>CM067846.1:425841867-435841867 GCA_034509565.1 Triticum monococcum | reverse complement strand
GCAAAGATATACATGACTAGGATCATTTGTTTGCATGGAGTTCCGAGGAGTATTGTATCAGACAGAGGAACCCAATTTACCTCAAAGTTTTGGAATCAGTTGCATGAAACTTTGGGAACCAGGCTAGAGTTCAGCACCGCTTTTCATCCACAGACAGATGGACAGACCGAGAGAGTCAATTAGATTTTGGAAGATATGCTGAGAGCTTGTGCACTAGATTATGGATCTAGTTGGGACGATAATTTGCCGTATGCGGAGTTTTCTTATAACAACAGTTACCAAACCAGTCTGAAGATGGCACCTTTCGAAGCTTTGTACGGAAGGAGGTGCAGGACACCGTTGTCATGGGACGAAGTTGGAGACCGTCAGTTCTTTGCACCCGATTTGATTAAGGAGTCTGAATGAAAAGTTAAGTTGATTCGCGATAGGCTCAAGGTAGCCCAGTCCAGGCAGAAGAGCTACGCAGATTCTAAATGCAAGGAGATAGTTTACAAAACCAGAGACAGAGTGTATCTCCGAGTATCTCCACTTTGAGGAGTTAAGCGCTTTGGAGTTAAGGGAAAGTTAGCACCGCGTTTCGTTGGACCATATAAGATCTTGCAACGTATGGGAGAAGTCGCTTATAAGTTGGAATTACCAGAGGGACTGTCAGGAGTTCATGATGTATTCCATGTTTCCCAGCTGAAGAAATGTCACGCCGAGATGGCGGAGGTACCGTTAAGAGATACAGTGCCGCTTTGAAGCGATTCAGTTGAAGGACAACTTAACGTATGAAGAGAAACCAGTCAAGATTCTCGAGTTTGCCAGCAGAGTTACCCGCAGCAAGGTTATCAAGTTTTGCAAAGTTCAGTGGAACCACCACTCAGAGGATGAAGCCACCTGGGAGAGAGAAGAAGATTTGCTCAAGGACCACCCTCACCTATTTTCTAGCCAACCCGAATCTCGAGGGCGAGATTCATCTTAAGGGGGGTAGGTTTGTAACATCCCAAATTTTCAATTTGGAATGTTATACACATAGATCATCATGCATATCATATTTTCTTGCATTTTGTCGATCCTAGAAATTTCACGCAACTCAAGGACCCTCGGAGAGAGTTGGAGATTTCGTCTTTTTCATATTTGAGTCTTCTCAAATTTTGAAAAGAGGATCATTGGTTTTGTTGGAGTTTTATTTACCTTTTTTTTGGATAGGGAAAAATGCGTGTTTTCAAAATTTGTGTTTTAGGCCCGGAGAAAAGTTCATTTTGTTCGACTCATTTTTAGGAGTCGGGGAAAATTTACTTTATTAGTTTTGGAGTCCGGTAGATTTGTTTTTCTGTTTTTTTTCGAGCGCGGAACCGATTTAAAAAAAAGGGGGGATCCTCAGCGACTTGGGCCTAAGGCCCAAGCCACCAAGCCAGCCGGCCGGCCAGAGGCCAAGGCCATCGCTAGCCGCGCGCCGCACCAGGAGGCCAGGGAGCTGCCGCCGCTGGAGTCCTTTTTGGACTCCACTTGTTCGTTTTATTAGATCTTTCTTTCCCTCTTTCTTTCCTATTCCTAGTCTAATTCCTTGTCCCCTACCCCAAGTAAACCCCCCCTCCCCAATATAAATACTCCCACACCCCCCTCTAAACCCATCAAACCAAAGCCCCAACACCCCAAGCACCACCGCGCCCACACCCCGCGCCGCGCCGCCCTTCCCGCCGCCGCCCATCACCCGCGCCGCCGCTGCACCTTGCCGCCGCCCCACGCCCATGCCGCCGGAGTTCCTCGCCGGAGACCTCGCCGGAGGTAGCCCCGCGCCGCATCTTTTCTTTTCATCGGATAGTTTTCTTCTAATCGTTCCGATTCTTCTTTTCCGATTCGTTTTTCTTCGAGAAACCGTTCCGGTTTTCTAGATCGGTTTTCTTTTCTCGAAACCCTAGATCGGTTCCAATCTCTTTTCTGATCTAGTTGCCTAGCGACCGTTCACCGGACCGTTCGTCCTAACGAATGTGATCCCTGGATTTCTTCTAGGTTAACAAACGTCCGTTCGTTCAACCGTTCTTCTTTTTCTTTTCGTCGGATTTATTCCGCGATCGCGATCTCAGATCCGATCTTCTTTCTAGTTTATCTTCTCGCTCGTTTATCGGAATCAGGTGATTCAAGCACCTGGGGTTTCGTTGCGAAACCGCCGTTCCGTCTAATCAACTTTAACTAAGTTTTGCTACTGTAAAATTTGACCTAATTTTAACTTGCTAGAACCGAGTTGTTTTCCGCCGTTTGTTTTGGTTTCTTTGTTCGGTTCTTTCTTTCTTTGCAACCGGAGTTCTTAAGTTGAACTATCTGGTTCGATCTTTTGTTCGAGTTTTACCTGTGCATTAGATGAGTACTTATTGTATGCTTGTTGTTTGTCTGCGATAGATTACCCGGATTGCGCCGCTTGTTACTTCGAATCCCTAGGACTCGCGGATCATCAGCAAGGGAAGTAACACTTTGATCATACCTTTTCTATAACCCAGTTTTATTGCATTAGATCCATCCTCACACATTGCATGATTAGGATCTAATTAAATTGTGGGACGGGAAGTAGATGAGGTAGTACCTATTACCTGTTTATCATGAAACCTTTGGGAGTTACTTCTACGTTTGCTTATTATGCCATGCTATGCTAGTAGACGTGGATTGGGTGAGTGATATCCATGACAGATGTGAGATTGATAATTTTAATGGTTTATCTAAGGTGGCAACTTAAACACACATCTGGGTGGATTGAGGCACCTGATGTCTATCAGGACTTGCCTGTTTTATTTTGGACCGCCACCCAGGCTCAAAGGGATCATAAGATCTTTCATGCGAAATACTTACGTGTGCAGCCACAAGCCATTATGGGCTCTGGCATAGTTGATTAAGTCGTGCGAACTCTTACAGGGTAGACTAGCAGATGTAGGGGAAAGTAGGTGTACCGGTTTATCCATCGTAAGGTGCTAGCGCTTCTGAAAGACTGTGTCTCGGTCATCCGTTTCTCAAACACCAGTAGTGCGAGAAATCCAACGGAGGCGATCGAGGCTTGTGGGGAAAAGTGCGCAAACCTCTGCAGAGTGTAATAAACTAATCATGATTAGCCATGTCCCCAGTTATGGACAATCTTGAGTATCTAGTACTTGAATATCATGTGAATCTCATCATGTTACTTCTAATTAATATTGTTGGGTTTAATTGTACTTTTAATTGGGATTGGGAATGCTATCAACCATTCTCAATGTTTAACAACCACCATGATAGTTAAATAAATTTATTCCTTTGCAGTAGGGAAAAATTGGCTTTACGCAAAACTGTAACCATAGAGCTTTCCACCAGCCAAATATGCATATAGTATAGCTCTTTCATTCCATCATTCTCTATGTGTTACTTTGCCATCATATTCCATGTGCTGACCCGTTTCGGGCTGCAACGTTAATGTTGCAGACTTTTCAGACGACGATTAAGGTGCTTTTAGGTCGTGGTTCTATACTCAGTGATGCCGTCGGAGTTGATGGACCCATTTACCTTCCAAGTCTTCCGCTGTTATTGTTATTAGATGGCCTTAAGCCATATTATTGTAATAAGTTCTCTTTTGAGACATCGTTGTAATAAGTGTGTGATTGCTACTCTGCTATAAATCCTTCGAAGTACTGTGTGGTGTCAGCATTACTGATCCAGGGATGACACCGGAGCACAGAGATCAGACTGTTTGAGGTTTGATCGCTACATGATAATATTAAAGTCATGCTAGTTGAGTAGTTGTCAATTTAAAGAATACTTGTGTTGAAGTTTGTGATTCTCGTGGCATGCACGTATGGTGAACCGTTATGTGATGAAGTCGGAGCTTGATTTATTTATTGATTGTCTTCCTTATGAGTGGCGGTCGGGGACGAGCGATGGTCTTTTCCTACCAATCTATCCCCCTAGGAGCATGCGCGTAATACTTTGCTTTGATAACTTCTAGATTTTTGCAATAAGTATATGAGTTCTTTATGACTAATGTTGAGTCCATGGATTGTACGCACTCTCACCCTTCCACCTTCGCTAGCCTCTCTAATACCGCGCAACTTTCGCCGGTATCATACACCTACCATACACCTTCCTCAAAACAGCCACCATACCTACCTATTATGGCATTTCCATAGTCATTCCGAGATATATTGCCATGCAACTTTCCACCATCTTGTTCATCATGACACAATTCATCATTGTCATATTGCATATCCCGGCACACCGCCGGATGCATTCACATAGAGTCATATTTTGTTCTAAGTATCGAGTTGTAATTATTGAGTTATAAGAAAAATAAAAGTGTGATGATCATCATTATTAGAGCATGTAACATCCCAAAATTTTAAATTTTGGAATGTTATAATAAATAGATAGATTTGATTGATTGTCTCAAAGTGAGTGAATTTGACACTTTTTGAAAGTTAAATGAGAGGGAATAAAAGGACTTTCCCAAACTTTCATATTTGCTTTATGATCTCCATGAATTCAAATTCTTTTCAAATACAAAACCCTTGAGCGAAGATGACATGACTTCTTCCATTTAAATTAAATGAAAGGGTATTTGAAAATAATTGAATTTTATTTGGAAATATTTCAATTCATAAACTTCATGCAGCTCAATGATTTTCATGAGAGAAGATAAAAGGACTTCTTCAAATTATATGAAATATGAGTTGGGAGTTTCAAAGAATTAAATTCAAAGTTCTTTTGAATTTATTTTCAATTTGGAGTTATTTGAGTTTTATTCAAATTATTTTTCTCCAAAAATAAAATATATGGAAATTAGGGTAACATGATTCCCTACAAGAGAAAATTGGAGAGAAATAAATTTGAAATCATTTTGATATTTTTTAAAATGATTTTTGTTGGATTTTAATAGACCAGTAGCACTCTTTGATTCATTAGAATTTGTGTGTATTTTATTTAATGCTAGAAAAATGTCCATGATGTTGGAAATCTTTTTCTGAAAATTTTGATATATTATATGCCTATATAATATTTTCATTTAATTCGTTTTATTATTTAAATTGTCGGTAAAATGTTTTTTTATAATTCCCCCACTGGCCTTTCGGCCCAGCAACGGCCCAGCCCGCGTCGCTCGCCCGCGCTCGTCCCCGACTCCCGCCACCGCACGGCATCGCCGGCATCGCCGTGTCCTTCCCGGACACTACCTCCCGTCGCCGCCCCCTTTCCCCTCCCCCACGCCACCGCCTTCCCCTTTGCCTTTAAAAAGGAGAGGACCCCGGACCCCTCTTCCCCGCAAGCCGCGCCGCCGCCTCATTCGCACCGCCGCCGCAACCGCATCTCGCCGGCGCCGCCGCCGCTGCCTCTCGCCCGCGCTGCACGCCACCACCGCACTCTGCCGCGCCGCGCCGCTGCTACGCCACTGCCGCGTTGCCGCCTCCTCGTTCGCACCGCCGCCGCGCCGTCGCCTCGCCGGAGCCACCGCACCGCCGCCTCGAACCGCCACCCGTCCGCCGATTTCCACGGTTTGGTAATAAACCGTCCCCGGTTTGCCCGGTTTTTTTTAAAAAGTTTCGGTTTATTTGTTTAGGTTATTTTTATTAGAGGTCGTTCGCTCGTTTAGGTTCTTTAGTGAACATATTCACTGTTTAGTACTAAACAGTGCACATTCGCTTATTAGATCTGTTCTTCGTAGCCAGGGACCTTTTCGTAGTTATTTTTCTTACAGTTTAGTCCCTGGATTTCAAACTAGCACAACTTTTTGTTTGTTTGTCCAAATCCCACGAAACCAACGCTCACTTCTTTGTTATGATCTTCTCTATCCAGTAATCCAACTCAATCATGTTTTTAAAAAAGTTCAAAATTTGAATTAGATCAGATTTGAATTCAAACTTCTTTTGATCATATCTTTTTATCCGTAACTCCGTTTGAGTTGATTCTTTTTGCAAATCGAAGCTCTTGACCTAAATTTTCTGATAAGGCCAAATTCACATAATTTTGGTACTGTTAGAAATTGTTTTATGTTGCAAGAGCTATTTGCTTGGTTTTGATGTTTTCCGAATCGACTTCTTCGATCTTTCTGACCTTTTGAGTGATTGCTTATGTGTGGTTACTATTGCTTGCTTACGATAGATTGACCGGAGTGTGACGAGTAGAGCTATCAAGAGTTTTGAGTGCGAATCATCTTCATCAACATTGCAGGCAAGTTCACACTTTGATCATACCTCTTTCATACCCAGTTTTTATTGCATTAGATCAAACCTCCGACATTGCATGATTAGGATCTAATTAAATTGTGGTTATTGGGAAGTAGTTGATGAGGTAGGAACCTATTGCCCTGCATTCAAACCTTGGGAGTTAACTTTTGCGTTATGCTTACATGGCCATGCTATGCTCATAGACGTGGATTGGATTTTGAGAGTATCCATGACAGATGTGAGATTGTTAATTAATGGTTTACTTAAGGCGGCAACTTAAACACACATCTGGGTGGATTGAGGCACCTGGTTATTCTAGGATTGCCTGTCTAGGCACCTGGGTAATCCAGGACTTGCCTGTTTTCTTTTGGACCGCCACCCAGGCTCAAAGGGATCATGAGACTATTCATACTAGAAACTTCCGTGTGCAGCCACAAGCTATTATGGGCTCTAGCATAGTTGACTAAGTCATGCGAACTCTTATAGTGGTAGACTAGCAGATGTAGGGGATGTAGGTGGTACGGTCTACCCGATCGTAAGGTGCTAGCGCTTCTGAAAGTCTATGTCTCGATCATCCGTCTTCTCAAACACCATGTAGTGCGAGAAACCAAACGGAGGCGATCGAGTCTTGTGTGGAAAAGTGCGCAAACCTCCGCAGAGTGTATAAACTAATCATGATTAGCCGTGTCCCCGGTTATGGACATCTTGAGTATCTAGTTCTTGGATTATCCTGTTGATCTCATCACGTTACTTTAAATGAATATTGTTGGGTTTTAATGATGTTACTTAATTGGGATTGAGAATGCTGTCAACCATTCTCAATGTTTAACAACCACCATGATAGTTAAATAAAATTTATTCCTTTGCAGTAGGGAAAAATTGGCTTTTCGCGAAAACATTATAACCATAGAGCTTTTCCACCAGCCATATATGCATGTAGTGATAGCCATTGTTCATCATTTTTTCTATGGTGTGAATTTGCCAGTACATTCAATGTACTGACCCTTTGTGGCTGCAACATCTCATGTTGCAGGATTATCTTACGACGAGTAAGAGATACGCTAGGGTTACGATTTCTACACTCAACTTTGCCGTTGGTGTTGATGGGAATCCACAACCTTGTTGCTTCCGCTATATGGATTGAGATAATGGTATTTACGTTACTTTATACATGTGATTTACCTATGTTATAAATCCTTCGAGTACTGTGTGTGTCACCATACCGATCCAGGGATGACACTTAAGCACAGAGATTTGATCCATTCGGGTCGGGTCGCTACAATTGTCCCAGTGAGGAAATAATGATGAAGACTATGATTCCCCCATAAGTCGGGATGAGACTCCGGACGAAAAAAAGAGGCCATAAAAAAAGAGAAAAGGCCCAAACAAAAAAAAAAGAAAAAAATGATGAGAGAAAAAGAGAGAAGGGACAAAGTTACTATCCTTTTACCACACTTGTGCTTCAAAGTAGCACCATGATCTTCATAATAGAGAGTCTCTCATGTTATCACTTTCATATACTAGTGGGAATTTTTTCATTATAGAACTTGTCTTGTATATTCCAATGATGGGCTTCCTCAAATTGCCCTAGGTCTTCATGAGCAAGCAAGTTGGATGCACACCCACTTAGTTTCTTTTTGAGCTTTCATATACTTATAGCTCTAGTGCACCCGTTGCATGGCAATCCCTACTCACTCACATCGATATCTATTGATGGGCATCTCCATAGCCCGTTGATACACCTAATTGATGTGAGACTATCTTCTCCTTTTTGTCTTCTCCACAACCACCATTCTATTCCACCTATAGTGCTATATTCATGGCTCAAACTCATGTATTGCATGAAGATTGAAAAAGTTTTAAAAAAGTTAGAGTATGAAACAATTGCTTGGCTTGTCATCGGGGTTGTGCATGATTTAAATACTTTGTGTGGGGAAGATGGAGCATAGCCAGACTATATGATTTTATAGTGATAACTCTCTTTGGCCATGTTATTTTGAGAAGACATAATTGCTTTGTTAGTATGCTTGAAGTATTATTATTTTCTATGTCAATATAAACTTTTATCTTGAATCTTCCTAATCTGAATATTCATACCACAATTAAGAAGATTTGCATTGGAATTATGCCAAGTAGCACTCCGATCAAAAATTCTCTTTTTATCATTTACCTACTCGAGGACGAGCAGGAATTAAGCTTGGGGATGCCTGATACGTCTCCAACGTATCTATAATTTTTGATTGCTCCATGCTATATTATCTACTGTTTTGGACTATATTGGGCTTTATTTTCCACTTTTATATTATTTTTGGGACTAACCTATCAACCGGAGGCCCAGCCCAGAATTGCTTTTTTTGCCTATTTCAGTGTTTCAGATAAACGGAATACCAAACGGAGTCCAAACGGAATAAAATCTTCGGAAACGTGATTTTCTCACCGAACGTGATCCAGGAGACTTGGACCCTACTGCAAGGGATCAAAGAGGTGGTCACGTGGCTGGGGGGCGCGCCCCCTGCCTCGTGGGCCCTTCAGTGCTCCACCGACGTACTCCTTCCTCCTATATATACACACGTACCCCCAAACGATCAGAACAGGAGCCAAAAACCTAATTCCACCGCCGCAACTTTCTGTATCCACGAGATCCCATCTTGGGGCCTGTTCCGGAGCTCCGCCGGAAGAGGGCCGTCATCACGGAGGGCTTCTACATCATCCTAGCCCCTTTGATGAAGTGTGAGTAGTTTACCTCAGACCTTCAGGTCCATAGTTAGTAGCTAGATGGCTTCTTCTCTCTCTTTGAATCTCAATACAAAGTTCTCCCCCTCTCTCGTGGAGATCTATTCGATGTAATCTTCTTTTTGCGGTGTGTTTGTTGAGACCGATGAATTGTGGGTTTATGATCAAGTCTATCTATGAATAATATTTGATTCTTCTCTGAATTCTTTTATGCATGATTGGTTATCTTTGCAAGTCTCTTCGAATTATCCATTTGGTTTGGCCAACTAGATTGGTAGTTCTTGCCATGGGAGAAGTGCTTAGCTTTGGGTTCGATCTTGCGGTGTCCTTACCCAGTGACAGAAGGGGCAGCAAGGCACGTATTGTATCATCGCCATCGAGGATAACAAGATGGGGTTTATTTCATATTGCATGAATTTATCTCTCTACATCATGTCATCTTGCTTAAGGCGTTACTCTGTTTTTAACTTAATACTCTAGATGCATGCTGGATAGCGGTCGAGGAGTGGAGTAATAGTAGTAGATGCAGAATCGTTTCGATCTACTTGTCACAGACGTGATGCCTATATACATGATCATGCCTAGATATTCTCATAATTATGCACAATTCTATCAATTGCTCAACAGTAATTTGTTCACCCATCGTAGAATACTTATGCTCTTGAGAGAAGCCACTAGTGAAACCTATGGCCCCCGGGTCTATTCTCATCATATCAATCTCCATCACTTTTATATTGTTTTGCTATTTACTTTGCTTTTACTTTTTACTTTGCATCTTTATATCAAAAATACCAAAAATATTCTATCTATCAGATCTCACTCTCTTAAGTGACCGTGAAGGGCTTGGCAACCCCTAATCGCGTTGGTTGCGAGTAGCTATCGCTTTGTGCAGGTATGAGGGATTTGAGCGTGGGCTCCTACTGGATTGATACCTTGGTTCTCAAAAACTAAGGGAAATACTTACGCTACTCTGGTGCATCATACTTTCCTCTTCGGGGAAAACCAACACAAGCTCAAGACGTAGCAGTTCGCAAGTATCAAATGATTCATAATCAAGTGATTCCAAAAGTCCATCTGCATGGAGTTTCTTTATGCGCTTTACACCAATGTGACCTAAACGGCAGTGCCACAAACATGTTGCACTATCATTATTAACTTTGCATCTTTTGGCATCAATATTATGAATATGTGTATCACTGCGATCGAGATTCAGTAAACCATTTACATTGGATGTAAGACCATAGAAGGTTTTAGTCATGTAAACAGAACAACAATTATTCTCTGACTTAAATGAATAACTATATCGCAATAAACATGATCCAATCATATTCATGCTCAACGCAAACACCAAATAACATTTATTTAGGTCCAACACTAATCCCGAAGGTGTAGAGAGTATGCGATGGTGATCTTATCTACCTTGGAATCACTTCGAACACACATCGTCACCTTGCCCTCAATTAGTCTCTGTTCATTTTGTAACTCCTGTTTCGAGTTACTAATCTTAGCAACTAAACTGGTATCAAATGCCCAGGGGCTACTATGAACACTAGTAAAGTACACATCAATAACATGTATATCATATATACCTTTGTTCACTTTGCCATCCTTCTTATCCACCAAGTATTTGGGGCAGTTCCTGCTTCCAGTGACCATTTCCTTTGCAGTAGAAGCACTCAGTTTTAGGCTTGGGTCTAGTTTTGGGTTTCTTCATGGGAGTGGCAACTTGTTTGTCATTCTTCTTGAAGTTCCCTTTCTTTTCCTTTGCCCTTTTACTTGAAACTAGTGGTCTTGTCAACCATCAACACTTTATGCTCTTTCTTGACTTCTACCTTCGCCGATTTTAGCATCGCGAAGAGATCGGGAACCGTTTTTGCTATCCCTTGCATATTATAGTTCATCACTAAGTTCTAGTAACTTGGTGATAGTGACTAGAGAAGTCTGTCAATCACTATCTTATCTGGAAGATTAACTCCCACTTGATTCAAGCGATTGTAGTACCCAGACATTCTGAGCACATGCTCACTAGCTGAGCTATTCTCCTCCATCTTGTAGGTAAAGTACTTGTCAGAGGTCTCATACCTCTTAACATAGGCATGAGTCTGAAATATCATTTTCAGCTCTTGGAACATCTCATATGTTCCATGGCATTCAAAATTTTTTTGAAGTCCCGGTTCTAAGCCGTAAAGCATGGTGCACTAAACTATCAAGTAGTCATCATACCAAGCTTGTCAAATGTTCATAACATCTCCATCTGCTCCTGCATTGGGTCTGTCACCTAGCGGTGCATCAAGAACATAATTCTTCTGTGCAGCAATGAGGATAATCCTCAGATCACGGACCAAGTCCGCATCATTGCTACTATCATGTTTCAACTTATTTTTCTCTAGGAACATATCAAAAAATAAACGGGGAACTACATCGCGAGCTATTGATCTACAAAATAATTTGCAAATACTATTAGGACTAAGTTCATGATAAATTAAAGTTCAATTAATCATATTACTTAAGAACTCCCACTTAGATAGACATCCCTCTAGTCATCTAAATGATCACGTGATCCATACCAACTAAACCATGTCTGATCATCATGTGAGATGGAGTAGTTTTCAATGGTGAACATCTCTATGTTGATCATATCTACTTATATGATTCATGTTCGACCTTTCGGCCTAAGTGTTCCGAGGCCATATCTGCACATGCTAGGCTCGTCAAGTTTAACCTGAGTATTCTGCACGTGCAAAACTGGCTTGCACCCGTTGTATGTGAATGTAGAGCTTATCACACCCGATCATCACGTGGTGTCTCGGCACGACGAACTGCAGCAACGGTGCATACTCAGGGAAAACACTTGTACCTTGAAATTTAGTGAGGGATCATCTTATAATGCTACCGCCTTAAGCAAAATAAGATGCATAAAAGATAAACATCACATGCAATCATAATATGTGACATGATATGGCCATCATCATCTTGTGCCTTTGATCTCCATCTCTGAAGCACCATCATGATCTCCATCGTCACTAGCTGGACACCTTGATCTCCATCGTAGTGTCGTTGTCGTCTCGCTAACTATTTCTTCTACGACTATCGCTACCGCTTAGTGATAAAGTAAAGCAATTACAAGGCGATTGCATTTCATACAATAAAGCGACAACCATAAGGCTCCAGCTAGTTGCCGATAACTTCTACAAAACATGATCGTTTCATACAACAATTTATATCTCATCACGTCTTGACCATATCACATCACAACATGCCCTGCAAAAACAAGTTAGACGTCCTCTACTTTGTTGTTGCGAGTTTTACATGGCTGCTACGGGCTTCTAGCAAGAACCGTTCTTACCTACGCATCAAAACCACAACGATTTTTCGTCAAGTGTGCTATTTTAACCTTCAACAAGGACCGGCCATAGTTAAATTCAATTCAACTAAAGTTGGAGAAACAGACACCCGCCAGCCACCTGTGTGCAAAAGCACGTCGGTAAGACCGGTCTCATGAACGTGGTCATGTAATGTTGGTCCCGTCCGCTTCATCCAACAAATACCGTCGAATCAAAATAAGATGTTGGTGGTAAGCAGTATGACTATTATCACCCACAACTCATTATGTTCTACTTGTGCATATCATCTACGCATAGACCTGGCTTGGATGCCACTGTTGGGGAACGTAGCATGCAATTTCAAAAAAATTCCTACGATCACACAAGATCTATCTAGGAGATGCATAGCAACGAGAGGGGGAGAGTGTGTCCACGTACCCTCGTAGACCTAAAGCGGAAGCGTTAGGTTAACACGGTTGATGTAGTCGAACGTCTTCACGATCCAACTGATCTAAGTACCGAACGTACGACACCTCCATGTTCAGCACACGTTCAGCTCGATGACATCCCTCGAACTCTTGATCCAGCAGAGGGTCGAGGGAGAGTTCCGTCAGCAAGACGGTGTGGTGACGGTGATGGTGATGCGATTCGCGCAGGGCTTTGCCTAAGCACTACGATTCTATGACCGGAGGAGTAAACTGTGGAGGGGGGCACCGCACATGGCTAAGAGAATAACTGTTGTGCCTTTGGGGTGCCCCCTGCCCCTGTATATAAAGGAGGGGAGGAGGAGGTGGCCGGCCCTAGGGGTGGCGCGCCATGGGGAGTTCTACTAGGACTCCACTCCTAGTAGGATTCACCCCTTCCTTCCAACGGAGAGGGGAAAGGGGAAAGAGGGGACAGGGAGAAGGAAAGGGGGGCCGCGTCCCCACCCCTTGTCCAATTCGGATTGGGCAGGGAGGAGGCGCGCGCCACCTCTTGTGGCCTGCCTCCCTCTCTCCACTATGGCCCATGAGGCCCATTAACTTTCCCAGGGGTTTCGGTAACCTCCCGGTACTCCGAAAAATCCCCGAACCTCTTCAGAACCCTTCAGGTGTCCGTATATAACCTTCCAATATATGAATCTTTACCTCTCGACCATTTTGAGACTCCTCGTCATGTCCGTGATCTCAGCCGGGACTCCAAACAAACTTCGGTCACCAAAACACATAACTCATAATACAAATTATCATCGAACGTTAAGCGTGCAAACCCTACGGGTTCGAGAACTATGTAGACATGACCGAGACATATCTCCGGTCAATAACCAATAGCAGAACCTGGATGCTCATATTGGTGCCTACATATTCTACGAAGATCTTTATCGGTCAAACCGCATAACAACATACGTCATTCCCTTTGTCATCGGTATGTTACTTGCCCGAGATTCGATCGTCGGTATCATCATACCTAGTTCAATCTCGTTACCGACAAGTCTCTTTACTTGTTCCGTAATACATCATCCTGCAACTAACTCATTAGTCACATTGCTTGCAAGGCTTATAGTGATGTGTATTACCGAGAGGGCCCAGAGATACCTCTCCGATACACGGAGTGACAAATCCTAATCTTGATCTATGCCAACCCAACAAACATCTTTGGAGACACCTATAGAGCATCTTTATAATCACCCAGTTATGCTGTGACGTTTGATAGCACATAAGGTGTTCCTCCAGCATTCGGGAGTTGCATAATCTCATAGTCAGAGGAATATGTATAAGTCATGAAGAAAGCAATAACAACAAAACTAAACGATCATAATGCTAAGCTAATGGATGGGTCTTGTCCATCACACCATTCTCTAATGATGTGATCCCGTTTATCAAATGACAACACATGTCTATGGTCAGGAAACTTAACCATCTTTGATTAACGAGCTAGTCAAGTAGAGGCATACTAGGGACACTCTATCTTGTCTATGTATTCACACATGTACTAAGTTTTCGGTTAATACAATTCTAGCATGAATAATAAACATTTATCATGATATAAGGAAATATAAATAACAACTTTATTATTCCCTCTATGGCATATTTCCTCACCGCTCTACTACCGCTAGGAGCAAAGTGGGAACAGAACCTTGCACAGAGTGAAACCCTGCAAGAGGTAGTGGAGCCGGTAGTACGGGATGTAGTACCGCTAGAGCGGTACTACCGCCAAACTACCATGAATTACCGAATGATAACCAAAAGGTGCAAGCTCGGGGAAACCCTAAGCGGTAGTGCCACGGAAGTACCCAACAGTACTACCACATAAGCGGTACTACCGTGGGCACTAGCGGTACTACCGCTGGCAAGATGCTGAAATCACCACAGAAAACATAGAAAAGCTCCACAGAGGGGAAAGGAGGCTGTGCGTGCATATGGGGCCGTGTACGTGTTGATTACACCCATACCTTTCCGATGCGGACCCCCTCTTAATAGTACGACTTTCCCACGACTCAAATCCACCAAAAAGAAACGTAGAAAAGCCGCCGTCTTCAAAAGGCTCTGAGGGGCATCGAATCGTCTAGTGCCTAGACATGAGCTATCTGAAATGCTCAATGCACACGATTAGTCCGCAAATGCATTGTCATCAATCACCAAAACTACTTAGGGAGAAATATGCCCTTACAATCTCCCCCTTTTTGGTGGATTGATGACAATAGGAGATTTGCACAAAGAGATATATAATGAGCATAACCAAAACCAAAAATCTATAAAATATAGACAGGCTCCCCTAGATGTGTGCATTCTATAGACGTGCTTTGGACTGCACAACACACACACTAGGATCAACACTCCCCCTATATTTTATAGACAAGGCAGTCCTTGCAACAATGTAAATGACACTAAGCAAGGAAAACAATAAGACATAGTAGCATAATTTCATGCACATAGGGACATAATAAGGATAACGATAACCATGGTAGCATATGTCTTACACCATATGATAGAGTCTCACACCAAACCAAGGCAAACGAAGGAAAGAGTTCACAAGCAGGAACACATAAGCAACACGAACCAAGCTTGTGACTCAACAACAGCCTACAGAAAGACAAATCCTTGGTCCTAAACCTCTCCCCCTTTGGCATAGAGACACCAAAAGGGGCAAAAAGTGGCCCAACGCAACTCCAGGTGGCACTAGTCTCCTCCCATGGACTCGTCAGTCTCCTCAGAATCAGACGCATCAGCAGACTCCTCCTCAGACCCGTCGGTCTCCTCCTCGATCTCCTGATCCTGAGTTGGAGCAGAAGTAGCAACACTGGACTCATTTGAGTCTGTCCAGTGAGAGTGCAAAGAAATCGACTTGTCCTCCGAAGTGATACGGTCCTCAGAGCCATCCTGAACTGGGATCTCAAGCTTCCTCATGATAGCCTTCCTCTCCTGACGAGCCTTATTGGCATCCACATGTGCCAAGTACATCTTGTGCTGAACATCGGTCTGAAGGCAATAGAGCTTCTTCACCTTGTGCTTGAGCTTAGCCGCCCAGCCCGACTGACCATAAGAATGCTCTGTGCAGGGAGCAGGACCACCATCATCACCCTGATCCTCTCCAGGAGAAGAAGACACGGCCGCCTCAGGACGAGGAGTAGAGGCCCAAAGCTCCTTCTGACGCAAGTTGAGGATGTCATGAGGAGTCAAGGGTCCGTTCTCAAGAGGCACACCAGGGAAAGTGGAGCCCCAGGAAGTCTGAATCGGCTTGAAGATGAAGGGAGCATAAATTGGGCAGTGATCTCCATAGGTAGCACTCACTAGCTCCTTCCACATGACATGAGAGACATCCAAGACTGCATCCGTGCCCTTCTTAGAGTGGCACAACAGGAGCATATCCACAAGGTGGCCATGCACCATGTCCAAGTTGCCAATGCGAGGAAAGAGAGTGTGCCAGAAGATGTGATGCATAATGTCAAAGAATGGCTTGAGCTCCTTCCTGACTCCCTTCTCTGTCTTGTTGATAATCATATGAGGCTTCATCTCATCCTTGTGAGTAGCCCCTCCTCATGGTGAGGACGAAGGCCAAGAGGCTTCCTCAGCCCCTCGTCAGGATATCCAAGAAGTGCCATAAAAGCACCCCAAGTGGTGCACAACTGCCTACCATTGGTCATACAGATCAAAGTGCACTCTGAGTTTGGGCCATACCATATGGTTGCAAAGAACCGAGCAACCAACTCTGCATGGAAATCATAGTTGAAGGTCATGAGGGGCACGATGTTGAGCTATTCACAGAGGTCACGAGCTTCGTCAAAGTATGTATGGTACTTCTCCATGTGATCCATGTTGATTGACTTGGTCTTCACAAACAGGTTCTTCCTTCCCTTGATCCGATCAAAGTACACAAGTGATTGGTCCTTGTTCTAGAATGGTGAGTCAACCAGAGAAGGATCCTGAGGAAGGAGGCAGGGGTTTTGCTCACGATATTGCCAATACTCATTCTGCTTTAATTCAGCAACCGCCTTGACCGGTTCCTTCTTCTTCTTGCGAGCAACGGTTGAATTGACATTGGACTTGCCCTTTTTCTTGGCAGACTAACGATGAGCAGGCGGCGGTGTGGGGGCAAGCTCTTCTTCATCTTTGGAATACACAATTCTGGCATGATAGGAAGCCTCCTCTCAATTCTATGAACAAGGGGCATGAGGTCTTGAACAGAGGGCCTAGTTTTGCCCATAGGCAAGCCAAGATATGTAAAAGGTGTTTTTCCCAATTTGCAGCCCAGAACTTTGGATAATCTGGTGGCTTCCTCAGGAGGGACATTCAAGGGTAGCATCATGGACTTTGAGAATTTTACAGACAATCCAGTGGATGAGGCATAGATCTCCAGCATACCTTTTAAAGCAAGGAGTTGTTGATCCTCGGCAGGAAGGACAATCAAAGTGTCATCAACATACTGCACTATAGGGTAATCCTTACAATTTGTAGGAATTGGCAAAGTTAAAATTCCTTTTGCACACATGTCATTGACCACAGATTGAAGCAAATCTGCAGCAAGCACAAAAAGCAGGGAGACATTGGGCCCCCTGTCTTACACCTCTTTTACACTTGAAATGCTGACCAGGCACACCATTAAGTAATACACAGGATGTACTAGAGGATAAAATGTTCCTAATCCAAGAAATTCACTGGTCATTAAAACCTTTGTATCTCAAGATTTTGATGGTAGCATCATGCTCAATGGTATCAAATGCCTTAGTGAAGTCTAACTTGAGCAGCACAATTGGCCTTTTAGAAGCTTGACATTGATGAATATATTCAAAGCACCATCCCAAGCAGTCCTGAATAGATCTAGATTTCAAAAACCCATACTGGTCCTTACGAATGCAGGACAGAATCACCTTTTGCAACCTATTAGCCAAAAGCTTTGTTAAAAACTTTAGGCAAGTGTTAGTTAGTGAAATTGGCCTATAGTCATTCAAAGACTCATGACTTAATTTCTTGGGGATCAAGGTTATCAAAGAGCTGTTAATGCACTCAAGGTCTAATTTCCCTTCAGAGAACTCCTTCACACGCAGCATAAAGTCATCTTTAATGATCTCCCAGCATTTCTTTAAAAATAACCCAGTAAAACCATCTGGTCCAGGAGCCCTGTCAGGTGGCATTTGCTTAATCACAAAATCAATTTCCTCTGCAAAGAAATGTTTTGTCAAATCATCCAAACCACCCACCTTTTTGACTATTGTCCCCAGATCAAAACCCATATGAATGTCATTAGAGCAGCCCATTCTTTGCTTGAAATCTTTCAAAAACATAGCTGCCATAGCAGAGTGATCAGATATCATAGTATCATCAACTGTGATGCTAGATATGGTGTTGGTCCTGAAACACTCAGTTCCCATGGCATGAAAGAATTTAGTGTTCTCTTCTCCCACCTTAATAGACCTAATAGTGCATCTTTGCTTCCAGTATATGAATTGAAGTCTAAGAACATCTTCCAAATGTACCTTCATGATGACCCACAAGTATAGGGGATCTATCATAGTCCTTTCGATAAGTAAGAGTGTCGAACCCAACGAGGAGCAGAAGGAAATGATAAGCGGTTTTCAGCAAGGTATTCTCTGCAAGTACTGAAATAAGTGGTAACAGATAGTTTTGTGATAAGATAATTTGTAACGAGCAACAAGTAACAAAAGTAAATAAAGTGCAACAAGGTGGCCCAATCCTTTTTGTAGCAAAGGACAAGCCTGGACAAACTCTTATATAAGGAAAAGCGCTCCCGAGGACACATGGGAATATCGTCAAGCTAGTTTTCATCACGTTCATATGACCGCATTCGGTACTTTGATAATTTGACATGTGGGTGGACCGGTGCTTGGGTGTTGTTCTTACTTGAACAAGCATCCCACTTATGATTAACCTCTATTGCAAGCATCCGCAACTACAACAAAAGTATTAAGGTAAACCTAACCATAGCATGAAACATATGGATCCAAATCAGCCCCTTACGAAGCAACACATAAACTAGGGTTTAAGCTTCTGTCACTCTAGCAACCCATCATCTACTTATTACTTCCCAATGCCTTCCTCTAGGCCCAAATAATGGTGAAGTGTTATGTAGTCGACGTTCACATAACACCACTAGAGGCTAGACAACATACATCTCATCAAAATATCGAATGAATACCAAATTCACATGACTACTAATAGCAAGGCTTCTCCCTTGTCCTCAGGAACAAACGTAACTACTCACAAAGCATATTCATGTTCATAATCAGAGGGGTAATAATATGCATAAAGGATCTGAACATATGATCTTCCACCAATTAAACCAACTAGCATCAACTACAAGGAGTAATTAACACTACTAGCAACCTACTGGCACCAATCCTGGACTTGGAGATGAGAATTGGATACAAGAGATGAACTAGGGTTTTGAGATGAGATGGTGCTGATGAAGATGTTGATGGAGATTGCCCTCTCCCAATGAGAGGAGCGTTGGTGATGACGATGGCGATGATTTCCCCCTCTGAGAGGGAAGTTTCCCCGGCAGAACAGCTTTGCCGGAGCCCTAGATTGGTTCCGCCAAGGTTCCGCATCGTGGCGGCGGAGTTTCGTCCCGAAAGGTTGCTTCTGATTTTTTCTCGACAAAAGACTTCATATAGCAGAAGATGGTCATCAGAGAGCCACCAGGGGCCCACGAGGTAGGGGGCGCGCCCTAGGGGGGGCCCCCACCCTCGTGGACAGGGTGTGGGCCCCCTGGTCTTCATCTTTGGCGAGGATTTTTCATTATTTATTATAAGGTATTCCGTGGAGTTTTAGGACTTTTGGAGTTGTGCAGAATAGGTCTCTAATATTTGCTCCTTTTCCAGCCCAGAATTCCAGCTACCGGCATTCTCCCTCCTTATGTAAACCTTATAAAATAAGAGAGAATAGCCATAAGTATTGTGACATAATGTGAAATAACAGCCCATAATGCAATAAATATCGATATAAAAGCATGATGCAAAATGGACGTATCAACTCCCCCAAGCTTAGACCTCGCTTGTCCTCAAGCGAAAGCCGATAACAATAAATATGTCCCCATGTTTAGAGGTAGAGGCGTCGATAAAAATAAAATACGGACATGAGGGCATCATGATTATTCTCATAACAGCAACATACATAGATATTGTCATATGATTACTTATGTTCAAGTGATGATCTATTCACAATGCAAAAGTATGAATCAGAAACCTTATTGAGAACCAACAAACTATAACCTCAGTCATTGAAACAATTGCAATTTATCATAACATCAGAAAGAGACTATGTCAGAGCTAAAAAGCAAGTCCACATACTCAACTATCATCTAGTCCTTCATAGTTGCTAGCACTCACACAATACTTGTGGTTACGGAGTTTTAATCGGACACAGAGAAAGATAGGGGCTTATAGTTTTGCCCCACAACCTTTTACCTCGAGGGTAATGTCAATAATAATAACTCATGCCCCCTACATCCAATTATATATATATATATATCAGGTTCTTTCCAACATGGTGGGCTTGCCAAAGGATAAAATGAAAAAGGGAGAGGTGAAGATCACCATGACACTTGCATAAGGTAGAAGATAATAATAAAAGATAGGCCCTTCGCAGAGGGAAGCAGAGGTTGCCATGCGCTTTTATGGTTGGATGCACAAAATCTTAATGCGAAAGAACGTCACTTTATATTGCCCCTTGTGATATGAACCTTTATTATGCAGTTCGTCGCTTTTATTACTTCCACATCACAAGATCGTGTAAAGCTTATTTCTCCCACACTAATCATACATATTTAGAGAAATTTTTATTGCTTTGCACAGATGACAACTTACTTGAAGGATCTTACTCAATCCATAGGTAGATATGATGGACTCTCATGGCAAAACTGGTTTAAGGGTATTTGGAAGCACAAGTAGTATCTCTACTTGGTGCTAAGAATTTGGCTAGCATGAGGGGGAAAGGCAAGCTCAACATGTTGGATGATCCATGACAACATACTTTATCTCAGATATAAGAAAACATAACCCATTACGTTGTCTTCCTTGTCCAACATCAACTCTTTAGCATGTCATATTTTGATGAGTGCTCCCAATCATAAAAGATGTCAATAATAGTATATTTATATGTGAAACCTCTCTTTCCTTATTACTTCCTATTAATTGCAACTATGACCAAAGCTATGTCTGCCAACTCCCAACAACTTTTAATCATCACACTCTTTCTATGTGAAGTCATTACTATCAATAAGATCAATATGAACTTTTGTTTCTTCTTATTCTTTTTCTCTTTTCTTTTATTCACCCAAGATCATAGCAAGAAAATCAAGCCCTTGGCTCAACACTAATCTTTATTATATAGCTCACGGACTCGATTACATAGAGAGATCATAAGGGAAAACTCAAAACTAGATCATGCCATAAACTTTATTCTACTAGATCAAAATACTACTAATAGGATCGAACTAAGGAAAACGGTAAAGATAGGAGCTGTGATTGTGATACGATACCGGGGCACCTCCCCCAAGCTTGGCAGTTGCCAAGGGGGGTGCCCATACCCATGTGATTATATCTCCTTGGTTGGTGAAGATGGAGGTGATGGATAGTCGCACATCGAGCGTAAGAGGTCCTCTAGCTTGCTAATAATGCCCTTGAGTGCAAAGATATGCTCCTTCAACAAAATATTTTCACTTGTGAGATACTTGTTTTGAATACGAGTTAACTCAATGATCTGGAAAGCTTCGATCTCAGTAGGGGTAAGAAGGTTGTGATCAAGTTGAAGGATGTCTTCTGTTGTCGGAGCTTGGTTCTCCGTGGCCTTCTTGATCCCTTCATCCTTGTTGATCTCCATGGGTTCTTCCCTCTTCAGCTCTATCTTCATTAGCCAGGCATCTTTGTCACCATTGTTGGAGGAGGGGGACGACATGATGCCTGGCCTTGACAACCCTGATAGAGAACAGCCCAAAACAAGAACAGAGGATATTTGCGTGATACGGGAGTCAAAACCTTCGGGAGAATATATAGTGAATTTTTACCGACCAAAATACATATCGTGCAAGAAAACGGAGTCCGGAAGGCACACGAGGTGCTCAAGAGGTAGGGGCGCGCGCCCAGGGGGGTAGGGCGCGCCCTCCACCCTCGTGAGGCCCTTGTGTCCTTCCCGGACTGCTACTTAATTTTCTATTTTTCTAAATATTCCAAAACGGAGAAATATTGTCTTAAAAATTGTTTTGGAGTCGGTTTACTTACGATACCACATACCTATTCCTTTTCAGAGTCTGAAACATTCTGGAAAGTGTCCCTTATGTATTCCTCCAAGGTTACAGTTTCAATAATATTGGTTTCAATATTTATGGGATTACCTGAGATATAATGTTTAATTCTCTGACCGTTTACCACCTTTGGATTTGTGCCTTCGAAGTTGTTGATTTTTATGGCGCCGGAATGATAGACCTCCTCAATAACATAGGGGCCTTCCCATTTAGAGAGAAGTTTTCCTGCAGAAAATCTTAAACGAGAGTTGTATAGTGTCGGTGTCAAAACCGGCGGATCTCGGGTAGGGGGTCCCGAACTGTGCATCTAAGGCGGATGGTAACAGGAGGCAGGGGACACAATGTTTTACCCAGGTTCGGGCCCTCTTGATGGAGGTAAAACCCTACGTCCTGCTTGATTATTCTTGATAATATGAGTAGTACAAGAGTTGATCTACCACGAGATCGGAGAGGCTAAACCCTAGAAGCTAGCCTATGGTATGATTGTATGTTGTCCTACGGACTAAAACCCTCCGGTTTATATAGACACCGGAGGGGGCTAGGGTTACACAAGGTCGGTTACAAAGGAGGAGATATACATATCCGTATTGCCTAGCCTGCCATCCACGCCAAGTAGAGTCCCATCCGGACACGGGACAAAGTCTTCAATCTTATGTCTTCATATTCCAACAGTCCGGCCAAAGGATATAGTCCGCCTGTCTGGAGACCCCCTAATCCAGGACTCCCTCAGTAGCCCCTGAACCAGGCTTCAATGACGATGAGTCCGGCGCGCAGTGTTGTCTTCGGCATTGCAAGGCGGGTTCCTCCTCCGAATACACCACATAAGAGTTTGAATACAAGGATAGTGTCCGACCCTGCAAAATAAGTTCCACATACCACCATTGAGAGAATAATATTTCCACAAATCCAATCTGCTGACACGCTTTGGCAGCATGACATCATGCCATGGCCCGGTAATTATTTGAACCGTTTTCCTTAACCAGTTCCGCACATAACGCGAGGCGGTTTCTTGATACGTCTTGTCAAAGCAGAGATCGTGTTCCCCTTATTACGTGATTCTCATTAATACAGACGTGGGTAACCCAACCGTGCCTAGAACTCCTAGATTTTAGGCAAGTACCAAACAGCCACGAGGAGGATGCTTGATATCCACCCTCTTTATAAAGGGACAGGGCTTTTACTTCTTCCCTCCCGTGCTCAATCGAATCCTTCCCCCGCCTCGAGTTCTAACACCGAAAGCCCAGGTCAGGTGCTTCGGACCTTCAATCATGTTCGGATCCAGCCTTCAAGGCCGGTGGATGCCTTCCTCTATCACGGAGGAGGATATCAAGAAGTTGAGGGAGGCCAGATACCTGACCGCCGAAATTTCGCATAGGCTGCCCGCCCGAGGGCAGGTCATCCCTACTCCCGAACCCAACGAGAGCGTTGTGTTCGTCTCCCATTTCCTCCGAGGACTAGGCCTCGCTCTGGATCCCTTTGTTAGGGGTCTTATGTTCTATTACAGGTTGAATTTTCATGACCTAGCCCCGGATTCCCTCCTTCACATCTCGCCATTTATTGTCGTTTGTGAGGCCTTCCTCCGCATTACCCCTCACTTTGGCCTGTGGCTCAAGACCTTTGATGTGAAGCCGAAGATGGTCGAGGGGCAGTACACAATGTGCGGAGGTGCTCTAATAAGCAAAATTGCTGGCACTCCATGGTCGAAGGGCTCCTTTCCAGAGGTGTCCGGATTGTGGCAACGGGAGTGCTTTTATGTCACAGCTCCCCGGAGTGCCAAGTGGGTAGCCGCCCCCACCTTCCGCTCGGGCCCTCCACCACAACTGATGTCATGGATCAGCAGGGGACTGAGCTGGGGCCCAGCCAAGGACGTGTCCATACTGCAGAGCTGCATCCGAGATCTCTTCGAGGGAGATTTCAGTCTGGTTATGGTAATGCAAGTCATGCTGGTTCATCGAGTCCAGCCTTGCAAACGCCGGCCCCTCTACATGTGGGAATTCAACCCGGACCATGCACTATTTAGAATTTCCTCGGCCCGACGCATGAGGAGATGTACAAATTGTTCTTTGGACCCCAAATAGAGTGTTCGGACACTACCGAGGATGTGGGCCTGAGCAGCAACTGCACCGTGGCCCAAGTAAGTAATCCCATGGCCGAATACATTGTCCTTTTTTATCATGACATCATTCTAAAGAATCGCTCTTTGACCAGGACTGGATAACAAAGGCGAAGATGATCCGGTGTTCGGCCCCCCTTCCTGAAGGCTTGGACAATCTGGTGCTAGAAAAGATGCTCGAGCCAGCACCTTGCCTGGTGCCCTCAAAGGAAGATGAAGGGGGGAATAAAGAGGGTGAAAGAGGGACTCCACCGCTACCTATTCCAACCGAGGGAATGAGCGCCTCCATGAGGGAGGACACCCCAGGGGAAGAATCTGACATTCTCTCGCCCCGGGGAAGGAAGAGGACTACCTCTGAAGATTCGGAAACCAAGGTTTCCAAACGGGAGAAGAAATCTCCACCAGAAGGTCCTGCCCCGGAGGGTGCTCTTGCCGCACAATGTCCGCGCGGGGATCAGCCCTCTAACGAGCTGTAAGTAATCAAAAAGTACTTACTAGTGAAGATATCCTACCTTACTTTTGAGGAAAATAACCGAAGCATTTATCTTGCAGTTCGGATCCTAGCCCTTCTCAGCAGAGCTCGTCTTCAGGGGATCTTCTTCCGGAGATGATGGAGAGCGAAACGCCTCCCCCGGACTCCCCAGCTCAAGAAGCGGGCGACCTTGAAGTTTCATCGCAGAGGGTCTCTCTGGATCTGGCGAGGCCAGAAGATAATCCTATGGCCACCCGAAGTCCCCAGTATCTGGCTCTTGAAGAGAGCAACCAAAAGAGTCTGGCACCGTCTGGTATGCGGTCAGACGTACTGAGGGATCTGCTAGAGCGAGCGACTATCTCAGAAGAGCACCGTACGTTGATGGGTACGGTGATTGAAAGGATTTCATCCGCCGAAAGCGGGTTGCATGAAGCCTTTATGAGTTTACCGACGGGTTTTGAGGTACGTGAAATGATGTACATTTTTGACAGTACCGCACATTTCAAGGTGTGCCCTGTGTAGATAGTAGCCCCTGAGACTCTGGTTGTCGTCGAGAATGGCGGCAAACAGAGGATCGTAGTCCTAGGTAATAACCAGAACGCCTTTATGTGCAGGTGGTTGAAGCTCCGGTGGCTAGCCGGACTGATGGGTTTGCCGGACTAAAGCGACAACTGGATGCGGCAGATGCCGACATTGTGCTTGTCAACAAGCAGCTTGACGAGGCACAGGGTGAGTGATTTTTCTGGTGATCGTCACATAATAAGAGCAGCATGATGCCAATATCTTTAACATGTTGTGACTGCAGATGGAGCTGCCACCGTGGAGACCCTTAGGGTGGAGCTTGCCCGAGCCAAGGAGCAAGCAAGGAGTAATAATGCGGCCGCTTTAAAGGCGGCCGAAGAGTTAAGAGCCGAAAAGGCCGCACATTGCAAGAGTAAAGAGAAAATGGCCAAGATGGCTGTAAAGTTAAAAGACACTGCCGACTGTTGCCAGCTTCTTGAAGAAGAAAACCGGGCGAAGGCGACGGACCTGGAAAAGGCCACGATGGCGACCAAAGACACCCGCTCTGTGATGAGAGCGAAGAAGGAGGAGCTGCGTCAAGCCGGGGATATCGCGGCTGGGAAACCCTTCATGCTGGAAGTTTGGAGATCCTCAGTATGCCCCTCTGGACCGGCTGTGGAGTTCGGCGGACGCGTATCTGGACTTGGCGGCGAGTGCTGTCGATGCGGCCGAATACTTCCGAGATCGAACAGATCATGAAGTGGACAAGCTATTCTGGTCACAATTTAGTGTTCCAGAGCGTCCGCTTCCATTGAATGATCGGCTTGCCGAATGGGCCGAGCTGAATAGATTGTCCGGACTCGCCATGAGGTCTATTGTGGATCATCTGTGGCCGGAAAGGCCAAAGCCGAACAACTATTTTAGTTTGGTGCAGCAGTTCCTTGGTGCGGTGCCGTTCATTAATGCGATGAAGAGGTCGGCATGCATAGAAGGCTCGCGGATGGCCCTTGCCCGTGTCAAAACATACTGGGCGGAGATGGATGCCACCACTGTCGCGGCGCAGGGTTCGGCCATAGGCCGAGTGGCTGTCGAGCACTATTTTGAATAAGTTCTTGAAGGCGCTCGTTCGATAGAGGCCCAGTGCTCGAAGAATATTATGTTTGAATGACATGTATTCCCATTGTAAAAACAATGTTTTATTAAGTTTATCAAGGCTGTATTTATACTTCTGCCCGAAAGTATTATGATGCCTCCTGTGCGGCCGTTTATGTATATATGTATATAACCTGAAAGATTGAAGTCGTCGGCTTCAGCCCCCACACATATAATGCGGGGGTGTTCGCAGAAGACGCATGTTCACACTTGATCCAACGTCTTGGTCCATTAAGGAGGTGATAGCACCGGGAACTAGGCAACCGGACTATAATGCTTTAACAGTTTCACTTAGCCAGAGGAGTTTGACAGTGTGGCTACTATATAGCCCCTGGTGGCTCCGCACTCATCCGAATTCGGGGTGCGTACATGCCTGGCCAGGAAACGGCCCTTCGTTAAGGCGGAGGAATCCCAAAGATTCCGATAGGTCATCGAGTGGTTGACCAGTCTCATGCTATATCATGACAGTCAGTTTTTGGCTTTCTCTACTGAGGTGCTCGTCCGGATGAACCAGGGCACAATCGCAGTAGTTCTCCTGGTGCCGCCTTAGCCGATAGAGCGGAACGTAAGGCAGCAAAACACAGGAGCTGGGCAAACCCAACATTTGACCAAAGACATGATTTGGAGCTGATGCATATAAAGCCAAACTCGCGACGTCGAACACTCCCTAAGGTATTCGATCTTTATGGTGTAAACCCGGCCTGAATAGTGCCCTTTGTAATAAGCCCCTGGTGTCCAGGTACGTGCAATATTCTGACGTGGCCACATGCCAATACGTCAGCATCCTTCTCAATTGTACTGAGAATCCGGGGGATGTGTATCAACAAGAGATAGTAAAAAAGGTTTACGCAGGGTCTTAATCTAAAAAGAATCCTTGGAACGGGTCCCTGCTACACGTCTGTGCCTGTGTTTCCGTTGTGCCGTATCCTGGACGGGTGTAGCACGATGGTCATCTGTAAAAGAGAGGAACTTAGTTGAAAAGTTGTCATGCAAAAAGGTAGGTTGTACTAAAGAAAATATGTGCAGTTCAAGATGAGTAAAGTTGAGACTAATTGCCACTTGTTTACGCGCGTTGAGCCCCTTGTATGGTAATAGGGGCATAGCCATCAAACCTGTATCAATTACATATAACTGCGCCGGACTCGTCCAACCGTGTCCGTGGTCTTAATGACCTGTCAGATGCTTTAGTTAGTGAGGCCGTTTAGTGTGCGGCTGCCGAGGCAGCCGCACGGTCTTTCGCGTGCAATGAGCGCTCAATATTTCCATTTACTATAATGATGCCACGTGGACCGGGCATCTTAAGCATGAGGGAAGCGTAATGCAGTATTGCGTTAAAGCGAGCGAAAGCTCCACGTCCGAGTAGTGCTTGATAGACGCTTTGGAACGGAGCGATATGGAAGGTTAAATTTTCACTGCGGAAGTTATCGGGGAAGCTGAATATAACCTCTAGTAGCAGGGAACCCGTGCAATGGGCTTCTGGGCATGGCGTTACTCCTTTAAAGGTAGTGTTGCTATGGCTAATTTTTGCTGGGTCTATCCCCATGTTGCGGACTGTGTCCTGATATATCAGGTTTAGACTGCTGCCGCTGTCCATCAGGACTCGTGTGAAGTGGTATCCGTCAATTATTGGGTCTAATACAAGGCAGCCCATCCTGCATGCTGGACACTTGCTGAGTAATCCCGATGGTCAAAAGTGATCGGTTGGGACGACCAGTGGCAGAACTCCGCGGTGATAGGCCCTGGGGCATGTGTCTTTGGGAGTGCCGCTTTGTTTCTCCCCTTTATCACGTATAACACGTTGACTGTTTTGACTTCTGGTGGGAGTTTCTTCTGTTCCCCAGTGCTTTGCTTGCGAGGCTTGTCCTCGTCTTCGCTTGGTGTATCCTGCCCCTTATGTTCGGCGTTGAGCTTGCCGGACTGCTTGAAGACCCAACATTCTCTATGGGTATGATTTGCAGGTTTATCGGGGGTACTATGGATCTGACATATTTGGTCCAGAATCTTGTTTAGGCTGGACAGTTCGTCTCTATTGCCTTTGGAGGGCGGCTTTTGCTGACCTGGCCGAGAGCTACTGAATCCGGCGTTTACCGCCGTGCTCTTCGGGCTGTCTTCTTTATTCCGGCGCTTGTTTTTGCTGCGTCGTGATTTCCCGTTTCCGTCCCTGACTTCGGATGTACTTGGGCCGCTGGTGTTACATCGGGCTAACCAGCTGTCCTCGCCCACGCAAAAGTGGGTCATGAGGCTTGTTAATGCTGCCATTGTTCTCGGCTTTTCTTGGCCGAGGTGTCTGGCGAGCCATTTGTCTCGAACGTTGTGCTTGAAAGCTGCTAAGGCTTCGGCGTTCGGACAGTTGACTATTTGGTTCTTAGTGAGGAACCTATTCCAAAGCTTTCGGGCTGACTCTCCGGGCTGTTGAGTTATATGACTTAAATCGTCTACATCCGGTGGTCGGACATAGGTCCCTTGAAAATTTGCCCGAAAGGCGTCTTCGAGCTCTTCCCAGCTTCTAATGGAGTTTTCAGGGAGGCTTTTAAGCCAGTGCCGGGCTGGCCCTTTGAGCTTGAGGGGTAAGTACTTGATGGCGTGGAGATCGTCTCCTCGAGCCATGTGGATATGGAGGATATGGTCCTCAATCCAGACCCCAGGGTCTGTTGTTCCGTCGTATGCCTCTATGTTTACGGGTTTGAATCCCTCTGGAAATTCATGGTCCAGCACCTCATCGGTGAAACATAGGGGGTGTGCGGCACCCCTGTATTTGGGTGTACAGTGGTGTTCGGATGTTTGTTGTGTTGTATTGCATACTGGAGCGCACTTGCGTGGCCCGTATATGGATCTGGTTGCGTCGTACTTTTGATGCGAGCCCTCGCGTGGATCACATACTGGCTTATGTGTGGCGTCGTTTGCTGCTCTATATTGGCCACGAGGCGTCTATCCGACCGGATGGTCGTTTTTTTTCTAATTGCGGGGGATCTAAGGCCTCCTCGTCGAATTCAGGTAGCAATTTTCACTTCGGGTAGCTCTTGGTGTGGCGATTACCACTGTACTTAGCTGCAGTGTTGAGTACTTCACTCCATCTAATTCTGAGTGTGTCTTGCGCAGCCCTGAGCCTTTGCTTCTGCTTTTTCAGACTCCTCGCAGTGGCAACGAGCCTTTGATGGGCATTCTGATGCTCCGGGCGCCTGTTTGGTGTGATGTCGTCCGGACTGTTATCTTCGACGGAGTCGGGTTGTTCGGTTTGATTCTCCGTGTTGCCCTGGTCGGGCGGTGGTTCACCCTGCTCTATCGCTGGGTCTATATGACCATTGTTTCTGCCGAGGCGGGATTTGGAGCGGCGCTTACGCCGCCGCTTTGACTGCTTCTCAAGGGAACAACCCTTCGCCGCGTCCTTCCGTTCCTCGTCGTCGTTTTCTTTGGGTGTGTCCACCATGTATACATCGTATGATGAAGTGGGCGTCCAGTGCCCTGTGGGCAGTGGTTCCTCTATGTCTCCTGCATCGTCATCCATACCGTCGATGTCTTCGGAGTCGAAGTCGAGCATGTCGGTTAAGTCATCGACAGTGGCTACTAAGTGGGTGGTGGGTGGGCGGCAAATTTCTTCGTCATCCGCATCCCAATCCTGCCGGACATAGTTTGGCTAGGATTCTCCTGACAAGGAGAGAGACCTTAATGAGTTCAGTATGTCGCCGAAGGGCGAGTGCTGAAAAATATCCGCGGAGGTAAACTCCATGATCGGCGCCCAATCGGATTTGATAGGCACGGGCGCAGGCGGTTCGGAGTCCGTGGCCGGGGAGGAATCCGACAGTTCGGCGTCATGGCTCTCGTGAAGGGTGAGATCGATACTCGGCTCAATCACCGATGAGAGTGCGGCCTCGTGGCGGGGTCTATCCACCTGTCCATGGATGGCGCAACTGGTTCCGAATTGAGGGTCAGAGCGGTTGCCAGTGCGATCTCCTGAACACTGTCTGATGGTAGAGCTAAATCATACTCATCGTGACCGTGTGGCGCACAAGGCAGGGGCTCGAATCCGTCGAGGATCAAGTCTCCGCGGATATCGGCCATGTAGTTTAAGCTTCCAAACCTAACCTGATGGCCAGGGGCGTAACTCTCGATCTGCTCCAGATGGCCAAGCGAGTTGGCCCGCAGTGCGAAGACACCGAATACAAAGATCTGTCCGGGGAGAAAAGTCTCACCCTGGATTGCATCGCTATCGATGATCGAAGGAGCCATCAAGCCTAATGGCGACGACATAGAGGAACTCTCAATGAAAGCACCAATGTCGGTGTCAAAACCGGCGGATCTCGGGTAGGGGGTCCCGAACTGTGCGTCTAAGGCGGATGGTAACAGGAGGCAGGGGACACGATGTTTTACCCAGGTTCAGGCCCTCTTGATGGAGGTAAAACCCTACGTCCTGCTTGATTATTCTTGATAATATGAGTAGTACAAGAGTTGATTTACCACGAGATCGGAGAGGCTAAACCCTAGAAGCCAGCCTATGGTATGATTGTATGTTGTCCTACGGACTAAAACCCTCCGGTTTATATAGACACCGGAGGGGGCTAGGGTTACACAAGGTCGGTTACAAAGGAGGAGATATACATATCCGTATTGCCTAGCTTGCCTTCCACGCAAAGTAGAGTCCCATCCGGACACGGGATGAAGTCTTCAATCTTATGTCTTCATAGTCCAACAGTCCGGCCAAAGGATATAGTCCGGCTGTCCGGAGACCCCCTAATCCAGGACTCCCTCATATAGCAATACATAATCACCTACATTAAACTCACGCTTTTGTATCCTTTTGTCATGCCATCTTTTAACCTTTTCTTTAAACAACTTGGCATTCTCATAAGCTTCGGTTCTCCATTCATCAAGTGAGATAATATCAAATAACCTCTTTTCACCGGCAAGTTTAAAATCATGGTTGAGCTCTTTAGTAGCCCAATATGCCTTATGTTCTAGTTCGAGAGGTAAGTGACATGCTTTTCCATATACCATTTTATACGGAGACATACCCATAGGATTTTTATATGCAGTTCTATAGGCCCATAATGCATCATCAAGTTTCTTGGACCAATTCTTTCTAGACCTATTGACAGTCTTTTGCAAAATGAATTTGAGTTCTCTATTACTCAATTCTACTTGACCACTAGACTGTGGGTGATACGGAGATGCAATTCTATGATTGACGTCATATTTAGCAAGCATTTTACGGAAAGCACCATGAATAAAATGTGAACCACCATCAGTCATTAAATATCTAGGGACTCCAAACCTCGGAAAAATAACTTCTTTAAGCATTTTAATAGAAGTGTTATGATCAGCACTACTAGTTGGAATAGCTTCTACCCATTTAGTAATGTAATCAACAGCAACTAAAATATGCGTATATCCATTAGAGGCAGGAAAAGGTCCCATATAATCAAAGCCCCAAACATCAAACGGTTCAATAACAAGTGAATAATTCATAGGCATTTCTTGACGTCTACTAATATTACCAATTCTTTGACATTCATCACAAGATAGGACAAACTTACGGGCATCCTTAAAGAGAGTAGGCCAATAAAAACCGGATTGCAATACCTTATGGGCAGTTCTATCTCCCGCGTGGTGTCCTCCATAAGTTTCGGAGTGGCACTTGCGTAGGATCTATTGATGTTCATGCTCAGGTGCACAACGTCTAATAACACCATCTACTCCTTTATAAATATGTGGGTCATCCCAAAAGTAATGTCTCAAATCATAGAAGAACTTTTTCTTTTGTTGGTATGTGAAGCTAGGTGGTATAAATTTAGCAACTATGTAATTAGCATAATCAGCATACCAAGGGGTACTAAGAGAAGTACTTATGACATTTAATTGTTCATCAGGAAAGCTATCATCAATAGGTAGTGGGTCTTCAAGAACATTCTCTAACCTAGATAAGTTGTCTACAACGGGGTTCTCAGCTCCTCTTCTATCAACAATATGCAAATCAAATTCTTGTAGCAAGAGAACCCATCTAATAAGTCTAGGTTTAGCATCTTTCTTCTCCATAAGATATTTAATAGCAGCATGATCAGTGTGGATAGTTACTTTAGAATCAACAATATAAGGTCTGAACTTATCACAAGCAAATACAACTGCTAAAAGTTCTTTTTCAGTAGTAGCATAATTTCTTTGAGCATTGTCTAGGGTCTTACTAGCATAATGGATAACATTTAATTTCTTATCAACTCTTTGCCCTAAAACAGCACCTACAGCACAATCGCTAGCATCACACATAATTTCAAAGGGTAAATTCCAATCAGGTGGCTGAACAATAGGTGCAGAGACTAATGCTTTCTTAAGTATTTCAAATGCTTCTACACAATCATCATCAAAGACAAATGGTATATCTTTTTGTAATAAGTTAGTTAGAGGCTGAGAAATTTTTGAGAAGTCCTTAATGAACCTCCTATAAAATCCGGCGTGACCAAGGAAACTTCTTATACCTTTGATGTCCTTGGGACATGGCATCTTTTCAATAGCATCAACCTTGGCTTTATCAACTTCAATACCTCTTTCAGAAACTTTATGCCCCCAGACAATACCCTCATTAACCATAAAGTGGCACTTTTCCTAATTCAAGACAAGATTAGTTTCTTCACATCTCTGCAAAACTCGATCAAGATTGCTCAAGCAATCATCAAAAGAAGATCCATAGACGGAAAAGTCGTCCATGAAAACCTCACAAATCTTTTCACAAAAGTCAGAGAATATAGCCATCATGCATCTTTGAAAGGTAGCAGGTGCATTACATAAACCAAAAGGCATACGTCTATAAGCAAAAGTACCAAAAGGGCATGTAAAAGTGGTCTTTGATTGATCTTTAGCCGACATAGGTATTTGAGAGAAACCGGAATAACCGTCTAGAAAGCAGTAATGTGTATGCTTGCATAATCTTTCTAGCATTTGATCGATAAAAGGTAAGGGGTAATGATCTTTCTTAGTAGCCTTATTTAATTTGCGGAAATCAATTACCATCCTATAACCTGTAATAATTCTTTGTGGAATCAATTCATCTTTATCATTAGGAACAACAGTAATACCTCCCTTCTTAGGGACACAATGATCAGGACTTACCCACTGACTATCAGCAACGGGATAAATTATACCTGCCTCCAGAAGCTTTAGTATTTCTTTTCTTACCACTTCTTTCATTTTAGGATTGAGACGTCGTTGAGGATCACAAACTGGTTTGGCATCTGCTTCCAAATTTATTTTATGTTGACATAGAGTGGGACTAATGCCCTTAAGATCATCAAGAGTATATCCAATAGCAGCACGGTGCTTCTTCAGAGTTTTCAATAATCTTTCTTCTTCATGCTCTGAAAGGTTAGCACTAATAATAATAGGATATATCTTCTTTTCATCAAGATAAGCATATTTAAGATTATCAGGCAACGGTTTAAGCTCAAACATGGGATCACCCTTAGGTGGAGGGGGATCCCCTAGGATTTCAACAGGCAAATTGTGTTTCAGAATAGGTTCCTGTTTAAAGAATACTTCATCTATTTCCCTTCTTTCATTCATAAACATATCATTCTCATGGTCTACCAAATATTGTTCTAAAGGATCACTAGGAGGTACGGCAATAGAAGCAAGACCAATAATTTCATCCTTACTAGGCAATTCTTCTTCACGGTGTTGTTTACTAAATTTAGAGAAATGAAACTCATGAGTCATATCATCTAAGCCGACAATAACAACATCCCTTGTGCAATCTATAGTAGCATTAACAATATTTAAGAAGGGTCTACCAAATATAATGGGACAAAAGCTATCTTGCGGGGAACCAAGAACAAGAAAATCAGCAGGATATTTAGTTTTCCCACACAAGACTTCAACATCTCTAACAATTCCCATTGGTGAAATAGTATCCCTATTAGCAAGTTTAATAGTAACATCAATTTCTTCTAACTCAATAGGTGCAATGTCATGCATCATTTCTTTGTATAAGTCAATAGGTATTGCACTAGCACTAGCACCCATATCACATAAGCCATGGTAACAATGATCTCCTATTTTAACAGAAATAACAGGCACGCCTACCACAGGTTTATTTTTATCTTTAGCAGAAGGTTTAGCAATTCTAGCAGTTTCACCACAGAACTGAATAACATGCCCATCAATATTATCAGACAACAGATCTTTAACAATAGCAATATTAGGTTCTACTTTAACTTGCTCAGGAGGTGTATATGTTTTAATATTGCTTTTACGAACCACAGTTGAAGCTTTAGCATGATCCTTTATCCTAACAGGGAAAGGTGGTTTCTCAACATAACAAGTAGGAACAATAGGATCATTATAAGTGACAGTCTTTTCTTCAACTTTAATTGGTGCATCTACTTTTACTTCTATGGGAGGATGCTATTTAAACCACTTCTCCTTAGGGAGATCAACATAAGTAGCAAAAAACTCACAGAAAGAAGCTACTATCTCAGAATCAAGTCCATATTTAGTGCTAAACTTATGGAAAATATCGGTATCCATAAAAGATTTAACACAATCAAACTTAGGTGTCATACCTGACTCCTTATGTTTGTCGAGATCCCAATCTTTAGAGTTGCATTTAATTCTATCCAATAAATCCCATCTAAATCCAATAGTCTTCATCATAAAAGAGCCAGCACAAGAAGTATCGAGCATGGTGCGATTATTTTCAGAAAGCCGAGCATAATTTTTTTGAAGAATTGTTTCTCTTGGGAGATCATGATTGGGGCATGAATATAACATTGATTTAAGCCTCCCCCAAGCTTGAGTGATGCTTTCTCCTTTGCGAGGCCAAAAATTATATATATAATTGTGGTCACGATGAACAAGATGCATAGGGTAATACTTTTGATGAAATTCCAAATTCAATCTTCTATAGTTCCATGATATTGTATCATCACATAGCCTACACCATGTCAATGCGTCTCCCTTCAAAGATAAAGGGGAAACCTTCTTCTTAGCAAAATCACCGGGTATACCTGCAAGCTTAAATAATCCACAAACTTCATCCACATATATTAGGTGTTCATCAGGATGCTTTATTCCATCTCCTGTAAAATAATTAGCTAGCAGTTTTTCTATCATACCCGAAGGATAATCATAAGGAATTTCATTTTCAATAGGTTCAGTAGGTTGAGGAGCAACTCTTTGCTCTACTGGTCGGGGTGAAGATACCCCGAACAAGCCCCTCACAGGATTACTTTCCATAGTAACAAGTGACAGTAAATTTCAGCACACTATATAAATTTTTCCTTACCAAATTCCACCTACCAAAGGCGCTTCACTCCCCGGCAACGGCGCCGGAAAAGAGTCTTGATGACCCAAAAGTACAGGGGATCTATCATAGTCCTTTCGATAAGTAAGAGTGTCGAATCCAACGAGGAGCAGAAGGAAATAATAAGCGGTTTTCAGCAAGGTATTCTCTGCAAGTACTGAAATAAGTGGTAACAGATAGTTTTGTGATAAGATAATTTGTAACGAGCAACAAGTAACAAAAGTAAATAAAGTGCAGCAAGGTGGCCCAATCCTTTTTGTAGCAAAGGACAAGCCTGGACAAACTCTTATATAAGGAAAAGCGCTCCCGAGGACACATGGGAATATCGTCAAGCCAGTTTTCATCACGTTCATATGATTCACGTTCGGTACTTTGATAATTTGACATGTGGGTGGACCGGTGCTTGGGTGCTATTCTTACTTGAACAAGCATCCCACTTATGATTAACCTCTATTGCAAGCATCCGCAACTACAACAAAAGTATTAAGGTAAACCTAACCATAGCATGAAACATATGGATCCAAATCAGCCCCTTACGAAGCAACTCATAAACTAGGGTTTAAGCTTCTGTCACTCTAGCAACCCATCATCTACTTATTACTTCCCAATGCCTTCCTCTAGGCCCAAATAATGGTCAAGTGTTATGTAGTCGACGTTCACATAACACCACTAGAGGCTAGACAACATACATCTCATCAAAATATTGAACGAATACCAAATTCACATGACTACTAATAGCAAGACTTCTCCCTTGTCCTCAGGAACAAATGTAACTACTCACAAAGCATATTCATGTTCATAATTAGAGGGGTAATAATATGCATAAAGGATTTGAACATATGATCTTCCACCAATTAAACCAACTAGCATCAACTACAAGGAGTAATTAACACTACTAGCAGCCTACTAGCACCAATCCTGGATTTGGAGACGAGAATTGGATACAAGAGATGAACTAGGGTTTTGAGATGAGATGGTGCTGATGAAGATGTTGATGGAGATTGCCCTCTCTCGATGAGAGGAGCGTTGGTGATGACGATGGCGATGATTTCCCCCTTCGGGAGGGAAGTTTCCCCGGTAGAACAGCTCTGCCGGAGCCCTAGATTGGTTCCGCCAAGGTTCCACCTCGTGGCGGCGGAGTTTCGTCCCGAAAGTTTGCTTCTGATTTTTTTCTCGACAGAAGACTTCATATAGCAGAAGATGGTCATCGGAGATCCACCAGGGGGCCCACGAGGTAGGGGGCGCGCCCTGGGGGGGGGGGCGCCCCACCCTCGTTGTAACAGCCCGTATGTAACTTGCCATAATTGTATTCCAACTCTTGCCATTTCCGGCACTAAGTTATGATATTTCCTCGTTGTCGGGTTTTTTTTTCTTCGTGTTGTTTTGTCTTTGTCATGCATCTCATATCATGTCATCATGTGCATCGCATTTGCATACATGTTCGTCTCATGCATCCGAGCATTTTCCCCGTTGTCCGTTTTGCATTTCGGCGCTCCTATGTCCTCCGGTGTCCCTTTCTACCTCTTTTCATGTGTGGGTGTTAAACGTTCTCGGATTGGACCAAGACTTGCCAAGTGGCCTTAGTTTACTACTGGTAGACCGCCTATCAAGTTTCGTGCCATTTGGACTTCGTTTGATACTCCAACTGTTAACCGAGGGACCGAGAAGGCCTCGTGTGTGTTGCAGCCCAACACCCCTCCAAAGTGTCCCAAAACCCACCTAAACCTTCTCCATCATCTAGATTGTTCGATCACGATCGCGTGGCCGAAAACTGTGCTCAATTTGGAGCCTCCTAGCTCCTCCTACCTATAAAAGGCCCCTCCACCAAAAATCCCGGGTCATTTCGCACCCTAACCCTAGCCCCCGCTTCATCCACGCGTCGGACACGTCCGGGCGCGCCAGACGCTATCGCCGCCGCCAATCGCAGCGCGCCATGTAGCCCTGCTCCGCCTCCCACGCCGCCGGCCCGGCGAGCCCGCGCGCAGCCCCCACGGCCCATCTCGCCGCGCCGCCCGAGCCACTCCTCCATGCGCCCGCCGCCGCCGCCTTCGTCCTCCCGCGCCGCCCTTCGCCGCCGCCACCGGGGAGCTTCGCCGCCCGCCGCCACCGCGCGCCCTGCCGCTGCCCGCGCCGCCCGAGGTCGCCGCGCCACCACCTCGTCGCCGGAGAGCTCCGCCGCCCTCCTCCGGCCTCCTCCTCACCTCCCCCCTCGCCGGAGCAAAAACGACCTTGCCGGAGTCCTCGGATTGTGTGCCCGCAAGGAACCCTAGATCTGTTCTTGAGGGTTGATTTTTTCCTAATCTCAGTAAATTTTTGCATTCTTCTTAGCATCGTATCTCATCATCCGTGGCTCCGTTTTGGGCGCGTAGCATATCAAATTGTTCGTCTCGACGAGTACACCATTTCATCTCATTGAATCATGTTCATTTGAGCTCATCTTGATGCCCTAAATGCTGTTGGAAGAGTGCTAGTTTATATTAGTTTCAGATTATTATCAGCAATTGGACATTTGTCATTTTTGCCATGATTGATGTGTGCCTCCTATGAACTTGAGCTCTACATGTGTTTTGAAGTATGCGATGCCATCTTTACAGGGGTGTATGCCATGTATTTTTGTGATCTCTATGGTGACTAGCACAAGCATGCAAAGTATCTCTCGTAATGTTGCTAATTTCAGGGACTTAGAAATATTCTAAATCTTTGCCCTGATTATATTTTTATACCATGTATTCTTGTTGCTACAGATTGATCCATGCCTCTTTTGAGCATGATCAGTAAGGATGTTTTGTAGATATTTTTGTGCTCTATCCATCCATATTTTGTTTGCAATTATGGAGCACCCTAGCTTGAGTCAATCTAGCTCTACTTTTGCTATAAAATGTTCCTGGTAGAATGTTTACGTGTTAAGCATTTTTGCCGAGCTTGTTGTAGTTGATCCATGCATGCTATGTTGTTGTTCTTGCCATGTCTAGCTTCTATGCTATGTCTACTTGCTGGTTGTATGCTTAGTTTACCATGCAATGCCTTGTGGTGAGTGCATCGAGCTCGTAAACATGCCTACTTAATATCTATTTTGCCATGTTTCAGTTTTCTATTAAGTCTGAATCTGGTAACGATAATTGCTATGTTCACATGGTTGCCATTGTATTTTCTGATCCCTTTTGGTTTATGGTCAGTAAGGGACTTTTGTTGTATGCTTTGAGTAGCTTCATGCCATGCCTTGCTTTCCCATGAAATGTTCCTGTAGCATGTTGTTATCTTCCTCTAAACATTGCTTCCTGATGTTAAATTCCTGACTTGTTATTTCTCTAAGTCTGTAACCTGATATCTTTTGCTCTTTTTCCATGCTTGTTTGAACCTGCTATTGAGTGAATTAGCCGTAGCTCAGTGTTCATCTTTTGTCAAGCATCTTGAGTGGATCCCTGCCATGTATTTTGTTTCCATGTTAGAGCTTGTTGTTCTTGATGCATTTAGATGGCCTCGTGCTGTTTATCGCAAATCGGTGCCATATTTGTTTTGCTTGCTATTTGCAAACCGTGCATCCGTTTCCGGTGATCTTTATATCGATTTCGACGGAAATCAACTCCTATTTTCAGTGGCACTCTTGGTTTTCCAAGTTGAGGCCAGGTTCAATCTTTCCTTTCCGAAACATGCATGTGCATCGCATATCGCATCCCGCATGTTATGTCATGTTTTGCATCATGTTGCTTCTGCATTGCACGTGGTTGATTGTATCTCCCTTTGCTTGTGTTCTTGCTTTGGGTAGAGCCGGGAGACGAGTACGTGATCGAGGAGCCCGTTGAGTACGTTTATGAGGATCAAGCTAACGTCAACTCGGAGAACTTTGCAGGCAAGATGACCATACCCTTGAAATCACTTCTATCTTTGCTTGCTAGATGCTCGCTCTTTTGCTAGGCCTATGCTACGATACCTACCACTTGCTTATCATGCCTCCCATATTTCCATGTCAAACCTCTAACCCACGTTGTCCTAGCAAACCGTTGTTTGGCTATGTTACCACTTTGCTCAGCCCCTCTTATAGCGTTGTTAGTTGCAGGTGAAGATTGGAGTTTGTTCCTTGTTGGAACATGTTTATTGTTGGGATATCATTATTATATCTTGTCTATGTTAATGCATCTATACACTTGGTAAAGGGTGGAAGGCTCGGCCTTATGCCTGGTGTTTTGTTCCGCTCTTGCCGCCCTAGTTTCTGTCATACCGGTGTTATGTTCCTTGATTTTGCGTTCCTTACACGGTTGGGTTATAATGGGAACCCCTTGACAGTTTGCCTCAAATAAAACTCCTCCAGCAAGGCCCAACCTTGGTTTTACCATTTGCACTAACAACCTAGCCTTTTTCCCTTGGGTTTCCGGAGCCCAAGGGTCATCTTTATTTTAACCCCCCCGGGTCAGTGCTCCTCTGAGTGTTGGTCCGAACCGAGTAGACAGCGGGGCCACCTCGGGGCAACTTGAGGGTTGGTTTTACTCGTAGGATGTCTCATCTGAGTGTGCCCTGAGAACGAGATATGTGCAACTCCTATCGGGATTTGTCGGCACATTCGGGCGGCTTTGCTGGTTTAGTTTTACCATTGTCGAGATGTCTTGTAACCGGGATTCCGAGTCTGATCGGATTGTCTTGGGAGAAGGAATATCCTTCGTTGACTGTGAGAGCTTGTGATGGGCTAAGTTGGGACACCCCTGCAGGGTTTTGAACTTTCGAAAGCCGTGCCCGCGGTTATGGGCAGATGGGAATTTGTTAATGTCCGGTTGTAGAAAACCTAAAGCTTAACTTAATTAAAACGAATCTACAGAGTTTGTGGCCGTGATGGTCTCTTTTCGGCGGAGTCCGGGAAGAGAACACGGTCTCGTGTTATGCTTGAATGTAGGTTGTTCTAGGATCACTTCTTGATCATAGTTCATCGATCGTGCCCTTGCCTTCTCTTCTCTCTCTCATTTGCGTATGATAGCCATCATATATGCTAGTGCTTGTTGTAGCTCCACCTCATAGCTTTTACCCTTCCTATAAGCTTAAATAGTCTTGATCGCGAGGGTGTGAGATTGCTGAGTCCCCGTGACTCACAGATTACTTCTAAAACCAGTTGCAGGGACCGATGATACCGCTCCAGGTTCTTTTCCAGACGATCAGTAGTGGTGCCCAGTTGGGACGATCGGGGAATTTGTCGCATTTGGGGTTGTTCTTTATTTTGGTTCCGTAGTCGGACCTTGATTGTATCTGGATGAATGTAATGATATTTATGCTATTGTGTGACGTGGCGAGTGTAAGCCAACTATGTATCTCTTTTCCTTATTCATTACCTGGGTTGTTGTGAAGATTACCTCACTTGCGACATTGCTTACAATGCAGTTATGCCTCTAAGTCGTGCTTCGACACGTGGGAGATATAGCCGCATCGTGGATGTTACAAGTTGGTAATCAGAGCCTTCCCCGACCTTAGGAGCCCCCTGTTTGATCGAATCTTTGGCGTTGTTGAGTCTAGAAAAATGTTTTGAGTCATTTAGGATTATATATATCGGAGAGTAGGATTCTTTTTACTCCTCAGTCCCTTCGTCGCTCTGGTGAGGCATCCTGACGTAGAGTTTTGACTCTTCTCTTCTCAAATTTCACTAAAAAATTTGTCACGTCCCTAGTTTTGGTATGATCTAGGCTTGCTTGTGCATCATGTTTAAGTTCCAAATGAATTTGAAATGGGGAATGTTTCAAGCCCTAGCACCAAAGCAAATTCAAATAGATGCAAATTAAAAATGGAATTTCAATTAACCCAAAATGCTTTTCAAAAATGTCCATGGTCTTTGGGAAATGTTGCAAACAACAACCAGAGGTGATGCACATTTTTGCTAAACATTCTGGATTTTTGAATGAACCCATATGTATTTGAATTGGAGCTGTTTAAAATAAAATAAATATTTTGAAGGCTCCAAAAATGTTGGAAATTGGTGAGGGCCTCTGGTATATTATAACCAGTGGTCACAAGGAATCTCAACATTTTTATAATTGTGCTAGTATTTATTTTAAGTCAAAAACAAATGCCAGAAATAGAAAAGAAAACAGAAAAGGGGAGAGATACTTACCTGCGCCAACTCACCTGTGCAGCCTGGCCGGCCCGTTCCTGCTCTGGCCCAGCCCACCAGGGGCAGAGCCGTCTTCCTCCTCTTGCCAGTAGGCAGAGGGGAAGCGGTGCCCGACGCCATGCGCGCCGGCACGCAGCTGCCTTCCTGGCGCCCTCCTCGTCGCCCTAGCCTCCCTGGTCGGCGCCATGCGCCACCCCGTTCCCCTCTCACTCTCTCGTGCCCATTCCTCTCCTCTCCCTCGCTTTCTCTCTCGCGTCCGAACGCGCCCGCCGCCGCCGACGAGCACCACCGCGGCCACCGGCCACCCCTCGCCCTACTGCTGTGCCTAGGAACTCCGCCACATTACCTGCTACCTCTCCGTCGAGCCACGTGGCGCAGGAAGCCCTGGAGAGTCGCCAACGCCATCGTCTTCGAGTTTCGGCCGACGAGATCGCCGTCGTTGCTCCGGCTGCGCCAAGCCTCCACCGAGCTCGCCGACGACGCCTTTGGATCCGCTGTGAGCCCCACCATCGAACCCCCCTCTTCCCTGCTTCTTCGGCGCCCTCTAGCCTCTGCCACTCGAAGCCGAACTCCGGCCGCCGCCGCGAGCTCTGCTCCGGCGAGCTCTGCCGTTTCCACGGCCTCCCCTGAGCGCGGCTGGATGCGCCCGGGCACGGGCTACTCGTCGGTGGCCTCCATGTGCCAAACCGTGGCCTCCAGCTCGTTCCGGCGAACTTCCGCCGTGGCTCGGGGTCGTCGCCGGCGAAACTCCGATGACTGACGTGGCGCGTGATTAGCTGCTAACCTCACCACTTAATTAACCCCTGACACTGACCAGTGGGCCCCAGCGCCACTAATCCTACAATTAGAATAATATAACCCCCTGTTAACTAACCGGTCACTGATGTGTGGATCCCACGCGTCAGGTTTGACCTGGTCAGCGCCATTGACTCGCTGACATAGTGATGACGTCATGCTGACGCAATTAATTATTTCCTGGAATTATTTTAAAATAGGAAATTCCAGAAAATATTCTAAACTTCAAAAATTCATATCAATTCAACCGTAGCTCAGATTGAAATGATTTATATATGAAAAATTATCAGAAAAATTCAATCTATCCATCTGTACCTGTTTCATGCATGTCTAACCAACTTATACTTGCTGTATAGGTGAAAACATATAACTGGCATTTATAAAGAGTTAATTTAGAGTTGCATTTGAACCTTGGGTTCAAATGGACCTCTTCCAAATAGAATGCTAAATGCATTAGCTCAAAGCACATGACATACCCATGCCATGTTCATGCATCATAATGTTGCATATGATTGTGTTTTGATTGCCGACACCGTTCCTTCTGGATAGGCCCTGCTCCGGAGAGTGCTCCAGAGTACCTGTCTGAGGAGCAGTGCCCCCTGTTGATCTACCAGGCAAGCAACCCCCCCTTGTTCATTCCGATACAATCCCACTCTCTCGCTCCTGCTCTCTTTTATTGCATTAGGACAACAACGATTCAACTGCTACTTTATGCTGCGGTAGTTGAACCCATTCCTCTGCATGACCTGTCATTGCCACAGTAAATAGTTGAAACCCACTAGCATGTGTAGGAGTTGATTGAGCCATGTTGTGTTCTTGCCATGCCATGCCTGCTATTGCTTAGAGTTGTGTCAGGTCTGATTCATCGGAAATGAATTGGAGTGGTACGATATGTTCTGGTGCTGAGAGTTAAGCGTGTGAACACAATTTGGTAAAGGTAGCGGTGAGAGGCCATGTAGGAGTACATGGTGGGTTGTCTCACTGGAACCGTCCTTAAGCACCGAGTTCCGTGTATGTTGTCCAATGACTAGCTACTACCACACATTGGAATGCTTAAGTGCCCCTCTCGACTTATTAGCCAACTTGATCTCTGTCCAGGAGTCGCAAATAGTCTCTGGTGTTTGTAGATAGTGTTAGTAGTCTACCAAGTGGCACCCGGCCAGGTGGGCTTGGGACAGACTAGGCACAAGTGGCATGGTGTACCAAGCGCAGATCCATCCGGCGAGGTGGGCTTGGGAACCCTGCACATATCGTTTGGGGCCGTGAGCGACACTCTGTTCGGATCTCCTTGCGGATGGAACCCGAATAGGCGATAAACCTGGACTAGAATCTTGTGTGGTTAGTCAGGTCGTGGCCGGCACCCTCGCCAGGCTTCCGCTTGAAGGTTGCCGAGATACATGATGTGTACATGGCGGTAAGTGGCGAGAGCGAGTGTGAAGAAGTACACCCCTGCAGGGTTATCATGAACTATTCGAATAGCCGTGTCCTCGGTTATGGACTTCTTGGATGCTTACGTGGTACATAGACAACTTAAAGTGGACACTCTAAGTGCTCAAGACAAGTGTGAGTGCTATGGATGGCCTTCTCGTAAGGAGACGAGGATGAATCCATAGTAGTGTATTGATGTGGTGACTAGTGGACTCGTGTGCGCTGCCTCACCTCAAAGAAGTTTCTCGTTGCCGTAGAACAGGATAGCCACTGAGTCAAAGCTGGCTTGCTGCAACTAAACCCCACATTATTTTCTTGATACAAATGCATGTATGATAGGATCTGATGTAAGTCTTGCTGAGTACCTTTGTACTCACGTTTGCTTTATTTATGTTTTGCAGATGAGACATCTGTCTTACTAGTAGTTCCGCTTGGACTTCGACGAGTAGCTTGTTACCTCAGCTACGATCTTGTACCCTTGGGAGGGTCTTGTAGATAGTCAGGCTTCTCAGCCTTTTCTTTTGTAGTTGTCTGTACTCAGACATGTAATGCTTCCGCTTGTTCCTTGTATGCTCTGAATGATGGGTCATGTGACCCCTGTTTGTATTGATGCTATGTGGCTCTTTTGAGCCTTTATCTATATGAGTTTGCGTTATGTTGTGATGCCATGTTGTACAGCTATGTGTAACGTGTATTGCTATGTGTGGGATCCGACAATCTGGTTGTTTATTCTTGGCAGCCTCTCCTATGGGGAAATGTAGTCTAGTGCTTCCTTGGGCCATAGTAGTCCGCTACATCCCGGTTTACTGGAGTCCTGCTAGCCCAGCACTATTGCTCAGGACACTTGACTGGCCGGCATGTGTTTCACTTTGTTCCCGTGTCTGTCCCTTCGGGGAAATGTCACGCGGTGACATCCGGAGTCCTGTTAGCCCAGTGCTACAGCCCGAATTCACACGTTGATGACCGACATGCTCGATGTGATTCATGTATGCCTGTCCTCATGAGTTAGTGCCGCTTGGATTCACGACTAGCCATGTCGGGCTGGGTTCTTTGTCATATGGATGCTAGCGACACTATCATATACGTGAGCCAAAAGGCACAAACGGTCCCGGGCCAGGTAAGGTGGCACCCGTGGGAATACCGTGCGTGAGGCTGCAAAGTGATATGATGTGTTATATGCTAGGTCGGTGTGACTTAGGATCGGGGTCCCAACAGCTTTGGTATCAGAGCCTGACTGCCTGTAGGATTTCCAAGCCAACCTGGTCGAAGAGTCTAGAAATTCTTTAGTTATGTAAGGGAATTGATTGTGGGAAGGAACGTAAGTCTCTTTTTACTCCTTATACCTCATGGCCTTCTGATCTGAGTCATCCTACCATTCCTACGGGGTTAAGGAACTAGGCTTTCTCTTCCGTCTATCAGGATCATGTGTTACTACTCTGTAGTTCCATAGGATTGGTTGATCAGAGTCATATCCCAGTTTGAGTACCTCCGGTGTAGCCCGTTTTAGTAATATCTCAGAACCTTGAGTAATGATGATGAGTATGGTGCTACCCCTTCATTTGCAGGATGTTTCATTTTGAGCATTTTACTGCCGTTATGCTACCGGATTTGTCCTAGAAGTTCAAGAGATAGTATTTTTCTCGTACTATAATCTACATCCTTATGATGATGCTGAATCCATCCTTGTTCCCTTGGTTGGTTCTTCAGGATGTTGCTGGTTAACCGAAGTTCTATTGCTCGTATCCGGAACCATAGAGATGGTAGGGATGAGGATCCCCCTGATTAGTCTTCGTTGGCAGAGTTCATGCTAGAGATGGGGAGGAACAAGCGTGAGTGTAACCGCTTGCTAGCACGTATTGAGGAGAACACCTCCCAGCAGCACAAAGAGTTTGTGTCCATTCATGACTTCATTGGCCTGAAACCACCTACCTTCCATCATTCCATTGAACCACTTGATGCAGATGACTGGCTCCGTAGTATCACACACAAGCTGCGTTCTGCGAACGTAGCTGAAGGTGACAAGGTCACCTATGCTGCTTATCACCTGGAAGGTCCTGCTAGTATTTGGTGGCAGAACTATGAGGCTATGCTTCCAGCTGGCCAGATACCCACCTAGAGAGATTTCATTGAGGCTTTTTGTGAGCATCACATCCCTCAGGCTCTCATTGATCGCAAGAGAGGAGAGTTTTGTAGTTTCACCCAGAGTAAGATGGCTGTTGATGCTTATAGTAGAGAATTTGAGAACCTTGCCCGCTATGCTACAGAAGAAGTGTCCACAGATGCCAAGAAGCAGGCTAGGTTCTGGAAGGGTCTTAACCCCAAGTTGCGTCGTGATCTCCACTTGCACCATTGCAATACATTCCAGGCTCTTGTGAACAAGGCCATTAATGCGGAGACAGCTCAACTCACTTACGAGGAATCTCGTAAGCACACCCATGATTTGGGTTCTTCCTCCGATTCTAGTTCTCAGAAGCGCCGGATTTGGGTTCCGAACTCCGCTCTTCCACCCGGTTATACACCAAGGCCTTCTTGTGTGGCACCTCACCCAGTTCAACCATATGCTACACCCATGCCTATTGGTAGACCACTTGTCAATGCGGGTCCTTGTCCTATCTCCAAGATTTGTTACAAGTGCGGAGAGCCAGGCCACATTGCCCGTATTTGCACTCAGACCCGTGTTGCTCCACCCCAGCCCGAGAAGTCTGTTGGCCATGGTAGTAAGCCTTCACACCAGATGATCAGTGCCAAGTCAGCTCCCACTGAACTTGGACGTGTGCATCACGTCTCAACTAAAGACGCTCATGATGATCCAGATGTCGTTCTTAGTACACTCCTTGTCAACTGTCACCCAGCTTCGGTTCTATTCGATACTGGGGCATCTCACTCCTTCATTTCTGAAAGTTATGCCCGTTTGCATGACATGTCATTTTGTGATATGCCCTCCCCACTACTCATTCAAACCCCTGGATCCAAGTGGCAAACTTCTAGGATAAGTCATGGCAATGAAATACATGTTGACAGACTTGTATTTCTAGCTTCCTTGATATCCCTCAAGTATTCAGATATTAACATCATCTTGGGTATGGACTGGATGAAAGCTCATTATGCCAAGATTGACTGTTACACTAGGTCTGTTCAGCTCACACACCCCTCTGGCAAGATAGTCACTGTCTCCACCAAAATTGCAAGGCGTCAGCTATATTCTCTAAATTCCAGCCCTCTTCCAGACCTTGAAGATATCCCGGTAGTCCACGACTTTCCGGATGTCTTTCTAGAGGAACTACCAGGTATTCCACCTGACAGAGATGTAGAATTTGTCGTAGATCTTATCCCCGGAACCGCCCCAATTTCTAGGAGACCTTACAAGATGGCACCCTTAGAGCTAGCCGAGCTTAAGGAACAACTTGATGAGTCCTTGCAAAAGGGTTTCATCCGTCCTAGTTCTTCTCCCTGGGCTTTCCCCATCCTTTTCGTCAAGAAGAAGGATGGTACGGACCGAATGGTTGTAGATTATCGTCCCGTTAATTTGGTCACAATAAAAAACAAGTATCCGCTCCCCAGGATCAACGATCTGTATGATCAGCTCGCTGGATCCTCAGTCTTCTCCAAGATGGATTTGAGGTTAGGCTACCACCAAATCAAGATCAGAAACGGGGACATTCCTAAGACGGCTTTCGTCACTCGTTATGGCCAGTACGAGTACACCGTCATGTCCTTCGGTCTAACCAATGCTCCAGCTACATTCTCCCGTTTGATGAACTCGATCTTCATGGAGTACCTAGATAAGTTCGTCGTGGTTTACCTCGATGATATCCTTATTTACTCGAAGAACGAGGAAGAGCATGCCGAACATCTTAGACTTGTGTTAGAAAAACTCAGAGAACACCGCCTTTACGCCAAGTTCTCCCAGTGCGAATTTTGGTTGCCAGAAGTGACCTATCTCGGCCACGTAATCTCTGGTAAGGGCATTGCTCTCAATCCCGAAAGAGTTCAAGCCGTTCTTGATTGGACTCCACCTGTAACGGTTAAGCAAGTTAGGAGTTTCCTTGGCCTAGCCAGTTATTGTCGCCGCTTCGTTGAGAACTTCTCCAAAGTGGCCAAACCTCTCACGGAACTTCTCAAGAAAGATAAAAAGTTTGAGTGGTCCCCACAGTGTGAGCACAGTTTTCAGGAACTGAAAAGACGCCTGACTTCTGCTCCCATACTTGTGTCACCGGACTTCACTAAGGACTTTGTTATCTATTGTGATGCCTCACGACAGGGACTAGGTTGCATTCTTATGCAAGATCACCATGTGATTGCCTATGCATCTCGACAGTTGCATCCACATGAGGAGAATTATCCTACACATGATCTAGAGCTTGCAGCCGTAGTCTATGCACTTAAGAACTGGCGACATTACCTTCTCGGTAAACGTTGCGAGATATACACCGACCACCAGAGTCTCAAGTACATCTTCACCCAACCAGATTTGAACCTTAGGCAAAGACATTGGTTGGAGTTGATCTCAGATTACGACTTAGGAATTTCCTACACCCCAGGCAAGGGGAATGTCATGGCTGATGCGCTAAGTCGTAAGTCCTATTGCAACAATCTCATGTTGCAACAGGGCCAGCCACTTCTCCATGAGGAATTATGTAAGCTTAACCTTCACATTGCTCCTCATGGATTCCTTTCTACCTTGGTGGCGAAACCTACCCTTGAGGATCAGATCATTACTGATCAGAAGTTTGATAGGGGTGTTATTCGCATCAAGAGAAACATTAAGAAGGGAGTTGGTGGATGTTTCTCTATGGATGATCGAGGTGTTGTTTTCTTTGAGAATCGCTTGGTGATTCCCAAGAACCAACATCTGCGACAACTGATTCTTAAGGAGGCACACGAATCCCCTCTCACGATTCATCCCGGTAGTACTAAGATGTATCAGGACCTACGCCAGAGGTTCTGGTGGACTAGGATGAAGAGAGAAATTGCTCAGTTAATTGCTAACTATGACGTTTGTCGTCGCGTTAAGGCAGAGCATCAAAGGCCTGCTGGCACCCTTCAACCTTTAGCTATTCCTGAGTGGAAATGGGATAAAGTTGGTATGGACTTCATCACCGGCTTTCCCAGGACCAAGAGAGGGAATAATGCTATCTTCGTAGTCATTGATCGTCTTTCCAAAGTGGCTCACTTCCTACCCATTTGAGAGAGTATCACTGCTAGTCAGCTCGCTGACTTATATATTTCTCGAGTAGTATGACTTCATGGTGTTCCACTAGAGATCAATTCAGACCGCGGTAGTCTTTTCACCTCTCATTTCTGGGAGAGTTTCCAAACTGCCATGGGCACCCATCTTTCCTTCAGTACCGCTTTCCACCCTCAATCAAGTGGTCAGGTGGAAAGGGTCAACCAAATTCTCGAAGACATGCTTAGAGCTTGTGTTATCTCCTTCGGTATGGATTGGGAGAAGTGTCTTCCCTTCGCCGAGTTTGCTTATAACAATAGCTACCAATCCAGCCTCAAGAAAGCTCCTTTTGAGGTTCTGTATGGACGAAGATGTCGAACACCTTTGAACTGGTCAGAAACCGGTGAAAGACAATTCTTTGGACCGGATATGATCCAGGAGGCAGAAGAGCAAGTTCGCATCATTCGTGAGAATTTGAAAATAGCCCAATCTCGTCAAAAGAGCCAGTATGACCGTAGTCATAAGGAAGTGGCTTATGAAATTGGCGACAAGGCTTACCTTCGGGTTACTCCTTTGAAGGGTACCCATCGTTTCGGTATCAAGGGCAAGGTGGCTCCTCGTTACATTGGTCCTTTTCGCATTCTCACTAAACTTGGAGAGGTTGCCTACCAGTTGGAACTACCACCACATCTTTCTCGAGTTCATGATGTCTTCCACGTCTCTCAACTCAGGCGTTGCTTCTCAGATCCCATCCGCGGAGTGGACCACAAAACGCTTGATCTCCAAGATAACCTCACATATCGAGAGTACCCTGTTCGCATCCTTGATCAAGCAGAGCGTGTCACTCGATGTCATAACATCAAGTTCCTCAAGGTTCAGTGGTCTCATCACTCCGAGAGAGAAGCTACTTGGGAGCGTGAAGATCGTCTTTGACTGGAGTACCCCACCTTCTTTCCGTCGACCCCTGAATCTCGGGACGAGATTTCTTCGAGTGGGGGCGAGTTGTCACGTCCTTAGTTCTGGTATGATGTAGGCTTGCTTGTGCATCATGTTTAAGTTCCAAATGAATTTGAAATGGGGAATGTTTCAAACCCTAGCACTAAAGCAAATTCAAATAGATGCAAATTAAAAATGGAATTTCAATTAACCCAAAATGCTTTTCAAAAATGTCCATGGTCTTTGGGAAATGTTACAAACAACAACGAGAGGTGATGCACATTTTTGCTAAACATTCTGGATTTTTGAATGAACCCATACGTATTTGAATTGGAGCTGTTTAAAATAAAATAAATATTTTGAAGGCTCCAAAAATGTTGGAAATTGGTGAGGGCCTCTGGTATATTATAACCAGTGGTCACAAGGAATCTCAACATTTTTATAATTGTGCTAGTATTTATTTTAAGTCAAAAACAAATGTCGTAAATAGAAAAGAAAACAGAAAAGGGGAGAGATACTTACCTGGGCCAACTCACCTGTGCAGCCTGGCCGGCCCGTTCCTGTTCTGGCCTAGCCCACCAGGGCCAGAGCCATCTTCCTCCTCTTGCCAGTAGGCAGAGGGGAAGCGGTGCCCGACGCCGTGCGCGCCGGCATGCAGCTGCCTGCCTGGCGCCCTCCTCGTCGCCCTGGCCTCCCTGGTCGACGCCACGCGCCGCCCCGTTCCCCTCTCACTCTCCCGTGCCCATTCCTCTCCTCTCCCTCGCTTTCTCTCTCGCGTCCGAACGCACCCGCCGCCGCCGACGAGCACCACCGCGGCCACCGGCCAACCCTCGCCCCTGCCGCTGTGCCCAGGAGCTCCGCCACATCACCTGCTACCTCTCCGTCGAGCCACGTGGCGCGGGAAGCCCTGGAGAGTCGCCAACGCCGTCGTCTTTGAGCTTCGGCCGACGAGATCACCGTCGTTGCTCCGGCTGCGCCAAGCCTCCACCGAGCTCCCCAACGACGCCTCTGGATCCGCTGTGAGCCCCACCGTCGAACCCCCCCTCTTCCCTGCTTCTCTGGCGCCCTCTAGCCTCTGCCGCTCAAAGCCGAACTCCGGTCGCCGCCGCGAGCTCTGCTCCGGCGAGCTCCGCCGTTCCCACGGCCTCCCCTGAGCGCGGCTTGATGCGCCCGTGCACGGGCTACCCGCCGGTGGCCTCCATGTGCCAAACCGTGGCCTCCAGCTCGTTCCGGCGAACTTCCGCCGTGGCTTGGGGTCGTCACCGGTGAAACTCCGGCAACTGACGTGGCGCGTGATTAGCTGCTAACCTCACCGCTTAATTAACCCCTGACACTGACCAGTGGGCCCCAGCGCCACTAATCCTACAATTAGGATAATATAACCCCCTGTTAACTAACCGGTCACTGACGTGTGGACCCCATGCGTTAGGTTTGACCTGGTCAGCACCATTGACTCGCTGATGTAGTGATGACGTCATGCTGACGCAATTAATTATTTTCTGGAATTATTTTAAAACAGGAAATCCAGAAAATATTCTAAACTTCAAAAATTCATATCAATTCAACCGTAGCTCAGATTGAAATGATTTATATATGAAAAATTATCAGAAAAATTCAATCTATCCATATGTACCTGTTTCATGCATGTCTAACCAACTTATACTTGCTGTATAGGTGAAAACATATAACTGGCATTTATAAAGAGTTAATTTAGAGTTGCATTTGGACATTGGGTTCAAATGGACCTCTTCCAAATAGAATGCTAAATGCATTAGCTCAAAGCACATGACATACCCATGCCATGTTCATGCATCATAATGTTGCATATGATTGTGTTTTGATTGCCGACACCGTTCCTTCTCGATAGGTCCTGCTCCGGAGAGTGCTCCAGAGTACCTGTCTGAGGAGCAGTGCCCACTGTTGATCTACCAGGCAAGCAACCCCCCCTTGTTCATTCCGATACAATCCCACTCTCTCGCTCCTGCTCTCTTTTATTGCATTAGGACAACAACGATTCAACTGCTACTTTATGCAGCAGTAGTTGAACCCATTCCTCTGCATGACCTGTCGTTGCCACAATAAATAGTTGAAACCCACTAGCATGTGTAGGAGTTCATTGAGCCATGTTGTGTTCTTGCCATGCCATGCCTGCTATTGCTTAGAGTTGTGTCAGGTCTGATTCATCGGAAATGAATTTGAGTGGTACGATATGTTCTGGTGCTGAGAGTTAAGCGTGTGAACACGATTTGTTAAAGGTAGTGGTGAGAGGCCATGTAGGAGTACATGGTGGGTTGTCTCACTGGAACAGTCCTTAAGCACCGAGTTCCGTGTATGTTGTCCAATGACTAGCTACTACGACACATTGGAATGCTTAAGTGCCCCTCTCGACTTATTAGCCAACTTGATCTTTGTCCAGGAGTCGCAAATAGTCTCTGGTGTTTGTAGGTAGTGTTAGTAGTCTACCAAGTGGCACCCGGCCAGGTGGGCTTGGGACAGACTAGGCACAAGTGGCACGGTGTACCAAGCGCAGATCCATCCGACGAGGTGGGCTTGGGAACCCTGCACATATCGTTTGGGGTCGTGAGCGACACTCCGGCCGGATCTCCTTGCGGATGGAACCCGAATAGGCGATAAACCTGGACTAGAATCTTGTGTGGTTAGTCAGGTCGTGGCCGACACCCTCGCCAGGCTTCCGCTTGAAGGTTGCCGAGATACATGACGTGTACATGGCGGTAAGTGGCGAGAGCGTGTGTGAAGAAGTACACCCCTGCAGGGTTATCATGAACTATTCGAATAGCCGTGTCCTCGGTTATGGACTTCTTGGATGCTTACGTGGTACATAGACAACTTAAAGTGGACACTCTAAATGCTCAAGACAAGTGTGAGTGCTATGGATGGCCTTCTCGTAAGGAGACGAGGATGAATCCATAGTAGTGTATTGATGTGGTGACTAGTGGACTCGTGTGCGCTGCCTCACCTCAAAGAAGTTTCTCGTTGCCGTAGAATAGGATAGCCACTGAGTCAAAGCTGGCTTGCTGCAACTAAACCCCACATTATCTTCTTGATACAAATGCATGTATGATAGGATCTGATGTAAGTCTTGCTGAGTTCCTTTGTACTCATGTTTGCTTTATTTATGTTTTGCAGATGAGACATCTGTCTTACTAGTAGTTCCGCTTGGACTTCGACGAGTAGCTTGTTACCTCAGCTACGATCTTGTACCCTTGGGAGGGTCTTGTAGATAGTTAGGCTTCTCAGCCTTTCTTTTGTAGTTGTCTGTACTCAGACATGTAATGCTTCCGCTTGTTGCTTGTATGCTCTGAATGATGGGTCATGTGACCCCTGTTTGTATTTATGCTATGTGTCTCTTCTGAGCCTTTATCTATATGAGTTTGCGTTATGTTGTGATGCCATGTTGTACAGCACATACTTGCATGTTATGCGTACGTGTAACGTGTATTGCTATGTGTGGGATCCGATAATCTGGTTGTTTATCCTTGGCAGCCTCTCCTATGGGGAAATGTAGTCTAGTGCTTCCTTGGGCCATAGTAGTCCGCTACAGCCCAGTTTACCGGAGTCCTGCTAGCCCAGCACTACTGCTCAGGACACTTGACTGGCTGGCATGTGTTTCGCTTCGTTCCTGTGTCTGTCCCTTCGGGGAAATGTCACGCGGTGACATCTGGAGTCCCGTTAGCCCAGTGCTACAACCCGGATTCACACGTCGATGACCGACATGCTCGATGTGATTCATGTATGCCTGTCCTCATGAGTTAGTGCCGCTTGGATTCACGACTAGCCATGTCGGCCCGGGTTCTTTGTCATATGGATGCTAGCGACACTATCATATACGTGAGCCAAAAGGCGCAAACGGTCCCGGGCCAGGTAAGGTGGCACCCGTGGGAATACCGTGCGTGAGGCCGCAAAGTAATATGATGTGTTACATGCTAGATCAGTGTGACTTAGGATCGGGGTCCCGACAAATTTTTTAGGATCACGCGGGTATCTTGGAATTGTTCCGATGGTTTTGTGACGAGAACATTGTTCTTGCTACCTCCTGACATTTAGGGGTTGTGGCAGTGTCCCGGGGAGTTGAGCTCCGAGGTGTTGTCGTCACAATTTTATCGTTGCAATTCTAGAATACCCGAGTTTCGCCGACATCGAAAATCTCTTTTATGCAGTTGTTGGTGAGATAACCTCGATGCCACCCAGTACTGGGGCGGGAGTTCGGGAGTATTGCCATAACTCGTATAACGGATGCTTTTCGAAGGTTGAGGTAAATGATTTCCGAAGGTTTCTTGGTCATGTGTTAAAGGATGGATACAACTGGATGTAGGATTTGCTAGCTTTGGGTGAAATATTATGCTTCCCCTGTATCCCCAACACCTGATTGCATAACCGGGAGAATTTCGGGAGTTTCATAGGTGGGAATTCATGTAGCTCTGGTATTTCTTCCGCGGATATTTGGTTTGTGATTGGGTATTCCTCACCAAGTATTTGTTCTTATCCGCACCTTGTTGTTTTATTCTTCTACCTCTATCTAAGTGGCTTCTCAATTTATGGAAGTGTGACCATTTCAATTGGAATGCATTCGTTCATTTTGTTCAGATGTTAAGACTATATGTTGCAATTTTGATCCATTTGATTCAGCTTGAATATATGTATGTCAAGATGCTAACGGATGTCACCCTCTTCATGATGGCTCCTCTAACGCGTCATAATCCTGAACCGCCACCACCACCTCCACCTCCGGAGGCATGGCAAGTTGTGATGGCCGCTACCAATGCCAACACGCAGCTGATCATGCAAATTTTGCAAGAGCGCAACCAAGGGAACCAAGGCCATGGCAACAATCAGAATCAGTTTGCTACACTCAACCAGTTCCTCGCTAACCAGCCAAAGACCTTCAGTAACTGTGTCGAGGCAACAGACGCTGTTGATTGGCTCGTGGATATCTGCAAGCATTTCGAGTGCAGCAACGTCAGGCCTGAGGACTTTGTCAAGTTTGCTTCGTTCCAACTTAAAGACCAAGCCGCAGAGTGGTATCAGCAGTACAAAGATTCCAGAGGAGGTCGTGTGATTACCTGGGATGAATTCCGTCAAGACTTCAAAGCTCACCAGATTCCTCAGAGTGTTGTTGAGAGCAAGCGTGAGGAATTCCGCAATCTGAAACAAGGCAGCTTGTCTGTTTACCAGTATAACATCATGTTCCAGAAGCTCGTTCGTTTCGCTAAGCAAGACGTCCCTGACGAGAAGAGCATGATTTATCAGTTCAGAGGTGGCCTCAGAGAAGATCTCCAACTAGCTCTCGTGCTTTTTGAGCCACAGAAGTACGATGAGTTTTAGAACATGGCACTGAAACAAGAGACTGCTCAACTCAAGTGCGATGCTTCCAAGAAGCGAGTCAGAGATGCAACTCCTTCTTCCTCAACTCAAGTGGCAACTAAGCAGCAAAAGTATTGGTTGCCTCCTCCTCCTCCGTTCCGTCAGCCTTATCAGCAGAAGTGCAAAGGTGGCAATGGATCTTCCCACCCACCCAACCCAGGCTTTCAGAACAAGGCTTCATCTCATGCTCCAAGATCAAGTGCTCCGTATCACCGTTCGCTCTCGGAGGTCACGTGCAACAAGTGTCAGCAGAAGGGTCACTATGCCAACAAATGCTTCAATCAGAGGCGTCTTCCTCCTCCTCCTCCTGTGAGATCTGCTAGCACTGCAGTGGCCAAGCATAATCCTAAGCTTGCAAAGGTCAACATGATGAACGCAGCTCAGGCAGAGGACTTGTCAGATGTGATTATGGGTAACCTTCCTGTTAACGATGTTCCTACAAAAGTACTTTTTGATACTGGTGCATCACATTCTTTCTTGTCATGCCCATTTGCATCGAAGCACAATGTTGACACAGAGGTTTTGCCTAAAGTCATGCAAGTTGTTTCTCCCGGCAAGCTTATGACTTCTAGTTTGGTTGCTCCGGATGTTTCTACCACGTTGGGTGACTATAAATTTCTGTCCTCTCCAGTGGTCCTTGGTAACTCGGATATTGATCTTATTCTTGGAATGTATTGGCTTTCTGAGCACAAGGCTCACCTTGATTGTGCTGCCAGGCAGATTCAATTGACACATTCGTCTGAGGATGTAATCGTCTTTGCCGCTCGTGATGATACCATCCATCTGTTTTCTCTCAATGAGAAGGGCGAGCTGGATGCCATCTCTCAGATTCCAGTTGTTTGCGAATATCAAGACGTCTTTCCAGAAGAGCTTCCAGGAATGCCTCCGCACCGGCCAGTTGAATTCGTCATCGATCTTGAGCCTGGCACGGAACCTGTTTGCAAACGTCCTTACAAGCTTGGACCTGAAGAGTTGAAGGAGCTGAAGAAGCAACTTGATATTCAGGAGTGTATGGGTCTCATCCGACCAAGTTCTTCCTTGTGGGGTTGTGGTGTTCTTTTTGTCAAGAAGAAGGATGGAACGGACCAACTTTGTGTCGACTACCGTCCATTGAACAAGAAGACCATAAAGAACAAGTACCCACTTCCCAACATCAATGAGCTTATTGAACAACTCAAAGGTGCTCAAGTATCCTCCAATCTTGATCTCCGTATGGGATATCATCAGATTCGCATTCGTGAAGAAGATATCCCCAAGACAGCATTCAGAACAAGCTATGGTTCATATGAATACACTGTCATGTCTTTCGGCCTTGTCAATGCTCCTCCAACATTCTCTCACATGATGAACTTCATCTTCAACGCCTACACAAATGACTTCGTCTTGGTCTACCTCAATCACATTTTGGTCTTTTCCAAGAACAAGGAGGATCATGCCAAGCATTTGAGATTGGTGCTGGATAAACTCAGAGAACATCAGTTCTATGCGAAGTTTTCAAAGTGCGAGTTTTGGCTCGATGAGGTTCTCTACCTTGGACATGTCATCTCTGCCAAGGGCATAGCTGTTAATCCTGAGAAGGTGTCTGCAATTCTGAATTGGGAACCACCTCAGAATGTGAAGCAACTCTGCAGCTTCCTTGGGCTCGCAAGCTATTGTCGAAGGTTCGTTGAGAACTTCTCTAAGATCGCGAAGCCTCTTTCCAACCTTCTCCAGAAGCGTGTGAAGTACGTCTGGTCACCTGAATGTGACATCGCTTTCAACACCCTGAAAGAGAAGTTAGTCACTGCTCCAGTTCTGACTCCTCCTGATGAATCCAAACCGTTCGAGGTCTTTTGTGATGCTTCCCTTCAAGGTCTTGGTGCTGTGTTGATGCAATAGAAGAAAGTTGTGGCCTATACCTCTCGCCAGTTGAAGCCCAATGAAAAGAACTACCCCACTCATGACCTCGAGTTGGCGCCAGTTGTCCATGCTCTTTTAACATGGAGACATCTCTTGTTGGGAAGAAAAGTGGACATCTTTACTGATCATAAGAGTCTCAGGTACATCTTCACTCAGCCAAACCTCAACCTCAGGCAGACTCGTTGGGTCAAAATGATTCAAGAGTATAATCCGAGTATTGAATATACTCCAGGCAAGGCCAATATAATTGCTGACGCACTAAGCAGGAAGGCTTACTCCAACAGTCTGATTATCAAGCCTTACCAACCAGAGCTTTGTGAAGCTTTCCGCAAACTCAATCTTCAAGTTGTTCCTCAAGGATTTCTTGCCAACCTTCAAGTCTCTCCTACTTTGGAAGATCAAATTCGTGAGGCTCAACTTCTTGATGCTATGGTGAATAAGGTGAAGATTGGGATTGCCAAGAGTCAACCCAAGTACAAGTGCTATCGTCTTGATGACAAGGATACTCTATTCTTCGAGGATCGCATTGTTGTTCCTAAAGGTGACCTTCGTAAAGTCATTATGAACGAGGCTCACAATTCACTCCTCTCTATTCACCCTGGAAGAACAAAGATGTACCATGACCTCAAGCAGTCGTATTGGTGGACTCGAATGAAGCGCGAGATTGCTTAGTTCGTGAATGAATGTGATGTCTGCAGAAGTGTGAAAGCAGAACACCAATGACCAGCTGGTCTCCTCCAACCTCTTGCCATTCCAGAATGGAAGTTTGACCATATTGAGATGGACTTCGTGACTGGATTTCCAAACTCCAAGCGTGGCAATGATGCTATCCTCGTTGTCATCGACAAGCTCACTAAAGTGGCTCATTTTCTGCCTATCAAAGAATCTATCACAGCAGCTCAGTTGGTAGAGCTATATACCTCCAGGATTGTCTCTCCACACGGCATTCCGCAGTTGATATCTTCAGACCGTGGGAGCATCTTCACCTCCAAGTTCTGGGATTCTTTTCAAAAGGCCATGGGCACCAACATTCGTTTCAGCACAACCTTTCTTCCTCAAACTAGTGGCCAAGTCGAGCGAGTAAATCAGATTCTTGAAGATATGCTCAGGGCTTGTGTCATTTCTTTCGGTATGAAGTGGGAAGATTGTCTTCCATATGCCGAGTTCTCCTACAACAACAGCTTCCAAGCGAGTTCGGGCAAGGCCCCATTCGAGATCCTCTATGGCAGGAAGTGCCGTACTCCTCTTAACTGGCCAGAAACTGGTGAACATCAACTTATTGGCAATGACTTTATCACAGAGGCTGAAGAAATGTGCAAAGTCATTCATGATAATCTCAAAGCCGCGCAATCGCGCTAGAAGAGTTACTATGATAGCAAGCATCATGACTTGGCTTTCAAGATCAGAGACCATGTCTACCTTCGCGTCTCTCCAATGAAAGGTACTCGTCGTTTCGGTATCAAAGGGAAGCTTGCCCCTAGATACGTGGGTCCTTTCAGGATCATTGGCAAAAGAGGCGATCTCGCCTATCAACTTGAGCTTCCCTCCAACTTTGCTAACGTGCACGATGTGTTTCACGTGTCTCAACTCCGCAAGTGTTTCAAGACTCCTGACCGCACCGTCAACTTTGAAGAGATTGATATCCAAGAAGACATGTCTTATCATGAGCACCCAGTTGCTATTCTTGAAGAAACTGAGCGCAAGACTCGCAACAAGTCTATCAAATTCCTGAAAGTCAAGTGGTCACATCATTCCGACCGTGAAGCAACCTGGGAACGCAAGGACCACATCCGTTCTGAGTACCCGGAGTTTTTCCAGTCCTAGATCTCGGGACGAGATCCTTTCGTAGTGGTGGAGTGTTGTAACACCCCGTATGTAACTTGCCATAATTGTATTCCAACTCTTGCCATTTTCGACACTAAGTTATGATATTTCCTCGTTGTCGGGTTTTTGTCTTCGTGTTGTTTTTTCTTTGGCATGGATCTCATATCATGTCGTCATGTGCATCGCATTTGCATACGTGTTCGTCTCATGCATCCGAGCATTTTCCCCGTTGACCGTTTTGCATTCCGGCGCTCCTATGTCCTCCGGTGTCCCTTTCTACCTCTTTTCGTGTGTGGGTGTTAAACGTTCTCGGATTGGATCGAGACTTGCCAAGCGGCCTTGGTTTACTACCGGTAGACCGCCTGTCAAGTTTCGTGCCATTTGGACTTCGTTTGATACTCCAACGGTTAACAGAGGGACCGAGAAGGCCTCGTGTGTGTTGCAGCCCAACACCCCTCCAAAGTGGCCCAAAACCCACCTAAACCTTCTCCATCATCTAGATCGTTCGATCATGATCGCGTGGCCGAAAACCGTGCTCAATTTGGAGCCTCCTAGCTCCTCCTACCTATAAAAGGCCCCTCCACCAAAAATCCTAGGTCATTTCGCACCCTAACCCTAGCCTCCGCTCCATCCGCGCGCCAGACACATCCGGGCGCGCCGGACGCTACCGCTGCCGCCAATCGCAGCGCGTCACGTGGCTCTGCTCCGCCTCCCATGCCGCCGGCCCGGCGAGCCCGCGCGCGGCCCCCGCGGCCCATCTCGCCGCGCCGCCCGAGCCCCTCCTCCACGCGCCCGCTGCCGCCGCCTTCGTCCTCCCACGCCGCCCTTCGCCGCTGCCGCCGGGGAGCTTCGCCGCCCACCGCCACCGCCCGCGCCGCCCGAGGTCGCCGCGCCGCCGGAGAGCTCCGCCGCCTGGTGCCCTCCCCCGGCCTCGTCCTCACCTCCCCCCTCGCCGAATCGGAGCTTCGTCCTCTCCAGAGCAAAAATGACCTCGCCGGAGTCCTTGGATTGCGTGCCCGTGAGGAACCCTAGATCTGCTCTTGAGGGTTGACTTTTTCCTAATCTCAGTAAATTTTTGCATTCTTCTTAGCATCATATCTCATCATCCGTGGCTCCGTTTTGGGCGTGTAGCATATCAAATTGTTCGTCTCGACGAGTACTTCATTTCATCTTATTGCATCATGTTCATTTGAGCTCATCTTGATGCCCTAAATGCTGTTGGAAGAGTGCTAGTTTATATTAGTTTCAGATTATTATCAGCAATTGGACATTTGTCATTTTTGCCATGATTGATGTGTGCCTCCTATGAACTTGAGCTCTACATATGTTTTGAAGTATGCCATGCCATCTTTACACGGATGTATGCCATGTATTTTTGTGATCTCTGTGGTGACTAGCACAAGGATGCAAAGTAGCTCTCGTAATGTTGTTGATTTCAGGGACTTAGAAATATTCTAAGTCTTTGCCCTGATTATATTTTTATGCCATGTATTCTTGTTGCTACAGATTGATCCATGCCTCTTTTGAGCATGATCAGGAAGGATGTTTTGTAGATATTGTTGTGCTCTATCCATCCATGTCTTTGTTTGCAATTATGGAGCACCCTAGCTTGAGTCAATCGAGCTCTACTTTTGCTATAAAATGTTCCTGGCAGAATGTTTACGTGTTACGCATTTTTGCCGAGCTTGTTGTAGTTGATCCATGCATGCTATGTTGTTGTTCTTGCCATGTCTAGCTTCTATGCCATGTCTACTTGCTGGTTGTATGATTAGTTTATCATGCAATGCCTTGTGGCGAGTGCATCGAGCTCATACACATGCCTACTTAATATTTGTTTTGCCATGTTCCAGTTTTCTACCAAGTCTGAATCTGTTAACGATAATTGCTATGTTCACATGGTTGCCATTGTATTTTCTGATCCCATTTGGCTTATGGTCAGTAAGGGACTTTTGTTGTATGCTTTGAGTAGCTTCATGCCATGCCTTGCTTTGCCATGATATGTTCCTGTAGCATGTTGTTATCTTCCTCTAAACATTGCTTCCTGATGTTAAATTCCTGACTTGTTATTTCTCTAAGTCTGTAACCTGATATCTTTTGCTCTTTTGCCATGCTTGTTTGAACCTGCTATTGAGTGAATTAGCCGTAACTCAGTGTTCCATATTTTGTCAAGCATCTTGAGTGGATCCCTGCCATGTATTTTGTTGCCATGTTAGAGTGCAGTAGCTTGTTCTTGATGCATTTAGATGGCCTCGTGCTGTTTATCGTAAATCAGTGCCATATTTGTTTTGCTTGCCATTTGCAAACCGTGCATCCATTTCCAGTGATCTTTATATCGATTTCGACCGAAATCAACTCCTCTTTCTAGTGGTACTCTTGGTTTTCCAAGTTGAGGCCAGGTTAAATCTTTCCTTTCCAAAACATGCATGTGTATCGCATATCGCATCCGGCATATTATGTCATGTTTTGCATCATGTTGCTTGTGTATTGCACGTGGTTGATTGTATCTCCCTTTTCTTGTGTTCTTGCTTTGGGTATAGCCGGGAGACGAGTACGTGATCAAGGAGCCCGTTGAGTACGTTTACGAGGATCAAGCTAACGTCAACTCGGAGAACTTTGCAGGCAAGATGACCATACCCTCAAAATCACTTCTATCTTTTCTTGCTAGATGCTCGCTCTTTTGCTATGCCTATGCTACGATACCTACCACTTGCTTATCATGCCTCCCATATTGCCATGTCAAACCTTTAACCCACCTTGTCCTAGCAAACCGTTGTTTGGCTATGTTACCGCTTTGCTCAACCCCTCTTATAGCGTTGTTAGTTGCAGGTGAAGATTGGAGTTTGTTCCTTGTTGGAACATGTTTATTGTTGGGATATCGTTATTATATCTTGTCTATGTTAATGCATCTATACACTTGGTAAAGGGTGGAAGGCTCGGCCTTATGCCTGGTGTTTTGTTCCACTCTTGCCGCCCTAGTTTCCGCCATACCGGTGTTATGTTCCTTGATTTTGCGTTCCTTACACGGTTGGGTTATAATGGGAACCCCTTGACAGTTCTCCTTGAATAAAACTCCTCCAGCAAGGCCCAACCTTGGTTTTACCATTTGCACTAACAACCTAGCCTTTTTCCCTTGGGTTTTCGGAGCCTGAGGGTCATCTTTATTTTAACCACCCCGGGCTAGTGCTCCTCTGAGTGTTGGTCCGAGCCGAGTAGACTGCGGGGCCACCTCGGGGCAACTTGAGGGTTGGTTTTACTCGTAGGATGTATCATCTGAGTGTGCCCTGAGAATGAGATTTGTGCAGCTCCTATCGGGATTTGTCGGCACATTCGGGCGGCTTTGCTGGTTTAGTTTTACCATTGTCGAGATATGTTGTAATCGGTATTCCGAGTCTGATCGGATTGTCTTGGGAGAAGGAATATCCTTCGTTGACCTTGAGAGCTTGTGATGGGCTAAGTTGGGACACCCCTGCAGGGTTTTGAACTTTCGAAAGCCGTGCCCGCGGTTATGGGCAGATGGAAATTTGTTAATGTCCGGTTGTAGAAAACCTAAAGCTTAACTTAATTAAAATGAATCTACAGAGTGTGTGACCATGATGGTCTCTTTTCGGCGGAGTCCGGGAAGAGAACACGGTCTCGTGTTATGCTTGAACATAGGTTGTTCTAGGATCACTTCTTGATCATAGTTCATCGATCATGCCCTTGCCTTCTCTTCTCGCTCTCATTTGCGTATGATAGCCATCATATATGCTAGTGCTTGCTGTAGCTCCACCTCATACCTTTTACCCTTCCTATAAGCTTAAATAGTCTTGATCGCGAGGGTGTGAGATTGCTGAGTCCCCGTGACTCATAGATTACTTCCAAAACCAGATGCAGGGACTGATGATACCGCTCCAGGAGATTTGACTGAGCTCAAGTGGGAGTTCGATGAGGACTCAAGACGATACTACGTTTCTTTTCCAGATGATTAGTAGTGGTGCCCAGTTGGGACGATCGGGGACTTTGTCGCATTTGGGGTTGTTCTTTATTTTGGTTCCATAGTCGGACCTTGATTGTATCTGGATGAATGTAATGATATTTATGCTATTGTGTGACGTGGCGAGTGTAAGCCAACTATGTATCTCTTTTCCTTATTCATTACATGGGTTGTTGTGAAGATTACCTCACTTGCGACATTCCTTACAATGCGGTTATGCCTCTAAGTCGTGCTTTGACACGTGGGAGATATAGCCGCATCATGGGCATTACACTCATGGACGGGGTGTGGGCCCCCTGGTCTTCATCTTTGGCGAGGATTTTTCATTATTTATTATAAGGTATTCTGTGGAGTTTCAGGACTTTTGGAGTTGTGTGCAGAATAGGTCTCTAATATTTGCTCCTTTTCCAGCCCAGAATTCCAGCTGTCGGCATTCTCCCTCCTTATGTAAACCTTATAAAATAAGAGAGAATAGCCATAAGTATTGTGACATAATGTGAAATAACAGCCCATAATGCAGTAAATATCGATATAAAAGCATGATGCAAAATGGACGTATCACTTCACAATTCTTCTGAAGTTGGATTCTGGCAAAGAGAGAGGCCTCTGTTCCTCAAGAGAATCAAGACATAGAATGACTTTATTACAATCAGCAATTAAAGCCTTAACTGTTGAAAGATTAGTATGCCAAATCTTGAGAGTGTGCCTGAGGTTTTTAAATTTAGCTGTGATGACAGCAGCAGAGGACTTTTTGTGCACTATTTTGGACCAAGAATCATTAACACGGTCAATGAAGCCACGCAAATTGTCCCAATAATTTTCAAATTGAAAAATCTTTGCTTTTGGGATCATAGTTTTGATGGAAACCACACAAGGTGTATTATCAGAAGAAGTCCTGGCAAGGGGAAGCACCATTGTATTGGGGTAGCTGCAAGTCCAATTGACAGTTGTGAAAAACCAATCAATTTGCTCCAAGAGGGGGATATCTTGCATGTTGGACCATGTAAATCTTCTCCCCTTCAAAGGCAATTCAATTAATCCCAAGTGACCAATAACCTCATTAAAAAGTAGCATGCCGTGCACATTTCCACCTGGCATGTTTCTGTTTTCCATAGAGCGCAAGAAGTTGAAATCACCCAACAAAAGCCAGTTAGCATCAACAGGAATAGTGAGACCATGTAGCCAGTTAATGAACTCCTCTGTGGCAGGGTTTTTACAAGGGCCATAAATAGTTACTAAGGTCCAAACATCAGAATTGTGTTTAGACTGAAACTCCACAATGATGCCATAGCTTAATGAAGCAACAAATTTACCAGTAAAGAGTGCAGAGTTCCACAACACAATCAAACCACCAGAAGCACCCACAGAAGGAACAAAAACAAAATGATCAAAACGCCTCGGGCAAAATTTGCCGATGAAGCGCTGGTCCATCATTTCACACTTAGTCTCTTGCAAGCAAATAACTAAACAACCACTCTCATCAATTTTCTGACGCACATCGCGTTGACGATTTTCAGAGTTCAAGCCACGCACATTCCAGCATAAGACCTTCCAATCCCTAAAGTTGTTCTGATTCATTACAACCCAAAGCATAATAAAAGCAAAAGACTACCACATAATGGCAGTACAACTCCAGCCACACACCATAAATAAAATACTTAATAGAAAACAAATAAAGCCCTAGATAGATGGTTTTAACACGGGTTAACCATAAACCCAACATGAGAAGAGCTCTAAATATCATTAGGTGGAGGGGTAGGAGAAGAAGGTGCAGGGCCAGCATTAAGCTGGTCGGCAGTGAGCTTCTCAGGAGCAATTCCAAGACGACCTCCCATGTGCTGCAAAACCCTGATTGGAGTGGGAGGTGGAGCAGTCTCATGTGGGTCTTCAGTTTCGTGCACCTTAGAATTAGGCAGCACTTTACGCTTCTTCAAAGGCTTGGCAGAGGGCTTTGATACGTCTCCAACGTATCTATAATTTTTGATTGCTCCATGCTATATTATCTACTGTTTTGGACTATATTGGGCTTTATTTTCCACTTTTATATTATTTTTGGGACTAACCTGTTAACCGGAGGCCCAGCCCAGAATTGCTGTTTTTTTGCCTATTTCAGTGTTTCGAAGAAACGGAATATCAATCGGAGTCCAAACGGAATAAAACCTTTGGGAACGTGATTTTCTCACCGAACGTGATCCAGGAGACTTGGACCCTACTCCAAGGAATCAAAGAGGCGATCACGAGGGTGGGGGGCGCGCCCCCCGCCTCGTGGGCCCCTCGATGCTCCACCGACGTACTCCTTCCTCCTATATATACCTACGTACCCCCAAACGATAAAAACAGGAGCCAAAAAACTAATTCCACCGCCGCAACCTTCTGTATCCATGAGATCCCATCTTGGGGTCTGTTCTGGAGCTCCGCCGAAGAGGGCCGTCATCACAGAGGACTTCTACATCATCATAGCCTCTCTGATGAAGTGTGAGTAGTTTACCTCAGACCTTCAGGTCCATAATTAGTAGCTAGATGGCTTCTTCTCTCTTTTTGGATCTCAATACAAAGTTCTCCCCCTCTCTTGTGGAGATCTATTTGATGTAATCTTCTTTTTGCGGTGTGTTTGTTGAGACCGATGAATTGTGGGTTTATGATCAAGTCTATCTATGAATAATATTTGAATCTTCTCTGAATTCTTTTATGTATGATTGGTTATCTTTGCAAGTATCTTCAAATTATCCGTTTGGTTTGGCCAACTAGATTGGTAGTTCTTGCCATGGGAGAAGTGCTTAGCTTTGGGTTCGATCTTGCGGTGTCCTTTCCCAGTGACAGAAGGGGCAGCAAGGCACGTATTGCATCGTTGCCATCGAGGATAACAAGATGGGGTTTATTTCATATTGCATGAATTTATCTCTCTACATCATGTCATCTTGCTTAAGGCATTACTCTGTTTTTAACTTAATACTCTAGATGCATGCTGGATAGCGGTCGATGAGTGGAGTAATAGTAGTAGATGCAGAATCGTTTCGGTCTACTTGTCACGGACGTGATGCCTATATACATGATCATGCCTAGATATTCTCATAACTATGCTCAATTATGTCAATTGCTCAACAGTAATTTGTTCACCCACCGTAGAATACTTATGCTCTTGAGAGAAGCCACTAGTGAAACCTATGGCCCCCGGGTCTATTCTCATCATATCAATCTCCATCACTTTAATCTTGCTTTGCTTTTTTACTTTGCCTTTACTTTTTACTTTGCATCTTTATACCTAAAATACCAAAAATATTATATCTATCAGATCACACTCTCGTAAGTGACCGTGAAGGGATTGACAACCCCTAATCGCGCTGGTTGCGAGTAGCTATCATTTTGTGCAGGTACGAGGGACTTGAGCGTGGCCTCCTACTGGATTGATACCTTGGTTCTCAAAAACTGAGGGAAATACTTACGCTACTCTGCTGCATCATCCCTTCCTCTTCGGGGAAAACCAACGCAAGCTCAAGAGGTAGCAAGAAGGATTTCTGGCGCCGTTGCCGGGGAGTCTACGCAAAAAGTCAACATACCAAGTACCCATCACAATCCCTATCTCTCGCATTACATTATTTGCCATTTGCCTCTTGTTTTCCTCTCCCCCACTTCACCCTTGCTGTTTTATTCGCCCTCTCTCTCTCTATCCTCCCTCTCTATTTGCCTCTTTTGCCCGTTTGCTCTTGTTTGCTTGTTTGTCGCGATGGCTCAAGATACTACCAAATTGTGTGACTTCACCAATACCAATAATAATGATTTCCTTAGCACTCCGATTGCTCCTCTTGCTAATACTGAATCTTGTGAAATCAATGCTGCTTTGTTGAATCTTGTTATGAAATATCAATTCGCCGGCCTTCCTAGTGAAGATGCTGCTACTCATCTGAATAGCTTCTTTGATTTATGTGATATGCAAACGAAAAAATATGTCGATAATGATGTCGTTAAATTGAAGCTATTTCCTTTTTCGCTTAGAGATCGTGCTAAAGCTTGGTTTTCGTCTTTGCCTAAAAATAGTATTGATTATTGGAACAAGTGGAAAGATGCTTTTATCTCTAAGTATTTCCCTCCCGCTAAGATCATCTCTCTTAGAAACGATATTATGAACTTTAAGCAACTTGATCATGAACATGTTGCACAAGCTTGGGAGAGAATGAAATTAATGATACGTAATTGCCCTACTCATGGTTTGAATTTGTGGATGATTATACAAATTTTTTATGCTGGATTGAATTTTGCTTCTAGAAATCTTTTAGATTCGGCCGTAGGAGGCACTTTCATGGAAATCACTTTAGGAGATGCTACTAAACTCCTAGATAATATTATGGTTAATTATTCTCAATGGCATACTGAAAGATCTTCTAATAAAAAAGTGCATGCGATAGAAGAAATCAATGTTTTGAGTGGGAAGATGGATGAACTTATGAAATTATTTTCTACTAAGAGTGTTTCTTCTGATCCTAATGATATGCCTTTGTCTACTTTGATTGAGAATAACAATGAATCTATGGATGTGAATTTTGTTGGTAGGAATAATTTTGGTAACAACGCTTATAGAGGGAATTTTAATCCTAGGCCATATCCTAGTAATCCTTCTAATAATTATGGGAATTATTACAACAACTCTTATGGAAAATATAATAAGATGCCCTCTGAATTTGAGAATAGTGTTAAAGAGTTTATGAATTCACAAAAGAATTTTAATGCTTTGCTTGAAGAGAAATTGCTTAAAGTTGATGATTTGGCTAGGAATGTTGATAGAATTTATCTTGAGATTGATTCTTTAAAGCTTAGATCTATTCCTCATAAGCATGATATCAATGAGTCTCTCAAAGCCATGAGAATTTCCATTGATGAGTGCAAGGAAAGAACCGCTAGGATGCGTGCTTCCAAACATGCCTTTATTAAAGCGTGTTCTACTAGTTCCTATGAAAATAATGATGAAGATCTAAAAGTTATTGATGTGTCCCCTATTAAATCCTTGTTTTGCAATATGAATCTTGATAATGATGGGACTGAATATGATCCACCTTTACCTAGAAGGCGTTCCAATAATTCTGAATCTTTTGATCTTGATGCTAAATTTGATAAGAGTGGGATTGAAGAAATTAAAACCCTAGATATTGCTAAACCCACTATATTGGATTTCAAGGAATTTAATTATGAAAATTTCTCTTTAATTGATTGTATTTCGTTGTTTCAATCCGTGCTAAAATCTCCTCATGCTTATAGTCAAAATAAAGCGTTTACTAAATATATCGTTGATGCCTTGATGCAATCTTATGAAGAAAAACTTGAATTGGAAGTTTCTATCCCTAGAAAACTCTATGATGAGTGGGAACCAACTATTAAAATTAAAATTAAAGATCATGAGTTTTATGCTTTGTGTGATTTGGGTGCTAGTGCCTCCACTATTCCCAAGACTTTGTGTGATTTGCTAGATTACCGTAATTTTGATGATTGCTCTCTAAACTTGCATCTTGTGGATTCTACTATTAAGAAACCTCTGGGAAGGATTAATGATGTTCTTATTGTTGCAAATAGGAATTATGTGCCCGTAGATTTCATTGTTCTTGATATATATTGCAATCCTTCTTGCCCTATTATTCTTGGTAGACCTTTCCTTAGAACGGTTGGTGCGATTATTGATATGAAGGAAGGGAATATTAGATTTCAGTTTCCATTAAAAAAGGGCATGGAACAGTTTCCTAGAAAGAAAATAAAATTGCCATATGAAACCATCATGAGAGCCACTTATGGATTGCCTACCAAAGATGGCAATACCTAGATCTATCCTCGCTTTTATGCCTAGCTAGGGGCGTTAAACGATAGCGCTTGTTGGGAGGCAACCCAATTTTATTTTTATTCCTTGCTTTTTGCTCCTTCTTAGTAATAAATAAATTATCTAGCCTCTGTTTTGGTTGTGTTTTTTTTGTTTAATTAGTGTTTGTGCCAAGTAGAACCGTTGGGAAGACTTGGGGAAAGTCTTGTTGAACTTGCTGTAAAAAACAGAAACTTTAGCGCTCACAAGAACTGCTGTCATTTTTATTTGAAGAGTGATATTTAGTTAATTATTTTTTCATATGATTAATAGATAAATTCCTCACGTCCAGCAATTTATTTCAGAATTTTTGGGGTTCCAGATCTTGCGCTAGCTACAGATTACTACAGACTGTTCTGTTTTTGACAGATTCTGTTTTTCGTGTGTTGTTTGCTTATTTTGATGAATCTATGGTTAATAAAATAGTTTATAATCCATAGAGAAGTTGGAATACAGTAGGTTTAACACCAATATAAATAAATAATGAGTTCATTACAGTACCTTTAAGTGGTCTTTTGTTTTCTTTCGCTAACGGAGCTCACGAGTTTTCTACTTTAAGTTTTGTGTTGTGAAGTTTTCAAGTTTTGGGTGAATTCTTGTGATGGATTATGGAACAAGGAGTGGCAAGAGCCTAAGATTGGGGATGCCCATGGCACCCCCAAGATAATCTAAGTACACCAAAAAGTCAAAGCTTGGGGATGCCCCAGAAGGCATCCCCTCTTTCATCCACTTCCATCGGTAATTTACTTGGAGCTATATTTTTATTCACCAACATGATATGTGTTTTGCTTGGAGCGTCTTGTATTATTTTTGTCTTTGAGTCTTAGTATGCCACAATCATCCTTGCTGTACACACCTTTTGAGAGAGCCATACATGAATTAGAATTTGATAGAATACTCTATGTGCTTCACTTATATCTTTTGAGCTATGTAGTTTTGCTCTATGTGCTTCACTTATATCTTTTGAGCGTTATAATTTTGCTCTATGTGCTTAACTTAGATCTTTTAGAGCACGGTGGTGGATATGTTTTAAAAAACCATTTATCTCTCATGCTTCACTTAAATTATTTTGAGAGTCTCTTAATAGCATGGTAATTTGCTTAATAATAATATGCTTGGTATTCAAGATTTGTGAAACTTCCTTTTGAGTGTGTTGAATACTAAGAAAAGTTGGATGCTTGATAATTGTTTTGATATATGGAGGTGATAATATTAAAGGCATGCTAGTTGAGTAGTTGTGAATTTAAAGAATACTTGTGTTAAAGTTTGTGATTCCCGTAGCATGCACGTATGGTGAACCGTTATGTGATGAAGTCGGAGCATGATTTATTTATTGATTGTCTTCCTTATGAGTGGCGGTCGGGGACGAGCGATGGTCTTTTCCTACCAATCTATCCCCCTAGGATCATGCGCGTAATACTTTGCTTTGATAACTTATAGATTTTTGCAATAAGTATATGAGTTCTTTATGAGTAATGTTGAGTCCATGGATTATACGCACTCTCACCCTTCCACCTTTGCTAGCCTCTCTAATACCGCGCACCTTTCGCCGGTATCATACACCCACCATATACCTTCCTCAAAACAGCCACCATACCTACCTATCATGGCATTTCCATAGCCATTCCGAGATATATTGCCATGCAACTTTCCACCGTTCCGTTTATCATGACACATTCATCATTGTCATATTGCATATCCCGGTACACCGCCGGAGGCATTCATATAGAGTCATATTTAGTTCTAAGTATCAAGTTGTAACTGTTGAGTTGTAAGAAAAATAAAAGTGTGATGATCATCATTTTTAGAGCATTGTCCCAGTGAGTAAAGAATGATGGAGACTATGATTCCCCCACAAATCGGGATGAGACTCCGGACGAAAAAAGAGAGGCCAAAGAAGCCCAAATAAAACGAGGCCATAAAAAAGAAAAGAGAAAAGGGCCAAAAAAATGAGAGAAAAAGAGAGAAGGGACAATGTTACTACCCTTTTACCACACTTGTGCTTCAAAGTAGCACCATGATCTTCATAGTAGAGAGTCTCTCATGTTATCACTTTCATATACTAGTGGGAATCTTTCATTATAGAACTTGTCTTGTGTATTCCAATGATGGGCTTCCTCAAATTGCCCTAGGTCTTCATGAGCAAGCAAGTTGGATGCACACCCACTTAGTTTCTTTTTGTGCTTTCATATGCTTATAGCTCTAGTGCATCCGTTGCACGGCAATCCCTACTCACTCACATTGATATCTATTGATGGGCATCTCCATAGCCCGTTGATACGCCTAGTTGATGTGAGACTATCTTCTCCTTTTTGTCTTCTCCACAACCACCATTCTATTCCACCTATAGTGCTATATCCATGGCTCACGCTCATATATTGCATGAAGATTGGAAAAGTTTTGAAAAAGTTAGAGTATGAAACAATTGCTTGGCTTGTCATCGGGGTTGTGCATGATTTAAATACTTTGTGTGGTGAAGATAGAGCATAGCCAGACTATATGATTTTGTAGGGATAACTTTCTTTGGCCATGTTATTTTGAGAAGACATAATTGCTTTGTTAGTATGCTTGAAGTATTATTATTTTTATGTCAATATAAACTTTTGTCTTGAATCTTTCGAATCTGAATATTCATATCACAATTAAGAAGATTTGCATTGAAATTATGCCAAGTAGCACTCCGCATCAAAAATTCTCTTTTTATCATTTACCTACTCGAGGACGAGTAGGAATTAAGCTTGGGGATGCCTGATACGTCTCTAACATATCTATAATTTTTGATTGCTCCATGCTATATTATCTACTGTTTTGGACTATATTGGGCTTTATTTTCCACTTTTATATTATTTTTGGGATTAACCTATTAACCGGAGGCCCAGCCCAGAATTGCTGTTTTTTTTGCCTATTTCAGTGTTTCGAAGAAATGGAATATCAAACGGAATAAAACCTTCGGGAACGTGATTTTCTCACCGAACGTGATCCAGGAGACTTGGACCCTACTCCAAGGAATCAAAGTGGCGGTCAGAAGGGTGGGGAGCGCCCCCCCTAGGGCGCGCCCCCTGCCTCGTGGACCCCTCGGTGCTCCACCAACGTACTCCTTCCTCCTATATATACCTACGTACCCCCAAATGATCAGAACAGGAGCCAAAAACCTAATTCCACCGCCGCAACTTTCTGTATCCATGAGATCCCATCTTGGGGCCTGTTCCGGAGCTCCGCCGGAGAGGGCCGTCATCACGGAGGGCTTCTACATCATCATAGCCTCTCCGTTGAAGTGTGAGTAGTTTACCTCAGGCCTTCGGGTCCATAGTTAGTAGCTAGATGGCTTCTTCTCTCTTTCTGGATCTCAATACAAAGTTCTCCCCCTCTCTTGTGGAGATCTATTCGATGTAATCTTCTTTTTGCGGTGTGTTTGTTGAGACCGATGAATTGTGGGTTTATGATCAAGTCTATGTATGAATAATATTTGAATCTTCTCTGAATTCTTTTATGTATGATTGGTTATCTTTGCAAGTCTCTTCGAATTATCCATTTGGTTTGGCCAACTAGATTGGTAGTTCTTGCCATGGGAGAAGTGCTTAGCTTTGGGTTCGATCTTGCGGTGTCCTTTCCCAGTGACAGAAGGGGCAGCAAGGCACGTATTGCATAGTTGCCATCAAGGATAACAAGATGGGGTTTATTTCATATTGCATGAATTTATCTCTCTACATCATGTCATCTTGCTTAAGGCGTTACTCTGTTTTTAACTTAATACTCTAGATGCATGCCGGATAGCGGTCGATGAGTGGAGTAATAGTAGTAGATGCAGAATCGTTTAGGTCTACTTGTCACAGACGTGATGCCTATATACATGATCATGCCTATATATTCTCATAACTATGCTCAATTCTGTCAATTTCTCAACAATAATTTGTTCACCCACCGTAGAATACTTATGCTCTTGAGAGAAGCCACTAGTGAAACCTATGCCCCCCGGGTCTATTCTCATCATATCAATATCCATCACTTTAATCTTGCTTTGCTTTTTTACTTTGCCTTTACTTTTTTACTTTGCATCTTTATACCGAAAATACCAAAAATATTATATCTATCAGATCTCACTCTCGTAAGTGACCGTGAAGGGATTGACAACCCCTAATCGCATTGGTTGCGAGTAGCTATCATTTTGTGCAGGTACGAGGGACTTGAGCGTGGCCTCCTACTGGATTGATACCTTGGTTCTCAAAAACTGAGGGAAATACTTACGCTACTCTGCTGCATCATCCCTTCCTCTTCGGGGAAAACCAACGCAAGCTCAAGAGGTAGCAGGCTTCTTCAGAGGAGATGGCTTGGGAGAGCTTTTCTTGAAACCATCCCTAAGAGAAGATAGACGAGCACTGCGTCTAACCTCAGACTCAACCACAACAAGCTTTTGCTTGCGAGGACGGCATGATCCTTTGACCGAGGCGGTGAAACTGAACGAGTTCATCTCTACTTCAATCAGAACAGCAGGCGCAACATCAGACATAATAGAGTCTTCAGAAGTAAGAGAGTTATCCATAACTACATCAAAACAAAGAGCACGAGCCATAGTTGGCTTGGATCGAGCAGTCACAAAGCTGCGTGCTGGGGTCGGATGATGCACCATCTTATTTCCCATGATAGAGTATGAAAACGATACTTCCCACGTCCTCTTGGACAAAACAACCGGCTTGAAAGGGTTGAAGGTTGCCACACCTTTTGGAATCTGTAAAGTGTCCAGAAAAGGCATCATGCGAGCAAAGCTTCTAGACCATTGGATAACAGGTGGAAGTTCAGGCCCAAAAACAGTAAGCACTCGACCAATAATAACCGGGGGTTGAACCACAGGAGGTTGATACACTGCCAGAACTTGTTGATTTTCAGCATCTGAACTGTCGACTGGCCTAGAATTCTGCAAGACCACTAATTCCCGAGAGATAACAATTTGATCCTCGTCCTCAATCCAATCCTCCACTACAACATTATCATGCTGAAGATCTCCCTGTTGGTGATGATGCTGGTTCGCAGGTTGCACTGGTGGATCATCCAACCAATCTGAGGAAACTCAGGCATGACAAAATTCAGATTGTCAAACTGCAAGTGACCAGGCAAAGGATGAGGATTGCCGTTGAGGGGCATTGGATCCTCGTCACGTGGAAAGATGTCAGCAAACTCGTCAGACAGAACATAAACAGGGGCAGTCCATGAAACTCTGGTTCCTCCAAAATCAGCATATTCACGATAAACCACATCACGAGGAACTTGCTCAGGGCACGGGAAAGACGCATAAATAAGAGTCCTGACCATACGAGGATCTTCCTGATGCCAGAGATGAAAGCGGCCGAAAGTACTAACAGCATCAGATATGTACTGAGTTGTACGGTAGTCTAATGGAACTCCTAGAAGCATAATCCAGCCTCGGCGAAAACCTTGAGTAGCTCTATGATTGATTCCATGATCATGCGGGATGAAACGAACAAAGTGGCCCTTTCCCAAATCATAAGGTGGATGATCCATAATGGCATGCCTAGATGCAGGGCTACGAAACTCAAACAAACCAACACCCTCTATCCATGGCTGATTACTAAGCACATCACGATGAAGCTGAGTTATCACGAAGTCATTAACCATCTGACGGAACTACTGAAGCTGACCAGGCGGCGGCGAAGGCTCGACGATGCCAATGGCGTACTGCTCATGGAGATGATCAGGAGCTACTGCCGGCAAGAAGAAAGTCCGGGGCAGACGCGTCGGGCCGCCATCGATGATGTCGAAGCCATGCGGGATGAACTCCATCGGGTCAATAGGAAAGTTTGCCATTGTTGTGGAGGACGGTGCTTGTGGAGCTATGGAAATCAGGGAGGACGGCTCGGACATGACTATAGCCTGCACAGGCACGTGGGTGGTCGTCGCAAAAGTCGAGGAGTCCCTTGGTGGTTGAATAGGATTACGACTTGTGGCAGGTATGGATACCAGCGCCAGCGATTTACCAAGATTTCCAGTAGATTTTTTAATCTTCCAAACAAAACCATTATCCCGAGCCCATTGAGTGCATTGAAAACGGCCATGACCAAAACGATTGCACGCTAGACAAGTTGGACATGTAGCTGACAGGTGGCCCCGTTGATGGCATTTACTACATGTCAGAGTAAGGGCCACCATGTCATCGACCATAGCATCAAATGTGTCATTAGCTTCTTGCGTTGAGGGAAGATTATCCTCCGGGCTGGGCGGAACCAGCCCAGCAGCAGAATCCGGCCCAACATGGGAAGCTGACGTGACCAAATTTTGAGGATTCTCCTCCCTACCATGCAGGTCATGTAGTTGCGGGGATGTGGCCGAAATATCTGGATGCTAAATCACCGGCGATCTAACCCAAAAACAATGGAGGGCGCCGCCGTCATCCAATGAAGATTCACCGGTGGTGAGGGATGAACAATAACTCTCTCATGAGCCGAAAGATCATAACCCGCATTAGTAACTGTGAGAATATCTTCCTGGGTGGCAGGGTATTGGTACCCTTTGCAAGCATCGTATTTCTGCAGAGTGGCAAATGAAAGCTTCTTCCGAATGCCTTGCCCCGATCTAATGAAAGACTTGGGAGGAGGATGATGCATAGCTAGCATGCCTAAAGCCGCCCGACATTTAGATGGACTAATCAGAACCCATTCAGCATCACACTCTAATTTCCAACGATAGAACTCACGCTCCAATTGGGTCCTCCACGACCCCATAGATTAAAATAGCATTTAAAATTTGGGCATGCAAATGAACGTAGATCACAAACATAGAAGCCAACTTGCTTAGACGAAACGTTGAAGGAATAAACCTTGTCACGAATACATGAGACTCCCAACTCAATAGCAGAACCTCCAATGGCCGCCTCCAGAGCCGCCGCCACAGAATCATCCGATAGCCGAAAATCATGACGTCCAAAAGACACAACCAAGGTGAAATGGCCCATGTCGTCCTTAGGATGAACAGGAAAACCAGTAGATCTGAAAACCCTATCCGCAAACTCCAAACCCTTGGAGAAATGAAAGCCAAGGGTAGAACCAGAGGAGATCGCCATAAGAAAATAGTATCAACTGAGAGAGGAGAAGACGCCTTTCTTGAGAATGAAACACTTACAACCGAACACCCGGAAGTACTTGAGGTTGGGCTTGTTGTCGGTGAGTATCTTATATGGAGTCTTGTTCAATCCTTTGCGGAGATAGAGCCGATTGGATGCATGGCAAGCGGTGCTGATGGCTTCGGCCCAAAAGTTGTATGGAGACTTGAACTCCGCCATCATGGTTCTTGCCGCGTCCATCAAGGTCCGGTTCTTCCTTTCCACTACACCATTTTGTTGAGGGGTGTAAGGTGCGGAATATTGATGCTTGATCCCCTCATCACTAAGAAACTCATCCAAGGTGTAGTTCTTGAACTCGGTGATGTTGTCACTTCTTATTGTCAAGATCTTTGCATTGTGTTGACGTTGAGCTTCATTTGCAAAGTTGATGACGGTTTGTTGGGTCTCACTCTTCCTCTCGAAGAAATATACCCAAGTGTATCTTGAATAATAATCCGCAATCACCAAGCAACAGTTTCTACCCCCAAGACTATCAAAGGATGGAGTCCCAAAGAAATCGAAGTGAAGGAGCTCCAAGGGCCTCTTCGAGTAGATGATAGTCGTGGGAGGGTGAGCCTTCTCATGTATCTTTCCTTCGATACAAGCACTGCAAGCATGATCTTTGGCAAAACTAACATTTTTTAGTCCACGGACATGGCCCCCCTTGAGAAGACTTTGCAAAGATCTCCTTTTGTCGTGGGCCAAACGGCGATGCCAAAGCCATCCCACGTCAACTTTAGCCATTAGGCATGTTGCGGTCTTAGTCGGTCGCTCCAAAAATTTAATCACATAAAGATCATTCTCAACATGCCCAACAAACGCTACTTTAAGAGTCTTGCTCCACAAGAGGGCCACGGTATCAATATCAAAGAAGGTGGCAAAGCCCATGAGTGCAAGTTGACGAACGGAAAGTAAGTTGTATGTAAGGGACTCAACAAGCTTGACTTTCTCGATTGTGAGATCATGAGAGATGACAACCTTGCCAAGCCCCAATACCTTAGAAGATGAGGCATCACCCCACTCGACATTGGTGGGCATAGATGAAACCTTGTGCACGTCCACCACCAAGTCCTTGCTTCCGGTCATATGATTTGTGGCTCCACTATCGAGCAATCATGACCCACCACCGGAAGCAAACACCTACAAGAGATCAATGCTTGCTTTTAGGTACCCATTTTGTAACGGGTCCTTTGATGTTAGTAACAAGGGTCTTAGGAACCCAAATAGACCATTCAATGTACTCATAAGGAGAACCAACAAATTTGGCATAAACATGCCCATAACTAGCACGACAAAACACATAAGAAGGGTTAAAGTCGCCGGCTTTGTTGGAAGGGGTGGCATTGCCCTTCTTGACACCACCACCCTTCACATTGTTCTTATTCTCCTTAGAAGCACCCTCTCCCTCCACAAAATTTTTATTGAGAGGAGGTGGTTGTTTGTCCTTGTCATTCTTCTTCTTGTTCTTGGACTTGGGTGCAAACCCAATTCCCTCCTTGCCCACAACTTCCTTTTGATTTCTCAAAAGGTTATTGAGGTTCTTCTCACCTTGTATGCAAGACACAAGGCCTTTCTCAAGTTGCTCCTTCAACTTGGCATTCTCCTCCCCAAGATGCACATGCTCACAACACGGGTTAGTAGCATTTGCATTATCAATTAAAACCATATGAGTAAATGTGGCTTTCGCCTTGGATAGCTTCACTTGGAGTTGATCATGAGACTCTTTGAGGCTAGCATGAGAACCCTTCAAGGCCTTGTGAGCCCTGTCAAGTATATCAAACTCCTCCTTGAGTCTAGCATGGTCAACCCCAAGTTTAGCCTTCTCAGAATTGAGCACACGAGATACAACAAGAGCATGATCAAGATCTTTCTTTAATTTAGCATGATCATCGTTGTGTGACTCCTCAAGAGCCAAACGATGACAACGCTCTTCCTAAAGCGCATTAGAGAGATCCGATATCTCATTGGCATAGTCACGACTATGCCCTTCCATCTTAGAGATGGTTTCTTCGTGAGCCTCGGTCATGTCATTGGCTCACCAAGTTGTTCCAAGAGAGCAACAAAGTGCTTCTTGGATTTACCCTTGAGCTTACTCATAAAAGACTCAAATTAATTTTCTTCCTCCTTCATCCCCTCACTCTCATCAATGCAATCTGTCAAGGAAGGATTAGTAATGATGGTAGTTTTGATGTTGGGGGTTACCTTGTTGGTGGCTTTAGCCATGAGGCACTTGGTGGTGATGTTCTCGTTGGGTGAATCGAAGAGGGATACCCGTGGAGTCCTTGCAATGGCAACAAAGGCCATGGCAACCGTCTCACCGCCTTCATCTTCATCATCACTATCCTCATTGTACTCTTCTTGTGCCACCAACCCCTTGGGAGGAGTCTTCTTGGTGAAGTTGTTCTTGTTGGGGAAGGACTTGGCCTTGTCTTTTCAGATAAGCTTGACACCATTGTCTTCCCTCTTCTTGTATGGGCACTCCGCAACAAAGTGGCTCACATTGCCACAACTATAGCATGTCCTCACATGTTGCTTGCCCTTGGCGCCACTTGAGTTGTTCTTATTGAAGTTGGGCCTTGAGTTCTTCTTGCTCCAAAATTGTCGTGAAGCAAGAGCCGTGTGATCATGATATGCATACTTGGTATCTTCGAGGCAACACTCCGCTTCTTCCTCTTCACCCTCTTCTTCCACACTAGCCTTGGCCTTCAAAGCAAGGTTGGCTTCTTTGCTCGTTGAGAATGCAACACCGCATTGTCGGCGGTCTTATCCAAGATCCTCATTGCAACAAACTCATCCAACACTTCACTTGAGGACAAGGCGTGAAAGTACGGCCTTTGGTGGATGACGGAGGACATGGCCTTATGGTAAGGCATCATGGCCTTGAGAAATTTGCACTTGATCCAATTGTCATCAGTATCCTTGCCCCCATGATCTCGAAGTGAGACCGTGAGAGTGGTTAACCTCTGGTAAAGCTCTTGAGGTTCTTCATCTTCATGCATTGCAAACTCATCGGCTTCATCTTGCACCACTTCAAAGTTTGAGTGTTGAATGCTTGTGCTTCCCTTGTAAAGGGAAACAACATGTTGCCATGCTTCCTTGGCAACGGTGAAAGGACGGAGATGCGCAATATCTTCGGGTGGAATTGCTTCCTGGAGAATGAAGAGAGCGGACTCGTTGAATTGATGATATGTGGTTCTCTAGGAGTGAAGTCGCTTGGGTCGTGTGGGTAGAAACCTTGCTCAATAATTCTCCAAAGATTAGTAGAACTATGATTTAAATGACATTTAAATCGATAGACCCAAGCGGCAAAATCCTCATTTTTTCACAAGCTTGGGAGGGGGGCCAACATGATTCATATGCGTGGAGGGAACCAGTCCTCCATAAGTAATTGGAGGTTCAACATGGGAAAAGATGCCATTTCCACTTCTACCACTAGTAAAAGGAACTTGATCACTAGTAGCTTCCCCCTTGTTGGAGTTAGCATCCGTCACCTCGTTAGTGGGATCGACCACTTCCAACGGTGCGGTGGAAACTCTAAGACCATCAAGAAACTTCTCAAGCATGCCTTTGACCTCAACCGTCATGGAGGTTTTCAATGTGTCCAAGGCCACATTAAACTCCTCACGAGAGACCGAGGATCCCCCTTCGGCCGTAGACAAAGTGGGTCTCGCACCGGGGTGCTCCTCCACCTCGTCTGTGGTGTCAACCATACTCTTTAGACGGCAAATTCCTTAATAAAGAGACAAGGCTCTGATACCAATTGAAAGGATCGATATAGTTGACTAGAGGGGGGGGGGTGAATAGGCAACTAACATTTTTTAGCTTTTCTTAACCAAATTGAACTTTGCATCAAAGTAGATTGTCTAGATATGCGACTAGGTGAACAACCTATATGATGCAACAATAATAAGCACACAAGCAAGCAAGGGATACAACACAATATAAGCTTGCACAAGTAAAGGTAAGAGATAACCAAGAGTGGAGCCGGTGGAGACGAGGATATGTTACTGAAGTTCATTCCCTTTGAGAGGAAGTACGTGTCCGTTGGAGCGGTGTGGAGGCACAATGCTCCCCAAGAAGCCACTAGGGACACCGTATTCTCCTCACTCCCTCACACAATGTGAGAAGCTGCGATTCCACTATTGATGCCCTTGAAGGCGGGACCGAACCTTTACAAACAAGGTTGGGGCTATCTCCACAACTTAATTGGAGGCTCCCAACAAAACCACGGAGCTTCACCACAATGGAATATGGCTCCGAGGTGACCTCAACCGTCTAGGGTGCTCAAACACCCAAGAGTAACAAGATCCGCAAGGGATTAGTGGGGGGAATCAAATTTATCTTGGTGGAAGTGCAGATCGAGGCCTTCTTAACCAATCCCTAGAAAATCAACAAGTTTGATTGGCTAGGGAGAGAGATCGGGCAAGATGAGCTTTTGAAAGGCAATGGAGCTTGGGGGAAAGAGGTCAACCCTAGGAAGAAGAAGACCCCCCTTTATATAGGGGAACCAAAATCCAACAGTTTTCTGCCCAGCCCCGCAGCTAAGCGGTACTACTCTGCACAAACCTAACAATACACAGAGTGTATCTATGGTAGTGCCACCTGAGCGGTACTACTGCTGACCCTGGTGGTACTACCGCCTTGGGTTTTAGACCTGGAGAGGCAGCGGTAGTATAAGGTGCGGGGGGCGGCAGTACTGTGCCAAGCGTTACTACCGTCCTAGTGTGTGGGGACCCCGACTCATAAGTCGTGATCACCGAATGCACATGTACAGTGATCCCAGAGATCAATGCTCACTAAACACACGTAAGCTGAATAACAAGAGTCTTACATCCATACATACCGTCTTACACAAATTATGACCATTATGGTCAAGTCTTACATAGATAAAGCCACAAGGGCTAAATACCAAATAAACTTAGGTAGCGGAAATCTTCGTCGGTAGGTAGAACCCATGCCATCTACCTTAACCCTACATGCATTCTGACTGGGAAACATCCTAGTTCGCATGTTCGTCTCCAAAGAACTCTTCTCCTAACTCCTGTTCTTCCATGCCTGGCCAATTAAATAACCAGTAGCAAGCCAATGAGTACTTTGAATGTACTCGCAAGCAACCCGTGTTTTGGCTTAAGATACAACAATGCATGACATAGGTAAATTTTTGTAGAAAGCTAATTTTATTATGCTATGACATGTTCAACAAATGGTAAAACATGCATCATATGAATTCAAGTAACCTTAGGAACTGGTTACAGATATCAACATAGATGGAGTGGGCTTCAACCCAACTCAATCATGTCAAGTCCTTTGACTTGACCCAAGTGGTTCTTCCCACTTATGCAATTACACACACTGGTTTGTAAACAAGTGGACGTAGCCCAAGAGCGGTTACCCAACTGTCCTTGACCATGTACACGACTATTTGAATAGTTTGACACTCCGTAGAGGTTGCACACTTTACCCACAAGATTCGGGGAACTTCCGTGTCATCCACGACCCGCGGTACCTCAAGTACCCGGGGTAAGCACCCGATCACTATTTTTCCCTAGACGACACTAACATAGAGTCCACTCAATTGGTAGTAACCCCCGGCCCAACATTTCACATCTTAAAATTGTGAAGCCTCGCTCCCATACTCATCGCATACCACTGGCATGGGGTACCAACGGTGTGTCCGGTGCCCTGTAAAAACAGTCATGGCCGCCCTACCTGGCACGACCCCGTCCTGGGAGAGCGCAACAAAGACTCTCGCGTCACTAGTAATGCAGGCTCCAAGCTAGTATCGGCCTAGGTAATCAATAGTGCCCTTTCCCATATAAGGGTAGAGTGGTTGCGCATGTAAGGTTGGAGTAACGGTCGCAACTTAAACCAATCCGTTTTTGAAAACAATACACTCACTTGCCTTAGTACACCACTTCTTTATCAAGTGTCTACCTAGCTCAACATCTCCCTCGGGCATTAGTGGCACCCGTCGGGGTTTTCAAAAAGTCTTTGAGAATACTTGTGTCTCCATCACCATGCATATACCCTGTCCCACTTGCGTAGCAACTACTTTAGCATCCTATCTACTCCCACCTTCATAACCCTCATAGGAAGGTAGGGTCATGCACAATGCAAGTGTCAACACGGAAGTAACAAAGGCAACCCACCAAAGTGGTTACCATCTCATCATGATTCCTATTCAACAATAATAAAGTGCTATCTGAAATGCATAAAAAGGGTTTCATAGACATGGTCAAAGGGCTGCTTGCCTGGTTCATCAGAGTCTTCAAATCTTCTGGTCCATCTCCAAGTATTTCGTCTACTTCATCAACTAACGCCGGAAACAATTATAGTAAGCAACACAACAAGGCAGAAAATAAAAGTGCTCTAAAAATATGAAGTTGGCTTTTCTAGGACTTCTCTGGTTATATGAAAAATAACCAGAGTGGTTTCATTGGGATTGGATCAGTGAATATTTCTGAACATTTCAATATGATGGAATCAATGGATTTACTGGATCTGCAAGTTGTCCATAGAATTCCTTTTTATTAAAATGAGTAAAAGTACCCATTAAATCAGGCATGATTTTAGAAACATTTAGAAATTGGTTTCACTAGATTTGGAGTTCAAATGAATATTCTATGGATTTTTGAAGCTGGTTTAGGAGTATAAATGACCTATTTGTTAGATCCAGGTGAAACTAGGCAGTGTAAAAATGTTCACTATGGCTCATTAAATATATATTGATTTATGGAGTCACTGAAAATTTGAACCATCAGATTTGGACTTGAAATGAGGTTTGTGGAAAAGTTTGAATCTTGCTAAAAAAGAAAAGGTAAATGGAAATGCCTAATGGGCGAAATTCCAGCGGCGGTAGCGCGCACTGGGCGGAATTTAACGGCGAGGCGCAACTGGGCCGGCCCAGCGGCTCGGCCACGCGGGCGATAGGGCGGCATCGAAGGCATCTTGGCCGAAGTACATTTTCGCCTGGGGGAGGCGGATCTCCCGCAGTCCGTCTCCGATTAAACGGGCAAGGCCCGCCCGGCGGTCGCTGACACGCGGGGCCCAGCGCTTAGGCCTTCGCCTACCTCCTGCTCAAATAAAGCAGAGGCAGGGGAGGCGAGGCCGAGCTGGCAATGGCGCTCTCCCGGGCGGCACGGGCCACCTCTAGCGGCTCCCGGCACACCGGCGGACTCAGCGTGCCGCGGGGCACCCATCCATGTGCTGCACGCCCACGGGGAAGCCCGGGAAGAGGAGGGGCTTCGGGTGCGGCGGACCAGGGTGCCGTCGAGGATGAACTTGATGCCACGGCCTTCGGGGAGTGTAAATGGAGTGCGGGGGAGCTTCGTGGTGGTTGCGGTGATGCAATGGAATGGTTGTGTGGAGAGAAAGGGGCTCGGGTGACGCAAATTTTGGTGGCAGCTTGCGGCACTACTTCGGCCATGGAGGTCGATGGAGGGCACGGGGAGAGAGTTGGCTTGGTCCTGGGGGTCTCTAGGAGGGAGAGAGAGCGGAGGGGGATCCAGAGGGAGGCCTAGGTAGCCCTTACATGGCGAGGCCATGGCTCACCGTGGACGTGGCCTACGGGCACCCGCGGAAATGGCCATGGTGGCCACGGGAGGAGGCTCGGGGCTGTCTGCGGCGCTCGTGGGCATTGAGTAGGGTGCCAGGAAGAGAGAGGAGGAGCGGGGTGAGCTTGAGGGGGTCCCTGGTGTGGGCGCATGCATTGGCCGAGCTGGGCGGTGTTTGGCGCGTGCCTCAGGGGGTGAGAGAGAGAGAGGAAGAAAGGGGACAACACGATGGAGTGTTGCGGACGTCGAGGCACCTCAACTGGCACGAGGGGGAGGCTCGAGCTGGTCGGGGAACGTGGCGTCAACGGCCGGGAGCGCGATGACGTGCTCCAGAGCGCGTCTTTGGCCGGCGTCCATGGCTTTTCCACGTGCACCCGCATGTCCACTTATGTCTTGCAGCTGCAGGGGAGAGTAAACAATGGGAAAGTGGCATTGGATGCCCTAGGGAGCCACTGGAGGAGTGGTGGGGTTGAGTGAGAGAGGGAAAACTGTTGTCCAGGGAAGAAAAATGGGTCTCTGCCCCCCTTAATCATTGCTCCTTGGGCAGCAAAGCATGTAGGAGTTAGAGGAGGACCAGATGAGGCTGTGGGAAGAGTTTTAGCTCATGGAGATTAGTGGAAGGGGTTGAAACATGCATTTTGAAATTCTGCCAGAAGGTGTTTGATGTAGGTTTGGGTAAGTAAATGGAATCCCCTTGTCATGAGACTTAACAGGAGTGAGTGGCATCACAAATCAGCAGTTTCCTCCAATTTTGAGGTCAAATGGAGAAAGTGGCCAATGCAACTTTCGTAAACCCTAGAAATGGGCAGAAACAGTTTTGGCTGGATTTTATCATGCTATCTTGTTCTCCTTGATGTACCACTTGGTGTAGTGTCATCATTTGAGGATTTGAACATGTCCACAAAAATTCAGATCAAAAGGAGACACTTGGCAATGTAGAGTTGTTCAAATTTGGTTCTGGACAGGAAGGGTTTTAGAACACTTTGATCATGATATCCTTCTCTCCAACTTGTGCCATTTGGTATAGATGCATTATTACACCATTTGAGCATGTGCACCAAGTTTGAGAGCATTTGGACATGTTTGGCAGTGCAAAGTTGTTCAAATTTGGAAAAGTACAGAGATGGTTTTGAGAGGGTTTGGTGGTGCTATGTTGTTCCCCATGACATAAAACTATGTAGGATCCTCAAGTAGGTCATTTATGACATGGTAGAATTTCTGGGATTTAATGGATACTATTTCCTATGTAAATATTTCAAAAGCTTGAAATGTCTAGGAAGGGTTCCTGAGGGATTTGACCAATATTTTGGTGATGGCCATGTGTTGAAACTCATATATATGGACAATATATGTCCATTGAGTCTCTCTATATTTTCTCAGATATTTTTGAAATACTAAAATAATTTTAACCTATTAAAGACCATTTACAGACTTAAGAAAAAGCCTTTAAATAAAATAGGAAAACAACTTTTAAAATAATACCTTTGTGGTTTCTGGGAGTCCTATATCTAATAGGATTCAATTTTTGAAAGATTTTTCACAGCCTTAATTAAGTACTTGTAGTTCAAGTATCAGTTCAGGGGATTTTGGAAAAGTTATTTTAGAAAATACATTTTTAGCCAAAACATTTTTGTAAGAAAATACTATTTTGTCCTATACACATGGCATGATCATTGGGCAAAGGTTTGGATCAAGGAGAAGGAGTATAAGAGTTGGAGGATTTATTTGATTTTTAGATCACTTGCAACCAACACACAAAAATCAAATCAAGCAAAGACCAAAACACTCAAAAGTTTTTGTCAAACCACATTTTATCATGATTTATTAGCTTAAGTGTTGTGGCATGAAAATCAGGGTGTGACATAGTGCCGCTCTACTACTTCTATGGTCAGGAAACTTAACCATCTTTGATTAACGAGCTAGTCAAGTAGAGGCATACTAGGGACACTCTATCTTGTCTATGTATTCACACATGTACTAAGTTTCTGGTTAATACAATTCTAGCATGAATAATAAACATTTATCATGATATAAGGAAATATAAATAACAACTTTATTATTCCCTCTATGGCATATTTCCTTCATCGCTCTACTACCGCTAGGAGCAAAGTGGGAACAGAACCTTGCACAAAGTGAAACCCTGCAATCGGTAGTGGAGCCGGTAGTACGGGATGTAGTACCGCTGGAGCGGTACTACCGCACTACTACCGCCCAACTACCGTGAATTACAGAATGATAAACGAAAGGTGCAAGCTCGGGGAAACCCTAATCAGTGGTGCCACAGAAGTACCCAGCGGTACTACCATGGGCACTAGCGGTAATACCGCTGGCAAGATGCTGAAATCACCATAGAAAACATGGAAAAGCACCAGAGAGGGGAAAGGAGGCTGTGGGTGCATATGGGGTTGTGTACGTGTTGATTCCACCCATACCTTTCCGATGCGGACCCCCTCTTAATAGAACGACTTTCCTACGACTCAAATCCACTAAAAAGAAACGTAGAAAAACCATCGTCTTCGAAAGGCTCCGAGGGGCATCGAATCGTCTAGTGCCTAGACATGAGATATCTGAAAATGCTCAATGCACACGATTAGTCCACAAATGCATTGTCATCAATCACCAAAACCACTTAGGGAGAAATATGCCCTTACACATGACCTGTGGGCTAAGTGGATAGGTTGGGCACCATCTGTCAAAAAGATGTCGGTTGGCCACCGTGCAGGCTATCGAATAGGATGGACTTGACTATGGATAGGGAAGGATGTGGAAGGTGAAATCCTAGGGATAACGGCCAGGCTAAGATAGGATTAGCCAACGGTCAACCTGGCTCTGATACGAAGGTTGCCAAGGCCGATTTTTGGGGACATAAAATATCAACAAATGACCCTCGTGTCATCACCAGCCCCAAGATCTTTATTCGCTGGTGGACACCTCCTTGATACAGAATTCCAAGCAGTTATTAGAATTGGATGCAAGACCATGATGGTCTAATGAGTACATCAATGATTTCTAACAGCGGATGGCGGAAGCGACTTGTGGATCTCCAACGCTGGTGGGGCTCCATTCGCACACTACTGCAGGATGCTCCAAACGCGACAGTACAATCAGAGACGCTTTGACGAAACTGTGTGCGATGCAATTGAAAGGATCGATATGGTTGACTAGAGGGGGGTGAATAGGCAACTAACAATTTTTTAACTTTTCTCTACCAAATTCAACTTTGCATCAAAGTAGGTTGTCTAGATGTGAAACTAGGTAAGCAACCTATATGATGCAACAACAACGAACATACAAGCAAGCAAGAGAAGTAACACTAATAAGCTTGCACAAGTAAAGGTAAGAGATAACCAAGAGAGGACCCGGTGAAGACGAGGATGTGTTACCGAAGTTCCTTCCTTTGAGGGGAAGTACGTCTCCGTCAGAGCGGTGTGGAGGCACAATGCTCCCCAAGAAGCCACTAGGGCCACCGTATTCTCCTCACGCCCTCACACAATGCGAGATGCCTTGATTCCACTATTGGTGCCCTTGGAGGCGGCAACCGGACCTTTACAAACAAGGTTGGGGCAATCTCCACAACTTAATCGGAGGCTCCCAACAACACCACGAAGCTTCACCACAATGGACTATGGCTCCGTGGTGACCTCAACCATCTAGGGTGCTCAAACTCCCAAGAGTAACAAGATCCGCTAGGGATAGGTGGGGGAATCAAATATCTCTTGGTGGAAGTGTAGATCGGGGCCTTCTCAACCACTCCCGAGCAAATCAACAAGTTTGATTGGCTAGAGAGATAGATCGGCCGAAAATGGAGCTTGGAGCATTAATGGAGCTTGAGGGGGAAGAGGTAGGTCAACGAAGAAGAAGGGGACCCCCTTTTATAGTGGGGGTAACAATCCAACCATGATAGAGGCAAAGGTGTCCCGATGTTTCGATGAGATGGTGGCTATCGTTTCTGGGGGAGTCGACCTTGATGATCTGACTACAAACGTGTGAGACGTCGCGCCTTAGCAATCGCTAAACCAACTTCCGAGGGGTTATTGACCACGCCGGAGCACAATCAACCTGACCACGAGGGTCTGTTTGCTGCAAGCAAACGAAGAACAAGCAAGAAACTGAGATTGCAATCTGGATATTGCGAATATAAGATGAAAGCTTTATTGATCAAGGTGGGGTACTGTGACGTCTTGGTCTGGTTGTTGGACACAAACGAAGTATGAGAAGTTGTAGCTATGGCGAACTTTTAATCTAAACAAAACCCAAAGTCTAAACGACGCCCTAAGGGCTGTATATATGGAGGAAGAGGGGGGAATTTCATGGCCCTTGAGGGTGGGGTCCAAAACCAACCCTAACTCTTGTTTCCCCACACATACGGACTCTAAAAATAGCCTATACTTAAGTACTTCGAAATTACATGGGCCTGGCCCATTAATAAGGTGATGCAGCACCTAGAATAGCCTATGGACGAATATTATGAAGTGGCATCTTGTATATTTCGTCCAAGGCTTCATGCACTCCTTATGGCGGCTTCAAAGTCCTGAAATCATCACTTGTAACTCTGTTCTTGATCCCCTTGCGCATGCCATCAACTCCATGTGTGTTCTTGCTCCAATGTTCATCCTTCTCCAAGCTAGGCCCTTCATTTGTAAGCAAAACAAATGTATCCAATTTAGGCAGCATCATAATCTCATGAACATTAGAATCATTACCAAGAAACGAAAGTACCTGGTAATTTAATTGGAGTGCGCGAGCTCTAGTAATTGGTCCGGTATATGTAACAGTAGGGGCTGTGGGTGTAACAATGGTATTGATGTCCTCATCATCCTCCCCTTCTTGAAATGAAGTCGTCCTCGACAGAAGCTCATCTTCCTCACCCAAATAAGGCTTCAAATCTGCAATGTTAAAAGTGGGACTAACCCCAAAATCTGCAGGTAGCTCAAGTTTATATGCATTATCATTTATTTTCTCTAACACCTTAAAAGGACCATCAGCACATGGCATTAGCTTTGATTTGCGCAAATTAGGAAATCTATCTTTACGCAAATGTAACCAAACAAGATCTCCAGGTGCAAACACAACATGTTTTCTACCCTTATCTCCAGCAAGTTATATTTAGCATTCATACGCTCAATGTTTTCCTTAGTTAACTCATGCATTTTTAAAATCAATTCAGAACGTTCTTTAGCATCAAAATTAACCTTCTCCGAAGATGGAAGAGACAACAAATCAATAGGTGCACGAGGTAGGAAACCATACACAATTTCAAAAGGGCACATCTTAGTAGTAGAATGCAATGAACGATTATAAGCAAATTCAATATGAGGCAAGCATTCTTCCCACATTTTCTTATTATTCTTCAAAACAGCCCTAAGTAGAGTAGACAATGTTCTATTGACTACTTCAGTTTGTCCATCAGTTTGGGGGTGACAAGTAGTACTAAAAAGAAGTTTAGTCTCCAACTTAGCCCATAAACATCTCCAAAAGTGGCTAAGAAATTTAGTATCACGATCTGAAACAATAGTATTTCATGCAAGCGAATAATTTCATGAAAGAACAAATCAGCAACATTAACAGCATCATCGCTTTTATGACATGGTATAAAGTGTGCCATTTTCGAGAATCTATCCACGACAACAAATATGCTATCCCTCCCCTTCTTTGTTTGAGGTAAACCTAAAACAAAGTCCATAGCTATTCCTCCCAAGGAACACTAGGTACAGGCAAAGGCATATATAAACCATGAGGATTGAGTCGTGACTTAGCTTTTTGACATGTAGTGCAGCGAGCAACAAAACGCTCAACATCCCGTCTCATCTTTGGCCAAAAGAAATGTGTGGCAAGTATATCCTCCGTCTTCTTCACGCCAAAGTGTCCCATTAGTCCTCCATGCGCCTCCTGCAACAACAAAAGACGAACGGAGCTAGCTGGAATGCATAGCTTGTTAGAACGAAATACAAATCCATCATTAACGACAAACTTGTTCCATGTTCTACCTTCTTTACAATTATGCAATATATCTTTAAATTCAGCATCATGCACATATTGATCTTTGATGGTCTCCAAACCAAATATTTTAAAGTCAAGTTGTGAAAGCATATTATAACGACGAGACAATGCATCAGCAATAACATTTTCTTTACCCTTCTTGTGTTTAATGACATAAGGGAAAGTCTCAATGAATTCAACCCATTTAGCATGTCTACGGTTCAGTTTTGCTTGACTTTTAATGTGTTTCAAAGATTCATGATCAGAATGTATAACAAATTCTTTGGGCCACAAATAATGTTGCCATGTTTCTAAAGTCCGAACAAGAGCATATAATTCTTTATCATAAGTAGAATAGTTCAGACTAGGCCCACTCAACTTTTCAGAAAAGTATGCAACAGGTTTGCCATCTTGTAATAACACACCTCCTAATCCAATTCCACTAGCATCACATTCAAGCTCAAACGTCTAATTAAAATCAGGAAGTTGGAGTAAAGGAGCATGTGTCAACTTATCTTTCAATACCGTGAAGGCTTGTTCCTGTGCGGTACCCCAAGCAAAAGGCACATCCTTCTTTGTAAGCTCGTTGAGAGGTGCAGCAATGGTGCTGAAATCTCTCACAAAACGCCTATAGAAACCAGCGAGGCCAAGGAAACTCCTCACTTGTGTGACCGTTTTGGGCTGCGACCAACTCTCAATAGCTTCAATCTTGGCTTTATCAACTTTAATTCCCTGTGGAGTAACAACATAGCCAAGAAAAGATACTCGGTCGGTGCAAAAGGTGCACTTCCCAAGGTTACCAAACAAACGTGCATCACGTAGAGCGATAAAAACAGCACGCAAATGTTCCAAATGTGCTTCCAAAGATTTGCTATAAATCAGTATATCATCAAAATAGACTACCACAAATCGTCCAATGAAAGCACGTAAAACTTCGTTCATTAATCTCATAAAAGTACTAGGCGCATTAGTTAACCCAAAAGGCATGACTAACAACTCATATAAACCAAACTTAGTTTAAATGTTGTTTTCCATTCATCTCCCAATTTCATACGAATTTAATGGTATCCACTACGCAAATCAACTTTGGAGAATATTGTAGAGCCACTCAATTCATCAAGCATATCATCAAGCCTAGGAATAGGATGACGATAACGAATAGTAATATTATTAATGCCTCTACAATCAACACACATACGCGACGTACCATCCTTTTTAGGCACTAGTATAATAGGAACAGCACAAGGACTAAGAGATTCGCGTATATAACCTTTGTCGAGCAACTCCTGTACTTGACGCATAATCTCCTTCGTATCCTCTGGATTGGTACGGTATGGTGCACGGTTGGGTAGCGAAGCACCGGGAATTAATTCAATTTGATGCTCAATCCCTCGAATAGGTGGTAATCCCGGTGGCACGTCTTGTGGAAAGACGTCAGCGAACTCCTGGAAAATGTTAGTGATAGTAGGGGGCAAAGAGGAAGGCACATCCTCGAATGGAAATAATGCCTCTTTGCACACAAAAGCATAGCAAACAGATTTGCTAAAATCTAGCTCATCAATATCAGATTTGGTGGCAAGTAAACATGCACTTTTCAATTTAATTTCAGAAACAACAGTAGATGGTTTATTATTAGGCTTCATTTGGTGCTCAAATTCTTTTGCCACAATCTAATTTTCACTCTTATTTGTCTCCTATTTTGCTTTATTAGCTCTATTAATATCATCTTTCAAAATGGAATCAGGAGTCATAGGAAGCAAAGTAATATTTTTATCATTATGAACAAGAGTATACTGATTGTTTCTACCATGGTGTACATAATTTTTATCAAATTGCCATGGTCTACCAAGTAATAAGGAACATGCTTGCATAGGTACCACATCACAATCAACATAATCAGCATATGTAGAGATACTAAAATGCACACGAACAGTACGTGTTACCTTAACCTTGCCGCTGTTGTTGAACCATTGGATGTAGTAAGGATGTGGATGTGGTCTTGTGGTGAGAGATAGCTTCTCCACCATCTCCATGCTAGCCAAGTTGTTGCAACTCCCTCCATCTATGATCACGCGAACAGAACATTCCTTCACAACTCCCTTTGTATGGAACAAATTATGCCTCTGATTTTGCTCAGCTTGTGTAACCTGCACACTCAAAACACGTTGAGCAACTAAACATTCATACCTGTCAGCATCTTCAGGAGCCATGTATTGCATCTCATGATCAGAATCGTCTCCACCGTGTTCGTCACGTGTAATAAGAGCCAAAGTCTCCTCATCATAGTCACTGGCGGACTCATACCCACCATCCTCAGTAACAATCATCACACGCTTAGATGGGCATTTTCTCGCATAATGACCTCCACCCTTGCAACGTCGACAAATAATATCATGTGTTTGCCCTGTTGATGCCATGGATGAAGAGGAGCTCTTTGCAGGCCTAGAAGGTGTGCTCTTGGCAGATAGTGGTGATTGTGCCTGCTTTATTGTATCACGGTTGGAGGTGGCAGCCGACGGAGGTGCCGGTGTAGCAAAACGTGTGGAAGTAGATGATGCACGTGGTGTCCATGATGAAGGTCGACCTGCAGAAAAGTCAGTCCGCGCCAATGCCTGTCGATCCTGCACTTCACGTTCAGCTTTACATGCAAGATGAAATAAACGAGTGATATTAGTATACTCCTTATACTCTAGAATCGTCTGAATCTCTCTATTTAATCCACCCATAAAACGTGCAAGCATAGCTTCATTCTCCTCAACAATACCACATCTAATCATGCCAGTTTGTAATTCCTGATAATATTCTTCTACAGAATTTTTTCCCTATCTTAAGCGCTGCAATTTTTGAAGTAATTCACGTTGATAATATGGTGGAATCCAACGAGTACGCATAGTAGTTTTCAAAGCAGCCCAAGTAGCTAGAATAGGATATAATCTACAATGCTCAGACCACCAAACACATGCAAAACTAGTGAATGCACAAACAGCAGCAGGAACACGTCTCTCCTCGGGATATTGTAAACATGTAAATCGTTGTTCAGTTTCTAACTCCCAAGTAAGATATATATCAGGAACATATCTACCCTCAAATGGTGGAATATTCAATTTTAGTTTAGGGTGATGGTCATGATCTCGTACCTGAGGGTGAGCCCTACCATTGCCATTATTTGCATGTGGACGACCTGGTGGTTGCTGTGCTGGTGGTGGCACGTAGTTCTGATTTTGATCAACCTCATACTCATAACCTCCCACATAATCATCCTCCTCCACATCAGCAGTAGGAGCCACAGAAGTATCAACAGCAGCACCAGCAGTTTGGCCCGGCTGAAGAGGGACACGGCTCGCTCGGCGGAGGGTTGTTTCCCGACGTGGAGGTAGTCGGTGTTGTTGCTGTTGTTGCAGAGGTGCGGCAGGAGCAGCCGATGGTGGTGGAAAATGCGAAAGCAATTCAGCAAACTTGTTATCGAGCTTTGTTTCAAACGTCTTCTCCATGCCATCTATCTTGTCCATGGCCTCTTCAAATCTGTTTACCACATCTTGCACCTGTCCACTCATCATTTGCTGAAACTTATCATGAAGCTCCTTGTTCGTCAAGTTCTCCCAGTCAGTCTCATCGGCTTGTGATCCTGGCATGGTTAGCAGCAATAGAAACACACAAGAATATAATCCTACAGACTACTAACAAGTGGTGGTGGTGGCGGGTGTCACAAATCCGTCAAGCAAATCTCAAATTCTTACCAGTTCTTACCCAGCAGCAGGCGGTGATCGGCAACCGTTGTAGTCAAAACTCTCAAAAGCTTGGATAGAGCGATTGTCAGGGAGAGTCAAACGCACGACGTAGATGTATGTGGAGCTGGGGAGGCTTATAGTATGGTAGCAAAAAGGTTCAGCAATAATCAATTCAGAGATGCAAAGTTGAATAAACGCTCAACGACGGTACTGTGCTGGTCCTAGGCTAGACCGTGCTAGAGACGCGAGCCTAGAACACTAACAAAATCACGGCGCTGCACGTAAATAAGGGAAAAGCACACTCTGGAACTCTTTTTTTTGCTCTTTTTTTGCGCTCCTTTTTTTGCGCTCCTCTTTTTTATTTTTTGCGAAAAATTACTATAATGGCGAGTGTCTCAAAACTCTTCCCTCGTCAAACTGATAGGATGGGCACGAAATTTTTTTTTTCACTTTTTTTTCGGAAATCAGGGCAGCGACGACAAAAAAGTGCGACAAAAAATCACTATGATGGCACGTGGCTCAAAAGACTCAGAAAAGCCTAAAAATAGGATAGGGAAAAAATATTTTTACCCGTGAAAATTTTGGCCTAAAAACTGCCCGGGGGTCTCCAGACTCTTTTTTTTTGAGACCTACGCATGCAAGGAAACACGAATCGGAATTTAGATTGATCTCAAGAACAAACCTAATATGAGAAGAACTCGGATTGGTGGTGGATATATGGTTGTGGTATATGGCAGCGGTGGTGGTATATGGTAGCAGTAGTGGTATATGGATACAGATTGGTGGTGGTATATGGATACGGATTGGTGGTGGTATATGGATATGGATTCAGAGCGGTGGCGGATAAGCAAAGGTGGTAGATGGGCGATGATGATGGTGCGGCAGCGGCGTGACAACTTATGACCAGAACTCGAAACTCTAAAAGAATAGACTCTAAGACCAGCAACTTGACACGACGATGCAACCGCAAATTCAACAAAGCAAAAACCCTAAAAAGATTATGTAAAGGCTCAGATTGGTTCGGATATGATGAACTAACCCTAATTTTTTTGTGGCTTTTTATGGGCTGTAGGTATGAAGAATAGACTCGATCTAATCTACGAAAAACTGTAAAATCTCACCGAGCAACCTGGAAATTTGATACCACTTGATAGAGGCAAAGGTGTCCCGATGTTTCGATGAGATGGTGGCTATCGTTTCTGGGGGAGTCGACCTTGATGATCCGACTACAAACGTGCGAGACGTCGCGCCTTAGCAATCGCTAAACCAACTTCCGAGGGGTTATTGACCACGCCGGAGCACGATCAACCAGACCACGAGGGTCTGTTTCCTGCAAGCAAACAAAGAACAAGCAAGAAACTAAGATTGCAATCTGGATATTGCGAATATAAGATGAAATCTTTATTGATCAAGGTGGGGTTCTATGACGTCTTGGTCTGGTCGTTGGACACAAACGAAGTACGAGAAGTTGCAGCTATGGCAAACTTTCAATCTAAACAAAACCCAAATTCTAAACGACGCCCTAAGGGCTGTATATATGGAGGAAGAGGGGGGAATTTCGTGGCCCTTGAGGGTGGGGTCCGAAACCAACCCTAACTCTTGTTTCCCCACACATACGGACTCTAAAAATAGCCTATACTTAAGTATTTCGAAATTACATGGGCCTAGCCCATTAATAAGGTGACACAGCACCTAGAATAGCCTATGGACGAATATTATGAAGTGGCATCTTGTATATTTCGTCCAAGGCTTCATGCACTCCTTATGGCGGCTTCAAAGTCCTGAAATCATCACTTGTAACTCCGTTCTTGATCCCCTTGCGCATGCCATCAACTCCATGCGTGTTCTTGCTCCAATGTTCATCCTTCTCCAAGCTAGGCCCTTCATTTGTAAGCAAAACAAATGTATCCAATTTAGGCAGCATCATAATCTCACGAACATTAGAATCATTACCAAGAAACGAAAGTACCTGGTAATTTAATTGGCGTGCGCGAGCTCTAGTAATTGGTCCGGTATATGTAACAGTAGGGGCTATGGGTGTAACAATGGTATTGATGTCCTCATCAAACCATTACCCCACTAAACAGCCCCGCAGAGGGCAGTACTACCGCAGAGGGCAGCGGTACTACCGCTGGACCCAGCGATACTACCGCTCCACCCTACGGTACTACCGCCCAGCAGAGAGGGCTAGAAGACAGAGGAGGGACTGGCCCAGCGTGGTACTGCCGGACAGGCCTAGAGCGGTACTGCCGCGGTGGCAAAGCGGTACTACCGCTCTCGAGCGGTACTACTACACCTATAACCGCTGCAAGTGCCATTCAACCCGACACGAGAAATGCCCCCCTCGAGTCAAGGCGGTAGTGGCCCGGTACCGCAGCGGTACTGCCGCTGAGGACACACAAGCGGTGATACCGCTGGGCACCCGGGTACTACCGCTGGTGCTAAAGACAGCTTAATCTGCAAGGAAAGAGAAGTCCGACGACGTGGGAAGGCCCAGAGGGTGAGAAACGAAGGTGTATGTGATGATTCCACCTTAGCCAAATGAAAGCAGACCCCCTCTTGATAGTACAGTGACTCCTAAGAAACTATTCCACCAACAAGAAACGAAAGAGCTACACCATCTTGAAAAACACTTCGAGGGGAGAGAAATCATCTCGAGCCAAAGGATGAATCTCTGAAACACTCAACGCACAAGGTTAGCCCGCAAATATGTTGTCATCAATCACCAAAACTACATCGAGAGAGATATGCCTTAACAATCTCTCCCTTTTTGGTGGATTGATGACAACCAGGGATTTGCACAGGGAAAGGTCATAAAAGTAAGGATACTTTGAACTAGAAAATATAGACGGGCTCCCCCTGAATGTGTGCACCTAGTTAGTAGTGCCTTTGGAATGCAAGACACACACATTCGGATCAACAATCCCCTATATTTTATAGTCCAAAAAATTCTAAGTACGGGATACATGAGAGCAGGGTATAAAACAGGATAAGGATGCCACTCATAGGATACTACAGTACTGAATAGACATAGATAATAAGGTAAAGATAGGGTAGCATATGTCTCACACCATATGTCTAGAACTTAGGTCTCACAGGCACCAAACCAAACCAAACAAAGACAATGAGAAAACACAAGACACCACAAACCACAAAGACACACTCGCAAGACGGCAACAACACAAATCCCTAAACTCTCTCCCCCTTTGGCATTGAGACACCAAAAGGGCAAAGAGCGTTGCTATGGCTCCAGGTGATGGCAAGCTGAGGATCTTGAACATCACATCTTAGCGTGATCGTCTGCACCTCCGTCGTCGGTCAAAAATTGCTAGGCGTCTGAATCAGTCCAAGGGCAATGCTGATGAATCCATTCCTCCTTTTAGTGATTTGTCCCTCAGCACCGCTGGCAACGGTCGCACCCAGCTGATGCATGAGCTCCTTGTGACGCCCCCTGGCCTGCTTCTCAGCCACATGAGTCATGTACTGACCATGAGACTCCATGCAAAAAAGCTTCTTCATCTTGCGTTTAAGCTTCTTTTCCCAAGAGGGTTCTGCACTAGAAGGCCCAAAGTCCTCCTCGTGATCATCGGCCGCAACCCCACCCTCGGTCTCCATGTCAGCAGCAGTAGATGGACCCCCGGGTTTAGGCGCTGGGGTGCCCCAATTGTCCTTCTTCCTCAGACGCTTGATCTCATGAGAAACCAATTCTCCAGTTTCCGACATCACTTTGGGATAGACACGTGCCCATGCCTTCTCAATGAGCCTCATGATGAATGGACCATATATCGGGCACTTGCGCTCGGAAACGGCAGAGAGAAGTTCAGACCACATAACATGAGAAATGTCTAGACTCTCTCCAGTGTTTGCTTCCTTCTCATGCTGGCAGAAAAGAAGCATGTCCACGAGATAGGAGTGGACCATATCCAGATTCCCGATGCGAGGGAAGAGAGTCTCACGGAAGACACGATGAAGGATGTCCAGATAGGCAGACAGCTCATAGGTTTCCTTCTTAGTTACTGGGTGAACCTTCACAGTACAGTAGGGCCAAAGGGCTTGCTTGTGAGTGGATGTAGCATTGCGGTGAGGGCGGAAGCCGACTGGAGTCTCAAGCCCGTGATCTTCCACATCAAGTAACTCCATGAAGGCCCTGCCACTTGACGGAAAGCAACTTGCCATTGGTCATCCAAGTCAGAGTCTTGTCGGCATCAGTTCCAAGATTAACGGTAGCAAAGAATTGAGCCACCAAATCTGCATCAAAATCCTTGTTGAACTGCATGATCCTGAGAATGTTTAGCTGAGAACACATCTGAAGGGCTTTGCCAAAGTACTCAGGGTCCTTCTCCATAGCATCCGTGTCGATGGAGCATACATCAACATAGAGATTCTTCTTGGCCTTGATCACATTAAAATAGATGGCAAACTGAAAGCGGTTCCAGAACGGGCGGTTGACCAAAGAGGGATCTTGGTCTTCCTCATAGGGGTTGCGGCGATGCTTTGGCCAAAACTCCTTGGCAGTCATTTCAGTCACAGTCTTTCCCTTTGGCTTGTTGGCGGATCTCTTCGACTGCTGAGGTGGTGGTGGAGCACTTGATGTTGCGCCTGCTGGTGGCGGTTGAGTACTAGAGGAACCACCTACTGGCTCAGAGGTGCGGTGGCGCTTTGACGTTGCATGCCCGGGGTTGACACGGCGGACCTGCTGCTCAGGATGATCATCACCTGGAACCAAACACATGGCCAGAAGAAACACACGAAAGAAAAGAGCATAAGCCACCAAACAAAACAACAAGGATCAAAGCGTGGTAGGAAAAAGAAGGAATTGGGCATACAGCGGTAGTACTGCGACCAACCAGCGGCAGTACCGCCCCAGCGGTAGTACCGTGAAACAAGAGCGGTAGTACCACTCGAGGAGAGCGGTAGTACCGCGCCAGATGGGGAACGGCGGTTCTCCACAACTGTGGTCAGATCCGGCATTACCGGAGATGCCAAATTCAAAAAGAAACCTACCAAACTTCAATCCACAGATCCTAGAAGCCATCTCCATCCTACTCAAGCCTTGCCTTAGCCAAAAGAAGAGAAGAACAATGCCTATTGCCCCTAAAAACTAGATACAAGATCTAGGAAAAGATAGAATGAGAACGGGGGCAATACCGGCATCCATGGCAAGAGGATGAGGTGGGGATCGACTCCACCGGAGGAAATGGAGAGGGACGACACGGAAACGGCGGCCAGCCGGGCCCCTCCCGCGGCGAGAGGTTGCAGGAGAAACAAAGAAGACGAGTGGGGGCGAATGGGTATGGGGGAGAAGCAACTCCCCCCTGCCCCGACATAACCCCCCAGTCGCCCGCCCCGCAGCGGTAGTACTGCTGGGTGGGCGGTAGTACCGCTTGATGCTTGTCAGCGGTAGTACCACTCTGCCGCAAAAAGGTCCGACCAAATCGGGCAGAACACACGAGCGGAAACCGAGACAAAATGAGAACACACACACATACACACAAAACCAACAAGAAGAAAGAAGACACACACCTCTCCAAGAGAGGACGGTGGCCGAGGCCACCTATGTTTGAGTTTAGAGGTATGGCGCCGTGAAGATTTTAACCTTGGGCCCATGACCAACACTCATCTTTGAAGCACAAGTACCATAAAGAAATGGCTAATGTGAAAGAGTTTGGTTAGTTTATGCATTATGGGGGGAGGGAAAGTTCATTGAGAGAACAACACTCCCCCTATGTCCATGCCTACACCTAAATTAGACAACAAGTTGAGTGAGGTGGGGTGTGCAAGGGTTCAAGTCACATTGCTCGAATCAATGATATTTAGCTCATGCCTTAACTCGCGAAATCTTGCTTCATCCAAAGGCTTCGTGAAGATATCTGCAAGGTTATCATGAGTGTTGACATAGTTAAGCTCGATCTCCCCTAGCCTAATGTGATCCCGGATGAAGTGATACCTAATCTCAATATGCTTTGTCTTGAAGTGTTGCACCGGGTTGAGGGAGATCTTGATGGCACTTTCATTGTCACACCAAAGAGGCACTTTGTCACAACTCACAAGTGACACCGTAATCCTTTAAAGTTTGCCTCATCCATAAAAGTTGTGCACAACAACTACCGGCAGCCACATACTCTGCTTCCGTGGACGAGAGAGACACACAACTTTGCTTCTTGGAAGACCAACTTACCAAAGAGCAACCAAGAAATTGGCACCCTCCGGAAGTGGACTTCCTATCCACTTTGTCTCCCGCCCAATCCGAGTCCGAATAGCCTACAAGCTTGAAATTTGCTCCTCTTGGGTACCATAAGCCAAAGTTTGGGGTATGAGCCAAATATCGAAAGATTCGTTTGACCGCCACATAGTGACTTTCCTTAGGTGCGGCTTGAAACCATGCACAAATTCCCACACTCAACATGATATCTGGTCTAGATGCACAAAGGTAAAGCAAGGAGCCAATCATGGAGCGATATACCTTTTGATCCACCGCTTTACCATTGGGATCAATGTCAAGTTGGCACTTGGTGGGCATGGGAGTGGACGCTGGCTTGACATCACTTAGCTTGAATCTCTTAAGCATGTCTTGAGTGTATTTGGCTTGGTTTATGAAAGTTCCTTCTCTCCTTTGCTTCACTTCGAACCCGAGAAAGAACTTCAACTCTCCCATGGAAGACATCTCGAACTTTGAGGTCATGAGAGCGGCAAATTCCTCATTGAAAGCTTTGTTAGGGGAACCAAAGGTAATATCATCAACATATAATTGGCACACAAAAAACTCCCCTTTGACCTTCTTAGTAAAAAGAGTGGGGTCGATTAGCCCAACTTCAAAACCACGGTCTTGTAACAACTCGGTAAGGTGGTCATACCACGCACGTGGGGCTTGTTTAAGGCCATAGAGTGCCTTATCGAGTTGATACAAATGATCGGGAAACTAGGGATCCTCGAACCCGGGGGGTTGCTTTACATAAACCAATTCATTAATAGGACCATTAAGAAAAGCACTCTTCACATCCATTTGTTGTAACTTAAAGTTATGATGAGAAGCATATGCAATCAACATGCGAATGGATTCAAGACGAGCAACGGGAGCAAAGGTTTCACCATAGTCGATACCCTCGACTTGGGAGTAACCTTGTGCTACCAAACGAGCCTTGTTGCAAATGATAATCCCATGAGCATCTTGCTTGTTCTTGAATATCCACTTGGTTCCAATGACATTGTGGTTCACCGTTGGCCTTGGCACCAATCTCCACACTTTGTTGCGCTCGAAGTTGTTGAGTTCTTCATGCATGGCATTGAGCCAATCCGGATTTTCGAGTGCCTCATAGACCTTTTGGGGTTCAACACAAGAGACAAATGTGTGATGTTCACAATAGTTTGCTAATTGTCTACAAGTGCTTACCCCCTTTGTTAAGCTTCCAAGCACATTCGTCATGAAATGATCCTTGGTGGAGAGCTTGGATGCAACCTTGGCGGCACGATGCTCCAATTCCTCCTCGGGGGTGAGATGAGGAGTGGTCACTTGATCATCTTGAGCGTCGTCTTGAGCTTGTTCTTGATCTTGTGGAAGCTCTTGATCTTAAACTTGCTCGGAGGAGGGAGCTTGACCTTGGGCATCACTTGATGTTACAACACCACCTCGAGATTGATCTTGCCCTTGGTCTTGTTCTTGAGGTTGAGGGCCCTCACTTTGTTCTTCGGAAGCGTGTGGGTCTTGGGTTGGTGAAGGTTCCACTTGAGTAGAACATTGTCCTTCTCCTTCGGCCACAAGGGGTTCCTCAATGGGTAGGATATGACCAATACCCATTCTTCTTATAGCTTGGGGAGGAATTTCATCACCTACATCACAAGCACCACTTTGCTCCACTTGGGAGCCGTTATTCTCATCAAACTCCATGTTACATGTTTCCTCAATAAGTCCTGTGGACTTATTGAGAACACGGTAAGCATGAGAGTTTGTAGCATAACCAACAAATATGCCCTCATAAGCTCTAGCCTCAAATTTAGATAAACGGACACCTTTCTTGAGAATGAAACACTTACACCCGAACACCCGGAAGTACTTGAGGTTGGGCTTGTTACCGGTGAGTATCTCATATGGAGTCTTGTTCAAGCCTTTGCGGAGGTAGAGCTGATTAGATGCATGGCACGTGGTGTTGATGGCTTCGGCCCAAAAGTTACAGGGAGACTTGAACTCCGCCATCACGGTCCTTGCCGCATCCATCAAAATCCGGTTCTTCCTCTATGCTACACCATTTTGTTGAGGGGTATAAGGTGCGGAATATTGATGCTTGATTCCCTCATCACTCAAAAACTCATCCAAGGTGTAGTTCTTGAACTCAGAGCTGTTGTCACTTCTTATTATCAAGATCTTTGCATTGTATTGTCGTTGAGCTTCATTTGCAAAGTCGATGACGGTTTGTTGGGTCTCGCTCTTCCTCTTGAAGAAATATACCCAAGTGTATCTTGAATAGTCATCTACAATCACCAAGCAATACTTTCTACCCCCAATACTATCAAAGGATGGAGGTCCAAAGAGATCCATGTGAAGGAGCTCCAAAGGCCTCTTCGAGTAGATGATAGTCGTGGGAGGATGAGCCTTCTCATGTAGCTTTCCTTTGATGCAAGCACTGCAAGCACGATCTTTGGCAAAACTAACATTTGTTAGTCCACGGACATGGTCCCCCTTGAGAAGACTTTGCAAAGATCTCATATTGACGTGGGCTAAACGGCGATGCCAAAGCCATCCCACATCAACTTTAGCCATTAGGCATGTCGCAGTCTTAGTGGGTCGCTTCGAAAAGTTAATCACATAGAGACCGTTCTCGACATGCCCAACAAAGGCTACTTTAAGAGTCTTGCTCCACAAGAGGGCCACATAATCAACATCAAAGAAAGTGGCAAAGCCCATGAGTGCTAGTTGTCGAACGGAAAGTAAATTGTATGCAGGGGACTCAACAAGCATGACCTTCTCGATCGTAAAATCATGAGAAATGACAACTTTGTCGAGTCCCAATACCTTAGAAGATGAGGCATCACCCCACTCGACATTGGTGGGCATGGATGGAATATTTTGCACGTCCACCACCAAGTCCTTGCTTCCGGTCATATGATTAGTAGCTCCACTATCGAGCAACCATGATCCCCCACCGGAAGCAAACACCTACAAGAGATCAATGCTTGGTTTTAGGTACCCATTTTGTAATGGGTCCTTTGATGTTAGTAACAAGGGTCTTAGGAACCCAAATAGACAATTCAATGTACTCATATGGAGAACCAACAAATTTGGCATGAACATGCCCATCTCTAGCGCGGCACAACACATAGGAAGGATTAAAGTAGTTGGCTTTGTTGGGAAGGGGAGCATTTCCCTTCTTGGCATCACTACTCCTCATGAAGTTTTTCTCCTTCTCCTTAGTAGCACCCTCACCCTCCTTCACAAAGGTTTGCTTGAGAGGTGGAGGTCGTCTGGCCTTGTCATTCTTCTTCTTGTTCTTGGACTTGGGCACGTACCCAATCCCTTCCTTGCCCACAACTCCCTTTTGGTTGGTCAAGAGGTCGTTGAGGCTCTTCTCGCCTTGTATGCAAGACACAAGACCTTTCGCAAGTTGCACCTTTAGCTTAGCGTTCTCCTCAACAAGATGCACAGGCTCACAACACGGGTTAGTAGAATTTGCATTATCAATTAACATCATGCGAGGAAAAGTGGCTTTCTCCTTGGTTAGCTTTACTTGAAGTTGATCATGAGACTCTTTGAGGCTAGCATGAGCACCCTTCAAGACCTTGTGAGCCTTGTCAAGTAGATCAAACTCCTCTTTGAGTCTAGCAAGATCAACCTCAAGTTTGGCCTTCTCGGAGTTTAGCACACGAGAAACAACAAGAGCATGATCAAAATCTTTCTTTAACTTAGCATGATCAACGTTGTGTGACTCCTCAAGTGCCAAACGAAGACCACGCTCTTCCTCAAGAGCATTGGAAAGATCTGAGATCTCATCGGCATAGTCACGACTATGCCCCTCCATCTTGGAGATAGTATCTTCATGAGACTCGATCATGTCATTGGCTTCACCAAGTTGTTCCAAGAGAGCAACAAAATGCTTCTTGGAATTACCCTTGAGTTTACCCATAAAGGACTCAAACTCATTTTCCTCCACATTAGATCCCTCACATTCATCAATGCAATCCGTTAAGGAAGGATTATTAATGATGGTAGTTTTGATGTTGGGAGTTACCTTGTTGGTGGCTTTATCCATGAGGCACTTGGCGGTGATGTTCTCATTGGGTGAGTCGAAGAGAGATATTTGTTGAGTTTTTGCAATGGCAATGGAGGCCATGGCAACCGACTCGTCATCTTCATCATCACCATCATCCTCATAGTACTCTTCTTGAACCACCAACGCCTGGTGAGGGGTTTTCTTGGTGAAGTTGCTCTTGTTGGGGAAAGACTTGGCTTTGTCCTTTCGAATGAGCTTGCCACCATTGTCTTCCCTCTTCTCATACGGGCACTCCGCAACAAAATGACTCACATTGCCACAATTGTAGAAAGTCCTTACACGTTGCTTGCTCTTCGTGCCACTTGAGTTGTTCTTGTTGAAGTTTGGCCTTGAGTTTTTCTTGCTCCAAAATTGCCTTGAAGCAAGTGCCATGTGTTCATGATAGGCATACTTTGTATCTTCGGGGTTGCTTTCCTCTTCTTCCTCTTCTTCTTCTTCAATGCAAACCTTGGCCTTCAATGCAAGGTTGGGCTTCTTTCCCCTTTGAGAGCGAAGCACCGCATTGTTGGTGGTCTTGTCCAATATGTTCATAGCCACAAACTCATCCAACACTTCACTTGAGGTCAAAGTGTGGAAGTCTGGCCTTTGACGAATGACGGAGGACATGGCCTTGTGGTAAGGCATCATTGCCTTGAGGAATTTGCGCTTGATCCAATTGTCATCCGTGTCCTTGCTCCCGTGATCTCGGAGTGAGACCGCGAGTTTGGTTACTCTCTGATAAAGCTCACGAGGGTTCTTCATCTTCTTTCATTGCAAACTCATCGGCTTCATCTTGCACTACTTCATAGTTGGAGCGTTGAATGCTTGCACTTCCCCGGTAGAGAGAGACAACACAAAGCCATGCATCTTTGGCCAAGACGAAGGGCCGAAGATGAGGTAGATCTTCGGGTGGAATTGCATCTTCAATGATGAAGAGAGCATTCTCATTGAATTGATTATCCGTGGCTTCTCGAGGAGTGAAGTTGCTTGGATCATGTGGATGGAAACCTTCTTCAATGATTCTCCAAAGATTAGTGTTCACATGATTTAAATGACGCTTAAAGCGATACACCCAAGAATCAAAGTCCTCATTTTTCACAATCTTAGGGGGAGGACCAGCATGATTCAAATGAGTGGAAGGAATCGATCCACCATAAACAAGTGGTGGTTCCACATGGGCAAAGATTCCGGTGCCATTTTTACCACTAGAAGAAGGAGCCTTTTCACTACTAGCTCCCCCCTTATCGGAGGTAGCATCCTTCACCTTGTCGGTGGGATCACCCACTTTCAACGGTGTGGTGGATAGTTTAAGCCCTTCAATGAATTTAGTAAACATGCTTTCAACCTCGGTCGTCATTGAGGTTTTCAATGTCTCCAAGGCTACATTGAATTCCTCACGGGAGACGGAGGTTCCCCCATCACCCGTAGACGAGATCGGATTTACACCGGAGTGCTCCTCCACACCGTCTACAGTGTCAACCATACTCTCCGGATGGCAAAGTCCTTAGTAAAGAGATGAGGCTCTGATACCAATTGAAAGGATCGATATGGTTGACTAGAGGGGGGGTGAATAGGCAACTAACAATTTTTTAACTTTTCTTTACCAAATTCAACTTTGCATCAAAGTAAGTTGTCTAGATGTGCAACTAGGTGAGCAACCTATATGATGCGACAACAACGAACATACAAGCAAGCAAGATAAGTAACACTAATAAGCTTGCACAAGTAAAGGTAAGAGATAACCAAGAGTGGACCCACGAAGACGAGGATGTGTTACCGAAGTTCCTTCCTTTGAGGGGAAGTACGTCTCCGTTAGAGCGGTGAGGAGGCACAATGCTCCCCAAGAAGCCACTAGGGCTACCGTATTCTCCTCACGCCCTCACTCAATGCGAGATGTCGTGATTCCACTATTGGTGCCCTTGGAGGCGGCAACCAGACCTTTACAAACAAGGTTGGGGCAATCTCCACAACTTAATCGGAGGCTCCCAACAACACCACAAAGCTTCATCACAATGGACTATGGCTCCATGGTGACCTCAACCGTCTAGGGTGATCAAAAACCCAAGAGTAACAAGATCCGCTAGGGATACGTGGGGGAATCAAATATCTCTTGGTGGAAGTGTAGATCAGGGCCTTCTCAACCACTCCCGAGCAAATCAACAAGTTTGATTGGCTAGAGAGATAGATCGGGCGAAAAGGGAGATTGGAGCATTAATGGAGCTTGAGGGGGAAGAGGTAGGTCAACAAAGAAGAAGGGGACCCCCTTTTATAGTGGGGGTAACAATCCAACCGTTACCCCACTAAACAGCCCCGCAGAGGGCGGTACTACCGCAGAGGGCAGCGGTACTACCGCTGGACCCAGCGGTACTACCTCTCCCCCTCGGTACTACCGCCCAGCAAAGAGGGCTAGAAGATAGAGGAGGGACTGGCCCAGCACGGTACTGCCGGACATGCCTAGAGCGGTACTGCCGCGGTGGCAAAGCGGTACTACCGCTCTCGAGCAGTACTACTACACCTACAACCGCTGCAGGTGCCGCTCAACCCGACACGAGAAATGCCCCCCTCGAGTCGACGCGGTAGTGGCCCGGTACTGCAGCGGTACTACCGCTGAGGACACACAAGCGGTACTACCACTTGGCACCATGGTACTAGCGCTGGTGCTAAAGACAGCTCAATCTGAAAGGAAAGAGACCTCCGACGATGCGGGAAGGCCCAGAGGGTGAGAAACGAAGGTGTACGTGATGATTCCACCCTAGCCAAACCAAAGCGGACCCCCTCTTGATAGTACTGTGACTCCTAAGAAACTAGTCCACCAACAAGAAATGAAAGAGCTACACCGTCTTGAAAAACACTCCAAGGGGAGATAAATCGTCTCAAGCCAAAGGATGAATCTCTGAAACGCTCAACGCACAAGGTTAGTCCGCAAATATGTTGTCATCAATCACCAAAACTACATCGAGAGAGATATGCCTTAACAATAATAACCCAAGCGGTGGTGTAAAAAACTGTCAAAAAAGTGCAAAACATTTGCGATGGAGGATGCATCAAACACGGTTCGGATTTTAGTTGCGTGTGTGATGGAGGGCACACGGTTAACCCGTTCGAACTGTTTGCGATGAGGCAGAACAACAGAAACGGGCAGCCATATCAATGTGTGTGTGATATACGACATACAGTTTGCTCCGATGAACCCTTTGCTATTAGGGAGTGCAACATAAACGGTTAGCTAGATCAAGGTGTGTGTGATATAGGGCATACGGTTCACTTGGATGAACTATTTTCGATTAGCGAACGCAACAGAAATGGTTCAACTTAATAAGATGTGTGTGATACATGGCAAACAGCCAACTCGGATGAACTGTTTGCGATGAGAATTTACAACACATACGGTTAATATAGTTAGTTCATGTGTGATTCTGTGTGTACAAAAAACTTTGAAAAATGCAAACTAGTTGCTTGCGGTGGCTAGGAGTATCGCACACGACGCGTCTGCGAGTACTCGTGTGCGATGATTAGTAAGTTACACATGCATTTCCTTATGTTAACACTTGTGTGATAAAAAACACGTGGCACCGGATACAGTATTCGGGTTGTGTGTGTGCTCCATTTAGTCTTCCTGCGCTCCACATGGGTGAATTGTAAAATCCACGCCTATTCCCTCACCAGTTTCCCGCCACCAGCTAAGGGCTTGCTGCATATAACCTAGGCGGCAACGCACCACCGCGACACTCTGCGAAGATCTAGTCCTCACCCATCTACCATTAGTTATTCCAAGCATGCCAGGCAACGACCAAAGTTTCAATGTCGACGCCTACCTGCGTTACATATTCGGCAAGGAGAACGAGCCGGAGCAGGTCGGGGAGCAAGAGCTTCATCGGCCAGTGCAGGCACCATGGCCCATCGGTAGCGATATCGGTGTCACAGTCCTTGGGAGCACAATCAACATATGGCAGAGGAGGTGTGATGAGCAGTTTGCCATTCACCGTGCAAAAGATCCAGAGCTGCTCGGCGGCATGGTCAACGACCCACCCGAAGAACCACCGTCACTAGTGCACATCAAGAGCCTAATGCCCCGCAAGGAATGGGCAGAGGACCTCTGTGATTAAGTCAAGACAAAGGCAGCTGATACGTCTCCAACATATCTATAATTTTTGATTGTTCCATGCTATTATATTATCCATCTAGGATGTTTTATCTGCATTTATATGCTATTTTATATGATTTTTGGTACTAACCTATTAACATAGAGCCCAGTGCCAGTTTCTGTTTTTCCTTGTTCTTGAGTAACGCAGAAAAGGAAAAACCAAACGGAGTCCAATTGACCTGAAACTTGACGGAGCTTATTTTTGGACCAGAAGAAGGCCATGGAGTAAAATAGTTGGGCCAGAAGAGTCTCGGGCTGCCCACGAGGGTGGGGGCGCGCCCACCCCCCTGGGCGCGCCTCCCTGCCTCGTGGACAGCCCGGAGACCCCCCTGACTTGTTCTCGACGCCAAAACCTCTTATATATACAGAAACTTCCAGAAATAAACCTAGATCAGGAGTTCCACCGCAAGAAGCCTCCGTAGCCACCGGCAACCAATCTAGACCTGTTCCGGCACCATGCCGGAGGGGGGAATCCCTCTCCGGTGGCCATCTTCATCATCCTGGCGCTCTCCATGATGAGGAGGGAGTAGTTCTCCCTCAGGGATGAGGGTATGTACCAGTACCTATGTGTTTGATCTCTCTCTCTCTCTCTCTCTCGTGTTCTTGAGTCGTTACGATCTTGATGTATTGCGAGCTTTGCTATTATATTTGGATCTTATGGTGTTTCTCCCCCTCTACTCTCTTGTGATGAATTGAGTTTTCCCTTTGAAGTTATCTTATCGGATTGAGTCTTTAAGGATTTGAGAACACTTGATGTATGTCTTGCATGTGCTTATTTGTGGTGACAATGGGATATCACGTGATCCACTTGATGTATGTTTTGGTGATCGACTTGCGAGTTCCGTGACCTCATGAACTTATGCGTAGGGGTTGGCACACGTTTTCGTCTTGAATCTCCGGTAGAAACTTTGGGGCACTCTTTGAAGTTCTTTGTGTTGGTTGAATAGATGAATCTGAGATTGTGTGATGCATTTCGTATAATCATACCCACGGATACTTGAGGTGACATTGGGGTATCTAGGTGACATTAGGGTTTTGGTTGATTTGTGTCTTAAGGTGTTATTCTAGTACGAACTCTAGGATAGATTGAACAGAAAGAATAGCTTTGTGTTATTTTACTACGGACTCTTGAATAGATCGATCGGAAAGAATAACTTTGAGGTGGTTTCATACCCTACAATAATCTCTTCATTTGTTCTCCGCTATTAGTGACTTTGGAGTGACTCTTTGTTGCATGTTGAGGGATAGTTATATGATCCAATTATGTTATTATTGTTGAGAGAACTTGCACTAGTGAAAGTATGAACCCTAGGCCTTGTTTCAACGCATTGCAATACCGTTTGTGCTCACTTTTATCATTAGTTACCTTGCTGTTTTTATATTTTCAGATGACAAATACTCATATCTACCATCCATATTGCACTTGTATCACCATCTCTTCGCCGAACTAGTGCACCTATACAATTTATCATTGTATTGGGTGTGTTGAGGACATAGAGACTCTTTGTTATTTGGTTGCAGGGTTGTTTGAGAGAGACCACCTTCATCCTATGCCTCCCACAGATTGATAAACCTTAGGTCATCCACTTGAGGGAAATTTGCTACTGTCCTACAAACCTCTGCACTTGGAGGCCCAACAACGTCTACAAGAAGAAGGTTGTGTAGTAGACATCAACCTCTTTTCTGGCACCGTTGCCGGGGAGGTTAGCGCTTGAAGGTATATCTTTAGATCTTGCAATCGAATCTTTTTGTTTCTTGTTTTATCACTAGTTTAGTTTATAAAAGAAAACTACAGAAAAATGGAATTGAGGGTACCTCATATGCTTCATATTTTTAATATCTTTCATGAAAATAAGGATTCTGATAATTGTGCCAAAGTGTTAAAAGAAGAATGCATTAGAATGTTTGGCACTAAATCTTTGAATGATGAGCATGATTGCAATGTTATTAGTATGAACTCTTTGAATATCCATAGTACTAGTCATGATGAAAATGTCTCTTATAAGCATGTCAACTTTTGTGGAATACATAGAGCTTGCAAGCACACACCAAATAGGGAAGATAGATTTTGCAAGAGGCATAAGTATTTGGAAACTAAATGGTTGCAAGAAAGGCTAGATGATTGTGCTGAAAGATTCAATATTTATCGCCATCCTTGTGAACTTTGCAGTGAACATGGTCATTTAAAGCTCCAATGCTATTTGTTTCATGATCAAATCATGTCCAAAAATTGTGATAACTTGATTACCCTTGAGTATCATAAAGAGCTTAGTCTTCTTTTGGGGTATGAAGAAATGAAACATATAACTCAGGGTATTCCAAAATTTAATCTTGATAGATTTCTTGATTTTGATCTAGAAGAAATTTTTATGTATTGCGCGGTGAATTGCATTGAAAATCCTTATATTGCCAATTACATAAAGACAAGAAAACAAATAGAAAATGAAGAGAATACTAATGAAAGGGAAGAGACTTCCCTATATTCTCCTATTCTTTCTTATGATGAATCAGGTAACGAGGAGGAGCCTCCTATTCAACCAATCTCATTAATAAGGAGCTCCGAAAAGAGGATTAAACCCACACATGATGTGAAGAAGAAAAAGAAAAGACGGAGAAGCAAAGGTAAAAATGTATCCCTCCCAAATGATGTTGCTCCTATTACTCATTGTAATGATGATAATTGTTATACTATTGGTGCTATCCATACTATTAATGATGAGAATGATTATGCTTATGATATGAAAAAGCCCAAGCTTGGGGATGCCATATTTGAGAATTTATTTGCTGCAATTAATGTTTGTCCCAAGCTTGGGGGTGATATGTTTTATGAATAAGATATTTTTAATCTCCCTAGTTTTGATATGCAAATTTATTATGATGATAGCATGCCTCCTATTTATGATGATTATATTGATGAAAGTGGGTTTGGAAGAGTGTCAACTTTAGGAAGTAATGATTCCACTATTTTGGAGGGTGTTGAATCTTATTGTGACAATTATGAAAGTGGATTTGGAGAGGTCATGACTGTATTTAGTAAAGATTCCACTATCTTGGAAGAGGTTTCAATCGATTATGATGAGAACAAAGTTGCTACTTATGATAATTATTGTGATGATACGTATGCTATAAAAAGTAGTGATGATTATATTAAAACATGTCATGATTATGATTACCCTTTTTCTGAACATTACTCTTTTAATGTGGAAACAATTTATAGTATTCGAGTTTCTTATGATACCCCCACTATTCCGAATGAGAAGAATCTTGCTTATGTGGAGAGTAGTAAATTTTCTATGCTTGTAGATCGTGAAAAGAATGGTTTATGTGATGGTTATATTGTTGAATTTATTCATGATGCTACTGAATATTATTATGAGGGAGGAATAAATGCTTGTAGGAGTTGCAATAATATCGAGTTTCCTCTCTATGTGTTGAAAATCTTGAAGTTATCCTTGTTTTACCTTCCTATGCAAGTTGATTCTTGTTCCCACAAGTTGTTTGCTCACAAAATCACTTTTCATAGGAAGTGGGTTAGACTTAAATGTGCTAGTCATATTCTTCATGATGCTCTCTTTATATTTCAATTCTTATCTTTTATGTGAGCATCATTGGAATCATCATGCCTAGCTAGGGGCGTTAAACGATAGCGCTTGTTGGGAGGCAACCCGATCTTTTTGTTCCTGTTTAGTAATAAATAATTTATCTATCCTCTGTTATTATTGAGTTTTTATCTTTTAATTAGTGTTTTTGCCAAGTAGAACCTTTGGGAAGACTTGGGGAAAGTCTTTGCGATCTTGCTGTAAAAAACAGAAACTTTAGCGCTCACGAGATTTGCTTCCATTTTTTACTGGAGAGTGCGATTAGGTTGATTCTTTTTGAAGACGATTAATAGATAAATTCCTCGCGTCCAGAAATTTATTTTACAATTTTTGGAGTTCCGTAAGTTTTCGTTTGATACAGATTACTACAGACTGTTCTGTTTTTGACAGATTCTGTTTTTCGTGTGTTGTTTGCTTATTTTGATGAATCTATGGCTAGTAATGGAGTTTATGAACCATAGAAAAGTTGGAATACAGTAGGTTTAACACCAATATAAATAAATAATAAGTTCATTACAGTACCTTGAGGTGGTGTTTTGTTTTCTTTCGCTAACGGAGCTCACGAGATTTTCTGTTAAGTTTTGTGTTGTGAAGTTTTCAAGTTTTGGGTAAAGATTTGATCGATTATGGAACAAGGAGTGGCAAGAGCCTAAGCTTGGGGATGCCCAAGTCACCCCAAGGTAAAATCCAAGGACAATCAAAAGCCTAAGCTTGGGGATTCCCCGGAAGGCATCCCCTCTTTCGTCTTCGTCCATCGGTAAGTTTACTTGGAGATATATTTTTATTCACCACATGATATGTGTTTTGCTTGGAGCGTCTTGTATGATTTGAGTCTTTTTTTAGTTTACCACAATCATCCTTGCTGTACACACCTTTTGAGAGAGACACACATGAATCGGAATTCATTAGAATACTCTATGTGCTTCATTTATATCTTTTGAGTTAGATAATTTTGCTCTAGTGCTTCGCTTATATATTTTAGAGCACGGCAGTGGTTCTATTTTATTGAAATAATTGATCATTCATCCTTCACTTATATTATTTTGAGAGTCCTTTAGAACAGCATGGTAATTTTCTTTTGTTATAAAATTATTCCTAATATGATAGGAATCCAAGATAAAAACCTTAAACTACATTAAATACTAAGAGAAGTTTGATACTTGATAGTTGTTTTGAGATATAAAGGTGGTAATATTAGAGGTGTGCTAGTTGAGTAATTATGAAATTGAGAAATACTTGTGTTGAAGTTTGCAAGTCCCGTAGCATGCACGTATGGTAAACGTTGTGTGACAAATTTGAAGCATGAGGTGTTCTTTGATTGCTTTCCTTATGAGTGGCGGCCCGGGACGAGCGATGATATTTTCCTACCAATCTATCCCCCTAGGAACATGCGCGTAGTGCTTGGTTTTGATGACTTGTGGAGTTTTGCAATAAGTATGTGAGTTCTTTATGACTAATGTTGAGTCCATGGATTATACGCACTCTCACCCTTCCATCATTGCTAGCCTCTTCGGTACCGTGCATTGCCCTTTCTCACCTTGAGAGTTGGTGTAAACTTCGCCGGTGCATCCAAACCCCGTGATATGATACGCTCTATCACACATAAGCATCCTTATATCTTCCTCAAAACAGCCACCATACCTACCTATTATGGCATTTCCATAGCCATTCCGAGATATATTGCCATGCAACTTTCCACCGTTCCGTTTATTATGACACGCATCATCATTGTCTTATAGATTTTCATGATCATGTAGTTGACATCGTATTTGTGGAAAAGCCACCATGCTTAATTTTTCATACATGTCACTCTTTATTCATCGCATATCCCGGTACACCGCCGGAGGCATTCACATAGAGTCATATTTTGTTCTAAGTATCGAGTTGTAATTCTTGAGTTGTAAGTAAATAAAAGTGTGATGATCATCATTAGAGCATTGTCCCATGTGAGGAAAGGATGATGGAGACTATGATTCCCCCACAAGTCGGGATGAGACTCCGGATAAAAAAAGAAATAAAAAAAGAAGCCAAGAAAAGAAAGAGAGAAGGCCGAAATAAAAAATGAGAGAAAAAGAGAGAAGGGACAATGTTACTATCCTTTTTCCACACTTGTGCTTCAAAGTAGCACCATGATCTTCATGATAGAGGGTCTCTTATTTTGTCACTTTCATATACTAGTGGGAATTTTTCATTATAGAACTTGGCTTGTATATTCCAATGATGGGCTTCCTCAAATGCCCTAGGTCTTCGTGAGCAAGCAAGTTGGATGCACACCCACTTAGTTTCTTTGATGAGCTTTCATATATTTATAGCTCTAGTGCATCTGTTGCATGGCAATCCCTACTCCTTGCATTGACATCAATCGGTGGGCATCTCCATAGCCCATTGATGAGCCGCGTTAATGTGAGACTTTCTCCTTTTTTGTCTTCTCACACAACCTCAATCATTATATTCTATTCCACCCATAGTGCTATGTCCATGGCTCGCTATCATATATTGCGTAAAAGTTGAAAGAGTTTGAAAAGGCTAATTATGAAACAATTGCTTGGCTTGTCATCGGGGTTGTGCATAATGAGAGCATTGTGTGACGAAAATGAAGCATGGCCAAACTATATGATTTTGTAGGGATAAGCTTTCTTTGGCTATGCTATTTTCATAAGACATAATTGCTTGGTTAGTATGCTTGAAGTATTATTATTTTTATGTCAATATTAAACTTTTGTCTTGAATCTTATGGATCTGAATATTCTTGCCACAATAAACAAAATTACATTGATAATTATGTTCGGTAGCATTCCACATCAAAAATTCCGTTTTATCATTTACCTACTCGAGGACGAGCAAGAATTAAGCTTGGGTATGCTTGATACGTCTCCAACGTCTCTATAATTTTTGATTGTTCCATGCTATTATATTATCCATCTAGGATCTTTTATATGCATTTATATGCTATTTTATATGATTTTTGGGACTAACCTATTAACCTAGAGCCCAGTGCTAGTTTCTGTTTTTTCCTTATTTTTGAGTAACGCAGAAAAGGAAAACCAAACTGAGTCCAACTAACCTGAAACTTGACGGAGCTTATTTTTGGACCAGAAGAAGGCCATGGAGTAAAAGAGTTGGGCCGGAAGAGTCTCGGTCTGCCCACGGGGGTGGGGGCGCGCCCACCCCCTGGGCGCGCCTCCCTGCCTCATGGACAGCCAGGAGACCCCCCTGACTTGTTCTCCACGCCAAAACCTCTTATATATACAGAAACTTCCAGAAATAAACCTAGATCGGGAGTTCCACCGCCAGAAGGCTCCGTAGCCACCAGAAACCAATCTAGACCCATTCCGGCACCCTGCTGGAGGGGGGAATCCCTCTCTGGTGGCCATCTTCATCATCTCGGTGCTCTCCATGATGAGGAGGAAGTAGTTCTCCCTCGGGGCTGACGGCATGTACCAGTAGCTATGTGTTCGATCTCTCTATCTCTCGTGTTCTTGAGTCGGCATGATCTTGATGTATCGCGAGCTTTGCTATTATATTTGGATCTTATGATGTTTCTCCCCCTCTACTCTCTTGTGATGAATTGAGTTTTCCCTTTGAAGTTATCTTATCAGATTGAGTCTTTAAGGATTTGAGAACACTTGATGTATGTCTTGCATGTGCTTATCTTTGGTGACAATGGGATATCACATGATCCACTTGATGTATGTTTTGGTGATCAACTTGCGAGTTCCGTGACCTCATTAACTTATGCATAGGGATTGGCACACGTTTTCATCTTGAATCTCCGATAGAAACTTTGGGGCACTCTTTGAAGTTCTTTGTGTTGGTTGAATAGATGAATCTGAGATTGTGTGATGCATATCATATAATCATACCCACAGATACTTGAGGTGACATTGGAGTATCTAGGTGACATTAGGGTTTTGGTTGATTTGTGTCTTAAGGTGTTATTCTAGTACTAACTCTAGGATAGATTGAATGGAAATAATAGCTTTGTGTTATTTTACTACGGACTCTTGAATAAATCGATCGGAAAGAATAACTTTGAGGTGGTTTCGCACCCTACAATAATCTCTTCGTTTGTTCTCCGCTATTAGTGACTTTGGAGTGACTCTTTGTTGCATGTTGAGGGATAGTTATATGATCCAATTATGTTATTATTGTTGAGAGAACTTGCACTAGTGAAAGTATGAACCCTAGGCCTTGTTTCAACGCATTGCAATACCGTTTGTGCTCACTTTTATCATTAGTTACCTTGCTGTTTTTATATTTTCAGATTACAAATACTCATATCTACCATCCATATTGCACTTGTATCACCATCTCTTCGCCGAACTAGTGCACTTATACAATTTACCATTGTATTGGGTGTGTTGGGGACACAAGAGACTCTTTGTTATTTGGTTGCAGGGTTGTTTGAGAGAGACCATCTTCATCCTACGCCTCCCACGGATTGATAAACCTTAGGTCATCCACTTTAGGGAAATTTGCTACTGTCCTACAAACCTCTGCACTTGGAGGCCCAACAACGTCTACAAGAAGAAGGTTGTGTAGTATACATCAGCAGCCCGCGGCTTCATCATTGCCCACGATGGCCATGTCAACCTCGATCCCGATGATGTGGTGGCCAGGCTCGAGCGCATCCTTGGTGGAGTTGACGTCCCCGACGAAGTAGAACATCGCCAACGTGATATCTTGAGGACGCAGGTGATCGACCGAATTTGCTACCAGGCCAGAGACATGGAAATGGAGCGGTTCCGCGGAGTTGTCATGCGTGAAATTGCACGCTGTCAAGCTTTCTGGAAGAGGCCCAACAGCCCCAAGAGCCTCCCAGCGCTAGTAGCTCCATAGGAGGAGGCGGGTCGGGACACTCGGAGTGAACGGCCGCAAGGGTGTTATGCTAATCATGGAGTCTGATAAGACCATCGTCGGAAGGCCGCCAGCTCTGCCTTTTAGCTTATATTTTATTATAATTGTATGCATATGTAGGTCGTGAGTGTTCTGGGCCTTGCCGCATTTCGAATTTTACATTATCCTGAATATGTAAGACAATTATTAAGAATTATTAACCGTTGCCATTGTAAATTTTCCTCAACGGCGAGCAGAGCGTGCGTAGGGCGCCAAAGCAGAGCGCGCCGCGGCCGCCTCAAGGGCGAGAAACTTCGTGGTCAACCTTTTGCCATCAATAAATTTTGACCTCGTTTCTCGTCACATTACTGATTACAATGCAATAAGTAATTGCAAATCTGTTCACACCTATCAAACTAATATTTGTTCACACTTAGCACCGGGCTATAAAAACTACCCACTTAAAAATTATTTCGCAGTTCCTCTCCTCATCACCCACAAAACTGGTTTTTTCTGTCAAGTCATTCTGCCATGACCGGTAGGAGGAGTTTAGGGTGGACATATAACCAGGCAGCAAAGACCAAGGCCGCGGAAGCACTAGAGAGGTCCCGCCGCGAAGCCGCAGCCACAACAGAGATGTCCTGGCGCATCGTGGAGCCCTCGAACGAGCTCTCACGGGCATGCGAGGGCTCTCACAAGCACATTCGTGGTGTCGGCCATCGCGACGAGCCGGCGTTCCTGAAGTCCTTCGCCGGCGACGACGACATTCTCGTTGGCATCACTATGCAGTAGGAGCTGGTCGATGGCTTGATGAAGCTGCTCAAGATCAGCGATGCCTCGGTTGACAAGGCGACCGGCCTCATCGAGCAACTCATGGGTGATAATGCAAAGCTCCTCAAGTTGGTCGCCGAGAAGGAGGAGGCTGCCAGCTGGAAGATGCTGCATGAGCAGAGCAGTGCCTCGGAGATGACGCTGAAAGCGGTCGTCGAGGAACTGATGGGTGGCTTGAGGAATCTCCGGATCAAGCGCGAGCAAGAGGTGGAGTAATCCATGGTTGCTTTCAAGCAAAGTCGTGAGGAATTGAAGAAGGAGCTGGAGGATTTCGCCGCCCGGCGATCCATCGACGAGTAGAGACAGTAGTGACCCAGATCGTTGTCTGTAATTTCCTTCTTCTCTTGCCCCGGTGTCTTCCGGGCTTTGCGCATGTGGTATTTTAAATTATCCCGAATATGTAAGACAATTATTATGTGCGCCATTGTAAATTTGTCATCGTATTATCCGTTGACATTTTATTTGTGGTCGTATTATCCGTTGCCCTATGTGGCAATTTAAATTAGCGCGGAATACAAGTTGAAAACACGAATAAAGCAAATGTTGCCATGGGATCACAAGCAAACACCCCCCGGCCAGGTGCTTTAGTTAACCCATTAATGGAGAAGTTGTGAGCGAGGCGGGCGGCGGCTGGTGCATGGAGGTCAAAGAGCTCGCTTCCCGGTGAGTATAGGCGGCCTTGCTGCTCGCACGTGTCCCGCCGAGCCTGCGAGGTGGACAGGATGCATGCTTCACGCCGAGCCTGCGCGTCGGACTGCTCGCGCGCGTCCCGTCGAGCCTGCACGGCGAATTCTCGCGCTCGTCCCATCTAATCAAACAGTTGCACGCACGCCACCGAGTATGGTTAAATTTCGACACGGTTAATATAGTACAACCGTTTGCGATATTAACGTGTCAGTTTTTTGTTTCAAAAAGGACTTCATTGGCTACTAATGTGTGCGCCTCTTCTCAAACTGGACGATTTTTTACCACGGCATATATGTGCCATGTCATGAAACCATGCCAAGTTTCATGTTTTTGGGTTACTTTTTGATTTACTGGGATTTAAAAACCTAGATTCCCAATGTTTCAGGACGACGACAAGTTTGTAATTCATTCCCATTTCTTAAACGAGACATAAACATGCACCCAATGACACATGTACAATTTCCCACCTATTTTACTTCACTGGAGCATGTGGTCGTAGTTCAAATTTGAATTATGGACTACATTAAATGCATAGAAAACTTAGTAATTAGTAATATATATACAATGGCCAAACGAACCCTGGACAGTTTCAAATTTCAGCCTGACACTCCTGTTATTCTATGTTGCCTGTAGAAAACAAAGTTCAAGGCGAGAAGAGGCAGTGATTATCGTTTCACCCACAAGAGGGGCATGTTTCCCTACCGGAACCACGAGGGTTGCGACAGGCTCCGGTTTGTAAAAGGCTTGTAATATCGCTTTGCCCAAATTGGACAATTATATGTACCATGTAATGACACCATGCCAAGTTTCATGATTTCCTGATGTGTTTTGGATTTACAGAGATTGAAAAACCGAGATTCGCAATATTTGTGGCCAAGCCGGGACGGCGAGACAGTTGAATTCGTTCCCACTTGTTCCATGGGACCTAAACATGCACCCCCAAGGAAACATGTACGTTTTTCTAGCCATTTTGGTGCACTGGAGCATGTATTTGTATTTCGGATTTGAATTATGGACATTAAATGCCTAGAAAACTCAACTAATAAATAAAAAAGGTCAAACGAACCCTGAATAATTTCAAAGTTCAGTGCGAATCTCCACTTGTTCCGTGTTGCGTGTACAAGAAAATACGAGGCTAGAAGAGGGAGTGATTATCGTTTGGCCCACAAGGGGACACATTTCCCTAACCACAAGGGTTCTTGCGACAGGCTCCGATTTGTAAGAGGTTTGTAATAAAGCTTGGCCCAAATTGGAAATGTTTTAGCACGATATATATGTGCCATGACGTGACACCATGCCACCATTGATGACTTTCTGGTGAGTTTAGGATTTATGGAGACATAAAAACCGAGATTCAAAATGTTTGAGGACGAGCCAGGACACATGTACGGTTGTAATTCATTTCCATTCCTGGCATGAGACCTAAACATGCACCCAAGGACACATGTATAATTTTTCTAGCCATTTTGGTGAACTGGAGCATGTATTTGTAGTTTAGATTTGAATTATGGACATTAAATGCCTAGGAAACTCAATTAGTGTATAAAAAGGCCAAACGAACACTGAATAAGTTTAAATTTCAGCACGGATATCATGTCGTTCCATGTTGCCCGTGGAAGAAAATACAGGGCGAAAAGAGGCAGTGATTATGTTTCGCCCACAAGGGGAACACGTTTCCCTATCGGAACCACGAGGCTTCTTTGAGAGAAGCTCTAGTTTTTGTAAGAGGTTTGTAATAAAGCGTGACCCAAATTGGACAATGTTTTTACCATGACATATATGTGCCATGACATGACTCCATGACAGCTTTGATGACTTTTTGGTGAGTTTAGGATTTATGGGGACTTAAAAACCAAGATTCGAAATGTTTGAGGACGAGCCATGACACCGGTACGGTTGTAAGTCATTCCCATTCCTGGCATGGGACCTAAACATGCACCCAAGGACACATGTATAATTTTTCTAGCCATTTTGGTGAACTGGAGCATGTATTTGTAGTTCAGATTTGAATTGTGGACATTAAATGCCTAGAAACTCAATTAGTGTATAAAAAGGCCAAACGAACCCTGAATAAGTTTAAATTTCAGCACAGATATCCCGTCGTTCCATGTTGCATGTAGAAGAAAATTCAAGGCGAAAAGAGGCTGTGATTACGTTTCGCCCACAAGGGGGACACGTTTCCCTATCGGAACCACGAGGCTTCTTTGAGAGAAGTTCCAGTTTGTAAGAGGCTTGTAATAAAACTTGCGCCACAATGGACGAAAAAATTCCTCGACATATAAGTGCCATGTCGTGAGACCATGGCAGGTTTCACGATTTTCGGCTTAGTTTTGGATTTACGGGGATTTAAAAACTGAGATTCTTCTCACGAAATGTTTTCAAATAGCACAGGGTTCACTCACGAAAGCCGACATTCAATGAAAACTTCACGGAAACCATATTTTAAAGTTTCATAAAAATATGAAAATGTGGGATGTTAAGAAGGTGATGTTTTATTGCGACACAAAATTTCAAGTTGAAAAACATTACGAGATGTGAGCTATGAAAAAGACAAATTCAGCCCTGAATAATGACATTACTACTCGACACTATTCAATGCTGATTTTGTCTTTTTCATAGCTCACATCTCGTAATGTGTTTCAACTTGAAATTTTGTGTGGCAATAAAACATCATCATCTTAACATCCCGCATTTTTTCAAATTTTTTTAAACTTAAAAACATCCTTTTCTCATGGTTTTCACCGGTTTCCACCGATTGCTGGTTTTCGTATGATACCCCCCCCCCCCCCCCCCCCGCTCCCTGCTGCGTGCGTGATCAGAGTCGTGCGTCCTGACTAGCCAAAACCCAAATCCCACGGATCGTATATGTGCACCATTGGATGCTCCCAGATCGAACGGCAACCCTGAGCCCTTTCGACAGCACATGCAGTACATGGGTAAGCACTATGCGCATGCGTTGTGTAGCTCACACTTCCTTCTCTACTAGGTTTTCATTCAAAACAGGCTACCATTTCTCGCCACTCCTCTCATCGGTTTCCCGCCTCTTCTCCCAGATATGCATGATGTAGATGTTCGTTCAATTCTTATAGTTCATATCATCCAAAATCAATTAGTTTTATAAAAAAATCTATTTTAAGATTAATGGAATTGTGCATTGTAAAGGTAAAAACAAAAAGTGACAATTCATTTAGAAAAAAATAGTTTGGGAAAATTAAGATATGGAAGATTCTAGAGAACAAAGGAAAAGTGCTTGTGTTTTGGGGTTTGTGCATTATGCTTAAGTTCAACCATGGAGTCTTCTAGATTGTACATGTGGCAGAATCTGGTGGAATGTAGATGATATACAACGGCTAGTAGTGCTTGGATTTGCCATCTTTGTACCGTCAGATTGGCTTCATCCAACGAGCAACTTTCAAAGTTATGCGCACACTATATAGGTGTATAGATATATATAGATGTGTCCCATGCTAGACAAAATAAAGTTTGAGCGCATGTGTGGTATGACCCCCCCCCCCCCCCCCCCGTCACCGCCGCCGCCTCAAAGTTGGGAAACTGACATCGTACATATTGAACCAGACTCGAAGTCGGGCATGGTGTTCGGTTTGTAATGTAGTGGGTGGCCCATCGAAGTTGTGCATTTGGGATTGATGTCCTACAAGTATAGGGGATCTATCATAGTCCTTTCGATAAGTAAGAGTGTCAAATCAAACGAGGAGCATAAGGCAATGACAAGCAGTTTTCAGTAAGGTATTCTCTGCAAGCACTAAAATTATCGGTAACAGATAGTTTTGTGATAAGGTATTTCGTAATGGGTAACAAGTAATAAAAGTAAACAAGGTGCAGCAAGGTGGCACAATACTTTTTGAAGCAAAGGACAAGTCTGGACAAACTCTTATATAAAGGAAAGCGCTCCCGAGGACACATGTGAATTATCATCAAGCTAGTTTTCATCATGCTCATATGATTCACGTTCGTTACTTTGATAATTTGATATGTGGGTGGACCGGTGCTTGGGTACCGCCCTTACTTGGACAAGCATCCCACTTATGATTAACCCCCTTCGCAAGCATCCGCAACTACGAAAGAAGAATTAAGGTAAACCTAACCATAGCATGAAACATATGGATCCAAATCAGCCCCTTACGAAGCAACGCACAAACTAGGGTTTAAGCTTCTATCACTCTAGCAACCCATCATCTACTTATTACTTCCCAATGCCTTCTCCTAGGCCCAAACAATGGTGAAGTGTCATGTAGTTGACGTTCACATAACACCACTAGAGGAAAGACAACATACATCTCATCAAAATATCGAACGAATACCAAATTCACATGACTACTTATAGCAAGACTTCTCCCATGTCCACGGGAACAAATGTAACTACTCACAAATCAGATTCATGTTCATAATCAGAGGGGTATTAATATGCATAAAGGATCTGAACATATAATCTTCCACCAAGTAAACCAACTAGCATCAACTACAAGGAGTAATCAGTACTACCAGCAACCCATAGGTACCAATCTGAGGTTTTGAGACAAAGATCGGATACAAGAGATGAACTAGGGTTTGAGAGGATATGGTGCTGGTGAAGATGTTGATGGAGATGTACCCCCTCCCGATGAGAGAATCGATGGTGATGACGATGGTGATGATTTCCCCCTCCCGGAGGGATGTTTCCACGACAGAACAGCTCCGCCGGAGCCCTAGATTGGTTCCGCCAAGGTTCCGCCTCGAGACGGTGGCGCTTCGTCCCGAAAGCTTCCTCCTTATTTTTCTAGGGCAAAAGACACCTTATACCAGAAGATGGGCATCAGGGTCCTGCCAGGTGGCCCACGAGGCAGGGGGCGCACACAAGGGGGTAGGGCACGCCCCCCACCCTCGTGGACGGTGGCTGGCTCCTCTCCGGTGCTTTATTTTTTCCCAATATTATCAATATATTCTAAAACTTACTTCTGTGGAGTTTCAGCACTTTTGGAGTTGTGCAGAATAGGTCTCTAATATTTGCTCCTTTTCCAGCCCAGAATTCCAGCTGCCGACATTTTCCCTCTTCATGTAAACCTTGAAAAATAAGAGACAAAATGCATAAGTATTGTAACATAATGTGTAATAACAACCCATAATGCAATAGATATCGATATAAAAGCATGATGCAAAATTGACGTATCAACTCCCCCAAGCTTAGACCTCGCTTGTCCTCAAGCAGAAGCCGATATCAAAAAATATGCCCACATTTTTAGAGATAGAGGTGTCGATAAAATAAAATATGGACATGAGGGCATCATGATCATTCTTGGAACAGCAATATATATATATATATATATATATATATGTATATATGTATATATATATATATAGTCATATGATTTCTTATACTAAAGAAACAATCCATCCGCAATGTAAAGTATGAATCAGAAACTTCATTGAAAGCTAGCAAACTATAATCTCAGTCATTGAAGCAGTTGCAATTTATCATAACATCGGGAGGAGTCAATATATAAGAGCTTTTAAGCAAGTCCACATACTCAACTATCATTTAGTCTTTTCACAATTGCTAGCACTCACGCAATACTTATGGGTATGATGTTTTAATCGGACACAGAGAAAGATAGGGGCTTATAGTTTTGCCTCCCAACCTTTTACCTCAAGGGTAATGTCAACAGTAATAGTTTATGAAAACCCACATCCAATTAGCTATATATATCAGGATCTTTCCAACACACTGTGCTTGCCAAAGGATAAAATGTAAAAAGGAAAGGTGAAGATCACCACGACTTCTGTATAGGGTATAGAAAAAAAAAGATAGGCCCTTCGTAGAGGGAAGCAGAGGGTGTCATGTGCTTTTATGGTTGGATGCACAAAATCTTAATGCAAAAGAACGTCACTTTATATTGCGACTTGTGATAGGGACCTTTATTATGCAGTCCGTCAATTTTATTTCTTCCATATCACAAGATCATATAAAGCTTATTTTCTCCACAGTAATAAATAGTACATATTTAGAGAGCAATTTTTATTGCTTGCAACAATGACAACTTACTTGAAGGATCTTACTCAATCCATAGGTAGATATGGTGGACTCTCATGGCAAAACTGGGTTTAAGGATATTTGGAAGCACAAGTAGTATCTCTACTTGGTGCAAAGAATTTGTCTAGCATGAGGGGGAAAGGCAAGCTCAACATGTTGGATGATCCATGACAATATAATTTATTTTGGATATAAGAAAACATAACCCATTAGGTTGTTTTCCTTGCCCATCATCAACTCTTTAGCATGTCATATTTTAATGAGTGCACACAATCATAAAAGATGTACAAGATAGTATATTTATATGTGAAAACCTCTCTTTCTTTATTACTTCCTATTAATTGCAACGATGACCAAAACTATGTTTGTCAACTCTCAACAACTTTTATTCATCATACTCTTTATATGTGAAGTCATTACTCTCCATAAGATCAATATGATCTCTTTATTTCTTTTTATTCTTTCTCTTTTTTTTTCAAGATCATAGCAAGATAACCAAGCCCTTGACTCAAAACTAATCTTCATTATATATAGCTCACGGGCTCGATTACATAGATAAGGATCAACATAAAACTCAAAGCTAGATCATACTAAACTTTATTCTACTAGATCAAGATATAACCAAAAGGATCGACTAAGAAAAATGGTAAAGATAGAAGTGTGATGGTGATACGATACCGGGGCACTCCTCCAAGCTTGGCAGTTGCCAAGGGGAGTGCCCATACCTGATACTCAGTTCTCCTTTGGTGGTAGTGATGATGGAGTTGTTGATGATGTGGGCTTGTCGTCCATCTTCCAAGGCATAGTGTAGCGACCCAACCCAAAATCGGTCAAGTCTCTGTGTAGCTGTACCATCCCAAGATCATGCTGGCACACACAGTACATTGATGAAAAGATTCAAAGTTCAATCACACCTGAATTTTTTACACGATTCTCATATCGAGTCTATATTACATCATAATAAATTCGGCCGAAGTCCAACTCATGAGAAATAAACTAAATAAAGCTGCGGAAGCGTAGACGAATAGCGAGTCCATCCGACTCCATAGGGCAATCACCAAGCGTAGATCGTAGCCTCACTCCTGGTCGGAAAACTCCTCTGCAACATAAGACGTTGCAGCCGTGTAGGTCAGCATTTTGAATATGCCGGCAAGTCATAGAGAGAACAACAATAATTTTTTTAACACTATATGCAATTTGGCTGTGGGACTTTATGTTTTTGCGAAAAGCCATTTTTTTCCTATAACTAAGGACTTGCTTGCAATTACTACAAAATGTTGGTTGTTATTGAGATGGTTCCGCCAACCAATGTCTCATTCCCAATTATTGAATAACCCCTCAATTAATTTAGTTCGGTGTTGAGATTTCCGAAATACTCCAATTTCCAGAGGCTCATTTGTTCGTAACCGAGGACACGGCTAATCGATTAGGTTGTTACTCTGCAGAGTCTTGTGCACTTTACCCGCAAGAATCGTTCCCTCCTTTATGTCCTCGCACTGCCTGGTGTTTGAAGACGGGATGAACGAAACAGGGTCTTCCGTAGAGTTTCTCTGAGCACTGCCGGTACCCATCCATGTCCTACCGTTCTTCTACATCTGCTGGCACCGTCCGTCCAGAGTCACGCCTAAGGTCAACCCAGCCAGAGCCCATAATGGCTTGCGGCTACACAGGTAAGCTTCCGGTCAAGGTGTATCCATCCATCTCTTCGTGGCTGGGTGAAGCTTTCCGCAAGATGTCATGGCGCTTCTCCATGCATCCCGGCCATCCGCTGGTTTCTCCAGGGTGCCCGTCAACCGTCCTCCACCCAGTAGTGAATTTGAAGTCCATCTTGAGCTTGAAGTCATGGGGTTGTCGTCATCTTGACTCTCACATCTCCCTTATGAAACACTCAACCAACCCCGTCTACGAGCATAGCAAAATAAACTATATCGTCCCGGGCAATGGTAACAAGGGGAAGTGAGTTCATCCTACCTTATGATACTACTCAAGAACATAACTTAAAATTCTCCTACTGCATGCATGGTGGGGAGACATAATTCTAATGCAACAAAAATCATAGGTATTGTAAAACATGATCAAATGACTTGCCTGGCTGACGGTCTTCGAAAGCTAGCGACTCGTAATAGCAGGCTCCGCACTCCGGAAATTCTATCGAAGCAAACAATAATCACATAAGCATACAAACATACAATCACTTAACATAACAGCATGCTAACATAAATCACACAAAACAATCAAACCAAAACCAAAGAAAAACTCGGAGAAAACCAAACCAACAACTAACAAGAAAATAAAATAAACCTTTTCTTTTCTATAAATAAAAGTTCACGTTCTAAAACTACAGAAACTAATCTAAAATAAATTATAACAGAGGTAAAATAAAATTTTAAAAATACTAGAACAACAGAAAACAGCAAGCTAAATAAACTAGAAAGGCTTGTTTTCGCATAAAAACTATTTTTTAATAAAGACTAAAAATGCCCAAATAAATTCCTACTGCTAGAAAAAGTCAAAACAAAGCAGTGACAAAAAGAATCACTAAAAAAACTAATCCTAACTCAATTTATAGCAGAAAAACTAATCTGACTAAAACTAATATAAAACAATTTTTAAAAACCTAAACATGGCCGAATCTAATTTTCTACAGAAACTATAGGAAATTTGCAAACTAGAGCAAAAAGAATCAACTAAAAATATTAAATAACCTAAAAGATATAGATTTTACAAAACTGAAACTTTTCTTTTCTAAAAACAAATACGAAAAAAAACTAAAAAAACAGACAACGCTACTGGGCCTAGGGTGTTGGCGATCTGTAACTATTCTAAGCTCGGCCGAAACTAGCTAAACAGCGCTTGGGCGGAAGGAAACATACATGCGCGTTTTTTTAGAACAAAACTGATCTACCGGTTTGATCTGAACCGCACTAAACCGCAAAAAAACGTAACTAAAACTGATCTAATGAAAATAAAACGATCTACTAATCGATCTAACTTAACGGTTTGAAAAGAAGAAAAAAAATGAGCGAACAGAGGAGGTGCGCTCGCTTATAGAGAAGAAACCGGCGTGGCAGGGAAGAAGAGGCCGGTGGGTGGCAGGGCTCCGGTCGTCGGCGGCGTCGGCGAGGATGTCCAGGTGATGCGGGAGTTCGGGGGCATCCGATTTCCTATGGGTGGTGAGGCGAGGGGGCGTCGGGGACGGCGGAGACGATGAAGACGAGGTGATGGAGCTCGGTGCTCCGGTGGAGCGTGCGGGGTTGGGAGTGGCCTCTGTAGATGACGAAGACGAGCAAAAACATGTCAAAAGGGTTTGTGAGGTCGGGCTAGACGGATAGCAGAGGTGAGAGAGGTTGGGGATGCTCACCGGTGAAACCAAACGGCGGTGAACTGCGGTGGCTGGGGCGAGATCGGGACGGTGACGGCGCGAGCTATGGTGGGAGTTGGGGTAAGGTTGGGGATGCTCACTGGTGAATTTCAGAGTGAAGTGGAAAATCATCGTAACAAGAAAATAAAGTTTCTACGATCTGATCGTGGAGGAGAATATTTGAGTTACGAGTTTGGTGTACATTTGAAAAATTGTGGAATAGTTTCGCAACTAACGCCACCCGGAACACCATAGCGTAATGGTGTGTCCGAACGTCATAATCGTACTTTACTAGATATGGTGCGATCTATGATGTCTCTTACTGATTTACCGCTATCATTTTGGGGATACGCTCTAGAGACGGCCGCATTCACGTTAAATAGGGCACCATCAAAATCCGTTGAGACGACGCCTTATGAACTATGGTTTGGCAAGAAACCAAAGTTGTCGTTTCTGAAAGTTTGGGGCTGCTATGCTTATGTGAAAAAGCTTCAACCTGATAAGCTCGAACCCTAATCGGAGAAATGTGTCTTCATAGGATATCCAAAGGAAACTATTGGATACACCTTCTATCACAGATCCGAAGGCAAGACTTGTGTTGCTAAATTCGGAAACTTTCTTGAGAAGGAGTTTCTCTCGAAAGAAGTGAGTGGGAGGAAAGTAGAACTTGACGAGGTAACTGTACCCGCTCCCTTACTAGAAAGTAGTACATCATAGAAAACTGTTTCTACGACACATACACCAATAAGTGAGGAAGTTAATGATAATGATCATGAAACTTCAGAACAAGATACTACTGAACCTCGTAGATCAACCAGAGCAAGATCCGCGCCAGCGTGGTACGGTAATCCAGTTCTGGAAGTCATGCTGCTAGATCATGATGAACCTACGAACTATGAAGAAGCGATGGTGAGCCCAGATTTCGCAAAGTGGCTTGAAGCCATGAAATCTGAGATGGGATCCATGTATGAAAAAAGGATGGACTTTGGTTGACTTGCCCGATGATCGGCAAGCAATTGAGAATAAATGGATCTTCAAGAAAAAGACTGACGCTGACGGTAATGTTACTGTCTATAAAGCTCGACTTGTCGCAAAAGGTTTTCGACAAGTTCAAGGGGTTGACTACGATGAGACCTTCTCACCCGTAGCGATGCTTAAGTCTGTCAGAATCATGTTAGCAATTGCCGCATTTTATGATTATGAAATTTGGCAGATGGATGTCAAAACTGCATTCCTGAATGGATTTCTGGAAGAAGAGTTGTATATGATGCAACCGGAAGGTTTTGTCGATCCAAAGGGAGCTAACAAAGTGTGCAAACTCCAGCGATCCATTTATGGACTGGTGCAAGCATCTCGGAGTTGGAATAAACGCTTTGATAGTGTGATCAAAGCATTTGGCTTTATACGGACATTTGGAGAAGCCTGTATTTACAAGAAAGTGAGTGGGACCTCTATAGCATTTCTGATATTATATGTGGATGACATATTGCTGATTGGAAATGATATAGAATTTCTGGATAGCATAAAGGGATACTTGAATAAGAGTTTTTCAATGAAAGACCTCGGTGAAGCTGTTTACATATTGGGCATTAAGATCTATAGAGATAGATCAAGACGCTTAATTGGACTTTCACAAAGCACATACCTTGACAAGATTTTGAAGAAGTTCAAAATGGACCAAGCAACGAAAGGGTTCTTGCCTGTGTTACAAGGTGTGAAGTTGAGTCAGACTCAATGCCCGACCACTGAAGAAGATAGAGAGAAAATGAAAGATGTTCCCTATGCTTCAGCCATAGGCTCTATCATGTATGCAATGTTGTGTACCAGACCTGATGTGTGCCTTGCTATAAGTTTAGCAGGGAGGTACCAAAGTAATCCAGGAGTGGATCACTGGACAACGGTCAAGAACATCCTGAAATACCTGAAAAGGACTAAGGATATGTTTCTCGTATATGGAGGTGACAAAGAGCTCACCGTAAGAGGTTACGTTGATGCAAGCTTTGACATTGATCCGGACGATTCTAAATCGCAAACCGGATACGTGTTTACTTTAAACGGTGGAGCTGTCAGTTTGTGTAGTTCTAAACAAAGCGTTGTAGCGGGATCTACATGTGAAGCGGAGTACATAGCTGCTTCGGAAGCAGCGAACGAAGGAGTCTGGATGAAGGAGTTCATATCCGATCTAGGTGTCATACCTAGTGCATCGGGTCCAATGAAAATCTTTTGTGACAATACTGGTGCAATTGCCTTGGCAAAGGAATCCAGACTTCACAAAAGGACCAAACACATCCAGAGACGCTTCAATTCCATCCGGGATCTAGTCCGGGTGGGAGACATAGAGATTTGCAAGATACATACGGATCTGAATGTTGCAGACCCGTTGACTAAGCCTCTTCCACGAGCAAAACATGATCAGCACCAAGGCTCCATGGGTGTTAGAATCATTACTATGTAATCTAGATTATTGACTCTAGTGCAAGTGGGAGACTGAAGGAAATATGCCCTAGAGGCAATAATAAAGTTATTATTTATTTCCTTATATCATGATAAATGTTTATTATTCATGCTAGAATTGTATTAACCGGAAACATAATACATGTGTGAATACATAGACAAACAGAGTGTCACTAGTATGCCTCTACTTGACTAGCTCGTTAATCAAAGATGGTTAAGTTTCCTAACCATAAACAAAGAGTTGTTATTTGATTAACGAGGTCACATCATTAGTTGAATGATCTGATTGACATGACCCATTCCATTAGCTTAGCACCCGATCGTTTAGTATGTTTCTATTGCTTTCTTCATGACTTATACATGTTCCTATGACTATGAGATTATGCAACTCCCGTTTGTCGGAGGAACACTTTGTGTGCTACCAAACGTCACAATGTAACTGGGTGATTATAAAGGAGCTGTACAGGTGTCTCCAATGGTAGATGTTGGGTTGGCGTATTTCGAGAATAGGATTTGTCACTCCGATTGTCGGAGAGGTATCTCTGGGCCCTCCCGGTAATACACATCACTTAAGCCTTGCAAGCATTGCAACCAATGAGTTAGTTGCGGGATGATGTATTACGGAACAAGTAAAGAGACTTGCCAGTAACGAGATTGAACTAGGTATTTGATACCGACGATCGAATCTCGGGCAAGTAACATACCGATGACAAAGGGAACAACGTATGTTGTTATGCGGTCTGACCGATAAAGATCTTCGTAGAATATGTAGGAGCCAATATGGGCATCCAGGTACTGCTATTGGTTATTTACCGGAGATGTGTCTCAGTCATGTCTACATTGTTCTCGAACCGTAGGGTCCGCACGCTTAACGTTACGATGACAGTTATTATGAGTTTATGCATTTTGATGTACCGCAGGTTGTTCGGAGTCCCGGATGTGATCACGGACATGACAAGGAGTCTCGAAATGGTCGATACATAAAGATTGATATATTGGAAGCCTATGTTTGGACATCGGAAGTGTTCCGGATGAAATCGGGATTTTACCGGAGAACCGGGAGGTTACCGGAACCCCCCGGGAGTCATATGGGCCATAGTGGGCCTTGGTGGAAGGGAGAAAGGGGCAGCCCAAGGTGGCCTTGCGCCTCCCCCTCCCCTAGTCCTATTAGGAATAGGAGAGCTGGCCGGCCCCCCTCTCTCTCTTTCCCCCCCTTGATGAATCCTATTCCAACTAGGATTGGGGGGGGGGAATCCTACTCCCAGAGGGAGTAGGACTCTCCTGGCGCGCCTCCCTTGGCCGGCCAGCCCCTCCCCCTTGGATCCTTTATATACGGGGGCAGAGGGAACCTCTAGACAGACAAGTTGATCATTGAGATCGTTCCTTAGCCGTGTGCGGTGCCCCCTGCCACCATATTCCACCTCGATCATATCATTGTAGTGCTTAGGCAAAGCCCTGCGTCGGTAGAACATCAAGATCGTCACCACGCCGTCGTGCTGACGAAACTCCTCCCCGAAGCTTTGCTGGATCGGAGCCCGGGGATCATCATCGAGCTGTACGTGTGCTAAGAACCCGGAGGTGCCGGAGTAACGGTGCTTGGATCGGTCGGATCGGGAAGAAGACGTACGACTACTTCCTCTACGTTGTGTCAACGCTTCCGTTGCGATCTACTAGGGTACGTAGATCAGACTCTCCCCCTCGTTGCTATGCATCACCATGATCTTGCGTGTGCGTAGGGAAATTTTTGAAATTACTACGTTCCCCAACAGGATCGGGCGCGGGGCGCTGGGGCAGGCCGGCTCGGCGCTGGTGGGCTGCGCCTGGCCCGCTGGTGAGTGGTGCTCGGCGCTGGCTGGGCCGGTTGGCCTGGTTGGCGCCGGGTTTTTTTTTGAATATAGACAGAGAGAAGAAAAACTACATAGAGAAAAATATAGTATTTATATAGGACATATATATATCAATAAAACCAGAAAAACAAATCCTACAATGTGAACATTTTTCCAGAGGCAAAACAGAAACACGGTAAAAACATTTTTTTCCAACTAAAATCAATTTTGAATTCAATTTATTTTTTTGGCAATAGGTTTCTTCTGACATTTTTGGAGTGTCATGTTTACTCCTCTCATATTTTTACTCAAGTATTTGTCAGGCATAGATTTGAAAGAATTTCATTTGCCAATTTGAATCCAAAATCAACAAACTCAAAAGCCTCTGAAATATCCAAATGCCACTCAATTCAAACAAAATGCATAGATGCTTAGCTATAAATTGTAAAACATTCCAAATTGAAAATTTGGGATGTTACAAACCTGCCCACCTTAAGATGAATCTCGCCCTCGAGATTCGGGTTGGCTAGCAAATAGGTGCGCGTGGTCTCGGCGAAGATCTTCTTCTCGCTCCCAGGTGGTTTCCTCCTCGGAATGATTACTCCACAAAACCTTGCAAAACTTGATGATCTTGCTGCGGGTGACTCTGTTCGCAGTCTCGAGAATTCTGACGGGTTTCTCCTCATAAGTCAGATCACTGTCGAGTTGTATGGCCTCTAGGGGCACTGTGTCTCTCAAAGGAATATCAGCCATCTCAGCATGGCATTTCTTCAGCTGAGAAACATGGAAGACATCATGAACTCCGGACAATCCTTCCGACAATTCTAGCTTGTAAGCAACTTCTCCACGACGTTCGAGGATTTTGTAGGGGCCAATGAATCATGGTGCTAACTTTCCTTTAACACTGAACCTCTTGATTCCACGAAGTGGGGACACACGAAGATATGCTCGGTCTCCCGCTTCGTATGTTACTTCCTTGCGTTTACTGTCAGTATAACTCTTCTGCCTCGATTGGCTATCTTGAGTCTATCTCGAATCAGCTTGACCTTCTCTTCGGAGTCTCGGATAAGATCGGGACCAAAAAGTCTTCGGTCTCCAACACCATCCCACAGCAATGGTGTTCTGCACCTCCTTCCGTATAGATCTTCGAAAGGGGCCATCTTCAAACTGGTCTGATAGCTGTTGTTGTATGAGAACTCTACGTATGGCAGATTGTCATCCCAGCTAGACCCATAGTCTAGTGCATAGGCTCTCAACATGTCCTCTAGAATCTGGTTGACTCTCTCGGTCTGTCCATCTGTCCGCGGATGAAAAGCTGTACTGAACTCCAGCCTCGTACCCAAAGTTTCATGCAACTGATTCCAAAACTTTGAGGTAAATTGCATTCCTCTATCTGACACGATACTCCTAGGAACTCCATGCAGACATACGATCCGGGTCATGTATATCTTGGCTAACTTAGCGCTGGTATAGGTAGTCTTCACGGGAATGAAATGAGCTACCTTGGTCAAGCGATCAACCACTACCCAGATAGAATCATAACCTGAACGGGTCCTCGGTAATCCTGTGATAAAATCCATTCCAAGTTTTTCCCATTTCCACTCGGGTATCGACAAAGGTTGAAGTAACCCTGCCGGCTTCTGATGTTCCGCCTTTACTCGCTGACAAACATCGCATACTGCTATGTACTCGGCAATATCCTTCTTCATACTTATCCACCAGAAACTTTCCTTCAAATCCAGGTACATCTTGGTGTTGCCTGGGTGAATCGAGTACGGTGAATCATGGGCCTCCTGACGAATTAACTTCCTGACCTCTGGGTCATTGGGCACATATGTGCGATCCTCAAACAATAAAGTTCCGTGCTCGTCTTCATGAAAACCTTTAGCCTTTCCGTTGCTCATCTTTTCCTTTATCTCTGCAATTTCCTTGTCCGTCTTCTGGGCTTCACGGATTCTTTCGGTCAAAGTGGACTGAATATCCAGGGTGGCGACATATCCTCTCGGTACTATCTCAAGTCGGAGCTCTCTGAGATCGTCGGCTAATTCCTGAGGTAATCCTCCAGCTATGAGGGTGTTCACGTAGCTTTTACGGCTCAAGGCATCTGCTACAACATTTGCCTTCCCTGGATGGTAATGCAATCTCATGTCATAGTCCTTGATCAACTCTAGCCATCTCCTCTGCCTAAGGTTCAATTCCTTCTGCGTGAAAATATACTTCAGGCTCTTATGATCAGTGTAAACATCACAACTGTTTCCGACAAGGAAATATCTCCACGTCTTGAGTGTGTGCACTACGGCTGCTAACTCCAAATCGTGCGTGGCATAATTCATCTCATGAGGTTGTAGTTGTCTGGAGGTATAAGCTACAACTTTTCCTTCCTGCATGAGCACTCCTCCGAGTCCTTGACGGGAAGCATCACAATATACCTGGTAATCCTTGTGTATGTTCGGCAAAATGAGCACTGGGGCTGTAACCAGACGTTTCTTCAGCTCCTGAAAACTGGCTTCACAATCCTCGGTCCAAACATACTTAGTTTCCTTCTTCAACAGCTCCGTCATGGGCTTAGCAATCTTAGAGAAATTCTCAATAAATCTCCGATAATATCCTGCGAGTCCGAGAAAACTGCGGGACTGCCAGTTGGTGACTGATTCAACCTTGGTGGGGTCGACTGCTATTCCTTCTCCTAAAATAACATGTCCGAGGAATCCGACTTCCTTCAACCAAAATTCACATTTGCTGAACTTGGCATATAATTGATGTTCTCAGAGTTTCTCCAGAACTAGACGCAAATGTTCCTTATGCTCTTCCTCGCTCTTGGAGAAGACCAATATGTCATCGATGAACACCACGACAAACTTCTCCAGATATTCCATAAATACATTGTTCATCATGCTCATAAAATACGCAGGGGCATTAGTCAATCCGAATGACATGACTGTATACTCATATAAACCATACCTGGTGGTGAAAGGTGTTTTGGGTATATCCTGTTCACGAATCTTCAACTGATGATACCCTGATCGAAGATCGATCTTGGAGAATACCTTGGCTCCAACTAGCTGATCACATAAATCATTAATCATCGGCAGAGGGTACTTGTTCTTGATGGTCACGTCGTTCAATGAACGATAATATACAACCATTCTCAGGGTGCCATCCTTCTTCTCTACCAAAAGAACTGGGGCCCCCCAAGGTGACGAACTTGGGCGAATATATCCTTTCTCCAATAATTCCTTGATCTGTTGCTTGATCTCTTCCAAATCATTCGGGGGCATCCGATAAGGTCTCTTAGATATTGGGGCTGTGCCAGGTAATAATTCGATCATAAATTCTATTTCTCTATCCGGTGGCATTCCTGGTAATTCTTCCGGAAATACATTTGGAAAATCTTGTACTACAGGTACTTCCTCCTGAACCACTCCCGCGAGGGAATTCACCCACTTCTTTATCGGTGTGCGCCTGGATACATACTTGATCCTCTTCTGCTTTGGGGTGGTGAGCAAAATCGTCTTATTGGCACAGTCGATGTTCCCTTCAAACTTCGTCAACCAGTCCATGCCTAGGATCACGTCCAATCCCTGGGATTCTAAGACTATGAGGTCTACGGGAAAATCATGATTTCCGATGCTGAGGGTTGAATGACAGCCTAAGCCTGCCATCATCTCTCCTCCTGGAGAAGTGACTTGGATCGGGGTTCTAAGGGTCCTAGTGGGCAACCCGTATTTTTCCACAACTACCCTTGATATGAATGAATGCGTTGCACCGGAATCAAAGAGTACCAATACTGGACATGAATTTAATAAAAACTTACCAACCACAGTTTCTGGCTGATCATAGACGTCCTCCACATCAATGTGATTCACCTGAGCACGAGGAAAAGGGTTGGGCTTCTTTGCTGAGCTTCTGTTGCCATTGCCGTTTCCATTCCTCTGCTTGGCCTCTGGACAATCGGTGGCGTAGTGCCCTGTCTTCTGGCACTTGAAACAGGTGATATGACTCAGATCCTTCTGAGTCGGAGCAGGACAGTGCTGGTTGCCGTTGCCTCCATTGCCTGACTTGGGGTTGTTGTCGTGGTTGCGATTGTTCCCATTCCCTCCATGGTTGTGTCCTCCATGGTTGTGTCCTCCATGGTTGTGATGGTTATGTCCTCCCGAGTATGGGGCATAGCGGGGCTTCTGCTGAGCTCCGGAGTTGTACTTTCCCTGGCTGTATTTCCGCTTGCGGCTTTCAATCTGTTGCTGCTTGCCTTCAAGTATAGTGGCCTTGTCTACCAGCTCTTGGTAGTTATTGAAGGTAGCCACCATTAGCTGCATCCCCAGCTCATCATTGAGTCCCTCAAGAAACTTCTCCTGTTTTGCGGCATCTGTGGCCACGTCATCTGGGGCATATCGAGATAACTTGTTGAACTCATCCACATACTGCCCCACAGTACGATTCCCCTGGCGTGAGTAGCGGAACTCACGCTTCTTCAGACTCATGGCTCCAGCTGAGACATGCGCGGTGCGGAAAGCCTGCTGGAACTGATCCCAGGTCATGGTGGCGACCGGATAAGTGGCGGTGTAGTTTTCCCACCAAGAGGCTGCAGGTCCATTCAGTTGATGTGCGGCAAAACGCACCTTCTCAGCATCTGTGCATCCAGCAGTTGTTAGATCCCTTCCGATCTTGCGGAGCCAATCATCAGCTACAATCGGCTCGGTGCTACTAGAGAACACCGGCGAATTCAGCCTTAGGAACCGGGTCAGGTTATCGACAAGGGGTGGTGGCGGTGGATTGTTGTTGTTGTTGCCTTGGTTTTGGATGAGCATTTGCATTAAGGCATTCTGCTGTTGAATCAGCTGGGTGAGCTCTGGCAGGAAAGTAAAACCGAGGTCACGTCTCAGAGGCATCTGGTGTTATGGAGTGGATGAGAAATTAGAATAGAACAAGGGTCTAATGAGAAAATAGCACTACCCAAATGAATGCACAAACACAATCACACCAATCATTTATTCATTCAACTCAAGCAAGGTTCAAACTCGGATTAAAAGATCTCACGACTAATCGAAAATAACAGCCCAACTGATTGACGAAAATAAAAATAACATGGCGGTCGACTAAATGTCTTCATCAATTATCCCTGCGTCCTCTGGTGTGTCGTCCTCTGGTGCATCGTCCTCTGGTGCGGCGTCTCCTCTTGCGGCTTCCTTCGGTGGAGCTCTCATCATAATCCTGGTCATTGCTCACGAGAGGTCCATCATCTCCACTCGGGAAAAGGTCTTCTCCCAGATCCGTCTTCTCCTCCAGTGTGGCAATATATTTCCTCCAGTCCTCGAGTCTTTCCATAAAATCCTTGACTTCATCCTCATGCTCATAGTGGGCTTCACATGCCGCATCCTCTAGTTCAATTTCACGAAGATGCAACTTTTGGACCGTCTTCAAGCTCCTGCGCATCTGAATCTCTAGAGCCCTGATGTGAGCCTCCAAGTCTTGGACATATGAGCGAATGGAGTCGTCATCTATGGTGCGGATAATCTCTCCATCTGCAGTTCTGCGAGAAATCACGGTGTGGTCTAATCCAACAAGCTCGGTCCTGTATTCCTCCTGGATGCGTCCAAGTGCACTATGAACTACTACGTTTCTCCCGAGTATCCAAGTGGGAGCAGTGAACTTGAAGTCAACGGGCGCCGAGAGGCTTCCAAAAGTTCTCCATGGTATGTGCACCTTAATCCTATAACGACGGTCTTCTGGAAATGCCATGATAGGGGTCCCGGTGATAGACGGTAGAGCAATCTTCAATTCCTTGGTGATCTGGACCAGCCTCCTGCTGAAAAGCATTGTCTCATCCGGCTGGCAAAACTCCGGGAGCAGAACTGGATTGAACTTGACGGCCATCTAGAATGTTGAAATCGGAGAGAAGTCAGAAATGAACAGGGGAGAATTACAGAATGATAAGGACATAAAATAAAATAGTCTCTTCCTATGGCTTTCCAATCCTAGGGGTTACGTCCTACGGTCAGCGTGTGCTCTGATACCATCTCTGTAGCGACCCGACCCAAAACCGGTCAAGTCTCGGTGTAGCTGTACCATCCGAAGATCATGCTGGCACACACAGTACATTGATGAAAAGATTCAAAGTTCAATCACACCTGAATTTATTACACGATTCTCATATCGAGTCTTTATTACATCATAATAAATTCAGCCGAAGGCCAACTCATGAGAAATAAACTAAATAAAGCTGCGGAAGCGTAGACGAATAGCGAGTCCATCCGAATCCATAGGGCAATCGCCAAGCGTAGATCGTAGCCTCACTCCTGGTCAGAAAACTCCTCTGCAACATAAGATGTTGCAGCCGTGTAGGTCAGCATTTTGAATATGCCGGCAAGTCATCGAGAGAACAACAATAAAATTTCTAACACTATATGCAACTTGGCTGTGGGACTTTATGTTTTTGCGAAAAGCTATTTTTTTTCCTATAACAAAGGACTTGCTTGCAATTACTACAAAATGTTGGTTGTTATTGAGATGGTTCCGCCAACCAATGTCTCATTCCCAATTATTTAATAACCCCTCAATTAATTTAGTTCGGTGTTGAGATTTCCGAAATACTCCAATTTCCAGAGGCTCATTTGTCCGTAACCGGGGACACGGCTAATCGATTAGGTTGTTACTCTGCAGAGTCTTGTGCACTTTACCCGCAAGAATCGTTCCCTCCTTTATGTCCTCGCACTGCCTGGTGTTTGAAGACGGGATGAACGAAACAGGGTCTTCCGTAGAGTTTCTCTGAGCACTGCCGGTACCCATCCATGTCCTACCGTTCTTCTACATCTGCTGGCACCGTCCGTCCAGAGTCACGCCTAAGGTCAACCCAGCCAGAGCCCATAATGGCTTGCGGCTGCACAGGTAAGCTTCCGGTCAAGGTGTATCCATCCATCTCTTCGTGGCTGGGTGAAGCTTTCCGCAAGATGTCATGGCGCTTCTCCATGCATCCCGGCCATCCGCTGGTTTCTCCAGGGTGCCCGTCAACTGTCCTCCACCCAGTAGTGAATTTGAACTCCATCTTGAGCTTGAAGTCATGGGGTTGTCATCATCTTGACTCTCACATCTCCCTTATGAAACACTCAACCAACCCCGTCTACGAGCATAGCAAAATAAACTATATCATCCCGGGCAATGGTAACAAGGGGAAGTGGGTTCATCCTACCTCATGATACTACTCAAGAACATAACTTAAAATTCTCCTACTGCATGCATGGTGGGGAGACATAATTCTAATGCAACAAAAATCATAGGTATTGTAAAACATGATCAAATGACTTGCCTGGCTGACGGTCTTCGAAAGCTAGCAACTCGTAATAGTAGGCTCCGCACTCCGAAAATTCTATCGAAGCAAACAATAATCATATAAGCATACAAACATACAATCACTTAACATAACAGCATGCTAACATAAATCACACAAAACAATCAAACCAAAACCAAAGAAAAACTCGAAGAAAACCAAACCAACAACTAACAAGAAAATAAAATAAACTTTTTCTTTTCTGTAAATAAAAGTTCACGTTCTAAAACTACAGAAACTAATCTAAAATAAATTATAACAGAGGTAAAATAAAATTTTAAAAATACTAGAACAACAAAAAACAGCAAGCTAAATAAACTAGAAAGGCTTGTTTTCGCATAAAAACTATTTTTTAATAAAGACTAAAAATGCCCAAATAAATTCCTACTGCTAGAAAAAGTCAAAACAAAGCAGTGACAAAAAGAATCACTAAAAAAACTAATCCTAACTCAATTTATAGAAGAAAAACTAATCTCACTAAAACTAATATAAAACAATTTTTAAAAACCTAAACATGGCCGAATCTAATTTTCTACAGAAACTATAGGAAATTTGCAAACTAGAGCAAAAAGAATCAACTAAAAATATTAAATAACCTAAAAGATATAGATTTTACAAAACTGAAACTTTTTTGTTCTAAAAACAAATACGAAAATAAACTAAAAAAAACAGACAACGCTACTCGGCCTAGGGTGTTGGCGATCTGTAACTATTCTAAGCTCGGCCGAAACTAGCTAAACAGCGCTTGGGCGGAAGGAAACATACATGCGCGTTTTTTTAGAACAAAACCGATCTACCGGTTTGATCTGAACCGCACTAAACCGCAAAAAACGTAACTAAAACCGATCTAATGAAAATAAAGCGATCTACTAATCGATCTAACTTAACGGTTTGAAAAGAAGAAGAAAATGAGCGAACAGAGGAGGTGTGCTCGCTTACAGAGAAGAAATCGGCGTGGCAGGGAAGAAGAGGCCGGTGGGTGGCAGGGCTCCGGTCGTCGGCGGCGTCGACGAGGATGTCCAGGTGATGCGGGAGTTCGGGGGCGTCCGATTTTCTGTGGGTGGTGAGGCGAGGGGGCGTCGGGGACGGCGGAGACGATGAAGACGATGCGATGGAGCTCGGTGCTCCGGTGGAGCGTGCGGGGTTGGGAGTGGCCTCTGTAGATGACAAAGACGAGCAAAAACATGTCAAAAGGGTTTGTGAGGTCGGGCTAGACCGATAGCAGAGGTGAGAGAGGTTGGGGATGCTCACCGGTGAAACCAAATGGCAGTGAACTACGGTGGCTGGGGCGAGATTGGGACGGTGACGGCGCGAGCTATGGTGGGAGTTGGGGTAAGGTTTTTGGGGGGTTCGGAAGAGGAGGCCGAGGGGTTTATATAGGGCAACTTTCTTGGGGAGGAGGTCGACTCGGGATCATGATCCCGTGGAACTCGGATGCGGCGGCGGCGGCGAACGCGCTCTAGTGTGGTGCGTGGGCAAGGGGTTAGGGATAGGGTGGGGTCCCGAGTGTCGGTGAGAGAGGGAGAGAGGAGAGCGAGCGGGCGACCGAGGCGGATCGGGCGCGGGGCGCTGGGGCAGGCTGGCTCGGCGCTGGTGGGCTGCGCCTGGCCCGCTGGTGAGTGGCGCTCGGCGCTGGCTGGGCCGGTTGGCCTGGTTGGCGCCGGGCTTTTTTTTTGAATATAGACAGAGAGAAGAAAAACTACATAGAGAAAAATATAGTATTTATATAGGACATATATATATCAATAAAATCAGAAAAACAAATCCTACAATGTGAACATTTTTCCAGAGGCAAAACAGAAACACAGTAAAAACATTTTTTTCCAACTAAAATCAAATTTGAATTTAATTTTTTTTGGCAATAGGTTTCTTCTGACATTTTTGGAGTGTCATGTTTACTCCTCTCATATTTTTACTCAAGTATTTGCCAGGCATAGATTTGAAAGAATTTCATTTGCCAATTTGAATCCAAAATCAACAAACTCAAAAGCCTATGAAATATCCAAATGCCACTCAATTCAAACAAAATGCATAGATGCTTAGCTATAAATTGTAAAACATTCCAAATTGAAAATTTGGGATGTTACACATAGGCTCACCGTCATAGAAGGATGATCGAGTCCCTAGGATCCTCAAATCTGCAGTCAAACTCATCCTTTTGAATCTATACTCATACTCACAGTTTTGGTTTTGTGGGTCATAGATCTGGTCTTGGAGGTGCTCGATTTTCTCATGAAGCTTGAAGATGGTCTCCCCAATGTTCTTGGCATCAAGCTTGTGGTTGTTGGTGAACTCCGCGATCATCATGTGGTTAGCGTCGAGTCCGCGTTCCACCATCCCCTGGCACTTGAAAACTTGTTGCTCCATTGCTTCGTGTCTTGTCTCCACGCTTCCGGTCCTCCTTGGTCCCTCAACATCGCAGATGTGCAGCACTCCCTCACGCAACTCAATGGTTTGAGGGTGTTGCAGCGCCTCCGCGAGGTAGAGGTTGATGACCCTCTTGAAAAACTTGTCCTTGGGGGCGCTTGAAGACGTCATGGTGATCTAGATCTGTAAAAAAATAGCTCAGAACAAAAACAGGAGATATTTGCATGGTACGGTGGTCAAAACCTTCGGGAGATTATATAATGAATTTTTACCAACCAAAAGAAGAATTGTGCAAGAAATCGGAGTCTGGAGGGCACACGAGGTACCCACGAGGCAGGGGGCGCGCCCAGGGGGGTAGGGCGCGCCTTCCACCCTCGTGGATGCCTCGTGTCCTTTCCGGACTACTTCTTATTTTCCTATTTTCTTAAATATTCAAAAACGGAGAAAAATTGCCATTAGGCCTGTTTTGGAGTTGGTTTACTTACCGTACCACATACCTATTCCTTTTCGGAGTCCGAAACATTCTGGAAAGTGTCCCTTATATACTCCTTCGGGGCTATGGTGTCAATAACATTAGTTTCAACATTTATGGGATTACCTGAGATATAGTGTTTGATTCTTTGACCGTTCACCACCATCGGATTTGTGCCTTCGAAGTTTTTGATTTTTATGGCCCCGGAACGATAGACCTCCTCGATAATGTAAGGACCTTCCCATTTATAGAGGAGTTTTCCTGCAAAAAATCTTAAACAAGAGTTGTATAACAGAACATAATCACCTACATTAAACTCACGTTTTGTATCCTTTTATCATGCCATCTTTTAACTTTTTCTTTAAACAGTTTTGCATTTTCATAGGCCTGGGTTCTCCACTCATCAAGTGAGCAAATGTCAAATAGTCTCTTCTCACTGGCAAGTTTGAAATCATAATTGAGCTCTTTAATGGCCCAATATGCCTTATGTTCTAGTTCGAGAGGTAAGTGACATGCTTTTCTACAAACCATTTTATATGGAGACATATCCATAGGATTTTTATATTCAGTTCTATAGGCCCATAATGCATCATCAAGTTTCTTGGACCAATTCTTTCTAGATCTATTAACAGTCTTTTGCAAAATTAGTTTAAGCTCTCTATTACTCCGTTCTACTTGACCACTAGACTGTGGGTGATATGGAGATGCAATTCTATGATTAACATCATACTTAGCAAGCATTTTACGAAACGCACCATGAATAAAATGTGAACCATCATCAGTCATTAAATACCTAGGGACTCTAAACCTCGAAAAATAACTTCTTTAAGCATCTTAATAGAGGTGTTATGATCAGCACTACTAGTTGGAATAGCTTCTACCCACTTAATAACGTAATCAACAACAACTAAAATATGTGTATACCCATTAGAGGATGGAAACGCTCACATATAATCAAAGCCCCAAACATCAAATGGTTCAATAACAAGTCAATAATTCATAGGCATCTCTTGACGTCTACTAATATTACCAATTCTTTGACATTCATCACAAGACAAGACAAACTTACGGGCATCCTTGAAAAGAGTAGGACAATAAAAACCGGATTGCAATACCTTATGTGCAGTTCTATCTCCAGCGTGGTGTCCTCCATAAGCCTTAGAGTGACACTTGCGTAGGATCTGTTCCTGTTCATGCTCATGTACACAACGTCTAATAACACCATCTACTCCTTCTTTATAAAGGTGTGGGTCATCCCAGAAGTAATGTCTCAAATCATAGAAAAACTTTTTCTTCTGCTGGTATGTGAGACTAGGTGGTATAAATTTAGCAACAATGTAATTAGCATAATCAACATACCATGGAGCAGTATGAGAAGCATTTATGACAGCTAATTGTTCATCAAAAAAGCTATCATCTATAGGGAGTGGGTCATCAAGAACATTTTCTAACCTAGACAAGTTGTCTGCAACGGGGTTCTCAGCTCCTTTCCTATCAATAATGTGCAAATAAAATTCTTGTAGCAAGAGAACCCATCTAATAAGTCTAGGTTTAGCATCTTTCTTTTCCATAAGATATTTAATAGCAGCATGATCAGTGTGAACAGTTACTTTAGAATCAACAATATAGGGTCTGAACTTATCACAAGCAAATACAACTGCTAAAAATTCTTTTTCAGTAGTAGCATAATTTCTTTGGGCACCGTGTAGAGTTTTACTAGCATATTGGATAACATTTAATTTCTTATCAACTCTTCGTCCTAGAACATCACCTACATCATAATCACTAGCATCACACATAATTTCAAAGGGTAAATTCCAATCAGGTGGCTGAACAATAGGTGCAGAAATTAAGGCCTTCTTAAGTATTTCAAATGCTTCTACACAATCATCATCGAAGACAAAAGGAACATATTTTTGTAAGAGATTAGTCAGAGGCCTAGAAATTTTTGAGAAGTCTTTAATGAACCTCCTATAAAAACCAGCATAACCAAGGAAACTTCTTATACCTTTGATGTCCTTAGGACACGGCATCTTTTCAATAACATTAACTTTAGCTTTATCAACTTCAATACCTCTTTCACAAACTTTATGCCCCAAGACAATACCTTCATTAACCATAAAGTGGCACTTCTCCCAATTCAAGACAAGATTAGTTTCTTCACATCCCTGCAAAACTCAATCAAGGTTGCTTAAGCAATCATCAAAAGAAGTTCCATACACAGAGAAATCATCCATGGAAACCTCAACAATCTTTTCACAAAAGTCAGAGAATATAGTAGTCATACATCTTTGAAAGGTAGCAAGTGCATTACTTAAACCAAAAGGCATACGTCTATAAGCAAAGGTACCAAAAGGGCAAGTAAAGTGGTCTTTTCTTGATCCTCTTTCGACACAGGTATTTGGGAGAAACCAGAATAACCATCTAGAAAGCAAAAGCGTGTATGTTTGGGTAATCTTTCTAGCATTTGACCAATAAAAGGTAAAGGGTAATGATCCTTTCTAGTAGCGTTATTTAATTTGCAGAAATCAATTACCATTCTATAACCCGTAACAATTCTTTGTGGGATCAATTCATATTTATCATTAGGAACAACAGTAATGCCTCCCTTCTTAGGGACACAATGGACATGACTTACCCACTGACCATTAGCAACATGATAAATTATACCTACCTCCAGAAGCTTTAGTATTTCATTTCTTACCACTTCTTTCATCTTAGGATTTAACCATCATTGGTGATCAACAACCGGTTTAGCATCTTTCTCCAATTTTATTTTGTGCTGGCATAGAGTGGGACTAATGCCCTTAAGGTCATCAAGAGTATATCCAATAGCAGCACGATGCTTCTTCAGAGTTTTCAATAATCTCTCTTCTTCCTACTCTGAAAGGTTAGCACTAATAATAACAGGATATATCTTCTTTTCATCAAGATAAGCATATTTAAGAGTATCAGGTAATGGTTTAAGCTCAAACACAGGATCACCCTTGGGTGGAGGAGGATCCCCTAGAATTTCAACAGGAAAGTTGTGTTTCAAAATAGGTCCCTGTTTAAAGAATACTTCATCTATTTCCCTTCTTTCATTCATAAACATATCATTTTCATGGTCTAGCAAATATTGTTCTAAAGGATCATTAGGAGGCATGGCAATAGAAGCAAGACCAATAATTTCATCTTTACTAGGCAATTCTTTATCATGGGGTTGTCTATGAAATTTAGCAAAATTAAAATCATGAGAAATATCCCCTAAACCAACAGAAACAATATCCTTTTTGAAGTCTATCTTAGCATTAACAGTATTCAAGAAGGGTCTACCAAATATAATGGGACAAAAGTCATCTTGTGGGGAACCAAGAACAAGAAAATCAGTAGGATATTTAACTTTCCCACACAAGACATCAAAATCTCTAACAATCCCAACTGGTGAATTAGTATCTCTATTGGCAAGCTTAATAGTAACATCAATATCTTCTATCTCAGCAGGTGCGATATCATGCATAATTTCTTTGTATAAAGTATGAGGTATTGCACTCGCACTAGCACCCATATCATATAACCATGATAATAGTGATCTCCTATTTTAGCAGAAACAACACGCATGCCAACAACATGTCTATGTTTGTCTTTAGTATCGGGTCTAGAAATTCTAGCAGCTTCATCACAGAAGAAATAACATGCCCATCAATATTATCGACCAAGAGATCCTTAACCATAGAAATACTAGGTTCAACTTTAATTTCCTCAGAGGGTGTAGGTGTTCTAGTATTACTCTTACGAACCATAGTTGAAGCTTTAGCATGATCCTTTATTCTAACAGGAAAGGGTGGTTTCTCAATATAAGCGGTAGGAACAATAGGATCAACATTATAAGTGATAGTCTTTTCTTCAACTTTAATAGGCTAAACTACTTTTACTTCAATGGTAGGATGATATTTAAGCCACTTCTCCTTAGGGAGATCAACATGAGTAGCAAATGATTCACAGAAAGAAGCTACTATCTCAGAGTCAAGTCCATATTTAGTGCTAAATTCAAGAAAAGCATCGGTATCCATAAAAGATTTAACACAATCAAACTTAGGTGTTATACCTAACTCCTTATCTTCGTCAAGTTCCCAATCTTCAAAGTTGTGTTCAATTCTTTCCAATAAATCCCATCTGAATTCAATAGTCTTCATCATAAAAGAACCAGTACAAGAAGTATCAAGCATGGAGCGATTATTGAGAGAAAGCCGACCATAAAATTTTTGAATAATAATTTCTCTTGAGAGATCATGATTGGGGCATGAATATAACATTAACTTAAGCCTCCCCCAAGCTTGAGCGATGCTTTCTCCTTCGCGAGGCCAAAAATTATATATAATCACGATCACGATGAACCAGATGCATAGGACAAAACTTCTGATGAAATTCCAATTTCAATCGGTTGTAGTTCCATGATCCAATATCATCACATAGCCTAAACCATGTCAATGCCTTCCCCTTCAAAGATAAAGGGAAGAACTTCTTCTTGATAACATCCTCAGGCATACCTACAAGCTTAAATAATCCACAAACTTCATCCACATAGATTGGGTGGATATTGGGGTGTAATGTTCCATCTCCTGTAAAAGGATTAGCTAGCAGATTCTCTATCATACCCGAAGGAATTTCAAAGTAAACATTTTCAGTAGGTTCAGTAGGTTGAGGAGCAACTCTTTGCTCTACTGGTCGGGGTGAAGATACCCTGAACAAGCCCCTCAAAGGATTGTTTTCCATAGTAACAAGTGACAGTAAATTTTAGCACACTATAAATTTTTTATTACCAAAGGCGCTTCATTCCCTGGCAACGGTGCCAGAAAAGAGTCTTGATGTCCCACAAGTATAGGGGATCTATCTTAGTCCTTTTGATAAGTAACAGTGTCGAACGCAACGAGCAGCAGAAGGAAATGACAAGCGATTTTCAGTAAGGTATTTTCTGCAAGCACTGAAATTATCGATAACAGATAGTTTTGTGATAAGGTAATTCATAATGGGTAACAAGTAATAAAAGTAAACAAGGTGCAACAAGGCAGCCCAATCCTTTTTGTAGCAAAGGACAAGCCTGGACAAACTCTTATATAAAGGAAAGCGCTCCCGAGGACACATGGGAGTTATCGTCAAGCTAGTTTTCATCATGCTCATATGATTCGTGTTCGTTACTTTAATAATTTGATATGTGGGTGGACTGGTGCTTGGGTACTGCCCTTACTTGGACAAGCATCCCACTTATGATTAACCCCCTTCGCAAGCATCCGCAACTACGAAATAAGAATTAAGGTAAACCTAACCATAGCATGAAACATATGGATCCAAATCAGCCCCTTACGAAGCAACGCATAAACTAGGGTTTAAGCTTTTGTCATCTAGCAACCCATCATCTACTTATTGCTTACCAATGCCTTCCCCTAGGCCCAAACAATGGTGAAGTGTCATGTAGTCCGCATTCACATAACACCACTAGAGGAAAGACAACATACATCTCATCAAAATATCGAAGGAATACCAAATTCACATGACCACTTATAGCAAGACTTCTCCCATGTCCTCAAGAACAAACGTAACTACTCACAAATCATATTCATGATCATAATCAGAGGGGTATTAATATGCATAAAGGATCTGAACATATAATCTTCCACCAAGTAAACCAACTAGCATCAACTACAAGGAGTAATCAATACTACTAGCAACCCACATGTACCAATCTGAGGTTTTGAGGTAAAGATCGGATACAAGAGATGAACTAGGGTTTGAGAGGAGATGGTGTTGGTGAAGATGTTGATGGAGATTTACCCCCTCCCGATGAGAGGATCGATGGTGACGACGATGGTGACGATTTCCCCCTCTTGGAAGGATGTTTCCCCGGCAGAACAGCTCCGCCGGAGCCCTAGATTTGTTCCGCCAAGGTTCCGCCTCGAGACGGCGGCGCTTCATCCTGAAAGCTTCCACCTTATTTTTTAGGACAAATGACACCTTATACCAGAAGATGGGCATCGGGGGCCTGCCAGGTGGCCCACGAGGCAGGGGAGCGCGCCAAGGGGGGTAGGGCGCGCCCCCACCCTCGTGGACAGTGGCTGGCTCCCCTCTGGTGCTTTCTTTGCCCAATATTTTCAATACATTCCAAAACTGACTTCCGTGGAGTTTCAGCACTTTTGGAGTTGTGCGGAATAGGTCTCTAATATTTTCTCCTTTTGCATCCCGGAATTCCAGATGCCGGCATTTTCCCTCTTCATGTAAACCTTCTAAAATAAGAGAGAAAAGGCGTAAGTATTGTAACATAATGTGTAATAACAGCCCATAATGCAATAAATATCGATATAAAAGCATGATGAAAAATGGACGTATCAACTCCCCCAAGCTTAGACCTTGCTTGTCCTCAAGCGGAAGCCAATATCGAAAAATATGCCCACATTTTTAGAGATAGAGGTGTTGATAAAATAAAATACAGACATGAGGGCATCATGATCATTCTTAGAACAGCAACATATATATATATATATAGTCATATAATTTCTTATGCTAAAGTAACAATCCATCCACAATGTAAAGTATGAATTAGAAACTTCATTGAAAGCTAGCAAACTATAATCTCAGTCATTGAAGCAATTGCAATTTATCATAACATCGGAAAGAGTCAATATATAAGAGCTTTTAAGCAAGTCCACATACTCAACTATCATTTAGTCTTTCACAACTGCTAACACTCACGCAATACTTATGGGTATGAAGTTTTAATCTGACACAAAGAAAGATAGGGGCTTATAGTTTTGCCTCCCAACCTTTTACCTCAAGGGTAATGTCAGCAGTAATAGTTTATGAAAACCCACATCCAATTAGCTATATATATCAGGATCTTTCCAACACACCGTGCTTGCCAAAGGATAAAATGTAAAAAAGGAAAGGTGAAGATCACCATGACTCTTGTAGGGTATAGAACAAAAATAAAAGATAGGCCCTTCGCAGAGGGAAGCAGAGGTTGTCATGTGCTTTTATGGTTGGATGCACAAAATCTTAATGCAAAAGAACGTCACTTTATATTGCCACTTGTGATAGGGACCTTTATTATGCAGTCTGTCTCTTTTATTTCTTCCATATCACAAGATCGTATAAAGCTTATTTTCTCCACACTAATAAATCATAGATATTTAGAGAGAAATTTTTATTGCTTGCAACAATGACAACTTACTTGAAGGATCTTACTCAATCCATAGGTAGATATGGTGGACTCTCATGGCAAAACTGGGTTTATGGATATTTGGAAGCACAAGTAATATCTCTACTTGGTGCAAAGAATTTGGCTAGCATGAGGGGGAAAGGCAAGCTCAACATGTTGCATGATCCATGCTAATATAATTTGTTTCAGATATAAGAAAACATAACCCATTACATTGTCTTCCTTGTCCAACATCAACACTTTAGCATGTCATATTCTAATGAGTGCTCACAATCATAAAAGATGTCCAAGATAGTATATTTATATGTGAAAACCTCTCTTTCTTTATTACTTCCTATTAATTGCAATGATGACCAAAACTATGTTTGTCAACTCTCAACAACTTTTATTCATCATACTCTTTATATGTGAAGTCATTACTCTCCATAAGATCAATATGATCTCTTTATTTCTTTTTATTCTTTCTCTTTTTTTCAAGATCATAGCAAGATAACCAAGCCCTTGACTCAAAACTAATCTTCATTATATATAGCTCACGGGCTCGATTACATAGATAAGGATCAACATAAAACTCAAAGCTAGATCATACTAAACTTTATTCTACTAGATCAAGATATAACCAAAAGGATCGACTAAGAAAAATGGTAAAGATAGAAGTGTGATGGTGATACGATACCGGGGCACTCCTCCAAGCTTGGCAGTTGCCAAGGGGAGTGCCCATACCCGATACTCAGTTCTCCTTTGGTGGTAGTGATGATGGAGTTGTTGATGATGTGGACTTGTCGTCCATCTTCCAAGGCATAGGCTCACCGTCCTAGAAGAATGATCGAGTCCCTAGGATCCTCAAATCTGCAGTCAAACTCATCCTTTTGAATCTATACTCATACTCACAGTTTTGGTTTTGTGGGTCATAGATCTGGGCTTGGAGGTGCTCGATTTTCTCATGAAGCTTGAAGATGGTCTCCCCAATGTTCTTGGCATCCAGCTTGTGGTTGTTGGTGAACTCCGCGATCATCATGTGGTTAGCGTCGAGTCCGCATTCCACCATCCCCTGGCACTTGAAAACTTGTTGCTCCATTGCTTCGAGTCTTCTCTCCATGCTTCCGGTCCTCCTTGGTCCCTCAACATCGCGGATGTGCGGCACCCCCTCATGCAACTCAATGGTTTGAGGGTGTTGTAGCACCTCCGCAAGGTAGGGGTTGATGACCCTCTCAAAAAAATTGTCCTTGGGGGCTCTTGAAGACGTCATGGTGATCTAGATCTGTAAAAAAAACCAGCTCGAAACAAAAACAAGAGACATTTGCGTGGTACGGTGGTTAAAACCTTCGGGAGATTATATAATGAAATTTTGCCGACCAAAAGATGTATCGTGCAAGAAATCGGAGTCCGTAGGGCACACAAGGTGCCCACGAGGCAGGGGGCACGCCCAGGGGGTAGGGCGCGCCCTCCACCCTCGTGGATGCCTCGTGTCCTTTCTGAACTACTTCTTATTTTCCTATTTTCTTAAATATTCCTAAACAGAGAAAATTTGCCATTAGGACTGTTTTGGAGTTGGTTTACTTACTGTACCACATACCTATTCTTTTTCAGAGTCTGAAACATTCTGGAAAGTGTCCCTTATATACTCCTTCGGGGTTACGGCGTCAAAAACATTAGTTTCAACATTTATGGGATTACCTGAGATATAGTGTTTGATTCTTTGACCGTTCACCACCCTCGGATTTGTGCCTTCGAAGTTGTTGATTTTTATGGCCCCAGAACGATAGACCTCCTCGATAGCGTAAGGACCTTCCCATTTAGAGAGGGGTTTTCCTGCAAAAAATCTTAAATGGGAGTTGTATAACAAAACATAATCACCCACATTAAACTCGCGTTTTTGTATCCTTTTATCATGCCATCTTTTAACTTTTTATTTAAACAGTTTGGCATTTTCATAGGTCTGGGTTCTCCACTCATCAAGTGAGCTAATGTCAAATAGTCTCTTCCCACCGGCAAGTTTGAAATCATAATTGAGCTATTTAATGGCCCAATATGCCTTATGTTCTAGTTCGAGAGGTAAGTGACCTGCTTTTCCATAAGGCATTTTATATGGAGACATACCCATAGGATTTTTATATTCATTTCTATAGGCCCATAATGCATCATCAAGTTTCTTGGACCAATTCTTTCTAGATCTATTAGCAGTCTTTTGCAAAATTAGTTTTGCAGGCGGTTCTTGACTTCTGGCCCCTCTCTTCGATCTTCAACGACGCGCCCAACCGTGGGCCCGCGGGCTCAAAGTTGTGTATTGGAATTTTGAACACCACAGACCACCCTTTTCACTCATATATATTTGGGCCACATGTTGATGTGGCTGTCTCTTGACCCTCTCTAACGTTATTTTTTGCTGCAAAGACTCTGATGACCCTCAACGGACATGGGGTATAATATCTTAACCGTGTGCGATACAAGTGCTATGTGAATCACCACGCCTGCGCAAGCGCGAGCAAATTAAGGTGGAGGTACTGGCACAACTGTGTGCGATGCAAGTGCGCTGAAATCACCACGACCGCGCAAGCGCGAGCAAATCAAGGTGGAGGTACTGGCTCAACCGTGTGCGATTCAAGTGCGCTGAAATCACCATGACCGCGCAAGCGCGAGCAAAGGGTGGAGGTATTGGCTTAACTGTGTGCGATGCAAGTGCGTTGTAAAACCACCTTCTATGCAAGTTAAAGGCATGTAAGTTTATTTGGAAATTAGGATGAACCGTGTGCGATAGACCAACTAGCTAGAAATATAAAAAACAAACTACCCGCCTTGAGCGTTGCAAAAATCGGTGGATCCGCGCCACTTTTCCTTATTATCATACATGCTTATTGTTATTGGACCGTGCGCGATCTTGGGCACTCCCGCCCCGCATTAATTCCTTTACCCAAATTTCAGTAGTGGTCGTACTTCAACCGTCGCCCACACTCCTCCAGCACCGACCTTAATTATAGTAAAATTGCAGTAGCCGAGGCATTTGAACCGTCGCCCTCCCTCGTCCACCACCATCTCCACCCACCATTACTAAAAAAATTAGTAGCCGCGGCGTATCCTCAAACACCACCACCCTCCACAGTCCACCACCGCCCCCTCCCCCCTCGAACCCTAGCTCGCGGCGGCCGCCGGCGCCGCCGCCAACCCCTGTCGGTCAGCCTGTTCCTCCTAGCTTAGATAATAAAGTTCAGGTTATCCAGCGATTCCCATACCGTCGCCCCACTCCTCCTGAGTTTTTAGATGAGGCCTGCGGTGTCCCTCCCCACCAGATCTACATCCCTGCTCTAGAATGTCGCAGCCTAAGCTCGACCACGTATCCCGGGGAGCCCGACGAGCGTTCGGCCAAGAAGAGGTTTATCATGGCCTCTCCGGTGGACGTTGGCGAGGTGGCCACCATTCGCCCCGACCTGTCGATCCCGGAGCAACACATCGCCGCGAAAGCCGGCGAAGACGTTGACTACGTTGCCATGCCGAAGCCTTGATGTCAGTGGGCTAGCGTATTACTGAATCTCGGGAAAGCTGGCTACGACATCAAGCTCATCCACACTGACGGCTTCACGCGGGCCATGTCACAGGTTAAGTGGTCCATCACCAACCTCTCTGGTTCAACCGCCGTCGATCTCTTCGACGGCCCTGCCGCAGATCTCCTCCGCCAAGCGGTCAAGGATTTGCGAGCTTTATATGCCATCGAGCCCATTTTGTCATTTCTAAAGGACACGTTCTACGACGACGGCTTGGGATCCTCAATTGCCAAGTCAGATCTCATCGACCACGACCATGAGGAGGGCACCCATGAAGGTCCTTCCAAGGTGAAACAACCCATCTGTGACATCAGAGAGTGCATCATGGGTCTGTGCTATTCCAACTGGAAGGATCCCATCCATGAAATGTGAGGCAACATTCTATCAGTAAATCTTACCTTTTCTAGCCTGCCAACCCATACCCTTTATTGTAGTAGCATTTGACGTGTGGTGCTTTAACTGTGCCATGTTTAATTATTTCAGTTATGCAAAAAATATATTGTTCAATAGGTCTATGTGATGTTTAAGTATGAATTGTCCACTTCAGTTTTACGAATGGCTATATTTGGTTGTTTATAGTGAGTAGATGCCTTGTTTATCTATATTTGGTTGTTAGGTTGGTTGGAGTGAGCATTTTTCCAGTTATCGAGCAGATGCCTTGTTTATCTGTATTTGGTTCTTAGTTTGGTTGCAGTGAGCATTTGTCCAGTTATCAAGCAGATGCCTTGTTTATCTTTATTTGGTTGTTAGGTTGCTTTTCTTTAGCATTTGTCCAGTTATCAAGCAGATGCCTTGTTTATCTATATTTGGTTGTTATGTTGCTTTTTTTAGCATTTGTCCAGTTATCAAGAAGATGCCTTGTTTATCTTTATCTGCTTGTTAGGTTGGTTGTAGTGAGCATTTGTCCAGTTTTCAAGCATATGCCCTATTTATCTACTTGTTAGGTTGGTTGCAGCTAGACTCTATCCAATTTTCAATGGCTATATTTGGTTGTTATACTGGTCATTTATGCCTTGTTTATTTCAGTCATTCACAATGTGTTGTTCATTATGTGCAAGTCGGAACTGTGCCGCTCGACTACATCAATACCAGTTTGAACGGCTATATTTGGTTCCAGTTATTCCTGGTGTAGTTAACACATGCCCTTTATTTCAGTTTTACACATTTATCCAGTGTGATGTTTAAGCATTACCTACGTTCTATTCATTTTTAACAATACCAGTTTAAATTGCAATATTTGATGGTTGTTAAGCCTGCTGTCAGTAACATTGCCTTCCATTTTATATCTGCTTTAATAGCATGCTAAAACCAACACATTCAAGCTATCATTTGGAGATGATGTTGTTTACCTTTGCTATATTTGTTTGGTGTTAAGATTGTTGTACTTATCATGCCTTTCCACTACTTATGCAGGACAACAATGAGAGTGGCCACCATTTTCCGCTGAGGTTAGCTTCATCCCTCGGCTTGTACTCCCCCGTCGTTCCATAATGTAGTGCATATAGATCCAGGCCTGGACACTAGTTAGCTTCTAATATTGACTTGTTGCTTGTAGGTACATATGCCCTTGGCAAGGATCCACGCATTGACCCTTTTTGCGTATGGGGTAATGAGATATTGATGAACAAGCATCAAGTGAGGAAACTGATAAGGATTATTAGCAAAAAATATATGAATGGTGGCAAGAAAATTATTTGTTTATGCTCTATCTAACACAACAGTGAGCTGTAGGATGGTAACTACAAACTCTGCAGCCATCTCTTTTTACTGCACATAATGAGTTGTTAGACAACAATGTCTGAATCTTTTTTCGTTCCCAGTGGTTCCTGAAGAAGTTTACTCAAGATTACCTCGCAAAGCACATGATTGGTGGACACGCAATGAAGGTTAAAGTATTTCATCCAGACTACAATGAGCATCAAGAAGTCCTAATGAAGATAGTGAAGGATGGACGGGCAACCATCACAAGGGGTTGGCCTAGAGTCGTGCGCGCATTACGCATGGAGGAGGGCACAATATGGGCATTCCGCTTTACCTTCTCCAGCAACCAGAATGTCTTTCGTCTCTCTCTTTACAGTCTTTAGTACAACTGTGGTTCATCATTCTTTAATTGGTGCTTCTGTAGTTCTTCAGTATATGTACCTGTGCATCGAATTATGGATTTGTGGTTGAACCTATATTTGTAATAAACATGGTTGGATATGAAATAAGTGATTGCCTACTTTCAAATTCAAAACATGTGATTTTTAAATTAGGGATTAATTAGGGATTACACTGCACACGGTTTGCGAAAGCGAAACGTCTGCATATACGTGGAGATCAGAAACGTTTCTAGGATCCACTACGTGTGCGATCAATCTCCACTGCACACACGACTTTCTCTTAAAAATTGTTTGCATTAGGCCAACTTGCGCAAATGTTTACCACATAAAAAGTGTGTGTGATGGACAACCTTTGCGACACAGTTTCTTCTACGAACCGTGTGTGATGCATTCAATAATGCAAACGATTTAACAGGAAAAATTGTGTGTGATGTACCTGTGAACGGAAACATTTTCCTTGGAGCGACTGTGTGGGATGTACATACGAATGGAAACATTTAGCAGGGACTAACTGTGTCGGATGTACTTGCGACCGGAAACAATTTTGCTGTATAATTGTATTTTTAGCTCTACTATACGTATTTCCATATTTGAGTGCTCGCCGGTCGCCCATGACCTCATTTTGCCGAGCGTGTGTGCCAGGAGGGAATATCCACGATGGTTTCTGGGTCGTGTGGGAAGGACCCCCCTATCGCCCACACTCACTTAGCGACGGTTCCAAATGATGTCGCGGAAAGAGGTTAAAACCCGTTTGTTTAGGACCGACGCGCACCAGTGCCATAGGAACGACTAACCTGGATAATTCCTATCTCACGTGGCTGCTATCTCCGATTCCTATGCTGCGGGGATGTCTTCGTAGCTCTCTTCTTTGAATCATGATCTGGCCAAGACAATAGCTAGGGACAAGCCAATGAGTACGTTCGAATGTACTTGCAAACATCATGAACAAAATATGTAATAGAAGCAGGCAGAATGCATGCAATTAATTTTAAGTATATTCTACCATGGCATGATATATAGGAATTTAATGCAATCATGTGGAGTATTATATTTGCACAACTAATAAAGGTTTGTCAACTAATATCTGTAAGGTATAAGTAAATCATAATGTTGCACAAAAAATTAAATTCAGGTCACAGGAGGTAGAACCGTCTCCAGAGAACCCAAGAGAAAAATATAAAAGAATGCCACAGTTAGCGTCTTCGTGACGCCACACAAAGGGCTTTATTCCAAATAAAATCAAGGCAAGGGAATTCTAGGAGGTAGACTCGTCCTGTGAATCCCTAAAGAAAATAATATATGAGCAAGTGGGGTGTCTAAAGCGACACATCAAAATGTCTTGAAAATAAATGCCACGGTCGGGTGTGTGAAACGCCACCTCATAAAGGGCTTTCAATGAAAAATAAAATAAAGCATAAAAGTATCGACCAGAGCACAAGGGATAGCTCATAACAGTATTAGTGATAATAATCATCCATCATAAATCATAATCAATTTCTAATTTAGTTATTTTCCTCCAAAGACTGACACTTGACCCAACCCAGGTTGTTGCCCTTAATCGCGGACACAACTATTTCGATAGGTTTTATACTCTACAGAGGTTGTACTCTTTACCCACAAGTAAATGATTTCTTTAGTCAACATCGAGACATTGACTAATTCCAATTACGGTCTTTGGGTTGTAATCACACCTAACCAGCACACACCAGCTTAACTTTCCCGATGCAAAGAATCACCCAAGGCATCCCTCAAGAAAAACTCTAAAGCAGGGAGACTCCAATCCCTAATAGCATGGGATCACAATTTATATCACGTGCAATAACAAGGGGTGCCCCCCCTCTCGGCCTCAGCCAGACACACCCATGCCCCCCTGACCAAGTGGCATGCCTACCAGAGACCTTTGGTATCTTCCACTATGGCCTCTCTGCATGGTGTGTGCAGAAAAGGGGTTAACAACTTACTGAAACGTACCCTACCTATGGCAGGGACAAGTGGCAGCACGAACCAAGTATGGGGGTTACCGGAACAAGACTCGATCTACGGTCAACTTAGGAGGTTTATATTTCCTGCAGTGGTTAGCACAGTATATTATCATTAGCAGTACCAACGAGGTCACAACCCAACATGTACCAACATGCCATCATCGGTCATTCTCATCACAACGAGATTCTTATCTCACAGTCACTTTTACTAGTGACAGATTCTTTCCTTGGGTTAGTCAGAACAGGAATAGACATATGTGGCCCAAATGTTTCATGTTTAGGTGAAATCAAATACTGGCAAGGAACCACACATTCATGATCATCTATATGCAATTTCATATGAGGTAACATAACATGTTTCAAATATTCTAGCGAGCAATCATCATATCAAGTGTTCAAAATGCTTGCCTTGGGTGTATAGCAATGTTGATGCACTCCAAAATATTGCAAATATAACATAATTTCAACAATATAAAGTTGTTTGGAAAATTTTGAAAAAAATACTAAAATTAACTAGATGATAGATTAAGAATGACAGAAAAAGAATCAATTCATTTGGGGTTGTGGTTAAAAAGTTAGAGGCACTCAAAGTTAGGGTCAAATCTGATTTTTAATCAAAACATAAGAAGAAAACGTTTTACCCTAAAAAAGTGTCGGATTCAGGGCTCCGCAGACCCTTGAGTGGTTCAAACACTGGGGTGTGCACGAACAACACTCTCTCCCTAGCTCGCCCGCTAACGATCCCACGGCCTAGCTCGACGAACTCAAAGAACGAGGGACACAGAGATTTATCCTGGTTCGGGCCACCTTGCGGTGTAATACCCTACTCTAGCTTTGTGGTGGATTGCCTCGAGGGGCAGAGGATGAACTAGTACAATGAATGAACAGCCTTGGGAGGAGGTATTCTTGAGCTAGATGAGCTGGTGAGTTGGTCGGGGTGGAATGGATCCGATCCCCTTCTATGGTGGTGGCTAAGTCCTATTTATAGTGGCCTTGGTCCTCTTCCCAAATGTTAGGCGGGAAGGGATCCCACAACGGCCAAATTTGAAGGGACACAACTAGTACAAGCTATCCTGACAAAAGTAGTCTTCGCCTGCAAAAGGCTCTGGTGGTGACGCTGTTGTGGGCTCCGCGATGACCTCCGTCCTGCCGTCCTGGCGGTCTTGATCTTGTTGCACCGATATGGAAACCTTTGCTTGATTCCTCGAGACCCCGCACATGTGCTTGCCCCCTTAGCACCAAAGAGGAAACTAGTACACTGCGCCCGCTGGCGCCCGCCTGGCCTTGGTCGTCATGGCTCACGTCATGTGAACCTCGCGAGGTGCGCCTTGCCTTGATATCTCCGTTCCTCAGGATCCAGCCTTGTGAGGCCACCCCCAGGGAGGTCTTGGTGACGTCCGCCTCGTGAGGCTTGGCCCCTCGCGAGGGTCTTGAGTTGTTGCCATTGGAACTGGGCCGTACAGGGCCGTTGATGGAGCTACGCCACGGGCCGCAGGCAGGCAAGTCTGGGCACCCCTGGTCCCAGATCGCCGACAGTAGCCCCCGGGCCCAAGGCGCACTCGAGCTTGGCTTCGAGGTGAATCCAAAGGGCAAGTGCGGAGCACCGCGGGCCCCAACCGCCTGCGGCCTTGGTCGCCACATGGCAATTGATGGGACGTGGGCGCCCCCACGTCCCCACGCAGCCTTGATATTCGCCCGGCTTGGTGGTGGTCGTCATCGGCTCAGCTCCATCTTAATTCCTTGCCATGAGCTTCCTTAGCCCCTCCACCTTCTCAGCTCCTCCTTGTCACCATGGCACCGAAGTCTGCAAGGAAGAAGAAGACGATAAGCCGCACTCCGACCGAGCCTTCGAGCCTGCCCTCAAGTGGTCGGTGGTGGTCAACCAGGAAGGGCTAGACAAGGTTCGGCCAGCGCTCACCTCAAATTCCAACAAATGGGGACGACAGTGGCTTGGCCTGGCTCCCGCGTCGCGATTGATATGACAGCCACTGAGATCCCCATTCACCTTCATGCCCTCTGGGCCAGCCTGATTCCCCCCTTTTCTGCTTTCTTCAACGATGTGCTCTCGCATTACCAAATCTATGCGCTGCATCTGGATCCCCAATCTATCAGACTCCTTGCTGTCTTCGCCTTGGTCTGCGAGGCCATGGTGGGCATCGCCCCTTCCGTGGCCTTGCTTCACAATTTCTTCTCTCTTCATCTGACCGATGGCTGCCAGTGCTCGGGGTGCGTGACCTTTCAGGCCGTAGCAGCGACGGCTGGCTCGGGAATTGATTTCGGGCTCTCACCAGTTGTAAGCAGGTTCCAGAAATGGTGGGTGTTTGTGGACGCCGGCGTGCTCCCCCCCTTCTCTTGCTCCCACGGGCACCAGCCGCCCCAAGCTCTGGCTAGGGGTATGCGAGGCTCGTCGACCAGCGGCTCGCCCATGTTTGGCGCCGGCTGACCAGGTTGAAGGATCTTGGGGTGACGACGCCCATGGTGGTGAAGGAATTCATCCGGTGCCGCATTTCTCCGCTTTAGCATCATTCTCGGCCGATGTGGACCTTCTCCGGCAGTGGGGACCCCATGAGGCTTCATGCGTCTGCTCTTCCTCCTAAGGCGCGGCGTACAGTGCTCGATCTCCTCACAGGTGACCCAGCGCTAGCCAATCTGCTGGAGGAGGGTTGCCTCTTGTACTACTGCTCGAACAAGGTGGAGTTCGTGAAGCAGATGCCCCTTTTTGATGAATGGGGGTTGTGCCCGGCCGGCCTTGACGGGCCGTGCGAGAACCCCGTCCTTGTGGTTCCTCTGCCTGCCGCCACTGCGGCGCGCACCCCAGAGGTGGATGCAGGGGGAGAATGCCACAGGACACCAACGAGATGGCTTTTGTTGAAGGAGCGACGTCCGCGAAGCTCCCGAGGTGGCCACTCCTGAGGCTGGGGCTGGTGGTCTTGAGACAGGGGCTGAGGAACCGCCGCGGCCCGACGCTCCTGAGGTCACTGCCCCCGCAACCCCAACAAGTGCTTTGGGTGCAGGCGATCGCTCTTCGGGCTTCGGTCAGCTCCGCCTGGACTTCGAAGCACTCCGCAAGAGGAAGAGATCTCCAAGCTGCAATGGTGGAGCCTACTGGCCGTTGAAGCAAAGGAATTACATAGCCATAGATGAGTAAGTACCTCATCTCTGTGGTTTCCTGAGTGCTGCATCCTTTTCTGACCATGGCTCTTCAGGATCCCCTCAGCTGGAGCGGCGAGATCTCCTGAGGTGCGGCCCCGCCGGCCACCGGCTCGCCATTGATCCTGTGCTCTGCTTGTCGGACCGCTGTGCGGGGCCCGGGGCCCGCTCCAGAGGCGGATGCACCGACCTAGGGCCTTGATCCGGCTTTCCTGACGTCACTTCTTCGCGCCCCGGCCTGGGGCGTAGCTGGCGTGCCAAGGACTCCTCCATTGGTCATCACCGGCGGCTGGGCGACCCCAGCCCCGGCTTCGTCTTCAGGTGGTGAGGCCGTGTCACCCATCACCTTTGCCAAAACCCGCAAGGTGGCAGAGAAGGCGCCGGCCTCGAGCTCCCTACCGGGGGCAAGCGGGCCAGCTCGACCTTCCCCAGCAACCCTTGGCGCGGAGGACGGACTTGGCCGCGTACTGGAGCTCGCGCATGGACATGGCGTCGTACGCCACGAGATCTTTCAGGAGGCGATGGGTGCGTTGATCTGCCTCAGAGGAGATCTCATGGCGGTTGACGCTCACCTTGAGACGGAGGACCTCCGCCTGGCTCATGAGTGGCACCAATTGAAGGTCACCATCAACCTTGGGCAGCTACAGCACGAGCATGACAAGGCAAAGGCCGTAGTGGCCCTCGCGGCCTCCCGCGAGGCCAATGCTCGGGCCTTAGAGGATGCGAAGGAGGACGACCACCGTCGCGAGAGCGCCGAGAAGCGGGAACACGAGGTTCTGGCCTTGAATGCTACTCTGGAGCAGCAGATCGAGGCGTGTAGGACTGTCTTGGCATCGATGAGGGGAGCGCCTTCCAAAGAGAAGGAGATCCTGAAGCGCGAGGAGGCACTGGCGCTGCAAGCCTTGGAGTGCAGCCTGGAGCATGAGCGGCTGGAGGTGAGGGAGCGCCAAGTGGCCTCGTCTGAGGATGCAGTCACCATGCGCGAGGCTAGGATTCAGGAGGAGGTTGACCAGAGGGTGGCGAAGGTTCGTGCAGATCTTGCCAATGAGAAGAGCCAGAGGCTGAAGTTCCTGGAGGCTGACATTGAGGGCAGGAACGCCGCCCTCAGGACAAGGCTGGACGAGGCGGAGCAGCGTGAGAAGGCCACAGCGGCGGATCAGGTCTCTGCCCAGGCTGACCTGGCCTCCGCCCGTGCCGATCTCCTCTCGCTCTAGCAGAAAATTGATGGCGTCACGTCCCTCGTGCAGCAGAACAGGGAGGAGGCATGTTGTCGGCAGACGCTGCAGCGTGAGCACGCCCCCATGCTCTAGTCCCTCAGGATGAGGGCCAACCGAGCATTGGGCGTCATCTACGAGGAGAACGTCCCCCATCCCCGTGTGGAAGATTACGCCAGCCACCTCTGCTTCTTTAACGAAGTTGTGATGCGCCTAGAGTATCAGGCTGCAAGGGCTCGCGAGCTTGTCGAGGAGTGGAGTCGAGGCCTCCTTGGGCACGTGTTCTCACTCGTCTTCAGTGATCTTCACAACCTAGACCCCCACTTTGATTTTGACGCCACCATAGCCCTAGTGCCCGGGGCTATCTGGGACAACCTGTCGCACTGGGTGGACAATCACGTGGATGCCCTGGTCAGGGCGTTTGCCACTGAGGATGATGCAGTGGTGGTCACAGTGGATGAAGATGGCGCGGTCGACGACGGCGAAGACGACGCTAGCGACAGCGCTAGCAGCGCGTATGAGAGCGACCAGGGTGACGCCGCGAGCAGCATGTCCAGTAAATCCCGCACTCCTTCGCCTTGAACCTGCACGCAAAGACTTGGGCACGGCCCCGTAGGGCTTGAGAGCATTTTGGAGGGGGAGCCCTCGTGTATGCAAATTAATGTTCTGTTCTTTTTCTTGTTTTAAAGTCGAACCTGAAACGCGCTCTCGCGAGCTTGCGAGCCCCTGAGTAGGGTTGTCACTGCGACTTATCTTGATCCTAGCTAGCCTTGAGCAGGTCGTGAGGTTGTTGGCGTGCCTTTCTCCTGAGGAAAACCCTTAGGAGCTCGCGGGCTCTGGGCCTCCTGAGGAGCCTGCGGATCCCTCTGACAGAGGCACGCTGATACGTCTCCAACGTATCTATAATTTTTGATTATTCCATGCTATTATATTATCTGTTTTGGATGTTTAATGGGCTTTAATATGCACTTTTATATTATTTTTGGGACTAACCAATTAACCGGAGGCCAAGTGCCAGTTTCTATTTTTTTGCCTATTTCAGTGTTTTGCAGAAAAGGAATATCAAACAGAATCCAAACAGAATGAAACCTTCGTGAGGATCTTTCTTGGAACAAACATCATCCAGGAGACTTGGAGTAGAATTCAGAGATGCAACAGGCGGCCACGAGGCAGGAGGGCGCGCCCAGGGGGGTAGGTGTGCCCCCACCCTCATGGGCCCCTCGTAGCTCCACCGACGTACTTCTTTCGCCTATATATACTCTTATACCCTAAAACATCCAGGAGAGCCACGAAACCACTTTTCCACCGCGGCAACCTTCTGTACCCGTGAGATCCCATCTTGGGACCTTTTCCGGCAATCTGCCGGAGGGGGAATCGATCACGGAGGGCTTCTACATCAACACCATAGCCTTTCCGATGATGTGTGAGTAGTTTACCACAGACCTTCGGGTCCATAGTTATTAGCTTGATGGCTTCTTCTCTCTCTTTGGTTCTCAATATAAAGTTCTCCTTGATGTTCTTGGAGATCTATTCGATGCAATATTCTTTTGCGGTGTGTTTGCCGAGATCCGATGAATTGTGGATTTATGATCAAGTTTATCTATGAACAATATTTCGTTCTTCTCTAAATTCTTATATGCATGATTTGATATCTTTGCAAGTCTCTTCGAATTATTGGTTTAGTTTGGCCTACTAGATTGATCTTTCTTGCAATGGGAGAAGTGCTTAGCTTTTGGTTCAATCTTGCAGTGTCCTTTCCTAGTGACAGTAGGGGCAGCAAGGCACATATTGTATTGTTGCCATCGAGGATAAAAAGATGGGGTTTATATCATATTGCTTGAGTTTATCCCTCTACATCATGTCATCTTGCCTAAAGCATTACTCTATTCTTATGAACTTAATACTCTAGATGCATGTCGGATAGCGGTCGATGTGTGGAGTAATAGTAGTAGATGCAGAATCGTTTCGGTCTACTTAACACGGACGTGATGCCTATGTTCATGATCATGCCAGGATATTCTCATAACAATGCACTTTTCTATCAATTGCTCAACAATAATTTGTTCACCCACGGTAATACATGCTATCATGAGAGAAGCCACTAGAGAAACCTATGGCCCCAAGTCTATTTTATATCATATAAGTTTCAGATCTACAATTCCAGTTTACTATTTATTTTATTTTGCAATCTTTACTTCTCAATCTATACAACAAAAATACCAAAAATATTTATCTTATTATCTTTATTAGATCTCACTTTTGCAAGTGGACGTGAAGGGATTGACAACCCCTTTATCGCGTTGGTTGCAAGGTTCTTGATTGTTTGTGCAGGTACTAGGCGACTTGCATGTAATCTCCTACTGTATTGATACCTTGGTTCTCGAAAACTGAGGAAAATACTTACACTACTTTGCTGCATCACCCTTTCCTCTTCAAGGGAAAACCAACGCATGCTCAAGAGGTAGCAAGAAGTATTTGTGGCGCCGTTGCCGGGGAGATCTATGCCAAGTCAAGACATACCAGGTACCCATCACAAACTATTCTCCCTCGCATTACATTATTTGCCATTTGCCTCTCGTTTTCCTCTCCCCTACTTCACCTTTGTCGCTTTATTCTCCCCTTTTCCGTTCGCCTTCTTTTGTTTGCATCTTGTGTGCATGTTTGCCCTGATGGCCTTGCTTGAAAGCGTTGATCTTCACCTTAGAAGGTTGGAGGAAATTGAGAACAACGTTAGAAACTTTATGTCTTTGCAATTTGAGCATAATAATTTCTTTAGAAACAAGCTTAAAGAATAGAAAGGCTTTATGGAGTACATGAATAAAGAGCTCGATGATATGTCTAAAGAATTTTATGGTTTGAAATCTCAGTTTGCTCATCTTGAAAAAATAGTGGGTCAAATTTCGGATAAGCAAGCCACCTTAGTTAATAAGATGGCCGCTAAACCGGAGGATCTACATGATAATAAAGATGTAGATCTAAAAGTGATTGACGCATCTCCTATTAAATATTTGTTTTCCAATATGAATCTTGATAAATATGGGACTGGATATGAGTCAACTTTAGTTAAAAGGCGTTTCCAATGATTCGAAGTTTTTAGATCTTGATGCTAAAATTAATAAATGTGGGATTGAAGAGGTCAAAACTTTACATAGCAATGAACCCACGATTTTGGATTTCAAAGAATTTAATTATGATAATTGCTCTTTGATAGATTGTATTTCCTTGTTGCAATCTGTGTTAAATTCTCCTCATGCTTATGATCAAAATAAAGCTTTTACTAAACATATCGTTGATGCTTTAATGCAATCTTATGAAGAAAAACTTGAACTAGAAGTTTTTATCCCTAGAAAACTTTATGATGAGTGGGAACCTACTATTAAAGTCAAGATTAAAGATTATGAATGCTATTCTTTATGTGATTTGGGTGCTAGTGTTTCCACGATTCCAAAAACTTTGTGTGATGTGTTAGGTTTCCGTGAATTTGATGATTGTTCTTTAAATTTGCACCTTGCGGATTTTACCATTAAGAAACCTATGGGAAGAATTAATAATGTTATTATTGTTGCAAATAGGAATTACGTGCCCGTAGATTTCATTGTTCTTAATATAGATTGCAATCCTACATGTCCTATTATTCTTGGTAGACCTTTCCTTAGAACGATTGGTGCAATTATTGACATGAAAGAAGGAAATATAAGATTCCAATTTCCATTAAGGAAAGGCATGGAACACTTTCCTAGAAACAAAATTAAATTACCTTATTAATCTATTATGAGAGCCACTTATGGATTGCATACCAAAGATGACAATGCCTAGATCTATTTTTGCTTTTATGCCTAGCTAGGGGCGTTAAACGATAGCGCTTGTTGGGAGGCAACCCAATTTTATTTTTGTTCCTTGCTTTTTGTTTCTGTTTAGTAATAAATAAATCATCTATCCTCTATTATTATTGTGTTTTTTATGTTTTAATTAGTGTTTGTGCCAAGTAAAGCCTTTAGGATCTTCTTGGGTGATTGTTGTTTGATCTTGCTGAAAAAAACAGAAAGTATGCGCTCACGAAAATAATTTTCATTTTTTACCAGAAAGCGATAAAATACCAATTCCAACTTCAGTAGACCAGTATACAAATTGTTTTGGCCTTCCTATTTTTTCAGAATGTTTGGAGTTACAGAAGTATTCGAAATCTCAAGATTACTACATACTGTTCTGTTTTTGATAGATTCTTTGTTTGCGTGTTGTTTGCTTATTTTGATGCATCTATGGCTAGTATCGGGGGGTATGAACCATAGAGAAGTTGGAATACAGTAGGTTTAACACCAATATAAATAAAGAATGAGTTCATTACATTATCTTAAAGTGGTGGTATGTTTTCTTATACTAACAGAGCTCATGAGATTTTCTTTTGAGTTTTGTGTTGTGAAGTTTTCAAGTTTTTGGGTAAAGATTTGATGAATTTTGGAACAAGGAGTGGCAAGAGACTAAGCTTGGGGATTTCCAAGGCACCCCAATGTAAAATTCAAGGACAACCAAAATCCTAGGGCATCCTCTCTTTCGTCTTCAACTATCAGTAACTTTACTTGAGGCTATATTTTTATTCATCACATGATATGTGTTTTGCTTGGAGTGTCTTGTATGATTTGAGTCGTTGCTTTTTAGTTTACCACAATCATCCTTGCTGTACACACCTTTTGGGAGAGACACACATGAATCGGAATTTATTAGAATACTCTATGTGCTTCACTTATATCTTTTGAGCTAGATAATTTTGCTCTAGTGCTTCACTTATATCATTTTAGAGCACGGTGGTGGTTTTATTTTATAGAAATTATTGATCTCTCATGCTTCACTTATATTATTCTGAGAGTCTTTTAGAATAGCATGGTAATTTTCTTTGGTTATGAAATTAGTCCTAATATGATAGGCATCCAAGATGGGTATAATAAAAACTTTCATATAGAGTGCATTGAATACTATGAGAAGTTTGATACTTGATGATTGTTTTGAGATATGAAGATGGTGATACTAGAGTCATGCTAGTTGAGTATATGTGAATTTGAGAAATACTTATGTTGAGGTTTGCAAGTCCCATAGCATGCACGTATGGTAACCATTGTGTAACAAATTTGAAGCATGAGGTGTTTCTTTGATTGTCCTCCTCATGAGTGGTGGTCGGGGACGAGCGATGGTATTTTCCTACCAATCTATCCCCCTAGAAGCATGCGCCTAGTGCTTGGTTTTTGATGACTTGTAGATTTTTGCAATAAGTATGTGAGTTCTTTATGACTAATGTTTAGTACATGGATTATATGCACTCTCACCCTTCCATCATTGCTAGCCTCTTTGGTACCGTGCATTGCCCTTTCTCACCTCGAGAGTTGGTGCAAACTTCGCCGGTGCATCCAAACCCTGTGATATGATACGCTCTATCACACATAAGCCTCCTTATATCTTCCTCAAAACAGCCACCATACCTGCCTATTATAGCATTAACGTAGCCATTCCGAGATATATTGTCATGCAACTTTCCACCGTTCTATTTGTTATGACACTCTTCATCATTGTCATATTGCTTTGCATGATCATGTAGTTGACATCGTATTTGTGGCAAAGCCACCGCTCATAATTTTTATACATGTCACTCTTGAATCATTACACATCCCGGTACACCGCCGGAGACATTCATATAGAGTCATATTTTGTTCTAGTATCGAGTCGTAAATAAATAGAAGTGTGATGATCATCATTATTAGAGCATTGTCCCGTGTGAGGAAATAAAAAAAGAGATAAAAGCCAAAAAAAGAGAAGGCCCAAAAAATGAGAGAAAAAAAGAGAAGGGACAATGTTACTATCCTTTTTCCACACTTGTGCTTCAAAGTAGCACCATGATCTTCATGATAGAGAGTCTCTTATTTTGTCACTTTCATATACTAGTGGGAATTTTCATTATAGAACTTGGCTTGTATATTCCAACAATGGGCTTCCTCAAAATGCCCTAGGTCTTCGTGAGCAAGCAAGTTGGATGCACACCCACTTAGTTTCTTTTGTTGAGCTTTCATACATTTATAGCTCTAGTGTATCCATTGCATGGCAATCCCTACTCCTCACATTGACATTAATTGATGGGCATCTCCATAGCCCGTTGATTAGCCGCATCGATGTGAGACTTTCTCCTTTTTGTCTTCTCCACACAACCTCCATCATCATATTCTATTCCACCTATAGTGCTATGTCATGGCTCACGCCCATGTATTGCGTGAAAAATTGAAAAGGTTTGAGAATACTAAAGTATGAAACAATTGCTTGGCTTGTCATCGGGGTTGTGCATGATGGGAGCATTTTGTGTGACGAAAATGAAGCATGGCCAAACTATATGATTTTGTAGGAATGAGCTTTCTTTGGCTATGTTATTTTGAGAAGACATAATTGCTTGGTTAGTATGCTTGAAGTATTATTATTTTTATGTTAATATTAAAATTTTGTCTTTAATCTTTCGGATATCCATGCCACAATAAAGCAAATTACATTGAAAACTATATTACGAAGCATTCCACATCAAAATTCTGTTTTTATCATTTACCTACTCGAGGACGAGTAGGAATTAAGCTTGGGAATGCTGATACGTCTCCAACGTATCTATAATTTTTTATTGTTCCATGCTATTATATTATCTGTTTTGGATATTTAATGGGCTTTCATATGCACTTTTATATTATTTTTGGGACTAACCTATTAACCGGAGGCCCAGTGCCAGTTTTTGTTTTTTTGCCTATTTCAGTGTTTCGCAGAAAATGAATATCAAACGGAATCCAAACGGAACGAAACCTTCGCGAGGATCTTTCTTGGAACAAACGTCATCCATGAGACTTGGAGTGGAAGTCAGAGACGCAACAAAGCGGCCACGAGACAGGAGGGCGCGCTCAAGGGGTAGGCGTGCCCCCACCCTTGTGGGCCCCTCGTAGCTCCACCGATGTACTTCTTTCGCCTATATATAATCTTATACCCTAAAAACATCCAGGAGAGCCACGAAACCACTTTTCCACCGCCGCAACCTTCTGTACCCGTAAGATCCCATCTTGGGACCTTTTCCGGCAATCTGCCGGAGGGGGAATCGATCATGGAGGGCTTCTACATCAACAGCATAGCCTCTCCGATGATGTGTGAGTAGTTTACCACAGACCTTCGCGTCCATAGTTATTATCTAGATGGCTTCTTCTCTCTCTTTGGTTCTCAATACAAAGTTCTCCTCGATGTTCTTGGAGATCTATTCGATGTAATATTCTTTTGTGGTGTGTTTGCCGAGATCCGATGAATTGTGTATTTATGATCAAGTTTATCTATGAACAATATTTGGTTTTTCTCTGAATTCTTATATGCATGATTTGATATCTTTGCAAGTCTCTTCGAATTATCGGTTTAGTTTGGCCTACTAGATTGATCTTCCTTGCAATGGGAGAAATGCGTAGCTTTGGGTTCAATCTTGCGGTGTCCTTTCCCAGTGACAGTAGGGGTAGCAAGGCACGTATTGTATTGTTGCCATCGAGGATAAAAAGATGGGGTTTATATCATATTGCTTGAGTTTATCACTCTACATCATGTCATCTTGCCTAAGGCATTACTCTGTTCTTATGAACTTAATACTCTAGATGCATGCTGGATAGCGGTTGATGTATGGAGTAATAGTAGTAGATGTAGAATCATTTCAGTCTACTTAACACGGACGTGATGCCAATGTTCATGATCATGCCTATATATTCTCATAACTATGTGCTTTTCTATCAATTGCTCGGCAGTAATTTATTCACCCACCGTAATACATGCTATCATGAGAGAAGCCACTAGTGAAACCTATGCCCCCGGGTCTATTTTATATCATATAAGTTTCCGATCTACAATTCCAGTTTACTATTTATTTTATTTTGCAATCTTTACTTTTCAATCTATACAACAAAAATATCAAAAATATTATCTTTATCAGATCTCACTTTTGCAAGTGGCCGTGAAGGGATTGACAACCCCTTTATCACATTGGTTGCAAGGTTCTTGATTGTTTATGCAGGTACTAGGCGACTTGTGTGTAATCTCCTACTGGATTGATACCTTTGTTCTCAAAAACTGAGGGAAATACTTGCGCTACTTTGCTGCATCACCCTTTCCTCTTCAAGGGAAAACCAACGCATGCTCAAGAAGTAGCACTCGCGAGGAGCGTCCTGCAGACCATGGCAGGATGCGTACGTGGCAATCTTGGGGCGCGCACGCTCTTGCCCCGAGGGGGTCCTGCCGAGGTTGTCCAGACACGCCTGGTGCGGTCGGCCGACCAGCCCCCGAGCCGGAGGGTCGGGGTGCGAGCCTTAAAAAACATGGCACACTACCAAAATGCGCTAAAACCGGCAGAAACTAGTGAAAAACTCCCCCCACTTTTTAGATAACAAAAGAACTTCAAGCTCAAGCCAAAAAAGGGCGGCGAGTCAAGTATAGAAGAAGGGATAAAAGCAAATGGCCGCGTCCGGCACCTAGCTAGTCTTCTTGTCTTCCCACCAGCACGGAGCTAAGTGCTTTCACTGGATGTGAGTATATTCATTGGGGGACAGTGTCGACAGCCAGCGCGGAGCATGGTGCTTCCACTAGGACATGGGCGGGAGCCCTCGAGGCCTGAGGGCGGCACTCCGGGGCGTGTACATCCCCACTCATTATTACGTGAGAGTGTCACGAGCGGATACCATCACAGGCGCGAGCCTTGCTTCATATCGCCAGATGAGGGCCCTGCCCCGCGCCATCCTTGACCACCGTTGGGGCGTCCGGAAACCAGGACGACACCAAGGGGCAAGAAGGACGCTGGCGGCGCCCTTGGCGACCATGGGCCCTCTGCCGGGGGGAGGGCTCACCGGCGCCTCCCCCGGCAGAGGACCTACCTCTGTGCAGCACCTCGCTCCGTGCGGTGCGGGGGAGGCCTTGGCTCCAGGCCCCTCCCGCGCAGCCCCCAGTGCACCAACCCCATCGGGGGCGGGGCCACCGCCCTGGGTCTCCGACTACTGCAGTGGTCTGGTTCACCTGCAGCCCATGGTTAGCGTAAACATGCTCCCTAGGCAACGGTTGTACCCTGCCGTCGTCGTCGCTGAGGGTGTCGGCGAAGCCTCTAGGTAGCTCGTGGTAGGCCCCGGTCTCGAGCGCTCCGCCTTCCCATCCTGGCTCGAGGAACAAGTTGGGGCCTTCTCCTGGCGTGTACTCCAGGTCCACCATGCGGGGCACGTAGGCCGCCGGAGTCGTCGCCTAGGTGCCCCACGCCTTGAGCCACTAGCCGCCGTGCCTGGTGGCCGCTGGGTGGCATCCCAACGCGTTCTTGCGGTGGAACGCCAACGCCCGCCCCACTGGTGACGGTGCTGTTGTGGCAGGACGAGCTGCGCCAGGGTCTACGGGTCCTCCTAGTGCTCCAGGAGGCGCGCGAGCTCGCCGGGACCTCGCACATGCCTTTGCCACGCCCTGAGGCGTGGGCAAGGAGCAGAAAGGCGGCATACCTCTGCAGGAAGTGTCCAGCAGTTCGGCGACGCGCTCCAGCAACGCATCGCGACTGCTCTCCGCCAGCCTGCATCGCAGCAGTTCCCGCGCCACGATGAGCGCGGCTCGGATGTTCGCCTGCTCCCGTCAGGTGTGGTGGCGCGCGTGCGCCGCGGCGCGAGGGTGGAGGGCGCCGCTCGCGCCCGAGGGCATTCTGCGGCGTGCAGACCGCCCGGAGCATGGAGTTGAGGTCTTCTTGAGCGGACGGCGCCGCCCGGGCAGGCCAGGCAGCCCAGTGGTCAGCATGAGTCCTCAGATCGTCAGCCATCGGAGTCGCGGGGTGACGGCGGGCCGGTCGATGGGAGAGAGGCTTCAGCGCACCCCTACCTGGCGCGTCAAATGTCGGATTCATGGCTCCACAGACCCTTGAGAGGTTCGAACACTGGGGTGTGCACGAAGAACACTCTCTCCCTAGCTCTCTCACTAACGATCCCACGGCCTAGCTCGACGAACTCAAAAAACGAGGGACACAGAGATTTATCCTGGTTCGGGCCACCTTGCGGTGTAATACCCTACTCCAACTTTGCGGTGGATTGCCTCGAGGGGCTGAGGATGAACAGCCTCGGGAGGTGAGGTGTTCTTGAGCTAGATGAGCTGGTGAGCTGGTCAGGATGGAATGGATCCGATCCCCATCTATGGTGGTGGCTAAGTCCTATTTATAGTGGCCTTGGTCCTCTTCTCAAATGTTAGGCGGGAAGGGATTCCACAACGGCCAAATTCGAAGGAAGACAACTAGTATAAGCTATACTGACAAAAGTAGTCTTCACCTGCAAAAGGCTCTAGTGGTGACATTGTCGTGGGCTCCGCGATGACCCCCCTTCCTGGCGGTCTTGGTCTTGTTGCACCGAGATGGAAACTTTTGCTTGATTCCTCGGGACTCCGCGCATGTGCTTGCCCCCTTAGCACCAAAGAGGAAACCGGTACACTGCGCCCGCTGCCGCTCGCCTGGCTTTGGTCGTCATGGCTCACGTCATATGAACCTCGCGAGGTGTGCCTTGCCTTGATATCTTCGCTCCTTGGGAGTCAGCCTAGCGAGGCCGCCCCCAGAAAGGTCTTGGTGTCATCCGCTTCGCGAGGCTTGGCCCCTCACGAGAGTCTTGAATTGTTACCGCTGAAACCGGGCATATAGGGCCGCTGATGGAGCCACGCCACGAGCCATAGGCAGGCAAGTCTGGGCATCCCTGGTCCCAGAACGCCGACAAGAAAACGTTTTGGACGGAACAGAAAACGTACTCAGAGGAATGCCCTTTCACTTAGGGACGGCTCGGGGTGGTCTGGGTCCAAAACGTTTTAACCACAACCCTAAATGAATTGATTCTTTTTCTGGAGGAATGCCTTTTCACTTGGATTCGGCTTGCCTGCTCTTTTCCCATGCTCCCATCCGTGCTCTCACTTCATCCTATGGTTGTCTTTTTTTCTTCTAATTTAATCATCTCTCCTCTAATTTTAAGGGGATGGGGCCGGAACTTATTTTGTTCTAATTAAATCAAGCCACGTACGCAAGAGCACAAATGAGCACACGCACGAAGAGCAGACAAGTCTCATCCTTTCCACTTAGGGACAGCTCGGGTGGTCTGGGTCACTGACAGTGGGTCCCCATGGTCCACAGTCAGGTTTGACTGGTCCATGTCGCGCCATGCGCGGAAACATGGAAGGGGGCGGCTACCGGCGGCGATAGCCGGCGAACGACGGCGACCCACGGGAAGCTGAGCACATGGGCGTGCTCAGTTGGTCGAGGCGATCCTCTGGGTACCCATCTTGGCCTCCGGGGTGGACGGAGTCGCCAGCAGCGAGCTCTCCCAAGAAGCTACGACGGGGACGAAATGGGGCTTTGGCAACGGTTGATCTCAGGTGAGATTGAGAGGTGGGATGGAGTCGTGGGCTAAGACGAAGTTGCGGTGAAGAGAATGGAGAGGGGGAAGCTTTGGTGGCATCGGAATCATCGAGACAGTGGCAGCGGTCGTGGCTGCCGGAGGTGAGGGAGACGGCCACCTGCGGTCGCTCGGTTGCTTGGGGTGGCTTCCAGAGAGGTGTGGAGGGTTGCCGTGGAGTACAGAGAGCTCGGGTGCACTTTTATAGGCGGGGAGCGTCGGTCCGTGAGCTCCCGAAGATAGACACGGCGGCGATCGCCATTACTGAGGTAGAGAGGGTGGTTGAGGACGGTGGCGGCCCGGAGTAATGCTGGGCCGTGCTTGTTTGCTCAAATGCGCGCCAGATGGCTTGGGAGGTACCGTCCCCGAGTTGTCTGCGGCGGCGGCCATTGATGGCTTCCCGTGGTCGGTGGTGAGGCCGGTGGTGGACGGCGGGTTGACAGAGAGGCTACAGGGCAGTGGAGTAAGTGTTGGCGGCCTCTAGTGGCTCAGATGCGAGCCATGCGTCTGGGCGGTGGCTTGCCCGACACGGCGGCGTGCTGGACGGTGCAGGGCGATGCTAGCCGACACTAGTGGCCAGGAGCAGATGTCGGCAAGGCTCAGGGGCAGCATGGGGATCCAGATGAAGATCGGGACGAGCGAGGGTAGCAGTAGAGAGGCAACAACAGCTCAATGCCAAAGCCTGCACTATGAGCGCTCTGCTCATGCTCTGGACGTGCACGCTGAGTGTTCAGCAAAATGCCAGGGAGGGCTACAGTGATCCAATCCAGATGAGATTTGGCAGGATAGTGTTAGTTTCGATGACAAGGATGATGGAAAAGTTAGTTTAGCAGGAGGTGCTACTGTCACGTGGAGTTCAGAAAGGTTGCCCAATTTTGTCATGAGCTCAAGATGTTCGACAGAATGTTAGGGTGACCTTGGTAAAAAAATTTAGACTTGGGAATTGGCAGGTGGAGGTATCCTTGGATGTTAAATATGGCGGTGGAGTTGGTTTGATAAAAGGAAAATCTTGCAAGTGCAAGTGCTTGTGGAATTCAGTTCTGGACCCAAACTTGGAGGAAACATTTTAGTGGGCTTCCAAGATACAAATTGAGCTGATTTTCTGGACTTAAGGGTTTGGTTGGAAGGACTATGAGGTGGAAATGTTTCAAAATTATTTGAGTAAGGAAAAATGGGGTTGTAGTCCAATGCTCAAATTGGACCAGAATTGAAAAAAATGGAAGTTGTGCTCAAAATTTTCAAATGGCCAAGATGGATTTTTGCACAAAAGTGATCTATAGGCATCATATGACCTCTCAAAAATTCTGTGGCATTTTTATAAAAGTTATTTGAATTATTTTTAGTTCAACAGAAGCATTTCAGTGTTTGAAAATACCATTAAAACAATTATTTTGGGCAAATTTTTATTATGAAAATATTTACTACTGAATTTTAAAAGTCAAATAATAGGGTTAAGGAAAACTTTCAAAACCCACAATATTTTCAAAAGTTTCTATATGGAAGGAAGGATTTTTGAAAACAATAAAACAGAAAAGGTTCTGAAATTAATAAAAGATCTAATATAATATAAAATTTTATTTCTGTCAATTTTTTACTTAATAAAAACATGGTTTAAAATTTTGAGGTGTTACATTACTCCACCGGGTACTTCACTCTTTATTATAGATCGGTTAGAAATGGCCTTACGTAGCCTGGCCCAACCCACATCCAGGGGCGGACCTACGTTGGTCCAGCTGGTGTCACTGGACACCGGATAGAAATCCAGCTTAAATTATGTATAGTACGTATTTTGAGCCTGGACACCGGTAAAAATTAAAGTTGGACACCGGCTGAAACGAGACAAAGACACAGAGGGAAATACCCGGCGAGCATTCACGCAGCCGCAGGCACACCCGTCTAGTAGTAGTGGCACTATTGATGGATCAGGTCGTCTGTTTTGGTCTTATATACCCTGTACGTACGTGCCTAACGTGGGATGGCTCTGATGTCTAACATGCTCTGTATGTACGTGCCTAACTTGCACCAATTCTACTGCAGCATGCTCGCCTCCACTAGGTCGCACCGTCGCCAGTCACCAACCCGCGGTCGGCTGGAGAATGACACCATCAGCCTGCCCCTGCCCTCGCCTATTGGCCCACGCAGACCGCTAAATAAATCGATGGAAATATGTATGGCTCAATCAAGAATGTGTACATATCTCAAATTCTTGTTGCCTAAATATATGGTTAGAGTTATCAAATTTAAGAGTATGACAAGTGATAATGAGACTGCTATCTGATATTTTAGTCTTGGTGATTCACATCTATTTGCAGTTCTGGACTTTTCGATCGTATGTGACACCAGTAAGACACATTTTTAGGGGGGATTTGTGATACATATAATGAGACAAATAATGTAACTCAATTGTGCAGTTGTGATAATATAATAAGCGGCAAATTATTAGGGGAATTCATGTTGCCCTCGTTGAACTTTTTTTTGAGTTGGTCATTCGTCATATTTGTTTTTATTGTTTGGGTTTCTTGTGTTTTATATTTCAACTATACATGATCAACTAAAATTTCAAATGAAACGCTTCATTTTGGCAAAGATTTTTTGTCATCGAATATTTTAGATTGTTGAGTTTGGTGTACACGTGGACGCCGGGTGATTTTTGTTCTGGGTCCGCCCCTGCCTACGTCATCATGCCAGATAAAATGTGTCGATACTTTTAAATATGGTAAAAATATGTCAAAACGTACAAATGGGGAGTAGAGGTGAAAAAAATGCTTCAATGTTTGTTTGCATCAATCGGGAGAGCAAAAAACAGGAGGATTTGTCACACGAGTGTATGTACCCAAACTGCACCGGGCATCAACGCGGGGACTGAATTCCTATGTACGCCGTGTCAGTGAAACTGACATTTCTAGTGCTACTAAGCTCTACCCCAGACCCAGAGTGGCCAGAGTACGTGGTCGGTGACGGTGATCCGCGTAGCAGTTCCACTAGCTCCGCAGAATCTGGCGGCCCCCATGGATGCTGGGCCAGCTTGCTCAACCTGTGAAGCTCCTCCGCGACCTCCCGCATGGACGGCCTGTTCTCGCCCAGCATCTCCAGGCACCGCTTCGCCAGCTCCGCCGCCTGCTCGAGCACCTCGATGCTCTGCTCGCGCTTGATCTGGGGGTCTAGCATCTCCTCCAGCCTGTTCTCCCCGAGGACCAGCAGGAACTGCGACGAGAGGTACTTCTCCTCCTCGAGCTCCTCCAGGTTGAGCGCCTTCCTGCACGTGAGCAGCTCCAGCAGGACGACGCCGAAGCTGTACACGTCGCTCTTGTCGGTGAGCTTGCACGTCCTCATGTACTCCGGGTCCAGGTACCCGCAGGTGCCCTGCACGAAGGTGACGAACTGCGCCTCGTCCGTGGGCGCCAGCGTGGACGCCCCGAAGTCGGAGACCTTGGCCGTGTAGTCCGCGTCGAGGAGTATGTTGGACGTCTTGACGTCGCCGTGGAGGATGGGCGGCGAGGCCCAGGAGTGCAGGTAGGAGAGCGCCTCGGCGGTCTGGTGGGCGATCTTGAGCCGGGCGGTGAAGGGGATGCGCGGGCCGTCGCGGTCGCGGCGGCCGTGGATGAGCCCGTAGAGGGTGCCGTTGGGGATGTACTTGTAGACGAGCATGGGGACCTCCACCTCGAGGCAGCAGCCGTAGAGCTTGACGATGTAGCGGTGGTTGATCTGGGACACGATGAGCATCTCCTTGCCGAACTCCTTCTGCTGCCTCTCGCTGGCGAGCCGGCACTTCTTGATGGCCACCAGGTCGCCGTCCTTGGTGGTTCCCTTGTACACGGTGCCGTTGGCCCCCTTGCCGATCACGTTGCGCTCGTCGAACCTGCCCGTCGCCTCCTCCAGCTCCTCCTGGGTGAAGAGCTTGAAGGACAGCCCCTGCCTCGACCTCATCTCGTCGAACAGCGTCAGGCCCCCGTGCTGCTCGAAGTACTCTCTCTTGATCTTGGCCAGCCTCCGTTTGGCGTAGATCATGTAGGCGCAGGAAGCGGTGGCTATCAGTACGATCACGCTGATGCTGACTCCTGCGGCAATCAGTACGAATGGACGTGTGAGATGATGGTACACCAATTATCTTAGAAAAAAATCAATCGAACCCCAGAAATAACATCGATGGCTTACCAATGGCGATCTCCCACCCAATCTGAGACTTGTCTTTCTCGCATGTTCCGTTGTATGCGTTGCCTGATGTCTTCTCAGGGCAAACGCAGCTGTATCCTCCGATGGTATTGACGCACGTATCCGGAACAGAGCAGGGGTACCGTTCGTCTTGGCACTCATTGATATCTGCGAGGACAAGGCGATCAAAACGGCCGGGCATGCATGAATCACCATGAAGTGAACTCGCGGCAGTGGAAACAAGCAACCAACACAAGGGAAGACGTGTACCTTGACAGCCGTCGAGGAGGTAGGGATTGCCGTCGTAGCCGGCGGAGCAGTTGCAGAGGTATCCCTTGCCCCGTCCGTACTTGGAGTCGACGCACTCGCTGTTGCTGCTGACGCAGGCGTAGGCCGACGAGTTGCGCCCGGCCTCCTCGCACGTCTTGTTCCCGATGGCCCAGTCGAGCACCAGCGGCACCTGCCTGCCGTTGGCGGCCATGAACTCGTCGGTGGTTATGTAGGTGGTGCGGAAGTCGAAGGCGGCGGCCTCGAGCAGCACGGCGTAGCTGCAGGGGCTGAATCCCGCGGTGCCGGAGGTGTTGAACTTCTCCTCGAAGGAGATCTGGTAGCCGTTGAGGCCGGACGGGATGGCCGTCTGGCAGCAGCCGACGCCGGCGCAGGAGCCGTTCTCCAGGCGGCCCACGCCGGGGCACATGGCCATGCAGCCGGTCATGTAGCGATCGGCGGTGTCGTTGAGGGAGCGGATGTAGGCGAGCGAGTTGCAGCCGATGACGGTGAAGCGGTTGAGGGCGTCGTTGATGCGGAAGTTGGTGATGTCCATGTTGTACCACCAGTTGTTCTGGTCGTTCATGGCGCGCGTGGTGGCGTTGTAGCACCACGGGTTGATGAGGCTGTAGATGCGCAGCTGGCCGCGCCGCACCGACATGTCCAGCACCTCGATCTGGTAGTTGTACAGCCGGTGCCGCCCGTCGCCGGTGCGGTTGCAGCTGAGCGAGAAGGTCCAGTCCCCGGTCTCGAGGTGGCACCCGCTGCCCACGCCGAACGGGTAAGGGATGTCGATGTTGCCGCACCGCCGCAGGCACGTGTCCCTCGGCTGCATCGCCGTCGCCGCCGTCGCCGGCCGCGCCGAAGAAGATGCCAGGACGGCGATCAGCACCGCGAGGATCATCTTCCTCTGTGCGCATGCGCGGCACGGGCGGTGTAGCTGGGAATGGGATAGGATGGCCAGAGCCCGGAGGGGGAGTGTTAATCTGTGATTACTGTGAACTAATAATCGAGGTTTAAATGAATGAAGCCCATGGTGTGGTTTGACACGATCAAACGGCATAGTAGCATGTCCGACCTGCACGCAGCAGCCACGGCCTGACTTAATTACACGACACACACGGGCGTTGTGGAAGTTTCCGATGGGGGGCGTGTTTAGTCGGATGTGGTGGTTGATGCACGTTGATCTTCAGGCCAAAGCAACACACACCAGTGGGTGCCGAAAAGGATCGATTGCTCTACTACTTCGTTGGTTTCAATTTTTTTAGCATCAGTACAAACACAACGCTTATATACACACGCATACACTCATCTCTATAAACGTACACACGCACATCCTATCCCTATGAGCACCTGACACCTTCGAAAGATTGAGCCGACATATCATCTTAAGATTTACGAAGTCACCGTAGGCACCTCGTCGTCGACGGGAACGTCTCCTCCCACTGAAAGCGCATCGCCGGAAATTCAGAAATAAATCCAGAAATAATGCAAGCACCGGGATGAACCCTGGTGGGTTGAATATACCACTGTCCACCTAACCATCTCAACCACAGGTTGGTTCGTTTATTCGTTTCAAATTACTCGTCGTAAAAATGGATGTATCTAAAACTAAAATGCGTCTAAATACGTTTGAACAGAATTGATACTTCTGACAAAATAAAACCGATACGTAGTACTATTTAATTTTTTTTCCGAATGAACTACCAGTAGTATTCAATTATTCTTCTTTTAGGGATTAATATTCAATTATTCAGTGCTAGGAGTATTATTATGTATCGTTCATAACGGGACCGGACAGCCCGACAGCTTATCTGTAAGTGGATGCAGACATGGATGAGAAAGCCACTTTGATGGCGAAGCACTTGGGCTGGAGCACGGGACAAATCCGTTGGCGACAAGCCAGTCGGTGTCGAGGAATTATCCTGCAGGTCTCTTGCCGCCACCCTCAGCATTTCGGAGCCGTTTCATTCTTCGATACCAAACCCGTCACGCAATCTTACCGTACGCAGTTTAATACAGCAAGAATGTCAGCCTTTGCCGAGAACGCCGCAAAGTCCTCATTAACTACTACAAAAGCAGTAGGGAAGAAGTAGATCCGCATGTATAAATTAGTCTGAATCCAGTCATTACGCGTTCATTCCCAATTGACTCGGTACCCCGCTTCACTAGAATAGTCAGCTTTTCCATTGACAGACACTACATTTCTGGTGAGTCAGTCACAAGGAGAACGGCTTATCAGGAGAGTTCCGAGCTGGCTGGGTTCATCTGTGATTCGTCTACCGCCAATCCATTCCCACGATCCGCATTATGTATGGCACCCTATTTCTTACCTAGAAATATAGTTTACCATTTCTTTACCTAGAATCCTTTGAATCTTGTGCGCACTGAAAACGCCAGGATCGATGGATTTCGACGTTACATACGCCGGTGAAGTTATGCAGCCAAAATGTCAAAAGTATCACGCGCGCACGTCACCGTAACGACGAAGCTGAGACCCGGAGCCCCGCCGAAACGGACAGAAAACACATGTCCGTCGTCCCATGGCCATCATAGACTATGATCTGTTGCTCAACAATTCGGAGCAACGTATGCTGTCGACCAAACACGGGCTCGCGAGGCACACGTGCGTCAGTGCGTGCGAGCTTCGCCAGATGCCGTGTCCCTCGAGACTGAATTGCCCGTATCTTGTGCCAGCACACCATGCAAGCACCTCGTAGGCAAACATTTTACTATCTTATCATGCCTTATAAATATTTATTATCATTGCCAATTGAAGAGTTCCTTCATGCCACCACGATAAATGTACTGTAGGGGATAAAATAATTATATCCATTGGTCCAAAGAAATATTAACACATTATCAATTAATCTAATCCTCGAGTAGATAATAAAGATGCAAATCACAGTATGCACTTCATACCGATACCTAAGCATATTAGCACGTACAATATGCAGAACTAAAATATCTATGAACATAACATATATGGCTAACACATAAACGAGCAAATATGGGATGAATGAATCGTACCCACCGCTTGACCAGGCCAACACGACGGCAGGAATAGCAGCTTGAGCATTGCGCGCGGCCTTCTCTTGGCGGCAGCGTCATCGGCCATGGAGTCATTGCAGGGTAGAAGCAAAGCCGGATGAAGACAGGGACTGATTGGGAGCAGTCGCACCGCGACGCTCCCCAAAAACTTTATCATCGTTCTTACAGGCAGGATCTTGAATGACGGGGTTCCGGAGGCACCTGCTCCCCTGACAAACCGTGCACACGGTCGTCGGGATGGGATTGCCGGAAGCAGCACTGAGAGGAACAATAGATGAGCTAGGGTTGTGCAAGGAGGGAGTGAGTGAGTTAGGGTTCACTCCGCAGGCCAGCGACTCCTTATATAGGCCTTCAGGTAGATGGCCTGGGCTTAGGCCCACGATCGAGTCCGCAAACAGCCCATGGTCCAACGCCTTGGACAATGGCACTTCCGTTAGCGACTCGTCAATTAATCCACAATTAGTTAACCATTCTTGACTGGCAAAAATAAGACTTGGCTCGGCTCATTACCGCAACCCGTGGCGCACGTGTCATGGCGAAGCGAGGTGAGGCGTAGCGAGGCGAGGAGGGCGGAGAGGAGCACGCGTGTACCACTCCTCTTCCCAAGCCCCCAATGGCAATTGGTGGAGCATCCTTTATAAAGGGTTCTCACTCTGACTACTGTAGCAGTATGGTACTAAACTTCCCACCACTTGCCATGCACCAAAGGCCCAGTTCTTCTGGCCGATTCTCTTAGAATCTTAGGAATCGACCCTCCACCCAGCTTCTCCCAGAATCTTGAACCCATATTTTTTTGGCAGTCCTAGATGTTTACATGCTAAGTAGCTAGGATTGTAAAAAATATTTGTTCAAGATTTTGGGAGAAGCTGGGGGAGGCCCGATTCTCAAGGTTCTGGGAGAATTGGTCAAAAGAACTGGGCCTAACTGGGCCTTAGAGTTTTACCATGGATTATTGCCTTATATGGGCCAAAGCCCATCTATAATTCAACAACTCCCCATCAGATCTCAAGAAATATTAGTTTGTCATTTGTTCCAAACAATGTTTTGATATACCAGAATTTTTAGTGAAGACTGTTAAGTTGAACTTCCACCTAGAGCAGTCGGATTAGACTTCTTCTGTAACGCCCTCGATGCGGCTATATCTCCCACGTCTCGAAGCACGACTTAGAGGCATAACCGCATTGAAAGCAATGTCGCAAGTGAGGTAATCTTCACACAAGCCATGTAATACATAAGGGAAAGAGATACATAGTTGGCTTACAATCGCCACTTCACACAATTACATGAATAAAAGCATTACATCATCCAAATACAATCAAGGTCCGACTACGGAACCAAAATAAAAGAAGAACCCCAAATGCGACACGGTCCCCGATTGACCCCAACTGGGCTCCACTACTGATCAACTATAACGAAACAACACAAAGGACAAGATCTTCAACGAGCTCCTCCTGAGCTTGGTTGCATCATCTGCACGGTCTCATCGGCACCTGCAAACTGGTTTTGGAAGTATCTGTGAGCCACGGGGACTCAACAATCTCGCACCCTCGCGATCAAGACTATTTAAGCTTATGGGTAAGGTAAAGGTATGAGGTGGAGCTGCAGCAAGAGACTAGCATATATGGTGGCTAACATACGCAAAAGAGAGCGAGAAGAGAAGGCAAAGCATGGTCGATAAAAGTATGATCAAGAAGTGATCCTAAAACGACCTACGTCAAGCATAACTCCAACACCGTGTTCACTTCCCAGTCTCTGCCGGAAAGAGACCATCACGGTTACGCACGCGGTTGATACATTTTAATTAAGGTCAACTTCAGGTTTTCTACAACCGGACGTTAACAAATTTCCATCTGCCCATAACCGCGGGCACGGCTTTCGAAAGTTCAAATCCCTGAAGGAGTGTCCCAACTTATTCCATCACAAGCTCTCACGGTCAACGAAGGAATAGACCTCCTCTCGAGACATTTCGATCAGACTCGGTATCCCGGTTCTTCAAGACATTTCGACAGGGTAAAACTAAACCAGCAACACCGCCCGAATGTGCCGACAAATCCCGATAGGAGCTGCACATATCTCGTTTTCAGGGCACACTCAGATGAGCGCTCCATACAACTAAAATCAAACCTCGAGTTTCCCCGAGGGGGCGCTGCACAGGACTCTAGTTTGGACCAACACTCAGAGGAGCACTGGCCCGGGGGGGGGGGTAAAATAATGATGACCCTCAGGAGCGCGACTCCCAAGAGAAAAGAAAAGGCTAGGTGGCGAATGGTAAAACCAATGTTGGGCATTGCTGGAAGAGCTTTACTTAAGGCGAACTGTCAAGGGGTTCCCATAATAGCCCAACCGCGTAAGGAACGAAAATCTGGGAACATAACACCGATATGACGGAAACTAGGGTGGCAAGAGTGGAACAAAACACCAGGCATAAGGCGGAGCCTTCCACCCTTTACCAAGTATATAGATGCATTAATTAAATAAGATATATTGTGATATCCCAACAAGTAAACATGTTCCAACAAGGAACAACATCTCCATGTTCCAACAAGGAACAATCTTCAATCTTCATCTGCAACTAACAACGCTATAAGTGGGGCTGAGCAAAGCGGTAACATAGCCAAACAACAGTTTGCTAGGACAAGGTGGGTTAGAGGCTTGGTTCAACAATATGGGTGGCATGATAAGCGAGTGGTAGGTATCGCAGCATAGGCATAGCAAAAAAGTGAGCATCTAGCAAGCAAAGATATTAGTGATTTCGAGGGTATGATCATCTTGCCTGAAATCCCACAAGGAAGAAGAACGAGTCCATGAAGAAGACAACCGGACGTAGTTGAACGGATCCTCACAAACACGACGTTATCGGAACCAACCCGAAGAAGCAACACCGGAAAAGAGCAAACAACATAGTAAACAACCAACACATCAACATGGCATGATGCACAATCAAGTATGATGCATGTCCGGTTTAATGAAGCATGGCATGGCAAAGTGCACAAATAATCCTACAAATTAAGTGGAGTTGTTGCATATTGACGGAACACCACATGACTTATTTAGTTCTCTCTTGTTTAGGTACTCAACAATATTAAATGTTGGCTAACATGGCAAGAGGTGAAACATAACAAGACTAAACCACCTAAACAATTTAAATGGGGCCGGATATAATGAACAACAAACCCGGTAAATCCCAATATGCATTAATAATAAATAGCAACAACAATTTAAACATTTTAATTGTTGTTATCATGATGCGGATGACATATGCAAGTTTTAAACAATTTTATGAAAATGTTGATAAGAGCATTATGAAGCATTTGGTCGTCATGGCGGAACAAAAAGGGTGCCACGGCAACTACAACAGAAATAGTGCCACGGCAACATTCCGGGTGATCCGACAACTCATTGAGATGTCGGTGCAAGAGAAAATGTGGATGAATGGATCATGCGAGGATGGTGGGGTGATCCCGGATACCGGGTTTCCCATGGGTCGACGGCATGGCAACCAAGGAGGAACATGCAATGACAACTCGGCCACGGTTCGAACATGAGCATATCAAACATCGCAAGCATTCGTTTCACGGACGTCGTCTCGGGTTATACCTTCGAAGTGTGCACACGAGACGGTTCTCGTTCGGTGCCAAGTAGAGGAAGTAGACGTTCTCGAGACGTTCGTCGTGGAGGTAGTCGTACACGGTGACGGTAGTTGTACATGGGTTCTCAGCCACGGAAGTAGTCGTACAACGTTTTCGTAGAGGTTCGGGATCACGAGATGGAACTTGATGTCCACGGGGTCTTCGAGGGTCGACGGTAGTGGTACACGTTTGGCGTTTCGTAGTCATTCGAGTCATCGGTAGAGAAACTTGGTGGTCCATGTAGTCAAACTTGGCGCATCCGAGGGGTACTTGGTGAAATCACGTAGTCATACACGGGTCGTAGAGGTACTTGGCGTTTCCTGGTTCGGTACTTGTTCGGGCATCCATGTGGTCTTGTTGAAGGTGTACTTGGTGAAATTCCACGGAGACGGTCTTGGCAGGCAACGAGCAGCGACACGGTGCACCGACGCCGCAACGCAGGCGGGTGCTCGAGCAGGACTTGGCGCCGGTCGTCGTCCTCACGTTCTCGCACAACAAAAAAAAACAGGGCTGAAAGGAAAGGCACGGGCAGGAGGACGGTGAAGGATGAAGGGGCCGACATCAGCCTTGGCGCGAAGCAGGGGAGGCCATGACGTCGGGCAGGGGTTCCCGAGGTGGTGTAGGTGGCCCAAGGCGAGGTGTAGTGGGACAGAGCTCGACGGAGCAAGGTGGTGGAGGTGCTCGACGCGGGCCGACTCAATCTGGCCGGATCCGGTGGCTGGGGGTCGGGGATGAGGCCGGAGATGCGAGGATGAGGCGGGTCGACGGGGCGGCGCTGCTTGCCCTAGCAGAGGAGGTCGAGGTAGGTGCAGCAGAGCAGGGGCTCGCCGGTAGCAGCCATGGAGGACGGCGGCGCCGAGGCGCAACCGCGTCGGAGTAGGGGCCTAGCTCGGTCATGGCGCGGGCGGAGGGAGGAGCTGGCGAACGGGGAGGACGAGGGGATCGGCACTGGTGGAGGGAGTCGAGCGAGGCGGGCTGTGGGGAGAGATGGGATCGAGGCCCCTGGTGCGATGCGCTGCTCTCCTGGCAGCGCGGGGTGCGAGGGAAAGATCGGGAGGGAGAGGTTACGGTCGGGCCTAGGGTTAGGTTAGGTGAGGCCAGGTGGGCTTGCCGCAAATGGGCCGACCTGGCTGCAGAGATTAGGCAGCCCAGGTGCTAGATAGCCTAGGGATGAGGCAGGGCGCGGCTGGGCCTAGGGATGGACCCTAGAGGCCACACTGTTGGGATCTCTCCTCTCTCTCCCCCAGTTTCCTTTAACAGAAAGTAAAGAGAGGAGAAGAGGGGTTAGAGAAAACATTTGGGCATGCGGTCGAATCTTCCGGACTCATAAAAATGAGTTTGTTCCGAGAAAATGCATTTGGCACTGCTTGGAAGGATTGCATTCAAACACTTTTGAATGTGATTCAAATAAGATTGAATTAACAAAACATTTTTGGACTCTCCAAAAATGTTCGGAATTTTTGTGGAGATCGGGAAAGCGATGAAAGAGAAAAAAATATATGGGCAAAGTTTGAGGTCGAGATGTGAGATAATAAAGGCCTGGGGAATTACTTGTAAGTGTGTTTTGGTGATTCCAAATTAATGGAATATTTATAATAGCTCCCTAAATATTAGGAGGATATGTTATAAAGAGAAGTCACTCTTCCCTCGATTTAAATGGAACGAAGATCCACACAATTTATTTAGTTGAGATGCAAAAGATTTATGACATGATAGCATGATGACATGATATGAGATGCATGACACACAAGCAAAGACAAGGCAACAACAACGAATAACTGGACGACACCTGGCACATTGGTCTCGGGGCGTTACAACACTCCACCACTACGAGAGGATCTCGTCCCGAGATCTATAATAACACCGGAGAGAAAAACGGAAGAGAAAGAGAAGAGGTAAAACTAAGTTGCTTCTTTGACAAACGAGTGAAACCACGAACCTTGAATAAGGTTAAGCCATTTCGAGAAAGAATACAATGGGGATGAACGAAGTTGAAAACACTCCGCTAGAAGAGAGGAACAAAGAACACTGCAAAAAAAAACCTTGAGGTTGAAGGGCAAGATATACATTGAAACCACTCCGGTTAAAACAAGATAGAGAAGGATTAAGAATGATATAATTTGAACAACACTCCGACTGTAAATGGAAGGAATTAACAAGAACTTGACAAGATGATAGGATGCTTGATGAGATCAACAACATACTGCCTCCGGAACTATTGAATGAATGGAACAAGGGGTAAGAAAGATCTCGGACAGCACTCCGGTTTAAAAGAGATGAAAAACTTGATAAAATGAAAGAGCTTGAGTAAAGGGACACAACACTCCGGTTGAAAGGATAAGCACGAGTCAAACATGATCTTGACAAGACCAGAAGATGGGTTGAAGAGAGCAACATCACAATGGCTCCGGAACAAAAGAATAGAAGATAGATAATTGAAATAGGAGAAATGAGGAGAAAATGCCAACTTCTGCCAAAAGAGCTTGAGAAGGCATCCTTAGGAGAAGGGTCGAACGGAGTTGTTGGGACACCAACAACGAAAAGAATACACTTGATATGGTCTTATGGAATACATCTCAAATCTTGAGGTGACAACCTGCCACTCATGGGAAAAAGAATTGGATTGGTAAGAACAAGGAAACGAGAAACTATTTCACCGGGAGGATAGATGAAGAACTTGGGTCTTTTATAAGCACCATAGATAGCAACAATACTTAGGGGAAGCTTTAGGTGAAAATATAACCCAAGATAACTCCAATGAACAGATTAATGGATTTAAATACCTTATTCTTGATAACTTGTGAATCATGAAACACGAAGGAAATTATCAAGAATAACATAATACCACCTCCAATGATATGGAAGAAAGGAATTGCACTCCGGATGCAAGAAGAAGAATGCTTGAGCTTCCTAGAAAAGAATCTTGATGAAAACTTCGAGAAGGAATTAAATCCGTGATGAATCACCATGTCGAGCCTCCCTAAAGAACTCCGGTAAACAAAGGAATGATCACACGAAAAGAAAGAGAAGTTGAAAACACAAGGTGAATCCTTGTAACGATTTAGATGAATCTCCATGGTGATATAATTGAAAGAGGTTGGAACTCCGGAAAAAAGAGAAGATGAAACAAATGAAACCGAGAGTTTGAAGGGCCTCCGGAATAAGAATTAATCAACTCGATGAAAAAAGAATAAGAATTACATTATGCTTATCCTTCACCAATTGAATTGATGACAATCAACGGATTTGACATATTACTTATTCTCGTAGAAAATATTAAGAGAGATATAACATAAACTTGAGAAGGTCTTCAACGAACCACCGGTGGAATCGAAACAACGAATGAATTGGTATGATAAAGAAGAAAGAGAAATATTGCACGAACCACCGTAAGAATTGGAGATGAACGAAATAAAGGGGTGAATCACCGGCAAGAAATTGAAAACGAACAAAGATACTTCGGGAAATTTAGATACAAGAGAACGAAGAGATCAAGAGCTGATAAGAAAATACTTGAATGATGCACCGGTAATATTTAGAGAACCATAGCTGAAAGCTGAGAATGAATAAATTCTGAGATGATGGGCTCTGGAGAAACAAACTGAAAAGAATCTTGAATTGCTCCGGATAGGTGAAAAAATTCTCACAATCGAAAAATAACTATGAGAGGATGGCAACAAGCTAGAATGACGAATCTTGAAGAGAATGGATCAAAAATGAGAGAAACTCTTCTTCGGTCTTCAAATGTTGAGAATGACGAGGAGAAACACCACCATGAATTATTGAGGCACACCGGAATGGAGAATGGAAAAGTTGAGCCAACGATGAAAAGAATTCGACAGATCTTGGAGAAAAGCATTTGACTGATGATAAATCATTCTTACATCCAACTTCAAAAAGAAATTTGAGGATAGCTCCGGGAAATAAGAAGAGTCGGGTAAGATCCTGGGAAAAGACCTGTGGGTTAGGGCCCACTCAAAAGAAAACACCGTTGAATGATTTACAAGAGAGATTTGCGCTGGTTGAATTAAAATGCTTGAATGAGATAAACATCCTCAAAATAGGATTAACGGATCTTGAATGACAAGACGATCCTTCTGAGCACTTTAAGGCACTGGTACAATAGAATAACGAGAAGTGAATGATTAAGAATTGCACCGGCATGAGAATGTATTTGCCACGAGGAAAGGATATAATTGGCAAAGCTTGAATTGAATTCATCAGATAAAAAAGAACGAAGAATGATGAACTAGAAGCTCCGTTAGAATCTTCATGAGAATCACTGGGTAAGAACATGAAGGAAAAGAATGGAGAGACTTCACATGAATCAAAGGATACTTGATTAAGAAATCTGAGTCCTTGAAGAAACAAGGGTGGGAGGGTGGGAAAACACTGTTGAGAATGAAACGAACACCGTTGAGAAGAAATGATAATTGATCTTGCTGATGTTGAAAAGACCGGATCCACTTGAAGAGAAGCACACCGGTGAAAAGGATTGACATGACATACTCGATGATCGAGAAGGATTAGTATTCACATAGGAATATGAGAACACCACTTAAACAAGGGATGGAATCAACATTTGACATTGAAGCAACTCGAATACCACAACTCCAAACAAAACAAAGGATTGGCTTGCAGAATAAGCCAGAACACACATATGATAGAGATTTCGTCCGAAGTTTTCGTGGTGGGGCCTACACGGGCTTGATCGTACAGAACCATCATGTACAAGGCAGTGCACATGACATACGGAGCGTCCCCGAGTCGGCATAGCCAAGGACTCTTTAAGACACAATGAGACCACTGTAAAACCAACCGTGAATAGGCGGACCACTAGACATCGAACCCCAATTTCATATCATACATCTGTCGAAAAGATATCCTAAGATATACTTGAATTCCCACCTATGAAACTCCCGAAACTTTCCGGTTATGCAATCAGGTGTTGGGGATACAGGGGAAGCATAATATCTCACCCAAACTAGCAAATCCTACATCCAGCTCTATCCATCCTTCAACACATAACCAAGAAACCTTCGGAAATCATCTACCTCAACCTTCAAAAAGCATCCGTTATACAAGTTATGGCAATACTCCCGAACTCCCGCCCCAGTACTGGGTGGCGTCGAGGTTATCTCACCAACGAACTGCATAAAAGAGATTTTCGATGTCGGCGTACTAAACTCAGGTATTCCAGAACTGCAACTATAAAATTGTGACGACAACACCTCAGAGCTCAACTCCCCGGGACACTTCCACAAAACCCCTGACAGGAGGCACCAAGACAATGATCTCGTCATAAAACCATCGGAACGATTCCAAGATACCCGCGTGATCCTAATTTTTTTTAATGAAATTTGAGAAGAGAAGAGTCAAAACTCTATGTCAGGATGACTTACCAGAGCGATGAAGAGACTGGGGAGTAAAAAGAATTCCTAAACTCTCCGATATATAATTCCTAAATGACTCAAAACATTTTTCTAGACACAACTCGGCCGCTAAAAACGATCAATCAGTGGGGGCTCCTAAGGTCGGGGAAGGCTCTGATTACCAACTTGTAACGCCCTCGATGCGGCTATATCTCCCACGTGTCGAAGCACGACTTAGAGGCATAATCGCATTGAAAGCAATGTCGCAAGTGAGGTAATCTTCACACAAGCCATGTAATACATAAGGGAAAGAGATACATAGTTGGCTTACAATCGCCACTTCACACAATTACATGAAAAAAAGCATTACATCATCCAAATACAATCAAGGTCCGACTACGGAACCAAAATGAAAGAAGAACCCCAAATGCGACACGGTCCCCGATCGACCCCGACTGGGCTGCACTACTGATCAACTATAACGAAACAACACAAAGGACAAGATCTTCAACGAGCTCCTCCCGAGCTTGGTTACGTCATCTGCACGGTCTCATCGGCACCTGCAAACTGCTTTTGGAAGTATCTGTGAGCCACGGGGACTCAGCAATCTCGCACCCTCGCGATCAAGACTATTTAAGCTTATGGGTAAGGTAAAGGTATGAGGTGGAGCTGCAGCAAGAGACTAGCATATATGGTGGCTAACATACGCAAAAGAGAGTGAGAAGAGAAGGCAAAGCATGGTCGATAAAAGTATCATCAAGAAGTGATCCTAAAACGACCTACGTCAAGCATAACTCCAACACCGTGTTCACTTCCCGGACTCCGCCGGAAAGAGACCATCACGGTTACGCACGCGGTTGATACATTTTAATTAAGGTCAACTTCAGGTTTTATACAACCAGACGTTAACAAATTCCCATCTGCCCATAACCGCGGGCACGGCTTTCGAAAGTTCAAATCCCTGCAGGGGTGTCCCAACTTATTCCATCACAAGCTCTCACGGTCAACGAAGGAATAGACCTCCTCCCGAGACATTTCGATCAGACTCGGTATCCCGGTTCTTCAAGACATTTCGACAGGGTAAAACTAAACCAGCAACACCGCCCGAATGTGCCGACAAATCCCGATAGGAGCTGCACATATCTCGTTCTCAGGGCACACTCAGATGAGCGCTCCATACAACTAAAACCAAACCTCGAGTTTCCCCGAGGGGGCGCTGCACAGGACTCTAGTTTGGACCAACACTCAGAGGAGCATTGGCCCCCCCCGGGGGGGGGGGGGTAAAATAATGATGACCCTCAGGAGCGCGACTCCCAAGAGAAAAGAAAAGGCTAGGTGGCGAATGGTAAAACCAATGTTGGGCATTGCTGGAAGAGCTTTACTTAAGGCGAACTGTCAAGGGGTTCCCATAATAGCCCAACCGCGTAAGGAACGCACAATCCGGGAACATAACACCGATATGACGGAAACTAGGGCGGCAAGAGTGGAACAAACACCAGGCATAAGGCCGAGCCTTCCACCCTTTACCAAGTATATAGATGCATTAATTAAATAAGATATATTGTGATATCCCAACAAGTAAACATGTTCCAACAAGGAACAACATCTCCATGTTCCAACAAGGAACATTCTTCAACCTTCACCTGCAACTAACAACGCTATAAGAGGGGCTGAGCAAAGTGGTAACATAGCCAAACAACAGTTTGCTAGGACAAGGTGGGTTAGAGGCTTGGTTCAACAATATGGGTGGCATGATAAGCGAGTGGTAGGTATCGCAGCATAGGCATAGCAAAAGAGCGAGCATCTAGCAAGCAAAGATATTAGTGATTTCGAGGGTATGAGCATCTTGCCTGAAATCCCAGAAGGAAGAAGAACGAGTCCATGAAGAAGACAACCGGACGTAGTTGAACGGATCCTCACAAACACGACATTATCGGAACCAACCCGAAGAAGCAACACCGGAAAAGAGCAAACAACATAGTAAACAACCAACACATCAACATGGCATGATGCACAATCAAGTATGATGCATGTCCGGTTTAATGAAGCATGGCATGGCAAAGTGCACAAACAATCCTACAAATTAAGTGGAGTTGTTGCATATTGACGGAACACCACATGACTTATTTAGTTCTCTCTTGTTTGGGTACTCAACAATATTAAATGTTGGCTAACATGGCAAGAGGTGAAACATAACAAGACTAAACCACCTAAACAATTTAAATGGGGCCGGATATAATGAACAACAAACTCGGTAAATCCCAATATGCATTAATAATAAATAGCAACAACAATTTAAACATTTTAATTGTTGTTATCATGATGCGGATGACATATGCAAGTTTTAAACAATTTTATGAAAATGTTGATAAGAGCATTATGAAGCATTTGGTCGTCATGGTGGAACAAAAAGGGTGCCACGGCAACTACAACGGAAATAGTGCCACAGCAACATTCCGGGTGATCCGACAACTCATTGAGATGTCGGTGCAAGAGAAAATGTGGATGAATGGATCATGCGAGGATGGTGGGGTGATCCCGGATACCGGATTTCCCATGGGTCGACGGCATGGCAACCGAGGAGGAACATGCAATGACAACTCGGCCACGGTTCGAACATGAGCATATCAAACATCGCAAGCATTCGTTTCACGGACGTCGTCTCGGGTTATACCTTCGAAGTGTGCACACGAGACGGTTCTCGTTCGGTGCCAAGTAGAGGAAGTAGACGTTCTCGAGACGTTCGTCGTGGAGGTAGCCGTACACGGCGACGGTAGTTCTACACGGGTTCTCAGCCACGGAAGTAGTCGTACAACGTTTCCGTAGAGGTTCGGGATCACGAGATGGAACTTGACGTCCACGGGGTCTTCGAGGGTCGACGGTAGTGGTAAACGTTTGGCGTTTCGTAGTCGTTCGAGTCATCGGTACAGAAACTTGGTGGTCCATGTAGTCGAACTTGGCGCATCCGAGGGGTACTTGGTGAAATCACGTAGTCATACACGGGTCGTAGAGGTACTTGGCGTTTCCTGGTTCGGTACTTGTTCGGGCATCCGTGTGGTCTTGTCGATGGTGTACTTGGTGAAATTCCACGGAGACGGTCTTGACAGGCAACGAGCAGCGACACGGTGCACCAACGCCGCAACGCAGGCGGGTGCTCGAGCAGGACTTGGCGCCGGTCGTCGTCCTCACGTTCTCGCACAACAAAAAAAAACAGGGCCGAAAGGAAAGGCACGGGCAGGAGGACGGTGAAGGATGAAGGGGCCGACATCGGCCTTGGCGCGAAGCAGGGGAGGCCATGGCGTCGGGCAGGGGTTCCCGAGGTGGTGTAGGTGGCCCAAGGCGAGGTGCAGTGGGACAGAGCTCGACGGAGCAAGGTGGTTGTAACGCCCCAGATATGACTTTCCCAATTTGTACTCCCACTCTTGCCGTTTCCGGCACTAAGTTCTGTTTATTCCTCGGGTTCGGGTCTTTGTCTCCGTGTGTTGTTTTCGTTTTCATGCATCTCATATCATGTCATCACGTGCATTGCATTTGCATACATGTTCATTTCATGCATTCGAGCATTTTCCCCGTTGTCCATTTGCATTCCGGCGCTTCGTTCCCCTCCGGTGGCCATTTCTAGCTTTCTTTCGTGTGTGGGGATTAAACATTTCCGGATTGGACCGAGACTTGCCATGCAGCCTTGGTTTACTACCGGTAGACCGCCTGTCAAGTTTTGGGTCATTTGGACTTCGTTTGATACTCCAACGGTTAACCGAGGGACCGAAAAGGCCTCGTGTGTGTTGCAGCCCAACACCCCTCCAATTTGGCCCAAAACCCACCAAACTCTGCTCCATTGTCTCGGTCGTTCGATCACGATCGCGTGGCCAAAAACCGCACCTCATTTGGACTCTCCTAGCTCACTCTATGCCTATAAATACCCCCTCCATTTTCGGATCTCGGATCTCTCCCCGTCCTTCCCTTTAAAAAAAACAGAGACCTCCGCCGACGGACGTGTCCGCCCCCGGCCGGACGTCGTCCGCCGCCCGCCTCAGCCAACCACGCCGCGCCACGTGTCCCGGGCGGGCGCCCACATCGCCGCCGCCGCGCCGGCCCGCCCGAGCCCGCGGGGAGCCCGCCTCCTTGCCCGACCGGGCCACTCCCCTCCGCCGCGCCCCGCTTCTTCTCCCTCGTCGCCGGGCCACCGCCACCTGCGTCGCCGGTGCCCCATTGCCGCCGCGCTCCGGCCGCCGCCCTCCGACCCGCCGCCGCCTCCTCGCCGCGTCTCCGGCCAGATCCGGCCGCGGGAGTGCCGGATCCGGCGATCCCGACCTACCCGGCCTCTTCCCCGAGCTCCGGCGAGCTCCTAGGCCTCTCCGGCGCAACTCCGGCGAGTAGCTACAGTGTTTTCGGCGAACTCCGTAAACCGCGCCAGATTTGGATCTGGGTCATTTCGGTTGACTTTTCCCCTCCAACCCTAATTTTTTATGCTATGTTTGACTGCTCATATCTGCGCATCCGTAGCTCCGTTTTGGACATATGATATATCAAAATCTTCGTCTCGACGAGTACATCATTTCATTCCATTGTATCATTTGCATTTGAGTTCATCTTGATGCCCAAAATGCTGTTGGAAGGAGGCATCGTGAGTTAAATTGCAGATCCGTTAGCTCATCATAGACTTTTGTCATTTTTGCCATGATTATTGTGTGCATGATATGCCTGTGAGCCTTTGGGATGAATTGTTAAGCATTTTGTCTTCTTTCCAGAGGTGCCACCCATGCATTTTTAGGATGTGTGTGGTGACTTGTGCAAGCTCGCAAAGAGGGGCACCTGAGTAATCTGTTTTAGGGACTTGGTGATTTTCACCAAGTCTGGGATATTTTAGTTCATGATGCCTTATGTTCATCTTGTTTCCTAGTGATCCGTGCCTCTTTTGAGGATGATCAGTAAGGGAGTTTTGATATTTTTGTTATGCTCTATCCATCCATGTCTTTACTTGCTATGTTGGAGCACCCTAGGTTGAGTCAATCGAGCTCAACTTTTGCATCGTTGTTAATTTGGGCAGATTGTGAACTCTTTTGCGATTTTGCCGATGCTATTGTTAGTGATCCATGCATGCTATGCCATTGTTCTTGCCATTTCTAGCTAGCATTTTGTGCCTTATTTATGGATATATGCTTGCCTTGCCATGACTTGCACCGTAGTGAGTGCATCGAGCTCGTTTACATGCCTTCGTGAGTTATAATTTCAGCATGTCTCAGTTTTCACCAAGTCTGAAAACTGATTGTGTTTCATCTATGTTCGTGTGCTCGCTAGAGTATTTTGTGAACCCTTTTGGCCCCAGGTCACTTTGGGTGTTTTGTTAAGCTTGTTGAGTACCTCCATGCCATGTTCTTACTTGTCATGTTCAGGTTATGTATCATGTTGTTTTGCTGCTCCGAAGAGAGCATCGTGGTATGAGATTTCAGACTAGTGTTAATTTCACTAAGTCTGAAATCTATTTTGCTTATTCAGTTTTGCCATGCTTGTTTGAACCTCTTAATGGATGAATTTGGCCGTGGCTCAGTCCTAGTGATTTGTTAAGCATCTTGTGTACATCCCTGCCATGTATTTTGTTTTCATGTTTGGTGGCTGTAGCATGTTCATTTCGTTGCATTTAGGAGCCTACTTGCTGTAAATCGCAGATCGGTTCGTTTCGTAAAACGCTTGCCGTTTCCAAACCGTAGCTCCGGTTCCAATGATCTTTATATCGTTTTTAGATGATTTATTCCCCTCTATCCAGTGGCACACTTGGTTTTCCAAGTTGAGGCCAGGTTCATGCATTTCCTGTCACATCTTGCATTTTGCATCCCGCATCGCATCCCGCATAGCATACCATCTTTGCATCTTATTGCTTGCCCTTGCACGTGGTTGATTGTATCCTTGTTGCTTGTTTGTGTTGTTGGGTAGAGCCGGGAGACGAGTTCGCTAACGAGGAGCCCATTGAGTTTGCTTTTGAGGATCCAGTCAACTCTGACAAATGTGCAGGCAAGATGATCATACCCTCGAAATCACTACTATCTTTGCTATGCTAGTTTGCTCGCTCTTTTGCTTTGCCAATGCTACGGTGCCTACCACTTTCTTGTCAGCCTCCCATTTGCCATGATTGAGCCTCTAACCCACCTTTGTCCTAGCAAACCATTGATTGGCTATGTTACCGCTTTGCTCAGCCCCCTTCTTATAGCGTTGTTAGTTGCAGGTGAAGATTGGAGCCGTTCCTTGTTGGAACATTTATTTACTTGTTGGGATACCATTATATTGCCATGTTATCTTAATGCATCTATATACTTGGTAAAGGGTGGAAGGCTCAGCCTCTCGCCTAGTGTTTTGTTCCACTCTTGCCGCCCTAGTTTCCGTCATATCGGTGTTATGTTCCCGGATTGTTGCGTCCCTTACGCGGTTGGGCTATAATGGGAACCCCTTGATAGTTCGCCTTGATTAAAGCTTTTCCAGCAATGCCCAACATTGTTTTTACCATTTGCCACCTACCCCTTTTTTCCTTGGGTTTCCGGAGCCCGAGGGTCATCTTTATTTTAGCCCCCCACGGGCCAGTGCTCCTCTGAGTGTTGGTCCGAACTAGAGCCCTGTGCAGCGCCACCTCGGGGAAACTTGAGGGCTGGTTTTAGTTGTACGGATTGCTCATCTGAGTGTGCCCTGAGAACGAGATATGTGTAGCTCCTATCGGGATTTGTCGGCACATTCGGGCGGTGTTGCTAGACTTGTTTTAACCTGTCGAATCGTCTTGTTGTACCGAGATACCGAGTCTGATCGGTGTGTCTTGGGTGGAGGTCTATTCCTTCGTTGACCGTGAGAGCTTGTTATGGGCTAAGTTGGGACCCCCCTGCAGGGATTGATCTTTCGAAAGCCGTGCCCGCGGTTATGGGCAGACGGGAATTTGTTAATGACCGGTTGTAGATAACTTGAACCTTAATTAATTAAAATGAATCAACTGAGTGTGTTGCCGTGATGGCCTCTTCTCGGCGGAGTCCGGGAAGCGGACACGGTGTTGGAGTTATGTTTGCACAGGTTGCTCTCTAGTTTTCCGCTCGTGCATTGCCTCCTCTTCTCGCTCTCTTTTGCGTATAAGTTAGACACCATATATGCTAGTCGCTTGCTGCAGCTCCACTTATACATTACCCCTTTCCTACCTATTAAGCTTAAATAGTCTTGATCGCGAGGGTGCGAGATTGCTGAGTCCCTGTGGCTCATAGATTACTATTACACCAGATGCAGAGACAGATGATACAGCTCCAGATGGCGCGCTTGAGCTCAAGTAGGAGTACGACGAGGACTCTCAGCGTTACTATGTGTCTTTTCCTGATGATCAGTAGTGGTGCCCAATCGGGGTTAGATTCAGGGCCTTGTCGTATGTTGGGGGTCTTTTCTATTTTGGCGCCGTAGTCGGGCCATGAGTGATTTGTATGATGGATGTTATTTATGTACTTTGATGTGACGTGGCGAGTGTAAGCCAACTATGTTCTTCCCCTTTATATTATTTATGTACATGAGATGTGTGATGATTTCCCGACTTGCGACATTGCTGTCAATGCGGCTATGCCTCTAAGTCGTGCCTCGACACGTGGGAGATATAGCCGCATCGAGGGCGTTACAAGTTGGTATCAGAGCCTTCCCCGACCTTAGGAGCCCCCATTGCTTGATCGTTTTTAGCAGCCGAGTTGTGTCTAAAAAATGTTTTGAGTCCTTTAGGAATTATATATCGGAGAGTTTAGGAATTCTTTTTACTTCCCAGTCTCCTCATCGCTCTGGTAAGGCATCCTGACGTAGAGTTTTGACTCTTCTCTTCTCAAATTTCACTAAATTTTTTTTAGGATCACGTGAGTATCTTGGATTTGTTCCGATGGCTTATGATGAGAATACTGTCTTGGTGCCTCCTGTCAGGGGTTTAGTGGAAGTGTCCCGGGGAGTTGAGCTCTGAGGTGTTGTCATCATAATTTTATCGTTGCAATTCTGGTATACTTGAGATATGTTCGCGACATCGAAAATCTCCTTTATGCAGTTCGTTGGTGAGATAACCTCGACGCCACCCAGTACTGGGGCGGGAGTTCGGGAGTATCGCCATAACTTGTATAACGGATGCTTTTCGAAGGTTGAGGTAGATGGTTTCCGAAGGTTTCTTGGTTATGTGTTGAAGGATGGATACAGCTGGATGTAGGATTTGTTAGTTTGGGATGGCTCCTCCAACGCGCACGACTCCGAACCCTGATCCGCCACCACCTCCACCGCCTCCGGAGGCTTGGCAAGCTGTGATGGCCGCAACTAATGCAAATACACAGTTGATCATGCAAATCCTCCAAGAGCGGAATCAAGGCAGTCAAGGGAATCAAGGCAACAATCAGAACCATTTTGCTACTCTGAACCAGTTCCTCGCTAATGGTCCAAAGACGTTCAGCAATTGTGTCGAGGCTACCGATGCTGACGATTGGCTAGTGGATCTGGGCAAGCATTTTGAATGCAGCAACGTCAGGCCTGAAGTTTTCATCAAGTTCGCTTCTTTCCAGCTCAAAGATCAGGCCGCAGAGTGGTTCCAGCAGTACCAGGATTCCAGAGGTGGACGTTTGATCACTTGGGATGGTTTCCGTCGTGATTTCCGAGCTCATCACATCCCTCAGAGTGTGACAAAAAGCAAACGTGAGGAATTCCGCAATCTGAAGCAAGGCTCTTTGTCTGTCTATGACTACAACAAGTTGTGCCAGAAGCTCGCCCGTTTTGCCAAGCAGGATGTTCCTGATGAGAAGAGCATGATCTATCACTTCAGGGGTGGTCTCCGTGAAGAAATTCAGCTCGCTCTTGTCATCTTCGAGCCGTTGAGATACGATGAGTTCTACAACATGGCACTGAAGCAAGAGGCTGCTCAGTTGAGGTGTGATGCTTCCAGGAAGCGAGTCAGAGACACTACGCCTTCTTCCTCTACTCAAGTGGCCAAGCAGCAGAAGTATTGGCTTCCTCCTCCCCCGTTCCGTCAGCCGTTTCAGCAGAAGAGCAAAGGTGGCAGTGGTTCTTCCCACCCACCCAACCCAGGCTTTCAGAACAAGACTTTGTCTCAAGCTCCAAGATCGAGTGCTCCGTACCACCGTTCGCTCTCAGAGGTCACGTGCAACAAGTGCCAACAGAAGGGTCACTATGCCAACAAGTGTTTCAACCAGAGGCGTCTTCCTCCTCCTCCTCCTGTCAGATCGGCAAGTACAACGGTAGTCAAGCATAACCCCAAGCACGCCAAGGTCAATATGGTGAATGCCGCTCAGGCAGAGGATTCGTCAGATGTCATCATGGGTAACCTTCATGTTAATGATATTCCTGCAAAAGTTCTTTTTGACACGGGTGCATCGCATTGTTTCATCTCGAGACCTTTTGCTTCCAAGCATGATTTTGTTACTCAAATGTTGCTGAGTCCGTTGTCTATTGACTCTCCGGCCAGTCTGTTGACATCTCGAGTTTGCGTTCCGGAGGTTACAATCACGTTGGGCGATTACAAGTTTCTCTCTTCTCCGGTGGTTCTTGGTAATTCGGATATTGATCTTATTCTTGGGATGGACTGGCTCTCTAAGCATAAAGCTCAGCTTGATTGTGCAGCCAGGCAGATTCAACTGACTCATTCGTTTGAGGATGTCATTGTCTTTGCCACTCGTGATGATACAATCCGGTTGTTTTCTCTCAATGAGAAGGGTGAATTGGATGCTATTTCACAAATCCCAGTCGTTTGTGAGTATCAAGACGTCTTCCCAGAAGAACTCCCAGGAATGCCTCCAAACCGGCCCGTTGAATTTGTTATTGAACTTGAGCCCGGTACGGAACCTGTGTGCAAACGTCCCTACAAGCTCGGCCCCGAAGAGTTGAAGGAGTTGAAGAAACAACTCGATGTTCAAGAAAGAATGGGTCTCATTCGGCCTAGTACTTCTCCGTGGGGTTGTGGTGTTCTTTTTGTGAAGAAGAAGGATGGAACGGACCGACTTTGTGTTGATTATCGTCCATTGAACAAGAAGGCCATCAAGAACAAATACCCACTTCCCAACATCAATGAGCTGTTCGAACAACTAAAGGGTGCCCAAGTATTCTCCAAGCTTGATCTTCGTATGGGTTATCATCAGATTCGCATTCGTGAGCAAGATATTCCCAAGACGGCCTTCAGGACAAGCTATGGGTCATATGAATACACTGTCATGTCTTTTGGCTTCGCCAACGCTCCTCCGACGTTCTCTCGCATGATGAACTTCATCTTCAACCCCTACACCAATGACTTCGTTTTGGTCTATCTCGACGACATTCTGGTTTTCTCGAAGAACAAGGAAGATCATGCCAAGCACTTGCGTTTGGTTCTTGACAAGCTCAGGGAACATCAGTTCTACGCCAAGTTCTCCAAGTGTGAATTTTGGCTCGATGAGATGCTTTATCTTGGCCATATCATCTCTGCCAAGGGCATTTCCGTGGATCCTGAGAAGGTGTCTGCAATTGTTAATTGGGAACCTCCTCAGAACGTGAAGCAACTCCGTAGATTCCTCGGTCTTGCAAGCTACTGTCGAAGATTCGTTGAAAACTTTTCCAAGATCTCTAAGCCTCTCTCAAATCTTCTTTAGAAGCACGTCAAGTACGTTTGGTCTCCGGAGTGTGATATTGCTTTCAACACTTTGAAAGAGAAGTTGATCACTGCTCCAGTTCTGACTCCGCCTGATGAAACCAAGCCGTACGAGGTCTTTTGTGATGCCTCTCTCCAAGGTCTAGGTGCTGTACTGATGCAAGAGAAGAAAGTTGTTGCTTATACCTCTCGCCAGTTGAAGCCTAATGAGAAGAACTACCCCACTCATGATCTCGAGTTGGCGGAAGTTGTGCATGCTTTGTTGACTTGGAGACATCTTCTATTGGGAAGGAAAGTGGACATTTTTACTGATCACAAGAGTCTCAAGTACATCTTCACCCAACCTAATCTCAACCTCAGGCAGACTCGATGGGTCGAAATGATTCAAGAGTACAATCCGAGTATTGAGTATACTCCAGGCAAGGCTAATGTGATTGCTGATGCTTTGAGCAGAAAAGCATATTGCAATAGTCTGATTCTGAAGCCTTATCAACCCGAGCTTTGTGAAGCTTTCCGCAAACTTAATCTGCAAATTGTTCCTCAAGGTTTCCTCGCCAACCTTCAAGTCTCTCCTACCCTGGAAGACCAGATTCGCCAAGCCCAGCTTCTTGATGCTATGGTGAAAAAGGTGAAGATTGGTATCGCAAAGAGACAGTCCAAGTACAAGTGCTACCGACTTGATGACAAGGACACTCTCTTCTTCGAGGATCGAATTGTTGTGCCCAAAGGTGAACTTCGTAAAGTGATTATGAACGAGGCTCACAACTCTCTCCTCTCCATCCACCCTCGGAGCACGAAGATGTATCAGGATCTCAAGCAAACTTATTGGTGGACTCGAATGAAGCGCGAGATCGCTCAATTCGTGAATGAATGTGATGTCTGCAGAAGTGTGAAGGCAGAACACCAAAGGCCAGCAGGTCTCCTCCAACCTCTTGCCATTCCAGAATGGAAGTTTGACCACATTGAAATGGACTTCGTGACTGGGTTTCCAAAGTCCAAGCGTGGCAATGATGCTATATTCGTTGTCATCGACAAGCTCACCAAAGTGGCTCACTTTCTGCCTATTAAAGAGTCGATCACTGCAGCTCAATTGACGGAACTCTATACCTCTCGAATTGTCTCTCTGCACGGTATTCCTCAAGTGATATCTTCAGACCGTGGCAGCATCTTTACCTCCAAGTTTTGGGATTCTTTTCAGAAGGCCATGGGCACCAACATCCGCTTCAGCACTGCTTTCCATCCTCAAACAAGCGGTCAAGTCGAGCGTGTCAACCAGATTCTTGAAGATATGCTCAGAGCTTGTGTTATCTCCTTCGACATGAAGTGGGAGGATTGTCTTCCTTATGCTGAATTCTCATACAACAACAGTTTTCAAGCAAGTTCGGGCAAGGCCCCATTTGAAATTCTGTATGGTAGGAAGTGCTGTACACCTCTCAACTGGTCTGAAACCGGTGAACGTCAGCTGCTGGGTAATGACTTAATCTCAGAGGCAGAAGAAATGTGCAAGGTCATTCGTGATAACCTCAAAGCAGCCCAATCCCGCCAGAAGAGCTACTATGATAGTAAGCACCGTGATTTGGCTTTTGAGATCGGATATCATGTTTACCTCCGCGTCTCTCCTATGAAAGGGACTCGTCGCTTCGGTATCAAAGGGAAGCTTGCCCCTAGATACGTCGGACCTTTCAAGATTGTTAGCAAGAGAGCCGACCTCGCCTATCAACTCGAGCTTCCTTCAAACTTTGCCAATGTTCATGATGTGTTCCATGTCTCCCAACTCCGAAAGTGCTTCAAAACGCCTGAGCGCACCGTCAACTTCGAGGACATTGAGCTCCAAGGAGATCTCTCCTATCGTGAGCACCCAGTTGCAATCCTTGAAGAGACTGAACGCAGAACTCGCAACAAGTCAATCAAATTTCTCAAAGTCAAGTGGTCACACCATTCCGACCGTGAAGCTACCTGGGAACGCGAGGATCACCTCCGTTCTGAGTACCCGGAGTTCTTTCAGTCCTAGATCTCGGGACGAGATCTTTTCGTAGTGGTGGAGTGTTGTAAGGCCCCAGATATGACTTTCCCAATTTGTACTCCAACTCTTGCCGTTTCGGCACTAAGTTATATTTATTCCTTGGGTTCGGGTCTTTGTCTCCGTGTGTTGTTTTCGTTTTCATGCATCCCATATCATGTCATCACGTGCATTGCATTTGCATACATGTTCATTTCATGCATTCGAGCATTTTTCCCCGTTGTCCATTTTGCATTCCGGCGCTTCGTTCCCTTACGATGGCCATTTCTAGCTTTCTTTCGTGTGTGGGGATTAAACATTTCCGGATTAGACCGAGACTTGCCATGCGGCCTTGGTTTACTACCGGTAGACCGCCTGTCAAGTTTCGGGTCATTTGGACTTCGTTTGATACTCCAACGGTTAACCGAGGGACCGAAAAGGCCTCGTGTGTGTTGCAGCCCAACACCCCTCCAATTTGGCCCAAAACCCACCAAACTCTGCTCCATCGTCTCGGTTGTTTGATCACGATCACGTGGCCAAAAACCGCACCTCATTTGGACTCTCCTAGCTCCCTCTATGCCTATAAATACCCCCTCCATTTTCGGATCTCGGATCTCTCCCCGTCCATCCCTTTTAAAAAAAACAGAGACCTCCGCCGACGGACGTGTCCGCCCCCGGCCGGACGTCGTCCGCCGCCCGCCTCAGCCAACCACGCCGCGCCACGTGTCCCGGGCGGGCGCCCACATCGTCGCCGCCGCGCCGGCCCGCCCGAGCCCGCGGGGAGCCCGCCTCCTCGCCCGACCGGGCCACTCCCCTCCGCCGCGCCCCGCTTCTTCTCCCTCGTCGCCGGGCCACCGCCACCTGCGTCGCCGGCGCCCCACCGCCACCGCGCTCTGGCCGCCGCCCTCCGACCGGCCGCCACTTCCTCGCCGCGTCTCCGGCCAGATCCGGCCGCGGGAGTGCCGGATCCGGCGACCCCGACCTCCCCGGCCTCTTCCCCGAGCTCCGGCGAGCTCCTAGGCCTCTCCGGCGCAACTCCGGCGAGCAGCTACAGTGTTTCCGGCGAACTCTGTAAACCGCGCCAGATCTGGATTTGGGTTGTTTCGGTTGACTTTTCCCCTCCAAACCTAATTTTTATGCTATGTTTGACTGCTCATATCTCCGCATTCGTAGCTCCGTTTTGGACATATGATATATCAAAATCTTCGTCTCGACGAGTACATCATTTCATTCCATTGCATCATTTGCATTTGAGTTCATCTTGATGACCAAAATGCTGTTGGAAGGAGGCATCATGAGTTAAATTGCAGATCCGTTAGGTCATCATAGACTTTTGTCATTTTAGCCATGATTATTGTGTGCATGATATGCCTGTGAGCCTTTGGGATGAATTGTTAAGCATTTTGTCTTCTTTCCAGAGGTGCCACCCATGCATTTTTAGGGATGTGTGTGGTGATTTGCATTTAAGTGTGTTTTGGTGATTCCAAATTAATGGAATATTTATAATAGCTCCCTAAATATTAGGAGGATATGTTATAAAGAGAAGTCACTCTTCCCTCGATTTAAATGGAACGAAGATCCACACAATTTATTTAGTTGAGATGCAAAAGATTTATGACATGATGGCATGATGACATGATATGAGATGCATGACATGCAAGCAAAGACAAGGCAACAACAGCGAATAACTGGACGACACCTGGCACATCGGTCTCGGGGCAGAATGTAGCAGATCCGTTGACTAAACCTCTCCCTAGAGCAAAACATGATCAACACCAGAACTGCATGGGTGTTCGATTCATCACAATGTAACTAGAATATTGACTCTAGTGCAAGTGGGAGACTGTTGGAAATATGCCTTAGAGGCAATAATAAAATGGTTATTATTATATTTCTTTGTTCATGATAATTGTCTATTGTTCATGCTATAATTGTATTATCCGGAAATCGTAATACATGTGTGAATACATAGACCACAACACGTCCCTAGTGAGCCTCTAGTTGACTAGCTTGTTGATCAAAAGATAGTCATGGTTTCCTGAGTATGGACATTGGATGTCATTGATAACGGGATCACATCATTAGGAGAATGATGTGATGGACAAGACCCAATCCTAAGCATAGCTCAAAGATCGTGTAGTTCGTTTGCTGTAGCTTTTCTGAATGTCAAGTATCATGTAGACCATGAGATTGTGCAACTCCCGGACACCGTAGGAGTGCCTTGGGTGTGCCAAACGTCACAACATAACTGGGTGGCTATAAAGGTACATTACAGGTATCTCAGAAAGTGTCTGTTGGGTTGGCACGAATCGAGACTGGGATTTGTCACTCCGTGTGATGGAGAGGTATCTCTAGGCCCACTCGGTAATGCATCATCATAATGAGCTCAATGTGATCAAGTGGTTGATCACGGGATCATGCATTACGGTATGAGTAAAGTGACTTGCCGGTAACGAGACTGAACAAGGTATTGGGATACCGACGATCGAGTCTCGGGCAAGTAACGTACCGATTGACAAAGGGAATTGTATACGGATTGATTAAATCCTCGACATTGTGGTTCATCCGATGAGATCATCGTGGAGCATGTGGGAGCCAACATGGGTATCCAGATCCCGCTGTTGGTTATTGAGCGGAGAGGCTTCTCGGTCATGTCTGCATGTCTCCCGAACCCGTAGGGTCTACACACTTAAGGTTCGGTGATGCTAGGGTTGTAGAGATATTAGCACACGGTAACCCGAAAGTTGTTAGGAGTTCCGGATGAGATCCCGGACATCACGAGGAGTTCCGGAATGGTCCGGAGGTAAAGATTTATATATAGGAAGTCCAGTTTCGGCCATCGGGAAGGTTTCGGGGGTCACCGGTATTGTACCGGGACCACCGGAAGGGTCCCGGGGTCCACCGGGTGGGGCCACCTATCCCGGAGGGCCCCATGGGCTGAAGTGGGAGGGGAACCAACCCCTAGTGGGCTGGTTCGCCCCCCTTGGGCCTCCCCCTGCGCCTAGGGTTAGAAACCCTAGGGATGGGGGGCGCCACCCTTGCCTTGGGGGGCAAGGCACCCTTTGGCCGCCCCCCTAGGAGATTGGATCTCCTAGGGCCGGTGCCCCCCTAGGCACCCTATATATAGTGGGGGGGGGGGCTGCGCACCCAAGCCCCTGGCCTCTCCCTCTTCCTCCCGTGACACTCCTTCGTCTCCCAGCGCTTGGCGAAGCCCTGCCGAGATCACCGTTGCTTCCACCACCACGCCGTCGTGCTGCTGGATCTTCATCAACCTCTCCTTCCCCCTTGCTGGATCAAGAAGGAGGAGACGTCTCCCAACCGTACGTGTGTTGAACGCGGAGGTGCCGTCCGTTCGGCACTAGGTCATCGGTGATTTGAATCACGTCGAGTACAACTCCATCAACCCCGTTCTCTTGAACGCTTCAGCTCGTGATCTACAAGGGTATGTAGATGCACTCCTCTCTCCCTCGTTTCTAGATGACTGCATAGATTGATCTTGGTGATGCGTAGAAAATTTTAAAATTCTGCTACGATCCCCAACAGTGGCATCATGAGCTAGGTCTATGCGTAGTTACTATGCACAAGTAGAACACAAAGTAGTTGTGTGCGTCGATATTGTCAATTTTCTTGCCGTTACTAGTCTTATCTTGATTCGGCGGCATCGTGGGATAAAGCGGCCCGGACCAACCTTACACGTACGCTTATGTGAGACCGGTTCCACCAATTGACATGCACTAGTTGCATAAGGTGGCTGGCGGGTGTCTGTCTCTCCCACTTTAGTCGGATCGGATTCGATGAACAGGGTCCTTATGAAGGGTAAATAGAAATTGGCAATTCACGTTGTGGTTTTGGCGTAGGTAAGAAACGTTCTTGCTAGAAACCTATAGCAGCCACGTAAAAACTTGCAACAACAATTAGAGGACGTCTAACTTGTTTTTGCAGCAAGTGTTTTGTGATGTGATATGGCCAAAGGTTGTGATGAATGATGAATGATATATGTGATGTATGAGATTGATCATGTTCTTGTAATAGGAATCATGACTTGCATGTCGATGAGTATGACAACCGGCAGGAGCCATAGGAGTTGTCTTAATTTATTTATGACCTGCGTGTCAACATAAACGTCATGTAATTACTTTACTTTATTGCTAAACCGTTAGCCATAGTAGTAGAAGTAATAGTTGACGTGACAACTTCAAGAAGACACGATGATGGAGATCATGATGATGGAGATCATGGTGTCATGCCGGTGACAACGATGACCATGGAGCCCCAAAGATGGAGATCAAAGGAGCAAATGATATTGGCCATATCATGTCACTATTTGATTGCATGTGATGTTTATCATGTTTTACATCTTATTTGCTTAGAACGACGGTAGCTTAAATAAGATGATCCCTCGTAATAATTTCAAGAAAGTGTTCCCCCTAATTGTGCATCGTTGTGAAGGTTCGTTGTTTTGAAGCACCACGTGATGATTGGGTGTGATAGATTCTAACGTTTGAATACAACGGGTGTAAGCCAGATTTACACACGCAATACACTTAGGTTGACTTAACGAGCCTAGCATGTACAGACATGGCCTCGGAACACAGAAGACCGAAAGGTCGAGCATGAGTCATATAGAAGATACGATCAACATGAAGATGTTCACCAATGTTGACTAGTCCGTCTCACGTGATGATCGGACACAGCCTAGTTAACTCAGATCATGTTATACTTGGATGACTGGAGGGATGTCTATCTGAGTGGGAGTTCATTGAATAATTTGATTAGATGAACTTAATTATCATGAACTTAGTCTAAAATCTTTACAATATGTCTTGTAGATCAAATGGCCCATGTTGTCCTCAACTTCAACGCGTTCCTAGAGAAAACCAAGCTGAAAGACGATGGCAGCAACTATACGGACGGGGTCCGGAACCTGAGGATCATCCTCATAGTTGCCAAGAAAGATTATGTCCTAGAAGCACCGCTAGGTGACGCACCCGTCCCACAGAACCAAGACGTTATGAACGCTTGGTAGACACGTGCTGAGGATTACTCCCTCGTTCAGTGCAGCATGCTTTACAGCTTAGAACCGGGGCTCCAAAAGCGTTTTGAGAGACACGGAGCATATGAGATGTTCGAAGAGCTGAAAATGGCTTTTCAAGCTCATGCCCGGGTCGAGAGATATGAAGTCTCCGACAAGTTCTTCAGCTGTAAGATGGAGGAAAATAGTTCTGTCAGTGAGCACATACTCAAAATGTCTGGGTTGCATAACCGCTTGACTCAGCTAGGAGTTAATCTACCGGATGACGCGGTCATTGACAGAATCCTTCAGTCGTTCCACTGAGCTACAAGAGCTTTGTGATTAACTTGAATATGCAGGGGATGGAAAAGACCATTCCTGAGGTATATTCAATGCTGAAATCAGCAGAGGTAGAAGTCAAAAAGGAACATCAAGTGTTGATGGTGAATAAAACCACTAAGTTCAAGAAAGGCAAGGGTAAGAAGAACTTCAAGAAGGACGGCAAGGGAGTTGCCGTGCCCAATAAGCAAGCTACCGGGAAGAAGCCAAAGAATGGACCCAAGCCCGAGACTGAGTGTTTTATTGCAAGGGAAGTGGTCACTGGAAGTGGAACTGCCCCAAATACTTAGCGGACAAGAAGGCCGGCATCACGAAAGGTATATGTGATATACATGTAATTGATGTGTACCTTACCAGTACTCGTAGTAGCTCCTGGGTATTTGATACCGGTGCGGTTGCTCACATTTGTAACTCAAAGCAGGAGCTGCGGAATAAACAAAGACTGGCGAAGGACGAGGTGACGATGCGCGTCGGGAATGGTTCCAAGGTCGATGTGATCGCCGTCGGCACGCTACCTCTACATTTACCTACGGGATTAGTTTTAAACCTCAATAATTGTTATTTAGTGCCAGCTTTGAGCATGAACATTGTATCAGGATCTCGTTTAATACGAGATGACTACTCATTTAAATCCGAGAATAATGGTTGTTCTATTTATATGAGAGATATGTTTTATGGTCATGCTCCAATGGTGAATGGTTTATTCTTAATGAATCTCGAGCGTAATGCTACACATATTCATAGTGTGAATACCAAAAGATGTAAGGTTGATAATGATAGTCCCACATACTTGTGGCACTGCCGCCTTGGTCACATAGGTGTCAAACGCATGAAGAAGCTCCATGCAGATGGACTTTTAGAGTCTCTTGATTACGAATCATTTGACACGTGCGAACCATGCCTCATGGGTAAAATGACCAAGACTCCGTTCTTAAGAACAATGGAGCGAGCAACCAACTTATTGGAAATCATACATACTGATGTGTGCGGTCCAATGAGTGTTGAGGCTCGCGGTGGCTATCGTTATGTTCTCACCCTCACTGATGACTTGAGTAGATATGGGTATGTCTACTTAATGAAACACAAGTCTAAGATCTTTGAAAAGTTCAAGGAATTTCAGAGTGAGGTTGAGAATCAACGTGACAGGAAAATCAAGTTCTTGCGATCAGATCGTGGGGGAGAATACTTGAGTCACGAATTTGGCACACACTTAAGAAAATGTGGAATAGTTTCACAACTCATGCCGCCTGGAACACCTCAGCGTAATGGTGTGTCCGAACGTCGTAATCGCACTCTATTAGATATGGTGCAATCTATGATGTCTCTTACCGATTTACCGCTATCATTTTGGGGCTATGCTTTAGAGACTGCCGCATTCACTTTAAATAGGGCTCCGTCGAAATCCGTTGAGACAACACCGTATGAATTATGGTTTGGGAAGAAACCTAAACTGTCGTTTCTAAAAGTTTGGGGATGCGATGCTTATGTCAAGAAACTTCAACCTGAAAAGCTCGAACCCAAATCGGAAAATTGCGTCTTCATAGGATACCCTAAAGAAACTATTGGGTATACCTTCTACCTCAGATCCGAAGGCAAGATCTTTGTTGCCAAGAATGGGTCCTTTCTAGAGAAAGAGTTTCTCTCGAAATAAATAAGTGGGAGGAAGGTAGAACTTGATGAAGTATTACCTCTTGAACCGGTAAGTGGCGCAGCTCAAGAAAATGTTCCTGAGGTACCTGCACCGACTAGAGAGGAAGTTGATGATGATGATCATGAAACTTCAGATCAAGTTGCTACTGAACTTCGTAGGTCCACAAGGACACGTTCCGCACCAGAGTGCTACGGCAACCCTGTCTTGGAAATCTTGTTGTTAGACAACGGTGAACCTTTAAACTATGAAGAAGCGATGGCGGGCCCGGATTCCGACAAATGGCTGGAAGCCATGAAATCCGAGATAGGATCCATGTATGAAAACGAAGTATGGACTTTGACTGACTTGCCCATTGATCGGCGAGCCATAGGAAATAAATGGATCTTTAAGAAGAAGACAGACGCGGATGGTAATGTGACAATCTATAAAGCTCGGCTTGTCGCTAAGGGTTATTGACAAGTTCAAGGGGTTGACTACGATGAGACTTTCTCACCCGTAGCGAAGCTGAAGTCCGTCCGAATCATGTTAGCAATTGCCGCATTCTATGATTATGAGATATGGCAAATGGACGTCAAAACGACATTCCTTAATGGTTTCCTTAAGGAAGAATTGTATATGATGCAGTCGGAAGGTTTTGTCGATCCTAAGAATGCTGACAAGGTGTGCAAGCTCCAATGCTCGATTTATGGGCTGGTGCAAGCATCTCGGAGTTGGAACATTCGTTCTGATGAGATGATCAAAGCGTTTGGGTTTATGCAGACTTATGGAGAAGCCTGCATTTACAAGAAAGTGAGTGGGAGCTCTGTAGCATTTCTCATATTGTATGTGGATGACATACTGTTGATGGGAAATGATATAGAATTCTTGGAAAGCATAAAGGCCTACTTGAACAAGTGTTTTTCAATGAAGGACCTTGGAGAAGCTGCTTATATATTAGGCATCAAGATATATAGAGATAGATCGAGACGCCTCATTGGTCTTTCACAGAGTACGTACCTTGACAAGATATTGAAGAAGTTGAAAATGGATCAGTCAAAGAAGGGGTTCTTGCCTGTATTGCAAGGTACGAGATTGAGCACGGCTCAATGCCCAACCACGGCAGAAGATAGAGAAAAGATGAGTGTCGTCCCCTATGCCTCGGCCATAGGGTCTATCATGTATGCTATGCTGTGTACCAGACCTGATGTAAACCTTGCCGTAAGTTTGGTAGGAAGGTACCAAAGTAATCCCGGCATGGAACACTAGACAACGGTCAAGAATATCCTGAAGTACCTGAAAAGGACTAAGGACATGTTTCTCATGTATGGAGGTGACGAAGAGCTCGTCGTAAGGGGTTACGTCGATGCTAGCTTCGACACAGATCTGGATGACTCTAAGTCACAAACCGGATACGTGTATATTTTGAATGGTGGGGTAGTAAGCTGGTGCAGTTGCAAGCAAAGCGTTGTGGCGGGATCTACATGTGAAGCGGAGTACATGGCAGCCTCGGAGGCAGCACAAGAAGCAGTCTAGGAGAAGGAGTTCATTACCGACCTAGGAGTCATACCCAATGCATCGGGCCCGATGACTCTCTTCTGTGACAACACACTGGAGCTATTGCCCTTGCCAAGGAGCCCAGGTTTCACAGGAAGACCAGGCATATCAAGCGTCTCTTCAACTCCATTCGTGAAAGTGTTCAAAATGGAGACATAGAGATTTGTAAAGTACATACGGACCTGAATAGAGTAGATCCGTTGACTAAACCTATCCCTAGAGCAAAACATGATCAACACCAGAACTGCATGGGTTTTCGATTCATCACAATGTAACTAGAATATTGACTCTAGTGCAAGTGGGAGACTGTTGGAAATATGCCCTAGAGGCAATAATAAAATGGTTATTATTATATTTCTTTGTTCATGATAATTGTCTATTGTTCATGCTATAATTGTGTTATCCGGAAATCATAATACATGTGTGAATACATAGACCACAACATGTCCCTAGTGAGCCTCTAGTTGACTAGCTTGTTGATCAAAAGATAGTCATGGTTTCCTGACTATGGACATTGGATGTCATTGATAACGGGATCACATCATTAGGAGAATGATGTGATGGACAAGACCCAATCCTAAGCATAGCTCAAAGATCGTGTAGTTCGTTTGCTGTAGCTTTTCTGAATGTCAAGTATCATTTCCTTAGACCATGAGATTGTGCAACTCCCGGACACCGTAGGAGTGCCTTGGGTGTGCCAAACGTCACAACATAACTGGGTGACTATAAAGGTACATTACAGGTATCTCCGAAAGTGTCTATTGGGTTGGCACGAATCGAGACTGGGATTTGTCACTCCGTGTGACTGAGAGGTATCTCTGGGCCCACTCGGTAATGCATCATCATAATGAGCTCAATGTGATCAAGTGGTTGATCACGGGATCATGCATTACGGTACGAGTAAAGTGACTTGCCGGTAACGAGACTGAACAAGGTATTGGGATACCGACGATCGAGTCTCGAGCAAGTAACGTACCGATTGACAAAGGGAATTGTATACGGATTGATTAAATCCTCGACATCGTGGTTCATCCGATGAGATCATCGTGGAGCATGTGGGAGCCAACATGGGTATCCAGATCCCGCTGTTGGTTATTGACCGGAGAGGCTTCTCGGTCATGTCTGCATGTCTCCCGAACCCGTAGGGTCTACACACTTAAGGTTCGGTGACGCTAGGGTTGTAGAGATATTAGCACACGGTAACCCGAAAGTTGTTCGGAGTTCTGGATGAGATCCCGGACGTCACGAGGAGTTCCGGAATGGTCCGGAGGTAAAGATTTATATATAGGAAGTCCAGTTTCGGCCATCAGGAAGGTTTCGGGGGTCACCGGTATTGTATCGGGACCACCGGAAGGGTCCCGGGGGTCCACCGGGTGGGGATACCTATCCCGGAGGGCCCCATGGGCTGAAGTGGGAGGGGAACCAGCCCCTAGTGGGCTGGTGCGCCCCCTGCGCCTAGGGTTAGAAACCCTAGGGGGCGCCACCCTTGCCTTGGGGGGCAAGGCACCCCTTGTCTGCCGCCCCCTAGGAGATTGGATCTCCTAGGGCCGGCGCCCGCCTAGGCACCCTATATATAGTGGGGGGGGAGGGGGGGAGGGCTGCGCACCCAAGCCCCTGGCCTCTCCCTCTCCCTCCCGCGACACTCCTCCGTCTCCTAGCGCTTGGCGAAGCCCTACCGATATCACCGTTGCATGCACCACCACGCCGTCGTGCTGCTGGATCTTCATCAACCTCTCCTCCCCCCTTGCTGGATCAAGGAGGAGACGTCTCCCAACCGTACGTGTGTTGAACGCGGAGGTGCCATCCGTTCGGCACTAGGTCATCGGTGATTTGAATCACGTCGAGTACGACTCCATCAACCCCGTTCTCTTGAACGCTTCCGCTCGTGATCTACAAGGGTATGTAGATGCACTCCTCTCTCCCTCGTTGCTAGATGACTCCATAGATTGATCTTGGTGATGCGTAGAAAATTTTAAAATTCTGCTACGATCCCCAACAACAGCATGCCAATGCACATCTCTCGGGTTGAAAACAAACCCGCTCAATTTGCACACATCAAATGAGATGTCAGGCCGAGTAGCACAAGCTAGGTACATGACTGAACCAATCACTTGAGAGTATCTCAATTGATCTATAGTCATGCCTTCTAACTTTCGAATCCGCACGGTAGGTTCATATGGTGTTGCAGAAGTTTTGAACTCCAAATATCCGAAACGACTCAAGATCTTCTCAACATAGTGGGATTGCAGAAATGTAATTCCACCCTCATTATCTCTCATTAGCTCGATATTCAAGATAACATTAGCCACACCAAGATCTTTCATCTCAAAGTTATGAGATAGAAAAGCCACAACCTCATCAATTACTTTGAGGTTGGTCCCAAATATCAGTTTGTCATTGACATACAGATAAAGTATAACTCCTTCGCCCCCACCATGGCGATAGTATACATATTTGTCAACTTCATTAACAGCAAAGTTAGCAGATGCCAAAGTTGTATTAAACTTCACATGTCATTGTTTAGGAGCTTGTTACAGGCCATACAAAGATTTCATTAGCTTGCACACCTTTCTTTCATGCCATGCTTAGGATCGCCGGAAGCAACACACTGAGAGGAATAGTAGATGACTTCTCATGCCATTTGAACTCTTTTGTTTCTTGCTTTAGTGAAACCAAAATAAATGCACACAACAAGAAGATTGCACTCTTCCTGACTATGATGGAATTCTTTGATGGTGCATTATATTATGCGAGCGATATTTTAAACTTTTGATCTTGCTAAAATTAAGGAAATTTTCCAAAATTTGATAGGGCGCCTCCATTACATGGGTCTTCTAGATGTGACTAGAACTTCAGTATCAGTATGCTTTAGGTTGTTTTCATATAAGTATGTTTGCATTTTCATTGTATTAGGTTATTCTATTTGAGATCACATACAAATATTAGTCTGCGGTGTCTATTGACTATTTTGGTTTTGCATAAAAAAGTTGCTTCAGAGTTCGTCCCATTTAAAAAGAATGCCCTCCACCGCTGTGTAAAAGGATGTTGATGTTTCTAATGTAAATATCACGAATTAACCAGATGTTTAAATTATGAATTAATGTTCTCAATTTTTAATTAGATATGCGTGCAAGCTGCATCAAAAACATTTGTTATTTTCTCATTTTGTATGGGGAGGGGGGCAATGGTCCTTCCCCAATTATATGTACTTTTCTAATTTGAGGAATACGCATGTGGTCTGTAACTCTTAGAATTGATGGTTAGTATCTAAATACATGATATAAAAATGTTGCTTACTCCTAATCTGAAATAGTTGTTGAGTGCAAGATGTATGTCCCAGTTGTCGTAATGTTCAACCTAACGGTCAAAGTTAATGTTGTTGATTTTTATGTCATGTTAGACCTGACGAGTCGACCTGAACTGTGATAATCACCCTTAAAATTAATAATATAGTCATCAATGCAGCAAAGTACGCTTTTGAAATAAAAAACCATAGCTATGCTAGGTGTAGGAACTTTTCAATAAGTGGTAGTTTTTGGAACCCTAGCCCGAATTGTGGTAGTTTTATGTTATTTACTCCGCTAAAATGTGTTTACATAAATCTGATTTTGAAAAAGTTAGAATGTCTTATAACAGGGAATGTAGGAAAAAACAATGTAGCCAAATTTTTTCGAACCTTGGACCGTAGAACAATAGTTCTATGGTAATATATTAATAGTCAAAGAAATAAATATACAAAGCCCGAACAATTACATGGCATTCATCCAATAGCTCTGAAACATGATCAACCAAATTACAAGTTGTTCTCTAACCAGCACTGAAACTTATCAACTCTAGAGGTTTTGGCTCTTAAGGCTGTCCCCTTAATCCCTTCTTGAAGGTAGTATTTCCGGCCCATAATATGTGGAGCGGCTTTCCTGAAGATTTTGTCATTATGGACGGACTAAATACCCCAGCAGCCCATTAGCGGAATATCTGAAGAGATCTCTTTGGGAAGCAATGAGGAGTTGTTGTAGATCTCATCATAACATGAAGTACCTCATTTTATTTGAGGAATAATATGATTCCAAAGCCACTAGCAAAAAGCAGTCCCAAAATAGTTGCATTAAATTTTCCTCAACCTTGTCATTGCATAGCACACAACTGTAGTCTTCCAGATACATGTATTTCCTCTTTAATAAGTTTCTCGTGTTCACTTTGTCGTATAGAAGGAGCCAGAAAAAAATATTGTGCCGGAGTTGAGTTGAGCATTTCCAAAGTTGCTTAAATATTTGATGACATTGGCTAGGTCCTTGTAGAACTTTATACATTTTCCTAGAGGAGTAGTTGCTATTCTGCCAAGTGTACCTCCATGTGTCTTTGATCAATTGGTTGGATTCTAGTTGAACCATAGGAATGAGTAATAAAAATTGCTGGTGTGCTTGGGTGGAAAGTGGATGGTGGAACGTATCTTCAAATTTTTCTATGACTCATACTTGATGGAGGGAAATCTCAGTGCCCTCCCGCCAGTAAGGGTTGGGACCCACCGCGCTTCCATGGCCCTAAGAAATTTTGTGTGCAATGATACATGTATAAGACTAAGTTCTTTCCTCTAACATGCAATAAAAATCAACACTTATCCCTTGTGCTCTATCTACCCAATAACGGATGAACTCACATACGTGTTAGTTGTTCAATTAACTTTGCCCACGTGAGTGTAGCACCACATGTAATGTCCCTGCAAAAAAAGTGTTGCTCTATTTATGTTGAATGTTGTTTTATTTTTATACTCACTGGGGCTCATGTTTCATGTCATTTAGTTTTAAGGCATACCTATTAAGTTCTATTTCAAATAATTGATCGCCAATAAAGAGATCGAAAGATATTTTGAATCTATAAAAAATAGAATTACAAGATTCTAAAAAGTGGGCTCACCGATGGTGGCGAGAAAAAAGGTGGAGAATAATGATAGGAAAGATGTTGTTATCTTCTTGAATGGAAATGTTGTCATTGGTTAAATAGTGGATGAGAGAGAGGATAGGATCGAAGATGTTGCTTTATCATCTTGCATGGAGTACGTGGTTGAATAGACCTGTTGATTGCCTATGCGGGAGGGAGTGAGTAAATTTGTTGTTACTAGGTAATTGCCCGTGCATTACTATGGGTATACAAATATGTTGGTGGTTCCACAATAATTTTGATTAATGAACCATATATTAGAGATCGGTATATATTTGAGATTGGTTTATTAGAGATTGATTTGCGACCTTGGTTAGGAAGGTGATCACATAATAGTAACTGCAGAGTTATTATGCATTACAAAGGAAAGAATAAAACCATTATTGCAAAGAAAAAAATGGTTATTGCCTCGCTATTGTGACGCCCCCGATTTGACCGTACACTAATCATACATGCAAACGTGTACGACCAAGATCAGGGACTCACAGGAAGATATCACAACACAACTCTACAAATAAAATAAGTCACACAAGCATCATATTACAAGCCAGGGGCCTCGAGGGCTCGAATACAAGAGCTCGATCATAGACGAGTCAGCGGAAGCAACAATATCTGAGTACAGACATAAGTTAAACAAGTTTGCCTTAAGAAGGCTAGCACAAACTGGGATACAGATCGAAAGAGGCGCAGGCCTCCTGCCTGGGATCCTTCTAAACTACTCCTGGTCGTCGTTACTCTTCTTCGAACTTGCAAGCTTGGGACACAAGCGTAAACTGAAAAAGAAGTAAGACCAGGTACACTGCTAAACATAAGTATAAAGAGGTGGAAGGCTGGCTGTGCTTGTGCTCACCTACAGGTCTGTCCCAGCATACAGTATCGAAAAAGACTGTCTCTTATTTTTGATTTGTCTGAATCAGCGTATATTAACTAATACTACTTTATCCAGTCAATAATAGCGGGCAGCACGTAGTAGTAGGCACCTCCGGTGTAGTAGGAGTCGTCGTCGACGGTGGCGTCTGGCTCCTGGGCTCCAACATCTGGTTGCGACAACCAGGTAGAAGGAATAGAGGGAAAAGAAGGAGAAAGCAACCGTGAGTACTCATCCAAAGTACTCGCAAGCAAGGAGCTACACTACATATGTATGCATTGGTATCAACTGGAATAAGGCTATTATAAGTGGACTGAACTGCAGAAAGCCGGAATAAGAGGGGGATAGCTAGTCCTTTCGAAGACTACGCTTCTGGCAGCCTCCGTCTTGCAGCATGTAGAAGAGAGTAGACTGAAGTCCTCCAAGTAGCATCGCATAGCATAATCCTAACCGATGAGCCTCCCCTCGTCGCCCTGTGAGAGAGCGATCACCGGTTGTATCTGGTACTTGGAAGGGTGTGTTTTATTAAGTATCCGGTTCTAGTTGTCATAAGGTCAAGATACAACTCCGGGTCGTCCTTTTACCGAGGGACACGGCTATTCGAATAGATAAACTTCCCTGCAGGGATGCACCACATACCCCAACACGCTCGATCCCATTTAGCCGGACACACTTTCCTGGGTCATGCCCGGCCTCGGAAGATCAACACGTCGCAGCCCTACCTAGGCACAATAGAGAGGTCAGCACGCCGGTCTAAATCCTATGGCGCAGGGGTCTGGGCCCATCGCCCTTTGCACACCTGCACGTTGCGTACGCGGCCGGAAGCAGACCTAGCCTAGTGGCTTTCCAGTCCAATCCGGTGCGCGCCACTCAGTCGCTGATGTCACGAAGGCTTCGGCTGATACCACAACGCCGGGATACCCATAACTACTCCCGCGTAGATGGTTAGTGCGTATAGACCAAATGGCCAGACTCAGATCAAATACCCAGATCTCGTTAAGCGTGTTAAGTATCCGCGAACACCGACCAGGGGCAGGCCCACCTCTCTCCTAGGTGGTCGGAACCTGCCCTGTCGCTCCGCCACAAAGTAACAGTCGGGGGCCGTCGGGAACCCAGGCCCACCTCTACCGGGATGGAGCCACCTGCCCCTTCAGCCCCCATCTCCGAATAGTATCACAGGTAATGTAGCAGTGTAATGTATATAGTATATGCCCGTGATCACCTCCCGAAGTGATCACGGCCCAGTAGTATAGCATGGCAGACGGACAAGAGTGTAGGGCCACTGATGGAACACTAGCATCCTATACTAGGCATGTAGGATTGCAGGTAAAGGTAACAACAGTAATAACAAGGACAGGCTATGCATCAGGATAGGGATAACGGAAAGCAATATCATGCTACACTACTCTAATGCAAGCAGTATAGAAGAGAGTAGGCGATATCTGGTGATCAAGGGGGGGGGGGCTTGCCTGGTTGCTCTGGCAAGAGAGAGGGGTCGTCAACTCCGTAGTCGTACTGGGTAGCAGCGGCGTCGGTCTCGGTGTCTATCGAGAGAAGAGGGGGGAGAAACAATAAATATTTAAGCAAGCATATGCATAGTGATGCATGACATGACAAGTAACGGCGTTAGAGGTGCCCTAACACGGTAATAGGTGATACCGGCGAAGGGGGGAAACATGCGGGAAAGTATTCCCGGTGTTTCGCGTTTTCGGACAGATGGACCGGAGGGGGAAAGTTGCGTGTTTGCTATGCTAGGGATGTGTAACGGACGAACGGGCTGCGTATCCGGATTCGTCTCGTTGTTCTGAGCAACTTTCATGTTGAAAATAATTTAATCCGAGTTACGGATTAAAAGATATGATTTTCTAAAGATTTTATTAATTTCTGAAATTTAATTAATTCGAAAATGGATTTATGACATCAGCATGATGTCATGCTGACATCAGCAGTCAACAGGGGTTGACTGGGTCAAACTGACGCGTGGGTCCAATGGGACCCACCTGTCATACTCTGTCAGGTTAATTAGGGTGTAGTTAAACTAATTACTGTTTAATTAAACTAGTAGGTTAATTAGATTAATTAATTAAGGTTAATTAACTTAATTAAGTTAATTAAGTTAATTAATTAATTCAATTTATATTTATTTCAATTATTATTTTATTTATATATATATATATATATTTATTAAAAAACGTTCTGGGCAGGGCCCATGTGTCATTGGCAGGGGCTTAGCGGGCGTGAGCCCGAGAGGCGCTGGGCGCGTGGGGGCACGCCGGCGGCCAGGGCCAGGGGAGACGGGGCTCCGGCGAGCCACCGGAGCGGCGGCGGCGGGCGTGTAGCGACAGCGACGGCGCTGCAGATAGTCGGGTCAGAGGGGGGGAAGGCGCGGGCGGCTCCGGGTAGGCACGTCCAGGGAGGGAGTGGAGCTGAGCGGCGGCGCCGGTGAGCGCAGCAGCGGGCGGATGCATGAGCAGGAGCGGCGACGGGGAGTGTCAGCGCGAGCGTGAGTTGCCAACCGCGGTCGGGCACGACAAGGAACGTGCAGGGGGGGGCGCAGCGAGGCGAAGCAGAGGCCGCGGTGCACGGCAGGGTGGCCGCGGGCACCAGGCCGCGGGGCAAGGGTCGGGCGGAGCTGCGGGAGCACGCGGGCGAGCGAGTCCCATCGAGGACGATTCCGGCACGGGGTCAGGAGGCAGATGGGGGTGCCGCTCACAAGGGGTTGCAGGGGACTGGGCAGCGGGGCGCGAGGAGGAAGACGGGGACGCCGGCGACGTAGGGGAGGCAGTCCGGCGAGGTGGTCTCCGGCGACGGCATCGAGCGAAGAGGACGGCGGCGTCGGGCGCATGGAGGTCGTTCGGGGAGGATTGGTGGAGCGAGGCGGCGGCGATGGCGTTCCGGCGACGGAGTGGTGGGGCGGGGCAGCCCGGTGATGATGGGGCGGCGTCGGGCCCCGGCGTCGGGCTCGGGGGCAAGGGATCGGGGCGAGGTGCGTTGGGGCGCCCCTGATCCAGATCGCACGGGGGGGGGGGGGGGGAGTGGGGATCGTGGGGAAGGGGGTTAGGGTTTCGGTGCCCCCCGGGAGGGGTTAATGGCATGGGTTTGGGCCGGCCTAGACGGCCTGGTGGCCAGCTGGGCCGTTTGGCCCAACGGGTGGAAGAGGGGGGGGGTGTTTCTTTTCTTCTCATTTTTCTTATTTATTTCCCTTTTGTTTTTATTTTACTTTCTTTTTAAGTTTACTTTTACTTAATATTAAAATGATCCCTAAATTAGTAATACCATGAAACCCACTGCCACAAAAGGCTTTACCCCAAAACAATTTAGTTTAGTATTTTATTTATTTATAAAAGCATTTAAATATCGGTTTTGCTACTGTTTTATCTATTTTAGATTATCTCCACTTTTTATAAAAGTGTGGTTTTTCCACCATAATTACCTATGCATTATTCGGCAATCACCGAACAATTTTGTTTTAATTTTTGAAAACTGTTATTATTTACCAAACTTTGAATTTGAATTTTGGACTGGCTTTGACCTAACGATAGATTAGCAACAGTAACCGAGGTGACGTGGCATGATTAGCGTGGGATTACTGTAGCATGATTATCCGGGCGTCACAATTCTCCTCCACTACAAGAAATCTCGTCCCGAGATTTAAGAGAGGGACTAGGGGTAAGGTCTAGTTACGAAATTCTATTGAATCTTCTCGGTCTTGATTGCTCTTCTCGAAGTGGTCGATCCATTACATTGATATCTTCATTTCACTGCTTCAAGTCACCATGATCAATTTGTCATCCTTTCTTCGGGATCTCCATCGTACTTACGAATAGGTAAGTGGCAGCTCTACAACGATAGGATGTTATAATGGAAAATCTTCTAGGGGTTTCCCAAGTATGAACATAAGAGTATCTCTTGAGTTGAACAAATGAAACACATCAAGAGCTAAGTGATGCAATAAGAAGTTTCAAGCGGATAGGCAATCGTCCATTGCCTGAAACAGAGTGTGAATGGGGTTCAGAGCAACAGGAATAAGTATTGTGTTCGATACCAGAATTGATCACTAGGAAGGTGGCTCGCAAATTACATACGAAGTCAAGTTCTAGGAATAACTTTGGCAACAGGGTGTATAGGAGAGTCAGGTTTCGATCCTGGGACCTGTGGGTTATGGGCCCACACGTGGGTTAAAAGTAGGAAGGGCGGTAACATCTTGCACGATCATGTAAGCAAGGCATGTCAGAGGATTACCTGTCATTTATGTCGGCAACAACATCGGTACCAAGGGCGAGGAACAAAGAGAACCATTTTCCTGCTCGTCGAAATGAGGCGGACCAATAGGCAAAGTCCTCGTCCATCGGTGGTTGCCGGAATGTCAACAACAATAGTAACAGGGTCTTACTGACAGAGTCGTACGCTGAGGTGCTTATAAAAACAGTGACGTATTACTGCTTAGATCATATAAACCTCAAGAAGGTTAAACAGAACAATGGAAAGGAAAATGTGATTATCAGATTAAATAGAACAATGGAAAGGAAAAATGTGTTTAAGCACATATTTCAGGGGTATATCCTTCCCAATACAAGCATAGTATGATACCCAAGACCGGATAGAAGGTAGAAACCCACTTAGGTAAGGGGAGAGGAATTTCATGACGTTACCCATACAACGGTGTTCGGATAGTTGAGCAAGAAACAATTAGCATTGGGCTTCAAATGTTCTTGTTGAAGAACGGAGTACCATAAACATGCTTCGAGATAGCATTGACATGGTCATCAGGTAAGGATCAGGCTATGGATACACAAAGGATCCATCAGGAACAACTTATAGAATAAGTCTTACCATTCTTCTCATGGAAGAAAGGATAACCTTACTAAAATGGAAACTATAACCACAAGTCCTCCGGCCAGGTGTGATGGGCATGACATCACCTTACCAATATATAAGGACCAGTGTTATAACTCTTGGAGATATGTCCCAACCATCATATCTGACCGGGATTCATATCCGATTGGTGTTAGGATATCTCAGACTCGGGGTGCCTGAGAAGAAGAGGTGCAACACATTTGACGAGATGACATTATATGACTCTTGGGAAATGAACTATGAAAGCGAGTCCCGATCAAGGTTTCATAATTAAGCCAAGGGGAGGATGAGGAAGTGGCTGATGGACTCAGCAATAATTCAACGAGGTATCCAAAAGGATGCATCTCCACAATTATGTGGATAGGGAGATAGCATTTGTCAGATCAAATAATATAATGAAGTATGCTCGAGGAAAACATACACAATTAAACATTGGTTGAAAGGTGCCCCCGAATTATGGGTTGGGTTGCACGACCAATGTCAGATTGGTGATTCAATAATCAATAGTCTAAAAATGAACGGATATGGCAAGAAGTATCACTTGTACCAAGAATGCATAAGAGGTGGTGAAATTCCCACAACATTCTTGACCTAAAAGGTGGTAATATCCAAGGTAAGGAAGAACAATGTTGGGTAGCAAGGAACTCAAGGTATAACACAAAACACGAATAAGTTTGTGTTGAACGGAAGGCAATAAAGTGGTCGGTGATAATACAAACCATTGAGGGGCGAGGATGGTATTTCTCATCAAGAATTCGATATATATCTTGGAAGAGCTCAGGAGGTTGATGATGACCACGACACATTTGTCGAGAAATTTCATGAAGATGTAATCGGTTGGCGATGACATCAAGTCAAATGATGATGCAGCGAAAGTCAAATAATACCTGAAGAAGAACTCATAAGAAGTTATGCAGTTCCGTGATAATCTCGAGATACCAGAGGGGGGTAATACTCGATGACAGGTCAAAGTAGAGGTTGGCCTGGGGTATTGCTCTACAAAAGACAAGCGCTTAAACTTGCACACGAAATGGTATTTAAAGGAGAACATGGTCGGAACCATGATTGTAAAAGGTCAGATCCCAGATATAAGATGAACTTATACCAAAGGAATAATTTAATTTAAGAGAAGCTTTAACGATAAGATCTACATCGTGTCCATGGGCATGAACACAAGTTCAAGGTCGACTCCCACTTCCCCAATGCATAACCTTTCATTCACTTCTCACTTTCGAAGAAGTTGTAGTGTTGAAATTTTATTTGGCAAAATACCAGAAGTGTATGGCTCGTGAAAACTTTCGAGTTCACACAGTTTAGAGAAGGCATAGGTTCAACCCATCAGGGCATCTTAGGAGTATATACCACAAATTTCAAGAATAAATAACACAAGCTCGATAGTAGAGCATGTTAGAGAAAGCAGAGGATACAATTTACCAAAGGTATTATGTATCCGAGGAAAGGCTCACAGACTTATTGAATATGAAGGACGCTGTCGGATAAAATCCAGCAAGTGATCTGGTGGTCCTCAAGGGATCTGGTGCGAGCATCGGTACTCAACCAGAGGGAGAAACAATGCAAGGAGATCAGACTTTAGAAACAACTGACTAATTCAAGGCTCAAATGCAAAGAAATTATCAATTCCAAGACAAGGGATCAGAAGCAATGCTCTGATCAGGGATGGATAAGTTGAATAGCCTTAAGGGTACAATCAACAACAATTTGATTGGTCGAGATCCAGCTCATGTTTTAAAATAACGTCTGAGCAGGAAAGATAATTTAAAAGGATCAACTGATGATTGTGTGCATTTGCACTCATGTTGAATCAATAGGATCAAAAAGACGATGCCTAAGGATACTAACGAATATTGCCAGATATATGGGAAGCATCCATAATGGAAGTCGACAAGTATTTGCAGAGCAATAAAGCTGCTAAGGATTTTCGGAGGATTGAATAGTATTTCAAAGACTTTTGTGAAACGTATGAACAACTGGGGGATGAGCGGATACTCGATAAGTGTGAGAATTATCCGTAGGGGTAGTCAGGTGACAAAGAACAGCAAGGCAGTAAGCCCAAAGGATTACCGAAACAACGACGAGTATTTCGGGGTATCTTGTAATAACAAGACCAACTGGGAAGCATTGTATGAATGGCGAGTATACGTGGTTATCCATAGGGGTTTATCGATGGAGGGGAATTGCAAAAGCGACGCCATAAAGTCTCTAGAGAACATCAGAGAGTATCTTCGGATTCTTCTAGTGCAGCAGGCGATCATCTGAAGTGAGGGGCTCTCCGGGAGAAAGTACTTTCGAGAACCTAAAGTTAGTTTTGTTTTTAGTAAAATCATTTAACTTGAATAGAAGAGAGCTCAGAGTCCCAGAGTAAAGGCGAGGAATAAAAGATCCTAATACCACCCAAATGGCGACGTGGGCCCGTAAGCCGCACAGCCATGTTAGTAAAAGTTTTGTAATGTCTAGACTCGACTTCGGCCAAGGAGTTGGAAAGGGGGATTCCTACAGGCAGTCGGCTCTGATACCAACTTGTGACGCCCCCGATTTGACCGTACACTAATCATACATGCAAACGTGTACAACCAAGATTAGGGACTCATGGGAAGATATCACAACACAACTCTACAAATAAAATAAGTCACACAAGCATCATATTACAAGCCAGGGGCCTCGAGGGCTCGAATACAAGAGCTCGATCATAGACGAGTCAGCGGAAGCAACAATATCTGAGTACAGACATGAGTTAAACAAGTTTGCCTTAAGAAGGCTAGCACAAACTGGGATACAAATCGAAAGAGGCGCAGGCCTCCTACCTGGGATCCTCCTAAACTACTCCTGGTCGTCGTTAGCGGGAAGCACGTAGTAGTAGGCACCTCCGGTGTAGTAGGAGTCGTCGTCGACGGTGGCGTCTGGCTCCTGGGCTCCAACATCTGGTTGCGACAACCAGGTAGAAGGAATAGAGGGAAAAGACGGAGAAAGCAACCATGAGTACTCATCCAAAGTACTCGCAAGCAAGGAGCTACACTACATATGTATGCATTGGTATCAACTGGAATAAGGCTATTATAAGTGGACTGAACTGCAGAAAGCCGGAATAAGAGGGGGATAGCTAGTCCTTTCGAAGACTACGCTTCTGGCAGCCTCCGTCTTGCAGCATGTAGAAGAGAGTAGACTGAAGTCCTCCAAGTAGCATCACATAGCATAATCCTAACCGATGAGCCTCCCCTCATCGCCCTGTGAGAGAGCGATCACCGGTTGTATCTGGTACTTGGAAGGGTGTGTTTTATTAAGTATCCAGTTCTAGTTGTCATAAGGTCAAGATACAACTCCGGGTCGTCCTTTTACCGAGGGACACGGCTATTCGAATAGATAAACTTCCCTGCAGGGGTGCACCACATACCCCAACACGCTCGATCCCATTTGGCCGGACACACTTTCCTGGGTCATGCCCGGCCTCGAAAGATCAACACGTCGCAGCCCTACCTAGGCACAACAGAGAGGTCAGCACGCCGGTCTAAATCCTATGGCGTAGGGGTCTGGGCCCTTCGCCCTTTGCACACCTGCACGTTGCATACGCGGCCGGAAGCAGACCTAGCCTAGTGGCTTTCCAGTCCAATCCAGCGCGCGCCACTCAGTCGCTGACGTCACGAAGGCTTCGGCTGATACCACGACGCCGGGATACCCATAACTACTCCCGCGTAGATGGTTAGTGCGTATAGACCAAATGGCCAGACTCAGATCAAATACCCAGATCTTGTTAAGCGTGTTAAGTATCCGCGAACACCGACCAGGGGCAGGCCCACCTCTCTCCTAGGTGGTCGGAACCTGCCCTGTCGCTCCGCCACAAAGTAACAGTCGGGGGCCGTTGGGAAGCCAGGCCCACCTCTACCGGGATGGAGCCACCTGCCCCTTCAGCCCCCATCTCCGAACAGTATCACAGGTAATGTAGCAGTGTAATGTATATAGTATATGCCCGTGATCACCTCCCGAAGTGATCACGGCCCAGTAGTATAGCATGGCAGACGGACAAGAGTGTAGGGCCACTGATGGAACACTAGCATCCTATACTAGGCATGTAGGATTGCAGGTAAAGGTAACAACAGTAATAACAAGGACAGGCTATGCATCAGGATAGGGATAACGGAAAGCAATATCATGCTACACTACTCTAATGCAAGCAGTATAGAAGAGAGTAGGCGATATCTGGTGATCAAGGGGGGGGGGGCTTGCCTGGTTGCTCTGGCAAGAGAGAGGGGTCGTCAACTCCGTAGTCGTACTGGGTAGCAGCGGCGTCGGTCTCGGTGTCTATCGAGAGAAGAGGGGGGAGAAACAATAAATATTTAAGCAAGCATATGCATAGTGATGCATGACATGACAAGTAACGGCGTTAGAGGTGCCCTAACGCGGTAATAGGTGATACCGGCGAAGGGGGGAAACATCCGGAAAAGTATTCCCGGTGTTTCGCGTTTTCGGACATATGGACCGGAGGGGGAAAGTTGCGTGTTTGCTATGCTAGGGATGTGTAGCGGACGAACGGGCTGCGTATCCGGATTCGTCTCGTTGTTCTGAGCAACTTTCATGTTGAAAATAATTTAATCCGAGTTACGGATTAAAAGATATGATTTTCTAAAGATTTTATTAATTTCTGAAATTTAATTAATTATTTAATTAATTCGAAAATGGATTTATGACATCAGCATGATGTCATGCTGACATCAGCAGTCAACAGGGGTTGACTGGGTCAAACTGACGCGTGGGTCCAATGGGACCCACCTGTCATACTCTGTTAGGTTAATTAGGGTGTAGTTAAACTAATTACTGTTTAATTAAACTAATAGGTTAATTAGATTAATTAATTAAGGTTAATTAACTTAATTAATTAAATTTATTTTTATTTTTATTATTATTTTATATATATATATATATTAAAAAAATGTTCTGGGCAGGGCCCATGTGCCATTGGCAGGGGCTTAGCGGGCGCCGGGCGAGCAACGCGGCGGGGCGCCCGAACGGGCGTGAGCCCGAGAGGCGCTGGGCACGTGGGGGCACGCCGGCGGCCAGGGCCATGGGAGACGGGGCTCCGGCGAGCCACCGGAGTGGCGGTGGCGGGCGTGTAGCGGCAGCGACGGCGCTGCAGAAAGTCGGGTCAGAGGGGGGGAAGGCGCGGGCGGCTCCGGGTAGCCACGTCCAGGGAGGGAGTGGAGCTGAGCGGCGGCGCTGGTGAGCGCAGCAGCGGGCGGATGCATGAGCAGGAGCGGCGACGGGGAGTGTCAGCGCGAGCGCGCGTTGCCAACCGCGGTCGGGCACGGCAAGGAACGTGTAGGGGGGGCAGCGAGGCGAAGCAGAGGCCGCGGTGCACGGCAGGGTGGCCGCGGGCACCTGGCCGCGGGGCAAGGGTCGGGCGGAGCTGCGGGAGCACGCGGGCGAGCGAGTCCCGTCGAGGACGATTCCGGCACGGGGTCAGAGAGGGAGATGGTGGTGCCGCTCACAAGGGGTTGCAGGGGACTGGGCAGCGGGGCGCGAGGAGGAAGACGGGGACGCCGACGATGTAGGGGAGGCAGTCCGGCGAGGTGGTCTCCGGCGACGGCGTCGAGCGAAGAGGACGGCGGCGTCGGGCGCATGGAGGTCGTTCGGGTAGGATTGGTGGAGCGAGGCGGCGGCGATGGCGTTCCGGCGACGGAGTGGTGGGGCGGGGAAGCCCGGTGATGATGGGGCGGCGTCGGGCCCCGGCGTCGGGCTCGGGGGCAAGGGATCGGGGCGAGGTGCGTTGGGGCGCCCCTGATCCAGATCGCGCGCGGGGGGGGGGGGGGGGGGAGTGGGGATCGTGGGGAAGGGGGTTAGGGTTTCGGTGCCCCCCGGGAGGGGTTAATGGCATGGGTTTGGGCCGGCCTAGACGGCCTGGTGGCCAGCTGGGCCGTTTGGCCCAACGGGTGGAAGAGGGGGGGTGTTTCTTTTCTTCTCCTTTTTCTTATTTATTTCCCTTTTGTTTTTATTTTACTTTCTTTTTAAGTTTACTTTTACTTAATATTAAAATGATCCCTAAAGTAGTAATACCATGAAACCCACCGCCACAAAAGGCTTTACCCCAAAACAATTTAGTTTAGTATTTTATTTATTTATAAAAGCATTTAAATATCGGTTTTGCTACTGTTTTATCTATTTTAGATTATCTCCCCTTTTTATAAAAGTGTGGTTTTTCCACCATAATTACCGATGCATTATTCGGCAATCACCGAACAATTTTTTTAATTTTTGAAAACTGTTATTATTTACCAAACTTTGAATTTGAATTTTGGACCGGCTTTGACCTAACGATAGATTAGCAACAGTAACCGAGGTGATGTGGCATGATTAGCGTGGGATTACTGTAGCATGATTATCCGGGCGTCACAGCTATACACGACAGCCATATTATTGGTGATTGAAGGGGCTATCAACATACATGGAAAGTTTGATGAAGGTGTCGGCTTGCAGAAAAAGGAATATTACTTATTTTTTTAAGTATGAAGTAAGTATAGAGAGTGGAGATAGGATGGTAACCATAGGTTGTCATGTTCGACGCACATTTCGCAATTAGAATAGTTGTTTGATCACCATGTTTTTGTTGTTCCGTGGCCATGCAAGGCCATTCAACTGCAGCGGACCATCACAAACAGGTGGGGATAGGACCAAGGCGGTTGGCGGGGGAGTCCTCCTTGGCGGCCCGTGAGAAAGTATGGTGTGAAGAAGAGAGGGTGCCATGGAAAAGGTTAGGTGGGCGTTGACAGTGTCCCGGATTAGGGGGTACTAAGCTGGTCGGCCCATAACCTTCGGATAGGCCCATGGCAAGACATGGCAAGACTCCAGAAGCTACATGTCTGGGGATGATCAAGACCATGTTTGCCAAAGATTTGACGTATACTTCAAGACATCTCCTACCGCCTCCATGTGTAGCCCTAGATACCGACAATCTATAAACACATCATATATGGCTAGCATATGAACATGCAAATAGGGGATGAATGAATCGTAGGTTTAAACATAGCATATACAGCCGAAATCTAATTCTCATGGAATTATGCCTCTGATGAAGGATCAATTTGGTTGCAAGGGTGTGCAAAGGCATAGGTACATAATCATGTGTTTCGCTGAAGGAAACAATGATGCTAAATGCATCCACGCTCTAAAATTACACATTATACTCTCATGATAGATGCTGAAATGACATGAAAAGAAAAGAGTGACAAATATTTTTCATAGTTCTGCCTGTTCCATTTTTTTTGTCCTGGTAAAATGTACAATCAATATAGAGTCCATGTTGATGGCTCATTATTTTCTAATTCCTTGTGAACTGGAAGTACATTTGTGCCCCTAAGTCTTTGGGTGGCCTTGGAATTAAGGATTTGATTGATTATAGCCGAGCTCTTCCCCTAAGATAGCCTTGGTACCAATGGGATATCATTCATAGGCCTTGGAAGCAGAGTGGTTTATAACAGTAAAATTAAGCCCACAATGTTAATACACATGAGGATATGAAAAATATATATTACATATGGTTAATATTGAAACAGAGAAATATGTATTGCAGCGCACGTGCATTGTTCTAGTCTTACTAAACATACTTACATTTCTTTACGGAGGGAGTATTTGCTACACCTTATGCAAAAAAAAAAATCCTTGTATACGTTCATCTAAAAACTAGTAAACGTGCACAAACATCATGTTAGTACGTGACCATTTCTTTGTTACAAAAACGTGCATACGCAAGCACACGACAGCTGGCCGTATGCTCACAAAACTCGATCCAGGAGGGTCCGGGGCTCGCCGGAAGCAAGAAAAAATGGTATCACCGTGGGGATTGCACTCCCAGATACGCAGAATCGTCCAGGCTGACATATGCATTGCTAAGCTCAATCTCGGAGCAATTGCTTGCTGGCGGTGGCGACCCAACAGCAAGCAAGGCTTCCGTCTCCTCGGAACTCTTTTGGCCCCACGGATGCTGCGCAAGCAGACGCCTCCTTAGCCCGCCAAGCTCTTCTGCAACCTCGCGCATGGAGGGTCTCCTCTCGCTGCCCATCTCCAGGCACTGCTTTGCTATCTCTGCCACCTGCTCAATCACCTCGATGCTCTGCTCGTCCATGATCTGGGCGTCCACTATCTCGTCCAGCTTGCTCGCGCTCGCGGCGAGAAGGAAGTGCGACGAGAGGTTCTTCTCCTCGCCCTCGGCGGCCTGAAGGTTGAGCGCCTTCCTCCGGGTGAGCAGCTCCAGGAGGACGACGCCGAAGCTGTACACGTCGCTCTTGTCCGTCAGCTTGCAGGTCTGCATGTACTCCGGGTCGAGATAGCCGCAGGTGCCCTGGACAAACGTCACGAACTGGGCCTCGTCCGTCGGGGCCAGCGTGGAGGCCCCGAAGTCGGAGACCTTGACGGTGTGGCCGTCGTCGATGAGCATGTTGGGCGACTTCACGTCGCCGTGGATGATCGGCGGCGAGGCCCAGGAGTGCAGGTACGCGAGCGCCTCGGCGCCCTCGTGCGCGATCTTGAGGCGCGTCGCCAGGGGCAGGGGGGCGCGCGCTCCGTGGCGGTGGATGAGCTGGTACAGGGTGCCGTTGGGGACGAACTCGTAGACGAGTATGGGGACCTCCACCTCGAGGCAGCAGCCGTAGAGCCTGACGACGTTCCGGTGGTTGATCTGGGACAGGATGAGCATCTCCTTCCCGAACTCCTTCTTCTGCCGGTCGTTGATGAGCTTGCACCGCTTTATGGCCACTGTTCGGCTGTCCTTGAGGGTGCCCTTGTAGACGGTGCCGTTGCCTCCCTTCCCGATCACATTTCGCTCGTCGAATCTGCCGGTTGCCTCCTCTAGCTCCTCCTTGGTGAAGAGCGTGAAGGACACTCCTTGCTTTGACTTCATCTCCTCGAACAGCATGAGGCCTCCGTGCTGCTTGAAGTACCTCCGCTTTACGGTGGCGAGGCTCCTCCTTTCGTGGATCAGGTAGGCGCAGGACATGCTAATTACCAGTACAACTACGCTGATGCTAACACCTGCATTAAAAAGGTGTGCTAGAAATTAAGATTCACATGTCTGAAAGAATTCAGGGAGCATGCTTCTTGTTCTTGGGAGAGCAAAAAAATGTCAAATGGAGTGGCCCTGTTTGGTTCATAAGTTCTAAATTTTTTTTTAGTCCCAACTTATAAGTCTCAAGTCCCTACAAAGTCTCTATCTGTTTGGTTGCTGGGACTTATAAGTCTCTATAAGACCATATTATAACTATAAGTCCCTATAATTTCATCCTTGAGAGTCTTATTTCATAAGTCCAAATGCCCACTTTAAGGCCCTGTTTGGTTCATAAGTCTTAGGACTTTTTTTAGTTCCAACTTATAAGTCTCAAGTCCCTAAAAAGTCCTTACCTGTTTGGTTCCTGGGACTTATAAGTCTTTATAAGACCATATTACAACTATAAGTCCCTATAAGCCCTCCTTGAGAGTCTTATTTCATAAGTCCCAAATGCCTATTTAAGTCCCTATAAGTCCCTCCTGTTTGGTTTTGATGAGACTATTTAAGTCCCTAGACCAATAAGTCTCTGGAAACAAACACCCTCTAAGTCCCTTTGTTTCCAGAGATTGGTCTAAGGACTTAAATAAGTCCCTATAAGTTCCATCTAAACCAAACAGGAGTGACTTATAGGGATTTAAAGTGGGCATTTGGGACTTATGAAATAAGACTCGCAAGGAGGGATTTATAGAAACTTATAGTTGTAATATGGCCTTATAAAGACTTATAAGTTCCAGTAACCAAACATGTAGGGACTTTTTAGGGACTTATGACTTATAAGTTGGGACTAAAAAAAGTCCTAAGACTTATGAACCAAACATGACCTACTTATAGGAGCTTTTTAAATCCCTAAACCAATAAGTCCTCGAAAACAAACACCCTCTCAATTGGCGTACCAATTGCAATGTGCGCTCCAAGTTGAGATTTCTTGGCCTCGCATGTGCCAGTATAAGCGTTGCCTGTTGTCTTGTCAGGGCAAGCGCACCTGAATCCTCCCGGGGTGTTGATGCAGGTACCAGGAACAGAGCACGGGTAACTGATTCCACCATCACCGCACTCGTCAATATCTGCAAAAGCAAAAACCAAATCTGAATTTCTTATAGCAGACCTCGGCAATATCGATGCGGACGAAAGTTCATCTCAAGTAGGAATAGGAAAAGGACGAAGAGCAGACCTAGGCAGCCGCCTTGCATGTATGGGTTGCCTTGGTACCCACGAGAGCAGCTGCAGAGGTATCCCGGGCCGTTCCTCGAATCCACGCACACGCTGCTGCTGCTGACGCAGGCGTAGGCCGTGGTGTTCCGCATCGCCTCCCGGCACGTCACCTTCCCTACCACCCAATCGAGCACCAGCGGCACCTTCCCGCCGGTGGACGCCATGAAGTCGCCGGCGGTGACGTAGGTGGTGCGGAAGTCGAACCACGCCGCCTCGACCAGGACCGCGTAGCTGCACCGGCTGAAGTTGGCGATCGCGGTGGTGTTGAACTTCTCCTCAAACACCACGTCGTACGAGTTGATCCCCCTGGGGATGGCCGCCTGGCAGCAGCCCATGCCCGAGCAGGAGCCGTTCTCCAGCCGGCCGGCGCCCGGGCACGTGGCCATGCACCCGGTCATGTACGTGGAGCCCGTCGCGAACTGGGACGCGTCCTTGGAGCTCACGTAGGCGAGCGAGTTGCACCCGACGACGGTGAACCGGTTGTCCTCGTCGGACAGCATGAAGGACGAGTCGGAGAAGTCCGTCCACATGCTGCTCCCCCCGTCCATGGACCGGGACGTGGCGTTGTAGCACCACGGGTTGATCTCGTTGCGGACGCGCGCCTGCCCGCGGGCCACGGACACGCCCAGGACCTCGACCTCGAAGCAGAAGGGCCTGTAGGTGCCGTCGGCGGTGAGGTTGCAGGTGAGGCCGAAGGTCACGTCGTTCTCGCCCGTGTAGAGGTAGCACCCGCGGCCGATGCCGAACGGGTACGGGATGTCCACGTCGCCGCACCCCCGCTGGCATGTTCCGCCCGGTGGTTGCGATGCCGCCGCCGCGGGCCACGCCGAAGCGAGCACGGCGATCAAGGTAAGAAGCATCTCTGCAGCTTGCGAGGTGAGCCGGCGTGCTCAAATTTTGCCTTGCCGTCGCTGCTCTGGATACAACTCCTTTACTTTAGTTTGGAGGCTGCAAGTTTCAACAAGGAAATATCAAGCGACGATTCTGGCAAGAGCTGTCGCCATTGCTGCAATGAATTCGCAAGCGACCACTTTGATTAGATCGGAGGATCTACACGTTCTCTCCAACCGTCCAAGGAAAATAGTTCCAAAAAGAGGAGACTGAAAAAGACTGATGCGGTAGGACTCCGTCAGAGTGTTCATGCGAATGCCTACTTTGTTGAAGCTCTTGCCGCTCGGTACTCGACAAAGACGCGCACGAGGGGGCGACGAACTCTCATGACCGATCAATTGCGTAAGCAAGATGCCGCGGGAGGAAATGATGGGAGACAAGGCCATCCGTTCATGATTTCACACACAGTTCGTTTGTCTCACGCGTCTCTGCCGCATACTTTGTTGTTAGCTCACACGGTGTGCCTTACTATTTTACGGGAAAGGCCGGTGCTCTTAGCCGGCGAACCTTCACCGCGAGGGGATGACATCGAGCTATTTTGATGGTAGTTTTAGTCGAGGGGATGACAGCTTCTGGAAAATATGACAGTTCCTTCGGAAGAAGGCATTTTCTGTTTATACTGTCATCGTTTCATCTCTTGAAGCAATTAAAACTGTCAGGAAAAAAGCATTCGCTTGCTATCACCTCCCAACTTACGTTCACCAGATAACATTAGCATTTTTTCAGGGAGTGTATAATGGTCAGTCAACTGATTTTGATTTATGCAAGTTCAGAAAAAAAACACATCTAGCCGCTACCGCCCAAAACCACGCCGCCTCTAACCTCCACGTCCTCTCTTCCCCTCACCGTGCTAGAGACTTGTGGCCAGGCTAAGGCTGGGCATCGGCCGATGAAGGTGGCGGCGGAGAGGTCTCCACTCGGTAGCCTTCAATGACGAGATGTGATTTGCATGTGCTGGCTTGAGGCAAAGAATATAGTTGTGCAACGGCAACAATGGCGTTTTCAGCCGGGCTGGCGGTCTCTAGTGACGAGGCGCCCGTGGTCGTGATCTCGTTTACAGGTACGCGGGCGGCAACGACGGCCTTCTCTGTCCCAACGAGGCGGTCCCTGGAATGAGTGCGCGGGTGGTGTCATGGTCCTGTGATGCTGGGCGGTTGTCGCAAGAAGCCGGACTGTCATGGACATTCAAATTTCACGACAACGGCTAGTATGTCTGCCAGACAATTCTACAGCCACATGCAAGGACAACGGAGCAAGAGGGCGTGGGCTCCAGAGCGTCCCAAAATTGGATTTTGGTGGTGCACCTTCCTCGACGATGACCTTAACCGTTTGGAGCCTTTGGTAGTGACCAGCTCTTGTCGCGGCTTGATTGTTTGCTTATGCAGGCATGCTCTTCAATTGTGTGCCATCCCGTGTTACACATGTAGCTGCTGGGTTCATGAAAAAGGATGGCGGAAACACAAGATGGTTTTGATTTGGTGGTGCTTATTGAGTACCCGGTCTCGAACTCTGGGATGAAAACTTTATGTTTGACCCTAGTTAGTTATACCTGGCAATGGTGGTGTTTTTGTGTTGTTATCGTGTTGAAGGCAATCCTCAGATTTGTTTGAACTTGATCTTCATGATGAAAACTTAGGATCTAGCCTTTGATGTTGGATTCGACTACTGTGGCGCTTGAGCATCGTTTCCTTCTTGAAGGCATGGCTATTGTATAACCTTTCTTGTTGTCTTTGTCATTTCACGAGATAGTTGGTGCAGATGGTCATTGTTGTAGTACGTCAATTGTTGTTATGATTGCTTCGGAGTGTTTTCTTTTTCATCCGCCTAGGCATGGTGCTCGTATTGTATGTAACGCCCCAGATATAACTTTCCCAATTTGTACTCCAACTCTTGCCGTTTCCGGCGTTAAGTTATATTTATTTCTCGGGTTCGGGTCTTTGTCTTCGTGTGTTGGTTTCGTTGTCATGCATCTCATATCATGTCATCATGTGCATTGCATTTGCATACGTGATCATCTCATACATTCGAGCATTTTCCCCGTTGTCCGTTTTGCATTCCGGCGCTTCGTTCTCCTCCGCGGGTCATTTCTACCTTTCTTTCGTGTGTGGGGATTAAACATTTCCGGATTGGACCGAGACTTGTCATGCGGCCTTGGTTTACGACCGGTAGACTGCCTGTCAAGTTTCGTATCATTTGGACTTCGTTTGATACTCCAACGGTTAACCGAGGGACCGAAAAGGCCTCGTGTGCGTTGCAGCCCAACACCCCTCCATTTTGGCCCAAAACCCACCAAACTCTGCTCCATCATCTAGAGCGTTCGATCACGATCGCGTGGCCGGAAACCGCACCTCATTTGGACTCTCCTAGCTCCACTTATGCCTATAAATAGAACCCCTTCGTTTTCGGATCTCTCTTCCCCCGAAACCCTAGTCTAAAAAAAACAAATCTCCCCCCGCGCGCCGGACAACGTCCGCCAGCGCCGGACGTGTCCGACCTCCGCCGCCAGCACCACGTGGCGCCCCCTCATTCGCCCGCGCCCTCAGGTCCACATCGCCGCCGCCACGGGCCCGACGACCCAAGTTCCGGCCCCCGACGCCGCCTCTGCGGGCCACTCGCCGCCCCGCGCCCGAGGACGCCGCGCCGCCTTCTTCCCACGGTCCGGTGGCCGGAGCCGCCATCGCCGCCACGGGCCATCCCGCGAGCCCGAGCCGGCCGCTGTCAGCGCCACCTCGCCGGCGCGCGAGCCGCGCCCCGCCGCCTTTCGCCTCCGGCGCCACCTCCTCGGCGTCTCCTCGCCGCCCCGGCCGCCGTCCTCGTCTTCCCCGGCCGTGAACAGTACTCCGGCGAGCTCCAAGTCCCTCTCCGGCGAACCTCGTTCCGCGTGCACGATCTGGATCTGAGATCTGAAATATCTCACGGTTGACTTTTTCCCTCCTAACCCTATTTTTCGAGCAAACTTTGACCTGCCATATCTCCACATCCGTAGCTCTGATTTGGACATATAGTATATCAAAATGTTCGTCTCGACGAGTACATCATTTCATTCCATTGCATTATTTTCATTTGAGTTCATCTTGATGCCCGAAATGCTGCTAGAAGGAGGCTTCGTGAGTTAATTGTCAGATCTGTTAGTTCATCTTAGACTTTTGTCATTTTTGCCATGATTGTTGTGTGCATGATATGCCTGTGAGTCCTTCATATGATTTGTTAAGCATTTTGTCTTCTTTCCAGAGGTGCAACCCATGCATTTTTAGGATGTGTGTGGTGACTTTTGCAAGCTTGCAAAGTGAGGCATGTGGTAAATCTGTTTTCAGTGACTTAGTAGTTTTCACTAAGTCTGGGATTATTTAGTTCATGATGCCATATGTTCATACTGTTTCCTAGTGATCCGTGCCTCTTTTGAGGGTGATCAGTAAAGGAGTTTTGTTAATCATGTTATGCTCTATCCATCCATGTCTTTGTTTGCATAAATGGAGTACCCTAGCTTGAGTCAATCGAGCTCTACTTTTGCTTCGTGGTAAATCTGGGCAGATCGTCAACTTGTTTGCGATTTTGCCGATGCTATTATAGTTGATCCGTGCATGCTATTCCATTGTTCTTGCCATGTCTAGCTTACATTTTGTGCCTTCTTAATGGATATATGCTTGTCTTGCCATGACTTGCACCGTAGTGAGTGCATCGAGCTCGTTTATATGCCTTCATGAGTTATATTTCAGCATGTCTCAATTTTCACTAAGTCTGAAAACTGATTGTATTTGAGCTATGGTCATGTGCTTGTTAGTATATTTTTTGATCCCTTTTGGCCCCAGGTCACTTGGGGACTTTTGTTAAGCTTGTTGAGCAGCTCTATGCCATGTTCTTACTTATCATAATCAGGTCATGTATCATGTTATTTTGCTGCTCCGAAGAGAGCTTCGTGATCTGAAATTCCAGACAAGTGTTAATTTCACTAAGTCTGAAATCTGTTTTGCATTTGCGTTTTTGCCATGCTTGTTTGGAACCTCATAATGGATGAATTGGCCGTGGCTCAGTGCTAGTGTTTTGTTAAGCATCTTCTGTGCATCCCTGCCATGTATTTTGTTGTCATGTTTGGGTGTTGTAGCATGTTCATTTCGTTGCATTTAGATGCCTACTTGCTGTAAATCGCAGACCGGTGTCATTCTTAAATCGCTTGCCATTTCCAAACCGTAACTCCGATTCCGGCGTTCTTTATATCGTTTTCAAACGATTTCATCCCATTTTTCCAGTGGCACACTTGGTTTTCCAAGTTGAGGCTAGGTTCATGCATTTCCTGTCACATCTTGCATCTTGCATCCCGCATCGCATCCCGCATCGCATCCCGCATAGCATACCATCATTGCATCTTATTGTTTGAGTTTGTACGTGGTTGATTGTATCCTTGTTAATTGTTTGTCTTGTTTGGGTAGAGCCGGGAGACGAGTTCGCTAACGAGGAGGCCATTGAGTTTGCTTTTGAGGATCCAGTCAACTCTGACAACTTTGCAGGCAAGATGATCATACCCTCGAAATCACTACTATCTTTGCTATGCTAGTTTGCTCGCTCTTTTGCTATGCCAATGCTACGATGCCTACCACTTGCTTGTCAGCCTCCCAAATTGCCATGTTCAGCCTCTAACCCACCATTGTCCTAGCAAACCGTTGATTGGCTATGTTACCGCTTTGCTCAGCCCCTCTTATAGCGTTGTTAGTTGCAGGTGAAGATTGGAGCCGTTCCTTGTTGGAACATTTATTTACTTGTTGGGATATCATTATATTGCTATGTTATCTTAATGCATCTATATACTTGGTAAAGGGTGGAAGGCTCGGCCTCTCGCCTAATGTTTTGTTCCACTCTTGCCGCCCTAGTTTCCGTCATATCGGTGTTATGTTCCCGGATTTTGCGTCCCTTACGCGGTTGGGCTATAATGGGAACCCCTTGATAGTTCGCCTTGATTAAAGCTTTTCCGGCAATGCCCAACATTGGTTTTACCATTTTCCACCTAGCCTCTTTTTCCCTTGGGTTTCCGGAGCCCGAGGGTCATCTTATTTAACCCCCCCGGGCCAGTGCTCCTCTGAGTGTTGGTCCGACCGAGTAGACTGCGGGGCCACCTCAGGGCAACTTGAGGGTTGGTTTTACTCGTAGGATGTCTCATCTGAGTGTGCCCTGAGAAAGAGATATGTGCAGCTCCTATCGGGATTTGTCGGCACATTTGGGCGGTGTTGCTGGTCTTGTTTTAACCTGTCGAAATGTCTTGTTGTACCGGGATACCGAGTCTGATCGGAATGTCTCGGATGGAGGTCTTTTCCTTCGTTGACCGTGCGAGCTTGTTATGGGCTAAGTTGGGACCCCCCCTGCAGGGATTGAACTTTCAAAAGCCGTGCCCGCGGTTATGGGCAGATGGGAATTTGTTAATGTCCGGTTGTAAATAACTTGAACCTTAATTAATTAAAATGAATCAACCGAGTGTGTTTCCGTGATAGCCTCTTCTTGGCAGAGTCCGGGAAGTGGACACGGTGTTGGAGTTATGTTTGCGCAGGTTGCTCTCTTGTTTTTCTCGCTCGCGCTTTGCCTCCTCTCCTCGCTCTCTTTTGCGAATAAGTTAGCCACCATATATGCTAGTCGCTTGCTGCAGCTCCACATATATTTACCCCTTCCTACCTATTAAGCTTAAATAGTCTTGATCGCGAGGGTGCGAGATTGCTGAGTCTCTGTGGCTCACAGATTACTATTACACTAGATGCAGGGACAGATGATACAGCTCCAGATGGCGCGCTTGAGCTCAAGTGGGAATACGACGAGGATTCTCAGCGTTACTATGTTTCTTTTCCTCATGATCAGTAGTGGTGCCCAGTTGGGGTTTGATCGGGACCTATGTCGCTTGTTGGGTTGTCTTTTATTTTGGCGCCGTAGTCGGGCCATGAGTGTTTGGATGATGTATGTTATTTATGTACTTTGATGTGACGTGGCGAGTGTAAGCCAACTATGTATCTCCCTTTTATTCTATATATTACATGGGATGTTGTGATGATTGCCTAACTTGCGGCATTGCTTTCAATGCGGTTATGTCTCTAAGTCGTGCCTCGACACGTGGGAGCTATAGCCGCATCGAGGGCGTTACATTGTATGACTTTGCTCTTTGCTGGCGTGATTCTTTGTGTGTGTGTGCGTTAGTGTTGCTTGTGTTCATTCTAATCATAAAGAGGTCATGTGTGTGCTTATTGTGTTTGTGTCCTTTTAATGCTTCATTCTGAGTCAATAAAATTTACCCTTTATCAGGAAAAAAATGATTTTATTAGGGTCAGTTGAATTTTCTTTTACACGGAAAGTACATACTTTGCTACCTATTTTGAAAGGTAAGTATTACAAAGAGCATACAATTATTTATATAGTGGCAAGTAAAATAAAGATGAAGACGAAGATAAAGAATGAATACATCTCCACATGAGAAGCAACCACTTCTGGTTAATGTCTTTAATTAGCCATGTTGAACACAGTGACAGAACTAGCGTTAAAAGTACCTTCTCTCTCCTTTGCTCTTTAAATCTTGTGGTAGATGTGTTGGCTAGAATGCTTCCTAAAGCAGCTGGTTTTAGTTTAATTAAGGGATTGTGTCATAATGTCTAGAATAGTTGTGTGATTAGTCTGCAGTATGTAGATGACATGGTCTCATTTGTAGATTGTGACACCACTTTAGTAGTTAATATGAGATAGTTTCTTATCTGCTTGAAGCAAGTATCTGGGATGAAGATCAACTATGATAACAGTGAGCGCATCCCTTTGAATTTGACCCCAAAGGAAGCTGAAGAGTTAACTTTTTGGGTGTCATGTTGGTACTTTCCCTATTAAATATTTAGAAGTTCCAGCGCATTTTGATACACTGTCCAGAGAGGACTTGTAGCTCTTGCTAGATAAAATGATGAAAAGAATTGCTGGGCGAAGTGTGGAACGGTGATGAATAGTGGCTCGTGTAACGGTGGCTCGCTCATCATGCACGACCATGAAGTGTGACTCACGTCAATATCACAACACAACTCTACGACACAAATTTAAACATAAAACTTTATATTTCAAGCTAGGCCCACAAGGACCCATAATATATTAGTCATGAAAGCAAATAATATCTGAGTACATACATAGTTAGACAAGTTTTGCCTTAAGAAGGCTGAGCAAAACAATGACACTAAATCGAAAGGCAAGGCCTCCTGCCTGGGACCTCGGGACTACTCCTAGTCGTTGGTCTCCACATAGTAAGCACCGTCGGGGTAACCTACATCCGTGGTGCTACCAGCTATTGCAGCAACCGGGCTGAATGAAAAGAGTAGCAAAGCAATGGTTAGTACTCATACAAAGTACTCACAAGACTTATATTAGCTCTATACTAGATATGCATCTTTATCAAAGGAATGGGGTAATATCGGTGGACTAAACTGCAGAAATGCCAGAATAAGGGGGAGAATGTGACGCCCCTGATTTAATCATACACTAATCATACACGCAAACGTGTACGATCAAGATCAGGGACTCATGGGAAGATATCACAACACAACTCTACAAATAAAATAAGTCATACAAGCATCATATTACAAGCCAGGGGCCTCGAGGGCTCGAATACAAGAGCTCGATCATAGACGAGTCAGCGGAAGCAACAATATCTGAGTACAAACATAAGTTAAACAAGTTTGCCTTAAGAAGGCTAGCACAAGCTGGGATACAGATCGAAAGAGGCGCATGCCTCCTGCCTGGGACCCTCCTAAACTACTCCTGGTCGTCGTCAGCGGGTTGCATGTAGTAGTAGGCACCTCCCGAGTAGTAGTAGTCGTCGTCGACGGTGGCGTCTGGCTCCTGGGCTCCAACGTCTAGTCACAGCAGTCGAGTATAGAAAGGGGGAAAAGAGGGAGCAAAACAACCGTGAGTACTCATCCAAAGTACTCGCAAGCAAGGAGCTACACTACATATGTATGCATTGGTATCAAATGGAATAAGGGTATCATATGTGGACTAAACTGCAGAATGCCGGAATAAGAGGGGGATAGCTAGTCCTTTCGAAGACTACGCTTCTGGTAACCTCCATCTTGCAGCAGGAGAAGAGAATAGATGGTAAGTTCACCAGGTAGCATCACGTAGCATAATCCTACCCGATGATCCTCTCCTCATCGCCCTGTTAGAGAGCGACCACCGGGTTGTATCTGGCACTTGGAAGGGAGTGTTTTATTAAGTATCCGGTTCTAGTTGTCATAAGGTCAAGGTACAACTCCAAGTCGTCCTGTTACCGAAGATCACGACTATTCAAATAGATTAACTTCCCTGCAGGGGTGCACCACATTTCCCAACACGCTCGATCCCCTTTGTCCGGACACACTTTTCTGGGTCATGCCCGGCCTCGGAAGATCAACACGTCGCAACCCTACCTAGGCACAACAGAGAGGTCAGCACGCCGGTCTAAATCCTATGGCGCAGGGGTCTGGGCCCATCGCCCATTGCACACCTGCACGTTGTGTACGCGGCGGGAAGCAGAACTAGCCCGCTTAATACAAGAGCAGGTGAGGGAGTCCTGGATTAGGGGGTGTTCGGGTAGCCGGACTATACCTTCAGTCAGACTCCAAGACTATGAAGATACAAGATTGAAGACTTCGTCCCGTGTCCGGATGGGACTTTCCTTGGCGTGGAAGGCAAGCTTGGCGATGCGGATATTCAAGATCTCCAACCATTGTAACCGACTCTATGTAACCCTAACCCTATCCGGTGTCTATATAAACCAGAGGGTTTTAGTCCGTAGGACAACTTCATCAACTCCATAGACAACAATCATACCATAGGCTAGCTTCTAGGGTTAGGCCTCCTTGATCTCGTGGTAGATCTACTCTTGTACTACCCATATCATCAATATTAATCAAGCATGACGTAGGGTTTTACCTCCATCAAGAGGGCCCGAACCTGGGTAAAACATTGTGTTCCCTGCCTCCTGTTACCATCCGGCCTAGACGCACAGTTCGGGACCCCCTACCCGAGATCCGCCGGTTTTGACACCGACAGCAGGCTTACGGTCCAATCCGGCGCGCGCCGCTCAGTCGTTGACGTCACGAAGGCTTCGGCTGATACCACGACGTCGAGTGCCCATAACTGTCCCCGCGTAGATGGTTAGTGCGTATAGGCCAGTGGCCAGACTCAGATCAAATACCAAGATCTCATTAAACGTGTTATCTTGAAATAACCGCGAATGCCGACCAGGGCCAGGCCCACCTCTCTCCTAGGTGGTCTCAACCTGCCCTGTCGCTTCACCACAAAGATCCACACAAAGGGCTGTCGAGAAAGTATGTCCTTCCAGCCCCCAATTCGTGAATCAACCGCGGGTACTCCTCGAGCCAACCCGACTTTAGTCATCACATGTATCATGTATAAAGTATATAGTATATACCCGTGATCACCTCCCGAGTGATCACGGCCTGATAGTATAACATGGCAGACGGACAAGAATGTATGGCCACTGATGATAAACTAGCATCCTATACTAAGCATTAGGATTGCAGGTAAAGGTAACAGCAGTAGTAGCAAGGACAGGCTATGCATCAGGATAGGATTAATGGAAGCAGTAACATGCTACACTACTCTAATACAAGTAGTATAGAGAAGAGTAGGCGATATCAGGTGATCAAGGGGGGGGGGGGCTTGCCTGGTTGCTCTGGCAAGAGAGAGGGTCGTCAACACCGCAGTCATACTGGGTAGCAACGGCGTCGGTCTCAGTGTCTTGCGAGTGAAGAGGGGAAGAGACAATAAATATAATGCAAACAAATGCATGACGATGCATGACATGACAAATATCGGTGCTAGGGGTGCCCTAACGCGGTACGAGGTGGTACCGGTGAAGGGGGAAAACATCCGGGAAAGTATTCCTGGTGTTTCGCATTTTCGGACAGATGAACCGGAGGGGGGAAGTTGCATGTTCGCTATGCTAGGGATGCTGGCGGACGAACGGCTGCGTATCCGGGTTCGTCTCGCCGTTCTGAGCAACTTTCATGTTGAAAATAATTTAATCTGAGTTACAGATTAAAAGATATGATTTTCGTAAAGATTTTATTAATTTCTAGAATTTAATTAATTAATTAATTTAATTCGAAAATGGATTTATGACATCAGCATGATGTCATGCTGATGTCAGCAGTCAACAGGGTTGACTGGTCAACCTGACCAGTGGGTCCCACTGATCAGTGACACATTTTAATTAAACATTTTAATTACCCTAATTAGTATTAATTAGGGGATGGGCCCCACTGTCATACTAATTAATTAGCTAATTAACTAACCAGGTTAATTAGATAACTAATGTTTAATTAGTTTAATTAGTTGTTTAGTTTAGTTAATCAAAATTAATTAAGTTAATTATTTCTTTAATTAATTAATTATTTTATTTTTATTTTATATATTTTTTAATTCCTTTTTTCATAAACGTTCTGGGCGCTGGGGCCCGCGTGTAAGTGGCCCAGGGCCTTAACGGGCGCTGGGCGTTCGGGCGGAGGGGCTCACGGGCGCACGAATGGGCGCGTGCCCGAGGGAACGGACCCGGGAGGTGCCGCGGGATCCAGCGGGGCGGCCGGCGGAGGCCATGGCGGGGCTCAGCCGGGGAAGGCCAGCGCGGTGCGGAATGGGGCAGGGGTGCGCGAGGGGGCCATGGGCGCGTCGACTAAAGGCGCACGAGGCCGAGTAGCAGGTGCGGCGGTCGGAGCCGCGCCATGCGTGGACGCAGCCGGCAGTGGCCTGGGGCGCGGGCAGGTGTGCCGTTGTCGAGAAGGAGGTGCGCGCGGGCGCGCGGTAAGGGAGCAGGCGGACCGCGCGGTGAGCACGGCAGGGGCGCGGTGGCAGGCTTGGCCGGTGCGGGGTCGCGGCGCGGGCGGCAGAGCGCTGAGCACTGGAGGCTCGGGCGCGGTCTCGCACGAGCGAGCGAGCGTGGGGAAGGAGGAGAGGACGGAGCCTCACCGCGGGAGCGTGGGGACTATGGCAATGGGATCGACGGAGGTCGGGGAGGTCCGACGAGGGAGATGACGAGGCGGCGGCAGTCCGGTGAGGGAGGTCCGGTGAGGTGGCTCCGACGACGGGCGGCGTTCCGGGCAGCAGCAGACGACGGAGGGCGGGCGCAGGGCGTCAGGGGTGACGCGGCAGGCGCGGCGGGGGGCGCCGCTGAGGGAGAGGGGACGGGGGCGCGAGGATGCAGGGGGGGGGGGGGCGACGAGGCGGCTACGGGCGTTGGCGTTGGTGGTTCTCTCCCCTCGATCCGATCTGGATCGGGGAGGAGGGGGGAGAGCGAGTGGGGGGGGGGGGGGGCGAGTGGGGCGACGGGGTGGGGTTAGGTTTGGTCGTGGGGATAAGGGGTGGCCGGTTGGGCTGGTTCGACCGGGCCGACGGAAGTGGCCAGCTGGGCCGGTTGGCCCAGTCGGGGCAGGGGCACTTTTCCTTTTTTTGTTTTTCTTTTCTGTTTTCTGTTTTGCATTTTCTTTTATTTTCTTTTCTGTTTTATTTCATTTTAAATCATTTAGGCATTTTATAAAAATGTGTTTGCTCTATTATAATTACCCAGGCATTTAACTGCACACCCCGAACATTTTAGTTTCAACTTTTGAAAACTTTTATTGTTGACATTAATTTGAGTTTGAATTTGACTCGTTTTCGAACTAATGGTAGATTAGCAACAGTAACCATGGTGATGTGGCACCATTAGCGTGGAATTACTGTAGCTTGATTACCCGGGCGTTACAAAACTCTTTCACTACAAGAAATCTCGTCCCGAGATTTAGGAGGTAGAAGGAAACATTGCGGTGTATTCATCACGCAGGCGGTACTCGCGTTCCCAAGTGGCTTCGTCTTCAGAGTGATTCGACCACTGGACTTTGAGGAACTTGATCGCCTTCTGACGTGTGCGGCATTCAGCTTGGTCGAGAATGCGGACCGGATGCTCTTTATAGGAGAGGTCCTGTTGCAACTCGAGCACTTCATGATCCACTGCTCGGATTGGATCCTTGAAGCAACGTCAGAGTTGTGACACATGGAACACATCGTGAACCTGAGAAAGGTTCGATGGAAGCTCCAGTTGATATGCCACTTTTCCACGCCTTTCGAGAATAGTGAATGGGCCAATATAGTGAGGAGCTAGCTTGCCCTTGATCCCAAAGCGGTGAGCACCCTTAATTGGTGTAACTCGAAGATAAGCCTTTTTGCCAGGTTGATGGACCGTGTCTTTGTGATGACGGTCATACTGACTCTTCTGACGTGACTGAGCAGTCTTGAGATTCTCGCGAATAATGCGAACTTGGTCTTCGTCCTGTTGGATAATATCCGGACCGAAGAGTGGACGTTCCCCAGTTTCTGGCCAGTTCAGAGGGGTCCGACACTTTCGTCCATATAACACTTCGAAGGGGGACATCTTCAGACTAGCTTGATAGCTATTATTATAAGAGAACTCGGCATATGGAAGAGATTCCTCCCATTTCTTGCCGAAGGAAATTACACAAGCTCGAAGCATGTCTTCGAGAACTTGGTTGACACGTTCAACCTGTCCTTGCGACTGAGGATGAAACGCCGTACTGAACGACAGATGAGTTCCCATAGCTTCTTGGAAACTTGCCCAAAATCTTGAAGTGAATAAGCTGCCACGGTCTGAACTGATAACCAGTGGAATACCGTGAAGTGAAACAATTCTGGACATGTAGAGAGTAGCAAGCTGACTAGCAGTGATTGTCTCTTTGACCGCCAGAAAATGTGCAACTTTAGAAAGCTGGTCAATGACGACAAGAATAGCATCATTACCTTTCTGCGATTTGGGAAATCCAGTGACAAAGTCCATTTCAACATGGTCCCATTTCCATTCAGGAATAGAGATAGGTTGCAGAGTTCCAGCAGGCCTTTGATGCTTTGCTTTGATACGGCAGCAAACGTCACACTCAGCAACATAACGAGCAATGTCCTGCTTCATATTAGACCACCAGAATCTTTGACGAATATCCTGGTACATCTTTGTACTACCAGGATGGATGGACAAAGGCGTATCATGAGCTTCTTTCATAACCCTTTTAGTCTTATCCAGGTTTTTCTTCGAACATGGTACCACTAGGCGGCCTTTGAAGTACAAGGCGCCATCATCGGCGATAGTGAAGAATGAGGGCTTTCCTTCTACTAGATGGGGATCTTATGGACTTCAGAGTCATAACCTTGAATAGTCTTTATACTAGCTACGAGATCTGGTACGACAGCTAGGGTATTTAGAGAACCCTTAGTAACAACAAGAAGATTCATCTTTTGGAACTTTGGGGGAGGGGGAGCGAGTGCTCCAGGAGGAACAATATGAAGGTTCAGCTTTCTAAATTCTTCGACAAGCGAGGGCTGAACTTTGTTAACCTGGACGTGGTTGTAGTAAGACTTGCAGCTCAAGGCATCAACCATTACATTAGCCTTGTCGGGGGTATAGGATATACCCACGTCAAAGTCTGCAACAGTCTCCATCCATCTCTGCTGACGGAGGTTCAAATCTGGCTGAGTAAACAAATACTTCATACTTTGGTGGTCGGTGAAGATCTCGCAACGATTACTGAGAAGGTAATGTCGCCACTGCTTCAGTGCATGGATGACAACAGCAAGCTCGAGGTCGTGAACTGGGTAGTTTTCTTCGTGAGGGCGCAGTTGAAAAGAGGCATAAGCAACCACTCTGCGCTCTTGCATTAGGACACATCCTAATCCTTGACGGGAAGCGTCGCAGTAAATGACGAAGTTCTTAGTATCAGGTGGAGCAAGCACTGGGGCAGAAGTCAACTTGTCTTTGAGCGCCTGGAAACTTTCCTGACACTTGTCTGTCCATTCGAACTTGGCACCCTTATGCAACTGATGCGGTCACCCCAGGTACTCTTGTCGTTTCACCATTATCGCCAAGTAAAGTATTTTCCAAGCAAGAGTCTGGCTATGAAAATAAGATGCAAAAATATGTGGTTCCCGCTCTGCGTCATAAGAAGATAATGTGTGCTACAAAACAGAGAGGAATCTTAGGTATGATGCCTGTTCCATATGCTACTGAAGTTGCTCCTCGGATCGTGCCTCAGGAGAAAGTGAAGCCTATGTTCAGAACACCTTGCCAATATTTGTATGAAGGACAATATACGTACATGGGACCTGGATGAATCAAGCGTACCAAAATGCCATGACAGAGGAGGCGTGTCCTTTTTATTTGTTTTCTAGTTTAATTGGTTTTTGTAGGTTTTTTTAGTTTCTACGTACAAGTTGTAACGTGAGGAGTCCTCATCGTTTTCCTAGTCCAGGTCGGTCTAGGCCCAATTGTTAGGCACCACCTATATAAGCAAGGGGCAGCGTTGTCTAGGTTTAGGTTTTAGTACGTGAAGAAAATACTCAGAAAAGCATCTGATGGATGCGCCGCATCTGTTTTCCTGCGTTCCATAAGTTTGGTTTGATGATTGCATGTGTTCCGGCGACCTAGATTGCCAGGGCATTACTTTTGTTCGGTTCTTGGTCTTCCAGGATCGATCCAATCTCTCTTTTGCTTCTCCATCTACTTCTAATCTCCTCTGTTGATTACTCCGTCACCGTCGCCGCCACTAATCGTCATTAGCTTAATCCTCCATCTATCCAAGTACTACAATTACCACGTACACATCTTCTACTACTTTCCGATCCCTACAATCCATCCATCCATCAAGTCTAGCTACTAGTTCTTCTGCATGTACACTTCTTCTTTCAAAAATTATTTCTTCTAGCTATTTGCGTGAGTGAAAGATCAGGGACACCTTATAAAATCGACTCAAAGCTATTTGAGCCGTATCAACTGGTATCAGAGAGCGCCAGGTTTATCACTGTGCGCGATGTCAACCGCAAGCAAGCGTGACGGGGATGAGGTGCGGGAGGATGACGGGCCGCCGCAATATGGTCCCGATCTGGACCCAGGTGTCCGTGCTATGTTCAAGGCTACATACCAGCACTTCGACAACCGCATGAAGGCCCTCGACGAGACGGTGACCGACGGGTTCCAGGCCATGCAAGCAGCCCTCCGTCGCCTAGAGGCAAGGGCAACCAGCGCGGCTGCTCCAGCGAGGGAACAACATGCCCTGTAGCAGCAAGCACCTCGACATGTTCGTGACGCGGACGTTGCCAACGACGACAATGATGCTGAGTTCGAGGATGGTTCTGATGCTCATGGCGACTTGCCTCGTCGACCACGACAGGATGCTCGTCCCCGTGATGATGGACCAAGGCGGCGCCGCGATGAGGATGAGGACGGAGGTATTGGTAGAATAAAAATTACTATACCTTCGTTCACAGGCAAGGCCGGTCCCGAGGAGTATCTTGAGTGGGAGATGCGTGTGGAGCAGATTTTTGATAATCACCATTACTCCGAGGAGCGGAATATTCGTTTTGCTTCTCTTGAATTTTCAGGTTATGCATTAATTTGGTGGGATCAGCTCAACCGCAATGACGCACGACCAGAATCGTGGCGTGAGATGAAGCGTACAATGCGTGCTCGCTTTGTGCCAGCTTATTTTCAGAAGGAGCAACACACAAAGCTTCGACGTCTTGTTCAAGGAGCCATGACGGTGGATGAGTATTACCAACGGATGCAAGTTCTGATGATCAGAACTAATGTGCATGAGTCTGATGATGCAACAATGACACGCTTCTTTGAGGGGCTGAATGAGGATATACGTGACCGTGTTGATTTGATGCAGTATAATGATATGCAAGAGCTTCTTCATCAAGCGGAGCGTGCCGAACAGTGGGTCAAAGCCAAGCAAGTTTCCAAAGGCCGCACCAATTTTAGCATGGGGCGACGTTCCTATTCACATGACGATGATAATGTCAAGCCAGCTTCATCCTATAGGTCAGCTGCTACCGATCACAAGGAGATGAGCAAAGAATCTATAGCTGCGAGCAAAGTGGCTTCAAGGGCTGATTCAAGTGCACAGTCTGCTACGCATACTAGTGAGATTGTTTGTTACACATGTGGAGGTAGGGGACACAAACGCATCGATTGTCCCAACAAGAAGAGAGTACTCCTTGTTAATGATGGATATGTTTCTGAAGACAAAACTGACTCAGAGTCTGATGCGCCCAAGGAAGGGGAAAATGAATCTAATCCTATCATGTGCTATCCTTTAGATTATGATGATCTGCCATGCATCATGGTGCAGCGAGCTAAAGAGGATCAAATTCCAAGTTCGGGACAGCGGTGGAAAATTTTTCAGTCACAATGTAAGATCAAAAACAAGTGTTGCAAGTTGATTATTGATGGAGGGAGCTACACCAACATCATAAGCAAGCGTGTGGTGGATGCTTTAGGACTGAAGGCATGGCCACATCCGCAACCACATTGCATTGAGTGGTTGTACAACTCCGGACGTTTGAAGGTGACTCACAAGGTACGCGTAAAGTTCAATATTGGCACATATTATGATGAGGTCATTTGTGACGTCGTGCCAATGGATGTGTGCCAATTACTATTGGGTCGTCCGTGGCAATACGATCGCAACGCTATACATGAGGGGAGGTCGAACACTTACGTGTTCCGAGATGTTGGCATCAAACGTGTACTGCAGCCCATGGGTAATAATGCTATCAAGGTTGATCATATGTTTGTACACAAGGATGTTTTGAAGGGTGCTCCGAAACCAAGGACGATTTCATTTGAAGGGGGAGAGGATGATGCGGTCACCCCAGGTACTCTTGTCGTTTCACCATTATCGCCAAGTAAAGTATTTTCCAAGCAAGAGTCTGGATATGAAAATAAGATGCAAAAATATGTGGTTCCCACTCTACGTCATAAGAAGATAATGTGTGCTACAAAACAGAGAGGAATCTTAGGTATGATTCCTGTTCCATATGCTACTGAAGTTGCTCCTCGGATCGTGCCTTAGGAGAAAGTGAAGCCTATGTTCAGAACACCTTGCCAATATTTGTACGAAGGCCAATATACGTACATGGGACCTGGATGAATCAAGCGTACCAAAATGCCATGACAGAGGAGGCGTGTCCTTTTTATTTGTTTTCTAGTTTAATTGGTTTTTGTAGGTTTTTTTAGTTTCTACGTACAAGTTGTAACGTGAGGAGTCCTCATCGTTTTCCTAGTCCAGGTCGGTCTAGGCCCAATTGTTAGGCACCACCTATATAAGCAAGGGGCAGCATTGTCTAGGTTTAGGTTTTAGTACATGAAGAAAATACTTAGAAAAGCATCTGATGGATGCGCCGCATCTGTGTTCCTGCGTTCCATAATTTTGGTTCGATGATTGCATGTGTTCCGGCGACCTAGATTGCCAGGGCATTAGTTTTGTTTGGCTCTTGGTCTTCCAGGATCGATCCAATCTCTCTTTTGCTTCTCCATCTACTTCTAATCTCCTCTGTTGATTACTCCGTCGCCGTCGCCGCCACTAATCGCCATTAGCTTAATCCTCCATCTATCCAAGTACTACAACTACCACGTACACATCTTCTACTACTTTCCGATCCCTACAATCCATCCATCCATCTAGTCTAGCTACTAGTTCTTCTGCACGTACACTTTTTCTTTCAAAAATTATTTCTTCTAGCTGTTTGCGCGAGTGAAAGATCAGGGACACCTCATAAAATCGACTCAAAGCTATTTGAGCCATATCAGCAATAGATTAGTCAGAGGCCTGGCAATCTTGGAGAAGTTCTTGACGAATCGACGGCAATAGCTGGCGAGACCGAGAAAACTTCGGACTTGCTTGACATTCTTCGGAGGAGTCCAATCGAGAATAGCCTGAACTCGTTCAGGGTTGACGGAAATACGATCCTTGGAGATGACATGCCCAAGATAGGTTACTTCGGGGAGCCAGAATTCACACTTGGAATACTTAGCATACAATTGATGCTCTCGAAGCTTTTCCAGCACAAGACGAAGATGTTCAGCATGTTCTTCCTTGTTCTTGGAAAATACAAGGATATCGTCCAAATAAACCACGATGAACTTGTCGAGGTAATCCATGAATATATAGTTCATTAGACGAGAGAAGGTGGCTGGAGCATTCGTTAAGCCGAATGACATGACGGTGTACTCGTATGATCCATACCGAGTCACGAAGGCGGTCTTTGGGATATCCTCTTCACGAACACGGATCTGGTGGTAACCCAATCTCAAGTCGATTTTGGAGAACACTAATGAGCCAGCCAGTTGATCATAAAGATCATTGATCCGAGGAAGAGGGTATTTATTCTGAATGGTAGCTTGGTTTATAGGACGGTAGTCTTGGACTAATCGGTTTGTCCCATCCTTCTTTTTAACAAAGAGAGAAGGTGCTCCCCAAGGAGAGCAACTAGGGCGAATGAAACCTTTGACAAGAGATTTGTCGATTTCCTCCTTAAGCTCAATGAGTTCATGCGGTGGCATCTTGTAGGGGCGTTTAGCTATAGGGGTGGTGCCGGGTTTCAAGTCGATGATGAATTTGACAGCTCTAGCAGGGGGAATCCCTGGAAGTTCTTCTAGAAAGACGTCTTGGAATTCACGAATGACGGGAATGTTTTCAATGCCCTCGAGTGGTGCAGCATTCAATGCATTCAAGGCATAAAGCCGTGCCTCGATGTTCTGAACTAGATGAGCTTGGTAAGGTATTATTTTATCAGAAGGGTGTAGCAGATGGACGACCTTAGTGGCGCAAACTATAGAAGCAGTATGCGCTTTCAACCAGTCCATTCCCAGAATGAGGTCGATGTTAGACGACTTCAGAATAATGAGAGAGGCGTAGAATTCTAGCCCTTGGATTTCCACGGGGATGTCGATGCCAACCAGTGAGGTTTGACATTGTCCCACGGGGGTTTTTACCAATACCGAAGTGTTCATCTCTTCACATTTAACGTCATGCTTGTATGCAAAATCTTCTGACATGAATGAATGCGATGCTCCTGAATCGAATAAAACAGATGCAGGTATTGAATTTACGAGGAGTGTACCCATCACAGTAGCAGGCTGGTCTTGAGCTTCATTAAGATCAACATGGTTGGCATGAACATGACCATAAGACCTGGCATTGTTGTTGCGAGGCTGGTTGTTTCCACGGCCAGCTGCGGGAAGGGCCAGTTGATTCTGATTTTGATTGCAGTCTCTGGCACGGTGACCTGGCTGACCACACTTGTAGCAGAGACCATTATTGGGAGTGGGAACAGGAGCTTGGGGTGGTGGAGCTGGAAGTCTTGGCTTCCTAGTTGGTGGGGAGACACGCGGTGCAGCATAGGACTGCCTTGGAGCAGGTGCAGCTGGCTGATACATGTTGTTGGGAATCCATATCCTACGCTTCTGCGAAGACGGGCCCGAAGATGAGCCTGTGTAACGGTTGCGCCTATGAGAGCTCTGGTGTTCCTGGAGACCAGTTTCGACATTGATGGCCTTGTTCACCAAGGTGGCGAAATCGGCAAAGTCGTGCACTAGAAGTGCGGGCTTGATATCAGCTTGAAGGCCATCACAGAACTTCTCCTGTCTGCGTGCATCAGTTGCAATGTCTTCTTCAGCATAGCGGGACAAGTCCAGAAACTCCTGTTGATAAGCTTCCACAGTTTTGTTGCCTTGGGTGAGGCTGCGGAACTCGCGCTTCTTACAGTCCATGACTCCCTGAGGAATGAAGCGAGCACGGAAAGCAGCTTGGAAGTCTGGCCAGGTGATGATTGTTCCAACTGACAGAGTACGCCTGTGGCTGTCCCACCATTGAGCAGCGGGTCCTTTTAGGAAGAAAGAAGCTAAGATGACGTAGCTGGCAGGGGCTACATCAGCAGACTCCATCTCATAGGTGACGTCACGGAGCCAGTCATCAGCATCCAGAGGCTGAGTTGAACTGCGGTACATGGTTGGGTTGAGGCGCATGAAATCCTGCAGAGTCACTTGGGTTGGCTGCTGGTTCATATTGGGGCGAGGAAACTGAGCCATAATATTCTCCATGAACTGGTGATTCAACTCAAACTATTGCATCATCCCAGCCATGTACTCACATGGTGGTGGGGCATTGCCACCACGACCACGACCACGACCACCTGGTCTAACCATCCTGCTAATATATAACAGGAGTAGTTCAGCATTGAGAAATTCCGAGGACAAGAATCATTCATGATGAAACATGCATAATGAAAGGAACACGATAGATACTACATAGTAGTTGGCACATCTTACAAAAGTGTTCATGCATAGAGTTCGGTACACAGACTAAGAACATCATAGGCGGCACGCAGGCTCACGGCGAATGCATCTAACACTAACAAGCAAGCCTACATCAGTCCCAGGAGGAACTGTGGAGGTAGGTGTAGCCTGATAGCTGGTAGTGACGCGAAGGGAAGACCTCCACGCGAGTAGCCTGGGGTCCGCGGATACTCTGGTGCGGAACCCGATGCGCAGGTGGCAGGAGAGGAGCGAGTGCGGGAGAGTAGCCTCCCACATATGGCCAGCCGACGCCCTGGGGCATCACGGTCCTGGCAGGGTAGATCATAGAACGCGATAGATCACCAAATCGGACAGAGGGGTGCAACAGCGTCAGAGCACGATACAGGTGCTGACGGGTGGTGTACAACTCATGGCGAAGAGCTCGGTTAGCTCTATCCAGTCCATCAGCATGCAGAACCAGGTTCTGATGGTAGAAGGGCTCTCGGGTGACAGTGGAGTAGGCAGCAGTGTAGTATCCCTCCGCACGAACATCAGATGCGATAGCAATGTGCCTGAAGGGGGTGGTGTCCAACTCCTGATACTCTCCACGAAGACGTGTCAGAGCAGCATAAGCAGCATCGTGGACCGGCATATCGATAGTCACTCCAACACCATGAGCAGTGTGCAGCACGGTAGTGGAGTCATACTCCCGAGAGTAGAGGTGGACGATGGCACGGTACTGCTCCTGGTTGAAGTCCTGATACTCCTCATAGACGGTGTACTCAGGGTGCCAGCGATAACCTAGATAGGTCATCATCTCAACCAACACAGCAGGTGATCCTGAGGCACCAATGGCTGTCGTGTGGCGCACGACCTGTCTCGTGGGTTCCATATGAAAACAAAGATGTTTCAAGGGAGTCAACTGACAGTGTGGATAATGTTCAATATACTACTCTAAAGAATAGCTAGGGCTTATCCAACTTTGGGGTAAACGTGGTCACGGGATCCTAGTGATAAAGTTAGTAAAATCATTTAACCCGAGTAGAAGAGAGTTCAGAGTCCCAGAGTAAGGATCGAGGAGTAAAAGATCCTAATACCACCCAGATGGCGACATGGGCCCGTAAGGCACACATCCATGTTAGTAAAAGTTTTTGTAATGTCTAGACTCGACTTCGGCCAAGGAGCGTGGAAGGGGGATTCCTACAGGCAGTCGGCTCTGATACCAACTTGTGACGCCCCCGATTCAATCGTACACTAATCATACACGCAAACGTGTACGATCAAGATCAGGGAATCACGGGAAGATATCACAACACAACTCTACAAATAAAATAAGTCATACAAACATCATATTACAAGCCAGGGGCCTCGAGGGCTTGAATACAAGAGCTCGATCATAGACGAGTCAGCGGAAGCAACAATATCTGAGTATAGACATAGGTTAAACAAGTTTGCCTTAAGAAGGCTAGCACAAACTGGGATACAGATCGAAAGAGGCGCAAGCCTCCTGCCTGGGACCCTCCTAAACTACTCCTGGTCGTCGTCAGCGGGCTGCACGTAGTAGTAGGCACCTCCCGAGTAGGAGTAGTCGTCGTTGACGGTGGCGTCTGGCTCCTGGGCTCCAATGTCTGGTCGCAGCAATCGAGTATAGAAAGGGGGAAAACAGGGAGCAAAACAACTATGAGTACTCATCCAAAGTACTCGCAAGCAAGGAGCTACACTACATATGTATGCATTGGTATCAAATGGAATAAGGGTGTCATATGTGGACTAAATTGCAAAATGCCAGAATAAGAGGGGGATAGCTAGTCCTTTCAAAGACTACACTTCTGGTAACCTCCATCTTGCAGCAGGAGAAGAGAATAGATGGTAAGTTCACCAAGTAGCATCGCGTAGCATAATCCTACCCGATGATCCTCTCCTCGTCGCCCTGTTAGAGAGCGACCACCGGGTTGTATCTGGCACTTGGAAGGGTGTGTTTTATTAAGTATCCGGTTCTAGTTGTCATAAGGTCAAGGTACAACTCCAAGTCGTCCTATTACCGAAGATGACGACTATTCGAATAGATTAACTTCCCTGCAGGGGTGCACCACATTTCCCAACACGCTCGATCCCCTTTGTCCAGACACACTTTTCTGGGTCATGCCCAGCCTCGGAAGATCAACACGTCGCAGCCCTACCTAGGCACAACAGAGAGGTCAGCACGCCGGTCTAAATCCTATGGCGCAGGGGTCTGGGCCCATTCCCCATTGCATATGCAGCCGGAAGCAGAACTAGCCCCCTTAATACAATAGCAAGCTTACGGTCCAATCCGGCGCGCGCCGCTCAGTCGCTGACGTCACGAAGGCTTCGGTTGATACCACGATGTCGAGTGCCCATAACTGTCCCCATATAGATGGTTAGTGCGTATAGGCTAGTGGCCAGACTCAGATCAAATACCAAGATCTCGTTAAACATGTTATCTTGAAATAACCGCGAACGCCAACCAGGGCCAGGCACACCTCTCTCCTAGGTGGTCTCAACCTGCCCTGTCGCTTCGCCACAAAGATCCACACAGAGGGCCAACCTGACTTTAGTGAATCAACCGCAGGTACTCCTCGAGCCAACCTGAATTTAGTCATCACATGTATCGTGTATAAAGTATATTGTATATAGCCATGATCACCTCCCGAGTGATCACGACCCGATAGTATAGCATGACAGACGGACAAGAATATATGGCCACTGATGATAAACTAGCATCGTATACTAAGCATTAGGATTGCAGGTAAAGGTAACAACAGTAGTAGCAAGGACAGGCTATGCATCAGGATAGGATTAACGGAAGCAATAACATGCTACACTACTCTAATGCAAGCAGTATAGAAAAGAGTAGGCGATATCTGGTGATCAAGGGGGGGGGGGGCTTGCCTGGTTGCTCTGGCAAGAGAGAGGGGTCGTCAACACCGTAGTCGTACTGGGTAGCAGCGGCGTTGGTCTTAGTGTCTAGCGAGAGAAGAGGAGGAAGAAACAATAAATATAATACAAACAAATGCATGCCGATGCATGACATGACAAATATCGGTGCTAGGGGTGCCCTAACGCGGTACGAGGTGGTACTGGTGAAGGGGGAAAACATCCGGAAAAGTATTCCCGGTGTTTCGCATTTTCAGACAGATGAACCGGAGGGGGGAAGTTGCGTGTTTGCTATGCTAGGGATGTGTGGCGGACGAACGGGCCACGTATCTGGGTTCGTCTCGTCGTTCTGAGCAACTTTCATGTTGAAAATAATTTAATCTGAGTTACGGATTAAAAGATATGATTTTCTTAAAGATTTTATTAATTTCTAGAATTTATTTATTTAATTAATTTAATTCAAAAATGGATTTATGACATCAGCATGATGTCATGCTGGCGTTAGCAGTCAACAGGGTTGACTGATCAACCTGACCAGCGGGTTTGTAACGCCCCGATAATCAAGCTACAGTAACCTCACCCTAATGTGCCATGTCATCTAGTTTTATTAAGACAATTTGCCACTTGATGAAAATGAAGTCAAATTCAAATTTTAATTTGCAAGTGAAATTATTTTTCTTCTAACGGTAAAATAAAAATGTCCGTTGGGTTGCAAATATTCACTAATGAATATTCATGTAGAAACCAACATCCATTTGCCTCACAGATAAATTCCTAAGAAGTTAATATTGGTCCAACAACAATTATTTTAGACTCTTTAAAATAAGAAAATATCTATGCTTTTCTGAATGATGTACAACCTTGCGTGTGGTCTTAGTTTATTTCATAGCAATTATGTGCCAAGTTACATATATAGCAAAGTTTATTTAGTGGACAAACTAATTGAAATCAATAGCAAAATTGAAAACTGATTAGAATAAGTAAACCAGAGAAGGACTAATGGTACTGGGCCCTAGTGCATTAGTGAATTAGGCCCAGCCCACACCCCAACTCATCCCCAACCTCCTGCTACAGGGAGGCAGGGGATCGTGGCCGACATCCGACCGGCCATGGCCGCGCCATGGCGCGTGCCGGCCATCCCCCGGTCCCGTTGGAGTATAAGGCCAAGCCCCCAACACCCCCGACGAACCCTAGCTCAATTCGTCCTCTCCCTCACGCCGCTCTCTTCTTCCCAACGTGAACATGACGCCGTCATGGCCATGGCCGCCATCGCCCTCGCGCCCACTGAGCTCCCTGATGCCTAGGAGTTTGTCCTCCTGCTTCGTCTACGTCTCCAACTTCGCCTACAAGGAGCAAATCGACTGGAGCCGCACCAACACGAGCAGATCGACCTCGACTTCGTCTTTGGCCACCAGAGCTCCGTCGTGTCGATCCACGCCACTTCAGCTCCTAACCTCTCGACGGGCTTCCTTGTGCCTTCACGGTGAGCCCCCGTACGGAACCCCTCTCCCAATGCTTTGTTTGGTCGCCTGTAGCCATCGTTGCCATCACCACCGTAGTCTTCGCCTGCGCCTCCTGCTCATCGCACCCGGTGCCCGTCCCGCCGTGCCTCACCTCGCCTCGTTGCCTGGCCGTGCCCGTGCGCCAGCTGCACCTGCTGCGCGACCGCCTCTGCACAACGCGCGTGCCCACCGCCTTCGGCCGACCGCGTGCTGCTCCCACTCGCCTCCGGCTGCCACTGTTGCTGCTGCAGAGCGCTACTGCGCTGCCTGCCACTGCTCAGCTGGCCGCGCTGGCCATGCTTCCCGCCCACGCCTTGGCCGCCCCGACCGTGCCCGCAGTCGCTAGGCGGCGACATCCATGCGCCTCTCGCGCTGATGCTCTGCGTGCTGCTGCACTTTTGCTGCTTCTTTTCTTTCCATCGCTGCTCTGCATGTAGTGCTTGCTACTTATGATGTAAAATGCATCATAAGTCCTAAAACTATTGGAGGTGTGTCCGTTTAGTCCTATAACTTTGAAACTGCACTTTTGGGTCCTAAAACTATCAGAGGTGTGTCAGTTTAGTCCTATAACTTCGAAACTGCACTTTTGGGTCCTAAAACTATCAAAGGTGTGTTAGTTTAGTCCTATAACTTTGAAACAGTAGTTGTGGGTCCCAAAACTATGTAAGTTTCTTCCTCTTAGGTCCTAAGCTTGCATGGTTAGCATTGACCCACCAATGAGTCACTTGGAAATGCTTGGATTGTAGCCACGTTGACCTGACCCAATGGGCCCACCAGGTAAATATGCAAAAAAACTAGAGCGTTGTCTCGCCTCATTCTCACGCGCTCGTCTTCTCCCACGCACAGAATGCTCAGAGGCGATGGTACAGAGGCCATTAGTGGAATGATGGTTTGAGCTCCATTGAGGAGAGTAGACCGGTCATCTCAGCCTCCCCCAACAGCAGCAGAACGATATGTCGCACAATGTCCAATTGCTACCCACCTATGGCTACTGCTAGGGTTGTGTCACTCTCGACGACCTCTGCGCCAGCTTTGCAGTTTCCACGCACTCCTCTGTGTCGCCCGACAGCTCACCACCTATGACCATGCTCGTGCCCAAACAATAGCCTGCACGGCCAACTCTATGGCAAGGGTGTCGGGGCAACGATGATATCATCAAACAGAGAGAGAGAGAGAGAGGTGGGATGGCGTGCTCCATCCCAATTGGCTCGGGATCTCCCCGACGGCCTCGCCGAGGGAGAGGGATGTCGTCCTTCATGCCGACTAGCTCGGGGTCTCCCCGACGGTCACGCCAAACCTCCCAGGGAGGCTACCGTGCAGCTCATGGCCATGCAGGTGGTGGGCATGCAGGTTGCGGGACACACTGCAACGTGGAAGCGTATGTACCACTTTTGGGGATATAAACACATACAAAGGGCTCATTTGAAAAAATGCACCATGGATGGTGGCCATGCAAGATTAGGACCTCAGATGAACAAACATACATAGTTTTGAGACCCAAAACTGCAATTTTGAAGTTATGGGACTAAAAATGACACACCTCCAATAGTTTTAGGACCCAAAAGTGTAGTTTCGAAGTTATAGGACTAAACTGACATACTTCCAATAGTTTTAGGACCCAAAAGTGCAGTTTGAAAGTTATAGGACTAAACTGACACACCTATGATAGTTTTAGGACTTGTGATGCATTTTAACTCTTTTTACAATGACTAACCTTCTAGATTGTCTCTAAACAGTGGCTAACTAACTGCTAACATCAGCAAAAATAATATGAGTAGAAAGTTTGCATGACGAACTCCATTTTATCCCATTGGACCAAATCCCTTGGATGCCTGGATTAAATCATATAAAAATCGCAAAATGCTATGTTCTGATAACAGAATTAATTCCTAGCTATGTGATGTGTGTGCATGAGTGCGTGTGATGTGTGTGTGTTCTGCGTGTTTTGTGTGCTTGCAGCTGGCCATGGCCGTGTGTGTCCGTGTGTTGTGTGCGCCTTGTGCAGCATGGTGTGTGTGCGCCGTGCATGTGGCCGGCTGTGCCCAGTAATGGCCGGCCCTTACTTAGATTAGTATATAATAGGTCTTAATTAGTGCTAAGTTAGTCTAGTAGTAGATGACATGTAGGCCCTCATTAAATAAATTAGACTTATTTAATTGTTTAGATAATAGTCTATGACATGTGGGCGACACATGCCCTTTTTATTAGTCAAATTGACTTGGTCAGTTCGGATTAAACTAAATATAATAAATCCAAAAATTTCAGAAAATACTTAAAACTTTGGAAAATCATAGAAAATTAACCGTAACTCCGATGGAAAAACTTTGAACATAAAAGTTGCTCAGAACGACGAGACGAAACCGGATATGCAGCCCGTTCGTCCGCCACGCATCCTTAGCATAGCGAACACGCAACTTTCCTCCTCCAGTTCATCCGTCCGAAAACGCGAAACACCGGGAATATTTTCCCGGATGTTTTCCCCCTTCACCGGTACCACCTCGTACCACGTTGGGGCACACCTGACTTCACGCTTTGTCATGTCATGCATTGTCATGCATTTGTTTGCATTATATTTATTGTTTCTTCCCCCTCTTCTCTCGCTAGACACCGAGACCGATGCCGCTGCTACCCAGTACGACTACGGTGTTGACGACCCCTCTCTCTTGCCAGAGCAACCAGACAAGCCCCACCTTTGATCACGAGATATCGCCTACTCTTTCTCTCTACTTCTTGCATTAGAGTAGTGTAGCGTGATTACTGCTTTCGGTTAATCCTATCCTGATGCATAGCCTGTCCTTGCTACTACTGTTGTTACCTTTACCTGCAATCCTAATGCTTAGTATAGGATGCTAGTTTATCATCAATGGCCCTACCTACTTGTCCGTCTGCCATGCTATACTATCGGGCCGTGATCACTTGGGAGGTGATCACGAGTATATACTATATACTTTATACATGATACATGTGGTGACTAAAGTCGGGTCGGCTCGTGGAGCACCCGCGAGTGATTCACGGATTGGGGGCTGAAAGGACCTTTGTCCCAATGGCCCTTTGTGTCGATCTTTGTGGCGAAGCGACAGAGCAGGTTGAGACCACCCAGGAGAGAGGTGGGCCTGGCCCTGGTCGGCGTTCGCGGTTATTTTAAGATCACACGTTTAACGAGATCTTGGTATTTGATCTGAGTCTGGCCACTGGCCTATACGCACTAACCATCTATGCGGGGACAGTTATGGGCACTCGACGTCGTGGTATTAGCCGAAGCCTTCGTGACGTCAATGACTGAGCGGCGCGTGTCGGGTTGGACCGCGTAACGCAACTTCCTTTGTAATGGAGGTTGCTAGGTCTGCTCTCCGTCCGCCCTCGCAACGTGCAGGTGTGCAATGGGCGATGGGCCCAGACCCCCGCGCCATAGGATTTAGATCGGCGTGCTGACCTCTCTGTTGTGCCTAGGTAGGGCTGCGACGTTGTAGGATCGAAAGTATGTCTAGAGGGGGGGGGGGTGATTAGACTACTTGACCAAATAAAAACTTAACCTTTTCCCAATTTTAGTTCTTGGCAGATTTTACCTATCTTAGGACAAGTCAAGCAATCATCACACAATTCAAGCAAGCATGCAAAGAGTATATTGGCAGCGGAAAGTAAAGCATGCAACTTGCAAGAATATAAAGGGAAGGGTTTTCAGGATTCAAACGCAATTGGAGACACGGATGTTTTTCCCGTGGTTCGGATAGGTGGTGCTATCCTACATCCACGTTGATGGAGACTTCAACCCACGAAGGGTAACGGTTGCGCGAGTCCACGGAGGGCTCCACCCACGAAGGGTCCACGAAGAAGCAACCTTGTCTATCCCACCATGGCCATCGCCCACGAAGGACTTGCCTCACTAGCGGTAGATCTTCACGAAGTAGGTGATCTCCTTGCCCTTACAAACTCCTTGGTTCAACTCCACAATCTTGTCGGAGGCTCCCAAGTGACACCTAGCCAATCTAGGAGACACCACTCTCCAAGAAGTAACAAATGGTGTGTTGATGATGAACTCCTTGCTCTTGTGCTTCAAATGATAGTCTCCCCAACACTCAACTCTCTCTCATAGGATTTGGATCTGGTGGAAAGAAGATTTGAGTGGAAAGCAACTTGGGGAAGGCTAGAGATCAAGATTCATATGGTTGGAATGGAATATCTTGGTCTCAACACATGAGTAGGTGGTTCTCTCTCAGAACATATGAGTTGGAATGGTGTATGTGTTCTGATGGCTCTCTCCACGAGTGAAGAGGAGGTGGAGGGGTATATATAGCCTCCACACAAAATCCAACCGTTACACACAATTTACCAATCTCTGTGGGACCGAATAAACAAACTCGGTCGGACCGAAATAGTAAACCTAGTGACCGTTAGAGATTTCGGTGGGACTGACACGCAACTCGGTAGGACCAATTCGGTTAGGGTTTGGGCATAACGTAATCTCGGTGAGACCGATTGCACAAACTCGGTGAGACCGAGTTTGGCAATGAGCTAACCAGAGAGTTGGTTAGGCAAACTCGGTGGGACCGACTCGCTCTTTCGGTGAGACCGAAAAGTTACAAGAAGGAAACAGAGAGTTTACATTGCAATCTTGGTGGGACCGATTTGCTCTTTCGGTGAGACCGAAAAGTTACGAAAGGGAAACAGAGAGTTTGCAATCCCATCTCGGTGAGACCGAGATCCTTATCGGTAGGACCGAATTGCTAGGGTTTGGCAGTGGCAAATGACAAGTGAAACTCGGTGGCGCCGGATTGAAAGAATCGGTATGACCGAGTTTGTCTTAGTGTTTAGGTCATTTGTGGCTATGGAAAAGTGGTTGAGGATTTTGGAGCATATCACCAAGCACATAAAGCAAGAGGCTCATTAAGCAACACCTCATCCCTCCTTGATAGTATTGGCTTTTCCTAAAGACTCAATGTGATCTTGGATCACTAAAATATAAAATGAAGAGTCTTGAACTTTTGAGCTTGAGCCAATTCTTTGTCCTTAGAATTTTGAGGGTTCCACTTTCACATCCATGCCATGCCAATCATTGAGCTTTCCTGAAATAATCATCTTGAAATAGCATTAGCTCAATGAGCTATATGTTGTTATGAATTACCAAAACCACCTAGGGATAGTTGCACTTTCAATCTCCCCCTTTTTGGTAATTCATGACAACATATAGATCAAAGCTTCGACAAATTATAATAATCATGAAACACATCGTCGCTTTGAGAAGTATGTGACAAGTATGAGCTCCCCCTAAATTTGTGCATATTTAGAATTTGCTTTGGATTGCAAATGCACAAGGAATTAGAGTCATGGGTTACTCTTCTGTGTCACATACATCTTGATGGAGCGCTAAAAAATGATAAGAAAGAAGTACATGAACTCATCATCGAGAATAGTGAGTGATCACATAAGATAGATAGAATGATAATATTAAGCAAACATTAAGTGTAGCTTATGATCAAACACATGATCATCGAGGACCAAAATGAGGCACACTGCATAGTGCGGCGATCTAAAGCCTACAGGGTCCATGAGGGAGAGCTATATAAGAAAATCACTACCGGAGTACTTCAAAGGTGCATCTCCGAAGAGGAAGGGTGGAAGCTTTTGGAAGAAATTCACGCCGGACTTGGCAGCCACCACGCCGCAGCCCGGGCCCTTGTAAGCAAGGCCTTCCGTACAGGTTTTTATTGGCCGACGGCCCGGGCAGACGCACAGGACTTGGTCCAACGCTGTGCCGGTTGCCAGCTTTTTGCAAACCAAAGCCATATGCCACCCACTGCCCTCCAAACAATCCCCATTACCTGGCCTTTCGCGGTCTGGGGGCTTGACATGGTTGGACCACTTAAAGGGGGAACCCATAAGAGAAAAAATACTTACTGGTCATGGTGGATAAATTCACCAAATGGATAGAAGCTAAACCTGTTAAGACAGCCGAATCCGGACCGGTGATAGACTTCATATCCAGTGTCGTACACCGTTATGGCGTCCCTCACAGCATCATCACTGACAACGGAACGAATTTCACGACGACAAGGTAAAACTTTGGTGCAGCAACACGGGCATCAAGCTCGATTATGCTTCCGTCTCTCACCCACAAACCAACGGCCAAGTTGAGCGAGCAAATGATCTTACCATGAGCGGCATTAAACCCAGATTAGTGCAGTCCTTAACAGAGTCTAACACGCACTGGGTAGAGGAGCTCGACTCCGTACTCTGGGGGCTGCGAACGACGCCGAATCATAGTACCGGATATACACCCTTCTTTATGGTGTACGACGCAGAGGCAGTCCTGCCCTGCGATATAATTCATGACTCACCTCGAGTGCGCATGTACGAAGAAAGAGAAGCCGAGCTCAATCGGCAGGACAGTCTGGACACCCTGGATTAGGAGCGCGACGTGGAAAAGCCCGTTCCGCATTTTATCAACAACATGCTCTACCAAAGCAGAGAAGTACGGGCCAAAACTTATAACATTGGCGAATTAGTTCTACGCCTGCCGGAGAAGAAAAAGTCCAAGCTCGAGCCCAAATGGGAAGGTCCCGTCATTATTGACCAAGTTCTGACCGGTGGAGCGTACCGTCTGCGGGATGCATCGAATAATCGACTTGAGCCAAAACCATGGAACACAGCCAGGCTCCAAAGATTCTACGCCTAGCGCCGGACTCTATGTTTGTCTCCTTCCTCTATCCATTTTTTGAATATATTATCTGTCTTTTTTCTCTGTCTTTCTTTTATTCTTTCTCACGGCCTTCAAGGGCCAGCTCATGCCTCGTTTTCACATTATAGATGCACTAACCGCGCTTATTATACCTGGGGCTTCTTACACAGAAGCTTAATTATCCATCTGGGGTTCATGCCCAACACATGTGTTATTCTTCCACATGTACCTTTTCTTCGCCATTATATGCATCGATATGACTTAAGTTTTGACCACGCTGGGTTGCCTGGCTCTTGTATTTATGCCCTACGTTCCTGTTAATTCGGCATAAGTGGAGCACCTCTTCGATTGTTACTACCGGGTCAGCCAGATGTGTACCTCAGACTGGGTGAAGCCGAAAGCTAGCGTTCTTAAGGGAATATTCGGTCGGTGAACAAAAGATGATTTTGATTTATTTATTTTCCATATGTGCCCCCAGATGTTTTTTCCTGCGTTTCCTCTCGCAGTCCGGAAATACATTTTAGGGCATGCGTACCCAGGGAAAGGAACCCTTAACGGAACTATTCTCCCTGGAAGATGTTTCTTACTACCCATGTAATATAACATAACTAGTTGGGAACTTGTCTATTCAAGCACTAATGACCCCCTACGCCTGGTCTCCACACATACGCCGGTTCTTATATAAGTGAGCGGGTATTCGGATACACTCCGGACTATCGGGTCCCGAGGTTGAAGCGAAAAGGTACGCCATGACAAATGATCTACAATCCGGCTAGAAGGCATTATACATGTCATTTTAATTACATAGTCATGTAGACTGACTAAATTCCTCTTCTATACCATCCAACAGGTGGTCTAGCCTACAATCCTGTTGGGAATACTTTGCGGCTAATTCTACTTGCCCATAGACAAAGCTAACGGGGATCTCCTTCCCGTCGGGCCCCACAGGTCCGACCTCGGCCACATGATTTGGGTCAGCCTTGGTATACCGCGTCTTCACCATGGCCCAGGCTTCCTTGGCACCTTGACGGCAGGCAGATATCTTCCATAATCGGAAGCATCGCCGTTCTCCCTTGAGCTTCTCCACAAGCTCTCCAACGCCTTCTGGCAGGGAGACGGATGGCCACAAGGCCTGGGCAATACCTTGCATCACCTGCCCAACTTGTTCGTGCACTTGTGAGAGCTCGGATAGAAGATCACCCCTAGACCCGGGCATCTCCTTTGCGGGACGACCCGTCAGCGTACCTGCAGACATAACTCTGTTAGCCGGCTTCTTCACTGCCCCCTTTATTAAGGGTTCGCTCAAGCACTTACTAAATATGCCGTGTCAAAGCTGCTTATTCTCCTTCTCGGAGTCCGCCAACTGGGCTCGAACATCTTTCAGTTCCACGCTCAGCTTGGTATTGGCATCTTGGAGATTGTTTTTCTCCCGCCTGACCTCAGTCAGCACGCGTTCGCCAGCCTTTAGCTGTCGTACGGCGTGCTGCTCCTCCGGATTCTCTATGGATTTATCTGCAACATCTATTATTAGATCTGCAGCCATGCTGCATGCTATATGGTACCTCTCATTCTTTGAAAGAAATGTTACCAGCTGGGGACTTTTTAGGTTCCTTCAATACGGCAAGAATGGCCCAAAGTTGGGTATTGCATTCCTCCAGCTCCTGTGATAGTCGACTATTCTTCTCTGTAAGAACCTGCACAATAAGATGATCCTTAAATCAGTTCTGCTAACTGTTTCAAGTCTCAGGGGCTACTAATACATATAATCGTCAGATTCTCTAACCCGTACATCCTTTACATACTGGTTCATGGCTCTGGCTAGACCACTTTGAGCATCTCGGAGGTACGCCTCTCCAGAATTGAAGGCATCAAATGCCTCTGGTGAGAAGCAAGTATCGCGGAATACGGCCCGGCGACGCCTATGATTCATGGCGCTCTCCACTTCTGAATGTGTAGCGGATAGCCTATCCCCATCCTCTGTAGGGGGACTATCCGGCGTCTGCCCCATGTCAGCTTCCGCCTCTATGTCCGGTCCTGGAGCCCGACTGGTGGAAGCATGACCGGCAGCCTCGCTGGACATATTCCGACGAGCGTTTTTTCTGTTAAAGAAACATGGACGTCATTACATTTCAAGAAAGATGACAACCACGGAGCGGGGTTTCTGTCATACCTCTGCGCCGGCGTCTCCCTCCTAACCGCCTTCCTTTTTGGCCTGCTCGGCCTCGGTGCCTCTTGTTGGCGAGTTTCTGCGGGTTCGGCATGGCGTCCCGAATGCCTTCCCTATAAAAACACCTTATGTATATGGTAGGTGAAGTGTCTAAAAGGGGATGCTAGTTTTTGGAGTTGGGATTTTTCGTTTTTCTTACATGCGACGTAGGAAGCAGTCCGGGATAGTCGGCCATAATGGCCACCATGGCATCATCACAGCTTAATTGATAGAACTGTCGGTCTATCAGCTCCATGAGTATGACCGGATCTTCTTCGAGTCCGACATCGAGAGCCCGGTCAGGGTCCTCTGGTTGTGGAGATGGGCTGCTGACCTCCCTTATGGCTTTTCGCAGTTCCTGCCGCAAAATGGCAAGGTGAGTACCTATGACAAAGAATGCGGGAAGAACGGGAGTAAGGAGATATAACTCACCCAGCTTGGGGGTTGTACATGGAGAATCCATCCCGTGGCTTGATGCGGATGAACTCCTCTCCCTCTCCCTCGAACAATTCAGACATAATTTTTGCTAAAGCGGCGGTGTTGTCCGGACCCTTACGCCCGCAACGGGTGGCGTCATCTTCCCCGTTAAAACACCACAAGGGGTGCCCTCGATATTGAAGTGGTTGCACTCCCTGCATTATGCATATTGACATGACCTCGGTTATTGTCAATCCCGATTGGGCTATCGCTTTAATCCGGTTCATCAGGTAAAGGACTTCTCCATTCTCTTCCTCCTGGGGGCTCCGTGGGCGCCAACTTCGGTGTTTCTTCAGAGGAGCATTGCTGGACTCAGGAAGACCCCGCCGAACAGGATCCGGAAGGGGGACGTCCTCCATATAAAACCATTCCAAAGGCCAGTCTTCGGACGTCTTCTTCGGAGTACCGGACAGGTATCCGGTTTTGGCGATGCGCCATATTTTGGCTTCGCCCACTTGATAAAGTGACACCTTTTGTGTGCGAGGGACAAGGAAAAATAACCTTTTCCACAGCTCGAAATGAGCCTCGCAGCCTAGGAATAACTCGCAGAGGGCAACATAGCCGGCGATGTGTAAAATGGAAGCAGGAGTGAAATTATGCAGCTGGAGGCCGTAAAACTCCAGGAGCCCACGGAGGAACGGATGAATTGGAAATTCGAGTCCCCTCAATAAATAAGGGACAAGGCATACCTGCTCCCTCGTAGAGGGGCTTGGGAAGCTCTCCGCTTGCTCCCCGCCATTATAGGTGGCGAGCCCGGCTCAGACGGGCACCATATACGCCGGAGGGAGAAATCCCTTGGTCTGCAGTTTGACTAATCGACTGTGTGGGACTGAAAACCTCTCCCAATCACCGGGCTTAGGGCTACGGGGGCGGGAGGAGGAGCTGCGGAGGTCGGCCATGCTGGAGAGGATTTTTCCGAAGCATGCTCCGATGGATTCTCGTTGGGGGAGGATGGTATGGATTGGATCTAAGAATCCCCATCCATTTAATAGACAATTTATTTATCTGGCTAGGGGGGCGAATGTAAAAACGCCCTGGCGCCTCGCATTCATTCGACGCGTGGGAGATAGCCCTTATTGGGTGTGGAAGCCAAGAGGTTCAACATTTATGGGACCGGACACTACTTAACAAACATTCAAAATTTGGAGAAGAACCCGCCTTGCAATACCGAAGACAACACTGCATGCCGGACTCATCGTCATTGAAGCCTGGTTCGGGGGCTACCGAGGGAGTCCTGGATTAGGGGGTATCCGGACAGCCGGATTATATCCTTTGGCCAGACTGTTGGATTATGAAGATACAAGATTGAAGACTTCGTCCCGTGTCCGGATGGGACTCTACTTGGCGTGGAAGGCAAGCTAGGAAATACGGATATGTATATCTCCTCCTTTGTAACCGACCTTGTGTAACCCTAGCCCCCTCCGGTGTCTATATAAATCGGAGGGTTTAGTCCGTAGGACAACATATAATCATACCATAGGCTAGCTTCTAGGGTTTCGCCTCTCCGATCTCGTGGTAGATCAACTCTTGTACTACTCGTATTATCAAGAATAATCAAGCAAGACGTAGGGTTTTACCTCCATCAAGAGGGCCCAAACCTGGGTAAAACATCGTGTCCCCTGCCTCCTGTTACCATCCGCCTTAGACGCACAATTCGGGACCCCCTACCCGAGATCCGCCGGTTTTGACACCGACAGCTAGTTTTCATCATGCTCATATGATTCACGTTCATTACTTTGATAATTTGATATGTGGGCGGACCGGTGCTTGGGTGTTGTCCTTCCTTGGACAAGCCTCCCACTTATGATTAACCCCTCTCGCAAGCATCCACAACTATGAAATAAGAATTAAGATAAATCTAACCATACCATGAAACATATGGATCCAAATCAGCCCCTTACAAAGCAACACATAAACTAGGGTTTAAGCTTCTGTCACTCTAGCAACCCATCATCTACTTATTACTTCCTAATGCCTTACCCCAGGCCCAAATCATGGTGAAGTGTCATGTAGTCGACGTTCACATAATACCACTAGAACATACATCTCATCAAAATATCGAACGAATACCAAATTCACATGATTGCTTATAGCAAGACTTCTCCCATGTCCTCAGGAAAAAAACGTAACTACTCACAAAGCATATTCATGTTCATAATAAGAGGAGTATTAATTATCATTAAGGATCTGAACATATGATCTTCCACCGAATAAACCAACTAGCATCAACTATAAGGAGTAATCAATACTACCACTGGTACAACGACATGCTAAACAAACAGTTTTTAACCCCTTTCCGCGATGGCATTTGGAACTTTTGTCAAGTGAGTGTGTGCGATAGGGTGTGAAGGAAATATGCCCTAGAGGAAATAATAAAGTTGTTATTTATATTTCCTTATATCATGATAAATGTTTATTATTCACGCTAGAATTGTATTAATCGAAAACTTAGTACATGTGTGAATACATAGACAAACAGAGTGTCACTAGCATGCCTCTACTTGACTAGCTCGTTAATCAAAGATAGTTAAGTTTCCTAACCATAGACATGAGTTGTCATTTGATGAACATGATCACATCATTAGAGAATGATGTGATTGACTTGACCCATCCGTTATCTTAGCACTATGATCGTTTAGTTTATTGCTATTTCTTTCTTCATAACTTATACATCTTCCTATGACTATGAGATTATGCAACTCTCGAATGCCGGAGGAACACTTAGTGTGCTATCAAATGTCACAACATAATTGGGTGACTATAAAGATGCTCTACAGGTGTCTCCGATGGTGTTTATTGAGTTGGCACAGATCAAGATTAGGATTTGTCACTCTGTGTATCGGAGAGGTATCTCTGGGCCCTCTCGGTAATGCACATCACTATAAGCCTTGCAAGCAATGTGACTAATGAGTTAGTTGCGGGATGATGCATTACGGAACGAGTAAAGAGACTTGCCAGTAATGAGATTGAACTAGGTATTAAGATACCGATGATCGAATCTCGGGCAAGTAACATACCGATGACAAAGGGAACAACGTATGTTGTTATGCGGTTTGACCGATAAAGATCTTCGTAGAATATGTAGGAACCAATATGAGCATCCAGGTTCTGCTTTTGGATATTCACCGGAGATGAGTCTCGGTCATGTCTACATAGTTATTGAACCCATAGGGTCCGCACGCTTAACGTTCGATGACGATCGGTATTATGAGTTTATGTGTTTTGATGTACCGAAGGTAGTTCGGATTCCCGGATGTGATCACGGACATGACGAGGAGTCTCGAAATGGTCGAGACATGAAGATTGATATATTGGAAGGTTATGTTTGGACACCGGAATGGTTTCAGATGAGTTCGGGCATTTACCGGAGTACCGGGAGGTTACCGGACCCCCCTAGGGGCTTAATGGGCCTACATGGGCTTTAGTGGAAGAGAGAGGAGAAGACCAAGAGGAGGGGCGCCCCCCAAGCCCAATCCGAATTGGGAGGGGGGCCGCCCCCCTTTCCTTCCTCCCCTCTCTCCCTTCCTTCCCCCTCCTATTAGGACTAGGAAAGGGGGAACCTACTCCTAGTAGGAGTAGGATTCCCCCCTTGGGGGCGCGCCCAAGGTAGACGGCCGGGCCCTTCCTGCACCCCTTTATATACGGGAGAGGGGGCACCCCATAGACACACAAGTTGATTGTTTAGCCGTGTGCGGTGCCCCCCTCCACAGAATTCCACCTTGGTCATATCGTTGTAGTGCTTAGGAGAAGCCCTGCGTTGGTAACTTCATCATCACCGTCATGCTGACAAAACGCTCCCTCAGCCTCAACTGGATCAAGAGTACGAGGGACGTCACTGAGCTGAACGTGTGCAGATCACGGAGGTGCCGTGCGTTCGGTAGTTGATCGGTTGGATCATGAAGACGTTCGACTACATCAACCGCGTTTTATAACGCTTCCGCTTTTGGTCTACGAGGGTACGTAGACATACTCTCCCCCTCTCGTTGCTATGCATCTCCTAGGTAGATCTTGCGTGATCGTGGGGATTTTTTTGAAATACTGCGTTCCCAACAGTGGCATCTAAGCCGGGTCTATGCGTAGATGTTATATGCACGAGTGGAATACATATGAGTTGTGGGCATGGGTATATACGTATTGCTTGCCATCACTAGTTGATTCTTGATTCAACGGTATTGTTGGATGAAGCCGCTCAGACCGACATTATGCGTACGCTTACGCGGGATTAGTTCTACCGACGTGCTTCGCACACAGGTTGCTAGTTGGTGTCTATTTCTCCAACTTTAGTTGAATCGGTTTCAATGAAGAGGGTTCTTTCTGAAGATCAAAAAGCAATCACTATACTACGTTGTGGTTTTGATGCATAGGTTCTTGCTATAAGCCCGTAGCAGCCACATAAAACTTGCAACAACAAAGTAAAGGACGTCTAACTTGTTTTTGCAGGGCATGTTTTTTAGGGAACGTAGCAATTTCAAAAATTTCCTACGCACATACCGGATCATGGTGATGCATAGCAACGAGAGGGAAGAGTGTGTCCATGTACCCTCGTAGACCGAATGCGGAAGCGTTAACACAATGCGGTTGATGTAGTCGTATGTCTTCATGATCCGACCGATCCAAGTACTGAACGCACGACACCTCCGAGTTCTGCACACGTTCAACTCGATGACGTCCCGCAAGCTCCGATCCAGCAAAGCTTCACATGAGAGTGTCGTCAGCAAGACGGTGTGATGACGGTGATGATGTTGCTACCGACGCAGGGCTTCGCCTAAGCACCGCTATGATATGACCGAGGTGGATTATGGTGGAGGGGGGCACCGCACACGGCTGGGAGAGATCAACATATCAACTTGTGTGTCTATGGGGTATCCCCTGGCCACGTATATAAATGATTGGAGAAGGGGGAGAGGGCCGGCCCCTATGGCGCGCCCTGGAGGAGTCCTACTCCCACCGGGAGTAGGATTCCTCCCCTTCCAAGTAGTAGGAGTAGGAGACAAGGAAGGGGAAGAGGGAAGAGAAGGAAGGAGGGGGCGCCACCCCCCTAGTCCAATTCGTACTAGTCATTGGGGGGGGCACGTGGCCTGCCTCTCTCTCTCTCCCCTAAAGCCCAATAAGGCCCATATACTTCTTCCCCCGTATTCCCGTAACTCCCCGGTACTCTGAAAAATATCCGAACCACTCGGAACCTTTCCTATGTCCGAATATAGTCTTCCAATACATCGATCTTTACATCTCGACCATTTCGAGACTCCTCGTTATGTCCCCGATCTCATTCGGGACTCCGAACTACCTTCGGTGCATCAATACACATAAACTCATAATACAAATCGTCACCGAACGTTAAGCGTGCGGACCCTACGGGTTCGAAAACTTTGTAGACATGCGAGACACATTTCCGGTCAATAACCAATAGCGGAACCTGGATGCTTATATTGGCTCCCATATATTCTACGAAGATCTATATCAGTCAAACCGCATAAGAACATACGTTGTTCCCTTTGTCATCGGTATGTTACTTGCTCGAGATTCGATCGTCGGTATCTCAATACCTAGTTCAATCACATTACCGACAAGTCTCTTTACTCGTTCCGTAATGCATCATCACGTAACTAACTCATTAGTCACATTGCTTGCAAGGGTTATAGTGATGTGCATTACCAAGAGGGCCCAGAGATACCTCTCCGACAATCGGAGTGACAAATCCTAATCTCGAAATACGCCAACTCAACAAGTACCTTCGGAGACACCTGTAGAGAAACTTTATAATCACCCAGTTACGTTGTGACGTTTGGTAGCACACAAAGTGTTCCTCCGATTAACGGGAGTTGCATAATCTCATAGTCATAGGAACATGTATAAGTCATGAAGAAAGCAATAGCAACATAATAAACGATCAAGTGCTAAGCTAACGGAATGGGTCAAGTCAATCACATCATTCTCCTAATGATTTGATCCCGTTTATCAAATGACAACTCATGTCTATTGCTAGGAAACTTAACCATCTTTGATCAACGAGCTAGTCAAGTAGAGGCATGTAACGCCCCATATGTAACCTTCCCGAATTGAACTCCAACTCTTGCCGTTTCCGGCATTAAGTTATATTTAATTCTCGGGTTCGGGTCTTTGTCTCCGTGTGTTGTTTTTGTTTTCGTGCATCTCATATCATGTCATCACGTGCATTGCATTTGCATACATGTTCATCTCATGCATTCGAGCATTTTCCCCGTTGACCGTTTTGCATTCCGGCGCTTCGTTCTCCTCCGGTGGCCATTTCTAGCTTTCTTTCGTGTGTGGGGATTAAACATTTCCGGATTGGACCGAGACTTGCCATGCGGCCTTGGTTTACTACCGGTAGACCGCCTGTCAAGTTTCGGGTCATTTGGACTTCGTTTGATACTCCAACGGTTAACCGAGGGACCGAAAAGGCCTCGTGTGAGTTGCATCCCAACACCCCTCCAATTTGGCCCAAAACCCACCAAACTCTGCTCCATCGTCTCGGTCATTCTATCACGATCGCGTGGCTGAAAACCGCACCTCATTTGGACTCTCCTAGCTCCCTCTATGCCTATATAAAGGCCCCCCCCATTTTCGGATCTAGTCTCCCCCGTCCAACCCTAGTTTCAAAAAAAAGATCCGCCGCCGACGGACGTGTCCCGGCGGAGCCGGACAACGTCCGCCGCCACCGCCGACCAACCAGGGCCCGACACGCATCCCCGTCGGCCTCCTCCTCCGCGCGGCCCGGCGAGCCCGCGGGAGGCCCACCCGCGCCGCCACCGGGCCAGATCCGCCGCCGCCCGCGGCCTCTCTCCTCCCCGTCGCCGTTCGCCGGCCCCGCCGCCTCGTCCGCGCCGCCCCTCGCCGCCGGCCACCGCCGTGAGGCTCCGCCACCACGCCGCGCCGCTCTAGTCGCCGCCTCGCCGCGCTACCCCGCCACGCCGCCGCGGACCCTCGTCGCCGGCCACAGCCTCCGACCCGCCGCATCGCCGCGGCCACCTCGCCGGCTCCGGCGAGCCCGGCCTCCCCTGCTTCGACTCCGGCGACCTCGGGGTGAACCGGTGAACAGTGCCACCTCGGGTTCCGTGCGATTCAGATCTCAGATCCAAACCCCCCCGTTGACTTTTGTCCAGAAACCCTAGATTTTTTTGCTTACTTTGACTGCTCGTATCTCCACAACCGTAGCTCCGATTTGGGCATATTATATGTCAAAATCTTCGTCTCGACGAGTACATCATTTCATTCCATTGCATCATTTGCATTTGAGGTCATCTTGGTGCCCAACATGCTGTTGGAAGGAGGTATCATGAGTTAATTTGCAGATCCGTTAGTTCATGATGCACTTTTGTCATTTTTGCCTTGTTTAATCCGTGCATGATATGCCTGTGCCCCTTTGGGATGAATTGTTAAGCATGTTGTCTTCTTTCCAGAGGTGCCTCCCATGCATTTTTAGGATGTGTGTGTTGTCTTGTGCAAGCTTGCAAAGAGGGGTACCTGAGTTTACTGATTTCAGGGACTGTGAAAATCACTAAGTCTGGGATGTTTTAGTTCACGATGCTATATGTCCAGCTTGTTTCCTAGTGATCCGTGCCTCTTTTGAGGATGATCAGTAAGAGTGATTTGTTATGCTTGTTGTGCTTAATCCATCCATGTCTTTACTTGTTATGTTGGAGCACCATAGGTTGACTCAATCGAGCTCAACTTTTGCATAGTTGTTGTTTTGGGCAGATCGTGAACTCTTTTGCGATTTTGCCGGAGCTATTGCTAGTGATCCATGCATGCTATGCCATTGTTCTTGCCATGTCTAGCTAGAATTTTGTGCCTTCTTTATGGATATATGCTTGCCTTGCCATGACTTGTACCGTAGTGAGTGCATCGAGCTCGTTTACATGCCTCCGTGAGTTATATTTCAGCATGTCCCAGTTTTCACTAAGTCCGAAAACTGATTGTGTTTCATCGATGTTCGTGTGCTCGGTAGAGTATTTTGTGGACCCTTTTGGCCCCAGGTCATTTTGGGTGTTTTGTTAAGCTTGTTGAGTAGCTCCATGCCATGCTCTTACTTGCCATGTTCAGGTTTTTCTTCATGTTGTTTTGCTGCTCCGAAGAGAGCATCGTGGTCTGAAATTTCAGACTAGCGTTAATTTCGCTAAGTCTGAAATCTGTTTTGCTTATTCAGTTTTGCCATGCTTGTTTGAAGCCCCTAATGGATGAATTTGCCTATGCCTCAGTCCTGGTGATTTGTTAAGCTTCTTGAGTACATCACTGCCATGCAATTTCTTTTCATGTTTGGTGGCTGTAGTATGTTCATTTTGTTTCATTTAGGAGCCTACTTGCTGTAAATTGCAGATCGGTTCGTTTAGTAAAACGCTTGCCATTCCTAAACCGTAGCTCCGATCGCCATGATCTTTATATCGTTTTCAGGGGATTTATTCCCCTCTATCCAGTGGCACACTTGGTTTTCCAAGTTGAGGCCAGGTTCATGCATTTCCTGTCACGTCTTGCATTTTGCATCCCGCATCGCATCCCGCATAGCATATTATCTTTGCATATTATTGGTTGCCCTTGCACGTGGTTGATTGTATCCTTGTTGCTTGTTTGTGTTGTTGGGTAGAGCCGGGAGACGAGTTCGCTAAAAAGGAGCCCGTTGAGTTTGCTTTTGAGGATCCAGTCAACTCTGACAACTGTGCAGGCAAGATGATCACACCCTTGAAATCACTACTATCTTTGCTATGCTAGATTGCTCGCTCTTTTGCTTTGCCAATGCTACGATGCCTACCACTTGCTTGTCAGCCTCCCAATAGCCATGATTGAGCCTCTAACCCACCTTTGTCCTAGCAAACCATTGATTGGCTATGTTACCGCTTTGCTCAAGCCCCTTCTTATAGCGTTGCTAGTTGCAGGTGAAGATTGGAGCCGTTCCTTGTTGGAACATTTATTTACTTGTTGGGATATCACTATATTGCTATGTTATCTTTACTCATCTATATACTTGGTAAAGGGTGGAAGGCTCGGCCTCTCGCCTAGTGTTTTGTTCCACTCTTGCCGCCCTAGTTTCCGTCATATCGGTGTTATGTTCCCGGATTGTTGCGTCCCTTACGCGGTTGGGCTATAATGGGAACCCCTTGATAGTTCGCCTTGATTAAAGCTTTTCCAGCAATGCCCAACATTGGTTTTACCATTTGCCACCTAGCCTCTTTTTCCCTTGGGTTTCCGGAGCCCGAGGGTCATCTTTATTTTAGCCCCCCACGGGCCAGTGCTCCTCTGAGTGTTGGTCCAAAATGAGCTGCCTGCGGGGCCACCTCGGGGTAACTTGAGGGTTGGTTTTACTCGTAGCTAGTCTCATCTGAGTGTGCCCTGAGAAAGAGATATGTGCAGCTCCTATCGGGATTTGTCGGCACATTCGGGCGGTGTTGCTGGACTAGTTTTGACCTGTCGAATCATCTTGTTGTACCGGGATACCGAGTCTGATCGGTGGGTCCTGGGTGGAGGTCTATTCCTTCGTTGACCGTGGGAGCTTGTTATGGGCTAAGTTGGGACCCCCCTGCAGGGATTGATCTTTCGAAAGCCGTGCCCGCGGTTATGGGCAGATGGGAATTTGTTAATATCCGGTTGTAGATAACTTGAACCTTAAATAGTTAAAATGAATCAACTGAGTGTGTTGCCGTGATGGCCTCTTCTCGGCGGAGTCCGGGAAGTGGACATGGCGTTGGAGTTATGTTTGCGTAGGCTGCTCTATATAGTTTCCGCTCGTGCTTTGCCTCCTCTTCTCGCTGTCCTTTGCGAATAAGTTAGCCACCATATATGCTAGTCGCTTGCTGCAGCTCCACTTATACATTACCCCTTTCCTACCTATTAAGCTTAAATAGTCTTGATCGCGAGGGTGCGAGATTGCTGAGTCCTTTGTGGCTCACAGATTACTATTACACCAGATGCAGGGACCGATGATACCTCTCCGGATGGCGCACTCGAGCTGAAGTGGGAGTACGACGAGGACTCTCAGCGTTACTATGTTTCTTTTCCGGATGATCAGTAGGGATGCCTATTCAGGGTTAGATTCAGGGCCTAGTCGCTTGTTGGGGGTCTTTTCTATTTTGGCGCCGTAGTCGGGCCATGAGTGATTGTATGATGGATGTTATTTATGTACTTTGATGTGACATGGCGAGTGTAAGACAACTATGCTATATTTTTTCCCCTTTATATTATATATGTACATGGGTTGTGTAATGATTCCCGACTTGCGACATTGCTTTCAATGCGCCTATGTCTCTAAGTCGTGCCTCGACACGTGGGAGACATAGTCGCATTGAGGGCGTTACAAGTTGGTATTAGAGCCTTCCCCGACCTTAGGAGCCCCATTGCTTGATCGTTTTTAGCAGCCGAGTTGTGTCTAGAAAAATGTTTTGAGTCCTTAGGAATTATATATCGGAGAGTTTAGGAATTCTTTTTTACTTCCCAGTCTCCTCATCGCTCTGGTAAGGCATCCTGACGTAGAGTTTTGACTCTTCTCTTCTCAAATTTCACTAAAAAAAAATTTAGGATCACACGAGTATTTTGGTTTTGTTCCGATGGCTTATGATGAGAATACTGTCTTGGTGCCTCCTGTCAGGGGTTTAGTGGAAGTGTCCCGGGGAGTTGAGCTCTGAGGTGTTGTCATCATAATTCTATCGTTGCAATTCTGGCATACTTGAGATATGTGCGCGACATCGAAAATCTCCTTTATGCAGTTCGTTGGTGAGATAACCTCGACGCCACCCAGTACTGGGGCGGGAGTTCGGCAGTATCGCCATAACTTGTATAACGGATGCTTTTCGAAGGTTGAGATAGATGGTTTCCGAAGGTTTCTTGGTTATGTGTTGAAGGATGGATGCAGCTGGATGTAGGATTTGCTAGCTTGGGTGAGATATTATGCTTCCCCTGTATCCCCAACACCTGATTGCATAACCAGAAAGTTTCGGGAGTTTCATAGGTGGGAATTCAAGTAGCCTTAGGATATCTTTCCAACAGATGTGTGATATGAAATTGGGGTTCGACGTCTACTGGTTCGCCTATTCACGGTCGATTTTACAGTGGCCTCGTTGTGTCTTAAAGAGTCCTTGGCTATGCTGACTCGGGGACGCTTCGTATGTCATGTGCACTGCCTTGTACATGATGGTGCTATACGGTCGAGCCCGTGTAGGTCCTACCACGAACACTTCGGACGAAATTTCTATCATGTGTTTGTTCCGGCTTATTCCGCAAGCCAACCCTTGGTTTTATTTCGAGTTGTGATATTCGTTCTGCTTCGACGCCATATGTTGATTCCATCCCTCGTTGATGTACCTCTTCTACCTGATTCTTCGTGGCTTCACAATTTAGGAATATGTGACCACTTCAAGAGAAGTGCATTCGTTCATTTTGTTCGGATGTGAAGACTTTATGTTGCAATTTTCATTCCGTTGGTTTCACCTTCAATATTTCTCTATTTGTGTGCTAACGGTGGTCAACCTCTTCAGGATGGCTCCCGCTAAGAGCACCAGTCAGAACCAGAATCAAGATCCTCCGCCACCGCCACCTCCTCCGGAAGCATGGCAAGCTGTGATGGCTGCTACTAATGCAAATACTCAGCTGATCATGCAAATCATCCAAGAGCGGAATCAAAGCAGTCAAGCGAATCAGGGCAACAACCAGAACCATTTTGCAACTCTGAATCTGTTCCTCGCAAATGGTCCAAAGACGTTCAGCAACTGCGTTGAGGCTACCGATGCTGATGATTGGTTAGTCGATCTAGGCAAGCATTTTGAATGTAGCAACATCAGACCTGAAAATTTCGTCAAGTTCGCGTCTTTCCAGCTCAAGGATCAGGCCGCAGAGTGGTTTCAGCAGTACCGGGATTCCAGAGGTGGACGTTTGATCACTTGGGATGATTTCCGTCGTGATTTCCGAGCTCATCACATCCCTCAAAGTGTGACTGAAAGCAAACGTGAAGAATTCCGCAATCTGAAGCAAGGCTCTTTGTCTGTCTATGACTACAACAAGTTGTTCCAGAAGCTCGCCCGTTTTGCCAAGCAGGATGTTCCTGATGAGAAGAGCATGATCTATCAGTTCAGGGGTGGTCTTCGTGAAGAAATTCAGCTCGCTCTTGTCCTCTTCGAGCCGCTGAGATACGATGAGTTCTACAACATGGCACTGAAGCAAGAGGCTGCTCAGCTAAGGTGTGATGCTTCCAGGAAGCGAGTCAGAGACACTATGTCTTCTTCCTCTACGCAAGTGGCCAAGCAGCAGAAGTATTGGCTTCCTCCTCCTCCGTTCCGTCAGCCGTATCAACAGAAGAGCAAAGGTGGCAGTGGCTCGTCCCACCCACCCAACCCAGGCTTTCAGAACAAGACTTCGTCTCAAGCTCCAAGATCGAGTGCTCCGTACCATCGTCCGCTCTCAGAGGTCACGTGCAACAAGTGCCAACAGAAGGGTCACTATGCCAACAAGTGTTTCAACCAGAGGCGTCTTCCTCCTCCTCCTCCTATCAGATCGGCAAGTACAGCTGTGGTCAAGCATACTCCCAAGCACGCCAAGGTCAATATGGTGAATGCAGCTCAGGCAGAGGATTCGTCAGATGTCATCATGGGTAACCTTCCTGTTAATGATATTCCTGCAAAAGTTCTTTTTGACTCTAGTGCATCGCATTCCTTCATGTCATTCCCATTTGCATCGGAGAACAATTTTAGCACTAAGGAATTACCTAGAGCTATGCAAGTCGTCTCTCCAGCAAAGCGTCTAAGTTCCACTATGATGATTCCGGATATTTCTATCATGATGGGTGATTTCAAGTTCTTGGCTTCTCCAATGGTTCTTGGCAATTCTGATATCGATCTCATTCTTGGGATGGACTGGCTCTCTAAACATAAAGCTCACCTCGATTGCGCAGCCAAGCAGATTCAACTGACTCATTCATCTGAGGAAGTAATTGTCTTTGCTGCTCGGGATAATACCATCCGGTTGTTCTCTCTCAATGAAAAGGGTGAATTGGATGCTATTTCACAGACTTCGGTTGTTTGTGAGTATCAAGATGTCTTCCCTGAAGAACTCCCAGGCATGCCTCCAAACCGGCCGGTTGAATTTGTTATTGAACTTGAGCCCGGTACGGAACCTGTGTGCAAACGGCCTTACAAGCTCGGCCCCGAAGAGTTGAAGGAGTTGAAGAAACAACTCGATGTGCAAGAAAGAATGGGTCTCATTCGGCCTAGTACCTCCCCGTGGGGTTGTGGTGTTCTTTTTGTGAAGAAGAAGGATGGAACGGACCGACTTTGTGTTGATTATCATCCATTGAACAAGAAGACCATCAAGAACAAATATCCACTTCCCAACATCAATGAGCTGTTCGAACAACTCAAGGGTGCCCAAGTATTCTCCAAGCTTGACCTCCGTATGGGTTATCACCAAATTCGCATTCGTGAGCAAGATATTCCAAAGACGGCGTTCAGAACAAGCTATGGGTCATATGAATACACTGTTATGTCTTTTGGCCTCGCCAACGCTCCTCCGACGTTCTCTCGCATGATGAACTTCATCTTCAACCCCTACACCAACGACTTCGTTTTGGTCTATCTCGACGACATCCTGGTTTTCTCGAAGAACAAGGAAGATCACGCCAAGCACTTGCGTTTGGTTCTTGACAAGCTAAGGGAACATCAATTCTACGCCAAGTTCTCCAAGTGTGAATTTTGGCTCGATGAGGTTCGTTATCTTGGCCATATTATCTCTGCCAAGGGCATTTCCGTGGATCCTGAGAAGGTGTCTGCAATCGTTAATTGGGAACCTCCTCAGAATGTGAAGCAACTCCGAAGCTTCCTCGGTCTTGCAAGTTATTGCCGAAGATTCGTTGAAAACTTTTCCAAGATCGCGAAGCCTCTCTCAAATCTTCTTCAGAAGCACGTCAAGTACGTTTGGTCTCCGGAGTGTGATATCGCTTTCAACACTTTGAAAGAGAAATTGATCACTGCTCCAGTTCTAACTCCGCCCGATGAAACCAAGCCGTACGAGGTCTTTTGTGATGCCTCTCTCCAAGGTCTAGGTGCTGTACTGATGCAAGAGAAGAAAGTGGTTGCTTATACCTCTCGCCAGTTGAAGCCTAATGAGAAGAACTACCCCACTCATGATCTCGAGTTGGCGGCAGTTGTGCATGCATTGTTGACTTGGAGACATCTTCTCTTGGGAAGCAAAGTGGACATTTTCACTGATCACAAGAGTCTCAAGTACATCTTCACTCAGCCTAATCTCAACCTCAGGCAGACTCGATGGGTCGAAATGATTCAAGAGTACAATCCGAGTATCGAGTATACTCCAGGCAAGGCAAATGTGATTGTTGACGCTTTGAGCAGAAAAGCATATTGCAACACTCTGATTCTCAAGACTTATCAACCCGAGCTCTGTGAAGCTTTCCGCAAACTTAATCTGCAAGTTGTTCCTCAAGGTTTCCTCGCCAACCTTCAAGTTTCTCCTACCTTGGAAGACCAGATTCGCCAAGCCCAGCTTCTTGATGCTATGGTGAAAAAGGTGAAGATTGGTATTGCAAAGAGTCAGTCCAAGTACAAGTGCTACCGACTTGATGACAAGGACACTCTCTTCTTCGAGGATCGAATTGTTGTGCCCAAAGGTGAACTTCGTAAAGTGATCATGAATGAGGTTCACAACTCTCTCCTCTCCATCCACCCTGGGAGCACGAAGATGTATCAGGATCTCAAGCAAACTTATTGGTGGACTCGAATGAAGCGCGAGATCGCTCAATTCGTGAATGAATGTGATGTCTGCAGAAGTGTGAAGGCAGAACACCAAAGGCCAGCAGGTCTCCTCCAACCTCTTGCCATTCCAGAATGGAAGTTTGACCACATTGAAATGGACTTCGTGACTGGGTTTCCAAAGTCCAAGCGTGGCAATGATGCTATATTCGTTTTCATCGACAAGCTCACCAAAGTGGCTCACTTTCTGCCTATTAAAGAGTCGATCACTGCAGCTCAATTGACGGAACTCTATACCTCTCGAATTGTCTCTCTGCACGGTATTCCTCAAGTGATATCTTCAGACCGTGGCAGCATCTTTACCTCCAAGTTTTGGGATTCTTTTCAGAAGGCCATGGGCACCAACATCCACTTCAGCACTGCTTTCCATCCTCAAACAAGCGGTCAAGTCGAGCGTGTCAACCAGATTCTTGAAGATATGCTCAGAGCTTGTGTTATCTCCTTCGGCATGAAGTGGGAGGATTGTCTTCCTTATGCTGAATTCTCATACAACAACAGTTTTCAAGCAAGTTCGGGCAAGGCCCCATTTGAAATTCTGTATGGTAGGAAGTGCTGTACACCTCTCAACTGGTCTGAAACCGGTGAACGTCAGCTGCTGGGTAATGACTTAATCTCAGAGGCAGAAGAAATGTGCAAGGTCATTCGTGATAACCTCAAAGCAGCCCAATCCCGCCAGAAGAGCTACTATGATAGTAAGCACCGTGATTTGGCTTTTGAGATCGGATATCATGTTTACCTCCGCGTCTCTCCTATGAAAGGGACTCGTCGCTTCGGTATCAAAGGGAAGCTTGCCCCTAGATACGTCGGACCTTTCAAGATTGTTAGCAAGAGAGGCGACCTCGCCTATCAACTCGAGCTTCCTTCAAACTTTGCCAATGTTCATGATGTGTTCCATGTCTCCCAACTCCAAAAGTGCTTCAAAACGCCTGAGCGCACCGTCAACTTCGAGGACATTGAGCTCCAAGGAGATCTCTCCTATCGTGAGCACCCAGTTGCAATTCTTGAAGAGACTGAACACAGAACTCGCAACAAGTCAATCAAATTTCTCAAAGTCAAGTGGTCACACCATTCCGACCGTGAAGCTACCTGGGAACGCGAGGATCACCTCCGTTCTGAGTACCCGGAGTTCTTTCAGTCCTAGATCTCGGGACGAGATCTTTTCGTAGTGGTGGAGTGTTGTAAGGCCCCAGATATGACTTTCCCAATTTGTACTCCAACTCTTGCCGTTTCGGCACTAAGTTATATTTATTCCTTGGGTTCGGGTCTTTGTCTCCGTGTGTTGTTTTCGTTTTCATGCATCTCATATCATGTCATCACGTGCATTGCATTTGCATACATGTTCATTTCATGCATTCGAGCATTTTTCCCCGTTGTCCATTTTGCATTCCGGCGCTTCGTTCCCCTCCGATGGCCATTTCTAGCTTTCTTTCCTGTGTGGGGATTAAACATTTCCGGATTGGACCGAGACTTGCCATGCGGCCTTGGTTTACTATCGGTAGACCGCCTGTCAAGTTTCGGGTCATTTGGACTTCGTTTGATACTCCAACGGTTAACCGAGGGACCGAAAAGGCCTCGTGTGAGTTGCAGCCCAACACCCCTCCAATTTGGCCCAAAACCCACCAAACTCTGCTCCATCGTCTCGGTCGTTCGATCATGATCACGTGGCCGAAAACCGCACCTCATTTGGACTCTCCTAGCTTCCTCTATGCCTATATAAAGGCCCCCCCATTTTCGGATCTAGTCTCCCCCGTCCAACCCTAGTTTCAAAAAAAAGATCCGCCGCCGACGGACGTGTCCGGGCGGAGCCGGACAACGTCCGCCGCCACCGCCGACCAACCAGGGCCCGACACGCGTCCCCGCCGGCCTCCTCCTCCGCGCGGCCCGGCGAGCCCGCGGGAGGCCCACCCGCGCCGCCACCGGGCCAGATCCGCCGCCGCCCGCGGCCTCTCTCCTCCCCGTCGCCGTTCGCCGGCCCCGCCGCCTCGTCCGCGCCGCCCCTCGCCGCCGGCCACCGCCGTGAGGCTCCGCCACCACGCCGCGCCGCTCCGGTCGCCGCCTCGCCGCGCTACCCCGCCACGCCGCCGCGGACCCTCGTCGCCGGCCACAGCCTCCGACCCGCCGCATCGCCGCGGCCACCTCGCCGGCTCCGGCGAGCCCGGCCTCCCCTGCTTCGACTCCGGCGACCTCGGGGTGAACCGGTGAACAGTGCCACCTCGGGTTCCGTGCGATTCAGATCTCAGATCCAAACCCCCCCGTTGACTTTTGTCCAGAAACCCTAGATTTTTTTGCTTACTTTGACTGCTCATATCTCCACAACCATAGCTCCGATTTGGGCATATTATATGTCAAAATCTTCGTCTCGACGAGTACATCATTTCATTCCATTGCATCATTTGCATTTGAGGTCATCTTGGTGCCCAACATGCTGTTGGAAGGAGGTATCATGAGTTAATTTGCAGATCCGTTAGTTCATGATGCACTTTTGTCATTTTTGCCATGTTTAATCCGTGCATGATATGCCTGTGCCCCTTTGGGATGAATTGTTAAGCATGTTGTCTTCTTTCCAGAGGTGCCTCCCATGCATTTTTAGGATGTGTGTGTTGTCTTGTGCAAGCTTGCAAAGAGGGGTACCTGAGTTTACTGATTTCAGGGACTGTGAAAATCACTAAGTCTGGGATGTTTTAGTTCACGATGCTATATGTCCAGCTTGTTTCCTAGTGATCCGTGCCTCTTTTGAGGATGATCAGTAAGAGCGATTTGTTATGCTTGTTGTGCTTAATCCATCCATGTCTTACTTGTTATGTTGGAGCAACCTAGGTTGACTCAATCGAGCTCAACTTTTGCATAGTTGTTGTTTTGGGCAGATCGTGAACTCTTTTGCGATTTTGCCGAAGCTATTGCTAGTGATCCATGCATGCTATGCCATTGTTCTTGCCATGTCTAGCTAGAATTTTGTGCCTTCTTTATGGATATATGCTTGCCTTTCCATGAATTGCACCGTAGTGAGTGCATCGAGCTCGTTTACATGCCTCCGTGAGTTATATTTCAGCATGTCCCAGTTTTCACTAAGTCCGAAAACTGATTGTGTTTCATCGATGTTCGTGTGCTCGGTAGAGTATTTTGTGAACCCTTTTGGCCCCAGGTCATTTTGGGTGTTTTGTTAAGCTTGTTGAGTAGCTCCATGCCATACTCTTACTTGCCCTGTTCAGGTTTTGCTTCATGTTGTTTTGCTGCTCCGAAGAGAGCATCGTGGTCTGAAATTTCAGACTAGCGTTAATTTCGCTAAGTCTGAAATCTGTTTTGCTTATTCAGTTTTGCCATGCTTGATCGAAGCCCCTAATGGATGAATTTGCCTATGCCTCAGTCCTAGTGATTTGTTAAGCTTCTTGAGTACATCACTGCCATGCAATTTGTTTTCATGTTTGGTGGCTGTAGCATGTTCATTTTGTTGCATTTAGGAGCCTACTTGCTGTAAATTGCACATCGGTTCGTTTAGTAAAACGCTTGCCATTCCTAAACCGTAGCTCCGATCGCCATGATCTTTATATCGTTTTCAGGGGATTTCTTCCCCTCTATCCAGTGGCAGACTTGGTTTTTCATGTTGAAGCCAGGTTCATGCATTTCCTGTTATGTCTTGCATTTTGCATCCCGCATCGCATCCCGCATAGCATATCATCTTTGCATATTATTGGTTGCCCTTGCACGTGGTTGATTGTATCCTTGTTGCTTCTTTGTGTTGTTGGGTAGAGCCGGGAGACGAGTTCGCTAACGAGGAGCCCGTTGAGTTTGCTTTTGAGGATCCAGTCAACTCTGACAACTGTGCAGGCAAGATGATCACACCCTTGAAATCACTACTATCTTTGCTATGCTAGATTGCTCGCTCTTTTGCTTTGCCAATGCTACGATGCCTACCACTTGCTTGTCAGCCTCCCAATTGCCATGATTGAGCCTCTAACCCACCTTTGTCCTAGCAAACCATTGATTGGCTATGTTACCGCTTTGCTCAAGCCCCTTCTTATAGCGTTGCTAGTTGCAGGTGAAGATTGGAGCCGTTCCTTGTTGGAACATTTATTTACTTGTTGGGATATCACTATATTGCTATGTTATCTTTACTCATCTATATACTTGGTAAAGGGTGGAAGGCTCAGCCTCTCGCCTAGTGTTTTATTCCACTCTTGCCGCCCTAGTTTCCGTCATATCGGTGTTATGTTCCCGGATTGTTGCGTCCCTTACGCGGTTGGGCTATAATGGGAACCCCTTGATAGTTCGCCTTGATTAAAGCTTTTCCAGCAATGCCCAACATTGGTTTTACCATTTGCCACCTAGCCTCTTTTTCCCTTGGGTTTCCGGAGCCCGAGGGTCATCTTTATTTTAGCCCCCCCACGGGCCAGTGCTCCTCTCAGTGTTGGTCCGAAATGAGCTGCCTGTGGGGCCACCTCGAGGTAACTTGAGGGTTGGTTTTACTCGTAGCTAGTCTCATCTGAGTGTGCCCTGAGAAAGAGATATGTGCAGCTCCTATCGGGATTTGTCGGCACATTCGGGCGGTGTTGCTGGACTAGTTTTGACCTGTCGAATCATCTTGTTGTACCGGGATACCGAGTCTGATCGGTGGGTCCTGGGTGGAGGTCTATTCCTTCGTTGACCGTGGGAGCTTGTTATGGGCTAAGTTGGGACCCCCCTGCAGGGATTGATCTTTCGAAAGTCGTGCCCGCGGTTATGGGCAGATGGGAATTTGTTAATGTCCGGTTGTAGATAACTTGAACCTTAAATAATTAAAATGAATCAACTGAGTGTGTTGCCGTGATGGCCTCTTCTCGGCGGAGTCTGGGAAGTGGACACGGCGCTGGAGTTATGTTTGTGTAGGCTGCTCTATATAGTTTCCGCTCGTGCTTTGCCTCCTCTTCTCCCTCTCCTTTGCGAATAAGTTAGCCACCATATATGCTAGTCTCTTGCTGCAGCTCCACTTATACATTACCCATTTCCTACCTATTAAGCTTAAATAGTCTTGATCGCGAGGGTGCGAGATTGCTGAGTCCTTTGTGGCTCACAGATTACTATTACACCAGATGCAGGGACCGATGATACCTCTCCGGATGGCGCGCTCGAGCTGAAGTGGGAGTACGACGAGGACTCTCAGCGTTACTATGTTTCTTTTCCGGATGATCAGTAGGGATGCCTATTCGGGGTTAGATTCAGGGCCTAGTCGCTTGTTGGGGGTCTTTTCTATTTTGGCGCCGTAGTCGGGCCATGAGTGATTGTATGATGGATGTTATTTATGTACTTTGATGTGACGTGGCGAGTGTAAGCCAACTATGCTACATTTTTCCCCCTTTATATTATATATGTACATGGGTTGTGTAATGATTCCCGACTTGCGACATTGCTTTCAATGCGCCTATGTCTCTAAGTCGTGCCTCGACACGTGGGAGACATAGTCGCATCGAGGGCGTTACAAGGCATACTAGTGACACTCTGTTTTGTCTATGTATTCACACATGTATTATGTTTCCGGTTAATAAAATTCTAGCATGAATAACAAACATTTATCATGAAAATAAGGAAATAAATAATAACTTTATTATTGCCTCTAGGGCATATTTCCTTTAGTCTCCCACTTGCACTAGAGTCAATAATCTAGTTCACATCGCCATGTGATTTAACACCAATAGTTCACATCACCATGTGATTAACACCCATAGTTCACATCGCCATGTGACCAACACTCAAAGGGTTTACTAGAGTCGGTAATCTAGTTCACATCGCCATGTGATTAACACCCAAAAAGTACTAAGGTGTGATCATGTTTTGCTTCTGAGAGAAGTTTAGTCAAAGGGTCCGCCAAATTCATATCCGTATGTATTTTGCAAATTTCTATGTCAACAATGCTCTGCACGGAGCTACTCTAGCTGATTGCTCCCACTTTCAAAATGTATCCAGATTGAGACTTAGAGTCATCTGGATCAGTGTCAAAACTTGCATCAACGTAACCCTTTACGACGAACCTTTTGTCACCTCCATAATCGAGAAACATATCCTTATTCCACTAAGGATAATTTTAACTGCTATTCAGTGATCTACTCCTAGATCACTATTGTACTCCCTTGCAAACTCAGTGTAGGGTATAATAGATCTGGTATACAGCATGGCATACTTTATAGAACCTACGGCTGAGGCATAGGGAATGACTTTCATTCTCTTTCTATCTTCTATTGTGGTCGGGTTTTGAGTCTTACTCAATTTCACACCTTGTAACACATGCAAGAACTCTTTTTTTGACTGTTCCATTTTGAACTACTTCAAAATCTTGTCAAGGTATGTAATCATTGAAAAACTTTATCAAGCGTCTTGATCTATCTCTATAGATCTTGATGCTCAATATGTAAGCAGCTTCACCATGGTCTTTCTTTGAAAAACTCCTTTCCAATACTCCTTTGTGCTTTCCAGAAAATTTTACATTATTTCTGATCAAGAATATGTCATTCACATATATTTATCAGAAGTGTTGTAGTGCTCCCACTCACTTTATTGTAAATACAGGCATCACCACAAGTCTGTATAAAACTATATGCTTTGATCAAGTCATCAAAACATATATTCCAACTCTGAGATGCTTGCACCAGTCCATAGATGGATCGCTGGAGCTTGCTCATTTTGTTAGCATCTTTAGGATCGACAAAACCTTCTGGTCGCATCATATACAACTCTTCTTTAAGAAATTCATTAAGGAATGTAGTTTTGACATCTATTTGCCAGATTTCATAAGATGTGGCAATTTGCTAACATGATTCGGACAGATTTAAGCATCGCTACGAGTGAGAAAATCTCATCATAGTCAACACCTTGAACTTTGTCAAAACATTTTTCGACAAGTCTAGCTTTGTAGATAGCAACACTACTATCAGCGTCTGTCTTCCTCTTGAAGATCCATTTATTTTCTCTGGCTTGCCGATCATCGGGCAAGTCAACCAAAGTCCACACTTTGTTCTCATACATGGATCTCATCTCAGATTTCATGGTCTCAAGCCATTTTGCGGAATCTGGGCTCATCATCGCTTCCTCATAGTTCGTAGGTTCGTCATGGTCAAGTAACATGACCTCCAGAATAGGATTACCGTACCACTCTGGTGTGGATCTCACTCTGGCTGGCCTACGAGGTTCGGTAGTAACTTGATCTAAAGTTTACATGATCATCCTCATTAGCTTCCTCACTAATGGGTGTAGGAGTCACAGAAACAGATTTCTGTGATGAACTACTTTCCAATAAGGGAGCAGGTACAGTTACCTCATCAAGTTCTACTTTCCTCCCACTCACTTCTTTCGAGAGAAACTCCTTCTCCAGAAAGGATCCATTCTCAGCAACAAATATCTTGCCTTCGGATCTGTGATAGAAGGTGTACCCAACAGTTACTTTTGGGTATCCTATGAAGACGCACTTCTCCGACTTCGATTTGAGCTTATCAAGATGAAACTTTTTCACATAAGCATCGCAACCCCAAACTTTAAGAAATGACAACTTAGGTTTCTTGCTAAACCATAGTTCATACGGTGTCGTCTCAACGGATTTAGATGGTGCCCTTTTTAATGTGAATGCAGTTGTCTCTAATGCATAACCCCAAAACGATAGTGGTAAATCGGTAAGAGACATCATAGATTGCACTATGTCAAATAAAGTACGGTTATGACGTTCGGACACACCATTACATTGTGGTGTTCCAGATGGCATGAGTTTGTGAAACTATTCCACATTGTTTTAATTGAAGACCAAACTCGTAACTCAAATATTCGCCTTTGCGATCAGATCGTAGAAACCTTATTTTCTTGTTATGATGATTTTCCGCTTCACTCTGAAATTCTTTGAACTTTTAAAATGTTTCAAACTTATGTTTCTTAAATTAGATATACCCATATCTTCTCAAATCATCTGTGAAGTTCAAAAAATAACGATACCCGCCGCGAGCCTCAACACTCATCGGACCTCATACATCAGTATGTATTATATCCAATAAGTCAGTTGCTCGCTCCATTGTCCTGGAGAACGAAGTCTTAGTCATATTTGCCCATGAGGCATGGTTCGCAAGCATCAACTGATTCATAATCAAGTGATTCCAAAAACCCATTAGCATGGATTTTGTTCATGCGCTTTACACCAATATGACCTAAAAGGCAGTGCCACAAATAAGTTGCACTATCATTATTAACTTTGCATCTTTTGGCTTCAATATTATGAATATGTGTATCACTACGATCGAGATCCAACAAACTATTTTCATTGGGTGTATGACCATCGAAGGTTTTATTCATGTAAATAGAACAACAATTATTCTCTGACTTTAAATGAATAACCGTATTGCAATAAACATGATCAAATCATATTCATGCTCAACGCAAATGCCAAATAACATTTATTTACGTTTAACACTAATCCCGAAAGTATAGGGAGTGTGCGATGATGATCATATCAATCTTGGAACCACTTCCAACACACATTGTCACTTCACCCTCAACTATTCTATGTTTATTCTGTAACTCCTGTTTCGAGTTACTAAGTTTTAGCAACTGAACAAGTATCAAATACCCAGGGGCTACTATAAACACTAGTAAGGTACACATCAATAACCTGTATATCAAATATACCCTTGTTCGCTTTGCCATCCTTCTTATCCACCAAATATTTAGGCATTTCCGCTTCTAGTGACCATTTCCTTTGCAGTAGAAGCACTCGGTTTGAGGCTTTAGTCTAGATTTGGGATTCTTCATGGAAGTGACAACTTGCTTGCCATTCTACATGAAGTTCCCTTTATTTCCCTTTGCCCTTTTCTTGAAACTAGTGGTCTTGTTAATCATCAACACTTGATGCTCTTTCTTGATTTCTACTCATCGATTTCACCATCATGAAAAGCTCGAGAATCGTTTTCCTCATCCCTTGCATACTATAGTTCATCACGAAGTTCTACTAACTTGGTGATGGTGACTAGAGAATTCTGTCAATCACTATTTTATCTGGAAGATTAACTCCCACTTGATTCAAGCGATTGTAGTACCCAGACAATATGAGCACATGCTCACTGCTTGAGCTATTCTCCTCCATCTTTTAGCTATAGAACTTGTTGGAGACTTCATATCTCTCAACTCGGGTATTTGCTTGAAATATTAACTTCAACTCCTGGAACATCTCATATGGTCCATGACGTTCAAAACGTTTTTGAAGTCCCGATTCTAAGCCATTAAGCATGGTGCACTAAACTATCAAGTAGTCATCATATTGAGCTAGCCAAACGTTCACAACGTCTGCATATGCTCCTGCAATAGGTCTGTCACCTAACGGTGCATCAAGGACATAATTCTTCTGTGCAACAATGAGGATAATCCTCAGATCATGGATCCAATCCACATCATTGCTACTAACATCTTTCAACTTAGTTTTCTCTAGGAACATATCAAAAATAAAACAGGGGAGCTAAATGCGAGCTATTGATCTACAACATAGATATGCTAATACTACTAGGACTAAGATCATGATAAATTAAAGTTCAATTAATCAAATTACTTAAGAACTCCCACTTAGATAGACATCCCTCTAATCATGTAAGTGATCACGTGATCCAAATCAACTAAACTATGTCCGATCATCACGTGAGATGGAGTAGTTTTCAATGGTGAACATCACTATGTTGATCATATCTACTATATGATTCACGCTCGACCTTTCGGTCTCCAGTGTTCCGAGGCCATATCTGCATATGCTAGGCTCGTCAAATTTAACCCGAGTATTCCGCGTGTGCAAAACTGTCTTGCACCCGTTGTGTTTGAACGTAGAGCTTATCACACCCGATCATCACGTGGTGTCTCAGCACGAAGAACTTTCGCAACGGTGCATACTCAGGGAGAACACTTATAACTTGAAATTTAGTGAGAGATCACCTTATAATGCTACCGCCGATCTAAGCAAAATAAGATGTATAAAAGATAAACATCACATTCAATCAAAATATGTGACATGATATGGCCATCATCATCTTGTGCCTTTGATCTGCATCTCCAAAGCATCGTCATGATCTCCATCGTCACCGGTATGACACCATGATCTCCATCATCTTGATCTATATCAATGTGTCATCACATGGTCGTCTCGCCAACTATTGCTCTTGCAACTATTGCTATCGCATAGCGATAAAGTAAAGCAATTAGTTGGCACTTGCATCTTATGCAATAAAGAGACAACCATAAGGCTTCTGCCAGTTGCCGATAACTTCAACAAAACATGATCATCTCATACAAAAACTTATATCTCATCACGTCTTGACCATATCACATCACAACATGCCCTGCAAAAACAAGTTAGACATCCTTTACTTTGTTGTTGCAAGTTTTACGTGGCTGCTACGGGCTGAGGAAGAACCATTCTTACCTACGCATCAAAACCACAACGATAGTTCGTCAAGTTAGTGATGTTTTAACCTTCTCAAGGACCGGGAGTAGCCACACTCGATTCAACTAACGTTGGAGAAACTGACACCCGCCAGCCACCTGTGTGTGAAGCACGTCGATAGAACCAGTCTCTCGTAAGCGTACGCGTAATGTCGGTCCGGGCCGCTTCATCCAACAATACCGCCAAACCAAAGTATGACATGCTGGTAAGCAGTATGACTTGTATTGCCCACAACTCACTTGTGTTCTACTCGTGCATATAACATCTACGCATACAACCAAGCTCTGATACCACTGATGGGGAACATAGTAATTTCAAAATTTTCCTACGCACATACCGAATCATGGTGATGCATAGCAACGAGAGGGAAGAGTGTGTCCATGTACCCTTGTAGACCGAATGCGGAAGCATTAGCACAAAGCGGTTGATGTAGTCGTATTTCTTCATGATCCGACCGATCCAAGTACCAAACGCATGGCACCTCCGAGTTCTGCACACGTTCAACTCGATGACGTCCCGCGAGCTCCGATCCAGCAAAACTTCACAGGAGAGTTTCGTTAGCACAACGGCGTGATGACGGTGATGATGTTGCTACCGACACAGGGCGTCGCCTAAGCACCACTACGATATGACCAAGGTGGATTATGGTGGAGGGGGGCACCGCACACGGCTGTGAGAGATCAACAGGTCAACTTGTGTGTCTATGGGGTGCCCCCTGGCCATGTATATAAAGGAGTGGAGAAGGGGGAGAGGGCCGGCCCCTATGGCACGCCCTGGAGGAGTCCTACTCCCACCGGAGTAGGATTCCTCCCCTTCCAAGTAGTAGGAGTAGGAGACAAGGAAGGGGAAGAGGGAAGAGAAGGAAGGAGGGGGCGCCACCCCTCCCCCTAGTCCAATTCGGACTAGTCATTGGGGGGGGGGCTGCCTCTCTCTATCCCCTATTGCCCAATAAGGCCCATATACTTCTTCCCCCGTATTCCTGTAACTCCTCGGTACTCCGAAAAATACCTGAACCACTCGGAACCTTTCTGATGTCCGAATATAGTCGTCCAATATATTGATCTTTACGTCTCAACCATTTCGAGACTCCTCGTTATGTCCCCGATCTCATCCGAGACTCCGAACTACCTTCGGTACATCAAAACACATAAACTCATAATACAAATCGTCACCGAACGTTAAGCGTGCGGACCCTATAGGTTCGAGAACTATGTAGACATGACCGAGACACGTCTCCGGTCAATAACCAATAGCGGAACCTGGATGCTCATATTGGCTCCCACATATTCTTTGAAGATCTTTATCGGTCAAACCACATAACAACATACGTTGTTCCCTTTGTCATCGGTATGTTACTTGCCCGAGATTCGATCGTCGGTATCTCAATACCGACTTCTATCTCGTTATTGGCAAGTCTCTTTACTCGTTCTGTAATGCATCATCCCGTAACTAACTCATTAGTCACATTGCTTCCAAGGCTTATAGTGATGTGAATTACCGAGAGGGCCCAAAGATACCTCTCCGACAATCGGATTGACAAATCCTAATCTCGAAATACGCCAACTCAACAAGTACCTTCGGAGACACCTGTAGAGCACCTTTATAATCACCCAGTTATGTTGTGACATTTGGTAGTACACAAAGTGTTCCTCCGGTAAACGGGAGTTGCATAATCTCATAGTCATAGGAACATGTATAAGTCATGAAGAAAGCAATAGCAACATACTAAATGATCAAGTGCTAAGCTAACGGAATGGGTCAAGTCAATCACATCATTCTCCTAATGATGTGATCCCATTTATCAAATGACAACTCATGTCTATGGCTAGGAAACTTAACCATCTTTGATCAACGAGCTAGTCAAGTACAGGCATACTAGTGACACTATGTTGTGTCTATGTATTCACACATGTATTATGTTTCCGGTTAATACAATTCTAGCATGAATAATAAACATTTATCATGAAATAAGGAAATAAATAATAACTTTATTATTGCCTCCAGGGCATATTTCCTTCAATGTTGTGATGTGATATGGTCAAGACGTGATTATATAAATTGTTGTATGAGATGATCATGTTTTGTAACATAGTTATCGGCAACTGGCAGGAGCCATATGGTTGTCGCTTTATTGTATAAAATGCAATCGCCATGTAATTGCTTTACTTTATCACTAAGCGGTAGCAATATTTATGGAAGCAATAGTTGGCGAGACGACAATGATGCTTCGATGGAGATCAAGGTGTCAAGTCGGTGACGATGGTGATCATGACGGTGCTTTGGAGATGGAGATCAAAAGGCACAAGATGATGATGGACATATCATATCACTTATTTGATTGCATGTGATGTTTATACTTTATACATCTTATTTTGCTTAGCACGGTGGTAGCATTATAAGATGATCTCTCACTAAATTTCATGGTATAAGTGTTCTCCCTGAGTATGCACCGTTGCTACAGTTCGTCGTGCCGAGACACCACGTGATGATCGGGTGTGATAAGCTCTATGTTCACATACAACAGGTGCAAGCCAGTTTTGCACAAGCAGAATACTCGGGTTAAACTTGACGAGCCTAGCATATGCAGATATGGCCTCGGTGTTGGAAATATGCCCTAGAGGCAATAATAAAAGCATTATTATGATATTTCCTTGTTCATGGTAATTGTCTTTATTCATGCTATAATTGTGTTATCCGGAAATCGTAATACATGTGTGAATAACAGACACCAACATGTCCCTAGTAAGCCTCTAGTTGACTTGCTCGTTAATCAACAGATAGTCATGGTTTCCTGGCTATGGACATAAGATGTCATTGATAACGAGATCACATCATTAGGAGAATGATGTGATGGACAAGACCCAATCCTAAACATAGCATAAAGATCGTATAGTTCGTTTGCTAGAGTTTTGCAATGTCAAGTATCTTTTCCTTAGACCATGAGATCGTGTAACTCCCGGATACCGTAGGAGTGCTTTGGGTGTACCAAACGTCACAACGTAACTGGGTGACTATAAAGGTATACTACGGGTATCTCCGAAAGTGTCTGTTGGGTTGACACGGATCAAGACTGGGATTTGTCACTCCGTATGATGGAGAGGTATCACTGGGCCCACTCGGTAATGCATCATCATAATGAGCTCAAAGTGACCAAGTGTCTGGTCACGGGATCATGCATTACGGTACGAGTAAAGTGACTTGCTGGTAACGAGATTGAACGAGGTATTGGGATACCGACGAAGGGAATTGCATACGGGGTTGATTGAATCCTCGACATCGTGGTTCATCCGATGAGATCATCGTGGAGCATGTGGGAGCCAACATGGGTATCCAGATCCCGCTGTTGGTTATTGACCGGAGAGTCGTCTCGGTCATGTCTGCTTGTCTCCCGAACCCGTAGGGTCTACACATTTAAGGATCGGTGACGCTAGGGTTGTGAAGATAAGTATATGCAGTAACCCGAATGTTGTTCGGGGTCCCGGATGAGATCCAGGACGTCACGAGGATTTCCGGAATGGTCCGGAGGTAAAGAATTATATATACGATGTGCAGTTTCGGCCATCGGGACAAGTTTCGGGGTACCCGGTATTGTACCGGGACCACCGGAAGGGTCCCGGGGGTCCACCGGGTGGGGCCACCTATCCCGGAGGGCCCCATGGGCTGAAATATGAGGGAACCCAGCCCATAGTGGGCTGGGTGCCAGCCCCTAGGGGGCCCATGCGGCTAGGGCTAAGGGGAAACCCCAGAGGGGGCGCCCCCCTTGCCTTGGGGAGCAAGCCCCACCCTAGGCCGCCGCCCCCTAGTAGATTCCATCTACTAGGGCCGGCGCCCCCCCATGGCACCCCTATATATAGTGGGGGAGAGGAGGGACTTGACACACCAGCCCCTGGCGCCTCCCTCTCTCCCCGTTACGTCTCTCTTCCTCGTAGTATAGGCGAAGCCCTGCTACTGCGACGCCCTGCATCCACCACCACGCCGTCGTGCTGCTGGATCTTCGTCAACCTCTCCTTCCCCCTTGCTGGATCAAGAAGGAGGAGACGTCTCCCGTCCCGTACGTGTGTTGAACGCGGAGGTGCCGTCCGTTCGGCGCTGGTCATCGGTGATTTGGATCACGTTGTGTACGACTACATCATCCCCGTTCGTTGAACGCTTCCGCACGCGATCTACAAAGGTATGTAGATGCATCTCGTGACTCGTTGCTAGATGAACTCCTAGATGATCTTGGTGAAACGAGTAGGAAAATTTTTGTTTTCTGCAACGTTCTCCAACAGTGGCATCATGAGCTAGGTCTATACGTAGTTCTTCTTGCGCGAGTAGAACACAATTAGTTGTGGGCGTGGATTTGTCAACTTTCTTGCCGCTACTAGTCTTTTCTTGCTTCAGCGGTATTGTGGGATGAAGCGGCCCGGACCAACCTTACACGTACGCTTACGTGAGACCGGTTCCACCGACTAACATGCACTAGTTGCATAAGGTGGCTGGCGGGTGTCTGTCTCTCCTACTTTAGTTGGAGCGGATTCGATGAACAGGGTCCTTATGAAGGGTAAATAGAAGTTGACAAATCACGTTGTGGCTTTCACGTAGGTAAGAAAACGTTCTTGCTAGAACCCTAATTCAGCCACGTAAAACTTGCAACAACAATTAGAGGACGTCTAACTTGTTTTTGCAGCAAGTGATTGTGATATGATATGGCCAAAGTTGTGATGAATGATGAATGATCTATATGTGATGTATGAGATGTTCATGCTATTGTAATAGGAATCACGACTTGCATGTCGATGAGTATGACAACCGGCAGGAGCCATAGGAGTTGTCTTTATTCTTTTATATGACCTGCGTGTCATTGAGAAACACCATGTAAATTACTTTACTTTATTGCTAAACGCGTTAGCCATAGTAGTAGAGGTGATAGTTGGCGAGCAACTTCATGGAGACACGATGATGGAGATCATGATGATGGAGATCATGGTGTCAAGCCGGTGACAAGACAATCATGGAGCCCCAAGATGGAGATCAAAGGAGCTATGTGATAATGGCCATATCATGTCACGTTTATTATTTGATTGCATGTGATGTTTATCATGTTTTGCATCTTGTTTACTTAGAACGGCGGTAGTAAATAAGATGATCCCTCATAACAATTTCAAGAAGTGTTCTCCCCTAACTGTGCACTGTTGCTAAAGTTCGTCGTTTTGAAGCACCATGTGATGAACGGGTGTAAGACAGATTTACACATGCAAAACACTTAGGGTTAACTTGACGAGCCTAGCATGTGCATAGATATGGCCTCGGAACACAGAAGACCGAAAGGTCGAGCATGAGTCGTATAGAAGATGCGATCAACATGAAGATGTTCACCGACGTTGACTAGTCCGTCTCACGTGATGATCGGACATGGCCTAGTTAACTAGGATCATGTAATACTTAGATGACTAGAGGGATGTCTAATCTAAGTTGGAGTTCATTATAATTTGATTGGATGAACTTTATTGTCATGAACATTAGTCTAAAATATTTTACAATATGTCTTGTAGATCAAATGGCCCACGTAGTCCTCAACTTCAACGCGTTCCTAGAGAAAACCAAGCTGAAAGACGATGGCAGCAACTATACGGACTGGGTCCGGAACCTGAGGATCATCCTCATAGCTGCCAAGAAAGATTATGTCCTACAAGCACCGCTGGGTGACGCACCTGTCCTCCCTGCTGAACAAGACGTTATGAACGCTTGGCAGGCACGTACCGATGACTACTCCCTCGTTCAGTGCGGCATGCTTTACAGTTTAGAACCAGGGCTCCAAAAGCGTTTTGAGAGACATGGAGCATATGAGATGTTCGAAGAGCTGAAAATGGTTTTCCAAGCTCATGCCCGGGTCGAGAGATATGAGGTCTCCGACAAGTTCTTCAGCTGTAAGATGGAGGAAAACAGTTCTGTCAGTGAGCACATACTCACAATGTCTGGATTACATAACCGCTTGACTCAGCTGGGAGTTAATCTCCCGGATGATGCGGTCATTGATAGAATCCTCCAGTCGCTTCCACCAAGCTACAAGAGCTTTGTGATGAACTTCAATATGCAGGGGATGGAAAAGACCATTCCTAAAGTATTTGCTATGCTGAAATCAGCAGAGGTAGAAGTCAAGAAGGAACATCAAGTGTTGATGGTCAATAAAACCACTAAGTTCAAGAAGGGCAAGGGTAAGAAAGCCTTCAAGAAGGACGGCAAGGAGGTTGCCGCGCCCAGCAAGCAAGCTGCCGGGAAGAAGCCAAAGAATGGACCCAAGCCCGAGACTGGGTGTTTTTATTGCAAGGGAAGCGGTCACTGGAAGCGGAATTGCCCCAAGTACTTAGCAGATAAGAAGGCCGGCAAAACAAAAGGTATATGTGATATACATGTAATTGATGTGTACCTTACCAGTAATCGTAGTAGCTCTTGGGTATTTGATACCGGTGCAGTTGCTCACATTTGTAACTCACAGCAGGAACTACGGAATAGGCGAAGACTGGCAAAGGACGAGGTGACGATGCGCGTCGGGAATGATTCCAAAGTCGATGTGATCGCCGTCGGCACGCTACCTCTTCATTTACCTACGGGATTAGTTTTAAGCCTCAATAATTGTTATTTAGTACCAGCTTTGAGCATGAACATTGTATCGGGATCTCGTTTAATACGAGATGGCTACTCATTTAAATCCGAGAATAATGGTTGTTCTATTTATATGAGAGATATGTTTTATGGTCATGCTCCTATGGTGAATGGTTTATTCTTTATGAATCTCGAACGTAATGCTACACATGTTCATAGTGTGAGTGCCAAAAGATGTAAGGTTGATAATGATAGTCCCACATACTTGTGGCACTGCCGCCTTGGTCACATAGGTGTCAAACGCATGAAGAAGCTCCATGCAGATGGACTTTTAGAGTCTCTTGATTATGAATCATTTGACAAGTGCGAACCATGCCTTATGGGTAAAATGACCAAGACTCCGTTCTCAGGAACAATGGAGCGAGCAACCAACTTATTGGAAATCATACATACTGATGTGTGCGGTCCAATGAGTGTTGAGGCTCGCGGCGGCTATCGTTATGTTCTCACTCTCACTGATGATTTGAGTAGATATGGATATATTTACTTAATGAAACACAAGTCTGAAACCTTTGAAAAGTTCAAGGAATTTCAGAGTGAGGTAGAGAATCAACGTGACAGGAAAATAAAGTTTCTACGATCAGATCGTGGAGGAGAATACTTGTGTCATGAATTTGGCACACACTTAAGAAAATGTGGAATAGTTTCACAGAGCACGCCGCCTGGAACACCTCAGCGTAACGGTGTGTCCGAACGTCGTAATCGCACTCTATTAGATATGGTGCGGTCTATGATGTCTCTTGCCGATTTACCACTATGTTTTTGGGGCTATGCTTTAGAGACTGCTGCATTCACTTTAAATAGGGCTCCGTCAAAATCCGTTGAGACGACATCGTTTGAATTATGGTTTGGAAAGAAACCTAAGTTGTCGTTTCTGAAAGTTTGGGGATGCGATGCTTATGTCAAGAAACTTCAACCTGGAAAGCTCGAACCCAAGTCGGAAAAATGCGTCTTCATAGGATACCCAAAAGAAACTATTTGGTATACCTTCTACCTCAGATCCGAAGGCAAGATCTTTGTTGCCAAGAATGGATCCTTTCTAGAGAAAGAGTTTCTCTCGAAAGAAGTAAGTGGGAGGAAAATAGAACTTGATGAAGTATTACCTCTTGAACCGGAAAATGGCGCAACTCAAGAAAATGTTCCTGAGGTGCCTACACCGACTGGAGAGGAAGTTAATGATGATGATCATGAAACTTCTGATCAAGTTACTACTGAAATTCGAAGGTCCACAAGGACACGTTCCGCACCAGAGTGGTACGGCAACCCTGTCTTGGAAATCATGTTGTTAGACAACGGTGAACCTTCGAACTATGAAGAAGCGATGGCGGGCCCGGATTCCGACAAATGGCTAGAAGCCATGAAATCCGAGATAGGATCCATGTATGAAAACAAAGTATGGACTTTGACTGACTTGCCCATTGAACGGCGAGCCATAGAGAATAAATGGATCTTTAAGAAGAAGACAGACGCGGATGGTAATGTGACCATCTATAAAGCTCGGCTTGTCGCTAAAGGTTATCGACAAGTTCAAGGGGTTGACTACGATGAGACTTTCTCACCGGTAGCGAAGGTGAAGTCCGTCCGAATCATGTTAGCAATTGCCGCGTTTTACGATTATGAAATATGGCAAATGGACGTCAAAACGGCATTCCTTAATGGTTTCCTTAAAGAAGAATTGTATATGATGCAGCCGGAAGGTTTTGTCGATCCTAAGAATGCTGACAAAGTGTGCAAGCTCCAACGCTCGATTTATGGGCTGGTGCAAGCATCTCGGAGTTGGAACATTCGCTTTGATGAGATGATCAAAGTGTTTGGGTTTACGCAGACTTATGGAGAAGCCTGTATTTACAAGAAAGTGAGTGGGAGCTCTGTAGCATTTCTCATATTATATGTAGATGACATACTTTTGATGGGAAATGATATAGAACTTTTGGATAGCATCAAGGCCTACTTGAATAAGAGTTTTTCAATGAAGGACCTTGGAGAAGCTGCTTATATATTAGGCATCAAGATCTATAGAGATAGATTGAGACGCCTCATAGGTCTTTCACAAAGCACATACCTTGATAAGATATTGAAGAAGTTCAATATGGATCAATCTAAGAAGGGGTGCTTGCCTGTGTTACAAGGTATGAAATTGAGCTCGGCTCAAAGTCCGACCACGGCAGAAGAATTAGAAGAGATGAGTGTCATCCCCTATGCCTCAGCCATAGGTTCTATTATGTATGCCATGCTGTGTACCAGACCTGATGTAAACCTTGCCGTAAGTTTGGTAGGAAGGTACCAAAGTAATCCCGGCAAGGAACACTGGACAGCGGTCAAGAATATCCTGAAGTACCTGAAAAGGACTAAGGAGATGTTTCTCGTTTATGGAGGTGACGAAGAGCTCGTCGTAAAGGGTTACGTCGACGCTAGCTTCGACACAGATCTGGATGACTCTAAGCCACAAACCGGATACGTGTATATTTTGAATGGTGGGGCAGTAAGCTGGTGCAGTTGCAAGCAGAGCGTCGTGGCGGGATCTACATGTGAAGCGGAGTACATGGCAGCCTCGGAGGCAGCACATGAAGCAATTTGGGTGAAGGAGTTCATCACCGACCTCGGAGTCATACCCAATGCGTCGGGGCCGATCAAGCTCTTCTGTGACAACACTGGAGCTATAAAGCGTCGCTTCAACTCCATTCGTGAAAATGTTCAGGATGGAGACATAGATATTTGTAAAGTACATACGGACCTGAATGTAGCATATCCGTTGACTAAACCTCTCCCTAGGGCAAAACATGATCAACACCAGAATTCCATGGGTGTTCGATTCATCACAATGTAACTAGATTATTGACTCTAGTGCAAGTGGGAGACTGTTGGAAATATGCCCTAGAGGCAATAATAAAAGCATTATTATTATATTTCCTTGTTCATGGTAATTGTCTTTATTCATGCTATAATTGTGTTATCCGGAAATCGTAATACATGTGTGAATAACAGACACCAACATGTCCCTAGTAAGCCTCTAGTTGACTAGCTCGTTAATCAACAGATAGTCATGGTTTCCTGGCTATGGACATAAGATGTCATTGATAACGAGATCACATCATTAGGAGAATGATGTGATGGACAAGACCCAATCCTAAACATAGCATAAAGATCGTATAGTTCGTTTGCTAGAGTTTTGCAATGTCAAGTATCTTTTCCTTAGACCATGAGATCGTGTAACTCCCGGATACCGTAGGAGTGCTTTGGGTGTACCAAACATCACAACGTAACTGGGTGACTATAAAGGTATACTACGGGTATCTCCGAAAGTGTCTGTTGGGTTGACACGGATCAAGACTGGGATTTGTCACTCCGTATGATGGAGAGGTATCACTGGGCCCACTCGGTAATGCATCATCATAATGAGCTCAAAGTGACCAAGTGTCTGGTCACGGGATCATGCATTACGGTACGAGTAAAGTGACTTGCCGGTAACGAGATTGAATGAGGTATTGGGATACCGACGAAGGGAATTGCATACGGGGTTGATTGAATCCTCGACATCGTGGTTCATCTGATGAGATCATCGTGGAGCATGTGGGAGCCAACATGGGTATCCAGATCCCGCTGTTGGTTATTGACCGAAGAGTCGTCTCGATCATGTCTGCTTGTCTCCCGAACCCGTAGGGTCTACACACTTAAGGTTCGGTGACGCTAGGGTTGTGAAGATAAGTATATGCAGTAACCCGAATGTTGTTCGGGGTCCCGGATGAGATCCAGGACGTCACGAGGAGTTCCGGAATGGTCCGGAGGTAAATAATTATATATAGGATGTGCAGTTTCGGCCATCGGGACAAGTTTTGGGGTACCCGGTATTGTACCGGGACCACCGGAAGGGTCCCGGGGGTCCACCGGGTGGGGCCACCTATCCCGGAGGGCCCCATGGGCTGAAATAGGAGGGAACCCAGCCCATAGTGGGCTGGGGCGCCAGCCCCTAGGGGGCCCATGCGGCTAGGGCTAAGGGGAAACCCTAGAGGGGGCGCCCCCCTTGCCTTGGGGAGCAAGCCCCACCCTAGGCCGCCGCCCCCCCTAGTAGATTCCATCTACTAGGGCCGGCACCCCCCCCCCCATGGCACCCCTATATATAGTGGGGGAGAGGAGGGACTTGACACACCAGCCCCTGGCGCCTCCCTCTCTCCCCGTTACGTCTCTCTTCCTCGTAGTATAGGCGAAGCCCTGCTACTGCGACGCCCTGCATCCACCACCACGCCGTCGTGCTGCTGGATCTTCGTCAACCTCTCCTTCCCCCTTGCTGGATCAAGAAGGAGGAGACATCTCCCGTCCCATATGTGTGTTGAACGCGGAGGTGTCGTCCGTTCGGCGCTGGTCATCGGTGATTTGGATCACATTGTGTACGACTACATCATCCCCGTTCGTTGAACGCTTCCGCACGCGATCTACAAAGGTATGTAGATGCATCTCGTGACTCGTTGCTAGATGAACTCCTAGATGATCTTAGTGAAACGAGTAGGAAAATTTTTGTTTTCTACAACGTTCTCCAACACTCGGAACACTAAGACCGAAAGGTCGAGCGTGAATCATATAGTAGATATGATCAACATAGTGATGTTCACCATTGAAAACTACTCCATATCATGTGATGATCGGACATGGTTTAGTTGATATGGATCACGTGATCACTTAGATGATTAGAGGGATGTCTATCTAAGTGGGAGTTATTAAGTAATATGCTTAAATTGAACTTAAATTTATCATGAACTTAGTACTTGATATTATTTTGCATGTCTATGTTGTTGTAGATAAATGGCTCGTGCTGTTGTTCCGTTGAATTTTAGTGCATTCCTAGAGAAAGCTAAGTTGAAAGATGATGGTAGCAATTACACGGACTGGGTCCGTAACTTGAGGATTATCCTCATTCCTGCATAGAAGAATTACGCCCTGGAAGCACCACTGGGTGGCAAGCCTGCTACAGATGCTGCTGATGACGTTAAGAACTATGGCAAAGCAAAGCTGATGACTACTCGATAGTTCAGTGTGCCATGCTTTTCGGCTTAGAACCGGGACTTCAACGACGTTTAGAACATCATGGAGCATATGAGATGTTCCAGGAGTTGAAGTTAATATTTCAAGCAAACGCCCGGATTAAGAGATATGAAGTCTCCTATAAGTTCTACAACTGCAAAATGGAGGAGAATAGTTCTGTCAGTGAACATATACTCAGAATGTCTGGGTACCACAACCACTTGACTCAGCTGGGAGTTAATCTTCCTGATGATAGTGTCATTGACAGAGTTCTTCAATCACTGCCACTAATATACAAGAGCTTCATGATGAACTATAATATGCAAGGGGTCTATAAGACAATTCCCGAGCTCTTCGCAATGCTAAAGGGTGCGGAGGTAGAAATCAAGAAGGAGCATCAAGTGTTGATGGTCAACAAGACCACCAGTTTCAAGCAGAAGGGCAAAGGGAACTTCAGGTTGAATAGCAAGCAAGTTGCTGCTCAAGTGAAGAAGCCCTAGTCTGGACCTAAGCCTGAGACTGAGTGCTTCTACTGCAAAAGGACTGGTCACTGGAAGCGGAACTGCCCCAAGTATTTGGCGGATAAGAAGGATGGCAAAGTGAAAGGTATATTTGCTATACATGTTATTGATGTGTACCTTACTAATGCTCGCAGTAGTGCCTGGATATTTGATACTGGTTCTGTTGCTAATATTTGCACTCGAAATAGGGGCTATGGATTAACCGAAGATTGGCTAAGCACGAGGTGATGATGTGCGTGGGAAATGGTTCCAAAGTCGATGTGATCGCCGTCGGCACGCTACCTCTACATCTAACTTCAGGATTAGTTTTAGACCCGAATAATTGTTATTTGGTGCCAACGTTAAGCATGAACATTATATCTGGATCTTGTTTGATGCGAGACGGTTATTCATTTAAATCGGAGAATAATGCTTGTTCTATTTATATGAGTAATATCTTTTATGGTCATTCACCCTTGATGAGTGGTCTATTTTTACTAAATCTTGATAGTAGTGATACACACATTCGTAGTATTGAAGCCAAAAGATATAAGCTTAATAATGATAGTGCAACTTATTGGTGTAAAGCGCATGAAGAAACTCCATGCTGATGGGCTTTTGGAATCACTTGATGCTTGTGAACCATGCCTCATGGGCAAGATGACTAAGACTCCGTTCTCTGGAACAATGGAACAAGGAACAGACTTCTTGGAAACCATACATACTGATGTATGCAGTCTGATGAGTGTTGATGCTCGTGGCGGGTATCGTTATTTTCTGACCTTCGTAGATGATTTGAGTAGATATGGGTATATCTACTTGATGAAACATAAGTCTGAAACATTTGAAAAGTTCAAAGAATTTCAGAGTGAAGTGGAAAATCATCGTAACAAGAAAATAAAGTTTCTACAATCTGACCGTGGAGGAGAATATTTGAGTTATGAGTTTGGTCTTCATTTGAAACAATGCGGAATAGTTTTGCAACTCACGCCACCTAGAACACCACAGCGTAATGGTGTGTCCGAACGTCGTAACCACACTTTATTAGATATGGTGCAATCTATGATGTCTCATACTGATTTACCCCTATCGCTTTGGGGTTATGCTTTAGAGACGGCTGCATTCATGTTAAATAGGGCACCATCAAAATCCGTCGAGACGACACCTTATGAACTGTGGTTTGGCAAGAAAGCCAATTTGTCGTTTCTTAAAGTTTGGGGCTGCGATGCTTATGTGAAAAAGCTTCAACCTGATAAGCTCGAACCCAAATCGGAGAAATGTGTCTTCATAGGATATCCAAAAGAAACTGTTGGGTACACCTTCTATCACATATCCGAAGGCAAGATATTCATTGCTAAGAATGGATCCTTTCTAGAGAATGAGTTTCTCTCAAAAGAAGTGAGTGGGAGGAAAGTAGAACTTGATGAGGTAATTGTACCGACTCCCTTATCGGAAAGTACTCCATCACAGCAATCAGTTCATGTGATTCCTACACAAATTAGTGTGAAAGCTAATGATGATGATCATGAAACTTCTGATCAAGTTACTACTGAACCTCGTAGGTCAACCAGAGTAAGATCTGCACCAGAGTGGTACAGTAATCCTGTTCTGGAAGTCATGTGACTTGACCATGACGAACCTACATACTATGAGGAAGCGATGATGAGCCCAGATTCCGCAAAATGGCTTGAGGCCATGAAATCTGAGATGGGATCCATGTATGAGAACAAAGTGTGGACTTTGGTTCAATTGCCCATTGATCGGCAAGCCATAGAGAATAAATGGATCTTCAAGAAGAAGACTGACGCTGACGGTAATGTTACTATCTACAAGGCACGACTTGTTGCGAAAGGTTTTCGACAAGTTCAAGGAGTTGACTACGATGGGACCTTCTCACCCATAGAGATGCTTAAGTCCGTCCAAATCATGTTAGCAATTGCTGCATTTTATGACTATGAAATTTGGCAAGTGGATGTCAAAACTGCATTCCTTAATGCATATCTTAAAGAAGAGTTGTATATGATGCAACCAAAAGGTTTTACGATCCAAAAGGTGCTAACAAAGTGTGTAAGCTCCAGCGATCCATTTATGGACTGGTGCAAGCATCTCGGAGTTGGAATATATGATTTGGTAGTGTGATCAAAGCATATGGTTTTATACAGACTTTTGGAGAAGCCTGTATTTACAAGAAAGCGAGTGGGAGCTCTGTAGCATTTCTAATATTATATGTGGATCACGTATTATCAATCAGAAATGATATTGAATTTCTGAATAGCATAAATGGATACTTGAATAAGAATTTTTCAATGAAAGAACTCGGTGAAGCTGCATATATATTGGGCATCAAGATCTATAGAGATAGATCAAGACGCTTAATTGGACTTTCACAAAGCACATACCTTGATAAAGTTTTGAAGAAGTTCAAAATGGATCAAGCAAAGAAAGGGTTCTTGCCTTTGTTACAAGGTGTGAAGTTGAGTCAGACTCAATGCCCGACCACTGCAGAAGATAGAGAGAAAATGAAAGTCATTCCCTATGCTTCAACCATAGGTCCTATCATGTATGCAATGTTGTGTACCAGACCTGATGTGTGCCTTGCTATTAGTTTGGCAGGGAGGTACCAATGTAATCCAGGAGTGGATCACTAGACAGTGGTCAAGAACATCCTGAAATACCTGAAAAGGACTAAGGATATGTTTCTCGTTTATGGAGGTGACAAAGAGCTTGTCGTAAATGGTTACGTCGATGCAAGCTTTGACACTGATCCGGATGACTCTAAGTCACAAACCGGATACATATTTTTATTAAATTGTGGAGCTGTCAGTTGGTGCAGTTCCAAGAAGAGCGTTGTGGCGGGATCTACGTGGGGAGCGGAGTATATAGCTGCTTCGGAAGCAGCAAATGAAGGAGTCTAGATGAAGGAGTTCATATACGATCTAGGTGTCATACCTAGTGCATCGGGTCCAATGAAAATCTTTTGTGACAATACTGGTGCAATTGCCATGGCAAAGGAATCCAGATTTCACAAGAGAACCAAGCACATCAAGAGACGCTTCAATGCCATCCGTGATCAAGTCAAGGACGGAGACATAGAGATTTTCAAAATACATATGGATTTGAATGTTGCAGACCCGTTGACTAAGCCTCTCTCACAAGCAAAACATGATCAACACCAAGACTCCATGGGTGTTAGAATCATTACAATGTAATGTAGATTATTGACTCTAGTGCAAGTGGGAGACTGAAGGAAATATGCCCTAGAGGCAATAATAAAGTTGTTATTTATATTTCCATATATCATGATAAATGTTTATTATTCATGCTAGAATTGTATTAACCGAAAACTTAGTACATATGTGAATACATAGACAAACAGAGTGTCACTAGTATGCCTCTACTTGACTAGCTCGTTAATCAAAGATGGTTAAGTTTCCTAACCATAGACATGAGTTTTCATTTGATGAACGGGATCACATCATTAGAGAAAGATGTGATTGACTTGACCCATCCGTTAGCTTAGCACTATGATTGTTTAGTTTACTACTATTGCTTTCTTCATAACTTATACATGTTCCTATGACTATGAGATTATGCAACTCCCGAATACCGAAGGAACACTTAGTGTGCTATCAAACGTCACGATGTAACTTGGTGACTATAAAGATGCTCTACAGGTGTCACCGATGGTGTTTATTGAGTTGGCATAGATCGAGATTAGGATTTGTCACTCCGTGTATCGGAGAGGTATCTCTAGGCCCTCTCGGTAATGCACATCACTATAAGCCTTGCAAGCAATGCGACTAATGAGTTAGTTGCGGGATGATGCATTACGGAACGAGTAAAGAGACTTGCCAGTAACGAGATTGAACAAGGTATTGAGATACCGACGATCGAATCTCGGGCAAGTAACATACCGATGGCAAACAGAACAACGTATGTTGTTATGCGGTTTGACCAATAAAGATCTTCGTAGAATATGTAGGAACCAATATGAGCATCTAGGTTTCGGTATTGGTTATTGACCGGAGATGAGTCTAGGTCATGTCTACATAGTTCTCGAACCCGTAGGGTCCGCACGCTTAACATTCGATGACGACCGGTATTATGAGTTTATGTGTTTTGATGTACCGAAGGTAGTTTGGATTCCCGGATATGATCATGGACATGACGAGGGGTCTCGAAATGGCCGAGACATGAAGATTCATATATTATAAGGTTATGTTTGGACACCGGAATGGTTTCGGATGAGTTCGGGCATTTACCAGAGTACTGGGAGGTTACCGGAACCCCCGGGGGCTTAATGGGCCTACATGGGCTTTAGTGGAAGAGAGAGGAGAAGGCCAAGAGGAGGGGCGCCCCCCAAGCCCAATCCGAATTGGGAGGGCCCCCCTTTCCTTCCTCCCCCTCCTATTAGCACTAGGAAAGGGGGGAACCTACTCCTAGTAGGAGTACAATCCCCCCTTGGGGGGCGCCCAAGGTGGCCGGCCGGCCCCCTCCTCCACCCCTTTATATACGGGGGAGGGGGGCATCCCATAGACACACAAGTTGATTGTTTAGCCGTGTGCGGTGCCCCCCTCCACGGAATTCCACCTCAGTCATATCGTTGTAGTGCTTAGGCGAAGCCCTGCGTCGGTAACTTCATCATCACCGCAATCACGCTGTCGTGCTGATGAAACTCTCCCTCGGCCTCAACTAGATCAAGAGTACGAGGGACGTCACCGAGCTGAACGTGTGCAGATCGCGGAGGTGCAATGCATTCGGTACTTGATCGGTTGGATCGTGAAGACGTTCGACTACGTCAACCGCGTTTCATAATGCTTCCGCTTTCGGTCTATGAGGGTACCTAGACATACTCTCCCCCTCTCGTTGCTATGCATCTCCTAGATAGATCTTGCATGGTCGTAGGAATTTTTTTGAAATACTACGTTCCCCAACAGGGTGTCCTTCCCACATGACCCAGAAATCGTCGGGGGATAGGCCTTCCCGGGACCCAGGCCGGGGCCGTGTGCGATCGGGCGAGGCATCGAAACCCAATCATTTCTGTAGGTATGTACACCCCACACGGTAATCCGAGAAAATCATTTCCATAGTATGTACATCCCACACGGTGAATCCCAGAAAAACATTTCCGTAGGTATGTATATCACACACAGTCAATCCTAGGAATTCGTTTTTGTTCTTATGTACATCCCACACAGTCAATCCAGGGAAAACGTTTCCATTCGTATATATATCACACACAGTTCTTTGTGTGGAAACGTTTGTGAAGGTGGCCTAACGCAAACAATTCGCCGCCAGAAGCCGTGTATGATTGTTAGTTGATGGAACACGGCTACTTTCTAGAAACCGTGCGGGTTGTTTGAGTTCATCACCCACGGTGCTGTCTGAGTAACCATCTACAATAGAAAACCCCAATAAGCAGGGTAATTAACCTATTATTGATAATACATGTTCCAATCATACTAATATTTCTTATAAAACACGCAAGATATTTCATATCCATATAAAAGCAACCAGGATTTCATAATCGAATTACATTAGATAGCTTCGGCACTCAGTTACGGCATTACACAATAGCACAAAGTTTCACATGCAACATCAAAAACATTTGGAAATTAGTATTGCTACCTCTTGAGCATGCGTTGGTTTTCCCTTGAAGAGGAAAGGGTGATGCAGCAAAGTAGCGTAAGTATTTCCCTCACTTTTGGAGAACCAAGGTATCAATCCAGTAGAATATTACACGCACGTCGCCTAGTACCTGCACAAACAAACAAGATACTCGCAACCAACGCGATAAAGGGGTTGTCAATCCCTTCACGGTCACTTACGAAAGTGAGATCTGATAAAGATAATAAGATTAATATTTTTGGTATTTTTATGATATAGATTGGAAAATAAAGATTTGAAAAATAAACGGCCCCAAAAATAGCTAGTTGACGGGAGATTAATATAATGGAGAATAGACCCCGGGGCCATAGGTTTCACTAGTGGCTTCTCTCAAGATAGCAAATTCTATGGTGGGTGAACAAATTGCTGTCGAGCAATTGATAGAAAAGCGAATAATTATGAGAATATCTAGGCATGATCATGTATATAGGCATCACGTTCGCGACAAGTAGACCGAAACGATTCTGCATCTACTACTATTACTCCACACATCGACCACTATCCAGCATGCATCTAGAGTATTAAGTTCATAAGAACAGAGTAACGCATTAGACAAGATGACATGATGTAGAGGGATAAACTCAAGCAATATGATATAAACCCCATCTTTTTATCCTCAATGGCAACAATACAATACATGCCTTGCTGCCCCTGCTGTCACTGGGAAAGGACACCGCAAGATTGAACCCAAAGCTAAGCACTTCTCCCATTGCAAGAAAGATCAATTTAGTAGGCTAAACCAAACTGATAATTGGAAGAGACTTGCAAAGATATTAAATCATGCATAAAATAATTCAGAGAAGAATCAAATATTTTTCATAGATTATCTTGATCATAAACCCACAATTCATCGGATCTCGACAAACACACTGCAAAAAGAATTACATCGAATAGATCTCCAAGAGAATCGAGGAGAACTTTGTATTGAGATCCAAAGAGAGAGAAGAAGCCATCTAACTAATAACTATGGACTCGAAGGTTTGTGGTAAACTACTCACACATCATCGAAGAGGCTATGGCGTTGATGTAATGGCCCTTTGTGATCGATTCTCCATCCGGCGGAGCGCCGGAAAAGGCCCCAAGATGGGATCTCATGGGTACAGAAGGTTGCGGCGGTGGAAATAGGGTTTCGTGGTGCTCCTGGATGTTTTCGGGGTATATGGGTATATATAGGAGGAAGAAGTACGTCAGTGGATCTGCGAGGGGCCCACGAGGGTGGGGGCCGCGCCCTCCTGCCTCGTGGCCTCTTCGCTTCTTTCTTGACGTCCACTCCAAGTGTCTTGGATCACGTTTGTCCCAAAAATAACTCTCACGAAGGTTTCATTCCGTTTGGATTCCGTTTGATATTCCTTTTCTGCGAAACACTAAAATAGGCAAAAAAAAACAACAATTTGCACTAGGCCTTTGGTTAATAGGTTAGTCCCAAAAATAATATAAAAAGGTATATTAAAGCCCATTAAACATCCAAAACAGATAATATAATTGCATGGAAAAATCAAAAATTATAGATACGTTGGAGACGTATCAAGCATCATACATGGTAAATAGATAGATGAATCTCATCTGGGAAACTGCAGAAGCAGAAGGCAAATATTGAGCCTTTAGTGATGTTGAATGTCCTTGCAACTTTAGGCCAGTGTCTATGGATAATTGCCCGCCCAACCTTCGTCCTCTTCAGCAAGACTTCAATATTGTACCGTCGGTGTTGAATGAATACCTTCCTCGCCTCTTGACCATGCAGGTGGTTTGAGAGGTAATCATCGGTGAACTGCTTTGAAAAGTACTGAAAACAAAGCTATACATAAATCGCTGTTGTAAATTTTGAAATGGCGCAAGGTTTAAAAGCAAGGTAAGAGAGTTGGTACCATCCTATAGTTGACATATGTCTTCTTCATTGTGCAAACAAAGATCTTGCTGTTATTCGTCGCAAGTTTCTTCATCCTAACAATCTTTCTGAGTTTCTTCACTTGACTGATATTCATGGACATCTCATTTCCCCATATGCAAAATGGTCAAACAGTGGGTCTAAGCCTCTGACAGTAGGACCTACATGTGCAAGACCAAATTGTAACAAACCTAAATATTAGAATGATTCCTGCAATTGCACAATAATGTGCTATTAGACAAAGGACCCTGCTTGAACAAACCTCGATGGTAAACTGCAGTGTCTCCCATTGTTTCCCTGCAACACACATAAGGAAGATCTTGATCAGGTTAATTGAGAGTTGCCATACTATTAGTAGAATATGTATTGAGTACAGCCAAATTCGATTGGTGTCATGTGCATAACCATACAAAATTGTACCCACAAGAAATGAAAATCAAATTGCAGAACTGAACCAAACAGTTAAATGGACAACAGACCAAATGAACCAAAATAGTTAACTGAGCATGACATTGCAGAATAGAAACATGTACTAGAAGATAAGACAGTTAACAAAACAAAGAATGCTTGAGAACAGTACTATGAAATGTAGCAATTGTTGGACCAAAGTGTTAACTGAACATTACATTTCAGAGGACCAAACTGTTAACTGAACACTAGATTGCACATTAACATTACAGAGGACAAATCACTAGAAGGCACTGGCGGTGGCCTCGACAAAACATCACGAACTGTATTTTAAAGTAGACAACCGCGTGGCGGTGTCGATGGTGGCCTCGAAGATGAGGTGCTCCTCCAAGAACTGGCGGTCGACACGCATGGCAACCATAGCGACCTTATTCGCGCGTGCGGCCGCATGCTACTCAGCTCCATGTTATACTGGTGTAAAATGGATGTGGGCGGTGCTTAATTGGAGGAGGGGGACAGTGATTTCGGTGGAAGGTGTCGCTCCGTCGGTCGGGGCATGTGGGACGGGAAAGGAGGAGGATGGTGTGGGTGGGGTATGGATTACCTGACCATATCGACAAGGCCGCATAGTAAGAATAAGGGTCGGCGGCGAGGAGGGCGCGCAACAAGAAGATGGGTCACTGGTGAGGAGGCAGCGCTGCAAGAAGAAGGATCACCGGTGAGGAGGCTGAGCAGCCAGTAAGCAGAAATGAAGATTTGAACTTGGAAAGCAAGGAGGAACAGTGGAAACGTGGCTTTTGGTAGGAGGGAGGGGCGGGGAGATAGATATTTCCGCGATGGCCAAAAATTTCGCTCGGTGCCTTGAGAAACTGGTGCGCAAGTCTGGTTCAAGCCTGGGCGGTGGGCGCTAGACGAGAAGCTTCTTGCGTAAGCCAAACAAGATGGTGCACTAAGATATTTTATATCGCATCTGAGGGAGTCCAGGATTAGGGGGTCTCCGGACAGCCGGACTATATCCTTTGGCCGGACTGTTGGACTATGAAGATACAAGATCGAAGACTTTGTCCTGTGTCCGGACGGGACTCTACTTGGCGTGGAAGGCAAGCTAGGCAGTACGGATATGTAGATCTCCTCCCTTGTAACCGACCTTGTGTAACCCTAGCCTCCTCCGGTGTCTATATAAACTGGAGGGTTTAGTCCGTAGGACAACAGACAATCATACCATAGGCTAGCTTCTAGGGTTTAGCCTCTATGATCTCGTGGTAGATCAACTCTTGTAATACTCATATCATCAAGAACAATCAAGCAGGACATAGGGTATTACCTCCATCAAGAGGGCCCGAACCTGGGTAAACATCGTGTCCCCTGCCTCCTGTTACCATCTGCCTTAGAAGCACAGTTCGGGACCCCCTACCCAAGATCCGCCAGTTTTGACACCGACATTGGTGCTTTCATTGAGAGTTCCACTGTGTCGTCACCATAAGGCTTGATGGCTCCTTCGATAATCGATAGCGATGTGGTCCAGGGTGAGGTTTTCCTCCCCGGACAGATCTTTGTATTCGGCGGCTTCGCACTTCGGGCCAATTCGCTTGGCCATCTGCAGTAGATCGAGAGCTACGCCCTTGGCCATCAGGTCAGGTTCGGAAACTTAAACTACGCTGCCGACATCCGCAGAGACTTGATCTTCGACGGATTCGAGCCCGTGTCAGGTGCGCCGCACAGTCGCGACGAGCACGATGTAACTCTGCTGTCAGACAGTGTTCGGGAGATCGCATCTGCAACTACTCCGGCCGTCAATTCGGAGCAAATTGCGCCATCTGAGAGCGGAGGGATAGACCCCGCCATGGAGATCGCACTCTCAGTGGCGATGGAGCCGGATACTGACTTCACCCCTTACGAGAGCCGTGTCGCCAAACCCCTGGATTCATCTCCGGCCACGGACTCCGAGCCGCTTACATTCGTGCTAGTCGAATCCGACTGGGCGCCGATCATGGAGTTCACCTCTGCGGATATCTTTCAGCACTCACCTTTCAGCGATGTGCTAAATTCATTAAGTTCTCTCTCCCTGTCAGGAGAACCTTGGCCGAACTATGTCTGACTAGAATGGGATGCGGACGACGAATAAATTCGCTGCCCACCCACCACCCACTTAGTAGCCACTATCGACAATTTAACCGACATGCTCGACTTCGACTCCGAAGACATCGATGGTATGGACGACGATGCAGGAGACGAGCAGGAACCATCGCCCATAGGGCGCTGGGCCGCTACCTCATCATATGATATATATATATATATATATATATATATATATATATATATATATATATATATATATATATATATATATATATATAGTGGACACCCCTAAAGAAGGCAATGGAGACGAGACAGCGGAGGATGACCCCTCCAAGAAGCAACCCAAGCACCGACGTCAGCGGCGCCGCTCTAAGTCCCGCCACAACAAAAGTAGTGATACCAGCAGAAGAGATAATAACACTCTGGATAGCGCCGAAGACAACCACAATCCCCTCCAGCACGATGTAGAGCCGGAGGATGAACAAGTCGGCCCTCCAGAGCAGGCAGCAGATGGAGAACCGGAGGAGGACAATTACATGCATCTCTCCGAAGACAAGGCGAGCCTCGGCGACGAAGAATTTATCGTGCCTGAGGACCCCGTCGAACAGGAGCGCTTCAAGCGCCGGCTTATGTCCACATCAAATAGCGTGAAGAAAAAGCAACAACAGCTTCAAGCTGATCAAGACTTGCTAGCAGACAGATGGACGGAAGTCCTTGCAGCCGAGGAATATGAACTCGAGCGCCCCTCCAAGAGTTACCCAAAACGCAGGTTGCTACCTCACCTCAAGGAGGAAGCATTGAAACCTCATTTACTAGTGTACAATGCGGCTGACCGGCCACTGCGTGGCCGAGCCAGAGAGGCGTTTCAGCCTGCACCCTGCCGCCACTCAATCAAAAATACCAAGGCCCGGGGCAACACACAGGACCTGCGAGACGTATTGGACAGTAAGGCAAAACTTGCAAGGTCAATATACGGGTCACGGGCACGCACGCCAACACGGGAAGATGATCGTCGCGCCGGATACACCAAAAGCAAATCCGGCCGAGCCGAATACAGCAGACAAGACCCATATGAACTGTGTCGTGATATGGCCCGGCACAGAGGCGCCGCACACCCCCTATGCTTCACTGACGAAGTTATGGATCACGAATTCCGGGAGGGTTTCAAACCTGTAAATATTGAATCATATGATGATACAACAGATCCCGCTGTATGGATTGAGGATTTCCTCCGTCACATCCACATGGCTCGCGGTGATGATCTACATGCCATCAAGTACCTCCCACTAAAACTCAAAGGACCAGCTCGGCATTGGCCGAATAGCTTGCCAGCAGACTCTGTCGGAAGTTGGGAGGATCTGGAAGACGCATTCCTTGACAACTTCCAGGGCACTTATGTGCGACCACCTGATGCTGATGACTTGAGCCATATAACTCATTAGCCAGGGGAATCAGCCAGACAATTCTGGACTCGGTTCCTGACTAAGAAAAACCAAATTGTCGACTGTCCGGATGTAGAGGCCCTAGCGGCATTCAAGCACAACATCCGTGATGAGTGGCTTGCCCGCCACCTTGGCCAGGAGAAGCCGAAGTCTATGGCAGCCCTCATGACACTCATGACCCGCTTTTGCATGGGCGAGGATAGCTGGCTGGCTCGCAGAAATAACACATCGAGAAATCCGGGCACTTTGGATACCAAAGATGCCAACGGCAGACAACGTCGTAACAGACAAAACGCCGCAATAACGGCAATAACACTGAGGATACGACAGTCAATGCCGGATTCAGAGGCTCTAGACCCTGTCAGCGGAAAAAGCCATTTAAAAGAAGTACTCCGGCTCTGTCCAGTTTGGATCGCATACTGGATCGCTCGTGTCAAATCCATGTCAAATCCATGACAAGCCAGCCAATCACACCAACAGAGAATGCTGGGTGTTCAAGCAGGCCGGCAAATTAAATGCCGAAAACAAGGACAAGGGGCTACATAGTGATGACGAAGAGGAGCCCCGGCTGCCGAACACGGGAGGACAGAAGGGTTTCCCTCCACAAGTGAAGATGGTGAGCATGATATACGCAACCCACATTTCCAAGAGGGAGCAGAAGCATGCACTAAGGGACGTCTATGCGATGGAGCCCGTCGCCCCAAAGTTAAACCCATGGTCTGCTTGCCCGATCACCTTTGATTGTAGGGACCACCCCACTAGTATCCATCATGGCGGATCCGCCGCACTGGTCCTAGACCCCATCATCGACAGATTTCACCTCACTCGAGTCCTTATGGACGGTGGCAGCAGCCTGAACCTGCTCTATCAGGATGCGGTGCGAAAAATGGGCATCGATTCCTTGAGGATCAAACCCACCAAGACCACCTTTAAGGGCGTCATCCCAGGTGTAGAGGCCCATTGCACGGGCTCAATCACACTGGAAGTGGTCTTCGGATCACCGGAAAAAATCCGAAGTGAGGAGTTAATCTTCAACATCGTACCGTTTCGCAGTGGCTATCATGCACTGCTCGGACGAACTGCATTTGCAAAATTCAATGCAGTACCGCATTACACATACCTCAAGCTCAAGATGCCAGGACCTCGGGGGGGTCATAACAGTGAATGGAAATATAGAATGTTTTCTCCGCACGGAAGAGCACACTGCGGCCCTCGCAGCAGAAGCACAAAGCAGCCTTTCAAGGCAAACCACTAATTCGGCGATACAGCCCCCGAAGACCTTCAAGCGTATCTGGAGTAAACTGCAGCAGGATCGCCTGGCATGTTCAGAGCTCGCCTAGCAATTCGGCCCCCGTCCCAGTCCCAGTTAAGCGACAAAATCCGTGTCGCCCATACATAATTACGCACTGAAAATACCATGGACGTAGGCGGGGGCACGATCAAGGCACGCCCCGCAATGCGGCTCAACCGCCCTAGGGGCTATATATCTTTATCATTTCTTTTCTCTTTCAGGGCCTAGCTCTCTGGAAGCCCTTTCCGGCAATATGATTGCCGGACACATTACGGGAAGGAACAACCAAGGCGGCAAGAAGCTAAGATGTACACGGGAAACCCCAGGTGGTCTCTAATAATCATACCCGCTTTCTACTACCATACGTAGCTTGCCCTTGGATAGGACATTTTGAATAGTCCTACTTTCTACTTATTGCACTACCTGTACCAGTACGCTTCGACGTATTATTTAAATAACAATGCAGAGCATTAGTATACTATTGCATTTTTTATCCTTTCTCTCTCTTATATGTCCATTCACGACAATCCGCACCCGTACGTTCGGGTACGGTCAGTATGCCAGGGGCTTTCGTTTACCCCATAATACAACGCAAGAAGTCCGAACACTTACGACAGTGCGGCACCCCGAACTTATGGCATTATATGCATCAGCTCCAAATCATGTCTTTGGTCAAATGTTATGTTTGTCCGGCTCCCATGCTTTGGTACCTTACGTTCCGCTATATCGGCTAAGGTAGCGGTGGGAGAACTACTGCGATTGCGTCCCGGTTCTTCCAGACGAGCGCCTCAGTAAAGAAAGCCGAAAACTAACTGTCATGATAAGGCGAGAGACTGGTCGCTGTTCGAGAGGCCTCAAGTCCTTAAAGACTTTTTCTGCTTCGGGCAAGGAGTCGTCCTTGTCCGGCTTAGGCATGTATAGCGCCCCAAATTCGGCCTTCCGAATACCAGGGGCTTCGCCAAAATTTAAAATTGTAGACTTCTATGGCTAAGTGAGAGTGATAAAGCATTATAGTCCAATTGCCTGGTTCGTTGCGCTGAACACCTCCCTTGAAGGACCCAAAATTGGGGTAAAGAGTGCTCAGATTTATCCCGAATACCCCAATACTAGTTACATGGGGGCAGAAGCCGACGACTGGTCAAGTCTCAGATTTTGTAAACGACTGCACAGAAGGTAATATTTTAAATTAAAAAAGCGTTGCATAGCGCAGATGAACTTGTTTTATATTACAGGATCACACGAGCATGTTCTCTCAAAAATTACATCCTTGGCACATTCATCCGCCACTAGGCGGGAACCCTTCAGGACACTCTCATAATAATTTTTGGGGCAGCGATGCTCCTTGCCCTCAAGCGGCCCCTCCTTCACTAGCTTCACGGCGTCCAGCTTCGCCCAGTGCACCTTCGCCTGGGCAAAAGCACTGTGCGCACCCTCGATGCAGATGGACCGCTTTATGACTTCAAGCCGTGGGCAGGCGTCGATGAGCCACCTCACCAGACCGAAGTAGCTGCCGGACAGGGGCTCGCCAGGCCACATCCAGACTATAAGGCCCTTCATGGCTTGTTCGGCCGCCTTGTGAAGCTCAACCAACTGCTTCAGCTGGTCGCTCAAAGGCACGGGGTATTCGGTTCCAGTATACTGAGACCAGAACAACTTCTCCGTCAAGCTCCCCTCCTCAGCTCGGTAAAACTCTGCGGCATCCAGTACACTGCGGGGAAGACCTGCAAACGCTCCTAGAGAGCTCCAAACTCGGGTAATAAAAAGGAAAGTTTCCTTCACATGCTTGCTTTGCATAATGAATGCCTTACCCGCGGCTATCTTCTTCACCGCATCAATCTCCTGGAGGGCCTTGTGGGCTTCAGCCTTGCCGCTCCGGGCGCTTTCGAGATCCTTCTCAAGCTCGGACTCTCGTGTCTTAGAGTCAAGCTCCAAGGACTCATGTTTCTTGGTGAGAGCCTCGAGCTCTTGCTGCACCTCGCCCACTCGGGCTTCTTGTTTCTCCCGCTCAATGCGCTCCTCGGCCGCTTTGTTTTCGACCTCGGACAACGCCTTCTTCAGGGTCGCCACTTCGGTCGTGGCCCCTGGGAAATTCATGATGATCCTATTACTTTACACACGAACTTCTTTTATTTCATATAAGCAAGGTATTTCTTACCTTTGCTCTCCTCGAGCTGCCTCTTGGTAAGGCCAAGCTCGTTCTCGGACCTCTCCAGGTCCTGCTTCAGCGTAGAGACCTCCGCAGTACGTGCGGCAGTGGCCAGCAGCGAAGCCTACACATACACATAGACATTTTTCTGATTAAACTCCTGAGTTATCATTTGATCCTCTATTCGGCCTTTCTTCTCGAACACCGAACAGAGCATCAGGGGCTACTATCTATGCGGTAATATTTTCTTATATATTTTTGATTGCTTACCTCAAAGCCTGTTAGGAGGCTGGCGCAAGCTTCGGTCAGCCCATTTTTGGCGGACTGAACCTTCTCGATTACCGCACTCATGATAGTGCGGTGCTCTTCGTCGATGGAAGCGTTGCGAAGCGCTTCCAGCAAGTTGTCCGGTGCCTCTGGATGGACAGAGGACACCGGCACGGGTGGTTGTCCCCCCTTAACGGGGGACCACCTGCCAGAGTCTGGAACCATCGAAGATTCCGGTGCAATGTTTGGCTGAGGGCCGAACCTGGAGCCCATGGGAGTCTGGCTCCCTTTGTGCCCAGGGTCCGGATGGTCACCTCGAGGCGCCCCTAGGACTGCCTCCCTTGGCCCGGTGCCTGTTGAGACAACACCTCAATGTTGTCCGCAGGGCAAGGGGTGGAGGCGGTTGGAAGAGAACCGCTGTTCATATCCGATGAGTCCAACGAACCGCTCGACGAAGATATGTCGAGATGAGCTCGAGACGGACTACATAATCATGTTCGGCATGAGGAGAAGCAGTGCAGTAAAACATACCATGAATTACTATGGTGTCTGGACACTTACGACTTCGCCAGGGGCTTGACCCTGGGTAGCCACTTGTCGCTCCTATCGGCGGCCGTCGTGGAACAGTCCGGAGCACGGGTCCTTCCCTTCTTGGACCCTTCGGCCTCCCCGGTTGGGTCGGCCTTCCTTTTCTTGTCTCCTCCGTATGGGGGGAGAGAACTGTCCTCCTCCTCCTCATTTTTATGGGAGGAGGGCGTGTCGGAGTCATCGTCAGATGAGTTCAATACAACCTCTTGCGCCGGAGACCCTTTCGGGTCCCCGTGGACTTCTTCTTGGTCTTCTTCGCCGGCACCTCGTAAGGTGCCGGAGTCAGCATCTCCGCCAGGAGAGCATCCGCGGGATCTTCGGGCAGAGGGGCTGGGCAATCAAGCTGCTCCATTGTCTTTATCCAGTCCTGTTAATGGCAAGAGAGCTTAGATCCCGCACATCATTTAACCAGGGCAAATAAATACCCTGCAAGGTACGAAAACTTACCAGATTAGCGTGGTGCTTCGCGCTGAGTCTGCAGTCCTCGGAGAGGGAAGGAGGCACCTCGGCACCTTTGAACAGCACACTCCAGACATCCTCGTACGTTGTGTCGAAGAGCTCTCACAGCGTTTGGTGCTGGGCCGGGTCGAACTCCCACAAATTGAATGCCTGCCGTTGGCACGAGAGAATCCGGCGGAAGAGCATGACCTGGACCACGTTGATGAGCTTGATTTTCTTGCTCATCATGTTCCTGATGTAGGTCTGGAGTCTGGTCAGCTCTACCGAAGAGCCCGAGGATAGTCCCTTCTCTTTCCAGGAAGTGAGCTGCGTGGGGATTCCAGATCGGAATTTGGGGGCCGCCGACCAGTTGGAGTCGCGCGGCTCGGTGATGTAGAACCACCCCGATTGCCACCCCTTTATGGTCTCCACATAGGAGCCTTCTAGCTAGGTGACGTTGGGCATTTTGCCCACCATGGCGCCTCCGCACTCTGCTTGCTGGCCTACCACCACCTTCGGTTTGACATTGAAGGTTTTTAGCCACAGGCCGAAGTGGGGCCTGATGCGGAGGAAGGCCTCGCACACGACGATAAAAGCCGAGATGTTGATGATGAAATTGGGGGCCAGATCATGAAATTCTAGCCCGTAGTAGAACATGAGCCCGCGGAAAAACGGGTGGAGAGGAAATCCCAGTCCGCGGACAAAGTGGGTAAGGAAAAGGCATAGGGATGACCTGCCCCGCATCTGGCAGCCAGTGCCCAATATCCATGGCCAGATATCCGGCTTCCCGTAACTTTTTGATGTTCTCCTCCGTGACGGAGGAGACCATCCACTTGCCTCCTGCTCTGGACATGCTTGGAGTGGTTTGAGAAGAAGAACACGAGCTTGGGCGCTAGAGCTCGAGTGTGCGGGAATGGGTAAGCAAGGAGGAAGAAGGCATGGGTGAAAAGAGTGAATCTTCGTCCCTTTATAAGGGCGGAGGAGGAGATGTGCCTCCCCACTTGCCTAGTAAAATTGCTTATTCCCCAAGCACCGTAATTGATGGCGTGGTTGGGTTACCCACGTCCATATCGATGAGAATCCCGTAATGAGGGGAACACGATCTCTGCTTTGACAAGACGTGTCAAGAAAACCACCTCGCGATATCTGCGGTGTTGGTTGAGAAAAACCGTTCGAATAATGACCGGGCCATGGCATGATGTCATGTTGTCAAAACGTGTCAGCAGATTAGATTTGTGGAAATATTATTCTCTCTGCGGTAGTATGTGGAACTTGTTTTGCAGAACCGGACACTATTCTGGTGTTCAAAATCTTCTATGGAGTATTCGGAGGAGGAACCCGCCTTGCAATGCAGAAGACAATATTGCGCGCCGGACTCGTCGTCATTGAAGCCTGGTTTAGGGGCTACTGAGGGAGTCCTGGATTAGGGGGTCTCCGGACAGCCGGACTATATCCTTTGGCCGGACTGTTGGACTATGAAGATACAAGATCGAAGACTTCGTCCCATGTCCAGATTGGACTCTACTTGGCGTGGAAGGCAAGCTTGGCAGTACGGATATGTAGATCTCCTCCCTTGTAACTGACCTTGTGTAACCCTAGCCCCCTCCGGTGTCTATATAAACCGGAGGGTTTAGTCCGTAGGACAACAGACAATCATACCATAGGCTAGCTTCTAGGGTTTAGCCTCTACGATCTCGTGGTAGATCAACTCTTGTAATAGTCATATCATCAAGAACAATCAAGCAGGACGTAGGGTATTACCTCCATCAAGAGGGCCCGAACCTGGGTAAACATCGTGTCCCCTGCCTCCTGTTACCATCCGCCTTAGACACATAGTTCGGGACCCTTTACCCGAGATCCGCCGGTTTTGACACCGACAACATCCCACACGATTCTTCCTAGTAAACTATTTGTGGTATACCTGATATTTTTTCATTATGTTTTGAAAGACAAAATGGTGTTCCAGAGGAAAAGGATGGTGTTTGAATTGCTAGAACATTTATATAACGTGAACATGCAACTAGTACATGAGTGTCGTGTTTAAATTTGGAATTATTCCGGGTTCGTTTGGCATTTTTATGCATTAATTGAGTTTCTGGGCATTTAATGTGCATAATTCAAATTTGAACTACAAGCACATGCTCCAATGCACCAAAGTCTGCTGAAAAATCACATGTGTGTCTTTGGGTGAATTTATAGGTCCCATGCAAGAAATGAGAATAAAATTCAAAAATCTGGGTGCCGTGGCTTGGCAGGAATGATTGAGAAACTTGGTTTTTTAATTCCTGTAAATCCAAAACACGTCTGAAATCATGAAACTTGGCATGGTGTCATGACATGGCATGATAACCCACAAGTATAGGGGATCGCAACAGTTTTCGAGGGTAGAGCATTCAACCCAAATTTATTGATTCGACACAAGGGGAGCCAAAGAATAGTCTCAAGTATTAGCACCTAAGTTGTCAATTCAACCACACCTGGAAACTTAATATCTACATCAAAGTATTTAGTAGCAAAGTAATATGATAATAGTGGTAACAGTAGCAAAAGTAATATTTTTGGGTTTTATAGTGATTGTAACAATAGCAACGAAAAAGTAAATAAGAGAAGAACAATATATGAAAAGCTCGTAGGCATTGGATCGGTGATGGAGAATTATGTCGGATGAAATCGATCATGCGACCGTTATAACATAGGGTGACACAGAACTAGCTCCAGTTCATCAATGTAATGTAGGCATGTATTCCGAATATAGTCATACGTGCTTATGGAAAAGAACTTGCATGACATATTTTGTCCTACCCTCCCGTGGCAGCGTGGTCCTATTGGAAACTAAGGGATATTAAGGCCTCCTTTTAATAGAGTACCAGACCAAAGCATTAACACATAGTGAATACATGAACTCCTCAAACTACGGTCATCACCGGGAGTGATCCCGATTATTGTCACTTCGGGGTTGTCGGATCATAACATATAGTAGGTGACTATAGACTTGCAAGATAGGATCAAGAACTCACATATATTCATGAAAACATAATAGGTTCAGATCTGAAATCATGGCACTCGGGCCCTAGTGACAAGCATTAAGCATAGCAAATCATAACAACATCAATCTCAGAACATAGTCGATACTAGGGATCAAACCCTAACAAAACTAACTCAATTACATGATAAATCTCATCCAACCCATCACCGTCCAGCAAGCCTACGATGAAATTACTCACGCACGATGGTGAGCATCATGAAATTGGTGATGGAGGAAGGTTGATGATGACGATGGCGATGGATTCCCCTCTCCGGAGCCCCGAACGGACTCCAGATCAGCCCTCCCGAGAGAGTTTAGGGCTTGGTGGCGGCTCTGTATCGTAAAACGCGATCCTTATATCTGATTTTTTTCTCCCTGAACGTGAATATATGGAGTCAGGATTGAGGTCGGTGGAGCATCAGGGGGCCCACGAGGCAGGGGGCACGCCCAGGGGGGCAGGCGCGCCCCCACCCTTGTGGACAGGTGGAGGCCCCCCTGACGTGGATTCTTCTTCCAGTATTTTTTATATATTCAAAAAATAATTCTCCGTTGATTTTCAGGTCATTCTGAGAACTTTTATTTTTGCACAAAAATAACACCATGGCAATTCTACTGAAAACAGCGTCAGTCCGGGTTAGTTCCATTCAAACCATCCAAGTTAGAGTCCAAAAAAGGGCAAAAGTGTTTGGAAAAGTAGATACGACAGAGACGTATCAACTCCCCCAAGCTTAAACCTTTGCTTGTCCTCAAGCAATTCAGTTGATAAACTGAAAGTGATAAAGAAAAACTTTTGCAAACTTTTTTTGCTCTTGTTGTTGTTGTAAATATGTAAAGCCAGCATTCAAGTTTTCAGCAAAGATTATGAACTAACCATATTCACAATAACACTTAGGTCTCATGTTTACTCATATCATTGACATAATCAACTAGCGAGCAATAATAATAAATCTCAGGTGACAACACTTTCTCAAAACAATCATAATATGATATGACAAGATGGTATCTCGCTAGCCCATTATGAGACCGCAAAACATAAATGCAGAGAACCTTTAAAGATCCAGGACTGACTAGACATTGTAATTCATGGTAAAAGAGATCCAGTCAAGTCATACTCAATGTAAACTAACAGTAATGGATGCAAATGACAGCAGTGCTCTCCAACTGGTGCTTTTTAATAAGAGGATGATGACTCAACATAAAAGTAAAGAGATTAACCCTTCGCAGAGGGAAGCAGGGATTTGTAGAGGTGCCAGAGCTCGGTTTTGAAATATATATATGAATAATATTTTGAGCGGTATACTTTCATTGTCAATATAACAACCGAGAGATCTCGATATCTTCCATGCTACACACATTATAGGTGGTTCCCAAACAGAATGGTAAATTTTATACTCCCCCTCCACCAACAAGCATAAATCCATGGCTTGCTCGAAACAACGAGTGCCTCCGACTAGCAAGAGTCCAGGGGGAGTTTTGTTTGCCGTTATTTTGATTTGATTTGCATAAAGCATGGGACTGGGCATTCCGGTGATCAGCCATTTTCTCGTGAGTGAGGAGCGGACTCCACTCCTCTTGAGAATAACCCGCCTAGCATGGAAGATACAAACAGGCCTAGTTGATACATGAGCTATTTGAGCATATAAAACAGAATGTTTATTTGAAGGTTTAGAGTTTGGCACATACTAATTTGGTTGGAACGGCAGGTAGATACCGTATATAGGTAGGTATGGTGGACTCATATGGAACAACTTTGTGGTTTATGGAGTTGGATGCACAAGTAGTATTCCCTCTTAGTACAAGTGAAGGCTAGAAAACGACTGGGAAGCGACCAGCTAGAGAGCGACAACAGTCATGAACATGCATTAAAATTAATCAACACCGAATGCAAGCATGAGTAGGATATAGTGCACCATGAGCATAAATATCGCAGATGCTATGTTGATTTCGTTTCAACTACATGCGTGAACATGTGCCAAGTCAAGCCACTTGAATCATTCAAAAGAGGATACCACCCTATCGTACCACATCACAACCATTTTAATAGCATGTTGGCATGCAAGGTAAACCATTATAAACTCCTAGCTAATTAAGCATGGCATAAGCAACAACAATCTCTAATTGTCATTGCAAAACATGTTTCTTTCATAATAGGCTGAATCAGGAACGATGAACTAATCATATTTACAAAAAACAAGAGAGGTTGAGTTCATACCAGGTTTTCTCATCTCAATAAGTTCATCATATAATCATCATTATTGCCTTTCACTTGCACGACTGAATAGTGTGGATAATAATAGTAGTGCACGTGCATTGGACTAAGCTGGAATCTGCAAGCATTCAATTCAAGAGAGAAGACAAGGTAATATGGGCTCTTTGTTAGATCAACAATAATGCATATGAGAGCCACTCAACATTTTCATTATGGTCTTCTCCTCTCAACCCCCAAAGAACAACAAAGAAATAAAACTATTTACACGAGAAAGCTCCCAAGAAGCAAAGAACATGAAATCTTTTTGGGTTTTCTTTTAATTACTACTACAAGCAAGAAAGTAAACTAGCTAAAAGCTACAACTATTTTTTTGGTTTTCTAAGGTTTATTAAACACACAAGAAGAAAGCATAAAAAGGGAAATAAACTAGCATGGATATTACAATGAAAAAGTATGAGCACCGACAACTAGCATGAGTGTGTGAACATGAATGTTATGTCGGTGAGAAATACGTACTCCCCCAAGCTTAGGATTTTCGCCTAAGTTGATCTATGGCCATGGTTGGCCTGGCGGATATCCAAAGTTATAGTTGGGGTCGTACTGAGATGCAGCGGTAATTGCCTGATGAGCTGCAGCTTGGAGGCGAGCTGTGTCCGCCCTCCTCTCGTACTTAGTCGCCTCCTCCCTGGTTATAAAATATCGCCCCTTTGCCTGAAAGTCAAAGAAAGTAGGAGCAGGGAGGGCGACGTGATAGGTGCGTCGTCTGTCAAAGATTAGTCGGTACTGGAGGAACTGATCGTTCCTCTCAACAAACTGATGACGAACCATAGCCTCATAATCTAAATAAGCAGGGGGCAACCCAATATCATCTCCACGTATGGGTATCTCAAGAAAGTTAGCTATACGAGTTGCATAAATTCCACCAAAGAAATCTCCATGAATACGATTATTATGCAACCTACGTGCAACAATGGCTCCCAAATTATAATGTTTATCTCCTAAAATAGCGCTCCTGAGAATGCTGAGATCAGGTACACACATGTGACATGCTTCATCTTTACCATTTATGCACCTTCCTATGAAGAGAGCAAAATAATGTATAGCAGGAAAATGAATGCTCCCTATAGTGGCTTGTGTTACATCTCTAGATTCCCCCACAGTTATACTAGCAAGAAAATCTCTAAATTCAGATTTGCGAGGTTCACTAACATCACCCCACTATGGAAGTTTACAAGCAGTGGTAAAATCTTCTAAGTCCATTGAATAAGATTTATCATAAAGATCAAACATGACAGTGTGAGAATTGCGTGATGAAGAAAATTTTAACCTTCTCACAAATGAATCAGTTAGGTAGAGGTATTGACGGCACTTATCTGCCTCGAAGCTCTCAAGATCAGCATTATGCACATATGCTTCAAATTCCTCCTTGATTCCTGCTCGAACCATGAAGTCCTCTGAAGGCCATTCATAAGGCCGCACTTGAGCATCCCTTGGTGGTTCCTCGTCCGCATCGCGTATTGCGGGCCTGGGTCCTTGCTTCCTCGAAGAACCACCTTGGTACATGTTCCTAAACATATTTCTTCCTCTGAAAAATTTCTAATTTTTTTAGTAACTTCAAAATAAAAGTGAACCAAACTCAAAAATATTGATAGCAACTACTCCTACAAGTGCCTAGAGGCAATATCATGCATTAAAACTACTTTTGACCATATAAATTTGACATGCAAGCTCAAGAACAAGGTCACCTAAGCAGCAAAAATTTGCAATGAATAAAGCACTAGACACTACAAAAAAAGTCACATCCGTGACATTTTGGGCCGAACGAATTTTTTTTCTGTCATACATATGACACTTCTATGACGATAATTATGACAAAACCCGGTATCATCATAGATGTGGTGGGCCCCTACTTCTATGACAAAAAATCATGACAGAAAATGGGCTTTTCGTCCTGGGCAGGCCGGAGACGCAGATGCATGACATTCTTTGGGCCGTCCATGCCGGAAAAACCCGTGGTAGAAGCGAGGGGAAGGAAAATTTCGGGGAGTTCCTGGTTACGGTGGGAGGTCGGGGGCCGAGCGATGTGCGTTTCTCTCGTACACGTACACGCATGTGTGCGAGGCGTTGGCTCTAACTGAACCCGAGCGAGGCGTTGGGCTCTAACTGAACCCGAGTGATTGCACTGCAGGCTACGCGTTACTGAACCTGAGCGATCGATCAATGGATGTTAACTGAACCCGATCGAGCGATTCCTTCACTACCGCTGCTAACTGAAGCCGATCGATGCTACCTCTGGGATGAACAGTGAGCGTTGTGGGGGGGATTTGGATGAACAGTGAGCGGTGGCGTTGCCTCTAGATGAACAGGACCCCGTGGTGTGTTGGAGGGCTGGATGAACAGTAGACGGTGGAGGGGTGCCCATGGAGGGGTGGTTGAACAGGACACCATGGTGTGGAGGGCTGGATGAACAGTAGATGGTGGAGGGGTGGTTGAATAGGACCCTGTGGTGTGGAGGGCTGGATGAACAGTAGACGGTGGAGGGGTGGTTGAACAGTAGCCGGTGGAGTAGCACGTGGTGGAGGCCGGATGAACAGGAGCCCGTGGAGGCTGGAGGAAGTCGACGGTAGCCCGTGGAGGCTGGAGAAGGCCGACGGTGAAGATGAACAGTATCCCGTGGAGTCCCGTTTTGCGGTACGCCACACCCCTCCCGATGAACAGGACCCCCGTTTCGACCATAGCGCTCCAACACAAGTCCGTTTTGTACGTTTTGCGGTACGCCACACCCCTCTCGATGAACAGGACCCCCGTTTCGACCGTAGGAGGTCCGTTTCGTCCGTTCTGCGGTACACCACACCCCTCCTGATCAACAGGACCCCCGTTTCGACCGTAGGAGGTCCGTTTCCTCCGTTTTGCAGCACGCCAGGCCCCTCCCGATCAACAGGACCCCGTTCAGGCCTCGTTTCCATCACCTGTTCCGTCCAATCCCTCCCGATGAACACGACCACGCATTCCGTTCCGACCCAGCCAGTTGGCTCCCACGCATTCTGTTGCCTCCCAATGAACACGACACATTCCGTTGCCTTCCGATGAACACGACGCATTCTGTTGCCTCCCCATGAACACGACGACGGCATTGTTTCTCCGTTCCGACCCAGCCATGCACACGAGCCCTTGCCATACGTATGCGCGAGTAGGCGTTCGAGACCCCACCCATATGTACACATACGTGGCCGTATTTTCTTTCTTGCACCCTGGCCACTGTACGTACGTGTACGTGCTACATGCGCGCCTCTACTACGACACGTATGCGCCTCTACTATGACACGTGCACGCCTCTACATCCACCAGTATATATGTACGTACACGTTCGCGACCAGAATGACAACCCTACGTACGCTTCGACCAGGTGGGTCCCGACTGTCAGGCACTTCCTTGCCTGCGAAGATGTAGCTGGTGGGTCCCAGCAGTCATGGGGCGAATCGTTTTTTTGCCCGGACGCACTTCCTTGCGTGCGAAGATGTAGCTGGTGGGTCCCAGCAGTCAGGGGCAAACGTTTTTTCACGAAATACGGTGGCCCGTCTGGTGGGTCCCCGCTGTCAGGTGGAGGAATAATTATTTTGCACGTAATAAGGAGGCACTTCCTTGCTGCGGCCGTGGACCCAACTATCAGCCTCTCCATGTATAGTCCACGTTCGATGGAAGCCGTTCCTTGACCACGTTGACCACGCCGCGCCGAGAGCACCAGGGCGGTGGACGAAGGCGAGGCCTAGGAAGGGGATGATGCGGAGCTGGGGAAGACGCGGCAGTGAATGCCCACGCATAGAGGAGTACGAGGGTTCACTGGTTCGCTGCGGTGTGAGGCTGCCGTCGCCGCAGAATAACAGGGGGTGTCGGTCGTTGACCACGTTGACCAGGCCGCACCGAGAGCACCAGGGTGGTGGACGATGGCGGGGCCTAGGAAGGGAACGACACAGAGGCAGGGAAGGCTTGGCAGTTGTTTCCCACGCGGAGGGGAGTACGACTGTACGAGGGTTTACTGGTTCGTCTGCCGTCGCCGGAGAATAACAACAGGTGTGGGTGAGTAGAGGGATGGCTAGGCCAGCGATGGGAGTACGATGGGGCAGTGAGGCCTGCGCGGCAGCACAGCCGGCCGCGGGGAAGAGGGAGCAGGTAGTCCCGTCGGCGCTTGTTTCAGCGGCTGGAGCAGGAAGAGCAGAGATTGAAGAAGCACGATGGCTGTTCAATGGACATCCAACAGTCACTGCTTGTGCGTCAACCTTTTTTTTGGAAATCCTCAAATCTGTGGAAAACACCATACAACCCATCTGCCATTATTTCTAATAATTTACAACCCATTTGCTAATTCTTAAGGTTTTTTTGGAGCCCATATTCTTTTTGTTAGCATTACAGCCCATATTGTGGCCACGGTTAAAAAATTATACGAAATTTGGCATATTTCAGTGCGGTCCAAACTGTTTTTAATCCCGAAATTTCGACTCACATTCAAACTGATTTTAAAAATAAATGTATATCAATATAAAATCCAAGAAATTCTCCACGCATAAAAATTAATGTAATTTAAAATCTCGAAATGAAAAAAAGATATTTGAAACTAATTGCCGGTTTGATGTGTTTTAAAAATGTACAGCCCATTTCTCATTACTGATGGGCCATTTTCTCGGCCAGCCGAATGAAAGCTCTCCTCGTCTTGAAAGATTTGCAGCCCAATAGGCCTGACAAAGCGACTTACTTGGCAAATCACAAAAAACTGGGCTATGGCCGTGGACCCGGCTGTTAGCCTCTCCACGTACAGTACTCTTTCGATGGAAGTCGTTCCTTGACCACGTTGACCACGCCTGTGACGCCCCCGATTCAATCGTACACTAATCATACACGCAAACGTGTATGATCAAGATCAGGGACTCACGGGAAGATATCACAACACAACTCTACAAATAAAATAAGTCATACAAGCATCATATTACAAGCCAGGGGCCTCGAGGGCTCGAATACAAGAGCTCGATCATAGACGAGTCAGCGGAAGCAACAATATCTGAGTACAGACATAAGTTAAACAAGTTTGCCTTAAGAAGGCTAGCACAAACTGGGATACAGATCGAAAGAGGCGCAGGCCTCCTGCCTGGGATCCTCCTAAACTACTCCTGGTCGTCGTCAGCGGGCAGCACGTAGTAGTAGGCACCTCCGGTGTAGTAGGAGCCGTCGTCGACGGTGGCGTCTGGATCCTGGGCTCCAACATCTGGTTGCGACAACCAGGTAGAAGGGATAGGGGGAAAAGAGGGAGAAAGCAACCGTGAGTACTCATCCAAAGTACTCGCAAGCAAGGAGCTACACTACATATGTATGCATTGGTATCAACTGGGATAAGGCTATTATAAGTGGACTGAACTGCAGAAAGCCGGAATAAGAGGGGGATAGCTAGTCCTTTCGAAGACTACGCTTCTAGCAGCCTCCGTCTTGCAGCATGTAGAAGAGAGTAGACTGAAGTCCTCCAAGTAGCATCGCATAGCATAATCCTAACCGATGATCCTCCCCTCGTCGCCCTGTGAGAGAGCGACCACCGGTTGTATCTGGCACTTGGAAGGGTGTGTTTTATTAAGTATCCGGTTCTAGTTGTCATAATGTCAAAGTACAACTCTGGGTCGTCCTTTTACCGAGGGACACGGCTATTCGAATAGATAAACTTCCCTGCAGGGGTGCACCACATACCCCAACACGCTCGATCCCATTTGGCTGGACACACTTTTCTGGGTCATGCCCGGCCTCGGAAGATCAACACGTCGCAGCCCTACCTAGGCACAACAGAGAGGTCAGCACGCCGGTCTAAATCCTATGGCGCAGGGGTCTGGGCCCATCGCCCTTTGCACACCTGCATGTTGCGTACGCGGCCGGAAGTAGACCTAGCCTAGTGGCTTTCCAGTCCAATCCGGCGCGCGCCACTCAGTCGTTGACGTCACGAAGGCTTCGGCTGATACCACGACGCCGGGATACCCATAACTACTCCCGCGTAGATGGTTAGTGCGTATAGACCAAATGGCGAGACTCAGATCAAATACCCAGATCTCGTTAAGCGTGTTAAGTGTCCGCGAACGCCGAACAGGGCCAGACGCACCTCTCTCCTAGGTGGTCGGAACCTGCCCTGTCGCTCCGCCACAAAGATCCACATAGAGGGCCGTCGGGACAAAGGTCCTTTCAGCCCCCAATCCGTGAATCACTCGCGGGTACTCCTCGAGCCAACCCGACTCTGGTCACCACATGTATCATGTTTAAAGTATAGTATATATCCATGATCACCTCCCGAGGTGATCATAGCCCAGTAGTATAGCAAGGCAGACAGACAAGAATGTAGGGCCACTGATGGAACACTAGCATCCTATACTAAGCAGTAGGATAGCAGGTAAAGGTAACAACAGTAGTAGCAAGGACAGGCTATGCAGCAGTATAGGATTAACTGAAAGCAGTAACATGCTACACTACTCTAATGCAAGCAGTATAGAGAAGAGTAGGCGATATCTGGTGATCAAGGGGGGGGGCTTGCCTGGTTCCTCTGGCAAGAGAGAGGGGTCGTCAACTCCGTAGTCGTACTGGGAAGCAGCGGCGTCGGTCTCGGAGTCTATCGAGAGAAGAGGGGGGAGAAACAATAAATATTTAAACAAGCATTTGCATAGTGATGCATGATATGACAAGTAACGGCGTTAGAGGGGCCCTAACGCGGTAGCAGGTGGTACCGGTGAAGGGGGGGAACACCCGGGAAAGTATTCCCGGTGTTTCGCGTTTTCGGGTAGATGAACCGGAGGGGGGAAAGTTGCGTGTTCGCTATGCTAGGGATGTGTGGCAGACGAACGGGCTGCGTATCCGGGATCGTCTCGTCGTTCTGAGCAACTTTCATGTACAAAGTTTTTTCATCCGAGCTACGGTTTATTTTATATTAATTTTAAAAGATTTAAATCATTTTTAGGATTTATTTATTTAATTTAATCAACATTATCCAGAATAGTGTCTGCTGACGTCATCATGGCGTCAGCATGACGTCAGCATGACGTCAGCGGTCAACAGGGAGTTGACTGGGTCAATCTGACGTGTGGGTCCCGCATGTCATACACTGTTTACTCTAATTAGGATCTAACTAATCTAATCACAGTTTAGTTAACTCACAATACTTAATTAGGTTAACTAAACAAGATTAATTAAGTTAATTAATTCACTAATTAATTAATTAATTAATTATTAATTTATTTATTTTTTTATTTCCCCTCTTTTTTTAACGTTCTGGGGCCGGGCCCCACATGTCAGTGGCCCAAAGGGCCACAGCGATTCGGGCGCGCGGGTTACGGGCGCAGGCACCCAGCCCGATTGGCAAATGCCCAGATGGGCAGGGGGCGCCGGCCACGGGCACGGCAAGCCCGGCCGCCTGGGACGACAGCGGCAGCGGCGAGGCCACGTCGGGGTGGCGCCGGGGCAAGGAACGAAGGCGCGGCGCGGGCAAATGGCGGGACGGCGAGCGGCGACGGACGCAACAGCGATCGGGGCGAGGGGAGCATCGCGAGCAAGGGGGCGGACATGCGCATGCCGCGGACGGCGCGGGCGACCGGTGGGCGAGCACGGCGCACGCGGAGCTTCAGCACGGGGCAGCGGCGAGTGTGCACGTGCATAGGGCACGGCCGAGCGTGAGGAGCGGGTCGAGCAGGCGGGTGCGGCCTTGCGTGCGCAGTCGACGCCGGCAGCGCACAGGGGCGGGGCTTGGCGGCGCGGTGGCCGGAACGGGCAACGGGGACGGGGAGAGAGGGGGGGTGCTCACGGAAGGTGCAGGGAACGGGGCAGCGGTCTCGAGCTCGAGGAGGAGGACGAGGAAGGGGGCGGCGTTCGGGTCGCCGGCGACGAGTGCGTCGGGGCGACGGGGTCGAGGGCGGGGCGGAGATGAGGGGAGTGAGGGGCGGCGCCGGCGTCGGGCCCGATCCCGATTGGATCGGGGGAGAGGGAGTGGGGGCGCGAGTGGGGGGGGGGAACGGGGATCGGGTGGGTTAGGGTTCCGGGGCGTGGGGGGGTTATGGGGGTGGCCGACTGGGCCTGGGGTCGGCCCAGTTGGGCCAGGGTCCAGGGGGGGTTTCTCCTTTTTTTCTTTCTGATTTTCTGATTTTCTTTCCTTTTTTTATTTTCTTTTATTATTTCTTTTCTGTTTAAATCATTTAATCCCTTTAGCCATTTTATAAAAATATGTCTGTTGCACTATAATTACCTTTGTAATATTCGTCAACCACCGAACAATTTTATTTTAATTTTTGGAAACTTTTATTGTTTTCATCAATTTGAATTTTGAATTTGAACGGTTTCGAATTATTGCGAGGATAGCAACAGTAATCGGGATGACGTGCCATGATTAGCGTGGGATTACTGTAGCAAGATTATCCGGGCGTTACAACGCCGCACGGAGAGCACCACGGCGGTGGACTACGGCAAGGCCTAGGAAGGGGACGACGTGGAGCCAGGGAAGACGCGTCATTGGGAGCCCGCGCGGAGAGGAGTACGAGGGTTCACTGGTTCGGCTGCGGTGTGAGGCTGCCGTCGCCGCAGGGCCTGGCCAGCGGTGGGAATAGTAGGGGGCGGTGAGGCCTCCGCGGCAGCACAGCCGGCCACGGGAGGCAGGACCATGCGGCACGACCGGCGCTGCTTTGGGCAGCTGGAGCAAGAAGACCAGAGGTTGAAGAAGCACTACGGCTGTTGGATGGACATCGTACGGTCACTGGAGCTAGAATCGTTCATATTGACTAAGCTGACAAAGCCCTTCGTCCCCGTCAACTTAGTAGGCCCACAAGTCAGCCTCTCACCAAGGTGGGTCCCAGCTAGCCGGGGGAGTATTCATTTTTGTGTGTGTAATAAGGAGGCACTTCCGGTGGGTCCGAGCTGGCAGCGGGGGGGATGTTTTTTCACGAAATACGATGGCCCGTCAGGTGGGTCCCAGCAGTCAGGGGGCAAACATTTTTTTCACAAAATACAGTGGCCCGTCCAGTGGGTCCCTGCTGTCAGTTGGAGTAATCATTATTTTTCGCCTAATAAGGAGGCACTTACTTGCTGTGGCCGTGGACCCAGCTGAGACTCTCCACGTACAGTATACTTCCGATGGAAGTCGTTCCTTGACCACGTTGACCTCGCTGCGTTCCGTTGCATGCATGCGTCCATGGGCGTGGTGCGTCCCCACTGTCAGCCTGTCACGTACAGTCATCTTCCGATGACTCTCGATTGTTGACCACGTTGACCACACCGTGCCGAGCTCACCCAGACTGGAACAGCCCGGATATGGGGAAGATGGGGCAGTGGAGTCGCAGATGGAGAGGAGTGGGAAACTTCACTGGTTCGGGTGCGCGGCAGCACACCCGCGATGCCGCCCATGGGAGACAGGAGCAAGAACAGAGGTTGAAGAAGGAGCACAATTGTTGGATTAACATCCAACGGTCCAGCTGCTAGAATCATTTGTTGATTAAGTTGACAAAGCCGTACGTACACGTCCGCTTAGTAGGCCCACAAGCCAGTCACCAAATCTGACGGGTCCCAGCTGTCAATGGGATGAATAATTTTTTTTGCAAAACAAGGAGGCACTTCCTTCTGTGCGAAGATACAGCCGGTGGGTCCCAGCTGTCAGGTGGAGAAACATTTTTTAAGCTTAATAAGGAGGAACTTTCCTTGCGTGCGACCATGGACCTCGTGGGTCCCAGCCGTCAGGCTCTCCATGTACAACCCTCTTCCGATGACTCTTGTTTGTTGACCACGCCACACCGAACACAACGAGGCGGTGGACGATGGCGAGGCCTCGGACGGGAACGACTCGGAGATGGGAAAATGCGGCAGTGGAGTCGTAGATTGAGAGGAGGAGAAGGGTTATAACTGGTTCTGTTGTGGCATGGGGCTGTAGTGTTTGTGGAGAATAACAGGAGGTGTCGAGGGGTGGAGGGATAGCCTAGCCGGCGGTGGGGTAGCGCTTCATGGCGATGCGTGCTAAGCAGAGCCGCTAGCCACCGGAGGCCGGACCAGGCGGTCCCGACGATGCTGGAGGAAGAAGATGAGAGATTGAAGGTGCATGTCGGCCGTTGGATATAAATCCAATGGTTGTGGATGACACAATCATTTGTTGACAAAGTTGACAACGCCCTGCGTAGGCTTCGACCTATTGGCCCACATGTCAGCGTGCAAAATGTGGCATATATTTAACCCATGTTTTCTAGAATGTACAGTCCATTTGCTGGGCTGGGTGAACAAATAATTTCGCGTCAATCAGGCCCATTTATATTTTCTAAGAAATCCCAGCCCATTTGCACTTCCTTGAAATACACGTATTAGGTGGGCTCGTTATATATATAATGTTATGTTAGAAGGAGCAATTAATATCAAAGAATAAACCGAAGAGGCACATATATATATAATTAAGAAATTAGCGAGTTATTGCTCAAAATAAAAATGAGCGCGTTATTATTAAATTGGTCCTTAAAATCTTCGCAAACTTTTGTACGCAATCACTAGGATTTTCCTTGCCTGTGAGTCAAAAACAACCAGGATTTTCCTTGCCAACTTCCGTTAAACATTTACTTTTATAAGTTAATAACACATGGGATGTTTTTATAATGTATATATAAGTCTCTATAATATATACGATAATAGTAATAATATAAATCTTTCCCTAATAATAAAGCACGGATTGACTTTTTGGGTTCACCATCACAATATGCTTCTTTCCGTGAATTTAGGCTTTCAGTTTTTTTCCGTTAGTTTTGATCGTCAGTACTTCCAATTTCTGCGAGGCGGTACTAAAAACTTTGTCCATCCAATTGGTCCACGTCCACATTCTCTTATTGGGCATGCACGCATGTTTCGGCCTGCATGCACGCTTCTGTATCTGTACCTTACCTGATTTTCACACATGTACTCGGAGTAATCCCACCTCGATTGCTTACATGAAAGTCTACCAGTTTATATACCTAGGAAAATTGCATATCAACAACGAGCCTCTTGAATCAACAAACACAGAATGAGAACGAAGGGAAATTGTACAACAAAACGGCAGTCCGGCGCTCGCCGGGGTGAGGAAGCGGAGGCGCAGTGCGCAGATGCCTGCGATGCAGCCTGTTCCACACGTTGGCCACCTCTACACCACGCACGACATGGACACGAGTGCGGCGGAAGGGTGGCTTGAGGCTCGTGGTGGACCGGATCCAGCGAGGGGAAGGTCGGATCCGTCGGCTTGGAGAGGGAGGTGTGGAGGAGGACGCGGGACAGAGGGCGGAGGAGGATGGAGGCGGACTGCCAAGGTCGGGCTGTGGAATCAGAGTGGAGGAGCCACGGAAAGGCCCGGGAGCCACCACGGCAGCCACGAGAGCGAGATGGGCCTGGCCATGCTCGGCGGTCGTCAGCCGACTTCGTGTTTCTCTGCTGATGATCCCTGACCACCTGCTGCCCGGGGTCGGCTACATGCTGTTATCTCAGTTTGCTTGGTAGTTTCATTCTTGCTTAAGATTAGACCTACTTGTGTAGATGCATGTGGACATTGGAGGTACAGTGTTGGCACTGACGACTTGGATAAAAATATTTTTGTATGCACTCCGAGTGGGTCAGTCTATATACACTTAAATTTTCACATTCAGTTTCCTTCAGTTACACGACAGCAAGGAGATAATGCACTCCTTTTTTCTGAAAAATATCATAAGGGGCATCTTTTGGAAGAATGACGAGCCATGTTGGACGTAGTTGGAGTGAAAGAATTACAACTTTTTTGTGCCAAATAATCAAATATAGCATTGGTTCAGAAAAAAAAAACCGAAACCATGAGAAATGTTGTTGTTGGATGTCAATGCGCATCATATATCCTCTTGGCCATGCCGGTCATAACAACAACAACTTTCTTTAGGTTGGTGATGCTCATATTGTCAATCATTCTCAATGTCGTGCCTGAGACAAAAACTCCTAAGGCAGTTTGGTAATTTATGATGTTATTACACCGGAGCACATGTAATGGCAGACCCGGTAAAGAAGAATAGAACGTAAGTGTGTGCTATATTTTTTTCCCGTTGCAACGCACGGGCCCTTTTGCTAGTATATATAATGTGGTTAGAAGGGAAAACGTAAATTGGACATAGCATTACTTTTATAAGAGACCTGCGTTTTATACCCGACAGTAGGCATACTAACAATTTCACACACAAATACAACAGAAAAGGTAAACACTCATATCAAACTCAGGTTCACAGGACACGTTCATATTCATAGCCAACATTCACTCTCAACAACTTAAAAGATTCATATATACACAAGCTCAGCATATCTATGCATCAAAATGATTGATAGATCACATGACAATATTCATACATAATTCACAAAAAGATTCAGATATACACATGTTCAGTATGTTTATGCATCCAAATGATTGATATCACAACCAATATGATCCATGGACGAACTTTAATTACCTAGGGTACAGACTGGTAAATGGTGTTCAATCGGAGGTACTTCTTGCTAAAATTAGTTCTTGTACGAGTAAACTTTCGAGTACATAAGAGGCAGCACAGACAATCTGAACTTTGCTTGTAGGTTTATCCTCAAATAGTGGCCTCGTGCCGAGGGAGGTTTGAGCAACTTGGCCACTACTTTCATCCAACTAGTTTACTGGCTCTTCTTGGTCCTATATCTCGCCAAAATTCTACATTGTAGACGAGAAAGGAGGCGGTTGAGAAAATGAACCGCCCAAATTTTTTGTGCAGTTCAACTAAAATGGAGCATCCTTGGCATGCAGACTGATTAAGTGCCAGATGAATATACACGTCAACCAACTTGTCTGGAATCTTTAGACTCCATGCCATATAGTTCGCTACCATATGTGCAGATAACCAAAAGGCACAAGTTGGGACCAAAGACTGGACTGCGTTTTTCTGGGCTATGCACCAAGCAATATTTTTGGCGTTCACTCTCCTAATACTTGGAGTTTGACAATTGTTGACGCCGGTTGATACTCGAATGAATATAGGCACTTCTTGTCAACATCGATGCTTGTTTGAGTGAACTTTGGAGTACATAGCAGCAGCATAAGTACCTGTCCATCTGATCATTTTGTGCAGTTCTACTGAAATCACCCGATGTAATGATTTTCCTGCGAGTTCAAGCTCCAAATTACTCCTTTATGAAATCAGCAAATAGTAGCACAATACCAAATTACCAATACATATGACAGGCACAATAATCAAGATAAAGACCAGTACCAACCTGTGTGAGGTAGCATATCAATTACTATTTCCTTTGACTAGAAGCCGAGATAAGCCAAGCGACTGACAGCAAAGGAAGAAAGCAAGCGGAGATTAGTGACTGACAGGAAAGGACGGAAGCTGTCGAGGCAATGAAGCAACCAAAGTTTTTGTGTAGTTCCACCAAAATCAAGCATCCCTGTTGGCACATATATTGAGAGAGTGAGATTACTGTAATAGTGGGACTAGTTGATGAAACATACACTAACAAATAGAAGCACCCTCATTATCTTAATGGGTAAAGTTAGCAACATAGTAGTCTTTCTTCAAGAGAGGTATTAGTTTATTTAATCAGTGCCAATTAGCTCAACTCAACACTCAAAGCATTGCCATTTATCATAGGTTGCAAAACTTTAACGTGCAAAGATAAATGAGTTTCTCATGACAGTAGCACGATACAAATAGAGATGATAGCAAACTAATATGGATGAAGGCCTTAGGCCCGTACCAACCTGAGAAAAAAAGCTTATTCATGTAGTCCCATACGAGATGATAAAGCACTCACTGGAATCACACAATAGTATATATTTTTGTGCACTTCAAATGTATGGTTGAAATCACTCTTGTTTACCAGTGCTGAGATTATATCGAAAGATTATCAAGAACTTCCAGCATAGTTAAAGCACTGGCTGGGATACAGTTCATTGTATTGTCTTGTGTAGTTCCACTAAAATGTATGATTGGCACAACATGATCCCTGTTTGCACAAGTAGGAACAAGGTGAAAACTTCATTAGCTTAGTGAGAAAGGATAGGAAGACATTAGCATATTACTCAAACAGTAGCATCAAATTCATGATGGACAATACGCAGAACATTGACTCATTGAACCAATGGCAATAAATTGACATGCAAAACAATAGCACTATTATGTCATGACACTAATAATATTCCCTCCCTGCTCCACCACATGATTCACCTCCATAGACAAACATACACACGTACATGATTCAGCATAGGGTCCTACTAAAGATTTGTTTAACTCCAACAGGAAAATTAGGCAGTACTAAATTAGTGGTACTTAAGTACTCCTAATTAATTAAGTGAGACATCAGAAGTGGAAGGGCTCCCTGGAGGATCGTCGCACATGTAAGGTAGTCATTACCGGAGCCCTTGAATGGCCTCGACTGAGGCCTTCGGCTTCAGCAAGATCGCCTTGGCACTGTTTATTCTTCTTCTTCCTCCTCTTCATGCTCTGTTTCTATTTGTCCTCACCAGTTGGTGAAACCAAGTACATGATTGGCCTTCTAATTCAGAATTGGTTTTGTCAGTGAGGGAGTACAAGTGTACTAGTAAAAAACAGCATTATTTTCTCATGGCAGTCAGAAAATAGAGATGAACACATGCATTAAATATCATTCTTACCAAAAGGGAGGTTATGGCGCAAATATGGATGACGAGGATTGGAACACAGATCTCCCTTTGTGCAGTTCCACCAAAATGAACCAACTGTTCCATTCTGACATTCCAGTTAAACAGCAGAAAAGTCACTTCTTTTAAGAAGAGTTTTGTGCAGTGCCCAAAAGGTCACAACAGCAACCAGGTGAATTGGATATCCATGCTTGCACAAAAAGGCACAGAGGAAACAGTCAGCGTCTCAAACATTTACAGGCAAAAACATTTGGCAAAACTTGTCATGGCTTATACCAGTGGCATGGATTCATTTTTACCAGGGACATTAGATTAAGAACAGCGGGTGCACCAGCAGTCCAGCACCATGTACGTAAGCATGGGCATAAAGTGGTGATTCATAGTTTGTTGCCCCAGGAAACAAACATCCAAGAAACATATCTGGGTTGGTCCCATTTTTGTTCACTCTAGCCACCTACTCCTATGTGTGGATAGCAAATCTAGTCCTGGTCATACCACTGTGTACAACGTTACCCCTATATTTCCCTTTTCGACCAAGAGACTGGTTGGATGACCAGTCTATACTACTTTCACCCCCTTTCCTTCCTATTTGTACCAAGTCCGATGTACATACTAAATTCCCCCACCCCCACTTTATTTCTTGTTTGAACCAAGTACTCCCTTCGTCCGGAATTACTTGTCATCAAAATGGATGTGTCTAGAACTAAAATACATCTAGATACATCCATTTCAATGACAAGTATTTTTGGACGGAGGGAGTACAAGATTCGACTCCATGAAGTAGCTTTACCTCTAACAATAGAAGAAAAAATATGTGACGTTGGACCATCCGATCGAGAGGGGCTCAGAGGTAGAAAATGATGCACATGCAGCGATGTAGCGAGTTGGGGAAGTAGAGCTAAGGCAGTTTCGAACGAAGATATATCTAAAGGTCGTCGGGATGTGGATAGGTGGGCGGCGGGAGGCCAGATCCACCCACAGGAAACGACGAAGGGATCGGAGGACCTGCCGCACCGGCGCTCGGCCAGATATAACGATGCGGCCGGCAGTGGGTCTCCTCCCTCGCTGTCGACGACGACCTACATGCTGCCCTTCCTCCCCTTCACCGGTGAGGGGGATACGTCCGGATCTGTAACCAGCGGTGAGGATAGAAAGCCAGTGTTTTTTGAAGGGAGAAAGATAGTGTTACTACCCCTATCTTGTTTAGATCTGGAGAGGATGATAGTGTGTGAATAGAGCAACCCTAGCAAGCAAGCGCGGAGGCTCCGGCCTATATATACTTAGTGGGGTAGTTTTCCTTCTTCACTCCATCAAAACAATCGTTTAAAATTGTGTACTACTACATGCCAGGTCGCGGTTTTTTTAGTTGTTGATTGTTTTTTGAGATAGCTACCCGCTTGTTCCAAGTGGTCTTACGGTGTGCCAGGTCGCACTTTGTATCTTTCAAGTCTGGTACTACAAGTCCCTCCATTAAATGAACAACCACCCCTCGTAAAAATTGTGAACAAGCCCACGGCTAAAATTAGCGGAACGTGGGTTGCCCCAACATGCATTATTATTTATATTTTCTACTCCCTCCGTTCCTAAATATAAGTCTTTTTTATTAGCCACGCCTAAGACAAGAAATTTTTTATTAGCAGTGAACCCCACATGTCATAGACACAAAAATTGTGGCAAGATTCCCATAGGCAAGCCAAAGTGTGTCTAACAATTTGAGAAACTCAGGTTAGGCAAGTGTGGCAAGTGTGGGAAAAATAATGTGGCAACATAAGACAAACATAGTCACAATCCAAACAGCCCCGTAATTTTTTTGTGACATGCATGAAAATTTGGTTAGTTAAATTTATAGTCAAAATTTGGAAAGGTGCATCAAATCAACACATGCAAGTATCAAAAGGAAAGTCACGGCATGCATGCATGCGTTGTACTCCCTCCGTTTCCAAATATAAGTCCTTTTAGAGATTGCAACAAGTGAGTACATACGAAGCAGAATATGTCTACTCCTACATATGAAGTAGCCCATTTAAAATGTGTAAAAAGACTTATATCGAGTGCAGTACTTTGATGTGTCGCGTCAACTCGTACAAGAGCGAGAAATTTGATTACTACAACGCCCTCTCCCTTGCGGACTGAGCTCCAGTGCCTTAACTGCACCTGCCTTTGGCTGCATGACAGGAGGGCCAACCACCTGTTGGGACCACCTGTCATAGACGCAAAGGCGGGAGCAGTAAGTAGAAGCTTTCGCTACACGCTATCCCTCCCGCACGAGGTGGACGGACATGCAGCAGTGGATTCAATACTGTAGAAGTAGGAGGAACATCATTTTTCGTCTTCTCGAAGATGCGAAGAGCCAAGCACAACTCGAACGTGGTAGTTGCGAACGCTCGCGTGGTGCGGTTCCTTGGAGTACTAGCCAGGCTCTTGCATGAGACAAAATTGCTATTGTTTAACAATTAAACTCCATTATCCATTGGTTGATACTCATTCTGCATAGGTCCACGCGCTTAGCACCGTTTCCTCCTAGGGTCACCAATGTTTATTTGCTAATTAATAGCATTGCATGCAATGAACTAGCCATTGCAAGTCATTAAAAGCATGCACACCTCTCATCTCTTATTGGTTGATATGTCAAGAAACAAGAAACAAGGTAGAAGTTAATGCACCGTGCCTAAGTGTTTTGGGACTATTTGGTTTTCGTAAGATGACTTACACACCTAGACGGAGGGAGTAGTATAACCCTGTAACCGGAAAGGAGTATTTGCCTTTCTAGATATTTCAACAAGTGACTAGACTACATCGTGTGCAGTACTCCCTCCGTTCCGGTTTATAGGGCTCAAATCTCAAATCTCATGAACCAAGGCATTTTGCGATTGGAGGAATGTATCTCGTACTTTACAAAACTACCCTAATTAAACTCATGCATTAATTAAGTAGTTCTCCCGTTTTCCTCTCCGCCTTGGTCGCGGTGCACAATATTGAGCACTCCTATATGACTAGCCGCTCTATCTACATGCGGGACATTTCAAAGCATCCGGGCCCGCGTGCCATCCACCAAATCACAGTGAGGTGCTACAGTCGAGACTCACCTGTCACCCCGGTGTGGCCGTCATGACCCCTCATATCACAAAACCCACACCTTTACCAGTAGTGGTAAGGTGGCCTCCAAGTTGGACTGGACGAAGCAACCATCATTTCACTGGAACATTCGTTCAAGCCCTTTCTTCCCTTTCTTGAAGAAAACCTCACTCCAGGCTACTCACCTCTGCCATTTTTCTTCTGTACTAACGAAGGAAAGGTGGTCGAATCAGTTATGCTGCTATATTTTCATTCCAAGAATCTTCTTTTTGCGAAGCACCGACCGATTCTCACATCCTATTCTTTTCCCGTTTTCATTGCGATTGTGGTTTCCTTTCGATTTCTTTTTGTTTGTCAATTCATTGATGGATCCTGGACCACTAGCCAAAGAGTTGCCGGTGGACAACCCACTGGAGACAGTGATCTCCAGGAAGCGAGCACTGACCAATGAGTTGACCATGTTGGCGGGCCAACCAATGGAGACGAAGAACTCCAAGAAACAAGCACTAGCCAAAGAGTTGAGGACATTGGCGGACGAACTCCTCAAAGGAAGTTGGAAGAACAATAAGGGCCCCACCGTGCCTACCCCAGGAACTTTGATTGCCACCTATGTGAGGCTCAAGACCGAGTTTGAGGAGATAGTCGCTGTTGAGAAGCAGTATTCCCCCGGCAAGGTGATGGCCCCCATCGAGGACGAGGAGATGGCCCCCGGAGGGATGAGATCCCCCGGTGAGCTGCACAAGGTAAAAAATAATGGCTTATTACCATAGTAGTGGTTTTTTATTATTTGCAATGTGCTTGCTAATATGTTAGGGTTGTGTAGGTGCCGGTGGGCATCCTTGATGATTCCGATGTCGTGGCCCGTCCTGTTGGCATCGCCCCGGAGATCGATTCCGATGCCGATGTCCATCCTGTGGACATCGCCCCAGAGATCAATTCCGATGTCGCGGTCAGTCCTGTGGACATCACCCCAGAAATCGATTCCCATGCCGTTGTTCGTGCTGTGGTCATTGCCCGAGAGATCGATGACAAGAAATAGTTGGTCGCGCTAATCCTTCAGGGTAGTTTGCATTGCCCTGTGTTTAATTACCAGAACGATGCGTGTTATCAAACCATCTTAGGGCTAGTGCACTGTCTTGTGTGGGCGGATCTTGCTACTTTTGTTTGATAGTGAATCATGCGATGAATCATGCGAACCCTCTCCGAGTTATGGAAACAGATGTATCCTCACCAGCTTTTGATGTAATATATGGCATGCTTAGATGTAAGTTTGAACTGTTTATCATATCAGCATGGCTTGTTTGATGATTCTTGGTGTTAGTAGGCTAGCTACTGTGCGAGCTATAGTACTTGCAAAACACTCACCGAAGAGAAACGTTGGGGCTGATGAGCTCGTGGTACGCTTATACTTATCCCTCGTTGATCGACCAATAGCCCTAGCTCCTAAAATTGTAGGCTTAGCGATCAATCAGACAATAGTCAACATACATTCAGGCCTCATTTGGTTCATAGGGTAGGAAAATCGTAGGATAAGTACAGAGAACATGCAACACAAAATCATAGCAGTGCAGAGATGTACTCCCTCCATTCCAAAATAGATGACCTAGGCGGGCTAGTTTGGCCTAGTGGGTTTCAGTGATATGACGTGGTACAGTGCCGTCCAGTCTTTGCATGTGGTAGCACTATTGCGGGTACAGTAAGTTTTCTTGAAGAAGCAGAATTCAACGAAGTCATGATGGTTCCTTCGTCCGAACAACTTACAGTGGGAAAGGTTGGGCCTGCGATATGACCGGGGTAGACCAGGATAATTTTGTGCATGGCAGGTGGAGCAGGATGGTCGACATCCCACATGTCGGCGAATGAAAGTATTCTTTCCGATATAGAGGACGAGCAACGAGTATTCATTGTTTATTTTTGATGAAAGCTATTGTCTCCACTGTTACGACGGAGGAGTGTCAAACACGGCAGCCCGGTGAACTTGGCATGTGCACCACTCCCTCCTTCCCCATGTAATGCCCAGGTTACAGCTTTTTCTCACTTTCTCTCTATCTATTTCCTCACAAATGTTTTTTACCTTTCTTTTTTAAGACACAATTGTTTTTTATGCCTTTTTTAGAAATTTTTTATACCTAGGAGCATGTGTAGAGACGGGCTCTTGCAGAGCCCACTCCTTGACTTTGTTAATGCCTCTCTCTCCTCCACATAAGGAGTACTACTTGCTATGCATGCATGCGGCGGGCAGCTGGCGTCTTGAGGGGCCAGGGCGGTGAGAGCGGGCTCCGGAAGCGGTCCGGACTCCCGCATGGCCCACCTCACATTATCACCATATATTTCTTGGAGTCCGTGTGCGGCGGGCGGGCGATCTCTTCTCGCTCCCTCGTTTCTCTCTTCTTAGCCGACGCCCGCCGAGCGATTAGGTTTCGGCTATCGACGGTTTATTCAATTACGGTCCCACATGTCAGTGAAGCAAGACAACGCGTGTCCCCTCTGGTGAGCGGCATGCAAGCTGGACTGTCGGGGTTGCGACGCGTACGAGTCTTAAGTGTGCCGCTTTTTCCTTTAGAACTTGCGAAGCATAACATTTTTGCATGATCCATCGATAGAAATCTAGAACAAAATGACGAGGGCGGTGCTTTTCCGCTCGTTAGGCGGGCTAGTTCGAGTGATATGATGTGCTACAGTGCCGTCCACTTGCTCCATTTTTATGTAAGCAAGAGTTTACACTCTTACGCGGGAGGAGTGCGAAACACCGCGGATCTGATTTTGATCGAGGGATAACTGTTCCCTGCCAAATAATGGAGGATTGTTAGCGATTATAGCATGATTGTTAGGGCATCTCCAGCGCTGGCCTACAAATTTACACCGGCATCTGTCCGAGGACACTGATGGATGCCATCCGATGCTACCCGCATACCTTTCGACAACTATATGAATTAACCGGATGAAATTCATGCAAACAAAGCAAATTTCAAATTAACCGGGTGAAATTCATTACATTTCGAAAACTTTTCCTACAAACTGGACGAAATTCATTACATATTTCGCACAAACAGTACTAAAACCTAATGTAAACCTAATCTAAACGATTGCCGGCGCCCGACCACCATGTCCAGCCATGAACCCGAGAAAGCCGGCCATTGCCTTTGCCTCCTCCTCATCCGCCTCGATAACCTCATCCTTCGGAGCACAAGGTTATGAAGATTTCCGCCTCCACGTCGCCGTCAAGCGGCTAATCGGCCGCCGATGTTTACCCCACCAAGCTTGGCGTCGACTGAGTGGAGTAGCGGTGGCCTTCCCGGGACCAGAGCGGCGGCGACCTACCGTGTACTACTCTTCCTAACTGCCATCTGCGCCCGTGCACGCGCGCCGGCTTTGTGGTTGTGGCGGCGGAGGGCGCCCCGGGGGGGTGGGGTGGTGGCGGCGATCTCCTTCATTTGCTCCTGTGACAGTATGTCGAAGAGAGCTTTGGAGCGCGCCCGGAGCGGAGCCGCCGATGTTCCTCGTTTGCTCCTGCGATAGTACGTCCAAGAGAGCTTCGGAGCGGCAGGAGGCCATGGTTGAAGTGGTGCCGACAGAAGGAAGGGGCCGGAGGAGAATAAGTGTGGGTCTTTGGCTATGGCTGGGAGCTGGAGCTCAAGTTAATATAGCGGGCGAATGGCAATGAGCCGCGGCAGACGGATGGATAACTGGCACCGGAGTAGGTTCGTCGGGCGTGAATGCGGACGCTGCTTCAGTGACTTAACTTCAGATGCGTTTGGGTTACTGACATGTGGGCCCAACGGGCATCTGGCCTGCATGTCAGTGACACACCAATTGCACCTGCAGTTAAGTCCGGTGAATGCGTCATTGACATTCTGGAGAGACGGTGACCGTTTCAAGCGGGAAGCACGCGCTAGCGATGCAAGGGGTTTCGGTGTGCAGTGGCACTAAGATCGGTCGCTCACGATAGTACATACTCCGTACCATACTACCATAGTACCCTCTCTAGCTTAGGCTGTTTTATATATTGTCATTGTGATGGACGATATACATGAGCAAGGCGGTCCGAGTATGACCGTTGGTGTTGAGCCAGGTGAATACATGCTCGGTGTTCGCGTAGGCCTCCATCAAACGTCTAAACAGTAATGTCAGGCACCGCCGGGGCGCGCAGGTGATGGGCTCGCCGTTTGCGTTGCGCCATGAGCAGGACTTTGATTTAGAGGGCGACATGCATGCATTAGCATGCTTTGACAGCGTGAGCGTGAGCGTCTGACGCGAAGTATTTCATTTTCATTTGGCTGACGAGGGTGCGTTGCAGCGACGAGTCCGTGGTTTGATTCCCCACATACACATAATTTTGGTTTTTATAGTATTTCTTTCTCCATTGACAGGTAGGCCCGCATAGATAGATAAAGAACACGAGCTGATGAGGTGCATGCGGACTGTTTGACTGGTCAACCAGACAAATATGGAGCTATACGCTGAGCCAGTGACCGTATAATCACCATATCTCGTATACAATGATCAAAGTGAGCTACCAAGACAAGTTCGATGACCGCCAATGCATTTTACTCGGTAATAAATGACCAGGATTGAAGGGGAATCCAAATTTGCTTCATCTTCTCTCCTTGAGCTCTTGAAAAACCAATGCACTACACGATTGTCCGGCCACTCCACCCCAGAGCTCTCACCAAGCGTCGTTCATGCCACCGCGCCACACACTAAACGGTAAGGCAGTGATGGCACCCGCCGCGCCGAGTTCCTCGCCGCCCACGACCGCACACAAAATGGTAGGGAAGCAATGGCATCCCTCCATGCCGAGTTCATCGCCGCTCGCGACCTCACAACTATGTGGGAGGAATTTGAAGATGCCAAGGCCGAATGGGTGGTAGAGCAAGAGGTGGCCAAAGCCGCACAGAGGGAGCGGAAAAGTCAGAAATCACTCAAGAAAAGAGAGGCCCACCGCCGCAAGAAAGAAAAGGACGCACGCGCTGCTGCGGAGAGGTCGGCGGAGATCCAAGCACGATGGGGTGTCGCCGACAAAGCCGGGAAGGAGAACGACGGCGTCTGGCCAGCATGTGAGAAGTAGTGGTACTAGTAGTTAGTGTGTGTGACTGTGTCTGAGTACGATCATGTACCAATACTACTAGTTACTACTGTAGTTTTTAGAGCAAATTGCCAGTACATTAGCCTAGACTAAATGGAAAAATTCATATCATAAGCATCAAATGGCATCTCTTTCTCTATAGGAATTGAGATGCATGTCATCTCACTTCCTATGATTTTCATATTCCTATCCTATGAACGAAAGGAGGCCTCTGTTGGAGTAACTACTGTAGCTAGCAGTACTGCTAGTACAGTAGTTTTCTTCAAGAAGCGGAATTCAACGAAGTCATGATGGTTCCTTCGTCCGAGCAACTTCAAAGTGGGAAGTGGGCCTGTGATTTGACGGCTCATTAGTCATTGTTACTGCGGCGCGACGACCTGGGTGACTCTCCCTTGGAGTTCTGCATGCATGGAAAGTGGACCAGGATGGTTGACGTCGCACATGTTGGCAAACGGAAGTATTCTTTCTGATATCGAGGAGCAAGGAAACCACGTGGTATAGTATCACTACTGATTGGTTCGCAAAAAAATAGTATCACTGCCGATTTATAATTATTTTTTATTTCTGATGAATGCTAGCGTTTCAACTCTTACGACGAAGGGTGCCAAACACGGCACGTGCTGGATGTCCCACACATCAGCGAAAGGAGTGGGACATGAATAGCGTGGTAGATCCCAGTGTAAAAAATAGCGTGGTAGAGCGTCTCCACTTCTTCCACTTCTGGGTCGGAGACCACACGTAGTAGTACTTAGTGGTATGAACGATAAAAAGTGCGACCTGGAGAGAAAGACACGTCTAGTTGGAAGGTCTCGGGGCATACACGTAAACAAATATAAAAGTTAATATGTGCCTCCAACTAATATAGTAGTAGTAGAGTACTTAGGCACGTACTCCATAACATCACCGTGCATTGCACGTACAACATTTAGTGGTAGTACGTAGTAAGAGACAAATGCCACCCAAGAGTTCCCTTCTCGGCCTACTTTTGAGTGTTTGGTAGAGTGTATGGAGGGTGCATGAGTCCACACTAGTTTAGCACAAATACACTAGAAGCATGCATGAAGAGAGCATGCATGAAGAGGGGTGTTGAGTTGAGCATGCATGAAGAGGGAACAACTATGCTGAGACGAGAACGCAACCAAACACACCCTATATGCCACGCATGTTCATACCATTTGCGCCTTTCTACTTCACTTAATGCGCTACATTACTCAGGTTCATACGTCCACTCCTGGGTACATGTCCGTCTCGTAGTTCCAGTCCCACGTGTTCTTCATATAGATGGAACGATCCTTGCATAACACGTGCACCTTGATGCTAGATGTCTCGCGTGTTGGCAAAAGGATGAACAAAGCTCACGTAAAAAAATAGAGTGGAAGAACATAGATTCCGGACGACCGAGAAGGAGCAAGGAACCTCGTGGTGGAGCGTCTGCACTCATAATATTTACTATTATTCAGCGATATACAATTAACCAATCATCTCCATAGTGGACTGGAAGAATATGAAACACGGAAGCCCAGTGTAGTTACATCATACTAGTACATGGCTAACCCACGCTATCACCATATTTCTTGGCTTCCGTGCGACACCTATCTCTAGTAATCCAGCAGCCTGTATCGCTTCTCCCTCCTCGTCTCTATCAAAGTGTGGTGGGCTGGCGTTTCTGCCGTCTATTGAGGTCGGTTAACTATCACATGTTAGCGACATGCCAAGAGAATTCTAAAAAAAATTCCTTTCATGTTCCGTTTTCAAAAAGAAAAAAAATCCTTTCACGTACGAATTTGCCTGTATGCTTTGAGCAACTTGCATGTCCTATACTGCTCCTGTTTTATACTCTAACTTAGCTAGAGGTTAGACTAACCCATGACTAACCCTGAACTAACTGTAGCCAAAGAGGTGTTTGGGTGACAGGGTTAGATTGACAATAAATGCACTTCATGGAGAGAGAAAAGTGATTTTTCAGTGGTCCCAATGAGAACTATCTCCAGTTAGCACCTCTTGGGTCGGGTAGTTTTTTTGGTGGGTTCGGTGCAACTTGCTCCAATTTAAACCCTCATGCTTGGATACTTTAGGGCTATTTGAGCCCCAACTAGCTCAAACTAACTCTAACCCACGGATCCAAACAGGGCCTAGGGCCAGTCTCAACGCGGAGCAGTCGCGTGCACCGGGAAGCGGCGCTCTCTCGGCCTTCGCGCCACTTCAAAGCCGGCGCCAGTGAGAGGTCGCCTCCGCTCTGGCCGGGCATTAACGCGGCACTGACACTCCAGGGCGACGCTGACCGTTTCATGTGGGAAGCGCGCGCTGGCAAGGGAGTATAGGTTTTGAACCGTTTCAGGTGTAGTACTGGTAGTTTGCAAAACTACTCAATTATTGCACTCAGTTTCCTAAGAAATTGTGGTAAAAATGTTACTCCACAGCCCGCGTCCCTTCTCCTTCCTCTTCCACCGCCCACGCACGTCCGCGGGAAGCGACCGGTCAACCCTTATATAGGAGTGCTAGCACAAAAAGATGCATGCATGACCACTAAAATTTCCATATTAAAGCGCCGCTCCGGCGGGAGTATGGCGTATGTTGTTACCTTCGGCCGGCCCATGGCTACCGGGCGACGGTGACCAGAGAAGAGGCGGCGGGAGGGGAATGAATGCAGCTACTATTTGGGTTCGCCTTCCGGCTTAAATAAATGTGCAGCGTCACGTGTACCCGCGGGTGCACAAATTGTAACATATGTGTCGGCTTAAGTGGGCATCACGTAACTGGTGTGTGAGAGAGAGAGAGAGAGAGATTCTGAGAGATAGAGTGCGTGTGCGCGACTCTACTCTTCGGACATGTACTCAACCTTTTGCATCGGGATATAAGTATAATGATATTTACTTTAGCTAGTGATTTACGTGGCCATGTTAACGTGGTTGTGTCAAAAAAAATGTCACTTCCTGCTCGTGATTTGCATTATATAATTACAAGCAAGATTCTCGTGCATTGCAGGGAACATCAATATGCATTTTTTTACAAAACACCTGTTGTGATTGACCCATGCAGGAGTAATCCCATGTGTAAAAACTAATGATATCTCGAGAATTTTATCAGAAAATTGGTATCTCGAGAATGTCATCGAAAAAAAATGAAAGATGAGAGATAAGGCGAGGAGGAGTGGAGCGTGGTGGTGACTGGTGGTCGGAATGGACGGAGGCATGGGGATGGACGGCGCCGGCAGGCGGCAGTGGCCACCATGCATGCTATATTGTTCCAGAGACTTATTCCTTTTTTAATTGCTGAGCAATGAGGTTGCAGGAGATAATGATGTGGAGAGAGGTGCGGGTATCTTTTGTAAAATTATCATAGTTTGCTTTCTATCCTCAGATATAGATCATACGGTCTGTATTACAAGATGGCAGGCACACCATCACCGCCAACTCATTTTTTTATAAGGGTACAAATGATAAGTTTGCTGACTGCTAAAGTAAAGTGGAATTTGTCCATGTTATGCAAGTAAATAAAGGTGATTGTTTATCATACGGGTAAGGTTGGATGAAGGGTGGTAGGAACAAATGCTCTGCCTAGAGCATGTGTGTGTGAGATGGAGTCTTAGTGTGTGTGTGTGTGTGTGAGATGGAGTCTTAGTGTGTGTGTGTGTGTGAGAGAGAGAGGCGAGAGAGATGGAGTCTTAGTTTGTGTGTGTGTGTGTGAGAGAGAGAGAGATGGAGTCTTAGTGTGTGTATGTGGGGGGGTGCGTGCATGCGTGTGTGCGTGTGTGTGTGTGTGTTTGTGTGTGTGAGTGAGAGAGAGAGAGATGGAGTCTTAGTGTGTGTGGGGGGGGGTGCGTGTGTGTGTGTCGCGGGGTCCTCTGTGGCGGATGTAATTTAAGTGTGCATGGCTTCATCATAGAGAGGTGATGTGTATGGCAGAGGCCACCAACGATGGGGTGCGAGAGAGAAAATGCCCGTAGAGAGGGAAGAGAAGGTGTGTGCGCATGAGAGGAGTCGACATCGAGAGAACGTGTTTGTTCGAGAGACATCGAGGAAGACTACTATATATCGATGGTGCATGTAGGCGGGAATTAAACAAAGGGATGGTCTTATTGGTTTCGGGGATATAGGGGAAGAGTGAGAGGCGGGGGGTAGCTAGAAGGAGATTGTTAAGTGTGAATGTGTGTTTTACCCATCCAGGCGGAAGTTATGTGCACAAAAGAGGAGAACGATTCGATGTGGCATTAGGATTGAGGGTAATTAACTACGTATGGAGACATAGAGACCTTGAACGTGCATGTGTGAGAGGTATACATGTATACGTGGGATGTGTGTGTGTGTGCACGCGCGCATGATCGAGATAAAAGAAAGAAGACATAAGTCATACGATCAACGACATGGGAGAGACGGATCAGTATGACAATATGCATGCATGTGAGAATGCAGGGAAGAAGGCCCGACAATTGAGCATGTGTTTTTGTCTTCAAGAGATAGTGGCATGGGCTGGAGCATGCATCTATGGCGAGCAGAGGGAGTGAGGCACAACGATTGTGCAAAAGAGACCAACCTATAAATGCATATGTATGGAGATACATATATAGTGTGGGTGATAGGAAGCAAGACTCAGTGCGAGAAAGAAATGTTGACACAGAAACTACAGATAGATACAGAGATGGAGATGCTAGCTAGAGGGACATCCGCTAGTTTGGGTGTTGGAGATGACCGTCGGGTGGTTCGAAGGGTGAAGTTATATATGTGTGTGAGAGGGCACTTGACTGCATGTAGAGAGAAACATATGTAGTGTGCGTGATAGGAATCAAGAGTGAGGGCGAGAAAGAAGGTTGATGGAGAAACAGATAAATAGAAAGAAAAAATACTAGCTAGTGTCTGTTAGAGATAGGAGTCGAGTGGATCAGAAGGCTGGGTTATGTGTGTGGGTGTGAGAGAGATAGAGAGAGGGTGCATGTGAGTCACATACAAACAAATATCAGAGAGAAATGAGATCCAGAGAGACGGAGTTTTGTGTCTGCGAGAGAGAAAGATATTTCACAACGTGAGTGATAGCTAGAGAGACATACGAGGGAACACAAGATATCTCTAGGGAGAGAGGGTGTGTGTGAGCGACATACAAGAGAACAATGGAGAAATATGAGACCCTGGGAGACAGAGTTTGTGTTTGTGTGTGAGAAAGAGATATTGAAGAGGAAGAGTCGTAGGTTCTCATATCTAAGGAGCGAAATACATCTCTGTATGAGGGGTGTGCGAGTGGCACACATGGGAATAGTAGAGAGAAATGAGACCATGGGAGACAAAGTTTTGTGTTTGTGTGAGAGAAAGAGATTCCACATGGAGAATCATAGCTAGAGACACATAGCAGGGAGCGAGATATATTTAGAAAGAGATAGAGTGATGAAGGTCGAGGGAGAGAGTACCGTCAGTGTGTTACGAAGATAAAAGATCATTGTCGACATACAGGTAGCACGAGAGATACCTGAGAGACGATGAACGCGTATAGGTCCAGAGATATAGTCCTATATAAGCATGAGTGATAGCTATATGAGATGAATATCTGGATTAAAGGGGATTCAAATATTTAAACTGGAGATCACGACATCGATAATATCATAACGCAAATTGGTGTATCAAACATGCATATTCATTTGAATTTGGGCACGCGTGTAATGTTATATAGTTTATCAATATTGGTGATCCATAGATTCTTTAATTACAAACAATGCATGGTTTATATGCAATTAATGTCTAAATGGGATTACACTATATGTTGCGTGTGTGAAACACATTATACATGTTTGAGAAGTAAAAAAAACGCATGAAACACACATTAATTGGAGACAGTTAGCGAGGAATGCATACATTGGATTTCAACATAAAGTGGTTTCAAATATTTGAAAATCCAAATTGATGGATACAACCTTATGAATCTGAGATCATGCCATTTGTAAACCATATTTATGTATAAATGGTGTTGTGCTTTTGAAAGTATATATAAAAAATGATGTATATAGAATGTAATTCCAATTGAAAATGGATCCCGCCCGAAAAAAATAGAATACAAACGGGATTTGAATTGAGTTCGCACGGTAAACGTGCACTCTGCAAAATTTAAACGAAGCGGGGAAAGTCGCAGTAACCGCCCGAAACCAAAATCTGCGAGATGGAAATCACTACTGCCTATCCCTGCCACGCAAAGCCTATCTGCTGGATTTCTATAGGTTTCAATAGGTGTAGGTTTGTAATTTCACCCAAACGTGACGTAACCGCGTCTCACCCGGATTCATACACGGTGGGCGCCAAAACACAGTGTGTGCTCGGCCGAAATCGACTCCCTCCCCGATTCATATTCATACACGGTGGGCGCCAAAAACAAACTCTCATCGGCAAATATTCGGTGTATGCGAGATTACCGTCCTATCCCCAACTGACTAATGTTGGTGTGATGTAGTAGAAGTTTGAAACGGGGGCTAAGCTTGTAAATTTCCTCGCATTTGAGACAAGCGCCCCCTGAATACATGGTTCCCCCTTCCTCTCTACCTCCCTTTTCCCCATTCGTACTCTGTGGGCGCCAAAACACCCTCTCCACCCCACCATCCTTCGTCCATCGCCGTCCGCCACCCCATCCACCGCCGTCCTCCTCCACCATGCCGGAGCTGATACTCCGACGTCGCCGTCCATTACAAGAGATCGACCTCTCTCATCCACGGCTTTGGACCGGGATCCTTGCATCCCGTCCTCTCGCTTCATCCCCGCCGTCGTCCACCTTACCGGCGCCGCTCCTATGACCGTATCGTCCACCGCGCCCTGCCACCACCGTCTACCCTCCTAGATCTGCTTCCACGCCACCGACAACCATCGCTACTGCAGCACCTCCTTTCTCAGCAGATGCGTACACGACGTTGCACCAGAGGCGGTACTCTTTCGTATCTGCTCAACTTATTTATCGCAGCAAGAAAATAGATCGCCACTGCTTTACTCTGATTTCTTGTCTTGGTTGCTCAACTTCCTTTGTCCGGTTTGCACCTTCAGATCCGCCATGGCACGCTCAACACTATACTCCCAATGCTTATTGTTTTCCCCTTTTATATTCCACACTAGTTAAATCATAGTAGACTAAATTTCAAAATTGGGTCAGTCGATTTTTTAGAGCTCGCCGGAGTTCGCCGGTGCGATCGAAGGGGCTCGGTTGGTTGTGGGGCCTTGCCGAATGAAGAAAACTTAACGCGGGTGGGGGTTGGGGAGGGGGTGGGGGTGGCGGAGGAACTAATGCGGTGGGGCCGGTGGTCCGGCCGGCGGGCCGTGCGGTGTTCTGTATGGCAAGAATCAGAGACGAGGAAGAAGAAGGGTTAGGAGACGTAGGATCTTCATCCAACCGCCTGAAATGGTCGAGAGACAGCTGGGAGTTGCATTCTTAATGCGCTCTGGTTCATCATGTGTGGGCACTGCGCAACCAATATTTTATTATCCAAAATCTGCTTGCTCTTCTTTACCATGTTCCTCTTCCGTTCTTCTTTAATATGTACTCTCTCCGTTCCTAAATACAAGTCTTTGTATAGATTCCACCATGGACTACATATGGAGCAAAATGAGTGAATCTACACTCTAAAATGTATCTAGATACATCTGTATGTGATCCATAGTGGAAATCTCTACCAAGACTTATATTTTGGAACGAAGGGAGTATGATAGTAGTACAATATGTTCCTTGTACTGAAGATGAGCAGGGACATTTGCAGTGTAGGGGTCTATATGGTCGGTTGTGATGGACACTTTGAGCCTCTTTGATTCATAGGATCTTGTAAACATAGGAATAGGATTTGTAGTGGCCTGCCCACTTGAATCCTATAAGAATAGCAAGGAAATGCGGGGAGCTGTGTCGCCTTTGAGAATTACACTGATATTAACAGTACCGCACCTTCACTTGAAGAGAGCTGGTATCCGAAGCCTTTCTAGCTGTCCCAACAATACTAGCACATATATTCCAGCAAGTTCCACTTTGCTGATTTTACTCTGATGCTTAAGGTTTTCCCGTTATATCTACACTATGATCGGTGTAGCTGCTTTGTGTCGCACTAGCAGCAGTCCACTCTTGAAGCTAAACACTGCAATGACTTACAAAATTGGCACCAAGGCATTGAGTGCCATTCTGGATGCAATGAAACTCATACGCTCCCCACCTGTTGATTCTTGTTCAGAATATGATCCTAATGACTATTCTAACCTCGAGGAGTCAAGGGCAGATGGCCTGTCCTGTTCACCCATCAAGGTGCCTGTTCTAATTTGGCAATGTTTTATTGATTGCGGGTATCTTGCATATGTTGTCTTGCATTTCTTCTACTTTGTTGCACCGCCATCTGCTTAGTTTACTCATCATATATGTCGAGATGCCATGCCCATCCATTATCAATACATATTCCATCTGTCATCATACCATGTTTTTCCACTCAAATGTTATTCTTGTGCATCAGACATCAAAAAGGAAGAGGGTGATTGCCGAACCTGAAGGAGCACCAGCAAAGTCCTTGAAAAACGTGGTGGTGCCGGAGAAATCAGACAGCACCCCGCTTATATTGGTTGTACAACCAGTGACACAAAACATAGGACTGACTCCAGCAGACTATATCCATACTTCACTGGCCACACCACTAGCCCCACCACACAGGACCTGCACTCCAGCAAAAGGTATACCGATTTCATTTGCCATAGCACCAGCTGTATCACAGAAAAATCCCACTCCAGCAAAAAGTACAGCAAGTCCACCGGCCGAAGACCTATCCCAACTGCAGAGACGACCAATTCCTGCAGATTGGAACCCCATTCCATTTATTCCCAGTTTAAAAGACAATGCTTTCAATGTTGTTAGGGACTACGTGCATATATTCCCATCATGGGAAGATTATTGTGAAGACAAACACCATATTCACATCTTCCTGTCCAACTTACGTGTAAGTGCTATTATTCATGGTTATTATTTTCCTGTTTTCTGCTGATTGAACACATTAATGATTTATATTACATTATTGTAACTAGGCGAGGGTCAATCTGGATAGTCATGATGAGCAAAGCTTGCTTGTGCTTTTCAAGAAAGCATTGCAGCAGTATCGGTGTTACCTGAGGAAATCACACTTTGATGGCAAGTCTATAAACAAATTTCTGGTGAAGTCTCCTGTGCTAAATTTAGAAGACATTGAATGGAAAAACCTTGTTATGCACTGGTCTCGTTCCCAGGATGAGGTACTGTCTATGAAATCACATGACAATTTGAACTTCTACTTTTCCGCATGTGCCTTACGGATCTTTTTTGCAGGAAATCTGCTCGAAGAAGAATTCCGATTTGACAAGAACGACAGGATATCGCAAATATGCTGCCCACTGCTTTGCTCTTGTTAGTACCTGTTGTCTTGTATCACTGTACTTGCATACATACCTGGTTCATTATGTGACAGCAGTATGCATGATAGCTTGCTTATCAATTGTTCGCTCCAAATTATCTGATCTGTATGAATGGTTACATTAGTGTAGAATATATCCAATGCCAATTTTTTTAGCTCTGCATTGTTCTTGTAAGTACATGCTGTCCTTTATCAGTGTACTTATAATGACATGTAGTTGTTCATGTACCATCACTCTGCATCTTATTTTCCTTTGCCCTCCATTTTCTACACATCAGATCTATATTTACTCTTACCATAAGGTTGGTACTGAAGAAGTTTAGCTGTGCATTGCTCTTGGCTATACCTTTTTCCTGTATCGGCGTATCGCTGCACTTACATTTATAGCTACTTGGTTATGTAGCATCACTCTTCATCTTATCTTAAATATTCTCCATTTTTTCGTATATTATCACATCTATATTTACTCTTAACAAAATGTAGAATAAAGGCAATGCTTTTGAAGAAGATTCTGTGGTAAACTTCTTGAATTGCCCCCCCCCCCCCATCAGCTTGGACAAGGCCTTTATAGAGTCTGTCTTCACCAATAATGTAAGTTTGTCCATCTCAAGCCTTCAAACTTTGTTGTATATATTTGGTTAGGCATGACTGCAATAGCTGTTTATTTTTGGTGTTTGCATCAAATTGCTCGTTTAAAGTTTATTATGTAGTTCATAAACAAAAGTTTGCCCTTTCTCTATTTAAGTTTTCAATTGTACAACCAAGTTCCTTCTTCATACCATGTAAATTAAACTATACAGAGCAAATGATCTTCTTTTGCACTGCATGTATGCTTCTGTTCTTCATCCGTAACCCAGTGGTGTGGTGAACCTACCCACTACAGCACAATGTTATATTCTGCAATGTCTTAACTATGAACAATGTCATATCATTCTATTATTATTTAAACCGTCTCTTTATTTGCCAATCTGAAATGGTATAAATTGACAGCACACTAACCATTGGTACTTATGAGTTCTTGATTTGTAATCCAGTGGTGTCGTGAAGCTGTCAACTCCTTCACAATGTCATTTCCTGCCATGTCTTGACCTGAATAATACCATCTTGTGTTAATGCAATTTTAAACTATGTCACTTTATTCGTCAGTAAGAAATGTGATGAATTGTCAGCACTGATACTTTTATGTGCAAAACCTGTCATATGTCTGCTTGTTTATCTTTCAGAGTGAGGAAGATATAAGTGTTGAACAAGCGCAGTCTCATCATCTTGCTCACTTGTTTGTGTTGCAGCTCCCCAGTGGGGCTAACTTTCTTGAACTCTATTGAAGTGCTGTCGGTTTTGTATATTATTTTGTCGGTGTGTTTATTTGCACTGGTGGCGATCTTTGATGCCAAGTGTATGTAATATGCTGTCTGCTTGTGTTTTATTATCATTGTGGTGAACTTTGATGCCCAGTGGATGTAATATGCCGTAATTTCTTTATTGTATAGTGACGGTGTCCTGGACTAGGGGGTACTCACAACGTTGTCTCCCGATCTGTTAGATTGGGCCGAGGACCCCCATGGCCGTATACTCATGGGCCAGTTCGGACAGCTGCCGCATACATGGAAGATTCCACAAGACTTGGTGATCAAGACAAGGACTCCTCCCCACCGGCGTATTCGGCTAGGACTCTTGTTATCCTAGGCCTCTGGTGCATTATATAAACCGTGGCCAGGCTAGTCGATAGATACATACAATCATACCATAGGCTAGCTTCTAAGGTTTAGCCTCTCTGATCTCGTGGTAGATCAACTCTTGTACTACTCATATTATCAAGAATAATCAAGCAGGACGTAGGGTTTTACCTCCATCAAGAGGGCCCGAACCTAGGTAAAACATCATGTCCCCTGCCTCCTGTTACCATCCGCCTTAGACGCACAGTTCGGGACCCATTACCCGAGATCCACCGGTTTTGACACCGACATTGGTGCTTTCATTGAGAGTTCCACTATATGATCGGCAAAAGGATCAATGGCTCGCCCGCAGGTCAACTGCAACGCCGGCATCTTCGTCGCCGGCTCGACTGGTCACCTTGGCTCGACCGAGGACCGTGCTCCATCTACGATCGTCATGTTCGGACGGGGGCCTTCTTCAACATCAACTCCGATCTCTATCATGATCATAGATGAATCATCCATGGAGCTCGAGGTCTCAACGCCAACATTGCCCTCGGGCGGCCGTGCTGCTTTTATGGACAGCGAGCTTGTATTTGCCATCACCGCCTCCTCTAGCGTCGGTTTGACGATTGCTTCGGTGGAATAGTGCGGAATTATGTCTGCAACAGCCATGCAAAATTTCGTCGAGTTCCGATGGAGGAATCTCCGACAATCTACGATATACCGGAGCCCTGTCAAATCTGGACGGAAATCTGGACGAGTTTAGGGCGTGGTCTCTAGAGCTCAGCTCGGAGGTTCTTGGGAAGATCCAACCGTTCATCTACTATGGAATTCCCATGTCTATCACCCCTCCAAATTTCAGCTCGATCCGACGGTTCAAACTCCGGGAACTTTCCGATGAGTGGATCAATTTTCGGATCCGTTTTTTGCGCGAATACGGATCCGGCCCTAATTCATGTTTCTTTATGAACGTGATATTGGACAACCTTTTTAGAGGAATTCTCTTTTAGGGTATTGTGTGTTGTTTTTAAACACGTGCCCACAAAATTTTAAGCCTCCCCTGAGGTCATCTTCATCATCATGCTGGTGTAAAACCAGTCCGGCAATATTGCTCCAAGGCTGCCGACCTGTGCTAGACACGTCGTCACTTTGTTGAGCCGAGCTCAACTTCTTTGGATCATCATCTCGGCAAGCCGAACAAGAGTCCAACATCGCGAAGGATAAATCATCACCAACATCGCCTCCCCATGGATTACACGGAGCGGGCATACCGGCATCACCGCACGGTCACTTCATCAAGCCGGCATTGACCACATCACGACCTACATCGGCAGGGCCGCACTGTTGCTTCTTCAAGCTAGTGTCCATCACGCTGACCTACCTCGACTCATCGGCTGACATCGAGGCTTCGACATCTCGGCTGGACCGGGGGCTTCATCATCCTACTCCGGTGACTTTGGCGTCACCAGCCAACCAGCTTCGTCACGATTAACTGGACCGAGGGCTTTGCCTCGGCAAGCCAACCTTTGCCAGCATTGCCATGCCTTTGTTTTATCACCCATCAGGCAATGGGTGTGCGGATCGAGTCCCAATTCTGGGAATCACCTTCCTTCGGATTGCTACAACAAATAAACTAGGTGCTATTAATCCTAGTATTTTTTGCTTGTTTGGGTTCATTTTTTCCAAGGAATTATTACTCTGGTTTGTCCATCATATGTACACAGGTCTATCAAATGGTGGCCGCATTAACGATGTTCGCATGGTGGTTTGGTCAATCTCCGTACATAGTCCGGCGAACGCCGCATCCGGAACTCGGACCGACTTGTGAATTCAGGCTTTGCCACGCCTTTACCGCATCACGCTGATGCCCTGCATCGACATTGACTTTGGCGCCAGGCCATATTTCTTTTATTACTCACTTTGCATAAATTATTAATTATGCAATGATTTTTTTTATTATTATCATTACTATTATCTCTGGTTTGCACTATTTTTTGTGCACAAGAAAATGATCCGGGTTGGGCAGTATCGTCAACTCGGCATACTGACATACCACGTCACCTCGGCTGCACGGGGGGCTTCGTCAACACTTCATTACCCCATGTTAGAGACTTCGGCATCACTCTACCGGCCTGCATTGACCGTGCTATGTCACCACTTCAGAGTGCCGAGCCCTTTGCTCCGCCACCTCGGGACCGGCTTGGGAGATGGAACCTTGTCCCGCATCAAGCTCGGACCGCGTCATCAATACCAAACACATTAACCAGCTAAGTTGCCTTCATGCTCAAAGTTTTAAATTTTTAACTTGTGTTCGGTTCGACCAAGCATTATAGTCCAAACTTTGTAAAAAATTGCTTGTAAAAAATTTCCTTGTCCAAACTTTGTTTGTGACGGACAAATTCAAATACCCCGTTTACTTGGTGGCTCCCTTGATGGATCTTTTCCTCTTGCATATGATTATACATGTACGGCTTCATTCCTTGTTCGTGTATTACGCCACAATATGCACCATATTGACCTAAGCGATTCGCAAGCTGGGTTGCCTGGCTCCTGTGCTTACCCCTGCGTCCCCAATTGTTCGGCTAGGGAGTAAAGGGAGCACCTCTGCGATTGTCACGACCGGGTCATCCGAGCTCTGACCTCAGACTGGGTGAAGCCGAAAGCTAGCGCTCTTATTGTTTTCAATCATGGTCGGCACACAACGCAACTCATGAGTACAAAAAATCTATTGCACAAGTCTCATAGTAATAATGAGCACCAAAGAAAGGTATCGGTGGGGGTACTATTTTCTTCGAAGATGCTTCTTACACTTCGTCTGTAATATAGCATAAGTTCCCTAAGCGCGCTCTGTCTGTTATAGCCATATGGCCCGGTTGCCTGGTTATCGGAAACACTGTCGATATTCTCGACAGGTGGAGTACATAACACTTTTCAGTCCTTGACAAAGAGGGAGAAGCCGACAGTCGGTTAAGACGCGTTTAAAGTTCGGGGGAACAAAGATATGATATTAGTACTTCGGTACATACAATCATTATACATAAAATTCTTTTACCCGAGTCACTTGGGGGCTCTTAAATTTATATGAGCCGTTTTCTAATAAGTGTTCTTCTTCTTAGTCGTTGCAAAGTTTTTATTACTATTATTATTTATCACTCCTTTTTTCGACACGAGCGTGTGGTCACTAGCCGGGGAGCCTAATTTCTCTCTAAAAGCCGCTAGAGTTTAGTTTGCTAAACTGGCCTAATGAGAAGTACTCCGCCCTCGGGATAGGAGGTTGAAGCCGTAGGCTGACCCGCTTGATGTCTTGAGATAGGATGTGTCATGTTAAAGCACGACAGAAGCACTTTTTTTCTAAGGCCAATTTTCGGATTGGCACCGAACACTTGATCTTGTTCGGAGTCAAGTTTTTACTGACGTTTTTTTGGTTTTCCAAGCTTATGGCACTTTTAAACTATTTGTGTGTTTTCAGCACAAGTCTCGCAGTGCAACGCCGGACACCTTTAGAGATTCGGCAAAAACATTCTCGGATATTGCTATATATGCATCGGTTTCGAATTGTGTCTTCGGTCAATAGTTGGGTTGCCCGGCTTCTGTGCTTGCCTCCTATGTTCCGCTTTGTTCGGCTAGGTGTGCAAAGGGAGAACCACTGCGATTGGCTTCCAGCTCACATGGTTAAGCACCTCAGTGGAGAAAGCCGAAAACTGACTGTCACAATAAGCGTAAACTGGTCCGCAATCCGATGACTGTGTTAAATGACGGGCCATTCATAACATTGGCCAAAGTGTTTACGGCTTGACCTCGACTGTCGCCGAACACTACCGGGGACTAGTAACTGGCCTCCCAAACTAAATCCTCAATATTTTGCTCTTACATTAGAGCTGAGGTTTCATGATCATGCTTAGCATGACAACCCAAAGAAAGGAACCGGTAGCGGGACTATTTTCTTTGGAAGACATTTCTTATGTTAAACAGTAATATAACATATCTCTTTGCGTACCTTTGTTTATAAAACCGTATGGCCAGATTGCCTTGTTTGTCATAAATCTTTGCCCTCATAAAGGCTTTATAAAGTAGGACAAACACTCCTCGGCTACTAGCCGAGGAGGTGGAAGCCGATGGTCGGTCAACAAAGTTTTGTACAATGTGTTTCCAAGCATTAAGGATGTAAAGTACTTGGATACATAGAGTCATTACACATAATTTGTGATTTTACTATGGATATCCATCCTTAATTCGGCCACCTGTGCTCGCATTAAGGCTCGGGGGCTACTGGGCTTCGGGCTTATTATTTACAAATATTAAAGGGGCACATCGATCCCCTGATCTGGTGTTGCCACCCGACTAGTGTCTCGGGGGCTACTGCATTGCCTGTACAATGCAGAAAATTTTAAGTGCAATACAGTTTCCGAGGAGATTATGATCATCAGGTTGGTCGGCCGCACACAACCTGAGTCTCGAGGATTGAGCACGCCACTTTTTGTATCCTGAAGTATTCTGCCAAGCTAGGACTTGATCCTCAGGCCGATTTTGCAAATCAACCTGAGTCTCAGTGGCTACTGGGATCATTGGTCTTACATCATACTTCAAGTGCATCTCGGGTTTTAAACCGATACACACGTTGAGGGTTACTAGCTATATATCTCGGCAGAGAATAAATTGCACCAATAAAAAATATTGACAAAAAATCGGCCCATAGTCGGGGTGGTGCACCACCTCGGAAGCAGTCCGGCATAAAGCTCGGGCGCTAGTGGCTGGCTCCATAGAGGGCATTTCCAGCATTAAGCCCGACTAAACTCCTTCAACTTTTTTGGACCAAGATGATCTATGACATCTTGGATATAGTCCGGCGTTGGAGCTTGGACACAGTCCGGCGTTGGAGCTCAGATACATTTCGGCGTTAGAGCTCGGAAGCAGTCCGGCATTGGTGCTCGGCTACAAAAGATACCTCAAAGGTAGTCCGACATTAGAGCTTGGACGCAAGAAGACACTGCCTCCTGGGAACAACTTCAAACCCGAGGTGTGGCATAAAAATAACAAGGCATTGATAAAGGCCGAAAACTTAAAGGGGCTCCTCGGATACCCGACGTGTAAACTCGTTGAATGCATTTCGGCGAACATCAAGATCGAAGGTGAGAAGATTTGTTGAACCAGTTTTCAAGACCGACAACCGAAGATGAAGAATAGTTCGGAAGAATCGAGGAGCGTTCCTAACTTAAAGACCGGTTCAGTGGGCTACTGATGGTTTCCTGGACTAGGGGGTACTCACCACGTCGTCTCCCGATCTGTTAGATTGGGCCGAGGACCCCCATGGCCGTATACTCATGGACCAGTTCAGACAGCTGCCGCATACATGGAAGATTCCACAAGACATGGTGATCAAGACAAGGACTCCTGCCCACCGGCGTATTCGGCTAGGACTCTTGTTATCCTAGGCCTCTGGTGCATTATATAAACCGAGGCCAGTCTAGTCGATAGATACATACAATCATACCATAGGCTAGTTTCTAGGGTTTAGCCTCTCTGATCTCGTGGTAGATCAACTCTTGTACTACTCATATTATCAAGAATAATCAAGCAGGACGTAGGGTTTTACCTCCATCAAGAGGGCCCGAACCTGGGTAAAACATCATGTCCCCTGCCTCCTGTTACCATCCGCCTTAGACGCACAGTTCGGGACCCCCTACCCGAGATCCACCGGTTTTGACACCGACATATAGTCTATTTTTCTTCTTATTCACGATGCTGCAGTTATTTTACTATATATATATATATATATATCCTGTCTTCGTAGTAAACCGGCCAAACCGTAAAATTACGGTACATAATCGGGCCGTCATGCAATCACGATGTAGGTTGGGCCTGAAATGTGCCGAACAGCTCACGGGCCGGCAGCTGCCCGAAATGAACCCCGGCCCATGATTTTGCGAATCAAATCACGGGCTTTTAATAGGCCAAAATTGTCTCGGTCCATGTTTGGCCCAATCAGATATCGGCTGCAAGCAGGCCGGATGCAAACCGGGTCATAGTTAGGCCCAACTATATGACGGGCTTTTAACAGGCCAAAATTAATATAGGGCCAAAATGTTAAACGGGCCCTTAACAGGCCAAAACTAATATGAGGCTGAATTACTAAATGGGCCTTTAGCCAGTGGGCCCAAAAGCATAGTGTCTAGTTGACAGGCCAAATCTGATATGGGCCATAATTGAGCCCAAAGCGTCTTAAAGGGCCGGACCTGATCTGGGCCGTAATTTGGCCCAGAACATGGCAGGCTTTTAATGGGCCGGATCTCATATGGGCCACTATTAGGCCAAGAGCATGGCAGGCCATTAATGGACCGGATCAAATATGGGCCGACATTTGGCCCAAAACATGGCAGTCAGTTAATGGGCCGACCTACTAGGGTCCTCAAAATCTTGTGGGCCTACAGCTGGGCCGGCCCATTAATGTCGGCGAAATCTCGTGGGCCTTTAGCTGGGCTGGCCCATTATGATCCGCAAGAATCTTGGGGGCCTTTACCTGGGCCGGCCCATTATAGCACACAAAAATCTTGTGGGCCTTTACCTGGGCCGGCCCATTATGGCCCGCAAAATCTTGTGGGCCTTTAGCTGGGCCAGCCCATTATGGTCCGCAAAATCTCGTGGGCCTTTAGTTGGGCCAGCCCATTATGGTCCGCAAAATCTTGTGGGCGTTCAGTTGGGCCGGCCCATTTAAACTTGATGGGCCGGTCCACGTGTCAACATATCATAGGCGCGTCTCGCCCATTGGATGAGTGACACTTGTGCCAATGCGGACCTGACACGTGTCTCCTCCTGCCAATGATGATTTTACACATGGAAAATCCCCATTGGTCGGGGCTGTTAACGGGTTATCGGATCCAAAACCCGACACGATAGCTTAACGGCGTTCCGTTACGGTGGATGCCACGTGTCGGTCACCCTTGACGAAAGAACTTCTGTGACGCACGATTTATCGTCATGGAAGTGGACACTTCCGTGATGATAATTTTGGTAATGTCATGGAACACTTCTACGACAACACAGGTATGACTATCTTGATTCTGTCATAAAATCGTCATGGATGTACATGCATGACAAAAAGCGCGACCTACTGTGACAAACATGTATCATCACGGAAGTGTATTTTTTTGTAGTGAGAACAAAAACTAATTGGACCATTGGAGGAGTCACATACCAAAGAACAATCCCCCAAAGCAGTTTTGTGAATGGAGCTTTGAGCAAGGAGATCGAAAATGGCAGCAAGATGAGCTTGGACTCGGGTTTGAGATGGCTAGTGATTTTTTTGGGAGGAAGAAGGAGTGTGTGGTAGCTGAAATAAGTGGAGGGGAGCCACCATGGGCCCACGAGGCAGGGGCGTGCCCAGGGGGTGGGCGCACCCTGGACCCTCGTGGCCAGGTGCTTGCTCCCCCTGCTGTGTTCTCAGTGCGAGATATTCTCAAGTATTCTAGAAAAAATCATATTTAAATTTCAGGCATTTGGAGAACTTTTATTTTCGGGGTATTGTTTACTGCATGGATAATTCAGAAAATAGAGAGAATATACTATTTTTGCTTAATTGAATATAAATAACAGAAACTAAAAGGAGGGTACAAAGAGTTGTGTTTTCTAAATTCATCCATCTCATGCTCATCAAAAGGAATCCACTAACAAGGTTGACCAGGTCTTGTTAACAAACTCATTTCGAATAACATGAAACCAGAGAATTTTCGAATAACACTAGGTTACCTCAACGGGGATATGCATGTCCCCAACAATAAGAATATCATTTTTCTTCTTGACAGTTGGAAGAGGAAATTCAAAACCTCCAATAGTAATAGTTGAAATTTTTCCAATAGAATTGATACTATGGACTTGAGGTTGTTTCCTCGGAAAGTGTACCGTATGCTCATTACCATTAACATGAAAAGTGACATTGCCTTTGGTGCAATCAATAACAGCCCCTAAAGTATTCAAAAAGGGTCTTCCGAGAATAATAGACATACTATCGTCCTCGGTAATATCAAGAATAGAAAAGTCCGTTAAAATAGTAAGATTTGCCACCACAACAGGCACATCCTCACAAATACCGACAGGTATAGCAGTTGATTTATCAGCCATTTGCAAAGATATTTCAGTAGGTGTCAACTTATTCAAATCAAGTCTACGATATAAAGAGAGAGGCATAACACTAACACCAGCTCCAAGATCACATAAAGCAGTTTTAACATAGTTTTTTTAATGGAGCATGCTATAGTTGGTACTCCTAGATCTCCAAGTTTCTTTGGTATTCCACCCTTCAATCTATAATTAGCAAGCATGGTCGAAATTTTAGCTTCTGGTATCTTTCTCTTATTTGTAACAATATCCTTCATATACTTAGCATAAGGATTCATTTTAAGCATATCAGTCAAACACATACGCAAAAAGATAGGTCTGATCATTTCAGCAAAGCACTCAAAATCTTCATCATCCTTTTCTTGGATGGTTTAGGAGGAAAGGGCATGGGTTTCTAAACCCATGGTTCTCTTTCTTTACCATGCTTCCTAGCAACAAAGTCTCTCTTATCATAACATTGATTCTTTGATTGTGGGTTATCAAGATCAACAGCGGGTTCAACCTCTACATCATTGTCATTGCTAGGTTGTGCATCAACATGAACATCATCATTAACATTATCACTAGGATCATGTTCATTACCAGATTGTGTTTCAGCATCAGAAATAGAAATATCATTGGGATTATCAGGTGTGTCAACAACAGGTTCACTAGAATCATGAAAAGTCCTATCATTTTTCCTTCTCTTCCTCTTAGGAGAACTAGGTGCATCAACGTTATTTCTCTAAGAATCTTGCTCAATTCTCTTAGGATGGCCCTCGGGATACAAAGGTTCCTAAGTCACTTTACCTCCTCTACTTGCAACGCTAACAGCAAAGTCATTATTTTTACTATCAATTCATTGAGCAAATCATTCTGAGCTTTAAGTACTTGATCTACTTGAGTGGTAACTATAGAAGCATGTTTACTAATAAGTTTAAGTTCACCTTTAACACTAGCCATATAATCACTCAAGTGTTCAATCATATAAGCATTATGTTTCAGTTGTCTACCAAAATAAGCATTAAAATATTCTTGCTTAACCATAAAGTTATCAAATTCATCCAAACATTGGCTAGCAAACTTAGCAGGAGGGATCTCAGGTTTATCATATCTATAGAGAGAATTTACCTTTACTACCTGTGTCGGGTTATCGAGACCATGTGTTTCTTCAATAGGTGATGAATTAAGGCCATGTACTTCTTCAAAAGGAGGTAAATTCTTAACATCTTTAGCTTTTATACCTTTTTGTTTCATAGATTTCTTTGCCTCTTACATGTCTTCAGGACTGAGAAATAGAATACCCCTTTTCTTCGGAGTTGGCTTAGGAGTTGGTTCAGGAAGTGTCCAATTATTTTCATTAGTCAACATATTATTCATCAGCAATTCAGCTTGATCAACGGTTCTTTCCCTGGAAACACAACCAACACAACTATCCAGGTAATCTCTGGAAGCATCAGTTAGTCCATTATAAAAGATATCAAGTATTTAATTTTTCTTGAGAGGATGATCAGGCAAAGCATTAAGTAATCGGAGAATCCTCCCCCAAGCTTGTGGAGACTCTCTTCTTCAATTTGCACAAAATTATATATTTCCCTTAAAGCAGCTTGTTTCTTATCAGCGGGGAAATATTTAGCAGAGAAATAGTAAGTCATATCCTAGGGACTATGCACACAACCAGGATCAAGAGAATTAAACCATGTCTTAGCATCACCCTTTAATGAGAACGGAAATAATTTAAGGATATAATAGTAGCGAGTTTTCTCATCATGTGTAAATAGGGTGGCTATATAATTTAATTTAGTAAGATGTGCCACAACAGTTTCAGATTCATAGCCATAGAAATGATCAAATTCAACCAAAGTAATTAACTCAGGATCAACAGAGAAATCATAATCCTTATCAGTAATAAAGATAGGTGAAGTAGCATAAGCAGGATCATATTTCATTCTAGCATTCAGAGATTTTTCTTTCAGCTTAGCTAATAATTTCTTAAGATCACTTCTATCATTGCAAGCAAGAAAGTCTCTAGCAGTTTCTTCATCCATAACATAACCCTCAGGAACAATAGGCAATTCATATCTAGGGGGAGAATCTTCATCATCACTTTCATCAATATTATCAGTTTCAATAATTTCATTCTCTCTAGCCCTAGCAAGTTGTTCATCAAGAAATTCACCAAGTGGCACAGTAGTATCAAGCATAGAAGTAGTTTCATCATAAGTATCATGCATAGCAGAAGTGACATCATCAATAACATGCGACATATCAAAATTAATAGCAGAAGCAGGTTTAGGTGTCGCAGGCTTACTCAAAACAGAAGGTGAATCAAGTGCAGAGCTAGATGGCAGTTCCTTACCTCCTGTAGCGATCCGACCTCAGACGGTCGCGTCTCTGTTCATCAGTGTCATCCCTGGATCAGTAATGCTGACACACATAGTACTTGAGGATTTATAACAGAGTAGCAATCACACACTTATTACATCGAATGTCTCAAAAGAGAACTTATTACAATAAATATGGCTTCAGGCCATCTAAAATCGATAACAGCGGAAGGCTTAGAAGATAAAATGAGTCCATCAACTCCAACGACATCACTGAGTGAAAGACAACAACCTATGGCTCCTTACTCGTTGTTTGAAAAGTCTGCAACATAAACGTTGTAGCCCGAAACGGGTCAGCACATGGAATATGTTGGCAATGTAACACATAGAGTAATGAACAGAATAATTGCTATCACTACATGCATATTTGGCTGGTGGAGGCTGATACGTCTCCATCGTATCTATAATTTTTGATTGTTCCATGCCAATATTCTACAACTTTCATATACTTTTGGCAACTTTTTATACTATTTTCGGGACTAACATATTGATCTAGTGCCCAGTGCCAGTTCCTGTTTGTTGCATGTTTTTTGTTTCGCAGAATATCCATATCAAACGGAGTCCAAACGGGATAAAAATTGACGGAGATTTTTTTGGAATATATATGATTTTTGGGAAGAAAGATCCATGCGAGACGGTGCCCGAGGGAGGCACGAGGTAGGGGGCGCGCCCCTGACCCTCGTGGCCACCCTGTAAGGTGGTTGATGCCCTTCTTTCGCCACAAGAAAGCTAATATCCGGATAGAGATCGTGTTAAAATTTCAGCCCAATCGGGGTCACAGATCTTCGGGAATATAAGAAACGGTGAAAGGGCAGAATCTGAGAACACAGAAACAGAGAGAGAGAGAGAGAGAGAGAGAGATCCAATCTCGGAGGGGCTCTCGCCCCTCCCACGCCATGGAGGCCAAGGACCAGAGGGGAAACCCTTCTCCCATCTAGGGAGGATGTCAAGGAAGAGGAAGACGAAGGGGCCCCTTCTCTCCTTCTCTTCCGGTGGCGTCGGAACGCTGCCGTGGCCATCATCATCACCGCAATCTTCACCAACAACTTCACCGCCATCATCACCAACTCTTCCCCCTCTATGCAGCGGTGTAACCTCTCTCTTACCCACTGTAATCTGTACTTAAACATGGTGCTCAATGCTATATATTATTTCCCAATGATGTATGGCTATCCTATGATGTTTGAGTAGATCAGTTTTGTCCTATGGGCTATTTGATGATCGAGATTGGTTTGAGTTGCATGTTTTATTATTGGTGTTGTCCTATGGTGCTCTCCATGTCACGCAAGCATGCGGGATCCCCGTTGTAGGGTGTTTCAATACGTTCATGATTCGCTTATAGTGGGTTGCGTGAGTAACTGAAACACAAACCCGAGTAAGGGGGTTGTTGCGTATGGGATAAAGAGGACTTGATGCTTTAATGCTATGGTTGGGTTTTACCTTAATGATCTTTAGTAGTTGCGGATGCGTGCTAGATTTCCAATCATAAGTGCATATGATCCAAGTAGAGAAAGTATGTTAGCTTATGCCTCTCCCTCAAGTAAAATTGCAATAATGATTACCGGTCTAGTTATCGATTGCCTAGGGACAAATTACTTTCTCGTAACAAAAAGCTCTTTACTAAAACTAACTTAGTTGTGTCTTTATGTAAACAGCCCCCACTTTTTATTTACGTAATCTTTATTATCTTGCAAACCTATCGAAAAACACCTACAAAGTACTTCTAGTTTCATACTTGTTCTAGGTAAAGCGAACATCAAGCGCGTGTAGAGTTGTATCGGTGGTCGATAGAACTTGAGGGAATATTTGTTTTACCTTTAGCTCCTCGTTGGGTTTGACACTCTTACTTATCGAAAACTGTTGTGATCCCCTATACTTGTGGGTTATCAAGACCTTTTTCTGGCATTGTCGTCGGGGAGCAATAGCGTGGGTGAATATTCTCGTGTGTGCTTGTTTGCTTTATCATAAAGTAATGTTTATTTGCTACTCTTAGTTGTTCTTTATCTTTAGTTATGGATATGGAACACAAAATACGAAAAAAAAAATAGGTGTACTTGCTGCTCATGGAGATGAGGAACCTCCTAAAACCCTCGATGCTCGTTATGTGATAGATATTATGTACTACTTTGATAATCCAGAGAAAAACCCATTCAATTTGGTAATGGGAGACACATTGGATCAACGTGAATACTTTAGGGATTATCGCTTGACTAAAAAAGGGAAACTATTATGGGATCAAATATATATGTTGTATTGGTATGCTAGGCAACTATGCTTGAGATATGATTATACTTGTTGCTCTAGGATGAAGGCTCCACACCTTCCCTTTTCACGTGAATTTAATGATAATGAAACTTTGGCTTCTTATGCTAGAGGTATATATGACTACTATGATGTGGAACAAATAGATTTGTTTCTTTATGGGTGCTTATGAAATTGAATCTATGTTCAAAGAATATGAAAATCTTTATGATGCTGTCTACAGACCTGAAAATTTAGCTATCCTTAAATATTATTATGAGAATTATGAATACAATTCCGATATTGATGCATTTATTGAGAAAGTCTCCGCTGTCCTAGAAGAGACTAATATTTTGCAGGAATCTATGGAAGAAGAAATTGATGAAACTGTGAGCTCATTGGATGAAAAAGATGAGGAGGTGAGCGAAGAACAAAAGGAGTAAGAGCGGATTGATCACCCATGCCCACCTTCTAATGAGAGTAACTCTTCAACTCATACATTGTTTAACTTCCCTTCGTGCTTACCGAAGGATGAATGCTATGATAATTGCTATGATCCCATTGAATCTTTTGAAATATCCCTTTTTGATGATGCTTGCTATGCTTGTGGCCAAGATGCCAATATGAATTATGCTTATGGAGATGAACTTTCTATAAATCCTTATGTTAAACATGAAATTGTTGCTATTGCACCCACACATGATAGTCCTATTATCTTTTTGAATTCTCCAAACTACACTATATCGGAGAAGTTTGTGCTTATTAAGGATTATATTGATGGGTTGCCTTTTACTACTACACATGATGATTTTGATGAGTATAATATGCATGTGCTTTCTTCTCCTACTTGCAATTATTATGAGAGAAGAACTATATCTCCACCTCTCTATGTTTCCAACATGATAAAATTGCAAGAAACTGTTTATACTATGCATTGGCCTTTACTTTGTGTGCATGGATTGTTCTTTTATGACATGCAGATGCATAGGAAGAGAGGTAGACTTTGTTGTTGCATTATATATGTTGCCTTGTGCTCACTACTAAATGCCAAATCATTGTTAATTAAAATTGGCTTCGATATACCTTGGGATCCGGGTGGATTCATTACTTGAGCACTATATGCCTAGCTTAATGGCTTTAAAGAAAGCGCTGCTAGGGAGGCAACCCGGAAGTTTTAGGGAGGCATTTATTTCTGTTGAGTGCTTTAACATAGTTTTAAAATAAAATAAATAAATAGGGGAACCTAAATCTTTTTCAAAAAGGAAAGTGAAAGTGAGCGAGACAAGCATTGTTGAAGTCGGAGCTAGCCTTGAACTTTGTTCATGCTCACAGAAACTTTGTGAATCTTGATTACAGAAAATTTTCAACAAAAATAATTATCCCCTTGTACAATTCCATTGTATTATAAAAATAATGTGCCAAGGTTTGCCTTTAGGATGTTTACATTTGCTTGATGGTTTGTACGGTGCAGGACAGAAACTTTGGCTGTAGTGCGTGATTTTACATTTTTTACTGGAACGTCAAATGGTTCTGATTCTTTTTGCACTGTATTTCTATACAAATTATTTATTTTTCCTTAGTTTGGAATATTATTTCAAGTATCATAAGTATGGTGAATGTTCATATTATTACAGACTGTTCTGTTTAAGACAGATTCTGTGTTTGATGCATAGTTTGCTTGTTTTGATGAAACTATCGATTTATATCAGTGGATTAAGCCATGAAAAAGTTATATTGCAGTAGCTACAATGACAAAAAAATTATGAATTGGTTTTCAACAGTACTTAGAGTGGTGATTTGCTTTATTATACTAACGGATCTTACCGAGTTCTCTGTTGAAGTTTTGTGTGGATGAAGTGTTCGATGATCGAGAAGGTCTCGATGTGAGAAGAAGGAAGAGAGGCAAGAGATCAAGCTTGGGGATGCCCAAGGTACCCCAAGTAAATATTCAAGGAGACTCAAGCGTCTAATCTTGGGGATGCCCCGGAAGGCAACCCCTCTTTCTTCAACGAGTATCGGTATGTTTTTGGATTCGTTTCGTTCATGCAATATGTGCAATCTTGGAGCATCTTTTGCATTTAGTTTTAATTTTTCTTTTATGCACCATGATGGTATGAGATAGTCCTTGGTTTATTTATAGAATGCTCATTGCACTTCACTTATATCTTTTGAGTATGGCTTTATAGAATGCTTCATGTGCTTCACTTATATCATTTGAAGTTAGGATTGCCTATTTCTCTTTACATAGAGAACCGTCATTTGTAGAATACTCTTTTGCTTCACTTATATTTGTTAGAGCGTGGGCATATATTTTGTAGAAATAATTAAACTCTCTTGCTTCACTTATATCTATTTAGAGAGATGACAGGAATTGGTCATTCACATGGTTAGTCATAAAATCCTACATAAAACTTGTAGATCACTGAATATGATATGTTTGATTCCTTGCAATAGTTTTGCGATATAAAGATGGTGATATTAGAGTCATGCTAGTGGGTAGTTTTGGATTGTAGAAATACTTGTGTTGAGGTTTGTGATTCCTGTAGCATGCACGTATGGTGAACCGTTATGTGATGAAGTCGGAGCATGATTTATTTATTGATTGTCTTCCTTATGAGTGGCGGCCGGGGACGAGCGATGGTGTTTTCCTACCAATCTATCCCCCATAGGAGCATGCGCGTAGTACTTTGTTTCGATAGCTAATAGACTTTTGCAATAAGTATGTGAGTTCTTTATGACTATTGTTGAGTCCATGGATTATACACACTCTCACCCTTCCACTATTGCTAGCCTCTCTAGTACCGCGCAACTTTCGCCGGTACCATAAGCCCGCCATATACCTTCCTCAAAACAGCCACCATACCTACCTATCATGGCATTTCCATAGCCATTCCGAGATATATTGCCATGCAACTTCCATCATCATCATATACATGACTTGAGCATTCATTGTCATATTACTTTGCATGATCATAAGATAGCTAGCATGATGTTTTCATGGTTCATCCGTTTTTTGATGTCATTGCTACGCTAGATGATTGCACATCCCGGTACACCGCCAGAGGCATTCATATAGAGTCATATATTTGTTCTACTATCGAGTTGTAATATTGAGTTGTAAGTAAATAAAAGTGTGATGATCATCATTATTAGAGCATTGCCCCAGTAAGGAAAGGATGACGGAGACTATGATTCCCCCAAAAGTCGGGATGAGACTCCGAACTTTAAAAATAAATAAAAGAGGCCAAAGAAGCCCACAAAAAAATAAAAGAAGCCAAAGAAGCCCACCAAAAAATAAAAAAAATAAAAAAACAAAAAAATGAGGGAAAAGAGAGAAGGGGCAATGTTACTATCCTTTTACCACACTTTTGCTTCAAAGTAGCACCATGTTCTTCATGTAGAGAGTCTCTTGAGTTATCACTTTCATATACTAGTGGAAATTTTCATTATAGAACTTGGCTTGTATATTCTGATGATGGGATTCCTCAAATGCCCGAGGTCTTCGTGAGCAAGCAAGTTCAATGCACACCCACTTAGTTTCAGTTTGAGTTGTCATACACTTATAGCTCTAGTGCATCCTTTGCATGTAAATCCCTACTCACTCACATTGATATCTATTGATGGGCATCTCCATAGCTTGTTGACCTAGTTGATGTGAGACTATCTTCTCCTTTTTGTCTTCTCCACAACCACCATTCTATTCCACCTATAGTGATATGTCCATGGCTCACGCTCATGTATTGCGTGAAGGTTGAAAAGGTTTGAGAACGTCAAAAGTATGAAACAATTGCTTGGCTTGTCATCGGGGTTGTGCATGATGTGAATATTTTGTGTGGTGAAGATGGAGCATAGCCAGACTATATGATTTTGTAGGGATAACTTTCTTTGGCCATGTTATTTTGAAAAGACATGATTGCTTTATTAGTAGGCTTGAAGTATTATTGCTTTTATGTCAAATGATAGACTATTGCTTTGAATCACTCGTATCTTAATATTCATGCCATGATTAGATATGTGATCAAGATTATGCTAGGTAGCATTCCACATCAAAAATTATCTTTTTTATCATTTACCTACTCGAGGATGAGCAAGAATTAAGCTTGGGGATGCTGATACGTCTCCATCGCATCTATAATTTTTTATTGTTCCATGCCAATATTCTACAACTTTCATATACTTTTGGCAACTTTTTATACTATTTTTGGGACTAACATATTGATCCAGTGCAAAGTGTCAGTTCCTGTTTGTTGTATGTTTTTTGTTTTGCAGAATATCCATATAAAACAGAGTCCAAACGGGATAAAAACTGACGGAGATTTTTTTGGAATATATATGATTTTTGGGAAGAAAAATCCACGCGAGACGGTGCCCGAGGGAGGCTCGAGGCAGGGGGCACGCCCCTGACCCTCGTGGCCACCCCGTAAGGCGATTGATGCCCTTCTTACGCCGCAAGAAAGCTAATATACGGATAGAGATCGTGTTAAAATTTCAGCCCAATCGGAGTTACGGATCTCCGGGAATATAAGAAACGGTGAAAGGGCAGAATCTAAGAACACAGAAACAGAGAGAGGCAGAGAGACAGATCCAATCTCGGAGGGGCTCTCGCCCCTCCCACGCCATGGAGGCCAAGGACCAGAGGGGAAACCCTTCTCCCATCTAGGGAGGAGGTCAAGGAAGAAGAAGACGAAGGGGGCCCCTCTCCCCTTCTCTTCCGGTGGCGCCAGAACGCTGCCGTGGCCATCATCATCACCACAATCTTCACCAACAACTTCACCGCCATCATCACCAACTCTCCCCCCCTCTATGCAGCGGTGTAACCTCTCTCTTACCCATTGTAATCTCTACTTCAACATGGTGCTCAATGCTATATATTATTTACCAATGATGTATGGCTATCCTATGATGTTTGAGTAGATCAGTTTTGTCCTATGGGCTATTTGATGATCAAGATTGGTTTGAGTTGCATGTTTTATTATTGGTGATGTCCTATGGTGCTCTCCGTGTCGCACAAGCATGAGGGATCCCTGATGTAGGGTGTTTCAATACGTTCATGATTCGCTTATAGTGGGTTGCGTGAGTGACTAAAACACAAACAGGAGTAAGGGGGTTGTTGCGTATGGCATAAACAGGACATGATGCTTTAATGCTATGGTTGGGTTTTACCTTAATGATCTTTAGTAGTTGTGGATGCTTGCTAGATTTCCAAACATAAGTGCATATGATCCAAGTAGAGAAAGTATGTTAGCTTATGCCTCTCCCTCAAATAAAATTGCAATAATGATTACCGGTCTAGTTATCGATTGCCTAGGGACAAATAACTTTCTCGTAACAAAAAGCTCTTTAGTAAAATTAACTTAGTTGTGTCTTTATCTAAACATCCCCTACTTTTTATTTATGTGTAATCTTTATTATCTTGCAAACCTATCCAAAAACACCTACAAAGTACTTCTAGTTTCATACTTGTTCTAGGTAAAGTGAACATTAAGCGTGCGTTGAGTTGTATCGGTGGTCGATAGAACTTGAGGGAATATTTGTTCTGCCTTTAGCTCCTCGTTGGGTTCAACACTCTTACTTATCGAAAACTGTTGCGATCCCCTATACTTGTGGGTTATCAAGAGAGGTTGTATGGTTAATATGTTTTGCGAAAAGCCAATTTTTTCCTACAACAAAGGAATAAATGTTTATTTAACTATCATGGGGGTTGTTAAACATTGAGAAGGTTCCTCCAACTCAATCCCAATTAAGCATCATCATTAAACACAATCAAATTATATTAAGAGTGATGAGATCAACATGATAATCCAAGAATTACATACACAAGATGTCCATAGCTGGGGACATGGCTAACCATGATTAGTTTATACACTCTGCAGAGGTTTGCGCACTTTTCCCCACAAGACTCGAATACATCCATGGTCGGAGATTCGAGATACAATCTTTCTGAAGCATTAACTCTCTACTCTAGATAGACAGTACCACCTACAACCCACTACATCAGCTAGTCTACCTCTTCAAGAGCTTCACGCAACTTACTCAACTATACCAGAACCCATATTGGCTTGTGGATGCACATGGAAGTTTCTAGCATGCATAATCTTATGATCCCTTTGAGCCTGGGTGGCGGACCGTAGGATGATCACACGGGTCCTCCGGGATATCCTAGGACAACACTGGATTCTCCAGGTGCCCACAAGCAATCCACCTAGTGTTAATGTTGCCACCTTATGTTGAACCATTAGTTAACAAACTCACATCTGTCATGGATACACTCAAACCCAATCCACGTCTATGAGAATAGCATAGCAATATAAGCAATGTAGAAGTAACTCCCATAGGTTTGATAATAAACAGGTAAATAGGTACTACCTCATCTACTTCCCAAAACCCACAAGTTAATCAGATCCTAACCATGCAATTGTTTGAGGATTGATCTAATGCAATAAAACTGGGTAGTAAAGAGGTATGATCAAAGTGTTACTTGCCTTGCTGATGATCCGTGAAACCTAGAGACTCGTAGTAGCACGCTTCGCACTCCGGGTACTCTAAGGCAAACAAACAAGCATACAATAAGCACACAATTAGAAGCACGGGTAAAATGCAAATAAGAGATCTAACCAGAAAGTTCAACATAAGAACTCTGGTTTGCAAAAAGAATCAAATCAAATGAAGCAACAAAACTCAAACTGCGAAAGAAACAAGATCCGTTTACTAATCTGGACTTAAGTCAAATTTTACAGTAGCAAAATCTTGTTCAAGTTGGTTAAACAGAAAGAGGGCTTCACGACGAAGATCAAGGCGCTTGAATCGCCTGATTCCGATAAACGAGCGAAAAGGTAAACTAAGGCGAAAATCAGGTCAGAAATCACGATCGAAAATAATCACGGAAAAACCCTGGAAAAAGAAAAATGGACGAACGGGCTAACGAATGAACGTTCACTATCTGCGGTTAATGGGTGAACGACGTTCGTTAAAAGAACGTACGAACGGGCGTTCGCTAAATAACTAAACCGGAAAAAAATAAAACCGATCTAAAATAAAATAATCGCGGGTTCTAAAAAACCATACGGTTTTCTAACGAAAACCGGCGGCTACCTCGGGACGGGATGGCGGCGGCTCCGATGGAAGTCCGGCGGCGGCGGCGAGCAACTCTGGCGGGTGGCAGGATCGGCGGCGAGGCGGCGGGCGGTGGCGACGACGTTCGGTGGTGGTGCGGGCAGCGGCGAAGTCCGGGGGCGTTGCTGGCGGAGGCGGCGACGGGTTAGGGTTTCGGCGGCAGGACGGGCTGGTGGGCTGCGGGTTCAGGGGCGCTGGTTATAAAGGCCGGCCGGGCAAGTCCTAGTCGGGCACGGCCCAGCTAAGTCGGTTGACTTCTTTTTTAAAATAATTCCATGCAGAAAAACAAGGGAAAGAAATACTAAACAGACTTCAAAAATCCTGAAATAAATTTTCCCCGTCCTGTAAAAATATAGCGGACAAGGTGAACATTTATTTGGGCCTCTAATGCAATTTTGAAAACGCATCCTAATTCAAATAAAATAGCGATAAAAACTTCGAATAAAATCTTATTTGATTTTAATATTAAATCTCCAATATTTATTTATTTTGGGGAAGTCATTTTATCCCCTCTCTTTTATTTTCATAAAAGAAATATTCGAAGAGAAAAATAATTAAAATCAAATGATCCTCTTTTCATAATTTGAGGAAACTCAAATATGAAAATAACGAAATCCCCAACTCTCTCCGTGGGTCCTTGAGTTGCATAGAATTTCTAGCATCAAGCCAAATTGCTATAAAAATATGATATGCAATGATGATCTAATGTATAACATTCCAAATTGAAAATTTGGGATGTTACAAACCTACCCCCCTTAAGATGAATCTCGCCCTCGAGATTCATGTAGGCTAGAAAATAGGTGAGGGTGATCCTTCCGTAGGTCTTCCTCTCATTCCCAGGTGGCTTCATCCTTGATATGGCGGCTCCACTGAACTTTGCAGAACTTGATAACCTTACTACGTGTGACTCGGCTGGAAAACTCGAGAATCTTCACTGGTTTCTCCTCGTAGGTCAAATCGCTATCCAACTGAATCGCTTCCAGTGGCTTTGTATCTCTCAGAGGAATATCAACCATCTCTGCGTGGCACTTCTTCAACTGAGAAATGTGGAACACATCGTGAACTCCTAACAATCCTTCTTCAACTTGTAAGCAACTTCTCCCATACGTTCCAAAACCTTGTATGGTCCCACAAGACGTGGTGCTAACTTTCCCTTAACTCCAAAACGCTTAACTCCTCGAAGTGGGGACACACGAAGATACACTCTATCTCCGACTTCATAAACTGTCTCCTTGCGTTTAGAATCTGCATAGCTCTTTTGCCTGGACTGGGCTACCTTGAGTCTATCCCGAATCAGCTTAACCTTCTCTTCGGACTCTTTAATCAAATCTGGTCCAAACAACTGACGATCTCCAACTTCATCCCACAACAATGGTGTCCTGCACCTCCTTTCGTACAATGCTTCAAAAGGGGCCATCTTCAAACTGGCTTGATAGCTGTTGTTGTAAGAGAACTCTGCATATGGCAAATTATCGTCCCAACTATATCCATAGTCTAGCGCACAAGCTCTCAACATGTTCTCCAGAATCTGGTTGACTCTCTTAGTCTATCCATCTGTCTGCGGATGAAAAGCTGTACTGAACTCTAGCCTAGTTCCCAAAGTCGCATGCAACTGATTCCAAAACTTTGAGGTAAACTGGGTTCCTCTATCTGATATAATGGTCCCCGGAACTCCATGCAGACATACGATCCTAGTCATGTATATCCTTGCCAACTTAGCACTAGTGTAAGTGTTCTTAACTGGAATGAAATGAGCTACCTTCATCAAATGATCGACTACAACCCATATCGAGTCATAGCCTGAACGAGTCCTGGAAATCCTGTGATAAAGTCCATGCCTAGTTTATACCACTTCCATTTGGGTATCGGCAATGGCTGTAACAATCCAGCTGGCTTCTGATGTTCTTCCTTCACTCTCTGACATACATCACAAACTGCTACATACTCCGCAATATCCTTCTTCATTCTGATCCACCAGAAACTATCCTTCAAATCCAGATACATCTTGGTATTTCCTGGTTGAATCGAATATGGCGAATCATGGGCCTCTTGCAGAATCAAATTCCTGATCTCGGGGTCATTAGGCACATATACGCGGTCCTCAAACCATAAGGTATCATGCTCATCCTCACGAAATCCTTTAGCCTTTCCTTTGCTCATTCTTTCATTTATCTCTGCAACCTCCTTGTCTGTCTTCTGAGCTTCTCGGATCTTATCCATCAAAGTAGACTGAATCTCCAATGCTGCTACATAACCTCTCGGAACTATTTCCAAACATAGCTCACGAAGATCCTCTGCTAACTCCTTGGGTAACTCTCTGGTCATGAGTGTATTGACATGACTCTTGTGGCTCAACACATCGGCTACTAGGTTAGCCTTTCCGGGATGATAATGCAACTTCATATCATAATCCTTAATGAGCTCGAACCATCTCCTCTACCTGAGATTCAACTCCTTCTGCGTGAAGATATACTTCAACTCTTGTGATCCGTGTACACCTCACAATGGTTTCCGATGAGAAAATGTCTCCATGTCTTCAACGCATGCACTACGGCTGCTAACTCCAAATCATGGGTAGCATAATTCAACTCATGGGGTTTAAGCTGTCGTGAGGCATATGAAACAACTCTTCCCTCCTACATAAGCACTACTCCAAGTCCTCGACGAGAAGCGTCGCAATACACCTGGTAATCCTTGTGTTGATCTGGAAGAATCAACACTGGGGTGGTAAACAAATGTTTCATCAACTCTTGAAAACTAGCCTCACATTCCTCAGTCCATTTGAACTTGGTGTCCTTCTTCAACAACTCCGTCATGGGCTTTGCAATCTTCGATAAATTCTCAATGAACCTTCGATAGTATCTTGCGAGTCCAAGAAAACTCCGGATCTCTCCAACTGACGTGGGTGCTTCCCAGTTTGTCACAGTGACAACCTTGGTAGGGTCTACTGATATTCCTTCTCCGGATATAACATGTCCGAGGAATCCAACTTCATTCAACCAAAACTCACACTTGCTAAACTTGGCATATAACTGATGTTCTCTGAGCTTCCCAAGTACCAAACGCAAATGCTCCTTATGCTCCTCTTCATTCTTTGATTAGACCAGAATATCATCAATGAACACCACGACGAATTTATTCAAAAACTCCATAAACACCTTGTTCATCATGTTCATGAAATAGGAAGGTGCGTTAGTCAGTCCAAATGACATAATGGTATACTCATATAGCCCGTACCTTGTGGTAAAAGCTATCTTAGGTATATCCTGCTCTCGAATCTTCAGCTGGTAGTACCCTGATCACAGATCGATCTTGGAAAATACTTTAGCTCCTTGCAACTGGTCAAACAAATCATTGATCATCGACAATGGGTACTTGTTCTTGTTTGTTACTTCATTCAATCCTTGATAATCAACAACCATCCTCAACGATCCATCCTTCTTCTCCACTAGAAGCACTGGTGATCTCCAAGGTGACGAGCTTGGGTGAATATAGCCTTTATCCAGTAATTCCTTAATATGCTTCTTAATTTCCTCCAAATCCTTAGCGGGCATCCTGTACGGTCTCTTAGATATTTGCCCTATGCCTGCTAAAATCTCAATCAAAAACTCAATGTCTCTATCCGGTGGCATGCCTGGCAACTCTTCTGGAAATACATCCGGGAAATCCTTCACCACTGGTACTTCCTCCTGTACAACTCCTGACAAGGAATTCACTTGAGTCCTATTCGGCACATGTCGGGATACATACTTGATCCTCCTTCCTTCTGGGGTGGTAAGCAAAATCGACTTACTGGCGCAGTCAATGTTCCCTCCGTACTTCGATAACCAATCCATGCCTAATATCACATCCAGTCCTTGCGACTCCAATACTATTAGGTCTGAGGGAAACACGTAGTTACCAATCCTTAATGGTAACAGATCACACCATAGGCTAGCCATATACTCTGCTTCTGGCGAGGTTACTAACATGGGTGACCTAAGGGCTTTGGTTGGCAATTTAAACTTATCCTCAAATTTCCTTGAAATGTATGAATGCGATGCACCAGTATCAAAAAGAACGATGGCAGTAAATGACTTAACCAAAAATTTATCTATTACTGCATCGGGTTGTGCTTCAACCTCCTCCACATTCACGTGGTTCACTTGTCCCCTATTGAAAGGGTTGGGCTTCTTTCCAGAGCTTCCATTGCCATTTCCATTCTTTGCTTCAGAACACTCCATGACATAATGTCCATTCTTCCCGCACTTGAAACAAGTAATGTGACTTAGATCCTTCTTGGCGGGCGTTGCTGGGTTGGGACGGTTTTGTCCGTTGCTTCCTCCATTCCCATTCATTGGGCCACTATGGTTGTGCGAATTCCCTCCATGGTTATGTTGAAGGGGTCCTCCCGAGTTCGGGGTAAAACGGGGCCTCCGGTGAGCTCCAGAATTATACTTCCCTTGTCCATACTTCCTCTTGTGGTTGTCAATCTGCTGCTGCTTCCCTTTAATCATGAGAGCTCTATGTACCAACTCCTGGTAGTTATTGAAGGTTGCCACCATCAACTGCATGCTCAGCTCATCATTCAGTCCTTCCAGAAACTTTTCATGTTTAGCTGCATCTGTAGCAACGTTATCTGGGGCATAACGTGCTAGCTTACTAAAATCGTCCACATACTGGCCGACGGTGCGTCCTCCATGGCATAAGTTGCGAAACTCACGCTTCTTCATGGCCATAGCTCCTACTGATACATGGGCAATGCGAAAAGCTTGCTGAAACTGGTCCCATGTGACAGTGTCGATGGGGTAAGTGGCTGTGAAATTCTCCCACCATGATGCTGAGGGTCCATCAAGCTGATGTGCGGCAAAACGCACTCTCTCCGCATGTGTGCATCCTGTAGTGGTCAACTCCCTTCCAATCTTGCGGAGCCAATCATCTGCAACTATCGGCTTGGTGCTACTGGAGAACACTGGCGGATTCAGCCTTAGAAAACGGGCTAAGTGATCAACAGGTGGTGGTGGTGGGTTGTTGTTGTTGTTCCCCTGATTCTGATTCTGGACTAGTATCTGCATCAATGCATTCTGCTGCTGGATCAATCGAGTGAGCTCCGGTGGAAAGGAAATCCATTGTTGCATCTCGGAGGCATCTGATGGGTTTAGAAAAGATGAGAAAAAAGAATAGAATAAGGTCAAGGGGGAAAACACTACCCATATGCACATGAGACAAACACAAACATATCACTTCAATCAATTCAAACAAGGGCATACAATCGGTCTAACTATCGTTACAAAAGTGTTTGGACTAAGCTATATACATGGGGGAATACTACTACTGATATGGTGGTCGACTAGAAAAATTGATCGGTGGAAGATTCCATAATATCTGCTCCAGCTTCATCAACAAAGTCATCATCGCGATCGTCGGGGTCCGAGTCGGTGTCGTCAATGATGATGTAGTTCTCCGGGCAAGTGGAATCGTCATCTTCTACTCCTGGCACGGGGTCTCCCATGAATACTCCTAGCTTCCTTGTTAGATCGTCATTCTTCTCCACAAGTATCGTCATTTCCTCCTCGTATCCATCGCGGTAGACTTGAGTTCTTCTTCCAGCTCCGTGATCCTGGTCATTGCCTTCTTCAGATCTATCATGCCTGCGCACATCAGGTTCTCCTGGCGACGAATGTGCTGGTTTAACTCCTGGATGAAAGCTGCAATAGATATATCCTTCCTGGTGCTGATCATCTCCCATTTCTCATCTCGGCGCCCACAAATCTGGTAGATAGTATCCTTGAGATCCTTGTGGTAAACTTCTCCAATGCGTCCCATGGTGATGTGGGCTGCCATGCTCTTTCCTAGACTCCAGATTGGTGCATCAAAGGAAAACTCTATGGGCTCAGTGACTAGCATGAACGACCTTCCTGGAACTTGAACTCGAATCATCCAACGCTCCTCTTCTGGTAAAGTGGCGGTGTAGGTCCCGGTGAAGCTTGGTATTCCAATGTTTAGGTATCTAGTAACTTCCTTCAAGTGTCATCCAAAGGGTGTATCTTCATTCGGTTGTGCAAACTTGTTCCTTGAGCTCGCCATCCTAAAGAGTAGAAAATGGAGAGGAGTCAGAAATGAGAAGAGAGTGATGATCTAGGGTTTTAGCTTAGTGGTCGTGTCCTATAGTCAACGTGGGCTCTGATACCATCTTGTAGCGACCCGACCTCAGACGGTCGCGTCTCTATGCATCAGTGTCATCCCTGGATCGGTAATGCTGACACGCACAATACTTGAGGATTTATAACAGAGTAGCAATCACACACTTATTATATCGAATGTCTCAAAAGAAAACTTATTACAATAAATATGGCTTAAGGCCATCTAAAATCGATAACAGCAGAAGGCTTAGAAGATAAAATGAGTCCATCAACTCCAACGGCATCACTGAGTGAAAGACAACGACCTATGGCTCCTTACTCGTCGTCTGAAAAGTCTGCAACATGAACGTTGCAGCCCGAAATGGGTCAACACATGGAATATGCTGGCAATGTAACACATAGAGTAATGAACAGAATAATTGCTATCACTACATGCATATTTGGCTGGTGGAGGCTGTATGGTTAATATGTTTTGCGAAAAGCCAATTTTTCCCTACAACAAAGGAATAAATTTTTATTGAACTATCATGGTGGTTGTTAAACATTGAGAAGGTTCCTCCATCTCAATCCCAATTAAGCATCATCATTAAACCCAATCAAATTATATTAAGAGTGATGAGATCAACATGATAATCCAAGAATTACATACTCAAGATGTCCATAGCTGGGGACACGGCTAACCATGATTAGTTTATACACTCTGCAGAGGTTTGCGCACTTTTCCTCACAAGACTCTAATACATCCATGGTTGGAGATTCGAGACACAGTCTTTCTAAAGCATTAACTCTCTACTCTGGATAGACAGTACCACCTACAACCCACTACATCTGCTAGTCTACCTCTTCAAGAGCTTCACGCAACTTACTCAACTATGCCAGAGCCCATATTGGCATGTGGCTGCACACGGAAGTTTCTAGCATGCATAATCTTATGATCCCTTTGAGCCTGGGTGGTGGACCGTAGGATGATCACACGGGTCCTCCGGGATATCCTAGGACAACACTGGATTCTCCAGGTGCCCACAAGCAATCCACCCAGATGTGTGTTAAAGTTGCCACCTTATGTTGAACCATTATTTAACAAACTCACATCTATCATGGATACACTCAAACCCAATCCACGTCTACGAGCATAGCATAGCAATATAAGCAACGTAGAAGTAACTCCCATAGGTTTGATAATAAACAGGTAAATAGGTACTACCTCATCTACTTCCCAAAACCCATAAGTTAATCAGATCCTAACCATGCAATTGTTTGAGGATTGATCTAATGCAATAAAACTGGGTAGTAAAGAGGTATGATCAAAGTGTTACTTGCCTTGCTGATGATCCGTGAAACCTAGAGATTCGTAGTAGCACGCTTCACACTCCGGGTACTCTATGGCAAACAAATAAGCATACAATAAGGACACAACTAGAAGCACGGGCAAAACTCAAATAAGAGATCTAACCAGAAAGTTCAACTTAAGAACTCTTGTTTGCAAAAAGAATCAAATCAAACGAAGCAACAAAACTCAAACTGCGAAAGAAACAAGATCCGTTTACTGATCTGAACTTAAGTCAAATTTTAAAGTAGCAAAATCTTGTTCAAGTTGGTTAAACAGAAAGAGGGCTTCGCGACAAAGATCTAGGCGCTTGAATCGCCTGATTCCGATAAACGAGTGAAAAGATAAACTAAAATGAAAATCGGGTCAGAAATCGCGATCAAAAATAATCACGAAAAAACCCTGGAAAAAGAAAAACTGACGTACAGGCTAACGAATGAACGTTCACTGTCTGCGGTTAATGGGTGAACGGTGTTCGTTAAAACGAACGGGCATTCGCTAAATAACTAAACCGGAAAAATAAAAACCGCTCTAAAATAAAATAACCGCGGGTTCTAAAAAAACCATACGGTTTTCTAACAAAAACCGGCGGCTACCTCGGGACGGGACGGCGGCGGCTCCGGCGGAAGTCCAGCAGCGGCGGCGGGATCGGCGGCGAGGCGGCGGGCGGTGGCGACGGCGATGGCGTTCAGCGGCGGGGCGGTGGGTGGCGCAGGCGATGGTGCGGGCGGCGGCGAAGTCCAGCGCCGGCGACGGCGGCGCTGGCGGTGGCGGCAGCGGGTTAGGGTTAGGGTTTCGGCGGCGGGACGGGCTGGTGGGCTACGGGGTCGGGGGCGCTGGTTACAAAGGTCGGCCGGGCAAGTCCTAATATGGCACGGCCTGGCTAAGTCGGTTGACTTCTTTTTAAAAAAAACAATTCCGCGCGGAAAAACAAAGAAAAGAAATACTAAACAGACTCCAAAAATCCTGAAATAAATTTTCCCCATCCTCTAAAAATATAGCGGAGAAGGTGAACATTTATTTGGGCCTCTAATGCCTCTAATGCAATTTTGAAAAACGCATATTTTCCCTAATTCAAATAAAATAGTGATAAAAACTCCAAACAAAATCTTATTTGATTTTAATATTAAATCTCCAAAATTTCTTTATTTTGGGGAAGTCATTTTAACCCCTCTCTTTTATTTTCATAAAAGAAATATTCGAAGAGAAAAATAATTAAAATCAAACGATCCTCTTTTCAAAATTTGAGGAAACTCAAATATGAAAATATCGAAATCCCCAACTCTCTCCATGGGTCCTTTAGTTGCGTAGAATTTCTAGGATCAAGCCAAAATGCAATAAAAATATGATATGCAACGATGATCTAATGTATAACATTCCAAATTGAAATTTTGGGATGTTACACCTCCCTTCGTAGTTGAGGGAAAAATCTTGGTCCTTTGATCTTTTAAGTTCTTCATAATGATAAGCAGATATAAATCCCAAGTGACTCAAAGAATAGAGCTATGCTCCCCGGCAACGGCGCCAGAAAATAGTCTTGATAACCCACAAGTATAGGGGATTGCAACAGTTTTCGAGGGTAGAGTATTCAACCCAAATTTATTGATTCGACACAAGGGGAGCCAAAGAATATTCTCAGGTATTAGCACCTGAGTTGTCAATTCAACCACACCTGGAAACTTAATATGTGCAACAAGGTATTTAGTAGCAAAGTAATATGATAGTAGTGGTAACGATAGCAAAAGTAACGGTAGCAAAAGTAATATTTTTGGGTTTTGTAGTGATTGTAACAGTACCAACAGAAAAGTAAATAAGCGAAGAACAATATATGGAAAGCTCGTAGGCAATGGATCGGTCATGGAGAATTATACCGGATGTGATCGATCATGTAACATTCATAACCTAGGGTGACACAGAACTAGCTCCAGTTCATCAATGTAATGTAGGCATGTATTCCTAATATAGTCATGCGTGCTTATGGAAAAGAACTTGCATGACATTTTTTGTCCTACCCTCCCGTGGCAGCAGGGTCCTATTGGAAACTAAGGGATATTAAGGCCTCCTTTTAATAGAGTACCGGACTAACGCATTAACACATAGTGAATACATGAACTCCTCAAACTACGGTCATCACCGGGAGTGGTCCCGATTATTGTCACTTCGGGGTTGCCGGATCATAACACATAGTAGGTGACTATAGACATGCAAGATAGGATCAAGAACTCACATATATTCATGAAAACACAATAGGTTCAGATCTGAAATCATGGCACTCGGGCCCTAGTGACAAGCATTAAGCATAACAAAGTCATAGCAACATCAATCTCAGAACATAGTGGATACTAGGGATCAAACCCTAACAAAACTAACTCGATTACATGATAAATCTCATCCAACCCATCATCGTCCATCAAGGCTACGATGGAATTATTCACGCACGGCGGTGAGCATCATGAAATTGGTGATGGAGGAAGGTTGATGATGACGATGACGACGGATTCCCCTCTCCGAAGCCCCGAACGGACTCCAGATCAGCCCTCCCGAGAGACTTTAGGGCTTGGTGGTGGCTCCGTATCGTAAAACGCGATGAATCCTTCTCTATGACTTTTTTCTCCCCGAACGTGAATATATGGAGTCAGGGTTGAGGTCGGTGGAGCATCAGGGGGCCCACGAGGCAGGGGGCGCGCCCCCACCCTCGTGGACAGGTGGAGGCCCCCCTGACGTGGATTCTTCTTCCAGTAGTTTTTATATATTCCAAAATAATTCTCCGTTGATTTTCAGGTCATTCCGAGAACTTTTATTTTTGCACAAAAATAAAACCATGGCAATTCTGCTGAAAATAGCGTCAGTCCGGGTTAGTTCCATTCAAATCATGCAAGTTAGAGTGTAAAACAAGGGCAAATATGTTTGGAAAAGTAGATACGACGGAGACGTATCTTGGCACCAACATGTTGCGGTAATTTTTTTGGCCTAATTGGGACAAGCTTTGGTGTAAGCTTCTTGCAAACCGGAGCTTCCCTCAAGAAGGATCATGGTTGCGAGAGGGAACGTGTCACCTCCATGTGCGAAACAACATACGTACACTGCCTTCTCTAGCCTTAATTTTTTTACACTCGCAGATTAGACCAAATAGAAGTACCGTGCTAAATTTTGGAATTATTCTGGGATCGTTTGGCCTTTTTTATACATTAATTGAGTTTCAGCGCATTTAATGTGCACAATTCAAATTTGAACTACAAGCACATGCTCCAGTGCACCAAAATTGTTTGAAAAATCACATGTGTGTCCTTGGGTGAATTTTGAGGTCCCATGCAAGAGATGGGATTGAAATTCAAACATCTGGGCATCGTGGCTTGGGCGGAAAGATTGAGAAACTTGGTTTTTTAATTCCTATAAATCCAAAACATGCCTAAAAATCATGAAACTTGGCATGGTGTCATGACATGGCACCAACATGCTGCGGTAATTTTTTGGCCGAATTGGGACAAGCTTTGGTGTAAGCTTCTTGCAAACCAGAGCTTCCCTCAAAAGGCTCGTGATTCCAAGAGGGAACATGTCTCCTCCGTGTGCGAAACGACATATGTACACTGCCTTCTCCAGCCTTAATTTTTTTACACTGGCAGATTAGACCAAATAGAAGTACCGTGATAATTTTTGGAATTATTCCGGGTTCGTTTGGCCTTTTTATACATTAATTGAGTTTCAGCGCATTTAATGTGCATAATTAAAATTTGAACTACAAGCACAGGCTCCAGTGCACCAAAGTTGTTTGAAAAATCACATGTGTGTCCTTGGGTGAATTTCTAGGTCCCATGCAAAAGATGGGAGTGAAATTCAAACATCTGGGCGTCGTGGCTTCGCCGGAAAGATTGAGAAACTTGGTTTTTTAATTATTGTAAATCCAAAACATGCCTAGAAATCATGAAACTTAGCATGGTGTCATGACATGGCACCAACATGTTGCGGTAATTTTTTTGGCCGAATTGGGACAAGCTTTGGTGTAAGCTTCTTGCAAACTGGAGCTTCCCTCAAGAAGGCTCCTGGTTCTGAGAGGGAATGTGTCACCTCCGTGTGCGAAACGACATATGTACATTGCCTTCTCCCGTCGTAATTTTTTTACACAGGCATATTAGACCAAATAGAAGTACCGTGCTAAATTTTGGAATTATTCTGGGTTCGTTTGGCCTTTTTATACATTAATTGAGTTTCTACGCATTTAATGTGCATAATTCAAATTTGAACTACAAGCACATGCTCTGGTGCACCAAAGTTGCTTGAAAAATCACATGTGTGTCCTTTGGTGAATTTCTAGGTCCCATGCAAGAGATGGGAGTGAAAGTCAAACATCTGGGCATCGTGGCTCGGCTGGAAAGATTGGGAAACTTGGTTTTTTAATTTCTATAAATCCAAAACATGCCTGAAAATCATGAAACTTGGCATGGTGTCATGACATGGTACCAACATGATGCGGTAATTTTTTTGGCCGAATTGGGACAAGCTTTGGTGTAAGATTCTTGCAAACCAGAGCTTCCCTCAAGAAGGATCGTGGTTCCGAGAGGGAACGTGTCACCTCCGTGTGCGAAACGACATATGTACACTGCGTTCTCCGCCTTAATTTTTTATACCGGCAGATTAGATGAAATAGAAGTACTGTGCTAAAATTTAGAATCATTCCAGGTTCGTTTGGCCTTTTTTTATACATTAATTGAGTTTCTGCGCATTTAATGTGCATAATTCAAATTTGAACTAGAAGCACATGCTCCAGTGCACCAAAGTTGTTTGAAAAATCAAATGTGTGTCCTTTGTTGAATATCTAGGTACCATGCAAAAGATGGGAGTGAAATTCAAACATCTGGGCATCATGGCTCGGCCGGAAAGATTGAGAAACTTGGTTTTTTAATTTCTATAAATCCAAAACACACCTGAAAATCATGAAACTTGGCATGGTGTCATGACATGGCACCAACATACCGCGGTGATTTTCTTGGCCGAATTGGGACAAGCTTTGGTGTAAGCTTCTTGCAAACCGGAGCTTCCCTCAAGAAGGCTCGTGGTTCCGAGAGGGAACGTGTCACCTCCGTGTGTGAAATGACATACGTACACTGCCTTCTCCCGCCTTAATTTTTTTACATTGGCAGATTATACCAAATAGAAGTACCGTGCTAAATTTTGGAATTATTCCGGGTTCGTTTGGCCTTTTTTATACATTAATTGAGTTTCTGCGCATTTAATGTGCATAATTCAAATTTGAACTACAAGCATAGGCTCCAGTGCACCAAAGTTGTTTAAAAATCACATGTGTATCCTTGGATGAATTTCTAGGTCTCATGCAAGAGATGGTAGTGAAATTCAAACATCTGGTCATCATGGCTCAGCTGAAAAGATTGAGAAACTTGGTTTTTTAATTCCTATAAATCCAAAACCTGCCTGAAAATCATGAAACTTGGCATGGTGTCATGACATGGCACCAACATCCTGTAGTAATTTTTTTGCTGAATTGGGGCAAGCTTTGGTGTAAGCTTCTTGCAAACTAGAGCTTCCCTCAAGAAGGCTCGTGGTTCCGAGAGGGAAGGTGTCACCTCCGTGTGCGGAACGACATACGTACACTGCCTTCTCCTGCCTTAATTTTTTTTACGCAGGCAGATTAGACCAAATAGAAGTACCGTGCTAAATTTTGGAATTATTCCGGGTTCGTTTGGCCTTATTATACATTAATTGAGTTTCTGCGCATTTAATGTGCATAATTCAAATTTGAACTACAAGCACATGCTCCAGTGCACCAAAGTTGTTTGAAAATCGCATGTGTGTCCTTGGGTGAATTTTCTAGGACCCATGCAAGAGATGAGAGTGAAATTCAAACATCTGGGCGTCATGGCTCAGCCGGAAAGATTGAGAAACTTGGTTTTTTAATTCCTATAAATCCAAAACACGCATGAAAATCATGAAACTTGGCATAGTGTCATGACATGGCACCAACATGCTGTGGTAATTTTTCTGTCCGATTTGCGAAGGCACACACATTAACAATCAACGAAGTCATTCTGGAACAAGTGTTGTCACGTTACAAATCGGAAACACGAGTATTATTGAAACCGTGGGCGTTCTACTTACCAATTATGTGCAACCACGCATCCCCTTTTTTTATTGGCTAGGGGGTGCCGTGCGGGGTAGCTATTTGAGTACGGGAGGCGTGCGATCTGTCCCCTGCGCGTGCTCATCAGGAGGAGAGTCTTTGACCGCTAGCAGCCGTGTACCTCCCTCCCAACGTGTCCATTAATGATGTCCAAGCACCTATTCTATGGCGTGGCTCTATGTCTCACTGGACTGAGATTTAAGAGAGAAAAATGAATATCTGAAGAAAAAAATTGCACGATCCTGATGTAAGATCCGATGGACCTATATAGCATCGACTGCGACTTATGGCAAGCATGATGAATATAAGGACGATGACAGTGCATAATAATTGTCTTACATATTTAGAAACATAATTAAAAACGCCACATGCGACAACGCCCGAAATACACAAGAGCAAAACAAGAAGGAAGACAACGATCTGGCTCGCTGATCTCTACTTTCTCGATGCATTGCTGTAGGCCGCGGGAACTAGTCTCCGCGGCGAGCGGCGACGAGCTCTTTCTTGTCCTCTAGATGTTTCTTGAGAGCATCCACAGATTCCTCCACCATCCTTCTGCGCTCGATGCGCAGCATGGCATTCTCGTCCATAAGTTTCTCGACGATGACGCCCGTCCTCTTCAACAAGGCAGTGCTCTGCTCCTGCTGCTCCACACTTCCGACGATCTTCGCCCTCAGCAGGTCGTCCTCAGCCCGGAGCTTCGCATTGCTCTCATTTAGTTGCCGGATGACATCGGTAGACTGTTCAAACGAGGCTTTCAGGTCATCCTACAACCTCGCCCACATGGAGATCTGATCCATCTACCTAAGGACGAGGGCACGCATGCGCCTGTAAGAGTCCTCGCCTACCCACGAGAAATTTTCCCAGGCCACCGCAGCGCGGGAGGACATCTCTACTGCATTCGCGGCGCGGCGAAACATCTCTTCTGCTTCCGCAGCGCGGCCGGACCAGTCTGCTGCACCTACGGTGCGGCGAGACCTTTGTGCTGCTTCGGCGGCGCGGCGGGACTGCTCTGCTACTACGGCCATGCGGCGGGACATCTTGGCTGCTTTCGCGACGAGGCGGGACATCTCTCGTGCTTCCGCTTCTAGGCTCGGCTCTCCCTGGTGGCAATCTCTCGACCCAGAACTCACGCTGGCCATGGCGAACGCAAGGGAACGATGATGAATGACTTGTTTGTTTTTGACTTTTTGTGGATGAGGAGTTGATCAGTCATCTTGGAGTAGTAGTATTTATAACCGCATAGTAATACGCTTCTAAGTGGGAAACCATTTAGGTTTTGATCGGTGTGAACAGGTTTGCAATTTGGAATGTGACGGGACGTGGCCTCCCTGTTCTTCTAAAAAAATTGTGACAGGAGGCATGCTCAAAATTTACTAATGGTTATAAGTGCGACAGTATTCCCAGAAGGCGTAACGTGGGCACGTACGCCTTCTCGGCCGTGTACGTGGAGTTTGCACCATAGGTCGCACCGCAATAGGCAATGTCAGCACACGTCTTGTTCCAACAACCATGCGCGCTCGTTATTACCATCGTGCATGCTTCTTTTAATCAGAATGTGTGTGCCCGTCTAGTGCACACACGTTCATCTATCTAACTGTTTCAGTTTGTTGTGGCTAATCGCAAATAGTTCATCCATGTGAAGTATATGCCATCAATCGTAGACACTTTGATCTGGCTGGCCTGTTTCTGTTCTGTTGCCTAATCACAAACAATTAATGCTTCTAAAGCGTATGCCCTCAATCACACACACCTTTATCTGGCTGACCGTTTCTTTTGTGTTGCCTAATCACAAACAGTTCATCCAAGTGAACCGTATGCTCTATATCGCACACGCCTTCATCAGGCTGCCCGTTTCTTTTGTTCCGCCTCATCGCAAAAAGTTCATTGGACCGAAACGTATACCCTAGATCGCACACGCAACTAAAATCTAAACTGTGTTTGATGGCTCCGCCATCGCAAACATTTTGCACCTTTTTGATGATTCTTTTACACCACCGTTTGCGATTACTACATCGCACACAGTTTCGTTGAAGGGTCTCTGATCGTAGTGTCGCGTTAGCGGGATCCTGCAGTAGTGTACTAGCAACCCACAGGTACCAATTTGAAGTTTTGAGACAAAGATCGGATACAAGAGATGAACTAGGGTTTGAGAGGAGATGGTGCTGGTGAAGGTGTTGATGGAGATTGACCCCCTCTCGATGAGAGGATCGTTGGTGATGATGATGGCTTCGATTTCCCCCTCCGGGAGGGAAGTTTCCCCGGCACAACAGCTCCGCCAGAGCCCTGGATTGGTTCTGCCCAAATTCGGCCTCGAGACGGTGGCACTTTATCCTGAAAGCTTCCTTATGATTTTTTCCTGGTAAAAACCCTTCATATAGCAGAAGATGGGCACTGGGGGCCTGCCAGGTGGGCAGCAAGGCAGGGGGCGCGCCCCCCACCCTTGTGGCTTCCTGGTGGGTCCCTCAGGTGCTTTCTTCGCCTAAATATTTTTATATATTCCAAAATTAATCTAACCATAGCATGAAACATGTGGATCCAAATCAGCCCCTTACGAAGCAACACATAAGCTAGGTTTAAGCTTCTGTCAGTCTAGCAACCCATCATCTACTTATTACTTACCAATGCCTTACCCTAGGCCCAAATCATGATGAAGTGTCATGTAGTCGACGTTCACATAACATCTCATCAAAATATCAAATGAATACCAAATTCACATGATTGGTTATAGCAAGACTTCTCCCATGTCCTTATGAACAAACATAACTACTCACAAAGCATATTCATGTTCATAATCAGAGGAGTATTAATTATCATTAAGGATCTGAACATATGATCCTCCACCGAATAAAACAACTAGCATCAACTACAAGGAGTAATCAATACTACTAGCAACCCAGAGGTACCAATCTGAGGTTTTGAGACAAAGCTCGGATACAAGAGATGAACTAGGGTTTGAGAGGAGATGGTGCTGGTGAAGATGTTGATGGAGATTGACCCCCTCTCGATGAGAGGATCATTGGTGATGACGATGGCTTCGATTTCCCTCTCCAGGAGGGAAGTTTCCCCCGCATAACAGCTCCGTCGGAGCCCTAGATTGGCTCTTCCCAAGTTCCGCCTCGAGACGGTGGCGCTTCGTCCCGAAAGCTTCTAGGGGGCCTGCCAGGTGAGCGGCAAGGTAGGGGCGCGCCCAAGGGGGTAGGGCGTTCCGCCCACCCTTGTGGCTGTCTGGTGGGTCCCCTTAGGTGCTTTCTTCGCCCAATATTTTTATATATTTGAAAATAATTCTCCGTGAAGTTTCAGGACTTTTGGAGTTATGCAGAATAGGTCTATCAGATTTGCTCTTTTTCCAGTCCAGAATTCCAACTGCCGGCATTCTCCCTCTTCATGTAAGCATTGTAAAATAAGAGAGAAAAGGCATAAGTATTGTACTATAATGTGTAATAATAGACCATAATGCAATAAATATCAATATAAAAGCATGATGCAAAATGGACGTATCAACTCCCCCAAGCTTAGACCTCGCTTGTCCTCAAGCGAAAGCCGAAATCGATAAATATATCCACATGTTTAGAGATAGAGGCGTCGATAAAATAAAATACGGACATGAGGGCATCATGATCATCTTTAGAACAACAACATATATTTTCATATAATTTCTTATGCTAAAGCAACAATTCATTCACAAGGTAAAGTATGGATCAGAAATTGTATTGAAGACTAACAAACTATGATCTCAGTCATTGAAGCAATTGCAATTTATCATAACTTTGGAAAGAGTCAATACAAGAGCTTTTCAGCAAGGCCACATACTCAACCATCATTTAGTCTTTCACAATTGCTAACACTCAAGCGATACTTATGGGTTCAAAGCCTTAATCGGACACAGAGAAAGATAGGGGCTTATAGTTTTGGCTCCCAACCTTTTACCTCAAGGGTAGTGTCAACAATAATACTTTATGAAAACCTACATCCAAGTGGATATATATATATACATCCGGGCTATTCTGTTACGCGTAACAGGATATTATTTTGTTACCCTTCTTGAACTCATGAATTTGAGCAGTTGTACTGATGACGTCATTTCGTTGAACTGATCTTTTTTATTAAAGGGTAAATAAGAGCTCCCTCCCGCTCTCTCCGTGTTCCGCCGGCCACTCCAGTTGTTGACCGAGCTTCTCACGGCCGATCCATCAACTCGCCCGCCACCCTCCACAACCCAGGCCCCACCCTAGGCGCGGTGATGGGCGCCAGCGTGGGCGACGGTGGCGGCGCTCTCGGGGCGGCCGGCGGCGGCGACATCGTCCACCAGGACGTCGACGCTCCCAAGATCCCCGGCTGCTCGAACGACTTCATGCTCGTGTAGCCACCTCCCCTTCCCCCTCCTCCTCCTCCTCCTCCTCCTCCCCCCCTTTCCCGAGCGACTGGAGCGGCCGGCCCCGGTTCCTGATTTCGAGCCCATGGTCGGGTGGTCGGCGGAGCTCCGTTCTGGCCGGGCGCGCGACCCCAGAGTCTCCTGATTCTGAACCCGTGGCCGGGTGGCCGGCGGAGCTCCGTTCTGGATGGGCGCGCGACCCCGGAGCCTCTCGATTCCGAGCCCGTGGTCGGGTGGCCGGCGGAGCTCCGTTCTTTCCGTTCCTCACCCCGTGCGGCACCAACACCTACATTCCTCTCATAGCTTTTGCCACCTACATTCGTAGTTACGATTGATTGTTGTGGTTGTAGGAATCTAGAAGAAATGTGCACTATGGCTCTATGGGCGGTGAAATATATATATCATCTGATTATAGTTACTCAAGAAGTTCTGTTTGAGAGTTTAAATAAGAAAAAAAATGCAGATGCTAGAGAAAGGTTGAAATGTACACTCCTTAATGCTGATAGAATTCTGTTAGTGATAGTTGAGGATATTCTTGCTTCAATCTTGCTTGTCTGAATAATAACATTATTCCTGAATGCAAGTTTACCCGGGGCTCTAGCTATATAGTTCACAAGAGGGTTACTTAGTTGCTTTATGTAAGTCATTCTCATTGAAGCTCTATTTTATTCACTAGGAAGTGGTGAATCATCATTGATGGACATCGTGGCATATGCTGGGTATGAGTTTGCTGGTACCTCACTTGCGATGTTTGTGTGCATCTTCTGGAGCTACTCATACAGTACTATTTTTAAGTACATACATAGCCATGATTGTGTGATAAATTATTTGTCAGGATATGGTTGTACTTGATTAAGCCTATATTGTAGACAGAGTGTCCGAATTTACCAAGGTGTTAACTTTCTTATTCAGGAAGAGGTTGTCTAGAAGACAAAATCAGTTGGGAAACTCAAACAAGAAAGCTGAGATTTGCCTACAATAGAGTGAAAGATTTAACAATGAGAAGGTTGAGTTTGAGCAAGCTTCCTTCACAAAAGGTACAACTCCTTGTCTCGACCTCTTTCTTTTGTGCCTGTCGCTAGCTAGCGATGTTTTTGGTTATGCAATTTTGTGTGAAGTTCACCCTTGCCATGGACAACATGTCATGGACCCTCTGTTCCTGGCCTCCACTCCGTCGAGGCACGGATCGTCGTCACTTGCTGCTTATAGTTCAATTAATTTGTTGTTCCATTTCAGTTTGTTGGTCTACTGTGTATGCAGTTGCGTTTCGTAGCTCGTTGTGGACGCCTTCTCATTGCTTTTACTACGATTCAATTTAAGTTGTTTGTTATTCAGTTTGTTTGTTGTTTATAGGTTCTACAAGTTGTTTGAAGTTTAGTTCAGCCGAAACACAGCTCCGCGTCGTGCAGTCCACCTCATACTACTGGTGCAATCTCCTTTTCCTTCTCTCCGTGATCTGCTATGCAGTCTGCAAGGCCACGCTCCCTTCCGTTTCACTAGTGTGTCTGTGGTGGAAAGAGAGAAATAAAGCTAGTAAAGGTGACAAAATTAGATCCATATGGGAAGTTTCATGTAGCGACCAGACCTCAGACAGTCTGATCTCTGTGTTCCGGTGTCATCCCTGGATCAGTAATGCTGACACCACACAGTACTCGGAGGATTTATAGCAGAGTAGAAATCACACACTTATTACATCGAGTGTCTCAAAAGAGAACTTATTACAATAAATATGGCTTAAGGCCATCTAATAACGATAACAGCGGAAGGCTTGGAAGATAAGTGAGTCCATCAACTCCAACGGCATCACTTAGTATAGAACCACGACCTAAAACTCCTTAATCGTCGTCTGAAAAGTCTGCAACATTAACGTTGCAGCGCGAGAACGGGTCAGCACATGGAATATGCTGGCAAGGTAACACATAGAGAGTAATGGAATGAAACAACTATACTATATGCATATTTGGCTGGTGGAAAGATCTATGGTTACAGTTTTTGCGTAAAGCCAATTTTTCCCTACTTCAAAGGAATAAATTTAATTACTATCATGGTGGTTGTTAAACATTGAGAATGGTTGACAGCATTCTCAATCCCAATTAAGCATCATCATTTCACAAACCCAACAAAATTAACTTTAGAGTAACATGTTGAGATTCACATGATAATCCAGGTACTAGATACTCAAGATGTCCATAACCAGGGACACGGCTAACCATGATTAGTTTATTACACTCTGCAGAGGTTTGCGCACTTTTCCCCACAAGACTCGATCGCCTCCGTTGGATTTCTCGCACTACATGGTGTTTGAGAAATGGATGACCGAGACACAGTCTTTCAGAAGCGCTAGCACCTTACGATGGATAGACCGGTACACCTACTTTCCCCTACATCTGCTAGTCTACCCTGTAAGAGTTTGCATGACTTAATCAACTATGCCAGAGCCCATAATGGCTTGTGGCTGCACACGGAAGTTTCTAGTATGAATAATCTCAAGATCCCTTTGAGCCTGGGTGGCGGTCCAAAAGAAAAACGGGCAAGTCCTGGAATACCCAGGTGCCTCAATCCACCCAGATGTGTGTTTAGGTTGCCACCTTAGATAAACCATTAATTAACAATCTCACATCTGTCATGGATATCACTCACCCAATCCACGTCTACTAGCATAGCATGGCATAATAAGAAAACGTAGAAATAAGTCCCAAAGGTTTGATAGTAAACAGGTAATAGGTACTACCTCATCTACTTCCCATCCCACAATTTAATTAGATCCTAATCATGCAATGTGTGAGGATTGATCTAATGCAATAAAACTGGGTTGTAGAAAAGGTATGATCAAAGTGTTACTTGCCTTGCTGATGATCCGCGAAACCTAGAGATTCGAAGTAACAGGCGACGCACTCCGGGTATTCTATCGCAGACAAACAAACAAGCATACAATAAGTACTCAACTAATGCACAGGTAAAACTCAAATAGAAGATCTAACCAGAAAGTTCAACTTAAGAACCCTGGTTTGCAAAAAGAATCAAATCGAACCAAGCAAAAGAAATCAAACGGCGAAAAAAATCAACTTCGTTCTAGTAATCTGGATCTAAGTCAAATTTTACAGTAGCAAAAACTTGTTTAAGTTGATTATTGGGAAAGAGGGTTTCGAGACGAAACTCCAGGCGCTTGAATCGCCTCATTCCGATAAACAAGCAAAAAGTTATACTAAAACGAAAATCAGATCAGAAATCGCGATCAGAAAATAACCGCGGAAAATCCGACGAAAAAGAAAAACGACGAACAGATTAATCGTTAATTAACCTAATCCGAAAATAATTAAAATAATAAAATAATAGAAAAATAGAAAAAATTGAAATAAAACCGACGAAAAAAAATATTTTTTAAAAAAAAATTCTGCACGGAAGTCGAGGCGGCGGCGAACCTCGGGCGGCGTGCAACTCCGGCGAGTCGGCGGCGGGTCCGGCGGCGGCGGGCTAGGGTTTCGGGCGTGGGCGCGGTTATGCGCTGGGGCGCCGGGTGCCTCGCTATTTAAAGGCGCCCCCGGGCGGAGTCCCGTTCGGGTACGGCCAATAGCCGGTTTCGTTTTTTTTAAATAATTACGCTCGGAAAAAAATAAAAGAAATACTAAACGGACTCCAAAAATCATGAAATAAATTTTCCCAGGTTTCTAAAATCAAGCCCGATAAAGTGAACATTTATTTGGGCCCAAAATACAACTTTGAAAAACGCGTATTTTTCCTAAATTCAATTAAAAATACCGAAAACTCCGAAATAAAACTTATTTGATTTTTTATTAAATCCTCAATATTTCTATATTTTGGGAAAGTCATTTTATTCCCTCTCTAATATCTTTGTAATAGAAATAATTGACGATAAAATAAATAAAATCAAATGATCCTGTTTACAAAATTTGAGAAAACTCAAATATGTAAATAAGGAAATCTCCAACTCTCTCCGTGGGTCCTTGAGTTGCTTAGGATTTTTTAGGATCAAAACCAAAAGCAAAATAAAATATGATATGCATGATGATCTAATGTATAACATTCCAAATTGAAAATTTGGGATGTTACAAATCTACCCCCTTAAGATGAATCTCGCCCTCGAGATTCGGGTTGGCTAGAAAATAGGTGAGCATGGCCCTTGAGCAAATCTTCCTCTCGCTCCCAGGTGGCTTCATCCTCCGTGTGGTGGCTCCACTAAACTTTGCAAAATTTTATAACCTTGCTGCGAGTGACTCGGTTGGCAAACTCGAGAATCTTGACTGGTTTCTCCTCATAGGTCAAATTGTTATCCAACTGAATTGCTTCCAATGGCACTGTATCTCTCAATGGTATGTCAGCCATCTCCGCGTGACACTTCTTCAACTGAGAAACGTGGAATACATCATGAACTCCTGACAATCCTTCTGGCAATTCCAACTTGTAGGCCACTTCTCCCATACGCTCCAAAACTCGATATGGCCCTACAAATCGTGGCGCTAACTTCCCCTTAACTCCAAAGTGCTTAATCCCTCGAAGTGGGGATACTCGAAGATAAACTCTGTCTCCGACTTCGTAAACTGTCTCCTTGCGTTTAGAATCCGCGTAGCTCTTCTGCCTGGACTGGGCTACCTTGAGCCTATCGTGAATCAACTTCACCTTCTGTTCAGACTCTTTAATCAGATCTGGTCCAAACAACTGGCGGTCTCCAACTTCGTCCCATGACAACGGTGTCCTGCACCTCCTTCCGTACAAAGCTTCGAAAGGGGCCATCTTCAAACTGGTCTGATAGCTATTATTGTAAGAGAACTCTGCATATGGCAAATTCTCGTCCCAACTAGATCCATAATCTAGCGCACAAGCTCTCAGCATATCTTCCAAAATCTGATTGACTCTCGGTCTGTCCATCTGTCTGCGGATGAAAAGTTGTACTAAATTCTAGCCTAGTACCCAAAGTCTCATGCAACTGCTTCCAGAACTTTGAGGTAAACTGGGTTCCTCTATCTGATACGATGCTCCTCTGAACTCCATGCAGACATACGATTCTTGTCATATATATCTTTGCCAACTTAGCAATGGTGTAAGTGGTCTTTACTGGGATGAAATGAGCTACCTTCGTCAATCGATCAACTACAACCCAAATCAAGTCATAGCCTGAACGAGTCCTTGGTAATCCCGTGATAAAATCCATGCCTAGCTTATCCCACTTCCATTCGGGTATCGGCAATGGTTGCAACAATCCTGCTGGCTTCTGATGCTCTGCCTTTACTCTCTGACATACGTCACAAACTGCTACATACTCCGCAATATCCTTCTTCATTCCGGTCCACCAGAAAATATCCTTCAAATCCAAATACATCTTGGTATTTCTTGGGTGAATCGAATACGGTGAATCATGTGCCTCTTGCAGAATCAACTTTCTGATCTCCGGGTCATTGGGTACATAAACACGGTCTTCAAACCATAGGGTGTCGTGCTCATCCTCACGAAACCCCTTAGCTTTTCCTTGGCTCATTTTCTCTTTTATAGAAGCAATCTCCTTGTTAGCTTTCTGAGCCTCTCTGATTTTATCCATCAATGTTGACTGAATCTCCAATGCTGCCACATAGCCTCTCGGAACTATCTCCAAACCTAGTTCACGAAGGTTTTCTGCTAACTCCTTGGGTATTTCTCCCGTCATTAACGTATTGACATGGCTCTTACGGCTCAATGCGTCAGCTACTACATTAGCTTTTCCGGGATGGTAATACAATCTCATATCATAATCCTTGATGAGCTCCAACCATCTCCTTTGTCTGAGGTTCAACTCCTTCTGCGTGAAAATGTACTTCAAACTCTTGTGATCCGTGTACACCTCACAATGATTTCCAATGAGGAAATGTCTCCACGTCTTCAATGCATGCACTACGGCTGCTAACTCCAAATCATGCGTGGCATAATTCAACTCGTGAGGCTTCAGTTGTTGTGAAGCATACGAAACAACTCTTCCCTCCTGCATAAGCACTGCTCCAAGTCCTCGACGTGAAGCGTCGCAATACACCTCATAATCCTTGGTTTGATCTGGCAAAATCAACATTGGTGAGGTAACCAAACGTTTCTTTAATTCCTGGAAACTAGCCTCACACTCCTCAGTCCATTTGAACTTAGTATCCTTCTTCAGCAACTCCGTCATAGGCTTCGCAATCTTTGAGAAGTTCTTAATAAATCTCCGGTAGTATCCTGCGAGTCCCAGAAAACTCCGGATCTCTCCAACTGTTGTTGGTGCTTCCCAATTGGTCACAGTGATAACCTTGGTGGGCTCAACTGCTATTCCTTCTCCGGATATAACATGTCCGAGGAATCCAACTTCCTTCAACCAAAACTCACATTTGCTGAACTTGGCATATAACTGATGTTCTCTGAACTTCTCAAGTACCAATCGCAAATGTTCTTTATGCTCCTCTTCATTCTTTGAGAATACCAGAATATCATCGATGAAAACCACGACGAACTTATCCAAAAACTCCATAAACACTTTGTTCATCATGTTCATAAAATAGGCAGGTGCGTTAGTCAGTCCAAATGACATAATGGTATACTCATACAGTCCATATCTTGTGGTGAATGTTGTCTTAGGTATGTCCTACTCTCGAATCTTCAACTGATGGTACCCTGATCGCAAATCGATCTTGGAAAACACTTTAGCCCCTTGCAATCGATCAAATAGATCATTGATCATTGGTAGCGGGTACTTGTTTTTGATTGTTACTTCGTTCAATCCTCGATAATCAACAACCATTCTTAACGATCCATCCTTCTTCTCCACTAGAAGTACTGGTGATCCCCAAGGCGAAGAACTTGGGCGAATGTAACCTTTATCCAGTAACTCCTTAATCTGCTTCTTAATTTCCACCAAATCCTTTGCGGGCATCCAGTATGGTCGCTTCGATATTGGCCTAGTGCCTGGCAAAAGCTCAATCAAAAACCCAATGTCCCTATCCGGTGGCATGCCTGGCAACTCTTCTGGAAATACGTCAGGAAAATCCTTTACCACTGGTACTTCCTCTTGCACAACTCCTGATAAGGAATTTACTTGTGTCCTGTTTGGCGCATGTCAGGATACATACTTGATCCTTCTTCCTTCTGGCGTTGTGAGCAAAATTGTCTTACTGGCGCAATCGATGTTTCCTCCATACATCGACAGCCAATCCATACCGAGAATTACATCCAAACCTTGGGATTCCAGAATAATTAAATCCGTTGGGAAAACATGCCTTCCTATACTTAATGGCACTTGAAAACATCCTTGTCCGGCTATGTACTCTGCTCCTGGCGAGCTTACTAGCATAGGTGTTTTAAGAACCCTAGTGGGCAGGCTATACTTTTCCACAAATCCCCTTGATATGTATGAATGCGATGCACCAGTATCAAAAAGAACGGGTGCAGTAAATGACTTAACCAAAAACTTACCTATTACTGCATCGGGCTGAGCTTCAACCTCCTCCACATTAACGTGGTTCACCTGTCCCCTGTTGAAAGGGTTCGGCTTCTTTCTAGAGCTTCCATTATCGTTTTGGCCTTCAGGACATTCATTGGCATAATGTCCGGTCTTGGAACACTTGAAACAGGTGACTTGACTCAGATCTCTCTTGGCTGGGGTTGATGGGGTGTTGCGGTTCTGTCCATTGCTTCCTCCATTCCCATTATCATTCTTGGTGCCATTGTGATTGTGCGAGCTACCTACTCCATGGGTATGCTGAAAATGTCCTCCCGGTCTAGGGGTAAAACGTGGCTTCTGCTGAGCTCCTGAATTATACTTTCCTTGTCCATACTTCCTCTTGCGGTTCTCAATTTGCTGTTGCTTCCCTTCAATCATAAGAGCACGATCTACCAACTCCTGGTAGTTGTTGAAGGTGGCTACCATCAACTGCATACTCAACTCATCATTCAGTCCTTCCAGGAATTTCTCCTGCTTAGCTGCATCCGTAGCAACGTCATCTGGGGCATAATGTGCTAGCTTACTAAACTCCTCCACATACTGGCCAACTGTCTGTCCTCCTTGGCACAAGTTACGAAACTCACGCTTCTTCATGGCCATTGCTCCTGCTGAAACATGGGCAGTACGAAAAGCCTGCTGAAACTGGTCACATGTGACAGTGTCGACTGGGAAGGTGGCTGTGAAATTCTCCCACCATGATGCTACGGGTCCTTCTAACTGATGTGCGGCAAACTTCACCTTCTCCGCATGTGTGCATCCTGCTGTGGTCAACTCCCTAGCTGTCTTGCGGAGCCAATCATCTGCTACTATCGGCTCGGTGCTACTGGAAAACACCGACGGATTCAGCCTAAGAAAACGGGCTAAGTGGTCAACAGGTGGTGGTGGTGGTGGTGGTGGGTTGTTGTTGTTGTTCCCCTGATTCTGATTCTGAACTAGCAACTACATCAAGGTGTTCTGCTGCTGGATCAACTGGGTGAGCTCTGGCGGAAAGGCAAATCCGGGGTCACGTCTCGGAGGTGTTGGGGAACGCAGTAATTTCAACAGTTTTCCTACACACACGCAAGATCATGGTGATGCACAGCAACGAGAGGGAGAGTGTTGTCTATGTACCCACGCAGACCGACTGCGGAAGCATTGACACAACGTAGAGGAAGTAGTCGTACGTCTTCCCGATCCGACCGATCCAAGCACCGTTACTCTGGCACCTCCGAGTTCTTAGCACACGTACAGCTCGATGACGCTCCCCGGGCTCCGATCTAGCAAAGCTTCGGGGATGAGTTCCGTCAGCACAACGGCGTGGTGACGATGATGATGTTCTACCGACGCAGGGCTTCGCCTAAGCACTACAACGATATGATTGAGGTGGAATATGGTGGCAGGGGGCACCGCACACGGCTAAGGAACGATCACGTGGATCAACTTGTGTGTCCTAGGGTGCCCCCTGCCCCCGTATATAAAGGAGCAAGGGGGAGGCCGGCCGGCCCTATGGGGCGCGCCAAGGGGAGGGGGAGTCCTCCTCCTAGTGGGAGTAGGACTACCCTTTCCTAATCCAATTAGGAAACCTAAGGGGAAAGGAAAGAGAAGGAGAGGGAGAGGGAAAGAGGGGCCGCCCCCCCCCCCTCCCTAGTCCAATTCGGACTCCCCTTGGGGGGCGCCACCTCCTAGGCCGCAGCCATCTCTCTCCCCTAAGGCCCAATAAGGCCCATTACTTCCCCGGGGGGTTCCGGTAACCCCTCCGGCATTCCGGTTTTCTCCGAAATCACCCGGAACCCTTCTGGTGTCCGAATATAGCCGTCCAATATATCAATCTTTATGTCTCGACCATTTCGAGACTCCTCGTCATGTCCGTGATCACATCCGGGACTCCGAACTAACTTCGGTACATCAAAATGCATAAACTCATACTAACTGTCATCATAACGTTAAGCGTGCGAACCCTACGGTTCGAGAACAATGCAGACATGACTGAGACACATCTCCGGTCAATAACCAATAGCGGGACCTGGATGCTCATATTGGCTCCTACATATTCTACGAAGATCTTTATCGGTCAGACCGCATAACAACATACGTTGTTCCCTTTGTCATCGGTATGTTACTTGCCCGAGATTCGATCGTCGGTATCCAATACCTAGTTCAATCTCGTTACCGGCAAGTCTCTTTACTCGTTCTGTAATACATCATTCCGCAACTAACTCATTAGTTGCAATGCTTGCAAGGCTTATGTGATGTGCATTACCGAGAGGGCCCAGAGATACCTCTCCGACAATCGGAGTGACAAATCCTAATCTCGAAATACGCCAACCCAACATCTACCTTTGGAGACACCTATAGAGCTCCTTTATAATCACCCAGTTACGTTGTGACGTTTGGTAGCACGCAAAGTGTTCCTCCGGTAAACGGGAGTTGCATAATCTCATAGTCATAGGAACATGTATAAGTCATGAAGAAAGCAATAGCAACATACTAAACGATCGGGTGCTAAGCTAATGGAATGGGTCATGTCAATCAGATCATTCTACTAATGATGTGACCTTGTTAATCAAATAACAACACTTTGTTCATGGTTAGGAAACATAATCATCTTTGATTAACGAGCTAGTCAAGTAGAGGCATACTAGTGACACTAAGTTTGTCTATGTATTCACACATGTATTATGTTTCCGGTTAATACAATTCTAGCATGAATAATAAACATTTATCATGATATAAGGAAATAAATAATAACTTTATTATTGCCTCTAGGGCATATTTCCTTCAGTCTCCCACTTGCACTAGAGTCAATAATCTAGATTACATAGTAATGATTCTAACACCCATGGAGCCTTGGTGCTGATCATGTTTTGCTCGTGGAAGAGGCTTAGTCAATGGGTCTACAACATTCAGATCCGTATGTATCTTGTAAATCTCTATGTCTCCCACCTGGACTAGATCCCGGATGGAATTGAAGCGTCTCTTGATGTGTTTGGTCCTCTTGTGAAATATGGATTCCTTTGCCAAGGCAATTGCACCAGTATTGTCACAAAAGATTTTCATTGGACCCGATGCACTAGGTATGACACCTAGATCGGATATGAACTCCTTCATCCAGACTCCTTCGTTCGCTGCTTCCGAAGCAGCTATGTACTCCGCTTCACATGTAGATCCCGCTACGACGCTTTGTTTAGAACTGCACCAACTTACAGCTCCACCGTTTAATGTAAACACATATCCGGTTTGCGAATTAGAATCGTCCGGATCAGTGTCAAAGCTTGCATCAACGTAACCATTTACGGTGAGCTCTTTGTCACCTCCATATACGAGAAACATATCCTTAGTCCTTTTCAGGTATTTCAGGATGTTCTTGACCGCTGTCCAGTGATCCACTCCTGGATTACTTTGGTACCTCCCTGCTAAACTTATAGCAAGGCACACATCAGGTCTGGTACACAGCATTGCATACATGATAGAGCCTATGGCTGAAGCATAGGGAACATCTTTCATTTTCTCTCTATCTTCTGCAGTGGTCGGGCATTGAGTCTGACTCAACTTCACACCTTGCAACACAGGCAAGAACCCTTTCTTTGCTTGATCCATTTTGAACTTCTTCAAAATCTTGTCAAGGTATGTGCTTTGTGAAAGTCCAATTAAGCGTCTTGATCTATCTCTATAGATCTTTATGCCTAATATGTAAGCAGCTTCACCGAGGTCTTTCATTGAAAAACTCTTATTCAAGTATCCCTTTATGCTATCCAGAAATTCTATATCATTTCCAATCAGCAATATGTCATCCACATATAATATCAGAAATGCTACAGAGCTCCCACTCACTTTCTTGTAAATATAGGCTTCATCGAAAGTCTGTACAAAACCAAATGCTTTGATCACACTATCAGAGCGTTTATTCCAAATCCGAGAGGCTTGCACCAGTCCATAAATGGATCGCTGGAGCTTGCACACTTTGTTAGCTCCCTTTGGATCAACAAAACCTTCCGGTTGCATCATATACAACTCTTCTTCTAGAAATCCATTCAGGAATGCAGTTTTGACATCCATCTGCCAAATTTCATAATCATAAAATGCGGCAATTGCTAACATGATTCGGACAGACTTAAGCATCGCTACGGGTGAGAAGGTCTCATCGTAGTCAACCCCTTGAACTTGTCAAAAACCTTTTGCGACAAGTCGAGCTTTATAGACAGTGACATTACCATCAGCGTTAGTCTTCTTCTTGAAGATCCATTTATTCTCAATTGCTTGCCGATCATCGGGCAAGTCAACCAAAGTCCATACTTTGTTCTCATACATGGATCCCATCTCAGATTTCATGGCTTCAAGCCACTTTGCGGAATCTGGGCTCACCATCGCTTCTTCATAGTTCATAGGTTCATCATGATCTAGCAGCATGATTTCCAGAACAGGATTACCGTACCACTCTGGTGCAGATCTCACTCTGGTTGATCTACGAGGTTCAGTAGTATCTTGTCCTGAAGTTTCATGATCATCATCATTAGCTTCCTCACTAATTGGTATAGATGTTGCAGAAACAGTTTTCTGTGATGTACTACTTTCCAATAAGGGAGCAGGTACAGTTACCTCGTCAAGTTCTACTTTCCTCCCACTCACTTCTTTCGAGAGAAACTCCTTCTCTAGAAATGATCCATTCTTAGCAACGAATGTCTTGCCTTCGGATCTGTGATAGAAGGTGTACCCAACAATCTCCTTTGGATATCCTATGAAGACACATTTCTCCGATTTGGGTTCGAGCTTACCAGGTTGAAGCTTTTTCACATAAGCATCGCAGCCCCAAACTTTAAGAAACGACAACTTTGGTTTCTTGCCAAACCATAGTTCATAAGGTGTCGTCTCAACGGATTTTGATGGTGCCCTATTTAACATGAATGCGGCCGTCTCTAAAGCATAACCCCAAAACGACAGCGGTAAATCAGTAAGAGACATCATAGATCGCACCATATCTAGTAAAGTACGATTACGATGTTCGAACACACCATTACGCTATGGTGTTCCGGGTGGCGTGAGTTGCGAAACTATTCCATAATTTTTCAAATGTACACCAAACTCGTAACTCAAATATTCTTCTCCACGATCAGATCATAGAAACTTTATTTTCTTGTTATGATGATTTTCAACTTCACTCTGAAATTCTTTGAACTTTTCAAATGTTTCAGACTTATGTTTCATTAAGTAGATATACCCACATCTGCTTAAATCATCTGTGAAAGTGAGAAAATAACGATATCCGCCACGAGCCTCAATATTCATTGGACCACATACATCGGTATGTATGATTTCCAACAAATCTGTTGCTCTCTCCATAGTACCGGAGAACAGTGTTTTAGTCATCTTGCCCATGAGGCACGGTTCGCAAGTACCAAGTGATTCATAATCAAGTGGTTCCAAAAGTCCATCAGTATGGAGTTTCTTCATGCGCTTTATACCGATATGACCTAAACGGTAGTGCCACAAATAAGTTGCACTTATCATTATCAACTCTGCATCTTTTGGCTTCTACATTATGAATATGTGTGTTACTACTATCGAGATTCATCAAAAATAGACCACTCTTCAAAGGTGCATGACCATAAAAGATATTACTCATATAAATAGAACAACCATTATTCTCTGATTTAAATGAATAACCGTCTCGCATCAAACAAGATCCAGATATAATGTTCATGCTCAACGCTGGCACCAAATAACAATTATTTAGGTCTAATATTAATCCCGAAGGTAGATGTAGAGGTAGCGTGCCGACCGCGATCACATCGACTTTGGAACCATTTCCCACGCGCATCGTCACCTCGTCCTTCGCCAGTGTTCGCTTAATCCGTAGTCCCTGTTTCGAGTTGCAAATATTAGCAACAGAACCAGTATCAAATACCCAGGTGCTACTGCGAGATCTAGTAAGGTACACATCAATAACATGTATATCACATATACCTTTGTTCACCTTGCCATCCTTCTTATCCGCCAAATACTTGGGGCAGTTCCGCTTCCAGTGACCAGTCTGCTTGCAGTAGAAGAACTCAGTTTCAGGCTTAGGTCCAGACTTGGGTTTCTTCTCTTGAGCAGCAACTTGTTTGCTGTTCTTCTTGAAGTTCCCCTTATTCTTCCCTTTGCCTTTTTTCTTGAAACTAGTGGTCTTGCTGACCATCAACACTTGATGCTCCTTTTTGATTTCTACCTCCGCAGCTTTCAGCATTGCGAAGAGCTCGGGAATAGTCTTGTTCATCCCTTGCATATTATAGTTCATCACGAAGCTCTTGTAGCTTGGTGGCAGTGATTGGAGAATTCTGTCAATGACGCAATCATCTGGAAGATTAACTCCCATCTGAATCAAGTGATTATTACACCTAGACATTTTGAGTATATGCTCACTGACAGAACTGTTCTCCTCCATCTTGCAGCTATAGAACTTATTGGAGACTTCATATCTCTCAATCCGGGCATTTGCTTGAAATATTAACTTCAACTCCTGGAACATCTCATATGCTCCATGACGTTCAAAACATCGTTGAAGTCCCGATTCTAAGCCGTAAAGCATGGCACACTGAACTATCGAGTAGTCACCAGCTTTGCTCTGCCAGACGTTCATAACATCTGGTGTTGCTCCAGCAGCAGGCCTGGCACCCAGCGGTGCTTCCAGGACGTACTTCTTCTGAGCAGCAATGAGGATAATCCTCAAGTTACGGACCCAGTCCGTGTAATTGCTACCATCATCTTTCAACTTTGCTTTCTCAAGGAACGCATTAAAATTCAACGGAACAACAGCACGAGCCATCTATCTACAATCAACATAAACAAGCAAGATACTATCAGGTACTAAGTTCGTGATAAGTTTAAGTTCAATTAATCAAATTACTTAAGAACTCCCACTTAGATAGACATCCCTCTAATCCTCTAAGTGATCACGTGATCCAAATCAACTAAACCATAACCGATCATCACGTGAGATGGAGTAGTTTTCAATGGTGAACATCGCTATGTTGATCATATCTACTATATGATTCACGCTCGACCTTTCGGTCTCCGTGTTCCGAGGCCATATCTGCATATGCTAGGCTCGTCAAGTTTAACCTGAGTATTCTGCGTGTGCAAAACTGGCTTGCACCCGTTGTAGATGGACGTAGAGCTTATCACACCCGATCATCACGTGGTGTCTGGGCACCACGAACTTTGGCAAGGTGCATACTCAGGGAGAACACTTCTTGATAATTTAGTGAGAGATCATCTTATAATGCTACCGTCAATCAAAGCAAGATAAGATGCATAAAAAGATAAACATCACATGCAATCAATATAAGTGATATGATATGGCCATCATCATCTTGTGCTTGTGATCTCCATCTCCGAAGCACTGTCATGATCACCATCGTCACAGGCGCGACACCTTGATCTCCATCGTAGCATCGTTGTTGTCTCGCCAATCTTATGCTTCCACGACTATCGCTACCGCTTAGTGATAAAGTAAAGCATTGCATCGCGATTGCATTGCATACAATAAAGCGACAACCATATGGCTCCTGCCAGTTGCCGATAACTCGGTTACAAAACATGATCATCTCATACAATAAAATTTAGCATCATGTCTTGGCCATATCACATCACAACATGCCCTGCAAAAACAAGTTAGACGTCCTCTACTTTGTTGTTGCAATTTTTTACGTGGCTGCTACGGGCTTAAGTAAGAACCAATCTCACCTACGCATCAAAACCACAACGATAGTTTGTCAAATAGACTCCGTTTTAACCTTCGCAAGGACCGGGCGTAGCCACACTCGGTTCAACTAAAGTTGGAGAAATAGTCACCCGCAAGCCACCTTTGTGCAAAGCACATCGGGAGAACCAGTCTCACGTAAGCGTACGCGTAATGTTGGTCCGGGCCGCTTCATCCAACAATACCGCCGAACCAAAGTATGACATGCTGGTAGGCAGTATGACTTATATCGCCCACAACTCACTTGTGTTCTACTCGTGCATATAACATCAAACCATAAAACCTAGGCTCGGATGCCACTGTTGGGGAACGCAGTAATTTCAACAGTTTTCCTACGCACACGCAAGATCATGGTGATGCACAGCAATGAGAGGGAGAGTGTTGTCTACGTACCCACGTAGACCGACTGCGGAAGCGTTGACACAACGTAGAGGAAGTAGTCGTACGTCTTCCCGATCCGACCGATCCAAGCACCGTTACTCCGGCACCTCCGAGTTCTTAGCACACGTACAGCTCGATGACGCTCCCCGAGCTCCGATCCAGCAAAGCTTCAGGGATGAGTTCCGTCAGCACAACGGCGTGGTGACGATGATGATGTTCTACTGACGCAGGGCTTCGCCTAAGCACTACAACGATATGACCGAGGTGGAATATGGTGGCAGGGGGCACCGCACACGGCTAAGGAACGATCACGTGGATCAACTTGTGTGTCCTAGGGTGCCCCCCTGCCCCCGTATATAAAGGAGCAAGGGGGAGGCCGGCCGGCCCTATGGGGTGCGGCAAGGGGAGGGGGAGTCCTCCTCCTAGTGGGAGTAGGACTCCCCTTTCCTAATCCAATTAGGAAACCTAAGGGGAAAGGAAAGAGAAGGAGAGGGAGAGGGAAAGAGGGGTCGCGCCCCCCTCCCTAGTCCAATTCGGACTCCCCATGGGGGGGCGCGCCACCTCCTAGGCCGCAACCCTCTCTCTCCCCTAAGGCCCAATAAGGCACATTACTTCCCCGGGGGGTTCCGGTAACCCCTCCGGCATTCCGGTTTTCTCTGAAATCACCCGGAACCCTTCCGGTGTCCGAATATAGCCGTCCAATATATCAATATTTATGTCTCGACCATTTCGAGACTCCTCGTCATGTCCGTGATCACATCCGGGACTCCGAACTAACTTCGGTACATCAAAATGCATAAACTCATAATAACTGTCATCGTAACGTTAAGCGTGCGGACCCTACGGTTCGAGAACAATGCAGACATGAATGAGACACATCTCCGGTCAATAACCAATAGCGGGACCTGGATGCCCATATTGGCTCCTACATATTCTACGAAGATCTTTATCGGTTAGACCGCATAACAACATACGTTGTTCCCTTTGTCATCGGTATGTTACTTGCCCGAGATTCGATCGTCGGTATCCAATACCTAGTTCAATCTCGTTACCGGCAAGTCTCTTTACTCGTTCTGTAATACATCATTCCGCAACTAACTCATTAGTTGCAATGCTTGCAAGGCTTATGTGATGTGCATTACCGAGAGGGCCCAGAGATACCTCTCCGACAATCGGAGTGACAAATCCTAATCTCGAAATACGCCAACCCAACATCTACCTTTGGAGACACCTGTAGAGCTCCTTTATAATCACCCAGTTACGTTGTGACGTTTGGTAGCACACAAAGTGTTCCTCCGGTAAACGGGAGTTGCATAATCTCATAGTCATAGGAACATGTATAAGTCATGAAGAAAGCAATAGCAACATACTAAACGATCGGGTGCTAAGCTAATGGAATGGGTCATGTCAATCAGATCATTCTACTAATGATGTGACCTCGTTAATCAAATAACAACACTTTGTTCATGGTTAGGAAACATAACCATCTTTGATTAACGAGCTAGTCAAGTAGAGGCATACTAGTGACACTAAGTTTTTCTATGTATTCACACATGTATTATGTTTCCGGTTAATACAATTCTAGCATGAATAATAAACATTTATCATGATATAAGGAAATAAATAATAACTTTATTATTGCCTCTAGGGCATATTTCCTTCAGGAGGCATCTGAGGGTTTAGAAAAGATGAGATATAAGAATAGAGGGGGTCTAAAGAGAAAACACTACCCATATGCACATGAGGCAAAAGCAAACAATTCACTTCATTCAATCAAACAAAGGCATACAATCGATCTAGCTATCGCAAAAGTGCTCGGACTACTAAATTTACATGGTGGACTACTACTACTGGTGAGGTGGTCTACTAGAAATATTCTATGGTTGTAGACTCCATGATATCGGCTCCAGCTTCATCAACATAGTCATCATCGCTACTATCTGCTTCCGAGTCGGTGCCGTCGATGATGATGTAGTCTTCCGGGCTAATCTCCTTGGGTTCTTCGTCTTCATCTACTGGTGTCGGGCCTCCCATAAATATTCCAATCTTCTTGATCAGGTCGTCATTCTTCTCCACCAATACTTCAATTTCTTCTTCATAATCTTCACGTGTAGCCTTGAGTTCTTCCTCCAGTTCCTTGATTCTAGTCTTAGTCTTCTTCAGATCTATCATGTCGGCGCACGTCTGATTCTCCTATCGTCGAATGTGCTAGTTTAACTCCCGGATAAAAGCTGCAATTGATCTATCTTTCCTGGTGCTGATCATCTCCCAGTGTTCATCTCGGCGTCCGCAAATCTGGTAGATAGTATCCTTGAGATCCTTGCGGTAGACTTCTCCAATGCGTCCCATGGCAATGTGAGCTGCCATACTCTTTCCTAGACTCCAAGTTGGTGCATCAAAAGAAAACTCTATGGGCTCAGTGACTGGCATGAACGTCCTTCCTGGAACTTTAACTTGAATCATCCAGCGCTCTTCTTCAGGTAAAGTGGCGTTGTAGGTTCCCGTGAAGCTTGGTACTCCTATGTTCAGGTATCTAGTGACTTCCTTCAAGTGGCGTCCAAAGGGTGTATCTTCATCTGGTTGTGTGAACTTGTTCCTTGCATCCACCATCCTAAAGAATAGAAAAGATGAGAAGTCAGAAGAGAAGAGAGTGAGTAGTGATCTAGGTCTTTTAGCTTAGTGGTAGTGTCCTACAGTCAGCGTGTGCTCTGCTACCATCTCTGTAGCGACCAGACCTCAAACAGTCTGATCTCTGTGTTCCGGTGTCATCCCTAGATCAGTAATGCTGACACCACACAGTACTCGGAGGATTTATAGCAGAGTAGCAATCACACACTTATTACATCGAGTGTCTCAAAAGAGAACTTATTACAATAAATATGGCTTAAGGCCATCTAATAACGATAACAACGGAAGGCTTGGAAGATAAGTGAGTCCATCAACTCCAAAGGCATCACTGAGTATAGAACCACGACCTAAAACTCCTTAATCGTCGTCTGAAAAGTCTGCAACATTAACGTTGCAGCCCGAGAACGGGTCAGCACATGGAATATGCTAGCAAGGTAACACATAGAGAGTAATGGAATGAAACAACTATACTATATGCATATTTGGCTGGTGGAAAGCTCTATGGTTACAGTTTTTGCGTAAAGCCAATTTTTCCCTACTTCAAAGGAATAAATTTTATTACTATCATGGTGGTTGTTAAACATTGAGAATGGTTGACAGCATTCTCAATCCCAATTAAGCATCATCATTTCACAAACCCAACAAAATTAACTTGAGAGTAACATGTTGAGATTCACATGATAATCCAGGTACTAGATACTCAAGATGTCCATAACCGGGGACACGGCTAACCATGATTAGTTTATTACACTCTGCAGAGGTTTGCGCACTTTTCCCCACAAGACTCGACCGCCTCCGTTGGATTTCTCGCACTACATGGTGTTTGAGAAACGGATGACCGAGACACAGTCTTTCAGAAGCGCTAGCACCTTACGATGGATAGACCGGTACACCTACTTTCCCCTACATCTGCTAGTCTACCCTGTAAGAGTTTGCATGACTTAATCAACTATGCCAGAGCCCATAATGGCTTGTGACTGCACACGGAAGTTTCTAGTATGAATAATCTCATGATCCCTTTGAGCCTGGGTGGCGGTCCAAAAGAAAAACAGGCAAGTCCTGGAATACCCAGGTGCCTCAATCCACCCAGATGTGTGTTTAGGTTGCCACCTTAGATAAATCATTAATTAACAATCTCACATCTGTCATGGATATCACTCACCCAATCCACGTCTACTAGCATAGCATGGCATAATAAGCAAACGTAGAAATAACTCCCAAATGTTTGATAATAAACAGGTAATAGCTACTACCTCATCTACTTCCCATCCCACAATTTAATTAGATCCTAATCATGCAATGTGTGAGGATTGATCTAATGCAATAAAACTAGGTTGTAGAAAAGGTATGATCAAAGTGTTACTTGCCTTGCTGATGATCCGCGAAACCTAGAGATTCGAAGTAACAGGCGGCGCACTCCGGGTATTCTATCGCAGACAAACAAACAAGCATACAATAAGTACTCAACTAATGCACATGTAAAACTCAAATAGAAGATCTAACCAGAAAGTTCAACTTAAGAACCCTGGTTTGCAAAAAGAATCAAATCGAACGAAGCAAAAGAAATCAAACGGCGAAAAAAATCAACTTCGTTCTAGTAATCTGGATCTAAGTCAAATTTTACAGTAGCAAAAACTTGTTTAAGTTGATTATTGGGAAAGAGGGTTTCGAGACGAAACTCCAGGCGCTTGAATCGCCTGATTCCGATAAACGAGCGAAAAGTTATACTAAAACAAAAATCCGATCAAAAATCACGATCAGAAAATAACCGCGGAAAATCCGACGAAAAAGAAAAACGACGAACAGATTAATCGTTAATTAACCTAATCCGAAAATAATTAAAATAATATTAAAAAAACCGACGAAAAAAAATATTTTAAAAAAAATCAGCACGGAAGTCGAGGCGGCGGCGAACCTCGGGCGGCGTGCAGCGGCGGCGGCGGTGGTGGCGGGCTAGGGTTTCGGGCACGGGCGCGGTTATGGGCTGGGGCGCCGGGTGCCTCGCTATTTAAAGGCGCCCCCGGGCGGAGTCCTGCTCGGGTACGGCCCATAGTCGGTTTCGTTTTTTTAAATAATTATGCTCGGAAAAAAATAAAAGAAATACTAAACGGACTCCAAAAATCATGAACTAAATTTTCCCTGGTTTCTAAAATCAAGCCCGATAAAGTGAACATTTATTTGGGCCCAAAATACAACATTGAAAAATGCATATTTTTCCTAAATTCAATAAAAAATACCGAAAAACTCCGAAATATAACTTATTTGATTTTTTTATTAAATCCTCAATATTTCTATATTTTGGGAAAGTCATTTTATTCCCTCTCTAATATCTTTGTAATAGAAATAATTGACGATAAAATAAATAAAATCAAATGATCCTGTTTACAAAATTTGAGAAAACTCAAATATGTAAATAACGAAATCTCCAACTCTCTCCGTGGGTCCTTGAGTTGCTTAGGATTTTCTAGGATCAAAACCAAAAGCAAAATAAAATATGATATGCATGATGATCTAATGTATAACATTCCAAATTGAAAATTTGGGATGTTACATTTCATCTTTAGATGATTATCATCTTTTTAACAGTATGAAGGCCAAGACTCAAGGGAAAGAGAAGAGCACCAGGAAAATGCAGAAATGGAAACCACCTCCAGTGGGGAACCTGAAGATTATTGATGGGGCTTTCATCGAGGCATCAGATATAGGCGGCTGGGGTTTCACGCTTAGAAATGATCAAGGAGTTTTGTTGGCTGCTGGTGCGGGTAAGCTAAAGCATGTGTCTGATCAGTACACGTTGAAACGCTTGCCCTGCAACAGGCTACGAATATTTGTGATTGAAATGGGCTGCCAGCAGGTAATATTTGAAATGGATTCCATGATGTTGAAACAAGCAATCATTAGTCTTGAATATGATTTATCAATATTGGGATCCTTATTCCAAGATGTAAAATTTCAGATGCGCGTAGGCCTGATTGTTGTAAGCTTTGAACATTGTAATAGAGAGTGTAATAAAGCAGCACATGTTTTAGCTGCGCATGGTCTCTGTATGGAAAATGCTTGCTTTGAGACTTGGCTTGGCAACTTCCCAGATTTTGTACTGGATGTTGTTGTTGGCGATATGCCAAATGCTCTAATGTAATGGAATACAGTGTGTTCCTTTTAAAAAAAAGAGGTTTCATTTTTTTATCAGGGGCTGGTTGTATTTGTACACGGGGCTGATTGTACTTTTATGAGGGGGGTCAATTGCAAGTACATGACCATAAAATCATAGGGGGCTGATTGTATTTTTATGAGGGGATATTATTATTTTTAGCAGTTCATCACGCAATCGTGTTACTATTGTTGAACAGATAAATTCGAGCGGTTGTACTAATGCTATCATTTCGTTGAATTGATCGTTTTTATTAAAAGAGTAAATATGAGCTCCCTCCCGCCCTCTCCCCGTTCCGCCAGTCACTCCATCCGTCGACCGAGTTGCTTGTGGCAGATCCCTCCACCTGCCCGCCTCCCTCCCAGCAACCTAGGCCCCACCCTAGGCACGGCGTTAGGTGCCGGGGCACGGGCGATGATGGCGGCGCTCGCGGTGGCACTCGTACTGATCTCTATGTGTTTTTGTAAGAGGAGGTATTTTTCATAAGAGTAATTTTGAATTGTTCCGAAAATAGTACTTGAACCGATGTCCATATGGCTTTTGTATTGAGCGTGTTTTCGTAGACTAGATTTTACTCTCTTTTTTGGTACGGCTTTTCCTCGTAACTTTTCAATGGTTTACGGTTTTTATAGTCCTCGAACTTGCATGGTTTATATCATTGAATTGAATGATATTTTTTCGAAAAGAAAATGTTTTGTGTGTTTCTTTTTTAAAACCCAAATTTTTTTGGAACGATTTTTTGGACTTCTCACGTTTTACGACTTGAACTTTTACCATTTGAATTTTCGTGGTTTTTCTTTTGTATAAGCTTTTTCCCAAACTTATCTGAGACGTCATGTTTGAACATACAACTTTTCTGTGAACTTGTAATTTTTTCCATTTATTAATTTGCTTTTCCTCCAAACTTTCACTGCTACAATTCTTTTTTGCAAATTTATTGTCCCTCGAGTTTAGAACTGATGCAATTTTTAATTTTTAATTGATGGTATTTACAGTACTAGAGAGTTTGTACTTCTCAAAAAATAATCACTTGATGTTCTTTTGGTTTTAGTTTTTAATCTTCTTTCCCATCCTTATCCTTACTCATGGTGTCATCACCATCGTACCTTTATGGTTTATATAGTTGAATGGACTTACATTTTTACCATTTTCTTCTTTTAAAAATTTGTGTTTTTTTCTCCAAACTTCCTACCTGACAAGAATCAGAACTTATTTACTTTCTACATTTGTACTTCCAAGTGTCTTTAATGACATTTTCACTATTTTACTTTCTTTTACCTCATCAAACAGGCGCACACCACATTTGAAGAAACAAAATACGAATCTTTGAAGCACTGGGGGGATAACCATTGCGCAGGACTTTCATGTGTGCCTTCATCATAGAAAAATAGACTGAATATCGCCAAGTTCTAAGGTTGAATAAATGAATCATACAGAATATTGTCAAAACCCCACATTTTTCTCACTAAAACAAAGTTATGTACTTGCATACAACCCTCTTTGAACTTGGACGGCACCTAGTGCTCAACTTGGACGTTGACCAGTGCTCAACTCGAACGGAGGAGCTTCCATTGCAGTGGAGAAGACGTTGACATGCACTGGAACTTGGCGTGCTGGAGTGATACACTTCATGTCTACTCAATGTCACGGTACCCTGCACACACACCAGCCAACAATTAACCATGTGGACTAAATTGGAGCTACAATATGAATTGAACTGGATGAAATTTAGAAATTGAACTAACAGAAGAAACTAGACACCACATGTACATCAAATAAAAAAGTGGAGTAGTTAGTACCAACTACTAAACTAATGTACTGGATAGTGAACTTATAGATTGTATATTGGCGAACTTTTACACTTACCGGGAGTAATCAACATGAACTTTACACTTGCCGGAAAGTTGTAAAATATCTGCATAATTGAAGGATATGCTTTTTGTATTATCTCTGATCACAACGAACAAAGTATTTAGAACTGACACATATATGATACTAGATCAATAGTAAAATGGATAATATTTGTTTAAGTTTCTGTGTATGAACCTACCAACTTTCTGAACATGAACTTCTCGCTAAGGTTATTCTTCGGTATTGAAAACTGTTTTCTGCATTAACAACAAGCACCTAAAGAGCATCATGTTTTCTGCAAGTATATATGAACTTTTGAGAGGACACTTTATTTATTTCACTGCATTTTCTCCATAATTGGAGCGACAAATGCCATTTATTTTTTGTAAAATGGAAGTATGAAAACATTTGTAACATGAATTTTTGCTAATGGACATGTACTGATAAAATACTGCAGTTATTTGTTGTCAAACTGTACTTAGTTTGGACAGGCAGCTCAGCCACTTTTGGCACATGTATTAACATATCTAGTTGACAAGTGGTGCCAAATGTCTGAAACTAGAAAAAGTACAGAAGTTGAATCAACACAGTACAACTCTTTGCCCCATGCAGCAAAGTGTGAGAAGAGATGTAAACTAATGAATTCGCACCCAGCTGCGGTTGTTTCTTTTTGGAATCCATTGAACTGAAAAAAAAACTGACAATGTGTACTGAAAAACTAACTACAGTGTGAAATGAAAAAAACATACAAGTGTAGATGGGGGCATTGATCTGGAGCTCGATCCGGCACGGGGAGATGGCGGAGTTGCCGGCTGGGTTGCGGGGTGACTGAAACTAATGAAGATCCAAACTAGCATATTTATCTACCATAAGAAGATAGAATTATGAACTGATGAAAACTTATATCATGAACTGATACACATAGTATAGATATATCTTTCTATGGACAAGAAAAAAGAATTCTCTAGACAACCATCATATTGGAGAGACTAATTAAGCTCTATTTTTTGTGGCCATCCAGCAACAACATTCTTACAAACATGGTGCACACAAACTGTCATTGCGCAACAAGAAACTACAATTAATTAGCCTGCGATGCTCTAGTTCAGCTACACTGCAACAATTCATTATTTTTATGTATACCACCATCAACCATGGCACTAGCACTTATCATCTAAAAACACATAGTGGAATGTTCAACAAACAACTAGTAAAACTGCGGGTAGAAGCAGGCATGTATGCATCAGCACTGCAGCATGTGCCTACGGATTACCGCTTTCCTAGATTTTTGAACGTATGATTTTTTTTCTCTTCATGAACTTACCCATGTTTTCTAAGCAAGATGTGCACTCCCCAAAATAGAGTGTACTTACTAAGCATCAGTAATCGAACTTCAAGCATTGTGTGTGTGTAAAATATACTTTCTTTAACCCAAGTGAACCCTAGTTTGTAGGCGAACATTTTCATGTAGATGTACAGGCATGAAAAGGCTATGATGACAGAAGTGTTGTATAAAGCTCCACAAAGAAGAATCTTCTTTGCCAAATGAATCATGCAAAATATTAACCAAAAATCATTAGTATACACATTATCCAGATATCACATAAGACATTTTGTGTACAACATCATTATCAAGCACAAGTGGTATAGGAAGAAGATTGAAACACTAAATAAATTGGACTTACCAATGGGAAGTCGATGAACTAAAAAGCATATAGAAGATGAATTTGTGAGTCTGCCTTTTTTATGCACCCTGCAAGAAAATAAGAACTATAACAATAAAGCATTACCACACTGATTTACTTGTTTCACTATTAAAAATGGGTTTCAAACACAACTTCTAAGCAGACAGTGCTTACTTTTGCTCTCCCACTTGGACTGAACAGGCAAAAACAGAACGCATCACTTGCGCTAGCAATCTAGAAATCTAATGAACACAAAAAAATATAGAATTATTCCGACACCTCGGGCGAATGGCTCTGCATATGTCGCTTCAGATGAGTCGGTTGGACTGATTTCCTTCTCCCATCTGGACGGATAAATTGTAGAACTTGCACGTCGACGTCGCAAAACTCACACTTTGGACGGATCTCCTTCCATCTGGAATGACAGTTGCAGAACTTCCATCAGGCAACAAACGTAACAAGCACGAATACAGCGATATCAACGAGAAATCGTGAGGGGGAGGGGTGGTCGCAGCAGTGGCGGGCGTGGGGAGGGTGGAGACGTGGTTGTGGCGGCGGTGGGTGCATGCGGAAGCGGGAGGGATGGACAGGAGGCTGGCGGCGCTGGGGACGGGCTCATCGCATGAAACTGTATTTTTCTATAACACACATGATACTGTATTTGGGCTTACTTTACGAACTGATGATAAATTACATCATGCACTCCGATGCATAGTGTTTGTTTCTTTTTTTTGTACACATCATATGATTTGTGAGCTGCATACGCGAGATAAATCATTCATTCTCATGGCGCCTCGACGATCTCCGGCGAAGCTCCCAGCGCCCGGCCTGGTCTGCAAGGAGAAGGGAATGCAAGGAGCCAAGGGAGGGAGAGCCCTTTTGTGGTGCTTGTCATGCTTCCTGGACGAATCAGAATGAAATAAACTCGAGAGACTGCAGAGATCTGCAGGGATCTTTTCACCTTTTGGATCCTACATGATGCAACACAGAGACAAGATGCCATGACACACAAACGCACATTCATAGAATGAGGAGTGGCGGGTTTTATTTTGAACTTGCCTGGAAGTAATACTCTGGTCCCAGTAAAAGTATCATGTGTATAGTGTATAATCTGTAAACAAAAAAAGATGCAGAATTTACAGAGGAAAAGGGTAAAATAAAAGTTGAAACAACAGAGAAATTATGAAGCAAATGGCATCAGTGAACTGAAGCACCATACTGTACTGATTTTTTTTTGTCAATGAACTTTTGCAATATAGGTACTAGAACTCACTGATGCTATTTACTCTTCGTATAGTGTTGTCTTTTTCATATAGGTAACATGTTCTTCTGCACATGAACTGATACTCTAACACACAGAGAACTGTTTCCATGCTTTTCTAAGAACCGAGGATAAAATATAGGGCCGGACAATGGGGGATTAATGTTTGTAGCAGTAGTGCTCATGGCAATATAGGGCTCTCCCAGGACAGGCCCTCGTGTATAAAAAAGCTAGTGGTTTAAATTCAAAACATGGACAACGCCACCAAGCATTTCATTGGTATATATTCTCACCTTATCCTCGAGTGCCTATTTTGTGTTATATGAAGATGGAAAACATGAAGGCAATTGTACTTACGATTTGGAATTAGATGTACTGAATAGCATACAGAAGATGGACTGAAAAAATTGAACTAGCACAACCATTTTTCCTTTTGACAATCTTTTGAACTAGCTCTACGACAATTTTTTGAACTTACGTATGTAGACGAAGTGAACTTTTCGACACATATCTTTCATCTGTAACCATACCCAACTCACACCCTCCTTGATATCTCCCGAAGCCAGAATGGTTTTCATATGTTTCGTACACTATGGTGATGAATATAAACAGCGGGTGAGCACCAAGACAGATTCAACATGGGATCCCTTTCCCCAAGAGGAAGCAATACGAATTATTGATTAGAAAATAAGCAAGAGCAAGTACGAGGAGAGTAACAAGAGTTGTACTTTTGGTGTAAGCGTACATGAGCAGGGCTTGCGCGTTGGCCGCGTGAAGGAACTGGTTGAGGACGGCCACACTGGTATTTGTGCTCCTGCCGTTGTGGCAAAGGGGGTAACGACCTGTGTTGGTTGCAGGAGCTGGACTGACCACCTAGGCATCACATCAAAGTAATTAGCAAGATTAACCACTACTTTTTACAAGAATTAGCCAACAATTAGAAGGGTAAGAAATAAGAGTTCTAGTAATTATAATTTCCAAACACTGGTAGCAAGCACTGTTTTGGTTCAGTTTCCTATGAATAAAATCAACGGCACCATCTCTTTATGAATAAAGTACCATGCATTATCTCAAGGCCATGTCCACACTTCCTCACACAATGATTCAAAATCCTCTCAGCTAAGCTCGAACAGGTTTCTATTCTCAAGCTATTTGGCTTTTAATACAAACAGGTTGTGAGCAGATAAAATTACGCATTAAAAAGAGTGTATCAATTTCTCAATCGCTAGAGAAAATAACACAAGAGCGGTGCCAGCTTCCATGTAACCCCACACCTACGCCCACCTAACCCAACAGCGATCGAGCCAGCCAAGAAGGAGCCAGCATTGAAGCACTTGGGGGAATGAAGAAACGGAATCATCTAGGTTCCATGTATAAATCATGGGAGCTCCTAGGCATTTTATCCAACACAACCAGCGCCTACTACTGTCAGCACCACATCTGCAGCTGTAGGAACGCCGCCAACTGAACGGCCTAGGTGGCTGAGTTTGAACGATATGGTCGCTGAGGCAGCGGAGCGGCGCGCGTCTGTAGGAAGGCATGGCGGCGCACGTCGACGGGGAGGCGGTGGGCGCGCGTCTCAGGGCGGCGTGCATCTACGGGAAGGCGTGAAACAATGAACAAATTACAGTAGCAACACTTAATGTTTTAGATTGCCTTGGCACAACAAGTTAGTACATCTAGCAATCTAGGCCAAATAAAATCCATAGACTACAGATTGACTAAAATAGGAATTGAAATGAACTAAAACTAAAATAAGAATTGAACTGAAATAAACTTGGATATTGTACTGAACTAAAATGAGAAACTTTGACTAAACTCAAATGAGAATTTGAAATTGGACTGAACTTTTTTTTTGCTGAACTGATCATGAAAGAAACAAGAATCAATTCGTTCTGGAAGTATTTTAAGCATCAAGTCCACGAGGTTTGACAAGTTACAGAATTATTTTTAGTTTCAAGCACAATCGCAATTCAGAATTGCTAACATAATTTCAAGGTAATATGCAAAAAAACACATTACAGTATATTGAGATGTCCAACTACATGTACCATATTAATACCTTCTCATAAAAAATGAATCAATAGTAAGAAACAAGGTAGTAACAATCCTAACTCTGCATAGTTTTGGGATTTGTAGAAGTCTGAACATGGTTATCATAGTTAATTAGTTACTGTGTAAGCAGGATGTGTTTACACACTTATAATTCAGAATTGAACTGAACGACCGATTTTTCTTGTACTGAAGCTTGTTTTCAGAATTCGTATCAGTGGGGTTATTAAACACATGCATCAACATCGAAAGTGGAACACTAGAAAAAAGGACACCGCTATGCAGGAACTACAGTCTACAGATCCAGAGGAGAAATCATCAAGCAAAAATCAAGAGAGGTCGCAATCTCCATGGAAGATGCCGACGGATTTGCCATGGAAGGGCCTCCCACTCCCCTACTCTATCTCCTCCCACTCCCTGCACACACAAACGCAGACCAGAGATAGAGAGAGGATGAGAGGGAGATGACTAAGACGGATCGAGGGCGGACACGGGGTGGCCTGTGCGCAGCTCTTATCGCGACCTACAACAGAGTGTGCTGTTGTACTGTCGAGGCAAAGTTCCTCGACCCAGCGGCTCCACCCGCAGCCGCTAAGCGCAGGCCATGGCGCGACAGCCGAGGGTGGCGCACGGGAGTGAAGCTGCGGCCGTGGCGCGAGTGAGGGGTGCCGAGGATGGCGTGGGGGGAGGGAGACATTTGTACTACAAGAACTGAATATTGTGCAAATGTTGAACTTGCAGGTTCCATACGCAAGCTAGCCATGAATGGGGCGGTGCGTGACCAGAGGCGATAGCGGAGACAGGGCATGGCCCGCCAAGGCAGATGCGGCGGAGGAAGGCGGCCGACAGTGGCTCGTGGGAGGAAGGCGGTTGGCGGTTGCTCGCCGGAGGAAGGCGACCGGCTATGGCTCGCGCGAGGAAGGCAGATGGCGGTTGCTCACCGGAGGAAGGTGGCCGGCGGTGGCTTGCACGAGGGCAAGTTGGGGGCGGGGGGCGGTGACGGGAGGCACACTAGGAGGAGGGGGATCGTGGCGGAGGTGCCTGGGAGGAGGAGGATAGGGCCAGCGGCACGCAGGGTGGCGGTGGGATCCGGGCGGCGGCGCGCTGGGTGGAGGTGGGTTCGGGGCGGCGCGCTGGGCGGAGGTGGGTTCGGGCGGCCGCAGGAGGAAGAAAATGGACGCGCCTCTATATCGCGAGGGTAACAGAATAATAGTCCAGTCCTATATATAGGCCAAAAAGAAAATATATAAAAAAGGAAGGTGAAGATCAGCATGATTCTTGTATAAGGGTAGAAGATAAAAGTAAAAGATAGGCCCTTCGTAGAGGGAAGCAGAGGTTGTCATGTGCTTTTATGGTTGTATGCACAAAACCTTAATGCAAAAAAACGTTACTTTATATTGCCGCTTGTGATAAAGAACTTTATTATGCAGTCTGTCGCTTTTATTTCTTTCATATCACAAGTTTGTATAAAGCTTATTTTCTTCACAATAATAGATCATACATATTTGGTGAACAATTTTTATTGCTTGCACCAATGACAACTTAGTTGAAGGATCTTACTCAATCCATAGGTAGGTATGGTACACTCTCATGGCAAAACTGGTTTAAGGGGTGTTTGGAAGCACAAGTAGTATTTCTACTTGGTGGAAAGAACTTGGCTAGCATAAGAGGGAAAAGGCAAGCTCAACATGTTGGAGGATCCATGACAATATAAATTCTATTCGGATATAAGAAAACATAACCCATTATGTTGTCTTCCTTGTCCAACATCAACTTTTTAGCATGTCATAATTTTAATGAGTGCTCACAATTACAAAAGATGTCCAAGATAGTATATTTATATGTGAGGCATCTCTTTCTTTATTACTCCTATTAATTGCAACAATGACCAAAACTACGTTTGTCAACTCTCAAAAAAAATATTCATCATATCCTTTATATGTGAAGTCATCACTTCCCATAAGATCATTATATAATCTTTTTATTTCTTTTTATGCTTTCTATTATTCTTATACCTTAAGATCATGGCAAGAAAGTAAAGCCCTCAACTCAAAACTACTCTTTATTATATAACTCTCGGACTCGGTTACATAGATAGAGATCTAGATCATACTAAAAACTTCATTCTACTAGATCAAGATATAACCAAAAGGATCGAACTAAGAAAAAATGATAAAGGTAAAGGTGGGATGGTGATACGATACCGGGGCACCTCCCCCAAGCTTGGCACAAGCCAAGGCGAATGCCCTTACCCATGTTATTTAGCTCTCTTTCTTCGGAGGTGGTGATGTGATGTTCTTGGCGATGATTCCCCTTAGGATGCGATTCTCCTCCTCGAGCTTATTATTTTGCTGCTTAAGATCCATTATTTCCTTGCAAAGTTTACCCGTGATGGCTAGAGCTCCCATCACCCATGGATGTTTAATAGCTGCGGGGGAAAACAACACTCTTTTTCATATTTTCATAAAAGAGAAATCTAGCATTCGGAGGGATGACCAAATTTGGTATCGCTGAGCTCTGAAGTTCCTCCAACATAAATCCAGTTTGAAGACGAGAGGTAATTTCTTGGTCCTCCTCCGTGGCATCCACCCTTTTCAAGTCAGCCTCCATCTCTTCCTCCGTTGATTGCCCAAAGTGTTTAGCTTCGACGTATGCTCTTGGGCTTGGTGTCAGTTGAGAGACACGACTCTCCCTGACCGACTCTTGCTCTAGATCTACTCCAGAAACAGCTCAAAACAAAAATAGGAGGTATTTCCGTGGTATGGTGGTCAAAACCTTCGAGAGATTATATAAATGAATTTTTACCAACGAAAAAAAGTATTGTGCAAGAAAATGGAGTCCGGAGGGTGCATGAGGTGGCCACAAGGGTGGGGGCGCGCCCAGGGGGTAGGGCGCGCTCTTCGGACTACTTTTAATTTTCCTAATTTTTAAATATTCCAAAACCTAGAAATGTTTTGGAGTCTGTTTACTTACCGTACCACACACCTAGTCCTTTTCGAAGTCTGAAACATTCTGGAAAAGTATCCCTTATGTACTCCTCCGGTGTCATGGTATTAATTATATTTGTCTCAGCATTTATGGGAGTACCTGAAATATAATGTTTAATTCTTTGATCGTTTACCACCTTCGGTTTAGTTCCGTCGATGTTGTCGATTTTAATGGCACTGGAACGGTAAGCCTCCTCGATGATGTAGGGGTCTTCCCATTTGGAGAGAAGCTTTCCTACAAAAAATCTTAAACGAGAGTTGTATAGCAAAACATGATCACCTACATTAAACTCACGCTTTTGTATCCTTTTGTCATGCCATCTTTTAACTTTTGCTTTAAACAACTTGGCATTCTCATAGGCTTGGGTTCTCCATTCATGAAGCGAGCTTATGTCAAATAACCTCTTCTCATCAGCAAGTTTAAAAATCATAGTTGAGCTCTTTGATTGCCCAATAAGCTTTATGCTCTAGTTCAAGAGGTAAGTGATATGGTTTTCCATAAAACATTTTATACGGAGGCATACCCATAGGGTTCTTATAAGAAGTTCTATAAGCCCATAAAGCATCATCAAGTTTCTTGGACCAATTCTTTCTAGATCTATTAACAGTCTTTTGCAAAATCAATTTAATCTCTCTATTGCTCAATTCTACTTCACTACTAGACTGAGGGTGATAAGGAGATGCAATTCTATGATTAACATCATACTTAGCAAGCAATTTACGGAAAGCGCCATGGATAAAATGTGAACCACCATCAGTCATCAAATATCTAGGGACTCCAAACCTCGGAAAAATAACTTCTTTAAGCATCTTAATAGAAGTTTTATGATCAACACTACTAGTTGGAATAGCTTCTACCCACTTAGTAATGTAATCAACAACAACTAAAATATGTGTATACCCATTAGAGGAAGGAAAATGTCCCATATAATCAAAGCCCCAAACATCAAATGGTTCAATAACAAGTGAATAATTCATTGGCATTTCCTAGTGTCTACTAATATTACCAATGCTTTGACATTCATCACAAGACAAAACATACTTTTGAGCATCCTTGAAGAGAGTAGGCCAACAAAAACCAGATTGTAATACCTTGTGTGCAGTTCTATCTCCAGCATGGTGTCCCCCATAGGCCTAGGAGTGGCACTTGCGTAGGATATGTTCCTGTTCATGCTCAGGTATGCAACGTCTAATAACACCATCTACTCCTTCTTTATAAAGGTGTGGGTCATCCCAAAAGTAATGTCTTAAATCATAGAAAACTTTTTCTTTTGCTGGTATGTGAAACTAGGTGGTATAAATTTAGCAACAATGTAATTAGCATAATCAGCATACCATGGAGTATTACGAGAAGCATTTATGACAGCTAATTGCTCATCAGGAAAATTGTCACCAATAGGCAGTGGGTCATCAAGAACATTTTCTAACCTAGACAAGTTGTCTGCAACGGGGTTCTCAGCTCCCTTTCTATCAATGATATGCAAATCAAATTCTTGTAACAAGAGAACCCATCTGATAAGTCTAGGTTTAGCATCATTCATTTCCATAAGATATTTAATAGCGGCATGATCAGTGTGAACAATTACTTTGGAATCAACAATATAAGAAAAAACAATTGCTAAGAATTATTTTTCAGTAGTAGCATAATTTCTCTAGGGACTGTCTAGAGTTTTACTAGCATAATGAATAACATTCAATTTCTTATCAGCTCTTTGTCCTAGACAGCACCAACAGCATAATCACTGGCATCACACATAATTTCAAAGGGTAATTCCAATAAGGTGGTTGAACAAATAGGTGCAGAAATCAAGGCTTTCTTAAGTATTTAAAATGCTTCTACACTTATCATCAAAAACAAAAGGAACATCTTTTTGCAAGAGATTAGTGAGAGGCCTAGAAATTTTAGAGAAGTCTTTAATAAACCTCCTATAGAAACCAGCATGACCAAGGATTCTTATACCTTTGATATCTTTAGGACACGACATCTTTTCAATAGCATCTACTTTAGCTATATCCACTTCAATACCTCTTTCAGAAATTTTATGCCCCAAGACAATACCTTCATTAACCATAAAGTGACACTTCTCCCAATTCAAAACAAGATTAGTATATTCACATCTCTACAAAACTCGATCAAGGTTGCTTAAGCAATCATCAAAAGAAGTTCCGTAAATGGGTAAATCATCCATGAAAACCTCACCAATCTTTTCCCAAAAGTCAGAGAATATAGCAGACATACATCTAAGGTAGCAGGTGCATTGCATAAACCAAAAGGGATACATCTATAAGCAAAAGTACCAAAAGGGCAAGTAAAAGTGGTCTTTTCTTGATCCTCTTTTGACCGAATAACCATCTAGAAAGCAAAAATGTGTATGTTTGGACAATCTTTCTAGCATTTGATCAATAAAAGGTAGAGGGTAATGATCTTTTCTAGTAGTTTTGTTTAATTTGCGAAAATCAATTACCATTCTATAACCTGTAACAATTCTTTGTGGGGTCAATTCATTCTTATCATTAGGAACGACACTAATACCTCCCTTCTTAGGGACACAATGGACGAGACTTACCCATATACTATCAGCAATAGGATAAATTATACCTACCTCCAGATGCTTTAGTATTTCATTTCTTACCACTTCTTTCATTTTAGGATTTAACCGTCGTTGATGATCAAAATCTGGTTTAGCATCAGGCTCCATATTAATTTTGTCCTGACATAGAGTGGGACTAATGCCCTTAACATCATCCAGAGTATATCCAATAGTGGCACAATGCTTCTTCAAAGTTTTCAATAATATCTTTTCTTCATGCTCTGAAAGGTTAGCACTAATAATAACAGGATATATCTTATTTTCAACAAGATAAGTATATTTCAAAGATCGGGTAATTGTTTAAGCTCAAACATGGGATCACCCTTGGGTGGAGGAGGATCCCCAAGGATTTCAACAGGGAAATTGTGTTTCAAAACAGGCCCTTGATTAAAGAATATTTCATCTAATTCCTTCATTTCATTCATAAACATGTCATTCTCATGGTCTAGTAAATATTGTTCTAAATGATCAGTAGGGGCATAGCAATAGAAGCAAGACCAATAATTTCATACTTACAAGGCAATTCTTAATTATGGGGTTGTCTATGAAATTTAGAGAAATTAAAATCATGAGACACATCCCTAAAACTGACAGTAACAATATCTTTCTCACAGTCTATCTTAGCATTAATAGTTTTCAAGAAAGGTCTACCAAATATAATGGGATAAAAGTCATCTTGTGGGGAACCAAGAACAAGAAAATCAGTAGGATATTTTATTTTTCCACACAAGACTTCAACATCTCTAACAATCCCAATAGATGATATAGTACTTCCATTGGCAAGCTTAATAGTAACATCAATATCTTCTATCTCAACAGGTGAAATATCATTCATAATTTATTGATTTAAAGTAAAAGGATTTGCACTCACACTAGCATCCACATCACCTAAGACATGATAACAATGATCTCCTATTTTAACAGAAATAATAGGCATTCCAACAACTGGTCTATGTTTATCTTTATCATCAGGTTTGGCAATTCTAGCAGCTTTATCACAGAAATGAATAGCATGCCCATCAATATTATCAACCAAGAGATACTTAACCATAACAATACTAGGTTCAACTTTAATTTGTTCATGGTGTGTGTGTGTGTGTGTTCTAGTATAACTCTTATGAACTGCAATTGAAGCTTTAGCATGATCCTTTATCCTAACAGGAAAAGGTGGTTTCTCAATATAAGCAGTAGGAACAACAGGATCAACATTATAAGTAATAGTTTATTCCTCAACTTTAATAGGTTCTACTACTTTTACTTCAATGGGAGGATGATATTTAAACCACTTCTCCTTAGGTATATCAACATGAGTAGCAAACGATTCACAAAAATAAGCTACCATCTTAGAGCCATTTCCATATTTAGTGCTAAATTCACGAAAATCATCGATATCCATAAATGACATAACACAATCAAACTTAAGGTTTATACCTGACTCCTTACCTTCCTCGAGTTCCCAATCTTCGGAGCTGCGTTTAATTCTTTCCAATAAATCCCATTTGAATCCAATAGTCTTCTTCATAAAAGAAAGCAGTACAAGAAGTATCGAGCATGGATTGATCATTACGAGAAAGCCGAGCATAAAAATTCTGAATAATAGTTTCTTTTGGGAGGTCATGATTGGGGCATGAATATAACATTGACTTAAGCCTCCCCCAAGCTTGAGCGATACTTTCTCCTTCACGATGCCAAAAATTATATATGTAATTCCGATCACGATGAACTAGATGCATAGGATAAAACTTCTAATGAAATTCCATTTTCAATCAATTGTAGTTCCAAGTCCCAATATCATCTCATAGCCTATACCATGTCAATGCCTTCTCCTTCAAAGATAAAGGGAAGACCTTCTTCTTGACTTCATCCTTGGGCATACCTGCAATCTTAAATAATCCAAAAACTTCATCCACATAGATTAGATGCATATCAGAATGTAATGTTCCATCTACTGTATAAGGATTAGCTAGTAGTTTCTCTATCATGCCCGAAGAAATTTCATAATAAATATTTTCAGTAGGTGCAGTAGGTTGAGGGGCAACTTTTTCCTCTTATGGTTGGGGTGAAGATACCCCGAACAAACCCCTCAAAGGATTATTTTCCATAGTAACAAGTGACAATAAATTCTGGCACACTATATAAATGTTTCCTTACCAAAGGCGCTTCACTCCCCGGTACGATGCTAGAAAAGAGTCTTGATGACCCACAAGTATAGGGAATCTATCGTAGTCCTTTCGATAAGTAAGTGTGTCGAACCCAACAAGGAGCAGAAGGAAATGAGAAGCGGTTTTCAGCATGGTATTCTCTGCAAGCACTGAAATTATCGGTAATAGATAGTTGTGTGATAGGATAATTTGCAACGGGTAACAAGTAACGAAAGTAACTAAGGTGCAGAAAGGTGACCCAATCCTTTTTGTAGCAAAGAACAAGCCTGGACGTACTCTTATATGAAGCAAAGCGCTCCCGAGGAGACATGGGAATTACTGTCAAGCTAGTTTTCATCATGCTCATATGATTCACGTTCGTTACTTTGATAATTTGATGTGTGTGTGGACCGGTGCTTGGGTGCTGTCCTTCCTAGGATAAGCCTCCCACTTATGATTAACCCCTCTCGCAAGCATCCGCAACTACGAAAGAAGAATTAAGATAAATCTAACCATAGCATGAAACATATGGATCCAAATCTGCCCCTTACGAAGAAATGCATAAACTAGGGTTTAAGCTTCTGTCAGTCTAGCAACCCATCATCTACTTATTACTTTCCAATGCCTTCCCCTAGGCCCAAATCATAATGAAGTGTCATGTAGTCGATGTTCACATAACATCTCATCAAAATATCGAACAAATACCAAATTCACATGATTGTTTATAGCAAGACTTCTCACATGTCCTTAGGAACAATCGTAACTACTCACAAAGCATATTCATGTTCATAATCAGAGGAGTATTAATTATCATTAAGGGTCTGAACATATGATATTCCACTGAATAAACCAACTAGCATCAACTACAAGGAGTAATCAATACTACTAGCAACCCATAGGTACCAATCTGAGGTTTTGAGACAAAGATCGGATACAAGAGATGAACTATGGTTTGAGAGGAGATGGTGCTGGTGAAGATGTTGATGGAGATTAACCCCCTCTCAATGATGGGATCGTTGGTGATGACGATGGCATCGATTTCCCCCTCCAGGAGGGAAGTTTCCCCCGCAGAACAGCTCCACCGGAGCCCTAGATTGGTTCTGCTCAAGTTCCGCCTCGAGACAGCGACGCTTCGTCCCGGAAGCTTCCTTATGATTTTTTCCAGGAAAAAACCCTTCATATAGAAGATGGGCACCAGGGTCCTGCCAGGTGGGCAGCAAGGCAGGGGACGCGCCCAGGGGGTAGGGCACGCCACCCACCCTTGTGGCTGCCTGGTGGGTCCCCTCAGGTGCTTTCTTCGCCCAATATTTTTTTATATATTTGAAAATAATTCTCTGTGAAGTTTCAGGACTTTTGGAGTTGTGCAGAATAGGTCTCTCGGATTTGCTCTTTTTCCAGTCGAGAATTCCAGCTGTCGGCATTCTCCCTCTTCATGTAAACCTTGTAAAATAAGAGAGAAAAGGCATAAGTATTGTACTATAACGTGTAATAACATCCCATAATGCAATACATATCAATATAAAAGCATGATGCAAAATGGACGTATCACGGTTCCGCCAGGGGAACTTCCCTCCCAGAGGGGAAATCGAAGCCATCGTCATCACCAACAACCCTCTCATCTTTGGGAGGCCAATCTCCATCAACATCTTCAACAACACCATCTCCTCTCAAACCCTAGTTCAACTCTTGTGTTCAATCTTTGTACCGGAACATCAGATTGGTACCTGTGGGTGACTAGTAGTGTTGATTACTGATACGTCTCCAACGTATCTATAATTTTTTATTGTTCTATGCTATTTTATTATCAATCTTGGATGTTTTATAATCATTTTATAGTCATTTTATATCATTTTTGGTACTAACGTATTGACATAGTGCCAAGTGCTAGTTGCTGTTTTTTCCATGTTTTTTACATCGCAGAGAATCAATATCAAACGGAGTCCAAATGCCATGAAACTTTACAGAGATTTTTTATGGACCAGATGGAAGATATTGGGCCCTGGTTACACTTGGGGGAGTCCCGAGGAGTGGACAACCCACCAGGGCGCGCTAGGAGGCCCAGGCGCGCCTTGGTGGGTTGTGCCCACCTCGGGTGCCCCCCGGACCGCCTCTTAGCTCTACATATACCCCAAAAATACCAGAACCCTAGGAGAGTCGACGGAATATTCATCCAGCCGCCACAGAGTCCAGAACCACCACATCCAATCTAGACGCCATCACGGAGGGGTTCACCACTTCCATTGGTGCCTCTCCGATGATGCGTGAGTAGTTCTTTGTAGACCTTCGGGTCTGTAGTTAGTAGCTAGATGGCTTCATCTCTCTCTCTCTCTTGATTCTCAATACAATGGTCTTTTGGAGATCCATATGATATAACTCTTTTGCGTTGTGTTTGCTGAGATCGATGAACTTTGAGTTTATGATCAAATCTATCTTTTTATATCCATGAAAGTATTTGAGTTTCTTTGATCTATTTTATGCATGATCTCTTATAGCCTCGTATTTCTTCTCCGACATTTGGGTTTTGTTTGGCCAACTTGATCTATTTATCTTGCAATGGGAAGAGGTTCCCGGTAGTGGGTTCGATCTTACGGTGCTTGATCCCAGTGACAGAAAGGGAACCGACACGTATATATCATTGCTACTAAGGATAAAAATATGGGATCTATATCTACCGCCATAGATAAACGGATCTCGTCTACATCATGTCATCGTTCTTATTGCATTACTTCGTTCCTCCATGAACTTAATATACTAGATGCATGCTGGATAGCGTTCGATGTGTGGAGTAATAGTAGTAGATGCAGGCAGGAGTCGGTCTACTAATCTTGGAAGGGATGCCTAAGTAATGATATTGCCTGGATATCGTCATAATTATTGACGGTTTTATCAATTGCCCAACAGTAATTTGTTCACCCACCGCTTTGCTATTTTTCTCGAGAGAAGCCACTAGTGAACCTAGGACCCCCGGTCTCTTTTTCTTATTATTCGCCTTCATGATCTATTTTTATTTGCTTTTATTTTCAGATCTATTAAACAAAAAACCCAAAAATATCTTCCTGCAATTTATTTTATTTGGCATTCTATCTATCAATATTTACAACTCTCTCCCGTCAACACGCCATTTCTGGCGCCGTTACCCGAAAGGATTGTGAGTGGTTGTTATTTGTGTGCAGGGGCTGATTACGTTGTGTTGCTTGGGTCTCCTACTGGTTCGATAACCTTGTGTAGCAACCAGACCTCAAACAGTCTGATCTCTATGCTTCAGTGTCATCCCTGTATCAGTAATGCTGACACACACAGTACTTGAAGGATTTATAATAGAGTAGCAATCACACACTTATTACATCGAATGTCTTAAAAGAGAACTTATTACAATAAATAGGGCTTAAGACCATCTAATAACGATAACATCGGAAGGCTTGGAAGATAAGTGAGTCCATCAACTCCAACGGCATCACCGAGTATAGAACCACGACCTAAAGGCACCTTACTCGTCGTCTGAAAAGTCTGCAACATGAACGTTGCAGCCCGAAACGGGTTAGCACATGGAATATGCTGGCAATGTAACACACAGAGAGTAATGAAGAATAAGGCTATACTACATGCATATTTGGCTGGTGGAAAGCTTTATGGTTACAGTTTTGCGTAAAGCCAATTTTTCCCTACTGCAAAGGAATAAATTTTATTTAACTATCATGGTAGTTGTTAAACATTGAGACCGTAGACACCCTCTCAATCCCAATTAAGCATCATCATTAAACCCAACATTATTAATTAAATTAACATGATGAGATTCACATGATAATCCAAGTACTAGATACTCAAGACTTCCATAACCGGGGACACGGCTAACCATGATTAGTTTATACACTCTACAGAGGTTTACGCACTTTTCCCCGCAAGACTCTATCTCCTCCGTTGGGATTCTCGCACTACATGATGTTTGAGAAACGGATGACCGAGACATAGTCTTTCAGAAGCGCTAGCACCTTACGAACGGGTAGACCGTACCAACCTACATCCCCTACATCTGCTAGTCTACCACTTTAAGACTTCGCACGACTTAGTCAACTATGCTAGAGCCCATAGTAGCTTGTGGCTACACACAGAAGTTTCTAGTATGAATAATCTCATGATCCCTTTGAGCCTGGGTGGCGGTCCATAAAGAAAATAGGCAATCGCTGGAATACCCAGGTGCCTCAATCCACCCAGATGTGTGTTTAAGTTGCCACCTTAGATAAACCATTAATTTAACAATCTCACATCTTTCATGGATACACTCACCCAATCCACGTCTACTAGCATAGCATGGCAATATAAGCAAACGTAGAAGTAACTCCCAAGGGTTTGATAATAAAATAGGTAATAGGTACTACCTCATCTACTTCCCAAAACCCACAATTTAATTAGATCCTATTCATGCAATGTTTGAGGATTGATCTAATGCAATAAAACTGGGTAGTAGGAGGTATGATCAAAGTGTTACTTGCCTTGCTGATGATCTGTGAAACCTAGTGATTCGAAGTAGCAAGCGGCGCACTCCGGGTACACTATCGCAAACAAACAAGCATACAATATGTACTCAACTAATGCACATGTAAAAACTCAAATAAGAGAACTAACCAGAAAGTTCAACTTTAGAACTCCGGTTTGCAAAAAGAATCAAATCGAACGAAGCAACGAAAGTCAAACGGCGAAAGAAAGAAGCTTCATTTACTAATCTGGATCGAGGTCAAATTTTAACAGAAGCAAAAACTTGTTTGAGTTGGTTAAACAGAAAGAGGGTTTCGAGACGAAACTCCAGGCGCTTGAATCGCCTGATTCCGATAAACGAGCGAAAAGTTATACTAGAACGAAAATTGGATCAGAAATCTCGATCAGAAATAATCGCGGAAAATCTAAGAAAAAGAAAACGACGAACAGATTAACGAACGAACGTTCGTTTTCTGGAACTAAACGGTGAATGCGTTCATTAAAACGAACGGACGAGAAAATAAACCGATCTAAATAAATAAAAACGGATCTAGAAAAAAACCGAACGCAAAACCGGCAGAAAACCGAACGGTTTTCTAGGGAAAACCGGCGGCGGCGGCGGGGTGAGCGGGCGGGGCGGCGGCGGCTCCGGCGTGCGGCGGCGCGGGGCGGCGTGGGGCGGCGGCGTCTGGCGGCGGCTTGGGGCGGCTAGGGTTAGGGTTAGGCGCGGGGTGGGCTTACGGGCTCGGGGCGGCTCCTTATAAGGGTCGGACGGACAGAGTCCTGGCCGAATATGGCCCAAAGTTGGTTGCATGTCTTTAAAAAATAATTATGCAGAGAAAAACAAATAAAAGAAATACTAAACGGACTCCAAAAATCCCGAAATAAATTTTCCCCGACTTCTAAAATCAAGCCGAACAGGATGAACATTTATTTGGGGCCTAAATGCAATTTTGGAAAACGTGCATTTTTCCTAAATTCAAATAAAAGAGCAAATAAATCCAAAATAAAATCTTATTTGATTTTATTATTAAATCATCAATATTTCTTTATTTAGGGAAAGTCAATTTATTCCCTCTCTCATATTTTTATAATAGAAATAATTGATGATAAAATAAATAAAAATCAAATGATCCTATTTTCAAAATTTGAGAAAACTCAAATATGAAAATAACGAAATCCCCAACTCTCTCCGAGGGTCCTTGAGTTGCGTAGAATTTCTAGGATCAAACCAAAAGCAAATAAAATGTGATATTCAGTGATGTTCTAATGTATAACATTCCAAATTGAAAATTTGGGATGTTACGAACCTACCCCCCTTAAGATGAATCTCGCCCTCGAGATTCGGGTTGGCTAGAAAATAGGTGAGGGTGGTCCTTCAGCAGGTCTTCCTCTCGCTCCCAAGTGGCTTCATCCTCGGTGTGGTGGCTCCACTGAACTTTGCAAAACTTGATAACCTTCCCGCGGGTGACTCGGCTGGCATACTCAAGAATCTTGACTGGTTTCTCCTCATAGGTCAAATCACTGTCCAACTGAATCGCTTCCAGCGGCACTGTATCTCTCAGCGGTATATCAGCCATCTCTGCGTGACACTTCTTCAACTGGGAAACATGGAATACATCGTGAACTCCTGACAATTCTTCGGGCAATTCCAACTTGTAGGCTACTTCTCCCATACGCTCCAAAACCTTGTATGGTCCTACAAAACGTGGCGCTAACTTTCCCTTAACTCCAAAATGCTTAAATCCTCGAAGTGGAGATACTCGAAGATAAACTCGGTCTCCGACTTTGTAAACTGTCTCCTTGCGTTTAGAATCTGTGTAGTTCTTCTACCTAGACTGGGCTACCTTGAGCCTATCGCGAATCAATTTCACCTTCTGTTCAGACTCCTTAATCAAATCCGGTCCAAACAACTGGTGGTCTCCAACTTCATCCCACGACAATGGGGTCCGGCACCTCCTTCCGTACAAGGCTTCAAAAGGGGCTATCTTCAAACTGGATTGAGAACTGTTGTTGTAAGAGAACTCTGCATATGGCAAATTATCGTCCCAACTAGATCCATAATCTAGCGCGCAAGCTCTCAACATATCCTCCAAAATCTTATTGACTCTCTTGGTCTGTCCATCTGTCTGCGGATGAAAAGCGGTACTGAACTCTAGCCTAGTACCCAAAGTTTTGTGCAACTGATTCCAGAACTTTGAGGTAAACTGGGTTCCTCTATCTGATACAATACTCCTTGGAATTACATGCAGACATACGATCCTGGTCATGTATAACTTTGCCAACTTAGCACTAGTGTAGGTAGTCTTCACTGGGATGAAATGAGCTACCTTTGTCAAACGATCGACTACAACCCAAATCGAGTCATAGCCTGAACAAGTTCTGGGCAATCCCGTAATAAAATCCATGCCTAGCTTATCCCACTTCCATTCGGGTATCGGCAATGGCTGTAACAATCCTGCTGGCTTCTCATGCTCTGCCTTTACTCTCTGACATACATCACAAATTGCTACATACTCCTCAATATCCTTCTTCATTCCGCTCCACCAGAAAGTATCCTTCAAATCCAAATACATCTTGGTATTTCCTGGATGAATCGAATATGTTGAATCATGGGCCTCCTGCATAATTAACTTCCTGATCTCCGGGTCGTTAGGCACATAAACACGGTCTTCAAACCATAGGGTATCGTGCTCATCCTCACGAAATCCTTTAACTTTTCCTTTGCCCATCTTCTCCTTTATAGAGGCAACCTCCTTGTCAGTCTTCTGAGCTTCTCTGATCTTATCCATCAAAGTAGACTGAATCTCCAATGCTGCTACATAGCCTCTCGAACTATCTCCAAACATAGCTCACGAAGGTCCTCGGCTAACTCTTGTAATCTCCCGTCATTAGGGTGTTGACATGGCTTTTATGGCTCAACGCATCGGCTACTACGTTAGCCTTTCCGGGATGATAATGCAGTCTCATGTCATAATCCTTGATGAGCTCTAACCATCTTCTTTGCCTGAGATATAGCTCCTTCTATGTGAAAATGTACTTCAAACTCTTGTGATCCGTGTACACCTCATAATGGTTTCCAATGAGAAAATGTCTCCAAGTCTTTAATGCATGCACTACGACTGCTAACTCCAAATCATGCGTGGCATAATTCAACTCATGAGGCTTAAGCTGTCGTGAGGCATATGAAACAACTCTTCCCTCCTGGATAAGCACTGCTCCAAGTCCTCGACGTGAAGCGTCGCAATATACCACATAATCTTTGTTCTGATCTGGCAAAATCAACACTGGTGATGTAACCAAATGTTTCTTCAACTCCTGGAAACTGGCCTCACATTCCTCAGTCCATTTGAACTTGGTATCCTTCTTCAACAACTCTGTCATAGGTTTTGCAATCTTTGAGAAATTTTCAATAAATCTCCGGTAGTATCCTGCGAGTCCAGGAAAACTCCGGATCTCTCCCACGGTTGTTGGGGCTTCCCAATTTGTCACAGTGACAACCTTGGTGGGATCTACTGCTATACCTTCTCTGGATATAACGTGTCCGAGGAATCCAACTTCCTTCAACCAAAACTCACATTTGCTAAACTTGGCATATAACTAATGTTCTCTGAGCTTCTTACGTACCAAACGCAAATGCTCCTTATGTTCCTCTTCATTCTTCGAGTAAACCAGAATATCATCAATGAACACTACGATGAACTTATCCAAAAACTCCACAAACACTTTGTTCATCATATTCATAAAATAGGCAGGTGCGTTAGTCAGACCAAATGACATAACGGTGTACACGTACAGCCCATACCTGGTGGTAAAAGCCATCTTAGGTATATCCTATTCTCGAATCTTCAACTGATGGTATCTTGATCGCAGAACAATCTTGGAAAATACCTTAGCTCCTTTCAATCGATTAAACAGATCATTGATCATCGGTAGTGGGTACTTGTTCTTGATTGTTACTTCATTCAATCCTCGATAATCAACAACCATCCTTAACGATCCATCCTTCTTTTCCACTAGAAGTATTGGCGATCCCCAAGGCGAAGAACTTGGGCAAATATAACCTTTATCCAGTGTCGGGGGTGCAAATCCCACGGACACCTATGGGACCGGCGGACCGAGCCCCTTTTGGTTTGGCAGGGGGCAGAGAGAGCACGAAGAGCAGATCGAGGCGAAGCGCACGAGCACGCGATCAGTTTACCCAGGTTCGGGCCGCACGGATGCGTAAAACCCTACTCCTGCTTTGTGGTTTGTATTGTGTTCTTGCTCGAGAGCCCTGATTGCTACAGTGCACACCAGCAGCTAGCGAGACCGAGCGTGGGAATGATCCAACCCCCCCTCTACGTTGTGCATGGGCCTCCTTTTATATGCTCAAGGGGTCACCGACAGGTGGCAACATAGATGAGGGTAAAATTGGAAAAGGCGTGGCGATTGGCACCACCGCCTACTACAGTGTATCATACCTAACTCTGACGACAGGGGACAAGGGCATTAAATGCCTGTCTGCGTCGCCTAGACGGTGCGGAAAGGGACCGCCAGGGACGCCACTGCTTGCCACGATGGCAATCTTGTCAGCGCCGCCTGCCACCGTGTACCGCTGGCTGCACAGCTTCCCGCCACGTACGCTCTGGAAGGGTCCCGGAGCGACACGTTGGTGGATGTGCTGGAGCGCAGGTACAGAGTGGAGGCTTGCCGCGGCAAGCGCCTTGCCACGGTTACTGTCTTGTCGCGTCCGGGAGCTTGTCGCTCACCGGGCCTTGCCGGGACGTGTGGTGCGTTGCAGCAAGTTCCTTGGGATGCCTTGGTTGGCCTTCCCGGCAAGCTCCTCTTGCCGGGGTCTTGTCTCCTTCCCGGCAAGCTCCTTTTGCCGGGGTCTTGGATACTTTGTTCTTGAATGGCTCCAAAGGAACCACGGAGGACCTTGGCGGTTACCCGGCAAGCCTTGCCGCGGGATGCTGCGACTGCCCATGCACAAGTTCGGGATACTAGGGTACCCCTACTCTAGTACACCGACAGGAGCCCCCGGGCCTGGGCCACACGCGGTGCCGAGCGCTGTTGGGCCAGGCCCAAAACAGGGCACGGGTACGCGCGGCCTTGGTTACGCCATATCTCACTCCGCATCCACCGCGCCCTCGCCGAACGGCACGCGTCGAACGCGGCGTCGTGGGAGAGATCGTGGGTGGTTTATTTATTAGGAAAGGCAGAACGTCCGCCCCCTCCCCCTTTATAAGCAGGGGAAGTAGGGGTAGTGCGCCCACTCGCCCCCCTTGCTACTTCAATCTCGGAAACCTCCGCCGCTCCCTCGTCTTCCCAAAGCAGAGAGAGAGAGAACAGCGCCCTGCCCCCCCATCGCCACCAGCACCGCCAACGCCGTCGACCTCCTCCACCATTCTCGCCATGGCTCCGAAAGCCGACAAGGGGAAGGCTGTGAAGTCGACCGAGGCGCAGTGGCTTGCGGCGCTGCGGAAGGAGCGGGCCATCTTCCCCCCCCCCCCCAAGCTTGCCGCGAAGGAGCTGAGGGAGTACTACTACCTCTTCTGGTCGACGGAGACGCGAGCGCATCCGATCACGAAGGTACTCCCGGCCTCCGCTCATAAAATGGCTCCACATGGATATCCCTTCTTCGCCGTGTTCTTCTACTGCGGGCTCTGCCCGCCCTTCTCTGAATTTTTCTGCGACGTCATGAACACCTATGGCCTCTGCCTCCTTGACTTCACTCCCAATGCCGTTCTGACCATGGCAGTTTTCGCACATCTCTGCGAAAACTTTGTCGGAGTCCACCCCAACGTAGCCCTTTTCCGCCACTTCTTTATGCCCCGAGTAGAGAGAGGAGAGCCTCTATCCGGCGGAATCGCCTGGGTCTCAAGGACCGGCAAGAAGGACTCTTATCTGGAGGGCGAGTTCCACGGCAAGTGGGAGGAGTGGAGAGCAGACTGGTGCTGGATTGTCGAGGAGAACCCGTAGCCATTTACCGCCCGGTGCCAAACAGCAGCAGTACGCGGCAGTGATTGGAGTGACGTGGCCCCGGAAGATGATAGACTGAGGATTGCCGTCACCAGGATCCAACGCCTTAGGCTTGCCGGACTCACTGTAGGCGCCGTTGGCACAGATTTCCTTCGCCGCCGCATCGCCCCCCTGCAGGAACGGAGGAGGCCCGCCTGGGAGTTCAAGAATGCGGCGGATATCATGAGGCTGCGTCCGGGCCTCAACTACAACTTCACTTTCCTGGAGCTCAACACGATGCTCCAGGAGCTCTTCAAGTATGATCCTGATCATCCCGAAGTATTTAGGTTGCCGCAGGGCGTCGTTCCGCTGTGCAACAACTCTGCGCTCGACCGCATCCGGGCAATGATGCCACTGTGCGACTCGCATGGACTTGTGCCAACTTGGCAAGAGCCTGCAGACGAGGTCGTGCAGGAATTCTTCGACAACTTGGTAGAAGTGTCGATCCGCCCCGACGAGAAGAATGGCCTCACTCGCGACACCACCGATGCGGAGTTGAAGCGCATCGCCACCAGGCTGGAAGAGGCGGCGGCAGCCGCAGCGGCAGGCGAGTTCAGATTCACCATGGAGGAGGCAGAGGCAACAGAGGCGGCAAACCGTGCCGAGCGAGAGGAGCTTGCCGGCAAGAAAGAGCTTGCCCGGCAAGAGGAGCTTGCCGGCAAGAAAGATCTTGCCGGGCGTGACGCCGAGCCGAGCGAGCCCGCCGAGGATACGAGCAGCTCATTGGAGATCGACTCCTCTTCCTCCTCATCCTCAGATAGCTCGCCACAAGCAGAGCCTCCATCTCCACCAAGAAGGCATCTCCGCAAGGCCGGGGACGTAGCGAGGCGGCAGGCGAGTCGACAGTCGCTGCGCCACGCGACACGCTCCACCGCGGCAAGCACTGTTGCCGCGGGAGCGCCTCACGCTGCTGCGGCAACTGGAGCGGGGTCTTCCCGAACCACTGCTTCTGCTCCCGCCAAGCGGCCAAGGGAACCTACTCCTCCGCCTTCCCGCGCCGGGCGTGAGCTTGATTTCGACTTCTCCGTGTTCAGCTCCGACGAGGAAGAAGAAGAAGAGTAAGATTTTCTTGTTGTTCTTGTAGTTCTTCAATCCTTGCTGTTTTGTCTTGTGTGTCATTTGCTTTACTCTGAACTTATTCCTTCTTAGGACTCTGGCCCAGAGAGCAGCGAAGAGAGCCAAGGCCCCGGTGATTGTCATCGAGGACAAGCCCACCGCGACAGCAGGGGATGCGCCCGAGACAACCTTGCCGGACCCGGCAACCGTTCTCCAGAGCAGCCCCCAGCGTGAGTATATGGCTTGCTTTCCGCTGTTGGGCGCGCGCGGATATCCTTGCTTTGCTGACATCTGGCTGTTGACTTGTGCAGGAGCAGAGCAGCCCCACCAGGAGCGCCCGGAGGCCGCCCCCGAAACGCCAAGGGAGAGTCCTCCGGCAAGGGAGAGGTCCCCGGCAAGGGAGAGCTCTCCGGCAAGGGAGAAGTCTCCGGCAAGGGAGGGTTCTCCGGCAAGGGATAGCGCCAGCGGCCCCCCAGCGGCGGAGACCACAACTGCAGAACCTGGCACAGGTAATCTTCTTGCTTCAGAACTTCCCTTGGATTCTTCTTCTTTTGATCTTCTATTTTGGATATTTGCTTGACTCTTCTCCCTCTTCCGACCGTCAGATCCATCTGCTTCGGAGCCGATGGAGACCGAGGTTGCCGCCGAAGATGCTGCTGCCGCCGAAGAAGCAGCCGGCGCTGACGAGCCCGCCGGTGCAGAGACTGCCAAGGCTGCCGCCGCAGAAGCAGGCGGGGGATCTGGCGATCGCACTGACGGCCCTAAGGCCGCAGGAGCGCCAGGCGCTACATCGACGGCCGATCCCTCCGCCGCTGCCGCAGCGCCGGGCTCCGAAGAGCCCCAGCCAGGTGTCTACTTGAAGGCCGGCGACGACATCTTCATCAACCTCCCCTGGGCGTCAAGCTCCAGGGCGCCGGTCAAGGGAGAGATCTTCGACGGAGAAGTGCTCGCCTCTGCCGGGCTGGCGCTGGTTGACGCGCCAAGCAGCAGCAGCGGCGAGCCCGAGGAGGAGCGGCTGCTGCGGAAGCTGGTGTCACTCTACCGCGCCCGGCAAGCCAAGCTAGAATCCCGTGAAGCGCTTGTCGCGAAGGCGGGAGAGGACATCGAGAAGCGCGCGGAAGAGCTCCGGGGTGCCAATCAGGAAGCTCTCCGATCCTTGGCAGTGGAGCGGGCGCAACTTGCCGAGGAGCGGGAGGCCTTCCTCCTTGAGAAGGCCGAAGCCGAAGAGCAACAAAGGCTTGCCGCTGAGAAGCTGTCCGTGCAAGAAGGCGAGCTGGTGCAGCGGAAGGTCCATCTTGACAGCCATGAAGAGGAGCTTGCCGCGCGCGAGCGAACAGTTGGGGGAGCCCTCAAACGAGCAGAAGATGCTGCCGCAGCTGCCGAGGCCGCCAAGAAGGAGCTGGAGATGAAGGTGGCGCAGCTGGAGGCCGATCTCAAAGCGAGCGGCGAAGAGCTTGCCGCGCTCAAGCTTGAGCGGGAGAAGGACGCCCACAGCTACTCGGAGCTGCAGGCCCGTCTCGCTGAGAAGGGCAAAGATCTTGACGCCGCCAAGGACTCCAATGCAGATCTTGAGTTGAAGCTGATTGCTTTGACCAAGACGCTGGACAGCGCCAAGGAGCAGGAGACGGCCCTGAAGGAGGAGATCAAGGCCGGCAAGGCGCTGCTGGCGAGTGCTGCCGCCGCCCAGAGCACATTCCGGGAGAATGTGGAGCACTGGACGGAGGGTCTCATGGATATTGCCGCCGACATCGACAAGGAGCTGGCGCAGCTGGGAATGGAGGATCTCGGGTATCCCTCCGACGAGAACCTCCAACCCAGCGCCAAGCTCACCTCGTTCTTCAAAGGCGTGGCGACGGCACTCCGGCGACTCCGGGAGAGGATCCCGAAGCAGCTGGCCGACGAGTCACGCAAGATCTGCGCGGGAGCTCTTCAGAAGGTGTTGGTGAAGGTCACCTTCCGCAACCCGGGCCTCAACCTCACCAACGTCCTCAGGTCCTTGCCGCCGGATGCTGATCTGGAGGCGCTCAAGGCCCTTGTCGCACCCATTGTGGACAAGGTGAGCGGGATCAAGAGGGTTGAGGGCGACCGCGTAGACTAGGCCGCCAGTTTTCTTCTTTTCTTGTCGCTGTTGATCATGTTATGAGAACAGTCTGTTAGAGCTGCGACAAGCTATCTTGTAATATAACTCTATTTTGGGTACTGATTGCAATGTTATTTCCTCTACTTGATTCCTTCCTTTGTATGTTTTTACCCTACGCTTTTAGGGAACTTGCTGGCGCAGGAACCTTTGCCGCGAGCGCTGAGTGCGGAATGTCAGCAGCCTGCTGGCGGTGCCGCTACTGACAAGAAACCTTGTCGCAACTAGTCGCAGCTCACTTAAGTTGTTGAGCAGACTCGAAACAAAATAAGGTCGCAACTAGCTACGAGTTGGTTCCTCCGCGCACAGGTTTTCCATACAAAGTACGGTCGTTCAAGGAAGATAACTTAAAAATTAAAAAATCTGATTGCTCAAACTTTGGCAACTTAGCTTTTCTGTCGTTTGCTTCCCGGCAAGGCAAAACTTTCTTGAACGACGCCTGGTCCATACCATATCTTCTCCTTCCCCCCGCAAACTTGTGGGCGAGGGACCCTTCCTTTCCTTGAGAAAAAAGAGAGAGGAGAAAATAAAGATATGGAGCCTTATGGCTCGTTGTTGCTTACCGGGGGTAAGTGCTGCACAAAGAGTTAGATAACACATGCAAATAATAAAAAGCATGAAATCGACAAGGTGTGCATAGCACATGATCTTTATGCACGGGATCTGCGCCCGGCTTTGTACAAAGGATTACATGCAACAGCGGCAAGCCTTGTACAAAAGGTGATTGGCGGAATGGGTTCCGGCAACCGCGCCCTACGGGTAAAACTTACGAAGATGCTCTATGTTCCAGGAGTTGCTCACTGGGACGCCATCTTCGGTCTCAAGGCGGACAGCGCCAGGCCTAGTGACTCGTTTCACCCGGTAAGGGCCTTCCCACTTTGGCGTCAACTTGTTGGAATTCTTGGCGGACTGAACACGCCGAAGAACAAGGTCGCCTTCCTTGAGACTTCTGGCGTTAACTTTGCGGCTATGGTAGCGGCACAAAGCTTGCTGGTAGCGAGCAGCTCGCACAGCAGCCTGAAGATGGTCTTCCTCAAGGAGCAGTGCGTCATCTTGTCGCAGCTGCTCTTGCTCAAGCTCATCATAAGCGAGCACTCGAGGCGACCCGTATATGAGTTCCGTGGGGAGAACTGCCTCTGCTCCATAGACTAGAGCGAAAGGTGTCTGGCCAGTGGCTCGATTTGGCGTCGTCCTGATCGACCAAAGAACCACCGACAGCTCCTCGATCCAGTTTCTTCCGCACTTGTGCAGTCTATCGAAAGTTCTGGTCTTGAGCCCATGCAGCACTTCAGCATTTGCCCGCTCCGCTTGACCATTGCTTCTCGGGTGAGCAACAGAAGTGAAGCAGACCTTGGCGCCAAGATCTTGGATGTACTGCATGAAGGTGCGGCTCGTAAATTGTGTACCGTTGTCGGTGATTATCCTGTTAGGGATCCCGAAGCGGCAAACAATCGACCTGAAGAACTTGATTGCTGACTGTGTTGTCACCTTCCTCACTGGTTCCACTTCCGGCCACTTTGTGAACTTGTCGATTGCAACGTACAAGTACTCAAAGCCCCCGACTGCTCGGGGAAAGGGGCCGAGGATATCGAGCCCCCAGACCAAAAATGGCCAGGATAAAGGGATCGTCTGGAGAGCTTGAGCTGGCTGGTGTATCTACTTGGAATGGAACTGGCATGCTTCACACTTGGTTACTTGTGTAGTTGCATCCTGGAGGGCTGTCGGCCAAAAGAAACCTTGCCGAAATTCTTTGCCGGCAAGTGCTCTTGCGCCAATGTGGTGACCACATATGCCTCCATGTATCTCTGCCAACAGCTTTTGTCCATCTTCCCGTGGAATACACTTCAATTTCACACCGTTGAGTCTTCTTCTGTACAGTGTGCTGTCGACAAACTGGTACATACTTGACTGCCGAGCTACTCTTTCCGCTTCTTCTTGCTCTTCGGGAAGTTCTCCTGTCTGAAGGAAACGGACAATCTACTGCGCCCATGCTGGAGCTTGTGGCTCGACAACAAGGACTAAAGGCATGTCTGCTGCTGCGGGAACATCCGCTTCTACGGCAAGAGCCTGCGGCTCTGCCGGAGCTTGACGTTCCCCGGCAAGCTTGCCGGAGCAAAACTTGTCGGGAGCGTCTGCTTCAACGGAACAAACCCTAGGGCTTGCCGGAGCAGACTGCTCCTCAGCACTCTTGGTGTTGATCTTGGGGACCTTCTTGGCGGCGGCTTCGGGAAGCTTTGCCGGAAAATAGTCACTAGAGATCAACTTCCTCTTCTTGCTCTGTCCAGTTGATGGTGTTACGGACGGTCGAGTCAGCTTGAGCACAAAGATCCCTGGTTCCACAGGTAACTTAAGTGCGGCGCACTTTGATAGGCCATCGGCAATGTCGTTCTGAGCCCTTGGGACATGCTCCATTTGCAGGCCATCAAAGTGCTCTTCTAGCTTTCTCACTTCGTCAACGTAGGCTTCCATCAACGGACTCTGATAATTCTTGTTCACTTGGCGGACGACAAGCTGCGAGTCACCCCTGACAATGAGCTTCTTGATCCCAAGGTCTGCCGCGATCCTGAGACCGGCAAGCAAGCCTTCATACTCTGCAGTATTGTTTGTCGCTTGCTCCTTGGGAAAGTGCATCTGGACTACGTACTTGAGGTGCTCTCCGGTGGGTGCGACAAGCAGCACACCAGCGCTAGCGCCTTGCAGCGAGAAGGCACCGTCAAAGTACATGAGCCACTCTTTGCTCGCTTCCTTGACGAGGATGCTCGTTTCTGGAATTTCTTCATCCGGTGTTGGCGTCCACTCTGCTATGAATTCTGCCAATGCTCTGCTTTGGATAGTTTAAGTACTCTCTAACTTGAGGCCAAAGCTTGACAGTTCCAGTGCCCACTCAACAATCCTGCCTGTCGCTTCTGGATTCTGCAGTATCCTCTTCAGCGGAAAGCGAGTGATGACTGTAATCTCATGTGCTTGGAAGTAATGGCGCAGCTTTCTCGAGGCCATGAGAAGGCCGAAAAGCAATTTCTGCACACCAGAATACCTTGACCTAGCCCCCTGCGTAGATCCATCCTTGTCGGGACCAGAGCTTGTCGGGGAAGCCCCCTGCTTGTCGCTGGATGCGCTTGCCGCGGTTGCTGGCTCGTCATCTGCCTCCCTCTCCGCCACTAACGTAGCACTAACCACTTGATTGGTTGCCGCGATGTACAGCAGCAACTTCTCTTGTGGCTTAGGTGCGACAAGTGTTGGAGTGGAGGACAGGTATCTCTTCAAGTCTTGCAGCGCAGCCTCCGCTTCCGGAGTCCATTTCATTGGACCTGCCTTTTTCAAAATTTTGAAAAACGGCAGGGCGCGCTCAGCAAACCGAGAGATAAACCTGCTGAGGGCAGCCACGCAACCGGCAAGTCTTCGTACATCCTTGACGTGCTTTGGTGCTTCGATCTGCTCAATGGCCTTGATCTTGTCGGGATTGGCTTCAATTCCCCGCTGAGACAAAAAGAACCCGAGACCAAGAAAGTGTCCACCGTCCGGCAAGAGTTATGATGCCCACTCCGACAAGCGCACCTCTTCGGAGTGCTGCGCTACCGTCGAGGACGCACCATCGAGCTCCACCGGCAAGTGTAAGAAGGCAATGGCAGCTCCACCAGAGACCAAGAAAGTGTCTGCCAAGGAGGACGGCACTGGTGGTACTTTCACCATCAGTGCCACGCTTGACCCTAAATAGGAAAGCGTGCTCATTGCTTTCCTGCGGGCGAATGTCGACGTGTTTGCATGGCAACCGTCTGACATCCCCGGTGTTCCCAGGAAAGTAATTGAGCACCATCTTGCCGTTTGTCCTAATGCGCGGCCCGTCAAGCAGAAGGTCAGGAAGCAAGCAGTGGAGCGCCAAGAATTCATAGCAGAAGAAATCAGGAAATTGGAAGCGGCAGGCCTTGTCAGAGGAGTGCTCCATCCTACGTGGTTGGCCAATCCTGTAGTCGTGCGCAAGGCAAACGGGAAATGGAGGCTTTGTATCGACTTTACCGATGTTAATAAAGCTTGTCCCAAAGACCCATTTCCCTTGCCGCGCATTGACCAGATTGTTGACTCCACGGCCGGATGTGATTTGCTTTCATTTCTTGACGCATACTCAGGATACCATCAAATCTTCATGGCAGAAGAGGATGAGGAGAAAACCGCATTCATTACTCCATGTGGCACGTACTGTTTCATACGGATGCCTTTCGGTTTAAAGAATGCTGGTTCAACATTTGCAAGAGTAGTCCATGTCGCTCTTGAGCTGCAAATGCACAGAAATGTGGAAGCCTACATGGATGACATAGTGGTCAAGAGCAAGGACAGGGCAACTCTAATTCAAGATTTAGACGAGACCTTTGCAAATCTGCGCAAGATCAACCTCAAGCTCAACCCCGAGAAGTGCGTGTTTGGAGTCCCCTCCGGCAAGCTTCTCGGGTTCTTTGTGTCTCAGCGGGGAATTGAAGCCAATCCCGACAAGATCAAGGCCATTGAGCAGATCGAAGCACCAAAGCGCGTCAAGGATGTACGAAGACTTGCCGGTTGCGTGGCTGCCCTCAGCAGGTTTATCTCTCGGTTTGCTGAGCGCGCCCTGCCGTTTTTCAAAATTTTGAAAAAGGCAGGTCCAATGAAATGGACTCCGGAAGCGGAGGCTGCGCTGCAAGACTTGAAGAGATACCTGTCCTCCACTCCAACACTTGTCGCACCTAAGCCACAAGAGAAGTTGCTGCTGTACATCGCGGCAACCAATCAAGTGGTTAGTGCTACGTTAGTGGCGGAGAGGGAGGCAGATGACGAGCCAGCAACCGCGGCAAGCGCATCCAGCGACAAGCAGGGGGCTTCCCCGACAAGCTCTGGTCCCGACAAGGATGGATCTGCGCAGGGGGCTAGGTCAAGGTATTCTGGTGTGCAGAAATTGCTTTTCGGCCTTCTCATGGCCTCGAGAAAGCTGCGCCATTACTTCCAAGCACATGAGATTACAGTCATCACTCGCTTTCCGCTGAAGAGGATACTGCAGAATCCAGAAGCGACAGGCAGGATTGTTGAGTGGGCACTGGAACTGTCAAGCTTTGGCCTCAAGTTAGAGAGTACTTCAACTATCCAAAGCAGAGCATTGGCAGAATTCATAGCAGAGTGGACGCCAACACCGGATGAAGAAATTCCAGAAACGAGCATCCTCGTCAAGGAAGCGAGCAAAGAGTGGCTCATGTACTTTGACGGTGCCTTCTCGCTGCAAGGCGCTAGCGCTGGTGTGCTGCTTGTCGCACCCACCGGAGAGCACCTCAAGTACGTAGTCCAGATGCACTTTCCCAAGGAGCAAGCGACAAACAATACTGCAGAGTATGAAGGCTTGCTTGCCGGTCTCAGGATCGCGGCAGACCTTGAGATCAAGAAGCTCATTGTCAGGGGTGACTCGCAGCTTGTCGTCCGCCAAGTGAACAAGAATTATCAGAGTCCGTTGATGGAAGCCTACGTTGACGAAGTGAGAAAGCTAGAAGAGCACTTTGACGGCCTGCAAATGGAGCATGTCCCAAGGGCTCAGAACGACATTGCCGATGGCCTGTCAAAGTGCGCCGCACTTAAGTTACCTGTGGAACCAGGGATCTTTGTGCTCAAGCTGACTCGACCGTCTGTAACACCATCAACTGGACAGAGCAAGAAGAGGAAGTTGATCTCTAGTGACTATTTTCCGGCAGAGCTTCCCGAAGCCGCCGCCAAGAAGGTCCCCAAGATCAACACCAAGAGTGCTGAGGAGCAGTCTGCTCCGGCAAGCCCTAGGGTTTGTTCCATTGAAGCAGACGCTCCCGACAAGTTTTGCTCCGGCAAGCTTGCCGGGGAACGTCAAGCTCCGGCTGAGCCGCAGGCTCTTGCCGTAGAAGCGGATGTTCCCGCAGCAGCAGACATGCCTTTAGTCCTTGTTGTCGAGCCGCAAGCTCCAGCATGGGCGCAACAGATTGTCCGTTTCCTTCAGACAGGAGAACTTCCCGAAGAGCAAGAAGAAGCGGAAAGAGTAGCCCGGCAGTCAAGTATGTACCAGTTTGTCGACAGCACACTGTACAGAAGAAGACTCAACGGTGTGAAATTGAAGTGTATTCCCCGGGAAGATGGACAAAAGCTGTTGGCAGAGATACATGGAGGCATATGTGGTCACCACATTGGCGCAAGAGCACTTGCCGGCAAAGCATTTCGGCAAGGTTACTTTTGGCCGACAGCCCTCCAGGATGCAACTGCACAAGTAACCAAGTGTGAAGCGTGCCAGTTCCATTCCAAGTAGATACACCAGCCAGCTCAAGCTCTCCAGACGATCCCTTTATCCTGGCCATTTTCGGTCTGGGGGCTCGATATCCTCGGCCCCTTTCCCTGAGCAGTCGGGGGCTTTGAGTACTTGTACGTTGCAATCGACAAGTTCACAAAGTGGACGGAAGTGGAACCAGTGAGGAAGGTGACAACACAGTCAGCAATCAAGTTCTTCAGGTCGATTGTTTGCCGCTTCGGGATCCCTAACAGGATAATCACCGACAACGGTACACAATTTATGAGCCGCACCTTCATGCAGTACGTCCAAGATCTTGGCGCCAAGGTCTGCTTCGCTTCTGTTGCTCACCCGAGAAGCAACGGTCAAGCGGAGAGGGCAAATGCTGAAGTGTTGCGTGGGCTCAAGACCAGAACTTTTGACAGACTGCACAAGTGCGGAAGAAACTGGATCGAGGAGCTGCCGGTGGTTCTTTGGTCGATCAGGACGACGCCAAATCGAGCCACTGGCCAGACACCTTTCGCTCTAGTCTATGGAGCAGAGGCAGTTCTCCCCACGGAACTCGTATACGGGTCGCCTCGAGTGCTCGCTTATGATGAGCTTGAGCAAGAGCAGCTGCGACAAGATGACGCACTGCTCCTTGAGGAAGACCATCTTCAGGCTGCTGTGCGAGCTGCTCGCTACCAACAAGCTTTGCGCCGCTACCATAGCCGCAAAGTTAACGCTAGAAGTCTCGAGGAAGGTGACCTTGTTCTTCGGCGTGTTCAGTCCGCCAAGAATTCCAACAAGTTGACGCCGAAGTGGGAAGGCCCTTACCGGGTGAAACGAGTCACTAGGCCTGGCGCTGTCCGCCTTGAGACCGAAGATGGCGTCCCAGTGAGCAACTCCTGGAACATAGAGCATCTTCGTAAGTTTTACCCGTAGGGCGCGGTTGCCGGAACCCGTTCCGCCAATCACCTTTTGTACAAGTCTTGCCGCTGTTGCATGTAATCCTTTGTACAAAGCCGGGTGCAGATCCCGTGCATAAAGATCATGTGCTCCGCACACCTTGTCGATTTCATGCTTTTTATTATTTGCATGTGTTATCTAACACTTTGTGCAGCACTTACCCCCGGTAAGCAACAATGAGCCATAAGGCTCCATATCTTTATTTTCTCCTCTCTCTTTTTTCTCAAGGAAAGGAAGGGTCCCTCGCCCACGAGTTTGCCGGGGGGAAGGAGAAGATATGGTATGGACCAGGCGTCGTTCAAGAAAGTTTCGCCTTGCCGGGAAGCAAACGACAGAAAAGCTAAGTTGCCAAAGTTTGAGCAATCAGATTTTCTAATTTTTAAGTTATCTTCCTTGAACGACCGTAGTTTGTATGGAAAACCTGTGCGCGGAGGAACCAACTCGTAGCTAGTTGCGACCTTATTTTGTTTCGAGTCCGCTCAACAACTTAAGTGAGCTGCGACTAGCTGCGACAAGGTTTCTTGTCGGTAGCGGCACCGCCAGCAGGCTGCTGACGTTCCGCACTCAGCGCTCGCGACAAAGGTGCCTGCGCCGGCAAGTTCCCTAAAAGCGTAGGGTAAAAACATACAAAGGAAGGAATCAAGTAGAGGAAATAACAATGCAATCAGTACCCAAAATAGAGTTATATTACAAGATAGCTTGTCGCAGCTCTAACAGACTGTTCTCATAACATGATCAACAGCGACAGGAAAAGAAGAAAACAGGCGGCCTAGTCTACGCGGTCGCCCTCAACCCTCTTGATCCCGCTCACCTTGTCCACAATGGGTGCGACAAGGGCCTTGAGCGCCTCCAGATCAGCATCTGGCGGCAAGGACCTGAGGACGTTGGTGAGGTTGAGGCCCGGGTTGCGGAAGGCCACCTTCACCAACACCTTCTGAAGAGCTCCCGCGCAGATCTTGCGCGACTCGTCGGCCAGCTGCTTCGGAATCCTCTCTCGGAGTCGCCGGAGTGCCGTCGCCACGCCTTTGAAGAATGAGGTGAGCTTGGCGCTGGGTTGGAGGTTCTCGTCGGAGGGATGCCCAAGATCCTCCATTCCCAGCTACGCCAGCTCCTTGTCGATGTCGGCGGCAACATCCACGAGACCCTCCGTCCAGTGCTCCACATTCTCCCGGAATGTGCTCTGGGCGGCGGCAGCACTCACCAGCAGTGCCTTGCCGGCCTTGATCTCCTCCTTCAGGGCCGTCTCCTGCTCCTTGGCGCTGTCCAGCGTCTTGGTCAAAGCAATCAGCTTCAACTCAAGATCTGCATTGGAGTCCTTGGCGGCGTCAAGATCTTTGCCCTTCTCGACGAGACGGGCCTGCAGTTCCGAGTAGCTGTGGGCGTCCTTCTCTCGCTCAAGCTTGAGCGCGGCAAGCTCTTCGTCGCTCGCTTTGAGATCGGCCTCCAGCTGCGCCACCTTCATCTCCAGCTCCTTCTTGGCAGCCTCGGCAGCTGCGGCAGCATCTTCTGCTCGTTTGAGGGCTCCGCCAACTGTTCGCTCGTGCGCGGCAAGCTCCTCTTCATGGCTGTCAAGATGGACCTTCCGCTGCACCAGCTCGCCTTCTTGCACGGACAGCTTCTCAGCGGCAAGCCTTTGTTGCTCTTCGACTTCGGCCTTCTCGAGGAGGAAGGCCTCCCGCTCCTCGGCAAGTCGCGCCCGCTCCACTGCCAAGGATCGGAGAGCTTCCTGATTGGCACCCCGGAGCTCTTCCGCGCGCTTCTCGATGTCCTCTCCCGCCTTCGCGACAAGCGCTTCACGGGATTCTAGCTTGGCTTGTCGGGCGCGGTAGAGCGACACCAGCTTCCACAGCAGCCGCTCCTCCTCGGGCTCGCCGCTGCTGCTGCTTAGCACGTCAACCAGCGCCAGCCCAGCGGAGGCGAGCACTTCTCCGTCGAAGATCTCTCCCTCGACCGACGCCCTGGAGCTTGACGCCCAGGGGAGGTTGATGAAAATGTCGTCGCCAGCCTTCAAGTAGACGCCTGGCTGGGGCTCTTCGGAGCCCGGTGCTGCGGCAGCGGCGGAGGGATCGGCCGTCGATGTAGCGCCTGGTGCTCCTGCGGCCTCAGGGCCGTTAGTGCGATCGCCAGATCCCCCGCCTGCTTCTGCGGCGGCAGCCTTGGCAGTCTCTGCGCCAGCGGGCTCGTCAGCGCCGGCTGCTTCTTCGGCGGCAGCAGCGTCTTCGGCGGCAACCTCGGTCTCCATCGGCTCCGAAGCAGATGGATCTGATGGCCGGAAGAGGGAGAAGAGTCAAGCTAATATCCAAAAAAGAAGATCAAAAGAAGAAGAATCCAAGGGAAGTTCTGAAGCAAGAAGATTACCTGTGCCAGGTTCTAGAGTTGTGGTCTCCGCCGCCGGGGGGCCGCTGGCGCTGTCCCTTGCCGGAGAACCCTCCCTTGCCGGAGACTTCTCCCTTGCCGGAGAGCTCTCCCTTGCCGGGGACCTCTCCCTTGCTGGAGGACTCTCCCTTGGCGTTTCAGGGGCGGCCTCCGGGCGCTCCTGGTGGGGCTGCTCTGCTCCTGCACAAGTCAACAGCCAGATGTCAGCAAAGCAAGGATATCCGCGCGCGCCCAACAGCGGAAAGCAAGCCATATACTCACGCTGGGGGCTGCTCTGGAGAACGGTTGCCGGGTCCGGCAAGGTTGTCTCGGGCGCATCCCCTACTGTCGCGGTGGGCTCGTCCTCGATGACAATCACCGGGGCCTTGGCTCTCTTCGCTGCTCTTTGGGCCAGAGTCCTAAGAAGGAATAAGTTCAGAGTAAAGCAAATGAGACACAAGACAAAACAACAAGGATTGAAGAACTACAAGAACAACAAGAAAATCTTACTCTTCTTCTTCTTCCTCGTCGGAGCTGAACGCGGAGAAGTCGAAATCCGGCTCACGCCCGGCGCGGGAAGGCGGAGGAGTAGGTTCCCTTGGCCGCTTGGCGGGAGCAGAAGCAGTGGTCCGGGAAGACCCCGCTCCAGTTGCCGCAGCAGCGTGAGGCGCTCCCGCGGCAATAGTGCTTGCCGCGGTGGAGCGTGTCACGCGGCACGGCAATTGTTGACTCACCTGCCGCCTCGCTACGTCCCCGGCCTTGCGGAGACGCCTTCTTGGTGGAGATGGAGGCTCTGCTTGTGGCGAGCTGTCTGAGGATGAGGAGGAAGAGGAGTCGATCTCCAACGAGCCGCTCGTATCCTCGGCGGGCTCGCTCGGCTCAGCGTCACGCCCGGCAAGATCTTTCTTGCCGGCAAGCTCCTCTTGCCGGGCAAGCTCTTTCTTTCCGGCAAGCTCCTCTCGCTCGGCACGGTTTGCCGCCTCTGTTGCCTCTGCCTCCTCCATGGTGAATCCGAACTCGCATGCCGCTGCGGCTGCCGCCGCCTCTTCCAGCTTGGTGGCAATGCGCTTCAACTCTGCATCGGTGGTGTCGCGAGTGAGGCCATTCTTCTCGTCGGGGCGGATCGGCACTTCTACCAAGTTGTCGAAGAATTCCTGCACGACCTCGTCTGCAGGCTCTTGCCAAGTTGGCACAAGTCCATGCGAGTCGCACAGTGGCATCATTGCCCGGATGCGGTCGAGCCCAGAGTTGTTGCACAGCGGAACGACGCCCTGCGGCAACCTAAATACTTTGGGATGATCAGGATCATACTTGAAGAGCTCCTGGAGCATCGCGTTGAGCTCCAGGACAGTGAAGTTGTAGTTGAGGCCCGGACGCAGCCTCATGATATCCGCCGCATTCTTGAACTCCCAGGCGGGCCTCCTCCGTTCCTGCAGGGGGGCGATGCGGCGGCGAAGGAAATCTGCGCCAACGGCGCCTATAGTGAGTCCGGCAAGCCTAAGGCATTGGATCCTGGTGACGGCAATCCTCAGCCTATCGTCTTCCGAGGCCACGTCACTCCAATCACTGCCGCGTACTGCTGCTGTTTGGCGCCGGGCGGTAAATGGCTGCGGGTTCTCCTCGACAATCCAGCACCAGTCTGCTCTCCACTCCTCCCACTTGCCGCGGAACTCGCCCTCCAGATAAGAGTCCTTCTTGCCGGTCCTTGAGACCCAGGCGACTCCGCCGGATAGAGGCTCTCCTCTCTCTACTCGGGGCATAAAGAAGTGGCGGAAAAGGGCTACGTTGGGGTGGACTCCGACAAAGTTTTCGCAGAGATGTGCGAAAACTGCCATGGTTAGAACGGCATTGGGAGTGAAGTCAAGGAGGCAGAGGCCGTAGGTGTTCATGATGTCGCAGAAAAATTCAGAGAAGGGCGGGCAGAGCCCGCAGTAGAAGAACACGGCGAAGAAGGGATATCCGTGTGGAGCCATTTTATGAGCGGAGGCCGGGAGTACCTTCGTGGTCGGATGCGCTCGCATCTCTGTCGACCAGAAGAGGTAGTAGTACTCCCTCAGCTCCTTCGCGGCAAGCTTTGGGGGGGGGGGGGGAGATGGCCCACTCCTTCCGCAGCGCCGCAAGCCGCTGCGCCTCGGTCGACTTCACAGCCTTCCCCTTGTCGGCTTTCGGAGCCATGGCGGGAATGGTGGAGGAGGTCGACGGCGTTGGTGGTGCTGGTGGCGATGGGGGGGGGGGGGCAGGGCGCTGTTCTCTCTCTGCTTTGGGAAGACAGGGGAGCGCGGCGGAGGTTTCCGAGATTGAAGTAGCAAGGGGGCGAGTGGGCGCACTACCCCTACTTCCCCTGCTTATAAAGGGGGAGGGGGCGGACGTTCCGCCTTTCCTAATAAAGAAACCACCCACGATCTCTCCCACGACGCCGCGTGCCATTCGGGGAGGGCGCGGTGGATGCGGAGTGAGATATGGCGTAACCAAGGCCACGCGTGCCCGTGCCCTGTTTTGGGCCTGGCCCAACAGCGCTCGGCACCGCGTGTGGCCCAGGCCCGGGGGCTCCTGTCGGTGTACTAGAGTAGGGGTACCCTAGTATCCCGAACTTGTGCATGGGCAGTCGCAGCGTCCCGCGGCAAGGCTTGCCGGGTAACCGCCAAGGTCCTCCGTGGTTCCTTTGGAGCCATTCAAGAACAAAGTATCCAAGACCCCGGCAAAAGGAGCTTGCCGGGAAGGTGACAAGACCCCGGCAAGAGGAGCTTGCCGGGAAGGCCCCCCGGCAGCTTGCACCGCGATGGTGTAGATGCTGAGGAACTCCGACGGATGCGACTTGCCGTTGTACTTCTCGGGTACGTCTGGCTTGAAATTCTTCTTGTTGGGCCACTGGACTTGCCGCAGCTCACAGGTAAACGCAGGACAACCTACTGCGTACGGCAAGTCGCCTGGTTCCCCTGGCGCATGCATGTCAACAGAGGGCCCAGCACGCTAGTCGGATTGACGCCACGCTTCTCTTCGGCGCTCGATGCAAGTGCGAGTGTCTTCTTGCTGTCGTTCATCAAGAACTTGGCGCTGATCGCGACGAGCTCATGGATCCGATGACGCGGTGGAGTCGCTGTCGAGGTGGATCCGGCGAGTCGGCGATCTTGGCCTTCGGGGCGGGGAGTGCATAGTGGTTGCACCCCCACCGATTGTGTCGCCACCGGCTCGTGCCTGGCTGACTTGCCGCGGCTGCGACGTGCTCGGCTGCCGTGGATTGTCGCCGTTGGCGAAGCCGATGAGACTCTGAATGGTGGCCCTCCAGTCGTCGATCTTGTCCGCCGCTGGAGGGTAGTCTAGGAGCAGTTGGGCCCGCGCCAAAGCTTCTGCTGAAGTGGCGGGCGGCGGCGGCGAACGGTGCGAGGAACGGGATATGCTCGGACTTCTAACCATGTTAGAAGGAGCAGTATCTCGTCCAGGCGACCGTGCTCCGCTCGCACCAGCAAGTTGGCGTGCATGCTGGTCTTGAGCGCTCCGAGATCCACCAGCTCGATCTTGGTCCAGCAAGCGTATGGTACCATGAGTATCATGACGCTGCCGGTCCCGTGCCTCCTGGGATGGGCGCGGTGCGTGTACCGACGCCGAGGTCTTGGAGTGCGTTCGGTCGTTGTGGGAGCCGACTGCGCCCCCGATGGGCAGCGCAGCCTTGTCCTTGGACCTGGCAGCACCATGAGCTCCCTCGTGGGCGCCCGTTCTTACGCCGGCGTCCACCCCACCCAGCCGTTCGCTCCGGTGATGGCGGGTTTGGCGTGGACGGAGCAGATGCCTCCGAAGCCTTCTTCTTCGGCGGCATGTCGATGAAGATGATGAAGATCTAGCTCGTGCGAACGCCGGATCAGGTTCACACAAACTCGATGCACCCCTACCTGGCGCGCTAAAGATGTCGGGGGTGCTAATCCCACGGACACCTATGGGACTGGCAGACCGAGCCCCTTTTGGTTCGGCAGGGGGCGGAGAGAGCACGAAGAGCAGATCGAGGCGAAGCGCACGAGCACGCGATCAGTTTACCCAGGTTCGGGCCGCACAAATGCGTAAAACCCTACTCCTGCTTTGTGGTTTGTATTGTGTTCTTGCTCGAGAGCGCCGATTGCTACAGTACACACCAGCAACTAGCGAGACCAAGCGTGGGAATGATCCATCCCCCCCTCTACGTTGCGCATGGGCCTCCTTTTATATGCTCAAGGGGTCACCGACAGGTGGCAACATAGATGAGGGTAAAATTGGAAAAGGCGTGGCGATTGGCACCACCGCCTACTACAGTGTATCATACCTAACTCTGACGGCAGGGGACAAGGGCATTAAATGCCTGTCTGCATCGCCTAGACGGTGCGGAAAGGGACTGCCAGGGACGCCACTGCTTGCCATGATGGCAATCTTGTCAGCGCCGCCTGCCACCGTGTACCGCTGGCTGCACAGCTTCCCGCCACGTACGCTCTGGAAGGGTCCCGGAGTGACACGTTGGTGGATGTGTTGGAGCGCAGGTACAGAGTGGAGGCTTGCCGCGACAAGCGCCTTGCCGCGGTTACTGTCTTGTCGTGTCCGGGAGCTTGTCGCTCACCGGGCCTTGTCGGGACGCGTGGTGCGTTGCGGCAAGTTCCTTGGGATGCCTTGGTTGGCCTTCCCAGCAAGCTCCTCTTGCCGGGGTCTTATCTCCTTCCCAGCAAGATCCTTTTGCCGGGGTCTTGGATACTTTGTTCTTGAATGGCTCCAAAGGAACCACGGAGGACCTTGGCGGTTACCCGGCAAGCCTTGCCGCGGGACGCTGCGACTGCCCGTGCACAAGTTCGGGATACTAGGGTACCCCTACTCTAGTACACCGACATCCAGTAACTCTTTAATCTGCTTCTTAATCTCCTGCAAATCTTTTGCGAGCATCATGTATGGTCTCTTAGATATTGGCCCTGTGCCTGGCAAAAGTTCAATCAAAAACTCAATATCTCTATCCAGTGGCATGCCTGGTAACTCCTCTGGAAATACGTCAGGGAAATGCTTCACCACTGGTACTTCCTCCTGCACAACTCCTGTTAAGGAATTTACTTGAGTCCGGTTAGGCACATGCCGGGATACATACTTGATTCTTCTTCCTTCTGGCGTTGTAAGCAAAATTGACTTACTAGCGCATTCAATGTTCCCTTCATACTTCGATAACCAATCCATGCCTAATATCACATCCAATCCTTGGGATTCCAATATTATTAGGTCTGAGGGAAATACATAGTTACCAATCCTTAATGGTAACCGATCACACCATAGACTAGCCATATACTCTGCTCCAGGCGAGGTTACTAACATGGGTGACCTAAGGGCTTGGGTTGGCAGTTTATACTTATCCACAAATCCCCTTGAGATGTATGAATGCGATGCACCAGTATCAAAAAGAACGAGTGCAGTAAATGACTTAACCAAAAACTTACCTATTACTGCATCTGGCTGAGCTTCAACCTCCTCCACGTTAACGTGGTTCACCTGTCCCCTATTGAAAGGGTTCGGCTTCTTCCCAGAGCTTCCATTGCCATTTCCATTCTGGGATTCAGGACATTCATTGGCATAATGTCCGGTCTTCTGACACTTAAAGCAAGTGACTTGGCTCAGGTCTCTCTTGGCTGGTGTTGATGGGTTGGTACGGTTCTGGCCGTTGCTTCCTCCCTTCCCATTACCATTCTTTTGGCCATTATGATTATGCGAACTTCCACCTCCATGAGTATGCTGAAAAGGTCCTCCCAGTTTAGGGGTAAATCGCGGCTTCTGCTGCGCTCCAGAATTATACTTCCCTTGTCCATACCTCCTCTTACGGTTTTCAATCTACTGCCGCTTCCCTTCAATCATAAGAGCGCGACCTACCAACTCCTGGTAGTTGTTGAAGCTTGCTACCATCAACTGCATGCTCAACTCATCATTCAGTCCTTCCAAAAACTTCTCCTGCTTAGCTACATCCGTAGCAACGTCATCTAGGGCATAACGTGCTAGCTTACTAAAGTCATCCACATACTGGCCAACTGTCCGTCCTCCTTGGCGCAAGTTGCAAAACTCACGCTTCTTCATGGCCATAGCTCCTGCTGAAACATGGGCACTACGGAAAGCCTGCTGAAACTGGTCCCATGTGACAGTGTCGATAGGGTAAGTGGCTGTGAAATTCTCCCACCATGATGCTGCGGGTCCATCAAGCTGATGTGCGACAAATTTCACCTTTTCCGCATCTATGCATCCTGCCATGGTCAACTCCCTTGCTGTCTTGCGGAGCCAATCATCTGCTACTATAGGCTCGGTGCTACTGGATAACACCGACAGATTCAACCTAAGAAAACGGGTTAAGTGATCAACAGGTGGTGGTGGTGGTGGTGGTGGGTTGTTGTCGTTGTTCCCCTGATTCTGATACTGGACTAGCAACTGCATCAACGTATTCTGCTGCTGGATCAACTGAGTGAGCTCCCGTGGGAAGGTAAATCCGGGGTCACGTCTCGGAGGCATCTGATGGGTTTAGAAAAGATTAGATTTAAGAATAGAGAGAGGTCTAGAGAGAAAACACTACCCATATGCACATGAGGCAAAAGCAAGCAATTCACTTCATTCAATCAAACAAGGGCATACAATTGGTCTAACTATCGCAAAAGTGCTCAGACTACTCTATTTACATGGTGGAATACTACTACTGATGTGGTGGTCTACTAGAAATATTATTCGGTTGCAGACTCCATGATATCTGCTCCAGCTTCATCAACATAGTCATCATCACTATCGTCTGGGTCCAAGTCGGTGTCGTCGATGATGATGTAGTCTTCCGGGCGAATCTCCTTGGGTTCTTCATCTTCTTCTACTGGTGTAGGGTCTCCCATGAATATTCCGATCTTCTTGATCAGGTCGTCATTCTTCTCCACTAGTACTTCGATTTCCTCCATATAATCTTCACGTGTAGCCTTGAGTTCTTCCTCCAGCTCCGTGATTCTTTTCCTCGCCTTCTTCAGATCTATCATGTTTGCGCACATCTGGTTCTCCTGACGTCGAATGTGCGGGTTTAACTCCTGGATGAAAGCTGCGATTGATCTATCCTTCTTGGTGCTGATCATCTCCCAGTGCTTATCTCGGCGCCCACAAATCTGATAAATTGTATCCTTGAGATCATTGCGGTAAACTTCTCTAATACGTCCCATGGCGATGTGAGCTGCCATGCTCTTTCCTAGACTCCAGGTTGGTGCATCAAAGGAAAACTCTATGGGCTCAGTGACTGTCATGAACATCCTTCCTGGAACTTGAACTTGAATCATCCAGCACTCCTCCTCGGGTAAAGTGGCGTTGTAGGTTCCGGTGAAGCTTGGTACTCCGATGTTCAGGTATCTAGTGACTTCCTTCAAGTGACGTCCAAAGGGTGTATCTTCATCCGGTTGTGTAAACTTGTTTCTTGCATCCGCCATCCTAAAAGAGTAGAAAAGATGAGGAGTCGGAAATGAGACGAGTGAGTAGTGATATAGGGCTTTAGCTTAGTGGTCGTGTCCTACAGTCAGCGTGTGCTCTGATACCATCTTGTAGCGACCAAACCTCAAACAGTCTGATCTCTATGCTTCAGTGTCATCCCTGGATCAGTAATGCTGACATGCACAGTACTTGAAGGATTTATAACAGAGTAGCAATCACACACTTATTACATCGAATGTCTCAAAAGAGAACTTATTACAATAAATAGGGCTTAAGGCCATCTAATAACGATAACATCGAAAGGCTTGGAAGATAAGTGAGTCCATTAACTCCAACGGCATCACCGAGTATAGAACCATGACCTAAAGGCACCTTACTCGTCGTCTGAGAAGTCTGCAACATGAACGTTGCAGCCCAAAACGGGTCAGCACATGGAATATGCTGGCAATGTAACACACAGAGAGTAATGAAGAATAAGGCTATACTACATGCATATTTGGCTGGTGGAAAGCTCTATGGTTACAGTTTTGCGTAAAGCCAATTTTTCCCTACTGCAAAGGAATAAATTTTCTTTAACTATCATGGTAGTTGTTAAACATTGAGAGTGTAGACACCCTCTCAATCCCAATTAAGCATCATCATTAAACCCAACATTATTAATTAAATTAACATGATGAGATTCACATGATAATCCAAGTACTAGATACTCAAGACTTCCATAACCAGGGACACGGCTAACCATGATTAGTTTATACACTCTGTAGAGGTTTGCGCACTTTTCCCCACAAGACTCTATCTCCTCCGTTGGGATTCTCGCACTACATGATGTTTGAGAAACGGATGACCGAGACATAGTCTTTCAGAAGCGCTAGCACCTTACGAACGGGTAGACCGTACCAACCTACATCCCCTACATCTGCTAGTCTACCACTTTAAGAGTTCGCACAACTTAGTCAACTATGCTAGAGCCCATAGTAGCTTGTGGCTGCACACGGAAGTTTCTAGTATGAATAATCTCATGATCCCTTTGAGCCTGGGTGGCGGTCCATAAAGAAAAACAAGCAATCGCTGGAATACCCAGGTGCCTCAATCCACCCAGATGTGTGTTTAAGTTGCCACCTTAGATAAACCATTAATTTAACAATCTCACATCTGTCATGGATACACTCACCCAATCCACGTCTACTAGCATGGAAATATAAGCAAACGTAGAAGTAACTCCCAAGGGTTTGATAATAAAACAGGTAATAGGTACTACCTCATCTACTTCCCAAAACCCACAATTTAATTAGATCCTATTCATGCAATGTTTGAGGATTGATCTAATGCAATAAAACTGGGTAGTAGGAGGTATGATCAAAGTGTTACTTGCCTTGCTGATGATCCGTGAAACCTAGCGATTCGAAGTAGCAAGCGGCACAACGAGTACTCTACCGCAAACAAACAAGCATACAATAAGTACTCAACTAATGCACAGGTAAAACTCAAATAAGAGAACTAACCAGAAAGTTCAACTTAGGAACTCCGGTTTGCAAAAAGAATCAAATCGAACGAAGCAACGAAAGTCCAACGGCGAAAGAAACAAGCTTCGTTTACTAATCTAGATCTAGGTCAAATTTTTACAGAAGCAAAAACTTGTTTGAGTTGGTTAAACGGAAAGAGGGTTTCGAGACGAAACTGCACGCACTTGAATCGCTTGATTCCGATAAACGAGCGAAAAGTTATATTAGAACGAAAACAAAATCAGAAATCGCGATCAGAAATAATCGCGGAAAATCCGAGAAAAATAAAACGACGAACAGATTAACGAACGAACGTTCGATTTTTGGAACTAAACGGTGAACGCGTTCATTAAATGAACGGACGAGCGAACGCTCTCTAAATAAGCTAAACCCGAAAATAAACCGATCTAAATAAATAAAAAACGGATCTAGAAAAATAACCGAACGAAAAACTGAACGGTTTTCTAGGGAAAACCGGCGTCGGCGGCGGGGTCAACCTCGGCGGCGGCGGGGGGGGGGGGGGGTCAGCGGGCGGGGCAGCGGCGGCTCCGGCGTGCGGCGGTGTGGCGTCCGGCGCGGGGCGGCGTCCGGCGGCGGCTGCTTGGGGCGGCTAGGGTTAGGGTTAGGCGCGGGGTGGGCTTACGGGCTCGGGGCGGCTCCTTATAAAGGCCAGCCGGACAGAGTCCTGGCCGAATACGGCCCAAAGTCGGTTGCGCGTTTTTTAAATAATTACGCACAGAAAAACAAATAAAAGAAATACTAAACGGATTCCAAAAATTCCGAAATATATTTTCCCCGACTTCTAAAATCAAGCCGAACAGGATGAACATTTATTTGGGGCCTAAATGCAATTTTGGAAAATGCGCATTTTTCTAAATTCAAATAAAATAGCAAATAAATCCAAAATAAAATCTTATTTGATTTTATTTTTAAATCCTCAATATTTCTTTATTTAGGGAAATTCATTTTATTCCCTCTCTCATATATTTATAATAGAAATAATTGAAGATAAAATAAATAAAAATCAAATGATCCTGTTTTCAAAATTTGAGAAAACTCAAATATGAAAATAACGAAATCCCCAACTCTCTCCGAGGGTCCTTGAGTTGTGTAGAATTTCTAGGATCAAACCAAAAGCAAATAAAATATGATATGCAGTGATGTTCTAATGTATAACATTCCAAATTGAAAATTTGGGATGTTACACCTTGGTTCATATCTGAGGGAAATACCTACCGCCGTTGTGCTGCATCATCACTTCCTCTTTGGGGAAATATCGACGTAGCTTCAAGCGACATCAAAAGGAATTTCTGGCACCGTTGTCGAGGAGGATCTTCATGATAACTAGGTTCCTAATCACAAATCTCATCTCCTCGCAATTTACATTATTTGCCATTTGCCTCTCGTTTTCCTCTCTCCCACTTCACAAAAATTTGCTGTTTTATTCGCCTCTCCTTTTCTGTTTGTCATTCTCTTGCTTTCGAGTCTCAATCGCTAGCGTCCCTATTCCTCCTTTGTCACCAGATTTTGATGTCCTTTACTTCAAGCAAGGACAAGGAGAAAACTTGAAAGATGCCTGGTATAGGCTTATGGAATCGTATTGTATTTCCAACTTAAAGGGGAATGCTAAAGTTTTTCTTCGGAATGTTTACATAGGATTAGCTTTGGATCATAGACAACTTCTCGATTTTTCTGCTAAAGGAAACTTCATTGATCTTGATGCCAATGCTGCCTATGAAATCTTAGAGGGAATTTTGGGAATTCCACCTCAAAAGAAGGGGTTTCCTTTTACCCCCGAGGGAGCTTAGATGTTGGACAAACTTGGTGATTTGCATAAGCATATGGTTGAAATACAAAAATATAATGAACCCCTTAAACACCTCAATGGTAGTATCAATCGCACGAATGCCTTGATTACTCTTTGTAATAAGTGATTGGATATTTTGGATCTTAAGATGGTTTCTTTTCCAGAGAATTTAGGGAAGAGTAAAGAGCCTCCCGATTTTGAGAAAACCCTTACAAAAATTGCCAAAACTTCGGAAGACAAAACTTAGATCCTTGCCTTATGCCTAGCTAAGGGCGTAAAACTATAGCGCTTGTTGGGAGGCAACCCAATGAATAAAATTTATTTTTTTCTTTTTGCTTCCTGTTTTTGAGTGTTAGCACAATTATGCTACTATTATGATTGCGTTTTTTGTGTTTTAATTAGTGTTTGTGCCAAGTAAAGCCTTTAGGATCTTCTTGGGCAATATTTGTTTGATCTTGCTGAAAAACAGAAACTTTTATGCTCGTGAAATTAATTTTCATTTTTTACTAGAGAGCGATAAAATACCCATTCCATTTGAAATAGATCATTATGCAAATTTCTTAGGTCATCCTAATTTTTCAGAGTTTTTCGAGTTACATAAATATTCAAAATAGTCAGATTGGTACAGACTGTTCTGTTTTGACAGATTCTGTTTTCTTTTGTGTTGTGTGCTTATTTTGATGGCTCTATAGTTTTCTTTGAGTTTTTGCCATAGAAAAGTTGGAATACCGTAGATATAACACAAAAAACAAAATATGAATTGGTTTAATACAACACTTATAGGAGTGATTTTTTATTCTTATACTAACAGATCTCATGAAGGTTTTATTGAGTTTTGTGTAATTGAAGTTTTCAAGTTTTGGGTTATCTTACGATGGATGAAGTAAGGATGTAAGAGCCTAAGCTTGGGGATTCCCCTACATCCCAAGCTATTATTCAAGAATGAGCAACCAACTAAGCTTGGGGATGCCCCCGAGTGGCATCCCCGCTTTCTTCCAACAACTATCGATATTTTACTCGAGACTATATTTTTATTCGCCACATGATATGTGTTTTGCTTGGAGCGTCTTATATGATATGTGTCTTTGCTTGTTTTATTTTTTGTTTTAAGTCATCAATCCCTGCTAGACACACCTGTTTAAGAGATCCAAAATTATATCTTGACTTGTTAGAATTGCTCTCTATGCTTCACTTAATTTTTTATGAGCAATGGACTTGCTCTAGTGCTTCAGTTATATCTTTTTGAGCATGATGTGCTTTGCTATTTTTGAAGAAATGCTCTCTTCCTTAACTTAGATTTATTTGAGAGTTAGTAAAATTTTGAAGAAATTCTCTCTTGCTTTACTTAAATTATTTTGAGAGAAAGAAAAAAAAGTATGCTCATGATCTTCACTTATATTTGTTTGAGCTTATGGAAAGCAACACATGAAAATTAGTCCCATAGTGATAGATATTGAAGAAGGATAAAGATAGAGAAATAAAAAGAGAAAGAAAAATGTCATGAAGATCATTGGACAAAATAAACTTGATTCTTAGTAATAGTTTTGAGATATGATGATGTGATATGTGAGTCATCTTAATGAGTAATTATGCTTTAGTAAGAATATGGGTGTTAAGGTTTGTGATTCCCTACGCATGCACGAAAGTCAACAATCATGCAATGAAATTATATCCTACTTGTGGTGCATTATTCAGTGTTAAGTATGCTTAATGCTTGCTTATGAGATTACTTGTTTCTTGGTTGGCCGCTTCCCAATCTTTTGCTAACCTTCATTTTGCACTGAGTATGACCTCTACTTAGGCATCCAAAATCCTTTAAACCAGTTTTGCCACATGAGTCCACTATATCCACCTATATGCGGTATTCTTTTGCCGTTCTAAGCAAATTTGCATGTGCCATCTTTAATTTTCAAAATAAACTCCTCTTTTGTGTGTTTGTTTCGCTCGTGAAGCGGTGAGGGGTTGCTAATATTGTCCATGCTAGATGTGTTATTCTCAAGATGAGTGTTTATTCACTTGTCATTGCACGAGGGTAAGGCAAAGGTATTAGGGATGCCCAGTCCCGAAATGCAAAAAGAATGTATTTACTTTATGTTGTCAAATAATAAATTCCTTGGAAAGTGTTGGTATGAAGGGCACCCGTGGATACAGTTAGCCATGGAAAGTGAAAGTTTTGGTGGAAAAAGGAATAAACTTTATTTTCTGTTTGGGAACCGCCTATGATATATCTATGCATGGAAAGTATTGGGAACACTAAGTCGTTTTCATTCGTGGGATGGATACACCTCCCAAAATGTTTTTATCTATATTTTTTCGCTTTGAGCTGTGGAACCTCTACAAATACCTACTTCCCTCTGCGAAGGGCCTATCTTTTACTTTGTGCAATTTTTATGTTGAGTCTCCATCTTCTCTTATAAAAGCTCCAACTAGGAGGCAATATGATCGTGCTTAAGTATTGGGTGTAGTTAATATTCGAGTGTGTTTCATGAATCGATCAATGTTTGAGCGTGATGGGCTAGGGATAACTTATTTTAGCGTTGATATTTTGAAAGACATGGTTGCTTGTTGATATGCTTGAGTATCTAAATTATTATGTCAAAACTGGACTATTGCATTGAATCACATAAAAGTCCAAATTTCCATGCTATAAAGAAAAGAATATGATATGCCATGATGAACAGCACTCCACATCAAAAATTCTGTTTTTATCACTTACCTACTAGAGGACGAGTAGGAGTTAAGCTTGGGGATGCTGATACATCTCCAACGTATCTATAATTTCTGATTGTTCTATGTTGTTTTATTATCAATCTTGGATGTTTTATAATCATTTTATATCATTCTTTGGTACTAACCAATTGACATAGTGCCAAGTGCTAGTTGCTATTTTTTACATCGCAGAAAATCAATATCAAACGGAGTCCAAATGCCACGAAACTTTACGGAGATTTTTATGGACCAGATGGAAGATATTGGGCCTTGGTTGCACCTGGGGGGGAGTCCCTAGGAGGGGACAATCCACCAGCGCGCACCAGGAGGCCCAGGCGTGCCCTGGTGGGTTGTGCCCACCTCGGGTGCCCCCGGACCGCCTCTTTGCTCTATAAATATCCCAAAAATGCCAAAACCCTATGGGAGTCCACGAAATATTCACCCAGTCGCCGCAGAGTCCAGAACCACCAGATCCAATCTAGACACCATCACGGAGTGGTTCACCACTTCCATTGGTGTCTTTCCGTTGATGCATGAGTAGTTCTTTGCAGACCTTCGGTTCCGTAGTTAGTAGCTAGATGGCTTCATCTCTCTCTCTCTTGATTCTCAATACAATGGTCTCTTGGAGATCCATATGATGTAACTCTTTTGTGGTGTGTTTGTTGGGATCGATGAACTTTGAGTTTATGATCATATCTATCTTTTTATATCCATGAAAGTATTTGAGTTTCTTTGATCTCTTTTATTCATGATCTCTTATAGCCTCGTATTTCTTCTCTAATATTTGGTTTTTGTTTGGCCAACTTGGTATATTTATCTTGCAATGGAAAGAGGTGCCCGGTAGTGGGTTCGATCTTACGGTGCTTGATCCCAGTGACAGAAAAGGAACCGACACGTATGTATCGTTGCTACTAAGGATAAAAAGATGGGATCTATATCTACCGCCATAGATAAACGGATCTTGTCTACATCATGTCATCATTCTTATTGCATTACTCCGTTTCTCCATGAACTTAATACACTAGATGCATGCTGGATAGCGGTCGATGTGTGGAGTAATAGTAGTAGATGCAGGCAGGAGTCGGTCTACTAATCTTGGATGTGATGCTATGTAATGATAATTGCCTGGATATCGTCATACTTATTTGAGGTTCTATCAATTCCCCAACAATAATTTGTTCACCCATTGCTATGCTATTTTTCTCGAGAGAAGCCACTAGTGAAACCTACGGCCCCCAGTTCACTTTTTCATATTATTGGCCTTCGCGATCTATTTTTATTTGCTTTTATTTTCAGATCTATTAAACAACAAACCCAAAAATATCTTCCTGCAATTTATTTTATCTGGCATTCGTTCTATCAATATTTACAACTCTCTCCCGTCAACACGCCATTTCTGGCGCCGTTACCCGAAAGGGATTGACAAACCCTTTAACACGTGGGTTGCGAGTGGTTGTTATTTGTGTGCAGGGGTTGATTACGTTGTGTTGCTTGGTTCTCCTACTGGTTCGGTTACCTTGGTTTCATATCTGAGGGAAATACCTACCGCCACTGTGTTGCATTATCCCATCCTCTTTGGGGGAAATACTGACGTAGCTTCATGCGACATCAATTACATCTTGTACTTGATTACTATATGGTTTATTTGGTGGAATATTATATGTTCAGATCCATTATGCTATTTAATATCCCTCTGATCTTGAGCATGATTATTGTTTGTGAGTAGTTACTTTTGTTCTTGAGGTCACGGGAGAAATCTTGTTGCAAGTAATCATGTGAACTTGATATGTGCTCGATATTTTGATGATATGTATGTTGTGATTCCCTTAGTGGTGTCACGTGAACGTCGACTACATGACACTTCACCATCTTTGGGCCTAAGGGAATGCATTGTGGAGTAGTTATTAGATGATGGGTTGCTAGAGTGACAGAAGCTTAAACCCTAGTTTATGCACTACTTCGTAAGGGACCAATTTGGATCCAAATGTTTAATGCTATGGTTAGATTTTATCTTAATACGTTTCTCGTAGTTGCAGATGCTTGCTAGGGGGTTAATCATAAGTGGGAGATTTTTTCATGTTAGAACAACACCCAAGCACCGGTCCACTCAGATATCAAATTATCATAGTAGTGAACACGAATCAAACTAACATGATGAAAGTGACTAGATGAAATTCTTGTGTGCCCTCAAGAATGATTTGCTTATTATAAGAGACCATTTTGGCCTATCCTTTGCCACAAAAGGATTGGGCTACGTTGCTGCACTTTATTTACCTTTACCGTTGCTTGCTCGCTGAAAATTATCTTGCTATCAAACTGCCTGTTACCAACAGTTTCAGTGCTTGCAGAAAATACCTTGTTGCAAACCACTTGTCATTTCCTTCTTCTCCTTGTTGGGTTCGACACTCTTACTTATCGATAAGACTACGATTGATCCCCTATACTTGTGGGTCATCAAGACTATTTTCTCGTGCCGTTGTCGGGGAGTGAAGCACTCTTGGTAAGTGGAAATTGGTAAGGAAAAATTACTACTACATGTTAGAATTTATTGTCACTTGCTACGGTGGAAAACCATCATTTTAGGGGTTTGTTCGGGGTATCTTCACCTCGAATAGAACCACAATTAGTTGCCCCTCAACCTACTTCACCTACTGAAAATATTGGTTATGAAATTCATTCGCGTATGATAGAACACTTGTTAGCTAATCCTTATGAAGGAGATGGAACTGAACATCCTGATATGCACTTGATATATGTGGATTAAATTTGTGGATTATTTAAGCTTGCAGGTTTATCCGGAGATGAAGCTAAGAAGAAGGTTTTACCTTTATATTTGAAGGGAAAAGCATTGACATGGTATAGGCTATGCGTTGTGATAACCCATAAGTATAGGGGATCGCAACAGTTTTCAAGGGTAGAGTATTCAACCCAAATTTATTGATTCAACACGAGGGGAGCCAAAGAATATTCTCAAGTATTAGCAGCTGTCAGCTGAGTTGTCAATTCAACCACACCTAGAAACTTAATATCTGCAGCAAAGTGTTTAGTAGCAAAGTAATATGATAGTAGTGGTAACGGTAGCAAAAGGTAACAATAGTAAAAGTAATGTTTTTCGTATTTTGTAGTGATGATAGCAATAGCAACGGGAAAGTAAATAAGCGGAGAATAATATATGGAAAGCTCGTAGGCAATGGATCAATGATGGAGAATTATGCTGGATTCGGTTCATCATGTAACAGTCATAACCTAGGGTGACACAGAACTAGCTCCAGTTCATTGATATAATGTAAGGATGTATTCCGAACATAGTCATACGTGCTTATGGAAAAGAACTTGCATGACATCTTTTGTCCTACCCTCCCATGGCAGTGGAGTCCTTACGGAAACTAAGGGATATTAAGGCCTCCTTTTAATAGAGAACTGGAACAAAGCATTAACATATAGTGAATACATGAACTCCTCAAACTCCGGTCATCACCGGTAAGTATCCCGATTATTGTCACTTTGGGGTTAACGGATCATAACACATAATAGGTGACTATAGACTTGCAAGATAGGATCAAGAACACTCATATATTGATGAAAACATAATAGGTTCAGATCTGAAATCATGGCACTCGGGCCCTAGTGACAAGCATTAAGCATAGCAAAGTCATAGCAACATCAATCTCAGAACATAGTGGACACTAGGGATCAAACCCTAACAAAACTAACTCGATTACATCATAGATCCCATCCAACCCATCACCGTCCAGCAAGCCTACGATGCAATTACTTACGCACGGCGGTGAGCATCATGAAATTGGTGATGTAGGATGGTTGGTGATGACGACGGCGACGGATTCCCCTCTCCGGAGCCCCGAACGAACTCCAGATCAGCCCTCCCGAGAGGTTTTAGGGCTTGGCGGCGGCTCCGTATCGTAAAACGCGACGTTTTCTTCTCTTTGATTTTTTCTCCCCGAAACTCAATATATGGAGGTGGAGTTGGAGTCAGAGAGGCAACAGGGCCCCACGAGGTATGGGGGCGCGCCCCCACCCTCGTGGAGAGACGGTGGCCCCCTGGCCTTCATCTTTGGTAGGTATTTTTCTTATTTTCTGAAAAGTGGCTCCGTGAAGTTTCAGGTCATTCCGAGAATGTTTGCTCCTGCACATAAATAACACCATGGTAATTCTGCTGAAAATAGCGTGAGTCCAGGTTAGTTCCATTCAAATCATGCAAGTTAGAGTCCAAAACAAGGGCAAAAGTGTTTGGAAAAGTAGATACGTTGGAGACGTATCAACTCCCCCAAGCTTAAACTCCGTTTGCTCTTGTTGTTGTAAATATGTAAAGCCAGCATTCAAGTTTTCAGCAAAGATTATAACTAACCACATTCACAATAACGCATAGGTCTCAAGTTTACTCATATCAATGGCATAATCAACTAGCGAACCATAATAATAAAACTCGGATGACAACACTTTCTCAAAACAATCATAATATGTATAACAGGATGGTATCTCGCTAGCCCTTTCTGACACTGCAAAACATAAATGCAGAGCACCTTTATAGACCAAGGACTGACTAGACATTGTAATTCATGGTAAAAGAGATCCAGTCAAGTCACACTCAATGTAAACTAATAGTAATGAATGCAAATGACAGCGGTGCTCTCCAACTGGTGCTTTACAATAAGAGGATGATGACTCAGCATAAAAAGTAAATAGATAGGCCCTTCGCAGAGGGAAGCAGGGATTTGTAGAGGTGCCAGAGCTCGGTTTTGAAACAAAGGTGAATAAAATTTTGAGCGGTATACTTTCATTGTCAACATAACAACCAAGAGATGGCGATATCTTCCATGCTACACACATTATAGGCGGTTCCCAAACAAAATGGTAAAGTTTATACCCCCCTTCCACCACAAGCATCAATCCATGGCTTGCTCGAAACAACGAGTGCCTCCAACTAAGAAGAGTCCCAGGGGGAGTTTTGTTTGCAATTATTTTGATTTAGTTTGCATAAAGCATGGGACTGGGCATCCCGGTGACCAGCCATTTATCTCGTGAGTGAGGAGCAGAGTCCACTCCTCTTGAGAATAACCCGCCTAACATGGAAGATACAGACAGCCCTAGTTGATACATGAGCTATTCGAGCATACAAAACAGGATATTTATTTGAAGGTTTAGAGTTTGGCACATACAAATTTACTTGGAACGGCAAGTAGATACCGTATATAGGTAGATATAGTGGACTCATGTGGAATAACTTTGGGGTTTAAGGGATTGGATGCACAAGCAGTATTCCCGCTTAGTACAAGTGAAGGCTAGCAAAAGACTGGGAAGCGACCAGCTAGAGAGCGACAACAGTCATGAACATGCATTAAAATTAATCAACACCGAATGCAAGCATGAGTAGGATATAATCCACCATGAACATAAATATCGTGAAGGCTATGTTGATTTTGTTTCAACTACATGCGTGAACATGTGCCAAGTCAAGTCACTTAAATCATTCAGAGGAGGATACCACCCTATCATACCACATCATAACCATTTTAATAGCATGTTGGCATGCAAGGTAAACCATTATAACTCATAGCTAATCAAGCATGGCACAAGAAACTATGATCTCTAGTTGTCATTGCAAACATGTTTATTCATAATAGGCTGAATCAGGAACGATGAACTAATCATATTTACAAAAACAAAAGAGGTCGAGTTCATACCAGCTTTTCTCATCTCAGCCAGCCCATCATATATCATCATAATTGCCTTTCACTTGCACGACCGAATAGTGTGAATAATAATAATAGTGCACGTGCATTGGACTAAGCTGGAATCTGTAAGCATTCAATAAACAGGAGAAGCCAAGGCAATATGGGCTCTTTTGTCAGATCAACAATAATGCATATAAGAGCTACTTCAACAATTTAATTATTGTCTTCTCCTATCGACCCCCAAAGAAAAGAAAAGAAATAAAACTATTTACACGGGAAAGCTCCCAACAAGCAAAAGAAGAACATGAAGTATTTTTGGGTTTTCTTTTTAATTACTACTACAAGCATGGAAATTAAACTGATTAACAGCTACAACTAATTTTTTTGGTTTTTCTTAAGGTTTATTAAACACACAAGAAGAAACATAAAAAAGGAAAATAAACTAGCATGGATGATACAATGAAAAAGTATGAGCACCGACATCTAGCAATGAGTGTGTGAGCATAAATGTAATGTCGGTGAGAAATATGTACTCCCCCAAGATTAGGCTTTTGGCCTAAGTTGGTCTATGGCCAGGGCTGGCCTGGCGGATATCCATAATAATAGTTGGGGTCGTACTGTGGTGCAGACGAGGAAGACTCCTATTGCCACTGGCTAACAATCATCTCCGGATCCCACTGGTAATTAGACTGTCGTGAAGGATCAAATTGTGGTCCGGCTCTGGCTCCTCGGCTGGTGCAGGGTTCCGGTAGGCGTGAATAGCCATCAACAGAACAAGGTACGTGCCTATAGTCAAATCAAACAAAGAAGGAGCAGGCAAGGTAATAGTCTCAGGATGATGTTTATTAAAGAACAATTGATATTTAAGCTCTCCTTCCCTATTCTTAACAATAAAATCATGCGCCACCATACTTTTATAATCTAAATAAACACGAGGCAACACCTTTTCTTCCTTCTCATAATGCCTAATAGGTATGTTAAAATGTGCAGCTAGGCGTGTAGCATAGATGCCTCCAAAGATGGGGCCCTTGGTACGGTTCGGACTTAACCGTTTGGCAATAATACCGCCCATACTAAAAGAGTTATCACCGTATAAACCATGGTGCAAAATAATAATATCAGGGATACTCAGGTTTCCATAGTTTCCGCGACCAATTAAGCAACGGCTAGCAAATAATGCAAAGTAACGTAAAACAGGAAAGTGTATGCTAGTGATTCGTGCATCGGAAACCTTCCTTGTTTCCCCTACAGTGATAGTGTCAATAAATCCCTCCACATCGTCACGATGTGGTTCTTCTGTATTTCCCTCAAAAGGGACTAAACAAATCTGACAGAAATCATAAAGTGACATCTCCTTATGCTCATCATATAAATAAAACTCCACCGTAGGTGGTGAGCTCCTAGAATGGAAATGAAAGTTTTGCACAAAGATATTTGTGAGCAAGAGATACTGATCGCATTGGTCGTGGAGGAAAGCGGTAAGGCCTGCAGTCTGAGCCAATTCATGGAAATCTTCATAAATCCCAGCTGCTCTTAAGAAATCCTCAGAAGGCCATTCACACGCCCGAACCTCCGTGGTGTGAGGCAGATTATACTTAGGCTTCGGTGCCTTTTCCTTCGAGCTTTGGCTCGATGAGCCCCTCAAAAGTCTCCTCATCATTTTCTGAAAAATTCTGAAATTTTTAGTAACTTCAAAATAGAAGTAAACCAAACTCAATAATATTGATAGCAACCACTCCTACAAGTGCCGAGGGCCTATATCATGCATCAAAACTACTTTTGACCATATAAATTTGACATGCAAGCACAAGAACAGGGTCACCTAAGCAGCAAAAATTTGCAATGAATATAGCACTAGAACAAAAACTAATTGGACCAATGGAGGAGTCACATACCAAGGAACAATCTCCCCAAGTAGTTTTGTGAGAGGTGCTTTGAGCAAGGAGATCGAAAATGGCAGCAAAACGAGCTTGGACTCGGGTTTGAGCTGGTTATTCGTGTTTGGGGGAGGAAGAAGTAGTGTATGGGTGAAAGGATAAGTGGAGGAGGGCCATCGTGGGCCCACGAGGCAGGGGGCGCGCCCTAGAGGGGTGGGCGCGCCCTCCACCCTCGTGGGCAGGTGGTTGGCCCCCTGGTGTGTTTTCAGTTCCATAAATCCTCAAATATTCTAGAAAAATCATATTTAATTTCCAGGGCAATTGGAGAACTTTTATTTTCGAGGTATTTTTATATTGCACTGATAATCAGATAACAGACAGAAAAATAGTTTTTTCATTTTATTTAATATAAATAACAGAAAGTAAAAGTGGGGTACAGAAGGTTGTGCCTTCTAGTTTCATCCATTTCATGGTCATCAAAAGGAATGCACTAACAAGGTTGATCAAGTCTTCTTAACGAACTCATTCCGAATAACATGGAACCGGGGAAATTTCGAATAACACTATGTTACCTCAACGGGGATATGCACATCCCCAATAATAAGAATATCATATTTCTTCTTGACAATAGGAAGAGGAAATTCAAAACCTCGAAATATAATTGATGGAATTTTTCCAATAGAGTTGATACTATGAAGTTGAGGTTGTTTCCTCGGAAAGTGTACCGTATGCTCATTACCATTAACATGAAAAGTGACATTGCCTTTAGTGCAATCAATAACAGCCCCTGCAGTATTCAAAAAGGGTCTTCCAAGAATAATAGACATACTATCGTCCTTAGGAATATCAAGAATAACAAAGTCCGTTAAAATAGTAACGTTTGCAACTACAACAGGCACATCCTCACAAATACCGACAAGTATACCAGTTGATTTATCAGCCATTTGCAAAGATATTTCAGTAGGTGTCAACTTATTCAAATCAAGTCTACGATATAAAGAGAGAGGCATAACACTAACACCGGCCCCAAGATCACATAAAGCAGTTTTAACATAGTTTCTTTTTATAGAGCATGGTATAGTGGGTACTCCTGGATCTCCAAGTTTCTTTCGTATTCCACCCTTAAAAGTATAATTAGCAAGCATGGTAGAAATTTCAGCTTCCGGTATCTTTCTTTTATTTGTAATTATATCTTTCATGTACTTAGCATAAGGATTAGTTTTGAGCATATCAGTTAATCGCATACACAAAAAGATAGGTATAATCATTTCAGCAAAGCGCTGAAAATCCTCATCATCGGTTTTCTTGGATGGTTTGGGAGGAAAGGGCATGGGTTTCTGAACCCAAGGTTCTCTTTCTTTACCATGTTTCCTAGCAAAAAAAGTCTTTTTTATCATAACGTTGATTCTTTGATTGTGGGTTATCAAGATCAACAGCAGGTTCAACTTCTATATCATTGTCATCACTAGGTTGAGCATCATTATGAACATTATTATTAGCATTATCACTAGTTTCAGTTTCATTACCAGGTTGTGTTTCAGCATTAGAAATAGAAATATCATTTGGATTCTCAGGTGTTTCAACAATAGGATCACTAGAAGCATGTAAAGTCTTATCATTTTTCTTTTCCTTCTTTTTAGAAGAACTAGGTGCATCTAAATTATTTCTCTCAGAATCTTGCTCAATTCTCTTAGGATGGCCTTCGGGATACAAAGGTTCCTGAGTCATTCTACCAGTTCTAGTAGCCACTCTAACAGCATTATCATTATCTTTACTATTCAATTCATTGAGCAAATCATTTTGAGCTTTAAGTACTTGTTCTACTTGAGTGGTAACCATAGAAGCATGTTGTAACGCCCGGATAATTAGGCTACAGTAAATCTCTCCTAATGATGCCATGTCATTTTTGATTACTGTTGCTAACAACAAAAATCAATTCAAAAAAATGGCAAACAACAAAAGTTTTCAAAAGGTCAAAACTAAAATGTTCTTATTCTGACAATTAATTCACAAGATATATTGGTGGAGAAAACAAGTTTTTATAAATTGTTTAAATGCACTAAACTAATTTATTTGGGAGCCCAAGTTATTGTGGCATTAGCAAAAGTAGTAACATTATTTTAGGAACAAATCATATTTTCTTAATTAAGACTTTAGTAAATAGAAAACAAAATAAAACAGTAAAAGAAATAAGAAAAAAAGAATAAAAACAAAAACAAAAACTAACAAAAAAAGAGGGAACCCCCTCCCACGGCCCACTGGCCCAGCTGGCCGGCCAGCCCACCTGGACCAGCCGGCCCACCCCGCCGCCTTAACCCCCCACTCCCCCAGTCCAACCCTAGCCACCACCCACTTCCCCCCACTCGCGCCCCCACTCTCCCCCTCTCCCCGATCCAGATCGGATCGGGGCACGACCCCGCCGCCTCGTCAACACCCGCCGCCGCCCGGAGCTCCTCGGACCTCGCCGGAGCATCCCCCCCGCCGGGCTGCCTCCTCCTCCTCAACGGACTGTGTCCCCTACGTCCGCGTCGTCCCCATCCCCTGCCTCGAACCCCGCTGCCCGTGCCCTGCGACCCGCCGTGAGCCTCGCCTCCTTCCCTCTCCCTCGCGCGACCCCACCTGCCGCGCAGCGTGCGCGCTCGCACTCATCACCGCAGCCCCCGCACGCCGGTGCCCGTGCCCCGCCCGCGTCCCTGGCCGCATGCCTCGCGTCATGGCCGCGCGCTCGTCTTCTGCTGCCGATGCGTCTGCTCTAGCCGCTGCCGTTGCCACGCCTCTGCCCGACTCCGCGTTTGAGCGCCGCCCTGCCGCATCTCGCCGCAGCTTGCGCTTGCGGGCAACGCCCACGGCCACGCCCATGCGCACCCGCGCGCCCCTCCTCCCACATGCTGCCAGCCGCCGACCGCCTCGCCTTCGGCCTTCCCTTCCCCTGTCGCCTCCTGGCCGCGAGCTCGCGCCCGACCGGCCTCTGCAGTCGCTGCCGCTCGCCCGCTAGCGTTGTCCGCGCCTCCACGCCCCCTCGCCACGCCACTCCGGCGCCCTGCGGTCGCCTTCGCCCCCCTCGCGACCGCTCCGCCTCCAGCCGCACCGGTGCCGCCGCGGCCACTACCCTGTTGGCTGCGCCCGTCGCCGCCCACTAGAGTGCGCCCATCGCGCGCTATGTCCGGTCGACCCGCATACGCCACAAGGGCCTATGACAGCTGGGCCCCGCCCCCTATGACAATGACTGGTGGGCCAAGCCCCAGAACATTTTAAAATAAAAATGAAAATGAAAATGAATTAATAAAATTTATAATTAATTAATTAGAGAATTAATTAAGTTAATTAATCCTATTTAATTATTCTAATTAACTAGTTTGTTTAATTAAACAATAATTAGATTAGTGAAACCCTAATTAGACTAAACAGCCAATGACCAATGGGGCCCACCCCCCTAATTAATCCTGATTAGGTTAATTAAACTGGATAATTAAATGTGTCACTGACAGGTGGGACCCACCTGTCAGGTTGACCAGGTCAACTGCTGATGTCATGCTGACGTCAGCAAACACTATTCTGGATAATGTTGATTTAATTAATTAAATAAATCCTAAAAATGATTTAAATCTTTTAAAGTTAATATTAAATAAACCGTAGCTCGGATGGAAAAACTTTGTACATGAAAGTTGCTCAGAACGACGCGACGAATCCGGATACGCAGCCCGTTCGTCCGCCACACATCCCTAGCATAGCAAACATGCAACTTTCCTCTCCGGTTAATTTGTCCAAAAACGCGAAACACCATGGATAATTTCCCGAATGTTTGCCCCCTTCACCGATACCACCTCCTACCGTGTTAGGGCACACCTAGCATCACGCTTTGTCATGTCATGCATCGTCATGCATTTGTTTGCATTATATTTATTGTTTCTTCCCCCTCTTCCCTCGCTAGACACCGAGACGGACGCCGCTGCTACCCAGTACGACTACGGTGTTGACGACCCCTCTCTCTTGCCAGAGCAACCAGGTGAAAGATCGTGGATGTCGCCTAGAGGGGGGGTGAATAGGCGTTTTAAAATAATTACGATTTAGGCTTGAACAAATGCGGAATAAACCTAGTGGTTAATTTGTCAAGCACAAAACCTAAAACAACTAGGCTCACCTATGTGCACCAACAACTTATGCTAAGCAAGATAAGCAACCATGCGATAGCAAGATATATGACAAGAAACAATACGGCTATCACAAAGTAAAGTGCATAAGTAAAGAGCTCGGGTAAGAGATAACCGAGGCACGCGGAGACGACGATGTATCCCGAAGTTCACACCCTTGCGGATGCTAATCTCCGTTTGGAGCGGTGTGGAGGAACAATGCTCCCCAAGAAGCCACTAGGGCCACCGTAATCTCCTCACGCCCTCCCACAATGCAAGATGCCGTGATTCCACTAAGGGACCCTTGAGGGCAGTCACCGAACCCGTCGAATGGAAACCCTTGGGGGCGGTCACCGAACCCGTACACTTTGGCAACCCTTGGGGGCGGTCACCAGTACCCGTCAAATTGCTCGGGGCGATCTCCACAACCTAATTGGAGACCTCGACGCTTGCCCGGAGCTTTACACCACAATGATTGAGCTCCGAACAACACCAACCGTCTAGGGCGCCAAGGCACCCAAGAGGAACAAGCTCTAGGGTGCCCAAACACCCAAGAGTAATAAGCTTCTCAAACTTCACTTCCACGTATCACCGTGGAGAACTCAAACCGATGCACAAAATGCAATGGCAAGGGCACACGGAGTGCCCAAGTCCTTCTCTCTCAAATCCCACCGGAGCAACTAATGCTAGGGAGGAAAATGAGAGGAAGAACAAGAAGGAGAACACCAAGAACTCCAAGATCTAGATCCAAGAGGTTTCCCTCACATAGAGGAGAAAGTGATTGGTGGAAATGTGGATCTAGATCTCCTCTCTCTTTTCCCTCAAAAACTAGCAAGAATCCATGGAGGGATTGAGAGTTAGCAAGCTCAAAGAAGGTCAACAATGGGGGCAAAAACAAGCTCAAGAGATAGGGAACCATTGGGGAAGAAGACCCCCTTAAATAGGTCCCCACGAAACTGCCCGTTATGTACAGAATAACATAGGAGCGGTACAACCTCTATGAGCACCGGTACAACCGGTAACAGGCAATAAGCGGTACAACCGGCCCACAACCGCCCAACAACCGCACCACAAGAGAGACCAGTCCGGTGGTAGAGCGGTACATGACCGGTACAACCTCCGGACCAATTCTGGAGCGGTACAACCGCTGCAAACACCGGTTGTACCGGTCAAGCGGTACAACCTCTCCATGGGGCAGTACAACCTCTCTGTGTAAAACATGCAATATCAAAACAACCACAACTTTCGCATACGAGCTCTGAATTCAACGAAAGCAAGTTTGTTGGAAAGCTAATGACAAGGGCTAACACAATCTTGAGAGAAATATCAATAAGAAGCAAATGAGAAAAGGACCATAATAAAATGGTGAGAACCCTTCCTTGGATAAGACCGGTAAAACCTCCAACATTGAAAACATCATAGAAGATGCATGCGAACTCTATTTTCGATGAACTCAAGATTGTCATCAAGATGACCATAAGCTCTAAGACTCACAAATGGAACCAAACAAGAACCAAGAAAGATGATGCAAGGATGCAATGGTTTGAGCTCTCGACTAATGATACAATCAAGCTACTCCCTAGAGAGCCCCCTTGATAGTACGGCAATCGATCCTAGAACCCGGTCTCCCAACTACCACTATGAGACCGGTAAAATAGAAAACCTATCAAGGGCAAACCTTTGCCTTGCACATAGTCCACTTGAGCTAGATGATGACGATCTTGACTTCCTCAAGTTGGACCACCTTTCTTGATTGTGTTGGCTCGATGAAGACTAGTTGATTGCTCCCCGATACTCCACTATGGGTGATCCACTCTTTGGCACATCTTCACAATTCCATTGACACCACAATGGACGGCAAGCTTCAAGCTTGATTGCTTCCCCATACTCCATTATGGGTGAGCCACTCTTCGAGTTGCTCCACTTGAACTTGCACACTGCAAACTTGATGACGATCACCTCTTGATGTCATCCTCCATGGGTTGTATGAGATCTTCCTCTTGATGCAAGACCATGGAAACATACCTAACCCCACAAAGAACTCTCACGTAGACCATGGGTTAGTACACAAAGCATAATGGACAATGCTTACCATACCATGAGATCACTTGATCCCTCTCGATACTTCTTCTACGCTTTGTGAGTTGATCAACTTGATTCACTCTTGACTTAGTCTTGATCAACATTGAATCTTTCCAACTCTCATTTGGATGATGTCTTGAAGGTAACCATGAATGATCAGACAATCTTCTTCTTCAAGACATGCTTGCAATAAGCTCAACTCACACATGACCAATCTTTGGATAATTCCTTGAAAAGCACTTTGGCCATCTCAACTCACACATGACCAATCTTTGGATAATTCCTTGAAAAGCACTTTGGTCATCTCATAAACTCCTTGAAACCAACACATGGACTTCAAGACAATCCTATGGACAAATCCTTCAAATATAACTCAAGGCAACCGTTAGTCCATAGAGATTGTCATCAATTACCAAAACCACACATGGGGGCACCGCATGTCCTTTCAATCTCCCCCATTTTGGTAATTGATGACAATCACTTTCAAGAGAGTTTATATAAGGAAATATGCATCACCATGCAATGCAACAACCAATAATGCATGTATATGAGATGCAAATGCTTAGGAACAAAACTAAAACAAGGAGAAAACTCTGAAGACTTCTCCACAAAACTCTCTGAAACTTCTCCCCCATCGGCATCGATTGCCAAAATGGGTGAAAAGCTAAGAAGACCAATATAAAAGGTGTTCCTCCAAAAGTTGTGTATTTCTCAACAAGAGAGTGGAATGCCATACACATATCCAAAGGTAATACTTGGAGGGAGACCAACTATATTGAGGCACCAAGATTGCTAAAGGAAGATATGCCACAAAGACATAACCGAGAGAGACACAAGCAATCAAGCAACCAAAAGATACCAATTGAAGCAAGCTGTCAAAAGATACCAATTGAACCAACTAGACCAAAGATCCTACAAGCCACGTGAATAAAGGATATTATGATATGAGCAAAGGAGTGTTCTAAAGAAACTAGAGAAGCTCCCCATGATTTGTGCACACATAAGAATATTTGTATTTGGATACAAAGTGCACACAATAGGATCATAGCTCCCCCAAAATCAATAGAAACTAACAACAAGTGCAAGTGAGCATATAGGAAACTAAGCCTAGTACTTGAAACAAACACATGGTTGAGCAACAAGTAAAAGAGGCAACTTAAGAAAGGGCTCAACCAAAATGATGTGTGTGAGTCAAGGCAATGCACTTGAGAAGACTAATGTACAGATGAGCATTAAGCATCAATAAAGTCTTGAAAGAATGAGGCATACGGTGCAAGGCCTATCATTCCCACACACAACTAGCAAATGGGTTCACAAGCTTACTAATAAGCATATAAAGAACCTATGCTTGTGACATCCCGTGGTGAAGATAGAAGATGAAAGCCTCATCAAGATGAGGGATACCAATTAAGATGGCAAAAGCCTCGTAAAGATAAGCATGAGGAAAATAATCTTCACCACACACAAGAGCATCAAGATGCAACGAAAGAAGACACACACTCAAGGCAAAAGCTTTCACGGAGCCACCAAAGAAATAACATAAGAAAGACAAGGTGGACGTGAAGGAAAGGATATCAACTAGATATGCAACTTATCTCAAGTGTATAAGATTCTAGGTAGACGAAATCATGATGATATATATCTACAAAGAAGGATGTACACCCGAAATAGTTACAACACGAGGAACAAGATATCCAAAGGGAGGTCATACATATACCAATAGGATATTTGCTTGGAAGCATAGCACATGGCTAGATATGGTCTTATTGTATATAAATGAATTCCTACCACACACCCATCAGACATCACAACTAGCAACAAGAGATCATTGTTGGGATGCTTTGAGAAAGGGAACACGTATCACAAGAAAGAATGGATAACATGCCATGATACAATCTACACAAGGTTGATGCAAGAAATGTGTGCATGAAGTATATGAAGATACTTGTTACCGAGATAACATTGGAAGGATGTAGTAGATACCAATTGAAGGTACAAAGTAGTTCATTGATCATCCTAGCTTGACTCCAATAAGCACATGGTGACAACACCTTCCTTGTGAGTGAGCCGAGCATCCAATGCATCTCCACTTGTTCCTAGAACAACAACACAAACAAAATGGTACCCAAACTCATTAGGACCAAAGAGTTAGAGAACCAACAACACATAGGACAAACTCCACATAAATATGTGCATATAGATAGGAAAATGAATTTCATGCACATCTCATCCAATTTGAGACTTGGTGGAGTTCCCCCTATATATTGGATCAAAGAAAGAAAACATGCCAAAGAAACTACAAGAAGTAAATATGCATGCTCAAGACTTTCAAGAACCGATACCAAAAGACAAAGAAATACCAAGCGAAGAAAAGATACCAAATGAATAAATCATCACTTGGAGGATATCCATAAAAGATACATCAAGGAATGAGATATCCATTGATACACTCAAAAAGAAAGATGTCAAACTCCCAAAAGAGAGAATGGTTCCAAACAACCAAGCCCTCTACAAAGTTTCATGATGGCACAAAGCACCAAAAAGAAACGGCTTGCCTTCCACAAACACACACTTGATAAGGATCACAAGATGAGTGTTTAATAGAGAATAGGATAGCTCCCCCAAGACTAGTGCATTATAGAGAATTTGCATTTGAATACAGAATGCACTAGGTGGGATCACCCCTTTCACTATATCTAGAAAACACTAGACAAGGTCAAGAAATTAACAAGATCCACAAGTGGTATGGAATACAATGGGAGTTGACACAACCCTAGGCAAGAGATAAAGCAAAGGCCAATGTAAAGATGATCAAGAATTTCTACCACACATAAGTGAGTACCAATTGTCAAAAGACAAGAAGTATTTGGGAATAATTCCCGGTGGTAGATAACAAGGATATCCGACATCATCTTCACACCAAACAAAAATCAAATTGCAACTTGTAGAGCTAACATGCCACCTAGGAACAAGATAATTTACAATATCAACTCTAGGTGACAATATCTCAAATGTACACATTTTCTAGGCTAGTAATATACACATAGCATATTACTCCCCCATAATGTGATACCAATAAGGATAAACAAGAGGCAAATAAAAGGATCCAACAAGAGATAATTAATGTACTATTTAGAATTTGAATTTCTCATGAGAAGACATACCACATAGCGACTAGATAATCTTGAAATATCAATACTAGATGGTATTAATCATGTACACACATTTATAGGATTGTGAGGTGCACAAAGCACATCACTCCCCCATAATGGGATATTCCATTAATCTCTCACAAGAGCCAACTAAGAAATAAACAAGATGCAAAAGGCTCAATGCATGACACACACGTACATGATGTGCAAACCAACACACACATACTTGATTGCTCGAGATAATCAAGTTGGAACCACAACATATACAAACACATGCAAGGAACAAAACCAAAACATGCAAGGGGGCAAGTAACTTTCAATGTAAGCAATTTAAGTACAAGTTACCGCAAGGAGGCACATTGGATATAAGATATAAACTTGATGATTCAGTTGACTTGGCTTGAGACAATAAGAATGATGAAGTCCCCTTAATTCTTCATAATGTAGCCAAGTCTCCAGTGACCTCCAACAACACCTATTGATCAAGTATGAGCTAGTTGGTCCCCAACCAAGTTGGGTCCTAAGAGGTTAGTCAAAATAGGCTTGGCTACCCAAATGGTTCTTTTCTTGACACCACTTTGAGCACCAACAAATTTGGCAAACACATTGCCAACTTTATCCTTCCCAAGAGAATAGATATCATCAATTAGAATAGGGTTGGATAAGGTACCATTTGTGCATGAAGAAGCGACATGACCTTTTTCACGACATAGGTAGCAACGTCTACTCTTTACTTTCTTCTCACTTGATTTCTCAACTTGAGAAGCATTTGCTTGAGTTTTCTTGGGAAGAGGCCTTTCTTCAACTTGAGGTTGAGAATGAGAGTGAACTTGTGGCCGCTTCCCTTGTTGCTTTTCACTAATGGGCTTCTTCTTCAATGGGCAAGATCTAACATGATGCCCTTCTACTTTGCACTTGAAGCAAACAATCTTGGCCGAATTCTTGACTTGTTCTTGGCCCTTCTTTTTGTTCACCTTGGACTTCTTCTTCTTGTTGGAGTTGAATCCAAGTCCATCTTTGTCATTAGGGGATTTTTGCACACTCAAGATATTGTTGAGTGTGAATTTCCCTTCATGACTCTTTTCCAAGTCTTTCTTCAAAGAAGTGACTTGGGCCTTGAGCTCTTTGATTTCCTCTACATGGTTAGTCTCAACACAAGAACTAGAGGAAGTATAAGATTCATCTTTAGAGCAACAAGGCAAGGAAAGCAATTCATCACAAGATTTACCAATGTTATGCATGGATGAATCGCGAGGACTAGCACAAGGCAATATAGCATTTTGAATAAAAGTGGTGCTAGTATCCACATGAGGCTCACTAGATGTTACTGTAGCAAGCATGGCCTCATGAGCTAATTTTAGCACATTATGGGATACTAGAAGATCATCATGAGAGCTTGTGAGCTTTACATGATTTTCTTCCAACATTCCATAATTGCTAGATAGCAACTCAAGTTGAGCCCTTAGCTCAACATTCTCCTTCAATATGGATGCTTCACAAGAGATAGAGTTAGTAGCACAAGCATCATCATTAGCAACAAGAGGAGAAGACAACTTGGCAAGCTCTTTAGAATATGAAGCTTTAAGTTGAGCATGAGACTCGGTGAGTTTGATGAGCTCACTCTTAATGACCCTTGAGCCATTTTCGAGGTGCTCAAAGTCCTCAAGGAGTTTAGCATGCGCAACTTCAAGCTCCTCATTTTTAGTTTCAAAATCATTGGCCACCTCAAGAGCTCTATCACGAGATTCCCTCACTCTAGATAATTCTAGAGCAAAAGTCTCCTCAAGAGATTCCTTGGTGGTTTGTTCAAGTTCAAGAGCTTGAGAGAGGTCCGCAATTTCATTTGCGTAATCACGCTCATAACCTTCCATTTTATCAATGGTGACCTCATGCTCCTCAAGACGAGATTCCAACTCATCAATATACTTCTTGCCCTCAATGGCAATGGACATGATTTCCATGAAGTTGGAACGAGCAATTTTATTTTTATGAAGAGCTTTAAAAACTATTTCCCCCTTAATTTTTAAGGAGGCAACATTATCATTCTCTTCATCATTATCCTCATCATCATTAGCATCAACATCATCATCAAGAGACATATTGGGTTTCAAAGTAGGAGATACCTTTGAATCCTTAGCCATAAGGCAAAAAGCAATAGATGATGATGTAGGATCCCTTGAAGCACCATTTAAAACCACATCTTGTTCCATGGAGTGTTGGGTTTCCTCTACATTGTTATCACAACAAATCGAGGAAATAGATACATTTTTATCATGGCAACAAGGCATAGCAAGCATATCATCATGAGATTTAGTCAAGCAATTTCTACATGATATGCAAGAACTATCAACACAAGCATGTGAGACATTTGGAGTGCTCGAAGTGCTAAAGTACAAAGATGGAGCATTGCAACAAGATAGTGATGAAGAGTCATCAACGATAAGCACACTATCATCATTGCAATGACCAACACTACTCACCATAACATTACCTTGTGGCAATCCACATGTAGGTGAAGTAGAAGAAGTTGAGAAGACTATATGGCCGGATGTGGAGGGGGAACAATCATCCCCACAAAACTTCGACACGCCATATTTATCTTGAAGCTTTGTCCACAACTCATGAGCATCCCGGAACATCATGAGTTGAAATATAACTACATTTCTCAAACATTCGAAAAGCACATTAGAATCTTGAGCATTGAGATAATAGTTTTTCTCATCCTCTAAAGATAATCTTTGGGGATCCTTTGGAGGAGAAAAACCCATATCTACAATTCGCTCTAAATTTGGGTCCATGACCCTAAAGAGATTAAGCATGCGAATTCCCCAAACATCAAAAATCGTGCCATCGAAATTAAGAGTGTCAGAGAATCCTAATCCCCAAGTCGACATCCTTACTCTCTAGGTGGTTAAGCCCTATAAAGACAGACGAGGCTCTGATACCAATTGAAAGATCGTGGATGTCGCCTAGAGGGGGGGGGGGTGAATAGGCGTTTTAAAATAATTACGATTTAGGCTTGAACAAATGCGGAATAAACCTAGCGGTTAATTTGTCAAGCACAAAACCTAAAACAACTAGGCTCACCTATGTGCACCAACAACTTATGCTAAGCAAGATAAGCAACTATGCGATAGCAAGATATATGACAAGAAACAATACGGCTATCACAAAGTAAAGTGCATAAGTAAAGAGCTCGGGTAAGAGATAACCGAGGCACGCGGAGACGACGATGTATCCCGAAGTTCACACCCTTGCGGATGCTAATCTCCGTTTGGAGCGGTGTGGAGGAACAATGCTCCCCAAGAAGCCACTAGGGCCACCGTAATCTCCTCACGCCCTCGCACAATGCAAGATGCCGTGATTCCACTAAGGGACCCTTGAGGGCGGTCACCGACCCCGTACAAATGGCAACCCTTGGGGGCGGTCACCGAACCCGTACACTTTGGCAACCCTTGGGGGCGGTCATCGGTACCCGTCAAATTGCTCGGGGCGATCTCCACAACCTAATTGGAGACCTCGACGCTTGCCCGGAGCTTTATGCCACAATGATTGAGCTCCGAACAACACCAACCGTCTAGGGCGCCAAGGCACCCAAGAGGAACAAGCTCTAGGGTGCCCAAACACCCAAGAGTAATAAGCTTCTCAAACTTCACTTCCACGTATCACCGTGGAGAACTCAAACCGATGCACCAAATGCAATGGCATGGGCACACGGAGTGCCCAATTCCTTCTCTCTCAAATCCCACCGGAGCAACTAATGCTAGGGAGGAAAATGAGAGGAAGAACAAGAAGGAGAACACCAAGAACTCCAAGATCTAGATCCAAGGGGTTTCCCTCACATAGAGGAGAAAGTGATTGGTGGAAATGTGGATCTAGATCTCCTCTCTCTTTTCCCTCAAAAACTAGCAAGAATCCATGGAGGGATTGAGAGTTAGCAAGCTCAAAGAAGGTCAACAATGGGGGCAAAAACAAGCTCAAGAGACAGGGAACCATTAGGGAATAAGACCCCCTTAAATAGGTCCCCACGAAACTGCCCGTTATGTACAGAATAACATAGGAGCGGTACAACCTCTATGAGCACCAGTACAACCGGTAACAGGCAATAAGCGGTACAACCGCCCAACAATCGCACCACAACAGAGACCAGTCCGGTGGTAGAGCGGTACATGACCGGTACAACCTCTGGACCAATTCTGGAGTGGTACAACCGCTGCAAACACCGGTTGTACCTGTCAAGTGGTACAACCTCTCCATGGGGCGGTACAACCTCTCTGTGTAAAATATGCAATATCAAAACAGCCACAACTTTCGCATACGAGCTCCGAATTCAACGAAACCAAGTTTGTTGGAAAGCTAATGACAAGGGCTAACACAATCTTGAGAGAAATATCAATAAGAAGCAAATGAGAAAAGGACCATAATAAAATGGTGAGAACCCTTCCTTGGATAAGACCGGTAAAACCTCCAACACCGAAAACATCATAGAAGATGCATGCGAACTCCGTTTTCGATGAACTCAAGCTTGTCATCAAGATGACCATAAGCTGACTCACAAATGGAACCAATCAACAACCAAGAAAGATAATGCAAGGATGCAATGGTTTGAGCTCTCGACTAATGATACGATCAAGCTACTCCCTAGAGAGCCCCCCTTGATAGTACGGCAATCGATCCTAGAACCCGGTCTCCCAACTACCACTATGAGACCGGTAAAATAGAAAAACCTATCAAGGGCAAACCTTTGCTTGCACATATTCCACTTGAGCTAGATGATGACGATCTTGACTTCCTCAAGTTGGACCACCTTTCTTGATTGTGTTGGCTCGATGAAGACTAGTTGATTGCTCCCCGATACTCCACTATGGGTGATCCACTCTTTGGCACATCTTCACAATTCCATTGACACCACAATGGACGGCAAGCTTCAAGCTTGATTGCTCCCCCATACTCCATTATGGGTGAGCCACTCTTCGAGTTGCTCCACTTGAACTTGCACACTGCAAACTTGATGACGATCACCTCTTGATGTCATCCTCCATGGGTTGTATGAGATCTTCCTCTTGACGCAAGACCATGGAAACATACCTAACCCCACAAAGAACTCTCACGTAGACCATGGGTTAGTACACAAAGCATAATGGACAATGCTTACCATACCATGGGATCACTTGATCCCTCTCGGTACTTCTTCTACGCTTTGTGAGTGGATCAACTTGATTCACTCTTGACTTAGTCTTGATCAACATTGAATCTTTCCAACTCTCATTTGGATGATGTCTTGAAGGTAACCATGAATGATCACACAATCTTCTTCTTCAAGACATGCTTGCAATAAGCTCAACTCACACATGACCAATCTTTGGATAATTCCTTGAAAAGCACTTTGGCCATCTCAACTCACACATGACCAATCTTTGGATAATTCCTTGAAAAGCACTTTGGCCATCTCATAAACTCCTTGAAACCAACACATGGACTTCAAGACAATCCTATGTACAAATCCTTCAAATATAACTCAAGGCAACCGTTAGTCCATAGAGATTGTCATCAATTACCAAAACCACACATGGGGGCACCGCATGTCCTTTCACCAGGCAAGCCCCCTTGATCACCAGATATCGCCTACTCTCCTATATACTGCTTGCATTAGAGTAGTGTAGCATGTTACTGCTTTCCGTTAATCCTATTCTGATGCATAGCCTGTCATTGTTGCTGCAACTGTTGATACCTTACCTGCAATCCTAACGGCTTAGTATAGGATGCTAGTTTATCATCAGTGGCCCTACATTCTTTTTCGTCTGCCATACTATACTATCGGACCGTGATTACTCGGGAGGTGGTCATGGGTATATACTTATATACATAACATATGATACTTGTGGTGACTAAAGACGGGTCGACTCGTAGGAGTACCCACGAGTGATTCACGGATTGGGTCCGAAAGGACGTTTGTCCCGACGACCCTCTGAGTGGATCTTTGTGGCAAAGCGATAGGGCAGGTTGAGACCACCTAGGAGAGAGGTGGGCCTGGCCCTAGTCGGCGTTCGTGGTTATTTCAAGATAACATGTTTAACGAGATCTTGGTATTTGATTTGAGTCTGGCCACTAGCCTATACGCACTAACCATCTACGCAGGGACAGTTATGGGCACTCGATGTCGTGGTATCAGCCGAAGCCTTCGTGACGTCAGCGACTGAGCGGCGCGCGCCGGATTGGACCGTAAGCCTGCTCTTGTATAAAGGGGGCTAGTTCTGCTTCCGGCCGCGTACGCAACGTGTAGGTGTGCAATGGACGATGGGCCCAGACCCCTGTGCCATAGGATTTAGACCGGCGTGCTGACCTCCCTGTTGTGCCTAGGTAGGGCTGCGACGTGTTGATCTTCCGAGGCCGGGCATGACCCAAAAAAGTGTGTCCGGACAAAGGGGATCGAGCGTGTTGGGAAATGTGGTGCACCCCTGCAGGGAAGTTAGTCTATTCGAATAGCCGTGATCTTCGGTAACAGGACGACTTGGAGTTGTACCTTGACCTTATGACAACTAGAACCGGATACTTAATAAAACACACCCTTCCAAGTGCCAGATACAACCGGTGATCGCTCTCTCACAGGGCGACAAATGGAGGATGATCGGTTAGGATTATGCTACACGATGCTACTTGGTGAACTTACCATCTAATCTCTTCTCCTGCTGCAAGATGGAGGATACCAGAAGTGTAGTCTTCGAAAGGACTAGCTATCCCCCTCTTATTCCGGCATTCTGCAGTTCAGTCCACATATGATACCATTAATCCATTTGATACCAATGCATACATATGTAGTGTAGCTCCTTGCTTGCGAGTACTTTGGGTGAGTACTCACGGTTGCTTTGCTCCCTCTTTCCCCCCTTTCTATACCCGATTGCTGCGAATAGACATTGGAGACCAGGAGCCAGACGCCACCGTCGATGACGACTACTACTACTCGGGAGGTGCCTACTACTACGTGCAGCCCGCTGACGATGACCAGGAGTAGTTTAGGAGGATCCCAGGCAGGAGGCATGCGCCTGTTTCGATCTGTATCCCAGTTTGTGCTAGCCTTCTTAAGGCAAACTTGTTTAACTTATGTCTATACTCAGATATTGTTGCTTCTGCTGACTCATCTATGATCGAGCTCTTGTATTCAAGCCTTTGAGCCCCCTGGCTTGTAATATGATGCTTGTATGACTTGTTTTATTTGTAGAGTTGTGTTGTGATAACTTCCCGTGAGTCCCTGATCTTGATCGTACACGTTTGCGTGTATGATTAGTGTACGATTGAATCGGGGGGCGTCACACATGTTTACTAATAAGTTTAAGTTCACCTTTGACATTAGCCATATAATCACCCAAGTGTCCAAGCATATTTGAATTATATTTCAGTTGTCTACCAAAATAAGCATTAAAGTCTTCTTGCTTAGCCATAAATTTATCAAACTCATCTAAGCATGGGCTATCAATTTTAGTAAATGGGATTACAACTTTATCATATATGTAGAGAGAATTTACCTTTACTACCTGTGTCGGGTTATCAAGACCATGAGTTTCTTCAATAGGTAAAGGATTTGGATTATATGTTTCTTCGACAAGCGGTAATTTAAGACCATGTATTTCTTCAATAGGAGGTAAATTCTTAACATCTTCAGCTTTAATACCCTTTTCTTTCATAGATTTGTTTGCCTCTTGCATATCTTAAAGACTGAGAAATAGAATACCCCTCTTCTTCGGAGTTGGTTTAGGAATAGGCTCAGGAATTGGCTCCGGAGGTGTACAATTATTTTCATTTGTCAACATATTATTCAATATAATTTCAACTTCATCCGGTGTTCTTTCCCTAAAAATAGAACCAGCACAACTATCCAGGTAATCTCTGGAGGCATCGGTTAGTCCATTATAAAAGATATCAACTATTTCATTTTTCTTAAGAGGATGATTAGGAAAAGCATTAAGTAATTGGAGAAGCCTCCCCAAGCTTGTGGGAGACTCTCTTCTTCAATTTGCACAAAATTATATATATCCCTTAAAGCAGCTTGTTTCTTATGAGCAATGAAATATTTAGCAGAGAAGTAATAAATCATATCCTGGGGACTACACACACAACCAGGATCAAGAGAATTAAACCATATCTTAGCATCACCCTTTAATGAGAACGAAAATATTTTAAGGATATAAAAGTAGCGAGTTCTCTCATCTTTAGTGAACAGGGTAGCTATATCATTCAATTTAGTAAGATGTGCCACAACAGTTTTAGATTCATAACAATGAAAAGGATCAGATTCAACCAAAGTAATTATATCAGGATCAACAGAGAATTCATAATCCTTATCAGTAACAAAGATAGGTGAAGTAGCACAAGCAGGGTCAGGTTTCATTCTAGCATTTAGAGATTGCTTACTCCATTTAGCTAATAATTTTTTAAGTTCAGTTTTATTTCTGCAAGCTAAAATAGCTAAAGAAGCATCTTGATCAAAAACATAACCCTTAGGAATAGCAAGTGGTTCTTCATCATCACTTTCATCAGTATCATCAGATTCAATATTTTCTATCTCTCTAGCCCTAGCAAGTTGTTCATCAAGAAAAGCACTAAGTGGCATAGTAGTATCAGGCATAGAGGTAGTTTCATCATAAGTATCATGCATAGAAGAAGTGGCATCATCAATAACATGCGACATATCAGAGCGAATAGCAGAAGTAGGTGTAGGTGTCGCAAGCTTACTCAAAACAGAAGGTGAATCAAGTGCAAAGCTAGATGGCAGTTCCTTACCTCCCCTTGTAGTTGAGGGATAGATCTTGGTTTTTGGATCTCTCAAGTTCTCCATAATGATAAGCAGATATATATCCCAAGTGACTCAAAGAATAGAGCTATGCTCCCCGGCAACGGCGCCAGAAAATAGTCTTGATAACCCACAAGTATAGGGGATCGCAACAGTTTTCGTGGGTAGAGTATTCAACCCAAATTTATTGATTAGACACAAGGGGAGCCAAAGAATATTCTCAAGTATTAGCAGCTGAGTTGTCAATTCAACCACACCTAGAAACTTAATATCTGCAGCAAAGTGTTTAGTAGCAAAGTAATATGATAGTAGTGGTAACGGTAGCAAAAGGTAACAATAGTAAAAGTAATGTTTTTGGTATTTTGTAGTGATGATAGCAATAGCAACAGAAAAGTAAATAAGTGGAGAACAATATATGGAAAGCTCGTAGGAAATGGATCGGTGATGGAGAATTATGCCGGATGCAGTTCGTCATGTAACAGTCATAACCTAGGGTGACACAGAACTAGCTCCAGTTCATTGATATAATGTAAGCATGTATTCCGAACATAGTCATACGTGCTTATGGAAAAGAACTTGCATGACATCTTTTGTCCTACCCTCCCATGGTAGCGGGGTCCTTACGGAATCTAAGGGATATTAAGGCCTCCTTTTAATAGAGAACCGGAACAAAGCATTAACATATAGTGAATACATGAACTCCTCAAACTACGGTCATCACCGGTAAGTATCCCGATTATTGTCACTTCGGGGTTAACGGATTATAACACATAATAGGTGACTATAGATTTGCAAGATAGGATCAAGAACACTCATATATTGATGAAAACATAATAGGTTCAAATCTGAAATCATGGCACTCGGGCCCTAGTGACAAGCATTAAGCATAGCAAAGTCATAGCAACATCAATCTCAGAACATAGTGGACACTAGGGATCAAACCCTAATAAAACTAACTCGGTTACATGATAGATCCCATCCAACCCATCACCGTCCAGCAAGCCTACGATGGAATTACTCACGCACGGCGGTGAGCATCATGAAATTGGTGATGGAGCATGGTTGGTGATGACAATGGCGACGGATTCCCCTCTTCGGAGCCCCGAACGGACTCTAGATTAGCCCTCCCGAGAGGTTTTAGGGCTTGGCGGTGTCTCTGTATCGTAAAATGCGATGATTTCTTCTCTTTGATTTTTTTTCTACCCAAAACTCAATATATGGAGGTGGAGGTGGAGTCGGAGAGGCAACAGGGGGCCCACAAGATAGGGGGCACGCCCTAGGGGGGCAGGCGCGCCGCCATCCTCGTGGAGGGACGGTGGGCCCCCCTGGACTTCATCTTTGGTAGGTATTTTTCTTATTTTCTGAAAAGTGGCTCTGTGAAGTTTCAGGTCATTCCGAGAACGTTTGCTCCTGCACATAAATAACACCATGGTAATTTTGCTGAAAACAGCGTCAGTCCGGGTTAGTTCCATTCAAATCATGCAAGTTAGAGTCCAAAACAAGGGCAAAAGTGTTTGGAAAAGTAGATACGTTGGAGACGTATCACTTTGATATTGGATCTTGGAACTGGAATCGATTTCAAATTGGAATATCACCAAAACATTTATCGTATGCATCTAGTTCATCGTGATCGTAATTATACATACACACATATATATATATATATATATATATATATATATATATATTGGCCTCGTGAAGGAGAAACTATCGCTCTAGCTTGAGGGAGGCTTAAGTCAATGTTCTATTCATGCCCCAATCATGAGCTCTCGAGAGAAATTAAAGGTAGAAAATAAAATAAAATAAAATAAAGGTAGGCCCTTCGCAGAGGGAAGCAGAGGTTGTCATGCGCTTTTATGGTTGGATGCACAAAATCTTAATGCAAAAGAATATCACTTTATATTGCCACTTGTGATAAAAAACTTTATTATGCAGTCCGTCGCTTTTATTTCTTCCATATCACAAGTTCGTATAAAGTTTATTTTCCTCACACCAAAAGATCATACATATTTAGAGAGCAATTTTTATTGCTTGCACCGATGACAACTTACTTGAAGGATCTTACTCAATCCATAGGTAGGTATGGTGGACACTCATGGAAAAACCGAGTTAAATAATTTTGGATGCACTAATAGTATCTCTACTTGGTGTAGAAGATTTGGCTAGCATAGGATGATAAACAAGCTCAACATGTTGGAGGATCCATGACAATATAACTTCTATTCGGATATAATAAAATATAACCCATTATGTTGTCTTCCTTGTCCAACATCAACCTTTTAGCATATAATATTTCAATGAATGCTCACAATCACAAAAGATGCCCACGATGGTGAATTTGTATGTGAGACCAAAAATACCAGAACCTTAGGAGAGTCGAAGAAATATTCATCCAGTCGCCGTAGAGTCCAGAACCACCACATCCAATCTAGACACCATCACGGAGGGGTTCACCACTTCCATTAGTGCCTCTCCGATGATGCATGAGTAGTTCTTTGTAGACGTTCGGGTCCATAGTTAGTAGCTAGATGGCTTCATCTCTATCTCTATCTCTTGATTCTCAATACAATGGTCTCTTGGAGATCCATATGATGTAACTCTTTTGTGTTGTGTTTGTTGGGATCGATGAACTTTGAGTTTATGATCAAATCTATCTTTTTATATCCATGAAAGTATTATAGTTTCTTTGATCTCTTTTATGCATGATCTCTTATAGCCTTGTATTTCTTCTCCGATATTTGGGTTTTGTTTGGCCAACTTGATCTATTTATCTTGCAATGGGAGGAGGTGCCCGGTAGTGGGTTCAATCTTACGGTGCTTGATCCCAGTGATAGAAATGGAACCGACACGTATGTCTCATTGCTACTAAGGATAAAAGGATGGGATCTATAACTGCCGCCATAGATAAACGGATGTCGTCTACCTCATGTCATCGTTCTTATTGCATTACTCCGTTTCTCCATGAACTTAATACACTAGATGCATGCTGGATAGCGGTCGATGTGTGGACTAATAGTAGTAGATGCAGGAAGGAGTCGGTCTACTAATAATGGACATGATGCCTATGTAATGATCATTGCCTGGATATTGTCATATTTATTTACGGTTCTATCAATTGCCCAACAGTAATTTGTTCACCCACCGCTTTGCTATTTTTCTCGAGAGAAGCCACTAGTGAAACCTACGGCGCTCGGTCTCTTTTTCATATTATTCGCCTTCGTGATCTATTTTATTTGCTTTTATTTTCATATCTATTAAACAAAAACCCGAAATATCTTCCTGCAATTTATTTTATTTGGCATTCTATCTATCAATATTTACAACTCTCTCCCGTCAACACACCATTTCTGGCGCCGTTACCCGAAAGGGTTGTGAGTGGTTGTTATTTGTGTGCAGGGGATGATTACGTTGTGTTGCTTGGTTCTCCTACTGGTTCGATAACCTTGTTTCATATATGAGGGAAATACCTACCGCCGCTGTGTTGCATCATCCCTTCCTCTTTGGGGAAATACTGGCGTAGCTTCATGCGACATCAATTACATCTTGTACTTGATTACTATATGGTTTATTTGGTGGAATATTATATGTTCAGATCCATTATGCTATTTAATATCCCTCTGATCTTGAGCATGATTATCGCTTGTGAGTAGTTACTTTTGTTCTTGAGGTCACGGGAGAAATCTTGTTGCAAGTAATCATGTGAACTTGATATGTGTTCGATATTTTGATGATATGTATGTTGTGATTCCCTTAGTGGTGTCACGTGAACGTCGACTACATGACACTTCACCATCTTTGGGCCTAAGGGAATGCATTGTGGAGTAGTTATTAGATGATGGGTTGCTAGAGTGACAGAAGCTTAAACCCTAGTTTATGCGCTACTTCGTAAGGGACCGATTTGGATCCAAATGTTTAATGCTATGGTTAGATTTTATCTTAATACGTTTCTCGTAGTTGCGGATGCTTGCGAGGGGGTTAATCATAAGTGGGAGATTTTTTTCACGTCAGAACAACACCCAAGCACTGGTCCACTCGGATATCAAATTATCATAGTATTGAACACGAATCAAACTAAATTCAAATAAAATAGCAAATAAATCCAAAATAAAATATCCATTAAACACTGGTCCACCGCTTTGCTATTTTTCTCGAGAGAAGCCACTAGTGAAACCTACGGCCCCCGGGTGTCTTTTTCATATTAATTGCCTTCGCGATCTATTTTTATTTACTTTTATCTTCAGATCTATTAAACAAACAACCCAAAAATATCTTGCTGCAATTTATTTTATTTGGCATTCGATCTATCAATATTTACAACTCTCTCCCATCAACATGCCATTTCTGGCGCCGTTACCCGAAAGGGATTGACAAACCCTTTAACATGTCGGGTTGCGAGTGGTTGTTATTTGTGTGCAGGGGATGATTATGTTGTGTTGCTTGGTTCTCCTACTGGTTCGATAACCTCGGTTCCATATCTGAGGGAAATAACTACCGCCGCTGTGTTGCATCATCCCTTCCTCTTTGGGTAAATACTGACGTAGCTTCATGGGACATCAATTACATCTTGTAATTGATTACTATATGGTTTATTTGGTGGAATATTATATGTTCAGATCCATTATGCTATTTAATATCCCTCTGATCTTGAGCATGATTATCATTTGTGAGTAGTTACTTTTGTTCTTGAGGTCACGGGAGAAATCTTGTTGCAAGTAATCATGTGAACTTGATATGTGTTCGATATTTTGATGATATGTATGTTGTGATTCCCTAAGTGTTGTCACGTGAACGTCGACTACATGACACTTCACCATCTTTGGGCCTAAGGGAATGCATTGTGGAGTAGTTATTAGATGATGGGTTGCTAGAGTGACAGAAGCTTAAACCCTAGTTTATGCGCTACTTCGTAAGGGACCGATTTGGATCCAAATGTTTAATGCTATGCTTAGATTTTATCTTAATACATTCTCGTAATTGCGGATGCTTGCGAGGGGGTTAATCATAAGTGGGAGATTTTTTCACGTCAGAACAACACCCAAGCACTGGTCCACTCGGATATCAAATTATCATAGTAGTGAACACGAATCAAACTAACATGATGAAAGTGACTAGATGAAATTCCTGTGTACCCTCAAGAATGCTTTGCTTATTATAAGAGACCATTTTGGCCTATCCTTTGCCACAAAAGGATTGGGCTACCTTGCTGCACTTTATTTACCTTACCGTTGCTTGCTCGCTGCAAATTATCTTGCTATCAAACTGCCTGTTACCGACAGTTTCAGTGCTTGCAGAAAATACCTTGCTGCAAATCACTTGTCATTTCCTTCTGCTCCTCGTTGGGTTCGACACTCTTACTTATTGATAAGATTACGATTGATCCCCTATACTTATGGGTCATCAATACTATTTTCTCGTGCCGTTGTCAGGGAGTGAAGCACTCTTGGCAAGTGGAAATTGGTAAGTAAAAATTATTACTACATGCTGGAATTTATTGTCACTTGCTACGGTGGAAAACCATGATTTGAGGGGTTTGTTTGGGGTATCTTCACCTCGAACAGAACCACAATTATTTGCCCCTCAACCTACTGCACCTACTGAAAATATTGGTTATGAAATTCCTTCGCGTATGATAGCAACAGCTAGCTAATCCTTATGAAGGAGATGGAACTGAACATCCTGATATGCACTTGATATATGTCGATTAAATTTGTGGATTATTTAAGCTTGCAGGTTTATCCGGAGATGAAGCTAAGAAGAAGGTTTTCCCTTTATCTTTGAAGGGAAAAGCATTGACATGGTATAGGCTATGCGTTGATATTAGATCTTGGAACTGGAACCGATTGAAATTGGAATATCACCAAAACATTTATCCTATGCATCTAGTTCATCATGATCGTAATTATATATATATATATATATATATATATATATTGGCCTCGTGAAGGAGAAACTATCGCTCTAGCTTGAGGGAGGCTTAAGTCAATGTTATATTCATGCCCCAATCATGAGCTCTCGAGAGAAATTAAAGGTAGAAAATGAAATAAAATAAAATAAAGGTAGACCCTTCGCAGAGGTAAGCAGAGGTTGTCGTGCGCTTTTATGGTTGGATGCACAAAATCTTAATGCAAAAGAACGTCACTTTATATTGCCACTTGTGATAAAGAACTTTATTATGCAGTCTGTCGCTTTTATTTCTTCCATATCACAAGTTCATATAAAGTTTATTTTCCTCACACCAAAAGATCATACATATTTAGAGAGCAATTTTTATTGCTTACACCGATGACAACTTACTTGAAGGGTCTTACTAAATCCATAGGTAGGTATGGTGGACTCTCATGGCAAAACTGAGTTAAATAATTTTGGATGCACAAGTAGTATCTCTACTTGGTGTAGAAGATTTGGCTAGCATAGGATGAGAAACAAGCTCGACATGTTGGAGGATCCATGACAATATAACTTCTATTCGGATATAAGAAAACATAACCCATTATGTTGTCTTCCTTGTCCAACATCAACCTTTTAGCATATAATATTTCAATGAATGCTCACAATCACAAAAGATGTCCACGATAGTGTATTTGTATGTGATACCTCTCTTTCTTTACTACTTCCTGTTAATTGCAACAATGGCCAAAACTATGTTTGTTAACCCTCAACAAATTTCATGCGACATACTTCTTATATGTGAAGTCGTCACTTTCTATAAGAGTGTATATAATTTTTTATTTCTTTTATTCTCTTTCTTTTTCATTATCAAAGCAAGAAAGCAAATCCCTCAACACAAAACTAATCTTTATTATATAACTCTCGGACTCGATTACATAGAGGAACCCCAAAGCAAAACTCAAAGACTGGATCATATTAAAAGCTTTTATTCTATTAGGTAATGATAAAACCAAAAGGATCGAACTAAGAAAAAAATGATAGATGTAGAGATGTGATGGTGAATTGGGGCACCTCCCCCAAGCTTCGCACAAGCCAAGGGGAGTGCCCATACCCATGTACTTAAGTTTCCTTCTTCGGAGGTGGTGGTGATGAGGTTGATGATGTATCTGTTAGCTTAATTAAGGCAACCTTTAGGACCTGCAATTCTTGGAGTACACGTTGGAGCATATTTGCGTTCTTCTGAATTTCCTCCAAAAGATGCTTATTTTCAGGCCACCAAGAACCTTTCCTTGCATCACTTTCACTTGGACGGGATATATCCCAATTAGAGGGAATATGTGCACGAGGGGTATTCTCCACCCCATAGTTATGAACCAAATTGTGAAAGTTATTCCGATGTAACCTGTGTAAGGGCCTCCTAGGGGAAGCCCTTCTTGTATCTCTTGGTCTTCATGGTTTCTTGTAGTCCCTATTGCTTGATGGGGAACCGGAATAGTGGAGATGCCGGCTAGAGTGCCTCTCTTCGAAGCCAGAGGGTGGACCTCAACTGAATTTCCTTCATGTTCCTCCATCGTGATCTCCTCGGCATCCTACCTTCTGAGTTCCATCTGCATCAACCGAGCATCATCTTCCACATTGTTGGAGGAGAAAGAAGGCATGATGCCCGTCCTTGAAAACTCTGGTAGAAAACAGCTCGAAACAAGAACAGAGGGTATTGTCATGATACAGTGGTCAAAACCTTTGGGAGATTATATAATGAATTTTTACTATGCAAAAGAAGTATTCTGGGAGAAATTGGAGTCTGGAGGGCACACGAGGTGGCCACAAGCCTGGGAGGCGCGCCCCCATGACTTGTCGCCACCTCGTTCGCTATTCGTACTACTTCTTATTTTCCTATTTTTTTTAAATATTACAAAATGGAGTAAAATTTCTTTTGGGGAAGTTTTGGAGTCGGTTTACTTACCGTATCACATACCTATATCTTTTTAGGGTTCTGCAGCATTCTGGAAAGTTTCCCTTATGTACTCCTGCGGTGTTATGGTACTAATAATATTGGTTTCAATGTTTATGCGAGTACTTGAGATATAATGTTTGATTCTTTGCCCGTTCACCACCTCCGGGTTATTGCCCTCGGCATTGTTGATCTTGATGGCACTGACATGATAAACTTCCTCGACAATGTAAGGTCCTTCCCTTTTGGAGAGAAGTTTTCCTGCAAAAAATCTTATACGACAAGTGTATAGCAAGACATGGTCACCTACATTAAATTCACGCTTTTGTATCCTTTTGTCATGTTATATTTTAACCTTTTCTTTAAACAATTTGGCATTTTCATAGGCTTGGATTCTCCATTCATCAAGTGATCTATTATCAAATAACCTCTTCTCACTGGCAAGTTTGAAATCAAAGTTGAGCTCCTTAATTGCCCAATAAGCTTTATGTTCTAGTTCAAGAGGTAAGTGACTTGCTTTTCCATATACCATTTTATATGGAGACATACCCATAGGATTTTTATAAGTAGTTCCATAAGCCCATAGTGCATCATCAAGTTTCTTAGACCAATTCTTTCTAGATCTATTAATAGTCCTTTGCATGATTAATTTTATTTCTCTATTACTTAATTCTACTTGCCACTAGATTGAGGATGATAAGGTGATGCAATTCTATGGTTAACATCTTACTTAGCAAGCAATTTACAGAAACCACCATGAATAAAATGCGAACCACCATCAGTCATCAAATATCTAGGGACTCCAAACCTCGGGAAAATAATTTCTTTAAGCATTTTAATAGAGGTGTTGTCATCAGCACTACTAGTTGGAATAGCTTCTACCCACTTAGTAACATAATCAACAGCAACCAAAATATGTGTATACCCATTAGAGGATGGAAAAGGTCCCATATAATCAAATCCCGAAACATCAAATGGTTCAATAATAAGTGAATAATTCATAGGAATTTCCTGATGTCTACTTATATTACCAATTATTTGGCATTCATCAAATGAGCATCTTTGAAAAGAGTAGGCCAATAAAAACGAGATTGTAATACCTTGTGTGCAGTTCTATCTCTGGCATGGTGTCCTCCGTAAGCCTCGGAGTGACACTTGCATATGATCTTTTCCTGTTCATGCTCGGGTACAGAACGTCTAATAACACCATCTACTCCTTCTTTATATAGATGTGGGTCATCCGAGAAGTAATGTCTTAAATCATAGAAAAACCTTTTCTTTTGTTGGTATGTAAAACTAGGTGGTATAAATTTAGCAACAATATAATTAGCATAGTCTGCATACCATGGATTACTACGAGAAGCATTTGTGATAGCTAATTGTTCATCAGGAAAACTATCATCAATAGGTAGTGGGTCATCAAGAATATTTTCTAACCTAGACAAGTTGTCTGCTACGGGGTTCCCGGCTCCCTTTCTATCAATAATATGTAAATCAAAATCTTGTAACAAGAGAACCCACCTAATGAGTCTAGGTTTAGCATCTTTCTTTTCCATAAGATATTTAATAGCAGCATGATCAGTGTGAATAGTTACTTTAGAATCAACAATATAAGATCTGAATTTATCGCAAGCAAACAAATTCTTTTTTAGTAGTTGCATAATTTCTTTGAGCACTGTCTAGAGTTTTACTAGTATAATGGATGACATTCAATTTCTTATCAACTCTTTGCCCTAGAATAGCACCAACAACATAATCACTAGCATCATGATGTCTACTACACAACTTGTTCTTGTAGACTCTTCTTGGGCCTCCAAGCACCGAGTTTTGTAGGACAGTAGCAAATTTCCTTCAAGTGGAGGACCTAAGATTTATCAATCCGTGGGAGGCGTAGGATGAAGATGGTCTCTCTCAAACAACCCTGCAACCAAATAATAAAAAGTCCCGTGTGTCCCCAAAACACCAAATACAATGGTAAATTGTATAGGTGCACTAATTCGGCGAAGAGATGGTGATACAAGTGTAGTAATGATAGTAGATATTGATTTTGTAATAGGAACAATAAAAACAACAAGGTAGCAATTGATAAAACGGAGCACAAACGGTATTGCAATGCTTGAAAACGAGGCCTAGAGTTCGTACTTTCGCTAGTGCAACCTCTCAACAATGCTAATATAATTGGATCACATAACCATCCCTCAACGTGCAATGAAGAATCACAACAAAGTTCTTATCTAGCAGAGAACATAAGAAGAAATTGTTTGTAGGGTATGAAACCACCTTAAAGCTATTCTTTCCGATGAATCTATCCTAGAGTTTGTACTAAAATAACACCAAGCTATTCTTTCTGATCGATCTAACCAAGAGTTCATACTAAAATAACACCATATGATACACATCACCAACTCTAATGTCCCCTAGATACTCCAATGTCACCGCGAGTATTTGTGAGTTCATTATATGATATGCATTAAACAATTCAGATTCATAATACTCAATCCAACACAAAGAACCTCGAAGAGTACCCCAAAATTTCTACCGGAGAAACAAAGACGAGAATGTGCATCAACCCCTATGCATATATTACCCCAATCTCACCTCGGGAATCCGCGAGTTGAGTGCCAAAACACATATCAAGTGAATCAATATGATACCCCATTGTCACCATGGGTATTCATAGCAATACATACATCAAGTGTTCTCAAATCCATAAAAGTATTCAATCTGATAAGAACAAAATTTCAAAGGGAAAACTCAATTCACAACAAGATAGAGAGGGGAAAACACCATATGATCCAACTATATTAACAAAGCCCACGATACATCAAGATCGTGACATCTCAAGAACACGAGAGAGAGAGAGAGAGAGAGAGAGATTAAACACATAGCTACTAGTACAAACCCTCGGCCCCGAGGGTGGACTACTCCCTTCTCATCATGGTGGCCATAGGGATGATGAAGATGTCCTTCGGTGATAATTTCGCCCTCCAGCAAGGTGCCGGAAGGGGGTCTAGATTGGTTTTTCGTGGCTACAGAGGCTTGCAGCGGCGAAACTTCTAATTCTGGGATTATTTCTGGGGGTTTCTGTATTTATAGGATTTTTGGCATTGGTTTCACATGAAGATGGGCCTTGAGGTGACCACAACCCACTTGTCCTCCCATGAAGCTTCTAGTGCTTCTTTTGTTCCAAAAAAATCATCAAAAAGTTTTGTTGCATTTGGAGAACTTTTATTTTTGCATAAAAAACAACACCACGGTAGTTCTACTAGAAACAGTGTTAGTCTGGGTTAGTTCCATGCAAATCATGCCAAAACCATAAAAAATTGTTGTAAACATGGCATGAATGCTTCATAAATTATAAATATGTTGGAGACATATCAGCATCACACATAATTTCAAAGGGTAGGTTCCAATCAGGTGGTTGAACAATAGGTGCAGAGGTTAAGGCTTCCCTAAGGATTTCAAATTCTTCTTCACAATCATTATCAAAAACAAATGGAACATATTTTTCAAAAGATTCGTGATAGGCCAAGAAATTTTAGAGAAGTCTTTAATAAATCTCCTACAGAAACCAACATGACTGAGGGAATCCTGGATTAGGGGGTCTCCGGACAGCCGGACTATATCCTTTGGCCGGACTATTGGACTATGAAGATGCGAGATTGAAGACTCCGTCCCATGTCCATATGGGACTCTACTTGGCGTAGAAGGCAAGATACGCAAAACGGATATGTATATCTCCTGCTTTGTAACCGACCTTGTGTAACCCTAGCCCCTTCCGGTGTCTATATAAACCGGAGGGTTTTAGTCCGTAGGACAACATACAATCATACCATAGGCTAGCTTCTAGGGTTTAGCCTCTCCGATCTCCTGGTAGATCAACTCTTGTACTACTCATATTATCAAGAATAAATCAAGCAGGACGTAGGGTTTTACCTCCATCAAGAGGGCCCGAACCTGGGTAAAACATCCTGTCCGCTGCCTCCAGTTACCATCCGCCTTAGACGCACAGTTCGGGACCCCCTACCCGAGATCCGCCGGTTTTGACACCGACATTGGTGCTTTCATTGAGAGTTCCTCTGTGTCGTCATCATTAGGCTTGATGGCTCCTTCAATCATTGATAGCGATCAGGTCAGGGTGAGACTTTTCTCCCCGGACAGATCTTTGTGTCCGGCGGCTTCGCACTGCGGGCCAACTCGCTTGGCCATCTGGAGAAGATCGAGAGTTACGCCGCTGGCCACCAGGTCAGGTTTGAAAGCTTAAACTACACGGACGATATCCACGGAGACTTGATCTTCGACGGATTCGAGCCCCTTCCTAGTGCGCCACACGGTCACGATGAGCATGATCTAGCTCTGCCATCGGACAGTGCTCAGGAGATCACGCCGACAACCGCTCTGACCCTCAACTTGAAGCCAGTTGCGCCATCCATGGACGGGTGGATAGACCCCGCCACGGAGGCCGCACTCTCATCGGCGATCGAGCCGAGTATCGACCTTACCCTTCGCGGGAGCCGTAACGTCGAACTACCGGATTCTTCCCCGGCCACAGACTCCAAACCGCCTGTGCCCGTGCCTATCGAATCCGACTTGGCACCAATCATGGAGTTTACCTCCGAGGATATTTTTCAGCACTCGCCCTTCGGTGACATACTGAACTCATTAAGGTCTCTCTCCTTGTCAGGAGAGTCCTGGCCGAACTATGTCCGGCAGGATTGGGATACGGATGACGAAGAAATTCGCCGCCCACCCACCACCCACTTAGTAGCCACTGTCGACGATTTGACCGACATGCTCGACTTCGACTCCGAAGACATCGACGGCATGGACGACGATGCAGGAGGCGAACAAGAACCACTGCCCACAGGGCACTGGACAGCCACCTCGTCATACGACATATATATGGTAGACAGACCCAAAGAAGGCAATGGCGACGGGACATCGGAGGATGACCCCTCCAAGAAGCAACCCAAGCGCCGACGTCAGCGGCGCCGCTCTAAGTCTCGCCAAAGCAAAAGCGGTGACACCGGCACAGGAGATAATAGCACTCCGGACAGTGCCGAAGACAACAACAATCCCCTCCAGCAAGATTTAGGGCAGGAGGATGGAGAAGCCAGCCCTCCCAAGAGAGCGGTAGATGGAGAGGCAGAGGATGATAATTACACGCCTCCCTCCGAAGACGAGGCAAGCCTCGACGATGACGAATTCGTCATGCCTAAGGATCCCATCGAACAAGAGCGCTTCAAGCGCCGGCTTATAGCCACGACAAATAGCCTTAAGAAAAAGCAACAGCAGCTTCATGCTGATCAAGATTTGCTAGCTGACAGATGGACTAATGTCCTTGCGGCCGAGGAATATAAACTCGAACGCCCCTCTAAGAGTTACCCAAAGTGCAGGTTGCTACCCTGACTAGAGGAGGAAGCACCAAAACCTACATCTCTAGCGTATGAAGCGGCTGATAGGCCACCTCGTGGCCGCGACAGAGAGGCATTTTAGCCAAAAGCTCAGCCCACACCCCGACGCCACTCAAATAGAAATGTCAAGACATGGGGAAATACGCCAGATCTAGGAGACGTATTGGAGGACAAAGCAAAACACGCAAGATCGATCTACGGATCGCGAGGGCGCGCCACTATGCGGGACGATAACCGTCACACAGGATACCGTAGAAGTAAGTCCGGCTGGGCCAAACACAACGGACAAGACTCATTTGAGCTGCGTCGCGATATAGCCCAGAGGCGCCGCACACCCCCTATGCTTCACAGACGAAGTAATGGATCATCAAATCCCAAAGGGTTTCAAACCCGTAAATATAGAATCATACGACGGCACAACATATCATGCGGTATGGATCGAAGACTTCCTCCTGCACATCCACATGGCCTGCAGTGACGATCTACATGCCATCAAATACCTCCCACTTAAACTCAAAGGACCAGCTTGGCATTGGCTCAATAGCCTGCCAGCAGAATCCATTGGCTGTTGGGAAGATCTGGAAGCCGCAGTGATGATCTACATGCCATCAAATACCTCCCACTTAAACTCAAAGGACCAGCTCGGCATTGGCTCAATAGCCTGCCAGCAGAATCCATTGGCTGTTGGGAAGATCTGGAAGCCGCATTCCTTGATAACTTCCAGGGCACTTATGTGTGACCACCATATGCCAATGACTTGAGCCACATAATTCAGCAGCCAGAGGAATCGACCAGGCAATTCTAGACACGGTTCCTAACAAAGAAAAATCAAATCGTCGACTGTGTGGATGCAGAGGCCCTAACAACTATTAAGCACAACATCCGCGACGAGTGGCTCGCCCGGCACCTTGGTCAGGAAAAGCCGAAATCTATGGCAGCCCTCACGACACTTATGACTCGCTTTTATGCGGGAGAAGATAGCTGGCTGGCTCGCAGCAATAGTATATCAAAGAACCATGGTACTTCGGATACCAAGGATGGCAATGGCAGGTCACGTCGCAACAAACACAAGCGCCGCATTAATAGCGACAATACCGAGGAAACGACAGTCAATGCCAGATTCAGAGGCTCTAAACCCGGTCAGCGGAAAAAGCCATTCAAAAGAAGCACCCCGGGCCTGTCCAGTTTGGACCGTATACTCGAACGCTCGTGTCAAATACACGGCACCCCCGACAAGCCAGCCAACCACACCAACAGGGATTGTTGGGTGTTCAAGCAGGTCGACAAGTTAAATGCCGAAAACAAAGATAAGGGGTCACACAGCGATGACGAGGAGGAGCCCCGGCCGCCGAACACCGGAGGACAGAAGAGGTTCCCCCCACAAGTGCGGACGGTGAACATGATATACGCAACCCACATCCCCAAGAGGGAGCGGAAGCGTGCGTTAAGGGACGTATATGCGTTGGAGCCAGTCGCCCCAAAGTTCAACCCATGGTCCTCCTGTCCGATCACCTCCGATCGCCGGGACCACCCCACTAGTATCCGTCATGGCGGATTTGCCGCACTGGCCCTAGACCCAATCATCGACGGATTTCACCTCACTCGAGTCCTTATGGATGATGGCAGCAACCTGAACCTGCTTTATCAGGACACAGTGTGCAAAATGGGTATAGACCCCTCAAGGATCAAACCCACAAAATGACCTTCAAAGGCATCATACCAGGTGTAGAGGCCCATTGCATAGGCTCAGTCACACTGGAAGTGGTCTTCGGATCCCCGGATAACTTCCGAAGCGAGGAGTTAATCTTCGATATAGTCTCGTTCCACAGTGGCTATCATGCACTGCTCGGGCGAACCGCATTCGCAAGATTCAACGCAGTACCACACTATGCATATCTCAAGCTCAAGATGCCAGGACCTCGGGGGGTCATCACAGTCAATGGAAACACAGAGCGCTCTCTCCGTACGGAGGAGCACACTGCAGCCCTCGCAGCAGAAGCGCAAAGCAGCCTCTTAAGGCACTCCACCAGTTCGGCGATTCAAGACCCAGACACCTTCAAGCGCGCCGGGAGTAATCGGCAACAAGTCCACCTAGCACATTCTGAGCTCGCATAGCAATGCGGCACCCACCCCAGTACCAGCCAAACGGCGAAATCCATGCCACGCGTACATAATTACGCATTAAAAATACCATGGGCACAGGTGGGGAGGGGGGCACGACTACGACACGCCCCAAGATGCGGCTCAACCGCACTAGGGGCTTCCCTCTTTGTTATTTTTCTCTTTTTCAGGACTTTAATCTCTGGAAACCCCGTCCAGCAGTACGGTTGCCGGACACACGATGCAACAACCAAGGAGGCAGAAAGCTACGCCGCACCATGGAACTCTCAGGTGGTCTCTGACAACGAGTGAAATACCTGCTTTAAATACCATTCCTCAGCTTGCCCTTGGAGGGGACATGTCAAATAGTCCTACTTTTTGCTTATCGCACTACTTGTATCATTCTGCTTTAACACACCTTTTTGAATAAATAATGCATAGCGCTAGACTATTATTGCATTCTCCATTCTTCTTATATATATGTATGTATGTTCATTCATGACATCCAGCACCCGTACACTCTGGTACGGCCAATACGCTAGGGGCATAAGCATACCCCATAATACGGCGTGAGAAGTCCGAACACTTTCGACAGTGCGGCACCCCGAACTTATAGCATTATATGCATCAGCTCCAAATCATGTCTTGGGTCAATAGTTGGGTTTGCCCGACTCCCATGTTTTGGTACCTTACGTTCCGCTATATCGGCTAAGGTAGCACTGGGAGAACTACTGCGATTGTGCCCCGGTTCAGCTGGGCTAGGCACCTCAGTAGAGAAAGGTAAAACTGACTGTCATGATAAGGCGAGATCTAGTCACTGTTCGAGAGGTTTCGAGTCCCTAAAGACTTATGCCGCTTAGAGTGAGAAGTCGGCTTTGTCTGGCTTAAGGCGTGTATAGCGCCCCGAATTCGGCCTTCCGAATACTAGGGGCTTCGCCAAAATTTAAAATTGTAGAATTCTATGGCTATGTGAGAGTGATAAAGCATTATAGTCTGGTTGCCTTGTTCGTTGTGCTGAGCACCTCCCTCGAAGGACCCAACAATGGGAAAAAGAGTGCTCATGTTTATCCCGAACACCCCAGCACTCGTGGCATGGGGGCAGAAGCCGACGACTGGCCATCTCTCAGATTTGATAAACAACCGCACAGAAGGTAATATTTTAAATTCAAACAAGCGTTGCATAGCGCATATGAACAAGTTTTCATAATACAAGATCACACGAGCAAGTTCATTCAAAAATTACATGTTTTGCACACTCGTCCGCCACAAGACGGGCACCCTTCAGGACACCCTCATAATACATTTTGGGGTGGCGATGCTCCTTGCCCTACGGTGGCCCCTCCTTCACCAGCTTCTTAGCGTCCATCTTGGCCTAGTGCACCTTCGCACGAGCAAAGGCCCGGTGTAACGCCCCGAGACCGATGTGCCAGCTATCGTTCTGTTATTCGATGTTGTTGCGTTGTCATATGCTTGCGTGTTGCATCATGTTACGTCATCATGTGCATTGCATCATGTCATCATGCCATCATATCATTAATTGTTGCAACTCAACTAAATAAATTGCATGGATTTTCGATCCATTTAAATCGAGGGAAGGATGACTTCTCTTTATAATATATCCTCCCAATATTAGGGAGCTATAATAAATATTCCATTTATTTGGAACTAACCATAACACAGTTACAAAATTTCCTTATGCCTTTGTTATCTTAATTCTTGATCCCCAACTTTGCCATTTCCTTTAATGTTTTGCTTTTGTCATCCATGTTTGCATTGTGATCATTTCAAGTGTTGCTTTTGTGCTTCTTGTAATGTTGCATTTCATCATGCTCATCATGTGCATTGTGTGTTTCATGCATGATCACCCCTTGCATCACCCTTCCCCTCCTCCTATGGTCATTTGTATCTTCATCTTTTCATCAAGACCTTTCTCCATGTGCAAACCTTATCACTTCTTCGTTTCTTTCAAATCTTGGCTTTCATGCCAAGTGGCATTATTTGTGCCTCCATTAATGTTCATTTATTTTCCTGATAATCATGCATCATGCCTTATACCTCTCTGTCAAGTATCATCCGTTTTGAAGTTGTTTTGGTTGGGTTCAAAAATGACTCAAGTTTGAATTAAATTCAAACTTGAATTATTTTTCTATCTCTAAAATGTCCAGACCATTTTATTCAAATTGTGCATAAATCCAGGATCTTATAAACATTTCCGTCCCAGCCTACTTTCTTCCTGATCTCCCTGTGCATTTCTGCTCTTGTTATTCTGCCTGAAGAGCTAAGAAAAAGAGAATTAGAGAGAGGGAAGGAGCCCAGCAGCCAGGAGCCAGCCCAGCCAACCTCACCGCGCCGGCCCATCCCCGCGGCCCACCTGCGGCCTGACCTAGCCGGCTCAAGGCCAGCCGCTACACCATCTCCCCCTCGATCCCTCTCTCCCTCCTAGCGCCGCCAGGGAGAGGGGATCGAACCCATCTCCCTCTCCCTCTCGCCCACGCACGCATCGCACCAGGGGCCCGACCCCATCTCCCCTGCACAGCGCCGATCCCCATCTCTCCCTCCGCCGGCAAGCTTCGGCCCGACCTCCTCCTTGCTGCCCTTGGTGCCGCGCCACCAGGCCTCCCCGTCGCCCTCATCGTCGACCTGCGTCGCCCCTTTCCCTCTTCAGGCGGCCATGAAGCCCCGCCGTCCGGATCAGGCCGGGAACCGCCGCCCCGCCGCCCTCTCGTCCGGTTCGAGACGCCTGCAACCACCGTTGCCCCTTCTCCTTTCCGAGGCCGCCGCCGGCGCCCCCAAGTACGCCCCTCCTTCCAGCAAGCGCGCCGCCGGCGCCGACCTCCACCACCAAGAGCTCCGCCGCCCCTCTGCTCCTGTTTCCTCTACTGCGCCTCCGCCGGCGTGGAGCCGCACCAAGACGCCGCCGTCCGCGACCAGCAGGAGGCCGCCGCTCGCCTCACCTCCTGCCTCCTGCGCGCCTCCTCCTCGCGAAGTCCCTGTCGCCGAGCACTCGAGGAGGAGCTCCTCGAGCACCTGCGCCTGCCTCCGCTCGTCCTCTCGCATCGCCGGCAAGCTCCGGGAACCGCCGCCACCAGGGAGCCTCTCACGCCCGAGGCCTTCGTCATCTCCCTGTGGTGCGCTGCGTGCGACCGTGACAGCCACATGGTCTCCACCTCGGCAGCCCCCTGCCACTGGTTCGCGCGCCTTCGCTGTCGGTCGCATGGACGCCAAGACCCGCAACTCTCTGAACAGGAACATCGCCAAGTACCACGACAGACTGTCAAGTACCCATGGACGCCAAATACCACGATGTCGGTGCCCCTCAAGTTTGGCTACACGAAAATGCCAAGTACCCCTGCGAACCGTGTACGACTACCGGCGCCGAAGTCCGCGAGTACCACTATGTTTGCGATGTACATCTACACCAAGACTGGATCCGACAAGTACCGCGAGAAACATTTGTACCTCTACCGTCACCGTGGATCTGACAAGTACCCCTACAACAAGTGTACCTCTACCTCGTCTTCGGAATCGCTAAGAACGTCAAATACCCCTTCGAGATGACGAGATCGGCAAGTTCGAATGACCCCAAGTACCTCTTCGAAACGACCGAGTACCATTACCATCGGACGCTTGAACGACTACTTCCTCTACTTCCCACGACGCCCCGTGAACAACTACTTCCCCTTCGACAAGTGTACCCCTACCACCGAACTTGATCCGTTCCGATAATGCACGCTTCGAAGGTATAACCCCGAGACGACCATCCGAGAACGAATGCATGTGTGATGTATGAAATGCTCGTGTTTGCTCCGTGTCGGAGTTGTTCGGTGCATGTTGCCCCTCTTTTGCCTTGCCACCATCTTGTGGGAACCCGGTATCCGGAATCACCCCACCTCCTTTTCCTTTTGCGCCGGTATCTCCGCGAGTTACCGGAACCGATATGTTGCCGTGGCATCATTTTTGGAACGTTGCCGTGGCATCCTTTCTTCCGCCACGATGACATATGCTTCCTAATGCTCTTATCAACTTTTAATAAAAATTTGCATAAACTTGTTCATGTCATCCGCATCATGATAACGACAATTAAAATGTTTAAAATGTTGTTTGCATTAATTTGTTCCTATGCCATGTTAAAATGATTTAATTCATAACTAAATAACCGTAACTCCGATTTCAATAAACTTTATATGTAAATGGGGTAGAATAATGCCTAGTTTATCGTGGTGAACTTTATTTGCATGTTAAATAACTCTAAAATTGTGTTTAGGACAGATCAGGACCAAACCTAATATTTGCACATGAGGATTTTCCGGAATTGTTGTTCGTTGCTTCCGGCCTCATTTAAACTTGCCTAGATTAGATAGTTTCATCATGTTTCCCCTCTCGCCATGTTTAACAACATTTAACATTGTTGGGTACATAAACGAGATCGAACTAAATAATTGATGTGGTGTTTTGTCAATATGCATCTCGTTGCATATTGAGCTCCACTTAATTTGTAGAATTGTTTGTGCGTTTTGCCATGCCATGCCCCCTTTAAACCGGACATGCATCATACTCGATTGTGCATCATTCCATGTTGATGTGTTGGTTGTTTACTATGTTGTTTGCTCTTTTCCGATGTTTGCTTCTTCGGGTTGGTTCCGATAACGTCGAGTTTGTGAGGATCCGTTCGTCTTCGTCCGTTTATCTCCTTCATGGACTCGTTCTTCTTCCTTGCGGGATTTCAGGCAAGATGATCATACCCTCGAAATCACTACTATCTTTGCTATGCTAGCTTGCTCGCTCTTTGCTATGCCAATGCTACGCTGCCTACCATTTGCTTGTCAGCCTCCCAATTGCCATGTTGAGCCTCTAACCCACCATTGTCCTAGCAAACCGTTGATTGGCTATGTTACCGCTTTGCTCAGCCCCCTCTTATAGCGTTGTTAGTTGCAGGTGAAGATTGAAGTTTGTTCCTTGTTGGAACATGGAGATGCCGTTCCTTGTTGGAACATTTACTTACTTGTTGGGATATCACTATATATTGTATTTAATTAATGCATCTATATACTTGGTAAAGGGTGGAAGGCTCGGCCTTATGCCTGGTGTTTTGTTCCACTCTTGCCGCCCTAGTTTCCGTCATATCGGTGTTATGTTCCCGGATTTTGCGTCCCTTACGCGGTTGGGCTATAATGGGAACCCCTTGACAGTTCGCCTTAAGTAAAGCTTCTCCAGCAATGCCCAACATTGGTTTTACCATTTGCCACCTAGCCTTTTCTTTCCCTTGGGTTCTGCAGACTCAAGGGTCATCTTTATTTTAACCCCCCCGGGCCAGTGCTCCTCTGAGTGTTGGTCCGAAACGGGCAGCCTGCGGGGCCACCTCGGGGAAACTCGAGGGCTGGTTTTACTCGTAGCTTGACCTATCTGAGTGTGCCCTGAGAAAGAGATATGTGCAGCTCCTATCGGGATTTGTCGGCACATTCGGGCGGTGTTGCTGGTTTAGTTTTACCCTGTCGAAATGTCTTGTTGTACTGGGATACCGAGTCTGATCGGAATGTCTTGGGTGGAGGTCTATTCCTTCGTTGACCGTGAGAGCTTGTGATGGGCTAAGTTGGGACACCCCTGCAGGGATTTGATCTTTCGAAAGCCATGCCCGCGGTTATGGGCAGATGGGAATTTGATAATGTCCGGTTGTAGAAAACCTGAAGTTAACCTTAATTAAAATGAACCAACCGCGTGTGTAACCGTGATGGTCTCTTTCCGGCGGGGTCCGGGAAGTGAACACGGTTGTTGGAGTTATGCTTGACGTAGGTAGTCCAGGATCACTTCTTGATCATACTTTTATCGACCGTGCTTTGCCTTCTCTCCTCGCTCTCTTTTGCGTATGTTAGCCACCATATATGCTAGTCGCTTCCTGCAGCTCCACCTCATACCTTTACCTGACCCATAAGCTTAAATAGTCTTGATCGCGAGGGTGCGAGATTGCTGAGTCCCTGTGGCTCACAGATACTTCCAAAACCAGCTTCAGGTGTCGATGAGTCCGTGTAGATGACGCAACCAAGCTCAGGAGGAGCTCGATGAAGAACTTGTCCTTTGTGTTGTTTCGTGCTAGTTGATCAGTAGTGGAGCCCAGTTGGGGTCGATCAGGGACCTTTGTCGCATTTGGGGTTCTTCTTCTATTTTGGTTCCGTAGTCGGACCATGAGTGTATTTGGTTGATGTAATGCTTTATTCATGTAATTGTGTGAAGTGGCGATTGTAAGCCAACTATGTATCTCTTTCCCTTATTATATTACATGGGTTGTGTGAAGATTACCTCACTTGTGACATATGCCTTCAATGCGATTATGCCTCTAAGTCGTGCCTCGACACGTGGGAGATATAGTCGCATCGAGGGTGTTACACCCGGCATGCACCCTCGATGCAGACGGACCGCTTTATGGCCTCCAGCCGTGGGCAGGCATCCATAAGCCGCCTCACCAGGCCAAAGTAGCTGTTGGGAAGGGAGTCGCCAGGCCACATCCGGACTATAAGGCCCCTCATGGCCTGTTCGGTCGCCTTGTGCAGCTCGACCAGTTGCTTCAGCTGGTCGCTCATAGGCATCGGGTGTTCGGTCCCAGTATACTGAGACCAGAACAGCTTCTTCGTCGAGCTTCCCTCCTCGGTCTGGTAAAACTTTGTGGCATCCGACACACTGCGGGGCAAATCTGCGAATGCTCCTGGAGAGTTCCAGACTAGGGTAAGTAACAAGTAATTTACTTTCACATGCTTGCTTTGCATATTGAATGCCTTACCCGCCGCTATCTTCCTCATCGCCTCAATCTCCTGGAGGGCCTTTGGGGCTTCAGCCTTGGCATTCTTTGCACTCTCGAGGGCCGCGGCAAGCTCAGACTCTCGCGTCTTGGAGTCAAGCTCCAACGCCTCGTGCTTCGTCATGAGAGCTTGGAGCTCTTGCTGCACCTCGCCCACCCGTGCCTCTTGCTTTTCCCGCTCGGTGCGCTCCTTGGACGCTTTTGTCTTCAGCCTCGGACATCACTTGCTTTAGGGTCACCACTTCGGTCGTGGCCCCTGGCACATTCATGATGATCCTGTCATTTCGCAACCACATTTTCTTTTATATATATAGACAAGGTATTACTTACCTTTGTTCTCCTCGAGCTGCCTCTTGGCAAGGCTGAGCTCTTTATCGTACCCCTCGAGGTCGTGCTTCAGTGCCACGACCTCCGCAGTCAGTGCAGCAGAGGTCAGCAGTGAAGCCTGCATACGCATACAGACATACGTATATTAGACTCCTGCATTTATTATTTGATCCTCTATTTGGGTTTTCTTTGTGAACACTAAACAGAGCATCAGGGGCTACTGTCTATGCGGTAATATTTTTCCTATATTTTAAATACTTACCTCAAAGCCTGTTAGAAGGCTGGCACAGGCTTCAGTCAGTCCGCTCTTGGCGGACTAAACCTTCTTGATCACCGCACTTATAATAGTGCGGTGCTCTTCGTCGATGGAAGCGTCGCGAAGCGCTCCCAACAGGTTGTCAGGTGCCTCTGGATGGACAGAGGTCACCGGCCGGGCGTCTTGCCCCTTTTGGAAGGGGGCCGCCTGCCCGAGTCTGGAACCACTGGAGGTTCCGGCGCGGTGTTCGGCTAAGAGCCGAACTTGGAGCCCCCAGGAGCCTTGCTCCCTTTGCTCCTGGAGTCCGGAAGGTCGCCTAGAGGCACCTCCGGGACTGTCTCCCCCCGGCTCGATGCCCCTGAGATAGTACCTCAGCATTGTCCGCAAGGCAAGGAGAGGTGGCGGTTGGAAGTGTATCACTATTCATGTCCGACGAGTCCAAGGAACCATGCGACGATGATACATCGACATGGGCTTGGGGTGGACCGCATAATCATATTCGACGTTAGGAGAAGCAGTGTGGTAAAGGTATGCTATGAGTTACTCTGGTATCCGAATACTTACGACTTCGCCAGGGGCTTGGCCCTGAGCAGCCGCTCGTCTTCGTCGTCGACGGCGGTGGTGGAACACTCCAGAAGGAGAGTCCTTCCCTTCTTGGACCCTTCGGCCTCCCCAGTTGGGGCGGCCTTCCTCTTCTTGTCTCCCCCGACTGGAGGGGGAGAGTCTTCGTCTTCCTTCTCCTTGTTTTCGTGGGAGGAGTGCGTATCGGAGTTATCGGACAATGAGTCTGATACCACCTGGCGCCGGGAACTCTTTCGGGTTCCCTTGGCCTTCTTCTTGGTCTTATCCGACACCTCATAAGGAGTCGGAGTCCGCATCTCCGTTAGTAGAGCGTCCGCAGGGTCTTCGGGCAGAGGGGTCGGACAGTTGATCTGCTCCGATGTCTCCACCCAGTCCTGACAAAGGCATGGGAGCTCAGACCCCACACATGATTAAGCTATGGGAAATAAACACCCTATCAGATGTACAGAACTTACCAGATTTGCAGAACGCTTTGCGCTTAGCCCGCGGTCCTCGGTAAGAGAAGGAGGGACCTCGGCACCCTTGAACAGCACCCTCTAGACGTCTTTATGCGTCGTGTCGAAGAGCTCGCTTAGAGTCTGGTGCTGGGCCGGGTCGAACTCCCATAAGTTGAAATCCCGTTGTTGACACGGGAGGATCCGACGGAAGACCACGACCCGGACTATGTTGACAAGCTTAAGTTTCTTTCTTATCATGTTCCGGATACACTTCTGGAGTCTGTCCAGCTCCACGGATGAACCCCAAGACAGGCCCTTCTCCTTCCGAGAAGTGAGGCGCGTGGGGATTCCGGATTGAAACTCGAGGGCCGCCACCTAGTTGGTGTCGCGCGGCTCGGTGATGTAGAACCACCCCGATTGCCACCCCTTTATGGTCTCCACGAAGGATCCCTCGAGCCATATAATGTTGAGCATTTTGCCCACCATGGTTCCGCCGCATTCCGCTTGTTGGCCGCCCACCACCTTCGGCTTGATATTGAAGGTCTTCAGCCACAGGCCGAAGTGGGGCCGGATGCGGAGGAAAGCCTCGCACACGACGATGAACGCCGAGATGTTGAGGATGAAATTCGGGGCCAGATCATGAAAGTCCAGCCCATAGTAGAACATGAGGCCGCGGACGAATGGATGGAGGGGAAACCCCAATCCGTGGACGAAATGGGGGAGGAAAACCACCCTTTCGTGAGGTTCCGGGGTAGGGACGATCTGCCCCGCGGCTGGCAGCCGGTGCGCGATATCCGCGGCTAAGTATCCGGATCCACATAACTTTTTGGTCTGCCCCTCCGTGACGGAGGAGGCCATCCACTTGCCTCCCGCTCCGGACATGTTTGGAGAGAGTTGAGGAGGAGGATGCGGACTTGGGCGCTGGAGCTCGAGTGCGCGAGAATGGATGAGCAAGGAGGAAGAAGGCGTGGGGAGAAAAAGGTGAGATCTTATTCCTTTATAAGGGCGGACTAAACTATGCACCCCCACTTGCCTGGTAAAACTCACTTATCCCCCAAGCGCCGTAATTGATGGCGCCATTGGCTTACCCACGTCCGAATTGATGAGAATCCCGTAATAAGGGGAACACGATCTCTGCTTTGACAAGACGTGTCAAGAAACCGCCTCACGTTATGTGCGGGGGCTAGTTAAAGAAAAACGGTTCAAATAATTACCGGGCCGTGGCGTGATGTCATGCTGCCAAAACGTGTCAGCAGATTAGATTTGTGGTAATATTATTCTCTCTACGGTGGTATGTGGAACTTATTTTGCAGGGTCGGACACTATCCTTGTATTCAAACTCTTCTGTGGTGTATTCGGAGGAGGAACCCGCCTTGCAATGCCGAAGACAACACTGTGCGCCGGACTCATCGTCATTGAAGCCTGGTTCAGGGGCTACCGAGGGAGTCCTAGATTAGGGGGTCTCCGGACAACCGGACTATATCCTTTGGCCGGACTGTTGGACTATGAAGATACGAAATTGAAGACTTCGTCTCGTGTCCGGATGGGACTCTACTTGGCGTAGAAGGCAAGGTAGGCAATACGGATATGTATATCTCCTCCTTTGTAACCGACGTTGTGTAACCCTAGCCCCTTCCGGTGTCTATATAAACTAGAGGGTTTTAGTCCGTAGGACAACATACAATCATACCATAGGATAGCTTCTAGGGTTTAGCCTCTCTGATCTCGTGGTAGATCAACTCTTGTACTACTCATATTATCAAGAATAAATCAAGCAGGACGTAGGGTTTTACCTCCATCAAGAGGGCCCGAACCTGGGTAAAACATCGTGTCCCCTACCTCCTGTTACCATCCGCCTTAGGCGCACAGTTCGGGACCCCCTACCCGAGATCCGCCAATTTTGACACCGACAATGACCAAGGAAACTTCTTATACCTTTGATATCTATAGGATACGACATGTTTTCGATAGCATCAACTTTAGCTTTATCAACTTCAGTACCTCTTTCGGAGATTTTATGCCCCGAGACAATGCCTTCATTAACCATAAAGCGGTACTTCTCCCAATTCAAGACAAGATTAGTTTCTTCACATCTCTGCAAAACTCGATCAAGGTTGCTTAAGCAATCATCAAAAGAAGTTCCGTAGATGGAGAAATCATCCATGAAAACCTCAACAATCTTTTCACAAAAGTCAGACAATATAGCAGTCATACATCTTTGAAAGATAGTGGTGCATTGCATAAACCAAAAGGCATACGTCTATAAGAAAAAGTACCACAAGGGCATGTAAAAGTAGTTTTTTTCTTGATCCTCTTGTGACACAGGTATTTGGGAAAAACCAGAATAACCATCTAGAAAGCAAAAAATGTGTACGTTTTGATAGTCTTTCTAGCATTTGATAAATGAATGGCAGAGGATAATGATCTTTCCTAGTAGCTTTATTCAATTTTGTAAAATCAATTACCATTCTGTAAACTATGACAACTTTGTGGGATCAATTCATTTTTATCATTAGGAACAATAGTAATACCTCCCTTCTTAGGGACACAATGAATAGAACTTACCCATCTACTATCAGCTATAGGAAAGATTATGCGTTCTTCCAGAAGCTTTAATATTTCATTTCTTACCCCGAAGATGGGCTAGCTCGCCAATAATCACGCAAGTAGCTAGTCCTGAAGACAACCACTGCATGCATGTGGCCCAAACATATGTATGGAGAGGTGTGTTTTTGAGTAACAATGGAACAACTTTGATGTGGCACCGTGATTTTGAACTAGAAATCCCCACACTGATGAGGGTTAGGTTGACGATGCATATGTATGTTACACCACACTTCAAGCCAACGATGGGGATTCATGCATGCATGCGTGCATAGTATTTGCGCTCCAACTTAAGTGTGGATCTCACCATGACCTATACTACGATAACACGAACCAAATGAAGAATCCGCCATGGTAACCTATCTTGTTGTTGGTCAAGGTGATCATGGATGTCCACGCGGGCCAATGAATATATAGGCTTGTCGCCAATAACCACGCGAGGGAGTGTACCGTTCCAAGGCAACCACTACATGCATATGTATGAAGGTGATGCATGCATGCATGTTTGAATACCATTTCACAACATTGATGTGGCACGTGCGTCAAAAATCATACACTAGCTCCCCACACAGAGCGAGATCGGTTCATGACACGTCGTTGTACTAGCCACTTTGACTCGATGGGAGGGATTCATGCGCACACATGCATGTGTGTGTGCTTAAACTGTATCATGCATCTCATCCTAGAGCATGACCTATATATATACCGTATTAGAAGCAAAAATAATAATCCCCTCCTAAGTCAAATTAACCTCTCTTATTGTCAGGCAAAAAGTAGTGATGGACCAAGCGGGCCCACAGATGGAAAGCATCGATATCGCTGATAACCGCTTAAGTCGGTGCAATAGGACAACCACCACCGCTTTTCATGTGGGCCAAACATATATATGTTGAATACCCAAAATGCACAACTTTGATGTGGCACCTGCCTCAAAAACCGTAAACCATGCACCCACACAGAGTGAGGTTCATGAAGCGTACTACATATGATGGTCCCCTTCCCCCCTCTTCACCGCATACTATATGCTCCTACTGTAATATGTACAACCCAAAAGAATCCTCATCGATGGTGAAATTAATTAACCTCTCCTGATGTAGGTCAAAGTGATGCATGCATGCATCGACGATGGCCTCGTGGGCCCACAGATGGAAGCATCACACGTGAGTGTCCTAGCTAGGATAACCACCGCGTGCATGCATGTGGCCCAAAGAGGTGTTGTGTGATGTTTGAATAGCCAATTTCACAATTTTGATGTGGCACGTGCCTCGAAAACCAAAAAGTCCCGACACTGAGTGAGGTGTACTTGTTCATGGACGCATACATATAGTATATATGCTAGTCCCCTCCCACCTCTTTGACGTGTACTATATACCACCATAACACAAACAAAAAAGATTCTACCTTGCTGGTCAAATTAACCTCACTGCCCGTTGTTCATCAAAGTGATGGACGACGACCTTGCGAGCCCATAGAAAGCGTCACACGTGAGTATCAAGTATCGTGTAGGACAATGATACGTCCATTTTGCATCATGCTTTTATATCAATATTTATTGCATTATGGGCTGCTATTACACATTATGTCAAAATACTTAGGCCTATTCTCTCTTATTTTACAAGGTTTACATAAAGAGGGAGAATGCCGGCAGCTGGGATTCTGGGCTAGAAAAGGAGCAAATATTAGAGACCTATTCAGCACAGCTCCAAAAGTCCTGAAACTTCACGGAAGTCATTTTCAGAATATATAATAAATACTGAGCGCAAGAAGTTCACCAGGGGGGCCACACCGTGCCCACAAGGGCGGGGGGCGCGCCCTACCCCCTGGACGCGCCCCCTACCTCGTGGGCACCCTGGTGGCCCTCCGATGGCCATCTTCTGCTATATGGAGTCTTTCGATGAGGAAAAAAATCATAAGCCATCTCCTCGGACGAAACTCCGCCGCCACGAGGCGGAACCTTGGCAGAACCAATCTAGGGCTCTAGCAGAGCTGTTCTACCAGGGAAACCTCCCTCCGGGAGGGGGAAATCATCGCCATCGTCATCACCAACGCTCCTCTCATCGGGAGAGGGCAATCTCCATCAACATCTTCACCAGCACCATCTCCTCTCAAAACCCTAGTTCATCTCTTGTATCCAATTCTTGTCTCCAAGTCCGAGATTGGTACTAGTAGGTTGCTAGTAGTGTTAATTACTCCTTGTAGTTGATGCTAGTTGGTTTGTTTGGTGGAAGATCATATGTTCAGATCCTATATGCATATTAATACCCCTTTGATGCTTATGAACATGAATATGCTTTGTGAGTAGTTACGTTTGTTCCTGAGGACAAGGGAGAAGACTTGCTATTAGTAGTCATGTGAATTTGGTATTCGTTCGATATTTTGATGAGATGTATGTTGTCTCCCCTCTAGTGGTGTTATGTGAATGTCGACTACATAACACTTCACCATTATTTGGGCCTAGAGGAAGGCATTGGGAAGTAATAAGTACATGATGGATTGCTAGAGTGACAGAAGCTTAAACCCTAGTTTATATGTTGCTTCGTAAGGGGCTGATTTGGATCCATATGTTTCATGCTATGGTTAGGTTTACCTTAATACTTTTGTTGTAGCTGCGGATGCTTGCAATAGAGGTTAATCATAAGTGGGATGCTTGTCCAAGTAAGGGCATTACCCAAGCACCGGTCCACCCACATACCAAATTATCAAAGTACCGAACGCGAATCATATGAACGTGATGAAAACTACCTTGACGATATTCCCATGTGTCCTCGGGAGCGCTTTTCTCTATATAAGAGTTTGTCCAGGCTTGTCCTTTGCTACAAAAAGGATTGGGCCACCTTGTTGCACTTTATTTACTTTTGTTACTTGTTGCTCTTTACAAATTATCCTATCACAAAACTATCTGTTACCACTTATTTCAGTACTTGCAGAGAATACCTTGCTGGAAACCGCTTATCATTTCCTTCTGCTCCTCGTTGGGTTCGACACTCTTACTTATCAAAAGGACTATGATAGATCCCCTATACTTGTGGGTCATCAAGACTCTTTTCTAGTGCCATTGCCGGGGAGTGAAGCGCCTTTGTTAGGTGGAATTTGGTAAGGAAAAATTTATATAGTGTGCTGAAATTTACCATCACTTGTTACTATGGAAAGTAATCCTTTGAGGGGCTTGTTCAGGGTATCTTCACCCTGACCAGTAGAGCAAAGAGTTGCTCCTCAACCTACTGAACCTACTGAAAATGAAAATCTCTGCTTTGAAATTCCTTCGGGTATGATAGAAAAACTGCTAGCTAATCCTTTTGCAGGAGACGGAACAACGCATCCTGATGAGCACCTAATATATGTGGATGAAGTTTGTGGATTATTTAAGCTTCCAGGTGTACCCGGAGATGTTATTAAGAAGAAGGTCTTCCCTTTATTTTTGAAGGAAGATGCATTGACATGGTATAGGCTATGTGATGATACGGGGTCATGGAACTACAAACGATTGAAATTGGAATTTCATCAGAAGTTTTATCCTATGCATCTTGTTCATCGTGATCGCAATTATATATATAATTTTTGGCCTCGCAAAGGAGAAAGCATCGCTCAAGCTTGGGGGAGGGTTAAATAAATGTTATATTCATGCCCCAATCATGAGCTCTCAAGAGAGATGATTATTCAAAATTTATATGCTCGGCTTTCTGATAACAATCGCACCATGCCCGATACTTCTTGTGCTGGCTCTTTTATGACGAAGACCATTGAATTCAAATGGGATTTATTGGAAAGAATTAAATGCAACTTTGAAGATTGGGACCTCGACGAAGGTAAGGAGTCAGGTATGACACCTAGGTTTGATTGTGTTAAATCTTTTATGGATATCGATGTTTTTCGTAAATTTGGCACTAAATATGGACTTGACTCTGAGATAGTAGCTTCTTTCTGTGAATCTTTTGCTACTTATGTTGATCTCGCCAAGGAGAAGTGGTTTAAATATCATCCTCCCATAGAAGTAAAAGTAGCTGCACCTATTCAAGTTGAAGAAAAGACTATCACTTATAATGGTCCTATTGTTCCTACTTCTTATGTTGAGAAACCACATTTCCCTGTTAGGATAAAGGATCATGCTAAAGCTTCAATTGTGGTTCGTAAAAGCAATATTAGAACATATACACCTCCTGAGCAAGTTAGAGTTGAACCTAATATTGCTATTGTTAAATATCTTTTGGCTGATAATATTGAAGGGCATGTTATTTATTTCTGTGATGAAACTGCTAGAATTGCTAAACCTTGCGCTAAAGATAAACCTAGACCTGTGGTAGGCATGCCTGTTATTTCTGTTAAAATAGGAGATCATTGTTATCATGGCTTATGTGATATGGGTGCCAGCGCTAGTGCAATACCTATTGACCTATATAGGGATATTATGCATGATATTGCACCGGTTGAGTTAGAAGATATTGATGTCATGATTAAACTTGCCAATAGAGATACTATTTCAACAATGGGAATTGTTAGAGATGTTGAAGTCTTTTGTGGGAAAACTAAATATCCTGCTAATTTTCTTGTTCTTGGTTCCCCACAAGATAGCTTTTGTCCCATTATATTTGGTAGACCCTTCTTAAACACTGTTAATGCTAAGATAGATTGCAAAAAGGATGTTGTTACTATCGGTTTAGATGATATGTCTCATGAATTTAATTTCTCTAAATTTAGTAGACAACACCGTGAAGAAGAATTACCAAGGATGAAATTATTGGTCTTGCTTCTATTGCCATACCTCCTAGTGATCCTTTAGAACAATATTTGCTAGACCACGAAAATGAGATTTTTATGAATGAAAGAAGGGAAATAGATGAAGTATTCTTTAAACAGGAACCTATTCTGAAATACAATTTGCCTGTTGAAATCCTAGGGGATCCTCCTCCACCCAAGGGTGATCCCGTGTTTCAGCTTAAACCGTTGCCTGATACTCTTAAATATGCTGATCTTGATGAGAAAAAGATATATCTTGTTATTATTAGTGCTAACCTTTCAGAGCATGAGGAAGAGAGATTATTGAAAACTCTGAAGAAGCACCGTGCTGCTACTGGGTATACTGTTGATGATCTTAAGGGCATTAGTCCCACTCTATGTCAACATAAAATAAATTTGGAAGAAGATGCTAAACCAGTTCGTGATCATCAACGGTGGCTGAATCCTAAAATGAAAGAAGTGGTAAGAAAGGAAATACTAAAGCTCCTTGAGGCAGGTATAATCTATCCCATTGCTGATAGTCAGTGGGTAAGTCCTGTCCATTGTGTCCCTAAGAAGGGAGGTATTACTGTCGTTCCTAATAATAAAGATGAATTGATTCCTCAAAGAATTATTACAGGTTATAGGATGGTAATTGATTTCCGCAAATTAAATAAGGCCACTAAAAAGGATCATTACCCCTTACCTTTTATCGATCAAATGCTAGAAAGATTATCCAAACATACACATTTTTGCTTTCTAGATGGTTATTCCGGTTTCTCTCAAATACCTGTGTCAGCCAAGGATCAATCAAAGACTACTTTTACTTGCCCTTTTGGTACTTTTGCTTATAGACGTATGCCTTTTGGTTTATGTAATGCACCTGCTACCTTTCAAAGATGCATGATGGCTATATTCTCTGACTTTTGTGAAAATATTTGTGAGGTTTTCATGGACGATTTCTCCGTCTATGGATCTTCTTTTGATGATTGCTTGAGCAACCTTGATCGAGTTTTGCAGAGATGTGAAGAAACTAATCATGTCTTGAATTGGGAAAAGTGCCACTTTATGGTTAATGAAGGTATTGTCTTGGGGCATAAAGTTTCTGAAAGAGGTATTGAAGTTGATAAATCCAAGGTTGATGCTATTGAAAAGATGCCATGCCCCAAGGACATCAAAGGTATAAGAAGTTTCCTTGGTCACGCCAGATTTTATAGGAGGTTCATTAAGGACTTCTCAAAATTTTCTCGGCCTCTGACTAATTTATTACAAAAAGATATACCATTTGTCTTTGATGATGATTGTGTAGAAGCATTTGAAATACTTAAGAAAGCATTGATCTCTGCACCTATTGTTCAGCCACCTGATTGGAATTTACCCTTTGAAATTATGTGTGATGCTAGTGATTATGCTGTAGGTGATGTTCTAGGGCAAAGAGTTGATAAGAAATTAAACGTTATTCAATATGCTAGTAAAACCCTAGACAATGCTCAAAGAAATTATGCTACTACTGAAAAAAGAATTCTTAGCAGTTGTATTTGCTTGTGATAAGTTCAGACCTTATATTGTTGATTCTAAAGTAACTATTCACACTGATCATGCTGCTATTAAATATCTTATGGAAAAGAAAGATGCTAAACCTAGACTTATTAGATGGGCTCTCTTGCTACAAGAATTTGATTTACATATTGTTGATAGAAAGGGGTTGAGAACCCCGTTGCAGACAACTTGTCTAGGTTAGAAAATGTGCTTGATGACCCACTACCTATTGATGATAGCTTTCCTGATGAACAATTAAATGTCATAAATGCTTCCCCTACTGCTCCATGGTATGCTGATTATGCTAATTATATTGTTGCTAAATTTATACCACCTAGTTTCACATACCAGCAAAAGAAAAAGTTCTTCTTTGATTTGAGACATTACTTTTGGGATGACCCACACCTTTATAAAGAAGGAGTAGATGGTCTTATTAGACATTGTGTACCTGAGCATGAACAGGAACAGATCCTATGCAAGTGCCACTCCGAGTCTTATGGAGGACACCACGCTGGAGATAGAACTGCACATAAGGTACTGCAATCTGGTTTTTATTGTCCTACTCTCTTCAAGGATGCCCGTAAGTTTGTATTATCTTGTGATGAATGTCAAAGAATTGGTAATATTAGTAGACATCAAGAAATGCCTATGAATTATTCACTTGTTATTGAACCATTTGATGTTTGGGGCTTTGATTATATGGGACCTTTTCCTGCCTCTAATAGATATACACATATTTTAGTTGTTGTTGACTACGTTACTAAGTGGGTAGAAGCTATTACAACTAGAAGTGCTAATCATAACACTTCTATTAAAATGCTTAAAGAAGTTATTTTTCCAAGATTTGGAGTCCCTGGATATTTAATGACTGATGGTGGTTCACATTTTATTCATGGTGCTTTCCGTAAAATGCTTGCTAAGTATGATGTTAACCATAGAATTGCATCCCCTTATCACCCTCGGTCTAGTGGTCAAGTAGAATTGAGTAATAGAGAGCTCAAATTAATTTTGCAAAAGACTATCAATAGGTCTAGAAAGAATTGGTCCAAGAAACTTGATGATGCATTATGGGCCTATAGAACTGCATATAAAAATCCTATGGGTATGTCTCCGTATAAAATGGTTTATGGAAAAGCATGTCACTTACCTCTAGAACTAGAACATAAGGCATATTGGGCTATTAAAGAGCTCAATTATGATATCAAACTTGCTGGTGAGAAGAGGTTATTTGATATTAGCTCACTTGATGAATGGAGAACCCAAGCCTATGAGAATGCCAGATTATTTGAAGAAAAAGTTAACAGATGGCATGAAAAAAGAATACAAAAGCGTGAGTTTAATGTAGGTGATTATGTATTGCTATACAACTCTCATTTAATATTTTTTGTAGGAAAACTTCTCTCTAAATGGGAAGGTCCTTACGTTATCGAGGAGGTCTATCGTTGTGCCATAAAAATCAACAACTTCGAAGGCACAAATCCGAAGGTGGTGAACGGTCAAAGAAATAAGCATTATATCTAAGGAAATCCTATAAATGTTGAAACCAATGATATTAAAACCGCAACCCCGGAGGAATACATAAGGGACACTTTCCGGAACGTTTCAGACTCCAAAAAGGAATAGGTATGTGGTACGGTAAGTAAACCGACTCCAAAACAGTTTTTATGGCAATATTTCTCCGTTTTGGAATATTTAGAAAAATAAGAAGCAGTACGGGAAGGACACAAGGCCTCCACGAGGGTGGAGGGCACGCCCCCTACCTTGTGGGCACCTCGTGTGCCCTCCGGACTCGGTTTTCTTACACGTTACGTATTTTGGTCGGTAAAAATTCATTATATAATCTCTCGGAGGTTTTGACTCCCGTATCACGCAAATATCTCCTGTCTTCGTTTCGAGCTGTCCTGCTGCAGATTTGAGCAACATGTCATCCCAGGATTCGGAAGGAGAGAGCTATGTGGCTGATTACCTTGCAGATCCTCAAGTCTATGGGGATGTGGAGCATTGTGGTTGGACTACGGAAGAAGAAGAGGACTATGAACCTAAGGGAAAGGAGGAGACGAACTCAGATGAAGATGAAGTCCCACTACCTCAACCTAGGGACATGCATGTGGAGTTCAAAAAGTCAAGCCTTCCTGATAGAGTAAAGAAACCTAAGATCGAGTTTATCCCTTTTCGCCTCTTGCAGGAAAACAAACAGGAACTATGCAAAAAGACACTGAGCCTGGAGCAGGAGATCAAGGACATAAGGGACCAAAATTCTGTCCTCAAACGTAAATTAAGGAAGAAGCCTACGCCATCAACAAAACCACCATCTTCTTCACCAACAAAGAAGAACTGAGCATCGGGTATGGGAAGTTCCCTTGGCAACAGCCAAGCTTGGTGGAGTGCCCGGGTATCGTATCACCGTCACTTTTATCTTTATCGCTTTTCTTAGTTTGATCCTTTCGATAATATTTTGATCTAGTAGAATAAAAGTTCTTAGTATGATCTAGTTGTGAGTTTTGCTTTATGATACTTCTATGTAATCGAGTCCGTGAGCTATATATAATAAAGATTAGTGTTGAGTCAAGGGCTTGATTATTTTGCCATGATCTTGAGTGAATTAAATAAAAGAGAAAGAATAAAAAGAAACAAAGAGATCATATTGATCTTATGGAGAGTAATGAGCTCACATATAAAAAGTATGATGAATAAAAGTTGTTGAGAGTTGACAAACATAGTTTTGGTCATCGTTGCAATTAATAGGAAGTAATAAAGAAAGAGAGGCCTTCACATATAAATATACTATCTTGGACATCTTTTATGATTGTGAGCACTCCTTAAAATATGACATGCTAAAGAGTTGACGTTGGACAAGGAAGACAACGTAATGGGTTATGTTCTCTTGCATCTGAGACAAATTATCTTGTCTTGGATCATCCAACATGATTGAGCTTGCCTTTCCCCCTCATGCTAGCCAAATTCTTTGCACCAAGTAGAGATACTGCTTGTGCTTCCAAACACCCTTAAACCAGTTTTGCCTTGAGAGTCCACCATACCTACCTATGGATTGACTAAGATCCTCCAAGTAAGTTGTCATCGGTGCAAGTAATAAAAATTGCTCTTTAAATATGTATGACTTATTAGTGTGGGAGAAAATAAGCTTTATACGATCGTGTGATATGGAAGAAATAAAAGCGACAGACTGCATAATAAAGATCCATATCACAAGTGGCAATATAAAGTGACGTTCTTTCGCATAAAGATTTTGTGCATCCAACCATAAAAGCGCATGACAACCTTTGCTTCCCTCTGCGAAGGGCCTATCTTTTACTTATATATTCTACCTTGCATAAGAGTCATGGTGATCTTCACCCTTCCTTTTTTTTCTTTTTTTCTTTTGGCAAGCACAACATGTTGGAAAGATCCTGGTATATATGGCTAATTGGATGTGAGTTTTCATGAACTATTACTGTTGACAGTACCCTTGAGGTAAAACGTTGGGAGGCAAAACTATAAGCCCCTATCTTTCTCTTTGTCCGATTAAAACTCCATACCCATAAGTCTTGCATGAGTGTTAGCAATTGTGAAAGACTATATGATGGTTGAGTATGTGGACTTGCTGAAAAGCTCTTATATTGACTCTTTCCTATGTTATGATAAATTGCAATTGCTCCAATGACTGAGATTATAGTTTGTTAGTTTTCAATGAAGTTTATGATTCATACTTGAAATTGTGATTGAATTGTTACTTTAGCATAAGAGATCATATGACAAGAATTATATAAGTTGCTGTTCTAAGAATGATCATGATGCCCTCATGTCCGTATTTTATTTTTATCGACACCTCTATCTCTAAACATGTGGACATATTTTTCGATTTCGGCTTTCCCCTGAGGACAAGCGAGGTCTAAGCTTGGGGGAGTTGATATGTCCATTTTGCATCATGCTTTTATATCAATATTTATTGCATCATGGGCTGTTATTACACATTATGTCACAATACTTAGGCCTATTCTCTCTTATTTTACAAGGTTTACATAAAGAGGGAGTATGCCGACAGCTGGGATTCTGGGCTAGAAAAGGAGCAAATATTAGAGACCTATTCAGCACAGCTCCAAAAGTCCTGAAACTTCACGGAAGTCATTTCAGAATATATAATAAATACTGAGCGAAAGAAGTTCACCAGGGGGGCCACACCCTGCCCACGAGGGCGGGGGGCGCGCCCTACCCCCTGGACGCGCCCCCTACCTCGTGGGCACCCTGGTGGCCCTCCGATGGCCATCTTCTACTATATGGAGTCTTTCGATGAGGAAAAAATCATAAGCCATCTCCTTGGACGAAACTCCGCCGCCACAAGGCGGAACCAATCTAGGGCTCTGGCGGAGATGTTCTGCCGAGGAAACTTCCCTCCGGGAGGGGGAAATCATTGCCATCATCATCACCAACGCTACTCTCATCGGGAGAGGGCGATCTCCATCAACATCTTCACCAGCACCATCTCCTCTCAAAACCCTGGTTCATCTCTTGTATCCAATTCTTGTCTCCAAGTCCGGGATTGGTACTAGTAGGTTGCTAGTAGTGTTAATTACTCCTTGTAGTTGATGCTAGTTGGTTTATTTGGTGGAAGATCATATGTTCAGATCCTATATGCATATTAATAACCCTCTGATTATGAACATGAATATGCTTTGTGAGTAGTTACGTTTTTTCCTGAGGACAAGGGAGAAGTCTTGCTATTAGTAATCATGTGAATTTGGTATTCGTTCGATATTTTGATGAGATGTATGTTGTCTCTCCTTTAGTGGTGTTATGTGAACGTCGACTACATGACACTTCACCATTATTTGGGCCTAGAGGAAGGCATTGGGAAGTAATAAGTAGATGATGGGTTGCTAGAGTGACAGAAGCTTAAACCCTAGTTTATGTGTTGCTTCATAAGGGGCTGATTTGGATCCATATGTTTCATGCTATGGTTAGGTTTACCTTAATACTTTTGTTGTAGTTGCGGATGCTTGCAACAGAGGTTAATCATAAGTGGGATGCTTGTCCAAGTAAGGGTAGTATCCAAGCACCGGTCGACCCACATACCAAATTATGAAAGTACCGAACGCGAATCATATGAACGTGATGAAAACTAGCTTGACGATATTCCCATGTGTCCTCGGGAGCGCTTTTCTCTATATAAGAGTTTGTCCAGGCTTGTCCTTTGTACAAAAAGGATTTGGCCACCTTGCTGCACTTTATTTACTTTTGTTACTTGTTGCTTGTTACAAAGTATCCTATCACAAAACTATCTGTTACCACTTATTCCAGTACTTGCAGAGAATACCTTGCTGGAAAACCGCTTATCATTTCCTTCTAATCCTCGTTGGGTTCGACACTCTTACTTATCGAAAGGACTACGATAGATTCCCTATACTTGTGGGTCATCGGACAACCATCGACTGCATGTGGCCAAAACATGTATGTATGAAAGGGCTGTGTAATGTTTTAAATAATGATTTCATGACTCTGATGTGGCACCGGCCTGCCTAACAAAACGTCCAACCCACACGATGGCTCACAACTCATAGTGTACCGCGAGCCACCCGCCACCCCCAGATGCACACATCCACACACACACACCACGAAACCACCGCAACTATGATGCATGTTAAATTAATTATCCCGCGGTGAACATATGTTACCAAAGGAGGGATGTTTTAATTTCAAAAAAATAACAAAGATCGTTAAGACATTTTAGTACATTAATTGATTGATTTTCTACGGGTATAATGTGCAAAAATCAGATTTGAGCTACATGCACACGTGACAGTGCACCTAATGGATTGTGAAAACACATGTGTCTCACTGGGTGCATGTTTACTCCGCGTGCAACAAATTTCAAACATTGATAATCTTGATTTTTAAATGCTAGTACATCCAAAACTCATTTGAAGTTCATGAAACTTACCGTGTTGTCATATGGACACCAATACAAAGTGGCATTGTACTTTTTTGTCAAATTTGAGACCAATTTTGATGTAATCTTTATCTAATTACAAATGGGAGATTATAAATAATTGGGAACTAATATCCCAAATAGATTATTTATTCGAACCATGAGCGTTAGACCAACAATGGATACGTGCCATGCTTCGGTTAAGCAATAAAGCGGCAACATTAATCATCCAAATAGAAAAACAATATATGTGCCACTGCGCGACCCGTGTGTCGTGCGAGCAGGCGTGAGTTGATGAGACGCATGCGAGCAGTCTGTCGCACAGGCAGATGGCGAGGCATGCGTGCAGGTGTGCAAATTGACGGAGGCGTGCTCACTGCGCAGTGTCATCGGGAGGCGTGCGAGTAGATGTATGAAACTTTGGTAGGCATGCCAGCAGTACGATGTGTAGTCTCACTGGGGAGGCGAGCCATCCGTTTGACCACCGCCCACCTCTCTCCCACAACTCCCACTACTCCATATTAATGGTGCGCCCGAGCGGCCGCACCCCCCATCCTCGCCACACACACACACACACAATCCTCTCTCTCCGCTTGCATCCTCGACGCCGCTCTCAGTCCTCAAAGCCGTCAGTGTATGAGGATGCCGCCAAAGCGCCCCATCAGAGGGAGTGGCGACGCAGGGGCTACTAAAGTACCGGAGCACGGCATGGAGATGGAGACAGAGGTTGTCGTCACCGCCGGCGAGTTATCACTACACCCTGACATCGTCGACGACGTTGAGCTTCCACAGCCGGAGGCGGAGTTCCACACCGACTCTGGTGATGACCCCGGCAACGACTCCTACGACCACTCCGGCAACGACTCCAACAAGGACGGACAACTGGTTAGGCATCTATACCCATTTATGTGTCAAATAGATCATAGGGTTTCTCTGGTTACTCCAGCCTCCCCATTTTTGGAATAGAAATCCTATGGTTATGTTCTCCAATCCATGAAATCTAAGTAAGTTTCTTAAATCCGTGTAGTGTATTGATTGTTTGAATGGTACAAGTGATAAATGATTAGTTGTTTCATCTATGCAAATGACTTCTGCTAGTGATCCAACTAGGGTTAGTGTTTGTGCTAATAATTTCTAGCTAGGACTTAACAATTGATTTTGAATGACCTACATATGTTTGTGCCATTATTTTCTTCAAGATTGGTCTGTACATAGACGACTGTGCTTAAAAGTCGAACCATAATCTCTGGATATGTATAAATAAATAGCCATAAATTCCTAATCCTACTTCGCGACATGTAATCATTGACTTGATGCCAAATTTCTTTTACTATTTGTATAGGTGTTGTCTGACGATGTGGACATCGAGGATGAAGATGGCCAGAGGAGGTACAAGAGGCAAATCCTGAGGGAGCTTTATGCGGGAATGCATAACAGGCGTATTAGGACCTGGAACGGCGGCTATCGATGCCCATTTTGCAACCACAAGTTTCATGACATGTATCTAAGTGTTCCGGCGCATGCAAGAGGATGGGCCGTTGGCTCCTTCAAGCAGAATATTCTCGTAGGGTGGTGCCCGGCGCATACGCCGAGTACCTGGAGAAGCTTCAGGATCATGCCAGCATGTGAGATGAGATGTGGTATGGATTGAACTATGTACGCTTCAGTATGCTTAATGATGGTTGAACTATGTACTTATGGTTGAACTATGCTTATGTACGTACGTGTACGCTTATTATCTATGTATGAGTATGTTTAACCTATGTTTACTTATGTCTAACTGTGGGATATGGATGCAACCAGTTCGGTTGATGGAATCTACCTTCGTCTTGGTTTATTGGTCCCCTTTGTAATTTGTGTTAAATTTTGACCAAAGGTTTAACTGACAAAATGTTAGTGTAGGTTAGCAAAAATTATATCGTTGGATGGGTATTTGAGCATAGTGTTCAATGATATAATTTCTGGTGACATGCATAAACATTTCTTAGTTAAATATTTGGTCAAAAATTGGTAAAAATTACAAGGGGGACCAATAAACCAGGACGGAGGTAGTACGTCAATCACACACGGTTTCCAAAATTGGAACCGTGTGCAATGACTTTCATTTTGCCTGTTGTGTCAATCACACACGGTTCACTCTAGCAAACCGTCGCCTCCAAAATTCTTTGTGGGGCCGAAAACCCTCACCACGCACTTCAAAAAAGAAAAAAGAAAACCCTCACCATCCCCATGTCACAAAAACCCTCACCCCACCAGCCACCCCTCCGGTCCCCATTCACACCTACACAAGCTCCTCCGCGTCTATGCCATGACATCGCCTATTGCGGCGGTAAACACTTAGCTGGACGCCTACCGCCACCGCCAGGCTGCCAGCAAAGCCCATCGCATTTAGCCACTTCTGCTTGTCGCTGCCTATCACCATCGACTTTCTCGATGCTGCTCGCGGTCGACCCAGCTCCGCTCGGTTGGGGAATCTGCCATGTTGAGGGTTCTTTCTCATGGACGACAAGGTAACTAATTTAATGAGATATTATCTCATCTCTTATCCCAGTTCATCTGCCTCCTTTAATCACCCGACGGAAATCACCGTGAATTCATTTTTATTCGAGCTAATTTGAGGGTTTTCTTTCATTCATAGAATGTACAGTGTGCCGACACATCAGGACTTTGTGACCTACGCCAGAGATTCCATCTTACCGTACCAGATCACTTGAGGACGCACGCGGTATGTTCAATCTCACCCTAAATTGGTTGGCATGGCCTACTTTCCTGAACATATTCTAAATATTGCTACATTTGGATAAAAGGTGCCACATGCACCATATACGTCAAAGGGGATTTCCCCTCTTCTTTCTATATCAGGCAAATTAATGATGTATTGTTCTTTCGACTAATCTCATATTTCCATGATATCATGTTTACCCTATCTGTTTAATTATAGTTTTTGTCCTTCAATTTCAACTGATGTACAGTTCTTTCAATTTGGGCCCATATTTGCACGTTACCATATTTTATTTAACAATCCTACCATTTTCTACAGCGCATCCCTTGCTATGCAACAGATTATGCAGTGCACAATCTTTTCCTTTACATAGATCAAGACTGCACGGATGTCATAGTGCACACAAACCATGGATTTACAATCGTTGCTACTGTAAGACTTGATTAATGTGGTGACTCCTATTTTGGCACTGGCTTTTGGAAAGAAATTTCTAAGTTTTATGTACTGAAAGCTGGCACTAAATTGCACTGCACATAAAAGGGCCTAGTCATGAGATATATGCTAACTTCCCCAACAAAATCATCCGTCCAGACTTTGTGCGAAGTAAGTTTTCTTTTCAAGTATCTGCATGTTGACTACCCAGCAATATAAAATGAATTGTGTAGTATTTAATCAACCAATTGTCATTCCCTTTTCTTACTATATTCCTACCTAATAACTTCTAGTTACCAATACGCTTTTCTATTGCCCTGTTTTAACTAAATATTCCCTGTACTCCCATTTGTATCAGAAAGCGCCGCTAACAAGGAGACTCCAGAGGTGGAGAATGGGGCTGCCAACAAGCGGAGGCGGGGCGAGCTAGAACCACAAGCGACTCCAGCAGGCCTAGAATTCATCAGCAGCCTCCCCGATGATATGTTGACAGTCACCATCTCCCTGCTCCCAATCAAATATGGGGCACGGACAACCGTCCTTTCCCGGCGGTGGCGCCCCCTATGGAACTCCATCCCTCTCGACTTCATCGACACCCACGAGCTCTGCCATGGCTATTGCAAAAGCTTGGATGAATTCTCCAAGATCCTCGGCAATCACCGTGGCCCAACCAGAGGCCTTAGAATGGGCAAGTTCTGTTCCAACGGTAAGGACCGAGCCAAGCTTGACTACTGGTTCCGATCCCCGCCCTAGATCAGCCCGAGGAGCTCACTTTTGATGATGGGCATATGCAGTTGCTACCAAGTCCGCACTCCGCCTCGCACCCACACTGCGCGTCGCCAAGTTTAGGAACTGCCATTCCCCCCATTAATGACGCGCTCGCTCTTATTCTACCATGACTGAAGCACCTCGAGCTCGTCGCCGCCTGCCTCTCAAACAGTGACATGGACCGCCTGCTCCGTGGCTATACTACACTCGAGTACCTTCGTCTTCAGGCAATCAATGGGTTGAGTACCTTCCACATCACCTCCATGACTCTTCGGACTATTTATGTGTGTTGCTGGTGCGGCAGGAAGACATCACAAGATGTGTACCACGGTATGGTCATTGAGGACACACCTCACTTGAGAGATTACTTGTAGTTGATCAAGAAGGTCCACCAAAAATCAATGTCATTTCTGCACCAAAATTGACAGTGGTGGGCTACTCATCTGACAAATACTCTGAACTTGTTATTGGATCCACACCCATTCAGGTACAATAGCCGCCTTCTACCTCTCCTTCTACAAATTAACATTATTTCTAATTTTGAAGATGTTTGTTTGTCTGTCATTCAGAAAATGATTCTGACAAGCTTGACCCTGAAACTGCACATAGTGAAGGTCTTGGCACTAGAATCTATCGGCCCCAACCTGGAGCAGGTTGTCAGTTTCCTGAGATGCTTTCCATGCCTGGAGAAGCTATATATCAAGGTGATGTTCCTTTCCTATTAAATGTTAACAATAAGGGAGTTCAATTTGTGACACCTTTTTCCAAGTTTACAATGACAATGTACTACAATTTCTGAAGGATTCTTTTGGAGGATTTTAGTACATACATGTTCCACCCCCCATATTGGTTGCTTGATCCATATGGTTACAATCAATAAGCATTTCTCCTTTGGATTCATCCGTACTAGTTTTCTTAGGGAACTTTTATCCACTCCAACCTCTTGTGAAGAAGGCTACATTTTTCTAGAATGTAATCAAATGCCCATGTTAATCATGTCAGATCGAAGATGGCATGTTAGTGCATTTTACATATCCTGCAAACCAAATAGGCCTGTAGTAATGTTCAAAACTGCATGTAGGCACTAACATGTTCTCTTCTTTTGCAGATAAGATTAGGCCCAATGGTGGATAATGTGATACAATATAACAATCATGTCAAATGCCTAGATCTGCATCTCTCAGAAATTGTTTTGAACTACTACCGAGGGACCTTACCAGAGATTATATTCGTCAGGTTCTTTGTTCTCAGAGCAAGGGTGCTGAAGGAAATGAGGTTTGCCCTACATTTATTTTGCAAAAATGAATGGTTTGTTGATCGGTGCCGGCGCCTGCGGCAGAATGGAATAGGCTCCAAAAATGCTAAATTTCATTTTGGAACTTCAGATGACAGAGTAATCGGAAGCCATCGTGTCAACCCCATATATGACTTTTCAGTGGCTGACCCCTTTGCAAAAATTGTGAGGTTTCGAAACCAGACTTAGAAGTGGTAATATTAGTTTGAACCTCTCTTATATCCATGTTCAGCGGATCAGCACGAGCGTTTGCAGCTGATGAGCTGAATTTCATTTCTAATATCAGTTTGAACCTTGTAATCTTCGAATTTTAGCAATATAACTCTAGAACTTGAACCTTGTAATATTTCGGGCTTTTGTGGTACAATCATTGAAATGGCATCATATGAGACTCGTATATTGGTAGCACTATTTTGACCTTAATATGCAATGGTCTTAGATTTTATTAACCATTCTCGAATCTGTTAACCTTGTCGATCTCACAACACAAAGTCTGTATAGCTAACTCGACTGCGATCTTCGACATCATTGCACACAGTTGGTTTCTTCCACCATGTGCCCTATAGAGCATAGAATTAATTATCGCACTCGAGTGTCCATCATCACCCTTCTGTGTAACTTTGACCTTATCACCCACGGGTAAACTTATGACCGAATTGATTCCACACACTTCGTTTCAACAAAGATTTTTGCCAATAAACACCCACAATTTGTCCCTCTTCTTGCCGACGCATGGCCAAACTAGCCGGGCGGGAACCTTGCGCGGTAAACTACGTGGTAGAGCGGGAACAGGCTCACCAACGATACATTTGGCGCCTCTTCGAGCCCACGTGTGCGGTGTGGTGTTGTCAAGCATGCACTGGAATCCTCCGCTACGAACAACATGACAAGACGTGACGATTACAGGCCGGCCGGCCCCCATTTATTACAGCGGCCAACCTTTTAATAGCGCCCCACCATTGCAAGAAGCACACCCACCACGAGAAGTTCTTAGAGGGTATCCTGCGCGGCTCTAATGGCGCTCCGACCGGCTGCCGACAACGAGCAACAGTTCACCATGCGTGCCGTGGTGGACACCCACAGAAGGTTCATGCATGGACCTCTCGGTGGTGTACACCAATGACCCGGTCTTTGTGGAGCACTCCATCCACATCATGGAGTTGTTGCTTGCCGAGGAGAAGTACAAGGTGGTTGGGTTCGACCTCGAGTACACCCGCGCTCGTGCCGGGTCTCGTCCCAAGGTCGTCGTCGCCCAGATGTGTGTGCGCCACCACGTCCTTGTCTACCACTACTGCCTGGCCACAAGGCCTTGCGAGTGTTTCGCTAAGTTTGTCAACAACCCCCACTACATGTTCGCTACGGTGGACATCACCAACGATGTAAAGGCGCTCGAGAATTCGAGCATCGCCTGCCAGAATCTTGTCGACATCCAGGGCCAATACAAGATCTGGGGCAGCAAGGAGCATGAGAAGGACTCACTGGTTCACCTCGCCGAGGCCGTCATCGACCCCTACTACAGAGACATGAAGGATTCGTGCAACAAGGACAAGCGTGCCTGGCACTCGGCCTGGATGGAGAAACTCGACAAAGCTCGCGTCGTGTACGTGGCCAAGGAGGCATACACGAGCTACGACATGTATAGGCAGATCATTGACATGAGGAAGCGCCTCCTTCCCCAAAATGGCAGGGATCCAGCCGAAAGCAGAGCAATGGCAAGCGTCGTCGCAACAATAATTAGATGATTAGATCCTCGTTTCTCCTACTTTAGTATGCATGTAATTGCTTACTTTGCTGTGTGGAAATGTTATGTGTGTAGTCACTTGTGTAATTGTATGCTTAATTTGGTTATGCAATGCTATCTTTTTAAGTATATATGTTGATGCTCTGTAGATAGAGTGTAGATGTTGTGCGGAAAAAGAAAATCACATCGCACACGGACTAAAAAATGGAACCCGTCGGTGATATTTTCATCAATCACTCACAATTGTATACCAGCAATCGTTTGCTCACAACACACACGGCTTGTTAGCAGTAATCGTCTGTGTTGTTATCGGTCTTCACACACATTTCTGATTACAAACCTGTTTGCCGCGTATCACACACATCTTGTTAAGTTGAAGTGTTTCTGTTCTAATGTCTCAACGCAAATAGTTCATCCGAGTGAACCGCATGCTGTATATCGCACACACCTTGATCTGGCTGGCCATTTCTTTTGTGTTTCCTAATCACAAACAGTTCGTCTGAGTGAACCGTATGATGTATATCGCACACACCTTCATTTGGCTGCCCGTTTCTTTTGTTCCTCCTCATCGCAAACAGTTAATTGATCTGAACCATATGCCCTGCATTGCACACGCAACTAAAATCTAAACCATGTTTGATGCATCCTCCATCGCAAATGTTTTGCACCTTTTTGACAGGTTTTTTACACCATCGTCTGTGATTATGGCATCGCACACAGTTTCGTCGAAGGGTCTCTGATCATAGTGTCACGTTAGCAGCATCCTACAGTAGTGTTCATCCACATAGATTAGATGCATATCAGGATATAATGTTCTATCTCCTGCATAAGGATTAGCTAGAAGTTTATCTATCATACCTGAAGGAATTTCGTAATAAATATTTTCAGTAGGTGCAGTAGGTTGAGGAGCAACACTTTGCCCTTTCGATCGAGGAGAAGATACCCCGAACAAGCCCCTCAAAGGATGACTTTCCATAGTGACAAGTGGCAATAAATTTCAGCACGTAATAAAAATGTTTCATTGCCAGATTCCACTTGCCAAAGGCGCTTCACTCCCCGGCAACGGCGCAAGAAAAGATTCTGGATGACCCACAAGTATAGGGGATCAATCGCAGTCCTTTAGATAAGTAAGAGTGTCGAACCCAACGAGGAGCAGAAGGAAATGACAAGCGGTTTTCAGCATGGTATTTTCTGCACGCACTAAAATTATTGGTAACAGATAGTTTTGTGATAAGATAATTCATAACGGGTAACAGGTAACAAGTGCAACAAAGGTGCAGCAAGGTGGCCGATACATCCATTTTGCTTCATGTTTTACTACTATTATTTATGATGTTTTTATGCATAATAATGTTTTTTTGTGTAATTCTAATGCCTTTTTCTCTCATAATATGCAAGGTACACACAAAGAGGGAGAATTCCGGCAGCTAGAAATCTGGACCTGGAAAAGCTACGTCAGGCCACCTATTCCGCACAACTCCAAACAAGCTGAAACTTTACAGAGATTTTTTATGGAATATATGAGGAATATTGGAGCCAATAAGTACCAGAGGGGGCCCACCAGGTGGGCACAACCCACCTGGGCGCGCCCTGGTGTGTTGTGCTCCCCTCGGCCCACCTCCGGTGCCCATCTTTTGGTATATAAGTCATTTTGTCCTAGAAAAAAATAAGGAGATGACTTTTGGGACGAAGCACCGCCGTCTCGAGGTGAAACTTGGGCAGGAGCACTTTTGCCCTCCGGCGGAGCGATTCCGCCGGGGGAACTTCCCTCCCGGAGGGGGAAATCATCGCCATCATAATCACCAACAACTCTCCCATCTTGGGGAGGGCAATATCCATCAACATCTTCAACATCACCATCTCCTCTCAAACCCTAGTTCATCTCTTTTGTTCAATCTTTGTACCGGAACTATAGATTGGTGCTTGTGGGTCACTAGTAGTATTGATTACATCTTGTAGTTGATTACTATATGGTTTATTTGGTGGAAGATTATATGTTCGGATCCATTATGCTATTTAATACCCCTCTGATCTTGAGCATGTTTATCACTTGTGAGTAGTTACTTTTATGCCTGAGGTCATGGGAGAAATCATGTTGCAAGTAATCATGTGAACTTGATATGTGTTCAATATTTTGATAGTATGTATGTTGTGATTCCCTTAGTGGTGTCATGTGTACATCGACAACATGACACTTCACCATATTTGGGCCTAAGGGAATGCATTGTGGAGTAGTTATTATATGATGGGTTGCAAGAGTGACAGAATCTTAAACCCTAGTTTATGCGCTATTCCATAAGGGACCGATTGGATCCAAAAGTTTAATGCTATGGTTAGGATTTATCCTCAATACTTTTCTTGTAGTTGCGGATGCTTGTGAGGGGGTTAATCATAAGCAGGAGGTTTGTTCAAGTAAGAACAGCACCTAAGCACCGGTCCACCCACATATCAAATTATCAATGTAGCGATCATGAATCGAATCAACATGATGAAAGTGACTAGACGAAATTCCTGTGTACCCTCAAGAACGCTTTGCTTATTATAAGAGACTGTTTTAGCCAGTCCTTTGCCTCAAATGGATTGGGCTACCTTGCTGCACTTTTGTTACTATTATCATTACTTGCTCGTTACAAAATATCTTTCTATCAAACTACTCTATTACTTACAATTTCAGCACTTGCAGACATTGCCTTGCTGAAAACCACTTGTCATTTCCTTCTGCTCCTCATTGGGTTTGACACTCTTACTTATCGAAAAGAGCTACAATTGATCCCCTATACTTGTGGGTCATCAAGGCTATTTTTTGGTGTCGTTGTCGGGGGAGTGAAGCGCCTTTGGCAAGTGGAAATTGGTGGAAACATTTATATATTATGTTGAAATTTATTGTCACTTGTTACTATGGAAAACAATCCTTTGAGGGGTTTGTTCGGGGTATCTTCACCTCGGCCGGAACCACAATTAGTTGCTCCTCAAGCTACTGCACCTACTAAAAATATGGAATATTAAATTCCTTTGGGTATGATAGAACAACTGCTAGCTAATCCTTATGCAGGAGATGGAACCGAACATCCTGATATGCACTTGATATATGTGGAACAAATTTGTGGATTGTTTAAGCTTGCAGGTTTTCCCGGAGATGAAGTTAAGAAGAAGGTGTTCCCTTTATCTTTGAAGGGAAAAGCATTGGCATGGTATAGGCTATGCGATGATATTGGATCTTGGAATTGTAATCGATTGAAATTGGAGTTTCACCAAAAAAAATATCCTATGCATCTAGTTCATCATGATCAGAGTTACATATATAATTTTTAGCCTCGTGAAGGAGAAAGTATCGCTCTAGCTCGGGGATTAAGCTTAAGTATGATTGTGCTAAATCTTTTATGAATACCGATGCTTTTCAAAAGTTTAGCACTAAATATGGACTTGACTATGAGATAGTAGCCTCCTTTTGTGAATCATTTGCTACTCATGTCTATCTCCCTAAGGAGAAGTGGTTTAAATATCACCCACCTATTAAACAAGAAATTAAAGAACCGGTACTAGCTAAAGAGGAAACTAATATTTATAATGTTGATCCAGTTGTTCCTACTGCTTATATTGAGAAACCACCTTTCCCTGTTAGGATAAAGGAACATGCTAAAGTTTCAACTGTGGTTAACAAAAGTTATATTAGAACACCTAAACCTGATGAACAAATCAAAGTAGAACCAAGTGTTGCTATGGTTAAGGATCTCCTGGAAGAAAATATAGATGGGCATGTTATTTACTTCTGTAATGATGCTACTAGAATTGCCAAACCTAATAAAGAGGAAAAACATAGACTCGTTGTTGGCATGCCTGTTGTCTTAGTTAAAATAGGAGATCACTATTATCATGGTTTATGTGACATAGGTGCTAGTGTGAGTGCTATTCCCTTTACCTTATATCAAGAAATTATGAATGACATAGCACCCGCTGAAATATTTTGTAACTTTGGGGTTTATGGAAGTGGATGCACAAGCATTATTCTCACTTAGTACAAGTGAAGGCTAGAAAAGACTGGGAAGCGACCAACTAGAGAGCGACAACAGTCATGAACATGCATTAAAATTAATCAACACTGAGTGTAAGCATGAGTAGGATATAATTCACCATGAACATAAATATCGTGGAGGCTATGTTGATTTTGTTTCAACTACATGCGTGAACATGTGCCAAGTCAATCCACTTGAATCGTTCAAAGGAGGATACCACCCTATCATACCACATCACAACCATTTTAATAGCATGTTGGCACGCAAGGTAAACCATTATAAACTCCTAGCTAATTAAGCATGGCATGAGCAACTATAATCTCTAATTGTCATTGCAAACATGTTTCATTCATAATAGGCTGAATCAGGAACGATGAACCAATCATATTTACAAAAACAAGATAGGTCAAGTTCATACTAGCTTCTCTCATCTCAATCAGTCCATCATATATCGTCATTATTGACTTTCACTTGAACGACGAACGGTGTGGATAATAATAATAGTGCATGTGCATTGGACTAAGCTGGAATCTGCAAGCATTTAATACAAGCAAGAAGACAAGGTAATATGGGCTCTTGGTTAGGTTAAATATAATGCATATGAGAGCCACTCAACATTTTCATCATGGTCTTCTCCTCTTGACCCCCAAAGAAAAGAAAAGAAACAAAACTATTTACATGGGAAAGCTCCCAACAAGCAAAAGAAGAACGAGAAATATTTTTGGGTTTTCTTTTAATTACTACTACTACAAGCATAGAAAGTAAACTAGCTAAAAGCTACAATTTTTTTGGGTTTTTATTAAGGTTTTTCAAATACACAAGAAGAATGCTGGAAAAGAAAATAAACTAGCATGGATAGTACAATGAAAAAGTATGAGCACTGACAACTGGAATGAGTGTGTGAACATGAATGTAATGCCGGTGAGAAATACGTACTCCCCCAAGCTTAGGCTTTTGGCCTAAGTTAGGCCACTGATGGCCTGGTGGATATCCAAAGTTGTAGCTGGGGTCGTACTGAGATGCAGCATCTACTGCCTGACGAGCTGCAGCTTGGAGGCGAGCTACCTCCGTTCTCTTCTCGTACTCGTTTTCTTCCTCCCCGGTTATAACATATCTCCTTTTTGCCTGAAAGTCAAAGAAAGTAGGAGCAAGGAGGGCAACATGGACGGTGCGCCATCTGTCAAAGATTAGTCGGTATTGGAGGAATTGTTCATTCCTCTCAACAAACTGATGGCGAACCGTGGCATTATAATCTAGATAAGCAGGATGCAATTCCATATCATTTCCATGTATGGTTATATTAAGATAATTAGCTACACAAGTTGCATAAATTCCACCAAACAAATCTCCACTTACACTGTTGTGATGCAACCTACGTGCAACAATAGCCCCCAAGTTATATGGTTTATCACCTAATACCGCACTCTTGAGGACACTAAGATCTGGAACGCACATGAGACAAGCCTCATCTTTACCGTTAATGCATCTACCAATGAAGAGAGCAAATAATGTATGTAAGGGAAATGAATGCTCCCTATGGTAGTTTGTGTGATTTCCCTAGGTTCCCCCACGGTAATAGTAGCAAGAAAGTCTTTATATTTAGATTTGCGAGGTTCACTAACATTACCCCACTGCGGGAGTTTACAAGCAATATTAAAATCTTCTAGGTCCATGGTATATGATTTATCATAAAGATCAAATAAAACAGTATGCGAATTGCGCGAGGATGTAAATTTAAACCTTCTCACAAAGGAATTAGTTAGGTAGCGGTATTGCCGGCACTTATCTGACACGAAGTCTTCAAGATCAGCATTACGCATATACGCATCAAATTCGTCCTTGATGCCTGCTTCGACATAAACTCCTCTGATGCCATTCACAAGGCTACACTTGAGCTTCCCTTGGTGGTTCATCCTCCTGCTCATGTATCACGAGCCTTGGTCCTTGCTTCTTTGCGGAACCACCTTGGTACATTTTCCTAAATAGTTTCTTTCTCGAAGAACAATCCCCCGAAGCAGTTTTTTGAATGGAGCTTTGAGCTATGAGATCAAAAATGGCAGCAAGATGAGCTAAAACTCGGTTTTGAGCCGTGGGAGGATTTTTTCTGGAGGAAGACAAAGTGTATGGGTGCTGGAATAAGTGGAGGGGGCCCACATGGGGTCCACAAGGTAGGGGGCGCGCCCTGGACCCTCGTGGCCAGGTGGTGTGGCGCCCTAGTGTGTTCTCAGTGCCAGATATTCTTAAATATTCTACAAAAAATCATCTAAAATTTTCAAGACATTTGGAGAACTTTTATTTTCGGGGTATTTTTTTATTGCAAGGATAATTCAGAAAACAGACAGAAAATACTATTTTTGCTTTATTTAATCTGAATAACAGAAAGTAAAAGGAGGGTACAAAGAGTTGTGCTTTCTAACTTCATCCATCTCATGCTCATCAAAAGGAACCCACTAACAAGGTTGATCAAGTCTTGTTAACAAACTCTTTCCGAATAACATGAAACCGGAGAATTTTCAAATAATAGTAGGTTACCTCAACGGGGATATGCATGTCCCCAACGATAAGAATATCATATTTCTTCTTGATAGTAAGGAGAGGAAATTCAAAACCTCCAATAGTTATCGTTGAAATTTTTCCAATAGAATTAATACTATGGACATGAGTTTGTTTCCTCGGAAAGTGTATCGTATGCTCATTACCATTAACATGAAAAGTGGCATTACCTTTGTTGTAGTCAATAACAGCCCCTGCAGTATTCAAAAAGGGTCTACCAAGGATAATCGACATACTATCGTCCTCGAGAATATCAAGAATAATAAAGTATGTTAAAATAGTAATGTTTGCAACCACAACAAGCACATCCTCACCAATACCGACAGGTATAGCAGTTGATTTATCAGCCATTTGCAAAGATATTTTAGTAGGTGTCAACTTATTCAAATCAAGTCTACGATATAAAGAGAGAGGCATAACACTAACACTGGCTCCAAGATCACATAAAGCAGTTTTAACATAGTTTCTTTTAATGGAGCATGGTATAGTTAGTACTTCTGGATCTCCTAATTTCTTAGATATTCCACCTTAAAAATTATAATTGGCAAGCATGGTGAAAATTTCAGCTTCCGGTATCTTTCTTTTATTTGTAACAATATCTTTCATATACTTAGCATAAGGATTCATTTTAAGCATATCAGTCAAACGCATACGCAAAAAGATAGGTCTAATCATTTCAGCAAAGCGCTCAAAATCCTCATCATCCTTTTTCTTGGATGGTTTAGGAGGAAAAGGCATGGGTTTTTGAACCCATGGTTCTCTTTCTTTACCATGCTTCCTAGCAACGAAGTCTCTTATCATAACGTTGATTCTTTGATTGTGGGTTATCAAGATCAACAGCAGGTTCAATCTCTACATCATTGTTATTGCTAGGCTGAGCATCAACATGAACATCATCATTAACATTATCACTAGGTTCATGTTCATTACCAGATTGTGTTTCAGCATCAGAAATAGAAATATCATTGGGATTCTCAGGTGTGTCAACAACAGGTTCACTAGAAGCATGCAAAGTCCTATCAGTTTTTCTTTTTCTTCTTCTTATAAGGACTAGGTGCATCAACATTAGTTCTTTGAGAATCTTGCTCAATTCTATTAGGGTGGCCCTCAGGATACAAAGGTTCCTGAGTCATTCTACCCCTTTAGTCACAACTCTAACAACATTATCATTTTTCTTATTATTTAATTCATTGAGCAAATCATCTTGTGCTTTAAGCACTTGTTCTACTTGAGTGGTAACCATAGAAGCATGTTTGCTAATAAGTTTAAGTTCACCTTTAACTCTAGACATATAATCACTCAAGTGTTCAATCATATAAGCATTACATTTCAATTGTCTACCAACATAAGCATTGAAGTTTTCTTGTTTAACAATAAAATTATCAAACTCATCCAAGCATTGGCTAGCAGACTTATAACGAGGGATATCACCTTCATCAAATCTATAGAGAGAATTTACCTTTACTACCTGTGTCGGGTTATCAAGACCAGGTGTTTCTTCAATAGGTGGTAAATTCTTAACATGTAAATTCTTAACATCTTCAGCTTTAATACCCTTTTCTTTCATACATTTCTTTGCCTCTTGCATATCTTCAGGACCGAGAAATAGAATACCCCTTTTCTTCGGAGTTGGCTTAGGAGTTGGTTCAGGAAGTGTCCAATCATTGTCATTACTCAACATATTATTCAATAGCAATTCAACTTGATCAACAGTTCTTTCCCTGAAAACACAACACGCACAACTGTCCGGGTGGTCTCTGGAAGCATCGGTTAGTCCATTATAAAATATATCAAGTATTTCATTTTTCTTGAGAGGATGATCAGGCAAAGCATTAAGTAATCGAGAAGCCTCCCCCAAGCTTGTGGGAGACTTGTAACACCCTCGATGTGGCTATATCTCCCACGTGTCGGAGCACGACTTAGAGGCATAACCACATTGAATGCAATGTTGCAAGAGGGGTAATCTTTACACATCCCATGTACTGAATAAGAAAGAGGTACATAGTTGGCTTACAATCGCCACTTCACACAATGCATGAATATAACATTACAGCATCCAGATACAATCAAGGTCCGACTATGGAACCAAAATAAAAGAAGACTACCCCTAATGCTACAGATCCCCGATCGCCCCAACTGGGCTCCACTACTGATCAACTGGAAACGGGAACAACATAACAAACATGATCTTCATCAAGCTCCTCCTAGAGCTCGGTTGCGTCACCTGCAAGGTATCATCGGCACCTGCAAACTGGTTTTGGAAGTAATCTATGAGTCACGGGGGACTCAGCAATCTCACACCCTCGCAATCAAGACTATTTAAGCTTATAGGTAGGGAAAAGGTATGAGGTGGAGCTGCAGCAAGCACTAGCATATATGGTGGCTAACATACGAAAATGAGAGCAAGAAGAGAAGGCAAAGCACGGTCGTGAACTAGAAGTGATCAAGAAGTGATCCTGAAACTACTTACGTTCAAGCATAACTCCAACACCGTGTTCACTTCCCGGACTCCGCCGAGAAGAGACCATCACGGCTACACACGCGGTTGATGCATTTTAATTAAGATAAGTTTCAGGTTTTCTACAACCGGACATTAACAAATTCCCATCTGCCCATAACCGCGGGCACGGCTTTCAAAAGTTCAAAACCCTGCAGGGCTGTCCCAACTTAGCCCATCACAAGCTCTCATGGTCAACGAAGGATATTCCTTCTCCCAGGAAGACCCGATCAGACTCGGAATCCCAGTTACAAGACATTTTGACAATGGTAAAACAAGACCAACAAAGCCACCCAGATGTGCTGACAAATCCCGATAGGAACTGCACATATCTCGTTCTTAGGGCACACCGGATGAGCAAGACGTCGGGTTGGCATAAACCATGGTTGCCCAGGAGGCGCCGGACATCGCTCAGGTTGGACCAACACTTAGAGAAGCACTGGCCCAGGGGCGTTAAAATAAAGATGACCCTTGGGTTGGCCGACCCAAGGAAAAAAAGGCTAGGTGGCAAATGGTAAAACCAAGGTTGGGCCTTGCTGGAGGAGTTTTATTCCAGGAGAACTGTCAAGGGGTTCCCATTATAACCCAACCGCGCAAGGAACGCAAAATCAAGGAACATAACACCGGTATGACGGAAACTAGGGCGGCAAGAGTGGAACAAAACACCAGGCATAAGGCCAAACGATGGTTTGCTAGGACAAGGTGGGTTAGAGGCTTGGCTTAGCAATATGGGAGGCATGATATAGCATGTGGTAGGTATCGTAGCATAGGCCTAGCAAAAGAGCGAGCATCTAGCAAGCGAAGATAGAAGTGATTTCGAGGGTATGGTCATCTTGCCTGCAAAGTTCTCCGAGAAGACGAAAGCTTGATCCTCGTAAACGTTCTTAACGGGTTCCTCAAACACGAACACATATCCCGGCTCTACCCAAGGCAAGAACACAAACAAAGGGAGACACAATCAACCACGTACAATGCACAAACAACATGATGCAAAACATGGCATGATATGCGGGATGTGATATGCAATGCATGTGCGTGCTTCGGAAGGGAAAGATTGAACCAGGCCTCAACTTGGAAAACCAAGAGTGCCGCTGGAATGATGAGTTGATTTCGGTCGAAATCGATATAAAGATCACCGGAATCGTTAAGGGATCAAAGCATACAACAAAAGTCCCTTACTGACCATAAGCCAAAAGGGATCAGAAAGTACAATGGCAACCATGTGAACATAGCAATTATCGTTAACAGATTCAGACTTAGTATATAACTGGAACATGGCAAAACAGATATTAAGTAGGCATGTTTACGAGCTCGATGCACTCACCACAAGGCATTGCATGACAAACTAAGCATACACCCAGCAAGTAGACATGGCATAGAAGCTAAACATGGCAAGAACAACGTCATAGCATGCATGGATAAAATATAACAACCTCGGCAAAATGCTTAACACGTAAACATTCTACCAGGAGCATTTTATAGCAAAAGTAGAGCTCGATTAACTCAAGCTAGGGTGCTCCATAATTGCAAACAAATGACAAGGAAACAACAACAAATAACTGGAAGACACCTGGCACATCGGTCTCGGGGCGTTACAACACTCCACCACTACGAGAGGATCTCGTCCCGAGATCTAGAATGGCACCGGAGGGAAAACGGAAGAGAAAGAGAAGAGGTAAAACTAAGTTGCTTCTTCGACAAACGAGTGAAACCAAGGAACCTTGAGATGTTGAACAGATAGAAAGAAAGAATGCAACGGAGATGAACAAAGTTGAAAGCACTCCGTTAAGAAAGAGGAATAAGAAAGAACCGGTTTGGGTAGCACTCCGGTTGAAAAGAGATGCAAGACTTGATAGGATGAAAAGGACTTGAGCAAAGGGGCACAACACTCCAGTTAAATGGATAAGCAAAGGAAAGAACACGATCCTCACCATTCAAGATAATGAGAGGAGAGAGCAACAACACAATGCCTCCGGAAGAAATGAAAGAATGGAATTAAAGGAATGGGGAAGAAAACAACATCTTCTACCTCTGATGAGCTTGCAAAGGCATCTTAAGGATAAGGGTCGAATGGAGTTGTTGGAAAAAACAACAACGAGAGGATAAGCTTGATGTGGGCTTACGGAAGACATCTTAAAATTTAAGGTGAAATTCTACCACTAACGGAAACGATAGATTGGTTTGATACAAACAAGGAGACGAGAAGCTATTTCACCGAGAGGATAAAAGAAGAACTTGGGTCATTTATGAGCACCATAGATAGCAACAATCCTTAGGGAAAGCTTAAGGTGAAATATAACACAAGATAACTCCAACGAAGAGGTTGATGGATTTAAAATACCTCATTCTTAACAACATGTGAATCATGAAACATGAACTCAGATTATCAAGAATGACATAATACCACCTCCAATGATACGGTAGAAAGAATTGCACTCCGGATTGCAAGATGAAGAATACTTGATCTCCTCTGAAAAGAAATCTCAATGAACACTTCGAAAAGGAATTAAATCCTTGCTGGACCATCATGTAGAACCTCCATGAAGAACTCCGGTAACAAAAGGATGATCGAATGAAGGAAATAGAAGTTGAAAACACAAGGTGAAAACCTTGCAATGATTTAGATGGATCTCCGCGACATGATAAAGTGGAAACTTGTAATACCGGGAGAAGATAAAGCATCTCGAACCGAGAATGTGATATGATGAACCACTCCAGAAAGCAGGAATTGAATTTACTCGATGAAACAAGAATAATAATTACATTATGCTTATCCTTCACCAATTAAATTGATGACAAACAATGGATTTGGCACACTACTTATTCTCATAGAAAGGATTAAGCGAGATATAGCGCAAACTTGGGAAGGTCTTCAATGAACCACCGGTAGGATTGAAACAACGAATAAATTGATATGATACCAAGAGGAAAGGAATCTTGAGTGAACCACCGTAAAAATTGAAAATGAAGGAAGAAAAGATAAAGAAACACCGGGAAGAATTAGCACAAGAACGAAGATGCTTGAGGGGATTTTGATACAAGTGAACGAAAAGATCTAGAGCTGATTAGAGAAAACTTGAATGATGCACCGGTAAGATTTCAAGAGCGAGAGCTGAAAGCTGGAATGAATAAATCTGAGATTATGGGCTCCGGATGATCAAACTGAAAAGACTCCTGAATTTCTTCGGAAGGATGAAAAAATTCTCACAATCAAAACAATTATGAGAGTATGGCATCAAGCTAGAATCACGGATCTTGAGAGAATGGGTAAGATTGCAGCGAAACTCTTCTTCGGTCTTCAAAATTCGAGAATGATGACGAGGAACACCACCAAGAATTGTTTAGATACTCCGGGAGAATGAATAAAGAAGGAGTTGAGCCAACGATGAAAAGAATTTGACAGATCTTGGAGAAAAGCATTTGACTGATGATGATTCATTCTTACGTCAAACTTGGAAAAGAATTTGAGAATAACTCCGAGAAAATAAGAAGAGTCAGGTAAGATCCTGGGAAAAGACCTGTGGGTTAGGGCTCACTCAAAGGAAACACCGTAGAACGATTACTTGAAAAGGAGAAAGCACCGGTTGAATTAAATGGCTTGAATGAGATAACAATCTCGCAATAGCTTGAACGAAAACAGAGTGGAAGCACGAATCTTCTGAGCTATCTTCAGCACTCCAGAACAAATGAATAGCGAGATGAGAATGATTATGAGGTGCACCGGTATGGGAAAAATATTTGAAACAAGGAAAAGGAATGATCCGAAAGCTTGAATTGAGTCCACCGGAGAAGGAAAAGAATGAAGAATGATGAGCTTGAAGCTTCCTTAGCCTCTCCACGAGAATCACCGGATAAATCATTGAAAGAAAGGAATGAAGAGACTTCCAACAATAAAGTGGATAGTTGATTAAGAAATCTGAGACCTTGAAGAAAAAGGGTGGGATGGCAGGAAAAACTAAGGCAGCTTGGAACGAATAAAATGAACACCGTTGATGAAAACTGAGTTGATCTTGTGGATGTTGAAATGATCAGATCCACTTGAAGAGGAACACGCCAGTTGAAAAGGATTGACATGACAATCTCGATGATCAAGAAGGATTAGTATTCACATAGAAATATCAGAACACCACTTAGGCAAGGTATGGAATCCACATTTGACTTCGAAGCAACTCGAATACCACAATGAAAACAAAACAAAAGATTGGCTTGCAGAATAAGCCGGAACAAATATATGATAGAGATTTCATCCGAAGTTTTCTTGGTGGGGCCTACACGGGCTCGATCGTACAACACCATCATGTACAAGGCAGTGCACATGACATACGAAGTGTCCCCGAATCAGCATAGCCAAGGACTCTTTAAGACACAACGAGACCACTGTAAAACCAACCGTGGATAGGCGGACCACTAGACGTTGAACCCCAATTTCATATCATACATCTGTCGGAAAGATATCCTAAGAACTACTTGAATTCCCACTTATAAACTCCCGAAACTTTCCAGTTATGCAATCAGGTGTTGGGGATACAGGGGAAGCATAATATCTCACCCAAATCTAGCAAATCCTACATCCAGCTGTATCCATCCTTCAACACATAACCAAGAAACCTTCGGAAATTGTTTACCTCAACCTTCGAAAAGCATCCGTTATACGAGTTATGGCAATACTCCGGAACTCCCGCCCCAGTACTGGGTGGCGTCGAGGTTATCTCACCAACAACTGCATAAAAGAGATTTTCGATGTCGGCGAAACTCAGGTATTCCAGAACAGCAACGATAAAATTGTGACGACAACACCTTGGAGCTCAACTCCCCGGGACACTTCCACAACCCCTAAATGTCAGGAGGCACCAAGAACAATATTCTCGTCACATAACCATCGGAACGATTCCAAGATACCCGCGTGATCCTAAAAAAATAGTGAAATTTGAGAAGAGAAGAGTCAAAACTCTACGTCAGGATGCCTCACCAGAGCGACGAAGGGACTGAGGAGTAAAAAGAATTCTACTCTCTGATATATATAATACTAAATTACTCAAAACATTTTTCTAGACTCAACAACACCAACGATTCGATCAAGCAGGGGGCTCCTAAGTCGGGGAAGGCTCTGATTACCAACTTGTAACACCCTCGATGCGGCTCTATCTCCCACGTGTCGGAGCACAACTTAGAGGCATAACCTCATCGAAGGCAATGTCGCAAGAGGGGTCATCTTTACACATCCCATGTACTGAATAAGAAAGAGGTACATAGTTGGCTTACAATCGCCATTTCACACAATGCATGAATATAACATTACATCATCCAGATACAATCAAGGTCCGACTACGGAACCAAAATAAAAGAAGACTACCCCTAATGCTACAGATCCCCGATCGCCCCAACTGGGCTCCAATACTGATCAACTGGAAACGGAAACGACATAACAAACACGATCTTCATCAAGCTCCTCCTAGAGCTCGGTTGCGTCACCTGCAAGGTATCATCGGCACCTGCAAACTGGTTTTGGAAGTAATCTGTGAGTCATGGGGGACTCAGCAATCTCACACCCTCACAATCAAGACTATTTAAGCTTATAGGTAGGGAAAAGGTATGAGGTGGAGATGCAGCAAGCACTAGCATATATGGTGGCTAACATACGCAAATGAGAGCGAGAAGAGAAGGCAAAGCATGGTTGTGAACTAGAAGTGATCCTGAAACTACTTACATTCAAGCATAACTCCAACACCGTGTTCACTTCCCGGACTCCGCCGAGAAGAGACCATCACGGTTACACACGCGGTTGATGCATTTTAATTAAGATAAGTTTCAGGTTTTCTACAACCGGACATTAACAAATTCCCATCTGCCCATAACCGCGGGCACGTCTTTCGAAAGTTCAAAACCCTGCAGGACTGTCCCAACTTAGCCCATCACAAGCTCTCATGGTCAACGAAGGATATTCCTTCTCCCAGGAAGACCCGATCAGACTCGGAATCCCAGCTACAAGACATTTTGACAATGGTAAAACAAGACCAACAAAGCCACCTTGATGTGCCGACAAATCCCGATAGGAGCTACACATATCTCGTTCTTAGGGCACACCGGATGAGCAAGACGTTGGGTTGGCATAAACCCTGGTTGCCCAGGGGGCGCCGGACATCGCTTAGGTTGGACCAACACTTAGAGAAGCACTGGCCCAGGGGGGTTAGAATAAAGATGACCCTTGGGTTGGCCGACCCTATTGAAAAAAGGCTAGGTGGCAAATGGTAAAACCAAGGTTGGGCCTTGCTGGAGGAGTTTTATTCAAGGCGAACTGTCAAGGGGTTCCCATTATAACCCAACCGTGTAAGGAACACAAAATCAAGGAACGTAACACCGGTATGACAGAAACTAGGGCGGCAAGAGTGGAGAAAAACACCAGGCATAAGGCCGAGCCTTCCACCCTTTACCAAGTATATAGATGCATTAATTAAATAAGATATATTGTGATATCCCAACAAAATTCCATGTTCCAACAAGGAACAAACTCCAATCTTCACCTGCAAGTAACAATGCTATAAGAGGGGCTGAGCAAAGAGGTAACATAGCCAAACAATGGTTTGCTAGGACAAGGTGGGTTAGAGGCTTGGCTTAGCAATATGGGAGGCATGATATAGCATGTGGTAGGTATCGTAGCATAGGCATAGCAAAAGAGCGAGCATCTAGCAAGCGAAGATAGAAGTGATTTCGAGGGTATGGTCATCTTGCCTGCAAAGTTCTTCGAGAAGACGAAAGCTTGATCCTCGTAAACATACTCAACGGGTTCCTCGAACACGAACTCATCTCCCGGCTCTACCCAAGGCAAGAACACAAACAAAGGGAGCCACAATCAACCACGTGCAATGCACAAACAACATGATGCAAAACATGGCATGATATGCGGGATGTGATATGCAATGCATATGCGTGCTTCGAAAGGGAAAGATTTAACCAGGCCTCAACTTGGAAAAACAAGAGTGCCTCTGGAAAGATGAGTTGATTTCGGTCGAAATCGATATAAAGATCACCGGAATCGGATGCACGGTTTGCAAAAGACAAGCAAAACAAATATGGCACCGATCTGCGATTAACAGCACGAGGCCATCTAAATGCATCAAGAACAACAAGCTACTGCACTCTAACATAGCAACAAAATACATGGCAGGGATCCACCCAAGATGCTCGACAAAAGATGAACATGGAGCTACGGCTAATTCACTCAATAGCAGGTTCAAACAAGAAGGGCAAAAGTGCAAAAGATATCAGGTTACAGACTTAGTGAAAATAACAACTAGTCAGGAATCTAACATCAGGAAGCAATGTTTAGAGCAAGATAACAACATGCTACAGGAACATATCATGGCAAAGAAAGGCATGGCATGAAGCTACTCAAAGCATACAACAAAAGTCCCTTACTGACCATAAGCCAAAAGGGATCAGAAAGTACAATGGCAACCATGTGAACATAGCAATTATCGTTAACAGATTCAGACTTAGTAGAAAACTGGAACATGGCAAAACAGATATTAAGTAGGCATGTTTACGAGCTCGATGCACTCACCACAAGGCATTGCATGACAAACTAAGCATACACCCAGCAAGTAGACATGGCATAGAAGCTAAACATGGCAAGAACAACATCATAGCATGCATGGATCAAATATAACAACCTCGGCAAAATGCTTAACACGTAAACATTCTGCCAGGAACATTTTATAGCAAAAGTAGAGCTCGATTAACTCAAGCTAGGGTGCTCCATAATTGAAAACAAAGACATGGATGGATAGAGCACAACAATATCTACAAAACATCCTTACTGATCATGCTCAAAACATGCATGTATCACTCTGTAGCAACATGAATACATGGCATAAAAATATTGGCAGGACAAAGACTTAGAAGATTTCCAAGTCCCTAAAATCAGCAACATTACGAGAGCTACTTTGCATGCTTGTGCTAGTCACCACAGAGATCACAAAAATACATGCCATACACCCCTGTAAACATGGCATGGCATACTTAAAAACTCATGTAGGGCTCAAGTTCATAGGAGGCACACATCAATCATGGCAAAAATGACAAATGTCCAATTACTGATAAGAATCTAAAACTACTATAAACTAGCACTCTTGCAACAACATTTAGGACATCAAGATGAACTCAAATGAACATGGTGCAATGGAATGAAATGAAGTACTCGTCGAGACGAACAATTTGATTTGCTACACGCCCAAACCGGAGCCACGATTGCAGAGTTATGATGCGATGAAAACATGCAAAAATTACTGAAACGGGGCAAAAATTAGGTCAACCGTAATCTCAGATCCAGATCCGAGGCACGCCGATCGAGGATCACCGGGGACTTCGCGGGAACAGTGCGGGGCGGTGACCGGAGTTGTCGAAGACGCCGGATCCGGTGAGGCCGTGCGAGGTGCTAGGTGGCGAGGTGCAACGGTGGGCGGCGGTCGGTGGCGCGGTCGCGGCGAAGGAGAGGCAGGCGGGGCGACCGGCAGCTCGGGCCAGGCGGCGTCGGATCTGGGCCCGTGCGGGCCCGCTATGGGCTCTGCAGGCCGCGGCGAAGTGGGCACGAGCGCGGACAGGTGGCGGCCGCCGGTTGGCTGCGGTGGCGGGGAAGGGTGACGTGGCGACTCCGGATTGGTGGAGGTGAGGTGGCCGTCGGCGCGGACATGTCCGGGCGGTGGAGGTTTCGTTCGGCGGCGCGAGGAGGACGAAGTTAGGGTTTCAACCACGAATTTTTGGAGGGGATCACATATATATATATATATATATATGTAGAGGGAGCTAGGAGAGTCCAAATGAGGTGCGGTTTTCGGCCACGCGATCATGATCGGACGATCGACATGATGGAGGGGGTTTTGGTGGGTTTTGGGACACTTTGGAGAGGTGTTGGGCTGCAACACATAGGAGGCCTTTACGGTCCCTCGGTTAACCATTGGAGTATCAAACGAAGTCCAAATGGCATGATACTTGACTGGCAGTCTACCGGTAGAAAACTAAGGCCGCATGACAAGTCTCGGTCCAATCCGAGAACGTTAGACACCCGCACGCGAAAAGAGGTAGAAAGGGACACTGGAGGACATAGGAGCGCTGGAATGCAAAACAGACAACGGGGAAAATGCTCGGATGCATGAAACGAACATGTATGCAAATGCGATGCACATGATGACATGATATGAAATGCATGACACGCAAGCAAATGACAAGGCAACAACAACGAATAACTAGAAGACACCTGGCACATCGGTCTCGAGGCGTTACAAGACTCTCTTCTTCAATTTGCACAAAATTATATATTTCCCTTAAGGCAGCTTGTTTCTTATGAGTGGGGAAATGTTTAGAAGAGAAGTAATAAATCATATCCTGGGGACTACGCACACAACCAGGATCAAGAGAATTAAACCATATTTTAGCATCACCCTTTAATGAGAACGGAAATAACCTAAGGATATAGTAGTAACGATTTTTCTCCTCATTAGTGAACAGGGTGGCTATATCATTTAATTTAGTAAGATGTGCCACAACAGTTTCAGATTCATAGCCATAAACGGATCAGATTCAACCAAAGTAATTATCTCAGGATCAACAGAGAAATCATAATCCTTATCAGAAATACAGATAGGTGATGTAGCAAAAGCAGGGTCATATTTCATTCTAGCATTCAAAGACTTTTCTTTCAGCTTAGCTAACGGTTTCTTAAGATCATATCTATCTTTGCAAGCTAAAAGATCTCTAGCAGTTTCTTCATCCATAACATAACCCACAGGTACATCAGGAAATTCATATCTAGGGGGATAATCGTCATCATCACTTTCATCGATATTATTAGTTTCAATAATTTCATTCTCTCTAACCCTAGCAAGTTGTTCATCAAGAAATTCACCTAATGGCACAGTATTACCAAGCATAGAAGTAGTTACATCCTAAGCATAATGTATAGCAGAAGTGGCATCATCAATAACACGTGACATATCAGAATCAATAGCAGGTGTAGGTGTCGCAAGTTTACTCAAAACAGAAGGTGAATCAAGTGCAGAGCTAGATGACAGTTACTTACCTCCTCTCGTAGTTGAGGGAAAAATCTTGGTTCTTTCATCTTTCAAGTTCCTCATAGTGATCAACGGATATAAATCCCAAGTGACTCAAAGAATAGAGCTATGCTCCCCGACAATGGTGCCAGAAAATAGTCTTGATAACCCACAAGTATAGGGGATCGCAGCAGTTTTCGAGGGTAGAGTATTCAACCCAAATTTATTGATTCGACACAAGGGAAGCCAAAGAGTATTCTCAAGTATTAACGGTTGAGTTTTCAATTCAACCGCACCTGAAAGACTTAATATTTGTAGCAAAGTATTTAGTAGCAAAGTAATATGGAAGTAACAGTAACGGTAGCAAAAGTAACAGCATTGGTTTTTGTAGTGATTGTAACAGTGGCAACGGAAAAGTAACTAAGAAAAGATCAATATGTGAAAAGCTCGTAGGCAATGGAACAGTGATGGATAATTATGTCGGATGTGATTCCTCATGCAACAGTTATAACATAGGGTGACGCAGAACTAGCTGCAGTTCATCAATGTAATGTAGGCATGTATTCCGAATATTGCCATACGTGCTTATGAAAAAGACTTGCATGACATCTTTTATCCTACCCTCCCGTGGCAACGGGGTCCTATTGGAAACTAAGGGATATTAAGGCCTCATTTTAATAGAGTACCGGAACAAAGCATTAACACTTAGTGAATACATGAACTCCTCAAACTATAGTCATCACCGGGAGTGGTGCCGATTATTGTCACTTCGGGGTTACCGGATCATAACACATAGTAGGTGACTGTTGACTTGCAAAATAGGATCAAGAACTCACATATATTCATGAAAACATAATTGGTTCAGATCTGAAATCATGGCACTCGGGCCCTAGTGACAAGCATTAAGCATAGCAAAGTCATAGCAACATCAATCTCAGAACATAATGGATACTAGGGATCAAACCCTAACCAAACCTACTCGATTACATGATAAATCTCATCCAACCCATCACCGTCTAGCAAGCCTATGATGGAATTACTCACACACGGTGGTGAGCATCATGAAATTGGTGATGGAGGAAGGTTGATGATGACGATGGTGACAGACTCCCCTCTCTAGAGCCCCGAACGGACTCCAGATCATCCCTCCCAAGAGAGATTAGGGCTTGGCGGCGGCTCCGTATCATAAAACGCGATGAATCCTTCTCTCTGATTTTTTCTCCCCGGACGTGAATATATAGAGTTGGAGTTGACGTCGGTGGAGCCTTAAGGGGCCCACGAGGCAGGGGGCGCGCCCCAGTGGGCGCGCCCTACACCCTCGTGGACAGGGTGTGGGCCCCCTAGTGTTGATTCTTTCGCCGATATTTTTTATTTATTCCAAAATGTGTCTCCGTAGATTTTTCAGGTCATTCCGAGAACTTCTATTTCTACACAAAAATAACAACATGGCAATTCTGCTGAAAACAGCGTCAGTCCGGGTTAGTTCCATTGAAATCATGCAAGTTAGAGTCCAAAACAAGGTCAAAAGTGTTTGGAAAAGTAGATACGATGGAGACGTATGAGGAAGCACCGAGCTGCTATTGGATATACTCTTGATGATTTAAAGGGCATTAGTCACACTCTATGTCAGCACATGATTAATGTGGAACCTGATGATAAACCCATTGTTGATCACCAACGTCGGTTAAATCCGAAGATGAAGGAAGTGGTAAGAACGGAAATATTAAAACTCCTGGAAGCAGGTATAATCTATCCTATAACTGATAGTAGATGGGTAAGTCATGTTCATTATGTCCCTAAAAGGGAAGGTATTACTATTGTTCCTAATGATAAGAATGAAGTTATTCCAGATAGAATTGTTACAGACTATAGAATGGTAATTGATTTTAGAAAATTAAACGAAGCAACTAGAAAAGATCATTACCCTCTGCCTTTTATTGATCAAATGCTAGAAAGATTATCTAAGCACACACATTTTTGCTTCCTTGATGGATACTCTGGTTTTTCACAAATACCTGTTTCTCAACCTGATCAAGAAAAGACCACTTTGACTTGTCCCTTTGGAACTTATGCTTATAGATGTATGCCTTTTGGTTTATGCAATGCACCTGCTACCTTTCAAAGATGTATGACTACTATATTCTCTGACTTTTGTGAAAAGATTTTTGAGGTTATCATCGATGACTTCTCTGTTTATGGGACGTCTTTTGATGATTGCTTAAGCAATCTTGATCGAGTTTTGCAGACATGTGAACAAACAAATCGTGTCTTGAATTGGGAGAAGTGCCACTTTACAGTTAATGAAGGTATTGTCTTGGGTCAAAAAAATTCTGAAAGAGGTATTGAAGTGGACAAAGCTAAGGTTGATGCAATTGAGAAAATGCCATGTACTAAAGATATCAAAGGTATTCGTAGTTTCCTAGGTGATGTTGGTTGATACGTCTCCAACGTATCTATAATTTCTGATTGCTCCATGCTATATTATTTACTGTTTTAGGCAATATTGGGCTTTATTATCCACTTTTATATTACTTTTGGGACTAACCTATTAACCGGAGGCCCAGCCCAGATTTGTTGTTTTATGCCTATTTCAGTGTTTCGAAGAAAAGGAATATCAAACGGAGTCGAAACGGAACGAAATCAACTGGAGAAGTTATTTTTGGAACGAAAGCCATCGGATAGACTTGGACTCCACGTCAGGAGATACGGGAGGTGCTCACGAGGGTGGGGGGCGCCCCTGTCGGCGTTCTGGGAACGGGGGTCCCTAGACTTGCCTGCCTGCGGCCTGCGGCGAGGCTCAAAGGGGGCCCAGCATGGCCCATCTTCATCAACACAAGACTCAAGACCCTCACGAGGGGCCAAGCCTCGCGAGGCAGATGACACAGAGCTTCCTCAGGCACGGCCTCGTCAGGCTGGCTCGCGAGGAGGCGGAGAGATCAAGGCGGGGTACCTCGCGAGGTGCCCGTGACGCAAGCCATGACGACTTAGGGCGCCAGGCGGGTGCCAGCCCGCGCAGCGTCCTCCTTTCCTCTTTGGTGCAAAGGGGGCAAGCGCAGCTGCGGAGTACCGAGGCATCAGGCAAAGGTTTCCATTTTGGTGCAATGAGACCAAGACCAGGAGGACTACGAGACGGAGGTCACCGTGGAGCCCAAGACGGCGTCATCACCAGAGCTTTGCGCAGGCGAAGACTGCTTTTGTCAGGATAGTTGATACTTGCTGTCCCCTTTCAAATTAGCCCGCCATTGTTGGCTCCCTTCCCGCTCGATATTTGGGAAGAGGACTAGGGCCTCTATAAATAGGACCAGCCACCCACATAGCAAGGGGGAGAAGGTTAGTTGCCGGCAAGAGAGAGTAAGGCAGCTAGAGAGAGATAGAGAGAGAAAGGTGGTTGAACTCCTCCTAGCAGTTCATCACCCCAGCCAAGAACAGACCCTCGCGAGGATGTTCTTCCTTGTATTGTTCATCATCATCAGCCCCAAGAGGCAATCCACCCACCACACACTAGAGTAGGGTATTACACCACAACGGTGGCCTAAACCAGTATAAACCTTGTGTCTCTTGTGCAGTTCTTTCAGTAGTCTAGATCTTTGCAAGACGGGGAGGTAGAAGGCATAATCTCCGCGCGCACCCCAGTGTTCGAACCTTAAGGGTCTGCCGGAACCCGAAATCCGACATTTGGCGCGCCAGGTAGGGGTGCACCGGAATTCGTTGTCCACCGCCCCGTTCTCCTCTGACCGTCGCATCCATGTCCGGCGCTCGTCGGGCCCGCGCCGAGCGCCGGGCCGCCATCGCTTCCCGCGTCGCCAAGACGGCGCCCGTCGGCAGACGTCCTCGTCGTTCCCCGTCGCCCGCCATCAACGCCGCCACCGGCCCGGCGGAGGGCGAGCAGCAAGCGTCGTCTCAGCATCCATCCGTGCGGCGAGACGGCCGCACCGCTACTCCATCGCTTGCACCAGCTAGTTCTTCGTCCCGCGCGCTCCGCGCCCCCTTGGAGGCCCGAGCTGCACTCCTCATGGCAAACGAGCTCCTGCGCTGCCGCCCCGCCGCCGACGTCTACGGGGAATGGCTCGACCGCGTCGCCGAGCTCGTCCGCGCCGTAGGGGGCTCTCCTGCGCCGTCCCATCGTGCTACACCAACACCCCCGGTCGTCGCGGCCCTCCTGGGCGGCTCGCAGGCACCGCTCACAAGTCACCACGTCAAGCCGTTCATCCGCCGGGTCAACGCTTCTTCCACGCGGCAGGGGGCTCCCCCGGGTCGGACGGCGCCCGAGACCGGCTTGACCTTCAGTTCGGAGGACCACCCCTCCAACTCGGCCAGCTCGGGCGCGCTCCCCATGTTGTGCACCCCCACCATCTGCCAGGTGGCCATCACCAGAACCCTCGTTGATGGCGGCGCGGGCCTCAGCATGCTCTTGGTCGAGGCCTTCAACCTCCTCCGCATACCCCTGGAACGGCTGCAACCCAGCCGGCCCTTCTCAGGTGTCGGGGGCAAGTCATCCAGTTCCTTGGGGCAGATCCGGCTCCCAGTGACCTTCGGCACCCACGACAAGTTCCGCACGGAGCTGGTTGACTTTGACATCGCCCCCATCGGCCTCCCCTACAACGCCATCCTCAGCTACCCAGCGCTGGCCCGATTCACGGCCGCGACGCACCCGGCGTACAACCTCATGAAGATGCCCGGGAGCAGCGGTGTCCTCACTGTGCACGGGGACACCGGGGACGCACTGCGGGCGCTCAAGCTCGGCTTCAAGACGGTGTTGTCGGCACAGCCCGCCGACTTGGAGACGCCCGGGCCCAAGGGGGCTGCACCCGCCAAGAAGAAGTAGTTGTTCACCCAAGACAAGGCAGAAACCAAGCAGATACCCGTCGATGAGGACGGGTCCACCAATGCCACTTTCACCATAGACGCCCACCTCAAACCTGAGCAGGAGGAGGCCCTGGTCGGGTTCCTGCGCGCAAACAAGAAGGTATTCGCTTGGGAGCCGGACCAGTTGGTAGGGATCCCCAGGAGTGTAATCGAGCATCACCTCAACGTGTGCCCCAATGTGCGCCCTGTGAAGCAGAAGGCCAGGCGGCAGTCCACAGAAAAGCAGGCCTTCATCATCCAGGAGACCTGCAAATTAGAGGCCGCTGGGGTCATCCGTGAGGTCCGATACCTAGATTGGTTGGCCAACCCTTTCGTTGTGCCAAAGAAAGGTGGGAAGGAGCGTATGTGTGTCGACTTCACCAACCTCAACAAAGCATGCCCGCAAGATCCGTTCCCGCTCCCCCGCATCGACCAGATCATAAATTCCACTGCGGAATGCGACCTGTTATGCTTCCTGGATGCCTTCTCTGGGTATCACCAGATCAAGATGGCGGTAGAAGACGTCGAGAAGACAGCCTTCCTAACCCCGTGTGGGGTATACTGCTACACGTGCATGCCATTCAGGCTGCGTAATGCAGGGGCGACCTTTCAGTGGCTGATGCACATCACCTTGGGCCCGCAACTCGGGAAGAATGTTGAATCTTACGTCGATGACATTGTGGTAAAGTCTCGGGAGGCCGAGACCTTGATACAGGACTTGGAGGAAACCTTCGCGAGCCTCAACGCAGTGAACCTGCGGCTCAACCCAGAGAAGTGTGTGTCCGGAGTCCCCTCGGGCAAGCTCTTGGGTTTCCTCGTGTCCCACCGAGGCATCGAGGCTAACCTAGAGAAGGTCAAAGCGGTGGAAGACATGAGCCCGCCAAAGACCCTCAGAGAAATGCAGAAGCTCACGGGGCGCGTGACCGCGCTAGGGCGCTTCATCTCCAAGTTGGGAGAACGAGCCCTGCCCTTCTTCCAGCTAATGAAGAAAAAGGGGCCCTTCGAGTGGACTGAAGAGGTCGACAAGGCGTTCCAGGATCTCAAGAGATACCTGACCAGCCCACCGGTCATGGTGGAACCACGCCCTCAGGAGCCCCTGGTGCTTTACCTCGCAGCCACTCACTACTCCGCCAGCGCAGCCTTGGTGACAGTCAGAGAGGAGCGCCGAATCAGAACCACGGCAGCAGCCCGGGACAAGGTACAACAGGGACAAGGAAGGCCTACAGAAACCATCACCGTGGCTGAGGAGGATCAGCCGCCGCAAAGGGGTGCACCAGAGGCGGAAGAGGCCCCTCTTCCAGATGGCCAGTCTCAGGAGGCCTCATTGCCTCAAGAGGCGCCACGGTCTCCGGAAGGAGCCACCAGCACTGACGCACTCCGCCTCGTTGAGCACCCAGTGTACTTCGTCAGCACAGTGCTGCGGGATGCAAGGGCACGGTACCCCATGCCTCAGAAACTCCTCCTCGCGCTACTGGTGGCTTCGCGCAAGCTGCGGCACTATTTTCAGGGTCACCCCATCAAGGTCGTCTCGTCATACCCCATGGAGAGAGTGCTCAGGAGCCCTAATTCAGCTGGAAGGGTCGCTGAGTGGAACATAGAAATGCAAGCATTTCAGCTCGAATTCAGCACAACCAGGGTTATCAAGGGAGCAGCGTTGGCGGACTTTGTGGCAGAGTGGACGGAGGCGCCAGGCCTCAAGGCCGATGAGGATCGATCCCTATCCCCGGGAAGCGAGGCGCCAGAAGGCTGGGTCATGTACTTCGATGGGGCGTTCTCCAGGCATGGCACTGGAGCTGGGGCGGTGCTTATATCGCCCACGTAGGACAAGCTCTATTACACCGTGCAACTCTGTTTCCAGCAAGGCGAAAAGGTCTCCAACAACATAGCAGAGTATGAAAGTTTAATAGCAGGCTTGAAGGTCGCGGCTGCCCTGGGAGTGAAACGCCTCACCATCAAGGGCGATTCGCAGCTCCTTGTCAATTTCTCCAACAAGGTGTATGAGCCGAAGGACGAGCACATGGAAGCCTACCTTGCGGAAGTCCGCAGGATGGAGAAGCAATTCTAGGGGTTGGAGTTGCAGCATGTGCCCCGTGGCACCAATCAGGAGGCCGACGACATCGCCAAACGCGCGTCCAGACGGCTACCCCAGGAGCCTGGCATTTTCGAGGAGCGGCTCTTCAAGCCCTCAGCTCTGCCGTCATTATCAAACACGGCTCAGCCCTGGGAGGAGCTCCCCCAGCCACCTGCCTCAGGAGCTCCGACCTGTGGCCCGGCCTCAGGAGCGCGCCTGCTCCTGACGATGGAACCTCAGGAGGGATGTTGGATCACGAAGCCCCGGAGCTACTTAGCACAAGGGACCTTGCCAGAGAAGGAGGAGGAAGCGGAGCGAGTGGCACGCCAGGCCACGGCATACTGCATCAGAACCGGAGAGCTCTACCGGAAGCGACCAAACGATGTATCCCTGCGCTGCATCTCCAGGGAGCAAGGGAAGGAACTACTGGAAGATATACACGGCGGAGACTGCGGACATCATTCATCATCGCGAACCCTCGTCAGCAAGGCGTTCCGCACTGGGTTTTATTGTCCCACCGCACTCAACGACGCCGTGGAACTAGTGAAAGCTTGTGAAGCCTGCCAGTTTCATGCCAAGCAGATCCATCAGCCAGCAGGAGGCTTGCAGACTATCCCCCTTTCATGGCCATTCGCAGTCTGGGGGCTGGACATCTTGGGCCCGTTTCCTTGGGCGCCAGGGGGCTACTGCTACCTCTATGTTGCCGTGGACAAATTCACCAAGTGGGCAGAAGTAGAGGCTGTCCGCACCATTCCCGCGGGTTCCGCGGTCAAGTTCATCAAGGGCATTGTAAGCCGGTTAGGGGTGCCGAATCGCATCATCACAGACAACGGTTCGCAGTTCACCAGTAACGTCTTCAAAACATATTGTGCTAACCTTGGAACGCAGATATGCTACGCCTCCGTGGCGCATCCCTGAAGCAACGGCCAGGCCGAGCGAGCCAACGCGGAGGTCCTGAGGGGCCTCAAGACCAGGACGTTTAAGAAGAAGCTGGAGGCCGGTGGTAGAGGTTGGTACGACGAGCTTCAGTCTGTGTTGTGGTCCATCCGCACCACCGCGACCAAACCGACTGGAGAGACCCCGTTCTTCCTGGTCTACGGAGCAGAAGCGGTCCTCCCTCACGAGGTCAGACATCGCTCCGCACGAGTCCTGGCGTTCGACGAGGCGCAGCAGGACGCCATGCGGGGGATGGACCTCGTGCTAGGGGAGGAACGTCACCGAGAAGCCGCGCTGCGAGCGGCGAGGTACCAGCAAGCGCTGTGGCGATATCACTGCCGCAACATCCGTCCCAGGACTCTTGAGGTAGGAGACCTCGTGCTCAGGCGGGTTCTCTCCAGGGAGGGACTGCACAAGCTCTCTCCCATGTGGGAGGGCCCGTTCAAGGTTGTTCATGTTTCCAGGCCCGGCTCCGCGCGCTTGGAGACTCAGGAGGGAGTGCCGGTCCAGAATGCATGGAACATCCAGCACCTCCGGAGGTTCGACCCCTGAAAAGGCCCAGAGCCTGTGAAGCAAGGCGAGTGCCTGTGAAGCTATCGCGTTTTGGAAAAGGCCCAGAGCCTGTGAAGCAAGGCGAGTGCCTGTGAAGCTATCGCGTTTTGGAAAAGGCCCAGAGCCTGTGAAGCAAGGCGAGTGCCTGTGAAGCTATCACGTTTTGGAAAAGGCCCAGAGCCCGTGAAGCAAGGCGAGTGCCTGTGAAGCTATCGTGTTTTGGAAAAGGCCCAGAGCCTGTGAAGCAAGGCGAGTGCCTGTGAAGCTAGCGCGTTTTGGAAAAGGCCCGGAGCCTGTGAAGAAGGCCAATGCCTGTGAAGCTCGCTGCCCGTGACACTATCATGTAATAATGAGTTGGGGCTGTACACGCCCCAGAGTCTCAGGAGCGCCGGCCTCAGGCCCTGGGGCTCCCTCCCACGCCCAGTGGCAGCACTTAGCTCCGCGCTGGTGAGAAGACGTCGAAGACTAGATTAGGTGCCGGACGCGGCTTTTCATTTGCTTTCCGCAGTTGGCTTGTTCCTTCTCATTTGAAGTTTTATTGAAGTTGTTGCCGTCTTCGGCTTGCGGTTCTTCGGCTTTTCGCCCTCCTGCCTCAATTTCTCTTGCGCAAGGCCTCGCGAGGGGGGCAACTGAGCGCCCTCGCGAGCATTCCTATCCTAGTCATTCAGAGATTTCGCGACCTGGGCCACTTACAGGAGCACCCCTCCAGTCCGTGCCCCATGGGCATCACGACACAAACAAAGGGCCTGGGTCGCCCCCCCCCCCCCCACGGCCGGGGTTGGGAACTATCCATGCTCGGGCACATATCCGGAAGGAACGGTTACGAAAGCAAAACGATGATTAACAGCAATAACCCAAACACGCCCCCGCGGGGCTCCGCACTATTGTCTTTGTTATGCAGGGAAAAGGAAGAACAAATCCGGCGCGGCTCGCCTCACACCGGCCCGCGGGGAAGGCCTGAGCTGCCTCCGGGGCTCAGGCGGACTCCCTCTCGCGCTTCGCTAGGGCGCGACGGCGTGCGGACATGCTGCACCCCCAAGCAGATACGACGGCGTGGAGGCTGATCGCGGCTGCCGCTGGAGGAGTCGCCGCCTGAAGAAGAACCAGAGAAACTTGAGGAACCCCGAACGCCGCCAGCTGCGCGAGCGCTGCTCCCTCCATCATCATCAGAGTTGGGTTCCCAGCCACGGTCGTCACCCTCGGGGCAACACCCCGCGCGGCGACCATCTTCCCCAAACACCCTCACGTAGAGGGTGGCGTTGCTGTGGAACTTGAAGTGTAGGGTGCACCGACGGCCCAGGCCACGCGCACGGGCAAACGTCTGCCAACCGCGGGCCAGGGACAGGCTTCCGGCCGCGGAGACCTCCAGGGAGACCCATGAGGCCCGGCTGCAGCAGCCGTCGGCCTGGAGCCAGAGGCGCCCGGGGCGCCGGCCGGGAGCTCGCCAAGGAGGAAGCGAGGAAGCGGGAGCCGGGTGCTAGCCGGCTCCGCCGACCACACGACGAACTCCGGCAGCACTTCAACAACACAAACGCGCGGCCTTGGGGGACGCGCAGCCGGAGCGCGCCCCCCGGCTGCAGCAATCCGCCCGTCGCCATTTTGAAGATCACCTCCGCGGCCGCGGGGAGCCATCGTGGTGGCCACAGGATGCTTGCGAGGGCGCCCTCTGCCGCGCTTGGGTGGGGGAGAGGCAGGCTCAACCCGGCAAGCCTTCCCCTTCTCGGCGGCCGAGAACCTCCTCGACGGGGCCATGAAGAAAAAGGAGAAGCAAGGGGGGATGAACTGGAAGGGCACGCGCAGTTCCGTACTTATGGCCGGCGAAGGCCAACCGCCGGCCTCCACGATCACAGGTAATCATGACACGATTCGCATGCAGGGACTTGTCCAACTCGCGTGATCACCGAGGCGTCATGGGGAAGCGGAGACGCCCACGTCCCATCAATCGTCACGCGGCGCCCAAGGACGCAGGCTGTTAGGGCCCGCGGCGCTTCGCCCTTGCCCTTTCGCCTCTCGGCACGGCCAAGTCCGAGCGCGCCTTGGGCCCGGGGGCTACTGTCGGTGTTCTGGGAATGGGGGTCCCTAGACTTGCCTGCCTGCGGCCTGCGGTGAGGCTCAAAGGGGGCCCAGCACGGCCCATCTTCATCAACACAAGACTCAAGACCCTCACGAGGGGCCAAGCCTCGCGTGGCGGACGACACAGAGCTTCCTCAAGCACGGCCTCGTCAGGCTGGCTCGCGAGGAGGCAGAGAGATCAAGGCGGGGTACCTCGCGAGGTGCCCGTGACGCAAGCCATGATGACTTAGGGCGCTAGGCGGGTGCCAGCCCACACGGCGTCCTCCTTTCCTCTTTGGTGCAAAGGGGGCAAGCGCAGCCGCGGAGTACCGAGACATCAGGCAAAGGTTGCCATTTCGGTGCAACGAGACCAAGACCAGGAGGACTGCGAGACGGAGGTCACCATGGAGCCCAAGACGGCGTCATCACCAGAGCTTTGCGTAGGCGAAGACTGCTTTTGTCAGGATAGTTGATACTTGCTGCCCCCTTTCAAATTAGCCCGCCATTGTTGGCTCCCTTCCCGCTCGATATTTTGGAAGAGGACCAGGGCCTCTATAAATAGGACCAGCCACCCACATAGCAAGGGGGAGAAGGTTAGTTGCCGGCAAGAGAGAGTAAGGCAGCTAGAGAGAGAGATAGAGAGAGAAAGGTGGTTGAACTCCTCCTAGCAGTTCATCACCCTAGCCAAGAACAGACCCTCGCGAGGCTGTTCTTCCTTGTATTGTTCATCATCATCAGCCCCAAGAGGCAATCCACCCACCACACACTGGAGTAGGGTATTACACCACAACGGTGGCGCGAACCAGTATAAACCTTGTGTCTCTTGTGTAGTTCTTTCAGTAGTCTAGATCTTTGCGAGACGGGGAGGTAGAAGGCGTAATCTCCGCGCGCACCCCGGGGTTTGAACCTTAAGGGTCTGCCGGAACCCGAAATCCGACAGCCCCCCCCCCCCCCTAGGGCGCATCCCCCTGCCTCATGGGGCCATCGTGGCTCCCCTGACGTACTTCTTCCGCCTATATAACTCCACGTGCCCTAAAACTTCCAGAACAGAGATTAGATCGGGAGTTCCATCGTCAGAAGCCTCCGTAGCCACCAAAAACCAATCGGGACCCTGTTCCAGCACTGTGCCAGAGGGGGGATCCCTCACCGGTGGCCATCTTCATCATCCCGGTTCTCTCCATTACGAGGAGGGAGTAGTTCTCCCTCGGGGCTGGGGGTATGTACCAGTAGCTATGTGTTTGATCTCTCTCTCTCTCGTGTTCTTGATTTGGCACGATCTTGATGTATCGCGAGCTTTGCTATTATAGTTGGATCTTATGTTTCTCCTCCCCCTCTTCTCTCTTGTAATGAATTGAGTTTCCCCTTTGAAGTAATCTTATCGGATTGAGTCTTTAAAGATTTGAGAACACTTGATGTATGTCTTGCCGTGGATATCTGTGGTGACAATGGGATATCACGTGATTCACTTGATGTATGTTTTGGTGATCAACTTGCGGGTTCCACCCATGAACCTATGCATAGGGGTTGGCACACGTTTTCGTCGTGATTCTCCGATAGGAACTTTGGGGCACTCTTTGAGGTCCTTTGTGTTGGTTGAATAGACGAATCTGAGATTGTGTGATGCATATCGTATAATCATGCCCATGGATACTTGAGGTGACTTTGGAGTATCTAGGTGACATTAGGGTTTTGGTTGATTTGTATCTTAAGGTGTTATTCTAGTACGAACACTAGGGCTGTTTGTGACACTTATAGGAATAGCCCAACGGATTGATTGGAAAGAATAACTTTGAGGTGGTTTCTTACCCTACCATAATCTCTTCGTTCGTTCTCCGCTATTAGTGACTTTGGAGTGACTCTTTGTTGCATGTTGAGGGGTAGTTTTATGATCCAATTATGTTAGTATTGTTGAGGGAACTTACACTAGCAAAAGTATGAACCCTAGGCCTTATTTCCTAGCATTACAATACCGTTTAAGCTCACTTTTATCATTAGTTACCTTGCTGTTTTTATAATTTCAGATTACAAATACCGTTATCTACTATCCATATACCACTTGTATCACCATCTCTTCGCCGAACTAGTGCACCTATACAATTTACCATTGTATTGGGTGTGTTGGGGACACAAGAGACTCTTTGTTATTTGGTTGCAGGGTTGCTTGAGAGAGACCATCTTAATCCTACGCCTCCTATGGATTGATAAATCTTAGGTCATCCACTTGAGGGAAATTTGCTACATGTCCTACAAACCTCTGCACTTGGAGGCCCAACAACGTCTACAAGAAGAAGGTTGTGTAGTAGACATCAAGCTCTTTTCTGGCGCCGTTGCCGGGTAGGTTAGCGCTTGAAGGTATATCTTTAGATCTTGCAATCAAGTCTTTTAGTTTCTTGTTTTATCGCTAGTTTAGTTTATAAAATAAAATTACAAAAAAATATATGGAATTGAGTTTGTCTCATACGCTTCACCTTTTTAATATCTTCCGTGAGTATGATGGAAAGGATAATTGTGCCCAAGTGCTAGAAGAAGAAATCTATAAAATGTTTGGCACTAAATCTTGGAATGATGAGCATGATTGCAATGTTGTTAGTATGAATTCCTTGAATATCCATGATGCTAATGATATGCAAAGCCACAAGCTTGGGGAAGCTATGTTTGATGAAGATGATATTTTTGTCCCCCAAGTTTTGATGAGCAAATTTATTATGATGAAAGTATGCCTCCTATCTATGATGATTATTGTGATGACACGTATGCTTTAAAGAATAATGATAACAATGAAACTTGTCATCTTGATTTCAATTTTCAATCACATGATAGTTATTTTGTTGAGTTTGCTCCCACTATTATTCATGAGAAGAATTTTGCTTGTGTGGAGAGTAGTATATTTTCTATGCTTGTAGATCATGAAAAGAATGCTTTAGGTGCTGGTTATATTGTTGAATTCATTCATGATTCTACTGAAAATTATTATGAGGGAGTAATATATGCCTATAGGAATTGCAATAATACCAAGTTTCCTCTCTATGTGCTTAAAGTTTTGAAGTTATGCTTGTTTTGCCTTCCTATGCTAGTTGATTATTGTTCCCATAAGTTGTTTTCTCACAAAATCCCTATGCATAGGAAGTATGTTAGACTTAAATATGCTAGTTATATTCTTCATGATGTTCTTTTTATGTTACAATTCTTATCTTTTATGTGAGCATCATTGAAATCATCATGCCTAGCTAGGGGCGTTAAACGATAGCGCTTGTTGGGAGGCAACCCAAGTTTATTTTTGTTCTTTGCTTTTTGCTCCTGTTTAGTAATAAATAATTAATCTAGCCTCTGTTTAGATGTGGTTTTATGCTTTTAATTAGTGTTTTTGCCAAGTAGAACCTTTGGGAAGACTTGGGGAAAGTCTTGTTGATCATGCTGTAAAAAACAGAAACTTTAGCGCTCACGAGAACTGCTGCCATTTTTATTTGGAGAGTTCTATTTAGTTAATTATTTTTGAAGATGATTAATAGATAAATTCCTCAGGTCTAGCAAGTTATTTTAGAATTTTATGAGTTCCAGAAGTATATGTTTGATTCAGATTACTACAGACTATTCTGTTTTTGACAGATTCTGTTTTTCGTGTGTTGTTTGCTCATTTTGATGAATCTATGAGTAGTATCGAAGGGTATGAACCATAAATAAGTTGGAATACATTAGGTTTAACACCAATATAAATAAATAATAAGTTCATTACAATACCTTGAAGTGGTGATTTATCTTCTTATACTAACGAAGCTTACGACTTTTCTATTAAGTTTTGTCTTGTGAAGTTTTCAAGTTTTGGGTAAGGATTCGATGGACTATGGAATAAGGATTGGCAAGAGCCTAAGCTTGGGGATGCCCAAGGCATCCCTAGGTAATATTCAAGGACAACCAAGAGCCTAAGCTTGGGGATGCCCCAGAAGGCATCCCCTCTTTCGTCTTCGTTCGTCGGTAACTTTACTTGGAGCTATATTTTATTCGCCACATGATATGTGTTTTGCTTGGAGCGTCAATTTATTTTGTTAGGACTTGCTTGCTGTTATTTATAATAATGTTTTGCATCCTTTATTTCAATAAAAGTGGCATTGATAGCCTTTACTATGCCTATGTTACAAGTGTACATGTTGCTGTTTGAAAACAGAAAGTTCACCACTGTTGCAATAATTCCCTAGAAAAGCCAGAATGTGATAAAATGTTGAAACCTTCTGCATATTAAGATCTGATAAATTTACTACAGTGTGAATTTTATTTAATAATTTTTGGAGCTAGGGAAGTATGGATGTTGCTGCCTTCTTTACAGACTATCCTGTTTAGGCAGATTGCTGTTATGTTTGCATTGTTTGCATATGTTTGCTTCTTTAATGATTCTATTTGAGGATAGGACTATTAAATATGCATAGGCATTTAGTATTCAATGTTTAATAATAATTTTAGTGATTTTCTACAGTAGAGTATGATAAGGTTTTTGCAATGGTTTATACTAACTTATCTCACGAGTCCTTGTTGAGTTTTGTGTGGATGAAGCTTTTGAGATTTAGGGAGACCGTGATATGAGAGGAATTAAGGAGACACAAAAGCTCAAGCTTGGAGATGCCCAAGGCATCCCAATATAATATTTCAAGAAGTCTCAAGCATCTAAGCTTGGGGATGCCCCGGTTGGCATCCCACCTTTCTTCTTCAATAATTATCGGTTAGTATCGGTTGATCCTAAGCTTTTGCTTCTTCACATGATGTTTGCTATTGTTAGATGTCATTTTATTTTGATTTGCTTGCTGTTTGAATAGAGTACCAAGATCTGAAATTATTAGATGTTAGAGAGTCTTCACATAGTTGCATAATTATTAAACTACTTATTGATCTTCACTTATATCTTTCGGAGTAGTTTGTTGTTGCTCTAGTGCTTCACTTATATCTTTTAGAGCATGGTGGTAGTTTTATTTTGAAGAAATAAATGAACTCTCATGCTTCACTTAGATTATTTTTGAGAGTCTTAAATAGCATGGTAATTTTCTTAAAATCCTAATATGCTAGGTATTCAGGAATAATAAAATTCTCTTCTAAGTGTGTTGAATACTATGAGAAGTTTGATACTTGATAATTGTTTTGAGATATGAAGATGGTGATATTAGAGTCATGCTAGCTTAGTAATTGTGAATTTGAGAGATACTTGTGTTGAAGTTTGTGATTCCCGTAGCATGCTAGTATGGTGAACCGTTATGTGATGAAGTCGGAGCATGATTTATTTATTGATTGTCTTCCTTATGAGTGGCGAGTGGCGGTCGGGGACGAGCGATGGTCTTTTCCTACCAATCTATCCCCCTAGGAGCATGCGCGTAGTACTTTTCTTTGATAACTAATAGATTTTTGCAATAAGTATGTGAGTTCTTTATGACTAATGTTGAGTCCATGGATTATACGCACTCTCACCCTTCCACCATTGCTAGCCTCTCTAGTACCGCGCAACTTTCGCCGGTACCATAAACCCACCATATACCTTCCTCAAAACAGCCACCATACCTACCTATTATGGCATTTCCATAGCCATTCCGAGATATATTGCCATGCAACTTTCCACCATTCCGTTCATCATGACACATTCATCATTGTCATATTGCTTAGCATGATCATGTAGTTGACATAGTGTTTGTGGCAAAGCCACTGTTCATAATTCTTTCATACTTGTCACTCTTGATTCATTGCATAGCCCGGTACACCACTGGAGGCATTCATATAGAGTCATACTTTGTTCTAGTATCGAGTTGTATCATTGAGTTGTAAATAAATAGAAGTGTGATGATCATCATTCAATAGAGCATTGTCCCAAAAAAAGAAAGGCCATAAAAAAAGAAAGGCCAAATAAAAAAGAAAGGCCAAAAAAAGAAAGGCCAAAAAAGGTACAATGCTACTATCCTTTTTCCACACTTGTGCTTCAAAGTAGCACCATGATCTTCATGATAGAGAGTCTCCTATGTTGTCACTTTCATATACTAGTGGGAATCTTTCATTATAGAACTTGGCTTGTATATTCCAATGATGGGCTTCCTCAAATTGCCCTAGGTCTTCGTGAGCAAGTGAGTTGGATGCACACCCACTAGTTTCTTTTGTTGTGCTTTCATACACTTATAGCTCTAGTGCATCCGTTGCATGGCAATCCCTACTCACTCACATTGATATCTATTTATGGGCATCTCCATAGCCCGTTGATACGCCTAGTTGATGTGAGACTATCTTCTCCTTTTTGTCTTCTCCACAACCACCATTCTATTCCACCTATAGTGCTATGTCCATGGCTCACGCTCATGTATTGCATGAAGATTGAAAAAGTTTGAGAACATCAAAAGTATGAAACAATTGCTTGGCTTGTCATTGGGGTTGTGCATGATTTAAATATTTTGTGTGGTGAAGATGGAGCATAGCCAGACTATATGATTTTGTAGGGATAACTTTCTTTGGCCATGTTATTTTGAGAAGACATGATTGCTTAGTCAGTATGCTTGAAGTATTATTATTTTTATGTCAATATGAACTTTTGTCTTGAATCTTTCAGATCCGAATGTTCATATCACAAGTAAGAAGAATTACATTGAAATTATGCCAACTAGCATTCCACATCAAAAATTATCTTTTTATCATTTACCTACTCGAGGACGAGCAGGAATTAAGCTTGGGGATGCTTGATACATCTCCAACGTATCTATAATTTTTGATTGCTCCATGCTATATTATCTATTGTTTTAGGCAATATTGTGTTTTATTATCCACTTTTATATTACTTTTGGGACTAACCTATTAACCGGAGGCCTAGCCCAGATTTGCTGTTTTATGCCTATTTCAGTGTTTCGAAGAAAACGAATATCAAACGGAGTCGAAACAGAACGAAATCAACCCGAGAAGTTATTTTTGGAACGAAAGCCACCGGATAGACTTGGACTCCACGTCAGGAGATACGGGAGGTGCTCACGAGGGTGGGGGGCGCCCCCCCTAGGGCGCGTCCCCCTGCCTCATCGGGCCCTCGTGGCTCCCCTGACGTACTTCTTCCGCCTATATAACTCCATGTACCCTAAAACTTCCAGAACAGAGATTAGATTGGGAGTTCTGCCACCAGAAGCCTCAGTAGCCACCAAAAACCAATGGAGACCCTGTTCCGGCACACTGCCGGAGGGGGGATCCCTCACCAGTGGCCATCTTCATCATCCCGGTGCTCTCCATGACGAGGAGGGAGTAGTTCTCCCTCGGGGCTGGGGGTATGTACCAGTAGCTATGTGTTTGATCTCTCTCTCTCGTGTTCTTGATTTGGCACGATCTTGATGTATCGCGAGCTTTGCTATTATAGTTGGATCTTATGTTTCTCCTCCCCCTCTTCTCTCTTGTAATGAATTGAGTTTCCCCTTTGAAGTAATCTTATCGGATTGAGTCTTTAAAGATTTGAGAACACCTAATGTATGTCTTGCCGTGGATATCTATGGTGACAATGGGATATCACGTGATTCACTTGATGTATGTTTTGGTGATCAACTTGCGGTTTCCACCCATGAACCTATTCATAGGGGTTGGCACACGTTTTCGTCGTGATTCTCCGATAGGAACTTTGGGGCACTCTTTGAGGTCCTTTGTGTTGGTTAAATAGATGAATCTGAGATTGTGTGATGCATATCGTATAATCATGCCCACGGATACTTGAGGTGACATTGGAGTATCTAGGTGACATTAGGGTTTTGGTTGATTTGTATCTTAAGGTGTTATTCTAGTATGAACTCTAGGGCTTTTTGTGACACTTATAGGAATAGCCCAACGGATTGATTGGAAAGAATAACTTTGAGGTGATTTCTTACCCTACCATAATCTCTTCGTTCGTTCTCCGCTATTAGTGACTTTGGAGTGACTCTTTGTTGCATGTTGAGGAATAGTTTTATGATCCAATTATGTTAGTATTGTTGAGGGAACTTACACTTGCGAAAGTATGAACCCTAGGCCTTATTTCCTAGCATTGCAATACCGTTTAAGCTCACTTTTATCATTAGTTACCTTGCTGTTTTTATAATTTCAGATTACAAATACCTTTATCTACTATCCATATACCACTTGTATCATCATCTCTTCGTCGAACTAGTGCACCTATACAATTTACCATTGTATTGGGTGTGTTGGGGACACAAGAGACTCTTTGTTATTTGGTTGCAGGGTTGCTTGAGAGAGACCATCTTCATCCTACGCCTCCTACGGATTGATAAACCTTAGGTCATCCACTTGAGGGAAGTTTGCTACTGTCCTAGAAACCTCTGCACTTGGAGGCCCAACAACATCTACAAGAAGAAGGTTGTGTAGTAGACATCATTGTTTCTATAGGAGATTTATCAAAAAAAATTCTAAAATTTCTAGGCCTCTGACAAATCTTTTGCAAGAGGATGTTTGTAACATCCCAAAATTCTAAATTTTGGAATGTTATATTAAATAAATTGTTTTGATTGATGTTTGATTTTGGTGTGGTTGCATGAGTGAAATTGAGTGAAATTTGAAACTTATGACATTTAAATGAGAGGGAATAGAAGGATTTTCTCAAACTTTCACCTTGCATTTTTTATCTCCATGAATTCAAATTCTTTTCAAATACAAAACCCTAGAGTGAAGATTAAATGACTTCTTCCATTTAAATAAATGAAAATGGTTTTTTGAAAATATTGGATTTCATTTGGAACTATTTCAAATTCAGAAACTTTAAGCAACTCAATGATTTCCATGAGAGAAAATAAAACGACTTCTTCAAAACATATGAAATATGAGTTGCTAGTTTCAAAGAAGCAAATTTAAAGTCCCTTTGAAATTATTTTCAATTTGGAGTTATTTGGGTTTTATTCAAATTATTTTTTAAAATAAAATATATGGAAAATAGGGTAAAATGATTCCCTACAGTAGAAATTTGGAGAGAAATAAATTTGAAATCATATTGGTATTTTTAAAATGATTTTTATTGGGTTTTATTAGAGCTACATCAGTCTTTGCTTTATTTAAGTTTTTGAGGAATTTATTTGACGCTAAGAAAATGTTCATGTTATAGAAAATCTTTTTTCTGAAAATTTTGATATATAATATGCCTACATAGAATTTTACTTTAATTTTCTTTATTCAGTTTATCCTTCTTAGTTTCTATTAAGAAAAATCCGTCGCCCACGGGTGCAACATAGTCAGCAGATAGGCCCGTAACTGTTTTATTTATTATTCGATTATGCTTGGAGAAAAAAAACTATTTCCAAAAATATTTCTTTTTTTGAAAACCAAGTAAAAAAACTGCAGCGTGTGTGCGCCGGCCGACCAAACACTTTAGCCCATGCATTTTTCTCTTTTCTATTTTTACGTCTATGTTTAATCCCACATTGTCTAGCCTTTGACCCCTAAATTTCTTTTCCACCTATAAATACAGACCCATAGAGCTTTCAAAAATCATACAATTCGAGTTAAATTAATATTTTAGTTTGACTAGATTCATTAAAGAAAACTATTTTTCTCCTCTCCGACGGGACTTATGGAAATTGTCTCCTCTCTCCAAAGTCGTCTTTTATCTACCTTATAAAGGTATATTTCTTTGTTTTTTATACTTCTATAGTTTATTATTTCTAGACTAGTACGATAGAATAATTAGATTATCAATTAGTCTCTGTATTTATACATTAGACCTAGAATTCTTTTAGTCGTAACTATTTTTCTTCCGTAAAACAGTTTGGTCCTGATTTTTCAAATAATCATAAATTTTTACTCGTTCATCCAAATTATATGAAACCAGCACCTATAGTTTTCTCTTGTTTTCACCTATCCAGTGAACCTGTCACATCAACTTTTTGAAAATTTTAAATTTCGAAATTTGTTCAGATTCATATTCAAACTTCTTTTGATCATAACTTGAGTTCCGTAACTCCGATTTAGTTGATTCTTTTTGCAACTCGACGCTTTTGACCTAAACTTTCTGATAAGACCAAATCCACCCAATTTTGGTATTGTTAGAATTTTTTCTGTTGCAAGAGTTAATTGCTTGTTTTCAAAGTTTTTCGAACTCCTTTCTTCGATTCTTTTGCATGAGTGCTTATGTATGCAATTCTTTGCTCATGATAGATTGAACGAAGTGTGATGAGTATTACTATCAGGAGTTATGGGTGCGAATCATCTTCATCAATAGTACAAGGCAAGTTCACACTTTGATCATACTTTTCATATGCGTTTTTATGCATTATTTTTACCCTCAAACATTGCATGAGTAGAATTGAGAACATGTGGGTATTGGGAAGTAGTTGATGAGGTAGGAACCTATTGTCTTGCATTCAAACCCATGGAGTTACTACATTATGCTTACACTACTATGCTATGCTCATAGACGTGGTTTGGTTTTGAGAGAATACATGAAACTTGTGAGAGTTATTATTAACTAAGGTTTAACTTAAGGTGTCTACTTTAATACACATCTGGGTGGATTGGTTGGGGCACCCTGGAGCACCCAGAAGTTTGCCCAAGCACTCGAAGAACCCAGTGCTTTCCCAAGGGGATCCTGAGTACCCGTGTGATCACCCTATGGAATGCCGCACAGGCTCAAAAGGATCATAAGATTATTCATGCTAGAATCTTCCGTGTGCAGCCACAAGCCATTATGGATTTCGGGTTCCGGCAGACCCTTGAGGTTCGAACACTGGGGTTGTCGGGGTAAATAGATATGGGTAGCCCAACCGGCTTCCCCTAGCCCCTCAGAAAAAATTGCGAGCCCATCCGGCTCATAAGAAGACTCAAGACTTGGGCCGCCTCCCCCAGCCGGCTACCTTCCTGGCCGGCTTCGGGGCGGCCCACCCTTTCACCCTCCTGGAGAAGCCTGCAGAGGGCCGGCTACGGCAAGGCCGGCTGCGGCAGGGCCGGCTACTTCAGGGCCGGCTACAGCAAGGCCGGCTACTGCTAGGCCGGCTCCCATAAATCGGTCAACGCCGTACCCGCAATGTACGCGTCCACTCTGCAACGATGAAGTGGGGCGTGGCAACAGTCGAGCCTGCCACCCCCAAAACCCGGAGCACGCCTGGTACAGCGCGTCGTGCGGGCCGCTGTGGCCCGCCCGGCGCGGCACTGTAGCCCCGGCGGCTCTGGCGCCGTCCTCTACGGGTCGCCAGCGTGGCCCCCGAGGCGGTGGGCCCCTTCGGGCAGAGAGATGCCGAAGGCGGCCGCACCTCCTCTTGAGCCGGCAAGACAGAGGGCCGGCTTCACGTAGCCGGCCTGCCGCCCTCCTCGAAGGAGATGCCCATTAAGGAGACAAGATGCGGCGGGGCTACAGTAATCGCCCGCCAGGGCGGCGTTACTGTAGCCACGCTTACCCCGACCAAGCCTGCGTCCACGACACGAAGTAACAGTAACCAGCCGCCGACCAGGCCCTGGCCAGTGGGGCCGGCCTGTCGACCCAGGAGCCGGCAGCCGGCGGGACCCACCAGCCGGCGGGCCCCAGAAGCCGGCGGAGAAGCCGGTGAGCATAGTCACACACAGCTAGGCCCCGTGCCCAGTCGGATTACCATTGTACCCCAGGGGGGTAGGCCTATATAACCCCCCCCGGTGCACCCATGCAAAGGGTTGAACTCTCTTTCTAGACCTAGACACATACAAGGAGAAGAAGCAAGCTGAGCCGAGCCTTTCTTCCTCCTTCCACCCAAAACAGCTCAAGGAGCATTGTAGCTACTTGTCAACTTAGTAACCATGCGGAGACCCCGCAGAGCAGCAGTAGGGGTGTTATCTCCCCGGAGAGCCCTGAAGCTGGGTAAGATTCGCCGGCGTGCATGTCTTCGCCTCATCTCGTTTCCAGGCACCGGCGACGTTCTTTTGGCCCCCGCAATGATAAGCCACCCGTTGGCATATGTCGATCTTACCACCCGACATTTGGCGCCCACCGTGGGGCCAGGTGCACCGTCGTCCGGAGACCTGTTCTGGACGGGAACCCTCTTCCTCCCTCGCGGGCGTAGCCAGCCTGGCTCGCCCGATGGCGCTTGCCGCGACGCGCTGCATGGCGTCGCCGACATCTGCGCGGCTAGCGGCCTCGCCAACCTCTTCGACAAGGCCCGCTTCTCCGACAAGCTCGCCTCCGATGCGGGCGCAGATCACCTCGCCAACCTCCTCAGCCAGCTCCACGTCTCCAGCGAGCCCGCTGCGGACTTGGAGTCGGTTGGCTCCACCGAACCGATGCCCGTCGACTCCGATGCGGCATCCTACGACACCTTCCCCACCAACGTCATGGTCTACAACGACCCGCTCCCTCCGGCTGGCGATCGCGATTCTGACGCCCCCGAGGTGATGGTTATCGGCCTCGACGGCCCGATTGACGAGGGCGCCAGCGACTCCCCACGCGCGGCAGCCCAAGACTTGTCCGCCCCCCTTCCGGCTGACGCCAGCGACGAAGTTCTGGAGGCACGCCGCCTCGCCCTCCTCGCGGAGGGCCGGCGGCTGGCCTCCATAAGACGCCTCACCGAGGCCTACCAGCGCGAAGCTGACCGTGCCGCCTTCGGCATGCCGGCTCCGGCTGGCCCTAGCCGGGCCAGCGCTGTCAGGCAACGCGGCGCTGTCATCGCCGACACGCTTGGGGTGGATCGCCCGGTCTACACCACCCCGCTCGAGAACCTGCGCGCCGCCCAGGCGGCCGTAGACGAGCTGGACGGCTTGGAAGCCGAAGACCTCCCCCATATGACGCGGCGCATCCAGCAACTAATCGATGCGGCCGCACGACGGCACGAGGCCGACGCCTGCGCGGGGAGCCCTCCCCCGCGCCGCGAACGTGGCGCGACCTCCCGGTCGCCGACTACCAGCTACACCCGCGCGCGGCGCGAGAAAGAGCCGGCTTCCAGCCGAAGCCGGACCCAAGTCTCCATCGAGCGAGACGCGGACGGCCGCCCTTGAGCCACGGAATGGCGGGGCACCCCGCCTTCGCCTCGAGCTCGCGGAGAAAGATATCCTACCCCGCCTCCAGTGGCTCACCCGACTCTCAGCGGCCGGCTTGGTCGCCGCGAGGGAATCGGCGAAAACGACGCCCGCCACCGGATCGACCGCCTGGCCCGATCCCTGGCTCTAGAAGAAGAAGACGATGTTGGCCCGCCTTGCTTTGGCCCCCGCATCCGCGAGGAGCCCTTCCCCAAAGGGTTCTCGCTCCCAAGAGACACACCCAAGTACAACGGCTCGGTGAAGCCGGAAGACTGGCTGACCGACTACTCCACAGCCGTCAGCATCGCCAATGGCAACCGGCGCGTTGCCGTAAAGTACGTGCCCCTCATGCTGCAAGGCACGGCATGGACTTGGCTTAACAGCCTCAAGCCCCTCAGCATCAACAGCTGGGTGGATTTCACTGAAGCCTTCGTTCGCAACTTCACCAGCACCTACAAGCGGGCTCCCAAGCCCACACAGCTCTCCCTGTGCGTACAGGGCCCAGCCGAGTCCACTCGCGACTACCTGACGCGTTGGGCCGAGCTCCGCAACTCCTGCAAGGGGGTGCACGAGGTGCAAGCCATCGAATACTTCACAGCCGGGTGCCGAGAGGGCACCCTCCTCAAGCACAAGCTTCTCTGCGATGAGCCGACTACCCTCGACGAGCTCCTGAACATCGCTGACAAGTACGCCACCGCCGACTCCTCGATGAAGACCGAGCTCCGGGTGGACGCATTCGGAAAGGTGCTCAATCCGGCGCCCAAAGCGCCGGCTGGAGACGGTGGCCGACGCCAACACCAGAATGATCAAAAGCGCAAGGGCCCTGCGCCGCCTCCCGCCAGTCGGCAGGTGGCCACGGTCGAAGACGCGCCGCCTGAAGGGCGGCCCACACCCAAGAAGCCCAAGGGCGGCCAGCCGGCTTGGCAGCCGGCCTTCTCCTACGAGCAAACCCTTGATGCCCCGTGCAAGTTCCACAGCGGCGCGAAGCCGTCCAACCACACGACCCGCAAATGCAACTGGCTCGCCCGAATCTCGAAGGGCGAAGGGCTCGCACCGACTCCGCCTGCCGGCCCGCCGCCGCCGGCTCCGCCGCCCAAAGCCACCCGGCCCGCGGTCGACGCCGTGCAGGACGAGTTCCTCGACGAGCAAGCGTCTTATGTCGTCTTCACGAGCCAGCCCGAAGACCGGCGCAGCAAGCGCCGAGAGCAACAAGAGGTCAATATGGCCGCCACCAGCCCAGCCGGCCACATGCACTGGTCGGAGAAACCCATTAGCTGGAGCCGGGCCGACCACCCAGAGGTGATGCCATCCCCCGGCTCCTACTCATTGGTCCTAGAGGCCACCCTTGCAACGGATACGCGCGCCGCACGCTTCTCCCGCGTGCTGATCGACGGTGGAAGCAGCATCAACATCCTGTACCGCGACACCATGGAGAAGCTTGGCGTCAAGGCAAAGAAACTTGCGCCGACTCGAACGGTGTTCCACGGCATCGTACCCGGTTTGTCCTGTGCCCCCATCGGCAAGCTCAAGATCGATGTACTCTTTGGGGGCAAGGATCATTTCCGCCGGGAAGCAATCTGGTTTGAGGTGGTGGACCTGGAGAGCCCTTATCATGCCTTGCTTGGCCGACCCGCCTTGGCCAAGTTCATGGCGGTCCCCCACTATGCTTACCTCAAGATGAAGATACCGAGCTCCAAGGGTGTCATCACCATCGCCGGCGACTACAAGAAGTCTGCCGACTGCGCCACGGCCAGCAGCCGGCTGGCCGAATCCCTCGTGATCGCTGCCGAGAGGAAGACGCTGGACCGGGTCGTGGCCCTGGCCAGCAAGCAGCTAAACCAACCCGCCGACTCCAAGGAGTATGATGCCCAAGGATCTTTCCAGCCGGCCAAGGAGACCAAGAAGATACAGCTCGATCCCGAGCACCCCGAGAGGTTTGCCGTCATTGGGGCGAGCCTGGATAGCAAATAGGAAGGCGAGCTCGTCGATTTCCTCCGTGAGAATCGGGATATCTTTGCATGGTCCCCCAAGGACATGCCGGGTGTTCCGAAGGATTTCGCCGAGCACAAATTGCACGTGCGGGAGGATGCTAAACCAGTCAAGCAGCCCCTCCGCTGACTGTCAGAGGAGAAGAGAAGGATCGTCGGGGAGGAGATAGCCCGGCTTCTCGCAGCCGGCTTCATCATGGAAGTTTTCTTCCCCGAGTGGCTCGCGAACCCGGTTCTCGTGCTGAAAAAGAATAACAAGTGGCGCATGTGTATAGATTACACAAGCCTCAACAAAGCCTGCCCAAAAGATCCCTTCGCTCTGCCCAGGATTGATCAAGTGATAGACTCCACAGCCGGATGCGAGCTGTTGAGCTTTTTGGATGCCTACTCGGGATACCACCAGATAAAGCTGAACCCGGATGACCAACTGAAGACCGCCTTCATCACGCCGTTTGGAGCCTTCTGCTACCTGACTATGACGTTCGGCTTGAGGAATGCCGGCGCCACTTTTCAGCGTTGCATGCAGAAGTGCCTCCTCACGCAGCTCGGCAAGAACGCCCACGTTTACGTGGATGATGTTGTGGTGAAGACGGAGAAGCATGGCACTCTGCTGGAAGACTTGAAGGAGACATTCGAGAACCTGCGACGGTTCCGGATCAAGCTCAACCCGGAGAAATGCGTGTTCGGAGTGCCAGCCGGCCAGCTCCTAGGCTTTCTGGTCTCTGAACGCGGCATAGAGTGCAACCCTGTGAAGATCAAGGCCATCGAGAGGATGGCGGTCCCAACCAAGCTCAGAGAGATTCAGAAGTTCACTGGGTGCCTGGCCTCTCTTAACCGCTTCATCAGCCGGTTTGGAGAAAAAGCTCTCCCCCTCTACCGCCTCATGAAGAAGAGCACTCGCTTTGAGTGGAATGACCAGGCCGACCAAGCTTTCCACAAGCTGAAGAAAATGCTGTCCATGCCGCCTGTCTTGGCGGCACCGACTGAGAAGGAGCCCATGCTCCTATATATTGCCGCCACTAGCCGGGTGGTCAGCACCGTCATTGTGGTCGAACGCCCCGAAGAAGGCCGAGCCCAGCCGGTCCAGAGGCCGGTTTACTACCTGAGCGAGGTGCTGTCCGCCTCGAAGCAAAATTACCCGCACTATCAGAAGATGTGCTATGGGTGTACTTCACCGCCAAGAAGCTGAAGCCGTACTTTCAAGAGCATCCCATCACGGTCGTATGCACTGCCCCGCTGGCCGAGATCATAGGCAGCCGGGATGCATTCGGCCGGGTGGCTAAATGGGCCATCGAGCTGGCCCCCTACACGATCTTCTACCAACCCCGCACCGCCATCAAGACGCAAGCGCTGGCCGACTTCCTCGTCGACTGGGCCGAGACCCAGTACTTACCACCAGCGCCCGACTCCACCCATTGGCGCATGCACTTTGACGGATCAAAGATGCGCACCGGCCTGGGAGCCGGCGTCGTCCTTACCTCTCCAAAGGGCGACAAGCTCAGATACACGCTGCAGATCCACTTCGCCGCCTCCAACAACGTAGCCGAGTACGAGGCGCTCATACACGGGCTCCGGCTTGCCAAGGAACTTGGCATTCGCCGGATCCTGTGCTATGGCGACTAGGATTTGGTGGTGCAGCAGTCTTCTGGCGACTGGGACGCCAAGGACGTGAACATGGCGAGCTACCGTTTCCTAGTGCAGCAAATCAGCGGATACTTCGACGGGTGTGAATTCCTACACGTGCCGCGAGCCGACAACGAGCTAGCGGATGCTCTGGCCCGAATAGGCTCCACACGGCAAGCAATACCAGCCGGCGTCGCCCTGCAGCGCCTCCTCAAGCCTTCAATCAAGCCGTCTCCGGAATCCGACTCCATTTTCGTGCCGCCTAACCCCAAGGAAGCCGGGTCCGGCTCGTAGAATCAAGTAGCCGGCCCGGGGACTTCAATATTTGGCTCGGGGACTGCAGTACCCGGCCCGAGGACTGCCGCACCCGGCCCGGGGACTGCGGTAGCCGGCCCGGGGATTTCTTCAGCACAGCAAGCGGCGGCCGACTCCAGCACTGCACTACCCAGCCCGCCCACCCTGGTGGCTGTGGCCACATTGGTGGCAGAGGAGGTCGCCGCCCCATCATGGGCCCAAACCATCCGCAACTTTTTGGTGAACCATGACCTGCCGGCTGACAAAAACGAAGCAAGACAAGTTCAGCGCCAGGCTGGAGCATACACAATTGTCAACAGAGAGCTTGTCAAGCGCAGCGCCACCGGAGTCTTGCAGCGATGCGTCGAGCAGGAGAAAGGCATCGCGATCCTCGGGGATATACACCAAGGAGAGTGCGGCCACCACGCCGCATCAAGATCACTGGTCGCCAAAGCCTTCCGCCACGGTTTCTTCTGGCCGACTGCTTTGGATGACGCCAAAGAGCTAGTCAAACACTGCAAAGGCTGCCAGCTTTTCAGCTCGCAGCAACACATGCCGGCTTCAGCACTCAAGACCATTCCCATCACCTGGCCCTTTGCCGTCTGGGGATTGGATATGGTGGGCCCATTCAAGACGGCGCGCGGCGGCATGACACATTTGCTCGTCGCCGTCGACAAATTCACCAAGTGGATCGAGGCGAAGCCGATCAAGAAGCTGAATGGGCCGACTGCAGTGACCTTCATTGCAGATATAACAACCCGGTACGGCGTACCGCACAGCATCATCACCGACAACGGCACGAACTTTGCCAAAGGTGCCTTGGCACGGTTCTGCGCTGCGCAAGGTATCCGACTGGACCTTGCGTCAGTCGCCCACCCGCAGTCAAACGGCCAAGTGGAGCGAGCAAATGGCCTTATTTTGTCCGGCATCAAGCCTCGACTGGTTGTACCTCTGGAGCGTTCAGCCGGCTGCTGGCTCGATGAGCTGCCGGCTGTCCTATGGAGTCTGCGCACTACTCCCAACAGATCAACCGGCTTCACTCCCTTCTTCCTTGTATATGGTGCCGAGGCGGTCATCCCAACAGACATCGAGTTCGACTCGCCTCGGGTAACCATGTACACGGAAGCAGAAGCCAAAGAAGCACGAGAAGACGGCGTCGACCTGCTGGAAGAGGCCCGGTTGTTAGCCCTCAGCTGGTCCGCCATCTACCAGCAGGGTTTGCGCTGCTACCATAGCCAGAGGGTCCGACCAAGATCCTTCCAGGAGGGCGACCTTGTGCTCCGGCTGATCCAGCGAACAGCCGGCCAGCACAAGCTCGCAGCCCCCTGGGAAGGCCCCTTCATCATCAACAGAGCCTTGGAAAACGACGCCTACTACCTCATCGACGCACAGAAGCCGAAGGCATGCAAGAGAGACGACTCCGGCAAGGAGTCGGAGCGACCATGGAACGCAAATCTCCTTCGGAAGTTTTACAGTTAAAGCGCAGTATGTGTTATGCCCACTTTTGTATTTAGTACGAAACAGTAGGCTCCCCGAGAAAGACTCGGGGACTGCCACCCTTTATCTTATGAATGAAAGTTATCATGCGTATGATTTTACCTCTTCATTTATTTTGTCCGGTACCGGGTCCGACGAGTCGGCCCGGGGACTGGCCGACTAGAGTTATATTAGGAGCCCTACCCGCAGTCAGACAAGTAATGCGCCGACACCCAGGTTCGGCTCTTGCCGAAATCGCAGCTCGAAGAACCGACTGCCCGGCTGGCAAGAGCCAAAAGCCGGAAAGGGTGCGCACATGAACAACGGCTAGGGACCAAACAGGCTCGCATATATAACAAAAGCCGGCTGACTGCCTCACGCTGACCGACTACCAGAGTAGCCGGCCGGCCGGCTTACATTCAGTCTACTTCAAATCCAAGAAAGCTCAAGTACTTGCCTTCCCAAAGAGGGAAGGCGGCAAAGGAAAGAGCCTAAGGACAAAAAGTACACTTGGATGAACGCCAACACATGCATATATTAATATTTACACAAAAAGCCTCCAGAGAGGTCGACATCCAACATTGTTCGATACACCCCCAGTGGGTGGAATTGCAGAAACTTAAAATTGTCCGAAAAAGTAAAACAGGGACAAAAAGAACGGCAGATCAAGCCGGCGGGGCCGCAGACGAGCCGGGCTGGGCGGTGGAAGTAGTCGCGCCGGCTGGAGGAGCGGCCGGCTGGCCAACCTCGGCTTGATCGTCGTCTCCGGCAGAGGGCGCGCTCCCGCGTGGCTCATTGCTGGAGGCACGGTCGGCTGGGGGACGATCGGCCGTCTCACCAGTCGGCTCGGCGTCTTCGCCGTCCTCCTCCTCGTCATCCTCGCCCTCGTCGCTGGAGGCGATCTCCTCGGCCGAGTCTTTGCTGTCCGCCGGGTTCAGCCTGAACCATTCCTCCGGCTGGGCGGCACCATCGTCGTTGAGCTCCGGCGCGAAGATGCTGGTGTCAGTGCACTCGGCGATCGTCGAGGCGCGTTGCGTGATCGCCGGCCGCACCTCCTCCAGCTCCGCGTCGGCTTCCGACCGCCACGTCCGCAGCTGGTCCAGGCTTAGCCCTGGGTGCCACATGCGGACGAACTCCAGCGCGCGCCCGGCTCCAAGACGGGCCGCGAACGCCTTCCAGGCCTCGAAGCGGCCGACTGCAACTTCGAGCCAGTCGGCTGTCCGGCTTGGGGTGCGGGGAATTGTCTGGCCGGGCCAGAGCGCGGCCAGCATCGTCGCCCCGGCGCGTTGGAGTCGGCGGAGCAACCGGTGGGCCGGCTGCAGCCGCGCCTGGACGGCGATGAGCTGCTCCGACAACGTCTGGTTCGCATCCGGCGGAATCACAACCCCGGAGTGACGGCGCTCCTCGCGGTAGGCTTCGATGGCTTGGGTGGCAAGGACGGACTGGCCGGGGAAGTACTCTGCGCAAGACAGCAAACACAAGTCAAAACAAAACCATAGGCGGCCGGCAGATGGAAGAAGAGCAAGAAAGACAGCCTACCATCGATGAGATCCTCGATCCGGCCGAAGCCTTCTTCCAGCGCCTGGCGCGTCTCGGCCCAGCTCGGTTCCCTGGCCTCGAACTCCGCCTTCAGGGTAGCCTCGCCGTCCTGCGCCTTTTGCAGGGCCGCCTTGTGGCTCTCCTCCTGGTCGGCCAGCTTCTTCGCCAGGCGGTCGCGCTCTTGAACCAAGTCAGCATACTCGGCGTTCTTGGCGCGAAGAGCGGCCTGCACCTCGCCGAGTTCCCTCTGCAGGTCGGCGTTGGCCTCTGCACAAGCAAAAGATAAAGAGAAAAAGTTAGCAAAGGAAAAAGTTGTCGAGGAAGATCCGACCCGACTGCGCTGCAGTCGGCCCGGATCTCGGGGACTACACCCAGTGGGTGCGCTGTCGCGCCCCCACGAGAAACTAACAAGGAGAAAACACTTACGCCGGCTGCTGGCGAGGTCTTCGGTCCTCCGGCTCAGCTCCCGAGCCTGGGAGTTGAAGGCGGCGGCACGAGAATTGTGATAATCCTGGAGATCAGAAAAAACAGTCAAGATAGTCGTCAAGTAAGATCCGACCCGACTGCGCCGCAGTCGGCCCGGACCTCGGGGACTACACCCAGTGGGTGCGCTAGCGCGCCCCCATGGAAAAAATTCAAAGGACCAGAACAGTCAATGAGCGAAGACTCACCCGGATTGCAGACTGCGTCGACAGAAACTCCTGAGTAAATTGCCTCAGGAGGCCGGCCTGTGCCTGCAGCCGGCTCCGAACCTCTTGAGCCGCGATGTTCAGCTCGCCGCTCCCTCCGCTAGGAGTCCATCCGGACGTGGCGGAGCTGGCCGCCTCCAAGGCGTCTGCCGTCTGCTCGGCCCCCGTGGCTCGGCGCGTGTCCGGCGGGGCCGTGCCCCCTCCGGCGCACCGGCCGGCCGCCAGCTCGATCTCGAGGCCGGCTCCGGCCTCGGGCGCGGCCCGGGCCGGCTCCTCCGGCACCGCCGACGATTGGCCGCCCTCGCCTGCTCCGGCTGGCGCTGCTGGCGACGTCCTCTCAACGGAAACCTCAAAGACTTCGTCCCTCTGCACCGGCGGCTGCTCGGGGATAATCTCCTCCGCCGTGGGCAGAGGGATGTCTGGATCCAAAGTTTGGAGGGGGGTGGCGAGTAGCGGAGGCTGGCTACGCGCGCCGTCCGCCTCCGTCTCCGCGGCCGCCCGCTCCGCCGCCTCCCGCTCCGCCACCTCCCGCTCTGCCGCCTCCCGCTCCGCCGCCTCCCGCTCGGCCGCCTCCCTCTCTCGACGCGCCTCGCGAGTGTTGTGCTCCGTGGCTGCGTCAAGTTCGGCGCGGGGGTCCACTCGGCGGGACCCTGAGGATCCGGCACTCGGCCCGACCACGGAGCCGGCTGGGCCTCGCTCAAGGGAGAGCGGTGCCCTGCTCAGAAGATCAGAAAAGCATTCAAGAAAAGGAAGACTGCAGAATAACAAGAGCGTCGGCGGCTACAAGACTTACGCGGAAACTGAGGGGGGTTTCTTCACCGCCTTCCGGAAGCGGGTCGCCTTCGCCGCCGCCTCCTCGCGCTTCGTGGCCGCGGCGGAGGCCTTCGGCTTTTTCGGCCGGCTTCCAAAGAGTGGGAACGCGGCCCGGCATTTCCCCTTTCCACCACCGGCAGTCGGCGCGGCAGATGGGCCCGCGCTGCGGCGGTCGGTTGCCGGCTGGTGGCGCGGGATCTCTTCGGCTTCGAAGTCATCCGGCCAGTCGTCGAAGCTGGCCGAGAGCCCCGTGCCGCCGAGCTCGGCGGCGTCCCCCGTGGCGGCGTCCTCCATGGCGACTGCGGAAAGGTCCGGGTCGTCGGGGTCATCCACCGTGCGGTCCGGGGCATACTCGCGATCGACTCCAGCCGCCCCGGCTGGCGGCGGGAGGAGAGGATTCTGATGAAGAGAAAGAAGAGAAGAGCCGCCTGGTCAGAAGCCGGCTGACTCAAGCCGGCAGACGACGAGAAGAAAAACTTACCACAGGCGGAGGATGGGCGCGGGAGTATGGCGCCTTGCCGAACTGCCACTCGTTGGTGAGCTTCAGGTTGGCGATGTAGTTCGCCATCAGAGCCACCTCGGCATGGGGCATCTCCCATGTGCTCAGCCGGCAAGGGTCGAACCGGCCACTCATCTGGCACATCATGTGCGGCCGGCTTTGGAGGGGCAGAACCCGGTGCTCGACGAAGGCGGCTACCAAGTCGGATGCGCGCAGGCCTTCTGACTGGATCATCACCCGAAGCCGGGCGGCGGAAGCATTCCCAGCCGGAGACAAGGACTTCGACCTGTAGCCCCAGGACCGCCGCCTCCCAACCGGCGGGCCGGCTATGTAAGCCGGCAGATTGACGTAGTCGCCGTGCGGGGCGACGTTCTTGACATAGAAATAGGATTTCTGCCAAAGCTTGACAGACTGGATCAGAGGGATGTGGGGGAAGGGGTTGTCATCGCTTGCCCTCTTCATCACGATGAAGGCGCCGCAGGGAGCCGGCACGCCGGCGGAGACGGTGCCGAGCTTGTTCTGGAACAGCTCCGCCCAGAGCTCCAGCGTCGGCAGCACCCCCAAGAACCCCTCGCAGAGCGAGACGAAGGCCGAGAGCTGCAGCACGGTGTTGGGAGTGACGTGGTGTGGTTGGAGGTTGTAGAATTCAAGGAAGGAACGCATGAAGCTGCTCGCCGGGAAGCCGAAGCCACGGAGGAAGTGCGTGCGGAAGACGACGCGCTCGCCTTCCTCCGGCGCCGGCGAGACCTCCTTCGTGGGCGCCAGGCGCACCTGCACGAGGTTGGCGGCGGGCAGGCGCCGGGTCTGGCGGAGGAACTCGATATGGTCCTCGTGGACGTTGGACCCGTCCCACGAGCTCGACAAAGCCAGAGACATGGCGGCGTGGGTGGGCTGCGGCGCGAAACTGCGTCGGGCGCGAGGAAGAAGAAGAAGAAGAGGAGGAGGAGCAGGAGGGACGGGGAGCGGGGGAGCGAACGGGCCTGTGCCTCTCCCCCTCCCCCCCCTACTTGTAGGCGCGTGCGCCAGAGCCGAGGGGGCGCGGCGTGGGGGATCGTGGGGATCGATCGTGCCCATCTCCCCCACGCCCGCGTTAATTGCGCGCCTTGATGACGCGAAGTAACGGCCGCGGGGAGGCAAGCAGTCCCCTCGGGCCATAGAAGATCTGCGCCCGGGCCGAGGCCAGGGAGTGGCGGGCCCGGGCCTGCGGCGGCGTCCCGTCGCGCGCGTGCAACGGCAGGACTTCCCCGCCACGTGGCACGTCGTGGGGCCCGCGGTCGGCCCGCGGTTCAACCACTGCCACCCTGATAAACAAAAAGTGCTTCGGAGTCGGCTGCAATGACGAGGTCGGCCCCTCAGGGTATGAAGCCGGCCAAGCTTCCCGTCCTTCCGTCCACCGTGAAGCTCGCCCGCCTTCGGGGACTACTGTCGGGGTAAATAGATATGGGTAGCCCAGCCGGCTTCCCCTAGCCCCTCAGAAAAAATTGCGAGCACATCCGGCTCATAAGAAGACTCAAGACTTGGGCCGCCTCCCCCAGTCGGCTACCTTCCTGGCCGGCTTCGGGGCGGCCCACCCTTTCACCCTCCTGGAGAAGCCTGCAGAGGGCCGGCTACGGCAAGGCCGGCTGCGGCAGGGCCGGCTACTTTAGGGCCGACTACAGCAAGGCCGGCTACTGCTAGGCCGGCTCCCATAAATCGGTCAACACTGTACCCGCAATGTACGCGTCCACTCTGCAATGATGAAGTGGGGCGTGGCAACAGTCGAGCCTGCCACCCCCAAAACCCGGAGCACGCCTGGTACAGCGCGTCGTGCGGGCCGTTGCGGCCCGCCCGGCGCGGCACTGTAGCCCCGGCGGCTCTGGCGCCGTCCTCTACGGGTCGCCAGCATGGCCCCCGAGGCGGTGGGCCCCTTCGGGCAGAGAGATGCCGAAGGCAGCCGCACCTCCTCTCGAGCCGGCAAGACAGAGGGCCGGCTTCACGTAGCCGGCCTGCCGCCCTCCTCGAAGGAGACGCCCATTAAGGAGACAAGATGCGGCGGGGCTACAGTAATTGCCCGCCAGGGCGGCGTTACTGTAGCCACGCTTACCCCGACCAAGCCTGCGTCCACGACACGAAGTAACAGTAACCAGCCGCCGACCAGGCCCTGGCCAGTGGGGCCGGCCTGTCGACCCAGGAGCCGGCAGCCGGCGGGCCCCAGAAGCCGGCGGAGAAGCCGGCGAGCATAGTCACACACAGCTGGGCCCCGCGCCCAGTCGGATTACCATTGTCCCCCCGGGGGGTAGGCCTATATAAACCCCCCGGTGCACCCATGCAAAGGGTTGAACTCTCTTTCTAGACCTAGACACATACAAGGAGAAGAAGCAAGCTAAGCCGAGCATTTCTTCCTCCTTCCACCCAAAACAGCTCAAGGAGCATTGTAGCTACTTGTCAACTTAGTAACCATGCGGAGACCCCGCAGAGCAGCAGTAGGGGTGTTATCTCCCCGGAGAGCCCTGAAGCTGGGTAAGATTCGCCGGCGTGCATGTCTTCGCCTCATCCCGTTTCCAGGCACCGGCGACGTTCTTTTGGCCCCCGCAATGATAAGCCACCCGTTGGCATATGTCGATCTTACCACCCGACAGGGGTGCGTGCGGAGATTTCGCCTCCTACCTTCCTGCACCCCTCCGCCTTGCTAAGATCTAAGCTATGGGAAGAACGACACAAGAGGCACAGGGTTTATACTGGTTCGGGCCACCATTGTGGTGTAATACCCTACTCCAGTGTGTGGTGTGGTGGATTGCCTCTTGGGCTGATGATGATGAACAATACAAGGAAGAACAGCCTCGCGAGGGTCTGTTCTTGGCTGGGGGGACGAACTGCTAGGAGGAGTTCAGTCACCCCTCTCTCTCTCTCTGATTTTGATCTTCTCTTTCAACCTCTCACCTCCCGATCCTGTGGGTGGCTGGTCCTATTTATAGAGGCCCTGGTCCTCTTCCCAAATATCGAGCAGGAAGGGAGCCAACAATGGCGGGCTAATTTGAAGGGGGACAGCTAGTACTAGCTATCCTGACAAAAGTAGTCTTCGCCTGCACAAAGCTCTGGTGGTGACGCCGTCTTGGGCTCCACGATGACCTCCGTCTTGCAGTCCTCCTAGTCTTGGTCTTGGTCTTGTTGCACCGAAATGGCCACCTTTGCCTGATGCCTCGGTACTCCGCGGCTGCGCTTGCTCCCTTTGCACCAAAGAGGAAAGGAGGACACTGCGCGGGCTGGCGCCCGCCTGACGCCTTTGGCGGTCATCGCTTGCATCACGGGCACCTCGTGAGGTACCCCGCTGTAGGATCGAAAGTATGTCTAGAGGGGGGTGATTAGACTACTTGACCAAATAAAAACTTAACCTTTTCCCAATTTTAGTTCTTGGCAGTTTTTAGCTATCTTAGGACAAGTCAAGCAATCATTACACAATTCAAGCAAGCATGCAAAGAGTGTATTGGCAACGGAAAGTAAAGCATGCAACTTGCAAGAATATAAAGGGAAGGGTTTGGAGAATTCAAACGCTATTGGAGACACGGATGTTTTTCCCGTGGTTCGGATAGGTGGTGCTATCCTACATCCACGTTGATGGAGACTTCAACCCACGAAGGGTAACGGTTGCGTGAGTCCACGGAGGGCTCCACCCACGAAGGGTCCACGAAGAAGCAACCTTTTCTATCCCACCATGGCCATCGCCCACGAAGGACTTGCCTCACTAGCGGTAGATCTTCACGAAGTAGGCGATCTCCTTGCCCTTACAAACTCCTTGGTTCAACTCCACAATCTTGTCGGAGGCTCCCAAGTGACACCTAGCCAATCTAGGAGACACCACTCTCCAAGAAGTAACAAATGGTGTGTTGATGATGAACTCCTTGCTCTTGTGCTTCAAATGATAGTCTCCCCAACACTCAACTCTCTCTCATAGGATTTGGATTTGGTGGAAAGAAGATTTGAGTGGAAAGCAACTTAGGGAAGGCTAGAGATCAAGATTCATATGGTTTGAATGGAATATCTTGGTCTCAACACATGAGTAGGTGGTTCTCTCGCAGAACATATGAGTTGGAATGGTGTATGTGTTCTGATGGCTCTCTCCACGAGTGAAGAGGAGGTGGAGGGGTATTTATAGCCTCCACACAAAATCCAACCGTTACACACAATTTACCAATCTCGGTGGGACCGAATCAGAAAATTCGGTTGGACCGAAATAGTAAACCTACTGACTGTTAGGAATTTCAATGGGACTGACATGCAACTCGGTAGGACCGATTCGGTTAGGGTTTGGGCATAACGTAATCTCGGTGAGACCGATTGCACAAACTCGGTGAGACCGAGTTTGGCAATAAGCTAACCAGAGAGTTGGTCAGGCAAACTCGGTGGGACCGACTTGCTCTTTCGGTGAGACCGAAAAGTTACAAGAAGGAAACATAGAGTTTACCTTGCATTCTTGGTGGGACCGATTCGCTCTTTCGGTGAGACCGAAAAGTTACGAAAGGGAAACAGAGAGTTTGCAAGCCCATCTCGGTGTGACCGAGATCCTTATCGGTAGGACCGAATAGCTAGGGTTTGGCAGTGGCAAATGACAAGTGAAACTCGGTGGCGCCGGAATGAAAGAATCGGTATGACCGAGTTTGGCTTAGGGTTTAGGTCATTTGTGGATATGGGAAAGTAGCTGAGGATTTTGGATCATATCATTAAGCACATTAAGCAAGAGGCTCATTAAGCAACACCTCATCCCTCCTTGATAGTATTGGCTTTTCCTAAAGACTCAATGTGATCTTGGATCACTAAAATATAAAATGAAGAGTCTTGAACTTTTGAGCTTGAGCCAATTCTTTGTCCTTAGCATTTTGAGGGTTCCACTTTCACATCCATGCCATGCCAATCATTGAGCTTTCCCGAAATAATCATCTTGAAGTAGCATTAGCTCAATGAGCTATATGTTGTTATGAATTACCAAAACCACCTAGGGATAGTTGCACTTTCACCCGCCTTGATCTCTCCGCCTCCTCGCGAGCTAGCCTGATGAGGCCGTGCCTGAGGAAGCTCCGTGTCGTCCGCCCCGCGAGGCTTGGCCCCTCGCGAGGGTCTTGGGTCTGTGTTGATGAAGATGGGCCGTGCTGGGCCCCCCTTTGAGCCACGCCGCAGGCAGGCAAGTCTGGGGACCCCCGTTCCCAGAACGCCGACAGTAGCCCCCGGGCCCAAGGCGCGCCCGGACTTGGCCGTGCAGGGAGGTGGAAGGGCAAGAGCGAAGCGCCGCGGGCCCTAACAGCCTACGGCCTTGGGCGCCGCGTGGCGGTTGATTGGACGTGGGCGCCTTAGCAACCGCGCGAGTCGATAAGGGAGCGGCATCCGCCTAGGCTTTGCTTTTTGCTTTCTCCGGTTGCTGCTCAGATCCCCTTTCTTGCACCTCTCCTTCCTTCCTCCAAAATTTCCAGATCTACTCCGACAGCATGACCTAGGAAGCCATGGCGCCTCGTCAGCCCCCGGCCGTAGCTTGGTACTCGTCTGCCCTGGACTCGCCGAACGTGTCGGAGGCGAGCCTCGCCCGGTTGCGCCAGATGGCGGCGGCGCGGGGCATTGACGGGGCGAAGGTGTTCAAGGCCGGCTCCGCCACCCCTAAGGGTCAAGGGAGCACCTTCTATCCATTCTTCGTAAGTGCCATTGCTGCTGGCCTGGTGCCTACCTTCTCTGAGTTCTTCTTCTCTGTCCTCCGCCATTATAAGCTACAGGCTCTGCATCTCCACCCCAACTCCGTCCTTCTCCTGGCAATCTTCGCCTATTACTACGAGGCTCACGTAGGGGTGCAGCCCTCAGTGGCCTTGCTGCGCCACTACTTCTACCTCCGGACCTCTCGCGGTCCTGCTTCCGCGTGCGCGAGCTTCATCGCGTACGGTGGCGCCATTGCCATTTCGAACCCTGGGAAAAGGATTGAGGGCTTCAGGAGCAAGTGGGTCTTGGCGGATGCTGGGCGCATCCACCCTCGGCTGATCTTGCCCATGGAGCAGCCCACGAGCTCCAGCGATTGGGGCCGAGCGAAGCTCGCAGACCCCCGCGCGAAGCTGGTGTTGGAGAAGATAAACACGGATCTGAGGCTGGCCAACATGGCGGCGGCGAAGCTGACCGGCGCGTCGCTGCTAAGGGAATTCCTGGAGCACCAGCTGGCTCTGCTTCGGCAGTACTCACTTCTGATGTGGAGGCCCCATCCGAGCCCCGCGGCCTTGGCCGACGAAGATCTGGCTGCGGTCCTCCAATCTTTGGTCGAGGGTGATGTGGCGAGGTTGGAGGGCGCTCCTACGCCCTTGTTCCTCCATGAAGACTGGGAGCAGGTAGTGGAGTCCATGCCCGTCTTCAACAGGGACGGGCCCGTGCCCACGGAAACTCCTGGGGAATTGGTGGACGTGTCCTCCGATGACTCCAGCGAAGAGGAGGAAGGAGGGGAGCTGGAAAAAGGGCCTTACTCCGAGGCGACTGACGGAGAGTCGAGGGCTCCCCTCCCCCGGCGCAGGTCCCACGTTCTCCGCCTCTCTTCGAGCGATGACAACGAGGATGACGACGAGCAGGACGGCGGGAGCTTGCCCCGATCCCGAAGAAGGACAGGACCAGGCTGATCTCCCGCGGGTCTGCCCCGGCCATGAGGCGGAATGCAGACGCACCTTCCGCTTCCAAGCTTCCCGAGGTTGACCCTTCCAGCCGGCTTTCAGGCTTCAAATTTGGCCGGAGGCCGCTTGAGCTCACTGGCGACGACCCGTAAGCATTTGATTCTTGTCTTTATTTCTTGCTCTACTTCTAAGGCTTGACGTCCGCATCTCTTGGATAGGCTGGCGCCCGCAGCAAAGAAGTCGAAGGGAGCTCCCGAGGTTCCATCCGTGGCAGCACCTCTGCCCGCGAAGGAGGGTGACCGCGACGCACGGGCTTCTCCTGCCCGGTCGTCCTCGCGAGGCCTGGCTGAGCTAGCTGGGGCGAGCTCAGCCCCCATGGCCCAAGCGACTCCCGAGGTGCCTTTGCCTACTGCCGCCGCTACAGCCGTTGGGGCGCAGCAGACTCCGCCTTAGGATGTTGTGGCCGCGCCGCCTTCTCCTCCTACTCCACTGGCTGCTGTCTCTTCGACTCCTTCTGCCGTTCTGGCTCATGCTGCTGCTGAGCTGGACTGACTGCGGCAGGATCTTCTTGGCGCCGACCCTCGCTTGGTGGCCGGGCGCTTGGAGCTGGCTTCAGGATGGGTTCGCTCCGACGCTTCGATTCGGGCGGCGCTGGTCCAGGCCTCGACGGCTTGCGATGAGGAGAAGCAGGCCATCCTTGAGGCAAAGGCTGCTCGTGACGCAGCCCTGGGGGAGGTGGTCGACGTTTGTGGTCGCTGCAAGGCGCTGGAGGACGAGCTGCAAGGCCTGCATGACCAGCTCGCAAAAGAGGCCCGCCTTCGCCAAGAGCAGGAAGAAGGCATGAAGGCTCACGAGGCGGCCGTCAAGGAGAGGGAGGTCAAGCTCAGGAAGCGCCGCGACCGCCTAGGCACGCTGGAGCAGGAGTTGGGGGCGAGGAAAGCCGAGCTGGACGACAAGGCCCTGGTTCTTGCCGAGGACCACGTGGCCTTCACGGAGATGGAGGCGAAGGCTCGCTCCTCGCTAAGGATGCTTTACGACAGCGGCCTGGAGAGCCCGCTGGCTGGCGCCGAGGATGGCCCCGCCAAGCTGCTTCCCTTCCTGGTTCGTGCTCTTAAAGATGTCGCCCTTGGACTTGGCCCCACGGCCGAGACTGAGGCGCGTGTCCTGTCTTCTGCAGCACTGACGCGGGTCCTCACCCACATCTACCTTCACGATCCCGGCGTCGACCTCGACAGCCTGCTGGAGCCAGTAAGCGGCGAGCGTGCCGCTGCCGCTGCCGAGGCCATGAAGGATCGCGTGGAGGCTCTGCTGGGGAAGTTCCGGGCCTTCAGCACCAAGCCGAAGCAAGGCGCTGCCGACCCCACTGCTCCATAAGGCGAACCCACTCCGCGCTGCTCCACCGCCGACAAGTGACTCCGTTGTGGCTCCTGTCCTGCCTTTAATTCCTGCACATGTATCATGCCTCGGGGAGGCGTTTAAACATGCGTTTGGCATTGAGATAACAGTGTGGACTGTAATATTTGCTTTTGAATTCCTTGAAATTTGTGCTTTTCCTTCCTACTTGCTTATGTTCTACGCCAGCAGAGCCCGGCCCCGCGCATGCCTCACCCAGCGTTAGTCCCGACCGGAAACCAGGACGGGGCCAAGGAGTGAGGGGTCACGTGACAAGTTAGGCTCCTGAGTCGCGATGCTCAGGAGTCCCCCTTGGCGCACGAACAGCAGGTAGGGAGGTGTGATGTGGGTGGATCTACCGTTCTATGTCTGCAGAGCCCAGCCGCGCGCATGCCTCACCCAGCGTTAGTCCCGACCGGAAACCAGGACGGGGCCAAGGAGTGAGGGGCCACGTGACCAGTTAGGCTCCTGAGTCGCGATGCTCAGGAGTCCCCTTGACGCTCAAACGGCCTTCATACCTTGGCTCCGCTCGGGGAGAGACGCGCGACGAACCAGGCCCGGGCGGGCCTGGCTGGGCGGCGTGCGTCTGGGCGTGACCCAGGCGCAGCCCCCGTGCCCAGCCCCCTCGCGCGGCACTCCCGAGGGGAGGCGTTATGATGAGGCTAGACACTGAGCTCTGGGCTCCCTGAGGTTGATGCGGCCCGGGGGCCACCCTCAGTTGTTTATCACCAGTGCGGAGCATAGCGCTTCCGTATGTGTACGGGCATAGCTGCTCTCGGCAGTGTCGTCAGCCAGCACGGAGCATGGTGCTTCCACTGGTACGTGGGAGGGGGCCCCCCTCCGGGAGGAGCCCCCGGGGCGTGTACAGCCCCGCCCTGACACGTGGCTGGCACGGTAGGGCCTGGCGAGGTGTATCTGGGCACCCGTGAGCCAACGCGGGACTCACGGGGCCCTACCTCTAGGCGGGTTGCGCCTGGCACTGGGCCTTATCTTGTGATGTGTCCCTGCAAATTCAGTTAGATGTCGGCACTCTACGTCCTCGGGTACCGGCCCTCGAGCTGGTCTCAGCCGTCGCTGGTATGCCAGGTCGCGATGCCGTGGACAAGGCCAGAGGGTGAGGGCTGGAGAGCCAGTAAGAGCCCTGAGTCGCGATGCTCAGGTACCCCCCCTTTAACGTGCAAGTGGTCGGCATCGAGAAGAAGAGGTGTCGTGGACCGGCATCAAATAATCAAGCATGGTGGGTCGAACGCATAACCGGAAATAAACGCAAATGGGATACATGCCGCTGGGTCTGGCCCGAGCGACTTGGGGATCATGCAGCCCGAGGGGCACCCCCAGCAAGGTAAGCTAACACCATGAAATAAAAGGGATACACGCCGCAGGGACGGACCCACGCGGCCTAGGAATAATGCAGCCCTGGGGGGCGCTCCCAGCTGGAAGTGAAACTTGAAAGATGTCACCTGATGACGTTGAGGACGAAGGGGTGTTGGTGTAGCAGGCTCGGTGGGCTGCGGAAGCCGATCCTCATGAGCCCCCAGGCCAGGGGCCTCGGGAGGCTTCGGAGGCGCTGGCGGCTCCTCACGGACCATCTCCATCTCCGCCAGGGCTGCGGAACGCCTGGCCTCTTGTGCCTCCGTGATGCCCCTCATGAGGCGCTGGTACGTGGCAGCCGCGTTCGGCAAGCCGTAAGGCATGCGAACGTAGCTGTGGGGTGGACCTCCGCAGCGCCCCACTCGCGAGGGCCAGAGGCGCTCCAGAGAGGCGACTCGATTGAGCCCTGGTATGTCGATGCAGACGCGCAGCCCGCCATCCTCGCCTGGATGGGGAGCCACTGCTGGTAGGTGGCGTCCGCCTTTCATGACTCTTGACTCCTGTAGCTCCTGAATGGCCTTGCTGACGAACTCCTCAGGGTCTGGCTCCCCTTGCCTTACTCCTTCTTGAGGGAAACGTGCTTCGAAACACGCCTCCATGTGGTGCCCAAGCGCCTCCCTCGTGACCCTAGCCAGGTCGGTGGCCCTCCAGGGGAGAGCCCCCGAGCCCTGCCTGAGGAGGGCGCCAGGCGCGCTTTCCTATGCAATGGAAGGAGGTTCCCCCTGGGCAGGAACGGGCCCAGAGGGGCCTGCCTCCTGAGGGGCCAGGCCGGACGATGTCCTCTTCTTCTTGGGGGCGGTCTCGGGAAGCCGCCTGCTTCCGCGATCCGGGTCTTCCAGTGACGCGGCCTGAAAGGCTCGTTCCAGGGAACACACCATGTTCTTCTCTTCACAGGGCACCATGATGACTCCGCCACTTCCTGGCATCTTGAGGACGTTGTAGCCATGGTGAGTTACGGCCATGAACTTGGCCAGCGCTGGGTACCCAAGGATGGCGTTGTACGGCAGGCGAATGTGAGCGACGTCGAAGTCGATGAGCTTGGTGCGGTAGTTGTCACGTGCCCCGAAGGTGACAGGGAGGCGGACCTGCCCAATCGGGACCGTGGAGCCATCGGTGATTCCGGAGAAAGGCTTGGTGGGCTGAAGCTGGCTGTAGGGCACTTGGAGATTGTTGAATGTTTCCACGGACAGGATGTTGAGCCCTGCCCGCCATCGATGAGGGTTCTGGTGACCACCACGTTGCTGATGATTGGGGAACAAAGCATCAGGAGGACTCCGGCTGTAGCCGCACACTTGAGCTGATCTGCTGAGCCGAACGTGATGGCGCACGCCGACCACCTGAGAGGGCGTGTGGCTTCGAGCCTGGGGAGGACGGCATTCACTTCACGGGCGAACTGCTTGAAGATGCGATGAGAGGCTGCCGCTTGAGCCCCGCCCAGGATGCAGGCGATCACGCGCGGCTCCTGGAAGCCCCTAGCCCGCTCGTCCTGGTGGCGGTCCTCGTTTCTCCTTGGCAGCGGTGGCAGCGGAGGGAGGCCTGCGTTGCCTTGCGGGCGATCCTCGTGAGGCTGATCCCTCTAGTCTCCCTCGCGAGGCGGGTCTTGCCAGTGATCCTCGCGAGGTTGATCGCACCACCCTTGGCGCGGGCCACGGTCTTCCCAGCGTCCTGCGTTCCTTCCTCCTCCTCGACCGTAGCCCCGGTCACCGCGGTCGGGGCGACGGCCGATCCTTCCTTCTCGCATGGCTCGGAGCTCTTGACATTCGTTGGTGTTGTGGGTGTGGAGGTCGTGGTACACACAGTACCGACTGCCCTTGGAAGGTTCGGGCTGATCTCTGCCCCGCTTGGTGTCTGGTTCTGCCGCGAGCACGGCAGCCCCCTTGCGCTTCACATCCTTGGCCTTGGGCTTCTTCTCTTCTGGGTCTGCGGCAGGCAGCTCGAGGAGGGAGAGACGCCCTTCCTCAGCCCTGGCGCACTTGGTTGCCAAGTTGAACAGCTCCAAGGAAGTGCACAGGTCTTCGTGCATCGCCGGCTCCTCCTTCATCTTGACATCGCGCACGCCGTCGGAGAAGGCTGAGATGATGGCCTCCTTAGTCACCCTGGGAATCTTGAGGCGTGCGTTGTTGAAGCGCTGGATGTACTTCTGCAGGGTCTCCCCGGGTTGTTGCTTGATGCGGCGCATGTCGCTCACGGCGGGTGGCCGGTCGCGAGTACCTTGGAAGTTGGCGATGAAGCGGGTGCGCATCTCATCCCAAGAGGAGATCGTGCCTGGAGCCAGGTTCAGGAGCCAGGTGCGGGCCCCGTCCTTGAGCGCCATGGGAAACCAGTTCGCCATGACCTTCTCGTCTCCGTTGGCAGCTTCGATGCCCAGCTCGTAGAGCTGGAGGAACTCCGCAGGGTCAGCCGTGCCATCGTAACGAGGAGGCAGGTCTGGCTTGAACTTGCCGGGCCACGCGATGCTGCGTAGCTCGGTGGTGAAGGCATGGCAGCCTGCTGTGGCCACGGGAGGCCTTGGGTGAAGGAGAGCTTTGTCTTGCATGTCCACACGCACTGCAGCTGGGAGCAGAGCGGGGTCTTGACGTGCGGGAGCAGGAGCATGGTCGCGACGTGCCGGAGCAGGGAGCGCCTGGGCAGCTTCTTGCGGGCGAGGGACTTCTTGGCAGCTCTGCTCTTGCCGCGCTAGCACCTGACGGAGCGGGTTCCGCCTAGGGACCACGCACCTTGGAGCCATGGCGCCTTCTTGAGGAGGATGCGGCCGGGGCGCCGCCGGGGCCTCGTCGCCCGCGCGGGGCGGGGTGCAGTGCAGCGGAACGGACGGCGCAGGAGAGCCCCCTGCGGCGCGCACGAGCTCGGCGATGCGGTCGAGCCATTCTTCGTAGACGTCGTCGATGGGACGATAGCGCAGGAGCTCGTTTGCCGCGATGAGCGCAGCTCGAGCCTCCTTGGGCGCGCGGAGCGCGCGGGACGAAGAACCAGCTGGGGTGAGCGAGGGAGTAGCGGTGCAGCCGTCTTGCCGCACGGACGGATGCTGAGACGATGCTTGCTGCTCGTCCCCCGCTGGGCCGGTGGCAGCGTTGACGGCAGGTGACGGGGAACGGCGTGGACGCCCGCCGACAGGAGCCGTCTGGGCGACGCGGGAAGCGAGAGCGGCCCGACGCTGGGCGCGGGCCCGACGAGCGTCAGACATGGGCGCGATGGTCGGAGGAGAACGGGGTGGTGGAAGACGAATTCCGGCGCACCCCTACCTGGCGCGCCAAATGTCGGATTTCGGGTTCCGGCAGACCCTTGAGGTTCGAACACTGGGGTGCGCACGGAGATTTCGCCTCCTACCTTCCTACACCCCTCCGCCTCGCTAAGATCTAAGCTATGGGAAGAACGACACAAGAGGCACAGGGTTTATACTGGTTCGTGCCACCATTGTGGTGTAATACCCTACTCTAGTGTGTGGTGTGGTGGATTGCCTCTTGGGCTGATGATGATGAACAATACAAGGACGAACAGCCTCGCGAGGGTCTGTTCTTGGCTGGGGGGGGGGGGACGAACTGCTAGGAGTTCAGTCACCCCTCTGTCTCTCTCTCTCTGATTTTGATCTTCTCTTTCAACCTCTCACCTCCCGATCCTGTGGGTGGCTGGTCCTATTTATAGAGGCCCTGGTCCTCTTCCCAAATATCGAGCGGGAAAGGAGCCAACAATGGCGGGCTAATTTGAAGGGGGACAGCTAGTACTAGCTATCCTGACAAAAGTAGTCTTCGCCTGCACAAAGCTCTGGTGGTGACGCCGTCTTGGGCTCCACGATGACCTCCGTCTTGCAGTCCTCCTGGTCTTGGTCTTGGTCTTGTTGCACCGAAATGGCAACCTTTGCCTGATGCCTCAGTACTCCGCGGCTGCGCTTGCTCCCTTTACACCAAAGAGGAAAGGAGGACACTGCGCGGGCTGGCGCCCGCCTGGCACCTTTGGCCATCATGGCTTGCGTCACGGGCACCTCGTGAGGTACCCCGCCTTGATCTCTCTGCCTCCTCGCGAGCCAGCCTAATGAGGCCGTGCCTGAGGAAGCTCCGTGTTGTCCGCCCTGCAAGGCTTGGCCCCTCGCGAGGGTCTTGGGTCTGTGTTGATGAAGATGGGCCGTGCTGGGCCCCCCTTTGAGCCACGCCGCAGGCTGCAGGCAGGCAAGTCTGGGGACCCCCATTCCCAGAACGCCGACAGTACTGACCTACATGGCTGCAATGTCTCATATTGCAGGAATCTTACGACAAGTAAGTGATACGTTAGGGTTACGATTTCTACACTCAACTTTGTCGTTGGTGTTGATGGGAATCCACAACCTTGTTGTTACTTCCGCAAATTTGGATTGAGGTAATATTATTTACGTTACTTTATACATGTGATTTACCTCTGTTATAAATCCACGAGTACTGTGTGTGTCAGCATACCGATCTAGGGATGACACTTAAGGACAGAGACTTGATCCATTCAGGTCGGGTCGCTACAAGATGGTATCAGAGCACATGTTGACTATAGGACGTGACCCCTAGAAACTGGCAAGCCCATAGGAATGATTTTCTCTAAAACTTTCTTTTCAAAAAAGATCTTTTACCTCTCTTCTTTCTCAGCTTTATCAAATATTCCATTTTAGTTAGACTATACCCCCTTTCCCCTTTTGACCACATGAAGATTCAATTGATGAGACCACTCCAAGAAGTACAAGATATCAGACAGCTAATACCACTTCGGAATGAAGAGTATTTTACTGTGCATTATAATAATGGAAACTACAGTGGTTGAAGACTCCGAAGACTAGGAGAATTTGAAGGCTGTGAAGAATTTCCAGATTGGTATGGCCTAGGAAGGCTACCCTTATGGAATCTGTCAGACTATCGAAGTTGTCGATACCCGAGATCAAGGTGTGTCGGAGAAAGACCAGAACATGGAGCGTTAAAATTCAAAGTTTTTTGTCAAAAACCCTAAGGCAGGAGACATCAACTATGAAATGAAAGCTCATGGGAATGACAAGGGTAGAAACACGGCTATCCATGATGTTATCGCCCGCTTATGCTATTGTCACCGTGCTGAGTTAAGCATGCATCTCTTCAAAAGAATTGGATGACAAAAGGGCTAATGGAGCACCTATCAGCAGAAGATGCAGTTTTAACCTTAGTTGGTGTATCGCCAGGACCTGGAGTGTTACATCAAGAATTTTAAGATGGACCTTCAGGAAGCCGTATTTGACAAGGAAGCATTTCGTGAAGAACACATGACCCAGAAGCTGAAAGTAGCCAAGCTGGAGGAGCAAAACCTTGAGATACCGGAGATTCGTCGGGAACTGAAGGACAGTAGGATCATGGTTCATGCCAAGGATGTTGAAACCCAGAAGTCTGGAACGCAACTCCAGAAAAGGACGTCACGAGAGACTTCATGTCAACATAAATGACCTGGCAGAAGAACTTAAGAAGATCAACAAGCACGATCAGAAGAAGACCAAACCCCTGTTATATACTTACGTTAGATGTTGCGATTGTGAGCTATCATTTGTTTGATGTTTTTCCGACATCCAAAAAATAAAATATGTCTCTTCAAAAATATTGTTTGTATTGTGTGTATCCCTCTCTATCTCTCTTATCTCACCCCAAAACCCTTGGAACCAATAGAGGATGAATGGAGATGAACTCATATTTTCCGGGACCGATAAGTTAATTGGAGACAGACCGATGGATTCAGAACATGGAAGGTCACATGAAGAATGACACTATATCCGAAAAGGGTGTGGCCCAGCATGCTCTTCAGTGCTTTGAAAGATGTGCCGCTACTTGGTGGAGGATGTACCCAAACATCAATGGATGGAAAGGACTAACCACTTCGAAAGAATTTAAGTTGACTCTGCTAAAGTCTCATCTTGTGTCCCCAAAATTGAAGCCTTATGGAAATGATATGAAGAAACCTTGTGCATGCAAGCTCTATGGAGAAATAGGGCACAACCATAACGAACACAAAGATGAATGCCCTAATTGTGAAGAAAGTCACCCAGCTGAAGAATGCCCAGCTAGGCAGATTACTTGTTTCTTATGTGAAGGGACTACCCACTACCTTGCTCAGTGTCACATTTACCCCATGGTACAATGAACTATCCAACAAAATAAAGAAGAAATGAAAGGAGCCCTCATGGAAATTTTAGAAGAACCGGTGATGAAGGAAGAGGTGGAGGACACACCCAAAGCAGAGCCAATTAAACCCTACATCAAGTCATGTTATTCATGTGGAGAAGGGCACATCTCCTAGAATTGTTTGAATGGGTATCTAGTAGAATTCCCGACAGAGGAAGTAGAGTATGACCCACTGGAAATAGAAGCCCTGATTGGAACGGAGAAATCGGGGAAGAGAAATAGATTGGCTTCCAAGAATAATCCAATTTCTACAAAGAAGGACCTGAGTCATATCACATGTTTCAGCTGCAAAGATTCAGGGCACTACTTCAGCGGTTCCCCAAAAAGGAAGCCGAGGACCCAAGGAGGCTATGTAATCACAGGGAAACCACGAGCCTTGTCAGAAGTAATATGTTTTTGTTGTAATGAAGTAGGGCACTTTTCCAGAGATTGTCCCAATGAGGATATTCGTGTTAAATAGTTGAGTCTGTGAGAAATATAGTAGTAGTAGTGGGAACAGTTCTTTTATATTGAGGTGTTGAGGCATGTGATGGAAATGCAGGAGATTGTAATAATTTGAGAATCAATAAAGATAGCATCGTTTGGTACTGATTTGGATTTTATGAGTTGTTACTCTATGAAGAAAGATTTTGACCATTTTTGAGGATATGAGAAATATGGTCTATGGAAGAATTTGTGTATTTCAAGGGTGGTAGTACCCTGTGAGGACACTTGACCCGTGGAAAAGATAATGATGTTCCACGGAGTGGACTTCGGAGTTCGGACAAAGTAAGTACGAGTTTTATCTCGATATGTGGGATACCCGAAGAGTATGAAGGGATGAAGTACTATTGGATATAAAGGAGGTATAATGTTGGTAATATGGAGCAAGTGTAACCCCACGATGATTCTGAGTAATCATGTCTTAATTTGGTACAAATAGAAGGAAAGGAGAGAGTAAAATTGGATGGATTTAAGAATGCTAGGAAGTTGGATGTTGGGGTAATGATCAGTTGCCCCTGATGATGATTTCAAGGTTTGCAAGTGATGAGATGGGCCATAACCCACAGGCCCCAAGACCTGACAAGAAGCAAGCACACTCTTGCTGAAGGAAAAACCCTGGAAGAGGATATGCCTTTATCAACAAACGATCTTATAGGAGTAACGCAAAACCTGAGAATTGTGAAGGAACGATAGGTGTTTGTTTGGCTTGCAGAATCCGTGGATTTATCCGAACTTAGTTCGTCGACAAGAGAAATTCTGCAATTCTTGTGAGGATGACCGAGTGTTAGAATGCGAGATTCGCTAAACCATATACAAGGTAATGATTTGGGTGCGGGATGGATTGATCACCATACCGACTTACTCTTATTATTCGCCTTGCTATAAGGGATGGTAAATCTGAGTTACTTACCCATAGTAGAGTGACGACGATCAAAACCTTGTTTAAACATTAGAATGGTATGAAAATTTTCCCTTGTACAAGGCAGCTGTTGCCAATTGTAGGTCATACGGTGAAAATGAAACCCAGGCCCGTTTTCTGCAGGGACCCAGTCTAATTGTTTGATGACCACCATGAGATATCAATAGTTGTTTAGTATTGGCGCCAGACCCATCAGCTAAGAAGACCCAGTCACAGGAGGACCGTACCAAGATAAAAGGAAAGAAGAATTGAGGAAAAGCTTATGGCACTACCGGAAGAGCCAGAGAAGGAATTATTCTGAAGATCTGAGAAGACAGACATTGCCAATAATAAGGATGGAGTATATGAGTTTTGTTGGAACCGTAACCATGTTTCTAAGGGTGGTAGCACCCCACACCCCTTGTGACGATCGATGGATTTTGAGAAGCCCCGAACCTAACCTATTTCTTTCTAGCCTCTCCGAATCTCGAGGGCGAGATTCATTTTAAGGGTGGTAGGTTTGTAACATCCCAAAATTCTAAATTTTGGAATGTTATATTAAATAAATTGTTTTGATTGTTTGATTGATTGTGGTGTGGTTGCATGAGTGAAATTGAGTGAAATTTGAAACTTATGAAAGTTAAATGAGAGGGAATAAAAGGACTTTCCCAAACTTTCACCTTGCATTTTTGATCTCCATGAATTGAAATTCTTTTCAAATACAAAACCCTAGAGTGAAGATGAAATGACTTCTTCCATTTAAATAAATGAAAAGGGTTTTTTGAAAATATTTGAATTTCATTTGGAACTATTTCAAATTCAGAAACTTTAAGCAACTCAATGATTTCCATGAGAGAAAATAAAATGAATTCTTCAAAACATATGAAATATGAGTTGGTAGTTTCAAAGAAGCAAATTTAAAGTCCCTTTGAAATTATTTTCAATTTGGAGTTATTTGGGTTTTATTCAAATTATTTTTCTTTAAAAATAAAATATATGGAAAATAGGGTAAAATGCTTCCAGTAGAAAACTGGAGAGAAATAAATTTGAAATCATTTTGGTATTTTTAAAATGATTTTTATTGGGTTTTATTAGAGCTGTATCACTCTTTGCTTTATTTAAATTTTTGAGGAATTTATTTGATGCGAAAAAATGTTCATGTTTTAGAAAATATTTTTCTGAAAATTTTGATATATAGTATGCCTATATAAAATTTTATATTTATTTTATTTATTCAGTTTATCCTTTTCTGTTTCTATTTAAAAAAATTGCGTGTGCGGCCTATAACTATCCGTCGCCCACAAGCGCAACATAGTCAGCAGACAAGCCCGTAACTGTTTTATTTATTTTTCAGTTATGCTTGGAGAAAAAGAAACTATTTTCAGAAATATTTCTTTTTCTTAATTTTTTTTTAAAAACGGCAGCGCGCGTGCGCTGGCCGACCGAACACTTTAGCCCGTGCGTTTTTCTCTTTTTTATTTTTATGTCTATGTTTAGTCCCACATTGCCTAGTCTTTGACCCCTAAATTTCTTTTCCACCTATAAATATAGACCCATAGAGCCTCCAAAAATCATCCAATTCGGGTTTAATTAATATTTTGGTTTGCCTAGATTCATTAAAGAAAAATATGTTTCTCCTCTCCGACGGGACTTCTGAAAATGGTCTCATCTACCTTATAAAGGTATATTTCTTCATTTTTTTATACTTCTGTAGTTTATTATTTCTAGACTAGTACGTTAGAATAATTAGATTATCAATTAATCTCTGTATTTATACATTAGACCTAGAATTCTTTTAGCCATAACTATTTTTCTTCCGTAAAACAGCTTGACATTGATTTTTCAAATAACCATAACATTTTACTCGTTCATCCAAATTAGATGAAACCGGCGCCTATAGTTTTGCCTTCTTTTCACCTATCCAGTGAACCTGTCACATCAACTTTTTGAAATTTTCAAATTTCAAAATTTGTTTAGATTCATATTCAAACTTCTTTTGATCACAACTTGAGTTTCGTAACTCCAATTTAGTTGATTCTTTTTGCAAATCGAAGATTTTGACCTAAACTTTTTGATAAGACCAAATCCACCCAATTTTGGTCCTGTTAGAAATTGTTTTCTGTTGCAAGGGTTAATTGCTTGTTTTCGAAGTTTTCCGAAGTCCTTTCTTCGATTATTTTGCATGAGTGCTTATGTATGCAATTGCTTGCTCACAATAGATTGAATGAAGTGTGACGGGTATTACTATCAGGAGTTAGGAGTGCGAATCATCTTCATCAATAGTACAAGGCAAGTTCACACTTTGATCATACTTTTCATACCCAGTTTTATGCATTAGTTTTACCCTAAAATATTGCACGAGTATAATTGATAACATGTGGGTATAGGGAAGTAGTTGATGAGGTAGGAACCTATTGTCTTGCATTCAAACCCTGGGTGTTACTATGTTATGCTTACACTACTATGTTATGCTCGTAAACATGGTTTGGTTTTGAGAGAATTCATGAAAGTTGTTAGAGTTATTGTTAACTAAGGTTTAACTTAAGGTGGCTACTTTAATACACATCTGGGTGGATTGGTTGGGGTACCCTGGAGCACCCAGAAGTTTGCCCGGGCACCTGGAGAACCCAATGCTTGCCCAACGGGATCCCGGAGTACCCATGTGATCACCCTATGGAATGCCACCCAGGCTCAAAGGGATCATAAGATTATTCATGCTAGAAACTTCCATGTGCAGCCACAAGCCATTAAGGGCTCTAGCATAGTTGAGTATGTTGTGTGACCTACTTCAGTGGTAGGCTAGCAGATGTAGGGGGAAAGTAGGTGGTATTGTCTACCCAGAGTAAAGAGTTAATGCTTCGGAAAGACTATGTCTCGATCATCCGTTTCTCAAACAACATGTAGTGCAAGAAATTCAACGGAGGAGATCGAGTCTTGTGAGGAAAAGTGCACAAACCTCTGCAGAGTGTACAAACTAATCATGATTAGCCATGTCCCCAGTTATGGACATCTTGAGTATCTGGTACTTGAATTATTGGTTTGATCTCATCACTTTACTTAATTAATTTGTTGGGTTATAATTATTATTTTGAGATTGAGTTGGAGGAACCTTCTCAATAATTTTGAACCAACTTTGTAGTTAAATAAAATATATTCCTTTGTTGTAGGGAAAAAATAGCTTTATGCAAATGTTAAACTTAGAGCCTCCACCATCCAAATATGCATGTAGTGATAGCCATTATTCAGCATTGCTCAACAATGTGAATTGCCAGTAAGTTCAATGTACTGACCTACATGGCTGCAACGTCTCATGTTGCAGGAATCTTACGATGAGTAAGTGATACGTTAGGGTTATGATTTCTACACTCAACTTTGTTGTTGGTGTTGATGGGAATCCACAACCTTGTTGTTACTTTCGCTATTTGGATTGAGGTAATATTATTTACGTTACTTTATTCATGTGATTTACCTCTGTTATAAATTCACGAGTACTGTGTGTATCAGCATACCGATCCAGGGATGACATTTAAGCACAGAGACTTGATCCATTTGGGTCAGGTCGCTACAATGTTCCTTTTGTTTTTATGATGATTGTTTAGAAGCCTTTGAAACGCTCAAGAAAGCCTTAATTTCTGCACCTATTGTTCAACCACCTGATTGGAACTTGCCTTCTGAAATTATGTGTGATGCTAGTGATTATGCTGTTGGTGCTTGTCGGTGTCAAAACCGGCCGATCTCGGGTAGGGGTACCGAACTGTGCATCTGAGGATCGAAGGTAACAAGGGAGAGGGGGAACACGATGTTTACCTAGGTTCAGTCCCTCTTAATGGAGGTAAAAACCTATGTCCTGCTTGATTGTATTTGATAGGTATAGGGGTTACAAGAGTTGATCTACCTCGAGATTGTAATTGGTAAATCCTAGTTGTCTAGCCTCTATGAATTCTGATGGCCTGTTTATATACACACCAGAGAGTCCTAGGGTTGTACAGAGTCGGTTCCAATCTTGCCATCCACACATAAGAGAGTCCTACCCGGACACGGGGGAACGACTTCTGCCTTGTATCTTCACGACCCATCAGTCCGGCCCATATCACATAGCCCGGACACTCGAGGACCCCCTAATCCAGGACTCCCTCAGTGCTATTCTAGGACAAAGAGTTGATAAGAAACTAAATGTTATTCATTATGCTAGTAAAACTCTAGAAAGTGCTCAATGCTACCTCTTGAGCACTGCGTTGGTTTTCCCTTGAAGAGGAAACGGTGTTGCAATAGAGCAGCATAAGTATTTCCCTCAGTTTTTTAGAACCAAGGTATCAATCCAGTAGGAGGCCACACACGAGTCCCTCGCACCTACACAAACAAATAAACTCCTCGCAACCAACGCGATAAAGGGTTTGTCAATCCCTTCACGGTCACCCACAAGAGTGAGATCTGATAGATATGATAAGATAATATTTTTGGTATTTTTATGATAAAGAGAAATAAAGATGCAAGTAAAATAAATGGCAAAGGAAATAACTAAGTATTGGAAGATTAATATGATGGAAAATAGACCCGGGGGCCATAGGTTTCACTAGAGGCTTCTCTCGAGAGCATAAGTATTACGGTGGGTGAACAAATTACTGTTGAGAAATTGACAAAATTGAGCATAGTTATGAGAATATCTGGGTATGATCATGTATATAGGCATCACGTCCAAGACAAGTAGACCGACTCCTGCCTGCATCTACCACTATTACTCCACACATCGACCGCTATCCAGCATGCATCTAGAGTATTAAGTTCAAGAGAACAGAGTAACGCTTTAAGCAAGATGACATGATGTAGAGGGATAAACTCATGCAATATGATATAAACCCCATCTTGTTATCCTCCATGGCAACAATACAATACGTGCCTTGCTGCCCCTACTGTCACTGGGAAAGGACACCGCAAGATTGAACCCAAAGCTAAGCACTTCTCCCATTGCAAGAAAGATCAATCTAGTAGGCCAAACCAAACTGATAATTCGAAGAGACTTGCAAAGATAACCTATCATACATAAAAGAATTTAGATAAGATTCAAATACTGTTCATTGATAAACTTGATCATAAACCCACAATTCATCGATCTCAACAAACACACCGCAAAAGAAGATTACATCAAATAGATCTCCACAAGAGAGGGGGAGAACTTTGTATTGAGATCCAAAAAGAGAGAAGAAGCCATCTACCTAATAACTATGGACCCGTAGGTCTGAAGTAAACTACTCACACTTCATCGGAGAGGCTATGGTGTTGATGTAGAAGCCCTCCGTGATCGATACCCCCTCTAGCGGAGCTCCGGAAAAGGCCCCAAGATGGGATCTCGTGGATACAGAAAGTTACGGCGGTGGAATTAGGGTTTTGGCTCTGTATCTGGTAGTTTGGGGGTACGTAGGTATATATAGGAGGAACGAGTATGTCGGTGGAGCAACATGGGCCCCACAAGGGTGGAGGGCGCGTCCTGGGGGGCGGTAGGCGCGCCCCCTACCTCGTGCCTTCCTCGTTGATTGCTTGACGAAGGTCCAAGTCCTCTGGATCATGTTCGTTCCAAAAATCCTGTTCCCGAAGGTTTCATTCCGTTTGGACTCCGTTTGATATTCTTTTTCTGCGAAACCCTAAAATAGGCAAACAATTTTGGGTTGGGCCTCCGGTTAATAGGCTAGTCCCAAAAATAATATGAAAGTGTATAATAAATCCCAATAATGTCCAAAACAGGATATAATATAGCATGGAACAATAAAAAAATTATAGATACGTTGGAGACGTATCACTCAACGAAATTATGCAACTACTGAAAAAGAATTCCTAGCAGTGGTGTTTGCTTGTGATATATTTAGATATTACATTGTTGATTCAAAAGTAATTGTTCACACCAATCATGCTGCTATTAAATATCTTATGGAAAAGAAAGATGCTAAACCTAGACTTATTCAATGGGTTCTCATGCTGCAAGAATTTTATTTGCATATCACTGATAGAAAAGGAGCTGATAACCCCATAGCTGATAATTTGTGTAGGCTTGAAAATGTGCTCAATGACCCACTACCTATTGATGATAGATTTCCTGATGAGTAGTTAGATGCAATAAATGTTTCTCCTAACACTCCTTGGTATGTTGACTATGCTAATTACATTGTTGCTAAATATTTACCACTTGGATTTACATACCAACAAAAGAAAATTTTCTTCTATGATTTAAGACATTACTTATGGGATGACCCACATATTTATAAAGAAGGAGTAGATGGTATTATTAGACGTTGTGTACATGAGCATGAAAAGGGACAAATCCTACAGGAATGTCACTTTGAAGCTTATGGAGGACATCATGCGGGAGACATAACTGCTCACAAGGTATTGCAATATGGATTTTATTGGCCTACTATTTTTAAGGATGCTCATAAGTTCATCTTATCTTGTGATGAATGTTAAAGAATAGGTAATATCTGTAAGGGTCAAGAAATTCCTATGAATTATTCACTTGCTATTGAACCATTTCATGTCTGGGGATTTGATTACATGGGACCTTTTCCTTCCTCTAATGGATATACACATATTTTGGTTGCTGTTGATTATGTTACTAAGTGGGTAGAGGCTATTCCAACTAGTAGTGTTGATCACAACACCCCTATTAAAATGCTTAAGGAAGTTATTTTCCCAAGGTTTGGAGTCCCTAGATATTTAATGATTGATGGTGGTCACACTTTATTCATGGTGCTTTCCGTAAAATGCTTGCTAAGTATGATGTTAACCATAGAATTGCAGCACCTTATCATCCTCGGTCTAGTGGTCAAGTTGAAATTATCAATAGAGAAATAAGATTAATTTTGCAAAAGATTGTCAATAGGTCTCAGAAGAATTGGTCTAAGAAATTAGATGATGCACTTTGGGCTTATAGAACAACATTCAAAAATCCTATGGGTATGTCTCCTTATAAAATGGTTTATGGAAAAGCTTGTCATTTGCCTCTTGAGTTAGAACAAAGCATACTGGGCAATCAAAGAACTCAACTATGATTTCAAACTTGCCGGTGAAAAGAGGTTATTTAATATTAGCTCATTAGATGAATGGAGAACCCAAGCTTACGAAAATGCCAAGTTATTTAAAGAAAAAGTTAAAAGATGGCATGATAAAATAATCCAAAAGCATGAGTTCAAAGTTGGAGAATATGTTCTTTTCTACAACTCTCGTTTCAGATTCTTTGCAGGAAAACTCCTCTCCAAATGGGAAGGACCCTATGTTATCGAGGAGGTTTATCGGTCTAGAGCTATCAAAATAAATAATGCCGAAGGTACTAACCCGAAGGTTGTTAATGGGCAATGAATAAAACATTGTATCTCAGGTACGCCCATTAATGTTGAAAGTAATATTATCCAAACTATGACACCGGAAGAACACATAAAAGAGACCCTCCGGAACACTCCAGAATCATTAAAAAGAGGAGGTACATGATACAGCAAGTAAACGGACTCCGAAAAATCCGCAAAAATATTTTCTATCAGTTTTGGAAAATAACAAAAATTAGGAAAATAAGAAACTACCGGGAAGCACACTACCTTAGGTACCTTCCGGACTCTGTTTTTCTATAGCTTGCTTGTTTCCCACGATAAAAAATATTTATATACCCCTGAACCTATTGACCTCCGTATCGCGAAGAAATCTTCTGTTCTCTTTTCTTGCTGTTTTCGGTCAGATCTGTTGAGCCAGGAATCATGTCTTCTTCCTCCTGCAACAACATGGGAGAGGATGCTTGGTTGATGAAGATCGAGCTGAACAGAGAATAGCCCGTAGAAGCCATCAAGGGAGAAAAGAGCAAGGAGGCTACCAGAGATCAAGCAACGGCAGTTGAGCAGGCCTGGCCTGCTGAGGAAGAAGAAGATATCCTTAAACCTTACTATGCTCATCCTACCCCGACTGAGATTGAAGCCTTTCGAATCATTGAAATAGTTCATGTGCAAAATAAATATCTCACTCGTGAAAATATTCTGCATCAAGAGCACATCGTCTTCCTCCGGAGCGTCATCCATAGATTGGATAATCTCTTGATCGTGAAGGACAGGATCGCCGCTACTTCATCACCACCACCTTCTTAATCACCAAAAGAAAATTGAGTATCGGGTATGGGCACTCCCCTTGGCTTCCGCCAAGCTTGGGGGAGGTGCCCCGGTATCGTATCACCCCACTATCTTTTGCCTTTACTTATTTTAGTTCGATCCATAGTTATATTTTGCTTTAGATGAATAAAATTTTAGTTCGGTCCTTTCTTTTCAAGAGTTTGCTTAGTGATCTATCCTTGTAATCGTGTGCGAGATTTATAATAAAGTTTAGTTTGAAGTTTGTGCTTTCTTTACTTTCATGTTCCAATAAAAATACTAGAAATAAATGAAAAATATCATATGCTAATCTTATGGTAGGTGATGAAACCACATAAGGAAAAGTATAAGTAGAAAATTTTATTAGAGATTGACAAGCATAGCATTGGTCAATGGTGCAACTCATGAAAGAATTAATAAGGGAAGAGAAGGTTCACATATAAATACACTATCCTGGAAATCTTTTGTGATTGTGAGCCCCCATCAAAATATTATATGCCAAAATTGTTGACGTTGGACAAGGAAGACAACGTAATGATTTATGTTTGTTCATATTCACACAGAAGTTATATTGTCATATATACTTCAACATGTGGTGCTTGCCCCCTATCTTTGCTAGCCAAACATTCTACACTAAGTAGAGATACTACTTGTGCATCCAAAAACCCTTAAACCCAAATCTTATTTTCAAGTGTCCACCATACCCACCTAAGGATTGAGTTAGATCCTTCATGTAAGTTGTCATCGGTACAATAAGGCAATAAAAATGCGTCTAGAAGTGTGAGATAATTTAGTGTAAGAGAAAATTGAGTGTTGTACGAACTTGTGACGGTGAAGAATAAAAGCGACAGACTGCATAATAAAGGTTGCCATCACAAGGGGTAATACAACATGACGTTCTTTTGCACTAAGGGGTTGAGCATACAAACAAATAAGCGCATGGCAAACTTTGCTTCCCTCTGCGAAGGGCATATCTTTTGCTTTTATGTATTTACTTTTATGCAAGAGTCAAAGTTTTTCTCTATATTCCTTTTTATTTTTCTCCTTTGGCAAGCATCATGTGGTGAGGAATGATCTAGGCACATATGCCCAGTTGAATATGGGTGGCATAAGTTATTATTGTTGACATCACCCTTGAGGTGAATACGTTGGGAGGCGAAACTATAAGCCCCTATCTTTCTATGAGTCTGGTTGAAATGTTTTGCTCATGTGTATGCGGTGAGTGTTAGCAATAATAGAAGACTATATGATGGTTGATTATGTGGACTTTCCTAAAGGCTCCGATACATGACCCTTCCTGAAAAGATGATGAATAATAGTTGCAAAGTTTACTGAGAACATAGTTTGTTGGTTTCCAATAGAGTTTATGCTTTATACTTCGATAGTGTGATGAATTGTTACTTATTCATAAGAAGTATACGATAAAAGTTCTATGATAAAGGTTTAATGTTAAAGTTTGTTGCTTTTATAATAATTCACATGATGCTTCTATGTTCGTATTTTGTTTTTATCAACATCTCTCTCTCTCTAAGTATGTGGTCAGGTTTTTCGATTTTGGTTTTCGCTTGAGGACAAGCAAGGTCTAAGCTTGGGGGAGTTGATATGTCCATTTTGCATCATGTTTCCCTACTGTTATTTATGATGTTTTTGTTGGAAATATGCCCTAGAGGCAATGATAAAAGGATTATTATTATATTTCCTTGTTCATGATGATTGTCTTTTATTCATGCTATAATTGTATTATCCGGAAATCGTAATACATGTGTGAATACATAGACACCAACATGTCCCTAGTAAGCCTCTAGTTGACTAGCTCGTTGATCAACAGATAGTCGTGGTTTCCTGACTATGGACATTGAATGTCATTGATAATGAGATCACATCATTGGGGAATGATGTGATGGACAAGACCCAATCCTAAACATAGCACAAGATTGTATAGTTCGTTTGCTAGAGTTTTTCCAATGTCAAGTATCTTTTCCTTAGACCATGAGATCGTGTAACTCCCGGATACTGTAGGAGTGCTTTGGGTGTACCAAACGTCACAACGTAACTGGGTGACTATAAAGGTACATTACAGGTGTCTCCAAAAGTGTCTGTTGGGTTGGCACGACTCGAGACTAGGATTTGTCACTCTGTATGACGGAGAGGTATCTCTGGGCCCACTTGGTAATGCATCATCATAATGAGCTCAAAGTGACCAAGTGTCTGGTCATGGGATCATGCATTACGGTACGAGTAAAGTGACTTGCCGGTAATGAGATTGAATGAGGTATTGGGATACCGACGATCGAATCTCGGGCAAGTAACGTACCGATTGACAAAGGGAGTTGTATACGGGGTTGCTTGAATCCTCGACATCGTAGTTCATCCGATGAGATCATCGAGGAGCATGTGGGAGCCAACATGGGTATCCAGATCCCGCTGTTGGTTATTGACCGGAGAGTCGTCTCGGTCATGTCTACATGTCTCCCGAACCCGTAGGGTCTACACACTTAAGGTTCGGTGAAGCTAGGGTTGTAGAGATATGAGTATGCAGTAACCCGAAAGTTGTTCGGAGTCCCGGATGAGATCTCGGACGTCACGAGGAGTTCCGGAATGGTCCAGAGGTGAAGAATTATATATAGGAAGTGCAGTTTCGGCCATCGGGAGAGTTTCGGGGGTCACTGGTATTGTACCGGGACCACCGGATGGGTCCCGGGGGTCCACCGGGTGGGGCCACCCATCCCGGAGGGCCCCATGGGCTGAAGTGGGGAGGGGAACCAGCCCATAGTGGGCTGGTGCACCCCCCTTGGCCCACCCCCTGCACCTAGGGTTGGAAACCCTAGGGTGGTGGGGCACCCCACTTGCCTTGGGGGCCACTCCACCCTTGGCCGCCGCCCCCCTAGGAGATCCCATCTCCTAGGGCCGGCGCCCCCCTTGGGGAGCCTATATAAAGGTGGGAGGGAGGGGCAGCCACAACCTTGACTCTTGGCGCCTCCCTCTCCACTGCTACACCTCTCCCTCTCATAGAAGAACGGCGAAGCCCTGCTGCGGTGACTGCTGCATCCACCACCATGCCGTCGTGCTGCTGGATCTTCATCAACCTCTCATTCCCCCTTGCTGGATCAAGAAGGAGGAGACGTCACGCTGACCGTACGTGTGTTGAACGCGGAGGTGCCGTCCGTTTGGTGCTAGGATCTCCGGTGATTTGGATCACGTCGAGTACGACTCCCTCATCCCCGTTCTCTTGAACGCTTCCGCTCGCGATCTACAAAGGTATGTAGATGCATCCGATCACTCGTTGCTAGATGAACTCATAGATGGTTCTTGGTGAAAACGTAGGAATTTTTTTTGTTTTCTGCAACGTTCCCCAACAGTGGTATCAGAGCCAGGTTTATGCGTAGTTCTCTTTGCACGAGTAGAACACAATTTGTTGCGGGCATAGATGTTGTCAACTTTCTTGCTGCTACTAGTCTTATTTTGCTTCAGCGGTATTGTGGGATGAAGCAGCCCGGACCAACCTTACACGTACGCTTACGTGAGACCGGTTCCACCGACTAACATGCACTAGTTGCATAAGGTGGCTGGCGGGTGTCTGTCTCTCCCACTTTAGTTGGAGCGGATTCGATGAAAAGGGTCCGTATGAAGGGTAAATAGAAGTTGACAAATCACGTTGTGGCTTTCATGTAGGTAAGAAAACGTTCTTGCTAGAACCCTATTGCAGCCACGTAAAACTTGCAACAACAATTAGAGGACGTCTAACTTGTTTTTGCAGCAAGTGTTCTGTGATGTGATATGGCCAAAGTTGTGATGAATGGTGAATGATATATATGTGATGTATGAGATCATGTTCTTGTAATAGGAATCACGACTTTCATGTCGATGAGTATGACAACCGGCAGGAGCCATAGGAGTTGTCTTTATTTTTTGTATGACCTGCGTGTCATTGAGAAACGCCATGTAAATTACTTTACTTTATTGCTAAACGTGTTATCCATAGTAGTAGAAGTAATAGTTGGCGAGCAACTTCATGGAGACACGATGATGGAGATCATGATGATGGAGATCATGGTGTCATGCCGGTGACAAGATGATCATGGAGCCCCAAGATGGAGATCAAAGGAGCTATGTGATATTGGCCATATCATGTCACTATTATTATTTGATTGCATATGATGTTTATCATGTTTTTACATCTTGTTTACTTAGAACGATGGTAGTAAATAAGATGACCCCTCATAATAATTTCAAGAAAGTGTTCCCCCTAACCATGCACCATTGCGATAGTTTGTTGTTTCGAAGCACCATGTGATGATCGGGTGTGATAGATTCCAACGTTCACATACAACGGGTGTAAGACAGATTTACACATGCAAACACTTAGGTTGACTTGACGAGCCTAGCATGTACAGACATGGCCTCGGAACACAGAAGACCAAAAGGTCGAGCATGAGTCGTATAGAAGATACGATCAACATGAAGATGTTCACCGATGTTGACTAGTCCATCTCACGTGATGATCGGACACGGCCTAGTTAACCCGGATCATGTTATACTTAGATGACTGGAGGGATGTCTATCTAAGTGGGAGTTCATTGAATAATTTGATTAGATGAACTTAATTATCATGAACTTAGTCTAAAATATTTACAATATGTCTTGTAGATCAAATGGCCAACGTTGTCCTCAACTTCAACGCGTTCCTAGAGAAAACCAAGCTGAAAGACGATGGCAGCAACTATACGGACTGGGTCCGGAACCTGAGGATCATCCTCATAGCTGCCAAGAAAGATTATGTCCTACAAGCACCGCTAGGTGAAGCACCTGCTCTCCCTGCAGAACAAGACGTTATGAACGCTTGGCAGACACGTTCCGATGATTACTCCCTCGTTTAGTGCGGCATGCTTTACAGCTTAGAACCGGGGCTCCAAAAGCGTTTTGAGAGACACAGAGCATATGAGATGTTCGAAGAGCTGAAAATGGTTTTTCAAGCTCATGCCCGGGTCGAGAGATATGAAGTCTCCGACAAGTTCTTCAGCTGTAAGATGGAGGAAAATAGTTCTGTCAGTGAGCACATACTCACTATGTCTGGGTTACATAACCGCTTGACTCAGCTGGGAGTTAATCTCCCGGATGACGCGGTCATTGATAGAATCCTTCAGTCGCTTCCATCGAGCTACAAGAGCTTTGTGATGAACTTCAATATGCAGGGGATGGAAAATACCATTCCTAAAGTATTTTCAATGCTGAAATCAGCAGAGGTAGAAGTCAAAAAGGAGCATCAAGTGTTGATGGTGAATAAAACCACTAAGTTCAAAAAGGGCAAGGGTAAGAAGAACTTCAAGAAGGACGGCAAGGGAGTTGCCGCGCCCGGTAAGCAAGCTACCGGGCAGAAGCCAAAGAATGGACCCAAGCCCGAGACTGAGTGCTTTTATTGCAAGGGAAGTGGTCACTGGAAGCGGAACTGCCCCAAATACTTAGCGGACAAGAAGGCCGGCATCACGAAAGGTATATGTGATATACATGTAATTGATGTGTACCTTACCAGTACTCGTAGTAGCTCCTGGGTATTTGATACCGGTGCAGTTGCTCACATTTGTAACTCAAAGCAGGAGCTGCGGAATAAGCGGAGACTGGCAAAGGACGAGGTGACGATGCGCATCGGGAATGGTTCCAAGGTCGATGTGATCGCCATCGGCACGCTGCCTCTACATTTACCTACGGGATTAGTTTTAAACCTCAATAATTGTTATTTAGTGCCAGCTTTAAGCATGAACATTGTATCAGGATCTCGTTTAATTCGAGATGGCTACTCATTTAAATCCAAGAATAATGGTTTTTCTATTTATATGAGAGAGATGTTTTATGGTCATGCTCCAATGGTGAATGGTTTATTCTTAATGAATCTCGAGCATAATGCTACACATATTCATAGTGCAAATACCAAAAGATGTAAAGTTGATGATGATAGTCTCACATACTTGTGGCACTGCCGCCTTGGTCACATAGGTGTCAAACGCATGAAGTAGCTCCATGCAGATGGATTAGAGTTCCTTGATTACGAATCATTTGACACATGCGAACCATGCCTCATGGGTAAAATGACCAAGACTCCGTTCTCAGGAACAATGGAGCGAGCAACCAACTTATTGGAAATCATACATACTGATGTGTGCCGTCCAATGAGTGTTGAGGCTCGCGGTGGATATCATTATGTTCTCACCCTCACTGATGACTTGAGTAGATATGGGTATGTCTACATAATGAAACACAAGTCTGAGATCTTCGAAAGGTTCAAGGAATTTCAGAGTGAGGTTGAAAATCAACATGACAGGAAGATCAAGTTCCTACAATCAGATCGTGGAGGAGAATACTTGAGTCACGAATTTGGCACACACTTAAGAAAATGTGGAATAGTTTCACAACTCATGCCGCCTGGAACACCTCAGCGTAATGGTGTGTCCGAACGTCGTAATCGCACTCTATTAGATATGGTGCGATCTATGATGTCTCTTACCGATTTACCGCTATCATTTTGGGGCTATGCTTTAGAGACTGCCACATTCACTTTAAATAGGGCTGCGTCGAAATCCGTTGAGACGACACCATATGAATTATGGTTTGGGAAGAAACCTAAGCTGTCGTTTCTAAAAGTTTGGGGATGCGATGCTTATGTCAAGAAACTTCAACCTGAAAAGCTCGAACCCAAGTCGGAAAAGTGCGTCTTCATAGGATACCCTAAAGAAACTATTGGGTATACCTTCTACCTCAGATACGAAGGCAAGATCTTTGTTGCCAAGAATGGATCCTTTCTAGAGAAAGAGTTTCTCTCGAAAGAAGTAAGTGGGAGGAAAGTAGAACTTGATGAAGTATTACCTCTTGAACTGGAAAGTAACGCAACTCAAGAAAATGTTCCTGAGGTGCCTGCACCGACTAGAGAGGAAGTTAATGATGATGATCATGAAACTTCAGATCAAGTTGCTACTGAACTTCGTAGGTCCACAAGGACACGTTCCGCACCAGAGTGGTACGGCAACCCTGTCTTGGAAATCATGTTGTTAGACAACGGTGAACCTTCGAACTATGAAGAAGCAATGGCGGGCCTGGATTCTGACAAATGGCTGGAAGCCATGAAATCCGAGATAGGATCCATGTATGAAAACGAAGTATGGACTTTGACAGACTTGCCCGATGATCGGCGAGCCATAGAAAATAAATGGATCTTTAAGAAGAAGACAAACGTGGATGGTAATGTGACCATCTATAAAGCTAGGCTTGTCGCTAAGGGTTATCGACAAGTTCAAGGGGTTGACTACGATGAGACTTTCTCACCCGTAGCGAAGCTGAAGTCCGTCCGAATCATGTTAGCAATTGCCGCATTCTATGATTATGAGATATGGCAAATGGACGTCAAAACTGCATTCCTTAATGGTTTCCTTAAGGAAGAATTGTATATGATGCAGCCGGAAGGTTTTGTCGATCCTAAGAATGCTGACAAGGTGTGCAAGCTCCAACGCTCGATTTATGGGTTGGTGCAAGCATCTCGGAGTTGGAACATTCGCTTTGATGAGATGATCAAAGCGTTTGGGTTTATGCAGACTTATGGAGAAGCCTGCGTTTACAAGAAAGTGAGTGGGAGCTCTGTAGCATTTCTCATATTATATGTAGAGGACATACTTTTGATGGGAAATGATATAGAACTTTTGGACATCATTAAGGCCTACTTGAATAATAGTTTTTCAATGAAGGACCTTGGAGAAGCTGCTTATATATTAGGCATCAAGATCTATAGAGATAGATCAAGACGCCTCATAGGTCTTTCACAAAGCACATACCTTGATAAGATATTGAAGAAGTTCAATATGGATCAGTCTAAGAAGGGGTTCTTGCCTGTGTTGCAAGGTGTGAAATTGAGCTTAGCTCAATGTCCGACCACGGTAGAAGATATAGAAGAGATGAGTGTCATCCCCTATGCCTCAGCCATAGGGTCTATTATGTATGCCATGGTGTGTACCAAACCTGATGTAAACCTTGCTGTAAGTTTGGTAGGAAGGTACCAAAGTAATCCCGGCAAGGAACACTGGACAGCGGTCAAGAATATCTTGAAGTACCTGAAAAGGACTAAGGACATGTTTCTCATTTATGGAGGTGACGAAGAGCTCGTCGTAAAGGGTTACGTCGATGCTAGCTTCGACACAGATCTGGATGACTCTAAGTTACAAACCGGATACGTGTATATTTTGAATGGTGGGGCAGTAAGCTGGTGCAGTTGCAAGTAGAGCGTCATGGCGGGATCTACATGTGAAGCGGAGTACATGGCAGCCTCGGAGGCAGCGCATGAAGCAATTTGAGTGAAGGAGTTCATCACCGACCTAGGAGTCATACCCAATGCGTCGGGGCCGATCAAACTCTTCTGTGACAACACTGGAGCTATTGCACTTGCCAAGGAGCCCAGGTTTCACAAGAAGACCAGGCACATCAAGCGTCGCTTCAACTCCATTCATGAAAATGTTCAAGATGGAGACATAGATATTTGTAAAGTACATACGGACCTGAATGTAGCAGATCCGTTGACTAAACCTCTCCCTAGAGCAAAACATGATCAACACCAGAATTCTATGGGTGTTCGATTCATCACAATGAAACTAGATTGTTGACTCTAGTGCAAGTAGGAGACTGTTGGAAATATGCCCTAGAGGCAATGATAAAAGGATTATTATTATATTTCCTTGTTCATGATGATTGTCTTTTATTCATGCTATAATTGTATTATCCGGAAATCATAATACATGTGTGAATACATAGACACCAACATGTCCCTAGTAAGCCTCTAGTTGACTAGCTCGTTGATAAACAGATAGTCGTGGTTTCCTGACTATGGACATTGGATGTCATTGATAACGAGATCACATCATTGGGAGAATGATGTGATGGACAAGACCCAATCCTAAACATAGCACAAGATCGTATAGTTCGTTTGCTAGAGTTTTTCCAATGTCAAGTATCTTTTCCTTAGACCATGAGATCGTGTAACTCCCGGATACCGTAGGAGTGCTTTGGGTGTACCAAACGTCAGAACGTAACTGGGTGACTATAAAGGTACATTACAGGTGTCTCCGAAAGTGTCTGTTGGGTTGGCACGAATCGAGACTGGGATTTGTCACTCCGTATGACGGAGAGGTATCTCTGGGCCCACTTGGTAATGCATCATCATAATGAGCTCAAAGTGACCAAGTGTCTGGTCACAGGATCATGCATTACGGTACGAGTAAAGTGACTTGCTGGTAACGAGATTCAATGAGGTATTGGGATACCGATGATCGAATCTCGGGCAAGTAACGTACCGATTGACAAAGGGAATTGTATACAGGGTTGCTTGAATCCTCGACATCGTGGTTCATCCGATGAGATCATCGAGGAGCATGTGGGAGCCAACATGGGAATCCAGATCCCGCTGTTGGTTATTGACCAGAGAGTCGTCTCGGTCATGTCTACATGTCTCCCGAACCCGTAGGGTCTACACACTTAAGGTTCGGTGACGCTAGGGTTGTAGAGATATGAGTATGCAGTAACCCGAAAGTTGTTCGGAGTCCCGGATGAGATCCCGGACATCACGAGGAGTTCCGGAATGGTCCGGAGGTGAAGAATTATATATAGGAAGTGCAGTTTCGGCCATCGGGAGAGTTTCGGGGGTCACCGGTATTGTACCGAGACCACCGAATGTTTCCCGGGGGTCCACCAGGTGGGGCCACCCATCCTGGAGGACCCCATGGGCTGAAGTGGGGAGGGGAACCAGCCCATAGTGGGCTGGTGCGCCCCCCTTGGCCCACCCCTGCGCCTAGGGTTGGAAACCCTAGGGTGGGGGGGCGCCCCACTTGCCTTGGGGGCCACTCCACCCTTGGCCGCCGCCCCCCTAGGAGATCCCATCTCCTAGGACCGGCGCCCCCTTGGGGAGCCTATATAAAGGGGGGAGGGAGGGGCAGCCGCAACCTTGACTCTTGGCGCCTCCCTCTCCACTGCTACACCTCTCCCTCTTGCAGAAGAACGGCGAAGCCCTGCCGCGGTGACTGCTGCATCCACCACCACGCCGTCGTGCTGCTGGATCTTCATCAACCTCTCCTTCCCCCTTGCTAGATCAAGAAGTAGGAGACGTCACGCTGACCGTACGTGTGTTGAAAACGGAGGTGCCGTCCGTTCGGCGCTAGGATCTCCGGTGATTTGGATCACGTCGAGTACAACTCCCTCATCCCCGTTCTCGTGAACGCTTCCGCTCGCGATCTACAAAGGTATGTAGATGCATCCGATCACTCGTTGCTAGATGAACTCATAGATGGATCTTGGTGAAAACGTAGGATTTTTTTTGTTTTCTACAACGTTCCCCAACAGTTTTTATGCACAATAATGCTTTTTGGAGTAATTCTAATGCCTTTTATCTCATAATATGCAAGGTACACACAAAGAGGGAGAATTCCGGCAGCTGGAAATCTGGACCTGGAAAAGCTACGTCAGGCCACCTACTCTTCACAACTCCAAACAAGCTGAAACTTTACAAAGATCTTTTATGGAATATGTGAGGAATATTGGAGCCAATAAGTACCAAAGGGGCCCACTAGGTGGGCACAAACCACCTGGGTGCGCCAAGGAGCCCAGGCATGCCCTGGTGGGTTGTGCTCCCCTCGGCCCACCTCCGGTGCCCATCTTCTGGTATATAAGTCATTTTGACCTAGAAAAATTAAGGAGATGACTTTCGGTATGAAGAGCTGCCGTCTCGAGGCGGAACTTGGGCAGGAGGACTTTTGCCCTCCAGCGGAGCGATTCCCCCGAGGGAACTTCCCTCCCGGAGGGGGGAATCATCACCATCATCATCACCAACAACTCTCCCATCTTGGGGAGGGAAATCTCCATCAACATCTTCAACAACACCATCTCCTCTCAAACCCTAGTTCATCTCTTGTGTTCAACCTTCGTACCGGAACTATAAATTGGTGCTTGTGGGTGACTAGTAGTGTTGATTACATCTTGTAGTTGATTACTATATGGTTTATTTGGTGGAAGATTATATGTTAAGATCCATTATGCTATTTAATACCCCTTTGATCTTGAGCATGTTTATCACTTCTGAGTAGTTACTTTTGTTCTTGAGGTCACGGGAGAAATCATGTTGCAAGTAATCATGTGAACTTGATATGGGCTCGATATTTTGATAGTATGTATGTTGTGATTCCCTTAGTGGTGTCATGTGAACATCGACTACATGACACTTCGCCATATTTGGGCCTAAGGGAATGCATTGTGGAGTAGTTATTAGATGATGGGTTGCGAGAGTGACAGAAGCTTAAACCCTAGTTTATGCGCTATTTCGTAAGGGACCGATTGGATCCAAAAGTTTAATGCTATGGTTAGGATTTATCCTTAATACTTTTCTCGTAGTTGCGGATGCTTGCGTGTAACGGCATGGTTTTTGGCCCTTTTCCTTTTCTTTCTGATTTATTGGTTTCTGCTCTATTTTTCTTTTTGGAGTGGTTCTGTGGCCTTGTCACCTGGGAAATCATCATCATTTCTTATCTCAAGTGACTCATCATCCTCAAAACTTTCCCAAGATCATGTCTCTCCTACCTCTTGAGCATGCGTTGGTTTTCCCTTGAAGAGGAAAGGGTGATGCAACAAAGTAGCGTAAGTATTTCCCTTAGTTTTTGAGAACGAAGGTATCAATCCAGTAGGAGATTACACGCAAGTCACCTAGTACCTGCACAAACAATCAAGAACCTTGCAAACAACGAGATAAAGGGGTTGTCAATCCCTTCACAGCCACTTGCAAAAGTGAGATCTGATAAAGATAATAAGATAAATATTTTTGGTATTTTTGTTGTATAGATTGAAAAGTAAAGATTGAAAAATAAAATAAATAGTAAACTAGAATTGTAGATTGGAAACTTATATGATATAAAATAGACCCAGGGGGCATATGTTTCACTAGTGGCTTCTCTCATGATAGCATGTATTACGGTGGGTGAACAAATTAATGTTGAGACATTGATAAAAAGCACATAGTTATGAGAATATCTAGGCATGATCATGAACATAGGCATCACGTCTGTGTTAAGTAGACCGAAACGATTCTGCACCTACTACTATTACTCCACACGTCGACCGCTATCCAGCATGCATCTAGAGCATTAAGTTCATAAGAACAGAGTAATGCTTTAGGCAAGATGACATGATGTAGAGGGATAAGCTCAAGCAATATGATATAAACCCCATATTTTTATCCTCGATGGCAACATTACAATACATGCCTTGCTGCCCCTACTGTCACTAGGAAAGGACACCACAAGATTGATCCCAAAGCTAAGCACTTCTCTCATTGCAAGAAAGATCAATCTAGTAGGCAAAACTAAACCAATAATTCGAAGAGACTTGCAAAGATATCAAATCATGCATATAAGAATTCAGAGAAGAACCAAATATTGTTCATAGATAAACTTGATCATAAATCCACAATTCATCGGATCTCGGCAAACACACCGCAAAATAATATTACATCGAATGGATCTCCAAGAACATCGAGGAGAACTTTGTATTGAGAACCAAAGAGAGATAAGAAACCATGTAGCTAATAACTATGGACTCGAAGGTCTGTGGTAAACTACTCACACATCATCGGAGAGGCTATGGTGTTGACGTAGAAGCCCTCCGTGATCGATTCCCCCTCCGGCAAATCGCCAGAAAAGGCCCCCAGATGGGATCTCATAGGTACAGAAGGTTGCGGCGGTGGAAAAGTGGTTTCGTGGCTCCCCTTGGTGTTTTAGGCTATAAGAGTATATATAGGTGAAAGAAGTACATCGGTGGAGCTACGAGGGGCCCACGAGGGTGGGGGCACGCCTACCCCCCTGGGCGCACCCTCCTACCTTGTGCCAGCCTCGTTGCATCTCTGACTTCCACTCAAAGTCTCCTAGATGACGTTTATTCCAAGAAAGATCCTCGCGAAGGTTTCGTTCCGTTTGGATTCCATTTGATATTCCTTTTCTATGAAACACTAAAATAGACAAAAAAAAACAGAAACTGGCATTGGGCCTCCGGTTAATAGGTTAGTCCCAAAAATAATATAAAAGTGCATATTAAAGCCCATTAAACATCCAAAACAGATAATATAATAGCATGGAACAATAAAAAATTATAGATACATTGGAGATGTATCAACATCCCCAAGCTTAATTCATCCTCGTCCTCGAGTAGGTAAATGATAAAAACAGAATTTTTGATGTGAAATGCTTCCTAACATAATTTCAATGTAATTTTCTTTATTTTGGCATGAATATTTAGGTCCGAAAGATTCAAGACAAAATTTTAATATTGACATAAAAATAATAATACTTCAAGCATACTAACCAAGCAATTATGTCTTCTCAAAATAACATAGCCAGAGAAAGCTCATCTCTACAAAATCATATAGTTTGGCCATGCTTCATTTTCGTCACACAAAATGCTCTCATCATGCACAACTCTGATGACAAGCCAAGCAATTGTTTCATAGTATTCTCAAACTTCTTCAACTTTCACGCAATACATGAGCGCGAGCCATGGACATAGCACTATAGGTGGAATAGAATATGATGATGGAGGTTGTGTGGAGAAGACAAAAAAGGAGAAAGTCTCACATCGATGTGGCTAATCAATGGGCTATTAAGATGCCCATCAATTGATGTCAATGCGAGGAGTAGGGATTGCCTTGCAACGGATGCACTAGAGCTATAAATGTATGAAAGCTCAACAAAAGAAACTAAGTGGGTGTGCATCCAACTTGCTTACTCAAGAATACCTAGGGCATTTTGAGGAAGCCCATTGTTGGAATATACAAGCCAAGTTCTATAATGAAAATTCCCACTAGTATATGAATGTGACAAAATAAGAGACTCTCTATCATGAAGATCATGGAGCTACTTTGAAGCACAAGTGTGGAAAAAGGATAGTAACATTGCCCCTTCTCTCTTTTTCTCTCATTTTTTGGGCCTTCTTTTTTTTTGCCTTTATCTCTTTTTTTCTCACATGGGACAATGCTCTAATAATGATGATCATCACACTTCTATTTATTTACAACTCAAAAATTACAACTTGATACTAGAACAAAATATGACTATATGAATGCCTCCAGCGGTGTACCGGGATGTGCAATGATTCAATAGTGGCATGTATAAAAAAATATGAGCGGTGGCTTTGCCACAAATACGATGTTAAATACATGATCATGCAAAGCAATATGAAAATGATGATGCGTGTCATAATAAAGGGAACGGTGGAAAGTTGCATGGCAATATATCTCGGAATGGCTATGGAAATGCCATAATAGGTAGGTATGGTGGTTGTTTTGAGGAAGATATAAGGAGGCTTATGTGTGATAGAGCGTATCATATCACGGGGTTTGGATGCACCGGCGAAGTTTGCACCAACTCTCGAGGTGAGAAAGGGCAATGCACGACACCGAAGAGGCTAGCAATGATGGAAGGATGAGAGTGCGTATAATCCATGGACTCAACATTAGTCATAAAGAACTCATATACTTATTGCAAAAATCTACAAGTCATCAAAAACCTCGGCACTATGTGCATGCTCCTAGGGGGATAGATTGGTAGGAAAAGACCATCGCTCGTCCCCGAGCGCCACCCATGAGGAGGACAATCAAAGAAACACCTCATGCTTCAAATTTGTAACACAATGGTTACCATATGAGACTTGCAAAGCTCAACACAAGTATTTCTCAAATTCACAAATACTCAACTAGCATGACTCTAATATCACCATCTTCATATGTCAAAACAATGATCAAGTATCAAACTTCTCGTAGTATGCAGTGCACTCTATATGAAAGTTTTTATTATACCCATCTTGGATGCCTATCATATTAGGACTAATTTCATAACCAAAGCAAATTATCATGATGTTCTAAAAGACTCTCAAAGTAATATAAGTGAAGCATGAGAGATCAATAATTTCTATGAAATAGAACCACCAACATGCTTTAAAAAGATATAAGTGAAGCACTAGAGCAAAGTTATGTAGCTCAAAAGATATAAGTGAAGCACATAGAGTATTCTAATAAATTCCGATTCATGTGTGTCTCTCCCAAAAGGTGTGTATAGAAAGGATGACCGTGGTAAACTAAAAAGCAAAGACTTCACATCATACAAGACGCTACAAGCAAAACCCATATCATGTGGTGAATAAAAATATAGCCTCAAGTAAAGTTACCGATAGATGAAGACGAAAGAGGGGATGCCTTCCGGGGCATCCCCAAGCTTAGGCTTTTGGTTGTCCTTAAATTTTACCTTGGGGTGCCTTGGGAATCCCCAAGCTTAGGCTCTTGCCACTCCTTGTTCCAAAATCCATCAAATATTTACCCGAAAACTTGAAAACTTCACAACAAAAACTCAACAGAAAATCTCATGAGATCCGTTAGTATAAGAAAACAAACCACCACTTTAAGGTACTGTAATGAACTCATTATTTATTTATATTGGTGTTAAACCTACTGTATTCCAACTTCTCTATGGTTCATACCCCCCGATACTAGCCATAGATTCATCGAAATAAGCAAACAACACACGAAAAACAGAATCTGTCAAAAACAAAACAGTGTGTAGCAATCTGGAAGTTTCTAATGCTTATGTAACTCCAAAAATTCTGAAAATTTAAATAATTTGTATATTGATCTTCTGCAGTTGGAATTGGTATTTTATCGCTCTCTGGTAAAAAATGAAAATTATTCTCGTGAGCGCATACTTTCTGTTTTTCAGCAAGATCAAACAACAATCACTCAAGAAGATCCTAAAGGCTTTACTTGTCACAAACACTAATTATAACATAAAAACACAATCATAACAGAGGATAGATGATTTATTTATTACTAAACAGGAACAAAAAGCAAAGAACAAAAATAAAATTGGGTTGCCTCCCAACAAGCGCTATCGTTTAATGCCCCTAGCTAGGCATAAAAGCGAGAATAGATCTAAGTATTGCCATGATAATGATATGGCAAATCATGAAAAATCATCTAATACTCCCTACGTTCAGCAGCAAGTTTTCTTTGTGGCAAGCAAAAGTAATCAGAAGGGCTAAATTTAATGGGACAAAAGTCCCCCCCCAGAACAAGCTCGGGAGGTATTGGTTCCTCCTTTGGCCCCTCATATTGCACAACCAATTCATCATTATAAGCATTCTTTTGGAAAAAAGTCATGAGCCTTTGTTCAAGGTAAAAACCTAACCCATTGTTCTGGATAGCAAAGTTATCATTAAGTTCAGAAATCATGTCAACTAGAACATCGGTAGGAACCTTTTTTTCTAAGGTTTTCATTAAAAGGAACATGATCTAAAGATCGTAAGCGCATTATATCTTCTTGATAAAACATGATTGCTTCTATGGGAGGACGGCCGGCATCCACCCTATAATGCGCAAAAAATTTGTTGGCCTCTTTTATTATAAATCTGAACTCATGAGCTAAAAATATGGTAGCTGCTCGCTTAACAGAAGAATGCTCAATATTGGAAAATTATAGAAAAATCCTCTGTATGCAAGGATGCATGTGGATAAATTGTCTTTCAAGTTTAACCACAAGCAAAGATATAGCATCCGCAAGACTACTAGTTTTATGAAGAATAGACCCGCCCATAGTGGGAAAAGCACCGGCGCAAGTAAAGAAATCTTGAATAACTCCTTTTCCAATAATATTGCCACTACCAATCCAAAACTTTTTAGTGTGTAAAATAGTAGGTTCTTCATGAGGATAATCAAAAGCATCAACGTTTCCCCCATCATTACTACTACCCTTTTCAATGATAACCTCCCCAGTTTTAGACATGATTGCAATAAACTGCACTAAGAGCGAACACACAAGAGGCAAGCGGAAAGAGGCGAACGAAAAAGGGGCGAATAAAACGGCAAAGGTGAAGTGGGGGAGAGGAAAACGAGAGGCAAATGGAAAATAATGTAATGCAAGAGAGAAGAGTTTGCGATGGGTACTTGGTATGTCTTCACTTGAGCATAAATCTCCCCGGCAACGGCGCCAGAAATCCTTATTGCTACCTCTTGAGCATGCGTTGGTTTTCCCTTGAAGAGGAAAGGGTGATGCAGCGAAGTAGCGTAAGTATTTCCCTCAGTTTTTGAGAACCAATGTATCAATCCAGTAGGAGATTACATGCAAGTCACCTAGTACCTGCACAAACAATCAAGAACCTTGCAACCAACGCGATAAAGGGGTTGCCAATCCCTTCACGGCCACTTGCAAAAGTGAGATCTGATAAAGATAATAAGATAAATATTTTTGGTATTTTTGTTGTATAGATTGAAAAGTAAAGATTGCAAAATAAAATAAATAGTAAACTAGAATTGTAGATTGGAAACTTATATGATATAAAATAGACCCGGGGGCCATAGGTTTCACTAGTGGCTTCTCTCATGATAGCATGTATTACGATGGGTGAACAAATTGCTGCCGAGCAATTGATAGAAAAGCGCATAGTTATGAGAATATCTAGGCATGATCATGAACATAGGCATCACGTCCGTGTTAAGTAGACCGAAACGATTCTGCACCTACTACTATTACTCCACACATCGACCGCTATCCAGCATGCATCTAGAGTATTAAGTTCATAAGAACAGAGTAATGCTTTAGGCAAGATGACATGATATAGAGGGATAAACTCAAGCAATATGATATAAATCCCATCTTTTTATCCTCGATGGTAACAATACAATACGTGCCTTCCCGCCCCTACTGTCACTGGGAAAGGACACCGCAAGATTGAACCCAAAGCTAAGCACTTCTCCCATTGCAAGAAAGATCAATCTAGTAGGCCAAACTAAACCGATAATTCGAAGAGACATGCAAAGATATCAAATCATGCATATAAGAATCCAGAGAAGAACCAAATATTGTTCATAGATAAACTTGATCATAAATCCACAATTCATCGGATCTCGGCAAACACACCACAAAAGAATATTACATTGAATAGATCTCCGAGAACATCGAGGAGAACTTTGTATTGAGAACCAAAGAGAGAGAAGAAGCCATCTAGCTAATAACTATGGTCCCGAAGGTCTGTGGTAAACTACTCACACATCATCGGAGAGGCTATGGTGTTGATGTAGAAGCCCTTCGTGATGGATTCCCCCTCCGGCAGATCGCCGGAAAAGGCCCCCAGATGGGATCTCACGGGTACAGAAGGTTGCGGTGGTGGAAAAGTGGTTTCGTGGCTCCCTTGGATGTTTTTAGGGTATAAGAGTATATATAGGCGAAAGAAGTACGTCGGTGGAGCTACGAGGGGCCCACGAGGGTGGGGGCGCGCCCTCCTACCACGTGGCCGTCTCGTTGCATCTCTGACTTCCACTCCAAGTCTCCTGGATGACGTTTGTTCCAAGAAAGATCCTCGCGAAGGTTTTGTTATGTTTGGATTCCGTTTGATATTCCTTTTCTGCGAAACACTGAAATAGGCAAAAACAGAAACTCGCATTGGGCCTCCGGTTAATAGGTTAGTCCCAAAAATAATATAAAAGTGCATATTAAAGCCCATTAAACATCCAAAATAGATAATATAATAGCATGGAACAATAAAAAATTATAGATACGTTGGAGACGTATCAGTCTCTTCACTACTTGACCAAACCCTAAATTCTTTTTCTCGGGACTATTCCTTTTTCTATTAAAGGAATAACCATGTCTGCCCTAGGTTGTGAAGCAACCTATATTTCTATCACTCCGAAAATTCCCAAATAATTTTCATAATTCCTTTGGGTAATATGTTGCTCAAATATGCCCAAAAATTGATGTCCTTGCCCAAGGATAATTCCCCTATCATTATTCTTCATTTATGTCTAGTGTGGCTTTCTGTGAAGGAAGTGCCACCTATACTTTCTGGATTGATCTCAAACTTTCTAGGAATGATATATCATCCAAATCATTGTCTCATGCCAAAATTCAACTTTATTTTCCTAGCCAATCTTCCTCAGCATTTTTTTAAACTTTTTGTCAAATAGAAGGCATTGTGAAGGAAGTACTAGCTAGGTTTATCCAAATGAGTTGAAATTTTGCACACCTATTAATGTGCTGATATTACCACACTTATCCAAATTTCAGACCCATCCAACCATCTATGTGAGCACATGATCAAATCTTTGCTTCTATCAATATTTTCAGGTTGTGAAGCAAGAATATTTTATATTGCTTCATTTTGGCTGAAAATTTACCAGAGCATTCTCATGACCATAAAACCTCTCTCCACCAATTTTGGGACTAATTAATCAAGCAAATATTTCTCCAGAATGTTTGCAAGTTTCTGGACAAAGGGGATGTTTGTGAAACAAGTACCATTTTGGCAAGTCCATTTGGTATGAAATTTTGCCAACATCTTTATATGTCCAAATCATGATTCCTTGCCCAATTTTAGCTCAAGTGGTTACTCCATGTGAGTGAACCATCATGATCTTGATTCTGGACCATTTTAGCCACTTGCAAAGCAACTATAATAAGCCTTGGTCCATTTATTCTCAAAACCTCCAGAATCATAGTCCTTCCTAAGATAATCACCTGAGACAACTCCACTGGCAGCAATCAAATCCGTGTTGATCAGCAGTTCACGGCCAAGTTTGACACAGCAAACTTTACTCGATGCCTCACTTCACCTGAGAGCTCCTTTTGTCGATCCATCACCTCCCTCGGCCTCTATGATGCAGAGAGTAATGACTAGATAGCTCACGGCAGTCTCTTGCGTCCCCTCCTTGCCGGCCATAGTGGTGACCGCGTCGTTTGCACGCTCTCTGGCAGCGTTGGCCATGCTCTGGGCGTTGGGACGCGTCGGCCAGCTCGACATCGACGGTTTCCGCGCGTATGGGCATGCCGACCTGACTCCCCTGCCTTCACCCATCGCCCTCGACCCTCTGCCCCCTCTCGAACCCTCCTCGCCGGATCTTGCCGACGCGCGGCCACGGGTGCACTGTGCCCCGCTTGACCCGGTCCTCGCTCCGTCCGTTTCTTCTGCTCTCCGGCGTCGGTTCCTTCTCCGTGATCCCTGCATCAATGCTTCATCATCTTCCTGTGCCCGCCCGTGCTCTCTGAGCGTCACCAGATCTTTGGCCGAGCTCGAGCAGCGGCACTCGGCCACGGCATCCCTCGTCCGGCTATATATAACCGTCCCCGATCGTTTCCGAGCTCACCAACCGCTCCACCTCACTCCTCTACTCCTCCCCAGCCCTTGCCTGCACCTCGGAGCTCTTCATCGTCATCATTGGCTGCCATGGCCGCCGACCCCCTCCGCCTAAATTGGCTCGAAGCCGAGCCTCTCCCTCCACTCCACCACCTCTAGACGCCTCCTACTCCACCTAGAAGACACCCCGGTACCCCTCCTCCTTCCCCGGTGGCTCTGTTCCTCGAGTTCGCCGGAGCCCGTAGACCCCGTCCGCCGGCGCCCATGTTGCCATCGCCCTGGACCACCCCGTCGTCCGTGGATGGTCCCTGGAGATGCGCCCGAGCCCGCTGAGCTCACCCGTATGCGGACCCTCGTCGGAGATGCCCCGTAGCTCCGGCAGGCCTCATCGGGGCTAGCTATGCCGCAGCCAGTCACGGGCGAGAGGAAGGAGACGAGGCCGCCCCCGCCAGCTGGCCTTGGACCTTGTGGGACCCACGCGTCAGCGACTCAAGCCCCGGCCCCGCCACTGCCACGTCGGATAAGTGGAGACGTACTCCGGATAGTACGCTTTCCCTTACCGAAGGCGTATTCCCCTCTTCTTCGGGCCGGAATACGTTTTCCTCTCCGGAAAACATATTTTCAGAAAAGCCATGTTCTGTTTAACTGCCAGGGACCTGTTTGTAGAAGTTATTTTTGCAGATTAGTCCCTGAGCTTTAAACGGTCGTATCTTTTTGGTTCTAAATCCAAATGAGGTGATTCCAAAGCCCACTTCTTCGTCTTGTCGAGCCCATTTTGTTGGTATCATTTTCACCATGTGACAACATTCTGAAAATGACCATTATGCCCTTGCCCTTAATCAGCCCCCTCGAAGAGAGAACGCTTTCCGGCGATTATTTCCGCGAGCTTTTCGCACTTCTTCCCAATGAATCTCTCCACCCTAGGAAAGCCACACCCTCCATTTGCATGATTGCAATGCAGTGACATGGTTTAAATTATTTGAACTTGTTTAAAATATTGCTTTAGCTACTTGTGATTTGTTCATGGCATTTCTCAGAGTATTGTATTGATCTTGCTATTGCCATGATTTTTCTTGGAGTTCTAGGACTTATATTTTGAAGGTTATGTGGATGACATGTTGCCTTTGTATTGTTAGTGGCACTACAAAAAAATACACGTCCGTGATGATACGTGTTTGTCACAGTAGGTCGCGTTTTCTGTCATGCATGTACATCCATGACAAATTTATGACAGAATCAAGATAGTCATACCTGTGCTGTCGTAGAAGTGTTCCATGACATTACCAAAATTATCATGACGGAAGTGTCCACTTCCATGACGATAAATCACGCATCACAGAAGTGCTTTCATCAAGGGTGACCAAGAGGTGGCATCCACCGTAACGGAACGCCGTTAAGCTATCGGGTCGGGTTTTGGATCCGATAACCCGTTAACAGCCCCAACCAATGAGGACTTTCCATGTGTAAAATCATCATTGGCTAGAGGAAACACGTGTCGGCTCATCGTTGGGATAGATGTCATCCACTCACTGGACAGAAGCCGCCTATGATACGTCGACACGTGGCACGACCCAACAGTGGCCCATTCCTATGAAAAGGTCGGCCCGTTTGACTTGGTCAAAAGCTGGCGGGCCGGCCCATGGAAAGCCTGTTAACGGCCTGTTCGCATATAGCCCATTTACAGCTCGCTAACCCAAGGCCTGTTACGCCCTATCCGAATTAGGCCCAGTAGCATCATCTGGGCCATCCAATATGGTTCCAGCCCGTTTTCACTTATGGCCCATGTATAGCCCATGACGTCTTTCGGCCCATATGAGGCCCTTTGTAACTCTTGGCCCATTAGCGGCCCATGCTGAAACTGGCCCGTAATGAACAGTGTATTACTTTACACCCATTAACGGCCCGTGGTGAAACTGGCCCGTAATGAACAGTGTATCACTTTATACCCATTATCGGCCCATTATTCTGTTGGGCCGTATCCAGCCCAAGTTAACTTTCGGCCTTCTAAGGCCCATTTATTCTTGGGCTCATTTGCAGCATTCGGTTACTTACGGCCCGTTACTGTCATTTTCTGCTTGTGGGCCAAATTCAGCCCGTCGTTACAGTCAGCCCGTTTATGGACCGTTAGTCTGTTGGGCCATTTTCCTAGCATCACCAAATACGGCCTATTAACGGCCCGTTATGGTCAGCCCATAAAACGTATGATTTCCATTAAAGGCCCATCTACGGCCCATTAAAGGCCCATACAAGACCCATAAATGAGGCAGCGGCCCATGGATCGTACGAGACGTAGAAGGCCCATGGATCCTACGAGACGTAGAAGGCCCATGGATCCTAAGAGACGTAGAAGGCCCATGGATCCGACGGCCTGTGAAGGGCCATGGTCGGGCGAGCTGGCCCCCGTTTGAACGATATAGCATATTCAAAGAATTATCCTACTCAATACTATCACCTCTAAAAGGTATAAAACTATTCGAATAGCCGTGTCCGTGGTAAAGGACTACTTGGTTGCCTATACAGTTCATAGACAAGTTAATGGATACTACTAAAAGACTCAAGATAAGTGTGAGTACCGAGGATGGCCCTCTCGTAGGATGACGAGGGAGGATCCCCGGTGGAGTATTGTGTTGGTGAGTAGTGGACTCGTGTGCGAAAACTATTTTACTAGTGGAGTCTCGTAGGATAGCTTAGCCAAGAGTCAAAGCTGGCTTGCTGCAATAACTCCACCACCTTCTTGAGAATGAGCATGTATAGTAGGTTCTGATGTAAGACTTGCTGAGTACCTTTGTACTCAAGTTTGCTTAATTACTGTTTTCAGACAACAACACCGCCCCCTCCGATGGGTTCTACGTAGACCTTGATGTCGACGAGTGTCTAGCCACCCAGGTGGTGGTCCTGGCCATGGAGGGCCCTATGTAGATAGACAGGCTTTGAGAAGCCTTCTTTATTTCTAGTGTCTGTACTCAGACTATTTGCTTCCGCATGTGCTTGTATGCTTGTATGACTTGAGTGTTGGGTCATGTGACCCCTACCTGTATGAACATGTTATGTATGGCTCTCTGGAGCCTTTAAATAAAGTACTTGAGTTGTAGAGTTTTGTTGTGATGCCATGTTGTATGTACTCATATCCGGCATATTGTGTGTATGATTGAAATGCTCGGTATGAGTGGGATCCGACAATCTAGTTGTTTATCCTTGGCAGCCTCTCATATGGGGAAATGTAGTCTAGTGCTTCCTGAGCGATAGTAGTCCGCTACAGCCCGGTTCACCAGAGTCCTGCTAGCCCAGCACTACTGCTCTGGACACTTGACTGGCCGGCATGTGTTTCACTTCGTTCCTATGTCTGTCCCTTCGGGGAAATGTCACGCGGTGACATCCGGAGTCTTGCCTAGCCTGCTACAGCCCGGGTTCCCCAGAGTCCTGTTAGCCCAGTGCTACAGCCTAGATTCACTCGCTGATGACCGACATGTTCGATGTGATTCATGTATGCCTGTCTCCATAGGTCTGTGCCGCTTTGGGTTCATGACTAGCCATGTCGGCCCGGGTTCTCTGTCATATGGATGCTAGCGACACTATCATATACATGAGCCAAAAGGCGCAAACGGTCCCGGGCCATGGTAAGGCGACACCCATGGGATACCATGCGTGAGGCCGCAATGTGATATGAGGTGTTACCGGCTAGATCGATGTGACTTGGAATCGGGGTCCTGACATCATGCGTCATAGAAGTGCTTTCGTCAAGGGTGACCGACACATGCATCCACCGTAACGGAACACCGTTAAGCTATCGGGTCCGGTTTTGGATCCAATAACCCGTTAACAGCCCCGACCAATGGGGATTTTCCACGTGTAAAATCATCATTGGCTGGAGGAAACACATGTCGGCTCACCGTTGGGACAGATGTCATCCACTCATTGGACCCAAGGCGCCTATGATACGTCGACACGTGACACGGCCCAACAGAGGCCCATTCCTGTGAAAAGGCTGGCCCATTTGACTTGGTCAAAAGGTGGCGGGCCGGCCCACGGAAATATTGTTAGCGGCATGTTCGCATATAGCCCATTTACAGCCCGCTAACTCACGGCCCGTTACGGCCTACTAGAATTAGGCCGAGTAGTGTCATCTGGGCCGTCCAATATGATTCCAGCCCGTTGTAACTTTCGGCCCATGTATGGCCCATGACGTATTTCGTCCCATATGAGTCCCTTTGTAACTCTTGGCCCATTAACGACCCGTGGTGAAACTGGCCTGTAATGAACAGTGTATCGCTTTATACCCATTAGCGGCCCATTATTCCATTGGGTCGTTTCCAGCCCGTGTTACCTTTCGGCCTTCTCAGGGCCCATTTATTCTTGGGCTCATTTCCAGCATTCGGTTACTTACGGCCCGTTACTGGCCTTTTCTGCTTGTGGGACAAATTCAGCCCGTGGATACAGTCGGCCCGTTTGTGGCCTGTTAATCTGTTGGGCCATTTTCATAGCATCATCGAATACGGCCTATTAATGGCCCATTATGATCAGCCCATAAAATGTACGATTTCCACTCTAGCCCGTTTATGGCCCCTTATACGGCCCGTACAAGGCCCATAGATGAGACGACCCGTAGAAGGCCCATTGATCCGACGGCCCATAGAAGGCCCATTGATCCGACGGCCCATAGAAGGCCCATGGATCCGACAGCCCATAGAAGGCCCACGGATCTGACGGCCATAGAAGGCCATGGATCGTCCGTCCTGTAGATGGCCCATGGATCGTACGGCCTGTGGAGGGCCATGGTCACTACAATGTTTGGGCGAGTTGGCCCCCGTTTGAACGATATGGCATATTCAAAGAATCATCCTACTCTATACTATCACCTCTAAAAAACATACACTATACAATAAAGAGACTAAGGCATAGAACGTAGAATAATCCTACACTATACAATAAAGAAATTACAGCCGATTATACCCACTGGGCATTATGGTTCGACACAGGTGATAATAAAGCATACACAAACAACAAATTACATACACTGGGCAAATACAGCTCATACATCATGGACGCGCATCAACTTAACTCCATTTGAACTATAATCTCTTCAGAAAATAGGATTGGCCGGATTCAGATAGCACAAATTTCAGTCTACAAAATCTCCAATTCCTTCATGGTTACCTCAGCGTCTTGTTTCATTTTTTCGACTCCTGCATCTAATACCTGCATGTCCAGTCTCAACTTGTTGATTATACGTTGACAATCATGTACACATTGTCTTGCCACCTCTAGTTGATGCTCAAGAACATCAGCACATTCCAATTCCAATCCATAATCATTCGGTAACGGCCATACCGCACTGCTCGCAGATCTTTGTGTTGATGTCACTTCATCCTGAAATGTTTTTGTAAGTACACATGACTAGGGAAAAAATATAGTTACAACAGTGAAGCGAACAAGACACTATTTTGTACTACATGGCAAAACAGGACTAACAATAATGTTAGACGTCACTTTAAAAAAAATGTTACACGTCATGAAGCATAAGTAGTTGATATTTTAAAAATTATAAAAAAGATAGCCTGTGCAGCCTGCATACAGAAATCCCTCTTAGCTCACCAGAGGAGCATGATGTTGGGGCCCAATCGAAAACATAGACAAGTTACAAATTTAGACAGCACGTTGCATATAAGTAAGCAAGCAGTTGGCCATTCTATGCCTCAATTAAATTCTTAGGGAGCATAATGAACAACAGAGGGTTTCATACAAACATACTACAGCAGGCAAAACTATGCAATCATTAGCGTAGTATAAACTAGATTGTGAACCTCATGCAATAATAGTTGGTTAATAGACTTCAAAGCTTCAGGCACACTTCGGCAGAGTAATTAAATGGTAAGGCCTTTAATTATGTCAACTAATAGTGATACAAGTACCGAACATCAGGCATGATTATTTGGGCATCTCATTAACTGAGGACAAATAAAGCAATTGAAAAGAGAAAATTAACTATGCCTGAAACAAACAAGGAGTTGAACTATTGAGTTTCATATAGGGACTTACCTTAGCAGGTTGAAGAGGCTTAGCGCAGCTACTACTTCTCTTGCATGGCTCCTTCCTAACATCTTGTACTTGGAAATCCTCAATCTTATCTTCATTGCACCCCCTCTGCAAGGTGACACAAACTAGTTACTCGTCTCCTTAGAAGATAAATATGCATACTTTCTAGTCTGTGAACACAAAAGAATGAGATTATAACAAAACAACACCACATAATGAAATGTGCCGCATCCCTTGCACTTGCACACAATGAAATGAGCATTTACTATGTCTGCACTATGTAAAAACTAGGCGTACCTTCGAACTGGATCTCCAGGTACTCTTGGAGAGCCTACTGTAGTGTACAGCCAAATCTTTATGTCACCTATGAGTTAGACAAGGCCCCACTACAGCAGCCCTTAGTGTTTAAATCGTTGAAAAGCTCTGTTAGAGTGTTAGGTCAAGAATAGCAAGTAATCAAAGCAAACAGTCCTAGTATGGCTGGCTGATGCAAACAAGCAATTGAACAGATGTGTGAGCAAATCTTACATATCAAGAAAAGAAGCAAAGAAGGAGGCTTAAAGACCATCACTTGACTGACCAGATTTAAGGGGCATTTAAACATCATGTGCAACGTATGAACTAACATAAACATTGCATATTCCAGATTCTACAATGGAATGCACATGTATTAGGTTATGCCATGTATGATGATGCCTAAATGTACAGATAGCAGGCAGGAGTGATTCATCATTGCACGCACAATTGAATTGTAGGTTAAGGGCCAGTTCGATTCCGCCTTTTCAGGGCATATTGTCAAAATAAGCCATAAAAGATGTAAAGAAGTCATTTTTGAGTTATGGGCTTGGGCTTAACTAATTTCGCTTTGGAGGGGGGGTGTTTCGGGTAGAACGTCACTAAAAATTGAAGGGAAGGGGAATAGTGAAATGACTCTGTTGTCTGCCTATATTACACTCAAAATGCAACTGCTGACGCCCGTGTCACACGTGACCCTCAAGTAAAAACAAACACGCAAGCATTCATTGCCCTGCCCGCTTGCATCTCCTCTCCCCTTCCCCTTTCCCTCTACCCCGATCCCCTGCCTGCAGCACTAGGGTTCCTCCAGCGATCCGTCACCACTGATCCCATCTGGCCTGGTCCTCGATGATGCTATGTCCAGCTAGGCTACATGGCCGGCGGGTAGGGGCAAATCTCCCTGGTTGCTCCTCCCTCTGGCGCCGCCCCTCATTCTCATGGTCTCCAGCAGCTGCTCCACTGTGGTTCGTCCAGCGCGCTACTCCGGCGGGTGCTGCACAACTACGGCTGATGCCACACTATGGCAGAAGGCACCTTATTCCCCCTCCCCTCCTCCTAGGCCATGGCCTTGAGGTGCTGTTGAAGGATGAGCTCATCCAACAAGGTGAAGATCTCCTCTGATTTTTTGCCAAATTTTCATTCTGATCCACTATACGATGAATTGCTATGAGCTGCTTCTGCTGCTGCTATATGATGCATTGCTATGAGCTGCTCCTGCTGCTGCTATATGATGAATTGCTATGAGTTGTTGCTACTGTATGATGAGTTTCTATGAGTACTGCTGCTATATGATGAATTGCTATGAGCTGCTGCTGCTATATGATGAGTTGCTACAAGCTGCTCCTGCTGCTGCTATATGATGAATTGCTATGAGCTGCTCCTGCTGCTGGTATATGATGAATTGCTATGAGCTGCTGCTGGTATATGATGAATTGCAGACTGCTGTTGCTGTATGATGAGTTGCTATGAGCTGCTGCTGCTATATGATGCTTTCAGGTGGTGCTGCTATATGATAATAACCAGCCACTTGGACCATCGAATTTCAATAAATAATTGTTCTTCATTTAAATGTGGGTCATGCGTTCTTCGTTTAAATTAGGCAATGGGATCTCTATGGAAAACCTTGACCAAAGTAGATTGTGCCAAGTAGATCGTATCTTTGTATTTGCATTTTGAGCAAATAGTGATGGTCTGTTTTCCTATCATATTAATTACAGCACTGGGTTCAATTTGTGATGTTTGCAAGTAAAATTAATTTCCATATGGGCAACAAAATGAAAAAAATATAATGCAATCTAGACTTTCCACTGATCATACCAAAGATAAGCTGAAAATGCAATGAAAAGAACTGGTTGGCTTATTACATGGAGCTTATATTCACAGGTGCTTATTTTCTTAGGATAACTCGTAATAACTGTCCCTAAGAAACTTTGCTAATAGACCTAGCATACAAATAACATGTCATGATGATTGCAATGGAGGAGTGACGTACCATAGCACACTGTATTGGCTCACCGCTGCCTCTCCTTTTTTGCGATGTTCCATGAAATTGCCACATACATCTTGTACATTTTCATTGTGTAACCCTATCTGCAAGTTGACATGGCTAATTTCAGACGTCTCTACATGATACAACATTGCATATCCCTTGCGCATATTTAAACCACCAATTAACGATTGTGTCAGTACCATAAACTAGCCATGACTCTGTATGCTGGACTACCAGGCACTCTAAGGGAGCCTAATGTAGTGCACTGGAATTCCTACATGCCACCTACGATTTTGTGTAATGCTGCCCCTGTTCCTAAATATATGTCTTTGTAGAGGTTCCAGTATGGACCATGCGGGAGTCCTGGATTAGGGGGTGTCCGGATGGCCGGACTATACCTTCAGCCGGACTCCTAGACCATGAAGACACAAGATTGAAGACTCCGTCCCGTGTCCGGAAGGGACTTTCCTTGGCGTGGAAGGCAAGCTTGGCGATATGGATATGTAGATCTCCTACCATTGTAACCGACTTTGTGTAACCCTAACCCTCTCCGGTGTCTATATAAACCGGAGGGTTTTAGTCCGTAGGACAACATACACAACAACAATCATACCATAGGCTAGCTTCTAGGGTTTAGCCTCTTCGATATCGTGGTAGATCTACTCTTGTACTACCCATATCATCAATATTAATCAAGCAGGACGTAGGGTTTTACCTCCATCGAGAGGGCCCGAACCTGGGTAAAACTTCGTGTTCCTTGCCTCCTGTTACCATCCGGCCTAGACGCACAGTTCGGGACCCCCTACCCGAGATCTGCCGGTTTTGACACTGACATTCATGCTTTCACTGAGAGTTCCTCTGTGTCGTCGCCATCAGGAAGGATGCCTCGCCCCGTCTTTAAAGACGGCACCGTTGCTAAGGGAGCTTTGGCTGTCGGCCAAACCCTCCGGCTAGGTGGTTTTCTTATGACCGCCGGTTCGGCTTCTGCGCCGACGATGACTTCTCGAGCAATCGAAAACAATCTTCATGTCACCTCGGAACTCGCCGGGCAATTAGATCCAATGGAGCTCGCCTCCATAAATGAGCTCTTGGATCGCTTCGCCGCCTTGGGAGTCGCTATGGATTACGACCAGATTGGGCCTAAACCCGATCTGAGAGAGATTAACTCTCCCCAAGTCACCCATCACGTTGCCGTGGTAGAGGGACACCGCGGCGACCCTTCATCTATCTTAAGGACTCGCTACATCCAGATTTCCGATCCCTCCAAGCCGGATACCCGCGGAGGGGAGGATATCACTCAAGACCTGAACTTAGAGTCAGGTGACGGGCTGGATTCATTGGACAACATCCAGGAATCCAAATTTTCGAGTTCGGAAATTCCTCGGCCTCTGAGCCTCAGATGGGGTGAGGCTTCGGATTTATTTCCACCCACCCACCCCAACATAAGCGATCTATCCAAAATCAGGCAAGAGCCCGATGAAACAGTACATCTTTACTGGGCCAGATTCCTCCTGGTTAAGAACAGGCTAAGGGACTGCCGCGAGGAAGACGCAATTTCAATCTTCTGCAATAATTGCACGGACAAGGGAATACTCAACGCCATAAGTCGCTGTGATATTACACACTTCGCTGACTTGGCGTCCATTGTACGAAAGTACTATGTGATGGAAAGCGCCTGGAAAACCGAAATCAAATTTTGGGACAATCCGGCCCTGAATACAAACCCGGTCCGAAATAAAAGGGTGCATCATCACCAGACACCCGGGTTAAGCACTAAAAAGCAAAAACCCTCTACAGGGCATGGAACCATACTGGAAGGATGGCTCAATGGACCCTGTAAAATTCACAGTACAAAGGACGCCACACCAACTCACAGCCTCAGAGCATGTTGGATACTCCGGTAGGTGGCCAAAATTGGCAAAAATCTCCTAATTCCGGAGGCCACAGAAAGCCACCCCAGAGACACCAATACGGTATTAACAGTCTTCGAGACCTTCGCATCAAATAATATGCGAAAAAGGACACTCTGCGGCCTTGCCGAAGTCTACCAAGTAGCAACAATAAACCCATGAAGTGACACGACTATTACTTTAACGCCAGTGATGAACCTAAATTCCGAACAGCCCGAGCACCAGCCGCATTGGTCCTCAGTCCAATAGTGGATGGCTTTCGTATTACCAAGGTACTCATGGACGGCGGCAGCGGATTGAACCTCATTTATGAGGAAACCCTTCAAAAAATGGAAATAGTCTGGAACCGCATTGAGCGAAGCAGCACAACCTTTAGAGGAATAATCCCCAGTCGGGAAGCGCGCTGTATAGGAAAAATCACACTAGATGTGGTGTTCGGCATGCCGGATAATTACAGGTCCGAAGAGGTCACGTTCCATGTGGCTCCGTTCAGCAGCGGTTATCACGCTCTGCTAGGGCGGGAAGCGTTTACAATCTTCCAAGCAATACCCCATTACGGGTACACGAAGCTCAAGATGCCCAGGCCTAACAGGATCATCACTCTCGCTAGTGATCCGGATATAACACTCCGCGCCGAAAAAAGACAGCCGCACTGGCCCTCGAGGCACTATCCGAAGCCCTAGCGGCTGAGGAACTGACTGCGCTGCGCTCTATGGTGAATAGGGTCGATGTGGTACTCGACAAAAGATCCAAGTCCACCTCCTTTAAACCGGCGGACGGAATAGTCAAATTCCAAGTCCATCCAACGGACCCCAATAAAACAGCTTCCATCGGGGCACAGTTAAACCCTGATGTAGACGCCGCACTGCGAGAGTTCCTACAAGAGAACTGGGACATTTTCGCCTGGCACCCTTCAGACATGCCAGGAATCCCACGCAGGCTGGCCAAGCATAGCTTAAATATCCAAACAGGATTCAAACCTGTCAAACAGGCTCTTCGGCGTTTTTACGAACCTAAGAGACAGGCCATGCGAGAGGAGCTAGCAAAGCTATTGGAGGCTGGATTCATCAGAGATATAAAACATCCGGACTGGCTAGCAAACCTGGTGATGGTACCAAAGAAGGACAAATCCTGGCGCCTGTGTGTTGATTTTAAAGACCTTAACAAGGCTTGCCCAAAGGATCCCTTCCCCCTCCCCCGCATCAATCAAATTATCGACGCTACCGCAGGACACGATTCGTTGTGTTTCCTCGACGCATATTCCAGCTACCATCAAATCAAGATGGCAGAACCAGACCAAGCCGCAGCGGCTTTTATTTCACCATACGGCCCATTCTGCTTCAATGCGATGCCCTTCAGGCTCAAAAACGCCAGTGCAACATATCAGCACATGATTCAGACATGTCTGGTAAGCCAGATCGGCAAAACAGTGGAGGCATATGTAGATGATGTGGTCATCAAAACAAGACATGTTGAATCTCTAGTAGACGACTTGAGGCTCACATTTGATAACCTCCGAACATACGACATCAAGCTCAACCCGGAAAAATGCATTTTCGGCGTTCCAGCCAGAAAGCTCTTGGGCTTCATTGTATCCGGTAGAGGAATTGAAGCAAATCCAGCCAAGATCTGAGCTCTGCCACAACTGGATATCCCAAAGGACCTCAAACAAATACAAAAGTTAACCGGATGTGTGGCGGCTCTAAGCCGCTTTATCTCCCGCTTGGGAGAAAAGGCCCTACCCCTTTACCGCCTCCTTCGGCGCACCGAACACTTCAAATGGACGGATGCAGCCACGGCCAGACTCGACGAAATAAAAGCCATACTGGCAACAAACCCAGTCCTGGCCGCGCCAAACATTGGCGAACCAATGCTATTATACATTGTAGCAACACATCAGGTTGTAAGCGCAGTGCTCGTCGTTGAACGAGAAGCGGACGGACACAAATTCCCCCTTCAAAAGCCAGTCTATTATGTGTCCACTATCCCCACTCCCTGCAAATCACGGTACCCGCATTATCAAAAGATTGCGTACGCGGTATTCATGGCATCCCAGAAGCTACGACACTACTTTCAAGAGTGTTCAATAACAGTAGCCTCGGAAGTACCACTTAACGATATTATAAACAACCGTGACGCAACGGGCCGGATTGCAAAATGGGCCATTGAGCTCCTCCCGTTCGACATAACTTATAAGCCATGGTGAGCCATCAAGTCGCAAGTCTTGGCCGACTTCGTCGCAGAATGGACGGAGGCCGAACTCCCTAAAGAGTACGACACATATTCAAATTGGATCATGCATTTCGACGGCTCCAAGATGTTGGCCGGACTGGGGTCCGGCGTCGTTTTGACGTCCCCCACAGGAGACACAGTTCAATACATACTCCAGATTATGTACATGGATTCCAACAATGCAGCCGAATATGAGGCCCTTTTACATGGTCTCTGGATGGCAGTATCCATGGGCATTCAACGCCTAGAGGTGCGCGGGGACTCGAACCTCGCAATATCCCAAATAAATGGAGACTTCGATGCCAAGGATGCAAAAATGGCAGCTTACCGCAACACCGTCCTAAAAATGTCAGCTCGGTTCGAGGGGCTTGAATTTCACCATATAGCCCGAGAAAATAATCAGGCGGCAGATGTCCTGGCACGCATCAACGCAAAACGCGATGTAGTCCCCCCCAACATCTTTGTGGAAAGGCTGTTCAAGCCATCCATAGTATGGGAAGGGGAGCCGAACAATAACAGCCCGGACCCAACCGCACTGCCCGACACCGAACATCCTGACACAATCGGAGGCTCTGCCAATGAAATAACATCTTCAGCCCACGTAATAATGGCCGTCATCGCCCCGTGGACAGAAGCATTCCTCGCCTACCTTACTAGGCAGGAACTCCCCGAGGACCAAAATGAGGCACGCTGCATAGTGCGGCGATCCAAAGCCTACAGAGTCCACGAGGGAGAACTTTATAAGAAAAGCACTACCGGAGTCCTTCAAAGGTGCATCTCCGAAGAGGAGGGGCGGAACCTCATGGCTGAAATTCATGCCGGACTCGGAGGCCATCACGCTGCAGCTCGGTCCCTTGTAAGCAAGGCCTTCCATACATGCTTTTATTGGCCAATGGCCCGGGAAGACGCTCAGGACTTAGTCCAACGATGCACCGGTTGCCAGCTCTTTGCAAACCAAAGCCATATGCCACCCACCGCCCTCCAAACTATCCCCATTACTTGGCCCTTCACGGTCTGGGGGCTTGACATGGTTGGACCCCTTAAAGGCGGAACCCACAAGCAAAAATACTTACTGGTCATGGTGGATAAGTTCACCAAATGGATAGAAGCCAAGCCTGTTAAGACGGCCGAATCCGTACCGGTGAGAGACTTTATATCCGGGGTTGTACACCATTACGGCGTCCCCCACAGCATCATCACTGATAACGGCATGAACTTCACGGCCGACGAGGTAAAACTCTCGTGCAAAAACATGGGCATCAAGCTCGATTATGCTTCTGTCTATCTCCCACAAACTAACGGCCAGGTCGAACGTGCAAATGGTCTTATCAGGAGCGGAATCAAACCCAGATTAGTGCGGTCCCTCAAGGAATCTAACACGCACTGGGTAGAGGAGCTCGACTCCATACTCTGGGGGCTGCGGACCATGCCGAATCGTACCACCGGATACACACCATTCTTTATGGTGTACGGCGCAGAGGAAGTTTTGCCTTGCGACATAATTCATGACTCACCTCGAGTGCGCATGTACGAAGAAATAGAAGCCGAGCTCGATCGGCAGGACAACTTGGACGCATTGGTGGAGGAGCGTGACGTGGCAAAAGCCCGTTCCGCATTCTATCAACAGCAGGCTCGAAGATACAAAAGCAGAGAAGTACGGGCCAAAAATTACAACGTTGGCGAATTAGTTCTACGACTACCAGACAAGAAAAAGGACAAACTCAAGCCCAAGTGGGAAGGTCCCTTCATAATTGACCAAGTCCTGACTGGTGGAGCGTACCGCTTGCGGGATGCATCGGATAACCGACTCGAGACGAACCCATGGAACGCAGCCCATCTCCGAAGATTCTATGCCTAGCGCCGGACTCTGTGTTCATCTCCTTCCTCTGTCCATTTTTTATATATTTTCTGTCTTACATTTCTCTTCTCTCTCTCTCTCTCTCTCTCTCTCTCTCTTATAGCCTTTAAAGGCTCATAAAGTGACGCGCTATCCGCACTCATTAAACCTGGGGGCTTCTTTAAACAGAAGCTTATTCATACGGGCTTCATGCCCAACACATGTGTCACACTTCCGCATGTACCTTTTATTCACCATTATATGCATCGATATGACTTAAGTTTTGGCCAAGCTGGGTTGCCTGGCTCCTGTGCTTACCCCTATGTTCCCGATTGTTCGGCTAGGTGGTAAAGGGAGCACCTCTGTGATTGTTACTGCCGGGTCAGCCGGACGTGTACCTCAGACTGGGTGAAGCCGAAAGCTAGCGTTCTTAAGGGAATATTCGGTCGGTGAACTAAAGATGATCCTTTTTCATTTTTATCTATACGCCCCCAGATGTTTTTCCTGCGTTTCTTTTCGCAGCATGGACATGCACCTTAGGGCATGCCTCCCAGGGAAAGGAACCCCTAACGGAACTATTCTCCCTGGAAGATGTTTTTACTAACCATGTAATATAACATAACTAGTCGGGCACTTGTCTGTTCATGCACTAATGACCCCTACGCCTGGTCTCCATGCATTCCCCGGTTCCTATATAACCGCATGGGAATTCGGACACACTCCGGACCGTCAGGTCCCGAGGCTGAAGCGAAAAGGTCGGCCATGACAAATGATCTACAATCCGGCTAGAAGGCATTATAATTGTCAATTAAATTACATACTCATTTTGACTGATTGTATTCCTCTTCAATACCATCTAACAGGCTGTCTAATTTACAGTCCTACTGGGAATACTTTGCGGCCAACTCTACTTGGCCGTATACTAAGCTTACAGGGATCTCCTTCCCATCGGGCCCTACAGGACCGACCTCGGCCATGTGGTTGGGGTCAGCCTTTCGTACCGCATCTTCACCATGGCCCAGGCCTCCCTAGCGCCTTGACGGCAGGCCGATATCTTCCACAATCGGAAGCGCCGCCGTGCTCCCTTTAGCTTCTTCGCAAGCTCTCCAAGACCTTCGGGCATGGAGACGGATGGCCACAGGGCCTGGGCGACGCCTTGCATCGCCTGCCGAACTCGATCGAGCAGTTGCGAGAGCTCGGGAAGAAGGTCACCCGTAGAACCGGGCATCTCCTCTGCAGGACGACCTGTTAGCACACCTACAGACATTTCTCTGTTAGTCGACTTCCCCGTCGAACTTTCTTTCAAAGGTTCATTCAAGCACTTACTAAATATGCCGCGCCGAAGCCGCTGATTCTCCTTCACGGAGTCTGACAGCTGGGCACGAACATCTTTCAGCTCGACGCCCAGCTTGGTGTTGGCATCTTGGAGATCGTTCTTCTCCCGCCTCACCTTTGTCAGCACCTTCTCACCAGCCTTTAGCTGGCGTAGGAGGTGTTGCCTTTCCGAATTCAATCCGGCGCCATCTGCAATTTCATTTGTCAGATTCGCACCCATGCCGTGCTTCGCAAAATACTTATCTTTCGATGTGTATATTACCAGAGGGGGTCTCCTTAGGCTCCCCTGCCGCGGCTAGTGTGGCCTCAAGTTGGGCTTTGCATTCTTCCAGCTCCTTGGACAGTAGGGAATTCTTTTCTGTAAGAACCTGCATAACAAATGATCCTTAAATCAGTTATTCTAACTGTTTCAAGTCTCGGGGGCTACTGGTATATATATATATATATAATTACCAAAATTTTCTTACCCGTATGTCTTTTACATATTGCTCTGTGGCTCTGGCTAGACCATTTTGAGCGGCACGGAGGTACGCATCTCCCGAGTTGAAGGCATCTAACGCCCCTTGAGAGAAACAAGCGTCGCGAAGAATTGTCCGGCGACGCCTGTGGTTCATGGCACTCTCCACCTCAGAGTTGGTGGAAGACAACCCGTCCACATCCTCCGTCGGAGGAGCGTCTGGCGTGCACCTTGTGGTCGCCTCCGCCTCCGGGCCAGGCTTTAGAGCCTGGCTGGTGGAGGCGTGATTGGCAGCCTCTCTGGATATAGTCCAGCGAGGCCTCTTTGTCCTGAAGAAAGCACGAGTGTCAATGTGCCTCGAAGGTATAACACCTGGGATAAGGGGGAATGCCATACCTTTGCGCTGACGCCTCGGTCCGGACTGCACTTCTTTTCTTCCCACGGGTCCCTGCGGCCCCTCGTTGGCTTGTCGCCGCAGGTTCGGCCTTCCGCTTTAAAAACCTCCCCTACAAAGTTCGGTTGTAATCAGGAAACTGAAAACACGAGAGGGCGGACACCTATTCGGGGTACTGGGACTTCGATCTCAGTTACCTGGGAGGCCGGGATTAGCCCTGGGTAATCGGCCGTAATGGCCACCAAGGCGTTGTCCTTGCTCAATTAATGGAACACTCCATCAATCAGCTCCACAAATATGTCGGGATCCTCTTGAGAGGCTAGGTCGAGGGACCGTCCTGGGTCCTCGAGTTGTGGAGGAGGGCTGCTTATTTCCTTAACAGCCCGGCGCAGTTCCTGCGTTGAAGTCGTTAGACTGAATATTTAACAATGGGAATACAAAACGGATGGGCAAGTAAATACGACCGCTTACCCAGCTTGGGGGATTGTGCATAGAGAATCCACCCTGTGGGTTGACGCGGAGAAATTCCTCCTCTTCTCCCTTATACAAAGTGGACAAGATCTTTAGTAGAGCGGCAGCTGAATCCGTCCCCTTACGGCCGTAGCGGGTGGCGTCGTCCTCCCCGTTGAAGTCCCACATGGGGTGGCTTCTATACTGAAGCGGTTGCACCCCCCCGCATAATGCATTCGGCCATAACCCCGATCATGGTTAGTCCGGAATGGGCTAACAATCTTATTCGACCCATCAGGTAAATGATGTCCCTGTCACTTTCCCTCTGAGGGCTCCGTGGACGCCAGCTTAGGCGCTTCTTTAAGGGAGCACTGTCGAATTCAGGGAGGCCGATCCGGACAGGATCCGGAAGCGGGACATCTTCTATATAAAACCATTCCGAGGGCCAGTCTTCGGACGCCTTCTTTGGGGTTACGGACAGATATCCGGTCCCGGCGATGCGCCACACTTCGGCTTCACCCACTTGATTCATTGACCCCTCCTTAGAGCGGGGCACAAGGAAGAATAACCTTTTCCATAGCCCGAAATGAGCCTCGATATCCAAAAACAGCTCGCAGAGGGCTACGAAGCCCGCGATATGCAATACAGAGGCAGGCGTGAGATTGTGTAGCTGGAGGCCATAGAACTCCAGGAGCACCCGGAGAAATGGATGGATTGGAAATCCAAGCCCCCTTATTAAATAAGGGACGAGGCACACCCGCTCTCCTTTGGAGGGATTAGGGGCACTCTCCGCTTGCTCTCCGCCATTATAGATGGCAAGGCCGGCTCGAACCGGGACCATATAGGTCGGGGGGAGAAATCCCTTAGTCTGGAGCGTCACTAGCTCGCTATGCGGGATGGAGCATCTCTCCCAGTATCCAGGCTGAGGGTTGGAAGGGCGAGAGGAGGAGTTGTGATGGCTGGCCATGGTGGAATGGACCTTTGTTGGATGCGCTCTGATGAACACTCGCGAAGGGGGGAAGATGTGGTTTGGATCTAAATCCTCATCCCCTTAAATAGGTCAGCTCATTTACACGGCTAGGGGTGTGAATGTAAAAACACTCATTCTTTTCATATTCGTTCGACACGTGGGAAGCGGCCATTATTGGGCGTAGAAGCCAAGAAGCGCAACATCTACAAGAAACTGGACTTTATTCAACAGGTACACGGAATTTGGAGGAGAACCCTCCTTGCAATGCCGAAGACAATCTGCGTGCCGGACTCATCGTCATTGAAGCCTGGTTCGGGGGCTACTGAGGGAGTCCTGGATTAGGGGGTGTCCGGATGGCCGGACTATACCTTCAGCTGGACTCCTAGACCATGAAGACACAAGATTGAAGACTCCGTCCCGTGTCCGGAAGGGACTTTCCTTGGCGTGGAAGGCAAGCTTGGCGATACGGATATGTAGATATCCTACCATTGTAACCGACTTTGTGTAACCCTAACCCTCTCCGGTGTCTATATAAACCGGAGGGTTTTAGTCCGTAGGACAACATACACAACAACAATCATACCATAGGCTAGCTTCTAGGGTTTAGCCTCTTCGATCTCGTGGTAGATCTACTCTTGTACTACCCATATCATCAATATTAATCAAGCAGGACGTAGGGTTTTACCTCCATCGAGAGGGACCGAACCTGGGTAAAACTTCGTGTTCCTTGCCTCCTATTACCATCCGGCCTAGACGCACAGTTCGGGACCCCCTATCCGAGATCTGCCGGTTTTGACACTGACAGACCACATACAGATGTATGTAGATGCATTTTCGAGTGTAGATTCACTCATTTTGCTCCGTATGTAGCCTATAGTGGAATCTCTAGAAAGACTTATATTTAGGAACGGAGGTACGAGGTAGTATCATGTATGACATCTACATATCTAATTTAGCAGCCAGTCGTAGAAATCATTGTCTGCACATAAGGATTACTGGTCGAAATTCTAGCAAAGCACGCTGGCAGGCACAGAACAATACAAGAGAGAGAGATGCGCTTACAAGATCATAGCAATGCCTCAGTCTAGGATCTTGGTTGGCCAAGTTGTTAGATCCAGAAGAAACACTGTCCTTGTAGTTTTTGCCAGCTGCATAATAGGTAACATCGACCGGTTAGTATATTTGAAGTACATCGGGAAGGTGATGCTGGACGGGTTTAAAGGTGACAAGTACCTAGGCCGTGGCGGGTGCTTGGCATCTCTCTAGACGGTGCGAATCAGGTTAGAAACATCGAGGGTGATGGCGCTATGCTGGCTGTCAGGGTCCGGTACGGAGATCTAGAACCGTCGAGTAGGGTGTTTGTGGAGCGGCTCCGGTAGTGTGGACTATGGTGTGGGCGAAGTGGTTCTATGGCCGTGGACGAGGGTGTAGGTGAAGCTGCTCTGGTGGTTGGGTTAAGGATGGTGTCAACAATGCGGATCTGCGGCCGTGGATGGGGCGTCAGAAGCTGCTCCAGTGGTTGGGTTAAGGATGGTGTCGACGATATGGATCTATGGCCGTGGATGGGGCGTCAGAAGCTGCTCCGGTGGTTGGGTTAAGGGTGGTGTCGATGATGCGGATCTGCGGCCGTGGACGGGGCGTCAGAAGCTGCTCCGGTAGGTTGGATGAGGGTGCGAGGAAGCGGATCTGAGGCCGTGGACTTGTGAGTTGGCAAAGCGGCCCCGGTATGATTGAGAATGGTATAGGCGAAGCTACTCCGGTTGGGTTGACGATGGTGTCGGCGAAGCGGCTCCGGTAGGGTTGAAGAAGGTGTCGGCAAAGAGGCTCTGGTAGGGTTGAGGAAGGTGTCGGCGAAGAGGATCAGAGGCCGTCGACGGGGGCGTCGGTGGGGCGGCTCCGGGGGGGGGGGGGTGGACGAAGTGTCTCTGGTGGGGAGTACGAATGAGCCGCTGCAGATGCGCAGCGGTTGACGAGAGTACCGGCGAAGCAGATCCGGCGCCGTGGACAAGGCCGGCACTGAATGGGCTGTGGTACAGTGGTGGATGAGTAGTCTACTTGTTTCTAGGGGAGGTGGGAGGGGTAGATGCGGCCGGAGAAGCAGAACCGGCGAGGTGGACGCCTCTGGCAGTGAATGGGCTATGGTACGCTGGTGGATGAGCAGTCTAGGGTTTCGAGAGGGGAGGGGAGAAAGGGCGATGAAGTACGGACGACGTGATGTAAGATGCTCTGGTGCTATGGAGTTAGTCGTTTTTGCGGGAGGGGAGAGGAAATGGGGGTGTCGTGTAGTGGGGGAACCGGAAGTTACCAAAGCAGCCCCGACCTATCATGTAGATGAGGGCGGTATTGTAACTATTGGTCTCCGTGCACCAAGGACAAAAGGGGGATTTCGCATGCTAAAGACTAAGGTGGCAGAAATTTTAGAAGGATGCGGGAGATTTTGCCGCCCACGGGATCGTTCGTATCCAGTTTCAACTAATTTTGGACCATGCTAGCAGGAAGGTCATGCTAGACTGTGTACACGGGGCACGCGTCAGCAGTTAATAACTGGTGTGAAGTCCACCCCAGAAAAAAAGACAATAACTCAGGATGATGCGCCGATAACTTGGACGTTCACACGGGCACGGCCAATCGTACGGGTGTATGGCGCGTTCACAAAAAGGGATCAAACGCTCAGCCTATGTATTTCTCGTGTAAATAGATAATTTAGTGCCATTGGTTATTTACTTTAAACATAATGCATTGACGTGTTAGTGTAGAGGCACACAAAAAGAAATGGATATTGTAGTCAGCTACTTAAAAGTGTTACCTCATATGATTACATAGCCTCCATTTCATAAATTGCGTACCCGTTGAATTCATATATGAATATTACATATATTACTTCAAAATAGAAACTTAAATCATCCAAGACTAAAGAATTTGATACATGTACATGATAGCTACATTGGTTGTTTGAAGAAACATCAATGTAACTTTGGCATGCACAACTGAAAAGGTTTATTTAAATAGAAAAAATGTGATATGTGAGTGTCCAATCTTTATAGCGTTGAATCGATATTGTACCTTTGGCCATGATACAAAGTAGATATTGACTTATGTTCAAGCGATGGACGTCCACGATCGCTAGATAGTGATATGTGAATGAATTGTGCAATCTCTCTCACACACATACATATCTCATTTCCCTGTGGACATCGGAATCACACACGTGCACTTCGTGTATTTCTCTCCCTCCGTCAGGGTTAAATTTGTCTTTCTACCCTGTCCTACAAGTCTCTCACACAGAAACACACACGCTCTCTATGTCTAACATGCCCACCCCTTTAATTCCGCCCACCCACAGCCACTAATGTCTCAAAGTATAATAATGTCTCTCACACATATGCTATCTACCTATCCCTTAATATAGCTATATATGTGTCACACAAACTCCTTCTCCCTACTAGCAAGATGCCCATGCGTTGCACGGAACATCAAGATGCATTTGTATGAGAAGTTTATCTTGTGGGAGAAAAGGATGAACGAGGGAATGCCTTATTTGCAAATGCGGAGAGGGGTGTGGGTATCTTTTTGCAAAATTGCCATAGTTTCCTTCCTTTCCGTCGGATATAAATCGGATGGCCTATATTGCAGGATGGCAGGAACACAATCATCACCAACTCTGTTTTTTTATCAGAGTAGAGATATGTGAGTGTCACTGCCCCCCCCCCACACACCCACACTTCCCAACACCGAAGGAGTAGGGTGACACCTCGATCTTGATACTAATCTATCGACTGGCTTCTCTCTCAAACATACACACACACACACACACACACTGCCCGACACCGAAGGAGTAGGGTGGCACATCGATCTTGATAATAATCTATCTACTCCTCTTTCAAACACACACACACGCGTGCGCTAGTTGTGCCTCTGTGCCTACCGCACACACTCTCGATACGTCTTTCTCTCCCTCCCCCCCCCCCCCCCAACAATGACAGCAGAAGGGTGACAACTCGATCTGAGCATAATCTGTCAATTGGTTTCTCTCTCAAACATTGTGTCTCGGTGCCTCGCTCGGTAGCCCCCTCGATATGTAGACTTCTCGCGCGCGCATAGCTGTAGTGACGATGACGCTGAACCTAGTGTGCCTTGTTTTTACCGGCCTCATGTGATAGTTTTCACCCTGTTTTCTGTTAATTAACAAGGCAACCTTTTCTTTGTTACTACTAGTGAATCTAAAATCATTCGGGGCAGACATAAAATATATCACTTCAACCCAATTATCGCATCAACTATTTTAAAATAAATAAGCTAGCTGCCCGTGCGTTGCACGGAACATCAAGATGCATTTGTATGAGTAGTTTATCTTGTGAGAGAAAAGGTTGAATGAGGGAAGGCCTTATTTGCGAACGTGGAGAGACGTGTGGGTATATTTTTGCAAAATTGCCATAGTTTCTTTCCTATCTGTTAGATATAAATCCGAAGGCCTATATTGCAGGATGGCACGCACACCATCATCACCAACTCTGTTTTCTACTCCCTCCGTTCGAAAATACTTGTCATCAAAATGGATAAAAAGAGATGTATCTAAAACTAAAATACGTCTAGATACATTTCCTTTTATCCATTTTGATGACAAGTATATGTTGAACGGCCAATGCATCCACCTTCAATTAATGCATGAGGGAAGTAATGGGAGGAGGTCCGGGAAAAGAGGCCGCACGATGTGAATGCAACGTAGTTTGCCCTCATTGCCCTCATATAAAGGCACCCCTCCATTCCAATGCATCTACCACATCGTACGCACCTAAGCATTTGCCTAAGCACCTACACTAAGTGCAAAAGAGCTCACTCCAGACCCATGGCGGCGATGCTCATGAGCGGCCAGCGGCTGCGCCAGATGGTCCCACGACGTCGGCCTGCGGCATGGCGCCGAGGATCGTCTCCAGACGGTGTTGGAGACCAGCTGGTGGATGGCCGCCTTCGACGCCAACTACGACTCTCTGTTGGACTAGATGATCGTTGCCACCAGCTACAAGTTCACCGTCCTCAAGAAGCTCGCGGACGACATCGCCGTACTCCTCCAGCCCGCGCGCCCGGGCTGCTCATTGCCTGCCACCCTAATCGGCCTCCATGGCCGGAACCTCTTTCAAGCACTGGTGGCCCTGCGACTGCCCGCCGACGCCACGAAGAGTGTCCACCTGGAGGTCGTGCTCGCCGTGAGGCGCCTCGCCCTGCAAGAATTCGTCGACCTACACATCCACATGTACAAGGAAATCTTGTACATAGGTATCTACAAGGCCAGTGAGGACGCTACAACGTTGGCCTTCCTCAACCGGCTGGAAGCCTTGGATGCCTTTGTTGAGAAGCACCTCGACCTCGCCACAAAAGCCGCCGCTCCTTAGCCACCGGTCGGTGGCCCGACGCACTAAGTTGAGGAGGAGGAGGTCGTACGTTCGTGGATCCATCTTTCTTCTTGCCTTCTGTAACCACCACTGCGATCGCATCATCGTGGCCTTAATTCTTATTGTGCTGTTGCATTCTCGTTCCAGTTAATATCGACATGTGCGATCCCTTTGCTTAATAATATGCATCACTGTAACTAGTACTCCATCCATCAATTTATAAGTTGTGCTTACCTTTTCCATCAACTTCGTGCAACGTGCGGGCATCTTGCTAGAAACACTAGAATATGTCTATATAATCCGTATGTGATAGTCCATTTGAAATCTCAAAAAAGACAAATATTTAGGTACGGAGGGAGTAATATATTAGGAGTATATCAAAACAATAGTGATTTCTTTCAAGTTTGTGAACAAATACTACTATTCTACTACTTTGGATCCATCGCAACGCACGGGCACATTGCTGGTAAAAGGAAAAGGCCTGCCGCGTTCACGTCGCACCCCCACACGCCCGGGAATCGGGAGTACAACACGGCCCGTCCGGCATGACACATAGCTTAGGGAAGGCGTGTTGCCTAGCATTTTCACTTTCATGTGGGACCACCGTTGAGCAAATGGACACCCCGCCCGCCACCGGGTTGGAAAACAGAAACGAGGGGAAGATCTAGCTGTAGCACGGAAGCCAAGAAATTTGGTGTCAGACGGGGCTCGTTGATTGAGTAGGAGCATTCCGTACTAGTACTACTCCTACTAGTACCAAGTTTGTACTCCTAATACTATATTACTAGTACTACCACTATACAAATAGTAGGTACGTGCATGGCACAACATTGTAGGAACAAAAAATGGGAAGATCTTGTTTTGGGTGATTTATCTTTTTTTCAATCAACGTAGTATGAATAATATGATGTGGGGGGCACCCATGAAGCTTATGTGGCTTGGTTGCATGGCTATGGAAGGTTAGAGAAAAATAAATAGATAATATGTTTAGAGTGCACTCCACTAAATAGATATATATATATATATATATATATATATATATATATATATATATATATATATATATACTTTGGATCCATTGCAACGGACCGGCACATCTATATCTATACCCCCTATATAGTGTGTGAGAAACTTTGAAAGTTGGTCATTGGATGAAGCCAATCCGATGGTACAAAGATGGCAAATCCGAGCACTACTAGCCGTTGGATATCATCCATGAGATTCTGCCACATGTATAATCTAGAAGACTCCATGGTGGAACTTAATTCATGACTAAGGGCCTCTTTGATTCATAGGATTGTAGAAACACGGGAATAGGAAAAAAGTAGGATTGGAATGGCATGTTCATTAGATCCCTATAGGATTTGAGTTTGTTTGATTGTGTCACATGAAAAACAAAGGATTTCTTTCAAGAGGTTGGAGTGCATGTTAGAATTCCTGTGAAACGTAGTACAAATGAATCCTTAGGAAAATATTCTACATGATTCAATCCTACGAATCAAACGACCAACGTAGGAAAAATTCCTAAGGATTCTAATCCTTCAAAGATCCTATGAAAATCCTTTGAATCAAACAGACCCTAACTTTACCACAACTAAGCTTAGGCAAAGTTATAAGGTCTTCAAAACGAGAGAAACAAGTTGGCAAGCCTAAGGGAATCCTACCACATTTTTTGTGTGTATGTCAGGTGGGGCCTTAGTGTGGCTTGAACCAAACACTCACCTAAGTTAATCAAACTTACCTAACCTTACATTCCACCAGATTTTGCCACATGTTAGAATCCAGAAAGCTCCACATGTAGAAGCATAATGCACAAACCACCAGAATCTCATGCGTGCAATGCACGTGTACCTTACTAGTACTAGTTGGTAGTAGTAAGAAACAAATTCTAGTTTTGGCACGAGCTCGTACTGCGGGAGCACCACAAGGCCTGCCGCAGGAGTTACATTTCCCTCTTGGGGCCCACGGGACCGAACTTCAGTGGCTTAGTGCCCGGCCTATGAGTCAATGACATGCGGACCTTAAATGCGGCTGGCCCACATGTCATTCTCATGGTGGTGGCGTGGTTCGCGACTCACTCGTTTGAGATGAACCGGCCGGTGGTGGCGTGGCCGTGGCGAGGGTCCCACAGCTAGGCGTCGGGGCGTTACAAGGCGTAGATGGCCACACCGGCGGGTACTACCTATAGTACTCCCTCCGATCCTTTTTACTCTGCATATTAGGTTTGTCCGAAGTCAATCTCATCCAACTTTGACCAAGTTTATATAAAAAATTATAGACATTCACATAACAACACCAATATCATTAGATTCATCTTGGAATATATTTTCATATTATATTTATTAGATATTATAGAAGCTAATAATTTCTAATATAAATTTGTTCAAACTTAGCAAAGTTTGACTTTCGGCAAATCCAATGTGCAGAGTAAAAAGGACCGGAGGGAGTACATAAGTACTCCAGCTAAGGTTTGATGCTCGGGACGAAATGTGTCATAGCCGCTGGATGAAAATTCGATGGTGCGGGAGTACGGATCGGAGCACAGCAGCGGAGTAGGCAAACCGCGTCCAATCGGGTGTGTCTATGGTAGAAAGTTGATGGTCGCCGCAGTTCAGCTGGCCTGCATGTCATGCACACAAAGGCAAAGGAGCGGTGGGGCCGAGAGGGATGAGGGGCATGTCGGGGGGATGAGGATCCCCTGACGCAAACAATCCTACCATTCTGTCACTAACATGTGGGACCCATAAGCGTGGGTCCCACCTATCAGCGAAGGAAAGGTAGGGCAAGGCAGTGATAGCCACGTCAGAGGATCCATGTCCACGTCGGGGGACGTCGTGCCGTGGGTTGGAGTGGCGTCGTGGGAATTGCGCGTGGGTGTGGCAGTGGTAGAAACAAGAAATGTGATGGTCGCCGTGGTTCAAATTCCATGGACAAGCTGTCATGTCTGTTGACACATGTATATCAAAACTAGAGTGTTTATATTTCAAGCACGTGAACAAGTATTATTCTACTACTTTGGATCCATTGCAACGCACGGGCCAGCACATTGGTAGTAGTAGTGTCCATCTCTATCTCTAGAGGCCTTTCCTCGTTCATCATTTTCTCTCACAAGATAAACTACTCATACAAATGCATCTTGATGTTCCATGGAACGCACGAGGATGTTTCCCTGGGGGTCTCTCCAGCGCGGCATGGCCGTAGTTGCAAGTTGACGCCCCTTGAGATGCCGACGTTGAGGGGCACTCGGATTTCCTTTGATGAGCAGGTAAGATGAGTTTGATCACGTAGTAAATGCATTCTAAAGACTACTTCCGTGTCCATTTCCTAATTCTCCCCCTGCCCACTGTTTCACAGGTTAGGCTCGGTGCGAGTGGAGATTGGCTTGCATATGTACGGGGTTTGGATGCAAATGAAGACGAAGGGGAGGTGAAGAAGACGAGGAGAATCGGTTCCCGATGGAGAAGTAAATGGGAGAAGTGGCATGCAGGCAGTTGATTAGACGGCTAGGTAGACTAAATGAAAAGGCTATGCGGGTAGACTGATGAGTCGTACCTGTTCGTGTACGTGCCCATCCTTCCTGATAGGTGGGACCTATGCATGCAAACAGATAAAAAATGTGTCCTAGTCTTTTTTGAGCGCGTGAGTGGGAGACACAACATTCTCTGGTTAAGCAATACTCCCTCCGTTTAGGTGAGTATAAGTCACCTTATGAAAATTAGGTTTTCCCAAAATGTTTAGACGTGGTGCATTAACTTCCTGCTCGATCCCCTCCCAGCCTCGTTAGCCAGCGTTCTCTTCCTCTGCTGCCGTGTTCTACCTTTCCATTTTTCCTCTTCTCAAGTGTGGAACGATCTACATGCCGTCCTTGATGCACCAGAACGACCACTGCATGCATCGCGGCAGGGTGTTGATTGGGCATGCACGGGAATTTGGTTCTGCTCGCAATATGGATGATACCTGAACGATGAAGTGAAAAGGCATGCTAGCACGGGAGACCTGTTTCCGCTATACAATAATGGAGTACTTATGTTCCTACTACTAGTAGTAGTAGTAGTAGTACAACTATGGTACACTTGATGGTCAAAATACTATTCATCCGGTCCTCACAGTGAAGTGACAACACCCTGCGCCCGACACTAGTCCAGGCGGCGTGTTCGGGTTACCAAAGTCAGCCTCACCCTGTGCACTGTGCAGTCTGTCACCGCCGCTGTACAGCACATTGGTGCCTCGCCTCGTCTCCCTCTCCGCTCCCATAGCACCACTCCATCTCCATCACCTTCTCCGTCTCCGTCTCTGTCTCCATTTCACTGTGCCCCCATGTACCGTCGCCTCACTCGCCTCCCCCAGTACCACTATTCCCTCGCTAGCCGCTCCAGCACCGACATCCTTCTCCCCCGTAAATCAAGCCCCCTTCCAAACTCCACCATGGCCAAACGCAAACCACGCAGCATCCATATGTGCCGCGATTGGAGCAATCTCCCCAATGACATCCTCGACCTCTGTTGTTCGTGTATGGATATGTTGAGCGCCCTGCGATTGGCTGCATGATCGAGGGACATGCACACAACCATCATCGAAGCAAGGCCTAAGCTTTTGAAGACACCCTGCTTGCTGCTATCTGGTCTTGCGAGATTGGCTCACCATGATACGCAGGCATGCATGATGCCCCTCGACTTCAATCCGATCTCCATTAGCCGAAACTTCTTTGCAGGTATGGGGTGGGTCGCCGTACATCATTTCCCTCGACATCGATCCGATCACCATCGCGCGAAACTTCTTGGAAGGTATGTACTGGGTCGGCATGAACTCCCACTGGATGGATGCCTTTAGAGAAGACGGTAAAAAGTTGGTGCTCGTGAACTTCCAGACCTCCCATGATATTATCCTTCCTCCGTTGGATTATATAGAGTATTACCATCGCAGTCCAAGTCATCTAGATTACTACGTCAGTTGGACGGACCTTGTTTTGCAGAAGATTGTAATCTGCCAAGTGCCCACACGACATGCGAATTACGCAGACTTTAAGCTAATTGCCTTGTTCGACTGCGGACTCGCCTATCTTTACGCTGGTGCCTTCTTTAGCTGGAGACAACTCGGCTCGCAGTGGATCATCGTCAAAGCTGATACACATTTCTGTGATGCTATTGAACACAATGGCATCATCTATGCAATCGACAAAGCAGATGGCACCACGTATTGCTGGGACGGCGCGTATAAGTTGTTTCCGTCTCATGTTAATGATGACGCCATGACACTGTTTGAAATTTTTGTGATGATTGGCATATCCCTGTTTGAGCAGAATTTTAGTAGAACTATGGCAATGTATTAGAGACGCCGTAAATCAGATATATTTGGAATGAGATAATTCATGCGATTGTGACCATGTCATTACAGCCAATTTGTACCCTGAATAATCAAACAGTTAGGAATATATGGATATTATCCTTATTTTACAGTAATCTATATACTACTACTAAATATGAGTGTGTATCAATGGTCATGTTAGTTTCCTCATTTCCATGATGTAGAAACATGCACCACACTGTTGGTTTCATCTAACCATACATTAGGGAAGTAAATGTGCATATGGAGAACTCTATATTTGGAAGTAGTGAAATCATGCAATTCTTACCATATGTACATACCTATATTCGCCCTTCAGCAATCAATGGCTAGAATAATATCCTCACAAAAATTTTGCCCACAGAACACGAGTATATAACAATGCATGGTCTGTTAGTTACCTTGAAGAATTTGTTTGTGAGGACAGAACATGATTACATAACATGCATGACATGGTAGTTTCTTGTGAAGAATCGATTGCGAGATAACATGAGTATAACCATGCATGGCACTTCTATATTTTCGAACCCAGTATACATTTCTCTGTTTTTTTCCTCCCAGTTCCAATAGGGACATATCAATGTTGTTTCTTGCATTATCCTACTCATACTTTGAACAATGCTGATCTTACATTAACAATGCCTGTCCTTTTTGATATGATCCAGTGTCCCTACAATTACTGCCCTTTGTAATCACACCACCTTTCCCAAAAACAGGGAAGCACAACTGGTTCCTCGCTCGGTCAGACAACGGCAAAAGACTGATGATCATTCGGACACATGAGCCGGAAAAGTTATATTGCAAAAACCCCACTATATACAAGCACCGTGTAATACGTGAGTATTCGGACAGTGGTTGTTCCGTCTATGAGCAGGATACCAGCTTGTTGGGGCCTTTAGGATTTTTTAGTTGGAGGCGGGTAAACAGCCTTGGTTCACACTCTCTGTTTCTCGGACTCAATTATCCGATTAACCAGGAGATCACCGTTGGCAAGGACCTTGATGGTAGAGAGGCTCTATTTGCTATGGAAAACTGTGTCTACACGGCGAGCCCTAGGAGTTCGGGAGCAAACTCCCCTGATTGTCAACGATACAGCCTACAGCCAAAAGAAGGTGAGAATGACAAAGGCATCCGGATTAACTTTGATCCTTGGATGTCTCAATTACGACATGCAGTGATGTGGTTCAAGGCTTCAGGTTGATAGGTAATTGGGCTGTTGCATCGAAAGGGTGGAGTACTGGTGTCTCTGGATCACTGGTCGCTGAAGCGGGGCTGCAAATTATGATGGTGTTGGATCATCTCTTCGAATGACTTTGTTGTCTTTGCTGCTGGTTCTGGATGGGTAGTTCTTTCTTTTGTTATGCATATTCCTTGTCATTTGTTCATCCTCGTCTATGTCACTCTTACTATGTAATAGTTGCTTCCGTTTAGAATATCATTCTCGTCTAGATCACGAGAGTCTGAGCGCTGCAGATGGGTGCATTTTGGTGGTGTAGCAAGACTTCTTATGAACTATCATGTCTTCTTGTTTATGTCAGTAGTGGTCACTAGTCAGTGTTTGAATGTTGTATATATCATTGTTTCGAACCGTTTATTGTCTCGAACTACTGGTGGGCTAAATGAGGGCATCACCATTCTCCAGTGTTCAGAGTATATCTCCTTTTTCAAGTTATATAATTTGAGCTCAGTGTATTTTCGATGATGTACACTTGTTCGGGCCAGTGAGGTGTCGTTGAATATGGGCCGAGTAGTAACGCAATGCCAAACAGGTCAATTATGACTCTCAGGACGGGCTCTCAAAAGATCCTGAAAAAAGGCCAGGCTCTCCAAAAAAGAAAGAATAAGGACTCTTAGGCCGACATGTGGGCGCCACCGGTGTTTTCGTGTGCTTGCGCACCGAGAGCATATTGGCGCATGCTCGAAATTCATGCTACCTTTTCATCCCCAATATCCCGTCCCCTCCACCTTTGGAATCTCGATTCCTACTCCAGTTCCCCCAAATCCCCTCCTGTACTCCCTGTACTCAAGTGCACTATCATGTCACCGGTCAACGCGGATCTCCGAGCAGGAGATCCTGAGGTCCGTCCTGCCTTCGGTCGCTGTGTGTTGTCGCTCAACAGTGGCATGGCGGCGCTTGACGACCAGTTTGCCAGCAAAGTGCTGATGGTAACCATCAACGGCGACCGGCCTCCCGTCTCGCCGGACGACCTTGTCAAAGCTCTTAGAATTGCGCACGACATCCAAATAAGTGACTTGCTTGTCGAAGTCTGTCCGCCACCGGCTGATTTCTTCGTCAGGTTCCGGACAACTTTCGACTGCAGTCGTGTGTTCGAATCTTCCCGGCATTTGTTCTTCGATGGCGTGCTGGTGAGCTTTGATCGGTGGCACCCAGGATGGGGCTCGGTGCCCTCTGAGCTTGAGTTTTTAACAAAGCTTACCTTCCACGGCATGCCTCAACGTGCTTGGAACAACGAGTCCATGAACGAGCTTATCAACGACCTTGGAGGTGAGCTCGTAAGTATGTTTGTTCCTCCAGACAGCTGGGCTCTGACGGTTATGGCATGGATGATGAAGCCGTCCACCATACCGAAGGTGATTGTTGTTGAGATACCGGTGCAGGAACCGGGGTTGTACTATTCATCGGCACCAAGGCCGCCGCAGACCACGTTAGGGATGTACCTGTATCGAGTGTTCGTGCATGTCGAAGAAGTGGTCAATCCATCAATCGAAGTCCTGCCGCCGCCGCTGGTGCTAGGGTCCGTCGAGGACGTCCATTACAGGAGTCAACGTTAGACTTTCCCCGTGTTGCTCGGAACGATGGATGGCACAGGCCTACTCCATCACGCGGCGGAGGCCACTACTTCTTTGGGAGAAGAGGCAGGGCTGGCTGCCTGGATGTGCTCTAATTTGAGGTAACAAATGAATCTTGTCAGATACTAGTTAAATCTGAGCTATGGGTGTGAAGCACTGATATGCCAGTACATTTGATTGTGACATGTTCTAATTTTGTACCTGAACTTTTTTTAGAAAGGGATGTACGTCAACTTAATGTGCTAGGAGAACTTATTGTGTTGTCTGTCTGTTTTCTTTGCACAACATTCAAGATATTTCCCCGTCATTGATAAAGACGATGAACCATTATGTACGACTTCGTTGGTTTCAACATAGCCCTTCCCGTAGCGATCCACTGCTTCCATCCTGATTGTGCCGCCTGCGTGAAATTTTTGTATGCATGTTCAGTGTGCTATGATGTTCTATATGATTGTGTCAACTATATAAGTTTTTACTGAGCACTAGCAATGCATATGGCTGAAAGATGTATTTACAAGCATCGACCGATGGGTCTCTCTCTCTCTCACACACACACGTGCACACGCACAAGTGAGAACCATTGAATTATTTATTTGCTCGTGATAGCTTTTAATTAGGTTCCACTGTAATGTAACTTTTTCTTAAGTTATTAATTGAGCTCAGTAACTTCAAAAAGTTGTACAGAAGCCTTGTTTGGGCCTTTCCGGCGTCGCTAAATGTGGGCTGAGTAACCATGTTAGGTTGTACTGTACTACACACACCTTTTTTTTCAACATCAGCAATGCAACTGGGCCGACAGTTGTACACAATATCCGGGTCAACTTGTTATTCTCTGCCCTGCTGAGCTGCAAACTTTCCTAGGAGGTATGCATTAGGCTTAACAAGAAAATGGACTTTAAGAAATAATAAATGGGATGTAATTATAATAACTAGACAGTTACTATGCACCAAACACGTAATTAGTTTGAAAAATATATTATTTTTGGAATTTGAAAATTTTATTTTCATTACTTGTTGCACGCGCAATATTTCATTGGATTTTAACGTAATACAACTTTATTTCGAAATTATATTTGACCTGACTAGAAATTTCAGATAAAATTATTTTGGATCCCATCAAAATGTGGGAATTTTTTTTGAATTCTGTTTTGAGCGGTTGTTTGAAATTATTAATCATTGTCCTAGCTAGAAGTTGGGTTGTACTTTTAACAAATTGTAAATGGGCTGTAGTAAATTCCATTAGAATTGAAAAATGGGTTGTACATTCTTAAAAATCGCAAATGGGCTATATGTTCTCTGCCAAATCCGAGTTGTGGGCCTACTAAGTTGACGTGTACCAAGGGCTTTGTCAACTTAGTCAATATAAACGATTCTAGCTACAGTGATCGTACGATGTCCATCCAACGGCCGTAGTGCTTCTTCAACCTCTGGTCTTCTTGCTCCAGCCGCCCAAAGCAGCCCCGGTCGTATCGCGTGCTCCTGCCTACCGTGGCCGGCTGTGATGCCGCGGAGGCCTCACCGCCCTGTACTACTCCCATCGCTGGTCAGGCCATCCCTCTACTCACCCACACCCCCTGTTATTCTGCAGCGACGGCAGCCTCACACCGCAGCCGAACCAGTGAACCCTCGTACTCCTCTCCGCGCGGGCTTCCACTGCTGCGTCTTCCCCGGCTCCAAGTCGTCCCCTTCCTACGTCTCGATGTCGTCCAGACCACCGCCCTGGTGCTCTCGGCGCGGCGTGGTCAACGTGGTCAATGACCGACTTCCATCGGAAGAGTACTGTACATGGAGAGGCTAATAGCTGGGTCCAGGAAGCCGCAAGGAAGTGCCTCCTTATTACGCGCAAAATAAATATTCCTCCACCTGACAGCAGGAACCCACCGGACGGGCCAACTTATATCGCGAAAAAAACATTTCCCCCTGACTGCTGGGACCCACCGGACGGGCCAGCGTATTTCGTGAAAAAATGTTCCCCCCGCTGTCAGCTCGGACCCACCAGAAGTGCCTCCTTATTACGCACAAAAAAATGAATACTCCCCCTGCTAGCTGGGACCCACCATGGTGGGAGGCTGACTTGTGGGCCTACTAAGTTGACTGGGATGGGGGCCTTTGTCAACTTTAGTCAATATGAACGATTCTAGCTCCAGTGACCATACGATGTCCATGCAACGGCCGTAGTGCTTCTTCAACCTCTGGTCTTCTTGCTCCAGCCGCCCAAAGCAGCGCCGGTCGTGCCGCATGCTCCTGCCTCCCGTGGCTGGCTGTGCTGCCGCGGAGGCCTCACTGCCCCCTACTATTCCCACCGCTGGCCACGCCCTGCGGCGACAGCAGCCTCACACCATAGCCGAACCAGTGAACCCTCGTACTCCTCTCCGCAGGGGCTCCCACTACCGCGTCTTCCCCGGCTCCCCGTCGTCCCCTTCCTAGGCCTCGCCGTCGTCCACCGCCCTGGTGCTCTCGGTGCGGCGTGGTCAACATGGTCAAGGAACGACTTCCATCGGACGTGGACTGTACATGGAGAGGCTGACAGCTGGGTCCACGGCCGCAGCAAGGAAGTGCCTCCTTATTATGCGGAAAATAGTGATTCCTCCACCTGACAGCTGGGACCCACCGGACGGGCCACTGTATTTTGCGAAAAAAACGTTTGCCCCTGATTGCTGGGACCCACCAGCTACATCTTCGCACGCAAGGAAGTGCGTTCAAAAAAACGATTCGCCTCCCTGACTGCTGGGACCCGCCAGCTACATCTTCGCAGGCAAGGAAGTGCCTGACAGTCGGGACCCACCTGGTCGAAGCGTACGTAGCGTTGTCATTCAGGTCGCGAACGTGTACGTACATATATACTGGTGGATGTAGAGGCGCGCACGTGTCGTAGTAGAGGCGCATACGTGTTGTAGTAGAGGCGCGCACGTAGCATGTACACGTACGCATAGTGGCCAGGGTGCAAGAAAGAAAATATGGCCACGTATGTGTACATATGGGCGGGGTCTCGAACGCCTACTCGTGCATACATACGGCCAGGGCTCGTGTACATGGCTAGGTCGGAACGGAGAAACAGCGTCGTCGTCGTGTTCATGGGGATGCAACGGAATGCGTCGTGTTCATGGGGAGGCAACGGAATGCGTCGTGTTCATCGGGAGGCAACGGAATGCGTGGGAGCCAACCGGCTGGGTCCGAACGGAATGTGTGGTCGTGTTCATCGGGAGGGCTTGGACAGAACAGGTAATGGCAACGAGGCATGGCGTACCGCACAACGGAGGAAACGGACCTCCTATGTTCGGAACGGGGTCCTGTTGATCGGGAGGGGTCTGGCGTACCGCAAAACGGAGGAAACGGATCTCCTATGGTTGAAACGGGGGTCCTGTTGATTGGGAGGGGTCTGGCGTACCGCAAAACCGACAAAACGGACTTGTGTTGGAGCGCTACGGTCGAAACGGGGGTCCTGTTCATCGGGACGGGTGTGGTGTACCGCAAAACGCGACTCCACGAGATACTGTTCATCTCCACCGTCGACCTCCTCCAGCCTCCACGGGCTACCGTCGACCTCCTCTAGCCTCCACGGGCTACCGTCGACCTCCTCCAGCCACCATGGGCTCCTGTTCATCCAGTCTCCACCGCGCGCTACTCCATCGGCTACTGTTCAACCACCCCTCCACGGGCACCCCTCCACCGTCTACTATTCATCCAGCCCTCCACACCATGGGGTCCTGTTCACCCACCCCTCCACGGGCACCCCTCCACGGGCACCCCTCCACCGTCTATTGTTCATCCAGCCCTCCACCACACCACGGGGTCCTGTTCATCCAGAGGCAACACCACCGCTCACTGTTCATCCAACCCCCCGCAATGCTCATTGTTCATCCTAGAGGCAGCATCGATCAGCTTCAGTTAGCAGCAGTAGCGAAGGAACCGCTCAATCGGGTTCAGTTAATAGCCATCGATCGATCGCTCAGGTTCAGTAACGCATAGCATGCAGTGCAATCGCTCGGGTTCAGTTAGAGCCCAACGCCTCGCTCGGGTTCAGTTAGAGCCAACGCCTCGCACACACGCGCGTACGTGTACGAGAGAAACGTGCATCGCTCGGCCGCCGACCTCCCACCATAACCGGGAACTCCCCGAAATTTTCCTCCCCCTCGCTTCTACCATGGTTTTTTTCCGTCATGGACGGCCCAAAGAATGTCATGCAGTTGCGTCTCCGGCCCGCCCAGGACGAAAAGCCCATTTTCTGCCATGAGTTTTTGTCATAGAAGTAGGATCCCACCACATCTATGATGATACCGGGTTTTGTCACAATTACCATCATAGAAGTGTCATATGTATGACAGGAAAAAATTTCGTTCGGCCCAAAATGTCACGGATGTGTCTTTTTTTGTAGTGTGGCTATTATGATTATTTTCATGATGGTATTTGGTATGATATTTTGGAGTATTACTTTGGATGTCTTGTTGCCTTTTGGTTATTAGTGGCTACTATTAATGTTGATGCTAGTCGATATTATGTTTTGGAGTATGATTTCAGAGATGATGCTTGCATGTGGATCTTAGATGGATAGCTAGTTCTTGCTATTGGAGTGGTAGCATTATCATTCTTGGATTCATCATGATAGTAGTGATATGTTACCCTTGGAGTATTTTGATATGACGATAGTATGCTTCGGATTATTTGTGGGTTATTGCTATGACTTGGATTACAGGTTGATAGATGATATCGGAGTATCAGGTATCTCAGGTATATTTTGGGGGATAAATTTTGTCATTTAGTTGGTCAGGTGCCACCAAAATGGGCTTTTTCCAGTGCAACCACATTTGCCTTTTATGGGAAGGCACTAATGCGGTCTATTGTCATGCCTCTCGCCGGTGCCTCCAATGAGGGAAGGTTATGGGTGCATTACCCTGGCCCGGTAAGCAGACATAACCTTGTGTGCCCATAGTTGGTATTGAGATCTCTTGTCCCCGTTTGGGACCGTGTGTGTTTTGCCACGACGGTGGCCGTTGATGCCTTTGGTAGGCACGGGGCCACCCATGACTTAGCCTAGAAGGGAGTTGGTCGGAGTGGCTGGGAGAGTATCATGGCAGTAGATCGGTTTTTTCGGGACACCGTTGGTCCACCTGAATGGGAGTGCGAGGCCATGGGTTCTGTGGTGTGGGTAAAGTGTGCTATCTCTTCAGAGAGTGTAAGTTAATCTATCGATAGTCGCGTCCGTCCTCGTTCATGGGCATAAGTTTGTACTAGGTCACACCATTCGATCAACGCTCACATGACGGAATGACTTATAGGTGATTTATATGTTGATTTTGTGAGTAGTAACAGTTTGGCAGGATGCAGATGATCATATTGAGATGATCTCGAGGATGATCATTTAGGTTGTGATGTGGTCACAAGGTGATCATGTGGATGTTTTGATCACAGGGTGATCATGAGGTGATCGAGATGGTATATTGCTTGGCCAGATAGCCAAGAGTGAGATGGTTATTGAGATCCGAGATGGTGGTTTATCAGTATCGTAGTAGTTTCATATCTTGATTAGTAGTTCCTTCATCTTAGTAATTGTTAATTAATTAACCTGTCTATTTGCTATGTTGTTGTCTTGCCTTGATGCTTTTGGTTGTTGTGAGCTTGCAACTATATTCTATGTACTGACCTGGCGTGTCATGCCAGATTGCAGGTGATGCCTTGTTTGATGGATTGCTTGTCGAGGTTACCGCGTGTGCGAGCTAGATCGTGTCCCAGCCAGGGTCCCTGCGGAGTGGAGTTTACCACCCTCTTCGTTGTTCCGCTACTAGAAGTATTCCGCTGCTACGAGTTGTTCCGCTACTAGCATAGAGCAAGTGTAGTATCGCAGGCGTAGTGTCGCCGTGCTAATGTGGTCCTTTGTAACATAAGACCCGTGTATTTATTATCCTTTGTAATAAGAGTTGATTTGTTCTATGTCAAGAAGCGTCGTAATCCAGAAGACATCTCCTCAATCTCTGGGCTAGAATGCAGGGTGTTCCAGTTTCTCCGAGCCGGGGTGCCACAGGCTTGGTATCAGAGCAGGTCTGGCTGTAGGACGCCCTAGTTAGCGCGAGTGGTAGAAATCGGTAGTATAGAGTTTGGCTTGTTTATTGCATTTGGTTGCTGCATTTGTTTGTTGCATAGCATGCATGTAGCCTTATTATTTTGCTACTAACGGTTTAATCTGGTGAGTGTAGATGGCATCGGTCCGGATCTACTACATCTCAGCTCCTAAATTTCTTCTAGTTTCTTATCTTGCTCGTTCTTCGGTGTTTGGTGTCATTTGTGTCCCAGCAGAGTGATGCCAAGTGATCCCAACACTGTTTGTAGAAATGGTGCTCAGGTATCACGTCGATGTCTTTCTTTCAACCCCGCCTATCCGTTCGGTGGTAGACATGCTTCTATCCCGAATCATGCATTTTATCTTGTCTTGTCGGCAACCCTTAATGATCTTAGCTATCAAGAAAGGGCAATGTCAACAGACTCAGTTTTCCCCCGCTATCCTATTCCTTAGACGAGTATGGATCTTTTCCGTCCGCTTGATAATAATGTGGTCGCGACATCCGTGTCCCGCTACATGGTTACCAAGTATGTCCTCGCCTCTGAGCTAGTCCAGGTTTGTACTTGGCTAAGCCAGCACTTGGTGTAGCGATGTTTACACCAACTCCTCGACACATTGATTCGTCCTCGTGCACACCGTCACAACATGCTAGATCATAGAACTGGAGATCCCGCGAGATTTGTGTACTTAAGTAGGCATGCATATTGTGTGAATAGTAATAAAATGTGACCTTTATTTGTGTGCAAATTGATTGTTGCGTGATTTTGTTTAGTTGAGTTTTATTTTGTTTCTTGCTTTTTGGGCCCTCGGTATTACATATTTTCCCCTTACTAAAGTCGCTCGTCAACCGACACTGGGCCCGAAGAATCAACAAGGAGTTTAAATATTTGGAAACCTAGCTAAACAAAATGGAATTCTCAACCGACTACAGTGAAATGGGGAATATCTGATCTTGATGCTAATAATCACTTCTACATTAGTGTGCACTCCTCACAACAGTACGGATAAATTGAGTCTACATCAGTACAAAATCATCACAACAGTAATGACCAAGCCAGCAGAAAGACAAGTCAGTTGCAAGACCAATGCAATATTTTCAGTCAAATGTATGGCTCATATACAAGGTCTGGCTCACCAATAAATGATGCTTGAAATATGTTATCATCCGAAAGAAAGGCAAAATGTGATATGATCAAGGAAGAAAGTCAAACAAATTTTCTCATACAAGTAATCAGCCGCAGAATATTATGAGTATGAGTATGGTGTTCAGTCTGCATATCACAAGTGTGAAGTTTTGGATATGAGAAACTCAGTCTTCCTCCACACGCTATCGGAAGAAACTTATGATGAAAGTCTCCTCAAGTTTCCTCAGTACAATATATGGACAGATTCCGGTCCAAGATACCCAGTCTTTCTCGGCAAGATACCTTAGTAAAGGCTTCTGACATAAGGAAATGAATCTTTCTCAGTAAGCAATCAGCGGAGAAGCTTCTCAAGTACGGAACCCAGGCTTCTCCAGCACGATACTCAGGTCAAGCTTCGTGTGTAAGCAATCGAACCTTCTTCTGAACGCTACCCAGACAAATGCTTCGAGCAGAAGCTAGCATTCCTCAGTAAGCTACTGATACGTCTCCAACGTATCTATAATTTTTGATTGCTCCATGCTATATTATCTACTGTTTTGGACATTATTGGGCTTTATTGTCCAGTTTCATATTATTTTTGGGACTAAGCTATTAACCGGAGGCCCAGCCTAGAATTGTTGTTTCTTTTGACTGTTTTAGGGTTTCGAAGAAAAGGAATATCAAATGGAGTCCAAACGGAATGAAACCTTCGGGAACGAGATTTTCTCAACGAACAAGACCCGGGAGACTTGGAACCTACGTCAAGAAAGGAAACAGGAGGCCACGAGGTAGGGGGCGCGCCCACCCCCACCAGGCGTGCCCTCCACCCTCGTGGGCCCCTGTTGCTCCACCGACGCACTCCTTCCTCCTATATATACCTACGTACCCCCAAACGATCAGATACGGAGCCAAAATCCTAATTCCACCGCCGCAACTTTCTGTATCCATGAGATCCCATCATGGGGCCTATTCCGGAGCTCCGCCGGAGCGGGCATCGATCACGGAGGGCTTCTACATCAACACCATAGCCTCTCCGATGAAGTGTGAATAGTTTACCTTAGACCTACAGGTCCATAGTTAGTAGCTAGATGGCTTCTTCTCTCTTTTTGGATCTCAATACAACGTTCTCCCCCTCTCTTGTGGAGAACTATTCGATGTAATCTTCTTTTTGCGGTGTGTTTGTTGAGATTGATGAATTGTGGGTTTATGATCAAGTCTATCTATGAATAATATTTGAATCTTCTCTGAATTCTTTTATGTATGATTGGTTATCTTTGCAAGTCTCTTCGAATTATCAGTTTGGTTTGGCCTACTAGATTGATCTTTCTTGCAATGGGAGAAGTGCTTAGCTTTGGGTTCAATCTTGCGGTGTCCTTTCCCAGTGACAGTACGGGCAGCAAGGCACATATTGTATTGTTGCCATCGAGGATAACAAGATGGGGTTTTCTTCATATTGCATGATCCTATCCCTCTACATCATGTCATCTTGCTTAAGGCGTTACTCTGTTTTTAACTTAATACTCTAGATGCATGCTGGATAGCAGTCGATGAGTGGAGTAATAGTAGTAGATGCAGGCAGGAGTCGGTCTACTTGTATCGGACGTGATGCCTATATACATGATCATACCTAGATATTCTCATAACTATGCTCAATTCTGTCAATTGCTCAACAGTAATTTGTTCACCCACCGTAGAATACTTATGTTCCCGAGAGAAGCCACTAGTGAAACCTATGGCCCTCGGGTCTATCTTTATCATATTGATCTCCTACTACTTAGTTATTTCCTTTGCTATTTACTTTGCTTTTTGTCGGGGGTGCTAATCCCACGGACACCTATGGGACCACGGCGGACCGAGCCCCTTTCGGTTCGGCAGGGGGCGGAGAGAGCACGAAGAGCAGATCGAGGCGAAGCGCACGAGCACGCGATCAGTTTACCCAGGTTCGGGCCGCACGGATGCGTAAAACCCTACTCCTGCTTTGTGGTTGTATTGATTTCTTGCTCGAGAGCGCTGATTGCTACAGTACACACCAGCAGCTAGCTAGACCGAGCGTTCCGTTGGCCGACCCCCTCTACGTTGCGCATGGGCCTCCTTTTATACACTTAAGGGGTCACCGACAGGTGGCAACGTAGATGAGGGCAAAAATGGAAAAAGGCGTGGCGGTTGGCACCGCCGCCTACAATAGTGCATCATACCTAACCCTGATGGCTGGGGACAAGGGCATTAAATGCCTGTCTGCGTCGCCTAGACGGTGCAGAAAGGGACCGCCAGGGACGCCTCTGCTTGCCACGATGGCAATCTTGTCAGCGCCGCTTGCCACCGTATACCTCTGGCTGCACAGCTTCCCGCCACGTACGCTCTGGAAGGGTCCCAGAGCGACACGTTGGTGGATGTGCTGGAGCGCAAGTACAAAGTGGGGCTTGCCGCGGCAAGTGCCTTGCCGCGGTTGTTGTCTTGTCGTGTCCGGGAGCTTGTCGCTCACCGGGCCTTGCCGGGACGTGTGGTGTGTTGCGGCAAGTTCCTTGAGATGCCTTGGTTGGCCTTCCCGACAAACTCCTCTTGCCGGGGTCTTGTCTCCTTCCCGGCAAGCTCCTCTTGCCGGGGTCTTGGATATTTTGTTCTTGAATGGCTCCAAAGGAACCACGGAGGACCTTGGCGGTCACCCGGCAAGCCTTGCCACGGGACGCTGCGACTGCCCGTGCACAAGTTCGGGATACTAGGGTACCCCTACTCTAGTACACCAACAGGAGCCCCCGGGCCTGGGCCATACACGGTGCCGAGTGCTGTTGGGCCAGGCCCAAAACAGGGCACGGGCACGCGCGGCCTGGGTTACGCCGTATCTCACTCCACATCCACTGCGCCCTCCCCGCACGGCACGCGTCGAACGCGGCGTCGTGGGAGAGATCGTGGGCAGTTTCTTTATTAGGAAAGGCGGAACATCCGCTCCCTCCTCCTTTATAAGAAGGGAAAGCAGGGGTAGTGCGCCCACTCGCCCCCTTTCCATTCCAATCTCAGAAGCCTCCGCCCTGCCTCCGTCTTCCCAAAGCTGAAAAGAGAGCTGCGCTCTGCCCCCCCCCCCCATCACCACCAACCCGTCGACCTCCTCCACCACCTCCGCCATGGCTCCGAAAGCCGACAAGGGGAAGGCTGTGAAGTCGACCGAGGCGCAGCGGCTTGCGGCACTGCGGAAGGAGCGGGCAATCTTCCCCCCAAGCTTGCCGCGAAGGAGCTGAGGGAGTACTACTACCTCTTCTGGTCGACGGAGACGAGAGCGCACCCGAGCACGAAGGTACTTCCAGCCACCGCTCATAAAATGGCTCCGCACGGCTATCCCTTCTTCGCCGTGTTCTTCTACTGCGGGCTCTGCCCGCCCTTCTCTGAATTCTTCTGCGACATCATGAACACCTACGGTCTCTGCCTCCTTGATTTCACCCCCAATGCCGTTCTGACCATGGCAGTTTTCGCACATCTCTGCGAAAACTTTGTCGGAGTCCACCCCAACGTAGCCCTTTTCCGCCACTTCTTTATGCCCCGAGTAGTGAGAGGAGAGCCTCTATCCGGCGGAATCGCCTGGGTCTCAAGGACCGGCAAGAAGGACTCTTATCTGGAGGGCGAGTTCCGCGGCAAGTGGGAGGAGTGGAGAGCAGACGGGTGCTGGATTGTCGAGGAGAACCCGCAGCCATTTACCGCGCGGCGCCAAACAGCAGCAGTACGCGGCAGTGATTGGAGTGACGTGGCCCCGGAAGACGATAGGCTGAGGATTGCCGTCACCAGGATCCAACGCCTCAGGCTTGCCGGACTCACTGTAGGCGCCGTTGGCGTATATTTCCTTCGCCGCCACATCGCCCCCCCTGCAGGAACGGAGGAGGCCCGCCTGGGAGTTCAAGAATGCGGCGGATATCATGAGGCTGCGTCCGGGCCTCAACTACAATTTCACAGTGCTGGAGCTCAACGCGATGCTGCAGGAGCTCTTCAAGTATGATCCTGATCATCCCGAAGTATTTAGGTTGCCGCAGGGCGTCGTTCCGTTGTGCAACAATTCCGCGCTTGACCGCATCCGGGCAATGATGCCGCTGTGCGACTCGCATGGACTTGTGCCAACTTGGCAAGAGCCTGCAGACGAGGTCGTGCAGGAATTCTTCGACAACTTAGTAGAAGTGCCGATCCGCCCCGACGAGAAGAATGGCCTCACTCGCGATACCACTGATGCGGAGTTGAAACGCATCGCCTCCAGGCTGGAAGAGGCAGCGGCAGCCGCAGCGGCAGGCGAGTTTGGATTCACCTTGGAGGAGGCAGAGGCAGCAGAGGCGGCAAACCGTGCCGAGCGAGAGGAGCTTGCCGGCAAGAAAGAACTTGCCCGACAAGAGGAGCTTGCCGGCAAGAAAGACCTTGCCGGGCGTGACGCCGAGCCGAGCGAGCCCGCCGAGGATACGAGCGGCTCGTTGGAGATCGACTCCTCTTCCTCCTCATCTTCAGATAGCACGCCGCAAGCAGAGCCTCCATCTCCACCAAGAAGGCGTCTTCGCAAGGTCGGGGACGTGGCGAGGCGGCAGGCGAGTCGACAGTCACCGCGCCGCGCGACACGCTCCACCGCGGCAAGCACAGTTGCCGCGGGAGCACCTCACGCTGCTGCGGCAACTGGAGCGGGGTCTTCCCGGACCACCGCTTTTGCTCCCGCCAAGCAGCCAAGGGAACCCACTCCTCCACCTTCTCGCGCCGGACGTGAGCCGGACTTCGACTTCTCCGCGTTTAGCTCCGACGAGGAAGAAGAAGAAGAGTAAGATCCCCTTGTTGTACTTGTAATTCTTCAATCCTTGTTGTTCTATCTGGTATCTCACTTGCTTTTCTCTGAACTTTTTCCTTTTTAGGACTCTAGCCCAGAGAGCAGCAAAGAGAGCCAAGGCCCCGGTGATTGTCATCGAGGACGAACCCACCGCATCAGCAGGGGATGCGCCCGAGACAACCTTGCCGGACCCGGCAACTGATCTCCAGAGCAGCCCCCAGCGTAAGTATCTTGTTTGCTTCCCGCTGTTGTGCGCACATGGAGATTTTTTCTTTGCTGATATCTTATTGTTGACCTGTGCAGGAGTAGAGCAGCCCCACCAGGAGCGCCCGGAGGCCGCCCCCGAAACGCCAAGGGAGAGTCCTCCGGCAAGAGAGAGGTCCTCGGCAAGGGAGAGCTCTCCGGCAAGGGAGAAGTCTCCGGCAAGGGAGGGCTCTCCGGCAAGGGACAGAACCAACGGCCCCCCGGCGGCGGAGACCATGACCGCGGAGCCTGGCATAGGTAATCTTTTCGCTTCAGAACTTCCCTTGGGTTCTTCTTCTTTTGATCTTCTTTTTCTTGGATATTTGCTTGATTCTTCTCCCCTTTTCCGGCTGTTAGACCCATCTGCTGCAGAGCCGATGGAGACCGAAGTTGCCGCCGACGACGCCGTTGCCGCCGAGGAAGCAGCCGGCGCTGACGAGCCCGCCGGCGAAGAGGCCGCCAGGGCTGCCGCCGCAGAAGCAGGCGGGGGATCTGGCGATCATACTGACAACCCTGAGGCCGCAGGAGTGCTAGGCGCTGCACCGACCGCTGATCCCTCCGCCGCTGCCGCAGCGCCGGGCTCCGAAGAGCCCCAGCCTGGCATCTACTTGAAGGCCGGCGACGACATCTTCATCAACCTCCCCTGGGCGTCAAGCTCCAGGGCGCAGGTCGAGGGAGAGAGCTTCGACGGAGAAGTGCTCGCCTCCGCCGGGCTGGCGCTGGTTGACGCGCCAAGCAGCAGCAGCGGCGAGCCTGAGGAGGAGCGGCTGCTGCGGAAGCTGGTGTCACTCTACCGCGCCCGGCAGGCCAAGATGGAATCCCGCGAGGCGCTTGTCGCGAAGGCGGGAGTCGACATCGAGAAGCGCACGGAGGAGCTCCGGTGTGCCAATCAGGAAACTCTCCGATCTTTGGCAGTGGAGCGAGCGCGGCTTGCCGAGGAGCGGGAGGCTTTCCTCCTCGAGAAGGCCGAAGCCGAAGAGCAACAGCGGCTTGCCGCTGAGAAGTTGGCGGTGCAGGAAGGCGAGCTGGTGCAGCGGAAGGTCAACCTCGACAGCCACGAGGAGGAGCTTGCCGCGCGCGAGCGAACGGTTGGCAGAGCCCTCAAACAAGCAGAAGATGCTGCCGCGGCTGCCGAGGCCGCCAAGAAGGAGTTGGAGACGAAGGTGGCGCAGCTGGAGGCCGATCTCAAGGCGAGCGGTGACGAGCTTGCCGCGCTCAAGCTTGAGCGGGAGAAGGATGCCAACAGCTACTCGGAGCTGCAGGCCCATCTCGCCGAGAAGGGCAAGAACTCGACGCCGCCAAGGACTCCAATGCAGATCTTGAGTCGAAGCTTATCGCTTTGACCAAGACGCTGGACGGCACCAAGGAGCAGGAGACGACCCTGAAGGAGGAGGTCAAGGCTGGCAAGGCGCTGCTGGCGAGTGCCGCTGCCGCCCAGAGCACTTTCCGGGAGAACGTGGAGCACTGGACGGAGGGTCTTGTGGATGTTGCCGCCGACATCGACAAGGAGCTGGCGCAGCTGGGGATGGAGGATCTCAGGTATCCCTCCGATGAGAACCTCCAACCCAGCGCCAAGCTCACTTCGTTCTTCAAGGGCATGGCGACGGCACTCCGGCGACTCCGGGAGAGGATTCCGAAGCAGCTGGCCGACGAGTCGCGCAAGATCTGCGCGGGAGCTCTTTAGAAGGTGCTGGTGAAGGTGGCGTTCCGCAACCCGGGCCTCAACCTCACCAACGTCCTCAGGTCCTTGCCGCCGGATGCTGATCTGGAGGCGCTCAAGACCCTTGTCGCACCCATTGTGGACAAGGTGAGCAGGATCAAGAGGGTTGAGGGCGACCGCGTAGACTAGGCCACCTGTTTTCTTCTCTTCTTGTTGCTGCTAGTTATGTTATGCAAACAATCTATTAGAACCGCGACAAGCCATCTTGTAATATAACTTTTATTTCGGGTACTAATTGCAATGTTATTTCCTCTACTTGATTCCCTCCTTTGTATGTTTTTACCCTACGCTTTTAGGGAACTTGCGGCGCAGGCACCTTAGCCGCGAGCGCTGAGTGCGGGACGTCAGCAGCCTGGTGGCGGTGCCGCTGCCAACAAGAAACCTTGTCGCAGCTCACTTAAGTTGTTGAGCGGACTCGAAACAACAGTAAGGGCGCAACTAGCTACGAGTTGGTTCCTCCGCGCACAGGTTTTCCATACAAAGCACGGTCGTTCAAGGAAGATAACTTAAATTTTTTTAAAAAAATCTGATTGCTCAAACTTTGGCAACTTATCTTTTCTGTCGTTTGCTTTCCGGCAAGGCGAAACTTGCTTGAACGACGCCTGGTGCATACTATCATCTTCTCCTTCCCCCCCAGCAAACTTGTGGGCGAGGAACCCTTCTTTTCCTTGAGAAAAGAGAGAAGGAGAAAATAAAAATATGGAGCCTTATGGTTCATTGTTGCTTACCAGGTGTAAGTGCTGCACAAAGTGTCAGATAACACATGCAAATAATAAAAGGCATGAAATCGACAAGGTGTGCGGAGCACATAAGCTTTATGCACGGGATCTGCGCCCGGCTTTGTACAAAGGATTACATGCAGCAGCGGCAAGACTTGTACAAAAGGTGGTTGCCGGAACGGGTTCCGGCAACCGCGCCCTATGGGTAAAACTTGCGAAGATGCTCTATGTTCCAGGAGTTGCTCACTGGAATGCCATCTTCGGTCTCAAGGCGGACAGCGCCAGGCCTAGTGACTCGTTTCACCCGGTAAGGGCCTTCCCACTTTGGCGTCAACTTGTTGGAATTCTTGGTGGACTGAACGCGCCGAAGAACAAGGTCGCCTTCCTCGAGACTTCTGGCGTTAACTTTGCGGCTATGATAGCGGCGCAAAGCTTGCTCGTAGCGAGCAGCTCGCACAGCAGCCTGAAGACGGTCTTCCTCAAGGAGCAGCGCGTCATCTTGTCGCAGCTGCTCTTTCTCAAGCTCGTCGTAAGCGAGCACTCGAGGTGACCCGTATACAAGTTCCGTGGGGAGAACTTCCTCTGCTCCATAGACTAGAGCGAAAGGTGTTTGGCCACTGGCTCGATTTGGCATCGTCCTGATCGACCAAAGAACCACCGGCAGCTCCTCGATCCAGTTTTTTCCGCACTTGTGCAGCCTGTCGAAAGTTCTAGTCTTGAGCCCACGCAGCACTTCAGCATTTGCCCTCTCCGCTTGACCGTTGCTTCTCGGGTGAGCAACAGAAGCGAAGCAGACCTTGGCGCCAAGATCTTGGACGTACTGCATGAAGGTGCGGCTCGTGAATTGCGTACCGTTGTTGGTGATTATCCTGTTAGGGATCCCGAAGCGGCAAACAATTGACCTGAAGAATTTGAGTGCTGACTGTGCTGTCACCTTCCTCACTGGTTCCACTTCCGGCCACTTTGTGAACTTGTCGATTGCAACGTACAAGTACTCAAAGCCCCCGACTGCTCGGGGAAAGGGGCCGAGGATATCGAGCCCCCAGACCGAAAATGGCCAGGATAAAGGGATCGTCTGGAGAGCTTGAGCTGGCTGGTGTATCTGCTTGGAATGGAACTGGCACGCTTCACACTTGGTTACTTGTGCAGTTGCATCCTGGAGGGCTGTCGGCCAGAAGAAACCTTGCTGGAATGCTTTGCTGACAAGTGCTCTTGCGCCAATGTGGTGACCACATAAGCCTCCATGTATCTCTGCCAACAGCTTTTGTCCGTCTTCCCGGTGAATACACTTCAATTTCACACTGTTGAGTCTTTTTCTGTACAGTGTGCTATCAACAAACTGGTACATACTTGACTGTCGGGCTACTATTTCCGCTTCTTCTTGCTCTTCGGGAAGTTCTCCTGTCTGAAGGAAACGGACAATCTGCTGTGCCCATGTTGGAGCTCGTGGCTCGACAACAAGGACTAAAGGCACATCTGCTGCTGCGGGAACATCCGCTTCTACGACAAGAGCCTGTGGCTCTGCCGGAGCTTGACGTTCCCCGGCAAGCTTGCCGGAGCAAAACTTGTCGGGAGCGTCTGCTTCGATGGAACAAACCCTAGGGCTTGCCGGAGCAGACTGCTCCTCAGCACTCTTGGTGTTGATCTTGGGGACCTTCTTGGCGGCGGCTTCGGGAAGCTCTGTTGGAAAATAGTCACCAGAAATCAACTTCCTCTTTTTGCTCTGTCTAGTTGACGGCGTTACGGACGGTTGAGTCAGCTTGAGCACAAAAATCCCTGGTTCCACAGGTAATTTAAGTGCGGCGCACTTTGATAGGCCATCGGCGATGTCGTTCTGAGCTCTTGGGACATGCTCCATCTGTAGGCCGTCAAAGTGCTCTTCTAGCTTTCTCACTTCGTCAACGTAGGCTTCCATCAACGGACTCTGATAACTCTTGTTCACTTGGCGGACGACAAGCTGCGAGTCACCCCTGACAATGAGCTTCTTGATCCCAAGGTCTGCCGCGATCCTGAGACCGGCAAGCAAGCCTTCATACTCTACAGTATTGTTTGTCGCTTGCTCCTTGGGGAAGTGCATCTGGACTACGTACTTGAGGTGCTCTCCGGTGGGTGCGACAAGCAGCACGCCAGCACCGGCGCCTTGCAGCGAGAAAGCACCATCAAAGTACATGAGCCACTCTTTGCTTGCTTCCTTGACGGGGATGCTCGTCTCTGGAATTTCTTCATCTGGTGTTGGCGTCCACTCTGCTATGAATTCTGCCAATGCTCTGCTTTGGATAGTTGAAGTACTCTCAAACTTGAGGCCAAAGCTTGACAGTTCCAGTGCCCACTCAACAATCCTGCCTGTTGCTTCCGGATTCTGCAGTATCCTTTTCAGCGGAAAGCGAGTGACAACTGTGATCTCATGTGCTTGGAAGTAATGGCGCAGCTTTCTCGAGGCCATGAGAAGGCCGAAAAGCAACTTCCGCACACCAGAGTACCTTGACCTAGCCCCCTGCAGAAAAGAACTGACAAAGTAAACTGGGCGCTGCACCATTCTCTTCTGTATCTCTTTGCGCACCTGCGCAGATCCATACTTGTCGGGGAAGCCCCCTGCTTGTCGCTGGATGTGCTTGCCACGGTTGCTGGCTCGTCATCTGCCTCCCTCTCTACCACTAACGCAGCACTAACCACTTGATTGGTTGCCGCTATATACAGCAGCAACTTCTCTTGTGGCTTAGGTGCGACAAGTGTTGGAGTGGAGGACAGGTATCTCTTCAAGTCCTGCAGCGCAGCCTCCGCTTCCGGAGTCCATTTCATTGGACCTGCCTTTTTCAAAATTTTGAAAAACGGCTGGGCGCGCTCAGCAGACCGAGAGATAAACCTGCTGAGGGCAGCCACGCAACCGGCAAGTCTTCGTACATCCTTGACGCGCTTTGGTGCTTCGATCTGCTCAATGGCCTTGATCTTGTCGGGTTTGGCTTCAATTCCCCGCTGAGACACGAAGAACCAGAGAAGCTTGCCGGAGGGGACTCCGAACACGCACTTCTCGGGGTTGAGCTTGAGGTTGATCTTGCGCAGATTTGCAAAGGTCTCGTCTAAATCTTGAATTAGAGTTGCCCTGTCCTTGCTCTTGACCACTATGTCATCCATGTAGGCTTCCACATTTCTGTGCATTTGCGGCTCAAGAGCGACATGGACTACTCTTGCAAATGTTGAACCAGCATTCTTTAAACCGAAAGGCATCCGTATGAAACAGTACGTGCCACATGGAGTAATGAATGCGGTTTTCTCCTCATCCTCTTCTGCCATGAAGATTTGATGGTATCCTGAGTATGCGTCAAGAAATGAAAGCAAATCACATCCGGCCGTGGAGTCAACAATCTGGTCAATGCGCAGCAAGGGAAATGGGTCTTTGGGACAAGCTTTATTAACATCGGTAAAGTCGATACAAAGCCTCCATTTCCCGTTTGCCTTGCGCACGACTACAGGATTGGCCAACCACGTAGGATGGAGCACTCCCCTGACAAGGCCTGCCGCTTCCAATTTCTTAATTTCTTCTGCTATGAATTCTTGGCGCTCCACTGCTTGCTTCCTGACCTTCTGCTTGACGGGCCGCGCATGAGGACAAACGGCAAGATGGTGCTCAATTACTTTCCCGGGAACACCGGGGATGTCAGACGGTTGCCATGCAAACACGTCGACGTTCGCCCGTAGGAAAGCAATGAGCGCGCTTTCCTATTTAGGGTCAAGAGTGGCACTGATGGTGAAGGTACCGCCAGTGCCGTCCTCCTTGGCGGACACTTTCTTGGTTTCTGGCGAAGCTGCCATTGCCTTCTTACACTTGCCGGTGGAGCTCGATGGTGCGTCCTCGATGGTAGCGCAGCACTCCGAAGAGGTGCGCTTGCCGGAGTGGGCATCAGAACTCTTGCCGGACTTGGTCTTCCTCTTCCCCTCGGGAGCTTCAACGGCAAGTGATTTGCGATCTGTTGCGGCTGCTGCTTCCCGGTAGATCTTGTCGGCGTAGATAAGAGCATCCTTCTTGTCGCCAGGGACAAAGATGACGCTTATCGGGCCTGGCATCTTGAGCATGTTGTATGCGTAGTGAGAGGCTGGCATGAACTTGGCGAGTGCTGGACGACCGAGTATCCCATTATAAGGTAATGGAAAATCGGCAACGTCAAAAGTGACCCTCTCAGTCCTGAAGTTCATCTCGCTGCCAAATGTTACCGGCAATGTGACCTTCCCTTTTGGCTTGCTCCTTCCCGGGTTGATTCCTTGGAATGTGTCGGTCTCTTCGAGCTCGCTGTCAGGGATTTGGAGTTTCTGGAGCACAGCGGAGGAGATCAGGTTCAAGCCGGCCCCGCCGTCAACTAGCATCTTAGTGACCTTGAGGTTGCAGATAGTTGGTGAAACCAACAACGGCAAGCACCCGACCACAGTTGTGCGATTAGGGTGGTCCTCAATATCAAAGATGATAGGCGTGCTGGACCATTTCAGAAGCTTGCGCGATTCGATAGGTGGTTCTGCCGCATTGACTTCCCGCGCCCACTGTTTGAGTTGGCGGTGCGAAGTATGCAGAGAAGCACCACCGTCAATGCACAAGACTTCTGTGGCTTTCTGAAACTCCTGCTCATTGGTCTCGACATCATCCATGTCTTCGTCGTCATCGTCGTCGTCTTCATCCTTGTCGCGGCCGCGGGGAGGTCTGTCTCCTTGCCGCTGCTTAGCCTTGCCGCGGCGTCCTCCCCGGCCAACGCGCTTCTTGCCGGCTTCTCCAGCGCCTCTTTGGGCCCTCTCCTTGTCGCGCTGCTCGTACTCAGCTTTTTGCTGCTGGACAAGCTGCTCGACCTTCTTGCAACTCTGGAGGTCATGGCCCTTGGTGCGATGGATCTTGCAGTACTGCTTGTCGGTGCCGTCCTGCTTGTCGGCGACCACCACAGCCTGGTAGTTGGTGCATGCGGCAATCTCCTTGCTGGAGCTCAACTTTGGCTTTCTTGGCGCCACCTTCGTTGCCGGACTGCTCAACGACTAGCACCTCTTTGCCTTTCTTCTTCCTATTGTTCCGCCGCCGGTTTTTCTTTGCCGGGGCAGCATCCTCACTGTCAGATCCTCCTGCTCCTGTACTCTCTCCGGGGAGTTTCCTCCCTTCCTCAGCACATGCACACTTGTCGGCCAGGGCATACAGTTCACTGACATTTCTGATCTTGCACATCGCCATGTCCTCCCGCATCCTGCGGTTACGCACGTTCTGATGGAACGCGCTGATGACCGCGGCAGGGTGGACGTCTGGGATGTTGTGCTGTACACGGCTGAATCTCTGAATGTACTTGCGCAGGGGCTCTCCTTCCTTCTGGGCGAGCAGGTGAAGGTCACTCTCTTGGCCATGAGGTTTGTGGCCGCCAGTAAAGGCGCCAACAAACTGATGGCATAGGTCTGCCCAGGAGGATATGGAGTTTTCCGGCAAGTGCATGAGCCAGGACCTGACGTTGGGCTTGAGCACCAGCGGGAAGTAGTTGGCAAGGATCTTGTCGTCTCGCCCCCCGGCAGCTTGCACCGCGATGGTGTAGATGTTGAGGAACTCCGACGGATGCGACTTGCCATTGTACTTCTCGGGTACGTCTGGCTTGAAATTCTTCTTGTTGGGCCACTGGACTTGCCGCAGCTCACGGGTAAACGCAGGGCAACCTACCGCGTACGGCAAGTCGCCTGGTTCCCCTGGCGCATGCATGTCAACAGAAGGCCCAGCGCGCTGGTCTGATTGACGCCGCGCTTCTCTTCGGCGCTCGATGCGAGTACGAGCGTCTTCTTGTTGTCGTTCGTGAAGAACTTCGCGCTGATCGCGACGAGCTCGTGGATCTGATGACGCGGTGGAGTCGCTGTCGTGGTGGATCCGGCGAGTCGGCGATCTTGGCCTTCGGGGCGGAGAGTGCACAGTGGTTGCACCCTCACCGGTCTTGTCGCCACCGGCTCGTGCCTAGCTGACTTGCCGCGGCTGCGAAGTACTCGGCTGCCGTGGGATGTCGCCGTTGGCAAAGTCGATGAGACTCTGAATGGTGGCCCTCCAGTCGTCGATCTTGTCTACCGCTGGAGGGTAGTCTAGGAGTAGTTGAGCTCGTGCCAAAGCTTCTGCTGAAGTGGCGGGCGGCGGCGGCGAACGGTGCGAGGAGCGGGATATGCTCGGACTTCTAACCATGTTAGAAGGAGCAGTATCTCATCCAGGCGACCGTGCCCCGCCCGCGCCAGCACGTTGGCGTGCATGCTGGTATTGAGCACTCCGAGATCCACCAGCTCGATCTTGGTCCAGCAAGCATATGGTACCATGAGTATCATGACGCTGCCGTTCCCGCGCCTCCTGGGATGGGCGCGGTGCATGTACAGACGCCGAGGTCTTGGAGTGTGCGCGGTCGTTGTGGGAGCCGACTGCGCCGCCGATGTGCAGCGCAGCCTTGTCCTTGGACCTGGCAGCACCGTGAATTCCCTCGTCGACGCCCGTTCTTCCGCCGCCGTCTACCCCACCAGCCGTTTGCTCCGGCGATGGTGGGTTCGGCGTAGACGGAGCAGCCGCCTCCGAAGCCTTCTTCTTCGGCGGCATGTCGATGAAGACGATGGAGATTTAGCTCGTGCGAACGTCGGATCAGGTTCACACAACCTCGACGCACCCCTACCTGGCGCGCCAAAGATGTCGGGGGTGCTAATCCCATGGACACCTATGGGACCACGGCGGACCGAGCCCCTTTCGGTTCGGCAGTGGGCGGAGAGAGCATGAAGAGCAGATCGAGGCGAAGTGCACGAGCACGCGATCAGTTTACTCATGTTCGGGCCGCACGGATGCGTAAAACCCTACTCCTGCTTTGTGGTTGTATTGATTTCTTGCTCGGGAGCGCTGATTGCTACAGTACACACCAGCAGCTAGCTAGACCGAGCATTCTGTTGGCCGACCCCCTCTACGTTGCGCATGGGCCTCCTTTTATACGCTTAAGGGGTCACCGACAGGTGGCAACGTAGATGAGGGTAAAAATGGAAAAAGGCGTGGCGGTTGGCACCGCCGCCTACAACAGTGCATCATACCTAACCCTGACGGCTGGGGACAAGGGCATTAAATGCCTGTCTGCGTCGCCTAGACGGTGCAGAAAGGGACCGCCAGGGACGCCTCTGCTTGCCACGATGGCAATCTTGTCAGCACCGCTTGCCACCGTATACCTCTGGCTGCACAGCTTCCCGCCACGTACGCTCTGGAAGGGTCCCAGAGCGACACGTTGGTGGATGTGCTGGAGCGCAGGTACAAAGTGGGGGCTTGCCGCGGCAAGTGCCTTGCCGCGGTTGTTGTCTTGTCGCGTCCGGGAGCTTGTCGCTCACCGGGCCTTGCCGGGACGTGTGGTGCGTTGCGGCAAGTTCCTTGAGATGCCTTGGTTGGCCTTCCCGGCAAACTCCTCTTGCCGGGGTCTTGTCTCCTTCCCGGCAAGCTCCTCTTGCCGGGGTCTTGGATACTTTGTTCTTGAATGGCTCCAAAGGAACCACGGAGGACCTTGGCGGTCACCCGGCAAGCCTTGCCGCGGGACGCTGCGACTGCCCGTGCACAAGTTCGGGATACTAGGGTACCCCTACTCTAGTACACCGACACTTTTATTTTACTTTGCATCTTTATCATAAAAATACCAAAAATATTATCTTATCATATCTATCAGATCTCACTCTCGTATGTGGCCTTATAGGGATTGACAACCCCTATTTGCGTTGGTTGCGAGGATTTATTTGTTTTGTGCAGGTACGAGGGACTCGCGCGTAGCCTCCTACTGGATTGATACCTTGGTTCTCAAAAACTGAGGGAAATACTTACGCTACTTTGCTGCATCATCCCTTCCTCTTCGGGGAAAACCAACACAGTGCTTGAGAGGTAGCAAGAAGGATTTCTGGCGCCGTTGCCGGGGAGGTGTAACGCCCCGAGACCGATGTGCCAGGTGTCCGCCAGTTATTCGTCGTGGTTGCGTTGTCATTGCTTGCGTGTCATGCATTTCATATCATGTCATCATGCGCATTTCATTTGCATACGTGTTCGTCTCATGCATCCGAGCTTTTTCCCCGTTGTCCGTTTTGCATTCCGGCGCTTCGTTCTCCTCCGGTGGTCATTTCTACCTTCCTCTTGTGTGTGGGGGTTAAACATTTCCGGATTGGACCGAGACTTGTCATGCGGCCTTGGTTTACTACCGGTAGACCGCCTGTCAATTTTCGGGTCATTTGGACTTCGTTTGATACTCCAACGGTTAACCGAGGGACCGAGAAGGCCTCGTGTGTGTTGCAGCCCAACACCCTTCCAAAGTGACCCAAAACCCACCTAACTCTGTTCCATCGTCTCGGTCGTTCGATCACGATCGCGTGGCCGCAAACCGCACCTCATTTGGACTCTCCTAGCTCCCTCTATGCCTATATATACAACCCCCCCTTCCGAAATTCGCGGTGCCATCCACCCCTAACCCTAGATCTCTCCCTCTCCTCGCGCACCGGACAATGTCCGCCCAAGCCGGACACATCGCGCCGCCCGTCACAGCCAATCCGCGCCCGCCACGTCAGCACCGCCGCCGTCTCCACCGCGTGGCCCGCGGAGCCCGTGGCTGGCCCGCCCGAGCCGCCACCGGGCCAGATCCGCGTCGCCGCGCCGCTCGCCGCCTCGTGCCCGGCCCCGGCCACCGTTGGGCTCGCCGGATGCCATCTCCAGTCGCCGGAATCGCCACCGGAGCGCTCCGTCTCGCCGTCTCGGTTCCCCACGCCCGTCGCCGGTCACCGCCAGGTCTTCGCGCCCCCGCCCGCACTCGGCGCCGCCTCTTCATCCCGCTGCCCGAGCACTCGCTCTTCCACGCGTCGCCGCCGTCGACCCTCGCCGGGGGCCCGCCGCTGTCGCCATGGTTCGCCGCCTCGCCCTGCCTCCCCGATCCGATCGGGAGGAGCCGGGCGCGCCCCGTTGACCTCTGCGTGGGCCTCGCGGGCCGCAGCGCCTCCCAGGCCCAGATCCGGTGGCCACCTCCTCGCCTCGGCCTGCCTTCCCGCGACCTGGGCCGGCCCAGCTTCTCGCGTCGCCCCGCCGCGGCCTGCCTCCCTCTCCTCCAGCCGGGCCGCAGCCCAGGGGTGAGCCGCCCCCAGCGCCCCGCCTGTTGTTTTTTTTTCTTTACCGAGTGGGCTTGTCTCAGTTTCAGCCCAGCAGTGTTTTTTTTCCGCGCCTAGGTTTTTCCTATTTATCGAGAGATTGGCAGTTTTGCAGAATAGCTCCTGTTCTTCATGCATTTAATAACTCACAAATGGTGCATCGGATTAAAATGATTTATATATGAAACTTGCTCAAAATTTTGCGTAGATTAATCATATCCAACTTTCATGCCTGTTTGAAATATTTAAAATGTTGTTTGCATTAATTTGCTCTATGCCATGCTAAAATGATTTAATTCATAACTAAATAACCGTAGCTCCGATTTAAATAAACTTTATATGTAAATGGGGTAGAATTTCGCCTAGTTCAACATGGTGGCATCATTTTGCATGTTAAACAACTCTAAAATTGTGTTTAGGGCAGATCAGGACCGAACCTAAAATATGCCATGCGGATTTACCGGACTTGTTGTTTTGTTATTCCGGCCTCATTTAAACTTGCCTAGGGTAGATAGTTTCATCATGTTTCACCTCTTGCCATGTTAATCAACATTTAATATTGTTGGGTACATAACCGAGAGAGAACTAAATAATTGATGTGGTGTTTTGTCAATATGCACCCCGTCGCATATTGAGCTCCACTTAACTTGTAGTGTTGTTTGTGCACTTTGCCATGCCATGCTTCATTAAAACGGACATGCATCATACTCGATTGTGCATCATGCCATGTTGATGTGTTGGTTGTTTACTATGTTGTGTGCTTCTTTTCCGGTGATTGCTTCCTCGGGTTGATTCCGGTAATGTCGTGTTGTGAGGATCCGTTCGTCTTCGTCCGTTTATCTCCTTCATGGACTCGTTCTTCTTCCTTGCGGGATTTCAGGCAAGATGATCATACCCTCGAAATCACTACTATCTTTGCTATGCTAGTTTGCTCGCTCTTTTGCTTTGCCAATGCTACGATGCCTACCACTTGCTTGTCAGCCTCCCAATTGCCATGTTCAGCCTCTAACCCACCCTTGTCCTAGCAAACCATTGATTGGCTATGTTACCGCTTTGCTCAGCCCCCTCTTATAGCGTTGTTAGTTGCAGGTGAAGATTGAAGTCTGTTCCTTGTTGGAACATGGAGATACCGTTCCTTGTTGGAACATTTATTTACTTGTTGGGATATCACTATATATCTTATATAATTAATGCATCTATATACTTGGTAAAGGGTGGAAGGCTCGGCCTTATGCCTGGTGTTTTGTTCCACTCTTGCCGCCCTAGTTTCCGTCATATCGGTGTTATGTTCCCGGATTTTGCGTCCCTTACGCGGTTGGGCTATAATGGGAACCCCTTGACAGTTCGCCTTAAGTAAAGCTTCTCCAGCAATGCCCAACATTGGTTTTACCATTTGCCACCTAGCCTTTTCTTTTCCCTTGGGAGTCGCGCTCCTAAGGGTCATCGTTATTTTACCCCCCTGGGCCAGTGCTCCTCTAAGTGTTGGTCCAACCTGTCAGCTGCCGGTGGCCACCAGGGGCAACTCTGGGCTGGCTTGCCCGTACCTAGGACAATCTGAGTGTGCCCTGAGAAAGAGATATGTGCAGCTCCTATCGGGATTTGTCGGCACATTCGGGCGGTGCTGCTGGTTTAGTTTTACCCTGTCGAAATGTCTTGTTGTACTGGGACACCGAGTCTGATCGGAATGTCTCGGGTGGAGGTCTATTCCTTCGTTGACCGTGAGAGCTTGTGATGGGCTAAGTTGGGACACCCCTACAGGGATTTGAACTTTCGAAAGCCGTGCCCGCGGTTATGGGCAGATGGGAATTTGTTAACGTCCGGTTGTAGAAAACCTAAAGTTGACCTTAATTAAAATGAATCAACCGCGTGTGTAACCGTGATGGTCTCTTTCCGGCGGAGTCCGGGAAGTGAACACGGTTGTTGGAGTTATGCTTGACGTAGGTAGTCCAGGATCACTTCTTGATCATACTTTATCGACCGTGCTTTGCCTTCTCTTCTAGCTCTCATTTGCGTATGTTAGCCACCATATATGCTAGTCGCTTGCTGCAGCTCCACCTCATACCTTTACCTTACACATAAGCTTAAATAGTCTTGATCGCGAGGGTGCGAGATTGCTGAGTCCTCGTGGCTCACAGATACTTCCAAAACCAGCTTGCAGGTGCCGATGAGTCCGTGCAGATGACGCTACCAAGCTCAGGAGGAGCTCGATGAAGATCTTGTCCTTTGTGTTGCTTTGTTCTAGTTGATCAGTAGTGGAGCCCAGTTGGGGTCGATCGGGGTCCTTTGTCGCATTTGGGGTTCTTCTTTTATTTTGGTTCCGTAGTCGGACCATGAGTGTATTTGATTGATGTAATGTTTATTCATGTAATTGTGTGAAGTGGCGATTGTAAGCCAACTATGTATCTCTTATTCCTTATTATATTACATGGGTTATGTGAAGATTACCTCACTTGCGACATATGCCTTCAATGCGATTATGCCTCTAAGTCGTGCCTCGACACATGGGAGATATAGTCGCATCGAGGGTGTTACAAGTTGGTATCAGAGCCTTCCCCGACCTTAGGAGCCCCATTGCTTGATCGTTTTTAGCAGCCGAGTTGTGTCTAGAAAAATGTTTTGAGTCCTTTAGGAATTATATATCGGAGAGCTTAGGAATTCTTTTTACTTCCCAGTCTCCTCATCGCTCTGGTAAGGCATCCTGACGTAGAGTTTTGACTCTTCTCTTCCCAAATTTCACTAAAAAAAATTTTTAGGATCACACGAGTATCTTGGATTTGTTCCGATGACTTATGATGAGAATACTGTCTTGGTGCCTCCTGTCAGAGGTTTAGTGGAAGTGTCCTGGGGAGTTGAGCTCTGAGGTGTTGTCATCATAATTCTATCGTTGCAATTCTGGCATACTTGAGATATGTGCGCGACATCGAAAATCTCCTTTATGCAGTTCGTTGGTGAGATAACCTCGACGCCACCCAGTACTAGGGCGGGAGTTCAGGAGTATCGCCATAACTCGTATAACGGATGCTTTTCGAAGGTTGAGGTAGATGATTTCCGAAGGTTTCTTGGTTATGTGTTGAAGGATGGATACAGCTGGATGTAGGATTTGTTAGTTTGGGTGAGATATTATGCTTCCCCTGTATCCCCAACACCTGATTGCATAACCGGAAAGTTTCGGGAGTTTCATAGGTGGGAATTCAAGTAGCCTTAGGATTTCTTCCAACAAATGTGTGATATGAAATTGGGGTTCGACGTCTAGTGGTTCGCCTATTCACGGTCGATTTTACAGTGGTCTCGTTGTGTCTTAAAGAATCCTTGGCTATGCTGACTCGGGGACGCTTCGTATGTCATGTGCACTGCCTTGTACATGATGGTGTTGTACGATCGAGCCCGTGTAGGTCCCACCACGAAAACTTCGGACGAATTCTCTATCATATGTTTGTTCTGGTTTATTCTGCAAGCCAATCCTTGTTTTTATTTTGAGTTGTGGTATTCGAGTTGCTTCGAAGTCAAGTGTTGATTCCATACCTTTCATAAATGGTGTTCTCATACTCCGATGTGAATACCAATCCTTCTTGATCATCAAGATTGTCTTGTCAATCCTTTTCACCGGCGGTTTTCTCTTCAAGTGGATCCGTCCATTTTCAACATCCGCAAGATCGAGTATCAGTTTCTTCTCAATGGTGTTTGTTTCATCCATCTCCAAGTTGCCTTTGTTTTTCCCGCCCGCCCACCCTTTTTCTTCAAGGATTTAGATTTCTTAATCAAGTATCCATTTTATTGATGGGAAGCCTCTCCATTCTTTTCCGTCTATGTTCTTATCCGGTGATTCTCATGAAGATTTCAACGGAGCCTCAAGTTCATCATTGTTCATTCTCTTTCTTCTCCGGTGGATTCAAGTCAAGCGTTGTTGATCATGTCCCTTTGCTCACTTCAAGGTTTTTCTCATGCCGGTGCAATTCTTAATCATTCCACTTCTCGCTATTTATTTTTCCGGAGTGCTCAAGATATCTCGAAGACTCATGTATCCACTCTGCATTCATTCAAGCTATTTCAAGGATGTTATATCATTCAAGCCATTTAATTTCAACCGGTGCTTTCTCTCTTTTAAATCATTTCAACGGTGTTTCTTTTGAGTGGGCACTAACCCATAGGTCTTTTCCCAGGATCTTACCTGACTCTTCTTATTTTCCCGGAGCTATCCTCAAATTCTTTTCGAAGTTTGACGTAAGAATGATTTATCATCAGTCAAATGTCTTTCTCCAAGATCGGTTAAATTATTTTCATCGTTGACTCAACCTCTTCGTTTTGATTATTCCGGAGTGTCTAAATAAATCTTGATGGTATTTCTCATCGTCATTCTCAGTTTGGAAGACCGAAGACGATTCTTCTTTCAACCTTGCTCCATTCTCTTCAAGTTTCGTCATTCGAGATTGTTGCAATCCTCTCATAATTGTTTTGATCGTGAGAATTCTTTTCACCCTTCCGGAGCAATTTAAGAGTCTTCTCAGTTTGTTATCCGGAGTCCATCAAGTCGGGTTTATTCATTCTCAGCTTTCAGTTATCATTCTCCGATCTTACCGGTGCAGCGTTTAAGTGATCTCTAATCGGTCCATGATCTATTATATTAAATCGTATCTAAATTGTCTCAAGCATATTCGTCCATTTGCTAATTCTTCCCGGCGATTCGTTATCTTTTATTCGTTCTTTTTCAATTCTTACAGTGGTTCTTCCAGATTTCTCTTCCTTATCAATTTATTTGTTGTTTCTATTCTACTGGTGGGTCGTTCAAGATTTTCTCGAGTTTATGCGATATCTCTCGTAATCCTTTCTACGAGAATAAGTAGTATGCCAATTCCATTGCTTGTCATCAATTTTAATTGGTGAAGAATACGCATAATGTAATTCTTATTCTTGTTTCATCGAGTTTATTCTATTCCTGTTTTTTTTCCAGAGTGGCTCATCATACTCATTCTTGGTTTCACTTGTTTCATCTTTTCTTTTCCGGAGTTCCAAGATCTCTCAATTATATCATCACGGAGATCCATCTAAATCATCGCAAGGATTCACGTTGTGCTTTCAACTTCTCTTTCTTCTCGTTTGATCATTCTTTCAGTACCGGAGTTCTTCATGGATGTTCTACATGATGGTTCATACGGGATTTAATTCCTTCTCGAAGTGTTCATCGAGATTCTTTTCAAAGGAACTCAAGCTTTCTTCATATTGTAATCCGGAGTGCGTTCTTTCTACCATATTATTGGAGGTGGTATGATGTCATTCTTGATAATTTGAGTTCATGTTTCATGATTGACAGATTGTTAAGAATGAGATATTTTAAATCCACAAATCTCGTGAGTTATCTTGGGTTATATTTCACCTTAAGCCTTCCCTAAGGATTGTTGCTATCTATGGTGCTCATAAATGACCCAAGTTCTTCATTTATCCTTCCGGTGGAATATTTCCTTCCCTCCTTGCTCATATCAATCCAATTCTTCTTCCCGTGAGTGGCAGGTTGTCACCTAATAAGTTGAGATGTATTCCATAAGACCATATCAAGATTATCCTTTTTGTTGTGGGTTTTCCAACAACTCCGTTTGGCCCTTCTCCTTAAGATGCCTTTTCAAACTCTTTTGTGGCAGAAGTTGGCATTTTCTTCAACATTCTTTTATTTCAATTATCTATCTTATATTCTTTTGTTCCGGAGGCATGGTGATGTTGCTCTCCTCAACCCATTTTATTCTTTTATCAGGATCGTGTTCTTGTCGTGCCTATCCTTTTAATTGGGGTGTTGTGTCCTCTTTTCAAGTATCCTCTCATCTTGTCTTGTTCAATTCCTTTCATTTACAGACGGAGTGCTGTCCAAATTATATCCCTCTTATTCCTTCCCCATCTTGCTTAACCGGAGTATTGTGCCCCTTTGTTCAAGTTCTTGTCACCTTATCAAGTCTTGCATCCCTTTCTCAACCAGAGTGTCGTGTTTTCATTTGAGCTATCTCATCTTATCAAATTTTGACTCCCTTCTCAACCGGAGTGTTGTCTGAGATATTTCTTACCCTTTGTTCCATCCATTCAATAGTTATGGAGGCAGTGTGTTGTGATTTCATCAAGTACCTTTTCATCTTATCAAGACCTTATTCAAATCCTTTTCTTTTCAACCGGAGTGCTGCCCGAATTTTGATTTTTCCTCGATCCCCCTCCTTAACCGGAGTGTTTTTCTATATATATCTTCCATTCAACATCAGGGTTTCGCAATGCTCGTTGTCCCTCTTTTCTAATGGAGTGTTTTCGACTTTATTCACCTTCGTTGTATTCTTTTCTCGATTTGTTCAACCTCTCAAGGTTCATGGATCTAAAGTAGGAGTTACTTTGAAAGATATTAAAGAAAAGGAACCCATAGTTAATGAGAAAATAAATCATGATTTCGTTAGGATCGATAAACTTGAGAATATTATTACCAACCTGGGAACCGCTTTTGCTTCCGTAAAGAATACTCCAAGTCCTTCCACTGAAGTTGCCAAGCTTATGTACGTTCCTAAAAATAAGGGTGAATCCTCTAGTAAGGATGCGGATCTCAAATCTATAAGTATTGATCCCAATCTTTTTGCTATCATTACGGAACCATTTGTTACAAATGAATTTTTTGATCTTGTGCCTAAAAGCTTGATAATTAATAAAAAGAAAGAAATTACTAAAGATGGTAGATGCCTAATTGAAGAATTGCCTACCAAAGATGGCAATACCTAGATCTATCCTTGTTTGTTATGCCTAGCTAGGGCCGTTAAACGATAGCGCTTGTTGGGAGGCAACCCAATTTTATTTTTATTCCTTGCTTTTTGCTCCTGTTTAGTAATTAATAATTTATCTAGACTCTGTTTTGTTTGTGTTTTTTGTGTTTAATTAGTGTTTGTGCCAAGTAGAACCGTTGGGAAGACTTGGGGGAAAGTCTTGTTGAACTTGCTGTAAAAAAACAGAAACTTTAGCGCTCACGAGAACTGCTGCCATTTTTATTTGGAAAGTGCTATTTAGTTAATTATTTTTGAAGATGATTAATAGATAAATTCCTCACGTCCAGAAACTTATTTTAGAATTTTTGGGGTTCCAGATATTGCGGTAGCTACAGATTACTACAGACTGTTCTGTTTTTGACAGATTCTGTTTTTCGTGTGTTGTTTGCTTATTTTGATGAATCTATGGCTAGTATCGGGGGGTATGAACCATAGATAAGTTGGAATACAGTAGGTTTAACACCAATATAAATAAATAACGAGTTCATTACAGTACCTTGAAGTGGTATTTTATTTTCTACTTTAACTTTTGTGTTGTGAAGTTTTCAAGTTTTGGGTAAAGATTTGATGGATTATGGAACAAGGAGTGGCAAGAGCCTAAGCTTGAGGATGCCCATGGCACCCCCAAGATAATCTAAGGACACCTAAAATCCAAAGCTTGGGGATGCCCCGGAAGGCATCCCCTCTTTCGTCTACTTCTATCGTAACTTTACTTGGAGCTATATTTTTATTCGCCACATGATATGTGTTTTGCTTTGAGCGTCTTGTATTATTGGAGTCTTTGCTTGTTAGTTTACCAAAATCATCCTTGCTGTACACACCTTTTGAGAGAGCCATAAATGATTTGGAATTTGTTAGAATACTCTATGTGCTTCGCTTATATCTTTTGAGTTATATAATTTTGCTCTAGTACTTCACTTATATCTTTTAGAGCACGGTGGTGAATTTGTTTTATAGAAACTATTGATATCTCATGCTTCACTTAGATTATTTTGAGAGTCTTAATAGCATGGTAATTTGCTTTAAATCCTAATATGCTTGGTATTCAAGAATATAAAAAAAAATTCTCTTATGAGTGTGTTGAATACTATGATAAGTTTGATACTTGATAATTGTTTTGAGATATGAAGATGGTGATATTAAAGTCATGCTAGTTGAGTAGTTGTGAATTTGAGAAATACTTGTGTTGAAGTTTGTGATTCCCGTAGCATGTACGTATGGTGAACCGTTATGTGATGAAGTCGGAGCATGATTTATTTTTTGATTACCTTCCTTATGAGTGGCGGTCGGGGACGAGCGATGGTCTTTTCCTACCAATCTATCCCCCTAGGAGCATGCGCGTAATACTTTGCTTTGATAACTTGTAGATTTTTGCAATAAGTATATGAGTTCTTTATGACTAATGTTGAGTCCATGGATTATACGCACTCTCACCCTTCCACCTTTGCTAGCCTCTCTAATACCGTGCACCTTTCGCCGGTATCATACACCCACCATATACCTTCCTCAAAACAGCCACCATACCTACCTATTATGGCCTTTCTATAGCCATTCCGAGATATATTGCCATGCAACTTTCCACCGTTTCATTTATTATGACACACTCCATCATTGTCATATTGCTTAGCATGATCATGTAGTTGACATCGTATTTGTGGCAAAGCCACCATTCATAATTCTTTCATACATGTTACTCATGAGTCATTTCATATCCCGGTACACCGCCGGAGGCATTCATATAGAGTCATATTTTGTTCTAAGTATCGAGTTGTAATTGTGGAGTTGTAAGAAAAATAAAAGTGTGATGATCATCATTATTAGAGCATTGTCCCAAGTGAGGAATAAAAAAGAGAAAGGCCATAAAAATAGAGAAAGGCCCAAAAAAAGAGAAAGGCCATAAAAAAGAAAAGGCCCAAAAAAATGAGAGAAAAAGAGAGAAGGGACAATGTTACTATCCTTTTACCACACTTGTGCTTCAAAGTAGCACCATGATCTTCATAGTAGAGAGTCTATCATGTTATCACTTTAATATACTAGTGGGAATCTTTCATTATAGAACTTGGCTTGTATATTCCAATGATGGGCTTGCTCAAAATGCCCTAGGTCTTCATGAGCAAGCAAGTTGGATGCACACCCACTTAGTTTCTTTTTGAGCTTTCATATACTTATAGCTCTAGTGCATCTGTTGCATGGCAATCCCTACTCGCTCACATTGATATCTATTGATGGGCATCTCCATAGCCCGTTGATACGCCTAGTTGATGTGAGACTATCTTCTCCCTTTTTGTCTTCTCCACAACCACCACTCTATTCCACCTACAGTGCTATATCCATGGCTCACGCTCATGTATTGCGTAAAGATTGAAAAAGTTTTGAGAATGTCAAAAGTATGAAACAATTGCTTGGCTTGTCATCGGGGTTGTGCATGATTTAAATATTTTGTGTGGTGAAGATAGAGCATAGCCAGACTATATGATTTTGTAGGGATAACTTTCTTTAGCCATGTTATTTTGAGAAGACATAATTGCTTTGTTAGTATGCTTGAAGTATTATTATTTTTATGTCAATATGAACTTTTGTCTTGAATCTTTTGGATCTGAATATTCATACCACAATTAAGAAGAATTACATTAAAATTATGCCAAGTAGCACTCCGCATCAAAAATTCTGTTTTTATCATTTACCTACTCGAGGACAAGCAGAAATTAAGCTTGGGGATGCTTGATACGTCTCCAACATATCTATAATTTTTGATTGCTCCATGCTATATTATCTACTGTTTTGGACATTATTGGGCTTTATTATCCACTTTTATATTATTTTTGGGACTAACCTATTAACCGGAGGCCCAGCCCAGAATTGATGTTTTTTGCCTGTTTTAGGGTTTCGAAGAACAGGAATATCAAACGGAGTCCAAACGGAATGAAACCTTCGGGAACGTGATTTTCTCAACGAACAAGACCCGGGAGACTTGCACCCTACGTCAAGAAAGGAAACAGGAGGCCACGAGGTAGGGGGCGCGCCCACCCCCACCAGGCGTGCCCTCCACCCTCGTGGGCCCCTTGTTGCTCCATCGACATACTCCTTCCTCCTATATATACCTACGTACCCCCAAACGATCAGATACGGAGCCAAAACCCTAATTCCACCGCTGCAACTTTCTGTATCCACGAGATCCCATCTTGGGGCCTGTTTCGGAGCTCCGCCGGAGGGGGCATCGATCACGGAGGGCTTCTACATCAACACCATAGCCTCTCCGATGAAGTGTGAGTAGTTTACCTTAGAGCTACGGGTCCATAGTTAGTAGCTAGATGGCTTCTTCTCTCTTTTTGGAACTCAATACAACGTTCTCCCCCTCTCTTGTGGAGAACTATTCGATGTAATATTCTTTTTGCGGTGTGTTTGTTGAGATCGATGAATTGTGGGTTTATGATCAAGTCTATCTATGAATAATATTTGAATCTTCTCTGAATTCTTTTATGCATGATTGGTTATCTTTGCAAGTCTCTTCGAATTATCAGTTTGGTTTGGCCTACTAGATTGATCTTTCTTGCAATGGGAGAAGTGCTTAGCTTTGGGTTTAATCTTGCGGTGTCCTTTCCCAGTGACAGTACGGGCAGCAAGGAACGTATTGTATTGTTGCCATCGAGGATAACAAGATGGGGTTTTCTTCATATTTCATGAGTCTATCCCTCTACATCATGTCATCTTGCTTAAGGCGATACTCTGTTTTTAACTTAATACTCTAGATGCATGCTGGATAGCGGTCGATGAGTGGAGTAATAGTAGTAGATGCAGGCAGGAGTCGGTCTACTTGTCTCGGACGTGATGCCTATATACGTGATCATACCTAGATATTCTCATAACTATGCTCAATTCTGTAAATTGTTCAACAGTAATTTGTTCACCCACCGTAGAATACTTATGCTCTCAAGAGAAGCCACTAGTGAAACCTATGGCCCCCGGGTCTATCTTTATCATATTGATCTCCTACTACTTAGTTATCTCCTTTGCTATTTACTTTGCTTTTATTTTACTTTGCATCTTTATCATAAAAATACCAAAAATATTATCTTATCGTATCTATCATATCTCACTCTCGTAAGTGGCCTTATAGGGATCGACAACCCCTATTTGCGTTGGTTGCGAGGATTTATTTGTTTTGTGCAGGTACGAGGGACTCGTGCGTAGCCTCCTACTGGATTGATACCTTGGTTCTCAAAACTGAGGGAAATACTTACGCTACTTTGCTGCATCATCCCTTCCTCTTCGGGGAAAACCAACACAGTGCTCAAGAGGTAGCAGATACTCGGATGGATTCTCTCATAAGCCACTCAGTCCGTGTCAGTACCACACTTTTGCACCGTCCTCAGAGATTATGCAGTGAGTTGGCAAATGACAATGCAGTTCAAGGATCAGATTTGCAATAATTTTTGTCAGAGGTATAATTCATTCAAAACATATGCCTACCGCAAGGATTGAGTGTTCGGTGGCATATTCTTCTTATGTACATATGGTGCGCATGTATCGCCGGTCATACCAGTCATGCACCCGATTTACGACAGTGATCTAGCAGATATACCTAAGAAAGGTACGGATCCAACAACCTCATGAGCCATGCAAACGAAGATAAGCAGAGATACACATCTTATGTAATATAAGGATCGACAAGATCTGGAGATGACATCATACAATGTAACATCCCAATTTTCAATTTGGATGTTATTATTTAGATCATTCATATGCATCCATGATTATGCATTTTTGCTCATTTGTTTTTATTTGAATTTTGATCGTAAAAGCCTTAAGCAACTCAAGGACCAATTGAGAGAGCTGGAGGTTTCCCAAAAATCCAGTTTTGAATTTTTAAAATTTGGAATATTGGATCAAATTGATTTATTCAAAAATTATTTTCCAATTATTTCAAATAAATAAAATAAAGAGAGGAGCTAAAATGACTTCTTCATATCAGCAAAGAAATATTGGAAATTTAATTTTGAATTTTGGAATATTTTATTTGATTTTATTTGCAAGATAATTTATTTTTATTATGGTGTTTATTAGTACTAAAAATTGTTTTCAAAATTTTACATTTAGGTCCATAAAAATGTTCACCTAAGCCCATATATTTAGGGGGGAATTATGTGATTTTTTCTAGAATTTTCAAAATTTTATTTATTATAGTTTTCATGTTTTTCTTATTTCTCGAAAATGATTTAAAAAATAGTACGAGCTGACCGAACTGGGCCACGCCCAGCCCAGCGGGCCCAGCCAGCCAGCGTCGCCGTCTTCGAGCTCGGGATGGACGTACATGGCCGCCGCCGCCGTCCTGCAAGCGGACTCCGCTGCCGCCTCTGCTTGCCCCCCCCCAAGCTCGCGTCCCCCCTTGCCTTTATATAGCCAGCGCCCCGGCCCCCTCTCTCCCTCAAAGCAGCAGCATCAGTAGCCGAAGTCGCCGCCGCCGCACATCGTCGCCGCCGCCACTGCAAGACGCTGCCACGCTACTCCGCCGCCTCTCACCCAAGTTGCCTAGCTACCTCGCCCCGCCATCGCCGAAGATCCGCCACCGCCGACGTGGAACCGACAAAAACCGCCGATAAAAACCGTCACCGAACCGCCCGGTTTTCTCTCGGGTTTTTTGTTTTTCTTTTAAACCTGATTTGTTTTATTTTAGTTATTTAGTGAATGTTCATTAGATTAGCCTCTGTAATGAACTCTTTCATCGAATATGCTCCTGTAGCGAACGCTCATTCGTTAGTTTCTGTATCGTAGCTAGGGACCTAGATGCTATTATTTTTCTTACAGATTAGCCCCTAGTTTTCAATCTATCACAACTTTTTACTAGTTTGTCCAAATTCGATGAAACCAACCCAAAATTCTTCGTCATGATCCCCTCTATTCAGATAACCAACTTCATAGTATTTTTTAAAGTTTAAAATTTGAATTCAAACAGATTTGAATTTGAGCTTCTTTTGATCATAACTTGAGTTTCGTAATTCCGATTTGGCTGTTTCTTTTTGCAAATCGAAGATCATGACCTAAAATTTCCGTTAAGACCTAATTCAAATAATTTAGGTGCTGTTAGTAATTGTTTTCTGTTTGAAAGAGTTATTTGCTTATTATTTTGAGTTTTTCTGAATCTTTTTCTTCGGTTTTTCTTTGCATCTTCATGCTTGAGTGCTTATGTATGCTATTGTTTGTCTACGAGTTTTTCCAGAGTGCGAAGCTTGCTACTACGAATCTCTAGGGTTTACCTGTTGGGGAGCATAGTAATTTCAAATTTTTCCTACGCACACGCAAGATCATGGTGATGCACAGCAACGAGAGGGGAGAGTGTTGTCTACGTACCCACGCAGACCGACTGTGGAAGCGTTGACACAACGTAGAGGAAGTAGTCGTACGTCTTCCCGATCCGACCGATCCAAGCACCGTTACTCCGGCACCTCCGAGTTCTTAGCACATGTACAGCTTGATGACGATCCCCGGGCTCCGATCCAGCAAAGCATCAGGGAGGAGTTTCGTCAGCACGACGGCGTGGTGATGATCTTGATGTTCTATCGACGCAGGGCTTCGCCTAAGCACTACAACGATATGATCGAGGTGGAATATGGTGGCAGGGGGCACTACACACGGCTAAGGAACGATCTCAATGATCAACTTGTGTCTCTAGAGGTGTCCCCTGCCTCCGTATATAAAGGAGCCAAGGGAAGGGGGTGCGGCCGGCCAAGGAGGGCGCGCCAAGGGAGTCCTATTCCCTCTGGGAGTAGGATCCCCCCCCCCAATCCCAGTTGGAATAGGATTCCTTGAGGGGGGAAAGAGAGAGAGGGGCCGGCCACCTCTCCTTGTCCTAATAGGACTAGGGGAGGGGGGAGGCGCGCGGTCCACCTTGGGTTGCCCCTTTCTCCTTTCCACTAAAGCCCACTAAGGCCCATATGGTTCCCGCGGGGTTCCGGTAACCTCCCGGTACTCCGGTAAAATCCCGATTTCACCCCGAACACTTCCGATATCAAAATATAGGCTTCCAATATATCAATTTTATGTCTCGACCATTTCGAGACTCCTCGTCATGTCCGTGATCATATCCGGGACTCCGAACTAACTTCGGTACATCAAAATGCATAAACTCATAATAACTGTCATCGTAACGTTAAGCGTGCGGACCCTATGGTTCGAGAACAATGTAGACATGACTGAGACACATCTCCGGTCAATAACCAATAGCGGGACCTGGATGCCCATATTGGCTCCTACATATTCTACGAAGATCTTTATCGGTCAGACCGTATAACAACACATGTTGTTCCCTTTGTCATTGGTATGTTACCTGCCCGAGATTCGATCGTCGGTATCCAATACCTAGTTCAAGCTCGTTACCGGCAAGTCTCTTTACTCGTTCCATAATACATCATCTCGCAACTAACTCATTAGTTGCAATGCTTGCAAGGCTTATGTGATGTGCATTACCGAGAGGGCCCAGAGATACCTCTCCGACAATCGGAGTGACAAATCCTAATCTCGAAATATGCCAACCCAACATCTACCTTTGGAGACACCTGTAGAGCTCCTTTATAATCACCCAGTTACGTTGTGACGTCTGGTAGCACACAAAGTGTTCCTCCGATAAACGGGAGTTGCATAATCTCATAGTCATAGGAACATGTATAAGTCATGAAGAAAGCAATAGCAACATACTAAACGATCAGGTGCTAAGCTAATGAAATGGGTCATGTCAATCAGATCATTCAACTAATGATGTGACCTCGTTAATCAAATAACAACACCTTGTTCATGGTTAGGAAACATAACCATCTTTGATCAACGAGCTAGTCAAGTAGAGGCATACTAGTGACACTAAGTTTGTCTATGTATTCACACATGTATTATGTTTCCGGTTAATACAATTCTAGCATGAATAATAAACATTTATCATGATATAACGAAATAAATATTAACTTTATTATTGCCTCTAGGGCATATTTCCTTCAGTCTCCCACTTGCACTAGAGTCAATAATCTAGATTACACAGTAATGATTCTAACACCCATGGAGCCTTGGTGCTGATCATGTTTTGCTCGTGGAAGAGGCTTAGCCAACGGGTCTGCAACATTCAGATCCGTATGTATCTTGCAAATCTCTATGTCTCCCACCTGGACTAGATCCCGGATGGAATTGAAGCGTCTCTTGATGTGCTTGGTCCTCTTGTGAAATCTGGATTCCTTTGCCAAGGCAATTGCACCAGTATTGTCACAAAAGATTTTCATTGGACCTGATGCACTAGGTATGACACCTAGATCGGATATGAACTCCTTCATCCAGACTCCTTCGTTTGCTGCTTCCGAAGCAGCTATGTACTCTGCTTCACATGTAGTTCCCGCTACGACGCTTTGTTTAGAACTGCACCAACTAACAGCTCCACCGTTTAATGTAAACACGTATCCGGTTTGCGATTTAGAATCGTCCGGATCAGTGTCAAAGCTTGCATCAACGTAACCTTTTACGGTGAGCTCTTTGTCACCTCCATATACAAGAAACATATCCTTAGTCCTTTTCAGGTATTTCAGGATGTTCTTGACCCTGTCCAGTGATCCACTCCTGGATTACTTTGGTACCTCCCTGCTAAACTTATAGCAAGGCACACATCAGGTCTGGTACACAGCATTGCATACATGATAGAGCCTATGGCCGAAGCATAGGGAACATCTTTCATTTTCTCTCTATCTTCTGCAGTGGTCGGGCATTGAGTCTGGCTCAACTTCACACCTTGTAACACAGGCAAGAACCCTTTCTTTGCTTGATCCATTTTGAACTTCTTCAAAATCTTGTCAAGGTATGTGCTTTGTGAAAGTCCAACTAAGCGTCTTGATCTATCTCTATAGATCTTTATGCCTAATATGTAAGCAGCTTCACCGAGGTCTTTCATTGAAAAACTCTTATTCAAGTATCCCTTTATGCTATCCAGAAATTCTATATCATTTCCAATCAGCAATATGTCATCCACATATAATATCAGAAATGCTACAGAGCTCCCACTCACTTTCTTGTAAATACAGGCTTCTCCGAAAGTCTGTATAAAACCAAATGCTTTGATCTCACTATCAAAGCGTTTATTTCAACTCCGAGAGGCTTGCACCAGTCCATAAATGGATCGCTGGAGCTTGCACACTTTGTTAGCTCCCTTTGGATCGACAAAACCTTCCGGTTGTATCATATACAACTCTTCTTCCAGAAATCCATTCAGGAACGCAGTTTTAACATCCATCTGCCAAATTTCATAATCATAAAACGTGGCAATTGCTAACATGATTCGGGCAGACTTAAGCATCGCTAGGGGTGAGAAGGTCTCATCGTAGTCAACCCCTTGAACTTGTCGAAAACCTTTTGCGACAAGTCGAGCTTTATAGACAGTAACATTACCGTCAGCGTCAGTCTTTTTCTTGAAGATCCATTTATTCTCAATTTCTTGCCGATCATCGGGCAAGTCAACCAAAGTCCATACTTTATTCTCATACATGGATCCCATCTCAGATTTCATGGCTTCAAGCCACTTTGCGGAATCTAGGCTCACCATCGCTTCTTCATAGTTCGTAGGTTCATCATGATCTAGTAGCATGACTTCCAGAACTGGATTACCGTACCACTCTGGTGTGGATCTTACTCTAGTTGATCTATGAGGTTCAGTAGTATCTTGTTCTGAAGTTTCATGATCATTATCATTAACTTCCTCACTTATTGGTGTAGGTGTCGCAGAAATAGTTTTCTGTGATGTACTACCTTCCAATAATGGAGTAGGTACAGTTACCTCGTCAAGTTCTACTTTCCTCCCACTCACTTCTTTCGAAAGAAACTCCTTCTCTAGAAAGTTTCCGAATTTAGCAACAAAAGTCTTGCCTTCGGATCTGTGATAGAAGGTGTATCCAATAGTTTCCTTTGGATATCCTATGAAGACACATTTCTTCGATTTGGGTTCGAGCTTATCAGGTTGAAGCTTTTTCACATAAGCATCACAGCCCCAAACTTTCAGAAACAACAACTTTGGTTTCTTGCCAAACCATAGTTCATAAGGCGTCGTCTCAATGGATTTTGATGGTGCCCTATTTAACATGAATGCGGCCGTCTCTAGAGCGTATCCCCAAAACGATAGCGGTAAATCAGTAAGAGACATCATAGATCGCACCATATCAAGTAAAGTACGATTATGACGTTTGGACACACCATTATGCTGTGGTGTTCCGGGTGGCGTGAGTTGCGAAACTATTCCACAATTTTTCAAATGTACACCAAACTCGTAACTCAAATATTCTCCTCCACGATCAGATCGTAGAAACTTTATTTTCTTGTTACGATGATTTTTAACTTCACTCTGAAATTCTTTGAACTTTTCAAACATTTCAGACTTATGTTTCATTAAGTAGATATACCCATATCTGCTTAAGTCATCTGTCAAGGTGAGAAAATAACGATATCCACCACGAGCCTCAACATTCATCGGACCACATACATCTGTATGTATGATTTCCAACAAATCTGTTGCTCTCTCCATAGTACCGGAGAACGGTGTTTTAGTCATCTTGCCCATGAGGCACGGTTCGTAAGTACCAAGTGATTCATAATCAGGTGGTTCCAAAAGTCCATCAGTATGGAGTTTCTTCATGCACTTTACACCGATATGACCTAAACGGCAGTGCCACAAATAAGTTGCACTATCATTATCAACTCTGCATCTTTTGGCTTCTACATTATGAATATGTGTATCACTACTATTGAGATTCAACAAGAATAGACCACTCTTCAAGGGTGCATGACCATAAAAGATATTACTCATATAAATTGAACAACCATTATTCTCTGATTTAAATGAATAACCGTCTCGCATTAAACAAGATCCAGATATAATGTTCATGCTCAACGCTGGCACCAAATAACAATTATTTAGGTCTAATACTAATCCCGAAGGTAGATGTAGAGGTAGCGTGCCGACTGCGATCACATCGACTTTGGAACCGTTTCCCACGCGCATTGTCACCTCGTCCTTAGCCAATCTTTGCTTAATCCATAGTCCCTATTTCGAGTTGCAAATATTAGCAACAGAACCAGTATCAAATACCCAGGTGCTACTGCGAGCATTAGTAAGGTACACATCAATAACATGTATATCACATATACCTTTGTTCACCTTGCCATCCTTCTTATCCGCCAAATACTTGGGGCAGTTCCGCTTCCAGTGACCAGTCTGCCTTCAGTAGAAGCACTCAGTTTCAGGCTTAGGTCCAGACTTGGGTTTCCTCTCCTGAGCAGCAACTTGCTTGCCGTTCTTCTTGAAGTTCCCCTTCTTCTTCCCTTTGCCCTTTTTCTTTAAACTAGTGGTTTTTTTAACCATCAACACTTGATGCTCCTTCTTGATTTCTACCTCCATAGCTTTCAGCATTGCGAAGAGCTTGGGAATAGTCTTGTTCATCACTTGCATATTATAGTTCATCACGAAGCTCTTGTAGCTTGGTGGCAGTGATTGGAGAATTCCGTCAATGACGCAATCATCTGGAAGATTAACTCCCATCTGAATCAAGTGATTATTATACCCAGACATTTTGAGTATATGCTCACTGACAGAACTGTTCTCCTCCATCTTGCAGCTATAGAACTTATTGGAGACTTCATATCTATCAATCCAGGCATTTGCTTGAAATATTAACTTCAGCTCCTGGAACATCTCATATGCTCCATGACGTTCAAAATGTCGTTGAAGTCCCGATTCTAAGCCGTAAAGCATGGCACACTGAACTATCGAGTAGTCATCAGCTTTGCTCTACGGGATGTTCATAACATCTGGTGTTGCTCCAGCAGTAGGCCTGGCACCCAGTGGTGCTTCCAGGACGTAATTCTTCTGAGCAACAATGAGGATAATCCTCAAGTTATGGACCCAGTCCGTGTAATTGCTACCATCATCTTTCAACTTTGCTTTCTCAAGGAACGCATTAAAATTCAACGGAACAACAACACGAGCCATCTATCTACAATCAAACATAAACAAGCAAGATACTATCAGGTACTAAGTTCATGATAAGTTTAAGTTCAATTAATCAAATTACTTAAGAACTCCCACTTAGATAGACATCCCTCTAATCCTCCAAGTGATCACGTGATCCAAATCAACTAAACCATGTCCGATCATCACATGAGATGGAGTAGTTTCATTGGTGAACATCACTATGTTGATCATATCTACTATAGGATTCACGCTCGACCTTTCGGTCTCCGTGTTCCGAGGCCATATCTGTATATGCTTGGCTCGTCAAGTATAACCTGAGTATTCCGCGTGTGCAACTGTTTTGCACCCATTGTATTTGAACGTAGAGCCTATCACACCCGATCATCACGTGGTGTCTCAGCACGAAGAACTTTCGCAACGGTGCATACTCAGGGAGAACACTTCTTCATAATTTAGTGAGAGATCATCTTATAATGCTACCGTCAATCAAAGCAAGATAAGATGCATAAAAGATAAACATCACATGCAATCAATATAAGTGATATGATATGGCCATCATCATCTTGTGCCTGTGATCTCCATCTCCGAAGCACCGTCATGATCACCATCGTCACCGGCGCGACACCTTGATCTCCATCGTAGCATCGTTTTCGTCTCACCAATCTTATGCTTCCACGACTATCGCTACCGCTTAGTGATAAAGTAAAGCATTACATCGCGATTGCATTGCATACAATAAAGCGACAACCATATGGCTCCTGCCAGTTGCTGATAACTCGGTTACAAAACATGATCATCTCATACAATAAAATTTAGCATCATGTCTTGACCATATCACATCACAACATGCCCTGCAAAAACAAGTTAGACGTCCTCTACTTTAATGTTGCAAGTTTTACGTGGCTGCTACGGGCTTAAGCAAGAACCAATCTCACCTACGCATCAAAACCACAATGATAGTTTGTCAAATAGACTCCGTTTTAACCTTCGCAAGGACCGGGCGTAGCCACACTCGGTTCAACTAAAGTTGGAGAGACAGTCACCCGCAAGCCACCTGTGTGCAAAGCACGTCGGGGAACCGGTCTCGCGTAAGCGTACGCGTAATGTTGGTCCGGGTCGTCTCGTCCAACAATACCGCCGAACCAAAGTATGACATGCTGGTATGCAGTATGACTTATATCACCCACTACTCACTTGTGTTCTACTCATGCAAATAACATCAAACCATAAAACCTAGGCTCGGATGCCACTGTTGGGGAACGTAGTAATTTCAAAATTTTCCTACGCACACGCAAGATCATGGTGATGCACAGCAACGAGAGGGGAGAGTGTTGTCTACGTACCCACGCAGACCGACTGTGGAAGTGTTGACACAACATAGAGGAAGTAGTCGTACGTCTTCCCGATCCGACCGATCCAAGCACCGTTACTCCGGCACCTCCGAGTTCTTAGCACACGTACAGCTCGATGACGATCCCCGGGCTCCGATCCAGCAAAGCGTCGGGGAGGAGTTCCGTCAGCACGACGGCGTGGTGACGATCTTGATGTTCTACTGACGCAGGGCTTCGCCTAAGCACTACAACGATATGATTGAGGTGGAATATGGTGGCAGGGGGCACCGCACACGGCTAAGGAACGATCTCAATGATCAACTTGTGTGTCTAGAGGTGTCCCCTGCCTCCGTATATAAAGGAGCCAAGGGGAGGGGGTGCGGCCGGCCAAGGAGGGCGCGCCAAGGGAGTCCTACTCCCTCTGGGAGTAGGATTACCCCCCCCCCCCAATCCTAGTTGGAATAGGATTCCTTGAGGGGGGGAAAGAGAGAGAGGGGGCCGGCCACCTCTCCTTGTCATAATAGGACTAGGGGAGGGGGGAGGCGCGCGGCCCACATTGGGCTGCCCCTTTCTCCTTTCCACTAAAGGCCACTAAGGCCCATATGGTTCCCGGGGGGTTCCGGTAACCTCCCGGTACTCCGGTAAAATCCCGATTTCACCCGGAACACTTCCGATATCCAAATATAGGCTTCCAATATATCAATCTTTATGTCTCGACCATTTCAAGACTCCTCGTCATGTCCGTGATCATATCCGGGACTCCGAACTAACTTCGGTACATCAAAATGCATAAACTCATAATAACTGTCATCGTAACGTTAAGCGTGCGGACCCTACGATTCGAGAACAATGTAGACATGACTAAGACACATCTCCGGTCAATAACCAATAGCGGGACCAAGATGCCCATATTGTCTCCTACATATTCTATGAAGATCTTTATCGGTCAGACCGTATAACAACATACGTTGTTCCCTTTGTCATCGGTATGTTACTTGCCCGAGATTCGATCGTCGGTATCCAATACCTAGTTCAATCTCGTTACCGGAAAGTCCCTTTACTCGTTCCATAATACACCATCTCGCAACTAACCCATTAGTTGCAATGCTTGCAAGGCTTATGTGATGTGCATTACCGAGAGGGCCCAGAGATACCTCTTCGACAACCGGAGTGACAAATCCTAATCTTGAAATACGCCAACCCAACATTTACCTTTGGAGACACCTGTAGAGCTCCTTTATAATCACCCAGTTACGTTGTGATGTTTGGTAGCACACAAAGTGTTCCTCCGGTAAACGGGAGTTGCATAATCTCATAGTCATAGGAACATGTATAAGTCACGAAGAAAGCAATAGCAACATACTAAACGATCGGGTGCTAAGCTAATGAAATGGGTCATGTCAATCAGATCATTCAACTAATGATGTGACCTCGTTAATCAAATAACAACACCTTGTTCATGGTTAGGAAACATAACCATCTTTGATCAACGAGCTAGTCAAGTAGAGGCATACTAGTGACACTAAGTTTGTCTATGTATTCACACATGTATTATGTTTCCGGTTAATACAATTCTAGCATGAATAATAAACATTTATCATGATATAAGGAAATAAATATTAACTTTATTATTGCCTCTAGGGCATATTTCCTTCATTACCGAATGTCAGCAAGGCAAGTTACACTTTGATCATACTCTTTCATACCCAGTTTTATTATGCATTAGTTATACCCTCAAAGATTGCATGAGTAAGATTGGGAACATGTGGTTATGCTTTGTAGTTCATGAGGTAGGAACCTATTACCTTTGATCACCCCGGGAATATACGTTATGCTCATATTGGTTAGCCATGCTCGTAGATGGGGATTGGTATGTGAGAATCATGCAAGTTGTGAGAGTTAATAATTTAGGATAACTTAAGGTGGCAACTTTAATACACATCTAGGTGGAGTGGTTGCGGGCACCTGGAGAATCCAGTGTTGTCCTAGGAGATCCCGGAGTACCTGTGTGATCATCCTATGGAATGCCACCCAGGCTCTAAGGGATCATATAATTATTCATGCCTAGAAACTTCCGTGTGTAGCCACAAGCCACTATGGGCTCTAGCATAGTTGAGTAAGTTGTGTGACCTCTTTCAGTGGTGGACTAGCAGATGTAGAGGAAAGTAGGTGTACCGGTCTACCTAGAGTAAAGAGAGTTAATGCTTCAGAAAGACCGTGTCTCGATCTTCCGATCATGGAGGTGGTCGAGTCTTGTGGGGAAAAGTGCGCAAACCTCTGCAGAGTGTACAAACTAATCATGATTAGCCATGTCCCTGGTTATGGACAACTTGAGTATCTAGAAGTGAATTATTGGTTGATCTCATCGTGTTACTTAATTAATGTATGGGTTATTAATAATTTGGGAATTTTGGGATTGAGTTGGAGGAACCTTCTCAATATGGGTAATTTAACTTAGTAGTAAATAGAATTTATTCCTTTGTTGTAGGGAAAATTTAGCTTTATGCAAAAATTAAACTTAGAGCCTCCACCAGCCAAATATGCATGTAGTGATAGTTATTATTCATCTTTGCTCTATAGTGTGATCTTGCCAGCATATTCCATGTGTTGGCCTACACAGCCGCAACGTCTCATGTTGCAGAATTTTCAGACGAGGATTAAGGTGCGATAGGTCGTTGTCATGCACTCAGTTTTGCCGTGGAGTTGGATGGACTAATTTATCTTTGAATCTTCCGCTGTTATTTTATTTTGTTGGCCTTCAGCCATATTTATGTAATAAATACTCTTTATGAGGACCTCGATGTAATAAGTGTGTGATTGAACTCTGTTATTAATCCTCGAGTATTGTGTGTGTCAGCATACCGATCCAGGGATGACACTTAAGCATAGAGACTCCGATCCATTGGGATCGGGTCTCTACAAGATGGTATTAGAGCACGCGATGACTATAGGATGCAAGCACTAGGAAAAGCCACAGGATACTCTTCTCTATTCATTTCTAATCCTTCTCTATTTCGACAATATAGATGTCGGACCCCAGGAACAAGTTCACTCAGCCTGATGACGACACCCCTTTCGGACGACACTTGAAGGAAGTCACGAGGTACCTGAACATTGGCATACCAAGCTTCACCAGAACCTTCAATGCAACGTTACCGGAAGAGGAGCGCTGCAAGATCCAAGTTTGTGTTCCTGGAAGGACTTTCGCACAAACTACCGAGCCCGTCGAGTTTTCCTTTGATGCACCAACTTGGAGCTTAGGAAAGAGCATGGCTGCTCACATCACCTTTGGACGCATTTGCGATATGTACAACAAGGATCTCCAAGACACCGTCTACCAGATATGTGTATGCCGGGATGAGCAATGGAAGATGATTCGCACCAGGAAGGATGGATCTATTGCAGCCTACATACAGGAGATGAACTAGCACATTCGTCGATATGAGAATTAGATGTGCACTATCATGATGGATACCAAGAAGGTGATGACCTGGAATATGGAGCTAGAGGAGGAACTCAAGGCAACTCGCGATGGATATGAAGAGGAAATTGTTGTGCTACTCGAGAAGAATGAAGACCTGAGGAAGAAGCTAGGAATTCCTGTCGTGAAACCAGAACCTAAAGTGGACATTCGTTCGGAAGACTATATCATACTAGATGACACATACACCGACAGTGATGATGATGAAGACAGTGATGATGAGGACAGTGATGATTTTGAAGACGAAGTTGGAGCTGATATTATGGAGTCTTCCACTGATCAAAACTTCTAGCCGACCACCATATTTATATTAGAGTTCTTTCATGTAGTTAGGAATCGTTCGTGAGATTTTGTAATAGTAGCTTAGATTGATTGTATAAATATTGTTTAAAATTGAGTGATGTGAATTGAATATGTTTGTCTCATATGCATATGGGTAGTGAAATCTCTCATTAGACCTTATTATATTCTATTTTCTCACCCCTCTAACCTATCAGATGCCTCCGAGACGTGACCCCGGATTCACTTTCTCGCCGGAGCTCACCCAGTTGATCCAAGAGCAGAATGCCTTGATGTAGATGCTCACCCAGAACCAAGGCAACAACAACAACCCACCACCACCACCACCACCCCCAATTGATAACCTAGCCCGCTTCCTAAGGTTGAATACGCCGGTGTTCTCTAGCAGCAACCGAGCCGGTTGTTGCTGATGACTGGCTCCGCATGATCAAAAGGGAGTTGACCACCGCAGGTTGCACTGATGCTGAGAAGGTGCGCTTTGCCGCACATCAACTGGATGGACCAACAACTTCATGGTGGGAGAACTACACCACCACCTTCCCCGTGGCCAATGTGACATGGGATCAATTCCAGCAGGCTTTCCGCACTGCACATGTCTCAGCTGGAGCCATGAGTCTGAAGAAGCATGAGTTTCGCAACTTACGTCGGGGAAATCATACTGTGGGGCAGTACGTGGAAGAGTTCAGCAAGTTAGCATGCTATGCCCCTGATGATGCAGCCATAGATGCCGCAAAGCAGGAGAAGTTTCTGGAGGGACTCAGTGATGAGCTGAGTATGCAGTTGATGGTGGCAACTTTCACCAACTACCAGGACCTGGTAGACAGGGCCCTCATGATCGAAGGCAACCAATAGCAAATAGAGAATCGCACACGGAAGTATGGACAGGGGAAGTACAACTCTGGAGATCAGCAGAAGCCCTGCTATTCCCCGTACTCGGGAGGACACACTCATCATAACCATGGAGGACATAACCATGGAGGCCATTCTCACAATGGAGGAAATTCACACAACCATAGTGGCCCTAAGAATGGTAATGGGAATGGAGGAAACAATAGTCGGAGCCATTCCAACCCAGCAACCCCCGCCAAGAAGGATCTAAGTCACATTACTTGTTTCAAGTGCGAGAAGACCGGACACTATGCCACCGAGTGTCCTGAAGAAAAGAATAGTAATGGCAATGGAAGCTCAGGAAAGAAGCCTAATCCCTTCACCAGAGGTCAGGTGAATCATGCCAATGTGGACGAAGTTGACGAACAGCCTGATGCGGTTATTGGTAAGTCTTTTATTAAGTCATTTACAGCCCTTGTTCTTTTTGACACGGGTGCATCGCATTCATACATATCAAGGGGATTTGTGGACAAGTTTAAATTGCCAACCGTAGCCCTTAAGTCACCTATGTTAGTGAGTTCACCAGGAGCAGAGTATATGGCTAGCCAGGGATGTTTTCAGTTGCCATTGACCATATGTAGGCATGCTTTTCCCACATACCTCATTATTCTGGAATCACAAGCATTGGATGTGATACTAGGCATGGATTGGCTATCCAAGTATGGGGGAAACATCGATTGTGCTAGTAAATCGATTTTGCTCACTACCCTAGAGGGAAACGGGTCAAGTATGTGTCTAGGCATGCGCCAAGGAGGATTCAAGTGAATTCCCTGTCAGGAGTTGTCCAGGAGAAAGTGCCAGTTGTGAATGATTATCCTGATGTATTCCCGGAGGAACTACCAGGCATGCCACCAGACCAAGATATAGAGTTTTTGATCGAGTTGTTGCCAGGCACCGGACCAATATCCAAGAGACCATATCGGATGCCCGCTAATGATCTGAAGGAAATTAAGAAGTAGATTAAGGAGTTATTGGAGAAAGGTTATATCCGACCAAGTTCATCACCTGGAGGAGCGCCAGTGCTTCTAGTTGAGAAGAAGGATGGATCCTTGAGAATGGTTGTTGATTATCGTGCATTGAATGAGGTGACGATCAAGAACAAATATCCTCTACCGTTGATCAATGATTTGTTCGATCAGCTGCAGCGAGCTAAAGTTTTCTCCAAGATCGATCTTCGATCAGGATATCACCAGCTAAAGATCCGAGAACAGGATATACCAAAGACAGCTTTTACCACAAGGTATGGGTTGTATGAGTACACGGTCATGTCTTTTTGGTTTGACTAACGCCCCTGCCTACTTTATGAGTATGATGAATAAGGTGTTCATGGAGTTCTTGGATAAGTTTGTCGTGGTGTTCATTGATGATATATTGGTCTACTCAAAGAATGAAGAAGAACACAAGGAACATTTGCATTTGGTTCTCAAGAAGCTCAGGGAACATGAGCTTTATGCCTTCAGCAAATGCAAGTTTTGGTTGAAGGAAGTCGGATTTCTCGGACATGTTATATCAGGAGAAGGAATAGCAGTAGACCCCTCCAAGGTCAAATCTATCACCGAATGGATGGCACCCACCTCAATTGGAGAAATACGTAGTTTCCTTGGACTTGCAGGATATTATCGGAGATTTATTGCTAATTTCTCCAAGATCGTGAAGCCCATGGAGGAGTTACTGAAGAAGGACACCAAGTTTAATTAGACCGAGGATTGTGAGGCCATTTTTCAGGAGTTGAAGAAACGTTTGGTTACAGCCCCAGTGCTAATTCTTCCAAACATACGCAAGGATTTCCAAGTATATTGCAACGCTTCTCATCAGGGACTTGGAGGCGTTCTTATGCAAGAAGGAAGAGTTGTTTCATATGCCTCACGTCAGCTTCGACCTCATGAGTTGAATTATGCCACACATGATTTAGAGCTAGTAGCCGCAGTGCAATCTCTCAAGACCTAGAGACATATTCTTATCGGAAATCGTTCTGATGTTTACACGGAAGATAAGAGTTTGAAATACATCTTCACGCAGAAGGAGTTGAACCTCGGGCAGAGGAGATGGTTGGAGCTCATAAAGGAATATAACGTGAGATTGCATTATCACCCAGGAAAGGACAATGCCGCGGCAGATGCTTTGAGTCACAAGAGTTATGCTAATACTCTCATATCCGGAGGAAAACCTCAGGAGTTAGCTAATGATCTCTGAGAACTCAGCTTGGAGATAGTTCCGAGAGGTTTTGTTGCAGCATTGGAAATTCAGTCCACTTTGTTGGGAAGGATCCGAGAAGCCCAGAAGACGGACAAGGAAATTGCAGAGATAAAAGAAAGGATGAGTAAGGGAAAGGCTAAAGGTTTTCGTGAGGATGAACACGGAACTTTATGGTTTGAGGATCGTATCTATGTGCCCGATGACCCAGAGATCGGGAAGTTAATTTAAGGAGGCTCATGATTCGCCTTGCTCGATTCACCCAGGCAACACCAAGATGTATCTGGACTTGAAGGGATGTTTCTGGTGGACAGGTATGAAGAAGGATATTACCGAGTATGTAGCAGTATGTGACGTATGTCAGAGAGTTAAGGTCGAGCATCAGAAACCAGCAGGATTGCTTCAGCCTTTGCCGATACCCGAATGGAAGTGGGATAAGCTTGACATGGACTTCATCACCAGATTACACATGACTCGTTCAGGATATGACTCCATCTGGGTTTTAGTTGATCTCTTGACCAAGGTGGCACACTTTATCCCCGTGAAAACCACTTATACGAGCGCTAAGTTGGCCAAGATATATATGAACATGATCGTATGTCTGCATGGAGTTCTGAGGACCATCGTATCAGATAGAGGAACACAGTTTAATTCGAAGTTTTGGAATTAGTTACACCAAACTTTGGGTACCAGGCTAGAGTTCAATATAGCCTTTCATCCGCAGACAGATGGGCAGACTGAGAGAGTCAACCAGATTCTAGAGGACATGTTGAGAGCTTGTGTACTAGATTATGGATCTCGTTGGGATGATAATTTACCTTACGCAGAGTTCTCATATAACAACAGCTATCAGGCTAGTTTGAAGATGACCCCTTTCGAAGCTTTGTACGGAAGGAGGTGCATGACACCATTGATGTGGGATGAAGTTGGAGATCGACAATTGTTCAGACCAGATTTAATCAGAGATTCTGAGGAGAAGGTCAAGTTGATCCATGATAGACTCAAGATAGCCCAGTCTAGGAAGAAGAGTTATGCCGGTACTAAACGCAAGGACGTAACTTATGGAGTCGGAGACAAAGGATATCTTCATGTGTCGCCACTTCGAGGTGTTAAACGGTTTGGAGTCAAAGGAAAGTTAACGCCATGATTTGTGGGACCATGCTGAGTCTTGGAACATATGGGCGAGGTTGCCTACAAGTTGGAATTACCAGAAGGTTTGTCAGGAGTTCATGATGTGTTTCACGTTTCCCAGTTGAAGAAGTGCCATGCAGAGATGGTTGATATTCCTCTAAGAGTGCCCCTGGAGGCAATTCAGTTGGAGAGTGACCTAACTTATGAGGAGAAACCCATCAAGATTCTCGAGTTCGCCAACCGAGTTACTCGCAGCAAGGTCATCAAGTTTTGCAAAGTTCGGTGGAGTCACCATACCTAGGAGGAAGCCACCTGGGAAAGAGAAGAAGACCTCCGGAAGGACCACCCACACCTTTTTGCTAGCCAACCCGAATCTCGAGGGCGAGATTCATCTTAAGGGGGGTAGGTTTCTAACATCCTCATTTTCAATTCGGATGTTATTATTTAGATCATTCATATGCATCCATGATTATGCATTTTTTTCTCATTTGTTTTTATTTGAATTTTGATCCTAGAAACCTTAAGCAACTCAAGGACCAATTGAGAGAGTTGGAGGTTTCCCAAAAATCCAGTTTTGAATTTTTAAAATTTGAATATTGGATCAAATCGATTTATTCAAAAATTCTTTTCCAATTATTTCAAATAAATAAAATAAAGAGAGGAGATAAAAGGACTTCTTCAAAATCAGCAAAGAAATATTGGAAATTTAATTCTAAATTTTGGAATATTTTATTTGATTTTATTTGCAAGATTATTTATTTTTATTGCGGATTTTATTAGTACTAAAAATTGTTTCCGAAATTTTGCATTTAGATCCAGAAAAATGTTCACCTAAGCCCATATATTTAGGAGGGAGTTATGTGGATTTTTCTAGAATTTTAAAATTTTATTTATTTTAATTTTCGTGTTTTTCTTATTTCTCAAAAATGATTTTAAAAAAATTAGTTTGGGCCGACCAAACTGGGCCGCGCCCAGCCCAGCCGGCACAGCCAGCCCGCGTCGCCGTCTTCGAGCTCGGGACGGACTCCCGAGCCTACACGGCCGCCGCCGACTAAGCTTTTCCCCTCTCCCAAGCTCGCGTTCCCCCTGGCCTTTATATAGCCAGCGCCTCGCCCCCTCTCTCCCTCAAAGCAGCAGCAGCAGTAGCCGAAGCCGTCGCCGCCGCACATCGCCGCCGCCGCCACTGCGATCCGCCGCCGGCGCTGCTCCGCCGCCCCGCGTAGCCGCCGCCGTTGCCGCCGCACTCCCATGCCGCTGCCTCTCACCCAAGTCACCTAGCCGCCTCACCCTGCGGTCACCAGAGATCCGCCGCCGCAGACGTCAAACCGACAAAAACCGTCGCCGAACCGCCCTGTTTTCTCTCGGTTTTTTTGTTTTTCTTTTAAACCCGATTTGTTTTATTTTAGTTATTTAGTGAACGTTCATTAGATTAGCCTTTGTAGTGAACGCTTTCATCGAATATGCTTCTATAGCGAACGTTCATTTGTTAGTTTCTGTATCGTAGCCAGGGACCTAGATTCTATTATTTTTCTTACAGATTAGCCCCTAGTTTTCAATCTATCACAACTTTTTACTCGTTTGTCCAAATTCGATGAAACCAATGCCAAATTCTTCGTCATGATCCCCTCTATTCAGATAACCAACTTAATAGTATTTTTGAAAGTTTAAAATTTTAATTCAAATAGATTTGAATTTGAACTTCTTTTGATCATAACTTGAGTTTCATAATTCCGATTTGGTTGATTCTTTTTGCAAATGAAGCTCTTGACCTAAACTTTCCGTTAAGACCTAATTCATATAATTTAGGTGTTGTTAGTAATTGTTTTCTGTTTGAAAGAGTTATTTGCTTACTCTTTTGAGTTTATCCGAATCTTTTTCTTTGGTTTTTCTTTGCATCTTCATGCTTGAGTGCTTATGTATGCTATTGTTTGTCTATGATAGATTTTCTAGAGTGCGAAGCTTGCTACTACGAATCTCTAGGGTTTACTGAAGATCAACAAGGCAAGTTACACTTTGATCATACTCTTTCATACCTAGTTTTATTATGCATTACTTACACCCTCAAAGATTGCATGAGTAATATTGGGAACATGTGGTTATGCTTTGTAGTTCATGAGGTAGGAACCTGTTACCTTTGATCACCCTGGGAATATACATTATGCTCATATTGCTTAGGAATGCTCATAGGCGAGGATTGGTATGTGAGAATCATGCTAGTTGTGAGAGTTAATAATTAAGGATAACTTAAGGTGGAAACTTTACTACTCATCTAGGTGGAGCGGCTGCGGGCACCTGGAGAATCCAGTGTTCTCCTAGGAGATCTCGGAGTACCCGTGTGATCATCCTATGGAATGCCACCCAGGCTCTAAGGGATCTTTTAATTATTCATGCCTAGAAACTTCCGTGTGCAGCCACAAGCCATTATGGGCTCTGGCATAGTTGAGTAAGTTGTGTGACCTCTTTCAGTGGTGGACTAGCAGATGTAGGGGAAAGTAGGTGTACCGGTCTACCCAGAGTAAAGAGAGTTAATGATTCAGAAAGACCGTGTCTCAATCTTTCGATCATGGAGGTGGTCGGGTCTTGTGGGCAAAAGTGCGCAAACCTCTGCAGAGTGTACAAACTAATCATGATTAGCCGTGTCCCCTGTTATGGACAACTTGAGTATCTAGAAGTGAATTATTGGTTGATCTCATCACGTTACTTAATTAATGTATTGGGTTATTAATAATTTGGGAATTTTGTGATTGAGTTGGAGGAACCTTATCATTATGGGTAATTTAACTTAGTAGTAAATAGAATTTATTCCTTTGTTGTAGGGAAAATTTAGCTTTATGCAAAAATTAAACTTAGAGCCTCCACCAGCCAAATATCCATGTAGTGATAGTTATTATTCATCATTGCTCTATAGTGTGATCTTGCCAGCATATTCCATGTGCCGACCTACACGACTACAACGTCTCATGTGCAGAATTTTCAGACGAGGATTAAGGTGCGATAGGTCGTTGTCGTGCACTCGGTTTTGCCGTGGAGTTGGATGGACTCATTTATCTTTGAATCTTCCGCGGTTATTTTATTTAGTTGGCCTTCAACCATATTTATGTAATAAATACTCTTTATGGACCTCGATGTAAAGTGTGTGATTGATCTCTGTTATAAATCCTTGAGTACTGTGTGTCAGCATACCGATCCACGGATGACACTTAAGCATAGAGACTTCGATCCATTGGGATCGGGCCGCTACACAGAATCATTAGTCTTGACAATGGCCACCGAGGGCCAATATTCCCGCACTGACAAGGAGATCTCATGAACTCTTGTCAGTTTTCACCCTCTTGTATGGTTGGCCTCAACAATGAGCTCCGTACAACTACGAGCCCCGAGTATATGTCATATATGTGTGGACATAGGTTAGAAAAAAATCCCAAGGAATCATGCCTAAAATATTTCCCTAACCACATCCATGGTCATACGAAGAATCAAGGACATATGTGACCAAGCTATTTCAGTAAGGTATCCTGACAAAGCAAATCATGACCGTGAAAGGATGAGACTGACAACAAAGGTATGATGCTCACATGAAAGATAGCAATTGAAACACAAAGAGAGCATCATGTAGCATGTAAAAAACAAGTTTAAGTCTAACGTACTTCCTATGCATAGGCATTTTATAAGCAAACAAATCATCAAGACAAGCAAAAACTAGCATATGCAAGGAAGAAGAAAGAAACAATTGCAATCTCAACATATGAGAGGTAATTTAGTGACATGAAAATTTCTAGAACCATACTTCCTCTCTCATAATAATTACATGTAGGATCATAATAAAATTCAACAATATAACTATCACATAAAACATTCTCTTCATGATCCACATGCATGCCAAGTTGACACTCTTCCAAAATAGTGGGATTACCATCAAATAAAGTCATGTCCTCTCCCAACCCACTTTTATCAAAAAAATCATAAGATTGATTATACTCCAAAGTAGTGGGATTATTATTTCATAAAGTTGACACTCTTCCAAACCCACTTTCAATATTATAGAAAACATATTCATCATGACGCTTAAATAAATTTTCAAGATCATAAGAAGCATTACCCAATCATGATCATTGCAATAAGTAGCAGACATAGCAAAACTAGCATCCCCAAGCTTGGGGTTTTGCATATTATTAGCACAATTGACATTAATAGAATTTATAATAACATCATTGCAATCATGCTTTTGATTCAAGGAACTATCACGTATGGGTGCAATTGCAATGATCTCATGTTTAACATAAGGGACTATAGCAAATTTATCTCCATAAATATTGGCATCATGGCCACAAGAATAGCAAGCATCACACTCATCAAGGGAATGTATCTCAATCAAATCATTGGAATCATAGTTATCTATAGATTCATGCGTAACATTATTTTCTTCCAAAGCAACGGTCATTCTCTTGATAAATTCTTTGACATGGGCATTGTGAGCATATTTTTCATAGCAATATTTAAGTATGTCAACATTTTTAGATTCATAGAGAGTAATATCATACTTTTCAATTAAATAAGCAACTTCATAAGCACCCTTAAAAGCAACAAATTCTTCAATTTGTTCTATATAACAGTAACTCTAAACACCCTTTTGATAAGAAGATAAGATTTCATTATCATTAAACTCACATAGGTAGGGAAGGTGTTTTTTAGGGTTCTTAGAGCAACAAGTAAAATTACAAAGTTCAAAAAGATTCCAAGCATAACATAATAAACAATTTATTTGATTCCATAAGAGTCTCCCTTTTTCAGACAAACGATGACACACAAAATGAGCATGCTCATCTAAAGATTTTCCCTCAACCAAACTAGTTGGAGTTTCAGCACGAGCACATATGGATCGAAGATGATCCAAGTGGAAAAATTTAAGTTGATCCATAAACCTTTTGTTTCAGATTTTTCAATATTCACACAATTGTACCAAGCAAACAAGCAAACGATCCAAGTAAGACATAAAGGCAAACAAAAAGACAAACGAAAGAAAGGCAAATAAAAGGTAAATCTTTTTTGTATTTTTCTAAAATCATTTTAGAAGTGGGGGAGAGGAAAATGGGAGGAAAATGGCAAATAATGTAATGCAAGAGATGACAGCTTATGATGGGTACTTGGTAGGCTTGATGTAGATCTCCCCGACAACGGCGCCAGAAATTCTTCCTGCTACTTCTTGAGCTTGTGTTGGTTTTTCCCTTGAAGAGGAAAGGCTGATGCAGCAAAGTAGAGATAAGTATTTCCATCAGTTAAGAACCAAGGTATCAATCCATTAGGAGAAACACGCAAGTCCCCAATATATGCACCTACACAAACAATCAAACACTTGCACCCAATGCGATAAAGGGGTTTCAATCCCTTCACGGTCACTTGCAAAGGTGAGATCTGATAGAGATAGATGTAAAAAAATTACTAAAACATAAAACAAAATAAAAGTGAAGAAATTGCAGCAAGATATTTTTGGTATTTTTTACTTATAGATCAAAAATTATATGATGGAAAATAGACTCTCGGGCCATAGGTTTCACTAGAGGCTTCTCACTTGAAGGCAAATAATACGGTGGGTGAACAAATTACTGTCAAGCAATTGATAGAAAAGCGCAAAGTTATGATGATATCCAAGGCTATGATTATGCATATAGGCATCACGTTTGTGTCAAGTAGACTGAAACGATTCTGCATCTAGTACTATTACTCCACACATCGACCGCTATCCAGCATGCATCTAGAGTATTAAGTTCATAAGAGTGGAGTAACACCTTAAGTAAGATGACATGATGTAGAGTGATAAACTCAAGCAATATGATGAAAAACCCCATCTTTTTACCCTTGATGGCAACAATACAAATATGTGCCTCGCTACCCCTACTTTGTCACTTGGTGAGGACACAGCAAGATTGAACCCAGAACTAAGCACCTCTCCCATTGCAAGAAAACCAAACCAACCCGATAATTCGAAGAGAAATACAAAGATATAAAATCATGCATATAAGAATTCAGAGAAGATTCAAATAATATTCATAGATAATCTGAGCATAAATCCACAATTCATCAGATCTCGACAAACATATCGCAAAAGAAGATTACATCGGATAGATCTCCAAGAACATCAAGGAGAACATGGTATTGAGGATCAAAGAGAGAGAAGACGCTATATAGCTGCTTGCTATGGACCCGTAGGTCTGTGGTAAACTACTCACGCTTCATCAAAAGGGCAATAGGGTTGATGTAGAAGCCCTCTGTGATCGAATCCCCCTCCGGCAGGGTGCCAGAAAAGGTCCCAAGATGGGATCTTACGGGTACAAAAGGTTACGGCGGCGGAGAAGTATTTTGGTGGACGCCTCAGGTCGTTTGGGAATATTTGGGAATTTATAGGCCAACAATTAGGGTTAGAGGACCTCCAAGGGTCCCACAAGCCAGGGGCGCTCCCTGGAGGCTTGTGGCTTCCTCGGGACTCCTCTGAGTTCATCTTCAAGTCCTACATGTGCCTTCTGGTCCAAGAAAAATCATCATGAATGTTTTATTTCGTTTGGACTCCGTTTGATATTCTTTTTCTGTAAAACTCAAAAACAAGGAAAAAACAGAAACTAGCATTGGGCTCTGGGTTAATAAGTTAGTCCCAAAAATAATATAAAATAGCATATTAATGCATATAAAACATCCAAAACAGATAATATAATAGCATGGAACAATCAAAAATAATATATACATTGAGACGTATCACATATCCACTATCATCGCCCGAAGGGATCATGGCCCAATAATATAGCATGGCAAATGGACAAGGCATAGGGCCACTGATGAGACTCTAGCACATTTATACTAAGCATAATAGGATTGCACGTAAAGCATCAAGAACAGTTTAACAAAAATAGGCTATGCAACATAATAGGATCTGCTGATGCAACATCAACTGAATCGACTCTCTAATGCAAGAAGTAGAGGAAAAAGAATAGGTGATATCTGTATGATCAAGGGGGTTTGCTTGCATGGAAACTCTGATCAGAAGGACGGGTCGTCGGCGATGTAGTTGTACTCAGGTTCAACAGCACTCTCCAGACCGATAAGAATGGACGAGGGGAGGGGGGACAAATAAATAACGGGCGTACAAATGCAACACATATGCATGTCATGGCAATATGTGTTAATGATATGATCCAATGTGTCACTAAACATTTTGAAAGAAGAGGGAAAATATCTAACATTATTTTCCCAGCTCCACGTATTATTTGGTTAGATGATCATGATGCATCCAGGTTCATTATCTTAGAGGGGTTTGTCAAGTATGTGGATAACATACCCAGATTCGTTATATTTTTCTGATCAACTTTCATATATAAATTATTTTAATCTGAGTTACGGTTTATTTTATTTTATTTTTCAAAGTTTTATTATTTTTGTAAAATTTCTAGATTTGTTTTAATTCAAATTATTAAATTGTAAAATTTATATGGGTAGACAGAAGTATACCCAGAAATGTGCCTATGTGGCTGGCAGTGGGGCCAGCGGCTAAGTCAACAGCTCTATCAGCGTTGACTGGCCAAGGTGAATAGTCCAAGTGGTCCCGCATGTCATTGACATAGATATTTTTAATTTAACTATGGGTCCCATGTGTCATTTGCACATTACACTAACTAAACAATTAATATATCCTAAACTAACCCTATAATTAGTTAAACAAGCCGGGCCCATTGGTTATAAGCACATCCATGCTTGTCCTGGCCAGGCCACGCATGGGCAGACAAGGGCACTGGCGGTTGATACGTCTCCAACGTATCTATAATTTTTGATTGCTCCATCCTATATTATCCACTGTTTTAGACATTATTGGGCTTTATTATCCACTTTTATATTATTTTTGGGACTAGCCTATTAACCGGAGGCCTAGCCCAGAATTGCTGTTTTTTACCTGTTTTATGGTTTCGAAGAAAAGGAATATCAAACAGAGTCCAAACAGAATGAAACCTTCAGAAACGTGATTTTCTCATCAGATGAGATCCAGGAGACTTGGACCCTCCGTCAAGGAAGCCATGAGGTGGTCACAAGGGTGGAGGGCGCGCCCCCTGCCTCGTGGGCCCCTCGAAGCTCCACCGACGTACTTCTTCCTCCTATATATATCCACGTACCCCAAACGATCGGGGACGGAGCCAAAAAACTAATTCCACCGCCGCAACTTTCTGTATCCACGAGATCCCATCTTGGGGCCTGTTCCAGAGCTCCGCCGGAGGGGGCATCGATCACGGAGGGCTTCTACATCATCATCCAAGCCCCTTCGATGAAGTGTGAGTAGTTTACTTCAGACCTACGGGTCCATAGCTAGTAGCTAGATGGCTTCTTCTCTCTTTTTGGATCTCAATACAATGTTCTCCCCCTCTCTCGTGGAGATCTATTTGATGTAATCTTCTTTTTGTGGTGTGTTTGTTGAGACCGATGAATTGTGGGTTTATGATCAAGTCTATCTATGAATAATATTTGAATCTTCTCTGAATTCTTTTATGTATGATTAGTTATCTTTGCAAGTCTCTTCGAATTATCAGTTTGGTTTGGCCTACTAGATTGGTTTTTCTTGCCGTGGGAGAAGTGCTTAGCTTTGGGTTTGATCTTGCGGTGTCCTTTCCCAGTGACAGAAGGGGCAGCAAGGCACGTATTGTATTGTTGCCATCGAGGATAACAAGATGGGGTTTTTATCATATTTCATGAAACTATCCCTCTACATCACGTCATCTTGCTTAAGGCGTTACTCTGTTTTTAACTTAATACTCTAGATGCATGCTAGATAGCGGTCGATGAGTAGAGTAATAGTAGTAGATGCAGAATCGTTTCGGTCTACTTGTCTCAGACGTGATGCCTATATACATGATCATACCTAGATATTCTCATAACTATGCTCAATTCTGTCAATTGCTCAACAGTAGTTTGTTCACCCACCGTAGAATACTTATGCTCTTGAAAGAAGCCACTAGTGAAACCTATGGCCCCCGGGTCTCTTTCTCATCATATAAATCTCCATCACTTTATTATTGCTTTGCTTTTACTTATTTAATTTGCATATCTATACCAAAAATACCAAAAATATTATTTATCATCTCTATTAGATCTCACTTTCGTAAGTGGCCATGAAGGGATTGACAACCCCTAAGCGCGTTGGTTGCGTTGAGCTATTGTTTTTGTGTAGGTACGAGGGACTCGAGCGTAGCCTCCTACTGGATTGATACCTTGGTTCTCACAAACTGAGGGAAATACTTACGCTACTTTGCTGCATCATCCCTTCCTCTTCGGGGAAATCCAACGCAGTGCTTAAGAGGTAGCAAGAAGAATTTCTGGCGCCGTTGCCGGGGAGTCTGCGCAAAAGTCAACATACCAAGTAGCCATCACAATCCCTATCTCCCGCATTACATTATTTGCCATTTGCTTCTCATTTTCCTCTCCCCCACTTCACCCTTGCCGTTTTATTCGCCCTCTCTCTCTCTCTATCCTCCCTCTCTCTCTCTCTCTCTCTCTCTCTCTCTTTGCCTCTTTTGCCCGTTTTCTTTTTGTTTGCTCGTGTGTTGGATTCTTGTCTGTCATGATGGCTCAAGATAATACTAAATTGAGTGACTTCACCAATACCAACAACCATGATTTCCTTAGCACTCCGATTTCTCCTCTTACCGATGCTGAATCTTGTGAAATTAATACTGCTTTGTTGAATCTTGTCATGAAAGATCCATTCTCCGGCCTTCCTAGTGAAGATGCCGCTACCCATCTTAATAGCTTCGTTGATTTGTGTGACATACAAAAGAAGAAAGATGTCGATAATGATATTGTTAAATTGAAGCTATTTCCTTTTTCGCTTAGAGATCATGCTAAAGCTTGGTTTTCGTCTTTGCCTAAAAATAGTATTGATTCATGGAACAAGTGCAAAGATGCTTTTATCTCTAAGTATTTTCCTCGCGCTGAGATCATCTCTCTTAGAAACGATATTATGAATTTTAAGCAACTTGATCATGAGCATCTTGCACAAGCTTGGGGGAGAATGAAATTAATGATACGTAATTGCCCTACTCATGGTTTGAATTTGTGGATGATTATACAATTTTTTTATGCCGGATTGAATTTTTCTTCTAGAAATCTTTTAGATTCGGCCGCGGGAGGAACTTTTATGGAAATCACTTTAGGAGAAGCTACTAAACTCCTAGATAATATTATGGTTAATTATTCTCAATGGCATACTGAAAGATCTACTAAAAAGGTGCATGCAATTGAAGAAATTAATGTTTTGAGTGGAAAGATGGATGAACTTATGAAATTATTTGCTAATAAGAGTGTTTCTTCTGATCCTAATGATGTGCCCTTGTCTACTTTGATTGAGAATAATAATGAATGTATGGATGTGAATTTTGTTGGTAGGAACAATTTTGGTAACAACGCGTATAGAGGAAATTTCAATCCTAGGCCTTATCCTAGTAATCCCTCTAATAATTATGGTAATTCCTACAACAATTCTTATGGAAATTATAATAAGATACCCTCTGATTTTGAATCTAATATTAAATAATTTATTTCTTCACAAAAGAATTTTAATGCTACGATTGAAGAAAAAATGCTTAAGATTGATGATTTGGCTAGGAACATTGATAGAATTGCTCTTGATGTTGATTCTTTGAAACTTAGATCTATTCCACCTAAGCATGATATCAATGAGTCTCTCATAGCCATGAGAATTTCCATAGACGAGTGCAAAGAAAGAACCGCTAGGATGCGTGCTAAGAAAGATGCCTTTATAAAAGCGTGTTCTTCTAGTTCCTATGAAAATAATGATGAAGATCTAAAAGTTATTGATGTGTCCCCTATTAAATCTTTGTTTTGAAATATGAATCTTGATAATGATGGGACTGAATATGATCCACCTTTACCTAGAAGGCGTTCTAAGAATTCGGAATTTGTTGATCTTGATGCTAAATTTGATAAAAGTGGGATTGAAGAAATTAAAACCCTAGATGTTGCTAAACCCACTATATTGGATTTCAAGGAATTTAATTATGAAAATTGCTCTTTAATTGATTTTATTTCCTTGTTGCAATCCGTGCTAAAATCTCCTCACGCTTATAGTCAAAATAAAGCGTTTACTAAACATATCGTTGATGCCTTGATGCAATCTTATGAAGAAAAACTTGAATTGGAAGTTTCTATCCCTAGAAAACTTTATGATGAGTGGGAACCTACTATTAAAATTAAAAATAAAAATTATGAGTTTTATGCTTTGTGTGATTTGGGTGCTAGTGTCTCTACTATTCCCAAAACTTTGTGTGATTTGCTAGATTTCCGTGATTTTGATGATTGCTCTCTAAACTTGCATCTTGCGGACTCCAATTTTAAGAAACCAATGGGAAGAATTAATGATGTTATTATTGTTGCAAATAGGAATTATGTTCCCGTAGATTTTATTATTCTTGATATAGATTGCAATCCTTCTTGCCCTATTATTCTTGGTAGACCTTTCCTTAGAACGGTTGGTGCAATTATTGATATGAAGGAAGGGAATATTAGATTTCAATTTCCATTAAAAAAGGGCATGGAACACTTCCCTATAAAGAAAATAAAATTACCATATGAATCTATCATGAGAGCCACTTATGGATTGCCTACCAAAGATGGCAATACCTAGATCTATTCTTGCTTGTTATGCCTAGCTAGGGGCGTTAAACGATAGCGCTTGTTGGGAGGCAACCCAATTTTATTTTTATTCCTTGCTTTTTGCTCCTGTTTATTAATAAATAAATTATCTAGCCTCTATTTTGGTTGTGTTTTTTGTGTTTAATTAGTGTTTTTGCCAAGTAGAACCGTTGGGAAGACTTGGGGAAAGTCTTGTTGAACTTGCTGTAAAAAACAGAAACTTTAGCGCTCACGAGAAATGCTGTCATTTTTATTTGGAGAGTGATATTTAGTTAATTCTTTTTGAAGATGATTAATAGATAAATTCCTCACGTACAGAAATTTATTTTAGAATTTTTGGGGTTCCATATTTTGCGCTAGCTACAGATTACTACAGACTGTTCTGTTTTTGACAGATTCTGTTTTTCGTGTGTTGTTTGCTTATTTTGATGAATCTATGGCTAGTAAATTAGTTTATAATCCATAAAAAATTTGGAATGCAGTAGGTTTAACATCAATATAAATAAATAATGAGTACATTACAGTACCTTGAAGTGGTCTTTTGTTTTCTTTCGCTAACGGAGCTCACGAGATTTTCTACTTTAAGTTTTGTGTTGTGAAGTTTTCAAGTTTTGGGTAAAGATTTGATGGATTATGGAACAAGGAGTGGCAAGATCCTAAGCTTGGGGATGCCCATGGAGCCCCCAAGATAATCTAAGGACACCTAAAAGCCAAAGCTTGGGGATGCCCCGGAAAGCATCCCCTCTTTCGTCTACTTCTATCGGTAATTTTACTTGGAGCTATATTTTTATTCACCACATGATATGTGTTTTGCTTGGAGCGTCTTTTATGATTTGAGTCTTTGCTTGTTAGTCTACCACAATAATACTTGCTGTACACACCTTTTTAGAGAGCCATACATGATTTGGAATTTGATAGAATACTCTATGTGCTTCACTTATATCTTTTGAGCTTTATAGTTTTGCTCTAGTGCTTCACTTATATCTTTGAGCACGGTGGTGGATTTGTTTTATAGAAACTATTGATCTCTCATGCTTCACTTAGATTATTTTGAGAGTCTTAATAGCATGTAATTTGCTTAAAATCCTAATATGCTTGGTATGCAAGATTAATAATAAAACTTTCGTATGAGTGTGTTGAATACTAAGAAAAGTTTGATGCTTGATGATTGTTTTGAGATATGGAGGTAATAATATCAAAGTCATGCTAGTTGAGTAGTTGTGAAATTGATAAATACTTGTGTTGAGGTTTGCAAGTCCCGTAGCATGCATGTATGGTAAACGTTATGCAACAAATTTGAAACATGAGGTGTTATTTGATTGTCTTCCTTATGAGTGGTGGTCAGGGATGAGCTATGGTCTTTTCCTACCAATCTATCCCCCTAGGAGCATGCGCACAGTGCCGAGGTTTTTGATGACTTGTAGATTTTTGCAATAAGTATGTGAGTTCTTTATGACTAACGTTGAGTCCATGGATTATATGCACTCTCACCCTTCCATCCTTGCTAGCCTCTTCGGTACCGTGCATTGCCCTTTCTCACATTGAGACTTGGCGCAAACTTCGCCGGTGCATCCAAACCCCGTGATATGATACACTCTTTCACACATAAACCTCCTTATATCTTCCTCAAAACAGCCACGATACCTACCTATTATGGCATCTCCATAGCCATTCCAAGATATATTGCCACGCAACTTTTCCATCATTCCGTTCATCATGACACATTCATCATTGTCATATTGCTTAGCATGATCATGTAGTTGACATAGTATTTGTGGCAAAGCCACCATTCATAATTCTTTCATACATGTCACTCTTGGTACATTGCATATCCCGGTACACCGCCGGAGGCATTCATATAAAGTCATCTTTGTTCTAGTATCGAGTTGTAATCATTGAGTTGTAAATAAATAGAAGTGTGATGATCAATATTATTAGAGCATTGTCCCAAGTGAGGTCTAAATAAAAAAATAAAAAAGAGAAAGGCCATAAAAAAGAGAAGGCCCCAAAAAAAGAAAGGCCATAAAAAAAGAGAAGGCCCAAAAAAATGAGAGAAAAAGAGAGAAGGAACAATGTTGCTATCCTTTTACCACACTTGTGCTTCAAAGTAGCACCATGATCTTGCCTCTTGTGCTTGTTGCCCCTATGGCCCTGCCTAGATTTGGTGATCTTCTCCTTAAAAGGTTGGAAGAGATTGAAAGCAATGTCAGGAGCTTTATGACTTTACAATTTGAGCATCATAATTTCTTTAGAAACGAGCTCAAGGAACAAAAAGGCTTTATGGAGTACATGAATAAAGAGCTTGATGACATGTCTAAGGAATTTTATGGTTTGAAATCTCAGATTGCTCATTTTGAAAAATTAATTGCTGAAATTTCGGATAAGCAGGCCACCTTAGTTAATAAGATGGCCGCTAAACCGGAAAGTTTTTATGAGAATAAAGATGAAGATCTAAACGTAATTGATGTGTCTCCTATTAAATCCTTGTTTTGCAATATGAATCTTGATAATGATGGGACTGGAGATGAGTCAACTTTAGTCAGAAGGCGTCCCAAAAATTCGGAGTTTTTAGATATTGATGCAAAAATTGGTAAAAGTGGGATTGAAGAGGTCAAAAATTTAGATATCAATGAACCCACTATCTTGGATTTCAAGGAATTTAATTATGATAATTTATCTTTGATAGATTTTATTTCCTTGTTGCAATCCATGCTAAATTCTCCTCATCCTTATAGTCAAAATAAAGCTTTTACTAAACATATTGTTGATGCTTTGGTGCAATCTTATGAAGAAAAACTTGAGTTGGAAGTTTCTATCCCTAGAAACCTTTATGATGAGTGGGAACCTACAATAAAAATTATAATTAAAGATCATGAGTGCTATGCTCTGTGTGATTTAGGTGCTAGTGTTTCCATGATCCCAAAAACTTTGTGTGATTTGCTAGGTTTCCATGAATTTGATGATTGTTCTTTAAACTTGCGCCTTGCGGATTCCACTATTAAGAAACCTATGGGAAAGATTAATGATGTTCGTATTGTTGCAAATAGGAATTATGTGCCCGTGGATTTCATTGTTCTTGATATAGATTGCAATCCTTCATGTCATATCATTCTTGGTAGACCTTTCCTTAAAACGATTGGTGCAATTATTGATATGAAGGAAGGGAATATTAGATTCCATTTTCCGTTAAGGAAGGGAATGGAACACTTTCCTAGAAAGAAAATTAAATTACCTTATGAATCTATTATGAGATCCACTTATGGATTGCATACCAAAGATGCCTATATACACTCCTCCCTGCATGTACTACTATTACTCCAAACATCAACCACTATCCATCATGCATCTAGAGTATTAAGTTCATAAGAACAGAGTAACGCATTAAGCAAGGTGACATGATGTAGAGGGATAAACTCAAGCAATATGATATAAACCCCATCTTTTTATCCTCGATGGAAACAATACAATACATGCCTTGCTGCCCCTACTATCATTGGGAAAGGACAACGCAAGATTGAACCCAAAGCTAAGAACTTCTCCCATTGCAAGAAATATCAATATAGTAGGCCAAACTAAACCGATAATTGGAAGAGACTTGCAAAGATATCAAATCATGCATATAAGAATTCAGAGAAGACCAAATAATATTCATAGATAATCAAGTTCATAAATCCACAATTCATCGGATCTCGGCAAACACACCGCAAAAGAGTATTACATCGAATAGATCTCCAAGAACATCGAGGAGAACTTTGTATTGAAGACCAAAGAGAGAGAAGAAGCCATCTAGCTAATAACTATGGACCCGAAGGTCTATGGTAAACTACTCACGCTTCATCGGAGAGGCTATGGTGTTGATGTAGAAGCCCTCCGTGATCGATTCCCCTTCCGGTAGATCATTGGAAAAGGCCCCAAGATGGGATCTCACGGGTACAGAAGGTTGCGGCGGTGGAAAAGTGGTTTCATGGCTCCCCCTTATGTTTCTAGGGTATAAGAGTATATATAGGCGAAACAAGTACGTCGGTGGAGCTTCGTGGGGCCCACGAGGGTGGGGGCGCACCTAACCCCCCTGGGCGCGCCCTCCTGCCTCGTGGCCGCCTCGCGGAGTTCCAGACTTCAACTCCAAGTCTTCTGGATTGCTTTCGGTCCAAGAAAGATCATCGCGAAGGATTCATTCTGTTTGGATTCCATTTGGTATTCCTTTTGTGTGAAACTATTAAATAGGCAAAAAAATAGAAATTGGCACTAGGCCTCTGGTTAATAGGTTAGTCCCAAAAATAATATAAAAGAGCATATTAAAGCCCATTAAACATCCGAAACAGATAATATAATAGCATGGAACAATCAAAAATTATAGATACGTTGGAGACGTATCAAGCATCCCCAAACTTAATTATTGCTCGTCCTCAAGTAGGTAAATGATAAAAATAGAATTTTTGATGCAGAATGCTACCTAACATATTTATCAATGTAATTTTCTTTATTGTGGCATGAATGTTTAGAGCCAAAAGATTCCAGACAAAACTTTAATATTGACATAAAAATAATAATACTTCAAGCATACTAAGTAATTATGTTCTCTCAAAATAACATGGCCAAAGAAAGTTCATCCCTAAAAAATCATATAGTTTGGTTATGCTCCATCTTCGTCACACAAAATATCCAGATCATGCACAACCCCGATGACAAGCCAAGCAATTGTTTCATACTTTAGTATTCTCAAACTTTTTCAACTTTCACGCAATACATGAGCGTGAGCCATGGAGATAGCACTATAGGTGGAATAGAGTGGTGGTTGTGGAGAATACAAAAAGGAGGAAGATGGTCTCACATCAACTAGGCGTATCAATGGGCTATGGAGATGCCCATCAATAGATATAAATGTGAGTGAGTTGGGATTGCCATGCAACGGATGCACTAGAGCTATAAATGTATGAAAGCTCAACAAAAGAAACTAAGTGGGTGTGCATCCGACTTGCTTGCTCACGAAGACCTAGGGAATTTGAGGAAGCCCATCGTTGGAATATACAAGAGCAGTTCTATAATGAAAATTTCCCACTAGTATATGAAAGTGATAAAATAAGAGACGCTCTATCATGAAGATCATGGTGCTACTTTGAAGCACAAGTGTGGAAAAAGGATAGTAGCAGTGTCCCTTCTCTCTATTTCTCTCCTTTTTCTGTTTGGATTCTTTGGCCTCTTTTTTTGTTTCCTCACATGGCACAATGCTCTAATAATGATGATCATCACACTTCTATTTATTTACAATGAAAAGATTACAACTCGATACTTAGAACAAAAGTATGACTCTATATGCGTGCCTCCGGCGGTGTACCGGGATGTGCAATGAATCAAGAGTGACATGTATGAAAAATTTTATGAATGGTGGCTTTTCCACAAATACAATGTCGGCTACATGATCATGCAAGGAAATATGACAATGATGGAACGTGTCATAATAAATGGAACGGCGGAAGGTTGCATGGCTATATATCTCGGAATTGCTATGGGAATGCCATAATAGGTAGGTATGGTGGTTGTTTTGAGGAAGGTAAATGGTGGGTTTATGGTACCGGCGAAAGTTGCGCGGTACTTGGAGAGGCTAGCAACGATGGAAGGGTGAGAGTGCGTATAATCCATGGACTCAACATTAGTCATAAAGAACTCACATAGTTATTGCAAAAATCTACAAGTCATCAAAAACCAAGCACTATGCGCATGCTCCTAGGGGGATAGATTGGTAGGAAAAGACCATCGCTCGTCCCCGACCACCACCCATAAGGTAGACAATCAAAGAAATACCTCATGCTTCAAATTTGTTACACAACGGTTACCATACGTGCATGCTACGAGACTTGCAAACCTCAACACAAGTATTTCTAAAATTCACAACTACTCAACTAGCATGACTCTAAAATCACCATCCTCATATCTCAAAACAATCATCAAGCATCAAACTGCTCATAGTATTTAATGCACTTTATATGAAAGTTTTTATTATACCCATCTTGGATGCCCATCATATTAGGACTAGTTTTATAGCCAAAGCAAATTATCATGCTGTTATAAAAGACTCTCAAAATAATATAAGTGAAGCATGAGATATCAATAATTTCTATAAAATAAAACCACCACCGTGCTCTAAAAATATGTAAGTGAAGCACTAGAGCAAAATTGTATAGCCCAAAAGATATAAGTGAAGCACATAGAGTATTATAATAAATTCCGATTCATGCGTATCTCTACCAAAAGGTGTGTACAGCAAGTATGATTGTAGTAAATGAAAAATCAAAGACTCAAATCATGCAAGACGCTCCAAGCAAAACACATATCATGTGGTGAATAAAAATATAGCCTCAAGTAAAGTTACCGATAGACGAAGACGAAAGAGGGGATGCCTTCCGGGGCATCCCCAAGCTTAGGCTTTTGGCTGTCCTTGAATTTTACCTTGGGGTGCCTTGGGCATACCCAAGCTTAGGCTCTTGCCACTCCTTGTTCCAAAATCCATCAAATCTTTACCTAGAAACTTGAAAACTTCACAACACAAAACTCAACAGAAAATCTCATGAGCTCCGTTATTATAAGAAAATAAACCACCACTTTAAGGTACTGTAATGAACTCATTTTTTATTTATATTGGTGTTAAACCTACTGTATTCCAACTTCTCTATGGTTCATACCCCCCCCCCCCCCCCCGATCCTAGCCATAGATGCATCAAAATAAGCAAACAACACGCGAAAAACAGAATCTGTCAAAAAATAGAACAATCTGTAGAAATATGGATGTTTCGAATACTTTTGTAACTCCAAAAATACTGAAAAATCAGGACGACCAGTAAAATTTGTATAATGATCCACTGCAGTTGGAATTTGTATTTTAACACTCTCTGGTAAAAAATGAAAATTATTTTCGTGAGCGCATACTTTCTGTTTTTATCAGCAAGATCAAACAACAATCACCCAAGAAGATCCTAAAGGCTTTACTTGGCACAAACACTAATTAAAGCATAAAAACATAATTATAAAAGAAGATAGATGAATTATTTATTACTAAACAGGAACAAAAAGAAAAGAACACAGATAAAATTGGGTTGCCTCCCAACAAGTGCTATCGTTTAAAGCCATTAAGCTAGGCATCTATAATTTTAATGGTGCTCACATGAAATATAGCAATTGAAACACGAAGGGAGCATCATGAAGCATATGAAAATCACATCTAATTCTAACATACTTCCTATTCATAGGCATTATATAAGCAGAAAAATTATCAAGACAAGCAAAAACTAGCACATGCAAGGAAGGAGAAAGAAACAATAGCAATCTCAACATAACGAGAGGTAATTTAGTGACACGAAAATTTCTACAACCATATTTTCCTCTCTCATAATAATTACATCCAGGATCATAATGAAATTCAACAATATAGCTATCACATAAAATTTTCTCTTCATGATCCACATGCATGCAAAGTTGACACTCTTCCAAAATAGTGGGATTATCATAAAATAAAGTCGTGACCTCTCCGTACCCACTTTTATCAAAAACTTCATAACGTTGAACGTTATACAAATATGTGGGATCTAAAGTTGACACTCTTCCAAACCCATTTTCAATATTATTGCAAACATTATTATCGATCTCATATTCATCATGGGGCTTAAATAAATTTTTAATATTATAAAAAGAATCACCCCAATCATGATCATTGCAACAAGTAGTAGACATAGCAAAATTAGCATCCCCAAGCTTAGGATTTTACATATTATAATCACAATTGGTATTAATAGAATTTATAGTAACATCATTGCAATCATGCTTTTTATTCAAAGATCTATCGTGAATCACTTTATAAAGCACTTCATCACAATTTTCAGATTCATGGATTTCAAGCAAAACTCCATAAAGATAATCTAGTGCACTCAAGTCACTAGCAATTGGTTCATCATAATTGGATCCTTTAAAAAGATTAAAAAGTGGATGGGGATCCATAAAATTTTAGCAAGCAAAGATGCAAGCAAAAAGAAGGCACATGGTAACACAAGATCGAACGCAAGAATGGCGAAAGAAAAGGCAAATTTTGTGAAGTGTGGGAGAGGAAAACGAGAGGCGAATGGCAAATAATGTAATGCGAGGGAGAAGATTTTATGATGGGTACTTGGTATGTCTTGACTTGGCATAGATCTCCCCGGCAACGGCGCCAGAAATCCTTCTTGCTACCTCTTGAGTATGCTATGGTTTTCCCTTGAAGAGGAAAGGGTGATGCAGCAAAGTAGCATAAGTATTTCCATCAGTTTTTTAGAACAAAGGTATCAATCCAGTAGGAGACAATGCTCAAGTCACCTAGTACCTGCTAAAACAATCAAGAACCTTGCAACCAACGAGATAAAGGGGTTGTTAATCCCTTCACGGCCACTCGCAAAAGTGAGATCCCATAAAGATAATAAGATAAATATTTTTGGTATTTTTGTTGTATAGATTGGAAAGTAAAGATTGCAAAATAGTAAACGAGATGCGATGTAAATAAAAGACATGCAATATAATAAGAAAGAGAGCCGGGGGCCATAGGTTTCACTAGTGGCTTCTCTCAAGATAGCATGTATTACGGTGGGTGAACAAATTACTGTCGAGCAATTGATAGAAAAGCGCATAGTTATGAAGATATCTAAGGCAATGATCTTGAATATAGGCATCACGTCCGTGTCAAGTAGATCGAAACAATTCTGCATCTACTACTATTATTCCACACATCGACCGCTATCCAGCATGCATCTAGAGTATTAAGTTCATAAGAACAGAGTAACGCATTAACCAAGATGACATGATGTAGAGGGATAAACTCAAGCAATATGATATAAACCCCATCTTTTTATCCTCGATGGCAACAATACAATACGTGCCTTGCTGCCCCTACTGTCCCTAGGAAAGGACACGCAAGATTGAACCCAAAGCTAAGCACTTCTCCCATTGCAAGAAAGATCAATCTAGTAGGCCAAACTAAACCGATAATTCGAAGAGACTTGCAAATATATCAAATCATGCACATAAGAATTCAGAGAAGAACCAAATAATATTCAAAGATAATGAAGTTCATAAATCCACAATTCATCAAATCTCAGAAAACACACCGCAAAAGAGTATTACATCGAATAGATCTCCAAGAACATCAAGGAGAACATTGTATTGAAGATCAAAGAGAGAGAAGAAGCCATCTAGATAATAACTATGGACCCGAAGGTTTGTGGTAAACTACTCACGCTTCATCAGAGAGGCTATGGTGTTGATGTAGAAGGCCTTCGTGATGGATTCCCCTTCCGGAAGATCGCCGGAAAAGGCCCCAAGATGGGATCTCACAGGTACAGAAGGTTGCAGCGGTGGAAAAGTGGTTTCGTGGCTCCCCTGATGTTTCTAGGGTATAAGAGTATATATAGGCAAAAGAAGTACGTCAATGGAGCTTCGTGGGGCCCACGAGGGTGGGGGCGCGCCTACCCCCCTGGGCGCGCCCTCTTGCCTCGTGGCCACCTCGTGAAGTTCCAGACTTCAACTCCAAGTCTTCTGGATTGCTTTCGGTCCAAGAAAGATCATCATGAAGGTTTCATTCTGTTTGGATTCCGTTTGGTATTCCTTTTCTGCGAAACTCTAAAATAGGCAAAAAAACAGAAACTGACACTGGGCCTCCGGTTAATAGGTTAGTCCCAAAAATAATATAAAAGAGCATATTAAAGCCCATTAAACATCCAAAACAGATAATATAATAGCATGGAACAATCAAAAATTATAGATACATTGGAGACGTATCAAGGGGTCGAGGAGGGACTGAACGAGGACGAGCTAGGGTTTGAAGTGGACATGTCTTATAGGCCAGCAGGGCACGTGGTGGCCATCCATGTCCATGGCGCCTTGGATGCACGCCACACCCTCCTTTTCCTCCTGTAGCGTGAGGTAGGGGATGGCCTACGTGGGCTGGGCACTAGGGCCTAGTGTAGCAATAGGCTGTAGTCCTTTTTCTTTTTCTTTTTTTGTTTCATTTATTTCTCTCTCTTTTGCATTTAATTTTTATATCAAATGAATTATTTTTGGAACTAAAAATTTGTCACATAATACTTGGTGATATTTTGCAATAGCCCACAAAGTTTTATTTTATTTTGAAATATTAAAATATTTGTTTATTTTGAAATGGCCATTTTGTTGCTGTTGATCCACTTAAATATTTCCAAGGGAATTTTGGGAATCCAAATGATGTTGGTTTCATCATACAATTACCTGGGGAATATTTGCACCACCACCAACGTTTTTTTACTATTTTAAGAAATATTATTTTGACTTGCAATTTGAATTTGACTTTGATTTTTGATCAAGTGGCAATTAAGCTTAGCAAAAATGATGACATTGCATCATTATCACGAGAGGGGTGTTACATGGAGGGGGAGCTATTGTCCTACAAACCCAGAGTAGTCCTAATAAGTCATGTTTAGCCTACATCCCTATATACTTGTTGTATTTCTTTATATACCCTAAGAGAGCTTTAGATATCATCAACTACCAAATGGCTAACTATCTATGTATATAGGCATCACATCCGCGACAAGTAGACCGAAACGATTCTGCATCTACTACTATTACTCCACACATCGACCGCTATCCAGCATGCATCTAGAGTATTAAGTTCATAAGAACAGAGTAACGCATTAGGCAAGATAACATGATGTAGAGGGATAAACTCAAGCAATATGATATAAACCCCATCTTTTTATCCTCGATGGCAACAATACAATACGTGCCTTGCTGCCCTTGCTGTCACTGGGAAAGGACATCGCGAGATTGAACCCAAAGCTAAGCACTTCTCCCATTGCAAGAAAGATCAATCTAGTAGGACAAACCAAACTAATAATTCGAAGAGACTTGCGAAGATAACCAATCATACATAAAAGATTTCTGGGTATATGGATATTTATATATATGAGGAAGAAGTAGGTCGGTGGAGCTGCGAGGGGCCCACGAGGGTGGGGGCGCGCCCAGGGGGGTAGGCGCGCCTCCCTGCCTAGTGTCCTCCTAGCTTCTTTCTTGACGTCTACTCCAAGTCCCCTGGATCACATTTGTTCCAAAAATAACTCTCCCGAAGGTTTCATTCCGTTTGATATTCCTTTTCTGCGAAACACTAAAATAGGCAAAAAATAGCAATTTGCACTAGGCCTTGGGTTAGTAGGTTAGTCCCAAAAATAATATAAAAGTGTATAATAAAGCCCATTAAACATCCAAAACAGATAATATAATAGCATGGAACAATAAAAAATTATAGATACGTTGGAGACGTATCAACCATCCCCGAGCTTAATTCCTGCTCGTCCTCGAGTAGGTAAATAATAAAAACAGAATTTTTGATGTGGAATGCTACCTAGCATAATTCTCAATGTAATTTTCTTTATTGTGGCATGAATATTCAGATCCGAAAGATTCAAGACAAATGTTTAATATTGACATAATTTTCTGGCACTATAGTCACAGAGCAATCAATCATACACGCAAACGTGTATGATCAAGATCAGGGACTCACGAGAAGATATCACAACACAACTCTAAACACAAATTAAGTCGTACAAGCTTCATAATACAAGCCAGGGGACTCAAGGGCTCGAATACAAATGCTCGATCACAAACGAGTCAATGGAAGCAATAATATCTTAGTACAGACATAAGTGAAACAAGTTGCCATAAGATGGCTAGCACAAACAAGGATACAGATCGAAGAGGGATAGACCTCCTGGATGGGATCCTCCTAAACTACTCCTAGTCGTCAGCGACCTCCACGTAGAAGAAGGCACCCTTGGGGTAGTAGTAGTAGTCGGCGGGGGTGGCCGCTGGCTCCGGGGCTCCGACATCTGATCATAGCAACTGGGTATAATGGTGAAAAGAGGGAGCAAAGGAGCTGTGAGTACTCATCCAAAGTACCTGCAAGACTGGCATCAGATCTATACTACATATGCATCGGTATCAATGGAAGGGGTAGTATATGTGGACTAAAAACTGTAGAATGCCAGAATAAGAGGGGGAGAAGCTAGTCCTATCAAAGACTACGCTTCTGGCAGCCTCCATCTTGAAGCATGTAGAAGATAGTAGCAAGTATAGTATCAAGTGTTACCGCATAGCATAGCATAATCCTACCCGATGATCCTCTCCTTGACACCATGCGAGAGAGCAATCATCGGGTTGTATCTAGCACATAACTGGGTGTGTTTTATTAAGTATCCGTTTTTAGTTGTAAGAGGTCAGAATACAACTCCAAGCGTCCTGTTACCGTGGACACGACTATTCAAATAGATAAACTTCCCTACAGGGGTGCACCACAATCCGTAACATGCTCGATCACTCTGGTCAGACGCACTTTCCTGGGTCATGCCCGTCCTCGGAAGAACAACACATCATAGCCCTACATAAGCTCAACAGAGAGGCCAGCACGCCGGTCTACATCCTAAGCGCGCAGGATCTTGTGCCCATCGCCCTTTGCACTCCTGCATGTTGTGAGGGAGGCCGAGATCAGTCCTGGCAACCTGCACTACAAGGCAGTTGCTTTACGCGGACTACCCGGGTGTGCGTCGCTCAGTCACTAACATCTAGAAATATTTGACTGATACTACGACGTCGGTTGCCCATATCTCATCGTCTCGCGTGGCGGTTAGTGCGTATATGGCCAACAACCAACTCGGATCAAATATCCAAACTCGTTAGGCATGTTATTATGAAATAACCGCGGACAACGACCAGGGACCAGGCCCACCTCTCTCCTGGGTGGTCTCAACCTGCCATGTCGCTCCGCCACAAAGATCCGCTCAGAGGGCCGTCTGGAAACATGTCCTTTCCGCCCCCAGTCCGTGAATCACTCGCGGGTACTCTATGAGCCGACTCGACTTTAGTCATCACATTGTATCAAATATAGTATGTATGTAGATATATACCCGTGATCAACATGCGACGTGATCACGGCCCGATAGTATAGCATGGCAGACAGACAAGAATGTAGGGCCACTGATGATAAACTAGCATCCTATACTAAGCATTTAGGATTGCAGGTAAAGTATTAACAACAGTATGAACAAGGACATGCTATGCAGCAGAATAGGATAATCCAAAAGCAGTAACAGCTACACTACTCTAATGCAAGCAGTAGAGAGAAGAAGTAGGTGGTATCGGGGTGATCAAGGAGGTTTTGCTTGCCTGTAAGCTCTATCGAGAAGGAGAAGTTGTCAACATCGTAGTCGTACTGAGTAGCAGTGGCGTCAGTCTCAATGTATATCGAAGAGAAGAGGCGGGAGAAACAATAAATACAATGCAAACAGATGCATGACGATGCATGAGATGGCAATAAGTGGTGCTAGGTGTGACCTAACGCAGTACTATACGATACTACCGAAGGGGAAAAACATCCCCGGTGTTGGGCATTTTCGGACAGATAACGGAGGGGATGGTTCCATGTTCGCTACGCTAGGGGCATGTGACAGACGAACGGAAGGCATATTCGAAATCATTATATTTTTCTGAGAAACTTTCATGTACGAATTATTTTCATCCGAGCTACGAATTATTTTATATTAATTTTCGAAGTTTTAAGTGATTTTCTAATTTTTGGGTTTGATTTAATTCGAAATTAAATTAATATTTAAATGCTATGGGTACACAAAAAGTGAACCCAGTTATTTGCATCAGAGGCTAACAATGGGCCAGTGGGGGTGATGAGTCAGTAGTTGACCAGTCAATGCTACTGGTCAACTAAGTCAAGGGGGACCCACAAGTCAGTGACTAGGTCTAGGCCAGTTAGCAGTTGACTGGGTCAACTGGGTTTACTGTGCAGTGGGGCCCAGGTGTCATCGACTCCTAGTGTTTAAAAAAATTCATTTCATCTAATTTAGTTAATTAGAGTGATTGGGCCCAGAGGTCAATGGCAGTTAGTGGGGAGGGTTAGTGCTAAGCAAGGATTAGTGCCCTAATCTAATCACCTATGAAGGTGGGCCCACATGTCGGTGATAGCGGCCGGTACAAACGCAGTGGCTCACCAGCGCAGCTCCGGCGACCACCCGACGCGGCGAGGTGGCGCGGAAACGGCGCACAAGCCACGGATGGGCGCGCGGAGGGGCTTGCTGGAACCCTCGTGGTGCGGCGCGTCCAACAGTGGTGGTGGGAGGTGCTGGGTGATAATCCCCAAGTGCAAGGAATCATCGTAGCAATTTCCAAAGGTGGAAGTGATAAGTATAGAGTGTCGAACCCACAAGGAGCTAAAGGTAATATCAATATTCTATCAAGTCTTATCTGCCACTGATACGACTCTACGTACGTACACCGAACATTTGCTTCCATCTAGAAACAAGAAATAAAACTGCATTGTGGGTATGAAGAGGATAACTTTGCATGATATCAGAGAACTAAAATATAAAAGTAGGTGTTGTTAACATAAAGTTAGAATATATTACTATATATTATAAATAGCGAGTGTGGAATAATGATGGATCGGTGTGTGGAATCATCCTAGGCAATTGTTAACAAGATCGATGGTCGTTATTGCAATTTTATATGAGGGAGAGGCATAAGCTAACATCATATGCACTTATGATTGGAACTGTAGCAAGCATCCGCAACTACTAAAGATCATTAAGGTAAAACCCAACCATAGCATTAAAGTATCAAGTCCCATTTATCCCATACGCAACAACCCCCTTACTCGGGATTATGCTTCTGTCACTCAAGCAACCCACTATAAGCGAATCATGAACATATTGCAACACCCTACAGCGGGAATCCCTCACATGTGCGTGGCAAGGAAGGCACCATAGGACAGCACCAAAATAAAAACATACAACTCAAACCAATCTATATCATCAATCAACCCAAGAGACAAAAGAAATCTACTCAAAACAGCATAGGATGGCAACACATCATTGGATCATAATATGTGTCATAAAGCACCATGTTCAAGTAGGGGATTACAGCGGGGTGCGGGGGAGTGGACCATGTAAAAGAGATGAGGAAGGTGATGAATATGGTGATGTTGATGAAGACGATCACCGCGTTGATGATTCCCCCGGTGGCACTCCGACGCCACCGAGAGAGAGGGGGAGAGTCTCCCCCTTGTGCTTCCTCCTCCATGGCCTGCCCCCTAGATGGGGAGAGGTTCTCCCTCTGGTCCTTGGCCTCCATGGTGAAGATGGCCCCCCTTCGGGTTCCTCCTCCATGGCCTCCGGTGATGATGGCCCCCTCCGGCAGGGTGCCGGAGAGGGCCTAGATTGATTTTTCGTGGCTATAGAGGCTTGCGGCGATGGAACTTCCAATCTAGGTTTCTTTTCGGAGGTTTGGGAATTTATAGGAATTTTTGGCGTCGGTCTCACGTCAAGGGGGTCCACGAGGTAGCGGCAAGCCAAGGGCACGCCCTCCACCCTTGCCGCTTCCTCGTGAAGCTTCTACTCCAAATCTTCTGCTTTGGAATTCTCTTTTGGTCCATAAAAAATCACCGTAAATATTCAGCCCATTCTGAGAACTTTTATTTCTGCACAAAAAACACACCACGGTAGTTCTGCTGAGAACAATGTCAGTCCGGGTTAGTTCTAATCAAATCATACCAAAACCATATAAAATTTTTGTAAACATGGCATGAATACTTAATAAATTATAGATACGTTGGAGACTTATCAGCATCCCCAATCTTAATTCTTGCTCGTCCTCGAGTAGGTAAATGATAAAAGAAACAATTTATGAAGTGTGAATGCTAGCATAGTGCATAAATTTGATCAATGATAGTTCCAAACACTTTTTCTAGCATTATTCTTTATCATAAATAGTAGCTCATCTCATAAAACTTATCATGATCAAGTAGCAAGCTATTCACATATTAAAATATAGACCATAAAGTTTCTTGAGAACTAACAAACCATGTTCTCGGTCACCAAACAATTGCAATTCATCTTATTTTCATGAAGGGTCTATGTAAGAGCTTTGATTTAGCAAATCCCACATACTCAACTATCATATAGTCTTCCATGATTGCTAACACTCAAAGCATATTTTTAGAACAAATAACATCCGTTGAACACAAAGAAAGATAGGGGCTTAATGTTTCGCCTCCCAACTTATTTATCATATAGATAATTGTCAACAATAATAATCCATGATCAAATATATTTGAATGGCCATATATGCTTGGATATTTCCCAACACAGATGCTTGCCAACTAAAGAATAATTGAGGTTGAACTAAGAATGAATACTATTGACTCTTGCATAAAAGAAAATTCATAAAAGTAAAAGATAGGTCCTTCACAGAGGGAAGCAGAGGTTGTTATGCATTTTTTTATTTTGGATGTGCAGACCCTTAATGCAAAGGAACATCACATTGTATTGCCCTTTGCGATAGAAACCTTTATTATGCAATCCGTCGCTTTTATTGCTTTACCATCACAAGTTTGTACAATGCTTATTTTCCCTTACAATCAAAGATCATACATATTTAGGAGCAATTTTTATTGCTTTTTGCACTGATGACAACTTACTTGAAGGATCTTATTCAATCCATAGGTAGATATGGTGGATACTCATGGCATGAAACGGGGTTTAAGGGTTTTGGATGCACAAGTAGTATCTCTACTTAGTACAAAATTTTGGCTAGCAAAAGATCCTAAGCAAGCACCACATGTTAGAGGATCCATAACAATATAACTTCTATACAAATATACCCAAACATAACTCAATTACATTGTATTCCTTGTCCAACTTCAACTAATTTGCTCAAATTTGAAAATAATAAATGGGGCTCACAATCATAGAAGATGTCCAAGATAGTATATCTATATGTGAAATCTCTCTTCCTTCAATATTCTTTCATGAATTGTTCAAGTGACCAATGCGGTGTTTTCTAACTTTCAATAAATTTTACCACCTATACTTCCTATATGTGAGGTCATTAATCCCCATGGGATAAGCATATGAAGCATATATAATTTCAGATTTATGATATTCAATTCATTCAACCATTTACTCATAGGATATAAGTGAAGCACGAGAGTAAATGACAAAACTACTCTAGAAAGATATAAGTGAAGATCAATGAGTAGTCAAATAGTTAAATAGCCATGGAAGGACTCTCCCTCATTCAAGATTTCAGATCCAATGATTTTATTCAAAAAGCAAGTAAAATGAAGCGCTATCACCGATCATCGTAGCAATTTCGAAAGGTGGAAGTGATAAGTATAGAGTGTCAAACCCACAAGGAGCTAAAGGTAAGATCAATATTCTCCCAAGTCCTATCTGCCACTGATATGACTCTACGTACACCAAACATTTGCTTCCATCTAGAAACAAGAAATAAAACTGTGTTGTGGGTATGAAGAGGATAACTTTGCATGATATCGGACAACTAAAATTTAAAGTAGGTGCTCTTAACATAAAGTTAGAATATATTACTATATATTATAAATAGCGAGTGTGGAATAATGATGGACCGGTGTGCGGAATTATCCTAAGCAATTGTTAAGAAGATCGGTGATCGTTATTGCAATTTTATATGAGGGAGAGGCATAAGCTAACATACTTTCTCTCCTTGGATCATATGCACTTATGATCAGAACTCTAGAAAACATCCGCAACTACTAAAGATCATTAAGGTAAAACCCAGCCATAGCATTAAAGTATCAAGTCCCCTTTATCCCATACGCAACAACCCCCTTACTCGGGTTTATGCTTCTGTCACTCAAGCAAACCACTATAAGCGAATCATGAAAGTATTGCAACACCCCTACAACGGGAATCCCTCACATGTGTGCGGCACGGAAGGCACCATAGAAGAGCACCAAAATAAAACATACAACTCAAACCAATCTATATCATCAATCAACCCAAAAGATAAAAGAAATTTACTCAAAACATCATAGGATGGTAACACATCATTGGATCATAATATGTGGCATAAAGCACCATGTTCAAGTAGGGGATTACAGCGGGGTGTGAGAGTGGACCGTGTAAAATATATGAGGAAGGTGATGAATATGGTGATGTTGATGAAGACGATCACCGCGGCGATGATTCCCCCGATGGCACTTCGGCGCCACCAAGAGAGAGGGGGAGAGAGTCTCCCCCTTGTGCTTCCTCCTCCATGGCCTCCCCCTAGGTTCTCCCTCTGGTCGTTGGCCTCCATGGTGATGATGGCCCCCTCCGGGTTCCTCCTCCATGGCCTCCAGTGATGATGGCCCCCTTCGACAGGGTGCCGGAGAGGGCCTAGATTGATTTTTCATGGCTATAGAGGCTTGCGGCGACGGAACTCCCGATCTAGGTTTCTTTTCGGAGGTTTGGGGATTTATAGGAATTTTTGGCGCCGGTCTCACGTCAAGGGGGTTCATGAGGAAGAGGCAAGCCAGGGGGCGCGCCCTCCACCCTTGTCGCTTCCTTGTGAAGCTTCTGGTCCAACTCTTGTGCTTCGAGGTTCTCTTTTGGTCCATAAAAAATCATCGTAAATTTTCTGCCCATTCCGAGAACTTTTATTTCTGCACAAAAAACGACACCATGGTAGTTTTGCTGAAAACAGCGTCAGTCCGGGTTTGTTCTAATCAAATCATACCAAAACCATATAAAATCGTTGTAAACATGGCATGAATACTTCATAAATTATAGATACATTGAAGACGTATCACTTGGGTGGAGAATAGCAACGGCTATGGCGCCATTAGGGGAATTCAGAGCTCGAGTTAGTGCGACAAGGGACTTAGCGGTGGGGCACGAGTGGGTTAGCGTGCTAGCTAGGAACTAGGGGTCCGGGCAAGGCCATTGAACACGACCGCGTGACCAAAAGGTTGCCGGAATGTTGCCGGCAATGAGGTCAGGCGATGGTGGGCCCACGCCACCACGGCGAGCTAATCTAGGGGAGGCGTGCGAGGCAGCAAGAATAGGGAAATAAGCGGAGCCTCATGATGATGGCGACAGTGAGGTCACGTGAGTCGGGGAGGACGAAAGACAGTGGATCGAAGTGGTGGCCGAGGCGGACGCGGGCGAGTGGAATGGAGGCAGGCGGCGACACAGCGGCTCCCCGACTCCGATCCAGTGGCGAGGAAGACAGAGGTGGGGCCAGCGGAGCTGGAGGGCACGTCAGTGTGGTGAGGGGAGGCTAGTGGCCACGCCAACGATGAGGTGCGGCGACGAGCACGCTCGGGGGAGCGAGTCCAGAGAGCTAGAGGGTGAAGTGAGGGGTGAATCGGGGGTTTAGGGTTCACCGGCGACGGGGCGGCCTTTATACCCATCCCGACGATCTTGTAGAGTCGCGGTGGTGGGCATCCGCCGGCGGCATCGCGCACAGACGGCCAGGGCGTGTGCGCAGCCTTCGGTGAACAGAAGGAAGGGGAAGATGATAGGGGAGGGGCGAAGTGGGTTGTTTGATGGGCCGAGGCCCAGGGGGCAGGGGGTTTTCCTTTCTCATTTTATTTTTTTCTTTTTATCTTCTGTTTTTCTTTTATTTGTTTTTTGTTTTATTTTTATTTCCAAAAGTAAAAGACTTTTATCAAGTATGAGACTTGGCCCAAAATTAGAGATGCAATTTTATACACTGCCTCAAAAAGTTTGGGATTTATTAGTAATAGTTTGTATTCTACAGAATTTAGAAAAAGCAATTTAAATAATGATTTGGCCCCTGTTTTGATTATTTTAGGGCATTTAAAAACTTTATAAAAATGTGGGTTCACCACCATAATCAGTTACGTATTATTTGCAACAATTTGAACATTTTAGTCTTCATGTTTAAAAAATATTATTTTGACTTTATGTTAATTGAAAATGGCTTTCATTTTTATCAAGTGGAAATTTGGCTTAGTTAAACTTGATGACTTGGAATCATTAGGGGGAGATTACTGTAGCTTGACACTGTGGGTGTTTGATACGTCCATTTTGCATCATACTTTTATATCAATATTTATTGCAGTATGGGTTGTTATTACACATTATGTCACAATACTTATGCATTTTCTCTCTTATTTTACAAGGTTTACATGAAGGGGGAGAATGGCGGCAGCTGGAATTCTGGGATGGAAAAGGAGCAAATATTAGAGACCTATTCTGCACAACTCCAAAAGTCCGAAAACTCCACGGAAGTCAGTTTTGGAATATATTAAAAATATTGGGCGAAGAAAGTACCAGAGGGGAGCCAGCCACCGTCCACGAGGGTGGGGGCGCGCCCTACCCCCTGGGGGCGCCCCCTGCCTCGTGGGCCACCTGGTAGGTCCCCGATGCTCATCTTCTGGTATAAGGTGTCTTTTGCCCTGGAAAAAAATAAGGAGGAAGCTTTCGAGACGAAGCGCTGCCGTCTCGAGGCGGAACCTTGGCGGAACCAATCTAGGGCTCCGGCGGAGCTGTTCTGCCGGGGAAACATCCCTGTGGGAGGGGGAAATTGTCACCATTGTCATCACCATCAATCCTCTCATCGGGAGGGGGTCAATCTCCATCAACATCTTCACTAGCACCATCTCCTCTCAAACCCTAGTCCATCTCTTGTATCCGATTTTTGTCTCAAAACCTCAGATTGGTACCTATGGGTTGCTAGTAGCACTACAAAAAAATACACTTTGGTGGTGATACGTGTTTGTCACAGTACGTCGCTTTTTTTGTCATGCATGTACATCCATGACAAATTTATGACAGAATCAAGATAGTCATACCTGTGCTGTCATAGAAGTGTTCCATGACATTACCAAAATTATCATCACGAAAGTGTCCACTTCCATGACGATAAATCGCGCGTCACAGAAGTGCTTTCGTCAAGGGTGACCGACACGTGGCATCCACCGTAACGGAACGTCGTTAAGCTACCGGGTCGGGTTTTGGATCCGATAACCCGTTATTAGCCCCGACCAATGGGAAATTTCCACGTGTAAAATTCTTATTGGCCGGACGAAACACGTGTCAGCTCGTCAGTGGGTCATCTAGGCGCCTATGATACGTCGACACGTGGCACGGCCCAACAGAGGCCCATTCCTGTGTAAAGGCCGTCCCGTTTGACTTGGTCAAAAGCTGGCGGGCCGGCCCATGGAAAGCCTGTTAATGGCCTGTTCGAATATAGCCCATTTACAGCCCGCTAACCCAAGGCTCGTTACGCCCTATCCGAATTAGGCCCAGTAGCGTCATCTGGGCCATCCAATATGATTCCAGCCCGTTTTCACTTCTGGCCCATGTATGGCCCATGACGTCTTTCGGCCCATATGAAGCCCTATGTAACTCTTGGCCTATTAACGGCCGTGGTGAAACTGGCCCGTAATGAACAGTGTATCACTTTACACCCGTTAACGACCCGTGATGAAACTGGACCGTGATGAACAGTGTATCACTTTATACCCATTAACGGCCCGTTATACCGTTGGGCCGTTTCCAGCCCATGTTATCTTCCGGCCTTCTTCAGAGCCCATTTATTCTTGGGCTCATTTATATCATTCGTTTACTTACGGCCCGTTACTGTCATTTTCTGCTTGTGGGCCAAATTCAGCCCGTGGTTACAGTCGGCCCGTTTGTGGTTCGTTAATACATTGGGCCGTTTTCATAGCATCATCAAATACGGCCTATTAACGATGGCCCATTATGGTCGGCCCATGATTGGACGATTCCAACGCTAGCCCGTTTACGGCTAGAATGCGGTTTGTTCGGCCCATGTTTGGCCAATCGATCATACGGCCCGTATAAGGCCCATTGATGATACGGCCCATAGAAGGCCCATTGATGATACGGCCCGTAGAAGGCCCATTGTTTCTACGGCCCGTTGAAGGCCCACTGCTTCTACGGCCCATAGAAGGCCCACTGTTTATATGGCCCATAGAAGGCCCACAGTTTCTACGACCCGTAGGAGGCCCAGTGTCACTACAGTAAATATTAGCCCATAGTTATTGTGGCCTAGTTTTAAAAAATAGGTTATTGCAGCCGCTAGCAAACCGCAGAAAAAGAACTGCATTGACTACAAGCAAACAAATAAACAAGACAACAAGGAAATAAATAAGCAAGCAACTTACACTAGGCTATCACGGCTATTACACATATTACATCCACTTGGCATCAAAGTTCGCCACCAGTGCAAATATAGGGAACACATCAGCATATAAACGCCGCAGCAAAACAAGTCCAGAACTGAAACCACTTCAGAAGAGCTCAAGAAACAATATCCTGGGTACCCATAATGCTGTTAAGATGCTTAGCAAGCTTATTAACTTTCTCTTGTTTGGCGCTTAAGTCCTCCGGCGCTTGCTGTTGCACCCGAAAGTATGCATCTGAATTCTGCAGGGATTTCCTCAGTCCTTCGCTTCCTGTCGCATAACATATGATCGATGTCTTTCAACTCGAAGTTGAGACTCAAGAAGCCGAAATGATTCAGGCAACAAGTTGAAGAGCTGGTGCCAGCAGTGGTAGCCAGTAACTCGAACACTACATCAAGACAGGACATTGGGGTTGTCTCAGTGTCTTCAATATAGTTTTTATCAGCTTTCTTGGAGACTAACAGGGATGTCTCACTATCTTGAACCTTATCTGCATTACTTCCTTTACCATTGCATAACAGGGTACTCTTCTCCAATATTTTATCTGCGTTCTAAAAGAGAAACAAACAAACACATCTCAGGTTTACCAATTCAGTAGTAAGGTGGACAGGATAACAGCATGAAACAAACATATATCTATGTAGTATGGTCACTGTATGGTCTATATCATTCTAGTTTATGTTGCCAAATCAAGATAGATACAGTTCGAATCATATCTATTTAAGACAAAGCAACATAGACAGAATATAAGTGTGGGAAACTACACAACAATAACAACACTTGTAATGTGCATGGCATGAGAACATAACTGTTTATTCAATTGAAACTGAAATCAACATAGAGCAAGTTACAACAGCAAACAGCCAAACACGTTGAAGAAACAGGTTTAAAACATACCTGTTCCGCCATTGGAGTTTCAATTGCATCCTTCAAATTTGAAATTAGTTGGTATCAGTAAATACAGTGATGCAAGAGCAAAGTAGTATGAACCATAACTACGGAACCTGACCTGAGAACAATTCTTCTTATGCTTTAAGCGTTGACTTTGGGTTCGGAGTGGTGGTCCTCGTGATTTGGGCACTGCAGTTGCCTTACTAACTGCTCATGTTTGGGTGCTCTGTGGTGGAGACGGTGCTGTGTCAACGGGAACTGGGTGTCTATCTATTGGGGTTGGTGTTAGAAGGGGTGTAGCTGGTTCTCTGTCCAACTGGGAAGGGGTACAATCTGCATGAGTGTGGGTTATGTGTGGCGGGGCTGGCTCTTGGGCAAGTACAACCGTGGTTCTACCTGCATCGACAGGTAGCACGATCTTTTCTGAAGACCATGTTTTTACTCCCACAGATACTGCCATCACCCCCTCCAATTGAAATGACTGATAAACAAGAAAAGTAATTGAATGTACAGACATTGTAAGATAGACAAGTGCAATGGATAGTAGGGAAGAAAACAGGGCATGAAATAATTCACATTTATGTTGTCTAAGCAAACAGAATAGCAGGACATAATTTCACATATATGATGGCTAATTAAATAGGATAGCATGACACAATTTCACATGTATGATGGCTAAATAAACAGGATAGAATGACATACTTCAAAATATGATGACTATGTAAACAGGATGACATGATATAACTATACGATGTGTCTATTAAAGTGGTTGGCATGCCATAAATCACAAACATGCCGTCGATGGAAACATGATGGCATGATATAATTCACGGATAGAATGACATAATTTAAATATGATGACTATGTAAACAGGATGAGATGATATAACTATATTATGTCTTTAGAAAATGGCTTGGCATGCCATAATTCAGATACATGCTGTCTATGTAAACATCATAGCATGACATAATTCAAATATATGATTTATATACTAAGGAAGTGAGCAGAGGGCAATCGCATATATGATGTGTCAACTAAGGAGATGGCATTCAATATTGTGTATATGATGTAAAAACTAAGCATTGCAATATAACATATGCATTATATGAGTAATATAACCCTGCCAAGTTTGAGCATACACCTTAGGGGGATAATAGGACTGGTCATCTGCCTCTGAATCCTCCTCTGAAGAGCTATCTGTAACCAGCAAGATATCTGCTTCAGCAGGTAGCATTGTCTGCTCTGAAGACCTTGTTTTCGCTCCAGATTTCTCCATCACCAATTCAAATGGCCGATGCACAGGAAGAGCAGTTGAATATACAAACATTGTCGACAAAAGCAATGAGAAATACAAAAATAGGATGACATGATATAATTCACATATATGACGCTTGCCTAAACAGCATGGCATTGCATAATTCACATACATAATGCCTTGCAACAAGATAACATGCATAATTCACATATATAATGTCTTGCAACAAGATGGCATTGCATAATTCACATGTATGGCAATTAGACACTAAACAGGTGGCATTCACACAAAGCATGTCTAAACTAAGCAAATGACATAGCAATGCAAGATACCATACGCACAATATGAGCAACATAACCCTGCCAAGTTAGGGCATGCACCTCGGGGGGGGGGGGGATATGACTGGTCATCTGTCTCTGAATCCTCCTCTGAGGAGCTATCGGTAACCAGCAAGACATGCGCTTCGTCAGATAACATTGTCTGCTCTGAAGACCTTGTTTCCACTCCAGATTTTTCCATGACCGTGCCAAATGGCTGATGCACAGGAAGAGTAATTGAATGTACTAAAATTGTTGACAAATTTAACACGTAATAAAAAATGATGGCATGATATAATTCACATATAAGATGACTGGCTAACCAGGGTGGCATTGCAAAATTCACATATATGATGCCTGGCTAGACAAGATGGCATTGCATGATTCACATATACAATAAAGAAACTAAACAGATGGCATTGACACAAAGCATGTCTAAACTAAGAAGATGACATCTTTAATGTATACAGTAAGCAATGCAAGGCACCATATGCATGATATTACCAACATCAGCATGCCAAGTTAGAGCGAAGACCTCATGGGGTAAATAGGAGTGGTCTTCTCCTTCTGAATCCCCCTCATAACAATTATCTTCCTCTTGATTACGATCCGAAATGGGTGGAGGGGGGCTGCCTTTGCGCCCACTATGGAACGACGTATGCATGAAATTTTATTGCCACGCAAGGCTCGTCTCTTTTGCTCTACATGATCAGTTCCATTGTGTACAATAACTGGCATGCATAGGAATAAAACATAGTGATATTATGTAAGGAGTGCATGCACAAATCCAGAGTGATGGTAGCAAACTGTGGATAGACCCAAAACCAATGATAGCAAGCAGATAATAGCTTTAGTTAAAAAAATACAGATAATGGCTCCTTTAATGTTTGTTTGCACCCAACATGAAACTCATAGTAGACATCGGAGATGAACCAGATAGTAGACAGATAGTACTGATTGCTGCCCCAATATGTACCCCACAACCATTTAAAAACTCAAGTTTCAGCATTAGTTTGGAACTGACTCAGAGTCTAATAGGTGAAAACGATGATAATGTAGCATGTCATCATATTAAGCGACGCATAACGTAAGCAGACACGAAAGAGTGTGACCTCTCTTGCGGAGCCGTGTAGTCCTCAAGGTCATCCGCTCAGTTGATGATGGTAATGTAGTTGCCGTGGCTGCCGGCGGCGGGGAAGAAGATCTGAGGCAACGAAAGACAGTCTGGAGAGCGGATCCCTGCTGTGGTGAAGCCTTTCGTCGTTGGAGCAGCTGAGCTGGGGTGGAACACAGCGCCGCAGGAGCAGGACAAACCACACAAGGTTTTCTTTGACACATATCTGTAACAGAAGTAATTGAGTAAGGGCTTGTTTGAATTTGAGGATTCTAACAATGCAGGGATAGGAAATAGATAGGAATAGGATAGGAATGCACGTGCAAAATAGAGAATTTAAAAACATAGGATTTCTGCCAATCTGGGTGTTCGATTCACAACAATTGGAAGATCACAGGATGCAAAAAAGCATGGTGAGATTAAGTCAAACCACAAGAAAATGTACCGTTATAATGCTATTATGCTACTATCTCTTAGTCTTGTGCTTGATGAATAGGAATATGAAAAGGAGGAGAAGTGGAAATCAGAATTCCTATGGTTTTTCTTTGAAGGAGACACTAAAGGAACAAATCCTACAGTTTTCCTTTGCTCCATTCCTTTGCACCAAATTCATGAAAAGTAGTACCATAGGAAACTTTCCAATTCCGATGTTTTTCATTCACTTTTCCTTTCAAGCACTAGCGATTCTAGTAGGCAGGCATGAGCAAGGAAAATCCTACACTAAAAAAATGTTTTTGTGCTACTTCTATTACTTTGGACCCAGGCCACTGCCATACTAGCTCAACTCCCAGGTCCATCGACAAATGCACAGCTGAAACGCGCAGAGATAAATAATGATGGCGTTCAAGAGAGTCCATCACGGATAGCTAAGTTGCCTGGTACCTCACTGCTTGTCATATAGTAGGATAAAATAATCGTATTTCCCGTTACTACGAGTGCTCGGTGGACAATATATATAACATGTAGAGTAAAAAAGAGATGCAACAAGTGTAGAACCTCTTTGGCGAAGCCATGTCGATCTCAGTGTGATTGGGTTGGCCGGCGAGGATGCTCCGGCTGACTTGGCTGTCGGAGGAGGGGAAGAAGATCTTAGGCGTCTGGAGATGGAGCCCGAGGTACTGCTCCGCTGTGATGGAGGGTTTCATAGTTGGAGCAGCTCCGGTGAGTTGTACGATGCCGAGGCTGAAGCAGGACAAGAGAGACAACGAACAACGTTAACCTGAGTGGAATTCTAATAGCATCTCCAATACATGACGTAAAATACATAACTACAAAGTGCTAGATGTAAAATACATCAGCCGCTCATCTCTGAACTTAACTGTCGAAACTGAACTTAACTGTCGAAACTGAACTTAACTGTCGAAACTGAACTTAACTGTCGAAACTGAATTTTGCTGTCGAAACTGAATTTTGCTGTTGAAACTGAACGCACTAGCAAGGTGAGGCTACATGTCAGTCGACTGACTTTTTCATCTCTGGTCAGTCGATTTTGCAGCCGTTAGATACGAAATCAAGGGCACGCGGTTCATCTTCAACCTCCACCCCCCTGAGCCGGCGAAACAGCAGCCCCCGCCACCCGCGGCCGGCGGTGCGCCGCCCCGCCTGCCCTGAAAACACTCCCCACCGCCGGTCCGCCGCCGCCCTGGCCATCCCTCTAGGCCACCCCATGCCGAGCTTTTTCTCCGGCGATCCCCATGCCACCGCCCCGCCACCGCCAGCGACCACAGCCCCCATCCTGAACCCTAAGATAGATAGTGGGGTATCTCTCCGGCAAGCCCCTCTCCCCGCTGCGGTTGGTTCTTCCTTCACCCCGGCAAGCCCCCCCCCCCCACCTGAAAATCGACTAACCCAAAAGTCGATTCAGTCGACCGAAGTGTAGCTAAATCGGAGCAGCATCGCAAGCAAGAGAAAGAGCGAGAGCAGCAGCACGAGCAAGAGCAATAGCAAGAGCAAACCAGGCAAGGGACCGAGAGCAAGAGCAAAGCAACAACGCGAGCAAGAGCTAAAGCAGCAGCAGGTCCTACTGATGTGGATGTCGCCGCCGAGGGAGCGACGCCATGGAGGAAGTGGCCGGCGACGCCGCCGTGGATGGAGCCGCGCCATGTCGGCTCGAGACCGAGTGCCGGCAGCACCGTGAGATCGAATCAAGAAGAAAATGCGGCGATTAGTGTACAACCTCTTTGGTGGCGCTGATTAGGCCGCAACTTCATCCGAGGAAACGGTGATGATGATGCTCTTCCGGTGGTGCAAGTGAAGACGGTGGTGTGGGAATGGAGGTGGCGCGAAAGACAAGGGGAACGTCGGGGCAGCTCCTTGGAGGTGGAGGACGGGGTGGCTGAACCGGCGGGACAATGAGATCGATGGCGGATCCTCATCTGGTACGGTGGATGAGGGATGTCGAGGTGTTGCTGTGGACAACGTCATCGGGGAAGAGGCTCCGGCTGGGTGGTGGACGGAGCAGGGTGTGGGGTTTCGTCGCGGGTTTTCGCGGCCTCGGTGTACGAATGGGTGGGCGGATGGGATGGCAGTGGGGAACCATGGCTTAGAGACGTGCTTGTCTGAAATGTGGGGTAAGTTACGAAAGTACCCCCACCGATTTGAGGCGGTTCTTTCGCTTTAGGGGTACCACGTGCATTTCGTGTGTCTGGATTTCACAGGAGGTGGGAGTTTTCGTGCGCGTTGTAATTTTAGAATAGCAAGGCGCGGGTTGACATGGAGGGAGTTGTCGGAGCACAACGAGACAAAGATATATCTTACATATTTCGGGCTAACAAGGCGCGGCTTGAAGAGGCGGGAGTTTCGCAGCACGATAGACAGAGGCGCTAGCTTGAATTTTCGGCATAACAAGGCGCGGCTTGAAATTTCGGAAGAACAAGCTTAACGTGTACCCAAAAAAAAGACAATTTGCACCTCAACACGCACAACACACACACAAACACCATTTAGACTAGAGTTAGGTACACGTGCATTGCACGCATGAGATTTGGCAACCAAATTATGAATAAACACCACATTATAGCATGCAAGCTTTGAGTCATATATGCATGATGTAGATGTTCGTTTAATTCTTATAGTTCATTTCATTCAAAATAATCTAGTTTTTATAAGAAAGCTAATCTATTTTAAGATTCATGGAATTGTGCGTCGTAAGACATAAAGTAAAAACAAATAATGGCAAATCATGTGTACAAACATTTGGGCAATTCTGATACGGAAGATTCTAGAACAAATAAGAAGTGCTTGTGTTTTGGTGTTTGTGCATTATGCTTAAGTTCAACCATGGAGTCTTCTAGATTATACATGTGGCGAAATCCGGTGGAATCTAGATGATATCCAACGGCCATTAGTGCTCAAATTTGCCATCTTTGGGCCATCGGATTCACCTCATCCAACGACCATCTTTCAAAGTTAAAGTTACACGCACACAATATAAAAAATATATAATATATATGGGGGTATAGATATAGATATGTGATGCAAAAGCCGCCCATCATCTCCAATTAGAATAGTGTGTCCATGCACGGATGCGACGTGGCCAAATGATGTGTGCCATCGGTATCTCAAATTCAAATCAGTCTGACCTTGTTCAATGTGTATACATTAGAACATGCTTGTTTCCAAACCACACCGCATAGATCTCCATTATATTCATGCATGCATGGGTTGCAAACATCAGGATCTCTTATTCAAATATTTGAATTCAACTTTACATTGATTGTGACCTCACCTATTCAGCTATTCTTTTACACCCACACAGTAGTCTTCTCTTTATAATTGTACCACTAACTTTCTCTTGTGCATGCATGCACACACACACTACCGGTCGACATTATCCATCGCATGCATGCAATCTTTTTCTTCAGGTCAGTCTCCCATGAAGGCACACACCAACACACATCCCCCTCTCCATCATATCGGGCATTCTTTATCTCTCATGCGTGCATGCGCAACGATCAATGTTCCTCTATGTATGTGTGTATATATCCAGGTCTTTCATAGTTTTCCACACAAATCGATCAATCGATATATCCAGTGAGGTCTCACCCTCTTTCCCACGTCCACATCGATCAATCTATATCTCTCTCTATAGGATTAACATATATAGCTAATACACCCACATTAATTATGTATCCAACGTCCCCCTCTCATCATCCATGCCTTCCTCTTCATCTCTCAGACGCGTGCACAATGGCGAAGACAGGTGCAGTAAGGCCCCTGCCCCCCTCCCCCCTAACATCACTATATATCAAGGCTAATATGAACGTGATCATTAGACAATTGCTGCTAAAAATGGTTTAAGTTCATGAATTGACCCTCCTCGTAAAGGATTAGCAATGCTTGGCCCCCTAGCTCATTTATTTTCCATGGCTCCGCCACTGCGCGCATCAGCGCACGTGTTCGCCCCCTCTCTCTAAATATCGATCTCCACTTGTGCATTCCTTCATAGTCTCCCTCCACTCGGCCCCTCGCACCATCTTCTAGCCCACCCACCGGATTTTGCCACATGTACAATCTAGCAGACTCCATGGTTGAACTTAAGCATAATGCACAAACCTCAAAACAACAGTGGTTCTCTTTTGTTCTAGATTCTTCCGTATCATAACTGCCCAAACTTTTTTTCTAGTTGAATTGCCATTATTTGTTTTTACTTTATGCTTTAGAACGCACAATTCCATGAATCATAAAATATATTAAGGGCTTCTTTGATTCAAAGGATTCTCAAAGGAATTTTGGAGGATTCTAATCATTAGGAATTTTTCCTATCTTGGTTGTTTGATTCGTAGGATTGTAAACCATAGGAATTTTTCCATATGATTCATTTGCACTAGATTTCATAGGAAACATCCCATCCACTCAAACCTCTTTGAAAGAATTCTGCGTTTTTTCTATGCACAATCAAACACTCGTACAATCCTGCAGGATTCAAGACGACATTCCACTATAATCCCATGTTTTTCCTATTCCCGCGTTGTTAGCTTTTTTATAAAAACTAATTGATTTTGAATGAGATGAACTATAAGAATTAAACGAAGGGCTACATCAGGCATATATGACTCAGAGCTTACATGCTATAGTGTGGTATTTATTCATAATTTGGTTGCAAAATCTTATGCGTGCAATGCACGTGTACCTTACTAGTATTTCGAGTTTGTGCAAAACACATAAACTAGAATACCAATGGCACGCTACACAGTGTCTCTCTTACAGTTCATGAAGCCACGTGGCACATGTGTAGGCATTGTCGCAACCTCCTTGCGTGGATTGATCACAGTGACGTGCTGCTGGTTCTAGAAGAATGTACTCGTCCTCCCTGAGCCATACTGGCGGTACATGCACGAAGCGAAGATGTGCACGCATGCCATGCACGCACTCATTCCTCACACGCACACGCGGGTACACGGGCGGATGCAATTTTGTACCAAGATCCACCCCATGTGATAATTTGACGCGTGTAAAGTCGTTCACTTCATTGATGGTCGATTAATACAGCGCATGCAAATTGAGTGGACGTGAGGGCGGAAGAAAGACATTATTACTCCACTGCGCGCATGCGAGTAGTTAAATCGTGGGTTGCTAGTAGTACTTCCATTGGTCTCTGAGGGAGTCCTGGGTTAGGGGGTGTTCGGATAGCCGGACTATACCTTCAGCCGGACTCCTGGACTATGAAGATACAAGATTGAAGATTACGTCCCGTGTCCGGATGGGACTTTCCTTGGCGTGGAAGGCAAGCTTGGCGATGCGGATATTCAAGTTCTCCTACCATTGTAACCGACTCTATGTAACCCTAACCCTATCCGGTGTCTATATAAACCGGAGGGTTTTAGTCCGTAGGACAACTTCATCAACTCCATAGACAACAATCATACCATAGGCTAGCTTCTAGGGTTTAGCCTCCTTGATCTCGTGGTAGATCTACTCTTGTATTACCCATATCATCAATATTAATCAAGTAGGACGTAGGGTTTTACCTCCATCGAGAGGGCCCGAACCTGGGTAAAACATCGTGTTCCCTGCCTCCTGTTACCATCTGGCCTAGACGCACAGTTCGGGACCCCCTACCCGAGATCCGCCGGTTTTGACACCGACATTGGTGCTTTCATTGAGAGTTCCTCTATGTCATCGCCTTTAGGCCCGATGGCTCCTTTGATCATCAACAACGATGCGGTCCAGGGTGAGGCTTTTCTCCCCGGACAGATCTTCGTCTTCGGCGGCTTCGCTCCGCGGGCCAATTCTCTTGGCCACTTGGAGCAGATCGAAAGCTACGCCCCTGGCCATCAAGTCAGGTTTGGAAGCTTAAACTACATGGCTGACATCCGCGGAGACTTGATCTTCGATGGGTTCGAGCCACGGCCAAGCGCGCCGCACTATCTCGAGGGGCATGATCTAGCTCTGCCTCCGAACAGTGTCCTGGAGGCCGCTCACGCTTCGGTTCCGACCTCCAACTCGGAGCCTATTGCGCCAATCGAGGACGAGCGGTTGGACGCCACCTTGGGGGCTGCGATCTCAAAGGCCATCGAGCCAAACGCTAGCCCGGAACTCTACACGACCCGTGACGACGAGGATCCGGACTCCTCCCCGAACTCCGAACCCCCCGCGCCCCTGCCAATCAAATCCGATCGGGCGCCGATAATGGAGTTCACCGCCGCAGAGATCTTTCAGCACTCGCTTTTCAGCGTCATCCTGAATTCTCTTAAGTCTCTCTCTTTATTAGGAGAGCCCTGGCCGGATTACAGTCAGCGAGGATGGGATACGGACGATGAAGAAATTCAAAGCCCACCCACCACCCACTTGGTAGCCATGGTCAACAATTTAAACAACGTGCTCAACTTCGACTCCGGAGACATCGACAGCATGGATGACGATGCAGGAGATTTCGATGAACCAACGCCCATAGGGCATTGGACAGCCACCTCATCTCACGAAGTGTACATGCTGGACACACCTAAAGGAAGCGACAACGAGGAAAAAGGGGAAGGAACGGGAGATAGACCCCCCGAAAAGCAATCAAAGCGTCGGCATAAACGCCGACCCAAGCCCCGCCTCGATAAAAACCCAGCCATAGAGCAGGACGAGCAGGCCTTAAAGCAACCGTCCAAACAGGGAACGCGGATGGAGAAACCGAACATCCCTCCTCTAGCGAAAACGGCATTCCGGACGACCTCACGCCAGATAAACTTATGGAGCAGAAGAATCTCCACGAGAGGCTCGTTGCAACTGCTCGCAGCCTAAAAAAGCAGAAGCAGAAGCTAAAAACAGCAGAAGATGCACTCCGAATTATATGGAGCAAAGTAATCAATACCGCAGATAAATACGGCGACAGTCGCCGCAGTAAAAGCTATCCAAAAAGAAAGCTACTGCCTGAATTCGACGAAGAGGCCCTAGAGCCCTCGCATTCAAAAAATGAGAAAGCCACACGGTCGGATAGACGACCCCATAAGGCGGCAAGCGGCGCCGCACTTAAATCGGCATGCGACCCACTTAAGGATACACATCATGGCCCAGTCAGGTCCATTTATGGGCCAAGAAAGCAAACTCTCGTAAGCAATACTATGAAGCCATCACCAGAATCTGGCACACCCAAATACAGGGGCGCCGCACACCCTCTATGTTTCACCGATGAGGTCCTGGACCATGAATTTCCAGAGGGATTCAAACCCATAAACATAGAGGCATACGATGGAACAACAGACCCTGGAGTCTGGATAGAGGATTATATCCTCCACATACACATGGCTAGAGGAGATGATCTCCACGCCATCAAATATTTACCCCTTAAGCTTAAAGGGCCAGCCCGGCATTGGCTTAAAAGCCTTCCCGAAAACACAATTGGAAGATAGGAAGAGCTCGAGGATGCCTTCCGAGCAAACTTTCAAGGGACCTATGTCCGCCCTCCGGATGCAGACAATCTCAGTCACATAACTCAACAACCCGGAGAATCAGCTCGGCAGTTCTGGAATAGATTCCTCACCAAAAAGAATCAGATAGTCGACTGTCCGGACGCCGAAGCCTTAGCAGCTTTCAGGCATAACGTCCGAGACGAATGGCTCGCCAGACACCTCGGCCAAGAAAAGCCAAGAACAATGGCCCCACTAACAAACCTCATGACCCGCTTTTGTGCTGGGGAGGACAGCCGGTTGGCAAGGTGCATCCCCAGCGACCCAAGTACATCCGAAACTAGGGATGGAAACGGAAAACCGCGACACAACAAGGACCGTCGCCGGACTAAAGACAAAAGTCCGAAGAGCACGGCGGTCAATGCCGGATTCAAAGGCTCACGACAAAATCAGGCAAAATCGCCCCCCAGGATAACAGGGACGGTCCATCCAACCTAAATAAAATCCTGAACAGGATATGTCAGATACATAGTACTCCCGGGAAGCTTGCTAACCATACCCATAGAGACTGTTGGGTTTTCAAACAATCCGGCAGACTCAATGCCGAACACAAGGGGCTCGACATACCAAGCGAAGACGAGGATGAACCCCAAAAGCAGAGTACCAGGAAACAAAAGAACTTCCCACAGGAAGTAAAAACAGTGAACTTACTTCACATAACAAAACGTGTGGCGCCCGTAAAGGTACGCACCACACGGCCCATGCCCAAAGGGTCCGGCCACTGGTTGTCAAAACCGATAATCTTCGATCAGCTAGATTATTCTAGAAATATCAAGAATGCAGGCTAGACTGCCTTGATACTCGATCCAATAATTGGAGGACTCCAATTTTCAAATGTCCTTATGGACGGCGGCAGTGGACTAAACCTGATATATCAGGATACAATCCAGCACATGAGGATAAACCCAGCAAGAATCAGCCGCAGCAAAACCTCCTTTCAAGGGGTAATACCTGGTCCGGACACCCATTGTATGGGTTTTCTCCGGCTCGAAGTCATATTCGGCTTTGCCGATAACTTCCGCCGTGAAAAGCTGACCTTCCATATCGTCCCGTTCTCAAGTCGCCATCAAGCACTACTGGGACGCGAAGCTTTCGCTCGCTTTAACGCAATACCGCATTATGCATCTCTTACGCTTAAAATGTCCGGTCCACGAGGCATCATCTCTTTGAAGGGGAAGCACTAAAGTGCGCCTCCCCAAGCGGAGGACTGTGCGGCTGCTTTGACAGCCCCACAGCAAAATGGCCTCACCGGCCAGAAAACTTCGAAATAGGTCATTAAAGACCACGAACGCGGATAGACGAGTTCGGCACAAAATCATCATGCAGGCTTAGTGGCCATATACCCCCGCACTAGGGGCTCCATGCATATACAACAAGAGACAATAAAGCTCAATTTTATATATTTTACTTTACACTATGTTTACTTTAAAAAATTTCGGCACAACCCATTTTCAACTCAGTTCCTCTCTTTTACAGATGAACGTCGTGCGGCGCCCGTCCAGGACACAGCACAACGGAGACACAGGCGCAGACATGCAGTAGGGACCCGTCCTAAAGGATTCTTTTTAGATTAAGACCCTGCGTAAACCTTTTTTTACTGTCTCTTGTTGCTACACATCCCCTGGTTTTTTCTAATATAACCAAGGAGGAGGCTGGCGTCTTGGCATGTGGCCACGTCAGAATTTTTGCACGTACCTGGACACTAGGGGCTTTTTAAATAAAGAGTGTCGTTTCTCCCGCACTCATAAAGACCGAATACCTTAGGGAGTGTTCGGCGTCGCGAGTTTTGGCATTATATGCATCAGCTCCGAATCATGTCTTTGGTCAAATGTTGGGTTGCCCGGCTCCTGAGTTCGGCTACCTTACGTTCCGCTCTATCGGCTAAGGTAGCACCAGGAGAACTACTGCGATTGTGCCCCCGTTCGGTCGGGCGAGCACCTCAGTAGAGAAAGCCAAAAACTGACTGTCATGATGTAGCGTGAGACTGGTCAGCCACTCGATGACCTAGCGGAATCTATCGAATTCCTCCGCTTTAACGAAGGGCCGCTTCCCGGTCAGGCACATACGCGCCCCGAACTCGGATGAGCGCAGTTGCCACCAAGGAGCTACCTAAATAGTCTCACAGTCAAGCTCCTATGGCTAAGTGAAAGTGTTAAAGCATTATAGTCCGGTTGCCTGGCCCGCTGTGCTATCACCTCCTTTGTAGGACCAAGACGTTGGGTTAAGTGTGAATATGCGTCTTCTGCGAGCACCCCCGCACTATGTGCGTGGGGGCTGAAGCCAACGACTGCCATCTTTCAGATTTTATATATTAAAACGGCCGCACATGAGGTGTTCCCAATACTTGAAGGCACAAGTATAAAAAGGCCACTACAATTCATCAAAATATTACTTTATAATTACATGTGCTATCATAACATAGCATCTTTCGAGCACTGTGTCTCTATTACACGAGCGCCTTCAAGGACTTCCTGAAAATAGTGCTCGGAGGGTACTCGGCTTTTGTCCGAATCTCGGGACGCAACAACGGTGGTCTCCATCTCCGCCCAGTATGTCTTAACACGGGCAAGAGCCATCCTTGCGCCCTTTATGCATGCTGACCTCTTCATTGCATTTATACGCGGCACCGCGTCAAGGAATTGCTGCACCAAGCTGAAATAACTTTTCGGCTCCGATCTCCCCGGCCACAAATGACCCATGACATACTTCATGGCAAGTCCGGACAACCTATTCAGTTCGGCCCATTGAGCCAAACGATCGTCCACTGCCAGTGGACGCTCTGGATTGTGAAACTGCGACCATAAAAGCTTTTCCGCTTCGTGATCTTTCTGATCTTGAAAGTGTTCGGTCGCATCAGCAGCACTCGCTGCCAAGTCCAGATAGGTATCCTCCACACTCCACATCCGGTCCAACGGAGCAAACTTCAGGTCGCAAAATTTCCTTCGCAGCATAAAGGGCTTTCCAGCCGCAATCTGTTCGGCCTGACGCAGCTCCTCCTTCGCAGCTCTCATTGCAGAGCACGCGTCCTTGGCATTGGCAGCGGCCTTCTCTAAGTCCGTCTGTTTTGCCTGGTCTTCTTCTTCAAGAAGTCTGTAACGGTCCGTAGTGCTTTTTAACTTTTCAGCCATCTTGGCCATCTCTTCCTTGCTTCGGCAATGGGCAGCCTGTTCGGCTCTCAGCTCTTCAAGGGCTTTCTTGGCGGCCACATCACTTTTTCTGGCTTGCTCTTTAGCTTGGGCAAGTTCTGCCCTAAGACTCTCCACGGCGGCCGCACCATCTGCGTCAAGCACGCACATTGTAAGACGCAGGCATCAAACTGTTCTTACCTCATGCCGCTCGGGGAATTGCATACCTTGAGCCTCCTCAAGCCGCTTCTCGACAAGCGTGATGTCGGCTTCTGCCACGTCCAATTGCCGCTTTAGTTCGGCAAAATCGTTAGTTCGGCTCAATTCCGGACACCCTGCCGCGTACATTCAAAGGCGACATCTTAGACCTGGGATTATGATCCTCCACGTGCCGTCATTTCTTGATGACACGCAGAGTCTCAGGGGCTACTATCTACATAGGGCGCATCTTATTCATGCGCAATTGCCAAAAGTGTACATTATCTAATATACCTCAAAACCCGTCAGTAAACTTTTGACGGCCTCATGCAATCCACTCTCTGCGGATGAAATACTTTCAATCACTATGCCCATCAAGGCACGGTGCTTCTCTGAGATGCAAGCTCGCCCCAGCAGAATCTTTAGCTCCTCCGACCGAGCACCAGACGGTGCCGGGCTCGTCCCATTACCTCTTTCGAAGTCCAGACACGGAGAACCTCGGGGGGCCAGACTATCTTCCGCTCCTGCCAGATTCGGAGAAACCCTCCGCGACGACACCTCAGGATCGCCCACCTCGCTAGGCGGCACGGCAGGAGGAGGCGTCCCGCTCTCCATCATCTCCGGAAGAAGATCCCCCGAAGACGAGCTCTGCTGAGAAGGGCTGATGTCCTGGCTACAAGGTAAAAGTTTGGTTAAACTTCTCAGACATAAATCAAGGATTTCCTTCATCCCTCAAAAGGAAAATCTTTCTCTACTTACGGCTCGCTGGAGGGCTGATCCCCTTGAGGGCGTAGTCCGGCCGAGGAACTCCCCGGCGTCGGACCCTCTGACGAGGATTTTCTCCCCCGCTTTGCGGCCATGGTTTCCGGGTCGTCAGAGGCGGCTCTCTTCTTCCCCTTAGGAGAGGAATCATCGGTTCCTCCCTTCGGAGCAGCCTCCTTCGAGGAGGCCATAGCTTCCTTGTCCTCCCCCTCCAAAGGCATTATCTCCAGCATCCTGACTAGCACGGGATCCGGCCTGGTTTCAGGGAGGGGAGCCTGACACCTGATCAGCTTTGCCTTTGCTATCCACTCCTGTTTAAAAGGACGGCTCTTTTAGGGGAAAGTTTATGACAATTATACGGATAGAAGGTCTGGGCACAAGGTTGCTTACTTGAGTATCCAGGCGATTGCGGCTTAGGCCTGCATCCTCAGTTAAATCCGGACACATCTCTTATGATCCGAAGAACAGTTTGTACATCTTCGCGGGCATTGCGCCCATAAAGTTCTGGAGAGCTCGCGGTCCCTCTGGATTAAACTCCCACAGGCGAAGGGGGCGTCGTTTGCCGGGCAACATTCGGTGAATCAGCATGACCTGCATCACCTTGACCAAGCTGAGGTCTCCTTCCAAGAGATCCTTAATTCGGCCCTGTAATAAGGGCACGTCTTTGTGCAAACCCCAATTTAACCCTCCATTGACCCATGACGCTAGCCGTGGTGGGGGACCCGAGCGAAAGGCAGGAGGCGCCACCCATTTGGTGCTCCGGGGAGCGGTGATATAAAACCACTCTCGTTGCCACAAGCCTAGCTCCTCTTGAAAAGAGCCTTCGAGCCATGGAACATCAGCATTTTTGCTTATAACAGCGCTTCCGCACTCTGCGTGCCATCCCTCGATCATCTTCGGCTCCACTTTGAAAGTCTTGAGCCATAGTCCGAAGTGAGGGGTAACACGGAGGAACACTTCGCACACAACGATAAATGAGGAGATATGGAGGATGGACTCCGGAGCTAAGTCGTGGAATTCCAGCCCGTAATAAAACAGCAGTCCCCTCACAAAGGGATCCATTGGGAAGCCCAACCCCCGAAGGAAGTGAGACATGAACACCACGCTCTCACCGGGCTGGGGGCTGGGAATGACCTGCCCTTGAGCAGGCAACCTATGCCGAATTTCGCCGGTCAGTAACTTAGCCTCTCTCAACTTTAGCACGTCCTCCTCCGTGACGGAGGAGGGCATCCATCAGCCTTGAAGGTCGGAACCAGACATTGTAGAAGGTCCGAGGCGCCCGGAATCTGGAGCCTAGGGTGTTGGAACTCGAGGTGACGGGTGAACTTGTTTTAGATTGGAGAAAATATAAGGCCCTGGTCTCTTTATAAGAGGCTGAATACCAGGAGCCCTACCCGTAACCTTTTCGGACTCACCTTTAATCGAGGAAACATGCTAACGGGCACGATTGGGTTACCCACATCCGTATTGATGAGAATCCCGTAAAAGGGGGGTGCACGATCTCTGCTTTGACAAGACGTGCCAAGGAAACCGCCTCGCAAAACACGCTGAGGTGAAAAAGTAAAAACGATTCGTAAAGGACTTGGCCGTAGTGTGATGGTGCACTGCATAATACGTCAGCAGATCTGATTTGTGTTAATATTATTCTCTCTATGGCAATATGTGGAAACTCATTTTGCAGAGCCGGACACTATTCTTGGTGTTTACAATCTTCTATGAAGGACTTGGAGGAGGAACCCGCCTTGCAATGCCGAAGACAATTTGCGCGCCGGACTCGTCGTCATTGAAGCCTAGTTCAGGGGCTCCTGAGGGAGTCCTGGGTTAGGGGGTGTTCGGATAGCCGGACTATACCTTCAGCCGGACTCCTGGACTATGAAGATAGAAGATTGAAGATTATGTCCCGTGTCCGGATGGGACTTTCCTTGGCGTGGAAGGCAAGCTTGGCGATGCGGATATTCAAGATCTCCTATCATTGTAACCGACTCTATGTAACCCTAACCCTATCCGGTGTCTATATAAATCGGAGGGTTTTAGTCCGTAGGACAACTTCATCAACTCCATAGACAGCAATCATACCATAGGCTAGCTTCTAGGGTTTACCCTCCTTGATCTCGTGGTAGATCTACTCTTGTATTACCCATATCATCAATATTAATCAAGCAGGACGTAGGGTTTTACCTCCATCGAGAGGGCCCAAACCTGGGTAAAACATCGTGTTCCCTGCCTCCTGTTACCATCCGGCCTAGACGCACAGTTTGGGACCCCCTACCCGAGATCCGCCGGTTTTGACACCGACAGTCTCCTTCGTATTTTGTGCCAATTTTTGACAGTAACATACTACTCAATAGTTACGCATTTGAGCAGTGTAGTACTTGGAATTTATGTTCCGCTAAACTCATCGGGAGCCGTTTCGGGCCTCGAAACCAAAACCATCAATTAATCTTTACCTTGTTCCCATCACATTCGAAAGCCTGCTCACACCTACTAGTAGTACGTGCCAAACCTGAACGTGTTCCCACTATGCAGGTATTAGTACTAGTGCTAGTACTTAGGTTATAAAAAGGGGAACTACCTAACCGAAAATCACTCTACCTTTCCTCCTCATAAGTGCTTCTTCTTTGTCCGTCGTTGCCATGGCCGGTGAGCGGAGCTCTAGGTCAAGAACTACTCGTAACAAGGGAGCGGCAACCAAGGCTGCGGAAAAAAAAGAGGGCTCGCCGCCACGCAGAGACCTCAAAAGATCTCTCACGGGCAGGCGATGGCTCCCAGGAGCGCCCTAGCCGCGGCGGCGAACATGCCGAGCCGGCGGAGCTGGAGTCATTATCCCTCGACGGCATGCCCGATCAGCTCAACAAGCATAAGGAGTTCATCCAAGGCTTGATAGAGTTGTTGAAGGAGAGCCTAGACGACATGCCCGCTGAGCTCAATCGGCAGGGGGAGTTGACCGCCAGCTTGGTGATGCTGCTGAAGAAGAGCATTGCCTCGGAGAAGAAGGCGACCGGCAAAATCCTGCGACTTCAGGAGGACAATGCGAAGCTCTGCCACGAGATCGACCTATTGAAGGAGAAGAACGCCGGCTGGAAGAAGCTGCATGAGAATAGTAGTTCCTCGATGAAGATGTTGCAGGCCCTCGCCATGGAACAAAAGGAAGAGTTGGCGAAGCTCCGCATCGAGCACCCGGCTGCTGTCAAGGTACGTAATATGGCCGTGGAACAGATGATGAAGGCTCGCGTCGAGAAATGCCACGTCATGGACACAATGATGAAGATGGTGGAGGAGACGCGCAAGGAGATGGAGGTTGTGCAGGCGATGAAGAAGCAGTTACGACTCCGCGGCGAATTAGATCATTTGGGGTGATAATCTTCCTTCTTCTTTTGCTCCTGTGTTTCATCTTTTGCTTCGGGTGTTTCGCTGCACGTGTCACGTTCTCTACGAGGCATGAATAGAACAATGTTTTTTGAGGGAATGAATAGAACAATGCTAACAATGAGATGACTAGCAAATTAGATCATTTTTATCACCATATGGCACTGGGCTGCCGTGTTTCGTGTTCCTCCATCGCAGTACTACTCCAGTGGAAAACTTGAGTATACCGCACGGTTCTTTGCTCCTCCTCGATCAGGTCGTCGGCGCATTTATACGAGCAGTCAAATCACAAGGCCCCGCCTTCCAGCAGTAATGAGCCGTCAAATCACAAAGGCCCTCGCCTCTCGTGAAACCGACCAAGCTAGACTGCCCCACCCTCTAGCCTTTTAAAAATGTATACTTTTGTACAGCAGTAGTATCGATGGATTGCGCCATGGAGCAAAACTTGAAACTAAAAAAAGGTGGTACAAATAGAGAGCGCTCGTCACCAAATTATGCATATAGTACTATTAAAAAGGCTAGTCAGAATAATGGTGTCCAGCACAACCCACCCCTCAAATAAAACTAAGAGGGTGCTTGGATACGTTTTAGTCCCATGACTAAAAGTAGTGGGACTAAAACATGCTAGCCTCACCCATGCTTGGATCCAAATACTGAAAAGGCTAAAATCAAGTTAATGAGCATTTATTATCCTCCAAACCCTCCAATCCAGAACTCGCATGTGTTAAAGGAGAGGAGTTAAATGAGTAGAGAGAGGACTAATCCACATTTTAGTAGGGGTATCCCTGACTTAAAAGAATTAGTCTCAAGACTAGTTTTATCCCCTCTTTAGTCATGGGTGCTTGGAACTTTAGCCTCTTAAAGAGACTATTTTTAGTCAGACTAAAATAAGTCCCTTGGATCCAAGCACCCTCTAAGCATCCTGGAATTCTTTGACAAAACTAAGCACCCTGAAATTCTTTGACAACTAAACTGCTGGCTATATGATGTTGGCCATATATATTGTACGTATATAATGTGAAGAAACGAGTGGTAGTACTATACCAACTAAAAGATGAAATGTAAGAAATACTAGTATGTACGTACTGAAGAGTTAAAGTAATGAGAAGAAACATAACATAGTTCTGCTGGGGGCTCAGCACAACACACCCCTCAAATTAAATTAAGCACACCTGAAATTAAACTTTGCAACTGTTCCGGTAGACACTGCATTAGAACCACCATGAGCAACGACACTGCCACCTTACTCGGAGTCCTCGTCCACGTCCTCGACTTCGTCCTTGTCCCTCTTCCTCTTGGCCAATACTTCTTTGCTTGAACCGCACACTTGGCTGTTGCTCTTCATCCAACCCTTGTAGATATTGAAGTAAAGGTAGCCATCCATTGCAACGTACTGGATGTGGTCTATATCTAGTACATTCCGCTGCCATGCATGACGATGAAACGTGTATGGAGGTTTCACCAGTTTACCATACGAAGGATGAACCATGGCTCCTGCCAGGGTCAGCATTGAAGGCTGATGAGAGGGCACCAGCCGATTCTTCTGGAGGTCAAAGGGGTTGCCTATAACGAGGCCTATCGGACCCAGGATTTCTTCGTCGTTACCAAAGTCTACAGTAACGAATTTGACTAGGTTGCTCCCGAGGAAGTCCTTAAAATCCTGGCACTCAACGTCGGCATGGCATATGTGGTAGACCAAGCATAAGTCATGCACGCAAACCTGGATCACAGTGGGCTTCTTCCTCTCTTCGTCCTTTAGATCCTTCTCTCATCCCAGGACTGTCGTGTACTCAACATCTAGCCTAGCGACCCACTCATCATCTGAGTTTTCGAACATGCGTCTGAAGCGAGAAAGGCATCCTTTCACCGTCGCGGAAGAGCGGGTGTAGATGACGTCGAACTCATCACCGGTGATGGTTCTAACCTTGTACTCACCGCCGATCATGGAGATTTGGGACGCCATGGATTTGGGAGGAGGGTTAGGATTAGTGGAACTGCCGTAATGTGAATGGACGGGATGACTAGGAGTGAACCGCTGTAGTATTGAAGGACGTGCGGGGACGAGTAGGAGCGAACTGCTAGTGTGCGAAAGGCAGGGTAGTGGCTTTCCATTCTCCCATGATACGGGCTTTTGAGAGGCCTTGGATCTAAGATCGAATGGTTGCATGGCGTGATTCTAGACCTATGGGTGAATATCCTATCCTGGAGGATTATTCTGCAAATTTTCAGCAACTTAGCATGCGACCGTTTGATCTCAGATCCAAGGGCTGCCAGCAGCCCGTATCATGGTCGCACCTACCACGACCATCGCGTCGCTCGCGCGGTCGCACCCTTGGAGATTTAACAAGGTGCATTAGGCTATCTGATGTTGGCATGTCATACATAGTCATCACTTAGTCACTCATACTACAACAAGGTTGGTTATAAGTGTATTTTTTGTTACTCCTCTCTATTTCTTTCTTCGTACTCAAGGAAGAAACGGTGCTAGTAAGCGCGTGTATTTATTGCATTTGCCAAGGAGTGACCTCTTCCAGTGAAATGATGTTGCTAAGTTTGCTTCATTTAATTAGCTATAGACTCAAAATTGTCTTTCCACCTAGGTACACACGCTTAGCACCGTTTCTTCCTTGGGTCACCAAACTAGTCTCTCTCTTCTTGATTAACTTGCCACATCAGACTTTATGCCTATGTGGAAAGCTTAAGCACCTGTAGGAGCAAGTAAAAGTAAGTACAATAGTGCGCTTTACATGGCATTTTTGCATATGTGGAGGAAAGAGAGGCAAGGAAAAAGTGGAGAAGTGGGCTCTCATGCAAGAGCCAGCCTCTACTACATGGTGGAGCATTGGGAGAGGCACCTGTATGGAGGTGGTCAGGAATCTGGGAGACTCACGACGGTCGTAGCGCCGCAGTTAAAATGATAATGGCAAGTCAAATCATGGGGCCCCACCTGTCCAGCAGTAACTCGCTGTCAAATCACACAGCCCTATGTTTGCAGCAGCCTACTCCCTCGTCTTCTCACGTCTCTGTCGAACTGACTAGGCGGAACTGCCCCGCCGCCTACCGCGCAGGAAAAGCCCCGCCCTCGACTTTTAAATAGTATAGAGGATACTAATTTTGTATCCATTGATTGCGCCCGCGCCATGGAGCAAAGCGTCTAGAAAACGGAGGAGACACGGTGGTCTTGCAATAGAGAAGAGGGAGAGGCGAGACGGTGGTTTTGGAATGGAGATGATGGAGAGGAGAGGAGGTGATTTTGCAATGGAGAAGAGGGAGAGGAGCGTGCAGCAGCGATTTAGGATTGGACGAGAGGGCCGGCGCGCTCTGACTGGATCAAAATAAAAATCAATTTACCCTTCAATTAAGAAAGCGACCCCACATTAACTAGTCTCCCTTTTATTTTGGGTCATAATTGACCATGATTTTCGCACATAAAATATATGTTATACGTTGTATACAACGCCACTATCAAAATTACAATTTGCAACTATACAAGGCCACTAACATTAATCGAGGCAAAATTGATGGCGTTTGCCTCATACTAGCACCCGAGGACACTAATATCCCTTGTGTGCATGCGGGGGTGAGAAGGTTAGCTTGCATTCCCAACATTAATCAACCAACGAGGAGTAAGAGGGTTGGCTTTTTGTGCTTGGGAGAGAAAACCACATTAATTAACACGACAATCAAGGTGACAAGCTAGCTAGCAACATTGACTTAAACATAGCATTGATTTTTACCTTGGTACCTGTAATATGAGTTTGTGGCCTTGTATAAAAAATGGAGGGAGTATAATTTGAAAGTACATTCAGATGCGAACCAAACGGTACAATTTTTGGTGACATGCATTCACACTTTGCTTGTCAAATACAGTACGTGGTCAAACTTTGACCCAAAATACGCGAAACAACAAAAAAACACTTCCAAGACCGGCGCCGCTCTTCCGCTCTTCTCCTCTTAAACCACCGCCGCTCCTCTCCTGTTCCAATCTAAATGCAGCGCCGCTCCTCTCCTCTTCCATTTCAAAACCACCGCCCCTCCTCTCCTGTTCCAGTCCAAAACCAGTGTCGCTCCTCTCCCGTTCTAATCCAAAACCAGCGCTGCTCCTCTCCTCTTCCATTCAAAAACCACCGCCGGCGAGTGAAGGTGCTGTGGAGAAGTAGATCGATGGAGGCGTACAACCGATACGTGGGGATTGCAGACAGCGACCCTGTGAAGCTAGCTAGGATGTTGGAGATACAGTCTTGGTTTGACAACAAGGACCAACTAGCGGCGACGGCGACATCCAAGGCCAAATATCTGCAACAAAGCGAAAAGGCGGCGATACTCCCGGAGGGAGTCGCGCCGTAGTACATAGAGTTGCTCCTTTTGGCCATGGAGCAAACAGATTCACCGAATCCGATCGTGAGGGAGCGATGGTGGGAGTATCGATCCCAGATGGAGCATCCACCAGAGATTGAAGGATCGAGCATCTACAGGGTGCCGTTTGTGAGGGTGTCCTGCCAGAGCGAGCCGGTGGAGTCTTCGTCGACCGAACCCAACTGCAAGAGGAGAAAAGCAGTTGCCCGACGACACTTCCCCTCCATCGTCGCCCACACCATTCACATCGTCTCATGGGGTGGCTGTCTGCCGCCGAGGAATAGGAGGGGGCTGCCCCCCCAGCCCAATAGTCGGGCAGGTTGTGAATTGTCAGGAGGAGCTTAGGGTTGTCAGTATTTGCAGGTTGTGAATTGTGTTTTGTGTTGTGTATTTTGAGAGTACTTTCAGATATGAATGTCTTTTGAATTTCAGATTTGCAGTATTGAGCATATGAAGTATTTTATGAATTCTAGAGATCTATTTTTAGCACTTAAAAAATGTAGTTTCATAGGAGTATAAAAGTGCAGACAATGTGATTCTCAAAGAAGAAACTGCACGTTTTAGTTTCAGATTAGAAACTGCAAGTTCAGTTTCAGATAAGAAACTGCAACTTTCAAAGGCAGAGCATTTATATTAACACGGCCTTTTCAAACAGGGTTAACATTATGTTGGAAGTTCTATTCATGGTCGAAAATGGAACTACCAGCCAGTTAACATCATGCTGATCAACATTCATGCATAGCACATCTTCATATGATGCATAGTCAAAATGCCCACACAATGTCGAGTGTGCGACACACAGAGAAAACGAGGGACGAAGTTTTGGCAAGTGTTGGACGTGGTTTTGGGCTGCCCCATCTAAGCTTTCATTTTTAACATGCGCAGCCCATGACCTCGGATGGGAGGTCCATAGGCCTGTTTGTATTTTCTTAGGGCCGTCATGTATCGACCGGCCTATGGACCTCCCATCCAAAGCTTTATTTTTGGCAGCCCAATTTATGTTTTTTTTAAGAAAACGCAGAGGTATGTTCTATTTTTCTATATAAGAATAGGAACGCCATGTCCAACTTATGTTTCCCTTCTAACTATATTATATATATTAAAATTATTTTATATGTTGACTGTTTAGTTCACATACTCCCTCCTTTTCGGTTTATAGGGCTTATCTCAAAATTTTAGTTTTTCAATTTTATAAGGCTCAATTTGGTTGTTTTCCGTCACATGTTCAGATTCCAAGGTGCATTAAATCATTGCATGCAAGTACTAAGAGAAAATTGACCAATGCATGTACTTTATGCATGCATGCATTGATAAACATAATTTTTGGAGGAAAACAAGTGCATTAATTAGGTGCTTTTGCAAACTAGAAAAAGTATTCCACCATTCATCATCTACCTTGGTTGGTGAGATTTTTGAATTAAGCCCTATAAACCAAAAAGGAGGGAGTAATTGGCAAATAGATCTCGCCGCCACCCCCCGCCTCCTGAATCCGGGCGCGCCTGCCCCCCTCGGCAAGTCCGCTCGCGCGCCCCATGGAGTCGCCGGCCATATCCATGGGGGAATGGCTGGAAGATAGGCAGATGTACAAGATGCATCTCCCACATGTCTACAAAAGCCTTCCCGCGGATGCTCCAGCCGCTCGACTCCGTCGCGCCGGCTGTGCTGCGGGAGACTCGAGGGAGGAGATGGAGGGAGCGGGCGATGCAGATCCGTGACGACGCTCTCTCCTGGACCCAGTGCACGCGCGAATGGAGGGAAGCAGAGGATGAAGCTGCGAGGGAGGAAGCCGAGGAGGGACCGAATCCATTCTCTCACTCGCGCAGGTATGCTCGGATGTGCAAGGATCATGTGGATTGGGAGCTGTTGAATCTAGCCCTGCGGATCTACTTCGAAGGAGATTTCTCAAAGAAGCACAGGATGCCCCACCCCAGTGAGCCGCTGATTGCATTTGTTCGATGGGCAAAAGGAGAAGTGAATTTAGGAGATCCACGCCATGCTGCGAGATGGGAATGCTTGACTGGACTCCTGCCCACCAGCACGGCACCGGAGCCGGAGCAAGTGGATCCCCTACCTTACCTCTCCCCCAAACCTGCAGAAGATTGAAATTAGGCTTGCAATCTGCTTCAATTGAGCTGTCTGGTGGTTATTTCTGCTTCCTGAGAGACAACATCTAGCTGGAGGATGAGCAGGAACCAGGAACTCCGATGAATTTCCCCTATCACAATGGGGGGAGCGCCAGTTGGGCAGTGGTACGGCCCACCTCTGCCCCAAATGGGGGCACAATCTGGGCAGGCTCCTGTAATTGCCCAAGATCAATCTGCTGGTGGTTCTGACTCTCAGATCAGTGGGAAATCTCAAGGCAAGAATCAGCAAAAGAAGAGATAGGACATCCAGAAAACTGCTCCTACCCCTGCTTCGGGCCTTATGGCATACTCTGAGGTGATCTGCTACAACTATGGGGAACCAGGGCATCATTTGGATAAATGTGTCAAGCCCAAGAGTTGTTTTATCTGCAAAATGATTACCCATAAAGTTGAGAATTGCCGTGTCAGAAGGAAAACCCACAGTTCTGCTAGATATGTTGGAAGTGATAGAAATATTGCTTACTTCCATGCAGTAGCTAACCAGAGGAGGAGGAAACCCCTCATTCACTCCCTTGATGGCCCTAATGGCCCTGTTACTGAGGTAGATGAGATGCTGAAAGTGGCTAGTGACTTCTACAAAGACCTGTTTAAGAAAGAAAACCCTTCTGGGTTGTCTCTACAAAACAATTTTTTCTCTGCTTTTGAAAAAGTCTCTCCTGCTGAAAATGAGCTGCTAGAAGCCCCTTTTTCAGACACAGAGTTGAAGGAAGCCATTTTTGGCTCTTATCCTGATGGGGCTCCTGGTCTTGATGTGATTCCCTTCTTGTTTTACTAGCATTTTTGGGACTTGGTGAAAAATGATCTCTTAGATCTTTTCCAAGCCTTTCATAGAGGAGAGTTGGATCCAGCAACTTACTCATGGGGGGTCTGTTGGGGTCAAGTTAAATAACTATGAAAGTGATTTTTCCTTGCTGGTAAAGGCCTTAGGCAAGGTGACCCCATCTCCCCGCTTTTGTTTAATTTAGTAGTGCACGTTCTTACTAAAATGTTGAGCAAAGCTGCTGATCATAGTCTGATTGCAGGGCTCTGTCCTGAGGTCTGGCCTAGTGGCATCATCTGCCTTCAATATGCAGATGTTACCATCCTTTTCTTAGACAATGACTCCACACATGCTAGCAATCTGAAAACTATTCTAACCTGGTTTGAACAAGTCTCAGTCATGAGAATCAACTACTCTGAAAGTGAACTCATCCCTATCAACATGGATGATCAGGAGTTAGCTGACTTCCTCTCTATTCTAGTCTGTAATAAACGTAACTTCCCCATTAAGTACCTAGGTATCCCTCTCCACTATGATAAACTAAGGAGAGAGGATATCCAACCCCTTCTGGATAAAATCATTAAAAGGATTGCTGGGTGGAGGGGCAAACTTCTCTCTTACAGAGGTAGATTGATCCTCATACAAGCTTGTTTGGCTAGCATTCCAGTGTATCTCCTCTCCTTCTTCAAGTTCCCTAAATGGGCAGTGAACCTCATCAATTCTCAGATGTCTCATTGCTTGTGGAATGATTTTGAGGGAAATAGGAAGCTACACCTTGCTAATTGGTCCCTAGTCTCAATGAAAAAATATTTTGGAGGCCTAGGCATACCTAACCTCCAAGAAATTAACATCTGTCTTCTAGGGTCTTGGATTAAAAGATTCTATGAGGAAGTCCTGAAACCCTGGAAGCTTCTTATTGCCCATAAATACCTAGGAAATAATCCTAATATTTGTTTTCCCTTCCTCCAACCCTAAGACCTATAGATTCTGGAAAGGATTAAAATCTATTATGCATGCTGTGAAATTTGGCTATAGATGGAACATAGGGGATAGGAGCAGAACCAGGTTCTGGGAAGATAGTTGGTTTGGCACATCCCCCCTAGCAGTCCAATTTTGGCCTATTTACTCTGTCCGCAATGAGCTTAACAAAAGTGTCAATGAAGTTTGGGACGATCAATGCCTAAAACTCTCTTTAACAAAAGCATTACCTTTACTGTCGAGCCGGATGCCCTGATTTGGCAGCTGGACAATAAGGGGAAGTATTCCTCTAGCTCCATCTATCATGTTATCAACTTTAGAGGGGTTCAACCCGTGTTTATCCCTGCTGTCTGGAAATTGAGAGTTCCCCCTAAAATTCATGTATTTCTTTGGCTTCTCTCCAAAAACAAATTGATGACTAGGGATAACCTTAGGAAGAGACACATCATCAAACCCCTTGATTGTGTTTACTGCTTGGAACAAGAGCCTTGTTCTCACCTATTTTTTGAATGTAGAGTTGCTAAACATCTCTGGGCCCACATTGAGGAATATTTCTCTAGTCAGATTGGCTCATCCTTCGAATCTGTCGCCAGATTCTGGATTGCTACCAAAAAGTGCTCAGTTTTAAACACTGTAGCTCAGCTATCCTTTGGTGCCTCTTGAAATATAGAAATGCTATGATTTTCAGTAACACCTCCTGGATTTCAATTCCGCAGGTCTTGAGGTTGATCAGGAACATGGTGAGGAACTGGGCGATTCTCTCCTCCGGATCGGACAAGGACAAGTTGATGAGCTTCATGGAAACCCTAACAAAATCCCTCCAGAAACCGTTGGCGATCACTTGTGGCTGAACAAGGCTCGACCTGCTCTGGGGCTGGACCCTTGGGCTCGTCTCAAGATCTCTGATGAAGATGATGGGCACCTGGCGCTGAAAAAGAGGGACATCCACCATGCTACGCCTTCCAGCCCGGTCTCTCCGCTTGCTTACTGGTCACCGCAGGCTGACACGGCCCCTCGGCTAAAGACCATGAAGGCTTCGCTGGACCCTCCTTGTGTCATTTCAGTGCTCTATCCGCTCTGCCTTTGGCACCGCTCGGGTGATTTGTGTTATTCAGAGAACTTGTTCACCCACCCCCTAGTTTGTAGCTTTTCTACCTTTCCTTTCGAACTGCTCTTTGAGCTGCTGTATCCGAATATGTTGTGGTTTCGTTCTCAGCAATGGAACCGGGGAGATGCTCCCTGTTTTTCTAAAAAAATTTATTTCATATGTTATTATATATTATTTTTATTATCATCATATATTTAATAGATATACTTACATATGTAAGAAAACAATATCCCACATCTTATTAACTTATAAAAATAATTTCTTAACAAATAAAATCCTAGATTGTTTTGGCACGAAAATCCTAGTGATTGTGTACAAAAGATTGGTAAGATTTAAGGACGAATGTAATAATATCACTTATTATTTAAATATATTTATAACAAAATGCTCAGCCCCTTTTTATTTTTTGATAACATTGCTGGCCCAACCCAACATTATAATTAGAATCAACCCAGCAAAATCGTGTATTTCGAGAAAGTGCAAATGGCATGTAATTTTTTAGGAAATAAAATAAACGGGCCGCATGGACGCTACATTATTTGTTCACCCAGCCCAGCTAATGGCTGTAATTCAAAAAAAAGATCAAATTGACTGTAAATTCTACCGCGCAAAAAAAGACTTTAAATTCTGAAAAAAATGGGTTGAATATGTGCCACATTTTTGGAGGCTGAAATGTGGGCCAATAGGTCGAAGCCAATGCAAGTCGTTGTCAATTTAGTCAACAAATGATTCTGACATGTTAGCCATTGGATTTACATCCAACGACAGGCATCCATCTTCAATCTCTCGTCTTCTTCTTCCAGCGCCGCCGGGACCACCTCCCGCCTCCTGCTGCTAGCGACTCTGCTTAGCATGCTTCGCTATGAAGCGCTACTCCACCGTTGGCCAGGCCATCCCTCCACCCCTCCACACTTCCTGTTCTTCTCCACCGACTGCCAAACCACACCGCACTAGAACCAGTTAACCATCGTACACCTCTCCGTCTGCGGCTCTACTCCCGCGTCTTCCCATCTCTGGCTCGTTGCTGTCCGGGGCCTCGCCATCGTCCACCACCTTGGATGCGCTCGGCACGGCGTGGTCAACATGGTCAACTAACGACACCATCGGAAGTAGACTGTGCGTGGAGAGGCTGACAGCTGGGTCCACGGCCGCACACAAGGAAATGGCTCCTTATTACGCGCAAAATAATGATTCCTCCACCTGACATCTGGGACCCACCGGAAGGGCCTCTGTATTTCGTGAAATAAAAGTGCCCCCCGCTGACATGTCGGACCCACCAGCTATCTTCGCACGCAAGGAAGTGCCTCCTTGTTACGCACAAAAAATGAATATTCCCCCTGCTAGTTGGAACCCAACATAGTGGTAGGCTGACTTGTGGGCCTACCAAGTTGACGGGGATGGAGGGCTTTGTCAACTTAGTCAATATGAACGATTCTAGCTCCTGTTACTGTGCGATGTTCATCCAACGGCCGTAGTGCTTCTTCAACCTCTGGTCTTCTTGCTCCAGCCGCCCAAACCAGCGCCGGTCGTGCCGCGTGCTCCTGCCTCCCGTGGCCGGCTGTGATGCCGCGGAGGCCTCACCGCCCCCTACTACTCCCACCGCTGGCCAGGCCATCCCTCTACTCACCCACACCCCTTGTTAATCTGCGGCGACAGCAGCCTCACACCGCAGCCGAACTAGTGAACCCTCGTACTCCTCTTCGCGTGGGCATCCACTGTTGCGTCTTCCCCGGCTCCGAGTCGTCCCCTTCCTAGTCCTCGCCATCATCCACCGCCCTGGTGCTCTCGACGCGGCAAGGTCAATGTGGTCAACGACTGACTTCCATCGGAAGAGTACTGTACATGCAGAGGCTGACAGCAGGGTCCACAGCAGCCGCAAGGAAGTGCCTCCTTATTACGAGGAAAATAATTATTCCTCCACCTGATAGCAAGGACCCACCGGACGGGCCACCAGTATTTTGCGAACAAAATCGTTTCCCCTGACTGCTGGGACCCACCAGACGGGCCACCGTACCTCACGAAAAAAATGTTCCCCCCACTGTCAGCTCGGACCCACCGGAAGTGCCTCCTTATTACGCACAAAAGAATGAATACTCCCCCGGCTAGCTGGGACCCACTTTGCTGGGAGGCTGACTTGTGGGCCTACTAAGTTGACGGGGACGAAGGGCTTTGTAAACTTAGTCAATATGAATGATTCTAGCTCCAGTGACCGTACGATGTCCATCCAACGGCCGTAGTGCTTCTTCAACCTCTGGTCTTCTTGCTCCAGCCGCCCAAAGCAGCGCTGGTCGTGCCGCACGCTCCTGCCTCCCTTGGCCGGCTGTGCTCCCACAGAGGCCTCACCGCCCCTACTATTCCCACCGCTGGCCAGGCCCTGCGGCAACGGAAGCCTCACACCGCAGCCGAACCAGTGAACCCTCGTAGTCCTCTCCGCGCTGGCTTCCACTGCCGCGTCGTCCCCTTCCTAGGCCTCGACGTCGTCCACCGCCATGTTGGTCTCCGCGCGGCGTGGTCAACGTGGTCAAGGAACGACTTCCATCGGAAGAGCACTGTACGTGGAGAGGCTGACAGCTGGGTCCACGGCCACAGCCCAGTATTTTTGTGATTTGCCAAGTAAGTCACTTTGTGAGGCATGTTGGGCTGCAAATCTTTCAAGACGAGGAGAGCTTTCATTCGGCTGGCTGAGAAAATGGCCCATCAGTAATGAGAAATGGGTTGTACATTTTTAAAACACATCAAACCGGCAATTAGTTTCAAATATCTTTTTTTCATTCCAAGATTTTAAATTACATTAATTTTTATGCGTCGAGAATTTGTTGGATTTTATATTGATATACATTTATTTTTAAAATCAGTTTGAATGTGAGTCGAAATTTCGGGATTAAAAACAGTTCGGACCGCACCGAAATATGCAAAAATTCATATAATTTTTTAACCGTTGCCACAATATGGGCTGCAATGCTAACAAAAAGAATATGGGCTCCAAAAAAACCTTAAGAATTAGCAAATGGGCTGTAAATTATTAGAAATAATGGCAGATGGGTTGTATGCTGTTTTTCACAGATTTGAGGCTTTCCTAAAAAAAGGTTGATGCACAAGCACTGACTGTTGGATGTCCATCCAACGGCCGTCATGCTTCTTCAATCTCTGATCTTCCTGCTCCAGCCGCTCAAACAAGCACCGGCGGGACTACTTGCTCCCTCCTCCTCGCGGCCGGCTGTTGCCGCGCAGGCCTCACCGCCCGACCGTACTCCCATCGCTGGCCTAGCCATCCCTCTACTCACCTACACCTGCTGTTATTCTCCGGCGACGACAGACGAACCAGTAAACCCTCGTACAGACTTACTCCCCTCCGCGTGGGAAACAACTGCCGAGTCTTCCCTGCCTCCGTGTCGTCCCCTTCCAAGGCCTCGCCTTCGCCCACTGCCTTGGTGCTCTCGGCGCGGCGTGGTCAATGTGGTCAAGGAACGACTTCCATCAGACGTGGACTGTACGTGGAGAGGCTGACTGCTGGGTCCACGGCGGCAGCAAGGAAGTGCCTCCTTATTACGCGGAAAATAATGATTCCTCCACCTGACAGCAGGGACCCATCGGACGGGCCACCGTATTTCACGAAAAAAACATTTCCCCCCTGACTGCTGGGACCCACCAGCAACACCTTCGCACACAAGAAAAGTGCGTCCGGGCAAAAAAAACAATTCGCCCCCTTGACTGCTGGGACCCACCAGCTACATCTTCGCACGCAAGGAAGTGCGTCCGAGCAAAAAAACAAAACAATTCGCCCCCCTGACTGCTAGGACCCACCAGCCCCCCGACTGTTGGGACCCACCAGCTACATCTTCGCACGCAAGGAAGTGCGTCCGGGCAAAAAAACGATTCGCCCCCTGACTGCTGGGACCCACCAGCTACATCTTCGCAGGCAAGGAAGTGCCTGACAGTCGGGACCCACCTGGTCGAAGCGTACGTGGCGTTGTCATTCTGGTCGCGAACGTGTATGTACATATATACTGGTGGATGTAGAGGCGCGCACGTGTCATAGTAGAGGCGGCCAGGGTGCAAGAAAGAAAATACGGCCACGTATGTGTACATACGGGCGGGGTCTCAAACGCCTAATCGCGCATATGTACGGCGAGGGCTCGTGTACATGGCTGGGTTGGAACGGAGAAACAGCGTCGTCGTCGTGTTCATGGGGAGGCAACGGAATGCGTCGTGTTCATCAGGAGTCAACGCGGCTGGGTCCGAACGGAATGCGTGGTCGTGTTCATCAGGAGGGCTTGGATGCAAGAGGCCATGGAAACGAGGCCTGGCATACCGCACAACGGAGGAAACGGACCTCCTACGGTCGAAACGGGGGTCCTGTTGATCGGGAGGGGTGTGGCGCGTACCGCAAAACAGAAGAAACGGACCTCCTACGGTCGAAACGGGGGTCCTGTTGATCGGGAGGTGTGTGGCGTACCGCAAAACAGAGGAAACGGACTTGTGTTGGAGCGCTACGGTCGAAACGGGGGTCCTGTTCATCGGGAGGGGTGTGGCGTACCGCAAAACGGGACTCCACGGGATACTATTCATCTCCACCGTCGACCCCCTCCAGTCTCCACGAGCTACTGCTCATCCACCGTCGACCTCCTCCAGCCTCCACGGGCTCCTGTTCATCTAGCCTCCACCGCACGCTACTCCACCGGCTACTGTTTAACCACCCCTCCACCGTCTACTGTTCATCCAGCCCTCCACACCACGGGGTCCTGTTCAACCACCCCTCCACGGGCACCCCTCCACGTCTACTGTTCATCCTGCCCTCCACACCACGGGGTCCTGTTCATCCACCCCTCCACGGGCACCCCTCCACCATCTACTATTCATCCGACCCTCCACCACACCACGGGGTCCTGTTCATCTAGAGGCAACGCCACCGCTCACTGTTCATCCACCCCCCCCCCCCCCCCCCGCAACGCTCACTGTTCATCCCATCGATCGGCTCCAGTTAGCAGCAGTAGCCAAGGAATCGCTCGATCGGGTTCAGTTAACAGCCATCGATCGATCGCTTGGGTTCAGTAACGCATAGCCTGCAGTGCAATCGCTCGGGTTCAGTTAGAGCCCAATGCCTCGCTCGGGTTCAGTTAGAGCCAATGCCTCGCACACACGCGCGTACGTGTATGAGAGAAAGCGCATCGCTCGGCCCCCGACCTCCCACCGTAACCGGGAACTCCCCGAAATTTTCCTCCCCCTCGCTTCTACCATGGTTTTTTCCGTCATGGACGGCCCAAAGAATGTCATGCAGCTGTGTCTCCGGCCCGCCCAGGACGAAAAGCCCATTTTCTGTCATGATTTTTTGTCATAGAAGTAGGAGCCCACCACATCTATGATGATACCGGGTTTTGTCACAATTATCGTCATAGAAGTATCATATGTATGACAATTTTTTTTTCGTTCGGCCCAAAATGTCATGGATGTGTCTTTTGTTTGTAGTGTAGTGTTGATTACTCCTTTTAGTTGATGCTAGTTGGTTTAGTTGGTGGAAGATTATATGTTTAGATCCTTTATGCATATTAATACCCCTCTAATTATGTGTTGCTTCGTAAGGGGCTGATTTGGATCCATATGTTTCATGCTATGGTTAGGTTTACCTTAATTCTTATTTCGTAGTTGCGGACGCTTGTGAAGGGGGTTAATCATAAGTGGGATGCTTGTCCAAGGAAGGGCAGTACCCAAGCACCGGTCCACCCACATATCAAATTATCAAAGTAACAAGCGTGAATCATATGATCATGATGAAAACTAGCTTGAAGATAATTCCCATGTGTCCTCGGGAGCGCTTTCCTTTATATAAGAGTTTGTCCAGGATTGTCCTTTGCTAAAAAAAAGGATTGGGCCACCTTGCTGCACCTTGTTTACTTTTATTACTTTTTACCCGTTACAAATTGCCTTGTCACAAAACTATCTGTTACCGATAATTTCAGTGCTTGCAGAGAATACCTTACTGAAAACTGCTTGTCATTTCCTTTTGCTCCTCATTGGGTTCAACACTCTTACTTATCTAAAGGACTACGATAGATCCACTATACTTGTGGGTCATCAAGATTCTTTTCTGGCGCTGTTGTCGGGGAGTGAAGCGCCTTTGGTAAGTGGAATTTGGTAAGGAAAAATTTATATAGTGTGCTGAAATTTACTGTCACTTGTTACAATGGAAAACAATCCTTTGAGGGGCTTGTTCGGGGTATCTTCACCCCGACCAGTAGAGAAAAAAGTTGCTCCTCAACCTACTGAACCTATTGAAAATGTTTACTTTGAAATTCCTTCGGGTATGATAGAGAAACTGCTAGCTAATCGTTTTACAGGAGATGGAACATTACATCTCGATATGCACCTAATCTATGTGGATGAAGTTTGTGGATTATTTAAGCTTGCAGGTATGCCCGAGGATGTTATCAAGAAGAAGTTCTTCCCTTTATCTTTGAAGGGAAAGGTATTGACATGGTTTAGGCTATGTGATGATATTGGATCATGGAACTACAACCAATTCAAATTGGAATTTCATCAGAAGTTTTATCTTATGCATCTAGTTCATCGTGATCGTAATTACATATATAATTTTTGGCCTCGCGAAGGATAAAGCATCGCTCAAGCTTGGGGGAGGCTTCATTCAATGTTATATTCATGCCCCAATCATGAGCTCTCAAGAGAAATTATTATTCAAAAATTTTATGCTCGGCTTTATCTCAATAATCGCTCCATGCTCGATACTTCTTGTAATGGTTCTTTTATGATGAAGACTATTGAATTCAGATGGGATTTATTGGAAAGAATTAAATGCACCTCTGAAGATTGGGGACTCGACGAAGGTAAGGAGTCAGGTATAACACCTAAGTTTGATTGTGTTAATCTTTTATGGATACCGATGCTTTTCATGAATTTAGCACTAAATATGGACTTGACTCTGAAATAGTAGCTTCTTTATGTGAATCATTTGCTACTCATGTTGATCTCCCTAAGGATAAGTGGTTTAAATATCATCCTCCCATCGAAGTAAAAGTAGTTGAACCTATTAAAGTTGAAGAAAGACTATCACTTAATGTTGATCCTATTGTTCCTACCGCTTATATTGAGAAACCACCTTTCCCTGTTAAAATAAAGGATCATGCTAAAGCTTCAACTATGGTTCGTAAGAGTAATACTAGAAGACCTACACCCTCTGAGCAAATTAAAGTTGAACCTAGTATTGCTATGGTTAAAGATCTCTTGGTCGATAATATTGATGGGCATGTTATTTACTTCTGTGATGAAGCTACTAGAATTGCTAGACCGGATACTAAAGATAAACATAGACTTGTTGTTGGCATGCCTGTCATTTTAAAAAAATAGGAGATCACTGATATCATGGCTTATGTGATATGGGTTCTAGTGTCAGTGCAATACCTTATACTTTATATAAAGAAATTATGCTTGATATTGCACTTGCTGAGATAGAAGATATTGATGGTACTATTAAGCTTGCCAATAGAGATACTATTTCACCAGTTGGGATTGGTAGAGATGTTGAAGTCTTGTGTGGGAAAATTAAATGTCCTACTGATTTTCTTGTTCTTGCTTCCCCACAAGATGACTTTTGCCCCATTGTATTTGGTAGACCCTTCTTGAATATTGTTAATGCTAAGATAGACTGCAAAAAGGATGTTGTTTCTGTTGGATTAGGGGATATGTCTCATGATTTTAATTTTGCTAAATTTTGTAGACAACCCCATGATAAAGAATTGCCTAGTAAAGATGAAATTATTGGTCTTGCTTCTATTGCCGTGCCTCCTAATGATCCTTTAGAACAATATTTTCTAGACCATGAAAATGACATGTTTATGAATGAAAGAAGGGAAATAGATGAAGTATTCTTTTAACAGGGACCTATTTTGAAACACAACTTGCCCGTTGAAATTCTAGGGGATCCTCCTCCACCCAAGGGTGATCCCGTGTTTGAGCTTAACCATTACCTGATACTCTTAAATATGCTTATCTTGATGAAAAGAAGATATATCATTTTATTATTAGTGCTAACCTTTCAGAGCGGGAAGAAGAGAAAGTATTGAAAACTCTGAAGAAGCACCGTGATGCTATTGGATATACTCTTGATGATCTTAAGGGCATTACTCCCACTCTATGCCAACACAAAATAAAATTGGAGAAAGATGCTAAACCGGTTGTTTATCACCAACAACGGTTAAATCCTAAGATGAAAGAAGTGGTAAGAAATGAAATACTCAAGCTTCTGGAGGCAGGTATAATTTATCATGTTGTCGATAGTCAGTGGGTAAGTCCTGTCCATTGTGTCCCTAAGAAGGGAGGTATTACTGTTGTTCCTAATGATAAAGATGAATTGATCCCACAGAATTGTTACAGGTTATAGAATGGTAATTGATTTCCGCAAATTAAATAAAGCTACTGGAAAGGATCATTACCCTTTACCTTTTATTGATCAAATGCAAGAAAGATTATCCAAAGATACACATTTTTGCTTTCTAGATGGTTATTCTGGTTTCTCTCAAATACCTGTGTCGAAAGAGGATAAGGAAAAGACCACTTTTACTTGCCCTTTCGGTACCTTTGCTTATAGACGTATGCCTTTTGGTTTATGTAATGCACCTGCTACCTTTCAAAGATGTATGACTGCTATATTCTCTGAGTTTTGTGAAAAGATTATTGAGGTTTTCATGGATGATTTCTCCGTTTATGGAACTTCTTTTGATGAATTCTTAAGCAACCTTGAGCGAGTTTTGCAGAGATGTGAAGAAACTAATCTTGTCTTGAATTGGGAGAAGTGCCACTTTATGGTTAATGAAGGTATTGTCTTGGGGCATAAAGTTTTTGAAAGAGGTATTGAAGTTGATAAAGCTAAAGTTGATGCTATTGAAAAGATGCCGTGTCCTAAGGACATTAAAGGTATAAGAAGTTTCCTTGGTCATGCCGGTTTTTATAGGAGGTTCATTAAAGACCTCTCAAAAATTTCTAGGCCTCTGACTAATCTCTTGCAAAAAGATGTTCCTTTTGTCTTTGATGATGATTGTGTAGAAGCATTTGAAATTCTTAAGAAAGCCTTGATTTCTGCACCTATTGTTCAGCCACCCGATTGGAATTTACCCTTTGAAATTATGTGTGATGCTAGTGATTATGTTGTAGGTGATGTTCTAGGACAAAGAGTTGATAAGAAATTAAATGTTATCCAATATGCTAGTCAAACTCTAGACAGTGCCCAGAGAAATTATGCTACTACTGAAAAAGAATTTTTAGCTGTTGTATTTGCTTGTGATAAGTTCAGACCTTATATTGTTGATTCTAAAGTAACTGTTCACACTGATCATGCTGCTATTAAATACCTTAAGGAAAAGAAGATGCTAAACCTAGACTTATTAGATGGGTTCTCTTGCTACAAGAATTTGATTTGCATATTATTAATAGAAAGGGAGCTGAGAACCCCGTTGCAGACAACTTGTCTAGGTTAGAAAATGTTCTTGATGACCCACTCCCTATTGATGATAGTTTTCCTGATGACCCACTCCCATTAATAGAAAGGATGCTAAACCTTGTACTGCTCCATGGTATGCTGATTATGCTAATTACATTGTTGCTAAATTTATACCACCTAGTTTCATATACCAGCAAAAGAAAAAGTTTTTCTATGATTTAAGACATTACTTCTGGGATGACCCACACCTTTATAAATAAGGAGTAGATGGTGTCATTAGATGTTGTGTACCTGAGCATGAACAGGAATAGATCCTTCGCAAGTGTCACTCCGAGGCTTATGGAGGACACCACGCTAGAGATAGAACTGCACATAAGGTATTGCAATCCGGTTTTTATTGGCATACTCTTTTCAAGGATGCACATAAGTTTGTCTTGTCTTGTGATGAATGTCAAAGAATTGGTAATATTAGTAGACGTCAAGAAATGCCTATGAACTATTCACTTGTTATTGAACCATTTGATCTTTGGGGCTTTGATTATATGGGATCGTTTCCTTCCTCTAATGGGTATACACATATTTTAGTTGACGTTGATTACGTTACTAAGTGGGTAGAAGCTATTCCAACTAGTAGTGTTGATCATAACACCTCTATTAAGATGCTTAAAGAAGTTATTTTTCTGAGATTTGGAGTCCGTGGATACTTAATGACTGATGGTGGTTCACATTCTATTCATGGTGCTTTTCGTAAAATGCTTGCTAAGTATGTTGTTAATCATAGAATTGCATCTCCATACCACCCACAGTCTAGTGGTCAAGTGGAACTGAGTAATAGAGAGCTTAAATTAATTTTGCAAAAGACTGTTAATAGATCTAGAACGAATTGGTCCAAGAAACTTGATGATGCATTATGGGCCTATAGAACTGCATATAAAAATCCTATGGGTATGTCTCCATATAGAATGGTTTATGGAAAAGCATGTCACTTACCTCTCGAACTAGAACATAAGGCATATTGGGCCATTAAAGAGCTCAATTATGACTTCAAACTTGCCGGTGAGAAGAGACTATTTGACATTAGCTCACTTGATAAGTGGAGAACCCAGGCCTATGAGAATGCCAAACTATTTAAAGAAAAAGTTAAAAGATGGCATGACAAAAGAATACAAAAACGTGAGTTTAATGTAGGTGATTATGTTTTTTATACAACTCTCGTTTAAGATTTTTTGCAGGAAAACTCCTCTCTAAATGGGAAGGTCCTTACGTTATCGAGGAAGTCTATCGTTCTGGTGCTATAAAAATCAACAACTTCGAAGGCACAAATCTGAGGGTGGTGAACGGTCAAAGAATCAAACATTACATCTTAGGTAATCCCATAAATGTTGAAACCAATGTTATTGACACCGTAACCCCGGAGGAGTACATAAGGGACACTTTCCAAAACGTTTCAGACTCCAAAAAGGAATAGGTATGTGGTACAGAAAGTAAACCGACTCCAAAACAGTTCTAATGGCAATTTTTCTCTATTTTGGAATATTTAAGAAAATAGGGAAATAATAAGTAGTCCGGAAAGGACACGTGGCGTCCACGAGGGTGGTGGGCGCGCCCTACCCCCTAGGCGCGCCCCCTACCTCGTGGGCACCTCATATGCCCTCCGGACTCCGATTTCTTGCACGATACTTCTTTTGGTCGATAAAAATTCATTATATAATCTCCCGTAGGTTTTGACTACCGTACCACACAAATATCTCATGTTTTTGTTTCGAGCTGTCTCTGCTGCAGATTTAGGGCAAGATGTCTTCTCAAGAGTCAGTTGGGGAGAGCTGGGTATCTCACCCGACACCGTGGCCAAAAGCAAACAGCGATGCCGATCACTTTGGGCCATCAGCTGAGGAAGAGATGGAGGCCGACTTGAAAAGGATAGACGTCATGGAGGAAGATCAAGAAGTTACCTCTCGTCTCCAGGCCAGATTTACGATGGAGGAACTTCAGATCTCAACAATTCCAAACTCGATCATTCCTTCCAATGTTAGATATCTTTCTTATGAAAATATGAAAAGGAGTGTTACTTGTTCTCCCGCAGCTATGCAACATCCATGGGTGCAAGGAGCTTTAGCCGTGACGGGTAAGCTCTGTGGGGAAATAATGGATCTCAAGCAGCAAGTCCATAAGCTCGAGGAAGAGAATCATATCCTAAGGGGCATCATCGCCAAGAATATCACATCACCACCTCCGAAGAAAGAGACATAAATACATGGGTATGGGCACTCCCCTTGGCAACTGCCAGGCTTGGGGGAGTGCCCTGGTATCATATCACCATCACACTTCTATCTGTACCATTTTTCTTAGTTCGATCCTTTTGGTTATATCTTGATCTAGTAGAATAAAGTTTAGTATGATCTAGCTTTGAGTTTTGTGTTGATCCTTATCTTTGTAACCGAGTCTGTGAGCTATATATAATAAAGATTAGTCTTGAGTCAGGGGCTTGGTTATCTGGCTATGATCTTGAGGGAATAAAAGAAATAAAGAGATCATATTGATCTTATGGAGAGTAATGACTTCACATATAAAGAGTATGATGAATAAAAGTTGTTGAGAGCTGAAAAACATAGTTTTGGTCATCGTTGCAATTAATAGGAAGTAATAAAGAAAGAGAGGTTTTCACATATAAATATACTATCTTGGACATCTTTTATGATTGTGAGCACTCATTAAAGTATGACATGCTAAAAAGTTGATGTTGGACAAGGAAGACAACGTAATGGGTTATGCTTTCTTATATCCGAAATAAATTATATTGTCATGGATCATCCAACATGTTGAGCTTGCCTTTCCCCCTCATTCTAGCCAAAATTTTTGCACCAAGTAGATATACTACTCGTGCTTCCAAATATCTTTAAACCTAGTTTTGCCATGAGAGTCCACCATATCTACCTATGGATTGAGTAAGGTCCTTCAAGTAAGTTGTCATTGTTGCAAGCAATAAAAATTGCTCTCTAAATATGTATGATTTATTAGTGTGGAGAAAATAAGCTTTATACGAGCTTGTGATATGGAAGAAATAAAAGCGACGGACTACAAAATAAAGGTCCCTATCACAAGTGGCAATATAAAGTGACATTCTTTTGAATTAAGATTTCGTGCATCCAACCATAAAAACACATGACAACCTCTGCTTCCCTTTGCGAAGGGCCTATCTTTTTTGTCTTTTACTTTATACAAGAGTCATGGTGATCTTCACCTTTCCTTTTTACATTTTATCCTTTGGCAAGCACTATATGTTGGAAAGATCCTGATATATATAGCTAATTGGATGTGGGTTTTCATAAAGCATTATTGTTGACATTACCCTTGAGGTAAAAGGTTGGGAGGCAAAACTATAAGCCCCTATATTTCGCTATGTCCGATTAAAACTTCATACCCATAAGTATTGCATGAGCGTTAGCAATTGTGAAAGACTAAATGATAGTTGAGTATGTGGACTTGATGAAAAGCTCTTATATTGACTCTTTCTGATGTTATGATAAATTGCAATTGCTTCAATGACTGATATTATAGTTTGCTAGCTTTCAATGAAGTTTCTGATTCATACTTTACATTATGAATGGATTGTTACATTAGCATAAGAAATCATATGACTATATGTATATATGTTGTTGTTCTAAGAATAATCATGATGCCCTCATGTTCGTATTTTATTTTATCGACACCTGTATCTCTAAACATGTGGACATATTTTTTGATATCAGCTTCCGCTTGAGGACAAGCGGGGTCTAAGCTTGGGGGAGTTTATATGTCCATTTTGCATCATGATTTTATATCAATATTTATTGCATTATGGGCTGTTATTACACATTATGTCACAATACTTATGCCTTTTCTCTCTTATTTTACAAGGTTTACATGAAGAGGGAGAATGCTGGCAGCTGGAATTCTGGGCCGAAAAAGGAGCGAATATTAGAGACCTATTATGCACAACTCTAAAAGTCTTGAAACTCCGCGTAAGTCAGTTTTGGAATATATTAAAAATATTGGGCGAAGAAAGCACCAGAGGGGAGCCAGCCACCGTCCACGAGGGTGGGGGTGCGCCCTACCCCCCCTGGGCGCGCCCCCTGCCTCGTGGGCCACCTGGCAGGCCCCCGATGCCCATCTTCTGATATAAGGTGTCTTTTGCCCAGGAAAAAATAAGGAGGAAACTTTCGTGACGAAACACCGCCGTCTCAAGGTGGAACCAATCTAGGGCTCCGGCGGAGCTGTTCTACCAGGGAAACATCCCTCCAGGAGGGGGAAATCATCACCATCATCATCACCATCGATCGTCTCATCGGGAGGGGGTCAATCTCCCTCAACATCTTCACCAGCACCATCTCCTCTCAAACCCTAGTTCATCTCTTGTATCCGATCTTTGTCTCAAAACCTCGGATTGGTACCTGTGGATTACTAGTAGTGTTGATTACTCCTTGTAGTTGATGCTAGTTGGTTTACTTGGTGGAAGATTATATGTTCAGATGCTTTATGCATATTAATACCCCTCTTATAATGAACATGAATATGATTTGTGAGTAGTTACGTTTGTTCCTGAGGACATGGCAGATGTCTTGCTATAAGTAGTCTTGTGAATTTGGTATTCGTTCGATATTTTGATGAGATGTATGTTGTCTTTCCTCAAGTGGTGTTATGTGAACGTTGACTACATGACACTTCACCATTGTTTGGGCCTAAGGGAAGGCATTGGGAAGTAATAAGTAGATGATGGTTTGCTAGAGTGACAGAAGCTTAAACCCTAGTTTATGTGTTGCTTCGTAAGGGGCTGATTTGGATCCATATGTTTCATGCTATGGTTAGGTTTACCTTAATTCTTATTTCGTAGTTGCGGATGCTTGCGGCGGGGGTTAATCATAAGTGGGATGCTTGTCCAAGGAAGGGAAGTACCCAAGCACCGGTCCACCCACATATCAAATTATCAAAGTAACGAATGTGAATCATATGAGCATGATGAAAACTAGCTTGACGATAATTCGCATGTGTCCTCGGGAGCGATTTCCTTTATATAAGAGTTTGTCTAGGCTTGTCCTTTGCTACAAAAAGTATTGGGCCACCTTGCTGCACCTTGTTTACTTTTATTACTTGTTACCCATTACGAATTGCCTTATCACAAAACTATCTGTTACCGATAATTTCAGTGCTTGCAGAGAATACCTTACTGAAAACCGCTTGTCATTTCCTTCTGCTCCTCATTGGGTTCGACACTCTTACTTATAGAAAGGACTACGATAGATCCCCTATACTTGTGGGTCATCAGTGTTACACATAGAAAGATTCATTTGGTCAACTGGCATACTCTCTATGTCCCAAATTACCTGTCTTAGATTTTTCTTGATAAAATGTATCTAGACACGTTTTGGGATGAAGGTAATATGAAACATGAGTTTGAAGGGCTTGGGATTCCTAACCTGCATGACCTCAATATTTTCCTCTTAAGTTCCTAAGTTAAGATGTACATGGTAGGAGAGGGGGTTTGGAGGAAATTTGTAGATGCCAAGTACCTTGCAACCTCCCCCGTAGTGATGCTCTTGGGTCCTCTAACTTCTGGAAAGGAGTAATGTGGGCAACAAAAGCAATACAATTTAGATCTATCTGGATGTTTGGGGATGTTAAGAGCATTAGATTTTGGGAGGATCTCTAATTTGGATCAACTCCATTAGATATGCAGTTCTGAGATCTTTATTGTGATTACAGGGAGCAATGCCAAAACTATCCAGAAAGTCTGGGATGGTCACACTCTTAAGTACACCTTTAGGAGAAACTTTGACGAGAGCATGATGAACCTCTGGCTTGAGCTTGCTAAGATTTCCAAGAGCATTTCTTTCACGGATTCTAGTGATTCATTAGTTTAGCAGTGTGAAAGCTCACATCAATATTCATGTAGCTCTATGCATGCAATCATTAATTTTAGATGGGTGATAGCTCCTGTTTTCATACCTTCCGTTCGGAAATTAGTGACCCCCACCACTAGGATTCATGTGTTCTTGTGGCTCTTGGAAAGTTCGTGATATATTTGGTAGACCACTTATAAGTAACATAGAATCTATGGCTTCTCTTTGGGTTGATGGAAAGATATTTGATGATTTTAAATATGTGCTAACTATTCTTTAGGCCCGGTGGAAATACATGAATAACATTGTGTTTAATGGTGTTTCATGGAGCTCTCTCAATCAAATATAGTGACTGGTTTAAAGTTGGTCAAAGAATTGGGACCGATATTCAATGATCATATGTTAGCCCAGGTGGAACAATTATGCCTACATGTGCAGCATTTGATTCATACTCTATTCCAGATAGAGTGGGGTGACTGAAAGTGCAACAATCCCTGGGTGGTTTTGGTAATTCCAAAGAACATATAGCTCATTGAACTAATGCTCTTTCAAGATGATCATTTCAGAAAGTTCAATGATTGGCATGGCATGGACTAGGATTGTCAACCCCTCAAAAAGCAAAGGACACATATTGGCTCAAGCTCAAGACTCTGCATTTTCATTTTAGTGATCCAAGATCACATTGAGTCCATAGGAAAAGCCAATACTATTAAAAGGGGATGAGGTGCTCCTTAATGGCTTGCTTGCTCAAAATGCTTAGTGATATGCTCCAAAGTCCCTCAACCACTTTCTCATATCGACATATGTCCCAAACCAAAAGTCAAACTCGGCCCCACCGATTTGATCTATCCGGCACCATCGAGTTCATTTGACATAGCCATTGCCAGAAACCCTAATCAGTTCGATTTCACCGATAGGGATCTCGGTCTCACCGAGATGGGATTGCAAACTCTTTGTTTCCCTTCGTAACGTTTCGATCCAACTGAGATGAGTGATCGGTCCCACCAAGTTCGTAATGCAAACTCTCTGTTTCCTTTTTGTAACGTTTTGGTCTCACCGAAATGAGCGATCGGTCCCACCGAGTTTGCCTGACCAACTCTCTGTTTGCCTATTACAGAAATCGGTCTCACCGAGTTTATGTGATCGGTCTCACCGAGATTACGTTATGCCCTAAACCTAATGAAATCGGTCCCACCGAGTTGACATGTCGATCCCACCAAAAATCCTAACATTCACATTTTGAACTAAATCGGTCTGACCGATTTTTATGATTCGGTCTCACTGAGTTTGGTGAATTGTGTGTAACGGTTAGATTTTGTTTGGAGGCTATATATACCCCTCCACCCAACCTCCATTCGTGGAGAGAGCCATCAGAACGTGCCTACACTTCCACTATTCATTTTCTGAGAGAGAACCACCCACTCATGTGTTGAGACCAAGATATTCCAATCCAACCACAAGAATCTTGATCTCTAGCCTTCCCCAAGTTGCTTTCCACTCAAATCATCTTTCCACCAAACCCAAATCAGTGAGAGAGAGTTGATATTGGGGAGACTATCATTTGAAGCACAAGAGCAAGGAGTTCATCATCAACACACCATCTATTACCTTTTAGATAGTGGTGTCTCCTAGATTGGTTAGGTGTCACTTGGAAGCCTCCAACAAGATTGTGGAGTTGAACCAAGGAGTTTGTAAGGGCAAGGAGATCGCCTACTTTGTGAAGATCTACCCAAGTGACGCAAGTCCTTCGTGGGCGATGGCCATGGTGGGATAGACAAGGTTGCTTCTTCATGGACCCTTCGTGGGTGGAGCCCTCCGTGGACTCACGCAACCGTTACCCTTCATGGGTTGAAGTCTTCATCAATGTGGATGTACGACAGCACCACCTATCAGAACCATGCCAAAAATCTCTGTTTCTACATTGCGTTTGCTCCCTCTAAACTCCTCCCTTTACCTTCATGTGAAATGATTTACATTCCTCTGCTATACTCTTATACTTGCATCTGTAGGTTGATTGCTTGACTTGTGCTAAGTTGCTAAAAATTGTCAAGACTTGAAATTGGGAAAAGGATAGGTTTTTATTTGGTCAAGTAGTCTAATCACCCGCCTCTAGATATATTTTGATCCTACAAGTGGTATTAGAGCTTTGGTCTCCATTTGCCTTGATGTCCATAGCTTTGGTGATAATAGCCTTGGTTTCCTAAGCTAGGAGAGTATGGCATCTAGCGAGGGAAATTACCACCGTAGAGGTCCTTACTTTGATGGTACTAATTTTGCTAGTTGGAAGCATATGATGAAAATGCATATTCTTGGACATAACCCCGCCGTTTGGGCTATTCTATGTATTGGCTTGCAAGGTGAATTCTTTGATGGGAGAGAACCGAATCATGAAGCTACCGTGGAAGAGTTGAAGATGTTGCAATACAATGCTCAAGCTTGTGATATCCTCTTCAACGGATTGTGCCCCGAAGAATTCAACAAAATTAGTCATCTTGAGAATGCAAAGGAAATTTGGGATACTTTGATTGATATGCACACAGGTACCGACTCCGTCAAGGAATCCAAATTGGATGTGCTTCAAAGTCAGCTTGACAAGTTCAAAATGAAGGATGGTGAAGGTGTCGCTGAAATGTACTCTATGCTTGCTCTCATCACAAATGAGATTGCCGGATTAGGAAGTGAAGAGATGACCGACGGATTCATCATCAAGAAGATCCTAAGAGCCTTGGATGGAAAATACGATACCATGTTCACATTGATCCAAATGATGCCAAATTACAAAGATCTCAAGCCAACCGAAGTAATTGGAAGAATTGTTGCTCATGAGATGTCACTCAAGGATAAAGAAGAGCTTCACAACAAGTCAAGTGGTGCTTACAAAGCCTCATGTGATGCTCCTACATCATCAAGTGAGAAACAAGCCTTCAATGAGGAATTGAGCCTAATGGTGAAGAACTTCAACAAGTTCTACAAGAGTAGAAGCAAAGAAAAAAGTTCCAGGTCAAGGTCCTACAATGACAAAAGATCTTCTAGTCGTGAGCGTAATTGCTACAATTGTAGAAGACCTGGACACTAGTAAAATGAGTGTATGGCTCCCTACAAAAGAAGAGAAGACTCACCTAAAAGGAGAAGTAGAAGAGAAGAATCACCTCCAAGAGGGAGAAGGAGTAGAGATGATCGTTATAAACGAAGAACCTCTCACAGAAGCAAGGATTCGGAAAGGAAGGACAAGTCATCAAGGAGCTACACAAAATGAAGACATCAAGCTCACGTTGGTGAATTGGTATCCGGCTCCGACTTCGACCATCACTCCGAGAGAAGTTATCACTACGACTCCGAATATACTCAAGATGAAGGTGTTGCCGGTCTAGCACTTGTGTCAACCAACTCCTACGACATATTTGACTCACCAAATGAAGGAACTGGAAGATGCTTCATGGCTAAAGGCCCAAAGGTATCACACCCCGAGTATGTTGATTTCAATAGTGACGAAGATGATTTGCTAGGTGATGATGATTTACTTGTTGACAACTCTAGTGATGAAAACTATGATGACATTGCTATTAATCATGCTAATAAAGATAAAATGAATGACAATGATAAGAAGGATATTGAGCGTCTGTAGCGACCCGACCTCAAACGGTCAAGTCTCTGTGCTTCAGTGTCATCCCTGGATCGGTAATGCTGACACAAACAGTACTTGAAGGATTTATAACAGAGTAGCAATCACACACTTATTACATCGAATGCCTCAAAAGAGAACTTATTACAATGAATATGGCTTAAGGCCATCTAATACGATAACAGCGGAAGGCTTGGAAGATAAAGTGAGTCCATCAACTCCAACGGCATAGCTGAGCTGCACGGCAACGACCTAACGAACCTTACTCCTCGTCTAAAAAGTCTGCAACATAATACGTTGCAGCCCGAAAACGGGTCAACACATGGAATATGCTGGCAATACAACATAGTAGAGCAAGAACAGAATAATGCTATCACTACATGCATATTTGGGTGGTGGAAAGGCTCTATGGTTATAGTTTTGCGAAAAGCCAATTTTTTCCTACAAAAAAGGAATAGATTTTACTTAACTATCATGGTAGTTGAAACATCATTGAGAAGGTTCCTCCAACTCAATCCCAATTAAAATTAATTATCAACCCAACAATATTAAATTAGAGTGATGAGATACATATGATAATCCAAGTACTAGATACTCAAGATGTCCATAACCGGGGACACGGCTAACCATGATTAGACTGTACACTCTGCAGAGGTTTGCGCACTTTTCCCCACAAGACTCGATCTCCTCCGTTGGATTTCTTACACTACATGCTGTTTGAGAAACGGATGACCGGGACACGGTCTTTCAGAAGCATTAACTCTAACCCCGGGTAGACAGTACCAACCTACATCCCTCTACATCTGCTAGCCTACCACTGGAAGAGGTCATGCAACTTACTCAACTATTCTAGAGCCCATAATAGCTTGTGGCTGCACACGGAAGTTTCTAGCATGAAATATCTCAGTTCCCTTTGAGCCTCGGTGGCGGAACTTAGGATTATCACACGGGTACTCCGGGATATCCTAGGACAACACTAGATTCTCCAGGTGCCCGGCAAGCAATCCACCCAGATGTGTATTAAAGTTGCCTCCTTATGTTGAACCATTAATTAACAATCTCACATCTGTCATGGATTCACTCACCCAAACCACGTCTACGAGCATAGCATAGCAATATAAGCAATACGTAGAAGTAACTCCCAAGGGTTTGATAATAACAGGGCGATAGGTTCTACCTCATCAACTACTTCCCAAACCCACATGTTATATCACAACCTACTCATGCAATGTTTGAGGATTGGAACTAATGCATAAAAATTGGGTGATGAAGGGGTTTGGTCAAAGTGTTACTTGCCTTGCTGATGATACGCAAAACCTAGAGACTCGTAGTAGCACGCTTTGCACTCCGGGTGTTCTATCACAAACAACCAATAGCATACATAAGCAAACAAGCAAAGGAGCACGGGTAAAACACGAATAAGAAGATCTAACCAGAAAGTTCAACTTAAGAACTCCGGTTTGCAAAAAGAATCAAATCAAATGGAGCAACGAAACTCAAACTTCAAAATAAACAAGATCCGATTACTAATCTGGACTAAAGTCAAATTTTACAGTACCAAAATCTTGTTCAAGTTGGTTAAACGGAAAGAGGGCTTAGAGATGAAGATCTAGGCACTTGAATCGCCTGATTTCGATAAACGAGCGAAAAGATAAACTAAAACGAAAACCGGATCAGAAATCGCGATAAAAAATAATCGCAAAAAATCCGAGAAAAAGAAAAACTGACGAACAGGCTAACGAACGAACGTTTACTGTCTGCGGCTAACGAGTGAACACCATTCGTTAAAATGAACGTATGGACGAACGTTCGCTAAGTAACTAAAGCGAGAAAACCGGCGAAACGATCTAATAAAAAACAACCGAAACTAGGGTTTTAAAAAAAACGACGGTTTTTACCTAAACCGGAACAAACGGACGGCGAGATAGCGAACTCCGGCGCGGCTCCGGCGGCTTCCGGCGTGCGGGGTGACGGCGCGGGCGACGGCGGGATGCGGCGCGGGGCGGCGGAGGGCAGCGTGGGGCGGCTCGGCGGCGGCAGCAGCGGCGCAGGGCGGCGGGGGGACTTGCGGGCGGCGGCGACTTGGGGCTCCAGGGGGCGGGTCGGCTTTTAAAGGGGGGAGAGGTGGCTTGCGGGAGGGTGCGGGGAGGCGTGGTCGACTCGGCCACGGCGAGCGGCGGCTTGGCGGTCGCGGTCTCCGCGAGGGAGACGGCGGCGCGGGGAGGCTGGGCCAGCTGGACTTTGCCTAGTTCGGTCCAGTGGGCTTCTTTTTTTTAAACAGATTCCGCCAAAAAGAAATCCTAGAAAAAGAAATAAAAATCTAAAAATACCAAAACAAATTTTCATCGTCTAAATAAAATATTAGAACGGGGTGAACATTTTCTTGGCCTAAAATGCAATTTTTTGAAAAATGCATATTTTTTCTATGCAAATAAAATAGTAGTAAAATTTAAATAAAAGCAAATATTTGATTTTAATATTTTTCCTCCAAAATTTCATTTATTTTGAAGAAGTATATTATCTCCTCTCATATATTTTAATATGAAATATTTTCAGAGATAAAAATAATTAAAACAAATAATCCTCATTTCAATATTTGATAAAATTGAAATGTGAAAACAGTAAAATCCCCAACTCTCTCTGAGGGTCCTTGAGTTGCTTAGAATTTCGAGGACCGCGAAACGAAATGCAAATAAAATATGCTATGCATGAATGACCTGTGTATAACATTCCAAATTGAAAATTTGGGATGTTACAAACCTACCCCCCTTAAGATGAATCTCGCCTCGAGATTCGGGTTGGCTAGAAAATAGGTGTGGGTGGTCTTTGCGAAGATCATCCTCTCGTTCCTAGGTGGCTTCATCCTCGGTATGGTGGTGTAACGACCAGACCTCCACCAGTCTGATCTCTGTGCTTCAGTGTCATCCCTGGATCAGTAATGCTGACACGCACAGTACTTGAAGGATTTATAACAGAGTAGCAATCACACACTTATTACATCGAGTGTGTCAAAAGAGAACTTATTATAATAAATATGGCTTAAGGCCATCTAATAACGATAACGGTGGAAGGCTTGGAAGATAAGTGAGTCCATCAACTCCAACGGCATCACTGAGTATAGAACCACGACCTAAAGGCACCTTACTCATCGTCTGAATAGTCTGCAACATGAACGTTGCAGCCCGAAACGGGTCAGCACATGGAATATGCTGGCAAGGTAACACATAGAGAGTAATGAAAGAATAAGGCTATACAACATGCATATATGGCTGGTGGAAAGCTCTATGGTTACAGTTTTGCGTAAAGCCAATTTTTCCCTACTGCAAAAGGAATAAATTTTATATAACTATCATGGTAGTTGTTAAACATTGAGAGTGTAGACACCCTCTCAATCCCAATTAAGCATCATCATTAAAACCCAACAAAATTAATTAAAGTAACATGATGAGATTCACATGATAATCCAAGTACTAGATACTCAAGACGTCAATAACCGGGGACACGACTAACCATGATTAGTTTTATACACTCTACAGAGGTTTGCGCACTTTTCCCCACAAGACTCGATCTCCTCCATTGGGATTCTCGCACTACATGATGTTTGAGAAACGGATGACCTAGACATAGTCTTTCAGAAGCGCCAGCACCTTACGAACGGGTAGACAGTACCAACCGACATCCCCTACATCTGCTAGTCTAGCACTGTAAGAGTTCGCACGACTTAGTCAACTATGCTAGAGCCCATACTAGCTTGTGGCTGCACACGGAAGTTTCTAGTATGAATAATCTCATGATCCCTTTGCGCCTGGGTGGCGGTCCATAAAGAAAACAGGCAATCGCTGGAATACCCAGGAGCCTCAATCCACCCAGATGTGTGTTTAAGTTGCCACCTTAAATAAACCTTTAATTTAAGAATCTCACATCTGTCATGGATACACTCACCCAATCCACGTCTACTAGCATAGCATGGCAATAAAAGCAAACGTAGAAGTAACTTCCAAAGGTTTGACAATAAAATAGGTAATAGGTACTACCTCATCTACTTCCCAAAATCCACAATTTAATTAGATCCTAACCACGCAATGTTTGAGGATTGATCTAATGCAATAAAACTGGGTATGAAAAATGTATGATCAAAGTGTTAATTGCCTTGCTGATGATCCGCGAAATCTAGAGATTCGAAATAGCAACCGGCGCACTTCAGGTACTCTATCGCAAACAAACAAGCATATAATAAGTACTCATCTAATGCACAGGTAAAACTCAAATAGGAGAACTAACCAGAAAGTTCAACTTAAGAACTCCCGTTTGCAAAAAGAATCAAATCGAACGAAGCAACGAAAGTCAAACGACGAAAGAAACAAGCTTTGTTTACTAATATGGATCTAAGTCAAATTTTAGAGAAGCAAAAACTTGTTTGAGTTGGTTAAACGGAAAGAGGGTTTCGATACGAAACTCCAGGCGCTTGAGTCGCCTGATTCCGATAAACGAGCGAAAAGTTATACTAGAACGAAAATCGGATCAAAAATCACGATCAGAAATAATCGCGGAAAATGTGAGAAAAAGAAAAACGACAAAGAGATTAACGAACGAACGTTCGTTTTCTAGAGCTAAACGGTGAAAACCGTTTGTTAAAATGAACGATCGAGCGAACGCTCGGTAAATAAACTAAACCGGAAATAAATCGATCTTAAATAAAAACGGATCTAAAAAACCGAACGAAAAACCGAACAGAAAACCGAACGGTTTTCTCAAGGAAACCGGCGGCGGCGGCGGTGTTCAACCTCGGCGGCGGCGGGACGGCTCCGGGCGGCGGGGTCAGCGGCGGGGCGGCTCCGGGCAGTGGCGGCGGCGCGGGCGGCGTCGGCGGCGGTGGGGTCGGGGCGCTAGGGTTTGGGGCAGCGTTGGGCTGGGCTCCCCGGCTTATAAAGGCCGGCCGGACGGAGTCCTGGCCGAACACGGCCCAAAGTCGGTTTTGCATTTTTTTTAAATAATTTCGCGCAGAAAAACGAATAAAAGAAATACTAAACGGACTCCAAAAATCCCGAAATAAATTTTCCCCGACTTCTAAAATCAAGCCGGACAAGATGAACATTTATTTGGGGCCTAAATGCAATTTTCAAAAACGCACATTTTTCCTAAATTCAAATAAAATAGCAATAAATCCAAAATAAAATCTTATTTGATTTTATTATAAAATCCTCAATATTTCTTTATTTTGGGAAAGTCATTTTATTCCCTCTCTCTTATTTTTATAATAGAAATAATTGAAGATAAAATAATTAAAATCAAATGATCATATTTTTCAAAATTTGAGGAAACTCAAATGTGAAAATAACGAAATCCCCAACTCTCTCCGAGGGTCCTTGAGTTGCGTAGAATTTCTAGGATCAAACCAAAAGAAAATAAAATATGATATGCAGTGTTGATCTAATGTATAACATTCCAAATTGAAAATTTGGGATGTTAGAAACCTACCCCCCTTAAGATGAATCTCGCCCTCGAGATTCGGGTTGGCTAGAAAATAGGTGAGGGTGGCCCTTCAGCAGATCTTCCTCTCGCTCCCAGGTGGCTTCATCCTCGGTGTGGTGGCTCTACTGAGCTTTGCAAAATTTTATAACCTTGCTGCGGGTGACTCGGCTGGCATACTCAAGAATCTTGACTGGTTTCTCCTCATAGGTCAAATCACTGTCCACTGAATCGCTTCCAGCGGCACTGTATCCCTTAGCGGTATATCAGCCATCTCTGTGTGACACTTCTTCAACTGGGAAACGTGGAATACATCATGAACTCCTGACAATCGTTCGGGTAATTCCAATTTGTAGGCTACTTCTCCCATACGCTCCAAAACCTTGTATGGTCCTACAAAACGTGGCGCTAACTTTCCTTTAACTCCAAAGCGCTTAACTCCTCGAAGTGGAGATACTCAAAGATAAACTCGGTCTCCGACTTCGTAAACTATCTCCTTGCGTTTAGAATCTGCGTAGCTCTTCTGCTTGGACTGGGCTACCTTGAGCCTATCGCGAATCAACTTCACCTTCTGTTCAGACTCCTTAATCAAATCTGGTCCAAACAACTGGCGGTCTCCAACTTCATCCCATGACAATGGGGTCCTGCACCTCCTTCCATACAAGGCTTCAAAAGGGGCCATCTTCAAGATGGATTGATAACTGTTGTTGTAAGAGAACTCTGCATATGGCAAATTGTCGTCCCAACTAGATCCATAATCTAGCGCTCACGCTCTCAGCATATCCTCGAAAATCTGATTGACTCTCTCGGTCTGTCCATCTGTCTGCGGATGAAAAGCTGTGCTGAACTCTAGCCTGGTACCCAAAGTTTTGTGCAACTGATTCTAGAACTTTGAGGTAAATTGGGTTCCTCTATCTGATACAATGCTCCTCGGAACTCCATGCAGACATACGATCCTGGTCATGTATATCTTTGCCAACTTAGCACTAGTGTAAGTAGTCTTCACTGGGATGAAATGAGATACCTTTGTCAAACGATCGACTACAACCCAAATCAAGTCATAGCCTGAACGAGTTCTGGGCAAACCTGTAATAAAATCCATGCCTAGCTTATCCCACTTCCATTCGGGTATCGGTAATGGCTGTAACAATCCTGCTGGCTTCTGATGCTCTGCCTGTACTCTTTGACATACATCACAAACTGCTACATACTCCACAATATCCTTCTTCATTCCGGTCCACCAGAAAGTATCCTTCAAATCCAAATACATCTTGGTATTTCTTGAGTGAATCTAATATGGTGAATCATGGGCCTCCTGCAGAATTAACTTCCTGATCTCCGGGTCATTGGGCACAAAAACACGGTCTTCAAACCATAGGGTATCGTGCTCATCCTCACGAAATCCTTTAACTTTTCCTTTGCTCATCTTCTCCTTTATAGAGGCAACCTCCTTGTCAGTCTTCTGATCTTCTATGATCTTATCCATCAAGGTAGACTGAATCTCTAATGCTTCTACATATCCTCTTGGAACTATCTCCAAACATAGCTCACGAAGGTCCTCGGCTAACTCCTTCGGTAAATCTCCCGTCATTAGGGTGTTGACATGGCTTTTACGGCTCAGTGCATCGGCTACTATGTTAGCCTTTCCGAGATGATAATGCAATCTCATGTCATAATCCTTGATGAGCTCCAACCATCTCCTTTGCCTGAGATTTAGCTCCTTCTGCATGAAAATATACTTCAAACTCTTGTGATCCATGTACACTTCACAATGGTTTCCAATGAGAAAATGTCTCCAAGTCTTCAAGGCGTGCACTACGGCTGCTAACTCCAAATCATGCGTGGCATAACTCAACTCATGAGGCTTAAGCTGTCGTGAGGCATATGAAACAACTCTTCCCTCCTGCATAAGCACTGCTCCAAGTCCTTGACGTGAAGCGTCGCAATACACCTCATAATCTTTGTTCTGATCCGGCAAAATCAACACTGGTGATGTAACCAAACATTTCTTCAACTCCTGGAAACTGGCCTCACATTCCTCAGTCCATATGAACTTGGTATCCTTCTTCAACAACTCCATCATAGACTTCGCAATCTTCGAGAAATTTTCAATGAATCTCTGCTAGTATCCTGCAAGTCCAAGAAAACTCCAGATTTCTCCAACTGTTGTTGGGGCTTCCCATTTTGTCACAGTGACAACCTTGGTGGGATCTACTGCTATACCTTCTCCGGATATAACGTGTCCGAGGAATCCAACTTCCTTCAACCAAAACTCACATTTGCTAAACTTGGCATATAACTGATGTTCTCTGAGCTTCTCAAGTACCAAACGCAAATGCTCCTTATGCTCCTCTTCATTCTTCGAGTAAACCAGAATATCATCGATGAACACTACGACGAACTTATCCAAAAGCTCCATAAACACTTTGTTCATCATGTTCATAAAATAGGCGAGTGTGTTAGTCAGACCAAATGACATAACGGTATACTCGTGCAGCCCATACCTGGTGGTAAAAGCCGTCTTAGGTATATCTTGTTCTTGAATCTTCAACTGATGGTATCCTGATCGCAGATCGATCTTGGAAAATACCTTAGCTCCTTGCAATCGATCAAACAGATCACTGATCATTGGTAGTGGGTACTTGTTCTTGATTGTTACTTCATTCAATCCTCGATAATCAACAACCATCCTTAACGATCCATCATTTTTCTCCACTAGAAGTATTGGCGATCCCCAAGGCGAAGAACTTGGGCAAATATAACCTTTATCCAGTAACTCCTTAATCTGCTTTGTAATCTCCTCCAAATCCTTTGCGGGCATCCTGTATGGTCTCTTAGATATTGGCCCTGTGCCTAGCAAAAGCTCAATCAAAAACTCAATATATCTATCCGGTGGCATGCCTGGCAACTCCTCTGGAAATACATCAGGGAAATCCTTCACCACTGGTACTTCCTCCTGCACAACTCCTGATAAGGAATTTACTTGAGTCCTCTTCGGCACATGCCGGGATACATACTTGATCCTTCTTCCTTCTGGTGTCGTAAGCAAAATTGACTTACTGGCGCATTCACTGTTCCCTTCATACTTCGATAACCAATCCATGCCTAATATCACATCCAATCCTTGAGACTCCAATACTATTAGGTCTGAGGGAAATACATAGTTACCAATCCTTAATGGTAACCGATCACACCATAGACTAGCCATATATTCTACTCCAGGCAAGGTTACTAACATGGGTGACCTAAGGGCTTGGGTTTGCAGTTTATATTTATCCACAAATCCCCTTGAGATGTATGAATGCGATGCACCAGTATCAAAAAGAATGAGTGCAGTAAATGACTTAACCAAAAACTTACCTATTAATGCATCTGGCTGAGCTTCAACCTCTTCCACGTTAACGTGGTTCACCTATCCCCTATTGAAAGGGTTCGGCTTCTTCCTAGAGCTTCCATTGCCATTTCCATTCTGGGATTCAGGACATTCATTGGCGTAATGTCCAATCTTCTGGCACTTAAAGCAAGTGACTTGGCTCAGGTCTCTCTTGGCTGGTGTTGATGGGTTGGTACGATTCTGGCCGTTGCTTCCTCCATTCCCATTACCATTCTTGGGGCCATTATGATTGTGCGAGCTTCCTCCCCCATGGGTATGCTGAAAAGGTCCTCCCGGTTTAGGGGTAAAACGCGACTTCTGCTGAGCTCCAGAATTGTACTTCCCTTGTTCATACTTCCTCTTGCGTTCTCAATCTGCTGCTGCTTCCCTTCAATCATAAGAGCACGATATACCAACTCCTGGTAGTTTTTGAAGCTTGCTACCATCAACTGCATGCTCAACTCATCATTCAGTCCTTACAGAAACTTCTCCTGCTTAGCTGCATCCGTAGCAACGTCATCTGGGGCATAACGTGCTAGCTTACTAAAGTCATCCACATACTGGCCAACTGTCCGTCCTCCTTGGCGCAAGTTGCGAAACTCATGCTTCTTCATGGCCATAGCTCCTGCTGAAACATGGGCAGTATGGAAAGCCTGCTGAAACTGATCCCATGTCACTATGGCTATAGGGTAGGTGACAGTGTAATTCTCCCACCATGATGCTGCTGGTCCATCCAACTAATGTGCAGCAAAGCGCACCTTCTCAGCATCAGTACATCTTGTAGTGGTTAACTCCCTTCCAATCTTGCGGATCCAATCACCTGCTACTATAGGCTCGGTGCTACTAGAGAACACTGGTGGATTCAGCCTAAAAAACGGGTTAAGTGATCAACAAGTGGTGGCGGTGGTGGTGGGTTGTTGTTGTTGTTGTTCCCCTGATTCTGATTCTGGACTAGCAACTGCATCAACGTATTCTGTTGCTGGATCAACTGAGTGAGCTCCGGTGGGAAGGTAAATCCAGGGTCACGTCTCGGAGGCATCTGATGGGTTTAGAAAAGATGAGACTTAAGAATAGAGAGAGGTCTAGAGAGAAAACACTACCCATATGCACATGAGGCAAATGCACACAAAATCACGTCATTCAATCAAACAAGGGCATACAATCGGTCTAACTATTGCAAAAGTGCTCGGACTACTCTATTTACATGGGGGAATACTACTACTGATGGGGTGGTCTACTAGAAATATTCTTCGGTTGCAGACTCCATGATATCTGCTCCAGCTTCATCAATATAGTCACCATCGCTATCGTCTGGGTCCGAGTTGGTGTCGTCAATGATGATGTAGTCTTCCGGGCGAATCTCCTTGGGTTCTTCGTCTTCTTCTACTGGTGTAGGGTCTCCCATGAATATTCCGATCTTCTTGATCAGGTCATCATTCTTCTCCACTAGTACGACGATTTCCTCCTCATAATCTTCACGTGTAGCCTTGAGTTCTTCTTCCAGTTCCGTGATTCTTGTCCTCGCCTTCTTCAGATCTATCATGTCTGTGCACATCTGGTTCTCCTGACGTCGAATGTGCTGGTTTAACTCCTGGATAAAAGCTGTGATTGATCTATCCTTCTTGGTGCTGATCATCTCCCAGTGCTCATCTCGGCGCCCACAAATCTGGTAGATAGTATCCTTGATATCATTGCGGTAAACTTCTCCAATACATCCCATGGTGATGTGAGCTGCCATGCTCTTTCCTAGACTCCAGGTTGGTGCATCAAAGGAAAACTCTATGGGCTCAGTGACTGGCATGAACGTCCTTCCTGGAACTTGAACTTGAATCATCCAGCGCTCCTCTTCCGGTAAAGTGGCATTGTAGGTTCGGGTGAAGCTTGGTACTCCGATGTTCGGGTATCTAGTGACTTTCTTCAAGTGGTGTCCAAAGGGTGTATCTTCATCCGGTTGTGTAAACTTGTTCCTTGCATCCGCCATCCTAAAAGAGTAGAAAAGATGAGGAGTCAGAAATGAGAAGAGTGAGTAGTGATCTAGGGCTCTAGCTTAGTGGTCGTGTCCTACAGTCAGCGTGTGCTCTGATACCATCTTGTAGCGACCAGACCTCAACCAGTATGATCTCTGTGCTTCAGTGTCATCCCTGGATCAGTAATGCTGACACGCACAGTACTTGAAGGATTTACAACAAAGTAGCAATCACACACTTATTACATCGAGTGTCTCAAAAGATAATTTATTACAATAAATATGGCTTAAGGCCATCTAATAACGATAACAGCGGAAGGCTTGGAAGATAAGTGAGTCCATCAACTCCAACGGCATCACTGAGTATAGAACCACGACCTAAAGGCACCTTACTCATCGTCTGAATAGTCTGCAACATGAACGTTGCAGCCCGAAACGGGTCAGCACATGGAATATGCTGGCAAGGTAACACATAGAGAGTAATGAAAGAATAAGGCTATACTACATGCATATATGGCTGGTGGAAAGCTCTATGGTTACAGTTTTGCGTAAAGCCAATTTTTCCCTACTGCAAAAGGAATAAATTTTATTTAACTATCATGGTAGTTTTTAAACATTGAGAGTGTAGACACCCTCTCAATCCCAATTAAGCATCATCATTAAAACCCAACAAAATTAATTAAAGTAACATGATGAGATTCACATGATAATCCAAGTACTAGATACTCAAGATGTCCATAACCGGGGACACGACTAACCATGATTAGTTTATACACTCTGCAGAGGTTTGCGCACTTTTCCCCACAAGACTCGATCTCCCCTGTTGGGATTCTCGCACTACATGATGTTTGAGAAACGGGTGACCCAGACATAGTCTTTCAGAAGCGCTAGCACCTTACAAACGGGTAGACAGTACCAACCTACATCCCCTACATCTGCTAGTCTACCACTGTAAGAGTTCGCATGACTTAGTCAACTATGCTAGAGCCCATAGTAGCTTGTGGCTGCACATGGAAGTTTCTAGTATGAATAATCTCATGATCCCTTTGCGCCTGGGGGCGGTCCATAAAGAAAACAGGCAATCGCTGGAATACCCAGGTGCCTCAATCCACCTAGATGTGTGTTTAAGTTGTCACCTTAAATAAACCATTAATTTAACAATCTCACATCTATCATCGATACACTCACCCAATCCACGTCTACTAGCATAGCATGGCAATATAAGTAAACGTAGAAGTAACTCCCAAAGGTTTGACAATAAAACAGGTAATAGGTACTACCTCATCCCAAAACCCACAATTTAATTAGATCCTAATCATACAATGTTTGAGGATTGATCTAATGCAATAAAACTGGGTATGAAAAAGGTATGATCAAAGTGTTACTTGCCTTGCTGATGATCCGCGAAATCTAGAGATTCGAAATAGCAAGCGGCGCACTTCGGGTACTCTGTCGCAAACAAACAAGCATACAATAAGTACTCATCTAATGCACAGGTAAAACTCAAATAGGAGAACTAACCAGAAAGTTCAACTTAAGAACTCCGGTTTGCAAAAAGAATCAAATCAAACGAAGCAACGAAAGTCAAACGGCGAAAGAAACAAGCTTCGTTTACTAATCTGGATCTAAGTCAAATTTTACAGAAGAAAAAACTTGTTTGAGTTGGTTAAACGGAAAGAGGGTTTCGAGACGAAACTCCAGGTGCTTGAATTGCCTGATTCCGATAAATGAGCGAAAAGTTATACTAGAATGAAAATCGGATCAGATATCGCAATCAGAAATAATTGCGGAAAATCCGAGAAAAAGAAAAACGACGAACAAATTAACGAACGAATGTTCGTTTTCTGGAACTAAACGGTGAAAACCGTTTGTTAAAATGAACGATCGAGCGAACGCTCGCTAAATAAACTAAACCGGAAATAAACCGATCTAAAATAAAAACAGATCTAAAAAACCGAACGGAAAACCGAACGGTTTTCTTGAGGAAACCGGCGGCGGCGGCGGCGGCGGTGGTCAACCTCGGCGGCGGCGGGACGGCGGCGGGCGGCGGGGTCAGTGGGGGCGCGGGCGGCGTTGGCGGCGGCAGCGTGGGCGGCGGCGGCGCGGGCGGCGGCGGCATCAGGGGCGGCGGGGTCAGGGCGCTGGGGTTTGGGGCGGCGTTGGGCTGGGCTCCCCGGCTTATAAAGGCCGGCCGGACGGAGTCCTGGCCGAACACGACCCAAAGTCGGTTTCGTATTTTTTTTAAATAATTACATGCAGAAAAACGAATAAAAGAAATACTAAACAGACTCCAAAATCCCGAAATAAATTTTCCCCGACTTCTAAAATCAAGCCGGACAAGATGAACATTTATTTGGGGCCTAAATGCAATTTGACAAACGCGCATTTTCCTAAATTGAAATAAAATAGCAATAAATCCAAAATAAAATCTTATTTGATTTTATTATTAAATTGACAATATTTATTTTGGGAAAGTCATTTTATTCCCTCTCTCTTATTTTTATAATAGAAATAATTGAAGATAAAATAAGTAAAATCAAATGATCCTATTTTTCAAAATTTGAGGAAACTCAAATATGAAAATAATGAAATCCCCAACTCTCTTCGAGGGTCCTTGAGTTGCGTAGAATTTCTAGGATCAAACCAAAAGCAAATAAAATATGATATGCAGTGATGATCTAATGTAGAACATTCCAAATTGAAAATTTGGGATGTTACAGGTGGCTCCACTGAACTTTGCAAAACTTGATGACCTTGCTGCGGGTGACTCGGCTGGCAAATTCAAGAATCCTGACTGGCTTCTCCTCATAGGTCAGATCACTGTCCAACTGAATCGCATCCCAGGGCACTGTATCTCTCAGTGGTGTATCGGCCATCTCAGCATGACACTTCTTCAACTATGAAACATGAAACACATCATGAACGCCTCACAATCCTTCTGGTAACTCCAACTTGTAGGCAACTTATCCCATGCGTTCCAAAACACGGTATGGTCCTACAAATCTCGGGGCTAACTTTGCCTTAACTCCAAAACATTTAACATCTCGCAAAGGTGAAACTCGCAAATACGCTCTGTCTCCGATTTCATAGACTACCTCCTTGCGTTTTGAATCTGCATAACTCTTCTGCTTGGACTGAGCTACCTTCAGTCTATCTTGGATCAGCTTAACCTTCTCTTCTGATTCCTTAATCAAATCTGGTCCAAACAACTGGCGGCCTCCCACTTCACCCCACATCAACGGCGTCCTACACCTTCTTCCATACATGGCTTCGAACCGTGCCATCTTCAAACTGGCCTGGTAACTGTTGTTGTATGAGAACTCCGCGTAGGGCAGGTTGTCATCCGAACTAGATCCATAATCTAGTGCACAAGCTCTCAACATATCCTCCAGAATCTGGTTGACTCTCTCGGTCTGTCCATTTGTTTGCGGGTCAAAGGCTGTACTGAACTCCAGTCTAGTTCCCAAAGTTTCATGCAACTGAGTCCAAAACTTTGAGGTAAACTGGGTTCCTCTATCCGATACAATGGTCCTCGAAACTCCATGCAAACATACGATCCTGGTCACGTATATCTTGGCCAACTTCACACTTGTATAGGTGGTTTTCACTGGGATAAAGTGAGCCACTTTGGTCAAGCGATCAACTACTACCCATATAGACTCATATCCTAATTTGGTGCTGGGCAATCGGGTAATGAAATCCATGCCAAGCTTATCCCACTTCCATTCGGGTATCGGCATAGGCTGTAACAATCCTGTTGGCTTTTGATGTTCTGCCTTCACTCTCTGACATACATCACATACGGCTACATACTCGGCAATATCCTTCTTCATACCAGTCCACCAGAAACGTTCCTTCAAATCCAAATACATCTTGGTGTTTCCGGGGTGTATCGAGTATGGTGAGTCATGAGCCTCCTGAAGTATTAACTTCCTGATCTCTATGTTATTGGGCACATAAACACGGTCCTCAAACCATAAGGTGTCGTGCTCATCCTCACAAAAACCTTTGGCCTTTCCTTTTCTCATTCTCTCTTTTATATCGGCAATATCTTTGTCATCCTTCTGAGCTTCTCGAATCTTTCCTAACAATGTAGACTGAACTTCCATTGTTGCAACAAAACCTCTAGGAACAATCTCCAATCGAAGTTCCCTGAGATCCTCTGCTAACTCCTTTGGCAATCCTGTGCTTACAAGGGTGTTGGCATAACTCTTCCGGCTTAGAGTGTCTGCTACGACATTGTCCTTGCCTGGATGATAGTGAAGCTTCATGTCATAATCCTTTATAAGCTCCAACCATCTCTTCTGCCTAAGGTTCAGCTCCTTTTGTGTGAAAATGTACTTCAAACTCTTATGATCAGTGTACACATCACAACGGTTTCCAATAAGGTAATGTCTCCAAGTCTTCAACGCATGCACTACGGCAGCCAACTCCAAATCATGCGTGGCATAATTTAACTCATGTGGTTTCAGTTGTCGTGAGGCATACGAAACAACTCTTCTGTCATGCATCAGTACTCCTCCAAGTCCTAAGCGAGAGGCGTCGCAATACACTTGGAAATCCTTGCGTATATTCGGTAGAATCAGCACTGGGTTGTAGTCAGGCATTTATTTAACTCCTGAAAACTCGCCTCACATTCTTCCATCCATTTAAATTTGGTATCCTTCTTCAATAACTCCATCATTGGCTTAGCAATATTGGAAAAAATCTCAATGAATATCTGATAGTATCCTGCGAGTCCAAGAAAACTGCGGACCTCGCTAACTGAAGTGGGTGCCAACCATTCAGTGACTGACTGAACCTTGGTGGGGTCTACTGCTATACCTTCTCCTGATATAACATGTCCAAGGAATCCAATTTCCTTCAACCAGAACTCACATTTGCTGAACTTGGCATACAACTGATGTTCCCTGAGTTTCTCGAGAACTAAACGCAAATGCTCCTTGTGCTACTCTTCATTCTTTGAGTATACCATTATATCATCAATGAACACCACAACAAACTTATCCAAATATTCCATGAACACCTTGTTCATCATGCTCATGAAATAGGCAAGGGCATTAGTCAGTCCAAATGACATGACCGTATACTCATATAACCCGTACCTTGTGGTAAATGCGGTTTTAGGTATATCCTTCTCCCGGATCTTCAGCTGGTGATATCCTGATCGCAGATCGATCTTCGAAAACACCTTAGCTCCTTGCAAATCGTCAAACAAATCATTGATCATCGGCAGTGGGTATTTGTTCTTTATCGTCACCTCATTCAACGCACGATAATCAACAACCATTCTTAGAGACTTATCCTTCTTCTCAACCAAAAGCACTGGGGCTCCCCATGGTGATGAACTCCGTCGGATGTAACCTTTCTCCAATAACTCCTTGATCTGCTTCTTAATCTCCTCCAGATCATTTGCGGCCATCCGGTAGGGTCTCTTTGATATTGGCCCTGTACCTAGCAATAGCTCTATCAAAAACTCGATGTCTCGATCCGGTGGCATGCCTGGTAACTCCTCTGGAAAAACATCTGGGTAATCCTTCACTACAAGCACTTCCTCCTGAACAACTCCCGTGAGGGTATTTACTTGGCTCCTCCTAGGCGCATGCCTAGATACATACTTGATCCTTTTTCCCTCCGGGGTGGTGAGATAAATCGACTTACTAGCACAGTCAATGCTTCCTCCATACTTTGACATCCAGTCCATGCCTAATATCACATCCAATCCTTGTGACTCCAAAATTATTAGGTCTAACGGGAAAACATGGCTACCAATGGTTAAGGGTATCCGGTCGCACCATCGGCTAGCCATATACTCTGCTCCAGGTGAACTTACTAACAGAGGGGTCCTAAGGGCTTGGGTTGGTAGTTTAAACTTATCCACAAATCCCCTTGATATGTATGAATGTGATGCACCAGTATCAAAAAGAATAAGGGCAGTAAAAGACGTAACCAAAAACTTACCGATAACTACGTCTGGCTGCCCTTCAACCTCCTCCACGTTAACGTGGTTCACTTGTCCTTTGTTGAATGGATTGGGCTTCTTCCCAGTGCTCCCATTACCGTTTCCATTCTTCACTTCAGGGCACTTCGTGGCATAGTGTCCAGTCTTCCCGCACTTGAAGCAAGTAATGTGACTTAGGTATCTCTTGGCGGGTGTGGCTGGATTGGAGCGGTTCTGATTGTTGCTTGTTCCCTTCACAGTCCCATTCTTGGAACCATTGTGGTTATGCGAACTTCCTCCGTTCTGGTTATGACCTCCATGGTTATGAACAAGTCCTCCCGAGTTCGGGGTTAGACGAGGCATCTGCTGAGCTCCTGAGTTATACCTTCCTTGTCCATATTTCCTTTTGCGGCTCTCAATTTGCTGCTGCTTCCCTTCAATCATAAGAGCCTTGTCTACCAACTCCTGGTAGTTGTTAAATGTTGCCACCATCAATTGCATGCTCGTCTCATCATTCAGCCCTTCCATAAACTTCTCCTGCTTGACGGCATCTGTGGCCACATCATCAGGGGCATAATGAGACAGCTTACTAAATTCATCCATGTACTGCCCCACAGTATGGTTCCCTTGGCGCAAGTTGCGAAACTCATGCTTCTTCATGCTCATAGCTCCCGTTGAGACATGGGCGGTGCGGAATGCTTGCTGAAATTGATCCCATGTAAGAGTGGCTATAGGGTAGCTGACAGTGTAATTCTCCCACCATGAGGCTGCTGGTGCATCCAACTGATGTGCGGCAAAAACGCACCTTCTCAGCATCTATACATCCTGCAGTGGTTAACTCCCTTCCAATCATGTGGAGCCAATCATCTGCCACTATCGGCTTGGTGCTACTGGAAAACACCGGTGATTGCAATCTCAGAAAACAGGCTAAGTTATCAATTGGTGGTGGTGGCGGTGGGTTGTTGTTGTTGTTGCCTTGCTTCTGACCTAACAACTGCATCAGTGTATTCTTCTGCTGGATCAATTGAGTGAGCTCCGGTGGGAAGGTAAATCCGGGGTCACGTCTCGGAGGCATTTGAGGGTTTAGAGGGAAGAGAATAGAATAGAATGAGGTCTAGTGAGAGAAACACTACCCATATGCACATGAGACAAACACAATCATATCACTCAATCAATCAAACAAGGGCATACAATCAATCTAACTATCGTTACAAAAGTGCTCGGACTATACTATATACATGGTGGAATACTACTACTAATGTGGTGGTCTACTAGAAATATTGATCGGTCGAGGACTCCATGATGTCTGCTCCAGTTTCGTCTTCATAGTCATCATCGCTATCGCCGGGGTTCAAATCGGTGTCGTCGATGATGATGTAGTCCTCAGAACGAATCTCCTTGGGTTCAGAGTCTTCTCCTCCTGGCACGGGGTCTCCCATGAAGACTCCTAGCTTCCTTTCCAGATCATCATTCTTCTCCACTAGTACGATGATTTCCTCCTCATAATCTTCGCGTGTAGCCTCGAGTTCTTCCTCCAGTTCGGTGATCCTTGCCATCGCCTTCTTCAGGTCTATCATGCCTGCGTACATCTGGTTCTCCTGGCGACGAATGTGCTGGTTTAACTCCTGGATGAAAGCTGTGATTGATCTATCCTTCCTGGTGCTGATCATCTCCCATTGCTCATCTTGGCGCCCACAAATCTGGTAGATAGTATCCTTAAGCTCCTTATGGTAAACTTCTCCAATGCTTCCCATAGTGATGTGAGCCACCATACTCTTTCCTAGACTCCAGGTTGGTGCATCAAAGGAAAACTCTATGGGCTTGGTGACTAGCGTGAATGTCCTTCCTGGAACTTGAACTTGAATCATCCATCGCTCCTCTTCTGGTAGAGTGGCGTTGTAAGTCCCGGTGAAGCTTGTCGGATGTGGGGTTCCGGCAAACCCTTAAGGTTCGAACACTGGGGTGCGCACGAAGTCTTTCCCTCCTACCAATCTACGTTCTAGCTCTCTAGGATCTTGCGGACGAACTCGACAAACTCGCAACACAGAAAGACACAGGGTTTATACTGGTTCGGGTCACCGTTGTGGTGTAATACCCTACTCCAGTGTGGTGGTGGTGGATTGCCTCTTGGGCTGATGATGAACAGTACAAGGGGAAGAACTGAAGGAAATATGCCCTAGAGGCAATAATAAAGTTATTATTTATTTCCTTATATCATGATAAATGTTTATTATTCATGCTAGAATTGTATTAACTGGAAACAAAATACATGTGTGAATACATAGACAAACAGAGTGTCACTAGTATGCCTCTACTTGACTAGCTCGTTGATCAAAGATGGTTAAGTTTCCTAACCATAGACATGAGTTGTCATTTGATTAACGGGATCACATCATTAGGAGAATGATGTGATTGACTTGACCCATTCCTTTAGCTTAGCACTTGATCGTTTAGTTTGTTGCTATTGCTTTCTTCATGACTTATACATGTTCCTATGACTATGAGATTATGCAACTCCCGTTTACCGGAGGAACACTTTGTGTGCGACCAAACGTCACAACGTAACTGGGTGATTATAAAGGTGCTCCACAGGTGTCTCCAAATGTACTTGTTGGGTTGGCGTATTTCGAGATTAGGATTTGTCACTCCGATTGTCGGAGAGGTATCTCTAGGCCCACTCGGTAATGCACATCACTATAAGCCTTGCAAGCATTGCAACTAATGAGTTAGTTGAGGGATGATGTATTACGGAACGAGTAAAGAGACTTGCCGGTAATAAGATTGAACTAGGTATTGAGATACCGATGATCGAATCTCGGGCAAGTAACATACCGATGACAAAGGGAACAACATATGTTGTTATGCGGTCTGACCGATAAAGATCTTCGTAGAATATGTAGGAGCCAATATGGGCATCCAGGTCCCACTATCGGTTATTGACCAGAGAGGTGTCTTGGTCATGTCTACATAGTTCTCGAACCCGTAGGGTCCGCACGCTTAACGTTCGTTGACGATATAGTACTATATGAGTTATGTATGTTGATGACCGAATGTTGTTCGGAGTCCGGGATGAGATCACGGACATGACGAGGAACTCCAAAATGGTCTGGAGATAAAGTTTGATATATGGGATAATAGTGTTTGGTCACCGGAAGGGTTCCGGAAATCACCGGAAGGGGTTCCGGATGTTTCCCGAAATGTTTGGGTACGAGAACACTTTATTTGGGCCAAAGGGGAAAGCCCACAAGGTTTTTGGAAAGCGTAAAAGGAAGTTTTGCGGAGTCCAGGGGCCAGACGCCAAGGTCCCTGCCGTCTGGGTCCAGACGCCGGGAACCCTGGCGTCTGGCCCTGGAGTCCGAGAAGGACTCTTGCCTTTCGGGTGAAACCGACTTTGTGGAGGCTTTTACTCCAAGTTTCGACCCCAGGGCTCAACATATAAATAGAGGGGCAGTGCTAGCACCAAAGACACATCAAGAAACACCAAGCCGTGTGCCGGCAATCCCGTCCCCTCTAGTTTATCCTTCGTCATAGTTTTCGTAGTGCTTAGGCGAAGCCCTGCGGAGATTGTTCTTCACCAACACCGTCACCACGCCATCGTGCTACCGGAACTCATCTACTACTTCGCCCCTCTTGCTGGATCGAGAAGGCGAGGACGTCACCGAGCCAAACGTGTGCAGAACTCGGAGGTGCCATGCTTTCGGTACTTGGATCGGTCAGACGTGAAGACATATGACTACATCAACCGTGTTGATATAACGCTTCCGCGAACGGTCTACGAGGGTACGTAGACAACACTCTCCCCTCTCGTTGCTATGCATCACCATGATCTTGCGTGTGCGTAGGAATTTTTTTGAAATTACTACGTTCCCCAACAGTGGCATCCGAGCCTAGGTTTTATGCGTTGATGTTGTGCACGAGTAGAACACAAGTGAGTTGTGGGCGATATAAGTCATACTGCTTACCAGCATGTCATACTTTGGTTCGGCGGTATTGTTGGATGAAGCGGCCCGGACCGACATTACGCGTACGCTTACGCGAGACTGGTTCTACCGACGTGCTTTGCACACAGGTGGCTGGCGGGTGTTAGTTTCTCCAACTTTAGTTGAACCAAGTGTGGCTACGCCCGGTCCTTCCGAAGGTTAAAATAGCACCAACTTGACAAACTATCGTTGTGGTTTTGATGCATAGGTAAGAACGGTTCTTGCTAAAGCCCGTAGCAGCCACGTAAAACTTGCAATAACAAAGTAGAGGACGTCTAACTTGTTTTTGCAGGGCATGTTGTGATGTGATATGGTCAAGACATGATGCCAAATTTTATTGTATGAGATGATCATGTTTTGTAACCGAGTTATCGGCAACTGGCAGGAGCCATATGGTTGTCGCTTTATTGTATGCAATGTAATTGCGCTGTAATGCTTTACTTTATCACTAAGCGGTAGCGATAGTCGTAGAAGCATAAGATTGGCGAGACAACAACGATGCTACGATGGTGATCAAGGTGTCGCGCCGGTGACGATGGTGATCATGACGGTGCTTCGGAGATGGAGATCATATGCACAAGATGATGATGGCCATATCATATCACTTATATTGATTGCATGTTATGTTTATCTTTTATGCATCTTATCTTGCTTTGATTGACGGTAGCATTATAAGATGATCTCTCACTAAATTTCAAGATAAAAGTGTTCTCCCTGAGTATGCACCATTGCCAAAGTTTGTCATGCCTAGACACCACGTGATGATCGGGTGTGATAAGCTCTACGTACATCTACAACGGGTGCAAGCCAGTTTTGCACATGCAGAAATACTCGGGTTAAATTTGACGAGCCTAGCATATGCAGATATGGCCTCGGAACACTGGGGACCGAAAGGTCGAGCGTGAATCATATAGTAGATATGATCAACATAATGATGTTCACCATTGAAAACTACTCCATTTCACGTGATGATCGGTTATGGTTTAGTTGATATGGATCACGTGATCACTTAGATGATTAGAGGGATGTCTATCTAAGTGGGAGTTCTTAAGTAATATGATTAATTGAACTTTAATTTATCATGAACTTAGTCCTGGTAGTATTAGCATATCTATGTTGTAGATCAATAGCTCGCGTTTAGATCCTCTGTTTTATTTTTGATTTGTTCCTAGAGAAAACTGAGTTGAAAGATGTTAGTAGCAATGATGCAGATTGGATCCTTGATCTGAGGACTATCCTCATTGCTGCACAGAAGAATTATGTCCTTGATGCACTGCTAGGTGACAGACCTATTGCAGGAGCAGATGCAGACGTTATGAATGTTTGGCTAGCTCAATATGATGACTACTTGATAGTTTAGTGCACCATGCTTAACGGCTTAGAATCGGGACTTCAAAAATATTTTGAACGTCATGGACCATATGAGATGTTCCAGGAGTTGAAGTTAATATTTCAAGAAAATACCCGAGTTGAGAGATATGAAGTCTCCAACAAGTTCTATAGCTAAAAGATGGAGGAGAATAGCTCAAGCAGTGAGCATGTGCTCAGATTGTCTGGGCACTACAATCGCTTGAATCAAGTGGGAGTTAATCTTCCAGATAAAATAGTAATTGAAAGAATTCTCTAGTCACCATCACCAAGTTAGTAGAACTTCGTGATGAACTATAATATGCAAGGGATAACGGAAATGACTCCCAAGCTCTTCGTGATGCTGAAATCGACGAAGGTAGAAATCAAGAAAAGCATCAAGTGTTGATGGTAAACAAAACCACTAGTTTCAAGTAAAGGGACAAAGGGAAGAAAGGGGAACTTCAAGAAGAACGGCAAGCAAGTTACTGCTCAAGTGAAAAACCCAAGTCTGGACCTAAGCCTGAAACTGACTGCTTCTACTGCAAAGGGATTGGTCACTCGAAGCAGAACTACCCCAAGTAATTGGTGGATAAGAAGGATGGCAAAGTGAACAAAGCTATATTTGATATACATGTTATTGATGTGTACTTTACTAGTGTTTATAGCAACCCCTTGGTATTTGATACTGGTTCAGTTGCTAAGAGTAGTAACTCGAAATGGGAGTTGCAAAATAAACAGAGACTAGTTAAGGGTGAAGTGACGATGTGTGTTGGAAGTGGTTCCAAGATTGATATGATCATCATCGCACACTCCCTATACTTTCGGGATTAGTGTTGAACCTAAATAAATGTTATTTGGTTTTGCATTGAGCATAAATATGATTGAATCATGTTTATTGCAATACGGTTATTCATGTAAATTAGAGAATAATTGTTGTTCTGTTTACATGAATAAAACCTTCTATGGTCATACACCCAATAAAAATGGTTTGTTGGATCTCGATCATGGTGATACACATTTTCATAATATTGAAGCCAAAAGATGCAAAGTTAATAATGATAGTGCAACTTATTTGTGGCACTACCGTTTAGGTCATATTGGTGTAAAGCGCATGAAGAAAATCCATGCTGATGGGCTTTTGGAATCACTTGATTATGAATCAGTTGATGCTTGCGAACCATGCCTCATGGGCAAGATGACTAAGACTCCGTGCTTCGGAACAATGGAGCGAGCAACAAAATTGATTGGAAATAATACATACTGATGTATGCAGTCCAATGAGTGTTGAGGTTCGCGGTGGGTATCGTTATTTTCTGACCTTCACAGATGATTTGAGCAGATATGGGTATATCTACTTGATGAAACACAAGTCTGAAACATTTGAAAAGTTCAAAGAATTTCAGAGTGAAGTGGCGAATCATCGTAACAAAAATAAAAGTTTCTACGATATGATCGCAGAAGTAAAATATTTGACTTACGAGTTTGGCCTTCAGTTAAAACAATGTGAAATAGTTTCACTACTCACGCCACCCGGAACACCACAGTGTAATGGTGTGTCCGAACGTCATAACCGTACTTTATTAGATATGGTGCGATCTATGATGTCTCTTACTGATTACCACTATCGTTTTGGGGTTATGCATTAGAGACAACTACATTCACGTTAAATAGGGCACCATCTAAATCCATTGAGATGGCACCGTATGAACTGTGGTTTGGCGACAAACCCAAGCTGTCGTTTCTTAAAGTTTGGGACTGCAATGCTTATGTGAAAAAGTTTCAACATGATAAGCTCGAACCCAAATCGGAGAAGTAAATCTTCATAGGATACCCAAAAGAAAATGTTGGGTACACCTTCTATCACAGATCCGAAGGCAAGTTATTCATTGCTGAGAATGGATCCTTTCTAGAGAAGGAGTTTCTCTCGAAAGAAGTGACTGGGAGAAAAGTAAAACTTGATGAGGTAATTGTACCTGCTCCCTTATTGGAAAGTAGTTCATCACAGAAACCAGTTTCTGTGACACCTACATCAATTAGTGAGGAAGTTAATGATGATGATCATGGAACTTTAGATCAAGTTATTACTAAACCTCGTAGATCAACCAGAGTAAGATCCGCATCAGAGTGGTACAGTAATCCTGTTCTGGAGGTCATGTTACTTGACCATGACGAACCTACGAACTATGAGGAAGCGATGATGAGCCCAGATTCCACAAAATGGTTTAAGGCCATGAAATCTGAGATGGGATCCATGTATAAGAACAAAGTATGGACTTTTATTGACTTGCCCATTGATCGGCGAGCCATTGAGATTAAATGGATCTTCAAGAGGAAGACGGACACTGATAGTAGTGTTACTATCTACAAAGCTAGAATTGTCGCAAAAAGGTATTCGACAAGTTCAAGGTGTTGACTACGATGAGTGTTTCTCACTCGTATCTATGCTTAAGTCTGTCCGAATCATGTTAGCAATTACCGCATTTTATGAAATCTGGCAAATGGATAAACAAAAACTGCATTCCTTAATGGATTTATTAAAGAAGAGTTGTATGATGCAACCAGAAGGTTTTGTCAATCCTAAAGGTGCTAACAAAATATGCAAACTCCAGCGATCCATCTATGGACTGGTGCAAGCATCTCGGAGTTGGAATATACGCTTTGATAAGTTTATCAAAGTATATAGTTTTATACATACTTGCAGTGAAGCCTGTATTTACAAGAAAGTGAGTGGGAGCACTACAACATTTCTAATAAGTATATGTGAATGACATATTGTTGATCGGAGATATTGTGTAATTATTCTGCATAGCATAAAGGAATGTTTGAAGTAAGTTTTTCAAAGAAAGACCTCGGTGAAGCTGCTTACATATTGAGCATCAAGATCTATAGAGATAGATCAAGACGCTTGATAAGTTTTTCAATGAGTACATACCTTGACAAGATTTTGAAGTAGTTCAAAATGGAACAGTCAAAGAAGGAGTTCTTGCCTTTGTTACAAGGTGTGAAGTTGAGTCAGACTCAAAACCCGACCACGACAGAAGATAGAGAGAGAATGAAAGTCATTCCCTATGCCTCAGCCATAGGTTCTATAAAGTATGCCATGTTGTGTACCAGACCTATTGTATACCCTACCCTATGTTTGGCAAGGGAGTACAAAAGTGATCTAGGAGTAGATCACTAGACATTGGTCAAAATTATCCTTAGTGGAATAAGGATATGTTTCTCAATTATGGAGGTGACAAAAGGTTCGTCGTAAAAGGTTACGTCGATGCAAGTTTTGACACTGATCCAGATGACTCAAAGTCTCAATCTGGATACATATTGAAAGTGGGAGCAATTAGCTAGACTATCTTAGTGCAGAGCATTGTTGACATAGAAATTTGCAAAATACTTACGGATCTGAATGTGACAGACCCGTTGACTAAACTTCTCTCACAAGCAAAACATGATCACACCTTAGTACTCTTTGGGCGTTAATCACATAGTGATGTGAACTAGATTATTAAATCTAGTAAACCCTTTGGGTGTTGGTCACATGACAATGAGAACTATGGGTGTTAATCACATGGTGATGTGAACTATTGATGTTAAATCACATGGCGATGTGACCTAGATTATTGACTCTAGTGCAAGTGGGAGACTGAAGGAAATATGCCCTAGAGGCAATAATAAAGTTATTATTTATTTCCTTATATCATGATAAATGTTTATTATTCATGCTAGAATTGTATTAACCGGAAACATAATACATGTGTGAATACATAGACAAACAAAGTGTCACTAGTATGCCTCTACTTGACTAGCTCGTTGATCAAAGATGGTTAAGTTTCCTAACCATAGACATGAGTTGTCATTTGATTAATGGGATCACATCATTAGGAGAATGATGTGATTGACTTGACCCATTCCTTTAGCTTAGCAATTGATCGTTTAGTTTGTTGCTATTGCTTTCTTCATGACTTATACATGTTCCTATGACTATGAGATTATGCAAGTCCCGTTTACCGGAGGAACACTTTTTGTGCCACCAAACGTCGCAACGTAACTGGGTGATTATAATTGTGCTCTACAGGTGTCTCCAAAGGTACTTGTTGGGTTGGCGTATTTCGAGATTAGGATTTGTCACTCCGATTGTCGGGGAGGTATCTCTGGGCCCACTTGGTAATGCACATCACTATAAGCCTTGCAAGCATTGCAACTAATGAGTTAGTTGCGGGATGATGTATTACGGAACGAGTAAAAAGACTTGCCGGTAATGAGATTGAACTAGGTATTGAGATACCAATGATCGAATCTCGGGCAAGTAACATACCGATGACAAAGGGAACAACGTATGTTTTTATGCGGTCTGACCGATAAAGATCTTCGTAGAATATGTAGGAGCCAATATGGGCATCCAGGTCCCGCTATTGGTTATTGACCAGAGAGGTGTCTCGGTCATGTCTACATAGTTCTCGAACCCGTAGGGTCCGCATGCTTAACGTTCGTTGACGATATAGTACTATATGAGTTATGTATGTTGATGACTGAATGTTGTTCGGAGTCCGGGATGAGATTACGGACAAGACGAGGAACTCCGGAATGGTCCAGAGATAAAGTTTGATATATGGGATAATAGTGTTTGGTCACCGGAAGGGTTCCGGAAATCACTGGAAGGGGTTCCGGATGTTTCCCGAAATGTTTGGGTACGAGAACATTTTATTTGGGCCAAAGGGGAAAGCCCACAAGGTTTTTGGAAAGCGCAAAAGGAAGTTTTGCGGAGTCCAAGGGCCAGACGCCAAGGTCCCTAGCATCTGGGTCCAGACGCCGGGAACTCTGGCGTCTGGCCCTGGAGTCCGAGAAGGACTCTTGCCTTTCGGGTGAAATCGACTTTATGGAGGCTTTTACTCCAAGTTTCGACCCCAGGGCTCAACATATAAATAGAGGGGCAGGGCTAGCACCAAAGACACATCAAGAAACACCAAGCCTTGTGCCGGCAACCCCGTCCCCTCTAGTTTATCCTCCGTCATAGTTTTTGTAGTGCTTAGGCGAAGCCCTGCGGAGATTGTTCTTCACCAACACCGTCACTACGCCGTCGTGCTGCCGGAACTCATCTACTACTTCACCCTTCTTGCTGGATCGAGAAGGCGAGGACGTCACCGAGCCGAACATGTGCAGAACTCGGAGGTGCCGTGCTTTCTGTACTTGGATCGGTCGGACGTGAAGACGTACGACTACATCAACCACATTGATATAATGCTTCCGCAAACGGTCTACGAGGGTACGTAGACAACACTCTCCCCTCTCGTTGCTATGCATCACCATGATCTTGCGTGTGCGTAGGAATTTTTTTGAAATTACTACGTTCCCCAACAAGAACAACCTCCTGAGGTTGAGTTATTCTTGTGCTTTTGGACTTGTGTGTCTCTCTCCAGCTAAGATGAGATCTTTCTCCATCTCATCCCCCCTCTACTATGGTAACTAGTCCTACTTATAGAGGCCCTGGTCCTCTTCCCAAATATCGAGCGGGAAGGGAGCCAACAATGGCGGGCAAATTTGAAGGGAGACAGCTAGTACGAGCCATCCTGACAAAAGGTAGTCTGCGCCTGTGAAAGGCTCTAGGGTGACACCGTCTTGGGCTCCATGATGACCTCCGTCTTGCAGTCCTCCTGGTCTTGGTCTTGTTGCATCGGAATGGCAACCTTTGCCTGATGCCTCGATACTCCGTTGCTGCGCTTGCCTCCTTTGCACCATAGAGGAAACAAGGACACTGCGCGCGCTGGCGCCCGCCTGGTGTCGATCGTCATGGCTCACGTCACAAGAGCCTCGTGAGGTTCGCCCCGCCTTGATATCTTCGCTACTCGCGAGCCTGCTTGTCCAGGCCGCTCCAGAGGAGGTCTTGCGTCGCCCGCCTCGCGAGGCTTGGCCCCTCGCGAGGGTCTTGGATGCCTTGTTGATGAAGACGGGGCGTACGGCCTGCTGGCTCAGCCACGCCATGGGCCGCAGGCAGGCAGGTCTGGGGACCCCCGTTCCCAGAACACTGGCAGTAGCCCCCGAGCCCAAGGTGCGCGCGGGCTTGGCTTCACGGTGAAGCCAAGGGTCAAGTTCGGAGCACTGCGGGCCCCAAAAGCCTGCGGCCTTGGTCGACACATGGCAGTTGATTGGACATGGGCGTCTTTGCTTCCCCACGCTGTCTTTGAATCTGCATATGTAACGCCCCAGATATTACTTTCCCAATTTGTACTCCAACTCTTGCCGTTTCCGGCATTAAGTCATATTTATTTCTCGGGTTCGGATCTTTGTCTCCATGTGTTGTTTTCGTTTTCATGCATCTCATATCATGTTATCACGTGCATTGCATTTGCATACATGTTCATCTCATGCATTCGAGCATTTTCCACATTGTCCGTTTTGCATTCCGGCGCTTCGTTCTCCTCCGGTGGCCATTTCTAGATTTCTTTCGTGTGTGGGGATTAAACATTTCCGGATTGGACCGAGACTTGCCATGCGGCCTTGGTTTACTACCGGTAGACCGCCTGTCAAGTTTCGGGTCATTTGGACTTCGTTTGATACTCCAACGGTTAACCGAGGGACCGAAAAGGCCTCGTGTGTGTTGCAGCCCAACACCCCTCCAATTTGGCCCAAAAACCCACCAAACTCTGCTCCATGTCCTAGAGCGTTCGATCACGATCGCGTGGCCGAAAACCGCACCTCATTTGGACTCTCCTAGCTCCCTCTATGCCTATATATACATCCCCCCATTCCTAATCTCGGATCTCTCCCTGAAACCCTAGTCTAAAAAAACCAGCTCCCGCCGCCGACGGACATGTCCGGACCCTAGCCGGACACGTCCGCCGCGCCCCCTCGCCCACTCACGCGCCGCCACGTGGTCGGGTGAACCACTTCGCCACGCCAGGCCCGCCGGGGCCCGAGGCCGGCCCCCGCGGCCCGCACCGCGCCCGCGCCCCGCCCCTCCACCCACCGCCGCCTCTTCGAGCTCCGGTGGCCAGAGCCGCCATCACCGCCGCGGGCCACCCCGCGAGCCCGAGCCGGCCGCCGTCCGCACCACCTCGCCATCGCGCCGCCGCGCCCCGCCGCCCTTCGCCTCGGCCACCGCCTCCCGAGCGCCGCCTCGCCGCCGTCCCCTACACCGGCCGCGCCCCGGCCTCTTCCTCCCTCCACGCCGGCGATCCCCAGCTCCGGCGAGCCCTGTTCCGGCGAGATCCGGCCGCCTCGGTTCGCGCGCCGGACGAACCCTAGATCTGGGTTGACCCTTTTCCCCTCTCCCCCCTGTTTTTTGTGCTAAGTTTGACCTGCCATATCTCTGCACCCGTAACTCCGTTTTGGACATATGATATATCAAAATCTTCATCTCGACGAGTACATCATTTCATTCCATTGCATCATTTGCATTTGAGTTCATATTGGTGCCCAAAATGCTGTTAGAAGGAGGCTTCGTGAGTTAAATTGTAGATCCATTAGTTCATCATAGACTTTTGTCATTTTTGCCATGATTATTGTGTGCATGATATGCCTGTGAGTCTTTGGGATGAATTGTTAAGCATTTTGTCTTCTTTCCAGAGGTGCCACCCATGCATTTTTAGGATGTGTGTGGTGACTTGTGCAAGCTTGCAAAGAGAGTCACCTGAGAATTCTGTTTTCAGGGACTTAGTGGATTTCACTAAGTCTGGGATATTTTAGTTCATGATGCCATGTGTTCAGCTTGTTTCCTAGTGATCCGTGCCTCTTTTGAGGATGATCGGTAAGGGAGTTTTGATATTCATGTTATGATCTATCCATCCATGTCTTTGTTTGCATATGTGAAGTGCTCTAGCTTGAGTCAATCGAGCTCTACTTTTACTTCGTGGTAAATCTGGGCAGATCGTCAACTTGTTTGCAATTTTGCTGATGCCATTGTTAGTGATCCGTGCATGCAATGCCATTGTTCTTGCCATGTCTAGCTAGCATTTTGTGTCTTCTTTATGGATATATGCTTGCCTTGCCATGACTTGCACCGTAGTGAGTGCATCGAGCTCGTTTACATGCCTTCGTGAGTTATAATTTCAGCATGTCTCAGTTTTCACTAAGTCTGAAAACTGATTGTGCGTGAGCTATGTTCGTGTGCTCGTTAGAGTATTTTGTGAACCCTTTTGGCCCCAGGTCACTTTGGGTGTTTTGTTAAGCTTGTTGAGTATCTCAATGCCATGTTCTTACTTGTCATGTTCAGGTTATGTATCATGTTGTGTTGCTGCTCCGAAGAGAGCATCGTGGTCTGAAATTTCAGACTAGTGTTAATTTCACTAAGTCTGAAATATGTTTTGCTTATTCGTTTTTGCCATGCTTGTTTGAACCTCATAATGGATGAATTTGGCCGTGGCTCAGTGCTAGTGATTTGTTAAGCATCTTGTGTACATACCTGCCATGTATTTTGTTGTCATGTTTGGTGGCTGTAGCATGTTCATTTCGTTGCATTTAGGAGCCTACTTGTTGTAAATCGCAGATCGGTTCATTTCGTAAAACGCTTGCCATTTCCAAACCGTAGCTCCGATTCCTATGATCTTTATATCGTTTTCAGGTGATTTCATCCCCCCTATCCAGTGGCACACTTGGTTTTCCAAGTTGAGGCCAGGTTCATGCATTTCCTGTCACATCTTGCATTTTGCATCCCGCATCGCATCCCGCATAGCATACCATCATTGCATCTTATTGCTTGAGTTTGCACGTGGTTGATTGTATCCTTGTTGCTTGTTTGTGTTTTTGGGTAGAGCCGGGAGACAAGTTCGCTAACGAGGAGCCCGTTGAGTTTGCTTTTGAGGATCCAGTCAACTCTGACAACTGTGCAGGCAAGATGATCATACCCTCGAAATCACTACTATCTTTGCTATGCTAGTTTGCTCGCTCTTTTGCTTTGCCAATGCTACGATTCCTACCACTTGCTTGTCAGCCTCCCAATTGCCATGATTGAGCCTCTAACCCACCATTGTCCTAGCAAACCGTTGATTGGCTATGTTACCGCTTTGCTCAGCCCCCTTCTTATAGCGTTGTTAGTTGCGGGTGAAGATTGGAGCCATTCCTTGTTGGAACATTTATTTTTCTTGTTGGGATATCATTATATTGCCATGTTATCTTAATGCATCTATATACTTGGTAAAGGGTGGAAGGCTCAGCCTCTCGCCTAGTGTTTTGTTCCACTCTTGCCGCCCTAGTTTCTGTCATATCGGTGTTATGTTCCCGGATTGTTGCGTCCCTTACGCGGTTGGGCTATAATGGGAACCCCTTGATAGTTTGCCTTGATTAAAGCTTTTCCAGCAATGCCCAACATTGGTTTTACCATTTGCCACCTAGCCTCTTTTTCCCTTGGGTTTCCGGAGCCCGAGGGTCATCTTATTTTAACCCCCCTGGGCCAGTGCTCCTCTGAGTGTTGGTCCAACTGTCAGCTGCCGGTGGCCACCAGGGGAAACTCTGGGCTGGCCTACCCGTACCTAGGACAATCTGAGTGTGCCCTGAGAAAGAGATATGTGCAGCTCCTATCGGGATTTGTCGGCACATTCGGGCGGTGTTGTTGGACTTGTTTTAACCTATCGAATCGTCTTGTTGTACCGAGATACCGAGTCTGATCGGTGTGTCTTGGGTGGAGGTCTATTCCTTCGTTGACCGTGAGAGCTTGTTATGGGCTAAGTTGGGACCCCCCCTGCAGGGATTGATCTTTCGAAAGCCGTGCCCGTGGTTATGGGCAGATGGGAATTTGTTAATGTCCGGTTGTGGATAACTTGAACCTTAATTAATTAAAATGAATCAACTGAGTGTGTTACCGTGATGGCCTCTTCTCGGCGGAATCCGGGAAGTGGACACGGTGTTGGAGTTATGTTTGCGCAGGTTGCTCTCTAGTTTCCCGCTCGTGCTTTGCCTCCTCTTCTCGCTCTGTTTTGCGAATAAGTTAGCCACCATATATGCTAGTCGCTTGCTGCAACTCCACTTACATTACCCCTTTCCTACCTATTAAGCTTAAATAGTCTTGATCGCGAGGGTGCGAGATTGCTGAGTCCCTGTGGCTCACAGATTACTATTACACCAGATGCAGGGACAGATGATACAGCTCCAGATGGCGCGCTTGAGCTCAAGTGGGAGTACGACGAGGACTCTCAGCGTTACTATGTGTCTTTTCCTGATGATCAGTAGTGGTGCCCAGTCGGGGTTAGATTCAGGGCCTTGTCGCATGTTGGGGTCTTTTCCTATTTTGGCGCCGTAGTCGGGCCATGAGTGATTTGTATGATGGATGTTATTTATGTACTTTGTTGTGACGTGGCGAGTGTAAGCCAACTATGTACCTCCCCTTTATCTTATTTATGTACATGGGATGTGTGATGATTTCCCGGCTTGCGACATTGCTTTCAATACGGTTATGCCTCTAAGTCGTGCCTCGACACGTGGGAGATATAGCCGCATCGAGGGCGTTACAAGTTGTTAATCAGAGCCTTCCCCGACCTTAGGAGCCCCCATTGCTTGATCGTTTTAGCAGCCTAGTTGTGTCTAGAAAAATGTTTTGAGTCCTTTAGGAATTATATATCGGAAAGCTTAGGAATTCTTTTTACTTCCCAGTCTCCTCATCGCTCTGGTAAGGCATCCTGACGTAGAGTTTTGACTCTTCTCTTCTCAAATTTCACTAAAAAAATTAGGATCACGCGAGTATCTTGGATTTGTTCCAATGGCTTATGATGAGAATACTGTCTTGGTGCCTCCTGTCAGGGGTTTAGTGGAAGTGTCCCGGGGAGTTGAGCTCTGAGGTGTTGTCATCATAATTTTATCGTTGCAATTCTGGAATACTTGAGATATGTTCGCGACATCGAAAATCTCCTTTATGCAGTTCGTTTGTGAGATAACCTCGACGCCACCCAATACTGGGGCGGGAGTTCAGGAGTATCGCCATAACTTGTATAACGGATGCTTTTCGAAGGTTGAGGTAGATGGTTTCCGAAGGTTTCTTGGTTATGTGTTGAAGGATGGATACAGCTGGATGTAGGATTTGTTAGTTTGGGTGAGATATTATGCTTCCCCTGTATCCCCAACACCTGATTGCATAACCGGAAAATTTCGGGAGTTTCATAGGTGGGAATTCAAGTAGCTCTTAGGATATCTTTCCGACAGACGTATGATATGAAATTGGGGTTTGACGTCTAGTGGTTCGCCTATTCACGGTCGATTTTACAGTGGTCTCGTTGTGTCTTAAAGAGTCCTTGGCTATGCTGACTCGGGGACGCTTCATATGTCGTGTGCACTGCCTTGTACATGATGGTGCTGTACGATCGAGCCCGTGTAGGTCCCACCACGAAAACTTCGGACGAAATCTCTATCATATGGTTGTTCCGGCTTATTTCGCAAGCCAATCCTTGGTTTTATTTTGAGTTGTGGTATTCGAGTTGCTTCGAAGTCATATGTTGATTCCATCCCTCGTTGATGTACCTCTTCTACCTGATTCTACGTGGCTTCGCAATTTACAAATATGTGACCACTTCAAGAGAAGTGCATTCGTTCATTTTGTTCGGATGTGAAGACTTTATGTTGCAATTTCATTCCGTTGGATTCACCTTCAATATTTGTCTATTTGTGTGCTAATGGTGGTCAACCTCTTCAGGATGGCTCCTCCAACGCGCACGACTCCGAACCCTGATCCGCCACCACCTCCACCTCCTCCGGAGGCTTGGAAAGCTGTGATGGCCACAACCAATGCAAATACACAGTTGATCATGTAATTCCTCCAAGAGCGCAATCAAGGCAGTCAAGGGAATCAAGGCAACAATTAGAACCATTTTGCTACTCTGAACCAGTTCCTCGCAAATGGTCCAAAGACGTTCAGCAATTGTGTTGAGGCTACCGATGCTGACGATTGGCTAGTGGATCTGGGCAAGCATTTTTAATGCAGCAACGTCAGGCCTGAAGATTTCGTCAAGTTCGCTTCTTTCCAGCTCAAAGATCAGGCTGCAGAGTGGTTCCAGCAGTACAATGATTCCAGAGGTGGACGTTTGATCACTTGGGATGATTTTCGTCGATATTTCCGAGCTCATCACATCCCTCAGAGCGTGACTGAAAGCAAACGTGAAGAATTCCGCAATCTGAAGCAAGGCTCTTTGTCTGTCTATGACTACGACAAGTTGTTCCAGAAGCTCGCCCATTTTGCCAAGCAGAATGTTCCTGATGAGAAGAGCATGATCTATCAGTTCAGGGGTGGTCTCCGTGAAGAAATTCAACTCGCTATTGTCCTTTTTGAGCCGCTTAGGTACGATGAGTTCTACAACATGGCACTGAAGTAAGAGGCTGCTCAGTTGAGGTGTGATGCTTCCAGGAAGCGAGTCAGAGACACTACGCCTTTTTCCTCTACTCAAGTGGCCAAGCAGCAGAAGTATTGGCTTCCTCCTCCTCCGTTTCGTCAGCCATATCAGCAGAAGAGCAAAGGTGGCAGTGGTTCTTCCCACCCACCCAACCCAGGCTTTCAGAACAAGACTTCGTCTCAAGCTCCAAGATCAAGTGCTCCGTACCACCGTCCGCTTTCAGAAGTCACGTGCAACAAGTGCCAACAGAAGGGTCACTATGCCAACAAGTGTTTCAACCAGAGGCGTCTTCCTCCTCCTCCTGTCAGATCGGCAAGTACAGCTGTGGTCAAGCATAACCCCAAGTCCGCCAAGGTCAACTTGATGAACGCAGCTCAGGCAGAGGATTCGTCAGATGTCATCATGGGTAACCTTCCTGTTAATGATATTCCTTCAAAAGTTCTTTTTGACATGGGTGCATCGCATTGTTTCATCTTGAGGCCATTTACATCTAGGCATGAATTGGTTTCACAAGTTCTGCCTAGCCCATTAGCAGTTGTTTCTCCTGGTAAGCGCATGCAGGCTAACTCCATCGTTCCGGATGTTACTATCACTTTGGGCAATTATAAGTTCTTGGCTTCTCCAACGGTTCTTGGTGATTCGGATATCGATCTTATTCTCGGGATGGACTGGCTCTCTAAGCACAAGGCTCACCTCGATTGTGCAGCCAGGCAGATTCAACTGACTCATTCGTCTGAGGATTTAATTGTCTTTGCTGCTCGGGATGATACAATCCAGTTGTTTTCTCTCAATGAGAAGGGTGAATTGGATGCTATTTCGCAGATTCCGGTTGTTTGTGAGTATCAAGACGTCTTCCCAGAAGAACTCCCAGGAATGCCTCTCCATTGGCCCGTTGAATTTGTTATTGAACTTGAGCCCGGTACGGAACCTGTGTGCAAACGTCCTTACAAGCTCGGCCCCGAAGAGTTGAAGGAGTTGAAGAAACAACTCGATGTTCAAGAAAGAATGGGTCTCATTCGGCCTAGTACTTCTCCGTGGGGTTGTGGTGTTCTTTTTGTGAAGAAGAAGGATGGAACGGGCCGACTTTGTGTTGATTATCGTCCATTGAACAAGAAGACCATCAAGAACAAATACCTACTTCCCAACATCAATGAGCTGTTCGAACAACTCAAGGGTGCCCAAGTATTCTCCAAGCTTGATCTCCATATGGGTTATCATCAGATTCGCATTCGTGAGCAAGATATTCCCAAGACGGCTTTCAGGAAAAGCTATGGGTCATATGAATACACTGTCATGTCTTTTGGCCTCGCCAACGCTCCTCCGACGTTCTCTCGCATGATGAACTTCATCTTCAACCCCAACACCAATGACTTTGTTTTGGTCTATCTCAACGACATTCTGGTTTTACCAAGAACAAGGAAGATCATGCCAAGCACTTGCGTTTGGTTCTTGACAAGCTCAGGGAACATCAGTTCTACGCCAAGTTCTCCAAGTGTGGATTTTGGCTCGATGAGGTGCTTTATCTTGGCCATATCATCTCTGCCAAGGGCATTGCCGTGAATCCTGAGAAGGTGTGTGCAATTGTTAATTGGGAACCTCCTCAGAACGTGAAGCAACTCTGTAGCTTCCTCGGTCTCGCAAGCTACTGCCGAAGATTCGTTGAAAACTTTTCTAAGATCGCGAAGCCTCTCTCAAATCTTCTTCAGAAGCACGTCAAGTACGTTTGGTCTCCGGAGTGTGATATTGCTTTCAACACTTTGAAAGAGAAATTGATCACTGCTCCAGTTCTGACTCCGCCTGATGAAACCAAGCCGTACGAGGTCTTTTGTGATGCCTCTCTCCAAGGTCTAGGTGTTGTACTGATGCAAGAGAAGAAAGTTGTTGCTTATACCTCTCGCCAGTTGAAGCCTAATGAGAAGAACTACCCCACTCATGATCTCGAGTTGGCGGCAGTTGTGCATGCTTTGTTGACTTGGAGACATCTTCTATTGGGAAGGAAAGTGGACATTTTCACTGATCACAAGAGTCTCAAGTACATCTTCACCCAGCCTAATCTCAACCTCAGGCAGACTCGATGGGTCGAAATGATTCAAGAGTACAATCCGAGTATCGAGTATACTCCAGGCAAGGCCAATGTGATTGCTGACGCTTTGAGCAGAAAAGTATATTGCAACAGTCTGATTCTCAAGCCTTATCAACCCGAGCTTTGCGAACCTTTCCGCAAACTTAATCTGCAAATTGTTCCTCAAGGTTTCCTCGCCAACCTTCAAGTTTCTCCTACCTTGGAAGACCAGATTCGCCAAGCCCAGCTTCTTGATGCTATGGTGAAAAAGGTGAAGATTGGTATTGCAAAGAGTCAGTCCAAGTACAAGTGCTACCGTCTTGATGACAAGGACACTCTCTTCTTCGAGGACCGAATTGTGGTGCCCAAAGGTGAACTTCGTAAAGTGATCATGAACGAGGCTCACAACTCTCTCCTCTCCATCCACCCTGGGAGCATGAAGATGTATCAGGATCTGAAGCAAACTTACCGGTGGACTCGAATGAAGCGCGAGATCGCTCAATTCGTGAATGAATGTGATGTCTGCAGAAGAGTGAAGGCAGAACACCAAAGGCCAGCAGGTCTCCTCCAACCTCTTGCCATTCCAGAATGGAAGTTTGACCACATTGAAATGGACTTCGTGACTGGGTTTCCAAAGTCCAAGCGTGGCAATGATGCTATATTCGTTGTCATCGACAAGCTCACCAAAGTGGCTCACTTTCTGCCTATCAAAGAGTCAATCACTGCAGCTCAATTGGCGGAACTCTATACCTCTCGAATTGTCTCCTTGCACGGTATTCCTCAAGTGATATCTTCAGACCGTGGCAGCATCTTTACCTCCAAGTTTTGGGATTCTTTTCAGAAGGCCATGGGCACCAACATTCGCTTCAGCACTGCTTTCCATCCTCAAACAAGCGGTCAAATCGAGCGTGTCAACCAGATTCTTGAAGATATGCTCAGGGCTTGTGTTATCTCCTTCGGCATGAAGTGGGAGGATTGTCTTCCTTATGCTGAATTCTCATACAACAACAGTTTTCAAGCAAGTTCGGGCAAGGCCCCATTTGAAATTCTGTATGGTAGGAAGTGCCATACACCTCTCAACTGGTCTAAAACCGGTGAACGTCAGCTGCTGGGTAATGACTTAATCACAGAGGCCTGGCGATGCCCTTCCCAACAGCTACTTCGGCCTGGTGAGGCGGCTTATGGATGCCTGCCCACGGCTTGAAGTCATCAAGCGGTCCGTCTGCATCGAAGGTGTACGCTGGGCTTTCGCCCGTGTGAAGGTGCAATGGGCCAAGATGGACGCCGTGAAGCTGGTGAAGGAAGGGCCACCGAAGGGCAAGGAGCATCGCCACCCCAAGATGTACTATGAGGGTGTCCTGAAGGGCGCTCGTCTCGTAGCGGACGAGTGTACGAAAGATATAATATTCGAGTAACTCGCTCGTGCAATCCTGTATTTATGAAAACTTGTTCATATGCGCTATGCAGCGCTTGTTTGAATTTAAAATATTACCTTTTGTTCGGCTGTTTATCAAATCTCAGAGATGGCTAGTCGTCGGCTTCTGCCCCCACACCACGAGTGCTAGGGTGTTCGGGATAAACCTGAGCACTCTTGTTCCCATTGTTGGGTCCTTCGAGGGAGGTGCTCAGCACAACGAACAAGGCAATCGGACTATAATGCGTTATCACTCTCACTTAGCCATAGAATTCTATAATTTTAAATTTCGGTGAAGCCCCTAGTATTCGGAAGGCCGAATTCAGGGCGCGATACACGTCTTAAGCCGGACAGGGCCGACTCCTTGCTCTAAGCGGCATAAGTCTTTAGGGACTCGAAAACCTCTCAAACAGCGACCAGTCTCTCGCCTTATCATGCATGACAGACAGTTTTAGCTTTCTCTACTGAGGTGCTTAGCCCAGCAGAACCGGGGCACAATCGCAGTAGTTCTTCCAATGCTACCTTAGCCGATATAGCGGAATGTAAGGTACCAAAACATGGGAGCCGGGCAAACCCAACTATTGACCCAAGACATGATCCGGAGCTAATGCATATAATGCTATAAGTTCAGGGTGCCGCACTGTCGAAAGTGTTCGGACTTCTCACGCCGTATTATGGGGTATGCTTAAGCCCCTAGCGTATTGACCGTACCAGAGTGTACGGGTGCTGGATGTCATGAATGAACATATATATATATAAAAGAAGAATGCAATAATATTCTTAATGCTATGCATTTTTTATTCAAAAAGGTGCATTAAAGCAGAATGATACAAGTAGTGCGATAAGCAAAAAGTAGGACTATTTGACATGTCCCTTCCAAGGGCAAGCTGAGGAATAGTATTAAAACAAATATTTCACTCATTATCGTAATCCACCTAGGAGTTCCGTGGTGTGACGTAGCTTTCTGCCTCCTTGGTTGTTGCATCATGTGTTCGGCAATCACACTGCCGGATAGGTTTCCCGGAGATTAAAGTCCTAAAAGAGAAAAATAACAAAGAGGGAAGCCCCTAGTGCAGTTTAAGCCGTGACTTGGGGCGTGCCGCCGTCGTGCCCCCCTCCCCGCCTGTGCCCATGATATTTTTAATGCATAATTATGTACGCGTGGCACGGATTTCACCGTTTGGCTGGGGTCAGGGTGGGGGCCGCATTGTTATGCAAGCTCGGGACGTGCCAGGCGGTCCGGTTGCCGATTACTCCGGGCGCGCTTGAAGTTGTCCAGGTCCTTAATCGCCGAACTAGTGGATTGCCTTAAGAGGCTACTTTGCGATTCTGCTCCAAGGGCCGCAGTGTGCTCCTCCATGCGGAGAGAGCGCTCTATGTTTCCATTGACTGTGATGACCCCCCGAGGCCCTGACATCTTGAGCTTGAGATATGCATAATGCGGTACCGCATTAAATCTTGTAAATGCGGTTCGCCCGAGTAGTGCATGGTAGCCACTGCAGAACGGGACTATGTTGAAGATTAACTCTTCGCTTCGGAAGTTATCCGGAGATCCGAAGACCACTTCCAGTGTGACTGAGCCTGTGCAATGGGCCTCTACACCTGGTATGACGCATTTAAAGGTCGTTTTAGTGGGTTTGATCCTTGAGGGGTCTATACCCATTTTGCGCACTGTGTCCTGATAAAGCAGGTTCAGGCTACTGCCGCCGTCCATTAGGACTCGAGTGAGGTGAAATCCGTTAATGATTGGGTCTAGGACCAATGCGGCAAATCCTCCATGACGGATGCTAGTGTGGTGGTCCCTGCGATCAACGGTGATCGGACAGGAGGACCATGGGTTGAACTTGGGGGCGACTGGCCCCAACGCATATATGTCCCTGAGCGCACGCTTCCGATCCCTCTTGGGGATGTGGGTTGCGTATATCATGTTCACCGTCCGCACTTGTGGGGGGACCTCTTCTGTCCTCCGGTGTTCGGCTGCCGGGGCTCCTCCTCGTCATCGCTATGTGACCCCTTATCTTTGTTTTCGGCATTTAACTTGCCGTCTTGCTTGAACACCCAACAGTCCCTGTTGGTGTGGTTGGCTGGCTTGTTGGGGGTGTCGTGTATTTGACACGAGCGATCGAGTATACGGTCCAAACTAGACGGGCCCGGAGTGCTTCTTTTGAATGGCTTTTTCCACTGACCGGGTTTAGAGCCTTTGAATCCGGCATTAACTGCCGTATCCTCGGTATTGTCGTTGTTACTGCGGCGCTTATGCTTGTTGCGACGTGACCTGCCATTGCCGTCCTTGGTATCCGAAGTATAATGGTTCTTTGATATGTTATTACTGTGAGCCAGCCAGCTGTCTTCTCCCGCGCAAAAGCGGGTCATGAGTGTCGTGAGGGCTGCCATAGATTTCGGCTTTTCCTGATCGAGGTGCCGGGCTAGCCACTCGTCGCGGATGTTGTGCTTGAAAGCTGCTGGGGCCTCTGCATCTGGACAGTCGACGATTTGATTTTTCTTTGTTAGGAACCGTGTCCAGAATTGCCTGGCCGATTCCTCTGGCTGCTGAATTACGTGGCTCAAGTCATCGGCATCTGGTGGTCGCACATAAGTGCCCTGAAAGTTGTCGAGGAATGCGGCTTCCAGATCTTCCCAACAGCCAATGGACTCTGCTAGCAAGTTGTTGAGCCAATGTCGAGCTGGTTCTTTGAGTTTGAGTGGGAGGTATTTGATGGCGTGCAGGTCATCACCGCGGGCCATGTGGATGTGTAGGAGGAAATCCTCGATCCATACCGCAGGATCTGTTGTGCCGTCGTATGATTCTATATTCACGGGTTTGAAACCCTCTGGGATTTGATGATCCATCACTTCATCTGTGAAGCATAAGGGGTGTGCGGCGCCTCTGTACTGGGCTATATCGCGACGCAGCTCGAATGAGTCTTGCCCGCTGTGTTCGACTGGTCGGACTTACTTTTACTGTATCCGGCGTGGCAATTATCGTCTCGCATAGTGGCGCGCCCCCATGATCCGTAGATCGATCTTGCATGTGTTGCTTTGTCCTCCAATATGTCTTGCAGGTCTGGCGTATTTCGGAGGGAGGCATGTAATTATCATCCCCCGTCTTCGGAGGGAGGCTTGCCTCGCTGAGGCTTGCCTTATGATTCTATATTCATGGGTTAGAAACCCTCTGGGATTTGATGATCCATCACTTCGTCTATGAAGCATAAGGGGTGTGCGGCGCCTCTGTAGTGGGCTATATCGCGATGCAGCTCGAATGAGTCTTGCCCGCTGTGTTCGGCCCAGCCGGACTTACTTTTACTGTATCTGGCGTGACGATTATCGTCTCGCATAGTGGCGCCCCCCCCCCCCATGATCCATAGATCGATCTTGCATGTTTTGCTTTGTCCTCCAATATGTCTCGCAGGTCTGGCATATTTCCCCCTGCCTTTTTATTTGAATGACGTCGGGGTGCAGGCTGAGCTTTTGGCTGGAATGTCTCTCTGTCTCGGCCACGAGGTGGACGATCAGCCGCGTCATACGCCGGGGATGTAGGTTTCGGTGCTTCCTCCTCTAGTCGGGGTAGCAACCTGCACTTTGGGTAACTCTTGGAGGGGTGTTCGAGTTTATACTCCTCAGCCGCCAGGACTTCAGTCCATCTGTCAGCTAGCAAATCTTGATCAGGTTGAAGCTGCTGCTGCTTTTTCTTAAGGCTATTTGCCGTGGCTATAAGCTGGCGCTTGAAGCGCTCTTGTTCGATGGGATCCTCCGGCACGACGAATTCGTCATCGCCGAGGCTTGCCTCGTCTTCGGAGGGAGGCATGTAATTATCATCCTCCGCCTCTCCATCTGCCGCTCTCTCGGGAGAGCTGGCACCTCCATCCTCCTGCTCTAAATCTTGCTGGAGGGGATTGTTGTCTTCGGCACTGTCTGGAGTGCTATTATCTCCGGTGGCGGTATCACCACTTTTGCCTTGGCAGGACTTAGAGCGGCGCCGCTGACGTCGGCGCTTGGGTTCATTCTTGGAGGGGTTATCCTCCGTTGTCTCGTTGCCATTGCCTTCTTTGGGTGTGTCCACCATGTATATATCGTATGATGAGGTGGCTGTCTAGTGCCCTATGGGCAGTGATTCCTCTTCGACTCCCGCATCGTCGTCCATACCGTCGATGTCTTTGGAGTCGAAGTCGAGCATGTCGGTTAAGTCATCGACAGTGGCTACTAAGTGGGTGGTGGGTGGGAGGCAAATTTCTTCGTCGTCCGCATCCCAATCCTGCCGAACATGGTTTGGCCAGGACTCTCCTGACAAGGAGAGAGACCTTAATGAGTTCACTATGTCGCCGAAAGGTGAGTGCTGAAAGATATTCGTGGAGGTGAACTCCATGATCGGCGCCCAGTCGGATTCGATAGGCACGGGCACAGGCGGTTCGGAGTCCGTGGCCGGAGAAGGATCCGGCAAGTTGGTAACACGGCTCTCGTGAAGGGTAAGGTCGATATTCGGCTCGACCGCCGCAGAGGGTACGGCCTCCGTGATGGGGTCTATCCACCCATCCATGGATGGCGCAACTGGCTCTGAATTGAGGCTCAGAGCGGATGCCGGTGTGTCAGAGTAAATAGCCATGGGTAGCCTAGCCGGCTTCCCCTGGCCCATCAGAAAAATTACGAGCCCGTCCGGCTCTCAAGAAGACTCAAGACCTGGGGCCGCCTCCCCCCTTGCCGGCTATCTTCCCGGCCGGCTTCGGGGGCGGCCCGCCCTTTACCCCCACGAAGAAAGTTGTGGGAGGGCCGACTGCGAGAAGCCGGCTGCAACGGGGCCGACTCCAAGAGGCCGGCTCCCATAAAGTGGTCAAGGCCGTACCCGCAAAGTACGCGTCCACCCCGCGATGATGAAGCAGGGCGTGGCTACAGTGGAGCCTGCCACCCCCAAAACCCGGAGCACGCCTGGTACAGTGCGCCGTACGGGTAGCCACGACCCATCCGGCGCGGCCCTGCTGCCACGGTGGCCCCGACGCCGTCCACGACGGGCCACCAGCGTGGCCCCCGAGGCGGTGGGCCCCTTCGGGCAGAGAGATACCGAAGGCGGCCACACCTCCTCCCAAGTCGGCCTGATGGAGAGCCGGCCCCCCATAGCCGGCTCGCCATCCTCCTCGAGGGAGGCGCCCATTAAGGAGACAAGATACGGCGGGGCTACAGTAATCGCCCGCCAGGGCGGCGGCACTGTAGCCACGCTTACCCCGACCAAGCCTGCGTCAACAGCACGGAGCAACAGTAACCAGCCACCGACCAGGCCCTGGCCTGTGGGGCCTGCCTGTCGACCAAGGAGCCGGCAGCCGGCGGGACCCACCAGTCGGCGGGCCCTAGTAGCCGGCGCAGAAGCCGGCAAGCACAGTCACAGACAGCTGGGCCCCGCGCCCAACTGGATTACCATTGTACCCCCGGGGGGTAGGCCTATATAAACCCCCCGGTGCACCCATGCAAAGGGTTGGACTCTCAAGCTAGACTTAGACACCACACAAGGAGAAGAAGCAAGCTAGTTGTGCCCTTCTTCCTCCTTCCACCCAAACAGCTCGAGGAGCATTGTGTAGCTACTTGTTCATTTAGTAACCATGCGGAGACCCCGTAGAGCAGCAGTAGGGGTGTTATCTCCTCGGAGAGCCCTGAAGCTGGGTAAGATTCGCCGGTGTGCATGTCTTCGCCTTATCCCGTTTCCAGGCACCGGCAATGTTTTATTGGCTCCCACAATGATAAGCCACCCGTTGGCATATGTCGCACCTACCACCCGACATTTGGCGCCCACCGTGGGGCCAGGTGCACCGTCGTCCGGAGACCTGTTCTGGACGGGAACCCTTTTCCTCCCCCGCGAGCGTAGCCAGCCCGGCTCGCCCGATGGCGCTTGCCACGACGCGCTGCATGGCGTCACCAACATCTGCGCGGCGAGCAGCCTCGCCGACCTCTTCGACAAGGCCCGCATCTCCGACGAGCTTGCCTCCGATGCGGGCACCGACCACCTCGCCAACCTCCTCGGCCAGCTCCACGTCTCCAGCGAGCCCGCTGCGGATTTGGAGTCGGTTGGCTCCACCGACCCGATGCCTGTCGACTCCGACACGGCATCCTACGACACCTTCCCCACCAACGTCACGATCTACAACGACCCGCTCCCTCCGGCCGGCGATCGCGATACTGTCACCACTGAGGTGATGGTTATCGGCCACGACGGCCCGACTGACGAGGGCGCCCGCGACGCCCCACGCGCGGCGGCCCACAACTTGTCAGGCCCCCTTCCGGCTGACGGCAACGACGAAGTACTGGAGGCCTCGCCCTCCTCGCGAAGGGCCGGCGGCTGGCCTCCGTAAGACGCCTCACCGAGGCCTACCAGCGCGAAGCTGACCGCGCCGCCTTTGGCACGCCGGCTCCGGCTGGCCCAAGCCGGGCTGGTGCTGTCAGGCAACGCGGTGCCGTCATCGCCGACACGCTTGGAGTCGATCGCCCGGTCTACGCCACTCCGCTCGAGAACCTGCGCGCTGCCCAGGCGGCCGTAGACGAGTTGGACGGCTTGGAAGCCGAAGACCTCCCCCACATGACGCGGCGTATACAGCAACTAATTGACGCGGCCGCTCGGCGGCACGAAGCCGACGCCTGTGCTGGGAGCCCTCCCCCGTGACGCGACCACGGCGCGACTTCCCGATCGCCGACTACGAGCAACACCCGCGCGTGGCGCGAGAAAGAGCCGGCTTCCAGCCGAAGCCGGACCCAAATCTCCATCGAGCGAGACGCGGACGGCCGTCCCCGAGCCATGGAATGGCGGGGCACCCCGCCTCCGCCTCGAGCTCGTGGAGAGAGATACCCCACCCCGCCTCCAGTGGCGCACCCGACTCTCAGCGGCCGGCTTGGTCGCCGCGAAGGAGTCGGCGAAAACGACGCCCGCCACCGGATCGACCGCCTAGCCAGATCCCTGGCGCTGGAAGAAGAAGACGATGTCGGCCCGCCTTGCTTTGGCCCCCGCATCCGCGACGAGCCCTTCCCCAAAGGGTTCTCGCTCCCAAGAGACACTCCCAAGTACAACGGCTCGGTGAAGCCGGAAGACTGGCTGACCAACTACTCCACAGCCGTCAGCATCGCCAATGGCAACCGGCGCGTTGCCATGAAGTACGTGCCCCTCATGCTGCAAGGCACGGCACGGACTTGGCTTAACAGCCTCAAGCCTCTCAGCATCAACAGCTGGGTAGATTTCACTGAAGCCTTCGTTCGCAACTTCACCAGCACCTACAAGCGGGCTCCCAAGCCCAGACAGCTCTCCCAGTGCGTACAGGGCCCAGCCGAGTCCACTCGCGACTACCTCATGCGTTGGGCCGAGCTCCGCAACTCCTGCGAGGGGGTGCATGAGGTGCAAGCCATCGAATACTTCACTGCAGGGTGCCGAGAGGGCACCCTCCTCAAGCACAAGCTTCTTTGTGACGAGCCGACTACCCTCGACGAGCTCCTGAACATCGCCGACAAGTACGCCACCGCCGACTCCTCGATGAAGACCGAGCTCCGGGTGGACGCGACCGGGAAAGTGCTCAATCCGGCGCCCCAAGCACCGGCTGGAGATGCCGGCCGACGCCAACACCAGAATGATCAGAAGCACAAAGGCCCTGCGCCGCCTCCCGCTAGCCGGCAAGTGGCCACGGTCGAAGATGCGCCGCCTGAGGGGCGGCCCGCGCCCAAGAAGCCCAAGGGCGGCCGGCCGGCTTGGCAGCCGGCCTTCCCCTATGAAAAAACCCTTGACGCCCCGTGCAAGTTCCATAGCGGCGCGAAGCCGTCCAACCATATGACCCGAAAGTGTAACTGGCTCGCCCGAATCTCCAAGGGCGAAGGGCTCACGCCGACTCCGCCTGCCGGCCCGCCGCCTCCGGCTCCGCTGCCCAAGGCCGCTCGGCCCGCGGTCGACGCCGTGCAGGACGAGTTCCCCGATGAGCAAGCATCTTACGTTGTCTTTACGAGCCAGCCTGAAGACCGGTGCAACAAGCGCCGAGAGCAACAAGAAGTCAATGTGGCCGCCGCCAACCCAGCCGGCCACATGCATTGGTCAGAGAAATCCATCAACTGGAGCCGGGCCGACCACCCAGAGGTGATGCCATCCCCTGGCTCCTACGCTTTGGTCCTGGAGGCCACCCTTGCGACGGACACACGTGCCGCCCACTTCTCCCGCGTGCTAATCGATGGTGGAAGCAGCATCAACATCCTGTACCGCGACACCATGGAGAAGTTGGGTGTTAGGGCAAAACAGCTTGTGCCGACTCGAACGGTGTTTCACGGCATCATACCCGGTTTGTCCTGTGCCCCCATCGGCAAGATCAAGATCGATGTACTCTTTGGGGGCAAGGATCATTTCCGCCGGGAAGCAATCTGGTTCGAGGTGGTGGACCTGGAGAGCCCTTACCACGCCTTGCTTGGCCGACCCGCCTTGGCCAAGTTCATGGCGGTCCCCCACTACGCATACCTCAAGATGAAGATACCAAGCTCCAAGGGCATCATCACCATCACCGGCGACTACAAGAAGTCCACCGACTGCGCCGTGGCCAGCAGCCGGCTGGCCGAATCCCTCGTGATTGCCGAAGAAAAGAAGACGCTGGACAGGGTTGTGGCCCTGGCCAGCAAGCAGCTAAACCAGCCCACCGACTCCAAGGAGTATGATGCCCAAGGATCTTTCCAACCGGCCAAGGAGACCAAGAAAATACAGCTCGACCCCGAGCACCCTGAGAGGTTTGCCGTCATTGGGGCGAGCCTAAGCAGCAAATAGGAAGGAGAGCTCGTCGATTTCCTCCGTGAGAATTGGGATATCTTTGCATGGTCCCCCAAGGACATGCCGGGTGTTCCGAAGGATTTCGCCGAGCACAAATTACATGTGCGGGAGGACGCCAAACCAGTCAAGCAGCCTCTCCGCCGACTGTCAGAGGAGAAGAGAAGGATCGTAGGGGAGGAGATAGCCCGGCTTCTTGCAGCCGGCTTCATCATGGAAGTTTTCTTCCCCAAGTGGCTCGCGAACCCGGTTCTCGTGCTGAAAAAGAATAACAAGTGGCGCATGTGTATAGATTACACAAGCCTCAACAAAGCCTGCCCAAAAGATCCCTTCGCCCTGCCCAGAATTGACCAAGTGATAGACTCCACAGCCGGATGCGAGCTGTTGAGTTTTTTGGATGCTTATTCGGGAAAGCACCAGATAAAACTGAACCCGGATGACCGACTGAAGACCGCCTTCATCACGCCGTTTGGAGCCTTCTGCTACCTGACCATGACGTTCGGCTTGAGGAATGCCGGCGCCACTTTTTAGCGTTGCATGCAGAAGTGCCTCCTCACGCAGCTCGGCAAAAACGCCCACGTCTACGTGGATGATATCGTGGTGAAGACGGAGAAGCGCGGCACTCTGCTGGAAGACCTGAAGGAGATATTCGAGAACCTGCGTCGGTTCCGAATCAAGCTCAACCCCGAGAAATGCGTGTTCGGAGTGCCAGCCGGCCAGCTCTTAGGGTTTCTGGTCTCCGAACGCGGCATCGAGTGCAACCCTGTGAAGATCAAGGCCATCGAGAGGATGGCGGTCCCAACCAAGCTTCAAGAGATCCAGAAGTTCACCGGGTGCCTGGCCTCTCTGAACCGCTTCATCAGCCGGCTTGGAGAGAAAGCTCTCCCTCTCTGCCGCCTCATGAAGAAGAGCACCCACTTCGAGTGGAATGACCAGGCCGACCAAGCTTTCCACGAGCTAAAGAAAATGCTGGCCACGCCGTCTGTCTTGGCGGCGCCGACTGAGAAAGAGCCCATGCTCCTTTATATTGCCGCCACTAGCTGGGTGGTCAGCACCGTCATTGTAGTCCAACGCCCCGAAGAAGGCCGAGCCCAGCCGGTCCAGAGGCCGGTTTATTACCTGAGCGAGGTGCTGTCCGCCTCGAAACAGAACTACCCGCACTACCAGAAGATGTGCTACGGCGTGTACTTCACCGCCAAGAAGCTGAAGCCGTACTTTCAAGAACATCCTATCACGGTCGTATGCACTGCCCCGCTGGCCGAGATCATAAGCAGACGGGATGCATCCGGCCGGGTGGCTAAGTGGGCCATCGAGCTAGCCCCTTACACGATCTTCTACCAACCCTGCACCGCCATCAAGTTGCAAGCACTGGCCGACTTCCTCGTCGACTGGGCCGAGACCCAGTACTTACCGCCATCTCCCGACTCCACCCATTGGTGCATGCACTTTGACGGATCCAAGATGCGCACCGGCTTGGGAGCCGGCGTCGTCCTTACCTCTCCTAAGGGCGACAAGCTCAGATACACGCTGCAGATCCACTTCGCCGCCTCCAACAATGTAGCCGAGTACGAGGCGCTCATACACGGGCTCCGGCTTGCCAAGGAACTCGGCATCCGCCGGATCCTGTGCTATGGCGACTCGGATTTGGTGGTTCAGCAATCATCTGGCGACTGGGACGCCAAGGACGCAAACATGGCAAGCTACCGCTTCCTAGTGCAGCAAATCAGTGGATACTTCGATGGATGCGAATTCCTCCATGTACCGCGAGCCGACAACGAGCCAGCAGATGCCCTGGCCCGAATAGGCTCCACGCGGCAAGCAATACCAACCGGCGTCGCCCTACAACGCCTCCTCAAGCCGTCCATCAAGTCGTCTCCGGAATCCGACTCCATCTTTGTGCCGCCTAACCCCGATGGGGCCGGGTCCGGCTCGAAGAATCAAGCAGTCGGCCCGGGGACTTCAATACTCGGCTTGGGGACTGCAGTAGCCGGCTCGGGGACTGCCGGACCCGGCTCGGGGACTATGGTACCCGGCTCAGGGACTGCGGTAGCCGGCCCAGGGACTTCTTCAGCACAGCAAGCGGCGGCCGATTCCAGCACTTCATTACCCAGCCCGCCCACCCTGGTGGCTGTAGCCACATTGGCGGCAGGGGAAGTCGCAGCTCCATCATGGGCCCAAACCATCCTCAACTTTTTGGTGAACCAAGATCTGCCGGCTGACGAAACCGAAGCGAGACAAGTCCAACGTCGAGCCGGAGCATACACAATCGTCAACAGAGAACTTGTCAAGCGTAGTGTCACCGGAGTCTTACAGCGATGCGTCGAGCAGGAGAAAGGCATTGCAATCCTTAGAGATATACACCAAGGAGAGTGCGGCCACCACGCCGCATCAAGATCACTTGTCGCCAAAGCTTTCTGCCATGGTTTCTTCTGGCCGACTGCTTTGGACGACGCCAAAGAGCTAGTCAAACACTGCAAAGGCTGCCAGCTTTTCAGCTCCAAGCAACACATGCCGGCTTCGGCACTCAAGACCATTCCCCTCACCTGGCCCTTTGCCGTATGGGGACTGGATATGGTGGGCCCATTCAAGATGGCGCGCGGCGGCATGACACATTTGCTCGTCGCCGTTGACAAATTCACCAAGTGGATTGAGGCGAAGCCGATCAAGAAGCTGAATGGGCCGACTGCAGTGACTTTCATTGCAGATATAACAACCCGGTACGGCGTACCGCACAGCATCATCACCGACAACGGCACGAATTTTGCCAAAGGTGCCTTGGCACGGTTCTGCGCTGCACAAGGTATCCGGCTGGACCTTGCGTCCGTCGCCCACCCGCAGTCAAACGTCCAAGTGGAGCGAGCAAATGGCCTCATCCTGTCCGGCATCAAGCCCCGACTGGTCGTACCTCTGGAGCGTTCAGCCGGTTGCTGGCTCGATGAGCTGCCAGCTGTCCTATGGAGTCTGCGTACTACCCCAAATAGATCAACCGGCTTCACTCCTTTCTTCCTTGTATATGGTGCCGAGGCAGTCATCCCAACAGACATCGAGTTCGACGCGCCTCGGGTAACCATGTACACGGAAGCGGAAGCCAAAGAAGCAAGAGAAGACGGCGTCGACCTGCTGAAAGAAGGCCAGCTGTTAGCCCTCAGCCGGTCTGCCATCTACCAGCAGGGTTTGCGCCGCTACCACAGCCGGAAGGTCAGACCAAGATCCTTCCAGGAGGGCGACCTTGTGCTCCGGCTGATCCAGCGAACAGCCGGCCAGCACAAGCTCGCAGCCCCCTGGGAGGGTCCCTTCGTCGTCAGCAGAGCTCTAGGCAACGACTCCTACTACCTCATCGACGCGCAGAAGCCGAAGGCACGCAAGAGAGACAACTCCGGCAAGGAGTCGGAACGACCATGGAATGCCAATCTTCTTCGGAAATTTTACAGTTAAAATGCAGTATGTATCACGTCCACTTTTGTATTAAGTACGAAACAATAGGCTCCCCGAGGAGGACTCGGGGACTGCCATCTTTTATTTTATGAATGAAAGTTATCATGCGTATGGTATCGCCTGTTCATTTATTTTTGTCCGGCACTGGGTTCGACGAGTCGGCCCGGGGACTAGCCGACTGGAGTTATATTAGGAGCCCTACCCACGGTCAGACAAGTAATGTGCTGACACCCAGGCTTGGCTCTTGCCAAAATCGCAGTTCGAAGAACCGACTGTCCGGCTGGCAAGAGTCATAAGCCGGAAAGGGTGCGCACACGAAAAACGGCCAGGGACTAACGGGCTTATATAACAAAAGTCGGCTTGCCGCCTCCCGCCGACCGACTACCAGAGTAGCCGGCCGGCCGGCTTACATTCAATCTGCTTCAAATCCAAGAAAGCTCGAGTACTTGCCTTCCCAAAGAGGGAAGGCGGCAAAGGAAAAAGCCTAAGGATAAAAAAGTGCACTTGAATGGAAGCCAACACATGCATACAATAATATTTACACAAAGGACCTCCAGAGAGGTCAGCATCCAACATTGTTCGATACACCCCCAGTGGGTGGAATTGCGGAAACTTAAAAATTGTTCGAAAAGACAAAAGCAGGAACAACAGGGACGGCAGATCAAGCCGGCGGGGCCGCTGACGAGTCGGGCTGGGCGGTGGAGACGGTCGCGCCGACTGAAGGAGCGGCCGGCTGGCCAACTTCGGCCTGATCACCACCTCCGGCAGAGGGCGCGCTCCCACGCGGCTCGTTGCTGGAGGCACGGTCGGCTTGAGGGCGGTCGGTCGTCTCACCAGCCGGCTCGGCGTCTCCGCCGTCTTCTTCCTCGTCATCCTCGCCCTCGTCGCTGGAGGCAATCTCCTCGGCCGAGTCCTCGCCTTCCGCCGGGTTCAGCCCGAACCACTCCTCCGGCTGGGCGATGCCGTCATCACTGAGTTCCGGCGCGAAGACGCTGGTGTCGGTGCACTCGGCGACCGTCGAGGCGCGCTGCGCGATCGCCGGCCGCACCTCCTCCAGCTCCGCGTCGGCCTCCAACCGCCAAGTCCGCAGCTGGTCTAGGCTTACACTGGGTACCACGCGCGGACGAACTCCAACACACGCCCGGCTCCGAGACGGGCTGCTGACGCCTTCCAAGCCTCGAAGCGGCCGACTGCGACTTCTAGCCAATCGGCGGTCCGACTTGGGGTGCGGGGAATCATCTGGCCGGGCCAGAGCGCGGCCAGCACCTGCGCCCCGGCACGTTGGAGCCGGCGGAGCATCCGATGGGCTGGCTGCAGTCGCGCTTGGATGGCAATAAGCTGCTCCGACAGCGTTCGATTTGCACCCGGCGAAATGACAACTCCAGCCTGACGGCGCGCCTCGCGATGGGCCTCGATGGCTTGGGTGGCGAGGACGGAGTGGCCGGGAAAGTAATCTGCGCAAAGTAACAAGCACAAGTCAGAATAAAACCCCAGGCGGCCGGCAGATGGAGGAAGGGTAAGAAAGGCGGCTTACCATCGATCAGATCTTCGATTCGACCGAAACCTTCCTCCAGCGCCTGGCGCGTCTCGGCCCAGCTCGCCGCCTTGGTCTCGAAATCCGCCTTCAGGGCAGCATCGCCGTCCTGCGCCTTCTGCAGGGCCGCCTTATGGCTTTCCTCCTGGTCGGCCAGTTTCTTGACCAGGCGGTCACGCTCCTGAACCAAGTCGGCATACTCGGCGTCCCTGGCACGAAGAGCGGTCTGCACTTCGCCGAGCTCCCTCCGCAAGTCAGCATTGGCCCCTACACGAGCAAGAGACAAAGAGAAAAGGTCAATAAGGGAAAGGTCATCAAGAAAGATCCGACCCGACTGCGCTGCAGTCGACCCGGATCTCGGGGACTACACCCAGTGGGTGCGCTGTCGCACCCCCACGAGAGACAGATAAAAGCAATATACTTACGTCGTCTGCTGGCCAGGTCTTCGGTCCTCCGGCTCAGCTCCCGAGCCTGGGAGTTGAAGGCGGCGGCACGAGAGTTGTGATAATCCTAAAGATCAGACGGAAAACAGAGTTAAGATAGTCGTCAGGAAAGATCTAACCCGACTGCGCTGCAGTCGGCCCGGATCTCGGGGACTACACCCAGTGGGTGCGCTAGCGCGCCCCCACGGAAAAATCAGAGGACCAGAGCGGTCGACAAGTAAAAAACTTACCCGGATTGCGGACCGCGTCGACAGAAACTCCTGAGTAAATTGATGTAGGAGGGCGGCCTGAGCCTGCAGCCGGCTCCGAACCCCTTGGGCCGCCACGTTCAGCTCGCCACTTCCTCCGCTGGGAGTCCACCCGGACGTGGCGGAACCGGGCGCCTCCAAGGTTTCTGACGTCCGGTCAACACCCGCGGCTTGGCGCATGTCCGGCGGGGCCGTGCTCCCTCCGGCGCGCTGGCTCGCCGCCAGCTGAATTTCAAGACCGGCTCCGGCCTCGGGTGCGGCCCGGGCCGGCTCCTCCGGCACCGCCGACGACTGGCCGCCTTCGCCCGCTCCGGCTGGCGCTGCCGGCGGCGTCCTCTCCGCGAAGACCTCGAAGAGCTCATCCCTCTGCGCCGGCGGCTGATCGGGGGTGATCTCCTCCGCCGTGGGCAGCGGGATGTCCGGGTCCACGGTGCGGAGGGGGGTGGCGAGCAGCGGAGGCCGGCTATGCATGCCCTTCGCCTCCGTCTCCACGGTCGCCCTCTCCAATGGAGTCTCGGCTGCCGCATCCGCTCGCTCCGTCGCCGCCCGGGCGGCCTCCCGCTCTGCCGCCTCCCTTTCTTCTCGCGCCTCGCGGGCGTTCCGCTCCGTGGCTTCTGCAAGATCGGCGCGGGGGTCCACGCGGCGGGGCCCTGAAGATCCAGCACCCGGCCCGACCACAGAGCCGCCTGGGCCTCGCTCAAGGGAAAGCGGCGCCCTCTCAGAAATCGGAGAAGGGTTAGAACAAAAGAAGACAACAAAAAACAAGCACACAAGCGACCAAAGGGCTTACGAGGAAACCGCTGGAGGTTGCTTCACCGCCTTCGCCGCCGCTTCGTCTCGCTTCGTTGCCGCGACGGAGGCCCTCGTCTTTTTCGGCCGGCTGCCGAAGAGAGGAAGCGTGGCCTGGCACTTCGACGTTCCACCACCGGCAGCCGGCGCGGCGGACGAGCCCGCGCTGTGGCGATCGGCTGCCGGCTGGTGGCGCGAGATTTCTTCGGCATCGGCGTCGTCCGGCCAGTCGTCAAAACTGGCCGAGAACCCCGTGCCTCCGTGCTCAGCAACGTCCCCCGTGGCGGCGTCCTCCAATGGCGGCTGCCCCCAAATCCGGGTCATCGATGTCGTCCACCGTACGGTCCGGGGCATACCGGCGTTCGAATCCTGCCTCCCCGGATGGCGGCAGAAGAAGAGGGTTCTGATAAAAAAAGAAAAGGGGAAGAACCGCCTGGTCAGAAGCCGACCGGCGCAAGCCGGCTGATGACAGAAAGGACTTACCAAGGGCGGAGGATGGGCGCGGGAGTACGGCACCTTGCCGAATTGCCAGTCGGCGGCGAGCTTGAGGTTGGTGATGTAGTTCACCATGAGTGCTACCTCGGCATGGGGCATGTCCCATGTGCTCAGACGGCAAGGGTCGAAGCGGCCGCTCATATGGCATAACATGTGAGGCCGGCTCTGAAGGGGAAGGATCCGGCGCTCGACGAAGGCGGCCACCAAGTCGGCTCCACGCAGGCCTTCCGACTAGATCATTACCCGAAGCCGGGCGATGGCGGCATTCCCGGCCGGAGATAAGGACTTGGACCGGAAGCCCCAAGACGGCTGCCTCCCAGCCGGCGGGCCGGCTACGTAAGCCGGCAGATTAACGTAGTCTCCTTGCGGGGCGACGTTCTTGACGTAGAAATATGATTTTTGCCAGAGTTTGACCGATTGGATTAAAGGGATGTGCGGGAAGGGGTTGTTCTCGCTTGACCTCTTCATCGCGATGAAGGCCCCGCAGGGAGCGGGCACACCGGCGGTGACGGTGCCGAGCTTGTTTTGGAAGAACTCTGCCCAAAGCTCCAGCGTGGGCAGCACTCCCAAGAAGCCTTCGCAGAGAGAGACGAAGGCCGACAGCAGCATTACCGCGTTGGGCGTGAGGTGATGCGGCTGGAGACGGTAGAAGTCGAGGAAGGAGCGCATGAACCCACTCGCCGGGAAGCCGAAGCCACGCAAGAAATGCGTACGGAAGACAATGCGCTCGCCTTCCTCTGGCGCCGGCGAGATTTCCGCCTCTGGCGCCAGACGAGCCTGCACGAGGTTGGCGGCGGGCAGGCGCCGGGTCCGGCGGAGAAACTCTATGTGATCTTCGTGGACGTTGGACCCGTCCCACAAGCTCGACAGCGCCATAGACATGGCGGCGTGGGAGGCTGCGTCGGGCGCAGAGGAAGAAGAAAGGAAAGGAGAACAAGGAGGGACGGGGAGCGGGGGAGCGGGCAAGCCTTTGTCTCTCCCCCTCCCCCTCCTACTTGTAGGCTCATGCGCCGGAGCCGAGGAGGCGCGGCGTGGGGGATCGTGGGGATCAATCGTGCCCATCTCCCCCACGCCCCACGTTAATTGCGCGCATTGAAGACACGAAGAAACGGCTGCGGGGAGGCGAGCACTCCCATCGGGCCACAGAAGATCTGTGCCCGGGCCGAGGCCAAGGAGTGGTGGGCCCGGGCCTGCGGCGGCGTCCCGTCGCGCGTGTGCGACGGCAGGACTTCTCCGCCACGTGGCCCGTCGAGGGGCCCGCGGCCAGCCCGCGGGTCAACCACGGTCATATTAATAAACAAGAAAGTTCTCCGAAGTCGGCCTGCGATGGCAAGGTCGGCTCCTCAGGGTATAAAGTTGGCCAAGCTTCTCGTCCTTCTGTCCACCCTGAAGCTCGCCCAGCTTTGGGGACTACTATCGGAGTAAATAGCCATGGGTATCCTAGCCGGCTTCCCCTGGCCCATCAGAAAAAATTACGAGCCCGTCCGGCTCTCAAGAAGACTCAAGACCTGGGGCCGCCTCCCCCCTTGCCGGCTATCTTCCCGGCCGGCTTCGGGGGCGGCCCGCCCTTTACCCCCACGAAGAAAGTTGTGGGAGGGCCGACTACGAGAAGCCGGCTGCAATGGGGCCGACTCCAAGAGGCCGGCTCCCATAAAGTGGTCAAGGCCGTACCCGCAAAGTACGTGTCCACCCCGCGATGATGAAGCAGGGCGTGGCTAAAGTGGAGCCTGCCACCCCCAAAACCCGGAGCACGCCTGGTACAGTGTGTCGTACGGGTAGCCACGACCCGTCCGGCGCGGCCCTGCTGCCACGGCGGCCCCGACGCCGTCCACGACGGGCCACCAGCGTGGCCCCCGAGGCGGTGGGCCCCTTTGGGCAGAGAGATACCGAAGGCGGCCGCACCTCCTCCCAAGTCGGCCTGATGGTGAGCCAGCCCCCCATAGCCGGCTCGCCATCCTCCTCGAGGGAGGCGCCCATTAAGGAGACAAGATACGGCGGGGCTACAGTAATCGCCCGCCAGGGCGGCGGCACTGTAGCCACGCTTACCCCGACCAAGCCTGCGTCAACAGCACGGAGCAACAGTAACCACCCACCGACCAGGCCCTAGCCTGTGGGGCCTGCCTGTCGACCAAGGAGCCGGCAGCCGGCGGGACCCACCAGTCGGCGGGCCCTAGTAGCCGGCGCAGAAGCCGGCAAGCACAGTCACAGATAGCTGGGCCCCGCGCCCAGCTGGATTACCATTGTACCCCCGGGGGGTAGGCCTATATAAACCCCCCGGTGCACCCATGCAAAGGGTTGGACTCTCAAGCTAGACTTAGACACCACACAAGGAGAAGAAGCAAGCTAGCTGTGCCCTTCTTCCTCCTTCCACCCAAACAGCTCGAGGAGCATTGTGTAGCTACTTGTTCATTTAGTAACCATGCGGAGACCCCGTAGAGCAGCAGTAGGGGTGTTATCTCCTCGGATAGCCCTGAAGCTTGGTAAGATTCGCCGGCGTGCATGTCTTCGCCTTATCCCGTTTCCAGGCACCGGCAATGTTTTATTGGCTCCCACAATGATAAGCCACCCGTTGGCATATGTCGCACCTACCACCCGACATGGTGCGATCTCCTGAATATGGTCCGATGGTAGAGCTAAATCGTACTTATCGTGACCGTGCGGCGCACCAAGCAGGGGCTCAAATCCATCGAAGATCAAGTCTCCGCGGATATCGGCTGTGTAGTTTAAGCTTCCAAACCTGACCTGATGGCCAGGGGCGTAACTTTCGATCTGCTCCAGATGGCCAAGCGAGTTGGCCCGCAGTGCGAAGCCACCGAACACAAAGATCTATCCGAGGAGAAAAGTATCACCCTGGACTGCATCGCTACGATGATCGTAGGAGCCATCAAGCCTAACGGCGACGACATAGAGGAACTGTCGGTGTTCTGGGAACGGGGGTCCCCAGACTTGCCTGCCTGCGGCCTGCGGCGTGGCTCAAAGGAGGGCCCAGCACGGCCCATCTTCACCAACACAGACCCAAGACCCTCGCGAGGGGCCAAGCCTCACGGGGCGGACGACGCGGAGCTTCCTCAGGCACGGCCTCATCAGGCTGGCTCACGAGGAGGCGGAGAGATCAAGGCAGGGTACCTCACGAGGTGCCCGTGACGCAAGCCATGACGACCAAGGGCGCCAGGTGGGTGCCAGCCCGTGCAGTGTCCTCCTTTCCCCTTTGGTGCAAAGGGGGCAAGCGCAGCCGCGGAGTACCGAGGCATCAGGCAAAGGTTGCCATTTCGGTGCAACAAGACCAAGACCAGGAGGACTGCAAGACGGAGGTCATCGTGGAGCCCAAGACGGCGTCACCACCGGAGCTTTGTCCAGGCGAAGACTACTTTTGTCAGGATAGCTGGTACTAGCTGTCCCCCTTCAAATTAGCCCGCCATTGTTGGCTCCCTTCCCGCTCGATGTTTGGGAAGAGGGCCAGGGCCTCTATAAATAGGACCAGCCACCCACAGGGTTGGGGGAGAGAATTTTTAGGGAGATCGAGATCAACAACCAGGAAGAGGGAGAGAGAGGGAGAAGGGTGACTGAACTCCTCCCAGCAGTTCATCGCCCCAGCCAAGAACAGACCCTCGCGAGGGTGTTCTTCCTTGTATTGTTCATCATCATCAGCCCAAGAGGCAATCCACCACACCACACACTAGAGTAGGGTATTACACCACAACGGTGGCCCGAACCAGTATAAACCCTGTGTCTCTTGTGTTGTTCTTTCCATAGCTTAGATCTTAGCGAGGCGGAGGGGTGCAGGTAGGTAGGAGGCGAAATCTCCATGCGCACCCCAGTGTTCGAACCTCAAGGGTCTGCCGGAACCCGAAATCCGACATTTGGCGCGCCAGGTAGGGGTGCGCCGGGATCCACCTTCTACCGCTTCGTGCCCCGTCGCGTCGTCATCGCCATGTCCGGCGACCAGGCGGGCAACCCAGATCCATGGGCGGCGTGGCCCGCCCGCGCAGAGCCACTCGCCTCGGGCAACCCCGTGCCCCAGGCAGCTCGCGGTCCACAGGGCGCTGCGGGCCAGGGGCGACGCGGACAGGCTTCGACAGCTCTCACACCGCAGCAGGCGCGGTCGGCAGCAAGGGCCTCCAATCACGCCGCGACCACGACATCGTACACCCGCCGGGAGCAGGCGAACTCGAGGGCGGCGCTCACGGTGGCCCGAGAGCTGCTGCAGTGCAGGCTGCTGGAGGGCGGCCGCGACGTGCTGTTGGAGCGGGTGGCAGAGCTCCTGGGCTTCGCCGCCTCGGGGGCTCACCCCTCCTGCACCCAGCTCCCATCTCAAGCCCAGGGCGGCCCGCGCGGGGGCTCCGTGCGCGCCCGCGGGCTCCAAGGCAACTCCAACACCAACGAAGCTGTCAGCACCGGACCGACGGCGGCGCTGCCCCCGCTCCCGGTCCGCAGAGAAGAAGGACTCGACGCGACCCGCGGCCCCAGTGGACAGCCGCGCTGCCACCCCATGGTGGGCGCGTCAGGCAGGACCGCGTGGCACGCGGAGCACTACGGCGTGTCCTTCGGGATGACGGCGCCAGAGGAATACGTGCCCCTCATGATGGACCAAGGACACCCTCAAGAGAGCGAACAAGGCTCGCTCCTCAGCCCAAGCTGGGGGGACGAGGTGCCAGAAGCCGAGCCTTTCCAGGAGCCCCGGGACGGTCCCACTAGCCACGCTGGAGGCGACGATTATCGGGTACCGCTAATTCTTCAGGAGCAGGCATACGCTAACCATGGATTGCAGGAGGTGCAGGTCGCCACAGCAGGCAGCTGCGCCGCTCCCACAGTCTCCTACCCCTCGGGAGGAGGGCGCAGGGGGCTGCATGAGAGGGGCCGGGATCCGACATTACCACCGCGGCGTTCGGAGCAAGGTGTTCTCAGGAGGTAGGCCCTCCGCTGGGGAGGTGCCTCAGGGCCTGCCCCCGGCGGAGGACCCGTGGTCGTCGGGGGAACCGCTGGCGACCGCTCTACCCCATCGGCGGCGTCCTGGTTTCCGGTCGTCGTCGATGGCACTAGAGTGCGGCGCAAGGTGGGGCCCTTGTCTGGCTATATGAAGCAAGGCCGGTACCTGTGAAGAAGGCCCAGTGCCTATGAAGCTCGCCGCCCCGTGACACTTTCACGTAATAATGAGTGGGGCTGTACACGCCCCGGAGTCTCAGGGGTGCCGGCCTCAGGCCCTGGGGCTCCCTCCCACGCCCAGTGGTAGCACTTAGCTCCGCGCTGGTGAGAAGACGTCCAAGACTAGATTAGGTGCCGGACGCGGCCTTTTGTCTGCTTTCATTGCTTTTCCCTTTTGATTGTCGCTTTCCCCCGCTGGATTCAAGTTGGATTCGAATTTGAGATTTGCGTGTGTTCGGGGAAGGGGTGCTTAGTCTCGTTCGAGCAATTTCTCTCGTTTTGGTTACCACTTCGCCTCAGCTGCCTCCCCTCGTGAGCCCCTCGCGAGCCGGGTCAGGCCTAGCTTGCGCGCAGCCCATACTGCCGCGGTCGCGTCCTCTCAGGAGGGTGTTTTACTACAGATCCTACAGATTCAATCAGGGGACACTCAGGACACCACGGCCTTGTTGGAAATATGCCCTAGAGGCAATAATAAATTGGTTATTATTATATTTCCTTGTTCATGATAATCATTTATTATCCATGCTAGAATTGTATTGATAGGAAACTCAGATACATGTGTGGATACATAGACAACACCATGTCCCTAGTAAGCCTCTAGTTGACTAGCTCGTTGATCAATAGATGGTTACGGTTTCCTGACCATGGACATTGGATGTCATTGATAACGGGATCACATCATTAGGAGAATGATGTGATGGACAAGACCCAATCCTAAGCCTAGCACAAGATCATGTAGTTCGTATGCTGAAGCTTTTCTAATGTCAAGTATCATTTCCTTAGACCATGAGATTGTGCAACTCCCGGACACCGTAGAAGTGCTTTGGGTGTGCCAAACGTCACAACGTAACTGGGTGGCTATAAAGGTACACTACAGGTATCTCCGAAAGTGTCTGTTGGGTTGGCACGAATCGAGACTGGGATTTGTCACTCCGTGTAAACAGAGAGGTATCTCTGGGCCCGCTCGGTAGGACATCATCATAATGTGCACGATGTGATCAAGGAGTTGATCACAGGATGATGTGTTACGTAACAAGTAAAGAGACTTGCCGGTAACGAGATTGAACAAGGTATTGGGATACCGACGATCGAATCTCGGGCAAGTATCGTACCGCTAGACGAAGGGAATTGTATACGGGATTGATTAAGTCCTTGACATCATGGTTCATTCGATGAGATCATCGTGGAGCATGTGGGAGCCAACATGGGTATCCATATCCCGTTGTTGGTTATTAACCGGAGAGTTGTCTTGGCCATGTCTGCATGACTCCCGAGCCCGTAGGGTCTACACACTTAAGGTTCGATGATGATAGGGTTATAGGGAATAGATATACGTGGTTACCGAATGTTGTTCGGAGTCCCGGATGAGATCCCGGACGTCACGAGGAGTTCCAGAATGGTCCGGAGGTAAAGATTTATATATGGGAAGTCTTGTTTTGGTCGCCGGAAAAGTTTCGGGTTTTATCGGTAATGTACCGGGACCACCGGGAGGGTCCCGGTGGTCCACCAAGTGTGGCCACCAGCCCCGAAGGGCTGCATAGGCCAAGTGTGGGAGGGGACCAGCCCCAGGTGGGCTGGTGCGCCCCCCACCAAGGCCCAAGGCGCAAGGGAGAGTGAAAGGGGGCAAACCCTAGGCTCAGATGGGCCTAAGGCCCACCTAGTGGTGCGCCCCCCTCTCTCCCCCTTGGTCGCCCCCTAGATGGGATCTAGGGCTGGCCGCCACCCCTAGGGGAGGAAACCTAGGTGGGGGCGCAGCCCCTCCCCTCCCCCTATATATACTTGAGGTTTTGGGCTGCCATAGACACGATTCAATCTCCTTCTTAGCGCAGCCCTACCACTCTCCCTCCTCGTCTCTTGCGGTGCTTGGCGAAGCCCTGCTGGAGTACCACGCTCCTCCACCACCACCACGTCGTCGCGCTGCTACTGGATGGAGTCTTCCCCAACCTCTCCTTCTCCCCTTGCTGGATCAAGGCATAGGAGACGTCACTGGGCTATACGTGTGTTGAACACGGAGGTGCCATCCGTTCGGCACTAGGATCATTGGTGATTTGGATCATGACGGGTACGACTCCATCAATCCCGTTCACTTGAACGCTTCTGCTTAGCGATCTACAAGGGTATGTAGATGCACTCTCCTTCCCCTCGTTGCTAGATTACTCCATAGATTGATCTTGGTGATGCGTAGAAAATTTTGAATTTCTGCTACGTTCCCCAACGGTGGCATCATGAGCTAGGTCTATGCGTAGTTACTATGCACGAGTAGAATACAAAGTAGTTGTGGGCGTCGATATTGTCAATTATCTTGTCGTTACTAGTCTTATCTTGATTCGGCGGCATCGTGGGATGAAGCGGCCCGGACCAACCTTACATGTACGCTTACGTTAGACCGGTTCCACCGACTGACATGCACTAGTTGCATAAGGTGGCTGGCGGGTGTCTGTCTCTCCCACTTTAGTCGGATCAGATTCGATGAACAGGGTCCTTATGAAGGGTAAATAGAAATTGGCAATTCACGTTGTGGTTTTGGCATAGGTAAGAAACGTTCTTGCTAGAAACCTATAGCAGCCACGTAAAAACTTGCAACAACAATTAGAGGACGTCTAACTTGTTTTTGCAGCATATGCCTTGTGATGTGATATGGCCAAAAGGATGTGATGAATGATATATGTGATGTATGAGATTGATCATGTTCTTGTAATAGGAATCACGACTTGCATGTTGATGAGTATGACAACCGGCAGGAGCCATAGGAGTTGTCTTAATTTATTTATGACATGCGTGTCAACATAAACGTCATGTAATTACTTTACTTTATTGCTAAAGCGTTAGCCATAGTAGTAGAAGTAATAGATGACAAGACAACTTCAAGAAGACACGATGATGGAGATCATGATGATGGAGATCATGGTGTCTTGCCAGTGACAACGATGATCATGGAGCCCCGAAGATGGAGATCAAGAGGAGCAAAATGATATTGGCCATATCATGTCACTATTTGATTGCATGTGATGTTTATCATGTTTTACATCTTATTTGCTTAGAACGACAGTAGCTTAAATAAGATGATCCCTCACTAAAATTTGAAGAAAGGTGTTCCCCCTAACTGTGCACCGTTGTGAAGGTTCGTTGTTTCGAAGAACCACGTGATGATCGGGTGTGATAGATTCTAATGTTCGAATACAACGAGTGTTGACGAGCCTAGCATGTACAGACATGGCCTCGGGACACATGCGAAACACTTAGGTTGACTTGATGAGCCTAGCATGTACAGACATGATCTCGGAACACGGAAGACCGAAAGGTCGAACATGAGTCGTATAGAAGATACGATCAACATGAAGATGTTCACCGATGATGACTAGTCCGTCTCACGTGATGATCGGACACGGCCTAGTTGACTCGGATCATGTAATCACTTAATTACTAGAGGGATGTCTATCTAAGTGGGAGTTCATAAGATGAACTTAATTATCCTAAACATAGTCAAAAGGTCTTCGCAAATTATGGGGACTAGGTCCGTAAACTGAGGATTGTCCTCATTGCTTCATAGAAGGCTTGTGTCCTTAATGCACCACTTAGTGTGCTGAACCTCGAACGTCGTCTGTGGATGTTGCGAACATCTGACATACACATTTTGATAACTACATGATAGTTCAGTTAAACGGTTTAGAGTTGAGGCACCGAAGACGTTTTGAAACGTCGCGAAACATATGAGATGTTTCGAGGGCTGAAATTGGGATTTCAGGCTCGTGCCCACGTCAAGAGGTATAAGACCTCCGACGATTTTCTTAGCCTGCAAACTAAGGGAGAAAAGCTCAATTATTGAGCTTGTGCTCAGATTGTCTAAATACAACAATCATTTGAATCGAGTGGGAGTTGATCTTCCAGATGAGATACTGATGTTTCTCTGAACTCATTACCACCAAGCTGCTAGAGCTTCGTGATGAACTATAATATATCAGGGACATATATGATGATCCTTGAGATATTCGCGATGTTTGACCCCACAAACGTAGAAATCAAGAAGGAGCATCAATTGTTGATGGTTGGTGAAACCACTAGTTTCAAGAAGGGCAAAGGCAAGGGCAAGAAGGGATACTTCTTGAAACGGCAATTCAGCTGCTGCTCTAGTGAAGAAACCCAAGGTTGAACCCAAACCCGAGACTAAGTGCTTCTGTAATAAGAGGAACAACCACTGGAGCAGAATTACCCTAGATACTTGGTAGATGAGAAGGCTGGCAAGGTCGATACAAGTATATTGGATATGCATTGTGTTAATGTGTACTTTACTAGTACTCCTAGTAGCACCATGGTATTAGATACCGGTTCGGTTGCTAAATGTTAGTAAACTCGAAATAAAAGGTTGCGGAGTAAACGGAGACTGGCTAAAGGTGAGCTGGGGATATGTGTTGGAAGTTTTTTCCAAGCTTGATGTGATCAAGCATCGCACGCTCCCTCTACCATCGAGATTGGTGTTTGCGTTGAGCACAGACATGATTGGATTATGTCTATCGCAATACGGTTATTCATTTAAGGAGAATAATGGTTACTCTGTTTATTTGAATAATACCTTCAATGGTCTTGCACCTAAAATGAATGGTTTATTGAATCTCGATCGTAGTGATACACATGTTCATGCCAAAAGATATAAGATAGTAATGATAGTACCACCTACTTGTGGCACTGCCACGTAAGTCATGTCAGTATAAAACGCATGAAGAAGCTCCATGTTGATGGATCTTTGGGCTCACTCGTTTTGAAAAGTTTGAGACATGCGAACCATGTCTATTGGTGTATATGCATGAAGAAACTCCATGCAAATGGACCGTTTGAACTCACTTGATTTTGAATCACTTGATACATGCAAATCATACCACATGAGCAAGATGACTGAAAGCCTCGTTTTCAAGTAAAATGGAAATAGAAAGCAACTTGTTGGAAGTAATACATTTTGATGTGTGCAGTCCAATGAGTGCTGAGGCATGTAGTGGATATCGTTATGTTCTTACTCCATAGATGATTTGAGTAGATGTTGAGTATATTTACTTGATGAATCATGAGTCTGAATTATTGAAAGGTTCAAGTAATTTCAGGGTGAAGTTGAAAGGTCGTCGTGACAAGAGGATAAAATATCTATGATATGATCATAGAGATGAATATCGGAATTACGAGTTTGGCACAGAATTAAGACATTGTGGAAATTGTTTCACAACTAATACCGCCTGGAACACCATAGTGTGATGGTGTGTCCGAACATCATAACTGCACCCTATTGGATATGATGCATACCATGATGTCTCTTATCGAATTACCACGATAGTTTATGGGTTAGGCATTAGAGACAACCACATTCACTTTAAATAGAGCACCATGTAATTCCGATGAGATGACACCGTATGAACTATGGTTTAGAGAAACCTAAGCTGTTATTTCTTAAAAGTTTGGGGCTACGACGCTTATGTGAAAAAGTTTCAGGCTGATAAGCTCAAACCCAAAGCGGATAAATGCATCTTCATAGGACACCCAAAACAGTTGGGTATACCTCCTGTCTCAGATCTGAAAGCAATAAGGGATTGTTTCTAGAATCGGGTCCTTTCTCGAGGAAAAGTTTCTCTCGAAAGAATTGAGTGGGAGGATGGCGGAGACTTGATGAGGTTATTGAACCGTCTCTTCAACTAATGTGTGGCAGGGCACAGGGAGTTGTTCCTGTGGCACCTACACCAATTGAAATGGAAGCTTATGATAGTGATCATGAAACTTCAGATCAAGTCAGTACCAAACCTCGTGGGATGACAAGGATGCGTACTACTTCAGAGTGGTACGTAATCCTGTCTTGGAAGTCATGTTGCTAGACAACAATGAACCTACGAGCTATGGAGAAGCGATGGTGGGCCTGGATTCCAAAATGGCTCGAGGCCATATAATCCGAGAGAGGATCCATATATGAAAACAAAGTGTAGACTTTGGAAGAACTTCTTGATGGTCGTAAGGCTGTTAGGTACATATGGATTTTTTAAAAGGAAGACGGACAATGATGGTATGTATCACCATTAAGAAAGCTCGACTTGTCGTTAAGATGTTTTCCGACAAGTTCAAGGAGTTGACTACGATGAGACTTTCTCACTCGTAGCGATGCTAAGAGTCTGTTGGAATTATATTAGCGATTACTGCATTATTTATGAAATCTTGCAGATAGGATGTCAAAACATTGTTTCCTCGACGATTTTCTTGAGGAAAGGTTGTATGTGATACAACCGGAAGGTTTTGTCAATCCTGAAAGATGCTAACAGGTATGCAAAGCTCCAGCAATCCTTCTAAGGACTGGAGTAAGCATCTCGGAGTTGGAATGTATGCTTTGATGAGATGATCAAAGTTTTTGGGTGTATACAAAGTTTATGACAAACTTGTATTTCCAAAGAAGTGAGTGGGAGCACTATAGAATTTCTAATGAGTATATGTTGATCAGAAATGACATAGAATTTCTGGAAAGCATATAGGGTTATTTGGAAAGTGTTTTTCAATGGAAAGCCTAGATTAAGCTACTTGAACATTGAGCATCAAGATCTATAAGGATAGATCAAAACACTTAATGGTACTTTCAAATGAGCACATACCTTGACATGATCTTGAAGGTGTTCAAGATGGATCAATCAAAGAAGGAGTTCTTGCCTGAGTTGTAAGGTATGAAGTTAAGACTTAAAGCTCGACCACGGTAGAAGAAAGAGGAAGGACGATGGTCGTCCCCTATGCTTTTGTCATAGGCTCCATACGGTATGCCATGCTGAGTACCAAACCTGATGTGTGCCTTGCCACATATTTGACAAGAGGGTACAAAGGTGATCTAGGAGTAGATCACCAGATAGCAGTCTAAATTATCCTTAGAGGAATAAGGATATGTTTCTCGGTTATGGAGGTGATAAAGAGTTCGACGTAAAGAGTTACGTTGATGCAAGCTTAACACCTATCCGGATAGCTCTGAGTAGAGATACCGGATACGTATAATGGAGCAACAATTTAGAATAGCTCCAAGTAGAACAGTTATTTGAAATGGCTCCAAATGTAGCATAGTAGTTGCATCTACAAGATGACATAGAAATTTGTGAAGTACATACGGATCTGAATGCTGCAGACCCATTGACTGAAACCTCTCTCACAAGCATAACATGATCAAACCCAGAACTCTTTGGGTGTTAGTCACATGGGGATGTCACCTTGAGTGTTAATCACATATTGATGTGAACTGGTTTATTGACTCTAGTGCAAGTGGGAGACTGTTGGAAATATGCCCTAGAGGCAATAATAAATTGGTTATTATAATATTTCCTTGTTCATGATAATTGTTTATTATCCATGCTAGAATTGTATTGATAGGGAACTCAGATACATGTGTGGATACATAGACAACACCATGTCCCTAGTAAGCCTCTAGTTGACTAGCTCGTTGATCAATAGATGGTTACGGTTTCCTGACCATGGACATTGGATGTCATTGATAACGGGATCACATCATTAGGAGAATGATGTGATGGACAAGACCCAATCCTAAGCCTAGCACAAGATCATGTAGTTCGTATGCTGAAGCTTTTCTAATGTCAAGTATCATTTCCTTAGACCATGAGATTGTGCAACTCCCGGATACCGGAGGAGTGCTTTGGGTGTGCCAAACGTCACAACGTAACTGGGTGGCTATAAAGGTACACTACAGGTATCTCTGAAAGTGTCTGTTGGGTTGGCACGAATCGAGACTGGGATTTGTCACTCCGTGTAAACGGAGAGGTATCTCTGGGCTCACTCGGTAGGACATCATCATAATGTGCACGATGTGATCAAGGAGTTGATCACGGGATGATGTGTTACGTAACGAGTAAAGAGACTTGCCGGTAACGAGATTGAACAAGGTATCGGGATACCGACGATCGAATCTCGGGCAAGTATCGTACCGCTAGACGAAGGGAATTGTATACGGGATTGATTAAGTCCTTGACATCATGGTTCATCCGATGAGATCATCGTGGAGCATGTGGGAGCCAACATGGGTATCTAGATCCCGCTGTTGGTTACTGACCAGAGAGTTGTCTCGGCCATGTCTGCATGACTACCGAGCCCATAGGGTCTACACACTTAAGGTTTGATGACGCTAGGGTTATAGGGAATAGATATACGTGGTTACCGAATGTTGTTCGGAGTCCCGGATGAGATCCCGAACATCACGAGGAGTTTTGGAATGGTCCGGAGGTAAAGATTTATATATGGGAAGTCCTGTTTTGGTCGCCGGAAAAGTTTCGGGTTTTATCGGTAATGTACTGGGACCACCGGGAGGGTCCCGGTGGTCCACCAAGTGGGGCCACCAGCCCCGGAGGGCTTCATGGGCCAAGTGTGGGAGGGGACCAGCCCCAGGTGGGCTGGTGCGCCCCCCCACCAAGGCCCAAGGTGCAAGGGAGAGTGGAAGGGGGCAAACCCTAGGCTCAGATGGGCCTAAGGCCCACCTAGTGGTGCGCCCCCCTCTCTCCCCCTTGGCCGCCCCCCTAGATGGGATCTAGGGCTGGCTGCCACCCCTAGGGGTGGAAACCTAGGTGGGGGCACAGCCCCTCCCCTCCCCTATATATACTTGAGGTTTTGGGCTGCCATAGACACGATTCAATCTCCTTCTTGGCGTAGCCCTACCCCTCTCCCTCCTCGTCTCTTGCGGTGCTTGGCGAAGCCCTGCTGGAGTACCACGCTCCTCCACCACCACCACGCTGTCGTGCTGCTGCTGGATGGAGTCTTCCCCAACCTCTCCTTCTCCCCTTGCTAGATCAAGGTGTAGGAGACGTCACCGGGCTGTACGTGTGTTGAACACGGAGGTGCCGTCCATTTGGCACTAGGATCATCGGTGATTTGGATCACGACGGGTACGACTCCATCAACCCCGTTCACTTGAACGCTTCCGCTTAGTGATCTACAAGGGTATGTAGATGCACTCTCCTTCCCCTCGTTGCTAGATTACTCCATAGATTGATCTTGGTGATGCGTAGAAAATTTTGAATTTCTGCTACGTTCCCCAACAAGCCTCCCACGGGCTACCTCGGGGCCAGCATGGGACCAAGGTAAACTAGCCGACCAGCGCGTCGCTTAAGCCAACCACTTGGCGCGGGCGCATGGGCAATGTAGCGTATACTGATACGATGAACACAAGTTTTACATGAGGGGCTCCCCCTCCAAAATGCTCTCACAACCATCCTTGCCAAAACCTGAGTTCTATTCATGCAGGGTAGGGAAGCAGGAATGATGCACAATCAGTCGGATAAATCCCCCAATGCGTCCTCAGGAGCACCCCCCGAGCCGTTGCTAGCGTCGCTGAACTCGCCGTCGCTATCCGCGTCGCCGCCAGCGCCGTCAGGACCGTTCACCACGCCGCCCTCGTCGGCAGCCACGATCACGCCGTCGTTGTCCGAAGCGAAGGCCCCGATAAGAGCATCCACATTGTCTTCCACCCAGTGCGCCAGATCGCCTCGGACGGCCTGGGGGACTGGGGCGATGGCGGAGTCGAAATCTAAGTGGGGATCCATGTTCCGGAGATGGCTGAAGACGCGAGAAAAGGTGCGCCCGAGCAGGGCGCGGCTCCTCTCCTCCACCAACCTGTCAGCCCTGACCGACCGCGCCTCCAGTTGCGTCACCACGTCAGTGAAGAACTGAAGATTGCCGGCGTAGCTGACTGCATGCGGCTCGCCAACGGCTGCCTCGCAGATGTTTCCCAAGGTTGTGTTGGCTCTCTCCCGGAGCGTGGTGAGCATGGGGCCGTGCTCGTGCTCCAGGATCCGCCGCTGACGTATCTCGTCCGCATTCTGGCACGCGACGACCTTAGCCTCCTCCACCCGCTGGCGGAGAAGGAGCACCTCGGCCTGGGAGGTGGTTAATTCACCTTGCGCCACCTCAAGGTCAGCCCGAAAAGCATCGGCCCGCCGCGTCGCCTCCTCCAGCTTGGCCCTCAAGGCAGTAGTCCTGCCTTCAGCCTCGGCCCGGATCAACCCCAGCTTCTCTTCGAACTCGTGCTCGAGGTTCAAATGCGCCATCGCCACCCGACGTCCGACCTCCTCCAGGACACGGGCTTCCTGTGCAGCGACATCATCCTCCGCCTGTGTCACCAAGCACTCCCTCATCTCCAGACGGTCGTACTCGCGGGTACGTTCGGCGGCTTCCAGCGTCAGTGCCTCCTCACGCTTCTGGAGCTCTGCTGAGTCACCAGAGGCCACCTTCATCGACACGAGGGCTGCCTCACGCAGCTCCACCTTCTCCTCCAGTGAGTGGCACCAGGCCAGGAGCTCCCAAGCCTGCTCCTCCGCCACCTTTCACCGTCGGTCGGCTTCCCGGGCCTCCTCAGCGGCCCAAGATCGGTCCTCCCGAGAGGCCGTCAGCGACGCCTTGGCCTCTGCGTCGTCAAGATCACGCTGACGGCGCGCAAGGGCAATGGCGCCCTCCAGCTCGCGCCTCTCTACGGTCAGGCGCAGGCCCTCGGCCTCAAGGCGCGCGTCTTCATCAGCAAGCTCCTCACCAAGCAGACTTACCGCGTCAGCCGCCCTTCAAAGGAATCCTTGGCGGAGAGCGCGACGCTCCCGGGTGCGCTCGAGCATGTTTTCCACACCATCACCTGCCCCAAGCAAGCGTCGGGGGCCACGAATCAGCACTCCCCCTCCGGGCTGGGGGCTGGGGGCTGGCACCCTCGCGACGGTCGGGCACGCCACGCCAGAAGCCCGGCCTGGAGCCAGCCCGTCCCCAGGTGAAGAGCGCAGGGAGCGCCTCAGCCAATCGCAGTCCACGACCAGGCGAGAAGCCCACGGCAGGATGGCTATGCCATGAGAAGGCCTGCGAAAGAGGATCGCGAGGTGCGCAGGGCCACGATGCGCCTCAGGACGGTTCGCCTCTTCGATCGCCCTCACCACAAGGGCCAAGCTGCTCGAGGCACTTGAGGACGATGGAGGGGGTGAAGCCAAGGGGGACGACACCTCAGCCGTCTCCGCAAGCTCGGCTGGAAGGGGCCTGCGAAGCAAGGGTCAGTAAAAGCAACAGAAGGATCGGGAGTTGGGAAAGGAGAAGGCTTACTCATCAGTGGCGAAGTACTTCCTACGCTTCAGCAGGCGACAAGGGTGATCGTCGCCCAGGGCCTCCCTTCTCTTCCGGAGGGCCTCAAAGTCCACGCGGAAGTGGCCCAAGAGTTGGGCGCAGGGGTCAACCTGCGACAAAGACGGAGCGTCAAGGCGATCTGCGTCAGGGGCGCCTGCCTGATGCGCGCTGCCAATCGCCTCGCCAAGAGAAGCAGCTGGAGCCTCAGGGGCCTCGGTCACAGGTGCTGAGGGCAGCTGCTCGTCACCCTCAGCCTCAGCGGCATGGGCCCCAAGAGCTGCTCCCTCATGAGCATCGCCCGACGCTGTCACCCCGCCGGGAGCCCCCTCGGCCTCGGGCGCCTCATGCCTCCCTGCTCCGCCGCTTGAGGAAGAGTCGACGTGGCCGACCGGAGGGGCAGTCACCATCACTGGGTTCTCGCAAGGTCCCTGGAGGCCGGCGGGGCGCGGCCCCCACTCATCAAAGATAGGCATCTGCTTCACAAAATCGCCCCTGCTCGGGCAGAGATATAGCAAGGCCCCTCCCTGCTGGATGCTGCCAGGGTTGGGGTCCCCAGTCAGGGTCAAGAGCGCTGTCCTCAGCACTTCAGGTGTCAGGTCCTCTTCCTGGAGCCTCATACGATCATCGCGCCCGCTGAAGGCCCACATCCAGCGGGAGTGGCGTTGGAGAGGAGCAACGCGGCGTAGCAGGAACTCCTTCACCACCTTGGGCGCTGTCATGCCAAGCGACCCCAAGAAACGCGAAGCGGCGCTAGACGAAGACGAGCCGGGGGCTCTCAAGCATCTCCTGGCCCCAGCCCGAATTGGGGACAGCGGGCGAAGTTGGCTCCGATAGAAGGGGGTTGGGCACCCCTGCATCCACATACAGCCACCGCTCGCAGAACCCAGCCGCGGGCAGAGGGAGCTTGAAGTCAATCCCAGAGGCCGCTGTCTCAGACGCGGCAACGAAGCTCACGCACGCCCAGCATTGGGTAGGGTCAACAAGGCGCAGCAAGAAGAAGTGGCGCAGCAAGGCAACCGAAGGAAGGATGCCTATCATAGCCTCGCAAACAAAGGCGAAGACCGAAAGGAGGGTGATGGATTCAGGACCCAGATGCATCATGTGGATCTGATAGTGGGAAAGCACGGCATTGAAGAAATCAGAAAAGGGAGGAACCAGACCCGCCCATAGGGCGTCGGCGAAAAACGGGACCTCGGTGACTATCCTGTCGATGGAGAAGTGGGACGCGGGCCAGGCCGTCGTCCTCCCGCATTCTTTGAAGATAGTGGCCAAAGCCGAGCTGACCTTGCCCAAGCCCTCGGCGGGGGCCGCCAACGGCGGCGGGCAAGGCGGAGGCACGGGTCTCTTCCCTCTTCCCTTCTTCGCCAGAGCCATGGCGATAGGAAGGGGGGAAGGTTCGAGATTGGGTTGAAAACGGAAGCTGGAGTTCGAGCGGAGGAAGGACAGAGGGCGCTCGAGCGGCAGAAAGGGGAGCGGCTGTGTATAACTATGAGTCCGCCTAGCATGGTGCAAAATAAGGGAGAGTGGGGGAACAGTGCCGCCCACGTCCAATCAACCGCCACGCGGCGCCCAAGGCCACAGGCTGTTAGGGCCCGCGGCGCTTCGCCCTTGCCCTTCCGCCTCCCTGCACGGCCAAGCCCGGGCGCGCCTTGGGCCCGGGGGCTACTGTCGGCATTCTGGGAATGGGGGTCCCCAGACTTGCCTGCCTGTGGCCTGCGGCGTGGCTCAAAGGGGGGCCCAGCACGGCCCATCTTCACCGACACAGACCCAAGACCCTTGCGAGGGGCCAAGCCTCGTGGGGTGGACGACGTGGAGCTTCCTCAGGCACAACCTCATCAGGCTGGCTCGCGAGGAGGCGGAGAGATCAAGGCGGGGTACCTCACGAGGTGCCCGTGACGCAAGCCATGACGACCAAGGGTGCCAGGTGGGTGCCAGCCCGCGCAGTGTCCTCCTTTCCCCTTTGGTGCAAAGGGGGCAAGCGCAGCCGCGGAGTACCGAGGCATCAGGCAAAGGTTGCCATTTCGGTGCAACAAGACCAAGACTAGGAGGACTGCAAGACGGAGGTCATCATGGAGCCCAAGACGGCGTCACCACCAGAGCTTTGTGCAGGCGAAGACTACTTTTGTCAGGATAACTGGTACTAGCTGTCCCCCTTCAAATTAGCCCGCCATTGTTGGCTCCCTTCCCGCTCGATATTTGGGAAGAGGACCAGGGCCTCTATAAATAGGACCAGCCACCCACAGGGTTGGGGGAGAGAATTTTTAGGGAGATTGGGATCAACAACCAGGAAGAGGGAGAGAGAGAGAGAAGGGTGACTGAACTCCTCCCAGCAGTTCATCGCCCCAGCCAAGAACAGACCCTCGCGAGGCTGTTCTTCCTTGTATTGTTCATCATCATCAGCCCAAGAGGCAATCCACCACACCACACACTAGAGTAGGGTATTACACCACAACGGTGGCCCGAACCAGTATAAACCATGTGTCTCTTGTGTTGTTCTTTCCATAGCTTAGATCTTTGCGAGGCGGAGGGGTGCAGGTAGGTAGGAGGCGAAATCTCCACGCGCACCCCAGTGTTCGAACCTCAAGGGTCTACCGGAACCCGAAATCCGATAGGAATTCTCAATGAAAGCACCAATGTCAGTGTCAAAACCGGCGGATCTCGGGTAGGGGGTCACGAACTGTGCGTCTAAGGCCGATGGTAACAGGAGGCAGGGGACACGATGTTTTACCCAGGTTCGGGCCCTCTTGATGGAGGTAAAACCCTATGTCCTGCTTGATTTATTCTTGATGATATGAGTATTACAAGAGTTGATCTACCACGAGATCGGAGAGGCTAAACCCTAGAAGCTAGCCTATGGTATGATTGTATCTTGTCCTATGGACTAAAACCCTCCGGTTTATATAGACACCGGAGGGGGCTAGGGTTACCCAAGGTCGGTTACAAAGGAGGAGATATACATATCCGTATTGCCTAGCTTGCCTTCCACGCCAAGTAGAGTTCCATCCACACATGAGACGAAGTCTTCAATCTTGTATCTTCATAGTCTAACAGTCCGGCCAAAGGATATAGTCCAGCTGTCCGGAGACCCCCTAATCCAGGACTCCCTCACCAACGCTGCCTTTGAATCCACCTGGCTATGCGGCCCCTGCGGCCTACACAGTTATTCTTCCTTCGCCACGCTTGGCTCTTCCAATCTCCCAGCTTCCTTGATGCCCTGCTCCGCCTTCTCAATCTGACAGTGTTCCGCCTGCTTAACCGCCATGGCATCGAAACAAGCCGAAAAGGGGAAGAAACCTCTGTCCTCACCAACTGCGCCTCCATCCTTCGAGTCGGCGCTCAGCCGGCCTCGGGTGCTCAACGACGAGGCCATGGGCAAGGTGCGCCCCATGCTCGCCTCCAGTTTCAATGAGTGGGGAGAGACGCTGGCCTGGCCTGCATCTCGCTCCAGCATGGCTCGGGCAGTCACCAAGGTCCCGATCTTCATTGACGCCCTCTGGGCTGGCCTGCTTCCTCCCTTCTCTGCCTTCTTCAACGTGGTACTTGAGCACTATCAGATCCACATGCTCCATCTCGACCCTCAATCTGTGACCCTTCTTGCCGTCTTTGCTTTCGTGTGTGAGGCCATGGTGGGCATCACCCCCTCCGTGGCACTCCTCCGCCACTTCTTCTCGCTGCATCTCACCGGTGCCCGGCAGAGCTCAGGGTGTGTGGGCTTCCAGGTTGTGGCTGCGACGGCAGGCATGGGGATCGACTTCGAGCTCCCTTCATCCGCGAGCGAGTTCCGCACGCGATGGGTGTTTGTTGATGCCGGCGTGCTCAACCCTCTGCTCCAAGCTCCGGTGGGGCCTGCCATTCCAAACTCCGGCTGGGGTCATCAGAGGCTCATGAGCCCCTGCCTTGCCCTCGTCTGGGCCAGGCTGCGATGGTTGAAGGACCTTGGTGTGACTGCACCCATGGTGGTGAGGGTGTTCGTCAGGCGCTGAGTTGCTCCGCTTCAGTGCCATTCCCGCCTGATGTGGGCCTTGCTTAGCGGACAGGACAACATGAGGTTTCAGGAGGAGGGGCTTCCTCTCACTGCGCGGCAAACAATGCTCATGATCCTATCTGGTGTCCCTCTACCGGACGAGATGTGCAGGAAAAGTTGCATGTTGTACCGCAGTGAGAACAAGGTCACGTTTGCCGCGAACATGCCTTCCTTTGATGAGTGGGGGCTGCGCCCAGTCAGCTTGGTGGGGCCCCGCAAGAATCCTGTCCTCGTGGTCCCCTCTTCGCCGCCGGTGTTGAGCTCGCCCCTGGTGACGGTGCGGGGGAGCAAGCTGCGACGGGGCCGGCTGCTCAGGTGCTGAGGAGAACATGCCAAGCGGTGATCCAGGGGCGTCGTCCTCAGGAGCTTGCGGCGCCCCTCCTGAGGCGTTGGCCGCTTATGAGATGCGGTATGCGGCTACTGAGGCCGAGGCTCCAGGAGCCTCGGGAGGTCGCAGCGAGAGAGAGTCGGGATGTTCGCCGCAGCCAGGCTCCCCTGAAGCCATCCCTCTTGGTTCTTCTTCGGCTCCGCCGCGCTCTGGCCGTCACGTCCAGCGCTTCAGTCGCCTTTGTGTGGACTTTGAGGAGCTCCGCAAAAGGAAGGGATCCCCTAGCGGCGGCAGCATCTTCGGACCTTTGAAGCGACGGAAGTACATTGCTATCGACGAGTAAGTACCTTATCTTGGTGATCTTCTATGTGTCGCCTTCCTTTCCTGACGATTGTCCCCTCAGGTCCCCTTCTGCTATGGCCGTGAAATCTCCGGAGAAGCAGCCCCCTCTCGTCCCATCGCGCCCGCCATGCTCCAGCGCTACAGGCTTGGACGCTGCCCACGGCGTGGGGTCAGCCAGCGGAGTTGGGTCATTATCAAGGTGCCCCGAGCTTGCGCCTTCGCCGTCCTTTCTTTGCGGCCTTGCTCGGAGCACAGTAGGCGAGCCAATGGCTCCTCGCCTGGTCATGGTTGGTAGCTGGCTAGCCTCGATCCTGAAGTCTTCTTCAAGTAGCAGGCCTTGTTTGGTTTGGGCCCCTCGCGAAGGTCGGCTGGCGCCTGGGGCTGTGCCAGCCCCCAACCGGGAGGTGATGCACCACTTGATGCACCACCCGCAGCCCCCGAGGTGGAGGACGAGATGGGCCGAGCGTTCGAGCTCGAGCGCGGACACAGCATGGTCCGCCACGAGCTCTTTCAGTAGGCGATGGGTGCGATGAACTGCCTTGGTGAAGAACTTGCTGGTGTCGGCTCGCGTCTTGAGGCTGAAGGTCTTCAGTTGGTGGAGGAGTGGCGCAAGCTGCGAGTGGCCATCGACCTTGGTCATTACCATCACGACCTCGAGAACGCGAAGGCTGAGGCGTCCCTCAAGATTGCCAATGAGGCCCGCTTGTGAGCTTTGGAAGAAGCTCACGAGGCAGATCGCTACCGCGAGGCTGCGGAGGAGCGCGCATGGGAGCTCTAGGCCTGGAGCGCTTCCCTTGAGCAGCAGGTCGAGGCGCGTGAGGCCTCCCTCGCATCGATGAGGGGGATGCCTGTGGAGGAAGAGGAGGTCCGGCGACACAAGGAGACGCTGGCCTTGGAAGCCGTGGAGCGCAGCCTCGAGCTTGAGCGACTCGAGACGAGGAAGCGTCAAGTCGCTCAAGCTGAAGATGCCGTCGAGGCTCGCGAGGCCAGAGTCGAGGAGGAGATCAATCGCCGGGTGGCCATGGTTCACGCAGATCTGGAGGGCAGGTACAACTTGAAGCTGAAGCTCGCCAGTCAGGAGGGTGCGGGCAGGGCCGCTGCCCTCAGGCCCAGGATGGACGAGGCCGAGAGGCGTGCGGAGGCCACAACCGCCGCCTTGGTCACGGCGCAGGCGGACTTGGCCTCCGCCCGCGCCGAGCTGCTTTCCCTCCGGAGACGAATTGATGACACCGAGGCCGTCGCCCGGCAAAATAGGGAGGAAGTGCTTCAACACCGAACGCTGGAGCACGAGCATGCTCCTATGCTTCAAGACCTTCGGAACAGGGCTAACACCGCCCTGGGTTATATCTGCGATGAAAACGCCCCGACCCCTCACTCAAGTGACTACGCCAGCCACCTGACCTTCTTCACCGAGGTGGTGACGCGCCTGGAGACTCAATCTGCCAGAGCTCAGCAGCTTGTGGAGGAGAGGGGTCATGGCCTGCTTCAGCGCGCCTTCTCCCGTGTCTTCAGCCACCTTCTGAACGCCGACCCCAACTTTGACTTCGATGCTGCCGTTGCCCCTGTACCCATGGTCGTCCGGGGCGACCTGGCGCGTTGGGTAGAGGACCATGTCGACGTGTTGGTCAGGGCCTTCACCTCGGAGAACGATGGGGTGGTGGTCATCACAGACAAAGGTGACGTGGTCAACGACGGGGATGGGGGCGTTGCCGACGGCGGCGGCGCTTCCGACGAAGATGGTGACGATGCGAGTGACGCGTCTGCAGCGAGCAATATCTCTGGCTGATCCCATATTCTCCTATTGTTTTATTCTGCACGCAAAAACTCAGGCGTGGCCCTTGGAAAACTTGTAAGAGCATTTTGAGAGGGGGAGCCCCTCGTGTAAGCAAATCGTAGTTTTTACTTTCCTATGTGATGTGGGTATGTGTCCTCGTGAGCTCATCAAGCTGGGGTTGAGTTTCCCGACGTGGTTTACCTTAGTCAGCGCCTACTTAGGGTTGGGTCGTGAGGCGACGAGTTGCTGAGAATCCTGTGGAGCTTATCGCCCCATTTGAGGGGGGCCCGCAAGGGGTGAGCACCAGGCGTAGTGCTAGCGCGTGCTTTGCACGGTCCGGCTCGCGAGGTGCTTTGCGAGGGAAAGGCGATGGACGAGAGTCCCAAACCAAACAAGATCCAGAAAGCGAGAAATGGCTCGAACGAGAAAAGGCACCCCCGCACACATCGATAAAAATTCAGCTTCAACTTAAGTCCAAAATCAGAAAGCAAAGCCACAGAAAGAAAGATCCAAAGTAAAAGGCCGCGTCCGGCACCTAGTCTAGTCTTCGGGTCTTCAAGTCTTCTCACCAGCGCGGAGCTAAGTGCTGTCCACTAGGTGTGGGAGGGAGCCCCAGGGCCTGAGGCCGGCGCTCCTGAGACTCCGGGGCGTGTACAGCCCCAAATCATTATTACATGAGAGTGTGACAGGCGGCGAGCTTCATAGGCACCGGGCCTTCTTCACAGGTACCGGCCTTGCTTCATATTGCCAGACAAGGGCCCCGCCTTGCGCCACCCTTCACCTCCTTTGAGCCGACCGTAGACCAGGACGACACAAAGGAGGGAAAGAGGATGCCAGCAGTTCCCTCGGCGACCACGGGTCCTCTGCCGGGGGAAGGGTTGTTGAAGCCACCCCGGCAGAGGGCCTACCTCCGGGTGTCCCCTGGTTTCGCACGCCTCGGGGAGGGACCTTGCTCCTGGCTTCCTCCCGGCGGCCCCAGCGTGTCTCCCTTGTTGAAACGGGTGTCGCGGTGCCAGGGGCGCCGATCGATGATGCAACCTGATTCATCTGTAGCCCATGGTTAGCATAAGCCTGTTCCTGAGAGGTTAGCGGCACCTTGTAGTTGCCGTCACCGGTGCGCTTGATGTGGTTCTCTGCTGGCTCTTGGAAAGCTTCGAATCCTAGTGCCCCTTCTCCCCAATCTTCTCCAACGAATGAGCCAATGTCGTCATCTGGTGTGTACCCTTGGTCCATCATGCGGGGCACGTAGGCTTCCGGGGCCGTCACCCCGAACACCTCGCCGTGGTGCCCCACACTCCATGTTGCTCCACCCATGATAGCATCCTGTGGATGATAATATGGCATCCAGCCGGGACCATGGGGGGACGCTTGCGCTCGCGCATGTCAAGGGCGGCATGGGGGGTTGGAGCCCCCTACGCCGCCGGCCATGCTGATGTTGACGAAGCCCCCGGGCGTAGTCGATGGTGCGCAGATGTGGTGAGGCTCGCCGTGCGACCTTGCAGTGGCCTGGGGGGAGTTGATAGCATAAGGGTGGCGCTCCCAACGCCGCTGCGTCCAGCAGCTCAACAACACGCTCAAGCAGCGTGTCCCGGCCGCTCTCCATCAGCCTGCATCGCAGCAGCTCCCTTGCCACTCTGAGTGCAGCCCGCATGTTCGCTTGCTCCCGTCGTGAGTGTGGTGCTGTTGCTGCGGCATGACTCGCTGCTCTCGCCGCGGCTCGTACTTGCCGCGGGGTGAGGGTGGATGACGCCTGGCTGCGCTGCCCATGCCCGGTGGAGCTTGGTGGCGCCCGTGCCGCTTGGGGTGCGGGGTTGAGACCTTCATGGGCAGGCGGCGCCGTCCGGGCCGGCCAGGCTGCCCAACGGTCGGATCCGGCCCTTGGGTCGCCAGACATCGTAGCCTGTGAACGTCGGAGAGCTGATTGGCGGAGAAGAAGCTCCGGTGCACCCCTACCTAGCGCGCCAAATGTCGTATGTGGGGTTCCGGCAAACCCTTAAGGTTCGAACACTGGGGTGCGCGCGAAGTCTTTCCCTCCTACCAATCTACGCTCTAGCTCTCTAGGATCTTGCGGACGAACTCGACGAACTCGCAACACAGAAAGACATGGGGTTTATACTGGTTTGGGCCACTGTTGTGGTGTAATACCCTACTCCAGTGTGGTGGTAGTGGATTTCCTCTTGGGCCGATGATGAACAGTACAAGGGGAAGAACAGCCTCCTGAGGTTGAGGTGTTCTTGTGCTTTTGGACTTGTGTGTCTCTCTCCAGCTAAGATGAGATCTTTCTCCATCTCATCCCCCCTCTACTATGGTAACTAGTCCTACTTATAGAGGCTCTGGTCCTCTTCCCAAATATCGAGCAGGAAGGGAGCCAACAATGGCGGGCAAATTTGAAGGGAGACAGCTAGTACGAGCCATCCTGACAAAAGGTAGTCTGCGCCTGTGAAAGGCTCTGGGGTGACGCCGTCTTGGGCTCCACGATGACCCCCGTCTTTCAGTCCTCCTGGTCTTGGTCTTGTTGCACCGGAATGGCAACCTTTGCCTGATGCATCGGTACTCCGCGGCTGCGCTTACCTCCTTTGCACCAAAGAGGAAACAAGGACGCTGCGCGCACTAGCGCCCGCCTGGTGTCGATCGCCATGGCTCACGTCACGAGAGCCTCGTGAGGTTCAACCCGCCTTGATATCTCTGCTCCTCGCGAGCCTGCTTGTCTAGGACGCTCCAGAGGAGGTCTTGCGTCGCCCGCCTCGCGAGGCTTGGCCCCTCGCGAGGGTCTTGGATGCCTCAAACGGTCAAGTCTCTGTGCTTCAGTGTCATCCCTGGATCGGTAATGCTGACACACATTACTCGAAGGATTTATAACAGAGTAGCAATCACACACTTATTACATCGAATGCCTCAAAAGAGAACTTATTACAATGAATATGGCTTAAGGCCATCTAATACGATAACAACGGAAGGCTTGGTAGATAAAGTGAGTCCATCAACTCCAACGGCGTAGCTGAGCTGCATGGCAACGACCTAACGAACCTTACTCCTCGTCTAAAAAGTCTTCAACATAATACGTTGCTGCCCGAAAATGGGTCAGCACATGGAATATGCTGGCAATATAACATAGTAGAGCAAGAATAGAATAATGCTATCACTACATGCATATTTGGCTAGTGGAAAGGCTCTATAGTTATAGTTTTGTGAAAAGCCAATTTTTCCCTACAACAAAGGAATGGATTTTACTTAACTATCATGGTACTTGAAACATCATTGAGAAGGTTCCTCCAACTCAATCCCAATTAAAAGTAATTATCAACCCAACAATATTAAATTAGAGTGATGAGATACATATGATAATCCAAGTACTAGATACTCAAGATGTCCATAACCGGGGACACGGCTAACCATGATTAGATTGTACACTCTATAGAGGTTTGCGCACTTTTCCCCACAAGACTCGATCTCCTCCGTTGGATTTCTCGCACTACATGGTGTTTGAGAAACGGATGACCGAGACACAGTCTTTCAGAAGCATTAACTCTAACCCCGGGTAGACAGTACCAACCTACATCCCTCTACATCTGCTAGCCTACCACTGGAAGAGGTCATGCAACTTACTCAACTATGCTAGAGCCCATAATAGCTTGTGGCTGCACACGGAAGTTTTTAGCATGAAATATCTCAGTTCCCTTTGAGCCTGGGTGGCAGCCCTTAGGATTATCACATGGGTACTCCAGGATATCCTGGGACAACACTGGATTCTCCAGGTACCCGACAAGCAATCCACCCAGATGTGTATTAACGTTGCCACCTTATGTTGAACCATTAATTAACAATCTCACATATGTCATGGATTCACTCACCCAAACCACGTCTACGAGCATAGCATAGCAATATAAGCAATACGTAGAAGTAACTCCCAAGGGTTTGATAATAACAGGGCGATAGGTTCTACCTCATCAACTACTTCCCAAAACCACATGTTATAATATAACCTACTCATGCAATGTTTGAGGATTGTAACTAATGCATAAAACTGGGTGATGAAGGGGTATGGTCAAAGTGTTACTTGCCTTGCTGATGATCCGCAAAACCTAGAGACTCGTAGTAGCACGCTTCGCACTCCGGGTGTTCTATCACAAACAAACAATAGCATACATAAGCAAACAAGCAAAGAAGCATGGGTAAAACACGAATAAGAAGATCTAACTAGAAAGTTCAACTTAAGAACTCCGGTTTGCAAAAAGAATCAAATCAAATGGAGTAACGAAACTCAAACTGCGAAAGAAACAAGATCCGATTACTAATCTGGACTAAAGTCAAATTTTACAGTACCAAAATCTTGTTTAAGTTGGTTAAACGGAAAGAGGGCTTCGAGACGAAGATCTAGGCGCTTGAATTGCCTGATTCCGATAAACGAGCGAAAAGATAAACTCAAATGAAAATCGGATCAAAAATCATGATCGAAAATAATCGTGAAAAATTCGAGAAAAAGAAAAACTGACGAATAGGCTAACGAACGAACGTTCACCGTCTACAGCTAATGAGTGAACACCGTTCGTTAAAATGAACGTACGGACGAGCGTCCGCTAAGTAACTAAATCGAGAAAACCGGCGAACCGATCTAATAAAAAATCGAAACTAGGGTTTTAAAAAACGGACGATTTTTACCTAAACCGAAAAAAATGGACGGCGAGATTGCGAACTGCGGTGCAGCTCCGGCGGCTTCCGGCGAGCGGGGCGGCGGTGCGGGCGATGGCGGGATGCGGCGCGGGACGGTGTGGGGCGGCTCGGCGGCGACGCAGCAGCAGCGGTGAGCGGTGGCGGCGGCAGCAGCGGTGCAGGGCGGCGGGGCGGCTTGCGGGCGGCGGCGGCTTGGGGCTCCAGGGGGGCCCCGGGTCGGCTTTTAAAGGGGGGACGGGTGGCCTGCGGGAGGGGGCGGGGAGGCATGGCCGACTCGGCCACGGCGAGCGGCGACGTGGCGGTCGCGGTCTCCGCAAGGGAGACGGCGGCGCGGGGAGGCTGGGCCAACTGGGCCTTGGCCGAGTTCGGTCCGGCGGGCTTCTTTTTTTTAACAGATTCTGCCAAAAAGAAATCCTAGAAAAATAAATAAAAATATAAAAATACCAAAACAAATTTTTACCGTCTAAATGAAATATTTAGAACAGGGTGAACATTTTCTTGGCCTAAAATGCAATATTTTGAAAAATGCATATTTTTTCTATGCAAATAAAATAGCAGTAAAATTCGAATAAAAGCAAATATTTGATTTTTATATTTTTCCTCCAATATTTCATTTATTTTGAAGAAGTCATATTATCTCCTCTCATATATTTTAATATGAAATATTTTCAGAGTGAAAAATAATTAAAACAAATAATCCTCATTTCAATATTTGATGAAATTCAAATATGAAAACAGTGAAATCCCCAACTCTTTTCGAGGGTCCTTCAGTTGCTTAGAATTTCGAGGATCGCGAAACGAAATGCAAATAAAATATGCTATGCATGAATGACCTATGTATAACATTCCAAATTGAAAATTTGGGATGTTACAGCGTCTAACTAAAGAACTAAATACTCTTAAGTTAGCTCATGAAACTACCTTGGAAGATCATTGAGAGCTTTTAAATACTCATGAGAAGCTACGCTTTGAAAAACTCAACCTTGAGCAAGAGCATGGGTTCTTAAAAGCAATCAATGATGATCTTCGCAAGAAAATTTCTTCTTACATTGCCAAGCGTTTACTCTTGTCTACTTACATGCCACAAGTAAATTCTAGTAACAAGAGTAAGAAAGATTCTTCTTCTAGTAGTAACAATAATCATGTTAAATCCAATGGTGTTGCTTCTAGTAGTTCTCTTGATTCCACTAATGATTCTCTTAGCCAAGTTACACTTGAGCAAGAAAATAGCTTATTGAAGGGAATTATAGAGAAAGGTGTTTACAAGAGCCTTGCCGGAAGTAAGCAATTTGAGGAAATTGTACGCAAGCAAGGAAGGCACCGGAAGAATCAAGGTGTTGGTTTTGAACTAAAGTTCAACGCCAATGGAGTTGAGTGGGAAGAAGATCAATACCCCAAGACGAAGTTTGTCCCTCAACAAGAGAAGTATGATCCTACTTCCTTCAAGGGGACACAAGCTCAAGATGATCTTCCACCACAAGACCACAAGCAAAAAGGCAAGGACAAGCTTCAAGAGGAGATTGATGCATTTGAAGAAGCTCCCAAGGCCTTGGTCAAGTGGGTTCCCAAGACTACATCAAGTTCTACTTCATCAAGTACAACTACAACTCCAAGGATTCCCATCAAGATGATGTGGATCCCGAAGAAAAAGAATTAGAGAGATCTTGAGGGTGACTCCGCCAACATACTTCACTCATATCATTTTGGCAAGAACAAGTGCAAACAACTTCCACATCTTGCACTAGTTCAAGGAGTCACAAACCCTCTTGTTGGTAAGACAAGGGACAAGGTAACCTAATGCTTTCATGGACATCATCTTGTGTGAACTACACTCTATGTCTATGGATATCCTTGTTTGTTCCTTGTGGGACTAACCCATGTAGATATTGAAAGTGCAACTCACACCAATGGATTGCTCCAAATGATCTGCATCAACATTGAGCATCCACATCTTCAACATCTACATGAAGTCATCACCGACAAAATCCAAGGTTAGTTCATCCCTCTTTGGGGGGATATCACATCTAGGGGGATCTTTACTCTAAGAATTGAGCTAAAGCAACTCTAATGGTGTGAACACAACAATGCTTTATGTAAAAGTGGTAACCCCACTTGTGCATAAACAATGAGTATGACCTATGATCAAATGTTCTCATTTGACTGCTAAGTCAATATACTCATATATTGATGACCTAGTCATCGCCAATTGCTTGATAGATGCTAGAGTGTTTGTGCATGCTTTGCCACATATTTCATTTGCCATTTTATTGTGTGAGTATGTTGGCTTCATATTTTACTCATTCGGGGACATCCATTTGTTGCTTTGATTGTTTGGCTCTTCTTCTTTTGCCAAATGGATGGACAAGAATGCCTAAGAATTCCCTCTAGCTATCTATGCTTTTCTCGTCTCAAACTCTATTCATGCTACATCACAAAGTTTGATCAAGTCAGATTCGAACCCTCTGTGTGAGGCGCACTCGGAGTCACTGATTCGTCATAAACTTAAACTTCCAAAACCTCTCTGTGCATTTTGGTCTGACCAATTCATCCTTTTTGGTCTGACCGAGTTCACTGAGTTGATCTAGGTTTTCAATCTCAGTGCAACCGATTAGAACTTTTCGGTCTCACTGAGTTGTAGTAACCGCTTGCGATTCTGCATCTCGGTGCCATTGAGTTGTTCCACTCGATCACACCGACAGGGTTAGGATATAAATACCGACGGGTCAAATTTTGGAAATTCCTCCAAAACCTCTCAGCCCGCGCATGTCCTGCTCTACCGCCTCGGGTCTCCCGATTGTCCTCTCGTCGCCAGCGACCTCCCGTCCCTGGTTTCCATCACCGTCAACGGATTTCAACACCGCCGTTGCCGCCGTAGAGAACTCACCGCCGAGTTAGGGTATGATTTCGACCCTTTGTGTTGTTCTTTTCTCTGATTCTTAGCACAAAGCAAATGCAATGTTTCTTACCTCGTATGAAATCATCATGTCCAGCAAAAACATCCTTTGGATTATGCTGAAGCCCAAGTGCTTAGGAAGCTCAAGCCAATGATCCCTGACCATGATGATAGCCATCCAGTGGCAAAAAACATGAAAATCAGGAAGGATGCAGGTCTCAGACTATGGAGACAATCTGACCCATATGATGTGAGGAGAAGGACTGTTGTGTATTACAGATTCCACACCAAGGAGCAGCAAGATCTCTATGAAACTATCTTGCTTGATAAGAAGCCAATTGTTGTGATATGAAGTGGGCAGATTGGAAATATATTGACAGCAATGAAGATCACTTCCCAGGAGTGCATGAAAGTTTCAGATTATGTGAAGCGGACACTTTTGTGGGTCAGAAACTCACCAAGTGGAGTGATGAGCTCATAATGCAATTCTACTCTACTGCTCATTTCTATCCTGATGGAAGGATTGTATGGATGTCTGAAGGTATAAGGTACCAATCAACAGTTGCTGAGTGGGCCAAATTTATCAATGCCCCTGGAGAGCAAGAGGATGATATAGATGTATATGCAAAGAAGGAGGATCACAACTCCATGGCAAATATGTATAAGGAAATTCCTAGCAAAGCCTTGGAAACTCACAAGATGGGATCTCACTACTATTTGTTGTCTGGTTTGACCACAATCAACACTATCTTGAGGCATACATTGTTGCCCAAGTCTGGAGATCATAGAATGATCAGAGGTCATTCCATCAACTTGCTGCAGTTGTTTGATGTGCCTCAAAAATTCAAAGTGATGAGTCTGATTGTTGAGACAATCAAGAGAACAGCTGCAGATCAGAAGAGGTCATGTAGGTATGCTCCACACATCCAGGTGCTCATCAACTCCAAGATGGGCACAGGCACATATCGATTGGACAAGGGACATCTTCCCTTGAGGCCAGATTTTGGGGACAACACTGTTGTCATGAATGTTGAAGATCCAACATCTGTAGAGGCTCAAGAAAAGAGAGAGAAAGCAAAGGCTGAGAAAGCTGCAAAGATGCCAAGTGTTAAAGAAGCATCTCAAGTGTTTCTCAAAACTAAGCAAGATCAACTTGGATATCTGATTCAAGCCACCTTGAGGATTGAGAAGGGCTTGGCCACCCTGACTCGGAACCAATAGAGCCTGGAGAGGATCATTGAGACTAAATTTTATGATCTTGATCTGAAGGTGACAAAGATGCAGACAACAGTTGAGCAGCTCCAGGAAGAAGCTGAGGAGAGGAAAGGGTAGGCTACCATAGATGCATTTCAGAGAGTGCCAAGAGGGCAGAGATCTGTTGCAGTGCCGGTGGCTGACACAAGAGAAACTACATCAGCACCTGCGGCCACAGCATCAGTGCCACCTCCAGTTGCCACTCCACCAGTTCCAACAACTTCAACAGATGCATTCATTCTTGGAGTCCTCTCAACGCCTCCTCCCGAAGATCAAGCCTAGAGAGACGCATAGCACTATGCATTTTCGAGCTTTTTGGTAACTTGTTGCCAAAGGGGGAGAAAGTGTAAAGATCATAGGCTTCGAGAGAGAAAGAGCTTTGCTTCTTTTTGCCTTCTTTGCTATTTGGTTGATACTTATTTGTGTGCTTGCTTGGATGCTACTCTATGTTTACGTGTGTGAGATACTTGTATGATCATGTGTTTCATCATATCCTACATTAATGCTTGTGCTTGAATGATGTTATTATTTATCTCTCATATATGATCATTCACTTTGCCTTGGTGATGAGTGCATATTTTTACTCTCTATCATTTTGAGGGCTCCACCAAGATGTATGTGTAACACCCCGGGTGTCATGCTACAGTAAACTCCTATTGATGGTGCCAAGTCATCATAATTAATTTTTGCTAACCACTTTGTTCCAAACCGACCTCAAATTCATTTTTTGTAAGGCAAGATAAATTATTATTTCTTTGGGCACTAAAACAGAAATGTTTGATGAGTTGCAAATTTACACTAAGTAATTATCATATGGAAACCCACATTTTTTTGAAATATATAAATTGCCTTAACATATTCAAAACAGAGCGAACAACATTTATTGGACCATTTCAATTTAGACAAATATTTAAAACCATCCAAAATAAATGGGAAGTTGCTGTACTAACTCATCACAGTGCCTAGTATTTATGTGCACGGTTTGTATCAAAACAAAACTCATTTGCTATTTATTACAAGTGCAAACAGAATAGAAATATAAAAAAAAGTAAAATAAGAAAAGCGAAAGTCACAAGTGGTACTGGGCACTTGCACTACAAAAAAAGACACATCCGTGACATTTTGGGCGGAACGAAAAAAAATTATGTCATACATATGACACTTCTATGACGATAATTGTGACAAAACCCGGTATCATCATAGATGTGGTGAGCTCCTACTTCTATGACAAAAAATCATCACAGAAAATGGGCTTTTCATCCTGGGCGGTCCGGAGACGCAGCTGCATGACATTCTTTGGGCCGTCCATGACGGAAAAACCGTGGTAGAAGCGAGGGGGAGGAAAATTTTGGGGAGTTCCCGGTTATGGTGGGAGGTCGGGGCCGAGCGATGTGCGTTTCTCTCATACACATACGCGCGTGTGTGCGAGGCGTTGGCTCTAACTGAACCCGAGCGAGGCATTGGGCTCTAACTGAACCCGAGCGATTGCACTGCAGGCTACGCATTACTGAACCCGAGCGATCGATCGATGGCTGTTAACTGAACCCGATCGAGCGATTCCTTCGCTACTGCTGCTAACTGAAGCCGATCGATTGGATGAATAGTGAGCGTTGCGGGGTGATACGTCTCCGTCGTATCTACTTTTCCAAACACTTTTGCCCTTGTTTTGGACTCTAACTTGTATGATTTGAATGGAACTAACCCGGACTGACGCTGTTTTCAGCAGAATTGCCATGGTGTTGTTTTATGTGTAGAAAACAAAAATTCTCAGAATGACCTGAAACTCCACGGAACATCTTAGAAAAAAGAAAAAAAATCCTCGCCAAAGATGAAGACCAGGGGGCCCACACCCTGTCCACGAGGGTGGGGGGAGCCCCCCCCCCTAGGGCGTGCCCCCTACCTTGTGGGGCCCCTGGATGCCCTCCGACGCCAACTCCAACTCTATATATTTGCTTTCAGAGAGAAAAAAATCAGAGAGAAGAAATCATCGCGTTTTACGATACGGAGCCGCCGCCAAGCCCTAAAACCTCTCGGGAGAGCTGATCTGGAGTCCATTCGGGGCTCCGAAGAGGGGGATTCATCGCCGTCGTCATCATCAACCATCCTCCATCACCAATTTCATGATGCTCACCGCCGTGCGTGAGTAATTCCATCGTAGGCTTGCTGGGCGGTGATGGGTTGGATGAGATTTATCATGTAATTGAGTTAGTTTTGTTAGGGTTTGATCCCTAGTATCCACTATGTTCTGAGATTGATGTTGCTATGACTTTGCTATGCTTAATGCTTGTCACTAGGGCCCGAGTGCCATGATTTCAGATCTGAACCTATTATGTTTTCATGAATATATGTGAGTTCTTGATCCTATCTTGCAAGTCTATAGTCACCTACTATGTGTTATGATCCGGCAACCCCGAAGTGACAATAATCGGGACCACTCCCGGTGATGACCATAGTTTGAGGAGTTCATGTATTCACTATGTGCTAATGCTTTGTTCCGGTTCTCTATTAAAAGGAGGCCTTAATATCCCTTAGTTTCCAATAGGACCCCGCTGCCACGGGAGGGTAGGACAAAAGATGTCATGCAAGTTCTTTTCCATAAGCACTTATGACTATATACGGAATACATGCCTACATTACATTGATGAATTGGAGCTAGTTCTGTGTCACCCTATGTTATGACTGTTACATGATGAACCGCATCTGGCATAATTATCCATCACTGATCCAGTGCCTACGAGTTTTCCACATAATGGTTCTCGTTTATTTACTATCCCATTGCTACTGTTACAATCACTACAAAATACCAAAAACATTACTTTTGTTGTCTTTACTTTTGTTGCCGTTACCACCACTATCATACTACTTTGCTACTAAACACTTTGCTGCAGATACTAAGTTTCCAGGTGTGGTTGAATTGACAACTCAGCTGCTAATACTTGAGAATATTCTTTGGCTCCCCTTGTGTCGAATCAATAAATTTGGGTTGAATACTCTACCCTCGAAAGCTATTGCGATCCCCTATACTTATGGGTTATCAAGACTAATTTCTGGTGCCGCTGCCGGGGAGCATAGCTCTATTCTTTGAGTCACTTGGGATTTATATCTGCTGGACATTATGAAGAACTTGAGAGATCCAAAAACCAAGATCTATCCCTCAACTACGAGGGGAGGTAAGGAACTGCCGTCTAGCTCTGCACTTGATTCACCTCCTATTATGAGTAAGTTTGCGACACCTACACCTGCTTCTGCTATTCGTTCCGATATGTCGCATGTTATTGATGATGCCACTTCTGCTATGCATGATACTTATGATGAAACTGCTTCTATGCCTAATACTACTGTGCCCCTTGGTGAATTTCTTGATGAACAAATTGCTAGGGCTAGAGAAAAAGAAATTATTGAATCTGAATACGATGATGAAAATATGCCTGTTATTCCTGAGGGCTATCTTTTTGATATGGAATCTTCTGCCGCTATTTTAGCTTGCAAGGATAGATATGAGCTTAAGAGGTTATTAGTTAAATGGAACAAAGAATCACTTGGAGATAAAATGAAACCCGACCCTGCTTTTGCTACTTCACCTATTTGTGTTCCTGATAAGGATTATGAATTCTCTGTTGATCTTGATATAATTACTTTGGTTGAATCTGATCCGTTTTATGGCTATGAATCTGAAACTATTGTGGCACATCTTACTAAGTTAAATGATATAGCTGCCCTGTTCACTAATGATGAGAGATCGTGTTACTTCTATATACTCAAAATATTTCCGTTCTCATTAAAGGGTGATGCTAAGATATGGTTTAATTCTCTTGATCCTGGTTGTGTGCATAATCCCCAGGATATGATTTATTACTTCTCTGCTAAATATTTCCCTGCTCATAAGAAACAAGCTGCTTTGAGGGAAATATACAACTTCGTGCAAATTAAAGAAGAGAGTCTCCCACAAGCTTGGGGGAGGCTTCTCAAGTTACTTAATGCTTTGCCTGATCATCCTCTTAAGAAACCCGAAATACTTGATATCTTTTATAATGGACTAACCGATGCTTCCAGAGATTACCTGGATAGTTGGGTTGGTTCTCTTTTCAGGGAAAGAACACCGAATGAAGCTGAAATTCTATTGAATAATATGTTGACAAATGAAAATAATTGGGCACCTCCTGAGCCAGCTCCTGAGCCAACTCCTGCTCCAATTACTGAGCCTATTCCTAAACCAACTCCGAAGAAGAGAGGTGTTCTATTTCTCAGTCCCGAAGATATGCAAGAGGCAAAGAAATCTATGAAAGAAAAAGGTATTAAAGCTGAAGATGTTAAGAATTTACCGCCTATTGAAGAAATACATGGTCTTAATATACCGCTTGTTGAAGAAACATATGATCTCAATTCTTTATTTACTGAAGAACCTCCTGATCCCGATATCCCGACACAGGTAGTAAAGGTAAATTCTCTCTATAGATATGATAAAGCTGAAGTTCCTCCTACTAAAATTGCTAGTCAGTGCTTGGATGAGTTTGATAACTTTATGTATAAGCAAGATGACTTCAATGCTTATTTTGGTAGACAATTAAAAGAAAATGCTTATATGATTAGACGCTTGGGTGATTATATGGCTAATATTAAAGGTGAACTTAAACTTGTTAGCAAACATGCTTCTATGGTTACCACTCAAGTAGAACAAGTACTTACGGCTCAAAAAGAAGTGCTTGATGAAATTAATAGTAAGAAAAATGATTATGCTGTTAGAGTGGCTATTAGAACTGGTAGAATGACTCAGGAATCTTTGTATCCTGAAGGCCACCCTAGGAGAATCGAGCAAGATTCTCGAAGAAATAATATTGATGTTCCTAGTTCTTCTAAAAAGAAGAAGAAGAAAATGATAGAACTATGCAAACTTCTAGTGAACTTATTGCTGAACCACCTGATAATCCAAATGATATCTCTATGTCTGATGCTGAAACACAATCTGGTAATGAACATGAACCTAGTGAAAATGTTAATGATGATGTTCATGATGATGCTCAACCTAGTAATGACAATGATGTAGAAATTGAACCTGCTGTTAATCTTGATAACCCACAATCAAAGAATCAACGTTATGATAAAAGAGACGTTGTTGCTAGGAAACATGGTAAAGAAAGGGAACCTTGGGTTCAGAAACCCATGCCTTTTCCTCCGAAACCATCCAAGAAAAAGGATGATGAGGATTTCGAGCGCTTTGCTGAAATGATTAGGCCTATCTTTTTGCATATGCGATTAACTGATGTGCTCAAAACAAATCCTTATGCTAAATATATGAAGGATATCATTACTAATAAAAGAAAGATATCGGAAGCTGAGATTTCCACCATGCTTGCTAATTGTACTTTTAAGGGTGGAATACCAAAGAAACTTGGAGATCCCGGAGTACCTACTATACCTTGCTCCATTAAAATAAATTATATTAAAACTTCTTTATGTGATCTTGGAGCCGGTGTTAGTGATATGCCTCTCTCTTTATATCGCACACTTAACTTGAATAAGATGACACCTACCGAAATATCTTTGCAAATGGCTGATAAATCAACTGCTATACCTGTCGGGATTTGTGAGGATGTGCCTGTTGTGGTTGCAAACGTTACTATTTTAACGGACTTTGTTATACTTGATATTCCCGAGGATGATAGTATGTCTATTATTCTTGGAAGACCTTTTCTTAATACTGCAGGGGCTATTATTGATTGCAACAATGGCAATGTCACTTTTCATGTTAATGGTAATGAGCATACGGTACACTTTCCGAGGAAACAACCTCAAGTTCATAGTATCAACTCCATTGGAAAAATTCCATCGATTATAATTGGAGGTTTTGAATTTCATCTTCCTACTGTCAAAAGGAAATATGATATACTTATTATTGGGGATGTGCATATCCCCATTGAGGTAACTTAGTGTTATTCAAAATTTCTCCGGTTTCATGATTATCGGAATGAGTTTGTTAACAAGACTTGATCAACCTTGTTAGTGGATTCTTTTTATGAGCATGAGATGGATGAAACTAGAAGCACAACCCTCTGTACCCCACTTTTACTTTCTGTTATTTATATTAAATAAAGTAAAAATAGTATTTTCTGTCTGTTTCCTGACTTATCCGTGCAATATAAAAATATCCCAAAAATAAAAGTCCTCAGAATGCCATGCCAATTTAATATGATTTTTTCGGGAATATTTGAGGATTTACTGTGCAAAAATTACCGCGGGAGGAGCTGCCACCTGGCCACGAGGGTGGTGGGCGCCCCCCCCCCCCTCTAGGGCGCGCCCCCTGCCTCGTGGGCCCACGGTGGCCCTCCTCCACTTATCCCAGCACCCATCTTCTTCCTCTGCCTCACACAAACCCGAAAAACCAACTCAAGAACGAGTTCCAGCCACTTTTGCTGTGATTTTCGATCTCCTTGCTCAAAGCACCTCTCGCAAAACTGCTTGGGGAGATTGTTCCTTAGTATGTGACTCCTCCATTGGTCCAATTAGTTTTTGTTCTAGTGCTTTATTCTTTGCAAATTTGTGCTGCATAGGTGACCATGTTCTTGAGCTCGCATGTCGAATTTATATGGTTCCAAGTAGTTCTAATGCTTGATATAGGCTCTAGGCACTTGTAGGAGTAGTTGCTATCAATATTATTGAAGTTGGTTTACTTTTGTTTGAAGTTACTAAAAATTTCAGATTATTTCAGAAAAATAATGAGGAGATTATTAAGGGGCTCATCGAGCCAAAGCTCGAAGGAAAAGGCACAGAAGCCTAAGTATAATTTGCCGCGCACCGCGGAGATTCGGGCGTGTGAATGGCCTTCTGATGATTTCTTAAGAGCAGCCGGTATCTATGAAGATTTTCATGAATTGGCTCACAATGCAGGCCTCACCGCTTTCCTCCACGACCAGTGTGATCAGTATCTCTTACTCACAAATACTTTTGTGCAAAACTTTCATTTTCATTCTAGGAACTCACCACCTACGGTGGAGTTTCATTTATATGATGAGCATAAGGAGATGTCACTTTATGATTTCTGTCAGATTTTTTTAGTCCCTTTTGAGGGCAAGACAGAAGAACCACATCATGATGATGTGGTTGGGTTTATTGATACTATCACTGTAGGAGAAACTAGGAAGGTTTCCGATGCACGAATCACTAGCATACATTTTCCTGTTTTACGTTACTTTGCATTATTTGCTAGTCGTTGTTTAATTGGACATGGAAACTGTGGAAACCTTAGTATCCCTGATATAATTATTCTGCACCATGGTTTATACAGTGATAACACTTTTAGTATGGGCGGTATTATTGTTAGACGGTTAAGTATGAACCGTACCAAAGGCCCCATCTTTGGAAGCATCTATGCTACACGCCTAGCCGTACATTTTAATATACCTATTAGGCATGCTGAGAAGGAAGAAAAGGTGCTGCCCTGTGTTTATCTAGATCATAAAAGTATGGTGGCACATGATTTTATTGTTAAGAATAGGGCAGGAGAGCTTAAATATCAATTGTTCTTTAACAAACATCATCCTGAGACTATTATCCTGCCTGCTCCTTCTTTGTTTGATTTGACTGTAGGCACGTACCTTGTTCCGTTGACGGCTATTCACGCCTACCGGAACCCTGCACCAGCCGAGGAGCCAGAACCGGAACCACAATTTGATCCTTCACGGCAGTCTAACTATCAGTGGGATCCGGAGATGATTGCCAGCCAGTGGCAATCGGAGCCTTCTTCTTCCTCATCACAGTACGACCCCAACAACTATTATTATGGATATCAACCAGGCTAGACGTGGCCATAGACCAACTTAGGCCAAAAGCCTAAGCTTGGGGGAGTACGTATTTCGCACCAACATTACATTTATGTTCACACACACTCATTACTAGATGTCGGTGCTCATACTTTTTCACTATAATATCCATGCTAGTTTATTTTCTTTTTCCTGCTCTCTTCTTATGTGTTTGTTAAACCTTAAGAAAAACCAAAAAAATAGTAGTGGTTTATTTTTCTGTTGTAGTAGTAATAATTAAAAAGAAAACCCAAAAATATTTCACGTTCTTCTTCTACTTGTTGGGAGCTCTCCCGTGTAAATAGTTTTATTTCTTTTCTTTTCTTTGGGGTCAGTAGGAGAAGACCATAATTAAATTGTTGAAGTGGCTCTTATATGCATTATTGTTGATTTAACCTAGAGCCCATATTGCCTTGTCTTCTCCTGTTTATTGAATGCTCACAGATTCCAGCTTAGTCCAATGCATGTACACTCTTATTATTATTCACACCGTTCGGTCATGCAAGTGAAAGGCAATTATGATGATATATGATGGGCTGACTGAGATGAGAAAAGCTGGTATGTACTCGACCTCTTTTGTTTTTGTAAATATGATGAGTCCCTCGTTCTTGATTCAGCTTATTATGAATAAACATGTTTGCAATGACAATTAGAGATCATAGTTGCTTGTGCCATGCTTGATTAGCTATGAGTTATAATGATTTACCTTGTGTGCCAACATGCTATTGAGATGATTATGATGTGGTATGATGGGGTGGTATCCTCCTTTGAATGATTTAAGTGACTTGACTTGGCACATGTTCACGCATGTAGTTGAAACAAAATCAACATAGCCTTCACGATATTTATGTTCATGGTGGATTATATCCTACTCATGCTTGCATCCAATGTTTAGTAATTTTAATGCATGTACATGATTGTCGTCGCTCTCTAGTTGGTCGCTTCCCAGTCTTTTGCTAGCCTTCACTTGTACTAAGCGGGAATACTGCTTGTGCATCCAATCCCTTAAACCCCAAAGTTATTCCAGATGAGTCCACCATACCTTCCTATATGTGGTATCTACCTGCCGTTCCAAGTAAATTTGTATGTGCAAAACTCTAAACCTTCAAATAAACATTCTGTTTTGTATGCTTGAATAGCTCATGTATCAACCAAGGTTGTCCTTATCTTCCGTGTTAGGCGGGTTATTCTCAAGAGGAGTGGACTCCGCTCCTCACTCATGAGAAAATGGCTGGTCACCGGGATGCCCAGTCCCATGCTTTATGCAAACTAAATCAAAATTAATTGCAAACAAAACTCCCCCTGGGACCTGATGTATGTTGGAGGCACTCGTTGTTTCGAGCAAGCCATGGATTGATGCTTGTTGGTGGAGGGGGAGTATAAACTTTACCATTCTGTTTGGGAACCGCCTATAATGTGTTTAGCATGGAAGCTATCGCCATCTCTTAGTTGTTACGTTGACAATGAAAGTATACCGCTCAAAATACAATTTATCTCTATTTCAAAACCGAGCTCTGGCACCTCTACTAATCCCTGCTTCCCTCTGCGAAGGGCCTATCCATTTACTTTTATGTTGAGTCATCACCCTCTTATTAAAAAGCACTAGCTGGAGAGCACAGCTGTCATTTGCATTCATCACTATTAATCTATGTTTGGTGTGACTATGATTGGATCTCTTTTACCATGAATTACAATGTCTAGTCAGTCCTTGATCTTTAAAGGTGCTCTGCATTTATGTTTTGCGGTCTCAGAAAGGGCTAGCGAGATACCATCTTGTTATATCATATTATGATTGTTTTGAGAAAGTGTTGTCATCCGAGATTTATTATTATGGCTTGCTAGTTGATTATGCTATTGATATGAGTAATTATGAGACCTGAGAATTATTGCAAATGTGGTTAGTTATGATCTATGCTGAAAACTTGAATGCTGGCTTGACATAGTTACAACAACAAGAGCAAACAGAGTTTGTAAAAGTTTTTCTTTCTTTCTTTCAGTTTGTCAACTGAATTGCTTGAGGACAAGCAAGGGTTTAAGCTTGGGGGAGTTGATACGTCTCCGTCATATCTACTTTTCCAAACACTTTTGCCCTTGTTTTGGACTCTAACTTGTATTATTTGAATGGAACTAACCGGACTGACGCTGTTTTTAGCAGAATTGCCATGGTGTTGTTTTATGTGCAGAAAACAAATATTCTCAGAATGACCTGAAACTCCACGGAACAACTTAGAAAAAATAATAAAAAATGCTTGCCAAAGATGAAGACTAGGGGGCCCACACCCTGTCCATGAGGGTGCCCCCCCCAGGGCGCGCCCCCTACCTCGTGGGCCCCCTGGATGCCCTCCGGCGCCAACTCCAACTCTATATATTTGCTTTCGGAGAGGAAGAAATCATCGCGTTTTACGATACGGAGCCGCTGCCAAGCCCTAAAACCTCTCGGGAGGGCTGATCTGGAGTCCGTTCGGGGCTCCGTACAGGGGGATTCGTCGCCATCGTCATCATCAACCATCCTCCATCACCAATTTCATGATGCTCACCGCCGTGCGTGAGTAATTCCATCATAGGCTTGCTGGACGGTGATGGGTTGGATGAGATTTATCATGTAATCGAGTTAGTTTTGTTAGGGTTTGATCGCTAGTATCCACTATGTTCTGAGATTGATGTTGCTATGACTTTGCTGTGCTTAATGCTTGTCACTAGGGCCCGAGTGCCATGATTTCAGATCTGAACCTATTATGTTTTCATGAATAAATGTGAGTTCTTGATCCTATATTGCAAGTCTATAGTCACCTACTATGTGTTATGATCCGGCAACCCTGAAGTGACAATAATCGGGACCACTCCCGGTGATGACCATAGTTTGAGGAGTTCATGTATTCACTATGTGCTAATGCTTTGTTCCGGTTCTCTATTAAAAGGAGGCCTTAATATCCCTTAGTTTCCAATAGGACCCCGCTGCCACGGGAGGGTAGGACAAAAGATGGCATGCAAGTTCTTTTCCATAAGCACGTATGACTATATACGGAATACATGCCTACATTACATTGATGAATTGGAGCTAGTTCTGTGTCACCCTATGTTATGACTGTTACATGATGAACCGCATCCGGCATAATTATCCATCACTGATCCGGTGCCTACGAGTTTTCCACATACTAGCTCTCGTTTATTTACTTTCCCGTTGCTACTGTTACAATCACTACAAAATACCAAAACATTACTTTTGTTGTCTTTACTTTTGTTGCCTTTACCACCACTATCATATTACTTTGCTACTAAACACTTTGCTGCAGATACTAAGTTTCCAGGTGTGGTTGAATTGACAACTCAGCTGCTAATACTTGAGAATATTCTTTGGCTCCCCTTGTGTCGAATCAATAAATTTGGGTTGAATACTCTACCCTCGAAAGTTGTTGCGATCCCCTATACTTGTGGGTTATCACGGGGGGGAGGGGGTTGGCTGAACAGTGAGCGGTGGCATTGCCTCTGGATGAACAGGACCCCGTGGTGTGGTGGAGGGCTGGATGAACAGTAGACGGTGGAGGGGTGGTTGAATAGGACCCCGTGGTGTGGAGGGCTGGATGAATAGTAGATGGTGGAGGGGTGCCCATGGAGGGGTGGTTGAACAGTAGCCAGTGGAGTAGCGCGTGATGGGGGCTTGATAAACAGGAGCCCGTGGAGGCTGAAGGAGGTCGACGGTAGCCCATGAAGGCTAGAGGAGGTCGACGGTGGAGATGAACAGTATCCCGTGGAGTCCCGTTTTGCGGTACGCCACACCCCTCCCGATGAACAGGACCCCCGTTTCGACCGTAGGAGGTCCGTTTCGTCCGTTTTGTGGTACACCACACCCCTCCCGATCAACACGACCCCCGTTTCGACCGTAGGAGGTCCGTTTCCTCCGTTTGGCGGTACGCCACACCCCTCCCGATCAACAGGACCCCCGTTTCAACCGTACGAGGTCTGTTTCCTCCGTTTTGTGGTACGCCAGACCCCTCCCGATGAACAGGATCCCGTTTCGAATGTGGCCGGTCGAACACAAGGCCATTTCCTCTGTTTTGCGGTACGCTGGGCCTCGTTTCCATCACCTGTTCCGTCCAAGCCCTCCCGATGAACACGACCATGCATTCCGTTCCGACCCAACCGGTTGGCTCCCACGCGTTCCATTGCCTCCTGATGAACACGACGCATTTCGTTGCCTTCCCATGAACATGACGCATTCTGTGGCCTCCCCATGAACACGACGACGACGCTATTTCTTCGTTCCGACCCAATCATGTACACGAGCCCTGGCCATACGTATGCGTGAGTAGGCGGTCGAGACCCTGCCCGTATGTACATATGTGGCCGTATTTTCTTTCTTGCACCCTGGCTGTTGTACGTACGTGTACATGCTACGTGTGCGCCTCTACTACGACACGTACGCGCCTCTACTATGACACGTGCGTGCCTCTACATCGACCAGTATATATGTACGTACACGTGCGCGACCAGAATGACAATGCTACGTACGCTTCGACCAGGTGGGTCCTGACTGTCTGGCACTTCCTTGCCTGCGAAGATGTAGCTGGTGGGTCCCAGCAGTCAGGGGCGAATCATTTTGTTTTTTTTGCCCGGACGCACTTCCTTGCGTGCGAAGATGTAGCTGCTGGGTCCCAATAGTCAGGGGGAATCGTTTTGTTTTGCCCGGACGCACTTCCGTGCGTGCGAAGATGTAGCTGGTGGGTCCCAGCAGTCAGGGGGCGAATTGTTTTTTTCGGATGCACTTCCTTGCGTGCGAAGATGTAGCTGGTGGGTCCCAGCAGTCAGGGGGGCGAATCATTTTTTCGGACGCACTTCCTTGCGTGCGAAGATGTAGCTGGTGGATCCCAGCAGTCAGGGGGAAACGTTTTTTTTTCGCAAAATACGGTGGCCCATCCGGTGGGTCCCCGCTGTCAGGTGGAGGAATAATTATTTTACGCGTAATAAGGAGGCACTTCCTTGCTGCGGCCGTGGACCCAGCTGTCAGTCTCTCCACGTACAGTCCACGTCTGATGGAAGCCATTCCTTGACCACGTTGACCACGCCGCGCCGAGAGCACCAGGGCGGTGGACGACAGTGAGGCCTCGGAAGGGGACGACGCGGAGCCGGGGAAGACGCGGTAGTGGATGCCCACGCGTAGACGAGTATGAGGGTTCACTCGTTCGGCTGCGGTGTGAGGCTGCCGTCGCCGCAGAATAATAGGGGGTGTGGGTGCGTACAGGGATGGTCTGGCTAGCAGTGGGAGTAGTAGGGGCCGGTGAGGCCTCCGCGGCATCACAGCCGGCCACAGGCGGCAGGAGCAGGCGGCACGACCGGTGCTGCTTTGGGCAGCTGGAGTAAGAAGACCAGAGGTTGAAGAAGCACTACGGCCGTTGGATGGACATCATACAGTCACTGGAGCTAGAATCATTCATATATTGACTAAAGTTGACAAAGGCCTCCATCCCAGTCAACTTAGTAGGCCCACAAGTCAGCCTCCCACCAAGGTGGGTCCCAGGTAGCAGGGGGTATTCATTTTTTTGTGCGTAATAAGGAGGCACTTCTAGTGGGTCCGAGCTGACAGCGGGGGGAATGTTTTTTTTTGCGAAATACGGTGGCTCGTCCTGTGGGTCCCAGCAATCAGGGGGAAATGTTCTTTTTCGCGAAATACTGGTGGCCCGTCCGGTGGGTCCCTGCTGTCAGGTGGAGGAATAATTATTTTCCGCGTAATAAGGAGGCACTTCCTTGCGGCTGTCATGGACCCAGTTGTCAGCCTCTCCACATACAGTACTCTTCCGATGGAAGTCGGTCGTTAACCACATTGACCACGCTGCGCCAAGAGCACCATGACGGTGGATGACAGTGAGGCCTAGGAAGGGGACGACGCGGAGCCGGGGAAGACACAGCAGTGGAAGCCCGCGCGGAGAGGAGTACGAGGGTTCACCGGTTCGGCTGCGGTGTGAGGCTGCCGTCACTGCAGAATAACAGGGGGTGTGGGTGAGTAGAGGGATGCCCTGGCCGGCGGTGGGAGTAGTAGGGGGCGCTGAGGCCTACGCGGCAGCACACCCGGCCACGGGAGGCGGGAGTAGGCGGTCCCGCCGGCGCTGCTTTGGCGGCTGGAGCAAGAAGATCAGAGATTGAAGAAACACGACGGCTGTTGGATTGACATCCAACGGTTACGTCTGCTAGAATCGTTTATTGATGTATATAATAACTAAAAAAATCTTGCATACGCGTCAACTAAACAGGCCCATAAGTCAGACCACTCCCTCTTTTTTTTAATAATTTATATATAGCTCATGGAAACTTCTTATGCAATTTATTACAGTCGTTATTTTGGTTGGCCAGGGCCAATTTCGCATATTTCTGTGGGTTCCAAACTATTTTTAATACCGAAATGTCAAGCCAGATTTAAAGTACTTTGAAGATATATTTAAATTTGGTTAATGCCCAGTGAAATAGGAATTTGAAAATGTGAAAAAATTCAGAAATTATAAAGTAATTGCCAATTTGTCATCTGTTTTTATATTTACAACCCATTTCATATTACTTTCAAGATTTGCACGCGTCTTGAAAGAGTTGCAGCCCATCAGGGCGTAGAAAAATAAGTAGGCCTAGATTGGGTATTCTTCAGAAAAAATAAACTGGGCTCATTTTCACAAAGAAAAAATAGCTGGGCTGGTCACATGGTGAACATAAAATATAAGCCTGGGCTAGACGGGCCATAGCACAGTTCAAACCCTACTTCGTCTCAACAATACCAAACAAAAAAATACTACTCGAGTAGCTACGTCCCAGGTGTCAGCCGATCTTGTGTTGTTCTCTTGTCTATTGACTATATACGCTCACAATGTCGTTGGTCCCAGATGTCAGGAAAACACTAGGAGGAAGCATTTTATTTTTCCATACGCTGACGTGGTGGGCCCCTACTGTCATCCTCTCCACGTACTTCTGTCGATTCCTGTTGTTTGTTGACCATGTTGACAACGCGAGAGGGCGGCGCCGCGGCGAGCGCACCAAAGCGCGTGGAGGATGTCGGTGTTAATGATTTTGGAGACGGTGGGGCGGCGATGCATGCGCTGAGGTGCAGCCAGCCATGGGAGGCAGAAGCAGGCGGCCCCGCTGGCGCTGGTTTGGTTTTGGCGGCTAGAGGAAGACAGGACTGAAGAAACATGACAGACTGTAAAAGCAGTAGGAGTACCTAACAACCTTAACGGAAACCAGCAGGGGCACTTAACAACCAAAGCTGAAAGCAGTATGAGTACTTATATAGGTTCAACCGTACAAAGCACGCCTCGAACAGTGCTACTTTGCCTACAGTTAACCAAGGGTGAGGCCGCCAAGCCCAGGACAAGGCCCAGGCGCCACCCCGCGCATCCACAACCTTCTGAAAGCGGCTTCATCTCGCAACATGGTCAATAAACAGGATATTCGCTTTAGAGCCATGGAAAAGTATGAACATAATCTTCTGTCCTATTCTCCAAGATGGATGGGCCTTCATTATTTGAGACCGCCCATGAATAAGTATCTTTTCACCTCCAAGGGGAATTGAGTAGGTTGACATAAACATCATGTTGTGACCAAGCGCAAGTCTGACCCGACCATGGTCAGGCATCTGTATAGGAACAATAGAACTCGGCAGTTCCTGTTTCAAGAAGATCACAGCTGTAAAACTGTGTATAAGCAATAGTTTATGAACAACATATATAACAGAAAACAGCTCGTACCATAAGTTTCTCGACATAGTTGGACCTGTTCAACGAGTGCAGCAGTGGCACACATATCCCACGTGGCCTTCCATCATTGAAACGCCCCACAAGGACCTCAAGACGATCAATAAAGTGTAGGAACTTGTGGATGTCGATCCAGTCAACTTCAGTGCCATTAGTAACAGCCGATTTATTACAGAGTAACAAACGAGCAGACTGCTTAACTCTGAAAAAACCTACGTGTGCCAACAATTATAAGAAAATATTAGTTAGAAGTAGCATCTTCGTGAGCGATTCGTTGCTACTTATAAAGTTAAATTGTGATTAGTTAGACAGAATAGGTGGATTAAGAATTAATCGAGGCAACAAGCAAGAACCAGATACAAAACTAACATGGATGAACAATTGGAACGATGTCGGGGTGGAAGATCGCAGTGAAGATGATACCAGGTTCTGCTATTTCCATCAACATTCGTGCGCCAACTTTCAGTTTGTAACACTTGAGAAAGTTTATCCAAGTTCGGCCATAAAAAAGCAGCGATCTTCTTGGTTCATGAACCCAACTCGGAACTTATATCCATGGCTTGTCTTCACTATGACCATTAAAGTAGTGTATTCAGTTATGGCAAGGCCGAGCATCTTGAGTACATGTGTTCTGGCAGAGCAAATAATACACTGCAGGAAAAATAATATGAGAACACATCATGTTCAAAAAAACCCACCCTCCCGGATAGAAAAGAGGATTCTAGGAACATACTGTGCGTGTTTCAAAATGCTGTGTTAGGATGAGAAGGAACAAGTGTGGCGTCTCGCCGAGGGCGCAGAAACCTGTAGGGTACTCGCACTTTGGGCACTGCAAATGAAACACACTAGATTCAGTAGGAAGAAAAATGCATCAATGACAGCGGCTGCCATCCTAGGATTACCTGCGACCAAGGGACTTGGATTTATCGGGGATGGATAAAGAATTCGTACCTGGTTCTCCATGAGAAAACCCTATGCAATCGCCGAGAGGGGGTTTTCTCTGAACAAGCAGAAGAGGGAGAAGGGGATTCAGGCCCAGTGAAATATTGCCGCTTCATCCGTCTAGCTTACTGCTAAAGCTGGAAAGGGGGGTTGTGATTTGACGACTCATTAGGCATTACTGCAGCGCTACGACCGGGGTGTGTCTACCGTGAAGTTGTGCACTCTAATTTGTGCATATGGCATGTGGACCCCGTTGCCGGTTGCCCCACATATCAACGAAAGGAAGTAGAAAGACAGGAGTAACTAGCTACACATAAATATATTTTTTGACAGAGAGATACTCCCTTTGTAAAGAAATATACAAATCTTTTATATCACAGGCTCACCTTGCCGAGAAATATACTCCCTCTGCAACGCACGGGCATTATGGGGGTTCAGCTTTTTTATGGGGGTTCAGCTGAGAATATAATACTCAGATAGGCTCACGGTTCTGGACTTTGGGCCGCAGGCTGACCCTGCATGTTTGGGGGCCCATGTGTTCTACCTCAGCGCTTTTCATATTGCAAGCGATCGGTACGGCGCTGGTTTTAGATGACGTCGCAAGGCGAATACACAAAATTGAATAAAGCACGGCAGCTGTTGGAATGAAATCGAATGACAGTTCCTAACCAGCAATCAGAGTTGCAATTCTATCAACGATATACCATGTGATAAATAATACTGTCGTACTACTTATACACACAGGACACTTGTTTCACCATGCCAGATTATTACATCAAAATCTCTCGGAGGATAGATCAGTTCGGCAGTTGCGTGTTGCTACTAAAGAATTTCAAAGTTGATTTGGACCAGCTCTCCTTGCCGAGAAAGTTCGATTTTGACATCATCCCCTGCCGCAAGATATGATTTAGATTTGAACCTTGGCCATCCTTTAGCATCAATCATCATGCGACCATCCTTTGTACTTACGGTATATTGAGCAGGTTCATTCACACCAAGGCTGCGCATGGTAAGAGAAACTTGGCCGCGGTCGCCCGTATTGTTGAACGACTCCCTCGTTGCTCTAGGAATTCTCTATTTGCAAACAAGAAGACATACACAAACAGTTACATCAACACAGTGAATCATGTGAAACAACATGGAAAGAAAAAAGAACGAAGCACTTGGGCGGCCAATGCTTACCAAGAAGGTGGACATGTCGGTTTTTGTAAGGACTTTGGTATATGAAGTGCGAACTGCAGCCCAGTCTGTTGCCGGTGCAACTGCACGGGCCGAAGCAGATGCAAGTGCAAGTGTTGGTGCGGGTGCCGAAGCCGTTGCTGCTGCCGGAGATGGTGCTCCTTGTAGAGCTGGTGCCGGTGTCGGAGCAGGTGCCGGTGTCGATGCCCGATCCTCCGGTAGATCAGACTGATCCGCTGATGCGGTCGGTGCCCAATCCTCAGCTGGATCAGACTGAGTTGTTGCCGCTATCAGTGCTAGAGCGACTGCCGGTGCTCGATTTGTGCGAGACAGCGGCGATCGTGTCTGGTCTGCTATGATCAGCTTTCTAACTTGACTAGGATCCGTGACTGTGATCCAGTTTTTTTCTTCATTTCTTTTAAACGCGAGAAGGACTAATTGTGGCGTTTTTGTTAAACCAAACTGCAGTTCATCATAGGGATTCAGCTTGTACTCAGACAACAGACTGGTCCAATTTTTTCGAGTAATATAAGTGATGGACAGTGCCTTCGTTACTGACATGACATAAGAAGTGAAACCTGCAAAAATAGCATCGTAGAGCAAACCAAATGGTTTATTCTGTGATGAATGTCACATGGCAAAACCTGCATCGTAAAATTGCAGGAAAAGAAAGAAAACATGACATTAAATCAATAAGATTTAGACAGTAAATCAATAAGATTTACTTGATGTGACATGAGTGAATCCGTACCAGGAAATCACTATGTTGAAGTACTAAACAGAAGATTGATCGTCCAACTACGCATGGCATGCAGGGGCCCCGCCTACTCCCACAAGCAGGACAGTCCAAAGGTCGTGACAAATCATATGGACCGAACATCCATGGGACTAGAAATCCTGGTGGGTGCGATAAACCCTGCAATGCATACAGATATTGGAGTGTAACCATAATTGATAAACCGTCCTCACAAAAAATATGATCTGGATACTTCAAAATATACAGACTGAATTGAGTGGACAGACATTAACATAGGCCGTTCTCAGGACTGACCACACACCAAAAGCGGCAGTACTAATAAACAATACAGGGTTCAGAAACACAAATCAAGTACTGAACAATAGTACTTACTACAGACAAGCAAAGTTGCACTAACTAAACTCTGCAGACTATTTCTTGCCACCGACCTACGGGATGAACCCCGCATAACTGACTAGGCCATGGACTTCGTGTGAGATGTCTACATGCACCATCACCATCTTGTCAACCTTGGAGAACCTAACAGAGTGGTCTTTCAACTCATAAACATGATGATGAAGACAGGCCGCATCAGATTTGTTGGGAAGCTTTACAAGAACCACACCATTCGTAATCGAAGGCATAGCCAAGAAATTGTTGTGGTCAAGTACAGCCTCGAGAACACACCTGACAACAATGCTACAGGAAAACACTAGTTCAGGACACGTGGCGACAAGGACATAGCAGCTGGATAGTTCAGCAGTAGAACTCATCATCAGGTCTTCCAGTTCACACGGCATGACTTTGAGAACTTCATCTCCACCGTGGACCTGGTTCTAATTCAAACAGAAACCATATTTTATTACTACCTCCGTTCAGAAATATAAGATGATTTTCGATATTATACTCCATATATGACTACATATACGCACAGAAATGAGTGAACAAAGACACTAGAACATGTCTTCAAAGGCATGAGAGCAGAGGGATTACATGCAATATCCATAACACAAGTTACTGAGGCAAATATACCCTCTTAAAAGGTAGCATTGATGTTCATAAAGTACTCCCTCCATCCCAAAATTCTTGTCTTAGATTTGTCTAGATACGGATGTATCAAGTCACATTTTAGTATTAGATACATCCGTATCTAGACAAATCTAAGACAAGAAATTTGGGATAGAGGGAGTAGTTGAAAGTAGTCTATAAGAAATCAGTGTCAACCTCTCGCATGTTTTGGTCAAAAGAGGAATTTAGAATCGTCATTTGGCACACTAAAATCACATGCAAGATCACCCAGAAAGTTGTACTACCAGTACTAGTATTGCGTGTTAGATGAAAAAACATGATCAAGATCAAGAAAAAGATCATCAACAAGAGACATTACCTGGACTTGCTTGATGAGGGATCCCGGAGAGGGGGGCTTGGACAGGGCGATGGCTTTGAGCTTGTCTGCGGTAGTCTTGGCGGGGTGCTTGCGCTTCTTCGTACCATGAGCCTCGACGGTTTTGGCCAGAGCCATAGACATCACGTTGGCCGGTGCTCCGGCGTCCATCCAAGAGAGGAAGCTGAGAGAGAAGAGTGAAAGGAGGAACGAGATGAGGGAGAAGCGAATCGAGTGGGGGTTTTCTTCAAGAGAGGAAGCTGAGAGAGAAGAGTGAAATGATGGTTGCTTCGTCCATCCAACTTACTGCTGGAAAGGAGGGGATTTTGTGATTTGACGGCTCATTGGGCATTACTACAACGGTTCGATCGGGGTAGTCTACCGTCACTCTACTACGGAGTAATTTAGTGCATGGCTGGTGGACCCAGGTGCTGGCTGTCCCACACATCGGCGAAAGTGAGTAATTTAGTGCATGGCTGGAGGAGGATCCGCATGGTAGAGCGTGTCCACTTTTTTCTGAAGAAAAAAATGATTACAGCAAGCGTTTCCACTCTTACGACGGAGGAGTGCGAAACACGGCAGCCACTTGAACATACACAGTGCTCCTACTACTAGGCATGTGCAGTGGTTCATACGTCAGTACTACACAATCTTGTTGCTAGTGTAGTAAGATATGACGATAACAAATGATGTTGTGCGCATGTCAACTACTCCTATATGTAACATAGTACCGCTTTTTCGACTGTCTGGTCGAGAATGAACGGTGAGATCAATGTTAACAGAACTAGGTCCACAGCGCACGGAGAGTACGGTGCTACAGTACTCCATGAAACATGAACCATATGAAGCATGAATAGTGTTAGGCAGGGTGTATGAAGGGTGCACGGGATGGGAGCAAAAGTTCCCTTCTTGACCCACTTTTGCGTGTTTGGCAGAGTGCATGAAGGGTGCATGAGTCCACACTAGTAGGTTGACAAAATTACACGAAGAGGAAACAGCTATATTGAGATGAGAATGCAACCAAATACACCCACACGCTTTGTGCTACAGTGACTGATCTGCACCGTCTGAGTTTGATCCAACGGTCATGTTGCGCCAAGACATGGACATGCCCATGCAGAGGGCGCCTAAACACCAGTGAAGTCCCTCTGCTTCTCGAGGCGCACGGCGTTGGTGATGTTGGATGCAACCGCCCGTAGAGCCCACTCCCGGTCGACGGGAGCCAGCTCGTCAAAGACGGCATCCAATGGCACGAATGGATTCCGGTGACGGAGCCCTGAAAGGATTCGCCCGGCAATGGCGACGGCAGCCCGCAACCCCTCCTTGTCCAGCTCAGCCCCCACCATCGCGCGGAGACGGCTCAGCTTCTCGGAGATATATGTGAAGAAGGAGACCAGGTCAGGAAGTTGCAGCTCGTTGAAGTCGACCGGGTGGTCGAACGGGTTTAGCCCGACAGCCGACATCGTCGCGCTGGCACGATGGTAGGCATCGCGCAGCCACAACACGTGCGTGGCAACTTGGTTGACCAAGTGACTGAGGCAATCCTGGACCTCGTCACGATCGGCCCGCTCGCGCTCCAGCCGGCTCCCCTGACGGCCTATCGTATCTCCCGCTTTCTGCAGCAACGCCGCCGACGCCTCGAGCATCTTTGTGGTGGACGCCTGCCGCTTTTGAAGCTCCGTGAACTCCCACACATAACGGAGGAGCATGGCACTCCTCCCCTCCTTGAGCTCACGGAGCTCCACGTCCTTGGCCCTGAGCTTCGCATCCTTGGCATGGAGCTCCTATGTCAGGAGCCTCACCTCGGACTCCGTGATATGCTGCGCCGCCATGGCACCAGGTAGAAGCAATGGGGAGAGGAAGCAAAGGGGGCGAAACGGCTGAAAGGCAATGCAATCTAAGGGAAGGCGGAGGGAGCAAGGAATCTTTTGGTTTTCACCACGGTAAAACACCAGTCGATGACTTCTCACATCAGGGAGCAGTGGATTTTTACAGGCGGAGTCATCATGACTAATTGCTGCCGCGCCTGCTCCCGTCAATCAAAAAATTAAAAATCCTGTCGCGCCTGCTCCCGTCAATCAAAAAATTAAAAATCCTGCCGCACCCAAACACCAGAGCAATGCCGCGGTGGATATTTAAATTTACCTACCGGCAAGTAGATAAAAAAGGGGTGAAAAAACAAATGTGGCGGCGGCCTAGCTAATCGGTCAAACTAGCCCAACTAGCTAGCCACCATGCTTCACTGATGTACTCGGCGGGAAAGGTGGTCTGTCGTGATTTAACGACTCATTTACTTGCTTCGGCGCTACGACCGAGGAGGACCCAGAAAACGCGCGGTAGGGCGTCCCACGTTAGGAAGAGTATATGCGTGCACCACCCGGGAGGACCCCGAAACCGTGTTGTAGGGTGTGCCACGTCTCGGCACGGAGGGAAAATGTGCGTGTAAAAATATACTGTATTAGACGTAGTACCTATGGTTCGACCTCGGGACCCAGCCAGTCGGTCGAAAACACCCCACTAGCCACACAGCTTCATCATGCAAAAGTGGCACAGAGGATAGATGTTGTTAGCTCCATCTTGACCAGCCACAACGTCTCTTGTTCTAGGTGATTCTTCTATTTTCCAAGCTTTTTTTAGTTGTAATAACACCACGGCAAGCTAGTGCCGCTCTTCGTGTGTGCCCGTGCAAAGGTTAGACGATGGAGAGAAGAGAGATTGAGATCGCAGACCTGGGACCCACCAGTAAGTGAGACAATGGTCATGCACGTGTTGACGAGGCACTCCCTCTACTCTACTCAATGCAAGTACTGTATAAAATCAAGTTATGGGACAAAGCCAACAACCGTTCGTTTTTTCAGGCTATCGACTTATGCTTTGTAGTCCAGGTTGCCAGTTCGAATCTCGTCTTTCAGATTTCTTAGTTTTAGGTCCAAATTTGATTAATGACAAGTGGGACCCCCGTGTGTTGTTCCGATATTTCAGTGTAGGATGGTTTTTTTTGAACAAACACTTTGCGCGGTTAGACAAGTAACGGCACGAATTACACGTATTTTGCAAGTTTACGAACAAAAATGACAGCGGCATAGAATATCGCATCCACCCCGCAGCTTAGATACTATGGTGATACGAGTTTTTACACCGTTGGAAGTGAGATCCAATGGCTTGGGAGTAGTCTTTGTAATTATGCGCAATTTCCAAACTCTCCAAAGGTTTTTTTTTTGCAAATAAAACATTCAAGCCTCGTGTGTGCTGCGGCATCTTCGATCCAACGGCTCCCCGGTGCTCATATTAGGTGCTCCCCATAGCTTAATTACCCGCTACGGTGATATGAGCATCTAGGTCATATGATCAATGATCAGATGGCACATGCGTAGTACTTGTACTTTCTGCGCATTTCCCAAACTCTATCAGCTGTATATTGCAAAAACATTCAAACCTCCTACTATGGGCCGTTAGATCTCAGTGAACTCGTATCACCATAGAATCTACGGTGCGGGAGCACCTCATACTCTCCCGTGCGAGAAAACATAAGGTGCTATCGCAGCTTGGATGCTCCGGTGATACGAGCTTGGAGATCGTTTGATCTGAGATCCAATGGCATCTGAGCAGTCTTTGTGCTTGTAAGCAGAGGCCAAACTCTTTTGGGGATTTTTTGCAAAAAAAAACCATTCAAACCACCGAGGAGGTGTTGGGTCACAAATCCAACGCCTCCAAAGAGCTTGTATCACCAAAGCATCTAAGGTGTGGTAGCACATGATACTCTTACATACAGGAGAATATGATGTCCTCCTTCATCTTAGATGCTACGGTGATACGAGCTTCGAGGTCGTTGGATATGGGATCAAAGGGCATCTAAGTAGTTTTTGTACAAATTGTGTGCAATTCTCAAACTCATCAAGGTTTCCTGCAAAAATATTAAGACACATCATGTGAGCTGCTATATCTCAGATCTACAAGCTCCAAGCAACTCCTATCGGCATATAGCATCTAAGGTATGGGGGCACATGATATTCTCCCGGGGAGGAGGGGTGGGGGTGCACAACCAATCTATGGTCGGGAGGGTGGGGACAAATATAATCTAAACAACCCTAAACAGAGCTCCACAATTTTATCTAAGGTCGAGGGGTTGACCCCCGACAATCATACCTCCACCTAAACACAACATTTGCATGTACTGTAGTACTAGACTTAATATTCATGTTTTAGTTTCATGTTCATTTTAAATATTGAACTGGGGACCATGGATGTCTTACATTTTACTCCCTTCGTTCCTAAATATTAGTCTTTTTAGAGGCTTCAAATGGACTGGCACATACGGATGTATATAGACATATTTTAGAGTCTAGATTCAATCATTTTGCTCTGTATGTAGTCACTTGTTGAACTCTCTAAAAGACTAATATTTAGGAATAGAAGGAGTATTTTTGAATTCGTGCCATACATGCATGGTTTGGAAAAATAGATGCACTATACTTATTGGATTGTTGTTTTGTTCATGCGTGTCTCTCTCTCTCTCTCTGTGTGTGTGGTCATATGCTTGATACATACAAAGTTTTCTCACCTCCATATTGTTCATCTTTTAAATTTGAATTTGCATTGGAAAACTTACTAGGGATACCATGAAATGTGAAATCCATGTTGAGATCACTATATCACAAACTCACTCTAATTCAACAACTCGTCATAAATCAATTACCACGTTGAGATTAGTATTTGCAAGGAAAATACAGGTATTGTAATACACATAGATTCGTTCGGCAATTTAAAAGGTTCCTTTCGTATTCTCGAATGGTAGGACCCAATGGCGTACCAGCCAGACCTTGGCTCGTGTTGATCCTAAAAAAACTGGGCTCGTGTCCTTCGGTGGCGTGCATGGTACGCACATTAGGCAACCCCAACCAGTCGAGCCTCGGCGTTTCAAGTCGAAATATCTGGCGGCCAGAATTCCAGCCCTAGGAAATTCCCCTCATGTCCCCGGTCCATAATGACTACCGATGAACAACGGAGGGACGCTCTAGTAACTAGACAATGTTACCTACCATGCCGAGCACGGTTCAATTCCCTCGGTCGCCGCTCGTCAAGGTCACCCGTCAACTGCATTGCCTAGTACTACTACTACTACTAAACCAGGATGAGCACAGAATTGAGCCCGTTTGTTCGTGCCTAGTACTTGAGTTAATATATCAGGCAATGCACTGGTACAGAGGGATTATCCTTTTACTCTGCATATATAACTTGTCTGAAGTCTAACTAAGCAAAATATTTGACCAAATCCTTTCTTAAGAAATACAACAGGAAAGATGTATGGCTTGAGAATTTATTGCATGATGCAGGTTATGATATTGTTTCGAATCCTGGATCTCAAATTTCAGAAAATCCAAAAGTGAGCATAAATTCTTGAAACTAAGCATGGTCACGTGATATGGCACAAATATTACTTCGTAAGTTTTTTCTTCAATTTGAGACAAGCTGCTTATGACAAGTTGCACAAATGAAGAGCCAAGGTATTTTGGAACAAAGACCTGTCACGTTAAGGCGAACGCTTTCACTATTGAAACCGTGGGCGTTTACGTGCCGCCACGAGTCCCCGCTTCTCATCGGCGGGTGCCGTCCGAGCAAGCATGTGAGTCGATGGGAGGTGTGCGAGCAGACTGCTGCGCCGGCTGTCAGGGAGGCATGCGAGCAGACCGCTGTGCAGGCTCACCGGGAGGCGATCCCTTTGACCAGGCTCCGCCGCCCACCGTCATCCCAACTGCTCCCACTTTTAATGTCATCAGCGCCGCAGTTTAAAATCAACCCCGCACTACCCGGTATCGCTACAATCCTCTCTCTTCCTCTCTAATTCTCCTGTCGTCTACCTCCAACTAGCCTGACCTAAACGTACGCCATGCCGCATCACGATGGTTTGCCCTTAGTGTTCCAGTTTCCTGAGGACGACACCTAGCCAGAGTCTCAAGAACATAAGGCGCTTTGGGAAGAGGTTGAACTGGCCTTGCGGGAAGACGCCGCGCCTGTCCCCGCTCTCGTTCCAGCTCACGTCGCCCCGACTGCACCAGCACCCATCCCCATGCACCTGCCAGCGCATGCGCCTGCGCGTGCACTGACGCGCACGCCCGTGCTGGTGCTCGTGCACCTGCCAGCGCATGTGCCTGCGCGTGCACTGACGTGCGCGCCCATGCCGGTGCCCGTGCACACGAATGTCTCCGCCGCGCCATTGACAGCGCCTATCCCCGCGCGGGTGCCAGTGCCCCCCCAGCGGCATGGATGGTCGCCGTCGACCGCTTCCTTGCACCAACGCCAGTCGCCTCCTCCCGCCAGTTGACTCACTCCGAAGTCCAGAACATTTGGCCTTCCTTGAAGCTAGGCCAACGTCCAGGAGTACGCCAACAACGGCGCAAGACGCCGCCGTCGCCGTCGGTCAATGGCCCGACAACACACAGAGCATGGCAGAGGAGCCTCTTCCCACCGCGAGATGCCCCCGCCGCCGCCACGTAATCTAAATTTTAAGCATGGCAATCCGAACGTTTTTCATTTCCGTTTATTTTATATCGATCGTCGTATAATTTAAAGTCGGAGTCAGACTGAACGAAATGTATGGTTTGATCGATTGAATGTTCGGCTAGAGCCATATCAAATTAAATATAAAACGTCATCAAGCCACATGTATTCCTTGTCATCCAACGACCTAGACTGCTTCAATGTCGAGCGCTCAACACGTTTAGCGTGCAGTTAATTTCATGCCAAAATAGTGCTAATCATATGACAACACGCAAATAATATCCTAGTAGTTAATATCTGCATGCACTTAATATACTTCCAAATTAACGTGCATTGAACGTACACACTGACTAGTGCTACTAGTGCGTGAAACTGGTGCCGTGACTTGTGAACGCGTCCAGATATGGTCAACGGCAACATCGCCCGCGAGTTCTTCCTGTTTGCCCGTGCGTCTAAATGCAGAAGGGGAGGAGAGAGAGAGAGCACACATGGAACCCACTAGTAAGTGAAGGCGAATAGTACTAAAAATAATATTACATGTTATCCATTAATTATAAAAACATTATGTGAACAAAGGGGGTACAACAAACATTTATATTCTACGTATGTTGCCTATTGACGTGCGGCTTGAAGGCTCGGTCGCATGTTCGATCCTCATCCTTTATTTTTTTAATTTGTATATGGGTCCAAATTTGTTTCATGACATGTGGGCCCCTCGGTGTGTAGTTTGTAGCACTTTAATTTGTGGGTCGAAATTTGTTCCATTCCAAGTGGACTATCGGTGTGTAGTTTTGTAGCTTATTTATAATAATTAAAGAGAACAACATAGTTTTTTCAATAATACCATGGTGCGACGTTGAAGGCGAGAAAGGACGTGCGAGAGAGCGATGACCGAGCCAGAGGGAAATCAACTAGGGGAGTTGCGTGTGTTGCAACGGTGTTTGGAGTAGTTGTGGGCCGAATGCTATGAAAATATAATCTAAACCGACCAGAACAAATTCCTACACAAATTAATCCAAGGTTGGAGTGCCCCTCGCAATGTAAATAGCTCCGGCTTTGCGAGGGATGGAGAGGTAGTAGCTTCAACGCGTGGAAGATACGGTGTGAGAAAGCGAGGTCAATCGAGAGACATATAGATAGAGAGACAAAGTGAGTGTGGTCCGACATTCATTGAACAAATATATATGCTCTGGAGAGATATTGTCTGATTGAGCTTTTTGGCAAGGGTGAGGGCTGTAAGATAGAGCTTGAGAGATGATCCAGTCACAGACATGTAGATATATTTTGTGCGTGGGAGGAAGCAAGGTCAACCGATCACATAGGGTCGCCGTGCGATCGAAAGAGTGAGATGGGTTGGAGAGAGTGACCTAGATAGACGATGTGCGTGAGAGAGTATACAATGTGAATAGGTCGAATTGGGCTCAAACATGGTGATATATCGTTTTTGTCCGAGAAAGAGCGAGGTCAATCGAGACACACGGAGAGAGAGAAAGAGAGAGAGAGAGATTGAGTGCGCATGGCCCACCATGAGGTCCAAAGAGTGGCGGCGGCTTGGATGGACTGACCTAGATAGACAATCTGCGTGAGAGAGTATAGAGTGTGTCAATCGAGGCCCGAACAGGGAGATATATCATTTGTGTGTGAAAGAAAATGAGGTTAAACGAGACTCAGATAAAGAGAGCGAGATTGAGCGAGTGTGGCCCGCCGTGCAGAAGAAAGAGTGAGAGAGTCTCGAGGGAGTGACCTAGATATACAACATGCCTGCGTGCGCACGAGAGGTTTGGGGGGCTAGATAGGCAATGCATGTATTTAGCGCGAGAGGTTTGGGGGGCTAGATAGGCAATGCATGTATTTAGCGCGAGAGGGTGAGAGGGAGAGGGGGGAGAGAGAGGTCGGCATGGGGTGCAATGGCGGGTGTGTGAGGTAAATACATTTGGTAACATAATGGAAAAAGGGGTTGTGTAGTTGAGAGACTTAGAGATCGAAACATGGAGAGAAAGAATGAACGTGTGTTGGAAACCGATAGCTTCCTAAGGTGGTTAGGAGAGGAAGATTGACCGATACAGGAAGTATGTAGCATTTGTGCGGGGGGGGGCTAAAAACAACATTTGAATGTACATAGTACGAGACTTAATATCGATGTTTCAATTCGGTGTACATTGTAAGATTTGAACCAAGGACCAGGCATACGGGTAATTATTTCAAATTCGTGCCATACTAAGTTTCGAAAGTTGACATTGACTCAGTTTGTTGTGCTATTTTGTAGGTCACATGTTTGAATCTATCCAAAAGTTTTCTCACTACCATGGTGTTCATCATATACATATGAATTTGTATTAAAAAGTAGCATGGATACAGTGAAATGCGAAATCCACGTTAGAATTGGAGATCGCTACGTGACACACACTCTAATTCAAATAACTAACTATGTGACACACACACTCTAATTCAAATAACTAATTATGTGACACACACTCTAATCCACGTTAGCGTGGGTACCGTTTCGATTTTTTTCAAATAACTCCTCATTAATTAATTTATAGTACTCCCTCTGTTCACTTTTATAAGACCTTGAAGACATTTCAGACAATGTGCTAAACAGTTCATTTTAAGTTGTCTGAAACGACTTACAAAAGTGAACGGATGGAGTATCTCATTTCGAATGACTAATTATTGCAAGGAAAACACGGGCATGGTAATACATACAGATTTGTTTGCAAATGAAAGAAGATTCATTTGCATTCTCAAATGTAGGCGCACCAGGCAGACCGGGGTCGTGTTGGGGTGGATGCTGCTTCGGTGCCTTAAAGGCAACTGCCTTTGGGTCACTGACATGTGGGCCAGCCACCTGTTGGGCCCACATGGACACAAAGGCAGGTGCCTTAAGGCACCGAAGCATAGTCCTGTCGGGGTGGTCGCGTGTGTCGGACGGACGCGTAGCACCCAGCCACCCACCCCCTCCCCCCCCCCCCCAAAAAAAGGACGACGACAATATAAGTTCACGCTTCCACGTTTCAGATTGAAATATCTGGCGGCCCCAATTCCAGCCCTGCAAAATCTCTCTTCTCCACCGTCCCCTTCCGCGCCCAGATTGCTCAAATCCCTAATTCGCCACCAACCCTCAAATCGCCCCTCGTCTCGTCTCTTTCCCCACCATTCCCTACCTCTGTGCCGGACGACGATGATGAAGACGACGGTCGCGCTTCACCACCGCACCGGAGCTACCTCATCTATGCCCTCGTCCACCGCACCAAGTGGTCCACCGACAACATCGGCCGCCGCAACCGACGTGCCTCACATACACCGAGTTCCACCGCATCAGGTGCGCTTCACCGACGCCGTCTCCCAGCTCACTGGGGCTACTTCACCGAGCACATCGTCGCACCTCCGCCCCCCGAGGCCATTGGGGCTTCACCAATGGTCTCGTCCACCGCATCGTATCGCTCCGCTGCCACTCAAGATCTACATCCGTGCGCGGCCAGCCAACGCCAGCGCATCACCCTCAATGGCTCTGAAGTGACCCGCACTCTAGCTAGGCGAGCATGCCCAAACGCCGACCCGAACTAGGTATCCACCATCACTCCCTTGTGCACTGTTCCGAGGATGTTTGGATATTCTTTCACTGCTCTCTTAGCTTACACGCCTATGCAACTCTGACTTTAACTCTTATTTCTTCTGGAGATATCATCTGAAACAAGCAAATCCATTTTTTAGCGAAGCATGACGGCGCTACGGGATCTGGTACACATCCTGCACACCCGTATAACCTTGTAAGTATCTGTCCTCCGATACAACATCAAGGTCGATTCCTCTTATTTGATCAACCATTCGCCATGTCAAAAATGCAGAGGTGGATGCAAGGAGCACAAGGCCTGCACATCCAAGCAAGTGGTAACATGGACTTGTACATGGAACATCCCAGGCACAAGCAGAGCTGCAGTGAGCCTCTACAACGAGCTAGCATAAGTCCCTGCATTTCATTTAATTCGTACTGGCATTCGTGTATGATTTGTGTGCAATGGCTGACCCATGAATTCAAGTTACCAAGGGCGGACATTTAACTTAAAAAATATGAAGGCACTTGCACTCCGGAAATCAACATAACTTGAGAAATGTGAAGCTACATGCACTTTGAAAACCAGCTAATGATCCAAAGTAGTTCAGATTATAAACACTAGATGATGCAAGCACCAAAAAACACAAAATGCAACATGGTGTACAAGGACTACAAACATGGTATGTACCTACTTGAATTATTCGTTCTCTGGCTGAAAATATCGAAGTGTAATTGCACGTATAACCAGTGCGCAAACTGTATATCAATATATCTATCCTGCACAAGTATGCCAATAGTTTCAAACAACAGATTAGAAAAGTATTTATGCTATGTTGTCATGATACATGGACTTTCTGGTAGATGGCCTCGACGTTTCCTCAAGCTATGAAAATGCACTATAATTTGCTTGTCATCAATGCCTGCAAATCTCTGTCTCTCTCAACATAGTAGATCATCATTAGACACTAAATCCTTCAATGAGCTTGCAAAATGCTTGCATTAGATCCCTCATTAGACACTATATGTTCATCACCAGGAGCATGTAAATTTTTTGCATCAAATCCTTCATTAGCAGTCTGTTCATTAGACACTTCAGGCTCAAGAACAACATGAGCTTGTATGTTTGCACCGGAAACTTGATTAGATACATCAGATTCAGTCAGTTCAGTATTGATTGGGGGGTTATAAAATAAGTAGAAATTGGTTTCATTTTCTCATAGATTCCCTACATACAAGCAGTTTTACAACACCGTCAGGTTTAACTATTGGCCAGAAATTGAAGAGTTGAATTAGATATAATCATGGATGTGATGTAACTACTCGTTGCGCATGCTACTCTTGCAAGCTGCGACTGTCCGTTTGCGCAAGCTCGATGCCATTCCCGTGTTGCCGCCGCTGCCTCCCACGCAGGCTACACCCAAGGTTGGATCTTCATCTTCTTGTCCTTCCTTTCGCTTGAAGCCCGGCGACCGCCCTCCAACGAGGGCGCGAGGAAGTGTTGTGTCGGTCTGTCCAGCAGCGGCTAGGTTAGGAGCGAACCAGACTGGAGGTTGGAGCGAATGAATTGGGATTTTTCCTACTGTCGATCGATATGGGAGGCACTCGTTTGGGCCGCGAGCCTACTATAGGGCCTGCCTTGCACTTATGTTATTGGCCCATCCAAATTGAAACATTTTTCTTCATTTTTTACATTGCCTGCTCGTGCATTGGGACGAACAAAACTAGCATGGGCCAACCTGGACGACTCAAACTAGGTGCACACTTTCCAGCCACCTGAGGCGGCCGCCCATACCAGCCCCTATGGTGGCGTCGCCCCTTTTGCATGTATGATTGGATAGTGAAAAATATTCCAGTGGCACTTTTGATTTACCCACAGAATGGTTGAATTGCTTGTTTCTATGAACTGAGTTCGCCAATAATGTGAAAGATGCCAGTCTTTTCATCATATTGTAGATTGCTTAGATCTCGATATGCCAAAAGTAATCGCATGAAATATATAGTAAAAGCCAGTGTGATGTGTTTGGCTACAACTAGTCTGACTACACGTCCTCATATAACATATCAAGGACGCACCATCTTACCAGATTAACCATTCGACTTACCCATGCAGTGTGGGAAGAAAGAAGTATTGGGACTGCGTATCCAAGCAATTGATGCCATGGACTCCTTCGTACAACCTTGTAAGCGAAAAAAGTTGCAGTGTGCCTGTACAAAGAACTAGTGTAAGTTCAGTTACCTGCTTCTCAGAATTTTAGTTAGCCACTTATTGCAAAATTGTTCAATTACGTTGCTTGGCTTAATTTAGTTTGCTACTGATTACATAATGGCACAGCCTGTTAGTCATATTGTAGACTGCGCCTATCTATATGTTTGATACTTACTGTTAAGAATTACCTGTTTGCCTTAACTTAAATATCTACTTGTTTGTTTAACTGCTTTGCTGCTGCAACAGCGGGTTACAATGATGTTAATAACTACTTTTCAGCATCCAATTGAAACTCTTTAATTCCTTGTTTGTTTAACTGGTTTACTCTTATAACTCCCGGTTGAGATGTTTTTCTAACTTCAACTTTTCTAAATCCAATCAGAACTTTAATGGCAAAACAGGTTAGCCCAAGATCAAAGAGCGAGGTCCCCATGGACGTTGCATCATCCCAAAGCAGTGGCACCGGCCCAATCGTGCATTATGAATTGCCAACTGCTGATGCTCTAGAGGCTAAACTAGTGGCAGAAAGAGATTCTGCTTCTGCACTTAGAGATGAAGTTGACATGTTGAGGAAGCAAACAGCACAATCACAAGCAGTACTCAAGACAATCATTAAATATTTGGTGGATTTCAAAACGAAGCAAGCTGAGACTGACCAGATTGTTAAGGTCCTGAAGGAAAAAAAGGAAATTAAATTCCTACTTGGTAAATCATAGGTGAAATGTTCTTTCCATAGTTGAATAACTTTTGTGTTGTCTGTTCATGTAATCAATCAAACCATTTATTTTAGAGATCATGTAATAATTGTTTTTTTGGTTTGTAATTTTATTTGAGCACAAGTCTGTATTAATTGATAAGACTCAGAGATATTTCATTTGCATTGATGTGCCAGACCTACAAATATGCCAATCGGGCTGAATGTGCATTCAGCAATAGTAGTAGTATAGATGGACCATAAGTGGCATGCATCGGAAAGGGCCAAGATGCTGGCTAAAAAAAGGATGCTGTTGTAGCCAAAAAAAAGTACAGTAGCCTGGCTTATGTATGTTAGTTGATATTATTGATCCATATACTCTATAAGTGTTTATATGTCTGTTAATTCTGTACATTCTTGGTTGATTGACTCGGTATTTGAATCTTGATACATCGCTTGTGTACATATCTAAATGGGAGTACACATTATGCTACGTGTGGCATTTGAGTTGGACATGAAGTGTTCCAAATATTCGAATTCACCTTAAACTGGATTCTAGTTTCTGAATTTAAGTATCGGCATTTGTAAACCATATTCATATATGACAGTGGAATACATCTTTGTCGTCCTTTTGAAGATATATAAAAACACATAGAATGATTTATAAAGATTCATATAGGAATACAAAATGGATTCGAATTTAGTTGCTAGGGTAAACGTGGATGCTTATTGTCCCAAAATTCGAAAGAAGGAGCAAAATGTCCACTCCCACGTCGGCTGCCCGAAGTTAGTGTTTGGGAGATGGAAATTACTGTCTACCCATTACACAGACAATCCATCGGCCCGATTTCCACTGCTCTAAATAGGTGTAGGTTAGTAACTTCAATTAGACATGACACGACCGCCTCTAAGCCCATTCCGACATGGTGGGCGTCAAACATGGGCGGCAAAACTCATTTGATTCAAGCTCGTCTGAAAGACCTCTGTTTCTCCCTCCATTCCCCATTCATACACGGTGGGCAACAAAACAAACTCGACTCGGCCGAAATCGATGTAGGCAAATATTTTCAATAGGGGCAGGTTTGTAACTTCACTCAGACGTGACACAACCGCCCTACCTGTCATCCTCGTTCATACACCGTGGGCGCCAACCATGGGCGCCAACCACCCTCTCCTCGCCCGAAATCGCTCTAGGCTAATATTGGCGAGATGCGAGATTACCGTCCTATCCCCAACTGACGAGACGTCCAAATTTTAAATGGGGGCTAAGTTTGTAACTTTCCCATATTTCAGACAGGCGCGTCCCAGAAACATGGTTCCCCGTACCTCTTCCTCCGTTTTCCCACTCATACATCGTCCGCGCTAGAACACCCCATCCCCACACCAGCCTCCGTCCGCCACCCCATCCATCGCCGCCATCCTCCACCATGCCGGAGCGCATACCAAGACCGCGTCGTCCACAGCTAGAGATGGACGTTTCTCATCTACGACGATGGACCAATAGCCTTGCATCGCGTCCTCTCGCTTCATCGGCGCTGTCGTCCTCTTTGCCGGGGCCGCTCACAACCTTCTCTTCCACCACAACGGGACTTATCCCCCGATGCACCCGTCTACCATTGCAGATCTGCTTCAACGCCACCGATAGCCATCGCACCCCCGATGCCTACACGGCGCCACAAGAGAGGTGGTACTTCATATCTCCTCAACTTTTTTATCTCAACCAGAAAATAGATCTTAACTTGGTTACTCTACTTTCTTTTCAGCTCTTAGAATTTAGTTCTTAGTTTGAAGCAAACAATGGATGCTAAATATCATTTCTCTGGTTTGCAGCTTCAAATCTGCCATGGCACAGCCATAATACGATTTAATTGATCATGCTTAGGGTTTAATTGATCATGTTGGTTCCGTGGTGGTTTATTTAATAGAAATCGGAGGGGAAACCCTATTTTGCTAAAAAAATATGCTTAGAGTTTCCCCCTTTTATGATCACTATACGATCAGAATACGTGCTTCGTGTCATAATAACACTGCTCCACCCATCAAGCTAAACAAGCTTAGTTGTTCAAATACGAATCTGATATTATTAAAATAGAGTTGTTTAATTGGTCAGCTAAATGTTCCTAAATTAGTTTTGAAAATGCATGTTCGCCGCTCGGGTGTGTATCTCTACAGGGTTCCCACGGTGGGCCGGCCCACCCTGGGATTTTGGGTTGTCCCAGGCCCCGATTCCCCTCTGTTCTGCTGCGTGCTTCCGATCTCTACTCGTCCCCAGCCGCCTGCCTCGCCGGCGACTTGCCGTCCCCGGATGGCATTACTCTAGGAGGAGACGCCGGACTAACAGGAGGCCAGGAGCCACTCGCCCAACAGCGTCACCGCTGCCCGGGCGCGCCGCCGTGCCTACCTTCCCAGTCTGTTCAGGGCTCAGGCGTGCAGCACCCACCAAGCCAACCCGATTTATCCTGAGATACGTCCTCAACACTCATCAGCCACTCATCATCACCCATTTTCTAATTGATTCATTACTCATTAGGCAGGACTATCATTAGGGTTTGTTGTGTGCTCAGTGCTACCTACACTTAATGGTTCAGATGTATTTCGGTAATCTTTAGTACCTCTAAAGTTCACAGGGTTTTCAAAATTCTGGCCCTCGGAACAGAAACTAGTCATTTTGGGTTGTTGGTCGTAGTGACATTGACCCAGATTACTACCGCAAGCCAGGTTTGTTGACAATTTTACTTGTCTTTCTTACTCATTCGATATAATATCCAATTATTCACGTCGTTTAGTTGCAAACAATAAGTGCTAGACAAACTTCTTCATTCAGATTTTGGACGGTCTCTTACTGCAGTTACAATTCTGCATACTTGTCCTAGTAAGCTCACAAGTAAATGATTGATTCACTACATCTATGCTTGCCTTGTCATATTTGTTGTCAATATTCTTTTAGGGTGGACCACCCTGTTTCTAAATACTGGAACCGTAGACATGAGTGAATAGTATTTCTCTATGTGATCTCTTCCATCATGTGTGGGTAACGAATACTGCATTGTATAGAAAGAAAGTGCCATTTCCAGCTTTTACATAGGTTTCGATCTTTTACATGGAATACAATCTGCCTACTTGCTTTGTGTCGCACTACCAACACTCCACCCTTGAAGACAAACATTACGCCACTCATAATTGCTTAGTTTATTTGTTCAAATACAAATTTCATATAATTCTAATGTTCCTACTTCAGTTTTGAAGTGTGTGTCTGCCTGTTAGAGACATAAGGGGTTTGTATTTCTGTGTGTGGTCTGGTCAGCATGGTTGGGGAGGTGAACTTTGCATATGCAGGGGTTTATAGGGAGACACTCTCCGAGTTGAATCCGCAATGCATTCCATAGATAATCTGACTACTTTTTATGTTTTCATGAATGTCAGATTCTGAACAGCATCATAATGATTATGAGCTTGCACGCATGAAAAGAATAAAGCAGAACAATGCCATGGCTGTCAAACTTGGCATTAAGGGACTGAAATCAAGTCTGGATGCAATGCAAACGCTCTCCACCTACAGATTCATGCTTAGAATATGATCCTAATAGTGATTATGAGCTAGAGGGAGACCTAAGTCAATGTAGCTCCCTAGTGGAGGAGTCAAAGGAAGATGCCCTATCTTATTCACCCATCAAGGTACTTGCTCTAACTTTCCAAGGTTACATTGCTCGCACATATCTTGCAACTGATGCTTTGCATTGCTTCTACTTTGTTGAACTGCCACTAGCTTAGTTTACACATCGTGTATGTGAATACGCCCTGCCTATCCATTTTCAGTACATATTCCATCTGTCATCATACCATATTTATCCATTCAAATGATGTTCTTGTGTATCAGACGTTCAAAAGGAAGAGGGTGATTGTTGATCGTGGAGGAGCACAAGCAAATTATTTGGAAAAGGTAGTGGCACCTGATAAATCAAATAGCCCATTAGGTGTAGTTGCAATATCACCTGACCCACAAAATACCCCAACTCTAGCAGACTCTAGCCCTACTACACTGGTCATTTCTGATGCCCCAACTCAGCAGACCCCAACTGCAGCAAACAGTATGATTATGCCAGTTGACATAGCACCAGCTGTACGACGCAAAACTCCCATTCCAGCAAAGAGTACACGAAATCCAGTTGCCAAATCCCTTTTCGAACCAGAGAGAGCCCCAATTGCAGCAAATAGGACCCCTGTTCCATTTCTTCCCAGTTTAGAAGACGAAGCTTATGTTGTTGTCAGGAACTTTGTGCGCATCTTTCCTTCATGGAAAGATTATACCGCAGACACAGAACAATTTTCAGTCTTCCTCCACAACTTACGCGTAAGTAATGTACTAATGTTATCCATGGTCATTACTGCATATGTTTTTGCGGACAGCAGACACAAGATTTCATTCTTTTAAATAGGCGAGGAGCAAACTGGATTGTGATGACGAGCAAGGGTTGGTTGCGCTTTTCAAGCAATCATTGATGAAGCATCGTTCCTACCTAAGGCAAGCGCACTTCGATGGCAAGCCTCTGAACGAAATTTCTGTAAAGTCTCTGGTGCTACATTTATCCGACGGTGACTGGAATAATCTTGTTACACATTGGTCTCGGCTGCAGCGTAAGGTATTGTCTATGATATCACATCACAATTTGAACTACATTTCTGCATTTGCCTTAATGTCTCACTTGTACGAAAACTGTTAGCAGAAGAACATTCGTTCTCAAGGGACCACCGAATCTTGCAACTATACTGCACACTGCATTGCTCTTGTGAGGACCTCTTGCCCTGTATGACCATACTTACTTTCATAGCTGTTTGATTATGTAGCATCACTGCACATGTTAGCCTCGTAATCGTCCATTTGGTGGACATTATAAGATCCGTATGGACTCTTACATAAATTTAGAATCAACCCAATGCTTTTGAAGAGGTTTAGCTCTGCAGTCCTCTTGTAAGGACTGAACATGGTCTATCACTGTACTTACATTAACAGCTACTCCCTCCGTCCCATAATATAAGAACGTTTCATATAGTACACGAGTGTTCAAAACACTCTTGTATTATGGGAAGAGGATTGGTTCATTTTGTAGCATTCTGCATCTTATCTCCCTCGCCCACCATTTACTAAAAAAGATCAGATCTATATTTAATCTTACCAACAAGTAGAATACACAGACAATGCCAGTACAGAAGTGTAGCCCATTGCTCTTATCAGTACATTTTGTCCTGTAACGCTTGTACTTCCAGGGATTGGTAGTTGATTATGTAGCATCAATCTGCATCTTATCTTCATTATCCTCTATCCCTTCCAGTATTATCATATCTATAATTACTCTCTACAAAATGTAGAGTACAGGCAATGCTTATGAAGAAGATTATGTGCTGAAATTCTTGAGTTATCCTTCCCTTGACATGGAGAAGGGCATTATAAAACCGGTGTTAACAGTTAATGTAAGTCAGTCCTTCTAACGCCTTTATCCTCAACTGTTGTTTAATTTGCTCATACTCCCTATCGTTTACTGTTGTTTAGTTTGATGTTTCTACCAAAATGCATGTTCGTAAGAATCGTAAGTTCTAAGTTTTACTTGTAAAACCAAAATCCTTATTCATAGCATGCACATTACTTAATACTCCCTATATGTATGCTTGTTTTTGTGGATCTATAATCCAGTGTGTGGTGAAGCAGCCCACGTTTGCACCTTGTCATCTCCTGTTTTATCTTACTGATGTGGCTGATGATATGAACAACATGTAACGCCCGGATAATTAAGCTACAGTAACCATCTACTAATGATGGCACGTCACCATTATTACTGTTGATAAACTCACGTTGCTTCAATCCCATTCAAATTCAAAATCAAGTCAAACGGCAAAAGTTTTCAAAAGTTCAAACTAAAATGTTCACAATATTCTATAAATTCTCCTGACCTTTGTCAAGTTGAATCCAACTTAAATTGACTCACAAATAATTTCCTAGGATTTCAATAAGTGGTCCAAAGGCTTTTAAATTGGCCTTTTCAATTAAGCAAATCTTCTCAACCTTTGCAAATGCCTCGAAAACTTTTGTGCAGCCCTAGAATATTGCATAGCGTTTTTGTGCATAGTTTGAGCTCTGACAATAATCAATTACTATCTAAACTAAATAGGAAACACTAGCACTTTTATAAAAAAAGGGAGAAAAGTCCCCCCCCCATTCTTTTCCCTATGGACCTAAACCTACAGTCCACCCCCTGTCCCGCTGGGCCTTGGCCTAGCTAGCAGCAAAAACAGGCCCAGCCCACCCCTGCCATCCCCAACCTCCTGCTACAGGGAGGCAGGGGGTCGTGGCACCCAACGGCAGGCCATGGCCGCGTTGTGCCTTGCGTGGAGGCCATCCACAGCCTCCCCCCTTGCCTACAAGGGCCCCACCTCCCTCTCGCTGGAAACCCTAGGACATTTTCCCCCTCGCCTCTCGCCCTCTCGCTCGATCACGAGCTCGTCCGCCACTAACATCGTCGCGCCACCGTCGTTGTCGCCCACCGCATCCACCCGGAGCCACGCCAAGGCGACCAGGGGCTCCACCACGATCGTCTCCGCCGCCTGAGGCCGCCCGCTGGAGCCCAGCGCCTCCGCATCAAGCTCGTCGACGTCGTCTTCAACCTCTGCCCCGCCGGACCTCGCCGCTCAATTTGCCGCCTCCGGTGCTCCCCCGACCTCACTGACCTCCCCAGACATACCAATGTGAGCCCCTACACCGATCCCCCCTTTCCCATCGTCGAATCCATCGTCGTAGGTCGTTGCATCACTGTGCCCGAGCTCCGGCGAGCTCGCGGCCGCCGCGCCCGTGGCCGCACTCTCGCGTGCCTCCGGCTTCCTGGCCTCGCCCCTGCACTGTCGGCGTGTGCGCCGGCCGCACCCAGGACCTGCTCGCCCGAGCCCTTGCAGCCCCACGCACCTGCCCGGTGTCTCCCCTAGCGTCGTAGCCGTTGTTGCTTTGCCGCGCCCGGGACCCCCTCGACGGCGCCCGCTACAGCGCGCGCACTCCCGGTCCACCGCTGTCGCCGCCCGCCTCGCCCTGCTCGCGTAGCCATGACCCTGGCCTCACACCAGTCGGCCGCACCGTAGCCATGCACCTGCACGCCCGCCCCGTGCCCCGTACTGCTGCTTCCCGCACGTGCCCGCCGCCCCGCGCCTCTGCTACCGATGCGCTGCCGCGCTCCGCGCGCTCGGCTGCCCCCCCCCCCCCTCGCGCGCCGTCCGCCGCTCACCCCACCTGCAGCTCGTCTCGTTGGCGCATGCGCGCCGCCGCTCCCGCCTCTCGCCGCGCGCTAGCTGCGCCTCGCCTCTGCCCGGCACCCGTGCTCGCCCGTCTGGCCGTGCCGGGGCCGTCCCCCCTGTGAGCGCCGCAAGCCGAGCTCCAGTCGGCGACGGCGCCCATGGCCTCAGCCATGGCCGGTGGCGCCTGAGTGCTCTGTGTGCGTGTGTGTGTTTGAGGCAGACCCCCCCCCTTTATTTATTTAGTAGTACTAACAATGATTAGTGTTAACCCCTCCTCTTCTAAATAATTCTATGATAGTGGGCCTCATGCCACTTTTTAATCAGTTAAATTTTGTTTAAAAAAATGTTACCTAGCCCTGAGTCAATGACATGCGGGTCCCACTAGACCCGTTGACTAGTCAACCTTTGACCAGTCAACTGCTGAGTCAATAGTTGACTGGCCCCACTGTCAGCCCCTCTGGTGCACTCTGGGTGCAGTGCACCGGGTGCACCCAGCCTTTTCTGGAGATTTTTTCGAGATTAAAAATAATTCCAGGACTTTTCAAAAATGTTTAAAACTTTGAAAATTCATAGAAATTATACCATAGCTCGGATCGAAAAACTTTATACATGAAAGTTGCTTAGAACGACAAGACGAATCCGGATACGCAGTCCGTTCGTCCGCCACACATCCCTATCATAGCGAACCTGCAACCATCTCCCCTCTGGTTCGACTGTACGAAAATGCCAAACTTCGGGGAAACATTCCCGGATGTTCTCCCCCTTCTCCGGTATCGTGTAGCACCGTGCTAGAACACTTCTAGCTCTGCCTGTTGTCCTGTTATGCACTTGCTTGCTATGTATTTACTGTTTCTTCCCCCCTCTCTTCGATAGACCCCGTGACGATGCTGATGCCCCTGTGATCGACTACGGCACCGATGACCCCTCCTTGTCTGAGCAACCAGGCAAGCAAACCCCCCTTGAGCATTCCGATATCACCTAATTCTTTCCCTCTCATGCTTGCATTAGAATTGCTACTGCTTTCTGTATTATCCGACTCTGATGCATAGCCTGTTGTTGTTACCTACTTTCATACCTTACCTGCTTATCCTAAACTGCTTAGTATAGGTTGGTTAGAGATCCATTAGTGACCCCACCTTGTCCCAGTTGCCTCGCCTTATGTTCGGTGACTCGATCAACGTGATCGACGTCCAGGCCCCGACACCGCACATCACCCCCCTAGTTGTACGACTATGTAGAGTTACCATCGAGTGCCGAGGGTGGAACCTCTTACATCACTCCTGATGAGGTCTCTATAGTATAGCTATCCGGTCGTGGTCATCGAGGGTGATTTCCTCCTTAACTACTTCCGATACGGCTCTGTCGTGCAACCCCTCAAGTGTGAACCTCGAGGGTGGATCCTCTTACATTCACCTTGATGATTACATCGAGTGGAATTCACCGAGGGTGATTCCTCGGGTTTTCCCCTTGATGTTTGGACACACAGTTACTATGGTTACTATGACTTTACCCTGAACCATGTTACTAAAGACGGGTCGGCCCTGAGGGGTACCCGTGCGAGCTTAATTGCGAGTGATGTGGAGTCGGGTTGACCTGGAAGGTGCCCGCGAGATACTTACGAGGCGTGGTCGGGCATTCTTAGCCCTTGTCGCAAGTACTCGAGACGGGGCGATGGGGTCACATCTTTCGTGAGTTTATGCTTGTTACCGCGCATTCCTAATCCACTATGATTTGGATATTTGATCCGAGGGGCCTCTGGCTTGATAGCACTAACCATCACGTGGGCATAGTATGGGCGTTCTGCGTCGTATGCATCAGCCGAAGCTTAATAGACATCAGCGACTGAGCGGCGCACGCCGGGTTGGACTGCGTAAGCTCCTGCCTTGTTGAAGGAGGTAGCTAGGTCTGCTCACCGGCCGCCCACGCAACGTGTAGGATTTCCCGAGGTGATGGCTCGTGACCCCTGGGGGCATATGTTTAGTCTGGCGTGTTGGCCTCTCTATTAAGCCTAGGTCGGGTTGCAGCGTATTGTTTGGCCGAGGCCGGGCATGACCCAGGAAAGTGTGCCCGGCCAGAGTTAATCGAGCGTGGTGGGTAAGTTGGTGCACCCCTGCAGGGAAGAAAACATCTATCGATAGCCTGTCCTACGGTAACGGACACTTGGAGTTGTATCCCGATCGATACAACTAGAACTGGATACTTGTGATGAGAAATTGATATGAGAAATGGATAGTATGGCTCTGGGATTGCTTTCTCGCTGGGAGTCGAGAAAGGATCTCTGGCCGAGGTTGATAACACTACTACTTTACATTATGTTGATCTGTACTCTTCTAGTTGTCTTCCATAGGCTAGGCTTTCCCCTTCCCTTCTGGCATTCTGCAGTTTAGTCCATAGATACAACCCATTCCTTTGATACAGATGCATACTTAGTTTAGATCTGATGTAAGTCTTGCGAGTACTTTGGATGAGTACTCACGGTTGCTTTGCTACTTCTTTTTCCCCCATACCTGATTTTTGTGACCAGATGACGGATCCCAGGAGCCAGACGACGCCACTGATGACTGCTACTACCCGGAGGATGCCTACTACTACGTGAAGACCGCAGACGACTAGGAGTAGTTAGGAGGCTCCCAGGCAGGAGGCCTTGCCTTTTCGATCATTGCTGCTTTTGTGCTAGCCTTCTTAAGGCAATCTTGTCTAACTTATGTCTATACTCAGATAATGTTGCTTCCGCTGACTCTTTTGTTTTTTGAGCTTATGTATTCGAGCCCTCGAGGCCCCTGGCTTGTAATATAAAGCTTGTATTATTTTAATTTGTGTCTAGAGTTGTGTTGTGATATCTTCCTGTGAGTCCTTGATCTTGATCGTACACATTTGCGTGTATGATTAGTGTACGATTGAATCGAGGGTGTCACACAACATGCCATGCACATTATCCAAAATAGATACAATGATTTTCTTTGCCCTTCATCTATGCTTGTTATGTTGACATGGTAATCTAGTAGTGTGGTGAAGCTCCCCGCATTATGAACAGTGCCAAATTATGCTATTGATATTTTGAACTTACTCTTTCTTTTCTAATTTGAAATTGGATAGAATTGACAGAACAGTTATCATCTTTGTTTATACACGTGCAAAACCTGTCATCTCTCTGCTTTGTTTCAGGGTGATATGCCTAATGGCATGCACAAGTCTGCTAAAGGCTGTGAGACAAACACAACATATATTGCAGCAAAGAAGGCAAAACATCTTGAATATAGTGAGACAACCCCAAAGTCTTGTCTTGATGCAGTGTTCAAGTTACTTGAGACTAACAGTCAGACAAGCTCACAGAATTCGTTATCTGAATTAGTTCGACTTCTTCAGTCCCAAGTTCTAGCAGAAAGGCATTTTGCAACTCAACTTCGACTTGAAGTCCTATCTCTAAGAAAGATTGCGGAGAACACCAATGAGAACCTCATCGCTAAACAGCTACACCTGGAAGCTATGACCGACATGCTAGGCCGGTCTCACAACCTTGCTCAGCAGCTTGCGCAGCAGTTCCCCCGCAAGGCTAACCTTTCTTGAACTGTCTTGGAAGTGGTATCGGTTCAGTATTATTTTGTTACGCTACAATGGTGCCTAGTTTTTGTAATCTGCTTCTTCGTTGCGCTTTATGATCACTAGTGGCGAACTTCAATGCCCAGTGGATGTAATATACCTTAAATCATTTATTGTATAGTGTAGGTTTATTCTTAGTTACCATGCCGTAATTTCTTTATTGTATAGAGTAGGTTTGTTCTTAATTCCTACTAGTTATTGCCATCATTCGCTATCTGAAAAAATCAGATGTAGTCGACCGGACCGAAACATTCAACTCTAACGGGCCATGTTTTTAGCGGGCCACAATTGGGCCGGCCTGCGTCTTTCTTGGGCCCGAATGATTGGGGCCTTCACACATTGCGCCAGGCCCAAACTTACACCGGCCTATATTTTAGTTGGGCCTTTTGTCGACCCAGCGCTTAGTTTGGCCCAGGTAGCTTTGGGCCATTAATAGGCTGAATATTGTACTCGCCTGTTACGGCCGAGATGAAACCACGGGCCTTTAGCGGGCCAAAATGCATGTTGGGCCTCAATTTTCACTAGTCGTCGACGGGCCTTCAGCAGGCCAAAATGTAGGCCGGGCCGTTTTGGGCCCAGTTAGCTCACGGGCCGTTACCAGGCCGAAACATATCTCGGGCCTTAGTTGGCCCACTGATATCATGGGCCTTTAAGAGGCCGAAAGCTTAGCACAGGCATCAACGAGCCGAATTACGCGACAGGCCTTTAACAGGCCCAAAGTCATGTTGGGCTTAACTGTTGCCACCTTTAGCACGGGCCATTAGTGGGCCCGATGTCCCGTCGGACCATATATGGCCCATGGGCAGCACGGGCCATTCCCAGGCCAAAAGTCACACCGGGCTGAAATGGGCCCATGTCTACATCAGGCCTCTAATAGGCGAAAAGTCATTGGGCTGTAGTTGGGCCCAAATATTCGGCGAACAATTAACGGGCCAGATCTGGCTTCGAGCCGCAAATGGGCCCAAATATTGGGCGAACAATTAACGGCCCAGATCTGGCTTCGGGTCGTAAATGGGCCCAAATATTGGGCGAACAATTAATGTGCCAGATCTGGCTTCGGGCCGTAAATGGGCCTTTATTAAGCAGGCCGTTATTGGGCTGGCCCACTAGTACCTGATTAAGTTCTACGGGCCTTTGACGGGGCCGGCCTTTTTAACCTATATGGGCCTCTGTTGGGCCCAGCCACGTGTCGACGTATCATAGGCATGTCTCCTCCAATGGACGGGCGACATCTGGCCCACTGACGAGCTGATAGGTGTTCCCTTCGGCCAATCAGAATTTTACACGCGGAAATTTCCCATTGGTCAGGGCTGTTAACGGGTTATCGGATCCAAAATCCGACCCGATAGCTTAACGGCGTTCCGTTACGGTGGATGCCACGTGTCAGTCACCCTTGATGAAAGTACTTCTGTGACGCACGATTTATCGTCATGGAAGTGGACACTTCCGTGATGATAATTTTGTTATGTCATGGGACACTTCTACGACAGCACAGGTATGACTATCTTGATTCTGTCATAAAATCGTCATGGATGTACATGCATGAAAAAAACGCGACCTACTGTGACAAACACGTATCATCGCAGAAGTGTATTTTTTTGTAGTGTTGGGCCGGCCACACCCATAGTGCGGCACGGTCCAGTCCACCCCGGCCTTTCCCCCACCCCTGTTCAGAGAGGAAGCAATGCACCTGCGCCGTCCACTTCCCTCGATCTCCTCGTGTCGATCATCCCCGGCCGTGGCGCTGGATAAGAGCAAGCCCCCCCCCCCCCATCGCCGTTCGTCTCCGACCACCACGGCCGTTGTCGCGGCCCAGCTCGTCACCTGTCGGACGTCCCGGCAGCAACCGAGCTGTCGGCGAGCTCTATTGTGAGCTCCTCCTCCTTTTCCCCATATTCACCGCCTCGATCCGCTCCGGTTTTCGTCGCCCGCAACCTTCCCTGGTTGGCACTCGCGCCGCTCGCACCCCCAGGCCCCTACAGCCCACGCGTGCGTCCGCGCCCGTGGCCGCGCCTCAGCGCTGCTCGCCTTGGCCGCACAGCCCTGCGCCCGCCGCTACCTCCTGATCAGTCGGTCGCGCTCGTGCGTGGCCTCACCAGTCGTTGCCGCAGCCATCCATAGCCGCTGCTGCTTGCTCGCAGCCATCCGTAGCCGCTGCTGCTTGCTCTGCCTGATGCCTGCTGCTATGCCGCTGATTGTTCATGTTGCTACTCGCTATTGCTTACTACTGCTCCTGCTGCTAGTTGTCGTGGTTGCTAGAGTTATTTACCCAAAACCACCACACTTGTGGCTAGGGTAACAACTTAGTACCACATTTGAACCAGGGCACAAAAAGCCACCGGTTATGTCCCTAATGCGTAACACCAAGCACTGATTGTCTGATAAGCTCACGAAAATAGTGAAATTGACAAGTTGGCCCCATTGGTCGGGCTGACATGGCGACGACAAAAAACTTTGACCGAGTGATGTGGCAAATGAGACGTGCGTCCCACCTGTCAATGACTAGAGGGTCATCTTCTTCACAACATTCTATCTATGGGCATTCCGTCGAGCACCTTCCGTGCATTCATCCTGTGGTCACTGAACACATCGTGACACGCCGTGGCACGGGGAATGCGAGGGGGGCTCACCTTGAGCACGTATGCGTGCTTGGACGCGGCGAGGTAGCACTGGAGCAACGTCCTCGTCAGCGGCAGCGGCCGACGGAGCATGGCGAGGTGGGGAAGACGGCTTGGTGACCCATAGCTTGTCGAAGCTGGCGGCGGAGGCATTAGGAGGACGTGTCGAAGCCTAGGGACTAGATGCGAGGCGCGGAGATTCATCGGAGCGGGATATCAAGGCGCAGTGGTGTGTGGTCGGAGGTGGAGAAGACGACCGCAGCGCCGCCCATTCTAGACGTCCGGATCCAAGTACTCCGATAGGATTGCTCGAGGAGGCATTCCAGAGCTCCCAGACAAGGTGTTGGGGCTTGGGGTGGTCTCTGGCCACGAGACTGATGGCCAACGACGACCGCAGATCGGGGAGGAGATGACGCCGTGGGGTGCGGACGCCGGCGGCCGTTGCAGACGACAGTGGGCTCCTGGGCGCCAGATCCGAGGTGGCGGGGTTGCGGGCGCCACATCCGGAGCGGGCCGCGGCCGGCAAGCAAGCGGCTCGAGTGGTGCTGCTCGGGGCGAGGCACGCATCACCAAAGCCCTGGACGAGAGGAGGAGGTTGATGTTCGGGGAAGAGCGACTCGTCAGGCGCCGGCTACCGACGGGGATGGCCGTGGTGGCCGACCATGCGGTGGAGGAAGCATGGGTCCGGCCTGAGTGTGGCCACCGGCGGCGTCTTCTGTGTGGCTGATTGGAGAGAGAGAGAGAGAGAGAGAGAGAGAGAGAGATGAGGAAGAAGGAGGTGTGTGAGTATGACAGATGGGACCTACGTCCACCTCAACGAATTGTCCAGATTGACATGCCACATCGTCCCGACGGGTGGACCCCAACTGTCGGTTCCGCTGTTTCCACGATCAAATTTGAGCATCAGTGCTCCGTGTTACACATTAGGCACAGAACTGGTGGTTTTTTGTGCCCTGGTTCAGTTGTGGTACCAAGTCGTTACCCTAGCCCCAAGTGTGGTGGTTTTGGGTAAATAACTCTGGTTGCTACTGCTCGCGGTGCTCTACTGCGGGTGCCTACTACTGGCCATGGCTGAGTGTATTGTGTAGTGTGTATCATGTGTGTGTGGCCGGCCCTATCCAAATTGCTTAGGCTAATTAGATTGGTTAGGTTTAGTTCAGCCTAACCTGTCCATGACAAGTGGTCTCACACACTAAAAACCTTTTAGTTAAAATGCTACTCAATGACATGTGGGACCTTGTTAGTTTAATCCCTAGTTATTAATGTTCCTATTACATGTGGGCCACAAACCCTTTGTTGACCAGTCCAATTGACTGGGTCAAACCCAACCTATGGCCCCACTGCCATACACACCGTCTAGCAGAGCCCCTTGTAACAAAAGATTTTCTATTTAAATTTTCGAATTAAATAATTCCAGAATATTGTTAAAATTTTGAAATTTAATATAAAATAAATCGTAACTCGGATGAAAATACTTTGTACACGAAAGTTGCTTAGAACAACGAGACGAATCCGAATACGCAGCCCGTTCGTCGGCCACACATCCCTAGCATAGCGAACACACATCTTTCCTCCTCCGGTTCATCCGTTCGAAAACGTGAAACACCGGGGATACTTTCTCGGATGTTTTCCCCCCTTCGCTAGTATCACCTCCTACCGCGTTAGGTCACCCCTAGCACCACGTATTGCCTTGTTATGTTTTGTGATGCTTTGATTGCTCTATTATTTATTGTGTTCCCCCTACGTTACTTCTTTTCGGTACACTCCGAGACCGCTGCCGATGTCCGTGTGTTCGACTACATCGAAGATGACCCCTCCTTCTTGCCAGAGCAACCAAGCAAGCCCCCCCCCCTTGATCACGAGATATTGCCTATTCTTCTCTCTACTGTTTGCATTAGAGTAGTGTAGCATGTAACTGCTTTCCGTTAATCCTATTCGGATGCATAGCATGTCATTGTTGCTACAGCTGTTGATACCTTACCTGCAATCCTAAATGCTTAGTATAGGATGCTAGTTTATCATCAGTGGCCCTACATTCCTGTCTGTCTACCATGCTAAACTATCGGGTCGTGATCACGTCGGGTGTTGATCATGGCTATATACTATACCTACTACACATGATATATGTTGTGAATAAAGTTGGGTCGGCTCGTTGAGTACCCGCGGTTGATTCACAAATTGGGGGCTGGAAGGACATACTTTGCCGACGGCCCTCTGTGTGGATCTTTGTGGCGGAACGACAGGGCAGGTTGAGACCACCCAGGAGAGAGGTGGGCCTGGCCCTAGTCGGCATTCGCGGTTAGTTCAAGATAACACGCTTAATGAGATCTTGGTATTTGATCTGAGTCTGGCCACTGGCCTATACGCACTAACCAACTACGCAGGAACAGTTATGGGCACTCGACGTCGTGGTATCAGCCGAAGCCTTCGTGACGTCGGTGACTGAGCGGCACGCGTCGGGTTGTACCGCGTAACGCAACTTCCTTTTAATGGAGGTTGCTAGGTCTGCTCTCCGGCCGCCCACGCAACATGCAGGTGTGCAATGGGCGATGGGCCCAGACCCCTGCGCCATAGGATTTAGACCAGCGTGTTGACCTCTCTGTTGTGCCTAGGTAGGGTTGCGACGTGTTGATCTTTCGAGGCCGGGCATGACCCAGGAAAGTGTGTCCGGCCAAAGGGGATCGAGCGTGTTTGAAAATGTGGTGCACCCCTGCAGGAAAGTTTATCTATTCGAATAGTTGTGTCCCTTGGTAAAAGGACGACCCAGAGTTGTACCTTGACCTTATGACAACTAGAACCGGATACTTAATAAAAACACACCCTTCCAAGTGCCAGATACAACCGGTGATCGCTCTCTCATAGGGCGACGAGGGGAGGATCACCGGGTAGGATTATGCTATGCGATGATACTTGGTGAACTTACCATCTACTCTCTTCTATATGATGCAAGATGGAGGTTGCCAGAAGCATAGTCTTCAACAGGACTAGCTATCCCCCTCTTATTCTGGCATTCTACAGTTCAATCCACATATGCTACCCCTTTTCCATTTGATACCAATGCATACATATGTAGTGTAGCTCCTTGCTTAGGAGTACTTTGGATGAGTACTCACGGTTGCTTTGCTCCCCCTTTTCCCCCTTTCTATACCTGATTGTTGCGACCAGACGTTGGAGTCCAGGAGCAAGACGCCACCGTTGACGACGACTCCTGCTACACTGGAGGTGCCTACTACTACGTGTGGGCCGCTGACGATGACCAAGAGTAGTTTAGGAGGATCCCAGGCAGGAGGCCTGCACCTCTTTCGATCTGTATCCTAGTTTGTGCTAGCCATCTTATGGCAACTTGTTTAACTTATGTATGTACTCAGATTTTGTTGCTTCCGTTGACTCTTGTGTTTTAGAGCTGATGTATTCGAGCCCTAGGGGCCCCTGGCTTGTAATATAATGCTTGTATTATTTTAATTTGTGTCTAGAGTTGTGTCGTGATATCTTCCCGTGAGTCCTTGATCTTGATCGTACACATTTGCGTGTATGAATAGTGTATGGTCAAATCGGGAGCGTCACAAGTTGGTATCAAAGCCGACTGCCTGTAGGAGTCCCCTTCCACACTCCTTGGCTGAAATTGAGTTTAGTCGATGAAAACTGTTTTACTTACATGGCTGTGCGTCCCATGGGCCCACATCGCCATTTGGTGGTATTAGTATCTTTTACTCCTCGTCTATACTCTGGTACTCTGATCTCTCTCCTATTCGGGTTAAATGATTTGCTAACTCTAACTCTAGGTTCTTGTAAATACTTTCTCCCGGAGAGCCCCTCGGTCTGAACGATCGACTGCTTCAACAGAAGATTCTGACAATACTCTCAGATGTTCTCCCGAGACTTTGTGCCATCGCTTTTGCAATTCCATTCCATCGATAAACCCTATGGATAACCACATACACTTTCCATTCATACAATCATTCCCTATTGATCATGTTATTACAAGATACCTTGAAATTCTCTCTACTGTTCCGAGAATACTGTGTGCCTACTGCCTTACAATTCTTAGCCACATGAATACCCTTTTTAATACCTCGCACTCATCGAGTATCCGCTCATTCCCAGTTGTTCATGTGTTTCACAAAGGTCTTCGAAATACCATTCGATCTTCCGAAAAACCCGAGCAGCCTATTGCTCTTGGAATTCTTGCTTGCTTGCATTATGGTTAATCCCATAAGTCTCGTAGTATTATTGGCATCCCTTGTCATTATCATTTTGAGTCTGTTGATTCAATATGTTTGTGAATGCCCGCAATCATTGTTGATCCTTATAAATTACCTTTCTGGTTGAGCTTCCATTCTTTTAATTGGAATTGGTTCTCGACCAATCAAATTTCCATCGATTGTACCCCTAAGGCTATTCAACTTATCCATACCTAATTAGAGCATTGCTTTTGATCCCTTGATTTGGAAATAATAAAATTTCTTTGCATTAAGCTTTGAATTAGTCAGTTGATCCTATAATCCGATGCCTTGGCATTCCTTCTTCCTCTGATTGAATACCGATACTCACATCAGCCCAATTGTGGACCGCCATACCCATTGTCGGGTTATTATCCGATAGTGTCCTACACAACCAAAATTCATGTGAGTTCTTTACCTGATACATAATGCCTTTGGTAAATTGTATCCCCTATTTTTGTCAACCATGCTCCACTTTCGAGCTTGTATTAATTACTCCTGAAGTTTGTGGTATATATTTCTATGATGCCCAGATGGGTTGAACCTATGCCTTCCTTAGTCTCTGTGAACTCGAAAGATTTCACGGGCCATACTTATCTGGTATTGCACCAGGTAAAACTTTCAACAACTAATGTCATTTTCAAAAAGCGAGAGGTGAATGGAAGGTTATACATTGAAGAAGTGGGAGTCGACCTTGAACTTGTGTTCATGCCCATGGACACAATGTAGATCCTATCATGGAAGCTTCTTGTAATTAACTATTTCCTTGATATAATATTATCTGGTATCTATGAATTGATCCTTTGCAATCGTGGTTCTGACCATATTTTCTACTTGATCCCATTTCTCAAGCAAGTGAAAACATTTGTCTTCTGCGGATCAATACATCTCCGCAACCCCTATGTCGATCTTCCTTCGAGTAATACCCTCCAATATCTCAAGAATATCAAAGAACTGTGTTGCTTCCTATGAGTCTTCATCTTGTATTGCCTCTCACCGATTTCATATTTTCCCCCGGGTTCTGAGTTATTTCACTCGAGGACACCGATAAGTGAATCGATTCCGCACTCCGATTCAATAACTCTAAGTAATTTTCATTGCTTACGAGTTTAATAATCCTTCAAGTCATTCCTAGCCCGATCGGCTATATCATTATTGTGCTAAATTTTAACTGTGCTACCTGGTCCTTCTTTCCGGAGCACAATTTTCGACGATGAGCTAACCTTACGTCGATTTTTCTCATCATATAATTTCGCCTTAAACAGCAAGCTTGATTTCGAGTTTGTGTCATACCCTTGGTTCCAATAACCTTTCGCTTCATCATTCCTTCGACTGGATGTCATCGCCGATCGATTACATCTTCATGAAATCTCTCAACAACGGTGTCGTGATTATCATCAACATTCTGGGTTCTTCCGAGATCTCTATCAAATTCTTGGTGATAAATACCCTCCTTTCCCCTCGATGATTTGTGTTATCATTGGCAACTTTATTGCCTTCCCTCCAACACAAACTTGTTCATGTCTCGTGTAGTACCTTGAGTTCCTTTCTATCAAGCTGGTGTTATGATATACCTTGGAGCATTACCATCTATTATGTCGAGAATGTTGCGGGAATTGCTCCACCTCTTAAGAGTTCCTGGTATAGTGATACTTCTCATCATCACCATAAATTCTTGGCTCCGTGTCGATTCTAACCGGGACACCAATAGGTGGGCGGTACTGTTTGGATTCTGCCCTTCTAGAAACCCTATTGATTCGAAGTTAATGGTTGATAGTTTCATTCTAAGTCTATTGCTTATTGAATCATCATTCAAACATTGATCGTGCTACACAGTCCAGATTTCAAGGTGCACCCTTCTATCATTGTTAAATCGTGTATGTTTTCCTCGAGCATACATCATTATACCATTTGATCTGACAAATGCTATCTCCTTGTTCACATGATTGTGGAAATCCATCTTTTTGGAAATCTCAATGAGTTGGCGTTGAGTCCATCATTCACCTCCTCGCCCTCTCCTTGATTTAATGATGAACTCTTGTTTCGAAACTCGCTTCCATAGTTCATCTCCCAAGGATCTTACAAGGTCATCTTGACAATTTGTGTTGCACCTTTTCTTCTCAGGCATCCTGAGTCTAGGGTACCCTGACAGCAATCGGACCTGAATCCCTGTCAGATACGATGGTTGGAACATATTCCCAAGAGTTATAACATTGGTCTTTAACCCAATAAGGTGATGTCATCCTAACACACCTGCCCGGAGTGCCTATTGTTATAGTTTCATTTTTAGCAAGGTTAGCCATTCTTCCATGAGGAAATTGTAAGACTTATTCTATAAGTTCTTCCTGATGGATCCTTTGTATATCCAAAGTCTGATCTTTACCCAGTGACCATGTCAATGCTATCTCGAAGCATGTCTATGGTACTCCGATTTTCAACAAGAACATTTGAAGCCCAATGTTAGATGTTTCCTGCTCAATTATCCAAACACCGATGTATGGGTAATGTCATGAAATTTCTCTCCCCTTACCTAAAGATTTTTCTACATTATATCATGTCATGCATATCATGCTCTCCTTCTGCTTGGGAAGGATATACCCTTGAAATAGGTGTTTAAACACATTTTCCTTTCCATCATTCTGTTTAATCTGATAATCATATTTTCCATTCCATTGTTTGGTTTAACCTTTCTTGTGATCTGTATGATCTAAGCAGTAATATTCTCCTGCTTATGTAAGCACCTCGGTGTACAATTCTGTCAGCAAGACCCTGTTACTATTGTTGATGACATTCCGGTAGCCACCGATGGACGAGAACTTTGCCTATTGGTCCGCCTCGTTCAACGAGCAGGAAAATGGTTCTCTTCGTCCCTCGCCCTTGGTACCGACATTGTTGCCGACATAACTGATAGGCTACCCTCTAACATGACTTGTTATCATCACCGTGCAAGATGTCTCCGCTCCTTCTACTTTTAACCCACATGGTGGGCCCATAACCCACAGTTCCACAGGATCGAAACCTGACTCTCCTGTACATCCCTGTTTCAAAGTTATCCCTTGTACTTGGTTTCGTATGTAATTCGTGAGCCACCTTCCTAGTGATCTATTCTGGTATCAGACGCAATACTTATTCTCGTCACCCTGAAACCCTTTCACCTTCTAATTAGGCATCGAACAATTGCCTGGCCACTTGAAACCCCTAATTGTACCTTATTACTTTGCTCTCTATGTTTTCCTAAGTTTCAACTCGAGAGGTACCTTGAGCCAAAATCCCTAAGATGGTACCGAATATCAGTCCTTGCGGGAATCTGTCCTTGTAGTTTTCCCCATATCCTTTCGTAAGTACGATGAAGATCCCGAAGAAAGGATGATGTCTTCATCATGTTGACCTGAAACAGAGGAATGAATACGTCAATCTAATGGATCGACCTCTTCGAGAAGAGCAACCAAGACCGAGAAGATTTGTTAAAATTCCTAACCAATCGTTTTCCCCAAACTCTACCTCTTAAATCTCGGGATGAGATTTTTTTAGTGGGGGAGATTTGTAACACCCCGGGTGTCATGCTACAGTAAACTCCTATTAATGGTGCCAAGTCATCATAATTAATTTTTGCTAACCACTTTGTTCCAAACCGACCTCAAATTCAATTTTGGTAAGACAAGATAAATTATTATTTCTTTGGGCACTAAAACAGAAACGTTCGATGAGTTGCAAATTTACACAAAGTAATTATCATATAGAAACCCACATTTTTTTTAAATATATAAATTGCCTTAACATATTCAAAACAGAGCCAACAACATTTATTGGACCATTTCAATTTAGACAAATATTTAAAACCATCTAAAATAAATGGGAACTTGTTGTACTAACTCATCACAGTGCCTAGTATTTATGTGCACGGTTTGTATCAAAACAAAACTCATTTACTATTTATTACAAGTGCAAACAGAATAGAAATGTAAAACAAAAAAGTAAAATAAGAAAAGCAAAAGTCACAAGTGGTACTATGCACTTTGGCCGGCCACATCCACAGTGCGGCCCGGTCCAGTCCACCCCGGCCTTTCCCCCACCCCTGTTCGGAGAGGAAGCAGAGGCCATGGCCTCGAGCATGCACCTGCGCCGTCCACTTCCCTCGATCTCCTCGTGTCGATCATCCCCGGTCGCGGCGCTGGATAAGAGCAAGCCCCCAAGCCCCCCCCCCCCCCCCCCCCCCCTGGAAACCCTAGCAAATCCCCTCCCCCATCTCCCTCTCCCTCTCGCACGAGCCTGCCCGAGCTCGGCGTCACCGCGACATCGTCGACGACGTGCACCGGAGCTTCCCCGAGCTGCAAGAAGGTGCCCAGGAGCCTCCCCATCGTCGACCTCATCTCATCCCTGCGGAAAATCGAGCGGAGGCGCCACATCGCAGCCCCCATCGCCGTTCGTCTCCGACCACCACGGCCGTTGTCGCGGCGCAGCTCGTCACCTGTCGGATGTCCCGGCGGCAACCGAGCTGTCAGCGAGCTCTATTGTGAGCTCCTCCTCCTTTTCCCCATATTCACCGCCTCGATCCGCCCCGGTTTTCGTCGCCCGCGACCTTCCCTGGCTGGCGCTCGCGCCCCCAGGCCCCTACAGCCCGCGCCCGCTGGCCGCACCGCGTGCTCGTGCGTCCGCGCCCGTGGCCGCGCCTCAGCGCTGCTCGCCTTGGCCGCACAGCCCTGCGCCCGCCGCTACCTCCTGCTCGGCCGGCCGCGCTCGTGCGTGGCCTCACCAATCGTTGCCGCAGCCATCCGTAGCCGCTGCTGCTTGCTCTGCCTGATGCCTGCTGCTATGCCGCTGATTGTTCATGTTGCTACTCGCTATTGCTTACTACTGCTTCTCCTGCTAGTTGTCGTGGTTGCTACTGCTCGCGGTGCTCTGCCGCTGGTGCCTACTACTGGCCATGGCTGAGTGTATTGTGTAGTGTGTGTCATGTGTGTGTGGCCGGCCCTATCCACATTGCTTAGTGCTAATTAGATTGGTTAGGTTTTAGTTCAGCCTAACCTGTCCATGACAGGTGGTCTCACGCACTAAAAACCTTTTAGTTAAAATGCCACTCAATGACATGTGGGACCTTGTTAGTTTAATCCCTAGTTACTAATGTTCCTATTACATGTGGGCCACAAACCCTTTGTTGACCAGTTCAATTGACTGGGTCAAACCCAACCTATGGCCCCACTGTCATAAACACCGTCTAGCAGAGCCCCTTGTGACAAAAGATTTTCTATTTAAATTTTCGAATTAAATAATTTCAGAATATTGTTAAAACTTTAAAATTTAATATAAAATAAATCATAACTCGGATGAAAATACTTTGTACACGAAAGTTGCTCAGAACGACGAGACGAATTCGGAAACGCGGCCCGTTCGTCCGCCACACATCCCTAGCATAGCGAACACACACCTTTCCTCCTCCGATTCATCCGTTCGAAACCGTGAAACACCAGTGATACTTTCCCGGATGTTTTCCCCCTTCGCTGGTATCACCTCCTACCGCGTTAGGTCACCCCTAGCACTGCGTATTGCCTTGTTATGTTTTGTGATGCTTTGATTGCTCTGTTATTTATTGTATTCCCCCTACGTTACTTCTTTCCGGTAGACTCCAAGACCGCTGCCGATGTCCGTGTGTTCGACTACATCGAAGATGACCCCTCCTTGCGAGAGCAACCAGGCAAGCCCCCCCCCCCCTTTGATCACCAGATATCGCCTATTCTTCTCTCTACTGCTTGCATTAGAGTAGTGTAGCATGTTACTGCTTTCCATTAACCCTATTCTGATGCATAGCATGTCATTGTTGCTACAGCTGTTGATACCTTACGTGCAATCCTAAATGCTTAGTATAGGATGCTATTTTCTAATCAGTGGCCCTATATTCCTGTCTGTCGGCCATGCTATACTATTGGGCCGTGATCACGTCAGGTGTTGATCACGGGTATATACTATACCTAGTACACATGATATATGTTGTGACAAAAGTCGGGTCGGCTCGTTGAGTACCCGCGGTTGATTCACGAATTGGGGGCTGGAAGGACATACTTTCCCAATGGCTCTCTGTGTGGATCTTTGTGGCGGAACGACAGGGCAGGTTGAGACCACCCAGGAGAGAGGTGGGCCTGGCCCTGGTCGGCATTCGCGGTTGTTTCAAGATAACACGCTTAACGAGATCTTGGTATTTGATCTGAGTCTGGCCACTGGCCTATACACACTAACCAACTACGCAGGAACAGTTATGGGCACTCGACGTCGTGGTAGCAGCCGAAGCCTTCGTGACGTCAGTGACTGAGCGGCGCGCGCTGGGTTGGACCATGTAACGCAACTTTCTTTGTAATGGAGGTTGCTAGGTCTGCTCTCCGGCCGCCCACGCAACGTGCAGGTGTGCAATGGGCGATGGGCCCAGACCCCTGCGCCATAGGATTTAGACCGGCGTGCTGACCTCTCCGTTGTGCCTAGGTAGGGCTGGGACGTGTTGATCTTTCGAGGCCGGGCATGACCCAGGAAAGTGTGTCCGGCCAAAGGGGATGGAGCGTGTTGGAAAATGTGGTGCACCCCTGCAGGGAAGTTTATTCGAATAGCCGTGTCCTTCGGTAAAAGGACGACCCGGAGTTGTACCTTGACCTTATGACAACTAGAACCGGATACTTAATAAAACACACCCTTCCAAGTGTCAAATACAACCGGTGATCGCTCTCTCACAGGGCAACGAGGGGAGGATCACCGGGTAGGATTATACTATGCGATGATACTTGGTTAACTTACCATCTACTCTCTTCTACATGCTGCAAGATGGAGGTTGCCAGAAGCATAGTCTTCAACAGGACTAGCTATCCCCCTCTTATTCTGGCATTCTGCAGTTCAGTCCACATATGCTACCCCTTTTCCATTTGATACCAATGCATACATATGTAGTGTAGCTCCTTGCTTGCAAGTACTTTGGATGAGTACTCACGGTTGCTTTGCTCCCTCTTTTCCCCTTTCTATACCTGATTGTTGCGACCAGACGTTGGAGTCCAGGAGGAAGATGCCACCGTTGACGACGACTCCTGCTACACTGGAGGTGCCTACTACTACGTGCAGGCCGCTGACGATGACCAGGAGTAGTTTTGGAGGATCCTAGGCAGGAGGCTTGCGCCTCTTTCGATCTGTATCCTAGTTTGTGCTAGCCATCTTATGGCAACTTGTTTAACTTATGTCTGTACTCAGATTTTGTTGATTCCGTTGACTCTTGTGTTTTAGAGCTGATGTATTCTAGCCCTCGAGGCCCCTGGCTTGTAATATAAATCTTGTATTATTTTAATTTGTGTCTAGAGTTGTGTTGTGATATCTTCCCGTGAGTCCTTGATTTTGATCGTACACATTTGTGTGTATGAATAGTGTACGGTCAAATCGGGGGCGTCACAATATGTGACATGGAAGAGTAACTCATGATCCTAATCGATTGTGCATTTGCATTCAAAAGCAAATTTTAAATAATGTACAAATTAATAGGGAGCTCTTGCTTATCACATACTTCTCAAAGCGACGATGTATTTCAATCTTATTATCATTTGTCGAAGCTTTGATCTATATGTTGTCATCAATTACCAAAAAGGCGGAGATTGAAAGTGCAACTATCTTTCGGTGGTTTTGGTAATTCCAAACAACATATAGCTCATTGAACTAATGCTCTTTCAAGATGATCATTTTAGAAAGTTTAATGATTGACATGGCATGGATTAGGATTGTGGACCCCTCAAAATGCTAAGGACACATATTGGCTCAAGCTCAAGACTCTACATTTCATTTTAGTGTTCTAAGACCACATTGAGTCCATAGGAAAAGCCAATACTATTAAAAGGGGATGAGGTGCTGCTTAATGGCTTGCTTGCTCAAAAGGCTTAGTGATATGCTCCAAAAACCCTCAACCACTTTCTCATATCCATATATGTCCCAAACCAAAAGTCAAACTTGGCCCCACCAATTTGACATAGCCATTGCTAGAAACCTTAGTCAGTTCGGTCTCACCGATAGGGATCTCGGTCTCACCGAGATGGGATTGCAAACTCTCTGTTTCCCTTCGTAAGGTTTCGGTCCCACCGAGTTCGCAATGCAAACTCTTTGTTTCCTTTTCGTAACGTTTCGGTCTCATCGATATGAGCGATCGGTCCCATCGAGTTTGCCTGACCAACTATCTGTTTTCCTATTACAGAAATTGGTCCCATCAAGTTTATGTGATCGGTCTCACTGAGATTACATTATGCCCTAACCCTAATGAAATCGGTCCCATCAAGTTGACATGTCGGTCCCACCAAAAATCCTAACGTTCACATTTTGAACTAAATCGGTCTGACCGAGTTTTATGATTCGGTCTCACCGAGTTTGGTGAATTGTGTGTAACGGTTAGATTTTGCGTGGAGGCTATATATACCCCTCCACCCAACCTCCATTCATGGAGAGAGCCATCATAACATGCCTACACTTGCACCATTCATTTTCTGAGAGAGAACCACTTACTCATGTGTTGAGACCAAGATATTCCAATCCAACCACAAGAATCTTGATCTCTAGCCTTCCCCAAGTTGCTTTCCACTCAAATAATCTTTCCACCAAATCCAAATCAGTGAGAGGGAGTTGAGTGTTGGGGAGACTATCATTTGAAGCACAAGAGCAAGGAGTTCATCATCAACACACCATCTATTACCTTTTGGAGAGTGGTGTCTCCTAGATTGGTTAGGTGTCACTTGGGAGCCTCCGACAAGATTGTGGAGTTGAACCAAGGAGTTTGTAAGGGCAAGGAGATCGCCTACTTCGTGAAGATCTACCCAAGTGAGGCAAGTCCTTCGTGGGTGATGGCTATGGTAGGGTAGACAAGGTTGCTTCTTCATGGACCCTTCGTGGGTGGAGCCCTCCGTGGACTCGCGCAACCGTTACACTTCATGGGTTGAAGTCTCCATCAACGTGGATGTACGATAGCACCACCTATCGGAACCACGCCAAAAATCTCAGTGTTTACATTGCGTTTGCTCCCTCTAAACTCCTCCCTTTACCTTCATGTGCAATGATTTACCTTCCGTTGCTATACTCTTATAATTGCATGTGTAGGTTGATTGCTTGACTTGTGCTAAGTTGCTAAAAATCTGCCAAGACTTAAAATTGGGAAAAGGCTAGGTTTTTATTTGGTCAAATAGTATAATCACCCCCTCCTTCTAGACATACTTTTGTTGGGGAACGTAGGAATTTCAAAAAAAATCCTACGCACACGCAAGATCATGGTGATGCACAGCAACGAGAGCGGAGAGTGTTGTCTACGTACCCACGCAGACCGACTGCGGAAGCGTTGACACAACGTAGAGGAAGTAGTCGTACGTCTTCCCGATCCGACCGATCCAAGCACTGTTGCTCCGGCACCTCCGAGTTCTTAGTGAAGGAAATATGCCCTAGAGGCAATAATAAAGTTATTATTTATTTCCTTATATCATGATAAATGTTTATTATTCATGCTAGAATTGTATTAACTAGAAACATAATACATGTGTGAATACATAGACAAACAGAGTGTCACTAGTATGCCTCTACTTGACTAGCTCGTTAATCAAAGATGGTTATGTTTCCTAACCATGGACAAAGAGTTGTTATTTGATTAACGGGATCACATCATTAGATGAATGATCTGATTGACATGACCCATTCCATTAGCTTAGCACCCGATCGTTTAGTATGTTGCTATTGCTTTCTTCATGACTTATACATGTTCCTATGACTATGAGATTATGTAACTCCCGTGTGCCGGAGGAACACTTTGTGTGCTACCAAACGTCACAACGTAACTGGGTGATTATAAAGGTACTCTACAGGTGTCTCCAAAGGTACATGTTGGGTTGACGTATTTCGAGATTAGGATTTGTCACTCCGATTGTCGGAGAGTTATCTCTGGGCCCTCTCGGTAATGCACATCACTTAAGCCTTGCAAGCATTGCAACTAATGAGTTAGTTGTGAGATGATGTATTACAGAGCGAGTAAAGAGACTTGTCGGTAACGAGATTGAACTAGGTATTGGATACCGACGATCGAATCTCGGGCAAGGAACATACCGATGACAAAGGGAACAACGTATGTTCTTATGCGGTCTGACCAATAAAGATCTTCGTAGAATATGTAGGAGCCAATATGGGCATCCAGGTCCCGCTATTGGTTATTGACCGGAGACGTGTCTCGGTCATGTCTACATTGTTCTCAAACCCGCAGGGTCCGCACGCTTAAGGTTTCGATGACAATTATATTATGAGTTTATGAGTTTTGATGTACCGAAGGAGTTCGGAGTCCCGGATGAGATCGGGGACATGACGAGGAGTCTCGAAATGGTCGAGACGTAAAGATCGATATATTGGACGACTATATTCGGACATCGGAAAGGTTCCGGGCTCCGATCCAACAAAGCGTCGGGGAGGACTTCCGTCAGCACGACGGCGTGGTGACGATCTTGATGTTCTACCGACGCAGGGCTTCGCCTAAGCACTACAACGATATGATCGAGGTGGAATATGGTGGCAGGGGGCACCGCACACAGCTAAGGAACGATCTCAATGATCAACTTGTGTGTCTAGAGGTGCCCCCTGCCTCCATATATAAAGGAGCCAAGGGGGAGGGGGCCGCTGGCCAGGAGGAGGGCGCAGGAGGAGTCCTACTCCTACCGGGAGTAGGACTCCCCCCCCCCAATCCTAGTTGGACTAGGATTCCCAGAGGGGGGAAGAGAGAGAGCGGGGCCGGCCACCTCTCCTAGTCCTAATAGGACTAGGGGAGGGGGAGGCACGCGGCCACCTTGGGCTGCCCCTTTCTCCTTTCCACTAAAGCCCATTAAGGCCCATATGGCTCCCGGGGGGTTCCGGTAACCACCCGGTACTCCGGTAAAATCCCGATTTCACCCGGAACACTTCCGATATTCAAATATAGGCTTCCAATATATCAATCTTTATGTCTCGACCATTTCGAGACTCCTCGTCATGTCCGTGATCATATCCGGGACTCCGAACTAACTTCGGTACATCAAAATGCATAAACTCATAATAATTGTCATCGTAACGTTAAGCGTGCGGACCCTACGGTTCGAGAACAATGTAGACATGACTGAGACACATCTCCGGTCAATAACCAATAGCGGGACCTGGATGCCCATATTGGCTCCTACATATTCTACGAAGATCTTTATCGGTCAGACCGCATAACAACATACGTTGTTCCCTTTGTCATCGGTATGTTACTTGCCCGAGATTCGATCGTCGGTATCCAATACCTAGTTCAATCTCGTTACCGGCAAGTCTCTTTACTCGTTCCGTAATACATCATCTCGCAACTAACTCATTAGTTGCAATGCTTGCAAGGCTTATGTGATGTGCATTACCGAGAGGGCCTAGAGATACCTCTCCGACAATCGGAGTGACAAATCCTAATCTCGAAATACGCCAACCCAACATGTACCTTTGGAGACACCTGTAGAGCACATTTATAATCACCCAGTTACGTTGTGACGTTTGGTAGCACACAAAGTGTTCCTCCGGCACACGGGAGTTACATAATCTCATAGTCATAGGAACATGTATAAGTCATGAAGAAAGCAATAGCAACATACTAAACGATCGGGTGCTAAGCTAATGAAATGGGTCATGTCAATCAGATCATTCAACCAATGATGTGACCTCGTTAATCAAATAACAACACCTTGTTCATGGTTAGGAAACATAACCATCTTTGATTAACGAGCTAGTCAAGTAGAGGCATACTAGTGACACTAAGTTTGTCTATGTATTCACACATGTATTATGTTTCTGGTTAATACAATTCTAGCATGAATAATAAACATTTATCATGATATAAGGAAATAAATAATAACTTTATTATTGCCTCTAGGGCATATTTCCTTCAGCTTCCCACTTGCACTAGAGTCAATAATCTAGATTACACAGTAATGATTCTAACACCCATGGAGCCTTGGTGCTTATCATGTTTTGCTCGTGGAAGAGGCTTAGTCAACGGGTCTGCAACATTCAGATTCGTATGTATCTTGCAAATCTCTATGTCTCCCACCTGGACTAGATCCCGGATGGAATTGAAGCGTCTCTTGATGTGCTTGGTCCTCTTGTGAAATCTGGATTCCTTTGCCAAGGCAATTGCACCAGTATTGTCACAAAAGATTTTCATTGGACCCGATGCACTAGGTATGACACCTAGATCGGATATGAACTCCTTCATCCAGACTCCTTCGTTCGCTGCTTCCGAAGCAGCTATGTACTCCGCTTCACATGTAGATCCTTGCTACGACGCTTTGTTTAGAACTGCACCAACTGACAGCTCCACCGTTTAATGTAAACACGTATTCGGTTTGCGATTTAGAATCGTCCGGATCAGTGTCAAAGCTTGCATCAACGTAACCTTTTACGGTGAGCTCTTTGTCACCTCCATATACGAGAAACATATCCTTAGTCCTTTTCAGGTATTTCAGGATGTTCTTGACCACTGTCCAGTGATCCACTCCTGGATTACTTTGGTACCTCCCTGTTAAACTTATAGCAAGGCACACAGCATTGCATACATGATAGAGCCTATGGCTGAAGCATAGGGAACATCTTTCATTTTCTCTCTATCTTCTGCAGCGGTCGGGCATTGAGTCTGACTCAACTTCACACCTTGTAACACAGGCAAGAACCCTTTCTTTGCTTGATCCATTTTGAACTTCTTCAAAATCTTGTCAAGGTATGTGCTTTGTGAAAGTCCAATTAAGCGTCTTGATCTATCTCTATAGATCTTTATGCCTAATATGTAAGCAGCTTCACCGAGGTCTTTCATTGAAAAACTCTTATTCAAGTATCCCTTTATGCTATCCAGAAATTCTATATCATTTCCAATCAGCAATATGTCATCCACATATAATATCAGAAATGCTACAGAGCTCCCACTCACTTTCTTGTAAATACAGGCTTCTCCGAAAGTCTGTATAAAACCAAATGCTTTGATCACACTATCAAAGTGTTTATTCCAACTCCGAGAGGCTTGCACTAGTCCATAAATGGATCGCTGGAGCTTGCACACTTTGTTAGCTCCCTTTGGATCGACAAAACCTTCCGGTTGCATCATATACAACTCTTCTTCCAGAAATCCATTCAGGAATGCAGTTTTGACATCCATCTACCAAATTTCATAATCATAAAACGCGGCAATTGCTAACATGATTCGGACAGACTTAAGCATCGCTACGGGTGAGAAGGCCTCATCGTAGTCAACCCCTTGAACTTGTCGAAAACCTTTTGCGACAAGTCGAGCTTTATAGACAGTAACATTACCGTCAGCGTCAGTCTTTTTCTTGAAGATCCATTTATTCTCAATTGCTTGCCGATCATCGGGCAAGTCAACCAAAGTCCATACTTTGTTCTCATACATGGATCCCATCTCAGATTTCATGGCTTCAAGCCACTTTGCGGAATCTGGGCTCACCATCGCTTCTTCATAGTTCGTAGGTTCATCATGATCTAGTAGCATGACTTCCAGAACTGGATTACCGTACCACTCTGGCGCGGATCTTACTTTGGTTGATCTACGAGGTTCAGTAGTATCTTGTTCTAAAGTTTCATGATCATTATCATTAACTTCCTCACTTATTGGTGTAGGTGTCGCAGAAACAGTTTTCTTTGATGTACTACCTTCCAATAATGGAGTAGGTACAGTTACCTCGTCAAGTTCTACTTTCCTTCCACTCACTTCTTTCGAAAGAAACTCCTTCTCTAGAAAGTTTCCGAATTTAGCAACAGAAGTCTTGCCTTCGGATCTGTGATAGAAGGTGTATCCAATAGTTTCCTTTGGATATCCTATGAAGACACATTTCTCCGATTTGGGTTCGAGCTTATCAGGTTGAAGCTTTTTCACATAAGCATCGCAGCCCCAAACTTTCAGAAACGACAACTTTGGTTTCTTGCCAAACCATAGTTCATAAGGCGTCGTCTCAACGGATTTTGATGGTGCCCTATTTAACGTGAATGCGGCCGTCTCTAGAGCGTATCCCCAAAACGATAGCGGTAAATCAGTAAGAGACATCATAGATCGCACCATATCAAGTAAAGTACGATTACGACGTTCGGACACACCATTACGCTGTGGTGTTCCGGGTGGCGTGAGTTGCGAAACTATTCCACAATTTTTCAAATGTACACCAAACTCGTAACTCAAATATTCTCCTCCACGATCAGATCGTAGAAACTTTATTTTCTTGTTACGATGATTTTCAACTTCACTCTGAAATTCTTTGAACTTTTCAAACGTTTCAGACTTATGTTTCATTAAGTAGATATACCCATATCTGCTTAAGTCATCTGTGAAGGTGAGAAAATAACGATATCCGCCACGAGCCTCAACATTCATCGGACCACATACATCGGTATGTATGATTTCCAACAAATCTGTTGCTCTCTCCATAGTACCGGAGAACGGTGTTTTAGTCATCTTGCCCATGAGGCATGGTTCGCAAGTACCAAGTGATTCATAATCAAGTGGTTCCAAAAGTCCATCAGTATGGAGTTTCTTCATGCGCTTTACACCGATATGACCTAAACGGCAGTGCCACAAATAAGTTGCACTATCATTATCAACTCTGCATCTTTTGGCTTCTACATTATGAATATGTGTATCACTACTATCGAGATTCAACAAGAATAGATCACTCTTCAAGGGTGCATGACCATAAAAGATATTACTCATATAAATAGAACAACCATTATTCTCTGATTTAAATGAATAACCGTCTCGCATTAAACAAGATCCAGATATAATGTTCATGCTCAATGCTGGCACCAAATAACAATTATTTAGGTCTAATACTAATCCCGAAGGTAGATGTAGAGGTAGCGTGCCGACTGCGATCACATCGACTTTGGAACCGTTTCCCACGCGCATCGTCACCTTGTCCTTAGCCAATCTTCGCTTAATCTGTAGTCCCTGTTTCGAGTTGCAAATATTAGCAACAGAACCAGTATCAAATACCCAGGTGCTACTGCGAGCATTAGTAAGGTACACATCAATAACATGTATATCACATATACCTTTGTTCACCTTGCCATCCTTCTTATCCGCCAAATACTTGGGGCAGTTCCGCTTCCAGTGACCAGTCTGCTTGCAGTAGAAGCACTCAGTTTCAGGCTTAGGTCCAGACTTGGGTTTCTTCTCCTGAGCAGCAACTTGCTTGCCGTTCTTCTTGAAGTTCCCCTTCTTCTTCCCTTTGCCCTTTTTCTTGAAACTAGTGGTTTTGTTAACTATCAACACTTGATGCTCCTTCTTGATTTCTACCTCCGCAGCTTTCGGCATTGCGAAGAGCTCGGGAATAGTCTTGTTCATCCCTTGCATATTATAGTTCAGCATGAAGCTCTTGTAGCTTGGTGGCAGTGATTGGAGAATTCTGTCAATGACGCAATCATCTGGAAGATTAACTCCCATCTGAATCAAGTGATTATTATACCCAGACATTTTGAGTATATGCTCACTGACAGAACTGTTCTCCTCCATCTTGCATCTATAGAACTTATTGGAGACTTCATATCTCTCAATCCGGGCATTTGCTTGAAATATTAACTTCAACTACTGGAACATCTCATATGCTCCATGACGTTCAAAACGTCGCTGAAGTCCCGATTCTAAGCCGTAAAGCATGGCACACTGTGTTGGGTAACGTAGCAGAAATTCAAAATTTTCTTACGTGTCACCAAGATCTATCTATGGAGAAACTAGCAACGAGGGGAAGGAGAGTGCATCTACATACCCTTGTAGATCGCTAAGCGGAAGCGTTCAAGAGAACGGGGTTGATGGAGTCGTACTCGTCGTGATCCAAATCACCGATGATCCTAGTGCCGAACGGACGGCACCTCCGCGTTCAACACACGTACAGCCCGGTGACGTCTCCCATGCCTTGATCCAGCAAGGGGAGAGGGAGAGGTTGAGGAAGACTCCATCCAGCAGCAGCACAACGGCGTGGTGGTGATGGAGGAGCGTGGCAATCCTGCAGGGCTTCGCCAAGCACCGCAGAAGAGGAGGAAGAAGAGACGCAGGGCTGCACCAACGAGAGATCGAATTGCGTGTGTTATGGGCAGCCCTAGGCCTCATATATATAGGGAAGGGGAGGGGCTGCGCCCCCTCTAGGGTTCCCACCCCTAGGGGGGTGGAAGCCCTAGATGGGGATCAAAGGTGGCGGCCAAGAGGGGGAGAGGAGAGGGAGGCGCACCAATATGGGCCCTAAGGCCCATATCCCCTAGGGTTTGCCCCCTTTCCACCTCTTAGGCCCCATGGGCCCTTATGGGAGGCGCACCAGCCCACTAAGGGGCTGGTCCCTCACCACTCTTGGCCCATGCAAGCCTCCGGGGTTGGTGGCCCCACTTGGTGGACCCCCGGGACCCTCCCGGTGGTCCCGGTACGTTACCGATAAACCCCGAAACTTTTTCGGTGACCAAAACAGGACTTCCCATATATAAATCTTTACCTCCGGACCATTCCGGAACTCCTCGTGACATCCGGGATCTCATCCGGGACTCCGAACAACATTCGGTAACCACATACAAACTTCCTTTATGACCCTAGCGTCATCGAACCTTAAGTGTGTAGACCCTACGGGTTCGGGAGACATGCAGACATGACCGAGACGTTCTCCGGTCAATAACCAACAGCGGGATCTGGATACCCATGTTGGCTCCCACATGTTCCACGATGATCTCATCAGATGAACCACGATGTCAAGGACTTAATCAATCCCGTATACAATTCCCTTTGTCTATCGGTACGATACTTGCCCGAGATTCGATCGTCGGTATACCGATACCTTGTTCAATCTCGTTACCAGCAAGTCTCTTTACTCGTTCTATAACACATCATCCCGTGATCAACTCCTTGATCACATTGTGCACATTATGATGATGTCCTACCGAGTGGGCCCAGAGATACATCTCCGCTTACACGGAGTGATAAATCCCAGTCTCGATTCGTGCCAACCCAACAGACACTTTCGGAGATACCTGTAATGTACCTTTATAGCCACCCAGTTACGTTGTGACGTTTGGCACACCCAAAGTATTCCTACGGTATCCGGGAGTTGCACAATCTCATGGTCTAAGGAAATGATACTTGACATTAGAAAAGCTTTAGCATACGAACTACACGATCTAGTGCTATGCTTAGGATTGGGTCTTGTCCATCACATCATTCTCCTAATGATGTGATCCCGTTATCAACGACATCCAATGTCCATGGTCAGGAAACCGTAACCATCTATTGATCAACGAGCTAGTCAACTAGAGGCTTACTAGGGACATGGTGTTGTCTATGTATCCACACATGTATCTGAGTTTCCTATCAATACAATTCTAGCATGGATAATAAACTATTATCATGAACAAGGAAATATAATAATAACCAATTTATTATTGCCTCTAGGGCATATTTCCAACAGTCTCCCACTTGCACTAGAGTCAATAATCCAGTTCACATCGATATGTGATTAACATTCAAGGTCACATCCTTATGTGACTAACACCCTAAAGAGTTCTGGGTTCGATCATGTCATGCTTGTGGGAGAGGTTTTAGTTAACATGTCTGAACCTTTCAGATCCGTGTGTGCTTTACAAATCTCTATGTCATCTCCTAGATGCAGCTACCACGCTCTATTTGAAGCTATTCCAAATAACTATTCTACTTGGAGCTATTCTAAATTGTAGCTCCATTATATGTATCCGGTATCTCTACTCAGAGCTATCCGGATAGGTGTTAAGCTTGCATCGACGTAACCCTTTACGACGAACTCTTTTACCACCTCCATAACCGAGAAACTTCCTTAGTCCACTAGTTACTAAGGATAACTTTGACCGCTGTCCTGTGATCCATTCTTGGATCACTCTTGTACCCCTTGACTGACTCATGGCAAGGCACACTTCACGTGCGGTACGCAGCATAGCATACTGTAGAGCCTATGTCTTAAGCATAAGGGAAGACTTTCGTCCTTTCTCTCTATTCTGTCATGGTCGAGCTTTAAGTCTTAAGTTCATACCTTACAACTCAGGCAAGAACTCCTTCTTTGACTGATCCATTTTGAACACCTTCAAGATCATGTCAAGGTATGTGCTTATTTGAAAGTTCCATTAAGCGTTTTGATCTATCCTTATAGATCTTGATGCTCAATGTTCAAGTAGCTTAATCCAGGCTTTCCATTGAAAAACACTTTCCAAATAATCCTATATGCTTTCCAGAAATTCTACGTCACTTCTGATCAACAATATGTCAACAACATATACTTATCAGAAATTCTATAGTGCTCCCACTCACTTCTTTGGAAATACAAGTTTCTCATAAACTTTGTATACACAAAAATCTTTGATCATCTCATCAAAGCATACATTCCAACTCCGAGATGCTCACTCCAGTCCTTAGAAGGATTACTGGAGCTTTGCATACTTATTAGCATCTTTCAGGATTGACAAAACCTTCCGGTTGTGTCACATACAACCTTTCCTCAAGAAAATCGTCGAGGAAACAATGTTTTGACATCCTATCTGCAAGATTTCATAAATAATGCAGTAATCCCTAATATAATTCCAACAGACTCTTAGCATCGCTACGAGTGAGAAAGTCTCATCGTAGTCAACTCCTTGAACTTATCGGAAAACATCTTAACGACAAGTCGAGCTTTCTTAATGGTGATACTTACCATCAATGTCCGTCTTCCTTTTAAAATCCATATGTACCTAATAGCCTTACGACCATCAAGTAGTTCTTCCAAAGTCTTCACTTTGTTTTCATACATGGATCCTCTCTCGGATTATATGGCCTCGAGCCATTTATCGGAATCCGGGCCCACCATCGCTTCTCCATAGTTCGTAGGTTCATTGTTGTCTAGCAACATGACTTCCAAGACAGGATTACGTACCACTCTGAAGTAGTACGCATCCTTGTCATCCCACGATGTTTGGTAGTGACTTGATCTGAAGTTTCATGATCACTATCATAAGCTTCCACTTCAATCGGTGTAGGTGCCATAGGAACAACTTCCTGTGCCCCGCCACACACTAGTTGAAGAGACGGTTCAATAACCTCATCAAGTCTCCACCATCCTCCCACTCAATCCTTCGAGAGAAACTTTTCCTCGAGAAAGGACCTGATTCAAGAAACAATCCCTTATTGCTTTCGGATCTGAGGCAGGAGGTATACCCAACTGTTTTGGGTGTCCTATGAAGATGCATTTATCCGCTTTGGGTTCGAGCTTATCAGCCTGAAACTTTTTCACATAAGCGTCGCAGCCCCAAACCTTTAAGAAATGACAGCTTAGGTTTCTCTAAACCATAGTTCATACAGTGTCATCTTATCGGAATTACGTGGTGCCCTATTTAAAGTGAATGTGGTTGTCTCTAATGCCTAACCCATAAACTATCGTGGTAATTCGATAAGAGACATCATGGTATGCATCATATCCAATAGGGTGCAGTTATGATGTTCGGACACACCATCACACTATGGTGTTCCAGGATGTATCAGTTGTGAAACAATTTCCACAATGTCTTAATTCTGTGCCAAACTCGTAATTCAGATATTCATCTCTATGATCATATCATAGATACTTTATCCTCTTGTCATGACGATCTTTCAACTTCACCCTGAAATTACTTGAACCTTTCAATAATTCAGACTCGTGATTCATCAAGTAAATATACTCAATATCTACTCAAATCATCTGTGAAGTAAGAACATAACGATATCCACTACACGCCTCAGCACTCATTGGACTGCACACATCAAAATGTATTACTTCCAACAAGTTGCTTTCTAGTTCCATTTTACTGAAAACGAGGCTTTCAGTCATCTTGCCCATGTGGTATGATTTGCATGTCTCAACTGATTCAAAATCAAGTGAGTCCAAATGGTCCATTTGCATGGAGTTTCTTCATGCATATACACCAATAGACATGGTTCGCATGTCTCAAACTTTTCAAAATGAGTGAGCCCAAAGATCCATCAACATGGAGCTTCCTCATGCGTTTTATACCGATATGACTTACGTGGCAGTGCCACAAGTAGGTGGTACTATCATTACTATCTTTTGGCATGAACATGTGTATCACTACGATCGAGATTCAACAAACCATTCATTTTAGGTGCAAGACCATTGAAGGTATTATTCAAATAAACAAAGTAACCATTATTCTCCTTAAATGAATAACCGTATTGCGATAGACACAATCCAATCATGTCTATGCTCAACGCAAACACCAAATAACCATTATTTAGGTTTAACACCAATCTCGATGGTAGAGGGAGCGTGCGATGCTTGATCATATCAACATTGGAAACACTTCCAACACATATCGTCAGCTCACCTTTAGCTAGTCTCTGTTTATTCCGCAGTCTTTTTCGAATTTACTAACACTTAGCAACCGAACCGGTATCTAATACCATGGTGCTACTAGGAGTACTAGTAAAGTACACATTAACATAATGTATATCCAATATACTTCTATCGACCTTGCCAGCCTTCTCATCTACCAAGTATCTAGGGTAATTCTGCTCCAGTGGCTGTTCCCCTTATTACAGAAGCACTTAGTCTCGGGTTTGGGTTCAACCTTGGGTTTCTTCACTAGAGCAGCAGCTGAATTGCCGTTTCATGAAGTATCCCTTCTTGCCCTTGCCCTTCTTGAAACTAGTGGTTTCACCAACCATCAACAATTGATGCTCCTTCTTGATTTCTACTTTTGTGGTGTCAAACATCGCGAATATCTCGAGGATCATCATATATGTCCCCGATATATTATAGTTCATCATGAAGCTCTAGCAGCTTGGTGGTAATGACTTCGGAGAAACATCACTGTCTCATCTGGAAGATCAACTCCCACTCGATTCAAATGATTGTTGTACTCAGACAATCTGAGCACAAGCTCAACAATTGAGCTTTTCTCCTTAGTTTGTAGGTTAAGAAAATCGTTGGAGGTCTTATACCTCTTGACGTGGGCACAAGCCTGAAATCACAATTTCAGCCCTCAAAACATCTCATATGTTTCGCGACGTTTCAAAACTGTCTTTGGTGCCTCAACTCTAAACCGTTTAACTGAACTATCATGTAGTTATCAAAACGTGTATGTCAGATGTTCGCAACATCTACAGACGATGTTCGAGGTTCAGCACACTGAGCGGTGCATTAAGGACATAAGCCTTCTAAGAAGCAATGAGGACAATCCTCAATCTACGGACCTAGTCCGCATAATTGCTACTATCAACTTTCAACTAATTTTTCTCTAGGAACATATCTAAACAGTAGAACTAAACGTTAGATACGACATAATTTGCAAAATCCTTTTGACTATGTTCAGGATAATTAAGTTCATCTTATGAACTCCCACTTAGATAGACATCCCTCTAGTCATCTAAGTGATTACATGATCCGAGTCAACTAGGCCGTGTCCGATCATCACGTGAGACGGACTAGTCAACATCGGTGAACATCTTCATGTTGATCGTATCTTCTATACGACCCATGCTCGACCTTTCGGTCTTCTGTGTTCCGAGGCCATGTCTGTACATGCTAGGCTCGTCAAGTCAACCTAAGTGTTTGCATGTGTTCCGAGGCCATGTCTGTACATGCTAGGCTCGTCAACACCCGTTGTATGTGAACGTTAGAATCTATCACACCCGATCATCACGTGGTGCTTCGAAATGACGAACTTTAGCAACGGTGCACAGTTAGGGGAGAACACTTTCTTGAAATTTAAATGAGGGATCATCTTATTTACTACCGTCGTTCTAAGCAAATAAGATGTATAAACATGATAAACATCACATGCAATCAAATAGTGACATGATATGGCCAATATCATTTTGCTCCTTTTGATCTCCATCTTCGGGCTCCATGATCATCTTCGTCACCGGCATGACACCATGATCTCCATCATCCTGATCTCCATCATCGTGTCTTCTTGAAGTTGTCACGTCATCTATTACTTCTACTACTACAGCTAGCGGTTAGCAATAAAGTAAAGTAATTACATGACGTTTATGTTGACACGCAGGTCATAAATAAATTAAGACAACTCCTATGGCTCATGCTGGTTGTCATACTCATCGACATGCAAGTCGTGATTCCTATTACAAGAACATGATCAATCTCATACATCACATATATCATTCATCACATCCTTTGGCCATATCACATCACATAGCATACCCTGCAAAAACAAGTTAGACGTCCTCTAATTGTTGTTTGCATGTTTTACGTGGCTGCTATGGGTTTCTAGCAAGAACGTTTCTTACCTACGCAAAAACCACAACGTGATATGCCAATTGCTATTTACCCTTCATAAGGACCCTTTTCATCGAATCCGATCCGACTAAAGTGGGAGAGACAGACACCCGCTAGCCACCTTATGCAACTAGTGCATGTCAGTCGGTGGAACCAGTCTCACGTAAGAGTACGTGTAAGGTCGGTCCGGGCCGCTTCATCCCACAATGCCGCCGAATCAAGATAAGACTAGTAACGGCAAGCATATTGAACAAAATCAACGCCCACAACTACTTTGTGTTCTACTCGTGCATAGAATCTACGCAATAGACCTAGCTCATGATGCCACTGTTGGGTAACGTAGCAGAAATTCAAAATTTTCTTACGCGTCACCAAGATCTATCTATGGAGAAACTAGCAACAAGGGGAAGGAGAGTGCATCTACATACCCTTGTAGATCGCTAAGCGGAAGCGTTCAAGAGAATGGGGTTGATGGAGTCGTACTCGTCGTGATCCAAATCACCGATGATCCTAGTGCCGAACGGACGGCACCTCCGCGTTCAACACACGTACAGCCCGGTGACGTCTCACATGCCTTAATCCAGCAAGGGGAGAGGGAGAGGTTGAGGAAGACTCCATCCAGCAGCAGCACAACGGCGTGGTGGTGATGGAGGAGCATGGAAATCCTGCAGGGCTTCGCCAAGCACCGCAGAAGAGGAGGAAGAAGAGACGCAGGGCTGCACCAATGAGAGATCGAATTACATGTGTTATGGGCAGCCCTGGGCCTCATATATATAGGGAAGGGGAGGGGCTGCGCCCCCTCTAGGGTTCCCACCCCTAGGGGGGCGGCAGCCCTAGATGGGGATCAAAGGTGGCGGCCAAGAGGGGGAGAGGAGAGGGAGGCGCACCAATATGGGCCCTAAGGCCCATATCCCCTAGGGTTTGCACCCTTTCCACCTCTTAGGCGCCATGGGTCCTTATGGGAGGCGCACCAGCCCACTAAGGGGCTGGTCCCTCACCACTCTTGGCCCATGCAAGCCTCCGGGGTTGGTGGCCCCACTTGGTGGACCCCCGGGACCCTCCCGGTGGTCCCGGTAAGTTACCGATAAACCCCGAAACTTTTCCGGTGACCAAAACAGGACTTCCCATATATAAATCTTTACCTCCGGACCATTCCGGAACTCCTCGTGACATCCGGGATCTCATCCGGGACTCCGAACAACATTCGGTAACCACATACAAACTTCCTTTATGACCCTAGCGTCATCGAACCTTAAGTGTGTAGACCCTACGGGTTCGGGAGACATGCAGACATGACCGAGACGTTCTCCGGTCAATAACCAACAGCGGGATCTGGATACCCATGTTGGCTCCCACATGTTCCACGATGATCTCATCGGATGAACCACGATGTCAAGGACTTAATCAATCCCGTATACAATTCCCTTTGTCTATCGGTACGATACTTGCCCGAGATTCGATCGTCGGTATACCGATACCTTGTTCAATCTCGTTACCGGCAAGTCTCTTTACTTGTTCTGTAACACATCATCCCGTGATCAACTCCTTGATCACATTGTGCACATTATGATGATGTCCTACCGAGTGGGCCCAGAGATACATCTCCGCTTACACGGAGTGATAAATCCCAGTCTCGATTCGTGCCAACCCAACAGACACTTTCGGAGATACCTGTAATGTACCTTTATAGCCACCCAGTTACGTTGTGACGTTTGGCACACCCAAAGTATTCCTACGGTATCCGGGAGTTGCACAATCTCATGGTCTAAGGAAATGATACTTGACATTAGAAAAGCTTTAGCATACGAACTACACGATCTAGTGCTATGCTTAGGATTGGGTCTTGTCCATCACATCATTCTCCTAATGATGTGATCCCGTTATCAACGACATCCAATGTCCATGGTCAGGAAACCGTAACCATCTATTGATCAACGAGCTAGTCAACTAGAGGCTTACTAGGGACATGGTGTTGTCTATGTATCCACACATGTATCTGAGTTTCCTATCAATACAATTCTAGCATGGATAATAAACTATTATCATGAACAAGGAAATATAATAATAACCAATTTATTATTGCCTCTAGGGCATATTTCCAACACACTGAACTATCGATTAGTCATTAGCTTTGCTCTACCAGACGTTCATAACATCTGGTGTTGCTCCAGCAGCAGGCCTGGCACCCAGCGGTGCTTCCAGGACGTAATTCTTTTGAGCAGCAATGAGGATAATCCTCAAGTTACGAACCCAGTCCGTGTAATTGCTACCATCATCTTTCAACTTTGCTTTCTCAAGGAACGCATTAAAATTCAACGAAACAACAGCACGAGCCATCTATCTACAATCAAACATAAACAAGCAAGATACTGTCAGGTACTAAGTTCATGATAAGTTTAAGTTCAATTAATCAAATTACTTAAGAACTCCCACTTAGATACACATCCCTCTATTCCTCTAAGTGATCACATGATCCAAATCAACTAAACCATGTCCGATCATCACGTGAGATGGAGTAGTTTCATTGGTGAACATCACTATGTTGATCATATCTACTATATGATTCACGCTCGACCTTTCGGTCCCCGTGTTCCGAGGCCATATATGTATATGCTTGGCTCGTTAAGTATAACCTGAGTATTCCGCGTGTGCAACTGTTTTGCACCCGTTGTATTTGAACGTAGAGCCTATCACACCCGATCATCACGTGGTGTCTCAGCACGAAGAACTTTCGCAACGGTGCATACTCAGGGAGAACACTTCTTGATAATTTAGTGAGAGATCATCTTATAATGCTACCGTCAATCAAAGCAAGATAAGATGCATAAAAGATAAACATCACATGCAATCAATATAAGTGATATGATATGGCCATCATCATCTTGTGCCTGTGATCTCCATCTCCGAAGCACCGTCATGATCACCATCGTCACCGGTGCGACACCTTGATCTCCATCGTAGCATCGTTGTCGTCTCGCCAATCTTATGCTTCCACGACTATCGCTATCGCTTAGTGATAAAGTAAAGCATTACATCGCGATTGCATTGCATACAATAAAGCGACAACCATATGGCTCCTGCCAGTTGCCGATAACTCGGTTACAAAACATGATCATTTCATACAATAAAATTTAGCATCATGTCTTGACCATATCACATCACAACATGCCCTTCAAAAACAAGTTAGACGTCCTCTACTTTGTTGTTGCAAGTTTTACGTGGCTGCTACGGGCTTAAGCAAGAACCAATCTCACCTACGCATCAAAACCACAACGATAGTTTGTCAAATAGACTCCGTTTTAACCTTCGCAAGGACCGGGTGTAGCCACACTCGGTTCAACTAAAGTTGGAGAGACAGTCGCCTGCAAGCCACCTGTGTGCAAAGCACGTCGGGGGAACCGGTCTCGCGTAAGCGTACGCGTAATGTTGGTCCGGGTCGTCTCGTCCAACAATACCGCCGAACCAAAGTATGACATGCTGGTAGGCAGTATGACTTATATCGTCCACAACTCACTTGTGTTCTACTCGTGCAAATAACATCAAACCATAAAACCTAGGCTCTAATACCACTGTTGGGGAACGTAGTAATTTCAAAAAAATTCCTACGCACACGCAAGATCATGGTGATGCACAGCAACGAGAGGGGAGAGTGTTGTCTACGTACCCACGCAGACCGACTGCGGAAGCGTTGACACAACGTAGAGGAAGTAGTCGTACGTCTTCCCGATCCGACCGATACAAGCACCGTTACTCCGGCACCTCCGAGTTCTTAGCACACGTACAGCTCGATGACGATCCCCGGGCTCCGATCCAGCAAAGCGTCGGGGAGGAGTTCCGTCAGCACGACGGCGTGGTGACGATCTTGATGTTCTACCGACGCAGGGCTTCGCCTAAGCACTACAACGATATGATCAAGGTGGAATATGGTGGCAGGGGGCACCGCACACGGCTAAGGAACGATCTCAATGATCAACTTGTGTGTCTAGAGGTGCCCCCTGCCTCCGTATATAAAGGAGCCAAGGGGGAGGGGGCCGCCGGCCAGGAGGAGGGCGCAGGGGGAGTCCTACTACCGGGAGTAGGACTCCCCCCCCCCCAATCCTAGTTGGACTAGGATTCCCCGAGGGGGAAAGAGAGAGAGGGGGGCCGGCCACCTCTCCTAGTCCTAATAGGACTAGGGGAGGGGGGAGGCGCGCGGCCACCTTGGGCTGCCCCTTTCTCCTTTCCACTAAAGCCCATTAAGGCCCATATGGCTCCCGGGGGGTTCCGGTAACCTCCCGGTACTCCGGTAAAATCCCGATTTCACCCGGAACACTTCCGATATCCAAATATAGGCTTCCAATATATCAATCTTTATGTCTCTACCATTTCGAGACTCCTCGTCATGTCCGTGATCACATCCGGGACTCCGAACTAACTTCGGTACATCAAAATGCATAAACTCATAATAACTGTCATCGTAACGTTAAGCGTGCGGACCCTACGGTTCGAGAACAATGTAGACATGACTGAGACACATCTCCGGTCAATAACCAATAGCGGGACCTGGATGCCCATATTGGCTCCTACATATTCTACGAAGATCTTTATCGGTCAGACCGCATAACAACATACGTTGTTCCCTTTGTCATCGGTATGTTACTTGCCCGAGATTCGATCGTCGGTATCCAATACCTAGTTCAATCTCGTTAACGGCAAGTCTCTTTACTCGTTCCGTAATACATCATCTTGCAACTAACTCATTAGTTGCAATGCTTGCAAGGCTTATGTGATGTGCATTACCGAGAGGGCCTAGAGATACCTCTCCGACAATCGGAGTGACAAATCCTAATCTCGAAATACGCCAACCCAACATGTACCTTTGGAGACACCTGTAGAGCACCTTTATAATCACCAGTTACGTTGTGATGTTTGGTAGCACACAAAGTGTTCCTCCGGCACACGGGAGTTACATAATCTCATAGTCATAGGAACATGTATAAGTCATGAAGAAAGCAATAGCAACATACTAAACGATCGGGTGCTAAGCTAATGAAATGGGTCATGTCAATCAGATCATTCAACCAATGATGTGACCTCGTTAATCAAATAACAACACCTTGTTCGTGGTTAGGAAACATAACCATCTTTGATTAACGAGCTAGTCAAGTAGAGGCATACTAGTGACACTAAGTTTGTCTATGTATTCACACATGTATTATGTTTCCGGTTAATACAATTCTAGCATGAATAATAAACATTTATCATGATATAAGGAAATAAATAATAACTTTATTATTGCCTCTAGGGCATATTTCCTTCAAGTTTTGATCCTATAGTGACCCTGGACTTAGTTGCAACTATGTTTGATGACCTCCCTAATGCCAGCTCTAGAGCATGCGTAGATGGCTACACAGCAAGCATGACCCAGTCCTTTGGCGTTGTCACGGAGAGCCCTTTCTCCACCCTGGAGGCAGCATGCCTAGCCTCCTAGCTTCTGGCCTGATATTGTTGTGTTTTGGCTGCAAAATCGTGAATGCTCTTCGAGAATGTTCTCGCTGGTCCTTTTATGTTGTAGTTGTAGTTGTTTTAGTTTGATGTTGGAACTATTAGTTTTTACTATGTTTTACATAAAACCTTGTGTTGGACATTTCATTCGGGCATCTTTCCGTGAATGGAGCCGGAGAGCTCTCCATGTTATTCTAAAAAGGACTTCTCGCAAAAAAACAAATACATTGTGCGGTCAATTTTTACCAACAAAACACCTATCAAGTTAAGAACTGCCTTTATGCCATTTGTCAATTGTGATTTTGGTGGCAGACCTAAACAGGTACATATCCTTTGCATAGCGTAGACCCTACACACGACCTATAGGGGGTGGTCTAATGGATCCACAACTATCGAATGTAGAGCGCCCTCCTAAACCACTCAAAATAAAGGATTATGTGGCCGCCAATCCCCCTGGGATGACAAACTATGTCCCGTTGATGAGTGAGTGCCCATCACATGAGTGCTCACCATCATCACATTTCCAGATGGATGCCCGACAAATCTTATAAATCCTTTTGCGACCCCTTTGACAAGGTGGAGGATCAACATGTGGAAGATTCCGGTCTCTGTGAGAACTGACTTAGCAAGAATAACTCTCCTAGGACGAGTATTGTTTCTTCCCTTCCAAACTCTGCTTTTAAGATCTCAATTTTACCAAAAAAATAAGGAAGGCATTCTTGCAAGTCGGTCGCCTAGCATCTAATCGGGAGAATTTTCGATCTTTCTTTTTCAGGTTTGTGAGCGGCCCACTAGCATCACCAAAAGCATTTGAAAGTTATGCCTCCCTTCTTTTGCGCCTAGCATCTCATCAATGCTCAAGTTGGCAAAAATTACAGCATCATATGCGTAAAAGAAGGGCCTAAAGAATCTCGCTTCAGAAGCCCCCATAAACCCTTTTTACAAAAAATTATAAAAAACCATATGTCAATTGATTATAAGTGGCCACACCGCTTTGATACCAATAATAAAAGAATTATTTGTGTCGGTTCGGTACTATGTGTGAACTTTCTTGAAACGAAAGAACTAGCACTTTAGAAAACATTATATCCGCAATTCGTCTAAAATCTACTCGCACACGAAACAATTTCTCTAAAATCAACACTTTAGTAAAATTGGTCGCTTATTCACCACATGCTCTATTCGGCATATTTAATCATTTAGAAAATAACTAATATCACTTTGATATTTTCAAATTCATAGTGAAGATATTCATATTTGTGAAATATACGCAAAATTACGGAATGAAAGTAAGAAAGTAGTGTACCTGCAAACAAATGATCGAGAGTATAAATAAAGTTACATGTGTTTCTAAGAAATAAGAAGAAAAAGAAAAAGAAAAAAAAAGGAAAAAGTACCGCTCAAACTCTAAGCGTGCCAGCTAGGTGGAGGCAAAAAAAATATGTTTGAGCCAGCCCTGCAGTGAGCGGCCACGGCCCCTCCCCCGCTTCCCACCATCACGTCCCAATTCTCCTTCCCTGCCCTGCCGCCGCCGCCTGCTCCTTCCACGCCGCCGCCCTCACGCTCTCCCGACGCGCCGCCTCCCCGCCCAGCCATCCACCCAATCATACCCCCTGCGGCGCGCTCCCTTGGACTCCCGCGACAGCATGGCCGAGTGACCACGGCGAATCAGGGGTGCGAATCCGGACCCCGATCTGGATCGATAGATCGATCAAATCCGGTGGCAATGGGTAAGGCATGGTAGCGAGGAGGCATGAAGAGCGCTGGAAATCCGACCCTTTGTCGAACAAAGTGGAGAAAAGTAGCCTATGGGGGCATGCAGCCAGGCTACGATGATAACTACACCGACGACTCCTTCCTGGAGGAGATGGTCATGAACGCCAATGTCGTCAAGAGGGACTTCCTGAGGGTGATGGTCGACTCTGTCTCCATTTCCCAGTATCTCTGCATCGTCGCCCTTGTGGTTTCGACATGGACACACACACTGAATTTGGCCATCGACGAGATCACTCTCCTGAAATTCGACATTGGTCTGCTGCTTGTTGGGTTCTTGGTCCTCCTGCTCACCACCAGCCCATTCTCGCTGAATCTACTCTTGAAGTATGTCCTCAACATATCATTCTTCACCAGTGGCCTTTATGTTCTAGCGCCAATTTGCCATACCCTCACTAGGTCCATCAGTTCAGATTCGATCTGGGCACTTGCTGTCTTCCTTCTGCTGGTTCATCTCTTCTTGCATGACTACTCTGGCTCCACTATAAGGCCTCCAGGTGCACTCAACAACCCAAAGCTGACCAGCAACATCTCCTTGAACGCGTCGATAGTGGCGTCTGTTCTTGTGGCGTCGCGCCTGCCGTCTTGGCTGCACGTCTTTGCAATCATGCTCTTCTCATTGCAGGTCTTCCTGTTTGCGCCACTGGTCACATTTTGTATCAAGAAGTACTCCTGTAGACTCCATTTGATGTTCTCCTTTGCTCTCATGGTCATGACCCTGGGCGTCACGTACCAGCTGCATCGAATGCTCTTCATTTTGCTGCTGGCTCTCGTCGTTTTCATCTCGCTTGTCTGCCCCTACTGGCTTATCAGGATTCAGGAGTACAAGTTTGAGATCAATGGCCCCTGGGATGAAGCTAAACTCTGCTTTGATATAACTGAATGAATAGCAGCTCTAGGCTTAATCAGGAAGTTACATGTGCACAAGATTGATCTCACTGTATGTATCTATGACTGATGTACTGCTAGTCTCTTTTGCAAGTTTCTATGTGTATGTACATACTCTTGACTTGTTAACTTGTTTTGCTACTGTGGCTCTAAATGCTTGGCAAAGTCTTGTGTTCTGCACTCTGGTCTGGTGATGTGTTTTCTCGAGGCATTCAAGGCCCCAAATTCAGTGTTGAAATATATAGTCAAACATGATTCTGTAATCTTTGATCAAGTCAAGGGGGTGTCTTGCTCATTCTAGCAACACTGATTATTTTCTCTGTTGAAAAATAATGGCGATTTTTCTTTCATTTTAGAAAAAAAGAATCAGCCTGTGCATCTTATGTTGTATTCATTTGTATGTTTGCAGGAAATGAACTGCAACTCAACCCTATTCTGCACTCTGTTGATGGTTGGCTCCACAATCTCATGTGCTCAATCAGTCGGGGCACTTTTTTTTCTTAGATCAAAAGAGAGGCCGCCCTCTCCGATTCAAATGACTGAAACCATCAGGCCTAAAGGAACTACAAACCCACGCACACACACTCAAACCTAAAACAGTCGAGACAAATTACAGACCAGGGGCACGAGGGCCACGCAAATCTTAAGAGTTTACCGGATCACGCGGGATCCCAAATTCAGAGGAGTCTAAGACATGAACTACACAAAAGACATCACTTTAGAACAGCCCGAAGTATGAAACAGCATAGGCAGCCGTCGAAACGAAGAAGCCATTGAGCTCCTGCTCTAGGTCCCGTCAGTTGCCCAGCCGCCAAACACCAGCTCTCCATCCCTCCGATGCATGGTACTCCTTCCGTTCCTAAATATAAGTCTTTGAAAAGATTTCATTATAGACCAAATATAAAGCAAAATGAATGAATCTACACTCTGAAATGCATCTATATGCATCCATATGTGATTCATAGTGAAATCTCTACAAAGACTTATATTTACGAACGTAGGGAGTACATCTCATTTGCTACCCGCTCTACCAGCTTTGCTCCTGGTGTCTGTAAGTTTGCCTCTGGGTCCATTATCTGCAACACGGACCAATCATTGATCCAATTGCACATTACTTTCACAAGCATCATAGGGTCACAACATTTCTTTCGATCAAAGATTATATTGTTTCTACATCGCCAGAGAGACCAAAAAAGTGCAGAAATCCCAACAAGTACCAGTTTCTTGTTAGCTTCTGGAAAGGTTTTGATCCATATGTCAAAGCAATGTTGTTCTGGTAAGTGTTGAGGCATCTGATGCCACTTGTGTCGTCAGGTGCCTCAACACTTACCAGAACAACATTTGCAACTTCACTTCATATAGCTCTAACTCTATGAAATGCATCTTATGACGTATGGGTCGGGATTGGTTCTTCCATTATTTGAAAACATTCCGTTTTATTATTTTGAAAATAATGCATCTTGTCATGGTCTATGCCAAAATGTTAAACATAGTCACCACTAATGTAACACACTTTTTGGCCATCTACAACGCAGGGGCGCCTGTCTGGACGCTAAACAATAAAAAAAAATTAAGGAAGTGGCGCCAGTGTAGGAGTATGTTTCCCCAATGCACAAGTACCTATTTGAACAATTATGTAACAGATGTTTTCTGCAAAAAGAGTTGAGGCACCCCAGCCCGACGACAAAAGTAGCATCAATGCAAGCCAGAATCTCGAATCTGAAGGGGATTTGGGTGAAACGACCAGGATAGCCAGAATCTCGTATCTGAAGGGGAATTGGGTGAAATGAACAGGATATCGAACCTAGTGCCTGCGATGTAGATGGCCAAGGGCCTCTTGGATTCACATGATTTCTAAAACATGGGAATAGGAGAAACACGATGATAGTGTCGCGTCATCTTCAATACTCTTATGATTGTATGGATGCTTGACTGACTAAATTGCAGCTACTACCGTGTGGTAACCCCAAGTTAGCTGGAATACTGACCGATAGTAGTAGGACCAAGATTACTGGTCTTATTTTATTTTATTTTTGAGAGAGAGGGGGCTTTTACGGTTAGTTACGAAACTGCAAGACACATGTCGAGGAACAGATGGCGGGCAATAAAGAAATTGCCAGCAGTAAATAAGTTCACTCTGAGGCATATTTGGCCATGTCTTTGCACGAGAAAGGCTAGAAGAGCAACAATATAATGACTTCGAATTTTGCACAAGTTCAATGATGCAAGGAACTAAACCCTAACAACTCATGCGTCAACACTTCGTTGTACAGGTACAATAACCATAACAAACACATGAATAATTTTGAATGTCTGATAAACTGTTTTATTTGAATAGTGTTTCCACAAGTGTCTGATTCAACATTAACATCAATTGGGCCAGCACGGCCAATCCATGCAGCCGATCCAGGCCCATCAGAATGGTGTAAAACATTTTCTTTAACCATTCAAAATAACAGACATTGAAATAACAGTGCTCGATCATTCATGCCAAGATTCTATGAGCCGCCTTCGCTATATGCATTCCTCGGCATCTTGTGTAGCACATCATTTATCTTGCTGACCAGTGAGCATCATCTGGAGCTGAAAGAATCCAAGTGCCCACACTCATGACAGCAACTGACATCTTTTTACTCTTCAACCTTTTATTTCCTCCTGTCTGCACTAATTGTAAGGCGCTCAAATGTCCTTATAGTGGGATCATCATGGACATTTCTCGCAGTTTTTGACAGCGAGGAGGACCTGGCCTCGAGACCAGTTGATTGGTGAAGCCTCTGAGTGGTTGATGGACGACTGCTGCCACTGCTAGTTGGGATTAGGTGGCTAGTGCGAGTGGGGTCACTGGGCTCTCCAGAACTTGGTCTGCTGCTTGACAGGAGAGCCTTCCTCGATGTGCTCCCATTCCGGGATGATGTAGGCCTTCTTTTATCCGAATCAGCAGCCTAGCATACATGGTAAAAATGTTGTAAGACTTTCAGTTATCCAATACATCCATATTGGTCATCTAAAGCCATAGGTATGCCTTTGTAAGTATAAGTGTTGACAATCAAATGCTGCTTTGTACAAACATGGCAAATTGCATTCAAAAGTACGTGCATGGTCACCAAGCAGACATTGTGTTGAAATAAATCAAATATTAAACTAAAATTGAGCACTTCTAACCATCTTAGGTGCCAACAGAGAATCAAACAGAGTTCTGTGCTTCGTGTTTTCTCCATGATGGCCAGAACCAGAGCCAGTTCTTCTGGCAAATGTTTCCACTGAACTAGAGAATCTATCAGGACCATCCTGTCTTGCTGTTAAACAAGGAAACAAAAAGCAATTACACTCCCTGCATAGCTTATTTCTTGAATATAAACTTTTGCAAATGTGCATGCAACTGACAAACCTGCAATCCGTTCAGCCCGTTCTGCAGATGGTCCCACCAACCCAGCTGTCCTTCCACTTGGCTGACAGAAGACAACAATGCTACACATTCAGTACAGTCAAGCTTGCACTACTAAAAACAACTGGAAAGAGGAATGGAGGACATACTCGCAATCTGTTATTCTCTGCTAATTGCCTCGACACAGTCCAGTCAAATATATGATCAGATTGGTACCCTATAAGATCCATCAGACACTGTATAAGATGTAGGTGCATAGAAACTTCAAACTACTATATTTATTGATAGTACCTTCACGAATAAATAAATCTCGGAAGAGTTTCTTCAGATAGGAGTAATCTGGTTTATCTTCAAATCGCAAGGATCGGCAGTAATGGAAGTATGAAACAAACTCCGATGGATAAGATTTACAAAGGACCTATCCAAAATTGTGCAAATAGTGATACATAAGATTATATTACAAGTGAAAGATACACCAAACTTCTTTGTAGAATTGTTTGTCAACGAAACCACATTTAATTACCTCAACTGGAGTTAACATTTTCTTTTCACTAATTTTATCATACTTCTGTTTTTTCGTGCCAGCTTTCAGACCTTGCCAAGGAAGGCTGTGAGAGACAAGTTATATAGGTCAGTGAAATATATTCAACAGCCAAAAAGGAATTTAAACCACTAGAAAAGTAATACATGTCCTACCTTCCTCTTATGAAGTACATCAGCACATAACCGAGAGATTCTAAATCATCTCTCCTGCTTTGTTCTGTAGAGAAAACCCATTAGTATAGCATGTACCCGCAATCAGCGGAAGAGTCATGCTTAATCACTCACAGCTAGAAAATTAAGGCATTTCAGAAATTGTTGCTGACTAACTTTGTGATAACGGCGAAACTTAAGGTTTCAAAAGAACTATGCTTTGTTCAACAACTTTACAGAATAGGCCTTGATCTTTACAGAATACGCCTTGATCTTTGTTATTAATTGAACAAAGAAATCTATGCTGATGTTGAAGTAACACAAGTTCACAAGTAGCAATACTCACCTACTCCAAGATGGGTGTTTACACTAGCATAACGTGCTGTTCCTGTAAGATTTTTGTTCTCCCTATGGTAGCAAAGAAAAACATGTAAGATCCAAGTGTACATATCCAAATAAATATGAAGATAGAATCATACACGAAAGAAATATCTCAATGGAGAAACTGCATATTTTATGGGGCCATGAACTAGATCCCGGGAACACTGGATGAACAATAAGCATGCAAAAAATGTTTATTGTTTTTTTTAAATGGAAACATGTACATGTTCATGTATTTTCTGTGCATATAGTTTCATGAAAAAAGGACAGGTTTTGTGCCCACCAGTCCTCAGAAAAGCAATTATTTAAGCACCACACTTGGACTTTTACACAGGGCATCAAACTTGTCATTTTAACATGAAAATTTACATCCATTTACATGTGTAAATATTTTCCTTGTAAAAAAATTTGAAAATTCATTTTCCCCATCTAGGAGCACTGCCTGCCTCCCCCGGGTGCAATTTCGAATTACCCTATCTTTTACCCAATAAAGGCTAATCCCCATTAGTGCCTAAATGTGGGCATGCAGCCCAGCCCGACAACCCAGCCCAAAAATCACAGGCCAGGCTCGGGCTTCAGTTTTTAGCCTGAACATAGCCCAGCCGGGCCCGAACAGCACAACATGTGAGATCTGAACTCCACCTAACGCCAGTCGCCATATAATATTCGCCTCCCTGATAACCCAAGCGACATTCCGCTCCACGCAACCTTAGGGGTCATTTGGAACACATGATTTCTAGAGGATTTTTGGGGGAAAGAGTTCCTTATGGGGAAATTTCCAGTAGTCCCTTTGAAGTGCAGGACCCAACTGCATGAAATGCGAAGGAAACTTTCCTATCACTTCGGTTTCATGAGAAAACCTCAGGAAACAACAAATCAGAACCTCATCCTCATTTTTCCTTCCTTTGTGTCAATCAAGGCAAATCGTCTTGGACGCAACCACATCTATCAAGCCCGAGTCCGGTGTAGATCGGGAAAGTTTTGAAGACTGTAACAGTGTTGTCAGCTGCCACAAGACGAGGTGCATGTTGCTGCTGTGCGCCGTGGATGACAAATTCCTCCATGTGGCCACGTCCATGCATTGGAACGAACAAAATAGTAGTAGATTAGGTAGTCTGGGATGAAATACTAGTGGATTATGAGGCCTGGAAGATGGGGTCGCAGACTAGGAGAAGCATGACGATTTGAGAAGGAATGGATTAGGAGTACTGAGTACATTGGTTTGTTTTTCTCTCCCCTCTCTTCTGACTGGTAGGCCCTCATTCTAGTGGCCCCAGTCTGCCTCATTGGGCTGATTGGACGTGCATGAAAGGTTTATACATATGGTTTTGTTATAATAAAAAATGAGTGAAGTTCCCTTAATAAGCATGTTCAACATTATTATCCACTTCATTAATAGTTCCTGTGTTTTTCCTTTTCCTATGTTCCAAACAGACTTGTAAAAAATTCCTATGCTTCACGATGCTCTGTTTTCCACCTGCAACCCTTCCTATTCATGTGTTTTGGAATCCTGTGTTCCAAACGTGCCCTTAGCCTGCAGCCCTACCCACACACAAGGCTCCAAGCTGCCGCAGCCCTGTCCGACCATGACGGCTCCCCTAGTCCCTTGCAACCCCACGTTCTACATGGGGTCGCTCACCACGCGTAGCAGCAGAGGTCACCAGGCACCGCAGCGGCTGCTGTCACCAGGCGCTGCGTCGAGGCCGTGTCCTCCCACCGCCTTCCCACGCGGCTGTGTTGAGGCCGCCTATACTTTCTGCGCAGCTGTGTAGAGCCGTTGAGGACAACTGCTGCTTCTGCTTCGATCTACAAGTTAACCGTTTCCTGGTTTATAGCTGTGAATCAATCAACTTATTTAAGTTTGGCTCATGTCCGTAAGCACACTCTTTCAATGTTTCGAATTTAATGTAAATATTTTGGTTGATTGTATCTTAGTGGTGAAGGGATCTTCTCACGGTAACACACGGATAATAGATACCTTTTGAATCTGATATACATGTATCGGTGAGTTGATCTTGTCAAGCTACAAATTAACAAACGTTTTTGTTGGTTATCACGTGTGGTACAAATGGAATTTCTTTTGGATCTTGGATCGATCTGTACAAGCAGCGAACTTTCAGTTGGGGGAGCAGGAACTTCGAGTTTTCGGGCTGGGCCTTTGTCGGGTTTCTACACCGGGGCAGGCTCAGGCTTGGTGAAAGTAAATTTTCAGGCCTCAGGCTTGGTTCCTGCATGCCAGGCTTTTTTGAAGCCCAACCCGGCTGGACGAATGCCCAGATTTATTAGTGCACAGCTGTGAAAAATTATGTGATGCCCATTATTACAAATTCCTCAAGTAGGATTGCTGGTGATATTTTGGTTTCAAAGTTTCCCTTCTTCCTAGTACTGCTAATCAACTCAAATTTCAGGCATTACAAAGCACAATAGTGAAAAATTAGCTTTGAACCTAGACATTTGGTAGCTGATATTGTACCACAGGTAGTGTGCCAAGCAAAGTTACATCACACTATGCCAAAAGCTGTTAACGATAGTCTTTCCTACTTATAAAGGTTGGAGTTGGTGGTGAGTTCACATGTGGGACCACACAAATAAACAAATGCACTTCTACCCACATGTGGGACTAGCAACCTTCCAAAAGACATCAATAAACAAATGTTATTTTTACTAGGTGTGAGACCTATCCCAAATAAACAAATACACTGCTACCCTAATGAAGTAATGTGGGAATAACACTCCTTGTAAGAAACACAAATTATAAATGCAAGTATGCCACTCCAATTCAAAATCATGGTCTTGATTTTAGTTTCTCTGCCCAACCAACTCTTTTGGTTCCATGTCATAGCAAAAGAGGGCAAGAAATTACAATTCAACGCGGCGATAGATGTAGTTCGTAGCAACTGTTATGGCCGGTTTAGCTAGGCCCACCGGGCAATCTTAGCCCACAAGTTATCTTAGGTTAATTCTTAAGCAAGTTATCTTAGGTTAATTCTTCTGCAAGTTATCTAGGTTATAAATATAGGCTGTAAGACTCTTTTTGGAATTAAGCAATAAGAAGATTATTATCTCTATTGCCCGGCTCCCAGAGGAGCCGGAACCCTAGCCGCCTTTAACCCTAGCCGCCGCCGCCATCTCCCTCCTCTCCCGCGACGGCGCCAAACCGCCGGCGCGGCTGCTCATCGCCTCACCCAGCTCCCTCCTTCCCTTACTGCTTACGCCCAAGGCCTGGTAGGGTACAAGTTCCTACCAGCAGCGCACGAGCTTTGTGCTAGTATGAGCCAATGTTGGGGATATCGCTTATCGGGAACTTATCGGTCGACCCATGATAAGGGGTAAATCGACCAGTTTATCGGCATATCGGCCGATTTATCGCCATATCGGTTGATATATCAGTCAATTTATCTTATCGGCCAGACAACGATATGCGATAAATCGGCCGATTTATCGGAATATTGGAAGATATCTTGAACAGTGGTATGAGCAAAACATTGAGCTTATGTGCCAGACTGAACAACGCGCAAACATGTTAAGGACCTCAAATGTAGGAATGGTTTTTTTTTTGTTAAGCTAGTTCTGTACTAGAAGTCTAGGACAATCTTTGGGACATTACAAGAATTCCTTTTAAACAACAGTTGCAAGTACCTGTATGGTATGTGCTTATGAGTTTGGAGGTCCCGGTACTTCTTTGCAAGGCCATAGTCAATAACATACACCTGTTACAGTAATTGCAATCAGTTTTCTAAGCAGATATTTCTGTTCACAGCAAACAGAAGTATCGAGATCACTCAAATAATGTGTTTGAAAGGGACATGCTCATTGCAGCAAACATCAGAACTTATTTGACAAACAAGAGAATATGGATATCTTTGTTCTAAAAGTATACACGAGCCACGAGCACTTATAGACAAAATGTAGAATGATCAGTACTTTTGTACCTTCAGGACTTGATACATTTATAATTAATGTCTTAAAATATTTAATCAACACTGACTAAGAACAGTCAATAATTAAATAGAGTGGTACAGCACCATTACAGTCATTGTATAATTATAATGCATGAACATCAGCTGAAACAGTTCCAAGGTGAATCTCTTGCCAAAACACAGAAATTTGGTTTATTACGCAATTGTTTATTTGCTGATGCAAACGAGCTTGTACATTAGCCATTTTAGCCTCTCTTTATTATGATTGGGGGGTTTTGAACTCAGGGATGGAGACAGGACTGGGCAGCTAGGGCTTTAGCCCCAGGCAGTCCCAGAAGCCCATTTAAATGCTAAAGGGTCATGGAGAGTATGATCAGGCTAGGCTAGCCACAAACTTGGCCCAGCCCTGGCGCTGCCCCTGTTTGTGCTGCCAGGCTGCCAGCTGATAAATCTTTAGGCTTTAATGTATCATATCAGTCTATCAGAGCCAGGCCAAAAACTAGAATCAGTACAGTTCCACAATGAATTATGCAACTAACAATTTCTGAAGTGAAGAAAAATTGATAAATCACTTGTACCAGTAAAAATGTTCATGATGGCACAAACCTGGCTTGCTTTACGGCCTAAACCCATAAGGAAGTTGTCTGGCTTTATGTCACGATGAAGAAAGCCCCTCGAGTGCATGTACTCTACCCTGGCAATCTGTGTAAAAATAAAGGAATACATCAACTTGTCAGGATCAGCCAAGTAAGGACTCAGAGATTTGAGTTTCCAGATAAAAAAAATTCATTGGCATTCTGTAGGACAGGTGGCCAATATTAACAGCCAAAATGAAATCATACAGTAAGCACTCACCATCTGATCAGCAAGCAGAAGTACTGTTTTAAGGGTAAATTTTCTGTTGCAATAGTTGAACAAGTCCTCCAGACTTGGACCAAGAAGATCAATGACCATGACATTGTACTCCCCGTCCACTCCAAACCACTTCAGATGAGGAATCCCCACTGAAGTTTGTAATTGAACATTAAATCAGAATCATTAAAAAAAGGATGAAAGCAAGTTCTTGTATCGATTTTCGTTCAAAAGGAAGTTATTGTATTGCTACTTACTCCCCCCTTGCAGAAGCATATATAGTTTTGACTCATAATGAAGCTGAGGATGCCTTGATTTGACAGATTCCTAACACATATGGTGAGATACAGTCAGTTAGGATGTCCAGATGCTAGCAGTTGCACGGGCAGTAACCAGCCATAACACTCAGAATTCATGTTCATGCAAAGTTATATGTTCAAGTTATAAAAAACTGTTATTATTTCATTATTACCTACACTTTCTCAGAGCATAGATGTTGCTTCATCTATGCCCACAATCCAAGACATGCGGAGGTAGAAATTAAGCAATTAAGAAACCACAAATTTCATCAGGCTCTATAATAAAACACCAGCATTTAGGAGACAGCAAGGGACCATTGGCTCATTTTGTAAGAAAACAACTAACAGTATTTATGAAGAATGCTACTTCCACGGAAAATTCTACTAAACAAGTGCACATTGTACTGAGATAACTGAACAGCAGAAAGTATAGAATCGCATGTTCAGAGCATGGTTCTTCGGAGATGAGTTTTTGCTGGGAAAAAGTCCAATAGGTGTGCGGGAAGTGTTATAACTTATAAGTTTCGCTGAACATAGGGGTTTTGCGCAATTCACTCTTCCTTGAAAGATTGAATTAGATAGATGGATTTCAACTACCACTGATAGCCAAAGATTTAAGGATAGTGTTTCTTTTGTTAACTATTACTTGATGTAACAGTACTGTTGTCATTCCTGGCTCGTAGAATGTTGAAAGAGTACACAACATGCTAAGAATGTTGTATGGTGTTTGTATGTGTCTGCCCTCCTGTAACCCACACAAAGGTGTACAAACATACTTAAATGAACAGATAATAAAAATTGAACTTCCAACTGGGAGCAGCAAACACTTTGTCCCTTTTCTAGTTCCCTAGTTCTGCGTATCTCTAATACTCCCTCCGTTCCAAAATAGATGACCCAACTTTGTACTAACTTTGTACTAAAGTTAGTATAAAGTTGAGTCATCTATTTCGGAACGGAAGGAGTAGATCAGTTTGCCTGTAGCGAATCTGTAGTGTTCAGAAATTCTAGACTCCTCGTTGCGAGTTGCTACTCATACGAAAAGAGCATGATACTAAATAAGATGTCCAAAACATTTCTGATTAGTGATGGACCATAATGTATTCACAAATTACATACATATATTTAGTTAACACCACATGAAAACATGCATATGTATATTAACAAATGAAAAGGTTTACAACAGAATCGGGTTTTTTTCATCACATACCAACTTGATAGCCACCTCCTCGCTGCTCTGTATGTTCACGCCTGCAACCAAATTAATCACCCTTGTGAAAAATAAGCCAACCAGATATGAAGCTTGGCAACACGAACGGACAGAAACAGATGAGAGATCTAAGAACACCACGAGGACCGTACCAAGATACAGCTCCCCGAAAGATCCGCTCCCAATCTTCCTGCCCAGCTTAAACTTCCCCCCGATCACATGCTCCATCTTTGCAACCCAGCGAGAGATTCAGGAACGGCTGCGCCTAAAATCGCCCCTTGGCCTAATCACATTGCCCAGAAGCCGCAAGATTTGAGCCCAGAACACCCAAGAACGGGATCCCGGATCTCCCGAGCCAAGACTGCGCGCCTGGGACCGCCTGAGATGAAGCCGCAGATCGAGTTGGCGCTGATCGGAAGCGAATCGGGATACTCCTCGAGGTTGGATTCGGGGGCTAGGGATTGCTTCTCTGAATATTTTTGGGATTTTCGTGGGGGTTGGGATCGGGAGACGAGTTAATGGAGGGATGGATGGGGGGAAGCGGAAAATGTGGGAAACGGACGGGGACCGTACAACAGGTGGAAGGAGAGAACGAGGGATAGGGCGGTAGTAGGGCTAGCTTTTCTTTTTCTTTCCTTTATTTATTATTTAATTATTATTATTAGAGTATATATATTGTATTGTCTATTATGGTTTCCAGTTTTCCGCTCTTTGGTTCATCCCTTTTGCTTTATCTCCAGTTTTTGTTGCTTGTGTTTCTTTCTCAATTTATTCTCTCCTGCTTGTACTCTTGCTGCCTGCCAAGTAGGATTATCTCTCTCATAAAATGGAGTTTTTGTTTTAGTCCAAGGCAACAAGGGCATCTCCAATGCCGACCCTTAAACCGCCAGCAAACGTTTGGACCACGCGGTTCGGACGTGTTTTGCCCTCCAACACGGTCATGTATCAGTCCGCTCGGCAATCCAGACTTGTTTTGTCGCAAATCAAAGACAAGGGGGGGGGGGGCTTTGCGGGCGTCCAGAGACTAACCTGGCCCACCAAACAACCCCACCCGCCTCCCCCGCGCTTCCGTCCGATGCACACGGCACTTCCCCCACCTCATCGATGCCGGCCCAGAGAACGCAATGGTTGGCATTGATGTTGCGTATGTGACCGGACGGGAGGGCGGCACTGACCGACGGGAGTCGCGGCTTCCCGAGGAATCAACTCCGGTCGTTGGGCCGCATTGAAGCAGTTGACCATCCATTTGCATGGCCTGGCCGAGGTTATATAAGCCGTGCTCCGGCGCCATCCACATTGCACTCACCGTATTGCTCTGCACGCCCTTGTCCTCACCTCCCCTCTTCCTCCACAACTCCGACGACGGGCAAGTCGTGGGCCTCGGCGCCGACAGGCGGCATCTCCGGAACAGGCTCCGGAGGTTCGTGGTGACGCCACCCTCGAACTCCGGGGTCATTGTCCTCATTGGCGGGCGACTCCTCGGCGAAGGCAGAGATTGTCATCTCCTTTGGCGATGAGGAGAACCAGCCGCCGCAACAGCAATAGGCAACGCAGCAGCAGCCGGCGACGCAGGGCACGGTCTACGTCGTGACTCACGAGGAGTACGAGCCGCATATGAAGGTCATGCTCCAACACTCCATCCTACACGTCAACGACCTGGCGGCGTCATCGAAGACGCTCCTTTGTGTCAAGCTGGAGTCCACATCCTCTCTCCGCTCTCCCATATGGAACAATGGCGTCCAAATTGGACGACGTGTCGAGGAGGAGCCTCTCTCGCCGCCGCCCCGGCGCGTCAAGGAGGAGCGGCTCTCGCCGCCGCCCCACCACGTGAAGGAGAAGCGGCGCTTGTTGCCGCCCTTACCCCATACGATTATCGCGAAGGCGTGTGGTCGCCTTCGTCACTAACTCGACGGCGGCGGCTCGTCCTCCCGGACACCCTAATGGCGGCGGAGTACACCGACGGGGAGAGGCAACGACAGGACAGGCGCAACGTGGTGCCCCGGTCTAAGTTCGTGGACTCTAATGTCCTGCTGCCACCATCGTGGCAGACCTGGAGCTGGTGTACGCCTGGGCCCTGAAACGCTCCAAGATGACGGTGAGGACGAGCAACATCGTCTCCGCCGACTCGACGGGGACGAGCAACATCGTCTCCGTCGACTCGACGGGGAGATGTCCAAGTACAGCGAGGAGTGGTCTCTCAGCGAGACGGCCGCCACCACCTACTCCTCCAAGGCCCGCCGCCCTCTCCCCCCGCCCATGTCGTTGGTGGTCGCGGCCGCACTGCGCAAGGCACAGGAGGAGCAGAGAGGATCATCCGCGAGCATCAGGCTGTTGTAGGAAAGCCCTGCCGCGACGCCACGCCCTTCCGTCGCCCGAAGCCTGACGAAGACTGATATGTCTCCACGTATCTATAATTTATGAAATATTTATGCTATATTTACATCAATTCTATATAGTTTTAGTGCACTTTGATATTGTTTTTATGGACTAACATATTAATCCACTGCCTAGTGGTAGTTCTTGCTTTTTTCATATTTTTTGTTTCGCAGAAAATCAATACATACGAAAGTCCAAACACGACGAAATTTTACGATGATTTTTTATGGGAAATAAGAGACTCTAAAGCTTCAGGGGAGTACCAGAAGACCCACGATGGCCCCACAAGGAAGGTCGGTACCCCCCGGGGGTAGGACGCGCCACCCTGGCTTGTGGGCCCCTCATGGCTTCGGTAACTCTAATGTTTGGCCTATAAATTAACAAAAAATTAGAAACCCTCGGAGCGAGACAAGAAGTAAAATTTCTGCCACCGCAAGCCTCTATTCTGAAGCGATCTCATCTGGAGCCCTTTTCCAGCGCCCTGTCGGAGGGGGAACCCATCACGGGAGGCTTCTTCATTGTCCAGCTCGCGCATGACGATCTCCTGGGGAAGGGGCTCCATGGCATCCATCGCACCATACTCGGCAAGCATCTTGCCATCCACATCCGCCATCTCATTGGAAAAGGCCACCACGAGCTGGGCGTGGGCGGCCGCGGTCTGTCTTGGAACACACGTTGTTGGGGATATTACTATTAAGAATAAACTGGCCATGAGGGGCCGGGTTATGTCCACAAGGAGTTAGTCATCTTTGAAGCCCATGAAGACAAGAGGTATGGCGCTTTACAGAGGAGATCTAACATGAAGGCCCAGGGCCCAAAGGCGGATTAGAGCCCATAGGCATAAACCGCCATATGATATGTAACTTATGTTGTAAGGCAAGGAAAGGTAGAAACCAAGCCGGGCATGTTTATGAGCCGGCCTCGGGATTCTGTAAACCGCCGGGCGTCAACCTGTGTATATAAAGGGACGACCCGGCGGCGGTTTAGGGACAAACAACAATAACTCGAGAGCCAGGCAAAGCGGATTCGCTCCCTGGTCATCAAAACCCTAGCAATTCCATCGCAACTGGAGTAGGCTTTTACCTTCATCGTAAGGGGTTGAACCAGTATAATTCCTTACGTCCCTTGTCCGCTTTAACCCCTTTAAGCTAACCCGTCACGATGGCTCCATGACTAAGTCCTTTCACTAGGACATCTGTCGTGACAAAACCACGATAGTTGGCGCCCACCGTGGGGCTATCGCACGATGGTTTCGAGTTCTTGAAGGGCAGCTTCGAAGGACTCAAGGGATACGCTGTGGGCCGGATGACCAAGAGTCATCGCGGCAAGCTCTACACCGATGACGCGGGCTGGGGGCCCGAGGCCGACTCGATCGAGTACAGGTACCAGGTCCCTTTTGGCGGAATACACGTCTTCATTGGCAAGATCGGTGAACCGGGCCCTGAGCCGGACATCTGCACCGACATCGTCGAGACGGCTCAGCGTGCAAGACCTGCCCGAGTTCAGCCTGCCGTAAAAGCGTGCCTTCGTGGGAGTCATCCACGGAGTGGAATCTGAGGATAGATCGATATCTGGTGGCGAAACCGTCGTTTACTCCGATGACGAGTCTTCAACCGGAGAGACCGAGTCGCTGTATCAGCTGTAGGATGGCCGGATTAGCGACGGTTCCGATGGTGACAGTATTCCGGACCTCTCTGATCCACCGAGCCGAGTTACGATCTTTATGGCTGGTACGAAGTCGGTGCAACATTCTTCTACCGCATCAGCGATGATTTCCGGTTCAGCAGCTGCAACACCCGCTGGGGCGGGAGGCCCCACGCCAGCACGGGTTCAGGTTCTGTCCGATTTATTTGACACTTTGGCGACGTTGCTGGCGGCTGAGGTTAACGCGGCGAATCAGGATCAGCATAACGCGGAAATTGCAAAGGTGAAGGATCAGATAGCTCAAGCTAAGGTAGATCTGGCAGCGGAGAACACCAGGATGGCCGCAGAGCGGGCCGGGTTAGAGGCACAGGCTTATAGGCTTATGCTGGATCAAAGCGCATTAGAGGATGTCATGAGGAGAAGGTACCGGTCTCACCTGCCTCCGGTTTATGAGGGAAGGAATCTCTTCAACACGCCAGGGGCAGGAACCAGCAACCAGCCAGCGGTAAACCAGGTGGAGGCGCCTAGAACGGGGGCGCCGGTTCAGCCGCGCGCGACGGATCCGCCTCGTCAGAACAATGTCCCATCACAGCACGTATCAACGCCTCCGGGTCATTATTCTAATCCGTTGGATAACATCGTCGCTGCCGCTTCACGATTGGCAGCTCTCCCGATCGAGGGCGAGTCTCCAGTAGCAGTTGAAACATGACGGGCTAGAGAGCTCCTTCAGACGACTCTGAACCAACAGTAGGCTTATTCGCACAGTCGTGAGAGGATTCATTCCACCCCTCGCCCAAGTCGGGGCTACAACATGCATATTGATGAACCGGCTGTATCAAGTAGTGCGCGAAACCGTAACCCGCCGCAAGGGCATAACTCGGCGGGTGGCGGTGCTAATGCCCAGGATGTGGTGGATCACGGTCGAGCACGTCAAGAAGCCGAGTTAGCAGCACAATACGCGGCTCGTCAGCTTACTCCGGTTCGTCCGACCACTTCGGTGGAACCAGGCGTGGTTTTGGGTTCTTTGGGGGTGTCGTGTCTTACCTCGGCCCTATGTAACGTGCGGCTGCCCAAGGACTTCAAGGGTCCTCGTAAGGTGCCCAATTACACTGCCGATTTACCCCCTGAGTCATGGGTCGAGAGCTATGAGATGGCTATGGAGATGCTGGACGTGGATGATGCGGCATGTGATAAGTACTTCACTATGATGTTGGAAGGAACAGCTCGCACTTGGTTAAAAAGTTTACTAGTTAACTCCATTGGGTCATGGGCCGAGTTAAAAAGCCAATTTATCCAGAATTTCAAAGATACGTGCAAACAACCCATGTCAATTGTGGACTTAGCCGCTTGTGTTCAAGAGGAAGGGGAGTCTACAACCCATTGGGTGAAGCGGGTATTAGCCATTCTACATTCATCAGACCGCATCAATGCTGACACAGCAGTCTTAACATTGGAAGGCAACTGCCAGTTTACACCTTTGAAACTGAAGTTGGGAAGGATCAAGCGTCACTGTAATGACATGTCCACGCTCATGGCAGCTCTGGTTAAGTATGTCGATTCAGATAGTACCAAGGACCCTGAGGATGAAAAGCCGGGGAAGGGAAAGAAGAATGGGAGGGGTAGCAGCATAACCCGGCGGGTCATGGAAACAAGGGTAAGCGCAAGGCGGATAACATCTTGGATTTTGTGGCTAGCACCAACACCCAGGATAATGGTCAACGCCGTAAGGGTAAACCGCCCAAGTGGGGTAGAGGTTCAGGTCCCAATCTTGAACACCTATTAAATGAGCCTTGCCCAAAGCACGGGTCATGAGAGAGGCCAGCTACGCACCTTTGGAAGGATTGTTTCATCATGCGGGAGTTTAAAAATTCAAGTTCTTTCCAATACGACCAGGGGCCGCCCGGCGGATCAGGAGGCGGTTCTCATGGGCCGGGTTATGGCGGAGGCAGCTCCGGTTCAGGATTCCAAGGCAACCAAACCGAACATGGCAATCAAGGTAATCAGGGCAACCAGGGAGGTTATAATCATCAGGGGAGTCAACAGCAGCAACAATCGGGTTATCAGAGTAATCCGAAGCAGTTGAATAGTGGGCAGTATCATGTCTTCACCACTAGCCTATGTAAGCGCGATCAGAAACTGCATAAGAGGGCAGTAAATTCTGTTGAACCGGCGGTGCCCCGTTCTCTGTGTTGGTCTGAACAGCCCATTTTGTGGAGTCGAGAGGATCATCCACCCCGGGTTGATAATCCGGGTCATCTGGCCTTAGTGGTGGCACCTCAGGTTGGAGAGTATAAGTTCACCAAGGTACTCATGGATGGAGGGAGCAGTATCAATATCCTTTACTATGAAACCTTCCGTCGCATGGGGTTGACAGATAAGAATCTTAAACCGTCGAACACCGTCTTTCATGGTGTGGTGCCTGGTAAATCGGCGTACCCAGTTGGTAAGATAGCTCTAGAGGTTGCTTTTGGAGATGATCATGATTCACGGTCAGAAACATTGACTTTTGAAGTGGTGAAAATCAAGAGTCCATATCATGCCCTATTTGGACGGCCGGCTTATGCTAAGTTCATGGCAAGGCCCTGTTATGTTTATCTGCAGCTTAAGATGCTAGGTCACAAGGGGACAATCACAGTACATGGGAGCAGGAAGATTGCTTTGGAATGTGAAGAAGGTGATGTGGCTTATGCTGAGTCGGTTTGTGCAATGGAGGAGCTGAAGTTCTATAAGGACAATGTTGATCCGGCAGATATGACTTCTCTGAAAAAGCCAACTACAGAGCATGATCCAGCTTTGAAATTTAAATTGGCCGAGGAGACTAAGCTGGTTGACTTTGTTCCTGGCGATTCATCCGGGTAGTTCAGCATCAGCGCTAACCTGGATCCGAAATAGGAAAGCGCGCTCATCGAGGTCATCCTTGAGAACCGGGACATCTTTGCATGGAAGCCTTCTGACATGCCTGGTGTACCGAGGGAACTCGCTGAGCACACTCTTAATATAGATCCTAAGTTTAAACCGGCCAGCCAGTTTCTCTGCCGCTTCAATGAAGAAAGGCGCAAGGCTATTGGTGAGGAGGTAGCCCGGCTTTTGGCAGTAGGGTTTACTGTGGAGGTCTTTCACCCCGAGTGGCTAGCTAATCCGGTGCTGGTACTTAAGAAGAACGACACTTGGCGTATGTGTGTGGACTACACGGATTTGAACAAAGCTTGTCCAGCTGATCCCATTGCTCTCCCTCGTATTGATCAAATCATTGATGCTACGGCGGGTTGTGACCGTTTGTGTTTTCTGGACGCTTATTCTGGGTATCATCAGATTAAAATGGCAGTTAAGGACCAGGAGAAGACAGCTTTCATAACTCCCTTTGGAGCCTTCTGCTATGTATCTATGCCTTGGGCTCAAGAGTGCCCAGGCGACTTATCAGCGCTGTGTATAGAATTGTCTTCATAAACAGATTGGGCGCAATGTTCATGCTTATGTGGATGATATTGTGGTGAAGTCCAGAAAGGAGGAAACATTGGTAGATGATTTGAAGGAGACTTTTGATAACCTCCGGGTTTATAAGATGATGCTTAATCCGGCCAAATGTGTCTTCGGTGTACCAGCAGGCAAGCTCTTGGGTTTTCTGGTGTCTAACAGGGGCATTGAAGCTAATCCGGAGAAGATCACAACTATTACGTCTCTGGCTAAACCGGCGTGTATTAACAATGTGCAGCGGCTGGCGGGTCGTATTGCAGCATTGAGCCGGTTTATCAGCCGTTTGGGAGAAAAGGCAATCCCTCTATATCAGATGATGAGGAAGACAGAACATTTCGTCTGGAGTGATACTGCCAATGAAGCCTTTGAGAGTTTAAAGTGGCAGCTAGCTGAGCCGCCTATCCTTGCTGCTCCGGTTGATAAAGAGCCCTTACTGTTATATGTGGTTGCTAATGCCCGGGCTGTTAGTGTGGCTATTGTGGTGGAACTCAAGGAGGCTGGAAAGGAATATCCGGTTCAACGGCTGGTTTATTATATCAGTGAGGTGCTTATTGAGTCCAAGCAGAGGTACCCGCATCGGCAGAAGCTGGTGTATGGAGTTTTCATGGCAAGCCGGAAGCTCAAGCACTATTTTCAGGGTCATCCTATCACTGTGGTCAGTTCTGCCCCCTTGGGGGACATCAGCCAAAATAGAGAAGCAACTGGCTGGATTGCCATGTGGGCTATTGAGCTTGGACCTCACGGGTTAAAATATACGCCTCGCACAACAATCAAATCCCAAGCACTTGTGGACTTCATCAATGACTGGACAGAGTTGCAGGCACCGGAGGAAAGGCCAGATAACACTTATTGGACTATTCATTTTGATGGGTCCAGACAATCGGAGGGCTTGGGGGCTGGAGTCATATTAACTTCCCCACGAGGTGATAAGTTTTGTTATGTTCTCCATTTAATGTTCCCTTGCACTAACAATGCAGCTGAATATGAGGCCTTGCTCCATGGTCTTCGGATGGCTAAGGAGATGAATTTAAACCGGGTTAAGTGCTTTGGTGACTCGGACCTAGTAGCTCAACAGGTGTCTGGCACTTGGGATTCCAAGGATCCACTCATGGCGGCGTATCGGCGAGAGGTGGACATAGTGGCTGGTCCTTTCAAAGGTTATCAGGTTGACCATATAGACCGGCAAAAGAATGAAGCGGCAGACGCTTTAAGTCGCTTAAGTTCTCAACATAAACCGGTGCCGCCCAATGTCTTTCTGGATGTGCTACATAATTCGTCAGTCAAGATACCTACAGAGGAGGATTTGGCTGTTCCTGACCCGGAGGCCCAATTGGTGGCGGCTCTTCACGTTATCCCGGATTGGACAGTCCCATACCTGGCGTGCATGAACCGGGGCGAGTTACCGGACGATGAAACTTTGGCCCAGCAGATAATCCGGCGATCCAAGTCAATGACCATTATCAATGGGGAGTTGCATCATTGCAGCGTAATAGGGGTGTTTCAGCGTTGTGTGTCTCCTCAAGAAGGCTGTGAGATTTTGCGTGAGATCCACGAAGGAGATTGTGGTCACCATGCCGGTTCAAAATCCTTGGTACCTAAGGCCTTTCTTCACGGTTTCTATTGGTTGATGGCTCATGCTGATGCTGAGGATTTGGTAAAGAGGTGTGACGGTTGTCAGAAGTTTGCACGCCGCGCTCATGTTCCGGCTCAAGAATTAAGGATGATTCCAATCACTTGGCCGTTTGCAACTTGAGGGCTGGATATGGTTGGGCCCTTTAAGAGGTCCAATGACAAGAAGACCCACCTACTGGTGGCGGTTGATAAGTTCACCAAGTGGGTAGAGGCAGAGCCAGTCAGTAAGTGTGATGCGGCCACGGGGGTTCAATTCATCAAAAAGGTGATCTTTCGTTTTGGTTTTCCACACAGCATCATAACTGATAATGGTACTAATCTGTCCAAGGGTGCTATGGAAGAATTTTGTCAACGTAAGCACATCTGGTTTGACGTGTCATCAGTGGCTCACCCCCAATCTAATGGTCAAGCAGAGAGAGCCAATCAAGAGATTTTGAGAGGCATCAAGCCCCGGCTTATGGTTCCTTTAAAGCGGACGCTGGGTTGTTGGGTGGAGGAGTTACCTTCCGTGTTATGGAGTATCAACACCACACCGAACAGATCTATGGGCCACACGCCTTTCTTCATGGTTTGCGGAGCAGAGGCGGTTCTCCCTAGTGACATCCATCATGACTCACCCCGTGTGGCGGCTTATGTTGAAGCTGATAATGAGAAAGCACGTCAGGACTCACTGGATCTGTTAGATGAGGAGCGTGATCTCGCAGCGGCACGTTCAACGATTTATCAGCAAGATCTGCGTCGTTATCACAGCCGCTGGGTTAAAACCAGAACTTTTCAAGAAGGCGATCTGGTGCTCCGGCTCATTCAGGATCAGACTGACATGCACAAGTTGTTCCCACCTTGGGAAGGACCTTTTGTGGTCAGCAAAAATCTGCACAACGGATCATACTACCTTATCGATGTTCGAGAGCACAAAGACTCACGTAAATCGGAGGAGGAGACCCAACGGCCGTGGAATATAGCTCATCTTCAGCCTTACTATACTTGAGCCACAGGCTCTTCTTATGTACATATTTATGACAATGTATATATTATGATCAATATAATAAACCGGAGCCTCAGCTAAAGCGGGGTCTCTGTTGTTTTTATTACACATGTGTGGTTACATGGGGGCTTCTGTTTATAAAGCGGAGTTCTATTTCCCATGGATCCGGCTTATGAGGCCACATATATCAAAGAAAATCACTTGGGGGCTTGGTTGTATTCGAACCATAGCTACACCTCTTGATTGGCATAAGGCCATTAGGGAAATCACTTGGGGGCTTGGTTGTATTTGAACCATAGCTACACCTCTTGATCGGCTTAAGGCCAAAAGGAAATCATGTGGGGCCAAAGAGAGTGTTGCAACAGCACAACTCAAACATAGGCACCCACCGAGCACAGCTCAAATGTTGCTTGGGGGTTCTTTGCTTCTCAAAAGAACAAAGAGCTTACACCCTTGCAATAGGCTATCAAGCCAGGTTTGGAAGCCACATGTATTCACCTAAAACCCCGGGTTATCCTACCTTTTTTAAGTAAGCCACTCCGTCCAGGTAAACCTGGTATGACCCGCCGAATGTTTGACAAGTCAATCTCATAGACCCTGAACTTGTCAAAGTTAAAACGACGATTGGTTAATGATTCAGGTCCATCTTAAAAGGCTTTGTAAAATGGTTTAACTCAGTGGCCTGGCAGCCCATGAAAAGCCTCAATTTTGGGCCTGGCAGCCCATGAAAAGCCTCACATGTTCTTTTTATGCTTTTATTTGCCAAGTTTTTTCCCCTTTGATGAGGTTTATAATATCTTATGATAAGCCGGCGTCTATTGACCCGGGTTGGCTTTCAACGATAAGTTGTAAGTACATGATCAGTTATAATCCGGCGTTTATTGACTCGGTCTGGTTTCGACCACAAGTCACCAGCATTCTATATGGATACACTGGCGTTTATTATAACCCGGTACGGTTTTATCATAAACCGGCAAAACAGGGAAGGAGTTATAAATACTCAAGATGGGGTTATAGCCCTAAATATACAAAAGTTGGTCAACCAACATAGTGATTCAATATCACAGGTATCATCTCTTTCATCTTTGATTATTTTCAAAGTACAAGCCTTGGTTATAAACCGGCTATATATTTGGGCGTCATGACCCGTCCAGCGGTAAACCGCCAGGACACTTTCAACTTCTTGTATGCAGGAATAGTTTGCATAACACGGCTACGGATTATGAACATAATATATTCTGAAGCAGGATGGATTAACAGTATCAAGCAACATAAATATGCACGATGGCATAACAGACCAAGTATTTTGAACTAGCCTATTACAAGGCGCTTTAAGGCCCAAAAAGAATAATTGTTTTCAGCAAGTGTGGCAGTACGCAGGAGGGTAAACCGGCCTCCGGATCATGACTCGTCACTAGGCTGACTTGAAGGTTGTGGGTCATCTTGCGCTGGTGCATCCTCCTCCTCCTCTCTACCCAGTGGCTGGAAGTCAATGGTTGCCCAATCGATTCCAGTTAAAGCTTGGAACATAGCTTCATAACTTATAAGGTTGGAGGGGTCAACATCAGGGGCATAGGTGTGCTTACGGATTGGCGGAATAAGATCCTCTACATCATGTGTTGGCGCATGATATCTTTTCTGATCAGAATCATAAACCGGGTGATAGTGAGAGAGATTTGTTTCCTCCGCCAATTTACTCGCTAAGGGTCGCATTTCCCTTGTCAACCTTCAACGATCGTCGTTGTTAAACTCTGAACCGCCCTCCTTTGCGCCAGGGTAGCCGGTGCCTATATCCGACGGTTCAAGATCTGGTATCCATGCCTTAGCCCGGATTAGCGCAGTCAGCGCACCTGACCTTGCAGCCGATCTTTTTAGTTCGTCCAACCGGGCAGGCAGCATTGACAACTTCTCAATGGTTTCCTTTATCAATGTTGGAGGCGGTTTGTTATGAGCAGCGGTACAAATGGCCCGTTGGGCTCCGGAATATAACTGCTCTATCAGTGTATAGGTAGCCTTCAGTTTCATCCGCATGTCAGAGCCCAGATGGGTAATGCGAGTTCCTGTGTCATTGCAAGCATGAGTAAACTGACAATTGATGAGATAATGTATATTGAAGAACTTTATATGACGATATTTACCAAACACAGCAGAGGTCATGGCATTTATCTGCCGCTTTAAGCCGGTCAGTTCTTCGACAACCGGTTTAAGGGCTGCTTCTGCGTCTTCAGCTCTCTTTTGTAATCCGGTTTTCTCTGTGCCCCAATCCGCCCGTTCCTTATTAAAAGCTTCTTTTAGCTTCTCCAGGGCTGCTAAGGCACTGGTCAATTCCTCTTTGGCTTTGGAGGTTTCCGCTTGCTGAGATTTGATGTTTTCTTGAAGATCAGCGGTTTGGGCTTCCTTTTTGCTCAGCTCAGCCTATAAGAGAAGGACATATTATGAGGTGGCAGTGAATATTCGAAGTACCAAGCCATAACAAGTTATACACTTGGCACTTGGGGGCTAATGTCTATTTGCTTGATTATCAGAAAATTTTTACAAGTCCCAAGCACAATACAAGTATTATTCTTGACACTTGGGGGCTAATGTACATTTGCTCAAAGTAACATTGGTTAAAGTCCCGATTCAGCTTGGAAAGATAAACCGGCCCTTGGGGACTACACATGCGAAAGTTACAGGATTACAATGTTAAAACACCGGTTCATCTTAAAAGGATCAAGCGGCCCTTAGAGGCTAAGCATGCAAGGTTGAGATATTATAAAGTCCCGGTTTAGATTGGCATCATAAATCGGCCCTTGGGGGCTACTGGAGTTGGTACTTGAAATTGGACATAAGAGAGAAACAGTTATGTAGTTACCTCATATCGCTCCTTCATCAGACTCACTAAACCGGCTTCGTAGTCGCAGTTTGTGTACAGACAGTTTAAAAAACCAGAATGAAGTTCCTGGGTGTTGAGGTGTGCATAGCTTGACAAGTCTGTGCTCCATTTGCCTTTGCCCATAGCATAAAGTTCCTCCTTGGCACTATGCTTTGATAACGCAACAGGATTGCCAGGGGTGGTGTGGCCAACGCCAGTAATTATAACATCATCTTCCTTGTCACCAGCAACCTTTACTGGAGTTGACGGTTTATCAGCAGCCTTAGCTGGATTAGACGGTTTATCATCAGGGCGGACCAGGTTTGTTGGTTTATCAGCATGGCATGTTGCATCAACTTCTACTTGTTCAACAAAATCATGGTCTTGAGGGGGCGGATCATCAAACATGGTGTCAGCATTTGGTCCTTCCGGTTCTGGAGTTCTCTCTGGTTCAACAATCACATGGTCATCAGACGGTTTATTTACCCGAGCTTTCTTACTGGGTCTGGCCTTGGCCCTGAAAGTAAAAGATATAAAGGTCAGTATAACATGCAAGTATAAAGCGTCAAAATACTAAGTTTAAAGTATTTACCCAGGAACAGTCTTAAGAGGAGGAAGTTGTGTGGCCGTTGACTCGCCAAATGATGAATGAGGCGTTCCCTGATAATTGGAATCGGACGGATTAAGGGGTTGTCGGAAATAACCTGCCTTGGGATAAGAAGGATCGGAAGTGGGTGAGACCTTAGTTTGACGCTTCCGAACGAGAGTGTTCGGTAAACCGGCTGAAGTGACTACTTGGCCGCTGTGCCGAGTTGTGCGGCGAGCTTCACGTTGCTGCTTCTTCAAAAGAAAGTGTGGGTCCAAGTGAGCTAGGGGTGAGAAAATCTTACTTTCCGGATTGCTTGACGGATTTTTTGTGTTAGCAGAGGGTCTGAACCGGAGGAAAGGACAATTACCTCTGCGTCATCGGCTTGGCTGCCTTCAGTGTCATCCTGATAATAATCATTGTCAATGAGGTGTATGAAAAACGAACCAAGGGAGTCAAGTTCTACCTCTGAGGTCGGATTATCAAGATCATCATCGAGGTTCAACCCGGTGGATTCAACTGCCTTCTTCTTGGCAGGTCTCTTGACGACCTTCGTCTTAGGTCGAGTGGGTCTTGGCCAGTTTATCTTGAGGTTCCTTCTTCCAAAATGGGTCGTCGCCCTGTTAAAAGATTGACAAAGGATATAAAAGATTGCACGGTTAAGAATATCAAGTACAAAGCGGGAGTGAAGCAATTCTTACAGCTGGTGGTTTATTCAAAGTATAGAAGGGACTTAACCCAGTCCTGCTGCAGATAGCTTCCGATTCATTCAGCATCTTCTTAACAGACTTAGTAACTTCAGCCTCTGTTAGCTGAATATCAATATGTCGTTGAGGATCTTTTCAGTCCCCTGTGTACTCACACATTAAACCGGGGCTACGGCTTAACAGTAAAATACTCCAAGATATCCAGCAATGAACAAAGTCCACTCCTGTCAAACCGTTAGCCATGAAAGCTCTGAGCTTGGCGAGTTGTGGTGCGTATGTGGACCGTTCCTTAGCAGTCAGCCGTTGCGGAAATGGGTGTGTGATGGTAAGCCGGTGAGCACGATAACCCGACAGAGGGTTCTCATCTTCAGGGGAAGTATCCTTACAGTAGAACCAAGTCTGGTTCCAATCCTTAGGATGACTGTGAAGTTTGGCATGAGGGAAGCTGACATCCTTCCTTTTCTGAATGGAGACGTCGCCAAGTTTAGTGTTGGGCCCGTCTACAAATTCAGTATGACAGTTCAAATAGAAAAAATCCCGGAACAATTCAACAGTTGGCTCTTCTTGCAGATAGGCTTCACAAAACACTTGAAAGTCGCAAATATTGGACATAGAGTTGGGTCCAATATCTTGAGGGTGGATCTGGAAGCTGGCAAGCACATCATGGAAAATTTTGGATCCGGGCAGTTTAAAACCACGGTTCATGTGATCAACAAATACCACTACCTTGTCGTCTTTTGGGGTAGGAGGATTTTCTAGACCGGGAATACGCCAGTGGATTTCACTTTGTTTTGGTAAAACGCCAGTTCTAACGGATCCATCTAGCTACTCTTCAGTAACCCGGGAAGGGACCCAGTTACAAGCATAAAATTGTTTGGCCATTTCGAATGAGGAGCTGGAAAAGATTGATGCCGGTTTAAGACTCATGGTTAGCAAGCATAAAGCGTAGCAGGTTAAGGAAAAAGCATTCAAGCATGCAAAATTGTTAAACCGGAGGTTGATGCTATTATAAATGGTAAAGCGATTGCCAGTTTACGAGGGGACTAATGGCATATGGCAGATTATTTTCTAAAGGATAAACCGCCTACGCAGACAATGAAAGTACAGATCTGAAGCAAAAAACGACTAAGTGAGGAAAAACAAGTTTCACAGGTTCACATTGGAATTTTGAATCTACCACATGTCAGGAAAAGGAAAATATTTAGACCGTAAAATTGGTGCCTGAGCAGTTTGTGAAGTTCCAGATCGGATTTTTACGCACAACGAACATGGTTTGATGACAAAATAAGGACTATCATTACTACCGCGTGGAAGTACATCAAGTTTGGAGTCCATTACACAAGGATCTAATGAAGAATAAGGGAAGAACACCATGAAGTTTCTATGAACTCACGCGAACCCTAGCAAATCTACAGAGGAAAGGAAGAACAACTTACTAAAGCCGTGAAACAGCGGAGAGGCGCTGCGGGTTTCTGGTACGGTCAGGGTGATGCGGCGGCCGGAGTTGAGGCAGAAGCGAAGGTCGATAGCGGCGGCGACGCTCGAGTGCTGAGGCGACGCGAGATAGAAGAGAGACGAAGAGGCAACAGGAGGAAAGGAAAGGGACCCTCAGCCCTATTTATAAGACAAAGAGATAAGTGATAGGCGCGGGAATCGAGGAGCCCAAAAAATGGATATGTAGCAAAGTTGTTGCCTCGATTGTAGGAGGATCATTAATGAAGGGTATCTTCGGTTTTAATGAACAAATGACGTCATGGCGGTTTATTACGAACCTGGAAGATGACGTCATGGTGGTTTACAAGATCTACGCGAAGGTGCAGAAGGAGGAATTTTTCTAAGTGTTGCAGATTGACATGAACAAGTTCAAATCAATCTGTGGCCTAATGTTGGGGATATTACTAGTAAGAATAAACCGGCCATGAGGGGCCGGGTTATGTCCACAAGGAGTTAGTCGTGTTTGAAGCCCATGAAGACAAGAGGTATGGCGCTTTACAGAGGAGATCTAACATGAAGGCCCAGGGCCCAAAGGCGGATTAGAGCCCATAGGCATAAACCGCCATATGATATGTAACTTATGTTGTAAGGCAAGGAAAGGTAGAAACCGAGCCGGGCATGTTTATGAGCCGACCTCGAGATTCTGTAAACCGCCAGGCGTCAACCTGTGTATATAAAGGGACAACCCGGCAGCGGTTTAGGGACATACAACAATAACTCGAGAGCCGGGCAAAGCGGATTCGCTCCCTGGTCATCGAAACACTAGCAATTCCATCACAACTGGAGTAGGCTTTTACCTTCATCGTAAGGGGTCGAACCAATATAATTCCTTGCGTCCATTGTCCGCTTTAACCCCTTTAAGCTAACCCGTCGCGATGGCTCCACGACTAAGTCCTTTCACTAGGACATCTGCCGTGACAAAACCACAACACGCGGTATGCTATGCTAGCACCAAATAAAATTTTCTACCGCGCACCCAAGATCATGCTGCTGAAAATAGATTATGTGATCGGGTTTACCACTAGATGCGTAGTCACCATAGCGGAAGTAGAGTTGGTGATGCATGTAGTCGATCTCTCGACCCGCCTCCTCCTTGTGTTGCCGATCTCCCGCGAACGGCACCTTGCGGTTCCCTTGAACGGTTCGTCCAAGCACCGCAGATGCAATGCCTCCAAGGTATCCACACGTACGGGGAGCAGCGTCGAGCGGCGGACTGCTAGGTCCGGTCGCGCGGCTTGGGCGTGGGGAGTGGCGGTGGCTAACTAGGGTCAGAAAGGTTAAACCTAAGTGGTGCGCCCATTCCCCTTTATATAGACCTCTGAGGTGAGCTCAACACTTGAGCCCACTAGGAGTTCACATCCATTTCCACTCGGATCCAATCCGAATGGGTTGCAACCCCTTAAGTGTGCGACCCTATAGGTTCACGTACGCATGGACACGACCAAGTCGATAGTTGGTAGCGGCTCCTAGCAGACCGTGCCAACTCCCATGTGTGCGTAAATTCATTTGACGAACCTCAACAATGTGTCATATGCAACATTCCTTTTGCCTCATGACATTTTAATGCATTCCTAGAGAAAGCCAAGTTGAAAGATGATGATAGCAACTACATGGACTGAGTCCATAAATTGAGGATTATCCTCATTGCTGCATAGAAGAATTACGTCCTGGAAGCACCGCTAGGTGACAAACCCACTGCAGGAGCAATGACAGATGTTATGAACACGTGGCAGAGCAAAGATGATGACTACTCGATAGTTTAGTGTGCCATGGTTTACGGCTTAGAACCGGGACTTCAACGACGTTTTGAACGTCATGGAGCATATGAGATGTTCCAGGAGTTGAAGTTAATATTTTAAGCAAATTCACGAATTGAGAGATATGAAGTCTCCAATAAGTTCTACAGCTGCAAGATGGAGGAGAATAGTTCTGTCGGTGAACATATACTCCAAATGTCTGGGTACCACAACCACTTGACTCAACTGGGAGTTAATCTTCCTGATGATAGTGTCATTGACAGAGTTCTTCAATCACTGCCGCCAAGCTACAAGAGCTTCGTGATGAACTATAATATGCAAGGGATGGATAAGACGATTCCCGAGCTCTTCGCAATGCTAAAGGCTGTGGAGGTAGAAATCAAGAAGGAACATCAAGTGTTGATGCTCAGCAAGACCACCAGTTTCAAGAAAAAGGGTAAAGGGAAGAAGGGGAACTTCAAGAAGAATAGCAGGCCAGTTGCTGCTCAAGTGAAGAAACCCAAGTCTGGACCTAAGCCCGAGACTGAGTGTTTCTATTGCAAAGGAGCTGGTCACTGGAAGCGGAACTGCCCCAAATATTTGGCGGAGAAGAAGGATGGCAAAGTGAAAGGTATATTTGATATACATGTTATTGATGTGTACCTTACTAATGCTCACAATAGTGCCTGGGTATTTGATACTGGTTCAGTTGCTAACATTTGCAACTCGAAACAGGGGCTACGGATTAAGCTAAGATTGGCTAAGGACGAGGTGACAATGCGCGTGGGAAATGGTTCCAACGTCGATGTGATCGTCGTCGGCACGCTACCTCTACATCTACCTTCAGGATTAGTATTAGACCTGTGGGAGTCCTGGATTAGGGGGTCTCCGGACAGTCGGATTATCTCCATTGGCCGGACTGTTAGACTATGAAGATACAAGATTGAAGACTTCGTCTCGTGTCCGGATGGGACTCTACTTGGCGTGGAAGGCAAGCTAGGCAATACGTATATGGATATCTCCTCCTTTGTAACCGACCTTGTGTAACCCTAACCCTCTCCGGTGTCTATATAAACCGGAGGGTTTTAGTCCGTAGGACAACAATCACAACATACAATCATACCGTAGGCTAGCTTCTAGGGTTTAGCCTCTCTGATCTCGTGGTAGATCTACTACTGTAACACCCATATCTTCAATATTAATCAAGCAGGACGTAGGGTTTTATCTCCATCAAGAGGGCCCGAACCTGGGTAAAACTTCGTGCCCCTTGCCTCCCGTTACCATCCAGCCTAGACGCACAGTTCGGGACCCCCTACCCGAGATCCGCCGGTTTTGACACCGACATTGGTGCTTTCATTTAGAGTTCCTCTGTGTCATCGCCGTTAGGCTTGATGGCTCCTACTATCATCGGTAGCGATGCGGTCCAGGGTGAGACTTTTCTCCCCGGACAGATCTTTGTATTTGGCGGCTTTGCACTGCGGGCTAATTTGCTTGGCCATCTGGAGTAGATTAAAAGCTACGCCCCTGGCTATCAGGTCAGATTTGGAAGTTTGAACTACACGGCCGACATCCGCGGAGACTTGATCTTCGACGGATTCGAGCCACAGCCGGGCACGCCGCACTGTCTCGATGGGCATGACCTAGCTCTGCCACCAGACGGTACTCTAGAGACTGCGCCCACACCAGCTCCGACCCTTAGCTCGGAGCCAGCTGCACCAATCGAGGACGGGTGGCTAGACACCGCCTCAGGGGCTGCAGTCTCAACGGCGATCGAGCCGAACACCAGCATAATCCTCTGCGCAGACCGTGACTCCAAGGTGCCGGACTCTCCTCCGGACCCCGAACCATCCGCGCCCCTGCCAATCGAATCCGACTGGGCGCCGATCATGGAATTCACCGCTGTGGATATCTTTTAGCACTCGCCCTTCGGCGACATTCTGAATTCACTAAGATCTCTCTCTTTGTCAGGAGAGCCCTGGCCGGATCATGGCCAATAGGACTGGGATGCAGACGACGAAGAAATTCGACGCCCACCCACCACCCACTTTGTAGCCACTGTCGATGATTTAACCGACATGCTCGACTTCGACTCCGAAGACATCGACGGTATGGATGACGATGTAGGAGACGAACATGAACCAGCACCTATAGGGCACTGGAAAGCCACCTCGTCGTATGACATATACATGGTGGATACACCCAATGAAGGCAACGACGACGAGATAGCGGAGGATGACCCCTCCAAGAAGCAACCCAAGCGCCGATGTCAGTAGCGCCGCTCTAAGTCCCGCTAAAGCAAAAGTGGTGATACCGGCACAGGAGATAATAACACTTCGGATAGCGCCGAAGACAACAAAAACCCCCTCCAGCAAGAGTTAGGCCAGGAGGATGAAGGAGCCAGCTCTCCTGAGAGAGCGGCTGGCGGAGAGGAGGAGGATGACAATTACATGCCCTCCTCCGAAGACGAGGCAATCCTCGGCGACGATGAATTCGCCGTACTAGAGGATCCCGTCGAACAAGAGCGCTTCAAGCGCAGGCTTATGGCCACGACAAATAGCCTGAAGAAAAAGCAACAGCAGCTTCAAGCTGATCAAGATCTGCTAGCTGACAAATGGACTGAAGTCCTCGCAGCCGAGGAATATAAACTCGAGCGTCCCTCCAAGAGTTACCTAAGGCGCAGGTTACTACCCCGACTGGAGGAAGAAGCGTATGATACGGCTGCTCGGCCACCTCGTGGCCGCGATAGAGAGGCATTCATGCCGAAAGCTCAGCCTCCACCCCAACGCCATCCAAATAAAAAGGCATGGGGAGGTACGCCAGACCTGCGAGACAAATTGGAGGACAAAGCAAAGCACTCAAGATCGGTCTACGGATCATGAGGGCGCACCACTCTACGAGACGGTAAACGTCACACCAGATACAGTAAAAGCAAATCCGGCCGGGCCGAACACAGCGGGCAGGACCCATACGAGCTGCGTCGCGATATAGCCCAATACAGAGGTGCCGCACACCCCTTATGCTTCACAGACGAAGTAATGGAACATCAATTCCCAGAAGATTTCAAACCTATAAACATTGAATCATACGACGGCACAACAGATCCCGCGGTATGGATTGAGGACTTCCTCCTCCACATCCACATGGCCCGCGGTGATGACTTACATGCCATCAAGTACCTCCCACTAAAACTCAAAGGACCAGCACGACATTGGCTTAATAGCTTGCCAGTGGACTCCATTAGCTGTTGGGAAGATCTGGAAGCCGCATTCCTCGACAACTTTTAGGGCACTTATGTGCGACCACCAGACGCCGATGACTTGAGCCACATAATTCAGCAGCCAGAAGAGTCGGCCAGGCAATTCTGGACCCGGTTCCTTACAAAGAAAAACCAAATCGTCGACTGTCCGAATGCAGAGGCCTTAGCGGCTTTCAAGCACAACATCCGAGACGAGTGGCTAGCCCGGCACCTTGGTCAGGAAAAGCCGAAATCTATGGCAGCCCTCACAACGCTCATGACCCGCTTTTGTGCGGGAGAAGATAGCTGGTTGGCTCGCAGTAACAACATATCAAAGAACCATGGTACCTCAGAATACCAAGGACGGCAACAGCAGGTCACGTCGCAATAAGCATAAGCGCCGCATTAACGGCGAAAGTACTAAGGATACGACAGTCAATGCCGGATTCAAAGGCTCTAAACCCGGTCAGCGGAAAAAGCCATTCAAACAAAGTACGCCGGGTCTGTCCAGCTTGGACCGTATACTCGATCGCTTGTGTCAAATACATGGCACCCCAGACAAGCCAGCCAATCACACCAACAGGGATTGTTGGGTGTTCAAGCAGGCCGACAAGTTAATTGCCGAAAACAAGGACAAGGGGCCGCATAGCAATAACGAGGAAGAACCCCGGCAGCCGCACACTGGAGGTCAGACGAGGTTTCCCCCGCAAGTGAGGACGGTGAACATGATATACGCAACCCACATCCCCAAGAGGGAGCGGAAGCATGCGCTCAGGGACGTATATGCGCTGGAGCCAGTCGCCCTGAAGTTCAACCCTTGGTCCTCCTGTCCGATCACCTTCGATCGCAGGGACCACCCCACTAGTATCCGTCATGGCGGATTCGCCGCATTGGTCCTAGACCCAATCATCGACAGATTTCACCTCACTCGAGTCCTCATGGACGGCGGCAGTAGCCTGAACCTGCTTTATGAGGACACAATGCGCAAAATGGGTATAGACCCCTCAAGGATCAAACCCACAAAGATGACCTTTAAAGGCGTCATTCCAGGCGTAGAGGCCCACTGCACAGGCTCAATTACACTGGTGGTCTTCGGATCCCCGGATAACTATCGAAGCGAAGAGTTAATCTTTGATATAGTCCCGTTCCGTAGTGGTTATCACGCACTGCTCGGACAAACCGCATTCGCTAGATTCAATGCAGTATCACATTATGCATACCTCAAGCTCAAGATGCCAGGACCTCGCAGAGTTATTACAGTCAATGGAAACACAGAGCGCTCTCTCCGAATAGAGGAGCACACCGCGGCCCTCGCAGCAGAAGCGCAAAGCAACCTTTCAAGGCAATCTACCAGTTCGGCGTTTCAAAGCCCGGACGCCTTCAAGCGCGCTCGGGGCAATCGGCAAACAGACCGCCTAGAACGATCTGAGCTCGCGTAGCAATACGGCGGCCACCCCAACCCCAGCCCAACGACGTTGTTCGTGCCGCGCGTACATCATTACACATTAAAAATACCACGGGCACAGATGGGGAGGGGGAGGCACAACTACGGCACGTCCCAAAACGCGGCCTAAACCGCACCAGGGGCTTCCCATTTGGTTATTTTTCTTTTTCTTTCAGGACTTCAATCTCTGGAAACACTGTCCGGCAGCTCTTTGCCGAACACATGATACATCAACCAAGGAGGCCGATGACTACGGAATTCCCAGGTGGATTACAGATTTCACATAATTCCTCAGCTCGCCCTTGGATGGGACATAGTCCTACTCTTTTGCTCATTACACTATCTGTATCACTCTGCTTTAATGCAATTTTTTAATATACAATGCATGACATTACGACTATTATCGCATTTTTGTTATATGTATACATATCTATGTGTTCCTTAATGACACCTAGCAACCATACACTCTGGTACGGCCAATGCACCAGGGGCTTACGTACCCACAATATGGTGTGAAAAGTCTGAACACTTTCACAAGTGCGGCACCCCGAACTTATAGCATTATATGCATCAGCTCCGAATCATGTCTTTGGTCAGATGTTGGGTTTGCCCGGCTCCTATGTTTTGGTACCTTACGTTCCGCTCTATCGGCTAAGGTAGCGCTAGGAGAACTACTGCGATTGTGCCCCGGTTCTGCCGGGCCGAGCACCTCAGTAGAGAAAGCTAAAACTGACTGTCATGATAAGGCGAGAGACTGGTCGCTGTTCGGCGAGGTTTTTTGAGTCCCTAAAGACTTATGCCGCTTAGGGTGAGGGGTCGGCTCCATCCGGCTTACAGGCATGTATCGCGCCCCGAATTCGGCCTTCCGAATACCAGGGGATTCGCCAAAATTTAAAATTATAGAATTCTATGGCTAAGTGAGAGTGATAAAGCATTATTAGTCCGGTTGCCTTGTTCGTTGTGCTGAGCACCTCCCTCGAAGGACCCAAACATGGGAACAAGAGTGCTCAGGTTTATCCCGAACACCCCGGCACTCGTGGCATGGGGGTATAAGCTGAGGACTAGCCATCTCTCAGATTGGAGAAACAACCAAACAGAAGGTAATATTTTAAATTCACACAAGCGTTGCATAGCGCATATGAAACAAGTTTTCATTACACAGGATAAAAAACGAGCAAGTCTCATTCAAATATTACATTTTGTGAACACTCATCCGCGATAAGACGGGCGCCCAGCAGAACACCCTCGTAGTACATCTCGGGGTGGCGGTGCTCCTTGCCCTCCGGCGGCCCCTCCTTGATAAGCTTCACGGCGTCTAGCTTGACCCACTGCATTTTCACACGGGCAAAGGCCCGGCGTGCACCTTCAATGCAGACGGATCGCTTGACGACCTCCAGCCATGGGCAGGCATCCACAAGCCGCCTCACCAGGCCGAAGAAGCTGTTCGGAAGGGCGTCGCTAGGCCATAACCGGACTATGAAGCCCTTCATGGCCTGATCGACCGCCTTATGTAGCTCGGCCATCTGCTTCAGCTGGTCGCTCATTGGCACCGGATGTTCGGCCTCAGCATACTGAGACCAGAACAACTTCTTTGTCGAGGTTCCGTCCTCGGCCTGGTAGAACAGTGCGGCATCGGACACACTGCGGGGCAAATCTGCGAATGCTCCTGAAGAGCTCCGGATTCGGGTAAGTAATCGGTAATTCACCTTTACATGCTTGCTTTGCATATAGAAAGCCTTACCCGCCGCTATCTTCTTCATTGCGTCGATCTCCTGAAGGGCCTTCTGGGCCTCGGCCTTGGCACTCCTCGCGCTCTCACGGGCCGCGGCAAGCTCAGACTCTCTCGTCTTCAAGTCAAGCTCCAATGCCTCGTGCTTGGTCACGAGAGCCTGGAGCTCTTGCTGCACCTCACCCACCCGAGCCTCGTGCCTCTCTCGCTCGGTGCGCTCCTGGGCCGCCTTTTCTTCGGCCTGGGACAACGCTTGCTTCAGGGTCGCCACCTCGGCCGTGGCCCCTGGCAAACATACAATGATCCTGTCATTTAGCAATCGCATCCTTTTTCTCATCTACAGACGGGGTATCACTTACCCTTGTTCTCCTCGATCTGCCTCTTAGCAAGGCCGAGCTCCTTCTGGGACCCCTCAAGGGCCTCCTTCAGTACGGCGACCTCCGCAGTTAGTGCGGCGGACGCCAGCAGCGAAGCCTGCACATGCATATTGACATACTTATATTAGACTCCTGCGATATTATTTGATCCTCTGTTCGGCTTTTCTTTGTGAACACCGAACAAAGCATCAGGGGCTACTGTCTATGCGGTAACACTTCTACTACATTTTAAAATACTTACCTCAAAGCCTGTTAGAAGGCTAGTACAGGCCTCAGTCAATCCGCTCTTGGCGGACTGAACCTTCTGGATCACCGCACTCATGATAGTGCGGTGCTCCTCCTCGATGGAAGCGCTGTGAAGCGCTTCCAACATAGTGTCCGGCGCCTCTGGATGGACAGAAGTCACCGGCACAGGCGTTTCACCCTCCTTAGAAGGGGACCGCCTACCCGAGCTTGGAGCCATTGGAGGGTCCGGCGCGGTGTTCGGCTAAGGGCCGAACTCGGAGCTCTCGGGGACCCCGTCCCCTCGGCTCCCAGAGTTCGAAAGGTCGCCTTGCGGCGCCTCTGGGACTGTCCCCCCTCGATCCGGTGCCTCTTGAGACAGCACCTCGGTGTCGTCGGCTGGATGAGGGGAGGTGGCCGTCGGGACTGGATCTCCATCCATGTCCGATGAAGCCAGGGAGCCGTCCGAGGATACCTTGATATTGGCTCGGGGCGGCCTGTACAATTGAGTTCGGCGTTAGGGAAAGCAATATGACAAAGGAATCCTATGGGTTACTTTGGTATCCAAACACTTACGATCTTCCCTGGGGCTTGCCCCTGGGCAACCACTCGTCTTCACTATCGTCGGCGGCGGTGGAGCTGGCCGGAGGGAGCGTCCTTCCCTTCTTGGACCCTTCGGCCTCCCTAGTTGGGGCAGCCTTCCTTTTCTTGTCTCCCCCAATCGGTGGGGGAGCCTCTTCTTCCTCTTCCTCGTCTTCGGGGGAAGAGTGCGCCATAGAGTCATCGGACGGTGAGTCCGACGATGCCTGGCGTCGGGAACTCTTTCGAGCTCCCTTGGCCTTCTTGGTCTTCTCCGGCCCCTTATAGGGGGCTGGAGTCAGCATCTTCATCAAAAGAGCATCTGCGGGGCCTTCGGGCAAGGGAGCCGGACAGTCGATCTGTCCGACCATCTTTTGCCAGTCCTGTCAAAATTACGGGAGTTTAGATCCCGCATAGAGCCAATCTATATATATATATATAACAAATATCCTGTAAGAGGTAAACAACTTACCGCACTAGCGTGGCGCTTCGCGCTAAATCCGCGATCCTCAGTAATGGGGGGAGGGACCGCGGCGCCCTTGAACAGCACCCTCCAGGCATCTTCATGAGTCGTGTCGAAGAGCCTGTTCAGAGTTCGGTGCTACGCCGGATTGAACTACCACAAGGTAAACTCCCGTTGTTGGCACGGGAGTATCCGACGAACGAGCATAACCTGGACTATGTTGACAAGCTTGAGCTTCTTATCCACCATGTTCTGAATACATGACTGGAGTCCGGTCAGCTCTTTTGAATTACCCTAGGATAGGCCCTTCTCTTTCCAGGAGGTGAGCCGCATGGGGATGCCGGATCGGAACTCGGGGGCCGCTACCCATGTGGGGTCGCGCGGCTCGGTGATATAGAACCACCCTGATTGTCACCCCTTTATGGTGTCCACGAAGGTGCCCTCGAGCCATGTGATGTTGGGCATCTTGCCCACCATGGTGCCTCCGCACTCCGCCTGGCAGCTGCTCACTACCTTTGGCTTGACATTGAGGGTCTTCAACCATAAGCCGAAGTGGGGCTTGATGCGGAGGAAGGCCTCGCACACGACGATAAACGCCGAGATGTTGAGGATGAAGTTTGGGGCTAGATCATGGAAATCCAGGCCATAATAAAGCATGAGCCCCCGGGCGAAGGGATGGAGAGGGAATCCTAGTCCGCGGAGGAAATGGGTGAGGAATACCACCCTCTCACGGGGCTCGGGGGTGGGGATGAGCTGTCCCTCATCTGGGAGCCGGTGCGCGATATCGTCATGCAGGTAGCCGGCTCTCCTTGGTTTCTTGACATCTCCCTCCGTGACGGAGGAGACCATCCACTTGCCTCCCGCTCCGGACATGGTTGGAGAAGGCTGAGATGGAAGTGAGGACTTGGGCGCTAGAGCTCGAGTATGCGGGAGCGGATGAGCAGAGGAGGAAGAAGGCGTGGATAGAAAGGTGAATCCTTATCCCTTTATATGGGCGGACAAAATTAAACGTCCCCACTTGCCTAGTAAAACTCGCTTATCCCCCAAGCGCCGCAATTGATGGCGCGGTTGGGTTACCCACACCCGTATTGATGAGAATCCCGTAATAAGGGGACACGATCTCTGCTTTGACAAGACGTGTCGAAAAACTGCCTCGCGTTATGTGCGGGGCTGGTTAAAAGAAACGGTTCAAATAATCACCGGGCCATGACATAACGTCATGCTGTCAAAACAAGCCAGCAAATTAGATCTGCGAAAAAACATTATTCTCTCTACGGTGAAATGTGGGACTTATTTTGCAGGGTCGGACACTATCCTCGTATTCATTCTGTAATGTATTCGGAGAAGGAACCCGCCTTGCAATGATGAAGGCAACTGCGCGCCGGACTCAACGTCATTGAAGCCTGGTTCAGGGGCTACTATGGGAGTCCTGGATTAGGGGGTCTCCGGACAGCCGGATTATCTCCATTGGCCGGACTGTTAGACTATGAAGATACAAGATTGAAGACTTCGTCTCATGTCCGTATGGGACTCTACTTGGCGTGGAAGGCAAGCTAGGCAATACATATATGGATATCTCCTCCTTTGTAACCGACCTTGTGTAACCCTAACCCTCTCTGGTGTCTATATAAACTGGAGGGTTTTAGTCCGTAGGACAACAATCACAACATACAATCGTACTGTAGGCTAGCTTCTAGGGTTTAGCCTCTCTGATCTCGTGGTAGATCTACTCTTGTAACACCCATATCTTCAATATTAATCAAGCAGGACGTAGGGTTTTACCTCCATCAAGAGGGCCCGAACCTGGGTAAAACTTCGTGTCCCTTGCCTCCTGTTACCATCCAGCCTAGACGCACAATTCGGGACCCCCTACCCGAGATCCGCCGGTTTTGACACTGACAAGACCTAAGTAATTGTTGTTTGGTGCCAGCGTTGAGGATGAACATTATATCTGGATCTTGTTTGATGCGAGACGGTTATTCATTTAAATAAGAGAATAATGTTCTATTTATATGAGTAATATCTTTTATGGTCATGCACCCCTGATGAGTGGTCTATTTTTACTAAATCTTGATAGTAGTGATACACATGTTCATAGTATTGAAGCCAAAAGATGCAGAGTTGATAATGATAGTTCAACTTATTTGTGGCACTGCCGTTTAGGTCATATTGGTGTAAAGGGCACGAAGAAACTCCATTTTTATGGACTTCTGGAATCACTTGATTATGAATCACTTGGTACTTGTGAACCATGCCTCATGGGCAAGATGGCTAAAACTCCGTTCTCTGGAACAATGGAGCGAGCAACAGATTTATTGGAAATCATACATACTGATGTGTGTGGTCCAATGAACATTGAAGCTCGTGGTGGATATCGTTATTTTCTCACCTTCACAGATGATTTGAGCAGATATGGGTATATCTACTTAATGAAATATAAGTCTGAAACATTTGAAAAGTTCAAAGAATTTCAGAGTGAAGTGGAAAATCATCATAACAAGAAAATCAAGTTTCTATGATCTGATCGTGGAGGCGAATATTTGAGTTATGAGTTTGGACTTCATTTGAAACAATGCGGAATAGTTTCGCAACTCACGCCACCTGGAACACCATAGCGTAATGGTGTGTCCGAACGTCGTAATCGTACTTTACTAGATATGGTGCAATCTATGATGTCTCTCACTGATTTACCGCTGTCGTTTTGGGGTTACGCTTTAGAGACAGCTGCATTCACGTTAAATAGGGCACCATCTAAATCCGGTGAGATGACACCTTATGAACTGTGGTTTGGCAAGAAACCCAAGTTGTCGTTTCTTAAAGTTTGGGGCTGCAATGCTTATGTGAAAAAGCTTCAACCTGATAAGCTCGAACCCAAATCGGAGAAATGTGTCTTCATAGGATACCCAAAGGAGACTGTTGGGTACACCTTCTATCACAGATCCGAAGGCAAGATATTTGTTGCTAAGAATGGATCCTTTCTAGAGAAGGAGTTTCTCTCGAAAGAAGTGAGTGGGAGGAAAGTAGAACTTGACAAGGTAAATGTACCTTCTCCCTTATTGGAAAGTAGTTCATCACCGAAATCAGTTCCAGTGATCCCTACACTAGTAAGTGAGGAAGCTAATGATGATGATCATGAAACTTCTGATCAAGTTACTACCGAACCTCGTAGGTCAACCAGAGTAAGATCCGCACCAGAGTGGTACGGTAATCCTGTTCTGGAAGTCATGTTACTTTACCATGACGAACCTATGAACTATGAGGAAGCGATGATGAGCCCAGATTCCGCAAAATGGCTTGAAGCCATGAAATCTGAGATGGGATCCATGTATGAGAACAAAGTATGGACTTTGGTTGACTTGCCCATTGATCGGCAGGCCATAGAGAATAAATGGATCTTCAAGAAGAAGACTGATGCTGACCGTAATGTTACTGTCTAGAAAGCTCGACTTGTTGCGAAAGGTTTTTGACAAGTTCAAAGAGTTGACTACGATGAGACCTTCTCACCCATAGTGATGCTTAAGTCCGTCTGAATCATGTTAGCAATTACCGCATTTTATTATTATGAAATTTGGCAAATGGATGTCAAAACTGCATTCCTTAATGGATATCTTAAAGAAGAGTTGTATATGATGCAACCAGAAGGTTTTGTTGATCCAAAAGGTGCTAACAAAGTGTGCAAGCTCCGGCGATCCATTTATGGACTAGTGCAAGCCTCACAGAGTTGGAATATACGCTTTGATAGTGTGATCAAAGCATATGGTTTTATACAGACTTTTGGAGAAGCCTGTATTTACACGAAAGTGAGTGGGAGCTCCGTAGCATTTCAGATATTATATGTAGGTGACATATTTGTTAATCGAAAATGATACTAAATATCTGAATAGCATAAAAGGATACTTGAATAAGAATTTTTCAATGAAAGACCTCGATGAAGCTGCTTATATATTGGGCATCAAGATCTATAGAGATAGATCAAGACGCTTAATTGGACTTTCACAAAGAACATACCTTGATAAAGTTTTGAAGAAGTTCAAAATGGATTAGGCAAAGAAAGGGTTCTTGCCTGTATTACAAGGTGTGAAGTTGAGTTAGACTCAATGCCCAACCACTGCAGAAGATAGAGAGAAAATGAAAGGTGTTCCCTATGCTTCAGCCATAGGCTCTATCATGTATGCAATGCTGTGTACCAGACCTGATGTGTGCCTTGCAATAAGTTTAGAAGGGAGGTACCAAAGTAATCCAGGAGTGGATCACTGGACAGCGGTCAAGAACATCCTGAAATACCTGAAAAGGACTAAGGATATGTTTCTCGTATATGGAGGTGACAAAGAGCTCGTCGTAAACGGTTATGTCGATGCAAGCTTTGACACTGATCCGGATGACTCTAAGTCATAGGCCGGATACGTGTTTTTATTAAATGGAGGAGCTGTCAGTTGGTGCAGTTCCAAGCAGAGCATCGTGGCGGGATCTACATGTGAAGAGGAATACATAGCTGCTTCGGAAGCAGCAAATGAAGGAGTCTGGATGAAGGAGTTCATATCCGATCTAGGTGTCATACCTAGTGCACCGGGTCCAATGAAAATCTTTTGTGACAATACTGGAGCAATTGCCTTGGCAAAGGAATCCAGATTTCACAAGAGAACCAAGCACATCAAGAGGCGCTTCAATTCCATCCGCGGTCAAGTCAAGGAGGGAGACATAGAGATTTGCAAGATACATACGGATCTAAATGTTGCAGACCCGTTGACTAAGCCTCTCTCACGAGCAAAACATGATCAGCACCAAGACTCCATGGGTGTTAGAATCATTACAATGTAATCTAGATTATTGACTCTAGTGCAAGTGGGAGACTGAAGGAAATATGCCCTAGAGGCAATCAAAAAGTTGTTATTTATATTTCCTTATATCATGATAAATGATTATTATTCATGCTAGAGTTGTATTAACCGGAAACTTAGTACATGTGTGAATACATAGACAAACAGAGTGTCACTAGTTTGCCTCTACTTGACTAGCTCGTTGAATCAATGATGGTTATGTTTCCTAACCATAGACATGAGTTGTCATTTGATTAACAGGATCACATCATTAGAGAATGATGTGATTGACTTGACCCATCCGTTAGCTTAGCACGATGATCGTTTAGTTTGTTTCTATTGCTTTCTCCATAACTATACATGTTCCTATGACTATGAGATCATGCAACTCCCGAATACCGGAGGAACACTTTGTGTTCTACCAAATGTCACAATGTAACTGGGTGATTATAAAGGTGCTCTACAGGTGTCTCCGATGGTGTTTGTTGAGTTGGCATGGATCAAGATTAGGATTTGTCACTCCAATTGTCGGAGAGGTATCTCTGGGCCCTCTCGGTATTATACATCACAATAAGCCTTGCAAGCAATGTAGCTAATGAGTTAGTTACAGGATCTGGCATTACATAATGAGTAAAGAGACTTGCCGGTAATGAGATTGAACTAGGTATTGAGATACCGACGATCGAATCTCGGGCAAGTAACATACCGATGACAAAGGGAACAATGTATATCGTAATGCGGTTTGACCGATAAAGATCTTCCTAGAATATGTAGGAGAAAATATGAGCATTCAGGTTCCGCTATTGGTTATTGACCGGAGACATGTCTCGGTCATGTCTACATAGTTCTCGAACCCGTAGGGTCCGCACGCTTAATGTTCGATGACGATCGGTATTATGAGTTTATGTGTTTTGATGTACCTAAGGTAGTTCGGAGTCCCGGATTTGATCACGGACATGACGAGGAGTCTCGGAATGGTCGAGACGTAAAGATCGATATATTGGAAGCCTATATTTGGACATCGGAATGGTTCCGAGTGGTTCGGGCATTTTTCTGGAGTACCGGGAGGTTACCGGAACCCCCCGGGGAGTATATGGGCCTTATTGGGCCTTAGTGGAATAGAGGAGAGGGAAGGGAAAAGAGGGAGGCACGCCCCCCATGCCCAATCCGAATTGGGAGGGGGGTCGGCCCCCCTTTCCTTCCTCCCTCTCTCCTCCTTCCTTCCTCTCATACTCCTACTTGGAAGGGGGGAATCCTACTCTCGGAGGGAGTAGGACTCCCCTAGGCCGCGCCATAGAGAGGGCCGGCCCTCCCCCTCCTCCACTCCTTTATATACGGGGAGGGGGCACCCCATAGACACACAAGTTGATCATTGATCTTTTAGCCGTGTGCGGTCCCCCCTCCACCATAATCCACCTTGGTAATATCATAGCGGTGCTTAGGCGAAGCCCTGTTCCGGTAGCAACATCATCACCATCATCACACCGTTGTGCTGACGAAACTCTCCCTCAAAGCTCTACTGGATCGTGAGTTCACGGGACATCACCGAGCTGAACGTGTGCAGATCACGGAGGTGCCGTATCTTCGGTACTAGATCGGTCGATCGTGAAGACATACGACTACATCAACCGCGTTGTCATAACGCTTCTGCTTATGGTCTACGAGGGTACATAGACGATACTCTCCCCTCTCGTTGCTATGCATCACCATGATCTTGCGTGTGCATAGGATTTTTTTGAGATTACTGTGTTACCCAGCAACTGGCTCAAGCTCAAGACTCTACATTTTCATTTTAGTGATCCAAGATCACATTGAGTCCATAGGAAAAGCCAATACTATTAAAAGGGGATGAGGTGTTGCTTAATGGCTTGCTTGCTCAAAATGCTTAGTGATATGCTCCAAAAGCCCTCAACCACTTTCTCATATCCACATATGTCCCAAACCAAAAGTCAAACTCGGCCCCAACGATTTGATATATCTGGCGCCCCCGAGTTCATTTGACATAGCCACTGCCAGAAACCCTAGTCACTTCGGTCTCACCGATAGGGATCTCGGTCTCACAGGGATGGGATTGCAAACTCTCGGTTTCCCTTCGTAACGTTTTGGTCCAACCAAGATGAGCGATCGGTCCCACTGAGTTCGCAATGCAAACTCTTTGTTTCCCTTTCGTAATGTTTCGGTCTCACCGAAATGAGCGATTCGGTCCCACCGAGTTTTCCTGGCCGACTCTCTGTTTGCCTATTACAGAAATCGGTCCTACCGAGTTTATGTGATCGGTCTCACTGAGATTACGTTATGCCCTAACCCTAATGAAATCGGTCCCATCGAGTTGACATGTCGGTCCCACCGAAATTCCCAACGTTCACATTTTGAACTAAATCGGTCTGATCGAGTTTAACTATTCGGTTCGACTGAGTTTGGTAAATTGAGTGTAACGGTTAGATTTGTGTGGGGGCTATTTATATCCCTCCACCCACTCTTCATTCATGGAGAGAGCCATCAGAACGTGCCTACACTTCCAGCATATATTTTCTGAGAGAGAACCACCTACTCATGTGTTGAGACCAAGATATTCCATTCCAACCACAAGAATCTTGATCTCTAGCCTTCCTCAAGTTGCTTTCCACTCAAAATCATCTTTCCACCGAATCCAAATCTGTGAGAGAGAGTTGAGTGTTGGGGAGACTATCATTTGAAGCACAAGAGCAAGGAGTTCATCATCAACACACCATCTATTACCTTTTGGAGAGTGGTGCCTCCTAGATTGGTTAGGTGTCACTTGGGAGCCTCCGTCAAGATTGTGGAGTTGAACCAAGGATTTTGTAAGGGCAAGGAGATCGCCTACTTCATGAAGATCTACCCTAGTGAGGCAAGTCCTTCGTGGGCGATGGCCATGGTGGGATAGACAAGGTTGCTTCTTTGTGGACCCTTCGTGGGTGGAGCCCTCTGTGGACTCGCGCAACCATTACGCTTCGTGGGTTAAAGTATCCATCGATGTGGATGTACGATAGCACCACCTACCGGAACCACGCCAAAAATCTCCGTGTCTACATTGCGTTTGCTCCCTCCAAACTCCTCCATTTACCTTAATGTGCAATATGTTTACATTCCGCTGCTATACTCTTAGACTTGCATGTGTAGGTTGATTGCTTGACTTGTGCTAAGTTGCTAAAATCTGCCAAGACTTAAAATTGGGAAAAGGCTAGAATTTTATTTGGTCAAGTAGTCTAATCACCCCCTATAGACATACTTTCGATCCTACAACCATGCTTTCCGAATCTGATCATTCGAGAGGGCCTAGAGAATATCTCTCCAAATAGGAGGGACAAATCCCATCTTGGTCAACCATGTCTCGCGGCATGTCTCACGACTCACCCGAAAGCTACCTTTATAACTACCTAGATACGGAGCAGCCTTTGATAGACCCTAAGTGAGTCGATCCTCATCCCAAGAACATGTGAGGACCTCAGGTCTAGGACATGGCATAGACATTGTACTTGAGACTAACATATGACTAGCTATATCTCGCTGCGTCTCAAAGTGGGTATGTCCGACTCAGTGATCTCCATCCCTGAGTCTATACTATCGGTTTAGCATCTCCATGCACATGACTTGTGAAACATAGTCATCAACCGAGTCGTATAATAGTCAAGGATATGTGTCCACATAACCTTATCAACTAGGTACCATTAGAACAATCATCATAGAATACATAGTTCCACAAACAAGTCACATACTTATTGATACATATCATTGATGATGTTCAAGGACAATACAAAGGACTGATGAATACACATGGAAATATCATCATCACATGATTGCCTCTAGGGCATATCTCCAACAGTCTCCCACTTGCACTAGAGTTAATCATTTAGGCATCTTATGCCCATGGAGCTCATGTTCGCCTCATGCTTCGGCCGTGGGAGAGGCTTCGTCAATGGATCCGCAACATTTGCATCCGTGTGTACCTTGCATATGTGTATCACCTCTTTCAATAGTGTCGCGAATAAGGTTAAAACGCCTGAGTATGTGTTGGGTTTTATGATGGTTCCATGGTTCCTTGACTTGCGAATGACAGCACTATTATTACAACAGAGGTCCAATGGCTTAGACGCGCCCTCAACCACACCAAGATCAGAAATGAAATTCTTCACCCAAACACCTTCTTTTGCAGCTTCAAAAGCCGCAATGTACTCGGCCTCTATTGTAGAACCAGCTATCGTATCTTGCTTGGAGCTCCTCCAGCTCAATACTCCTCTGTTCAGAATGAACACAAACCCAGATTGCGATCGACTATCATCCCTATCAGTTTGGAAAATTGCATCGGTGTAACTCTTTACAACAAGCTCATCCAGGAACATATCTTTAGTCCTTCTCAAGTACTTAAGGATATTCTTAACCACTGTCTAGTGACTCTCACCTGGATCAGCCTGGTATCTGCCCACCATGCTAAGAGCAAAGCTAACATCAGGACGAGTACATACCATAGCATACATGATGGACCCAACAACCAAAGCATACGGAATCCCACCCATGCATCTTCACTCATCAGGAGTCGAAGGACTCTGAGTCTTGCTAAGACTAATGCCATGTGACATGGGCAAGAAACCCTTCTTGGCATCTTGCATGTTGAACCGCTTCAACACCTTGTCAACATACACACTCTGGCTTAATCCAATAAGCCTTCTCCATCTATCTCTATAGATCTTGATTCCCAAAATATAAGATGCTTCTCCCAAGTCCTTCATAGAAAAACTATTTTTCAATGAGTCCTTGACAGATTCAAGCATTTGAACATCATTTCCAATCAATAATATGTCATCCACATATAAGATCAGAAAATGCAACTAATCTCCCACTGACCTTCTTGAATACACAATGATCACAATCGTTCTTGATGAAGCCAAACTCTTTGACCGCTTCATTAAAACGAATGTTCCAATTCTGAGATGCTTGCCTTAATCCATAAATGGATCTCTGAAGCTTGCATACCATGCTAGATGTCTTTGGATCGACAAAACCCTCGGGCTGTGTCATATACACATCCTCGGTTAAATTTCCATTAAGGAAAGCCGTTTTGACATCCATTTGCCATATCTCATAGTCGAAATATGCTGCTATAGCAAGAATGATCCGAATTGATTTAGGCATCGCTACCGGTGAGTAAGTCTCATCATAGTCAACTCCTTGAACTTGTCGATAACCTTTAGCGACAAGTCGATCCTTATGGATTGTGACATTTCCGTCCATATCAGTTTTCTTCTTAAAGATCCACTTGCACTCAATGGCTCGAATGCCATCTGGAAGATCAACCAAGTTCCAAACTTGATTGTCACCCATGGAATTTAATTCGGATCTCATGGCCTCAAGCCATAACTCAGAATCAGGGCTCTCCATTGCTTCTGCATACGTAGTCGGCTCGTTATTCTCCAAGAACAACACACTGCAGTCATGCAAATTGCATAACCTGCTGACCTCCGTGGAACTGGCGTCGACTACACCACGGGTTCCCTGACTAATTCCGGTGTGACAGAATCACCTACCGGAACGTCCCCGTGTGGTTCTCGAATTTCTTCGAGTAAGACCGTCCTCCCACTAGCCTTTCGATTGAGAAACTCTTTCTCAAGGAAAACTCCATGTCGAGCGACAAACACTTTGCCCTCTTCACGTTTGTAGAAGTAATATCCCAAGGTTTCCCTTAGATATCCCATGAATATGCACTTGTCCGATTTGGGTGTGAGATTGTCCGACTGGAGTCGCTTGACATATGCTTCACATCCCCAAATTTTTATAAAAGACAAACTGTGACTCTTCGCAATCCATATCTCATATGGTGTCTTATCTATGGACTTAGATGGTACCCTATTTAGTGTGAAAGCTGCAGTTTCTAGAGTGTATCCCCAAAATGACAAGGGTAACTCCGACTGACTCATCATTGATCGGACCATGTCCAACAGAGTCCGATTCCTTCGTTCTGACACGCCATTTCTCTATGGTGTACCCATAGGAGTCAGTTGTGGAATTATTCCACGACTCTTCAGATGACTTGTGCCTCATCAAGTAGACATATCCATATCTACTCAAGTCGTCGGTAAAAGTCACGAAGTATTGGAAACCACCTCTGGCTGTCGTGCTCATTGGTCCACATACATCACTATTTATAAGTTCCAATAGCTCGGACGCCCTCTCACAACTCTTTGCAAAAGGAGTCTTGGTCATCTTACCAAGTAGGCAAGACTCGCATGTCTCGAATGATTCAAAATCAAACAAAGTTAGAATTCCATCATCATGGATCTTCTTCATGCGTTTTTGACTAATGTGTCCTAGTCGACAATGCCAGATGTAAGTCGGATTTATCTCATTAGGCTTATGCCTCTTGACATTTATGTTATAGACCGATTCACCTTCAAGATCTAGGATAAATAACCCATTCATAATGGGTGCAAAGCCATGAAACATATTATTCAAGTAAATAGAACAACCATTGTACTTAATACTGAATTCATAACCTTGTCTCATCAAACATGAGGCAGAAATAATGTTTCCACTCAAAGCAGGAACATAATAACAATTATCAAGTTCCATTACAAATCCTGAAGGTAAATTAAGTTGCATAGTGCTGACGGCCAATGCAGCAACTCTTGCTTTATTCCCGATGCGTATGTCAACTTCTCCTCTTGCGACATTCCTAGTTCTGCTTAGCCCTTGCATCAAGTTGCATATGTGAACAACCGATCCGGTATCATATACCCAAGAGCTACTAGAAACATCAGCAAGATAAATGTCTATAATATATACAACAAGTGTACCTGAAGAAGAAGTCATACTTCTAGTCTTCTTGCCCTTCTCGGCAAGCCACTTCCTGCAGTTCTTTTTCCAGTGTCCGGGTTCCTTGCAATGAAAGTAAATGTTGGAGATATGCCCTAGAGGCAATCATGTATGATGATATTTCCTATGTGTTTATGAATAAAGATAGTCCTTGGACATTATCAATGATGTGTATCAGCAAGTACGTGACTTGTTTGTGGGACTATGCATTATATGATGACTGTCCTAAAAGGTCCCTAGTCGAAAGGGCTGTGTGGACGCGCAGCCAACTAGACTAGCATATGACACGGTCGATGGCTTGGTCTCACTAGCCATGGGGCATTGGATGCTAACAGGATAATATGGACTTGGAAGGATCTAGTCAGATTCAACGTAGTCGGATCCGAGTCGAGATAAGGTCCGAGTCAGACAGACCCAACTATGAGACGCAGCGATATGTCATCTGTGAGTTTCTAGTATAACATACGTTCTATGTCCTAAGACCTGATCTGGCGCATGTGCTCAGGATGGTGACAGACTTGCTTTGGGCCGACTAAACGCTACTCCGTGACTGGGTAGTTACAAAGGTAGGTTTCAGGCTTGTCCAGACCCATGCCGCGAGACATGGTCGAGCAAGATGGGATTTGCCCCTCCGATCAGGAGAGATATACTCTGGTCCCCTCGTGTGATCCGACCAGGATAAGCATGGCCATGCGACACGGATTATGAGACAAATTCGGTTTGTGGTCAGCATCACTGGAACGAGAAAGAGGTTGGGCTAACACAAGGATGATAGACTCGCCTTGAGCCCGACAACATATATCGTATGGCAAAAGGAATGGAAGTATGATGTACAGGTTCGCCTAACCAGCTTCATAGTCTGCTTGGTGTTCGGCATGCCTTGCTAGGGGCCGCTACCAACCGTGCAGTTCGGAGGTGATCCAAACTGTGACCAAGCCGGCTTGAACCTAAGGGGTCGCGCGCTTAAGGGAAGGAACCTACGAGGTCAGATTCGGGGACACTGGTCGGATGTGATCCAAGCTGTATTCGGATTGTGGCCGAGTAGACTTATGGGCTTTAGGGTCCATGCGAGGCCCAAGTGTTGAGCCCGTGAAGTACGCCTATATAAAGTGGGGTGCGGCATACTCATGCGGTTGATCGTTTCGGCGCTGTCACTAGGGTTTGCACGTTGCGAATAGACACCTCCACTCGACGCCGGTTGTGTGATCGGACCTAGCAGTCCGCTGCACGACGTTCCTCCTGCACGCGCGGATACCGTTAGAGGCGGTGCACCTGCGTCGCTCCAGCGAACTTGTACGCGGGATCCAGTGACTGGCTGTTCGAGGGAGATCGGACGAGGAGGAGACGATTCACGTGGATGCGTTGCCCCAACTCTTCTTCCGTTGCACAGCACTACGCGTCTAGTGGTAATGATCTGTGATCCATCTCCCGTAGCATGTTCTTGGGTGTTCTGTGCGTAGGAAAATTTTATTTTGCAGTCGACGCACCCTACCATAGAACCCAACAGTAAATACTCCATGAGGCTGTCCTAGACTTAGGCGCAGCGGTGGCAGTTGGAGTTGCCTCCATCTCCTTGCCCTTTGCCTTAGCCTTTTCCTTAGACCAGCTCTTCTCGAACTTAGCCGAGTTCTGCATCATCAACACTTGACGATGCGTACCTTTCTTGATGTCCTACTCTGCCACTTTGAGCATCCCATGCAATTCAGTGAGCTTCTTTTTCATCCCATGCATACGGGAGTTCGAGATGAACGGCCCATAGCTATCCGGAAGAGAACCCAAAATTGTATTTGTGGACAACTCATCCCAAGTGGGAAGTGTCGGTTCAATATCCGACATATCTCGTAGTAGGGGTCCTAAACTAGGCGTCTTGGAGTGATGGTAACATGGACACGGGATTTTACCCAGGTTCAGGCCCTCTTGATGGAGGTAAAACCCTACGTCCTGCTTTTGATTGTATTCATATGGGGTGTAGTACATGGTACATGTATCTACCACGAGATTGATCTAATGAATATTAGATTGTCTATTGACTAGCCTGGCCTTAGTTTATATAACACACCAGAGGCCTAGGGTTTAGGAGAGTCCTCGTCTTGTGCGCCAAGTCTCGTGGGATCTTCCTTGTATGCGGCATGGGCTGCCCGAAGTGGCCCATGAGTGAGCCGCCATGGGGGGTCCCCGGCCCAATCCAGCTGGTTGGGAGACGACGTGGTGAGTACCCCCTAGTCCAGGACACCGTCAGTAGCCCCCTGAACCGGTCTTCAAGTTGGGGACGCTCCTTGATTCTTCCGAATTGTTCTTCGTCTTCAGTCATCGGTCTTGAAAACTGGTTCAACAAATCTTCTCATCTTCGATCTTGAGGATCACCGAAGTGCATCCGAAGAGTTTACACGTCGGGTATCCGAGGAGCCCTTTTAAGTTTCTGGCCTTTATCAATGCCTTGTTATTTTTATGCCACACCTCGGGTTTGAAGTTGTTCCCGGGCGGCGGCGTCCTCTTGCGTCCGAGCTCCAACGTCAGACTGCATTCGAGGTACCTTTTGCAGCCGAGCACCAACGCCGGGCCGCTTCCGAGATCCAACGCCGGAATGTATCTGATCTCCAATGCCGGATTGTATCCGAGCTCCAACGCCGGACTATGTCCAAGCTCCAATGTCGGACTATATCCGAGGTGTCGTAGATCACCTTGGTTCAAAAAAGTTGAAGGAGTTTATCCGAGCTAAAATGTCGGAGTAGTCTTCTATGGAATGAGCCATTCGAATCCGAGCTTTATGCCAGAAATGCCCTCTATGGAGCCAGCCACTAGCGCCCGAGCTTTATGCCGGACTGCCTCTCAGGTGATGCACCATCCCGACTGTGGGCTGATTTTTGGTGAATATTTTCGATTGGTGCAATTTATTCTCTGCCGAGATATATTGCCAGTAGCCCTCAAGGTGTGTCGATCTAAAACCCGAGATGCACCTGAAGGATGACATAAGACCGCTGATCCCAGTAGCCCCTGAGACTCAGGTTGATTTGCAAAATCAGCCTGAGGATCAACTCCTAGCTCGACAGAATACTTCAGGACACAAAAAGCAGTGTGCACAGTCCTCGAGACTCAGGTTGGGTGCGGCCGACCAACCTGAGGATCATAATATCCTCGGAAACTATATTGCACTTAAATTTTCTGCATTGGATTGCCAATGTAGTAGCCCCCCGAGAATTGGGTTGGGCAACATGGCCGACCCTAGGATCGTACCTCCTCGGGAACTAGTTCAACTGTCATGTATGTTTTGACAATACCGAGGTGGGGTTCAGCAGAAAAGATGTCGAACTGTAGTTTTAGAAAATAGTTTCACGCCGAACACCTCAACCAAGAGAATGTCCTGCTTCCTGAAAGGAAAACATAAAATAGGTGAAAAGATGTTATAATCTCAAAGGCCAAAAACATGCGTAAAAAACTTTACGTCTAGATTGAATCAAGTTGTTTTGGTGCCAATAAGAAATTGGTCTTAAAATTGTACTTTCGTCGTGCTTCAACCTCCCTATCCCGAAGGCGGAGTGTTTCTCGGGCCAGTTTAACGAACTAAACACGAGCGACTTTAGAGAGAAACCAGGCTACCCGGCTATTGATCTTACACCTGTGTCGATAAAGGAGTGGTAGAAAGAGATTTTGCAACGACTAAGAAGAAAACATCTATTACAAAACTGCTCATATTAATTGAAGAGCCCCCAAATGACTTGGGTAAAAGAATTTTATGTATAATGATTGCATGTACCGAAGTACTTATATAATATCTGTGTTCACCCAAACTTTAAACGCGTCTTAACCGACCGTCGGCTTCTCCCTCTTCGGTCAAGGGCTGAAAAGTGTTATGTACTCCACCTGTCGAGAGTATCGACGGTGTTTCTGATAACCAGACAATTAGGCCATAAGGCTATAACAGACAAAGCACGCTCAGGGAACTTCTGCTATATTACTAACGAAGTGTAAGAAGCATCTTAGAAGAAAATAGTACCTCCACCGATACCTTTCTTCGGTTGCTCATTGTTACTATGAGACTTGTGCAATAGATTTTTGTACTCATGAGTTCCGTTATGTGCCGACCATGATTGAAAACAATAAGAGCGCTAGCTTTCGGCTTCACTTAGTCTGAGGTCTAAGCTCGGATGACCCAATCGTGACAATCGCAGAGGTGCTCCCTTTACTCCCTAGCAGAATAATCGGGAACGTAGGGGTAAACACATGAGCAAGGCAACCCAGCTTGCGGAATACTTAAGTCAACATGGTGCATATTGTGGCGTAATACACGAACAAGGAACGAATCCATACAAGTGTAATCATATGCAAGATGCAAGGCTTCATAAAGGAAGCCCCCAAGTAAACAGGGTATTTGAATTTGTGCGTCACAAACAAAGTTTTGATAAGGAAATTTTTCACAAACAACTTTTTGCCAAAAAAGTATAATGCTTGGTCGAACCGAACTAAATTTAAAATTGAAAGTTTTTGAGCATGAAAGCGACTTAGCTGGTTAATGTGCTCAGTGTTGATGACGTGATTCGGGCTTGTGGCAAGATGAAGACGCCCATTGATCTGTGACAGATCCGACAAGGTTCACAGTCCTCGGCATGGCTGAGGTCCCAAACCCCAAGCTCGAGGTGTCCGAGCTTGCAGTGGGTCGAGGTCCCAGCCCCTAAGCCGGTTCCGAAGTGATCAAGGGAAGAGCTCGGTACTCCGAAGTGGCGACACAGCACGATCGCTGTGGAGATGTGAAGCCCCCGGTCTATCCGAGGAGACAAAGTAGGTCGGCAGGGTGACGCCGAAGTCCCGTGTGACGCCTCCGAAGTTGATTACGGGGAGAAAATGTTGACCCAATTGGGCGATGACGCTATCTGGCCGACACTGGCATCGGCTTGCCCAACATAACACGGTCGTAGCTGATTATCCTGCATACACAAAGTAGCAGAAGACAAAAAGAAAAAATGGTATAAAATAAGTAATTTGAGAAACATGATCTGAGCGTCAAATTTAGTTTGATGACATGACAGCGGTGACCACGCTATGCTGTGTGAATTGGTCTGAAAGACCGAGCTGCGGACTAGAGCGATGACGACAGCCTGGAACACTCCGGATGGCGACCACAGTGATTTTATTTGGATAGCGGGTGAAGCGACTGTGAATTTATAACGTGCCACGGTGCGTGGCCGAACAATCTGCTGTATCACAGACATGGAAACAGCCAGGTTGCGTACGCAGCACCTAGAAAAAAAACTTGGTGTAATTTAAATTTAAAGAAAAAATTTAGAGGATCTCCCTGATGGATGACGCCGAGCAGGGATCTTCTCGGCTCTGCAGGTAGTGCGCCCGCGCTAGTACTTCTAGCACTGCTCATCGGCTGTCGCCATCATCGGATGAAATAGTGCACGAATGCCACAGTCCGGACCCCTGTTGTAATCTGCAAACACAATTGAAAAAACTAGCAAAAAAAAAAATTCTTGATGAACTCAACTGCTGACCGAAATGTCTAATTGAAAAGGATAGCAAACAGGTCGGCCGAAAAAAGATGGCTATAGTGGAAATTGGACTCCAGACCGGGCGATCGTCCGATGTTACGCCGCTCCTAGAAAATCCTCTCGATCTAGATCTGCGGATAAAGTTTGACGAATGGCCAATAATAATACTCGATGGAAGATAATTCATGCAATGAATTTGATTGAAACGATGGCACCTGATTCCCGATGTAGCCAGAGGAGTATGTTGTTTCATGTGGGATATGGCCAAAATAGGATAGCACGTTGCATCAATCAAATCGATTGATGTGCCCCAACTAGTATGCGGCTGATTGCTCCACGGAGAAGTGCATGAAAAAAAGAAGTCCTTAGCCTAATGCGTGGAGGACCCAAGCTCAAAATTAACTAATAAAGAAAAGGAAAGAGGATTGGATCTTCCCTGTATGATGCGGGCGACCAGGGGATAGCTACAGACTCTTCGGTCCCCGTGCGCTGGTACTAGCGCTGCCGGAGTCCTTGGCTGGAACATGACCGGCCCGATTGCGTATATTTTTTCACTTGACCTATGCAGCGAATCATCTGGAACACCTCAGCTGGAAAACACCGCTGAACTGGATCCTCCACAAAGCGCAAGATTAGCCCGTCCACACGAATTGGGTCTGCTGCTCGTCCGTGGCAGAGCTCAAATCCGATGCACTACCAGGTGGCGGACATGGCCGCCACCGCTCAAATTTTCTTGATCGCAATTTGATATGAACAAAGTAGCACGGAGCAGCAATCATAATCTAGCAAAAATAAATAGTTTACGTGGAACAGATCTTAACTGAAAAATATCACCTGATCATCTCATCGATCCATGACGATCACCTAGCAGGTTCTCAATGAAAGCACCAATATCGGTTCAATATCCGGCGTATCTCGTAATAGGGGTCCTAAGCTAGGCGTCTTGGAACGATGGTAACATGGACACAGGATTTTACCCAGGTTCGGGCCCTCTTGATGGAGGTAAAACCATACGTCCTGCTTTTGATTGTATTCATATGGGATGTAGTACATGGTACATGTATCTACCACGAGATTGATCTAATGAATATTAGATTGTCTATTAACTAGCCTGGCCTCGGTTTATATAACACACCAGAGGCCTAGGGTTTGGAAGAGTCCTCGTCTTCTGCGCCAAGTCTCGTGGGATCTTCCTTGTATCTGGCATGGGCTGCCCGAAGTGGCCCATGAGTGAACCGCCATGGGGGGTTCCCGGCCCAATCCAGATGGTCGGGAGACGACATGGTAAGTACCCCCTAGTCCAGGACACCGTCAGGAAGCCCAACCGATCCAGAGCTTGCATGTACTCGATCATCTTGATCACATGCGGGCTCAGTGGATCGCCCTCTTTTAGCTTACAATTCATCAAGGATCGCAGACGTTGAACCTTTCAGTCCTAGCCTGCATTTGAAACATGCTCTTGAGGTTCTCGATCATATCGAAAGCCTCAATATTTTTGAACTGCTGCTGCAGACCGGGCTCCATAGAAGCCAGCATGAGACATCTGATCTCGTTTGATTCATCAACGAGTTTCTTGTAGGCATTTCTGGTTGTGGCATTAGCATTATCGGTAGGTTCCTCTGGAAGAGGATTCTCTAGAACTTGTTCCTTGTTCTCATGCCTAAGAACAATTCTTAGGTTTCTATACCAGGTGGTAAAGTTTGTCCCATTCAATTTATCTTTTTCCAGGATTGATTTCAAGACAAAAGGGGTAACTTGAGCAGGTGGTGCCATTGATCTAAAACAGAAATATGCAAAACACTAAGACATGTATTCATGAAGAGTAATTCATATTAAACATTTTAATAAGATCATTACTCCCACTGAAATCAACATCCCTCAGTTGATAGTTAGTGATTCAAGATCCAAGAGCAACATGTCTACTAGTGAGCTTTTGCATCACCGCTAGAGGACAAGATCACTCGGTAAGCAACTCTTGCCAATTGTATCTCCATACGACTCTTATTGTTGGGGACATCTCATGCCACGCCAACTCCTATGCCTCATGGCCCCAAACTATTTTGATAGCCACGACAAGTCAACCAATGCTTTGCGTGTAAGTGTCCGGCACAAACCCATCACTTCAAGGAGATCTAGTGGCACCCTAATTTTATAGTCCCACCACTAAATATACATGACATGTGAAGGCACAGCAATTGGGGAGGCATTTATACTTGACATTCTTTGAGGGATCACCCTACTTAAAACATCTACCATGCAAAAGAAGGGTGCATAAAAGGGATAAACTTTCACAGGCAGTTTACATATGTGTGATATGGTATAGCCCCCTTTCACAACGCATGGTGATCTCCATCTCCACGTGCACAGTCTACACATGGTCATTTCCATGCATGGTTGTCCTCATGGTGATCTCCATCTCCACGCCATGGTGTCAACCGCCAAGTGTTATATAAGATACTATGCTATTACAAACTAATAGCTACTGAAAGTAAATTACATTATATGGCTTCTAATGTTGACACGTAGGTCATTAATACAATAATGGACAACCATATGGCTCCTGCCGGTTGCTGCACTCATGACACACATGTCATGAAACAATAATGTACAAGCAACATTCATCGGCTATACCATATCACAATCATTCCCTGCAAAAGCGAGTCAGACGTTCTACCGCCGAAGATAAAACCTCCCGAAACTCTATTTTCCAAGTGGATCTTGGCCTAGCCAGAAGCGCCGAAATCTTGTTCCAAACTTTCATCGCTAATCCAACTTTTTGTTAGCTTCCATTTGACAGGTCATGGAGCAAAAACGGAGTTCGTATGCAAAAGTTACAGCCGTTTTAGCGAGACCGCTCCAACAGATTTCAGCACTGCGGAAATCACATTTCCACGGTGTTGATCTATGTTCCGATTCAATCAATCTCATTGATCTTCGCGTGCTGCATCTGGATTTACGTTCCGCCGTCTACCCCGATGGCGGAAACCGACCGGTAGGGTAACTTGTGTCACGACCTCTGCGTCACGATCACGAAAACAAGATCACGAAACCAACCTTCAACATTGAAGTGCGCGGCCGATCTCATCGACCCACACCTGAACCGATCTACATATCTCACATGCATATCATCGAATCTATCACCACACAGCAGAGGCTCTGATATCACTCTTGGAACACGCAGTACGCTATGCTAGTGCCAAATAAAATTTTCTACCATGCTCCCAAGATCATGCTGCTGGAAATAGATTACGTGACCGGGTTTACCACTAGACGCGCAGTCACCGTCGCGGAAGTAGAGTTGGTGATGCATGTAGTCGATCTCTCGGCCCGTCTCCTCCTCGTGTTGCCAATCTCCCACGAACGGCACCTCGCTGTTCCTTCGAACGGTTCGTCCAAGCACCGCAGATGTGATGCCTCCAAGGTATCCACACGTACGGGGAGCAGCGTCGAGCGGCGGACTGCTAGGTCCGGTCGCGCGACATGGGCATGGGGAGTGGCGCTGGCTAACTAGGGTCAGAAAGATTAACCCTAAGTGGTGCACCCACTCCCCTTTATATAGACCTTCGAGGTGGGCTCAACACTTGAGCCCACTAGGAGTCCACATCCATTTCCACTCGGATCCAATCTGAATGGGCTGCAACCCCTTAAGTGTGCGACCCTATAGGTTCACGTATGCATGGACACGACCAAGTCGATAGTTGGTAGCGGCTCCTAACAGAATGTGCCAACTCCGATGTGTGTGTAAAGTCATTTGACGAACCTCGACAATGTGTCATATGCAACATTCCTTTTGCCTCACGATATTTGTTGTCGAGTTCAAGGCGAGTACTTTTCACCCTTGTGATAGCTCGACCTCTCTTCTCGAAACCGTGATACAGATTTCCGAACTGGTTAACACTTAACCCAAGTCGCATGGCCATGCTTTCAGAATCTGATCACTCGAGAGGGCCCAGAGAATATCTCTCCAAATAGGAGGGGCAAATCCCATCTTGGTCAACCATGTCTCGCGGCATGTCTCACGACTTACCCGAAAGCTACCTTTATAACTACCCAGTTACGGAGCAATGTTTGATAGACCCTAAGCGAGTCGATCCTCATCCCAAGAACATGTGAGGACCTCAGGTCTAGGACATGGCATAGACATTGTACTTGAGAGTAACAAATGACTAGCTATATCTCATTGCATCTCAAAGTGGGTCTGTCCGACTCGGTGATCTCCATCCCCGAGTCCATACTATCGGTTTAGCATCTCCATGCACATGACTTGTGAAACATAGTCATCAACCGAGTCGTATAGTAGTCAAGGATATGTGTCCGCATAACCTTATCAACAAGGGACCATTAGAACAATCATCATATAATACATAGTTCCACAAACAAGTCACATACTTATTGATACATATCATTGATGATGTTCAAGGACAATACAAAGGACTCATGGATACATATGGAAATATCATGATAACATGGTTGCCTCTAGGGCATATCTCCAACAGTCTGGGCTTCAGCAGGCTCCATGGTGGCAAGGTAAGTCGCGAAGGAATGAATGGCTGCTCGACCGCTCTCAGTGACTGCCAACTCTTTGGTCGCGGGTTGCCGGCCGTTGACAGAGAAGCTCCGTGTGATTTCTGTGGTGACCACCAGGAGCTGGGCATGGGCGGTCTCGACATGGTCATGGGAGGCCTCCATCTGGGCTAAGGTCGCCGCTCCAGAACGAACAACTGTTGTGCCGCTCTTGCCAGTTGCTATCCCCGTCGCAGATGTTGCTGCCGCCACCTGCGTAGCAACAGCGGCCGTTTGGACTGCTTTGGCCGCCCGGTCGTAGATTGCGACCGCGCTCAGGTAGGTTGTTAGCAGGCACATGGCGGCTGTGGCCACGCTCTCGCCGGAGTGGGCCGCCAAAGTTTCCCTCACGAAGCAGGTCCACGCCCCCATCTTTCACTGGTGACAATTGAAAAGTGAAATGATATTTGGGGAGCAATCTAGTGTGCTTGATGCGCTGGTTGTGGACTGTAACAGACGTACCTTCTCGCATAAGCCATATACTACTCCGATGGTGCTCCAAGATATTTTGTACTGCATCTCACACGGTTTGTGATATTAAACTGTATGTGATCTACTTAATCTTTTGTCTGAAAAATAATATAAAAGTTGCCAAAAGTATATGAAAGTTGTAGAATATTGGCATGAAACAATCAAAAATTATAGATACGACAGAGACGTATCAACATCCTAAGCATAATTCCTACTCGTCCTCGAGTAGGTAAATGATAAAAAGATAATTTTTAATGTGGAATGCTACCTAGCATAATCTTGATCATATAATCTAATCATGGCATGAATATTAAGACACGAGTGATTCAAAGCAATAGTCTATCATTTGACATAATAATACTTCAAGCATACTAATAAAGCAATCATGTCTTCTCAAAATAACATGGCCAAAGAAAGTTATCCCTACAAAATCATATAGTCTGGCTATGCTCCATCTTCACCACATAAAGTATTTCATCATGCACAACCCCGATGACAAGCCAAGCAATTGTTTCATACTTTTAATATTCTCAAGCTTTTTCAACTTTCACGCAATACATGAGCATGAGCCATGGATATAGCACTATAGGTGGAATAGAATATGATGGTGGAGGTTGTGTGGAGAAGACAAAAAGGAAGAAAGTCTCACATCGACGCGGCTAATCAACGGGCTATGGAGATGCCCATCAATTGATGTCAATGCGAGGAGTAGGGATTGCCATGCAACAGATGCACTAAGAGCTATAAGTGTATGAAAGCTTAAAGCTGAAAACTAAGTGGGTGTGCATCCAACTTGCTTGCTCATGAAGACCTTGGGCATTTGAGGAATCCCATCATCGGAATATACAAGCCAAGTTCTATAATGAAAATTCCCACTAGTATATGAAAGTGATAACTCAAGAGGCTCTCTATATGAAGAACATGATGCTACTCTGAAGCACAAGTGTGGTAAAAGGATAGTAGCATTGCCCCTTCTCTCTTTTTCTCTCATTTGTTGGTGGGCTTCTTTGGCCTCTTTTATTTTTTGTGGGCTTCTTTGGCCTCTTTTATTTTTTGTAAAGTCCGGAGACTCATCCCGACTTGTGGGGGAATCATAGTCTCCATCATCCTTTCCTCACTGGGACAATGCTCTAATAATGATGATCATCACACTTTTATTTACTTACAACTCAATATTACAACTCGATAAAACTGATACATGATGACTATATGGATGCCTCTAGTAGTGTACCAGGATGTGCAATGATCTAGCATAGCAAAGATATCAAAAAATGGACAAGACATGGAAATATCATGCTAGCTATCTTATGATCATGCAAAGCAATATGATAATGAATGCTCAAGTCATGTATATGCACTACAAAAAAATACACTTCTGTGATGATACGTGTTTGTCACAGTAGGTCACGTTTTCTGTCATGCATGTACATCCATGATGATTTTATGACAGAATCAAGATAGTCATACCTGTGCTATGATACGTCTCCAACGTATCTATAATTGTTGATTGTTCCATGCTATTATATTATCAACCTTGGATGTTTTATATGCATTTATATGCTATTTTATGTGATTTTTGGGACTAACCTATTAACCTAGAGCCTAGTGCCAGTTTCTGTTTTTCCTTGTTTTAGAGTATCACAGAAAAGGAAAATCAAATGGAGTCCAATTGACCTGAAACTTCACGGAACTTAATTTTTGGAACGGAAGAAATCCAGGAGACTTGGAGTAGACGTCAGGGAAACTTCGAGGGAGGCACGAGGCAGGGAGGCGCGCCCTACTCCCTGGGCGCACCCCCACCCTTGTTGGCCCCTCGTGGCTCCCCTGACCGACTTCTTTCGCCTATATATGTCCATATACCCTAAAAACATCGGAGAACAAAATAGATCGGGAGTTCCGCTGCCAGAAGCCTCCGTAGCCACCAAAAACCAATCTAGACCCGTTCCGGCACCCTGCCGGAGGGGGGAATCCCTCTCTGGTGGCCATCTTCATCATCCCGTTGCTCTCCATGACGAGGAGGGAGTAGTTCTCCCTCGGGGCTGAGGGTATGTACCAGTAGCTATGTGTTTGATCTCTCTCTCTCTCATGTTCTTGAGGTGGTACAATCTTGATGTATCGCGAGCTTTGCTATTATAGTTGGATCTTATGATGTTTCTCCCCCTCTACTCTCTTATAATGGATTGAGTTTTCCCTTTGAAATTTTCTTATCGGATTGAGTCTTTAAGGATTTGAGAACACTTAATGTATGTCTTGCACATGCTTATCTGTGGTGATAATGGGATATCATGTGATCCACTTGATGTATGTTTTGGTGATCAACTTGCGAGTTCCGTGACCTCGTGAACTTATGCATAGGGGTTGGCACACGTTTTCGTCTTGACTCTCCGGTAGAAACTTTGGGGCACTCTTTGAAGTTCTTTGTGTTGGTTGAATAGATGAATCTAAGATTGTGTGATGCATATCGTATAATCATACCCATGGATACTTGAGGTGATATTGGAGTATCTAGGTGACATTAGGGTTTTGGTTGATTTGTGTCTTAAGGTGTTATTTTAGTACGAACTCTATGCTAGATTGAACGGAAAGAATAGATTCATGTTATTTTACTACGAACTCTTGAATAGATCGATCAGAAAGAATAACTTTGAGGTGGTTTTGTACCCTACAATAATCTCTTTGTTTGTTCTTCGCTATTAGTGACTTTGGAGTGACTCTTTGTTGCATGTTGAGGGATGGTTATATGATCCAATTATGTTATTATTGTTGAGGGAACTTGCAATAGTGAAAGTATGAACCCTAGGCCTTGTTTCAACGCATTGCAATACCGTTTGTGCTCACTTTTATCATTAGTTACCTTGCTATTTTTATATTTTCAGATTACAAAAACCTTTATCTACCATCCATATTGCACATGTATCACCATCTCTTCGCCGAACTAGTGCACCTATACAATTTACCATTGTATTGGGAGTGTTGGGGACACAAGAGACTCTTTGTTATTTGGTTACAGGGTTGTTTGAGAGAGACCATCTTCATCCTACGCCTCCCATGGATTGATAAGCCTTAGGTCATCCACTTGAGGGAAATTTGCTACTGTCCTACAAACCTCTGCACTTGGAGGCCCAACAACGTCTACAAGAAGAAGGTTGTGTAGTAGACATCAAGCTCTTTTCTGGCGCCGTTGCCAGGGAGGTTAGCGCTTGAAGGTATATCTTTAGATCTTGCAATCAAATCCTTTAGTTTCTTGTTTTATCACTAGTTTAGTTTATAAAAGAAAACTACCAAAAAACTGGAATTGAGTTTGCCTCATACGCTTCATCTTTTTAACATCTTTCATGAGAACGATGGAAAGGAAAATTGTTCTCAAATGCTAGAAGAAGAAGTCTATAAAATGTTTGTCACTAAATCTTTGAATGATGAGCATGATTGCAATGTTGTTAGTATGAACTCTTTGAATATCCATAGTACTAATGATGATTACACTAGATGAAAATATCTCTTATAAGCATGTCGAGTTTTGTGGAGTGCATAGAGTTTGCAAGTACATACCAAACAGGGAAGATAGATTTTGCAAGAGGCATAAGTATTTGGAAACTAAATGGTTGCAAGAAAGGCTAGATGTTTGTGCTGAAAATTTAAACTTTCTTAGCCGTACTTGTGAACTTTGCAATGAGCATGATCATTTCAGTACCCAATGCAAATTGTTTCATGATCGTATCGTGTGTAAAAATTGTGATGACTTGATTTCCCTTGCACATCATAATGAACTTAGTTTGCTCTTGGGTTATGAAGAAATGAAACGTATAACTAAGGTTATTCCAGAATTTTCCCTTGATAGAGTTCTTGATTTTGATCTAGAGGAAATTTATATGTATTGTGCGGTGAATTGCATTGAAAATCCTTATATTGCCAGGTATATAAAGAAAATAAAACAAATATAAGATGACGAGAATACTAATGAAAGGGAAGAGACTTCCCAATATCCTCCTATTATTTCTTATGATGAGTCAGGTAACGAGGAGGAGCTTTCTATTCAACCAATATCATTAATAAGGAGCTCCAAAAAGAGGGTTAAACCCACACATGATGTGAAGAAGAAAAATAAAAGACGGAGAAGCAAAGGTAAAAAGGTATCCCTCCCAAATGATGTTGCTCTTATTACTCATTGTGATGATGATAATTGCTATACTATTGGTGCTATCCATACTATTAATGATGAGAGTGATTATGCTTATGATATGAAAAGGCCCAAGCTTGGGGATGCTATGTTTGATGAGAATGTCATGTTTAAGAATATATTTTCTGCAATTAATGTTTGTCCCAAGCTTGGGGATGCCATGTTTAATGAATATGATATTTTTGGCCTCCCAAGTTTTGATATCCAAATTTGTTATGATGATTGCATGCCCCCTACTTATGATGATTATATTGATGAAAGTGGGTTTGGAAGAGTGTCAACTTTAGGAAGTAATGATCCCACTATTTTGGAGGGTGTTGAATCTTATTGTGATAATTATGAAAGTGGATTTGGAGAGGTCATGACTTTATTTAGTAATGATTCCACTATCTTGGAAGAGGCTTTAATTGATTATGATGAGAACAAAGTTGCTACTTATGATGATTATTGTGATGACACTTATGCTATAAAAAGTAGTGATGATTATATTTATAAAACTTTTCATGATTATGATTACCCTTTTTCTTAACATTACTCTTTTAATGTGGAAACAATTTATAGTATTTGAGTTTCTTATGATACTCCCACTATTCCGAATGAGAAGAATTTTGCTTATGTGGAGAATTGTAAATTTTCTATGCTTCTAGATCATGAAAAGAATGCTTTATGTGATGGTTATATTGTTGAATTCATTAATGATGCTACTGAAAATTATTATGAGGGAGGAACTTATGCTTGTAGGAATTGCAATAATATCAAGTTTCCTCTCTATGTGCTTAAAGTTTTGAAGTTATGCTTGTTTTACCTTCCTATGCAAGTTGATTCTTGTTCCCACAAGTTGTTTGCTCACAAAATCCCTATGCATAGGAAGTGGGTTAGACTTAGATGTGCTAGTCATATTCTTCATGATGCTCTCTTTATGTTACAATTCTTATCTTTTATGTGAGCATCATTGAAATCATCATGCTTAGCTAGGGGCGTTAAACGATAGCGCCTGTTGGGAGGCAACCCAACTTTATTTTTGTTCATTGCTTTTTGCTCCTGTTTAGCAATAAATAATTTATCTAGCCTCTGTTATGATTGAGTTTTTATGTCTTAATTAGTGTTTGTGCCAAGTAGAACCTTTGGGAAGACTTGGGTGAAGTCTTTGTGATCTTGCTATAAAAAACAGAAACTTTAACACTCACGAGATTAGCTGCCATTTTTTTACTGGAGAGTGCGATTAAGTTGATTATTTTTTCAGATGATTAATAGACAAATTCCTCACGTACAGAAATTTATTTTAGAATTTTTGGGGTTACAGAAGTATACGTTTGATCTAGATTACTACAGACTGTTCTGTTTTTGACAGATTCTGTTTTCTATGTGTTGTTTGCTTATTTTGATGAATCTATGAGTAGTATCGGAGGGTATGAACCATATATGAGTTGGAATACAGTAGATATTACACAAATATGAATTTAGAATGAGTTAACAACAGTACCTAAGTGGTGATTTATTTTCTTATACTAACGGAGCTCACGAAGATTTTCTTTTAAGTTTTGTGTTGTGAAATTTTCAAGTTTTGGGTAAGGATTTGATGGATTATGGAACAAGGAGTGGCAAGATCCTAAGATTGGGGATGCCCAAGGCACCCCGAGGTAAAATACAAGGACGCCAAAAAGCCTAAGCTTGGGGATGCCCCGGAAGGCATCCCCACTTTTGTCTTCGTTCATCGGTAACTTTACTTGGAGCTATATTTTTATTCGCCACATGATATGTGTTTTGCTTCGAGCGTCTTGTATGATTTGAGTCTTTGATTTTTATTTTACCACAATCATCCTTGCTGTACACACCTTTTGAGAGAGACACACATGAATTGGAATTTATTAGAATACTCTATGTGCTTCACTTATATCTTTTGAGCTATATAATTTTTGCTCTAGTGCTTCACTTATATCTTTTAGAGCACAGTGGTGGTTTTATTTTATAGAAATAATTGATCTCTAATGCTTCACTTATATTATTTTAAGAGTCCTAGAACAACATGGCAATTTGCTTCTAGGCATAATAAAAACTTTCATATAAGTGCATTGAATACTAAGAGAAGTTTGATACTTGATGATTGTTTTGAGATATGGAGATGGTGATATTAGAGTCATGCTAGTTGAGTAGTTGTGAATTTGAGAAATACTTGTGTTGAAGTTTGTGATTCCCGTAGCATGCACGTATGGTGAACCGTTATGTGATGAAGTCGGAGCATGATTTATTTATTGATTGCCTTCCTTATGAGTGGCGGTCGGGGACGAGCGATGGTCTTTTCCTACCAATCTATCCCCCTAGGAGCACGCACGTAGTACTTTGTTTTGATAACTAATAGGTTTTTCAATAAGTATGTGAGTTCTTTATGACTAATGTTGAGTCCATGGATTATACGCACCCTCACCCTTCCACAATTGCTAGCCTCTATAGTACCACGCAACTTTCGTTGGTACCATAAACCCACCATATACCTTCCTCAAAACAGCCACCATACCTACCTATTATGGCATTTCCATAGCCATTCCGAGATATATCCACCGTTCCGTTTGCTATGACACGCTTCATCATTGTCATATTGCTTTGCATGATCATGTAGTTGACATCGTATTTGTGGCAAAGCCACCGTTCATAATTCTTTCATACATGTCACTCTTGATTCATTGCATATCCCGGCACACCGCCGGAGGCATTCACATAGAGTCATATTTTGTTCTAAGTATTGAGTTATAATTCTTGAGTTGTAAGTAAAAAAAGTGTGATGGTCATCATTCTTAGAGCATTGTCCTAGTGAGGAAAGGATGATGGAGACTATGATTCCCCCACAAGTCGGGATGAGACTCTGGACGAAAAAAGCGAGAAAAAAGAGGCCAAAAAGAAAAAAAGAAGAAGGCCCAAATAAAAAAAGAAATGAGGGAAAAAGATAGAAGGGACAATGTTACTGTCCTTTTCCACACTTGTGCTTCAAAGTAGCACCATGATCTTCATGATAGAGAGTCTCCTATGTTGTCACTTTCATAAACTAGTGGGAATTTTACATTATAGAACTTGGCTTGTATATTCCAATGATGGCCTTCCTCAAATTGCCCTAGGTCTTCGTGAGAAAGCAAGTTGGATGCACACCCACTTAGTTTCTTTTGTTGAGCTTTCATACACTTATAGCTCTAGTGCATCCGTTGCATGGCAATCCCTACTCACTCACATTGATATCTATTAATGGCATCGCCAGAGCCCGTTGATACACCTAGTTTATCTGAGACTATCTTCTCATTTTTTGTCTTCTCCACAACCACCATTCTATTCCACCTATAGTGCTATGTCCATGGCTCACCCTCATGTATTGCGTGAAGATTGAAAAAGTTTGAGAACATCAAAAGTATGAAACAATTGAAAAGTGAAATGATATTTGGGGAGCGAGCTAGTGTGCTTGATGCGCTGGTTGTGGACTGTAACCGACGTACCTTATCGCGTAAGCCATATACTACTCCGATGGTGCTCCAAGATATTTTGTACTTCATCTCACACGGTTAGTGATAATAAGATGTATGTGATCTACTTACTCTTTTGTCTGAAGAAATAATATAAAAGTTGCCAAAAGTATATGAAAGTTGTAGAATATTGGCATGAAACAATCAAAAATTATAGATACGACAGAGACGTATCAACATCCCAAGCTTAATTCCTGCTCGTCCTCGAGTAGGTAAATGATAAAAAGATAATTTTTGGTGTGGAATGCTACCTAGCATAATCTTGATCATATAATCTAATCATGGCATGAATATTAAGACACGAGTGATTCAAAGCAATAGTCTATCATTTGACATAATAATACTTCAAGCATACTAATAAAGCAATCATGTCTTCTCAAAATAACATGGCCAAAGAAAGTTATCCCTACAAAATCATATAGTCTAGCTATGCTCCATCTTCACCACATAAAGTATTTCATCATGCACAACCCCGATGACAAGCCAAGCAATTGTTTCATACTTTTAATATTCTCAAGCTTTTTCAACTTTCACGCAATACATGAGCGTGAGCCATGGATATAGCACTATAGGTGGAATAGAATATGATGGTGGAGGTTGTGTGGAGAAGACAAAAAGGAAGAAAGTCTCACATCGACGCAGCTAATCAACGGGCTATGGAGATGCCCATCAATTGATGTCAATGCGAGGAGTAGGGATTGCCATGCAACATATGTACTAGGAGCTATAAGTGTATGAAAGCTCAAACTGAAAACTAAGTGGGTGTGCATCCAACTTGCTTGCTCATGAAGACCTTGGGCATTTGAGGAATCCCATCATCGGAATATACAAGCCAAGTTCTATAATGAAAATTCCCACTAGTATATGAAAGTGATAACTCAAGAGACTCTCTATATGAAGAACATGGTGCCACTCTGAAGCACAAGTGTTGTAAAAGGATAGTAGCATTGCCCCTTCTCTCTTTTTCTCTCATTTTTTGGTGGGCTTCTTTGGCCTCTTTTATTTTTTGTAAAGTTTGGAGATTCATCCCGACTTGTGGGGGAATCATAGTCTCCATCATCCTTTCCTCACTGGGACAATGCTCTAATAATGATGATCATCACACTTTTATTTACTTACAACTCAATATTACAACTCGATAAAACTGATACATGATGACTATATGGATGCCTCTGGTAGTGTACCAGGATGTGCAATGATCTAGCATAGCAAAGATATCAAAAAACGGACAAGACATGGAAATATCGTGCTAGCTATCTTATGATCATGCAAAACAATATGATAATGAATGCTCAAGTCATGTATATGCACTACAAAAAAATACACTTCTGTGATGACACGTGTTTGTCACAGTAGGTCACGTTTTCTGTCATGCATGTACATCCATGACGATTTTATGACAGAATCTAGATAGTCATACCTGTGCTGTGATACGTCTCCAACGTATCTCTATATTTTTTGATTGTTCCATGCTATTATATTATCAACCTTGGATGTTTTATATGCATTTATATGCTATTTTATATGATTTTTTGGACTAACCTATTAACCTAGAGCCTAGTGCCAATTTATGTTTTTCCTTGTTTTAGAGTATCGCAGAAAAGGAAAATCAAACGGAGTCCAATTGACCTGAAACTTCATGGAACTTATTTTTGGAACACAAGCAAGCCAGGAGACTTGGAGTAGACGTCAGGGAAGCTTTGAGGGAGGCAGAGGCAGGGAGGCGCGTCCTACCCCCTGGGCGCGCTCCCACCCTCGTGGGCCCCTCGTGGCTCCCCTGACCGACTTCTTTTGCCTATATATGTCCATATACCCTAAAACCATCGGAGAACAGAGTAGATCGGGAGTTCCGCCGCCAGAAGCCTCCGTAGCCACCGAAAACCAATCTAGACCCGTTCCGGCACCCTGCCGGAGAGGGGAACCCCTCTCCGGTGGCCATCTTCATCATTCCGGTGCTCTCCATGACGAGGAGGGAGTAGTTCTCCCTTGGGGCTGAGGGTATGTACCAGTAGCTATGTGTTTGATCTCTCTCTTTCTCATCTTCTTGAGGTGGTACGATCTTGATGTATCGCGAGCTTTGCTATTATAGTTGGATCTTATGATGTTTCTCCCCCTCTACTCTCTTGTAATGGATTGAGTTTTCCCTTTGAAGTGATCTTATCGGATTGAGTCTTTAAGGATTTGAGAACACTTGATGTATGTCTTGAACGTGCTTATGTGTGGTGACATTGGGATATCATGTGATCCACTTGATGTATGTTTTGGTGATCAACTTGCGAGTTCCGTGACGTCGTGAACTTATGCATAGGGGTTGGCACACGTTTTCATCTTGAATCTACGGTAGAAACTTTGGGGCACTCTTTGAAGTTCTTTGTGTTGGTTGAATAGATGAATCTGAGATTGTGTGATGCATATCGTATAATCATACCCATGGATACTTGAGGTGACATTGGAGTATCTAGGTGACATTAGGGTTTTGGTTGATTTGTGTCTTAAGGTGTTATTCTAATACGAACTCTATGATAGATTGAACGGAAAGAATAGCTTCATGTTATTTTACTACGGACTCTTGAATAGATCGGTCAGAAAGAATAACTTTGAGGTGGTTACGTACCCTACAATAATCTCTTCGTTTGTTCTTCGCTATTAGTGACTTTGGAGTGACTCTTTGTTGCATGTTGAGGGATGGTTATATGTTCCAATTATGTTATTATTGTTGAGGGAACTTGCAATAGTGAAAGTATGAACCCTAGGCCTTGTTTCAATGCATTGCAATACCGTTTGTGCTCACTTTTATCATTAGTTACCTTGCTTTTTTTATATTTTTCAGATTACAAAAACCTTTATCTACCATCCATATTGCACTTGTATCACCATCTCTTCGCCAAACTAGTGCACCTATACAATTTACCATTGTATTGGGTGTGTTGGGGACACAAGAGACTCTTTGTTATTTGGTTGCAGGGTTGTTTGAGAGAGACCATCTTCATCCTACACCTCCCGCGGATTGATAAACCTTAGGTCATCCACTTGAGGGAAATTTGCTACTGTCCTACAAACCTCTACACTTGGAGGCCCAAAAACGTCTATAAGAAGAAGGTTGTGTAGTAGACATCATGCTGTCGTAGAAGTGTTCCATGACATTACCAAAATTATCATCACAGAAGTGTCCACTTCCATGACGATAAATGGCGCGTCATGGAAGTGTTTTCGTCAAGGGTAACTAACACGTGGCATCCACCATAACAGTTCGCCGTTAAGCTATCGGGTCCGGTTTTGGATCCGATAACCCGTTAACAGCCCAGACCAATGGGGATTTTCCACGTGTAAAATTCTCATTGGCCATAGGAAACACGTGTCGGCTCACCGTTCGGACAGATGGCATCCACTCATTGGACAGGAGGCGCCTATGATATGTCGACACGTGGCACGACCCAACAGAGGCCCATCCCGGTTAAAAGGCCGGCCGGTTTGACTTTGTCAAAAGGTAACGCGTCGACCCATGGAAAGCCTATTAACGGCCTGTTCGTATATAGCCCGTTTATGGCCTATCAGAATTAAGCCTAGTAGCTTCATCTGGGCCGTCCAATATGGTTCCAGCCCGCTGTAACTTCCGGCCCATGTATGGCCCATGATGTCTTTCGGCCCATATGAGGCCCTTTGTAACTCTGGGCCCATTAAAGGCCGAGATGAAACTGGCCCATAATGAACAGTGCATCGCTTTATACCCATTGACGGCCCATTTTTCCTTCGGCGGTTTCCAGCCCGTGTTAACTTTCGGCCTTCTAAGGGCTCTTTTATTCTTGGGCTCATTTCTAGAATTCGGCTAGTTACGGTCCGTTACTGGCCTGTTCCGTTTGTAGGCCAAATTCAGCCTGTGGTTACATTCGGCCCGTTTGTGGCCCGTTAACCCGTTGGGCTATTTTTATAGCGTTATCAAATACGGCCTATGAATGGCCCATTATGGTCCACGAATAGTACGGCCCATGTGTTGGCGAAATGATTATACGCCCCGTAGAAGGCCCATGGATCCTACGGCCCGTAGAAGACCAATGGATCCTATGGCCCGTAGAAAGCCCATGCATCATACGCCCCGTAGAAGGCCCATGGATCATATGGCCCGTAGAAAGTCCATGGATCCTACGGCCCGTAGAAGGCCCATGGATCCTATGGCCCGTAGAAGGCCCATGGATCCTATGTCCCACAGGAGGCCCATGGTTACAACAGTTCGTGTGTTGCCATGATTATTGTGGCCTAGTTACCAAAAATAGGTTATTGTGGCCACTAGAAAAATGTGGAAAAAGAACTGCAGTGACTACAAGCAAACAAGTAAACAAGACAATAAGGAAATAAATAAGCAAGCAACTAACGCTAGCCTATTATAGCTATCACACATATTACATCCACTGGCATCAAAGTTCTCCACCAGTGCAAATATAGGGAACAAAGCAGCATATTACATACACTGGCCGTCAAAATTGGCCACCAGTGCAAATAAATGCGCCAGCAAAACAAGTCCATAACTGAAACAACTTCAGAAGAGCTCAAGAAACGTTATCCTGGGATCCACCATGCTGGCAATAAGCTTAGCAAGCTTATTAGCTTTGTCCTGTTTGGCGCTAAAATCCTCCAACGCTTGCTGTTGCACCAGAAAGTATGCATTTGAATGCTACAGGGACTTCCGCAGTCCTTCCACTTCTTGTCGCAGCACAACTGATCGATGTCTTTCAGCTTGTAGTTGAGACTCAAGAAACCGAATTGATTCAGACAGTGAGTTTGAATAGCTTGTGCAAGCGGTAGTGGCCAGTAACTCGAACAGTAAACCAAGACAGGACTTTGCGATTGTCTCACTGTCTTCAAGATGGTTTTCCTTAGCTGTTTTATCAGCTTTGTTAGAGACCAACAAAGATGTATCACTATCCTGAACCTTATCTACATTACTTCCTTTACCATTGCTTAATAAGGCACTCTTCCCCAATATTCTGTCAGCATTCTAAAAGAAGAAAACAAGCAGACACATAATAGGTTTAGCACGTACTAGTATATGAAACTCATTTCGGTGGACCAGTTCATTAGTAAGGTGGACAAGATTAAACTACCAAGTCTTCTATTGCCAAGTAGTACATTATAAAAGCATAAAACAAAGATATATCTATGTCCTATGGTCACTGCATTGTCTTGCCAAATCAAAATAGAGACACGGTTCAAATCATATCAGTTCAAGAGAAAGCATCACTGAAAGAATACAAAGCATGGGAAACTACACGACACAACAAGATTTCAGATGTGTGCCACGGGTCTACATGTACAACAACACTATTGGCCCCGTTGTGATGCTAGCAATGTGCATGATATGAGAAGTCAACTTTATACACAATTGAAATTGAAATCAACAGAGCTATTTATAAGAGCAAACCTGTTAAAGAAACATGCGTAAACATACCTGTTGTGCCATTGGAGTTTCCATTGGATCGTTCAATTTAAAAATAAGTTTGTATGAGTAAATATAGTGATACAAGAGCAAAGCAGTATGCACGATAGAAATGGAATCTTAAATGAGAATAGTTGTTCTTTAGGTTTAAGCACTTGTTCTACATGAACAGAGTACAGTAAGACGCAAGCATATAGTACTTAAAATAAAATGAGCTCATAGACCTTACCACATTCTTGGTTCGGGACCAGTACAGAACAAGGCGTTCCCAGTCATCATCCAGTAAATGTGACTCAGGAGAACCTAAGGGAATTTGATGAGTTTCTTTGCCAGTGAAGTATGTTTTCTTCAAGTAATTTCAATACTGCCACCAAGCATTCTTGAAGATAGCAGAGGTATTAACACAGGTTACCTCATCCCGAGTTTCCAAACCGGTCCTTCTTTATAGAGAAAAATGGGAAAATTTGATGTATTATAACCATCATGGATGTAGAATGTATGGGACAAAGCAAAGTAATTGCCATGAATAACATTACTCACACATAACTCCTAGACAAACACCTGCAGCTGGCATTTTCCTTCATCTTCAGTATAATATTTCCATGATGGGAAGATACACACATAGGATTTAACAACATCAAATGCAATAGATGCTAAACTATGAATGGTTGGTTGTGCTTCCTCCACAGGAATAGGTGTACTAACTGGTGGAGTTGGGGTTCGCCGTGGTAGTACTGACGCTTTGGGCACTGGAGCTGCCTTACTAACTGCTTTTGTTTGGGAGCTCTATGGTGGAGATGGTGATGTGTCAACATGAACAGGGTTACTATTTGCTGGGGTTGTGGTTAGATTGGGTGAAGCTAGTTCTCTGTCCATCGCAGTAGGGGTAAAATCTGTGAGAGTCTGGGTTATGTGTGGTAGGGCTGGTTCTCATGCATGTACAACCGGGGTGCTATCTCCACCAAGATGTAGCACTGTTTTATTTGAAGACCGTGTTTTTACTCCGCTAGATACTGCCATCACCCGCTCCAATTCAAATGGCTGATAAACAGGAAACATAGTTGAATGTACAAACATTGTATGAGAGACAAATGCAATAGATAGTGTGGAAAAAAGAGGGCATGAAATAGTTGACATGTATATTGTTTAACTAAAATGAATAGCATGACATAATTTCACATACATGATGTCTATCTAAACTGGATAGCATAGCATAACATAGTTCAAAGATATGATGACTAACTAAACATGATCGCATGACATAATTCACATACATGTTATCTAAGTAATTAGGATCGCATGATTTAATTCACATATGTGATTTATATGCTAAGCAAAGGGCATTCACATATATGATGTCTGAACTAAGAACATGGTGTTGAATATTGTGTATATGATGTCTAAACTATGCAATGCAAGACACCATATGCATGATATGAGTAGTATAACCATGCCAAGTTAGAGCACACACCTCGGTGGGGGAATAGGACATGTCATCTGTCTCTGAATCCATCTCCGAGGAGCTATCGGGACCCAGCAAGAGATTTGCTTTGACAGGTAGCATTGTCTGCTCTGAAGGCCTTGTTTTCACTCCAGATTTTTCCATCACCCACTCAAATGGCTGATTCACAGGAAGAGTTGTTTAATGTACAAACATTGTCGATAGATGGAAATGTAATGAAGAAAAGGATGGGCAAGATATCATTCAAATATATGATGCCTGGTTAAACAGGATGGCATTGCACATTTCACATATATTATGGCTGGCTAAAAGACATGAGACTGCATAATTCCCATATATGATATTGATACTAAATAGGTGGCATTACATAACATGTATAAACTAAGCAGATGACATATATGATGTCGAAAGTAGGCACTGCAAGGCAACATATGCATGATATGACTAACATCATCATGCCAAGTTAGAGCAAACACCTTGGGGAGGGGGGGGGGGGTAAATAGGAGTGGTCAGCTGCATCTGAATCCGCCTGAGAACAGATATCTTTCTTTGGATTACAATCTGGAGAGGGGGGAGGGTTTTCCATTAAACCCACCATGGAGCGATGTCTGCATGACATTGTATTGCCGCGCAAAACTCTTCTCTTTTTCTCTACATGTTCAACATGATTGTGTACAATATCTAACATGCATACAAAAAAATATAGTGAGATTATGTAAGGAGAGCATGTAGAAATCTAGAGTAATGGTAACAACCAGTGGATGGATCATAAAATAATGATAGCAGGGTGATGATTGCTTTAATTTAATAAAAACAGATGATTATTGCTTTACTATTTGTTTCCCACCCAAGATGAACAACATAGGCATACCCTAGGTGAACCAGATATTAGACAGAGATACTATTCATTGCTGCCTCGATATGTGCCCCACAACTAATTTATAACTCAAGTTTGAACATCAATTTGGACCCGACTTGGAGTCTAATAGGTGAACATGACAATATTGTAGCAGGTAATATTAAGCAATGCATAACATAAGCAGAAACAAAAGAGTGCGATCTCTCTTGTGGACCCGTGTACTCCTCAGGTTCATCTGTCGAGTCGATGACGGTGATGCTGTTGCGGTGGGTGCCTGCTGCAGGGAAGGAGATCTAAGGCGGCGAAAGATGGTCGGGAGTCGTGATGTTTGGTTTGGTGGACGCTTCTGTCGATGGATCAGCTCAGGTGAGGTGGACGACGTCGCGGCAGGAGTAGGACAAACCACACAAAGTTTTCTTCGACACCTACCTGTAACTAAAGTAATTCTGTAAGGGCTCATTTGGCTTGCATGATTCTAAAAATGCAAGGATAGGAGGAAAAACACCAGAATAAGTTAGGAATGCACATGGGAAACAAAGCATTTGTGAACACAAGATTTCTGTCAACTTGGGTGTTTGGTTCACAGGAATTGCAGGACCAGAGGAATGCAAAGAAACATGGCCAAAATAAAGTGAAACCATATGAAAGCGTGTACAGTTAGAATGTTATTCCGCCACTAATGCACTTGGTCTTGTTTTCATGCATAGGATTTTGAAAAGTAGGTCCAGGTGGATGTTTTGCTCCATTCCTTTCAACAAAATACATGAATAATTGAATAGTAGAGTGCCATAGGAAAATTTCCTATAGCTATGTTTTTCCGTTGAACCAAAATAGCCCTAATGGATCGACATGAATGTAGAGTAATAAGTGATGCGACAAGTGTACAACCTCTTTGCTGTAGCCGTGTCGACCTCAACATCATTGGGTTGGTCGCTGAAGAAGTTGAGGTAGAGGTGGCTGTCGGAGGTGTGGAGGAAGATCTGAGGAATCTGTAGACGGCGTCCAGGGCACTACTCTGTTGTGATGGATCATTCCGTTGTTAGAGCAGCTCCGGTGAGCCGTAAGACGTCGAGACTGAAGCAGCACAGGACAGACATCATTAATCTCAAGTGGGATTCTAATAGCATCTCCTATATATGATGTAAAATACATTAACACCAAAAACCACCTGACTACAACAGATGAGGTAAAAACTGTTGACTCTCAACTTAACTGTCGAAACTGAAATTTATTGTGGAATCTGAATGTTAGTGTCGAAATTGAATGCAATGGTAGCAGAGAGGCACTTCACAGGTAGTTTAGGGTGGGCCTGCAGTTCATCTTCAACCTGCACCCCCCTGAGCCGCCAGCCACCATCGGCCGAACCGCCGACCCCCGCGCCGCCCCGAAACAACTCCCCACCACCGGTCTGCCGCCGCCTTGCCGCCCCGAAACAACTCCCCATCGCCAGTCCGCCGCCACCCCAGCTAGCCCTCTAGCCCCCCGCACCAATCTTTTTCTCCGACAATCCCCACGCCACCGCCCCCACCGCCAGCGGCCACTGCCCCCACCCTAAACCCTGAGATAGATAGTGGGGTACCTCTCCGGCGAGCCCCCCTCCCCGCTGCGGGTGGTTCTTCTTTAACTCCGGCGAGCCCCCCACCCCCTAAAAATCGACTGACCCAAAAGTTGATTCAGTCGACTGAAGTATAGCTAAATCGGAGCAAAGCAGCAGCACGACGAGGGGGAGAGCAGTAGCAGCAGCGCGAGCGAGCGAGCGAGAGTCGGAGCAGAAACAACAGATCCGGCTGGTATGGACGCCGCCGTCGAAGGGGCCTCGCACTAGGGGAGAGCCGCCATGGAGATGTCGCCCGGGGCACTAGCTTCGAGGTAGCCGCTCCATGGGGGTGCGGGATGGAGCACCGTCGACGTCGAGAGGTCGAGTTAAGGAGAAGGTGCAATGCGATGAGTGTACAACCTCTTTGGTGGCGCCGAGTAGGCCTCGGCTCCGTCCGAGGAGTCTGTGAGGATGCTACGATTCCGGTGGAGTAGGTTAAGGCGGTGCTGTGGGGATGGAGCAGCCGCAATAGATGAGGCGATCGTCGGAGCAGCTCCTTGGAGGTGGAGGACGGGGAGGCTGAACCAGCGGGACGACGAGATGGATGACGGATCCTCATCCGGGGAGGTGGATGAGGGACGTGGAGCTATTGCGGTGGACAACGTCATCGGGGAAGAGGCTCCGACTGGGCAGTGGTGAGGTGGCAGACGGAGGAGGGTGGGGTTTCACGGCTGGAGCGGAGAGGTTATGGCGGCCTGTGATTTCTAATGGTGAAAAGGAGGCGATGGGAGGGGGGAACCATGACTTAGGGACGCGCTTGTCCAAAATGTAGGGTGTGTTACAAAAATACCCCCACCGATTTGAACTAGCGGCCCTTTCGGCTCAGGGTTAGAAGAGGGATTTCGCGTGTTGGGATTTGGCAGCTGGAGGGAGTTTTCATGCGCATTGTAACTTCAGGAAAGCAAGGCGCGGGTTGTGAAGGCGCCAGTTTTGGGAGCACGATATCTGAATTTTCGGGATATAACAAGGCACGGGTTGAAATTTAGGGACAAGCCTAACGTGTAATATTGTACTTGTACGTACCAAATCAATTCACACTTGCCTCGACGAGAAAAAACAAAAAAAAACTATTCACACCACACAAAGAGAGAGTCGTGTCCCGTTTTACAATACAAATGCTATTCAAAGCTACTCCCTCCTTTCATCTATATAGGGCCTAATGCGTTTTTCGAGGCTAACTTTGACCAAATATTAGAGCAATAATATATGACATGCAACTTACACAAAGCACACCATTAAATTCGAGTATGAATCCATGTTATGTCCAATTAAATTTTTTCCCTGGCTGTATAATGCATGTAACCTACTCATACCAACATTTTAGTGCATTCCAAATGTCTATACTACCGCTGCAATTCGAACTAAATTTGAATTCGTTTCTCTATTTCAATAAGAATCTATAATCATGATTGTTGCCAGCTTGAACCATCATTCGTGTATTACCTTAACAACACACCACCTGATTACTATAGAGATAGATATGAACTATGTGTACTATATGAACTCGAATTCAATTTTTTGAATACACTTGATGTTGATTCCAAATAATAGTACATTTGATGTACTAATTATATATTCATAATCTAAACCATGTTCCATACGTACACCATGTTTATCACACAAAGTATAGTGCCCCGCCCCCTACATTATGACAAGTATTTAGCCCTGAGCTGCAAAAGCCACACATTAGCCCAAATTATAATCAATGTTCTATATATATTATAAGTAGTACTGGCAAGATGCCCATTGTCGGTGTCAAAATCGGAGGATCTCGGGTAGGGGGTCCCAAACTGTGCGTCTAAGGTCGATGGTAACAAGAGACAGGGGACACGATGTTTACCCAGGTTCGGGACCTCTCTATGGAGGTAATACCCTACGTCCTGCTTGATTGATATTGATGAATATGAGTATTACAAGAGTTGATCTACCACGAGATCATAATGGCTAAACCCTAGAGGTCTAGCTTGTATGGCTATGGTAATGAATACCCCTCTCTCCGGACTAAGCCCTCTGGTTTATATAAACACCAGGAGGATCTAGGGTTACATAAGGTCAGTTACAAAGAAAGGAATCTACATGTTTGGTCACCAAGCTTGCCCTCCATGCCAAGGAGAGTCCCATCCGAACACGGGTGTAGTCTTCGGTCTTCGTATCTTCACATCCCATTAGTCCGACCCATAGTTAACAGGCTGGACGCCTGAGGACCCCTTAGTCCAGGACTCCCTCAGTAGCCCCTGAACCTGGCTTCAATGACAAGGTATCCGTCGCATAGATATGTCTTCGGCATTGCAAGGCGGGTTCCTCCTTCCGAACTCCAAGATATTCTTCGGACGAAACAAATGTGTCCGAATCTGCAACACACAGCTGTAGAGAGTATAATATTTCACGAATCCAATCTGCTGACCACTTAGTAATGTGATGTCACGCTTGCCCGGTCATTCTTTCGAACCGTTTCCTGTCCCGCCGTTCCACATTTCGAGGTGTGGTTTTTGTTGGCACATCCTGTCGAAGCAGAGATCGTGTCCCCTTATTGCGGGATTCTCATCAATATGAGCGTGAGTAACCCAACCGTCCTGCGGGAAAGATTCCTTAGGAATAGGCAGGTTCTCAGGCTTAGGAGGGGGCGTTCAATACCCGCTGCCTTTATAAAGGAACCAAGGGTCGTCTTTTTTATGCCAAACCTCTCTTCAGCCTTCCCAACCTCGAGTTCTAGCACCCAAGGTCCGACTTCATTGCTTCGAGCCTCCCCATCATGTCAGGATCTAGCCCTCAAGGCCGATGGGAGGCTTCCTCCGTTATAGAGGAGGATATTGCGAAGCTTCGGGCGACCAGATACTTGACCGCAGAGATCCACCATAGGCTTCCTGCTCAAGGACACGTTATTCCGACACCCAGATCTGATGAGAGGGTCGTATTCATCTCCCACTTCCTCCGAGGGCTAGGGCTCGCTCTTCACCCCTTCGTTCGGGGGCTAATGTTTTATTACGGACTAGATTTTCATGATCTATCTCCGGACTCTTTCCTCCACGTCTCGGCATTCATCATTACATGTGAGGCCTTCCTACGAATCCCCCACACTTCGGCTTATGGCTCAAGACTTTTAGTGTGAAGCCAAAGGTGGTCGACGGGGAACAGGCGGAGTGCGGTCGTGCTGTAGTGAGCAAGCTTACCAACACTCTCTGGCCAAAAGGCTCTTTCACCGAAAGCTCCAACCAATGGCAGCGAGAATGGTTTCATGTCACGGAACCTCATAGCACCAAGTGGGCAGCTATACCTGCATTCCGTTCTGGCCCTCCGCCATAGCTTGCATCATGGATTAACAAGGGGCTGGACTGGGGATCAGTTGACGAAGTGCAAACTCTACAGAGCCGCATCCAAACCCTCCTTGAGAGAGACATCGATCTTGTCAACGTGATTCAAGTGATGCTAGTTCGTGGAATCCTGCCATGCCAGTGCAGATCTCACCGCATGTGGGAGCTTAATCCAAAAGGACCACGAACCCTCCAACACTTCTTCGGCATTACGCACGAAGGGATGTGGAAGCTGTTTTTCGGGAAGCGAAAACATTGGGCAGACACTACAGAGGACACTGGCCTTGACTGCCACCGTCCGGATAACCCGGTAAGCACTTGTCTTCCGAACACTTTGTAGTTACGCATACCATAATATGGTGTTGAGCAAACTATCTTCTTCCAGGGCTGGATAAAGAAAGCGGAACTAATCATGTGTTCGCCCCCCCTGCCCGAAGGCCCAGCGAATCCTGTTTTAGCAAGGATGTTGGCCCTGGTACCATACCAGATGCCTGCGATGGGGGGCAAGGCGGAGAGGACCAAAGATGGCCTCCATCCTGAAGGTGCATAAAATATCGTGTCCGGAGGAATCAAGATCCCATCGTCCAAAGACAAAAATGAGGGGGAGGTCAACGCCTCTTCCCCCCATGGAAAGAAAAGGGTCGCCTCGAAGATTGGGAGGAAAAGGCTCCTAAGCGAGGCAAGATGCCTCTGTCGGGCAGGTCAGGCTTGGAGGACGTCGACGCGCAGTCTTATGATGAGGACAAGCCTCAGGCCAAATCGTAAGTAAGCAAGGATGTTTTAGACCTGTCCCGTTCTTTTTCTTGTGATGCCTAGAATATATATTTTTTGCAGTTCGGCACATAGTCTTCTTCAACAATCTTCTTCCTTGGGGGACCTTCTCCCAGAGATGATGGAAAGCGAGACGCCTCCACCGGCCTCTCCACCCCATAGGGCGGATGACTTCGAGGTGTTGTTGCGGAGGGTCTCCACCGACCAACAGGTGGTGCGAGGGACGATGAAGATATTATCCGAAGGTGATACTTCGGTGGCCCAGGGTCTAGAGACCAGTAATGAAGCTCCCGAACAATCCGGTCTACAGCCGGATATGAATAAACAGATCTCTTCAAAGGATGGCCATACTCCTACAACAGCCTCCGGAGATCCAGAGGCACCGGATATACTGACTAACATGCTGCAGCAGGCGTCCATCTCAGAGGAACATTGTACCTTGATGGGCATGGTGGTTGAAAAGGTCCTGTCTGCGAAGCGCGGATTGAATGAGGCTTTTGTGGGCCTGCTAAGAGGTTTCGAGGTTTGTACTATAATATGTTCCATTGTTTTTTATTCACGAAATGCACCTGTGTATAGATAGTAGCCCTTGAGACTCCGATTGGCTTCCTGAGGGAGGCAATCAGAGGATCAAAAGAAATGCCCAGGGACTGACCTGATTAATTGGAACACATGCTGTTTCTTCCCTGACGACTGCCCGGACTACAGATATTGTCGAGATGCAGCGGAAGCTTGATGTGGCAGGGGATGACATTGCGTTAATCAATAGGCGTCTTGACGAGTCGCAAGGTATGTATTCGGAGCAGTCCTAATACATACGTGTCTGTAATATAAGCGTGACGCTGAAAATTGCATATTGGGATATATATGGCTGCAGATGGTGTCGCCGCCATTGAGATTCTTCGGGCGGAGTTGGCCCGGTCCAAGGAGCAGGCCCGGTTTAGTAATGCGGCTTCCGAAAAGGCGTCAGCTGAGCTAAAGGCCGAACAAGGTGCTTGGTGCCAAGACGAGGAGAAAATATCCGTGATGGTGCTCGAACTAAAAAATGCTACTAGCCGTTGTGAATATCTTGAGAAGGAGAATGAAGCCAAAACGGCTAAACTTGACAAGGCCTTGTGAGAGGTGAGAGAAGCGCGGTCTGAATCTAGAGCAGCCTGTGAGGAGATCTGGCAAGTTGGGGAGATTGCGGCCTGTAAGCCCTTTTTGCTATAGACTAAGTTCGGCAATCCGAACTATGCTCAGCTTAACCAAGTGTGGAGTTCTCCAGACGAGTTTTCGGACTTGCCGAAGAGTTCTTTCGATGCGGCACATTTTTACCAAGCGCAAGAGGGGTATACAATGGAGAAGCTTTTCTGGTCACAATTTGGTGCATCAAAGCGCCCTCTGTTGCTGAATGAACAAATGTCCCAATGGGCCGAGCTTCATAGGATATCCGGCGCTGCCATGAAGAACGCCATAATCCGGCTGTGGCTGACTAAGCCTATTCCGAATAGCTACTTCGGCTTGGTGCAGCGGCTTGTTGATGCGGCGCCACGTATCGACGCTGTTAAGCGGTCGGCGTGCATTAAGGGTGCACGGATGGCCTTTGCCCGTGTCAAGACATACTGGGGGAAGATGAAGGCCATCGATGTTGCAACGGAGAGTCCACCCAAGGGCAAGGACCATCGCGCACCATAGCATTATTTTGAGGAGGTCTTAGAGGCTGCCCTCTTGATAGAGGGTCAATGCTCAAAAGAGATAATATTCGAGTGAGGTGTATGGGAATTGTAAAAGACAATTTTATATTTAACCTATTTTTATGTTTTGCTCGAAAGCTTTTGTTCCTACTATGCGGTGGTTTTTATATAATCTGAAAGTTTTACAGTCGTCGGCTTCAGCCCCCTCGTAGGAAGTACGGGGGTGTTCGGAAAAGTATTTAATCACTCTTGGCCCAACGTCTTGGTCCATGAAGGAGGTGACAATGCGGCGAACTAGGCAATCATACTATAGGGCGTTAACACTTTCACTTAGCCGTAGGTGTTTTATGGTGGGTCTATGATATAGCCCCTGGTACATACACGACTTATTTTTAATAAGATGCATTGTAAAAAATGATCTGAAAAGGATCCTTCGTATGGCACGGAGAGAATCGCTAAAGATTCTGATAAGTCGTCGAGTGGTTGACCAGCTCTCGCCGCATCATGACAGTCAGTTTTCGGCTTTCTCTACTGAGGTGCTTGACCAGATGAACCGAAAGCACAATCGCAGTAGTTCTCCTTTTACTACCCTAGCCGATAGAGCGGAACGTAGGTAGCAAGCACAGGAGCCGGGCAACCCAACTATTGACCCAAGACATGATTTGGAGCTGATGCATATAAGGCCAAACTCACGACATCGAAGTATGCTATAAAGCTGTTCGGACTTGCCGGCAACTCATTTGTTCCCATACCGAGCCCCTGGCGGGTTATGCTGAGGTGTGTGTGTAAAACAACCACGGGAGCAAAAATTCGGATCGATTAGGAAAAAGTCCATACTGGACACTAGCTACTTTTACTGGGAGTTGAGTGATATGCTAACTATTATATAGATAACAAAGCCGCGACTCTGACTATTTGACATGCCAGGGGTTGAAGACTGAGGAAAAAGGCACTTTACAGGCTCGGAATAGAGAGCGCGGTCTACAAAAAGTTATTTTTGGACCTCTTGTCGCACGTCTGCGCCACCTGTCCTCGGTTAAGGGATTCCTTGACAGGAATAATCCTTGGGTGATTGTACGAACCCGAACTCTGGTAGAGTCCTCGGGGTGACCGGCCCTTGAGCTACCTGTAGAGGGAAAAAAGGAAAAGGGCAGTTAGAAAAGTAGGGTTATAGGGGTTTGCAGGCCCACCCTCATTGTGCTTCCGTCGATGCCCAGGGTATTTCAAGTGCATAATTATGTATGCGCGGTACCCACTTTGAAGGCATATTAGGCGAACGGTGGAAGCTGAATTGCTAGGCCAATATGGACATTGATCGGTCATGTTGAATGGAGACCGGCGGCATGATGGCCGACATGGTATGCGGCGTGACAAGGTTGCTGCGTAGTTCGGCTGAGGTAGCCGTAGTATGATCTCCTGTATGGAGGGAGTGTTCCGTGCGCTCACCTCTAGGGGTGTGTGTCACGTATACCATGTTTACTGTTTTTGCGTCAGGGGAAAACTGATTTTGACCCCCGTTGTTCGGTTGGTGAGCCTGTTCGTCGTCGCTATCGCCGGACGACCTCTTTCCCTTGTGTTCGGCATTTAACTTGCCGGCCTATTTGAAGACCCAACAACTTCTGTTGGTGTGATTAGCTGGTTTATTGGGGTGGCCATGGATCTGGCAGGGTCTATCCAATATTTTGTCTAAATTGGATGGTCCGTCTTTGTTTGCTGTAAATGGCTTTTTCCGTTGGCCGGGTTTGGGGCCGCTGAATCCAGCGTTGGCCGCTGTGTCCTGTGTGCCCTCATTATTATTGTGACGTTTGTTTTTATTGCGTCATGGCTTTCCATTACCGTCCCACACTTTGGAGGTGCCCAGATCGCTGGCGCTATTGCTTCTACGGGCGAGCCAGCTGTCTTCTCCCGCGCAAAAGCGGGTCATCAGAGAGGTAAGGGCTGACATAGACTTTGGTTTTTCCTGACTGAGGTGGCGGGCATGCCACTCGTCCCGGACACTGTGTTTGAAGGCCGCGAGGGCTTTCGTGTCCGGATAGTCAACAATTTGGTTCTTTTTAACTAAAAACCTAGTCCAGAGCTTTCTGGCGGACTCTCCAAGCTGCTGGACAATGTGACTTAGGTCATCGGCATCCGGTGGCCGGACATGTGTACCTTGAAAGTTATCACGGAAGGCACCTTCCAACTCCTCCCAGCTGCCAATTGAGTTTTCAGGCAGACTGTTTAACTAGTGCCGAGCTGATCCTTTGAGATTTAACGGGAGGTATTTAATGGCATGAAGGTCGTCTCCGCGGGCCATGTGGATACACTACAAAAAAATACACTTCCGTGATGATACGTGTTTGTCACAGTAGGTCGCATTTTCTGTCATGCATGCACATCCATGACGATTTTATGACAGAATCAAGATAGTCATACCTGTGTTGTCGTAGAAGTGTTCCATGACATTACCAAAATAATCATCACGGAAGTGTCCACTTCCATGACGATAAATCCCGCGTCACAGAAGTGCTTTCGTCAAGGGTGACCGACACGTGGCATCCACCGTAACGGAACACCGTTAAGCTATCGGGTCGAGTTTTGGATCCGATAACCCATTAACAGTCCCGACCAATGGGGATTTTCCACGTGTAAAATCATCATTGGCTGGAGGAAACATGTGTCGGCTCATCGTTGGGACAGATGTCATCCATTCATTGGACAGTAGGCGCCTATGATACGTCAACACGTGGCACGGCCCAACAGAGGCCCATTCCTGTGAAAAGGCCGGGCAGTTTAACTTGGTCAAAAGGTGCCTGGTCGGCCCATGTAAAGCCTGTTAATGGCCTGTTCGCATATAGCCCATTTACAGCCTGCTAACCCAAGGCCCGTTACGCCCTATCCGAATTAGGCCAGTAGCGTCATCTGGGCCACCCAATATGATTCCAGCCCATTTTCACTTCTGGCCCATGTATGGACCATGACGTCTTTCGGTCCATATGAGGCCCTATGTAACTCTTGGCCTATTAACGACCCGTGGTGAAACTGGCCCATAATGAACAGTGTATCACTTTACATCCATTAACGGCTCGTGGTGAAACTAGCCCGTAATGAACAGTGTATCACTTTATACCCATTAACGGCGCGTTATTCTGTTGGGCCGTTTCCAGCCCATGTTATGTTTCGGCCTTCTCATAGCCCATTTATTCTTGGGCTCATTTCCAGCATTCGTTTACTTATGGCCCGTTACTGTCATTTTCTGCTTGTGGGCCAAATTCAGCCCATGGTTACAGTCGGCCCGTTTGTGGTCCGTTAATACGTTGGGCCGTTTTCATAGCATCATCAAATACGGCCTATTAACGATGGCCCGTTATGGTCGGCCCATGAATGGTTGATTCCAACTCTAGCCCGTTTATGGCCATAATGCGGTCCGTTTGGCCCATGTTTGGCCAATCGATCGTACGGCCCGTATAAGGCCCATTGATGATACGGCCCGCAGAAGGCCCATTGTTTCTACGGCCTATAGAAGGCCCATTGTTTCTACGGCCCGTAGAAGGCCCATTGTTTCTACGGCCAGTAGGAGGCCCAGTGTCACTACAGTAAATATTAGCCCATGGTTATTGTGGCCTAGTTTTAAAAAATAGGTTATTGCAGCCACTAGCTAACCGCGAAAAAAGAACTGCAATGACTACAAGCAAACAAATAAACAAGACAACAAGAAAATAAATAAGCAAGCAACTAACGCTAGGCTATCATGGCTATTACACATATTACATCCACTGGGCATCAAAGTTCGCCACCAGTGCAAATATAGGGAACAAAGCAGCATATCATATACACTGGTTGTCAAAGTTGGCGACCAGCGCAAATAAATGCCGCAGCAAAACAAATCCAGAACTAAAACCACTTCAGAAGATCTCAAGAAAGAATATCCTGGGTACCCATAATGCTGGCAAGATGCTTAGCAAGCTTATTAACTTTCTCTTGTTTGGCGCTTAAATCCTCCAGCGCTTGCTGTTGCACCAGAAAATATGCATCTGAATTCTGCAGGGACTTCCTCAGTCCTCCAGCTTCCTGTCGCAGCACATCTGATCGATGTATTTCAACTTGAAGTTGAGACTCAAGAAGACGAGCTGATTCAGGCAGCGAGTTCGAAGAGCTTGTGCCAGCAGTAGTGGCCAGTAACTCGAACACTACATCAAGACAGGACTTTTGGATTCCCTGACTGTCGTCAAGATAGTTTTTATCAGCTTTCTTGGAGACCAACAGGGATGTCTCACTATCTTGAACCTTATCTGCATTACTTCCTTTACCATTGGATAACGCGGTACTGTTCTCCAATATTTTGTCCGCATTCTAAAAGAGAAACAAGTAGACACATCACATGTTTACCATGTTGTATATGAAACTCATTTTGGTAAATGAGTTCAGTAGTAAAGTGGACAGGATAACAGCATGAAACAAACATATATCTATGTACCATGGTGACTTTATGGTCTATATCATTCTAGTTTTTGTTGCCAAATCAAGATAGAGACATAGTTCAAATAATATTTGTTCAAGACAAAGCAGAATAGAAAGAATATAAGTGTGGGTAACTATAGAGCAATAACAACACTTGTAATGTGCATGACATGAGAACATAACTGTTTATTCAATTGAAACTGAAATCAACATAGAGCAGGTTACAACAGCAAACCAGTTAAAGAAACAGGTTTAAAACATACCTGTTGCACCATTGGAGTTTCAATTCCATCCTTCGAATTTGAAAATAGTTGGTATGAGTAAATACAATAATGCAAGAGCAAAGGAGTATGAACCATAGCTACAAAACCTGACCTGAGAACAAATCTTCTTCTCCTTTAAGCGTTGAGTTGGGATTCGGAGTGGCGGTCCTCGTGCTTTGGGCACTGCAGTTCCCTTAATAACTGCTCGTGTTTGGGTGCTCTGTGGTGGAGACGGTGCTGTGTCAACTGGAACTGGGTTACTATCTGCCGGGGTTGTGGTTAGAAGGGGTGTAGCTGGTTCTCTGTCCAACTGGGTAGGGGTACAATCTGCGAGAGTCTGGGTTATGTGTGGTGGATCTGGTCCTTGGGCAAGTACAACCGTGGTTCCATCTGCATCAACTGGTAGCACTATCTTTTCTGAAGACCGTGTTGTTACTCCCTTAGATATTGCCATCACGCTCTCCAATTCAAATGGCTGATAAACAAGAAAAGTAATTGAAAGTATAGACATTGTATGATAGACAGGTGCAATGGATAGTGGGGAATAAAAGAGGGCATGAAATAATTCATATTTATGTTGTCTAACCAAACATGATAGCATGACACAATTTCACATATATGATGGCTAACTAAACAGGATAGCATGACACAATTTCACATTATGATGGCTAACTAAAAAAGATGGAAAGACATAGTTCAAAATATGAGACTATGTAAACAGGATGGCATGACATAACTATATAATGTGTTTATTAAATAGGTTGGCATGCCATAATTCACATACATTCACGGATAGAATGCCATAATTTGATGACTGTAAACACTAAACAAGATGAGATGATATAACTATATGATGTCTTTATTAAATGGGTTGCCATGCCATAATTCAGATGGATGATGTGTATGTACTATGTAAACATGATGGCATGATATAATTCAAATATATGATTTATATAGTAAGCAAGTAAGGAGATGGCAATCCATATATGATGTAAAAACTAAGCAATGCAAGACAACATGCATGACATGGGTAATATAACCCTGCCAAGTTTGAGCATAGACCTCAGGGGGGAAATAGGATTGGTCATCAGTCTCTGAATCCTCCTCTGAGGAGCTCTCTGTAACCAGCAAGATGTCTGCTTCAGCAGGTAGCATTGTCTGCTCTGAATACCTTGTTTTCACTCCAGATACTTCCATCACCGCTTCAAATGGCTGATGCACATGAAGAGTAGTTGAATATACAAATGTTGTCGACAAATGGAACACGTAATACGAAAAAATGATAGCATGATATAATTCACATACATGGTGATTGGCTAAACAACATGGCATCGCATAATTCACATATATAATGCCTTTGCAACAAGATAGCATCGTATAATTTACATATATAATGTCTTGCAACAAGATGGCAATGCATAATTCACATATATGGTAATTAGACACTGCATAGGTGGCATTCACACAAAGCATGTCTAAACTAATCAAATGACATAGCAATGCGAGACACCATACGCACGATATGAGCAACATAACCCTGCCAAGTTAGAGCATACACCTCGGGGGGGGGGGGGGATAGGACTGGTCATTTGTCTCTAAATCCTCCTCTGAGGAGCTATCCGTAACCAGCGAGATATGCGCTTCGTCAGATAGCATAGTCTGCTTTGAAGACCTTGTTTTCACTCCAGAATTTGCCATCACCGTGTCAAATGGCTGATGCACACGAAGAGCAGTTGAATGTACTAACATTGTTGACAAATGTAATATGTAACGAAAAAAAGGATGGCCTGATATAATTTACATATAAGATGACGTGCTAAGCAGGATGGCATTGCAAAATTCACGTATATGATGCCTGGCTAAACAAGATGGCATTGCATAATTCACATAAACGATGAATAAATTAAACATATGGCATTCGCACAAAGGATGTCTAAACTAAGCAGATGACATATTTGATGTATAAAGTAAGCAATACAAGACACCATATGCATGGTATAACCAACATCAGCATGCCAAGTTAGAGCGAAGACCTCAGGGGGTAAATAGGAGTTGTCTTCTCCTTCTGAATCCCCCTTAGAACAGATATCTTCCTCTCGATTACAATCCGAAATGCGTGGAGGGGGGGGGGGCTGCCTTTGCGCCTACCATGGAGCGACATCTGCATGAAATTTTATTGCCGCGCAAGGCTCGTCTCTTTTGCTCTACATGTTCGGTTCCATTGTTTACAATAACTGTCGTGCATAGGAATAAAACATAGTGAGATTATGTAAGGAGTGCATGCAGAAATCCAGAGTGATGGTAGCAACCTGTGGATAGACCCAAAACCAATAATAGCAGGCAGATAATGGCTTCAGTTAAAAAATACAGATAATGGCTTCTTTACTGTTTGTTTCCCATCCAACATGAAACTCATAGTAGACACCAAAGATTAACCAGATAGTAGATAGATACTATTGATAGCGGCCCCGATATGTACCCCACAACCATTTAAAAACTCAAGTTTGACCATTAGTTTGGAGCTGACTCAGAGTCTAATCGGTGAACAGGACAATAAAGTAGCATGTAGTATTAAGCGATGCATAACGTAAGCAGACACGAAAGAGTGCGACCTCTCTTGCGGACCCGTGTAGTCCTCGAGGTCATCTGCTCGGTTGATGATGGTAATGCAGTTTTCATGGCTGCCAGCGGCGGGGAAGAAGATCTGAGGCGGCAAAAGACAGTCTGGAGGCTGGATCCCTGCTGTGCTAGACCCTTATGTTGTTGGAGCAGCTGAGCTGGGGTGGACGACGACGCAACAGGAGCGGGACAAACCACGTAAGGTTTTCTTTGACAACTATCTGTAAGAGAAGTAATTCTGTAAGGGCTCGTTTGAATTGGAGGATTCCAATAATGCAGGGATAGGAAATAGACAGGAATAGGATAGGAATCCACGAGCAAAACAGAGAATTTAAAAACACAGGATTTCTGCCAATCTGGGTGTTTGATTCACAACAATTGGAAGATCACAGGATGCAAAGAAGCATGGTGAGATTAAGTCAAACCACAAGAAAATGTACGGTTATAATGCTATTATGCTACTATCTCTTAGTCTTGTGCTTCATGAATAGGAATTTGAAAAGGAGGACAAGTGAAAATTAAAATTCCTACATTTTTTCTTTCAAGGAGACACTAAAGGAACAGATACGTGTGCTCAGTGGACAATATATATAACATGTAGAGTAAAAAAGAGATGCAACAAGTGTACAACCTCTTTGGCGAAGCCATGTCGATCTCAGCGTGATTGGGTTGGCCGGTGAGGATGCTCCGGCTGACTTTGCTGTCGGAGGAGGGGAAGAAGATCTTAGGCGTATGGAGATGGAGCCCGAGGTACTGCTCCGCTGTGATGGAGGGTTTCGTCGTTGGAGCAGCTCCGGTGAGTTGTACGACGCCGAGGCTAAAGCAGGACAAGAGAGACAACGAACAACGTTAACCTGAGTGGAATTCTAATAGAATCTCCAATACATGACGTAAAATACATAACCACAAAGTGCTAGATGTAAAATACATTAGCCGCTCATCTCTGAACTTAACTGTCGAAACTGAACTTAACTTTCAAAACTGAACTTTGCTGTCGAAACTGAATTTTGCTGACGAAACTGAACGCACTAGCAAGGTGAGGCTACACGTCGGTCGACTGACTTTTTCATCTCTGGTCTGTCGATTTTGGAGCCGTTGGATACGAAATCAAGGGCCTGCAGTTCACCTTCAACCTCCACCCCCTGAGCCGCCAGCCACCACCGGCCAAATAACAGCCCCCGCCGCCCGCGGCCGGCGGTGCGCCACCCCGCCCGCCCCGAAAACACTCCCCACCGCCGGTCCGCCGCCGCCCCGGCCATCCCTCTAGGCCCCCCCGTGCCGAGCTTTTTCTCCGGCGATCCCCACGCCACCGCCCCGCCAACGCCCCGCCACTGTCGGCGAGCCCCCTCCCCGATGCGGTTGGTTCGTCCTTCACCCCGGTGAGCCCCCACCCCCTGAAAATCGACTGACCCAAAAGTTGATTCAGTGGACTGAAGTGTAGCTAAATCGGAGCAGCATCGCAAGCAAGAGCAAGAGCAAGAGCAGCAGTGCGGGCAAGAGCAATAGCAAGAGCAGACCAGCCAGGGGACCGAGAGCAAGAGCAGAGCAGCAGCGCGAGCGAGAGCTAAAGCAGCAGCAATTCCTACTGATGTGGACATCGCCGCCGAGGGAGCAACGCCGTGGAGGAAGTGGCCGGCGACGCCGCCGTGGATGGAGTTGAGCCGTGTCGGCTCGGGATCGAGCGCCGGCAGCACCGTGAGATCGAATCAAGAAGAAAATGCAGCGATTAGTGTACAACCTCTTTGGTGGCGCCGATTAGGCCGCAGCTTCATTCGAGGAAACGGTGATGATGATGCTCTTTTGGTGGTGCAGGTGAAGACGGTGGTGTGGGAATGGAGGTGGCGCGAAAGACAAGGGGAACGTCGGGGCAACTCCTTGGAGGTGGAGGACGGGGTGGCTGAACCGGCAGGACGATGAGATCGATGACGGATCCTCATCCAGTATGGTGGATGAGGGACGTCGAGGTGTTGCTGTCAACGACATCGTCGGGGAAGAGGCTCCGACTGGGTGGCAGACGGAGCAGGGTGTGGGGTTTTGTCACGAGTTTTCACGGCCTCGGTGTACAAATGGGTGGGCGGATGGGATGGCAGTGGGGAACCATGGCTTAGAGACGCGCTTGTTCGAAATGTGGGGTAAGTTACGAAAGTACCCCCACCGATTTGAGGTGGTTCTTTCGGTTCAGGGGTACCACGGGCATTTCGCGTGTCGGGATTTCACAGGAGGTGGGAGTTTTGGCGCGCGTTGTAATTTCGGAATAGCAAGGCGCGGGTTGAGATGGAGGGAGTTGTCGGAGCACAACGAGACAAAGATATATCTTAAATATTTCGGGCTAACAAGGCGCAGGTTGAAATTTCCGGACAAGCCTAATGTGTACTGTACCAAATCAATGCGCACTACAAATGTCATTCAAAACTTTGAATTCATGTTATGTTCAATTAAAATATTTCACTATGTGTATAATGCATGCAACCTACTACTCAAATGAATGTTTTAGTGCATTCCAAACGTATATACTACCGCTTCAATATGAACTAAATTTGAATTCGTTTCTCTATTTGAATAAGATCTACATTAATGATTGTTGTGAAGTCAAAGCATTTGAATTCGTTTGTCTATTTTAATAAGATCTACAATCATCATTATTGTCAAGTTAAACCATCGTTTGTGTATTATCTTCACAGCACACCACATGATTAGTCTCGAGTTACATATGAACTATGTGTACTATATGAACTCGAACTAGATTTTTTGAATCCACTTTATTTTGATTTCAAGTCACATTACATTTCTAGCTCTAGCTAGATCTTCATAATCTAAACCATGTCTCATAATAATGTGTTTATCACATTATGTATGGTGCCCCGCCCCCTACGCCTACAAGTATTTAGATGTGAGTTGCAAACACCACACATTACCACAAATTCAAATAAAATGTGAGAATGTTCAATATATAGTATTGTTTAGATTGTTCAATATTTAGTTGTAAGCTACAAGCGCCACACATTATCACAAATTCAAATAAAATGTGAGATTGTTTGATGTATAGTATGGTTTAGATTGTTCAGCATTTAGCTGTGAGTTGCAAACGCCATGCATTATCACATTATGGTATAACATGTGCACAGCACGTGTATCACCGCTATATTCATGCATGCAATGTTTAAAGCACTATGATCTCCTATTCAGATATATGAATCCTCTTTCATATCAAATTATGATCTTTCTTAGTCTCTTACACCCACACAATCCTCTAACCTTTGTAGCTACCACTAACTTTCTCTCGTGCATGCACACGCCCTCCTCGCCCTCCCCCTCCCTCGGCATTCTATACACCGGGCACATTCATTTTTTTCTTTAGGTTGTTCTCCTAGAGTCTACACAACTCCTTTCCGACACACACCGATCGATAAACCTCTCCAGCGATGCCTGCCTACAACATACACACACACCTTCAATCTCCTCCTTTATGTGTCCTTGCCTCGTGTCTCTCATATGGTCAGACACACGTGTAAACTCTCGCCCCTCTTTTCATTGATCTCACAACCGCACACTCCTCCCCGTATCTAGCTAGTAGTTGGGCCTCTCACACCACCTCCTAGCTCCATTCTCTCTGTCTATCCGTCTCGCTGGGCCTTATTTTCCTCTAACAAATGGACGTACACCGACCGATCTCTCGCTATACATATAGCTAGCTAGGTCCTTATAACTCGTTTTTACCCACACGTCAATCAATCTATCTCATTAGTTGTGTCGCTCCCTTCCTCCGACAAACAACAATTGATCTACCGATCTAGTTAGGTTTGCTTACCAAACACATGGTTCTCCTTCATCATCCATGGATGCGTCCCGGCAGATCTATCACGCATAGGCACACACAGAAACACATGCCCACTCTTATTGATAACATTGTAGTTCCACCCTCAGTTTGTCTAGTAGGCCTCTCCCACCATCTTCGAGAAGGAACTCCATCACCCATCCAACACTCTACCCCTCTCCCTCCCTCTCTCTCCTCTCTCTCTCTGTCCCATCATATTTCCCGTCCTTTAGTTATGTATGGATGTCGACCGATCTCCCTCAAGACATAGCTGGGTCTCTCCTTCTCAACACATACACGAGTCGTTCTACCTCTATAGTTAGGCCTCTGCCTACCCCTACCCCACCCCCTCCCCCCACACACACCGATACATCGAGCGCTCTAGTCATGTCTCCCTGCCACACACAAACTTGACATGTGCCCTCTAACGTTCCGTTAGGCCAGTCACCCTATATCTTTGACTTGCACACACACACAATTTCAATGGCTCTCTTCATCGATCTCGCACCCACCCACTTGATCCTCTCTTCGACTCTATCGATAGCTATGACCCCTCCCTCTCTTCTCGTGGATTGCCCGACCCTCTATGTATGATATGGATAGGCCTCCATTTCACACACATTGCATGCAAAATTTTGTTTCAGATGTCATCGACACATATTCCCATAAATAATTCACGAAATCAACCCCCCACCCCACCCCCACCCCAAAACAAAAAACACTCATGAACGCGGTTTGTATCTCTCACACACACCCACGTAGGTGGGAGACGTGCACGAAGAGAAGAGGTGCATGCACGGCGCACGTACTCCCGTCTCTTTCCCAACCACACCCGCGCGGGTACACTGTGGAGCTCATTTCTGTACGAAAGAGGCAGCCCACGTGGTAATTTGGCACGTGTACTGGTTGTCCACTTGCTGGAGGGAGGATCGTCTACCACGGGTGAACAAACAAATTGCGACTTGACGTGTTATGTTAAAAAAAGAGGCAAACCATGTGGGGCCTACCTTAGAGGCAAGGCTCTATACACTGGAGTACTTTTGATGTGTCCCGTCAACTCGTAGAACGAGGAGAAGCTTTCTTAGTACGCCATCTCCCCCGTTCCTAAATATAAGTCTTTGTAGAGATTTCACCATGAACCACATGCAGATGTATATAGATGCATTTTAAGTGTAGATTCATTCATTTTGTTTCGTATGTAGTGGAATCTCTACAAAGACTTATCTACTAGTAATAGCTAGCCCCCACTACTAGGAATTCTCTATCCTCTCCTTGAGCCACATCATCAAAATTGATGTAGCCGTTAGATGAAGTAAATTAGTCCATAATAGCCGTCTGATCTAGACGTTGAGAGGCTCCACACTAAGACACATGCAAGCATGCAGAAATACCATGGCACATGCATGTGAGTGGGTTTTAAATCACATCAACATGTCTGCATGCAAGCATGCACCGGTAGCATGTATGTAAGTGAGCTTTTAAGTCCCATTAACATGTCAAAAAGAAAAATATAATCCCATTATGCAGTAGGAGTTGGCTGATCTTTTTTACTTACGTGGGATGATCTAAATGATGATGGGAGTTTATTTAGTTTGGCTACCACATTTGTCATGCAGTTATAGAGTTTTTTAGTTCTATGAAATCGATAATTTTGCGTAGAGAGATATACCGCTGTTCCGCGGCAACGCGCGGGGACTCATCTAGTAATATTTAGGAATGGAGGGAGTACTATGTAAAGAGTTAGGTGTCGCACGGTGATAGTGTGAGGTGGGCCATGTAATCACTGAGCCTGCGTATTTTCACTGCTCTTGCACGCCTCCGCTGTAAGAATGGAGAAAATTGTAATCTAGTACTAGTACCTCCTTTCGCCGAAAGCGTGGGACATCCAGCAGTCCTACCACCTGAGTAATAAAGACCAATGAGCCGTCAAATCACATAGACCCAATAGTAACCATCACTCTTGCGCCAGTGAGAGGTCGCGTCCGCTCTCCCGGGCATGAATGCGGCACCGATTCTTTGGAGCGGCGCTGACCGTTTCGGGCGGGAAGCGCGCGCGGGCGATGGAGGGGCTTTGGGTGGGCCAGGCTGGTCAGGAGCGGGCGTGGCAACTGTCCGCATGTCCCTACTGGACACGCCCGGAAACGAGAGGATGCACCGACTCTCGCGGCTAAAATCGTACACTACACAACATCTCTCTGTAGGATTAGGTCGATCTGTTGCTCTCTCTAACACACACATGTTGTTAAACACACACACACACACGCACCTTGGTCCCGTTGCACCTTCTAACTTGAGGTCTCGGGTTCGATAACTACAGTTGAGCATAATTTGTGCCAGGAGGATTCTTTGACTGGTCAAAATGTTTTCTAGGGTTTGCACGCTTCACACTCTCTCTCCAGTATATATACACACGCTGGAGCCTCAGCGCTTGTAGTTGCTCTCTTCACACTCTCTCGCCCTCTCCCTCCGTTTCGAATTACTTGTCGCAGGTATGGATGTATCTAGATGTATTTTAGTTCTAGATACATCCATTTCTTCGACGAGTAATTTGGAACGGAGGGAGTTGTTGCTCTATTCACACTCTCTCGCCCTCTCCAGGTCTAAACAAGACTTCGTTGGCCTCTCTCTCCCCTCATTGCTGCTCAAAGAGCCGGCATGATCCGTCCGCCGAGCAGGGAAGGAGGCTTAACGCTGTCACTGTTGGCGAGGGACTACCGGTGCAACTGTTCACTTTCCACCCAACGGCGACGCGGGAGGGCCTCCGACCCCTTCTTCTTCCCACCGTCCCGTCGCCCACCGAACCATGCCCCAAGAACCTTAAGGTATAATTTACTTACTCCACATGCATTGCTCTAGTTGCATGTATACCATGAATCTAGGACGTGGTTCAAAGAGGAAAGGAGTGGGGGAAAGTAGTGGGAAAAGTTGTATATAGCATGAATCTAGGACGTGGTTCAAAGAGGAAATGAAGGGGGAAAGTTGTATAGCATGAATCTAGGATGTGGTTCAAAGAGGAAAGGAATGGGGGAAAGTAGTGGGGAAAGTTGTATCGCATAAATCTAGGACGTGGTTCAAAGAGGAAAGGAAGGGGCGAAAGTACTAGTTCAAAAAGGAAAGGAAGGGACAAGGCTGTAGAGTTTGAGCAGGACTAGATTTACTGCGCTCACATAGGGAAAGGTATCTAAAGATAACAAAACTGGGACCAACACAAATATGCTCCTTGGTTGTTTGTTCTTTGTTGCAACAGACTGTGCATGACCACAATACATCGGTAGATGCACATGGTGCTGGTGCGTCCACTGTCCCGTGCAACTCATTAGCTGTTGTTAATCTAAGGCCCTGTTTGGTTAAAAACTACCTAGTCCCTATCTGCTTAGTTCCAGGGACTAAACATGGACTAGAGGTTATTAAATGACATGCTAAAAGACCATGTTACCCCTAGTAATGAACTAATAGAGACAAGGTGTGATGCGTGGTAGGGGCAACTGTTGGAAAAAGTCCCAAAAAGACTCCCTCGGGGTCTTCTTTCTTTAGTCCCAAATGCCCACTTTTAGTCCCTAAAAGTCCCTCCTGTTTGGTTTAGATGGGACTGACACGGAGTTTTTTAGTCCCTACACCAAAATGTCCCTGTAAACAAACACCCTCTAATAATGCCGTTGGAAAATTGATGCAATGCCATAGTTAAAAGCAAATTACATGTTTAACGAATTTTATTGTTAATATAATCTCTATGTTAATATTAATCAATGCCACCGTTTGAGAAATGCTACTGTCTTGCTTTCTTTCCCATTTAGATAAGGTAGATGCTTCTTTTTGTTGGCTTCTGTGTCATCCACCGTTATTGACCACTAATTGTTTCCTTTGCACCTCTATGTAAACATGGTTATCTACTTCACCTCATTGCTATTGTGACCTTTTGTTGCACTCCACAAAACACTTTTGTTTTAAGAGTGTTTTGTGCAGTTCAACCAAAATGTCACACCGACAATGTTGCTTGATTGCTTGATCTTAGTGGAACTGCACAAGAGGAGATCTTACTTCCTATCCGTTAAGGCAAATTTGGTTCAGATCTTCTTCTTGTGAGTTGTTTGAATTCCGCATCATGAGAGGTCAGTACTAGCCTTCTTTCACATGATTCTGCAGTGTGCTTTCATATGTTGTGCTACTTGTACGATAATGTTGCTTGATTTTAGTGAACTGCACAAATGGAGACAAGACTTCCAATCTGTATGTGCACCGTAATATCCCATTGAGGTAAGATAAGGATATTTCACAACTGCTGGCCTGTATTTTGCCACTTTCATCAGAAAATTAAGTTTAGTACTATACTTGTGCTCCCTAATTGACATGCCAAATCTTACATTGAAGGTGAAGCTTGCCTGTTATTGAACCAAGTGATGAAGGGGAAGAACAAGCGGAAGAAAAACAAAAATCAACTCCCGGTGCTGTAATGAAGCACTGGAACTGTGATGACACAAGTAATGATATAGTTTTGTATCTTAATTTATTGCTATGGCTGGAACAAGCAATTGTTTTGCCACTGATTTGGTGCCACTCTTAATGTAATATGTAATTATCTCAACTTGTGCAAACAGGGATCTTCTTTGAAGATACCATATATTTTAGTGGAACTGCACAAGAAGATGTTGGAAACATTAAACTAATCGAGGAGTATATAGTAAGAATGGCCACCACCGTAGATAGCAACAGATGGTTCCGGAGAAGTGCTTCATCTGTATGCTCTACACAATAAGCCTCCTGACAATGGTTGGTACTCGCCCACTGATTTCATCCATATGATTGAGCTTTGTCATCTCTATTGGTGTTGTGCTACTGTTTAGATACTGTCATGAAAAAGTGGTATTGTCCTTGAGAAGTGCTTCATCTGTGCTGTTTTAAATATTTCCTTTCCTTTTTTTCGAGCAAACAGGGATGCTAGCATTTAGTAGTCCTCTTGTCTTTGCACAATAGGATCATCTTCCTTTGAAGAAGAATATGGAGTACGTGAAGTGACTAGTTTCGATTATGCCAGGATGAAGAAGCCCTGTCTATCTTCTCATCAAAAGGAGCAGTTGAAGGATGGTTACATTACTCCCCACAAGACCAAACTAACTTCAGCTCAGAAGGACTGACAAATCTCCATCTTTTTGCTGTGATGCGCGAGTACAATGTTGTTCTAGGATTCTTTCTAGTGAGTTCCATTTTTCTAAAAGTGTGCTCTACATGGACCATGTATGTGCCTGTTTAAACTGTCAATTCATAGTACATTTTGCTTTATACTAATCACTTTTTCGTATTTGTGCAAACATGGGTGCTCATCTTGATTTCAATGGGAACTGTACAAAATGTTCATGAATACATCGAATCATTCATTTCCACCACAAGAAAGGAGGTGCCGATAAGTTCAAGGTGTTGCAACATATAAGGGCGAAATCATACAAGCTACGCGCGAATTTGGTTGATTTTGGTGGAACTGCACAAAAAGAATAGCTGGTTTATTTAGCACGAGGTGCCATGTCAATGTCCGAACTGATGGCAAACCCTGCCCATTCCACAATCGTAGGCATTTGATATTTTGTAATGGGACAACCTTGTCAAATTTTGCTCATTGATTTTACCAAGACATGCGTTTGATATTTTTGAATGGGACGCCCTTTGCTGTCAGCAGCGTCGATCAATTTTTTCTTTATTCTTTAGTTGTGAAGTAAATATTGCCTTTGACATGTGAGTCGCTGAGATGCATAATCATCGATTGTTTTGAATGTTTTCTATGAATTGCCAGGCCTGTGTGTTTGATTGCAACGTACATAAACGCTAAAAAGTTGCTCAAACTCTTTGTACTCCTTCTGTTCCTTTTTACTTCGCACATTGTGAAAGTGCATACTTTTTTGTATAAGATTGGTCAAAGTAGAGATACTTTGACTGCAGACAAAACTTGTATGCAGACTAGAAAGGACCGGAGGGAGTACATGTGAAACTGCTGCAAACGAGGTGATCACCCTGGGAATAATGCTAGTACGTATTGTTTTGCATGTTCATCCAATGCCAGTGATACAGGAATTCGAACTAATCAAAATAAATTCATTCATACACGGTCAGATTTCATATAAACATGCCGGATTTCATTACATTTCATACGTTCTTCAACTAAAAAGGGGTGCGCTGGAGGTATAATTAATTAATCGAAGCTACCCACCTGTGTCCCGCTGAGCTGAACAGAAGCTTCAGTGACTTAACTACAAGTGCAGTTGCGTAACTGACATGTGGCCTATTGGGCCCATGTGTCAGTCAGCCAACTGCACCAGCAGTTAAGTAGAAGCAGCGTTCTTCTCCAGTGTAGCTCTCCGACTCCATGTCGCTGCCAAGAAGCTAACCGGCCGTCAATGTTCAACCCGCCTAGCTTGGCTTCAACCGGAGGGTAGCAGCGGTGGCCTTACTTGGACCCGAGCGGCGACAACCTACCGTGTTCTACTCTTCCTCGTTTTTTGTGTGGCGCGGCCTCATCGGAAGCGGGGCAGGGCCTCAGTGGAGCCGGCAATGTCCTCTGCCTCGTTGTTGGCGGGGCGGGGCCTTGGCAGAGCCGGCGGTGTCCTCTGCCTCGTTGTTGGCGCCGCGGGGCCTTGCCGGAGCCGGCGGTGTCCTCTGCCTCGTTGTTGGCACCGCGGGGCCTCGGCGGAGCAGGGCCTCATCGACGCCAGCGGAGCGGGGACTTGTCGGAGCCGGCATTGTCCTCTGCCTCATCCTCGGTCTCGCCAAACAGCGCCTCGCCCGCTTCATCACCCTCTTTGCTAGCCTCTTTGTAGGCGGCCACAGCCTCCACCACCTGCATGCGGTACCACCAGTGCTCGAGGCGGCCCTTGCGGGCGGAGCGGTACGAGTCAAGCAGCGCCTCCTGCTCAGCCCGCTCCGCGATGATCTGCTCCTCCGCCTGCAGGTGCTCCTCGAGGAGATGGTGTTGTAGGCGGCGTCGGCCTGCGCCTCCTGGAACTGCTCCTCACGCATCTGCCTCACCCTGTCCATATATTGGGCACGGTCCTAGCCGATGGCCATGGTGCAATGCACCGGCGAGGATGGCACGGAGGAGGGGGTTGGCGCCGGATCGTTGACTACGATGTTCTCCATTGGGATGCCGTCGTCCTCCAGCTGCCTGCCGGCTAGCCGGTCGGCAGCAATGGCTACCATCTCCTTGTGGTCCTTTGTCCGCCCATCCCGAAGAGCGCTGGAGCACGAGGAAGCCATGGTGGGCAGTAGTGGTGTGGATCGGAGAAAGGGAACGGATGCGGATGACTGCGGTTATGGCCGGCGCAACAGTTTATATAGCAATGGTGGGCGGGCGAAGGGACGAACGTGTGGCGCTGGAGTAGCCGCCTCAACAACCGCGTATCATTAATGTGGGCGGCAGATGGACGAACGGTCGGCACTTGTGTCGTTTGAAGGCGGAGCAATCGCCTGCACCAGGAAGCGGGGAGGGCGACGCTGACTGTTTCGGGTGGAAAGCGCGCGCGGGCGAGGAGATGACTTTACTTGGAGAGGATGACAATGGGGACCCACCAGGTCCATAGCCTCACATACGCAAGTGCCTCCTTATTATATATATATATAACTATAATTTATTTTGCTTCCTCCTGGTTTCCTGACATCACGGTCCCACACCTTTGTCAACCTATGTAGTACTCCCTCCTTTCCGGTTTATAGGGCTTATCTCAAAATTTTAGTTTTTCCATTTTATAAGGCTCAATTTGGTTGTTCCCCATCACATGTTCAGACTTCAAGGTGCATTAAATCATTGCATGCAAGTATTAAGAGAAAACTGACCAATGCATGCACTTTATGCATGCATGCATTGCAATTAATGCATTCGTAAACATAATTTTTTGAGGAAAACAAGAGCATTAATTGGGTGCTTTTGCAAACTACAAAAAATATTCCACCACTCATCATCTACCATGGTTGGTGAGATTTTTGAATTCAGCCTTATAAACCGGAAAGGAGGGAGTAGTCAATAAACGAGCGAATTGCACAAGAAGCGGCCGATAGCTGGGACCAAGCAGCTCGAGCAGTATTTGTGTTTTTGAGGTGTGAGCACTGCAGAGTTTTTTGATGTTTAGCCCAGATGTTAATTTTTCTCCTCTGAACAACAACGAAAATATCGCTGCAGGTATTAACTGGGCGGGCTGTGGCCCGTCTAGCCCAGGCCAGATATCCAGCCCAGATATTATTTTTTTCAAGTTGAAAATGGCTAACCTAGCTATACTTTTTTAGGAATACCCAGACAAGGTCAAGTTTTTATTCTCCGCCCCACTGGGCTACAAATCTTTCCTAGGAGGGATGCATTAGGCTTAACAAGAAAATGGGCTTTAAGAAATAATAAATGGGATGTAATTATAAAAACTGGGCTGTAACTATAAAAAATGTACCAAACACATGATTACTTTATAAAATATTATTTTTGGATATTGAAAATTTTAATTTCATTAATTGTTGCGAGCGCAATGTTTTGTTGGATTTTTACGTAATATAAATTTATATTGAAATTGTATTTAATCTGACTAGAAATTTTGGGATAAAAATATTTCGGATCCCAAATGTGGGAAATTTTATTGAATTCTATTTTGAATGGTTGGTTGAAATGGGCTGTACTTTTAACAAACTGTAAATGGGCTGTTGTAAATTCCATTAGAATTCAAAAATGGGCTACACATTCTTACAAATCTCAAATGGGCTATAAGTTCTCCGCCACACACTTCTGGCCTTACTAAGTTGACACGTCCCCTAAAAAAACAGAGTTGGCGCGTTATAGTCAACACACGGTTCTAGTAGCAGTGGCCGTTGGATGTCCATCCAACGGATGCCGTGCTTCTTCTTCAATCTCGGATATTCTAGCTTCACCCGCCCAAAAAATGATTCCTCCCCCTGACATCTAGGGTGCACCGTTTCGGAAGCTAACCTATGGGCCTACTAAGTTGACGTACCAAGGGCTTTGTCAACTTAGTCAATATAAACGATTCTAGCTGCAGTGACCGTACGATGTCCATCCAACGGCCGTCGTGCTTCTTCAACCTCTGGTCTTCTTTTGCTCCAGCCACCCAAAGCAGCGCCGGTCGTGCCGCCTGCTCCTGCCTCTCGTGGCCGGCTGTGCTGCCGCGGAGGCCTCACTGCCCCCTACTACTCCCACCGCTGGCCAGGCCATCCCTCCACTCACCCACACCCCCTGTTATTCTGCAGCGACGACAGCGCAGCCGAACCAGTGAACCCTCGTACTCCTCTCCGCGTGTGCATCCACTGCCATGTCTTCCCCGGCTCCGCGTCGTCCCCTTCCTAGGCCTCGCCGTCGTCCACCGCCCTGGTGCTCTCGGCGCGGCGTGGTCAATGTGGTCAAGGAACGATTTCCATCGGACATGGACTGTACGTGGAGAGGCTGACAGCTGGGTCCATGGCAACCGCAAGGAAGTGGCTCCTTATTACGCGCAAAATAATTATTCCTCCACCTGACAGCGGGGACCCACCGGACGGGCCACCGTATTTCGCGAAAAAATGATTCGCCCCCTGACTGCTGGGACCCACGAGCTACATCTTCGCACGCAAGGAAGTGCGTTTGAAAAAAAATGATTCACCCCCCTGACTGCTAGGACCCACTAGCTACATCTTTGCACGCAAGGAAGTACGTCCGAAAAAACAATTCGCCCCCCGACTGCTGGGACCCACCAGCTACACCTTCGCATGCAAGGAAGTGCTTCGGGGAAAAAAATAACGATTCGCCCCCCTGACTGCTGGGACCCAGCAGCTACACCTTCGCACGCAAGGAAGTGTGTCCAGGCAAAAAAAACCAAAACGATTCGCCTCCCTGACTGTTGGGACCCACCAGCTACATCTTCGCATGCAAGGAAGTGCCTGACAGTCGGGACCCACCTGGTCGAAGCGTACGTAGCGTTGTCATTCTGGTCGTGAACGTGTACGTACATACTGGTCGATGTAGAGGCGCGCACGGGTCGTAGTAGAGGCGCGCACGTAGCATGTACACGTACGTACAGCGGCCAGGGTGCAAGAAAGAAAATACGGCCACGTATGTGTACATACGGGCGGGGTCTCGAATGCCTACTCACGCATACGTACGACCAGGGCTCGTGTACATTGCTGGGTCGGAACGGAGAAACAATGTCGTCGTCGTGTTCATGGGGAGGCAACGGAATGTGTCGTGTTCATGGGGAGGCAACGGAATGCATCGTGTTCGTGGGGAGTCAACGGAATGCGTCGTGTTCATCGGGAGGCAACGGAACACATGGGAGCCAACCGGCTGGGTCGGAACGGAATGCGTGGTCGTGTTCATCGGGAGGGCTTGGACGGAACAAGCGATGGAAACGAGGCCTGGCGTACCGCAGAACGAAGGAAACAGACCTCCTACAGTTGAAACGGGGGTCCGGTTGATCGGGAGGGGTGTGACGTACCGCAAAACAGAGGAAATGGACCTCCTACGGTCGAAACAGGGGTCCTGTTGATCGGGAGGGGTGTGGCGTACTGCAAAATGGACAAAACGGACCTCCTACGATCGAAACGGGGACCCTGTTCATCGGGAGGGGTGTGGCGTACCGCAAAACGGGACTCCACGGGATACTGTTCATCTCCACCGTCGACCTCCTCCAGCCTCCACGGGCTACCGTCGACCTCCTCCAGCCTCCACGGGCTCCTGTTCATCCAGCCTCCACCGCGCGCTACTCCACCGGCTACTGTTCAACCACCCCTCCACCGTCTACTGTTCATCCAGCCCTCCACACCACGGGGTCCTGTTCAACCACCCCTCCATGGGCACCCCTCCACCGTCTACTGTTCATCTAGCCCTCCACCACACCACGGGGTCCTGTTCATCCAGAGGCAACGCCACCGCTCACTGTTGATCCACCCCCCCGCAATGCTCACTGTTCATCCAATCGATCAGCTTCAGTTAGTAGCAGTAGCGAATGAATCGCTCGATCGGGTTCAGTTAACAGCCATCGATCGATCGCTCGGGTTCAGTAACGTGTAGCCTGCAGTGCAATCGCTCGGGTTCAGTTAGAGCCCAACACCTCGCTCGGGTTCAGTTAGAGCCAATGCCTCGCACACACGCGTGTACGTGTATGAGAGAAACGCGCATCGCTCGGCCCCCGACCCCCCACCGTAACCGGGAACTCCACGAAATTTTCCTCGCCCTCGCTTCTACCACTGTTTTTTTCATCATGGACGGCCCAAAGAATGTCATGTAGCCGCGTCTCCGGCCCGCCCAGGACGAAAAGCCCATTTTCTGTCATGATTTTTTGTCATAGAAGTAGGAGCCCACCACATCTATGATGATACCGGGTTTTGTCACAATTATCGTCATAGAAGTGTCATATGTATGACATAATTTTTTTTCGTTCAGCCCAAAATGTCATGGATGTGTGTTTTTTTGTAGTGATATGGAGAAGTAAATCCTCAATCCACACTGTGGGATCTATTGTTCCGTCGTATGATTCGATATTCACAGGTTTAAACCCTTCTGGGAATTCATGCTCCATTACTTCGTCAGTGAAGCAGAGTGGGTGTGCGGCACCTCTATATTGGGCCACGTCGCGACGTGCCTTAGATGGAGTCCGTCTGCGGTTTTCGGCCTGGTCATGACTAGACTTGTCACGTACGAATAGGTAGCCACCATCGCGCGTCGAGGCACATCCTCGCGATCCATAGATCGATCTGGTATGTTCTGCTCTACTGTCCAGGTCCTGCCGAGGGTCGTATGTATGATCCCGAGCTGTTTTATCTCTGTTTTTCTTTGGGTTGAGGTAGGCTGCTGTTCGGCTTGAGCTGCCGCTTTATCCCGACCGCATGGTGGTCGGTTAACCGCATTGTCCCGACTGCGTGGTACAGGTTCCGACGCCTCCTCATCAAACTGAGGTAGCAATCTGCGCTTCGGGTAACCCTTGGTTGTGCACTTGAGGCCGTATTATTCGGCTATTAGGATGTTTATCCATCTATTGTTGAGCAGGTCTTGGTCAGCTTGGAGCTGCTGCTTCTTCTTTTTCAGGATCCTTGAAGTGGCCAATAACCAGCGTTTAAAGGGCTCCTGCTCAAGAGGTTCCTCAGGCAAGATGAAATCCTCATCGCCGAGGCTCTCGTCATCCTCGGAGAGTGGAAGATAATTACTGTCCTCTGAGTCTTCATGTATGGCCTGTTCATCGGGGCTGTCATGCCTGTCTTCCCATTCGTCCTGTTTGGACGTTACCTCCGGCATCGTTGTCTCCGGCATCGTCCAGGGTGTTGTTTTCTCCGATGCTGGCATTGCTGTCTATTGCACGACGTGACTTAGAGCGGCGCCGCTGACGCCGGCATCTAGGCTGTGTCTCGGGAGGTTTATCCTCGACCGGGTCATCTTTGTCATCGTTGTTAGTTTCTTTAGGTGTATCCACCATGTATACGTCGTAGGAAGAAGTGACCGTCCAACATCCGGTGAACAACGGGTTTTGGCCCTGCTCCTCATTGGCATCGTCGTCTATACCGTCGAGGTCTTCGGAGCCGTAATCGAGCATGTCGGTTAAGTCCTCGATAGTGGCTATGGAGTGGGTGGCGGGTGGGAAGCAAAGTTCTCCATCATCAGCCCCTAGTTCGAACCGGATATAATTCGGCTGTAAGTCCTCCACCAAGGTCAGGTTCCTTAATGAGTTTAGCATGTCGCCCAAGGGCGAGTGCTGGAAGATGTCTGCGACGCTGAATTTGAAGATCGATAAACGATGAAGTTCAGCATCCGCGGGTTCACAAGGTTCGGAACTTATGGCCAGAGATGAGTCCGGAGTTCCGGTGGCACAGGTGTCGTGTGAGATTAAGTCTATGCGCGGCTCCAACGCTGGGGAATCTGTGGCCTCCGTGGCGGGGTTGATCTTCCCGTCCTTGGATGGCGCTATCTGCTCCGGATCTAAGGCCAGAGCGGTTACAGGAGGTATCTCCTGGATGCGGTCTGATGACAGATTTAGGTCATGTCCATCGGGGTGATTGGGAGTGGTTGCCGCGGTCTTGAATCCGGCGAAGATCTAGTCTCCATGGATGTCCGCAACATAGTTCAAGCTCCCAAATCTGACATGATGGCCAGGGGCGTAGCTATCGATCTGCTCCAGATGGCCAAACGAGTTGGCCCGCAGTGCGAAGCCGCTGAACACGAAAATCTATCCGGGGAGGAAGGTTTCTCCTTGGACAACGTCATTGTTGATGATTGATGGGGCCGTCGAACCTTTTGAGGATGGCACAGTGGAACTCTCAATGAAAGCACCAACATTGGTGTCAAAACCGGTGGATCTCGGGTAGGGGGTCCCGAACTGTGCGTCTAAGGTCGATGGTAACAGGAGACAGGGGACACGATGTTTACCCAGGTTCGGGCCCTCTCTATGGAGGTAATACCCTACATCCTGCTTGATTGATATTGATGAATATGAGTATTACAAGAGTTGATCTACCACGAGATCGTAATGGCTAAACCCTAGAGGTCTAGCTTGTATGGCTATGGTAATGAATATCCCTCTCTCTGGACTAAGCCCTCTGGTTTATATAAACACCAGGAGGATCTAGGGTTACATAAGGTCGGTTACGAAGAAAGGTATCTACATGTTTGGTCGCCAAGCTTGACCTCCATGCCAAGGAGAGTCCCATCTGGACACGGGTGTAGTCTTCGGTCTTCGTATCTTCACAGCCCATCAGTCTGACCCATACTTAACATGTCGGAAGCCCGATGACCCCTTAGTCCAGGACTGCCTCACCCATGCATTCCACAGAACATCAAGATGATTGAGGGGAGGCCCTATTTGCAAATATGGTGAGGGGTGTGGGTATCCTTTTTCAAAATTTCCATAGTTTCCTTCCAATCCGTCAGATATAAATCGGGCAGCCTATATTGCAGGATGGCAGGCACACCATCATCAAGAACTTTGTTTTTTATAAGAGTAGAGATAAAATATATTATATGTAGTATAACATGTTCATAACCACACCATGTGTATCACCGTTATATATATTCACGCATGCGTCGGTTTAAAACACTCTGATAAATTCTTCAAATATCCGAATTCACTTTTTATAATGAATTATGATCTTTATTCTTCTTTTACACCCACACAATCCTCTTATCTTTGTAGCTAGCGCTAACTTTCTCTCGTGCATGCACATGCCCGCATCCCTCTCACCCTCCCTCAGCATTCTCTAGCTCCATTGCGCAAATTCGTCTTTTCACTCTAGGTCGTTCACCCACGGTGTGTGTAGGCCCCCAGCTCCTTCTTTACGGCACACCTCGATCGATATGCCTCTCTAGCCAGGTGTGCCTACCACAAACACAAGCTTTCCCTCTTCTCTTCTCTCCGTCCATGCCTCACTCCCACCGCTCTCTTCATTGATCTTGTACCCGCACACTCCTTCCCCCTCGATATAGTATGCCTCTCGCACCACCTCCTAGATGCATCCATCCCTCTCTCTCTATCCTTCTCCCCGGGCCTTATTTGCTTCTAACACATACATGCATGTATACCGATCGATCTCCCTACATATACCTAGGTCGACTTTAACTATTTTTCCCCCACCCATCGATCGACGTACCTCACAAGTTATGTCTCTCCTTTCTCTGACAAAGGACGATTGATCTTCCTATGTAGTTACATCTGCTTACCACAGCCATATCATCCCCCCTCATCATTCGTGCATGTCGCCTGACCCATCTCTCACACGCACGTGCACAGACAGGCAGCCATCCCCTCTCTTATTGATATTGCAGGCGTTCCCTCCATTTGTCTAGCAAGCCTCTCCCACCATTTGTTAGAAGCAACTCCACCACCACCCCCTTCAACACTCTAGCTCTGTCTCTCTCCCAACCTTATTCCTCTCCTACACATATGATGGATGTCGATTGATCTCCCTCAATACATAAGGTAGGCCTCTCTCCTCCTCCACACATATACCAGCCATTGTACCTCTATAGTTAATTAGGTCTCCCCCACCCCCACCACACAACGATAGTCGAGCGCTGTAGGTAGGTATCCATGCCACAGAGACACACTGCACCTGTCCCCTCTCACATTCCAATAGGCCAGCCACCCTATATCTTTGACGCGGGCACACACAAATTCGATGGCACTCTTTATCGATCGTGCGCGCGCGCACACACACACATCATCCCTCTCTTCGATTCTATGGATACCACAAGCCGATGATACCTCCACTCTCTTCTCGTGGATCGCCCCCTCTATATATATGATATATCCAGGACTCTATTTCACACACACACACTGCATATGTTTCAGTTTTTGATTGAAATATCATCCACATATATTGCTTGTGTATTTCTCACCCCCCAAAAAACACTCATGAACCCACACACTATATCTCTCTACGTTTGTATCTCTCTCACACAACCCTACGTAGGTGGCATACGTACACGAAGAGAATAGGTGCACGTACTCATGCTTCGTGCCCAGCCACACCCGCGCGGGTACACGGTGGAGCTCATTTCTGTACGAAATGGCAGCCCATGTGCTAATTTGAATGCATGTAGCGGTTGTTTACCTACGGAGGCCATGTACCACGCATGCACGAAACAAAGTTCAACTTGATGCGTTGGCGCGCTATTTTTAAATAAAGTTATATCGCTCAATGGCACGTACACAGAATATAAAATGATTTTTATGGAGAAAAGGTAGTCCGCTCCACTATATACAATGGAGCCTGCCTGCCTGGGCCTGTCTCTCTTTAGAGTATCTCACACAAGGCAGCGGCGGCCTCTCTCTCTCACCGTTGGTCACTGATCCGACCGCATCCCATTCGCCGGCGGAAAGGGAGGATGTGCATCGTTTCTCCGTTCGACGGCTCCGAGGCTGCACGTCCTGATCTGCGGTACCCACCGTTCTCTCTGACCAAGCTCCGGCGCGGTAGGGCCTACGCCACCTGCTCGCTGCCGCTGTATGGGCAGATCCCGCCCGCCGCCGCTCACCTAGTTACATCTCGACGACCCCCAGGTATCCCCTCCGGCCTTGCTCCACTGCTCGTCTTCCCACGTCATTGCATGTGGATCTTGCATAGTTCTTTACCCAAAACGTAGCTCGTTCGACATACTTTCCATATTGCAATCTCGTCCTCACACCGTTTTAGACAAACACAACCGTGTTGTTATCTTCCCTTAGGACAAGGAATATGCTTCTTTTTTGTCGTGGTATGTGTCATCAACTGTTATTGGCCAGTAATTGTTTCCTTCCAACTCTTTTTTGCAAACAGGGCTATCCATTTCACCTCGTTGCTATTGCGACCTTTTGGTGAACTGCACAAATCACTTTTTTCTTAAGAGTGTTTTGTGCAGTTGTACTAAAATGTCACACGGGCAATGTCTCTACATTTCAGTGCGACTACACAAAGGGAGATTGGTTTTTCTCTATCCTCCTCATCCAACCCCGATCCTAATCTTCTCCAACTATTTTCTTAATCTTCTCCAACTAGTTAGTCTTAAGAGAGACTGCAAAGGTGACCGGCTTCTATTTGTGCGTTTATTATTTCATCAGTAGTCCTCTATTATTGTAATCACACTTAATATCTTTGGAACAGGGACGGTCACCTCTATTTTAGCGGAACTGCACAAAATGATCGGAATGTTGCAATCTCCAAACAACTACTTTTTCCCCCAACATGCCTTGTTGATTTAGACAGAGCTGGGGGACGTTGCTGCCAATGAAAGGATGGATCAATTTTAATTTAACACCTTCTCACAACTTTGTCTTTAGTTGTGATGTAAATATTAGCTCTGATATGCTAATCATTGAGATGCATTAGCAAGGGAGTTAGTTTTTTATTGTTTCCGAAAGAGCATGGATGGCAAGACGCACGAAACAAAAGCTGAAAGCTCAGAGCATTGTACAATTTCATGTTGCTGGAAAATTATTTGTATAGTACGCCAATTATGTAAACAAATGCTAGAAGCTTGATAGCATTGTCAGAAGCCTCTTCAGCATCCGGGTCCATGTGCCATGCACAAAATTATACTTCCCCCGTTCCTAAATATTTGTCTTTTTACAAATTTCAAATGGACATTTTTAGAGTGTAGATTCACTTATTTTGCTTCGTATATAGTCACTCGTTGAAATCTCTAGAAAGACAAATACTCCGGAGTATATTTAAGAACATAGGGAGTAGTGCACAACCGCATGGGAGACTCAGCCCGGTCGTTGCGCCGCACTAATAGTGAGTAATGAGCAGTCAAATCATAAGCCCCACCTTTCCCACTATAAGTTGCTCGGAAGAAGCAACCATCAATACGCTCTTCTTTGAATCCTCTCATACTACTCCATCCGTCACTATTTATAGAGCGCGCTTCAAAAAGAACAATCTCTGGGACCAAGGCGACTAGCGATCGGCCTGAAAAATAGCATTGGTAGTTATAACACATCATCTATTACTAGAGGAAATAATGCGTACACACATGCCGTGCTTCCACCCCTGGTACACACACACACATGCACTTACTCCACTCCGTAGTACATCGAGAGAAAATTGTGGACTTGATTGCGGTTACCACACCCTAATTAATTGAACATTAAACCAAACACATCTAAAGTCTCTCTGGTGGTGGAAATGCATGGAGAGAAATGCATTAGAATGAAGCGTGCCCTGTAAACTATGATGGAGGGAGGAGTAGTATGAAGGTGCAATACCAAGTACGTGTATGGCCAGTCGGTCAACGCACTTCTTCTTTGACATGTGGGACCGGAGTGTGAGCAAACTGATCTCAATTGACGGCAAAATGGCCAACCCGCCATTTCTTGAGAGAGACGAGGAGCGAGAACACACAGACGGGCTCGCATGGAGGCCAAGATATATTCAAGCATAGTTGATCGATATCATCATTACATGTTCAATGTTTTTAATACTACTATTGGGCCGCCGTTTTCCGCCCTTCTCCCGAATAAATGTGTACTTTATCAGAGATTAAAATAAAATAAGAGTACAGATGCTCCACCATGCGGTACTAGTAGTAGTACTACTCATACTACTAAACCTTGCACTTGACTCTTCGCCTCTTCTGAAGTCGAACAATGATGGTACTCTGCATGTTGGGTACTATAGTGTATGCCTCTGGCAATCTAACACCGAATGAACCGTTGCATGTCCACCGCCTGGGCGAGGGTAGGTTGCATTTGTCAAAAGTGTAAGCGAGCTTCACCTTGTCCTGCAAGCTTCTCCTTGTTCTGCGAGTTGATGGGACATACCAAAAAGTAGTGCTAGTCCATACTCCCTCCTTTCTGGTTAATATGGATTAATCTTTTTTGCGGGTAAATGAGAGAGCTTTATTCATATATAAGCATTCTTAGGACGATCAGCCAAGAGACTGGTCACTAGGAAGCTAGGTACCCCACAAAAAAGAAGAAGGAAGCGAGGTGTTTCATCAAGCCAGCTCTCGGCCACATTCAAAGTGGAGCAAGCACGGTTCGCACAAAGATGCGCCGCAAGGTTTGCTGACCTTTTACATGCTGAATAACAAAAAAGAGAAAATATTACTGAGCGCTCCTATTTGTAATAGGATATGAGCCGAAATTAAGCGAGAATTGTGGGGAGTGTTCCATGCAATCAACTTACAATATCACATGCGAGAACCCTCGAAGAGAACCAAATGTGTTGAAGATTGCTTTATCTGTCCGGGGAGAAAAACCTCACCCAGGATTGCATCGTTGCCAATGATCGAAAGAGCCATCAAACCTTATGGTGACGACACAGTGGAACTCTCAATGAAAGCACCAATGTCGGTGTCGAAACCGGCGGATATCGGGTAGGGGGTCCCGAACTGTGCGTCTAAGGCAGATGGTAACAGGAGACAGGGGACACAATGTTTACCCAGGTTCGGGCCCTCTCGATGGAGGTAATACCCTACTTCCTGCTTGATTGATCTTGATGATATGAGTATTACAAGAGTTGATCTACCACGAGATCGTAGAGGCTAAACCCTAGAGGCTAGCCTATGATTCTGATTGTTGTTTTCCTACGGACTAAATCCTCTGGTTTATATAGACACCGAAGGGGGCTAGGGTTACATAGAGTCGGTTACAAGGGAGGAGATCTACATATCCGAATTGCCAAGATTGCCTTCCACGCAAAGGAGAGTCTCACCCGGACACGGGACGAAATCTTCAATCTTGTATCTTCATAATCCAACAGTACGGCCGAAGGATATAGTCCGGCTGTCCGAGGACCCCCTAATCCAGGACTCCCTCAGTTGCCCCTGAACCAGGCTTTAATGACGATGAGTCCGACGCGCAGATTGTCTTCGGCATTGCAAGGCAGGTTCCTTCTCCAAATACTCCATAGAAGATTTCGAACACAAGGATAGTGTCCGGCTCTACAAAACAAATTCCACATACCACCGTAGAGAGTATAATATTTCCACAAATCTAACCTGCTGACAACTTTTCATAACATGACATCACGCCATGGCCCGGTCATTATTCGAACCGTTTTTCTCAACCAGCTACTGCACATATTGCGAGGCGGTTTTCTTGGCACGTCTTGTCGAAGTAGAGATCGTGTCCCCTTATCATGGGATTCTCATCAATACGGGTGTGGGTAACCCAACTGCGCCATCAATCACGGCGCTTGGGGAATAAGCGAGTTTACCAAGCAGGTGGGGAGGCGCATAGTTTCTTCCGCCCTTATAAAGGGACAAGGACTCCTCCTTTTCACCCACGCCTTCTTCTTCCCTGCCCATCCATTCTCGCGCACTCGAGCTCCAGCACCCAAGTTTGCATTTCCTCCGCAAAACCACTCCAAACATGTCTAGAGCGGGAGGCAAGTGGATGGTCTCCTCTGTTACGGAGGAGAACATTATGAAGCTCCGGGAAGCCGGATACCTAGCCGCAGATATCGCGCACCAGCTCCTAGATGCGGGGCAGATCGTCCCTACCCCCGAACCCTATGAAAGGGTTGTATTCCTTACCCATTTCGTCCGTGGGCTGGGATTTCCCCTCCACCCATTTGTTCGCGGGCTCATGTTCTGCTACGGGCTGGACTTCCACGATCTGGCCCCCAATTTCATCCTCAACATCTCGGCGTTTATCGTCGTGTGTGAGGCCTTCCTCCGCATCAAGCCCCACTTCGGCCTGTGGCTAAAGACCTTCAACGTTAAACCGAAGGTGGTGGTCGGCCAGCAAGCGGAGTGCGGAGGCGCCATGGTGGGAAAAATGCCCAACGTCACCTGGCCCAAAGGCTCCTACGTGGAGACATTGAAGGGGTGGTAATCGGGGTGGTTCTACATCACCGAGCCGCGTCACACCAACTGGGCGGCGCCCCCCGAATTTCGATCCGGCATCCCCACGTGGCTAACCTCCTGGAAAGAGAAGGGCCTATCCTGGGGTTCATCGGTGGAGCTGACCGGACTCCAGAACTGTGTTAAAAACATGATAAGCAAGAGAATCAAGCTTGTCAACATGGTCCAGCTCATGCTCTTCCGCCGGAACCTCCCGTGTCAAAGACGGGCATTCAATATGTGGGAGTTCGACCCAGCTAAGCACCAGACGCTGTGAGAGCTCTTCGACACGACACACCAGGACATCTGGAGGGTGCTGTTCAAGTCCGCTGAGGTACCTCCTCCCCTCACCGAGGATCGCGGACTCAGCGCAAAGCGCCCTGCCAATCTGGTAAGCTTCTTATATCTCATAAGTCGTTTCTTTCCCCAGTATAATCATGTGGGGGATCTAAGCCTCCACGCCATTTAACAGGAATGGGTCGCGACAGCGGAGCGGATAGATTGTCCGGACCCACTGCCCGAGGATCCAGCAAGTGCTCTCTTAACGGAGATGCTGGTTCCTGCGCCCTATGAGGTGCCGGAGAAGAAGGCCAATAAGAAGGCCATGGGGACCAGGAAAGGTCTCCGGTGCAAGGTCGTATCGGACTCATCGTCCGATAACACCGAGGCGCCCTCCTCCCACGAAAATGAGGAGGAGGAAGAGGAAAGTTCTCCCCCCATGTGACATTCGGATAATTAAGCTACAATAACCCTCTGCTAATGATGCCATGTCACCACGATTACTGTTGTCAATCTCATGATGATTTAAATCTTGTTCAAATTCAAATTTAATTTCGAGTCAAATAAATAAAGTTTTCAAATGGCAAAATAAAAATGTGGGTTAGGTTGCAAATATTCCCTAACTATTTTTCATGAATTATCCGACATATTTTGGATTAATAAAATGTCCCAAACCTATTTAAAACACGGTTAGCAACAATTAAATTTAATGTTTCAATTTAAATAAATATCCAACCTTTTCAAAATAAATTGTAACTTTGTGTGATGCTTTAAAATATTTCCTAGTAATTATGTGCTAAGTGTCACATTTGACAAGGTTAGTTTGATAGCTAAAATAAAAAGAAAACCATAGAGAAAATAGAAAACAGAAAATAGTAAATGGAGAAAGAACCTAACTACTATGCACTTTGGCCCATCATACATAGTACTGGCCCAGCCCACGGGGGGGGGGGGGGTTCTTCCTCCTCCCTCCGTGGCACCACGCTCGTGCCCGCACCCACGATGCACCGCGGGATGGGCGACACGGCGGCGTCCCTCCTGTAGCACCCGACGACCTACAAGACCTCCCTCGTCGCCCTGTGAACCCTAGATCGGCGTTTCCTCCTCACAACCTCGCTCTCTTTGAATTGTTCGATGACTGACACCGCCATCGCCACGGCCGCTCCCGTTCCCGCGGCCATCGCCCTCCCCGCCGATTGAGGCCTCACCAGGCGCATCTCCTGCCTCGCTCACCGGTTTCAGCACCCTTGGTTACATCCCTAGATCGAGCCTTCTTCCTCACCACAGTCAGCGGAGCTCCGCCGCTCGATCCGCAGCCATCTTAGCATCCCCGGCCTCGTCGTCTTCTCCAGAAGGATCACTGTGAGCATACACATCTTTCCCCTCCCCTAGTTCTCTCAATTTTGTACTCTAGTTAGCACTGCTACCATGGCCGGAGTTCTGCTTCCGCACCCGCTAGCCGCTCCTATTGTCTGCGCCGGCGCCCGAAGCCTCGCTCCCCCGCGCGCGCTCGCCGTTCCCTGCCTCGCGCACTGGCTACGACCTGCGCGCGCCAGGCTGCGCATGCCCGTGCCCTGCCCCTACCCTGACCGCCGCACTTCGCCCCGCGCCTGTACGCGCTCGCGCCCACTGTTGTCACTCTGTTGCTCTGCCTGCTACTTCTTCTACTGCCGCCGTTGCTCATGCACTGCTGCTGCGCTGCCGCCATTGCTGTTGCTACGTAGGCGGCCGCCGCGCCCCGGGCAGCCCCGACTCGCCTCCCGCCCTTGGCCTCGCGTGGCCGCGCCTGCCTATGCGTGGCCGCTGTCGGATTTCGGGTTCCGGAAGACCCTTAAGGTTCGAACACTGGGGTGCGCATGGAGATTACGCCTTCTACCTCCCCGCCTTGCAAAGAACTAAACTACTCAAAGAACTGCACGAGGGACACAAGATTTATACTGGTTCGGGCCACCGTTGCGGTGTAATACCCTCCTCCAGTGTGTGGTTGGTGGATTGCCTCCTGGGGCTGATGATGATGAACAATACAGGGAAGAACAGCCTCGCGAGGGTTTGTTCTTGACTAGGGCGATGAACTGCTAGGAGGAGTTCAGTCACCCTTCTCTCTCTCTCTCCCTATGATTTTGATACCCGCTACCATGTGGGTGGCTGGTCCTATTTATAGAGGCCCTGGTCCTCTTCCCAAATATCGAGCGGGAAGGGAGCCAACAATGGCGGGCTCATTTGAAGGGGGACAGCAAGTATCAACTATCCTGACAAAAGCGGTCTTCGCCTGCGCAAAGCTCTGGTGATGACGCCGTCTTGGGCTCCACGGTGACCTCCGTCTCGTAGTCCTCCTGGTCTTGGTCTTGTTGCACCGAAACGGAAACCTTTGCCTGATGCCTCGGTACTCCACGGCTGCGCTTGCCCCCTTTGCACCAAAGAGGAAAGAAGGACGCTGCGCGCGCTGGCACCCGCCTGGCACCCTGAGTCGTCATGGCTTGCGTCACGGGCACCTCGCGAGGTACCCCGCCTTGATCTCTCCGCCTCCTCGCGAGCCAGCCTGATGAGGCCGTGCCTGAGGAAGCTCCGTGTCATCCGCCTCGCGAGGCTTGGCCCCTCGTGAGGGTCTTGAGCCTTGTGTTGATGAGGATGGGCCATGCTGGGCCTCCTTTGAGCCACGCTACAGGCCGCATGCAGGCAAGTCTGGGGACCCCCGTTCCCAGAACGCCGACAGTAGCCCCCGGGCCCAAGGCGCGCCTGGACTTGGCTGTGCTGAGAGGCGAAAGGGCAAGGGCGAAGCACCGCGGGCCCTAACGGCCTGCGGCCTTGGGCGCCGCGTGGCGGTTGATAGGACGTGGGCGTCTCCGCTTCCCCACGACGCCTCGGTGATCGCGCGAGTTGGACAAGTCCCTGCATGTAGATCATGTCATGATTACCTGTGATCGTGGAGGCCGGCGGTTGGCCTTCGCCGGCTATAAGTACGGGACCACGCGTGCCCTTCCAGTCCATTCCTCCTTGCTCCTCCTTCTTCTTCATGGCCCCGTCGAAGAAATTCTCGGCCGCCAAGAAGGGGAAGGCTTGCCGGGTTGAGCCCGTCTCTGCCCCACCCAAGCGTGGCAGAGGGCGCCCTCGCAAGCATCCTGTGGCCACCGCGGTGGCTCCCCGCGGCCGTGGCGGTGATCTTCAGCACGGCGACGGGCGGATTACTGCAGACGGGGGGCGTGCTCCGGCGGCGCGTCCCCCAGGCCGCGCGTTCGTGCTGCTGAAGTGCTGCTGGAGTTCGTCGTCTGGTCGGCGGAGCCGGCTAGCACCCGGCTCCCGCTTCCTCGCTTCCTCCTCGGCGAGCTCCCGGCCGGCGCCTCGGGTGGCCTGGCTCCAGGCCGACGGCTGCTGCAGCCGGGCCTTGTGGGTCTCCCTGGAGGTCTCCACGGCCGGGAGCCTGTCCCTGGCCCGCGGTTGGCAGACGTTTGCCCGTGCGCGCGGCCTGGGCCGCTGGTGCACCCTACACTTCAAGTTCGACGACGACGCCACCCTCTACGTGAGGGTGTTTGGGGAAGATGGTCGCCGCGCGGGGTGCTACCCCGAGGGTGACGACCGCGGCTGGGAACCCAGCTCCAGTGATGATGGAGGGAGCAGCGCTCGCGCGGCTGGCGGCACTCGGAGTTCCTCAAGCTTCTCTGGTTCTTCTTCAGACGACAACTCCTCCAACGGCGGTCGCGATTAGCCCCTTCGCCGCTGCGCCCTGGTGAGGCGCGAGAGGGAGTCCGCCTGAGCTCCGGAGGCAGCTCGTGCCTTCCTCGCGGGCCGGTGTGAGGCGAGCTGCGCCGGATTTGTTCTTCCCTTTCCCTTTTCCCGTGTAACAAGACAATAGTGCGGAGCCCCGCGGGGCGTGTTTGGGTTATTGCTGTTAATCATCATTTGCTTTCGTTACCGTTCCTTCCGGCTATGTGCCTGAGCGTGGATAGTTCCCGACCCCGGCCGTGGGGGGGGGGGGGGGCGACCGACCCATGCCCTTTGTTCGTGTCGCGATGCCCGTGGGGCACGGACTGGAGGGGTGCTCCTGTAAGGGGCCCAGGTCGCGAACTCTTTGAACGACTAGGATAGGAACGCTCGCGAGAGCGCTCAGCTGCCCCTCTCGCGAGGCTTTGCGCAAGAGAAATCGAGGCAGGAGAGCGAAAATCCGAAGAACCGCAAGCCAAAGATGGCAACAACTTCAATAAAACTTCAAATGGGAAGGAACAAGCCAACTGCGTAAAGCAAATGAAAAGCCGCGTCCGGCACCTATTCTAGTCTTCGACGTCTTCTCACCAACGCGGAGCTAAGTGCTGCCACTGGGTGTGGGAGGGAGCCCCAGGGCCTGAGGCCGGCGCTCCTGAGACTCCAGGGCGTGTACATCCCCAACTCATTAATACGTGAGAGTGTCACGGGCGGCGAGCTTCACAGGCATTGGCCTTCTTCACAGGCTCCGGGCCTTTTCCAAAACGCGATAGCTTCACACGCACTCGCCTTGCTTCACAGGCTCTGGGCCTTTTCCAAAATGCGATAGCTTCACAGGCACTCGCCTTGCTTCACAGGCTCCGGGCCTTTTCCAAAACGGGATAGCTTCACAGGCACTCGCCTTGCTTCATAGGCTCCGGGCCTTTTCCAAAACGTGATAGCTTCACAGGCACTCGCCTTGCTTCATAGGCTCCGGGCCTTTTCCAAAACGCGATAGCTTCACAGGCACTCGCCTTGCTTCACAGGCTCTGGGCCTTTTCCAAAACGCAATAGCTTCACAGGCACTCGCCTTGCTTCACAGGCTCTGGGCCTTTTCAGGGGTAGAATCTCCGGAGGTGCTGGATGTTCCATGCATTCTGGACCGGCACTCCCTCCTGAGTCTCCAAGCGCGCGGAGCCGGGCCTGGAAACATGAACAACCTTGAACGGGCCCTCCCACATGGGAGAGAGCTTGTGCAGTCCCTCCCTGGAGAGGACCCGCCTGAGCACAAGGTCTCCTACCTCAAGAGTCCTGGGGCGGATGTTGCAGCAGTGATATAGCCACAGCGCTTGCTGATACCTCGCCGCCTGCAGCGCGGCCTCCCGATGACGTTCCTCCCCCAACACGGGGTCCATCCCCCGCATGGCGTCCTGCTGCGCCTCGTCGAACGCTAGGACCCACGCGGAGCGACGTCTGACCTCGTGAGGGAGGACCGCTTCCGCTCCGTAGACCAGGAAGAATGGGGTCTCTCCTGTCGGTTTGGTCGCGGTGGTGCAGATGGACCACAGCATGGACTGAAGCTCGTCGTACCATCCTCTGCCACATGCCAACAGCTTCTTCTTGAACGTCCTGGTCTTGAGGCCCCTCAGGACCTCCGCGTTGGCTCGCTCGGCCTGGCCGTTGCTTTGGGGGTGCGCCACTGAGGCGTAGCATATCTGTGTTCCAAGGTTAGCACAGTATGTTTTGAAGAGGTTACTGGTGAACTGCGAACCGTTGTCTATGATGATGTGATTCGGCACCCCGAACCGGCTTACGATGCCCTTGATGAACTTGACCGCGGAGCCCGGAGGGATGGCGCGGATAGCCTCCACTTCAGCCCACTTGGTGAATTTGTCCACGGCAACGTAGAGGTAGCGATAGCCCCCTGGCGCCCGAGGAAACGGGCCCAAGATGTCCAGCCCCCAGACTGTGAATGGCCACAAAAGGGGAATAGTCTGCAAGCCTCCTGCTGGCTGATGGATCTGCTTGGCGTGGAACTGGCAGGCTTCACAAGCTTTCACTAGCTCCACGATGTCATTGAGCGCGGTGGGCCAATAAAACCCACTGCGGAACGCCTTGCCGACGAGGATCCGCGATGACGAATGATGTCCGCAGTCTCTGCCGTGTATATCTTCTAGTAGCTCCTTCCCTTGCTCCCTGGAGATGCAGCGCATGGATACATCGTTTGGTCGCTTCCAGTAGAGCTCTCCGTCTCTGATGCAGTATTCCGTGGCCTGGCGTGCCACTCGCTCCGCCTCCTCCTCCTTCTCCGGCAAGGTCCCTTGCGTCAAGTAGCTCCGGAGCTCCGTGATCCAACATCCCTCCTGAGGTTCCGTCGTCAGGAGCAGGCGCGCTCCTGAGGCCGGGCCACAGGTCGGAGCTCCTGAGGCAGGTGGCTGGGGAGCTCCTCCAAGGGCTGAGCCGTGTTTGACAATGACGGCAGAGCTGAGGGCTTGAAGAGCCGCTCCTCGAAAATGCCAGGCTCCTGGGGTAACCGTCTGGATGCGCGTTTGGTGATATCATCGACCTCCTGATTGGTGCCACGGGGCACATGCTGTAACTCCAACCCCCAGAATTGCTTCTCCATCCTGCGGACTTCCGCAAGGTAGGCTTCCATGTGCTCATCCTTCGGCTCGTACACCTTGTTGGAGAAGTTGACAAGGAGCTGCGAATCGCCCTTGATGGTGAGGCGTTTCACTCCCAGGGCGGCCGCGGCCTTCAAGCCGGCTATTAAACCTTCGTACTCCGCTATGTTGTTGGAGACCTTTTCGCCTTGCTGGAAACAGAGTTGCACGGCGTAGTATAGCTTGTCTTGTGTGGGTGATATAAGCACCGCCCCAGCTCCAGCGCCATGCCTGGAGAACGCCCCGTCGAAGTACATGACCCAGCCTTCTAGTGCCTCGCTTCCTGGGGATAGGGACCGATCCTCATCGGCCTTGAGTCCTGGCGCCTCCATCCATTCTGCCACAAAATCTGCCAACGCTGCTCCCTTGATGACCCTGGTCATGCTGAATTCGAGCTGAAACGCTTGCAGCTCTATGTTCCACTCAACGACCCTTCCAGCAGAATTAGGGCTCCTGAGCACTCTCTCCAGGGGGTATGACGAGACGACCTTGATGGGGTGACCCTGAAAATAGTGCCGCAGCTTGCGCGAAGCCACCAGTAGTGCGAGGAGGAGTTTTTGAGGCATAGGGTACCGTGCCCTTGCATCCCGCAGCACTGTGCTGACGAAGTACACTGGGTGCTCAACGAGGTGGAGTGCGTCAGTGCTGGTGGCTCCTTCCGAAGAGCGTGGCGCCTCTTGAGGCAATGAAGCCTCCTGAGACTGGCCATGTGGAGGAGGGGCTTCTCCCGCCTCTGGTGCGTCCCTCTGCGGCGGCTGACCCTCCTCAGCTGCGGTGGTGGTCTCTGTAGGCCTTCCTTGTTCCTATTCTGCCTTGTCCTGGGCTGCTACCATGGTTTTGACTCGGCGCTCCTCTCTGACTGCCACCAAGGCTGCGCTGGCGGAGTAAGGTGTGGCGGCGAGGTAAAGCACCAGGGGCTCCTGAGGGCGCGGTGCCACCATGACCGGTGGGCTGGTCAGGTATCTCTGGAGATCCTGGAACGCCCTGTCGGCCTCTTCAGTCCACTCGAAGGGCCCCTTTTTCTTCATTAGCTGGAAGAAGGGCAGGGCTCGTTCTCCTAACTTGGAGATGAAGCGCCCTAGCGCGGTCATGCGCCCCGTGAGCTTCTGCATCTCTCTGAGGGTCTTTGGCAGGCTCATGTCTTCCACCGCCTTAACCTTCTCTGGGTTAGCCTCGATGCCCCGGTGGGACACGAGGAAACCCAAGAGCTTGCCCGAGGGGACTCCGAACACACACTTCTCTGGGTTGAGCCGTAGGTTCACTGCGTTGAGGCTCGCGAAGGTTTCCTCCAGATCCTGTATCAAGGTCCCGGCCTCCTGAGACTTTACCACGATGTCATCGACTAAGCTTCAACGTTCTTCCCGAGCTGCGGGCCCAAGGTGATGTGCATCAGCCGCTGGAAGGTCGCCCCTGCGTTACGCATCCCGAATGGCATGCACGTGTAGCAGTATACCCCACACGGGGTCAGGAAGGGCGTCTTCTCGATGTCTTCTACCGCCATCTTGATCTGGTGATACCCAGAGAAGGCATCCAGGAAGCATAACAGGTCGCATTCCGCAGTGGAATCGACGATCTGGTCGATGCGGGGGAGCGGGAACGGATCCTGCGGGCATGCTTTGTTGAGGTTGGTGAAGTCTACACACATACGCTCCTTCCCTCCCTTCTTTGGCACAACGACAGGGTTGGCCAACCAATGTGGGTATCGGATCTCGCGAATGACCCCAGCGGCCTCTAATTTGCGGGTCTCCTGGACGATGAAGGTCTGCTTTTCTGTGGACTACCGCCTGGCCTTCTGCTTCACAGGGCGCACGTTGGGGCACACGTTGAGGTGGTGCTTGATTACACTTCTGGGGATCCCTGCCAACTGGTCTGGCTCCCAAGCGAACACCTTCTTGTTTGCACGCAGGAATCTGACCAGGGCCTCCTCCTGCTCGGGCTTGAGGTGGGCGCCTATGGTGAAAGTGGCGTTGGTGGACCCGTCCTCATCGATGGGTATCTGTTTGGTTTCCGCCTTGTCTTGGGTGAACAACTGCTTCTTCTTGGCGGGTGCAGCCCCTTGACCTCGGGGGTCTCCAAGTCGGCGTGCTGTGCCGAGGCCGCCGTCTTGAAGGCGAGCTTGAGCGCCCGCAGCGCGTCCCCGATGTCCCCGTGCACAGTGAGGATACCGTTGCTCCCGGGCATCTTCATGGGGTTGTATGCCAGATGCGTCGCGGCCATAAATTGGGCTAGCATTGGGTAGCCAAGGATAGTGTTGTAGGCGAGGCCGATGGGGGCAATGTCGAAGTCGACCAGCTCCGTGCGGAAGTTGTCGTAGGTGCCGAAGGTCACCGGGAGCCGGATCTGTCCCAAGGAACTGGACGACTTGCCCCAGACGCCTGAGAAGGGCCGTCTGGGTTGCAGCCGTTCCAGAGGTATGCGGAGGAGGTTGAAGGCCTCGACCGAGAGCATGTTGAGGCCCGCGCCGCCATCAACGAGGGTCCTAGTGACGGCCACCTGGCAGATGGTGGGGGTGCACAACATGGGGAGCGCGCCAGAGCCGGCCGGGTTGGAGGGGTGGTCCTCCGAACTGAAGGTCAGGCCGGTCTCGGGCACCGTCGGGGGAGCCCCCTGCCGCGTGGAAGCGGCGCTGACCCGGCGGATGAACGGCTTGACGTGATGACTTGTGGGCGGCGCCTGCGAGCCACCCAGGAGGGCCGCGACAACCGGGGGTGTTGGTGTAGCGCGATGGGATAGTAATTTCAAAATTTTCCTACGCACACGCAAGATCATGGTGATGCATAGCAACGAGAGGGGAGAGTGTTGTCTACGTACCAACGCAGACCGACTGCGGAAGCGATCACACAACGTAGAGGAAGTAGTCGTACGTCTTCCCGATCCGACCGATCCAAGCACCGTTACTCCGGCACCTCCGAGTTCTTAGCACACCTTCAGCTCGATGACGTTCCTCGGGCTCCGATCCAGCAAAGCATCGAGGAAGAGTTCCATCAGCACGACGGCGTGGTGACGATCTTGATGTACTACCGACGCAGGGCTTCGCCTAAGCACTGTAACGGTATGATCGAGGTGGAATTTGGTGGCAGGGGGCACCGCACGCGGCTAAGGAACGATCTCAAGGATCAACTTGTGTGTCTTGGGGTGTCCCCTGCCCCCGTATATAAAGGTTGGAGGGAGGGGGGCTGGCCGGCCAAAGAGAGGGAGGCGCAGGAGGAGTCCTACTCCTACCGGGAGTAGGACTCCCCCCTCCAATCCTAGTCCAACTAGGAATCCTTTAAAGGGGAGAGAGAGAGAGGTGGCCGGCCCCTCTCCTAGTCCTAATAGGACTAGGGAGAGGGGGGGAGGCGCAGCCCTATGTGGGCTGCCCTCTCACCTTTCCACTAAGGCCCATGTTGGCCCATTTGGCTCCCGGGGGGGTTCCGGTAACCCTCCCGGTAATCCGGTAAAATCCCGATTTCACCCGGAACACTTCCGATGTCCAAACATAGGCTTCCAATATATCAATCTTTACGTCTCGACCATTTCGAGACTCCTCGTCATGTCCGTGATCTCATCCGGGACTCCGAACAACCTTCGGTACATCAAAATGCATAAACTCATAATAACTGTCATCGTAACGTTAAGCGTGCGGATCCTACGGTTCGAGAACAATGTAGACATGACCGAGACACGTCTCCGGTCAATAACCAATAGCGGGACCTGGATGCCCATATTGGCTCCTGCATATTCTACGAAGATCTTTATCGGTCAGACCGCATAACAACATACGTTGTTCCCTTTGTCATCGGTATGTTACTTGCCTGAGATTCGTTCGTCGGTATCCAATACCTAGTTCAATCTCGTTACCGGCAAGTCTCTTTACTCGTTCCGTAATACATCATCTCACAACTAACATATTAGTTGCAGTGCTTGCAAGGCTTATGTGATGTGCATTACCGAGAGGGCCCAGAGATACCTCTCCGACAATCGGAGTGACAAACCCTAATCTCGAAATACGCCAACCCAACATCTACCATTGGAGACACCTGTAGTACTCCTTTATAATCACCCATTTACGTTGTGACGTTTGGTAGTACCCAAAGTGTTCCTCCGGTAAACGGGAGTTGCATAATCTCATAGTTATAGGAACATGTATAAGTCATGAAGAAAGCAATAGCAACATACTAAACGATCGGGTGCTAAGCTAATGGAATGGGTCATGTCAATCAGATCATTCAACTAATGATGTGACCTTGTTAATCAAATAACAACTCTTTGTTCATGGTCAGGAAACATAACCATCTTTGATTAACGAGCTAGTCAAGTAGAGGCATACTAGTGACACTCTGTTGGTCTATGTATTCACACATGTATTATGTTTCCGGTTAATACAATTCTAGCATGAATAATAAACATTTATCATGATATAAGGAAATAAATAATAACTTTATTATTGCCTCTAGGGCATATTTCCTTCAGTCTCCCACTTGCACTAGAGTCAATAATCTAGTTCACATCGCCATGTGATTTAACAGCAATAGTTCACATCACCATGTGATTAACTCCCATAGTTCACATCGTCATGTGACCAACACTCAAAGGGTTTACTAGAGTCAGTAATCTAGTTCACATATCTATGTGATTAACACCCAAAGAGTACTAAGGTGTGATCATGTTTTGCTTGTGAGATAATTTTAGTCAACGGGTCTGTCACATTCAGATCCGTAAGTATTTTGCAAGTTCTATGTCTACAATGCTCTACACGGAGCTACTCTAGCTAATTGCTCCCACTTTCAATATGTATCCAGATTGAGACTTTAGATTCATCTGGATCAGTGTCAAAAACTTGCATCGATGTAACCCTTTACGACGAACCTTTTTTGTCACGTCCATAATCGAGAAACATATCCTTATTTCACTAGGGATAATTCTGACCGCTGTCTAGTGATCTACTCCTAGATCACTATTGTACTCCCTTGCCAAATCAGTGCAGGGTATATAATAGATCTGGTACACAGCATGGCATACTTTATAGAACCTATGAATGAGGCATAGGGAATGACTTTCATTCTCTTTCTATCTTCTGCCGTGGTCGGGCTTTGAGTCTTTACTCAACTTCACACCTTGTAACACAAGCAAGAAACCTTTTCTTTGACTGTTCCATTTTGAACTACTTCAAAATCTTGTCAAGGTATGTACTTATTGAAAAACTTATCAAGCGTCTTGATCTATCTCTATAGATCTTGAAGCTCAATATGTAAGCAGCTTTACCGAAGTCTTTCTTTGAAAAACTCCTTTCAAACACTCCTTTTATGCTTTACAGAATAATTCTACATTATTTCCGATCAACAATATGTCATTCACATATACTTATCAGAAATGCTGTAGTGCTCCCACTCACTTTCTCGTAAATACAGGCTTCACCGCAAGTCTGTATAAAACTATATGCTTTGATCAACTCATAAAAGCGTATATTCCAACTCCGAGATGCTTGCACCAGTCCACAGATGGATCGCTGGTGCTTGCACATTTTGTTAGCACCTTTTGGATTGACAAAACCTTCTGGTTGCATCATATACAACTCTTCTTTAATAAATCCATTAAGGAATGCAGTTTTGTTTATCCGTTTGCCAGATTTCATAAAATGCGGCAATTACTAACATGATTCGGACAGACTTAAGCATAGATACGAGTGAGAAAATCTCATCGTAGTCAACACCTTGAACTTGTCGAAAACCTTTTGCGACAATTCTAGCTTTGTAGATAGTAACACTACTATCAGCGTTCATCTTCCTCTTGAAGATCCACTTATTTTCTATGGCTTGCCGATCATCGGGCAAGTCAACTAAAGTCCATACTTTGTTCTCATACATGGATCATATCTCAGATTTCATGGCTTCAAGCCACTTTGCGGAATCTGGGCTCACCATCGCTTCTTCATAGTTCGTAGGATCATCATGATCTAGTAGCATGACTTCCAGAACAGGATTACCGTACCACTCTGGTGCGGATCTTACTCTGGTTGATCTACGTGGTTCAGTAGCATCTTGCCCTGAAGTTTCATGATCATCATCATTAGCTTCCTCACTAATTGGTATAGGTGTCGCAGAAACAGTTTTCTGTGATGTACTATTTTCCAATAAGGGAGCAGGTACAGTTACCTCGTCAAGTTCTACTTTCCTCCCACTCACTTCTTTCGAGAGAAACTCCTTCTCTAGAAATGATCCATTCTTAGCAACGAATGTCTTGCCTTCGGATCTGTGATAGAAGGTATACCCAACAGTTTCCTTTGGGTATCCTATGAAGACGCACTTCTCCGATTTGAGTTTGAGCTTATCAGGATGAAACTTTTTCATATAAGCATCGCAACCCCAAATTTTTAAGAAACGACAGCTTAGGTTTCTTGCCAAACCATAGTTCACACGATGTCGTCTCAACGGATTTAGATGGTGCCCTATTTAACGTGAATGCAACTGTCTCTAATGCATAACCCCAAAACGATAGTGGTAGATCGGTAAGATACATCATAGATTGCACTATATCCAATAAAGTACGGTTATGACGTTCGGACACACCATTATGCTGTGGTGTTCCATGTGGCATGATTTTGTGAAACTATTCCATATTGTTTTAATTGAAGACCAAACTCGTAACTCAAATATTTTACCTCTGCGATCATATCGTAGAAACTTTTATTTTCTTGTCACGATGATTTTCCACTTCACTCTGAAATTCTTTGAACTTTTCAAATGTTTCAGACTTATGTTTCATCAAGTAGATATACTCATATCTGCTCAAATCATCTGTGAAGATCAGAAAATAATGATACCTGTCGCGAGCCTCAATATTCATCGGACCACATACATCAGTATGTATGATTTCCAATAAATCTTTTCTCGCCCCATTGTTCCGGAGAACGGCGTTTTAGTCATCTTGCCCAAAAGGCATGGTTCGCAAGCATCAAGTGATTCATAATCAAGTGATTCCGAAAGCCCATCAGCATGGAGTTTCTTCATGCGCTTTATACCAATATGACCTAAACAGCAGTGCCACAAATAAGTTGCACTATCATTATTAACTTTGCATCTTTTGGTTTCAATATTATGAATATGTGTATTATTAAGATCGAGATCCAATGAACTATTTTCATTTGGGTGTGTAACCATATAAGGTTTTATTCATGTAAACAGAACAACAATTTATTCTTTTACTTAAATGAATAACCGTATTACAATAAACATGATCAAATCATATTCATGCTCAACGCAAAAACCAAATAACACTTATTTAAGTTCAACACTAATCCCGAAAGTATAGGGGAGTGTGCGATGATGATCATATCAATCTTGGAACTACTTCCAACACACATCGTCACTTCACCCTTAACTAGTCTCTGTTTATTCTGCAACTCCCGTTTCGAGTTACTAATCTTAGCAACTGAACTAGTATCAAATACTAAGGGTTTGCTATAAACACCAGTAAAGTACACATCAATAACATGTATATCAAATATACTTATGTTCACTTTGCCATCCTTCTTATCCGCCAATCACTTGGGGTAGTTCCGCTTCCAGTGACCAGTCCCTTTGCAGTAGAAGCACTTAGTCTCAGGCTTAGGATCAGACTTGGGCTTCTTCACTTGAGCAGCAACTTGCTTGCCGTTCTTCTTGAAGTTCCCCTGCTTCTCTTTGCCCTTTTCTTGAAACTAGTGGTCTTGTCAACCATCAACACTTGATGTTTTTCTTGATTTCTACCTTCGTTGATTTCAGCATCACGAAGAGCTTGGGAGTTGTTTCCGTTATCCCTTGCATATTATAGTTTATCACGAAGTTCTACTAACTTGGTGATGGTGACTAGAGAATTCTGTCAATCACTATCTTATCTGGAAGATTAACTCCCACTTGATTCAAGCGATTGTAGTACCCAGACAATCTGAGCACATGCTCACTAGTTGAGCGATTCTCCTCCATCTTTTAGCTATAGAACTTGTTGGAGACTTCATATCTCTCAACTCGGGTATTTGCTTGAAATATTAACTTCAACTCCTGGAACATCTCATATGGTCCATGACGTTCAAAACGTCTTTGAAGTCCCGATTCTAAGCCATTAAGTATGGTGCACTAAACTATCAAGTAGTCATCATATTGAGCTAGCCAAACGTTCATAACGTCTGCATCTACTCCTGCAATAGATCTGTCACCTAGCGGTGCATCAAGGACATAATTCTTCTGTGCAACAATGAGGATAAACCTCAGATCACGGATCCAATCCGCATCATTGCTACTAACATCTTTCAACACAATTTTCTCTAGGAACATATCAAAATAAACACAGGGAAGCAACAACGCGAGCTATTGATCTACAACATGATTTGCAAAATACTACCAGGACTAAGTTCATGATAAATTTAAGTTCAATTTAATCATATTACTTAAGAACTCCCACTTAGATAGACATCCCTCTAATCCTCTAAGTGATCACGTGATCCAAATCAACTAAACCATAACCGATCATCACGTGAGATGGAGTAGTTTTCAATGGTGAACATCAATATGTTGATCATATCTACTATATGATTCACGCTCGACCTTTCGGTCTCCGTGTTCCGAGGCCATATCTGTATATGCTTGGCTCGTCAAGTATAACCTGAGTATTCCGCGTGTGCAACTGTTTTGCACCCGTTGTATTTGAACGTAGAGCCTATCACACCCGATCATCACGTGGTGTCTCAGCACGAAGAACTTTTGCAACGGTGCATACTCAGGGAGAACACTTCTTGATAATTTAGTGAGAGATCATCTTATAATGCTACCGTCAATCAAAGCAAGATAAGATGCATAAAAGGATAAACATCACATGCAATCAATATAAGTGATATGATATGGCCATCATCATCTTGTGCTTTGTGATCTCCATCTCTGAAGCACCGTCATGATCACCATCGTCACCGGCGCGACACCTTGATCTCCATCGTAGCATCGTTGTCGTCTCGCCAATCTTATGCTTCCACGACTATCACTACCGCTTAGTAATAAAGTAAAGCATTACATCACGATTGCATTGCATACAATAAAGCGACAACCATATGGCTCCGGCCAGTTGCCGATAACTCGGTTACAAAACATGATCATCTCATACAATAAAATCAGCATCATGCCTTGACCATATCACATCACAACATGCCCTGCAAAAACAAGTTAGACGTCCTCTACTTTGTTGTTGCAAGTTTTACGTGGCTGCTACGGGCTTAAGTAAGAACTCATCTCACCTACGCATCAAAACCACAACGATAGTTCGTCAAATAGACTCCGTTTTAACCTTCTCAAGGACCGGGCATAGCCACACTTGGTTCAACTAAAGTTGGAGAGACAGTCTTCCGCAAGCCATCTATGTGCAAAGCACGTCGAGGGAACCGATCTCGCGTAAGAGTACGCGTAAGGTTGGTCCGGATCGTCTCGTCCAACAATACCGCCGAACCAAAGTATGACATGCTGGTAGGCAGTATGACTTGTATCGCCCACAACTCACTTGTGTTCTACTCGTGCATATAACATCAAACCATAAAAACCTAGGCTCTGATACCACTGTTGGGGAACGTAGTAATTTAAAAATTTTCCTACGCACACGCAAGATCATGGTGATGCATAGCAACGAGAGGGGAGAGTGTTGTCTACGTACCAACGCAGACCGACTGCGGAAGCGATCACACAACGTAGAGGAAGTAGTCGTACGTCTTCCCGATCCGACCGATCCAAGCACCGTTACTCCGGCACCTCCGAGTTCTTAGCACACATTCAGCTCGATGACGTTCCTCGGGCTCCGATCCAGCAAAGCGTCGAGGAAGAGTTCCGTCAGCACGACGGCGTGGTGACGATCTTGATGTACTACCGACGCAGGGCTTCGCCTAAGCACTGTAACGGTATGATCGAGGTGGAATTTGGTGGCAGGGGGCACCGCACACGGCTAAGGAACGATCTCAAGGATCAACTTGTGTGTCTTGGGGTGTCCCCTGCCCCCGTATATAAAGGTTGGAGGGAGGGGGGCTGGCCGGCCAAAGAGAGGGAGGCGCAGGAGGAGTCCTACTCCTACCGGGAGTAGGACTCCCCCCTCCAATCCTAGTCCAACTAGGAATCCTTTAAAGGGGAGAGAGAGAGAGAGGTGGCCGGCCCCTCTCCTAGTCCTAATAGGACTAGGGAGAGGGGGGGAGGCGCAGCCCTATGTGGGCTGCCCTCTCACCTTTCCACTAAGGCCCATGTTGGCCCATTTGGCTCCCGGGGGGGTTCCGGTAACCCTCCCGGTAATCCGGTAAAATCCCGATTTCACCCGGAACACTTCCGATGTCCAAACATAGGCTTCCAATATATCAATCTTTACGTCTCGACCATTTCGAGACTCCTCGTCATGTCCGTGATCTCATCCGGGACTCCGAACAACCTTCGGTACATCAAAATGCATAAACTCATAATAACTGTCATCGTAACGTTAAGCGTGCGGACCCTACGGTTCGAGAACAATGTAGACATGACCGAGACACGTCTCCGGTCAATAACCAATAGCGGGACCTGGATGCCCATATTGGCTCCTACATATTCTACGAAGATCTTTATCGGTCAGACCGCATAACAACATACGTTGTTCCCTTTGTCATCGGTATGTTACTTGCCTGAGATTCGATCGTCGGTATCCAATACCTAGTTCAATCTCGTTACCGGCAAGTCTCTTTACTCGTTCCGTAATACATCATCTCACAACTAACATATTAGTTGCAGTGCTTGCAAGGCTTATGTGATGTGCATTACCGAGAGGGCCCAGAGATACCTCTCCGACAATCGGAGTGACAAACCCTAATCTCGAAATACGCCAACCCAACATCTACCATTGGAGACACCTGTAGTACTCCTTTATAATCACCCATTTACGTTGTGACGTTTGGTAGTACCCAAAGTGTTCCTCCGGTAAACGGGAGTTGCATAATCTCATAGTTATAGGAACATGTATAAGTCATGAAGAAAGCAATAGCAACATACTAAACGATCGGGTGCTAAGCTAATGGAATGGGTCATGTCAATCAGATCATTCAACTAATGATGTGACCTCGTTAATCAAATAACAACTCTTTGTTCATGGTCAGGAAACATAACCATCTTTGATTAACGAGCTAGTCAAGTAGAGGCATACTAGTGACACTCTGTTGGTCTATGTATTCACACATGTATTATGTTTCCGGTTAATACAATTCTAGCATGAATAATAAACATTTATCATGATATAAGGAAATAAATAATAACTTTATTATTGCCTCTAGGGCATATTTCCTTCAGGGACGACGCAGGAGAGCCCCCTGCAGTGCGGACGAGCTCGGCGACGCAGTCGAGCCATTCTTTGTAGACGTCGTCGACGGGGCGGTAGCGCAGGAGCTCGTTTGCCGCGAGGAGCGCAGCTTGAGTGTAACGCCCCAAATGTAACTTTCCCAATTTGTACTCCAACTCTTGCCATTTCCGGCGTTAAGTTATATTTATTTCTCGGGTTCGGGTCTTTGTCTCCGTGTGTTGTTTTCGTTTTCATGCATCTCATATCATGTCATCATGTGCATTGCATTTGCATACATGTTCATCTCATGCATTCGAGCATTTTCCCTGTTGTCCGTTTTGCATTCCGGCGCTTCGTTCTCCTCCGGTGGTCATTTCTAGCTTTCTTTCGTGTGTGGGGATTAAACATTTCCGGATTGGACCGAGACTTGTCATGCGGCCTTGGTTTACTACCGGTAGACCGCCTGTCAAGTTTCGTACCATTTGGACTTCGTTTGATACTCCAACGGTTAACCGAGGGAACAAAAAGGCCTCGTGTGTGTTGCAGCCCAACAACTCTCCAATTTGGCCCAAAAACCCACCAAACTCTGCTCCATCTCCTAGAGCGTTCGATCACGATCGCGTGGCCGAAAACCGCACCTCATTTGGACTCTCCTAGCTCCCCTTACACCTATAAATAGCCCCCCTCCATTTTCGGATCTCTCTCTCCCCGAAACCCTAGTCTAAAAAAAAACAGATCTTCCCCGCGCGCCGGACAACGTCCGCCGGCGCCGGATGTGTCCGCCCCGCTCCCCTCGCCGTATGCGCTACCGCCACGTGTCCCCGGCGCGGGACCGCTTCGCTGCCGACCGCGAGGGCCCGCCAGGCCCGAGGCCGGCCCCCGCGGCCCAGCCACCACGCGCCGCCCGACTCCCTCCAGCGCCGCCGCCTGCCTCTAGCCGCCGCCGCCCGGAACTCCATCACCAGTTGCCGCCTCGCCGCTCCGGCCGGTGGCCGCCGCCCCGCGCTCGACGTCCCCGCCGCCAAGTACCTCGCCGCCCCAGACCACTGCCTCCTCGGGCGCCGACCTCGCCGCCCGTCGATGCCGGCAAGTTCCCCGGCGAGCTCCTCCACATTCCGGCCGCCACGAGCCACTGCTTCGGTGAACCCCGGCGATCTCCTCGGGAAGCGTGCTGGATCTGAGATCTAACGGATTCGGTTGACTTTTGACCTGCCATATCTCCGCATCCGTAGCTCCGATTTGGACATATAGTATATCAAAATGTTCGTCTCGACGAGTACATCATTTCATTCCATTGCATCATTTGCATTTGAGTTCATCTTGATGCCCGAAATACTGCTAGAAGGAGGCTTCGTGAGTTAATTGTCAGATCTGTAGTTCATCTTAAACTTTTGTCATTTTTGCCATGATTATTGTGTGCATGATATGCCTGTGAGTCCTTCATATGTTTTGTTAAGCATTTTGTCTTCTTTCCAGAGGTGCAACCCATGCATTTTTTAGGATGTGTGTGGTGACTTGTGCAAGCTTGCAAAGTGAGGCACTTGGTAAATCTGTTTTCAGGGACTTAGTGGATTTCACTAAGTCTGGGATTGTTTAGTTCACGATGCCATATGTTCATGCTGTTTCCTAGTGATCCGTGCCTCTCTTGAGGATGATCAGTAAAGGAGTTTTGTTAATCATGTTATGCTCTATCCATCCATGTCTTTGTTTGTATATGTGGAGCACCCTAGCTTGAGTCAATCGAGCTCTACTTTTGCTTCGTGGTAAATCTAGGCAGATCGTCAATTTGTTTGCGATTTTGCCGATGTTATTATAGTTGATCCGTGCATGCTATGCCATTGTTCTTGCCATGTCTAGCTAGCATTTTGTGCCTTCTTAATGGATATATGCTTGCCTTGCCATGAATTCCACCGTAGTGAGTGCATCGAGCTCGTTACATGCCTTCGTGAGTTATATTTCAGCATGTCTCAGTTTTCACTAAGTCTGAAAACTGATTGTGTTTTAGCTATGTTCGTGTGCTTGTTAGTATATTTTTTGAACCCTTTTGGCCCCAGGTCACTTTGGGACTTTTGTTAAGCTTGTTGAGTATCTCCATGCCATGTTCTTACTTATCATGATCAGGTCATGTATCATGTTGTTTTGCTGCTCCGAAGAGGGCTTCATGATCTGAGATTCCAAACAAGTGTTAATTTCACTAAGTCTGAAATCTGTTTTGCATTTGCGTTTTTGCCATGCTTGTTTGAACCTCATAATGGATGAATTGGCCGTAGCTCAGTGCTAGTGTTTTGTTAAGCATCTTGTGTGCATACCTTCCATGTATTATATTGTCATGGTTGGGTGCTATAGCGTGTTCGTTTCGTTGCATTTAGATGCCTACTTGTTGTAAATCGCAGACCGGTGTCATTCTTAAAACGCTTGCCATTTCCAAACCGTAACTCCGATTCCAGCGTTCTTTATATCGTTTTCAAGCGATTTCATCCCATCTTTCAAGTGACACACTTGGTTTTCCAAGTTGAGGCCAGGTTCATGCATTTCCAGTCACATCTTGCATTTTGCATCCCGCATCGCATCCCACATAGCATACCATCATTGCATCTTATTGTTTGAGCTTGCACGTGGTTGATTGTATCCTTGTTGCTTGTTTGTCTTGTTTGGGTAGAGCCGGGAGACGAGTTTGCTAATGAGGAGCCCGTTGAGTTTGCTTTTGAGGATCTAGTCAACTCTGACAACTTTGCAGGCAAGATGATCATACCCTCGAAATCACTACTATCTTTGCTATGCTAGTTTGCTCGCTCTTTTGCTCTGCCAATGCTACGATGCCTACCACTTGCTTGCCAGCCACCCAATTGCCATGTTCAGCCTCTAACCCACCATTGTCCTAGCAAACCGTTGATTGGCTATGTTACCGCTTTGCTCAGCCCTTCTTATATCGTTGCTAGTTGCAGGTGAAGATTGGAGATGTTCCTTGTTGGAACATTTATTTACTTGTTGGGATATCATTATATTGCTATGTTATCTTAATGCATCTATATACTTGGTAAAGGGTGGAAGGCTCGGCCTCTCGCCTAGTGTTTTGTTCCTCTCTTGCCGCCCTAGTTTCCGTCATATTGGTGTTATGTTCCTGGATTTTGCGTTCCTTACGCGGTTGGGTTATAATGGGAACCCCTTGATAGTTCGCCTTGATTAAAGCTTTTCCAGCAATGCCCAACATTGGTTTTACCATTTGCCACCTAGCCTCTTTTTCCCTGGGTTTCCGGAGCCTGAGGGTCATCTTATTTTAACCCCCCCGGGCCAGTGCTCCTCTGAGTGTTGGTCCAACTGTTAGCTGCCGGTGGCCACCAGGGGCAACTCTGGGCTGGCCTACCCGTACCTAAGACAATCTGAGTGTGCCCTGAGAAAGAGATGTGCAGCTCCTATCGGGATTTGTTGGCACATTCGGGCGGTGTTGCTGGTCTTGTTTTAACCTGTCGAAATGTCTTGTTGTACCGGGATACCGAGTCTGATCGGAATGTCTCGGGTGGAGGTCTATTCCTCGTTGACCGTGAGAGCTTGTTATGGGCTAAGTTGGGACCCCCCTACAGGGATTGAACTTTCGAAAGCCGTGCCCGCGGTTATGGGCAGATGGGAATTTATTAATGTCCGGTTGTAGATAACTTGAACCTTAATTTAATTAAAATGAATCAACTAAGTGTGTTAATGTGATGGCCTCTTCTCGGCGGAGTCCGGGAAGTGGACACGGTGTTGGAGTTATGTTTGCGCAGGTTGCTCTCTAGTTTCTCGCTTGTGCTTTGCCTCCTCTTCTCACCCTCTTTTGCGAATAAGTTAGCCACCATATATGCTAGTCACTTGCTGCAGCTCCACATATATTTACCCCATCCTACCTATTAAGCTTAAATAGTCTTGATCGCGAGGGTGCGAGATTGCTGAGTCCCTGTGGCTCACAGATTACTATTACACCAGATGCAGGGACAGATGATACAGCTCCAGATGGCGCGCTTGAGCTCAAGTGGGAGTACGACGAGGATTCTCAGCGTTACTATGTGTCTTTTCCTGATGATCAGTAGTGGTGCCCAGTTGGGGTGATCGGGACCTATGTCGCTTGTTGGGTTGTCTTTTATTTTGGCGCCGTAGTCGGGCCATGAGTGTTTGGATGATGTATGTTATTTATGTACTTTGATGTGACGTGGCGAGTGTAAGCCAACTATGTATCTCCCCTTTTATTCTATATATATTACATGGGATGCTGTGATGATTGCCTAACTTGCGACATTGCTTTCAATGCAGTTATGTCTCTAAGTCGTGCCTCGACATGTGGGAGCTATAGCCGCATCGAGGGCGTTACAAGTTGGTAATCAGAGCCTTCCCCGACCTTAGGAGCCCCCACTGATTGATCGTTTTTAGCAGCCGAGTTGTGTCTAGAAAAATGTTTTTAGTCATTTAGGAATTATATATCGGAGAGCTTAGGAATTCTTTTTACTTCCCAGTCTCCTCATCGCTCTGGTAAGGCATCCTGACGTAGAGTTTTGACTCTTCTCTTCTCAAATTTCACAAAAAAATTTGTAGGATCACGCGAGTATCTTGGAGTCGTTCCGATGGCTTATGATGAGAACATTGTCTTGGTGCCTCCTGTCAGGGGTTTAGTGGAAGTGTCCCGGGGAGTTGAGCTCTGAGGTGTTGTCATCATAATTTTATCGTTGCAATTCTGGAATACTTGAGATATGTTTGCCGACGTCGAAAATCTCTTTTATGCAGTTCATTGGCGAGATAACCTCGACGCCACCCAGTACTGGGCGGGAGTTCGGGAGTATCGCCATAACTTGTATAACGGATGTTTTTCGAAGGTTGAGGTAGATGGTTTCCGAAGGTTTCTTGGTTATGTGTTGAAGGATGGATACAGCTGGGTGTAGGAATTGCTAGTTTGGGTGAGATATTATGCTTCCCCTGTATCCCCAACACCTGATTGCATAACCGGAAAGTTTCGGGAGTTTCATAGGTGGGAATTCAAGTAGCTCTTAGGATATCTTTCTGACAGATCTATGATATGAAATTGGGGTTCGACGTCTAGTGGTTCGCCTATTCACGGTCGTTTTTACAGTGGTCTCGTTGTGTCTTAAAGAGTCCTTGGCTATGCTGACTCGGGGACGCTTCGTATGTCATGTGCACTGCCTTGTACATGATGGTGCTGTACGATCGAGCTCGTGTAGGTCCCACCACGAAAACTTCGGACGAAATCTCTATCATATGTTTGTTCCGGCTTATTCCGCAAGCCAATCCTTTGTTTTGTGGTATTCGAGTTGCTTCGAAGTCAAATGTTGATTCCATACCTTGTTGATTTACCTTCTTCTACCTAATTCTACGTGGCTTCGCAATTTAGGGATATGTGACCACTTCAAGAGAAGTGCATTCGTTCATTTTGTTCGGATGTGAAGACTTTATGTTGCAATTTTCATCCCGTTGGTTTCAGCTTCAATATTTGTCTGTCTATGTGCTAATGGTGGTCAACCTCTTCAGGATGGCTCCTCCAACGCGCACGACTCCGAATCCTGATCCGCCACCACCTCCACCTCCTCCGGAGGCTTGGCAAGCTGTGATGGCCGCAACCAATGCAAACACACAGTTGATCATGCAAATCCTCCAAGAGCGCAATCAAGGTAGTCAAGGGAATCAAGGCAACAATCAGAACCATTTTGCTACACTGAACCAGTTCCTTGCTAATGGGCCGAAGACGTTCAGCAATTGTGTTGAGGCAACCGATGCTGATGATTGGTTGGTGGATCTGTGTAAGCATTTTGAATGCAGCAACATCAGGCCTAAAGATTTCGTCAAGTTCGCTTCCTTCCAACTCAAAGATCAGGCTGCAGAGTGGTTCCAACAGTACAAGGATTCCAGAGGTGGACGTTTGATCACTTGGGATGATTTTCGTCGAGATTTCCGAGCTCATCACATCCCTCAGAGTGTGACTGAAAGTAAACGTGAGGAATTCCGCAACCTGAAGCAAGTCTCTTTGTCTGTCTATGACTACAACAAGTTGTTCCAGAAGCTCGCCCGCTTTGCCAAGCAGGACGTACCTGATGAGAAGAGCATGATATACTAGTTCAGGGGTGGTCTCAGAGAAGAAATTCAGCTCGCTCTTGTCCTCTTTGAGCCGTTGAGGTACGATGAGTTCTACAACATGGCACTGAAGCAAGAGGCTGCTCAGTTGAGGTGTGATGCTTCCAAGAAGCGAGTCAGAGATGCTACTCCTTCTTCCTCTACTCAAGTGGCCAAGCAGCAGAAGTATTGGCTTCCTCCTCCTCCGTTCCGTCAGCCGTATCAGCAGAAGAGCAAAGGTGGCAGTGGTTCTTCCCACCCATCAACCCTGGCTTTCAGAACAAGACTTCGTCTCAAGCTCCAAGATCGAGTGCTCTGTACCACTGTCCGCTTTCAGAGGTCACGTGCAACAAGTGCCAACAGAAGGGTCACTATGCCAACAAGTGTTTCAACCAGAGGCATCTTCCTCCTCCTCCTCCTGTCAGATCGGCAAGTACAGCTGTGGTCAAGCATAACCCCAAGCACGCCAAGGTCAACTTGATGAACGTAGCTCAGGCAGAGGATTCGTCAGATGTGATCATGGGTAACCTTCCTGTTAACGATATTCCTGCAAAAGTACTTTTTGACACTGGTGCATCGCATTGCTTCATCTCGAGGCCATTTACATCTAGGCATGGTTTGGCTCAGCAAATTTTGCCTAGTCCATTAGCAGTCATCTCTCCTGGTAGGCGCATGCAGGCTAACTCCGTTGCTCCGGATATTTCTATCACATTGGGTGACTACAAGTTTCTGGCTTCTCCATCGGTTCTCGGTGATTCTGATATCAATCTTTTTCTCGGGATGGACTGGCTCTCTAAGCACAAGGCTCAGCTCGATTGTGCAGCCAGGCAGATTCAATTGACTCATTCGTCTGAGGATGTCATTGTCTTTGCCGCTCGTGATGATACAATCCGGTTGTTTTATCTCAATGAGAAGGGCGAATTGGATGCTATTTCGCAGATCCCAGTCGTTTGCGAGTATTAAGACGTATTCCCAAAAGAGTTCCCAGGAATGCCTCCGCACCAGCCAGTTGAATTTGTTATTGATCTTGAGCCCGGTACGGAACCTGTGTGCAAACGTCCTTACAAGCTCGGACCTGAAGAGTTGAAGGAGTTGAAGAAACAACTCGATATTCAAGAAAGAATGGGTCTCATCCGGCCTAGTTCTTCTTCGTGGGGTTGTGGTGTTCTTTTTGTGAAGAAGAAGGATGGAACGGACCGACTTTGTGTTGATTATCGTCCATTGAACAAGAAGACCATCAAGAACAAATACCCACTTCCCAACATCAATGAGCTGTTCGAACAACTCAAGGGTGCCCAAGTATTCTCCAAGCTTGATCTCCGTATGGGTTATCATCAGATTCGAATCCGTGAGCAAGATATTCCCAAGACGGCTTTCAGGACAAGCTATGGGTCATATGAATACACTGTCATGTCTTTTGGCCTCGTCAACGCTCCTCCGACGTTCTCTTGCATGATGAACTTCATCTTCAACCCCTACACCAATGACTTCATTTTGGTCTATCTCGACGACAATCTGGTTTTCTCGAAGAACAAGGATGATCATGCCAAGCACTTGCGTTTGGTTCTTGATAAGCTGAGGGAACATCAGTTCTACGCCAAGTTCTCCAAGTGTGAATTTTGGCTCGATGAGGTTCTTTATCTTGGACATATCATCTCTGCCAAGGGCATTGCCGTGAATCCTGAGAAGGTGTCTGCAATTGTTAATTGGGAACCTCCTCAGAACGTGAAGCAACTCCGTAGCTTCTTCGGTCTCGCAAGCTACTGCCGAAGATTCGTTGAAAACTTTTCTAATATCGCGAAGCCTCTCTCAAATCTTCTCCAGAAGCACGTCAAGTACGTTTGGTCTCCGGAGTGTGACATTGCTTTCAACACTTTGAAAGAGAAGTTGATCACTTCTCCAGTTCTGACTCCGCCTAATGAATCCAAGCCGTACGAGGTCTTTTGTGATGCCTCTCTCCAAGGTCTTGGTGCAGTTTTGATGCAAGAGAAGAAAGTTGTTGCTTATACCTCTCGCCAGTTGAAGCCTAATGAGAAGAACTACCCCACTCATGATCTCGAGTTGGCGGCAGTTGTGCATGCTTTGCTGACTTGGAGACATCTTCTATTGGGAAGAAAAGTGGATATTTTCACTGATCACAAGAGTCTCAAGCACATCTTCACTCAGCCTAATCTCAACCTCAGGCAAACTCGATGGGTCGAAATGATTCAAGAGTATAATCTGAGTATCGAGTATACTCCAGGCAAGGCCAATGTGATTGCTGACGCTTTGAGCAGGAAAGCATATTGCAACAGTTTGATTATTAAACCTTATCAACCCGAGCTTTGTGAAGCTTTCCGCAAACTGAATCTGCAAGTTGTTCCTCAAGGTTTCCTCGCCAACCTTCAAGTCTCTCCTACCTTGGAAGACCAGATTCGCCAAGCCCAGCTTCTTGATGCTATGGTGAAAAAGGTGAAGATTGGGATTGCCAAGAGTCAGTCCAAGTACAAGTGCTACCGCCTTGATGACAAGGACACTCTCTTCTTCGAGGATCGAATTGTTGTACCCAAAGGTGAACTTCGTAAAGTGATCATGAACGAGGCTCACAATTCCCTCCTCTCCATCCACCCTGGGAGCACGAAGATGTATCAGGATCTGAAGCAAGCTTATTGGTGGACTCGAATGAAGCGCGAGATCGCTCAATTCGTGAATGAATGTGATGTCTGCAGAAGAGTGAAGGTAGAAAACCAAAGGCCAGCAGGTCTCCTCCAACCTCTTGCCATTCCAGAATGGAAGTTTGACCACATTGAAATGGACTTCGTGACTGGGTTTCCAAAGTCCAAGCGTGGCAATGATGCTATATTCGTTGTCATCGACAAGCTCACCAAAGTGGCTCATTTTCTGCCTATCAAAGAGTCGATCACTGCAGCTCAATTGGCGGAACTCTATACCTCTCGAATTGTCTCTCTGCACGGTATTCCTCAAGTGATATCTTTAGACCGTGGCAGCATCTTTACCTCCATGTTTTGGGATTCCTTTCAGAAGGCCATGGGCACCAACATCCGCTTCAGCACTGCTTTCCATCCTCAAACAAGCGGTCAAGTCGAGCGTGTCAACCAGATTATTAAAGATATGCTCAGGGCTTGTGTGATCTCCTTCGGCATGAAGTGGGAGGATTGTCTTCCTTATGCTGAATTCTCATACAACAACAGTTTTCAAGCAAGTTCGGGCAAGGCCCCATTTGAAATTCTGTATGGTAGGAAATGCCGTACCCCTCTCAACTGGTCTGAAACCGGTGAACGTCAGCTGCTGGGTAATGACTTAATCACAGAGGCAGAAGAAATGTGCAAGGTCATTCGTGATAACCTCAAAGCAGCCCAATCCCGCCAGAAGAGCTACTATGATAGTAAGCACCATGATTTCACTTTCGAGATCGGAGATCATCTGTACCTCCGCGTCTCTCCTATGAAAGGGACTCGTCGCTTCGTTATCAAAGGGAAGCTTGCCCCCAGATACGTCGGGCCTTTCAAGATTGTCAGCAAGAGAGGCGACCTCGCCTATCAACTCGAGCTTCCATCAAACTTTGCAAACATTCATGATGTGTTCCATGTCTCTCAGCTCCGAAAGTGCTTCAAGACGCCTGACCGCACCGTCAACTTCGAGGACATTGAGCTCCAAGAAGATCTCTCCTATCGTGAGCACCCAGTTGCAATCCTTGAAGAGACTGAACGCAGGACTCGCAACAAGTCAATCAAATTTCTCAAAGTCAAGTGGTCTCACCATTCCGACCGTGAAGTTACCTAGGAACACGAGGATCACCTCCGTTCTGAGTACCCGGAGTTCTTTCAGTCCTAGATCTCGGGACGAGATCTTTTTGTAGTGGTGGAGTGTTGTAACGCCCCAGATATAACTTTCCCAATTTGTACTCCAACTCTTGCCGTTTCTGGCGTTAAGTTATATTTATTTCTCGGGTTCGGGTCTTTGTCTCCGTGTGTTGTTTTCCTTTTCATGCATCTCATATCATGTCATCATGTGCATTGCATTTGCATACATGTTCATCTCATGCATTCGAGCATTTTCCCCGTTGTCCATTTTGCATTCCGGTGCTTCGTTCTCCTCCGGTGGTCATTTCTAGCTTTCTTTTGTGTGTGGGGATTAAACATTTCCGGATTGGACCGAGACTTGTCATGCGGCCTTGGTTTACTACCGGTAGACCGCCTGTCAAGTTTCGTACCATTTGGACTTCGTTTGATACTCCAACGGTTAACCGAGGGAACAAAAAGGCCTCGTGTGTGTTGCAGCCCAACACCCCTCCAATTTGGCCCAAAAACCCACCAAACTCTGCTCCATCTCCTAGAGCGTTCGATCACGATCGCGTGGCCGAAAACCGCACCTCATTTGGACTCTCCTAGCTCCCCTTATGCCTATAAATAGCCCCCCTCCATTTTCGGATCTCTCTCTCCCCGAAACCCTAGTCTAAAAAAACAGATCTCCCCCGCGCGCCGGACAACGTCCGCCGGCGCCGGACGTGTACGCCCCGCTCCTCTCCCCCTATCCGCTGCCGCCATGTGTCCCCGGTGCGGGACCGCTTCGCCGCCGACCGCGAGGGCCCGCCAGGCCCGAGGCCGGCCCCCGCGGCCCAACCACCACGCGCCGCCCGACTCCCTCCAGCGCCGCCGCCTGCCTCTAGCCGCCGCCGCCCGGAACTCCATCGCCGGTTGCCGCCTCGCCGCTCCGGCCGGTGGCCGCCGCCCCACGCTCGCCATCCCCGCCGCCAAGTACCTCGCCGCCCTGGACCACCGCCTCCTCCGGCGCCGACCTCGCCGCCCGTCGAAGCCTGCAAGTTCCCCGGCGAGCTCCTCCACATTCCGGCCGCCACGAGCCACTACTCCGGCGAACCCCGGCGATCTCCTCGGGAAGCGTGCTGGATCTGAGATCTAACGGATTCGGTTGACTTTTTATCCCCGAACCCTAATTTCCGAGCATATTTTGACCTTCCATATCTCCGCATCCGTAGCTCCGATTTGGACATATAGTATATCAAAATGTTTGTCTCGACGAGTACATCATTTCATTCCATTGCATCATTTGCATTTGAGTTCATCTTGATGCCCGAAATGCTGCTAGAAGGAGGCTTCGTGAGTTAATTGTCAGATCTGCTAGTTCATCTTAGACTTTTGTCATTTTTGCCATGATTATTGTGTGCATGATATGCCTGTGAGTCCTTCATATGTTTTGTTAAGCATTTTGTCTTCTTTCCAAAGGTGCAACCCATGCATTTTTAGGATGTGTGTGGTGACTTGTGCAAGCTTGCAAAGTGAGGCACTTGGTAAATCTGTTTTCAGGGACTTAGTGGATTTCACCAAGTCTGGGATTGTTTAGTTCACGATGCCATATGTTCATGTTGTTTCCTAGTGATCCATGCCTCTCTTGAGGATGATCAGTAAAGGTGTTTTGTTAATCATGTTATGCTCTATCCATCCATGTCTTTGTTTGCATATGTGGAGCACCCTAGCTTGAGTCAATCGAGCTCTACTTTTGCTTCGTGGTAAATCTGGGCAGATCGTCAACTTGTTTGTGATTTTGCCGATGTTATTATAGTTGATCCGTGCATGCTATGCCATTGTTCTTACCATGTCTAGCTAGCATTTTGTGCCTTCTTAATGGATATATGCTTGCCTTGCCATGACTTGCACCGTAGTGAGTGCATCGAGCTCGTTTACATGCCTCCGTGAGTTATATTTCAGCATGTCTCAGTTTTCACTAAGTCTGAAAACTGATTGTGTTTTAGCTATGTTCGTGTGCTTGTTAGTATATTTTGTGAACCCTTTTGGCCCAAGGTCACTTTGGGACTTTTGTTAAGCTTGTTGAGTAGCTCCATGCCATGTTCTTACTTATCATGATCAGGTCATGTATCATGTTGTTTTGCTGCTCCAAAGAGGGCTTCATGATCTGAGATTCCAGACAAGTGTTAATTTCACTAAGTCTGAAATCTGTTTTGCATTTGCGTTTTTGCCATGCTTGTTTGAACCTCATAATGGATGAATTGGCCGTAGCTCAGTGCTAGTGTTTTGTTAAGCATCTTGTGTGCATACCTTCCATCTATTATATTGTCATGTTTGGGTGCTATAGCATGTTCATTTCGTTGCATTTAGATGCCTACTTGTTGTAAATTGCAGACCGGTGTCATTCTTAAAACGCTTGCCATTTCCAAACCGTAACTCCGATTCCAGCGTTCTTTATATCGTTTTCAAGCGATTTCATCCCATCTTTCAAGTGGCACACTTGGTTTTCCAAGTTGAGGCCAGGTTCATGCATTTCCTGTCACATCTTGCATTTTGCATCCTGCATCGCATCCCGCATAGCATACCATCATTGCATCTTATTGTTTGAGCTTGCACGTGGTTGATTGTATCCTTGTTGCTTGTTTGTCTTGTTTTGGTAGAGCCGGGAGACGAGTTTGCTAACGAGGAGCCCGTTGAGTTTGCTTTTGAGGATCCAGTCAACTCTGACAACTTTGCAGGCAAGATGGTCATACCCTCGAAATCACTACTATCTTTGCTATGCTAGTTTGCTCGCTCTTTTGCTCTGCCAATGCTACGATGCCTACCACTTGCTTGCCAGCCACCCAATTGCCATGTTCAGCCTCTAACCCGCCATTGTCCTAGCAAACAGTTGATTGGCTATGTTACCGCTTTGCTCAGCCCTTCTTATAGCGTTGCTAGTTGCAGGTGAAGATTGGAGCTGTTCCTTGTTGGAACATTTATTTACTTGTTGGGATATCATTATGTTGCTATGTTATCTTAATGCATCTATATACTTGGTAAAGGGTGGAAGGCTCGGCCTCTTGCCTAGTGTTTTGTTCCACTCTTGCCGCCCTAGTTTCTGTCATATCGGTGTTATGTTCCCGGATTTTGCGTTCCTTACGCGGTTGGGTTATAATGGGAACCCCTTGATAGTTCGCCTTGATTAAAGCATTTCCAGCAATGCCCAACATTGGTTTTACCATTTGCCACCTAGCCTCTTTTTCCCTTGGGTTTCCGGAGCCCGAGGGTCATCTTATTTTAACCCCCCGGGCCAGTGCTCCTCTGAGTGTTGGTCCAACTGTCAGCTGCCGGTGGCCACCAGGGGCAACTCTGGGCTGGCCTACCCGTACCTAAGACAATCTGAGTGTGCCCTGAGAAAGAGATATGTGCAGCTCCTATCGGGATTTGTCGGCACATTCGGGCGGTGTTGCTGGTCTTGTTTTAACCTATCAAAATGTCTTGTTGTACCGGGATACCGAGTCTGATCGGAATGTCTCGGGTGGAGGTCTATTCCTCGTTGACCGTGAGAGCTTTTTATGGGCTAAGTTGGGACCCTCCCTGCAGGGATTGAACTTTCGAAAGCCGTGCCCGCGGTTATGGGCAGATGGGAATTTGTTAATGTCCGGTTGTAGATAACTTGAACCTTAATTTAATTAAAATGAATCAACTGAGTGTGTTACCGTGATGGCCTCTTCTCGGCGGAGTCCGGGAAGTGGACACGGTGTTGGAGTTATGTTTGCGCAGGTTGCTCTCTAGTTTCTCGCTCGTTCTTTGCCTCCTCTTCTCACCCTCTTTTGCAAATAAGTTAGCCACCGTATATGGTAGTCGCTTGCTGCAGCTCCACATATATTTACCCCATCCTACCTATTCAGCTTAAATAGTCTTGATCGCAAGGGTGCGAGATTGCTGAGTCCCTGTGGCTCGTAGATTACTATTACACCAGATGCATGGACAGATGATACAGCTCCAGATGGCGCGTTTGAGCTCAAGTGGGAGTACGACGAGGATTCTCAGCGTTACTATGTGTCTTTTCCTGATGATCAGTAGTGGTGCCCAGTTGGGGTGATCAGGACCTATGGCGCTTGTTGGGTTGTCTTTTATTTTGGCGCCGTAGTCGGGCCACGAGTGTTTGGACGATGTATGTTATTTATGTACTTTGATGTGACGTGGCGAGTCTAAGCCAACTATGTATCTCCCCTTTTATTCTATATATATTACATGGGATGTTGTGATGATTGCCTAACTTGCGACATTGCTTTCAATGCGGTTAAGTCTCTAAGTCGTGCCTTGACACATGGGAGCTATAGCCGCATCGAGGGCGTTACAAGTTGGTAATCAGAGCCTTCCCCGACCTTAGGAGCCCCCACTGATTGATCGTTTTTAGCAGCCGAGTTGTGTCTAGAAAAATGTTTTGAGTCATTTAGGAATTATATATCGGAGAGCTTAGGAATTCTTTTTACTTCCCAGTCTCCTCATCGCTCTGGTAAGGCATCCTGACGTAGAATTTTGACTCTTCTCTTCTCAAATTTCACAAAAAAAAATTTAGGATCACGCGAGTATCTTGGAGTCGTTCCGATGGCTTATGATGAGAACATTGTCTTGGTGCCTCCTGTCAGGGGTTTAGTGGAAGTGTCCCGGGGAGTTGAGCTCTGAGGTGTTGTCATCATAATTTTATCGTTGCAATTCTGGAATACTTGAGATATGTTCGCCGACATCAAAAATCTCTTTTATGCAGTTCGTTGGTGAGATAACCTCGACGCCACCCAGTATTGGGGCGGGAGTTCGGGAGTATCGCCATAACTTGTATAACGGATGTTTTTCGAAGGTTGAGGTAGATGGTTTCCGAAGGTTTCTTGGTTATGTGTTGAAGGATGGATACAGCTGGATGTAGGAATTGCTAGTTTGGGTGAGATATTATGCTTCCCCTATATCCCCAACACCTGATTGCATAACCGGAAAGTTTCGGGAGTTTCATAGGTGGGAATTCAAGTAGCTCTTAGGATATCTTTCCGATAGATGTATGATATGAAATTGGGGTTTGACGTCTAGTGGTTCGCCTATTCACGATCGATTTTACAATGGTCTCGTTGTGTCTTAAAGAGTCCTTGGCTATGCTGACTCGAGGAAACTTCGTATGTCATGTGCACTGCCTTGTACATGATGGTGCTGTACGATCGAGCCCGTGTAGGTCCCACCACGAAAACTTCGGACGAAATCTCTATCATATGTTTGTTCCGGCTTATTCCGCAAGCCAATCCTTTGTTTTGTGGTATTCGAGTTGCTTCGAAGTCAAATGTTGATTCCATACCTTGTTGATTTACCTTCTTCTACCTAATTCTACGTGGCTTCGCAATTTAGGGATATGTGACCACTTCAAGAGAAGTGCATTCGTTCATTTTGTTCGGATGTGAAGACTTTATGTTGCAATTTTCATTCCATTGGTTTCAGCTTTAATATTTGTCTGTCTATGTGCTAATGGTGGTCAACCTCTTCAGGATGGCTCCTCCAACGCGCACGACTCCGAATCCTGATCCGCCACCACCTCCACCTCCTCCGGAGGCTTGGCAAGCTGTGATGGCCGCAACTAATGCAAACACACAGTTGATAATGCAAATCCTCCAAGAGCGCAATCAAGGCAGTCAAGGGAATCAAGGCAACAATCAGAACCATTTTGCTACACTGAACCAGTTCCTTGCTAATGGGCCGAAGACGTTCAGCAATTGTGTTGAGGCAACCGATGCTGACGATTGGTTGGTGGATCTGTGTAAGCATTTTGAATGCAGCAACGTCAGGCCTGAAGATTTCGTCAAGTTCGCTTCCTTCCAACTCAAACATCAGGCTGTAGAGTGGTTCCAGCAGTACAAGGATTCCAGAGGTGGATGTTTGATCACTTGGGATGATTTTCATCGAGATTTCCGAGCTCATCACATCCCTCAGAGTGTGACTGAAAGTAAACGTGAGGAATTCCGCAACCTGAAGCAAGGCTCTTTGTCTGTCTATGACTACAACAAGTTGTTCCAGAAGCTCGCCCGCTTTGCCAAGTAGGACGTACCTGATGAGAAGAGCATGATATACCAGTTCAGGGGTGGTCTCAGAGAAGAAATTCAGCTCGCTCTTGTCCTCTTTGAGCTGTTGAGGTACGATGAGTTCTACAACATGGCACTGAAGCAAGAGGCTGCTCAGTTGAGGTGTGATGCTTCCAAGAAGCGAGTTAGAGATGCTACAGGGAAGAACAGCCTCGCGAGGGTTTGTTCTTGACTGGGGTGATGAACTGCTAGGAGGAGTTCAGTCACCCTTCTCTCTCTCTCTCTCCCTCTGATTTCGATCCCCGCTACCATGTGGGTGGCTGGTCCTATTTATAGAGGCCCTGGTCCTCTTCCCAAATATCGAGCGGGAAGGGAGCCAACAATGGCGGGCTCATTTGAAGGGGGACATCAAGTATCAACTATCCTGACAAAAGCAGTCTTCGCCTGCGCAAAGCTCTGGTGATGACGCCGTCTTGGGCTCCACGGTGACCTCCGTCTCGTAGTCCTCCTGGTCTTGGTCTTGTTGCATCGAAACGGCAACCTTTGCCTGATGCCTCGGTACTACGCGGCTGCGCTTGCCCCTTTGTATCAAAGAGGAAAGAAGGACGCTGCGCGCGCTGGCACCCGCCTGGCGCCCTGAGTCGTCATGGCTTGCGTCACGGGCACCTCGCGAGGTACCCCGCCTTGATCTCTCCGCCTCCTCGCGAGCCAGCCTGATGAGGCCGTTCCTGAGGAAGCTCCGTGTCGTCCGCCTCGCGAGGCTTGGCCCCTCGCGAGGGTCTTGAGCCTTGTGTTGATGAGGATGGGCCATGCTGGGCCTTCTTTGAGCCACGCTGCAGGCCGCAGGCAGGCAAGTCTGGGGACCCCCGTTCCCAGAACGCCGACAGCCGCGCCCGTCGTCTCCCGCGGCCGGCCACCACCGCCGCTGCCTGCCGCCCGAGTACCGCCGGCACCAGCGCCTCTGTGCGTGCGTGCACAGCCGCGGTCAGAGCCGGCTGTGTCACCGCCACATGGGGCCGGCCCTAATTAGTTTAGGTGCTAATCCCCCTTTTTTTAAAAGAAAACAAAACCCCCTTGAGTATGACTAGTGGGCCCCGCCCTATAAAAGAATGAAAAAAAGGGATTACAAAAATAATAATTATTTAATTAACTAATTAATTAAGTAATTAGTTAGTAGTTTAATTAAATTAACTTAATTGACTAACAAGTTAGATTAATCAGTCCATGACACTGGGCCCCACTGCTAGCTTTGACTAGTCAACAATCAACACTTTGACTGTTGATTGCTGAGTCAGCACCCCTCTAGTCCCACATGTCATGGACTCTGGCTAGAGTAGTAATAGGTGACAAAAGTATTCTATTTTTATTTCGAATTGTAATAATTCCAGAAATTCAATTAAACTTTGACAAATCATAGAAAATAAACCGTAGCTCGGATGGGAAAACTTTGTACATGAAAGTTGCTCAGAACGACGAGACGAATCCGGATACGCAGCCTGTTCGTCCGCCACGCATCCCTAGCATAGTGAACAAACAACTTCCCCCCACCGGTTCATCTGTCCGGAAATGCAAAACACCGGGGATATTTTCCCAGATGTTTCCCCCCTTCACCGGTACCACCTCATACCGCGTTAGGGCACACCTAGCATCACGCCTTGCTTTGTCATGCATCGTTACGCATCTGTTTGCATTGTATTCATTGTTTCTTCCCCCTCTTCTCTTGCTAGACACCGAGACCGACGCTGGTGCTACCTAGTACGACTACGGTGTTGACGACCCCTCTCTCTTGCCAGAGCAACCAGGCAAGCCCCCCTTTTGATCACCAGATATCTCCTACTCTTCTCTACTGCTTGCATTAGAGTAGTGTAGCATGTTACTGCTTTCCGTTAATCCTATCCTGATGCATAGCCTGTCCTTGCTACTACTGTTATTACCTTTACCTGCAATCCTAATGCTTAGTATAGGATGCTAGTTTATCATCAGTGGCCCTACACTCTTGTCCGTCCGCCATGCTTTACTACCGGGCCGCGATTACTTCGGGAGGTGATCACGGGCATATACTATATACTTTACACTGTTACATTACCGGTGATACTGTTTGGAGATGGGGGCTGAAGGGGCAGGTGGCTCCATCCAGGTAGTGGTGGCCCTGAGTTCCCGACGACCCCGATTGTTACTTTGAGGCGGAGCGACAGGCAGGTTGAGACCACCTAGGAGAGAGGTGGGCCTGGCCCTAGTCGGCGTTCGCGGATACTTAACATGCTTAACGAGATCTTGGTATTTGATCTGAGTCTGGCTACTGGCCTATACGCACTAACCATCTACGCGGGGACAGTTATGGGCACTCGACATGGTGGTATCAGCCGAAGCCTTCGTGACGTCAACGACTGAGCGGCGTGCGCCGGGTTGGACTGGAACACCTACTCTTGTATAAGGGAGGCTATGTCTGCTCACCGGCCGCATACGCAACGTGCAGGTGTGCAATGGGCGATGGGCCCAGACCCCTGCGCCATAGGATTTAGACCGGCGTGCTGACCTCTCTGTTGTGCCTAGGTAGGTCTGTGACATGTTGATCTTCCAAGGCCGGGCATGACCCAGAAAAGTGTGTCCGGACAAAGGGGATCGAGCGTGTTGGGAAATGTGGTGCTCCCCTGCAGGGAAGTTTATCTATTCAAATAGCCGTGATCTTCGGTAACAGGACGACTTGGAGTTGTACATTGACTTATGACAACTAGAACCGGATACTTAATAAAACACACCTTTCCAAGTGCCAGATACAACCGGTGATCGCTCTCTCACAGGGCGACGAAGGGAGGATCATCGGTTAGGATTATTGCTATGCGATGTTACTTGGTGAACTTACCATCTGCTCTCTCCTACATGCTGCAAGATGGAGGTTACCAGAAGAGTAGTCTTCGAAAGGACTAGCTATCCCCCTCTTATTCCGGCATCCTGCAGTTCAGTCCACATATGATACCCTTATTCCATTTGATACCAATGCATACATATGTAGTGTAGCTCCTTGCTTGTGAGTACTTTGGATGAGTACTCACGGTTGCTTTGTTCCCCCTTTCCCCCCTTCCTATACCCGATTGCTGTGACCAGACGATGGAGCCCAGGAGCCAGACACCACCATCGACAACAAGTCCTACTACACTGGAGGTGCCTACTATTACGTGCAGCCCGCTGACGACGACCAGGAGTAGTTTAGGAGGATCCCAAGCAGGAGGCCTGCGCCTCTTTCGATCTGTATCCCAGTTTTTACTAGCCTTATTAAGGCAATTTGTTTAACTTATGTCTGTACTCAGATATTGTTGCTTCCGCTGACTCGTCTATGATCGAGTTCTTATATTTGAGCCTTCGAGGCCCCTGGCTTGTAATATGATGCTTGTATGACTTATTTTTATTTGTAGAGTTGTGTTGTAATATCTTCTTATGAGTCCCTGATCTTGATCGTACACGTTTGCGTGTATGATTAGTGTACTGTCAAATCAGGGGCGTCACAAATTGGTATCAGAGCCGGCTGCCTGTAGGAATCCCCCTTTCAAACTCCTTGGCCGAAGTCGAGTCTAGTCATTGAAAAACTTTTACTAACATGGCTGTGTGGCTTATGGGCCCACGTCACCATTGGGTGGTATTAGGATCTTTTACTCCTCGTCTATACTCTGGGACTCTGATCTCCCTTCTATTCGGGTTAAATGAATTTTGCTAACTCTAACATTAGGATCTCGTGATCACTTCCAACCGGAGAGCCCTGTGTTACCGATGACCGCCTGCTTCACCAGAAGATTCCAAAGATACTATTCGATATTCTCTCGAGACTTGTACCCACCACTTTTGCTATTCCCGACCACCGATAAATCCTTATGGATAACTACTTACACTTGCCATTCATATGATCATCCCCCATTGATCTGGTTATTACAAGATACCCCGAAGTTTTCTCTATTGTTCCGAGAATAGTTTGTGCCTACTGCCTTGCAGTTCTTTGCCACATGAATACCCCTACAAATAAGTTCTCGCACTTGTCGAGTATCCGCTCATCCCCAGTTGTTCATGTGTTTCACAAAAGTCTTCAAAATACCATTCGATCTTCCGAAAATCCCCAGGAGCCTTTTGCTCTTGAAATTCTTGCTTACTTACATTATGGTTAATCCCATAAGTCTAGTAATTTTATTGACATCCTTTGTCATTATCATTTTGAGTCCGTTGATTCAATATGTTGCGGTTGCTCGCAATCTTTAGCCAGTTCCTAGAATTCATCCTTCCGGCTCAGGCGTCATTTTAAACATGAGCTGGATCTTGACCAATCCAATTGTCGTCGATTGTACCCCTATGATTACTCGACTTATCCATCCCCAATCAGAGCATTTCTTCTGATCTCTTGTCTTGGAATTCATAATTCCTTTGCATTTGAGATTTGAGTTAGTCAGTTGTTCCTATAATCTGATCTCCTTGCGTTGTTTCTTCTTCTGATTATGTGTCGGTACTCACATCAGCTCCGTTGTGGACCGTTAGATCCCTTGTTGAATTATCATCTGACAGTGTCTTTTGTATACAAAAACCTTGAGAAGTTCTTTCCCTGATACATAATGCCATTGGTAAATCTTATTCTCTGATTTGGCCAACCATGCTCTGCTTTCAAGCTGGTGATATTTACTATTAAAGCTTGTGGTATATGATTCCATGATGCCCCGATGGGTTGGACCTATGCCTTCCTTAATATGTGTGAACTCGAAAGTTTTCACGAGTCATACGCTTCTAGTATTTTGCCAGATAACATTTCAACACTGCAACTTCATCAAACGCGAGAAGTGAATGAAAGGTTATGCATTGGAGAAGTGGGAGTCGACCTTGGACTTTGTGTTCATGCCCATGGAAACGATGTAGATCCTATCATGGAAGATTCTTGTAATAATAACTATTTCCCTGATATAATATCATCTGGTATCTGTGAATTGATCCTTTACAATTGTGGTTCCGACCATGATTGTTCTCTTTTGATTCCATTTCTCAGACAAGATGAAGTACTTGTCTTCTGCAGATCATTTAACGTGTCCACCCTCTACTCTGCTCTACCGTCGAGTATTACACTCTGGTATCTCGAGAATATCAAGGAACTGCATAACTTCTTATGGGTCTTCATCAACTATTATTTCTCACCGATTCCAATTTTCCTGGGTTCTGGGTTGTCATCAACCGGGAGCACCGAATTGTGAATCGAGTCCCTACTCCGATTCGATAACTCTAAGTAATTTTCGTTGCTTATGAGTTTAATAATCCTTCAAGTCATCACAAGCCTTATCTGCAATATCTTTATCATGCTAAAATTTAACTGTGCTACTTGGTCCTTATCCCAGGAGCAAAAATTTTGACGATGAGCTAATCTTATGTTGATCCCCCCTCATCATATCATTTCCCCTTGAACAAAAAAAACTTGGTTTGGAGTTTGTGCCATACTCGTGGTTCCAATAACCTTTCGCTTCATCATTCCTTTGACTTGATTTCATCATTGATTGATTACATTGTCATGAAATCTCTCATCAATTTGTGTTGCACCCCTTTCTTCTCAGGCACCCTGAGTCTGAGGTATCCTGACACCAGTCGGATCTGAACCTCGGTCAGATATGATGGTTGGAACATATTTCCAAGAATTATAACATTGGCCTCTATATGAACCGGTAAGGTGATGTCATGCCTAGCACACCTGGCCGGAGTCCCTATTGTTATAGATTACTTTTCAGCAAGGTTATCCATTCTTCCATGAGGAAATTGTAAGACTTATTCTACAAGTTATTCCTAATGGATCCTTTGTGTTTCCAAAGTATGACCGTTATCTGATGGCCATGTCAATGCTATCTCGCAGCATGACTGTGGTACTCCGATTTTCAATAGGAACATTTGAAGCCCAATGCTAAATGTTTCGTGCTCGTTTATCCAAACACCGTTGTATGGGTAATGTCATGAAATTTCTCTCCCTTTTCCTAAAGGGTTTTCTATGTTATATCACGTCATGGATATCATGCTATGTTTGTCCTTGGGAAGGATATACCCTTGAAATATGTGTTTAAACACATTTACCTTTCCATTGTTCTGTTTAATCTGATAATCGTAATTTCCTTTCCATTGGTTGGTTTAACGTTTCTTGTGATCTATATGATCTAAGCAGTAATATTCTCCTGCTTATGTAAACACCTTGGTGTACAACTCTGTCAGTAAGACCATGTTGCTTTTGTTGATAGCATTCCGGTAACACCGATGGACGAGAACTTTGCCTATTGGTCTGCCTCGTTCAACGAGTAGGAAAATGGTTCTCTTCATCCCTCGCCCTTGGTACCAACAATGCAGCCAACTTAAATAACCGATTATTCTCTGGCATGTCTTACTATCATGACCATGCAAGATGTCAATGCCCTTCCTTATTTTAACCCACATGGTGGGCCCATAACCCACAGTTCCATAGGATCGAAACCTTACTCTCCTGTACATTGACTGTTCCCAAAGTTATTCCTCCCGCGTGGACTCGTATGTAATTCACGAGCTACCTTCCGAGAGATCACCAATTCTGGTATCTGAAACAATACTTATGCCCATTTCTCTGAACCCCTTTCACACTCTGTTTCAGGCAACGAACGATTGCCCATCCGCTTGGAACTTCTTATTGCACCTTCTTACCTTGCTCTCGATATTTTCTGAAGTTTCAATTCAAGAGTTACTTTCCACCACCTTCCCCGAAGTTATCTACCAGATAATAATCAACCTTGTAGAGGCCCGTTCTCCCAGAACACCCACCCTTTATTCTTTCATATGTACGATGGAGTTCCCAAAGCAAGGATGCCGACTTCATCATGATGACCAGAAGTAGAGAAATGAAGACTTCAACATAGTGGATCGACTTCTTTGAGAAGAGCAACCAAGACCGGGAAGACTCGTTAGAATTTCGTAACCAATTCTTTCACCCTAACCCTACCACTTAAATCTCGGGACGAGATTTCTTGTAGTGAAGGAGACTTGTGACGTCTGGATAATTAAGCTACAATAACCCTCTGCTAATGATGCCATGTCACCACGATTACTGTTGTCAATCTCACGATGATTTAAATCTCATTCGAATTCAAATTTAATTTCGAATCAAATAAATAAAGTTTTCAACTAGCAAAATAAAAATGTGGGTTAGGTTGCAAATATTCCCTAACTATTTTTCATGAATTATCCGACATATTTTGGATTAATAAAATGTCCCTAACCTACTTAAAACACGGTTAGCAACAATTAAATTTAATGTTTCAATTTAAATAAATATCCAACCTTTTCAAAATAAATTGTAACTTTGTGTGATGCTTTAAAATATTTCCTAGTAATTATGTGCTAAGTGTCACATTTGACAAGGTTAGTTTGATAGCTAAAATAAAAAGAAAAGCATAGAGAAAATAGAAAACAGAAAATAGTAAATGGAGAAAGAACCTAACTAGTGTGCACTTTGGCCCATCATACACAGTACTGGCCCAGCCCACTGGGGGGGGGGGGGGGTTCTTCCTCCTCCCTCCGTGGCAGCACGCCCGTGCCCGCACCCACGATGCACCGCGGGATGGGCGACACGGCGACGTCCCCCCTGTAGCACCCGACGACCTACAAGACCTCCCTCATCGCCCTGTGAACCCTGGACTGGCATTTTCCTCCTCACAACCTCGCTCTCTTTGAATTGTTCGACAACTGACGCCGCCATCGCCATGGCCGCTCCCGTTCGTGCGGCAATCGCCCTCCCCGCCGATTGAGGCCTCGCCAGGCGCATCTCCTGCCTCGCTCACCGGTTTGAGCCCCCTTGGTTACATCCCCGGATCGAGCCTTCTTCCTCACCACGGTCAGCGGAGCTCCGCCGCTCGATCCGCAGCCATCTTAGCATCCCCGGCCTCGCCGTCTTCTCCAGAAGGATCACTGTGAGCATACACATCTTTCCCCTCCCCTAGTTCTCTCATTTTTGTACTCTAGTTAGCACCGCTACCATGGCCGGAGTTCTGCTCCCGCACCTGCTCCTATTGTCTGCGCCGGCGCCCGAAGCCTCGCTCCCCCGCGCGCGCTCGCCGTTCCCTGCCTCACGCCCTGGCTACGACCTGCGCGCCAGGCTGCGCATGCCCGCGCCCTGCCCCTACCCTGACCGCCGCACTCCGCCCCATGCCCGGACGCACTCGTGCCCGCTGTTGTTACTCTGTTGCTCTGCCCGCTACTTCTTCTACTGCCGCCGTCGCTCGTGCACTTCTGCTGCGCTGCCGCCATTGCTGCTTTGCTCTGCTGCTACGTAGCCGGCCGCCGCGCCACGGGCAGCCCCGACTGCGCTCCCGACTCGCCTCCCGCCCTTGGCCTCGCGTGGCTACGCCTGCCTACGTGTGGCCGCGCCCGCCGTCTCCCGTGGCCAGCCACCACCGCCGCTGCCTGCCGCCCGAGTACCGCCGGCACGAGCGCCTCTATGCGTGCATGCACAGCCGCGGTCAGAGCCCGCTGTGTCACCGCCACATGGGGCCGGCCCTAATTAGTTTAGGGGCAAATCCCCCCTTTTTTCAAAAGAAAACAAAACCCCCTTGAGTATGACTAGTGGGCCCGCCCTATAAAAGAATAAAAAAGGGATTACAAAAAAAAATTATTTAATTAACTAATTAATTAAGTAATTAGTTAGTAGTTTAATTAAATTAACTTAATCGACTAACAAGTTAGATTAATCAGTCCATGACACTTGGCCCCACTGCCAGCTTTGACTAGTCAACAGTCAACACTTTGACTGTTGATTGCTGAGTCAGCACCCCTCTAGTCCCACATGTCATGGACTCTAGATAGAGTAGTAATAGGTGACAAAAGTATTCTGTTTTTATTTCGAATTGTAATAATTCCAGAAATTCAATAAAACTTTGACAAATCATAGAAAATAAACCGTAGCTCGGATGGGAAAACTTTGTACATGAAAGTTGCTCAGAATGACGAGACGAACCCGGATACGCAGCCCGTTCGTCCGCCGCGCATCCCTAGCATAGTGAACACGCAACTTCCCCCCTCCGGTTCATCTGTCCGGAAAGGGTGCGGTGGGGGTGGGGAATGAATCTAGGACGTGGTTCAATGAGGAAAGGCGGGAGGGAAAGTAGTATAGACTGGCTATCCAGCCACTTTGTTGGTCGAAAAGGGAAAAGGGGGTAACCCAGGACATACATCTGTAAGGAACCAATCTCTTTGTTGAAAAAGGAAAGAAACCAGGGGCTAGGGTAGTTTGTGCAGGACTAGATTTGCTGCCCTCACATAGGAAAAAGTTCAAAGAGAACAAATATGGGACAAACGCAGATATGCTGCCTGGCTACATACTCTGCATCACACATTTATACGTGTGGACGGACATGGTGCTGTCATGTCCGATGTCCCATGTCCCATACAAATATTTTGCTATTGTTAATCTAGGAATTCCGCTGAAAAATTGAAGCAATGCCACTTTTAAAAGTAAATTACATTTTTACCGAATGTTGTTTTAAGAGAATGTCTCTGTTAATATGTAACGCCCCGAGACCGATGTGCCAGGTGTCCGCCAGTTATTCGTCGTTGTTGCGTTGTCATTGCTTGCGTGTCATGCATCTCATATCATGTCATCATGTGCATTGCATTTGCATACGTGTTCATCTCTTGCATCCGAGCATTTTCCCCGTTGTCTGTTTTGCATTCCGGCGTTCCGTTCTCCTCCGGTGGTCATTTCTACCTTCCTCTTGTGTGTGGGGGTTAAACATTTCCGGATTGTACCGAGACTTGTCATGCGGCCTTGGGTTACTACCGGTAGACCGCCTGTCAAGTTTCGGGTCATTTGGACTTCGTTTGATACTCCAACGGTTAACCGAGGGACCGAGAAGGCCTCGTGTGTGTTGCAGCCCAACACCCCTCCAATTTGGCCCAAAACCCACCTAACTCCTCTCCATCATCTCGGTCGTTCGATCACGATCGCGTGGCCGAAAACCGCACCTCATTTGGACTCTCCTAGCTCCCTCTACCTATAAATATAGCCTCCTCCCCGAAATCCCGAATCAAACCCTAGATCCACCCCTCCACCGCGCATCCGGATGCGTCCTCACCAGCCGGACATGTCCACCCGTCCAGCCACGTCGCTCCACCCAATCAGAGCATGCCACGTCACCCCGCCGCCGCTTCCCCTCCACTCACTGCGCGCCACGTCAGCGCCCAGCAGCCCCACTTTGCCGCGCCACCCGCCGGCCCAGATCCGGCCCGCGCGGGGCCGAACCGGGCCAGATCCCGCGCGCCGCCGAGCCCCGTTCTGCCGCCTTTCTCGCCGGCGAGCGCCGCCCGGATCGCCCGCCGCCTGTCTCCGCCGCGCACCGCTCGCCGGACTTCTCCGCCGCCTCGCCGGAGCGCTTCATCTCGCCGCCTCGCTGCCTCCGTCGCCGGATCTTCACCACCGCGGCAGGAAATGGACGGATCTCGTCCGGATCCGCACCTCTGGGCCTCCTCTGCTCCTCCCCGACGGCAAGCCGCCGCTGCCGCCTCGCCGTTGACCTCGAGCCGCCCCCGCCTTGCCTCCTGCTCGAGCTCCTGCTCGAGGAGGACGAGTCCCTCCTCGTGGGCCTCCGCACCAGCCCAGCGCGCCGCCTCCCCGCCCGGCCTGCTTCCCCAGCGCAGCGCCAGGCCCAGCCGGGCCAGATCCGCCCCGCGCCAGCGCAGCCCCCGCCTTGGCCTGCTCCCTCCTCCTGCTACCGGGCCAAGCCCAGGGTGAGCAGCCCCCAGCGCCCCCTCCTCTTTTTTTTTCCTTGCGGTTGGGCCTGCAGTTTCGGCCCGATGCATGTTTTTTTCCTGCTCAGCGAATTTGTCTATTTTTTTCCTGAGACGTCAGTTTTGCAGATTAGTCCCCCTAGTTCATGCATTTAATAACTCATGAACCGTGCATCGGATTAAAATGATTTATATATGAAACTTGCTCAGAATTTTGCGTAGATTAATAATATCCAACTTTCACCTATGTTTGAAATGTTTAAAATGTTGTTTGCATTAATTTATCCCTATGCCATGCTAAAATGATTTTATTCATAACTAAATAATCGTAACTCCGATTTTAATAATCTTTATATGTAAATGGGGTAGAATTTCGCCTAGTTTATCATGGTGGCATCACTTTGCATGTTAAACAACTCTAAAATTGTGTTTAGGACAGATCAGGACCAAACCTAATATTTGCACATGGGGATTTTTCGGACTTGTTGTTTTGTTGCTTCCGGCCTCATTTAAACTTGCCTAGATAGTTAGTTTTGTTGTGCTTCACTTCTTGCCATGTTTAACAACATTTAATATTGTTGGGTACTTAAACGAGAGAGAACTAAATAATTGATGTGGTGTTTTGTCAATATGCATCCCGATGCATATTGAGCTCCCCTTAATTTGTAGGATTGTTTGTGCATTTTGCCATGCCATGCATACTTAAACCGGACATGCATCATACTTGATTGTGCATCATGCCATGTTTATGTCGTGGTTGTTTACTATGTTGTTTGCTCTTTTCCGGTGTTTGCTTCTTCGGGTTGGTTCCGATAACGTCGTGTTTGTGAGGGCTCGTTCGTCTACGTCCGTTTGTCTTCCTCCTGGACTCGTTCTTCTTCCTTGCGGGATTTCAGGCAAGATGATCATACCCTCGAAATCACTACTATCTTTGCTATTCTAGTTTGCTCGCTCTTTTGCTATGCCATTGCTACAATGCCTACCAATTGCTTGTCAGCCTCCCAAATTGCCATGTTCAGCCTCTAACCCACCAATGTCCTAGCAAACCGTTGTTTGGCTATGTTACCGCTTTGCTCATGGATATTTTGTTGGGATATCATACTATATCTTATTTAATTAATGCATCTATATACTTGGTAAAGGGTGGAAGGCTCGACCTTATGCCTGGTGTTTTGTTCCACTCTTGCCGCCCTAGTTTCCGTTATATCGGTGTTATGTTCCCGGATTTTGCGTCCCTTACGCGGTTGGGTATATGGGAACCCCTTGACAGTTCACTTTGAATAAAACTCCTCCAGCAAGGCCCAACCTTGGTTTTACCATTTGCCACCTAGCCTCTTTTTCACTTGGGTAAGGCCAGCCCAAGGGTCATCTTATTTTACCCCCCCGGGCCAGTGCTTGTCTAAGTGTTGGTCCAACCCAGAGCACCATGCAGGGCCATCCCTTGGCAACTTGGGTTACGTCGGCTCCTGTATGCTTAGCTTATCCGGTGTGCCCTGAGAACGAGATATGTGCAGCTCCTATCGGGATGTCGGCGCATCGGGTGGTCTTGCTGGACTTGTTTTACCATTGTCGAGGATGTCTTGGAGTACCGGGATACCGAGTCTGATCGGAATGTCTCGGGAGGAGGTCTATTCCTTCGTTGATCGTGAGAGCTTGTCGTGGGCTAAGTTGGGACACCCCTGTAGGGATTTGAACTTTCGAAAGCCGTGCCCGCGGTTATGGGCAGATGGGAATTTGTTAACGTCCGGTTGTAGAAAACCTGAAGTTGACCTTAATTAAAATGAATCAACCGCGTGTGTAACCGTGATGGTCTCTTTCTGGCGGAATCCGGGAAGTGAACACGGTTGTTGGAGTTATGCTTGACGTAGGTAGTCCAGGATCACTTCTTGATCATACTTTTGTCGACCGTGCTTTGCCTTCTCTTCTCGCTCTCATTTGCGTATGTTAGCCACCATATATGCTAGTCGCTTGCTGCAGCTCCACCTCATACCTTTTACCTTACCCATAAGCTTAAATAGTCTTGATCGCGAGGGTGTGAGATTGCTGAGTCCCTGTGGCTCACAGATACTTCCTAAACCAGCTTGCAGGTGCCGATGAGACCGTGCAGATGACGCAACCAAGCTCAGGAGGAGCTTGATGAAGTCTTTGTCCGTTGTGTTGTTTCGTTCTCGTTGATCAGTAGTGGCGCCCAGTTGGGGTCGATCGGGGACCTTTGTCGCATTTGGGGTTCTTCTTTTATTTTGGTTCCGTAGTCGGACCATGAGTGTATTTGGTTGATGTAATGCTTTATTCATGTATTTGTGTGAAGTGGCGATTGTAAGCCAACTATGTATCCTTTTTCCCCTATTGTATTACATGGGTTGTGTGAAGATTACCTCACTTGCGACATTGCCTTCAATGCGATTATGCCTCTAAGTCGTGCATCGACACGTGGGAGATATAGTCGCATCGAGGGTGTTTCATAATATGAATCAATGCAACAATTTTAGGAATGCTACTGTCCTACTTTGTTTTCCATCAAGATAAGTTAGATGCTTCTTTTTGTCGCTGTTTGTTTCATCCTCCTTTATTGGCCAGTAATTTGTCGGATTTCGGTTTCCAGCAGACCCTTGAGGTTCGAACACTGGGGTGCGCGCGGAGATTACGCCTCCTACCTACCTGCACCCCTCCGCCACGCTAGGATCCAAACTATGGGAAGAACAGCACAAGAGACACAGGGTTTATACTGGTTCGGGCCACCGTTGTGGTGTAATACCCTACTCCAGTGTGTGGTGTGGTGGATTGCCTCTTGGGCCGATGATGATGAACAATACAAGGAAGAACAGCCTCGCGAGTGTCTGTTCTTGGCTGAGGTGATGAACTGCTGGGAGGAGTTCAGTCACCTTTCTCTCTCTCTCTCTCTCTCTCTCTCTCTCTCTCTCTCTCTCTCTCTCTCTCTCTCTCTTTCTACCCAGTCGACCCCTAGAGACCCTTCGACGCGACCGAACCGACCCCCTAGCTATGTGGGTGGCTAGTCCTATTTATAGAGGCCCTGGTCCTCTTCCCAAATATTGAGCGGGAAGGGAGCCAACAATGGCGGGCTAATTTGAAGGGGGACAGCAAGTATCAACTATCCTAACAAAAGTAGTCTTCGCGTGCGCAAAGCTCTGGTGATGACGCCGTCTTGGGCTCCACGATGACCTCCGTCTCGTAGTCCTCCTGATCTTGGTCTCGTTGCACCAAAATGGCAACCTTTGCGTGACGCCTCGGTACTCCGCGGCTGCGGTTGCCCCCTTTGTACCAAAGAGGAAAGGAGGACGCTGCGCGGGCTGGCGCCCGCCTGGCGCCCTGAGTCGTCATGGCTTGCGTCACGGGCACCTCGCGAGGTACCCCGCCTTGATCTCTCCGCCTCCTCGTGAGCCAGCCTGACGAGGCCGTGCCTGAGGAAGCTCCGCATCGTCTGCCCCGCGAGGCTTGGCCCCTCACAAGGGTCTTGAGTTTGTGTTGGTGAAGATGGGCCGTGCTGGGCCCCCCTTTTGAGCCACGCCACAGGCCGCAGGCAGGCAAGTCTGGGGACCCCCGTTCCTAGAACGCCGACAGTAGCCCCCGGGCCCAAGGCGCGCCCGGACTTGGCCGTGCAGGGAGGCGGAAGGGCAAGAGCGAAGCGCCATGGGCCCTAACATCCTGCGGCCTTGGGCGCCGCGTGGAGGTTGACTGGACGTCGGCGCCTTAGCAACCGCGCGAGTTGATAAAGGAGTGGCATCCGCCGAGGCCCTTCTTCTTGCTCAGATCCCCTTTCTTGCGCCTCTTCTCCCTTCCTCCGAAATCTCCAGATCTGCTCTGACTGTGCGACCTAGGACGCCATGGCGCCTCGCCAGCCCCCGGCCGCAGCTTGGTACTCGTCTGCCCTGGACCCGCCGAATGTGTCGGAGGCGGGCCTTGCCCGGTTGCACGGGATAGAGACGGCGCGAGGTATTGACGGGGCGAAGGCGTTCAAGGCCGGCTCCGCCACCCCTGAGGGTCAGAGGAGCACCTTGTATCCGCTCTTCGTAAGCACCATTGTTGTTGGCCTGGTGCCTCCCTTCTCCGAGTTCTTCTTCTCTGTCCTCCGCCATTACAAGCTGCAGGCTCTGCATCTCCATCCCAACTCCGTCCTTCTCCTCGCGATCTTTGCTTATTATTGCGAGGCCCACATTGGGGTGTAGCCCTCAGTGGCCTTGCTGCGCCACTACTTCTACCTCCGGACCTCTCGCGGTCCTGCTTCCGCGTGCGCGAGCTTCGTCGCGTACGGTGGCGCCATTGCCATCTCGAAACCTGGGAAGAGGATTGAGGGCTTTAGGAGCAAGTGGGTCTTGGTGGATGCTGAGCGCATCCACCCTCGGCCGTTCTTGCCCACGGAGCAGCCCACGAGCTCCAGCAACTGGGGTCGGGCGGAGCTCACGGATCCCCGCGCGAAGATGGTGTTAGAGAAGATGGACGCGGATCTGAGGCCGACCGACATGGCGGCGGCGAAGCTGACCGGCGCGTCGTTGCTGAGGGAGTTCCTGGAGCACCAGCTGGCTCCGCTTCGACAGTACTTGCTTCCTATGTGGAGGCCCCGTCCGAGCCCCGCGGCCTGGGCCGACGGAGACCTGGCTGCGGTTCTCCAATCTCTGGTTGGGGGCAATGTGGCGAGGTTGGAGGGCGCACCTACGCCCTTGTTCCTCCACGACGACTGGGAGCGGGTAGTGAAGTCCATGCCCGTCTTCAACGGGGAAGGGCCTGTGCCCCTGGAAGCTCCCGAGGGACCGGTGGCTGTGCCCTCTGACGACTCCAGCGGAGAGGAGGAAGGAGGGGAGCAGGGAAAAGGGCCTGACTCCGAGGCTACTGACACAGAGTCAAGGGCTCCCCTTCCCCGGCGCAAGTCCCGCGCTCTCTGCCTCCCTCCGAGCGATGACGACGAGGACGACGACGAGCAGGACGGCGGGAGCTCACCCCCGATCCCGAAGAAGGACAGGACCGGGCTGATCTCCCGCGGGTCTGCTGTAGGATCTAGAAGAAGGAGTGTCTAGAGGGGGGTGAATAGACACTTAATGCTAAAGTTGCACTTTTTAAGCTTTTTGGTTTAAGTGGAGTTAGGGCACAATTTTAACATACACAATACATATCAAGCAAGCATGCAAAGAGTATATAGGCAGCGGAAAGTAAAGCATGCAACTTGCAAGAATGTAACGGGAAGGGTTTGGAGGATTCAAACGCAATTGGAAACACGGATGTTTTTCCCGTGGTTCGGATAGGTGGTGCTATCCTACATCCACGTTGATGGAGACTTCAACCCATGAAGGGTAACGGTTGCGCGAGTCCACGGAGGGCTCCACCCACGAAGGGTCCACGAAGAAGCAACCTTGTCTATTCCACCATGGCCATCGCCCACGAAGGACTTGCCTCACTAGCGGTAGATCTTCACGAAGTAGGCAATCTCCTTGCCCTTACAAACTCCTTGGTTCAACTCCAGAATCTTCTCTGAGGCTCCCAAGTGACACCTAGCCAATCTAGGAGACACCACTCTCCAAGAAGTAACAAATGGTGTGTTGATGATGAACTCCTTGCTCTTGTGCTTCAAATGATAGTCTCCCCAACACTTAACTCTCTCTCATAGGATTTGGATCTGGTGGAAAGAAGAATTGAGTGGAAAGCAACTTGGGGAAGGCTAGAGATCAAGATTCATATGGTAGGAATGGAATATCTTGGTCTCAACACATGAGTAGGTGGTTCTTTCTCAAGACATATGAGTAGGAATGGTGTATGTGTTCTGATGGCTCTCTCTCCGAATGTAGAGGTGGTGGAGGGGTATATATAGCCTCCACACAAAATCCAACCGTTACACACAGTTTTCCAATCTCGGTGGGACCGAATCATCAAACTCGGTCGGACCAAAATGGTAAACCTAGTGACCGTTAGAGATTTCGGTGGGACCGACTGGAACAACTCGGTGGGACCGATGTGCTAGGGTTAGGGAAAAATCCAAAACTCGGTTTGACCGATTACTCAAACTCGGTGGGACCGATTTTGGTAATAAGTGAAACAGAGAGTTGGCCAAGCAAACTTGGTGGGACCGGTTGCATATCTCGGCGGGACCGAAGATATTGCAACAGGTAACAGAGAGTTTGCAAGCCCATCTCGATGAGACCGAGATCCGTATCGGTAGGACCGAATTGCTAGGGTTTGGCAGTGGCAAATGACAAGTGAAACTCGGTGGCGCCGGATTGACAGAATCGGTATGACCGAGTTTGGCTTAGGGTTTAGGTCATTTGTGGAAGTGGGAAAGTACCTGAGGATTTTGGAGCATATCATTAAGCACATAAAGCAAGAGGCTCATTAAGCAACACCTCATCCCTTCTTGATAGTATTGGCTTTTCCTAAAGACTCAATGTGATCTTGGATCACTAAAATATATAAAATGAAGAGTCTTGAGCTTGAAGCTTTAGCCAATCCTTTGTCCTTAGCATCTTGAAGAGGTTCCCACAACCTTTAGTCCATGCCACTCCATTGTTGAACATATCTGAAATATACTAGGTAAAGGTATTAGTCCAACAAGAGATATGTTGTCATCAATTACCAAAACCACCTAGGGAGCACTTGTGCTTTCAATCTCCCCCTTTTTGGTAATTGATGGCAACATACATCAAAGCTTTAGATAAAGATATAAAGAACAACAAGTAAAGCTTTGGAAGGACATGTAACAAGCATAGGCTCCCCCTACATGTATGCACTCATGTGAATATGAAATATAGAGGCATGTGAGGGCATAACCATGACAGAGTGGGCAATGTGTTACATGTATCTTGGCCATATGCATCAGAGTAAAAGATTGTTAAGGAAAATACCTTCATGCTCATGAGTCCTTCTTGCAAACAGTATGTACATAAGCAAGAACTTCTCATACTCATGATTTTGATGCATACACTTCCCTTGTAGTCTTTGGTTGACTTAGGACGGAATGAACCTGCACAAACAAGGTTAGATAACATAGGTACATCCACTAGCCAGAGTAAACTGAAGAAACCACAAGAATACCAAGACTGGGATGACATGTAGAGAGTAAGTACTAGGTACTGCATTGAATTCAACATGTCCCCAAGAGTAAAGATATGCAATGAATTTGACTGATTTCTTTCCCATAGGTGTCTTGCTCCCCCTGAATCTTATATGGGATATTGGGAGAAGATAGGGAATAGAAAATTAGAGCTGAAAGAAACAAAACAAATGAACATGTCTTTCCCCCTAAAAAGACATGTGACATCTCTCCTCTTGATCATCAAGCATCTGGGATCCTTGAGTATTGTCTCTCCCCCTAGGGATCTCTTTCTCCCCCTTAATACATTATCTGGGACATCTGGGATCCTTGAGATGTTCTCTCCCCCTTTAGTGTTTTGATGTGATCTCTCTCTCCCCGAAGATAAGCTTTGATGTGATCTCTCTCTCCCCCTTTGACATCAATTTCCAAGAAGGTTCTTCTGGAATCCGTCCAAAAGGTTTGGTCCTTGAGACTCAGCATAAAGCAAAGAGTAAAATTGGGATGCTTGTAGAGGACAAGATTTATTGAGTGGAGCTGGATCAGAAGAATTATAGGTTATGTGACAAACTGTTTTTCCTGTTGCGAAGTCGGTGGCACCAAGTGGTATGATTCGGTGGTACCGAAGGAATTCGGTTGGACCGAAAATTACAATTCGGTGAGACCGAGTTCACACAGAGAAAAACACTTGTCACCTCAGCTCACTAGACATGCAGGATCTCACAAAGATTTGCAATGAATTGAATGCGGAAAATGCAGAATAAAAGGAAAAGAAAAGAAACTGAAGGATCTAGATGAAGTAGAAGGAAACAAATAAACAAGCATGAGACAAATGCAGTAACACAGAAAGAAACACAAGAGAACTTCATCTAGAGTTGGGCGGTGACATAGTCACCTATGTTAGAGTATATTGACTTAGGAGTCAAGTGAGAACACTTGATCATAGGTCATACTCATCGTTTAAGCTCAAAATGGGGTTGCCATTTTTCGTTTAAGCATCTTGATGTATTCACATCTTGTTGAGTTGCTTTGACTCATGTCTTGGAGTAAAGCTTCTCTAAGATGGGATAACATACCTTGGGTGGTGGAGTGGTTCTTGCTGATGTAGTTGAACTTGTGTGGGTGCTCAAGGTTGATGTAGTCCATCAAGAATTTGGAGCACCACTTGGAGTTTGAGTTCTACCTACATGGGTTAGTTCTTGCAAGGAATAGCACTTGTGTATCCAAAAATGACAATCATGAAGCTCAACATAGAATTTTTCAAAGGATATGTTTGAATGGTTTTGTGCTTCCTTGTCTTCAACCACCATTGTGTAGAGACTTGGTGATGTAAAGATTGCTCAAGATGTGAGTGAGTCACAATCCCATGGAATTAGTTTCAACCAAGTACCTACATGGGTTAGACAACATGCAAGGTACAAATATATCCAAGACATAAGATAGTCATCATAAGAGATATATCATGGATTAGTCATAAGCTCATGTCTTGCATGTGTCCAATGGAGTTCCTACTCCACGTTTGAAGCATCAATGATGTTCAATTCTCCTCTTAGCCTGCAAAATACTTTCTCATCAAGTGGTTTAGTGAATATATCCGCTAATTGCTTGTCAGTGCGAACATGCTTAAGATTAATGTCACCCTTAGCAACATGATCTCGAATGAAATGATGACGAACTTCAATATGCTTAGTTCGAGAATGTTGTACGGGATTATGACCAATTTTGATAGCACTTTCATTTTCACAAAGCAGTGGAACATGTTTCACATAAATTCCATAATCTTTAAGAGTTTGGGTCATCCAAAGTAATTGAGCACAACATGAACCAGCGGCAATGTATTCCGCTACGGCGGTGGATAAGGATACCGAGTTTTGTTTCTTGGAGGACCAAGACACAAGAGATCTGCCAAGAAATTGACAGGTACCCGAAGTGGACTTCCTATCAACCTTGTCTCCGGCATAATCCGAGTCAGAATAGCCAACAAGATCAAAAGAAGACCTCTTAGGATACCAAATGCCAAAGTTTGGTGTGTGAATTAAGTATCTCACTATCCTTTTCACAGCCTTAAGATGACATTCTTTAGGAGCAGCTTGATATCGTGCACACATGCATACACTTAGCATAATATCGGGACGTGAAGCACATAGGTATAGTAATGAACCAATCATAGAACGATAAACCTTTTGATCAACCGGTTCACCACCTTTGGTCAAATCATTATGTCCACTAGTCGGCATGGGTGTAGATATACCTTTGCACTCTTGCATATTGAACTTCTTGAATAAGTCCTTGGTGTACTTCGTTTGAGAGACAAATGTACCTTCCTTAGTTTGCTTGATTTGCAAACCAAGAAAGAATTTGAGTTCACTCATCATAGACATCTCATACTTCTCTGACATTAGCTTTCCAAACTTTTCACTAAAGAGAGGGTTAGTTGAACCAAATATGATATCATCAACATAGATTTGACATACAAATAGTTCTCCATTAACCCTTTTAGTGAAGAGAGTAGAATCAATTTTACCAATTTCAAAACCACTTGCAATAAGGAACTTGGTCAAGCATTTATACCATGCTCTAGGAGCTTGTTTAAGACCATAAAGAGCTTTGTGAAGTTTGTAAACATGATTAGGTTTCTTAGGATTGACAAAGACGGGAGGTTGTTTGACATAAACTTCCTCCTCTATTTCACCATTTAGAAAAGCACTCTTAATGTCCATTTGGTACAAGGTGATATTATGGTGATTAGCATAGGCAAGTAAGATGCGAATGGACTCAAGTCTAGCAACGGGAGCATATGTCTCACCATAGTCCATACCTTCGACTTGTGTGTACCCTTGGGCGACGAGACGTGCTTTGTTGTGGACCACTTGTCCATCTTCATCTTGCTTGTTGCGAAACACCCATTTGGTACCAATGATGTTGTGGTTGTTATCGGGCTTCTCAACCAATGTCCAAACTTGGTTTCTCTCAAAATTGTGTAGCTTTTCATGCATAGCGTTTATCCAATCCGGATCTTCCAATGCTTCTTCAACCTTCATAGGTTCAATGCTAGAGATGAATGAATAGTTTTCACAAAAGTTAGCTAAACGACTTTTTGAGCGAGTGATTCTCCCGGTTTGTATATCATTGAGGATTTGCTCGACGGGATGATCTTTGGCAATTCGTGCTCGAACTCGTGAGAGATTTTGCTTGAGTCTTCGTTGAGCATCTTCTTCATCTCGTTCTTCTTCTTGGCCTTCTTCATTGTTGACGTTGTCATTCTCTTGTCGTGGTGGGGAAGGAGGTTGTTGATGTTCGTCTTGATGTACTTCCTCGTCTTCTTCATCTTGGTGTGTCCCACTTGTGGATGCTTCCGTGTCGATTCTTGGTTCACCTTGTCGTGAAGTAGAAGCTTCCACTTGGACGAATGACGTACTCTCCTTCACCTCCGTTGGACGAACTTTGCCAATGGACAAGTCTTGGATTGCTTCTGAAGGGTCTTTGTCTCCTACATCAATTGGCAATTGCTCTACTTGCGAGCCATTAGATTCATCAAACTTCACATCTACCGTCTCTTCAACCATTCGGGTGAAATTGTTGTAGACACGGTAAGTGTGAGAGTTTGAGCCATAACCGAGTAGGAAGCCTTCATGAGATTTAGGAGCAAACTTTGAATGACGATGCTTATCAAGAATGTAGCACTTTGAGCCGAATACTCGAAAGTATCCAACTTGGGGTTTGTTACCGGTGAGGAGCTCGTATGCTGTCTTGCCGAGTAGCTTGTGAAGATACAAGCGATTTGTTGCGTGACAAGTTGTCTCAACCGCTTCTACCCAAAAGTGCTTTGGCGTCTTGTATTCATCAAGCATCGTTCTTGCCATTTCGATGAGCGTCCGGTTCTTCCTCTCAACAACTCCATTTTGTTGAGGTGTGTACGTAGCCGAGAACTCGTGTGAAATCCCTTCTTCGTCAAGAAAGGTGTCCACATTTGCGTTCTTGAACTCCGTTCCATTGTCACTCTGAACCTTCTTGATCCTCACTTCAAACTGATTTTGGGCTTTCCTAGCGAAGTTTTTGAAGATCTTCTGGACCTGCGACTTGTCATTAAGAAAGAACACCCATGTAAATCTTGAAAAATCATGAACTATAACTAGACCAAAAGAATTTCCACCGAGACTTTTGTAGGCGTTGGGACCAAAAAGATCCATATGAAGTAGCTCGAGTGGCCTCCTTGTGGTCATGATGTTCTTCACAGGATGCCTTCCTCCAACCTGCTTACCTGCTTGACAAGCACTGCAAAGTCTATCCTTATCAAATATGACATCGTTAACTCCAAGGATATGATTTCCTTTAATAAGCTTGTCAAGATTTCTCATGCCAACGTGACCTAGTCGTCTATGCCACAACCAACCTTTTGAGGATTTAGCAATGAAGCAAGTTTTAGGTTGTGCCTTTTTAGAAAAATCGACAATGTAAAGATCACCTCTACGCATACCGGTAAAGACCATTTTATGACTGTCTCGACGAAACACTTGGCAATCTACCTCAGTAAATAGAACATTTAGGCCAAAATCAGCAAGTCTAGATACTGAAAGTAAATTGTAGCTGAGAGATTCAACGAGCATGACATTTTGAATGGAACTATCATGTGAGATGGCCACCTTACCAAGGCCAACTACTTTACCCTTTGAATTATCACCAAAGGTGACATATTTTCGAGGGCCGTCATTTTCAGCAAGCTCACGGAACATCTCTTCATCTTCGGTCATATGATCAGTACATCCACTATCAAGAACCCATTCCTTTCCACCTGACGCATATCCCCGAAGATTTGCCGTAAGACCAAAATGTCTCATTGCATCATCAAGATCGAAGTCACTATCATCATCATCATAGTATCCATGTTCATCATGATCTTGTGACTCATCATTTCCTAGAGAGGGTAATTCATTAGATAAATGGTCATCAAAGTGGTCACTTTTATGAATTCTTATAGCTTCAAATATAATATCACTAATGATTCCAACATCTCCTTTAGCATGCTTGAGATTGGTAAGCTCAAATAGACAATCACCAAACTTAGTATCACTAGAGTTCATCTTACTCAAGGCAATAGATTTATGGAGAATTTTATCCAAATTTTTCAAGGAATGATCGGGAAATCGTTCCTCAAGAAATTTCCATATAGTATAGGCACAATTAAGAGTAGGCAAACTAGCAATCAAATTTTTGGGCAATCCTCTAATGATGAGCTCAATGGTTCTAAGATTGCGAATCATGTCAATATCTTCATCTAGGGTAGGATGCAAAGGATCAATATGAGGTGCACAAGGGCTAGCAATCTACTTGTTTAAATGATATTGATTGAAGATTACAAGCATCTCATTTTTCCACTCATGAAAGTACTCTCCATCAAGAATAGGCACTCTATGTCTAAGACTCCCTAAAGTAGACACATCCATCTTCCTCCAATGATGATTAAACCAAGGCAATGGAGACCAAAGCTCTGATACCACTTGTAGGATCTAGAAGAAGGAGTGTCTAGAGGGGGGGGGGTGAATAGACACTTAATGCTAAACTTGCACTTTTTAAGCTTTTTCGGTTTAAGTGGAGTTCGGGCACAATTTTAACGTACACAATACATATCAAGCAAGCATGCAAAGAGTATATAGGCAGCGGAAAGTAAAGCATGCAACTTGCAAGAATGTAACGGGAAGGGTTTGGAGGATTCAAACGCAATTGGAGACACGGATGTTTTTCCCGTGGTTCGGATAGGTGGTGCTATCCTACATCCACGTTGATGGAGACTTCAACCCATGAAGGGTAACAGTTGCGCGAGTCCACGGAGGGCTCCACCCACGAAGCGTCCACGAAGAAGCAACCTTGTCTATTCCAGCATGGCCATCGCCCACGAAGGACTTGCCTCACTAGCGGTAGATCTTCACGAAGTAGGCGATCTCCTTGCCCTTACAAACTCCTTGGTTCAACTCCACAATCTTGTCGGAGGGTCCCAAGTGACACCTAGCCAATCTAGGAGACACCACTCTCCAAGAAGTAACAAATGGTGTGTTGATGATGAACTCCTTGCTCTTGTGCTTCAAATGATAGTCTCCCCAACACTCAACTCTCTCTCATAGGATTTGGATCTGGTGGAAAGAAGATTTGAGTGGAAAGCAACTTGGGGAAGGCTAGAGATCAAGATTCATATGGTAGGAATGGAATATCTTGGTCTCAACACATGAGTAGGTGGTTCTTTCTCAGAACATATGAGTAGGAATGGTGTATGTGTTCTGATGGCTCTCTCTCCGAATGAAGAGGTGGTGGAGGGGTATATATAGCCTCCACACAAAATCCAACCATTACACACAGTTTTCCAATCTCGGTGGGACCGAATCATCAAACTCGGTCGGACCAAAATGGTAAACCTAGTGACCGTTAGAGATATTGGTGGGACCGACTGGAACAACTCGGTGGGACCGATGTGCTAGGGTTAGGGAAAATCCAAAACTCGGTTTGACCGATTACTCAAACTCGGTGGGACCGATTTTGGTAATAAGTGAAATAGAGAGTTGGCCAAGCAAACTCGGTGGGACCGAAGATATTGCAACAGGTAACAGAGAGTTTGCAAGCCCATCTCGGTGAGACCGAGATCCGTATCGGTAGGACCGAATTGCTAGGGTTTGGCAGTGGCAAATGACAAGTGAAACTCGGTGGCGCCGGATTGACAGAATCGGTATGACCGAGTTTGGCTTAGGGTTTAGGTCATTTGTGGAAGTGGGAAAGTAGCCGAGGATTTTGGAGCATATCATTAAGCACATAAAGCAAGAGGCTCATTAAGCAACACCTCATCCCTTCTTGATAGTATTGGCTTTTCCTAAAGACTCAATGTGATCTTGGATCACTAAAATATATAAAATGAAGAGTCTTGAGCTTGAAGCTTTAGCCAATCCTTTGTCCTTAGCATCTTGAAGAGGTTCCCACAACCTTTAGTCCATGCCACTCCATTGTTGAACTTATCTGAAATATACTAGGTAAAGGTATTAGTCCAACAAGAGATATGTTGTCATCAATTACCAAAAACCACCTAGGGAGCACTTGTGCTTTCATCTGCCCTGGCCCCGGGGCGGGCCGCAGACGCACCTTCCACCTCTAAGCTTCCCGAGGTTGACCCTTCCATCCGGCTTTCAGGCTTCAAATTTGGCCGGAGGCCGCTTGAGCTCACTAGCGATGACTCGTAAGTGCTCGATTCTTGTCTTTATTTCTTGCTCTGCTTCTGAGGCTTGACGTTCACATCCCTTGGATAGGCTGGCGCCCGCAGCAAAGAAGACAAAGGGGGCTCCTGAGGTTCCATCCGTGGTAGCGTCCCTGAAGGTGGGTGACCGCGACGCCCAGGCTTCTCCTGCCCGGTTGTCCTCACGAGGCCTGGCTGAGCCGGTTGGGGCGAGCTCAGCCCCCATGGCCCAAGTTGCTCCCGAGGGGCTCTCGCCTGCCGCTGCCACTACAGCTGTCGAGGCGCGGCAGACTCTGCCTCAGGATGCTGCGGCCGCGCTGCCGCCTTCTCCTCCTACTCCACCGGCTACTATCTCTCCGACTCCTTCTGCCGTTCTGGATCGTGTTGTTGCTGAGCTGGACTGACTGCGGCAGGATCTTCTTTGGCGCCGACCCCCGCTTGGTGGCCGGGCGTTTGGAGTTGGCTTCAGGATGGGTCCGCTCCGACGCTTTGATTCGGGCGGCGCTGGTGTAACGCCCCGAGACCGATGTGCCAGCTGTCGTTCTGTTATTCGCCGTCGTTGCCATGTCTTTTGCTTGCGTGTTGCATTTCATCATGTCATCATGTGCATTGCATCATCATGTTTTTTCAAAACTTGCATCCGTCCCGGTCTCCTCGTTCCTTCCGTTGTCCGTTCTGAGCCCAGACACACTTGCACGCGCCCGCGGCATGTCCGAAATATTATTTTATAAGTGACCGGAAAATGTTCTCGGAATGGGATGAGATTTGACGTGTGGTCTTATTATAGTGTAGACAGACCGCCTGTCAAGTTTCATCGCAATCGGAGTTCGTTTGATGCCCCAACGGATAAATATAGCGGCAATAGTAGCCGGTCAAAACGTCGGACGTTTTCGGTCTCCGGAAACAGTTGCCGGGCTGCACTCCTCTCCTCTCATCTCAGCCCAACCCCTCTTCACAGCCCACTAGCCCACCTATCCAAACCCCCTCCGCTCCGAGTCGTCCGATCGAGATCGAACGGCTCCGAAACGGACAAAAATCCCCCTAACCTAGCCCCCTTGTCTATATATAGGCCTTCCCCTTCCATTTTGGGCATCCCTAGCCCCCCCACCTACCTCTAGCCGCCTCCCACCTCCTCTCCTCAATTTCAGCGCCGAACCCCTCCCTGGCCTCCACTTGTCGCCGCTGCCTTGGCCTCTTCCCGCGCCGCCACCTCGCCGGCACCACATGGCGCGCTCCTAGTGGCCAGCCGCCACCGCGTGGTCAACTGCAGCCAACGGGACGCTGCCACATCGCCCTGCCTCCCTCCTCCTCCCGCAAGACCCGCTGGAGCCCATCTCAGGCCCGCCCCGGGCCGATCTGGGCCCGAGGTGCCCGCGCCTTCCCGCACAGCGCCGCCGTCTCGCTTGGATCGGGAGGAGCCCGATCCCGCAGCTGTCTCCGCCGCCTAGCGCCTCTCCGCCGGCGACCTCGCCTGCTCGCCGGATCGGCCCTCCTCGCTGGAGCGCGCCGCCCTGCGACTTGGAGCCCCGTCCGGCGCCGCTGTCGCCAGATCCGGTCATTACGCGCCGGGATCTGCCCCTTCTTGCTCACGGCCGGCCTTCCCTCGCCGGAGCCTCGTCGCCGTTCCTCTGCACCACCTCGTCCGGCTCACCGGAGTTCCTCGCCGCCACCTCGTCCGTCGCCGGGTCGCACCACCGCGGCCAGATCCGTGCTCCCCATGGCCGGATCCGCCCATTCCCGCAAGGACCCCGCCGTGCCTGCCTGCCGGATCTGCCTCGCCCGTCGCCTCGGGTCATCACCGGACCTTGCCGCCGCCACCATGGCTCGCCTCGGCCTCGGGTGGAGGTCGGGGACGAGCTCCCTCCCGCGTGGGCTGCCTCCTCCGCACCGGCCCAGGTGCGAGGCCCAGCGCCTCCTCCCCGCCGGCCTGCCTCCTGCGCGCCTCCAGGCCCAGCGCCCCTCTGCTTCGCCCAGCCCAGCGCGCCAGCGCCCCTGCGGGCCTCCTTCCTCTCCAAGGCCCAGCCCAAGCCGGCCGGCCTCTCCCTCCGAATGGGCCAGGCCCATGGGTGAGCAGCCCCCCCTGCAGCGCCCCTCTTTTTTTCCTTACCGTTGGGCTTGCCCCAGATTCAGCCCATGCACGTTTTTTTCCTGTTCAGCGAATTTGTCTATTTTCCTGAGACAACCAGTTTTGCAGATTAGCCCCTCTAGATCATGCATTTAATAACTCACATTTGGTGCATCGGATTAAAATGAACTATATATGAAACTTTCTCGGAATTTTGCGTAGATTAATAATATCCAACTTTCACCCATGTTTAAAATGTTTAAACTGTTGTTTGCATTAATTGCCCCTATGCCATGCTAAAATGATTTAATTCATAACTAAACAACCGTAACTCTGATTTAAATAAACTTTATATGTAAATGGGGTAGAATTTTGCCTAGTTTATCATGGTGACCTTACTTTGCATGTTTAACAACTCTAAAATTGTGTTTAGGACAGATCAGGACCAAACCTAATATTTGCACATGGGGAGTTTCCGGAACTGTTGTTCGTTGCTTCCGGCCTCATTTAACCCTCACTAGATAGGTAGTTTAATTTTGCTTCACCCTCTTGCCATGTTTAACAACTTTTAATATTGTTGGGTACATAAACGAGAGAGAACTAAATAATTGATGTGGTGTTTTGTCAATATGCATCTCGTTGCATATTGAGCTCCACTTAATTTGTAGGATTGATTTGTGCATTTTGCCATGCCATGCCTCTTTAAACCGGACATGCATCATACTTGTTTTGCGCATCGTGACATGCTTATGTGTTGGATGTTTACCATGTGGTGTGCTTCTTTTCCGGTGATTACTTCCTCGGGTTGGTTCCGATAACGTCGAGTTTGTGAGGACCCGTTCATCTACGTCCGTTTGTCTTCTTCATGGACTCGTTCTTCTTCCTTTCGGGATTTCAGGCAAGATGATCATACCCTCGAAATCACTACTATCTTTGCTATGCTAGTTTGCTCGCTCTTTTGCTATGCCATTGCTACGATGCCTACCACTTGCTTGTCAGCCTCCCAAATTGCCATGCTCAGCCTCTAACCCACCAATGTCCTAGCAAACCGTTGATTGGCTATGTTATCGCTTTGCTCAGCCCCTCTTATAGCGTTGTTAGTTGCACGTGAAGATTGAAGTTTGTTCCTTGTTGGAACATTTATTTACTTGTTGGGATATCACTATATGTCTTATTTAATTAATGCATCTATATACTTGGTAAAGGGTGGAAGGATCGGCCTTATGCCTGGTGTTTTGTTCCACTCTTGCCGCCCTAGTTTCCGTCATATCGGTGTTATGTTCCCGGATTTTGCGTCCCTTACGCGGTTGGGCTATAATGGGAACCCCTTGACAGTTCGCCTTAAGTAAAGCTTCTCCAGCAATGCCCAACATTGGTTTTACCATTTGCCACCTAGCCTTTACTTTCCCTTGGGTTCTGCAGACTCAAGGGTCATCTTTATTTTACCCCCCGGGCCAGTGCTCCTCTGAGTGTTGGTCCACCTGTCAGCTGCCGGTGGCCACCAGGGGCAACTCTGGGCTGGCTTGCCCGTACCTAAGACAATCCGAGTGTGCCCTGGGAAAGAGATATGTGCAGCTCCTATCGGGATTTGTCGGCACATTCGGGCGGTGTTGCTGGTTTAGTTTTACCCTGTCGAAATGTCTTGTTGTACTGGGATACCGAGTCTGATCGGAATGTCCCGGGTGGAGGTCTATTCCTTCATTGACCGTGAGAGCTTGTGATGGGCTAAGTTGGGACACCCCTGCAGGGATTTGATCTTTCGAAAGCCGTGCCCGCGGTTATGGGCAGATGGGAATTTGTTAACGTCCGGTTGTAGAAAACCTGAAGTTGACCTTAATTAAAATGAATCAACCGCGTGTGTAACCTTGATGGTCTCTTTCCGGCGGAGTCCGGGAAGTGAACACGGTTGTTGGAGTTATGCTTGACGTAGGTAGTCTAGGATCACTTCTTGATCATACTTTTATCGACCGTGCTTTGCCTTCTCTTCTCACTCTCATTTGCGTATGTTAGCCACCATATATGCTAGTCGCTTGCTGCAGCTCCACCTCATACCTTTACCTTACCCATAAGCTTAAATAGTCTTGATCGCGAGGGTGCGAGATTGCTGAGTCCCCGTGGCTCACAGATACTTCCAAAACCAGTTTGCAGGTGCCGATGAGTCCGTGCAGATGACGCAACCCAGCTCAGGAGGAGCTTGATGAATATCTTGTCCTTTGTGTTGTTTCGTGCTAGTTGATCAGTAGTGGAGCCCAGTTGGGGTCGATCGGGGACCTTTGTCGCATTTGGGGTTCTTCTTTTCTTTTGGCTCCGTAGTCGGGCCCTGAGTGAATTTGGATGTTGTAATGTTTTATTCATGTAATTGTGTGAAGTGGCGAGTGTAAGCCAACTATGTAACTCTTTCCCCTATTATATTACATGGGTTATGTGAAGACTACCTCACTTGCGACATTGCCTTCAATGCGATTATGCCTCTAAGTCGTGCCTCGACACGTGGGAGATATAGTCGCATCGAGGGTGTTACAAGTTGGTAATCAGAGCCTTCCCCGACCGTAGGAGCCCCATTGCTTGATCGTTTTAGCAGCCGAGTTGTGTCTAGAAAAATGTTTTGAGTCCTTTAGGAATTATATATCGGAGAGCTTAGGAATTCTTTTTTACTTCGCAGTCTCCTCATCGCTCTGGTAAGGCATCCTGACGTAGAGTTTTGACTCTTCTCTTCCAAAATTTCACTAAAAGTTTTTTAGGATCACGCGAGTATCTTGGTTTTGTTCCGATGGCTTATGATGAGAATACTGTCTTGGTGCCTCCTGTCAGGGGTTTAGTGGAAGTGTCCCGGGGAGTTGAGCTCTGAGGTGTTGTCATCATAATTTTATCATTGCAATTCTGGTATACTTGAGATATGTGCGCGACATCGAAAATCTCTTTTATGCAGTTCGTTGGTGAGATAACCTCGACGCCACCCAGTACTGGGGCGGGAGTTCGGGAGTATCGCCATAACTTGTATAACGGATGTTTTTCGAAGGTTGAGATAGATGGTTTCCGAAGGCTTCTTGGTTATGTGTTGAAGGATGGATACAGCTGGATGTAGGATTTGCTAGCTTGGGTGAGATATTATGCTTCCCCTGTACCCTCAACACCTGATTGCATAACCGGAAAGTTTCGGGAGTTTCATAGGTGGGAATTTAAGTAGCTCTTAGGATATCCTTCCAACAGATGTTTGATATGAAATTGGGGTTCGACGTCTAGTGGTTCGCCTATTCACGGTCGATTTTACAGTGGTCTCGTTGTGTCTTAAAGAGTCCTTGGCTATGCTGACTCGGGGACGCTTCGTATGTCATGTGCACTGCCTTGTACATGATGGTGCTGTACGATCGAGCCCGTGTAGGTCCCACCACGAAAACTTCGGATGAAATCTCTATCATATGTTTGTTCCGGCTTATTTTGCAAGCCAATCCTTTTGTTTTGTTTTGAGTTGTGGTATTCGAGTTGCTTCAAAGTCAAATGTTGATTCCATACCTTCCCCAAATGGTGTTCTCATATTCCTATGTGAATACTAATCCTTCTCGATCATCGATATTGTCATGTCAATCCTTTTCAACCGGCGTGTTTCTCTTCAAGTGGATCCGATCATTTCAACATTCGCAAGATCAAATATCAGTTTCTTCTCAATGGTGTTTGTTTCATCCATCTCCAAGTTGCCTTTGTTTTTCCCGCCCACCCACCCCTTTTTCTTCAAGGATTCAGGTTTCTTAATCAAGTATTCATCTTATTGATGCGAAGTCTCTCCATTCTATTTCCTTCATGTTTTTACCCGGTGTTTCTCATGAAGATGCCCTACAAGTTCGTCATTCTTCATTCTTCTCATCTCCGGTGGTTCCAAGTCAAGCGTTGTTGATCATATCCCTTTCCTCGTTTCAATGCTTTCTCATGCCGGTGCAATTCTTAATCGTTCACCTCTCGCTATTTATTATTCTGGAGTGCTCAAGATATCTCGAAGATTCGTGTTTTTCACTCTGCATTCATTCAATATATTTTGAGGTTGTTATCTCTTTCAAGCCATTTAATTTCAACCGGTGCAATGTCTCTTTGTAATCGTTCTACTGTGTATCTTTTCAGTGGGCCCTAACCCACAGGTCTTTTCCAGGATCTTACCTGACTCTTCTTATTTCCCAGAGCTATTCTCAAATTTATTTTTTCAAACTTTGATGTAAGAATGATTTATCATCAGTCAAATGTATTTCTCCAAGATCTTTCAAATTCTTTTCATCGTTGGCTCAACCTCTTCGTTTTGATTCTTCCGGAGTGTCTAAATAATTCTTGGTGGTGTTTCTCGTTGTCATTTGAAGACCGAAGAAGACCTTTCCTCCATATCTATCTGTTCTCTCTGAGATTCGTGGTTCTAGCTTGTTGCCATCCTCTCGTAATTGTTTTGATCATGAGAATTCTTTTCACCCTTCCGGAGCAATTTAAGAGTCTTCTCAGTTTGTTATCCGGAGTCCATCATCTAAGATCTATTCATTCTCAGCTTTCAGTTATCATTCTCAAATTTTACCGGTGCTTCATTCAAGTAATCTTTAATCGGCTCGTGAGCTCTTCGTTCTCATGTATCTAAATTCTCTCAAGCATCTTCGTCCATTGGCTTATTCTTCCCGGTGTTCCTTTATCTTTTCTTCGTTCATTTCAATTCTTACGGTGTTTCATTCAAGATTTCTCTTCCTTTCTTATCATATCAATTTTATTTGTTGTTTCAACCCTTCCGGCGGTTCGTTCAATACCTTCTCAAGTTGGCGCTATATCTATCTTAATCCTTTCTATGAGAATAAGTAGTATGCCAATTCCATTGGTTGTCATCAATTTAAATTGGTGAAGGATACGCATAATGTAATTCTTATTCTTGTTTCATCAAGTTTATTCTATTCCTGTTTTTCCGGAGTGGCTCATCATACTCATTCTTGGTTTCACTTGTTTCATCTTTTCTTTTCCGGAGTTCCAAGTTCTCTCAATTATATTATCATGGAGATCTCTATCTAAATCATTACGAGGCTTCAATCGTATTCTTTTCATCATTCAATTATTTTGGATCATTCTTTTATTACCGGAGTTCTTCATGGAGGCACTACATGATGGTTCATAAGGGATTTAATTCCCTCTCGAAGTGTTCAGTGAGATTCTTTTCAAAGGAGCTCAAGCCTTCTTGATCGTGTAATCCGGAGTGCATTTCTTCTTACCGTATCTTTGTAGGTGGTATTATGCCATTCTTGATAATTTGAGTTCATGTTTTCATGATTCACACGCTGTCAAGATTGGGATATTTTAAATCCATCAATCTTGTCATTGGAGTTATCTTGGGTTATATTTCACCTAAAGCCTTCCCTAAGGATTGTTGCTATAATGGTGCTCATGTATGATCCAAGTTCTTCATCTACCCTCCCGGTGAAATAAGCTTCTCGTCTCCTTGTTCATTTCAATCCAATTCTTTTCCCGTGAGTGGCAGGTTTTTCATCTCTTAAGTTGAGAGGTATTCCATAAGACCATATCAAGCTTATTATTTTCGTTATTGGTTTTCCAACAATTCCGTTCGACCCTTCTCCTAAGAATGCCTTCTCAAGCCTTTTGGTGGCAGAAGTTGGCATTTTCTTCTCCATTCCCCTACCTCAATTATCTATCTTCTATTCTTTTGTTCCGGAGGCATGGTGATTATTGCTCTCTTCAACCCATATTCTTGTTTTATCAGGATCATGTTCTTGTCGTGCCTATCCTTTTAATTGGAGTGTTGTGTCCTCTTGTCAAGTATCCTCTCATCTTGTCTTGTTCAATTCCTTCCATTTACAGTCGGAGTGCTGCCCAAATTGTACTATTCCTTCCCTATCTTGCTTAACCGGAGTATTGTGCCCCTTTGTTCTAGTTCTTTTCGCCTTATCAAGTCTTGCATCCTTTTTTCTCAACCGGAGTGTCGTGTTTTCATTTGAGCTCTCTCATCTTATCAAATTTTGATCCCCTTCCTTAACCGGAGTGTTTTTTAATTAATATCTTGCCCTTCAATCTCAAGGGTTTCGCAAATGTTCTTTGTTCCTCTCTTCTAACGGAGTGTTTTTCGACTTTGTTCACCTTCGTTGTATTCTTTTCTCGAATTTGTTCGACCTCTTCAAGGTTCGTGGTTTCACTCGTTTGTCAAAGAAGCAACTTAGTTTTACCTATCTTCTCTTTCTCTTCCGTTGTTACCCCGGTGCCATTCTAGATCTCGGGACGAGATCCTCTCGTAGTGGTGGAGTGTTGTAACGCCCCGAGACCGATGTGCCAGCTGTTGTTCTGTTATTCGCCGTCGTTGCCATGTCTTTTGCTTGCGTGTTGCATTTCATCATGTCATCATGTGCATTGCATCATCATGTTTTTTCAAAACTTGCGTCCGTCCCGGTCTCCTCGTTCCTTCCGTTGTCCGTTCTGAGCCCAGACACACTTGCGCGGCATGTCTGAAATATTATTTTATAAGTGGCCGGAAAATGTTCTCGGAATGGGATGAGATTTGACGTGTGGTCTTATTATAGTGTAGACAGACCGCCTGTCAAGTTTCATCGCAATCGGAGTTCGTTTGACGCCCCAACGGATAAATATAGCGGCAATAGTAGCCGGTCAAAACGTCGGACGTTTTCGGTCTCCGGAAACAGTTGCCGGGCTGCACTCCTCTCCTCTCATCTCAGCCCAACCCCTCTTCACAGCCCACTAGCCCACCTATCCAAACCCCCTCCGCTCCGAGTCGTCCGATCGAGATCGAACGGCTCCGAAACGGACAAAAATCCCCCTAACCTAGCCCCCTTGTCTATATATAGGCCTTCCCCTTCCATTTTGGGCATCCCTAGCCCCCCCCCACCTACCTCTCGCCGCCTCCCACCTCCTCTCCTCAATTTCAGCGCCGAACCCCTCCCTGGCCTCCACTTGTCGCCGCCGCCTTGGCCTCTTCCCGCGCCACCACCTCGCCGGCGCCACATGGCGTGCTCCTAGTGGCCAGCCGCCACCGCGTGGTCAACTGCAGCCAACGGGACGCTGCCACATCGCCCTGCCTCCCTCCTCCTCCCGCAGGACCCGCTGGAGCCCATCTCAGGCCCGCCCCGGGCCGATCTGGGCCCGAGGTGCCCGCGCCTTCCCGCACAGCGCCGCCGTCTCGCTTGGATCGGGAGGAGCCCGATCCCGCAGCTGTCTCCACCGCCTAGCGCCTCTCCGCCGGCGACCTCGCCTGCTCGCCGGATCCGCCCTCCTCGCCGGAGCGCGCCGCCCTGCGACTTGGAGCCCCGTCCGGCACCGCTGTCGCTAGATCCGGTCATTACGCGCCGGGATCTGCCCCTTCTTGCTCACGGCCGGCCTTCCCTCGTCGGAGCCTCGTCGCCGTTCCTCTGCACCACCTCGTCCAGCTCACTGGAGTTCCTCGCCGCCACCTCGTCCGTCGCCGGGTCGCACCACCGCGGCCAGATCCGTGCTCCCCATGGCCGGATCCGCCCATTCCCGCAAGGACCCCGCCGTGCCTGCCTGCCGGATCTGCCTCGCCCGCCGCCTCGGGTCATCACCGGACCTTGCCGCCGCCACCATGGCTCGCCTCGGCCTCGGGTGGAGGTCGGGGACGAGCTCCCTCCCGCGTGGGCTGCCTCCTCCGCACCGGCCCAGGTGCGAGGCCCAGCGCCGCCTCCCCGCCGGCCTGCCTCCTGCGCGCCTCCAGGCCCAGCGCCCCTCTGCTTCGCCCAGCCCAGCGCGCCAGCGCCCCTGCGGGCCTCCTTCCTCTCCAAGGCCCAGCCCAAGGCGGCCGGCCTCTCCCTCCGAATGGGCCAGGCCCATGGGTGAGCAGCCCCCCCCCGCAGCGCCCCTCTTTTTTTTCCTTACCGTTGGGCTTGCCCCAGATTCAGCCCATGCACGTTTTTTTCCTGTTCAGCGAATTTGTCTATTTTCCTGAGACAACCAGTTTTGCAGATTAGCCCCTCTAGATCATGCATTTAATAACTCACATTTGGTGCATCGGATTAAAATGAACTATATATGAAACTTGCTCGGAATTTTGCGTAGATTAATAATATCCAACTTTCAACCATGTTTAAAATGTTTAAACTGTTGTTTGCGTTAATTGCCCCTATGCCATGCTAAAATGATTTAATTCATAACTAAACAACCGTAACTCCGATTTAAATAAACTTTATATGTAAATGGGGTAGAATTTTGCCTAGTTTATCATGGTGACCTTACTTTGCATGTTTAACAACTCTAAAATTGTGTTTAGGACAGATCAGGACCAAACCTAATATTTGCACATGGGGAGTTTCCGGAACTGTTGTTCGTTGCTTCCGGCCTCATTTAACCCTGACTAGATAGGTAGTTTAATTTTGCTTCACCCTCTTGCCATGTTTAACAACATTTAATATTGTTGGGTACATAAACGAGAGAGAACTAAATAATTGATGTGGTGTTTTGTCAATATGCATCTCGTTGCATATTGAGCTCCACTTAATTTGTAGGATTGTTTTGTGCATTTTGCCATGCCATGCCTCTTTAAACCGGACATGCATCATACTTGTTTTGCGCATCGTGACATGCTTATGTGTTGGATGTTTACCATGTGGTGTGCTTCTTTTCCGGTGATTGCTTCCTCGGGTTGGTTCCGATAACGTCGAGTTTGTGAGGACCCGTTCATCTACGTCCGTTTGTCTTCTTCATGGACTCGTTCTTCTTCCTTTCGGGATTTCAGGCAAGATGATCATACCCTCGAAATCACTACTATCTTTGCTATGCTAGTTTGCTCGCTCTTTTGCTATGCCATTGCTATGATGCCTACCACTTGCTTGTCAGCCTCCCAAATTGCCATGCTCAGCCTCTAACCCACCAATGTCCTAGCAAACCGTTGATTGGCTATGTTACCGCTTTGCTCAGCCCCTCTTATAGCGTTGTTAGTTGCAGGTGAAGATTGAAGTTTGTTCCTTGTTGGAACATGGAGATGTTGTTCCTTGTTGGAACATTTATTTACTTGTTGGGATATCACTATATGTCTTATTTAATTAATGCATCTATATACTTGGTAAAGGGTGGAAGGCTCGGCCTTATGCCTGGTGTTTTGTTCCACTCTTGCCGCCCTAGTTTCCGTCATATCGGTGTTATGTTCCCGGATTTTGCGTCCCTTACGCGGTTGGGCTATAATGGGAACCCCTTGACAGTTCGCCTTAAGTAAAGCTTCTCCAGCAATGCCCAACATTGATTTTACCATTTGCCACCTAGCCTTTTCTTTCCCTTGGGTTCTGCAGACTCAAGGGTCATCTTTATTTTACCCCCCGGGGCCAGTGCTCCTCTGAGTGTTGGTCCACCTGTCAGCTGCCGGTGGCCACCAGGGGCAACTCTGGGCTGGCTTGCCCGTACCTAAGACAATCTGAGTGTGCCCTGAGAAAGAGATATGTGCAGCTCCTATCGGAATTTGTCGGCACATTCGGGCGGTGTTGCTGGTTTAGTTTTACCCTGTCGAAATGTCTTGTTGTACTGGGATACCGAGTCTGATCGGAATGTCTCGGGTGGAGGTCTATTCCTTCGTTGACCATGAGAGCTTGTGATGGGCTAAGTTGGGACACCCCTGCAGGGATTTGATCTTTCGAAAGCCGTGCCCGCGGTTATGGGCAGATGGGAATTTGTTAACGTCCGGTTGTAGAAAACCTGAAGTTGACCTTAATTAAAATGAATCAACCGCGTGTGTAACCTTGATGGTCTCTTTCCGGCGGAGTCCGGGAAGTGAACACGGTTGTTGGAGTTATGCTTGACGTAGGTAGTCTAGGATCACTTCTTGATCATACTTTTATCGACCGTGCTTTGCCTTCTCTTCTCGCTCTCATTTGCGTATGTTAGCCACCATATATGCTAGTCGCTTGCTGCAGCTCCACCTCATACCTTTACCTTACCCATAAGCTTAAATAGTCTTGATCGCGAGGGTGCGAGATTGCTGAGTCCCCGTGGCTCACAGATACTTCCAAAACCAGTTTGCAGGTGCCGATGAGTCCGTGCAGATGACGCAACCCAGCTCAGGAGGAGCTTGATAAAGATCTTGTCCTTTGTGTTGTTTCGTGCTAGTTGATCAGTAGTGGAGCCCAGTTGGGGTCGATCGGGGACCTTTGTCGCATTTGGGGTTCTTCTTTTCTTTTGGCTCCATAGTCGGGCCCTGAGTGAATTTGGATGTTGTAATGTTTTATTCATGTAATTGTGTGAAGTGGCGAGTGTAAGCCAACTATGTAACTCTTTCCCCTATTATATTACATGGGTTGTGTGAAGACTACCTCACTTGCGACATTGCCTTCAATGCGATTATGCCTCTAAGTCGTGCCTCGACACGTGGGAGATATAGTCGCATCGAGGGTGTTACAGCTAGTCCAGGCCTCGACGGCATGCGACGAGGAGAAGCAGGCCATCCTTGAGGCGAAGGCTGCTCGCGATGCAGCCCTGGGAGAGGTGGTCGACGTCCATGGTCGCTGCAAGGCGCTGGAGGACGAGCTGCAAGGCCTGCGGGACCAGCTCGCGAAAGAGGTCCGCCTTCGCCAAGAGTAGGAAGAAGGCATGAAGGCTCGCGAGGCGGCCGTCGAGGGTCGGGAGGCCAAGCTCAAGAAGCGTCGTGACCGCCTAGGCGCGCTGGAGCAGGAGTTGGGGGCGAGGAAGGCCGAGCTGGACGGCATGGCCCTGGTCCTTGCCGAAGACCGCACGGCCTTCACGGAGCTGGAGGCGAAGGCTCGCTCCTCGCTGAGGACGCTTTACGACAGCGGTCTGGAGATCCCGCTGGCCGGCGCCGAGGACGGCCCCGCCAAGCTGCTTCCCTTCTTGGTCCACACTCTTGAAGATGTCGCCCTTGGCCTTGGCCCCACGGCCGAGGCCGAGGCGCGTGTTCTGTCTTCTGCAGCACTGACGCGGGTCCTCACCCACATCCACCTTCGCGATCCCGGTTTCGACCTCGACAGCCTGCTGGAGCCCGTGAGCGGCGAGCGTGTCGCGGCTGCTGCCGAGGCCATGAGGGGTCGCGCAGAGGCTCTGCTGGGGAAGTTCCGGGCCTTCAGCACCAAGCCGGAGCAAGGCGCTACCGACCCCGTTGCTCCGTGAGGCGAACCCACTCCGCGCTGCTCCCCCGCCGCCAAGTGACTCCATCGTGGCTCCTGTCCTGCTTTTAATTCCTGCACATGTATCATGCCTCGGGGAGGCGTTTAAACTTGCGTCTGATATTGGGATAACAGTGTGGACTGTAACATTTGCTTTCGAATTCCTTTGAAATTTGCGCTTTTCCTTCCTACTTGCTTATGTTCTACGCCGGCAGAGCCCGGCCCCGCGCGTACCTCACCCAGCAATAGCCCCGACCGGAAACCAGGACGGGACCAAGGAGTGAGGGGCTACGTGACAAGTTAGGCTCCTGAGTCGCGATGCTTAGGAGTCCCCCTTGGCGCACGAACATCAAGTAGGAAGGTATGATGTGGGTCGATCCACCATTCTACGTCTGCAGAGCCCGGCCCCGCGCGTACCTCACCCAGCAATAGCCCCGACCGGAAACCAGGACGGGACCAAGGAGTGAGGGGCTACGTGACCAGTTAGGCTCCTGAGTCGCGATGCTCAGGAGTCCCCCTTGAAGCTCAAATGGCCTTCATACCTTGGCTCCTCTCGGGGAGAGGCGCGCGACGAACCAGGCCCGGGGGACCTGGCTGGGCGGCGTGCGTCCGGGCGTGACCCAGGCACAGCCCCCGTGCCCAGCCCCCTCGCGTGGCACTCCCGAGGGGAGGCGTTACGATGAGGCTAGACACTGAGCTCTGGGCTCCCTGAGGTTGATGCGGCCCGGAGGCCACCCTCAGTTGTTTATCACCAGCGCGAAGCATAGCGCTTCCGTATGTATACGGGCATAGCCGCTCCTCGGCAGTGTCGTCAGCCAGCGCGGAGCATGGTGCTTCCACTGGTACGTGGGAGGGGGGCCCCCTCCGGGAGGAGCCCCCGGGGCATGTACAACCCCACCCTGACACGTGGCAGGCACGGTAGGGCCTGGCGAGGTGCATCTGGGCACCCGTGAGCCAGCGCGGGACTCACGGGGCCCTACCTCTAGGCGGGTTGCGCCTGGCACTGGGCCTTATCTTGTGTTATGTCCCTGCAAGTCTGGTTAGATGCCTGCACTCTACATCCTCAGGTCCCGGCCCCCGAGCTAGTCTCAGCCGTCGCAGGTATGCCAGGTCGCGATGCCGTGGTCAAGGCCAGAGGGTGAGGGCTGGAGAGCCAGGAAGAGCCCTAAGTCGCGATGCTCAGTTACCCCCCCCCCCTTTAACGTGCAAGTGGTCAGCATGGAGAAGAAGAGGTTCCGTGGACCGGCATCAAATAATCAAGCATGGTGGTTCTAACGCATAACCGGAAATGAACGCAAATGGCGTACATGCCGCTGGGCCTGGCCCGAGCGGCTTGGGGATCATGCAGCCCGAGGGGCGCCCCCAACAAGGTAAGCTAATCGACGTGAAATAAAAGCGATACACGCCGCAGGGATGGACCCACGCGGCCTGGGAATAATGCAGCCCTGGGGGCGCTCCCAGCTAGAAGTGAAACTTGAAAGATGTCCCCTGATGACGCTAAAGACGAAGAGGTGTTGGTGTAGCCGGCTCGGTGGGCTGCGGAAGCCGATCCTCATGAGCCCCCAGGCCCAGGGGCCTCAGGAGGCTCCGGAGGCGCTGGCGGTTCCTCGCGGGCCATCTCCATCTCCGCCAGGGCTGCGGAGCGCCTAGCCCCTTGTGCCTCCATGATGCCCCTCATGAGGCGCTGGTGCGTGTCAGCCGCGCTCGGCAAGCCGTAAGGCATGCGAACATAGCTGTGGGGTGGACCTCCGCAACGCCCCACTCGCGAGGGCCAGAGGCGCCCCAGGGAGGCGACTCGGTTGAGCCCTGGTACGTCGATGCAGACGCGCAGCCCGCCATCCTCGCCAGGATGGGGAGCCACTGCTGGTAGGCGGCGGGCGCCTCTCATGACTCTTGACTCCTGTAGCTCCTGAATGGCCTTGCTGACGAACTCCTATGGGTCTGGATCTCCTTGCCTTGCTCCTTCTTGAGGGAAACGTGCTTCGAAACACGCCTCCATGTGGTGCCCAAGCGCCTCCCTCGTGACCCTAGCTAGGTCGGTGGCCCTCCAGGGGAGAGCCCCCGAGCCCTGCCAAAGGAGGGCGTCGGGCGCGCTTTCCTATGCGATGGAAGGAGGTTCCCCCTGGGCAGGCTCAGGCCCAGAGGGGCCAGCCTCCTGAGGGGCCAGGCCGGACGACGTCTTCTTCTTCTTGGGGCGGCCTCGAGAAGCCTCCTGCTTCCGCGGTCCGGGTCTTCTAGTGATGCGGCCTGAAAGGCTCGTTCCAGGGAACACACCGCGTCCTTCTCTTCGCAGGGTACCGTGATGACTCCCCGCTTCCTGGCAACTTGAGGGCGTTGTAGCCGTGGTGAGTTACGGCCATGAACTTGGCCAGCACCGGGTACCCAAGGATGGCATTGTATGGCAGGCGTTTGTGAGCGATGTCGAAGTCGATGAACTCGGTGCGGTAGTTGTCGCGTGCCCCGAAGGTGACAGGGAGGCGGACCTGCCCGATCGGGACCGTGGAGCCGTCGGTGATACCGGAGAAGGGCTTGGTTGGCTGAAGCTGGCTGTAGGGCACTTGGAGGTTGTTGAATGTCTCTACGGATAGGACGTTGAGCCCTGCCCCGCCATCGATGAGGGTCTTGGTGACCACCATGTTGCTGATGATTGGGGAACAAAGCATCGGGAGGACTCCGGTGGTAGCTGCGCACTTGAGTTGATCTGCTGAGCTGAACGTGATGGCGCACGCCGACCACCTGAGAGGGCGCGTGGCTTCGAGCCTGGGGAGGGCTGCATTCACTTCGCAGGCGAACTGCTTGAAGGTGCGTTGAGAGGCTGGGGCTTGAGCTCCGCCCAGGATGCAGGCGATCGCGCGTGGCTCCTAGAAGCCCCCAGCCTCCTCGTCCTGATGGCGGTCCTCATTTCTCCTTGGCTGCAGCGGCAGCGGTGGGAGGCCTGCGTTGCCTTGCGGGCGATCCTCGCGAGGCTGATCCCTCCAGCCTCCCTCGCAAGGCGGGTCTTGCCAGCGATCCTCGCGAGGTTGGTCGCGCCACCCCTGGCGCGGGCCACGGTCTCCCCAGCGTCCTGTGTTCCTTCCTCCTCGTTGACCGTAGCCCCGGTCACCGCGATCGGGACGACGGCCGATCCTTCCTTCACGCACGGCTCGGAGTTCTTGGCATTCGCTGGTGTTGTGGGTCTGGAGGTCGTGGTACATGCAGTACCGGCTGCCCTTGGGAGGTTCGGGCTGATCTCTGCCCCGCTTGGTGTCCGGTTCTGCCGCGAGCACGGCAGCCCCCTTGCACTTCGCTTCCTTGGCCTTGAGCTTCTTCTCTTCTGGGTCTGCGGCAGGCAGCTCGAGGAGGGAGAGACGCCCTTCCTCAGCCCTGGCGCACTTGTTCGCCAAGTTGAACAGCTCCAAGGAAGTGCACAGGTCTTCATGCATCGCCTGCTCCTCCTTCATCTTGATGTCGCGCACGCCGTCGGAGAAAGCTGAGATGATGGCCTCCTCAGTCACCTTGGGGATCTTGAGGCGTGCGTTGTTGAAGCGCTGGATGTACTTCTGCGGGGTCTCCCCAGGTTGTTGCTTGATGCGGCGCATGTCGCTCACGGCGGGTGGCCGGTCGCGAGTACCTTGGAAGTTGGCGATGAAGCGGGTGCGCATCTCTTCCCAGGAGGAGATTGTGCCTGGAGCCAGGTTCAGGAGCCAGGTGCGGGCCCCGTCCTTGAGCGCCATGGGAAACCAGTTCGCCATGACCTTCTCGTCTCCGTTGGCAGCTTCGATGCCCAGCTCGTAGAGCTGGAGGAACTCCGCAGGGTCGGCCGTGCCGTCGTAGCGAGGAGGCAGGTCTGGCTTGAACTTGCCGGGCCATGCGACACTGTGTAGTTCGGTGGTGTAGGCGCGGCAGCCTGCTGTGGCCACAGGAGGCCTTGGGTGATGGAGAGCCTGGTCTTGCATGTCCCCACGCGCTGGGGCAGGAGGATGGTCGCAACGTGCTGGAGCAGGGAGCGCCCGGGCAGCTTCTGGCGGGCGAGGGACTTCTTGGCAGCTCTATTCTTGCCGCGCTGGCACCTGACGGAGCGGGTTCCGCCCAGGGGCCACTTGCCTTGGAGCCATTGCGTCTTCTTGAGGAGGAGGCGGCCGGGGCGCCGCCGGAGCCTCTTCGCCCGCACGGGGCGGGGTGCGGTGCAGCGGAACGGACGGCACGGAAGAGCCCCCTGCGGCGGGGACGAGCTCGGCGACGCGGTCGAGCCATTCTTCGTAGACGTCGTCGATGGGACGGTAGCGCAGGAGCTCGTTTGCTGCGATGAGTGCAGCCCAAGCCTCCATGGGCATGCGGAGCGCGCGAGACGAAGATCCAGCTGGGGCGAGCGAGGGAGTTGCGGTGCGGCTGTCTTGGCGCACGGATGGATGCTGAGATGATGCTTGCTGCTCGTCCCCCGCCGGGTCGGTGGCGGTGTTGACGACAGGTGACGGGGAACGGCGAGGACGCACGCCGACAGGGGCTATCTGGCCCGACGAGCGAAGGACATGAGCGTGATGGTCGGAGGAGAACAGGGTGGTGAAAGACGAACTCCGGCGCACCCCTACCTGGCGCGACAAATGTTAGATTTCGGGTTCCGGCAGACCCTTGAGGTTCGAACACTGGGGTGCGCATGGAGATTTCGCCTCCTACCTACCTGCACCCCTCCGCCATGCTAGGATCCAAACTATGGGAAGAACAGCACAAGAGACACATGGTTTATACTGGTTCGGGCCACCGTTGTGGTGTAATACCCTACTCCAGTGTGTGGTGTGGTGGATTGCCTCTTGGGATGATGATGATGAACAATACAAGGAAGAATAGCCTTGCGAGGGTCTGTTCTTGGCTGAGGCGATGAACTGATGGGAGGAGTTCAGTCACCTTTCTCTCTCTCTCTCTCTCTCTCTCTCTCTAACCTGTCGACCCCTAGAGACCCTTCGACGCGACCGAACCGACCCCCTAGCTATGTGGGTGGCTGGTCCTATTTATAGAGGCCCTGGTCCTCTTCCCAAATATTGAGCGGGAAGGGAGCCAACAATGGCGGGCTAATTTGAAGGGGGACAACAAGTATCAACTATCCTGACAAAAGTAGTCTTCGCCTGCGCAAAGCTCTGGTGATGACGCCGTCTTGGGCTCCACGGTGACCTCCGTCTCGTAGTCCTCCTGGTCTTGGTCTCATTGCACCGAAATGGCAACCTTTGCCTGACGCCTCGGTACTCCACGGCTCCGCTTGCCCCCTTTGCACCAAAGAGGAAAGGAGGACGCTGCGCGGGCTGGCGCCCGCCTGGCGCCCTGAGTCGTCATGGCTTGCGTCACGGGCACCTCGCGAGGTACCCCGCCTTGATCTCTCCTCCTCCTCGTGAGCCAGCATGACGAGGCCGTGCCTTAGGAAGCTACGCGTCGTCCGCCCCGCGAGGCTTGGCCCCTCGCGAGGGTCTTGAGTTTGTGTTGGTGAAGATGGGCCGTGCTGGGCCCCCCTTTTGAGCCACGCCGCAGGCCGCAGGCAGGCAAGTCTGGGGACCCCCCTGCCCAGAACGCCGACATAATTGTTTCCTTTATTTGCCTCTATTAAAACAGGGATATCTATTCAACTTGTTGCTATAGCGAACTTAAATGTCACACCGACAACTTTGCTTGATTTCAGTGCAACTGCACAAAACGAGATTGGATTTCCTATTCGTGTTGGTAGATTCGTATTTTATCTTGGTCGTCTCATGAAAGGTCAGTACAGGCCTTCATCCACATGATTGTGCAGTGTGCTTTGAGATGTTGTGCTACTTTTATTGGTACTATTTTAAATAATGTTGAATTGAAGCTATTGTATTGCTGTCTTTTCCCATTAAGTAGTGAACAAAAATGGGACCAACCCAGACATGATGCTTGTTGCCTTGTTACAACAAACTCTGCATCACCCCCTTTATAAGTAGATGGAATCACATGTTGTTGTTGCGCCTACTCTCCCCTAGAATTGTTTATGCTTTTTGTTGATCTAATGCTGCTGGTAAAATTAAGCAATGCCATTCTGAGAGTTAACTACCGAATCTTAGTTCAAAACTGCAACACTTGTTAGGGATTGGCGTGATTACCATTTTTGTGGCTGCCTGTTTCATCCTCCTTTATTGGCCAGTAATTGATTCCTTTTTGGCCTATGTTAAAACAAGGATATCTATTCTACTTGTTGTTATTGCGACATTTTGCTTCGCTACGCGAAACACTTATGTTTTAAGAGTGTTTTGTGCAGTTCAACTTGAATGTCACACTGGCGACTTCGCTTAATTTTGGTGGAACTACACAAAAGGAGATCGGATTTTCATATATGTGTTGGGATTTCTTTCAAGTCATCTTCGCGAGTTGTTTCAAATCTTGGTCAAGAAAGGTCTGTACCGAATTTCATCCACATGATGCTATAATGTGCTTTGAGATGTTGTGCTACTTGTATTGGTACTGTTTTGGATAAATGTTGAACTGAAGCTATTGAACTGTTGTCTTTTACCATTAAGTGAGCAAAAATTGTTCCAACCCAGACATGATGCTTGTTTCTTTGTTACAACAAAACTGTGCATCACCCCATTTATAAGTAGATGGAAGCACATACTGTTGTTGCACCCACTCTCCCCTGGAACTGTTTATGCTTTTTGTTGATCTAATGCCGCTGGTAAAATTATGAAATGCCACTCTCAGAATTAACTAATAATCTTAGTTCAAGACTGCGACAGTTGTTAGAGATTGGCGGGATTACCATTTTTGTGGCCGCATGTTTCATCCTCCATTATTGGCCAGTAATTGATTCCTTTTTTGCCTCTGTTAAAACAGGGATATCTATTCAACTTGTTGCTATTGCGACATTTTGCTTCGCTTAATTTTGGTGGAACTACACAAAAGGCTTGTTGCTATTACAAATGGTACTATCCGGCTTTGTAGTTCTTTCTACATGTTTAACCAAGGTATTGCTAAGATAATGTCTCTGTTAAAATGAATCAGTCGCATTGTTTTAGGAATGGTACTTTTCTGCTTAGTCGTTCTTTATACATGTTGAAACAAGGCATTGTTAAGATAATGTCTCAGCTAATATGAATGAATCACACTGATTGAGAATTGCTACTCTCCTGCTTTGTTTCTCATTAAGATAAGGTAGATCTGTAGATGTTTTTCTTCTGGGAGTACAAGTCATCAACCATTATTTCTCAGTAATTGTTTCCCATATACCTATTGTTGCTTACAGGGATATCAAAATTAAAGCTCGGTTTTATTCCAACTTCGATTTTAGTTGAACTGCACAAAAGGAGCCAATGTGTCTAAGGAAAACTGCTGCATTAGTGGGTCTAGTTGGTCTTATCACTTTGCGCTACATTATAGAAGGAATGATCGAGAAGCTTTACAGAGTATTAGTAGACGCTGGTGACATGACTAGTCTGCAGAGAGCATAGGCAACTCTACAACACATGGAGTGCACTGGGTAAAAAGTGCCCAAACAAGTACAAGAAGCCAGGACATGACTCCAAGTCTGTCAATGTCATTCTAAACAACAATGATGGGGCATCTGTGTATGGTAATCTATTTACCGTACTTTCAGTTTGTTAGTCCACTGATTGGTGGGTTGACACTGGGGCCAATATTCATGTGTGTGTTGATGTGTCTTTGTTTTATTGCAGTATATAAATACGAAATCCACAGGGATGCTCAACTTGATTTTAGTGGAACAACACAAAATGTTCAGATGGCCCGTGTCCTCCAAAATACTTCATCATGCACAATACATCGAATGGTTCTCTAATCATTCGTTGTCACCTTGAGCCACCAGACTATTAGATGACAAACTGATGACAAACCCTGCCTGTTCCACAATCATAGGCATTACATATTTTGAATGGGAAAAGCTTGTCAAAGTTTAATCATTGATGTTAGCAAGAAGACATTAGTTTAATATATTGGAATTGGAATACCTTGTCAAATTTTGCTCATTGATGTTAGCAGAAGACATGCATTTGATATTTTTGAGTGGGACGCCCTTTGCTGTGAGCAACGCCAATCCTTTTGTCCTATTCTTGTCTTCAGTTTAGAAGTAAATATTTACTCTGCTGAGATGCATAGTCACATGAATGTTGACTTATGTAAGGTATTTTAAGAGCTTGTTCTGAATATTGTCTATGTAATGCCAGGCCTTGTGAGTTTGATTTCAAAGTTGAGCTTGGAATGCTGTGGCATGCGGCATCACAAGATGTTCACCATGCCTCCTGAGAATAATGCTTCATATTTTTTGCATTTTGAGCTAATGCCTGTGATTTGCATGTTAAGAAGATCATCCTCTTCTGTTGTCTCTGTGCTTAAGAAGTTCATTGTCATATGTTTCATTCATAGCCTATACGACAACTCGGGTAGGTTAGAGGTGAAACCATATGATCGTCCGACCAACTCATCATCTTAGACCGTGTTTGGATTGTCGTTTTCCAACCAAAACTGCTTGTAAAACTGACGCTTGTAAATAAAAGCAGATGGTCTCGGGCGAAGCACTTGGTTGGTCGATTTCGACTAGTAAAATATACACTAGTCTCTCAAATTACACGCGTAACACGCCGGTTTTCATTACAGACCTCACGCCCTCGGTTTCATTACGCCTGTATTTTATGCGTTATTTCTGATGACGAGTAAATTGCACTTGTATCCCAATACATGTGTGAAATAAACTAGAGCTCCCAAGCGCGGCCTTACTGCTTCATGCCGTTTCGGTCTCTCGAAGGTGCTCATAGATGTCCTATGATCCCGGCTTCCCGAATGAGGAGCGGGCGTTGTATCAGACCATTCGTAGGGTCCACGAGGCCCTCTCCATCGTCCTTCGAGTTGTTGTGCTCGCCGTGGCGCCGAGCATTGTCAACATGGTCAATGAACATGAGGATTTAGGAGATGACTTTATTTTGACTGGATGACAGTAGGGACCCACTAGGGCCATAGCCGTACATATGCAAGTTCCTCCTTATTATGTACAACTATATTTTGTTTGCTTCCTCCTGGTTTCCTGACATCATGGTCCCACACCATTGTCAACCTATATAGTCAATAAACGAGAGAATTGCACAAGGAGCAGCCGACAGTGGGGACCCAGCAGCTTGAGCAGTATTTGTTTTTTAAGGTGTAAGCAGAGTTTTTCTTGAGCGATGTTTTTGTTGTTGTTCAGAGGAGCAGGGTATCAACTGGGCGGGCTGTGGCCCGTCTAGCCCAGGCTATTATTTTATGTCAACCAAATATCCACCCTAGATATTATTTTTTCAAGGTGGAAATGGCTAGCCCAGCCATACTTTTTTGTGGAATACCCAACCCAGGTCAACTTGTTATTCTCCGCCCCGTTGGGCTATAAATATTTCCTATTGGGCCTAACAAGAAAAAGGACTTTAAGAAATAATAAATGAGATGTAATTATAAAAAATGGGCTGTAAATATACAAAAACACACCAAGCTGGTAATTAGTTTTAAAAATATTATTGTTTGAATTTGGAAATTTTCATTTCACTACTTATTGCACGCGCAGTAATCTGACTCGAAATTTCGGGATAATTTTTTCGAATCCCATCAAAATGTGGGATTTTTGGTTGAATTCCATTTTGAGAGGTTGGTTTAAATTATTAATCGTTGTCCTGGATGGAAAATTGGCTATAATTTTAACAGACGGTAAATGGGTTGTAGTAAATTCCATTAGAATTAAAAAAATGGGCTATACAGTATTACAAATCGCAAATGGGCTATATGTTCTCTGCCACAGATGTGATGCTCACTTGTGGGCCCACTATTTTTTTTGAGAATTATAGTCAGTGACGCATACGGAAGGCTTGTGGGCCTACTAAGGCATACGGAAGGCTTTGTAAACTTATAGTCAAGACACGATTCTAGCAGCAGTGGTCGTTGGATGTCCAATGACTGTAGTGATTCTTCAATCTCGGATATTCTTGCTTCAGCTGCCCAAACCACTGCCTGCTATCGCCTCCCATGGCCGGCTGTGCTGCCGCGCAGGCTTCACCGACCCAGTCTAGTCCCAAATGCCATCCAGGCCATTCATCTACTCACCAACACCTCTTATTCTCCACTGTTGTGTCTTCGCTGGCTCCGGGTTGTTCCCTTCGTAATACTCGCCATCGTTCACTGCTTTGGTTGTCTCGGCGCGGCGTGGTCAACTTTGTCAACAAATAACAACCATCGGGGACAGAGATCCAGTGCCTTGCCCACAGCAAGGCACCGTGTAACTGGCGGCTAGCCAGCCGTTGGATCAGGGGGAGGGGGTGGCTCAGATGAGGCATGTACGTGGATTGGCTGACAGTAGGGACGCGCATGGCCCATGGCCGCACGCAGCAAGTGCCCCCGTATTATGCGAAAACAAATAATTTCTCCCCCTGACAGGTTTGACCCACCAGCTACATCTTCGCACGCAAGGAAGTGCTTCCTTTATTACGCGGAAATAAAAAGTTTCCTCTCCATGACAGCTGGGGCCCACCAGCTTTATTATGATCCCTTTTGTGAAAATATAGATTGTACCGAAGATCCTAAATTGTTTTCTTTTTATTCTAACTCAAAAAAGAAGAAATAAAAAAACCAGAAAACATATTCGCATGCAAGGAAGTGCCACCTTATTACGTGAAAAAAATTGATTCCCCTGCTAGCTGGGACCCATCAGATTTGTAGGCTGACTTGTGGGCCTACTAAGTTAATGCATACGTAGGGCTTTGTCAACTTAGTCAATAAACGATTCTAGCTGCATTGACCGTTCGATGTTAATGCAACAGCCAAGCTGCGTCTTCAACCTCTGGTCTTGTTGCTCCAGCCGCCCAAACCTGCGCCCGCCGTACTGCCTGCTCCAGCCTCCCGTGGCCGGTTGTGCTGCCGCGCAGGCCTCACCGCCCGACCATACTACTACTGGCCAGGCCATCCCTCTACTCACCCACACCCCCAGTTATTCTTCGGAGATAGCAGCCTCGAACCGCAGCCGAAGCAGTCAACCCTCGTACTCCCCTTCGTGTGGGCATCCACTGTTGCGTATTCCCCGGCTCTGGGGCGTTCCCTTCCTAGGTTGCGCCATCGTCCACCACCTTGGTGCTCTCGGGCAGTACGATGTCATCAACACGGTCAACAAACGACAGCCATCAGAAGAGGACTGTAAGTGGAGAGGCTGACAGCTGGGTCCATGGCCGCATGCAAGGAAGTGCCTCCTTATTACGCGCAAAATAATGATTCCTCCACCTGACACCTCGGACCTACCGGAAGGGCCTCTGTATTTCGTGAAAAAACGTTCGCCCTGACAACTTGGACCCACCGGCTTTATCTTCGCACGGAAGGAACTGCCTTCTTACCCCCTGACAGCTGGGACCCACCAGGTTGAATCGAAGGTAGCGTTATCTATCCGGACGCAAACATGTACGTACATAGTGGTCGATCGGTGTCTCTACAGCGACATACCATGGCCGAGTAAGGAGCGACACGTGTTGAAGTAGAGGCGCCGACGTAGCATGTCAAGCAGCCCCGTCTATATCGTGTACACGTATGTACGACCACGCCGCAACATAGTAAATACGGCTACGTACATACATACGGGTGGGGTCTCTAATGCGTACAACGACTAATCATGTTCATCGGAAGCCAACCGGCTGGGTCAGAACGGAGAAATTGCGTCGTGTTCATGGGGAGGCAACAGAATGCGGCGTGTTCATCAGGAGGCAACATAATACGTCGTGTTCATCGGTAGCCAACCGGCTTGGACGGAACAGCCGATCGAAATGAGGCCCGGCGTACCGCAGAACAGAGGAAACGGCCTTGTGTTCAACCGGCCACGGTGGAAACGGGATCCTGTTCATCGAGAGGGGTCTGGCGTATCGCAAAACGGAGGAAACGGACTTCTCTTGGATCTCCTACGGTCGAAACGGGGTCCTGTTGACTGGCAGGGGTGTGGCGTACCGCAATATGGAGGAAACGGACTTGTGTTGGAGTGCTACGGTCGAAACGGGGGTCCTGTTCATCGGGAGGGGTGTGGCGTACCGCAAAACGGGACTCCACGGGATACTGTTCATCTCCACCGTGGACTGCCTCCACGGGCTACTGTTCATCCAGCCTCCACCGCTCCTGCACTTGCTACTGTTCAACTAGCCCTCTCCACGGGGGACTGTTCAACCACCCCTCCACGGGCTACTGTTCATCCAGCCCTCCACCGACTACTGTTTAACCAGCCCTCCACGGGGTCCTGTTCATCCACCCCCAACCGGCTCAATCGGGGTCCTGTTCATCCAGGCAACGACCTCTACTACCACGAGGTCCTGTTCATCCAAATCCCCACCAGGAACTATTCATCCACCCCCCCCAATAATGCTCACTATTCATCCAGAGGCAGCATCGATCGGCTTCAGTTAGCAGCAGTAGCGAAGGAATCACTCAGGTTCAGTTAACAGCGAGGGATCGATCGCTCGGGTTCAGTAACGTAGCTAGTGCAATTGCTCGGGTTCAGTTAGAGCCCAATGCCTCGCTCGGGTATAGTTAGAGCGTAACACCTCGAACACAGGCGCGTACATGTATGAGAGAAACGTGCATCGCTTGGCCCCCGACCACCCACCGTAACCGGGAACTCCTCGATATTTTCCTTGCCCTCACTTCTACCACGTTTTTTTCTGTCATGGATGGCCTAAAGAATGTCATGCAGTTGCATCTCTGGCCCGCCCAGGATGAAAAGCCCATTTTCTATCATGTTTTTTTCATAGAAGTAGGAGCCCACCACATCTATGATGATACCGGGTTTTGTCATAGTTATCTTCATAGAAGTGTCATAAGCATGACAAAAAAAATTCGTTCGGCCCAAAATGTCACGGATGTGTCTTTCTTTGTAGTGATGATTATGATGGAAGTTGCATGGCAATATATCTCGGAATGGCTATGGAAATGCCATAATAGGTAGCTATGCTGGCTGTTTTGAGGAAGATATAGGGAGGATTATGTGTGATAGAGCGTATCATATCGCGGGGTTTGGATGCACCGGCAAAGTTTGTACCAACTCTCGAGGTGAGAAAGGGCAATGCACGGTACCGAAGAGGCTAGCAATGATGGAAGGGTGAGTGTGCGTATAATCGCTCGTACATACTTATTGTGAAAGTCTATTAGCTATCGAAACAAAGTACTACACGCATGCTCCTAGGGGGATAGATTGGTAGGGAAAGACCATCGTTCGTCCCCGACCGCCACTCATAAGGAAGACAATCAAAAATAAATCATGCTCCAACTTCGTCACATAACAGTTCACCATACGTCCATGCTACGGGAATCACAAAATTTAACACAAGTATTTCTACCAATCCACAATTACTCACTAGCATGACTCTAATATCACCAACTTTATATCACAAAACTATTGCAAGGAATCAAACATATCATATTCAGTGATCTACACGTTTTATGTAGGATTTTATGACTAACCATGTGAATGACCAATTCCTATCAACTCTCTAAATAGATATAAGTGAAGAAAGAGTGTTTAATCCTTTCTACAAAAGATATGCCCACACTCTAACAAATATAAGTGAAGCAAAAGAGCATTCTACCAATGGTGGTTTTCTATGTGAATAGAAATAGGCAATTTAAACTTCAAATGATATAAGCGAAGCACATGAAGCATTCTATAAAGCCATACTCAAAAGATATAAGTGAAATGCATGAAGCTTTCGATAAATCAACCAAGGACTATCTCATACCAGCATGGTGCATTAATAAAAGAAAAATAAAAAGCACAAGATCCTCCAAGATTTACACATATCATGTGACGAATAAAAATATAGCTCCAAGTAAAATTACCGATGATCATTAGAATAAAGAGGGGATGCCTTCCGGGTTATCCCCAAGCTTAGTTGCTTGGGAGTCCTTGAATATTACCTTGGGGTGCCTCGGGCATCCCCAAGCTTAGGCTCTTGCCACTCCTTATTCCTTCGTCCATCGTCATCTCACCCAAAACTTGAAAACTTCAATCACACAAAACTTAACAAAACCATCGTGAGATCCGTTAGTATAATAAAACAAATCACCACTTTAAGTACTGTTGCAAACCCATTCATATTTTATTTTTTCATTGTAGCTAATGTATTATAACTTCTCTATGGCTTATACCACCAATAAAATCGATAGTTTCATCAAAAGTAGCAAAACAATGCATCAAAAACAGAATACGTCTTAAACAAGACAGTCTGTAGCAATCTGAACATCTACCATACTTCTGTTACTCCAAAAGTTTTGACAAATTATGACGAAATAAAACAATTGTATAGAAGTACTCTGTAAAATGTTTCAGGAACATTCGACGTTCTAGTAAGAAGTGAAAATTCACGCACTACAACCAAAGTTTCTGTTTTTGTAATGCACACACCAAACAATCAATCTAATCATCCTAAAGGCAAATCTTGGCACATTATTTTTATAATACAATGGATTTGTACAAGGGGATAATTATTTTGTTGAAAAGTTTCTGTAATTCAAGATTTGCAAAGTTTCCATGGGCATGAACAAAGTTTAAGGAGCTCCCTCACTTCAACGGTGCTCGTCTTTCATACTTTCACCTTTCTTTTTGAAAAGTTTTAGGTTCCCCACTTTATTTTTTGTTTTTAAACCTTCTTAAAGCACTCGACAGAAATAAATTACTCTCTAAAACTTCCGGGTTGTCTCCCTGGCAGCGCTTTCTTTAAAGCCATTAAGCTAGCCATAAAGTGCCCAAGTAATGGATCCACCCGGATGCCAAGGTATATCAAAGACAATTTTAATTAACAATGATTTGTAATTTAGTAGTGAGTACAAAGTAACTTATATCATGCAACATCGAAGTCTAACTATCTTCCTATGCATCGGCATGTCATAAAAGAACAATTCATGCACACAAAGTAAAGGCCAATACATAGCATAAACAGTTTCTTGCAATTTTATTGTATTGGAAACGTAGAGAGGCGGGGATGTAGTTCCTATCTCATAATAATTGCAAGTAGGAGCAGCAAGCACATGCATATTATATCAATCAAAATCATCATGTGTAGTAGTAAAACACAATCCATCAATATAATCCTTAATAAGCGCAAACTTCTCCAATATAGTGTAGGGCGAATTCAAAAAGATAATAGGACTATCATGTGTGGGTGTAATAGCAACAATTTCTTTCATAACATAAGGAACTATAGAAAGTTCATCTCCATAAGCATCATTCATATTGGTATCATGGCCACAAGCATATCAAGCATCTATTTCATCAAAAAGGGATGTTTTAAACAAATCAAAGGGATCATAGCAATTATCATAGCATTCATCTTTCGATAAGCACGAAGGGGAATTAAATAATGTATGAGTTGAAGAGTTACTCTCATTAGAAGGTGGGCACGGGTAGCTAATCCGCTCTTCCTCCTTTTGTTCTTCGCTCTCCTCGTCATCTTTTTCATCTAATGAGATCACAATGTCATCAATTTCTTCTTCCATAGATTCCTGCAAAATATTAGTCTCTTCTTGGACAGCGGAGACTTTCTCAATAAACGCATCAATATTGGAATTATATTCATAATTCTCATAGCAATATTTAAGTATAGCATAATTTTCAGGTCTGTAAACAGCAACATCAAGATTTTCACACTTTTCAAACAAAGATTCAATTTCATAAGCACCCTTAAAAGCAACAAATTCTTCTATTCGTTCCACATCATAGTAATCATATATACCATTAGCATAAGAAGCTAAGGTTTCATTATCGTTAAATTTGCATGAAAAGGCAAGGTGTGGAGCCTTCATCCTAGAGGAAAAGTATAATCATATCTCAGGGATACTTGCCGAGCATAGCAATGCAAACATATGAATTTGATCCCATAAGAGTTTCCCTTTTTGAGTCAAGTGATAATCCCTAAAGTATTCCCGTTGATCCAACGTGTCTCCCATCATATAATTGAATGGGGTTTTCTTAGGATTATTAAAGTAGTGCCTAATATCTTTCACATAATGAGCATCGAGGGTTTTAGGAGGTTTCCCATCTCCATGAGTAGCAAGTACACCTAAATTTTTTGGTATTTCGTGTTCCATATCCATAACTAGAGATATAAAAACAACTTAGAACAGCAAATAAAATCTACTTAGTGATAAAGCAAACAAGCACACACGAGAATATTCACCCCATGCTATTGCTCCCCGGCAATGGCGCCAGAAAAAGGTCTTGATAACCCACAAGTATAGGGGATCAGTTGTAGCCTCTTTCGATAAGTAAGAGTGTCGAACCCAACGAGGAGCTAAAGTTAGAACAAATATTCCCTCAAGTTCTATCGACCACCGATACAACTCTACGCACGCTTAACGTTCGCTTTACCTAGAACAAGTATGAAACTAGATGTACTTTGTAGGTGTGAAGGGATAGGTTTGTAAGATAATAAAGAACACGTAAATAAAAACTAGGGGTTGTTTAGATAAAGAAACAACTGAGTTAGTTTTAGTAGAGAGCTTCACAAGAAAGTTATTTGTCCCTAGGCAATCGATAACTAGACCGCTAATCATTATTACAATTTTATATGAGGGAGAGGCATAAGCTAACATACTTTCTCTCCTTGGATCATATGCACTTATGATTGGAACTCTAACAAACATATGTAACTACCACTGTTCAAGATATCTTCCGATATTCCGATAAATCAGCCGATTTATCGCTTATCGTTGTCTGACCGATAAGATAAATCGGTCGATAAATCAACCGATATGGCGATAAATCGGCCGATATGCCGATAAATTGGCTGATTTACCTCTTATCATGGGTCGATCGATAAGTTCCCGATAAGCGATATACCCAACATTGGTAACTACTAAAGATCATTAAGGTAAAACCCAACCATAGCATTAAAGAATCAAGTCCTCTTTACTCCCATACGCAAACAACCTACTTACTCAGGTTTGTGATTATATCACTCATGCCACCCACCATAAGCAAATCATGAACATATTGCAAACCCTACAATAGGGATGTCCTCACGCTTGTGCGACACGGAGAGCACCATAGGACAACACCAATAATAAAACATGCAACTCAAACCAATCATGATCATCAATCAACCCATAGGACAAAACAGATCTACTCAAACATCATAGGATAGCCAAACATCATTGGGAAATAATATATAGCATTGAGCACCATGTTTAAGCAGAGATTACAGCAAGGAGAAGGGGTGTTACACCACTACATAGAGGGGAAGAGAGTTGGTGATGACGGTGGCGAAGTTGTTGGTGTCGATCACCGTCACGATGATGCCTCGACGGCGTTCTGGCGCCACCGGGAGAGAGGGGGAGAGAGCCCCCCTTCTTCTTCTTCTTCCTTGACCTCTCCCCTAGATGGGAGAAGGGTTCCCCTCTAGTCCATCACCTCCATGGTGGCGGAGGGGCGGGAGCCCCTACAAGATATAAGTGAAGCAAGAAGCATTCTATAAATCAACCAAGGACTATCTCATACCAGCTTGGTGCATTATTAAAAGAAAAATAAAAAGCACATGACACTCCAAGATTTACGCATATCATGTGATGAATAAAAATATAGCTCCATGTAAAATTACTGATGATCGTTAGAAGAAAGAGAGGATGCCTTCTAGGGCATCCCCAAGCTTAGTTGCGTGGGAGTCCTTGAATATTACCTTGGGGTGCCTCAGGCATCCCCAAGCCTAGGCTCTATCCACTCCTTATTCCTTCATCCATCGTGATCTCACCCAACACTTGAAAACTTCAATCACACAAAACTTAACAAAACCCTCGTGAGATCCGTTAGTATAATAAAACAAATCACCACTTTAAGTACTGTTGCAAACCCATTCATATTTTATTTTTGCATTGTAGCTACTGTATTATAACTTCTCTATGGCTTATACCACCGATAAAGTTGATAGTTTCATCAAAACTAGCAAAACAATGCATCAAAAATAGAATATGTCTTAAACAGGACAGTCTGTAGCAATCTAAACATCTACCATACTTCTGTAACTCCAAAAATTCTGAAAAATTAGGAAAAAATAACAAAATTGTATATGAGTACTGTGTGAAAAGTTTTAGAAACATTCGACATTCCAGTAAAAAAAATGAAATTTCACGCACTACAGCCTAAGTTTCTGTTTTTGCACTGCACACACCAAACAATCAATCTAATCATCATAAAGGCAAATCTTGGCACAATATTTTTATAATACAATGGATTTGTACAAGGGGATAATTATTTTATTGAAAATTTTCTGTAATTCAAGATTTGCAAAGTTTCCATGGGCATGAAGAAAGTTCAAGGAGCTACCCCACTTCAACGGTGCTCGTCTTTCTTACTTTCACCTTTCTTTTTGAAAAGTTTTAGGTTCCCCACTTTATTTTTTCTTTTAAAACTTTTTAAAAGCACTCAACAGAAATAAATGAATCTCTAAAACTTCTGGGTTGTCTCCCTAGCAGCACTTTCTTTGAAGCCATTAAGCCAGGCATAAGGTGCTCAAGTAATGGATCCACCCGGATCCCAAGGTATATCAAAGCCAATTTTAATTAACTATGATTTGTAATTTAGTAGTGAGCACAAAGTAACTTATATCATGCAACATCGAAGTCTAACTCTCTTCCTATGCATCGCATGTCATAAAAGAACAATTCATGCACACAAAGTAAAGGCCAATACATATCATAAACATGTTTTTGCAATTTTATTGTGTTGGAAACATAGAGAGGCGGAGATGTAGTTCCGCTCTCATAATAATTGCAAGTAGGAGCAGCAAGCACATGCATATTATATCAATCAAAATCATCATGTGTAGTAGTAAAACACAACCCATCAATATAATCCTTAATAAGCGCAAACTTCTCCGATATAGTGTAGGGAGAATTCAAGAAGATAATAGGACTATCATGCGTGGGTGCAATAACAACAATTTCTTTCAGAACATAAGGAACTATAGCAATTTCATCTCCATAAGCATCACTCATATTCGCATCATGGCCACAAGCATAGCAAGCATCAATTTCATCAAAAAGGGATGTTTCAAACAAATCAAAGGGATCATAGCAATTATCATAGCATTCATCTTTTGATAAGGACGAAGGGAAATTAAACAATATATGAGTTGAAGAGTTACTCTCATTAGAAGGTGGGCACGGGTAGCTAATCCGCTCTTCCTCCGTTTGTTCTTCGCTCTCCTCGTCATCTTTTTCATCTAATGATCTCACAATGTCATCAATTTCTTCTTCCATTAATTCCTGCAAAATATTATTCTCTTCTTGGACAGCAAAGACTTTCTCAACAAACGCATCAATATTGGAATTATATTCATAATTCTCACAACAATATTTAAGTATAGCATAATTTTTAGGTCTGTAAACAGCATCATCAAGATTTTCACACTTTTCAAACAAAGATTCAATTACATGAGCATGCTTAAAAGCAACAAATTCTTCTATTCATTCCACATCATAGTAATCATATCTACCATTAGCATAAGAAGCTAGGGTTTCATTATCGTTAAATTTGCATGAAAAGGGAAGGTGTGGATCCTTCATCCTACAGGAACAAGTATAATCATATTTCAAGGATATTTGCCGAGCATACCAATGCAACATATGAATTTGATCCCATAAGAGTTTCCCTTTTTCAGTCAAGCGATAATCCCTAAAGTATTCACGTTGATCCAACGTGTCTCCCATCATATAATTGAATGGGTTTTCTCAGGATCATTAAAGTAGTGCCTAATATCTTGCACATAATGAGCATCGAGGGTTTTAGGAGGTTCCCCATCTCCATGAGTAGAAAGTACACCTAATTTTTTTGTTTTTCATGTTCCATATCCATAAATAAAGATATAAAACAACTTAGAGCATCAAATAAAATCTACTTAGTGATAAAGCAAACAAGCACACACGAGAATATTCACCCCACGCTATTGCTCCCCGGCAACGGTGCAAGAAAAAGTTCTTAATAACCCACAAGTATAGGGGATCAGTTGTAGCCTCTTTCGATAAGTAAGAGTGAGGGAGTCCTGGATTAGGGGGTGTCCGGATGGCCGGACTATACCTTCAGCCGGACTCCTGGACTATGAAGATACAAGATTGAAGACTTCATCCCGTGTCCGGAAGGGACTTTCCTTGGCGTGGAACCCTAACCCTCTCCGGTGTCTATATAAACCGGAGGGTTTTAGTCTATAGGACAACATACACAACAACAATCATACCATAGGCTAGCTTCTAGGGTTTAGCCTCTTCGATCTCGTGGTAGATCTACTCTTGTACAACCCATATCATCAATATTAATCAAGCAGGACGTAGGGTTTCACCTCCATCGAGAGGGCCTGAACCTGGGTAAAACTTCATGTCCCTTGCCTCCTGTTACCATTCGGCCTAGACGCATAGTTCGGGACCCCCTACCCGAGATCCGCCGGTTTTGACACCGACATTGGTGCTTTCATTGAGAGTTCCTGTGTGTCGTTGCCGTCAGGCTTGATGGCTCCTACGATCATCAATGGCGATGCAGTCCAGGGTGAGACCTTCCTCTCCGGACAGATCTTCGTCTTTGGCGGCTTTGCACTGCGGGCCAATTCACTTGGCCATCTGGAGCAGATCGAATGCTATGCCCCTAGCCGTCAGGTCAGATTTGTAAGCTTAAACTACACGGCTGACATCTGCGGGGACTTGATCTTTGACGGATTCGAGCCACTGCCGAGCGCGCCGCACTGTCACGACGAGCATGATCTAGCTCTGCCGCCGAACAGTGCCCTGGAGGCCGCACCCGCATCGGCTTCGACCCTTAATTCGAAGCCAACTGCGCCGATCAAGGATGGGTGGTTTGACGCCGCCTCGGGGGTTGCGATCCCAACGGCGATCGAGCCGAACACCAGCCCCGCACTCTGCGAGACTCGTGACTCCAAGGAGCCGCACTCCTCTCCGGACTCCAAACACTCCACGCCCCTGCCGATCGAATTCGATCGGGCGCCGATAATGGAGTTTACTGCCGCGGACATCTTTCAGCACTCGCCTTTCGGCGATATTCTAAAGACACTGAAGTCTCTCTCTTTATCAGGAGAGCCCTGGCCGGACTACGGTCGGCAAGGTTGGGATTCGGACGATGAAATAATTCAAAGCCCACCCACCACCCACTTTGTAGCCACTGTCGACGACTTAACCGACATGCTCGACTTCGACTCCGAAGACATTGACGGTATGGACGCCGATGATGGAGACGATGAAGAACCAGCGCCTATCAGGCCCTGGAACGCCACCTCGTCATATGACGTATACATGGTGGACGCACCAAAAGATGACGATGAGGAGCGGAAGGACGCACCGAAGGCTTGTTCCCTCAAAAAGAAGTCAAAACGGTGACGCAAGCGCCACCCCAAATCCCACCTCGACAGAAATAGCGATCACACAGACCCAGCGCTAGAGGAGGGCGAACCGCTTCCGGACAACGGCAATCCGGATAATCAAACCGAACAAACAAATCCTATCAAGGATAATGGTCCGGACGATGTAATGCCGGACAGGCACCCAGAGCAGCAGACTGCCCGTAAAAGGCTTGTTGCCACCGCGAGGAGTCTGAAAAAGCAGAAGCAAAGGCTCAAGGCTACGCAAAGACACACTCCACATCAGATGGAGTAAAATACTCAACACAGCAGCGAGGTACGACGACAATCGCCCCTCTAAGAGCTACCCAAAGCGGAAGCTGCTACCCGAATTCGATGAGGAGGCCTCAGACCCCCCACAACCAAATATCAAAGCAGCCACCTGGTCGGATAGACGACCCCTCTACCAACACGGAGCGGCATACAACGCTGCTCACAATACAATATGCGACCCATGCGAGGGCTCGCACCCAAAGGACGGCGCAACAAGATCCATCTATGGACCACGCAAGCGCGCCCCAGCATACAATGCAACACAACAAACATCCGAACAACGCGGTACACCCAGCTACAGGGGTGCCACACACACCCTATGTTTCATCGACGAGATGCTGGACCATGAATTTCCAGAGGGATTCAAGCCTGTAAACATAGAGGCATACGACGGAACAACAGGCCCTGGGGGTCTGGATTGAGGACTACATCCTTCACATCCATATGGCTCGAGGAGATGATCTCCACGCCATCAAGTACTTACCCCTCAAGCTCAAAGGGCCAGCTCGTCACTAGCTCAAAGGCCTCCCCGAAAGCTCCATTGGAAGTTGGGAAGAGCTCGAAGACGCCTTTCGGGCAAATTTTCAAGGGACTTATGTCCGACCTCCGGATGCGGACGATTTGAGTCATATAACTCAACATCCCGGAGAGTCAGCCCGAAATCTTTGGAACAGGTTTCTTACTAAAAAGAACCAGATTGTCGACTGTCTGGACACCGAAGCCTTGGCAGCTTTCAAGCATAGCGTCCGTGACGAATGGCTCGCCAGACACCTCGGCCAAAATAAGCCGAGAATGATGGCCGCATTAACAAACCTCATGACCCGCTTTCGCGCGGGTGAGGACAGCTGGCTAGCCAGATGCAGCACCAGCGACCCCAGTACATCTGAAGTTAGAGATGGAAATGGGAAATCATGGCGCAACAGCAATAACAAACACCGGATTAAAGAAGACAACATGAAGGGCATGACAGTAAATGCCGGATTCAAAAGCTCTCCGCCAGGTCAAAAGCCACCCCCTACAGGCACCGAGGATGAACTGTCCAGCCTCAACAAAATTCTGAACCAAGTATGCCAGATCCATAGTACCCCTGGTAAACCCGCTAATCATACCCACAAACAATGTTGGGTCTTCAAGCAGTCCGGCAAGCTCAACGCCGTACACAAGGGGGAGGATACACCAAGTGAAGACGAGGACGAGCCCCCCAAGCAAGACACGGGGGAACAAAATAAATTTCCACCAGAAGTCAAAACAGTAAATGTGTTACACGTGATCAAGGGAAAAAACGACGCGACACTCCCAGGAAAATATACCCAAGTGCCGGTCACCGCGAAGTCCTGCCACTGGTCGTCTCAACCGATCACTTTCGACCATCGCGATTATTCAGCAAGTATCCGACACGCAGGATGGGCTGCCCTGGTATTAGACCCAGTAATTGGCGAATATCACTTCACACGAGTCTTGATGGATGGCGGCAGTAGCCTAAACCTAATATATCAGGATACAATCCGCGGGATGGGGTTAGACCCAACACAAATTCGCCATAGCAATACTACCTTTAAAGGAGTAACGCCAGGCCCAGGGGCTCGTTGTACGGGCTCCCTCTTACTACAAGTTATATTCGGCTCCCCCGATAACTTCCGTCGCGAGCATTTAACTTTCCACATCACTCCATTTCAAAGTGGCTATCAAGCACTTCTCGGACGCGAAGCTTTCGCTCGCTTTAATGCAATACCACACTACGCCTCCCTCACACTCAAGATGCCCGGTCCACGTGGCATCATTACAGTGCACGGAAATATCAAGCGATCTCTGCGCGCCGAGGAGAGTGAGGCTGCCTTGGCAGCCGCACATTAAAGGCGCCCGAACCAGCGAAAGCATCCAATAGGTCATCAAGATCTCAGACACAACTAATCGAGTCTGGCACCGCTACTTATACCGAATAAATGGTCACACCCCTATTTGTCAATACAAGGGGCTCAACACGCGCAGACAAGTGGCAATTTCTTCTCATCTTGAATTATACATGGTTTCTTTAACAAACTATCTTTTTGCACGACAACTTTTTCACCTAAATTCCTCTCTTTTACAGACAATCATCGTGCTACACCCGTCCAGGATACGGCACAATGGAGACACAGGCGCAGACGTGCAGCAGGGACCCACTCCAAGGATTCTTTTTAGATTAAGACCCTGCGTTAACCTTTTTTACTGTCTCTTGTTGATACATATCTACCGTTGAGAAGGATGCTGACGTCTTGGCATGTGGCCACGCCAGAACAATGCAGGTACCAGGACACAAGGGGCTTCTTACAAAGGCCATTATTTAGGCCCGGTTTATACCACAAAGACCGAATACCTTAGAGAGTGTTCGGCATCGCGAGTTTGGCCCTATATGCATCAGCTTCGAATCATTGTCTTTGGTCAAACGTTGGGTTTGCCCGGCTCCTACGTTTTGGTGCCTTACATTCTGCTTTACCGGCTAAGGTAGCACCAGGAGAACTACTGCGATAGTGCCCTGGTTCATCCGGACGAGCACCTCAGTAGAGAAAGCCGAAAACTGACTGTCATGATATAGCGTGAGACTGGTCAACCACTCGATGATGACCTGTTGGAATGTTAGAATTCCTCCGCCTTAACGAAGGGCCGTCTTTCGGCCAGGCATGTACACACCCCGGGATCGGGAAGGTGCGGAGCCACCAGGGGCTATTTAGTAGCCCCACTGTCAAACTCCTATAGCTAAGTGAAAGTGCTAAAGCACCATAGTCCGGTTGCCTCGCTCGCTCCGCTATTGTCGGATTTCGGGTTCCGGCAGACCCTTGAGGTTCGAACACTGGGGTGCATGTGGAGATTTCGCCTCCTACCTACCTGCACCCCTCCGCCATGCTAGGATCAAAACTATGGGAAGAACAGCACAAGAGACACATGGTTTATACTGGTTCGGGCCACCGTTGTGGTGTAATACCCTACTCCAGTGTGTGGTGTGGTGGATTGCCTCTTGGGCTGATGATGATGAACAATACAAGGAAGAAGAGCCTCGCGAGGGTCTGTTCTCGGCTGAGGCGATGAATTGCTGGGAGGAGTTCAGTCACCTTTCTCTCTCTCTCTCTCTCTCTCTCTCTCTCTCTCTCTCTCCCTCTCTCTCTCTTTCTAACCAGTCGATCCCTAGAGACCCTTCGACGCGACCGAACCGACCCCCTTGCTATGTGGGTGGCTGGTCCTATTTATAGAGGCCCTGGTCCTCTTCCCAAATATTGAGCGGGAAGGGAGCCAACAATGGCGGGCTAATTTGAAAGGGGACAGCAAGTATCGGCTATCCTGACAAAAGTAGTCTTCGTCTGCATAAAGCTCTGGTGATGACGCCGTGTTGGGCTCCACAGTGACCTCCATCTCGTAGGCCTCCTAGTCTTGGTCTCGTTGCACCGAAATGGCAACATTTGCCTGATGCCTCGGTACTCCGCGGCTGCGCTTGCCTCCTTTGCACCAAAGAGGAAAGGAGGACGCTGCGCGGGCTGGCGCCCTTGGTCGTCATGGCTTGCGTCACGGGCACCTCGTGAGGTACCCCGCCTTGATCTCTCCGCCTCCTCGCGAGCCAGCCTGACGAGGCCGTGCCTGAGGAAGCTCCGTGTCGTCCGCCCCACGAGGCTTGGCCCCTCGCGAGGGTCTTGAGTTTGTGTTGGTGAAGATGGGCCGTGCTGGGCCCCCCTTTGAGCCACGCCGCAGGCCGCAGGCAGGCAAGTCTAGGGACCCCCATTCCTAGAACGCCGACAGTAGCCCCCGGGCCCAAGGCGCGCCCGGACTTGGCCTGCAGGGAGGCGGAAGGGCAAGAGCAAAGCGCCGCGGGCCCAAACAGCCTGCGGCCTTGGGCACCGCGTGGCAGTTGACTGGACGTGGGCGTCTCCACTTCCCCACGGCGCCTCGGCAACTGCACGGATTGGACAAGTCCCTGCATGCAAAATGGGTCATGATTACCTGTGATCGTGGAGGTCGGCGGTTGGCCTCCGCCGGTTATAAGTACGGGATGTCGTGCGCCCTTCCGGTTCATCTCTCCTTGCTTCTCCTTCTTCCCGATTCTTGCTCCGTCTTGCCGTAATGGCTCCGATCCGCCGGTTCTCGACGGCAGAGAAGGGAAAGGCCCCCCCCCCCGAGAGGGACCAGACCCACTTCCGCCGAAGAAACGACTCACCCCGGTGGCCCAGACAAGGGGGCTCTCCAGGTGGTGTCGAGGCCTTGGGGTGAGCGGGCGCCGCCGGGGTTCCCGCTTCCATTGTACGCCCACGTCGAGGGCCCCGAAGGAGCTGGTGCTGACCGCCACGGGCGGCGCCGCTGTTGGTGCCGACGGGTCACGAAGGTGTGGGTCGTCCCCCTGGGGTCCACACCGAGGGCTCCTCCCAAGAGTTCGTGCTCCACGTCGACATTCCTCTTCAGTCTTGGATCTGCCTGCCTCTCTTCTTTGCCTCCGTCATCCCGCAGGGGGAGCCCCTGGAGCTCTGGCTGCAGCACGCCGGCTGCAGCACCCTCGCGACCGAGGCAGAGGTCGCGGTCGCGCCCCGGGCGAGGTCTACATGACTCGGGGCTGGAGAGAGATCGCCCGGGTTTGCAGGACAAGGGGCGTCTTCACGGTCCACTTGGACTACGACAGTGCTTCGGTGATGCTCCTCAAGGTCTTCGACGCGAACGGGCGCCGGGTGGAGTGCTGCCCCAGTGAAGGCGGCCAGGGCCCTGCTACGACGAGGGCTGGGCTCGCCAACCGCTCCCTTGACGGCTCCTCAGGTGGTGGAGACGTCGGAGGCTCCAGCAACTCCGGCGAGCCCTTCGCGACTCCGGAGACGAGCGACGATAGCTACGAGCCCCTGAGCCGGCGCCGCTCCTGGAGCAGGGCGGGCTCGTCAGGCCGCCGCCAACTCTGGTCTGGATGGGGTTGGCATCGGTGCTTGATGGCCCACTTTTGATGATGGCGTCTTTTGTAGCGCTGCGCGTAGTTCGCGTCTTTTTAGGATATGTTCCCTGCGAGGAACCAAGAACGCGCCCCGCGGGGGCTTGTAAGGTGCTTGTGATTATGTTTTGTTAATATAACCCTTGTCATAGAATTGCGCGAGTTGCTCATCCTGTCTTAGCTTGGTCCTCCCTTTCGAACCTCACGAGGGCTTGGTGCTCTACGCCGACAGGTCCCAGTCCCAAGGCGGCTTCAGCCGTCGCTGGTATGCCAGGTCGCGATGCCGTGGTCAAGGCCAGGAGGTGAGCGACCCGGAGTCCGGTAAGAGCCCCTGAGTCGCGATGCTCAGGAGGTCCCCTTTGGCGCCCAAGCAGCCGTCGTTTGGTGAGAAAGGGGAGCGACGTCGCTAACATGGGATAGCATTAGGTGCGGGGATTGTGCCACGGTAGCTGGTGCTTTCGGGTGATGACTTATCTCGAGGATCAGGGGCCGCTCTCTGGTGTGTGGCCGGGTCCGTGCATCGGCAGGTGCGAGGTTTCTCGGCGAGGTCCTCATGTGTGTCTCCCCTCTCGCCTTTGCTCCCCTTTCTGCTCTACGTCCTCGGGTCCCGGCCCTCGAGCGAATCTCAACCGTCGCTGGTATGCCAGGTCGCGATGCCGTGGTCAAGGCCAGAGGGTGAGGGCTGGAGAGCTAGTTGGAGCCCTGAGTCGCGATGCTCAGGAAACCCCCTTTAACATGCAAGTGGTTCGTCCCCGAGCCCTGCCAAAGGAGGGCGTCGGGCGCGCTTTCCTATGCGATGGAAGGAGGTTCCCCCTGGGCAGGCTCAGGCCCAGAGGGGCCAGCCTCCTGAGGGGCCAGGCCGGACGACGTCTTCTTCTTGGGGGCGGCCTCGAGAAGCCTCCTGCTTCCGCGGTCCGGGTCTTCTAGTGATGCGGCCTGAAAGGCTCGTTCCAGGGAACACACCGCGTCCTTCTCTTCGCAGGGTACCGTGATGACTCCCCGCTTCCTGGCAACTTGAGGGCGTTGTAGCCGTGGTGAGTTACGGCCATGAACTTGGCCAGCACCGGGTACCCAAGGATGGCATTGTATGGCAGGCGTTTGTGAGCGATGTCGAAGTCGATGAACTCGGTGCGGTAGTTGTCGCGTGCCCCGAAGGTGACAGGGAGGCGGACCTGCCCGATCGGGACCGTGGAGCCGTCGGTGATACCGGAGAAGGGCTTGGTTGGCTGAAGCTGGCTGTAGGGCACTTGGAGGTTGTTGAATGTCTCTACGGATAGGACGTTGAGCCCTGCCCCGCCATCGATGAGGGTCTTGGTGACCACCATGTTGCTGATGATTGGGGAACAAAGCATCGGGAGGACTCCGGTGGTAGCTGCGCACTTGAGTTGATCTGCTGAGCTGAACGTGATGGCGCACGCCGACCACCTGAGAGGGCGCGTGGCTTCGAGCCTGGGGAGGGCTGCATTCACTTCGCAGGCGAACTGCTTGAAGGTGCGTTGAGAGGCTGGGGCTTGAGCTCCGCCCAGGATGCAGGCGATCGCGCGTGGCTCCTAGAAGCCCCCAGCCTCCTCGTCCTGATGGCGGTCCTCATTTCTCCTTGGCTGCAGCGGCAGCGGTGGGAGGCCTGCGTTGCCTTGCGGGCGATCCTCGCGAGGCTGATCCCTCCAGCCTCCCTCGCAAGGCGGGTCTTGCCAGCGATCCTCGCGAGGTTGGTCGCGCCACCCCTGGCGCGGGCCACGGTCTCCCCAGCGTCCTGTGTTCCGTCCTCCTCGTTGACCGTAGCCCCGGTCACCGCGATCGGGACGACGGTCGATCCTTCCTTCACGCACGGCTCGGAGTTCTTGGCATTCGCTGGTGTTGTGGGTCTGGAGGTCGTGGTACATGCAGTACCGGCTGCCCTTGGGAGGTTCGGGCTGATCTCTGCCCCGCTTGGTGTACGGTTCTGCCGCGAGCACGGCAGCCCCCTTGCACTTCGCTTCCTTGGCCTTGAGCTTCTTCTCTTCTGGGTCTGCGGCAGGCAGCTCGAGGAGGGAGAGACGCCCTTCCTCAGCCCTGGCGCACTTGTTCGCCAAGTTGAACAGCTCCAAGGAAGTGCACAGGTCTTCATGCATCGCCTGCTCCTCCTTCATCTTGATGTCGCGCACGCCGTCGGAGAAAGCTGAGATGATGGCCTCCTCAGTCACCTTGGGGATCTTGAGGCGTGTGTTGTTGAAGCGCTGGATGTACTTCTGCGGGGTCTCCCCAGGTTGTTGCTTGATGCGGCGCATGTCGCTCACGGCGGGTGGCCGGTCGCGAGTACCTTGGAAGTTGGCGATGAAGCGGGTGCGCATCTCTTCCCAGGAGGAGATTGTGCCTGGAGCCAGGTTCAGGAGCCAGGTGCGGGCCCCGTCCTTGAGCGCCATGGGAAACCAGTTCGCCATGACCTTCTCGTCTCCGTTGGCAGCTTCGATGCCCAGCTCATAGAGCTGGAGGAACTCCGCAGGGTCGGCCGTGCCATCTGCGAGACTCGTGACTCCAAGGAGCCGCACTCCTCTCCGGACTCCAAACACTCCACGCCCCTGCCGATCGAATTCGATCGGGCGCCGATAATGGAGTTTACTGCCGCGGACATCTTTCAGCACTCGCCTTTCGGCGATATTCTAAAGACACTGAAGTCTCTCTCTTTATCAGGAGAGCCCTGGCCGGACTACGGTCGGCAAGGTTGGGATTCGGACGATGAAATAATTCAAAGCCCACCCACCACCCACTTTGTAGCCACTGTCGACGACTTAACCGACATGCTCGACTTCGACTCCGAAGACATTGACGGTATGGACGCCGATGATGGAGACGATGAAGAACCAGCGCCTATCAGGCCCTGGAACGCCACCTCGTCATACGACGTATACATGGTGGACGCACCAAAAGATGACGATGAGGAGCGGAAGGACGCACCGAAGGCTTGTTCCCTCAAAAAGAAGTCAAAACGGTGACGCAAGCGCCACCCCCAATCCCACCTCGACAGAAATAGCGATCACACAGACCCAGCGCTAGAGGAGGGCGAACCGCTTCCGGACAACGGCAATCCGGATAATCAAACCGAACAAACAAATCCTATCAAGGATAATGGTCCGGACGATGTAATGCCGGACAGGCACCCGGAGCAGCAGACTGCCCGTAAAAGGCTTGTTGCCACCGCGAGGAGTCTGAAAAAGCAGAAGCAAAGGCTCAAGGCTATGCAAAGACACACTCCACATCAGATGGAGCAAAATACTCAACACAGCAGCGAGGTACGACGACAATCGCCCCTCTAAGAGCTACCCAAAGCGGAAGCTGCTACCCGAATTCGATGAGGAGGCCTCAGACCCCCCACAACCAAATATCAAAGCAGCCACCTGGTCGGATAGACGACCCCTCTACCAACACGGAGCGGCATACAACGCTGCTCACAATACAATATGCGACCCATGCGAGGGCTCGCACCCAAAGGACGGCGCAACAAGATCCATCTATGGACCACGCAAGCGCGCCCCAGCATACAATGCAACACAACAAACATCCGAACAACGCGGTACACCCAGCTACAGGGGTGCCACACACACCCTATGTTTCATCGACGAGATGCTGGACCATGAATTTCCAGAGGGATTCAAGCCCGTAAACATAGAGGCATACGACGGAACAACAGGCCCTGGGGGTCTGGATTGAGGACTACATCCTTCACATCCATATGGCTCGAGGAGATGATCTCCACGCCATCAAGTACTTACCCCTCAAGCTCAAAGGGCCAGCTCGTCACTAGCTCAAAGGCCTCCTCGAAAGCTCCATTGGAAGTTGGGAAGAGCTCGAAGACACCTTTCGGGCAAATTTTCAAGGGACTTATGTCCGACCTCCGGATGCGGACGATTTGAGTCATATAACTCAACATCCCGGAGAGTCAGCCTGAAATCTTTGGAACAGGTTTCTTACTAAAAAGAACCAGATTGTCGACTGTCCGGACACCGAAGCCTTGGCAGCTTTCAAGCATAGCGTCCATGACGAATGGCTCGCCAGACACCTCGGCCAAAATAAGCCGAGAATGATGGCCGCATTAACAAACCTCATGACCCGCTTTCGCGCGGGTGAGGACAGCTGGCTAGCCAGATGCAGCACCAGCGACCCCAGTACATCTGAAGTTAGAGATGGAAATGGGAAATCATGGCGCAACAGCAATAACAAACACCGGATTAAAGAAGACAACACGAAGGGCATGACAGTAAATGCCGGATTCAAAAGCTCTCCGCCAGGTCAAAAGCCACCCCCTACAGGCACCGAGGATGAACTTTCCAGCCTCAACAAAATTCTGAACCAAGTATGCCAGATCCATAGTACCCCTGGTAAACCCGCTAATCATACCCACAAACAATGTTGGGTCTTCAAGCAGTCCGGCAAGCTCAACGCCGTACACAAGGGGGAGGATACACCAAGTGAAGACAAGGACGAGCCCCCCAAGCAAGACACGGGGGAACAAAATAAATTTCCACCAGAAGTCAAAACAGTAAATGTGTTACACGTGATCAAGGGAAAAAACGACGCGACACTCCCAGGAAAATATACCCAAGTGCCGGTCACCGCGAAGTCCTGCCACTGGTCGTCTCAACCGATCACTTTCGACCATCGCGATTATTCAGCAAGTATCCGACACGCAGGATGGGCTGCCCTGGTATTAGACCCAGTAATTGGCGAATATCACTTCACACGAGTCTTGATGGATGGCGGCAGTAGCCTAAACCTAATATATCAGGATACAATCCGCGGGATGGGGTTAGACCCAACACAAATTCGCCATAGCAATACTACCTTTAAAGGAGTAACGCCAGGCCCAGGGGCTCGTTGTACGGGCTCCCTCTTACTACAAGTTATATTCGGCTCCCCCAATAACTTCCGTCGCGAGCATTTAACTTTCCACATCACTCCATTTCAAAGTGGCTATCAAGCACTGCTCGGACGCGAAGCTTTCGCTCGCTTTAATGCAATACCACACTACGCCTCCCTCACACTCAAGATGCCCGGTCCACGTGGCATCATTACAGTGCACGGAAATATCAAGCGATCTCTGCGCGCCGAGGAGAGTGAGGCTGCCTTGGCAGCCGCACATTAAAGGCGCCCGAACCAGCGAAAGCATCCAATAGGTCATCAAGATCTCAGACACAACTAATCGAGTCTGGCACCGCTACTTATACCGAATAAATGGTCACACCCCTATTTGTCAATACAAGGGGCTCAACACGCGCAGACAAGTGGCAATTTCTTCTCATCTTGAATTATACATGGTTTCTTTAACAAACTATCTTTTTGCACGACAACTTTTTCACCTAAATTCCTCTCTTTTACAGACAATCATCGTGCTACACCCGTCCAGGATACGGCACAATGGAGACACAGGCGCAGACGTGCAGCAGGGACCCGCTCCAAGGATTCTTTTTAGATTAAGACCCTGCGTTAACCTTTTTTACTGTCTCTTGTTGATACATATCTACCGTTGAGAAGGATGCTGACGTCTTGGCATGTGGCCACGCCAGAACAATGCAGGTACCAGGACACAAGGGGCTTCTTACAAAGGCCATTATTTAGGCCCGGTTTATACCACAAATACCGAATACCTTAGAGAGTGTTCGGCGTCGCGAGTTTGGCCCTATATGCATCAGCTTCGAATCATTGTCTTTGGTCAAACGTTGGGTTTGCCCGGCTCCTATGTTTTGGTGCCTTACATTCTGCTTTACCGGCTAAGGTAGCACCAGGAGAACTACTGCGATAGTGCCCTGGTTCATCCGGACGAGCACCTCAGTAGAGAAAGCCGAAAACTGACTGTCATGATATAGCGTGAGACTGGTCAACCACTCGATGATGACCTGTTGGAATGTTAGAATTCCTCCGCCTTAACGAAGGGCCGTCTTTCGGCCAGGCATGTACGCACCCCGGGATCGGGAAAGTGCGGAGCCACCAGGGGCTATTTAGTAGCCCCACTGTCAAACTCCTATAGCTAAGTGAAAGTGCTAAAGCACCATAGTCCGGTTGCCTCGCTCGCTCCGCTATTGTCGGATTTCGGGTTCCGGCAGACCCTTGAGGTTCGAACACTGGGGTGCATGTGGAGATTTCGCCTCCTACCTACCTGCACCCCTCCGCCATGCTAGGATCAAAACTATGGGAAGAACAGCACAAGAGACACATGGTTTATACTGGTTCGGGCCACCGTTGTGGTGTAATACCCTACTCCAGTGTGTGGTGTGGTGGATTGCCTCTTGGGCTGATGATGATGAACAATACAAGGAAGAACAGCCTCGCGAGGGTCTGTTCTCGGCTGAGGCGATGAATTGCTGGGAGGAGTTCAGTCACCTTTATCTCTCTCTCTCTCTCCCTCTCTCTCTCTCTTTCTAACCAGTCGATCCCTAGAGACCCTTCGACGCGACCGAACCGACCCCCTTGCTATGTGGGTGGCTGGTCCTATTTATAGAGGCCCTGGTCCTCTTCCCAAATATTGAGCAGGAAGGGAGCCAACAATAGCGGGCTAATTTGAAAGGGGACAGCAAGTATCGGCTATCCTGACAAAAGTAGTCTTCGTCCGCATAAAGCTCTGGTGATGACGCCGTGTTGGGCTCCACAGTGACCTCCGTCTCGTAGGCCTCCTAGTCTTGGTCTCGTTGCACCGAAATGGCAACATTTGCCTGATGCCTCGGTACTCCGCGGCTGTGCTTGCCTCCTTTGCACCAAAGAGGAAAGGAGGACGCTGCGCGGGCTGGCGCCCTTGGTCGTCATGGCTTGCGTCACGGGCACCTCGTGAGGTACCCCGCCTTGATCTCTCCGCCTCCTCGCGAGCCAGCCTGACGAGGCCGTGCCTGAGGAAGCTCCGTGTCGTCCGCCCCACGAGGCTTGGCCCCTCGCGAGGGTCTTGAGTTTGTGTTGGTGAAGATGGGCCGTGCTGGGCCCCCCTTTGAGCCACGCCGCAGGCCGCAGGCAGGCAAGTCTAGGGACCCCCATTCCTAGAACACCGACAGTATCCCCCGGGCCCAAGGCGCGCCCGGACTTGGCCTGCAGGGAGGCGGAAGGGCAAGAGCGAAGCGCCGCGGGCCCAAACAGCCTGCGGCCTTGGGCACCGCGTGGCAGTTGACTGGACGTGGGCGTCTCCACTTCCCCACGGCGCCTCGGCAACTGCATGGATTGGACAAGTCCCTGCATGCAAAATGGGTCATGATTACCTGTGATCGTGGAGGTCGGCGGTTGGCCTCCGCCGGTTATAAGTACGGGATGTCGTGCGCCCTTCCGGTTCATCTCTCCTTGCTTCTCCTTCTTCCCGATTCTTGCTCTGTCTTGCCGTAATGGCTCCGATCCGCCGGTTCTCGACGGCAGAGATGGGAAAGGCCCCCCCCGAGAGGGACCAGACCCACTTCCGCCGAAGAAACGACTCACCCCCGGTGGCCCAGACGAGGGGGCTCTCCAGGTGGTGTCGAGGCCTTGGGGTGAGCGGGCGCCGCCGGGGTTCCCGCTTCCATTGTACGCCCACGTCGAGGGCCCCGAAGGAGCTGGTGCTGACCGCCACGGGCGGCGCCGCTGTTGGTGCCGACGGGTCACGAAGGTGTGGGTCGTCCCCCTGGGGTCCACACCGAGGGCTCCTCCCAAGAGTTCGTGCTCCACGTCGACATTCCTCTTCAGTCTTGGATCTGCCTGCCTCTCTTCTTTGCCTCCGTCATCCCGCAGGGGGAGCCCCTGGAGCTCTGGCTGCAGCACGCCGGCTGCAGCACCCTCGCGACCGAGGCAGAGGTCGCGGTCGTCGCCCCGGGCGAGGTCTACATGACTCGGGGCTGGAGAGAGATCGCCCGGGTTTGCAGGACAAGGGGCGTCTTCACGGTCCACTTGGACTACGACAGTGCTTCGGTGATGCTCCTCAAGGTCTTCGACGCGAACGGGCGCCGGGTGGAGTGCTGCCCCAGTGAAGGCGGCCAGGGCCCTGCTACGACGAGGGCTGGGCTCGCCAACCGCTCCCTTGACGGCTCCTCAGGTGGTGGAGACGTCGGAGGCTCCAGCAACTCCGGCGAGCCCTTCGCGACTCCGGAGACGAGCGACGATAGCTACGAGCCCCTGAGCCGGCGCTGCTCCGGGAGCAGGGCGGGCTCGTCAGGCCGCCGCCGACTCTGGTCTGGATGGGGTTGGCGTCGGTGCTTGATGGCCCACTTTTGATGATGGCGTCTTTTGTAGCGCTGCGCGTAGTTCGCGTCTTTTTAGGATATGTTCCCTGCGAGGAACCAAGAACGCGCCCCGCGGGGGCTTGTAAGGTGCTTGTGATTATGTTTTGTTAATATAACCCTTGTCATAGAATTGCGCGAGTTGCTCATCCTGTCTTAGCTTGGTCCTCCCTTTCGAACCTCACGAGGGCTTGGTGCTCTACGCCGACAGGTCCCAGTCCCAAGGCGGCTTCAGCCGTCGCTGGTATGCCAGGTCGCGATGCCGTGGTCAAGGCCAGGAGGTGAGCGACCCGGAGTCCGGTAAGAGCCCCTGAGTCGCGATGCTCAGGAGGTCCCCTTTGGCGCCCAAGCAGCCGTCGTTTGGTGAGAAAGGGGAGCGACGTCGCTAACATGGGATAGCATTAGGTGCGGGGATTGTGCCACGGTAGCTGGTGCTTTCGGGTGATGACTTATCTCAAGGATCAGGGGCCGCTCTCTGGTGTGTGGCCGGGTCCGTGCATCGGAAGGTGCGAGGTTTCTCGGCGAGGTCCTCATGTGTCTCTCCCCTCTCGCCTTTGCTCCCCTTTCTGCTCTACGTCCTCGGGTCCCGGCCCTCGAGCGAATCTCAACCGTCGCTGGTATGCCAGGTCGCGATGCCGTGGTCAAGGCCAGAGGGTGAGGGCTGGAGAGCTAGTTGGAGCCCTGAGTCGCGATGCTCAGGAAACCCCCTTTAACATGCAAGTGGTTCGTGTGGGCGAGAGCGAAGGAGGCACGGCAAGAGCCTCGCCTGACGCGACTCCTTCAAGAGGTCCTGCAGGTCCATCATAGAAAAAGCAAGGGGTTGCCATACAATTGCCGGTCAGCCATTGGTTGCTTCCGAGGGGTAGTGAGGCACTGAAGGCTTGACGAGGTGACGCTATGCGGGGCTGCCGTGGCCAGAGCTCAGCCATCCAGGTTTGTCGGCGTTGCAGGGACGGACCCATGCGCAAGCGTCGTGCCGTTTGGGAGCAGCTCCGTTGGTTGGCGTCAGCTGTGCAGGCAACTAGGTAAAACACTTTAGCCGCGAAGGAGTGGATTCGTTCAAATAGATGCTGGGAATGCGGAGATCACTGGGTCAGGCCCGAGCGACTCGGGGGTGATGCAGCCCGAGGGGCGCCCCCAACAAGGTAAGCTAATCGACGCGAAATAAAAGGGATACACGCCGCAGGGACGAACCCATGCGGCCTGGGAATAATGCAGCCCTGGGGGCGCTCCCAGCTGGAAGTGAAACTTGAAAGATGTCACCTGATGACGCTGAAGACGAAGGGGTGTTGGTGTAGCCAGCTCGGTGGGCTGCGGAAGCCGATCCTCATGAGCCCCCAGGCCTAGGGGCCTCGGGAGGCTCCGGAGGCGCTGGCGGTTCCTCGCGGGCCATCTCCATCTCCACCAGGGCTGCGGAGCGCCTGGCCTCTTGTGCCTCCGTGATGCCCCTCATGAGGCGCTGGTGCATGTCAGCCGCGCTCGACAAGCCGTAAGGCATGCGAACGTAGTTGTGGGGTGGACCTCCCCAGCACCCCACTTGCGAGGGCCAGAGGTGCCCCAGGGAGGCGACTCGGTTGAGCCCTGGTACGTCGATGCAGACGCGCAGCCCACCATCCTCGCCTGGATGGGAAGCCACTGCTGGTAGGCGGCGGGCGCCTCTCATGACTCTTGACTCCTGTAGCTCCTGAATAGCCTTGTTGATGAACTCCTGTGGGTCTGGATCTCCTTGCCTTGCTCCTTCTTGAGGGAAACGTGCTTCGAAACACGCCTCCATGCGGTGCCCAAGCGCCTCCCTCGTGACCCTAGCTAGGTCGGTGACCCTCCAGGGTAGAGCCCCCGAGCCCTGCCCGAGGAGGGCACCGGGCGCACTTTCCTATGCGATGGAAGGAGGTTCCCCCTGGGCAGGCACGGTCCCAGAGGGGCCTGCCTCCTGAGGGGCCAGGTCGGACGACGTCTTCTTCTTCTTGGGGGCGGCTTCGGGAAGCCTCCTGCTTCCGCGATCCGGGTCTTCAAGTGATGCGGCCTGAAAGGCTCGCTCCAGGGAACACACCGCATCCTTCTCTTCACAGGGCACCGTGATGACTCCGCCGCTTCCTGGCATCTTGAGGACGTTGTAGCCGTGGTGAGTCACGGCCATGAACTTGGCCAACGCCGGGTACCCGAGGATGGCATTGTATGGCAGGCGAATGTGAGCGATGTCGAAGTCGATGAGCTCGGTGCGGTAGTTGTCGCGTGCCCCGAAGGTGACAGGGAGGCGGACCTGCCTGATCGGGACCGTGGAGCCGTCGGTGATGCCGGAGAAAGGCTTGGTTGGCTGAAGCTGGCTGTAGGGCACTTGGAGGTTGTTGAATGTCTCCACGGACAGGACGCTGAGCCCTGCCCCGCCGTCGATCAGGGTCTTGGTGACCACCACGTTGCTGATGATTGGGGAACAAAGCATCGGGAGGACTCCGGCTGTAGCTGCGCACTTGAGCTGATCTGCTGAGCTGAACGTGATGGCGCACGCCGACCACCTGAGAGGGCGCGTGGCCTCGAGTCTGGGGAGGACTGCGTTCACCTCACGGGCGAACTGCTTGAAGATGCGTTGAGAGGCTGGGGCTTGAGCTCCGCCCAGGATGCAGGCGACCGCGCGCGGTTCTAGGAAGCCCCCAGCCTCCTCGTCCTAGTGGCGGTCCTTGTTTCTCCTTGGCTGCGGTGGCAGCGGTGGGAGGCCTGCATTGCCTTGCGGGCGATACTCGCGAGGCTGATCCCTCCAGCTTCCATCGTGAGGCGGGTCTTGCCAGCGATCCTCGCGAGGTTGGTTGCGCCACCCCTGGTGCGGGCCACGGTCTTCCTAGCGTCCTGCGTTCCTTCCTCCTCCTCGACCGTAGCCCCGGTCACCATGATCGGGACGATAGCCAATCCTTCCTTCACGCACAGCTCAGAGTGCTTGGCATTCATTGGTGTTGTGGGTGTGGAGGTCGTGGTACACGCAGTACCGGCTGCCCTTGGGAGGTTCGGGCTGATCTCTGCCCCGCTTGGTGTCTGGTTCTGCCGCGAGCACGGGAACCCCCTTGCGCTTCAGTTCCTTGGCCTTGAGCTTCTTCTCTTCAGGGTCTGCGGCTGGCAGCTCGAGGATTGAGAGATGCCCTTCCTCAGCCCTGGCGCACTTGTTCGCGAAGTTGAACAGCTCCAAGGAAGTGCACAGGTCTTCATGCATCGCCAGCTCTTCCTTCATCTTGACGTCACGCACACCGTTGGAGAAGGCTGAGATGATGGCCTCTTCAGTCACCTTGGGAATCTTGAGGCGTGCGTTGTTGAAGCGCTGGATGTACTTCTACAGGGTCTCCCCGGGTTGTTGCTTGATGCGGCGCATGTCGCTCACGGCGGGTGGCCGGTCGCGAGTACCTTGGAAGTTGGCGATGAAGCGGGTGCGCATCTCTTCCCAGGAGGAGATTGTGCCTGGAGCCAGGTTCAGGAGCCAGGTGCGGGCCCGTCCTTGAGCGCCATGGGAAACCAGTTCGCCATGACCTTCTCGTCTCCGTTGGCAGCTTCGATGCCCAGCTCGTAGAGCTGGAGGAACTCCGCAGGGTCGGCCATGCCGTCGTAGCGAGGAGGCAGGTCTGGCTTGAACTTGCCGGGCCACGCGACGCTGCGTAGTTCGGTGGTGTAGGAGCGGCAGCCTGCTGTGGCCACGGGAGGCCTTGGGTGATGGCGAGCCTGGTCCTGCATGTCCCCACGCGCCGGAGCAAGAGGATGGTCGCGGTGTGCTAGAGTAGGGAGCGCCCGAGCAGCTTCTGGCGGGCGAGGGACTTCTTGGCAGCTCTGTTCTTGCCGCGCTGGCACCTGACGGAGCGGGTTCCGCCCAGGGGCCACGCGCCTTGGAGCCATGGTGTCTTCTTGAGGAGGAGGCGGCCGGGGCGCCTCCGGAGCCTCGTCGCCCACGCGGGGCGGGGTGCAGTGCAGCGGAACGGAACGGACGACGCGGAACGGACGACGGGACAGTAGTGCAGGAGCTCGTTTGCTGCTATGAGTGCAGCCCGAGCCTCCATGGGCGCGCGGAGCGCGCGGGACGAAGACCCAGCTGGGGCGAGCGAGGGAGTTGCGGTGCAGCCGTCTTGGCGCACGGATGGATGCTGGGACGATGCTTGCTGCTCGTCCCCCGCCGGACCGGTGGCGGCGTTGACGGCAGGTGACGGGGAACGGCGAGGACGCCCGCCGACAGGGGCTGTCTGGGTGACGCGGGAAGCGAGGGCGGCCTGGCGCTCCGCGCGGGCCCGACGAGCGTCTGACATGAGCGTGATGGTCGGAGGAGAACGGGGTGATGGAAGCCGAATTCCGGCGCACCCCTACCTGGTGCGCCAAATGTCGGATTTCGGGTTCCGGAAGACCCTTGAGGTTCGAACACTGGGGTGCGCGCGGAGATTTCGCCTCCTACCTACCTGCACCCCTATGGCACTGTTGTGGTGTAATACCCTACTCAAGTGTGTGGTGTGGTGGATTGCCTCTTGGGCTGATGATGATGAACAATACAAGGAAGAACAGCCTCGCGAGGGTCTGTTCTTGGTTGAGGCGATGAACTGCTGGGAGGAGTTCAGTCACCTTTCTCTCTCTCCCTCTTTCTAACCAGTCGATCCCTAGAGACCCTTCGACGCGACCGAACCGACCCGCTTGCTATGTGGGTTGCTGGTCCTATTTATAGAGGCCCTGGTCCTCTTCCCAAATATTGAGCGGGAAGGGAGCCAACAATGGCGAGCTAATTTGAAAGGGGACAGCAAGTATCGGCTATCCTGACAAAAGTAGTCTTCGTCTGCGTAAAGCTCTGGTGATGACGCCGTCTTGGGCTCCACAGTGACCTCCCTCTCGTAGGCCTCCTGGTCTTGGTCTCGTTGCACCGAAATGGAAACCTTTGCCTGATGCCTCGGTACTCCGTGGCTGCGCTTGCCTCCTTTGCACCAAAGAGGAAAGGAGGACGCTGCGTGGGCTGGCGCCCTTGGTCGTCATGGCTTGCGTCACGGGCACCTCGTGAGGTACCCCGCCTTGATCTCTCCGCCTCCTCGCGAGCCAGCCTGACGAGGCCGTGCCTGAGGAAGCTCCGTGTCGTCCGCCCCGCGAGGCTTGGCCCCTCGCGAGGGTCTTGAGTTTGTGTTGGTGAAGATGGGCCGTGCTGGGCCCCCCTTTGAGCCACGCCGCAGGCCGCAGGCAGGCAAGTCTGGGGACCCCCGTTCCCAGAACGCCGACAGCTATCACCTCCTTAATAGGACCAAGACATTGGGATAAGTGCGAACGTGTGTTTTTGCGAGCACCTCCGCATTATACGCGTGAGGGTTGAAGCCGACGGCTGCAATCTTTCAGGTTATACACATGTATACATAAACGGCCGCCCAGGAGGCATCATATTACTTTCAGGCAAAAGTATAAAAATAGCCTTATAAAAATTTATAAAAGCATTTCGCTTACAATGAGATTACATATCACTCAAACATAATATTTTTTGAGCACCGGGTCTCTATCAAACGAGCACCCTCAAGAACTTCTTCATAGTAGTGCTCAACAGCCTTTCGACCTATGGCCGAATCCCGCGCTGCAACAGTGGTAGCATCCATCTCCGCCCAGTATGCTTTAACACGGGCAAAGGCCATCCGTGCGCCCTCTATGCACGCCGACCTCTTCATCGCATTAATGCGCGGCACCACGTCAAGGAACTGCTGCACCAAGCTGAAATAGCTGTTCGGTTTTGACCTTTCCGGCCATAGCTGATCCACAACAGAGCTCATGGAGAGTCCGGACAACCTATTTAGTTCGGCCCATTCGGCTAATTGGTCAGTCAATGAAACTGGACGCTCGGGAGAATGGAATTGTCTCCAAAACAGCTGGTCTACTTCACGGTCCGTCTGACCCTGGAAATACTTGGCCGCATCGACAGCGCTCGCCGCCAAATCCATATATACATCCTTCGAACTCCACAGTCGATCCAGAGGGGCATGCCGTGGATCTCCGAACTTCCTCCGCAACATAAAGGATTTCCCAGCTACAATATCCCCAGCTTCCCGCAGCTCCTCCTTCTTTGCCCTCATAGTAGAGCGGAGGTCCTTTCTCGTCGCAGCAGCCTTCTCAAGGTCCGATGCCTTCGCTTGGTTTTCCTTTTCAAGAACCCGGCAACGATCGGCGGCGGCTTTTAATTCTATGGCCATCTTGGCCATCTTTTCTCGGCTCTCGCCATGCGCGGCCTTGTCGGCTTGCAACTCTTCGGCCGCCTTCAAAGCAACCGCATTACCAAACCTCACTTGTTCCTTGGCTCGGGCAAGTTCTGCCCGCAAGGCTTCAACAGTGGCAGCTCCATCTGCAATCACAACATATTAAAGATACTGGCATCATGCTGCTCTTCCTATGTGGCCTTTACCGGATAATGACACTTACCCTGTGCCTCGTCAAGCCTTTTGTTAACAAGCTCGATGTCAGCGTCTGCCGCATCCAACTACTGTTCTAAATGGGAAAATTCGCTAGTCCGGCTAGCCATAGGAGCTTCCATCACCTGCACATAGAGGCAGTATGGTTATTACCTGGGAATATGATCCTCTGTTCGTCGTCGTTTCCGACGACAACCAGAGTCTCAGGGGCTACTGTCTACACAGGGCACACCTAGCATGTGCAGGACTATCATACATTCTTTTACGTACCTCAAAGCCTATTAGTAGACTCATAAAAGCTTCATGCAATCCGCTTTCGGCAGACGATATTCTCTCCATCACCGTATTCATCAGCAGACGGTGTTCATCTGAGATGGCCGCTTGCCCCACCAACTCCCTCAGAACATCCGATCGCACACTAGACGGTGCCGGACTCTTTTGTCTGCTCTCTTCGGGAGCTGGACACTGGGAGCTTCGGGGGTCAATGGGATTATCTTCTGGCCTCACCGGACTCGGAGAGGCCCTCCGCGACGACACTTCAGGGTCGCCCGCTTCCGGAGCGGAGGAGTCCGGAGGAGGCATTTCGCTCTCCATCATCTCTGGAAGAAGATCCCCCGAAGACGAGGTCATTTGAGAGGGGCTAAGGCCCGAACTGCAAAAATATATGCGGTGGTTATCTTGTCAGAAGAAAAACATGGCATATCTGTACTATTAAAGTATTTCGGGTCACTTACGACTCGCGGGAGAATTGATCCCCCCGTGGACTTTGTGCGGCAACGGCGCCCCCCAAGGTAGGACCCTCTGTGGGAGACTTCTTCTCCCGTTTGGAAGCTTCGGCTTCTGAATCCCCGGGCGCAGTCCTTTTCCTCTTCTGGTCATCTTCCTTCATGGAAAGGCCCGCTCCCTCGGCTAGAATGGGCAGCATTGGGGGCCCGCGTCCGCCCGCATTATCCTCCACAGTATCTTCCTTCAAGGGCTCCGGGCAAGGTGCGGTCTGGAGCATCTTTTCCAATACCGGATTTTCCAAACCCTCAGGGAGGGGGGCTGAACACCGAATCAACTTCGCCTTTGTTAGCCAGTCCTGGTCAAAAAGCGAACTCTCAGAAATAACTTCTTATAGTATGTTCGTCCGGAAGATGCCTTACCTGTTCGGCGGCGCGGTTACTACTCAGGCCCACGTCCTCGGTGATTTCCGGACACTCCATCTGAGGTCCGAAGAATGACTTGTACATCTCCTCGTGTGTCAGGCCGAGAAAATTTTGAATGACACGCGGTCCCTCGGGATTGAACTCCCATAGGCGAAGAGGCCGACATTTGCATGGCTGGACTTGACAAACCAGCATAACTTGTATTACCGCAACCAAACTAAAATTTCCATTGAAGAGATCTCGAATGCGGCTTTGCAGTATAGGCACGTCCTTGGCTGGACCCTAGCTCACACCTCTACAGATCCATGACATCAGTTGTGGTGGAGGGCCCGAGCGGAAAACAGGGGCGGCCGGCCACTTGGCACTTCTAAGAGCCGTGATGTAGAACCACTCCTGTTGCCACAATTCAGACACCTCTGGGATGGAACCTTTGGGCCACGGAGCTCCCGTCATCTTGCGTATTGAGGCACCTCCACACGCTGCATGTTGCCCCTCGATCATCTTCGGCTTCACTTCAAAGGTCTTGAGCCATAGGCCAAAGTGAGGGGTAACCCGGAGGAAGGCCTCCCACACGACAATAAATGTCGTGATATGAAGAAAGGAGTCCGAAGCTAGATCATGGAAGTCTAGCCCGTAATAAAACATCAAACCCCTGACGAAAGGATCCAGAGCAAGGCCTAGACCTCGGAGGAAGTGGAAGACGAACATGACGTTATCGTTGGGTTCGGGGGTGGGGACGGCCCGCCCTCGGGGAGGCAGCCGATGCAAAATCTCGGCGGTCAGATATCTGGCCTCCCTCAACTTGTTGATGTCTTCTTCCGTGACAGAGGAAGGCACCCATCGGCCTTGAAGGCTAGATCCGGACATGACTGAAGGTTCGGTGCACCGGACCTGAACTTTGGGCGCTTGAGCTTGAGGTGGGGGAAGGATTCGATTGAGCACGGGAGGGAAAAATAAAAGCCTTGTCCCTTTATAAAGAGGGTGAATATCAAGCGTACTCTCCGTGTTCGTTTGGACTTGCCTATAATCTAGGAGTCCTAGAAGCGGTTGGGTTACCCACACCCGTATTGAGAGAATCCCGGAATAAGGGGACACGATCTCTGCTTTAACAAGACGTGCCAAGGAAACCGCCTTGCATGATGCGCTAAGGTGGGATAATGAAACGACTCGGATAAAGGCTTGGCCGTGGTGTGTCACACTACGGAATACGTCAGCAGATTAGATTTGTGTAAATATTATTCTCTCTATGGCAATATGTGGAAACTTATTTTGCAGAGCCGGACACTATCTTTGTGTTCAAAATCTTCTATGAAGTACTTGGAGGAGGAACCCGCCTTGCAATGCCGAAGACAATCTGCGCGCCGGACTCGTCGTCATTGAAGCCTGGTTCAGGGGCTACTGAGGGAGTCCTGGATTAGGGGTATCCGGATGGCCGGACTATACCTTCAGCCGGACTCCTGGACTATGAAGATACAAGATTGAAGACTTCGTCCCGTGTCCGGAAGGGACTTTCCTTGGCATGGAAGGCAAGCTTGGCGATACGGATATGTAGATCTCCTACCATTGTAATCGACTTTGTGTAACCCTAACCCTCTCCAGTGTCTATATAAACCGGAGGGTTTTAGTCTGTAGGAGAACATACACAAGAACAATCATACCATAGGATAGCTTCTAGGGTTTAGCCTCTTCGATCTCGTGGTATATCTACTCTTGTACTACCCATATCATCAATATTAATCAAGCAGAACGTAGGGTTTTACCTCCATCGAGAGGGCCCGAACCTGGGTAAAACTTCGTGTCCCTTGCCTCCTGTTACCATCCGGCCTAGACGCACAGTTCGGGACCCCCTACCCGAGATCCGCCGGTTTTGACACCGACAAAGAGTGTCAAACCCAACGAAGTGCTAAAGTTAGAACAAATATTCCGTCAAGTTCTATCGACCACCGATACAACTCTACGCACGCTTAACGTTCGCTTTACCTAGAACAAGTATGAAACTAGATGTACTTTGTAGGTGTGAAAGGATAGGTTTTCAAGATAATAAAGAACATGTAAATAAAACTACGGGTTGTTTACATAAAGTAACAACTAAGTTAGTTTTAGTAGAGAGCTTCACAAGAAAGTTATTTGTCCCTAGGAAATCGATAACTAGACCGGTAATCATTATTGCAATTTTATACGAGGGAGAGGCATAAGCTAACATACTTTATCTCCTTGGATCATATGCACTTATGATTGTAACTCTAGAAAACATCTATAAAACTAAAGATCATTAAGGTAAGACCCAACCATAGCATTAAAGTATCAAGTCCTCTTTACTCCCGTACGCAAACAACGTACTTACTCGGGTATGTGCTTCTGTCACTCACGCCACCCACCATAAGCAAATCATGAACATATTGCAAACCCTACAGCGGGGATCCCTCATGCTTGCGCGACATGGAGAGAACCATACGACAACACCAATAATAAAGCATGCAACTCAAACCAATCATGATCATCAATCAATCCATAGGACAAAATGGATCTACTCAAACATCATAGGATAGCCATACATCATTGGGAAATAATATATAGCGTTGAGCACCGTGTTTAAGTAGAGATTACAGTGGGGAGAAGGGGTGTTACACCACTGCATAGAGGGGGAGAGAGTTGGTGATGATGGCGGCGAAGTTTTTGGTGTAGATCGCCATCACGATGATGTCGCGACGGCGTTCTGGCGCCACTGGGAGAGAGCCCCCCTCCTTGTTCTTCTTCCTTGACCTCCCCTCTAGATGGGGGAAGGGTTTCCCCTCTAGTCCATGGCCTCCATGGCGGCGGAGGGGCGGGAGCCCCTACGAGATTGGATCTCTCTCTCTGTCTCTCTCTCTCTCTCTCTCTCTCTCTTTGTTTGTTTCCTTCTTTTCTGTTCTTGAAGATTCTGGCCTTTCGCCATTTCTTAAATTCCCGGAGATCCGTAACACCGATTGGGCTGAAATTTTAACACATTTTATCCAGATATTAGCTTTCTTGCGCCAAAAGAAGGGCACCGGCCGCCTTACGGGGTGAACACAAGGGCCTAGGGCGCACCCCTCATCTTTGTGGGTCCCTCGGGCATCGTCTTGCGTTGATTCCTCTTCCCAAAATTCGCATATATTCCAAAAAAATCTCTGTAAGTTTTCATCTCGTTTGGACTCCGTTTGACATGCAACAAATTGGAACTAACACTGGGCACTGGATCAATATGTTAGTCCAAGAAATAATATAAAAAGTTGCCAAAAGTATATGAAATTTGTAGAATATTGGCATGAAACAATCAAAAATTATAGATACGATGGAGATGTATCAGATGCCTCTGATCTTTGGGGAATATTTGAGAATATATAGAAGTGGAATTATGGTTAGAGGACCTCCGAGGGGCCCACAAGCCCTTTGGGCGCCCCCTGTTCGTGCCCTAGAGGCTTGTGGCTCCCTAGGGACTCTTCTAGCCCTCTCTCCAAGGCACGTAGGTGTCTTCTGGTCCAAGAAAAATCATCGTAAACTTTTATTCTATTTGGACTCCATTTGATATTCCTTTTCTGTAAAAGCTAAAAACAAGGAAAAACAAAAACTGGCACTGGGCTCTAGGTTAATAGGTTAGTCCTAAAAATAATATAAAATAGCATATTAATGCATATAAAACATCCAAGACAGATAATATCATAACATGGAACTATCAAAAATTATAGATATGTTGGAGACATATCACCACCTCACTATCATCCATACAATCCAACAAAGGAGTAGTGGTAATGGTGGTTTTGATGTTGGGGGTTACCTTGTTGATACCTTTGGCCATGAGACACTTGGCGATGAAGTTCTCATTGGGGGCGCCGAAGAGAGACACCTTGGTCAGGGAAGAGGTAGCAATGGCCACAGTTGTCATTGCCATTCCTCCACCACTTGTATCTTCATCTTCATCATTGGAGATGTACTCTTCTTATGCCATGAAGCGCTTTTGAGGTATCTTCTTGATGACGTTGTTCTTGTTTGGGAAGGACTTGGCCTTGTCTTTGTGAATGAGTTTGTCACCGTTGCCCCCCTCTTCTCATAAGGACAATCCACCACAAAGTGACTCACATTGCCACAATTGTAGGAAGTCCTCACTCTTTGCTTGTTCTTTGGACCACTTGAGTTGTTCTTGGAGAAGTTAGGCCCTGACCTTCTCTTGTTGCCCCAAAATTGCCTTGAAGCAAGAGCCATGTGCTCAGGGTAAGCATATTTGGTGTCTTCAGGGAAACACTCTTCTTCTTCCCCCTCTTCTTCTTTCGGGATAGCCTTGGCCTTCAAGGCAAGGTTGGGAGAGGCTTTCTTTAACCGTACACGAGCTAGTGCATTGTCGGCGGTCTTGTTCATGATGTTCATGGCTATAATCTCATCCAACACTTCACTTGAAGACAAGGTGTGGAAATCCAGCCTTTCACAAATCACGGAGGACATGGCCTTGTTGACTAGCATGATGGCCTTGAGAAATTTGCGCTTGATCTAGTTGTCATTCGTATCCTTCCTCTCATGATCTTGGAGAGCGACCGCAATAGTTTTCAACCTTCGATAGAGATCATGAGAGTCCTCATCTTCATTCATCATGAATTCATCGGCCTCATCAAGAACCACCTCAAGGTTGGACCGTTGAATGCTTGAGCTCACCTTGTACAAAGATATGATGTGTTCCCAACAATCCTTTGCACGGGAGAAAGGACACAAGTGAGATAGATCTTCAGGAGGCACCGCGGATTGAAGGATGAACAATGCGGAGTGATTGTATTGATTGTCCGCTTCTTCTCTTGGAGTAAGATTTTTTGGATCATGCATGTAGAAACCTTGCTCGATGATTCTCCAAAGTTTTGTTGGGTTGTGATTCAAATGAGACTTGATACGAAAAACCCAATTAGTGAAATCACCCTTCACAATCTTAGTAGGAGGACCAATGTTGTTAATATACGGTGTAGGGACCGGTCCTAGATAGAGCGGGGGAGGGGGAACGAGGCAAAGGTTCCCATCCCATTCTTGTTTTGAGGGGTGAAGGTTTGAGTACCTTTACCCGCTTCCTTGTTGGAATTGGCCTCCGACTCTGATGCGGTGGGATTAACCACAAGCAACGGATCAGTAGTAGTTTTCAACCCCTCAAGTAATTGTTTAAGCATGGACTTGACCTCAGCCATCATAGATGTCTTAATGAGGCCATAGCTTCATTTAGGTCATCTTGGGTGGTCGAGTTCATCTCCACGACCTCAGGCACTTCCTCCTCTCTGTCAACCATACTCTTCGGGTGGTGAAACCCTTAAGAAAGAGACGAGGCTCTAATACAAATTGAAAGGATCGATATGGTTGACTAGAGGGGTGAATAGGAAACTACCATTTTTTTATCTTTTCTTAACAAATTGGGGTGAGCAACAAATGGATTGACTACATATGCAACTAGGTGAACAACCTATATGATGCTAACAAGCAAGAACGCAAGAAAGCAACCAAGGGATACAACACAAGTAAAAGCTTGCACAAAGTAAAGGTAAGAGATACCCACAAGTGCAGCTGGAGGATATGTGGATGTGTTACAGAAGTTCCTTCCCTTTGCGAGGAAGTATGTCTCCGTTGGAGCGGTGTGGAGGCACAATGCTCCCCAAGAAGCCACTAGGGCCACCGTATTCTCCTCATGCCCTCACACAATGCGAGATGTCGTGATCCCACTAGTGGTGCACTTGAAGGCAGCAACTAGACCTTTACAAACAAGGTTGGGGCTCTCTCCACAATACAACACCATGAAGCTTCACAACAACGGAATGCGGCTCCGAGGTGACCTCAACTATCTAGGGTTCTCAAACACCCGAGAGTAACAAGATCCTCAAATTTCTCTAGGTGGAAGTGTAGATCTAGGCCTTCTCAACCAACCCCTAAAGAATCAACAAGTTTGATTGACTAGGGAGAGAGATCTGGCAACAATGAGCTTGTGAGCAACAATGGAGCTTGGGGGAGGAAGAGGTCAGTCAACTTGGGGAAGATGACTCCCTTGTATAGTGGGGGATTAAATCCAACCATTATACACTCATAACCCATGCACAAGCGGTAGTATGACTCAAGCGAGCGGTACTTCCGCTGACATGGAAGATGTCAGCTACTATGTTCAAATGAGCAAGTCAAGGAGGCAATAGTACCACCTGAGCGATACTACCGCTCCCATCAGCGGTACTACCTTATGGTGTTGAACAACACCCATAACCCGTGGTAGTAGAGAAAGGTAGGGAGGTAGTGCCTCCCTAGGCGGTACTACCGTGTTCCACTGCCGCTCTACTTTCGCCCATGTAACAGTGACTTCCAGAAGGCACAACACATACGGTACCCCGTCTAGAAGGAGATTGCGGTAGTTCTGCCGGAGCATTAGTTCCGTTTGTCTGGTCCGAGACCAGTAAATCTACGACAGTAGAGTGGTAGTCAGAGCCGTAGTACCGCTGGAGTGGTAATACCGCGCTGAACTGCCGCTCTACTACCACGCATTTATAGAACACACAGAACAAGCGAAAGTGAGGGAAGCGCTATTCTGCGGTAGTACCGCTGGAGTGGTACTACCGCTGAGCTGAGAGGCACTACTACCGCTTATGTTGTTCTAAAAATCTCAAGCATAGGGTTGGACAAGCTCAATTGACGAGAAAGATCGAGGGTGCAAAGAGATAGTGTATGTGTTGATTCCACCCAAACCTTTCTGAAGTGGACCCCCTCTTAATAGTAAAGTGTTCCTATGACTCAAGTCCACCAAAAAAGAAACGCAAGAAAAACACTATCTTCATAAATATCCAGAGGGGTTCAAATCGTGTTATGCCATAAGGTAGATTATCTAAAATGCTCAATGCACATGATTAGTCCACACAAGCATTGTCATCAATCACCAAAACCACTAAGGTAGAAATATGCCCTAACACATAACCTATTGGAGTTGCTATTTTACATCTCCGTTTTGCATCATCTGTTGGAGTTGGGCCTTTTTTGAAGACGCCAAAAGCACTATTTGGATATGTAACTGTTTTACATCTCTAAATTTGCATCTTTTATTGGAGTTGCTCTAAGGAAATTTATTTTCAATCGTGACATAACTTCAAATAGGGCAGAGTGTCAATGGGACAAACCTGGGTCCTGCAAAAGGATTTGATGCAAAGAAAACCAAATGGTCGCACATACAACTACGGGTACTATCTTGCAGATGGGATCTACTCGAGGTGGAGTACTTTTGTCAAGCCAATTGCAAAACCCCATGGTAAGAAAGAACTCATCTTTCACAATGCACAAGTGGCTGCTAGGAAAGATGTTGAGAGGGCTTTTGGAATTTTGCAATCCCAATTTGCTGTTGTGTGAGGACCATCTAGATTCTGGGATCAAAAAACCCTTTGGTATATCATGACTGCTTGAGTAATCATGCATAACATGATCATTGAGAATGAGCATGGACAACGTTTAGATAACACCTTCTATCACTTGATGGACATACACGTTATGCCGATGAGAAGAGAGTAGAGAATCAAACACTTCATGAAGGTGTGCAATGAAATTAGAGACTATGATGTGCACGATCAACTTGATTTGTTGGAGGAGTATTGAAAATATCATGGCGAAAAAGCCGCCTAGTTTCATTTATTTGTTTGTTGTATTGTGCAAAAACTATGTTGTATGTATGCTGCATTTGATCTTGTGGATTTGATGAATTATGTAATAATTTTATATTGGGGACATGTGAAATTTTTAAGTTGATTTTCGGATGTTTTATTTAAACATGCGTGGCTGTACAACAACTGCATAGCAGCTACAACGACCGTGTGGCTGGCTGGCGGTTTTGCATCTCCAGTTTACATCACCTATTGGAGTTGCTATTTTACATCTATGTTTTGCATCATCGGTTGGAGTTGTGCCTTTTTTGAAGACGCAAAAAGCACTTTTTGGAGATGTAACTATTTTACATCTCCAAATTTGCATCTTCTATTGGAGATGCTCTAAGGAAATTTATTTTCAATCATGACATAACTTCAAACAGGGGCAGAGCATCGGCGGGACAATCCAGGGTCCTACAAAAGGATTTGATGCAAAGAAAAGTAAATGGCCGCACACACTACTATGGGTACTATCTTACGGATGGGTCTACCCGAGGTCTTTTGTCAAGCCAATTGCAAAATCCCAATGTAAGAAAGAACTCATCTTTCACAATGCACAAGCGGTGACTAGGAAAGATGTTGAGAGGTCTTTTGTGATTTTGCAATCCCAATTTGCTATTGTGCAAGGACCATCTTTCTATTTCTTGAGCTTGCATTGATTTTTCCCTTGAAGAGGAAAGGGTGATGCAGCAAAGTAGAGATAAGTATTTCCCTCAGTTAAGAACCAATGTATCAATTGTCGGATGTGGGGCTCCGGCTAACCCTTAAGGTTTGAACACTTGGGTGCGCGCGAAGTCTTTCCCTCCTACCGATCTACGCTCTAGCTTGCTAAGATCTTGCGGACGAACTCGGCGAACTCGCAACACAGAAAGACACGGGATTTATACTAGTTCGGGCCACCGTTGTGGTGTAATAACCTACTCTAGTGTGGTGGTGGTGGATTGACTCTTGGGCTGATCATGAACAGTACAAGGGAAGAACAGCCTCGTGAGGTTGAGGTGTTCTTGAGCTTTCGGACTTGTGTCTATCTCTGGGTCTCTCTTCGAGCTCAGATGCCCTCCATCCACTGTGATGGCTAGTCCTATTTATAGAGGCCCTGGTCCTCTTCCCAAATATTGAGCGGGAAGGGAGCCAACAATGGCGGGCTAATTTGAAGGGGGGCAGCTAGTACGAGCCATGCTGACAAAAGTAGTCTTCACCTGCACAAAGCTCTGGTGGTGACGCCGTCTTTGGCTCCACGATGACCTCCGTCTTGCAGTCCATGGTCTTGGTCTTGTCGCACCGAAATGGCAACCTTTGCCAGAGGCCTCAGTACTCCGCGGCTGCGCTTGCCTCCTTTGCACCAAAGAGGAAACAAGGACGCTGCGCGCGCTGGCGCCCGCCTGGTGTCGATCGTCATGGCTCACGTCACAAGAGCCTCATGAGGTTCGCCTCGCCTTGATATCTCTGCTCCTCGTGAGCCTGCCTGACCAGGCCGCTCCAGAGGAGGTCTTGCATCGTTCGCCTCGCGAGGCTTGGACCCTCGCGAGTGTCTTGGATGCTTTGTTGATGAAGATGGGTCGTACGGCCTGCTGGCTCAGCCACGCCGTGGGCTGCAGGCAGGCAAGTCTGGGGACCCCCGTTCCTAGAACGCCGACAGTAGCCCCCGGGCCCAAGGTGCCCGCGGGCTTGGCTTCACGGCGAAGCCAAGGGTCAAGTTCGGAGCACCGCGGGTCCCAAAAACATGCGGCCTCGGTTGACGCGTGGCGGTTGATTGGACGTGGTCGTCTCCACTTCCCCATGCTGCCTCGACGACTACACGACTTGACAAGTCCCAGCGACATGCAAGGAAAACCATCATTACCTGCGATCATGGGAGACGCCGGTTGGCCTTCTCTTGCTATAAATAGGGAGGGGCGGAGAACCCATTGCCCATCTCTTCCTCGCTTGCTCGCTTCTTCCTCCTTGCTCTACTACTTGCTCCAATGGCGCCCATCAGAAGGTTCTCCACCGAAGAGAAGGGGAAAGCCCCCCGGGATGTCTCGGAGCCACTCCCAACGAAGAAGAGGTCGATCCATCGCCGTGACAAAGCGGTGATGCAGGTGGTGGCGAGGCCTTTGTGCAAGCGGCCTCCACCGGGGTACTGATGTCTACTACACAACCTTGTTCTTGTAGACATTGTTGGGCCTCCAAGTGCAGAGGTTTGTAGGACAGTAGCAAATTTCCCTCAAGTGGATGACCTAAGGTTTATCAATCCGTAGGAGGCGTAGGATGAAGATGGTCTCTCTCAAGCAACCCTGCAACCAAATAACAAAGAGTCTCTTGTGTCCCCAACATACCCAATACAATGGTAAATTGTATAGGTGCACTAGTTCGGTTAAGATATGGTGATACAAGTGGTATATGGATAGTAGATAATAGTTTTTGTAATCTGAAAATATAAAAACAGCAAGGTAACTAATGATAAAAGTGAGCGTAAACGGTATTGCAATGCGTCAAAACAAGGCCTAGGGTTCATAATTTCACTAGTGCAAGTTCCCTCAACAATAATAACATAATTGGATCACATAACTATCCCTCAACATGCAACAAAGAGTCACTCCAAGTCAATAATAGCAGAGAACAAACGAAGAGATTATGGTAGGGTACGAAACCACCTCAAAGTTATTCTTTCCAATCAATCCGTTGGGCTATTCCTATAAGTGTCACAAACAGCCCTAGAGTTCGTACTAGAATAACACCTTAAGACACAAATCAACCAAAACCCTAATGTCACCTAGATACTCCAATGTCACCTCAAGTATCCGTGGGTATGATTATACGATATGCATCACACAATCTCATATTCATCTATTCAACCAACACAAAGGACCTCAAAGAGTGCCCTAAAGTTCTACCGGAGAATCACGACGAAAACGTGTGCCAACCCCTATGCACAGGTTCATGGGCGGAACCCGCAAGTTGATCACCAAAACATGCATCAAGTGAATCACGTGGTATCCCATTGTCACCACAGATACACACGGCAAGACATACATCAAGTGTTCTCAAATCTTTAAAGACTCAATCTGATAAGATAACTTGAAAGGGGAACCTTAATTCATTACAAGAGAGTAGAGGGGGGAGAAAACATCATAGAATCCAACTATAATAGCAAAGCTCGCGATACATCAAGATCGTATCACCTCAAGAACACGAGAGAGAGAGAGATCAAACACATAGCTACTGGTACATACCCTCAGCCCCGAGGGAGAACTACCCCCTCCTCGTCATGGAGAGCACCGGGATGATGAAGATGGCCACCGGAGAGGGATTCCCCCTCAGGCAGTGTGCCGCAACGGGTCTAGATTGGCTATCGGTGGCTACGGAGGCTTCTGGCGGCGGAACTCCCGATCTATTGTGCTCTCTGATGTCTTTAGGGTATATGGAGATATATATAGGCGGAAGAAGTACGTCAGGGGGGCCACGAGGGTGGAGGGGGCGCCCTAGGGGGTGGGCGCGCCCCCCTACCTTGTGGCCTCCTCGAAGCTTCCCTTACGTGCACTTCAAGTCTTCTGGGCTTCTTTCCTTCCAAAAATGAGTTCCGTGAAGTTTCAGGTCAATTGGACTCCGTTTGATTTTCCTTTTCTTCGAAACCCTAAAACATGGTAAAAATAAAAACTGGCATTGGGCTCTGGGTTAATAGGTTAGTCCCAAAAATGATATAAAAGTGTATAATAAAGCCCATAAACATCCAAAACAGTAGATAATATAGCATGGAGCAATCAAAAATTATAGATACGTTGGATACGTATCAGCATCCCCAAGCTTAATTCTTGCTCGTCCTCGAGTAGGTAAATGATAAAAACAGAATTTATGATGTGGAATGCTACTTGACATATTTATCTAAGTAATTATCTTCATTTTGGTAAGAATATTCAGATCCATAGGATTCAAGACAAAAGTTTAATATTGATATAATAATACTTCAAGCATACTAACCAAGCAATTATGTCTCTTTGAAATAACATGGCCAAAGAAAGTTATCCCTACAAAATCATATAGTCTGGCTATGCTCCATCTTCACCACACAAAAAATTTAAATCATGCACAACCCCGATGACAAGCCAAGCAATTGTTTCATACTTTTGACATTCTCAAAAAAAAAATTCAATCTTCACGCAATACCCATCCGTTGCATGAGCCATGGACATAGCACTATAGGTGGAATAGAATGGTGGTTGTGGAGGAGACAAAAAGGAGAAGATAGTCTCACATCAACTAGGCTTATCAACGGGATATGAAGATGCCCGTCAATAGATATCAATGTGAGTGAGTAGGGATTGCCATGCAATGGATGCACTAGAGCTATAAGTGTATGAAAGCTCAACAAAAGAAACTAGTGGGTGTGCATCCAACTTGCTTGCTCACGAAGACCTAGGGCATTTTGAGGAAGCCCATCATTGGAATATACAAGCCAAGTTCTATAATGAAAGATTCCCACTAGTATATGAAAGTGACAACATAGGAGACTCTTTATCATGAAGATCATGGTGCTACTTTGAAGCACAAGTGTGGTAAAAGGAGAGTAACATTGTCCCTTCTCTCTTTTGCTCTCATTTTTTTATTATTTTTATTTTTTTTATTTGGGCCTTTTCTCTTTTTTATGGCCTCTTTTCTCTTTTTTTATTTGGGCTTCTTTGGCCTCTTTTATTTTTTTATTTCTGTTCGGAGTCTCATCCCGACTTGTGGGGGAATCATAGTCTCCATCATCCTTTCCTCACTGGGACAATGCTCTAATAATGATGATCATCACACTTTTATTTACTTACAACTTAAGAATTACAACTCGATACTTTGAACAAGATATGACTCTATATGAATGCCTCCGGCGGTGTACCAGGATGTGCAATGATTCATGAGTGATATGTATGAAAGAATTATGAATGGTGGCTTTGCCACAAATACAATGTCAACTACATGATCATGCAAAGCAATATGACAATGATGGAGCGTGTCATAATAAAAGAAACGGTGGAAAGTTGCATGGCAATATATCTCGGAATGGCTATGGAAACGCCATGATAGGTAGGTATGGTGGCTGTTTTGAGGAAGGTATATGGTGGGTTTATGATACCGGTGAAAGTTGCGTGGTACTAGAGAGGCTAGCAATGGTGGAAGGGTAAGAGTGCGTATAATCCATGGACTCAACATTAGTCATGAAGAACTCACATACTTATTGCAAAAATCTATTAGTTATCGATATAAAGTACTATGTGCATGCTCCTAGGGTGATAGATTGGTAGGAAAAGACCATCGCTCGTCCCCGACCGCCACTCATAAGGAAGGCAATCAATAAATAAATCATGCTCCGACTTCATCACATAACGGTTCACCGTACGTGCATGCTACGGGAATCACAAACTTGAACACAAGTATTTCTCAAATTCACAACTACTCAACTAGCATGACTCTAATATCACTATCTCCATATCTCAAAACAATTATCAGGTATCAAACTTCTCTTAGTATTCAATGCACTCTATATGAAAGTTTTTATTATATCCCTCTTGGATGCCCATCATATTAGGACTAGTTTCATAACCAAAGCAAATTACCATGATGTTTAGGACTCTCAAAATAATATAAGTGAAGCATGAGAGATCATCTATTTCTTCAAAATAAAACTACCACCATGCTCTAAAAGATATAAGTGAAGTACTGGAGCAAACAACAAATTACTCCGAAAGATATAAGTGAGGATCAATAATTAGTTGAATAATTATGCAACTATATGAAGACTCTCTAACATTTAATAATTTCAGATCTTGATACTTTATTCAAACAGCAAGAAAAACAAAATAAAATGATATCTAAGAATAGCAAACATCATGTGAAGAAGCAAAAACTTAGGATCAACTGAAACTAACCGATAGTTGTTGAAGAAGAAAGGTGGGATGCCAACCGGGGCATCCCCAAGCTTATACGCTTGAGACCTCTTGAAATATTATCCTGGGATGCCTTGGGCATCCCCAAGCTTGAGATTTTGTGTCCCCTTAATTCCTCTCATATCACGGTCTCCCTAAATCTCAAAAGCTTCGTCCACACAAAACTCAACAAGGACTCGTGAGATAAGTTAGTATAAACCATTGCAAAAACCTTATCATACTCTACTGTAGCAAATCACTAAAATTATTATTCAACATTGCATACTAAATTCCTCTGCATATTTAATAGTCCTATCCTCAAATAGAATCATTAACGAAGCAAACATATGCAAACAATGGAAACATAACAGCAATCTGCCTAAACAGGACAGTCTGTAAAGAATGCAGCAACATCCACACTTCCCTAGCTCCAAAAATTATGAAAGAAAATTCCCACTGTAGTAAATTTATCAGAGCTTAATATGCAAAAAGTTTCAACATTTTATCACATTCTGACTTTTCTAGGGAATTATTGGAACAACGGTAAACTTTCTGTTTTCAAGCAGCAACATGTGGACTTCTAAAGTAGGCATAGTAAAGGCTATCAATGCCACTTTTATTGAAATAAAAGATGCAAAACATTTTTATAAATAACAGCAAGCAAAGCTTAACAAAATAAATTGACGCTCCAAGCAAAACACATATCATGTGGTAAATAAAAATATAGCTCCAAGTAAAGTTACCGATGAACGAAGACGAAAGAGGGGATGCCTTTCGGGGCATCCCCAAGCTTAGGCTCTTGGTTGTCCTTGAATATTACCTTGGGGTGCCTTGGGCATCCCCAAGCTTAGGCTCTTGCCATTCCTTATTCCATAGTCCATCGAATCCTTACCCAAAACTTGAAAACTTCACAACACAAAACTTAACAGAAAACTCGTAAGCTCCGTTAGTATAAGAAAATAAATTACCACATCAAGGTACTGTAATGAACTCATTCTTTATTTATATTGGTGTTAAACCTACTGTATTCCAACTTCTCTATGGTTTCCTCTTTTTTTACCACGGATTGTGAATCTAGACTGATCCAAACCGGCTCTTCTTCATCCGGAAAAATTTGCGGCCTTCTCGATCCCTGGGAGAGATCCCACCAAGAACTCATCACCACCGTTCACAGGCCCCACGGTGGGCGCCAACAGTCGATCCTTTTCCATGACTGAAAAATTGAGCAACTAAAGTCAGCAGTTGCTGCTACACCAGCTATGGTAATTCAATCCTAAACTTCATGCCGAGGAGCTTCAGATTAGAGCAAGTCTTGAGACTGAATGTAACGCCCCGAGACCGATGTGCCAGGTGTCGTTCAGTTATTCGTTGTTGTTGCGTTGTCATTGCTTGTGTGTCATGCATTTCATATCATGTCATCATGTGCATTGCATTTGCATACGTGTTCATTTCATGCATCGGAGCATTTTCCCCGTTGTCCGTTTTGCATTCCGGCGCTTCGTTCTCCTCCGGTGGTCATTTCTACCTTTCTTCCATGTGTGGGGGTTAAACATTTCCGGATTTGACCGGGACTTGCCAAGCAGCCTTGGTTTACTACCGGTAGACCGCGTGTCAAGTTTCGTACCATTTGGACTTCATTTGATGCTCCAACGGTTAACAGAGGGACCGAAAAGGCCTCGTGTGTGTTGCAGCCCAACACCCCTCCAATTTGGCCCAAAACCCACCAAACTCTGCTCCATCACCTAAAGCGTTCGATCACGATCGCGTGGCCAAAAACCGCACCTCATTTGGACTCTCCTAGCTCCACTTATGCCTATAAATAGACCCCCCGTTTTTCGGATCTCCTCCCCCACGAAACCCTAAAAATCCATCTCTCCGCGCGCCGGACACGTCCGCCCGGCGCCAGACACGTCCGCCGCGCCCCCCTCGCCCTATCCGCCGCCGCCACGTGGCACCTGGCCGCCGCCGCCGCCGCGGCCCGCCCAGGCCCGAGGCGGGCCCTCTCCCGCGCCTCACCGGGCCGCCCCACGCGCCGCCGCCTTTCGCCTCGCACGCCGCGCGCGCCGGCTGCCGCCGTCCCGCCCGCCTTCCGCCGCCGCCTCGCCCGCGGGTCCCCACCGCCGCCGCCGGGCAGCGCGCCGCCCCGAGCCACGCAGCTCCTCGGCCTCCTCCGCTCCTCCACGCCCCGGGAAGCGCCAAGTCCGGCGACTCCGACAACTCCGGCCATCTCCGGCGACTTCGAGCTCCGTTCCGGCCATCCTCGATTTCCGCGCTCGTTGAACAGTGCATGAACAGTGCCAGATCCAGATCTGGAAACTCCGCGGTTGACTTTTTCCCCTCTCCCCCTAATTTTTATGCATACTTTGACCTGCCATATCTCCGCATCCGTAGCTCCGATTTGGACATATAGTATATCAAAATGTTCGCCTCGATGAGTACATCATTTCATTCCATTGCATCATTCTCATTTGAGCTCATCTGATGCCCGAAATGCTGTTAGAAGGAGGCTTCGTGAGTTAATTGTCAGATCTGCTAGTTCATCTTAGACTTTTGTCATTTTTGCCATGATTGTTGTGTCCATGATATGCCTGTGAGTCCTTCATATGTTTCGTTAAGCATCTTGTTATCTTTCCAGAGGTGCAACCCATGCATTTTTGTGATGTGTGTGGTGACTTGTGCAAGCTTGCAAAGTGAGGCACCCGGTAGATCTGTTTTCAGGGACTTAGTAGTTTCACTAAGTCCTGGGATTATTTAGTTCATGATGCCATATGTTCGTGTTGTTTCCTAGTGATACGTGCCTCTTTTGGGGATGATCAGTAAAGGAGTTTTGTTAATATTGTAGTGCTCTATCCATCCATGTCTTTGTTTGCATATATGGAGCACCCTAGCTTGAGTCAATCAAGCTCTACTTTTGCTTCGTTGTGAATCTGGGCAGATCGTCAACTTGTTTGCGATTTTGCCGATGTTATTGTAGTTGATCCGTGCATGCTATGCCATTGTTCTTGCCATGTCTAGCTAGCATTTTGTGCCTTCTTAATGGATGTATCCTTGCCTTGCCATGACTTGCAGTGAGTGCATCGAGCTCGTTAACATGCCTTCGTGAGTTATGTTTCAGCATGTCCCAGTTTTCACTAAGTCTGGAAACTGATTATGTTTTAGCTATGTTCGTGTGCTTGTTAGTATATTTTGTGATCCCTTTTGGCTCAAGGTCACTAAGGGACTTTTGTTAAGCTTGTTGAGTAGCTCCATGCCATGTCTTTCTTTGTCATGTTCAGGTCCTGTAGCATGTTGTTTTGTTGCTCCGAAGAGGGCTTCATGATCTGAAATTCTAGACAAGTGTTAATTTCACTAAGTCTGAGATCTGTTTTGCATTTGCGTTTTTGCCATGCTTGTTTGAACCTCTTAATGGATGAATTGGCCGTAGCTCAGTGCTAGTCTTTTGTTAAGCATCTTGAATGCTTCCCTGCCATGTATTTTTTTGCCATGTTTGAGTACTGTAGCATGTTCATCTCATTGCATTTAGATGCCTACTTGCTGTAAATCGCAGACCGGTGTCATGTTTGAAACGCTTGCCATTTCCAAACCGTAACTCCGATTCCGGCGTTCTTTATATCATTTTCAAGCGATTTCATCCCCTCTTTCCAGTGGCACACTTGGTTTTCCAAGTTGAGGCCAGGTTCATGCATTTCCTGTCATATCTTGCATTTTGCATACCGCATCGCATCCCTCATCTCGCATATCATACCATGTTCATGTGTTGGTTGTTTACTATGTTGTGTGTTTCTTTTCCGGTGATTGCTTCTTCGGGTTGGTTCCGTTAACGTCGCGTTTGTGAGGACCCGTTCGTCTACGTCCGTTTATCTTCTTCATGGACTCGTTCTTCTTCCTTGCGGGATTTCAGGCAAGATGATCATACCCTCGAAATAACTACTATCTTTGCTTTGCTAGATGCTCGCTCTTTTGCTGGCCTATGCTGCGATACCTACCACTTGCTTATCATGCCTCCTAATTTGTTGAACCAAGCCTCTAACCCACCTTGTCCTAGCAAACCGTTGTTTGGCTATGTTACCGCTTTGCTCAGCCCCTCTTATAGCGTTGTTAGTTGCAGGTGAAGATTGAAGTTTGTTCCTTGTTGGAACATGGTGATGTTGTTCCTTGTTGGAACATGTTTACTTGTTGGGATATCACTATATATCTTATTTAATTAATGCATCTATATACTTGGTAAAGGGTGGAAGGCTCGGCCTTATGCCTGGTGTTTTGTTCCACTCTTGCCACCCTAGTTTCCGTCATATCGGTGTTATGTTCCCGGATTTTGCGTCCCTTACGCGGTTGGGCTATAATGGGAACCCCTTGGCAGTTCGCCTTAAGTAAAGCTTTTCCAGCAATGCCCAACATTGGTTTTACCATTTGCCACCTAGCCTTTTCTTTTCCCTTGGGGGTCGCGCGCCCAAGGGTCATCATTATTTTACCCCCCCCCCGGGCTAGTGCTCCTCTGAGTGTTGGTCCAACTTGTCAGCCACCGGTGGCCACCAGGGGCAACTCTGGGCTGGCCTACCGGAAGTTTAGACAATCCGGTGTGCCCTGAGGAAGAGATATGTGCAGCTCCTATCAGGATTTGTCGGCACATTCAGGCGGTGTTGCTGGTTTAGTTTTACCCTGTCGAAATGTCTTGTTGTACCGGGATACCGAGATTGATCGGAATGTCTCGGGAGGAGGTATATTCCTTCATTGACCGTGAGAGCTTGTGATTGGCTAAGTTGGGACACCCCTGCAGGGATTTGAACTTTCGAAAGCCGTGCCCGCGGTTATGGGCAGATGGGAATTTGTTAACGTCCGGTTGTAGAAAACCTGAAGTTGACCTTAATTAAAAAATGAATCAACCGCGTGTGTAACCGTGATGGTCTCTTTCCGGCGGAGTCCGGGAAGTGAACACGGTTGTTGGAGTTATGCTTGACGTAGGTAGTCCAGGATCACTTCTTGATCATACTTTTATCGACCGTGCTTTGCCTTCTCTTCTCGCTCTCATTTGCGTATGTTAGCCACCATATATGCTAGTCGCTTGCTGCAGCTCCACCTCATATCTTTACCTTACCCATAAGCTTAAATAGTCTTGATCGCAAGGGTGCGAGATTGCTGAGTCCCCGTGGCTCACAGATACTTCCAAAACCAGCTTGCAGGTGCCGTCGAGTCCGTGCAGATGGCGCTACCAAGCTCAGGAGGAGCTCGATGAAGATCTTGTACTTTATGTTGTTTCGTGCTAGTCGATCAGTAGTGGAGCCCAGTTGGGGTCGATCGGGGACCTTTGTCGCATTTGGGGTTCTTCTTTTATTTTGGTTCCGTAGTCGGACCTTGATAGTATATGGATGATGTAATGCTTTATTCATGTAATTGTGTGAAGTGGCGATTGTAAGCCAACTATGTATCTTTTTCCCCTATTGTATTACATGGGTTGTGTGAAGATTACCTCACTTGCGACATTGCTTTCAATGCGGTTATGCCTCTAAGTCGTGCTTCGACACGTGGGAGATATAGCCGCATCGAGGGCGTTACACTGAAGCAATGTGAGCGAGTCTTTTTCCTGCTATGGAGAGCTCATGGACAAGGATAATTCAGCTAGCCATGCACTAGGTGCGCCCGGGTCAGAGTTCAGTTAAAATTAACTCCGATGCTACCTTTCTACCGAAGGCTGCTGAGGACAGGGGCCATATGGAATTGGAGATGGGTCACACCGCGGACCAGAAATTGGGGCTTCGAACCTCTCACACTGTTGTGAGCCAAATGGCCATTGCTACCCACATGGGGCTCAGTTGCTCAAAACCTGATGCGAGCTCAGATCTGGAGCAGTTCACTAGTACTCCATAATACTAGCTGAAGACTACTCCACGTGAAACCCCAAGGACCACTGGCATTTGCACAGAGATCGAGGTTGATTAATCTGGAGCACATGCACCTAAAGAGGGAAAGGAAAAAGTAATGATGCCGTAAAGGAAAACTAGTACTCGTAGGACTAATCCTCTGCATAAAATCTGCCAAAGATTCAACTGCCGTCAGCCGCATTGGCTGTTGAATGGAATTTATCCTTAGGTGATATTTTTCCTGATAAAGTTGTTCATGCGGATTAATTCTATCAAGAATTTTTGTACTTTTAATTTGTACATGTTTATGTGTAGGTTAATTTATAAGCGCGAGGCCGCTTCACCTGTGGTACGATCTACATCAACTCGCTGGGACCGTGCTAGCGATTGACTCGCTGTTCGCACGGTTTACCGCGCCTGTGATTGACTCGTTCATCCGCACGCCTGTGATTAACTCGCCCGTCCGCACCGGCTTACAACACTGTGGCCGTCTCTCGTGACCGCGCCGGCTTACAACACCGCGGTCGACTCATCTATCGGCTCCCGCGGCTGACTCGGCCGTGGGTGATTTCATCTTCGCAATGGTGATCATCAACACCGCGGTGGATATTTTCTGGCCTAACATATCAGGTGAAATCCATCCATTATATTTTTACATTATACATTGCTTTCTTTAAAAGAGCAATTACTCTGGCTTGCAAAGTTATCTCATGCAGGACCCTAAACCACCATATGGGTGCAAATTTAAAAGCCGTCAGAAAACTTCCGGCTTAAAAAGAAGGATTTCGGTTCAAAATCCGGTTGAAGAGTCATCTCTCTCCCACAAAGCTTTTAAGCTCTCAATATCCGGTCTAATAATTTCCGGTTCAAGAGGAATTTATATCTTGCAAAAAGTTAAAGGTTGCCGAAGAGGACCTATTGCCATGATGCACGGTTCAAACATGGGTATCCTGCCTTATGGGCTCATCTTTATATGATCACTTGGGGGCTTCCTGTTCAAACATAGGTGTGTTCACCAAAGAGAACATAGCGTTACTACCCTCTTGATCCGGCTATCAAGTCAATGCTATCATAAGGGGCCAAAGAGAGTCTGCTGCACAGCACAGCTCACAATATCACTTGGGGGCTATGTTCGAACCATAGTCACACCTCTTGATAGGCATAAGGGCCACCAGGGAAATCATATGGGGGCTATGGGTTCGAACCATAGCTACACCTCTTGATAGGCATAAGGGCCACCAGGGAAATCACTTGGGGGCTTGGTCGTATCCGAACCATAGCTACACCTCTTGATAGGCATAAGGCCACCAGGGAAATCACTTGGGGTCTTGGTCATATTCGAACCATAGCTACACCTCTTGATCGGCGCAAAGCCACAATTATGACTACATGGGGGCTCTGGACATATCTGAACCATAACTTAAACCCTCTTGATCATACATATATTACATCATACGTCATCATCATATCATCATAGCATGTATCATACCGGTGTCTTTGACCCGGCTCGGTTTTCAACTACAAATTGTCAATATATGATCAGTTATAATCCGGAGATTATCAACCCGGTCTGGTTTTGACTACAAGTCGCCAGTATTATATATGGTTAATCTGGTGTATTTCACAGCCCGGCACGGTTTTATCATAAACTGGCACAATATGGAAGGAGTTATCATATTCAAGATTTGGGTTATCACCCTTACTAAAAAAAGTTGGTAAACCAACGATGTGATTCAATGTCACAGGTATGATCTATTTCATATTTGATTATTCTTAAGTGCAGCCTTGGTTATAAACCCGGGTTATATGTTGGGCGTTATGACCCGTCCGGCGGTAAACTGCCAGGACACTTTAAACTTGTTGTATGCAGAAACAGGTTGAATAAAGCATAATTACAAATCACCGGTGTTTATTGAACCGGCCTGGCCTTGGACTATAAGTCGCTAGTATATATTTGGATTGCGCCATTGGAATTATGCGCTTATAAATCATTGGGTATATTATTCAAATAGCCAACATGGCTGGATTTTTTATGGTTATCAATAACCAGTATTATGATTAAGGTTTTCAAAGTCGCTTTAGCGCAATGTCTATTATTTTTTATTCTATAATGGAAGGAATAGTCCCGAGTCGCTGCAGGCTTACAACCCGGCACTTGGGGGCTACATTATTCAAATTGAGATTACATGCAAGTCTCATGTCGCTGCAAGCATGCATCATGACACTTGGGGTCTAATGCAAAGTCATTTTTACTAGTCTTATTGAAGACCCGACTCATCATATTATAATAAGCCGGCCCTTGGGGGCTACCAATTGCTCCTGTCAACAATTCAAGGTACACAAGTTTTCGTCCATAATAATTGAAGGATCCATTGCTCAGTTGGTAAAGCACAAAGCTCTTAACCTTGTGGACGTGGGTTTAAGCCCTACGATGGAAGCTACGTTATAAGATGTTATTTTCATTGAAGTATATATCAAGTACCGGTTTAGTATTATCTTACTAAGCCGGCCCTTGGGGGCTACACATCACTGCTAAAATCTACATGCTTATATTTACAAAGTCCCTACTCATTATTGCATAATGACCCGGCCCTTGGGGGTTACACTGATTGAAGTTTTTATAAGCAATTACAAGTCCGAGGTTGCTGCAAGCATGACAACCCGGTACTTGGGGGCTACATATATGGAGTATTCAGTTTATATGATTGAGATGAACAAACCGGATTTCTTCAAGGTTGAAACACTTATTGAAGCAAGTCTTGAGTTATCACTATGTTCTCCTCTTAAGACTTGGGGGCTACAGGTATTATGCATATAAAGGAGGAACATCTTCATTTTATTAGTTTTGAGCAAATCAGGAAAGATCAATACATGACCCGGTGTCGACAACAATTATGACCCGGTGCCATCAATATTTATAAACCGGTCATTTTGGTAATATTAAAACCGGCAAGTTTTACATCTTCAAACTGGTTGAATATCAGATAAGTATTTCAAGACCCATATTTCTTAAACCGGCGCTTTGGAAGCCGACTCAAGTGGATTATTCTTCACAATATTTCTTTGTGAGAAACCCATGTCAACAAATTGAGTATGAAGCTGTCTTGTTAACCCGGATTTTCTAGAAGGATGAAATGACAAGGACTTAAGGGTCATCAGATGTCGGTTTACAAGAATTCTTAACCTAGAGCACAACCTGTCAATTTTCTTCTTGTGTTTATTTTGCAGTATAATTTTACCATGGATAAATCCAAGCTAAACTTGGGGGCTAATGTCGGGGATATACCCCGCGGCATAAACCGGCCGGAAGTTTAACCTAGCCGGACTAGGCGTTTCATTGGTAAACCGCCAGAGGATTGGCGACTTACGTGTCTGGCGGTTCACTGGTATGACGATTCACGAGCCTAAAGATTCATTGGTGACCCGGCGTGTGTTCCAGATGGATGACAAAGCCCAAGGCCCAGTAGGCCGGTTTATGTTAATGGTAAATCGGCAAAGAGTTAAGACAGAGAGTCAAGACAGATGGCTAAGACAGACGGTAAACGGCTGGTGTTAAACCGACGGACAATGTTAAACCGGCAGACAATGTTAAACCGGCAGACAATATTTGTAAACCGGTAGACCAATATTAAACCGGCAGACGCTAAGAAGCCCAGGAAGAGAAGTCAGAATAGTTTAAGTTAAAGTTCGAGTTGGAATCCATTTGTAATAGAGTAATCCTAATTCTAATAGGACTAGTCACGTAAACCGCCCCTTCAACATATATAAGGAGGGGCAGGGCTCCCCAAAAAGGGGGGAAGATGGACAAGTTCCACAAGTTGGACAAGTTAGGTTTAGACAATAGCTCTCGAGATAGAGCACTCTTGTAACCGTGATCATCATCATCAATATCAATGAAGCAGGATGTAGGCTTTTACCTCCACCGTGAGGGGTCGAACCTGGGTAAAACATCGCGTCTCTCGTCCCGCTCAACCCCTTCAAGCTACTACATAGATGCGTTGGCCTCACGACAAAGTCCTGACACTAAGGACATCTGCCGTGACAATTCCAGGACAGTTTATAAACTATTTTGCTAGCCATAGATTCATCAAAATAAGTAAACAACACATGAAAAATAGAATCTGTCAAAAACAGAACAGTCTGTAGTAATTTGAATCAAACGTATACTTCTGGAACTCATAAAATTTTCAAATAAATTGCTGCACGTGAGGAATTTATCTATTAATCATCTGCAAAAAGAATTAACTAAATATCACTCTCCAATAAAAAATGGCAGCAATTCTCGTGAGCGCTAAAGTTTCTGTTTTTTACAGCAAGATTAAAAAGACTTTCCCCAAGTCTTCCCAACGGTTCTATTTGGCACAAACACTAATTAAAAGCATAAAACCACATCTAAATAGAGGCTTGATGAATCATTTATTACTAAATAGGAACAAAAATAAAATTGGGTTGCCTCCCAACAAGCGCTATCATTTAACGCCCCTAGCTAGGCATGATGATTTCAATGATGCTCACATAAAGGATAAGAATTGAAACATAATGAGAGCATCATGAAGAAAATGACCAGTACATTTAAGCCTAACCCACCTCCTATGCATAGGGATTCTATGAGCAAACAACTTATGGGAGCAAGAATCAACTTGCATAGGAAAGGAAAACATGCATAACTTCAAAATTTTAAGCACATAGAGAGGAAACTTGATATTATTGTAATTCCTACAAGCATATGTTCCTCCCTCATAATAATTTTCAGTAGCATCATGAATGAATTCAACAATATAATCAGCACCTAAAGAATTCTTTTCATTATCTACAAGCATAGAAATTTTATTACTCTCCACATAAGCAAAATTCTTCTCATTCAGAATAGTGGGAGTATCATAAGAAACTCGAATACTATAAATTGTTTCCACATTAAAAGAGTAATGTTCAGAACAGGGGTAACCATAATCATGACAAGTTTTATAAATATAATCACTACTTTTTATAGCATAAGTATCATCACAATAATCATCATAAGTAGGAGGCATGCTATCATCATTATAAATTTGCATATCAAAACTTGGGAGACTAAAAATATCATCTTCATTAAATGTAGCATCCCCAAGCTTAGGACAAACATTAATTTCAGCAAATATATTCTCAAAAACATCATCTTCATCAAACATAGCATCCCCAAGCTTGGGCCTTTTCATATCATAAGCATAATCACTCTCATAATTAATAGTATGGATAGCACCAATAGTATAGCAATTATCATATTCTTCCAAGCAAGTGCCAAAAAGATTTTCAAGATCATAAGAAGTATCATTATCTTCCACAATTATATTTTCATGAGGCACAATAGTAATAGGAGTAGCATTATTTGGGAGAGATATCTTCTTACCTCTCTTCCTTTTTCTTTTCTTCTTCTTCACCACATCATGTGTGGGTTCAATCCTCTTTATGGAGCTCCTTATTAATGAGATTGGTTGAATAGGAGGATCCTCGTCGTTACCTGATTCATCATAAGAAATAATAGGAGGATATTGGGAAATCTCTTCCCTTTCATTAGTATTCTCTTCATCTTCTATTTCTTTTCTTTTCTTTATGTAGTTGGCAATATAAGGATTTTCAATACAATTCACCGCACAATACATATAAATTTCCTCTAGATCAAATCCAAGAAGTTTATAACGGGCAAATTCTGGAAGATAATTAGTTATACGTTTCATTTCTTCATAACTCATAAGCAAACTAAGTTCATTATGATGTGCGAGGGAAATCAAGTCATCACAATTTTTGGACATGATACGATCATGAAACAATTTGCATTGGGTATTGAAATGATCATGTTCATTACAAAGCTCACAAGTATGGCCAATATAATTTAAATTTTCAGCACATTCATCTAACCTTTCTTGCAACAATTTAGTTTCTAAGTACTTATGCCTCTTGCAATATCTATCTTCCCTATTTGGTGTGTACTTACAAACCCAATGTACTCCAGAAAAATTGACATGTTTATAGGAGACATTTTCATCATAACTAGTGCAATCATCATTAGTATCATGGATATTCAAAGAATTCGTACTAACAACATTGCAATCATGCTCATCATTCAAATATTTAGTGCCAAACATTTTATAGATTTCTTCTTCTAGCACTTGAGCACAATTATCCTTTCCATCATACTCACGAAAGATATTAAAAAGGTTAAGCATATGAGAGAAACTAAATTCCATTTTTTGTAGTTTTCTTTTATAAACTAAACTAGTGATAAAACAAGAAACTAAAAGACTCGATTGCAAGATCTAAAGATATACCTTCAAGCACTCACCTCCCCGACAACAGCGCCAGAAAAGAGCTTGATGTCTACTACACAACCTTATTCTTGTAGACGTTGTTGGGCCTCCAAGTGAAGAGGTTTGTAGGACAGTAGCAAATTTCCCTCAAGTGGATGACCCAAGGTTTATGAATCCATAGGAGGCGTAGGATGAAGATGGTCTCTCTCAAGCAACCCTGCAACCAAATAACAAAGAGTCTCTTGTGTCCCCAACACAACCAATACAATGGTAAATTGTATAGGTGCACTAGTTCGGCGAAGAGATGGTGATACAAGTGGTATATGGATACTAGATAATAGTTTTTGTAATCCGAAAATATAAAAACAGCAAGGTAACTAATGATAAAAGTGAGCGTAAATGGTATTGCAATGCGTCGAAACAAGGCCTAGGGTTCATACTTTCACTAGTGAAAGTTCCCTCAACAATAATAACATAATTGGATCACATAACTACCCCTCAACATGCAACAAAGAGTCACTCCAAGTCACTAATAGCGGAGAACAAATGAAGAGATTATGGTAGGGTACGAAACCACCTCAAAGTTATTCTTTCCAATTAATCCGTTGGGTTATTCCTATAAGTGTCACAAACAGCCCTAGAGTTCGTACTAGAATAACACCTTAAGACACAAATCAACCAAAACCCTAACGTCACCTAGATACTCCAATGTCACCTCAAGTATCCGTGGGTATGATTATACGATATGCATCACACAATCTCAGATTCATCTATTCAACCAACACAAAGGACCTCAAAGAGTGCCCCAAAGTTCTACCAGAGAATCACGACGAAAATGTGTGCCAACCCCTATGCGTAGGTTCATGGGCGGAACCCGCAAGTTGATCACCAAAACATACATCAAGTGAATCACGTGGTATCCCATTGTCACCACAGATACACACGGCAATACATACATCAAGTGTTCTCAAATCTTTAAAGACTCAATCTGATAAGATAACTTCAAAGGGGAACCTCAATTCATTACAAGAGAGTAGAGGGGGGAGAAAACATCATAGGATCCAACTACAATAGCAAAGCTCGCGATACATCAAGATTGTATCACCTCAAGAACACGAGAGAGAGAGAGAGAGAGAGATCAAACACATAGCTACTGGTACATACCCTCAGCCCCGAGGGAGAACTACTCCCTCCTCGTCATGGAGAGCACCGGGATGATGAAGATGGCCACCGGAGAGGGATTCCCCCTCCGGGAGGGTGCCGCAACAGGTCTAGATTGGCTTTCGGTGGCTACAAAGGCTTCTGGCGGCGGAACTCCCAATCTATTGTGCTCTCTGATGTCTTTAGGGTATATGGAGATATATAGGCGGAAGAAGTATGTCAGGGGGGACATGAGGGGACCACGAGGGTGGAGGGCGCGCCCTAGGGGATTGGGCGCGCCCCCTACCTCGTGGCCTCCTCGAAGCTTCCCTTACGTGCACTTCAAGTCTTTTGGGCTTCTTTCCTAACAAAAATGAGTTCCGTGAAGTTTCAGGTCAATTGGACTCCGTTTGATTTTCCTTTTCTTCGAAACCCTAAAACAAGGTAAAAACAGAAACTGGCACTGGGCTCTGGGTTAATAGGTTAGTCCCAAAAATGATATAAAAGTGTATAATAAAGCCCATAAACATCCAAAATAGTAGATAATATAGCATGGAGCAATCAAAAATTATAGATACGTTGGAGACGTATCAGGTACCCGCTACCCCTGTATGCCCAAGCCGAGGGCTCGGGAGGACGAAGTGACGAGAAGCGCCGCCCACGCTTCATCCGGGGTCGCCACGCCACAATGACGCATGCCGTCCATGCCGCGGACTCCTCGCGCGAGTTGGTGCTGTGGGCGCCGACGCCTCCGAGCTCCTGGATCCGCTTCCCACGGTTCTTCTCCAACGTGATGCCGCCGAGGGGGCCTCTCGAACTCTGGCTGCAGCATGCCGATTGCAGTGCTCTGGCGATCAGAGCGATGATCAAAGCGGTCCCCACTGGCAAGATCTTCATGACTTGCGGTTGGGGCGAGGTCGCACGGGTCCGTCGTGCGAGGGGCGCCCTCGCGATCCACTTCGAGAACGACGACACCTCCATGCTTTTCTTCAAGGTCTTCGACGCCGAGGGCCGTCGCCTGGAGTGCTGCTCTGGAGAAGAACGCGAGGCTGGTGCACGCTCCGCTCGCGTCCACTGCAGCAGCAGCAGCCCTTGGGAGTCCAGCAGTTCGCCTGAGCTCTACGAGACTCCAGAGACGAGCAACGATAGCTACGTCCCCCCGAGCTCCCGCCGTGCTCGGAGCAGGGCTACGGCGTCCGGCCGCCGCTGCCGCTGATCTGGATGGGGTTGACGCTGGCCTCCCGTGGCCCACTGTTGATGATGGCGTCCGCCACGGGAGGATGTAGATAGGATCCCCCTTAGCATCAGCTTTTGTTTCCTGCGAAGAATCATGAATCACCCCATGGGGGCATGTAAGGATCTGTAATGCCTTTGTACCTATCTTCCTTATTATGAAGATTTGATGAACACGTGTCCCGTTAAGGCTCGGTTCCCCTTTCTTTCCTCGCGATAGCTTGTTGCTCTACGCTGATAGGTCCCAATCCCAAGGCGGCTACAATCGTCGTTGGTATGCCAGGTCGCGATGTCGTGGTCAAGGCCAGGAGGTGCGCGGCCCGAGGTCCAGTAAGAGCCCCTGAGGCGCGATGCTCAGGAGGTCCCCCTTAGCGCCCAAGCGGCCATGGTAAGGAAAGAAAGGAAGATGACTTGGCTGCAATGGGGTTGCGGCATGGTGTGAGCGGCTACTAGGCCCAAATGTTTAGCCGATCCGAGGGAGAGACTTATCTTGCTGACTTCGCTGTGATTCCTGATGTTGCACTAGGGCTGCGCGCGAACTTCCTCGACATAGCTAGGCCGGTCCGTACGAGTTTTCCTTCTCCCGAGCTCTTCTTAATGCTCTGCATCCTCAGGTCCCGGCCCTCGAGCGAGCTCAGCCGCCACTGGTATGCCAGGTTGCGATGCCGTGGTCAATGCCAGGGGGTGAGGGCTGGAGAGCTAGTAAGAGCTGCTGAGTCGCAATGCTCAAGGGCCCCCCTTTTAACGCGTAAGCGAATCGCACGAGAGAAAAGGAGACTCGCGGTGCCGCCTGCTATCCTTCCCGCGGGGTCCCTGTAGATAGGCACAAGAAGAAACATGGTTTGCCGTTACTGCCGCCTGCCCGCCGCTGGTTGGTCCGGGTGAAGTGAAGGCACTGAGGGCCTGGTGAGGTGGCGTGCACGGCGCGTGCCGTGAGCCAGAGCTCGACCACTCAGATTTGTTGGTCATGGCAGGGCCGGACCCATGCACCAGTGCCGTGCCTGAGTAGAGGCCCCGAGGGAGGTGATGATCGAGTAGGTGATGGCGGTTGGTAGGTTAAGCATGAAGAGCAGATCGACTTGGATAAATGCAAGAAGATACATGCCACTGGTCTGGCCCAAGCGGCACGGGGATGATGCAACCTGTGGGGCGCCCCCAACAAAGTAAGCTAGAGACATAGGCAGAAGGGATACATGCCACAGGAACGGACCCAGGCGGCCTGGGAAGAATGCAGCCCGAGGGGCGCTCCCAGCTTAAATGAACTTGGAAGATGTCACCTAGTTCTGTAGACGAAGTAGAGTTGGTGAAGCTGAAACCACGCGTTGAAGGAACGGCTCCTCATGAGCCACCGGGACCTTGAGCCTCGGGAGGCTCTGGGGGCTCAGGAGGTTCCCTGAAGACCATCGTCATCTCTTCCAGGACGGCATGGTACCTGGCCTCCTGAGCTGCCAGTACACGCCGCAGGTTGCGTTGGTAAGCCAGCGCCACGCTCGGCAAGGCGAAGGGCATGCGAACGTAGCTGTGTGGTGGACCCTCACAGCAGCCCCCACGTGATGGCCGGAAGCGTTCCTGAGATGCGGCCCTGTTGAGCCCTGGAATGTCGACGCAGGTGCGCAGCTCAGCACCCTCGCCTGGATGGTGAGGCGCGCTCGGTGAGCGGTTGTCGCCGCGCATGGCTCTCGCGTCTTGTAGCTCTTAGGTGGTCTTGGTGATGAACTCCTAGGTGGTGAGCACTCCTTGCCCCATGCTCTCTTGAGGAAAGTGTGCCGTGAAGCACTCTTCCAAGTGGTGCCCAAGCGCCTCCCTCGTGAGGTTGGCAAGGTCTAAGGCTCTCCAGAAGAGAGCTCCCGAGTCCTGCCTAAGGAGGGCACTGGGCGCGCTTTCCTATGCAATGGAGGGAGGTGCCCCTGGAGCGGGCGCTGATCCTGACGAGGCTCCTGATGTGACGTCCTCTTCTCGGGGTCTTGCGCGGCGCGGCAGCTTCTTCTTGGGGATGGTCTCCGGTGGGCCTTCACTTCTGCTGTCAGGGTTGTCGATTGCTGCGGCTTGGAAGGCATGCTCAAGGGAGCACACCACATCCCTTTCTTCACATGGGACTGTGATGATTCCCTCGCTTCCTGGCATCTTGAGAACATTGTAGCCGTGGTGAGTGATTGTACGGCAGGCGGATGTGCGCGACGTCGAAGTCGATGAGCTCGGTGCGGTAGTTCTTGCGCTCCCCAAAGGTGACAGGCAGGCGGACTTGCCCTATGGGTGTGGTGGAACCATCAGTCACTCCTGAGAAAGGCTTGCTTGGCTGGAGCTGCTCGTAGGGCACTTGGAAGTTGTCGAATGTGTCGACGGATAGGACATTGAGCCCTGCGCCGCCGTCGATGAGAGTCTTGGTGACTTGCACATTGATGATGACTGGGGAGCACATCATAGGGAGTGTGCCAGCGGTGGCTGCGCACTTGAGCTGGTCGGCCGAGTTGAAGGTGATGGCGCATTGGGACCACCTGAGCGGGCGCGTGGCCTCAAGCTTGGGGAGCGCCGCGTTCACCTCGCGAGCGAACTGTTTGAAGATGCGCTGAGAGGCTGGGGCCTGAGGACCGCCCAAGATGCAAGGGACCGCACGCGGCTCCTGGAAGCCCCCAGCCCCCTTGTCTTGGTGGTGGTCATCGTTCCTTCTCGGTGGCGGCATCGGGGGAAGACTGGCGTTGCCCTAGGGGCGATCCTCACGAGGTGGGTCCCTCCAGGCGCCCTCGCGAGGTTGGTCCTGCCAGCGGTCCTCATGAGGCCGGTCACGCCACTCATGGCGTGGGCCATGGTCGTCCCAGCGTCCGCCTCCGCGGCCGTAGCCCCGGTCATTGCGCTCGGGGTGTCGACCGAAGCGTCGTTCCCGTATGGCTCTGAGCTCTTGACATGCGCTGGTGTTGTGGGTGTTCAGGTTGTGGAAGGCGCAGAACGGACGGCCATTCTTGGATGACTCGGGTTGGTCTCTGCCTCGCTTGGTGTCGGGCTCCGCTGCGAGCACCACTGCCTCTTTGCGCTTCACGTCCTTGGCCTTGGCCTTCTTCTCCTCCACTCCTGCAGCTGGCAGCTCAAGGAGAGAGAGGTGTCCCTCCTCAGGTCTTGCGCACTTGGTCGCTAGGTTGAACAACTCCTGAGATGTGCAAAGCTCCTCGTGGATAGCTAGCTCTTCCTTCATCTTGACGTCTCGGACGCCGTCTGAGAAAGCGGAGATGATGGCTTCGTCCGTGACCTTGGGGATCTTGAAGCGGGAGTTGTTGAAGCGCTGGATGTACTTCTGGGGGGGTCTCTCCTGGCTGTTGCTTGATGCGGCCTAGATCACCCGCGGCCGATGGGCGGTCGCGAGTGCCCTGGAAGTTGGCGACGAAGCGGTCGCGCATCTCGTCCCAGGAGGAGATCGAGCCGTGCTGCAGGTTCAGGAGCCAGGAGCGGGCTCCATCCTTGAGAGCCATGGGAAACCAGTTCGCCATGACTTTTTCGTCGTCGTTGGCCGCTTCAATGCTCAACTCATAGAGCTGCAGGAACTCCGCGGGGTTGGCGGTGCCGTCGTATCGAGGAGGTAGATCTGGCTTGAACTTGCCTAGCCAGGCAATGCTAGGCAGCTCAGGGGTGAAGGCGCGGCAGCCGGCCGTGGTTGCTGGGGCCTTCTTCGGAGGTGGAGCTAGGTCTTGACGAGGCCCACGCTGCGCCGCTGCAGGCGGTACACGGTCTTGACGAGGTGGCGCGGGGAGCGCCGGTGCAGCTTCTCACGACCGCGGGATTTCTTGGCAGCTTCTTTCTTCACACGTGGGCACTGGGCGCGGTTGATCACGCCGCGGAGGTGCGCGCCTTGGTGCCAAGGCACTGTCTTGGGGTTGAGGCGGTGGAGGCACGCCATGAGCCCCGTCGCCCGCGGCTGGTTGAGGGGGAGGCAGAGAGTGGGACGGCATCGGAGAGCCCCCTGCGGCACGGACGCGCTCGGCAATGCGGTCAAGCCACTCCTCGTAGAGGTCGTCGACGGGGCGGAAATGCATGAACTTGTTCGCCGCGATGAGCGCGGTCCACGCCTCCATGGGAGCACGGTGCGCGTGGGACGAAGAACCAGCAGGGGTTAGTGATGGAGTAGCGGTGCGGCCGTCCTGCCGCACCGAAGGATGCTGCGAGGACGCCTGTTGCTCGTTCCCAACCGGGCCGGTGGCAGCGTTGGCGGCAGGGGACGGAGAACGACGAGGTGGACAGCCGACGGGAGCCGTCTGATCGACGCAGGCGGCGAGGGCAGCCCGACGCTTAGTTCGAGCACGACGAGCATCTGACATGGAGATGATGGAGCGACGGAGCAACGGACTGATGGAAAGGAAGCTACGGCGGACCCCTACCTGGCACGCCAAATGTCGGATGTGGGGCTCCGGCTAACCCTTAAGGTTCGAACACTGGGGTGCGCGCGAAGTCTTTCCCTCCTACCGATCTACGCTCTAGCGCGCTAAGATCTTGCAAACGAACTCGACAAACTCGCAACACAGAAAGACACGGGATTTATACTGGTTTGGGCCACCATTGTGGTGTAATACCCTACTCCAGTGTGGTGGTGGATTGCCTCTTGGGCTGATGATGAACAGTACAAGGGAAGAACAACCTCCTGAGGTTGAGGTGTTCTTGAGCTTTCGGACTTGTGTCTATCTCTGGGTCTCTCTCCGAGCTAATATCCCCTCCATCCACTGTGGTGGCTAGTCCTATTTATAGAGGCCCTGGTCCTCTTCCCACATATCGAGCAGGAAGGGAGCCAACAATGGCGGGCTAATTTGAAGGGGGACAGCTAGTACGAGCCATCCTGACAAAAGTAATCTTTGCCTACACAAAGCTCTGGTGGTGACGCCGTCTTGGGCTCCACGATGACCTCCGTCTTGCAGTCCATGGTCTTGGTCTTGTTGCACCAAAATGGCAACCTTTGCCTGAGGCCTCAGTACTCCGCGGCTGCGCTTGCCTCCTTTGCACCAAAGAGGAAACAAGGACATTGTGCGCGCTGGTGCCCGCCTGGTGTCGATCGTCATGGCTCACCTCACGAGAGCCTCGTGAGGTTCGCCTTGCCTTGATGTCTCCGCTCCTCGTGAGCCTACCTGACCAGGCCGGTCCAGAGGAGATCTTGCGTCGTCCGCCTTGTGAGGCTTGGACCCTCGCGAGGGTCTTGGATGCTTTGTTGATGAAGATGGGCCTTACGGCGTGGGCCGCAGGCAGGCAAATCTGGGGACCCCCCCTTTCCCAGAACGCCGACATCAATCCAGTAGGAGGCACAAGCAAGTCCCCAATATATGCACCTGCACAAACTAACAAACACTTGCACACAATGCGAAAAAAGTGTTGTCAATGCCTTCACGATCACTTGCAAGAGTGAGATCTAATAGAGATAGATATATAATATAAGTAAAAGGCAAAATAAAGTAAAAATATGTAAATTGCGGCAAGGTATTTCTGGGTTATTGGTTTTATAGATCTGAAAATATATGATGTATAATAGACCCGGGGGCCATAGGTTTCACTAGAGGCTTCTCTCTTGAAGAAAGCATATGGTGGGTAAACAAATTACTAGTGATCAATTGATAGAAAAGTGCAAAGTTATGATGTTATCTAAGTCAATGATCATGAATATAGGCATCATGTCTGTGACAAGTAGACCGACTCCTGTCTGCATCTACTACTATTACTCCACACATCGACCGCTATCCATCATGCATCTAGAATATTAAGTTCATAAGAACGGAATGACGCCTTAAGCAAGATGACATGATGTAGAGGGACAGATCCAATCAATTTGGTAAAAGCCATCTTGTCCTTAGTGGCAACAATACAATACGTGCCTCGCTACCCCTACTATCACTGGGCGAGGACACCGCAAGATTGAACCCATCACAAAGCATCTCTCCCATAGTGAGAAAAACCAATCTAGTAGGCCAAACCAAATCGATAGATCAGAGAGAAATACAAAGCTATCTTAATCATGCATAAAAGAGTTCAGAAAAGACTCAAATAATATTCATAGATAATCTGATGATAAATCCACAATTCATCAGATCTCCACAAATGCACAGCAAAAGAAGATTACATCGAATAGATCTCCAAGAACATCGAGTAGAACATTGTATTGAAGATAAAAGAGAGAGAAGAAGCCATATAGCTACTAGCTATGGACCTTCGGTCAGTGATAAACTACTCACACATCATTAGAAGGGTAGAAAGGTTGGTGTGTAGGCCCTCCGTGATCGAATCCCTAATGTCTACTACGCAACTTTATTCTTGTAGACTCGTGTTGGGCCTCCAAGCGCTGAGTTTTGTAGGGCAGTAGCAATTTTCCCTCAAGTGGATAACCTATGGTTTATCAATCCGTGGGAGGGGTAGGATGAAGATGGTCTCTCTCAAACAACCCTGCAATCAAATACAAGAAATCTCTTGTGTCCCCAACACACCCAATATAATGGCAAATTGTATAGGTGCACTAGTTCGGCGAAGAGATGGTGATAAAAGTGTAATATGGATGGTAGAAATATATTTTTATAATCTGAATAAATAAAAAATAGCAAGGTATAAAATAGTAAACGTGCACAAAAACGATGTTGCAATGCTTGAAAATGAGGCCTAGGGTCCGTACTTTCGCTAGTGCAATCACTCAACAATGCTAATATAATTGGATCATATAACCATCCCTCAACGTGCAATGAAGAATCACTCCAAAGTTCCTATGCGGAGAACATAAGACGGAATTGTTTGTAGGGTATGAAACCACCCCAAACTATCCTTTCCGATCAATCTATCCTATAGTTCGTACTAAAATAACACGAAGCTATTCTTTCCGATCGATCTAACCAAGAGTTCGCACTAAACTAACACCAAAGCAAATTCAGATTCATAATAGTCCATCCAACACAAAGAACCTCAAAGAGTGCCCTAACATTTCTACCGGAGAAAAAAAGAAAAGAACGTGCATCAACCCCTATGCATAGATTACCCCAATGTCACCTCGGGTATCCACGAGTTGAGTGCCAAAACATACATTAAGTGAATCAATACGATACCCCATTGTCACCACGAGGATTCAAATTGCAAGACATATATCAAGTGTTCTCAAATCCATAAAAGTATTCAATCTGATAACAACAAAATCTCAAAGGGAAAAACTCAATTCATCACAACAAGATAGAGAGGGGAAAACACCATATGATCTCACTATATTAACAAAGCTTGCGATACATCAAGATCGTGACATCTCAAGAACATGAGAGAGAGAGAGAGAGATTAAACACGTAGCTACCGGTACAAACCCTCGGCCCGAGGGTGGACTACTCCCTCCTCATTGTGGTGGCCGCTGGGATGATGAAGATGGCCACCGGAGATGATCCCTCCCCTCCAACAGGGTGCCGGAAAGGGTATAGATTGGTTTTCGGTGGCTACAAAGGCCTGCGGCGGTGAAACTTCTGATCTAGGTTAACCCCGAGGGTTTTTGGAATATTTGGGAATTTATAGGGTAAAGAGGGGGTGCGAGAGGCCCCGAGGGGGCACAACCCACCTGGGCGAAACTTCTGATCTAGGTTAACCCCGAGGGTTTTTGGAATATTTGGGAATTTATAGGGTAAAGAGGGGGTGCGGGAGGCCACCGAGGTGGGCACAACCCACCTGGGCGCGCCCTGGTGGGTTATGCCCCCTCGGGGCACCCCCAGGAGCTTCTTTGGCCCATCCTGGGTGTTCTGGTCCAAAAACAAATCTCCAAAAAGTTTTGCGTTGTTTGGACTCGTTTGATATTGATTTCCTGCGATGTAAAAAATAAGCAAAATACAACAACTGGCACAGGGCACTGGGTCAATAGGTTAGTCCCAAAATAATATAAAGTTGCTATAAAATGATTGTAAAACATCCAAGAATGATAATAAAACAACATGAATACTTCATAAATTATAGATGCGTTGGAGACGTACCAGCATCCCCAAGCTTAATTCTTACTCATCCTCGAGTAGGTAAATGATAAAAGAAATAATTTATGAAGTGTGAATGCTAGCAAAGTGCACAAGTTTGATCAATGATAATTTCAATCACTTTTCCTAGCATCATAACAACAATTCTTTCTTGTGAAACTTCTCATGTTAAAGTAGCAACCAATTCACATGTTAAGGTTCAAACAATGAATTCTCTTAAAACTCAACAACCTATGTTCTCAGTCACCAAGCAATTGCAATTCAACTTATTCAATAGAGTTTAAGTAAGAGCTCCACATACTCAACCACCATATAGTCTTCTATGATTGCTAACACTCACTGCATACACATGAGCAAAACGTTTCAACCGGACACATAGAAAGATAGGGGCTTATAATTTCGCCTCCCAACGTATTCACCTCAAGGGTGATGTCAACAATTATAACTCATGCTACCGATATTCAACTTGACATATGTGCCTAGATCTTTCCTCACCACATGATGCTTGCCAAAGGAGAAAAATAAAAAGGAATAGAGAGAAAAACTTTGACTCTTTGCATAAAAGTAAATACATAAAAGTAAAAGATTGGCCCTTCGTAGAGGAACGCAGAGGTTTCCATGCCCTTATTTGTTTGTATGCTCAACCCCTTAGTGCAATAGAACATCATGTTGTATTGCCCCTTCTGATGGCAACCTTTATTATGCAGTGTGTCGCTTTTATTCTTCACCATCACAAGTTCGTACAAAGCTCAATTTTCTCTTACACTAAATGATCTCACACTTTTAGAAGCAATTTTTATTGCCCTATTGCACCGATGACAACTTACTTGAAGGATCTTGCTCAATCCTTAGGTAGATATGGTGGACTCTTGAAGATAAGATTTGAGTTTAAGGGTTTTTGGATGCACAAGCAGTATCTCTACTTGGTGCAGAATTTTTGGCTAGCAAGGATGGGGGGCAAGCACCACATGTTGAAGGATCTATGACAATATAACTTCTATGTGATTATGAACAAACATAACCCATTACGTTGTCTTCCTTGTCTAATGTCAACAATTTTGGCATATAATATTTTGATGGGGGCTCACAATCACAAAAGATTTCCATGATAGTGTATTTGCATGTGAAAGTTCTCTTCCTTATACTAATTATTCATTAATTGCTAGTATGACCAATATTGTGATTGTAAAGCCTCAAAAGATTTCACTTTCTAAACCCAATGTGAAGCTACCACTAGGCATGATATGATTTCAACTTCATGACATTCAATTTATTCAACAATTTACTCATAGGATATAAGTGAAGCACAAGAGTAAATGACAAGTGAGGGAGTCCTGGATTAGGGGGTGTTCGGATAGCCGGACTATACCTTCAGCCGGACTCCTGGACTATGAAGATACAAGATTGAAGACTCCGTCCCGTGTCCGGAAGGGACTTTCCTTGGCGTGGAAGGCAAGCTTGGCGATATGGATATTTAGATCTCCTACCATTGTAACCGACTCTATGTAACCCTAACCCTATCCGGTGTCTATATAAACCGGAGGGTTTTAGTCCGTAGGACAACATACACATCAACAATCATACCATAGGCTAGCTTCTAGGGTTTAGCCTCTCTGATCTTGTGGTAGATCTACTCTTGTACTACCCATATCATGAATATTAATCAAGCAGGACGTGGGGTTTTACCTCCATCGAGAGGGCCCGAACCTGGGTAAAACTTCGTGTCCCTTGCCTCCTGTTACGATCCAGCCTAGACGCACAGTTCGGGACCCCCTACCCGAGATCTGCCGGTTTTGACACCGACATTGGTGCTTTCATTGAGAGTTCCTCTCTGTCGTCGCCGTCAGGCTCGATGGCTCCTACGATCATCAATGGTGATGCAGTCCAGGGTGAGACCTTTCTCCCCGGACAGATCTTCGTCCTCGGCGGCTTCGCACTGCAGGCCAATTCACTTGGCCGTCTAGAGTAGATCGAAAGCTACGCCCCTGGACGTCTGGTCAGATTTGGAAGTTTAAACTACACAGCTGACATCCATGGAGGCTTGATCTTCGACGGATTCGAACCATTGCCGAGTGCGCCGCACTGTCCCGACGAGCATGATTTAGCTCTGCCGCCGAACAGTGCCCTGGAGGCCGCATTCGCGTCGGCTCCGATTCCTAATTCAGAGCCAACAACGCCGATCGAGGATGTGCGATTGGACACCACCTCGGGGGCTGCGACCCTAACGGCGATTGAGCCGAACACCAGCCCCGTACTCTGCGAGACTCGTGACTCCAAGGAGCCGGACTCCTCTCCGGACTCCGAACCCTCCGCACCCCTGCCGATCGAATCCGATTGGGCACCGATCATGGAGTTCACTGCCGCGGACATCATTTAGCACTCGCCTTTGGGCGATATCCTGAAGTCACTGAAGTCTCTCTCTTTATCAGGAGAGCCCCGGCCGGACTACGGTCAGCAAAGTTGGGGTATGGACGATGAAGAAATTCAAAGCCCACCCATCACCCACTTCGTAGGCACTGTCGATGATTTAACCGACGTGCTCGACTTCGACTCCGAAGACATCGATGGTATGGACACCGATGAAGGAGACGTTGAGGAACCAGCGCCCATTGGGCCCTGGAACACCACCTCATCATATGACGTATACATGGTGGACGCACCAAAAGATGACAAAGAGGAACGGAAGGACGCATCGAAGGCTTGTTCCCTCGAAAAGCAGTCAAAGCGGCGATGCAAGCGCCACCCCAAATCCCGCCTCGACAGAAATAGCGATCACACAGACCCAGCGCTGGAGCAGGGCGAACCGCTGCCAGACAACAACAATCCGGATAATCAAACCGAACAAACAAATCCTATCAAGGATAATGGCCCGGACGACATAACGCCGGACAGACACCCGGAGCAGCAGACTGCCCGTAAAAGGCTTGTTGCCACCGCCAGGTGCCTGGAAAAACAGAAGCAAAGGCTCAAGGCCGCGCAAGACACACTCCAATTCAGATGGAGTAAAAGACTCAGCACAGCAGCAAGGTACGGCGACAATCGCCCCTCCAAGAGCTACCCAAAGCGGAAGCTGCTGCCCGAATTCGATGAGGAGGCCTCAGAACCTCCACAAACAAATATCAAAGTAGCCACCTGATTGGATACACGACCCCTCTACCAACACAGAGCGGCATACAACGCCACTCACAATACAATACGTGACCCATGCGAGGGCTCGCACCCAAAGGACGGAGCAACAAGATCCATCTATGGACCACGCAAGTGTGCCCCAGCATACAATGCAACACAACAAACATCCGAACAACGCGGTACACCCAGCTACAGGGGTGCCGCACACCCCCTATGTTTCACCGATGAGGTGCTTGACCATGAATTTCTAGAGGGATTCAAGCCCGTAAACATAGAGGCATACGACGGAACAATAGACCCTGGGGTCTGGATTGAGGACTACATCCTCCATATCCATATGGCTCGAGGAGATGATCTCCACGCCATCAAGTACTTGGCCCTCAAGCTCAAAGGGCCAGCTCGTCACTGGCTCAAAGGCCTCCCCGAAAGCTCCATTGGAAGTTGGGAGGAGCTCGAAGACGCCTTTCGGGCAAATTTTCAAGGGACTTATGTCCGACCTCCGGATGCGGATGATTTGAGTCATATAACTCAACAGCCCGGAGAGTCAGCCGGAAAGCTTTGGAACAGGTTTCTTAATCAAAAGAACTAGATTGTCGACTGTCCGGACGCCGAAGCCTTGGTAGCTTTTAAGCATAGCGTCCGTGACGAATGGCTCGCCAGACACCTCGGCCAAAATAAGCCGAGAACGATGGCCGCATTAACAAACCTCATGACCCGCTTTTGCGCGGGTGAGGACAACTGGTTAGCCAGATGCAACACCAGCGACCCCAGTTCATCTGAAGTTAGAGATGGAAACAGGAAATCACGGCGCAACAGCAATAACAAACGCCGGATTAAAGAAGACAGCACGAAGGGCACGGCAGTAAATGCCGGATTCAAAAACTCTCGGCTAGGTCAAAAGCCGCCCCCTAAAGGCACCACGGATGAACTGTCCAACCTCAACAAAATTCTAGACCAAGTATGCCAGATCCACAGCACCCCCGGTAAACCCGCTAATCATACCCACAGAGAATGTTGGGTCTTCAAGCAGTCCGGCAAGCTCAAAGCCGTACACAAGGGGGAGGATACACCAAGTGAAGACGAAGATGAGCTCCCCAAGCAAGACACGGGGGAACAAAGGAAATTTCCACCCGAAGTCAAAACAGTAAACGTGTTACACGCGATCAACGGAAAACACAACACGGCACTCCCAGGAAAATATACCCAAGTGCCTATCCCCGTGGAGTCCTGCCACTGGTCGTCTCAACTGATCACATTCGACCATCGCGATTACTCAACAAGTATCCGACACGCAGGATGGGCTGCCCTGCTATTAGACCCAGTAATTGGCGGACATCACTTCACACGAGTCTTCATGGACGGCGGCAGTAGCCTAAACCTAATATACCAGGATATAATCCGCGGGATGGGGTTAGACCCAACACAAATTCGCCATAGCAATACTACCTTTAAAGGAGTAACGCCAAGCCCAGGGGCTCATTGTACGGGCTCCCTCCTACTACAAGTTATATTCGGCTCTCCCGATAACCTCCGTAGCGAGCATTTAACCTTCCACATCGCTCCGTTTCAAAGTGGCTATCAAGCACTGCTCGGGCGCGAAACTTTCGCTCGCTTAAATGCAATACCACACTATGCCTCCCTCACACTCAAGATGCCCGGTCCACGCAGCATCATTTCAGTGCATGGAAATATCAAGCGATCTCTGCGCGTCGAAGAGAGTGAGGCTGCCTTGGCAGCCACACACTAAAGGCGCCCGGACTAGCCAAAACGCCCCACAGGTCGTCAAGACCTCAGACACAACTAAACGAGTCCGGCGCCGCTACTTATACCAAATAAATGGTCACACCCCTAGTCATCAATACAAGGGGCTCAACGCGCACAGACATGTGGCCATTCCTCCTCATCTTGAATTATGCATAGTTTCTTTAACTATCTTTTTGCATGACAACCTTTTTCACCGAAATTCCTCTCTTTTACAGATGAATATCATGCCACACCCGTCTAGGATACGGCACAATGGAGACACAGGCGCAGACGTGCAGTAGGGACCCGCTCCAAGGATTCTTTTTAGATTAAGACCCTGCGTAAACCTTTTTTACTGTCTCTTGTTGATACATATCCACTGTTGAGAAGGATGCTGACGTCTTGGCATGTGGCCACGCCAGAACAATGCATGTACCTGGACACAAGGGGCTTCTTACAAAGGCCACTATTTAGGCCCGGTTTATACCACAAAGACCGAATACCTTAGGGAGTCGGCATCGCGAGTTTGGCCCTATATGCATCAGCTCCGAATCATTGCCTTTGGTAAAATGTTGGGTTCGCCCGGCTCCTGTGTTTTGGTGCCTTACGTTCTGCCTTGCCGGCCAAGGTAGCGTCAGGAGAACTACTGTGATTGTGCCCTGGTTCATCCGGACGAGCACCTCAGTAGAGAAAGCCGAAAACTGACTGTCATGATATAGCGTGAGACTAGTCAACCACTCGATGACCTGTGGGGATGTTAGAATTCCTCCGCCTTAACGAAGGGCCGTTTTCCGGCCAGGCAGGTGCGCACCCCGGAATCGGGAGCGTGCGGAGCCACCAGGGGCTATCTAGTAGCCCCACTGTCAAACTCCTATGGCTAAGTGAAAGTGCTAAAGCATTATAGTCCGGTTGCCTCGCTCGCTCCGCTATCACCTCCTTAATAGGACCAAGACGTTGGGTTAAGTGTGAATGCGTGTTTCTGCGAACACCTCTGCATTATATGCGCGGGGGTTGAAACCGATGACTGCAATCTTTCAGGTTATACACATGTATAAATAAACGGCCGCCCAGGAGGCATCACAATACTTTCAGGCAAAAGTATAAAAGTAGCCATATGAAAATTTATAAAAGCATTTCGCTTACAATGAGATTACATATCACTCAAACATAATATTTTTTGAGCACTAGGTCTCTATCAAACGGGCACCCTCAAGAAATTCTTCAAAGTAGTGCTCAGCAGCCTTTCGACCTATGGCCGAATCCCGCGCTGCAACATTGGTAGCATCCATCTCCGCCCAGTATGCCTTGACACGGGCAAAGGGCATCCGTGCGCCCTCTATGCACGCCGACCTCTTCATCGCATTAATGCGCGGCACCACGTCCAGGAACTGCTGCACCAAGCTGAAATAGTTGTTCGGTTTCGACCTTTCCGGCCATAGTTGATCCACAACGGACCTCATGGCGAGTCCGGACAACCTATTTAGTTCGGCCGATTCGGCTAATTGGTCAGTCAATGAAAGTGGACGTTCGGGAGGATGGAATTGTCTCCAAAATAGCTGGTCTACTCCATGGTCTGTTTGACCCTGGAAGTACTTGGCTGCATCGGCAGCGCTCGCCGCCAAATCCATATACACATCCTCCGAGCTCCACAGCCGATCCAGAGGGGCATACCATGGATCTCCGAACTTCCTCCGCAACATAAAGGATTTCCCAGCTACAATATCCCCGGCTTCCCGCAGCTCCTCCTTCTTTGCCCTCATAGAAGAGCGGAGGTCTTTTCTCGTCACAGCAGCCTTCTCAACGTCCGATGCCTTCGCCTGGTTTTCCTTTTCAAGAACCCGGCAACGGTCGGTGGCGGCTTTTAATTCTATGGCCATCTTGGCCATCTTGTCTCGGCTTTCGCCATGTGCGGCCTTCTCGGCTTGCAACTCTTCGGCCGCCTTCAAAGCAGCCGCATTACCCAACCTCGCTTGTTCCTTGGCTCGGGCAAGTTCTGCCCGCAAGGCTTCAATAGTGGCAGCTCCATCTGCAGTCAGAACATATTAAAGATACTGGCATTATGCTGCTCTTCCTATGTGACATTTACCAGATAAAGACACTTACCCTGTGCCTCATCAAGCCTTTTGTTAACAAGCTCGATGTCGGCGTCTGCCGCATCCAACTGCCTTTCTAAATGGGCAAACTCACTAGTCCGGCTAGCCATCGGAGCTTCCATCACCTGCACATAGAGGCGGTATGGTTATTACCTAGGAATTTGATCCTCTGTTCGTCGTCGTTTCCGACGACAACTAGAGGCTCAGGGGCTACTATCTACACAGGGCACACCTAGCATGTGCAGGACTATCATACATTCTTTTACATACCTCAATGCCTGTCAGTAGACTCATAAAAGCTTCATGCAATCTGCTTTCGGCGGACGATATTCTCTCCATCACTGTATTCATCAGCACACAGTGTTCATCTGAGATGGCCGCTCGCCCCACCAAATCCCTCAGAACATCCGATTGCACACTAGACGGTGCCGGACTCTTTTGTCTGCTCTCTTCGGGAGCCGGACACTAGGAGCTTCGGGGGTCAATGAGATTATCTTCTGGCCTCACCGGACTCGGAGAGGCCCTCCGCGATGACACTTCAGGGTCGCCCGCTTCCGGAGATAAGGAGTCCGGAGGAGGCGTTTCGCTCTCCATCATCTCTGGAAGAAGATCCCCTGAAGGCGAGCTCGTTTGAGAGGGGCTAAGGCCCGAACTGCTAAGATATATGCGGTGTTTATTTTCTCAGAAGAAAAAGATGGCATATCTGTACTGTTAAAGTATTCCGGGTCACTTACGACTCGCGGGAGAATTGATCCCCCCGCGGACTTTGTGCGGCAACAGCACCCCCCAAGGTAGGACCCTTGGTGGGAGACTTCTTCTCCTGTTTGGAAGCTTCAGCTTCGGAATCCCCGGGCGCGGTCCTTTTCCTCTTCCGGTCGTCTTCCTTCATGGAGACGCCCGCTCCCTCGGTTAGAATGTGTAGCGTTGGGGGCCGCGTCTGCCCTTACTGTCCTCCGCAGTATCTTCTTTCAAGGGCTCCGCGCAAGGTGCGATCTGGAGCATCTTTTCCAGGACCAGATTTTCCAAACCCTCAGGGAGGAGGGCCGAACACCGAATCAACTTTGCCTTTGCTAGCCAGTCCTGATCAAAAAGCGAACTCTCAGAAATAACTTCGTAACAAATGAGAGACAATATGTTCGGCCGAAAGATTCCTTACCTATTCGGCGGTGCGGGTATTGCTCAGGCCCACGTCCTCAGTGATTTCCGGACACTCTACCTGAGGTCCGAAGAATGACTTGTACATCTCCTCGTGTGTCAAACTGAGGAAATTTTGAATGACACGCGGTCCCTCGGGATTGAACTCCCACACGCGAAGAGGCTGGCGTTTGCAAGGCTGGACTTGGCGAACCAGCATAACTTGTGCTACCGCAACCAAACTGAAATCTCCATTGAAGAGATCTCGAATGCGGCTTTGCAGTATAGGCACGTCCTTGGCTGGACCCCAGCTCAGACCCCTGCTGATCCATGGCATCAGTTGTGGTGGAGGGCCCGAGTGGAAAACAGGGGCGGCCGCCCACTTGGCGCTTCTAGGAGCCGTGATATAGAACCACTCCTGTTTCCACAATTCAGACACCTCCGGGATGGAACCTTTGGGCCACGGAGCTCCCGTCATCTTGCGTATTGAGGCACCTCCACACACTGCATGTTGCCTCTCGATCATCTTCGGCTTCACTTCAAAGGTCTTGAGCCATAGGCCAAAGTGAGGGGTAACCCGGAGGAAGGCCTCGCACATGACGATAAATGTCGTGATATGAATAAAGGAGTCCGGAGCTAGATCATGGAAGTCTAGCCCGTAATAAAACATCAAACCCCTCACGAAAGGATCCAGAGCAAGGCCTAGACCTCGGAGGAAGTGGGAGACAAACACGACGTTCTTGTTGGGTTCGGGGGTAGGGACGGCCTGCCCTCGGGGAGGCAGCCGATGCGGAATTTCGGCGGTCAGATATCTGGCCTCCCTCAACTTTTTGATGTCTTCTTCCGTGATGGAGGAAGGCATCCATCGGCCTTGAAGGCTAGATCCGGACATGACTGGAGGTTCGGAGCACCTGACCTGAACTTCGGGCATTTGAGCTTGAGGTCGGGGAAGGATTCGATTGAGCACGGGAGGGAAAAATAAGAGCCTTGTCCCCTTTATAAAGAGGGTGAATATCAAGCGTCCCCTCCGTGTTCGCTTGGACTTGCCTATAATCTAGGAGTCCTAGAAGCGGTTGGGTTACACACGCCCGTATTGATGAGAATCCCCGAATAAGGGGACACGATCTCTGCTTTAACAAGACGTGCCAAGGAAACTGCCTCGCATAACGCACTGAGATGGGACAGTAAAACGGTTCGAATAAAAGCTTGGCCGTGGTGTGATGTCACACTACGGAATACGTCAGCAGATTAGATTTGTGTAAATATTATTCTCTCTATGGCAATATGTGGAAACTTATTTTGCAGAGCCGGACACTATCTTTGTGTTCAAAATCTTATATGAAGTACTTGGAGGAGGAACCCGCCTTGCAATGCTGAAGACAATATGCGCGCCGGACTCGTCGTCATTGAAGCCTGCTTCAGGGGCTACTAAGGGAGTCCTGGATTAGGGGGTGTTCGGATAGCCGGACTATACCTTCAGCCGGACTCCTGGACTATGAAGATACAAGATTGAAGACTTCGTCCCGTGTCCGGAAGGGAGTTTCCTTGGCGTGGAAGGCAAGCTTGGCGATACGGATATTTAGATCTCCTACCATTGTAACCGACTCTATGTAACCCTAACCCTATCCGGTGTCTATATAAACCGGAGGGTTTTTGTCCGTAGGACAACATACACATCAACAATCTTACCATAGGCTAGCTTCTAGGGTTTAGCCTCTCTGATCTCGTGGTAGATCTACTATTGTACTACCCATATCATCAATATTAATCAAGCAGGACGTAGGGTTTTACCTCCATCGAGAGGGCCCGAACCTGGGTAAAACTTCGTGTCCCTTGCCTCCTGTTACCATCCAGCCTAGACGCACAGTTCGGGACCCCCTACCCGAGATCCGCCGGTTTTGACACCGACAACAAGCTACTCCAAAAAGATATAAATTAAGATAATGAGCATAATATTTCTTTCTCTCAAATTGATTTAAGTGAAGCAAGAGATAATTTCTTCAAAAATACTAAAGCACATCGTGCTCAAAAAGATATTAGTGAAGCACTAGAGCAATTCCATATAAAAGAGCTTCGTTGACGGGATGTGGATGCCGCTTACCTAGCCTCCCTGGCAACTATTTGAGGACTCTATTTTATTTAAAAACTTTCAGATCTAAGTGTTTTATTAAAAAAACAAGCAAAGTGAAAATAAAATGACATTCTAAGAATAGCAGACATCATGTGAAGAAGCAAAAATTTAGGTTCAACCGATACTAACCGATAATTGTTGAAGAGGGAAGGTGGGATGCCTATCGGGGCATCCCCAAGCTTAGATGCTTGAGACTTCTTGAAATATTATCTTGGGGTGCCTTGGGCATCCCCAAGCTTGAGATTTTGTGTCTCCTTAATTCTTCTCATATCACGGTTTTCCTAAATCTCAAAAGCTTCATCCACACAAAACTCAACAAGAACTCGTGAGATATGTTAGTATAAACCAATGCAAAAAACCTTATCATTCTCTACCATAGCAAATCACTAAAATTATTATTCAACATTGCATACTAAATGCCTCTGCATATTTAATATTCCCATCCGCAAATATAATCATTAAACAAGCAAACGTATGCAAACAATGCGAACATAACAGCAATCTGCCAAACCAGTATAGTCTGTAAAGAATGTAAGAGTATCAAAACTTCTTACACTCCAAAGATTATGAAAAATTACCACACTGTAGAAAATTTATCAAAGATTATTTTGCAAAAAGTTTCAACATTTTATCACATTGTGACTTTTCTAGGGAATTTTTGCAACAACGGTAAACTTTCTGTTTTCAAACAACAACATGTATACTTGCAAAGTAAGCATGGCAAAGGCTATCGTTGCTACTTTTATTGAAAGAATATGCAAAATATTATTATAAATAACATCAAGCAAAATCCTAAGAAAATAAAATGATGCTCCAAGTAAAACACATATCATGTTATGAATGAAAACATAGCTCCGAGTGAGGTTACCGATAATGTTGGAGACGAAAGAGGGGATGCCTTCCGGGGTATCCCCAAGCTTAGTTGCTTGGATCTTCCTTGGATATTACCTTGGGTTGCCTTGGGCATCCCCAAGATTAGGGTAGTTTCACTCCTTATTCTCCTCATATCGACATATCACCCAAAATTGAAAACTTCAATCACACAAAACATAACGGAACTTTGTGAGATAGTTAGTATGATAAAGAGAAAACCATTTCACTTTTGGTACTGTCAAAGACACGATTCATAGTTGTTCTCACACAATGCCTACTGTAGCATATCATTTCCAGAATTTATATTAGGCAATATAAGCCATGGAAATTAGAAAACAAGCAAACTATGCATTGAAAACAGAATCTGCCAAAAACAAAACAGTCTGTAGTAATCTGTACTCAAACCATACTTCTGCTGCTCCAAAATTCTGAAAAAAATAGGAAACCCTGTGAAATGTTTCTGTTAATCTTCTGCAAAAAGAATCAACATTTTATGACACTCCTGTTAAGAATGAGAATTGTTTTCCTGAGCACAAAAGTTTCTGTTTTTCAGCAAGATCAAATCAACTATCATCGTAAGCCATCCCAAAGGTCTTACTTGGCACTTTATTGAAACGAAAGCAATAAAACATGATTACTACAGTATCCTAATCATGTGGACACGTAAAACAGTAGGTAAAAGTGTTGGGTTGTCTCCCAACAAGCGGTTTTCTTTAGTGCCTTTTAAGCTAGGTATGATGTTTCAATGATGCTCATTTAAAGGATAAGAATTGAAACATGAAAAAGAGAATCATGAAGCATATGACTAGCACATTTAAGTCTAACCCACATCCTATGCATAGGGATTTTGTGAGAAAACAACTTATGGGAACAAGAATCAACTAGCATAGGAAGGCAAAACATGCATAACTTCTAAAATTTCAACACATAGAGAGGAAACTTGATATTATTGCAATATGTAGAAGCAAATGTTCCGCTCTCATAATAATTTTCAGTAGCATCCTGAATAAATTCAACAATATAACCATCACATAAAGCATTCTTTTCATGACACAAAAGCATAGAAAACTTATAACTCTCCACATAAGCAAATTTCTTCTTATCAATAGTAGTGGGAGCAAACTCAACAAAATAACTATCATGAGAGTGAATATTAAAATCATGATGACAAGTTTCATGGTTATCATTATTCTTTATAGCATACATGTCATCACCATAATCATCATAGCTAGCAACTTTGTTCTCACAATAATCAATTGAAACCTCTTCCGAAATGGTGGATTCATCACTAAATAAAGTCATGACCTCTCCAAAACCACTTTCATCGATATAATCATCACAAATAGGAGGCATGCTTTCATCATAATAAGTTTTCTCATCAAAACTTGGGGGAGTAAAAATATCATTAGAATGATGGACATTCAAAGAATTTATACTAACAACATTGCAATCAGGCTCATCATTCAAATATTTTGTCCCAAACATTTTATTGACTTCTTCTTCTAACAATTGAGCACAATTTTCCGGTCCATCATTTTCAAGAAAAATATTGTAAAGATGATCAATAATATGATGCAACTTCAATGCCATTTTTATGTAGTTTTCTTTTATAAACCAAACTAGTGATAAAACAAGAAACTAAAAGATTCAATTGCAAGATCTAAAGATACACCTTCATGCACTCACCTCCCCGGCAACGGCACCAGAAAAGAGCTTGATGTCTACTACGCAACTTTATTCTTGTTGACTCGTGTTGGGCCTCCAAGCGCGGAGTTCTGTAGGACAACATCAATTTTCCAAGTGGATGACCTAAGGTTTATCAATCTGTGGGAGGTGTAGGATGAAGATGGTCTCTCTCAAACAAGCCTGCAATCAAATACAAGAAATCTCTTGTGTCCCCGACAAACCCAATACAATGGCAAATTGTATAGGTGCACTAGTTCGGCGAAGAGATGGTGATAAAAGTGTAATATGGATGGTACAAATATCTTTTTATAATCTGAATAAATAAAAACAGCAAGGTAGCAAATAGTAAACGTGCACAAAAACGATGTGGCAATGCTTGAAAATGAGGCCTAGGGTCTGTACTTTCGCTAATGCAATCTCTCAACAATGCTAATATAATTGGATCATATAACCATCCCTCAACGTGCAACAAAGAATCACTCCAAAGTTCCTATCTAGCGGAGAACATAAGACGGAATTGTTTGTGGGGTACGAAACCACCTTGATATGTCCATCTTGCATCATGTTTTCTTACTGTTATTTATGATTTTTTATCCATAATGAAGCTTTTTGGAGTAATTCTAATGCCTTTTCTCTCATAATTTGCAAGGTACAAACCAAGAGGGGGAATTCCGACAGCTGGAAATGTGGACCTGGAAAAGCTACACCAGGCTACCTATTCTACACAACTCCAAACAAGCTGAAACTTCTCGGAGATTTTTATGGAATATCTAGGAATTATTGGAGCAAATAACTACCAGAGGGGGGCCACCAGGTGGGCACAACCCACCAGTGCTCACCCAAGCCCACCTTCGATGTCCATCTTCTAGTATATGAGTCGTTTTGACCAAGAAAAAAATAAGGAGAGGACTTTCGGGACGGAGCACCATCGCCTCGAGGCGGAACTTGGGTAGGAGCACTTTTGCCCTCCGGTGGAGTGATTCCGCCGGGGGAACTTCCCTTCCGGAGGGGGAAATCATCGTCATCATCATCACCAACAACTCTCCCATCTTGGGGAGGGCAATCTCCATCAACATCTTCAACAACACCATCTCCTCTCAAACCCTAGTTCATCTCTTGTGTTCAATCTTGTTACTGGAACTATAGATTGGCGCTTGTGGGTGACTAGTAGTGTTGATTACATCTGTAGTTGATTACTATATGGTTTATTTGGTGGAAGATTATACATTAAGATCCATTATGCTATTTAATACTCCTATGATCATGAGCATTTTTATCATTTGTGAGTAGTTGCTTTTGTTGTTGGGGTCACGGGAGAAATCATGTTGCAAGTAATCATGTGAACTTGATATGTGTTCGATATTTTGATAGTATGTATGTTGTGATTCCCTTAGTGGTGTCATGTGAACATTGACTACATGACACTTCATCATATTTGGGTCTAAGGGAATGAATTGTGGAGTAGCAATTAGATGATGGGTTGTGAGAGTGACAGAAGCTTAAACCCCAGTTTATGCGCTTTTCCATAAGGGGCCGATTGGATCCAAAAGTTTAATGCTATGCTTAGAATTTGTTCTTGATACTTTTCTCATAGTTGCGGATGCTTGTGGAGGTTTAATCATAAGTAGGAGGTTTGTTCAATTAAGAACAACACCTAAGCACTGGTCCACCCACATATTAAATTATCAAAGTTGCGAACACAAATCGAACCAACATGATGAAAGTGACTAGATGAAATTCCCGTGTACCCTCAAGAATGTGTTGCTTATCATAAGAGACCGTTTTGGTCTGTCCTTTGCCTCAAAATAATTGGGCTACCTTGCTGCACTTTTGTTACTACTATCATTACTTGCTCGTTATGAATTATCTTGCTATCAAACTACTCTGCTACTTACAATTTCAGCACTTGCAGACATTACCTTACTGAACACCACTTGCCATTTCCTTCTGCTCCTCGTTGGGTTCGACACTCTTACTTATCGAAAAGAGCTAGAATTGATACCCTATACTTGTGGGTGATCAAGGCTATTTTCCGACGCCGTTGCCGGGGAGTGAAGCGCCTTTGGTAAGTGGAATTTGGTAAGGAAACATTTATATAGTGTGCTAAAATTTATTGTCACTTGTTACTATGGAAAACAATAATTTGAGGGGTTTGTTCGGGGTATCTTCACCTCGTCCGGAACCACAATTAGCTACCCCTCAACTTACTGCACCTACTAAAAATATTGAATATGAAATTCCCTCGGGTATGATAAAACAACTGCTAGCTAATCCTTATGCAGGAGATGGAACCGAACATCCTGATATGCATTTGATATATGTAGAACAAATTTGTGGATTGTTCAAGCTTGCAGGATTACCCGAAGATGAAGTGATGAAAAAGGTTTTCCCTTTATCTTTGAAGGGAAAAGCATTGGCATGGTATAGGCTATGCGATGATATTGGATCACGGAATTGGAATCGTTTGAAATTGGAGTTCCACCAAAAAAATTATCCTATGCATCTCGTTCATCATGATCGGAATTATATATATAATTTTTGGCCTCATGAAGGAGAAAGTATCGCTCTAGCTTGGGGGAGGCTTAAGTCAATGTTATATTCATGCCCTAATAGTGAGCTCTCAACAGAAATTATTATCCAGAATTTTTATGCTCGGCTTTCTCATAATGATCAAACCATGCTGGATACTTCTTGTGCAAGTTCTTTTATAAAGAAGACTATTGAATTCCGGTGGGATCTTTTGGAAAGAATTAAATGCAACTCTGAAGATTGGGAACTCGGCGAAGGTAAAGAGTCAGGCATTAAACTTAAGTATGATTGTGTTAAATCTTTTATGGATACCGATGATTTTCAAAAGTTTAGCACTAAATATGGACTTGACTCTGAGATAGTAGCCTCCTTTTGTGAATCATTGGCTACTCATGTTGAACTCCCTAAAGAGAAGTGGTTTAAATATCACCCACCTATTAAAGAAGAAATTAAAGAACTGGTACCAGTTAAATAAGAAACTATACTTCATAATGTTGATCCAGTTGTTCCTTCTGCTTATATTGAGAAACCACCTTTCCCTGTTAGGATAAAGGAACATGCTAAAGTTTCAACTATGGTTAACAAAAGCTATATTAGACCACCTAAACCTGATGAACAAATCGAAGTAGAACCTAGTATTGCTATGTCGGCGTTCTGGGAACGGGGGTTCCCAGACTTTCCTGCCTGCGGCCTGCGGCGTGGCTCAAGTGGGGGCCCAGCGCCGCCCATCTTCATCAGCTCAAGCTCAAGACCCTCGCGAGGGGCCAAGCCTCGCGGGGTGGACGACAGAAAGCTGCCTCAGAGGCAGCCTCATCAGGTAGGCTCGCGAGGAAGCGGAGAGATCAAGGCAAGGGTACCTCGCGAGGAGCCCGTGACGCAAGCCATGACGATCGAGACCAGGCGGGCGCCGACATGTGCAGTGTCCTTGTTTCCCCTTTGGTGCAAAGGGGGCAAGCACAGGCCAAGGCATCGGGCAAAGGTTACCATTCTGGTGCAACGAGACCAAGACCAACAGAGCGATAGGATGGAGGTCACCGTGGAGCCCAAGACGGCATCATCACTAGTGCTTTTGGCACCCGAAGACCACCTTTGGTCAGGATACTTGTACTAGATGTTCCCCTTCAAAATGGCCAATTGTTGGCACCCTTCATGCTCATTTTTGGGGAGAGGCCTAGGGCCTCAATAAATAGAGCTAGCCACCACAGAATAGAGGGGGAGATACATCGGGAGATAGAGACGACTAGAGATCTGACAGAGCCCTAGCAGAGAGAGAGAGAGAGGCGATTGAACTCACCCAAGCAGTTCATCGCACCAGCTCAAGAACACCCCTCGCGAGGCTGTTCTTCCCTTGTACTATTCATCATCAGCCACTGAGGCAATCCACCACACCACACACTGGAGTAGGGTATTACACCACAACGGTGGCCCGAACCAGTATAAACCTCGTGTCCCTTGTGTTGTTCGTTGTTTCCAGCTTAGATCATGCGGGGAGATTGGACGTAGATCGGTAGGGGAGAGATCTTCGCGCGCACCCCAGTGTTCGAACCTCAAGGGTCTGCCGGAACCCGAAATCCGACATTTGGCGCGCCACGTAGGGGTGCACTGGAGTTCTCCCTCCTGACGACCCGCTCTCCCCCAACATTGCATCCCGCCTTCATGGCGGACAACGCGCCGCCCACTCCAGCAACAGATGCCGGCACTGGGGCCAGGGGGCTCCGGGCCTTGGCCCCCACCTTGCGACAGGTGCAGTGGCCGCACAAGTTCAAGCCCGAGATGCCGCTGCGCTACAACGGCGCGACAGACCCGATGATTTTCCTGCTGGCGTATGAGGAGGCCGTCCTCAGAGCCGGGGGCGACAACCGGGTGATGGCCAACTGGTTACCCATGGCCCTCACCGGCGTCCCGCGTTCATGGATCCTCCACCTGCCGACGACCTCTGTCACCTCCTGGGAGGAGCTACGCGACCTCTTCCTCGCCCGATTCGCTGCACTAGCGTCGCCCGTCATCACAGCTCTCCTGGGTGGCTCCCAGGCACCACCCTCAAGCCATCATGTCAAGCCGTTCACCCACCGGATCAGCACCGCCTCCAAGCGCCGAGAAGCCCCCCCCCCCCCGGGCTGGGAGGCACCTGAGGCCGATATAACCTTCGACTCGGAGGACCACCCCTTCAACCCCATCGGTTCGGGCGCGCTCCCGATGCTGTGCACCCCCACCATCTACCAAGTGGCCGTCACCAGGACCCTCATTAACGGTGGTGCCGGCCTCAACATGCTCTCGGTGGAGGCCTTCAGCCTCATCCACGTGCCGCTGGAACGGCTCCAACCCAGCAGGCCTTTCTCGGGCGTCGGAGCCGGTTCCATCGCCTCCCAGTGACCTTCGGCACCTGCGACAACTTCCGCATGGAGCTGATTGACTTCGACATCGCCCCCATTGGCCTCCCCTACAACGTCATCCTCGGCTATCCAGCCTTGGCTCGGTTCATGGCAGCAACTCACCCGGCGTACAACCTCATGAAGATGTCTGGGAGCAGCGGCGTCCTCACGTGTCAGGAGACACAAGGGATGCGCTTGTCGGATTTTGGGTTCCGGCAGACCCTTGAGGTTCGAACACTGGGGTGCGGGTGGAGATTTCGCCTCCTACCTACCTGCACCCCTCCGCCTTGCTAAGGTCTAAGCTATGGAAAGAACAACACAAGAGACACAGGGTTTATACTGGTTCGGGCCACCGTTGTGGTGTAATACCCTACTCCAGTGTGTGGTGTGGTGGATTGCCTCTTAGGCTGATGATGATGCACAATACAAGGAACAACAGCCTCGCGAGGATCTGTTCTTGGCTGGGGCGATGAACTGTTGGGGGGAGTTCAGTCACCCTTCTCTCTCTAAACTCTCCTCTCACCGAGCTGCCCAAAAAAATCTCTCTCAACACTGTGGGTGGCTGGTCCTATTTATAGAGGCCCTGGTCCTCTTCCCAAATATCAAGCGGGAAGGGAGCCAACAATGGCGGGCTAATTTGAAAGGGGACAGCTAGTACCAGTTATCCGGACAAAAGTAGTCTTCGCCTGCACAAAGCTCTGGTGGTGACGCCGTCTTGGGCTCCACGATGACCTCCGTCTTGCAGTCCTCCTGGTCTTGGTCTTGTTGCACCGAAATGGCAATCTTTGCCTGATGCCTCAGTACTCCGCGGCTGCGCTTGCCCCCTGTGCACCAAAGGGGAAAGGAGGACACTGTGCGGGCTAGCACCCGCCCGGCGCCCTTGGTCGTCATGGCTTGCGTCATGGGCACCTCGTGAGGTACCCCGCCTTGATCTCTCCGCCTCCTCACGAGCCAGCCTGATGAGGCCGTGCCTGAGGAAGCTCCGCGTCGTCTGCCCCACGAGGCTTCGCCCCTCGTGAGGGTCTTGGGTCTATGTTGGTGAAGATGGGCCGTGCTGGGCCCCCCTTTGAGCCACGCCACAGGCCGCAGGTAGGCAAGTCTGGGGACCCCCGTTCCCAGAATGCCGACAGCGCTGCAGGTGCTCCAGCTTGTTTTCAGGGCGGCCGCGGTGGCACAGCCCACTAGCACCGATGCCCTTGAGGCCAAGGGGCCTGAACCGGCTAAAAAGAAGCAGCTATTCACCCAAGACAAGGCGGAAACCAAGAAGGTACCCGTCGACGAGGACGGGTCCACTGGCGCCACCTTCACCATAGGGGCCAACCTCGAGCCCGAGCAGGAAGAGGCCCTGGTGAGGTTCCTGCGTGCGAACAAGAAGGTGTTCGCGTGGGAACCTGATCAGTTGGCAGGGGTCCCAAGGAAAGTGATTGAGCATCACCTCAACATGTGCCCCAATGTGCGCCCCATGAAGCAGAAGGCGAGGCGGCAGTCCACTGAGAAACAGTCTTTCATCGTTCAAGAGACCCGGAAGCTAGAGGCGGCAGGAGTTATCCGCGAGGTCCGCTACCCTGATTGGCTGGCTAATCCGGTCGTTGTGCCAAAAAAGGGAGGAAAGGAGCGCATGTGTGTCGACTTCACCAACCTCAACAAGGCCTGCCCGCAGGATTCATTTCCGCTCCCGCGCATTGACCAGATAGTCAACTCCACCGCAGAGTGTGACCTATTGTGTTTCCTAGATGCCTTCTCGGGCTATCACCAGATCAAGATGGCGGTAGAAGACATGGAGAAGACGGCTTTCTTGACCCCGTGTGGAGTGTACTGCTATACATGCATACCATTTGGGTTGCACAACGCAGGCGCGACCTTTCAGCGGCTGATGCACATCGCCTTAGGCCGGTAGCTTGGGAGGAACGCTGAAGCTTACGTCGATGACATTGTGGTGAAGTCTCGTGAGGCAAGAACCCTGATACAGGACCTGGAAGAAACCTTTGCGAGCCTCAATGAAGTGGACCTACGGCTCAACCCGGAGAAGTGCATGTTTGGAGTCCCCTCGAGCAAGCTCCTGGGTTTCCTCGTGTCCCACAGGGGCATCGAGGCCAACCCAGAGAAGGTCAAGGCAGTCGAAGGCATGAGCCCGCCAAGGACCCTCAGAGAAATGCAGAAGCTCACCGGGCGTGTAACTATGCTGGGGCGCTTCATCTCCAAGCTAGGAGAACGAGCGCTGCCCTTCTTCAAGCTAATGAAGAAAAAGGGCTCCTTTGAATGGACTGAAGAGGTCGACAAGGCATTACAAGACCTCAAAAGGTACCTTACCAGCCCACCAGTGATGGTAGCTCCGTGTCCTCGGGAGCCCCTAGTGCTCTACCTTGCGGCCACCCCCTACTCTGCTAGCGCAGCCCTGGTGGCGGTCAGGGAGGAGCGTTGTGCCAAGGCCTCATCGACCGTCCGAACTGAAGCAAAGAAGAGCCGGGAGGGCCTCGCGAAGGCTGCAACCATAACCGGAAAGGAACAGCCGCAGCAGGAGAACGCAACCAAAGCAGGAGAGGCCTCTTCAGGCGACCAAGCACTGGGGGCTCCATTGTCTCAAGAGACGCCTCGACCTCTGGAGGATGCAAGCTACGCCGGCACCCTCAACCTTGTCGAGCATCCCGTGTACTTCGTCAGCACGGTGCTACGATGCGCAATGGCACGGTACCCCATGCCTCAAAAACTCCTCCTCGCGCTACTAGTGGCCTCACGCAAGCTGCGCCACTACTTCCAAGGCCATCCCATCAAAGTCGTCTTAGCATACCCCTTGGAAAGAGTACTCAGGAGCCCCAACTCAGCTGGGAGGGTCGCTGAATGGAACATTGAACTACAGGCATTTCAGCTAGAATACAGTACGACCAGAGTCATCAAGGGAGCCGCACTTGCGGATTTCATGGCAGAATAGTCAGAAGCGCCGGGTCTCGAGGCAGGCGAAGACCAATCACTTTCCCCGGGAAGTGAAGCACCGGGCGGTTGGATCATGTACTTTGATGGGGCATTCTCCCGACACGATGCGGGAGCTGGCGCAGTGCTCGTATCCCCTACCCAGGACAAACTCTACTACGCTGTACAACTTTGCTTCTAGCACGGAGAAAAGGTAAAGCGCCCCATCATCAAGGGTGATTCACAGCTCCTCGTCAACTTCTCCAACAAGATATACGAGCTAAAGGACGAGCACATGGAAGCCTACCTTGCTGAGGTTCGCAAGATGGAGAAATAGTTCTGGGGGCTAGAGTTGCAACACGTGCCCCCGGGCACCAATCAAGAAGCTGATGACATTGCCAAGAGGGCATCTCGGTGGCTGCCTCAGGAGCCTGGCATCTTCGAGGAGCGGCTCTTCAAACCATCGGCCGTACCGTCACTGTCGAGCATGGCTCAACCAAGGGAGAGCTCCCTCAGCCGCCTGCCTCAGGAGCCCCGGTCTGCGGCCCGGCCTCAGGGGCACGTGTGCTCCCGGCGTTAGAGCCTCAGGAAGGGTGTTGGATCCCGGAGCTCAAGAACTACTTGATGCAAGGGACTCTGCCGGAGAATGAGGAGGAAGCGAAGCGTGTGGCGCGGCAGGCCACAGCTTATTGCATAAAGGATGGGGAGCTCTATAGGAAATGACCAAATGACGTGTCCCTACGTTGCATCTCCCAAGAGCAAGGGAAGGAGCTACTGGCAGACATACACGGCGGAGACTGCGGGCACCACTCGTCGTCACGAACCCTCGTCGGCGAGGCGTTCCGTAGTGGATTCTACTGGCCCACAGCGCTCATCGACGCCGTTGAGCTGGTGAAGGCTTGCGAGGCCTGCCAGTTTCACACTAAGCAGATCCATCAGCCTGTGGGGGGTCTATAGACTATACCCCTCTCATGGTGGTTCGCAGTTTGGGGGCTGGACATTCTGGGCCCGTTTCCTCGGGCGCCAAGGGGCTATCGCTACCTCTACATCGCTGCGGACAAGTTCACCAAGTGGGCTGAGGTGGAAGCCGTCTGCACAATCCCGGCAGGCTCCGCGATCAAGTTCATCAAGGGCCTCGTGAGCCGATTTGGGGTGCCCAACCGCATCATCACCGACAATGGTTTGCAATTCACCAGTAATCTCTTCAAAACATACTGTGCTAACCTTGGAATGCAGATATGCTACGCTTCGGTAGCACACCCCCGGAGCAACGGCCAGGCCGAGCGAGCCAACGCGGAGGTCCTGAGGGGCCTCAGAGCCAGGACCTTTAAGAAGAAGCTAGAGGCCTATGGAAGGCGCTGGTACGACGAGCTCTAGTCCGTGCTATGGTCAATCCACACAACTGCGAACAAGCCGACTGGCGAGACCCCGTTCTTCCTCATCTATGGAGCAGAGGCTGTTCTCCCTCATGAGGTCAGACGTCGCTCTGCACGGGTCCTGGCGTTCGACGAGACGCCACAGGACGCCATGCGGGGGATGGATCTCGTGCTGGGGGAGGAACGCTGCCAAGAAGCCGCGGTGCGAGCGGCAAGGTATCAACAGGCGCTGCGACGATACCACTGCCGCAACATCCGCCCAGAACTCTTGAGGTAGGGGATCTCGTACTCAGACGGGTTCTCTCCAGGGAGGGGTTGCACAAGCTCTCTCCCATGTGGGAGGGCCCATTCAAGGTTGTTCATGTCTCCAGGCCTGGCTCCGTGCGCTTGGAGACCACGGAGGGGGTACCCATCCAGAACGCGTGGAACATTCAACATCTCCGGAGGTTCTACCCCTGAGCGAGGCCTAGCACCTAGGAAAGGCCCGGTGCTTGTGAAGAAGGCAAATGCTTGTGAAGCTGGCGCGTTTTGGGAAAGGCCTGGTGCCTGTGAAGAAGGCAAATGCCTGTGAAGCTACCGCGTTTTGGGAAAGGCCCGGTGCCTATGAAGAAGGCAAATGCATGTGAAGCTGCCGTGTTTTGGGAAAGGCCCGGTGCCTGTGAAGAAGGCAAATTCCTGTGAAGTTGCCGCATTTCAAGAAAGGCCCGGTGCCTGTGAAGAAGGCCAATGCCTATGAAGCTCGCCGCCTGTGACACTCTCATGTAATAATGACTGGGGCTGTACACGCCCCGGAGTCTCCAGAGTGCCGCCCTCGGGCCTCGGGGGCTCCCGCCCACACCCAGTGGTAGCACTTAGCTCCGCACTGGTGAGAAGACGTCAAAGACTAGAATAGGTGTCAGATGCGGCTTTTTCATTTGCTTTTTGCAGTTTGCTTCTTTATTCCCGTTTGAAGTTTTATTGAAGCTGTTGACGTTCCTGGCTTGTGACTCTTTGTCGTTTTCACTCACTTGCCTCGTTTTCTCTTGCACAAGTCTCGCGAGGGAGGTTCGCGGGCGCCCTCGCGAGTGTTTTCTACCCCGGTCGTTTGGAGCTTTCCTGTCCGAGTCCTCTGCGGGAGCACCCCTCCCAGTCCGTGCCTCAAGGGCATCGCGACACGAGCACAAGACCTGGGCCGATCGCCCCCACAACCAAGATCGAAAGTTACCCCTCCTACTAATCCTTGCAGGGCACAAAGCGCACGGCGAGGCCACAACCTCGGGAGGCGAGGACCGCGTCAAGCCCCACCGAGCTAAAATAATTCCCGCACATGGGTGTACGGCGCGGGAACACAGCGCAGAAATATCGAAAGCAGCACGATGGTTAACAGCAGCTGTTCTAACACGCCCCCGCAGGGCCCTATACTACCTTCTATTTCTGCGCAGGAAAAGAAGGAAAACAAAATGGGCGCAATTCTTCCTGCACCAACCCACAGCGAAGGTTCGATCTGCTCCTGGGGCTAAGGCGGATCCCTCCTCTCGCTTCACCGGGGCGCGACGGCGGGCTGACCCGCTACCTTCACCCAGGCGGGCGCGACGGCGCGGGGGCTGGTCGCAGCCACCGCTGGAGGAGTTGATGCCTAAGAGGGAGCCGCCGAAGCTCAGCCAACTGTCGAGCACCACGATCGTAGGTAATCATGACCGGTTTCTCTGCATGCATGGACTTGTCAAGTCGTGCGGTCGCCGATGCATCGTGGGGAAGCGCAGACGCCCATATCCAATCAACCGCCACGTGGCACCCAAGGCCGCAGGCTATTGGGGCCCGCGACACTTCACGCTCGCCCCTTCGCTTCCCTGCTAGGCCAAGCCCGGGCGCGCCTTGGGCCCGGGGGCTACTATCGGCGTTCTAGGAACGGGGGTTCCCAGACTTGCCTGCCTGCGGCCTGTGGCGTGGCTCAAGTGGGGGCCCAACGTGGCCCATCTTCATCAGCTCAAGCTCAAGACCCTCGCGAGGGGCCAAGCCTCACGGGGTGGACGACAGAAAGCTTCCTCAGAGGCAGCCTCATCAGGCAGGCTCGCGAGGAGGCAGAGAGATCAAGGCAGGGGTACCTCGCGAGGAGCCCATGACGCAAGCCATGACGATCGAGACCAGGCGGGCGCCGACCTGTGCAGTGTCCTTGTTTCCCCTTTGGGGCAAAGGGGGCAAGCATAGGCCAAGGCATTGGGCAAAGGTTACCATTCCGGTGCAACAAGACCAAGACCAACAGAGTGGAAGGACGGAGGTCACCTTGGAGCCCAACACGGCGTCATCACCAGTGCTTTTGGCAGCCGAAGACCACCTTTGGTCAGGATAACTTGTACTAGTTGTTCCCCTTCAAAATGGCCAATTGTTGGCGCCCTTCCCGCTCATTTTTTGGGGTGAGGCCCAGGGCCTCAATAAATAGAGCTAGCCACCACAGAATAGAGGGGGAGAGACATCGAGAGATCAGGAGATAGAGACAGCTAGAGATCTGATAGAGCCCTAGAAGAGAGAAAGAGAGATAGAGAGAGAGGCGACTGAACTCACCCAAGCAGTTCATCGCACCAGCTCAAGAACACCCCTCGCGAGGCTGTTCTTCCCTTGTACTATTCATCATCAGCCCCTGAGGTAATCCACCACACCACACACTGGATGTCGGATTTCGGGTTCCGGCAGACCCTTAAGGTTCGAACACTGGGGTGCGCGTGGAAATCTTGCCTTCAACCTCTCCATCTCGATGGGATCTAAACTACTAAAAGAGCTGCACGAAAGACACAAGATTTATACTGGTTCGGGCCACCGATGTGGTGTAATACCCTACTCCAGTGTGTGGTGGATGGATTGCCTCCTGGGGCTGGTGTGGATGAACAATACAAGGAAGAACAGCCTCGCGAGGGTCTGTTCTTGGCTGTGGTGATGAACTGCTATGAAGAGTTCAGCCACCTCTCTCTCTCTCTCTTTCTCTCTCAGACCCCGGACCGAACAACCAGGAATCGAACCGAACCAACCCGAACCCCTTGCTATGTGGGTGGCTAGTCCTATTTATAGAGGCCCTGGTCCTCTCCCCAAATATTGAGCGGGAAGGGATCCAACAATGGCGGGCTAATTTGAAGGGGGACAGCGAGTACATCTATCCTGACAAAAGCAGTCTTCGCCTGCCAAAGGCTCTGGTGATGACATCGCGCTGGGCTCCATGGTGACCTCCGTCTCGTAGTCCTCCTGGTCTTGGTCTCGTTGCACCGAAGTGGCAACCTTTGCCTGATGCCTCGGTACTTCGCGGATATGCTTGCCCCCTTTGCACCAAAGAGGAAAGAGGGATGCTGCACGCGCTGGCACCCGCCTGGTGCCCCGTGTCGTCATGGCTTGTGTCATGGGCACCTCGCGAGGTACCCCGCCTTGAACTCTCCGCCTCCTCGCGAGCCAGCCTGACGAGGCTGTGCCTGAGGATGCGCCACGTCGTCCGCCTCGCGAGGCTTGGCCCCTCACGAGGGTCTTGAGCCTCATGTTGATGAAGTTGGGCCGCGCTGGGCCCCCACTTGAGCCACGCCGCAGGCCGCAGGCAGGCAAGTCTGGGGACCCCCGTTCCCAGAACACCGACACTGGAGTAGGGTATTACACCACAACGGTGGCCCGAACCAGTATAAACCTCGTGTCCCTTGTGTTGTTCGTTGTTTCCAGCTTAGATCACGCGAGGAGATTGGACGTAGATCGGTAGGGGAGAGATCTCCGCGCGCACCCCAGTGTTCGAACCTCAAGGGTCTGCCGGAACCCGAAATCCGACATGCTATGGTTAAAGATCTCTTAGAAGAAGATATAGATGGGCATGTTATTTACTTCTGTGAAGAAGCTAGTAGAATTGCCAAACCTGATAAAAAGGACAAACATAGACCTGTTGTTGGCATGCCTGTCATCTCAGTTAAAATAGGAGATCACTGTTATCATGGTTTATGTGACATAGGTGCTACTGTGAGTGCTATTCCTTATACCTTATATCAAGAAATTATGAATGACATATCACCCGCAGAAATAGAAGGCATAGATGTTACTCTTAAACTTGCTAATAGAGACACTATATCACCAATTGGGATTGTTAGATATGTTGAAGTCGTGAGTGGGAAAATAAAATACCCTACTGGTTTTCTTGTTCCTGGTTCCCCACAAGATGACTTTTGTCCCATTATCTTTGGAAGACCTTTCTTAAACACCGTTAATGCTAAGATAGATTGTGAGAAACAAACTATCGGTGTTTATTTTGGTGATGAGTCTCATGAGTTTAATTTTTCCAAGTTTAGTAGGAAGCTTCATGCAAAAGAATTTCCTAGTAAGGATGAATTAATTGGCCTTATTCTATTGCAGTTCGACCTACTAATCCTTTCGAACAATATTTGCTAGACCATGAAAATGATTTAAATATGCATGAAAGAAACGAAATAGATAAAAATTTCTTTGAACAACGTCCTCTACTTAAACACAATTTACCTATTGAAACTCTAGGAGGTCCTCCTCCACCTAAAGGTGATCCTATGTTTGAATTAAAACAATTGCCAAACACTTCGAAATATGCTTATCTTGATGAAAAGAAGATATATCATGTTATTATTAGTGCTAACCTTTCAGAACATGAAGAAGAAAGATTATTGAAAGTTCTAAGGAAGGACCGAGCTGCTATTGGATATACTTTTGATGATTTAATGGGCATTAGTCCCACTCTATGTTAGCACAAAATTAATATGGAACCTGATGCTAAACCCGTTGTTGATCACCAATGTCAGTTAAATCCGAAGATGAAAGAAGTGGTAAGAACGAAAATATTAAAACTTATGGAAGCAGGTATAATCTATCCTATAGCTGATAGTAGATGGGTAAGTCCTGTTCATTGTGTTCCTAAGAAAGGAGGTATAACTGTTGTTCCTAATGATAACAATGAACTTATTCCATAAAGAATTGTTACAGGCTATAGAATGGTAATTTATTTTAGAAAATTAAACAAAGCAACTAGAAAAGAACATTACCCTTTGCCTTTTTATTGATCAAATGCTTGAAAGATTATCTAAGCACAGACATTTTTGCTTCCCTGATGGATATTCTGGATTTTCACAAATACCTGTTTCTCAACCTGATCAGGAAGAGACCACTTTTACTTGTCCCTTTGGAACCTATGCTTATAGATGTATGCCTTTTGGTTTATGTAATGCACCTGCTACCTTTCAAAGATGTATGACTACTATATTCTCTGACTTTTCTGAAAAGATTGTTGAGGTTTTCATGGATGACTTTTCTATTTATGGGAAGTCTTTTGATGATTGTTTAAGCAATCTTGATCTAGTTCTGCAGAGATGTGAACAAACAAATCTTGTCTTGAATTGGGAGAAGTGTCACTTTATGGTTAATGAAGGCATTGTCTTGGGTCATAAAATTTGTAAAAGAGGTATTGAAGTGGACAAAGCAAAGTTGATGCAATTGAGAAAATGCCATGTCCTAAAGATATAAAAGGTATTTGTATTTTCCTAGGGCATGGTGGTTTCTATAGGAGATTTATCAAAGACTTTTCTAAAATTTCTAGGCCTCTCACTAGTCTCTTGCAAAAGGATATTCCCGTTGTTTTTTATGACGATTTTTTAGAAGCCTTTGAAACACTCAAGAAAGCCTTAATTTCTGCACCTAATGTTCAACCACCTGATTGGAACTTGCCTTTTGAAATTATGTGTGATGCTAGTGATTATGCTATTGGTGCTGTTCTAGGACAAAGAGTTGATAAGAAACTTAATGTAATTCATTATGCTAGTAAAACTCTAGACAGTGCTCAAAGAAACTATGCTACTACTGAAAAAGAATTCTTAGCAGTGGTGTTTGCTTGTGATAAGTTTAGACCTTATATTGTTGATTCCAAAGTAGTTGTTCACACAGACCTTGCTGCTGTTAAATATCTTATGGAAAAGAAAGATGCTAAACCTAGACTTATTTGATGGGTTCTCCTGTTACAAGAATTTGATTTACATATCACTGATATAAAAGGAGCTGAGAACCCAGTAGCTGATAATTTATCTAGGCTTGAAAATGTGCTTGATGACCCACTACCTATAGATGATAGTTTTCCTGATGGGCAGTTAGCTGCAATAAATGTCTCTCATAGTAGTCCTTAGTATGCTGACTATGCTAATTACATTGTTGCTAAATATTTACCACCTAGCTTCACATACCAACAAAAGAAAAAATTCTTCTATGATTTAAGACATTACTTCTGGGATGACCCACATCTTTATAAAGAAGGAGTAGTTGGTATTATTAGATGTTGTGTACCTGAGCATGAACAGGGACAAATCCTACGGAAATGTCACTCCGAAGCTTATGGAGGGCATCATACTGGAGATAAAACTGCTCATAAGGTATTGCAGTCTGGATCTTATTGGCCTACTCTCTTCAAGGATGCATGTAAGTTTGTCTTATCTTGTGATGAATGTCAAAGAATAGGTAATATCGATGAGCATCAAGAAATGCCTATGAATTATTCACTTGCTATTGAACCATTTGATGTTTGGGGATTTGATTACATGGGAACTTTTCCTTCCTCTAATGGGTATACACATATTTTGGTTGCTGTTGATTATGTTACTAAATGGGTAGAAGCTATCCCAACTAGTAGTGCTGATCACAACTCCTCTATTAAAATGCTTAAGGAAGTTATTTTCCCAAGGTTTGGAGTCCCTAGATATTTAATGACTGATGGTGGTTTGCACTTTATTCATGGTGCTTTCCACAAGATGCTTGCCAAGTATGATGTCAACCATAATTGCATCACCCTATCATCCTCAGTCTAGTGTTCAAGTTGAACTTAGCAATAGAGAAATAAAATTAATTTTACAAAAGACTGTCAGTAGGTCTAGAAAGGATTGGTCTAAGAAATTAGATGATGCACTTTGGGCTCATAGAACAACATATAAAAATCCTATGGGTATGTCTCCTTATAAAATGGTTTAAAGAAAAGCTTGTCATTTGCCTCTTGAATTAGAACATAAAGCATTTTGGGCAGTCAAAGAACTCAATTATGATTTCAAACTTGCTGGTGACAAGAGGTTATTTGATATTAGCTCATTAGATGAGTGGAGAACCCAAGCTTATGAAAATGCAAAACTATTCAAAGAAAAAGTTAAAAGATGGCATGACAAAAGAATCCAAAAGCGTGACTTTAAAGTTGGAGAATATGTTCTTTTGTACAACTCTCGTTTCAGATTCTTTGCAGGAAAACTCCTCTCAAAATGGGAAGGCCCCTATGTTATCGAGGAGGTTTACCGGTCTGGAGCCATCAAAATAAATAATTTCGAACGTACTAACCCGATTGTTGTCAATGGGCAATGAATAAAACATTATATCTCAGGTACGCCCAGTAATGTTGAAAGTAATATTATCCAAACTTTGACACCGGAAAAACACATAAAAGAGTCCTTCCAGAACACTCCAGAATCGTGAAAATAAGGAGGTACGTGGCACGGTAAGTAAACGGACTCCGAAAAGTCCGCAAAAATATTTTTTATCAGTTTTGGAATATTTAAAAAATTTGGAAATAAAGAAACTTCCAGGAAGCGTCCCCTGGTGGCCACAATACACTAGGGCGCGCTAGGCAAGCCTGGCGCGCCTAGGTGGGTTGTGCCCACCTGGGACACCTTCCGGAGTCCGTTTTTCTACCATATGCTTGTCCCCCAAGATAAAAAATCTATATATACTTCCCGAACCTGTTGATCACCGTATCGCGGAGAAATCCTTTGTTCTCTTTTCTTGCTGTTTTCTGCGCAGTTCTGAGAATATGTCGTCCCAAGATTCCGACGGAGAGAGTTATGCCTCACATCTCATTGCTGACTCAAAGACCTACGGGGACCTATCCCCTTGTGGTCGAACTAAAGATGATGAAGAGGATACCCACTTGATGAAGATCGATGATTCAAGGTCGGAGGAGGAGGATGTCCCTCTACCTCAACCAGGGGATATGCACGTGGAATTCAAGAAGTCAAGTGTTCCTAAGAGAGCTAACCGGTCTAAAAACTAATCTATTCCTTTTCGTTTTAGGCAGAAAAGCAAAGGGGATTTATGTAAAAAGATCTTGAAGCTAGAGTTGGAAGTCAATGATTTAAAGGAGAAATTGCTCTCCTTAACTATAATATGAAAAAGTTGAAGGCACAATTGTCATCATCATCTTCTTCACCACCAAAAGAGAATTGAGTATCAGGTATGGGCACTCCCCTTGGCTTCCGCCAAGCTTGGGGGAGGTGCCCCATTATCGTATCATCCCACTATCTTTTTGCCTTTACTTATTTTAGTTCGATCTTGGGCTTTAGATGAATAAAGTTAGTTCGATCCTTTCTTCTTTGAGAGTCTACTTATTGATCTATCATTGTAATCATGTGCAAGTTATATAATATAGTTTAGTTTGAGTTTTTAATTTCTTTACTTTCATGTTGCAAAAAAAATAAAAAAATAAATAAAAAGAGAAAGGAAATGAATAAAAGAAAGGATAGAAATAATGAAAAGATCATATACTAATCCTATGGTAGGTGATGGCACCACATAAGGAAAAGTATAAGTAGAAAACTTTATTAGAGATTGACAAACATAGCATTAGTCAATGATGCAACTCATGAAAGAATTAATAAGGGAAGAGAAGATTCACATATAAATACACTATCCTAGAAATAGTTTGTGATTGTGAGCCCTCATCAAAATATTATATGCCAAAAAATTTGACGTTGTACAAGGAAGACAACTTAATGGTTTATGTTTGTTTATATTCACATAGAAGACATATTGTCATAGATCCTTCAACATGTGGTGCTTTCCCCTATCTTTGCTAGCCAAAAATTCCGCACTAAGTAGAGATACTACTTGTGCATCCAAAAACCCTTAAACCCAAATCTTATTTTCAAGTGTCCACCATACCTACCTAGGGATTGAGCAAGATCCCTCAAGTAAGTTGTCATCGGTGCAAAAAGGCAATAAATATTCCTTCTAAATGTGTGAGATCATTTAGTGTAAAAGAAAATTGAGCATTGCACTAACTTGTGATGGTGAAGAATAAATGTGACAAACTGCATAATAAAGGTCGCTATCTCAAGGGGCAATGCAATGTGACATTCTTTTGCACTAAGGGGTTGAGAATACAAACAAATAAGCACATGACAACCTCTGCTTCCCACTGCAAGGGGCCTATCTTTTACTTTTATGTATTTACTTTTATGCAAAGAGTCAAAGTTTTTCTCGCTATTCCTTTATATTTTTCTTCTTTGGCAATCATCATGTGGTGAGGAAAGATCTAGGCACATATGTCCTGTTGAATATGGGTAGCATGAGTTATATTGTTGACATCACCCTTGAGGTTAATACGTTAGGAGGCGAAATTATAAGCCCCTATCTTTCTATGTGTCCGGTTGAAACGTTTTTCTCATGTGTATGCGGTGAGTGTTAGAAATTATAGAAGTCGTCCAAGAATGATTGTAAAACATCCAAGAATGATAATAAAATAGCATGAATACTTCATAAATTATAGATACGTTGGAGACGTATCAGCATCCCCAAGCTTAATTCTTACTCGTCCTCGAGTAGGTAAATGATAAAAGAAATAATTTATGAAGTGTGAATGCTAGCAAAGTGTACAAGTTTGACCAATGGTAATTTCAATCACTTTTCCTAGCATCATAACAACAATTCTTTCTTGTGAAACTTCCCATGTTAAACTAGCAACCAATTCACATGTTAAGGTTCAAACAATGAATTCTCTTAAAACTGAACAACCTATTTTCTCAGTCACTAAGCAATTGCAATTCAACTTATTCAACAGAGCTTAAGTAAGAGCTCCACATACTCAACCATCATAGAGTCTGCTATGATTGCTAACACTCACTGCATACACATGAGCAAAATGTTTCAACCGGACACATAGAAAGATAGGGACTTATAATTTCGCCTCCCAACATATTCACCTCAAGGGTGATATCAACAATATAACTCATGCTACCGATATTCAACATGACATATGTGCCTAGATCTTTCCTCACCACATGATGATTTCCAAAGGAGAAAAATAAAAAGGAATAGAGAGAAAAACTTTGACTCTTTGCATAAAAGTAAATACATAAAAGTAAAAGATAGGCCCTTCGCAGAGGGAAGCTAAGGTTTCCATGCGCTTATTTGTTTGTATGCTCAACCCCTTAGTGCAAAAGAACGTCACGTTGTATTGCCCCTTGTGATGGCAACCTTTATTATGTAGTTTGTTGCTTTATTCTTCACCATCACAAGTTCGTACAACGCTCAATTTTCTCTTACACTAAATGATGTCAAACTTTTAGAAGCAATTTTTATTGCCTTATTGCACCTATGACAACTTACTTGAAGGATCCTGCTCAATCCTTAGGTAGGTATGGTGGACTCTTGAAGATAAGGTTTGGGTTTAAGGGTTTTTGGATGCACATGTAGTATCTCTACTTTGTGCGGAATTTTTGGCTAGCAAGGATGGGGGGCAAGCACCACATGTTGAAGGATCTACGACAATATAACTTCTATGTGAATATGAACAAACATAACTCATTATGTTGTCTTCCTTGTCCAACGTCAACAATTTTGGCATGTAATATTTTGATGGGGGCTCACAATCATGAAAGATTTCCATGATAGTGTATTTGTATGTGAAAGTTCTCTTCCTTATACTAATTATTCGTGAATTGCTTGTATGACCAATATTGTGATTGTCAAGCCTTCACTTTCTAAACCCAATGTGAAGCTACCACTAGGCATGATATGATTTCAACTTCATGACATTCAATTTATTCAACAATTTACTCATAGGATATAAGTGAAGCACAAGAGTAAATGGCAAGCTACTCCAAAAAGACATAAATGAAGATCGTGAGCATAATATTTCTGTCTCTCAAATTGATTTAAGTGAAGCAAGAGAGAATGTCTTCAAAAATACTGAAGCACACCGTCTCAAAAAGATATAAGTGAAGCACTAGAGCAATTCCATAGAAAAGAGCTTCGTTAACGGAATGTGAATGTCGCTTACCTTGCCTCCCTGACAACTATTTGAGGACTCTATTTTATTTATAAACTTTCAGATCTAAGTGTTTTATTAAAACATCAAGCAAAATGAAAATGGAATGACATTCTAAGAATAGCACACATCATGTGAAGAAGCAAAAACTTAGGCTCAACCGATACTAACCGATAATTATTGAAGAGCAAAGGTGGGATGCCTATCGGGGCATCCCCAAGCTTAGATGCTTGAGACTTCTTGAAATATTATCTTGGAGTGCCTTGCACATCCCCAAGCTTGAGCTTTTGTGTCTCCTTAATTCTTCTCATATCACGGTTTTCCTAAATCTCAAAAGCTTCATCCACACAAAACTCAACAAGAACTCGTGAGATAAGTTAGTATAAACCAATGCAAAAACCTTATCATTATCTAATGTAGCAAATCACTAAAATTATTATTCAACATTGCATACTAAATGCCTCTGCATATTTGATACGTCTCCAACATATCTATAATTTTTGATTGCTCCATGCTATATTATCTACTGTTTTGGGCAATATTGGGCTTTATTATCCACTTTTATATTACTTTTGGGACTAACCTCTTAACCGGAGGCCTAGCCCAAATTTCCTGTTTTATGCCTATGTCAGTGTTTTGAAGAAAAGGAATATCAGACGGTGTCGAAACGGAACTAAATCAACTGGAGAAGTTATTTTTGGAAGGAAACACACCTGATGGACTTGGACCCCACGTCAGAAGATACGGGAGCTGCCCACGAGGGTGGGGGCGCCCCCCCCCCCCCCAGGGCGCGCCCCCTGCCTCGTGGGGCCCCCGTGGCTCCCCTGATGTGCTTCTTCTGCCTATATAACTCCATATACCCTAAAACTTCCAGAACGAATAATAGATCGGGAGTTCCACCGCCAGAAGCCTCCGTAGCCACCGAAAACCAATCTAGACCCGTTCCGGCACCCTGCCGGAGGGGGAAATCCCTCTCCGGTGGCCATCTTCATCATCCCGGTGCTCTCCATGATGAGGAGGGAGTAGTTCTCCCTCGGGGCTGAGGGTATGTACCAGTAGCTATGTGTTTGATCTCTCTCTCTCTCTCTCTCTCTCTCGTGTTCTTGATTTGGCACGATCTTGATGTATCGTGAGCTTTGCTATTATAGTTGGATCTTATGTTTCTCCTCCCCCTCTTCTCTCTTGTAATGAATTGAGTTTCCCCTTTGAAGTAATCTTATCGGATTGAGTCTTTAAAGATTTGAGAACACTTGATGTATGTCTTGTCGTGGATATCGGTGGTGACAATGGGATATCACATGATTCACTTGATGTATGTTTTGGTGATCAACTTGCGGGTTCCGCCCATGAACCTATGCATAGAGGTTGGCACACGTTTTCGTCAAGATTCTCCGGTAAATCTTTGGGGCACTCTTTGAGGTCCTTTGTGTTGGTTGAATAGATGAATCTGAGATTGTGTGATGCATATCGTATAATCATACCCACGTATACTTGAGGTGACATTGGAGTATCTAGGTGACATTAGGGTTTTGATTGATTTGTGTCTTAAGGTGTTATTCTAGTACGAACTCTAGGGATGTTTGTGACACTTATAGGAATAGCCCAACGGATTGATTGGAAAGAATAACTTTGAGGTGGTTTCGTACCCTACCATAATCTCTTCGTTCATTCTCCGCCATTAGTGACTTTGGAGTGACTCTTTGTTTCATGTTGAGGGATAGTTATGTGATCCAATTATGTTAGTATTCTCGAGGGAACTTACACTAGTGAAAGTATGAACCCTAGGCCTTGTTTCCTAGCATTGCAATACCTTTTACGCTCACTTTTTACCTTGCTTTTTTTATATTTTTAGATTACAAAAACCATTATCTACTATCCATATACCACTTGTATCACCATCTCTTCGCCGAACTAGTGCACCTATACAATTTACCATTGTATTGGGTGTGTTGGGGACACAAGAGACTCTTTGTTATTTGGTTGCAGGGTTGCTTGAGAGGGACCATCTTCATCCTACGCCTCCTACGGATTGATAAACCTTAGGCCACCCACTTGAGGGAAATTTGCTACTGTCCTACAAACCTCTGCACTTGGAGATCAACAACGTCTACAAGAAGAAGGTTGTGTAGTAGACATCAAGCTCTTTTCTGGCGCCGTTGCCGGGGAGGTGAGTGCTTGAAGGTATATCTTTAGATCTTGCAATTGATTCTTTTAGTTTCTTGTTTTATCACTAGTTTAGTTTATAAAAGAAAACTATAAAAAAATGGAATTGAGTTTGTCTTATACGCTTCATCTTTTTAATATCTTTCGTGAGTATGATGGAAAGGATAATTGTGCTCAAGTGCTAGAAGAAGAAATCTATAAAATGTTTGGCACTAAATATTTGAATGATGAGCATGATTGCAATGTTTTTAGTATGAATTCCCTGAATATCCATGATGCTAATGATATGCAAAGCCACAAGCTTGGGGAAGCAATGTTTGATGAAGATGATATTTTTTGTCCTCCAAGTTTTGATGAGAAAATTTATTATGTTGAAAGCATGCCTCCTATCTATGATGATTATTGTGATGACACGTATGCTTTAAAGAACAATAATAACAATGAAACTTGTCATCTTGATTTCAATTTTCAATCATATGATAATTATTTTGTTAAGTTTGCTCCCACTATTATTCATGAGAAGAATTTTGTTTGTGTGGAGAGTAATAAAATTTCTATGCTTGTAGATCATGAAAAGAATGCTTTAGGTGCTGGTTATATTATTGAATTCATTCATGATGCAACTGAAAATTATTATGAGGGAGGAACATATGCTTGTAGGAATTGCAATAATATCAAGTTTCCTCTCTATGTGCTTAAAGTTTTGAAGTTATGCTTGTTTTACCTTCCTATGCAAGTTGATTATGGTTCCCACAAGTTGTTTGCTCACAAAATCCCTATGCATAGGAAGTGGGTTATACTTAAATTTTCTAGTCATATTCCTCACGATGCTCTCTTTATGTTACAATTCTTATCTTTTATGTGAGCATCATTGAAATCATCATGCCTAGCTAGGGGCGTTAAACGATAGCGCTTGTTGGGAGGCAACCCAACTTTATTTTTGTTCCTTGCTTATTGTTCCTGTTTAGTAATAAATAATTCATCTAGCCTCTGTTTAGATGTGGTTTTATGCTTTTAATTAGTGTTTGTGCCAAGTAGAACCTTTGGGAAGACTTGGGGAAAGTCTTGTTGATCATGCTGTAAAAAACAGAAACTTTAGCGCTCACGAGAATTGCTGCCATTTTTATTTGGAGAGTGCCATTTAGTTAATTCTTTTTGAAGATGATTAATAGATAAATTCCTCAGGTACAGCAATTTATTTTAGAATTTTATGAGTTCCAGAAGTATACGTTTGATCCATATTACTACAGACTTTTCTGTTTTTGATAGACTCTGTTTTTCATGTGTTGTTTACTTATTTTGATGAATCTATGGATAGTAAAATAGTTTATAAACCATAGAGAAGTTCGAATACAGTAGGTTTAACACCAATATAAATAAGGAATGAGTTCATTACAGTACCTTGAAGTGGTGATTTATTTTCTTATACTAACGGAGCTTACGAGTTTTCTGTTAAGTTTTGTGTGGTGAAGTTTTCAAGTTTTGGTTAAGGATTTGATGGACTATGGAATAAGGAGTGGCAAGAGCCTAAGCTTGGGGATGCTCGAGGCACCCCAAGGTAATATTCAAGGATAGCCAAGAGCCTAAGCTTGGGGATGCCCCGGAAGGCATCCCCTCTTTCGTCTTCGTTCATCGGTAACTTTACTTGTAGCTATATTTTTATTCACCACATGATATGTGTTTTGCTTGGAGCGTCAATTTATTTTGTTAGGATTTGCTTGCTATTATTTATAACAATGTTTTGCATCTTTTATTTCAAGAAAAGTGGCATTGATAGCCTTTACTATGCCTATGTTACAAGTATACATGTTGCTGTTTGAAAACAGAAAGTTTACCGCTGTTGCAATAATTCCCTAGAAAAATAAGAATGTGATAAAATGTTGAAACCTTTTGCATATTAATCTCTGATAAATTTACTACAGTGGGAATTTTCTTTCATAATTTTTGGAGCTAGGGAAGTATGGATGTTGTAGCATTCTTTACAGACTATCCTGTTTAGGCAGATTGCTGTTATGTTTGCATTATTTGCATATGTTTGCTTCTTTAATGATTCTATTTGAGGATATGACTATTAAATATGCAGAGGCATTTAGTATGAAATGTTGAACACTAATTTTAGTGATTTTCTACAGTAGAGTATGATAAGGTTTTTGCAATGGTTTATACTAACTTATCTCACGAGTCCTTGTTGAGTTTTGTGTGGATGAAGCTTTTGAGATTTAGGGAGAACGTGATATGAGAGGAATTAAGGAGACACAAAAGATCAAGCTTGGGGATTCCCAAGGCACCCCAAGATAATATTTCAAGAAGTCGCAAGTGTCTAAGCTTGGGGATGCCCCGGTTGGCATCCCACCTTTCTTCTTCAACAATTATCGGTTAGTATTGGTTGATCCTAAGTTTTTGCTTCTTCACATGATGTTTGCTATTCTTAGAATGTCATTTTCTTTTTCTTTGCTTGCTGTTTGAATAGAATACCAAGATCTGAAATTATTAAATTTTAGAGAGTCTTCATATAGTTGCATAATTATTCGACTACTCATTGATCTTCACTTAAATCTTTCGGAGTAGTTTGTCATTTGCTCTAGTGATTCACTTATATCTTTTAGAGCATGGTGGTAGTTTTATTTTTAAGAAATATATGAACTCTCATGCTTCACTTAGATTATTTTGAGTCTTAATAGCATGGTGATTTACCAAAATCCTAATATGCTAGGTATTCAAGAATAATAAAATTCTCTTATGAGTGTGTTGAAATACTATGAGAAGTTTGATACTTGATGATTGTTTTGAGATATGAGGATGGTAGTATTAGAGTCATGCTAGTTGATTAGTTGTGAATTTGAGAAATACTTGTGTTGAAGTTTGTGATTCCCGTAGCATGCATGTATGGTGAACCGTTATGTGATGAAATCGGAGCATGATTTATTTATTGATTGTCTTCCTTATGAGTGGCGGTCGGGGACGAGCGATGGTCTTTTCCTACCAATCTATCCCCCTAGGAGCATGCGCGTAGTACTTTGTTTCGATAACTAATAGATTTTTGCAATAAGTATGTGAGTTCTTTATGACTAATGTTGATTCCATGGACCATACGCACTCTCACCCTTCCACCATTGCTAGCCTCTCTAGTACCGCGCAACTTTCGTCGGTACCATAAACCCACCATATACCTTCCTCAAAACAGCCACCATACCTACCTATCATGGCATTTCCATAGCCATTCCGAGATAAATTGCCATGCAACTTTCCACCGTTCCATTTATTATGACACGCTCCATCATTGTCATATTGCTTTGCATGATCATGTAGTTGACATCGTACTTGTGGCAAAGCCACCGTTCATAATTCTTCCATACATGTCACTCATGAGTCATTGCATATCCCGGTACACCGCCGGAGGCATTCATATAGAGTCATATCTTGTTCTAAGTATGGAGTTGTAATTCTTGAGTTGTAAGAAAAATAAAAGTGTGATGATCATCATTATTAGAGCATTGTCCCAGTGAGGAAAGGATGATGGAGACTATGATTCCCCCACAAGTCGGGATGAGACTCCAGACGAAAAATAAAAAAAAGAGGCCAAAGAAGCCCAAATAAAAAAAGAGGCCATAAAAAAAGAGAAGGCCCAAATAAAAAATAAAAAAATAAAAAAATGAGAGAAAAAGAGAGAAGGGGCAATGCTACTATCCTTTTACCACACTTGTGCTTCAAAGTAGCACCATGATCTTCATGATAGAGAGTCTCCTATGCTGTCACTTTCATATACTAGTGGGACTCTTTCATTATAGAACTTGTCTTGTATATTCCAATGATGGACTTCCTCAAAATGCCCTAGGTCTTCGTGAGCAAGCGCGTTGGATGCACACCCACTAATTTCTTTTGTTGAGCTTTCATAGACCTATAGCTCTAGTGCATCCGTTGCATGGCAATCCCTACTCACTCACATTGATATCTATTAATGGGCATCTCCATAGCCCATTGATATGCCTAGTTGATGTGAGACTATCTTCTCCCTTTTTGTCTTCTCCACAACCACCATTCTATTCCACCTATAGTGCTATGTCCATGGCTCACGCTCATGTATTGCGTGAAGATTGAAAGAGTTTAAGAACATCAAAAGTATGAAACAATTGCTTGGCTTGTCATCGGGCTTGTGCATGATTTAAATATTTTGTGTGGTGAAGATGGAGCATAGCCAGACTATATGATTTTGTAGGGATAACTTTCTTTGGCCATGTTATTTTGAGAAGACATGATTGCTTAGTTAGTATGCTTGAAGTATTATTATTTTTATGTCAATATGAACTTTTGTGTTGAATCTTTCGGATCTGAATATTTATATCACAAGTAAGAAGAATTACATTGAAATTATGCCAAGTAGCATTCCACATCAAAAATTATCTTTTTTATCATTTACCTACTCGAGGACAAGCAGGAATTAAGCTTGGGGATGCTTGATACGTCTCCAACGTAACTATAATTTTTGATTGCTCCATGCTATATTATCTATTGTTTTGGGCAATATTGGGCTTTATTATCCACTTTTATATTACTTTTGGGACTAACCTATTAACTGGAGGCCCAGCCCAGATTTGCTGTTTTATGCCTATTTTAGTGTTTTGAAGAAAGGAATATCAGACGGAGTCGAAACGGAACGAAATCAACTAGAGAAGTTATTTTTGGAAGGAAACACACCTGATGGACTTGGACCCCACGTCAGAAGATATGTGAGCTGCCCACGAGGGTGTGGGGCGCCCCCCTAGGGCGCGCCCCTGCCTCGTGGGGCCCCCGTGGCTCCCGTGATGTGCTTCTTCTGCCTATATAACTCCATATACCCTAAAACTTCCAGAACGAATAATAGATCGGGAGTTCCGCCGCCAGAAGCCTCCGTAGCCACCGAAAACCAATCTAGACCCGTTCCAGCACCCTGCCGGAGGGGGCAATCCCTCTCCAGTGGCCATCTTCATCATCTCGGTGCTCTCCATGATGAGGAGGGAGTAGTTCTCCCTCGGGGCTGAGGGTATGTACCAGTAGCTATGTTTGATCTCTCTCTCTCTCTCTCTCTCGTGTTCTTGATTTGGCACGATCTTGATGTATCGCGAGCTTTGCTATTATAGTTGGATCTTATGTTTCTCCTCCCCCTCTTCTCTCTTGTAATGAATTGAGTTTCTGTAACATCCCAAATTTTTAATTTGGAATGTTATACACTAGATCATCATGCATATCATATTTTCTTGCATTTTGGTCGATCCTAGAAATTTCACGCAACTCAAGGACCCTCGGAGAGAGTTGGAGATTTCGTTATTTTCAATTTTGAGTTTTCTCAAATTTTGAAAAGAGGATCTTTTGATTTTAGTTTTTCGGAGTTTATTTGCCTTTTTATTTGGATAGGGAAAAATCCGTGTTTTCAAAATTGCATCCTAGGTCCCGAGAAAAGTTCATTTTGTTCGGCTCATTTTTAGGAGTCGGGGAAAATTTACTTTGGGAATTTTGGAGTCCGTTTAGATTTTCTTTTCTGTGTTTTTCTGCGCGTGAAACCGATTTAAAAAAAATCCGCAGCGCCCCTGGGCCAAGGCCCAGCAGCCGGCCGGGCCAGGCTCCCGCACGCCGCGCCTGCCCACGCGCGCCAAGGCCAGCGCTGCCGCCGCCAAGTAGGAGTCCTACTAGGACTCCTCTCCTCCCCTCTTTTTCTTGCCCCTCCCCCAAGTCTTCTCCTCCCCTCCTCCTCTTAAATACCCCACACCCCCCCCTTTTCCCCCCACACCACCTGCGCCCCACCCCGCGCCCAAGCCGCCGTCGCGCCGCGCCATCCTAGCGCCGCCGCCGCCCGCGCCTTACGCCGCCGCCGCCCAACGCCGCCCTTGCACGCTGCCGTCGCCGCCGTTCGCCGGAGCCCCTCACCGGAGGTAGCCCCGCGCCGCACCATCCCTCCCCTCGGCCCGGTTTTTCTTATAAACCGTTCCGGTTCTTTTCTTAACCGTTCCGGTTTTTCTTTTGGTTTTTTGTTTCGGTTTTCTTTTCCGAAACCCTAGATCGGTTTTCCGTTTTCTTTTCCGGTTTAGTTGCCTAGAGACCGTTCGCCGGACCGTTCATCCTAACGAACGTGATCACCGGTTATTTCTCGGTTGACGAACGTCCGTTCGTTTAACCGTTCTTCTTTTTCTTTTCGTCGGATTTATTCCGCGATCGCGATCTCAGAACCGATCTTCGTTCTAGTCTATCTTCTCGCTCGTTTATCGGTATCAGGTGATTCAAGCGCCTGGAGTTTCGTTTCGAAACCGCCGTTCTGACTAATCAACTTAAATAAGTTTTTGCTACTATAAAATTTGACCTAGTTTCAACTTGCTAGAACCGAGTTGTTTTCTTCCGCTGTTTGTTTTCCGTTGCTTTGTTCGGTTCGTTCTTTCTTAGCAACCGGAGTTCTTAAGTTGAACTATCTAGTTCGATCTCTTGTTCGAGTTTTACCTGTGCATTAGATGAGTACTTATTGTATGCTTGTTGTTTGTCTGCGATAGATTACCCGGATTGCGCCGCTTGTTACTTCGAATCTCTAGGACTCGCGGAGCATCAGCAAGGCAAGTAACACTTTGATCATACCTTTTCTACAACCCAGTTTTATTGCATTAGATCAACCCTCACACATTGCATGATTAGGATCTAATTAAATTGAGGGATGGGAAGTAGACGAGGTAGTACCTATTACCTGTTTATTATGAAACCTTTGGGAGTTACTTCTATGTTTGCTTATTATGCCATGCTATGCTAGTAGACGTGAATTGGGTGAGTGATATCCATGACAGATGTGAGATTGATAATTTTAATGGTTTATCTAAGGTGGCAACTTAAACACACATCTGGGTGGATTGAGGCACCTGATGTCTATCAGGACTTGCCTGTTTTTCTTTTGGACCGCCACCCAGGCTCAAAGGGATCATAAGATCTTTCATGCTAAATACTTACGTGTGCAGCCACAAGCCAATATGGGCTCTGGCATAGTTGACTAAGTCATGCGAACTCTTACAGGGTAGACTAGCAGATGTAGGGGAAAGTAGGTGTACCGGTCTATCCATCGTAAGGTGCTAGAGCTTCTGAAAGACTGTGTCTCGGTCATCAATTTCTCAAACACCAGTAGTGCGAGAAATCCAACGGAGGCGATCGAGTCTTGTGGGGAAAAGTGCGCAAACCTCTGCAGAGTGTAATAAACTAATCATGATTAGCCGTGTCCCCGGTTATGGACATCTTGAGTATCTAGTACATGAATATCATGTGAATCTCATCATGTTACTTCTAATTAATATTGTTGGGTTATTGATGACTACTTTTAATTGGGATTGAGAATGCTGTCAACCATTCTCAATGTTTAACAACCACCATGATAGTTAAATAAAATTTATTCCTTTGCAGTAGGGAAAAACTGGCTTTACGCAAAACAGTAACCATAGAGCTTTCCACCAGCCAAATATGCATATAGTATAGCTGTTTCATTCCATTACTCTCTATGTGTTACCTTGCCATCATATTCCATGTGCTGACCCATTTTCGGGCTGCAACGTTAATGTTGCAGACTTTCCAGACGACGATTAAGGTGCTTTTAGGTCGTGGTTCTATACTCAGTGATGCCGTTGGAGTTGATGGAGCCATTTATCTTCCAAGTCTTCCGCTGTTATCGTTATTAGATGGCCTTATGCCATATTTATTGTAATAAGTTCTCTTTTGAGACATCGTTGTAATAAGTGTGTGATTGCCACTCTGCTATAAATCCTTCGAAGTACTATGTGGTGTCAGCATTACTGATCCAGGGATGACACCGGAGCATAGAGACTTAATCCATTCGGGTCGGGTCGCTACAGAGATGGTATCAGAGCACATACTGATTGTAGGACACGACCACTAAGTTAAAGCCATAGATCACTATTCTCTCCTCATTTTCTAACTCCTCATCTTTTCTACTCTTTAGGATGAAGGGCGCGAAGATTAAGTGCGCTCAACCAAGTTTCATGGGAACCTTCAACGCCACTCTACCTGAAGAGGAGCGCTGGAAGATTCAAGCTCACGTTCCGGGAAGAACATTCGCGCCAATCACGAAGCCCATATATAGTGTTTTCAATGCACCAACCTGGAGTCTAGGAAAGAGCATGGCAGCCCATATCACCATAGGACGCATTGTAGAAGTTTATCAAGAAGACCTCAAGGACACTATCTACCAGATTTGCGGACGCCGAGATGAACAATGGGAGTTAGTCAGCACCAAGAAGGATAGATCCATTGCAGCTTTCATCCAGGAGTTAAACCAGCACATTCGACGCCACGAGAACAAGATGTGCAATGATATGATAGAGTTGAAGAATGCGAAGGCAAGGATCATCGAGCTAGAAGGAGAACTGAAGGCTACACGCAAGGACTACATGGACGAGATCGTAGCTCTAGCGAGACACAACGGCGATCTTAAGCAAGAGATTGAAGAACTCAAGAGGGAGTTAGCATCCAGGAAGGAAGACATGTACGTCGCATGTCCGGACAACTACATCATCATCGACGACACCGATTCGGATCCAAGTGAACCCGACTTGGAAGACGAAGCTGGAGCGGACATCAGGGAGTCTTCCACCGGTTCAAATTTCTAGATGACCACCAACTATTAGTAGTATTTCCCCCATGTAAACACTATAGTTCGAGCACTTTTTGCGATAGCTAGATCGATTGTAAGCCCTTGTTTGAATTGAATGAAGTGATTTTGTGTGAATTTGCTCATGTGCATTGTGGTAGTGTTTTCTCTTTAGACCTCACTCTATTCTTAAATCTCGTCTTTTCTAAACCCTCAGATGCCTCCGAGACGTGACAATGGATTTCCACCGGAGCTCACATAGTTGATCCAGCAACAGAATCAATTGATGCAGATGTTAGTTCAGAATCAGCAAAACAACAACAACAACAACAACAACCCACCACCACCACCACCACCTGTTGACCACTTAGCCCGTTTCCTTAGGCTAAATCCGCCGGTGTTTTCTAGTAGCACCGAGCCAATAGTAGTAGACGATTGGCTCCGCAAGATAGGAAGGGAGTTGACCACTGCAGGATGCACAGATGGTGAGAAAGTGAAGTTTGCCGCACATCAGTTAGAAGGACCCGCGGCAGCATGGTGGGAGAATTTCACAGCCACCTTCCCAGTTGACACTGTCACATGGGATCAGTTCCAGCAAGCTTTCCACACTGCACATGTTTCAGCCGGAGCTATGGCCATGAAGAAGCGTGAGTTTCGCAACTTACGCCAAGGAGGAAGGACAGTTGGCCAGTATGTTGACGATTTCAGCAAGTTAGCACGTTATGCCCCAGATGACGTTGCCACGGATGCAACCAAGCAGGAGAAGTTTCTGGAAGGATTGAATGATGAGTTGAGTATGCAGTTGACGGTAGCAAGTTTCAACAACTACCAGGAGTTGGTAGATCGTGCCATCATGATTGAAGGGAAGCAACAGCAGATTGAGAACCGCAAGAGGAAGTATGGATAGGGGAAGTATAACTCTGGAGCCCAGCAGAAGCCCCGTTTTACCCCTAAATCGGGATTTCAGTTTCAGCATACCCATGGAGGAGGTAGTTCGCACAACCATAATGGCCACAAGAATGGTAATGGGAATGGAGGAAGCAACGGCCAGAACCGGACCAACCCATCAACCCCATCCAAGAGAGACCTGAGTCAAGTCACCTGTTTCAAGTGTTCCAAGACCGGACATTATGCCAATGAATGTCCTGAAGGCCAGAATGGAAATGGAAATGGAAGCTCAGGGAAGAAGCCGAACCCTTTCAATAGGGGACAGGTGAACCACGTTAACATGGAGGAGGTTGAAGATCAGCCTGATGCAGTAATCGGTAAGTTTTTGGTTAAGTCATTTACCGCACTCGTTCTTTTTGATACTGGTGCATCACATTCATACATATCAAGGGGATTTGTGGAAAAATATAGCCTGCCCACTAGGATTCTTAAAACACCTATGCTAGTAAGTTCGCCAGGAGCAGAATACATGGCCAGTCAAGGATGCTTTCAAGTGCCATTAAGCATAGGAAGGCATGTTTTCCCAACAGATTTAATTATTCTGGAATCCCAAGGTCTGGATGTAATTCTCGGTATGGATTGGCTGTCGATGTATGGAGGAAACATCGATTGTGCTAGTAAGTCAATTTTGCTTACAACGCCAGAAGGGAGAAGGATCAAGTATGTATCCCGGCATGTGCCAAATAGGACACAAGTGAATTGCCTAACAGGAGTTGTGCAGGAGGAAGTACCAGTGGTAAAGGATTTTCCTGATGTATTTTCGGAAGAGTTGCCAGGCATGCCACCGGATAGAGACATTGAGTTTTTGATTGAACTATTGCCAGGCACAGGCCCAATATCAAAGAGACCATACCGAATGCCAGCAAAGGATTTGGTAGAAATTAAGAACCAGATTAAGGAGTTACTGGAGAAAGGTTACATACGCCCAAGTTCTTCGCCTTGGGGATCACCCGTACTTATAGTGGAGAAGAAGGATGGATCATTAAGGATGGTTGTTGATTACCGTGGATTGAACGAAGTAACCATCAAGAACAAGTACCCACTGCCAATGATTAATGATCTGTTTGATCGTTTGCAAGGAGCTAAAGTGTTTTCCAAGATCGACTTGCGATCAGGGTACCATCAGTTAAAGATTCGAGAACAGGATATTCCGAAGACAGCTTTCACCACGAGATACGGATTGTACGAATATACCGTTATGTCATTTGGACTGACTAACGCGCCTGCCTATTTTATGAACCTGATGAACAAAGTGTTTATGGAGTTTTTGGATAAGTTCGTCGTAGTGTTCATTGATGATATCCTGGTTTATTCAAAGAATGAAGAAGAGCATCAGGAACATTTGCGTTTGGTTTTGGAGAAACTAAGGGAACATCAGTTATATGCCAAATTCAGCAAATGTGAGTTTTGGTTAAAGGAAGTAGGATTCCTCGGACACGTTATATCCGGAGAAGGGATAGCAGTTGACCCCACTAAGGTTGAGACCGTAACTGAATGGGAAGCACCAACGACAGTTGGAGAGATCCGGAGTTTTCTTGGACTTGCAGGATACTACCGGAGATTCATTGAGAACTTTTCAAAGATTGCGAAGCCTATGACGAAGTTGTTGAAGAAGGATACCAAGTTCAATTAGACTGAGGAGTGTGAGGCTAGTTTCCAGGAGTTGAAGAAAAGATTGGTTACCTCACCGGTATTGATTTTGCCAAATCAGACCAAGGACTATGAGGTGTATTGCGACGCTTCACGTCGAGGACTTGGAGCTGTGCTTATGCAGGAAGGGAGAGTTCTTTTGTATGCTTCACGACAACTGAAGCCTCATGAGTTGAATTACGCCACACATGATTTGGAGTTAGCAGCCGTAGTGCATGCATTGAAGACATGGAGACATTTCCTCATTGGAAATCGTTGTGAGGTGTACACGGATCACAAGAGTTTGAAGTACATTTTCACGCAGAAGGAGTTGAATCTCAGACAAAGGAGATGGTTGGAGCTCATCAAGGACTATGACATGAGATTGCATTACCATCCCGGTAAAGCTAATGTAGTAGCTGACGTATTGATCCGTAAGAGCCATGTCAATACGTTGATGACGGGAGAAATACCCAAGGAGTTAGCAAAAAACCTTCGTGAACTAAGTTTAGAGATAGTTCCGAAAGGCTATGTGGCAGCATTGGAGATTCAATCAACATTGATGGATAAAATCAGAGAAGCTCAGAAATCGGACAAGGAGATTGCTTCTATAAAGGAGAAACTAAGCAAAGGAAAAGCAAAGGGATTTCGTGAGGATGAGCACGATACCCTATGGTTTGAGGACCGTGTCTATGTGCCAAATGACCCGGAGATCAGGAAGTTGATTCTGCAAGAGGCACATGATTCACCATATTCGATTCACCCAGGAAATACCAAGATGTATTTGGATTTGAAGGAGACATTCTGGTGGACCGGAATGAAGACGGATATTGCAGCATATGTAGCAGTTTGTGACGTATGTCATAGAGTGAAGGCAGAACATCAGAAGCCAGCCGGATTGCTACAACCATTGCCGATACCCGAATGGAAGTGGGATAAGATAGGCATGGATTTTATCACAGGACTACCCAGGACGAAAGCAGGATATGACTTGATATGGGTAGTAGTTGATCGCTTGACGAAGGTAGCACATGTCATTCCAGTCAAGACCACTTACACCAGTGCTAAGCTGGCAAAGATATACATGACTAGGATCATTTGTTTGCATGGAGTTCCGAGGAGTATTGTGTCAGATAGAGGAACCCAGTTTACCTCAAAGTTTTGGAATCAGTTGCATGAAATTTGGGAACCAGGCTAGAGTTCAGCACCGCTTTTCATCCGCAGACAGATGGACAGACCGAGAGTGTCAATCAGATTTTGGAAGATATGCTGAGAGCTTGTGCACTAGATTATGGATCTAGTTGGGACGATAACTTGCCGTATGCGGAGTTTTCTTATAACAACAGTTACCAAACCAGTTTGAAGATGGCACCTTTCGAAGCTTTATACGGAAGGAGGTGCAGGACACCGTTGTCATGGGACGAAGTTGGAGATCGTCAGTTCTTTGGACCAGATTTGATTAAGGAGTCTGAACGGAAAGTTAAGTTGATTCGCGATAGGCTCAAGGTAGCCCAGTCCAGGCAGAAGAGCTACGCAGATTCTAAACGCAAGGAGACAGTTTACGAAACCGGAGACAGGGTGTATCTCCGAGTATCCCCACTACGAGGAGATAAGCGCTTTAGAGTTAAGGGGAAATTAGCACCGCGTTTTGTTGGACCGTATAAGATCTTGCAACGTATGGGAGAAGTTGCTTATAAGTTGGAATTACCAGAGGGACTGTCAGGAGTTCATGATGTATTCCATGTTTCTCAGCTGAAGAAATGTCATGCCGAGATGGCAGAGGTACCACTAAGAGATACAGTGCCGCTTGAAGCAATTCAGTTGAAGGATGACCTAACGTATGAGGAGAAACTAGTCAAGATTCTCGAGTATGCCAGCAGAGTTACCCGTAGCAAGGTTATCAAGTTTTGTAAAGTTCAGTGGAACCACCACTCAGAGGATGAAGCCACCTGGGAAAGAGAAGAAGATTTGCTCAAGGACCACCCTCACCTATTTTCTAGCCAACCCGAATCTTGAGGGCGAGATTCATCTTAAGGGGGGTAGGTTTGTAACATCCCAAATTTTTAATTTGGAATGTTATACACTAGATCATCATGCATATCATATTTTCTTGCATTTTGGTCGATCCTAGAAATTTCACGCAACTCAAGGACCCTCAGAGAGAGTTGGAGATTTCGTTATTTTCAATTTTGAGTTTTCTCAAATTTTGAAAAGAGGATCTTTCGATTTTAGTTTTTCGGAGTTTATTTGCCTTTTTATTTGGATAGGGAAAAATGCGTGTTTTCAAAATTGCATTCTAGGTCCCGAGAAAAGTTCATTTTGTTCGGCTCATTTTTAGGAGTCGGGGAAAATTTACTTTGGGAATCTTGGAGTCCATTTAGATTTTCTTTTCTGTGTCTTTCTGCGCGCGAAACCGTTTTAAAAAAATCCGCAGCGCCCCTGGGCCAAGGCCCAGCAGCCGGCCAGGCCAGGCTCCCACGCGCCGCACCTGCCCGCGCGCGCCAAGGCCAGCGCCGCCACCGCCAAGTAGGAGTCCTACTAGGACTCCTTTCCTCCCCTCTTTTTCTTGCCCCCTCCCCCAAGTCTTCTCCTCCCCTCCTCCTCTTAAATACCCCACACCCCCCCTTTTCCCCCACACCACCCGCGCCCCACCCCGCGCCCAAGCCGCCGCCGCGCCGCGCCTCCCTAGCGCCGCCGCCGCCTTGTGCCCCGCCGCCGCCCGCGCCTTACGCCGCCGCCGCCGCCCAACGCCGCCCTTGCACGCTGCCGTCGCCGCCGTTCGCCGGAGCCCCTCGCCGGAGGTAGCCCCGCGCCGCACCATCCCTCCCCTCGGTCCGGTTTTTCTTATAAACTGTCCCGGTTCTTTTCTTAACCGTTCCAGTTTTTCTTTTGGTTCTTTGTTTCGGTTTTCTTTTCCGAAACCCTAGATCGGTTTTCCGTTTTCTTTTCCGGTTTAGTTGCCTAGAGACCGTTCGCCGGACCGTTCATCCTAACGAACGTGATCACCGGTTATTTCTCAGTTGACGAACGTCCGTTCGTTTAACCGTTCTTCTTTTTCTTTTCATCAGATTTATTCCGCGATCGCGATCTCAGATCCGATCTTCGTTCTAGTCTATCTTCTCGCTCGTTTATCGGAATCAGGTGATTCAAGCGCCTGGAGTTTCGTTTCGAAACCGCCGTTCCAACTAATCAACTTAAATAAGTTTTTGCTACTGTAAAATTTGACCTATTTTCAACTTGCTAGAACCGAGTTGTTTTCTTCCGCCGTTTGTTTTCCGTTGCTTTGTTCGGATCGTTCTTTCTTAGCAACCGGAGTTCTTAAGTTGAACTATCTGGTTCGATCTCTTGTTCGAGTTTTACCTGTGCATTAGATGAGTACTTATTGTATGCTTGTTGTTTGTCTGTGATAGATTACCCGGATTGCGCCGCTTGTTACTTCGAATCTCTAGGACTCGCGGAGCATCAGCAAGGCAAGTAACACTTTGATCATACCTTTTCTACAACCCAGTTTTATTGCATTAGATCAACCCTCACACATTGCATGATTAGGATCTAATTAAATTGAGGGATGGGAAGTAGATGAGGTAGTACCTATTACCTGTTTATTATGAAACCTTTGGGAGTTACTTCTACGTTTGCTTATTATGCCATGCTATGCTAGTAGACGTGGATTGGGTGAGTGATATCCATGACAGATGTGAGATTGATAATTTTAATGGTTTATCTAAGGTGGCAACTTAAACACACATCTGGGTGGATTGAGGCACCTGATGTCTATCAGGACTTGCCTGTTTTTCTTTTGGACCGCCACCCAGGCTCAAAGGGATCATAAGATCTTTCATGCTAAATACTTACGTGTGCAGCCACAAGCCAATATGGGCTCTGGCATAGTTGACTAAGTTGTGCGAACTCTTACAGGGTAGACTAGCAGATGTAGGGGAAAGTAGGTGTACCGGTCTATCCATCGTAAGGTGCTAGCGCTTCTGAAAGACTGTGTCTCGGTCATCCGTTTCTCAAACACCAGTAGTGCGAGAAATCCAACGGAGGCGATCGAGTCTTGTGGGGAGAAGTGCGCAAACCTCTGCAGAGTGTAATAAACTAATCATGATTAGCCGTGTCCCCGGTTATGGACATCTTGAGTATCTAGTACTTGAATATCATGTGAATCTCATCATGTTACTTCTAATTAATATTGTTGGGTTAATGATGACTACTTTTAATTGGGATTGAGAATGCTGTCAACCATTCTCAATGTTTAACAACCACCATGATAGTTAAATAAAATTTATTCCTTTGCAGTAGGGAAAAACTGGCTTTACGCAAAACAGTAACCATAGAGCTTTCCACCAGCCAAATATGCATATAGTATAGCTGTTTCATTCCATTACTCTCTATGTGTTACCTTGCCATCATATTCCATGTGCTGACCCGTTTTCGGGCTGCAACATTAATGTTGCAGACTTTCCAGACGACGATTAAGGTGCTTTTAGGTCGTGGTTCTATACTCAGTGATGCCGTTGGAGTTGATGGAGCCATTTATCTTCCAAGTCTTCCGCTATTATCGTTATTAGATGGCCTTATGCCATATTTATTGTAATAAGTTCTCTTTTGAGACATCGTTGTAATAAGTGTGTGATTGCCACTCTGCTATAAATCCTTCAAAGTACTATGTGGTGTCAGCATTACTGATCCAGGGATGACACCGGAGCATAGAGACTTAATCCATTCGGGTCGGGTCGCTACAGAGATGGTATCAGAGCACATGCTGACTGTAGGACACGACCACTAAGTTAAAGCCATAGATCACTATTCTCTCCTCATTTTCTAATTCCTCATCTTTTCTACTCTTTAGGATGAAGGGCGCGAAGATTAAGTACGCTCAACCAAGTTTCATGGGAACCTTCAACGCCACTCTACCTAAAGAGGAGCGCTGGAAGATTCAAGCTCATGTTCCGGGAAGAACATTCGCGCCAATCACGAAGCCCATAGATAGTGTTTTCAATGCACCAACCTGGAGTCTAGGAAAGAGCATGGCAGCCCATATCACCATAGGACGCATTGTAGAAGTTTATCAAGAAGACCTCAAGGACACTATCTACCAGATTTGCGGACGCCGAGATGAACAATGGGAGTTAGTCAGCACCAAGAAGGATAGATCCATTGCAGCTTTCATCCAGGAGTTAAACCAACACATTCGACGCCACGAGAACCAGATGTGCAATGATATGATAGAGTTGAAGAATGCGAAGGCAAGGATCATCGAGCTAGAAGGAGAACTGAAGGCTACACGCAAGGACTACATGGACGAGATCGTAGCTCTAGCGAGACACAACGGCGATCTTAAGCAAGAGATTGAAGAACTCAAGAGGGAGTTAGCATCCAGGAAGGAAGACATGTACGTCGCATGTCCGGACAACTACATCATCATCGACGACACCGATTCGGATCCAAGTGAACCCGACTTTGAAGACGAAGCTGGAGCGGACATCATGGAGTCTTCCACCGGTTCAAATTTCTAGATGACCACCAACTATTAGTAGTATTTCCCCCATGTAAACACTATAGTTCGAGCACTTTTTGCGATAGCTAGATCAATTGTAAGCCCTTGTTTGAATTGAATGAAGTGATTTTGTGTGAATTTGCTCATGTGCATTGGGGTAGTGTTTTCTCTTTAGACCTCACTCTATTCTTAAATCTCGTCTTTTCTAAACCCTCAGATGCCTCCGAGACGTGACAATGGATTTCCACCGGAGCTCACACAGTTGATCCAGCAACAGAATCAATTGATGCAGATGTTAGTTCAGAATCAGCAAAACAACAACAACAACAACCCACCACCACCACCACCACCTGTTGACCACTTAGCCCGTTTCCTTAGGCTAAATCCGCCGGTGTTTTTTAGTAGCACCGAGCCAATAGTAGTAGACGATTGGCTCCGCAAGATAGGAAGGGAGTTGACCACTGCAGGATGCACAGATGGTGAGAAAGTGAAGTTTGCCGCACATCAGTTAGAAGGACCCGCGGCAGCATGGTGGGAGAATTTCACAGCCACCTTCCCAGTTGACACTGTCACATGGGATCAGTTCCAGCAAGCTTTCCACACTACACATGTTTCAGCCGGAGCTATGGCCATGAAGAAGCGTGAGTTTCGCAACTTACGCCAAGGAGGAAGGACAGTTGGCCAGTACGTTGACGATTTCAGCAAGTTAGCACGTTATGCCCCAGATGACGTTGCCACGGATGCAACCAAGCAGGAGAAGTTTCTGGAAGGATTGAATGATGAGTTGAGTATGCAGTTGATGGTAGCAAGTTTCAACAGCTACCAGGAGTTGGTAGATCGTGCCATCATGATTGAAGGGAAGTAACAGCAGATTGAGAACCGCAAGAGGAAGTATGGACAGGGGAAGTATAACTCTGGAGCCCAGCAGAAGCCCCGTTTTACCCCTAATCGGGATTTCAGTTTCAGCATACCCATGGAGGAGGTAGTTCGCACAACCATAATGGCCACAAGAATGGTAATGGGAATGGAGGAAGCAACGGCCAGAACCGGACCAACCCATCAACCCCATCCAAGAGAGACCTGAGTCAAGTCACCTGTTTCAAGTGTTCCAAGACCGGACATTATGCCAATGAATGTCCTGAAGGCCAGAATGGAAATGGCAATGGAAGCTCAGGGAAGAAGCCGAACCCTTTCAATAGGGGACAGGTGAACCACGTTAATGTGGAGGAGGTTGAAGATCAGCCTGATGCAGTAATCGGTAAGTTTTTGGTTAAGTCATTTACCGCACTCGTTCTTTTCGATACTGGTGCATCACATTCATACATACCAAGGGGATTTGTGGAAAAATATAGCCTGCCCACTAGGATTCTTAAAACACCTATGCTAGTAAGTTCGCCAGGAGCAGAATACATGGCCAGTCAAGGATGCTTTCAAGTGCCATTAAGCATAGGAAGGCATGTTTTCCCAACAGATTTAATTATTCTGGAATCCCAAGGTCTGGATGTAATTCTCGGTATGGATTGGCTGTCGATGTATGGAGGAAACATCGATTGTGCTAGTAAGTCAATTTTGCTTACAACGCCAGAAGGGAGAAGGATCAAGTATGTATCCCGGCATGTGCCAAATAGGACACAAGTGAATTGCCTAATAGGAGTTGTGCAGGAGGAAGTACCAGTGGTAAAGGATTTTCCTGATGTATTTTCGGAAGAGTTGCCAGGCATGCCATCGGATAGAGACATTGAGTTTTTGATTGAACTATTGCCAGGCACAGGCCCAATATCAAAGAGACCATACCGAATGCCAGCAAAGGATTTGGTAGAAATTAAGAACCAGATTAAGGAGTTACTGGAGAAAGGTTACATACGCCCAAGTTCTTCGCCTTGGGGATCACCCATACTTCTAGTGGAGAAGAAGGATGGATCATTAAGGATGGTTGTTGATTACCGTGGATTGAACGAAGTAACCATCAAGAACAAGTACCCACTGCCAATGATTAATGATCTGTTTGATCGTTTGCAAGGAGCTAAAGTGTTTTCCAAGATCGACTTGCGATCAGGGTACCATCAGTTGAAGATTCGGGAACAGGATATTCCGAAGACAGCTTTCACCACGAGATACAGATTGTACGAATATACCGTTATGTCATTTGGACTGACTAACGCACCTGCCTATTTTATGAACCTGATGAACAAAGTGTTTATGGAGTTTTTGGATAAGTTCGTCGTAGTGTTCATTGATGATATCCTGGTTTATTCAAAGAATGAAGAAGAGCATCAGGAACATTTGCGTTTGGTTTTGGAGAAACTAAGGGAACATCAGTTATATGCCAAATTTAGCAAATGTGAGTTTTGGTTGAAGGAAGTAGGATTCCTCAGACACGTTATATCCGGAGAAGGGATAGCAGTTGACCCCGCTAAGGTTGAGACCGTAACCGAATGGGAAGCACCAACGACAGTTGGAGAGATCCGGAGTTTTCTTGGACTCGCAGGATACTACCGGAGATTCATTGAGAACTTTTCAAAGATTGCGAAACCTATGACGAAGTTGTTGAAGAAGGATACCAAGTTCAATTAGACTGAGGAGTGTGAGGCTAGTTTCCAGGAGTTGAAGAAACGATTGGTTACCTCACCGGTATTGATTTTGCCAAATCAGACCAAGGATTATGAGGTGTATTGCGACGCTTCACGTCGAGGACTTGGAGCTGTGCTTATGCAGGAAGGGAGAGTTCTTTTGTATGCTTCACGACAACTGAAGCCTCATGAGTTGAATTACGCCACACATGATTTGGAGTTAGCAGCCGTAGTGCATGCATTGAAGACATGGAGACATTTCCTCATTGGAAATCATTGTGAGGTGTACACGGATCACAAGAGTTTGATGTACATTTTCACGCGGAAGGAGTTGAATCTCAGACAAAGGAGATGGTTGGAGCTCATCAAGGACTATGACATGAGATTGCATTACCATCCCGGTAAAGCTAATGTAGTAGCTGACGCATTCAGCCGTAAGAGCCATGTCAATACGTTGATGACGGGAGAAATACCCAAGGAGTTAGCAGAAAACCTTCGTGAACTAAGTTTAGAGATAGTTCCGTTAGGCTATGTGGCAGCATTGGAGATTCAGTCAACATTGATGGATAAAATCAGAGAAGCTTAGAAATTGTACAAGGAGATTGCTTCTATAAAGGAGAAACTAAGCAAAGGAAAAGCAAAGGGATTTCGTGAGGATGAGCACGATACCCTATGGTTTGAGGACCGTGTCTATGTGCCAAATGACCCGGAGATCAGGAAGTTGATTCTGCAAGAGGCACATGATTCACCATATTCGATTCACTCAGGAAATACCAAGATGTATTTGGATTTGAAGGAGACATTCTGGTGGACCGGAATGAAGAAGGATATTGCAGCATATGTAGCAGTTTGTGACGTATGTCATAGAGTGAAGGCAGAACATCAGAAGCCATCCGGATTGCTACAACCATTGCCGATACCCGAATGGAAGTGGGATAAGATAGGCATGGATTTTATCACAGGACTACCCAGGACGAAAGCAGGATATGACTCGATATGGGTAGTAGTTGATCGCTTGACGAAGGTAGCACATTTCATTCCAGTTAAGACCACTTACACCAGTGCTAAGCTGGCAAAGATATACATGACTAGGATCATTTGTTTGCATGGAGTTCCGAGGAGTATTGTATCAGATAGAGGAACCCAGTTTACCTCAAAGTTTTGGAATCAGTTGCATGAAATTTGGGAACCAGGCTAGAGTTCAGCACCACTTTTCATCTGCAGACAGATGGACAGACCGAGAGAGTCAATCAGATTTTGGAAGATATGCTGAGAGCTTGTGCACTAGATTATGGATCTAGTTGGGACGATAACTTGCCGTATGCGGAGTTTTCTTATAACAACAGTTACCAAACCAGTTTGAAAATGGCACCTTTCGAAGCTTTATACGGAAGGAGGTGCAGGACACCGTTGTCATGGGACGAAGTTGGAGATCGTAAGTTCTTTGGACCAGATTTGATTAAGGAGTCTGAATGGAAAGTTAAGTTGATTCGCGATAGGCTCAAGGTAGCCCAGTCCAGGCAGAAGAGCTACGCAGATTCTAAACGCAAGGAGACAGTTTACGAAACCGGAGACAGGGTGTATCTCCGAGTATCCCCACTACGAGGAGATAAGCGCTTTAGAGTTAAGGGGAAATTAGCACCGCGTTTTGTTGGACCGTATAAGATCTTGCAACGTATGGGAGAAGTTGCTTATAAGTTGGAATTACCAGAGGGACTGTCAGGAGTTCATGATGTATTCCATGTTTCTCAGCTGAAGAAATGTCATGCCGAGATGGCAGAGGTACCACTAAGAGATACAGTGCCGCTTGAAGCAATTCAGTTGAAGGATGACCTAACGTATGAGGAGAAACTAGTCAAGATTCTCGAGTATGCCAGCAGAGTTACCCGTAGCAAGGTTATCAAGTTTTGTAAAGTTCAGTGGAACCACCACTCAGAGGATGAAGCCACCTGGGAAAGAGAAGAAGATTTGCTCAAGGACCACCCTCACCTATTTTCTAGCCAACCCGAATCTTGAGGGCGAGATTCATCTTAAGGGGGGTAGGTTTGTAACATCCCAAATTTTTAATTTGGAATGTTATACACTAGATCATCATGCATATCATATTTTCTTGCATTTTGGTCGATCCTAGAAATTTCACGCAACTCAAGGACCCTCAGAGAGAGTTGGAGATTTCGTTATTTTCAATTTTGAGTTTTCTCAAATTTTGAAAAGAGGATCTTTTGATTTTAGTTTTTCGGAGTTTATTTGCCTTTTTATTTGGATAGGGAAAATGCGTGTTTTCAAAATTGCATTCTAGGTCCCGAGAAAAGTTCATTTTGTTCGGCTCATTTTTAGGAGTCGGGGAAAATTTACTTTGAGAATTTTGGAGTCCGTTTAGATTTTCTTTTCTGTGTTTTTCTGCGCGCGAGACCGATTTAAAAAAATCCACAGCGCCCCTGGGCCAAGGCCCAGCAGCCGGCCGGGCCAGGCTCCCGCGCCGCACCTGCCCGCGCGCGCCAAGGCCACCGCCGCCACCGCCAAGTAGGAGTCCTACTAGGACTCCTCTCCTCCCCTCTTTTTCTTGCCCCCTCCCCCAAGTCTTCTCCTCCCCTCCTCCTCTTAAATACCCCACACCCCCCTTTTCCCCCACACCACCCGCGCCCTACCCCGCGCCCAAGCCGCCGCCGTGCCGCGCCTCCCTAGCGCCGCCGCCGCCTTGTGCCCCGCCACCGCCCGCGCCTTACGCCGCCGCCGCCGCCCAACGCCGCCCTTGCACGCTGCCGTCGCCGCCGTTCGTCGGAGCCCCTCGCCGGAGGGAGCCCCACGCCGCACCATCCCTCCCCTCGGTCCGATTTTTCTTATAAACCGTCCCGGTTCTTTTCTTAACCGTTCTGGTTTTTCTTTTGGTTCTTTGTTTCGGTTTTCTTTTCCGAAACCCTAGATCGGTTTTCCGTTTTCTTTTCCGGTTTAGTTGCCTAGAGACCGTTCGCCGGACCGTTCATCCTAACGAACGTGATCACCGGTTATTTCTCGGTTGACGAACGTCCGTTCGTTTAACCGTTCTTCTTTTTCTTTTCGTCGGATTTATTCCGCGATCGCGATCTCAGATCCGATCTTCGTTCTAGTCTATCTTCTCGCTCGTTTATTGGAATCAGGTGATTCAAGCGCCTGGAGTTTCGTTTCGAAACCGCCGTTCTGACTAATCAACTTAAATAAGTTTTTGCTACTATAAAATTTGACCTAGTTTCAACTTGCTAGAACCGAGTTGTTTTCTTCCGCCGTTTGTTTTCCGTTGCTTTGTTCGGATCGTTCTTTCTTAGCAACCGGAGTTCTTAAGTTGAACTATCTCGTTCGATCTCTTGTTCGAGTTTTACCTGTGCATTAGATGAGTACTTATTGTATGCTTGTTGTTTGTCTGTGATAGATTACCCGGATTGCGCCGCTTGTTACTTCGAATCTCTAGGACTCGCAGAGCATCAGCAAGGCAAGTAACACTTTGATCATACCTTTTCTACAACCCAGTTTTATTGCATTAGATCAACCCTCACACATTGCATGATTAGGATCTAATTAAATTGAGGGATGGGAAGTAGATGAGGTAGTACCTATTACCTGTTTATTATGAAACCTTTGGGAGTTACTTCTACGTTTGCTTATTATGCCATGCTATGCTAGTAGACGTGGATTGGGTGAGTGATATCCATGACAGATGTGAGATTGACAATTTTAATGGTTTATCTAAGGTGGCAACTTAAACACACATCTGGGTGGATTGAGGCACCTGATGTCTATCAGGACTTGCCTGTTTTTCTTTTGGACCGCCACCCAGGCTCAAAGGGATCATAAGATCTTTCATGCTAAATACTTACGTGTGCAGCCACAAGCCAATATGGGCTCTGGCATAGTTGACTAAGTCGTGCGAACTCTTACAGGGTAGACTAGCAGATGTAGGGGAAAGTAGGTGTACTGGTCTATCCATCGTAAGGTGCTAGCACTTCTGAAAGACTGTGTCTCGGTCATCCATTTCTCAAACACCAGTAGTGCGAGAAATCCAACGGAGGCAATCGAGTCTTGTGGGGAGAAGTGCGCAAACCTCTGCAGAGTGTAATAAACTAATCATGATTAGCCGTGTCCCCGGTTATGGACATCTTGAGTATCTAGTACTTGAATATCATGTGAATCTCATCATGTTACTTCTAATTAATATTGTTGGGTTATTGATGACTACTTTTAATTGGGATTGAGAATGCTGTCAACCATTCTCAATGTTTAACAACCACCATGATAGTTAAATAAAATTTATTCCTTTGCAGTAGGGAAAAACTGGCTTTACGCAAAACAGTAACCATAGAGCTTTCCACCAGCCAAATATGCATATAGTATAGCTGTTTCATTCCATTACTCTCTATGTGTTAGCTTGCCAGCATATTCCATGTGCTGACCCGTTTTCGGGCTGCAACGTTAATGTTGCAGATTTTTCAGACGATGATTAAGGTGCTTTTAGGTCGTGGTTCTATACTCAGTGATGCCGTTGGAGTTGATGGACCCATTTATCTTCCAAGTCTTCCGTTGTTATCGTTATTAGATGGCCTTATGCCATATTTATTGTAATAAGTTCTCTTTTGAGACATTGTTGTAATAAGTGTGTGATTGCCACTCTGCTATAAATCCTTCGAAGTACTATGTGGTGTCAACATTACTGATCCAGGGATGACACCAGAGCACAGAGACTTGATCCATTCGGGTCGGGTCGCTACAGTTTCCCCTTTGAAGTAATCTTATCGGATTGAGTCTTTAAAGATTTGAGAACACTTGATGTATGTCTTGCCGTGGATATCTGTGGTGACAATGGGATATCACGTGATTCACTTGATGTATGTTTTGGTGATTAACTTGCGGGTTCCGCCCATGAACCTATGCATAGGGGTTGGCACACGTTTTCGTTGTGATTCTTCGGTAGAACTTTGGGGCACTCTTTGAGGTCCTTTGTGTTGGTTGAATAGATGAATCTGAGATTGTGTGATGCATATCGTATAATCATACCCACGGATACTTGAGGTGACATTGGAGTATCTAGGTGAAATTAGGGTTTTGATTGATTTGTTTCTTAAGGTGTTATTGTAGTACAAACTCCAGGGCTATTTGTGACACTTATAGGAATAGCCCAACGGATTGATTGGAAAGAATAACTTTGAGGTGGTTTCGTACCCTACCATAATCTCTTCGTTCGTTCTCCGCTATTAGTGACTTTGGAGTGACTCTTTGTTGCATGTTGAGGTATAGTTATGTGATCCAATTATGTTAGTATTGTCGAGGAACTTACACTAGCGAAAGTATGAACCCTAGGCCTTGTTTCCTAGCATTGCAATACCGTTTACGCTCACTTTTATCATTAGTGACCTTGCTGTTTTTATATTTTCAGATTACAAAAACCATTATCTACTATCCATATACCACTTGTATCACCATCTCGTCGCCGAACTAGTGCACCTATACAATTTACCATTGTATTGGGTGTGTTGGGGACACAAGAGAATCTTTGTTATTTGGTTGCAGGGTTGCTTGAGAGAGACCCTCTTCATCCTACGCCTCCTACGGATTGATAAACCTTCGGTCATCCACTTGAGGGAAATTTGCTAATGTTCTACAAACCTCTACACTTGGAGGCCCTACAACGTCTACAAGAAGAAGGTTGTGTAGTAGACATCAATATTTAATATTCCTATCCGCAAATAGAATCATTAAACAAGCAAACATTAGAGCAATCTGCCAAACCAGTACAGTCTGTAAAGAATGCAAGAGTATCAATACTTCTTAAACTCCAAATATTATGAAAAATTACCACACTGTAGAAAATTTATCAGAGCTTATTTTCCAAAAAGTTTCAACTTTTTATCAAATCTGAATTTTTTAGGGAACTTTTGCAACAGCGGTAAACTTTCTGTTTTCAAACAGCAACATGTATACTTGCAAAATAAGCATGGCAAAGGCTATCATTGCCATTTTATTGAAATAAAAGATGCAAAAAATTATTCTAAATAACAACAAGCAAATCCTAACAAAATGAAATGACGCTCCAAGTAAAACACATATCATGTGACGAATGAAAACATAGCTCCAAGTGAGGTTACCGATAATGTTGGAGACAAAAGAGGGGATGCCTTCTGGGCATCCCCAAGATTAGTTACTTGGATATTCCTTGAATATTACCTTGGGGTGCCTTGGGTATCCCCAAGGTTATCGTATTTTCACTCCTTATTCTCCTCATATCGACATCTCACCCAAAACTTGAAAACTTCAATCACACAAAACTTAACGGAACTCTGTGAGATGGGTTAGTATGATAAAGAGCAAACAATTTCACTTTTGGTACTTGCTACCTCTTGAGCACTGCGTTGGTTTTCCCTTGATGTGGAAAGGGTGATGCAGCAAAGTAGCGTAAGTATTTCCCTTAGTTTTTGAGAACCAAGGTATCAATCCAGTAGGAGACTACGCGCAAGTCCCTCGTACCTACACAAACAAATAAGAACCTCGCAACCAACGTGATAAAGGGGTTGTCAATCCCTTCACGGTCACTTACGGGAGTGAGATCTGATAGAGATAATAATAGTAAGATAAATATTTTTGGTATTTTTATGATATACATTGAAAGTAAAGATTGCAAAGTAAAATAGATTGGAAACTTATATGATAAAAGATAGACCCGGGTGGCATAGGTTTCACCAGTGGCTTTTCACAAGATAGCATAAGTATTACGATGGGTGAACAAATTACTGTCAAGCAATTGATAGAAAAGTGAATAATTATGAGAATATCTAGGCATGATCATGTATATAGGCATGACGTCCGTGACAAGTAGACCGAAACGATTCTGCCTCTACTACTATTACCCCACACATCGACCGCTATCCAGCATGCATCTAGAGTATTAAGTTCATAAGAATAGAGTAATGCATTAGGCAAGATGACATGATGTAGAGGGATAAACTCAAGCAATATGATATAAACCCCATCTTTTTATCCTCGATGGCAACAATACAATACGTGCCTTGCTGACCCTGCTGTCACTGGGAAAGGACACCGCAAGATTGAACTCAAAGCTAAGCACTTCTCCCATTGCAAGAAAGATCAATCTAGTAGGCCAAACCAAACTGATAATTCGAAGAGACTTGCAAAGATAACCAGTCATACATAAAACAATTCAGAGAAGAATCAAATATTGTTCATAGATAAACTTGATCATAAACCCACAATTCATCGGATCTCGACAAACACACCGCAAAAAGAGTTACATCAAATACATCTCCAAGAAGATCGAGGAGACCATTGTATTGAGATCCAAAGAGAGAGAAGAAGCCATCTTGCTAATAATTATGGACTCGAAGGTCTGAGGTAAACTACTCACACATCATCGGAGAGGCTATGGTGTTGGTGTAGAAGCCCTCCATGATCGATGCCCCCTCCGGCGGAGCTCCGAAAAAGGCCCACAAATGGGATCTCTTGGGTATAGAAGGTTGCGGCGGTGGAAATAGGGTTTCGTGGTGCTCCTGTATGTTTTCGGGGTATGTGGACATATGTAGGAGGAAGAAGTTGGTCGGTGGAGCCATGAGGGGCCCACGAGGGTGGAGGGCGTGCCCCCTGTCTCATGGCCTCCTCGTTGGTTGCTTGACGTCCACTCCAGGTCCCTTGGATCACGTTTGTTCCAAAAATAACTCTCCCGAAGGTTTTATTCCGTTTGGATTCTGTTTGATATTCCTTTTCTGCGAAACACTGAAATAGGCAAAAAAACAGCAATTTGCACTAGGCCTTGGGTTAGTAGGTTAGTCCCAAAAATAATATAAAAGTGTATAAATAAGCCTAGTAACATCCAAACCAGATAATATAATAGCATGGAACAATCAAAAATTGTAGATACGTTGGAGACGTATCAAGCATCCCCAAGCTTAATTCCTGCTCGTCCTCGAGTAGCTAAATGATAAAAACAGAAGTTTTGATGTGGAATGCTACCTAGCATAATTCTCAATGTAATTTTCTTATTGTGGCATGAATGTTCAGATCCGAAAGATTCAAGACAAAAGTTTAATATTGACATAAAAATAATAATACTTCAAGCATACTAACTAAGCAATCATGTCTTCTTAAAATAACATGGCAAAAGAAAGTTCATCCCTACAAAATCATATATTTTGGTCATGCTCCATTTTCATCACACAAGAATGCTCTCATCTTGCACAACCTCGATGACAAGCCAAGCAATTGTTTCATACTTTAGTAATCTCAAACTTTTTTCAACTTTCACGCAATACATGAGCATGAGCCATGGATATAGCACTATGGGTGGAATAGAATAATGATAGGTGGTTATGTGGAGAACACAAAAAAGGAGAAAGTCTCACATCGACGAGGCTAATCAACGGGCTAGGGAGATGCCCATTGAGGGAGTCCTGGATTAGGGGGTGTTCAGATAGCCGGACTATACCTTCAGCCGGACTCCTGGACTATGAAGATACAAGATTGAAGACTTCGTCCCGTGTCCGGAAGGGACTTTCCTTGGCGTGGAAGGCAAGCTTGGCGATACGGATATTTAGATCTCCTACCATTGTAACCGACTCTATGTACCCCTAACCCTATCCGGTGTCTATATAAACCGGAGGGTTTTAGTCCGTAGGACAACATACACATCAACAATCATACCATAGGCTAGCTTCTAGGGTTTAGCCTCTCTGATCTCGTGGTAGATCTACTCTTCTACTACCCATATCATCAATATTAATCAAGCAGGACGTAGGGTTTTACCTCCATCGAGAGCGCCCGAACCTGAGTAAAACTTCGTGTCCCTTGCCTCCTGTTACCATCCGGCCTAGACGCACAGTTCGGGACCCCCTACCCACCAATTGATGTCGATGCAAGGAGTAGGGATTGCCATGCAACGGATGCACTAGAGCTATAAATGTATGAAAGCTCAACAAAAGAAACTAAGTGGGTGTGCATCCAACTTGCTTGCTCACAAAGACCTAGGGCATTTGAGGAAGCCCATTGTTGGAATATACAAGCCAAGTTCTATAATGAAAAATTCCCACTAGTATATGAAAGTGACAAAACAAGAGACTCTCTATCATAAAGATCACGGTGCTACTTTGAAGCACAAGTGTGTAAAAAAAGATAGTAGGATTGCCCCTTTTTTCTTTCATTGGTGCTTTCATTGGGAGTTCCTCTGTGTCGTCACCGTCAGGCTCGATGGCTCCTACAATCATCAATGGCAGTGCAGTCCAGGGTGAGACCTTTCTCCCCGGACAGATCTTCGTCCTCGGCAGCTTCGCACTGCGGGCCAATTCACTTGGCTGTCTGGAGCAGATCGAAAGCTACGCCCTTGGCCGTCAGGTCAGATTTGGAAGTTTAAACTACACGTTTGACATCCGCGGAGACTTGATCTTCGACGGATTCGAACCACTGCCGAGCGCGCCGCACTGTCCCGATGAGCATGATTTAGCTCTGCGGCCGAACAGTGCCCTGGAGGCTGCACTCGCGTCGGCTCCGATCCCTAATTTGGAGCCAACGGCGCCGATCGAGGATGTGCGGTTGGACGCCACCTTGGGGGCTGCGACCCTAACGGCGATTGAGCGAACACCAGCCCCGTACTCTGCGAGACTCGTGACTCCAAGTAGCCGGACTCCTCTCCGGACTCCGAACCCTCCGCGCCCCTGCCGATCGAATCCGATTGGGCGCCGATCATGGAGTTCACTGCCGTGGACATCTTTCAGCACTCGCCTTTGGGCAATATCCTGAAGTCACTATAGTCTCTCTCTTTATCAGGAGAGCCCCGGCCGGACTACAGTCAGCAAAGTTGGGGTACGGACGATGAAGAAATTCAAAGCCCACCCACCACCCACTTCGTAGCCACTGTCGACGATTTAACCGACATGCTCGACTTCGACTCCGAAGACATCCACGGTATGGACACCGATGAAGGAGACGTTGAGGAACTAGCGCCCATTGGGCCCTGGAACGCCACCTCGTCATATGACGTATACATGGTGGACGCACCAAAAGATCACGACGAGGAACGAAAGGATGCACCGAAGGCTTGTTCCCTCGAAAAGCAGTCAAATCGGCGACGCAAGCGCTGTCCCAAATCCCGCCTCGACAGAAATAGCGATCACACAGACCCAGCGCTGGAGCAGGGCGAACCGCTGCCGGACAATGGCAATCCGGATAATCAAACCGAACAAACAAATCCTATCAAGGATAATGGCCCGGACAACATAACGCCGGACAGACACCCGGAGCAGCAGACTGCTCGTAAAAGGCTTGTTGCCACCGCCAGGAGCCTGAAAAAACAGAAGCAAGGGCTCAAGGCCGCGCAAGACACACTCCAATTCAGATGGAGTAAAATACTCAGCACAGCAGCAAGGTACGGCGACAATCGCCCCTCCAAGAGCTACCCAAAGCGGAAGCTGCTGCCCGAATTCGATGAGGAGGCCTCAGAACCTCCACAACCAAATATCAAAGTAGCCACCTGGTCGGATAGACGACCCCTCTACCAACACAGAGCGGCATACAACGCCACTCACAATACAATACGCGACCCATGCGGGGACTCGCACCCAAAGGACGGTGCAACAAGATCCATCTATGGACCACGCAAGCGCGCCCCAGCATGCAACTTAACACAACAAACATCTGAACAACGCGGTACACCCAGCTACAGGGGTGCCGCACACCCCCTATGTTTCACCGATGAGGTGCTGGACCATGAATTTCCAGAGGGATTCAAGCCCGTAAACATAGAGGCATACGACGGAACAACAGACCCCGGGGTCTGGATTGAGGACTACATCCTCCATATCCATATGGCTCGAGGAGATGATCTCCACGCCATCAAGTACTTGGCCCTCAAGCTCAAAGGGCCAGCTTGTCACTGGCTCAAAGGCCTCCCCGAAAGCTCCATTGGAAGTTGGGAGGAGCTCGAAGACGCCTTTCGGGCAAATTTTCAAGGGACTTATGTCCGACCTCCGGATGCGGACGATTTGAGTCATATAACTCAACAGCCCGGAGAGTCAGCCCGAAAGCTTTGGAACAGGTTTCTTACTAAAAAGAACCAGATTGTTGACTGTCTGGACGCCGAAGCCTTGGCAGCTTTTAAGCATAGCGTCCGTGACGAATGGCTCACCAGATACCTCGGCCAAAATAAGCCGAGAACGATGGTTGCATTAACAAACCTCATGACCCGCTTTTGCGTGGGTGAGGACAGCTGGCTAGCCAGATGCAGCACCAGCGACCCCAGTTCATCTGAAGTTAGAGATGGAAACAGGAAATCACGGCGCCACAGCAATAACAAACGCCAGATTAAAGAAGATAGCATGAAGGGCAAGACAGTAAATGCCGGATTCAAAAACTCTCGGCTAGGTCAAAAGCCGCCCCCTAAAGGCACCAGGGATGAACTGTCCAACCTCAACAAAATTCTGGACCAACTATGCCAGATCCACAGCACCCCCGGTAAACCCGCTAATCATACCCACAGAGAATGTTGGGTCTTCAAGCAGTCCGGCAAGCTCAACGCCGTACACAAGGGGGAGGATACACCAAGTGAAGACAAAGACGAGCCCCCCAAGCAAGGCACGGGGGAACAAAGGAAATTTCCACCCGAAGTCCAAACAGTAAACGTGTTACACACGATCAAGGGAAAACACAACGCGGCACTCCCAGGAAAATATACCCAAGTGCCTGTCCCCGCGGAGTCCTGCCACTGGTCATCTCAACCGATCACATTCGACCATCGCGATTACTCAACAAGTATCCGACACGCAGGATGGGCTGCCCTGGTATTAGACCCAGTAATTGGCGGACATCACTTCACATGAGTCTTCATGGACGGCGGCAGTAGCCTAAACCTAATATACCAGGATACAATCCGCGGGATGGGGTAAGACCCAACACAAATTCGCCATAGCAATACTACCTTTAAAGGAGTAATGCCAGGCCCAGGGGCTCGTTGTACGGGCTCCCTCCTACTACAAGTTATATTCGGCTCCCCCGATAACCTCCGTAGCGAGCTTTTAACCTTCCACATCGCTCCGTTTCAAAGTGGCTATCAAGCACTGCTCGGGCGTGAAGCTTTCGCTTGCTTTAACGCAATACCACACTACGCCTCCCTCACACTAAAGATGCCCGGTCCACGCGGCATCATTTCAGTGCACGGAAAAATCAAGCGATCTCTGCGCGCCGAAGAGAGTGAGGCTGCCTTGGCTGCCACACACTAAAGGCGCCCGGACTAGCCAAAACGCCCCACAGGTCGTCAAGACCTCAGACACAACTAATCGAGTTCGGTGCCGCTACTTATACCAAATAAATGGTCACACCCCTAGTCATCAATACAAGGGGCTCAACGCGCGCAGACATGTGGCCATTCTTCCTCATCTTGAATTATGCATAGTTTCTTTAACTATCTTTTTGCACGACAACCTTTTTCACCGAAATTCCTCTCTTTTACAGATGATCATCGTGCCACACCCGTCCAGGATACAGCACAACGAAGACACAGGCGCAGACGTGCAGTAGGGACCCACTCCAAGGATTCTTTTTAGATTAAGACCCTTCGTAAACCTTTTTTACTGTCTCTTGTTGATACATATCCACCGTTGAGAAGGATGCTGACGTCTTGGCATGTGGCCACGCCAGAACAATGCACGTACCTGGACATAAGGGGCTTCTTACAAAGGCCACTATTTAGGCCCAGTTTATACCACAAAGACCGAATACCTTAGGGAGTGTTCGGCGTCGCGAGTTTGGCCCTATATGCATCAGCTCTGAATCATTGTCTTTGGTCAAACGTTGGGTTTGCCCGGCTCCTGTGTTTTGGTGCCTTACATTCCGCCTTGCCGGCTAAGGTAGCACCAGGAGAACTACTGCGATTGTGCCCTGGTTCATCCGGACGAGCACCTCAGTAGAGAAAGCCGAAAACTGACTGTCATGATATAGCGAGAGACTGGTCAACCACTCGATGACCTGTGGGAATGTTAGAATTCCTCCGCCTTAACGAAGGGCCGTTTTCCGGCCAGGCAGGTGTGCACCCCGGAATCGGGAGCGTGCGGAGCCACCAGGGGCCCCACTGTCAAACTCCTATGGCTAAGTGAAAGTGGTAAAGCATTATAGTCCGGTTACCTCGCTCGCTCCGCTATCACCTCCTTAATAGGACCAAGACGTTGGGTTAAGTGTGAATGCGTGTTTCTGCGAACACCTCCGCATTATATGCATGGGGGTTGAAGCCGATGATTGCAATCTTTTAGGTTATACACATGTATACATAAACGGCCACCCAGGAGGCATCACAATACTTTCAGGCAAAAGTATAAAAGTAGCCTTATGAAAATTTATAAAAGCATTTCGCTACAATGAGATTACATATCACTCAAACATAATATTTTTTTTGAGCACTGGGTCTCTATCAAACGGGCACCCTCAAGAACTTCTTCAAAGTAGTGCTCAGCAGCCTTTTGACCTATGGCCGAATCCCATGCTGCAACATTGGTAGCATCCATCTCTGCCCAGTATGCCTTGACACGGGCAAAGGCCATCCGTGCGCCCTCTATGCACGCCGACCTCTTCATCGCATTAATGCGCGGCACCACATCCAGGAACTGTTGCACCAAGCTGAAATAGCTGTTCGGTTTCGACCTTTCCGGCCATAGCTGATCCACAACGGACCTCATGGCGAGTCCGGACAACCTATTTAGTTCGGCCCATTCGGCTAATTGGTCAGTCAATGAAAGTGGACGCTCGGGAGTATGGAATTGTCTCCAAAATAGCTGTTCTACTCCACGGTCCGTTTGACCCTGGAAGTACTTGGCCGCATCGGCAGCGCTCGCCGCCAAATCCATATACACATCCTTCGAGCTCCACAGCCGATCCAGAGGGGCATACCGTGGATCTCCGAACTTCCTCCGCAACATAAAGGATTTCCCAGCTACAATATCCCCGGCTTCCCGCAGCTCCTCCTTCTTTGCCCTCATAGTAGAGCGGAGGTCTTTTCTCGTCGCAGCAGCCTTCTCAAGGTCCGATGCCTTCGGCTGGTTTTCCTTTTCAAGAACCCGGCAATGGTCGGCGGTGGCTTTTAATTCTATGGCCATCTTGGCCATCTTGTCTCGGCTTTCGCCATGTGCGGCCATCTCGGCTTGCAACTCTTCGGCCGCCTTCAAAGCAACCGCATTACCCAACCTTGCTTGTTCCTTGGCTCGGGCAAGTTCTGCCCGCAAGGCTTCAACAGTGGCAGCTCCATCTGCAGTCACAACATATTAAAGATACTGGCATTATGCTGCTCTTCCTATGTGACGTTTACCAGATAAAGACACTTACCCTGTGCCTCGTCAAGCCTTTTGTTAACAAGCTCGATGTCGGCGTCTGCCGCATCCAACTGCCGTTCTAAATGGGCAAACTCGCTAGTCTGGCTAGCCACCGGAGCTTCCATCACCTGCACATAGAGGCGGTATGGTTTTTACCTGGGAATTTGATCCTCTGTTCGTCGTTGTTTTCGACGACAACCAGAGTCTCAGGGGGTACTAACCTAGCATGTGCAGGACTATCATACATTCTTTTATGTACCTCAAAGCCTGTCAGTAAACTCATAAAAGCTACATGCAATCCACTTTCGGCGGACGATATTCTCTCCATCACCGTATTCATCAGCACACAGTGTTCATCTGAGATGGCCACTCGCCCCACCAACTCCCTCAGAACATCCGATCGCACACTAGACGGTGCCGGACTCTTTTGTCTGCTCTCTTCGGGAGCCGGACACTGGGAGCTTCGGGGCTCAATGGGATTATCTTCTGGCCTCACCGGACTCGGAGAGGCCCTCCGCGACGACACTTCAGGGTGGCCCACTTCCGGAGCGGAGGAGTCCGGAGGAGGCGTTTCACTCTCCATCATCTCCGGAACAAGATCCCCCGAAGACGAGCTCATTTGAGATGGGCTAAGGCCCGAACTGCTAAGATATATGCGGTGGTTATTTTCTCAGAAGAAAAAGATGGCATATCTGTACTATTAAAGTATTCCGGGTCACTTACGACTCGCGGGAGAATTGATCCCCCCGCGGACTTTGTGCGGCAACAGCACCCCCCAAGGTAGGACCCTCGGTGGGAGACTTCTTCTCCCGTTTGGAAGCTTCAGCTTCTGAATCCCCGGGCGCGGTCCTTTTCCTCTTCCGGTCATCTTCCTTCATGGAGACGCCCGCTCCCTCGGTTAGAATGGGCAGCGTTGGGGGCCCGCGTCCGCCCTTACTGTCCTCCGCAGTATCTTCCTTCAAGGGCTCCGGGCAAGGTGCGATCTGAAGCATCTTTTCCAGGACCGGATTTTCCAAACCCTCAGGGAGGGGGGCCGAACACCGAATCAACTTTGCCTTTGCTAGCCAGTCCTGATCAAAAAGCGAACTCTCAAAAATAACTTCGTAACAAATGAGAGACAGTATGTTCGGCCGGAAGATTCCTTACCTGTTCGGCGGTGCGGGTACTGCTCAGGCCCATGTCCTCGGTGATTTCCGGACACTCTACCTGAGGTCCGAAGAATGACTTGTACATCTTCTCATGCGTCAAACCGAGGAAATTTTGAATGACACGCGGTCCCTCGGGATTGAACTCCCACAAGCGAAGGGGCCGGCGTTTGCAAGGCTGGACTTGGCAAACCAGCATAACTTGTGCTACCACAACCAAACTGAAATCTCCATTGAAGAGATCTCGAATGCGGCTTTGCAGTATAGGCACGTCCTTGGCTAGACCCCAGCTCAGACCCCTGCCGATCCATGACATCAGTTGTGGTGGAGGGCCCGAGTGGAAAACAGGGGCGGCCGCCCACTTGGCGCTTCTAGGAGCCGTGATATAGAACCACTCCTGTTGCCACAATTCAGACACCTCTGGGATGGAACCTTTGGGCCACGGAGCTCCCGTCATCTTGCGTATTGAGGCACCTCCACACACTGCATGTTGCCCCTCGATCATCTTCGGCTTCACTTCAAAGGTCTTGAGCCATAGGCCAAAGTGAGGGGTAACCCGGAGGAAGGCCTCGCACACGACGATAAATGCCGTGATATGAAGAAAGGAGTCCGGAGCTAGATCATGGAAGTCTAGCCTGTAATAAAACATCAAACCCCTGACGAAAGGATCCAGAGCAAGGCCTAGACCTCGCAGGAAGTGGGAGACGAACACGACGTTCTCGTTGGGTTCGGGGGTAGGGACGGCCTGCCCTCGGGCAGGCAGCCGATGCGTAATTTCGGCGGTCAGATATCTGCCCTCCCTCAACTTTTTGATGTCTTCTTCCGTGACGGAGGAAGGCATCCATCGGCCTTGAAGGCTAGATCCGGACATGACTGGAGGTTCGGAGCACCTGACCTGAACTTCGGGCGTTTGAGCTTGAGGTGGGGGAGGATTCGATTGAGCACAGGAGGGAAAAATAAGAGCCTTGTCCCCTTTATAAAGAGGGTGAATATCAAGCGTCCCCTCCGTGTTCGCTTGGACTTGCCTATAATCTAGGAGTCCTAGAAGCGGTTGGGTTACCCACGCCTGTATTGATGAGAATCCCAGAATAAGGGGACACGATCTCTGCTTTAACAAGACATGCCAAGGAAACCGCCTCGCATAACGCGCTGAGATGGGACAGTAAAACAGTTCGAATAAAAGCTTGGCCGTGGTGTGATGTCACACTACGGAATACGTCAGCAGATTAGATTTTTGTAAATATTATTCTCTCTATGGCAATATGTGAAAACTTATTTTGCAGAGCCGGACACTATCTTTGTGTTCAAAATCTTCTATGAAGTACTTGGAGGAGGAACCCGCCTTGCAATGCCGAAGACAATATGCGCGCCGGACTCGTCGTCATTGAAGCCTGGTTCAGGGGCTACTGAGGGAGTCCTGGATTAGGGGGTGTTCGGATAGCCGAACTATACCTTCAGCCGGACTCCTGGACTATGAAGATACAAGATTGAAGACTTCGTCCCGTGTCCGGAAGGGACTTTCCTTGGCGTGGAAGGCAAGCTTGGCAATACGGATATTTAGATCTCCTACCATTGTAACCGACTCTATGTAACCCTAACCCTATCCGATGTCTATATAAACCGGAGGGTTTTCGTCCGTAGAACAACATACACATCAACAATCATACCATAGGCTAGCTTCTAGGGTTTAGCCTCTCTGATCTCATGGTAGATCTACTCTTGTACTACCCATATCATCAATATTAATCAAGCAGGACGTAGGGTTTTACCTCCATCGAGAGGGCCCGAACCTGGGTAAAACTTCATGTCCCTTGCCTCCTGTTACCATCCGGCCTAGACGCACAGTTCGGGACCCCATACCCGAGATCCGCTGGTTTTGACACCGACACCCATCAATTGATGTCGATGCAAGGAGTAGGGATAGCCATGCAACGGATGCACTAGAGCTATAAATGTATGAAAGCTCAACAAAAGAAACTAAGTGGGTGTGCATCCAACTTGCTTGCTCACGAAGACCTAGGGCATTTGAGGAAGCCCATTGTTGGAATATACAAGCCAAGTTCTATAATGAAAAATTCCCACTAGTATATGAAAGTGACAAAACAAGAGACTCTCTATCATAAAGATCACGGTGCTACTTTGAAGCACAAGTGTGTAAAAAAAGATAGTAGGATTGCCCCTTTTTTCTTTTCTTTTTTTCTTTTTCTTCCCTTTTTTGGGCCTTTCTTTTTTTATTTGGCCTTTATTTTTTTATTTAGGACAATGCTCTATTAATGATGATCATCACACTTCTATTAATTTACAACTCAATGATTACAACTCGATACTAGAACAAAATATGACTCTATATGAATGCCTCCGGCGGTGTACCGGGAAATGCAATGATTCAAGAGTGACGTGTATGATTAATTATGCACGGTGGCTTTGCCACAAATACGATGTCAACTACATGATCATGCACAGCAATATGACAATGATGAAGCGTGTCATGAATGAAACGGTGGAAAGTTGCATGGCAATATATCTCGAAATGGCTATGGAAATGCCATAATAGGTAGGTATGGTGGTTGTTTTGATGAAGGTATAACGAGGTTTATGTGTGACACAGCATATCATATCACGGGGTTTGGATGCACCGGCGAAGTTTGCACCAACTCTCAAGGTGAGAAAGGGCAATGCACGGTACCGAAGAGGCTAGCAATGATGGAAGGGTGAGAGTGCGTATAATCCATGGACTCAACATTAGTCATAATGAACTCACATACTTATTGCAAAAATCTACAAGTCATCAAAAACCAAGCACTACGCGCATGCTCCTAGGAGGATATATTGGTACGAAAAGACCATTGCTCGTCCCCGATCGCCACTCATAAGGAAGACAATCAAAGAAACACCTCATGTTTCAAATTTGTTACACAACGGTTACCATTCGTACATGCTATGGGACTTGCAAACTTCAAAACAAGTATTTATCAAATTCACAACTACTCAACTAGCACAACTTTAATATCACCATCCTCATATCTCAAAACAATTATCAAGTATCCAACTTCTCATAGTATTCAATGCACTTTCTATGATAGTTTTTATTATACCCATCTTGGATGCCTATCATATTAGGACTAATTTCATAACCAAAGCAAATTACCATGCTGTTCTAAAGGACTCTCAAAATAATATAAGTGAATCATGAGAGATCAATAATTTCTAAAAGATATAAGTGAAGCACTAGAGCAAAATTATCTAGCTCAAAAGATATAAGTGAAGCACATAGAGTATTCCAATAAATTCTAATTCATGTGTGTCTCTCCCAAAAGGTGTGTACAACAAGTATGATTGTGGTAAACTAAAAAGCAAAGACTCAAATCATACAAGACGCTCCAAGCAAAACACATATCACGTGGTGAATAAGCCTCAAGTAAAGTTACCGATAGAAGAAGACGAAAGAGGGGATGCCTTCCGGGGCATCCCCAAGCTTAGGCTTTTGGTTGTCCTTGAATTTTACCATGGGGTGCCTTGGGCATCCCCAAGCTTAGGCTCTTGCCACTCCTTATTCCATAATCCATCAAATCTTTACCCAAAACCTGAAAACTTCACAACAGAAAACTTAAACAGAAAATCTCATGAGCTCCGTTAGTATAAGAAAACTGTCGGATTTCGGGTTCTGGCAGACCCTTAAGGTTCGAACACTGGGGTGCACGTGGAAATCACGCCTTCTACCTCCCCATCTTGCAAAGATCTAAACTACTAAAAGAATCACACAAAAGACACAAGATTTATATGGGTTCGGGCCACCATTGTGGTGTAATACCCTACTCCAGTGTGCGGTGGATGGATTGCCTCTTGGGGCTGATTATGATGAACAACTCAAGGAAGAACAGCCTCGCGAGGGTCTGTTCTTGGCTGGGGCGACGAACTGCTGGGAGGAGTTCAGCCACCTGTCTCTCTCTCTACTTGCTAGCCGGACCAACTAACTCTGCGGGACGAACCCTTCCTACGAACTGATCGACCTCCCCACCGATCGAACCCCTTGCTACGTGGGTGGCCGGTCCTATTTATAGGGGCCCTGGTCCTCTTCCCAAATATCGAGCAAGAAGGGAGCCAACAATGGCGGGCTAATTTGAAGGGGGACAACAAGTACTCTTATCCTGACTAAAGGTAGTCTTCGCCTGCGAAAGACTCTGCGGTGACGCCGTGCTGGGCTCCATGGTGACCTCCGTCTCGTAGTCCGCTTGGTCCTGGTCTTGTTGCACCGGAATGGCAACCTTTGCCTGATGCCTCGGTACTCCGCGGCTGCGCTTGCCCCCTTTGCACCAAAGAGGAAAGAAGGACGCTGCGCGCGCTGGCGCCCGCCTGGCACCCTCGATCGTCATGGCTTGCGTCACGGGCACCTCGCAAGGTACCCCACCTTGATATCTCCGTCTCCTCGCGAGCCAGCCTGAGGATGTGCCGTGTCGTCCGCCTCGCGAGGCTTGGCCCCTCGCGGGGGTCTTGAGTCTTGTGCTAATGAAGATGGGCCATGTTGGGCCCCCATTTGAGCCACGCCGCAGGCCGCAGGCAGGCAAGTCTGGGGACCCCCGTTCCCAGAACGCCGACAGTAGCCCCCAGGCCTGAGGCGCGCATGGGCTTGGTCGTGCCGAGAAGCAAAAGGGCAAGGGCGAAGCACCGCGGGCCCTAACAGCCTGCGGCCTTGGGCGCCGCATGGCGATTGATGGGACATGGGCGGCACTGTTCCCCCCACGCCCCCTTATTCTGCGCCCTGTCAGGCGGACTTGTGGTTGCACACTGCCGCTCCCCTTCTTGTTGCTCGGGCGTCTCCTGCTCTTCCTTCGCACGCCGTCTCCCGCCTCCAATCCAATCTCAAATCTTCCCCCTCCTTCCCATCGCCATGACTCCGACGAGGAAAGAGGGAGATGAGAAATCCGCGCCTCCGTCTTGTGTGCCACCAACGGGGACCCCCGCCACCGGCCAGTCGTCCGTACTCAACCAAGAGTGCCTGGGCAGGGACAGCTTGGCCCTGGCCTCCGTCTTCAACGAGTGCGGGAGGACGACGGCTTGGCCCGCGTCCCACTTCTCCATCAACAGGATAGCAACCGAGGTTCCATGTTTCACCGACGCCTTGTGTGCGGGTCTGGTTCCCCCTTTCTCCGATTTCTTCAATGCCGTGCTCTCCCATTATCAGATCCACCTGATGCATCTAAGTCCTGAGTCCATCACCCTTCTTTCAGTCTTCGCCTTCGTTTGCGAAGCCATGGTGGGCATCCCTCCTTCGGTTGCCTTGCTGCGCCACTTCTTCTCACTACGTCTTGTCGACCCTTCCCAATGATGGGCATGCGTGAGCTTTGCTGCCGAGCCTGCGACCGAGGCCTCTGGGATTGACTTCAAACTCCCCCAGCCCGCGGTTGGGTTCCGCGAGTGGTGGTTGCACGTGGACGCAGGGGTACCCAGCCCCCTGCTATCGGAGCCGACCTCGCCTGCTGTCCCCAATTCGGGTTGGGGCCAGGAGACGCTCAAGAGCCCCCGGCTCTTCTTCGTCTGGAGCCGCTTCACGCTCCTGAGGAAGCTTGGCATGACAGCGCCCAAAGTGGTGAAGGAGTTTCTGTTGTGCCGCGTCGCTCCCCTGCAGCGCCACTTTCGCCAGATGTGGGCTTTCCATGGGCGCGAGGATAACATGAGGCTCTGGGAGGAGGACCTGGCTCCGGCGGTGCTGAAGTCGACGCTCTTGACCTTAGTAGGTGACCTCAACCCCGGCAACATCCGACAGGGAGGGGCTTTGTTGTATCTCTGCCAGCAGGGCCAACTTCGTGAAGCAGATGCCTGTCTTTGATGAATGGGGACTGCGTCCGGCCGGCCTCCAGGGGCCTCGCGAGAACCCGATGGTGGTGACTGCCCTTCCAACCGGCCAAGGCGGCTCCTCCTCAAGTGGCGGAGCAGGGAGGCAGGAGGCGCCTGAGGCCGAGGGTGCCCCTGATGAGGTGGCAGCGCCGGGTGGCGCTCGCGAGGGGACAGCTCATGAGGCCCGTGCCGCTGCGGCTGAAGGTGGCAAGCAGCCGCTCCCGGCGCCCGGGGCTGAGGCCTTGGAGGCCCCAGTCGCGTCTTCTGGCAAGGCAATGGAAGGCAGGCGCCCCTGACGCGGACCGCTCTGATGCTCCGCCCTCGCGGCAGGATGATCCTTGCGCTCTTCTCTTGGGCCGCTTCCGCATGGACTTTGAGGCCCTCCGGAGGAAGAGGGAGGCCCTAGGTGATGACTTCCCTTGTCGCGCGCTGAAGCGCAGGAAGTACTTCGCCACTGACGAGTAAGTCCTCTTTCTCTCTGGCTCCTGATCCCCTTGCTGCTTCCGCTGATCCTTGTTCTGCAGGCCCCTCCCGACTGAGCTCGCGGAAATCGCCGAGGTGCCGCCTCCCTTAGCTTCGTCCCCTCTACTATCTTCAAGTGCTCCGAGCAGCTCAGCCCTGGTGGTGAGGGCATCTGAAGGGGCGAACCATCCCGAGGTGCACCGTGGCCCGTCATTCCCCGCGATCTTCCTTCGCGGGCCCTCTCGGGGAATAGCCAGCTTGCCGTGGGCTTCTCGTCTGGTCGGGGACCACAATTGGTTGAGGCGCCTCCTGCGCCCCTCATCTGGAGACAGGCTGGCTCTAGGCCGGGCTTCCGGCGCGACGCGCCCGGCCATCGCGAGGGCGCCAGCCCCCAGCCCCCTGCCCGAAGGAGGAACAATGATTCGCGGCCCCCGGTGCTTGCTTGGGGCGGATGATGGTGTGGAAGATGTGCTTGAGCGCGCTCGGGAGCGCCGCGCCCGCCGCCAAGGGTTCCTTCGAAGAGCGGCCGACACGGTGAACTTGCTTGGAGAGGAGCTTGCTGACGAAGACGTGCGCCTGGAGGCCGAGGGCCTGCGCCTGGCTGCAGGGAGGCACGAGCTGGAGGCCGCCATCACCCTCGCGCGCCGTCAGCGGGATCTTGATGACCAAGAGGCGAAGGCGTCGCTGGAGGCCTCTCGAGCGGCCCGATCCCAGGCCGTCAAGGAGGCCCGGAGAGCTGACCGATGGCGAGAGGCAGCGGAGGAGCGGGCTCGCGAGCTCCTGGACCGGTGCCACTCGCTGGAGGAGCAAGCGGAGCTGCGCGAGCTGGCCCTTGCATCGATGCGGGTGGTCTCCGGCGACCCAGCTGAGCTCCAGAAGCGCGAAGAAGCGTTGACGCTGGAAGCCGATGAACGCACTCGCGAGTACGAGCGGTTGGAGACGAGGGAGCGCCTAGTGACACAGGCGGAAGACGATGTCGCTGTGCGGGAAGCGCGGGTCCTGGTGGAGGTCTGTTGTCGGGTGGCGACGGCGCGCCAAGGCCTCAAGCGGGAGTTCGAGGGGAAGCTAGGGATGATCCGGGTCGAGGCCGAGGGCAGGACCGCAGCCCTGAGGGTCCAGCGCGATGAGGCGACGCGGCTGGTCGATGCCTCCCGGGCCGCCCTCGAGGCAGCGCAAAAGGAGCTCGCTGCCTCCCAGGCTGAGGTGCTCCGTCTTCGCTAGCGGATGGAAGAAGTCGAGGCTGTCGAGCGCTAGAACGCCGACGAAATACGCCAGCGGCAGGTCCTGGAGCACGCGCACGGCCCCATGCTCACCACGCTCAGGGTGAGGGCCAACGCAGCCTTGGGCAACATCTGCGAGGTAGCCGTCAGCGAGCCGCACACGATCAACTATGCCGGCAACCTGCAGTTCTTCACCGCCGTGGTAACGCAGCTAGAGGCTCGGTCGGTCAGGGCCGACAGGTTGGTGGAGGAGAGGAGCCACGCCCTGCTCGGGCGCGCCTTTTCCCGCGTCTTCAGCCATCTCCGGAACATGGATCCCCACTTTGATTTTGACGCCGCCATCGCCCCATTTCCCCAGGCCGTCCGAGGCGACCTGGCGGAATGGGTGGAGAACAACGTGGATGCTCTCATCCGAGCCTTCACTTCGGATGACGATGATGTGGTCGTGGCTGCCGACGAAGGCGGCTTGGTGGATGGCCCCGACGCCGCTGGTGGTGGCGTAGACGACGAGGGCGGATTCAGCGATGCCAGCGACAGCTCGGGAGGCGCCCCCGAGGATGCGTTTGGGGATTTGTCAGACTGACCATGTACTTCTCCTGTCTTTTACCCTGCATGAATAGAACTCAGGTGTTTGGCCTGACGGTCGTGAGAGCATTTTGGGAGGGGAAGCCCCTCATATAGAAACTTGTGTTTAGCGTATCAGTAGTAGTCAAATTGCGCGCGTGCCTGATGGTGGGCTGGTTTACCTTTGCCCCACGCTGGCCCCGAGGCGGCCTGCAGGAGGGCGCGACGCCTTGGGTGCTCTCTAGTTGAGTCCTCAGGATGTGAGATCGTTGCTGACGAAAAACTTCACAGGCGTTGGCCTTCTTCACAGGCTCTGGGCCTTCTCCTGAGCGTAATGTCTTCACAGGCATTTGCCTTGCTTCACAGGCTCTGGGCCCTTTCCTTAGCGCGATAGCTTCACAGGCTCTGGGCCTTTTCCAAAACGTGAAGGCTTCACAGGCACTCGCCTTGCTTCACAGGCTCTGGGCCTTTTCCAGAATGCGAGGGCTTCATAGGCACTCGCCTTGCTTCACAGGCTCTGGGCCTTTTCCAGAATGCGAGGGCTTCACAGGCACTCGCCTTGCTTCACAGGCTCTGGGCCTTTTCCAGAATGCGAGGGCTTCACAGGCACTCGCCTTGCTTCACAGGATCTGGGCCTTTTCCAGAATGCGAGGGCTTCACAAGCACTCGCCTTGCTTCATAGGCTCTGGGCCTTTTCCAGAATGCGAGGGCTTCACAAGCACTCGCCTTGCTTCACAGGCTCTGGGCCTTTTCCAGAATGTGAGGGCTTCACAGGCACTCGCCTTGCTTCACAGGCTCTAGGACTTTTCCAGAATGCGAGGGCTTCACAGGCACTCACCTTGCTTCACAGGCTCTGGGCCTTTTCCAGAATGCGAGGGCTTCACAGGCACTCGCCTTGCTTCACAGGCTCTGGGCCTTTTTAAACAGGACAACCTCCGCAGGCGCCCAAAAATCCTCCCGAGGGGGAGTAACAGCGGCAGTCTGGGTTGCGCACGAGCCAGGCCTGACCCGACTCGCGAGGGGAGGCAGCTGTGACGGAGTGGTAACCAGAACGCGAGAAACGGCTCGAGCGAGAATAAGCACCCCTTCCCCGAACACACGCAAATCTCAAATTCGAATCCAACTTAAATCCAGCGGGGGAAAGCAACAGCCAAAGGGAAAGGCAATGAAAAGCAGATAAAAAGCCGCGTCCGGCACCTAATCTAGTCTTGGACGTCTTCTCACCAGCGCGGAGCTAAGTGCTGTCCACTGGGCGTGGGAGGGAGCCCCAGGGCCTGAGGCCGGCACCCCTGAGACTCCGGGGCGTGTATAGCCCCACTCATTATTACGTGAGAGTGTCACGAGGCGGCGAGCTTCACAGGCACTGGGCCTTCTTCACAGGTACTGGCCTTGCTTCATATCGCCAGACGAGGGCCCCGCCTTGCGCCACACTCTAGTGCCATCAGCAACAACCGGAACCCAGGACGCCGCCCGATGGGGTAGAGCGGTCGCCAGCGGTTCCCCCGATGACCACGGGTCCTCTGCCAGGGGCAGGCCCTAAGGCACCTCCCCAGCAGAGGGCCTACCTCCTGAGAACGCCTTGCTCCGAACGCCGCAGTGGTGATGTAAGATCTCGGCCCCTCTCCCGCAGTCCCCTGCGCCCTCCTCCCGAGGGGTAGGAGACTGTGGGAGCGGGGCAGCTGCTTGCCGCGGTGACCTACACCTCCTGCGATCCATGGTTAGCATATACCTGCCTCTGAAGAGTTAGCGGTGCCCGATAGTCGTTGCCTCCTGCGTGGCCAGCGGGTTCGTCCATGGGCTCCTGGAAGGGCTCAACTCCCACTGCCTCGTCCCCCCAGCTCAGGCCGAGGAGCGAGCCTTGCCTGCTCTCGCGAGGGTATCCTTGGTCCAGCATGAGGGGCACGTATTCCTCCATCGCCGTCATCCCGAATGCCACGCCGTGATGCCCTGCATGCCACCCGGTCCCACCTGTCGTGCCTACTGCGGGGTGGCAGCGCGGCAGCCCTCCGGGGCTGCGGGTCGCGTCGAGTCCTTCTTCGCGGGCCGGGGGCGGAGGCAGTGCCGCCGCCGGTCCGGTGCTGACGGCTTCGCTGGCGTCGGAGTAGCCTTGGAGTCCGCGGGCGCGCGCGGAGCCCCCGCACGAGCCGCCCTGGGCTTGAGATGGGAGCTGGGTGGAGAAGGGGTGAGCCCCCGAGGCGGCGAAGCCCAGGAGCTCCGTCACCTTCTCCAGCAGCACGTCGTGGCCACCCTCCAGCAGTCTGCACCGCAGCAGCTCCCGGGCCACCGTGAGCGCGGCCCTTGAATTCGCCTGCTCCCGGCAGGTGTACGGCGTCGTGGTTGCGGCGTGATTGGAGGCCCTTGCCGCTGACCGCGCTTGCCGCGGTGTGAGGGTCGCGGAAGCCTGTCCACGTCGGCCACGGCCCGCAGCGCCCTGCGGGCCGCGAGCTGCCTGGGGCGCGGGGCCGCCTGAGGCGGGCGGCTCCGCGCAGGTGAGCCATGCCGCCCATGGACCTTGGTTGCCCGCCTGGTCGCCGGACATGGTGATGACGATGCGAAGGGAGGCGGAGCGGAGTGGTGGAAGACAGATTCCGGCGCACCCCTACCTGGCGCGCCAAATGTCGGATTTCGGGTTCCGGCAGATCCTTAAGGTTCGAACACTGGGGTGCGGGTGGAAATCACGCCTTCTACCTCCCCGTCTCGCAAAGATCTAAACTACTAAAAGAATCACACAAAAGACACAAGATTTATACTGGTTCGGGCCACCATTGTGGTGTAATACCCTACTCCAGTGTGCGGTGGATGGATTGCCTCTTGGGGCTGATTATGATGAACAACTCAAGGAAGAACAGCCTCGCGAGGGTCTGTTCTTGGCTGGGGCGACGAACTGCTGGGAGGAGTTCAGCCACCTCTCTCTCTCTCTCTCTCTCTCTCTCTCTCTCTCTCTCTCTCTCTCTACTTGCTAGCCGGACCAACTAACTCTGCGGGCCGAACCCTTCCTACGAACTGATCGACCTCCCCACCGATCGAACCCCTTGCTACGTGGGTGGCCGGTCCTATTTATAGGGGCCCTGGTCCTCTTCCCAAATATCGAGCGGGCAGGGAGCCAACAATGGCGGGCTAATTTGAAGGGGGACATCAAGTACTCTTATCCTGACTAAAGGTGGTCTTTGCCTGCGAAAGACTCTGCGGTGACGCCGTGCTGGGCTCCATGGTGACCTCCGTCTCGTAGTCCGCTTGGTCCTGGTCTTGTTGCACCGAAATGGCAACCTTTGCCTGATGCCTCGGTACTCCGCGGCTGCGCTTGCCCCCTTTGCACCAAAGAGGAAAGAAGGACGCTGCGCGCGCTGGCGCCCGCCTGGCACCCTCGATCGTCATGGCTTGCGTCACGGGCACCTCGCGAGGTACCCCGCCTTGATATCTCCGTCTCCTCGCAAGCCAGCCTGAGGAGGCTGCGCCTGAGGATGCGCCGTGTCGTCCACCTCGTGAGGCTTGGCCCCTCGCGAGGGTCTTGAGTCTTGTGCTGATGAAGATGGGCCATGTTGGGCCCCCATTTGAGCCACGCCGCAGGCCGCAGGCAGGCAAGTTTGGGGACCCCCGTTCCCAGAACGCCGACAAAAACAAACCACCACTTAAGGTACTGTAATTAACTCATTGTTTATTTGTATTTGTGTTAAACCTAATGTATTCCAACTTCTGTATGGTTCATAACCTCCGATACTAGCCATAGATTCATCAAAATAAGCAAACAACACACGAAAACAGAATCTGTAAAAAAACAGAACAGTCTGTAGTAATTTGTAGGTTTCGAATACTTCTGTCACCCCAAAAATTCTAAAATAAATTTCTGTACGTGAGGAATTTATATATTAATAATCTTCAAAAAGAATCAACTTAATCGCACTCTCCAGTAAAAGATGGCAGCAAATATCGTGAGCGCTAAATTTTCTGTTTTTTACAGCAAGATTACTAAAACTTCCCCTAAGTCTTCGCAAAGGTTCTACTTGGAACAAACACTAATTAAAAGCATAAAACCACATCTAAACAGAGGCTATATGAATTATTTATTACTAAACATAACCAAAAAGCAAGAAAGAAAAACAAAATTGGGTTGCCTCCCAACAAGCGCTGTCATTTAACGCCCCTAGCTAGGCATAAAAGCTAGAATAGATCTAGGTATTATCATCTTTGGTATGCAATCCATAAGAGGCTCTCATAATAGATTTATAAGGTAATTTAATTTTATTTTTAGGAAATTGTTCCATGCCTTTCCTTAACGGAAATTGGAATCTAATATTTCCTTCATTCATATCAATAATTGCACCAATCGTTCTAAGGAAAGGTCTACCAAGAATAATGGGACATGTAGGATTGCAATCAATATCAAGAACAATGAAATCTATGGGCACATAATTAATATATGAAACAATAATAACATCATTAATCCTTCCCATAGGTTTCTTAATAGTGGAATCCGCGAGGTGCAAATTTAAAGAACAATCATCGAATTCACGGAAACCTAACACATCACACAAAGTTTTTGGAATCGTGGAAATGCTAGCACCCAAATCACATAAAGCATAGCATTCATGATTTTTAATCTTAATTTTAATAGTAGGTTCCCACTCATCATAAAGTTTTCTAGGGATAGAAACTTCCAATTCAAGCTTTTCTTCATAAGATTGCATTAAAGCATCAACGATATGTTTAGTAAAAGCTTTATTTTGACTATAAGCATGCAGAGAATTTAGCACGGATTGCAACAAGGAAATACAATCTATTAAAGAACAATTATCATAATTAAATTCCTTGAAATCCAAAATAGTGGGTTCATTGCTATGTAAAGTTTTGACCTCTCCGATCCCACTTTTATCTTTTTGCATCAAGATCTAAAAACTCCGAATCATTGGGACGCCTTTTAGCTAAAGTAAACTCATCTCTAGTCCCATAATTATCAAGATTCATATTGAAAAACAAAGATTTAAAAGGAGACACATCTATCACTTTTAGATCTTCATCCTTATTATCATCAAAACTAGAAGAACACGCTTTCAGAAAGCAATCTTTTTTAGCACGCATCCTAGCGGTTCTTTCTTTGCACTCATCAATGGAAATTCTCATAGCTTTGAGAGACTCATTGATATCATGCTTAGGTGGAATAGATCTAATTTTCAAAGAATCAACATCAAGAGAAATTCTATCCACATTCCTAGCCAACTCATCAATCTTAGACAAGTTTTCCTCAATCAAAGCATTGAAACTCTTTTGCGAACTAATAAATTATTTAATATTAGATTCAAAATCAGAGGGCATCCTATTATAATTTCCATAAGAATTGTTGTAGGAATTACCATAATTATTAGAGGAATTACTAGGAAATGGCCTAGGATTAAAATTACCTCTATACATGTTGTTACCAAAATTGTTCCTACCAACAAAATTCACATCCATAGATTCATTATTATTCTCAATCAAAGTAGTGTGACACCCTCAATTCAATCGTACACTAATCATACATGCAAATGTGTACGATCAAGATCAAGGACTCATGGGAAGATATCACAACACAACTCTAGACACAAGTTAAAATAATACAAGCTTTATATTACAAACCAGGGGCCTCGAGGGCTCGAATACATAAGCTCGAATACACAAGAGTCAGCGGAAGAAACAATATCTGAGTACAGACATAAGTTAGACAAGATTGCCTTAAGAGGGCTAGCATAAAAGCAACAATGATCGAAAAGGCAAGGCATCCTGCCTGGGAGCCTCCTAACTGCTCCTAGTCGTCTGCGGTCTTCACGTAATAGTAGGCATCCTCCGGGTAGTAGTAGTCATCAGTGGCGTCGTCTGGCTCCTGGGATCCGTCATCTGGTCGCAACAATCGGGTATGGGGGGAAAGAAGTAGCAAAGCAACTGTGAGTACTCATCCAAAGTACTCACAAGACTTACATCAGATCTAAACTAAGTATGCATCTGTATCAAAGGAATGTGTTGTATCTGTGGACTAAACTGCAGAAAGCCAGAAGGGAAGGGGAAAGCCTAGCCTATCGAAGACTACCATCTTCTGGAAACCACCATCTTGCAGCAACAGGAGGGAGTAGAGTAGCTTAAAGTAAAGTGGTAGAAGTGTTATCAACCTCGGCCAGAGATCCTTTCTCGACTCCCTACGAGAAAGAGATCCCAGAGCCATACTATCCATTTCTCGTATCCATTTCTCATCACACACCGTTTATCATAACCACTTCTCATCTCAAGTATCCAGTTCTAACTGTATCGATCGGGATACAACTCCAAGTGTCCATTACCGTAGGACAGGCTATCGATAGATGTTTTCTTCCCTGCGGGGGTGCACCAACTTACCCACCACGCTCGATTAACTCCGGCCGGACACACTTTCCTGGGTCATGCCCGGCCTCGGCCAAACAATATGCCGCAACCCGACCTAGGCTTAATAGAGAGGTCAGCACGCCGGACTAAACCTATGCCCCAGGGGTCATGGGCCATCTCCTCGGGAACTCCTGCACGTTGCGTATGCGGCCGGTGAGCAGACCTAGCTACCTCCTTCAACAAGGCAGGAGCTTACGCAGTCCAACCCGGCGCATGCCGCTCAGTCACTGACGTCTATTAAGCTTCGGCTGATGTATACGACGCAGAACGCCCATACTATTGCATTTCTTTTCTTCTTTTTTTTAATATTTTCTGTTTTCTATTTAGTTTTATTTTAACTTTTGTCAAATACAAACCTAGACTCCAAATTAGTACTATTAAATATACCACCGCCACATTTAGTTTGAGGTTCAAATAAAATAGTTTAGTATTTTTATAATTTAAAAAGCATTTAATAATTATATTCAGCCACTGTTATATTCGCAAAATAGGATTAAAATACTTTTCAAAAGTGTTGGGTCACCACCATAACTAGTTATGGAATATTTTCCACACTTTGAACATTTATTTTGTATGTTTGAGAAATTTGAATATTGGACTCTAATTTGAATTAGAATTAGAATTGTGATCTGGATAAAGTGAGGATTAGCAACAGTAATGTGATGATGTGGCACCATTAGCAGGGGTTTACTGTAGCTTAATTATCCGGGCGTCACAATTCTTCCCTACTACAAGAAATCTCGTCCTGAGATTCAAGGGGTGGAGTAAGGGGGTAAAACTCCGGAAGGATGGAGCTCAACACAAGATAGGTACCTCAATGTGGCATAGAGGTATCTCTTGATTTGAAATTCGAGAAAGTCATCGAGATCAAGGTGAGGTGCAATAAGAAGCTTCAACCTGGTAGACAATTGTTTGTTTCCTGAAAGAAGGGGTGAAAGGGGTTCAGAGCGATGGAATAAGTATTGCGTCTGATACCAAAATAGATCGCCTCTCGGAAGGCGGCTCGGGATTTTCATATGAAGCCAAGCGTGAGAAATAACGTTAGAAACATGGGTGTACAAGAGAGTCAGGTTTCGATCTTGTGGAACTGTGGGTTATGGGACCACCATGTGGGTTAAAAGCAGGAAGGCGCTAAGATCTTGAACGGCCATGATAGCAAGGCAGGTCAGAGGATAGCCTGGCTGTTATGTTGGCAACAAAGTTTGGTACCAAGGGCGTGGGACGAAGAGAACCATTTTCCTGCTCGTAAGACGAGGCGGACCAATAGGCAAAGTTCTCGTCCATCGGTGGTTACTGGAATGTCATCAACAATAGTAACAGGGTCTTACTGACAGACTTGTACACCGAGGTGCTTACTTAAGCAGGGATTTATCTCTGCTCAGACAAGTTAAAATACAAGAAAGGTGAAACAACACAATGGAAAGGAAAATGTGATTATTATGATAATCAGTCCAATGGAAAGGAAAGTTGTTTATACCCAAGTATTATAGTACAACTTTCCCAAGGAAAGGCAGAGCATGATAGGGCTCCAAGTATTAAACTGTTTAGACAGAGGGGCAAGGAATTTATGAGGTTTACCCATACAACAGTGTTTGGATAATTGATCAAGAATAGTTAGCATTGCGCTCCCAGTGTTCTTGTTGATGATCGGAGTACCACACACATGCTTCGGGATAGTGTTGACATTGTCATCAGGGAAAGGTCAAACTTCGGATAGACAAAGGATCCATTGGAAACAACTTATAAAATAAGTCATACAATTTCAGCAAGGAAAAGATGAGGATAGGGCCGATGGGCTTAGCAACAATTCATCGAGGGGGCAAGGATGGTATTTCTCATCATGAATTATATTGATAACCTGGAAGAGCTCAGAATTGTTGAGATGATCACAACATATTTGTCGAGAGGTTTCATGAAAATCCAATCGATCGGCGATGACATCAAGTCAAAGGAATGATGAAGTGAAAGGTTATTGGAACCACGTGTATGATACAAACTCAAAATCAAGCTTGCTATTCAAGGCAAAATGATATGATGAGGAAGAACGATGTAGGCTTAGCTCATCGTCAAAAATTGTGCTCCGGGAAGAAGGACCAGGTAGCACAGTTAAAATTTAGCACGATAATCATATAGCCGATCAGGCTAGGAATGACTTGAAGGACAATTACACTCGTAAGCAAACAAAAATTACTTAGAGTTATTGAATCGAAGTGCAAAATCGATTCACTTATCGATGTTCTCGAGTGACTAATAACTCAGAACCCGGGGGAAAATCTGAAGTCGGTGAGAAGTAATACTAGATGAAGACTCATAGGAAGCAACAGAGTTCCTTGTTATTCTCGAGATACCGGAGGGTAATACATGAGAGAAGATAAAAATAGGGGTTGCGGATATGCATTGATCTGCAGAAGACAAGTGCTCTAACTTGTCTGAGAAATGGTATCAGGGAGAAATATGGTCGGAACCACAACTGTAAAGGATCAATTTACAGATACCAGATGATATTATATCAAGGAATTAGTTATTATAATAAGAAGCTTTCATGATAGGATCTACATCGTGTCCATGGGCATGAACACAAAGTTCAAGGCCGACTCCCACTTCTTCAATGCCTAACCTTTCATTCACTTATTGTCTTCGAAGAAGTTGTAGTGCTGGAAGTTTTATCTGGCATAACACTAGTAGAGTATGAACCGTAGGAGTTTCCGAGTTCACACAGATTAGAAAAAGGCATAGGTTCAACCCATCGGGGCATCTTAGGAACGTATACCATAAACTTAAAGAGTAAATAACACAAGCTCGAAGGTACAACATGGTTGACAAAAGGAGAGGATACAATTTACCAAAGGCATTATGTAACAAGGGAAAAGCTCACGAGAACTTAGAATGTGAGGGCCACTGTCGGATAATAATCCAACAAAGGATTTGGCAGTCCACAATGGATCTGATGTGATTATCGGTACTCAACCAAAGGAAGAATGAATGCAAAGGCATCGGATTATAGATATATCTGGATAATTTCAAAGCTTAATTACAAAGGAATTATGATTTCCAAATCGAGGGATCAGAAGCAGATGCTCTAATCAAAAGATAAGCAAGTTGAAAAGACATAGCTCAACAATCATTCAAGGTTTGATTTGCCAAGAACAAGCTCAAGTTCGGAGTGATGTCTGAGTTGGAAGAGTGAATGCTAGGATCTGATTGAGGATTGCGAGCATTCGCAACATATTGGATCAAGGAATTGGAAAGGATAGTGACAGAGGATGTCAACGGAGATTACTAGAAATATGGAATTAACCATAGTGCAGGCATGCAAGACTTTCCAAAGCAATAGGTTGCAAAGGATTCTCGGAAAGTCGAATAGCATTTCGGGGTATTTTATGAAGCACATGCATAACAAGGAATGAACAAATCCTCGATAAGTGTGAGGAATTATTCGAACATGTATTCATGCGGAAAAATGAGCTGCAAAGTAGCAGGCACAAAGGATTCTCGGAATATCTGAAGTATTTCAGGGTATCTTGTAACAACAGGAGCAACTGGGGATGAAGGTACAAGCGGCAAGGATGTTATTCATGGGGGTTACCGGTGGTTAAAAACTACAAGGCAGTGGACACAGGGTCTCGTGATACATCGAGAAGTATCTTCAGAGTCTTCTGATGTAGCAGACGATCATCTATGTTGAAGGAGCTCTCCGGAAGGAAGCGGTTACGAGAACCTAGTGTTAGAGTTAGCTAAATCATTTAACCCAAATAGAAGAGATATCAGAGTCCCAGAGTATAGACGAGGAATAAAAGATCCTAATACCACCCATATGGCGACGTGGGCCCGTAAGACGTAAGCCAAGTTAGTAAAACGGTTTTCGGTTTCTAGACTCAACTTCGGCCATGGAAAGGGGATCCTACAGGCAATCGGCTCTGATACCAACTTGTGACGCTCTCGATTCAATCGTACACTAATCATACACGCAAATGTGTATGATCAAGATCAAGGACTCACGGGAAGATATCACAACACAACTCTAGACACAAGTTAAAATAATACAAGCTTTATATTACAAGCCAGGGGCCTCGAGGGCTCGAATACACAAGAGTCAGCGGAAGAAACAATATCTGAGTACAAACATAAGTTAGACAAGATTGCCTTAAGAGGGCTAGCACAAAAGCAACAATGATCGAAAAGGCAAGGCCTCCTGCCTGGGAGCCTCCTAACTGCTCCTAGTCGTCTGCGGTCTTCACGTAGTAGTAGGCATCCTCCGGGTAGTAGTAGTAGTCATCAGTAGCGTCGTCTGGCTCCTGGGATCCGTCATCTGGTCGCAACAATCGGGTATGTGGGAAAAGAAGTATCAAAGCAACCGTGAGTATTCATCCAAAGTACTCGCAAGACTTACATCAGATCTAAACTAAGTATGCATCTGTATCAAAGGAATGGGTTGTATCTGTGGACTAAACTGCAGAATGCCAGAAGGAAAGGGGAAAGCCTAGCCTATCGAAGACTAGCATCTTCTGGAAACCAACATCTTGCAGCAACAGGAGGGAGTAGAGTAGCATAAAGTAAAGTAGTAGAAGTGTTATCAACCTCGGCCAGATATCCTTTCTCGACTCCCTGCGAGAAAGCAATCCCGTAGCCATACTATCCATTTCTCATATCCACTTCTCATCACACACCGTTTCTCATAACCACTTCTCATCTCAAGTATCCAGTTCTAGTTGTATCGATCGGGATACAACTCCAAGTGTCCATTACCATAGGACAGGCTATCGATAGATGTTTTCTTCCCTGCAGGGGTGCACCAACTTACCCACCACGCTCGATTAACTCCGGCCGGACACACTTTCCTGGGTCATGCCCGGCCTCGGCCAAACAATACACCGCAACCCGACCTAGGCTTAATAGAGAGGTCAGCATGCCGGACTAAACCTATGCCCCAGGGTTCATGGGCCATCTCCCCTGGAACTCCTGCACGTTGCGTACGCGGCTGGTGAGCAGACCTAGCTACCTCCTTCAACAAGGCAGGAGCTTACGCAGTCCAACTCGGCGCGTGCCGCTCAGTCGCTGACGTCTATTAAGCTTCAGCTGATGTATACGACGCAGAACGCCCATACTATGCCCATGTGATGGTTAGTGCTATCAGGCCAGAGGCCCCTCGGATCAAATGTCCAAACCGTAGTGGATTAGGAGCACGCGGTAACGAGCAGAGACTCACGATCGATGTGACCCCGTCGCCCCGTCTCGAGTACTTTCGGCAAGGGCTAAGAATGTCCGGGCACGCCTCGTAAGTATCTCGCGGGCACATTTCAGGCCAACCCGACTCCACATCACTCGCTATTAAGCTCGCGCGGGTACCCCTCAGGGCCAACCCGTCTTTAGTAACATGCTCAGTGCAAAGTCATAGTAACCATAGTAACTGTGTGTCTAACACCAAGGGGAAAACCCGAGGAATCACCCCCGATGAATTTCACTCGATGTTGTCATTAAGGTGAATGTAAGAGGATCCACCCTCGAGGTTCATGTTTGATGGGTTGCACGACAGAGCCGTAACGAAAGTGGCTAAGGAGGAAATCACCCTCGATGACCTCGACCATATAGCTACACTACGGAGATCTCATCAGGAGTGATGCAAGAGTTTCCACCCTCGGCACTCGATGGTAACTCTACAGAGTCATACAACTAGGGGTGTGATGTGCGGTGTTGGGGCCTGGACGTCGATCACGTTGATCGAGTCATCAAACATAAGCGAGGCAACTGGGACAAGGTGGGGTCACTGATGGATCTCTAACCAACCTATACTAAGCAGTTTAGGATAAGCAGGTAAGGTATAAAAGCAGGTAACAACAACAGGCTATGCATCAGAGTAGGATCATACAGAAAGAAGTAGCAGTTCTAATGCAAGCATGAGAGGAAAGAAAATAGGCGATATCGGAATGCTCAAGGGGGGTTTGCTTGCCTGGAAGCTCTTTGAAAAGGAAGAAGTGTCGTCATCGACGTAGTCAATCACAGGGGCGACATCGGTCTCGGGGTCTACCGGAGAGAAGAGGGGGAAGAAACAATAAATATAAAGCAAACAAAGCATCCCAAAGCATAACATGGCAATATGTTGTGCCGGGTGTGACCTAACGTATGGCTACACGATACAGGTGAAGGGGGAATTCAACCGGGAATGTTTTCCCGGTTCCGTACCTGTGTCAAACAGATGACCGAAGGGGAATGTTCCATGTTCAGATAGTTAGAGGCATCTGACAGGTATGTGTGTAGCATATTCGGGTTCTTCACGTTTTTCTAGGCAACTTTTATGTAGAAAACTTTTTCATTCGAGCTACAGATTATTTTCTATAAATTATCAAAGATTTAAAGATTTTCTAGAATATTTTATTTAATCTAATCCAAATTTGACCGAGTCAAAATGACTAGTCAAAAAGGAGGGATGTGGCCCACATGTCATTGGCACATAATTTAATTGATGGCTAAACTAAAATGGAGGGGTTAAAATTGACATAGGGGGCCACATGACATAGGCTAGCAATTATCCTAAGTAGTACTAATTAGTCTAACTACTCGCCATCCCCACTTGGCAGTGAGCCATCCCTGCCTCCCACGCACACACACAACACACTCACGCACACAATTCTGTTTTCTGCTAACAAAAGATAGCATTTTGTGATTTTCATCGAATTTAATCTATGCATCAAATGGATTTGGTCCAATGGAAACATTTGAGCCTTGTCAAATGTACTACCTTTCTCATATTTTGCTTAGTCATTTTACCAGTTGTTTAACCACAGATTAGGGGCTGTCTAGGCGGTTAGTCAATGTAAAAATTGGAAAGCTAGCTAGCAGTAGAGTAAGCAGCAACAATATTAGCGCATCAGCCGAGCAAGAGCTTCAGCAGAAGCAGCGCGGGCAGGTGCAGGGGCGCGCGCGGGACGGCCAGCAGGGCCGGGCGTGGCCTGGAGCAATGGGCACGGCGTCGGGCGAGCAGCAGACTATGAAGGCGGGCGCTGCAAGGCGACAACTAGCGAGCGGAGCGCGCGCAGCTGCGGGCACGACAACGAGGTACATGGCAGGGTTCAAGGCGGTGCTTCCGCACGGGCGGCGGCAGACGGCTCCGACGGCAGTAGGCGAGCGGCGAGCGGGAGCGGGGCGTGTAGGGGCGCGCGACCAGAGAGGCTCGCAGGCATGACGCAGGCGTCCACACATAGCAGCAAAAGCAGCAGGTAGCATCTGTCCCGCGGCAGCGGTTGCTCGCGGGAGTAGCGGCGGGCGGAAGGCCACGAGGCGCGGGCAACGCGAGACGGCGTGGGGAGCAGAGGTCCGGGAGCGAGCGCAGCAGCAAGAGAGATGCGGCGGGGCGCACACGGTCAAAACGCGCGTGAGGCCAGGGCACGAGCACGCATGCGCGGCGGGCGCCGGGGCGCGGCCACGGGCGTGGCAACTGCGGGGTCGTCGGAAATTGGTGCGAGCGGGCGCGATGACCTAAGGCATTCGGGACGGGGGGAATGAGGGAGGGTTTGGACGGGGGCCTCACCGGACATGTAGTTGTGCAAGAGCATGCTCGGGGAGGGGTCGAAGCACAGGACGACGACGGAGTTGAAGAAGAAGGCGGCGGTGCTCGAGGAGGAGGATGGCGTCGATCTACTCGATGCAGGGACGCCCAGCTCGAGCCTGCCCATGTAGATGTCATAGGGGAGGTGGACGCATCGGAGGGGCTCAGGGACGGTGGTGGCCGCGGCTACGTCGGTGTCGGCGTCGCGTCCATGGCAGAGCTCGGAAGGAGGGGAAAGGGGATCTGGGCGAGGGGATAGGCGGAAGAGGAGAGAGGGGAGTGGGGTGGAGATATTTTGGGCGAGATGGGGAAGGGCTCGAGGCATCGGGGAGGGTCCTTATACTCTCCGGCGTCGCCGGCGAGGCGGTCGAGGGCAACCATGCCCCTGTAGCGACCAATCCATGGGAACAGGAGGAGAAGGAGACCCGTGGGGGTAGTTGGGCTGGCTCATGTGGGGGTGGACCGAGGCCCGGGGGAGTCAGGGGCCTTTCTCTTTTTATTTACTTTGCATTTCTTTTCTTTTTTAACATTTTTTGTTTTCTATTTAGTTTTATTCTAAATTTTGTAAAATACAAACCTAGACTCCAAATTAGTACTATTAAATATACCACTGCCACATTTAGTTTGAGGCTCAAATAAAATAGTTTAGTATTTTTATAATTTAGAAAAAATTTAATAATTATATTCAGCCACTGTTATATTCGCAAAATAGGATTAAAATACTTTTCAAAAGTACTGGGTCACCACCATAATTAGTTATGGAATATTTTCCACACTTTGAACATTTATTTTGTATGTTTGAGAAATTTGAATATTGGACTTTAATTTGAATTTGAATTAGAATTGTGATCTAGATAAAGTGAGGATTAGCAACAGTAATGTGATGATATGGCACCATTAGCAGGGGTTTACTGTAGCTTAATTATCTGGGCGTCACAAGTAGACAAAGGGATAACATTAGGATCAGAAGAGACACTGTTATTAGCAAACAATTTCATAAGTTCATCCATCTTTCCACTCAAAACATTAATTTCTTCTGTTGCATGCACCTTTTTACTAGTAGATCTTTCAGTGTGTCATTGAGAATAATTAATCATAATATTATCTAGGAGTTTAGTAGCTTCTCATAAAGTGATTTCATAAAAGCGCCTCCCGCGGCCAAATCTAAAAGATTTCTAGAAGCAAAATTCAATCCGGCATAAATTTTTTGTATAATCATCCAAAGATTCAAACCATGTGTAGGGAAATTACGAACCATCAATTTCATCCTCTCCCAAGATTGTGCAACATGCTCATGATCTATTTGTTTAAAATTCATAACATCGTTTCTATGAGAGATGATCTTAGTAGGAGGAAAATAATTAGAGATAAAAGCATCCACTACAAAAAAAGACACATCCATGACATTTTGGGCCGAACGAATTTTTTTCCTATCATACTGTAGGACCTTGAAGTAGATGTGTCTAGAGGGGGGGGTGATTAGACACTTAATGCTAAAGTTGCAGTTTTTAAGCTTTTTCGATTTAAGTGGGGTTTAGGCACAATTTAAACATTCACAATACGTATCAAGCAAGCATGCAAAGAGTATATAGGCAGCGGAAAGTAAAGCATGCAACTTGCAAGAATGTAAAAGGAAGGGTTTGGAGAATTCAAACGCAATTGAAGACATGGATGTTTTTCCCGTGGTTCAGATAGGTGGTGCTATCCTACATCCACGTTGATGGAGACTTCAACCCACGAAGGGTAACGGTTGCGCGAGTCCATGGAGGGCTCCACCCACGAAGGGTCCACGAAGAAGCAACCTTGTCTATCCCACCATGGCCATCGCCCACTGTAACGCCCTCGATGCGGCTATATCTCCCACGTGTCGAGGCACGACTTAGAGGCATAACCGCATTGAAAGCAATGTCGCAAGTCGGGAAATCATCACACATCCCATGTACATAAATAAGATAAAGGGGAGGTACATAGTTGGCTTACACTCGCCACGTCACATCAAAGTACATAAATAACATCCATCATACAAATCACTCATGGCCCGACTACGGCGCCAAAATGGAAAAGACCCCCAACATGCGACAAGGCCCTGAATCTAACCCCGATTGGGCACCACTACTGATCATCAGGAAAAGACACATAGTAACGCTGAGAGTCCTCGTCGTACTCCCACTTGAGCTCAAGCGCGCCATCTGGAGCTGTATCATCTGTCCCTGCATCTGGTGTAATAGTAATCTGTGAGCCACAGGGACTCAGCAATCTCGCACCCTCGCGATCAAGACTATTTAAGCTTAATAGGTAGGAAAGGGGTAATGTAAGTGGAGCTGCAGCAAGCGAGTAGCATATATGGTGGCTATCTTATTCGCAAAAGAGAGCGAGAAGAGGAGCCAACGCACGAGCGGGAAACTAGAGAGCAACCTGCGCAAACATAACTCCAACACCGTGTCCACTTCCCGGACTCCGCCGAGAAGAGGCCATCACGGTAACACACTCAGTTGATTCATTTTCATTAATTAAGGTTCAAGTTATCTACAACCGGACATTAACAAATTCCCATCTGCCCATAACCGCAGGCACGGCTTTCGAAAGATCAATCCCTGCAGGGGGTCCCAACTTAGCCCATAACAAGCTCTCACGGTCAACGAAGGAATAGACCTCCACCCAAGACACACCGATCAGACTCGGTAACTCGGTACAACAAGATGATTCGACAGGTCAAAACAAGTCCAGCAACACCGCCCGAATGTGCCGACAAATCCCGATAGGAGCTGCACATATCTCGTTCTCAGGGCACACTCAGATGAGCTCTCCATACAACTAAAATCAAACCTCGAGTTTCCCCGAGGGGGCGCTGCACAGGACTCTAGTTCAGACCAACACTCAGAGGAGCACTGGCCCGTGGGGGGCTAAAATAAAGATGACCCTCGGGCTCCGGAAACCCAAGGGAAAAAGGGGTAGGTGGCAAATGGTAAAACCAATGTTGGGCATTGCTGGAAAAGCTTTAATCAAGGCGAACTATCAAGGGGTTCCCATTATAGCCCAACCGCGTAAGGGACGCAACAATCCAGGAACATAACACCGATATGACGGAAACTAGGGCGGCAAGAGTGGAACAAAACACTAGGCGAGAGGCTGAGCCTTCCACCCTTTACCAGGTATATAGATGAATTAAGATAACATAGCAATATAATGATATCACAACAAGTAAATAAATGTTCCAACAAGGAACGGCTCCAATCTTCACCTGCAACTAGCAACGCTGTAAGGAGGGGGCTGAGCAAAGCGGTAACATAGCCAATCAACGGTTTGCTAGGACAATAGTGGGTTAGAGGCTCAATCATGGAAATTGGGAGGCTGACAAGCAAGTGGTAGGCATCATAGCATTGGCAAAGCAAAAGAGCGAGCAAACTAGCATAGCAAAGATAGTAGTGATTTCGAGGGTATGATCATCTTGCCTGCACAGTTGTCAGAGTTGACTGGATCCTCAAAAGCAAACTCAACGGGCTCCTCGTTAGCAAACTCGTCTCCCGGCTCTACCCAACAACACAAACAAGCAACAAGGATACAATCAACCACGTGCAAGGGAAACCAATAATATGCAAAGATGGTATGCTATGCGAGATGCGATGCGGGATGCAAAATGCAAGACGTGACAGGAAATGCATGAACCTGGCCTCAACTTGGAAAACCAAGTGTGCCACTGGATAGAGGGGAAGAAATCCCCTGAAAACGATATAAAGATCATAGGAATCGGAGCTACGGTTTGGAAATGGCAAGCGTTTTACGAAACGAACCGATCTGTGATTTACAGCAAGTAGGCTCCTAGATGCAACGAAATGAACATGCTATAGCCACCAAACATGAAAACAAAATACATGGAAGGGATGTACACAAGATGCTTAACAAATCACTAGCACTGAGCCATAGCTAAATTCATCCAATAAGGGGTTCAAACAAGCATGGCAAAAACGAATAAGCAAAACAGATTTCAAACTTAGTGAAATTACCACTAGTCTGAAATTTCAGACCACGATGCTCTCTTCGGAGCAGCAAAACAACATGAAACTAACCTGAACATGACAAGTAAGAACATGGCATGGAGCTACTCAACAAGCTTAACAAAACACCCAAAGTGACCTGGGGAAAAAGGGTTCACAAAATAGTCTAACGAGCACACGAACATAGATGAAACACAATCAGTTTTCAGACTTAGTGAAAACTGAGACATGCTGAAATCATAACCCACGAAGGCATGTAAACGAGCTCGATGCACTCACTACGGTGCAAGTCATGGCAAGGCAAGCATATATCCATACAGAAGGCACCAAATTCTAGCTAGATATGGCAAGAACAATGGCATAGCATGCATGGATCACTAGCAATAGCATCGGCAAAATCGCAAAAGAGTTCACGATCTGCCCAAACTAACAACGATGCAAAAGTTGAGCTCGATTGACTCAACCTAGAGCACTCCACATATGCAAACAAAGACATGGATGGATAGAGCATAACATAAATATCAAAACTCCCTTACTGATCATCCTCAAAAGAGGCACGGATCACTAGGAAACAAGCTGAACATATGGCATCATGAACTAAAATATCCCAGACTTAGAGAAAAATCACTGTCCCTGAAAACAGAATTCTCAGGTACCCCTCTTTGCAAGCTTGCACAAGTCACCACACACATCCTAAAAATGCATGGGTGGCACCTCTGGAAAGAAGACAAAATGCTTAACAATTCATCCCAAAGGGGCACAGGCATATCATGCACACAATAATCATGGCAAAAAATGACAAAAGTCTATGATGAGCTAACGGATCTGCAATTTAACTCATGATGCCTCCTTCTAACAGCATTTAGGGCATCAAGATTAACTCAAATGCAAATGATGCAATGGAATGAAATGATGTACTCGTTGAGACGAAGATTTTGATATATCATATGTCCAAAACGGAGCTACGGATGCGGAGATATGGCAGGTCAAAGATTGCATAAAAGATTAAGGGGAAGAGGGAGAAGTCAACCGGATCTAGGGTTTTTCCCAGATCTGAGATCTGCACGCGGAACGAGGACCGACGGGATCACTGTTCACCGGAGAGAGAGGGTTCGCCGGAGGAGGACCGCAGGGCGTGGGGAGGCTCGCCGGAGCCCGATCCGGCCGCCGGAGGAACCGGACGAGGGTGGCGGGGCCCGGTGGTGGCCACGGCGAGGTTGGGCGGCGGCGGGCGCCACCGGCGGACGGCGGGGCCGCGGCTCGAGGTGCCGGCCGGCGACGATGGCGGGCGGCGGCGCTGGTGCCCCGGGTGGCCGGCCGCGAGGAGGGCGGCGGCGCTGCGGGCGTGAGGCGGCGGGGCGATGACGCAGGTCGGGAGGGCCGGCTCCGAGCTCCCCGGGCCGCGCAGCGGACAGCGAGTGGCGCGATGCCACGTGGCGGTGGCGGGCGGTGGCGGACACTGTCTGGCCGGGGGCGGACGTGTCCGTCGGTGGCGGGGTGAGTTTAGGGTTTCGGGGAGGAAGAGAGATCCGAAAATGGAGGGGTGTATATATAGGCATAGAGGGAGTTAGGAGAGTCCAAATGAGGTGCGGTTTTTGGCCACGCGATCGTGATCGAACGACCGAGACGATGGAGCAGAGTTTGGTGGGTTTTGGGCCAAATTGGAGGGGTGTTGGGCTGCAACACACACGAGGCCTTTTCGGTCCCTCGGTTAACCGTTGGAGTATCAAACGAAGTCCAAATGGTACGAAACTTGACAAGCGGTCTACCGGTAGTAAACCGAGGCCGCATGGCAAGTATCGGTCCAATCCGGAAATGTTTAATCCCCACACATGAAAGAAGGCTGGAAATGGCCACCGGAGGAGAACGGAGCACCGGAATGCAAAACGGACAACGGGGAAAATGCTCGAATGCATGAGATGAACATGGATGCAAATGCAATGCACGTGAAGACATGATATGAGATGCATGAAAACGAAAACAACACATGGAGACAAAGACCCGAACCCGAGGAATAAATATAACTTAATGCTGGAAACGGCAAGAGTTGGAGTACAAATTGGGAAAGTTATATCTGGGGCATTACAACACTCCACCACTACGAAAAGATCTCGTCCCGAGATCTAGGACTGAAAGAACTCCGGGTACTCAGAACGGAGGTGATCCTCGCGTTCCCAGGTAGCTTCACGGTCGGAATGGTGTGACCACTTGACTTTGAGAAATTTGATTGACTTGTTGCAAGTTCTGCGTTCAGTCTCTTCAAGGATTGCAACTGGGTGCTCACGATAGGAGAGATCTTCTTGGAGCTCAATGTCCTCGAAGTTGACGGTGCGTTCAGGCGTTTTGAAGCACTTTCGGAGTTGGGAGACATGGAACACATCATGAACATTGGCAAAGTTAGAAGGAAGCTCGAGTTGATAGGCGAGGTCGCCTCTCTTGTTGACAATCTTGAAAGGTCCGACGTATCTGGGGGCAAGCTTCCCTTTGATACCGAAGCGATGAGTCCCTTTCATAGGAGAGACGCGGAGGTAAACATGATCTTCGATCTCGAAAGCCAAATCACGGTGCTTACTATCATAGTAGCTCTTCTGGCGGGATTGGGCTGCTTTGAGGTTATCACGAATGACCTTGCACATTTCTTCTGCCTCTGTGATCAGGTCATTACCCAGCAGCTGACATTCACCGGTTTCAGACCAGTTGAGAGGTGTACGACACTTCCTACCATACAGAATTTCAAATAGGGCCTTGCCCGAACTTGCTTGAAAACTGTTGTTGTATGAGAATTCAGCATAAGGAAGACAATCCTCCCACTTCATGCCGAAGGAGATAACACAAGCCCTGAGCATATCTTCAAGAATCTGGTTGACACGCTCGACTTGACCGCTTGTTTGAGGATGGAAAGCAGTGCTGAAGCGAATGTTGGTGCCCATGGCCTTCTGAAAAGAATCCCAAAACTTGGAGGTAAAGATGCTGCCACGGTCTGAAGATATCACTTGAGGAATACCGTGCAGAGAGACAATTCGAGAGGTATAGAGTTCCGCCAATTGAGCTGCAGTGATCGACTCTTTGATAGGCAGAAAGTGAGCCACTTTGGTGAGCTTGTCGATGACAACGAATATAGCATCATTGCCACGCTTGGACTTTGGAAACCCGGTCACGAAGTCCATTTCAATGTGGTCAAACTTCCATTCCAGAATGGCAAGAGGTTGGAGGAGACCTGCTGGCCTTTGGTGTTCTGCCTTCACTCTTCTACAGACATCACATTCATTCACGAATTGAGCGATCTCGCGCTTCATTCGAGTCCACCAATAGGTTTGCTTGAGATCCTGATACATCTTCGTGCTCCCAGGGTGGATGGAGAGGAGAGAGTTCTGAGCCTCGTTCATGATCACCTTACGAAGTTCACTTTTGGGCACAACAATTCGATCCTCGAAGAAGAGAGTGTCCTTGTCATCAAGTCGGTAGCACTTGTACTTGGACTGACTCTTTGCAATACCAATCTTCACCTTCTTCACCATAGCATCAAGAAGCTGGGCTTGGCGAATTTGGTCTTCCAATGTAGGAGAGACTTGAAGGTTGGCAAGGAAACCTTGAGGAACAATTTGCAGATTAAGTTTGCGGAAAGCTTCACAAAGCTCGGGTTGATAAGGCTTGAGAACCAGACTGTTGCAATATGCTTTTCTGCTCAAAGCGTCAGCAATCACATTGGCCTTGCCTGGAGTATACTCAATACTCGGATTGTACTCTTGAATCATCTCGACCCATCGAGTCTGCCTGAGGTTGAGATTAGGCTGAGTGAAGATGTACTTGAGACTCTTGTGATCAGTGAAAATGTCCACTTTTCTTCCCAATAGAAGATGTCTCCAAGTCAACAAAGCGTGCACAACTGCCGCCAACTCGAGATCATGAGTGGGGTAGTTCTTCTCATTAGGCTTCAATTGGCGAGAGGTATAAGCAACAACTTTCTTCTCTTGCATCAGTACAGCACCGAGACCTTGGAGAGAGGCATCACAAAAGACCTCGTACGGCTTGGTTTCATTAGGCGGAGTCAGAACTGGAGCAGTGATTAATTTCTCTTTCAAAGTGTTGATTGCAATGTTTTTAGTATGAATTCCCTGAATATCCATGATGCTAATGATATGCAAAGCCACAAGCTTGGGGAAGCAATGTTTGATGAAGATGATATTTTTTGTCCTCCAAGTTTTGATGAGAAAATTTATTATGTTGAAAGCATGCCTCCTATCTATGATGATTATTGTGATGACACGTATGCTTTAAAGAACAATAATAACAATGAAACTTGTCATCTTGATTTCAATTTTCAATCATATGATAATTATTTTGTTAAGTTTGCTCCCACTATTATTCATGAGAAGAATTTTGTTTGTGTGGAGAGTAATAAAATTTCTATGCTTGTAGATCATGAAAAGAATGCTTTAGGTGCTGGTTATATTATTGAATTCATTCATGATGCAACTGAAAATTATTATGAGGGAGGAACATATGCTTGTAGGAATTGCAATAATATCAAGTTTCCTCTCTATGTGCTTAAAGTTTTGAAGTTATGCTTGTTTTACCTTCCTATGCAAGTTGATTATGGTTCCCACAAGTTGTTTGCTCACAAAATCCCTATGCATAGGAAGTGGGTTATACTTAAATTTTCTAGTCATATTCCTCACGATGCTCTCTTTATGTTACAATTCTTATCTTTTATGTGAGCATCATTGAAATCATCATGCCTAGCTAGGGGCGTTAAACGATAGCGCTTGTTGGGAGGCAACCCAACTTTATTTTTGTTCCTTGCTTATTGTTCCTGTTTAGTAATAAATAATTCATCTAGCCTCTGTTTAGATGTGGTTTTATGCTTTTAATTAGTGTTTGTGCCAAGTAGAACCTTTGGGAAGACTTGGGGAAAGTCTTGTTGATCATGCTGTAAAAAACAGAAACTTTAGCGCTCACGAGAATTGCTGCCATTTTTATTTGGAGAGTGATATTTAGTTAATTCTTTTTGAAGATGATTAATAGATAAATTCCTCAGGTACAGAAATTTATTTTAGAATTTTATGAGTTCCAGAAGTATACGTTTGATCCATATTACTACAGACTTTTCTGTTTTTGATAGACTCTGTTTTTCATGTGTTGTTTACTTATTTTGATGAATCTATGGATAGTAAAATAGTTTATAAACCATAGAGAAGTTCGAATACAGTAGGTTTAACACCAATATAAATAAGGAATGAGTTCATTACAGTACCTTGAAGTGGTGATTTATTTTCTTATACTAACGGAGCTTACGAGTTTTCTGTTAAGTTTTGTGTGGTGAAGTTTTCAAGTTTTGGTTTAGGATTTGATGGACTATGGAATAAGGAGTGGCAAGAGCCTAAGCTTGGGGATGCTCGAGGCACCCCAAGGTAATATTCAAGGATAGCCAAGAGCCTAAGCTTGGGGATGCCCCGGAAGGCATCCCCTCTTTCGTCTTCGTTCATCGGTAACTTTACTTGTAGCTATATTTTTATTCACCACATGATATGTGTTTTGCTTGGAGCGTCAATTTATTTTGTTAGGATTTGCTTGCTATTATTTATAACAATGTTTTGCATCTTTTATTTCAAGAAAAGTGGCATTGATAGCCTTTACTATGCCTATGTTACAAGTATACATGTTGCTGTTTGAAAACAGAAAGTTTACCGCTGTTGCAATAATTCCCTAGAAAAATAAGAATGTGATAAAATGTTGAAACCTTTTGCATATTAATCTCTGATAAATTTACTACAGTGGGAATTTTCTTTCATAATTTTTGGAGCTGGGGAAGTATGGATGTTGTAGCATTCTTTACAGACTATCCTGTTTAGGCAGATTGCTGTTATGTTTGCATTGTTTGCATATGTTTGCTTCTTTAATGATTCTATTTGAGGATATGACTATTAAATATGCAGAGGCATTTAGTATGAAATGTTGAACACTAATTTTAGTGATTTTCTACAGTAGAGTATGATAAGGTTTTTGCAATGGTTTATACTAACTTATCTCACGAGTCCTTGTTGAGTTTTGTGTGGATGAAGCTTTTGAGATTTAGGGAGAACGTGATATGAGAGGAATTAAGGAGACACAAAAGATCAAGCTTGGGGATTCCCAAGGCACCCCAAGATAATATTTCAAGAAGTCGCAAGTGTCTAAGCTTGGGGATGCCCCGGTTGGCATCCCACCTTTCTTCTTCAACAATTATCGGTTAGTATTGGTTGATCCTAAGTTTTTGCTTCTTCACATGATGTTTGCTATTCTTAGAATGTCATTTTCTTTTGCTTTGCTTGCTGTTTGAATAGAATACCAAGATCTGAAATTATTAAATTTTAGAGAGTCTTCATATAGTTGCATAATTATTCGACTACTCATTGATCTTCACTTAAATCTTTCGGAGTAGTTTGTCATTTGCTCTAGTGATTCACTTATATCTTTTAGAGCATGGTGGTAGTTTTATTTTTAAGAAATATATGAACTCTCATGCTTCACTTAGATTATTTTGAGTCTTAATAGCATGGTGATTTACTAAAATCCTAATATGCTAGGTATTCAAGAATAATAAAATTCTCTTATGAGTGTGTTGAAATACTATGAGAAGTTTGATACTTGATGATTGTTTTGAGATATGAGGATGGTAGTATTAGAGTCATGCTAGTTGATTAGTTGTGAATTTGAGAAATACTTGTGTTGAAGTTTGTGATTCCCGTAGCATGCACGTATGGTGAACCGTTATGTGATGAAATCGGAGCATGATTTATTTATTGATTGTCTTCCTTATGAGTGGCGGTCGGGGACGAGCGATGGTCTTTTCCTACCAATCTATCCCCCTAGGAGCATGCGCGTAGTACTTTGTTTCGATAACTAATAGATTTTTGCAATAAGTATGTGAGTTCTTTATGACTAATGTTGAGTCCATGGACCATACGCACTCTCACCCTTCCACCATTGCTAGCCTCTCTAGTACCGCGCAACTTTCGTCGGTACCATAAACCCACCATATACCTTCCTCAAAACAGCCACCATACCTACCTATCATGGCATTTCCATAGCCATTCCGAGATAAATTGCCATGCAACTTTCCACCGTTCCATTTATTATGACACACTCCATCATTGTCATATTGCTTTGCATGATCATGTAGTTGACATCGTACTTGTGGCAAAGCCACCGTTCATAATTCTTCCATACATGTCACTCATGAGTCATTGCATATCCCGGTACACCGCCGGAGGCATTCATATAGAGTCATATCTTGTTCTAAGTATGGAGTTGTAATTCTTGAGTTGTAAGAAAAATAAAAGTGTGATGATCATCATTATTAGAGCATTGTCCCAGTGAGGAAAGGATGATGGAGACTATGATTCCCCCACAAGTCGGGATGAGACTCCAGACGAAAAATAAAAAAAAGAGGCCAAAGAAGCCCAAATAAAAAAAGAGGCCATAAAAAAAGAGAAGGCCCAAATAAAAAATAAAAAAATAAAAAAATGAGAGAAAAAGAGAGAAGGGGCAATGCTACTATCCTTTTACCACACTTGTGCTTCAAAGTAGCACCATGATCTTCATGATAGAGAGTCTCCTATGCTGTCACTTTCATATACTAGTGGGACTCTTTCATTATAGAACTTGTCTTGTATATTCCAATGATGGACTTCCTCAAAATGCCCTAGGTCTTCGTGAGCAAGCGCGTTGGATGCACACCCACTAATTTCTTTTGTTGAGCTTTCATAGACCTATAGCTCTAGTGCATCCGTTGCATGGCAATCCCTACTCACTCACATTGATATCTATTAATGGGCATCTCCATAGCCCATTGATATGCCTAGTTGATGTGAGACTATCTTCTCCCTTTTTGTCTTCTCCACAACCACCATTCTATTCCACCTATAGTGCTATGTCCATGGCTCACGCTCATGTATTGCGTGAAGATTGAAAGAGTTTAAGAACATCAAAAGTATGAAACAATTGCTTGGCTTGTCATCGGGCTTGTGCATGATTTAAATATTTTGTGTGGTGAAGATGGAGCATAGCCAGACTATATGATTTTGTAGGGATAACTTTCTTTGGCCATGTTATTTTGAGAAGACATGATTGCTTAGTTAGTATGCTTGAAGTATTATTATTTTTATGTCAATATGAACTTTTGTGTTGAATCTTTCGGATCTGAATATTTATATCACAAGTAAGAAGAATTACATTGAAATTATGCCAAGTAGCATTCCACATCAAAAATTATCTTTTTTATCATTTACCTACTCGAGGACAAGCAGGAATTAAGCTTGGGGATGCTTGATACGTCTCCAACGTAACTATAATTTTTGATTGCTCCATGCTATATTATCTATTGTTTTGGGCAATATTGGGCTTTATTATCCACTTTTATATTACTTTTGGGACTAACCTATTAACTGGAGGCCCAGCCCAGATTTGCTGTTTTATGCCTATTTTAGTGTTTTGAAGAAAGGAATATCAGACGGAGTCGAAACGGAACGAAATCAACTAGAGAAGTTATTTTTGGAAGGAAACACACCTGATGGACTTGGACCCCACGTCAGAAGATATGTGAGCTGCCCACGAGGGTGTGGGGCGCCCCCCTAGGGCGCGCCCCTGCCTCGTGGGGCCCCCGTGGCTCCCGTGATGTGCTTCTTCTGCCTATATAACTCCATATACCCTAAAACTTCCAGAACGAATAATAGATCGGGAGTTCCGCCGCCAGAAGCCTCCGTAGCCACCGAAAACCAATCTAGACCCGTTCCAGCACCCTGCCGGAGGGGGCAATCCCTCTCCAGTGGCCATCTTCATCATCTCGGTGCTCTCCATGATGAGGAGGGAGTAGTTCTCCCTCGGGGCTGAGGGTATGTACCAGTAGCTATGTTTGATCTCTCTCTCTCTCTCTCTCTCTCTCTCTCTCGTGTTCTTGATTTGGCACGATCTTGATGTATCGCGAGCTTTGCTATTATAGTTGGATCTTATGTTTCTCCTCCCCCTCTTCTCTCTTGTAATGAATTGAGTTTCTGTAACATCCCAAATTTTTAATTTGGAATGTTATACACTAGATCATCATGCATATCATATTTTCTTGCATTTTGGTCGATCCTAGAAATTTCACGCAACTCAAGGACCCTCGGAGAGAGTTGGAGATTTCGTTATTTTCAATTTTGAGTTTTCTCAAATTTTGAAAAGAGGATCTTTTGATTTTAGTTTTTCGGAGTTTATTTGCCTTTTTATTTGGATAGGGAAAAATCCGTGTTTTCAAAATTGCATCCTAGGTCCCGAGAAAAGTTCATTTTGTTCGGCTCATTTTTAGGAGTCGGGGAAAATTTACTTTGGGAATTTTGGAGTCCGTTTAGATTTTCTTTTCTGTGTTTTTCTGCGCGTGAAACCGATTTAAAAAAAATCCGCAGCGCCCCTGGGCCAAGGCCCAGCAGCCGGCCGGGCCAGGCTCCCGCACGCCGCGCCTGCCCACGCGCGCCAAGGCCAGCGCTGCCGCCGCCAAGTAGGAGTCCTACTAGGACTCCTCTCCTCCCCTCTTTTTCTTGCCCCTCCCCCAAGTCTTCTCCTCCCCTCCTCCTCTTAAATACCCCACACCCCCCCCTTTTCCCCCCACACCACCTGCGCCCCACCCCGCGCCCAAGCCGCCGCCGCGCCGCACCATCCTAGCGCCGCCGCCGCCCGCGCCTTACGCCGCCGCCGCCCAACGCCGCCCTTGCACGCTGCCGTCGCCGCCGTTCGCCGGAGCCCCTCACCGGAGGTAGCCCCGCGCCGCACCATCCCTCCCCTCGGCCCGGTTTTTCTTATAAACCGTTCCGGTTCTTTTCTTAACCGTTCCGGTTTTTCTTTTGGTTTTTTGTTTCGGTTTTCTTTTCCGAAACCCTAGATCGGTTTTCCGTTTTCTTTTCCGGTTTAGTTGCCTAGAGACCGTTCGCCGGACCGTTCATCCTAACGAACGTGATCACCGGTTATTTCTCGGTTGACGAACGTCCGTTCGTTTAACCGTTCTTCTTTTTCTTTTCGTCGGATTTATTCCGCGATCGCGATCTCAGAACCGATCTTCGTTCTAGTCTATCTTCTCGCTCGTTTATCGGTATCAGGTGATTCAAGCGCCTGGAGTTTCGTTTCGAAACCGCCGTTCTGACTAATCAACTTAAATAAGTTTTTGCTACTATAAAATTTGACCTAGTTTCAACTTGCTAGAACCGAGTTGTTTTCTTCCGCTGTTTGTTTTCCGTTGCTTTGTTCGGTTCGTTCTTTCTTAGCAACCGGAGTTCTTAAGTTGAACTATCTAGTTCGATCTCTTGTTCGAGTTTTACCTGTGCATTAGATGAGTACTTATTGTATGCTTGTTGTTTGTCTGCGATAGATTACCCGGATTGCGCCGCTTGTTACTTCGAATCTCTAGGACTCGCGGAGCATCAGCAAGGCAAGTAACACTTTGATCATACCTTTTCTACAACCCAGTTTTATTGCATTAGATCAACCCTCACACATTGCATGATTAGGATCTAATTAAATTGAGGGATGGGAAGTAGACGAGGTAGTACCTATTACCTGTTTATTATGAAACCTTTGGGAGTTACTTCTATGTTTGCTTATTATGCCATGCTATGCTAGTAGACGTGAATTGGGTGAGTGATATCCATGACAGATGTGAGATTGATAATTTTAATGGTTTATCTAAGGTGGCAACTTAAACACACATCTGGGTGGATTGAGGCACCTGATGTCTATCAGGACTTGCCTGTTTTTCTTTTGGACCGCCACCCAGGCTCAAAGGGATCATAAGATCTTTCATGCTAAATACTTACGTGTGCAGCCACAAGCCAATATGGGCTCTGGCATAGTTGACTAAGTCATGCGAACTCTTACAGGGTAGACTAGCAGATGTAGGGGAAAGTAGGTGTACCGGTCTATCCATCGTAAGGTGCTAGAGCTTCTGAAAGACTGTGTCTCGGTCATCCATTTCTCAAACACCAGTAGTGCGAGAAATCCAACGGAGGCGATCGAGTCTTGTGGGGAAAAGTGCGCAAACCTCTGCAGAGTGTAATAAACTAATCATGATTAGCCGTGTCCCCGGTTATGGACATCTTGAGTATCTAGTACATGAATATCATGTGAATCTCATCATGTTACTTCTAATTAATATTGTTGGGTTATTGATGACTACTTTTAATTGGGATTGAGAATGCTGTCAACCATTCTCAATGTTTAACAACCACCATGATAGTTAAATAAAATTTATTCCTTTGCAGTAGGGAAAAACTGGCTTTACGCAAAACAGTAACCATAGAGCTTTCCACCAGCCAAATATGCATATAGTATAGCTGTTTCATTCCATTACTCTCTATGTGTTACCTTGCCATCATATTCCATGTGCTGACCCATTTTCGGGCTGCAACGTTAATGTTGCAGACTTTCCAGACGACGATTAAGGTGCTTTTAGGTCGTGGTTCTATACTCAGTGATGCCGTTGGAGTTGATGGAGCCATTTATCTTCCAAGTCTTCCGCTGTTATCGTTATTAGATGGCCTTATGCCATATTTATTGTAATAAGTTCTCTTTTGAGACATCGTTGTAATAAGTGTGTGATTGCCACTCTGCTATAAATCCTTCGAAGTACTATGTGGTGTCAGCATTACTGATCCAGGGATGACACCGGAGCATAGAGACTTAATCCATTCGGGTCGGGTCGCTACAGAGATGGTATCAGAGCACACACTGATTGTAGGACACGACCACTAAGTTAAAGCCATAGATCACTATTCTCTCCTCATTTTCTAACTCCTCATCTTTTCTACTCTTTAGGATGAAGGGCGCGAAGATTAAGTGCGCTCAACCAAGTTTCATGGGAACCTTCAACGCCACTCTACCTGAAGAGGAGCGCTGGAAGATTCAAGCTCACGTTCCGGGAAGAACATTCGCGCCAATCACGAAGCCCATATATAGTGTTTTCAATGCACCAACCTGGAGTCTAGGAAAGAGCCTGGCAGCCCATATCACCATAGGACGCATTGTAGAAGTTTATCAAGAAGACCTCAAGGACACTATCTACCAGATTTGCGGACGCCGAGATGAACAATGGGAGTTAGTCAGCACCAAGAAGGATAGATCCATTGCAGCTTTCATCCAGGAGTTAAACCAGCACATTCGACGCCACGAGAACAAGATGTGCAATGATATGATAGAGTTGAAGAATGCGAAGGCAAGGATCATCGAGCTAGAAGGAGAACTGAAGGCTACACGCAAGGACTACATGGACGAGATCGTAGCTCTAGCGAGACACAACGGCGATCTTAAGCAAGAGATTGAAGAACTCAAGAGGGAGTTAGCATCCAGGAAGGAAGACATGTACGTCGCATGTCCGGACAACTACATCATCATCGACGACACCGATTCGGATCCAAGTGAACCCGACTTGGAAGACGAAGCTGGAGCGGACATCAGGGAGTCTTCCACCAGTTCAAATTTCTAGATGACCACCAACTATTAGTAGTATTTCCCCCATGTAAACACTATAGTTCGAGCACTTTTTGCGATAGCTAGATCGATTGTAAGCCCTTGTTTGAATTGAATGAAGTGATTTTGTGTGAATTTGCTCATGTGCATTGGGGTAGTGTTTTCTCTTTAGACCTCACTCTATTCTTAAATCTCGTCTTTTCTAAACCCTCAGATGCCTCCGAGACGTGACAATGGATTTCCACCGGAGCTCACATAGTTGATCCAGCAACAGAATCAATTGATGCAGATGTTAGTTCAGAATCAGCAAAACAACAACAACAACAACAACAACCCACCACCACCACCACCACCTGTTGACCACTTAGCCCGTTTCCTTAGGCTAAATCCGCCGGTGTTTTCTAGTAGCACCGAGCCAATAGTAGTAGACGATTGGCTCCGCAAGATAGGAAGGGAGTTGACCACTGCAGGATGCACAGATGGTGAGAAAGTGAAGTTTGCCGCACATCAGTTAGAAGGACCCGCGGCAGCATGGTGGGAGAATTTCACAGCCACCTTCCCAGTTGACACTGTCACATGGGATCAGTTCCAGCAAGCTTTCCACACTGCACATGTTTCGGCCGGAGCTATGGCCATGAAGAAGCGTGAGTTTCGCAACTTACGCCAAGGAGGAAGGACAGTTGGCCAGTACGTTGACGATTTCAGCAAGTTAGCACGTTATGCCCCAGATGACGTTGCCACGGATGCAACCAAGCAGGAGAAGTTTCTGGAAGGATTGAATGATGAGTTGAGTATGCAGTTGATGGTAGCAAGTTTCAACAACTACCAGGAGTTGGTAGATCGTGCCATCATGATTGAAGGGAAGCAACAGCAGATTGAGAACCGCAAGAGGAAGTATGGACAGGGGAAGTATAACTCTGGAGCCCAGCAGAAGCCCCGTTTTACCCCTAAATCGGGATTTCAGTTTCAGCATACCCATGGAGGAGGTAGTTCGCACAACCATAATGGCCACAAGAATGGTAATGGGAATGGAGGAAGCAACGGCCAGAACCGGACCAACCCATCAACCCCATCCAAGAGAGACCTGAGTCAAGTCACCTGTTTCAAGTGTTCCAAGACCGGACATTATGCCAATGAATGTCCTGAAGGCCAGAATGGAAATGGAAATGGAAGCTCAGGGAAGAAGCCGAACCCTTTCAATAGGGGACAGGTGAACCACGTTAACATGGAGGAGGTTGAAGATCAGCCTGATGCAGTAATCGGTAAGTTTTTGGTTAAGTCATTTACCGCACTCGTTCTTTTTGATACTGGTGCATCACATTCATACATATCAAGGGGATTTGTGGAAAAATATAGCCTGCCCACTAGGATTCTTAAAACACCTATGCTAGTAAGTTCGCCAGGAGCAGAATACATGGCCAGTCAAGGATGCTTTCAAGTGCCATTAAGCATAGGAAGGCATGTTTTCCCAACAGATTTAATTATTCTGGAATCCCAAGGTCTGGATGTAATTCTCGGTATGGATTGGCTGTCGATGTATGGAGGAAACATCGATTGTGCTAGTAAGTCAATTTTGCTTACAACGCCAGAAGGGAGAAGGATCAAGTATGTATCCCGGCATGTGCCAAATAGGACACAAGTGAATTGCCTAACAGGAGTTGTGCAGGAGGAAGTACCAGTGGTAAAGGATTTTCCTGATGTATTTTCGGAAGAGTTGCCAGGCATGCCACCGGATAGAGACATTGAGTTTTTGATTGAACTATTGCCAGGCACAGGCCCAATATCAAAGAGACCATACCGAATGCCAGCAAAGGATTTGGTAGAAATTAAGAACCAGATTAAGGAGTTACTGGAGAAAGGTTACATACGCCCAAGTTCTTCGCCTTGGGGATCACCCGTACTTATAGTGGAGAAGAAGGATGGATCATTAAGGATGGTTGTTGATTACCGTGGATTGAACGAAGTAACCATCAAGAACAAGTACCCACTGCCAATGATTAATGATCTATTTGATCGTTTGCAAGGAGCTAAAGTGTTTTCCAAGATCGACTTGCGATCAGGGTACCATCAGTTAAAGATTCGAGAACAGGATATTCCGAAGACAGCTTTCACCACGAGATACGGATTGTACGAATATACCGTTATGTCATTTGGACTGACTAACGCGCCTGCCTATTTTATGAACCTGATGAACAAAGTGTTTATGGAGTTTTTGGATAAGTTCGTCGTAGTGTTCATTGATGATATCCTGGTTTATTCAAAGAATGAAGAAGAGCATCAGGAACATTTGCGTTTGGTTTTGGAGAAACTAAGGGAACATCAGTTATATGCCAAATTCAGCAAATGTGAGTTTTGGTTAAAGGAAGTAGGATTCCTCGGACACGTTATATCCGGAGAAGGGATAGCAGTTGACCCCGCTAAGGTTGAGACCGTAACTGAATGGGAAGCACCAACGACAGTTGGAGAGATCCGGAGTTTTCTTGGACTTGCAGGATACTACCGGAGATTCATTGAGAACTTTTCAAAGATTGCGAAGCCTATGACGAAGTTGTTGAAGAAGGATACCAAGTTCAATTAGACTGAGGAGTGTGAGGCTAGTTTCCAGGAGTTGAAGAAACGATTGGTTACCTCACCGGTATTGATTTTGCCAAATCAGACCAAGGACTATGAGGTGTATTGCGACGCTTCACGTCGAGGACTTGGAGCTGTGCTTATGCAGGAAGGGAGAGTTCTTTTGTATGCTTCACGACAACTGAAGCCTCATGAGTTGAATTACGCCACACATGATTTGGAGTTAGCAGCCGTAGTGCATGCATTGAAGACATGGAGACATTTCCTCATTGGAAATCGTTGTGAGGTGTACACGGATCACAAGAGTTTGAAGTACATTTTCACGCAGAAGGAGTTGAATCTCAGACAAAGGAGATGGTTGGAGCTCATCAAGGACTATGACATGAGATTGCATTACCATCCCGGTAAAGCTAATGTAGTAGCTGACGTATTGATCCGTAAGAGCCATGTCAATACGTTGATGACGGGAGAAATACCCAAGGAGTTAGAAAAAAACCTTCGTGAACTAAGTTTAGAGATAGTTCCGAAAGGCTATGTGGCAGCATTGGAGATTCATTCAACATTGATGGATAAAATCAGAGAAGCTCAGAAATCGGACAAGGAGATTGCTTCTATAAAGGAGAAACTAAGCAAAGGAAAAGCAAAGGGATTTCGTGAGGATGAGCACGATACCCTATGGTTTGAGGACCGTGTCTATGTGCCAAATGACCCGGAGATCAGGAAGTTGATTCTGCAAGAGGCACATGATTCACCATATTCGATTCACCCAGGAAATACCAAGATGTATTTGGATTTGAAGGAGACATTCTGGTGGACCGGAATGAAGACGGATATTGCAGCATATGTAGCAGTTTGTGACGTATGTCATAGAGTGAAGGCAGAACATCAGAAGCCAGCCGGATTGCTACAACCATTGCCGATACCCGAATGGAAGTGGGATAAGATAGGCATGGATTTTATCACAGGACTACCCAGGACGAAAGCAGGATATGACTTGATATGGGTAGTAGTTGATCGCTTGACGAAGGTAGCACATGTCATTCCAGTCAAGACCACTTACACCAGTGCTAAGCTGGCAAAGATATACATGACTAGGATCATTTGTTTGCATGGAGTTCCGAGGAGTATTGTGTCAGATAGAGGAACCCAGTTTACCTCAAAGTTTTGGAATCAGTTGCATGAAATTTGGGAACCAGGCTAGAGTTTAGCACCGCTTTTCATCCGCAGACAGATGGACAGACCGAGAGTGTCAATCAGATTTTGGAAGATATGCTGAGAGCTTGTGCACTAGATTATGGATCTAGTTGGGACGATAACTTGCCGTATGCGGAGTTTTCTTATAACAACAGTTACCAAACCAGTTTGAAGATGGCACCTTTCGAAGCTTTATACGGAAGGAGGTGCAGGACACCGTTGTCATGGGACGAAGTTGGAGATCGTCAGTTCTTTGGACCAGATTTGATTAAGGAGTCTGAACGGAAAGTTAAGTTGATTCGCGATAGGCTCAAGGTAGCCCAGTCCAGGCAGAAGAGCTACGCAGATTCTAAACGCAAGGAGACAGTTTACGAAACCGGAGACAGGGTGTATCTCCGAGTATCCCCACTACGAGGAGATAAGCGCTTTAGAGTTAAGGGGAAATTAGCACCGCGTTTTGTTGGACCGTATAAGATCTTGCAACGTATGGGAGAAGTTGCTTATAAGTTGGAATTACCAGAGGGACTGTCAGGAGTTCATGATGTATTCCATGTTTCTCAGCTGAAGAAATGTCATGCCGAGATGGCAGAGGTACCACTAAGAGATACAGTGCCGCTTGAAGCAATTCAGTTGAAGGATGACCTAACGTATGAGGAGAAACTAGTCAAGATTCTCGAGTATGCCAGCAGAGTTACCCGTAGCAAGGTTATCAAGTTTTGTAAAGTTCAGTGGAACCACCACTCAGAGGATGAAGCCACCTGGGAAAGAGAAGAAGATTTGCTCAAGGACCACCCTCACCTATTTTCTAGCCAACCCGAATCTTGAGGGCGAGATTCATCTTAAGGGGGGTAGGTTTGTAACATCCCAAATTTTTAATTTGGAATGTTATACACTAGATCATCATGCATATCATATTTTCTTGCATTTTGGTCGATCCTAGAAATTTCACGCAACTCAAGGACCCTCAGAGAGAGTTGGAGATTTCGTTATTTTCAATTTTGAGTTTTCTCAAATTTTGAAAAGAGGATCTTTCGATTTTAGTTTTTCGGAGTTTATTTGCCTTTTTATTTGGATAGGGAAAAATGCGTGTTTTCAAAATTGCATTCTAGGTCCCGAGAAAAGTTCATTTTGTTCGGCTCATTTTTAGGAGTCGGGGAAAATTTACTTTGGGAATCTTGGAGTCCATTTAGATTTTCTTTTCTGTGTCTTTCTGCGCGCGAAACCGTTTTAAAAAAAATCCGCAGCGCCCCTGGGCCAAGGCCCAGCAGCCGGCCAGGCCAGGCTCCCACGCGCCGCACCTGCCCGCGCGCGCCAAGGCCAGCGCCGCCACCGCCAAGTAGGAGTCCTACTAGGACTCCTTTCCTCCCCTCTTTTTCTTGCCCCCTCCCCCAAGTCTTCTCCTCCCCTCCTCCTCTTAAATACCCCACACCCCCCCTTTTCCCCCACACCACCCGCGCCCCACCCCGCGCCCAAGCCGCCGCCGCGCCGCGCCTCCCTAGCGCCGCCGCCGCCTTGTGCCCCGCCGCCGCCCGCGCCTTACGCCGCCGCCGCCGCCCAACGCCGCCCTTGCACGCTGCCGTCGCCGCCGTTCGCCGGAGCCCCTCGCCGGAGGTAGCCCCGCGCCGCACCATCCCTCCCCTCGGTCCGGTTTTTCTTATAAACTGTCCCGGTTCTTTTCTTAACCGTTCCAGTTTTTCTTTTGGTTCTTTGTTTCGGTTTTCTTTTCCGAAACCCTAGATCGGTTTTCCGTTTTCTTTTCCGGTTTAGTTGCCTAGAGACCGTTCGCCGGACCGTTCATCCTAACGAACGTGATCACCGGTTATTTCTCGGTTGACGAACGTCCGTTCGTTTAACCGTTCTTCTTTTTCTTTTCATCAGATTTATTCCGCGATCGCGATCTCAGATCCGATCTTCGTTCTAGTCTATCTTCTCGCTCGTTTATCGGAATCAGGTGATTCAAGCGCCTGGAGTTTCGTTTCGAAACCGCCGTTCCAACTAATCAACTTAAATAAGTTTTTTCTACTGTAAAATTTGACCTATTTTCAACTTGCTAGAACCGAGTTGTTTTCTTCCGCCGTTTGTTTTCCGTTGCTTTGTTCGGATCGTTCTTTCTTAGCAACCGGAGTTCTTAAGTTGAACTATCTGGTTCGATCTCTTGTTCGAGTTTTACCTGTGCATTAGATGAGTACTTATTGTATGCTTGTTGTTTGTCTGTGATAGATTACCCGGATTGCGCCGCTTGTTACTTCGAATCTCTAGGACTCGCGGAGCATCAGCAAGGCAAGTAACACTTTGATCATACCTTTTCTACAACCCAGTTTTATTGCATTAGATCAACCCTCACACATTGCATGATTAGGATCTAATTAAATTGAGGGATGGGAAGTAGATGAGGTAGTACCTATTACCTGTTTATTATGAAACCTTTGGGAGTTACTTCTACGTTTGCTTATTATGCCATGCTATGCTAGTAGACGTGGATTGGGTGAGTGATATCCATGACAGATGTGAGATTGATAATTTTAATGGTTTATCTAAGGTGGCAACTTAAACACACATCTGGGTGGATTGAGGCACCTGATGTCTATCAGGACTTGCCTGTTTTTCTTTTGGACCGCCACCCAGGCTCAAAGGGATCATAAGATCTTTCATGCTAAATACTTACGTGTGCAGCCACAAGCCAATATGGGCTCTGGCATAGTTGACTAAGTTGTGCGAACTCTTACAGGGTAGACTAGCAGATGTAGGGGAAAGTAGGTGTACCGGTCTATCCATCGTAAGGTGCTAGCGCTTCTGAAAGACTGTGTCTCGGTCATCCGTTTCTCAAACACCAGTAGTGCGAGAAATCCAACGGAGGCGATCGAGTCTTGTGGGGAGAAGTGCGCAAACCTCTGCAGAGTGTAATAAACTAATCATGATTAGCCGTGTCCCCGGTTATGGACATCTTGAGTATCTAGTACTTGAATATCATGTGAATCTCATCATGTTACTTCTAATTAATATTGTTGGGTTAATGATGACTACTTTTAATTGGGATTGAGAATGCTGTCAACCATTCTCAATGTTTAACAACCACCATGATAGTTAAATAAAATTTATTCCTTTGCAGTAGGGAAAAACTGGCTTTACGCAAAACAGTAACCATAGAGCTTTCCACCAGCCAAATATGCATATAGTATAGCTGTTTCATTCCATTACTCTCTATGTGTTACCTTGCCATCATATTCCATGTGCTGACCCGTTTTCGGGCTGCAACATTAATGTTGCAGACTTTCCAGACGACGATTAAGGTGCTTTTAGGTCGTGGTTCTATACTCAGTGATGCCGTTGGAGTTGATGGAGCCATTTATCTTCCAAGTCTTCCGCTATTATCGTTATTAGATGGCCTTATGCCATATTTATTGTAATAAGTTCTCTTTTGAGACATCGTTGTAATAAGTGTGTGATTGCCACTCTGCTATAAATCCTTCAAAGTACTATGTGGTGTCAGCATTACTGATCCAGGGATGACACCGGAGCATAGAGACATAATCCATTCGGGTCGGGTCGCTACAGAGATGGTATCAGAGCACATGCTGACTGTAGGACACGACCACTAAGTTAAAGCCATAGATCACTATTCTCTCCTCATTTTCTAATTCCTCATCTTTTCTACTCTTTAGGATGAAGGGCGCGAAGATTAAGTACGCTCAACCAAGTTTCATGGGAACCTTCAACGCCACTCTACCTGAAGAGGAGCGCTGGAAGATTCAAGCTCATGTTCCGGGAAGAACATTCGCGCCAATCACGAAGCCCATAGATAGTGTTTTCAATGCACCAACCTGGAGTCTAGGAAAGAGCATGGCAGCCCATATCACCATAGGACGCATTGTAGAAGTTTATCAAGAAGACCTCAAGGACACTATCTACCAGATTTGCGGACGCCGAGATGAACAATGGGAGTTAGTCAGCACCAAGAAGGATAGATCCATTGCAGCTTTCATCCAGGAGTTAAACCAACACATTCGACGCCACGAGAACCAGATGTGCAATGATATGATAGAGTTGAAGAATGCGAAGGCAAGGATCATCGAGCTAGAAGGAGAACTGAAGGCTACACGCAAGGACTACATGGACGAGATCGTAGCTCTAGCGAGACACAACGGCGATCTTAAGCAAGAGATTGAAGAACTCAAGAGGGAGTTAGCATCCAGGAAGGAAGACATGTACGTCGCATGTCCGGACAACTACATCATCATCGACGACACCGATTCGGATCCAAGTGAACCCGACTTTGAAGACGAAGCTGGAGCGGACATCATGGAGTCTTCCACCGGTTCAAATTTCTAGATGACCACCAACTATTAGTAGTATTTCCCCCATGTAAACACTATAGTTCGAGCACTTTTTGCGATAGCTAGATCAATTGTAAGCCCTTGTTTGAATTGAATGAAGTGATTTTGTGTGAATTTGCTCATGTGCATTGGGGTAGTGTTTTCTCTTTAGACCTCACTCTATTCTTAAATCTCGTCTTTTCTAAACCCTCAGATGCCTCCGAGACGTGACAATGGATTTCCACCGGAGCTCACACAGTTGATCCAGCAACAGAATCAATTGATGCAGATGTTAGTTCAGAATCAGCAAAACAACAACAACAACAACCCACCACCACCACCACCACCTGTTGACCACTTAGCCCGTTTCCTTAGGCTAAATCCGCCGGTGTTTTTTAGTAGCACCGAGCCAATAGTAGTAGACGATTGGCTCCGCAAGATAGGAAGGGAGTTGACCACTGCAGGATGCACAGATGGTGAGAAAGTGAAGTTTGCCGCACATCAGTTAGAAGGACCCGCGGCAGCATGGTGGGAGAATTTCACAGCCACCTTCCCAGTTGACACTGTCACATGGGATCAGTTCCAGCAAGCTTTCCACACTACACATGTTTCAGCCGGAGCTATGGCCATGAAGAAGCGTGAGTTTCGCAACTTACGCCAAGGAGGAAGGACAGTTGGCCAGTACGTTGACGATTTCAGCAAGTTAGCACGTTATGCCCCAGATGACGTTGCCACGGATGCAACCAAGCAGGAGAAGTTTCTGGAAGGATTGAATGATGAGTTGAGTATGCAGTTGATGGTAGCAAGTTTCAACAGCTACCAGGAGTTGGTAGATCGTGCCATCATGATTGAAGGGAAGTAACAGCAGATTGAGAACCGCAAGAGGAAGTATGGACAGGGGAAGTATAACTCTGGAGCCCAGCAGAAGCCCCGTTTTACCCCTAATCGGGATTTCAGTTTCAGCATACCCATGGAGGAGGTAGTTCGCACAACCATAATGGCCACAAGAATGGTAATGGGAATGGAGGAAGCAACGGCCAGAACCGGACCAACCCATCAACCCCATCCAAGAGAGACCTAAGTCAAGTCACCTGTTTCAAGTGTTCCAAGACCGGACATTATGCCAATGAATGTCCTGAAGGCCAGAATGGAAATGGCAATGGAAGCTCAGGGAAGAAGCCGAACCCTTTCAATAGGGGACAGGTGAACCACGTTAATGTGGAGGAGGTTGAAGATCAGCCTGATGCAGTAATCGGTAAGTTTTTGGTTAAGTCATTTACCGCACTCGTTCTTTTCGATACTGGTGCATCACATTCATACATATCAAGGGGATTTGTGGAAAAATATAGCCTGCCCACTAGGATTCTTAAAACACCTATGCTAGTAAGTTCGCCAGGAGCAGAATACATGGCCAGTCAAGGATGCTTTGAAGTGCCATTAAGCATAGGAAGGCATGTTTTCCCAACAGATTTAATTATTCTGGAATCCCAAGGTCTGGATGTAATTCTCGGTATGGATTGGCTGTCGATGTATGGAGGAAACATCGATTGTGCTAGTAAGTCAATTTTGCTTACAACGCCAGAAGGGAGAAGGATCAAGTATGTATCCCGGCATGTGCCAAATAGGACACAAGTGAATTGCCTAATAGGAGTTGTGCAGGAGGAAGTACCAGTGGTAAAGGATTTTCCTGATGTATTTTCGGAAGAGTTGCCAGGCATGCCATCGGATAGAGACATTGAGTTTTTGATTGAACTATTGCCAGGCACATGCCCAATATCAAAGAGACCATACCGAATGCCAGCAAAGGATTTGGTAGAAATTAAGAACCAGATTAAGGAGTTACTGGAGAAAGGTTACATACGCCCAAGTTCTTCGCCTTGGGGATCACCCATACTTCTAGTGGAGAAGAAGGATGGATCATTAAGGATGGTTGTTGATTACCGTGGATTGAACGAAGTAACCATCAAGAACAAGTACCCACTGCCAATGATTAATGATCTGTTTGATCGTTTGCAAGGAGCTAAAGTGTTTTCCAAGATCGACTTGCGATCAGGGTACCATCAGTTGAAGATTCGGGAACAGGATATTCCGAAGACAGCTTTCACCACGAGATACAGATTGTACGAATATACCCTTATGTCATTTGGACTGACTAACGCACCTGCCTATTTTATGAACCTGATGAACAAAGTGTTTATGGAGTTTTTGGATAAGTTCGTCGTAGTGTTCATTGATGATATCCTGGTTTATTCAAAGAATGAAGAAGAGCATAAGGAACATTTGCGTTTGGTTTTGGAGAAACTAAGGGAACATCAGTTATATGCCAAATTTAGCAAATGTGAGTTTTGGTTGAAGGAAGTAGGATTCCTCAGACACGTTATATCCGGAGAAGGGATAGCAGTTGACCCCGCTAAGGTTGAGACCGTAACCGAATGGGAAGCACCAACGACAGTTGGAGAGATCCGGAGTTTTCTTGGACTCGCAGGATACTACCGGAGATTCATTGAGAACTTTTCAAAGATTGCGAAACCTATGACGAAGTTGTTGAAGAAGGATACCAAGTTCAATTAGACTGAGGAGTGTGAGGCTAGTTTCCAGGAGTTGAAGAAACGATTGGTTACCTCACCGGTATTGATTTTGCCAAATCAGACCAAGGATTATGAGGTGTATTGCGACGCTTCACGTCGAGGACTTGGAGCTGTGCTTATGCAGGAAGGGAGAGTTCTTTTGTATGCTTCACGACAACTGAAGCCTCATGAGTTGAATTACGCCACACATGATTTGGAGTTAGCAGCCGTAGTGCATGCATTGAAGACATGGAGACATTTCCTCATTGGAAATCATTGTGAGGTGTACACGGATCACAAGAGTTTGATGTACATTTTCACGCGGAAGGAGTTGAATCTCAGACAAAGGAGATGGTTGGAGCTCATCAAGGACTATGACATGAGATTGCATTACCATCCCGGTAAAGCTAATGTAGTAGCTGACGCATTCAGCCGTAAGAGCCATGTCAATACGTTGATGACGGGAGAAATACCCAAGGAGTTAGCAGAAAACCTTCGTGAACTAAGTTTAGAGATAGTTCCGTTAGGCTATGTGGCAGCATTGGAGATTCAGTCAACATTGATGGATAAAATCAGAGAAGCTTAGAAATTGTACAAGGAGATTGCTTCTATAAAGGAGAAACTAAGCAAAGGAAAAGCAAAGGGATTTCGTGAGGATGAGCACGATACCCTATGGTTTGAGGACCGTGTCTATGTGCCAAATGACCCGGAGATCAGGAAGTTGATTCTGCAAGAGGCACATGATTCACCATATTCGATTCACTCAGGAAATACCAAGATGTATTTGGATTTGAAGGAGACATTCTGGTGGACCGGAATGAAGAAGGATATTGCAGCATATGTAGCAGTTTGTGACGTATGTCATAGAGTGAAGGCAGAACATCAGAAGCCATCCGGATTGCTACAACCATTGCCGATACCCGAATGGAAGTGGGATAAGATAGGCATGGATTTTATCACAGGACTACCCAGGACGAAAGCAGGATATGACTCGATATGGGTAGTAGTTGATCGCTTGACGAAGGTAGCACATTTCATTCCAGTTAAGACCACTTACACCAGTGCTAAGCTGGCAAAGATATACATGACTAGGATCATTTGTTTGCATGGAGTTCCGAGGAGTATTGTATCAGATAGAGGAACCCAGTTTACCTCAAAGATTTGGAATCAGTTGCATGAAATTTGGGAACCAGGCTAGAGTTCAGCACCACTTTTCATCTGCAGACAGATGGACAGACCGAGAGAGTCAATCAGATTTTGGAAGATATGCTGAGAGCTTGTGCACTAGATTATGGATCTAGTTGGGACGATAACTTGCCGTATGCGGAGTTTTCTTATAACAACAGTTACCAAACCAGTTTGAAAATGGCACCTTTCGAAGCTTTATACGGAAGGAGGTGCAGGACACCGTTGTCATGGGACGAAGTTGGAGATCGTAAGTTCTTTGGACCAGATTTGATTAAGGAGTCTGAATGGAAAGTTAAGTTGATTCGCGATAGGCTCAAGGTAGCCCAGTCCAGGCAGAAGAGCTACGCAGATTCTAAACGCAAGGAGACAGTTTACGAAACCGGAGACAGGGTGTATCTCCGAGTATCCCCACTACGAGGAGATAAGCGCTTTAGAGTTAAGGGGAAATTAGCACCGCGTTTTGTTGGACCGTATAAGATCTTGCAACGTATGGGAGAAGTTGCTTATAAGTTGGAATTACCAGAGGGACTGTCAGGAGTTCATGATGTATTCCATGTTTCTCAGCTGAAGAAATGTCATGCCGAGATGGCAGAGGTACCACTAAGAGATACAGTGCCGCTTGAAGCAATTCAGTTGAAGGATGACCTAACGTATGAGGAGAAACTAGTCAAGATTCTCGAGTATGCCAGCAGAGTTACCCGTAGCAAGGTTATCAAGTTTTGTAAAGTTCAGTGGAACCACCACTCAGAGGATGAAGCCACCTGGGAAAGAGAAGAAGATTTGCTCAAGGACCACCCTCACCTATTTTCTAGCCAACCCGAATCTTGAGGGCGAGATTCATCTTAAGGGGGGTAGGTTTGTAACATCCCAAATTTTTAATTTGGAATGTTATACACTAGATCATCATGCATATCATATTTTCTTGCATTTTGGTCGATCCTAGAAATTTCACGCAACTCAAGGACCCTCAGAGAGAGTTGGAGATTTCGTTATTTTCAATTTTGAGTTTTCTCAAATTTTGAAAAGAGGATCTTTTGATTTTAGTTTTTCGGAGTTTATTTGCCTTTTTATTTGGATAGGGAAAAATGCGTGTTTTCAAAATTGCATTCTAGGTCCCGAGAAAAGTTCATTTTGTTCGGCTCATTTTTAGGAGTCGGGGAAAATTTACTTTGAGAATTTTGGAGTCCGTTTAGATTTTCTTTTCTGTGTTTTTCTGCGCGCGAGACCGATTTAAAAAAATCCACAGCGCCCCTGGGCCAAGGCCCAGCAGCCGGCCGGGCCAGGCTCCCGCGCCGCACCTGCCCGCGCGCGCCAAGGCCACCGCCGCCACCGCCAAGTAGGAGTCCTACTAGGACTCCTCTCCTCCCCTCTTTTTCTTGCCCCCTCCCCCAAGTCTTCTCCTCCCCTCCTCCTCTTAAATACCCCACACCCCCCTTTTCCCCCACACCACCCGCGCCCTACCCCGCGCCCAAGCCGCCGCCGTGCCGCGCCTCCCTAGCGCCGCCGCCGCCTTGTGCCCCGCCACCGCCCGCGCCTTACGCCGCCGCCGCCGCCCAACGCCGCCCTTGCACGCTGCCGTCGCCGCCGTTCGTCGGAGCCCCTCGCCGGAGGGAGCCCCACGCCGCACCATCCCTCCCCTCGGTCCGGTTTTTCTTATAAACCGTCCCGGTTCTTTTCTTAACCGTTCTGGTTTTTCTTTTGGTTCTTTGTTTTGGTTTTCTTTTCCGAAACCCTAGATCGGTTTTCCGTTTTCTTTTCCGGTTTAGTTGCCTAGAGACCGTTCGCCGGACCGTTCATCCTAACGAACGTGATCACCGGTTATTTCTCGGTTGACGAACGTCCGTTCGTTTAACCGTTCTTCTTTTTCTTTTCGTCGGATTTATTCCGCGATCGCGATCTCAGATCCGATCTTCGTTCTAGTCTATCTTCTCGCTCGTTTATTGGAATCAGGTGATTCAAGCGCCTGGAGTTTCGTTTCGAAACCGCCGTTCTGACTAATCAACTTAAATAAGTTTTTGCTACTATAAAATTTGACCTAGTTTCAACTTGCTAGAACCGAGTTGTTTTCTTCCGCCGTTTGTTTTCCGTTGCTTTGTTCGGATCGTTCTTTCTTAGCAACCGGAGTTCTTAAGTTGAACTATCTCGTTCGATCTCTTGTTCGAGTTTTACCTGTGCATTAGATGAGTACTTATTGTATGCTTGTTGTTTGTCTGTGATAGATTACCCGGATTGCGCCGCTTGTTACTTCGAATCTCTAGGACTCGCAGAGCATCAGCAAGGCAAGTAACACTTTGATCATACCTTTTCTACAACCCAGTTTTATTGCATTAGATCAACCCTCACACATTGCATGATTAGGATCTAATTAAATTGAGGGATGGGAAGTAGATGAGGTAGTACCTATTACCTGTTTATTATGAAACCTTTGGGAGTTACTTCTACGTTTGCTTATTATGCCATGCTATGCTAGTAGACGTGGATTGGGTGAGTGATATCCATGACAGATGTGAGATTGACAATTTTAATGGTTTATCTAAGGTGGCAACTTAAACACACATCTGGGTGGATTGAGGCACCTGATGTCTATCAGGACTTGCCTGTTTTTCTTTTGGACCGCCACCCAGGCTCAAAGGGATCATAAGATCTTTCATGCTAAATACTTACGTGTGCAGCCACAAGCCAATATGGGCTCTGGCATAGTTGACTAAGTCGTGCGAACTCTTACAGGGTAGACTAGCAGATGTAGGGGAAAGTAGGTGTACTGGTCTATCCATCGTAAGGTGCTAGCACTTCTGAAAGACTGTGTCTCGGTCATCCATTTCTCAAACACCAGTAGTGCGAGAAATCCAACGGAGGCAATCGAGTCTTGTGGGGAGAAGTGCGCAAACCTCTGCAGAGTGTAATAAACTAATCATGATTAGCCGTGTCCCCGGTTATGGACATCTTGAGTATCTAGTACTTGAATATCATGTGAATCTCATCATGTTACTTCTAATTAATATTGTTGGGTTATTGATGACTACTTTTAATTGGGATTGAGAATGCTGTCAACCATTCTCAATGTTTAACAACCACCATGATAGTTAAATAAAATTTATTCCTTTGCAGTAGGGAAAAACTGGCTTTACGCAAAACAGTAACCATAGAGCTTTCCACCAGCCAAATATGCATATAGTATAGCTGTTTCATTCCATTACTCTCTATGTGTTACCTTGCCAGCATATTCCATGTGCTGACCCGTTTTCGGGCTGCAACGTTAATGTTGCAGATTTTTCAGACGATGATTAAGGTGCTTTTAGGTCGTGGTTCTATACTCAGTGATGCCGTTGGAGTTGATGGACCCATTTATCTTCCAAGTCTTCCGTTGTTATCGTTATTAGATGGCCTTATGCCATATTTATTGTAATAAGTTCTCTTTTGAGACATTGTTGTAATAAGTGTGTGATTGCCACTCTGCTATAAATCCTTCGAAGTACTATGTGGTGTCAACATTACTGATCCAGGGATGACACCAGAGCACAGAGACTTGATCCATTCGGGTCGGGTCGCTACAGTTTCCCCTTTGAAGTAATCTTATCGGATTGAGTCTTTAAAGATTTGAGAACACTTGATGTATGTCTTGCCGTGGATATCTGTGGTGACAATGGGATATCACGTGATTCACTTGATGTATGTTTTGGTGATTAACTTGCGGGTTCCGCCCATGAACCTATGCATAGGGGTTGGCACACGTTTTCGTTGTGATTCTTCGGTAGAACTTTGGGGCACTCTTTGAGGTCCTTTGTGTTGGTTGAATAGATGAATCTGAGATTGTGTGATGCATATCGTATAATCATACCCACGGATACTTGAGGTGACATTGGAGTATCTAGGTGAAATTAGGGTTTTGATTGATTTGTTTCTTAAGGTGTTATTGTAGTACAAACTCCAGGGCTATTTGTGACACTTATAGGAATAGCCCAACGGATTGATTGGAAAGAATAACTTTGAGGTGGTTTCGTACCCTACCATAATCTCTTCGTTCGTTCTCCGCTATTAGTGACTTTGGAGTGACTCTTTGTTGCATGTTGAGGTATAGTTATGTGATCCAATTATGTTAGTATTGTCGAGGAACTTACACTAGCGAAAGTATGAACCCTAGGCCTTGTTTCCTAGCATTGCAATACCGTTTACGCTCACTTTTATCATTAGTGACCTTGCTGTTTTTATATTTTCAGATTACAAAAACCATTATCTACTATCCATATACCACTTGTATCACCATCTCGTCGCCGAACTAGTGCACCTATACAATTTACCATTGTATTGGGTGTGTTGGGGACACAAGAGAATCTTTGTTATTTGGTTGCAGGGTTGCTTGAGAGAGACCCTCTTCATCCTACGCCTCCTACGGATTGATAAACCTTCGGTCATCCACTTGAGGGAAATTTGCTAATGTTCTACAAACCTCTACACTTGGAGGCCCTACAACGTCTACAAGAAGAAGGTTGTGTAGTAGACATCAATATTTAATATTCCTATCCGCAAATAGAATCATTAAACAAGCAAACATTAGAGCAATCTGCCAAACCAGTACAGTCTGTAAAGAATGCAAGAGTATCAATACTTCTTAAACTCCAAATATTATGAAAAATTACCACACTGTAGAAAATTTATCAGAGCTTATTTTCCAAAAAGTTTCAACTTTTTATCAAATCTGAATTTTTTAGGGAACTTTTGCAACAGCGGTAAACTTTCTGTTTTCAAACAGCAACATGTATACTTGCAAAATAAGCATGGCAAAGGCTATCATTGCCATTTTATTGAAATAAAAGATGCAAAAAATTATTCTAAATAACAACAAGCAAATCCTAACAAAATGAAATGACGCTCCAAGTAAAACACATATCATGTGACGAATGAAAACATAGCTCCAAGTGAGGTTACCGATAATGTTGGAGACAAAAGAGGGGATGCCTTCTGGGCATCCCCAAGATTAGTTACTTGGATATTCCTTGAATATTACCTTGGGGTGCCTTGGGTATCCCCAAGGTTATCGTATTTTCACTCCTTATTCTCCTCATATCGACATCTCACCCAAAACTTGAAAACTTCAATCACACAAAACTTAACGGAACTCTGTGAGATGGGTTAGTATGATAAAGAGCAAACAATTTCACTTTTGGTACTTGCTACCTCTTGAGCACTGCGTTGGTTTTCCCTTGATGTGGAAAGGGTGATGCAGCAAAGTAGCGTAAGTATTTCCCTTAGTTTTTGAGAACCAAGGTATCAATCCAGTAGGAGACTACGCGCAAGTCCCTCGTACCTACACAAACAAATAAGAACCTCGCAACCAACGTGATAAAGGGGTTGTCAATCCCTTCACGGTCACTTACGGGAGTGAGATCTGATAGAGATAATAATAGTAAGATAAATATTTTTGGTATTTTTATGATATACATTGAAAGTAAAGATTGCAAAGTAAAATAGATTGGAAACTTATATGATAAAAGATAGACCCGGGTGGCATAGGTTTCACCAGTGGCTTTTCACAAGATAGCATAAGTATTACGATGGGTGAACAAATTACTGTCAAGCAATTGATAGAAAAGTGAATAATTATGAGAATATCTAGGCATGATCATGTATATAGGCATGACGTCCGTGACAAGTAGACCGAAACGATTCTGCCTCTACTACTATTACCCCACACATCGACCGCTATCCAGCATGCATCTAGAGTATTAAGTTCATAAGAATAGAGTAATGCATTAGGCAAGATGACATGATGTAGAGGGATAAACTCAAGCAATATGATATAAACCCCATCTTTTTATCCTCGATGGCAACAATACAATACGTGCCTTGCTGACCCTGCTGTCACTGGGAAAGGACACCGCAAGATTGAACTCAAAGCTAAGCACTTCTCCCATTGCAAGAAAGATCAATCTAGTAGGCCAAACCAAACTGATAATTCGAAGAGACTTGCAAAGATAACCAGTCATACATAAAACAATTCAGAGAAGAATCAAATATTGTTCATAGATAAACTTGATCATAAACCCACAATTCATCGGATCTCGACAAACACACCGCAAAAAGAGTTACATCAAATACATCTCCAAGAAGATCGAGGAGACCATTGTATTGAGATCCAAAGAGAGAGAAGAAGCCATCTTGCTAATAATTATGGACTCGAAGGTCTGAGGTAAACTACTCACACATCATCGGAGAGGCTATGGTGTTGGTGTAGAAGCCCTCCATGATCGATGCCCCCTCCGGCGGAGCTCCGAAAAAGGCCCACAAATGGGATCTCTTGGGTATAGAAGGTTGCGGCGGTGGAAATAGGGTTTCGTGGTGCTCCTGTATGTTTTCGGGGTATGTGGACATATGTAGGAGGAAGAAGTTGGTCGGTGGAGCCATGAGGGGCCCACGAGGGTGGAGGGCGTGCCCCCTGTCTCATGGCCTCCTCGTTGGTTGCTTGACGTCCACTCCAGGTCCCTTGGATCACGTTTGTTCCAAAAATAACTCTCCCGAAGGTTTTATTCCGTTTGGATTCCGTTTGATATTCCTTTTCTGCGAAACACTGAAATAGGCAAAAAAACAGCAATTTGCACTAGGCCTTGGGTTAGTAGGTTAGTCCCAAAAATAATATAAAAGTGTATAAATAAGCCTAGTAACATCCAAACCAGATAATATAATAGCATGGAACAATCAAAAATTGTAGATACGTTGGAGACGTATCAAGCATCCCCAAGCTTAATTCCTGCTCGTCCTCGAGTAGCTAAATGATAAAAACAGAAGTTTTGATGTGGAATGCTACCTAGCATAATTCTCAATGTAATTTTCTTATTGTGGCATGAATGTTCAGATCCGAAAGATTCAAGACAAAAGTTTAATATTGACATAAAAATAATAATACTTCAAGCATACTAACTAAGCAATCATGTCTTCTTAAAATAACATGGCAAAAGAAAGTTCATCCCTACAAAATCATATATTTTGGTCATGCTCCATTTTCATCACACAAGAATGCTCTCATCTTGCACAACCTCGATGACAAGCCAAGCAATTGTTTCATACTTTAGTAATCTCAAACTTTTTTCAACTTTCACGCAATACATGAGCATGAGCCATGGATATAGCACTATGGGTGGAATAGAATAATGATAGGTGGTTATGTGGAGAACACAAAAAAGGAGAAAGTCTCACATCGACGAGGCTAATCAACGGGCTAGGGAGATGCCCATTGAGGGAGTCCTGGATTAGGGGGTGTTCAGATAGCCGGACTATACCTTCAGCCGGACTCCTGGACTATGAAGATACAAGATTGAAGACTTCGTCCCGTGTCCGGAAGGGACTTTCCTTGGCGTGGAAGGCAAGCTTGGCGATACGGATATTTAGATCTCCTACCATTGTAACCGACTCTATGTACCCCTAACCCTATCCGGTGTCTATATAAACCGGAGGGTTTTAGTCCGTAGGACAACATACACATCAACAATCATACCATAGGCTAGCTTCTAGGGTTTAGCCTCTCTGATCTCGTGGTAGATCTACTCTTCTACTACCCATATCATCAATATTAATCAAGCAGGACGTAGGGTTTTACCTCCATCGAGAGCGCCCGAACCTGAGTAAAACTTCGTGTCCCTTGCCTCCTGTTACCATCCGGCCTAGACGCACAGTTCGGGACCCCCTACCCACCAATTGATGTCGATGCAAGGAGTAGGGATTGCCATGCAACGGATGCACTAGAGCTATAAATGTATGAAAGCTCAACAAAAGAAACTAAGTGGGTGTGCATCCAACTTGCTTGCTCACAAAGACCTAGGGCATTTGAGGAAGCCCATTGTTGGAATATACAAGCCAAGTTCTATAATGAAAAATTCCCACTAGTATATGAAAGTGACAAAACAAGAGACTCTCTATCATAAAGATCACGGTGCTACTTTGAAGCACAAGTGTGTAAAAAAAGATAGTAGGATTGCCCCTTTTTTCTTTCATTGGTGCTTTCATTGGGAGTTCCTCTGTGTCGTCACCGTCAGGCTCGATGGCTCCTACAATCATCAATGGCAGTGCAGTCCAGGGTGAGACCTTTCTCCCCGGACAGATCTTCGTCCTCGGCAGCTTCGCACTGCGGGCCAATTCACTTGGCTGTCTGGAGCAGATCGAAAGCTACGCCCTTGGCCATCAGGTCAGATTTGGAAGTTTAAACTACACGTTTGACATCCGCGGAGACTTGATCTTCGACGGATTCGAACCACTGCCGAGCGCGCCGCACTGTCCCGATGAGCATGATTTAGCTCTGCCGCCGAACAGTGCCCTGGAGGCTGCACTCGCGTCGGCTCCGATCCCTAATTTGGAGCCAACGGCGCCGATCGAGGATGTGCGGTTGGACGCCACCTTGGGGGCTGCGACCCTAACGGCGATTGAGCGAACACCAGCCCCGTACTCTGCGAGACTCGTGACTCCAAGTAGCCGGACTCCTCTCCGGACTCCGAACCCTCCGCGCCCCTGCCGATCGAATCCGATTGGGCGCCGATCATGGAGTTCACTGCCGCGGACATCTTTCAGCACTCGCCTTTGGGCAATATCCTGAAGTCACTATAGTCTCTCTCTTTATCAGGAGAGCCCCGGCCGGACTACAGTCAGCAAAGTTGGGGTACGGACGATGAAGAAATTCAAAGCCCACCCACCACCCACTTCGTAGCCACTGTCGACGATTTAACCGACATGCTCGACTTCGACTCCGAAGACATCCACGGTATGGACACCGATGAAGGAGACGTTGAGGAACTAGCGCCCATTGGGCCCTGGAACGCCACCTCGTCATATGACGTATACATGGTGGACGCACCAAAAGATCACGACGAGGAACGAAAGGATGCACCGAAGGCTTGTTCCCTCGAAAAGTAGTCAAATCGGCGACGCAAGCGCTGTCCCAAATCCCGCCTCGACAGAAATAGCGATCACACAGACCCAGCGCTGGAGCAGGGCGAACCGCTGCCGGACAATGGCAATCCGGATAATCAAACCGAACAAACAAATCCTATCAAGGATAATGGCCCGGACAACATAACACCGGACAGACACCCGGAGCAGCAGACTGCTCGTAAAAGGCTTGTTGCCACCGCCAGGAGCCTGAAAAAACAGAAGCAAGGGCTCAAGGCCGCGCAAGACACACTCCAATTCAGATGGAGTAAAATACTCAGCACAACAGCAAGGTACGGCGACAATCGCCCCTCCAAGAGCTACCCAAAGCGGAAGCTGCTGCCCGAATTCGATGAGGAGGCCTCAGAACCTCCACAACCAAATATCAAAGTAGCCACCTGGTCGGATAGACGACCCCTCTACCAACACAGAGCGGCATACAACGCCACTCACAATACAATACGCGACCCATGCGGGGACTCGCACCCAAAGGACGGTGCAACAAGATCCATCTATGGACCACGCAAGCGCGCCCCAGCATGCAACTTAACACAACAAACATCTGAACAACGCGGTACACCCAGCTACAGGGGTGCCGCACACCCCCTATGTTTCACCGATGAGGTGCTGGACCATGAATTTCCAGAGGGATTCAAGCCCGTAAACATAGAGGCATACGACGGAACAACAGACCCCGGGGTCTGGATTGAGGACTACATCCTCCATATCCATATGGCTCGAGGAGATGATCTCCACGCCATCAAGTACTTGGCCCTCAAGCTCAAAGGGCCAGCTTGTCACTGGCTCAAAGGCCTCCCCGAAAGCTCCATTGGAAGTTGGGAGGAGCTCGAAGACGCCTTTCGGGCAAATTTTCAAGGGACTTATGTCCGACCTCCGGATGCGGACGATTTGAGTCATATAACTCAACAGCCCGGAGAGTCAGCCCGAAAGCTTTGGAACAGGTTTCTTACTAAAAAGAACCAGATTGTTGACTGTCTGGACGCCGAAGCCTTGGCAGCTTTTAAGCATAGCGTCCGTGACGAATGGCTCACCAGATACCTCGGCCAAAATAAGCCGAGAACGATGGTTGCATTAACAAACCTCATGACCCGCTTTTGCGTGGGTGAGGACAGCTGGCTAGCCAGATGCAGCACCAGCGACCCCAGTTCATCTGAAGTTAGAGATGGAAACAGGAAATCACGGCGCCACAGCAATAACAAACGCCAGATTAAAGAAGATAGCATGAAGGGCAAGACAGTAAATGCCGGATTCAAAAACTCTCGGCTAGGTCAAAAGCCGCCCCCTAAAGGCACCAGGGATGAACTGTCCAACCTCAACAAAATTCTGGACCAACTATGCCAGATCCACAGCACCCCCGGTAAACCCGCTAATCATACCCACAGAGAATGTTGGGTCTTCAAGCAGTCCGGCAAGCTCAACGCCGTACACAAGGGGGAGGATACACCAAGTGAAGACAAAGACGAGCCCCCCAAGCAAGGCACGGGGGAACAAAGGAAATTTCCACCCGAAGTCCAAACAGTAAACGTGTTACACACGATCAAGGGAAAACACAACGCGGCACTCCCAGGAAAATATACCCAAGTGCCTATCCCCGCGGAGTCCTGCCACTGGTCATCTCAACCGATCACATTCGACCATCGCGATTACTCAACAAGTATCCGACACGCAGGATGGGCTGCCCTGGTATTAGACCCAGTAATTGGCGGACATCACTTCACATGAGTCTTCATGGACGGCGGCAGTAGCCTAAACCTAATATACCAGGATACAATCCGCGGGATGGGGTAAGACCCAACACAAATTCGCCATAGCAATACTACCTTTAAAGGAGTAATGCCAGGCCCAGGGGCTCGTTGTACGGGCTCCCTCCTACTACAAGTTATATTCGGCTCCCCCGATAACCTCCGTAGCGAGCTTTTAACCTTCCACATCGCTCCGTTTCAAAGTGGCTATCAAGCACTGCTCGGGCGTGAAGCTTTCGCTTGCTTTAACGCAATACCACACTACGCCTCCCTCACACTAAAGATGCCCGGTCCACGCGGCATCATTTCAGTGCACGGAAAAATCAAGCGATCTCTGCGCGCCGAAGAGAGTGAGGCTGCCTTGGCTGCCACACACTAAAGGCGCCCGGACTAGCCAAAACGCCCCACAGGTCGTCAAGACCTCAGACACAACTAATCGAGTTCGGTGCCGCTACTTATACCAAATAAATGGTCACACCCCTAGTCATCAATACAAGGGGCTCAACGCGCGCAGACATGTGGCCATTCTTCCTCATCTTGAATTATGCATAGTTTCTTTAACTATCTTTTTGCACGACAACCTTTTTCACCGAAATTCCTCTCTTTTACAGATGATCATCGTGCCACACCCGTCCAGGATACAGCACAACGAAGACACAGGCGCAGACGTGCAGTAGGGACCCACTCCAAGGATTCTTTTTAGATTAAGACCCTTCGTAAACCTTTTTTACTGTCTCTTGTTGATACATATCCACCGTTGAGAAGGATGCTGACGTCTTGGCATGTGGCCACGCCAGAACAATGCACGTACCTGGACATAAGGGGCTTCTTACAAAGGCCACTATTTAGGCCCAGTTTATACCACAAAGACCGAATACCTTAGGGAGTGTTCGGCGTCGCGAGTTTGGCCCTATATGCATCAGCTCTGAATCATTGTCTTTGGTCAAACGTTGGGTTTGCCCGGCTCCTGTGTTTTGGTGCCTTACATTCCGCCTTGCCGGCTAAGGTAGCACCAGGAGAACTACTGCGATTGTGCCCTGGTTCATCCGGACGAGCACCTCAGTAGAGAAAGCCGAAAACTGACTGTCATGATATAGCGAGAGACTGGTCAACCACTCGATGACCTGTGGGAATGTTAGAATTCCTCCGCCTTAACGAAGGGCCGTTTTCCGGCCAGGCAGGTGTGCACCCCGGAATCGGGAGCGTGCGGAGCCACCAGGGGCCCCACTGTCAAACTCCTATGGCTAAGTGAAAGTGGTAAAGCATTATAGTCCGGTTACCTCGCTCGCTCCGCTATCACCTCCTTAATAGGACCAAGACGTTGGGTTAAGTGTGAATGCGTGTTTCTGCGAACACCTCCGCATTATATGCATGGGGGTTGAAGCCGATGATTGCAATCTTTTAGGTTATACACATGTATACATAAACGGCCACCCAGGAGGCATCACAATACTTTCAGGCAAAAGTATAAAAGTAGCCTTATGAAAATTTATAAAAGCATTTCGCTACAATGAGATTACATATCACTCAAACATAATATTTTTTTTGAGCACTGGGTCTCTATCAAACGGGCACCCTCAAGAACTTCTTCAAAGTAGTGCTCAGCAGCCTTTTGACCTATGGCCGAATCCCATGCTGCAACATTGGTAGCATCCATCTCTGCCCAGTATGCCTTGACACGGGCAAAGGCCATCCGTGCGCCCTCTATGCACGCCGACCTCTTCATCGCATTAATGCGCGGCACCACATCCAGGAACTGTTGCACCAAGCTGAAATAGCTGTTCGGTTTCGACCTTTCCGGCCATAGCTGATCCACAACGGACCTCATGGCGAGTCCGGACAACCTATTTAGTTCGGCCCATTCGGCTAATTGGTCAGTCAATGAAAGTGGACGCTCGGGAGTATGGAATTGTCTCCAAAATAGCTGTTCTACTCCACGGTCCGTTTGACCCTGGAAGTACTTGGCCGCATCGGCAGCGCTCGCCGCCAAATCCATATACACATCCTTCGAGCTCCACAGCCGATCCAGAGGGGCATACCGTGGATCTCCGAACTTCCTCCGCAACATAAAGGATTTCCCAGCTACAATATCCCCGGCTTCCCGCAGCTCCTCCTTCTTTGCCCTCATAGTAGAGCGGAGGTCTTTTCTCGTCGCAGCAGCCTTCTCAAGGTCCGATGCCTTCGGCTGGTTTTCCTTTTCAAGAACCCAGCAATGGTCGGCGGTGGCTTTTAATTCTATGGCCATCTTGGCCATCTTGTCTCGGCTTTCGCCATGTGCGGCCATCTCGGCTTGCAACTCTTCGGCCGCCTTCAAAGCAACCGCATTACCCAACCTTGCTTGTTCCTTGGCTCGGGCAAGTTCTGCCCGCAAGGCTTCAACAGTGGCAGCTCCATCTGCAGTCACAACATATTAAAGATACTGGCATTATGCTGCTCTTCCTATGTGACGTTTACCAGATAAAGACACTTACCCTGTGCCTCGTCAAGCCTTTTGTTAACAAGCTTGATGTCGGCGTCTGCCGCATCCAACTGCCGTTCTAAATGGGCAAACTCGCTAGTCTGGCTAGCCACCGGAGCTTCCATCACCTGCACATAGAGGCGGTATGGTTTTTACCTGGGAATTTGATCCTCTGTTCGTCGTCGTTTTCGACGACAACCAGAGTCTCAGGGGGTACTAACCTAGCATGTGCAGGACTATCATACATTCTTTTATGTACCTCAAAGCCTGTCAGTAAACTCATAAAAGCTACATGCAATCCACTTTCGGCGGACGATATTCTCTCCATCACCGTATTCATCAGCACACAGTGTTCATCTGAGATGGCCACTCGCCCCACCAACTCCCTCAGAACATCCGATCGCACACTAGACGGTGCCGGACTCTTTTGTCTGCTCTCTTCGGGAGCCGGACACTGGGAGCTTCGGGGCTCAATGGGATTATCTTCTGGCCTCACCGGACTCGGAGAGGCCCTCCGCGACGACACTTCAGGGTGGCCCACTTCCGGAGCGGAGGAGTCCGGAGGAGGCGTTTCACTCTCCATCATCTCCGGAACAAGATCCCCCGAAGACGAGCTCATTTGAGATGGGCTAAGGCCCGAACTGCTAAGATATATGCGGTGGTTATTTTCTCAGAAGAAAAAGATGGCATATCTGTACTATTAAAGTATTCCGGGTCACTTACGACTCGCGGGAGAATTGATCCCCCCGCGGACTTTGTGCGGCAACAGCACCCCCCAAGGTAGGACCCTCGGTGGGAGACTTCTTCTCCCGTTTGGAAGCTTCAGCTTCTGAATCCCCGGGCGCGGTCCTTTTCCTCTTCCGGTCATCTTCCTTCATGGAGACGCCCGCTCCCTCGGTTAGAATGGGCAGCGTTGGGGGCCCGCGTCCGCCCTTACTGTCCTCCGCAGTATCTTCCTTCAAGGGCTCCGGGCAAGGTGCGATCTGAAGCATCTTTTCCAGGACCGGATTTTCCAAACCCTCAGGGAGGGGGGCCGAACACCGAATCAACTTTGCCTTTGCTAGCCAGTCCTGATCAAAAAGCGAACTCTCAAAAATAACTTCGTAACAAATGAGAGACAGTATGTTCGGCCGGAAGATTCCTTACCTGTTCGGCGGTGCGGGTACTGCTCAGGCCCATGTCCTCGGTGATTTCCGGACACTCTACCTGAGGTCCGAAGAATGACTTGTACATCTTCTCATGCGTCAAACCGAGGAAATTTTGAATGACACGCGGTCCCTCGGGATTGAACTCCCACAAGCGAAGGGGCCGGCGTTTGCAAGGCTGGACTTGGCAAACCAGCATAACTTGTGCTACCACAACCAAACTGAAATCTCCATTGAAGAGATCTCGAATGCGGCTTTGCAGTATAGGCACGTCCTTGGCTAGACCCCAGCTCAGACCCCTGCCGATCCATGACATCAGTTGTGGTGGAGGGCCCGAGTGGAAAACAGGGGCGGCCGCCCACTTGGCGCTTCTAGGAGCCGTGATATAGAACCACTCCTGTTGCCACAATTCAGACACCTCTGGGATGGAACCTTTGGGCCACGGAGCTCCCGTCATCTTGCGTATTGAGGCACCTCCACACACTGCATGTTGCCCCTCGATCATCTTCGGCTTCACTTCAAAGGTCTTGAGCCATAGGCCAAAGTGAGGGGTAACCCGGAGGAAGGCCTCGCACACGACGATAAATGCCGTGATATGAAGAAAGGAGTCCGGAGCTAGATCATGGAAGTCTAGCCTGTAATAAAACATCAAACCCCTGACGAAAGGATCCAGAGCAAGGCCTAGACCTCGCAGGAAGTGGGAGACGAACACGACGTTCTCGTTGGGTTCGGGGGTAGGGACGGCCTGCCCTCGGGCAGGCAGCCGATGCGTAATTTCGGCGGTCAGATATCTGCCCTCCCTCAACTTTTTGATGTCTTCTTCCGTGACGGAGGAAGGCATCCATCGGCCTTGAAGGCTAGATCCGGACATGACTGGAGGTTCGGAGCACCTGACCTGAACTTCGGGCGTTTGAGCTTGAGGTGGGGGAGGATTCGATTGAGCACAGGAGGGAAAAATAAGAGCCTTGTCCCCTTTATAAAGAGGGTGAATATCAAGCGTCCCCTCCGTGTTCGCTTGGACTTGCCTATAATCTAGGAGTCCTAGAAGCGGTTGGGTTACCCACGCCTGTATTGATGAGAATCCCAGAATAAGGGGACACGATCTCTGCTTTAACAAGACATGCCAAGGAAACCGCCTCGCATAACGCGCTGAGATGGGACAGTAAAACAGTTCGAATAAAAGCTTGGCCGTGGTGTGATGTCACACTACGGAATACGTCAGCAGATTAGATTTTTGTAAATATTATTCTCTCTATGGCAATATGTGGAAACTTATTTTGCAGAGCCGGACACTATCTTTGTGTTCAAAATCTTCTATGAAGTACTTGGAGGAGGAACCCGCCTTGCAATGCCGAAGACAATATGCGCGCCGGACTCGTCGTCATTGAAGCCTGGTTCAGGGGCTACTGAGGGAGTCCTGGATTAGGGGGTGTTCGGATAGCCGAACTATACCTTCAGCCGGACTCCTGGACTATGAAGATACAAGATTGAAGACTTCGTCCCGTGTCCGGAAGGGACTTTCCTTGGCGTGGAAGGCAAGCTTGGCAATACGGATATTTAGATCTCCTACCATTGTAACCGACTCTATGTAACCCTAACCCTATCCGATGTCTATATAAACCGGAGGGTTTTCGTCCGTAGAACAACATACACATCAACAATCATACCATAGGCTAGCTTCTAGGGTTTAGCCTCTCTGATCTCATGGTAGATCTACTCTTGTACTACCCATATCATCAATATTAATCAAGCAGGACGTAGGGTTTTACCTCCATCGAGAGGGCCCGAACCTGGGTAAAACTTCATGTCCCTTGCCTCCTGTTACCATCCGGCCTAGACGCACAGTTCGGGACCCCATACCCGAGATCCGCTGGTTTTGACACCGACACCCATCAATTGATGTCGATGCAAGGAGTAGGGATAGCCATGCAACGGATGCACTAGAGCTATAAATGTATGAAAGCTCAACAAAAGAAACTAAGTGGGTGTGCATCCAACTTGCTTGCTCACGAAGACCTAGGGCATTTGAGGAAGCCCATTGTTGGAATATACAAGCCAAGTTCTATAATGAAAAATTCCCACTAGTATATGAAAGTGACAAAACAAGAGACTCTCTATCATAAAGATCACGGTGCTACTTTGAAGCACAAGTGTGTAAAAAAAGATAGTAGGATTGCCCCTTTTTTCTTTTCTTTTTTTCTTTTTCTTCCCTTTTTTGGGCCTTTCTTTTTTTATTTGGCCTTTATTTTTTTATTTAGGACAATGCTCTATTAATGATGATCATCACACTTCTATTAATTTACAACTCAATGATTACAACTCGATACTAGAACAAAATATGACTCTATATGAATGCCTCCGGCGGTGTACCGGGAAATGCAATGATTCAAGAGTGACGTGTATGATTAATTATGCACGGTGGCTTTGCCACAAATACGATGTCAACTACATGATCATGCACAGCAATATGACAATGATGAAGCGTGTCATGAATGAAACGGTGGAAAGTTGCATGGCAATATATCTCGAAATGGCTATGGAAATGCCATAATAGGTAGGTATGGTGGTTGTTTTGATGAAGGTATAACGAGGTTTATGTGTGACACAGCATATCATATCACGGGGTTTGGATGCACCGGCGAAGTTTGCACCAACTCTCAAGGTGAGAAAGGGCAATGCACGGTACCGAAGAGGCTAGCAATGATGGAAGGGTGAGAGTGCGTATAATCCATGGACTCAACATTAGTCATAATGAACTCACATACTTATTGCAAAAATCTACAAGTCATCAAAAACCAAGCACTACGCGCATGCTCCTAGGAGGATATATTGGTACGAAAAGACCATTGCTCGTCCCCGATCGCCACTCATAAGGAAGACAATCAAAGAAACACCTCATGTTTCAAATTTGTTACACAACGGTTACCATTCGTACATGCTATGGGACTTGCAAACTTCAAAACAAGTATTTATCAAATTCACAACTACTCAACTAGCACAACTTTAATATCACCATCCTCATATCTCAAAACAATTATCAAGTATCCAACTTCTCATAGTATTCAATGCACTTTCTATGATAGTTTTTATTATACCCATCTTGGATGCCTATCATATTAGGACTAATTTCATAACCAAAGCAAATTACCATGCTGTTCTAAAGGACTCTCAAAATAATATAAGTGAATCATGAGAGATCAATAATTTCTAAAAGATATAAGTGAAGCACTAGAGCAAAATTATCTAGCTCAAAAGATATAAGTGAAGCACATAGAGTATTCCAATAAATTCTAATTCATGTGTGTCTCTCCCAAAAGGTGTGTACAACAAGTATGATTGTGGTAAACTAAAAAGCAAAGACTCAAATCATACAAGACGCTCCAAGCAAAACACATATCACGTGGTGAATAAGCCTCAAGTAAAGTTACCGATAGAAGAAGACGAAAGAGGGGATGCCTTCCGGGGCATCCCCAAGCTTAGGCTTTTGGTTGTCCTTGAATTTTACCATGGGGTGCCTTGGGCATCCCCAAGCTTAGGCTCTTGCCACTCCTTATTCCATAATCCATCAAATCTTTACCCAAAACCTGAAAACTTCACAACAGAAAACTTAAACAGAAAATCTCATGAGCTCCGTTAGTATAAGAAAACTGTCAGATTTCGGGTTCTGGCAGACCCTTAAGGTTCGAACACTGGGGTGCACGTGGAAATCACGCCTTCTACCTCCCCATCTTGCAAAGATCTAAACTACTAAAAGAATCACACAAAAGACACAAGATTTATACGGGTTCGGGCCACCATTGTGGTGTAATACCCTACTCCAGTGTGCGGTGGATGGATTGCCTCTTGGGGCTGATTATGATGAACAACTCAAGGAAGAACAGCCTCGCGAGGGTCTGTTCTTGGCTGGGGCGACGAACTGCTGGGAGGAGTTCAGCCACCTGTCTCTCTCTCTACTTGCTAGCCGGACCAACTAACTCTGCGGGACGAACCCTTCCTACGAACTGATCGACCTCCCCACCGATCGAACCCCTTGCTACGTGGGTGGCCGGTCCTATTTATAGGGGCCCTGGTCCTCTTCCCAAATATCGAGCAAGAAGGGAGCCAACAATGGCGGGCTAATTTGAAGGGGGACAACAAGTACTCTTATCCTGACTAAAGGTAGTCTTCGCCTGCGAAAGACTCTGCGGTGACGCCGTGCTGGGCTCCATGGTGACCTCCGTCTCGTAGTCCGCTTGGTCCTGGTCTTGTTGCACCGAAATGGCAACCTTTGCCTGATGCCTCGGTACTCCGCGGCTGCGCTTGCCCCCTTTGCACCAAAGAGGAAAGAAGGACGCTGCGCGCGCTGGCGCCCGCCTGGCACCCTCGATCGTCATGGCTTGCGTCACGGGCACCTCGCAAGGTACCCCACCTTGATATCTCCGTCTCCTCGCGAGCCAGCCTGAGGATGTGCCGTGTCGTCCGCCTCGCGAGGCTTGGCCCCTCGCGGGGGTCTTGAGTCTTGTGCTAATGAAGATGGGCCATGTTGGGCCCCCATTTGAGCCACGCCGCAGGCCGCAGGCAGGCAAGTCTGGGGACCCCCGTTCCCAGAACGCCGACAGTAGCCCCCAGGCCTGAGGCGCGCATGGGCTTGGTCGTGCCGAGAAGCGAAAGGGCAAGGGCGAAGCGCCGCGGGCCCTAACAGCCTGCGGCCTTGGGCGCCGCATGGCGATTGATGGGACATGGGCGGCACTGTTCCCCCCATGCCCCCTTATTCTGCGCCCTGTCAGGCGGACTTGTGGTTGCACACTGCCGCTCCCCTTCTTGTTGCTCGGGCGTCTCCTGCTCTTCCTTCGCACGCCGTCTCCCGCCTCCAATCCAATCTCAAATCTTCCCCCTCCTTCCCATCGCCATGACTCCGACGAGGAAAGAGGGAGATGAGAAATCCGCGCCTCCGTCTTGTGTGCCACCAACGGGGACCCCCGCCACCGGCCAGTCGTCCGTACTCAACCAAGAGTGCCTGGGCAGGGACAGCTTGGCCCTGGCCTCCGTCTTCAACGAGTGCGGGAGGACGACGGCTTGGCCCGCGTCCCACTTCTCCATCAACAGGATAGCAACCGAGGTTCCATGTTTCACCGACGCCTTGTGTGCGGGTCTGGTTCCCCCTTTCTCCGATTTCTTCAATGCCGTGCTCTCCCATTATCAGATCCACCTGATGCATCTAAGTCCTGAGTCCATCACCCTTCTTTCAGTCTTCGCCTTCGTTTGCGAAGCCATGGTGGGCATCCCTCCTTCGGTTGCCTTGCTGCGCCACTTCTTCTCACTACGTCTTGTCGACCCTTCCCAATGATGGGCATGCATGAGCTTTGCTGCCGAGCCTGCGACCGAGGCCTCTGGGATTGACTTCAAACTCCCCCAGCCCGCGGTTGGGTTCCGCGAGTGGTGGTTGCACGTGGACGCAGGGGTACCCAGCCCCCTGCTATCGGAGCCGACCTCGCCTGCTGTCCCCAATTCGGGTTGGGGCCAGGAGACGCTCAAGAGCCCCCGGCTCTTCTTCGTCTGGAGCCGCTTCACGCTCCTGAGGAAGCTTGGCATGACAGCGCCCAAAGTGGTGAAGGAGTTTCTGTTGTGCCGCGTCGCTCCCCTGCAGCGCCACTTTCGCCAGATGTGGGCTTTCCATGGGCGCGAGGATAACATGAGGCTCCGGGAGGAGGACCTGGCTCCGGCGGTGCTGAAGTCGACGCTCTTGACCTTAGTAGGTGACCTCAACCCCGGCAACATCCGACAGGGAGGGGCTTTGTTGTATCTCTGCCAGCAGGGCCAACTTCGTGAAGCAGATGCCTGTCTTTGATGAATGGGGACTGCGTCCGGCCGGCCTCCAGGGGCCTCGCGAGAACCCGATGGTGGTGACTGCCCTTCCAACCGGCCAAGGCGGCTCCTCCTCAAGTGGCGGAGCAGGGAGGCAGGAGGCGCCTGAGGCCGAGGGTGCCCCTGATGAGGTGGCAGCGCCGGGTGGCGCTCGCGAGGGGACAGCTCATGAGGCCCGTGCCGCTGCGGCTGAAGGTGGCAAGCAGCCGCTCCCGGCGCCCGGGGCTGAGGCCTTGGAGGCCCCAGTCGCGTCTTCTGGCAAGGCAATGGAAGGCAGGCGCCCCTGACGCGGACCGCTCTGATGCTCCGCCCTCGCGGCAGGATGATCCTTGCGCTCTTCTCTTGGGCCGCTTCCGCATGGACTTTGAGGCCCTCCGGAGGAAGAGGGAGGCCCTAGGTGATGACTTCCCTTGTCGCGCGCTGAAGCGCAGGAAGTACTTCGCCACTAACGAGTAAGTCCTCTTTCTCTCTGGCTCCTGATCCCCTTGCTGCTTCCGCTGATCCTTGTTCTGCAGGCCCCTCCCGACTGAGCTCGCGGAAATCGCCGAGGTGCCGCCTCCCTTAGCTTCGTCCCCTCTACTATCTTCAAGTGCTCCGAGCAGCTCAGCCCTGGTGGTGAGGGCATCTGAAGGGGCGAACCATCCCGAGGTGCACCGTGGCCCGTCATTCCCCGCGATCTTCCTTCGCGGGCCCTCTCGGGGAATAGCCAGCTTGCCGTGGGCTTCTCGTCTGGTCGGGGACCACAATTGGTTGAGGCGCCTCCTGCGCCCCTCATCTGGAGACAGGCTGGCTCTAGGCCGGGCTTCCGGCGCGACGCGCCCGGCCATCGCGAGGGCGCCAGCCCCCAGCCCCCTGCCCGAAGGAGGAACAATGATTCGCGGCCCCCGGTGCTTGCTTGGGGCGGATGATGGTGTGGAAGATGTGCTTGAGCACGCTCGGGAGCGCCGCGCCCGCCGCCAAGGGTTCCTTCGAAGAGCGGCCGACACGGTGAACTTGCTTGGAGAGGAGCTTGCTGACGAAGACGTGCGCCTGGAGGCCGAGGGCCTGCGCCTGGCTGCAGGGAGGCACGAGCTGGAGGCCGCCATCACCCTCGCGCGCCGTCAGCGGGATCTTGATGACCAAGAGGCGAAGGCGTCGCTGGAGGCCTCTCGAGCGGCCCGATCCCAGGCCGTCAAGGAGGCCCGGAGAGCTGACCGATGGCGAGAGGCAGCGGAGGAGCGGGCTCGCGAGCTCCTGGACCGGTGCCACTCGCTGGAGGAGCAAGCGGAGCTGCGCGAGCTGGCCCTTGCATCGATGCGGGTGGTCTCCGGCGACCCAGCTGAGCTCCAGAAGCGCGAAGAAGCGTTGACGCTGGAAGCCGATGAACGCACTCGCGAGTACGAGCGGTTGGAGACGAGGGAGCGCCTAGTGACACAAGCGGAAGACGATGTCGCTGTGCGGGAAGCGCGGGTCCTGGTGGAGGTCTGTTGTCGGGTGACGACGGCGCGCCAAGGCCTCAAGCGGGAGTTCGAGGGGAAGCTAGGGATGATCCGGGTCGAGGCCGAGGGCAGGACCGCAGCCCTGAGGGTCCAGCGCGATGAGGCGACGCGGCTGGTCGATGCCTCCCGGGCCGCCCTCGAGGCAGCGCAAAAGGAGCTCGCTGCCTCCCAGGCTGAGGTGCTCCGTCTTCGCTAGCGGATGGAAGAAGTCGAGGCTGTCGAGCGCTAGAACGCCGACGAAATACGCCAGCGGCAGGTCCTGGAGCACGCGCACGGCCCCATGCTCACCACGCTCAGGGTGAGGGCCAACGCAGCCTTGGGCAACATCTGCGAGGTAGCCGTCAGCGAGCCGCACACGATCAACTATGCCGGCAACCTGCAGTTCTTCACCGCCGTGGTAACGCAGCTAGAGGCTCGGTCGGTCAGGGCCGACAGGTTGGTGGAGGAGAGGAGCCGCGCCCTGCTCGGGCGCGCCTTTTCCCGCGTCTTCAGCCATCTCCGGAACATGGATCCCCACTTTGATTTTGACGCCGCCATCACCCCATTTCCCCAGGCCGTCCGAGGCGACCTGGCGGAATGGGTGGAGAACAACGTGGATGCTCTCATCCGAGCCTTCACTTCGGATGACGATGATGTGGTCGTGGCTGCCGACGAAGGCGGCTTGGTGGATGGCCCCGACGCCGCTGGTGGTGGCGTAGACGACGAGGGCGGATTCAGCGATGCCAGCGACAGCTCGGGAGGCGCCCCCGAGGATGCGTTTGGGGATTTGTCAGACTGACCATGTACTTCTCCTGTCTTTTACCCTGCATGAATAGAACTCAGGTGTTTGGCCTGACGGTCGTGAGAGCATTTTGGGAGGGGAAGCCCCTCATATAGAAACTTGTGTTTAGCGTATCAGTAGTAGTCAAATTGCGCGCGTGCCTGATGGTGGGCTGGTTTACCTTTGCCCCACGCTGGCCCCGAGGCGGCCTGCAGGAGGGCGCGACGCCTTGGGTGCTCTCTAGTTGAGTCCTCAGGATGTGAGATCATTGCTGACGAAAAACTTCACAGGCGTTGGCCTTCTTCACAGGCTCTGGGCCTTCTCCTGAGCGTAATGTCTTCACAGGCATTTGCCTTGCTTCACAGGCTCTGGGCCCTTTCCTTAGCGCGATAGCTTCACAGGCTCTGGGCCTTTTCCAAAACGTGAGGGCTTCACAGGCACTCGCCTTGCTTCACAGGCTCTGGGCCTTTTCCAGAATGCGAGGGCTTCATAGGCACTCGCCTTGCTTCACAGGCTCTGGGCCTTTTCCAGAATGCGAGGGCTTCACAGGCACTCGCCTTGCTTCACAGGCTCTGGGCCTTTTCCAGAATGCGAGGGCTTCACAGGCACTCGCCTTGCTTCACAGGATCTGGGCCTTTTCCAGAATGCGAGGGCTTCACAAGCACTCGCCTTGCTTCATAGGCTCTGGGCCTTTTCCAGAATGCGAGGGCTTCACAAGCACTCGCCTTGCTTCACAGGCTCTGGGCCTTTTCCAGAATGTGAGGGCTTCACAGGCACTCGCCTTGCTTCACAGGCTCTGGGACTTTTCCAGAATGCGAGGGCTTCACAGGCACTCGCCTTGCTTCACAGGCTCTGGGCCTTTTCCAGAATGCGAGGGCTTCACAGGCACTCGCCTTGCTTCACAGGCTCTGGGCCTTTTTAAACAGGACAACCTCCGCAGGCGCCCAAAAATCCTCCCGAGGGGGAGTAACAGCGGCAGTCTGGGTTGCGCACGAGCCAGGCCTGACCCGACTCGCGAGGGGAGGCAGCTGTGACGGAGTGGTAACCAGAACGCGAGAAACGGCTCGAGCGAGAATAAGCACCCCTTCCCCGAACACACGCAAATCTCAAATTCGAATCCAACTTAAATCCAGCGGGGGAAAGCAACAGCCAAAGGGAAAGGCAATGAAAAGCAGATAAAAAGCCGCGTCCGGCACCTAATCTAGTCTTGGACGTCTTCTCACCAGCGCGGAGCTAAGTGCTGTCCACTGGGCGTGGGAGGGAGCCCCAGGGCCTGAGGCCGGCACCCCTGAGACTCCGGGGCGTGTATAGCCCCACTCATTATTACGTGAGAGTGTCACGAGGCGGCGAGCTTCACAGGCACTGGGCCTTCTTCACAGGTACTGGCCTTGCTTCATATCGCCAGACGAGGGCCCCGCCTTGCGCCACACTCTAGTGCCATCAGCAACAACCGGAACCCAGGACGCCGCCCGATGGGGTAGAGCGGTCGCCAGCGGTTCCCCCGATGACCACGGGTCCTCTGCCAGGGGCAGGCCCTAAGGCACCTCCCCAGCAGAGGGCCTACCTCCTGAGAACGCCTTGCTCCGAACGCCGCAGTGGTGATGTAAGATCTCGGCCCCTCTCCCGCAGCCCCCTGCGCCCTCCTCCCGAGGGGTAGGAGACTGTGGGAGCGGGGCAGCTGCTTGCCGCGGTGACCTACACCTCCTGCGATCCATGGTTAGCATATACCTGCCTCTGAAGAGTTAGCGGTGCCCGATAGTCGTTGCCTCCTGCGTGGCCAGCGGGTTCGTCCATGGGCTCCTGGAAGGGCTCAACTCCCACTGCCTCGTCCCCCCAGCTCAGGCCGAGGAGCGAGCCTTGCCTGCTCTCGCGAGGGTATCCTTGGTCCAGCATGAGGGGCACGTATTCCTCCATCGCCGTCATCCCGAATGCCACGCCGTGATGCCCTGCATGCCACCCGGTCCCACCTGTCGTGCCTACTGCGGGGTGGCAGCGCGGCAGCCCTCCGGGGCTGCGGGTCGCGTCGAGTCCTTCTTCGCGGGCCGGGGGCGGAGGCAGTGCCGCCGCCGGTCCGGTGCTGACGGCTTCGCTGGCGTCGGAGTAGCCTTGGAGTCCGCGGGCGCGCGCGGAGCCCCCGCACGAGCCGCCCTGGGCTTGAGATGGGAGCTGGGTGGAGAAGGGGTGAGCCCCCGAGGCGGCGAAGCCCAGGAGCTCCGTCACCTTCTCCAGCAGCACGTCGTGGCCACCCTCCAGCAGTCTGCACCGCAGCAGCTCCCGGGCCACCGTGAGCGCGGCCCTTGAATTCGCCTGCTCCCGGCAGGTGTACGGCGTCGTGGTTGCGGCGTGATTGGAGGCCCTTGCCGCTGACCGCGCTTGCCGCGGTGTGAGGGTCGCGGAAGCCTGTCCACGTCGGCCACGGCCCGCAGCGCCCTGCGGGCCGCGAGCTGCCTGGGGCGCGGGGCCGCCTGAGGCGGGCGGCTCCGCGCAGGTGAGCCATGCCGCCCATGGACCTTGGTTGCCCGCCTGGTCGCCGGACATGGTGATGACGATGCGAAGGGAGGCGGAGCGGAGTGGTGGAAGACAGATTCCGGCGCACCCCTACCTGGCGCGCCAAATGTCGGATTTCGGGTTCCGGCAGATCCTTAAGGTTCGAACACTGGGGTGCGGGTGGAAATCACGCCTTCTACCTCCCCGTCTCGCAAAGATCTAAACTACTAAAAGAATCACACAAAAGACACAAGATTTATACTGGTTCGGGCCACCATTGTGGTGTAATACCCTACTCCAGTGTGCGGTGGATGGATTGCCTCTTGGGGCTGATTATGATGAACAACTCAAGGAAGAACAGCCTCGCGAGGGTCTGTTCTTGGCTGGGGCGACGAACTGCTGGGAGGAGTTCAGCCACCTCTCTCTCTCTCTCTCTCTCTCTCTCTCTCTCTACTTGCTAGCCGGACCAACTAACTCTGCGGGCCGAACCCTTCCTACGAACTGATCGACCTCCCCACCGATCGAACCCCTTGCTACGTGGGTGGCCGGTCCTATTTATAGGGGCCCTGGTCCTCTTCCCAAATATCGAGCGGGAAGGGAGCCAACAATGGCGGGCTAATTTGAAGGGGGACATCAAGTACTCTTATCCTGACTAAAGGTGGTCTTTGCCTGCGAAAGACTCTGCGGTGACGCCGTGCTGGGCTCCATGGTGACCTCCGTCTCGTAGTCCGCTTGGTCCTGGTCTTGTTGCACCGAAATGGCAACCTTTGCCTGATGCCTCGGTACTCCGCGGCTGCGCTTGCCCCCTTTGCACCAAAGAGGAAAGAAGGACGCTGCGCGCGCTGGCGCCCGCCTGGCACCCTCGATCGTCATGGCTTGCGTCACGGGCACCTCGCGAGGTACCCCGCCTTGATATCTCCGTCTCCTCGCAAGCCAGCCTGAGGAGGCTGCGCCTGAGGATGCGCCGTGTCGTCCACCTCGTGAGGCTTGGCCCCTCGCGAGGGTCTTGAGTCTTGTGCTGATGAAGATGGGCCATGTTGGGCCCCCATTTGAGCCACGCCGCAGGCCGCAGGCAGGCAAGTTTGGGGACCCCCGTTCCCAGAACGCCGACAAAAACAAACCACCACTTAAGGTACTGTAATTAACTCATTGTTTATTTGTATTTGTGTTAAACCTAATGTATTCCAACTTCTGTATGGTTCATAACCTCCGATACTAGCCATAGATTCATCAAAATAAGCAAACAACACACGAAAACAGAATCTGTAAAAAAACAGAACAGTCTGTAGTAATTTGTAGGTTTCGAATACTTCTGTCACCCCAAAAATTCTAAAATAAATTTCTGTACGTGAGGAATTTATATATTAATAATCTTCAAAAAGAATCAACTTAATCGCACTCTCCAGTAAAAGATGGCAGCAAATATCGTGAGCGCTAAATTTTCTGTTTTTTACAGCAAGATTACTAAAACTTCCCCTAAGTCTTCGCAAAGGTTCTACTTGGAACAAACACTAATTAAAAGCATAAAACCACATCTAAACAGAGGCTATATGAATTATTTATTACTAAACATAACCAAAAAGCAAGAAAGAAAAACAAAATTGGGTTGCCTCCCAACAAGCGCTGTCATTTAACGCCCCTAGCTAGGCATAAAAGCTAGAATAGATCTAGGTATTATCATCTTTGGTATGCAATCCATAAGAGGCTCTCATAATAGATTTATAAGGTAATTTAATTTTATTTTTAGGAAATTGTTCCATGCCTTTCCTTAACGGAAATTGGAATCTAATATTTCCTTCATTCATATCAATAATTGCACCAATCGTTCTAAGGAAAGGTCTACCAAGAATAATGGGACATGTAGGATTGCAATCAATATCAAGAACAATGAAATCTATGGGCACATAATTAATATATGAAACAATAATAACATCATTAATCCTTCCCATAGGTTTCTTAATAGTGGAATCCGCGAGGTGCAAATTTAAAGAACAATCATCGAATTCACGGAAACCTAACACATCACACAAAGTTTTTGGAATCGTGGAAATGCTAGCACCCAAATCACATAAAGCATAGCATTCATGATTTTTAATCTTAATTTTAATAGTAGGTTCCCACTCATCATAAAGTTTTCTAGGGATAGAAACTTCCAATTCAAGCTTTTCTTCATAAGATTGCATTAAAGCATCAACGATATGTTTAGTAAAAGCTTTATTTTGACTATAAGCATGCAGAGAATTTAGCACGGATTGCAACAAGGAAATACAATCTATTAAAGAACAATTATCATAATTAAATTCCTTGAAATCCAAAATAGTGGGTTCATTGCTATGTAAAGTTTTGACCTCTCCGATCCCACTTTTATCTTTTTGCATCAAGATCTAAAAACTCCGAATCATTGGGACGCCTTTTAGCTAAAGTAAACTCATCTCTAGTCCCATAATTATCAAGATTCATATTGAAAAACAAAGATTTAAAAGGAGACACATCTATCACTTTTAGATCTTCATCCTTATTATCATCAAAACTAGAAGAACACGCTTTCAGAAAGCAATCTTTTTTAGCACGCATCCTAGCGGTTCTTTCTTTGCACTCATCAATGGAAATTCTCATAGCTTTGAGAGACTCATTGATATCATGCTTAGGTGGAATAGATCTAATTTTCAAAGAATCAACATCAAGAGAAATTCTATCCACATTCCTAGCCAACTCATCAATCTTAGACAAGTTTTCCTCAATCAAAGCATTGAAACTCTTTTGCGAACTAATAAATTATTTAATATTAGATTCAAAATCAGAGGGCATCCTATTATAATTTCCATAAGAATTGTTGTAGGAATTACCATAATTATTAGAGGAATTACTAGGAAATGGCCTAGGATTAAAATTACCTCTATACATGTTGTTACCAAAATTGTTCCTACCAACAAAATTCACATCCATAGATTCATTATTATTCTCAATCAAAGTAGTGTGACACCCTCAATTCAATCGTACACTAATCATACATGCAAATGTGTACGATCAAGATCAAGGACTCATGGGAAGATATCACAACACAACTCTAGACACAAGTTAAAATAATACAAGCTTTATATTACAAACCAGGGGCCTCGAGGGCTCGAATACATAAGCTCGAATACACAAGAGTCAGCGGAAGAAACAATATCTGAGTACAGACATAAGTTAGACAAGATTGCCTTAAGAGGGCTAGCATAAAAGCAACAATGATCGAAAAGGCAAGGCATCCTGCCTGGGAGCCTCCTAACTGCTCCTAGTCGTCTGCGGTCTTCACGTAATAGTAGGCATCCTCCGGGTAGTAGTAGTCATCAGTGGCGTCGTCTGGCTCCTGGGATCCGTCATCTGGTCGCAACAATCGGGTATGGGGGGAAAGAAGTAGCAAAGCAACTGTGAGTACTCATCCAAAGTACTCACAAGACTTACATCAGATCTAAACTAAGTATGCATCTGTATCAAAGGAATGTGTTGTATCTGTGGACTAAACTGCAGAAAGCCAGAAGGGAAGGGGAAAGCCTAGCCTATCGAAGACTACCATCTTCTGGAAACCACCATCTTGCAGCAACAGGAGGGAGTAGAGTAGCTTAAAGTAAAGTGGTAGAAGTGTTATCAACCTCGGCCAGAGATCCTTTCTCGACTCCCTACGAGAAAGAGATCCCAGAGCCATACTATCCATTTCTCGTATCCATTTCTCATCACACACCGTTTATCATAACCACTTCTCATCTCAAGTATCCAGTTCTAACTGTATCGATCGGGATACAACTCCAAGTGTCCATTACCGTAGGACAGGCTATCGATAGATGTTTTCTTCCCTGCGGGGGTGCACCAACTTACCCACCACGCTCGATTAACTCCGGCCGGACACACTTTCCTGGGTCATGCCCGGCCTCGGCCAAACAATATGCCGCAACCCGACCTAGGCTTAATAGAGAGGTCAGCACGCCGGACTAAACCTATGCCCCAGGGGTCATGGGCCATCTCCTCGGGAACTCCTGCACGTTGCGTATGCGGCCGGTGAGCAGACCTAGCTACCTCCTTCAACAAGGCAGGAGCTTACGCAGTCCAACCCGGCGCATGCCGCTCAGTCACTGACGTCTATTAAGCTTCGGCTGATGTATACGACGCAGAACGCCCATACTATTGCATTTCTTTTCTTCTTTTTTTTTAATATTTTCTGTTTTCTATTTAGTTTTATTTTAACTTTTGTCAAATACAAACCTAGACTCCAAATTAGTACTATTAAATATACCACCGCCACATTTAGTTTGAGGTTCAAATAAAATAGTTTAGTATTTTTATAATTTAAAAAGCATTTAATAATTATATTCAGCCACTGTTATATTCGCAAAATAGGATTAAAATACTTTTCAAAAGTGTTGGGTCACCACCATAACTAGTTATGGAATATTTTCCACACTTTGAACATTTATTTTGTATGTTTGAGAAATTTGAATATTGGACTCTAATTTGAATTAGAATTAGAATTGTGATCTGGATAAAGTGAGGATTAGCAACAGTAATGTGATGATGTGGCACCATTAGCAGGGGTTTACTGTAGCTTAATTATCCGGGCGTCACAATTCTTCCCTACTACAAGAAATCTCGTCCTGAGATTCAAGGGGTGGAGTAAGGGGGTAAAACTCCGGAAGGATGGAGCTCAACACAAGATAGGTACCTCAATGTGGCATAGAGGTATCTCTTGATTTGAAATTCGAGAAAGTCATCGAGATCAAGGTGAGGTGCAATAAGAAGCTTCAACCTGGTAGACAATTGTTTGTTTCCTGAAAGAAGGGGTGAAAGGGGTTCAGAGCGATGGAATAAGTATTGCGTCTGATACCAAAATAGATCGCCTCTCGGAAGGCGGCTCGGGATTTTCATATGAAGCCAAGCGTGAGAAATAACGTTAGAAACATGGGTGTACAAGAGAGTCAGGTTTCGATCTTGTGGAACTGTGGGTTATGGGACCACCATGTGGGTTAAAAGCAGGAAGGCGCTAAGATCTTGAACGGCCATGATAGCAAGGCAGGTCAGAGGATAGCCTGGCTGTTATGTTGGCAACAAAGTTTGGTACCAAGGGCGTGGGACGAAGAGAACCATTTTCCTGCTCGTAAGACGAGGCGGACCAATAGGCAAAGTTCTCGTCCATCGGTGGTTACTGGAATGTCATCAACAATAGTAACAGGGTCTTACTGACAGACTTGTACACCGAGGTGCTTACTTAAGCAGGGATTTATCTCTGCTCAGACAAGTTAAAATACAAGAAAGGTGAAACAACACAATGGAAAGGAAAATGTGATTATTATGATAATCAGTCCAATGGAAAGGAAAGTTGTTTATACCCAAGTATTATAGTACAACTTTCCCAAGGAAAGGCAGAGCATGATAGGGCTCCAAGTATTAAACTGTTTAGACAGAGGGGCAAGGAATTTATGAGGTTTACCCATACAACAGTGTTTGGATAATTGATCAAGAATAGTTAGCATTGCGCTCCCAGTGTTCTTGTTGATGATCGGAGTACCACACACATGCTTCGGGATAGTGTTGACATTGTCATCAGGGAAAGGTCAAACTTCGGATAGACAAAGGATCCATTGGAAACAACTTATAAAATAAGTCATACAATTTCAGCAAGGAAAAGATGAGGATAGGGCCGATGGGCTTAGCAACAATTCATCGAGGGGGCAAGGATGGTATTTCTCATCATGAATTATATTGATAACCTGGAAGAGCTCAGAATTGTTGAGATGATCACAACATATTTGTCGAGAGGTTTCATGAAAATCCAATCGATCGGCGATGACATCAAGTCAAAGGAATGATGAAGTGAAAGGTTATTGGAACCACGTGTATGATACAAACTCAAAATCAAGCTTGCTATTCAAGGCAAAATGATATGATGAGGAAGAACGATGTAGGCTTAGCTCATCGTCAAAAATTGTGCTCCGGGAAGAAGGACCAGGTAGCACAGTTAAAATTTAGCACGATAATCATATAGCCGATCAGGCTAGGAATGACTTGAAGGACAATTACACTCGTAAGCAAACAAAAATTACTTAGAGTTATTGAATCGAAGTGCAAAATCGATTCACTTATCGATGTTCTCGAGTGACTAATAACTCAGAACCCGGGGGAAAATCTGAAGTCGGTGAGAAGTAATACTAGATGAAGACTCATAGGAAGCAACAGAGTTCCTTGTTATTCTCGAGATACCGGAGGGTAATACATGAGAGAAGATAAAAATAGGGGTTGCGGATATGCATTGATCTGCAGAAGACAAGTGCTCTAACTTGTCTGAGAAATGGTATCAGGGAGAAATATGGTCGGAACCACAACTGTAAAGGATCAATTTACAGATACCAGATGATATTATATCAAGGAATTAGTTATTATAATAAGAAGCTTTCATGATAGGATCTACATCGTGTCCATGGGCATGAACACAAAGTTCAAGGCCGACTCCCACTTCTTCAATGCCTAACCTTTCATTCACTTATTGTCTTCGAAGAAGTTGTAGTGCTGGAAGTTTTATCTGGCATAACACTAGTAGAGTATGAACCGTAGGAGTTTCCGAGTTCACACAGATTAGAAAAAGGCATAGGTTCAACCCATCGGGGCATCTTAGGAACGTATACCATAAACTTAAAGAGTAAATAACACAAGCTCGAAGGTACAACATGGTTGACAAAAGGAGAGGATACAATTTACCAAAGGCATTATGTAACAAGGGAAAAGCTCACGAGAACTTAGAATGTGAGGGCCACTGTCGGATAATAATCCAACAAAGGATTTGGCAGTCCACAATGGATCTGATGTGATTATCGGTACTCAACCAAAGGAAGAATGAATGCAAAGGCATCGGATTATAGATATATCTGGATAATTTCAAAGCTTAATTACAAAGGAATTATGATTTCCAAATCGAGGGATCAGAAGCAGATGCTCTAATCAAAAGATAAGCAAGTTGAAAAGACATAGCTCAACAATCATTCAAGGTTTGATTTGCCAAGAACAAGCTCAAGTTCGGAGTGATGTCTGAGTTGGAAGAGTGAATGCTAGGATCTGATTGAGGATTGCGAGCATTCGCAACATATTGGATCAAGGAATTGGAAAGGATAGTGACAGAGGATGTCAACGGAGATTACTAGAAATATGGAATTAACCATAGTGCAGGCATGCAAGACTTTCCAAAGCAATAGGTTGCAAAGGATTCTCGGAAAGTCGAATAGCATTTCGGGGTATTTTATGAAGCACATGCATAACAAGGAATGAACAAATCCTCGATAAGTGTGAGGAATTATTCGAACATGTATTCATGCGGAAAAATGAGCTGCAAAGTAGCAGGCACAAAGGATTCTCGGAATATCTGAAGTATTTCAGGGTATCTTGTAACAACAGGAGCAACTGGGGATGAAGGTACAAGCGGCAAGGATGTTATTCATGGGGGTTACCGGTGGTTAAAAACTACAAGGCAGTGGACACAGGGTCTCGTGATACATCGAGAAGTATCTTCAGAGTCTTCTGATGTAGCAGACGATCATCTATGTTGAAGGAGCTCTCCGGAAGGAAGCGATTACGAGAACCTAGTGTTAGAGTTAGCTAAATCATTTAACCCGAATAGAAGAGATATCAGAGTCCCAGAGTATAGACGAGGAATAAAAGATCCTAATACCACCCATATGGCGACGTGGGCCCGTAAGACGTAAGCCAAGTTAGTAAAACGGTTTTCGGTTTCTAGACTCAACTTCGGCCATGGAAAGGGGATCCTACAGGCAATCGGCTCTGATACCAACTTGTGACGCTCTCGATTCAATCGTACACTAATCATACACGCAAATGTGTATGATCAAGATCAAGGACTCACGGGAAGATATCACAACACAACTCTAGACACAAGTTAAAATAATACAAGCTTTATATTACAAGCCAGGGGCCTCGAGGGCTCGAATACACAAGAGTCAGCGGAAGAAACAATATCTGAGTACAAACATAAGTTAGACAAGATTGCCTTAAGAGGGCTAGCACAAAAGCAACAATGATCGAAAAGGCAAGGCCTCCTGCCTGGGAGCCTCCTAACTGCTCCTAGTCGTCTGCGGTCTTCACGTAGTAGTAGGCATCCTCCGGGTAGTAGTAGTAGTCATCAGTAGCGTCGTCTGGCTCCTGGGATCCGTCATCTGGTCGCAACAATCGGGTATGTGGGAAAAGAAGTATCAAAGCAACCGTGAGTATTCATCCAAAGTACTCGCAAGACTTACATCAGATCTAAACTAAGTATGCATCTGTATCAAAGGAATGGGTTGTATCTGTGGACTAAACTGCAGAATGCCAGAAGGAAAGGGGAAAGCCTAGCCTATCGAAGACTAGCATCTTCTGGAAACCAACATCTTGCAGCAACAGGAGGGAGTAGAGTAGCATAAAGTAAAGTAGTAGAAGTGTTATCAACCTCGGCCAGATATCCTTTCTCGACTCCCTGCGAGAAAGCAATCCCGTAGCCATACTATCCATTTCTCATATCCACTTCTCATCACACACCGTTTCTCATAACCACTTCTCATCTCAAGTATCCAGTTCTAGTTGTATCGATCGGGATACAACTCCAAGTGTCCATTACCATAGGACAGGCTATCGATAGATGTTTTCTTCCCTGCAGGGGTGCACCAACTTACCCACCACGCTCGATTAACTCCGGCCGGACACACTTTCCTGGGTCATGCCCGGCCTCGGCCAAACAATACACCGCAACCCGACCTAGGCTTAATAGAGAGGTCAGCATGCCGGACTAAACCTATGCCCCAGGGTTCATGGGCCATCTCCCCTGGAACTCCTGCACGTTGCGTACGCGGCTGGTGAGCAGACCTAGCTACCTCCTTCAACAAGGCAGGAGCTTACGCAGTCCAACTCGGCGCGTGCCGCTCAGTCGCTGACGTCTATTAAGCTTCAGCTGATGTATACGACGCAGAACGCCCATACTATGCCCATGTGATGGTTAGTGCTATCAGGCCAGAGGCCCCTCGGATCAAATGTCCAAACCGTAGTGGATTAGGAGCACGCGGTAACGAGCAGAGACTCACGATCGATGTGACCCCGTCGCCCCGTCTCGAGTACTTTCGGCAAGGGCTAAGAATGTCCGGGCACGCCTCGTAAGTATCTCGCGGGCACATTTCAGGCCAACCCGACTCCACATCACTCGCTATTAAGCTCGCGCGGGTACCCCTCAGGGCCAACCCGTCTTTAGTAACATGCTCAGTGCAAAGTCATAGTAACCATAGTAACTGTGTGTCTAACACCAAGGGGAAAACCCGAGGAATCACCCCCGATGAATTTCACTCGATGTTGTCATTAAGGTGAATGTAAGAGGATCCACCCTCGAGGTTCATGTTTGATGGGTTGCACGACAGAGCCGTAACGAAAGTGGCTAAGGAGGAAATCACCCTCGATGACCTCGACCATATAGCTACACTACGGAGATCTCATCAGGAGTGATGCAAGAGTTTCCACCCTCGGCACTCGATGGTAACTCTACAGAGTCATACAACTAGGGGTGTGATGTGCGGTGTTGGGGCCTGGACGTCGATCACGTTGATCGAGTCATCAAACATAAGCGAGGCAACTGGGACAAGGTGGGGTCACTGATGGAACTCTAACCAACCTATACTAAGCAGTTTAGGATAAGCAGGTAAGGTATAAAAGCAGGTAACAACAACAGGCTATGCATCAGAGTAGGATCATACAGAAAGAAGTAGCAGTTCTAATGCAAGCATGAGAGGAAAGAAAATAGGCGATATCGGAATGCTCAAGGGGGGTTTGCTTGCCTGGAAGCTCTTTGAAAAGGAAGAAGTGTCGTCATCGACGTAGTCAATCACAGGGGCGACATCGGTCTCGGGGTCTACCGGAGAGAAGAGGGGGAAGAAACAATAAATATAAAGCAAACAAAGCATCCCAAAGCATAACATGGCAATATGTTGTGCCGGGTGTGACCTAACGTATGGCTACACGATACAGGTGAAGGGGGAATTCAACCGGGAATGTTTTCCCGGTTCCGTACCTGTGTCAAACAGATGACCGAAGGGGAATGTTCCATGTTCAGATAGTTAGAGGCATCTGACAGGTATGTGTGTAGCATATTCGGGTTCTTCACGTTTTTCTAGGCAACTTTTATGTAGAAAACTTTTTCATTCGAGCTACAGATTATTTTCTATAAATTATCAAAGATTTAAAGATTTTCTAGAATATTTTATTTAATCTAATCCAAATTTGACCGAGTCAAAATGACTAGTCAAAAAGGAGGGATGTGGCCCACATGTCATTGGCACATAATTTAATTGATGGCTAAACTAAAATGGAGGGGTTAAAATTGACATAGGGGGCCACATGACATAGGCTAGCAATTATCCTAAGTAGTACTAATTAGTCTAACTACTCGCCATCCCCACTTGGCAGTGAGCCATCCCCGCCTCCCACGCACACACACAACACACTCACGCACACAATTCTGTTTTCTGCTAACAAAAGATAGCATTTTGTGATTTTCATCGAATTTAATCTATGCATCAAATGGATTTGGTCCAATGGAAACATTTGAGCCTTGTCAAATGTACTACCTTTCTCATATTTTGCTTAGTCATTTTACCAGTTGTTTAACCACAGATTAGGGGCTGTCTAGGCGGTTAGTCAATGTAAAAATTGGAAAGCTAGCTAGCAGTAGAGTAAGCAGCAACAATATTAGCGCATCAGCCGAGCAAGAGCTTCAGCAGAAGCAGCGCGGGCAGGTGCAGGGGCGCGCGCGGGACGGCCAGCAGGGCCGGGCGTGGCCTGGAGCAATGGGCACGGCGTCGGGCGAGCAGCAGACTATGAAGGCGGGCGCTGCAAGGCGACAACTAGCGAGCGGAGCGCGCGCAGCTGCGGGCACGACAACGAGGTACATGGCAGGGTTCAAGGCGGTGCTTCCGCACGGGCGGCGGCAGACGGCTCCGACGGCAGTAGGCGAGCGGCGAGCGGGAGCGGGGCGTGTAGGGGCGCGCGACCAGAGAGGCTCGCAGGCATGACGCAGGCGTCCACACATAGCAGCAAAAGCAGCAGGTAGCATCTGTCCCGCGGCAGCGGTTGCTCGCGGGAGTAGCGGCGGGCGGAAGGCCACGAGGCGCGGGCAACGCGAGACGGCGTGGGGAGCAGAGGTCCGGGAGCGAGCGCAGCAGCAAGAGAGATGCGGCGGGGCGCACACGGTCAAAACGCGCGTGAGGCCAGGGCACGAGCACGCATGCGCGGCGGGCGCCGGGGCGCGGCCACGGGCGTGGCAACTGCGGGGTCGTCGGAAATTGGTGCGAGCGGGCGCGATGACCTAAGGCATTCGGGACGGGGGGAATGAGGGAGGGTTTGGACGGGGGCCTCACCGGACATGTAGTTGTGCAAGAGCATGCTCGGGGAGGGGTCGAAGCACAGGACGACGACGGAGTTGAAGAAGAAGGCGGCGGTGCTCGAGGAGGAGGATGGCGTCGATCTACTCGATGCAGGGACGCCCAGCTCGAGCCTGCCCATGTAGATGTCATAGGGGAGGTGGACGCATCGGAGGGGCTCAGGGACGGTGGTGGCCGCGGCTACGTCGGTGTCGGCGTCGCGTCCATGGCAGAGCTCGGAAGGAGGGGAAAGGGGATCTGGGCGAGGGGATAGGCGGAAGAGGAGAGAGGGGAGTGGGGTGGAGATATTTTGGGCGAGATGGGGAAGGGCTCGAGGCATCGGGGAGGGTCCTTATACTCTCCGGCGTCGCCGGCGAGGCGGTCGAGGGCAACCATGCCCCTGTAGCGACCAATCCATGGGAACAGGAGGAGAAGGAGACCCGTGGGGGTAGTTGGGCTGGCTCATGTGGGGGTGGACCGAGGCCCGGGGGAGTCAGGGGCCTTTCTCTTTTTATTTACTTTGCATTTCTTTTCTTTTTTAACATTTTTTGTTTTCTATTTAGTTTTATTCTAAATTTTGTAAAATACAAACCTAGACTCCAAATTAGTACTATTAAATATACCACTGCCACATTTAGTTTGAGGCTCAAATAAAATAGTTTAGTATTTTTATAATTTAGAAAAAATTTAATAATTATATTCAGCCACTGTTATATTCGCAAAATAGGATTAAAATACTTTTCAAAAGTACTGGGTCACCACCATAATTAGTTATGGAATATTTTCCACACTTTGAACATTTATTTTGTATGTTTGAGAAATTTGAATATTGGACTTTAATTTGAATTTGAATTAGAATTGTGATCTAGATAAAGTGAGGATTAGCAACAGTAATGTGATGATATGGCACCATTAGCAGGGGTTTACTGTAGCTTAATTATCTGGGCGTCACAAGTAGACAAAGGGATAACATTAGGATCAGAAGAGACACTGTTATTAGCAAACAATTTCATAAGTTCATCCATCTTTCCACTCAAAACATTAATTTCTTCTGTTGCATGCACCTTTTTACTAGTAGATCTTTCAGTGTGTCATTGAGAATAATTAATCATAATATTATCTAGGAGTTTAGTAGCTTCTCATAAAGTGATTTCATAAAAGCGCCTCCTGCGGCCAAATCTAAAAGATTTCTAGAAGCAAAATTCAATCCGGCATAAATTTTTTGTATAATCATCCAAAGATTCAAACCATGTGTAGGGAAATTACGAACCATCAATTTCATCCTCTCCCAAGATTGTGCAACATGCTCATGATCTATTTGTTTAAAATTCATAACATCGTTTCTATGAGAGATGATCTTAGTAGGAGGAAAATAATTAGAGATAAAAGCATCCACTACAAAAAAAGACACATCCATGACATTTTGGGCCGAACGAATTTTTTTTCTATCATACTGTAGGACCTTGAAGTAGATGTGTCTAGAGGGGGGGGGTGATTAGACACTTAATGCTAAAGTTGCAGTTTTTAAGCTTTTTCGATTTAAGTGGGGTTTAGGCACAATTTAAACATTCACAATACGTATCAAGCAAGCATGCAAAGAGTATATAGGCAGCGGAAAGTAAAGCATGCAACTTGCAAGAATGTAAAAGGAAGGGTTTGGAGAATTCAAACGCAATTGAAGACATGGATGTTTTTCCCGTGGTTCAGATAGGTGGTGCTATCCTACATCCACGTTGATGGAGACTTCAACCCACGAAGGGTAACGGTTGCGCGAGTCCATGGAGGGCTCCACCCACGAAGGGTCCACGAAGAAGCAACCTTGTCTATCCCACCATGGCCATCGCCCACTGTAACGCCCTCGATGCGGCTATATCTCCCACGTGTCGAGGCACGACTTAGAGGCATAACCGCATTGAAAGCAATGTCGCAAGTCGGGAAATCATCACACATCCCATGTACATAAATAAGATAAAGGGGAGGTACATAGTTGGCTTACACTCGCCACGTCACATCAAAGTACATAAATAACATCCATCATACAAATCACTCATGGCCCGACTACGGCGCCAAAATGGAAAAGACCCCCAACATGCGACAAGGCCCTGAATCTAACCCCGATTGGGCACCACTACTGATCATCAGGAAAAGACACATAGTAACGCTGAGAGTCCTCGTCGTACTCCCACTTGAGCTCAAGCGCGCCATCTGGAGCTGTATCATCTGTCCCTGCATCTGGTGTAATAGTAATCTGTGAGCCACAGGGACTCAGCAATCTCGCACCCTCGCGATCAAGACTATTTAAGCTTAATAGGTAGGAAAGGGGTAATGTAAGTGGAGCTGCAGCAAGCGAGTAGCATATATGGTGGCTATCTTATTCGCAAAAGAGAGCGAGAAGAGGAGCCAACGCACGAGCGGGAAACTAGAGAGCAACCTGCGCAAACATAACTCCAACACCGTGTCCACTTCCCGGACTCCGCCGAGAAGAGGCCATCACGGTAACACACTCAGTTGATTCATTTTCATTAATTAAGGTTCAAGTTATCTACAACCGGACATTAACAAATTCCCATCTGCCCATAACCGCAGGCACGGCTTTCGAAAGATCAATCCCTGCAGGGGGTCCCAACTTAGCCCATAACAAGCTCTCACGGTCAACGAAGGAATAGACCTCCACCCAAGACACACCGATCAGACTCGGTAACTCGGTACAACAAGATGATTCGACAGGTCAAAACAAGTCCAGCAACACCGCCCGAATGTGCCGACAAATCCCGATAGGAGCTGCACATATCTCGTTCTCAGGGCACACTCAGATGAGCTCTCCATACAACTAAAATCAAACCTCGAGTTTCCCCGAGGGGGCGCTGCACAGGACTCTAGTTCAGACCAACACTCAGAGGAGCACTGGCCCGTGGGGGGCTAAAATAAAGATGACCCTCGGGCTCCGGAAACCCAAGGGAAAAAGGGGTAGGTGGCAAATGGTAAAACCAATGTTGGGCATTGCTGGAAAAGCTTTAATCAAGGCGAACTATCAAGGGGTTCCCATTATAGCCCAACCGCGTAAGGGACGCAACAATCCAGGAACATAACACCGATATGACGGAAACTAGGGCGGCAAGAGTGGAACAAAACACTAGGCGAGAGGCTGAGCCTTCCACCCTTTACCAGGTATATAGATGAATTAAGATAACATAGCAATATAATGATATCACAACAAGTAAATAAATGTTCCAACAAGGAACGGCTCCAATCTTCACCTGCAACTAGCAACGCTGTAAGGAGGGGGCTGAGCAAAGCGGTAACATAGCCAATCAACGGTTTGCTAGGACAATGGTGGGTTAGAGGCTCAATCATGGAAATTGGGAGGCTGACAAGCAAGTGGTAGGCATCATAGCATTGGCAAAGCAAAAGAGCGAGCAAACTAGCATAGCAAAGATAGTAGTGATTTCGAGGGTATGATCATCTTGCCTGCACAGTTGTCAGAGTTGACTGGATCCTCAAAAGCAAACTCAACGGGCTCCTCGTTAGCAAACTCGTCTCCCGGCTCTACCCAACAACACAAACAAGCAACAAGGATACAATCAACCACGTGCAAGGGAAACCAATAATATGCAAAGATGGTATGCTATGCGAGATGCGATGCGGGATGCAAAATGCAAGACGTGACAGGAAATGCATGAACCTGGCCTCAACTTGGAAAACCAAGTGTGCCACTGGATAGAGGGGAAGAAATCCCCTGAAAACGATATAAAGATCATAGGAAATCGGAGCTACGGTTTGGAAATGGCAAGCGTTTTACGAAACGAACCGATCTGCGATTTACAGCAAGTAGGCTCCTAGATGCAACGAAATGAACATGCTATAGCCACCAAACATGAAAACAAAATACATGGAAGGGATGTACACAAGATGCTTAACAAATCACTAGCACTGAGCCATAGCTAAATTCATCCAATAAGGGGTTCAAACAAGCATGGCAAAAACGAATAAGCAAAACAGATTTCAAACTTAGTGAAATTACCACTAGTCTGAAATTTCAGACCACGATGCTCTCTTCAGAGCAGCAAAACAACATGAAACTAACCTGAACATGACAAGTAAGAACATGGCATGGAGCTACTCAACAAGCTTAACAAAACACCCAAAGTGACCTGGGGAAAAAGGGTTCACAAAATAGTCTAACGAGCACACGAACATAGATGAAACACAATCAGTTTTCAGACTTAGTGAAAACTGAGACATGCTGAAATCATAACTCACGAAGGCATGTAAACGAGCTCGATGCACTCACTACGGTGCAAGTCATGGCAAGGCAAGCATATATCCATACAGAAGGCACCAAATTCTAGCTAGATATGGCAAGAACAATGGCATAGCATGCATGGATCACTAGCAATAGCATCGGCAAAATCGCAAAAGAGTTCACGATCTGCCCAAACTAACAACGATGCAAAAGTTGAGCTCGATTGACTCAACCTAGAGCACTCCACATATGCAAACAAAGACATGGATGGATAGAGCATAACATAAATATCAAAACTCCCTTACTGATCATCCTCAAAAGAGGCACGGATCACTAGGAAACAAGCTGAACATATGGCATCATGAACTAAAATATCCCAGACTTAGAGAAAAATCACTGTCCCTGAAAACAGAATTCTCAGGTACCCCTCTTTGCAAGCTTGCACAAGTCACCACACACATCCTAAAAATGCATGGGTGGCACCTCTAGAAAGAAGACAAAATGCTTAACAATTCATCCCAAAGGGGCACACGCATATCATGCACACAATAATCATGGCAAAAAATGACAAAAGTCTATGATGAGCTAACGGATCTGCAATTTAACTCATGATGCCTCCTTCTAACAGCATTTAGGGCATCAAGATTAACTCAAATGCAAATGATGCAATGGAATGAAATGATGTACTCGTTGAGACGAAGATTTTGATATATCATATGTCCAAAACGGAGCTACGGATGCGGAGATATGGTAGGTCAAAGATTGCATAAAAGATTAAGGGGAAGAGGGAGAAGTCAACCGGATCTAGGGTTTTTCCCAGATCTGAGATCTGCACGCGGAACGAGGACCGACGGGATCACTGTTCACCGGAGAGAGAGGGTTCGCCGGAGGAGGACCGCAGGGCGTGGGGAGGCTCGCCGGAGCCCGATCCGGCCGCCGGAGGAACCGGACGAGGGTGGCGGGGCCCGGTGGTGGCCACGGCGAGGTTGGGCGGCGGCGGGCGCCACCGGCGGACGGCGGGGCCGCGGCTCGAGGTGCCGGCCGGCGACGATGGCGGGCGGCGGCGCTGGTGCCCCGGGTGGCCGGCCGCGAGGAGGGCGGCGGCGCTGCGGGCGTGAGGCGGCGGGGCGATGACGCAGGTCGGGAGGGCCGGCTCCGAGCTCCCCGGGCCGCGCAGCGGACGGCGAGTGGCGCGATGCCACGTGGCGGCGGCGGGCGGTGGCGGACACTGTCTGGCCGGGGGCGGACGTGTCCGTCGGTGGCGGGGTGAGTTTAGGGTTTCGGGGAGGAAGAGAGATCCGAAAATGGAGGGGTGTATATATAGGCATAGAGGGAGTTAGGAGAGTCCAAATGAGGTGCGGTTTTTGGCCACGCGATCGTGATCGAACGACCGAGACGATGGAGCAGAGTTTGGTGGGTTTTGGGCCAAATTGGAGGGGTGTTGGGCTGCAACACACACGAGGCCTTTTCGGTCCCTCGGTTAACCGTTGGAGTATCAAACGAAGTCCAAATGGTACGAAACTTGACAAGCGGTCTACCGGTAGTAAACCGAGGCCGCATGGCAAGTATCGGTCCAATCCGGAAATGTTTAATCCCCACACACGAAAGAAGGCTGGATATGGCCACCGGAGGAGAACGGAGCACCGGAATGCAAAACGGACAACGGGGAAAATGCTCGAATGCATGAGATGAACATGGATGCAAATGCAATGCACGTGAAGACATGATATGAGATGCATGAAAACGAAAACAACACATGGAGACAAAGACCCGAACCCGAGGAATAAATATAACTTAATGCTGGAAACGGCAAGAGTTGGAGTACAAATTGGGAAAGTTATATCTGGGGCATTACAACACTCCACCACTACGAAAAGATCTCGTCCCGAGATCTAGGACTGAAAGAACTCCGGGTACTCAGAACGGAGGTGATCCTCGCGTTCCCAGGTAGCTTCACGGTCGGAATGGTGTGACCACTTGACTTTGAGAAATTTGATTGACTTGTTGCAAGTTCTGCGTTCAGTCTCTTCAAGGATTGCAACTGGGTGCTCACGATAGGAGAGATCTTCTTGGAGCTCAATGTCCTCGAAGTTGACGGTGCGTTCAGGCGTTTTGAAGCACTTTCGGAGTTGGGAGACATGGAACACATCATGAACATTGGCAAAGTTAGAAGGAAGCTCGAGTTGATAGGCGAGGTCGCCTCTCTTGTTGACAATCTTGAAAGGTCCGACGTATCTGGGGGCAAGCTTCCCTTTGATACCGAAGCGATGAGTCCCTTTCATAGGAGAGACGCGGAGGTAAACATGATCTTCGATCTCGAAAGCCAAATCACGGTGCTTACTATCATAGTAGCTCTTCTGGCGGGATTGGGCTGCTTTGAGGTTATCACGAATGACCTTGCACATTTCTTCTGCCTCTGTGATCAGGTCATTACCCAGCAGCTGACATTCACCGGTTTCAGACCAGTTGAGAGGTGTACGACACTTCCTACCATACAGAATTTCAAATAGGGCCTTGCCCGAACTTGCTTGAAAACTGTTGTTGTATGAGAATTCAGCATAAGGAAGACAATCCTCCCACTTCATGCCGAAGGAGATAACACAAGCCCTGAGCATATCTTCAAGAATCTGGTTGACACGCTCGACTTGACCGCTTGTTTGAGGATGGAAAGCAGTGCTGAAGCGAATGTTGGTGCCCATGGCCTTCTGAAAAGAATCCCAAAACTTGGAGGTAAAGATGCTGCCACGGTCTGAAGATATCACTTGAGGAATACCGTGCAGAGAGACAATTCGAGAGGTATAGAGTTCCGCCAATTGAGCTGCAGTGATCGACTCTTTGATAGGCAGAAAGTGAGCCACTTTGGTGAGCTTGTCGATGACAACGAATATAGCATCATTGCCACGCTTGGACTTTGGAAACCCGGTCACGAAGTCCATTTCAATGTGGTCAAACTTCCATTCCAGAATGGCAAGAGGTTGGAGGAGACCTGCTGGCCTTTGGTGTTCTGCCTTCACTCTTCTACAGACATCACATTCATTCACGAATTGAGCGATCTCGCGCTTCATTCGAGTCCACCAATAGGTTTGCTTGAGATCCTGATACATCTTCGTGCTCCCAGGGTGGATGGAGAGGAGAGAGTTCTGAGCCTCGTTCATGATCACCTTACGAAGTTCACTTTTGGGCACAACAATTCGATCCTCGAAGAAGAGAGTGTCCTTGTCATCAAGTCGGTAGCACTTGTACTTGGACTGACTCTTTGCAATACCAATCTTCACCTTCTTCACCATAGCATCAAGAAGCTGGGCTTGGCGAATTTGGTCTTCCAATGTAGGAGAGACTTGAAGGTTGGCAAGGAAACCTTGAGGAACAATTTGCAGATTAAGTTTGCGGAAAGCTTCACAAAGCTCGGGTTGATAAGGCTTGAGAACCAGACTGTTGCAATATGCTTTTCTGCTCAAAGCGTCAGCAATCACATTGGCCTTGCCTGGAGTATACTCAATACTCGGATTGTACTCTTGAATCATCTCGACCCATCGAGTCTGCCTGAGGTTGAGATTAGGCTGAGTGAAGATGTACTTGAGACTCTTGTGATCAGTGAAAATGTCCACTTTTCTTCCCAATAGAAGATGTCTCCAAGTCAACAAAGCGTGCACAACTGCCGCCAACTCGAGATCATGAGTGGGGTAGTTCTTCTCATTAGGCTTCAATTGGCGAGAGGTATAAGCAACAACTTTCTTCTCTTGCATCAGTACAGCACCGAGACCTTGGAGAGAGGCATCACAAAAGACCTCGTACGGCTTGGTTTCATTAGGCGGAGTCAGAACTGGAGCAGTGATTAATTTCTCTTTCAAAGTGTTGAAAGCAACATCACACTCCGGAGACCAAACGTACTTGACGTGCTTCTGAAGAATATTTGAGAGAGGCTTCGCGATCTTGGAAAAAATTTCAACGAATCTTCGGCAATAGCTTGCGAGACCGAGGAAGCTACGGAGTTGCTTCACATTCTGAGGAGGTTCCCAATTAACAATTGCAGACACCTTCTCAGGATCCACGGAAATGCCCTTGGCAGAGATGATATGGCCAAGATAAAGCACCTCATCGAGCCAAAATTCACACTTGGAGAACTTGGCGTAGAACTGTTGTTCCCTGAGCTTCTCAAGAACCAAACGCAAGTGCTTGGCATGATCTTCCTTGTTCTTGGAGAAAACCAGAATGTCGTCAAGATAGACCAAAACAAAGTCATTGGTGTAGGGGTTGAAGATGAAGTTCATCATGCGAGAGAACGTCGGAGGAGCGTTGGTGAGGCCAAAAGACATGACAGTGTATTCATATGACCCATAGCTTGTCCTGAAGGCCGTCTTGGGAATATCTTGCTCACGAATACGAATTTGATGATAACCCATACGGAGATCAAGCTTGGAGAATACTTGGGCACCCTTGAGTTGTTCGAACAGCTCATTGATGTTAGGAAGTGGGTATTTGTTCTTGATGGTCTTCTTGTTCAATGGACGATAATCAACACAAAGTCGGTCCGATCCATCCTTCTTCTTCACAAAAAGAACACCACAACCCCACGGAGAAGTACTAGGCCGAATGAGACCCATTCTTTCTTGAACATCGAGTTGTTTCTTCAACTCCTTCAACTCTTCGGGGCCGAGCTTGTAAGGACGTTTGCACACAGGTTCCGTACCGGGCTCAAGTTCAATAACAAATTCAACCGGCCGGTGCGGAGGCATTCCTGGGAGTTCTTCCGGGAAGACGTCTTGATACTCACAAACAACCGGAATCTGCGAAATAGCATCCAATTCACCCTTCTCATTGAGAGAAAACAACCGGATTGTATCATCACGAGCGGCAAAGACAATGACATCCTTAAACGGATGAGTCAGTTGAATCTGCCTGGCTGCACAATCGAGGTGAGCCTTGTGTTTAGAGAGCCAGTCCATCCCAAGAATGAGATCAATATCGGAATCGCCAAGAACAATTGGGGAAGAAAGGAACTTGTAGTCGCCCATGGTGATAGTAACATCTGGGACACAGAAATTAGCTGTCATTTGTTTGCCCGGTGACACAATTTGTAAAGAATTTTGCAGGTGCTGGTAATCGCAGTCGTACTTTGATGGAAAAGGTTTGGAAATGAAGCAATGCGATGCACCAGTGTCAAAAAGAACTTTTGCAGGAATATCATTAACAGGAAGGTTACCCATGATCACATCTGACGAATCCTCTACCTGAGCTGCGTTCATCAAGTTGACCTTGGCGGACTTGGGGTTATGCTTGACCACAGCTGTACTTGCCGATCTAACAAGAGGAGGAGGAGGAAGACGCCTCTGATTGAAACACTTGTTGGTGTAGTGACCCTTCTGTTGGCACTTGTTGCACGTGACCTCAGAGAGCGGACGGTGGTACGGAGCACTCGATCTTGGAGCTTGAGACGAAGTCTTGTTCTGAAAGCCTGGGTTGGGTGGGTGGGATGAACCACTGCCACCTTTGCTCTTCTGCTGATACGGCTGACGGAACGGAGGAGGAGGAAGCCAATACTTCTGCTGCTTGGCCACTTGAGTAGAGGAAGAAGGCATAGTGTCTCTGAATCGCTTCCTGGAAGCATCACACCTCAACTGAGCAGCCTCTTGCTTCAGTGCCATGTTGTAGAACTCATCGTATCTCAGCGGCTCGAAGAGGACAAGAGCGAGCTGAATTTCTTCACGGAGACCACCCCTGAACTGATAGATCATGCTCTTCTCATCAGGAACATCCTGCTTGGCAAAACGGGCGAGCTTCTGGAACAACTTGTTGTAGTCATAGACAGACAAAGAGCCTTGCTTCAGATTGCGGAATTCCTCACGTTTGCTTTCAGTCACACTCTGAGGAATGTGATGAGCTCGGAAATCACGACGGAAATCATCCCAAGTGATCAAACGTCCACCTCTGGAATCCTTGTACTGCTGGAACCACTCTGCGGCCTGATCTTTGAGCTGGAAAGAAGCGAACTTGACGAAATCTTCAGGCCTGACGTTGCTACATTCAAAATGCTTGCCCAGATCGACTAGCCAATCGTCAGCATCGGTAGCCTCAACACAATTGCTGAACATCTTTGGACCATTTGCGAGGAACTGGTTCAGAGTAGCAAAATGGTTCTAATTGTTGCCTTGATTCCCTTGACTTCCTTGATTCCGCTCTTGGAGGATTTGCATGATCAACTGTGTATTTGCATTAGTTGCGGCCATCATAGCTTGCCAAGCCTCCGGAGGTGGTGGAGGTGGTGGCGGATCAGGGTTCGGAGTCGTGCGCGTTGGAGGAGCCATCCTGAAGAGGTTGACCACCATTAGCACCCAAATAGAGAAATATTGAAGGTGAATCCAACGGAATGAAAATTGCAACATAAAGTCTTCACATCCGAACGAAATGAACGAATGCACTTCTCTTGAAGTGGTCACATATTCCTAAATTGCGAAGCCACGAAGAATCAGGTAGAAGAGGTACATCAACGAGGGATGGAATCAACATATGACGTCGAAGCAACTCGAATACCACAACTAAAAATAAAACCAAGGGTTGGCTTGCGAAATAAGCCGAAACAAATATATGATAGAGATTTCGTCCGAAGTTTTCGTGGTGGGACCTACACGGGCTCGATCGTACAACACCATCATGTACAAGGCAGTGCACATGACATACGAAGCGTCCCCGAGTCAGCATAGCCAAGGACTCTTTAAGACACAACGAGACCACTGTAAAATCGACCGTGAATAGGTGAACCACTAGACGTCGAACCCCAATTTCATATCATACATCTGTTGGGAAGATATCCTAAGAGTTACTTGAATTCCCACCTATGAAACTCCCGAAACTTTCCGGTTATGCAATTAGGTGCTGGGGATACAGGGGAAGCATAATATCTCACCCAAGCTAGCAAATCCTACATCCAGCTGTATCCATCCTTCAACACATAACCAAGAAACCTTCGGAAATCATCTACCTCAACCTTCGAAAAGCATTCGTTATACAAGTTATGGCGATACTCCCAAACTCCCCCCCCCCAGTACTGGGTGGCGTCGAGGTTATCTCACCAACGAACTGCATAAAGGAGATTTTCGATGTCGCGAACATATCTCAAGTATACCAGAATTGCAACGATAAAATTATGATGACAACACCTCAGAGCTCAACTCCCCGGGACACTTCCACTAAACCCCTGACAGGAGGCACCAAGACAGTGTTCTCATCATAAGCCATCGAAACAAATCCAAGATACTCACATGATCCTAAATTTTTTTTTAGTGAAATTTGAGAAGAGAAGAGTCAAAACTCTACGTCAGGATGCCTTACCAGAGCGATGAGGAGACTGGGAAGTAAAAAGAATTCCTAAGCTCTCCGATATATAATTCCTAAAGGACTCAAAACATTTTTCTAGACACAACTCGGCTGCTAAAAATGATCAAGCAATGGGGGCTCCTAAGGTCGGGGAAGGCTCTGATTACCAACTTGTAACGCCCTCGATGCGGCTATATCTCCCACGTGTCGAGGCACGACTTAGAGGCATAACCGCATTGAAAGCAATGTCGCAAGTCGGGAAATCATCACACATCCCATGTACACAAATAAGATAAAGGGGAGGTACATAGCTGGCTTACACTCACCACGTCACATCAAAGTACATAAATAACATCCATCGTACAAATCACTCATGGCCCGACTACGGCACCAAAATGGAAAAGACCCCCAACATGCAACAAGGCCCTGAATCTAACCCCGATTGGGCACCACTACTGATCATCAGGAAAAGACACATAGTGACGCTGAGAGTCCTCGTTGTACTCCCACTTGAGCTCAAGCGCGCCATCTGGAGCTGTATCATCTGTTCCTGCATCTGGTGTAATAGTAATTTGTGAGCCACAGGGACTTAGCAATCTCGCACCCTCGCGATCAAGACTATTTAAGCTTAATAGGTAGGAAAGGGGTAATGTAAGTGGAGCTGCAGCAAACGACTAGCATATATGGTGGCTATCTTATTCGCAAAAGAGAGCGAGAAGAGGAGGCAACACACGAGCGGGAAACTAGAGAGCAACCTGCGCAAACATAACTCCAACACCGTGTCCACTTCCCGGACTCCGCCGAGAAGAGGCCATCACGGTAACACACTCAGTTGATTCATTTTAATTAATTAAGGTTCAAGTTATCTACAACCAGACATTAACAAATTCCCATCTGCCCATAACCGCGGGCACGGCTTTCGAAAGATCAATCCCTGCAGGGGGGTCCCAACTTAGCCCATAACAAGCTCTCACGGTCAACGAAGGAATAGACCTCCACCCAAGACACACTGATCAGACTCGGTATCTCGGTACAACAAGATGATTCGACAGGTCAAAACAAGTCCAGCAACACCGCCCGAATGTGCCGACAAATCCCGATAGGAGCTGCACATATCTCGGTCTCAGGGCACACTCAGATGAGCTCTCCATACAACTAAAACCAAACCTCGAGTTTCCCTGAGGGGGCGCTGCACATGACTCTAGTTCGGACCAACACTCAGAGGAGCACTGGCCCGTGGGGGGCTAAAATAAAGATGACCCTCGGGCTCCGGAAACCCAAGGGAAAAAGGGGTAGGTGGCAAATGGTAAAACCAATGTTGGGCATTGTTGGAAAAGCTTTAATCAAGGCGAACTATCAAGGGGTTCCCATTATAGCCCAACCGCGTAAGGGACGCAACAATCCGGGAACATAACACCGATATGACGGAAACTAGGGCGGTAAGAGTGGAACAAAACACTAGGTGAGAGGCCGAGCCTTCCACCCTTTACCAAGTATATAGATGAATTAAGATAACATAGCAATATAATGATATCCCAATAAGTAAATAAATGTTCCAACAAGGAACGGCTCCAAGGAGGGGGCTGAGCAAAGCGGTAACATAGCCAATCAATGGTTTGCTAGGACAATGGTGGGTTAGAGGCTCAATCATGGCAATTGGGAGGCTGACAAGCAAGTGGTAGGCATCGTAGCATTGGCAAAGCAAAAGAGCGAGCAAACTAGCATAGCAAAGATAGTAGTGATTTCGAGGGTATGATCATCTTGCCTGCATAGTTGTCAGAGTTGACTGGATCCTCAAAAGCAAACTCAACGGGCTCCTCATTAGCGAACTCGTCTCCTGGCTCTACCCAACAACACAAACAAGCAACAAGGATACAATCAACCACGTGCAAGGGCAACCAATAATATGCAAAGATGGTATGCTATGCGAGATGCGATGCGGGATGCAAAATGCAAGACGTGACAGGAAATTCATGAACCTGGCCTCAACTTGGAAAACCAAGTGTGCCACTGGATAGAGGGGAAGAAATCCCCTGAAAACGATATAAAGATCATAGGAATCGGAGCTACGGTTTGGAAATGGCAAGCGTTTTACGAAACGAACTGATCTGCAATTTACAGCAAGTAGGCTCCTAAATGCAACGAAATGAACATGCTACAGCCACCAAACATGAAAACAAAATACCTGGAAGGGATGTACACAAGATGCTTAACAAATCACTAGCACTGAGCCATAGCTAAATTCATCCATTAAGGGGTTCAAACAAGCATGGCAAAAACGAATAAGCAAAACAGATTTCAAACAGTGAAATTACCACTAGTCTGAAATTTCAGACCACGATGCTCTCTTCGGAGCAGCAAAACAACATGAAACATAACCTGAACATGACAAGTAATAACATGGCATGGAGCTACTCAACAAGCTTAACAAAACACCCAAAGTGACCTGGGGAAAAAGGGTTCACAAAATACTCTAACGAGCACACGAACATAGATGAAACACAATCAGTTTTCAGACAGTGTAAACTGAGACATGCTGAAATCATAACTCACGAAGGCATGTAAACGAGCTCGATGCACTCACTACGGTGCAAGTCATGGCAAGGCAAGCATATATCCATACAGAAGGCACCAAATTCTAGCTAGACATGGCAAGAACAATGGCATAGCATGCATGGATCACTAGCAATAGCATCGGCAAAATCGCAAAAGAGTTCACGATCTGCCCAAACTAACAACGATGCAAAAGTTGAGCTCGATTGACTCAACCTAGAGCACTCCACATATGCAAACAAAGACATGGATGGATAGAGCATAACATAAATATCAAAACTCCCTTACTGATCATCCTCAAAAGAGGCACAGTTCACTAGGAAACAAGCTGAACATATGGCATCATGAACTAAAATATCCCAGACTTAGAGAAAAATCACCAAGTCCCTGAAAACAGAATTCTCAGGTACCCCTCTTTGCAAGCTTGCACAAGTCACCACACACATCCTAAAAATGCATGGGTGGCACCTCTAGAAAGAAGACAAAATGCTTAACAATTCATCCCAAAGGGGCACAGGCATATCATGCACACAATAATCATGGCAAAAAATGACAAAAGTCTATGATGAGCTAACGGATCTGCAATTTAACTCATGATGCCTCCTTCTAACAGCATTTAGGGCATCAAGATGAACTCAAATGCAAATGATGCAATGGAATGAAATGATGTACTCGTCGAGACGAAGATTTTGATATATCATATGTCCAAAACGGAGCTACGGATGCGGAGATATGGCAGGTCAAAGATTGCATAAAAGATTAAGGGGAAGAGGGAGAAGTCAACCGGATCTAGGGTTTTTCCCAGATCTGAGATCTGCACGCGGAACGAGGACCAACGGGATCACTGTTCACTGGAGAGAGAGGGTTCGCCGGAGGAGGACCGCAGGGCGTGGGGAGGCTCGCTGGAGCCCGATCCGGCCGCCGGAGGAACCGGACGAGGGTGGCGGGGCCCGGTGGTGGCCACGGCGAGGTTGGGCGGCGGCGGGCGCCACCGACGGACGGCGGGGCCGTGGCTCGAGGTGCCGGCCGGCGACGATGGCGGGCGGCGGCCCCGGTGCCCCAGGTGGCCGGCCGCGAGGAGGGCGGCGGCGCTGCGGGCGTGAGGCGGCGGGGCGATGGCGCGGGCCGGGAGGGCCGGCTCCGGGCTCCCCGGGCCGCGCGGCGGACGGCGAGTGGCTCGATGCCACGTGGTGGCGGCGGGCGGTGGCGGACACTGTCCGGCCGGGGGCGGACGTGTCCGTCGGTGGCGGGGTGAGTTTAGGGTTTCGGGGAGGAAGAGAGATCCGAAAATGGAGGGGTGTATATATAGGCATAGAGGGAGTTAGGAGAGTCCAAATGAGGTGCGGTTTTTGGCCACGCGATGGTGATCGAACGACCGAGACGATGGAGCAGAGTTTGGTGGGTTTTGGGCCAAATTGGAGGGGTGTTGGGCTGCAACACACACGAGGCCTTTTCGGTCCCTCGGTTAACCGTTGGAGTATCAAACGAAGTCCAAATGGTACGAAACTTGACAGGCGGTCTACCGGTAGTAAACCGAGGCCGCATAACAAGTCTCGGTCCAATCCGGAAATGTTTAATCCCCACACACGAAAGAAGGCTAGAAATGGCCACCGAAGGAGAACGGAGCGCCGGAATGCAAAACGGACAACGGGGAAAATGCTCGAATGCATGAGATGAACATGTATGCAAATGCAATGCACGTGAAGACATGATATGAGATGCATGAAAACGAAAACAACACACGGAGACAAAGACCCGAACCCGAGGAATAAATATAACTTAATGCCGGAAACGGCAAGAGTTGGAGTACAAATTGGGAAAGTTATATCTGGGGCGTTACACCCACGAAGGACTTGCCTCACTAGCGGTATATCTTCATGAAGTAGGCGATCTCCTTGCCCTTACAAACTCCTTGGTTCAACTCCACAATCTTGTCGGAGGCTCCCAAGTGACACCTAGCCAATCTAGGAGACACCACTCTCCAAGAAGTAACAAATGGTGTGTTGATGATGAACTCATTGCTCTTGTGCTTCAAATGATAGTCTCCCCAGCACTCAACTCTCTCTCACAGGATTTGGATTTGGTGGAAAGAAGATTTGAGTGGAAAGCAACTTGGGGAAGGCTAGAGATCAAGATTCATGTGGTAGGAATGGAATATCTTGGCCTCAACACATGAGTAGGTGGTTCTCTCTCAGAACATATGAGTTGGAAGTGTAGATGTGTTCTAATGGCTCTCTCCCCGAGTGAAGAGGAGGTGGAGGGGTATATATAGCCTCCACACAAAATCCAACCATTACACACAATTTACCAATCTTGGTGGGACCAAATCAACAAACTCGGTCGGACCGAAATAGTAAACCTAGTGACCGTTAGAGATTCTCGGTGGGACTGACATGCAACTTGGTAGGACCGATATGGTTAGGGTTAGGGCATAACGTAATCTCGGTGAGAACGATTACACAAACTCGGTGAGACCGATTTGGTAATAAGCTAACCAGAGGGTTGGTCAGGCAAACTCAGTGGGACCGATTACACAAACTCGGTGAGACCGAATTTGGTAATGAGCATACACAGTTAGTTTGCATTGTAACCTCGGTAGTACCGATTGCACAAGATCGGTGAGACCGATTTTGGCAATGGACATACACAGTGAGATTACAATCCCATCTCGGTGAGACCGAGATCCCTATCGGTAGAACTGATTTGCTAGGGTTTGGCAATGGCTATGACAAGTGAAACTCGGTGGCGCCGGGTTGAAAGAATCGGTAGGGCCGAGTTTGGCTTTGGGTTTAGGTCAAATGTGGATATGGGAAAGTAGCTGAGGATTTTGGAGCATATCATTAGGCACTTGAAGCAAGAGGCTCATTAAGCAACACCTCATCCCTCCTTGATAGTATTGGCTTTTCCTATGGACTCAATGTGATCTTGGATCACTAAAATGTAAAATGAAGAGTCTTGAGCTTTAAGCTTTAGCCAATCCTTTGTCCTTAGCATCTTGGAGAATTTCCCACAACTTTTAGTCCATGCCACTCCATTGTTGAACTTATCTGAAACATACTAGATAGAAACGTTAGTCCAACAAGAGATATGTTGTCATTAATTACCAAAACCACCTAGGGAGCACTTGTGCTTTCAATCTCCCCCTTTTTGGTAATTGATGGCAACATACATCAAAGCTTTAGATAAAGATATAAAGAACAACAAGTAAAGCTTTGGAAGGACATGTAACAAGCATAGGCTCCCCCTACATGTATGCACTCATGTAAATGTGAAATATAGAGGCATGTGAGAGCATAACCATGACAGAGTAGGCAATGTGTTACATGTATCTTGGCCATAGGCATGAGAGCAAAAGATTATTAAGGAAAATACCTTCATGGTCATGAGTCCTTCTTGCAAACAGTATGTACATAAGCAAGAATTCCTCATACTCATGATTTTGATGCATACACTTACCTTGTAGTCTTTAGCTGGCTTAGGATGGAATGAACCTGCACAAACAAGGTTAGATAACACAGGTACCTCCACTAGCCAGAGCAAACCAAAGAAGCCACAAGAGTACCAAGACTGGGATGACATGTAGAGAGTGAGTACAAGGTACCACAATGGATTCAACATGTCCCCAAGAGTAAAGATATGCAATGAATTTGACTGATTTCTTTCCCTTAGGTGTCTTGCTCCCCCTGAATCTTACATGGGATATTGGGAGAAGATAGGGAACAGAAAATCAGAGCTGAAAGATACAAATGGATAGAACTTAATGCAAATAAGCACATATGAACATGTCTTTCCCCCAAAAAGACATGTGACATCTCTCCTCTTGAACATCAAGCATCTGGGATCCGCATCTGGGATCCTTGAGTATTCTCTCCCCCTGGAAATCTCTTTCTCCCCCTTAATACTTTCTCCCTTGTAGGTGATAAGCTTTGATGTGATATCTCTCTCTCCCCCTTTGACATCAATTTCCAAGAAGGGCTTTCTGGAATCCGTCGTATAGGTTTGGTCCTTGAGACTCAGCACAAAGCAATGGATAAAACTATGATGCTTGTAGAGGAAAAGATTCATTGAGTAGAGCTGGATCAGAAGAAATATAGAACAAGTGGCAAACTGTTTTTCCTGTTGTGAAGTCGGTGGCACCGTGTGGCATGTTTCGATGGGGCCGAAAAGATTCGGTTGGGCCAAAAACTACAAGTCGGTGAAATCGAGTTCAACACAGAGAAAAACACTTGTCACCTCAGCTCACTAAACATGTAGGATCTCACAAAGATTTGCAATGAATTATCTGAAGGATTTGCAAGGAATTGAATGCAGAAAATGCAGAACAAAAACAAAAAGAAAAGAGAAGAAACTGAAAGATGTAGATGAAGTTTTTTTTGAAAAAAGAGAAAGAAAATAAATATGCATGAGACAAATGCAATAATACAGAAAAGAACACAAGAGAACTTCATCTAGAGTGGGGCGGTGACATAGTCACCTATGTTAGAGTATATTGACTTAGGAGTCAAGTGAGAACACTTGATCATAGGTCATACTCATCGTTTAAGCTCAAAATGGGGTTACCATTTTTCGTTTAAGAATCTTGATGTATTCACATCTTTTTGAGTTGCTTTAACTCATGTCTTGGAGTAAAGCTTCTCTAAGATGGAATAACATACCTTGGGTGGTGGTGCGGTTCTTGCTCATGTAGTTGAACTTGTGTGGGTGCTCAAGGTTGACGTAGCTCATCAAGAGTTGGGAGCACCACTTGGAGTTTGAGTGCATCTACCTACATGGGTTAGTTCTTGCAAGGAAGAGCACTTGTGTGTCCAAAAATGACAATCATGAAGCTCAACATAGAATTTGTCAAAGGATATGCTTGAATGGTTTTGTGCTTCCTTGTCTTCAACCACCATTGTGTAGAGACTTGGTGATGTAGAGATTGCTCAAGATGTGAGTGAGTCGCAATCTCATGGAATTAGATTCAACCAAGCACCTACATGGGTTAGACAACATGCAAGGTACAAATATATCCAAGACATAAGATAGTCATTATAAGAGATATATCATGGATTAGTCATAAGCTCATGTCTTGCATGTACCCAATGGAGTTCCTACTCCAAGTTCGAAGCATCAATAATGTTCAATTCACCTCTCAACCTGCAAAATACTTTCTCATCAAGAGGTTTAGTAAATATATCCGCTAATTGCTTATCGGTGCGAACATGCTTAAGATCAATGTCACCCTTAGCAACATGGTCTCGAATGAAATGATGACAAACTTCAATATGCTTAGTTCGAGAATGTTGTACAGGATTATGACCAATTTTGATAGCACTTTCATTGTCACAAAGCAGTGGAACATGTTTCACATAGATCCCATAATCTTTAAGAGTTTGGGTCATCCAAAGTAATTGAGCACAACATGAACCAGCGGCAATGTATTCCGCTTCGGTGGTGGATAAGGATACCGAGTTTTGTTTCTTGGAAGACCAAGACACAAGAGATCTACCAAGAAATTGACAAGTACCCAAAGTAGACTTTCTATCAACCTTGTCTCCGGCATAATCCGAGTCGGAATAGCCAACAAGATCAAAAGAAGACCTCTTAGGATACCAAATGCCAAAGTTTGGTGTATGAATTAAGTATCTCACTATCCTTTTCACGGCCTTAAGATGACATTCTTTAGGAACAGCTTGATAACGTGCACACATGCACACACTTAGCATAATGTCGGGACGTGAAGCACATAGGTATAACAAAGAACCAATCATAGAGCGATAAACCTTTTGATCAACCGGTTCACCATCTTTGGTCAAATCAAGATGTCCACTAGTAGGCATGGGTGTAGGCATACCTTTGCATCCTTGCATATTGAACTTCTTGAATAAGTCCTTGGTGTACTTCGTTTGAGAGACAAATGTACCTTCCTTACTTTGCTTGATTTGCAAACCGAGAAAGAATTTGAGTTCACTCATCATAGACATCTCAAACTTCTCTGACATTAGCTTTCCAAACTTTTCACTAAAGAGAGGGTTAGTTGAACCAAATATGATATCATCAACATAAATTTGGCATACAAATAGCTCTCCATTAACCCTTTTAGTAAAAAGAGTAGAATCAATTTTACCAATTTCAAAGCCACTTGCAATAAGGAACTTGGTCAAGCATTTATACCATGCTCTAGGAGCTTGTTTCAGACCATAAAGGGCTTTGTGAAGTTTGTAAACATGATTAGGTTTCTTAGGATTGACAAAGCCGTGAGGTTGTTTGACATAAACTTCCTCCTCTATTTCACCATTTAGAAAAGCACTTTTAATGTCCATTTGGTACAAGGTGATATTATGGTGATTAGCATAGGCAAGTAAGATGCGAATGGACTCAAGTCTAGCAACGGGAGCATATGTCTCACCATAGTCCATACCTTCGACTTGTGTGTACCCTTGGGCGACGAGACGTGCTTTGTTGCGAACCACTTGTCCATCTTCATCTTGCTTGTTGCGAAACACCCATTTGGTACCAATGATGTTGTGGTTGTTGTCGGGCTTCTCAACCAATGTCCAAACTTGGTTTCTCTCAGAGTTGTGTAGCTCTTCATGCATAGCATTTATCCAATCCGGATCTTCCAATGCTTCTTCAACCTTCATAGGTTCAATGCTAGAGATGATTGAATAGTTTTCACAAAAGTTAGCTAAACGAGTTTTGAGCGAGTGATTCTCCCGGTTTGAATATCATTGTAGATTTGCTCGACGGGATGATCTTTGGCAATTCTTGCTCCAACTCGTGAGAGCTTTTGCTTGGGTCTTTGTTGAACATCTTCTTCATCTTGTTCTTCTTCTTGGCCTTCTTCATTGTTGACATTGTCGTTCTCTTGTCGCGGTGGAGAAGGAGGTTGTTGATGTTCGTCTTGATGCATTTCCTCGTCTTCTTCATCTTGGTGTGTCCCACTTGTGGATGCTTCCGTATCAATTCTTGGTTCACCTTGTCGTGAAGTAGAAGCTTTCACTTGGACAAATGACGTACTCTCCTTCACCTCCGTTGGACGAATTTTGCCAATAGACAAGTCTTGGATTGCTTCTGAAGGGTCTTTGTCTCCTACATCGATTGGCGATTGCTCTACTTGCGAGCCATTAGATTCATCAAACTTCACATCTACCGTCTCTTCAACCTTTCAGGTGAAATTGTTGTAGACACGGTAAGTGTGAGAGTTTGAGCCATAACCAAGTAGAAAACCTTCATGAGATTTAGGGGCAAACTTTGAACGACGATGCTTGTCAAGAATGTAGCACTTTGAGCCGAATACTCGAAAGAATCCAACTTGGGGTTTGTTACCGGTGAGGAGCTCGTATGCCATCTTGCCGAGTAGCTTGTGAAGATACAAGCGATTTGTTGCATGACAAGCTGTCTCAACTGCTTCTGCCCAAAAGTGCTTCGGCGTCTTGTACTCATCAAGCATCGTTCTCGCCATTTCGATGAGCGTCCGGTTCTTCCTCTCAACAACTCCATTTTGTTGAGGTGTTTACGTAGCCGAGAACTCGTGTGAAATCCCTTCTTCGTCAAGAAAGGTGTCCACATTTGCGTTCTTGAACTCCATTCCGTCGTCACTCTGAACCTTCTTGATCTTCACGTCAAACTAATTTTGGGCCTTCCTAGCAAAGTTTTTGAAGATCTTCTGGACCTGTGACTTGTGATCAAGAAAGAACACCCACGTAAATCTTGAAAAATCATCAACTATAACTAGACCAAAAGAATTTCCACCGAGACTCTTGTAGGCATTGGGACCAAAAAGATCCATATGAAGTAGCTCGAGTGGCCTCCTTGTGGTCATGATGTTCTTCACGGGATGCCTTCCTCCAACCTGTTTACCTACTTGACAAGCACTGCAAAGTCTATCCTTATCAAATATGACATCGTTAACTCCAAGGATATGATTTCCTTTAATAAGCTTGTCAAGGTTTCTCATGCCAACGTGACCTAGTCGTCTATGCCACAACCAACCTTTTGAGGATTTAGAAATAAAGCAAGTTTTAGGTTGTGCCTTTTTAGAGAAATCGACAATGTAAAGATCACCTCTACGTATACCGGTAAAGACCATTTTATGATTGTCCCGACGAAACACTTGGCAATCTACCTCAGTAAATAGGACATTCAAACCGAAATCAGCAAGTCTAGATACTGAAAGTAAGTTGTAGCCGAGAGATTCAACGAGCATGACATTTTGAATGGAATTATCATGTGAGATGGCCACCTTACCAAGGCCAACCACTTTACCCTTTGAATTATCACCAAATGTGACATATTTTCGAGGGCCGTCATTTTCAGCAAGCTCACGGAACATCTCTTCATCTCCGGTCATATGATTAGTACATCCACTATCAAGAACCCATTCCTTTCCTCCTGACACATATCCCCGAAGATTTGCCATAAGACCAAAATGTCTCATTGCATCATCAAGATCGAAGTCACTGTCATCATCATCATCATCATCATCATCATCATCATCATCATCATAGTATCCATGTTCACCATGATCTTGTGACTCATCATTTCCTAGAGAGGGTAATTCATTAGATAAATGATCATCAAAGTGGTCACCTTTATGAATTCTTATAGCTTCGGATATAATGATTCCAACATCTCCTTTAGCACGCTTGAGATTGGTAAGCTCAAATAGGCAATCACCAAAACTAGGATCACTAGAGTTCATCTTACTCAAGGCAATAGATTTATGGAGAATTTCATCCAAATTTTTCAAGGAATAATCGGGAAATCGTTCCTCAAGAAATTTCCATATAGTATAGGCACAATTAAGAGTAGGCAAACTAGCAATCAAATTTTTGGGCAATCCTCTAATGATGAGCTCAACAGTTCTAAGATTGCGAATTATGTCAATATCTTCATTTAGGGTAGGATGCAAAGGATCAATATGAGGTGCACAAGGGCTAGCAATATACTTGTTTAAATGATATTGATTGAAAATTACAAGCATCTCATTTTTCCACTCATGAAAATACTCCCCATCAAGAATAGGCACTCTATGTCTAAGACTCCCTAAAGTAGACACATCCATCTTCCTCCAATGGTGATTAAACCAAGGCAATGGAGACCAAAGCTCTGATACCACTTGTAGGACCTTGAAGTAGATGTGTCTAGAGGGGGGGGGGTGATTAGACACTTAATGCTAAAGTTGCAATTTTTAAGCTTTTTCGGTTTAAGTGGGGTTTAGGCACAATTTTAACATTCACAATACATATAAAGCAAGCATGCAAAGAGTATATAGGCAGCGGAAAGTAAAGCATGCAACTTGCAAGAATGTAAAGGGAAGGGTTTGGAGAATTCAAATGCAATTGGAGACACAGATGTTTTTCCCGTGGTTCGGATAGGTGGTGCTATCCTACATCCACGTTGATGGAGACTTCAACCCACGAAGGGTAACGGTTGCACGAGTCCACGGAGGGCTCCACCCACAAAGGGTCCATGAAGAAGCAACCTTGTCTATCCCACCATGGCCATCGCCCACGAAGGACTTGCCTCAGTATCGGTAGATCTTCACGAAGTAGGCGATCTCCTTGCCCTTACAAACTCCTTGGTTCAACTCCACAATCTTGTCGGAGGCTCCCAAGTGACACCTAGCCAATCTAGGAGACACCACTCTCCAAGAAGTAACAAATGGTGTGTTGATGATGAACTCCTTGCTCTTGTGCTTCCAATGATAGTCTCCCCAACACTCAACTCTCTCTCACAGGATTTGGATTTGGTGGAAAGAAGATTTGAGTGGAAAGCAACTTGGGGAAGGCTAGAGATCAAGATTCATGTGGCAGGAATGGAATATCTTGGCCTCAACACGTGAGTAGGTGGTTCTCTCTCAGAACATATGAGTTGGAAGTGTAGATGTGTTCTGATGGCTCTCTCCCCGAGTGAAGAGGAGGTGGAGGGGTATATATAGCCTCCACACAAAATCCAACCGTTACACACAATTTAGCAATCTCGATGGGACCGAATCAACAAACTCGGTCGGACCGAAATAGTAAACCTAGTGACCGTTAGAGATTTTCGGTGGGACTGACATGCAACTCGATAGGACCGATATGGTTAGGGTTAGGGCATAACGTAATCTCGGTGAGAACGATTACACAAACTCGGTGAGACAGATTTGGTAATAAGCTAACTAGAGGGTTGGTCAGGCAAACTCGGTGGGACCGATTACACAAACTCGGTGAGACCGATTTTGGTAATGAGCATACACAGTGAGTTTGCATTGTAACCTCGGTAGTACCGATTGCACAAGATCAGTGAGACCGATTTTGGCAATGGACATACACAGTGAGATTACAATCCCATCTCGGTGAGACCGAGATCCCTATCGGTAGAACCGATTTGCTAGGGTTTGGCAATGGCTATGACAAGTGAAACTCGGTGGCGCCGGGTTGAAAGAATCGGTAGGGCCGAGTTTGGCTTTGGGTTTAGGTCAAATGTGGATATGGGAAAGTAGCTGAGGATTTTGGAGCATATCATTAAGCACTTGAAGCAAGAGGCTCATTAAGCAACACCTCATCCCTCCTTGATAGTATTGGCTTTTCCTATGGACTCAATGTGATCTTGGATCACTAAAATGTAAAATGAAGAGTCTTGAGCTTTAAGCTTTAGCCAATCCTTTGTCCTTAGCATCTTGGAGAATTTCCCACAACCTTTAGTCCATGCCACTCCATTGTTGAACTTATCTGAAACATACTAGATAGAAACGTTAGTCCAACAAGAGATATGTTGTCATTAATTACCAAAACCACCTAGGGAGCACTTGTGCTTTCAATCTCCCCCTTTTTGGTAATTGATGGCAACATACATCAAAGCTTTAGATAAAGATATAAAGAACAACAAGTAAAGCTTTGGAAGGACATGTAACAAGCATAGGCTCCCCCTACATGGATGCACTCATGTAAATGTGAAATATAGAGGCATGTGAGAACATAACCATGACAGAGTAGGCAATGTGTTACATGTATCTTGGCCATAGGCATCGAGCGATTCCTTCACTCCTGCTGCTAACTAAAGCCGATTGATGCTGCCTCTGGATGAACAGTAAGCGTTGCTAGGGGGTTTGGATGAACAGTTCTCGGTGGGGGTGGATGAACAGGACCCCATGGTGTTGCCTCTGGATGAACAAGACCCCGATCGATCGAGCCGGTTGGGGCTGGATGATCAGGACCCCATGGAGGGCAGGATGAACAGGACCACCCCGTGGAGGGCAGGATGAATAGTAGACGGTGGAGGGCAGAATGAACAGTAGCCCGTGGAGGGGTGGTTGAACAGGAGCCCGTGGAGAGGGCTGGTTGAACAGTAGCCAGTGGAGTAGCGCGCGGTGGAGGCTGGATGAACAGTAGCCCGTGGATGAACAGTCGCAAGTGGAGGCAGGAGGAGGTCGACGGTGGATGAACAGTAGCCCGTGGAGGCTGGAGGGGGTCGATGGTGGAGATGAACAGTATCCCGTGGACTCCCGTTTTGCGGTACGCCAAACCCCTCCCGATGAACAGGACCCCTGTTTCGACCGTAGCGCTCCAACACAAGTCCGTTTCCTCCGTTTTAAGGTACGCCACACCCCTCCTGATCAACAGGACCCCCGTTTCGACCGTAGGAGGTCCGTTTCCTCTGTTTTGCGGTACGCCAGACCCCTCCCGATGAACAGGATCCCGTTTCGAATGTGGTCGGTCGAACACAAGGCCGTTTCCTCCGTTCTGCGGTACGCCAAGCCTCGTTTCCATCGGCTATTCCGTCCAAGCCCTCCCGATGAACACGACGACGCATTCCATTCCGACCCAGCTGGTTGTCTCCCCATGAACATGACGACGACACTATTTCTTCGTTCTGACCCAGCCATGTGCACGAGCCCTGGCCGTACGTACGCGCGAGTAGGCGTTCGAGACCCCGCCCGTATGTACGTACGTGGCCGTATTTACTTTCTTGCAACCTGGCTGTTGTATGTACGTGTACATGCTATGTGCGCGCCTCTACTACGACACGTGCGCGCCTCTACATCGACTAGCATGTACGTACACGTTTGTGACCAGAATGACAACGCTACGTACGCTTCGACCAGGTGGGTCCCAACTGTCAGGCACTTCCTTGCATGCGAAGATGTAGCTGGTGGGTCCCAGCAGTCAGGGGGGGCAAATCATTTTTTTGCCCGGACGCACTTCCTTGCGTGCAAAGATGTAGCTGGTGGGTCCCAACCGCCAGGGGGAAACGTTTTTTTCATGAAATACGGTGGCCCATCCGGTGGGTCCCCGCTGTTAGGTGGAGGAATAATTATTTTGCGCATAATAAGGAGGCACTTCCTTGCTGTGGCCGTGGACCCAGCTATCAGCCTCTCCACGTATAGTCCACGTCCGATGGAAGCCGTTCCTTGACCACGTTGACCACACCACACCGAGAGCACTAGGGCTGTGGACGACGGTGAGGCCTAGGAAGGGGACGATGCGGAGCCGGGGAAGACGCGGTAGTGGATGCCCACGCGTAGAGGAGTACGAGGGTTCACTGGTTCTTTGCGGTGTGAGGCTGCCGTCGCCGCAGAATAACAGGGGGTGTGGGTAAGTAGAGGGATGGTCTGGCCAGCGGTGGGAATAGTAGGGGGCGGTGAGGCCTCCGCGGCAGCACAGCCAGCCACGGGAGGCAGGAGCATGTGACACGACTGGCGCTGCTTTGGGCGGCTGGAGCAACAAGACCATAGGTTGAAGAAGCACTACGGCCATTGGATGGACATCGTACGGTCACTGGAGCTAGAATCGTTCATATTGACTAAGTTGACAAAGCACTCCGTCCCCGTCAACTTAGTAGGTCCACAAGTCAGCCTCCCACCAAGGTGGGTCCCAACCAGCAGGGGGAGTATTCATTTTTTGTGCGTAATAAGGAGGCACTTCCGGTGGGTCCGAGCTGACAACGGGGGGAATGTTTTTTTCGTGCAATACGGTGGCCCGTCCGATGGGTCCCAGCAGTCAGGGGGCAAACGTTTTTTTTCGTGAAATACGGTGGCCCGTCCGGTGGGTCCCTCCTGTCAGGTGGAGGAATCATTATTTTCCGCGTAGTAAGGAGGCACTTCCTTACTGCCATCATGGACCCAGCTGTCAGCCTCTCCACGTATAGTCAACGTCCGATGGAAGTCGTTACTTGACCACATTGACCACGCCGCACCGAGAGAACCAGGGCGGTGGACGACGGCGAGGCCTAGGAAGGGGACGACGCGGCAGTGGAAGCCCGCGCAAAGAGGAGTACGAGGGTTCACTGGTTCGGCTGCGGTGTGAGGCTGCCGTCGCTGCAGAATAACAGGGGGTGTGGGTGAGTAGAGGGATGGCCTAGCCAGCGGTGGGAGTAGTAGGGGGCGGTGAGGCCTCCACGGCATCACAGCTGGCCATGGGAGGCAGGAGCACGCGGCACGACCGGCGCTGCTTTGGGCGGCTGGAGCAAGAAGACCAGAGGTTGAAGAAGCACTACGGCCGTTGGATGGACATCATACGATCACTGCAGCTAGAATCGTTCATATTGACTAAGTTGACAAAGCCCATGGTACGTGTCAACTTAGTAGGCCCACAGGTCAGCTTCCGAAATAGTGCGCCCCGGATGTCAGGGGGAGGAATCATTTTTTGGGTGGGTGAAGCTAGAATATCCGAGATTGAAGAAGAAGCACGGCATCCGTTGGATGGACATCCAACGGCCACTGCTGCTAGAACCGTGTGTTGACTATAATAAGTTCACAAAGCCTTGCATGCGCGTCAACTTCTTTTTTTAGGGGACGCGTCAACTTAGTAGGCCCACAAGTGTGTGGGAGAGAACTTATAGCCCATTTGCGATTTGTAAGAATGTACAACCAATTTTTGAATTCTAATGGAATTTACTACAACCCATTTACAGTTTGTTAAAAGTACAACCCATTTTCTAGCTAGGACAACGATTAATAATTTCAACCAACCGTTCAAGACAGAACTCAATTAAATTTCCCACATTTTGATGGGATCCGAAATATTTTTATCCCAAAATTTCTAGTCAGATTAATATAAATTTGTATTACGTAAAAATCTAACGAAACATTGCTCATGCAACAATTAAAAATTAAGATTTTCAAAAGCCATAAATAACATTTTATAAACTAATTCCGTGCTTGGTCCATTTTTTATAGTTACTGCCCACTTTTTGTAATTACATCTCATTTATTATTTTTTAAAGCCCATTTTCCTGTTAAGCCTAATGCATCCCTCCTAGGAAAGATTTGTAGCCCAGCGGGGCGGAGAATAACAAGTTGACCTTGCCTGGGTATTCCTCAAAAAAACGTATAGCTGGGCTAGCCATTTTCATCTTGAAAAAAAATTAATATCTGGGCTGGATATCTGTCCTAGGCCACAGCCCGCCCAGTTAATACCCTGCTCTCCTCTGAACAATAACGAAAACATCGCCAAGAAAAACTCTGCAGTGCTCACGCCTCAAAAACACAAATACTGCTCAAGCTGCTCGGTCCCAGCTGTCGCCCGCACCCTGTGCAATTCTCTTGTTTATTGACTACATAGGTTGAAAATGGTGTGGGACCATGATGTCATGAAACCAGGAGGAAGCAAAAAAATAGTTGTACATAATAAGGAGGCACTTGCGTACGTATGGCTATGGCCCTAGTGGGTCCGTGCTGTCAACCAGTCAAAATAAAGTCATCTCCTGAATCGTCATGTTCATTGACCATGTTAACAATGCTCGGTGCCACGTCGAGCGCAACAACTTGAAGGACGACGGAGAGGGCCTCGCGGGCCCTACGGATGGTCTGATACAGCGCCCTTGCTCATTCAGGAAGCCAGGATCATCGGACACCTATGAGCACCTTCGAGAGACTGAGACGGCATGAAACGGTAAGGCCACGCTTGGGAGCTTTGGTTTATTTCACAACTGTATTAAGATACAAGTGTAATTTACTCGTCATCGGAAACAATGCGTAAAATACAGGTGTAATGAAACCGAGGGCCCGAGGTCTGTAAGTAAAACCGGTGGGTTACACGTGTAATTTGAGAGACTGGTGTATGTTTTACTAGTCGAAATCGACCAACCAAGCGCTTCGCCCGAGATCATATGCTTTTATTTACAAGCGTCAATTTTACAAGTGGTTTTGGTTGGAAAATGACGATCCAATCACGGCCTAAGATGATGAGTTGGTCGGAAGATCATATGCTTTGACGTCTAACCTACCCGACTTGTCATATAGGCTATGAATGAAACATAAGATGATGAACTTCTTAAGCACGGAAACAACAGAAGAGGATGATCTTCCTAACAAGCAAATCACTGGCATTAGATCGACATGCAAAACAATACGAAGCATTATTCTTAGGAGGCACGGTGAACAGCTCGTGATGCCGCATGCCAGAACATTCCAAGCTCAACTTTGCAATCAAACACAAGGCCTGGCATTAGATAGACAATATTCAGAACAAACTCTTAAAATATCTTACATAATTCAACATTCATGTGACTATGCATCTCAGCAGAGTAAATATTTACTTCTGAACTGAAGACAGGAATAAGAAAAAACAACCGACGTTGCTCACAGCAAAGGGCGTCCCAGTCAAAAGTATGAAATGCATGTCTTCTGGCTAACATCAATCAGCAAAAATTGACAAGGTTTTCCAATTCCAATATATTAAACTAATGTCAACTTTGACAAGCTTTTCCCATTCAAAATATGTAATGCCTATGATTGTGGAATGGGCAGGGTTTGTCATCAGTTTGTCATCTGATAGTCCGGTGGCTCAAGGTGACGATGAATGATTAGAGAACCATTCGATGTATTGTGCATGATGAAGTATTATTATGGAGAACACGAACCATCTGAACATTTTGTGCAGTTCCACTAAAATCAAGCTGAGCATCCCTGTGGATTTCGTATTTATATGTTGCCAGAAAAGAAAGACACATCAGCACACACATGAATATTGGCCCCAGTGTCAACCCACCAATCGGTGGACTAACAAACTGAAAGTACGGTAAACAGATTACCATACCCAGATGCCCCATCATTGTTGCTTAGAGTGACATTGACAGACTTGGAGTCCTATCCTGGCTTCTTGGTACTTGTTTGGGCACTTGTTTGCCTAGTGTTCCTCCAAACCACAAGTAAAGCAGCCATCTCTACAGACTAGTCATGTCACCAGCATCTACTAATACTCTGTAAAGCTTCTCGATCATTCCTTGTGTAATGTAGCGCAAACAATGATTGCTTCTTTCTGCAAAGTGGTAAGACCATCTGGACCTACTAATGCAACAGTTTGCCTTAGACACATTGGCTCCTCTTGTGCAGTTCAACTAAAATCAAAGTCGGAATAAAACCGAGCTTTAATTTTGATATCCCTGTAAGCAACAAAAGGTATAAGGGAAACAATTACTGAGAAATAACGGTTGATGACATGTACTCCCAGAAGAAAAACATCTGCTGATCTACCTTATCTTAATGGGAAACAAAGAAGGAGAGTAGCAATTCTCAATCAGTGTGATTCATTCATATTAACCGAGACATTATCTTAACAATGCCTTGTTTCAACATGTATAAAGAACAACAAAGCAGAAAAGTATCATTCCTAAAACAATGCGACTGATTCATTTTAACAGAGACAATATCTAAACAATACCTTGGTTAAACATGTAGAAAGAACTGCAAAGCAGGATAGTGCCATTTGTAAAACACTATAACTGATATATAATAACTGAGACATTATCTGAACAGTACATTTCTTAAACATGTACTCCGGCCGATCCCTAACAGAAATGGTACTCCCACTGATCCCTAACAAGTGTTGCAGTTTTGAACTAAGATTCAGTAGTTACTTATGAGGAAAGTAGGTACTGACCTTTCAAGACCAAGATTTGAAACAACGCCTGAGGTGGATCTAAAAGAGATGTCAACACATATATGGAAATCCGGTCTCATTTTGTGCAGTTCCACCAAAATTAAGCGAAGCAAAATGTCGCAATAGCAACAAGTTGAATAGATATCCCTATTTTAACGGAGGCAAAAAAGGAATCAATTACTGGCCAATAAAGGAGGATGAAACATGCGGCCACAAAAATGGTAATCTCGCCTATCCCTAACAAGTGTTGCAGTTTTGAATAAGATTCAATAGTTAATTCTGAGAGTGGCATTGCTTAATTTTACCAGCGGCATTAGATTAACAAAAAGCATAAACAGTTCCAGGGGAGAGTGGGTGCAACAACAACATGTGCTTCCATCTACTTATAGAGGGGGTGATGCAGAGTTTGTTGTAACAAAGCAACAAGCATAATGTCTGGGTTGGTCCCATTTTTGTTCACTACTTAATGGGAAGACAGCAATACAATAGCTTCAATTCAACATTTATTTAAAAAAGTACCAATACAAGTAGCGCATCATCTCAAAACACACTGCACGATCATGTGGATGAAGGCAAGTACCAACCTGTCATGACGCGCACAAGATCACGTACAAATATGCCAACACGAATAGGAAATCCAATCTCATTTTGTGCAGTTACATTGAAATCAAGTAAAGTCACCGGTGAGACATTTAAGTTTGCTATAGCAACAAGTTGAATAGATATCCCTAATTTAACAGAGGCAAAAAAGGAAACAATTACTGCCAATAAAGGAGGATGAAACATGCGGCCACAAAAAGAAGCATCTACCTTATCTTGATGGAAAACAAAGTATAGGACTATAGCATTTCTAAAACGGTTGCATTGATTCATATTAACAGAGAAATTCTCTTAAAATAGTTCAGTAGTTAATTCTGAGAGTAGCATTCCTTAAAATACAATAGCTTCAATTCAACATTTATTTAAAACAGTACCAATACAAGCAGCACAACATCTCAAAACACACTGCACGATCATGTGGATGGGACATGGGACATGCCAGCACCATGTGCGTTCACACGTATAAATGGGTGATGCAGAGTATGTAGCCAAGCATCATATCTGCGTTGGTCCCATATTTGTTCTCTTTGAAACTTTTTCCGATGTGAGGGCAGCAAATCTAGTCTTGCACAAACTACCCGACACCCTAGTTTCTTTCCCTTTTCAACAAAGAATTGGGTTCCTTACAGATGTGTGTACTGGGTTACCCCCTTTTTCCCTTTTCGACCAACAAAGCGGCTGGATAGCTAGTCTATACTACTTTCCCTCCCTCCCTTCCTCATTGAACCACGTCCTAGATTCATGCTCCACCCCACCACACCCTTCTTTCCTCTTTGAACCAAGACCTAGATTCGACTATAGAATCGAAAAAGATCAGCATGCAGCTAGACCAATGACGGTTTCAAAGAAACTTATACCTTAGGGTCGTCGGGATGTGGCAAGGCATTCAGCGGGAGGTCGGATCTGCCCACACTATGTATGGCAGCGAGGAAGAAGGGGTCAGTGGCCCTCCCGCACAGGCGCTGGGTGAAAGAGAAAAGCGCAGCCAACAGTGGATTGCAACCAAGGTGAACTGACGAAGGATGTCATATTTGTGGGTAACAAGCAAAGAGCACTGATGGAAGAAAACTTGTTTTTCATTGAAAATCGATCAACTTCACCAGCCGACGCAACCATGAGCATCGATAGGTCATCGTGGCGATGCATCATCCATTTGGCATCAAGTTTGGGTGAGGCACCTATGAAGTTCGACAAATCCTCACCGTGGTCTGTTTCTTCTCAATAGTCAAGCTCAAGGAAGGAAGAACCATGTGGCGGAGGACAGTGAGGCGGAACAACAATGGCCATCCAATTTTGTGCAGTTCCACTAAAATTGAGGAAGACATGTGTGGGTATGGAGATACGCATCGTTGTTTCCAAAAATATAAAAAAGGGATATAGTGTTGTTACTTTGTTTTACAAGATTAACAACGACATCTCAATTGTCAATAAGAATTATGAAAAGTACATCAACAAACAGAAGCATCATGATTATCTTGATGGGACCTAAACCAGGATACCCGAGAAAAAAAAGCATTTCTTCATTTAACCAGTGATAGTATTAGATTAGCAGCAGCAATAGGAGCATATGGACAATGACCGCACAACCACCATGTACTTTTTGTTGAAACAAAATGTATACATCCACCGAGGCATAAATCGGGACAACTTTTCAAGTGGAATTTCCTCTATAATAGTAGATGATGTTGGATCAGCCGACGAACCCTAGCTACTATACATGGGGAGCTGGGGAGTAGTCGCATAGAAGAAAACCCACATGCAGCGACCTGGGGAGTTGAACCAGTACAAGAAGTTATACCTCAGGTGGGCGAGATGTCGCTTAGGCGGGCGGTCGGGATCTGCCCACACGACAACAGTGAACAAGGGCGCGGAGGACCTTTGTCCGCACTAGCGCCGGCTCCGAGAGGACGGTGCGCATCGGCTTCCTCCATCGCCGACGGTGACAACGTCAATGCTGCACCTCCTCACCTCCCGTAGCGGACGGGATTCGGCCAGATCTATGACCACCGGTGAGGGGAGAGATAGTATGGACATTGTCATCTTGTTTTGATATGGAAAGGGTGAGAGAGCGAGACACGATAAATTCTATCAAACAAGAGGCTATAATGGAGTAAAACAATCTCTCCATAGCAGTGTTTTAAATAGAATACGCGCATTCCTGGAAAAGAGAAACTAAAACTGGCGGACAATTTTTTAACGTACCAAGAAAGAAAACTCGATCAAAAACATGCCCCCGCTTCCAGGTCACGAGAGTCGTTGTGCACACACACATAGACATAGGCATGGATATCCGTGTTTACGTAAAATTCCATCTCCAATCATATTTGTCCAACTGGCACATTATTTACGTTGTTAATTATATACGCGGCAATATTAACGTACACCATCTCTTCTTTGCGGGCATCCGGGCCGCTGCCACGGCCGCTCCTGACCAACCCGAACCCTCTTCATCACCCGCGCGTGCTTCCCGCCCGAAACGGTCAGTGCCGCATTCATGCCTGGCCAGAGTGGACGCGACCCTCTCACTGGCGCTGGCATTGAAGCGGCACGGCGACTGAGAGAGCGTGGTCCACGCTGCTTCCTGGTGCATGCGACTGCTCCGCGTTCAAAGGTCGCAATAGCCGGCCACAACATGCATGCAAAAAGTTCTTGGGAGTCCGTGCTACAGCTAGCTGTCCTCCCCAACTCGTCAATCTCTTCCAGTAGTACTAGTACTCCATGGCGTGATCCATCGACAAGCAGGCGGGAAAGTTATCGTATACTCGGTTTGTGGTGAGTGGCATGCCTAGCGATCGTGTGAGGCCAAGCCCTAGAGGAGGGTGAGACACGAATGCGACAGACATGATTTAAACATTGGTTTTGCTCGATGGCGCGATCCAACAAAATGAAACACTGGTTTCTCTCCGTTTCCATTTTTTCTCCGGAAAACCGGAAGCTTTCCACTCCATTTTCATTCCTTTTCGACCAACAAAGCGACATGGATATGGAGCTACGTGTGGAGCTACGGCAGTGGAGCAAGCCGGCTCCAAAAGGAAGATGGAGTACCTGGGACGTCGAGCTATAGCTAGAAGGGCGGTTGGGACGCGGCATCGGCCCATACCGCGGTGACCCCCAATTGGGATGTACCGGCTGTGGATTTTCTCCCTCGCCGATGTCGACCGCGTCTACGCACAACATTGTTCCCTTCCCCAAGCTGTGGGATCAGGCCGGATATGTGACCAGCGGTATGGCCACCGTCGTTCTATGCTTGTGAAGAGAGCAACCCAAGCAAGCAGGCTTGTAGCTTAGGCTCCTACTAGTGTATATACAGTGGTTTTCTTTTTCTCTCCATATCAACCATTTTATATTGCGTACGTGTCATTGAAGAGTTAAATGATGGTTGGTTCTTCCGACAAACTTACCGTGTGATTTGACTACTCCTTTAGTGGCCCCTACACGTACTCCCCCTACGTGTATGCAACAGTCACACGTACACATGGACGCAAAAACGCGCGCAACGCCCTAACGCATGCATGTCCGAGCACACGACGGAACACACACGGTCACGCTCAAGTGCTCAATCTACACGTGCATGCACACAAATACTCAGCCAGGATGAGCTAGTGACTGTATAAACACCAGAAAATGTATATACTGAGGGCAATGAGTGTATTATGAAGTCCACTAACCGTATTTTTACAAATATACAGTGACAGATAGTGTATTTATCTTGTTTGAAATTAAGCCATATTAACCGGAGAGGAGGCAGTATGGACTAGCATTACTTTGTTGTGTCCCATCAACTTGCCGAACTAGGAGAAGCTTGCAGGACGTGAGAAGCTTAGGCGCGGTGGCTCGCGGGACAAGGAGAAACTTTTGACTAATACAAGTTGTCCTTCGCTCAGGCGGTGGACATGCAACAGTTAATTCAGTGTCAGATTGCCAGAAGCATACACTATACTAGTAGTACTATTATTGTTGCACTTCCTGAAGTGGCGAACAGCTAAGCGCAAAGTTTACTAGTACTAGTACTGCTACTATAGTCTATAGAGGTAGTACTAGGAACCGGATGGAGGAGCGTCTACACTCTTATTATATTTTTAAAATGTGATAAAGCAATCTTCAACACATTTGGTTCTCTTCGAGGGTTCTCGCATGTGATAATGGAAGTTGATTGCATGGAACACTCGTCACAATTCTCACTTAATTCTAGCTCATATCTTGTTACAAATAGGAGCGCTCAGTAATATTTCCTCTTTTTTGTTATTCAGCATGTAAATAGGTCAGCAAACCTTGCGGCGCATCTTTGTGCGAACCGTGCTTGCTACATTTTCAATGTGGCCGAGAGCAGGCTTGATGAAACACCTCGCTTCCTACTTCTTTTTTTTGCGGGGTACCTCACTTCCTAGTGACCGGTGTCTTGGCTGATCATCCTAAGAATGCTTATATATGAATAAAGTTGTCTCATTTACCCGCAAAAAAGATTAAGCCATATTAACCGGAAAGGAGGGAGTATGGACTAGCACTACTTGTTGGCGTGTCCCGTCAACTCGCAGAATGAGGAGAAGCTTGCAAGACAAGGTGAAGCTCGCTTATGCCTTTTGACTAATGCAACGTACCCTCGCCTAGGCGGTGGACATGCATCAGTTCATTCGGTGTCAGATTGCCAGAGGTATACACTATAGTACCAAACATGCGGAGTACCATCATTGTTCGACTTCACGAAGAGGCGAAGAGCCAAGCGCAAGGTTTAGTAGTACCAGTAGTACTACTACTAGAACCGCATGGTGGAGCCTCTGTACTCTTATTTTTCTTACTCTTTGATAAAGTACACATTCATTCCGGAGAAGGGCGGAAAACGGCAGCCCAACATGTAATGATGATATCGATCAACCATGCTCGAATATATCTTGGACTCCGTGCGAGCCCGTCTGTGTGTTCTCGCTCTCTCAAGGAATGGCGGGTTGGCCATTTTGCCGTCAATTGAGATCGGTTTGCTCACACTCCGGTCCCACATGTCAGTGATATGCCAAGAGGAGGTGCGTTGACCGACTGGCCATACGCGTACTTGGTTTTGCACCATCATACTACTCCTCCCTCCGTCATAGTTTACAGGGCGCGCTTCATTATGATGCATTTCTCTCAATGCATTTCCGCCACCAGAGAGACTTTAGACACGTTTGGTTTAATGCTCAATTAATTAGGGCGTGGTAATCGCAATTTTCTCTCGATGTAGTACTATGGACTGGAGTACGTGCATGCATGTGTGTACCCGGGGTGGAAGCACTGCATGCATGTGTGTATGCATTATTCCCTCTAGTAATAGACGCCATGCTATAACTACCAATGCTATTTTTCAGGCCGATCGGTAGTCGCCTTGGTCCCAGAGATTTTCTCTTTTTCTGAAGCACGCTCTATAAATAGTGATGGATGGAGTAGTATGAGCGGATTCAATGAAGAGTGTATTGATGGCTGCTTCTTCCGCAACTTACAATGGGAAAGGCGGGGCTTATGATTTGACTGCTCATTACTCACTATTAATGTGGTGCAACAACCGGTCTGAGTCTCCCATGCAGCTGTGCACTACCCCCTCGGTTGTTAAATATACTCCGGAGTATTTGTCTTTCTAGAGATTTCAACGAGTGACTACTCAAATATTTGTCTTTTTAGAGATTCAAATGGACTACTACATACGGAAGTATATAGACTTATTTTAGAGTGTAGATTCACTCATTTTTCTCTGTATGTAGTCACTTGTTGAAACCTCTAGAAAGAAAAATATTTAGGAATGGAGGGAGTACACATACGATGCAAAATGAGTGAATCTACACTCTAAAATATGCCCATTTGGAATTTGTAAAAAGACAAATATTTAGGAACGAAGGAGTATAATTTTGTGCATGGCACATGGACCCGGATGCCGAAGAGGCTTCTGGCAATGCTATCAAGCTTCTAGCATTTGTTTAGATAATTGACGTACTATACAAATAATTTTCTAGCTACATGAAATTGTATAATGGTGTGAGCTTTCAGCTTTTGTTTCGTGTGTCTTGCCATCGATGCTCTTTCGGAAACAATAAAAAACTAACTTCCTTGCTAATGAGAGCTAATATTTACATCACAATTGAAGAAAAAGTTGTGAGAAGGTGTTAAATTAAAATTGATCCATGCTTTCATTGGTAGCAACGTCCCGCCAGCTCTGTCTAAATCAACAAGGCATGTTGGGGAAAAAAGTAGCTGTCTGGAGCATGCAACATTCCGATCATTTTGTGCAGTTCCACTAAAATAGAGCCGAGCATCCTTGTTCCAAAGATATTAAGTGTGATTACGATAATAGAGGACTGCTGATGAAAAAAATAAACACACAAATAGAAGCCGTTCACCTTTGCAGTATCTCTTAAGACTAACTAGTTGGAGAAGATTAAGCAAATAGTTGGAGAAGATTAGGATTGGGGTTGGATGAGGAGGATAGAGCGAAACCAATCTCCCTTTGTGCAGTTCACAAAGTGATCACAATAGCAACAAGGTGAAATGGATAACCATGTTTACAAAAAAATAGGTAGAAAGGAAACAATTACTGGCCAATAACAGTTGATGACACATGCGACGACAAAAAAGAAGCATATTCCTTGTCCTAAGGGAAGATAACAACACGGTTGTGTTTGTCTAAAATGATGTGAGGACGAGATTGCAATATGGAAAGTACACGGGATGAGCTACCTTTTGGGCAAAGAACTATGGAAGATCCACAAGCAGCGATGTGGGAAGACGGGCAGTGGAGCAAGGTTGGAGGGGATACCTAGAGGTCGTCGGGATGTAACTAGGTGAGCAGTGGCAGGCGAAATATGCCCATACTACGGCAGCGAGCAGGTGATGTAGGCCCTACCACGCCGGAGCTTGGTCAGAGAGAACGGCGTGTACCGCAGATCGGGACATGCTGCCTCGGTGCCGTCGAACGAAGAAACGATGCATGTCCTCCCTTTCCGCCGGCGGACGGGATGCGGCCGGATCAGTGACCAACGGTGAGAGAGGCCACCGCAGCCTTGTGTGAGATACTCTGAAGAGAGACAAACCAGGCAGGCAGGCTCCATTGTGAGATACTCTGAAGAAAGACAAACCACGTGTGGTACACGATCTCCATAGGTAAACAACCGCTACACACGTTCGAATTAGCACGTGGGCTGCCATTTCGTGTAGAAATCAGCTCCACCATGTACCCGCGCGGGTGTGGCTGGGCACGAAGCGTGAGTACGTGCACGGTGCACCTATTCTCTTCTTGTATACATACACCACCTACATGGGGTTGTGTGAGAGAGATACAAACGTAGAGAGATATAGTGTGTGGGTTCGTGAGAGTTTTTTCTGGGGGGTGGGGTCAATCAAAAAATGTAACATATGCAATGTGTGTGAAATAGAGTCCTGGATATATCATATATAGAGAGGGGCGATCCACGAGAAGAGAGTGGAGGTATCATCGGCTTGAGGTGTCCATAGAATCGAAGAGAGGGATGATGTGTGTGTGCGTGTGTGTGTGCGCGCGATCGATAAAGAGTGCCATCGAATTTGTGTGTGCCCACGTCAAAGATATAGAGTGGATGGCCTACTGGAACATGAGAGGGGACAGGTGCAATTTGTCTCTGTGGCATGGATGCCTACCTACAGCGCTCGACTATCGGTGTGTGGTGGGGGGGGGGGAGGGAGGCCTAATTAACTATAGATGTATAATGGTTGTATATGAGAGGAGGAGAGAGGCCTACCTCATGTATTAAGGGAGATTGATCTACCTCATGTATTAAGGGAGATCGATCAGCATCCATGCATATGTGTCGGAGAGGAATAAGGTTGGGAGAGAGACAGAGCTAGAGTGTTGGAGGGGGTGGTAGTGGAGTTGCTTCTAACAAATGGTGGGATAGGCTTGCTAGACAACCGGAGGGCACACTTGCAATATCAATAAGAGAGGGGGTGGCTGCCTGTATGTGCACGTGCGTGTGAGATACGGGTCAGGAGGCATGCACGAATGATGAGCGGGGGGGGGGGGGGAGGGGCGATATGGATGTGGTAAGCAAACATAACTACATAGGAAGATCAATCGTCCTTTGTCAGAGAAAGGAGAGACATAACTTGTGAGGTACGTCGATCAATGGGGGGGAATACTTATAGTCGACCTAGGTATATGTTGGGGGATCGATCGGTATACATGCATGTGTGTGTTAGAAGAAAATGAGGCACGGGGAGAAGGATAGAGAGAGAGAGGGATGCATCTAGGAGGTGGTGCGAGAGTCATACTATATCAAGGGGGGAGAAGTGTGCGAGTACGAGATCGATGAAAAGAGTGGTGGGAGTGAGGCATGGACGGTGATAAGAGAAGAGGGCAAGCTTGTGTTTTGTGCTAGGCACACCTGGCTAGAGAGGCATATCGATCGATGTGTGCCGTAAATAAGGAGCTGGGGGGCCTACACACACCGTGGGTGAATGACCTAAAGTGAAAAGATGAATTTGCGCGATGGAGCTAGAGAATGCTGAGGGAGGGTTAGAGGGATGCGGGTGTCTGCATGCACGAGAGAAAGTGAGCGCTAGCTAGCTACAAAGATAAGAGGATTGTGTGGGTGTAAAAGACGAATAGAGGATCATACTTCATTCTAAAAAGCGAATTCGGATATTTGAAGAATTTATCATAGTGTTTTAAACCGACGCATGTGTGAATATATATAATGGCGATACACCTGGTGTGGTTATGAACATGTTATACTACATATAATATATTTTATCTCTACTCTTATAAAAAACGGAGTTGTTGATGATGGTGTCATCCTGTAATATAGGTCGTCCGATTTATATCTGATGAATAGGAAGGAAACTATGGCAATTTTGAAAAAAAATACCCACACCCCTCTCCACATTTGCAAATTAGGCCTCCCCTTGGTCATGTTGATGTTCAGTGGAATGCATGGGCATCTTGCTAGTACTACGTATAACATATAGAACATTGATCATAATTTGGGCTAATGTGTGGCTTTTGCAACTCAGGTCTAAATACTTGTCATAATGTAGGGGGCGGGGAACTATACTATGTGTGATAAACACGGTGTACACGTATGGAACATGGTTTAGATTACGAATATATAGTTAGCACATAAAATGTACTATTATTTGGAATCTACATCAAGTGTATTCAAAAAATAGAATTCAAGTTCATGTAGTACACATAGTTCATATCTATCTCTATAGTAATCATGTGGTGTGTTATTAAGGTAATACATGAATGATGGTTGAAGTTGGCAACAATCATAATTGTAGATTGTTATTGAAATAGAGAAACGAATTCAAATTCAGTTCGGATTGCAGCAGTAGTATAGACATTTGGAATGCACTAAAATGTCGGTATGAGTAGGTTACGTGCATTATACAGCAAGCGAAAAAATTTAATTGGACATAACATGGATTCATACTGCCGAATAACATTTAGTTGCAGTAAATTGTTGGTATGAGTAGCTTTAAATAGCATTTTTATAGTAAAACGGGGCAATACTCTCTCTTTGTGTGGTGTGAATAGTTTTATTTTTTTCATTTTCTTTTTGGTTGAGGGAAGTGCGAATTGATTTGGTACGTACAAGTACAATATTACACATTAGGCTTGTCCCTAGAATTCAACCCGCGCCTTGTTATATCCCGAAAATTCAGATATCGTGCTCCCAAAACTGGCGCCTTCACAACCCGCGCCTTGCTATCCCGAAATTACAACGCGCGCGAGAACTCCCTCTAGCTGCCAAATCCCGACACACGAAATCCCCTTTATAATCCTGAGCCGAAAGGGCCGTTAGTTCAAATCGGTGTGGGGTACTTTTGTAACACGCCCTTCATTTTGGACAAGCGCGTCCCTAAGTCACGGTTCACCCCCTCCCATCGCCTCCTTTTTGCCATTCGAAATCCCAGGGCACCATAACCTCTCCGCTACAGCCGCAAAACCCCACCCTCCTCCGTCCGCCACCTTACGGCTGCCCACCCGGAGCCTCTTCCCCGACGACGTCGTCCACCGCAACAACTCGACGTCCCTCGTCCACCTCCCTGGAGGAGGATCCGTCGTCCATCTCGTCATCCTGCCGGTTTAGCCGCCCCGTCCTCCACCTCCAAGGAGCTGCTCCGGCGATCGCCTCGTCTATCATGGCTGCTCCATCCCCACAGCGCTGCCCTAACCTGCTCCACCGGAATCACAGCATCCTCACCGACTCCTCGGACAAAACCGAGGCCTACTCGGCGCCACCAAAGAGGTTGTACACTCATCGCATCGCACCTTCTCCTTAGCTCGACCTCCCGGCACCGACGGTGCTCCATCCCGCACCCCCATGGAGCGGCTACTTTAAAGACGGCGTCGCGGGCGACATCTCCACGGCGGCTCTCCCCCAGTGCGAGGCCCCTTCAGCGGCGGCGTCCATACCAGTCGGATCTGCTACTACTGCTCCGGCTCTCGCTTGATCGCTTGCTCTCCCAACTGCTGCTGCTCCGGTTCTCGCTCGCTCGTTTGCACTGCTGCTGCTGCTCTCCCCCTCGCTCGTGCTGTTGCTCTGCTCCGATTTAGCTACACTTCAGTCGACTGAATCAACTTTTGGGTCAGTCAATTTTCAGGGGGTGGGGGGGGGGGGGCTCGCCGGAGTTAAGGAAGAACCACCCGCAGCGGGGACTGGGGCTCACCGAAAAGGTACCCCACTATCTATCTTAGGGTTCAGGGTGGGGGCGGGGGGCCTATAGGGTTGGCCGGGGCGGCGGCGGACCAGCGGTGGGGAGTTGTTTTGGGCGGCGAGGCGGCGCTGGGGCCGGCGGTTCGACCGGTGGTGGCTGGCGGCTCAGGGGGGTGCAGGTTGAAGATGAACTTCATGCCCACCCTAAACTACATGTCAAGTGCCTCTCTGCTACCATTGTGTTCAGTTTCGACAGTAACATTCAGATTCCACAATAAATTTCAGTTTCGACAGTTAAGTTCAGAGTCAATAGTTTTTACCTCATTTGTTGTAGTCAGGTGGTTTTTGGTGATGTAAATTTTACATCTATTTTACATCATCTATTGGAGATGCTATTAGAATCCCACTTGAGATTGACGATGTCTGTCTTGTGCTGCTTCAGCCTTGACGTCTTACGTCTCACCGGGGCTGCTCCAACGACAGAACAATCCACCACAACTGAGCAGTGCCCTGGACGCTGTCTATAGGTTCCTCAGATCTTCCTCCACACCTCCGACAGCCACCTCTGCCTCAACTGCTTCAGCGACCAACCCAATGATGCTGAGGTCGACACGGCTACGGCAAAGAGGTTGTACACTTGTTGCATCACTTATTACTATACATTCATGTCGATCCATTAGGGCTATTTTGGTTCAACGGAAAAACATATCAATAGGGAATTTTCCAATGGCACTCTACTATTCAATTATTCATGCATTTTGTTGAAAGGAATGAAGCAAAACATCCACCTGGACCTACTTTTCAAAATCCTATGCATGAAAACAAGACCAAGTGCATTGGTGGCAGAATAACATTCTAACTGTACATGCTTGCATATGGCTTCACTTTATTTTGGCCATGTTTCTTTGCATTCCTCTGCTCTTCCAATTCCTGTAAACTAAACACTCAAGATGACAGAAATCCTGTGTTTACAAATGCTCTGTTTACCATGTGCATTCCTATCCTATTCCGGTGTTTCCCCTATCCCTGCGTTTTTAGAATCATGCAACCAAAATGAGCCCTTACAGAATTACTTCAGTTACAGGTAGGTGTCGAAGGGAACTTTGTGTGGTTTTGTCCTGCTCCTGTCGCGACATCGTCCAGTCCACCAAACCAGACATCATGACTCCTGACCGTCCTTCGCCGCCTCAGATCTCCTTCCTTGCTGCCGACACCCACCGCAACGGCATCACCATCATCGACTCAGCAGATGAACCTAAGGAGTACACGGGTCCACAAGAGAGGTCGCACTCTTTTGTTTCTTCTTATGTTATGCATTGCTTAAAATTACTTGCTACTTTATTGTCATGTTCACCTCTCGGACTAGCACAAACGTCAATGATCGAAGAGGCAAGGCCTCCTACCTAGGACCTCCTAACTACTCATGGTCGTCGGTGGTCTCCACGTAGTAGTAGGCACCCTCAGGGTAGTAGTAGTATAGTTGACGGGGTTGGCATCTAGCTCCTAGGCTCCACCATCTGATCGCAGCAACCGGGTATAGGGGGAAAGAGGTAGAAAAGCAACCGTGAGTACTCCTCCAAAGTACTCGCAAGACTTACATCAGAACTACACTAAGTATGCATCAGTATCAAAGGACTGGGGCTGCATATGTGGACTGAACTGCAGAATGCCAGAAGAGAGGGGAAAGTCTAGCCTATCAAAGACTAGCATCTTCGAGCATCTTGCAGCATTCAGAAGAGTACAAAATAGCATTTTATAATTAACAAGCATGTTGTAGTATTAACGCCCAGAGATCTTTCCTCTACTCCCTGCGAGAAAGAAATCCTGGAGCCACATATCCATCACATATCTCAAGTTGTCGGTGTACAAAAATAGGGGCACATCTTTGTACCCCTTTTCCTGTGCACGGGCAGTCAGAGCCGCGCCCACAGCCACACAAAGGAAAACGAGGGAGGTGAGCCAAGGTAAGATCGAAGCCCAAGACAATCAAAGTATCGCCAAGGCCAAGACCACAAAGAGCGGATGGATGAAGCAAGTTCCCCCGGCAAGACCCTTGCCGGGTGGCCTCAGCGGCCCCGGCAAGACTCTTGCCGGGACAACTTGCCCCGCACCAATAGAGGGAGCCCCCCTTGAGCCCACGGCCCCCAGTGCCATCATCAGCGTGGAGCCAGGACTCGGGAAGGCACCCCTGTGGTGGCATATAGATATTTGTGAAGACATACTCAAGATCAGATCAGAAGACGACGATTCCCGGCAAGATCCTTGCCAAGGAAGGCCACCAGACCCCCGGCAAGATCCTTGCCGGGGACGACAACACGCCAAGGCGAGACCCTTGCCGGGCCACCCGGCAAGGCCCTCGCCAAAGACGCCGGCAAGGCCACCACCAAGCCCACGTCAACCAAGCTTCTACCGCCGTTCACATGCAGCTGCATGCCCAACTAGCTAGGCGGGCACCTGCGTGGCAACATGCAGCTCCCAGGCCAACTCATCGAGCGCCTGCGTGGCGGCATGCAGATCTTCGTGAAGCCTCCACCACCGCGCCAACTCAGCTACCTGCCTACCTACATGGCACCGCATGCATCCCCGGCCGAGGCGCATGTCAAAGGGAGGAGGATCGTCGACGGATGGGATGGGCCTCACCCCCGTCCCCGATAAAGTAAGAGGACACCTAAGCGATGCATTAAATGCACCTTGTCCTGTAATACGAGGGATAACCTCATGCCACTGTAGACCTTTCCACCTCCTGTGTGCCACTATGGCAACCCCTTTTTCCTATAAAAGGAGGCCCGAGGCGACGAGGAGAGGGATTCGGCTCTTTGAAACCACACGCTGACCACAACTAGTTCGAGAGCTCAAGAACTCTCAGAAATACACCCACCAAAGCAGGACTAGGGTTTTACGCATCCTCGCGGCCAGAGCCTGGTTAAACGATCCTTGTGTTGTCTACTAGCCATGCTCTCCTCGCAACCCTGCGACCCTGAAAGTGCGTTATATCGACTAGAGGGGGGGGTGAATAGGCGATTTTTATGAAAGTCTTCAAAACGTGAAAGTTTCGAAGACAAACGATAGAAATAAACCTATTACCATGCAGCGGAAGGTAGACTACACTAGGCAAACCATAGTCAAGTATTCAATGAAGTGAGAGCACAATGACTAATAGCAGCAATGTAGTAGGGATCAGGTAGGAAGATATTGTGAAGCCACACAGAACACGCAGTCACTCAGTGAAGACAAAAGATAGTGCAAACATACAATGACTTCACAAGGAGTAACAGTAAGTACAGGGAAGGGAAGGATGAAACCAGTGACTCGTTGAAGACAATGATTTGTTGGACCAGTTCCAGTTGCTGTGACAACTGTACGTCTGGTTAGGACGGCTAGGTATTTAAACCTTAGGACATACAGTCCCGGACACCCAGTCCTGAACACGCAGCTCAGGACACCCAGTCCTCACCGTATTCCCCTTGAGCTAAGGTCACATAGACCTCGCCCAATCACTCTGGTAAGTCTTCAAGGTAGACTCCCAAACCTTCACAGACTTCGTTCACCGGTAATCCACAATGTCTCTTGGATGCTCAGAATGCGACGCCTAACCGGCTGGAGGATGCATAGTCCTCAAGTGTAATAAGTCTTTAGATCACACAGACAAGAAGACTTACGTGATGCCTAATTCTCTTCGGCTCTGGGTGGTTAGGGCTTTATCCTCGCAAGGAATTCTCTCTCAAAGGCTTCGAGGTGGGTTGCTCTCAAACGACAAAAGCCATACTCTGAATCTGAGCAGCCAACCGTTTATGGTTGTAGGGGTGGGCTATTTATAGCCACTAGGCAACCCGACCTGATTTGTCCGAAATGACCCTGGGTCACTAAGGAACTGACACGTGTTCCAACGGTCAGATTTCAAACTCACACGGCAACTTTACTTGGGCTACAAGCAAAGCTGACTTGTCCGACTCTGGACAAGATTCGCTCTCATAGTCTTCACTCGAAGACATATGTTTTGTTTAAGCATCACTTCAGTCATTCTAACTGGTTCTCTTGGACCCCACTTAACAGTACGGTTGTTCCTATGACTCAACACAGAAGAAAAAGAACTACAAAAGATCTAAGTCTTCGAGCTCCATAGGCTTCATGCGGTGTCTTCTCTTGTCATAGTCTTCAATGTGAATATCTTCATATACCACCTTTGACATCAATGTCTTCATACATTTTTAGGGGTCATCTCTGGTAGGAAAACCGAATCAATGAGGGACTTCTACCTGTGTTATCCTGCAATTCTCATAAACACATTAGTCCCTCAACTAGGTTTGTCGTCAATACTCCAAAACCAACTAGGGGTGGCACTAGATGCACTTACAATCTCCCCCTTTTTGGTGATTGATGACAAACTAGTTGAAGTTTTCAACGGGGAATATAATATGTGAAATTGTAAAGGATAAGGAATTGTCTTCATAAGTTGCAAGGGCTCCCCCTGTAGATGTGCATATAAGTAATTTGCTTTTGGAATGCAAATGCACATGGCAGGTTGTGCTTGTGGAGATCCACTTCAACTTATGATGACAATCCACTATGCATGTGAATGTATGTGAAGATAATGACATGCATAATGGAAAATGGACGTCTGCAAAATGATCTAAGTGCGAAATTTATTGTCGCACATGCGGAATTTATCATCGCAACACAAGGTGGCAAATAAGTAGCAGACGACCATCGAGTTTAAGTGTTACAACTCAAAGAACCAAATGTATCAAAACGAGAGTTGTAAGCACAAAGCAAAATATAAAGCACCCGCCCATATGGACCTGCTTGAAGACTATCAAACTCATATGCTTCTCCCCCTTTTGTCAGTAAGGACCAAAAAGGTTCGAAGACATAGAGCATCTACTCATTCCCATGAAGAGTAGGTGAAGCAGCAGGGTCGTCAGTGGTGTTCGGTGGTGCAGAAGAAGGTTGTGGCGATGAAGTAGCATCGTCTTCATCCTCAATCACTCTGGCATTCACAGTTGCAGCAGAGGAAGAGAACTCAGAGTCTTCAAGGGATGGAGTTTGTCGCAGCACTGCCCTTCGAGGAGGTGTGGAGTCAAACTTGAATCGCTCAGAGAAGCCATCCTCTTGAAGATCATCTTCAGAACACAGCAGCGTCAGCCCTTTCCATGTGCGTCGAGAGGTTTCATGAGCAACAAAGGCATTCTTGGTGGCAAGATTGCGAAGGCGATTAACATCCACCAAGAAGCTTTGCATTTGACGCTTCAGCTAGTCATGATGCCTATCCTGTTTCTGATGAAGAGCCACCAGAAGCTCTCAGTCATTGAGAACACGAGTGCGCTTCTTGGGTCGTTGGGCAATGGTGCTATCAGTGGCTTCAGTGAGAGCAGGATGCGGTGCACGTGTAGTGCCAGCCAAAGGATACACACGAGTTACTGCTTCAATGCCTTCAACATTCTGAGAAAAACTTTGATGCTCTGCATTCTGAAGACTTAGAGGTTCCTTGGCAGGCTCAGGATAGATGGCTTCAATAGACATATCCACATCAGGCAAAAAGATCCGATGATTGCGGGCAGAGGGCTGATATGAGATAGCGGATTGAAGTTTGATCAGCCGCATCACCCAAGGGATGTAGAACTTCAAACCAAACAGATCAGAGCCAGATGCAGCAAGTTGGCAAATGAAGAAATCTTGTGTATTGAAGCATTTTCCATGAAGAATATAGAATACCAAAGTCTTCATTGCACCTTCCAGCTTGGCATGGGGAGAATGTCCTTTGATTGGCCAGAGAGTTCGCCTTATGATGTGATAAATGGTCCTTGGCAGATACTCAAGGTCTTCAACGAAGAACTCCATGGGATAAGTAGCATCTTGGGGCAATGGCTTCATCATACTGAGCATCTGACTCATATTAGGTTCAGTCTTCTGAAAGATGCTCTCAACAGCTTCACTATGAAGCTGACAGCCATGCTCGTAGAGATCGCCAGGAGTGGGCAAACCAGTGAGCTCAATGATGTCAAAGGCTTTGGCTTCATGATGAACGTTTCCTGTCATCCACTCCAAGACCCAAGTCTTTGGATCTCTGTTATACCCGCGGATGTGAAGTGTGGCATAGAATTGGAGTAGCAACTCTTCATTCCAATGCTCTTGGTCAGTGACGAACGATAGCAGTTCAACCTCTTCGAAGCAATCTAGAGCTTCTTCCAGACAGGGCAGACCAGCTATTGCTTCAATGTCAAGGCGCTTGTGTGGGAAGATGCGACCTTGGTTGTAAAGAATGCATGAGTAATAGCTTTGCTATGGATAGCTCCAGAACCGATCAGATGATATTCTTTCCCTTGAGTAGGGGTTCCTGGAGCAATTGAAGAATGTGTTGTCTGCTCTGAAGCCATTGATATTGAAGGAGCCAGGTGCTGATGCAGGACCTGGGAACCTAGGCAATCTTGGGATTGGCTTCTGTACCTGAGGCATGTGCTCAACATGATAGTCGAACTGGGGACCGGCAGCAGATGCAGGAACAGAAGCAGCGGGATTAGTGGCTTCGCTGACTTCTGGTGCTTTTGTTGGTTAGGGCTCCACATTAGCTTCAGCCATGACAGCGTCAGTGGCTTTAGTGGTGTTGGTGGTGGCAGCCTCAAGATTTTCAACCTCCACTTGACGAGCAGGAGGGTCGGTCACGATCATGTTCTCCTCGAGAACCACTTCTTGGTGGGACAGGGGAGTGTCAACTTGTGGGACTTCTTCTTCAGCGGCTGATGCAGCCGGATTGTCTTCAGCAGTTTTATCTTCAGACGCAGAGACTTGAGGCCTTGGACCTTTGCGAAGCCTGCGCAACGCGGGCGACGCCTGTGGAGTTGGTGTTGGCTGGGCCTCAAAGTCTTCTTCCTCTTGTGGGCGATCCGCCCATGAAGCATCCTGTGCAATTGGCGTCAGTGGACGACCAATGCTAATGAGTTCGCTGTGCGTTAGCACAGGCGATGATACCTGTTGGTGCTCTAGCTGAGGAAGGGCTGCATCATCTTCAACATGGTCATGGTGACCAATGTCTTCAGCAGCGATGGGATCAGCTACTGGAAAGTCTTCAGCTTGATGAGCCTCTGTGAAAGCAGGCTCATGGACAGTTAGTTGACGTTCTTGTGGATCAGCGTCCGGGTGAACCATGGAAATGGGTTCAACAATCAAGGGCTCCGTGGGAGCAGCCCGTTCCTTCTTGGTCTTTCTTTTCTTCTTGGTGGGGGCAGTAGCAGAGGCTTCAGGATGTTTTCTCTTCCTTGCTTCAGCCTCAGCAGTCCTGGTCTTCTTCAGTTCTGAAGCGGTTGACCCGGCCTTTGGCTTCGGGCTAGTCATGCTAGTTGGGAAGACAAGGGGATCTGCTTCCTGCCTTGGTGCTTCGGGTTCAGCCATAGCGGGCTTCTTCTTCTTCTTGGCAGCCATCCTGGGGTCGTTGCCAGGACGCCCAAGGGCCTTGCGCTTCTTAGCCTCATTGTAGGCTTGCACACACCTATCAGCCAGGACCTTCATGCGCTCACGAGAACCCTGAGCTTCTGCACGTTTCTTTAGAAAGGCTTCCTTGAGCTCGTGCAACATAATCTTGAAGTTCTTCACGTCTTGCACACTGAGCTTGGCCATATGCTTCTTGAACTGAGATTTCTCAAAGTCAATCTTCTGCTTCAGTTCAACAATGTGCTGGGCGATGGCTAACTCTGAAGCAATGGCGCCATGGAAGGCGACACTTAGGCCAATGGGTAGTTGGAGATCTTCGAAGCTGATGTTTGGCGTGTCAAACCACTCATCAATGAAGTTGTGGATGATTGTTACATCAAAGAGCGGCAGATCATTGAAGATATCTGCTTCTTCTTTGCTCTTGATGAGTTGCTCAAGAGCGTCATCTGCAAAATCTTCATCACTTGATAGATCAATGGCATCATTGCGCAGAATGGCAGCAGCAGTTAGCTCTTGGCCGGTGTGTGGCAGAGGCATCTTGACCTTCTGGGGCTTGGAGATGCGTGACAAATCTTCAGACTGCACACTGTCTTCAGGAGGTGCAGTTGCTAGTGGCTTCGCCCGTGAGATTTTTGGTGAAGGGGCAGGCTTTGAAGCTTTAGGCTTCTTCAACTTCTTTGGCTTCGGCGCTGCATGCGCTTCATCTGATTCAGCATCAGCTGCAGGCTCATTCACGGTTGTCCCTTGAACCAAGATATGGGTGATGAGACCTTCAAGGTTGTAGAAAGGACCGACGACATTGGGTTCTGCATCCCATGTGCCGTCAGCCCTTGGAGTAGAAGGACCAGGGTTGAAGTCTAGTCCCAATGTCTTCTTGTTCTGCTTCGCTGAGTTCTGGGCAAACTGAAAGTTGCGCGTGAACAGAATGTCGTCACGACACCATAGCAGTGACGATGGGTCAGCATCCACAGGCTGTGGTCCACGGACCATGCAGGGATAGAAGCCTTGTTCAATGGCTTCATCTCTGGTCCTGGGTTGAAGATTTTTGTAGAGGATGTCTCCCCAATATGCTGCATGATGGCCACGTGTTCCTCAGATGCGAATCGCCAGGGGCACCTATGTAATAACGCAGTGCCGCCCCTGTACCTATAAATACACACTTCACAGCGGTCATTATCTCTTCTTCCACTCTCGCACGAACCCTAGCGCCACCGCTAGCCCTCGACAACGCCAGCGAGGAAGCGTCATAGACATTTGATATTGCTCTTGCATCATATATCCAAACTCTAAACTGTACTTCTGATTGGTGCAGCCGAAGATAATGTCATCCACATATATTTGGCACACAAATAGTTCACCATCATATGTCTTCGTGAAGAGAGTGGGGTCGAGGGAACCAGGTATGAAGCCTTTGCTCTTCAGGAAGTATTTGAGTGTGTCATACCAGGCCCGAGGGGCTTGTTTGAGGCCATACAGTGCCTTGTTGAGCTTGTATACCATGTCAGGATGTTTTGGATCTTCAAAGCCAGGTGGTTGTGCAACATACACTTCTTCAATCTTGCCATTGAGAAAGGCGCTCTTCACATCCATTTGATAAAGAAGTATGTTGTGATGATTTGCATAGGCCAGCAGTATGCGTATGGCTTCAAGTCTAGCTAGAGGAGAAAATGTTTCATCGAAGTCAATGCCTTCCACTTGAGTATATCCTTGAGCAACGAGACGAGCTTTGTTTCTAGCAACTTGACCATGCTCATCTTGTTTGTTGCGGTATATCCATTTTGTGCCTATTATGTTGTGCTTCCGAGGATCGGGACGCTTAACCAGTTCCCATACATTATTCAGCTCAAACTATTGAAGCTCTTCTTGCATAGCTTGAATCCATTCAGGTTCCATGAAGGCCTCTTTAACTTTCTTGGGTTCTGTTATTGAGACGAATGCGAAGTGCCCACAGAAATTTGCTAGCTGAGTTGCCCTTGAACGAGTGAGTGGACCGGGTGCATTGATGCTATCAATTATTCTTTCCATCTGCACTTCATTGGCAACAAGAGGATGTACAGGGCGAAGATTTTGCTCTTGCTGATCATTGTCGTTGTTAGAGGGAATGTCTTCAGGCTGAGCGTTGTCTTCAGGTTGATCAGGTGCTGAGATGATAAGTTCTTCTTCAGGATGAGCTTCATAAGGTATAATTTCTCAAGTTCCCATTAGCTTGATTGATTCACTGGATGGAACTTCATCTAGCACATTTGGCAGGTGCTCTCTTTGTGAACCATTGGTCTCATCGAACTGCACATCCACTGTTTCAACCACTTTATAATGAAAGAGATTGAAGACTCTATAGGAGTGTGAATCCTTTCCACATCCAAGCATAAAACCCTCATGTGCTTTTGGTGCAAACTTTGAAGTGTGATGTGGGTCCTTGATCCAGCACCTGGCGCCAAATACTCTGAAGTAACTGACATTTGGCTTCTTTCCAGTAAGGAGCTCATAAGATGTCTTGTTCAGAAGCTTGTGAAGATAAACACATTTGATTGTATGGCATGCAGTATCAATGGCTTCAGGCCAGAATTTTCTTGGAGTCTTGTATTCATCTAGCATCGTTCTGGCCATCTCAATGAGTGTTCTGTTCTTGCATTCGACGACGCCATTCTGCTGTGGCGTGTACGGGGCTGAGAATTCATGTGTGATGCCCAAGGTATCAAGATATGTATCAAGGCCAGTGTTCTTGAATTCAGTGCCATTGTCACTTCTGATGTGCTTTATCTTGGCGCCATAGTTGTTCATTGGTCGATTGGTGAAGCGTCTGAAGACATCCTGCACTTCAGTCTTGTAAAGGATTATGTGCACCCAAGTATATCTAGAATAATCATCAACAATGACAAAGCCATAGAGACAAGCGGTAGTAGTAAGAGTTGAGTAATGAATGGGACCGAAAATATCCATGTGAAGCAGTTCGAAGGGTCGAGTAGTAGTCATGATTGTCTTCGAGGGATGTTTGACCCTCGTCATCTTTCCTGCTTCACAGGCACCGCATAAGTGATCTTTCTTGAACTTGACGCCCTCGATGCCTATGACATGCTTCTTCTTTGCAAGGGTGTGGAGGTTCCTCATGCCAGCTTGCCCAAGCCTCCGATGCCAAAGCCAGCATTCTGAAGCTTTTGCTAGAAGACATACGGCAAGCTGTGGTCCTGTTGAGAAATCTACCATGTACAAATCACCTTTTCGATACCCTTCAAATACTAGAGACTTGTCAGATTCCATTAGAACAAGGCAATGATATTTTCCAAATATTACGATCATGTTCAAATGCAAAGCATTGAGACAGACATTAAGTTGAAGCCAAGGGATTCAACAAGCATGACTTTATCCATGTGTTGATCCTTTGAGATTGCAACTCTACCTAGACCCAATACCTTACTTTTACTAGTGTCAGCAAATGTGATGTGGCTCTTATCGGATGGACGTAAGGTTGAGTCCATAAGAAGGCTTCTTTTGCCAGTCATGTGATTTCTACACCCACTATCAATAATCCATTCTGTAGACGCTGGTGTCGTACCCTACAGTGCAGTTAGGGGGATAGGCTTCACGAAGAGAATTGTGAAGCAAAAACATTTGACGAACCAGTGGGTTATGAAAGCTTAGATCCAGATTAGGACTGATAGGGAGAGTAGCAAGCGATTCAGGAACGAAGTACATAGTAAGACCATTCGGGCATTTTATCTTGCGCCCTACAAGATGTTTAAGGTCCCCAGCAATAGCGTCAGAAGATTTTGGTTTTCTGCTGGAGACCATTCCCTTCAAAAGAGAGTTAAGCCTTCTTAACCACCCACATCTTCAAGGGTGGCTTAGAAGCGATAAGTCTAAGTGCAGCGTCTGAAAACTTTGGCTTTGGAGCCCTAGCAAAAAGTCTTGCAGGCGGACAATAATACTCATAAGAATAAGCAGAATAGTTTTTGGTCTTATGAACATGGCGGTTCGATGAACCACGCTCATATTCATACGCCTGAGTATGATTTCCCTGCAAAACATTTGCGTTAGTGCGACTCAGGTGAGTCCTCTGTCTGTATGAAGCCTTTGGGCCGTATGAAGCCTGTGGTCTGGGGTTTGTCTTCTTCATCTGTGGTGTCATGATGACATTCACAGGAAGATTTTCCAAACACCTTTTGGGCACCCAGATCTTCTTCATAGGCGGTCCATTCCTGTAGTTAGTACCAATGTACCTGGCAAACACTTCACCATTCTGATTCTTAAACAGTTTATAGTTTGCATCAAAGGATTCATTGATGACAATGGGGTTAGCACAAGTGAAGCCAGATAGATTGGATGGATCAGCTGAAGGTTCCTTTGCAGCAACCCATGTGGTTTTGGGATACTGCTCGGGTTTCAAGTAAGAGCCATTAGCATTCATTTTCCTTATGAACCCAACACCCTCTTTCCTCGGGTTTCGGTTCAGAATCCGCCTTTTGAGGACATCACATAGTGTCTGATGTCCTTTAAGACTTTTGTACATCCCTGTTTCAAGCAATGTCTTCAACCTAGCATTCTCATCAGCAATAGCAGTGGTATCCTCAGCAGAGGGGTTAGTTACCACATCAACAGTTGAAGATATTGCAACAGTAGCAGCAGTAGAACATTCAGCAACAAAAGTAGCATTATCACGCTCAATGCATTTAAGACATGGTGGTTCAAATCCTTCCTGAGCGGAACTGATCTGTTCGGCACGAAGTGACTCATTTTCCTTTTGAAGATCTTCATGAGCCGCTCTCAATTTCTCAAGATCTTGCTTCCTTTGAAGATAATCATAGGAAAGCTTTTCATGAGTTGTTGAGAGCGTTTCATGACGACTTTCAAGTTCCTCATACTTAACGTGAAGATTTTTTATGTCTTCAATTAAGGACTCAGATCGAGTCATTTCATCGCCCAACAGATCATCGCTTTTGTCTAACAGTTTTTGAATATGTTCCATGGCTTTCTGTTGTTCAGTTGCAATTTTAGCAAGTGTTTGGTAGCTGCGTCTTGAATCACAATCAGAGTCATCGTCACTAGATGTTTGATAGTGAGTAGTGCATGTGTTTACCTTGGCACCGCGTGCCATGAAGCAGTAGGTAGGAGCAGAGTAGTCCTTGTCGTTTGCATCGGTGTCGGTGGTGAAGTCATTGTCTTCAGTATTGAAGATGGACTTGGCAACATATGCTGTAGCCAGACTTGCAATGCCAGAATCGGACTCCTCCTCAGACTCCACCTCCGCCTCCTCAGAAGCGGACTCCTCCTCTGAATCCATTTCCTTGCCAACAAACGCACGTGCCTTGCCAGATGAGCTCTTCTTGTGTGATGAAGACTTTGAGGAAGACTTGGAAGAAGACTCTGAGTATTTCTTCTTCTTCTTGTCGTCAGAGTCATATTCCTTGCTCTTCTTCTTCTTTCTGTTCTCTTTGTCCCACTGCGAACACTCAGAGATGAAGTGGCCAGTTTTCTTGCACTTGTGGCATGTTTTCTTCTTGTAGTCATGAGCAGAAGCTTCATCATTCCTTGAGCTTGATCATGAAGACTTTCTGAAGCCTTTCTTCTTGGTGAATTTTTGGAACTTCTTCACAAGCATAGCAAGTTCATTTCCAATGTCTTCAGGATCATCAGAACTGCTATCAGATTGTTCTTCAGATGAGGAGACAGCTTTTGCCTTCAAGGCACGAGTTCGCCCATAGTTTGGACCGTAGATATCTCTTTTCTCAGAAAGCTGAAACTCATGTGTTGAGCCTCTCAAGTATGTCGGACGGATCGAGTGTCTTGAAATCAGGTCGTTCTTGAATCATCAGGGCTAGGGTGTCAAATGAACTGTCAAGTGATCTCAATAGTGTCTTGACGACTTCATGCTTGGTGATCTCAGTAGCGCCGAGGGCTTGAAGCTCATTTGTGATGTCAGTGAGTCGGTCAAATGTGAGCTGGACATTCTCATTGTCATTTCTCTTGAAGCGGTTGAAGAGGTTGCGAAGGACACTGATTCTCTGATCTCTCTGCGTTGAGACGCCTTCATTGACCTTGGAGAGCCAGTCCCAGACCAGCTTAGATGTTTCCAAAGCACTCAGATGGCCATACTGTCCTTTGGTCAGATGACCTCAGATGATATTCTTGGCAGTAGAGTCCAGTTGAACGAACTTCTTGACATCAGCAGCAGTGACACCTTCTCCAGCCTTGGGAACGCCGTTCTTGACGACATATCATAGGTCGACGTCAATGGCTTCAAGATGCATGCGCTTCTTATTCTTCCAGTAGGGATATTCAGTTCCATCGAAGATGGGGCATGCAGCGGAGACTTTAATTATCCCTGCAGTCGACATAGCTAAAACTCCAGGTGGTTAAACCGAATCACAAAGAACAAGGGAGCACCTCGCTCTGATACCAATTGAAAGTGCGTTATATCGACTAGAGGGGGTGAATAGGCGATTTTTATGAAAGTCTTCAAAACGTGAAAGTTTTGAAGACAAACGATAGAAATAAACCTATTACCATGCAGCGGAAGGTAGACTACACTAGTCAAACCATAGTCAAGTATTCAATAAAGTGAGAGCACAATGACTAATAGCAGCAATGTAGTAGGGATCAGGTAGGAAGATATTGTGAAGCCACACAGAACACGCAGTCACTCAGTGAAGACAAAAGATAGTGGAAACATACAATGACTTCACAAGGAGTAACAGTAAGTACAGGGAAGGGAAGGATGAAACCAGTGACTCGTTGAAGACAATGATTTGTTGGACCAGTTCCAGTTGCTGTGGCAACTATACATCTGGTTAGGACGGCTAGGTATTTAAACCTTAGGACACACAGTCCCGGACACCCAGTCCTGAACACGCAGCTCAGGAGACCCAGTCCTCACCGTATTCCCCTTGAGCTAAGGTCACACAGACCTCGCCCAATCACTCTGGCAAGTCTTCAAGGTAGACTCCCAAACCTTCACAGACTTCGTTCACCAGCAATCCACAATGTCTCTTGGATGCTCAGAACGCGACGCCTAACCGGCTAGAGGATGCATAGTCCTCAAGTGTAATAAGTCTTTAGATCACACAGACAAGAAGACTTAAGTGATGCCTAATTCTCTTTGGCTCTGGGTGGTTAGGGCTTTATCCTCGCAAGGAATTCTCTCTCAAAGGCTTCGAGGTGGGTTGCTCTCAAACGACAAAACCCGTACTCTGAATCTGAGTAGCCAACCGTTTATGGTTGTAGGGGGTGGGCTATTTATAGCCACTAGGCAACCCGACCTGATTTGTCCGAAATGACCCTGGGTCACTAAGGAACTGACATGTGTTCCAACGGTCAGATTTCAAACTCACACGGCAACTTTACTTGGGCTACAAGCAAAGCTGACCTGTCCGACTTTGGACAAGATTCGCTCTCATAGTCTTCACTCGAAGACATAGGTTTTGTTTAAGCATCACTTTATTCATTCTGACTGGTTCTCTTGGACCCCACTTAACAGTACGGTGGTTCCTATGACTCAACACAGAAGAAAAAAACTACAAAAGATCTAAGTCTTCGAGCTCCATCGGCTTCATGCAGTGTCTTCTCTTGTCATAGTCTTCAATGTGAATATCTTCATATACCACCTTTGACATCAATGTCTTCATACATTTTTAGGGGTCATCTCTGGTAGGAAAACCGAATCAATGAGGGACTTATACCTGTGTTATCCTGCAATTCTCACAAACACATTAGTCCCTCAACTAGGTTTGTCATCAATACTCCAAAACCAACTAGGGGTGGCACTAGATGCACTAACAGGCCCGGCAACCGTAGTAGGGATTCTTGTGATCTCATAGGTGTCGTTCCACACCGACACAAGTATCCATTTCTAGTTGTAACAGATTAGGATACAAGTCTAAACGTCCGTTACCGTGGACACGACTATTCGAATAGATAATCTTCCCTGCAGGGTTGCACCACATTTCCCAATAGGCTTGATTACTCTGGCTAGACACACTTTACTGGGTCAATGCCCGGCCTCGGAAGATCAACATGTCGCAGCCCTACCTAGGCTTAGGAGAGAGGTCCCTGCCATTCTACATCCTAAGCACTCCGGAGTCTTGGGCCCATCGCCCGTTGCACTTCGGGTCATTGTGTGCAGGGCGATACAGACCCCCTCCTCTGGGGCGCTGACCATGCCATGCCGCAATGCTGAACTGGACGTCTGACAAAGCTTCTACTGATACTACAATCCCAAGTGCCCATATCTGTTCCCGTGTGGTGGTTAGTGCGTATAGGCTAGTGGCCAAATCAGAACAAATGCCTAAACTTGTTAGTGCATTAACAATTAAAAGAAGTGACAGCTGTCGGGACAAGTTCGGAGCTACCACCCCCTCCTGGGTGATATCGCTAACAGCCAGCCGCCACCGTAACATCTCGCGGGTGCTCTCTAGGCCCACCCGACTTTCACACATATCACTCGCGGGTGCTCACTGGGCCCACCCGACTTATAACAAGGTCTGAATTAAAGTCAAGGTAACCGTGTGTCCAAAACATCAAGGGGGAAAACCAAGGAATCACCCTCGATGGATTCCACTCGATGTAATCATCAAGGTGAACATATATGGAATCACCTCGAGGTTCACACTTGAGGTGTTGCACGACAGAGTCGCATCAGGAGTGGTGAAGGAGCAATCACCCTCGATAGAGCACGACCGATTAGCTACACTAAAGAGTTACCATCAGGAGTGTGTTATGAGGTATCACCCCTGGCACTCGATAGTAGCCATGCAGTGTTGTACCACAAAGGGGGTGGAGTGATGTGTAGGGCTCTGGACATCGATCACGTTGATCGAGTAATCGGTCAACAAGCCAGGGCAACTGGGACAAGGTGAGGCACTGGTGCGCGTCAGTGCTATACAAACAGTTTTTAACCCCTTTCCGCGACGACATTTAGAATCGTCGCCTAGTTTGTGACGACGATAGCGGGATCCTTCCCACACGACCCAGAAACCGTCGGGGATATGCCCTCCTGGCACACACGCTCGGCAAAATGAGGTCGTGTGCGACCGACGAGCGCTCAAATATGGAAATGCGTACAGTAGGGCTAAAAAAATACAATTATACAGGCGAAATTATTTCCGGTCGCAAGTACATCCCACACAGTCAGTCCCCGCTAAACGTTTCCATTCGTATGTACATCCCACATAGTCACTCCAAGGAAAACGTTTCCGTTGACAGGTACATCACACACAATTTTCCCCGTTAAATCGTTTGTGATAGCGTTGCCATTGCACACGATATTAACAATTTTATCGTTTGCATTATTGAATGCATCACACACGGTGCGTAGAAGAAACTGTGTGGCAAAGGTTGTCCATCACACACAGTTTTTATGTCGTAAACGTTTGCGCAAGGTGGCCTAACGCAAACAGTTTTCAAGAGAAGGTCGTGTGTGATTGTTCACTGATCCAACACGGTTTTTTATGAATAACCGTTTGCAATAGCAAAACCCAATTAGTAGGCTAATTCGCCATTAGCAGGCTAATTGCCCTATTATTAATAATCCATTTATTAATCTAATTGACATTCATATAAAGCACATAATATATTTCATTTCCATATTAAGGAAGCATGATTTCATAATTGAAATACATCAGAGTATAACATGATATAGCTTCAGCACTCAGTTACCCCATTACACAACTGCACCAGCACCAAGTTTCACATGCAACATGTAGAACCTTTCGAAATTAGCATCATAGATGGTATATAGACAGATGCATCTCATTTGGAAAACTGCTGAAGCGGAAGGCGAATATAGATCCTTCATTCATGTTGAAGGTCTTTGCAACTTTAGGCCAGTGCCTATGGATGATTGACCGTCCGTCCATCGTCCTCTTCAGAAACACTTCAATATTGAACCATGGGTGTTGTATGAAAACCTTCCCCGCCTCCTGACCATAGAGGTGGTTTGAGAGGTAATCATTAGTGAACTGATTTGGAAAGGCCCGAAAACAAGTATGTGCATAAATATCTTCTCTATATTGGAAATGGGGCAACGGAATAAAAAAGGCAAGGTATAATAGTTAGTACCATCTTCTGGTGAACTGATGTCTTCTTCATTGTGCAGACAAAGATCGTGTTGTTTTTTTCCGCTAATTTCTTTATCCTAACGATCTTTCTGAGTTTCTTGACTGGATTGATATTCATGGACAACTCATTTCCCCATATGCAAAAAGGGTCGAACAGTGGGTCAAAACCTCTGATAGGAGGACCTATATGTGGAAGACCAAATTGTTAAAAACCTAATTATTAGAATGGTTCCTACAATTGCACCATAATGTGCTATTAGACAACGGACCATGCACGTGCGAACCTCGATTGTAAACCTTAGTGCTTCCCATTGTTTCCCTGCAACACATATAAGGTAGTTAGTCATCAGGTTAAGTAAGGGTTCGCATGCTATCAGTAAAATATGTTGATTAAAAATAAGCACATTGCAGATTCATCAGATTAATTCAAGCCACATGGAAAACCCATATATCCAAACCAAGCATGATTAAGAACTAGGAAATATAGCACTTGTATATGTTTCTCATGTATTAAGTGCAGCCAAATTCGATTTATTCCTCACACGCACAACAATACAAAATTCTGCCAACGACAATGAGACATTGCATTGCAGAATTGAACCAAGCATTTAACTAAACACCAAAACTAATGAACCAAACATTAATTGAGCACCACATTGCACAATATAACATACTCCTAATAGAAGATTAGATAGTTAACCAAACCAAGCATGCTTAACAACTTGGAAATATAGCAATTGTATTTGTTTCTCATCTATTTACTACATCCAAATTCAATTTATTCCTCACATGGTACACAATAACAGAATGCACACACAACTATTGAACATCGCATTGCAGAATTGAACCAAACAGTTAACTAAACATCACAACACAAATGAATCAAACGTTAACTGAGCACCACATTGCACAATGTATAACCAAACCTAGCATGCTTGACAACATGGAAATATAGCAATTGTATTCGTTTCTCATGTATTTTGTAAAGATAAATTTGATTTATTTCTCACATGGAAGACAATACAAAATTGCAGCCTGAAGAATTGAACATCACATTTGCAGAATTGAACCAAATAGTTAACTAAAGACAACAACTAATTAACAAAACAGTTAATAAGTGAGCACCACACTGCACGACATATAGAACATATACACTAGAGCAACAGATTGCATGGTAAAATTAGATAGCACAATTCACCAGAATTTGTGACGGAAAGGCAGGAGCAGCACACGGAACGGGTAAACCGAGCAGGCATAACCGGCGTAGCTAGCAAATGGCAAGGTGCTCCTCCAAGATCCGGGGGTCGGCACGAATGGCAGCCATCGTGACCTCATCCGCTCGTGCGACCATGATATGCTTCTCTGCTGCCAAATGCTCCTGGAGATCCTGGCTATACTGCATGCACCATGGCTTAGGGCGGCGCTTATTTGGTGGAGGGTTCGGTGATTTGGGTGGAAGGTTTCGTGCCGGCGGTCGGGGCATGTGGGATGTGGAAGGAGGAGAAGGATGGGGGTCAGGTGTGGATTACCTGCCTGGATAGACGAGGCCGAGCGGCGTGAAGGAGGGTCGCCAGCGAGGAGGCGGCGCTGCAAGCAAGGAGTGAAGGTTTCAACTTGGAAAGGAAGGCGGAAACAGGGGAAATGTGGCTTTTGGTAGGGGGCGGGGAGGTAGATATTTCTGCGGAAGCCGAAAATTTGGAATCGCTTCAGCGAAAAAACTGGCACGCAAAGTGTCATCAGACACGGTCCCTTATTCGGAACTGTGTATGATATGTGAACATCACAAATGATTCAGATAGCTTAACCCGTGTGTGATGAGTTTGAACGTAGAAAATTTTGGTTCGAATTTCCCTGGTTGCAGTGGTCATCCACGTCATTGCATAATTTGGGTACACAAAGGAGACTACAGCACACCCACACTTCTTAATCGAGAAAGTTCGGCAATTAAACAGAACTAGCTGACCTAAAAATTACTCTAACAAATGAAAGACCAGAGCTCTTAATTCAACAAAACAAAGAGTACTACTACGGAAGGTGCTCATTGATCTCCGCCTCCATGTCCAGCTCGCGCCTGACGATCTCCTGGGGAACGGGCTCCATGGCATCCATCACACCATACTCAGCAAGCATCTCGCCATCCGCGTCCGCCATCTCTTAGGAAAAGGCTGCCACGAGCTGGGCATGAGCGGCCGCAATCTGGGCTTGGACGGGCTCCATCGTCGCAAGGTATGCAGCGGAGGAACGGGTGGCTGCTCGAACACTCTCAGCAATTGCCAATTCTTCGGCCGTGGGTTGACGACTGTTGTCGGAGAAGCTTCGTTCGATTTGTGCGGTGACCGCCACGAGCTGGGTGTGGGCGGCCATGACATGGTCGTGGGCGGATTCCATCAGGGCTAAGGCCGCCGCTGCAGAACGGATAGCTGTTGTGCCGCTCTCGCCAGTTGCTATCCCCGAGGAAGATGTTGTTGCCGCCACTTGAGAAGCAACAACAGCCGTTTGGGTTGCCTTGGCCGCCCGGTCGTAGATTGCGACCGCACTCATGCACCTTGTTAGAATGCGCATGGCGGCTGCGGCTGCGCTCTCGCCGGAGTGGGCCACCGAAGTTTCCCGCATGATGTGGGTCCACGTGCCCATCTTTCACCGGTGACGATTGAACAGTGAAATAATATTCGAGGAGCGAGCTAGTGTGCTTGAGACGCCGGCTCTGGACTATAGCCGACGCACCTTCTCGTGTAAGCCATATGTGTACTATACACCGATGGTGCTCTAGGATATTTTGTGCTGCATCTCACACGGTTGGTGATAATAAACTGTGTGAGATCTACTTGATTTTTCATCTTGATTTAAATTACATAATGGGGTCACAGCGGCAATGGACGGTGTTTGAATTGCTAGACCATTTATCTGCAGTGAACATGCAACTATATGTGTGTCATAAAAGAATTGAAATTATTCAGTGTTAGTTGAACATTTTACACATTAAATTCTAGTAAATCCAAAGCTCATCTGAAATTCATGAAACTTGGCATGCTGTCATGGAGCGGCATCAACATGCCGTGGTAATTTTTTTGTCCCATTTGGGGCAGGTTTGGGGATATACTTCTCACAAATCAGAGTTTCTCACAACAAGCCTGTTGGTTTTGGTAGGGAACGTTTCAACTTTCTGGACGAAATGATATCCATTGCCTCTTCTCGATTTCAATTTTTTTCCTAGTGTCAACATAGAACAACATGAGCGTTGTGTCAATTTTTGGGATTTTTCGGGGTTTGTTTGGACATTTTTATGCATTAATTGTGTTTTCAATGCATTTATGTGCATGATTCAAATTTGAACTACATGCACATGCTCTAATGCATATAAATTGGTTGAAAATTCAAATTTGTGTCCTTGGTTGCATGCTTAGATCCCATGCAAGAAATGGGAATGAATGTCAAACACCCTACCACAGTCACTCGGCCGCAAACATTGAGATACCTTGTTTTAAATTCTAGTAAATCCAAAACTCATCTAAAATTCATGAAACTTGGCATGCTATCATGGAGTGGCATCAACATGTCGTGGTAAATTTTTTGTCCCATTTGGGGCAGGTTTGGGTATATGCTTCTCACAAGCCAGAGCTTCTCACAACATGCATGATGGTTTTGGTAGGGAACGTTCCACCTTTGGGGACGAAACGATATCCATTGCCTCTTATTGCTTTCAAAATTTCTCTCGTGTCAACATAGAACCACTGGTGCGCATCGGTCCTATACAAACGGCCCCTTTCCGCAACGGCATTTGGAACCATCGCCAAGTGAGTGTGGGCGATAGGGGGGTCCTTCCGACACGACCCAGAAACCGTCAGGGATAGGGCCCTTACAGTACTCCTACTCATTTCTGCTCACATTGCCATCACAGTCGGTATTCTGTGGTGCTACGTTTAAGATGCGCGGCCCATCACAAACGGTTCACTATTATAGAACGTGTATGATGCGCGGCCCATCACAAACGGTTCACTGTTAAGAAGATTAGCTAATCGTCGTACGAGTGTCGGACAGGTTTACGAAACGTCGGACCGTCATAACATCATCGTACACGACAACTATCACACACGCTACTCTGTGGTGCAATGTTTACTATGCATACTTCATCAGAAACAGTTCATGGTTGCGAATCATGTATGATAAGGCAACTAACACAAACATTTAGTTTACCCGCACCGTTTGTGATATTCTATGACATTGCACACGCTTTGCAAACAGCAACTGTGTGCATGCTTGCACACGTTTCCTCTCTGTGAACCGTCTGGGACTATGGCGTATATCGCAAATGTTTGTGTTTTACCAACCGTGTGTGCCGTAACAACCTGGAGAGCATAATTTCACCGTAATTTAATTGCTGCTATTTCAAATTTTACCGGATTTGAATTTGAATTTGAATGTATGGTACAACTTTATTCATATCCATCAGGTTCAAAAAACCAATGCATTATTTGATTCATAGGTACATATGTTCAAGAAATACATAAGAACCAAATAAAGAATGATGAACCACAGTTGTATACTTGTACTATTAAAGACGGTAAAGAAAGAGGCGAAATATATTCTTGTTGCTGAACAAGGTGAAGCGGAATGCCCATATTGTGCCCTCCTCCATGAAGAAGGCACGCACGACTCTAGTCCAACCCGTTGTGATGGCCGACCGCCCATCCTTCATGGTCTTCATGAAAACATCTAGATAATCATCGTGTTATGGTAGAAATACTTTAACCTTTGCATTCCCACCAATCATGTAGTTTGAGAGGTAATCTTGAGTAAACTGCTTTGGCAACCACTTCAAAGGAAAAAGATTCAGACATTGTCATCTAACACAACTCATTATGGGCAGTAAAAGGAAGGCTGCAGAGTTCTTACTTACCATCCTGTAGTTCACCGTTGTCTTGGATAAAGTGTAAACAAATAGTTTAATTGCCATCTTTGGACCCATTTTACTAACAATCTTTATAAGCGTCCTCACTTGATGCTGGTTCATCGATATCTCATTGCCCCATACGCAGAAAGGGTCGAAGCGCGAATCTTTACCAATGACATATGTACCTAAAAGCACCAAGTTAATATTAGAAGCTAAACAACAATTGCACAATGATGTAGTACAACACTCTTTTATAATATGTCTATATACATCCGTATGTGGTAGTCCATTTGAGATCTCTAAAAAGAAAAATATGTAGGAACGGAGGGAGTATCTTATAACATTCAATATACTCACCTATTAGATGAATTAACATCTTATAGTATGGGCCGGAAGTAGTTTAGTGCATTCTTACAAATTATCGGTTGATTAACTGCTGATGTATCCATGGGCTACAGTTAGTTTGAGCTAGTTCGGGCTCAAATAGCCCTAAAGTATATCTAAACATGAGGGCTATTTTGAGCTACTTGCATCTATAACCCACCCAAAAAACTATCCAACCCAAGAGGTGCTAATTGGAGCTAGTTCTCCTAGTGCATTTATTGTCAATATAACCCTGCCATCCAAACAACTCTTTGGATGGAGTTAGTTCATGATTAGTAATGAGCTAGAAACTAACTCTAACCTCTAGCTAAGTTGAGTATCCAAACAGGGTTGTGTTGTCGTTGCTGCTGCTATTGCTCTTCTATGTATATCTAGACATCATTAGAACATTAATGTAACACTCTTCCTTGTTGCTATGTAGCCTAGGATTACATATTTAGAAATTAAGTACAGTGCATGTTGCTATGTAGCCTCGGATATATTACATATGGCCCTAGTTAACCTAACAATAAATGGGTTGCAGATATATTCAGTTAAAAGTCTTATTCACCGATTAGTCCCTTATCAGCCGCCGACCTATGTGGTACCAGCTACCATTATCCTGAACAGTGAGCAGATATAAGCCATGGGATGAAACTAACCTTGATGGAAAACAGTAGTGTAACGCCCCAGATATAACTTTCCCAATTTGTACTCCAACTCTTGCCGTTTCCGGCATTAAGTTATATTTATCTCTCGCGTTCGGGTCTTTGTCTCCGTGTGTTGTTTTCGTTTTCACGCATCTCATATCATGTCATCACGTGCATTGCATTTGCATACATGTTCATCTCATGCATTCGAGCATTTTCCCCGTTGTCCGTTTTGCATTCCGGCGCTTCGTTCTCCTCCGGTGGTCAATTCTAGCTTTCTTTCGTGTGTGGGGATTAAACATTTCCGGATTAGACCGAGACTTATCATGCGGCCTTGATTTACTACCGGTAGACCGCCTGTCAAGTTTCGTACCATTTGGACTTCGTTTGATACTCCAACGGTTAACCGAGGGACCGAAAAGGCCTCGTGTGTGTTGCAGCCCAACACCCCTCCAATTTGGCCCAAAACCCACCAAACTCTGCTCCATGTCCTAGAGCGTTCGATCACGATCGCGTGGCCGAAAACCGCACCTCATTTGGACACTCCTAGCTCCCTCTATGCCTATATATACACCACCCTCCCGAAATTCGCGGATCCCCTCTTCCAAAACCCTAGATCCCCACCTCGCGCCCGCGCCGGACACGTCCGGGCCGGCCGGACACGTCCGCCGCCCCGCCCGGACCAATCGCAGCTCGCCATGTGGGCTGCCCGTGCCCACATCGCCGTCCCCGCCGCCAGGCCCGCCCGGGCCCGAGGCCGGCCCTCCCTGCCGACCGCCCCGGGCCAGATCTGCGCCACCCCGTGACCTCTTCTTCTCCGCCGCGCCGCCGCGCCGGCAGCCGCCGCTCCGCCGTCGCGCCCTGCCGCCACCACGCCGCCGACCCTGCCGGACCTCGCCTCCACGCCGCCGACCCCGCCGGCAGCTCCTTCCCCGCTCCGAGGGGCCGGAGAGCTCCTCCCCGCTCCGGCCGACTTCTCCTCTGGCGGCCCCGACGATTTTCTGGCGAAACTCCGGCCGCTACAGTGATTCCGGCCGTCCTCGTAATCCATGCAAACCCTAGATCCAGATCTGGGGAGGTTGACTTTTGCCTCTCTTAGTAATTTTTTTGCATACTTTGACTGATCATATCTCCGCATCCTTAGCTCTGTTTTGGACATATGATATACCAAAATCTTCGTCTCGACATGTACATCATTTCATTCCATTGCATCATTTGCATTTGAGTTCATCTTGATGCCCAAAATGCTGGTATAAGGAGGCTTCGTGAGTTAAATTGCAGATCCGTTAGTTCATCATAGACTTTTGTCATTTTTGCCATGATTATTGTGTGCATGATATGCCTGTGACTCTTTGGGATGAATTGTTAAGCATTTTGTCTTCTTTCCAGAGCTGCCACCCATGCATTTTTAGGATGTGTGTGGTGACTTGTGCAAGCTTGCAAAGAGAGGCACCTGAGAATTTCTGTTTTCACGGACTTAGTGGATTTCAAAGTCTGGGATATTTTAGTTCATGATGCCATATGTTCAGCTTGTTTCCTAGTGATCCTTGCCTCTTTTGAGGATGATCAGTAAGGGAGTTTTGATATTCATGTTGTGCTCTATCCATCCATGTCTTTGTTTGCATATGTGGAGTGCTCTAGCTTGAGTCAATCGAGCTCTACTTTTGCTTCGTGGTAAATCTGGGCAGATCGTCAACTTGTTTGCGATTTTGCCGATGCAATTGTTAGTGATCCATGCATGCTATGCCATTGTTCTTGCCATGTGTAGCTAGAATTTTATGTCTTCTTTATGGATATATGCTTGCCTTGCCATGACTTGCACTGTAGTGAGTGCATCGAGCTCGTTTACATGCCTTCGCGAGTTAAATTTCAGCATGTCTCAGTTTTCACTAAGTCTGGAAACTGATTGTGCGTGAGCTATGTTCGTGTGCTCGTTAGAGTATTTTGTGAACCCTTTTGGCCCCAGGTCACTTTGGGTGTTTTGTTAAGCTTGTTGAGTAGCTCCATGCCATGTTCTTACTTGTCATGTTCAGATTATGTATCATGTTGTTTTGCTGCTCCGAAGAGAGCATCGTGGTCTGGAAATTCAGACTAGTGTTGATATCACTAAGTCTGAAATCTATTTTGCATATTCATTTTTGCCATGCTTGTTTGAACCTCATAATGGATGAATTTGGCCGTGGCTCAGTGCTAGTGATTGTTAAGCATCTTGTGGGCATCCCTGCCATGTATTTTGTTGTCATGTTTGGTGGCTGTAGCATGTTCATTTCGTTGCATTTAGGTGCCTACTTGCTGTAAATCGCAGACCGGTTCATTTCGTAAAACGCTTGCCATTTCCAAACCGTAGCTCCGATTCCTATGATCTTTATATCGTTTTCAGGTGATTTCATCCCCTATATCCAGTGGAACACTTGGTTTTCCAAGTTGAGGCCAGGGTCATGCATTTCCTGTCACGTCTTGCATTTTGCATCCCGCATCGCATCCCGCATAGCATACCATCTTTGCATCTTATTGTTTGTCCTTGCACATGGTTGATTGTATCCTTGTTGCTTGTTTGTGTTGTTGGCTAGAGCTGGGAGACGAGTTCGCTAACGAGGAGCCCATTGAGTTTGCTTTTGAGGATCCAGTCAACTCTGACAACTGTGCAGGCAAGATGATCATACCCTCGAAATCACTACTATCTTTGCTATGCTAGTTTGCTCGCTCTTTTGCTATGCCAATGCTACGATGCCTACCACTTGCTTGTCAGCCTCCCAATTGCCATGTTCAGCCTCTAACCCACCTTTGTCCTAGCAAACCGTTGATTGGCTATGTTACCGCTTTGCTCAGCCCCTCTTATAGCATTGTTAGCTGCAGGTGAAGATTGGAGCCGTTCCTTGTTGGAACATTTATTTACTTGTTGGGATACCATTATATTGCCATGTTATCTTAATGCATCTATATACTTGTTAAAGGGTGGAAGGCTCGGCCTCTCGCCTAGTGTTTTGTTCCACTCTTGCCGCCCTAGTTCCCGTCATATCGGTGTTATGTTCCCGGATTGTTTCGTCCCTTACGCGGTTGGGCTATAATGGGAACCCCTTGATAGTTCGCCTTGATTAAAGCTTTTCCAGCAATGCCCAATGTTGGTTTTACCATTTGCCACCTAGCCTCTTTTCCCTTGGGTTTCCGGAGCCCGAGGGTCATCTTTATTTTAGCCCCCCCACGGGCCAGTGCTTCTCTGGGTGTTGGTCCGAACTAGAGTCCCGTGCAGCGCCCCCTCGGGGAAACTCGAGGTTTGGTTTTAGTTGTATGGAGCGCTCATCTGAGTGTGCCCTGAGAAAGAGATATGTGCAGCTCTTATTGGTATTTGTCGGCACATTCGGGCGGTGTTGCTGGTCTTGTTTTAACCTGTCGAAATGTCTTGTTGTACCGAGATACCGAGTCTGATCGGTGTGTCTTGGGTGGAGGTCTATTCCTTCGTTGACCGTGAGAGCTTGTTATGGGCTAAGTTGGGACCCCCCTGCAGGGATTGATCTTTCGAAAGCCATGCCCGCGGTTATGGGCAAATGGGAATTTGTTAATGTCCGGTTGTAGATAACTTGAACCTTAATTAATTAAAATGAATCAACTGAGTGTGTTGCCGTGATGGCCTCTTCTCGGCGGAGTCCGGGAAGTGGACACGGTGTTGGAGTTATGTTTGTGCAGGTTGCTCCCTAGTTTCTCGCTCGTGCTTTGCCTCCTCTTCTCGCTCTCTTTTGCGAATAAGTTAGCCACCATATATGCTAGTCGCTTGCTGCAGCTCCACTCATACATTACCCCTTTCCTACCTATTAAGCTTAAATAGTCTTGATCGCGAGGGTGCGAGATTGCTGAGTCCCTGTGGCTCACAGATTACTATTACACCAGATGTAGGGACAGATCATATAGCTCCAGATGGCACGCTTGAGCTCAAGTGGGAGTACGACGAGGACTCTCAGCGTTACTATGTGTCATTTCCTGATGATCAGTAGTGCTGCCCAGTTGGGGTGATCGGGACCTATGTCGCTTTTTGGGTTGTCTTTTATTTTGGCGCCGTAGTCGGGCCATGAGTGTTTGGATGATGTATGTTATTTATGTACTTTGATGTGACGTGGCGAGTGTAAGCCAACTATGTACCTCCCCTTTATATTATTTATGTACATGGGATGTGTGAGGATTTCCCGACTTGCGACATTGCTTTCAATGCGGTTATGCCTCTAAGTCGTGCCTCGACACGTGGGAGATATAGCCGCATCGAGGGCGTTACAAGTAGTCATTCCCAAAATTGTCATGTGTAGGTACATCGAGAAGCATGTTAAGCACAACAGGCTAAACATGAACCAAAATTATACATGGTAGACAAAATAATCTCCAAAAGATAGCTTCAATGTGCAGGTTTAAGCACGCTAGTAAAGCAAAACAAGTGGAAAGGTGTGCTAACTGCAATAGGCCTAACATTTAACAACAAGCAAACATAGTCATTCAAACTAGTATTGTGCCGGTCTAAGTACACTGGTTATTGTTAAATAAAAACGGAAAGACGTGTTAACTACAAGATGCAGCAACCAAACGTAGTCATTCATAGTGGTATTGTTGAAACTGGTATTGATGAAATTGAAATGCACAATTCATAGTTGCACATATAGAACATCACGTTGTGAATAAATGGAATAAACAAGGCATACTACGAACAACCAAAGATAGCATTTGAAACTGGACATATGCTAACTACAAACAACCGAACAACAAAAAACTTTAAAAGAGGCATATGCTAGCAATAACAGGCTTAACAACAAGTAAATATAGCATCCCTATCGATATGTTTAAAATTGGATTGATGAAATGTACTGCACAGTAAATAATTGCACATATAGAGCATCACATTGTGAACAACTGAAATAAACAAGGCATACTACAAACAACCAGATATAGCAATTAAAACTGGACATATTCTCACTACACTACAAAAGGGACTCGACAAAACAAATCATGGGTTTCTCCTGTGAAGAGGCACGACAAAACAAATCATGGGTTTCCTCACTTGTCACAGATGGGATCGTTCTCGTGGGAAGAGAATGGACCCTGGATGCGCTCCATGTTGTCGCAGATGGGCTCCTTCCCCTTGGAAGAGTAGGGTTGTAGGGTGCCCTCCCTGATGTCGCAGACGGGCGCTTTCCCCTTGGAAGAGCAGATGGGCTCTTTCCTCTTGGAAGAGTCGTTGAGGGAGCCCTCCTCATGGTCGCCGTCGATGAGGTCTGACTTGGAAGTTGTGGATCCAAGCCAACGTCGCAGAAAATGTCCTTCAGAAATGACAAAAGGGGCTCGATGGCGATGTAGAATGGCAAATTGTTGACAACGAGCTAGAGGAGATCAGCGGCGGGGCCATGGATGAGATCAACAATGGTTGAACCCGAGGGGTTCGGGCTGAGCCACTTAACCTGTGACATACCTCGCCTCAGGCCGTCGCTGTCGATGAGCTCGATGTCGGAGCCGGCGGCCGAGACATGCCCGCATACTCTAGCTCGCTGCTTGAGTGCATGTCGCCAGTAATGGTCGTCAGCTTCCTCGGCGATGTCGGGCGAAGAGACCGCTATACACCTCTTTTGGGCCAGTCGCTCCTCGAGCTCCACATGTAGCTTAGCCGGGCTTAGGCTGCAACGCTCTGGAGTGGGGGATGGGGATGGGGATCTGTGGGAAAGGGGGCGTTCGGCAAGCATCATCTAAGAAACTCAGGGCAGCCTGGGTATGGAGATTGGTGGGTAAGCTGCACGGGCAAACCAGCAGATGTTGACAATGGAGGCCTTGTAGCGGCGGCGGCAGCGGCGATGGGGACCTTGCTAGGGTTTCGAGCGAGGGAGGGGGTGTGTGTGTGCGCGCGCATGCTTGAGGAGGTTTTGTTGTGTGTGTGTGTGTGTGTTATGTGTGGAGGGGGCACGGGGTGTTTGAGGAAATGACGCGGGAACTGAAAATTTTACTACATGGGAGTCAAACGCAGGAGTGAAATGCTGGGCTATTTAAAATTTTGATGATAGTGCATCGCACACGGTCCGGAGATAACAACCGTGTGTTACGAAACAGAAAAACCCTCGAGGCTGGAAGATATTTTCTAGGGATGCAGGCGGGATTGGGAACAAGAAATACCGTACACGGTCCAGAGATAACAACCATGTGTTATGAAACAGAAAAACCCTCGAGGCGGGTAGATATTCTCTAGGGATGCAGGAGGGATTGGGAACAAGAAATATCACACACGATCTGGAGATAACAACCGTGTGTTATGAAACAGAAAAACCCTTGAGGCGGGTAGATATTTTCGAGAGGGGGGGGGGGCTCGTGGAGCCCAATGTACTGTGCGGATGTGTGCGTGACAGGGGCACCGGTGTGGCACACGATTAGTTTGAGTGAACCGTGTCTGTTGCATCATCTGACTTGTTTAATGTTCATAAATTTGGAGAAAAATGACGCGGGAGAGGGTCAGAACACGAACACACTTGCATGTGGACCAAATTTATGTATCAAAAGGGTGGTTTGATTTTCAAATACCAAATGCAACTTTGATGTGGCACCTCTCTCGCAAAGCGCACGGTATTGCTTGCCCCCACCACCCCCTCGTGTCGGCACGAAGGGAATCCTAAGCTATGAATGCATGCCCCCTCCCCCCAACCGAGGTTCACCTAGCAAAGTGCGAAGTAGCTAGCAGCCCCCTCCTCCCTCGTGTCGGCACGAAGGGAATCCTAAGCTATGAATGCATGCCCCCAACCGAGGTTCACCCTAGCAAAGTGCGAAGTAGCTAGCAGCCCCCTCCCTCATGTCGGCACGAAGGGAATCCTAAGCTAAGAATGCATGCCCCCCCCCAACCGAGGTTCAACCTAGCAAAGTGCGAAGTAGCTAGCAGCCCCCCTCCCCCGTGTCGGCATGAAGGGAATCCTAAGCTATGAATGCATGCCCCCCAACCGAGGTTCACCCTAGCAAAGTGCGAAGTAGCTAGCAGCCCCCTCCCTCGTGTCGGCACGAAGGGAATCCTAAGCTATGAATGCATGCCCCCCCCAACCGAGGTTCACCCTAGCAAAGTGTGAAGTAGCTAGCAGCCCCCTCCTTCGTGTCGGCACAAAGGGAATCCTAAGCTATGAATGCATGCCCCCCAACCGAGGTTAACCTAGTAAAGTGCGAAGTAGCTAGCAGCCCCGTCCCTCGTGTCGGCATGAAGGGAATCCTAAGCTATGAATGCATGCCCCCCAACCGAGGTTCACCTAGCAAAGTGCGAACTAGCTAGGAGCCCCCCTCCCTCGTGTCGGCATGAAGGGAATCCTAAGCTATGAATGCATGCCCCCCAACCGAGGTTCACCTAGCAAAGTGCGAACTAGCTAGGAGCCCCCCTCCCTCGTGTCGGCATGAAGGGAATCCTAAGCTATGAATGCATGCCCTCCCCCCAATCGAGGTTCACCCTAGCAAAGTGTGAAATAGCTAGCAGCCACCCCTCCCTCATGTCGGCACGAAGGGAATCCTAAGCTATGAATGCATGCCCCCCAACCGAGGTTCACCTAGCAAAGTGCGAAGTAGCTAGCAGCCCCCCTCGTGTCGGCACGAAGGGAATCCTAAGCTATGAATGCATGCCCCCTCCCCCCAACCAAGGTTCACCTAGCAAAGTGTGAAATAGCTAGCAGCCCCCCTCGTGTCACCACTAAGGGAATCCTAACCTATGATTGCATCCCCCCCAGCCGAGGTTCACCTAGCAAAGTGCGAAGTAGCAATCCCCCCCACACACTTTCAGTCAGCGGGACAGAGAGGCATATATATCACCAAGATGGATCATAAAACGGACCAAGAATAATCCACCTTGCTCGTACAACCTCTCTCTTGTTGTTGGTAAAAGTGATGGTCGTCCATGCGACCCCGGAGATGGGCTAGCTCGCCAATAATCACGCAAGTAGCTAGTCCCCGAAGACAACCACTGCATGCGTGTGGCCCAAACATATGTATGGAGAGGTGTGTTTTGGGTAACAATGGAAGAACTTTGACGTGGCACCGTGATTTCAAACTAGAAAACCCCACACTGAGTGAGGGTTAAGTTGACGATGCATATGTATGTTACACCACACTTCAAGCCAACGACGGGGATTCATGCATGCATGTGTGCATAGTATAAGCGCTCAAACTTAAGGTCTGAATCTCACCATGACCTATACTACAATAACATGAACCAAATGAAGAATCCGCCATGGTAACCTAACTTGTTGTTGGTCAAGGTGATCGTGGATGTCCACACGGGCCCACGAATATATAGGCTTGTCACCGATAACCACGCGAGGGAGTGTACCATTCGAAGCCAACCACTACATGCATATGTATGTAGGTGATGCGTGCATGCATGTTTGAATACACAACATTGATGTGGCGCGTGCATCAAAAATCATACACTAGCTCCCCACACAAAGCGAGATCGGTTCATGATGTGTCGTTGTACTGGCCACTTCGACTCGATGGGAGGGATTCATGCATACAAATGCATGCGTGTGTGCTCAAACTGTATCATGCATGTCATCCCAGAGCAAAAATAATAATCCCCTACTAAGTCAAATTAACCTCTCTTGTTGTCAGGCAAAAAGTAGTGATGGACCAAGCGGGCCTACAGATGGAAAGCATCAATGTCGCTGATAACCGCTTAAGTGGGTGCGAGAGGACAACCACCATCGCTTTGCATGTGGGCCAAACATATATATGTTGAATACCCAAAAAAGCACAACTTTGATGTGCCACATGCCTCAAAAACCATAAACCATGCACCCACACAAAGCGAGGTTCATATCAACCGTACTACATATGATGGTCCCCTTCCCCCTCTTCACCGCATACTATATGCTCCTGTCGTAATATATGTACAACCCAAAAGAATCCTCATCGATGTGAAATTAATTAAACTCTCCCGATGTGTACGTATAGTATATATGCTAGTCCCTCCCACCTCTTTGACGCGTACTATATACCACCATAACACAAACAAAAAAGATTCTACCTTGCTGGTCAAATTAACCTCATTGCCGGTTGTTCGTCAAAGTGATGGACGACGACCTCGTGGGCCCATAGAAAGCGTCACACGCGAGTGTTGAGTGTCGTGTAGGACAACCATCGACTGCATGTGGCCAAAACATTTATGTATTAAAGGGTTGTGTAATGTTTTAAATAATGATTTCACGACTCTGATGTGGCACCGGCCTGCCTAACAAAACGGTCAACCCACACGGCGGCTCACAACTCGTAGTGTGCTGCGAGCCACCCGCCACCCCCAGACGCACACTGATATGTCTCCAACGTATCTATAATTTTTGATTGTTCCATGCTATTATATTATCAACCTTGGATGTTTTATATGCTATTTTATATGATTTTTGGGACTAACCTATTAACCTAGAGCCCGGTGCCAGTTTTTGTTTTTTTCCTTGTTTTAGAGTATCGCAGAAAAGGAAAATCAAACGGAGTCCAATTGACCTGAAACTTCACGGGACTTATTTTTGGACCAGAAGAAGCCCACGGAGTATCGGAGTTGGACTAGGAGAGTCCCAGGCTGCCCACGAGGGTGGGGGGCACGCCCACCCCCTGGGCGCCTCCCCTGCCTCGTGGACAGCCCGGAGGTCCACCGAGGTACTTCTTCCCCCTATATATACCCATATACCCTAAAAACTTCGGAGAGCACAATAGATCAGGAGTTTCGCCGCCAGAAGCCTCCATAGCCACCAAAAACCAATCTAGACCCGTTATGGCACCCTACCGGAGGGGGGAACCCTCACCGGTGGCCATCTTCATCATCCCGACGCTCTCCATGAAGAGGAGGGAGTAGTTCTCCCTCGGGGCTAAGGGTATGTACCAGTAGCTATGTGTTTGATCTCTCTCTCTCTCTCTCTCTCTCGTGTTCTTGAGGTGATACGATCTTGGTGTATCGCGAGCTTTGCTATTATAGTTGGATGTGATGATGTTTCTCCCCCTCTACTCTCTTGTGATGAATTGAGTTTTCCCTTTGAAGTTATCTTATCGGATTGAGTCTTTAAGGATTTGAGAACACTTGATGTATGTCTTGCGTGGGATACCCGTGGTGACAATGGGGTATTCTATTGACCCACTTGATGTACGTTTTGGTGATCAACTTGCGGGTTCCGCCCATGAACCTATGCATAGGGGTTGGCACATGTTTTCGTCTTGACTCTCTGGTAGAATCTTTGGGGCACTCTTTGAAGTACTTTGTGTTGGTTGAATAGATGAATCTGAGATTGTGTGATGCATATCGTATAATCATACCCATGGATACTTGAGGTGACATTGGAGTATCTAGGTGACATTAGGGTTTTTGTTGATTTGTGTCTTGAGGTGTTATTCTAGTATGAAATCTATGATAGATTGAACGGAAAGAATAGCTTCATGTTATTTTAATATGGACTCTTGAATAGATCGATCAGAAAGGATAACTTTGAGGTGGTTTCATACCCTACCATAATCTCTTCGTTTGTTCTCCGCTATTAGTGACTTTGGAGTGACTCTTTGTTGCATGTTGAGGGATAGTTATATGATCCAATTATGTTACTATTGTTGAGAGAACTTGCACTAGTGAAAGTATGAACCCTAGAGCTTGTTTCAACACATTGCAATACCGTTTACGCTCACTTTTACCATTAGTTACCTTGTTGTCTTTATATTTTCAGATTACAAAAACCTATATTTATCATCCATATACCACTTGTATCACCATCTCTTCGCCGAACTAGTGCACCTATACAATTTACCATTGTATTGGGTGTGTTGGGGACACAAGAGACTCTTTGTTATTTGGTTGCAGAGTTGCTTGAAAGAGACCATCTTCATCCTACGCCTCCTACGGATTGATAAACCTTAGGTCATCCACTTGAGGGAAATTTGCTAGTGTCCTACAAACCTCTGCACTTGGAGGCCCAACAACGTCTACAAGAAGAAGGTTGTGTAGTAGACATCACACACCCACACACACACACACACCGCGAATCCACCGCAACTACGATGCATGTTAAATTAATTATCCCGCGGTGAACATACATGCTATCAAAGGAGGGATGTTTTAATTTCAAAAAAAACACAGAGATCATTAAGATGTTTTAGTACATTGATTGATTGATTTTCTACGGGTATAATGTGCAAAAATCAAATTTGAGCTACATGCACACGTGACAGTGCACCTAAATGGATTGCAAAAACACATGTGTCTCACTGGGTGCATGTTTACTCCCCGTGCAACAAATTTCAAACATTGAGAATCTTGATTTTTAAATTCTAGTACATCCAAAACTTATTTGAAGTTCATGAAACTTATCGTGTTGTCATATGGACACCAATACAAAGTGGCGTTGTACTTTTTTGTCAAATTTGAGACCAGTTTTGATGTAATCTTTATCTAATTACAGACGGGAGATTGATACGTCTCCAACGTATCTACTTGTCCAAACACTCTTGCCCTTGTTTTGGACTCTAACTTGCATGATTTGAATGGAACTAACCTGGACTGATGCTGTTTTCAGCAGAATTACCATGGTGTTATTTATGTGCAGGAGAAAACGTTCTCGGAATAACCCGAAACTTCACGAAGACACTTTTCAGAAAATAAGAAAAATACCTGCCAAAGATGAAGGCCAGGGGGGCACCACCTTGCCACGAGGGTGGGGGGCGCGCCCCCTATCTTGTGGGCCCCCTGTTGCCTCTCCGACTCCAACTCCACCTCCATATATTGTGTTTCGGGGAGAAAAAATCAGAGAGAAGAAATCATCGCATTTTACGATACAGAGCCGCCGCCAAGCCCTAAAACCTCTCGGGAGGGCTGATCTGGAGTCCGTTCGGGGCTCCGGAGAGGGGAATCCATCGCCATCGTCATCATCAACCATCCTCCATCACCAATTTCATGATGCTCACCGCCGTGCCTGAGTAATTCCATCGTAGGCTTGCTGGACGGTGATGGCTTGGATGGGATCTATCATGTAATTGAGTTAGTTTGGTTAGGGTTTGATCCCTAGTGTCCACTATGTTCTGAGATTGATGTTGCTATGACTTTGCTATGCTTAATGCTTGTCACTAGGGCCCGAGTGCCATGATTTCAGATCTGAACCTATTATGTTTTCATCAATATATGAGTGTTCTTGATCCTATCTTGCAAGTCTATAGTCACCTATTATGTGTTATGATCCGTTAACCCCAAAGTGACAATAATCGGGATACTTACCGGTGATGACCGTAGTTTGAGGAGTTCATGTATTCACTATGTGTTAATGCTTTGTTCCGGTTCTCTATTAAAAGGAGGCCTTAATATCCCTTAGTTTTCGTAAGGACCCCGCTGCCACGGGAGGGTAGGACAAAAGATGTCATGCAAGTTCTTTTCCATAAGCACGTATGACTATGTTCGGAATACATGCCTACATTATATCAATGAACTGGAGCTAGTTCTGTGTCACCCTAGGTTATGACTGTTACATGATGAACCGCATCTGGCATAATTCTCCATCACTGATCCATTGCCTACGAGCTTTCCATATATTGTTCTTCGCTTATTTACTTTCCCGTTGCTATTGCTATCATCACTACAAAATACCAAAAACATTACTTTTACTACTGTTACCTTTTGCTACCGTTATCACCACTATCATATTACTTTTCTACTAAACACTTTGCTGCAGATATTAAGTTTCCAGGTGTGGTTGAATTGACAACTCAGCTGCTAATACTTGAGAATATTCTTTGGCTCCCCTTGTGTTGAATCAATAAACTTGGGTTGAATACTCTACCCTCGAAAACAGTTGCGATCCCCTATACTTGTGGGTTATCAAGACTATTTTCTGGCGCCGTCGCCGGGGAGCATAGCTCTATTCTTTGAGTCACTTGGGATATATATATCTGCTTATCATTATGAAGAACTTGAGAGATCCAAAAACCAAGATCTATCCCTCAACTACGAGGGGAGGTAAGGAACTGCCATCTAGCTCTGCACTTGATTCACCTTCTGTTTTGAGTAAGCTTGCAACACCTACACCTGCTTCTGCTATTCGTTCTGATATGTCGCATGTTATTGATGATGCCACTTCTGCTATGCATGATACTTATGATGAAACTACCTCTATGCCTGATACTACTATGCCACTTAGTGCTTTTCTTGATGAACAACTTGCTAGGGCTAGAGAAATTGAAAATATTGAATCTGATGATACTGATGAAAGTGATGATGTAGAACCACTTGCTATTCCTAAGGGTTATGTTTTTTATCAAGATGCTTCTTTAGTTATTTTAGCTTGCAGAAATAGAACCGAACTTAAAAGATTATTAGCTAAATGGAGTAAGGAATCTCTAAATGCTAGAATGAAACCTGACCCTGCTTTTGCTACTTCACCTATCTTTGTTACCGATAAGGATTGTGAATTCTCTATTGATCCTGATATAATTACTTTGGTTGAATCTGATCCTTTTCATGGTTATAAATCTGAAACTGTTGTGGCACATCTTACTAAATTGAATGATATAGCCACCCTGTTCACTAAAGATGAGAGAATTCGCTACTTTTATATACTTAAAATATTTCCGTTCTCATTAAAGGGTGATGCTAAGATATGGTTTAATTCTCTAGATCCTGGTTGTGTGCATAGTCCCCAGGATATGATTTATTACTTCTCTGCTAAATATTTCTATGCTCATAAGAAACAAGTTGCTTTAAGGGATATATATAATTTTGTGCAAATTGAAGAAGAGAGTCTCCCACAAGCTTGGGGGAGGCTTCTCCAATTACTTAATGCTTTGCCTGATCATCCTCTTAAGAAAAATGAAATACTTGATATCTTTTATAACGGCGTAACCGATGCCTCCGGAGATTACCTGGATAGTTGTGCTGGTTCTGTTTTCAGGGAAAGAACACTGGATGAAGCCGAAATTTTATTGAACAATATGTTGACAAATGAAAATAATTGGACACCTCCGGAGCCAATTCCTGAGCCAATTCCTAAACCAACTCTGAAGAAGAGGGGTATTCTATTTCTCAGTCCTGAAGATATGCAAGAGGCAACGAAATCTATGAAAGAAAAAGGTATTAAAGCTGAAGATGTTAAGAATTTACCTCCTATTGAAGAAACACACGGTCTTAATTTACCGCCTGTTCAAGAAACATATGATCTAAATCCTTTACCTATTGAAGAAACTCATGGTCTTGATAACCCAACACAGGTAGTAAAGGTAAATTCTCTCTACAGATATGATAAAGTTGTAATCCCATTTACTAAATTTGCTAGCCCATGCTTAGATGAGTTTGATAAATTTATGGCTAAGCAAGAAGATTTTAATGCTTATTTTGGTAGACAATTAAAATAAGATTCAAATATGCTTGGACACTTGGGTGATTATATGGCTAATGTCAAAAGTGAACTTAAACTTATTATTAAACATGCTTCTATGGTTACCACTCAAGTAGAACAAGTACTTAAAGCTCAAAATGATTTGCTCAATGAATTGAATAATAAGAATAAATAATGTTGTTAGAGTGGCTACTAGAACTGGTAGAATGACTCAGGAACCTTTGTATCCTGAAGGCCACCCTAAAAGAATTGAGCAAGATTCTCAGAGAAATAATTTAGATGCACCTAGTTCTTCTAAAAAGAAGAAAAAGAAAAATGATAGGACTTTGCATGCTTCTAGTGATCCTATTGTTGAAACACCTGAGAATCCAAATGATATTTATATTTCTGATGCTGAAACACAACCTGGTAATGAAATTGAAACTAGTGATAATGTTAATAATAATGTTCATGATGATGCTCCACCTAGTAATGATAATGATATAGAAATTGAACCTGCTGTTGATCTTGATAACCCACAATCAAAGAATCAACATTATGATAAGAAAGACTTCGTTGTTAGGAAACATGGTAAAGAAAGAGAGCCTTGGGTTCAGAAACCCATGCCTTTTCCTCCAAAACCATCCAAGAAAAAGGATGATGAGGATTTTGAGCGCTTTGCTGAAATGATTAGACCTATCTTTTTGCGCATGCGATTAACTGATATGCTCAAAACCAATCCTTATGCTAAGTATATGAAAGATATTATTACAAATAAAAGAAAGATACCGGAAGCTGAAATTTCCACCATGCTTGCTAATTATACTTTTAAGGGTGGAATACCAAAGAAACTTGGAGATCCAGGAGTACCCACTATACCATGCTCCGTTGAAAGAAACTATGTTAAAACTGCTTTATGTGATCTTGGAGCCGGTGTTAGTGTTATGCCTCTCGTAGACTTGATTTGAATAAGTTGACACCTACTGAAATATCTTTGCAAATGGCTGATAAATCAACTGCTATACCTGCTGGTATTTGTGAGGATGTGCCTGTTGTAGTTGCAAATGTTACTATTTTAACGGACTTTGTTATTCTTGATATTCCCAAGGACGATAGTATGTCTATTATTCTTGGAAGACCCTTTTTGAATACTGCAGGGGCTGTTATTGATTGCACTAAAGGCAATGTCACTTTTCATGTTAATGGTAATGAGCACACGGTACACTTTCCGAGGAAACAACCTCAAGTTCATAGTATCAACTCTACTGGAAAAATTCCATGGATTATATTTGGAGGTTTTGAATTTCCTCTTCCTACTCTCAAGAAGAAATATGATATTCTTGTTATTGGGGATGTGCATATCCCCGTTGAGGTAACATAGTGTTATTAGAAATTTCTCCAGTTCCATGTTATTCAGAACGAGTTCGTTAACAAGACTTGATCAACCTTGTTAGTGGATTCCTTTTGATGATCATGAGATGGATGAAACTAGAAGGCACAACCTTCAATACCCCACTTTTACTTTTTGTTATTTATATTAAATAGAAAGAGAAATAAATATTTTTCTGTCTGTTATCTGATTATCCGTGCAATATAAAAATACCTCGAAAATAAAAGGTCTCCAAATGCCCTGAAAATGAAATACGATTTTTTCTAGAATATTTGAGGATTTATGGAACTAAGAACACACCAGGGGGGGTCGACCACCTGCCCATGAGGGTGGAGGGCGCGCCCGCCCCTCTAGGGCACGCCCCCTGCCTCGTGGGCCCACGGTGGCCCTCCTCAAGTTATCCTTTCACCCATACACTCCTTCTTCCTCCCCCAAACACGAATAACCAGCTCAAACCCGAGTCAAAGCTTGTTTTGCTGCCATTTTCGATCTCCTTGCTCAAAGCACCTCTCACAAAACTGCTTGGGGAGATTGTTCCTTGGTATGTAACTCCTCCATTGGTCCAATTAGTTTTTGTTCTAGCGCTTTATTCATTGCAATTTTTTGCTGCTTAGGTGACCCTGTTCTTGAGCTTGCATGTCAAATTTATATGGTCAAAAGTAGTTTTGATGCATGATATAGGCCCTAGGCACTTGTAGGACTAGTTGCTATCAATATCATTGAGTTTGGTTTACTTTTATTTTGAAGTTACTAAAAATTTCAGAATTTTTCAGAAAATGACGAGGAGACTCTTGAGGGGCTCATCGAGCCAAAGCTCGAAGGAAAAGGCACCGAAGCCTAAGTATAATCTGCCTCGCACCGTGGAGGTTCAGGCGTGCGAATGGCCTTTCGAGGATTTCTTAGGAGCAGCCGGGATTTATGAAGATTTTCATGAATTGGCTCAGACTGCAGGCCTTACCTCTTTCCTCCACGACCAATGCGATCAGTATCTCTTGCTCACAAATATCTTTGTGCAAAACTTTCATTTCCATTCTAGGAGCTCACCACCTACGGTGGACTTTTATTTATATGATGAGCATAAGGAGATGTCACTTTATGATTTCTGTCGGGTCTGTTTAGTCCCTTTTGAGGGCAATACAGAAGAACCACATCGTGATGATGTGGAGGGATTTATTGACACTATCACTGTAGGGGAAACAAGGAAGGTTTCTGATGCACGAATCACTAGCATACACTTTCCTGTTTTACGTTATTTTGCATTATTTGCTAGTCGTTAATTAATTGGTCGCGGAAACTGTGGAAACCTGAGTATCCCTGATATTATTATTTTGCACCACGGTTTATACGGTGATAACTCTTTTAGTATGGGCGGCATTATTGCCAAATGGTTAAGTCTGAACCGTACCAAGGGCCCCATCTTTGGAGGCATCTATGCTACACGCCTAGCTGCACATTTTAACATACCTATTAGACATTATGAGAAGGAAGAAAAGGTGATGCCTTGTGTTTATTTAGATTATAAAAGTATGGTAGCAAATGATTTTATTGTTAAGAATAGGGACGGAGAGCTTAAATATCAATTGTTCTTTAATAAACATCATCCTGAGACTATTACCTTACCTGCTCCTTCTTTGTTTGATTTGACTGTAGGCACGTACCTTGTTCTGTTGGCGGCTATCCACGCCTACCGGAACCCTGCACCAGCCGAGGAGCCAGAGCCGGAACAACAATTTGATCCTTCACGACAGTCTAATTGCTAGTGGGATCCGGAGATGATTGTCAGCCAGTGGCAATCGGAGTCTTCCTCGTCTGCATCACAGTACGACCCCAACTACTATTATGGATATCAGCCAGGCCAGCCGTGGCCATATACCAACTTAGGCAAAAAGCCTAAGCTTGGGGGAGTATGTATTTCTCACTGACATTACATTTATGCTCACACACTCATTGCTAGATGTCTGTGCTCATACTTTTTCATTGTATCATCCATGCTAGTTTATTTTCCTTTTTATGCTTTCTTCTTGTGTGTTTAATAAACCTTAAGAAAAACCAAAAAATTAGTTGTAACTTTTAACTAGTTTAGCTTCCATGCTTGTAGTAGTAATTAAAAACAAAACCAAAAATATTTCTTGTTCTTCTTTTGCTTGTTGGGAGCTTTCCCGTGTAAATAGTTTTATTTCTTTTCTTTTCTTTGGGGGTCGATAGGAGAAGACCATGATTAAATTGTTGAAGTGGCTCTTATATGCATTATTGTTGATCTGACAAAAGATCCCATATTGCCTTGTCTTCTCATGTTTATTGAATGCTTGCAGATTCCATCTTAGTCCAATGCACGTGCACTATTATTATTATTCACACTATTCGGTCGTGCAAGTGAAAGGCAATTATGATGATATGATGGACTGGCTGAGATGAGAAAAGCTGGTATGAACTCGACCTCTTTTGTTTTTGTAAATATGATTAGTTCATCGTTCCTGATTCAGCCTATTATGAATAAACATGTTTGCAATGACAACTAGAGATCATAGGTTCTTGTGCCATGCTTGATTAGCTATGAGTTATAATGGTTTACCTTGCGTGCCAACATGCTATTAAAATGGTTATGATGTGGTATGATAGGGTGGTATCCTCCTCTAAATGATTTAAGTGACTTGACTTGGCACATGTTCACGCATGAAGTTGAAACAAAATCAACATAGCCTTCACAATATTAACGTTCATGGTGGATTATATCCTACTCATGCTTGCATTCGGTGTTGATTAATTTTACTGCATGTTCATGACTGTTGTCGCTCTCTAGCTGGTCGCTTCCCAGTATTTTGCTAGCCTTCACCTGTACTAAGCGGGAATACTGCTTGTGCATCCAATCCCTTAAACCCCAAAGTTATTCCGCATGAGTCCACTATACCTACCTATATACGGTATCTACCTGCCATTCCAAGTAAATTTGTATGTGCCAAACTCTAAACCTTCAAATAAATATCATGTTTTGTATGCTCGAATAGCTCATGTATCAACTAGGGCTGTCTGTATCTTCCATGTTAGGCGGGTTATTCTCAAGAGGAGTGGACTCCGCTCCTCACTCACGAGATAAATGGCTGGTCACCGGGATGCCCAGTCCCATGCTTTATGCAAAATAAATCAAAATAATTGCAAACGAAACTCCCCCTGGGACTCTTGTTAGTTGGAGGCACTCGTTGTTTCGAGCAAGCCATGTATTGATGCTTGTGGTGGAAGGGGAGTATAAACTTTACCATTCTGTTTGGGAGCTGCCTATAATGTGTGTAGCATGGAAGATATCGCCATCTCTTGGTTGTTATGTTGACAATGAAAGTATACCGCTCAAAATATTATTCACCTCTGTTTCAAAACCGAGCTCTGGCACCTCTACAAATCCCTGCTTCCCTCTACGAAGGGCCTATCCATTTACTTTTATGTTGAGTCATCATCCTCTTATTAAAAAGGACCAGTTGGAGAGCACCCTGTCATTTGCATTCATTACTGTTAGTTTACATTGAGTATGACTTGACTGGATCTCTTTTACCATGAATTACAATGTCTAGTCAGTCCTTGGTCTTTAAAGGTTCTCTGCATTTATGTTTTGTGGTCTCAGAAAGGGCTAGCGAGATACCATCCTCTTATATCATATTATGATTGTTTTGAGAAAGTGTTGTCATCCGAGTTTTATTATTATGGCTCGCTAGTTGATTATGCTATTGATATGAGTCAACTTGAGACCTATGTGTTATTGCAAATGTGGTTAGTTATAATCTTTGTTGAAAACTTGAATGTTGGCTTTACATATTTACAACAACAAGAGCAAACAGAGTTTGTAAAAGTTTTTCTTTATCACTTTCAGTTTGACAACTGAATTGCTTGAGGACAAGCAAAGGTCTAAGCTTGGGGGAGTTGATACGTCTCCAACGTATCTACTTTTCCAAACACTTTTGCCCTTGTTTTGGACTCTAACTTGCATGATTTGAATGGAACTAACCCGGACTGACGCTATTTTCAGCAGAATTGCCATGGTGTTATTTATGTGGAGGAGCAAATGTTCTCGGAATAACCTGAAACTTCACGGAGACACTTTTCAGAAAATAAGAAAAATACCTGCCAAAGATGAAGGCCAGGGGGCCACCACCTTGCCACGAGGGTGGGGGGTGCGCCCCCTATCTCGTGGGCCCCCTGTTGCCTCTCCGACTCCAACTCCACCTCCATATATTGTGTTTCGGGGAGAAAAAAATCAGAGAGAAGAAATCATCGCATTTTACGATACAGAGCCGCCGCCAAGCCCTAAAACCTCTCGGGAGGGCTGATCTGGAGTCCGTTCGGGGCTCCGGAGAGGGGAATCCATCGCCATCGTCATCATCAACCATCCTCCATCACCAATTTCATGATGCTCACCGCCGTGCCTGAGTAATTCCATCGTAGGCTTGCTGGACGGTGATGGGTTGGATGGGATCTATCATGTAATCGAGTTAGCTTTGTTAGGGTTTGATCCCTAGTGTCCACTATGTTCTGAGATTGATGTTGGTATGACTTTGCTATGCTTAATGCTTGTCACTGGGGCCCGAGTGCCATGATTTCAGATCTGAACCTATTATGTTTTCATCAATATATGAGTGTTCTTGATCCTATCTTGCAAGTCTATAGTCACCTATTATGTGTTATGACCCGTTAACCCCAAAGTGACAATAATCGGGATACTTACCGGTGATGACCGTAGTTTGAGGAGTTCATGTATTCACTATGTGTTAATGCTTTGTTCCGGTTCTCTATTAAAAGGAGGCCTTAATATCCCTTAGTTTCCGTAAGGACCCTGCTGCCATGGGAGGGTAGGACAAAAGATGTCATGCAAGTTATTTTTCATAAGCATGTATGACTATATTCGGAATACATGCCTACATTATATGAATGAACTGGAGCTAGTTCTGTGTCACCCTAGGTTATGACTGTTACATGATGAACCACATCCGGCATAATTCTCCATCACTGATCCATTGCCTACGAGCTTTCCATATATTGTTCTTCGCTTATTTACTTTCCCGTTGCTATTGCTATCATCACTACAAAATACCAAAAACATTACTTTTACTACTGTTACCTTTTGCTACCGTTATCACCACTATCATATTACTTTGCTACTAAACACTTTGCTGCAGATATTAAGTTTCCAGGTGTGGTTGAATTGACAACTCAGCTTCTAATACTTGAGAATATTCTTTGGCTCCCCTTGTGTCGGATCAATAAATTTGGGTTGAATACTCTACCCTCAAAAACTATTGCGATCCCCTATACTTGTGGGTTATCAGAGATGATTAATAATTGGGAACCAATATCCGAAACGGATTATTTTTTCGAACCGTGAGCGTTAGACCAACAATGGATACATGCCATGCTTTGGTTAAGCAATAAAGCGGCAGCATTAATCATCCAAATAGAAAAACAATATACGAGCCGCTGCTTGACCCGTGTGCCGTGCGAGTAGGCGTGAGTTGACGGGACGCATGCGAGCAGTCCACCGCGCAGGCAGATGGGGAGGCATGCGTGCAGGTATGTGAATTCAGGGAGGCATACTCGCTGCGCAGTGTCATCGGGAGGCAAGCGAGTAGCTATGTGAAACTTTGGTAGGCATGCCAACAGTCCGGTGCGTAGGCTCATCGGGAGGCGAGCCATCGGTTTGGTCGCCGCTCGCCTCTCTCCCACAACTCCCACTACTCCATATTAATGGTGTGCCCGAGCGGCCGCACCCCCCATCCTCGCTACACACACACACAATCCTCTCTCTCCGCTTGCATCCTCGATGCCGCTCTCAGTCCTCAAAGCCGTCAGTGGCGACTCCGGGGCTGCTAAAGCACCGGAGCACGTCGTGGAGATGGAGACAGAGGTTGCCGTCACCACCGGCGAGTTATCGCTGCACCGTGACGTCGTTGAGCTTCCACAGCCGGAGGCGGAGTTCCACACCGACTCTGACAACCACTCTGACGACAACAGACAGCTGGTTAGTCATCTATACCCATTTATGTGTCAAATAGATCATAGGATTTCTCTGGTTACTCCTGCCTCCCCCTTTTTGGAATAGAAATCCTATGGTTATGTTCTCGCAATCCATGAATTCTGAGTATGTTTCGTTAGATCCATGTAGTGTATTGATTGTTTGAATGGTACAGGTGATAAGTGATTAGTTGTTTCATCTGTGCAAATGATTTCTGCTAGTAATCTGACTAGGGTTAGTGTTCATGCTAATAATTCCTAGCCAGGGCTTGACAATTGATTTTAATGACCTACATATGTTTGTGCCATTATTTTCTTCAAGATTGGTCTGTACATAGACGAGTGTGCTTAAAAATCGAACCATAATCTCTGGATATGTATAAATAAATAGCCATAAATTCCTAATCCATCTTCACGGCATGTAATCATTGATTTTATGCCAAATTTGTTTTGCTATTTGTATAGGTGTTGTCTGATGATGTGGACAACGAGGATGAAGATGGCCAGAGGAGGTACAATAGGCAAATCATGAGGGAGCTTTATGCGGGAATGCATAACAGGCGTATTAGGACTTGGAACGGCAGCCATGGATGCCCATTTTGCAAGCAGAAGCTTCATGACGCGTATCTAAGTGTTCTGGCGCATGCAAGAGGATGGGCCGTTGGCTCCTTCAAGCAGAAGTATTCTCGCAGGGTGGCGCACGGCGCATACGCTGAGTACCTGGAGAAGCTTCAGGATCGTGCCATCCGCATGTGAGATGATATGTTGGATGGGTCGAACTATGTATGCTTGAGTATGCTTAATGACGGTTGAACTATGCTTTTGTACGTGTACGCTTATTATCTATGTCTGAGTATGTTAAATATTTCGCCAAATTTTGGTAAAAATTACAAAGGGGGACCAATAAACCAGGACGGAGGTAGTACGCCAATCACACACGGTTCCCAAAATTGGAATCGTTTGCAATGACTTTCATTTTTCCTTCTGCGTCAATCACACACGGTTCGCTCTAGCAAACCATCGCCCCCAAAATTCTTTGTGGGACAGAAAACCCTCACCACCCAATTCAAAAAAGAAAAAAGAAAACCCTCACCATTCCCATGCCACAAAAACCCTCGCCCCGCCCGCCACCCCCTCGCCCCCTCCGTTGCGGTCCCCATTCACACATGTACAAGCTCCTCCGCATCTATGCCATGGCACCGTATATTCGCTATTTACGCTATCTGTTTAATTATAGATTTTTGTCCTTCGATTTCAACTGTTGTACAGTTCTTTCAATTTGGGCCCATATTTGCATGTTACCATATTTTCTTTAACAATCCTACCATTTTCTTCAGAACAACCCTTGCTATGCAATAGATTACGTAGTGCACAATTTTTCCCTTTACATAGATCAAGGCTCCACGGATGTCATACTGCACACAAACCATGGATATACAATCGTTGCTACTGTAAGACTTGATGAACGTGGTGACTCCTATTTTTGCACTGGCTTTTGGAAAAAAATTGCAAAGTTTTATGTATTGAAAGCTGGCACTAAAATTGCACTGCGCATAAAAGGGCCTGGTCATGAGATATATGCTAACTTCGCCGACAAAATTATCAGTCTAGACTTTGTTCGAAGTAAGCTTTCTTTTCAACTATCTGCATGTTGACTTACCCAGCAATGTGAAATGAATTGGTGTAGTATTTAAGCAACCAATTGTTATTCCCTTTTCTTACTATATTCCTACCTAATAACTTCTAGTTACCAATACACTTTTATATTACCCTGTTTTAACTAAATATTCCATGTACTCCCATTTCTATCAGAAAGTGTCGCTGACAAGGAGACTCCGGAGGTGGAAAACGGGGCTGCCAACAAGCAGAGGCGGGGCGAGCTAGAACCGCAAGCGACTCCAGCAGGTCTAGACTTCATCAGAAGCCTCCTCGATGATATGTTCAGAGTCATCATCTCCCTCCTCCCAATCAAATATGGGGCGCGGACAACCGTCCATTCCCAGCGGTGGCGCCCCCTATGGAACTCCAGCCCTCTTGATCTCATCGACACCCACGAGCTCTGCCATGGCTATCGCAAAAGCTTGGATGCGTTCTCCAGGATCCTCGGCAGTCACCTTGTCCCAACCAAAGGCCTTAGAATGTGCAAGTTCCTTTCCAACGACAAGGACCGAGCCAAGCTTGATGGCTGGTTCCGATCCCCGGCCCTAGATCAGCTCGAGGAGGTCACTTTTTATGATGGGCACATGCGGTCGCTGCCAATGTCCACACTCCCCCTCATGCACACGTTGTGCATCGCCAAGTTCAGGAACTTACATCCCCCCGCCCCCTTAATGACGCGCCCGCTCTTATTATGCCACGACTGAAGCACCTCGAGCTCCTCGCCGTCTACCTCTCAAATGGTGACATGGAGCGCCTGCTCTGTGGCTATACTGCACTCGAGTACCTTCATCTTATGGCGATCAATGGGCTGAGTACCTTCCACATCACCTCCATGACTCTCCAGACTATTTATGTGTGTTGTTGGTGTGGCGAGAAGACATTACAAGATGTGTACCACGGTATGGTCATTGAGGACACACCTGCACTTGAGAGATTAATTGTAGTTGATCAAGAAGGTCCAACAAGAATCAATGTCATTTCTGCGCCGAAATTTACAGTGGTGGGCTACTCGTCTCACAAATACTCCGAACTTATTATTGGATCCACACCCGTTAAGGTACAACAGCCGCCTTCTACCTATCCTTCTACAAATTAACATTATTTCTAATTTTGAAGATGTTTGTTCGTTTGTCATTCAGAAAATGATTCCGACAAGCTTGACCCCAAAACTGCGTACAGTGAAGGTCTTGGCACTAGAATCTATTGGCCCCAACCTGGAGCAAGTTGTCAGTTTCCTGAGATTCTTTCCGTGCCTGGAGAAGCTATATATCGAGGTGATGTTACTTTCCTGTTAAATGTTAACCATAAGGGAGTTCAATTTGTGACACCTTTTTCCAAGTTTACAATGACAATGTACTATGATTTCTGAAGATTCTTTTGGAGGATTTCAGTACATACATGCCCCCCCATATTGGTTGCTTGATCCATATGGTTACAATCAATAAGCATTTCTCCTTTGGATACATATGTACTAGTTTTCTTAGGGAACTTTTCATCCACCCCAACCTCTTGTGAAGAAGGCTACATTTTTTCTAGAATGTAATCAAATGCACATGTTAATCATGTCAGATCGAAGATGGCATGTTAGTGCATTTTACAAATCCTGCAAACCAAATAGGCATGTAGTAATGTTCAAAACTGCGTGTAGGCACTAACACATTTTCTTCTTTTGCAGATAAGATTAGGCCCAGTGGTGGATAATGTGATACAATATAACAATCACGTCGAATGCCTAGATCTGCATCTCTCAGAAATTACTTTGAAGTCCTACCGAGGGACCTTACCGGAGATTATATTCGCCAGGTTCTTTTTTCTCAAAGCAAGGGTGCTGAAGGAAATGAGGTTTTCCCTACATTTATTTCGCAAAAATGAATGGTTTGTTGATCAGCGTTGGTGCCTGCGGCAGAATGGAGTAGGCTCCAAAAATGCTGAATTTCATTTTGGAACTTTAGATGAGAGAGTAATAGGAAGTCATCGTGTCAACCCCATACATGACTTCTCAGTGGCTGACCCTTTGCAAAAATTGTGAGGTTTCAAAACCAGACTTAGAAGCGGTGATAATAGTTTGAACCTCTCTGATATCCATGTTTAGTGGATCAGCGCGAGCGTTTGCAGTTGATGAGGTGAATTTCATTTCTAATATCGGTTTGAACCTTGTAATTTTTGAATTTGCACCATATAACTCTGGAATTTGAACCTTGTAACATTTCGAGCTTTTGTGGTACAATCATTGAAATGGCATCGCATGAGACTCGTATATTGCTAGCACTATTTTGACCTTAATATGCAATGGTCTTAGATTTCATTAACCATTCTCGAATCAGCTTACCTTGTCGATCTCACAGCACACGATCTGTATAGCTAACTCGACTGCGATCTTCGACATTATTGCACACAGTTGGTTTCTTCCAACATGTGCACTGTAGAGCATATAATTAATTATCACACTCGAGTGTACATCATCACCCTTCTGTGTAACTTTGACCTCATCACCCATGGGTAGACTTATGATCGAAGTCATTCCACACACTTCGTTTTTACAAAGCTTTTTGCCAATAAACGCCCACGATTTGTCCCTCTTCTAGCCGACGTGTGGCCAAACTAGCCGGGCGGGAAGCTTGCGTGGTAAACAACACGGTAGTGCAGGAACAGGCTCACCGATGATACATTTGGCGCCTCTTCGAGCCCACATGTGGGGTGCGGTGTTGTCAAGCATGCACTGGAATCCTCCGCTATGAACGTCGTGACAATACGTGACGATTACAGGCCAGCCGGACACCATTTATTACAGCAACCATTTAACCCTTGTGTCTCTTAAAGCTTTCGATTGCAACCCACCATTGCAAGAAGCACACCCAGCACGAGAAATTCTTAGAGGGTATCTTGCGCGGCTCCAATGGCGCTCCGAGCGGCTGCCGATGATGAGCAGTAGTTCACCATGCGTGCCATGGTGGACACCGAGAGAAGGTTCATGGACCTCTCGGTGGTGTACAACAACGACCCGGTCTGGGTGGAGCACTCCATCCACATCATGGAGCTGTTGCTTGCCGTGGAGAAGTACAAGGTGGTCGGGTTCGACCTCGAGTACACCCGCGCTCTTGTCGGGTCTCGTCCCAAGGTCGCCATCGCCCAGATGTGCATGCGCCACCACGTCCTCGTCTACCACCACTGCCTGGCCACAAGGCCTTGCGAGCGTTTCTCCAGGTTTGTCAACAGCGCCCACTACATGTTCGCTATGGTGGACATCACCAATGATCTTGTCGACATCCAAGGCCAATACAAGATCTGGGCCAGTAAGGAGCATGAGAAGGACTCACTAGTTCACCTTGCCGAGGCCTTCATCGACCCCTACTATAGAGACATGAATGATTCATGCAACAAGGACAAGCGTGCCTGGCACTCGACCTGGATGGAGAAACTCGACAAAGCTCACGTCGTGTACGCGGCCGAGGCATACATGAGCTACGACATGTACAGGCGGATCATTGACATGAGGAAGTGCCTCCTTCCCCAAAACAGTCAGGGATCCAGCCGGAAGCAGAGCAATGGCAAGCGTCATCGCAACAATAAATAGATGATTAGATCCTCGTTTCTCCTACTTTAGTATGCATGTAATTGCTTACTTTGGTGTGTGGAAATGTTATGTGCGTAATCACTTTTGTAATTGTATGCTTAATTTGGTAATGCAATGCTATCTTTTTAAGTATATATATTAATGCTCTGTAGACAAAGCGTAGATGTTGTGCGAACAAAGAAAACCACATTGCACATGGACTAAACAATGGAACCCGGTGGTGATGTTTTCATCAATAACTCACAATTGTATACCAGCAATCATTTGCTCACAACACACACGGCTTGTTAGCAGTAATCGTCTGTATTGTTATCGATCTTCGTACATGTTTCCGATTACAGACCTTTTTGCCTCGTATCACACACATCTTGTTCACTTGAACTGTTTCTGTTCTCATGTCTCAACGCAAACAGTTCATTCGAGTGAACCGTATGCCATATATCGCACACACCTTTGATCTGGCTGACCGTTTCTTTTGTGTTGCCTAATCACAAACAGTTCATCCGAGTGAACCGTATGTTGTACATCGCACACACCTTCATCTGGCTGCCCATTTCTTTTGTTCCTCCTCATCGCAAACTGTTAATTGAGCTGAACTGTATGCCCTGCATCGCACACGCAACTAAAATCTGAACCGTGTTTTATGCATCCTCCATCACAAATGTTTTGCACCTTTTTTGATGGGTTTTTAACACCACCGTTTGAGATTATGGCATCGCACATAGTTTCGTCGAAGGGTCTCTGATCGTAGTGTTGCGTTAGCAGTAACCTGCAGTAGTGAACAACAAGAGTGTTGTGTCAATTTTTGTGATTTTTCGGGGTTCATTTGGACATTTTTATGCATTAACTGAGTTTTCAATGGATTCATGTGCATAATTCAAATTTGAACTACATGAACATGTTCTAATGCATATAAATTGGTTGAAAATTCAAATCTGTGTTCTTGGTTGCATGCTTAGGTCCGATGCAAGAAATGAGAATGAATGTCAAACACCCTGCCACCGTCACTCGGCCGCAAACATTGAGATACCTAGTTTTTAAATTCCGGTAATCCAAAGCTCGTCTGAAATTCATGAAACTTGGCATACTGTCATGGAGCGGCATCAACATGCCGTGGTAAATTTCTTGTCCCATTTGGGGCAGGTTTTTGGGATATGCTTCTCACAAACCAGAGCTTCTCACAACAAGCCTAATGGTTTCGGCAGGGAACGTTTCACCTTTCTAGACGAAACGATATCCATTGCCTCTTCTTGCTTTCAATTTTTTTCCTAGTGTCAACATAGAACAAGAGGAGCGTTGCGTCAATTTTTGGGATTTTTGGGGTTCGTTTGGACATTTTTATGCATTAATTGAGTTTTCAATGCATTTGTGTGCATAATTCAAATTTGAACTACATGCACATGATCTAATGCATATAAATTGGTTGAAAATTCAAATATGTGTCCTTGGTTCCATGCTTAGGTCCCATGCAAGAAATGGGAATGAATGTCAAACACCTTGCCACTGTCACTCAGCCACAAACATTGATATACCTTGTTTTTAAATTCTAGTAAATCCAAAACTCGTCTGAAATTCATGAAACTTGGCATTCTATCATGGAGCGACATCAACATGTCGGGGTAAAATTTTTGTCCCATTTGGGGCAGGTTTGGGTATATGCTTCTCACAAACCAGAGCTTCTCACAACAAGCATGATGGTTTCGGTAGGGAACGATCCACCTATGCGGACAAAACGATACCCATTGCCTCTTATTGCTATCAAAAATTTTCTCGTGTCAACATAGAACAACAGGAGTGTTGTGTCAATTTTTTTGATTTTTCAGGGTTCATTTGGACATTTTTATGCATTAACTGAGTTTTCAATGCATTTATGTGCATAATTCAAATTTGAACTACATGCACATGCTCCAGTGCATATAAATTGGTTGAAAAATCAAATATTTGTCCTTGGGTGCATTCTTAGGTCCAATGGAAGAAATGGGAACGAATTTCAAACACCAGCGTACCGTTGATTGCCAGCAAAATGTTGAGATACTTTGTTTTTAAATTCTAGTAAATGCAAAACTCATCTGAAATTCATGAAACTTGGCATGCTATAATGGAATGGCACCCGACATGCTGTGGTATTTTTTTGTCCATTTTGAGAGAAGGCGCACTCGAATAACAGCCAACAAAGGCATTTTGAAACAAATAGCTGCCACTTTAATATCTCAAACGTTTGTATAATTCAAACCGTGTGCATTCTATTAACCATTCACGTGACGCCACATGTCTTGGTTTTAATGGCTATAGGAGGTGCCGTGCGGACAACTGCTTGACCTTGACTGAATGATAGGCGTGCGAGTGCAGTCCGGTGCGTAGGCACATCGAGGGGCGTGCAAGCTGTCCTCCAATGCACAGGCTCATCGGGAAGCGTGTGAGCTATATGTTGCGTAGGCTCACTGGGAAGCGAGCCCTTTGACTTCCATGGCCACCCGCCTTCCTCTCCATTAATGGCACCCGAGCCGTTGCTTAATACGGGAAGCCTTACTGTTCACCTCCCATTCCCCTCCCCCCCGAAGACCTCCACCAACGAAATGGCGTAGAAGGATCATCTGCCGCTAGTCTTCAAGTTTTGTGAAGGCGACTCCGAGCCGGAGGAGATAGAAAATAAGGAGGAATGGGGCCTCATGGACATGGCCCTGAACAAGCTGGCCATGGCGGTTGCTACCCCCACTCCCGTCCTAACTCCCATCCCCGCACCCGCGGCAGTGACCATTGCTACCTCTTGAGCACTGCGTTGGTTTTCCCCGAAGAGGAAGGGATGATGCAGCAAAGTAGCGTAAGTATTTCCCTCAGTTTTTGAGAACCAAGGTATCAACCCAGTAGGAGGGTACGCACGAGTCCCTCGTACCTGCACAAAACAAATAAATCCTCGCAACTAACGCGATAAGGGGTTGTCAATCCCTCCACGACCACTTACGAGAGTGAGATCTGATAGATATGATAAGATAATATTTTTGGTATTTTTATGATAAAGATGCAAAGTAAAATAAAAGCAAAGGATGTAACTAAGTATTGGAAGATTAATATGATGAAGATAGACCCGGGGGCCATAGGTTTCACTAGTGGCTTCTCTCAAGAGCATATGTATTCTACGGTGGGTGAACGAATTACTGTTGAGCAATTGACAGAATTGAGCATAGTTATGAGAATATCTAGGTATGATCATGTATATAGGCATCACGTCCGAGACAAGTAGACCGACTCCTGCCTGCATCTACTACTATTACTCCACTCAACGACTGTTATCCAGCATGCATATAGAGTATTAAGTTCATGAAAACAGAGTACCGCCTTAAGCAAGATGACCTGATGTAGAGGGATAAACTCATGCAATATGATGAAAACCCCATCTTGTTATCCTCGATGGCAACAATACAATACGTGCCTTGCTGCCCCTACTGTCACTAGGAAAGGACACCGCAAGATTGAACCCAAAGCTAAGCACTTCTCCCATTGCAAGAAAGATCAATCTAGTAGGACAAACCAAACTGATCATTGAGACTTGCAAAGATAACCAATCATACATAAAAGAATTCAGAGAAGATTCAAATATTGTTCATAGATAGACTTGATCATAAACCCACAACTCATCAGTCTCAACAAACACACCACAAAAAGAAGATTACATCGAATAGATCTCCACAAGAGAGGGGGAGAACATTGTATGGAGATCCAAAAAGAGAGAAGAAGCCATCTAGCTAATAACTATGGACCCGTAGGTCTGAGGTGAACTACTCACACTTCATCGGAGGGGCTATGGTGATGATGTAGAAGCCCTCCGTGATGGATACCCCCTCCGGCGGAGCTCCAGAACAGGCCCCAAGATGGGATCTCGTGGAAACAGAAAGTTGCGGCCGTGGAATTAGGGTTTTGGCTCTGTATCTGATCGTTTGGGGGTGCGTAGGTGTATATAGGAGGAAGGAGTACGTCGGTGGAGCAACAGGGGGCCCATGAGGGTGGAGCGCGCACCTGGGGGGGGGGGGGGTAGGCGCGCCCCTACCTCATGGCCTCCTCCTTTGTTTCTTGACGTAGGGTCCAAGTCTCCTGGATCATGTGCGGTGAGAAAATCACGTTGCCGAAGGTTTCATTCCATTTGGACTCCGTTTGATATTCCTTTTCTTCGAAACCCTAAAATAGGCAAAAAAAACAACAATTCTGGGCTGGGCCTCCAGTTAATAGGTTAGTCCCAAAAATAATATAAAAGTGGATAATAAAGCCTAATAATGTCCAAAACAGTACATAATATAGCATGGAGCAATCAAAAATTATAGATACGTTGGAGACGTATCAACCATCCCCATAGCATTGACGGGCTGGTCGCCCAGCACTATTGCAGAGCTGGAAGCCGCGGGCGTCAATGATGTCTCCGCGGACCCGCACGAGCTCATGTACATGCCAGGGCCAGCGCCTGTGCCCATCCACGCCCATCCACCCACCGCGGCGCCGGTCCCAGTGCATTTGGCTGCACCCGCCACGCCCATGCTCGTGCACGCGCCCCCTGATACGTCCCCAACGTATCTATAATTTATGAAGTATTCATGCCATGTTTACAACAATCTTATATGGTTTTGGTATGATTCGCATGGAACTAACCCGGACTGACGCTGTTTTCAGCAGAACTACTGTGGTGTTGTTTTTTGTGCAGAAATGAAAGTTCTCCAAATGAGATGAAACTTTTTGATGATTTTTTGGAACAAAAGAGAGCCCCGAAGCTTCACGGGAGGGCCAGAAGAGCCATGAGGAGGGCACAACCCACTAGGGCGCGCCTGGCTTGCCCCGATGGGTTGTGCTCACCTCGAGGCCCATCTTAGCGTGAAACCAACGCAAAAAATCCTATAAATAGAGAAACCATCAGAAGTTAACCTAGATCAGAAGTTCCGCTGCCGCAGGCCTCTGTAGCCACCGAAAACCAATCTAGACCCCGTTCCGGTACCCTGCCGGAGGGGGGGGATCATCTCCGGTGGCCATCTTCATCATCCCGGCGGCTACCATGATGAGGAGGGAGTAGTCCACCCTCGGGGCTGAGGGTTTGTACCAGTAGCTATGTGTTTAATGTCTCTCTCCCGTGTTCTTGAGATGTCACGATCTTGATGTATCGCGGGCTTTATTAATATAGTCGGATCATATGGTGTTTTCCCCTCTCTATCTTGTTGTGATGAATTGAGTTTTCCCTTTGAGATTTCGTTGTTATAGGATTGAATACTTTTATGGATTTGAGAGCACTTGATATATGTCTTGCAATTGAATACTTGTGGTGACAATGGGGTATCATATTGATTCACTTGATATATGTTTTGGCACTCAACTCGCGGATTCCCGAGGTGTCATTGTGGTAATCTATGCATAAGGGTTGATGCACATTCTTGTCTTTGTTTCTCCGGTAGAAATCTTGGGGCACTCTTTGAAGTTCTTTGTGTTGGATTGAGTATTATGCATATGAATTTGCTTTGGGGTTATTTTAGTATGAACTCTAGGATAGATCGAACGGAAAGAATAGCTTTGCGTTATTTTAGTATGAACTCTTGAATAGATCGAATAGAAAGAATAGCTTTGTGTTATTTTAGTATGAACTCTTGAATAGATCGAACAGAAAGAATAGCTTTGAGGTGGTTTTGTACCCTACAAACAATTTATTCTTATGTTCTCCGCTAGATAGGAACTTTGGAGTGATTCTTCATCGCACTTTGAGGGGTGGTTATATGATCCAATTATATTAGCAATATTGAGAGGTTGCACTAGTGAAAGTACGGACCCTAGGCCTCATTTTCAAACATTGCAATACCATTCTTGTGCCTGTTTACTATTTGCTACCTTGTTGTTTTTATTTATTCAAATTAAAAAAAATTCTACCATCCATATTACACTTTTATCACCGTCTCTTCGCCGAACTAGTGCACCTACACAATTTGCCATTGTATTGGGTGTGTTGGGGACACAAGAGATTTCTTGTATTTGGTTGCAGGGTCGTTTGAGAGAGACCATCTTCATCCTACAACTCTCATGGATTGATAAACCTTAGGTCATCCACTTGAGGGAAAATTGCTACTGTCCTACAAAACTCTGCGCTTGGAGGCCCAACACGTGTCTACAAGAATAAAGTTCCGTAGTAGACATCAAGCTCTTTTCCGGCACCTTTGCTGGGGAGGCTAGGTAAGTGGCACTCACATCCCGCCGACGAAGCTCTTTTCTGGCGTCGTTGCCAGGGAGGTGAGTGCATGAAGGTATATCTTTAGATCTTGCAGTTGAATCTTTTAGTTTCTTATTTTATCACTAGTTTGGTTAATAAAAGAAAACTTAAAAATGGAATTGAGGTTGCATCATATTATTCATCTTGATAATGTATTTCGTGAAAATGATGGAAAGGAAATTTTTTCTCAATTGATAGAAGAATAATTCAATAAAATGTTTGGCATAAATGATGAGCATGATTGCAATGTTCTTAGTATGAATTCTTTAAATATCCATGATGCTAATGATATGCAAAGCCATAAGCTTGAGGATGCTATGTTTGATGAAGATGATATTTTTAGTGCCCCAAGTTTTGATGAGAATATTTACTATGATGAAAGCATGCCTCCAATTTATGATGATTATATTGATGAAAGTGGATTTGGAGAGGTCATGACTTTATTTAATGATGATTCCACTATGTTGGAGGAGGTTCCAATTGATTATGACAACAAAGTTGCTATCTATGATGATTATGGCAATGACATGTATTCTATATAGAATAATGATAACCATGAGACTTGTCATCATGATTTTAATTTTCAATCCCATGATAGTTATTTTATTGAGTTTGCTCCCACTATTATTCATGAGAATAAATTTGCTTGTGTGGAGTGTAATAAATTTTCTATGCTTCATGATTCTCTTGTTATGTGGAAGTTATGTTGTTGAGTTCATTCATGATGCTACTGAAAATTATTATGAGAGAGGAACATACGCTTTTACATATCTCAATAATATCAAGTTTCCTCTCTATGTGATGAAAGTTTTGAAGTTATGCTTGTTTTGCCTTCCTATGCTAGTTGATTCTTGCTCCCATAAATTGTTTGCTCACAAACTCCCTATGCATAGGAAGTGGGTTAGGCTTAAATGTGCTAGTCATATGCTTCATGATGCTCTTGTTATGTTTCAACTCTTATCTTTTACGCGAGCATCATTGAAATCATCATGCCTAACTAAAAGGCATTAAAGAAAAGCGCTTGTTGGGAGACAATCCAACACTTTTACCTATTGTTTTTGTGTGTTCACATGATTAGGCTACTATAGTAATCATGTTTTATTGCTTTCATTTCAATAAGGTGCCAAGTAAGACCTTTGGGATGGCTTACGGTGATAGTTGACTTGATCTTGCTGAAAAACAGAAACTTTTGCGATTAGGAAAACAATTCTCATTTTTAACAGAAACGTGATAAAATGCTGATTCTTTTCGAAGAAGATTAATACACAAATTACCTAGTTTTTCTCAGCCCTGGAATTCAAAAGTTAAATTCTCAACCCTGGAATCATATTCATCCCCAAAGGCTACTTCCAGTTCAATCTTACCAACTGGGTATGCCGACTTACCGGGCACAACACCATGAAAAACAGTGTTGGATTGTTTAAGACTCTTATCAGTCAACCCCATCCGACGAAACGTCTCATAATACATGATATTGATGCTACTGCCTCCATCCATGAGCACCTTAGTGAACTTATATCCACCAACCTGAGGTGCCACCACCAAGGCCAAGTGACCCGGATTATCAACCCGGGGAGGGTGATCTTCCCTACTCCGCACAATAGGATGTTCTGACCACCTCAAATAACGTGGAATCGCTGGCTCAACAGCATTGACAACCCTCTTATGAAGCTTCTGGTCCCTCTTGCATAACCTAGTGGTAAATACGTGGTACTGCCCACTATTCAACTATTTTGGGTTACTCTGATACCCGGACTGTTGCTGCTGTTGCTGCTAATTACTTTGGCCAGGTTGCAGATTATAGCCATCCTGGTTACCCGGATGGCCCTGACCGTGAAAACCGCCTCCGCCTGAACCGGCGCCCGGGCCATGAAAGCCGCCCTCGCCTGAACCGCCACCAGGTCCGTGGCTACCATCAAACATGTTGGAATTTTAAATGCCTTCATGATCGTACAATCCTTCCACAGATGGGTAGCTGGCTTCTCCTGGGTGCCGTGTCTTGGACAAGGTTCATTCAGTAGTTGTTCGAGGGTGGGACATGACCCGCCTGACCGAGGAGGTGGCCTACCCTTGTGCCGTTGGTTGTTGCCCTGTGTATTGGTGTTAGCCACAAACTCGTCAGCCTTACGTTTATTAACTCCTTGATTCGCCGGGTTATGCTGGTGACCCTTGCCATTGTCATTCTTGTTTCCTTTCCCTGTCTTTTCTTCATCAGACACGGGATCCTTGGAACTGTCAGAATCAGCATATTTGACCAGGGCCGCCATCAACCGGCCCATGTCATTACAATCACGCTTGAGCCGCCCCAGCTTCTGTTTCAGAGGTTCAAAACGGCAAGTTTTCTCCAACATTAAGACCGCAGAGCCGGCATCCATCTTATTAGATGAATGTATTATATCCTTGACCCAGCACACCGAATGGGTCGTGGACTCACCTTCCTCCTACATACAATTACTCAGGTCGACGATTGACATAGGTTGTTTACATGTGTCCTTGAAGTTCTGAATGAACCGAGCTTTTAACTCCACCCATGAGCCGATGGAGTTGGGTGGCAACCCTTTCAACCAAGTGCGAGCCGTTCCATCCAACATCATAATGAAATACTTAGCCATTGCTGCATCGCTGACCTCCAATAGCTCCATCGCCATCTCATAACTTTCAATCCATGCCCCAAGCTGTAAGTCGGCCGTGTAATTAGGCAACTTACGAGGCCCCTTAAAGTTTTTTGGCAAGCACTCATTACGTATAGCCGGCACTAGGCAAGGGACACCTCCTGTTCTTGTGGCCAGTCTTGCCTCAATAGAGGTTGCCGGAAAACCGGAAAAGCCTGATGAGCCGCCTGCTCAGCTGCAAATTGAACCGCCCGCTCAGCCCCTTGACAGATTCTCTCTTGATCCGCCAAGTTAAGCCCCCTGCGCCGGCTCATGCCTGCGCGGTTGGTTACAGCATTGAGCATTGCTCGACATAGCAGCTGAGTCCATATGCCTGCTATAGCTCGGGCTCCAGCTTGGGTGAGGGGTTGAATGGATTCTCTCTCGACTGTAAGAGTACGCATCTTGCTGCGCCAGAGCAGTCTGAAGAAGTTCTCTCACCCTTCGTGTTTCAATTGCTGTCGGAGAGTCGCCTTCCATCGGGAGAGCCGCCAAACAAGCCGACGCCGCGATGAGATTCTCCAAAGGGCTAGAAAATGGACCGACTGGTATTGTTGTGTAATGAGGCGGAGCAGTATTCATACGGGGTGGCCCCATGGCCCGCGATTGAACCGGCGCCCTAGCCCCGGGTGTCGTGATCCGGTTTGCCTCCGGCGGGTTACTTGGACCAGCCCCGGGTGTGTGGAAAAGATTCCTAGGGTCGTAAGTCATAGGCAGACATGACTGAGTTTTTTGGTGCCTTCTCCTCATGACCTCGTTTGACGCGTTCAGATCCACCGAGAGCCGAAAAGTCTCTGCCTGAAGCTACTGAGCACGAGCATCCAAGGCCGCCCGCTCCGCGGCCATCCTGACCTCTTCCGCTGCAAAATTTGCCTTGGCCTGTGCCATCTCTTCGCGCAGCCATGCCACCTCCGCGTCATGCTGAGCCTTATCTGCTAGCTCCACTACAACAGTCAATGGAGCCGTCAACTTATCCATGAGGTCCATTAGCACCTGAGCCCGGGGGCACGTGGGGTCTCCTAACTCGGCTGCTGCCAACCCGGTGGTTATCGTTGCCGCAGCCGTAGAGTTCTGCCCAGGTTCAGTGCCAGCCATGAAAACTCTGGCTCGATTCGGCGGCTCAGAGAGGTCCGAAATACTGCCGCCATCGGAACAGCCCCCAACCACGCCATCTTGTAACTGATACAAAGAATCTGTCTCGCCTGAGGACGACTCACCGTCAGAACAGATGGACGTCTCACCACCATCCACTGATCCTTCAGAGAATTCACCTCCATGGATGCAACCCACGAAGGCATGCCTCACGGCAGGTTGAGCCCGAGTGGATCTCGCGCGCTGAGCCGTCTCAGTGAGGTGGTGCAGACGTCTGGCTCAGGGCCCGATTCGCCGATCTAGCCGATGAAGACATGGATTCCACCAAAGGGGACCCGGTACCCATACTCAATTGAGCCGGCCTCAGGGCCCCAGCCTTCGTCGTCGATGTAGAGCTTGCCACGACGACTTTTGGTCATCCGGCCCACAACGTATCCCTTGAGCCCTTCAAAGCTGCCCTTCAATAACTCAAATCCACCATGCGCTGGCCCCACAGTGGGCGCCAACTGTCGTGGAATTGTCATGACAGATGTCCTAGCGAAAGGACTTAGTCGTAGGGCCATCGCAACAAGGATGCTTAAAGGGGTTAATCGGGACAAAGGACACGAGAGGTTTACACTGGTTCGACCCCTTACGATGAAGGTAAGGCCTAGTCCAGTTGATGTCGTATTGCTAGGTTTCAATGACCAAGGAGCGAATCTGCTAGCTTGGCTCTCGATCTCTTCTTTCTTGTCTTAAGCCACCGCCGGGTCGTCCCCTTATATACACGGGTTGACGCCTAGCGGCCTACAGAGTCCCGACCGGCTCATAAAACATGTCCGGCTTGGTGACTTCTTTTATATGCCTTTCTTTACAAGTCTTTCTCTACATATGGCGGTTCACAATATTGGGCCTTAAGCCGCCTCTAGGCTTAGGCTCTCTAAAAGTCTTAATAAACTATCACCTTGAACATTTACTGGGCTTCTTCTAGTAACTCGCCATTGAGGTTGACCCGGCCCCTCCTGGGCGGGTCATACCTGGTAGCTATATCCCCAACATTAGGACTAGGTTGACTTGAACTTTGTTCTTTGTCAATCTTCAACACTTAGACGAAATCCATCTTCCTCTCTCTGTAAAAACTTTGTAACCCGCCGTGACGTCATCTTCTAAAAACATGAAAGACTACTATGACGTCATCTTCAACTGATCTTTATCTTTTAATGTCTTCCGAGAATCGAGGCATCCGTTTAGCTGGATAATCATTGTTTTGGTCTTCCTCAATTTTCGCGCCTGCCTATTCATCTATCCCCTTATAAATAGTCTTGGCCAGTCTTTCCCCTTTCTTCTTCTTCTTGCTACCTCTCTTCCTATCGAGCTCCGCCGTCGCCACAGTGCCCGCCGTCGCCTCTCAACATTGGCCGCTGTATCACCCTGAGCTCGTCCCGAGAACCGCGGCGACCCTTCCAGAAGCTCTGCATTCGTAAGTTCCTACCTTTCCGCGCCCTTAGATCTATTTAGGGTTACGAGTTCATCGACGTTCTTCTCCGTTCAGCACAGACCTCCTTGTAGTTTCTTCTCCGTACCATCTTTTGATCCAGAAGGAAAGTAGAACTTATATGATAGTGGTTTTACGCCCATTTTATATGTTAGTAGATCCTTTTCCTTTGCACAGATACCTTCTTAGAGCTGATGAACTCCTCCACGCTCATTCTTTAGGTCTAGATTTATTTTTCTTTTCTGACCCATTTTGATACAGAATACTAGTGATAGCTTTGGGAAATTTGTTTGTCTCAACACTTAGCCAATTCTATTTCTGGTTTCCTTCAAACGTCTTTAGTCATGGCAGCTTATTACGCGGGCTGACTTTTCCCTTATATGACATTAGCCCTTACTTAAGCCGCCATTACTCATTTGCACCATCATCATTTAACTTTTAAGTTCACCATTGAATTGAACCGGCATGTTACTTTCTTTTCAGTTTGTCCTTTGATCATCATGCCGTCAAAAGCACCGACTATCTGCAACTGGGTCCCTTCCATAGTCACCGAAGATACCTTGAAGGAATTTTTCACCATAGGATTTTTGCTAGGGAAAAATGTTATGTCTTATCGTGCACTTGACCCAGACGAGGAACGACCTGATCCCAAAGACGGTGAAGTTATTGTCTTCACTGACCACATGAATCGGGGTTTTTCACCACCCGGCTCAAAGTTCTTCAGAGACGTTCTTCATTTTTTCAAACTTCACCCTCAAGATCTTGGACCCAATTCCATATCCAACATCTGCAATTTTCAAGTTCTCTATGAGGTGTATCTTCAAGAAGAGCCGACTGTGGAACTCTTCAGAGAATACTTTTATCGGAACCGCCAGAATGAGTGTACCAACGAACCTAGCTTGGAACTCGGTGGAATCTCAATTCAGCGCCGACAGGGCGCCATCTTTCCCTTAATAGTCTTACCTAGTCATCCCAAAGATTGGAATCAGACCTGGTTCTATTGCCAAGATACGTCTCTAGCCAATGAAAAACCACTGCCGAGTTATTGCGTGGAGCGTCTGGATTCCAAGTTTGTGCTCCCTGATAAGCTTACTGGTGCTGAACGCAAGAAGCTTATTCCATCTAGTAAAAGGATCAATGCCTTACTGGGAATTGGCTTAACCAGAGTTGACTTGATCCGTTGCTGGATCTCGTGGCGGGTCATTCCTCTAAGCTGCTGATCCAAATTGATGTATGAATATGGCGGAGGCCCAGATGACTCTCTGCGTCACAACTCTGTACAACTAACTGAAGAAGAGATTGTTGCAATGTCAACCATCCTTGTGAATGGCAAGTATGAGGACATCAGTAAGGTTGGGTTAAACCCCTTCTGTAAACTTAACCCGACACCAGAGGTAAAAAAACCCCCTGACCTCTTTCTCTTTTGTGCTTTCCTCAGTAGTTTTAAATACTTGCATGACCTTTTATCCTGTTTATTTGTTTATAGGCCAAATCTGACTTCTAGAAAGCCAAGTATAACCATGAAGCTGCCAAGAAGGCTAGAACTGCCGCCATAGCCGCCAGGAAGACAACCCGGAGGTCCAAGAAGAAAAGGAGCACTGCTTTGGACCTGTTAAAGCTTGATGATGATACTGAGTCGGAGGTAGCCCTTGACTCCCTTGGCCAGTTTTTTAATAACCTTATTGACACTAACTATTGCCAGGACGACACGGGGGCCAGCCAGGCCATAGAAGAAGAGGCAACTATTTCCTCCGACTCAAACCATTTGCCAAGACAGAAACTTCGACTGGTAACCCGGAAAGTAAGGTTTTCGCACCCTTTGGCTTATTTGGACCTTCATTTTCTTTTGAAAAAGCAGCAACATGGGAGCCGCCGTCAGGCCCAGAATAATGACGACGATGAACCGCCTTCCATTTTACAACAAACTCCTTGAAAACGCCAGAATGAGGTTTCTTCCATCTCCATCTTTTGCTTTCATTAATGAATCTATTCCTGTGCCTCACTGACTTTATTTTACCTTTTATAGGAGGTTTCTCGCTCTTCTGGCAACTCATCTCAAACTCAGTTTCCGGCTTTCGAAACTGCTCCTGGGTAAGGAAAAATCAGCTTTCCTCTATATCTTTTAAAAACTGCATCCTTACACTAACTGTCTCATAAAACTTTTATTAGCGGCCAAGCCAAATCCAAGAAGGCCAAGGTGATTAAGCCGTTAGAAGACCCGAAGGTTCCTGCACCTGAGCCGACCATGCCAACTCCTCCCTTTGAAACTGAAGCACCTGAAGACCCGACTGTTCATACTCAATTGGATCCTCCTGAGTTGTTAGCCAATGAGATCACCCTTAATCCGACTATCACTGAACCATCTAGTTCAGCTAACCTGCCAACAACTTCTAATACTGACGTGTTGATTACTGGTAGCCGATTTGTTGAACCGGGGACCCCCACTGTGTTAGCCCGGCACACTGCTAAGCAAGAAGCCTTGGAGAAGCAGAAAGTGTGTTTTGATATCTCTCACTACACTCATCTGAATGCTAGTGACATACTATCCGGTTATCTCAGTCATGTTCATTCCAGCCGTGAGTCGGAAATTGAGATGGTCAAGCAATTACAGCTAAAATATGAGGTATGTTCTCCGGTTCACTTATACTCTGCCAGCCCCCAAGTCTTCAGATGATAAACCTGGATGATCTGTAGACTTTATGATATAGGTTGATACTTTGTCTCAAAGCTTTTCGCAGTCCAACAAAGTAGCGTAAACTTCACCTGTAGTCCCCAAGGGCTGGCTCAATTTATCATAAATGAACTGGTACTTAACTTCATAACTGTCTTTTACTAGTGACAATAAGTATTGCAATCTGGCTTAATCTTGAGAAACTTTCTGAATATCATGCATTAGCCCCCAAGTGCCAAGTGTTGTTACTTTGTAAAACACTTGGGACTTGAAACATATAAGAGTCGTAAAAAATAGCTTTGGCAGACATTAGCCCCCAAGTGTCAAGTGGTATTGCGGTGCATAGTACTTGAGACTTGAACCCTTATAACTTTTAGTTTAAGCCTTGACACACCTGTGCATGTTTTGTAGAACGCCCTATCTGAATTGGGCTCCCAATTAACTGATGCAAAGACCCGGCTGACGGATCAAGAGGAAGAAATCAAGACTGCTGACTCTAAACTCCAATTGAGTCTTTCTGAGACAGAAAAATTGAAGACCAGCTTGACTGCAAAGAAGAAATCCTCGGCCGAAGAAAAGACGTTGCTGATACAATGTGCTGAAACAGCTGAGGCGGTTCTTGAGGAGGTTACCATGGAGCTCACCGGTTTAAAGAACCGGGTGTCTCGGATGGTCTCCGTCATCTTTGGTAAGTCATCTGTATTAATCACTTATACCTTCTTTTGACCCGGAATATAAGCCGCATGTTGAGCCATTGTTTAAAAAACACTCGCAGGTCCACGAAGCAAAAATCTAAGTCAAGACAGTGTGACCAAATTGAAGGCGGTGCATACCTTAGTGGAGCAATTGTATACTGGCGCTCAACGAGCACTTGCCACCATCTCCCCTGCCAACCAAGGACCCAATCGGTTGAGCGATGTCTTGAAGAAGTTATCAATCTTACCCGCCAAGTTTCAAGGAGTCAAACGATCCTGTGCCAGAGCCGGAGCCTTGACTGCCCTGAGCCGCTGCAAAGCCTGGGTGCCAGATCTAGACCCGGTGGATGTGGCTAAGGGGTACCCTACTGTGAAGGAAGACGGGATTCCATTTGATCAAGATGACTTCATTGCCTGTGTGAGGGGTGTTCAACCTCAAGCTACCATTCTTGGAGATGAGACCAGCATCGATAAATATCAGCCGGGTTTTGATATGGAGAATAAGAAGATGGTGACTCCCTCTTATAAGGTGAACGATCTTATCCCGCCGGTTCGTCAACACACTTTTGCTCCGGAGGTTGACCCGGCCGGCCTGATTGATGATGAGGCGGAGTTCATTGCTTTGAACGGCTTTGACTGGTCCAGGCCCAGCTTCCAATTAGTAGAAGGAGATGAACCGGCGAGGGGAGAGTCATAACCATCTTGTGGGCTCTCAAAACCTTGTAATAGATTTAGCTTAAAAACTGCATGTGTTGCTTATGCCATCGCACACAAAATGTTGCATATTACTCTCTGCCAGCATATCTTTGATTATATCTACAATGTTTTAACTTTTCTCCTACAAAAAAAGAAAGAGTTGGCCTGGCGGTATAACACCATATGGGTCAAAAACACCCGGTATATGTCTTTATTGGAAAAGATAAATAAGGCTAAAAAAACCTGTTCGTGAACAACACTGTCATACTTGTGTTTATGGACTGCCGGTTTTCATGATCTGGATGATGAGGTTGATGACCCAATCTTTTTGAGAAGTCAGTGCTTCCATATACCTGATGACTATCATGCCTTGGCGGCTTATTGTCGAATAATCAAGCCGGCTTAAATAAAAACCATACTGATAGTTTAGATTTGAGACAATAAAAACAGTAAGACAAAATAGCAGATTTCAAACAACATAAATTTGGGGGTTTCTAATTCGAATACGATCTGTAAACCGGACCAAAGGGGTTAAGCTAAGATTCGAATACGATCATATAGCCCCCAGTGGCTTTGGCGTTGCGCCGATCAAGAGGGTACCGACAGCTATGTTCTCTTTGGTTCGAATACGACCTATGTTTGAACAGGAAGCCCCCAAATGACCTTGAGAGGTTTTTAACGACCCTGATTCGAATACGATCCAAGTTGGACCCAAAAAGGGGTTAAGCTATGATTCGGATACGATCAAGAAGCCCCCTAGTGAGTTTGGCTTTGAGCCGATCAAGAGGGTTACGACAGCTATGTTCTCTTTTGTTCGAATACGACCTATGTTTGAACAGGAAGCCCCCAAGTGACCTATGAGGTTTACAGCTAGATTTGAATATGATCATAAGCCGGACCAAAAAGGTTAAGCTAAATTCAGATATGATCAGCTCCTTAATAGTCACTTAAATAATGAAAATAGTAAAGATATATGATCTTTGAAGAGGAAAAGACATAAGTCTTGCTTTATTACTTATCATAATATATACAACGTGAAAGTATGTACATGACGAGAGCCGGTAGCTCAGGTGTAGTATGGCCGAAGCTGAGCAATGTTCCACGGCTGGCGGGTCTCCTCCTCCGACTTACATGAGTCTTTGTGCTCTCGAATGTCAATGAGGTAATATGACCCGTTGTTTAAATTCTTGCTGACCACGAAAGGTCCTTCCCAAGGCGGGGACAGTTTGTGTGCATCAGACAGATCCTGGATGAGCCGGAGCACCAGGTCACCTTCTTGAAAAGTCTGGGACTTAACCCGGCGGCTGTGATAACGGCGAATGTCCTGTAGATAAATTGTTGATCGAGCCACCGCTAAATCTCTCTCCTCGTCTAACAAATCAAGTGCATCCTATCGGTCTTGTTCATTATCAGCTTCAATGTAAGCCGCCACGCGATGCGAGTCATGACGGATGTCACTAGGTAGCACTGCTTCCGCTCCATAAACCATGAAAAAAGGTGTATAACCTGTATACCTGTTAGGAGTGGTGTTGATGCTCCACAGCACTAAGGTAATTCCTCTACCCAACAACCCGACGTCCGTTGTAAGGGAACCATAAGCCGGGGCTTGAGACCTTTTAAGATTTCCTGATTTTCTCTCTCAGCCTGACCATTAGATTGAGGGTGAGCTACGGAAGAAACATCAACCCGTATATGCTCACGTTGACAAAACTCCTCCATAGAACCTTGGGACAAATTAGTGGAATTGTCAGTGATAATGCTCTGCGGAAAACCAAAGCGAAAAATCACCTTTTTCATGAACTGAACCGCCGTGGCTGCATCACACTTACTCACTGGCTCTGCCTCAACCCATTTTGTGAATTTGTCAACTGTCACTAAAAGATGTGTCTTTTTATCTTTAGACCTTTTGAAAGGTCCAACCATGTCAAGCCCCCAAACTTCAAACGGCCAAGTGATTGGGATCATCCACAACTCTTGAGCCGGCACATGCGCTCATTGTGCAAATTTTTGACATCCATCACACCTACTGACCAGATCCTCTGCATCAGCGTGAGCCGTTAACCAGTAAAAACCATGATGAAAAGCTTTGGACACAAGAGACTTTGACCCGGCATGATGACCACAATCCCCTTCATGGATCTCACGAAGTATTTCTTGACCTTATTCAGGAGAAACACAATGCTGAAATGCTCTAGTGACACTGCGATGGTACAACTCTCCGTCAGAAATCGTCATTTATTTGGACCGCCGGGTTATTTGTCGGGCAAGGGTCTCGTCCTCTGGCAACTCGCCCCGGGTCATGTAAGCTAGGAAGGTACTGTCCAATCTGGAATAACATGAATAGCCGCCACTAACTGTGCCTCCGGGTTAGGGATGGCAAAATCTTCCTGTGTAGGCAACTTAACAGACGGGTTATGTAAAACATCCAAAAAGGTGTTAGGTGGTACTGGCTTACGCTAAGATCCCAACCAGCTTAAGGCATCGGCAACTTCGTTCTTTCTGCGGTCAATGTGTTCCACTTGATAACCCTTAAAATGGCCTACAACAGCGTCGACCTCGCGGTGATAAGACGCCATGAGAGGATCCTTGGAATCCCACTTGCCTGACACCTATTGAGCTACCAAATCTGAATCGCCAAGGCACGGTACCCGGCTTAGACTCATCTCTTTAGCCATTCGAAGACCATGGAGCAAGGCTTCATACTCTGCTGCGTTGTTAGTACAAGGAAACATCAATCGCAACACATAACAAAACTTGTCCCCTCGAGGAGAAGTTAAATCAACTCTAGGCCCCGAGCCTTCCAACTGTCTGGACTCATCAAAATGAATCTGTCTGGACCCATCAAAATGAATCATCCAATATGTGTTGTCTGGTTTCTCCTCTGGCATCTGCAACTTTGTCCAGTCATTAATGAAGTCAACCAGCGCTTCAGATTTGATCGCAGTACATGGCATATACTTCAAACCATGAGACCCAAGTTCAATAGCCCACTTGGCGACTCGTCCTATGGCTTCTCTATTTTCAATGATGTCTCCTAGAGGAGCAGAGCTAACCACAGTGATTGGGTGACCCTGAAAGTAATGTTTAAGCTTCCGGCTTGCCATGAACACCCCATAAACGAGCTTCTGCAAGTGTGGATATCTTTGTTTAGATTCAATGAGCACCTCACTGACGTAGTAAACCGGTCGTTGGACCGGATATTCCTTGCTAGCCTCCTTGCGCTCCACAACAATGGCCACGCTGACCGCACGTGAGTTAGCAGCTACATATAACAACAACGGCTCTTTCTCAACCAGAGCAGCAAGAACCGGCGGCTCAACGAGCTGTTTCTTCAGATCCTCAAAAGCAGAGTTAGCAGCATCACTCCAGACAAAGTCATCCGCCTTTTTCATCATTTGATACAAAGGCATCGCCTTCTCCCCTAACCGTCTTATGAACCAGCTTAAGGCAGCGACGCGACCCGCCAAACGCTGAACGTCATTAATGCACACCGGTTTGGCCAGAGATGTAATTGCCTTAATTTTCTACGGATTAGCCTCAATACCTCTGTTAGACACCAAAAAACCCAAAATTTTGCCAGCTGTGACTCGAAAAACACATTTAGCCGGGTTAAGCATCATCTTGTAGACCCGGAGGTTATCAAAGGTTTCTGTCAGATCAGTTACCAAGGTTTCCTTCTCTCTGGATTTTACTACTATGTCATCCACATAAGCATTAACGTTACGCCCAATCTGACTGTGAAGACAATTCTGTACACATCGTTGATAAGTCGCCTGGGCAATTTTCAGTCCAAAAGGCATAGACACATAGCAGAAGGCTCCAAACGGAGTGATGAACGTCGTCTTCTCCTGGTCCTTAACTGCCATCTTGATCTGATGATACCTGAATATGCATCCAAAAAACTCAAACGCTCGCAACCCGCCGTAGCATCAATGATCTGATCAATATGAGGGAGAGAAAAAGGATCGACCGGACAAGCCTTGTTCAAATCGGTGTAATCCACACACATACGCCAGGTCCCATTCTTCGTGAGTACAAGCACTGGGTTAGCCAACCACTCTGGGTGAAAAACTTCAACAATGAACCCGGCTGCCAAGAGCCGGACCACCTCTTCTCGAATGACCTTGCGCCTTTCCTCGTTAAACCGTATAAGAAACTGCCTGGCCGGCTTAAACTTTGGATCAATATTAAGACTGTGCTCAGCGAGTTCTCTCCGGACACCCCGCATGTTAGAAGGTTTCCATGCAAAGATGTCTCGGTTCTCACAGATGAACTCGATGAGCGCGCTTTCCTATGTTTTATCCAAGTTGGCGCTGATGATGAACTGTTTGGATGAGTCACCAGGCACAAAATCAACCATCTTGGTTTCATCAACTGACTTGAATTTCAACACCGGTTCATGCTCCGTAGTTAGCTTCTTCAAAGATGTCATGTCTGCCGGGTCAACATTATCTTTATAAAACTTTAACTCCTCTGTCGCACAAACAGGTTCAGCATAAGTAGCATCACCTTCTTCACATTCCAGGGCTATTTTCTAGCTTCCATGTACTGTGATGGTGCCTTTATAACCCGGCATCTTGAGCTGCAGATACACATAACACAGCCGAGCCATGAACTTGGCATAAGCCGGATGTCCAAATAGAGCATGATATAAGCTTTTGATCTTAACCACCTCAAAAGTTAACTTCTCAGCCCTGGAATCATATTCATCCCCAAAGGCTACTTCCAGTTCAATCTTACCAACTGGGTATGCCGACTTACCGGGCACAACACCATGAAAAATAGTGTTGGATTGTTTAAGACTCTTATCAGTCAACCCCATCTGACGAAACGCCTCATAATAGAGGATGTTGATGCTACTGCCTCCGTCCATGAGCACCTTAGTGAACTTATATCCACCAACCTGAGGTGCCACCACCAAGGCCAAGTGACCCGGATTATCAACCCGGGGAGGGTGATCTTCCCTACTCCACACAATAGGCTGTTCTAACTATTGGGGAACGTAGTAATTTCAAAAAATTTCCTACGCACACGCAAGATCATGGTGATGCACAGCAACGAGAGGGGAGAGTGTTGTCTATGTACCCACGTAGACCGACTGCGGAAGCGTTGACACAACGTAGAGGAAGTAGTCGTACGTCTTCCCGATCCGACCGATCCAAGCACCGTTACTCCAGCACCTCCGAGTTCTTAGCACACGTACAGCTTGATGATGATCCCCGGGCTCCGATCCAACAAAGTGTCGGGGAGGAGTTCCATCAGCACGACGGCATGGTGACGATCCTGATGTTCTACCGTCGTAGGGCTTCGCCTAAGCACTACTACAATATGATCGAGGTGGAATATGGTGGCAGGGGGCACCGCACACGGCTAAGGAACGATCTCAATGATCAACTTGTGTGTCTAGGGTGCCCCCTGCCTCCGTATATAAAGGAGCCAAGGGGGAGGGGGCGGCCGGCCAGGAGGAGGGCGCAGGAGGAGTCCTACTCCTACCGGGAGTAGGACTCCCCCCCCAATCCTAGTTGGAATAGGATTCCCCGAGGGGGAAAGAGAGAGAGGGGGGCCGGCCACCTCTCCTTGTCCTAATAGGACTAGGGGAGGGGGGAGGCGCGCGACCACCTTGGGCTGCCCCTTTCTCCTTTCCACTAAAACCCATCAAGGCCCATATGGCTCCCGGGGGGTTCCGGTAACCTCCCGGTACTCCGGTAAAATCCCGATTTCACCTGGAACACTTCCGATGTCCAAATATAGGCTTCCAATATATCAATCTTTATGTATCGACCATTTCGAGACTCCTCGTCATGTCCGTGATCACATCCGGGACTCTGAACTAACTTCGGTACATCAAAATGCATAAACTCATAATAACTGACATCGTAACGTTAAGCGTGCGGACCCTACGGTTTGAGAATAATGCAGACATGACTGAGACACATCTCCGGTCAATAACCAATAGCAGGACCTGGATGCCCATATTGGCTCCTACATATTCTACGAAGATCTTTATCGGTCAGAACGCATAACAACATACGGTGTTCCCTTTGTCATCGGTATGTTACTTGCACGAGATTCGATCGTCCGTATCTAATACCTAGTTCAATCTCGTTACTGGCAAGTCTCTTTACTCGTTCTATAATACATCATCCCGCAACTAACTCATTAGTTGCATTGCTTGCAAGGCTTAAGTGATGTGCATTACCGAGAGGGCCCAGAGATACCTCTCCGACAATCGGAGTGACAAATCCTAATCTCGAAATACATCAACCCAACATGTACCTTTGGAGACACCTATAGAGTACCTTTATAATCACCAAGTTACGTTGTGACGTTTGGTAGCACACAAAGTGTTCCTCCGGCACACGGGAGTTACATAATCTCATAGTCATAGGAACATGTATAAGTCATGAAGAAAGCAATAGCAACATACTAAACGATCGGGTGCTAAGCTAATGGAATGGGTCATGTCAATCAGATCATTCATCTAATGATATGATCCCGTTAATCAAATAACAACTCTTTGTCCTTGGTTAGGAAACATAACCATCTTTGATTAACGAGCTAGTCAAGTAGAGGCATACTAGTGACACTCTGTTTGCCTATGTATTCACACATGTATTATGTTTCCGGTTAATACAATTCCAGCATGAATAATAAACATTTATCATGAAATAAGGAAATAAATAATAACTTTATTATTGCCTCTAGGGCATATTTCCTTCAGTCTCCCACTTGCACTAGAGTCAATAATCTAGTTCACATCGTCATGTGATTTAACAGCAATAGTTCACATCACCATGTGATTAACACCCATAGTTCATATCGCCATGTGACCAACACCCAAAGGGTTTACTGGATTCAGTAATCTAGTTCACATTGCTATGTGATTAACACCCAAAGAGTACTAAGGTGTGATCATGTTTTGCTTGTGAGAGAATCTTAGTCAACAGGTCTGCCACATTCAGATCCGCATGTATTTTGCAAATTTCTATGTCAACAATGCTCTGCATGGAGCTACTCTAGCTAATTTCTCCCACTTTCAATATGTATCTAGACCGAGACTTAGAGTCATCTAGATTAGTGTTAAAACTTGCATCGGTGTAACCCTTTACGACGAACCTTTTTTCACTTCCATAATCAAGAAACATATCCTTATTCCACTAAGGATAATTTTGACCGCTGTCCAGTGATCTACTCCTAGATCACTATTGTACTCCCTTGCCAAACTCAGTGGTAGGGTATACAATAGATCTGGTACACAACATGGCATACTTTATAGAACCTATGACCAAGGCATAGGGAATGACATTCATTCTCTTTCTATCTTCTGCCGTGGTCGGGCTTTGAGTCTTACTCAATTTCACACCTTGTAACATAGGCAAGAAACTCTTTCTTTGACTATTCCATTTTGAACTACTTCAAAATCTTGTCAAGGTATGTATTTATTGAAAAAACTTATCAAGCATCTTGATCTATCTCTATAGATCTTGATGCTCAATATGTAAGCAGCTTCACCGAAGTCTTTCTTTGAAAAACTCCTTTCAAACACTCCTTTATGATTTACAGAATAATTCTACATTATTTCCGATCAACAATATGTCATTCACATATACTTTATCAGAAATGCTGTAGTGCTCCCACTCACTTTCTTGTAAATACAGGCTTCGCCGCAAGTCTGTATAAAACTATATGCTTTGATCAACTTATCAAAGCGTGTATTCCAACTCTGAGATGCTTGCACCAGTCCATAGATGAATCGCTGGAGCTTGCATATTTTGTTAGCACCTTTAGGATTGACAAAACCTACTGGTTGCATCATATACAACTCTTCTTTAAGAAATCCATTAAGGAATGCAGTTTTGTTTATCCATTTGCCAGATTTCATAAAATGCGGCAATTGCTAACATGATTCGGATAGACTTAAGCATAGATACGAGTGAGAAACTCTCATCGTAGTCAACACTTTGAACTTGTCGAAAACCTTTTGCGACAATTCTAGCTTTGTAGATAGTAACACTACTATCAACGTCCATCTTCCTCTTGAAGACCATTTATTTTCTATGGCTTGCCGATCATCGGGCAAGTCAACCAAAGTCCATACTTTGTTTTCATACATGAATCCCATCTCAGATTTCATGGCCTCAAGCCATTTTGCGGAATCTGGGCTCATCATCGCTTCCTCATAGTTCGCAAGTTAGTCATGGTCTCGTAACATGACTTCCAGAACAGGATTACTATACCACTCTGGTGCGGATCTCACTCTGGTTTACCTACGAGATTCGGTAGTAACTTGATCTGAAGTTTTATGATCATCATCATTAGCTTCCTCACTGATTGGTGTAGTATTCACAGGAATAGATTTCTGTGATGAACTACTTTCCAATAAGGGAGAAGGTACAATTACCTTATCAAGTTCTACTTTCCTCCCACTCACTTCTTTCGAGAGAAACTCCTTCTCTAGAAAGGATCCATTATAAGCAACGAATGTCTTGCCTTAGGATCTGTGATAGAAGGTGTACCCAACAGTCTCCTTTTGGGTATCCTATGAAGACATATTTCTTCCGATTTGGTTTTGAGCTTATCAGGATGAAACTTTTTCACATAAGCATCACAACCCCAAACTTTAAGAAATGACAACTTTGGTTTCTTGCTAAACCATAGTTCAGATTGTGTCGTCTCAACGGACTTAGATGGTGCCCCTTTTTTAACGTGAATGTAGTTGTCTTTAATGCATAACCTCAAAAACGATAGTGGTAAATCGGTAAGAAACATCATAGATTTGCACTATATCTAATAAAGTACGGCTATGACGTTCGGACACACCATTATGCTGTGGTGTTCCGGGTGGCACGAAATTGTGAAACTATTCCACATTGTTTTAATTGAAGACCAAACTCGTAACTCAAATACTCTTCTCTACGATCAGATCATAGAAACTTTATTTTCTTGTTACGATGATTTTCCACTTCACTCTGAAATTCTTTGAACTTTTCAAATGTTTCAGACTTATGTTTCATCAAGTAGATATACTCATATCTGCTCAAATCATCTATGAAGATCAGAAAATAATGATACTTGTCGCGAGCCTCAATATTCATCGGACCACATATATCAGTATGTATGATTTCCAACAAATCTGTTGCTTGCTCCATTTTTCCGAAGAACAGAGTTTTAGTCATCTTGCCCATGAGGCATGGTTCGCAAGCATCAACTGATTCATAATCAAGTGATTCCAAAAGCCCATCAGCATGGAGTTTCTTCATGCGCTTTACACCAATATGACCTAAACGGCAGTGCCACAAATAAGTTGCACTATCATTATTAACTTTGCATCTTTTGGTTTCAATATTTTCGTTGGTGTGTATGACCATAGAAGGTTTTATTCATGTAAACAGAACAACAATTATTCTTTGACTTTAATGAATAACGATATTGCAATAAACATGATCAAATCATATTCATGCTCAACGCAAAAACCAAATAACACTTATTTAGGTTCAACACTAATCCCGAAAGTATAGGGGAGTGTGCGATGATGATCATATCAATCTTGGAACTACTTCCAACACACATTGTCACTTCACCCTTAACTAGTCTCTGTTTATTCTGCAACTCCTGTTTCGAGTTACTACTCTTAGCAACTGATCCAGTATCAAATACTGAGGGGTTGCTATAAACACTAGTAAAGTACACATCAATAACATGTATATCAAATATACTTTTGTTCACTTTTCCATCCTTCTTATCTGCCAAACACTTGGGGTAGTTCCGCTTCCAGTGACTAGTCCCTTTGTAGTAGAAGCACTCAGTCTCCGGCTTAGGTCCAGACTTGGGCTTCTTCACTTGAGCAGCAACTTGCTTGCTATTCTTTTTGAAGTTCCCCTTCTTCCCTCTGCCCTTTTCTTGAAACTAGTGGTCTTGTCTACCATCAACACTTGATGTTTTTTCTTGATTTCTACCTTCATCGATTTCATCATCATGAAAAGCTCGGGAGTCGTTTTCGTCATCCCTTGTATACTATAGTTCATCACGAAGTTCTACTAACTTGGTCATGGTGACTAGAGAATTCTGTCAATCACTATCTTATCTGGAAGATTAACTCCCACTTGATTCAAGCAATTGTAGTACCCAGACAATCTGAGCACAGGCTCACTAGTTGAGCGATTCTCCTCCATCTTTTAGCTATAGAACTTGTTGGAGACTTCATTTCTCTCAACTTGGGTATTTGCTTGAAATATTAACTTCAACTCCTGGAACATCTCATATGGTCCATGACGTTCAAAACATCTTTGAAGTCCCGATTCTAAGCCGTTAAGCATGGTGCACTAAACTATCAAGTAGTCATCATATTGAGCTAGCCAAACGTTCATAACGTCTGCATCTGCTCCTGCAATAGGTCTGTCACCTAGCGGTGCATCAAGGACATAATTTTTCTGTGCAGCAATGAGGATAAACCTCATATCACGGATCCAATCTGCATCATTGCTACTAACATCTTTCAACATAGTTTTTCTCTAGGAACATATCAAAATAAACACAGGGAAGCAACAACGCGAGCTATTGATCTACAACATGATTTGCAAAATACTACCAGGACTAAGTTCATGATAAATTCAAGTTCAATTAATCATATTACTTAAGAACTCCCACTTAGATAGACATCCCTCTAATCCTCTCAGTGATCACGTGATCCAAATCAACTAAACCATAACCGATCATTACGTGAAATGGATTAGTTTTCAATGGTGAACATCATTATGTTGATCATATCTACTATATGATTCACGCTCGACCTTTCGGTCTCCGTGTTCCGAGGCCATATCTGCATATGCTAGGCTCGTCAAGTTTAACCTGAGTATTCTGCGTGTGCAAAAACTGACTTGCACCCGTTGTAGATGGACGTAGAGCTTATCACACCCGATCATCACGTGGTGTCTGGGCACGACAAACTTTGGCAATGGTGCATACTCAGGGAGAACACTTCTTGATAATTTAGTGAGAGATCATCTTATAATGCTACCGTCAATCAAAGCAAGATAAGATGCATAAAAAGATAAACATCACATGCAATCAATATAAGTGATATGATATGGCCATCATCATCTTGTGCTTGTGATCTCCATCTCCGAAGCACCGTCATGATCACCATCGTCACCGGCGCGACACCTTGATCTCCATTGTAGCATCGTTGTCGTCTCGCCAATCTTATGCTTCCACGACTATCGCTACCGCTTAGTGATAAAGTAAAGCCTTACATCGCGATTGCATTGCATACAATAAAGCGAAAACCATATGGCTCCTGCCAGTTGCCGATAACTCGGTTACAAAACATGATCATGTCATACAATAAAATTTAGCATCATGTCTTGACCATATCACATCACAACATGCCCTGCAAAAACAAGTTAGACGTCCTCTACTTTGTTGTTGCAAGTTTTACGTGGCTGCTACGGGCTTAAGCAAGAACCAATCTCACCTACGCATCAAAACCACAACGATAGTTTGTCAAATAGACTCCGTTTTAACCTTCGCAAGGACCGGGCATAGCCACACTCGGTTCAACTAAAGTTGGAGAGACAGTCGCCCGCAAGCCACCTGTGTGCAAAGCACGTCGGGGGAACCGGTCTCGCGTAAGCGTACGCGTAACGTTGGTCCGGGTCGTCTCGTCCAATAATACCGCCGAACCAAAGTATGACATGCTGGTAGGCAGTATGACTTGTATCACCCACAACTCACTTGTGTTCTACTCGTGCATATAACATCAAACCATAAAACCTAGGCTCTGATACCACTATTGGGGAACGTAGTAATTTCAAAAAATTTCCTACGCACACGAAAGATCATGGTGATGCACAGCAACGAGAGGGGAGAGTGTTGTCTACGTACCCACGCAGACCGACTGCGGAAGCGTTGACACAACATAGAGGAAGTAGTCGTACGTCTTCCCGATCCGACCGATCCAAGCCCCGTTACTCCGGCACCTCCGATTTCTTAGCACACGTACAGCTCGATGACGATCCCCGGGATCCGATCCAGCAAAGTGTCGGGGAGGAGTTCCGTCAGCATGACGGCGTGGTGACGATCTTGATGTTCTACCGTTGTAGGGCTTCGCCTAAGCACTACTACAATATGATCGAGGTGGAATATGGTGGCAGGGGGCACCGCACACGGCTAAGGAACGATCTCAATGATCAACTTGTGTGTCTAGGGTGCCCCCCTGCCTCCGTATATAAATGAGCCAAGGGGGAGGGGGCGGCCGGCCAGGAGGAGGGCGCAGGAGGAGTCCTACTCCTACCGGGAGTAGGACTCCCCCCCCCCAATCCTAGCTGGAATAGGATTCCCCGAGGGGGAAAGAGAGAGAGGGGGGCCGGCCACCTCTCCTTGTCCTAATAGGACTAGGGGAGGGGGGAGGCGCGCGGCCACCTTGGGCTGCCCCTTTCTCCTTTCCACTAAAGCCCATCAAGGCCCATATGGCTCTCGGGGGGTTCGGGTAACCTCCCGGTACTCTGGTAAAATCCCGATTTCACCCGGAACACTTCCGATGTCCAAATATAGGCTTCCAATATATCAATCTTTATGTATCGACCATTTCGAGACTCCTCGTCATGTCCGTGATCACATCTGGGACTCCGAACTAACTTCGGTACATCAAAATGCATAAACTCATAATAAATGTCATCGTAACGTTAAGCGTGCGGACCCTACGGTTCGAGAATAATGCAGACATGACTGGGGCACATCTCCGGTCAATAACCAATAGCGGGACCTGGATGCCCATATTGGCTCCTACATATTCTACGAAGATCTTTATCGGTCAGACCGCATAACAACATACGCTGTTCCCTTTGTCATCGGTATGTTACTTGACCGAGATTCGATCGTCGGTATCTAATACCTAGTTCAATCTCGTTACTGGCAAGTCTCTTTACTCGTTCTGTAATACATCATCCCGCAACTAACTCATTAGTTGCATTGCTTGCAAGGCTTAAGTCATGTGCATTACCGAGAGGGCCCAGAGATACCTCTCCGACAATCGGAGTGACAAATCCTAATCTCGAAATACGTCAACCCAACATGTACCTTTGGAGACACCTGTAGAGTACCTTTATAATCACCCAGTTACGTTGTGACGTTTGGTAGCACACAAAGTGTTCCTCCGGCACACGGGAGTTACATAATCTCATAGTCATAGGAACATGTATAAGTCATGAAGAAAGCAATAGCAACATACTAAACGATCGGGTGCTAAGCTAATGAATGGGTCATGTCAATCGGATCATTCATCTAATGATGTGATCCCATTAATCAAATAACAACTCTTTTTCCATGGTTAGGAAACATAACCATCTTTGATTAACGAGCTAGTCAAGTAGAGGCATACTAGTGACACTCTGTTTGTCTATGTATTCACACATGTATTATGTTTCCGGTTAATACAATTCCAGCATGAATAATAAACATTTATCATGAAATAAGGAAATAAATAATAACTTTATTATTGCCTCTAGGGCATATTTCCTTCACTAACCACCTCAAATAACGTGGAATCGCTAGCTCAACATCATTGACAACCCTCTTATGAAGCTTCTGGTCCCTCTTGCATAACCTAGTGGTAAATACATGGTACTGCCCACTATTCAACTGTTTTGCGTTACTCTGACACCCGAACTGTTGCTGTTGTTGCTGCTGATTACTTTGGCCGGGTTGCCGATTATAGCCATCCTGGTTACCCGGATGGCCCTGATATGTCTCCAACATATCTAAAATTTTTGATTGCTCCATGCTATATTATCTACTTTTTTGGACTATATTGGGCTTTATTTTTCACTTTTATATTATTTTTGGGACTAACCTATTAACCGGAGGCCCAGCCCAGAATTGCTGTTTTTTGCCTATTTCAGTGTTTCAAAGAAACGGAATATCAAACGGAGTCCAACCGGAATGAAAGCTTCGGGAACGTGATTTTCTCACCGAACGTGATCCAGGAGACTTGGACCCTACACCAAGGCATCAAAGAGGCGGTCACGAGGGTGGGGGGCGGCCCCCCTAGGGCGCGCCCCCTGCCTCGTGGGCCCTTCGGAGCTCCACCGACGTACTTCTTCCTCCTATATATACCTACGTACCCCCAAACGAACAGATGAGGAACCAAAAACCTAAGTCCACCGCCGCAACTTTCTGTATCCACGAGATCCCATCTTGGGGCCTATTCTGGAGCTCCGCCGGAGAGGGTTGTCATCAAGGAGGGCTTCTACACCATCATAGTCTCTCCGATGAAGTGTGAGTAGTTTACCTCAGACCTTCGGGTCCATAGTTAGTAGCTAGATGGCTTCTTCTCTCTTTTTGGATCTCAATACAAAGTTCTCCCCCTCTCTTGTGGAGATCTATTCGATGTAATCTTCTTTTTGCAGTGTGTTTGTTGAGACCGATGAATTGTGGGTTTATGATCAAGTCTATCTATGTATAATATTTGAATCTTCTCTGAATTCTTTTATGTATGATTGGTTATCTTTGCAAGTCTCTTCGAATTATCCATTTGGTTTGGCCAACTAGATTGGTAGTTCTTGCCATGGGAGAAGTGCTTAGCTTTGGGTTCGATCTTGCGGTGCCCATTCCCAGTGACAGAAGGGGCAGCATGGCACGTATTGCATCGTTGCCATCGAGGATAACATGATGGGGTGTATTTCATATTGCATGAATTTATCTCTCTACATCATGTCATCTTGCTTAATGCGTTACTCTTTTTTTAACTTAATACTCTAGATGCATGCTGGATAGCGGTCGATGAGTGGAGTAATAGTAGTAGATGCAGGATCGTTTCGGTCTACTTGTCACGGATGTGATGCCTATATACATGATCATGCCTAGATATTCTGATAACTATGCTCAATTCTGTCAATTGCTCAACAGTAATTTGTTCACCCACCGTAGAATACTTATGCTCTTGAGAGAAGCCACTAGTGAAACCTATGGCCCCTAGGTCTATTCTCATCATATCAATCTCCATCACTTTAATCTTGTTTTGCTTTTTATTTTTCCTTTACTTTTCACTTTGCATCTCTATACCAAAAATATTATATCTATCAGATCTCACTCTCGTAAGTGAGCGTGAAGGGATTGACAACCCCTAATCGCGTTGGTCGCGAGTAGCTATCGTTTTGTGCAGGTACGAGGGACTTGAGTGTGGCCTCCTACTGGATTGATACCTTGGTTCTCAAAAACTGAGGAAAATACTTACGCTACTCTGCTGCATCATCCCTTCCTCTTCGGGAAAAACCAACGCAAGCTCAAGAGGTAGCAAGAAGGATTTCTGGCGCCGTTGCTGGGGAGTCTACGCAAAAAGTCAACATACCAAGTACCCATCACAATCCCTATCTCTCGCATTACATTATTTGCCATTTCCCTCTCGTTTTCCTCTCCTGCACTTCACCCTTGCCGTTTTATTCGCCCTCTCTCTCTATCCTCCCTCTCTTTTCCGGTTGCCTTTTTGTTTGCTCATGTGTTAGATTTCTTGTTTGTCGCGATGGCTCAACCGAGATTTGGTGATCTACACCTTAAAAGGTTAGAGGAGATCGAAACCAACGTTAGGAAGTTTATGGTTTTGCAATTCGAGCATAATAATTTCTTTAGAAACGTGCTTAAGGAACAAAAAAGTTTTATGAGTTATATGAATAAAGAGCTTGATGATATGTCTAAAGAATTTGATGGTATAAGATCCCAAATTGCTCGTCTAGGAAAGATGACTGCTGAAATTTCGGACATGCAAGCCACCTTAGTCAATAAGATGGCCGCTAAACCGAATTCCTATGAAAATCAAGATGAAGATCTAAAAGTTATTGATGTGTCTCCTATTAAATCTTTGTTTTGCAATATGAATCTTGATGAAACTGAATATGATCTTCCTTTACCTAGAAGGCGTTCTAAAAATTCGGAGTATTTAGATCTTTATGATGAAATTGATGAAAGTGGGATTGAAAGAAATAAAAATCTAGATGTTGCTAAACCCACTATATTGGATTTCAAGGAATTTAATTATGAAAGTTGCTCTTTAATTGATTGTATTTCCTTGTTGCAATCCATGCTAAATTCTCCACATGCTTATAGTCAACATAAAGCCTTCACCGAACATATTGTTGATGCCTTGATGCAATCTTATGAAGAAAAACTTGAGTTGAAAGTTTATATCCCTAGAAAACTCTATGATGAGTGGGAAAAAACTATTAAAATTAAAATTAAAGATCATGAGTTTTATGCTTTGTGTGATTTGGGTGCTAGTGTCTCTACTATTCCCAAGACTTTGTGTGATTTGCTTGATTTTCGTAATTTTGATGATTGCTCTCTAAACTTGCATCTTGCGGATTATACTATTAAGAAACCTATGGGAAGGATTAATGATGTTCTTATTGTTGCAAATAGGAATTATGTGCCCATAGATTTCATTGTTCTTGATATATATTGCAATCCTTCTTGCCCTATTATTCTTGGTAGACCTTTCCTTAGAACGGTTGGTGCGATTATTGATATGAAGGAAGGGAATATTAGATTTCAATTTCCATTAAAAAGGGCATGGAACACTTTCCAAGAAATAAAATAAAATTTCCATATGAAACTATCATGAGAGCCACTTATGGATTGCCTACCAAAGATGGCAATACCTAGATCTATCCTCGCTTTTATGCCTAGCTAGGGGCGTTAAACGATAGCGCTTGTTGGGAGGCAACCCAATTTTATTTTTATTCCTTGATTTTTTCTCCTTCTTAGTAATAAATAAATTATTTAGCCTTTGTTTTTATTGTGTTTTTTGTGTTTAATTAGTGTTTGTGCCAAGTAGAACCGTTGTGAAGACTTGGGGAAAGTCTTGTTGAACTTGCTGTAAAAAACAGAAACTTTAGCGCTCACGAGAACAGCTGTAATTTTTATTTTAAGAGTGCTATTTAGTTAATTATTTTTGAATATGATTAATAGATAAATTCATAACGTCCAGCAATTTATTTTAGAATTTTTGGGGTACCAGATCTTGCGCTAGTTACAGATTACTACAGACCGTTCTGTTTTTGACAGATTCTGTTTTTCGTGTGTTGTTTGCTTATTTTGATGAATCTATGGTTAGTAAAATAGTTTATAATCCATAGAGAAGTTGGAATACAGTAGGTTTAACACCAATATAAATAAATAATGAGTTCATTACAGTACCTTAAAGTGGTCTTTTGTCTTCTTTCGCTAACGGAGCTCACGAGTTTTCTACTTAATTTTTGTGTTGTGAAGTTTTCAAGTTTTGGGTGAATTCTTTTGATGGATTATGGAACAAGGAGTGGCAAGAGCCTAAGCTTGGGGATGCCCATGGCACCCCCAAGATAGTCCAAGGACACCAAAAAGTCAAAGCTTGGGGATGCCTCGGAAGGCATCCCCTCTTTCGTCCACTTCCATCGGTAATTTACTTGGAGCTATATTTTTATTCACCAACATGATATGTGTTTTGCTCGGAGCGTCTTGTATTTTTTGTGTCTTTGTGTTTTAGTATGCCACAATCATCCTTGATGTACACACCTTTTGAGAGATCCATACATGAATTAAAATTTGATAGAATACTCTATGTGCTTCACTTATATCTTTTTGAGCTAAGTAGTTTTGCTCTATGTGCTTCACTTACATCTTTTTGAGCTAAGTAGTTTTGCTCTATGTGCTTCACTTATGTCTTTTGAGCTATTTAGTTTTGCTCTATGTGCTTCACATATATATTTGGAGCGTTATAATTTTGCTCTATATGCTTCACTTAGAACTTTTAGAGCACGGTGGTGGATTTGTTTTAAAGAAACTATTGATCTCTCATGCTTCACTTAAATTATTTTGAGAGTCTCTTAATAGCATGGTAATTTTCTTAATAATAATATACTTGGTATTCAAGATTTGTGAAACTTTCTTTTCAGTGTGTTGAATACTAAGAAAAGATTGAAGCATGATAATTGTTTTGAGATATGGAGGTGATAATATTAAAGTCATGCTAGTTGAGTAGTTGTGAATTTAAAGAATACTTGTGTTAAAGTTTGTGATTCCCGTAGCATGCACGTATGGTGAACCGTTATGTGATGAAGTTGGAGCATGATTTATTTATTGATTGTCTTCCTTATGAGTGGCGGTCGGGGACGAGCGATGGTCTTTTCCTACCAATCTATCCCCCTAGAAGCATGCATGTAATACTTTGCTATGATAACTTCTAGATTTTTGCAATAAGTATATGAGTTCTTTATGACTAAGGTTGAGTCCATGGATTATACGCACTCTCACCCTTCCACCTTTGCTAGCCTCTCTAATACTGCGCACTTTTCGCCGGTATCATACACCCACCATATACCTTCCTCAAAGCCACCATACCTACCTATTATGGCATTTCCATAGCCATTCCGAGATATATTGCCATGCAACTTTCCACCATTCCGTTTATTATGACACACTTCATCATTGTCATATTGCATATCCCGGTACACCGCTGGAGGCATTCATATAGAGTCATATTTTGTTCTAAGCATTGAGTTGTAATTGTTGAGTTGTAAGAAAAATAAAAGTGTGATGATCATCATTATTAGAGCATTGTCCCAAGTGAGGAAAGAATGATGGAGACTATGAATCCCCCATAAGTCAGGATGAGACTCCGGACGAAAAGTAAAAAAAATAAAAGAGGCCAAAGAAGCCCAAATAAAAAGAGGCCGTAAAAAAGAGAAAAGGCCCAAATAAAAAAATGAGAGAAAAAGAGAGAAGGGACAATGTTACTATCCTTTTACCACACTTGTGCTTCAAAGTAGCACCATGATCTTCATAGTAGAGAGTCTCTCATGTTATCACTTTCATATACTAGTGGGAATTTTTCATTATAGAACTTGGCTTGTATATTCCAATGATGGGCTTCCTCAAATTGCCCTAGGTCTTCATGAGCAAGCAAGTTGGATGCACACCCACTTAGTTTCTTTATGAGCTTTCATATACTTATAGCTCTAGTGCATCCATTGCATGGCAATCCCTACTCACTCACATTGATATCTATTAATGGGCATCTCCATGGCCCGTTGATACGCCTAGTTGATGTGAGACTATCTTCTCCTTTTTGTCTTCTCCACAACCACCATTCTATTCCACATATAGTGCTATATCCATGGCTCACGCTCATGTATTGCGTGAAGATTGAAAAAGTTTTGAAAAAGTTAGAGTATGAAACAATTGCTTGGCTTGTCATCGGAGTTGTGCATTATTTAAATACTTCGTGTGGTGAAGATAGAGCATAGCCAGACTATATGAATTTGTAGGGATAACTTTCTTTGGCCATGTTATTTTGAGAAGACATAATTGCTTTGTTAGTATGCTTGAAGTATTATTATTTTTATGTCAATATAAACTTTTGTCTTGAATCTTTCGAATCTGAATATTCATATCACAATTAAGAAGATTTGCATTGAAATTATGCCAAGTAGCACTCCACATCAAAAATTCTCTTTTTTCATTTACCTACTCGAGGATGAGCAGGAATTAAGCTTGGGGATGCCTGATACATCTCCAACGTATCTATAATTTTTGATTGCTCCATGCTATATTATCTACTGTTTTGGACTATATTGGGCTTTATTTTTCACTTTTATATTATTTTTGGGACTAACCTATTAACTGGAGGCCCAGCCCAGAATTGTTGTTTTTTTTTGCCTATTTCAGTGTTTCAAAGAAACAGAATATCAAACGGAGTCCAAACGGAATGAAACCTTCGGGAACATGATTTTCTCACCAAACGTGATCCAGGAGACTTGCACCCTACGCCAAGGCATCAGAGAGGCAGTCACGAGGGTGGGGGCCCCCCCTCCCTAGGGCGCGCCCTCGGAGCTCCACCGACGTACTTCTTCCTCCTATATATACCTACGTACTCCCAAATGAATAGATGAGGAGCCAAAAACCTAATTCCACCGCCGCAACTTTCTGTATCCACGAGATCCCATCTTGGGGCCTGTTCCGGAGCTCCGCCAGAGAGGGCCGTCATCACAGAGGGCTTCTACATCATCATAGCCTCTCCGATGAAGTGTGAGTAGTTTACCTCAGACCTTCGGGTCCATAGTTAGTAGCTAGATGGCTTCTTCTCTCTTTTTGGATCTCAATACAAAGTTCTCCCCCTCTCTGGTGGAGATCTATTCGATGTAATCTTCTTTTTGCGGTGTGTTTTGTTGAGACCGATGAATTGTGGGTTTATGATCAAGTCTATCTATGAATAATATTTGAATCTTCTCTGAATTCTTTTATGTATGATTGGTTATCTTTGCAAGTCTCTTTGAATTATCCATTTGGTTTGGCCAACTAGATTGGTAGTTCTTGCCATGGGAGAAGTGCTTAGCTTTGGGTTCAATCTTGCGGTGTCCTTTCCCAGTGACAGAAGGGGCAGCATGGCACGTATTGCATCGTTGCCATCGAGGATAACAAGATGGGGTTTATTTCATATTGCATGAATTTATCTCTCTACATCATGTCATCTTGCTTAAGGCGTCACTCTGTTTTTAACTTAATACTCTAGATGCATGCTGGATAGCGGTCGATGAGTGGAGTAATAGTAGTAGATGCAGAATCATTTCGGTCTACTTGTGACGGACGTGATGCATATATATATATATATATATATATATATATATATATATATATATATATATGATCATGCCTAGATATTCTCATAACTATGCTCAATTCTGTCAATTGCTCAACAGTAATTTGCTCACCCACCGTAGAATACTTATGCTCTTGAGAGAAGCCACTAGTGAGACCTATGCCCCCCGGGTCTATTCTCATCATATCAATCTCCATCACTTTAATCTTGTTTTGCTTTTTACTTTGCCTTTACTTTTCACTTTGCATCTCTATACCAAAAATACCAAAAATATTATATCTATCAGATCTCACTCTCGTAAGTGACCGTGAAGGGATTGACAACCCCTAATCGCGTTGGTTGCGAGTAGCTATCGTTTTGTGGAGGTACGAGGGACTTGAGCGTGGCCTCCTACTGGATTGATACCTTGTTTCTCAAAAACTGAGGGAAATACTTACGCTACTCTGCTGCATCATCCCTTCCTCTTCGGGGAAAACCAACGCAAGCTCAAGAAGTAGCAGGCCCTGACCGTGAAAACCGCCTCCGCCTGAACCGGCGCCCGGGCCATGAAAGCCGCCCCCGCCTGAACCGCCACCAGGTCCGTGGCTACCATCAAACATGTTGGAATTTTTAAATGCCTTCATGATCGTATAGTCCTTCCATAGATGGGTAGCTAGCTTCTCCCAGGTGCCGTGCCTTGGACAAGGTTCATTCAGTAGTTAGCCACAAACTCGTCAGCCTTACGTTTATTACCTCCTTGATTCGCTGGGCTATGCTGGTGACCCTTGCCATTGTCGTTCTTCTTTCCTTTCCATGTCTTTTCTTCATCAGACACGGGATCCTTGGTACTGTCAGAATCAGCATATTTGACCAGGGCCGTCATCAACTGGCCCATGTCATTACAATCACGCTTGAGCCGCCCCAGCTTCTATTTCAGAGGTTCAAAACGGCAATTTTTCTCCAACTTTAAGACCGCAGAGCCGGCATCCATCTTATTAGATGAATGTATTATCTCCTTGACCCGGCGCACCCAATGGGTAGTCGACTCACCTTCCTCCTGCTTACAATTAGTCAGGTCCATGATTGACATAGGTTGTTTACATGTGTCCTTGAAGTTCTGAATGAACCGGGCTTTTAACTCCGCCCATGAGCCGATGGAGTTGGGTGGCAACCCTTTCAACTAAGTGCGAGCCATTCCATCCAACACCATAGTGAAATACTTGGCCATTGCTGCATCGCTGACCTCCAATAGCTCCATCGCCATCTCATAACTTTCAATCCATGCCCCAGGCTGTAAGTTGGCCGTGTAATTAGGCACCTTACGAGGCCCCTTAAAGTCTTTTGGCAAGCGCTCATTGCGTATAACCGGCACCAGGCAAGGGACACCTCTGTTCTTGTGGCCACTCCTGCCTCAATAGAGGTTGCCGGAAAAACCTAATGAGCCGCCTACTCAGTTGCCAGTTGAACCGCCCGCTCAGCCTCTTGAAGGATTCTCTCTTGATCCGCCAAGTTAAGGGCCCCCCTGCACCGGCTTATGCCTACGCGGTTGGTTACGGCGTTGAGCATTGCTCGACATAGTGGCTGAGTCCATATGCCTGCTATAGCTCGGGCTCCGGCTTGGGCGAGGGGTTGAATGGATTCTGTCTCGACTGTAAGAGTACGCATCCTGCTGCACCAGAGCCGTTTGAAGAAGTTCTCTCACCCTTCGTGTTTCAATTGCTGTCGGAGAGTCGCCTTCCATCGGGAGAGCCGCCAAACGAGCCGGCACAGCGATGAGATTCTCCAAAGGGCTAGAAAAGTGACCCGGTGGTATTGGTGTCTAATGAGGCGGAGCAGTATTCATACGGGGTGGCCCCATGGCCCGCGGTTGAACCGGCGCCCCAGCCCCGGGTGCCGTGATCTGGTTTGCCTCTGGCGGGTTACTTGGACCAGCCCCGGGTGTGTGGAAAAGATTCCTAGGGTCGTAAGTCAGAGGCAGACGTGACTGAGTTTTCTGGTGTCTTCTCCTCATGACCTCGTTTGACACGTTCAGATCCACCGTTAGCCGGAAAGTCTCTGCCTGAAGCTATTGAGCATGAGCATCCAAAGCCGCCCACTCCGCGGCCATCCTGACCTCTTCCGCTGCTAAATTTTCCTTGGCCTGTGCCATCTCTTCGCGCAGCCGTGCCACCTCCGCGTCATGCCGAGCCTTATCCGCCGGCTCCACTACAGCAGTCAACAGAGGCGTCAACTTATCCATGAGGTCCATTAGCACCTGAGCCGGGGGCACGGGGGGTCTCCTGACCCGGCTGCTGCCGACCCGGTGGTTATCGCTGCCGCAGCCGTAGAGTTCTGCCCGGGTTGAGTGCCAGCCATGAAAACTCCGGCTCGATTCGGCGGCTCAGAGATGTCCGGAATACTGCTGCCATCGGAATAGCCCCCAAGCACGCCATCTTGTAACTGATACAAAGAATTTGTCTCGCCTGAGGACGACTCACCATCAGAACAGATGGCCGTCTCACCACCATCCACTGATCCTTCAGAGAATTCACCAACATGGATGCAACCCACGAAGGCATGCCTCGCGGCAGGTTGAGCCCGGGCGGATCTCGCGCGTTGAGCCGTCTCGATGAGGTTGGTGCAGACGTCTGACTCAGGGCCCGATTCGCGGATCCGGCCGATGAAGATATGGATTCCGCCAAATGGGACCCGGTACCCATAATCAATTGAGCCGGCCTCGGGGCCCTAGTCTTCGTCATCGATGTAGTGCTTGCCGTGACGACTTTTGGTCATCCGGCCCAGAACGTATCCCTTGAGCCCTTCAAAGCTGCCCTTCAAGAAGTCAAATCTGCCATGCGCTGGCCCCACAGTGGGCGCCAACTGTCGTGGAATTGTCACGGCACATGTCCTAGCGGAAGGACTTAGTCGTAGGGCCATCGCAAGTAGGAAGCTTAAAGGGGTTAATCGGGACAAAGGACTCGAGAGGTTTATACTGGTTCGGCCCCTTACGGTGAAGGTAAGGCCTAGTCCAGTTGATGTCGTATTGCTAGGTTTCGATGTCCAAGGATCAAATCTGCTAGCTTGGCTCTCAATCTCTTCTTTCTTGTCTTAAGCCGCCGCCGGGTCGTCCCCTTATATACACGGGTTAACGCCTAGCGGCCTACAGAGTCCCGACCGGCTCAAAAAACGTGTCCGGCTCGGTGACTTCTTTTATATGCCTTTCTTTACAAGTCTTTCTCTACATATGGCGGTTCACAATATTGGGCCTTAAGCCGCCTCTGGGCTTAGGCTTTCTACAAGTCTTAATAAACTATCACCTTGAACATTTACTGGGCTTCTTCTTGTAACCCGCCATTGGGGTTGACCCGGCCCCTCCTGGGCGGGTCATACCTGGTAGCTATATCCCCAACAGTTTCCATCTTTTATTTCAATAAAAGTGGCCATGAGAGCCTTTACTATGCTCATTCTGCAAGCCTACATGTTGCTGTTTGAAAATAGAAAGTTTACCGCTGTTGCAAAAATTCCCTAGAAAAGTTAGAATGTGATAAAATGTTGAAATTTTTTGAAAAATAAGCTCTGATAAATTTTCTACAGTGTGGTAAATTTTAATAATCTTTGGAGTTTAACAAGTATTGATACCCCTGCATTCTTTACAGACTGTACTGTTTTGGCAGATTGCTGTTATGTTTGCATTGTTTGCATATGTTTGCTTGTTTAATGCTTCTATTTGAGGATAGGATTATTAAATATGCAGAGGCATTTAGGATGCAATGTTGAATAATAATTTTAGATATTTTCTACAATTGAGAATGATAAGGTTTTTTCATTGGTTTATACTAACTTATCTCACGAGTTCTTATGGAGTTTTGTGTGGATGAAGCTTTTGAGATTTAGGAAAACTGTGATATGAGAAGAATTAAGGAGACACTAAAGCTCAAGCTTGGGGATGCCCAATTCACCCCAAGATAATATTTCAAGAAGTCTCAAGCATCTAAGCTTGGGGATGCCCCGATAGGCATGCCACCTTTCCTCTTCAATAATTATCGGTTAGTACTGGTTGAGCCTAAGTTTTTGCTTCTTCACATGATGTGTGATATTCTTAGAATGTCATTTTATTTTATTTTTGCTTGTTGTTTTAATAAAATACTTAGATCTGAAATTTTTTAAATAAGAGAGAGTCCTCACATAGCTACCTATTTACTTAACTACTCGCTTGATCTTCACTTATATCTTTTTGGAGTAGCTTGTCATTTGCTCTAGTGCCTCACTTATACCTTTTGAGCACGGTGTGCTTTAGTATTTTTGAAGAAATTATCTCTTGCTTCAATGTGATTAATTTGAGAGAAAGAAATATTATGCTCATGATTTTCACTTATATTTGTTTGAGCTTATTAAAAGCAACACATGAAAATTAGTCCCAAAGTGATAGGTATCCAAGATGGATATAATAAAAACCTTCATGAAGATCATTGGACAAAATAAACTTGATTCCTTGTAATATTTTTGAGATATGATGATGTGATATGTGAGTCATGTTGATGAGTAATTGTGCTTTAGTAAGAATATTGGTGTTAAGGTTTGTGATTCCCTATGCAATCACGAAAGTCAATAGTTATGCAATGAAATTACATCCTACTTGTGGTGCATTATTCGGTGTTAATTATGCTCAATGCTTGCTTATGAGATTATTTGTTTCTTGGTTGGTCGCTTCTCAATCTTTTGCTAGCCTTCATTTTGCACTAAGTATGATCACTACTTGTGCATCCAAAATCCTTTAAACTAGTTTTGCCACATGAGTCCACCATACCAACCTATATGCGGTATTCTTTTGCCGTTCTAAGCAAATTTGTATGTGCCACCTCTAATTTTCAAAATAAATTTCTCTTTTTTGTGCTCGTACAACTCGCGAGGCGGTGAGGGGTGGCAATTTTCCATCCTAGATGTGTTATTCTCATGATGAGTGTTTATTCACTTGTCATTGCACGAGAGTAAGGCAAAGGTTTTAGGTTTACTTTATGTTGTCAAATAATAAATTCCTTGGAATGTGTTGGTATGGAGGGCACTCATGGATACGGTTAGCCATGGAAAGTGAAAGTATGGTGGAAAAAGGAATAAACTTTATTTTCTGTTTGGGAACCGCCTATAATATATCTAGCATGGAAAGTGTTGGGAGCTCTAAGTCGTTTTCGTTGGTGGGAAAAGTATGCCTCTCAAAATGTTTTTATCTCTCAATTTTTGCTTCGAGCTCTGGCACCTCTACAAATCCCTACTTCCCTCCGCGAAGGGCCTTTCTTTTAATTTACGCAATTTTATTTTTAATTTGAGTCTCCATCTTCTCTTATAAAGCACCAACTAGGGGGAACTATGATCGTACTTGAGCATTGGGTGTAGTTAATATGCAAGTGTGTTTCATGAATGGATCAATGATTGTGCATGATGGGACAGGGATAACTTATTTTAGAGTTCATATTTTGAAAGACATGGTTTCTTGGTGATATGCTTGAGTATTGATGTCCTCATGTCAAATTATAGACTATTACCTTGAATCATTTAAGTCTAAATACCCATGCTACAAAAGAAAAGAGTTTATGATGAATATGGTAGGTAGCATTCCACAACAAAAATTCCATTTTCAATTGCTACTTTATCATGATAAGTTTTATGAGGAAGAGTTGTTGTTATGATGCTAGGAAAAGTGATTGAAATTATCATTGATCAAACTTATACACTTTGCTAGCATTCACACTTCATAAATTATTTCTTTTATCATTTACCTACTCAGGGACGAGTAGGAATTAAGGTTGGGGATGTTGATACGTCTCCAACGTATCTATAATTTATGAAGTAGTCATGCTATGTTTACAACAATTTTATATGGTTTTGGTAAGAATTGCATGGAACTAACCCGGACTGACGTTGTTTTCAGCAGAACTACCGTGGTGTTGTTTTTTGTGCAGAAATTAAAGTTCTCCAAATGAGTTGAAACTTTTTGACGATTTTTTTGGAACAAAAGAGACCCCCGAAGCTTCATGGGAGGGCAAGAAGAGCCATGAGGAGGGCAAAACCCACCAGGGTGCGCCTTGTGGGCCTGGCTTGCCCCGGTGGGTTGTGCTCACCTCGAGGCCCATCTTAGCGTGAAACCAACGCCAAAAAATCCTATAAATAGCAAACTTGTCGGTGTCAAAACCGGCGGATCTCGGGTAGGGGGTCCTGAACTATGCGTCTAAGGCGGATGGTAACAGGAGGCAGGGGACACGATGTTTTACCCAGGTTCGGGCCCTCTTGATGGAGGTAAAACCCTATGTCCTGCTTGATTATTCTTGATAATATGAGTAGTACAAGAGTTGATCTACCACGAGATCGGAGAGGCTAAACCCTAGAAGGTACCCTATGGTATGATTATCTATTGTCTTATGGACTAAACCCTCCAGTTTATATAGACACCGGAGGGGGCTAGGGTTACACAAGGTCGGTTACAAAGGAGGAGATATACATATCCGCATTGCCTAGCTTGCCTTCCATGCCAAGTAGAGTCCCATCCGGACATGGGACGAAGTCTTCAATCTTGTACCTTCATAGTCCAACAGTCCGGCCAAAGGATATAGTCCGGCTGTCCGGAGACCCCCTAATCCAGGACTCCCTCAGTAGCCCCTGAACCAGGCTTCAATGATGATGAGTCTGGCGCATAATGTTGTCTTCAGCATTGCAAGGCGGGTTCCTCCTCTGAATACACCACAGAAGAGTTTGAATACAAGGATAGTGTCCCACCCTGCAAAATAAGTTCCACATACCACCATAGAGAGAATAATATTTCCACAAATCCAATCTGCCGACAGTTTTGGCAGCATGACATCATGCCATGGTTCGGTAATTATTCGAACCGTTTTTCTTTAACCAGCCCCGCACATAACGCGAGACGGTTTCTTGACACGTCTGGTCATGGCAGAGATTGTGTTCCCCTTATTACGGGATTCTCATCAATACGGACGTGGATAACCCAACCGCATCATCAATTACGACACTTGGGGGATAAGCGATTTTACTAGGCTAGTGGGGGCGCATAGTTTAGTCCACCCTTATAAAGGGATAAGATCTCACCTTTTTCTACCCACGCCTTCTTCCTCCTTGCTCATCCATTCTCACGCACTCGAGCTCCAGCGCCCAAGTCCGCAACCTCCTCAACTCTCTCCAAACATGTCCAGAGCGGGAGGCAAGTGGATGGCTTCCTCCGTCACGGAGGGGCACATCAAAAAGTTGCGTGGAGCCGGATACTTAGCCGCAGACATCACGCACCGGCTGCCAGACGCGGGGCAGGTCGTCCCTACCCCGGAACCTCACGAAAGCGTGGTTTTCCTCCCCCACTTCGTCCGTGGATTGGGGTTTCCCCTCCATCCATTCGTTCGCGGCCTCATGTTCTACTACGGGCTGGATTTTCATGATCTGGCCCCGAATTTCATCCTCAACATCTCGTCGTTCATCGTCGTGTGTGAGGCTTTCCTCCGCATCCGGCCCCACTTCGGCCTATGGCTGAAGACCTTCAATATCAAGCCGATGGTTGTAGGCGGCCAACAAGCAGAATGAGGCGGAGCCATGGTGGGCAAAATTCCCAACGTTGCATGGCTTGAGGGCTCCTTCGTGCAGACCGTAAAGGGGTGGCAATCGGGGTGGTTCTACATCACCGAGTCACGCGACACCAATTGGGTGGCGGCCCCCGAGTTTCAATCCAAAATCCACACGCGGCTCACTTCCTGGAAGGAGAAGGGCCTGTCCTGGGGTTCATCGGTGGAGCTGGACAGACTCCAGAAGTGTATTCGGAACATGACAAGCAAGAAACATAAGCTTGTCAACATAGTCGAGGTCATGCTCTTCCGTCGGATCCTCCCGTGTCAACAACGGGATTTCAACTTATGGGAGTTCGACCCGGCCCAGCACCAGACTCTAAGTGAGCTCTTCGACACGATGCACAAAGACGTCTGGAGGGTGCTGTTCAAGGGCGCCGAGGTCCCTCCCTCTCTCACCGAGGACCGCGGGCTAAGCGCGAAGCGCCCTGCGAATCCGGTAAGTTCTGTAATTTTAGTAGGATATTTATTTCCCATAGCTTAACCATGTGCGGGGTCTGAGCTCCCATGCCTTTAACAGGACTGGGTGGAGGCATCAGAGCAGATTGACTGTCCGGCCCCCCTGCTCGAAGACACCTGTGACGCCCCAAATTCAATCGTACACTCATCATACATGCAAACGTGTACGATCAAGATCAGGGACTCACGGGAAGATATCACAACACAACTCTACAAATAAAATAAGTCATACAAGCATCATATTACAAGCCAGGGGCCTCGAGGACTCAAATACAAGAGCTCGATCATAGAGAGTCGGTGGAAGCAACAATATCTGAGTACAGACATAAGTTAAACAAGTTTGCCTTAAGAAGGCTAGCACAAACTGCGATACAGATCGAAAGAGGCACATGCCTCCTGCCTGGGATCCTCCTAAACTACTCCTGGTCGCCGTCAGCGGGCTGCACGTAGTAGTAGGCACCTCCATTGTAGTAGGAGTCGTCGTCGACGGTGGCGTTTGGCTCCTGGATTCTGTCGTCTGATCGCAGCAATCGGGTATAGAAAGGGGGAAAGAGGGAGCAAAGCAACCGTGAGTACTCATCCAAAGTACTCGCAAGCAAGGAGCTACACTACATATGTATGCATTGGTATCAAATGGATTAAGGGTATCATATGTGGACTGAACTGCAGAATGCCGGAATAAGAGGGGGATAGCTAGTCCTTTTGAAGACTACGCTTCTGGTAACCTCCATCTTGCAGCAGGAGAAGAGAGTAGATGGTAAGTTCACCAAGTAGCACCGTATAGTATAAACCTAACCGATGATCCTCCCCTCGTCGCCCTGTAAGAGACCGATCACCGGTTGTATCTGACACTTGGAAGGGTGTGTTTTATTAAGTATCCAGTTATAGTTCTCATAAGGTCAAGGTACAACTCCGGGTCGTCCTTTAATCGAGGGACACGGCTATTCGAATAGATCAACTTCCCTGCAGGGGTGCATCACATAACCCAACACGCTCGATCCCATTTGGCCGGACACACTTTCCTAGGTCATGCCCGGCCTCGGAAGATCAACACGTCGCAGCCCTACCTAGGCACAACAGAGAGGTCAACACGCCGGTCTAAATCCTATGGCGCAGGGGTCTGGGCCCATCGCCCTTTGCACACCTGCATGTTGTGAACGCGGCCGGAAGCAGACCTAGCCTAGCAGGCATTCCAGTCCAATCTGGCACGCGCCGCTCAGTCGCTGACGTCATGAAGGCTTCGGCTGATACCACGACGTCGAGTGCCCATAACTTTCCCTGCGTAGATGGTTAGTGCATATAGGCCAGTGGCCAGACTTAGATCAAATACCAAGATCTCGTTAAACGTGTTAAGTATCCGCGAACGCCGACCAGGGCCAGGCCCACCTCTCTCCTAGGTGGTCTCAACCTACCCTGTCGCTCCGCCACAAAGTAACAGTCGGGGGTTGTCGGGAACCCAGGCCCATCTCTACCGGGATGAAGCCACCTGCCCCTGTAGCCCCCAACTCCGAACAATACCTCAGGTAATGTAACAGTGTAAAGTATATAGTATATGCCCGTGATGACCTCCCGAAGTGATCACGGCCCAGTAGTATAGCATGGCAAACGGACAAGAGTGTAGGGCCACTGATGGAACACTAGCATCCTATACTAAGCAGTAGGATAGTAGGTAATGGTAACAACAGTAGTAGCAAGGACAGGCTATGTAGCAGTATAGGAACTGAAAGCAGTAACCTGCTACACTACTCTAATGCAAGAAGTATAGAGAAGAATAGGCGATACCTGGTGATCAAGGGGGGGCTTGCCTGGTTGCTCCGGCAAGAGAGAGGGGTCGTCAACTCCATAGTCGTACTGGGTAGTAGCGGCGTCGATCTCGGTGTCAAGCGGAAGAAGAGGGGGGGGGGAACAGTGAATACAATGCAAACAGATGCATAACGAAGCACGACAAAGCAAAGCGTGATGCTAGGTGCGCCCTAACGCGGTACGAGGTGGTACCAGTGAAGGGGGAAAACATCCGGGAAAATATCCCCGGTGTTTCGCGTTTTCGGACAAATGAACCAGAGGGGGAAAGTTGTGTGTTCGCTATGCTACAGATGCGTGGCGGACGAACGGGCTGCGTATCCGAGTTTGTTTCGTCATTCTGACAACTTTCATGTATAAAACTTTTTCATCCGAGTTACGGATTATTTTATATAAAATTTCGAAGTTTAAAACAATTTCTGTAATTATTTTAAAAACTAAAATTGAGTTATTGCATCAGCATGATGTCATCATGGTATCAGCACGGTCAACAGTCAAAGGGGCAGCAGGGCCCAATCATCATTGTCTATTTAATTAGTTAACAATTAATTAGCTAACTAATCAGACTAATTAAGTTAGGTAATTAACAGGATTCATTAAATTAATTAATTATTTAAGTGATTATTTTTTTGATTATATTTTTTAGAAAAGGGGGCGTGGGGCCCTGCTGTCATAGGCCCAACTAAAACTAAGCCTAATATAAATTAGTCTAACAAAAAGCCTTGTTTTAACTGGGGATTAGTTCCTAAGCTAGCAAAGGGCCGGCCACACATGGCTGTGGCAAAAGCCAGCCATACACACAACTCACGCACACACACGGCGCACACACATAACTCACGCACACACACGCCATGCTGAGGCACTTGGCCATGGCTAGCTTCAGTGTATAGCAGTAGGTAAGCAACGAACAATGGTAGCGTAGCGCAGCAGCGAAGAGCAGTAGCAGCAAGCTCGCGGGCAAAGGCGCGCACGCACGAAACGGTCCTGGTGCCAGTAGAGGCGGGCAACAGCGGCAACAAGCAGCATTAGCAAAAGGTTGCAGGCGCGCACGGTGCACGGGCGCAGCAGCAGCCGGCAGCACACAGCGGTGAGCGGGGGCGTGTGAACAGGCGCCGGCCACGGCGGGGCTAGGAGGACGGCTGCACGGCGAGCAGCCGGCGGCGGCGGCAAGCGGCAGTACCTGGCAGCAGCACCAACAGCAACTACATGGTAATAGCAATAGAAGCACAGCCACGAGCAGAAGGAGCACATGAGCGAGCATACGCAGACGAGTTCCGACCATGGTGAGCGGACGCGCGTGTGGGACGGCATCTACGATGATGGATTCGAAGGGGGAAAATAGGGGGAATCGGAGGAGAAGCTCACTGCGAGCCTGTAGAGGTGCTAAGTGGTCTCGGGGAGGGCTCGATGACGCCGGAATCGAAGACGAACGGTGTCGGGTCCGAGTTGAAGGCGAGGTCGATGGCGTAGCTTGGGGCCGGCCTAGCTTGATTCCGTGCACGAGGAGGAGGAAACAGATGATGGCGGATCCGCGGGACATCCCAGCTTGGCGTGTGGGCGACGGTGGCCGCCAGGTCGACGGCAACAACAGCGACAGAGGCGTTCGGGAGTGCGCGGATCTGGCAAGGGGAAAGGGAAGGGGTGGGCTAGGGTTCGACAAGGGAGGGAGGACAACGAGGCGTCCTCTTAACCACAGGGAGGGAGCGGGGATGGCCGCCACGGAGTAGGGGCGCCCTGGGATGGCCGCCATGATCCCCCCGCCTCCTGTAGCGAGGTTGGGGATGAGGTGTGGGCTGGGCCAATGTTGTTAGACGGGCCAAATTGCATAATGGCACTAGACCCATTAGCACATAGTAGTTAGGCCCTTTTTATATTTTTTACTCTGTTGCAATATATGTTTTCAATATTTTGAGCCGCCAATTGGTCTTTGTAAAAATGTGGAACTTGGCCACATAAATACTTTACAATATTTGGCACTACCACAAAAAAGTTTGGGAGGAGTTTGAATTGATTTGGATTTTTCACAAATGGAAAAGTATAAGAAAAAGCTGATTTGGAACTGTTTTAATTTCCAAGGGAAATTAAATATCTCAAATGATGTTGAACCATTCATGACAATTAGTTAGTGAATATTTTCAACCCATCGAACATTTTTACTTGACAGTTTGAAGAAATAAGAATTTGACTTGTTTTCGGAATTTGAATTTGACCTGTGTTTGAAACAAGTGAGGTTTAGCAAGAGTAATAGTGGTGACATGGCATCATTAACTGAGGATTATTGTAGCTTAATTATCCAGGCGTCACAATTCTCCTCCATTACAAGAAATCTCGTCCCGAGATTTAAGAGGCGGAAGGGGGGAAGGTTCTGGTTATGAAATTCTAGCGAGTGTTCTCGGTCTTAGTTGCTCTTCTCGAAGAGGTAGATCCACTACGTTTGATGTCTTCATTTCTCTGCTTTAGGTCATCATGATGAAGTCGACATCCTTTCTTAGGGAACTCCATCGTACTTACGAAAAAGAATAAAGGGTGGGTATTCCGGGAGAATGGACATTACAAGGTTGGCTATCTGGCAGATAACATCGGGGAAGGTGGGGAAAGTAACTCTCGAATTGAGACTTAAGAAAATATTGATACCAAAGTAGGGAGGTACCGTGGGAAGTTTCGAGCGGGCAGGCAATCGTTCGATGCCTAGAACAGGGCGTGGAAGGGGTTTAGAACAACAAATAAGTACTATGGCTGAAACCAGAATAGATCCCTAGGAAGGTGACTCGTGAATTTCATGCGAAGCCAAGCGTAAGGGATACCTTTGAAGCAGGGATGTACATGAGAGTCGGGTTTCGATCCTGTGGAACTGTGGGTTATGGGCCCACCATGTGGGTTAAAAGTAGGAAGGGCGGTGACGTCTTGCACGATCATGTAATCAAGGCATGTTAGAGGATAGCCTGTCAGTTACATCGGCAACAACATCGGTACCAAGGGCGAGGGACGAAGAGAACAATTTTCCTGCTCATTGAACGAGGCGGACCAATAGGCAAAGTTGTCGTCCATCGATGGCTACCGGAATGTCATCAACAATAGTAACAGGTTCTTACTGACAGAGTGGTACAACGAGGTGCTTACTTAAGCAGGGAATTATCACTGCTCAGCTAAGTCAGATTATAAGAAAGGTTAAACAAACAATGGAAAGGAAATGTGATTATCAGATTAAACAGAACAATGGAAAGGAAAATGTGTTTAAACACATATTTCAAGGGTATATCCTTCCCAAGGACAAGCAGAGCATGATATCCATGACAGGATAGAAAGTAGAAAACCATTTAGGTAAGGGGAGAGGAATTTCATGAGATTACCCATTCAACGCTGTTTGGATAATTGATAAGGACAATTTAGCATTGTGCTTCAAATGTTTTTATTGAAAATCGGAGTACCACAGACATGCTTCAAGATAGCATTGACATGGTCTTCAAGCATGGTCGGACTTTCAATACACTAGGGATTCATCAGGAACAACTGGTAGAATAAGTCTTACAATCTCCTCATGGAAGAGTGTTTAACCTGGCTGAAAAGGAAACTATAACACTAGAGCCTTCGGCCAGGTGTGCTAGGCATGACATCACCATACCGGGTCATTTAAAGACCAATGTCATAACTCTTGAAATTATATTCCAACCATCATATCTGACTGAGATTCAGATCTGATAGGTGTCAGGATACCTCAGACTTATGATGCTTGAGAAGAAAAAGGTGCGACACAATTTGATGAGATGGCATTGTAAGATCCTCGGGAAATGAACTATGGAAGCGAGTTCTGAAACACGAGTTCATCCTTTAAATGAAGGAAATGACGAGGGGGTGGCTGATGGACTCAGCGACAATTTGCCGAGATTATCAAAAGATGATTTCCACAATTATGTGAACAAGGAGATAACATTAGTCAGATCAAATGATATAATGATGTATGTTCGATGAAAACATACACAATTGAACAATGATAGAAAGGTGCACCCAGAAATCTAGACTAAGTAGCACAATCAATGTTCGAATTATGATTCAATAAGAAATAGACTTAGAATGGAGCTATCGACCATTAACATTAAAGCAATAGGGTTGCTAGAAGTTTTGAATTTACACATCACAGACCATTTGTCGGTATTCCGGTTAGAAACATCACGTGGACCAAGAAAGGAAAGGTGATGGTAATAAATATCACTTGTATCAAGAATTCTTAAGGGGTGGTGAAATTCTCGCGACATTCTTGACATAAAAGACAATGGTACCCAAGGTAGAACATAACATAAGCTGGATAGCATGGAGCTCCATAACATGATCAAGTTTGTGTCTGAGGGGAGGCAATAATGTTGCCGATGATAACACATATCATCGATGGGCAAGGGTGGTATTTCTCATCAAGAACTCAATAGTTATCTTGGAACAGCTCAGAATGTTGATGATGATCATGACACATTTGTCGAGAGATTTGAAGATGTAATCGATCGATGATGACATCGAGTCAAATGAATGGTGAAGCAAAAGGTTATTGGAACCAAGGGTATGACACAAACTCCAAAACCAAGTTTGTTGTTCAAGGCGAAATGACATGATGAGGAAGATCCACGTAAGCTTAGCTCATCATCGAAAATTGCGCTCCCAGATGATGGAGCAGGTAGCACAGTTCAAATTTAGCACAATAATGATATAGCCGATCAGGCTAGGAATGACTTGAAGGATTATTAAACTCGTAAGCAACAAAGATTACTTAGAGTTGTCGAACGAGAGTGCAGAATCGGTTCACTTACCGGTGTTCTTGAGCGACTAACAACTCAGAACCCATGAAAAATTGGAATCAGTGAGAAATAATAGCTGATGAAGACTCATAAGATGCAACACAATTCTTAGATATTCTCGAGATACCAGAGGGTAATACTCGACGGTAGATCAAGGTAGAGGTTGGACTGGTGTATTGACTTGCAAAAGACAAGTGCTTTAACTTGTCCGAGAAATGGGATCAAAGAGAAAATATGGTCGGAACCACGATTGCATAGGATCAATTCACAGATACCAGATGATATTATATCAACGAAATAGTTATAATTACAAGAAGTTTCTATGGTAGGATCTACATCGTGTCCATGGGCGTGAACACAAAGTTCAAGGTCGACTCCCACTTCTTCAATGTATAACCTTCCATTCACCTCTCACTTTCGAAGAAGTTGTAGTGTTGAAATTTAATCTAGCAAAATACCTGAAGAGTATGACTCATGAAAACTTTCGAGTTCACACATATTAAGGAAGGCATAGGTTCAACCCATCGGGGTATCGCGGAAACATATACCACAAGCTTCAATAGTAAATATCACCATCTCGAAAGCAGACCATGGTTGGCCAAATCAGATAATAGGATTTACCAATGGTATTTTGTATCAGGGAAAAGAACTTCTCAAGGTTTTCGTATACGAAGGACACTGTCGGATGATAATTCAACAAAGGATCTGACGGTGCGTAACGGAGCTGATGTGAGCATCGACACACAACCAATGGAAGAAACAAGATCCAGCTCATGTTCAAAATGATGTCTGAGCCGGAAGGATGAATTCTATGATATGATTGAGGATTGCGAGCATCCGCAACATATTGAATCAAGGGACTCGAAATGATAGTGACAGAGCATGTCAACGAAGATTACTAGAAATATGGAATCAACCATAATGCAGGAAGGCAAGGAATTCAAAAGCAATAGGCTGCTGAAGATTTTTCGAAAATCGAATAGTATTTCAAAGACTTTTATGAAATACATGAATCAACTGGAGATGAGAGGATACTCGATAAGTGCAATAAATTATCTGTAGGGGTAGCCAGGTGGCAAAGAACTACAAGGCAGTAGGCTCAAAGTATTCTCAGAACAACAGAGAGAATTTCGGGGTATATTGTAATAACAAGATCAACTGGAAATAAAGTAAGAACGACAGGTGTATGTATTTATCCATAGGGATATTTTGGTGGTAAGGAATTGCAAAAGCAATGGGCACAAAGTCTCGAGAGAACATCGGAGAGTATCTTTGGAAATCCTTCACTGCACAAAGCAATCATCTGGAGGGAGGGGCTCTTCGGGAGGAAGTATTTACGAGAACCTAGAGTTAGAGTTAGCAAATTCGTTTAACCCGAGTAGAAGAGAGTTCAGAGTCCCAGAGTAAAGATCGAGGAGTAAAAGATCCTAACACCACCCAAATGGCGGTGCGGGCCCGTAAGACACACAACCATGTTAGTAAATAGTTTTGCAATGTCTAGACTCGACTTCGACCAAGGAGTGTGGAAGGGGGATTCCTACAGGCAGTCGGCTCTGATACCAACTTGTGACGCCCCCGATTCAATCGTACACTAATCTTACATGCAAATGTGTACGATCAAGATCAGGGACTCACAGGAAGATATCACAACACAACTCTACAAATAAAATAAGTCATACAAGCATCATATTACAAGCCAGGGGCCTTGAGGACTCGAATACAAGAGCTCGATCATAGAGAGTCAGCGGAAGAAACAATATCTGAGTACATACATAAGTTAAACAAGTTTGCCTTAAGAAGGCTAGCACAAACTAGGATACAGATCGAAAGAGGCACAAGCCTCCTGCCTGGGATCCTCCTAAACTACTCTTGGTCGCCGTCAGCGGGCTGCACGTAGTAGTAGGCACGTCCAGTGTAGTAGGAGTCGTTGTCGACGGTGGCGTCTGGCTCCTGGACTCCGTCGTCTGGTCGCAGCAATTGGGTATAGAAAGGGGGGAAAGAGGGAGCAAAGCAACCATGAGTACTCATCCAAAGTACTCGCAAGCAAGGAGCTACACTACATATGTATGCATTGGTATCAAATGGATTAAGGGTATCATATGTGGACTGAACTGCAGAATGCCGGAATAAGAGGGGGATAGCTAGTCCTTTTGAAGACTACGCTTCTGTAACCTCCATCTTGCAGCAGGAGAAGAGAGTAGATGGTAAGTTCACCAAGTAGCACCGTATAGTATAAACCTAACTGATGATCCTCCCCTCGTCGTCCTGTGAGAGAGCGATCACCGGTTGTATCTGGCACTTGGAAGGGTGTGTTTTATTAAGTATCCAGTTCTAGTTGTCATAAGGTCAAGGTACAATTCGGGTCGTCCTTTTACCGAGGGACACGGCTATTCGAATAGATCAACTTCCCTGCAGGGGTGCATCACATAACCCAACACGCTCGATACCATTTGGCCGGACACACTTTCCTGGGTCATGCCCGGCCTCGGAAGATCAACATGTCGCAGCCCTACCTAGGCACAACAGAGAGGTCAGCACGCCGGTCTAAATCCTATGGCACAGGGGTCTGGGCCCATCGCCCTTTGCACACCTGCATGTTGCGAACGCGGCCGGAAGCAGACGTAGCCTAGTAGGCGTTGCAGTCCAATCTGGCGCGCGCCTCTTAGTCGCTGACGTCATGAAGGCTTCGGCAGATACCATGACGTCGAGTGCCCATAACTGTCCCCGCGTAGATGGTTAGTGCGTGTAGGCCAGTGGCCAGACTCAGATCAAATACCAAGATCTCGTTAAGCGTGTTAAGTATCCACGAACATCGACCAGGGCCAGGCCCACCTCTCTCCTATGTGGTCTCAACCTGCCCTGTCGCTCCGCCACAAAGTAACAGTCGGGGGTTGTCGGGAACCCAGGCCCACCTCTACCGGGATGGAGCCACCTGCCCCTCTAGCCCCCAACTCCGAACAATACCTCAGGTCATGTAACAGTGTAAAGTATATAGTATATGCCCATGATCACCTCCCGAAGTGATCACGGCCCACTAGCATAGCATGGCAGACAGACAAGAGTGTAGGGCCACCGATGGAACACTAGCATCCTATACTAAGCAGTAGGATAGTAGGTAATGGTAACAACAGTAGTAGCAAGGACAGGCTATGCAGCAGTATAGGATTAACTAAAAGCAGTAACCTGCTACACTACTCTAACGCAAGCAGTATAGAGAAGAATAGGCGATATCTGGTGATCAAGGTGGGGGGGGGACTTGCCTGATTGCTCTGGCAAGAGAGAGGGGTCATCAACTCCGTAGTCGTACTGGGTAGCAGCGGCGTCGGTCTTGGTGTATAGCGGAAGAAGAGGGGGGCGGAGAAATAGTGAATACAATGCAAACAGATGCATAACGAAGCACGACAAAGGAAAGCGTGATGCCAGGTGCGCCCTAACGCGGTATGAGGTGATACCGGTGAAGGGGGAAAACATCCGGGAAAATATCCCCGGTGTTTCGCATTTTCGGACAGATGAACCGGAGGGGGAAAGTTGTGTGTTCGCTATGCTAGGGGTGCGTGGAGGACGAATGGGCTGCGTATCCGAGTTCGTCTCGTCGTTCTGAGCAACTTTCATGTATAAAACTTTTTCATCTGAGTTACAGATTATTTTATATAAATTTTCGAAGTTTAAAACAATTTCTGTAATTATTTTAAAAACTAAAATAGAGTTATTGCATCAGCATGATGTCATCATGGCATCGGCAGGGTCAACAGTCAACTCTAACCGGGTTGACTGGTCAGAGGGGTAGCAGGGCCCAATCGTCATTGTCTATTTAATTAGTTAACAGTTAATTAGCTAACTAATCAGACTAATTAAGTTAGGTAATTAACATGATTCATTAAATTAATTAATTATTTTTTGATTATATTTTTTTAGAAAAGGGGGCGTGGGGCCCCGCTGTCATAGGCCCAACTAAAACTAAGCCTAATATAAATTAGTCTAACAAAAAGCCTTGTTTTAACTGGGGATTAGTTCCTAAGCTAGCAAAGGGCCGACCACACATGGCTATGGCAAAAGCCAGCCATACACACAACTCACGCACACACACGGCGCACACACATAACTCACGCACACACACGCCACGTTGAGGCACTTGGCCATGGCTAGCTTTAGTGTATAGCAGCAGGTAAGCAACGAACAGTGGTAGTGTAGCGCAGCAGCGAAGAGCAGTAGCAGCAAGCTCGCGGGCAAAGGCGCGCAGGCACGAAACGGTCCTGGTGCCAGCAGAGGCGGGCAGCAGCGGCAACAAGCAGCATTAGCAAAAGGTTGCAGGCGCGCACGATGCACGGGCGCAGCAGCAGCCGGCAGCACACAACAGCGAGCGGGGGCGTGGGAACAGGCGCCGGCCACGGCGGGGCTAGGAGACCTGGCAGCAGCACCAACAGCAGCTACACGGTAATAGCAATAGAAGCACAGCCACGAGCAGCAGGAGCACATGAGCGAGCATACGCAGACGAGTTCCGGCCATGGTGAGCGGCCGCGCGTGTGGGACGGCGTCTATGATGATGGATTCGAAGGGGGGAAAATAGGGGGAATCGGAGGAGAAGCTCACTGCGAGCCTGTAGAGGTGCTAAGTGGGCTCGGGGAGGGCTCGACGACGCCGGAATCGAAGACGAACAGTGTCGGGTCCGAGTTGAAGGCGAGGTCGATGGCGGAGCTTGGGGCCAGCCTAGCTTGATTCCGTGCACAAGGAGGAGGAAACAGACGATGGCGGATCCGCGGGACATCCCAGCTCGGCGTGGGGGCGATGGGGGCCGCCAGGTCGACGGCAACAGCGGCGACGGAGGCGTTCGGGAGTGGGCTGATCTGGCGAGGGGAAAGGGAAGGGGTGCACTAGGGTTCGACAAGGGAGGGAGGAGGACGAGGGCGTCCTCTTAACCACAGGGAGGGAGCGGGGATGGCCGCCACGGACTAGGGGCACCATGGGATGGCCGCCACGAGCCCCCCGCCTCCTGTAGCGAGGTTGGGGATGAGGTGTGGGCTGGGCCAATGTTGTTAGACGGGCCAAATTGCATTATGGCACTAGAGCCCATTAGCACATAGTAGTTAGGCCCTTTTTATATTTTTTACTCTGTTGCAAAATATGTTTGCAATATTTTGAGCTGCCAATTGGTCTTTGTAAAAATGTGGAACTTGGCCACATAAATACATTACAATATTTGGCACTACCACAAAAAAGTTTGGGAGGAGTTTGAATTGATTTGGATTTTTCACAAATGGAAAAGTATAAGAAAAAGCTGATTTGGAACTGTTTTAATTTCCAAGGGAAATTAAATATCTCAAATGATGTTGAACCATTCATGACAATTAGTTAGTGAATATTTTCAACCCATCAAACATTTTTACTTGACAGTTTGAAGAAATAAGAATTTGACTTGTTTTCGGAATTTGAATTTGACCTGTGTTTGAAACAAGTGAGGTTTAGCAAGAGTAACAGTGGTGACATGGCATCATTAACTAAGGATTATTGTAGCTTAATTATCCGGGCGTCACAACACCGCAGACGCTCTCCTGATGGAGATGCTAACTCCGGCTCCTTATAAGGTGCCGGAGAAGACCAAGAAGAAGGCCAAGGGAACCCGAAAGAGTTCCCGGCGCCAGGTGGTATCGGACTCATTGTTTGATAACTCCGCGACGCGCTCCTCCCATGAAGACGAGGAGGAGGATGAAGATGTTCCCCCTCCAGCTGGGGAGACAAGAAAAGGAAGGCCGCCTCGACCGGGGAGGCCGAAGGGTCCAAGAAGGGAAGGACTCTTCTTCCGGACTACTTCACCACCGCCGCCGAAGGCGAAGACGAGTGGCTGCTCAGGGCCAAGCCCCTGGCGAAGTCGTAAGTATTCGGATACCAGAGTAACTCATAGCATACCTTTGTCGCACTGTTTCTCCTAACGCCGAATATGATTATGCAGACCACCCCAAGCCCGCATCGACGTATCCTCGTCGGACGGCTCCTTGGATTCGTCGGATATGGATAGCGATCCACTTCCGACGGCCTCCTCCCCTTGCCCTATGGACAATGCTGAGGTATTGTCTCAAGGGGCACCGAGCCGAGGGGAGACAGTCCCGGAGGCACCTGAAGGAGACCTTCCGGACTCCAGGAGCAAAGGGAGCAAGGCTCCAGGGGGCTCCAAGTTCGGCTCTCAGCCGAACACCGCGCCGGAACCTCAAGTGGTTCCGGACTCGGGCAGGCGGCCCCCTTCCAAAAGGGGTAAGATGCCCGTGCCGGTGACCTCTGTCCATCCAGAGGCACCGGACGACCTGCTGGGAGCGCTTCGCGGCGCTTCCATCGATGAAGAGCACCGCACTATTATGAGTGCGGTGATCAAGAAGGTTCAGTCCGCCAAGAGCGGACCAACTGAAGCCTGTGCCAGCCTTCTAACAGGCTTTGAGGTAAGTATTTAAAATATAGGGAAAATATTAGCGCATAGACAGTAGCCCCTGATGCTCTGTTTGGTGTTCACAAAGAAAAGTCGAATAGAGGATCAAATAATATCTGCAAGAGTCTAATATAAGTATGTCTATATGTGTATGCAGGCTTCGCTGCTGACCTCTGCCGCATTGACTGCGGAGGTCGCCGCACTGATGCAAGACCTCGAGGGGTCCGAGAAAGAGCTCGGCCTTGCCAAGAGGAAGCTCTAGGAGAACAAAGGTAAGTAATACCTTGTCTATATATATATACAAAAAGATGCGATTGCAAAATGACAGGATCATCATGAATTTGCTAGGGGCCACGACTGAAGTGGCGACCCTGAAGCAAGTGCTGTCTGAGGCCAAAAACAAAGCGGCCGGGGAGCGCACCGAGCGGGAAAAGCAAGAGGCACGGGTGGGCGAGGTGCAGCAAGAGCTCCAAGCTCTCATGACGAAGCACAAGGCGTTGGAGCCTGACTCGAAGACGTGAGAGTCTGAGCTTGCCGCGGCCCTTGAGAGCGCAAAGAATGCCAAGGCTAAAGCCCAAAAGGCCCTCCAGGAGATTGAGGCGATGAGGAAGATAGCGGCGGGTAAGGAATTCAATATGCAAAGAAAGCATGTGAAAGTAAATTACTTGTTACTTACCCGAGTCCGGAGCTCTCCAGGAGCATTCGCAGATTTGCCCCGCAGCGTGTCGGATGCCGCAAAGTTTTACCAGGCCGAGGAGGGAAGCTCGACGGAGAAGCTATTCTAGTCTCAGTATACTGGGACCGAACACCCGATGCCTATGAGCGACCAGCTGAAGCAATTGGTCGAGCTGCAGAAGGCGGCCGAACAGGCCCTGAAGGGCTTTATAGTAAGGATGTGGCCTGGCGACGCCCTTCCCAACAGCTACTTCGGCCTGGTGAGGCGGCTTGTGGATGCCTTCCCATGGCTGGAAGTCATCAAGCAGCCCATCTGCATCGAGGGTGCACGTCGGGCTTTTGCCCGTGCGAAGGTGCACTGGGCCAAGATGGACGCCGAGAAGCTGGTGAAGGAGGAGCCGCCGCAGGGCAAGGAGCATCGCCACCCCGAGATGTATTATGAGGGTGTCCTGAAGGGTGCCCGTCTTGTAGCGGACGAGTGTGCGAAAGATGCAATATTTGAATGAACTTGCTCGTGTGATCCTATGGTTTATAAACTTGTTCATATGCGCTATGCAACGCTTGTTTGAATTTAAAATATTACCTTCTGTTCGGCTGTTTATAAAATCTGAGAGATGGCGAGTCGTCGGCTTCTGCCCCAATGCCACGAGTGCTGGGGTGTTCGGGATAAACCTGAGCACTCTTGTTCCCATTTTTGGGTCCTTCGAGGGAGGTGCTCAGCGCAACGAACAAGGAAATCAGACTATAATGCTTTATCACTCTCACTTAGCCATAGAATTCTATAATTTTAAATTTTGGCGAAGCCCCTAGTATTCGGAAGGCCGAATTTGGGGCGCTATACACGCCTTAAGCCGGACAAAGCCGATTCCTCGCTCTAAGCGGCATAAGTATTTAGGGACTCGAAACCTCTCGAACAGCGACCAGTCTCTCGCCTTATCACGACAGTCAGTTTTAGCTTTCTCTACTGAGGTGCTTAGCCCAGCTGAACCGGGGCACAATCGCAGTAGTTCTCCCAGTGCTACCTTAGCTGATATAGCGGAACGTAAGGTACCAAAACATGGGAGCCGGGCAAACCCAACTATTGACCCAAGACATGATTCGGAGCTGATGCATATAATGCTATAAGTTCAGGCTGCCACACTGTCTAAAGTGTTCGGACGTCTCACGCCGTATTATGGGGTATGCTTAAGCCCCTAGCGTATTGGCCTTACCAGAGTGTACGGGTGCTGGATGTCATGAATGAACATATGTATATATAAAAAAAGAAGGATAAAGAATGCGATAATAGTTTAGTGATATGCATTGTTTATTCAAAAAGGTGCGTTAAAGTGGAATGATACAAGTGGTGCGGTAAGCAAAAAGTAGGACTATTTGACATGTCCCCTCCAAGGGCAAGCTGAGGAATGGTATTTAGAGCGAGTATTTCACTCGTTGTCAGAGACCACCTGGGAGTTTCGTGGTGCGACGTAGCTTTCTGCCTCCTTGGTTGCTGCATCATGTGTTCGGCAATCATACTGCCGGACAGGGTTTCCAGAGATTAAGGTCCTGAAAGAGAGAAAAAATAACAAAGCGGGAAGCCCCTAGTGCGGTTGAGCCGCGTCTTGGGGAGTGTTGTAGTCGTGCCCCCCTCCCCACCTGTGCCCATGGTATTTTCAATGCGTAATTATGTACGCGTGGCACAGATTTCACTGTTTGGCCGGTACTGGGGCGGGGGCCGCATTGCTATGGGAGCTCGGAACGTGCCAGGCGGTCTTGCTGCCGATTACTCCGGGCGCGCTTGAAGGTGTCCGGGTCCTTAATTGCCAAATTAGTGGATTGCCTTAAGAGGTTGCTTTGCGCTTCTGCTGCGAGGGCCGCAGTGTGCTCCTCCATGCGGAGAGAGCGCTCTGTGTTTCCATTAACTGTGATGACCCCCCGAGGTCCTGGCATCTTGAGCTTGAGGTATGCATAATGCGGTACCGCATTGAATCTTGCAAATGCGGTTCGCCCGAGCAGTGCATGATAGCCACTGCGGAACGAGACTATATTGAAGATTAACTCCTCGCTTCGGAAGTTATCCTAGGATCCGAAGACCACTTCTAGTGTCACTGAGCCTGTGCAATGGGCCTCTACACCTGGTATGACGCCTTTGAAGGTCGTTTTTGTGGGTTTGATCCTTGAGGGGTCTATACCCATTTTGCGCACTGTGTCCTGATAAAGCAGGTTCAAGCTGCTGCCGCCATCCATAAGGACTCGAGTGAGGTGAAATCCGTCAATGATTGGGTCTAGGACCAGTGCGGCGAATCCGCCATGACGGAAACTAGTGGGGTGGTCCCTGTGATCGAAGGTGATCAGGCAAGAGGACCATGGGTTGAACTTTGGGGCGACTGGCTCCAACGAATATACGTCCCTTAGCGCACGCTTCCGCTCCCTCTTGGGGATGTGGGTTGCGTATATCATGTTCACCGGCCGCACTTGTGGGGGGACCCTCTTCTGTCCTCCAGTGTTTGGCTGCCGGGGCTCCTCCTCATCATCGCTATGCGACCCCTTATCTTTGTTTTCAGCATTTAACTTGCCGGCCTGCTTGAACACCCAACAATCCCTGTTGGTGTGGTTCACTGGATTGTCGGGGGTGCCGTGTATTTGACACGAGCGATCGAGTATACGGTCCAAACTAGACGGGCCCGGAGTCACTACAAAAAAAAGACACATCCATGACATTTTGGGCCGAACGAAATTTTTTTGTCATACATATGACACTTCTATGACGATAATTGTGACAAAACCCGGTATCATCATAGATGTGGTGGGCTCCTACTTCTATGAAAAAAATCATGACAGAAAATGGGCTTTTAGTCCTGGGCGGGCCGGAGACGTAGCTGCATGACATTCTTTGGGCCGTCCATGGCGGAAAAACCCGTGGTAGAAGCGAGGGCGAGGAAAATTTCGGGGACGTCCCAGTTACGGTGGGAGGTCGGGGGGCCGAGCGATGCGCGTTTCTCACGTACACGTACGCGCGTGTGTGCGAGGCGTTGGCTCTAAATGAACCCGAGCGAGGCGTTGGGCTCTAACTGAACCCGAGCGATTGCACTGCAAGCTACGCGTTACTGAACCCGAGTGATCGATCGATGGCTGTTAACTGAACCCGATCGAGCGATTCCTTCGCTACTGCTACGAACTGAAGTCGATCGATGCTGCCTCTGGATGAACAGTGAGTGTTGCGGGGGGGGGGGGGGGTGGGGTGGGTTGGATGAACAGTTCCCGGTGGGGGTGGATGAATAGGACCCCGTGGTGTTGCCTCTGGATGAACAGGACCCCGATCGATCGAGCCGGTTGGGGCTGGATGAACAGGACCCCGTGGAGGGCTGGATGAACAGGACCACCCCATGGAGGGCAGGATGAACAGTAGACGGTGGAGGGCAGGATAAACAATAGCCCTTGGAGGGGTGGTTGAACAGGAGCCCATGGAGAGGGCTGGTTGAACAGTAGCCGATGGAGTAGCGCGTGGTGGAGGCTGGATGAATAGGAGCCCGGGGATGAGCAGCCGTAGGTGGAGGCTGGAGGAGGTCGACCGTGGATGAACAGTAGCTCGTGGAGGTTGGAGGGGGTTGAAGGTGGAGATGAACAGTATCCCATGGAGTCCCGTTTTGCGGTACGCCACACCCCTCTTGATGAACAGGTGATGTCTACTACACAACCTTCTTCTTGTAGACGTTGTTGGGCCTCCAAGTGCAGAGGTTTGTAGGACAGTAGCAAATTTCCCTCAAGTGGATGACCTAAGGTTTATCAATCCATAGGAGGCATAGGATGAAGATGGTCTCTCTCAAGCAACCCTGCAACCAAATAACAAAGAGTCTCTTGTGTCCCCAACACACCCGATACAATGGTAAATTGTATAGGTGCACTAGTTCGGCGAAGAGATGGTGAAACAAGTGTTATGTGGATAGTAGATAAAGGTATTTGTAATACGAAATAATAAAAACAGCAAGGTAGCAAGTGATAAAAGTGAGGGTAAACGGTATTGCAATGCGTTGAAACAAGGCCTAGGGTTCATACTTTCGCTTCTGTAAGTCCTCTCAACAATACTAACATAATTGGATCATAAAACTATCCCTCAACATGCAACAAAGAGTCACTCCAAAGTCACTAATAGCGGAGAACGAACGAAGAGACTATGGTAGGGTACGAAACCACCTCAAAGTTATTCTTTCCAATCAATCCATTGGGCTATTCCTATAAGTGTCAGAAACAGCCCTAGAGTTCATACTAGAATAACACCTTAAGACACAAATCAACCAAAACCCTAATGTCACCTAGATACTCCAATGTCACCTCAAGTATCCGTGGGTATGATTATACGATATGCATCACACAATCTCAGATTCATCTATTCAACCAACACATATAACCTCAAAGAGTGCCCCAAAGTTTCTACCGGAGAATCACGACGAAAACGTGTGCCAACCCCTATGCATACGTTCCCAAAGTCACGAAACCCGCAAGTTGGTCACCAAAACATACATCAAGTGGCACGTGGTATCCCATTGTCACCACAGATATCCACGGCAAGACATACATCAGGTGTTCTCAAGTCTTTAAAGACTCAATACGATAAGATTACTTCAAAGGGGAAACTCGATTCATTACAAGAGAGTAGAGGGGGGGGAAACATCATAGGATCCAAATATAACAGCAAAGCTCGCGATACATCAAGATCGTATCACCTCAAGAACACGAGAGAGAGAGAGAGAGAGAGAGATCAACCACATAGCTACTGGTACATACCCTCAGCCCCGAGGGAGAACTACTCCCTCCTACTCATGGAGAGCACCGGGATGATGAAGATGGCCACCGGAGAAGGATTGCCCCCTCCGGCAGGGTGCCGGAACGGGTCTAGATTGGTTTTCGGTGGCTACGGAGGCTTACGGCGGCGGAACTCCCGATCTATCTTGCGTTCTGGAAGTTTTAGGTCACGTAGGTATATATGGGTGCAGGAGGTACGTCAGGGGAGCCACAAGGGCCCCACGAGACAGGGGGCACGCCCCAGGGGGGTGGGCGCACCCACCACCCTCGTGGGCAGCTCTCGTATCTACTGACGTGGGGTCCAAGTCGATCAGGTGTGTTTCCTTCCAAAAAGAACTTCTCCAGTTGATTTTGTTCCGTTTCGACTCCGTTTAATATTCCTTTTCTTCGAAACACTGAAATAGGCATAAAATAGCAAATCTGGGCTGGGCCTCCGGTTAATAGGTTAGTCCCAAAAGTAATATAAAAGTGGATAATAAAGCCCAATATTGCCCAAAACGGTAGATAATATAGCATGGAGCAATCAAAAATTATAGATACGTTGGAGACGTATCAAGCATCCCCAAGCTTAATTCCTGCTCGTCCTCGAGTAGGTAAATGATAAAAAGATAATTTTTGATGTGGAATGCCAGTTGGCATAATTTCAATGTAATTCTTCTTACTTGTGATATGAATATTCAGATCCATAAGATTAAAGAAAAAAGTTTAATATTGACATAAAAACAACAATACTTCAAGCATACAGACTAAGCAATCATGTCTTCTCAAAATAACATGGCCAAAGAGAGCTATCCCTACAAAATCATATAGTCTGGCTATGCTCCATCTTCACCACACAAAATATTTAAATCATGCACAACCCTGATGACAAGCCAAGCAATTGTTTCATACTTTTGATGTTCTCAAACTTTTTCAATCTTCACGCAATACATGAGCGTGGGCCATGGACATAGCACTATAGGTGGAATAGAATGGTGGTTGTGGAGAAGACAAAAAGGGAGAAGATAGTCTCACATCAACTAGGCGTATCAACGGGCTGTGGAGATGCTCATCAATAGATATCAATGTGAGTGAGTAGGTATTGCCATGCAACGGATGCACTAGAGCTATAAGTGTATGAAAGCTCAACAAAAGAAACTAGTGGGTGTGCGTCCAACGCGCTTGCTCACGAAGACCTAGGGCAATTTTGAGGAAGCCCATCATTCGAATATACAAGCCAAGTTCTATAATGAAAGATTCCCACTAGTATATGAAAGTGACAACATAGGAGACTCTCTATCATGAAGATCATGGTGCTACTTTGAAGCACAAGTGTGGAAAAAGGATAGTAGCATTGTCCCTTTTATTTTTTATTTTTTTATTTGGCCTTTCTTTTTTGGCCTTTATTTTTTATTTGGCCTTTCTGCTTTTTTATGGCCTCTTTTTTTGGGACAATGCTCTATTGAATGATGATCATCGCACTTCTACTTATTTAAAACTCAATGATACAACTCGATACTAGAACATAGTATGACTCTATATGAATGCCTCCGGCGGTGTACCGGGATGTGCGATGATGCATGAGTGACATGTATGAAAGAATTATGAACGGTGGCTTTGCCACAAATACAATGTCCACCACATGATCATGCTAAGCAATATGACAATGATGATGCGTGTCATGATAAACTGGATGGTGGAAAGTTGCATGGCAATATATCCCGGAATGGCTATGGAAATGCCATAATAGGTAGGTATGGTGGCTGTTTTGAGGAAGGTATATGGTGGGTTTATGGTGCCGGCGAAAGTTGCGCGGCTAGCAATGGTGGAAGGGTGAGAGTGCGCATAATCCATGGACTCAACATTAGTCGTAAAGAACTCACATACTTATTGCTAGAATCTATTAGTTATCGAAACAAAGTACTATGTGCACGCTCCTAGGGGGATAGATTGGTAGGAAAAGACCATCGCTTGTCCCCGACCGCCACTCATAAGGAAGGTAATTGATAAATAAATCATGCTCCGACTTCATCACATAACGGTTCACCATACGTGCATGCTGCGGGAATCACAAACTTCAACACAAGTATTTCTCAAATTCATAACCACTCAACTAGCATGACTCTAATATCACCATCCTCATATCTCAAAACAATTATCAAGCATCAAACTTCTCATAGTATTCAACACACTCATAAGAAAGTTTTATTATTCTTGAATACCTAGCATATTAGGATTTTAAGCAAATTACCATGCTATTTAAGACTCCCAAAATAATATAAGTGAATCATGAGAGTTCATCTATTTCTTCAAAATAAAACTACCACCATGCTCTAAAAAGATATAAGTGAAGCACTAGAGCAAATGACAAACTACTCCAAAAGATATAAGTGAAGATCAATGAGTAGTCGAATAATTATGCAACTATGTGAAGACTCTCTAACATTTAATAATTTCAGATCTTGGTACTCTATTCAAACAGCAAGCAAAGCAAAATAAAATGACATCTAAGAATAGCAAACATCATGTGAAGAAGCACAAACTTAGGATCAACCGATGCTAACCGATAATTGTTGAAGAAGAAAGGTGGGATGCCAACCGGGGCATCCCCAAGCTTAGATGCTTGAGACTTCTTGAAATATTATCTTGGGGGGGGGGCTTGGTAATACCCAATCTTGAGCTTTTGTGTCTCCTTAATTCCTCTCATCTCACGGTCTCCCTAAATCTCAAGAGCTTTATCCACAGAAAACTCAACAAGGACTCGTGAGATAAGTTAGTATAAACCATTGCCAAAACCTTATCATACTCTACTGTAGAAAATCACTAAAATTATTATTCAACATTGCATACTAAATGCCTCTGCATATTCAATATTCCCATCCTCAAATAGAATCATTAAAGAAGGAAACATATGCAAACAATGCAAACATAACAGCAATCTGCCTAAACAGGATAGTATGTAAAGAATGCTGCAACATCCATACTTCCCTAGCTCCAACAATTATGAAATAAAATTCCCACTGTAGTAAATTTATCAGAGCTTAATATGCAAAAGGTTTCAACATTTTATCACATTCTGACTTTTCTAGGGAATTATTGCAACAGCGGTAAACTTTCTGTTTTCAAACAGCAACATGTATACTTGTAACATAGGCATAGTAAAGACTATTAATGCCACTTTTATTGAAATAAAAGATGCAAAACATTGTTCTAAATAACAGCAAGCAAATCCTAACAAAATAAATTGACGCTTCAAGCAAAACACATATCATGTGGCGAATAAAAATATAGCTCTAAGTAAAGTTACCGATGAACGAAGACGAAAGAGGGGATGCCTTCCGGGGCATCCCCAAGCTTAGGCTCTTGGTTATCCTTGAATATTACCTTGGGGTGCCCTGGGAATCCCCAAGCTTAGGCTCTTTCCACTCCTTATTCCATAGTCCATCGAATCCTTACCCAAAACTTGAAAACTTCACAACACAAAACTTAACAGAAAACTCGTAAGCTCCGTTAGTATAAGAAAATAAATCACCACTTCAAGGTACTGTAATGAACTCATTGTTTATTTATATTGGTGTTAAACCTAATTTATTCCAACTTCTCTATGGTTTATAAACTATTTTACTAGCCATAGATTCATCAAAATAAGTAAACAACACATGAAAAACAGAATCTGTCAAAAACATAACAGTCTGTAGTAATCTGGATCAAACACATAGTTATGGAACTCATAAAATTATGAAATAAATATCTGAACCTGAGGAATTTATATATTAATCATCTGAAAAAAGAATTAACTAAATATCACTCTCCAAATAAAAATGGCAGCAATTCTCGTGAGCGCTAAAGTTTCTGTTTTTGACAGCATTATCAACAAGACTTTCCCCAAGTCTTCCCAAAGGTTCTACTTGGCACAAACACTAACTAAAAGCATAAAACCACATCTAAACAGAGGCTATATGAATTATTTATTACTAAACAAGAACAAAAAGAAAGGAACAAAAATAAAATTGGGTTGCCTCCCAACAAGCGCTATCGTTTAACGCCCCTAGCTAGGCATGATGATTTCAATGATGCTCACATAAAGGATAAGAATTGAAATATAAAGAGAGCATCATGAAGAATATGACTAGAACATTTAAATCTAACCCACTTCCTATGCATAGGGATTTTGTGAGCGAACAACTTATGGGAACAAGAATCAACTTGCATAGGAAGGTAAAACAAGCATAACTCCAAAACTTTAAGCACATAGAGAGGGAACTTGATATTATTGCAATTCCTACAAGCATATGTTCCTCCCTCATAATAATTTTCAGTAGCATCACGAATGAATTCAACAATATAACCAGCACCTAAAGCATTATTTTCATGATCTACAAGTATAGAAAATTTACTACTCTCCACATAAGCAAATTTCTTCTCATGAATAATAGTGGGAGCAAACTCAACAAAATAATTATCATGGGATTGAAAATTAAGATCAAGATGCCAAGTTTCATGGTTATCATTATTCTTTAAAGCATATGTGTCATCACAATAATCATCATAGATAGGAGGCATGCTTTCATCATAATAAATTTGCTCATCAAAGCTTGGGGGACAAAAAATATCATCTTCATCAAACATAGCTTCCCCAAGCTTGTGGCTTTGCATATCATTAGCATCATGGATATTCAAGGAATTCATACTAACAACATTGAAATCATGCTCATCATTCCAATATTTAGTGCCAAACATTTTATAGATTTCTTCTTCTAGCACTTGAGCACAATTATCCTTTCCATCATAGTTACGAAAGATATTAAAAAGGTGAAGCGTATGAGACAAACTCAATTCCATTTTTTTATAGTTTTCTTTTAAACTAAACTAGTGATAAACAAGAAACTAAAAGACTCGATTGCAAGATCTAAAGATATACCTTCTAGCACTCACCTCCCCGGCAACGGCGCCAGAAAAGAGCTTGATGTCTACTACACAACCTTCTTCTTGTAGACGTTGTTGGGCCTCCAAGCGCAGAGGTTTGTAGGACAGTAGCAAATTTCCCCCAAGTGGATGACCTAAGGTTTATCAATCCATAGGAGGCATAGGATGAAGATGGTCTCTCTCAAGCAACCCTGCAACCAAATAACAAAGAGTCTCTTGTGTCCCCAACACACCCGATACAATGGTAAATTGTATAGGTGCACTAGTTCGGCGAAGAGATGGTGAAACAAGTGGTATATGGATAGTAGATAAAGGTATTTGTAATATGAAATAATAAAAACAGCAAGGTAGCAAGTGATAAAAGTGAGCGTAAACGGTATTGCAATGCGTTGAAACAAGGCCTAGGGTTCATACTTTCGCTAGTGTAAGTCCTCTCAATAATACTAACATAATTGGATCATAAAACTATCCCTCAACATGCAACAAACAGTCACTCCAAAGTCACTAATAGCGGAGAACGAACGAAGAGATTATGGTAGGGTACCAAACCACCTCAAAGTTATTCTTTCCAATCAATCCGTTGGGCTATTCCTATAAGTGTCACAAACAGCCCTAGAGTTCGTACTAGAATAACACATTAAGACACAAATCAACCAAAACCCTAATGTCATCTAGATAGTCCAATATCACCTCAAGTATCCGTGGGTATGATTATACGAGATGCATCACACAATCTCAGATTCATCTATTCAACCAACACATAGAACCTCCAAGAGTGCCCCAAAGTTTCTACCGGAGAATCACGACGAAAACATGTGCCAACCCCTATGCATAGGTTCCCAATGTCACGAAACCTGCAAGTTGGTCACCAAAACATACATCAAGTGGCACGTGGTATCCCATTGTCACCATAGATATCGACGAAAAGACATACATCATGTGTTCTCAAGTATTTAAAGACTCAATCCGATAAGATTACTTCAAAGGGGAAACTCGATTCATTACAAGAGAGTAGAGGGGGGAAGAAACATCATAGGATCCAAATATAATAGCAAAGCTCGCGATACATCAAGATCGTATCACCTCAAGAACACGAGAGAGAGAGAGAGAGAGAGAGAGATCAAACACATAGCTACTGGTACATACCCTCAGCACCGAGGGAGAACTACTTCTTCCTCGTCATGGAGAGGACCGGGATGATGAAGATGGCCACTGGAGAAGGATTGCCCCCTCCGGCAGGGTGCTGGAACGGGTCTAGATTGGTTTTCGGTGGCTACGGATGCTTCTGGTGGCGGAACTCCCGATCTATCTTGTGTTCTGGAAGTTTTAGGTCACGTAGGTATATATGGGTGCAGGAGGTACGCCAGGGGAGCCACGAGGGCCCCACGAGATAGGGGGGCGCGCCCCAGGGGGTGGGCGCGCCCCAGGGGGGTGGGCGCGCCCCCCACCCTCGTGGGCAGCTCTCGTATCTTCTGACATGGGGTCCAAGTCCATCAGGTGTGTTTCCTTCCAAAAATAACTTCTCCAGTTGATTTCGTTCCGTTTCGACTCCGTCTGATATTCCTTTTCTTCGAAACACTGAAATAGGCATAAAACAGCAAATCTGGGTTGGGCCTCCGGTTAATAAGTTAGTCCCAAAAGTAATATAAAAGTGGATAATAAAGCCCAATATTGCCCAAAACAGTAGGTAATATAGCATGGAGCAATCAAAAATTATAGATACGTTGGAGACGTATCAACCGGACCCCCGTTTCGACCGTACCTCTCCAACGCAAGTCCGTTTCCTCCGTTTTGTGGTACGCCGCACCCCTCCCAATGAACAGGACCCCCGTTTCGACCGTAGGAGGTCCGTTTCGTCCGTTTTGCGGTACGCCACACCCCTCCCGATGAACAGGACCCCCGTTTCGACCGTAGGAGGTCCGTTTCCTCCGTTTTGTGGTACGCCAGACCCCTCCCGATCAACAGGACCCTGTTCCGAACGTAGGAGATCCGTTTCCTCCATTGTGCGGTATGCCAGGCCTCGTTTCCATCGCCTATTCCGTCCAAGCCCTCCTGATGAAAACGACCACGCATTCCGTTCCGACCCAGCCAGTTGGCTCCCACGCGTTCTGTTGCCTCCCCATGAACACGACGCATTCCGTTGCCTCCCCATGAACATGACGCATTCCGTTGCCTCCCCATGAACACGATGATGATGCCGTTTCTCCGTTCCGACCCAGCCATGTACACGAGCCCTGGCCGTACGTATGCGCGAGTAGGCGTTTGAGACCCCGCTCGTATGTACACATACGTGGTTGTATTTTCTTTCTTGCACCCTGGCCGCTGTACGTACGTGTACATGCTACGTGTGCGCCTCTACTACGACACGTGCGCGCCTCTACTACGACACGTGCGCACCTCTACATCGACCAGTATGTACGTACACGTTCGCAACCAGAATGACAACGCCACGTACGCTTCGACCAGGTGGGTCCCGACTGTCAGGCACTTCCTTGCCTGCGAAGATGTAGCTGGTGGGTCCCAGCAGTCAGGGGGTGAATCCTTTTTTTTTGCCCGGACGCACTTCCTTGCGTGCGAAGATGTAGCTGGTGGGTCCCAGCAGTCAGGGGGAAACGTTTTTTTCGTGAAATACAGTGGCCCGTCCGGTGGGTCCCAGCTGTCAGGTGGAGGAATCATTATTTTCTGCGTAATAAGGAGGCACTTCCTTGCTGCGGCCGTGGACCCAGCTGTCAGCCTCTCCACGTATAGTCCACGTCCGATGGAAGTCGTTCCTTGACCATGTTGACCACGCCGCGCCGAGAGCACCAGGGCGGTGGACGACGGCGAGGCGTGGGAAGGGGACGACACAGAGGTAGGGAAGACTCGGCAGTTGTTTCCCACGCGGAGGGGAGTATGACTGTATGAGGGTTTACTGGTTCGTCTGCCGTCGCCAGAGAATAACAACAGGTGTGGGTGAGTAGAGGGATGGCTAGGCCAGCGATGGGAGTACGGTCGGGCGGTGAGGCCTGCGCGGCAGCACAGCCGGCCGCGAGGAGGAGGGAGCAGGCAGTCCCACGGGCGCTTGTTTGAGCGACTGGAGTAGGAAGAGCGGAGATTGAAAAAGCACGACGGTCGTTGGATGGACATCCAACAGTCAGTGCTTGTGCGTCAACCTTTTTTTAGGAAAGTCTCAAATCTGTGGAAAACAGCATACAACCCATCTGCCATTATTTCTAATAATTTATGGCCCATTTGCTAATTCTTAAGGTTTTTTTGGAGCCCATATTCTTTTTGTTAGCATTACAGCCCATATTGTGGCAACGGTTAAAAAATTATATGAAATTTTGCATATTTCGGTGCAGTCCGAACTGTTTTTAATCCCGAAATTTCGACTCACATTCAAACTGATTTTAAAAATAAATGTATATCAATATAAAATCCAACAAATTCTCCACGCATAAAAATTAATGTAATTTAAAATCTTGAAATGAAAAAAAGATATTTGAAACTAATTGCTGGTTTGATGTGTTTTAAAAATGTACAACCCATTTCTCATTACTGATGGGCCATTTTCTCGGCCAGCCGAATGAAAGCTCTCCTCGTCTTGAAAGATTTGCAGCCCAACAGGCCTGACAAAGCGACTTACTTGGCAAATCACAAAAAAACTGGGATGTGGCCGTGGACCTAGCTGTCAGCCTCTCCACGTACAGTACTCTTCCGATGGAAGTCATTCCTTGACCAAGTTGACCACGCCGCGCGGAGAGCACCATGGCGGTGGACGACGGCGAGGCCTAGGAAGGGGACGACGCGGTAGTGGAAGCCCGCGCGGAGAGGACTACGGGGGTTCACTGGTTCAGCTGCGATGTGAGGCTTCTGTCACCGCAGGGCCTAGCCAGCGGTGGGAAGAGTAGGGGGCGGTGAGGCCTCTACGGCAGCACAGCCGGCCACGGGAGGTAGTAGCATCCGGCACGACCGGCGTTGCTTTGGGCAGCTGGAGCAAGAAGACCAGAGGTTGAAGAAGCACTACGGCCGTTGGATGGACATCGTACGGTCACTGGAGCTAGAATCGTTCATATTGACTAAGTTCAGAAAGCCCTTCGTCCCCGTCAACTTAGTAGGCCCACAAGTCAGCCTCCCAGCAAGGTGGGTCCCATCTAGCTGGGGGAGTATTCATTTTTTTGTGCGTAATAAGGACGCACTTCCGATGGGTCCGAGCTGCAAGCGGGGGGGAACGTTTTTTCGCGAAATACGGTGGCCCGTCCGGTAGATCCCAGCAGTCACGGGAAATGATTTTTTTCGCAAAATACTGGTGGCCCATCCGGTGGGTCCCTGCTGTCAGGTGGATGAATAATTATTTTCCACGTAATAAGGAGGCACTTCCTTGCGGCTGCCGTGGACCCAACTGTCAGCCTCTCCACGTACAGTACTCATCCGATGGAAGTCGGTCGTTGACCACATTGACCACGCCACGCTGAGAGCACCACGGCGGTGGACGACGGCGAGGCCTAGGAAGGGGACGATGCGGAGCCGTGCAAGACGTGGCAGTGGATGCCCGCGCGGAGAGGAGTACGAGCGTTCACTGGTTCGGCTGCGGTGTGAGGATGTCGTCACCGTAGAATAACAGGGGGTGTGGGGTGAGTGGAGGTATGGCCTGGCCAGTGGTGGGAGTAGTATGGGGGCGGTGAGGCCTCCACGGTAGCACAGCCGGCCACGGGAGGCAGGAGCAGGCAGCACGACCGGCGCTGCTTTGGGCGGCTGGAGCAAGAAGACCAAAGGTTGAAGAAGCACTATGGCTGTTGGATGGACATCATACGATCACTGGAGTATTGGCTAAGTTGACAAAGCTCTCCGTCCCTGTCAACTTAGTAGGCCCACAAGTCAGCCCAACAATATGGTGGGTCCCAGCTAGCAGGGGGGTATTCATTTTTTTGGGCGTAATAAGGAGGCACTTCCTTGTGTGCGAAGATATAGCTGGTGGGTCCGACCTGTCAGCGGGGGGAACCTTTTTTCGCGAAATACAGAGGCCCTTCCTGTGGGTCCTAGCTGTCAGGTGGAGGAATCATTATTTTGCGCGTAATAAGGAGGCATTTCCTTGCGTGCGGCCGTGGTCCCAGCTGTCAGCCTCTCCACATACAGTCCACTTCCGATGGATGTCGTTCATTGACCACGTTGACCAGGCTGCGCCGAGAGTACCAGGGCGGTGGACGACGGCGAGGCCTAGGAAGGGAACGACACGGAGCCAGGGAATACTCAGCAGTTGTTTCCCACGTGGAGGAGTATGAGGGTTTACTGGTTCCTCTGCCGTGGCCGGAGAATAACAGCATGTGTGGGTGAGTAGAGGGATGGCTAGGCCAGCGATGGGAGTATGGTGGGGCCGTGAGGCCTGGGCGGCAGCATAGCCGGCCGCGGGAGGAGGGAGCAGGCAGTCCCGCCGGTGCTTGTTTGAGCGGCTTGAGCATGAAGAGCAGAGATTGAAGAAGCACGACAGCCGTTGGATGGACATCCAACAGTCACTGCTCTCGTGTGTTGACTAAGTTGACAGGGCGTTGCGTGTGCGTCAACCTTTTTTTATGAAATCATACGCGTCAACCTGTAGTAGGCGCACAATTCAGTCTCAAATCTGTGGAAAACAGCATACAGCCCATCTTCCATTATTTCTAATAATGTACATCCCATTTGCTAATTCTTAAGAATTTTTTTGGAGCCCATCTTCTTTTTGTTAGCATCACACCCCATATTGTGGCCACGGTTAAAAAGTAACCAAAATTTTTCATATTTCGGTGCGGTCAACTGTTTTTAATCCAGAAATATCGAGTCACATTCAAACTATTTTGAAAAATAATTTATATAAATATAAAATCCAAATAATTGTCCACGCATAAAAATCAATGGAATTTAAGATATTGTAATGAAAAAAATGAAACTAATTCCCGGTTTGATGTGTTTTAAAAATGTACAGCCCATTTCTGGGCAAACTGAATGAAACTCTCCTCGTCTTGAAAGATTTGCAGCCCAGCAGGGCCGATAAAGCAAGTAGGCCTTGTTTGGGTATTTCTTTAAAAAACTAGAACTGGGCTAGCCATTTTCAGCAAGAAAAAAACACAACTGGGGTCATGATGTGGTAAACATAAATAAAACCCTGGCTTGACGGGCCACAGCCCCCACACAGCCCCGTTGTTACCCTGATCCGTCGCTAAAACTAGTATAAATAACAACTGCTTGTTCCTCAAAAAAACTGCGCGACTTGCTGGGTCCCTGGTGTCAGCCGCTCGTAGTGTAATTCTCTCGTTTGTTGACTACGTTGACAATGCCGTGAGCCCCAGATGTCCAACCATTAGGAGGAACCATATTTTTGGAATTTGTACTATAGAGGCACTTGCTTGCGTACTACCATGACGCTGGTGGGTCCCTACTGTCATCCTCTCCACGTACAATCATCTCCTTGTTCCTCTCGGTTGTTGACGACGTTGACAACGCAAGAGGGCGACGCAGCGTGCACGGCGAGCGAACCAAGGCCGCAAGGCGGAGGACGACGGCGAGGCCTTAGATGGAACGAACATGAGCCGTTGAAGATGCGCCGGTCCAGTCGCAGGCGGAGGGGAGTACGAGGGTTGACTGGTTCGGGCCTGGGTGCGTGTTGGGGCTGACGTCGCTGGAGAATAACAGGACATGTGGGGGAATAGAGGGAGGGACTGGCCAATGTTGGAGGGTACGTACGGTAGGGCGGCGGAGGCGCAGCCAGCCATGGGAGGCGGGAGCAGGCGGAGCCGACGGGGTGGTTTGGTTTGGGCGATTGGAGGAAGAAGAAGACAAGAGATAGAAGATACATGACAGATGTTGGATGTCAATCCAATGGCTGGTAGGCAGAATCGTTTGTTGACTGGCTAGTAAGTCGACACCACCTTGGATAGGCTATTTCCTCACAGGTCCCAAATGTCAAAATCCAAATCTGTCACGGTCATGCAGCCTTGCCTATGAAAATTTACAGCCCATTTGATGTGCTAGTTCGAAATAAGTTTGTGGGTGCTGGTGGGGGCTAATCACTTGGCTTCTGTAACGCACAGTGAGCTCAAGCAGCCGGCGAGAGTGATGTTATTTCCCTTGGTTTGGATTTTTTTTTACAATATTTCACTCTAAATTAAACGAATGGCAAGCCATTTGCCTTGTTTCAAAGAAAATATGACAATCACAGCCGAGTTGAAAAGGGCAGGAACATCTAACTCCATCTTACAAACTGTACAAAAGCACGAGGGTTAATTGTTCATCAGGTTTACAAAAAAACCAGATTGAAAAGGGCAACAACATCTAACTCCAGCACTGTTTTTGGCAGTCACAGTCAAATGGATCGGTCAGGTCCATAGAATGAACATCCGGGGTTGTAAAATTTACTGGATTATGACCACAATATGTTGTAAATAGAAGCCCGGCACGTTCAAAAGCTCTTTTGCCCACCTGAAACTCCTTTTTTGCTCTTCGACATACCCATCCGTCAAAACCATGCTGCTGATAAACTGAAGCCTGATGGACAATAGTAACCTCACATTCAGCAGGAAGAATGTGACAAATCTTGTGTTTGCATGGTTGGCTACATATCGTTCTAGCGTTATTGTCTTCAATCGAATCTCATGAGAAGTGAGAAAATCCCGATGCTTACGAATCCACTAATTGGTTATTACTTTCTTACCCTGTCCTGTTGCCTAAATAGACATGAAGATTGAAAACAGTTAAGGTCTAAAAGAAGAGTGTCGAAAGAGCAACAGCTGAACGGTTAATTCTAGTACACTATATGCGAGCTTCCAATGTGCGTGAAATTATCACCTTTATATACAACTTCTCCAGACATGGAAAGCATTGCAGCAAGCCAATAATATTGTTCAGATCAAAACTATTCATTTGGGTATATAAGATCTTGACAGAATCCAGCACCATTGATAGGCCATCCATGGAGAAACTCTTCATTGAGCATAGAACATAATATTAGTACAAAATGTGTACTCCAAGATGATATATAAATTATGCGCAGAAATTTAAAATGTAGCTTATGGTTACAAGTGTAGATGATAATATAAGGTTCCTGAAGAACTGTGGAGCCAAACACCATATTGAAATGAGCACAGAGATCATGTATTACACCCAAGGTCTCCAGTTTAGGCGCAGAGAGGACGGTTATTTGCAACAGTGAATAACTAGAATCAAGGATCAACCTTTGAAGTGAAGGGGCATCTTGGATGCTGAGCTACCTTCCGTCAAAAGAAACTCCAATTCATACAAAGTTAGGCGACTTTATTTGGAGACAACCGATTCTAACTGTGAAAACAAGCACCAAGCACTCCAGCGCAGGGCAACTGGAGTGGATGATGCTGTGCAATGAGGCCTCCGATATACGAACCCGCACAAGTGAAAGTTTCTTGAGAAATGGGAGTCGAAGGTTTAGTACCAGATTGTCTGGTAGGTAGCACTGCACAAAGGTGCCAGTGTGGAGAGAGGACGAAAACCCCGAGATGGACATCGGTGCTGAGGGCACAAGTTCATGGCGTTCGGTATGTGGTATGTGATTTCCAGGGGAATAGTAGAACTCAAGCAGCTGTAGTTCTGTGAATTCAGGGGATTCCAGCCAGGCGTCTGTCGGTGTTCTGGGAATGGGGATCCCCAGACTTGCCTGCCTGCGGCCTGCGGCCTGCGGCGTGGCTCAAAGGAGGCCCAGTGCGGCCCATCTTCATCAACACAAGACTCAAGACCCTCGCGAGGGGCCAAGCCTCGCGGGGCGGACGACACGGCGCATCCTCAGGCGCAGCCTCCTTAGGCTGGCTCATGAGGAGGCGGAGAGATTAAGGCAGGGTACCTTGCGAGGTGCCCATGACGCAAGCCATGACGATCGAGGGTGCCAGGCGGGCGCCAGCGCGCGCAGCGTCCTTCTTTCCTCTTTGGTGCAAAGGGGGCAAGCGCAGCCGCGAAGTACCGAGGCATCAGGCAAAGGTTGCCATTTTGGTGCAACGAGACCAAGACCAGGCGGACTACGAGACGGAGGTCACCATGGAGCCCAGCACGGCGTCACCACAGAGCCTTTGGCAGGCGAAGACCAACTTTAGTCAGGATAAGTGTACTAGATGTTCCCCTTCGAATTGGCCAATTGTTGGCGCCCTTCCCGCTCAATATTTGGGAAGAGGCCCAGGGCCTTTGCCTATAAATAGGACCAGCCACCCGCATAGCAAGGGGGTTGGTTCGTTCGGTTTGCAAGCAGAGAGAGTGAGGGAGAGAGAGAGAAGGGTGACTGAACTCCTCCTAGCAGTTCATCACCCCAGCCAAGAACAGACCATCGCGAGGCTGTTCTTCCTTGTATTGTTCATCATCACCAGCCCCAGGAGGCAATCCACCAACCACAAACAGGAGTAGGGTATTACACCACAACGGTGGCCCGAACCAGTATAAATCTTGCGTCCCTTGTGCAGTTCTTTCAGTAGTTTAGATCTTTGCGAGACGGGGAGGTAGAAGGCGTGATCTCCGCACGCACCCCAGTGTTCGAACCTTAAGGGTCTGCCAGAACCCGTGATCCGACATTTGGCACACCAGGTAGGGGTGCGCCGGAATCTGTCTTCCACCACTCCGCTCTTCTCCGACCGTCGCATCCATGTCCGACGCTCGTCGGGCCCGCACCGAGTGTCGGGCCGCCATCGCCTCTCGCGTCGCCCAGACGGCCCCCGTCAGTGGGCGTCCTCGTCGTTCCCCATCGCCCGCCGTCAACACCGCCACTGGCCGGGCGGGGAACGAGCGGCAAGCACCCCCCCCAGCATCTGCCTACGCGGCAGAGTAGCTGCACCGCGACATCGACGCCTCCGGTCGTTGCGGCCCTCCTTGGCGGCTCGCAGGCGCCACCCACGAGTCTCCACGTCAAACCTCTTGCCCGCCGGGTTAGCGTCGTTTCCGCACGGCAGGGGGCTCCCCCGGACCGGGCGGCGCGCGAGGTCGGTCTGACCTTCAGCTCGGAGGACCACACCACCAACCTGGTCGGCTCGGGCGCGCTCCCCCTGTTGTGCACCCCCACCATCTGCCAGGTGGCTGTCACCAGAACCCTCGTTGACGGCGGCGCGGGCCTTAGCGTGCTCTCAGTCGAGACTTTCAACCTCCTTTGCATACCCCGGGAGCGGCTGCGACCCTGCCGATCTTTCTCGGGCGTCGGGGGCGGATCATCCAACTCCCTGGGACAGATCCGGCTCCCGGTAACCTTCGGCACCTACGAGAACTTCCGCACGGAGATGGTCAACATTGACATCGCCCCCATCGGCCTCCCTTACAACGCCATCCTCAGCTACCCGGCACTGGCTCAGTTCATGGCCGCCACGCACCCGACGTACAACCTCATGAAGATGCCCGGGAGCAGTGGTACCCTCGCCGTGCACGGGGACACCGGGGACGCCCTGCGAGTACTCAAGCTCGCCTTCAAGACGGCGGCATCGGCACGGCCCATCAACGCGGAGACCCCTGAGCCCAAGGGGGCTGCGCCCGCCAAGAAGAAGCAGTTGTTCACCCAGGACAAGGCAGAAACCAAGCAGATACCCGTCGACGAGGACGGGTCCTCCAGTGCCACTTTCACCATAGGCGCCAACCTTGAGCCGGAGGCAGGAGAGGCTGCACGCCCGGATGGTCCACCTCCCGAGGCCACGTCGTCTCGTGAGGCGCCCTTACCTCCCGAGGGCGCCGCGACCCCAGATGCTCTCAGCCTCGTGGAGCATCCCGTCTACTTTGTTAGCACGGTGTTACGGGACGTGAGGGCACGGTACCCAATGCCTCAGAAGCTCCTCCTCGCGCTACTGGTAGCCTCACGCAAGCTGCGTCACTACTTCCAGGCTCATCCCATCGAAGTCGTCTCATCATACCCCCTGGAGAGAGTGCTCAGGAGCCCTAACACAGCTGGAAGGGTCGCCGAGTGGAACATGGAGCTGTAGGCGTTTCAGCTCGAGTTTAGCACAACCAGGGTCATCAAAGGAGCAGCATTGGCGGATTTCAGAGCGGAATGGGCGGAGGCACCTAGCCTTAGGGACAACGAGGATCGGTCCCTCTCTCCAGGGAGTGAGGTGCCGGAAGGCTGGGTCATGTACTTCGATGGGCGTTCTCCAGACACGGCGCGGGGGCTGGTGCGGTGCTGATATCACCCACTCAGGATAAGCTCTACTATGTCATACAGCTCTGTTTCCAGCAAGGTGAAAGGGTCTCCAACAACATAGCAGAATATGAGGGACTGATAGCCGGGTTGAAGGCCACAGTAGCCCTGGGAGTGAAACGCCTCACCGTCAAGGGCGACTCGCAGCTCCTAGTCAACTTCTCCAACAAGGTGTACGAGCCGAAGGACGAGCATATGGAGGCCTACCTAGCGGAGGTACGCAAGATGGAAAAGCAGTTCTGGGGGCTGGAGCTAAAGCACGTGCCCCGTGGCACCAATCAGGAAGCTGACGACATAGCCGGGCGGGCATCCAGGCGGTTGCCGCAGGAACCCGACGTCTTCGAAGAGCGGCTCTTCAAACCTTCAGCACAGCCGACGTTATCAAACACCGCTCAGTCTCGAGAGGAGCTCCCCCAGCCGCCAGCCTCGGGAGCCCCAGTCTACGGACCGACCTCTGGAGCACGCCTGCTCCTGACGATGGAACCTCAGGAGGAGTGCTGGATCGCAGAACTCCGGAGTTATTTAACGCAAGGGGCCCTACCGGAAAAGGAAGAGGAAGCGGAGCGTGTGGCGCGGCAGGCCACGGCATACTGCATCAGAGATGGAGAACTTTACCAGAAGCGACCAAACGATGTATCTCTGCGCTCCATCTCCAGGGAGCAAGGAAAGGAACTACTGAAGGACATACATGGCGGAGACTGCGGACACCACTCATCATCACGGACCCTCGTCGGCAAGGCATTCCGTAGTGGGTTCTATTGGCCCACCGCGCTCAACGACGCAGTCGAATTGGTAAAGGCTTGTGAGGCCTGCCAGTTTCATTCCAAGCAGATCCATCAACCGGCGGGGGGCCTACAGACAATACCCATCTCATGGCCATTTGCGGTTTGGGGGTTGGATATTCTGGGCCCGTTCCCTCGGGCGCCAGGGGGCTACCGTTACGTCTACGTCGCCATTGACAAGTTCACCAAGTGGGCAGAAGTGGAGGCTGTCCGTACCATCCCCGCTGGCTCCGCGGTTAAGTTCATCAGGGGTATCGTGAGCCGGTTCGGGGTGCCGAATCGCATCATCACAGACAACGGTTCGCAGTTCACCAGTAATCTCTTCAAAACATACTGTGCTAACCTTGGGACGCAGATATGCTACGCTTCAGTGGCACACCCGTGAAGCAATGGGCAGGCCGAACAAGCCAACGCGGAGGTCCTGAGAGGCCTCAAGACCAGGAAATTCAAGAAGAAGCTGGAGGCCTGCGGCAAAGGTTGGTACGACGAGCTCCAGTCTGTGTTGTGGTCCATCCGCACAACCGCAACCAAACCAACTGGGGAGACCCCGTTCTTCCTGGTCTATGGAGCCGAAGCAGTCCTTCCTCACGAGGTCAGGCATCGCTCCGCGCGGGTCCTAGTGTTCGACGAGGCGCAGCAGGACGCCATGCGGGGGATGGACCTCGTACTGGGGGAGGGACGTCGCCGGGAAGCCGCGCTGCGAGCGGCAAGGTACCAACAGGCGCTACGATGATATCACTGCCGCAACATCCGCCCCAGGACCCTCGAGGTACGGGACCTCATACTCAGGCGGGTTCTCTCCAGGGAGGGGCTGCACAAGCTCTCTCCCATGTGGGAGGGCCCGTTCAAGGTTGTTCATGTTTCCAGGCCAGGCTCCGTGCGCTTGGAGACTCAAGAGGGGGAGCCGGTCCAGAACGCGTGGAACATCCAGCGCCTCCGGAGGTTCTACCCCTAAAAGGCCCAGAGCCTGTGAAGCTATCGCGTTCTGAGAAAGGCCCGGAGCCTGTGAAGCAAGGCGAGTGCCTGTGAAGAACTTCCCTTTTTGGAAAAGGCCCGGAGCCTGTGAAGCAAGACAAGTGCCTGTGAAGACCTTCCCTTTTTGGAAAAGGCCCGGAGCCTGTGAAGCAAGGCGAGTGCCTGTGAAGACCTTCCCTTTTTGGAAAAGGCCCGGAGCCTGTGAAGCAAGGCGAGTGCCTGTGAAGACCTTCCCTTTTTGGAAAAGGCCCGGAGCCTCTGAAGCAAGGCGAGTGCATGTGAAGAACTTCCCTTTTTGGAAAAGGCCCGGAGCCTGTGAAGCAAGGCGAGTGCCTGTGAAGCTATCGCGTTCTGAGAAAGGCCCGGAGCCTGTGAAGCAAGGCGAGTGCCTGTGAAGCTATCGCGTTTTGGCAAAGGCCCGGAGCCTGTGAAGCAAGATGAGTGCCTATGAAGCTATCGCGTTTTGGAAAAGGCCCGGAGCCTATGAAGCAAGGCCAATGCCTGTGAAGCTCGCCGCCCCGTGACACTCTCACGTAATAATGAGTGGGGCTGTACACGCCCCGGAGTCTCAGGAGCGCCAGCCTCAGGCCCTGGGGCTCCCTCCCACGCCCAGTGGCAGCACTTAGCTCCGCGCTGGTGAGAAGAAGTCGAGGACTAGATTAGGTGCCGGATGCGGCTTTTTCATTTGCTTTCCGCAGTTGACGTGTTTACTTGCATTTGAAGTCTTATGGAAGTTATCGCTGTTGCTGATTTGTGGTTCGTCGATATTCGCTCCTCGCTTTGGTTTCTCTCTTAAACGACCTCGTGAGGGATGGTACTCAAACATCCTCGCGAGCATTTCTGCTCTAGCCGCTGGAAGGTTTCATGGCCGGGGCATGTTACAGGAGCACCCCTCTAGTCCGTGCCCCTCGGGCACCGCGACGCGCACACAGGGCCTGGGTCAGTCGCCCCCCCGGCAGGGGTCAAAACTATCTACGCACAGGCGTGTAGTTAAGAGGCGCAAAAATAAGATCAAGGTAATGGCTAAAGCTGCAATAATTCCCAACACGCCCCCAGCGGGGCTCCATGCAGCTGTTTTGTCTTACACAGGAAACAAAAGGAAAAGGAAAGGATGAGCCCGGCGCAGCCCTCCTCACATCGGCCCGCGGAGGCGACCCGGGCTGCCTCCGGGCCTCAAGAAGACTCCCTCTCGTGCTTCACCGAGGCACGACGGCGGGCGGACGAGCTACCACCTCCCAAGCAAGCTCGACGGCGCGGGGGTTGACTGCGGCCACCGCCGGAGGAGTCGCTTGAGGAAGAGCTGACGAACCTTGGGGAGTCTCGGGCGCCGCCAGCCGCGCGGGCGCTATCTCCTCCATCACCGTTGGAGCGGGGCCCCCGGCCGCGGTCGTCGTCCTCAGGGCAACACCCCGCGCGGCGACCATCTTCCCCAAACACCCTCACATAGAGGGTGGCGTCGCCGTCAAACCTGAAGTGTAGGGTGCACCGGCGCCCCAGGCCGCGAGCGCGGGTGAACGCCTGCCAGCGACGAGTCAAGGCCAAGCCCCTGTTGGCGGAGACCTCCAGCGCGGCCCATGAGGACCTGCTGCAGCAGCCCTCCGCCTGGAGCCAGAGGCCACCAGGAGCACCGGCCGGGAATTCACCAAGGAGGAAGCGAGGGAGTTGGAGCCGGGCGCTAGTCGGCTCCGCCGACCAGACGACGAACTCCGGCAGCACCTGCGCAGCGCGAAAGCGCGGCCTGGGGGAGCGCGCAACCCAGGCGCGTCCCTCAGCCAGAGCGGCTCGCCCGCCGCAGCGCTGGGGGCCGCCCCCGTGACCACCAAACGCTACCGGGGCGGCCACCGGATGCTTCCGAGGGCGCCCACGACCGCGCTTGGGCGGGGGAGAGGCAGGATCGGCCTGGAGGGCCTTCCCCTTCTCCGCAGCCGAGTACCTCCTCGATGGAGCCATCACACCAAGGCGGATCAAGAATTGAGGCAAAGGAGAAAACAAGAAGAGATGGACTGGAAGGGCACGCGCCGTGCCGTACTTATAGCCGGCGAAGGCCAACCGTCGGCCTCCACGATCACAGGAAATCATGACACGATTTGCATGCAGAGACTTGTCCAACTCACGCGATCACCGAGGCATCGTGGGGAAGTGGAGACACCCACGTCCCATCAACCGCCACGCGGCGCGCAAGGCCGCAGGCTGTTAGGGCCCGCGGCGCTTCGCCCTTGCCCTTTCGCCTCTCGGCACGGCCAAGTCCATGCGCGCCTTGGGCCCGGGGGCTACTATCGGCGTTCTGGGAATGGGGGTCCCCAGACTTGCCTGCCTGCGGCGTGGCTCAAAGGAGGCCCAGTGCGGCCCATCTTCATCAACACAAGACTCAAGACCCTCGCGAGGGGCCAAGCCTCGTGGGGCGGATGACACGGCGCATCCTCAGGTGCAGCCTCCTCAGGCTGGCTCGCGAGGAGGCGGAGAGATCAAGGCAGGGTACCTCGCGAGGTGCCCATGACGCAAGCCATGACGATCGAGGGTGCCAGGCGGGCGCCAGCGCACGTAGTGTCCTTCTTTCCTCTTTGGTGCAAAGGGGGCAAGTGCAGCCGTGGAGTACCGAGGCATCAGGCAAAGGTTGCCATTTCGGTGCAACGAGACCAAGACCAGGCGGACTACGAGACGGAGGTCACCATGGAGCCCAGCACGGCGTCACCACAGAGCCTTTGGCAGGCGAAGACCAACTTTAGTCAGGATAAGTGTACTAGATGTTCTCCTTCTAATTGGCCAATTGTTGGCGCCCTTCCCGCTCAATATTTGGGAAGAGGCCCAGGGCCTTTGCCTATAAATAGGACCAACCACCCGCATAGCAAGGCGGTTGGTTCGTTCGGTTTGCAAGCAGAGAGAGTGAGGGAGAGAGAGAAGGGTGACTGAACTCCTCCTAGCAGTTCATCGCCCCAGCCAAGAACAGACCCTCGCAAGGCTGTTCTTCCTTGTATTGTTCATCATCAGCAGCCCCAGGAGGCAATCCACCAACCACACACTGGAGTAGGGTATTACACCACAACGGTGGCCCGAACTAGTATAAATCTTGCGTCCCTTGTGCAGTTCTTTCAGTAGTTTAGATCTTTGCGAGACGGGGAGGTAGAAGGCGTGATCTCCGCGCGCACCCCAGTGTTCGAACCTTAAGGGTCTGCTGGAACCTGTGATCCAACAGCGTCCACCATGCAGGGCATGGTATGCTTGCTCAGGTAGCATGGCGGGATGTAGAGGCTTTGAACGGAGCCCTGGTGGGAGGAGATGATGGCTCCAAGGATATCAAAATCATTGAAGAGAGATAGCTGACAACAGTAGAGATTAAGGGGAACGGCGCGCCATAGAGGGTGCCATCGAATTGAGAGGACTTGGGTGCGGCAGCAATCCTTGGTGGGGAGAAGCGAGATGATCTCCCCAAGGATGGCGTCCGGGGAGATCGCTGATGTGGTCCACCCGAGATTCTACGGGTTCGTGGGATCCTGTCGGGGCGGGGTCGCCACTTCTCCTCGCGCTGCCGGGTGCGGTATCTACAAGAGGCGTCGCCGCTGGCGGGAGCCTCATCTCCTTGGCGCTGGGGTCAGCCGACTCCATTTTCCTCGAGGGCGTCGCATCGCGCTCATGGATTTGAGCAGAGTAACGAATGACGAGCCTAGTTGTAGTGCGAGCGAAGAAGAAGGGGAGCTGGGGGTTTTCTGTAGGAGTGAGGAAGAAGGGGAGCTGGGGTTTTTTGTAGGAGTGAGGTGAGGAATTTGGGGGTACGAGTGGAGCGAGCTGACGCGAGGTGGGTGGGAGCAAGGAGGAAGAAGAGCACCTAGGTTTTTGGGGGGGGGGGTGTGCTGGGTGTGGGTAGCGCCTCTCATTCAGTAAATATATGGGCTTTTGAATTGATTTTACTATTTACTAGTGTGGATGGGCTGTTTTGTCTTGGGACCCGAGAAACAATTACAAATAGTACAGTGGAGACACTCTACAGCTACCCAGAAAAACAATTACTACTAGTACAGTGGAGACACTCTACCGCTTCTGGCTCCTCCTAGGTCATTGAAACGTCTCCCTCTACTGAATGCCGTTATACTTTTGTTCACCGACATGCGGGCCATGCAGCGCGCGGGACCAAATGCCATCCACCAAATTAGAAGGCAGTATGCAGGCAGAGAGTCACCCCGGTCGTAGCGAGGCAGTAACGAGCCGTCGTATCACAAAACCCCACCTCCCCGCAGTCTAAGTTTGATGGACGAAGCCACCATCATTTCACTCTTCGCTGAAACCCCTTCTCCCTCACCGTCTTCAAGAAAGGCAACACTTGCATCTGCCACCGTTCTTCTCTCTGAACGAAGGGAAGGTAAGCGGATCCATGATGTTGGTATATTTTCGTTCAGAGGAAAAAAAAAGAACATTTGCAAAGCAGTAACTGGCCCTCACTCTCTTTTTTGTTTCATTGTCATTGCGATTGTGTTTTCCTTTTAGTGGACTCCTAGTATTCGTCAGTTTCATGATGGACCAAGGAGAACTAGGCAAAGATCTGCCGATATTGGAGCAGACGTGGGAGGCTGATCCCCACGAGACAGAGAGCTCCAAGAAGATGGAGGCAACCACCGAGGCGACCCCAGATACTGATATGGTCAACGCCCCATTTGAGGTTACAGCCCCCGTGGCACTGCAGGAGCAGTTTTCCCCCTTCGAGGATGTGTACCCCCCCCCCCCCCCCCCACTGAGCTGCCCAAGGTGATTTCCTTCTTTGCCGATCTCGATTGTGGTTTTTCATCTAAGTATGTGGTGATTTTTTTAGAAAAGGAAGTATGTGGTGATTAATAATGCAAAACTTTATTAGCTTCGATGCCATGGTATACGTAGTGGTTTGAATAACTTGTGTTTCTTATACTGAAAAGTAATTCAGAATTTGTTTCTGTTTCAATTAGAGCCCTGATGCAGACAAGGATTGTGTGGTTGTACATGTCACTCGCTATGAGGTGGACGACCTGAATATACGCACTGGGAAAACAAAGTTCTTAGGCTGTTGGATCCTGGAAGCCATTTGCGGTTATACCAATGAAGAGTTGTATTTCAGCCTCACTGTTGTCAGGCATGTTGTCTAGGGTGTACTGAAGCACAAGAAGTTCAAAGCTACTCCTTCATTTGTGAGGAATACTATTCTTGTCAATCTTACACAGGAAGATGACGTGGCATGGCTCCACAAACAAGTTTATCAGTGCCAAGGCCACAAGGTTGTCTTCATGAAGGTTCACAGGATTGAGCTGCTGCGGGACGTCCTCGATGATGTTCACGGCAAGGTCCGTCTTGTGTCCAGCCCAAATTAGATCGAGGCATGAAATAGTTGCCCCAGCTAGTGTTTAATAGTAGTTTGGATTGTGTCTAATTGTCCTAACCTTGCCTGTTATCCACCCCTCTGGGGCTAGTACTCTGTTTGAATCCGTCTATGGGAACTGCTGCTACTTTTGTGTGCCCGTGAATCATGTGAGAACCATCGTAATTGTTGCCGAAATAGATGCGTCCTCACTATTTTTTTCATGAATATGGCATGGTAAGACATAAGTTGTCACGGTTTATCATACGAGCAGTGTGTGTTTTGATGAAATAGAGAACTCGTTCGAGAACCGTGCGCCTACGTATACATAAGTACTTGTAAACACTGTTGGTGCTACCCCACTTGTAAGCAGTTGTGCAAAACACGGCACATTGGCTCAGCTCGCTTCAACACTAGGCTATCGACCAGCTAACAATCAACAATCTGCTGTCTGACATATAAGCAACTATGTATCTTGTTACAGTGGTTCATGCAGTTAATTGAGGCCACAATGTAATAAATTCCAAACGTTCACACGCTAGTCCAGCGCTCATGTGGAACACTCACATTAAACTCGTCTTCATAAAAAACTTGAAAATCATAAGTTAAGCAATTTTATACATCTCAATGATTCATAGAACATAACAAACATATACTAGTTCACAACAAAAGACAAAGTTGTGAGAAGGTTTACAAATTAGGAAAAAACAAGCAAGGCTTCTCTCTGAGCAAAGGGCCTCCTGGCAGGCTTAAATTTCCTGGAGTTCACTCTTGTCGGATTTCTGGTTCTGGCAGACCCTTAAGGTTCAAACACTGGGGTGCACGCGGAGATTACGCCTTCTACCTCCCCGCCTCGCAAAGATCTAAACTACTCAAAGAACTGCACAAGGGACACAAGATTTATACTGGTTCGGGTCACCGTTGTGGTGTAATACCCTACTCCAGTGTGTGGTTGGAGGATTGCCTCCTGGGGCTGATGATGATGAACGATACAAGGAAGAACAGCCTTGCGAGGGTCTGTTCTTGGCTGGGGCGATGAACTGCTAGGAGGAGTTCAGGCACCCTTCTCTTTCTCTCTCTTTCTTACTCTTACTAGCCAACCAAACCAAAAGCTCGAGCCCCTTGCTACGTGGGAGGCTGGCCCTATTTATAGAGGCCCTGTTCCTCTTCCCGAATATTGAGCGGGAAGGGAGCCAACAATGGCGGGCTAATTTGAAGGGGGACAGCAAGTATCAACTACCCTGACAAAAGCAGTTTTCTCCTGCGCAAAGCTCTGGTGATGACGCCGTCTTGGGCTCCATGGTGACCTCCGTCTCGTAGTCCTCCTGGTCTTGGTCTCGTTGCACGGAAACGGCAACCTTTGTCTGATGCCTCGGTACTCCGCGGCTGCGCTTGCCCCCTTTGCACCAAAGAGGAAGGAAGGACGATGCGCACGCTGGCACCCGCCTGGCGCCCTGAGTCGTCATGGCTTGCGTCATGGGCACCTCGCGAGGTACCCTGTCTTGATCTCTCCGCCTCCTCGCGAGCCAGCCTGACGAGGCCGTGCCTGAGGAAACCCTGTGTCGTCCACCTCGCGAGGGTCTTGAGTCTTGTGTTGATGAAGATGGGCCATGCTGGGCCTCCTTTGAACCTCACCGCAGGCCGCAGGCAGGCAAGTCTGGGGACCCCCGTTCCCAGAACGCCGACAGTAGCCCCCGGGCCCAAGGCGCGCCCGGACTTGGCCGTGCCGAGAGGCCAAAGGGCGAGGGCGAAGCGCCGCGGGCCCTAACAGCCTGCGGCCTTGGGAATCGCGTGGCAGTTGATGGGACGTGGGCGGCACTGTTCCCCCCACGCCCCCTTATTCTGCGCCCTGCTAGGTGGACTTGTAGTTGCACACAGCTGCTCCCCTTCCTGCTGCTCGAGCGTCCCCTGTTCTTCCTTCCTTCGAACGTCTGCTCCCGCCTCCAATCCAATCTCGAATCTTCACCCTCCTTCCCATCGCCATGACTCCGACAAGGAAGGAGAGAGGGGAGGTACCCACGCCTCCGTCTTGTACGCCGCCATCGGTGGCCCTCGCCGTCGGCCAGTCGACCGTACTCAATCAAGAGTGCCTGGGCAGGGACAGCTTGTCTCTGGCCACCGTCTTCAACGAGTGTGGGAGGACGACAGCCTGGCCCGCGTCCCACTTCTCCATTGACAGGATAGCAACCGAGGTCCCATGTTTTACCGACGCCTTGTGGGCGGGTCTGGTTCCCCCTTCTCTGATTTCTTCAATGCCGTGCTCTCCCATTATCAGATCCACATGATGCATCTAAGCCCTGAGTCCATCACCCTCCTTTCGGTCTTCGCCTTCGTTTGCGAAGCCATGGTGGGCATCTCTCCTTCGGTTGCCTTGCTGCGCCACTTCTTCTCGCCACGCCTTGTCGACCCTTCCCAATGCTGGGCGTGCGTGAGCTTTGCTGCCGAGCCTGAGACCGAGGCCTCTGGGATTGACTTCAAACTCCCCCTGCCCGCGGTTGGGTTCCGCGAGCGGTGGTTGTACGTGGACGCAGGGGTGCCCAGCCCCCTGCTATCGGAGCCGACCTCGCCTGCTGTCCCCAATTCGGGTTGGGGCCAGGAGACGCTCAAGAGCCCCCGGCTCGTCTTTGTCTGGACCCGCTTCATGTTCCTGAGGAAGCTCGGCGTGACAGCGCCCAAAGTGGTGAAGGAGTTTCTGTTGTGCCGTGTCGCTCCCCTGCAATGCCACTCTCGCCGGATGTGGGCCTTCCGTGGGCGCGAGGATAACATGAGGCTCCAGGAAGAAGACCTGGCTCCTGCGGCGCTGAAGTGGACGCTCTTGACCTTCGCCGGGGACCCCAACCCTGGCAACGTCCGGCAGGGAGGGGCCTTGCTGTATCTCTGCCAGAGCAGGGCCGACTTCGTGAAGCAGATGCCCGTCCTTGATGAATGGGGGCTACGCCCCGCTGGCCTCCGGGGACCTCGCGAGAATCCAATGGTGGTGACTGCCCTTCCAATCGGCCAAGGCGACTCCTCCTCAAGTGGCGGAGTAGGGAAGCAGGAGGCGCCGGAGGCCAAGGAGGCTCCTGATGAGGTGGCAGCGCCGGGTGATGCTCGCGAGGGGACGGCTCCTGGGACTCGGGCCGCTGCGGCCGAAGGTGGCAAGTAGCCGCTCCCAGCGCCTGTGGTTGGGGCCTTGGAGGTCCCAGCCGCGTCTTCTGGTGAGGTGATGGGCGGCACGCGCCAGGCAGGCACCCCTCACGCGGATCGCTCCGATGCTCCGTCCTCGACGCAGGTTGATCCTTGCACTCTTCTCTCGGGCCGCTTCCGCGTGGACTTTGAGGCCCTCCGAAGGAAAAGGGAGGCCCTGGGTGACGACTCCCCTTGTCGCGTGCTGAAGCGCAGGAAGTACTTCGCCACTGACGAGTAAGTCTTCTTCCTCTCTGGCTCCTGATCCTCTTGTTGCTTTCACTGATCCTTGTTCCACAGGCCCCTTCCAGCCGAGCTCGCGGAAGTAGCAGAGGTGCCGCCTCCTTTAGATTCGCCCCCTCTACCGTCCTCAAACGCCCCGAGAAGCTCTGCCCTTGTGGTGAGGGCGTCTGAAGGGGTGGACCATCCTGAGGTGCACCGCGGCCCTTCATTCCCCGCGATTTTCCTTCGCGGGCCCTCTCGGGGGATTGCCAGTTTGCCGTGGGCTTCTTGTCTGGTCGTGGACTGCGACTGGTTGAGGCGCCTCCTGCGCCCTTCATCCGGAGGCGGGCTGGCTCCAGGCCGGGCTTCTGGTGCGGCGCGCCCGGCCATCGCGAGGGCGCCAGCCCCCAGCCCCTTGCCCGGAGGAGGAACGGTGATTCGTGGCCCCCGACGCTTGTTTGGGGCGGATGATGGTGTGGAAGATGTGCTTGAGCGCGCCCAGGAGCGCCGCGCTCGCCGCCAAGGGTTCCTTCGAAGGGCGACCGATGCGGTGAACTTGCTTGGGGAGGAGCTTGCTGACGAAGACGCGTGCCTGGAGGCTAAGGGCCTGCGTCTGGCTGTAGGGAGGCACGAGCTGGAGGCCGCCATTGCCCTTGCGCGCCGTCAGTGTGATCTTGACGATGAAGAGGCGAAGGCGTCGCTGGAGGCCGCTTGAGTGGCCCGATCCCAGGCCGCCGAGGAGGCCCGAGGAGCTGATCGGTGGCGAGAGGCGGCGGAGGAGCGGGCTCGTGAGCTCCTGGCCTAGTGCCACTCACTTGAGGAGCAAGCGGAGTTGCGCGAGTTGGCCCTTGCGTCGATGCGGGTGGCCTCCGGCGACCCAGCTGAGCTCCAAAGGCGCGAAGAAGCGTTGATGCTAGAAGCCGACGAGCGCACCCGCGAGTACGAGCGGCTGGAGACGAGGGAGTGCTTGGTGATGCAGGCGGAGGGAGATGTCGCCGCACGGGAAGCTCGTGTCCTGGAGGAGGTCAGACGTCGGGTGGCGATGGTGCGCCAAGACCTCGAACGCGAGTTCGAGAGGAGGCTGGAGTTGATCCGGGTCGAAGCTAAAGGGTGGACCGCAGTCTTGAGGGCCAAGCGGGAGGAGGCGACACGGCTGGCCGATGCCTCCCGGGCCGCCCTCGAGGCAGCGCGAGGGGAGTTAGCCGCCTCCCAGGCTGAGGTGCTCCGTCTTCGCCAGCGGGTGGAGGAAGCTGAGGGCCTCGCGCACCAAAACGCGGACGAGATACGTCATCGGTAGGTCCTGGAGCACATGCACGGCCCCATGCTCGCTGCGCTCCGGGAGAGGGCTAGCGCAGCCTTGGGCAACATCTGTGAGGCGGCCGTTGACGAGCCGCACACAGCCAACTATGCTGGCCATCTTCAGTTTTCCACTGCCGTGGTGACGCAGCTCGAGGCGCGGTCGGCCAGGGCCGACGGGTTGGTGGAGGAGAGGAGCCGCGCCCTGCTCGGGTGTGCCTTTTCTTGTGTCTTCAGTCATCTCCGGAACATGGACTCCCGTTTTGATTTCGACGCCGTCATCGCCCCAGTCCCCCAGGCCGTCCGAGGCGACCTGGCGCACTGGGTGGAAGACAACGTGGACGCCCTTGTCAGGGCCTTCGCTTCGGATGATGACGACGTGATCGTGGCTGCTGACGCGGGCGGTGCGGTGAGCAGCCCTGACGCTGCTCGTGGCGACGTAGATGACGATGGCGAGTCCGGTGATGCCAGCGGCGGCTCGGGAGGTGCTGCTGAGGACGCATTGGGGGATTGGTCCGACTGAGCGTATGCTGCTCCTGTCTTTTTTGCCTTGCATGAATAGAACTCAGGCTTTTGACCTGATGGCCGTGAGAGCATTTTGGGAGGGGGAGCCCCTCATGTAAAACCTGTGTTCATCATCTTAGTAGTTGTCATATTGCGCGAGCGCCTGCGCCTGGTGGCTGGCTGGTTTACCTTGGTTTCGCACTAGCCCCAAAGCAGCCTGTGCATGGGTGTGACATCTGGGGTGTTCTTTAGTTGGATCCGTAGGATACGGGAGTGTCGCTAGTGAGGAGCCTCACGGGCATTGGCCTTCTTCACAGGCTCTGGGCCTTTTCCTCGAGTGTGAGAGCTTCGCAGGCACTCGCCTTGCTTCACAGGCTCTGGGCCTTTCCTCGAGCGAGAGCTTCACAGGCGCTCGCCTTGCTTCACAGGCTCTGGGCCTTTTCCAAAACGCGATGGCTTCACAGGCACTCGCCTTGCTTCACAGGCTCTCGGCCTTTCCTCGAGCGAGAGCTTCACAGGCGCTTGCCTTGCTTCACAGGCTCTGGGCCTTTTCCAAAACGCGATGGCTTCATAGGCACTCGCCTTGCTTCACAGGCTCTGGGCCTTTTCTCGAGCGAGAGCTTCACAGGCTCTGGGCCTTTTCCAAAACGCGATGGCTTCACAAGCACTCGCCTTGCTTCACAGGCTCTGGGCCTTTTCCAAAACGCGATGGCTTCACAGGCACTCGCCTTGCTTCACAGGCTCTGGGCCTTTTCCAAACAGGGCAACCTCCGCAGGCACCCAAAGATCCTCCCGAGAGGGAGCAACAGCAGCAGTTGGGTTGCGCACGAGCCAGGCCTGACCGGACTCGCGAGGGGCTCGTGAGGGGAGGCAGCTGTGGCGAAGCAGCAACCAGAACGTGAGAAATAGCTCGAGCGAGAATAAGCACCCCTTCCCCGAACACACGCAAATCTCATTTTGGAATCAAACTTAAATCCAGCGGGGGAAAAGCTACAGCCAAAGGGAAAGGCAATGAAAGTAGACAAAAGGCCGCGTCCGGCACCTAATCTAGTCTTGGACGTCTTCTCACCAACGCGGAGCTAAGTGCTGTCCACTGGGTGTGGGAGGGAGCCCCAGGGCCTGAGGTCGGCGCCCCTGAGACTCTGGGGCGTGTACAGCCCCACTCATTATTACGTGAGAGTGTCACGGGGCGGCGAGCTTCACAGGCACCGGGCCTTCTTCGCAGGTACTAGCCTTGCTTCATATCGCCAGACGAGGGCCCCGCCTTGCGCCACACTCTAGTGCCATCGGCAACGACCAGAACCCAGGACGCCGCCCGATGGGGTAGAGCAGTCGCCAGCGGTTCCCCCGACGACCACGGGTCCTCCGCCAGGGGCAGGCCCTGAGGCACCTCCCCAGCAAAGGGCCTACCTCCTGAGAACACCTTGCTCCGAACGCCGCAGTGGTGATGTCGGATCTCAGCCCCTCTCCTGCAGCCCCCTGCGCCCTCCTCCCGAGGGGTAGGAGACTGTGGGAGCGGGGCAGCTGCTTGCCGCGACGACCTGCACCTCCTGCGATCCATGGTTAGCGTATACCTGCTCCTGAAGAATTAGCGGTGTCTGACAATCGTTGCCTCCAGCGTGGCCAGCGGGACCGTTCTGGGGCTCCTGGAGAGGCTCAGCTTCCAGTGCCTCGTCCCCCCAGCTTGGGTCGAGGAGCGAGCCTTGTCCGTTCTCATGAGGGTGTCCTTGGTCCATCATGAGGGGCATGTATTCCTCCGTCGCCGTCATCCTGAATGCCATGCCGTGATGCCCCGCACGCCACGCGGTCCCGCCTGTCACGCCAACCGCGGGGTGGCAACGCGGCCGCTCGCTGGGGCCGCGAGTCGCGTCGGGTCCTTCTTCGAGGATCGGGGGCGGGGGCAGCGCCGCCGCCGGTTCGGTGCTGACAGCTTCGCTGGCATCGGAGTAGCCTTGGAGCCCGCGGGCACGCGCGGAGCCCCCGCGCGGGTCGCCTTGGGCTTGAGATGGGAGCTGGGTGGAGAAGGGGTGAGCCCCCGAGGCGGCGAAGCCCAGGAGCTCCGCCACTCGCTCCAGTAGCATGTCGCGGCCGCCCTCCAGCAGCCTGCACTGCAGCAGTTCTCGGGCCACTATGAGAGCGGCCCTGGAGTTCGCCTGCTCCCGGCGGGTGTACGGTGTCATGGTTGCGGCGTGATTGGAGGCCCATGCTGCCGACCATGCCTGCCGCGGTGTGAGAGTTGCCGAAGTCTGTCCACGTCGCCCGCGGCCCGCAGAGCCCTGCGGACCGCGGGCTGCCTGGGGCGCGAGGTCGCCCGAGGCGTGCGGCTCTGCGCGGGCGGGCCACGCAGCCCATGGGTCGGGGTTGCCCTCCTGGTCGCCGGGCATCGTGATGATGACGCGACGGGGCACGGAGCGGTGGAGGACGAATTCCGGCGCACCCCTACCTGGCGCGCCAAATGTCGGATTTCGGGTTCCGGCAGACCCTTAAGGTTCAAACACCGGGGTGCGCGCGGAGATTACGCCTTCTACCTCCGTGCCTTGCAAAGATCTAAACTACTCAAAGAACTGCACGGGGGACACAAGATTTATACTAGTTCAGGCCACTGTTGTGGTGTAATACCCTACTCCAGTGTGTGATTGGTGGATTGCCTCATGGGGCTGATGATGATGAACGATACAAGGAAGAACAGCCTCGCGAGGGTCTGTTCTTGGCTGGGGCGATGAACTGCTAGGAGGAGTTCAGCCACCCTTCTCTTTCTCTCTATTTCTTACACTTACTACCCAACCAAACCAAAAGCTCGAGCCCCTTGCTACGTGGGCGGCTGGCCCTATTTATAGAGGCCTTGGTCCTCTTCCCGAATATTGAGTGGGAAGGGAGCCAATAATGGCGGGCTAATTTGAAGGGGGACAGCAAGTATCAACTACCCTGACAAAAGCAGTCTCCGCCTGCGGAAAGGTCTGGTGATGACACCGTCTTGGGCTCCACGGTGACCTCTGTCTCGTAGTCCTCCTGGTCTTGGTCTCGTTGCACGGAAACGGCAACCTTTGCCTGATGCCTCGGTACTCCGTGGCTGCGCTTGCCCCCTTTGCACCAAAGAGGAAGGAAGGATGCTGCGCGCTGGCACCCGCCTGGCGCCTTGAGTCGTCATGGCTTGCGTCACGGGCACCTCGTGAGGTACCCTGCCTTGATCTCTCTGCCTCCTCGCGAGCCAGCCTGACGAGGCCGTGCCTGAGGAAACCCCGTGTCATCCGCCTCGCGAGGCTTGGCCCTTCGCGAGGGTCTTGAGTCTTGTGGTTATGAAGATGGGCCATGCTGGGCCTCCTTTGAACCTCGCCGCAGGCCGCAGGCAGGCAAGTCTGGGGACCCCCGTTCCCAGAACGCTGACAACTCTGGTTTATTCTTATCGCCACCATTCAGGGTTAGGTTCTCTCATTCCAGAATAACCAATTATAATTGTGGTCTCAGCTGGAATGCTGAACTGAACCATGCAGTGTACTGACCCGCTGAAATGCTTGTGCATTCCACTAAATTTAAGCACCGCTATTTGCATAAATAAGCAGACCACAATGCCTCTTGTCCGCGCACCTGTCCAAAAAACCACCGTGCAGCCGTGCCAGCTAGTCCTTGGTCCATGGATGAACTGGTAGAAAGTGCATTCCGGACTAGGATGCAGTTGTTTTCGCTCGTCCCTGCACTGCAATCAAGAAGTAAAACATACGAATCAGCTTCTTTTAGATTGCATTGGTCATTCTACTACTAACTTATTTTTTTAGATTGCACTGGTCCTCAGTATCCCTGTTGTCACCTGGGAAATAAACACTCTACTACTAACTTATTATTTTAGATTACTGTAAAAATGGATTGTTTAGATGCCGCTATACTACAAAGTTTACACTGTTCACATAACATAACAATGCATGGTTGATGCTAGCTAAAGTTTTATTCTGCTTCATCGAGAAATGTAATATTTTTATTATTCGCAGAAAAAGTGTAATATTTTATTTCAGTTATACATAAGCTATACCTCAAGCTAATACAGGACATGAGTGTCTGTCAGACCTAAATGACTTATTTGGTTGCACAAAATACTCCATAAACATGCATGTAAACCGTCAAACATCTCTGGAACTATACATTAGTGGAACCCAGGAAACAACATATAATAAAAGTACAACTTTTATCTTGTGATCAAATTCTTACTTGGTACTCAGTTTGATTTGTGCAAGTGATTTGCTTCTTATTTCAGAGTAGTCCTTAGATCATGCAAACAAACACACTATGATATCTACTCAAGATACGAGTGCCCATTTCTCTCTCTAAAAACATGGTATATGAGTACCTATCATACAGAACATACGTGCAAAGCACGTGCCTTAGTAGAAGTCTAGGTGGCTTTGGAACAGCGGACGGAAGTAGAAAAGGATCCACACGAAGGGAGCTGGGGCAGTAGAGCAAGGCAGATTTCGAAGGAATATATACCTGAGGGTCATCGGTATGTCGCAAAGACGGCATCGGGAGGCCCCATCTTGGCCACAATACCGCAGGGAGGAAAAAGGGGTCGGAGGCCCTCCCGAGCCGGCGCTCTCTCGGAGAGAATGGCACGGCCGCCGATCGGGACGCGCGGGCAGCCGTTGGTCTCCTCCCTCGCCGCTGACGATAGCGTGAATGATGCACCTACACCCCTACGCCGGTCGAGGTTGTCCGGCCGGATTTTTGACCAGCCGTGAGCTGAGAGAGAGTGTGGCCACCTATGTGTTTCTTAGATCTGGAGAGCATGAGAGAGTGAACGAGAGGAACCCTAGTAAAGCAAGCGCTAAGGCTCCTGCTTTTATATATAGTGGAGTGATTTTGTTGTACCAGCTTAAAAAAATGTGCTCCTATGTGTACCCGCGAGTGGGTGTGAGAGAACTAGTGCGTGCGTGCACCGCTTCTCTTCCTGAGAGTACAATATACTATGCCCAAAGAATGTTCACCGCAAGAGTAATAGTACAAGTGTGTGACGTGTGAGCTAAAATAAAATGTGCGCGCCGTCTTTTGTTTTTTAGAAGTTCTGAGGGTAGGGTGTGAAGAGCACATATGTGTGTGACATCTACCTGCAGATAGACGGTGGGTGCGACATGCGAGTCTGCGAGAGGACTCGGGAGAGTCGTGACTCATGAGGGTGCGTGTGCGTGAGAGAGAGGGGGCACGTATCAATGCAATGCATGTGTCCGTAAATCATTATCCGACAAACGTTCGCCACAAGCCTTTTCCTGACGAACGCCGTAAGGACCGTTAGATCGGCATCCGACACTGTCAGTTTTGCCATGTCATTTAACAGAACAACCACTCCTCCTACACACAAATCTTCCATGTGAGTGTTAGCAACTGCCGTATGCTCCCTCCATTCTGAAATGCAGTGCATATAGATTTATTGAAAATTCGAACCTCGCAAAATTTTACCGAGTTTTCGTGTACCAAATTGCACATGTAGAATACCATATATATATATATATATATCATTTCATTCATCTTCGAGATGTAACTATAAAGTTGGGTGAGGAGTCTACAAAGAAAGACCATCGTATCACCTGCAGCAATTTCAAGCATCCTTTAGTGTCGAGGAATATCATAGGAACTCTATATGATATGATTTTTATAGGATTTTTTCCTTTAGAGCCAATTGGTTCATAGGAATAGATTCATATACTCCACATTTCAAAGGAAATAAACATGATATCATTTCTATAGCTTTAGAGCCACTTGGTTCATATGAATGGATTCCTACACTCCCTTAATTTCAAAGGAAAATAAACATTAGCGTATATTCAATACAAAAGTTCCTATGATATGAACCAAATTACATCTCTTTTCTAATCCCTCCTCATAGGAATTGAGAAACATGTCATCTCTAGATTCAATAGAAAAGTTCCTATGATGTGCACCAAATGACATCTCTTTTCTAATCCCTACTCATAGGAATTGAGATACTCCATGTCATCTCTTTCCCTACAACTTCCATGTATACATCTTCTATTCCTAAATAGATAGTACAACCCACTAGTAGCTTTTTTCCAAAACATGCAACTATGGCACAAGAACTATATAGTGTGCCAATAACTTTGAAAGATGGTCGCTGGATGAAGCTAACCCGACAGTGCAGAGATAGGCAAATCCTAGCACTACTGGCCGTTGGATATCATCAACATTCCACCAGATCTGCCACATGTACAATTTAGAAGACTCCATGGTTGAACTTAAGCATAATGCACAAACCTCAAAACACAAGCACTTCTCCTTTGTTCTAGAATCTTCTGTATCATAATTGATTATTTTTTCTAAATCAATTGCCGTTATTTGTTTTTTACTTTATGATTTACTCCCTCCGTTCCAAAATAGATGACCCAACTTTGCACTAACTTTGTACAAAGTTAGTGCAAAGTTGGGTCATCTATTTTGGAACGGAGGGAGTAAAATGCACAACCCCATGAATCTTAACATTTTTATAAAACTTATTGATTTTGAATGAGATGAACTATAAGAACTAAACGAACATCTACATCATTCATATATGACTCAAAGCTTTACATGCTATAGTGTGTACTTATACATAATTTGGTTTCAAAATCTCATGCATTCAATACATGTGTACCTTACTAGTTTTGAGTAGAGTAGCAAATTTCACGCGGCCCCGGGTATATCAAAATGCAGGGCCCATGCATCATTGCTTTTCGGTCAAACCTACGTCCACAATTTTTTGTACGTACTATATCTCCACTGGTCCCCGAACCCAAAATGTTGCCTCGTTCCCGTAAAACCAAGCGGCCCACACATATTTAAGGCGTCGGCTCGAACCCGTTTACTACGACGTGGCCCTGCACGCCGTAGTACTCCTACAAACCCTACCGCCGCACTCATCATCAGTTTTCTTCAAGAGGACGAGGGAGAAGCCGATTTGTAGTGGAGGCGCTTTAAAAAAAGGATCTGTAGTGGAGACCCCTACCCTAGGGTGCCCTAGGTAGCTGCTGCACGCATCATTGTTTTCTCTTTTCTTTATTCTCTTGCGCCCTAGAGTGAAATGATGGTTGCTTCGTCCGTCCAGCTTAATGCGGGAATGTGGGGCTTTGTGATTTGACCCCTCGTCGCTCATTTTCTACTACTGTGGTGCTATGACCGGGGTGCCTCCAATTCCAACCGCTGCTCCGAACTGTAATTTGGTGCATCGCACGTGGAACAAGATGGTGGATGAGCCACATGTCGGCCAAAGGGGTCCTGCTAAGTGTGTCGCCATTTCGTGTGTGGACTGACCCTGCTTGAGTTGCTACGCCAACACGACAGGAGCAGCCTACCACTTGGTTTTTGCTCCTTGGTGAATCCCGACTATATTGATCTAAAAAGATACGTGCTGAACTACCCTCTCCATCTCGGTTTTTTTATTTTTAGGCATCTCAGTTTATAGGGCCTGCACGTAGTTCTAGGTCATCCATTTGACTAACTAAATATGAGTTACGATGTCACAAAAAGTATATCATTGGATTCTTAAGCGGATGTAGTTGTATTTAAAAGTCGAGGGCGGGGCTTTTCCTGCGCAGTAGGCGGCGGGGCAGTTCCGCCTAGTCGGTTCGACAGAGACGCGAGAAGACGAGGGAGTAGGCTGCTGCAAACATAGGGCTGTGTGATTTGACAGCGAGTTACTGCTGGACAGGTGGGGCCCCATGATTTGACTTGCCATTATCATTTTAACTGTGGTGCTACGACCGGCGTGAGTCTCCCAGATTCCAGACCACCTCCATACAGGTGACTCTCCCAATGCTCCACCATGTAGTAGAGGCTGGCTCTTGCATGAGAGCCCACTTCTCCACTTTTTCCTTGCCTCTCTTTCCTCCACATATGCAAAAATGCCATGTAAAGCACACTATTGTACTTACTTTTACTTGCTCCTACAGGTTCTTAAGCTTGCCACATAGGCATAAAGTCTGATGTGGCAAGTTAATCAAGAAGAGAGAGACCAGTTTGGTGACCCAAGGAAGAAACGGTGCTAAGCGCGTGTACCTAGGTGAAAAGACAATTTTGAGTCTATAACTAATTAAATGAAGCAAACTTAGCAACACCATTTCATTGGAAGAGGTCACTCCTTGGCAAATGCAATAAATACACGCGCTTAGCACCGTTTATTCCTTGAGTACGAAGAAAGAGATAGAGCGGAGTAAAAAATACACTTATAGCCAACCTTGTTGTAGTATGAGTGACTAAGTGATGACTATGTATGACATGCCAACATCAGATAGCCTAATGCACCGTGTTAAATCTCCAAGGGCGCGACCGCGCGAGCGGTGCGACGGTCGTGGTAGGCGCGACCATGATACGGGCTGCTGGCAGCCCTTGGATCTGAGATCAAACGGTTGCATGCTAAGTTGCTGAAAATTTGCAGAATAACCCTCCAGGATAGGATATTCACCCATAGGTCTAGAATCATGCCATGCAACCGTTCGATCTCAGATCCAAGGGCTCTCGGAAGCCCGTAGCATGGGAGAATGGAAAGCCACTACCCTGCCGTTCGCATGCTGGCAGTTCGCTCCTACTCGTCCCCGCACGTCCTTCAATACTACGGCGGTTCGCTCCTAGTCGTCCCGTCCATTCACATTACGGCAGTTCCAATAATCCTAACCCTCCTCCCAAATCCATGGTGTCCCAAATCTCCACGATCGGCGGTGAGTACAAGGTTAGAACCATCACCGGCGATGAGTTCGATGTCATCTACACCCGTTCTTCCGCGATGGTGAAAGGATGCCTTTCTCGCTTCAGACGCATGTTCGAAAACTCAGATGATGAGTGGGTCGCTGGGCTAGATGTTGAGTACACCACAGTCCTGGGACGAGAGAAGGATCTAAAGGACGAAGAGAGGAAGATGCCCGCCGTGATCCAGGTTTGCGTACATAACGTTTGCTTGGTCTACCATATATGCCATGCCGACGCTGAGTGCCAGGATTTTAAGAACTTCCTCAAGGACAAAATAGTGAAATTCATTACTGTAGACTTTACGAACGACGAAGAAGTACTGGGTCGGATAGGCCTCGTTGTAGGCAACCCCTTCGACCTCCAGAAGAATCGGCTGGTGCCCTCTCGTCGGCCTTCGATGCTGACCCTGGCAGGAGCCATGGTTCATCCTTCGTACGGTAAACTGGATAAACCTCCATACACGTTTCATCGTCATGCATGGCAGCGGAATGTACTAGATATAGACCACATCCACTATGCTGCATTGGATGGCTACCTTTGTTTCAATATCTACAAGGGTTGGATGAAGAGCAACAGCCAAGTGTGCGGTTCAAGCAAAGAAGTATCGACCAAGAGGGATATGGACAAGGACGAAGTCGAGGACGTGGACGAGGACTCCGAGTAAGGTGGCAGTGTCGTTGCTCATGGTGGTTCTAAACTTCTAATGCAGTATCTACCGGATTAGTTGCATAGTTTAATTTCCTATGTGCTTAGTTTAATTTGAGGGGTGTGTTGTGCTGAGCCCCCAGCAGAACTATGTTATGTTTCTTCTTATTACTTTAACTCTTCAGTATGTACATACTACTAGTATTACTTTAATAGAATTTAGCACCCCAATTAAGCACGTAGTAGCTTTTTTAATAGTACTATATGCATAATTTGGTGACGAGCGCTCTCTATATGTACCACCTTTTTCTAATTTCAATTTTTGCTCCATGGCGCAATCCATCGATAGTACTACTGTACAAAAGTATACATTTTTAAAAGGCTAGAGTACTGTTCCTCACATATATAGCTAGTTAAATTCTCAAACTAGAACGACGTGCATGCCATGTAGTAAACCGATACGGAGGAAGTATAGTAAAAATGAGGTGATTTTACCGAGCGATCGGCGCGGGAGCATGGCCTGTCATGCGGTCCCACGTGTCATGATGTACCAAACCAATGCGCGTGTCTCTCTTGAGGCAGAAGCAATACTAGTACATGGTCTGAGATGATGGCGAACCGAAGTGTGAAATAATGGTTGCTTCAACCGTCTGGGAAAGTGCGGCATTGTGATTTGACGTCTCATTGCTCATTACTACTAATGGGCCGGTACGAGTGGGGTGCGTCCCCCTGCTGTTCTGCACTGTTATTTGGTGCTTGACATGTCAACCCGGTTGCTATATGTCCCACATGTCGGCGACAGGAAGTACAGAATTCATGAAAGGGAGCGTCGACGGAGGAGTATACTACAGAATTCATGAAAGGGAGCGACTTAGTTTTGGAAAAATATGTTTTTACGGAGTATGTACCCACTAGGTTTTATAGGGCTCATCTAAAAAACATTCATTTTTACGTTTGATAAGTCTCAATTCTACTATACTAATAGTAGTACCATCACATGTTGGATTTCGAGGTGCGTCAGATCACCCGACGCAAGCAGTGTCAAGAGGAAACTAACCAATGCATGTACAAGTTCATGGAAATTTAGTGGTCATTCATGCATTCGTTCTAATTAATGCCTCGGTAAACATAACTTCTTGAGAAAAACGAGTGTACTAATTACTTGTGCAAACTAAGAAATTAATTCGACCACTCACCGTCTACCTTGGTTGGAGAGATTTTGAAATTGAGCCATAAACTGGAAAGGAGGGAGTAGTAACTTTTGTCTCGATTACTATTTGTGGCCTTGTATAGATGCAAAATGTACTTTTTTATAGTGGCCTTGTATAAGTAAATGGAGGGAGTACTAACCAGAGCACGTAGTAGGGACGAGGAGTAAATGGAGGGAGTAGTAAATTTTTTCTCCTCGTGCTACGAGCCACCGCGCGCGTGGGCGAGGGAGCGGGCGTAAGGCGTAGTAAGCAACCTTCACCTCATCCTGCAAGCCACCGCGCCCATGGGCAGGGGAGACGGCATACTAAGCAAGCTTCTCCTTGTTCTGCGAGTTGACGGGACACATCAAAAGTACTCCAGTGTATAGAGCCTTGCCTCTAAGGTAGGCCCCACATGGTTTGCCCCTTTTTTAATTTAACATAACGCGTCAAGTCGCAATTTGTTTGTTCGCCCGTGGTAGAAGATCCTCCCTCCACCAAGTGGACAACCAGTACACGTGCCAAATTACCACGTGGGCTGCCTTTTTCGTATAGAAATGAGCTCCACCATGTACCCGCGCAGGTGTGGTTGGGAAAGAGACGGGAGTACATGCGCCGTGCATGCACCTCTTCTCTTCATGCACGTCCCCCACCTACGTGGGTGTGTGTGAGAGAGATACAAACCTAGAAATAATGCGCCGTCCATCCCCATGCCTCCGCCCAGTCCGACCACCAGTCACCACCACGCCCCACTCCTCCTCACCTTATCTCTCATCTTTCTCCCTCCATTTTTATATACAAGGGGCCACTATCAAAATTACAATTTGCAGATATACAAGGCCACTAACACTAATCGATGCAATATTAATGGTGTTTGCCTCGTGGTACTAGCAAAGGAGGACATTAGTTATCCCTTGCATGCATGTGGGAGTTTGTAAAAAATGCATCTTGATGTTCCGTGCAATGCACGGGCATCTTGCTAGTCCATGAAAACAACACATGGCAAAATTCCACGGCGAACGAGGGATTTGAATCTATTGGGAGGGGCTGTTTGGATCTTGCCCGGGGTAGCCAAAATATTGGCGACCCTTTTGTCCACTGGTGCCTTTGCCACCGATGAACGAGGAATGGCTGGGGTGCTCATGCTGCCATGCATCCTCCAGCGCGCACGTTGGAGACGAGCTCGCACGAGCTGTGTTTTTTTGTCCCACAACACCGCCCGAGCCGCCCGCAGACCTACCGGCGACCCGCAAATTACGCCATCCAACCGTAGCCGCACACATTATGACAGCAACTCAACCAACCAGACGAAATTCACGCAAACATGTAGACAAACTGATATTTCATATAAACAACGACATAAATCATATAAAATACCAAATTTTCATACAAACATGACGGATTTCATTACATTCAAATGAACTATGCGGTGCTAGTTCTGGACAGCACAGGTATATAATACCTGGCCTAAATGGTCGCCCGCCGATCAATTTGTGTTCCTCATGTCCGGCAGCACGATCACCGGACTGCCGGGAGCCCCGGAGGTATATGCTTCAGCACAAAGGACGGCTCGCTTCCCCAGTGCCCAACTGATATCATTGGCTGGTGCCAAAGATGATGGTGGCCGGCACCGGTTCGAGTTCATCACCGGCCACTACTTCGCCATGGCCGGCACCGGCTCGAGTTCATCCTAACATTCCCCTCTTCCGTGGAGCCCATGCAGGGTCAACGAAGGTCCTCGCAAAAAAGGATCCGGCAAGACACCTGTTGTGTACGCCGGCGTCGCCTCTGCGGTGGCCTTCATGGGACCCAAGCGGTGGCGGCCTCCCGTGTTCTACTTCTCCTCGATGATGGCGGCGGACGCGGAGGCGCTGGCTACCCACTCGTCGGTCTCCGTGCACCCGGCTTCTTTCGCTGCTTGCATGGCGCGACCGCCGGCATGGGAGTCTCGGCCACAGAAACGGGAGACGCCGTACGAGGCAGCAGCGTGGACGGCAGCAACAACGCCCGTGCGCCGCTCCTTGTCGAGCTGGCCTGGAGCGGCGAGTTGCTGAACCGCGCACCGGCTTGGGGCGGCAACTGGCTCCATCGGACGAGGGGAGGGAGGTGAATCAGCAAGTTGCATAGCTCGTATCTGGCGGGCTACCGAGCTGGCTTGGATGTGGAGTAACTACTCTTCGTAAGCCATTGTAAGAGTGGACAAAATGGTGGAGGAGATAGGGGAGCGGCGGAGGTGTGCGATTCTTGGCCGATGTTTGGCCTCATTTAAATAGGAGATTAAATAGATGGCGGACGGGAGGAGCTCGGTCGGTGTTGCATTTAACACTGGCCTGGTCGTGAACGGACGTGTGTCCAAAGTGGGTTTCTTGGCTTCCACACGGGCGGGTTTCATGGAGGCGTTTGAATGCGGCACAGAGGCGTGTTCAGTCGGGCGTGCCGCGAGTGGCGCCCTCGACTCTGACCTAGGACACCGCGCTGTTCTTGCACTAACATGTGGGCTCTTTGGGTGCATGGCATGCATGTCGGTGACCCAACACAGGCAGCGCATGGTAGAGGAACCTTTAGTGGGCCAGGGCGGTCAGAAGCGGGCATTTCATAAACCGATGATTGTTCATTGAGTGTGACGTCATCTTTTTCATGTAGATAAGCCTACTATGTTGATAGCCCGTTCGATACGTTGTGATTCATAAAGACCGCTGCAAACATCAATGTTCTGCTTATCACAGATAAGATTGATTAATAGCTGTAACAATCCATGTCCTTAACAATGGGTGCATGCATGTATAGGTTGAACGTGTGTCTTGCGTCGTGTGCTGTGTGCATGCAGGCGTGCGAGTGTTGCGTGTGTGCAAGGGTACGTTTCAGTGTTGCATGCATGGGTGCGTACGTGCGTGTGTTCGTGAGTGCATGTGTACGTGTCAGTGTTGCATGCCAGCATGCGTGTGTGTGTACGTGTCAGTGTTGCACGCCTACATGCGTGCGTGTCTTGCGTGCATGCATGTGTACGTGCGTGGTGAGGCTACACGCTAGTCAACTGACTTTTTCATCTCCGGTCATTAGATTTTCCAGCCGTTGGATACGAAATCAAGGTCCTCCAGTTTATCATCAAACTCCACCCCCCTGAGTCACCAGCCACCACCGGCCAAACCGCCAGCCCCCACCGCCCGCGGCCGGCCCGCCCTCCCCGAAACCACTCCCCACCGCCGGTCCGCCGCCGCACCGGCCATCCCTCTATCCCCCCCCAAGCTTTTTCTCCAGGGATTCCCACCCCACCGCCCAATGAACGCCCCCAACCGCCGGTGACTGCCAACCAGAGGTCTCACGACTTCGAATACCCACCGACCACTAATTTATTACCATTCCTGTCCTTCATATACGTGCTGACGGGTGGGCCCCATGGTAATGTGTGCTGCTGAATGTGGACTGTTTGACTGGTCAATTGATCGTGTTATCAACAAATTACGGAGCTGTATGGTGAGCCAGTGACCGTATGATCACCCTAAAATTTACTCCTATTTTATTAACATAGTACAGACTCAAACTACCATTTCTTTCTTTCATATACGGGCTGACAGGTGGGCCCCACGGTTACGCGCCCCGATGGTGCAACACTAGTTGCGCCGCGTGGAACGTTTGACTGGTCAATTGATTGTGTCATCAACAAAATACAGAGTTGTACGGGTGAGCCAGTGACCGTATAATCATGATATGTATTTGTTTAACACGGTACAGATGCAAGGGCTCATATATACGCGCAAGCACTTGATGCTATAAGCGCACACACGCGAACCGTACCCCTTTGAGCACCATCGAGAGAGTGGGCCAGCATATATGATCTTGAGATTTTACGAAGTCACCATAGGTGCCTCGTAGTCGAGTGGAACGTCTCCTCCCACTGAATGTACGTCGCCGGAAAAAACTGAAATTAACACAAGATAAATGCGAGCACCGGGACTTTAACCTTGGTGGGCTCGAGAAACCACTGTCCTCTAACCATCCAACCACATGTTGGTTAGCATGACAAAATATATGTGGTGACCGTGATGAGCTTATTCTGAAGTCCAGTGACCATATTGTGCTTTCGCTTTAAATACAATGACCGTAAGTGTCGTTAACAAAATACAGAGCACGCATCAAATGCAAAGTCCGTCAGTGTCATCAACAAAATATGGAGACGTATTGTGAGCTAGATACCGTTGTGCTATTGTATATGCTTATTTTCTTAGTGGCCGATTGCATGTGTGGTGTGGTGGGCACATCATTTCTAGTTGTGGTGGGTCAACATGAAGACTCATGGGTCGGTTCCGTCCTGCACCACATATAGGTTGGACCGAGACGTGTTATACGAAGACCCATGTGGAGGACTCGGTGTACAACACGAAGCTACCAGAGTCGCTGAGGACTCTATCCCCACTGGTGATAAGCCGACTATATATGATTTGTAACCCTAGGCCCTTAGTATGTTATACAAGCTTGGGGGCTAGTTCGCCGATAGTATACACACACGCACAATGCCTGGTATTCACGTGTACTTTGTACACACCCCTATCACTAATATACAGTACCAGGAGTGGGCTCGTTCTTCAACTGCAACTGAATTCTAGCATGTGCATGTGTTTATTTCATATTATCGATCCATAGAGTGAGAGCGGTTTGAAATATAGGCAATCGATGCTTTTGCAATTCATATATAAACATTAATTAGTGCACTCCATGTTGTTAGTGTGAAGCACTTTATACATTTTTCACTTGCATGGATACATTCCAAATTGCTAGCTACAAAATAGAATACATGTCAAATTCAACATAAAGGGGGTTCCGAAGATTCAAATTCATAGGAAGTGCATTCATCTATTTGAACCCGAGATAATGGCATTTGTAAATCAGTTGTACAAGGGGGCATCAGTCTTTGTTGTGAGTTTGAACATGCTATATATATTCATACGCATATCTAACTTTTTTTTGCAACCAAGGAGATTATATCTGGAACCATGCATGAACTGAGGTAAGTTGCATATTTTTTAATATATATACTCGTGTACAATGTATATTCAAATGTACCCCCTCCATTCCAAAATAATTGTAGCTTTAGGATTTTCAAGAGTAAAGATTTGTGAAGTTTGACAAATCCTGAAAGTTCAATTCAAGAGAACCAAAAACGTTAATGCTTCTGCTCCCAAATATTGAACGAAGCGCCAAATAGGCCACTGGTCACCCGAAACCGCGCGAGACTAATGTTTTGGTGGTAGGAAATTACTGTCCTGACTCTGGCCCGTGTAGCCTATCGGCCCGATGTCCAAAGGTCTAAACCGGGGTAGGTTTGTAAATTCACCAAGATGCAAGAGATGCATTCATACGCCGTGGGCGCCTAGCCATGCGCTCGGCCGAAATCTATCCCGCCCACATTTGGGACACATGACATGATTGTCCTACCCCCAACCCACAATATGTCCGAATTTTTAGATGGGGGAAAGTTTGTAACTTTCCCCAAATTTCAAACAAGCGCGTCTCAAACCGAAACATTGTTCCCCCTTAGTTCCCCGCCTCCCTCTATTTCCCCATTCATACTCGTTGGGCGCAAAAACGCCCTCTCCACCAGCCGCAAAACCCTAGCCTCCTCCGTCCTCCACCCCATAGCGGCCAATCCACCGCCGCCCTCCTCCATCACGCCGGAGCCGGTACCCCGACGTCGTCGTCCAACGCAACCGCAACCGCAATGCCCTCAAGGACTTAGCAGCTGAAGCCGAGGCAGAGCTGCCTCCACGACGCCGACGCTGACATGCACTGTACCAGAACCACTTCGACCACACCGTCCTGCGCCTCACTGCTGTGGCTCCACTGTCGCAACCATCCACCGCACCGGACCTGTTCCCGCTACGCCGTCGTTTGCCGCCTCGGATCTGCTTCCCCGCCGCTGACAAACGGCCACCGCACCACACTCAACAACTTGGCCATGGGTTCGTCCAAGGCTGCACCATCCTCCACAACTTCTGGTTTCCGGCGAACAACAAGAAGATCGTCGGAAAATAGAAGGAGGACATAGCACTGCCAGCAGAAAGAGGTACTCCTCTTCCCTTATTCGTGCAAATCTTACGTCTCCGCTCACACCGTATTCATCCCATGAAAGAAACTAGTTGAGCGCTTCTTACTGCATCTTCTTTGTGATACTAAATGCACAAGGTTTCCTCCCTTTTACTATTTCACCTTTGCTAGAGGTCAGTAGCCCTCCTGGATTTCAATTCAGGGCCAGTCGAACCGCAATTAAAAGAAGCAGCACCCGCTTAGGCGCGCGGAGAACCTAGTGTGCCTGTTCCCTGGGGAAGCGGCGCATCGGTGTCTATCATAGGGGTGTGGGGCACAGGAGCTGCTTGCGCCCGATCTGGAGGTCGGCGGGGCTTGAATGGATGGCCGGGGGGCGGTGCCAAGCATGGCGGTGCGGTGAGGTAGAGGGGTGGGCACAGGCAGGGGAGGAATACTGGGCCGGTGGCCGCTGGCGTTTCGAGGACGATCGTCAACACTGACTCGCTAGAGGTAGATGAAGGCGATCTGCCCATTCTTTGTACATCGGACGGTGCAGAAAAAATGGACTGACCTATTTGCTTTCAGTCGACTGTTATTTTCAAAGAATCATGTAGTAATTTAGTGTGCCATGCATGTTGTAGAGCTATCATATGTCTCCCGTCATTTATTTCTCACCGACCTGCTATCTGCTACCTTTACACTGTACTAATTGTGCACACACTTCACCCATACTCACACTATTGTTTTTTATGCATGGATATTTCAGACTCTGACGTAGTGTTGATGAATGCAGAAAAGAAAAGACAGAAGTCGCTCCAGTGTAATTAGAAGATAAGCACTAAGCGTTCCAGCGCTCTAACGGGTCCAGTGTCAGCAGTTGGAGACAGTAAATGTAGCTCTGCAGTTGATGATCTCAATTACCACACACAACCATCCCAGGTGCTTGCTTTAACTTCGCGCTGTCAAATGTGATTGCATGTTGCATATGGTGTCTAGCTTGTATTGCTTCCAATTTGGTTAAATTGCATATGCTTACTTTACACATTATACCTTTGATAATGACATGCCTTCCTGTTTTTGATACGTACTACATATGTCTATTAACCATGTTCGTACATCAAACTAATGCTCTTTTGTATCCCTCATCAATCACTTATGATGAGACAGTCACCCGGGTGGGTTTCTGTGAGACGCCATACTCGTTTAAAGAGTGCAGTGTCATCCTCCACACATGATTCTCAAGAAACATCAAGGCTAAATGAAGATTGTCAACGTAGCTCTCTAGTTGATCACGCAATTCCCCCACACCACCATCGCAGGTGCTTGCTCTTACTTGGCAGTGTGATATGTAGTGTTCGTCTTACATGAAAGTAGTGTTCGTCAGTATCATGCATCAATGAGTTCTGAAGAGCAAATTTTATTCCTTTTCCTTGTGGGTTTGACTTGACAAGGCAAAATCAAGAAAGAGGAAGGAAAAGAGTAAGGAAGGCGATGATGGTGGTCCTCTGCAGCAACGTAAACGGAGCATCTGTACCGATTCTCCTTGTACTGATAGTGCATTACAAGGTCCAAGTCTCCGCTCCCCTACTCCACCATCCAAGGTGCTTGCTCTAACTTGGCAGTGTGATATCTGGTTGCATGTTGCATATGGTGTCTAGCTCGTATTGCTCCTAATTAGTATAAACTGCATCTGCTTAGCTTACACATGATACATGTGAAATATGACACGCTTTCCTGTTTTTGGTACATACTATATCTTATGATAAGGCACCTTTAAGTCGCCACTGTGATATTGGTTGTGTCTTGCATATGATTTATAGCATGTACTGCTTCTAATTTGTTGAAACGCCATATAGTTTGAACTTGGCAGAGTGATATTGGTTGCATCTTTCATATGGTGTCTAGCTTGCAGTGCTTCTAATTTGTTGAAATGTCTTCTGCTTCGTTACCACATCATAGGTGTGAATATGTCACACCATCCTGTTTTTCATATATATTCCATCCTCGCATCATGTGTTTGCCTTTCATTCGAGTAGTATTCGTCAGTATCATGCATGAATGAGTTCCGAAGAGCGAATTTTATTCCTTTTTCTTATCGGTTTGACTTCACAATGCAAAATCATTACAACTGAAGGAAATTAGTCCGGCAGTGGATGATGGTGGTCCTTCGAAGCAACTCAAAAAGGGAGTCTCTACAGATTCTACTCCGCCATCCTCCCAACAAGATTCGCAAGACAACACAAGGCTGGACAGTCAACGTAGCTATGTAGATGATGAGCACATGTCCCCTACTCCACCATCACAGGTGCTTGCTCTAACTTGACACTATTATATGTGGTTGCATGTTGCATATGATGTCTAGCTTGTATTGCTTCTAACTTGAATTGCATCTTCTTACTTTACACATAATGCATGTGAATATGACACGTGTTCCTGTTTCTAGAACATACGTGTACATGATGAGCACATCTCCCCTACTCCACCATCACAGCTGCTTGATCTTACTTGGAACTATTATACGTGGTTGTGTTTTCCGTATGATGTCTAGTTTGCATTGCTTCTGATTATGTTGAATTGCATCTGCATAGCTTACAACTTATACCTGCAACGATCACTTACCCATAAGACACATTTAACCTGGGACTGTGATGTAGGTTGCATCTTGCATTGTCTTCTAGCTTGTAATGCTACTAATTTCTTGAAATGGCACTTACGACGAGACACTTTTTACCTGATAGAGTGATATTGGTTGCATGTTCATATGGTGCCTAGCTTTCATTTCTTGTAATTTTGTTGAAATGCCTTCCACTTACTCTTTTTTCATACATATTCCATCCTCCTATCGTACGTGTGAATATGAAAAGCTGTATTTTTTTGTATATATTCCATCCTCCTATCCTGCGCTTGCCTTACATCAAAGTAGTGTTCGTCTGTATCATGCATCAACCAGTTATCCAGAGCTAATTTTATTCATCTTCTTGTGGTTTTGACTTCATAAGGCAATATCAGAAAATAGGAAGGAAAAGAGTAAGTTAGGGGATGTTGGCGGTCCTCCGCACCGACGCAAACAGAGACTCTCTAGATTTGCCACTGCTACTGCTAATGAAGTTGAAGTCCCAAGTCTACATGATGAGTTCATCTCCCGTACTCCACCATCGCAGGTGCTTGCTCTAAGTTGACAGTGTGATAATTGGTTTCATGTTGCATATGTTGTCTAGCCTGTATTTCTTCTATTTTGATTAAATTGCAACTGTTGAGTTTATATGTTATACATGTGCATATGACATGGCTTTCTGTGCCTAGAATACACTGCATCTATCTATCATACCATGTTCGTACATCAAAGTACTACTGTTGTGTATCCCGTATCAGTCACTCATGATTGGACGCTTTTAACATGCCAGTTTGATAGTGGTTGCATCTTGCATTGATTTCTACGTTGTACTGCTTCTAATTTTTCGAATTGCCACTTATGACAAGACACTTTTAACTTGGCAGAGTAATATTGGTTGCATCTTTCATGTGGTGTCTAGCTTGCATTACTTATATTTTCTTGAAAATCCTTCTGCTTAGTTTGCACATCATAGCTGTGAATATGTCATGCCGTACTGTTTTTCGTACATATTCCATCCTCATACGGTTGTCTTACATCAAAGTATTGATTGTCTGTATTATGCATCAATGAGTTCTGAAGAGTGATTTTATTATTTTGTGTTGTGGGTATAGCTTGACATGGCAAAGTCAAAAAAGAGCAAGGAAAATAATATAGTAGGGAGTGTTGTTACTCGTCGGGTGAAACGGAAAAGGTTCTGTCGTCAAGATTCTACTGGTACTTATAGTGCAGTAGAAGGTCCAAGTCCACCGGCTAAATCTACAAACACAGTATCACCTGCTCCACCAGCTGCAGCATCCGCTTCAACTGTACCAGCATCTCAACCAGTTACTCGTTTGTTTGCTCCGAAACTGGCCAGTTCCCAAGCTGCCTTCACACCTAACACTACTTCCGAAGCACTGCTGACACAACAGGACTTGGCAAGATCAGATGAACCTCATGAGCATCAACACCAAGACGGTACCTGACCGAGTCAAGTTGCAGTTGCATGCTCCTTTTTATGTACTCTCATAGTTTGATGTACACTAACACTTTCCATATTCGAACTAGCATCACGACGCAAGCGGAAATAGACATCAGGGATAATGCTTGACAGATTAACAAAATCTAAAGGAGGAAGAATGGAGATCCAATTTGAGGCAGGTTTAAAAAGGCCACGTGATGCTACAGAGTCAACCAAGTTAGTATCAGAGGCAGCCATTGTCGTGGTGTGTCATGCACGTATCCTCCCAACGTGGATCCAGTATAGGAATGAGAAAGACAATACCCAGTTTAACACCTTCCTTGACCATTTATCCGTAAGTAATGTTATTCATCGCAATTAGTAATATTGTCTTGCTCTGCCCCATACTTTCTAGCTTCCTCCTAATAAGACTCACATTCTTTTTTTCAACAGATGAGGTTCAAGTTGGATATGAAAGATGAAGCAACTAGACAAGCATGCACTCTTGTTTTTCAGTCTTCTCCATGACAGTATCAGTACCACCTTAGAAAATATCACTTTGAAGGCAAGGCTAACAATGAAATCGCCCAAACATCTCCAGTGGAATATATTACAGATGAAGACTGGACAACCCTCGTTAAACACTGGTATGATCCCAAGTATCAGGTAGGCTATATGTATTTGATCAGACCACATATTGAACTTGTATTTATGTATGTGTCTTACAAGTGTATCTTCTTCTAGGCTAACTGTTTGAAGAACAAAACCAACCATTCTAAAGTGAAATTCCAATAGACCACAGGATCTCGTAGCTATATTGCACACTGCGGGGCTCTTGTAAATAGCTGCTACTTCCTTCTTTTTTTGTGCCATATTATCGTATCTATATTGACTTGTTCCAAATACGGAGGAAATCCTGTGCGGACCAAAAAGAACCTGAACCAAATGCAGTGCAAATCTTCAAGGATTGCCACACCAGCAAGATGAAGGGCATGAGCACACCAGTTCAAGCCGCTGTTGTAAGTCCTTACTCTTCCTGCCTTGAACTGATTGGTACTGTGATGTGTTCATTTAACTACTTGGTTTGCAGCCAATGTCAGTTACTCTGTTCACTTTTATTCACAGTTGTCTTAACGTATCCTTTCACCTTACATGGTTTAAAAGAGATGAAGGATATTCTTTTGGTCTTGATCTGTAATCTACTTGTTATGTTCATGTGCGCACACAATGATAAAATAGCATGTTTGTTTTATATCTGTTTGCCCATGATATGAATGATGTCATACTATGTTCATCCTACTTTAAACCATGTCTCTTTATCCTTAGATGTCAACGAATGTGAGGAAATAGACAATACAGTAGGCATGCTACATGGACATATGTTCCGAAAGTGATTTTATTATGTAGTTGGCACTACAATACATGCTAATGTATTGCAGTAGTTCACCAAAATAAGTTATGTATAAACGTTTAACCTACTTTGTTTGTTTTTGTCTCATTAATAACTTATCTGGTACACTAATCTACAAGTTCAAACTTTCAGGAAGCTATGGAACAAATGATTGAACAACCACAACCACCTGAAGGTGACGAGGCTACTACAGGCACAATGTCACCTCTTGCCACAGTGCGTCAGTATCTCTCCACTAACAGTGCAAAAAGCACCTTCCTGCGTAATTCTGGGTTGGTTGTCAAGGTAACCTCGTCCAAATCGCCTACTGAACAAAATCTTCCTGCTAGACAGAGTGATATATCTGTGCTCAAGACACAAGTCCAATCCCTAATGGACGTTGTTTCGGAAACAAGAATAGTGGTTGAGAAATGTCGTCAAGATATGAATGGTTTTGAAACCAGACTATCAGACATTCGCTTCGTTGTTCAAGAGCAATGGCGGAAAAAGGTGGAGATCGTGCTGCTCCATCAGATTCTACAGCCTGAAACATTAGCACTCAGGTCAAATGATCTGTGCTTCTATACATCTGATGGTGCTTTTATCTGGAAGGACTGTAAACTTTATGCCAACAGGCCTTTTGTTGTATGGTTGGAATTTATTTTGTTGTGATACAACATTTATGATGCTGCCTCAGGCTGCAGTAATTACGACGCTATTTTTGTATAGTGTAGGTTTATCTTAGTAATGTATTCGGCCGAAAGCTTCGTAGGAGCCTGACATGCCAACATTCGTCGGGCCCATTCCAATTGGGCTAAAAACGATTACGGGCCGAAATTGGCATGTAGCCCACTAAAAATATCTGGGCCTAAATCAACATAAGGTTTCATATTTTTCTGGTAGGCATGTGCCCATAGTGGTCCTTTAACAGGCCTAAACATAATTTGGGCCCTCAGTAAAAATAGGTCGTTTACAGGTGTAAATATCTCGAGCCCATAAAATACATGGGCCTTTAATAGAACGAAAGTGAGATTGGGCCCTGATTGTGCCAAATAACCCACTGGACTTTAACAGGACGAAATTCGGACGACCCGTAAATGCGCCGACCTAATACATGGGCCTTTAACAGGCTGGAACTTCGGTCGGGCTAGATTATCGTCATTTTTATATGGGCCGTTTATGGGCCCGATATGATGTTGGGCCACATATGGCCCATGGTTTACGTCTGGCGTTAACAGGCCGAAAATGACAACAGGCCGAAAGTGGCCTAAAGCTATAGTGGGCCTCTAACAGGCCGAATGTCAGCCATGGCCGAATATGACCCAAATCCTTCACGGTCATTTATGGGCCGAAAGTTTTGATGGCCTGTAAATGGGCCCAAATGAAGCCGGACCTTTAATAGGCCGGAAATACACCGGGCCGTAATTTGGCCCAATTACTTAGCGGACTGTTAACGGGCCAGAAGTGACCATGGGCTGCGTTGATGACAAATTTAGGACAGGCCATTGACATGCCGATTTGATAGAGAATGTTGGGCCTTTAGCTGGGCCAGCCCATTATGGTCGGCAGAATCTTATGGGCCTTTAGTTGGGCCAGCCCATTGTGGTCCGTAAAATCTTGTGGGCCTTTAGCTGGGCTGGCCCATTATGGTCTGCAAAATCGTGTGGGCCTTTAGCTAGGCCAGCCCATTATGGTCCGCTAAATTTTGTGGGCCTTTAGCTGGGCCAGCCCATTATGGTCTGCTAAATCTTATGGGCCTTTGGTTGGGCCGGCCCATTTAATCTTTGTGGGCCACTTTTGGGCCGGTCCATGTGTCAACATATCATAGGCCCATCTTGACCGTTGGATGAGTGACACATGTGCCAACATGGAGCTGGCGCGTGGATCCGTCAGCCAATGAGAATTTTACACGTGGAAAATCGACAATGGTCGTGGCTGTTAACGGGTTATTGGATCCAAAATCCGACCCGATAGCTTAACGGTGTTCCGTTACAGTGGATGCCACGTATCGGTCACCCTTGACGAAAGCACTTCTATGACGCGCGATTTATCGTCATGGAAGTGGACACTTCCGTGATGATAATTTTGGCAATGTCATGAACACTTCTACGACAGCACAGGTATGACTATCTTGATTCTGTCATAAATTTGTCATGGATGTACATGCATGACAGAAAATGCGACCTACTGTGACAAACACGTATCATCACGGAAGTGTATTTTTTTTGTAGTGAGTGCTTCTTTTAAATGGCTTTTTCCGCTGACCGGGTTTAGAGCCTTTGAATCTGGCATTGACTGTCGTATCCTCAGTATTGTCGTTGTTAATGCGGCGCTTGTGTTTGTTGCGACGTGACCTGCCATTGCCATCCTTGGTATCCGAACTACCATGGTTCTTTGATATGTTATTGTTGCGAGCCAGCCAGCTGTCTTCTCCCGCACAAAAGCGGGTCATGAGTGTCATGCGGGCTGCCATAGATTTCGGCTTTTCCCGACCAAGGTGTTGGGCGAGCCACTCGTCGCGGATGTTATGCTTAAAAGCTGCTAGGGCCTCTACATCCGGACAGTCGATGATTTGATTCTTCTTTGTTAGGAACCGTGTCCAGAATTGCCTGGCCGATTCCTCTGGCTGCTGAATTATGTGGCTCAAGTCATCGGCATCTGGTGGTCGCACATAAGTGCCCTTGAAGTTGTCGAGGAATGCGGCTTCCAGATCTTCCTAACAGCCAATGGACTCTGCTGGCAAGCTATTGAGCCAATGCCGAGCTGGTCCTTTGAGCTTGAGTGGGAGGTATTTGATGGCGTGTAGATCATCACCGCGGGCCATGTGGATGTGCAGGAGGAAATCCTCGATCCATACCGCAGGATGTGTTGTGTCGTCGTATGATTCGATATTTACGGGTTTGAAACCCTCTGGGATTTGGTGATCCATTACTTCATCTGTGAAGCATAGGGGGTGTGCAGCGCCTCTGTATTGGGCTATATTGCGACGCAGCTCAAATGAGTCTTGCCCGCTATGTTCGGCCCGGACGGATTTACTTTTACTGTATCCGGCGTGACGGTTATCGTCTCACATAGTGGCGCGCCCTTGTGATCCGTAGATCGATCTTGCATGTTTTGCTTTGTCCTCCAATACGTCTCGAAGGTCTAGCATGTTTCCCCATGCCTTGTCATTTTTATTTGAGTGGCGTCGGGGTGCGGGCTGAGTTTTTGGCTCAAATGCCTCTCTGTCGCGGCCACGAGGTGGCCGGTCAGCCGCATCATATGCTGGAGATGTAGGTTTGAGTGCTTCCTCCTCCAGTCGGGGTAGCAACCTAAGCTTTGGGTAATTCTTGGAGGGGCGTTCGAGTTTATATTCCTCGGCCACAAGGACTTCAGTCCATCTGTCAGCTAGCAAATCTTGATCAGCTTGAAGCTGTTGTTGCTTTTTCTTAAGGCTATTTGCCGTGGCTATAAGCCGGCGCTTGAAGTGCTCTTGTTCGACGGGATCCTCAGGCACGACGAATTCGTCATCGTCGAGGCTTGCCTCGTCTTCAGAGGGAGGCATGTAGTTATCATCCTTCGCCTCTCCATCTGCCGCTCTCTCTGGAGGGCTGGCTTCTCCATCCTCCTGGCCTAAATCTTGCTAGAGGGGTTTGTTGTCGTCTTCGGCACTGTCCAGAGTGCTATTATCTCTTGTGTCGGGGTCACCGCTTTTGCTTTGGCGAGACTTAGAGTGGCGCCGCTGACGCCGGCGCTTGGGTTGCTTCTTGGAGGGGTCATCCTCCGCTGTCTCGTCGCCATTGCCTTCTTTGGGTGTGTCCAGCATGTATATATCATATGATGAGGTGGTTGTCCAATGCCCTGTGGGCAGCGGTTCCTCTTCGCCTCCTGCATCGTCGTCCATACCGTTGATGTCTTCGGAGTCGAAGTCGAGCATGTCGGTTAAGTCATCGACAATGACTACTAAGTGGGTGGTGGGTGGGTGGCGAATTTCTTCGTCATCCGCGTCCCAATCCTGCCAGATATAGTTCAGCCAGGACTCTCCTGACAAGGAGAGAGACCTTAATGAGTTCAGTATGTTGCCAAAGGGCGAGTGCTGAAAGATATCCGCGGAGGTAAACTCCATGATCGGCGCCCAATCGGATTTGATAGGCACAGGCGCTGGCGGTTGGGAGTCCGTGGCCGGGGAGGAATCCGGTAGTTCGGCGTCACGGCTCTCGTGAAGGGTAAGGTCGATACTCGGCTCGATCGCCGATGAGAGTGCGGCCTCCGTGGCGGGGTCTATCCACCCGTCCATGGATGGCGCAGCTGGTTCCGAACTGAGGGTCGGAGCGGTTGCCGGTGCGATCTCCTGAACACTGTCTGATGGTAGAGCTAAATCATACTCATCGTGACCGTGTGGCACACAAGGCAGGGGCTCGAATCCGTCGAAGATCAAGTCTTCGCGGATATCGGCCGTGCAGTTTAAGCTTCCAAAGCTGACCTGATGGCCAGGGGCGTAAGTCTTGATCTACTCCAGATGGCCAAGCGAGTTGGCCCGCAGTGCGAAGGCATCGAACACAAAGATCTGTCCGGGGAGAAAAGTCTCACCCTGGACTGCATCACTATCGATGATCGAAGGAGCCATCAAGCCTAACGGCGACGACACAGAGGAACTCTCAGTGAAAGCACCAATGTCGGTGTCAAAACCGGCGAATCTCGGGTAGGGGGTCTCGAACTGTGCGTCTAAGGCGGATGGTAATAGGAGGCAGGGGACACGATGTTTTACCCAGGTTCGTGCCCTCTTGATGGAGGTAAAACCCTATGTCCTGCTTGATTATTCCTGATAATATAAGTAGTACAAGAGTTGATCTACCATGAGATCGGAGAGGCTAAACCCTAGAAGCTAGCCTATGGTATGATTATCTGTTGTCCTACGGACTAAAACCCTCCGGTTTATATAGACACCGGAGGGGGCTAGGGTTACACAAGGTCGGTTACAAAGGAGGAGATATACATATCCGTATTGCCTAGCTTGCCTTCCACGCCAAGTAGAGTCCCATCCAGACACGGGACGAAGTCTTCAATCTTGTATCTTCATAGTCCAACAGTCCGGCCAAAGGATATAGTCCGGCTGTCCGGAGACCCCCTAATCCAGGACTCCCATAGAACCCATCAGAGGTTAATGTAGATCAGAAGTTCCGCTGCCGCAGGCCTCTGTAGCCACCGAAAACTAATCTAGACCCCGTTTCGGCACCCTGCCGGAGGGGGAATCATCTCTGATGGCCATCTTCATCATCCCGGCGGCCACCATGATGAGGAGGGAGTAGTCCACCCTCGGGACTGAGGGTTTGTACCAGTAGCTATGTGTTTAATCTCTCTCTCTCTCTATCTATCTCTCTCTCTCTCGTGTTCTTGAGATGTCACGATCTTGATGTATTGCGAGCTTTGTTAATATAGTCCGATCATATGGTGTTTTCCCTCTCTATCTTGTTGTGATGAATTGATTTTTCCCTTTGAGATTTCATTGTTATCGGATGAATACTTTTATGTATTTGAGAGCACTTGATATATGTCTTACAATTGAATACTCATGGTGAAAATGGGGTATCGTATTGATTCACTTGATATATGTTTTGGCACTCAACTCGTGGATTCCCGAGGTGACATTGGGGTAATCTATGCATAGGGGTTGATGCACGTTCTTGTCTTTGTTTCTCCGGTAGAAATCTTGGGGCACTCTTTGAAGTTCTTTGTGTTGGATTGAGTATTATGAATATGAGTTTGCTTTGGTGTTATTTTAGTACGAACTCTAGGATAGATCAAACAGAAAGAATATCTTTGTGTTATTTTAGTACGAACTCTTGAATAGATCGAACGGAAAGAATATCTTTGAGGTGGTTTCGTACCCTACAAACAATTTATTCTTATGTTCTCTGCTAGATACGAACTTTGGAGTGATTCTTCATCGCACTTTGAGGAGTGGTTATATGATCCAATTATATTAGCATTTTGAGAGGTTGCACTAGTGAAAGTACGGACCCTAGGCCTCATTTTCAAGCATTGCAATACCGTTTTTGTGCCTGTTTACTATTTTCTACCTTGCTGTTTTTAATTATTCGGATTATAAAAATATATTTCTACCATCCATATTACACTTTTATCACCATCTCTTCACCGAACTAGTGCACCTATACAATTTGCCATTGTATTGGGTGTGTTGGGGACACAAGAGATTTCTTGTATTTGGTTGCAGGGTCGTTTGAGAGAGATCATCTTCATCCTACACCTCTCACGGACTATTAAACCTTAGGTCATCCACTTGAGGGAAAAATGCTACTGTCCTATAAAACTCTGCGCTTGGAGGCCCAACACGTGTCTACAAGAATAAAGTTGCGTATTTGACATCATCCCCTTAGCGGCATGGGACACCACCGTCAACCACTAGCTCTCAGCGCCGCCAGCTGCCGTCCTCCCACGCCCCGCTTGTCAATCGCGCGATGACATGATGTTTGATTTACAAGTGAAGAACATTCTCTGCTGCATTGAAGACTTCAACAACGGCGTCCCGGAGGACGACAATGACAACGACGTTGCGGCACGCCGCCTCCGCCACAGCTGGAAATAGTTTTTTTCTTGGGTTTCATACTGTATCTCGATCATATGAATATAAATTCGCAGTATGACTGAATGAAAGGTATGGTTTGAGCGAACTTGCTTTCTCTCTCTTAATGTACAGACTTATCAAACAATTTTATTTTGAAAAAGACGTCAATGGTTTTTAAATATATAACACTCATCGCAAACGTTTTAGTTAGAACACCCGTATGTAAACTGATAGCTTCCCTAGGAAGCCAAGGGAAAATGTGCAAAGCAGGATTTCTGCAGCACTTGATCGCAAACGTTTTAGATAGAACACCCGTATGCAAAGTGAGAGCATGATTTGTGCAGCTCCTCAACGCAAACGGTTCTTTTGGATCACCCATGTGCAACCACTTACAAACTGTCAGATCACGGGTTCCGGCAGACCATTGAGGTTCGAACACTGGGGTGCGTGCGAAGGTTTTCTCCCTATCGATCAACGCCCTAGCTCTCTAAGATCTCGCGGATGAAGTCAACTAACTCAGAACACAGAAAGAGACAAGATTTATACTGGTTTGGGACACCATTGTGCTGTAATACCCTACTCTAGTGTGGTGGTGGTGGATTGCATCTTGGGCTGATGAAGAACAGTTACAAGGGGAAGAACAACCTCCTGAGGTTGAGGTGTTCTTGTGCTTGGTGAACTTGTGTGGATGAGACGATCTTGGATCTACTTTCGACTTGTGATTAGGGCGATCCTCTCTTCTGTGGTGGCTAGTTCTACTTATATAGGCCCTCGTCCTCTTCCAAAATATTGAGCGGGAAGGGAGCCAACAACGGCCGATTCAAAAGGGGACAGCTAGTACAAGTTATCCTTACAAAAGGTGGTCTTCGCATGCCAAAGGTTCTGGTGATGACGCCGTCTTGGGCTCCATGGTGACCTCCATCCTACCGTCCTTCTGGTATTGGTCTCGTTGCACTAATATGGAAACCTTTGCTTGATGCCTCGATACTCCGCGCCTGCGCTTGCCCCCGTGACATTAAAGGGGAAACAAGGACACTGCGCGCGCTGGTGCCCGGCTGGCACCTGTCTGGTCTCAATCGTGATGGCTCGTGTCACGAGGACCTCGTGAGGTTTGCCCTGCCTTGATCTCTCTGCCCCTCATGAGCCTGTCTGGCGAGGCCACTCTTGAGGAGGTCTTGCGTCATCTGCCTCATGAGGCTTGGCTCCTTGTGAGGGTCTTGAATGCTTTGTCGATGAAGATGGGCCGTATAGACCTGCCAGCCCAGCCATGCCGTGGGCCGCACGCAGGCAAGTCTGGGGACACCCGTTCCCAGGACGCCGACAGTAGCCCCCGGGCCCAAGGCGCACTCAGGCTTGGCTTCGAGGCGAAGCCAAAGGGTCAAGCATGGAGCGCTGCGGGCCCCCAAAGCCTGCAGCCTTGGTCGACGCGTGGCGGTTGATTGGACATGGGCATCTCCGCTTCCTCACACTACCTCGGCAACTGCCCGACTTGACAAGTCCCTGCGACATGCAAGGAAGGCGATCATTACCTGTGATAGTGGGGGTGCTGGTTGGCCTTCTCCTGCTATAAATGGGGAGGGGTGCAGAGCCCCCGTTGCTCATCTTCTCCCGTTCCACTCGATCCTTCTTCCTCCGCTCCACTGCTAGCAGCTGCTTTGATGGCGCCGATCTGTAGATTTTCTGCAGAGGAGAAGGGAAAGGTTCCTCTCGATGTGCCAACGCTGCTCCCGCCGAAGAAGAGGTCGATCCACCGTCGCGACGCCGCAGAGATGCAGGTGGTGACAAGGCCTTGATGCGAGCAGCCTCCTCCTCGGTATCCACTGCTCTTGTACGCCCAAGCCAGGGGCTTGGGAGGAAGAAGTGATGGGCATCGGCACGCACACCGCGGCCAAGGTCGACGCGCCGCGGCGACAAGTGCCATTGCTCTTGGAGTCCATGCCACGGACTCCTCATGCAAGCTCATGTTGTGGGCGGTGATGCCCCCAAGCTCCTGGAGCCATTTCCCGCGCTTCTTCTCCGACGTGATGCCACCGAGGGGGCCTCTCGAGCTATGGTTGCAGCATGCTGACTGCGATGCTCCGGCGACCGAAGCGGAGGTTGAAGCAGTCTCCACCAGCAAGATCTTCATGACCCATGGTTGGGGCGAGGTCGCGTGGGTTTGCAGTGCGGAGGGCGCCCTCGCGATCCACTTCGAGTACGATGGTGCCTCCACGCTATTCTTCAAGGTCTTCGATGCGGAGGGTCACCGCTTGGAGTGCTGCCCCGAAGGAGAGCGCCAGGACGAGGCGCCCCCCGCTCGGGGCTACTCCAGCAGCAGCGATTCTTGGGAGTCCAGATGTTCTCCCGAGCTCTACGAGACTCCGAAGACGAGAGACGATAGCTACGTGCCCCCGAGCTCCCGCCATGCCCGGAGCAAGGCTGCATCATCCCGCCGCTGCCGTCGCTGATCTGGATGGGGTTGGTGCCGGCCTCCCGCGGCCCACTGTTGATGACGGCGTTGGCTGCGGGGGTGTGTAGATAGGATTATCCCGGGTTCGCATCTTTTGTTCCCTGCGAGGAATCAAGAAGTACCCCGTTGGGGCGTGTAAAGGGTTTGCAATGTCTTTGTTGATTTTATCCCAATTAAGGAAGCCTTGTTAGCGCAGGTCCTATTTAGGCTCGGTCTTCCCTTTCCAACCTCGCGACAACTTGTTGCTCTACGCTGACAGGTCCCTGTCCCCAGACAAGCTTCAGTCGTCCCTGGTATGCCAGGTCGTGTGCCGTGGTCAAGGCAAGGAGGTGAGCGGCCCAAGGTCTAGTAAGAGCCTCTGAGGCGCGATGCTCAAGGGGTCCCCTTTAGCGCTCAAGCAGCTGTGGTAAGATAAGAAAGGGGGGCGACATTGCCGCAACAGGGCTGTGGCGAGCGTGTTCCCTAGGTCCCAACGATTGGTTGATCTGAGCTTGTGACTTATCTTGGCGGTCCGGGGTCAATTCTTCATGATGCGCCAGACTGGTGCGCGATCATCCGCAGCGTAGCTAGGACAGGCCCATACGAGTCCTCCCCCTTCAATGCTCTCCTATGTGCTCTACGTGCTCAGGTCCCGGCCCTCGAGCGAGCTCAGCCGCCGCTGGTATGCCAGGCCGCGTGCCGTGGTCAAGGCCAGGGGGTGAGGGCTGGAGAGCCAGTAAGAGCTCCCGAGTCGCGATGCTCAGGAGCCCCCCCTTTAATGTGCAAGCGGATTATTTGGAAGAGGTGGGAGCTCGCGGCGCCGCCTGGTGCTATCATCGTGAGATTCCTGCGAGCCAGCACAAGGAAGAACACGATCTGCCGTTATGGTTGCCAGCCTGCCATTGGTTGCTCCCGGGGGGAGGGGGTGAAGGCACTGAGGGCCTGGTGAGGTGACGTGCGCGGGGCGTGCCGTGAGCCAGAGCTCGATCGCTCAGGTTTATCGACGTGGTAGGGATGGACCCATGCACCAGCGTCGTGCCTGCGTGTTGAGGCCCCGTGGGAGGCAACGATTGAGTAGGTAGTAATCATAGATAGATCGAACATGAGAGTAGCAGGCTTAAGCAAGTGCATGAGAGATACGTGCCACTGGGTCAGGCCCGAGCGACTTGGGGATGATGCAGCTCGAGGGGCGCCCCCAACAAGGTAAGCTAAAGACATAAGAAAAGGGATACATGCCACAGGGACGGACCCACGTGACCTGGGAATGATGCAGCCCGAGGGGCGCTCCCAGCTGAATGAACTTGGAAAGGTGTCACCTGGTCATGTTGATGAAGGAGAGTCGAGGCAGTTGAAGGTGCACCGCGAAGTGGTTGCTCCTCACGAGCCTCCAAAGCTCTGAGCCTCGGGAAGCTCTGGGGGCTCAGGTGGTTCCTTGAGGACCGTCTCCATCTCCATCAGGACGGCGTGGTGCCTAGCTTCCTGATCCGCTAGGATGCGCCGCAAGTTGCGCCGGTAGGCGGCCGATACACTTGGCAGGCCAAAGGGCATGCGAACGTAGCTATGCGGTGGGCCCTCACAGCGTCCCACGCGTGAAGCCCAGAAAAGCTCTTGAGAAGCGGCCCTATTGAGCCCTAGAACATCGATGCAAACACCCAGCCTGGCATCCTCGCCTGGATGGGAAGCTGCATCTCGTGAGCGGCGGTCGCTGCACATGGCCCTTGAGTCTTGCAACTCCTGGGTGGTCTTGGTGATGAACTCTTGAACGATGGGCACTCCTTGCCCTGTGCCCTCCTGAGGGAAACGCGTCGTGAAGCATGCCTCCAAGTGGTGCCCAAGCGCCTCCCTTGTGATGTGGGCAAAGTCTGAGGCCTTCCAGAAGAAATCCCCCGAGCCCTTCCCGAGAAGGGCGCTGGGCGCGCCTTCGTATGCGATGGAGGGAGACGCCCCTGGAGCAGGCACTGATCCTGACGAGACTCCGGCCGCGGCGTCACCCTCCTGAGGTCCCGCACGTCGCAGCTGCTTCTTCTTCTTGGGGATGGCCTCAGGGGGGCCCTCGCCCTTGCTGTTGGGGTCGTCGATTGCTGCAGCTTGGAAGGCACACTCGAGGGAGCACACCGCATCTCTCTCTCTTCACATGGGACCGTGATGATCCCGCTGCTTCCCGGCATCTTGAGGACATTGTAGCCATGATGGGTCACTGCCATGAACCTGGCCAGCGCTGGATACCCGAGGATGGCATTGTACGGTAGACGGATGTGCGCAATGTCGAAGTTGATGAGCTCGGTGTGGCGGTTCTTGCGTTCCCCGAAGGTGACAGGGAGGCAGACCTACCCTATCGGTGTGGTAGAACTGTCGGTCACTCCTGAGAAAGGCTTGGTGGGCTGAAGCTGGTCATATGGCACTTGGAGGCTGTCGAACATGTCGACGGACAGGACATTTAGCCCTGCGCCGCCATCATTGAGGGTCTTGGTAACTTGCATGTTGATGATGACTGGGGAGCAGAGCATCGGGAGGGTGCCAGCGGTAGCTGCGTACTTGAGCCGGTCTGCCGAGTTGAACATAATGGGGCACTGGAACCATCTGACCGGGCGCGTGGCTTCGAGCTTGGGGGAGGGCTGCATTCACTTCACAAGTAAACTGCTTGAGGATACGCTGCGAGGTTGGGGCCTGGGCTCCGCCCAAGATGCAGGCGATAGCATGTGGTTCCTGAAAGCCCCCAGCCCCCTCGTCCTGATGGTGTTCGTCATTCATTCTGGGCGGTGGTGGCAGCGGAGGGAGCCCGGCATTGCCTTGAGGACAATCCTCATGAGGCTGATCCCTCCAGGCGGCCTCGCGAGGCTGATCCTGCCAGCGGTCCTCACGAGGCCGATCGAGCCACTCTTGGCGCAGACCACGGTCGTCCCAACGTCCGCCACCACGTCCTCCACCTCGGCCGTACCCCCGGTCACCGCGCTCGGGGCGTTGACCGAAGCGCCCTTCACGAATGACTCTGAGCTCTTGACAGTCGCTGGTGTTGTGGGTGTTCAGGTTGTGGAAGGCGCAGAACGGACGGCTACCCTTGGATGACTCTGGTTGGTCTCTGCCACACTTGGTGTCTGGTTCCGCTGCGACCACGGCTACTCCCTTGCGCTTCACGTCCTTGGCCTTTGCTTTCTTCTCCTCTGGGTCCGCAGCAGGGAGTTCGAGGAGGGAGAGGCACCCCTCCTCAGCTCTAGCACACTTGGTCGCGATGTTGAACAGCCCTAGGGTTGTTCACAACTCTTCATGGATGGAGAGCTCCTCCTTCATCTTGACGTCGCGGATGCCATCAAAGAACACAGAGATGATGGCCTCGTCGGTCACCTTGGGGATCTTGATCCGTGCGGTGTTGAAGCGCTGAATGTACTTCTGCAGGGTCTCTCCTGGTTGTTGCTTGATGCGGCGTAGGTCACCCGCGACCAGTGGGTGGTCGCTAGTGCCCTGGAAGTTGGCGACGAAGCGGGTGCGCATTTCGTCCCAGGAGGAGATTGAGCCCGGAGGCAGGTTCAGGAGCCAGGAGCGGGCGCCTTCCTTTAGAGCCATGGGAAACCAGTTCGCCATGACCTTCTCGTCGCCGTTGGCGGCTTCGATGCTCAGCTCATAGAGCTGCAAGAACTCTTCGGGGTCGGGGGTGCCGTCGTAGCAAGGAGGCAGATCTGGCTTGAACTTGCCCGGTCAGGCAATGCTGCGCAGCTCGGGGGTGAAAGCGCGGCAGCCAGCTGTAGTCACCGGGACCTGCATTGGGGGTGGAGCTTGGTCTTGATGGGGTCCACGCCATGCCACTTCAGGTGGCGCGCGGGATTGTCACAGCAGCCGATCCTGGCGCGGTGGCGCGAGGAGCGGCGGAGCGTTTTGTTACGGCCGAGGGACTTCTTGACAGCTTCTCTCTTCACGCGCGGGCACGAGACGCAGCGGGTCGCGTCACGGAGCCGCACGTCTTGGCGCCAGGGCGCCGTCTTGGGGCTGAGATGGTGGAGGCGCTCCATGAGCTACATCGCCCGTAGCTGGCGGAGGGCGAGGCGGAGAGAGGGACAGCGCAGTGGAGCCCCCTGCGGCACGGACAAGCTCGGCGATGCGGTCGAGCCAGTCCTTGTAGAGGTCATCGACCGGACGGCAGCGCAGGAGCTCGTGCGCCATGAGAAGCGCCGCCCGTGCATCGATGGGAGGGCGACGTGCATGGGAAGAAGATCCGGCCGGGTCAGCAATGGAGTGGCGGTGCGGCCGTCCCGCTGCACCGAGGGATGCAGCGAGGATGCTTGCTGCCTGTTCCCCATTGGGCCAGTGGCAGCGTTGGTGGCATGCGACGGGGAACGACAAAGGCGGCCCACCGACGGGAGCCGTCTGAGCAACATGGGCGGCGAGGGCAGCCCGGCGCTCGGCACGAGCGCGGCGTGCGTCTGCCATGGAGACGGTGAAGCAACGGAGCACGGATGTCGGTGTAATGGGACACGGATACCCCGAAGACGGCGAGATGATATTTCAAGACATCGGGGCTAGTAAAGCCCCTCAGTCCGACTGACCGGCCGCTCCTGCCGGCTCCCCGTCCGACTGCGCTACCCGGCCGGCTACCGACTGCCGGCCGCCGACTACGCCAACCAGTCGGCTGCCGACTGCAGCCCCACCCGACATCGACGAGACAACCGTACCGCGGTGCCATCATCTACAGTGTACCGTGTCCCTTGGGTACTGATTTATAAAGTACCCCAGGGGACATGCATGACATATGCCATGCCTACATGGCTTGGCATGTAAGCTACCCAAGGTAGCTTACATCCAACGCCACTACCCATGCCACTAGCTAGTTAGCTAGCTACCATGCCTACATGGCTTACATCCTAAGCCATCTCCCACTATATATATGAGATCCATCCATCCATCTAGGAGGATGGAGACTCACGCACACACACAAGCTAGCAAGCAAGCTAGCTTTCCATCCATCCACATGAGCACGTATGCTCACGGCCATGAGCATGGCCGGCCACTAGCACGCCTCATACAGGCATATATAAAGCCAGATGCCTATGGCACTAAGCTGAGATACAGCTCTAGGAGCGACCCTGTACCAGATATACCAGATATACTCAGACATGCAGGAGTAGGGGTATTATCTCTCCGGAGAGCCCCGAACCTGGGTAAACCACCGCGTGCTACTCGCATACCCGCTCCCGGTCCTATCAGCAGCAGTCCTACCAACACACTAAGCCCTTGTGGCATCTGTCGACTTGCAAGCACCCCGTGAGAAATACCACGACAGTTGGCGCCCACCGTGGGGCGGTACTATGCTACCGCGCTGCTGCTGGTTTCGCTGTCCGGGCGGGACCATCTTCGCCATCACCGCCGCGGCGTCGCGCCGTTTCTCCGGTAGCGCTCGAGGGCTCAACCTCGACCCGTCCCCGGAGCGGCCGTGCGGGACGGCGCGTCCTCGCCGTCGGTCTCGCCACCTTCATCATCACCGCGACGCCGCCACCTCTCCGGCACCTGTCGAGGGCTCGACATCAGCATGCCCTCGGCGCGTCCGCTTCGGGCGGTGCATCTCTGTCACCGCCATTGCGACGCCGGCCGTCCGTCCATGCACGGCGGTGCCTCGTTACGGTCGGCCGCATCCGTGCGCGCGCCGTGCCGCGCCCCTCACGTTTGCTCCTCTCCGCGCTGCGCCTTTCTTTGGCCGGAACACGCTTTTGCTCCTTCATATTTCACCTATGCAAGCTAGCTAGACGCTAGTCAAACGGTGGTCAAACCATTAGCCAAAACACACTACCCAGACTATGGCCATGCAAAGCCAGATAATCCCCGTATAAATTTCCGCACGCTGCTCATATACTATCCAAACAACATCTGGCGCCCACATCCCGGCGCACTGCTCCAACCCCGCGCCGCCTCCTGCTGCTACTCCCGCGCTTAGCCACCTCCTGCAATGACCGGCTCTGCTGCTCCGCCAGCAACCCGAACTGCCGACTCCGCTCGCGCCGGCTGCCCCGCGCCGGCTTCGCGCGTCCCTGCCGCCTCCGGTCCGCTCCTCCTCCCTGTGCCGGCTTCGCTCTGCCTCGCGGGCGCGCCCCAACCCGCCTCCACACGCGGCCTGCCCAGACCACGCTGTGCCCTGCGCCTGGCCCCGCGCCTTCGTCCGCGTCTGCCCCTGCCGGCTCCCGCTCACTCCGTGGCCGGCTCGCCGGATCCGGCCATTCCCGGCCGCCTCCGCCCGTGGCTCGCCCGCCACCGGCCACCTCCACGCGACCCGGCCGCCCACGCTGCTCCGCCTGCGCCACGGCATCGCGCGGCCCGAAGCTCCCCTCCGACGCCCCGGCTTCCGCCGCTGCCGACTCGGCTCCCGTCGCGCCTGCCGACTCGCCGCGGCCGCGCGCTCCTACAACGGCCGGCTTCGGGCTCCGCCGGCTGCCGAGCGCTCCACCTCCGCCTCGCGGTCCTCTCCTCCGGCGTTGGTGGTCGCCCCGCCTACGAGCCCTGCTCCACCCGGTGGCCTGCTCGCGCTTCGGCCGGCTTCCCGCGCGCCGGGCGGACGGTCCCGCCGCCTGCTCCGCCGCCGTCTCGTTGCCGCATCCCAACCGCTGGCTGGATCGAGTTCCCGTTGGCTGGCTCCTGGCGCCGCCTTGCGCCCGCGCCTCCTCAGCCACATCTCGCCTTGCTGAAGCTCCCCCCAACGCGCCGGCTTCCCGCGCTTGCCGCCCTTGCCCGCCGCCTGCCGGCCTCCCCCGCGCCGGCTTCGCGCGTCCCCGCCGGCTCCGCCCGCGTCGCCCTGGGCCGGCTGCCGCTCCGCGCCCGCCGTCCGGCGCCGCCTCTTGCCCGGCCTCCCGCGCCGGGTTCGGCTTCGCCCGCCCCCCGGACGGGTCCGCGTGCCCGCCGGGTCCTGCTCCGACTCGCCCCGCCTCTGGCTCCACCATGCCGCCTCCGTGCCCTCCGCTCCGCCCGTGGCCGGCTCCGGCCTCCCCCGCGCCGGCTTCGCGCGTCCCCGCCGGCTCCGCCCGCGTCGCCCTGGGCCGGCTGCCGCTCCGCGCCCGCCGGCCGGCACCGCCTCTCGCCCGGCCTCCCGCGCCGGGTCCGGCTTCGCCCGCCCCGCGGCCGGGTCCGCGTGCCCGCCGGGTCCTGCTCCGGCTCGCCCCGCCTCTGGCTCCGCCACGCCGCCTCCGTGCCCTCCGCTCCGCCCGTGGCCGGCTCCGGCTCCCCCCGCGGCCGTCTCACCCTGCGCACGAGCGCCCGCTCCCCTGCTCCGCTTCGGCCGAGTCCCTCGCTGAAGAAAGAAAACAAAGGCCGGGTGCCCACGGCCGGCTTGAAAAAAAAAGAGAGAGCAGCCTATACGTCTGCCCGCTACAAGAGAAGAAATGAAAAAACATCCGTCTATCCATCCGCCTGCTTCGCCACTCGGATGGCTAGACGCGACCCAGCCTGCTTGCCTGCTTCAACATCAGGCCGGCAAGAGCGCCGGCACTACTACCCGTTCGGCTACACCCAGCGAGTGCGCTGAAGCGCCCCCGCGAAGAGAAAAGAAGACAAGGTAGTCGCCGAAAGATCCGGCCCGACTGCTCAGCAGTCGGCCCGAATCTCGGGGGCTACACCTAGCGGGTGCGCTGACGCGCCCCGCGAGAGAAGAAGAAGACAAAGTAGTTGCCGGAAGATCCGGCCCGACTGCTCAGCAGTCGGCCCGAATCTCAGGGGCTACACCCAGCGGGTGCACTGACGCGCCCCCGCGAGAGAAGAAGAACGCAAGGTAGTTGCCGGAAGATCCGGCCCGACTGCTCAGCAGTCGGCCCGAATATCGGGGGCTACACCCAGCGGGTGCGCTGCCGCGCCCTCGCGAGAAAGAAGACAAAATAGCTGCCGGAAGATCCGGCCCGACTGCTCAGCAGTCGGCCCTACACCCAGCGGGTGCGCCGGCGCACTCCGCGAGCGCCGAGTCGCGCCGGCTATCTTCGACGACCACGACTACACGAAAAACAATGTGAGCTCCTCACCCGCATACTTTTGCACTACGCAAGCACGGATAACCCCAAGCCTTGCTCAGGGGCTGCCTCCGCATTTTATTACAGTAGCATCACTGTTTGCCCCGGCACCAACCAGAGTTGGCCCGGGGGCTGGCCGCTTGGCCTGAGACGTTAGTTCCCGCAGACGCTTAGTACCGTGCGCGGTACCAAAGGCCCACTCTTAGTCACAGACCGCAGAGCGGCTGCCGACTAGCAAGAGTGAACGCTGGAGGCCACCCACGCGAAAAACGTCCGGGAAGAAAAACGTTCGGGCGACCCGACCGTTTTCCTTTACAAGTATCTACTCGGTTGAATCTGCTCCCAGACTCTGAGTACTGTACACTCCACTTCGCGGCCCACTCTCAGCCACAGACTGTAGAGCGGCTGTCCGGCAAGCAAGAGCACAAGCCAAAAAGCGGAGGGAACACGAAAAAGATTAAGTGGGCTCGGACGAAACCGAGTCGGCACCCTCCGCATAAAACTTGCAATGATAAAAGCAAGCATTCGATATATCTGCATGGACTAACTCTGTCCTTTTTTATGATTATTTTCATGAACATTTGCCAAAAAACCTCCGCCCAACTTTGCCAAGTTGCCCGGAGGCTCGGGGGCTACTGTCGGTGTAATGGGACACGGATACCCCGAAGACGGCGAGATGATATTTCAAGACATCGGGGCTAGCAAAGCCCCTCAGTCCGACTGACCGGCCGCTCCTGCCGGCTCCCCGTTCGACTGCGCTACCCGGCCGGCTACTGACTGCCGGCCGCCGACTACGCCAACCAGTCGGCTGCCGACTGCAGCCCGACCCGACATCGACGAGACAACCGTACCGCGGTGCCATCATCTAGAGTGTACCGTGTCCCCTGGGTTCTGATTTATAAAGTACCCCAGGGGACATGCATGACATATGCCATGCCTACATGGCTTGGCATGTAAGCTACCCAAGGTAGCTTACATCCAACGCCACTACCCATGCCACTAGCTAGTTAGCTAGCTACCATGCCTACATGGCTTACATCCTAAGCCAACTCCCACTATATATATGAGATCCATCCATCCATCCCGGAGGATGGAGACTCACGCACACACACAAGCTAGCAAGCAAGCTAGCTTTCCATCCATCCACATGAGCACGTATGCTCACGGCCATGAGCATGGCCGGCCACTAGCACGCCTCATACAGGCATATATAAAGCCAGATGCCTATGGCACTGAGATGAGATACAGCACTAGGAGCGACCCTGTACCAGATATACCAGATATACTCAGACATGCAGGAGTAGGGGTATTATCTCTCCGGAGAGCCCCGAACCTGGGTAAACCACCGCGTGCTACTCGCATACCCGCTCCCGGTCCTATCAGCAGCAGTCCTACCCACACACTAAGCCCTTGTGGCATCTGTCGACTCGCAAGCACCCCGTGAGAAATACCACGACAACGGAGCGACGGAAGGAAGCTTTGGGGCACCCCTACCTGCCACGCCAAATATCGGATCACGGGTTCCGGCGGACCCTTCAGGTTCGAACATTGGGGTGCGCGCGAAGGTTTTCTCCCTATCGATACATGCCCTAGCTCTCTAAGATCTCGCGGATGAACTCAACTAACTCACAACACAAAAAGACAAAAGATTTATACTGGTTCGGGCCACCATTGTGGTGCAATACCCTACTCCAGTGTGGTGGTGGTGGATTGCCTCTTGGGCTGATGAAGAATAGTTACAAGGGGAAGAATAGCCTCCTGAGGTTGAGGTGTTCTTGTGCTTGGTGAACTTCTATGGGTGAGACGATCTTGGATCTGCTTCCGACTTGTGATTAGGTCGATCCTCTCTTATGTGGTGGCTAGTTCTACTTATATAGGCCTTGGTCCTCTTCCCAAATATTGAGCGGGAAGGGAGCCAACAACAGCCGATTCGAAAGGGGACAGCAAGTACAAGTTATCCTGACAATAGGTGGTCTTTGCCTGCCAAAGGTTCCGGTGATGACGCCGTCTTGGGCTCCATGGCGACCTCCGTCCTGCCGTCCTTCTGGTCTTGGTCTCATTGCACCAATATGGAAACCTTTGCTTGATGCCTTGGTACTCCGCGCCTTCGCTTGCCCCCTTGACACCAAAGGGGAAACAAGGACATTGCGCGAGCTGGCGCCCGCCTGGTCTCGATCGTCATGGCTCATGTCACGAGGATCTCGTGAGGTTTGCCCTGCCTTGATCTCTCCACCCCTGGTGAGCCTGCCTGGTGAGGCCGCTCCTGAGGAGGTCTTCCGTCGTCCGCCTCGCGAGGCTTGGCCCCTCCCGAGGGTCTTGAATGCTTTGTCGATGAAGATGGGCCGTACAGACCTGCCAGCCCACCCACGCCGTGGGTCGCAGGCAGGCAAGTCTGGGGACCCCCATTCTAAGGACGTCGACACAAACAATTTGTGTATGTTGCCATCTGTCAAACTGGAAAGATTGACATTTATGGATCTAGTAACATTGCCATTTGTCAACCTTGTAATACTGCGATTTATCAAAATATGAAGCTAAAAATCACTAGCAGTATCTAATTTTTGGAACTAAAATTCAGTAATTAAGCATAGATTTCATTCATAGATTGAGCAGTCGTTCTTAATTTATACAAACAGTTCAACTCGACAGTTGAACCAACCAAACCTTTCCCAAATTGTTGCCAACCACATACTGAAATAGGTAGTTCAACTATATATATACTAGCTAATTTTAAGTACATTGTATAGTTCCACCGCATCTATAGTCGGATGAACTGAACAAAATAGCCCCTAAATAATACTACTATACTATGAAGGGGCTTTGTACTACTTCCGACTTCCTCTCTTCTACTGAGCATTCTCAGTAAGATGCAGAGGAGGAGCAGCCCACCGACGAGCTGGGCAACCGCAATACGATGCCTGCCGCTGCTGCAGCATCAGCGATGCTCACCTCGAACGCCCTCTGCCGCTCCAGACGACCCCTCTTGAAGCGATGGTTCTCCTTGTAGATCTCCTGATTCCTCGCCTCTGAGGCGGCTTGTGCCGCAGCCACGGCGGCAGTAAGGCTCTTTTCATGCTCGACGAGGCGCTCCTCCTCCTCCCGCAGGAACTCGGTGTAGCGCGCAAGGTCGCTGACGCACGTGCGGGCATCTACCTCCGCCTCCCGCCTTCGGACGGCGGTGGCGTAGCGGGTGGTGACCCGGTGGTCAACGGTGGGCTGGCGGCCATGGCGGCCGACGGTGGGGTTGCAGCCATGACCACCACCTAACCCACCTTTGTGCCGCGGTGGCGGTGCGGGTGATGGCATGGTGGCCGGTAGTGGGGTGGCGGCCACGACAACCACCTCCCGCCTTCGGTCCACGGCGGCGGCGCGGGCGATGGCCCTAGCTTTCGACGGTGGTGTGGCGGCAACGACGGCCGGCAACAGCTGCCAACGGGCAGCGGCGGCGGAGTGTGTGGTGGGTGTGCCGCGCTGATAAATCTCCGTCGTATCTATAATTTTTTTATTATTTCATGCCAATATTATACCACTTTCACATACTTTTGGCAACTTTTTATATGATCTATTGGACTAACCTATTGATCCAGTGCCCAGTGTCAGTTCCTTTTTTTGCATGTTTTTTGTATCACAGAGTATCCATATCAAACGAAGTCCAAATGCAATAAAATTTTATGGAGAATTATTTTGGAATATATGTGATTTTTGGGAGTTGGAATCACCGCAAACAGAGGCCCACACGGGGCACAAGACACCAGCGCACGACCTAGGAGCCTGGTGCACGGTGGTGGGTTGTACCCACCTCGAACGTCGGTTGGAGGTCTACTTCGGGCGCAAGGAAGCTTATATCCAGAAAAAGTTGTGTTAAAATCTCAGCGCGATCGGAGTTACTGATCTCCAGGAATATAAGAAACGGTTTTCGGCCAGATCTGAGAAACGCGAAACAGAAGAGAACTGAGAGGGAGATCCAATCTCGGAGGGGCTCCCGCCCCTCCGCCGCTGTGGAGACCATGGAACAGAGGTGGAACCCTCCTCCCATCTAGGGGGAGGCCAAGGAAGAAGAATAAAGAGGGGGCTCTCTCCCCCTCGCTTCCGGTGGTGCCGGAGTGCCACCGGGGGCAACGATCGGGATGGTGATCTACATCAACAATCTTGCTACCGTCAACACCAACTTTATCCCCCTTTGTCCATCAGTGTAACACCTATTCTCCCTACTGTAATCTCTACTTAAACATGTTTCTCAACTCCATATATTATTTCCCAACGATCTATGGTTATCCTATGATGTTTGAGTAGATCCATTTTGTCCTGTGGGTTAATCGTGATCTTGGTTGGCATGATTGTATATTTTATTTATGGTGTTGTCTTACGGTGCCCTCTGTCGGTGTCAAAACCAGCGGATCTCTGGTAGGGGGTACCGAACTATGCATCTAGGATCGATGGGTACAGGAGACGGGGGACACAATGTTTACCCAGGTTCGGGCCCTCTCTATGCAGGTAAAACCCTATGTCCTGCTTGATTGATATTGATGAATATGAGTGTTACAAGAGTTGATCTACCACGAGATCGTAATGGCTAAACCCTAGAAGTCTAGCCTATGAATATGGTAATGAGTATACGTGGGGTCCTTTCCGGACTATCCCCTACGGTTTATATAGACACCGAGGGGATCTAGGCTTTACATGGAGTCGGTTATGTAAGAAGGAATCTTCGGTCGCCAAGCTTGCCTTCCACTCCAAGTAGAGTCCAATCCGGACACGGTGCAGTCTTCAGTCTTCATGTCTTCACACCCCATCAGTCCGACCCATAGATAATAGGCCGGACGCCCGAGGACCCCTTAGTCCATGTCGGATTTCGGGTTTTGGCAGACCCTTGAGGTTCGAACACTGGGGTGCGCGCGGAGATTTCGCCTCCTACCTTCCTGCACCCCTCCGCCTCGCTAAGATCTAAGCTATGCGAAGAACGACATAAGAGGCATAGGGTTTATACTGGTTCGGGCCACCATTGTGGTGTAATAGTCTACTCCAGTGTGTGGTGTGGTGGATTGCCTCTTGGGCTGATGATGAAGAACAATACAAGGAAGAACAACCTCGCGAGGGTCTGTTCTTGGCTGGGGGGACGAACTGCTAGGAGGAGTTCAGTCACCCTTCTCTCTCTCTGGTTTTGATCTTCTCTTCCTCGTCCCCCTTACCCTGTAGGCTGTTGGTCCTATTTATAGAGGCCCTGGTCCTCTTCCCAAATATCGAGCGGGAAGGGAGCCAACAATGGCGGGCTAATTTGAAGGGGGGCAGCTAGTACTAGCTATCCTGACAAAAGTAGTCTTCGCCTGCACAAAGCTCTGGTGGTGACGCCATCTTGGGCTCCACAATGACCTCCGTCTTGCAGTCCTCCTGGTCTTGGTCTTATTGCACCGAAATGGCAACCTTTGCCTGATGCCTCGTTACTCCGCGGCTGCGCTTGCTCCCTTCGCACCAAAGAGGAAAGGACGACACTGCGCGGGCTGGCGCCCGCCTGGCGCCTTTGGTCGTCATGGCTTGCGTCATGGGCACCTCGTGAGGTACCCCGCCTTGATTTCTCCGCCTCCTCGCGAGCCAGCCTGATGAGGTCATGCCTGAGGAAGCTCCGTGTCGTCCGCCCCGTGAGGCTTGGCCCCTCGCGAGGGTCTTGGGTCTGTGTTAATGAAGATGGGCCGTGCTGGGCCCCCCTTTGAGCCACGCCGCAGGCCGTAGGCAGGCAAGTCTAGGGACCCCCGTTCCCAGAATTCTGACAGTAGCCCCCGGGCCCAAGGCGCGCCCGGACTTGGCCGTGAAGTGAGGCGGAAGGGCAAGAGCGAAGCGCCGCGGGCCCTAATAGCTTGCGGCCTTGGGCGCTGCATGGCGGTTGATTGGACGTGGGCGCCTTAGCAACCGCGTGAGTCGATAAGGGAGTGGCATCCGCCTAGGCTTTGCTTTTTGCTTTCTCCGGTTGCTGCTCAGATCCCTTTCTTGTGCCTCTCCATCCTTCCTCCGAAATTTCTAGATCTACTCGGACCGCGTGACCTAGGAAGCCATGGCGCCTCATCAGCCCCCGGCCATAGCTTGGTATTCGTCTGCCCTGGACTCGCCGAACGTGTCGGAGGCGAGCCTCGCCCGGTTGCGCCGGATGGCGGTGGCGCGGGGCATTGATGGGGCGAAGGTGTTCAAGGTCGGCTCCACCACCCCTGAGGGTCAAGGGAGCACCTTCTATCCGATCTTTGTAAGTGCCATTTCTGCTCGCCTGGTGCCTCCCTTCTCCGAGTTCTTCTTCTCTGTCCTCCACCATTATAAGCTGCAGGCTTTGCATCTCCACCCCAACTCCGTCCTTCTCCTGGCAATCTTCGCCTATTACTGCAAGGCTCACGTAGGGGTGCAGCCCTCAGTGGCCTTGCTGCGCTACTACTTCTACCTCCGGACCTCTCGCGGTCCTGCTTCCGCGTGCGCGAGCTTCATCGCGTACGGTGGCGCCATTGCCATTTCGAACCCCGGGAAAAGGATTGAGGGCTTCAGGAGCAAGTGGGTCTTGGCGGATGCTGGGCGCATCCACCCTCGGCTGATCTTGCCTATGGAGCAGCCCACGAGCTCCAGCAATTGGGGCCGAGCGGAGCTCGCGGACCCCCGCGCGAAGCTGGTGTTGGAGAAGATGGACGCGGATCTGAGGCCGGCCAACATGCCGGCAGCGAAGCTGACCGGCGTGTCACTGCTGAGGGAATTCCTGGAGCACCAGCTGGCTCCGCTTTGGCAGTACTCACTTCCGATGTGGAGGCCCCATCCGAGCCCCGCGGCCTTGGCCGATGGAGATCTGCCTGCGGTCCTCCAATCTGGTCGGGAGCGATGTGGCGAGGTTGGAGGGCGCTCCTACGCCCTTGTTCCTCCGCGATGACTGGGAGCAGGTAGTGGAGTCCATGCCCATCTTCAACGGGGACGGGCCCGTGCCCATGGAAACTCCCGGGGAATCGGTGGACGTGTCCTCCGACGACTCCAGCGAAGAGGAGGAAGGAGGGGAGTGGGAAAAAGGGCCTGACTCTGAGGCGACTGACGGAGAGTCGAGTGCTCCCCTCCCCCGGCACAGGTCCCGCGTTCTCCGCCTCTCTCCGAGCAATGACGACGAGCAGGACGGCGGAGCTTGCCCCCGATCCCGAAGAAGGACAGCACCGGGCTGATCTCCCGTGGGTCTACCCCGGCCCCGAGGCGGACCGCAGACGCACCTTCCGCTTCCAAGCTTCCCGAGGTTGACCCTTCCAGCCGGCTTTCAGGCTTCAAATTTGGCCGGAGGCCGCTTGATCTCACTGGCGACGAACCGTAAGCATTTGATTCTTGCCTTTATATCTTGCTCTGCTTCTGAGGCTTGACGTCCGCATCTCTTGGATAGGCTGGCGCCCGCAACAAAGAAGTCGAAGGGAGCTCCCGAGGTTCCATCCGTGGCAGCGCCTCTGCCCACGAAGGAGGGTGACCGTGACGGATGGGCTTCTCCTGCCCGGTCGTCCTCGCGAGGCCTGGCTGAGCTGGCTGGGGCGAGCTCAGCCCCCATGGCGCAAGTGACTCCCGAGGTGCCTTCACCTGCTGCCGCCGCTACAGCCATTGGGGCGCAGGAGACTCCGCCTCAGGATGCTGTGGCCGCGTTGCCGCCTTCTCCTCCTACTCCACCGGCTGCTGTCTCTCCGACTCCTTCTGCCGTTCTGGATCGTGCTGCTGCTGAGCTGGACCGACTGCCGCAGGATCTTCTTGGCGCCGACCCTCGCTTGCTGGTCGGGCGCTTGGAGATGGCTTCAGGATGGTTCGCTCCGATGCTTTGATTCGGGCGGCGCTGGTCCAGGCCTCGATGGCTTGCGATGAGGCGGAGCAGGCCGTCCTTGAGGCGAAGGCCGCTCGTGACGCAGCCCTGGGGGAGGTGGTCGACGTCCGTGGTCGCTGCAAGGCGCTGGAGGACGAGTTGCAAGGCCTACGGGACAAGCTCGCGTAAGAGGCCCGCCTTCGCCAAGAGCAGGAAGAAGGCGTGAAGGCTCGTGAGGCGGCCATCAAGGAGAGGGAGGTCAAGCTAAGGAAGCGACGCGACCGCCTAGCCGCGCTGGAGCAGGAGTTGGGGGAGAGGAAAGCCGAGTTGGATGACAAGGCCCTGGTTCTTGCCGAGGACCGCGTGGCGTTTACGGAGATGGAGGCGAAGGCTCGCTCCTCGTTGAGGACGCTTTACGATAGCGGTTTGGAGAGCCCGCTGGCTGGCGCTGAGGACGGCCCCGCCAAGCTGCTTCCCTTCCTGGTTCGTGCTCTTTAAGATGTCGCCCTTGGCCTTGGCCCCACGGCCGAGGCCGAGGCGCGTGTCCTGTCTTCTGCAGCACTGACGCGGGTCCTCACCCACACCTACCTTCGCGATCCCGGCGTCGACCTCGACAGCCTGCTGGAGCCAGTAAGCGGCTAGCGTGCCGCTGCCATTGCCGAGGCCGTGAAGGGTCGCGCGGAGGCTCTGCTGGGGAAGTTCCGGGCCTTCAGCACCAAGCCGAAGCAAGGCGCTGCCGACCTCCTGCTCCATAAGGTGAACCCACTCCATGCTACTCCACGACCGACAAGTGACTCCGTTGTGGCTCCTGTCCTGCCTTTAATTCCTGCACATGTATCATGCCTCGGGGAGGCATTTAAACTTGCGTTTAGCATTGAGATAACAGTGTGGACTGTAATATTTGCTTTTGAATTCCTTGAAATTTGCGCTTTTCCTTCCTACTTGCTTATGTTCTACGCCGGCAGAGCCCGGCCCCGCGCATGCCTCACCCAGCGTTAGTCCCGACCGGAAACCAGGACGGGGCTAAGGAGTGAGGGGCCACGTGACAAGTTAGGCTCCTGAGTCGCGATGCTGAGGAGTCCCCCTTAGCACACGAACAGCAAGTAGGGAGGTGTGATGTGGGTGGATCTACTGTTCTACGTCTGCAGAGCCCGGCCGCGCGCATTCCTCACCCAGTGTTAGTCCCGACCGGAAACCAGGACGGGGCCAAGGAGTGAGGGGCCACGTGACCAGTTAGGCTCCTGAGTCGCGATGCTCAGGAGTCCCCCTTGACGCTCAAACGGCCTTCGTACCTTGGCTCCGCTCGGGGAGAGACGCGCGACGAACCAGGCCCGGGGGGGGGCCTAGCTGGGCGGCGTGCGTCTGGGCGTGACCCAGGCGCAGCCCTCGTGCCCAGTCCCCTCGCACGGCACTCCCGAGGGGAGGCGTTACGATGAGGCTAGACACTGAGCTCTGGGCTCCCTGAGGTTGATGCGGCCCGGGGGCCACCCTCAGTTGTTTATCACCAGCGTGGAGCATAGCGCTTCCGTATGTGTACGGGCATAGCCGCTCCTCGGCAGTGTCGTTAGCCAGCGCGGAGCATGGTGCTTTCACTGGTACGTGGGAGGGGGCCCCCTCCGGGAGGAGCCCCCGGGGCGTGGACAGCCCCGCCCTGACACGTGGCTGGCACGGTAGGGCCTGGCGAGGTGTATCTGGGCACCCGTGAGCCAGGGCAGGACTCACGGGGCCCTACCTCTAGGCGGGTTGCGCCTGGCACTGGGCCTTATCTTGTGATGTGTCCCTGCAAATTCAGTTAGATGTCGGCACTCTACGTCCTCGGGTCCCGGCCCTCGAGCTGGTCTCAGCCGTCGCTGGTATGCCAGGTCGCGATGTCGTGGACAAGGCCAGAGGGTGAGGGCTGGAGAGCCAGTAAGAGCCCTGAGTCGCGATGCTCAGGTACCCCCCCCCCCTTTAACGTGCAAGCGGTTGGCATGGAGAAGAATAGGTGCCGTGGACCGGCATCAAATAATCAAGCATGGTGGGTTGAACTCATAACCGGAAATAAACGCAAATGGGATACATGCCGCTGGGTCTGGCCCGAGCGACTTGGGGATCATGCAGCCCGAGGGGCACCCCCAGCAAGGTAAGCTAACAACATGAAATAAAAGGGATACCCGCCGTAGGGATGGACCCATGCGGCCTAGGAATAATGCAGCCTTGGGGGCGCTCCTAGCTGGAAGTGAAACTTGAAAGATGTCACCTGATGACGTTGAGGACGAAGGGGTGTTGGTGTAGCAGGCTCGGTGGGCTGCGGAAGCCGATCCTCATGAGCCCCCAGGCCCAGGGGCCTCGGGAGGCTCCGGAGGCACTGGCGGCTCCTCGCGGACAATCTTCATCTCCGCCAGGGCCGCGGAACGCCTGGCCTCTTGTGCCTCTGTGATGCCCCTCATGAGGCGCTGGTATGTGGCAGCCATGTTCGGCAAGCCGTAAGGCATGCGAACGTAGCTGTAGGGTGGACCTCCGCAGCGCCCCACTAGCGAGGGCCAGAGGCACTCCAGAGAGGCGACTCGATTGAGCCCTTGTATGTCGATGCAGACGCGCAGCCCGCCATGCTCGCCTGGATGGGGAGCCACTACTAGTAGGCGGCGGCCGCCTTTCATGACTCTTGACTCCTGTAGGTCCTGAATGGCCTTGCTGACGAACTCCTGTGGGTCTGGCTCTCCTTGCCTTACTCCTTCTTGAGGGAAACATGCTTCGAAACACGCCTCCATGTGGTGCCCAAGCGCCTCCCTCGTGACCCTAGCCAGGTCAGTGGCCCTCCAGGGGAGAGCCCCCAAGCCCTGCCTGAGGAGGGCGCCGGGCGCGCTTTCCTATGCGATGGAAGGAGGTTCCCCCTGGGCAGGCATGGGCCCAGAGGGGCCTGCCTCCTGAGGGGTTGGGCCGGACGATGTCTTCTTCTTCTTGGGGGTGGTCTCGGGAAGCCCCCTGCTTCCGCGATCCGGGTCTTCCAGTGACGCGGCCTGAAAGGCTCGTTCTAGGGAACACACCGCGTCCTTCTCTTCACAGGGCACCGTGATGACTCCGCCACTTCCTGGCATCTTGAGGACGTTGTAGCTGTAGTGAGTTACGTCCATGAACTTGGCCAGCGCTGGGTACCCAAGGATGGCATTGTACGGCAGGCGAATGTGAGTGAAGTCGAAGTCGATGAGCTCGGTGCGGTAGTTGTCGCGTGCCCCGAACGTTACAGGGAGGCGGACCTGCCCAATTGGGACCGTGGAGCCGTCGGTGATTCCGGAGAAGGGCTTGGTTGGCTGAAGCTGGCTGTAGGGCACTTGGAGATTGTTGAATGTTTCCACGGACAGGACGTTGAGCCCTGCCCCGCCATCGATGAGGGTCCTGGTGACCACCACGTTGCTGATGATTGGGGAACAAAGCATCGGGAGGACTCCGGCTGTAGCCGCACACTTGAGCTGATCTGCTGAGCTCAACGTGATGGCGCACACCGACCACCTGAGAGGGCGCGTGGCTTCGAGCCTGGGGAGGACTGCATTCACATCGCGGGTGAACTGCTTGAAGATGCGTTGAGAGGCTGGGGCTTGAGCCCCGCCCAGGATGCAGGCGATCGCGCGCGGCTCCTGAAAGCCCCCAGCCCCTCGTCCTGGTGGCGGTCCACGTTTCTCCTTGGCTGCGGCGGCAGCGGAGGGAGGCCTGCGTTGCCTTGTGGGTGATCCTCGCGAGGCTGATCCCTCCAGTCTCCCTTGCGAGGCGGGTCTTGCCAGCGATCCTCGCGAGGCTGATCGCGCCACCCTTGGCGCGGGCCACAGTCTTCCCAGCATCCTGCGTTCCTTCCTCCTCCTCGACCGTAGCCCCGGTCACCGCGGTCGGGGCGACGGCCGATCCTTCCTTCTCGCACGGCTCGGAGCTCTTGACATTCGTTGGTGTTGTGGGTGTGGAGGTCGTGGTACACACAGTACCGACTGCCCTCGGAAGGTTCGGGCTGATCTCTGCCCCGCTTGGTGTCTGGTTCTGCCTTGGGCAGCCCCCTTGCGCTTCACATCCTTGGCCTTGGGCTTCTTCTCTTCTGGGTCTGCGGCCGGCAGCTCGAGGAGGGAGAGACACCCTTCCTCGGCCCTGGCGCACTTGGTTGCCAAGTTGAAGAGCTCCAAGGAAGTGCACAGGTCTTCGTGCATCGCCAGCTCCTCCTTCATCTTGACATCGCGCACGCCGTCGGAGAAGGCTGAGATGATGGCCTCCTCAATCACCCTGGGAATCTTGAGGCGTGCGTTGTTGAAGCGTTGGATGTACTTCTGTAGGGTCTCCCCAGGTTGTTGCTTGATGTGGTGCATGTCGCTCATGGCAGGTGGCCGGTCGCGAGTACCTTGGAAGTTGGCGATGAAGCGGGTGCGCATCTCGTCCCAGGAGGAGATCGTGCCTGGAGCCAGGTTCAGGAGCCAGGTGCGGGCCCCGTCCTTGAGCGCCATGGGAAACCAGTTCGCCATAACCTTCTCGTCTCCGTTGGCAGCTTCGATGCCCAGCTCGTAGAGCTGGAGGAACTCCGCAGGGTCAGCCGTGCCGTCGTAATGAGGAGGCAGGTCTGGCTTGAACTCGTCAGGCCATGCGACGCTACGTAGCTCGGTGGTGAAGGCACGGCAGCCTGCTGTGGCCACGGGAGGCCTTGGGTGACGGAGAGCTTGGTCTTGCATGTCCCCACGCGCTGCAGCTGGGAGCAGAGCGGGGTCTTGACATGCGGGAGCAGGAGCATGGTCGCGACGTGCCGGAGCAGGGAGCGCCCGGGCAGCTTCTTGCGGGCAAGGGACTTCTTGACAGCTCTGCTCTTGCCGCGCTGGCACCTGACGGAGCGGGTTCCGCCCAGGGACCACGCACCTTGGAGCCATGGCGCCTTCTTGAGGAGGAGGCGCCCGGGGCGCCGCCGGGGCCTCGTCGCTCGCGCGGGGTGGGGTGCGGTCCAGTGGAACGGACGGCGCAGGAGAGCCCCCTGTGGCATGGACGAGCTCAGTGACGCGGTCGAGCCATTCTTCGTAGACGTCATCGACGGGACGGTAGCGCAGGAGCTCGTTTGCCGCGATGAGCGCAGCTCAAGCCTCCATGGGCGCGCGAAGCGCGCGGGACGAAGAACCAGCTGGGGTGAGCGAGGGAGTAGCGGTGCGGCCGTCTTGCCGCACGGACGGATGCTGAGACGATGCTTGCTGCTCGTCCCCCGCCGGGCCGGTGGCGGCGTTGAAGGCAGGTGACGGGGAACGGCGAGCACACCCGCCGACAGGAACCGTCTGGGCGACGCGGGAAGCGAGAGCGGCCCGACGCTCGGCGTCGGCCCGACGAGCGTCAGACATGGGCGCGATGGTCGGAGGAGAACGGGCTGGTGGAAGACGAATTCCGGTGCACCCCTACCTGGCGCGCCAAATGTCGGATTTCGGGTTCCGGCAGACCCTTGAGGTTCGAACACTGGGGTGCGCGCAGAGATTTCGCCTCCTACCTTCCTGCACCCCTCCGCCTCACTAAGATCTAAGCTATGGGAAGAACGACACAAGAGGCATAGGGTTTATACTGGTTCGGGCCACCATTGTGGTGTAATACCCTACTCCAATGTGTGGTGTGGTGGATTGCCTCTTGGGCTGATGATGATGAACAATACAAGGAAGAACAGCCTTGCGAGGGTCTGTTCTTGGCTGGGGGGACGAACTGCTAGGAGGAGTTCAGTCACCCTTCTCTCTCTCTCTGGTTTCGATCTTCTCTTCCTCGTCCCCCTTACCCTATGGGCTGTTGGTCCTATTTATAAAGGCCATGGTCCTCTTCCCAAATATCAAGTGGGAAGGGAGCCAACAATGGCGGGCTAATTTGAAGGGGGACAGCTAGTACTAGCTATCCTGACAAAAGTAGTCTTCGCCTGCACAAAGCTCTGGTGGTGACGCCGTCTTGGTCTCCACGATGACCTCCGTCTTGCAGTCCTCCTGGTCTTGGTCTTGTTGCACCGAAATGGCAACCTTTACCTGATGCCTCGATACTCCACGGCTGTGCTTGCTCCCTTTGCACCAAAGAGGAAAGGAGGACACTGCGCGGGCTGGCGCCCGCCTGGCGCCTTTGGTCGTCATGGCTTGCGTCACGGGCACCTCGTGAGGTACCCCGCCTTGATCTCTCCGCCTCCTCGCGAGCCAGCCTGATGAGGCCGTGCCTGAGGAAGCTCCGTGTCGCCCGCCTCGTGAGGCTTGGCCCCTCGCGAGGGTCTTGGGTCTATGTTGATGAAGATGGGCCATGCTGGGCCCCCTTTGAGCCACGCCGCAGGCCGCAGGCAGGCAAGTCTGGGGACCCCCGTTCCCAGAACGCCGACAGTCCAGGACACCCGAACATGTTGTCTTTGGCATTGCAGGGCGGGTTCCCCCTTCAAGGATCTCCAAGTAATGTATCCGGCTATTGAACCTAATGTCGCCTCCTTGGCTTCTGTGCATTGAATAATCTTCATCCTCCACGTGTCGAGCAAACATGGAAAGTCAGGGTGTTTTTTGCGAATAAAAACTCATCTACGTGAGGAAGAGCGCCTATTTAACGAGATTGGATCCTAGATCCATTCAGTGTTGCGCAGAAGAAATCCCCTGAGACTACATAGGAGAAACCATTCCAGCATGGCTAGCGTCCCCAGCTCCTCCGCTCGTCCCAGCCTAGAGAAAGGCGAGTGGGAGAAGTGTTCTGTGTCTTATAGCCGTTTGACGAAGTTGCAAATGCAAGGATACCTTCCCCACGCAGATCTAGTCCCTATTCGAGTAGGGCTAGCTTCCTTCAATGAGGGGACTCAGGCAGAGGACTTCCCCAATCCGTCCGAGGGAGAGCGAGTGTGTTTGGTCCCCTACCTGTTAAGAGGCGTTGGACTTCCTATCCATCCGTTCCTCCGAGGGCTCCTGGAGTACTACGGCCTCCAGCTGCACAACTTCACTCCGGTCTCTATTCTGCACATTGTGGGTTACGTTGCTCTATGCGAACTTTTCCTGGGCGCCGAGGCTCATTTCGAGTTGTGGAGGAAGCTGTTTTGTCTCGTCCCGCGTAATCACGAAGGGTCAATATTTGAAGTGGGCGGTGCCAAAGTATGGCGCGTCGCCGATACCGGATACCCATCCCGTACACCAAGGAAGGCACATGATGACTGGCCCTCCGAATGGTTTTATATAGAGGACGTGGCGCTTCCCGACCCGGTTCGAAAGGGTCTTCCTGAATTTGCGCGGGTCCCACAGAAGAAACGCCACAGTTGGCGTCCCCGGAGTCTCAAAGAGGTAGATGGCATGGAGGTTCGTCAGCTGATGAGGAGGATGAAAGAGCTCACTCGGTCTGGACTCACAATAGTTGAGGTTATGGCGATTTCCATAACGCGAGGGGTTCAACCACTCCAATACAGAGGGCTCCCAATGTGGCACTTCAATGGGGAGGACGACGCCTCTCGCTTCGGCCGGAATGGTCCAGATACCCCTGCCGCTTTGGCTAAAACATTAGTCGAACTGTTCAAAGGGGAGGAAAAGGAACTTCTCTACATCAAATTCAGAGATGGGTATTCTATGTACAACCCTCCCAGCTGGGTAAGGCCCGATCCCTCAGTTTTTACTCCTTCCATCTCCGGATTGCCTTTGATAAACTTTTTAACTTTGTTTGCCTATGACAGCACTGTGAAAAGTCACCAAGGGATTTTGTAGTCCCGCCCCATGGCCGGAGGATCACAACCAGGAGCTTGATCCCGGGTTCGAAGAGCATCCGGAGATATTTGTGGTGCTTGCGGAGGGGGTGTTTTACTAGATGAGCTACAATGGCACAGAGGTAGCCATCATTGCCGACTACCCCGGTCTTCTTCCAGCTTCACACGTAAGGGATCCAAACACACCTTATTCAAAAAGAGATTTCTCCTTCCTTCTTACCCACCGCACCGTCTTGTGCTCCAAAGGGGAAGGGTTCGGCACGCTGTACTACTCCCAGGGTACCTCCGAAGAGTGCATCCCCCACGCCGGGCGAGCCTTCCAAGAGGAAGGCAAACGAAGATACGGCCATGCCTTCATTGAAGAGGTATGAATCCACCAACTTGCACCTAAGCAGTCACGCCCAATCCTGACCTTCCTGTTATCCATGTGTCAGGAGAAAGGTGCGCCGGACTATATCCAGAGATTCGAGCGGCCGTACTTCCCGCAGCCAGGATTCAAATCCTACCATAAAGACGAGGGCTGATACGGAGGTGAAGCCGGACTGTCCTCTAGTCAAGGACTCAGATGATGTATCCGTTACCAACTCGGAAGTGGAAAGTGCGATGAATCATTGGCGCCGCTGGGCCATTTTACAAGACCCTGGCTTTTCAGAGGAGTCGTTTAACGCCTTCAACTCGGCCGATGCGTATATCCAAGCTGCTCGAGATGGGATTAACAGGGCCACAAAGCAACATTTGAAAGATGTGCAGGTAAATTTATTTTGTCTGACTATGATAACTAGTAGCCCCTGAGACTTAAAGGAGTTGAAACAACTGATTTAAGGATCAATGTGTTACCAGGTGCTTACAGAGAAGAACACCAAGCTAGCTCAGGAGCTGGAAAAATGTCAGCGCCGGCTGGTTACTGCCAATGCCGAACTGGAGAAATACAAGGCATCTCCCGGTAATGTTTCCTTCTATCGAAAATTCCAAATGATACACCGAAAGTGCGGATCCGGGTGTTAATCTTTGTGTTCGGCTGTTAGATCAAGTACAAGAGCAGCTGTACACCGCTCGAAGCGAAGAACACGGAGCCAAAAGGCAACTAGCAGCGGGTGAGCATGTATTGACAACGGTTGTCCAAGAGAAGAATAAACTCCAGGACTCAAACGCCAAACTGGGCAAAGAACTGAAAGATGTGCAACTCAGCTAGCTGACTCCGTGAAGGAGAACAGGAAGCTGTGAGGCGGCATATTCAATATGTGTTCACTGTTGTTTTATAACAGCTTTGGAGGTAACTGTAGCTAATTAAGCTGTAATTGCAGGTGTTTTGACGAACCGCCCTGAAGAGGTGTCTAGATCATCGAGTGATCTACTACAAGGGCTGTCGCAGTTGCAGGAGCAAGCTCGGCAGGCGATGCGGAGTGTGGTCAAGGCTTTATGGCCATATGACCCCCCCCCCCAGGAAGCGTGGAGGAGCTGGTAGAGCTGTTCAAGGGGGCACGGCGGCGTATCCGGCTGTGGAAGATATCGGCCTACCGGGAGGGCGCGCGAGAGGCCTGGGCCATGGTGAAGATGCGATATACCAAGCTGGATCCTAATCACATGGCGCGTGTCGGACCGCTAGGGTCGAATGGGGAAGAAATTCCCGTAAGTTTAGTGTATAACCAAGTAGAGGTGGCTGCCAAATACTCCCAACAGGATTGTAAGTTAGATTGCCTGTTGGAAGGTATAGCAGAGGAGGTGTTCGAGTCCAAATGACTATGTACTTTCCTCATCTAGCCGAATTATATATCATTTGTCATGGCAGACCTTTTCGCTTCAACCTCCGGTCCCGAAGGTGCGGAGTGTTTCCGAATACCGTCGCAGCCGAATAGGCTGGGGTATACCTGGAAAACTAGGCGTAGGGGTCATAGTTGCTTAAACATACAAGTTGTATTTGGCTAGCTATGTTATATTACATTGATATCGTAAGAAACATCTTCCAGAGAGAATAGTTCCATTAAGGGTTCCTTTCCCTGGGTGTGTATGCGTTTAATGCGCATGGCCGAATTGTGGTATGAGTACCACGGTTTGTATAACTTCTGGGGGTGCACAACGAAGTGAGTGTAATAAACATCTTTAATTCACCGACCGAATATTCCCTTAAGAACGCTAGCTTTCGGCTCCACCCAGTCTGAGGTACACATCCGGATGACCCGGCGGTAACAATCGCAGAGGTGCTCCCTTTATGCCCTAGCCGAACTAACGGGAACGTAGGGCATAAGCACAGGAGCCAGGCAACCTAGCTTGGCCAAAAATTAAGTCATATCGATGCATATAATGGCAAAGAAAAGGTACATATGGAAAAAACTCATATGTGAGGAGCTTGATGCTCAAGGAATGAAAAGAACTTCTGTCCAAGAAGCCCCCAGGTACAAGTGGTGTACATGTTGAAAGATGTATGTGTCAATGGTGTGCGGTCTAGCCGCATCAAAGCTTTAAAGAGAAAATAGTAGAAAGTAATCGGAAAAGAGAGGAAAAATAATGGGAACTACAGGGGAGGACGAGACAAACAAGGGGTGTAGCACTAGGCGTAGAATCTCCGGAGTCTGGTCGCGTTCTAGGGGTTCGGCTCGAGGCGATTGTCTGATGCATTGCGAAGACGGTACGCTCCTCCGGTGAGAAATTCGTCAATTATGAAGGGACCCTCCCATTTGGGCTTGAGTTTGCCTTTCTCTTCTCTGGGAGCCGTAGAACGAGTTCGCCAACGTTGTAAGTCTTGGCCCGTACTTCTTTGCTTTGATATCTTCGAGCCTGCTATTGGTAAACTGCTGAACGGGCTTTTGCGGCATCGCGTTCCTCCTCCAGGGCATCTAGGCTGTCCTGCCGATCGAGGTCGGCTTCTCTCTCTTCGTACAGACGCACTCTAGGTGAGTCGTGAATAATATCGCAGGGCAATGCGGCCTCTGCACCGTACACCATGAAGAAGGGTGTGTACCCGGTAGTACAATTAGGCGTGGTCCGCAGCCCCCAGAGTATGGAGTCGAGCTCCTTGACCCAGTGCTTGTCTGATTCTTTTAAAGACCGCACTAGTCTGGGCTTGATGCCGCTCATAATAAGACCGTTGGCGCGTTTGAATTGACCGTTGGTTTGTTGGTGGTAGACGGAGGCGTAATCTAGTTTACTACCTAGATTGGTACACCAGGCTTTTACCTCGTCGGCTGTGAAATTGGAGTCGTTGTCAGTGATGATGCTGTGTGGGACACCATAATGGTGCACAACATCAGATATGAAGTCTATCACCGGGCCGGACTCAGCCATTTTGACCGATTTAGCCTCTATCCACTTAGTGAATTTGTCCACCATACCAACAGATATTTTTTCTTATGGCTTCCCCCTTTAAGGGGTCTGACCATGTCGAGTCCCCAGACCGCGAAAGGCCAAGTGATGGGGATTATTTGTAGGGCAGTGGGGGCATGTGGCTTTGATTGGCAAAGAGTTGGCATCCAACGCAATGTTGGACAAGGTCATCTGCATCCGCTCGGGCCGTCGGCCAATAAAACCCTTTACTGAAAGCCTTGCTAACAAGGGCTCGAGCTACGACGTGGTGCCCGCCGAGTCCGGCATGAATTTCAGCCAAGAGCTACCGCGCCTCTTCCTCGGATATACATCATTGAAGGACTTCGGTGGCGCTTTTCTTGTAGAGCTATCCATCATGAACCTTGTAGGCATTTGAGCGCCGAACAATGCAGCAGGCCTCATTCTGGTCCCCAGGAAGCTCCTTCCTATTAAGGTAGGCCAGGAAGGGTTCGGTCCATGGGGCAATGACTGCCATGATGAGATGCGCCGATGGTGTTATGTCGATGTTTCCGGGATCTGGGGTTATGTTTTGGTCCAGACTAGCATTGCCATTTTCCCCCTGACACACCACGGATGGCTTAAAGAGCCTTTCCAGGAAGATATTAGGTGGGACGGGGTTGCGCTTAGCGCCAATACGAGCGAGAACATCCGCCGCTTGATTACTTTCTCGAGCCACATGATGGAACTCGAGCCCCTTGAACCGGGCCGATATTTTATGAGTGCGTTACGATACGCTGCCATCTTCGGATCTTTGGCGTCGAAATCTCCATTTATTTGAGATATTGTGAGGTTTGAGTCCCCGCACACTTCTAGGCGTTGTATGCCCATGGAGACAGCCATCCGGAGACCATGCAATAAGGCCTTGTATTCGGCTGTGTTATTGGAGTATGTGTATAGTATTTGGAGAACGTACTGGATGATGTCTCCGGTAGGGGATGTTAAGACGACACCCGCTCCTAACCCTACCAGCATTTTGGAGCCATCGAAGTGCATGACCCAATTGTAGTATGTGCCGTACTCTTTAGGGAGTTCGGCCTCTGTCCATTCGGCGATGAAGTCGACTAGTACTTGGGATTTGATAGCTCGGCGTGGTTTCTATGCAATGTCAAATGGCAGGGGCTCAATGGCCCATTTGGCGATCCGGCCCGTAGCATCGCGATTATTTATGATGTCGTTGAGTGGCACTTCGGAGGCCACCGTGATCGAACACTCGTGGAAGTAGTGACGGAGCTTCCGGGATGCCATGAAGACCGTGTATGCTATTTTTTGATAATGATGGTACCGGGATTTGCATGGTGTAAGGACCGTAGAGACGTAGTATACTGGCTTCTGAAGCGGGAATTTATGTCCGTCCTGCTCTCGTTCAACGACGAGTGCGGCGCTCACCACCTGATGTGTTGCCGATATGTATAATAACATCGGTTCGCCGGCGTTTGGCGCGGCTAGTATTGGGTTACCCGCAAGAAGGGTTTTTATTTCTTCCAGTCCGGCTGTTGCCGTGTCCGTCCACTCGAAGTGGTTGGTTAGCCATAGAAGGTGATAGAGTGGCAGTGCCTTTTCTCCTAATCTGGAGATAAAGTGGCTTAGAGTTGCCATGCAACCTGCAAGTTTTTGGACTTGTTTAAGGTCTGTTGGCTTAGCCAATTGTGACAAAGCTCGGATTTTGGCTGGGTTTGCTTCAATTCCTCTATTGGAAACAATGAAGCCCAGCAGTTTTCCGGCGGGGACGCCGAAGACACACTTTTCCGGGTTGAGCTTGATGTCATACGCCCTGAGGTTGTCGAATGTAAGATGTAAGTCATCTATTCGTGTTTCCACGTGCCTGGCTTTGATGACAACGTCATCAACGTAAGCTTCTACTATTTTGCCGATCTGTTTCTCCAGGCATGTTTGAATCATGTGTTGATATGTGGCGCCAGCGTTCTTGAGCCCGAAGGGCATGGTATTGAAGCAGAATGGCCCATATGGGGTGATAGATGCTGTTGCAGCTTGATCGGATTCCTTCATTTTGATTTGATGGTATCCAGAGTATGCATCGAGGAAACACAGCGAGTCGTGTCCTGTGGTGGCGTCAATGATTTGATCAATGTAGGGGAGGGGGAAGGGATCCTTAGGGCAGGCTTTGTTGAGGTCTTTGAAATCGACGCACAGGCGCCAGGATTTGTCCTTCTTTGTTACCATCACCAGGTTTGCCAGCCAGTCCAGATGTTTGATTTCTCTAATGAATCCGGCCTCGATGAGTTTGGCAAGCTCCTCCCCCATGGCTTGTCGCTTGGGTTCGGAAAAGCGCCGCAGTCCTTGCTTAACTGGTCTAAACCCCTTTAATATATTGAGGCTATGTTCGGCCAGCTTGCGTGGGATCCCTGGCATATCCGAAGGGTGCCAGGCAAATATGTCCCAGTTTTCGCACAGGAATTCTCGTAGTGCGGCGTCAACTATTGGTTTTAGTTGAGCTCCGATGGATGCCGTCTTCTTGGGGTCCATTGGGTGGACCTGGAATTTGATTATTTCTTCTGTCGGTTTAAACAAGGTGGATTTGGAGCGTTTGTCGAGGATCACATCGTCCCTGTCCAGTATGGAGCGTAGCGCAGTTAATTGCTTGGCCGCGTGGGCTTCGGATAGCGCCTCCAAGGCCAGGGATGCGGTTTTGTTTTCAGTGCGGAGTGCTATGTCCCGGTCACTGGCGAGAGTGATTATACCATTTGGTCCAGGCATTTTGAGCTTCATATATCCGTAGTGAGGTCTAGCTTGGAAGCGTGTAAAAGCATCCCGACCCAACAGGGCGTGATATCCGCTGCTGAAAGGGGCCACTTGGAAGGTTATTTCTTCGGACCGATAGTTCTCCGGCGATCCGAATACCACATCAAGTGTGATTTTACCCGCGCACCACGCCTCCCGACTAGGAATAATTCCTCGAAAGGTTGTGTTACTTTGTTTGATGCGGCTCCTATCTACTCCCATTTTATGGAGTGTGTCCTCATAAATGAGGTTAAGTCCGCTGCCGCCGTCCATGAGGACCTTGGTAAGTCGAAACCCGTCCACGATGGGACTGAGTACTAACGCGGCAGGCACTCATACTGTTCTGTACTTTGGTTCGTCACCGACGTTGAATGTTATAGCCGTGTCGTTCCATGGGTTTATTACAGCGATTTGGCAGACTTCGTTGAGCTCGCGAAGTGCCCTTTTGCGCTTGCTATTTGAGGCGAATGTATCGAAGACTGTCAATACACTTGGGTGGTCGTCTTCTGGGAGGCGTTGTTCCGGGGTATCCTTAATAAGGATGTCCTCGCCGCTCTTGGCTACCTGTCATAGTATCCAACATGCTCTAAGGCTATGGGTTGCCATGGTGTCTGTTGTTTTATGTATTTTGCATGGGCCATCGAGCCACCCCTCTAGAATAGTGCCATGTCGTGTAGCGGTTTTGTGTTTCTTGACTATCAGGCTGGGCCTGCCACGAGGGTGTGCCCTTTTCGCCTGTAGGGGGAGTTGAGCTGGGACCGATGGTTCCCAGTGACCTGCTTGAGTTTCCCAGGCACTCTCCATCGTGCTGTATTTTTGTACAATGGTTGCTAAGTCAGCGAATTTAAGTATGTTGCGTCGATTGATGGCGTTGAGTATTCCTTCGTCCGCATAGTTTTTGCAGAATGCTGATATTGCGTCCCCGTCATGGCAATCTTTTACCTTGTTCTTTACAAGGAGGAATCTAGCCCAAAAGTGGTGGACCTTCTCCTGAGATTGCTGTTTTGTGCTCATGAGAGCCTCTATGTCCGGGTGGGTGGGTGGAATTAAATCCGAACCCTGACCTAACCGGTTGTCCGGGGTTCGACGACATTCCGGACTAGACAATCCGGGTTCCAGAACATCTTCTGATTGTTTGAAGCCGCCAACCGAGGCTATGTTCGGAGGGCTGGTTGCGTCTTTTCGCGGGTGAGTATCCAGCTCTTTATGAACGGTGACCCGGACATAGTCCGTCTTCGATATAGAAGAAGACTCGCCGTCCTGCTCCAGGACTGTTGCGATCTGGTGGGTGCCAAGTGGAGCTTCAGTTTCTCCCAGACCGGTTTTAGGCCCGATCTGATCGTAATCTATGACAACTCCCAAAGCAGCGATGTGATCTAGGAGCTCGTTTAAGGACGAATGCTTGACCAGATCCATCTGCTTGGAGCGCTCGGAGTTTATGCGAAGGGGATTTTCGATGGCCCGAGATGTCATCGTCGGCTCTGCGGCCGAATGGGCGATCATAGTAACGTCGCCCAGCCGGAGGGTTTGGCCCGGGGCCAAAACTACCCCTACGGTGATGTTGCCTCTAGCGACAAGGCGAGCCATCGAGCCTTTCATCGACGACACAGTGGAACTCTCAATGAAAGCACCAATGTCGGTGTCAAAACCGGCGGATCTCGGGTAGGGGGTCCCGAACTGTGCATCTAGGATCGATGGTAACATGAGACGGGGGACACAATGTTTACCCAGGTTCGGGCCCTCTCTATGGAGGTAAAACCCTACGTCCTGCTTGATTGATATTGATGAATATGAGTGTTACAAGAGTTGATCTAGCACGAGATCATAATGGCTAAACCCTAGAAGTCTAGCCTATGAATATGGTAATGAGTATACGTGGGGTCCTGTCCGGACTATCCCTACGGTTTATATAGACACCAAGGGGATCTAGGGTTTACATGGAGTCGGTTACATAAGAAGGAATCTTCAGTCGCCAAGCTTGCCTTCCACGCCAAGTAGAGTCCAATTCGGACACGGTGCAGTCTTTGGTATTCATGTCTTCACAACCCATCAGTCTGGCCCATAGATAACAGGCCGGACGCCCGAGGACCCCTTAGTCCAGGACTCCCTCACCCTCCGTTCTCGCGCAAACGTGAGGGGCCCTCGCTGTAGGGCGCTGCAATATGGTCATGGTTTGCTTACTGTGGGTTGCGAGAGTGACAGAAACTTAAACCCGAGTAGGTGGGTTATGGCGTATGGGAGTAAAGAGGACTTGATACGTAATCCTATGCTTGGGTTTCATGACCTTAATGATCTTTAGTAGTTGTGGATGCTTGCTAGAGTTCCAATCATAAGTGCATATGATCCAAGTAGAGAAAGTATGTTATCTCATGCCTCTCCCTCATATAAAATTACAAGAATGATTACCGGAACTTGTTATCGATTACCAAGGGACAAATAACTTTCTTGTTGACAAAAGCTCTCTACTAAAACTAAATTAGTTGTGTCTTGATCTAAAAATTCCCTAGATTTTATTTACGTGATCTTTATTATCTTGCAAACCTATCCTATCACACCTACAAAGTACTTCTAGTTTCATACTTGTTCTAGGTAAAGCAAATGTCAAGCGTGCATAGAGTTGTATCGGTGGTCGATAGAACTTGAGGGGGTATTTGTTCTACCTTTAGCTCCTCATTGGGTTTGACACTATTATTTATCAAAAAAGGCTACAAACGATCCCCTATACTTGTGGGTTATCAAGACATTTTTCTGGCGCCGTTGCCGGGGAGCAATAGTGTGGGGTGAATATTCTCGTGTGTGCTTGTTTGCTTTATCACTAAGTAGTTTTTATTTCTTGTTCTAAGTTGTTCTGTATCTTTAGGTATGGATATGGAACACGAAACACCCAAAAATAGTTGTACCTGCTATTCATGGAGATGGGGAACCTCCTAAAACCCTCGATGCTCGTTATGTGAAAGATGTTATGCACTACTTTGATAATCATGAGAAAACCCCATTCAACTCTATAATGGGAGTAACGTTGGATTAAAGTGAATAATTTAGGGATTATCGCTTGACTCATAAAGGGAAATTATTATGGGTTCAAATTCATATGTTGCATTGGTATGCTTGGGAGCTATGCCAGAGATATGATTATACTTGTGCTCTAGGATGCATGCTCCACATCTTCCCTTTTCATGTGAATTTAATGATAATGAAATCTTGGCTTCTTATGCTAATGGTATATATGATTATTATTATGTGGAATGAATAGAAGAATTTGTTGCTTTTAAGGGTGCTTATGAAATTGAATCTTTGTTTGAAAAGTATGAAGCTTTTGATAATGATGTTTATAGACTTGAAAATTTTACCATCCTTAAATATTGCTATGATAATTATAGATTTAATTCCGATATTGATGAATTTATTAATAAAGTCTCCGCTGTCCAAGGAGAGACTAATATTTTGCAGGAGTCTATGGAAGAAGAAATTGATGAAACTATGAGCTCATTGGACGAAAAAGATGATGAGGAGAGCGAAGAACAAAAGGAGGAACATCGGATTAGCTACCCGTGCCCACCTTCTAATGAGAGTAACTCTTCAACTCATTCATTATTTAATTTCCCTTCGTTCTTACCGAAGGATGAATGCCACGATAATTGCTATGATCCCATTGATTCATTTGAAATATCCCTTTTTGATGATGCTTGCTATGATTGTGGCCAAGATGCCAATATGAATTATGCTTATGGAGATGAACTTGCTATAGTTCCTTATATTAATAATGAAATTGATGCTATTGCACCCACACATGATAGTCCTATTATCTTTTTGGATTCTCCAAACTACACTATATCGGAGAAGTTTGCTCTTGTTAAGGATTATGTTGATGGGTTGCCTTTTACCATTGCACATAATTATTTTGATGAATATAATATGCATGTGCTTGCTGCTCCTACTTGCAATTATTATGAGAGAGGAACTACATATCCGCCTCTTTATGTTTCCAACACGAAAAAATTGCAAGAAACTGCTTATGCTATATATTGGCCTTTACTTGATGTTCATGAATTGTTCTTGTATGACATGCCGATACATAGGAAGAGAGTTAGACTTCGTCATTGCTTGATATATGTTTCTTTGTGCTCATTACTAAATGCTAAATCATTGTTGATTCAAATTGGCTTTGATATACCTTGGGATCCGGGTGGATCCATTACTTGAGCACTTTATGCCTAGCTTAATGGCTTTAAAGAAAGCGTTGCCAGTGAGACAACCCAAAAGTTTTAGAGAGTCATTTATTTCTGTTGGGTGCTTTTATAAAGTTTAAAAACAAAAAAATATAGAGGGGAACTTAAAACTTCACAAAAAGAAAAGTCAAAGTGAGATAGACGAGCACCGTGGAAGCGGGAGCTAGCCTTGAACTTTGTTCATGCCCTTGGAAACTTTGTGAATCTTAATTACATAAACTTTTAAACAAAAATAATTATCCCCTTGTACAGTTCCATTGTATTATAGAAATAATGTGCCAAGATTTGCCTTTAGGAATTTTAGATTGCTTGTTGGTTTGTACGGTGCAAAACAGAAAGTTTGGCTGTAGTGTGCGATTTTACATTTTTTACTGGAGCGTCAAAAGGTTCTGAAACTTTTTGCACTGTATTTCTATACAAATTTCTTACTTTTACTAATTGTTTCAGAATTTTTGGAGTACCATAGGTATGGTGGATGTTCATATTACTACATACTGTCCTGTTTAAGACAGATTCTGTTTTTGATGCATTGTTTTGCTTGTTTTGATGAAACTATCGATTCTATCAATGGATTAAGCCATGGAAAAGTTATATTACAGTAGCTACAATCAAAAAACAAAATATGAATTGGTTTCCAACAGTACTGAGAGTAGTGATTTGCTTTGTTATACTAACGGATCTTACCGAACTTTCTGTTGAGTTTTGTGTGGATGAAGTGATCAAAGATCGAGGAGGTCTCGATGTGAGGAGAAGGAGGAGAGGAAAGAGCCGAATCTTGGGGATGCCCAAGGCACCCCAAGTAAATCAAGTAGACTCAAGCATCTAAGCTTGGGGATGCCCCGGAAGGCATCCCATCTTTCGTCAACAAGTATCGGTATGTTTTCGGTTTCGTTTCATTCATGTGATATGTGCAACTCTTGGAGCGTCTTTTGCTTTTAGTTTTCATTTTTCTTTTATGCACCATGATGGTATGAGATATTCCATGGTTGATTTATAGAATTCTCATTGCACTTCATTTATATCTTTTGAGTATGGCCTTTATAGAATGCTTCATGTGCTTCACTTATATCACTTGAAGTTTGAATTACCTGTTTCTCTTCACATAGAAAACCATTGTTTGAAGAATGCTCTTTTGCTTCACTTATATTTTTTAGAGCATGGTCTTTTGTAGAAATAATTAAACTGTTATGCTTCACTTTTATCTATTTAGAGAGTTAAAAGGAATTGTTCAATTGCATGGTTAGTCATAAAATCCTACATAAAACTTATGGATCACTGAATATGATATGTTTGATTCCTTGCAATAGTTTTGCGATATAGAGACGGAATATGTGGGAGGTACTAGTAAACGCTTGTTGTTAGTAAGAATATTGGTGTTAAGGTTTGTGATTCCCGAAGCATGCACGTATAGTCTCTCGTTATGCTCTGATGTTGGAGCATGATTTATTATTGACTGTCTTCCTTATGAGTGGCGGCCGGGGACGAGCGATGGTCTTTTCCTACCAATCTATCCCCTAGGGGCATGCGTAGTAGTACTTTGCTTTGAGGGATAATAAACTTTTGCAATAAGTATATGAGTTCTTTATTACTAATGTGAGTCCATGGATTATACGCACTCTTACCTTTTCGCAATTTGCTAGCCTCTACGGTACCGTGCATTGCCTTTTCTCACATCAAGACGTGGTGCAAACTTCGCAGGTGCATCCAAACCCCGTGATATGATACGCTCTATCGCACATAAGCTTATTATATCTTCCTCAAAACAGCCACCATACCTACCTATTATGGCTTTTCCATGGCCATTCCGAGATATATTGCCATGCAATTTCCACCGCTTCCGTTTGATGACTGGAGCATTCATTGTCATATTGCTTTGCATGATCATATAGTTGACATAGTAGTTGTGGCTCACCCATTGTTCATCACTTTTCATACATGTTACGCTAGATCATTGCACATCCTGGTACATTGCCAGAGGCATTCATATAGAGTCATATTGTGTCATAGGTATCGAGTTGTAATTTTTATTTCTTTTGAGTTATAAGTAAATAGAAGTGTGATGATAATCATTATTCATTTTTAGAGCAGTGCCCCAGTGAGGAAAGGATGATGGAGACTATGATTCCCCCACAAGTCGGAATGAGACTCTGGACAATGAGAGAGAAAAATATAAAAAAAGAAAGAAACAAAAGGAAAAAAAGAAAGAAAAAAGAAAAAGAAACAAAGAAACAAAGAGAGAAGGGGCATTGTTAGTATCCTTTACCACACTTGTGCTTCAATATAGCACCATGTTTTTCATATGGAGATTCTCCTATGTTGTGACTTTCATATACTAGTGGGAATTTTTCATTATGGGATTAGATGCACACCCACTTAGTTTTCATATTGAGCTTTCATATACTTATAGCTCTTAGTGCATCCGTTGCATGGCAATCCCTACTCCTCACATTGATATCAATTGATGGGCATCTCCATAGCCCGTTGGTTAGTGTCGTCAGTGTGAGACTTTCTTACTCTTTTGTCTTCTGTATATTTACCCCTATCATTATATTCTATTCCACCCGTAGTGCTATATCCATGGCTTGCGCTCATGTATTGCGTGAGGGTTGAAAAAGTTGAAGCGCGTTAAAAAGTATCAACCAATTGCTCAGCTTGTCATAAGGGTTGTGCATGATAAATACTTTGTGTTAAGAAGACAGAGCATGACAAGACTATATGATTTTGTAGGGATAACTTTCTTTAGCGTGATATTTTAAAAGACATGATTGTTTGTTGGGATGCCTGAGTATTGATGTCTTTATGTCAAATTATAGACTATTCCTTTCAATCACTTATGTCTTAATATTCATGCCATGATTGGATATATGATCAAGTTTATGCTAGGTAGCATTCCACATCAAAAATTATCTTTTTTATCATTTACCTGCTTGAGGACGAGCAGGAATTAAGCTTGGGGATGCTGATACGTCTCCGTCGTATCTATATTTTTTGATTGTTTCATGCCAATATTATACCACTATCATATGCTTTTGGCAACTTTTTATATGATTTATTGGACTAACCTATTGATCTAGTGCCCAATGTGAGTTCCTATTTTTTGCATGTTTTTTGTATCATAGAGTATCCATATCAAACGAAGTCCAAATGCAATAAAATTTTATGGAGAATTATTTTGGAATATATGTGATTTTGGGGGGTTGGAATCACCGCAAATGAAGGACCACACAGGGCACAAGACACCAGCGCACGGCCCAGGAGCCTGGCGCGTGGTGGTGGGTCGTACTCACCTCAAACGTCGGTTGGACCTCTACTTCGGGTGCAAGGAAGCTTATATCCAGAAAAAAAAACATGTTAAAATCTCAGCGCGGTCGGAGTTACGGATTTCCGGGAATATAAGAAACGGTTTTCGGCCAGATTCGGGAAACGCGAAACATAAGAGAAGAGAGAGGGAGATCCAATCTCGGAGGGGCTCCCATCCCTCCGCCTCCATGGAGACCATGGACCAGAGGGGGGACCCTCCTCCCATCTAGGGGGAGGCCAAGGAAGAAGAATAAGGAGGGGGGGCTCTCTCCCCCTCGCTTCCGCTGGTGCCGGAGTGCCACCGGGGACAACGATCAGGACGGCGATCTACATCAAAAATCTTGCTACCGTCAACACTAACTTTCTCCCCCTCTATGCAGTGGTGTAACACCTCTTCTGCTCGCTGTAATCTCTACTTAAACATGGTGCTCAACTCCATATATTATTTCCCAATGATCTATGGTTATCCTATGATGTTTGAGTAGATCTGTTTTGTCCTGTGGGTTAATCGTGATCTTGGTTGGTATGATTGTATATTTTATTTATGGTGCTCTCCTATGGTGCCCTCCGTTCTCGCGCAAACGTGAGGGGCCCTCGCTATAGGGTGTTGCAATATGTTCATGTTTTGCTGACGGTGGGTTGCGAGAGTGACAGAAACTCAAAACCCGAGTAGGTGGGTTATGACATATGGGAGTAAAGAGGGCTTGATATTAATGCTATGGTTGGGTTTCACGACCTTAATGATCTTTAGTAGTTGCGGATGTTTGCTAGAGTTCCAATCATAAGTGCATATGATCCCAGTAGAGAAAGTATGATTACCGGTACTTGTTATCGATTACCTAGGGACAAATAACTTTCTTGTTGGCAAAAGCTCTCTACTAAAACTAAATTAGTTGTGTCTTTATCTGAACAGCCCCTAGATTTTATTTACATGCTCTTTATTATCTTGCAAACCTATCCTATCACACCTACAAAGTACTTCTAGTTTCATACTTGTTCTAGGTAAAGCGAACGTCAAGCCTGTTTAGAGTTGTATCGGTGGTCGATAGACCTTGAGGGAATATTTGTTCTACCTTTAGCTCCTCATTGGGTTCGACACTCCTATTTATCGAAATAGGCTACAAACGACCCCCTATACTTCTGAGTTATCACGCGCACACCCAACAGGGATGCCACACGCACTACACTGCCGTGGATTGCGCTGCCGCCGCGGTGTAGCCTCCCAGCTGGAGTTGTCCTCTGATGATGGCAGAGTGGCTGAGCGACGATGACAGACCGGTGCCATTGGCGATTGTGGGAGAAGCAGCCGAGATAAGCTACAGGAAGGGAGGGGAAAATGCGACGCAGGACTCATCGGCCGTGAGAGTTTATATAGCAGGTCGGTAAGCATTGGGATTTTGGGGAATTTCACCGAGTCGGGCGGGAAGCTTGTGCGGGAACCTACAAGGTTGCGCGGGAACGGGCTAACCGATGATTCATTGGCGCCACCGTTTGGCAAAAAGGATGCCTCCGCGCGTTGCGCAAGCTTGCGTTGTAATCCGTCTGCGGCAGCGGGGTGACAAGACGTGCGAGAGGAGGACGAAAGGCCACATACACATACAGTTAATACAAAAAACATTTACGGTTTAATTACCTACTATGCCCCTATCCGGGTTTATAAGTAGGATTTAACTAATAAAATATGAATGCATGTCGCCAAAGATTATATAGTTGGATTCGTATTTGAACATAATTTCCAACTATATAATTTTTATAACATGCATTAACATTTTGTTGGTTAAATTTAAGGGCAAAGTATGGCACAGAATATAAAGGGGACTATAGACCAAGTCCGAGGTGGTAGCACACGGCCGCTCTCTGCGCAGCGACACAACTGTCGGCCAGCATGTAGGCGACCATTTCCTGCGTGTTCACCGGCTCTATGCATGTGGTTGCTTGCGGTTGAGGTGGCCGCGGCGCGCTCTGCTCGTGTCCCGCCGCGTGCGTTCTGCTCTCGTGTCCCTCCGGGTGCTCTGCCCTGTCCCTCCGCGCGTTGCTAATGTTTGGGGCCGGCACACGATCACGCACATTTGTGTGCATGCAGTTGCGCCGAGCACGGCACGACGATGGAGTTACTCGATGCAAAAACTGCCATACGGACGTGCCAAGAATCCACGCCGCCCAGCCCCCTTTTATTCTTGCCACCATTTATCTTAATCTCCCATCTCACAAGACACAATAAGCACACCCACGGGGACACATACATAGAGGACATCAAGCGGTTCTAATGGCGCTCCCCGTGGCTCCAATGGCACTCCCAGCGACCGCCGCCGACGACAACGATGGGCAGTTCACCATGCAACACATCGTGGACACGCACGTGAGGGGGAAGGCTCTCTCGGTGGTGTACACAAATGATCCGGTCTCGATGGAGAGCTCCATACTATGGAGCATTTCCTTGCCTAGGACAAGTACCAAGTAGTCGTCTTCGACCTCGAGTACACCATGGGTCATGCCGGGCATGATCAGAAGGTTGTCGTCGCCCAGTTGTGCGTGCGACATAACGTCCTCGTCTACCACTACCACCTGGCCACAAGGCCATGCAAGCGTTTCTCCAGGTTTATCAACAACTTCGACTACAGTTTCGCTACGGTGGACACCACCGACAATCTAAAAGCGCTCAAGGTTTCAGGCTTGAAATGCCTAAATCTTGTCAACATCCAGCTCCACTACAAGGTCTGGGGAGCGACAAGAACAAACTGAACTCCCTGGTTGACCTTGCCTCAAACAACATCGACCCCTACTACGCCAAGATGAAGGAAGAGAGAAAGAAGGACAAGAACGCCTGGCATAGTGTTTGGCATGAGAGACTGGATGAAGAACACGTCAAGTACGCGGCCAAGGACGCATACACAAGCTACGAGATGTACATGCAGATCATTGACATGAGGAACTGTCTTCTTCCTGCCCCGGACGAGGGATCGAGCCACATAGCAGTGGTGGGAGCGTCACAAGAAGTAGATGACTAGACGATCGTTTCTCCTACTTTAGAATGCATGCAATTGTTTATTGAGGTGTGTGCAAATGATCTGTATAGTCACTTATGTAATTGGATGTTTATTTCAGTTATATATATACATGTTATTCTTCTATAGACAGAGCAAATCACACGGCTTATTAGCAGCAATCGTTTGTGTTATTATTGGTCTTCATACACATTTCTGATTACGAACCTGTTTGTTGCGTATCAAACACATCTTGTTCAGTTGAATCGTTTCCATTGTGTTGCCTAATCACACACAGTTCATCCGAGTGAACCGTATGATGTATATCGCACACACCTTCATCTGGCTGCCTGTTTCTTTTGTTCCTCCTCATCACAAACAGTTCATTCAAGTGAACTGTATGCTATATATCGCACATGCCTTCATCTGGCTACCCGTTTCTTTTGTTCCACCTCATCGCAAATAGTTCATTGAACTGAACCGTATGCCCTGCATCGCACATGCAATTAAAATCAGAACTGTGTTTGATGCACCCGTCATCGCAAATGTTTTGCACCTTTTTTGATGGGTTTTTTACACCACCATTTGCGATTATGGCATCGCACACAGTTTTTTCGAAGGGTCTCTGATCCTAGTGTCGCGTTTGGACCATCCTGCAGTAGTGAGGTGTCACCAATGGATCACTAACCAGCCTATACAAAGCAGTTTAGGATAAGCTGGTAAGGTACAATAGCAGGTTACAAAAGCAGGCTATGCATCAGATATATGAGCAATCAAATACAGTAGCAAAATCCAATGCAAGCATGAGAGAGACCAGAATTGGGCGATATCAGAATGATCAAGGGCGGTTTGCTTGCCTGGAAGCTCTGCTGGAAAGGAAGGAGGGTCGTCGGTGACGTAGTCGATCACATGGGCATCAACAGCGATCTCGGGGTCTACCGGAGAAGAAGAGGGGGAAGAAACAGTAAATGCAAAGCACTCAGATGCATGACATGACTACACGCAGAGCTAGGGGTGTTCTAACATGGTGCTACACGATACCGGCGAAGGGGATAACATCAGGGAATGTTTTCCCAAAATTTGGCATTTTTGGACAGATGAAACGAAGGGGGCGGTTGCATGTTTGCTATGCTAGGGGCATGTGACAGACGAACGGAGTCCGTATTCGGATTCGTCATATTTTTTTGACTAACTTTCATGTTCAAAGTATTTTCATCCGAGTTACGCATATTTTTCTATGATTTTCCAAAGTTTTAAATGATTTCTGCAATTATCTTTAATTCAAAATTGGACTTATTGCGACAGCATGACATCATCATGACGTCAGTAGTCAACCTAACAACCGGGGCCCGTCTCTCATAGGCACAGATCAATTAAACAGATTTAATTAGCTAACCTAGTTAATTAGGTTAGTTAAGTTAAATAATTAATTACGGATTATTAATTAATTAATTATATTTTTAATCTCTTTTTTAATAGACAGGGGTGTGGGCCCCTGTGGTCAGCGGCCCACAAGGCCTTAGCGGGCGTGGGCGTGCGGGTATGGGGATCGCGCCCGAGGGGGCGGACCCGGGTGGGTCGAACGGAAGCAAGGCCATCGCGGGTGGGCGGCTCTGGGCTGAAGGGGTGCGGCCAAGGCCGGTGTAGAGCCCCTGGGGCGCTCGTCGGAGGTGGGGGCTGCGGAGGGGGCGTGCGGGCGCGGGCCCGCACGAGAGCTGCGGTGGCCGCGGCGGGCAGCGCCGGCGTAGGGTGCAGGGGAGCGCTGTGGGCGCGACCGTGGGCGCGTGCGGGCCATCCATGAGCGCGGGCCAGAGAGGTGTGATGGGGCGGATGCGGCGTGGGGCGGCAGCAAGGGGTCGCAGCCGCTTGGCTAGGAGGACGGCGAGGCGGCGGTAGAGGGCTGTGGGCAGAGCAGCGGCAGGGCGGCGGAGTCGGGCAGAGCGGCATCAGCAGAACGGGGCAACGGTAGCGCGGGTGAAGGGTCCGGTGAGCAGGGGAGGTGCGGCTGGGGGCGAGGTTGTTGTGCTTGCGACCGAGGAGCGGCAGGCAGTAGCGTACAGGGGGGACGCCAGGGAGGCGAGGCACAACCGGAGCACGGGTACAGCTGCGCGGTATGTTCGCGGGGGGGGGGGGGGGTGCGGCAAGCTGGCCAGCAGCAGGCGCGGGTGGCGGCTTGGTGCAGCCATGGCAGTGCGAGCAGGACGAGGAGAAGGTGAGGCAAGGGCAGTCGCGGTGCGACGGGGCAGGCATGGCCGGGTGGAGGTAAGGCCGCGGGCGGCGGTGGCGGTTAGCAGCACGAGCTGGAGCAGCACAGAGCAACGAGGGCGAGCACCGTTGCGGGGCTAACGGGCGGTCGCCGGGCGCACGCTTGGGTGTGGGGCGACGAGCAGCGTCGTGCGTGTAGGGGAGCATCATCGCGGGGAGCAGGACGGGGCGGAGGCAGTGGCCGGTGAGGCGGGGGCTCCGGTGGGCATGCGCATGGAAGGCACCCATGGCCTTGGCAGCAGTAGCAGCAAGCACGCAGCGGGAGCAAGACGAGGCCGCGCGGTCGGGGCGCGCGGAGGGGGGTCAACGGGCGCAGCAGGCACGCGGTAGCAGAAGTCGGGGCGTGAGCGGCCTGCGGCGACGGGATGGGATGATGAGGGGGAAACGGAGGAGGGTGATGGACGCGGGGGTTTCACCTCTGCTGCAGGTGTACGGGGCGACGAGGCGCGATGGCGGCTAGCAGGGAGGGGACAATGATGGGCGTCCACGGGGTTGAGGCGGCGACAGGCTCGGGGCGCCGCGGCATAGGCGTCCAGATCCACGAGGGGGAAAAGGAGAGGAAGGGATCGGCTAGGGTTCGAGAGGGAGGGTGATTAGGTGAGGGGGAGGCCGTGGATGGCCTCCACGGCATCAGTTGGCCGGCGGATGGCCTCCACGCCCTCTACTCTCACTGTAGCGAGGTCGCATGAGGGGTGGAGGTGGGCTGCTGGGCCAGCATGCCAACTAGGCCAAATGGCCCGAGGGAGGGGAGGGGCTCTTCTTTTATTTTAATTTTCTGCTTTTCTTTTTCTTTTGTTTTATTAATTCTTTTCTTTTTTATTTTTACATTCACATTAGTTTAGTTTTGTAAAATTTATACTTAGCAGCTAAATTAGTATTTTCATTTAGTCCACTGCCACAAAAAGTTTCACTCACAAAGAAAATAGTTTTAACATTGTAGAAATTATAGAAGGCATTTATATAATTATTTTAGGTACTGTTTTATTTATGTAAGTGCATTTAAATGTTTTATAAAAGTGTGGTTTTTCACCAATATAACCTTTGAATTATTTGCCACAATTTGAACAATTTAGTTTTGACATTTTGAAAACTTTAAATTTTGACTTTCATTTAAATTTGAGTTTGAACCGGTTTCGAATCAACGTGAGTTTAACAACAGTAATCATGGTGACATGGCATCATTAGCAGAGGATTACTATAGATTAATTATCCGGGCATTACACACGTCCATGACAAGTAGACCGACTCCTACCTGCATCTACTACTATTACTCCAGACATCGACCGTTATCCAGCATGCATCTAGAGTATTAAGTTCATAAGAACAGAGTAACGCCTTAAGTAAGATGACATGATGTAGAGGGATAGATCCAATCAATATGGTAAAACCCCCCATCTTTTTATCCTTAATGGCAAAAATACAATACGTGTCTCGCTACCCCTACTGTCACTGGGTGAGGACACTGCAAGATATAACCCATCACAAAGCACCTCCCCCATTGCAAGAAAAACCAATCTAGTAGGCCAAACCAAATCGATAAATCAGAGAGAAATAAAAAGTTATCTTAATCATGCATAAAAGAGTTTAGAAAATCCTCAAATAATATTCATAGAAAATCTGATCATAAATCCACAATTCATTGGATCTCAACAAAAGTAGCGCAAAAGAAGATTACATCGAATAGATCTCCAAGAACATCGAGGAGAACAATGTATTGAAGATCAAAGAGAGAGAAGAAGCCATCTAGCTATGAACCCTTAGGTTTGTGGTAAACTACTCACGCATCATCGGAAGGGAACAAGGTTGGTGTAGAGGCCTCCCCGATCGAATCCCCCTCCAGCGGAGTGCCGGAAAAGGCCCCAAGATGGGATCTCACGAGAACAGAAGCTTGTTGCGGCGGAAAAGTATTTTTGGTGTGCCCTCTGATGTCAGGGGAATATTTGAGAATTTATAATGCTGGAGTTAAGGTTAGGAGAGCTACAAGGGTCCCACAAGCCTAGCGGCCACCCCCTAGGGCGCACCCCTGGGGCTTGTGGCCTCCACGTGGGTCTTCTGGCCTCCTCCCAAAGCTTTCTAGGGCTTCTGGCATCTCCGGTTTATATCACCTATTGGAGTTGTTGTTTTCCATCTCCGTTTGCATCATCTATTGGAGTTGGGCCTTTTTTGAAGACCCAAAAAGCACTTTTGGGAGATGTAACTGTTTTACGTCTCCATATTTACATCTTCTATTGGAGATGCTCTAAGGAAATTTATTTTCAATCATGACATAACTTCAAACATGGGCGGAGCGTTGACGGGAATATCCCGGGTCCTGCAAAAGGATTTGATGCAAATAAAAGCAAATGGCCCATCATACAACTATGGGTACTATCATGCAGATGGGATCTACCCGAGGTGGAGTACTTTTGTCAAGCCAATTGCAAAACCCGAAGATAAAAAATAACTTATCCTTCACCATGCACAAGCGGCGTCTAGGAAAGATGTTGGGAAGGCTTCTAGGATTTTGCAATCACAATTTGCTATTGTGCGAGGATCATCTAGATTCTGGGATCGGAAAACCCTTTGGTATATCATGATTGATTGTGTGATCATGCATAACATGATCATTAAAAATGAGCGTGAACAGGTTTAGATTACACCTTCTATCACTAGATGGGCATAGGCGTTATGCCGATGAGAATAGAGGAGCGAATCAAGCGCTTGATGAAGGTGTACAATAAAATTAGAGACTTCGATCAACTTCAGAAGCATTTGTTGGAGGAGTATTGGAAATATCATGGCGAAAGAGCCTCCTAGTTTCATTTATTTGTTTGTTGTATTGTGCAAAACTATGTTGTATGTGTGATATATTTGATCTTGTGGATTTGATGAATTATGTAATAATTTGATATTGTGGACATGTGAAATTTTTATGTTGATTTTCTGATGTTTTATTCAACATGTGTGGTTGTCCAGTAACTGCACATCAGCTACAGCGGCAGCGGCTAGCGGCCAGTTTTGCATCTCCAGTTTACATCATCTATTGAAGTTGATGTTTTACATCTCCATTTTGCCTCATGTGTTGGAGTTGGGCCTTTTCTGAAGATGCAAAAGGCACTTTTTAGATATGTAAATTTTTACATCTCCAAATTTATATCTTCTATTGGAGATGCTCTGAATAGGGGTGGAGCGTCGGCGGGACAATCCCGGGTCTTGCAAAAGGATTTGATGCAAAGAAAAGCTAATCCTACTAGTGAACTCACTTTTAATCGATTTTGTTCATGCTCCGCCATTGACTTCAAACAAGTACAATAGAAGTCTCAGATTAAGAGCTTGCTCAAGATTATCCTCAAAGTATCATACTTTCAGTGATGTAAACGTTTTTAAGGGAGTACAAGATTGTGTTGTACTGTAAAATAACTACCCCGTCTTGGTAAGTACCGTCATGCTACTCATCTGCACAGAGCCATAGAACAAGAAGTACTTGATGTCATGATCACCCTTAGGAGAATGTCCTTTTTTGTGGTACCGGAAGGTAATCTCGGTATGAAGTCAATTGGATCGGCACTCTCTGTTTTTGCTGTTGCAACATACGTAAGCGGTACGCCGAGCCCTGTTGGAATAATTGTATAGAGAGAGAATTCCTCCTATTTAAACTTGTATCTCTTCTCTATCTCTTCTTCTATCCCAACTCCTACCGACCTTCTGTAATCTCGATCTACCGATCGTTTCTTCCTTGTAAGCCACGGCATTGCCCATATGAATATAAGTGCCGCCCGAGCAAAGGGTTTAACTCTTCCCAATAATTTTACATGGTAATCAGAGCGACTTCTTCCTAAGATTGAAAGGAGATCGCATCTAGCCAAGCCGTTCTTCAACCTATCGCCATGACTACCGCTTCCACCACCTCTAGCACCATGAGTGCTCTCGCCACGTCCCTTGCGTCCAACTCCACCTTCGCCCCTTCCTCCTCTTCCACCCCATCCTTTGCCACATCCCTCGGATCACCCACCCCCCAGGAGAAGCTGGTGAGGAACAACTACCTCATGTGGAAGGCCATCGTGCTGCCCCAAATTAAGGGCGCACAGATGGGCCACCACCTTGATCTGATGAGCCAGGCGCCAACGGAAACCCTCACCATCACCAAGGATGGGAAGGAGGAGTAGATCGCCAACTTTGCCCGTGTTCTCTGGTATGCACAACAGCAGCAGCTTCATGGCTTTCTGATGGGTTCTCTGTCTCGTGAAATTCTTGCACAGGTGGTTACCCTACAGACACCGCCAGAGGTGTGGGCGGCGATCGAAGCCATGTTTGCTGCTCAAAGTGAAGCGCAATCGATCAACACATGGATGGATCTCACAAACCTCAAGAAGGGAAACATGTCCATGGCAGAATACTTAGCCAAGATCAAGATGCTCACAGATGAGATCGCCTGCACGGGAACCCCCATGTCCAGAGGCGAGATCATCTCTCAAGTTCTGGCCGGCCTCGACCTCAACTACAAACCGGTCGTGTCGGCTCTTGCTGCACGGGTTGAACCTGTGTCTGTACAGGAGTTGTACACCTAGCTTCTAAGTTTTGACGCACGGCTCAATCTCCTCCATAGGATTAATGTGTGCCAGTCTTAAGCTAATGCCGCCTCGTGTGGCCGCGGTACTGGCCATGGGCGCCGATACGTGTCCATCGTATCTACTTTTCCAAACACTTTTGACCTTGTTTTAGACTCTAACTTGCATGATTTGAATACAACTAACCCGGACTGATGTTGTTTTCAGCAGAATTGCCATGGTGTTATTTTTGTGCAGAAACAAAAGTTCTCAGAATGACCTAAAACTTCACAGAGAATATTTTTGGAATATATAAAAAATACTGGTGAAAGAATCAACGTCAGGGGCCCACACCCTGTCCACGAGGGTGGGGGCGCGCCCACCCCCTGGGCATGCCCCCCTATCTCGTGGGCCCCGTGAGGCTCCACCGACCTCAACTCCAACTCTATATATTCACGTTCGAGGAGGAAAAAATAAGAGAGAAGGATTCATCGCGTTTTACGATACAGAGCTGCCGCCAAGCCCTAATCTCTCTCGGGAGGGCTAATCTGGAGTCCGTTTGGGGCTTCGGAGAGGGGAATCCTTCGCCATCTTCATCATCAACCTTCCTCCATCATGAATTTCATGATGCTCACCGCCGTGCGTGAGTAATTCCATCGTAGGCTTGCTGGATGGTGATGGGTTGGATGAGATTTATCATGTAATCGAGTTAGCTTTGTTAGGGTTTGATCCCTAGTATCCATAATGTTCTGAGATTGATGTTGCTATGACTTTGCTATGCTTAATGGTTGTCACTAGGGCCCGAGTGCCATGATTTCAGATCTGAACCTATTATGTTTTCATGGATATATGTGAGTTCTTGATCCTATTTTGCAAGTCAACAGTCACCTACTATGTGTTATGACCCGGTAACCCCACAGTGACAATAATCGGGACCACTCCCGGTGATGACTATAGTTTGAGGAGTTCATGTATTCACTGAGTGTTAATGCTTTGGTCCGGTACTCTATTAAAAGGAGGCCTTAATATCCCTTAGTTTCCAATAGGACCCCGCTGCCACGGGAGGGTAGGACAAAAGATGTCATGCAAGTTCTTTTCTATAAGCACGTATGACTATATTCGGAATACATGCCTACATTACATTGATGAACTGGAGCTAGTTTTGTGTCACCCTATGTTATAACTGTTGCATGAGGAATCACATGCGCATAATTATCCATCACTGATCCAATGCCTACATGCTTTTCACATATTGATCTTTGCTTAGTTACTTTTCCGTTGCCATTATTACAATTACTACAAAGCCAATACCGTTACTTTTGCCACCGTTACCATTACTTCCATATTACTTTGCTACTAAATACTTTGCTGCAGATATTAAGTCTTTTAGGTGCGGTTGAATTGACAACTCAACAGTTAATACTTGAGAATATTCTTTGGCTCCCCTTGTGTCGAATCAATAAATTTGGGTTGAATACTCTACCCTTGAAAACTGTTGCAATCCCCTATACTTGTGGGTTATCAAGACTATTTTCTGGCGCCATTGCCGGGGAGCATAGCTCTATTCTTTGAGTCACTTGGGATTTATGATCACTATGAGGAACTTGAAAGATGAAAGAACCAAGATTTTTTCCCTGAACTACGAGGGGAGGTAAGGAACTGCCATCTAGCTCTGCACTTGATTCACCTTCTGTTTTGAGTAAACTTGCGACACCTACTCCTGCTATTTATTCTGATATGTCGCATGTTATTGATGATGCCACTTCTGCTATGCATGATGCTTATGATGAAACCACTTCTATGCTTGATAATATTGTGCCATTAGGTGAATTTTTTGATGAACAACTTGCTAGGGTTAGAGAGAATGAAATTATTGAAACTGATAATATTGATAAAAGTGATGATGAAGATTCTCCCCCTAGATATGAATTGCCTGTTGTGCCTGGGGGTTATGTTATGGATGAAGAAACTGCTAGAGACTTTTTAGCTCGCAATGATAGATATGATCTTAAGAAATTGTTAGCTAAGCTGAAAGAAAAATCTTTGAATGCTAGAATGAAATATGACCCTACTGAAAGATCATGGATGTCGCCTAGAGGGGGGTGAATAGCCATTTTAAAATAATTACGGTTTAGGCTTGAACAAATGCGGAATAAACCTAGCGGTTAATTTTTGAAGCACAAGACCTAAAACAACTAGGCTCACCTATGTGCACCAACAACTTATACTAAGAAAGATAAGCAACTATGTGATAGCAAGATATATGACCAAGAACACTACGGCTATCACAAAGTAAAGTGCATAACTAAAAGGCTCGGGTAAGAGATAACCGAGGCACGCGGAGACGACGATGTATCCCAAAGTTCACACCCTTGCGGATGCTAATCTCCGTTTGGAGCGGTGTGGAGGCACAATGCTCCCCAAGAAGCCACTAGGGCCACCACAATCTCCTCGCGCCCCCGCACAATGCAAGATGTTGCGATTCCACTAAGGGACCCTTGAGGGCGGTCATCGAACCCATACAAATGGCAACCCTTGGGGGTGATCACCGAACCCGTACACTTTGGAAACCCTTGGGGGAAGTCACCGGTACCCGTCAAATTGCTCAGGGTGGTCTCCACAACCTAATTGGAGACCCCGACGCTTGCCCGAAGCTTTACAGCACAATGATTGAGCTCCAAACACCACCAACCATCTAGGGCGCCCAAGCACCCAAGAGGAACAAGCTCAAGGGTACCAAGCACCCAAGAGTACTAAGCTTCTCAACTTGTAACTTCCACGTATCACCATGGAGAACTCACATCGATGCACCAAATGCAATGGCAAGGGCACACAGAGTGCCCAAGTCCTTCTCTCCCAAATCCCACCAAAGCAACTAATGCTAGGGAGGAAAATGAGAGGAAGACCAAGAAGGAGAACACCAAGAACTCCCAGATCTAGATCCAAGGGGTTCCCCTCACATAGAGGAGAAAGTGATTGGTGGAAATGTGGATCTAGATCTCCTCTCTCTTTCCCCCCAAAAACTAGCAAGAACCTATGGAGGGATTGAGAGAAAGCAAGCTCGAAGAAGGTCAACAATGGGGGGAGAACACGAGCTCAAAGGATAAGGTTCATTGGGGAAGAAGACCCCCTTTTATAGGTGGGGAAAAATCCAACCGTTATGCTCACAGCCCGCATAGAGAGGTACTTCCACTCGAGCTCATGGTACTACCGATAGGGGTAGCGGTACTACCTCAAAGGGTAGTGGTACTACTGCTTGCGGGCGGTACTAAAAAAATACAGCTGTGCCTACCACCGCTGGACTTGTGACGAGTTTTTGGTCTGGAGTGAAAGTAGCCACGGTAGTACTGCTCCAAGCGGTAGTACCACTCCCAAGAGCGGTAGTAAAAAATTACATCCCCTCCAAGCGGTAGTACCGCTCCCACGAGTGGTAGTACCGCCGCAACTTCTATAAGGACACCAAAACTAACACAACTTCTACAAACGGACTCCGAATTCAACGAAACCAAGTTTGTTGGAAAGCTAGCGACAAGGGCTAACGCAATCTTGATAGAAATAACAACAAGAAGCGAATTAAAAAAGGCCCATAAGAAAATGGTGAGAACCCTTCTTTGAATAAGACTAGTAAAACCTCCAACACCGAAAACGTAATAGAAGAAGCATGTGAACTCCGTTTTCAATGAACTCGAGCTTGTCAAGAAGATGACCATAAGCTCCAAATCTCACAAAGAGAACCAAACAAGAACCAAGAAATATGATGCAAGGATGCAATGGTTTGAGCTCTCTACGAATGATACGATCAAGCTACTCATCGAGAGCCGCCCTTGATAGTATGGCAATCGATCCTATAACCCGGTCTCCCAACTACCACCATGAGACCGGTAAAATAGAAGACCTGTCAAGGGAAAACCTTTGCCTTGCAAGAAGTCCACTTGAGCTATATGATGACGATCTTGACTCCCTCAAGTTGGACCACCTTTCTTGATTGTGTTGGCTCGATGAAGACTAGATGATCGCTCCCCCATAGTCCACTATGGGTGAGCCACTCTTCGGCATATCTTCACAAGTACATTGTCACCAAAATGGACGGCAAGCTTCAAGCACTTGATCTCTTCGTGATGCATCACTTGAACTTGCACACCACAACCTAACCCCACAAATACTCTCACGAAGACCACGGGTTAGTACACAATGCGTAATTGACAATGCTTACCATACCATGGGATCACTTGATCCCTCTCAGTACATCTTCTATGCTTTGTGTGTAGATCAACTTGATTCACTCTTTGACTTAGTCTTCTCTCGCAAGACCAATCTTTAGGTAATTCCTTGAATAGCACCTTGGTCGACACAAAATCTCCTTGAACCCAACACATGTAACTCAAGGAAACCATTAGTCCATAGAGATTGTCATCAATTACCAAAACCAAATGTGGGGGCACCGCATGTTCTTTCAATCTCCCCCATCTTGGTAATTGATGACAATCACTTTCAAGAGAGTTTATATAAGGAATTATGCATCACCATGCAATGCAACAACCAAAGATGCATGAGTAAGAGATGCAAATGCTTAGGAACAAAACAAAAGCGATGCAAAAACTCGGAAAACTTCTCCACAAAACTCTGGGTAACTTCTCCCCCATTAGCATTGATTGCCAAAATGGGCGAAAAGCTTAGAAGGCCAATATAGAGAGTGTTCCTCCATAAATTGTGTATTTCTCAACAAGAGAGTGGAATGTCATACACATATCCAAAGGTAAATACTTGGGGGAAGACAATCTATATTGAGGCACAAAGATTGCTAAAGAATGATATGCCACAAATACATAACAAAGAGAGACACAAGCAATCAAGCAATCAAAAGATACCAATTGAAGCAAGCAATCAACAGATACCAATTGAACCAACTAGACCAATGATCCTACGTGCCACATGAATAAAAGAAATTATGATATGAGCAAAGGAGTGTTCTAGAGAAACTAGAGAAGCTCCCCATGATTTGTGCACAATTTAGTTTTGCAATTGGATACAACTAGGACAAAATAGGATCTTCACTCCCCCAAGATCAATAGAACCTCACGACAAGTGCAAGAGAGCAATGGATTGTTCTAAAGACACTAGTGAAGCTCCCCATGATTTGTGAACTCCTTAGAATATTTGCATTAGGATACCAAGTGCACAAAAATAGGATCATCACTCCCCGAAAATCAATAGAAACTCACAACAAGTGCAAGTGGACATGTAGGAAACAAAGCCTAGCACTTGCAACAAACAAATGGCTGAGCAACATATAAAAGAGGCAACTTAAGAGTAGGCTCAACCAAAATGATGTGTGTGAGTCATGACAAAGCACTTGAGAAGACTAATATAAGGATGAGCATAAAGCATCAACATAGTCTTGGATAAATGAGATACACGGTGCATGACATGTCCTCCCCACACACACCCAACAAGCAAATGGGTTCACAAGCTCACTAAAATGTGAATTAACAACAAGGCTTGCGACAACCCATGGTGAAGATAGAAGATGAAAGTCTCATCAATACGAGGGATACCAATTAAGATGGCAAAAGCCTCGTAAAGACAAGCATGAGGAAAATAATCTTCACCACACAAGAGTGCAACAAGATGCAAAGATATAAGATCCGCACTCAAGACAAATCCTTTCACGGAGCCACCTAGGAAATACAAAGGAAAGAAAGGTGGATGTGAAAGAATAAGGATATCAACTAGAGATGTAACTTTACTCAAGTGTAGGTACACACGAAATAGTTACACAAAGGAAAGAACAAGATGTCCACAAGGAAGTCATAAATATACCAATAAGATATTTGCTTTGTAACATCCCAAATTTTCAATTTGGAATGTTATACATTAGATAATCATTGCATATCATATTTTATTTGCTTTTGGTTTTGATCCTAGAAATTCTACGCAACTCAAGGACCCACGGAGAGAGTTGGGGATTTCGTTATTTTCATATTTGAGTTTTCTCAAATTTTGAGAATAGGATCATTTGATTTTATTTATTTTATCATAAATTATTTCTATTACAAAAATATGAGAGAGGGAATAAAATGACTTTCCCAAAATAAAGAAATATTGAGGATTTAAAAATAAAATCAAATAAGATTTTATTTCGGAGTTTTTCGCTATTTTATTTGAATTTAGGAAAAATGTGCGTTTTTCAAAATTGCATTTAGGCCCCAAATAAATGTTCACCTTGTGCGGCTTGATTTTAGAAGCCTGGGAAAATTTATTTCGGGATTTTTGGAGTCGGTTTAGTATTTTTTTTATTTTTCTTCTGCGCGTAATTATTTAAAAAAACAACGAACCGACCTAGGGTCGTGTCCGACTAGGACTGCCGGCCCGTTAGGCTATATAAGCCGGGGGAGAGGCCCAGCCGAAGCTAACCCTAGCCGCCCCAGCCCCCAGCGCCGCCGCCCCGCCGCGACGCCGCCGCCGCCGCACGGCGCCCGAGGTTCGCCGCATCGATTTCCGCACCGGTTTTTTATTTTTTTCAAAAAACCGTTCGGTTTTTTTAGTTTCGGTTTTTTTAAATAGATCGGTTTTTTCTGGTTTATTTAATTCAGCGAGCGTTCGTCGTTCTTTTCTTTTTCTTGGATTAAATCCGCGATTTTTCTGATCGCGATTCCTGATCCGATTTTCGTTTTAGTATAACTTTTCGCTCGTTTATCGGAATCAGGCGATTCAAGCGCCTGGAGTTTCTTCTCAAAACCCTCTATCCGTTTAACCAACTTAAACAAGTTTTTGCCACTGTAAAATTTGCCTTAGATCCAGATTAGTAGAACGAAGTTGTTTCTTTCGCCGTTTGACTTTTGTTGCTTCGTTCGATTTGATTCTTTTTGCAAACCGGAGTTCTTAAGTTGAACCTTCTGATTAGATCTCTTATTTGACTTTTACCTGTGCATTAGATGAGTACTTATTATATGCTTGTTGTTTGTCTGCGATAGAATACCCGGAGTACGCCACCTGTTACTTTGAATCGCTAGGTTTCGCGGATCATCAGCAAGGCAAGTAACACTTTGATCATACCTTTTCTACAACCCAGTTTTATTGCATTAGATCAATCCTCACACATTGCATGACTAGGATCTAATTAAAATGTGGGATGGGAAGTAGTTGAGGTAGTACCTATTACCTGTTTAATACCAAGCCTTTGGGAGTAACTTCTACGTTTGCTTTTTATGCCATGCTATGCTAGTAGACGTGGATTGGGTGAGTGATATCCATGACAGATGTGAGTTTGTTAATTAATGGTTTATCTAAGGTGGCAACTTAAACACACATCTAGGTGGATTGAGGCACCTGGTTATTCCAGGACTTGCCTCTTTTCTTTTAGACCGCCACCCAGGCTCAAAGGGATCATGAGACTATTCTTACTAGAAACTTCCGTGTGCAGCCAGAAGCTATTATGGGCTCTAGCATAGTTGACTAAGTCATGCGAACTCTTACAGTGGTAGACTAGCAGATGTAGGGGATGTAGGTGGTACGGTCTACCCGATTGTAAGGTGCGAGCGCTTCTGAAAGACTATGTCTTGGTCATCCGTCTTCTCAAACACCATGTACTGCGAGAAACCAAACGGAGGCGATCGAGTCTTTTGGGGGAAAGTGCGCAAACCTCTGCGGAGTGTAACAAACTAATCATGGTTAGCCGTGTCCCCGGTTATGGACAATCTTGAGTATCTAGTACTTGGATTATCATGTGAATCTCAACATGTTACCCTAAATTAATTTTGTTGGGTTTTGTTAATGTTGATGCTTAATTGGGATTGAGAATGCTGTCAACCATTCTTAATGTTTAACAACCACCATGATAGTTAAATAAATTTATTCCTTTGCAGTAGGGAAAAAATTGCTTTACGCAAAACTGTAACCATAGAGCTTTCCACCAGCCAAATATGCATATAGTATAGTTGCTTCATTCCATTACTCTCTGTGTGTTACATTTCCAGCATATTCCATGTGCTGACCCGTTTCGGGCTGCAACGTTAATGTTGCAGACTTTTCAGACGACTATTAAGGAGTTTTTAGGTCGTGGTTCTATACTTAGTGATGCCGTTGGAGTTGATGGACTCACTTATCTTCCAAGCCTTCCGCTGTTATAGTTATTAGATGGCCTTAAGCCATATTTATTGTAATAAGTTCTCTATTGAGACACTCGATGTAATAAGTGTGTGATTGCTACTCTGTTATAAATCCTCCGAGTATTGTGTGGTGTCAGGATTACTGATCCAGGGATGACACCGGAGCACAGAGATCAGACTGTTTGAGGTCTGGTCGCTACAGAGATGGTATCAGAGCACACGCTGACTGTAGGACACGACCACTAAGCTAAAGACCTAGATCACTATTCACTCTCTTCTCTTCTGACCTCTCATCTTTTCTACTCTTTAGGATGGCGGATGCAAAGAACAAGTTCACGCTACCGGATGAAGATACACCCTTTGGACATCACTTGAAGGAAGTCACTAGATACCTGAACATAGGAGTACCAAGCTTCACCGGAACCTACAACGCCACTTTACCTAAAGAAGAGCGCTGGATGATTCAAGTTCAAGTTCCAGGAAGGACGTTCATGCCAGTCACTGAACCCATAGAGTTTTCTTTTGATACACCAACTTGGAATCTAGGAAAGAGCATGGCAGCTCATATCACCATGGGACGCATTGGAGAAGTCTACTGCAAGGATCTCAAGGACACTATCTACCAGATTTGTGGGCGCCAAGATGAGCACTGGGAGATGATCAGTACCAGGAAGGATGGATCAATTGCAGCTTTTATCCAAGAGTTAAACCAACACATTCGACGACAGGAGAACCAGATGTGCGCTGACATGATAGACCCGAAGAAGGCAAGGATAAGAATCAAGGAACTGGAGGAAGAACTCAAGGCTACACGTGAAGATTATGAAGAAGAAATTGAAGTATTGGTAGATAAGAATGCTGACCTAACAATGAAGATCGGGATATTTATGGGAGGCCCTACACTAGTAGATGAAGACGAAGAACCCAAGGAGATTAGCCCGGAAGACTACATCATCATCGACGACACCGACACGGACCCAGACGAAAGCGATGATGACTATGTTGATGAAGCTGGAGCAGATATCACGGAGTCTGCACCCGAAGAATATTTCTAGTAGACCACCTCATCAGTAGTAGTAGTCCACCATGTAAATATAGTAGTCCGAGCACTTTTGCGATAGTTAGATCGATTGTATGCCCTTGTTTGATTGAATGAAGTGAATTGTTTGCTTTTGCCTCATGTGCATATGGGTAGTGTTTTCCCTTTAGACCCCCTCTATTCTTACATCTCATCTTTTCTAAACCCTCAAATGCCTCCGAGACGTGACCCCGGATTTACCTTTCCACCGGAGCTCACCCAGTTGATCCAGCAGCAGAACACATTGATGCAGTTGCTAGTCCAGAATCAGAATCAGGGGAACAACAACAACAACCCACCACCACCACCTGTTGATCACTTAGCCCGTTTTCTTAGGCTGAATCCGCCGGTGTTTTCCAGTAGCACCGAGCCAATAGTAGCAGATGATTGGCTCCGCAAGACAGCTAGAGAGTTGACTACAGCAGGATGCACAGATGCGGAGAAGGTGAAGTTTGCCTCACATCAGCTTGCAGGACCCGCAGCATCATGGTGGGAGAATTTCACAGCCACTTTCCCTATCGACACTGTCACAAGGGACCAGTTTCAGCAGGCTTTTCGTACTGCCCATGTTTTAGCAGGAGCTATGGCCATGAAGAAGCGTGAGTCTGGCAACTTCCGCCAAGGAGGACGGACAGTAGGCCAGTGTGTGGAGGACTTTAGTAAGTTAGCACGTTATGCCCCAAATGACGTTGCTACGGATGCAGCTAAGCAGGAGAAGTTTCTGGAAGGACTGAACAATGAGTTGATCATGCAGTTGATGGTAGCAACCTTCAACAACTACCAGGAGTTGGTAGATCGTGCTCTTATGATTGAAGGGAAGCAACAACAAATTGAAAATCGCAAGAGGAAGTATGGACAAGGAAAGTACAATTCAGGAGCTCAGCAGAAGCCACGTTTTACCCCTAGACCGGGAGGACATTTTCAGCATACCCATGGAGGAGGTAGCTCGCATGCTCACAATGGCACCAAGAATGGTAATGGGAATGGAGGAAGCAACGGCCAGAATCACACCAACCCATCAACCCCAGCCAAGAAGGACCTGAGCCAAGTCACTTGCTTTAAGTGTTCGAAGACCAGACATTATGCCAATGAATGTCCTGAATTACAAAATGGAAATAGCAATGGAAGCTCTAGGAAGAAGGAACCCTTTCAACAGGGGACAGGTGAACCACGTTAACGTGGAGGAGGTTGAAGCTCAGCCTAATGCAGTAATAGGTAAGTTTTTGGTTAAGTCATTTACTGCACTCGTTCTTTTTGATACTGGTGCATCGCATTCATACATCTCAAGGGGATTTGTGGATAAGTATAACCTGTCAACCCAAACCCTTAGGTCACCCATGTTAGTAACCTTGCCTGGAGCAGAATATTTGGCTAGTCGATGGTGTGATCGATTACCATTAAGGATTGGTAACTATGTTTTTCCCTCAGACCTAATAGTATTGGAATCCTAAGGATTGGATGTGATATTAGGCATGGATTGGTTATCAAAGTATGAAGGGAATATTGAATGTGCTAGTAAGTCAATTTTTCTTACCACACCAGAAGGGAGAAGGATCAAGTATGTATCCCGACATGTGCCAAAGGGAACTCAAGTAAATTGCTTAACAGGAGTTGTGCAGGAGGAAGTACCAGTGGTAAGGGATTTCCCTGAAGTATTTCCAGAAGAGTTGCCCGGCATGCCACCGGATAGAGATATTGAGTTTTTGATTGAGCTATTGCCAGGCACAGGGCCAATATCAAAGAGACCATACAGGATGCCTGCAAAGGATTTGGTGGAAATTAAGAAGCAGATTAAGGAGTTACTGGATAAAGGATATATTCACCCAAGTTCTTTGCCTTGGGGATCGCCAGTACTTCTAGTGGAGAAGAAGGATGGATCGGTAAGGATGGTTGTCGATTATCGAGGATTGAATGAAGTAACCATCAAGAACAAGTACCCACTATCGATGATTAATGATCTGTTTGATCGCTTGCGAGGAGCTAAGGCATTTTCCAAGATCGATCTGTGATCATGATACCACCAGTTGAAGATTCGAGAATAGGATATACCTACGACAGCTTTTACCACTAGGTATGGGCTATACGAGTATACCGTTATGTCATTTGGTCTGACTAACGCACCTGCATATTTTATGAATATGATGAACAAAGTGTTTATGGAGTTCTTGGATAAGTTCGTCGTAGTGTTCATTGATGATATTCTGGTTTACTCGAAGAATGAAGAGGAGCATAAGGAGCATTTGTGTTTGGTACTTGGAAAGCTCAGAGAACATCAATTATATGCCAAGTTCAGCAAATGTGAGTTTTGGTTGAAGGAAGTAGGATTCCTCGGACACGTTATATCTGGAGAAGGCATAGCAGTTGATCCCACTAAAGTTGATACCGTGACCAAGTGGGAAGCACCAACCATGGTTGGAGAGATCCGGAGTTTTCTTGGACTCACAGGATACTACCGGAGATTTATTGAGAATTTCTCAAAGATTGCGACACCTATGACTGAGTTGTTGAAGAAAGATACCAAGTTCATATGGACGGAGGAATGTGAGGCTAGTTTTCAGGAGTTGAAGAAACGCTTGGTTACTTCACCAGTGTTGATTTTGCCAGATCAGACCAAGGATTATGAGGTGTATTGTGACGCTTCACGTCGAGGACTTGGAGCAGTGCTTATGCAGGAAGGGATAGTTGTTTCATATGCCCCAAGATAGCTTAGGCCTCATGAGTTGAATTATGCTACGCATGATTTGGAGTTAGCAGCCGTAGTGCATCCACTGAAGACTTGGAGACATTTTCTGATTGGAAACCATTGCGAGGTGTATACGGATCATAAGAGTTTGAAGTATATTTTCACACAGAAGGAGTTAAACCTCACACAAAGGAGATGGTTGGAGCTCATCAAGGATTATGATATCAGATTGCATTATCATCCTGGGAAGGCTAATGTAGTAGCTGACGCATTAAGCCGTAAGAGCCATGTCAATACGTTAATGATGGGAGAAATACCAAGGGAGTTAGCCGAAAATCTTTGAGAGTTATGCTTAGAAATAGTCCCGAGAGGCTATGTAGCAGCATTGGAGATTTAGTCTACATTGATGGATAAAATCAGAGAAGCTCAAAGGAATGACAAGGAGATCGCTTCTATTAAGGAGAAACTTAGCAAAGGAAAGGCTAAAGGATTTCGTGAGGATGAGCATGATACCCTATGGTTTGAAGACCGTGTTTACGTGCCCAATGACTCGGAGATCAGGAAGTTGATACTGCAAGAGGCACATGATTCACCATATTCGATTCACCTAGGAAATACCAAGATGTATTTAGATTTGAAGGATATTTTCTGGTGGAACGGAATGAAAAAGGATATTGCGGAGTACGTAGCAGTTTGTGATGTATGTCAGAGAGTAAAGGCAGAGCATCAGAAGCCAGCAGGACTGTTACAACCATTGCCGATACCCAAATGGAAGTGGGATAAGTTAGGCATGGATTTTATCACGGGATTGCCCAGGACTCGTTCAGGCTATGACTCGATTTGGGTTGTAGTCGATCAGTTGACGAAGGTAGCTCATTTCATCCCGGTAAAGACCACTTACAACAGTGCTAGGTTGGCAAAGATATACATGACCAGGATCGTATGTCTACATGGAGTTCTGAGGAGTATCGTATCAGATAGAGGAACCCAGTTTACCTCAAAGTTCTGGAAGTAGTTGCATGAAACTTTGGGAACTAGGCTAGAATTCAGTACAGCTTTTCATCCATAGACAGATGGACAGACCGAGAGAGTTAATCAGATTTTGGAGGATATGCTGAGAGCTTGTGCGCTGGATTACGGATCTAGTTGGGACGACAATTTGCCATATGCAGAATTTTCTTACAACAACAGCTATCAATCTAGTTTAAAGATGGCCCCTTTCGAAGCCTTGTACGGAAGGAGGTGCAGGACACCGTTGTCATGGGACGAAGTTGGAGACCGCCAGTTGTTTGGACCTGACTTGATTAAAGAGTCTGAATAGAAGGTGAAATTGATTCGCGATAAGCTCAAGATAGCCCAGTCCAGAAAGAAGAGTTATGCAGATTCAAAACGCAAGGAGACAGTTTATGAAGTTGGAGATAGAGCTTATCTTCGAGTATCTCCACTTCGGGGAACAAAGCATTTTGGAGTTAAAGGAAAGTTAGCGCCACGATTTGTAGGACCATATCGAGTTTTGGAGCGTATGGGAGAAGTGTCCTACAAGTTGGAATTGCCTGAAGGATTGTCAGGTGTTCATGATGTGTTCCACGTTTCTTAGTTGAAGAAGTGCCACGCGGAGATGGCTGACATACCCCTGAGAGATACAGTGCCATTGGAAACTATTCAGTTGGATAACGATTTGACCTATGAGGAGAAACCAGTTAAGATTCTCAAGTTTGCCAGTCGAGTCACTCGCAGCAAGGTTATCAAGTTTTGCAAAGTTCAGTGGAGCCACCACACGGAGGATGAAGCCACCTGGGAACGAGAGGAAGAGTTGCTCAAGGACCACCCTCACCTATTTTCTAGCCAACCCGAATCTCGAGGGCGAGATTCATCTTAAGGGGGGTAGGTTTGTAACATCCCAAATTTTCAATTTGGAATGTTATACATTAGATCATCATTGCATATCATATTTTATTTGCTTTTGGTTTTGATCCTAGAAATTCTACGCAACTCAAGGACCCACGGAGAGAGTTGGGGATTTCGTTATTTTCATATTTGAGTTTTCTCAAATTTTGAGAATAGGATCATTTGATTTTATTTATTTTATTATCAATTATTTCTATTACAAAAATATGTGAGAGGGAATAAAATGACTTTCCCAAAATAAAGAAATATTGAGGATTTAAAAATAAAATCAAATAAGATTTTATTTCGGAGTTTTTCGCTATTTTATTTGAATTTAGGAAAAATGTGCGTTTTTCAAAATTGCATTTAGGCCCCCAATAAATGTTCACCTTGTGCGGCTTGATTTTAGAAGCCCGGGAAAATTTATTTCGGGATTTTTGGAGTCAGTTTAGTATTTCTTTTTATTTCTCTTCTGCGTGTAATTATTTAAAAAAACAACGAACCGACCTAGGGCCGTGTCCGACTAGGACTCCCGGCCCGTTAGGCTATATAAGCCGGGGGAGAGGCCCAGCCGAAGCTAACCCTAGCCGCCCCAGCCCCCAACGCCGCCGCTGCCGCCCTGCCGCTGCCGCATGCCGCCCGAGGTTCGCCGCCTCGGGCTTCCGCGCCGGTTTTTTTATTTTTTTCGAAAAACCGTTCGGTTTTTCCGTCGGTTTTTTTTAGTTTCGGTTTTTTTAAATAGATCGGTTTTTCCGGTTTATTTAATTCAGCGAGCGTTCGTCGTTTTTTTCTTTTTCTCGGATTAAATCCGCGATTTTTCAGATCGCGATTCCTGATCCGATTTTCATTTTAGTATAACTTTTCGCTCGTTTATCGGAATCAGGCGATTCATGCGCCTGGAGTTTCGTCTCGAAACCCTCTATCCGTTTAACCAACTTAAACAAGTTTTTGCCACTATAAAATTTACCTTAGATCCAGATTAGTAGAACGAAGTTGTGTCTTTCGTCGTTTGACTTTTGTTGCTTCATTGGATTTGATTCTTTTTGCAAACCGGAGTTCTTAAGTTGAACCTTCTGGTTAGATCTCTTATTTGACTTTTACCTGTGCATTAGATGAGTACTTATTGTATGCTTGTTGTTTGTCTGCGATAGAATACCCGGAGTGCGCCGCCTGTTACTTTGAATCGCTAGGTTTCGCGGATCATCAGCAAGGCAAGTAACACTTTGATCATACATTTTCTACAACCCAGTTTTATTGCATTAGATCAATCCTCACACATTGCATGACTAGGATCTAATTAAAATGTGGGATGGGAAGTAGTTGAGGTAGTACCTATTACCTGTTTAATACCAAACCTTTGGGAGTAACTTCTACGTTTGCTTTTTATGCCATGCTATGCTAGTAGACGTGGATTGGGTGAGTGATATCCATGACAGATGTGAGTTTGTTAATTAATGATTTATCTAAGGTGGCAACTTAAACACACATCTGGGTGGATTGAGGCACCTGGGTATTCCAGGACTTGCATGTTTTCTTTTGGACCGCCACCTAGGCTCAAAGGGATCATGAGACTATTCTTACTAGAAACTTCCGTGTGCAGCCACAAGCTATTATGGGCTCTAGCATAGTTGACTAAGTCGTGCGAACTCTTACAGTAGTAGACTAGCAGATGTAGGGGATGTAGGTGGTACGGTCTACCCGATCGTAAGGTGCGAGCGCTTCTGAAAGACTATCTCTTGGTCATCCGTCTTCTCAAACACCATGTACTGCGAGAAACCAAACTGAGGCGATCGAGTCTTGTGGGGAAAAGTGCGCAAACCTCTGCAGATTGTAACAAACTAATCATGGTTAGCCGTGTCCCCGGTTATGGACAATCTTGAGTATCTAGTACTTGGATTATCATGTGAATCTCAACATGTTACCCTAAATTAATTTTTTTGGGTTTTGTTAATGTTGATGCTTAATTGGGATTGAGAATGCTGTCAACCATTCTTAATGTTTAACAACCACCATGATAGTTAAATAAATTTATTCCTTTGCAGTAGGGAAAAAATTTCTTTACGCAAAACTGTAACCATAGAGCTTTCCACCAGCCAAATATGCATATAGTATAGTTGCTTCATTCCATTACTCTCTATGTGTTACATTGCCAGCATATTCCATGTGCTGACCCGTTTCGGGCTGCAACGTTTGCAGACTTTTCAGATGATGATTAAGGAGTTTTTAGGTCGTGGTTCTATACTCAGTGATGCCGTTGGAGTTGATGGACTCACTTATCTTCCAAGCCTTCCACTGTTATAGTTATTAGATGGCCTTAAGCCATATTTATTGTAATAAGTTCTCTATTGAGACACTCGATGTAATAAGTGTGTGATTGCTACTCTGTTATAAATCCTCCGAGTACTGTGTGGTGTCAGCATTACTGATCCAGGGATGACACCAGAGCACAGAGATCAGACTGTTTGAGGTCTGGTCGCTACATGCTTGGAAGCATAGCACATGGATAGATATGGTCTTATTGAATATAAATGAACTCCTACCACACATCCATCAAAGACATCACAACTAGCAACAAGAGATCATTGTTGGGATGCTTTGAGAAAGGAAACAAGTATCACAAGAAAGAATGAATAACATGCCATGATACAACCTGCACAAGGTTGATGCAAGAAATGTGTGCATGAAGTATATGTAGATACTTTTTACCGAGTTAATATTGGAAGGATGTAGTAGATACCAATTGAAGGTAGATAGTAGTTGATTGATCATCCTAGCTTGACTCCCATAAGCACATGGTGACGACACCTTCCTTGTGAGTGAGCCGAGCATCCAATGCATCTCTAATTGTTCCTAGAGCAACAACAGAAACAAAATGGTACCCAAACTCATTGGGGCCAAAGAGTTAGAGAACCAACAATATACATGACAAACTCCACATAAATATGTGCATATAGAAATGAAAAAGAATTTCATGCACATCTCATCCAATTTGAGACTTGGTGGAGTTTCCCATATATGTTGGGTCAAAGAAAGAAAGCATGACAAAGAGACTACATGAAGTTAATATGCATGCTCAATACTTTCAAGGACTGATACCAATTGACAAAGAAATGCCAAGTGAAGAAAAGATACCGAATGAATAAATCATCACTTGGAGGATATCCATAACAGATGCATCGAGGAATGAGATATTCATTGATACACACTAAATAAAAGATATCAAACTCCCAAAAGAGAGGATGGTTCCAAAGAAACCAAGTCTACAAAGTTTCATGATGGCACAGAGTACCAAAAAGAAAATGGCTTGCCTTCCACTAACACACACTTGATAAGGATCACAAGAGAGTGTTTTATAGGAAATAGGATAGCTCCCCCAAGACTAGTGCATTATAGAAAATTTGCATTTGAATACAAAATGCACAAGGTGGGATCACCACTTTCACTATATCTAGAAAACTCTAGACAAGGCCAAGAAAATAACAAGATCCACAAGTGGTATGGAAGACAAAGGGAGTTGATACATTCCTTGGGAAGAGAAAAGGCAATAAGAAGCAATCGCCAACATGAAGATGGTCAATAATTTCTACCACACATAAGTGAGTACCAATTGTCAAAAGAAAAGAAGTATTTGGAAATAATTCCCGGTGGTAGATAGCAAGGATATCCAACATAATCTTGACACCAAACATAAGCGAATTTGCAACTTGTAGAGCTAACATGCCACCTAGCAACAAGATAATTTACAATATCAACTCTAGGTGACAATATCTCAAATGTACACATTTTCTAGGCTAGTAATATACACATAGCATATTACTCCCCCATAATGTGATACCTATTAAAGATAAACAAGAGGCAAATAAAAGGATCCAACAAGAGATAATTAATGGACTGTTTAGAATTTGAATTTCCCATGAGAAGACATACCACATAGTGACTAGATAATCTTGTAATATCACTAATAGATGCTATTCCTCATGTACACACATTTATAGGATTGTGAGGTGCACAAAGCACATCACTCCCCCACAATGGGATATTCCATTAATCTCTCACAAGAGCCAACTACGATACAAACAAGATGCACAAAGGCTCAACGCACAACACACACGAACATGATGTGCAAACCAACACACATATGCTTAATAACTCAAGACAAGCAAATTGGAGGCACAACATACACAAACACATGCAAGGAACAGAACCAAAACATGCAAAGGGGCAAGTAACTTCCAATGTAAACAATTTAAGTACAAGTTACTGCAATGAGGCACATTGGATATAAGATAGAAACTTCATAACCCAATTGACTTGGCTTGAGACAATATGAATGATGAAGATCCCTTAATTCTTCATGATGTAAAGCCAAGTCTCAATGCCCTCCAACCACACCTATTGATTAAGTTTGAGCTAGTTGGTCCCCAACCAAGTTGGGTCCTAAGAGGTTAGTCACAATAGGCTTGGCTACCCAAATGGTTCTTCTCTTGACACCATTTTGAGTACTAACAACTTTGGAAAACACATTTCCAACCTTATCCTTCCCAAGAGAATAGATATCATCAATAATAATTGGGTTGCATAAGTTACCACTAGTGCATGAAGAAGCGAGGTGACCTTTCTCACGACATAGGTAGCAATGTCTACTCTTCACTTTCTTCTCACTTAATTTCTGAACTTGAGAAGCATTAGCTTGAGTTTTCTTGGGAAGAGGCCTTTCTTCAATTTGAGGTTGAGCATGAGTGTGAACTTGTGGCCGCTTCCCTTGTTGCTTGTCACTAATGGGCTTCTTCTTCAATGGGCAAGATCTAACATGATGCCCTTCTACTTTGCACTTGAAGCAAACAATCTTGGCCGAATTCATGACTTGTTCTTCATCCTTCTTTTTGTTCATCTTGGACTTCTTCTTATTATTGGAGTTGAATCCAAGTCCACATTTGTCATTGGGGGATCTTTGCACACTCAAGATATTGTTGAGTGTGAATTTCCCTTCATGACTCTTTTCCAAGTCTTTCTTCAAAGAAGTGACTTGGGCCTTGAGCTCTTTGATTTCCTCTACATGGTTAGTCTCAACACAAGTACTAGAGGAAGTATAAGCTTCATCGTTAGAGCAACAAGGCAAGGAAAGCAATTCATCACAAGATGTACCAACATTGTTAGTAGATGAATTACAAGGACTAGCACATGGCAATATAGCATTTTGACTAGAAGTAGTGCTAGTATCAACATGAGGCTCACTAGATGTTACCTTAGCAATCATGGCCTCATGAGCTATCTCTAGCACATTATGGGATACTAGAAGATCATCATGAGAGCTTGAGAGCTTTTCATGAATTTCTTCCAATTTCCCATAATTGCTCAATAGCAACTCAAGTTGAGCCCGTCGCTCAACATTCTCCTTCAAAATGGATGCTTCACAAGTAATAGAGTTAGTAGCACAGGCATCATCATTAACAATAATAGGAGAGGACAACTTGGCAAGCTCTTTTAAATAAGAAGATTCAAGTTGAGCATGAGACTCAGTGAGTTTGATGAGCTCACACTTGATGACCCTTGAGCCATTTTCGAGGTGCTCAAAATCCTTAAGGAGTCTAGCATGAGCTACTTAAATCTTAGCATTTTTAGTTTTAAAATCATTGGCTACCTCAAGAGCTCTATCATGAGATTCCTTCACTCTAGACAATTCTAGAGCAAAATTCTCCTCAAGAGATTCCTTGGTGGTTTTTTCAAGTTCAAGAGCTTGAGAGAGGTCCGCAATCTCATTAGCATAATCACGCTAATGACCTTCTATTTTATCAATGGTGACCTCATGCTCCTCGATATGAGATTCCAACTCCTCAATATATTTCTTGCCCTCAATGGCAATGGACATGATTTCCATGAAGTTGGAACGAGCAATTTTACTTTTATGAAGAGCTTTATAAATCATTTCCCCCTTAATTTTTAAGGAGGTAACACTATCATTCTCTTCATCATTCTCATCATTATCAACATCATCATCAAGAGACATATTGGGGTTCAAACTAGGAGATACCTTTGAAGCCTTAGCCATAAGGAAAAAAGCAATAGATGATGATGTAGGATCCCTTGAAGCACCATTTAAGACCACATCTTGTTCCATGGAGTGTTGAGTTTCCTCTACATTGTTAGCACAACAACTTGAGGAAATAGATACATTTTTATCATGGTAACAAGACATAGCAAGCATATCATCATGAGATTTGAGCAAGCAATTTCTACATGATATGCAAGGACTACCAACACAAGCATGTGAAACATGTAAGGTGCTCGAAGTGTTAAAGTCCAAAAAAGGACCATTGCAATAAGATAGTGATGAAGAATCACCAAGAACAAGCACACTATCATCATTGCAATGACCAACACTACTCACCCTAGCATTACCTTGTGGCAATCCACATGTAGGTGAAGTAGAAGAAGTTGAGAAGGCAACATGGCCGGAGGTGGAGGGAGAACAATAATCCCCACAAATCTTGGACACACCATATTTATCTTGAAGCTTTGTCCACAACTCATGAGCATCCTGGAACAGCATGAGTTGAAATATAACTACATTGCTTAAAGCATCGAAAAGCACATTAGAAGCTTGAGCATTGAGATAAGAGTTTTTCTCATCCTCAAAAGATAATATTTGGGGATCCTTTGGAGGAGAAAAACCCATATCTACAATTTTCTCTAAATTTGGGTCCATGACCCTAAAGAGATTAAGCGAATTACCCAAACAACAAAATTTGTGCCATCAAAACTAAGAGTGTTAGAGAATCCTAAGCCCCTAGTTGACATCCTTACTCTCTAGGCAGTTAAGCATTATAAAGAGAGATGAGGCTCTGATACCAATTGAAAGATCGTGGATGTCGCCTAGAGGGGGGATGAATAGGCGTTTTAAAATAATTACGTTTTAGGCTTGAACAAATGCGGAATAAACCTAGCAGTTAATTTTTCAAGCACAAGACCTAAAACAACTAGGCTCACCTATGTGCACCAACAACTTATGCTAAGAAAGATAAGTAACTATGTGATAGCAAGATATATGACCAAGAACAATATGGCTATCACAAAGTAAAGTGCATAAGTAAAAGGCTCGGGTAAGATAACCGAGGCACGCGGAGACGACGATGTATCCCGAAGTTCACACCCTTGCGGATGCTAATCTCCGTTTGGAGCGGTGTGGAGGCACAATTCTCCCCAAGAAGCCACTAGGGCCACCATAATCTCCTCACGCCCTCTCACAATGCAAGATGCCATGATTCCACTAAGGTACCCTTGAGGGCGGTCACCGAACCCGTACAAATGGCAACCCTTGGGGGCGATCACCGAACCCATACACTTTGGCAACCCTTGGGGGCGGTCACCGGTACCCGTCAAATTGCTCGGGGCGGTCTACACAACCTAATTGGAGACCCCGACGCTTGCCCGAAGCTTTACACCATAATAATTGAGCTCCGAACACCACCAACCATCTAGGGCGCCCAAGCACCCAAGAGTAATTGGCTTCTCAACTTGTAACTTCCATGTATCACCTTGGAAAACTCGAATCAATGCACCAAATGCAATGGCAAGGGCACACGGAGTGCCCAAGTCCTTCTCTCCCAAATCCCACCAAAGCAACTAATGCTAGGAAGGAAAATGAGAGGAAGAACAAGAAGGAGAACACCAAGAACTCCAAGATCTAGATCCAAGGGGTTCCCCTCACATAGAGGAGAAAGTGATTGGTGGAAATGTGGATATAGATCTCCTCTCTCTCTCTTTCCCCCCAAAAACTAGCAAGAATTCATGGAGGGATTGAGAGAAGGCAAGCTCGAAGAAGGTCAACAATGGGGGAAGAACACGAGCTCAAAGGATAAGGTTCATTGCGGAAGAAGACCCCCTTTTATAGGTGGGGAAAAATCCAACCGTTATGCTCACAGCCCGCACAGAGCAGTACTACCGGTCGACCTCACGGTACTACCACTAGGGGTAGCGGTAGTACCTCAAAGGGTAGCGGTACTACTGCTTGCGAGCAGTACTAAAAAATACATCCGTGCGTACCACCGCTGGACTTGTGACGAGTTTTTGGTCCGGAGTGAAAGTAGCCACGGAAGTAGGCACAGTAGTACTGCTCCAAGCGGTAGTACCGCTCCCAAGAGTGGTAGTAAAAAATTAAATCCCCTCCAAGCGGTAGTACCGCTTCAGCTTTTATAAGGACACCAAAACTGACACAACTTCTACAAACGGACTATGAATTCAACGAAACCAAGTTTGTTGGAAAGCTTGTGACAAGGGCTAACACAATCTTGATATAAATAACAATAAGAAGCACATTAGAAAAGGCCCAGAAGAAAATGGTGAGAACCCTTCTTTGAATAAGACCAGTAAAACCTCCAACACCGAAAATGCAATAGAAGAACTCGAGCTTGTCAAGAAGATGACCATAAGCTCCAAATCTCACAAAGAGAACCAAACAAGAACCAAGAAAGATGATGCAAGGATGCAATGGTTTGAGCTCTCTACGAATGATACGATCAAGCTACTCATCGAGAGCCCCCCTTGATAGTATGGCAATCGATCCTATAACCCGGTCTCCCAACTACTACCATGAGACCGGTAAAATAGAAGACTTGTCAAGGGAAAACTTTTGCCTTGCAAGAAGTCCACTTGAGCTATATGATGACGATCTTGACTCCCTCAAGTTGGACCACCTTTCTTGATTGTGTTGGTTCGATGAAGACTAGATGATTGCTCCCCCATAGTCCATTAAGGGTGAGCCACTCTTCGGCACATCTTCACAAGTCCATTGTCACCATAATGGACGGAAAGCTTCAAGCACTTGATCTCTTCGTGATGCATCACTTGAACTTGCACACCGCAACCTAACCCCACAAAGAACTCTCATGAAGACCACGGGTTAGTACACAAAGCGTAATTGACAATGCTTACCATACCATGGGATCACTTGATCCTTCTCAATACATCTTCTACGCTTTGTGTGTTGATCAACTTGATTCACTCTTTGACTTAGTCTTGATCAACCTCTCACAAGACTAATCTTTAGGTAATTCCTTGAATAGCATTATGGTCGACACAACCTCTCCTTGAAACCAACACATGTACTCCAAGAAAAGCCTATGGACAAAACTTTCAAATATAACTCAAGGCAACCATTAGTCCATAGAGATTGTCATCAATTACCAAAACCAAACATGGGGGCACTACATGTTCTTTCACCTGCTTTCGCTACTTCACATATCTGTATTTCCGATAAGGATTATGATTCCTCTATCGATCCTGAGTTAATTACTTTGGTTGAATCTGATCCTTTTTATGGCTATGAATCTAAAATAGTTGTGGCACGTCTTACTAAATTGAATGATATAGCCACCTTGTTCACTAATGATGAGAAAACTCGCTATTACTTTATCCTTAAGTTATTTTGTGTTCTCATTAAAGGGTGATGCTAAAACATGGTTTAATTCTCTTGATCCTGGTTGTGTGCTCAGTCCCCAGGATATGATTTATTACCTCTCTGCTAAATATTTCCCCGCTCATAAGAAACAAGCTGCCTTAAGGGAAATATATAATTTTGTGCAAATTAAAGAAGAGAGTCTCCCACAAGCTTGGGGGAGGCTTCTCCGATTACTTAATGCTTTGCCTGATCATCCTGTCAAGAAAAATGAAATAATTGATATCTTTTATAATGGACTAACTAATGCTTCCAGAGACCACCTGGATAGATGTGCTGGTTGTGTTTTCAGGGAAAGAACGGTTGATCAAGCTGAATTGCTATTGAATAATATGTTGAGTAATGAAAATGATTGGACACTTCTTGAACCAACTCCTAAGCCAACTCCAAAGAAAAGGGGTATTCTATTTCTCAGTCCTAAAGATACGCAAGAGGCAAAGAAATCTATGAAAGAAAAGGGTGTTAAAGCTGAAGATGTTAAGAATTTACCACCTATTGAAGAAATACATGGTCTTGATAACCTGACACAGGTAGTAAAGGTAAATTCTCTCTATAGATTTGATAAGGGTGAAATCCCATCTACTAAGTTTGCTAGCCAATGCTTGGATGAGTTTGATAATTTTATGGTTAAACAAGAAAACTTCAATGCTTATGTTGGTAGACAATTGAAACGTAATGCTTATATTATTGAACACTTGAGTGATTACATGTCTAGAGTTAAAGGTGAACTTAAACTTATTAGTAAACATGCTTATATGGTTACCACTCATGTAGAACAGGTTCTTAAAGCTCAGAATGATTTGCTAAATGAATTAAATAATAAGAAAAATGATAATGTTCTTAGAGTTGTGACTAGAGGGGGTAAAATGACTCGGGAACCTTTGTATCCTGAGGGCCACCCTAAGAGAATTGAGCAAGGTTCTCAGAGAACTAATGTTAATGCACCTAGTCCTTCTAAAAGGAAGAAAAAGAAAAATGATAGGAATTTGCATGCTCCTAGTGAACCTGTTGTTGACACACCTGAGAATCCCAACAATATTTCTATTTCTGATGCTAAAACACAATTTGGTAATGAACATGAACCTAGTGATAATGTTAATGATGATGTTCATGTTGATGCTCAACCTAGCAATGACAATGATATAGAGATTGAACCTGTTGTTGATCTTGATAACCCACAATCAAAGGATCAACGTTATGATAAGACAGACTTCGTTGCTAGGAAGCACGGTAAAGAAAGAGAACCATGGGTTCAGAAACCCATGCCTTTTCCTCCTAAACCATCCAAGAAAAAGGATGATGAGGATTTTGAACGCTTTGCTGAAATGATTAGACCTATCTTTTTGCGTATGCGTTTGACTGATATGCTTAAAATGAATCCTTATGCTAAGTACATGAAAGATATTGTTACAAATAAAAGAAAGATACCGGAAGCTGGAATTTCCACCATGCTTGCCAATCATACTTTTAAAGATGGAATACCAAAGAAACTTGGAGATCCAGGAGTACCAACTATACCATGCTCCATTAAAAGAAACTACGTTAAAACTGCTTTATGTGATCTTGGAGCCGGTGTTAGTGTTATGCCTCTATCTTTATATCGTAGACTTGATTTGAATAAGTTGACACCTACTGAAATATCTTTGCAAATGGCTCATAAATCAAGTACTATACATGTCGGTATTTGTGAGGATGTGCCTGTTGTGGTTGCAAACGTTACTATTTTAACGGACTTTGTTATTCTTGATATTCCTGAGGACGATAGTATGTCGATTATCCTTGGTAGACCCTTTTTAAATACTGCAGGGCCTGTTATTGATTGCAACAAAGGCAATGTCACTTTTCACGTTAATGGTAATGAGCATATGGTACACTTTCCGAGGAAACAACCTCAAGTCCATAGTATTAATTCTATTGGAAAAATTCCAATGATTATTATTGGAGGTTTTTAATTCCCTCTTCCTACTGTCAAGAAGAAATATGATATTCTTATTGTTGGGGATGTGCATATCCCCGTTGAGGTAACTTAGTGTTATTCGAAAATTCTCCGGTTTCATGCGATTCGGAAAGAGTTTGTTAACAAGACTTGATCAACCTTGTTAGTGGATTCCTTTTGATGAGCATGAGATGGATGAACTTAGAAAGCACAACTCTCTGTACCCTCTTTTTACTTTCTATAATTTAGTTTAAATAAAGAAAAAATAGTATTTTCTGTCTATTTCGGAACTATCCTTGCAATAAAAATACCCCGAAAATAAAAGTTCTCCAAATGTCCTGAAAAATTTATATGGCTTTTTCTAGAATATTTAAGAATTATTGGCACTGAGAACACACCTGGGGGCCACACCACCTGGCCACAAGGGTCTAGGGCGCGCCCACCCCCCTGGGGCGCGCCCCTGCCTCGTGGACCCCACGTGGGCCCCCTCCACTTATTCTTGCACCAACACACTTCGTCTTCCTCCAGAAAAAATCCTCCACCAGCTCAAACCCAAGTTCTAGCTCATCTTGCTGCCATTTTCGATCTCCTTGCTCAAAGCTCCATTCACAAAACTGCTTTGGGGGATTGTTCTTCGGTATGTGACTCCTCCAATGGTCCAATTAGTTTTTGTTCTAGTGCTTTATTTATTGCAAATTTTTGCTGCTTAGGTGACCCTATTCTTGAGCTTGCATGTCAAATTTATGTGGTCAAAAGTAGTTTTAATGCATGATATGGCCTCTAGGCACTTGTGGGAGTAGTTGCTATCAATCTTGTTGAGTTTGATTCACTTTTATTTTGAGTCACTAAAAATTTCAAAAAAAATTAGAGGAAGAAATATGTTTAGGAAAATGTACCAAGGTGGTCCTTCAAGGAAGCAAGGCCCAAGGCCCGCGATACGTGAGCCGGATAATGAACTACCAAGGGAAGCTCAAGTGTGGCCTTGTGAATGGCCGTCAGAGGATTTCATGGTCCAGGCAGGCATTAAGTTTGAATTTGACGCATATGTGCGTAATGTTGATCATGAGAGCTTCGTGTCAGATAAGTGACGGCAATACCTCTATCTAACTGATTCATTTGTGAGAAGGTTTAAATTTACATCCTCGTGCAATTCTCACACTGTCCTATTTGATCTTTATGATAAATCATATACCATGGACTCAGAAGATTTTAATACTGCTTGTAAACTCCCGCACTGGGGCAATGTTAGTGAACCTCGCAAATCTGAATATAAAGACTTTCTCACTAGTATTACTGTGGGAGGAATATAGGGAGATTACACAAGCTACCATAGGGAGCATTCTTTCCCTTCCATACATTATTTTGCTCTCTTCATTGTTAGATGCATTAACGGTAAAGATGAGGCTTGTCAAATGTGTGTTCCTAATCTTAGTGTCCTCGAGAGTGCGGTATTAGGTGATAAACAATATAATTTGGGGGCTATTGTTGCACATAGGTTGCATTACAATAGTATAAGTGGAGATTTGTTTGGTGGAATTTATGCAACTCGTGTAGCTAACTATCTTGATATACCAATACATGGAAATGATATTGAGTTGCCTCCTGCTTACCTAGATTATAATGCCATGGTTCGCCATCAGTTTGTTGAGAGGAACGATCAGTTCCTCCAGTACCAACCAATATTTGACTGACGGCTCACCGTCCATGTTGCTCTGCCTGCTCCTGCTTTCTGACTTTTAGGAAAAAAGGAGATATGTTATAACCAGGGAGGAGGCGAACGAGTATGAGAGGAGGACAGAGGTAGCTCGTCTCCAAGTTGCAGCTCGTCAAGAAGTAGCTGTTGCATCTCAGTAAGACCCCAGCTACAACTTTGTATACCCACCAGGCCAGCCATGGCCATAGACCAACTTAGGCCAAAAGCCTAAGCTTGGGGCAGTCTATATTTCTCACCGACATTACATTCATGTTCACACACTCATGCCAGTTGTCGGTGCTCATACTTTTTCATTGTATGATCCATGCTAGTTTATTTTCTTTTCCAGCATTCTTCTTGTGTGTTTGAAAAACCTTAAGAAAAACCAAAAAAATCAGTTGTAGCCTTTAGCTAGTTTACTTTCCATGCCTGTAGTAGTAGTAATTAAAAGAAAACCCCAAAAGATTTCTCGTTCTTCTTTTGCTTGTTGGGAGCTTTCCCGTGTAAATAGTTTTATTTCCTTTCCTTTCTTTGGGGGTCGAGAGGAGAAGACGATGATGAAAATGTTGAGTGGATCTCATATGCATTATTGTTGATCTAACCAAGAGCCCATATTACCTTGTCTTCTCCTATATATTGAATGCTTACAGATTCCAGCTTAGTCCAATGCACGTGCACTATTATTATTATCCACACCATTCGGTCATGCAAGTGAAAGGCAATAATGACGATATATGATGAACTGATTGAGATAAGAGAAGCTGGTATGAACTCGACCTATCTTGTTTTTTGTAAATATGATTAGTTCATTGTTCCTGATTCAGCCTATTGTGAATGAAACATGTTTGCAATGACAATTAGAGATTATAGTTGCGCATGCCATGCTTAATTAGCTAGGAGTTTATAATGGTTTACCTTGTGTGCCAACATGTTATTAAAATGGTTGTGATGTGGTATGATAGGGCGGTATACTTCTTTGAATGATTCGAGTGGCTTGACTTGGCACATGTTCACACATGTAGGTGAAACAAACTCAACATAGCCTCCACGATACTTATGTTCATGGTGAATTATATCCTACTCATGCTTGCACTCAGTGTTGATTAATTTTAATGCATGTTCATGACTGTTGTTGCTCTCTAGTTGGTCGCTTCCCAGTCTCTTTCTAGCCTTCACTTGTACTAAGCGGGAATACTGCTTGTGCATCCACTTCCATAAACCCCAAAAGTTATTCCATACGAGTCCACCATACCTTCCTATATGCGATATCTACCTGCCATTCCAAGTAAATTTGTATGTGCCAAACTCTAAACCTTCAAATGAAATTCTGTTTTGTATGCTTGAATAGCTCATGTATCAACTAGGTCTCTCTATATCTTCCATGCTAGGTGGGTTATTCTCAAGAGGAGTGGACTCCGCTCCTCACTCACGAGAAAATGGCCGGTAATATGGATGCCCAGTCCTATGCTCAAACCAAATCAAAATAATTGCAAACAAAACTCCCCCAGGATTGTTGTTAGTTGGAGGCACCCGTTATTTCGGACAAGCCATGGATTGATGTTTGTTGGTGGTAGGGGGAGTATAAACTTTACCATTCTGTTTGGGTACCACCTATAATGCATGTAGCATGGAAGATATCGAGATCTCTCGGTTGTTATGTTGACAATGAAAGTATACCACTCAAAACATTATTTATCTCTATTTCAAAATCGAGCTCTGGCACCTCTACAAATCCCTGCTTCCCTCTGTGAAGGGCCTATCTATTTACTTTTATGTTGAGTCACCATCCTCTTATTAAAGAACACCAGTTGGAGAGCACCGTTGTCATTTGCATGCATTACTATTAGTTTACATTGAGTATGATTGTGACTGGATCTCTTTTACCATGAATTACAATGTTTAGTCAGTCCTTGAACTTCAGAGGTGATCTGCATTTATGTTTTGCGGTCTCGGAAAGGGCTAGCGAGATACCATCTTGTTATATCATATTATGATTATTTTGAGAAAGTGTTGTCATCCGAGATTTACTATTATTGCTCGCTAGTTGATTATGCCATTGATATGAGTAAACATGAGACCTAAATGTCATTGTGAATATGGTTAGTTCATAATCTTTGCTGAAAACTTGAATGCTGGCTTTACATATTTACAACAACAAGATCAAACAGAGTTTGTAAAAGTTTTTCTTTATCACTTTAAGTTTGTCAACTGAATTGCTTGAGGACAAGCAAAGGTTTAAGCTTGGGGAGATGATACGTCTCCATCGTATCTACTTTTCCAAACACTTTTGACCTTGTTTTGGACTCTAACTTGCATGAATTGAATGGAACAAATCCGGACTGACATTGTTTTCAGCAGAATTGCCATGGTGTTATTTTTGTGCAGAAACAAAAGTTCTCGAAATGACCTAAAACTTCACGGAGAATATTTTTGGAATATATAAAAAATACTGGCAAAAGAATCAACGCCAGGGGGCCCACACCCTATCCACGAGGGTGGGGCATGCCCCCCTATCTCGTGGGCCCCCTAAGGCTCCACTGACCTCAACTCTAACTCTATATATTCACGTTTTGGGAGAAAAAAAATAAGAGAGAAGGATTCATCGCGTTTTACGACACGGAGCCGCCGCCAAGCCCTAATCTCTCTTGGGAGGGCTGATCTGGAGTCCGTCCGGGGCTCCGGAGAGGGGAATCCGTTGCCATCGTCATCATCAACCTTCCTCCATCACCAATTTCATGATGATCACCGCCGTGTGTGAGTAATTCCATCGTAGGCTTGTTGGACGGTGATGGGTTGGATGAGATTTATCATGTAATCGAGTTAGTTTTGTTAGGGTTTGATCCCTAGTATCCATTATGTTCTGAGATTGATGTTGCTACGACTTTGTTATGCTTAATGCTTGTCACTAGGGCCCGAGTGCCATGATTTCAGATTTGAACCTATTATGTTTTCATGAATATATGTGAGTTCTTAATCCTATTTTGCAAGTCAATAGTCACCTACTATGTGTTATGATCCGATAACCCCGAAGTGATAATAATCAGGACCACTCCTGGTGATGACTATAGTTTGAGGAGTTCATGTATTCACTAAGTGTTAATGCTTTGGTCTGGTACTCTATTGAAAGGAGGCCTTAATATCCCTTAGTTTCCAATAGGACCCCGCTGCCATGGGAGGGTAGGACAAAAGATGTCATGCAAGTTCTTTTCTATAAGCATGTATGCCTATATTCAGAATACATGCCTACATTACATTGATGAACTGGAGCTAGTTCTGTGTCACCCTATGTTATAACTGTTGCATGAGGAATCGCATCCGACATAATTATCCATCATTCATCCAATGCCTACGAGCTTTTCACATATTGATCTTTTCTTAGTTACTTTTACGTTTCCATTGTTACAATTACTACAAAACCAATATTGTTACTTTTGCCACTGTTACGTTACTTCCATATTACTTTGCTACTAAATACTTTGCTGCAGATATTAAGTCTTTCAGGTGTGGTTGAATTGACAACTCAACTTTTAATACTTGAGAATATTCTTTGTCTCCCCTTGTGTCGAACCAATAAATTTGGGTTGAATACTCTACCTTGGAAAACTGTTGCGATCCCCTATACTTGTGGGTTATCAAGCGCGATCACCAGGGGAGGAACCGCAGCGGCGGCGGGCGCGGCCATGGCAATGGCTTAGGTGCACGACCAGGCGGGAGTGGCTACACCAAGACCAACACTCCTGCCCGTTCTGGAGGGGGCGGCTTCAACAACAATCATGCCTCCTCTGGTCCTTCCTCCAACAATCGTGTTCGATGCAAATTATGCAAGAAACTGGGCCATGAGGTCTTGGACTGTTGGCATCATTACGATAAAGATTTTGTTCCTGATGCTCGTCATGTCGCCGCTGCAATCAGAGAACAAGGGGGAGATGGCACGGTCTGGTACGCCGACTCGGGGGCCACTGATCATGTCACCTGATACGTCTCTACTGTTTTGATTGCTCCATGCTATATTATCTACTGTTTTGGACTATATTGGGCTTTATTTTCCACTTTTATATTATTTTTGGGACTAACCTATTAACCGGAGGCCCAGCCCAGAATTGCTGTTTTTTTCCTATTTCAGTGTTTCGAAGAAACAAACGGAATATCAAACGGACTCCAAACGGAACAAAATCTTCGGGAACGTGATTTTCTCACCGAACGTGATCCAGGAGACTTGGACCCTACTCCAAGGAGTCAAAGAGGAGGTCACGAGGGTGGGGGGCGCGCCCCCTGCCTCGTGGGCCCCTCGGTGCTCCACCGATGTACTCCTTCCTCCTATATATACCTACGTACCCCCAAACGATCAGAAGAGGAGCCAAAAACCTAATTCCACCGCCGCAACTTTTTGTATCCATGAGATCCCATCTTGGGGCCTGTTCTGGAGCACCGCCGGAAGAGGGCCGTCATCACGGAGGACTTTTACATCATCATAGCCTCTCCGATGAAGTGTGAGTAGTTTACCTCAGACCTTCGGGTCCATAGTTAGTAGCTAGATGGCTTGTTCTCTCTTTTTGGATTTCAATACAAAGTTCTTCCCCTCTCTTGTGGAGATCTATTCGATGTAATCTTCTTTCTGCGGTGTGTTTGTTGAGACCAATGAATTGTGGGTTTATGATCAAGTCTATCTATGAATAATATTTGAATCTTCTCTGAATTCTTTTATGTATGATTGGTTATCTTTGCAAGTCTCTTTGAATTATCCGTTTGGTTTGGCCAACTAGATTGGTAGTTCTTGCCATGGGAGAAGTGCTTAGCTTTGGGTTCGATCTTGCGGTGTCCTTTCCCAGTGACAGAAGGGGCAGCAAGGCACGTATTGCATCGTTGCCATCGAGGATAACAAGATGGGGTTTATTTCATATTGCATGAATTTATCTCTCTACATCATGTAATCTTGCTTAAGGAGTTACTCTGTTTTTAGCTTAATACTCTTGATGGATGCTGAATAGCGGTCGATGAGTGGAGTAATGGTAGTAGATGCAGAATCGTTTTGGTCTACTTGTCACGGACGTGATGCCTATATACATGATCATGCCTAGATATTCTCATAACTATGCTCAATTCTGTCAATTGCTCAACAGTAATTTGTTCACCCACCGTAGAATACTTATGCTCTTGAGAGAAGCCACTAGTGAAACCTATGGCCCCCGGGTCTATTCTCATCATATCAATCTCCATCACTTTAATCTTTCTTTGCTTTTTTACTTTGCCTTTACTTTTTACTTTGCATCTTTATACCAAAAATACCAAAAATATTATATCTATCAGATCTCACTCTCGTAAGTGACCGTGAAGGGATTGACAACCCCTAATCGCGTTGGTTGCGAGTAGCTATCGCTTTGTGCAGGTACGAGGGACTTGAGCGTGGCCTCCTACTGGATTGATACCTTGGTTCTCAAAAACTGAGGGAAATACTTACGCTACTCTGCTGCATCATCCCTTCCTCTTTGGGGAAACCAACGCAAGCTCAAGACATAGCATCACCAACGAGCTTGAAGAACTCTCCATGAGGGAGAGGTACTTCGGCAACGATCAAATTCACACCCCAAGTTGTGGATGTATGGATATTTGTCACATTGGTCAAGCAACTATTAATTCCCCTACTCTTAGACATGATCTTGTTCTAAAAGATGTTCTTCATGTTCCACAAGCCGACAAAAACCTTGCAGCTATGTCCTATTTATCTGCCGATAATAATGTCTTTTTTAAAACTCATCCAACATATTTTTTGATCAAGGATCGGGAAACGAGGGAACTCATTCACCATGGTAGATGCATTGGAGGCTTGTATCCAATCACATCTGGAGCACTTAGTCGAAAGCGTCATCATCAAGTCTACTCCGTCGCCAAGCCCTCCTTAGCAAGATGGCATCAAAGATTAGGACATCCTTCTTCGGTCATCGTCAAGCAAGTAGTGGATAAAGGCAATCTTCCATTGTCATCTAGTAAAAATATTGAGTCTGTTTCTGATGCTTGTTAGTGTGCAAAGAGTCACCAACTCCCTTATGCTAAGTCAAATAGTGTGTATTCTGCTCCATTGGAACTTATTTTTAGTGATGTATGGGGTCATGCAAGAGATTCTTTTGGAAAAAAATATTATGTTAGTTTTATTGATGACTTTAGCAAGTTCACTTGGATATATTTGCTTAAGTTTAAATCTGAAGTTCTTTCCATCTTCCAAGAATTTCAGAAACATGTTGAGTGTCAGTTTAACAGAAAGATTATTACAGTCCAAAGTGACTTGGGAGGAGAGTATGAGAAACTCAACTCTTTCTTTTGTGATATTGGTATTAGTCATCATGTCTCTTGCCCTCATGCTCATCAGCAGAATGGCTCCACCGAGCGTAAACATCGCCACATCGTTGAAGTAGGTCTATCCCTTCTAGCTCATGCATCCATGCCCTTAAAATATTGGGAGGAAGCCTTTATTGCTGCCACTTATCTTATAAACCGTCTTCCTAGCAAAGTGATTGGATATATTGCTCCTTTGGAAAAATTGTTTCATCAAAAACCAGACTATAATTCCTTGAGAATTTTTAGGTGTGCTTGTTTCCCTAATCTTCGTCCATATAACCATCAAAAATTTGAGTTTCGTTCTACTCGGTGTGTGTTTCTTGGTTATAGTAACCTTCACAAAGGTTACAAGTGTCTTGAAATTTCTAGTGGACGAATCTATATTTCTCGTGATGTTATATTTGATGAGACAATATTCCCTTTTGAAAGACTTCATCCAAATGCTGGAGCTCTACTTCATGCAGAAATTGCACTTCTTCCGGAGTATATGCCTAGTCCAGATCACGGGGGTGAGTTAAATAGTGTTGATCATGTGACTAATCCTAAAGAAAATATGATTTTTGATGATAAAAGTGCAGCTTCAGGGCGTGATTTCATGCAAAGGGATGTAGCCAAAGTTGTCACGGGATCCCATGTGGATTTGGGCGGCAGCAGAACATGATCCGAGGAAAATCCTCGTGTCAGAGTGTCAGGAGCGCGATCCCAGGCGATTCCCTCCGCGTCGCATGCGCCAGCCGCCGACAGCCCAGGCAGCGTGGGCCCCACCAGCCGAGCCAACACGGGCCAGTGCGGCTCCCCGAGTGCCACACGCGTGGTGGATGGGCCGGTGGCCGACCAGGCGACAAGCGTGGGGCCCAACACCAATGTCTTGCCTTCCATGTCCGAGGAGGCAACCAGCGAGGGCGACACGCGGCGCGGTTCCACTAGAGCACCGATCGCGAGGGAGATCCCTGTCTCCTCGGATCTGGAGCGATTTGGCGCAGCGGATCCAGAATCGGTTTGGTACAGCGGATCCGGTCGGATCTTGTGTGGTTGCGAACTCTGCTGAGGATTCTGATGCGCTAGGTATTCCACTTCGACACACGAGATCCCAGTCTGGTATTTTTAACAAGAAGGAATACACTGATGGCACTATAAGGTATGATAAAATTAAACGTGCCTTTCTCACTAATATGGGTGAACCAACTCATTTGCATGATGCACTTGCTAGTAAGGAATGGAAAAAGGCCATCATGGATGTTGAATATGAAGCACTTATGAAAAACAAAACTTGGCATTTAGTACCACCAACAAAGGGCATAAATGTCATAGATTGCAAGTGGGTACAAAATTAAGAGAAAATCTGATGGAAGCATAGACAGATATAAGGCAAGGTTAGTTGCAAAAGGTTTCAAACAGAGATTTGGTATTGATTATGATGATACTTTTAGTCCCGTTGTTAAAGCAGCTACTATCCGACTTTTGCTATCTGTTGCAGTTTCCAAGGGTTGGAGTTTAGGCAGCTAGATATTTAGAATGCGTTTCTTCATGGTGTTCTGGAAGAAGAGGTTTTTATGCGGCAACCACCAGGTTATGAGAACAAAATCTCACCTCATTTTGTTTGCAAGTTAGATAAGGCTTTATATGGTTTGAACCAGGCTCCAAGAGACTGGTACTCAAGATTGAGCACTCAGTTACAACAATTTGGTTTTACACCATCTAAGGCAGATACCTCATTGTTTTTCTATCAAAAAGGAAATGTCATTATCTATGTTCTATTATATGTTGATGACATTATTGTTGCTTGTTCAAGTTCAGATGCTACCACTTGTTTGCTTAAGGATTTAAAGATGGAGTTTTCTCTTAAGGATCTAGGAGATCTTCATTATTTCCTTGGCATAGAGGTCAAACAGATAAAAGTTGGTATACTTCTTTCACAGGAGAAATATGCTCATGACATACTCAGGAGAGTAGGGCTGGAAAACTGCAAACCTTTAAGTACACCAATCTCAACTTCAGAGAAACTCACAGTTGATAGTGGAGAAGCACTTGGACCTGAGGACGCAACAAACTACAAAAGTGTTGTAGGGGCATTACAATATTTGACTCTTACACGTCTAGATATTTCTTACTCCGTAAACAAAGTGTGTCAATATTTGCATGCACCTACTACTACTCATTGGACTGTGGTTAAAAGAATTGTTAGGTATCTAAAGTTCTCAGAAGGACTTGGACTTAGAATTGTCAAGTCTTCATCTATGCTTGTGACTGCTTACTCAGATGCAGATTGGGCAGGATGTCCTGATGATAGGAGATCTACAGGTGGATTTGCTATTTTTCTGGGAACAAATCTTATACCATGGAGTGCAAGGAAACAGGCTACAGTTTTGAGGTCAAGTACTGAAGTAGAAGATAAGGCTCTAGAAAATGCCACTGCTGAAGTCATGTGGATTCAAAGTTTGCTTTATGAGCTTGGTATTAAGACTCCACAAGCTGCAAGATTATGGTGTGATAATATTGGTGCAACCTATCTTTCAGTTAATCCTGTTTTTCATGCATGCACTAAACATATTGAGGTTGATTTCCACTTCGTCAGAGAAAGAGTAGCTCACAAACTGCTTGATATAAAGTTTATACCCACTGGTGATCAACTGGCTGATAGCTTTACAAAACCTCTCACTATGAGAAGGCTGGATGAGTTCAATTTAAATCTCAACCTTGGAGTTCCATAGGTTTAGATTGAGGGGGGGGTGTTGGAACAATTGTGTAGAGAAAGAATTGTATAGAGAGAGAATTCCTCCCGTTTAAACTTGTATCTCTTCTCTATCTCTTCTTCGGTTCCAACTCCTACCGACCTTCTGTAATCTCGATCTATCGATCGTTTCTTCCTTGTAAGCCACAGCATTGCCCTTGTATTTATATAAGTGCGGCCCAAGCAAAGGGTTTAATGCTTCCCAATAATCTTACAAGACCGGGCATCCATCCGTCTCCTCCAGATTCTGCAAGCAAAATGTTGCACGTCGACAGTCCCGAGGTTGCAGCTCGCATCATCCATCCAAACCAAGCCCGACGAGGGGACAGAACCACGCATGTGATGTCCCGCATGCGATGCAAGGACACGGCAGGCTGCCATGCTGTGGCACCCGTAAGTCGTCCCAGCCGACGAGCTCTGCACCGTTCTAGATTCAGTTCAATTCAGACTGTTACTCCGCACCTCCGGTTCAGTTAAGAGATGAGATGATGAGGCAGTAAAAAAATGATATGCCTGGATGGTTCTGAAATTTCGCAATCCTTCCGCGTTCCGCGGGCCCGGGAAGCAACGGACGCTGTCGCCCATGGCAAATTTGACAATTTTGACCTGTGGATGAAATCGTTTCACAAAATGAACTGCTCCTAAAAAAATTTCACTCAGCTGACCTTTTTGAGTGGCGCCCAACACGAAGGTGCCACACTACACAGTACAGCGCCTGACTGACAGGCGTTGCACGCCTAGCCAGCGTCGCACCTATGTGATCCGAAAATTACTAAGTCAGTGTGCAGCGCCTGAGAGCTAGGCGCCACCCTATACAATGTAGAGCCTAGCTTCTAGGCGTTGCACTGGTGGTTGATTCATTTTGTAGTGCAACCACTAGTGCAACGCCTAGAAGCTAGGCGCTACACTGTATAGTGTGGCTGTTATGACCGGTTTAGCTTATAACTGGAGGAGGCCCACCGGGCAGTAGTTAGGGGATTGGCCCACAAGTTATCTTAGGCTATTCATTTCGAGGTTATAAATACTAGTTGTAAAACACCTTTTGAGATTAAGCAATAAAGATATTTACTATCCCTATTGCCTGACTCCCAGAGGAGCCGGAACCCTAGCCGCCTCCAGCCCTAACCGCCGCCGCCCTCCTCCCTCCTCGCGACGACACCGACGCGCCAGAGCTCGTGCCCTCGCCCCCACCCCATTGTTCTGCCCTTATAGCCTAAGGAGTAGAGCCGGTAGGAACCCTAGTCCTACCAGTGGCGCCTAGCTCTTAGGCTCTACACATTGACTTAGTAATTTTTAGGCAGTCCAAGGTGCGACGTTGGCCAGGCATGTAGCGCCTACCAGTCAGGTGTTGCACAGTGTAGTGTGGCGCCTTCGTGTCGGGCGCCACTCAAAAAGATCAGCTGAGTGAAATTATTTTAAAAACAACTCATTTTGTGAAATGATTTCATTCACAGGTCAAAATTGTCAAATTTGCCGCCACCCATCCATCGTCCGTATCCCATCCGTCCAATGTTAAAGCCTCGGTACCTCCACAGTCCACACTCCGCTTGTCCATTACCTCCCACCTCGCCGCTACCCACCCACCCACGCTCCATCATACCCCTGTGAGTCTGTGACGACATCAGAAAGGCGTCATGGAAGAGGACAAGAAGCAGAGAAGAAGGCAGGGCCACCCCCTCCTGTGGGAAGGAGGCGCGAGGATGGAGCCCTACACGCACGGCTTCTCCAACACCCAGATGATGGCGCTCACCGTCGTCTGCGGCACGCTGGTCCCGTCATTGCCGCCCGACGGCCACTACTTGGCGGACGACAAGGCCGTCTGGGACTTCTTCCTCGCATCCGCCTCTAACCCGCCCGTCCCAGACGAGGTTAGTAGCACACACACACACACACACACACACACCTGCGACTAGCTACGATACGACGACCTGTCTTGGCGACCTATGTTTTGCTACCAACCGGCGGTGACTCTGTGCGTACACGCATGCTCAGGTGGCACAGCTGATGTCGGCAATGTGTCTCCGGGAGGCGCTGACGGTGGTGCGGACGGTGTTGTGGCTGCTGGGCACGCGACTGGGGACGCTCGCACTGGGCGGCGCCCGGTGCCTGTCGTGGAGCTCGCAGTTCGTGCTGCGGTTCACGGAGATGCCGGTGGACCGGCGGGAGGACACGCTGCGCTGGTGGAGCCGGGAGACCATGCTCCCGCCGCTGCGCCTCTTCTTCCTCCTCGTGAAGGTCTTCTGCCTCTACGTCTTCTACTCCTTGGTAAGTAGAGCACAAAAATGCCAAAAAAATCAACCTTGTCACAAAAAATGCCACAAGTTCGGCAATGATCATTGCCACAAATCGGTAATCATCATGCCACAGTTCCGCAATCAAACATGCCCGAAAGTTTGATGATCAAAAGGAAGGAAGCATAGACACGGAGCGTATCAAACAGCGGGGTCCTCTGGCGTGGGACTGGCCGGGGTCGACATGGACGCAGGCGTCATCGGCGTGGCTTCTGTGCTCGGCGTCGGCTTGCTCGGTGTTGGCGTGGCTTCTGTGCTCGGGCTGGTGGTCGGCGTCGGCACCGCTTCGTCGATCGGGCTAGGCATCGGCGTTGCTGTCGGCGTGGGCGTTGGGGCGGTAGTCGGCGCCAGCCCGGGTATCTGGTTCAAGATGAGGCCGCGCTCCGCCAGGTACCACGCCTTGACTTGCTCGTCCATCATCGACATGTACGCCCCCATTAAGAATGCCAGGTCGGTGTTCCTCTTCTTCGCGACAGCATTGGTCCTGAGAAGGTCGAGCTTCACGTCCTTCTTCGCCATCAACGCCGACCACCACGCGTCGAATTTCTTCTCCCTCTTTGCGATGCTGTTCTTGGCGTCGGTGATGCATTGCTCGATCGATGATTGCAGCCTCTCGGCAGCCGGTGCCACGTCCCTCGCCGTCTTGGCTTGTTTGTTGCCATCAGGGCGCCCATCCGCCGCCCTTGGGCAGGTGCGTCTGGCTTGTACGTCTCCTTGGCCTTGGCGAGGGTGAGCCAGACCTCCCTCCACTTCTCGCACAACTCAACCCGGGAGAACACGTGAAGGAACTTGAACTCTTGGTTGTTGCTGTCCTGGCGATACATGTTGAACATCCGAACCATCTGCGCAGCCGAAGAACAAGTATCGACGACGTCCACAGCGAAAGAAATGAGCCGGCGGCTAGACATACCTGACCCTCGACGCTGGCGCCGCTTTTTGGGCGAGCCGCAATCTCCTCAACGATCCCATGCCATTTGTTGCAGGCCGCCTGGATGATCGCCCAATGATTCGAGATGGCCTTGTCGCCGCGCTCCATGTTGATGGTGGCGAAGTAGGGGTCGACCAGCTTGCGCTCATCGAACGCCGACTTGATGCGTCTCCAGTACATGTCAACGTTCTGATTTCAAGCCGGTGATCGGGTCGATGCTGACGGTCTCCCATGCTTTGACAAGGCACTCGTCTTCCTTGGACGTCCACTTGTGCGCCGCTTCTTCCTTCTCCCTTTCCTCGCCGGCGCCGGCTCCATCTCCTCCTCCTCTTCCTCCTCCCCCTCCTCGAGGTCGTCGTCCATGTCGACGGCGGTGTCCATTGTTTCGTCTTGCGCGTGGAAGCCGGGGTGGGAGGTGGCGGCGCCCGGGCCCCTCGTGATGATCTCGTCCATGTTGGCGTCGGTCGCGGCCGGGTTGCCGAAATGTGGTGCCGATGTTTGAGCGAACTTTAGGGTGCCCCGACGCAAAGGCGGCATCGGGGAGGCTGAGTACGTCGGCAACGAGTAGCTGTACTGGGTGCGGAGGCCAACGAACGCGGGGGAGGGAGTGCGCTGGTCGGGGTTTAGGCCAGAGGGGGAGGCACGTGGCGGCGGGCCATGCAGGAGGGTAATGTTGGGGTCGAACCTACCATGCGCGTCGCCATCGAAGTAGCCAGGCGAGGGTGCGTACCCCCAGGATGGCGGCGGCGAGAAGTTGGCCGACGACGCGATGCTCTGTTGGCTCCCCAACGTAGCCCGCGGGTAGTGGCCGGACGGATTCATCATTCCCGTGTGAGACGCTTATGCCTGCTCCGCCGCTGACGCTGCGGCGTCCCTGGCCTTCTTGGCCTTGAGCCTGTTCCACTGGTCGGTGATGACAGCCTTCCGGCGCTGAACCTCCGCCTCCACTCGGTGTTGGACACGCCCAGTGGTTTTGCCATCGGCGCCCTCGGTTTCCTCTGCATTGGGTGGGTGGAATCGGCAGCGGCAGCGGGACGAGGGGCCGAATACATCTTCGGCGGCATGGCGGCCGGATGGTGGGGCGCGGGAGGAGAATGGCGGGAGCGTGCAATGAGGAAATGGGGGAAAAGGGGGGAAACGGCGGGAAAAGGCCTGTCTATCGCCGGCAGAGCGGGCCCACATGTCTTTTCGCTTCGGCCGGTGCCCCAGGCGCCCCCGGGGGACTGGGTTCGGGTCGGGTTCGCCGACACTTATTTCGGCTCAAACAGGCGATAAACAAGGACCTGAAGGCGCGGCTGGGCCGATTTTTCACCGCCGGCACTAAAAAAGACTTCCTGAGGGACCTGTTGGGTACGCGGATGGAGATGCTCTTAGAGCATCCACAATGTATGCCAACTATCAATGCCAAATACTCCCTTCGTTTCAAAATAGATGACCCAACTTTAAACTAACTTTAGTATGAATTTTGACAGCCATTCTACACATTGTAGAAACTAGTGCCAAAGCTAAAATATATGGAACCGGTGCTTCTTGGACTTCTCATGCCAAATTTGGGCAGCTAATAAAATATCATATGTGGACATAGGAGTGGGAGAAGTGAGAACCAATAGAGACCAGCCCGAGAAGAGAAACTGAATAGTTTACATGTACTTTTATTTTGAGGTGGGTCCATCTTTAATTTGTTTGGCACCGGCTACATGACAGACGAGGGAAAAAAATTATATGAGACCAGGTCTCACGGTTAGCAGGTGAGACCCATCCTGATGGATGACACATGGCATTCACAAATCACAAAGCATCTAATCTCTCCCCCTGATTTTAAGTGAGGAGTGGGAGATGCTTTGTTTGTGAATGCCACGTGTTATCCATCAGGATGGGTCTCGCGTGAGACCTGTTCTCGTGGACAAAATTACTGTTCTGACCTATAGGGCTAACTAAATCCCGATTTGACCTCGTTTCAAAATAAATTTCGTTTCTGACCTTTTTCGGTGACGCCAAGATCCCTGGCGTCTGGGTTACGAAGCAGACGCTAGGGACCCTGGCGTCTGGCCCCTGGCCCACACTGCCCGCATGCCCGTTGACCTGCTGACGTGGCAAAGGGGCCTGACACCAGGGACCCTGGCGTCTGGCCCTGGTAACAGAATAACCCTTGGGGAAAGTGTGTGGGACCCACCCCACACACTTTCCCCAATCCACAACCCGAGCTTGAAGAACACTTGGAGCTCTCACACTCTCTCCTACCCCTCAAGCTCCCCCTCAAATCCTCTCCAAAAGGTACATCCCTTAGGTGGATCTTTCCATCACTTTGTTGCTCTTGTTAATCTCCCCCAAATCATCCAATTATTTTTTGTCAAATCTTGTTATTTTGGTTGCATTTTATACATGTTGGTGGAACCCTAGTTCATGTTTTCTCCCTTATGTTAGTGTGAATGGCTTGGTTAACTTTGATAATATAGTGCTATGCATGGTGTGTAGTAGGAATATATGCTTGTTGAGTAGAAAGATTGGGGGTTAGGGTTAGTTAGTGATTAGGGTTAACTTTGCTTAGTGTGTGTTAATTAGTGATACTTTGTGGACATCACCAATAATTTAGTCTTGATATGATTTGGATAGAATTAGATGTATTTGGATAAACACACCAATTCTCATTTAAGTCTTAAATCCATTCATGTTATTTTTGGATGGAGAGACTTGTTAATGTTCATTACATGGACAAGGAGGCATTCTTGAGTAACAATGCCGACACGGGTGAGGAACCATTGGTTTTTGATACAAGCCCTAGCTATGAGGATGTTGTTGCAAAAGTGAGACAAGTCTTAGAGTGGATGGACACCAATGTTGATGTTAAGTTAATAGGAAGGTATGATGTTGGAGTTGGAGCCAAATCTTGCTTGAAAAGTATGCCTATCACCTCGGATTTGCATTGGGATGTATACAAGGAAAAAGTATCCCAATCGGAAGACAAGTCACTTGAATTGTTTGCCACCAAGGTTGAATCTCCTCGGTTTACCATTGATTTGAACCGGCATGTCTCTTCCCCAATGGATGACATGAGCGAGAGGACAATGGTGCCACTTGTTGAGCATAGGGTTGTGGTTGATGCCCCCAATGTTTATCCCCCACCACGTCCCCGTGTACCATCTATCAAAGCAAATGAGGTTGAGTTGTATGCCCCCAATGCTTCTAGACAACCACCAACTAGCCAAGCAAATGAAGTTGAGGTGATTGCTAGTGACAAAGTAATTCAAGAGGATGAAGATGTTTATGATGACGACGAAGAGCAAGAGGAAGGGTTTCATGGTAATGATGTTGGTGACTTGGATGCGTACATAGCGCAAAAGGACATGGATCGTGACTTGCCTTTTAGGCGTCAATATGCGTATGACTCGGATGACGAGGGTCCAGTTGAATAGTTGGACGAGGATGGATTCACAAAGGAGGAGAACCAAATCCACTTTGAGCTGACGGGCTTACAAAAAAGAACTCACTTGTTTAAAGATCTCAGCCTTGCCCATAAAGCTGTTGTTGACGGTGGAATGAGAATGACGGCGATTGAGCCAACACCATGCCCGGATCCAAGAGAACCAAGGGTGGAGAATGAGGACGAGAATGCTTATTTGAAGAAAGGATTGAAGTTTCTGAGCTTTCCTATGATGAAGTTTTGGTTGGCTGACTATGCCATTCGAAACCATAGGCCAATTTATGTTGAGCACTCCGACATGAAGTTGTGTTACACCGTGGTGTGTGAGCAAAAGGAATGCACATGGAAGGTTCGTGCAAGAAAGCTTAAAGAAACCGAAGAATGGGTGTTGACAAGTTGTGATACCACTCATAGATGTAAACCGCCATCGAAACGACTTAGAAAGACACACCGTCAACTCACGTCTGAGTATCTCGGATACAAATGGATGAAAGAATGAAAGACATAGCCTTTGATCCCACTGTGAAAGTGAGGTTTCTCATGCGGACGGTGAAAAAACAATTTGGTTATGAAGTCAAGTATGGGAAGGCATGGAAGGCAAAGGCAAATGCTATTAGGATGTTGTATGGTGGCTATGAAGAAGCATACAACCAGCTCCCAAGGTTGTTGGCCGCGATTGCACATAGGAACCCGGGCATGTTTCATGTGGTCGAGGATCACGAGGGAGTGTTCCACCGTGCCTTCTGGAGTTATGGACAATGTGTGGGGGCGTTTCAGCATTGTCGTTCGGTCTTGTCTATAGATGGCACGTTCTTGACCGGTAGATATAAGAGCACACTAATGGTAGCAATGGCGCACTCATCAAACGACAACGTCTTGCCGTGTGCATTTGCTTTGGTGCCTTCCGAGCACCAGGACAACTGGAGTGGTTCATGGGTCATGTTAGGCACAACGTGATTGGGGCTAGGGAGGTATGCATCATATCGGACCGGCATCATGGCATACTCAAGGCAATGGACATTGTTATTCCAGGATTTCCAAAGCTTCACCACAGATGGTGCATGAGGCATTTCGTGGCCAACTTTTACCGGGCATGTAAGAGCAAGGAGCTCAGCAAAGACCTTACCCATGTATGTGTGGCCTTCACCACCCAAGGTTTCGATGCTCGGTACAACAAACTCTTTGCAGTGGTGAACGAAGGGGGAAAAGAGTTCTTAACTAGGAATTTAAGCGAGAAGCACAAGTGGGCACGCGCTCATGATGATGGTGGTGGCGATATGGCGACATGACGAGCAATCTCGTAGAATGTTTCAACAATGTGTTGAAGGGTGCTCGTGCATTGCCGGTGACTGCAATAGTGGAGTACACCTTCTTCAAGCTTAATGAGTACTTTCAGAGGCATTCTGAAGAGACTGCAAAATGGATAGGTGAAAAAAGGATTATCCGGAAAAGGTTGATGAATGGTTGTAGTTACAAGCAAGCAAGTCTTCACGGCAACAAGTTATCATATTCGATAGACTTGAAATGATCTATCAAATTGATGAGCCAGGTGGCACAACACGAGACGGTAGACAATATGGTGGTGCTGCATTTGAGGTGAAACTGAAGACTCGGTGGTGCCAGTGCGAGAGGCCTAGTAAGTATCATTGGCCATGCTCGCATTTGATAACGGCGGCGAAGGCGAGAAACATACATGTTAATGATGGAAAAACTGTGAGGATGCAAGAGTTCCATGTGGAAGCTACTAGGTTGACATGGGCGCCAAGATTTCACCCTTTCTTGGACCAATCACAGTGGTCTGAGTACCATGGCCCTCATATTAGGCCAGACCCTCTTCTGAAGGTGGAGACGAAGGGTAGAAGGAGAACTAAGAGGTTCAGGGGTGATATGGATGACCTGGCTGGATACACTGGCATGAAACAATTTGGTAGCGGTCATTTCATGGAGGCTCCTGATATTATCAACTGTGGGGTGTGCGGTGAAGGGGGACACAATGAGCGGACATGCAAGAATAAGAAAACCAAAAAAAGAAAAACAAGTCGTGGAGGCGGCACCGATGGTGAACGAGGTGGAAGAGGTGACGGTGGTGGTGGTCGAGGAAGCACAAGTGTCAGAGGTGGTAGTGGTGGTCGTAGAGGGATCACAAGTGCTAGAGGTGCTAGTGTTCGTAGAGGGAGTACAAGTGCTAGAGGTGGTGGTCGAGCTAGCACAAGTGCTAGAGGTGGTGGTCGAGCTAGCACAAGTGCTAGAGGTGGTGGTCGAGCAGGCACAAGTGCTAGAGGTGGTGGTCGAGCAGGCACAAGTGCTAGAGGTGGTGGTGGTCGGAGAGGAAGCACAAGTGCTAGAGGTGGTTGTGGTCGGAGAGGAATGGTTGATAATGGATCGGCCTTCGGTTATTTGCTTAATCCAGATGGTTGATCTAATAATAATGGTATATTATTTGTTCATACAATTCCTAGCATTTATTCATTTACTGTATTTACGCATTTACTCTCTTTATGTCTTGTGCTAACAATTGTTCTTTTTGTAGGCATGGCTTCATCCGGTTCCAGGACGTGGCCGGCTTGCGCGGACCAAGAGGACATGCCGAAGACGTGGATGGAGGCCAGTTTGGACAAGGAGAAGGAGAAGGATGTGCCCACACCACCATGTTGGTGTGGTGATGTTTGCAAGCTGAAGGTGTCCACTGACCGCAACAAGTCATGGACAGAAGGTAGAAGGTTTTTCGTGTGTCCCAACTATGCACATGATCGTCGAAGGCCAACTAACGCATATGACATACCACCGGTATGTTAGGTGTACATACAAAAAACATCAACAAGTAGTCACTCATATGTCTAACAAAATCATGGTTTTTATGTAGTCCCCTCCTCCACTTTGCAAGTACTTCACTTGGATAGATCACGAGGTACCAAAAGATGTCCAAGAGGACCAACGTCGAGATTGGTTATGGAGGCAGCGCCTATTCGAGGAGTCCTATGCATGGGGATTGGAGCGGGAGCATCGTGAGAAGGAGGCTCGTGAGCGCAAGAAGCGTGAACAAGAAAGGGCACGCAAAGAGAAGGAGGCTCGTCAAGAAGAGAGGGAAAGAAAACTTGCAAGGGCTCGCGATGCACGAGAGGAGGACGAGGCACGTGACAAGAAGGGAAAGTGGCCCCGTACTACTCAGTAGACAAATGGAAAGGCACCGGCGTCGATGATGAACTTTTGAGACTTTGTGTGTGATGAACTTGTCATTCGAGACCTTGCATGATCATGAACTATTTATGTCATTCGACACATCGTGTGTGATGAACTTGTAATTCGAGACTATTTGAGATTATGTGCAAACTATGTTCGTCATTCGAGACTAGTTAGTAAGCTTTCTTCATATTTTTGGTTGAGACTAGCATGCTTTGTTCATATTTAACAGTGTGTGCAATAAGTTCCAGGTCCACACCCAGACGCCAAGGTCCATGGCGTCTGGGTCCTTGGCGTCTGGCTCATTTTGGTCACGCAGAAGACCAGACAAATGCCTGATGTGTCTGATGGACACCCCAGACGCCAGGGTCCCTGGCATCTGGGTCCCTATCCACAGAGCTTTTTTCCTGTTTGCATAAGTGCACGCCCAGACGCCAGGGACCCTGGCGTCTGGATCGTTTTGCTCGCGCAGGTAAACAGACACCTGCACGCCCAGACGCCAGGGACCCTGGCGTCTGGATCGTTTTGCTCGTGCAGGTAAACAGACACCTGTCTGTTTACCTGCACGAGCAAAACGATCCAGACGCCAGGGTCCCTGGCGTCTGGGTCCCTATCCACAGAGCTTTTTTCCTGTTTGCATAAGTGCACGCCCAGACGCCAGGGACCCTGGCGTCTGGATTGTTTTGCTCGCGCAGGTAAACAGACAGGAACAGACACCTGTCTATTTACCTGCGCGAGCAAAACGATCCAGACGCCAGGGTCCCTGGCGTCTGGGTCCCTATCCACAGAGCTTTTTCCCTGTTTGCATAAGTGCACGCCCAGACGCCAGGGTCCCTGGCGTCTGGATCGTTTTGCATAGCCAGACGCCAAAGACCCTGGCGTCTGGGTCCTTCCTATCCAGAGAGCAAATATCGTGTGGATAAGATTCTTTGGGCCCACCTCTACCCCTCTCATCCATTCATCTCCACCCCACCTCTACCCCTGTCATTCCTTTCATCTCCACTCACTCTCACTCTCACTCTCACCTCTAGCCCTCTCGTCCACTCACTCTCATCCAGTACCATAACCCCCCTCAAATCTCTCACGAATCGGTCCGGTTTCACCGTTGGATCTTCAGGATTTAGAAACTAGAAGGTAAATCAACTCCACCCCTATCTTTTGGTTGGTTTAATGTATCATAGTTTTGTGAAAACCCTAGTTTGTTTTCTTCGTGGTTTAATTTATCATAGGTTAGCTACTAAGAGATTTGTGTGTTGTAGATGGCTAAGGATACTCAGTGGGTGCTTAGCCCTGTTGTTCATGTCCAAGGCTTGTCTCCATGTGTTGTGCAAGTTAGTGAAGTGGACCTCACTTTCGATTGGTTGAAGACTAAATTCATGTTGAAGCAAGGGTTGAAGGAAGAAGATTTTGTGTACTACGTCAGCAGGACGAAGTCAGATGGCCCCAGGGAAAGAAAATTGGTTGACATAACTGATGATGGCAAGATTCAAGAAATGCTGGAAGAATGGGAATGGAAAAGGGTTGTTGACTTGCATTGCTACAGGAAACCGAGTTATATGTGATGTTCATGTCGTTTCAACTATCGTGGACCATCGTGGTCATGAACTACTTATGTCATTCGAGACATTGTATGTGATGAACTTCTCATTCGAGACTATTTGTGTAATTTGAGATTATGTAATTCGAGACTATTTGTATGTTTGTCATTTGCTATTATGTGAACACTAATGTTTGTCATTCAATACTATGGGTGTTTGCTACGATGTGACAAAATATTAACTAAATGAAAAAGTACTACACCAGGGCCAGACGCCAAGGACCCTGGCGTCTGGGTGCCCTGTTTCTGCTGTACAGGACTGCTTTTGCTTCCAGTCGACCCCCAGACGCCAGAGACTGTGGCGTCTGGTCACCTGACTTGAATCCAGACGCCAAGGACCCTGGCGTCTGGGTGCCCTATTTCTGCTGTACAGGATTGCTTTTGCTTCCAGTCGACCCCCAGACGCCAGAGACTGTGGCGTCTGGTCACCTGACTTGAATCCAGACGCCAAGGACCCTGGCGTCTGGGTGCCCTGTTTCTGCTGTACAGGACTGCTTTTGCTTCCAGTCGACCCCCAGACGCCAGAGACTGTGGCGTCTGGTCACCTGACTTGAATCCAGACGCCAAGGACCCTGGCGTCTGGGTGCCCTGTTTCTGCTGTACAGGACTGCTTTTGCTTCCAGTCGACCCCCAGACGCCAGAGACTGTGGCGTCTGGTCACCTGACTTGAATCCAGACGCCAAGGACCCTGGCGTCTGGGTGCCCTGTTTCTGCTGTACAGGACTGCTTTTGCTTCCAACCGACCCCCAGACGCCAGAGACTGTGGCGTCTGGTCACCTGACTTGAATCCAGATGCCAAGGACCCTGGCGTCTGGTCCCCTGGCTTAAACCAGATGCCAAGGACCCTGGCGTCTGGGCCCCTGTAATCTTGAACTCGCTGTTTGATACAAGAAGATAACACATATATATTCATATGACAGGTTCATCCAACACAGATTATAGCTCATTTCATAGAACTTTCACCACGACAAATTCTTGCATACAAACGAGAACAAGTTCATAGATTTTTCATCACGACAAATTCAAGCATAGATAAAACACCAAGTGCATACATAAGACACCAAATTCAAGACAATCTAAGAAGTTTTTACCACAACACCAAGTTCATGCATACAAACGCCACCTAGTTCATTCACTTCCAAACAAGAAGCTCACTTCCTCCTTCCTCTCTTCGCAATGGTTGCAAGTGTAGGCTCCTCCTCTTCGCTAGCCTCTTCCTCCTCTTTGTTGTATGCCTCCTCCTCCTCTTCGTTGTATGCCTCCTCCTCCGCCTCAATGTTGGTCTTATATCTTTGCATTCCTCTTGGGATAAGCTGATGAGGATACTCCGGACTATGGAATTGTGTGTTCCATGTCTTCTTTCTACCTTTCTTGCCTGGTGTCTTAGCTATGGCTTTGCCTTTCCTAGAGCGAGCATTGCCTTGTGTCGGTTGTGTAACCTGTGATGGTTGTGGAGCATCAACATCATCCTCATGATCCTCTTGATGTGTTGCATCATACTCATGCTCCTCATGATGTGTTGGCTCCTCTTGATGTGCTGGCTCCTCTTCATGGAACTCCTCCGTGTCCTCATCGTTCTGGAGATAACACCGTCTATTAGCTGTGGCGGCGCGGCTACCAGGTGCATACACGTCAGTGGACTGAGCACCATGGCAAGAAAGCATTGCTGCCATCTTATGAAACCGCTTCTTGAACTTCTGCAACAACACAAAATATGCTATGATATGAGATGCAAATAAATAATCCGTGAAAAGAAACTTTTATAATATATTGGTCACACCTCCATCGTGCTCCTAAGAGTCCTTTCAGATAATGCACCACCAGGTGGATGACTCAGTGCAACATTGGCATCGTTGACGCACAGAAGCAACTCTCTGCCCTGCAATTCATGAACACACCAAACTTATGTATTTGAAAGAAGACAACATGATGCAAGTATGTTAGAGTAATAGGTCAAACAGACTACCATTTCGTCATGCATCAGTGCGTAGTCAACATGAGCCCCTCTGGTGTCTCTCACACCCGTGTTGAAGGTATGATAACCTTCTGCAGTCTCCGGTTCTTCAGACACCAACTCCGACCACTCCTCGTGAGTCCAACCTGGCTTCAGCTTTAACCGGTAACGATCCGCATACCACACTTGATACTTCTGATATGCTAACTGATTGTGAGGTCTATTCTCTGATTGCACTAGTGTGTCTCTTTGATTCCAAATTTCTATCCATGCACGGTGTTTGTTTGCCCAATCCGATATATCCTGATTGTTCCTTCGATCGAACCTACAAGTGATGCACGGGACAAAGCATTAGCAAACATTGACTTATTCAATACTCTACTACATACTCAAGGCATGCTTGCTTACCGATGCAGAGATAGCATTTCCTCCTTGCTCTCCTCAATTGGAATACCTTGTCTTCTTCCAAATTATCTTGCCACACGGTCTACAAAGTGCCACTCGACTGCGAAGAAGCATATCATTGGGCACCTCGCCCGCCAAAGATGGCTATCACGCGTGCACATCTCATTAAGATCAAAGTCACAATCTTCCACATAAGGCAACCAATATACCTGCAAAACAAAGAGATACATTGTTAGCTACATAAGTTTTATTTTTGACTAAATTTTATCTCATCGAACTTCTCAAAACCTTCTCAGCAGTCAAGGTGTCCAGCTCGTTCATATAGCACTTGTATCGCACATGCGAGCTTCCTGTGTAGACTGTCACTTGTTCCCAATAATAAGCAAGCGTAGGGCGCCGATATGGATCATCATCATGCAACCCGTCATGATTACCCCGTGGGTTTGCCATGAGGGGGTTCTTGAAATCGGGTCGTCCAACCGGGATCCGCTCCCACATCCACACGGATAGGCTCCAAACAAACCCAGACAATGAGGATGTATCTCCCTTTCTCCGACACGCCAAGTCAAGCTGCAATCAAACAAACATGTTAGATATGGAGGCGCATGACAAATGCAAGATAAATGGTTGCAAATATCTCTTACCTGATTATACAAATATGCTAGTGCGGCCGAACCCCAGCTATACTGGGTATCCCAGTTATTGAGTAGCTCCAAGAACATCCAGAGGGCTGAGTTCCCGGTTGCATCTGAGAAGACTACCTTGGTTAGTACATACCAAAGATAGGCCCGCGTGTACTGCTGCACAACCACGTCATTGGCATCCTGAGGGCACGGATTGGTGCTTCCTCTGACCATTTTTAGCGAAGAATGCCTCACTTTCGCGGTATCGGCCTTGCCTTCCTGAGGGCCCTCGGGCTGAACGCCAATTAAATCGGCAGTTCGTTCTCGCCAATTACCCACGCTGACACGACCGGTAACAGCTTGTCCGTTAATAGGAAGGCCGCTTATCGTAGCCATGTCATGTAGGGTCATCGTCATCTCCCCACATGGAAGGTGGAACGAGTGAGTCTCCGGCCTCCAACGATCCACAAGTGCGGTCAGCGCCGCGTGGTTCACCGGCGGAGCGCGTCGCTTAAACTGCAACACGAATGGGAGAAGACCCAATCTCCGAATGTAAGGCTCATACCGCGGGTCGTAAGCAAAGTCATCAGCGGAATGACCCCTCATGCGCATAGCAACTACAAACTGCAAATAAAGTGATGTTTTAATAATCAATACAAGAACACAAATGAGAAACAACGAAAATTGACCCAGTCTTGCTTCTTACATTTCCCTTCTCAATGGCACGAGCACGATGCTCCTTATCCCACTCATCGATTAATCCGTCATACCAAGGTCCACCATCATCCGCCATCCTACAAAACAAATCACAAACATCTATGAATACATGAACAACATCTATGAACACACACAATAATCAAATTTCATCATCTCTTTTACAAAAAAAATTTGCCATCTATATATTCAACTATATTGTCATACCACTTCACACATATAATATTTTTTCTAAATATATTTGCTTGCCAAAGTTGTCTTCTCAGATTCAAACAAAGATTATGCCATCTATATATTCAACATATAGCTAATTTACTAGCACATGCATACATCATCTCTTTTGCAAAAAAATTGCTTCTCCAAGTTATGCAAAATTTCTTCATATGCAATATATATATGCAAAATTTCTTCAAATTTGCTTCTCTTAAATCATGTAACACATAATCATCAAATTTGCTTCTCCAAGTTATATTCAACTATATTGTCATACCACTTCACACATATAATATTGTTTCTAAATATATTTGCTTGCCCAATATATTCTTCTCAGATTCAAACAAAGATTATGACATCTATATATTCAACATATAGCTAATTTACTAGCACATGCATACATCATCTATAATTCAAAAAAAATTCACAAACTAAGTCTATTGGTGGACAAATACAAACTTCTACCAACTATACTATCTACATAATCATCTACCAACTACAAACATATTCCTAGAACAAAGAATATATCTACTCATGTAACATCCCTTATTGTGAAATAATGCATCCACAAAGAGAGGGGAAACCCAAAACAAATTGGAGGGAAAGGGGGAGAATACCTCAAGGATGCTTGGGGGCCTCAGATCCAAAGATTTGGGTGGAGGATGGAGTAAATCAAGGGGGGCTTTGGTGTGAGGGAGAAGAGGGGCGAGAGAGAAAGAACTCTCTGTTCTTCGTGCGGCCGCCGCCAGAGGGAGAGGTTGGGGATGGGTGGGCTGGGCCCGTGCGGTTATCCACTTACCAGGGCCAGACGCCAGGGTCCCTAGCGTCTGGCCCCTTTGCCACGTCAGCAGGTCAACGGGCAGGCGGGCAGTGCGGGCCAGGGGCCAGACGCCAGGGCCCCTGGCGTCTGCTTCGTAACCCAGACGCCAGGGATCTTGGCGTCACCGAAAAAGGTCGGAAACGAAATTTGTTTTGGAACGAGGTCAAATCGAGATTTTGTTAGCTAAATAGGTCAGAACAGTAATTTTGTCCTGTTCTCGTAGAATTCTTTTCCGCACATGAGAGGTAAATTTAGTACCATTGCTATATTGCAGTGATCTGTCAGATTTGGCATTGCTCACGCTGCTGTGGATGGCTTTATACTCTCTCGATCTCTCGGTTACTCTTTCTTCCTCTCTCCCCCCGAATACAGCCAGTGTCCTTTAGGCCTTTACCTCCTAGAAGTAGCAGCCAGTGACAGTGGTAGCAGGCATCACTCGCGCTCTGCTCGTCTCCTCTCCACCCCCCACACTTTGCTTCGGAGGCCAGGCACAAACAATTCAGATTCTTCCCACATCCCGATCCTGTCTTCTTCATCCGATTTCCCTCCAATCTTCACTCAGACAAATTACCTCCCCACCCCCTTTCCGTCAAATCACGATCTCTGTGCGCGGAAAGCCAAATAGAGTGCCCTGCTTGTCCTTGGCTCTCCCACCACCACCACCGCCGCCGGCCCTGCTGCTGCTACTACTAGTACCTTAGCCTCACCTGGCACGCCGTCTTGCAGGAGCGCCAAGATAGCTTCTTCTTCTTGAAGTCGCCTGCATGAGTGTGCTCTCCGTTGCTTCTTCCCCCTCCCCGGTCTGGAACCATGGGAGATGGCACCAAGAAGAGCAAGGTGAGTGTCCCAATCCTCGACTCTTTTTTAAGCTGCTAGTCAGGGATTTGGTTCCAATTTGGTTCTTCCTCCGCCCTTGTTGTGCAGCTATCATGGTCTAACTCCAAGAGCCTCGTGAGGAAGTGGTTCAACATCAGGGGGAAGTCCCATGACTTCCATGTCGATGACGCTGCTGCCATTGGCAGGAGAGGTAAGCACTGCACAGTACACTAGCCAGTCAAAGCTCCATGGCCCATGAACCCGTCCCTGTGCTGCCATTGTGTGTTCTTGTGGGTCCTTCACTGCCACCCGTTGGTCTGCAGTCTCTTCTACCCCTTGTCTGCGTCTGTGAGATCACTCTTTTGTTTCTTGTTGTACTACAACTCCACTGTTCCTCCGTCCCATTGTCAAGTTCTTTTGCTGCTGCTAATAGTCAAAGCCCTCGGCTCGTTTTCAGGCTCCTCTGGTTTGTTTCCAGTGTTTTAATCCGTCCCATATTTATTTACTCGTCGTCCACTTGTGGAGTAGTACTAGTAGTAACTGTCGTGGTTGCAGGAGGAGGAGGGGACGGCGAGTGGATGAGCGGCAGCTTTTCCAGGCGGGAATCCTGCACGGTCAAGAAGAGCAGGACAGGTAGTACTAGTACTACTTAATCGCATTTATGTGTATAATGGTTGGATTGGACAGGGTTAAATGTCTGACCTGCGTGCGATTCTACCTGTTACTACTGCATTGTGTGATTTGGATCTCAGAGAGGAGGAGCTCGCACGAGCGGTCGCAGCGGAGCAAGATCGACCTCGACGCCGCCGAGGCCACAGTCACCTTGGACTACAGGTACGTACCAGCTATCTCTCCGGCCGCCACGTTTCTTGGGAACTCGATCCCAATTCCCCATCCGTGAATGATGCCGACGTCCTTGTTTGGTTGGTCTTGAGGTAGGATCTTTGTTGCTACGTGGAATGTAGGTGGTCGCGCGCCGCCCTGCTCCCTGGGCCTCCACGACTGGCTCCACACCTCGCCGCCGGCGGACATCTACGTCCTCGGGTACGTACATCCGTCCAATGCACGAGCACGAGCACGAGCACGAGCACTGGTAGAACCTGGCTTGAATGAATTGCCGCCGGCCTCTCCTTGCGCAGGTTCCAGGAGATCGTGCCGCTGAACGCAGGCAACGTGCTGGGCGCCGAGGACAACGGCCCGGCGCGCAAGTGGGTGTCACTGGTCCGGCGGACGCTGAACAGCATGCCGGGGAGTGGCAGCGGCAGCGGCAGCGCGACTCTGCATACGCCGTCACCGGCGCCCAACGTGGTGGTGGAGATGGACGACGACTTCCAAGGGTCGTCGAGGCGGGACAACCCGTCCTTGTTCCACCGTCGGTCATTCCAGGCCGGGCGCAGCCGGAGCCTGAGGATGGAGGGCGACATCCTCGCCCCCAGGCTCGACCGCCGGTACAGCGTCAACGACCGCGTCATGTACGGCAGCAGGCCGAGCGACTACGAAGCCAACTACCACCGGTGGGAGGACGAGAACAACGACGGCGAGTCGCCCAGCACGGTGTTCTCGCCGATGTCGTATGGGTACGGCAATGCGCCGCCGTATGTGGAAGAAACCAATGGGACGGCTACGGGCCACACGAGGTAAAAATAATATTCAGCTCAGTCCATTCATGGCTAATTAAACTGGAGTATATCCCTTTGATTTTTTTTCTTTCCAAATTGCACCTCCTTCAAGTGTCTGTTTTGATGAGATTTAGTGCTCTTGTTCTTTCGTGAAAACCTGGTAGGTACTGCCTTGTTGCAAGCAAGCAAATGGTTGGGTTGTTCCTCATGGTTTGGGCTAGGAGAGAAATAAAGAGTGACATACGGAACCTCAAGGTCTCTTGTGTCGGCAGAGGATTGATGGGGTATCTTGGAAACAAGGTGAGGACATGAGTGAATTTCGAGGAAAACATTACACTTTTGTTAGCTTTGGAACTCGATCGATGAGAAATTAAAGGTTTATTTTCCAGGGCTCGATCTCCGTTAGCATGCTATTGCACCAAACGAGCTTCTGCTTCGTCTGCAGTCACCTGACATCAGGGCACAAGGACGGCGACGAGCACCGCCGGAATTCCGATGTCATGGAAATCCTGAGAAAAACCAGGTTTCCAATAGTTTATGGGCAATATGAAAGATCGGCTGAAACTGTCCTAGAGCATGAGTAAGCAATGCAGATCAGTTTGAGCTCATAGGAATTTTCATAGCAACTTGCAGTTGCATTTTCTTATGAAATACCGAACCATTAATCCACACTTATTGTTTTCCTGCATAGTCGAATCGTTTGGCTTGGGGACCTGAATTACCGGATAGCGCTTTCTTACCGGGCAGTGAAGGCCCTTGTGGAGATGCGCGACTGGAAAGCATTGTTAGAGAAAGATCAGGTGAGAGCTTAGCAACAACTCACTCATGAACACAGTGCGCATACCTACCTAATGTTACAAAGCCAAAAGGTCAAGTAGACTTCTGATGAGGAGGCATGAAATGCCGGTGGTTTCAGCTGAGGAGCGAGCAAAGAGGCGGCCGCGTGTTCCCCGGGTGGAATGAGGGGAGGATATACTAACCGCCGACATACAAATACTCGAATAACTCTGACAAATATGCTGGGGAAGACATGAACCAGAAGGAGAAGAAGAGAACACCTGCATGGTATGGTAATTTAAAGCACATTGTTGCATTGCATAATGCTTTGCCAGATTATGTACAGTTAGAAAGGAAACTCAGTGATCTGTTTGTACAGGTGCGACCGTATTTTGTGGTACGGGAGAGGCCTTAGCCAACTATCCTATGTCCGGGGAGAGTCGCGCTTCTCTGACCATAGACCTGTGTACAGCATGTTCAGTGCAGAAGTAGAGTCCATCAATCACAGCCGGATACAGAAGATGAGTTCTTCAAGCTCGCAACTCGACATCGAGGAATTGCTGCCCTATTCATATGGGTACACCGACATCAACCCGTATGGATACACTGATCTTAATTTCTACTAGAGTGGAATTCAGAACGAGCCTTCATGCCTCATGGGATTGGGAGGTACACTTGAGAAATTGTAAGCCCAGTGCTGAGCCTGAATTGCGTTGCAACGTCAGTCTTTGTTGACAACACAGGATAGCGTATGCGGTGAAGCCAATTGGTGCTCTTTTTTGCAGTATAAACCAAGTTAGGAAGAGATTGCAGGCAGCAGAAAGTGAGATGTTTCACTGACTCCATACAGATAAAATGATAACAGAAAATAACATACCTTACATAACTCATACAATGGGCAGGTAGTATCAGCCGTTGTCCCATCTGAAATCCAATCTGTGACTTCGGCCAAAGCAGATATATGCTGCCGGATAGAAATGGCGAGTGTTTCCCAGAATTTTTTCCTGTACATTGTAAGACAATTTCTTCCATTATTTTTGGTTGCTGTGAGAAAACGACAAGACTCGCGTCGTGAGATCCTTGTTTTTCTTGGCTTTTGAGAGCTGTAAAAAAGATCATGCATGCATGCATGCATGCAGTGTTTATACTCATTTTTCTGGATGGAATAGAGAAGCAGGTGTACGTCATGATCACGAGGCATGTGTTGCTGTAGCAGCACTACTTGATCCGTAGTGAGCTGACAGAAAGGATCCTGGTCAAATTCAGAACGAGCCTTCATGCCTTTTGGTCTTGTTTGTAGGTGGCATGAAAAACAAAGCATAATAGCTACTCCCTCTCATAATATAAGAGTGTTGTTGACACTCTCTCTTCCTTTGTCCCATAATATAAGCATTTTTGGAACTCACTCTTATATTATGAGACGAAGGGAGTAATATCTAGATCAATAAAGCGAACATCTGAAGCCATCGCCACAACTACCACCACAAATTAATCCTTGGCGGCGAGCGATGGCGCACGACGTGCGGGACGTGTGATGGCGTGTCTCGTTGGCCGCCGATCTCATGGCGCGCACCCTCTCCTTCTCCGACGGGGAGCTCCTCCTCCGACGAGAGGCGCTTCGACTCATACTCATGGACGGGCGAGGCGTCATCATCGATGCGCGCTTCCTGCGCGCGGGCGAGTCAGTCGATATAGGCAATGTCGTCTCGTTCTCATGTCACTGCAAAAGGTATGTGATCGCTTGACGGCGGCAAGCTCATCGCCGGCGAATACATTGAAGTGCACGGGGCATGTGGGTGCGGTACACGGGCGAGACGGGGGGAGGTGCACGGGTAACCAGTCTCTGGGCAGTGCGAGCCTGACCTCTCCTACCTACCCATCCATGGCGCAACACGTGGGAGCACATCCAATCCTCCATTCTCACCCACGGGTGCATCACAGTGATATCAAATCCCCCCACCGCCTCCTGTGCTTGACCTAGAAACCGCATTTGCCCACTTTTGGACAGCGGCGAAAAACCCTAGATCTAGCCCATTGATTTGAGATGGTGGAAAGGCAAGGTGGGTGTGTTGGGGAACGTTGTATGGGAAACAAAAAATTTCCTACGCTCACCAAGATCAATCTAGGAGATGAACATCTACGAGAGGAGAGATTGCATCTACATACCCTTGTAGATCGCTAAGAGGAAGCATTAAGAAACGCGGATGATGTAGTCGAACGTCTTCACGACGTCCTGCGAACTCCCGATCCAAGTGTCAAACGGACGGCACCTCCGCGTTCAACACACATACGGCTTGATGATGCCTTCACCTCCTCGATCCAGCGTGCTATGGTGAATTAGTAGCTCGAGTCCTCCCGAAGCACGACGGCGTGGCGGCGGCGGTGGTGGTGGAATCTTAGCAGAGCTTCGCTAAGCACTACAGAGAAGAAGAGGGTTACGAGGGAGAGGAAGGGTAGCGCAGTGGCAGTACTTGGGTGCGGCTGCCCTCCCTCTACCCCACTATATATAGGGGGAAGGGGGAGGAGGGGGGCGGCCACAACGGGGAAACCTTAGATGGGTTTGGGCGCCTCCCACCTAGGAGGCTTGGCCCCCAAGGCAAAGGGGTGGGCAGCCCTAGGGGGCGCCCCCACCTCCTCTGGTTACGTGGGATGGGTGAGGGGGTGCGCACAGCCCCTTAGTGGGCTGGTGTGCCCCCTCCCCTTGGCCCATGAGCCCCCCTCAACACTTGTCGGGGGCCCCCGAAACCCCTTTCGATCATCCTGGCCATAACCGAGTGCCCCTGGAACACTTCCGGACTCTGATACCCTTCGTTCTACATATCAATCTTCACTTTCGGACCATTTCAAAGTTCCTCGTCACGTCCGGGATCTCATCCGAGACTCCGAACAACTTTCAGTAACCACCATAATGACTCGACTATACTTATATCGTCATCAAACGTTAAGTGTGTAGACCCTGCGGGTTTGAGAACTATGCAGACGTGACCGAGACACCTCTACGGTCATTAACCAATAGCAGGACCTGGATGCCCATATTGGTTCCTACATATTCTACGAAGATCTTTATCACTCGAACCTCGATGCCAGGGATTCAGACAATCCCGTATGTAGTTCCCTTTTTCTGTCGGTATGTTACTTGCCCGAGATTCCATCGTCGGTATCACCATACCTAGTTCTATCTCGTTATCGGCAAGTCTCTTTACTCATTCCGTAATACAAGATCCCATGACTAACTCATTAGTCACATTGCTTGCAAGCCTGTTGTGATGTTGTATTACCGAGTGGGCCCTAAGATAACTCTCCATCATATGGAGTGACAAATCCCGGTCTTGATCCATTCCAACTCTGTAGAGCACCTTTATAGTCACCCAGTTACGTTGCGATGTTTGGTATACACAAGGTACTCCTCCGGTGTCAGTGAGTTGCATGATCTCATGGTCATAGGAACATACACTTGACATGCAGAAAACGATAGCAATAAACTTGATATGATCATATGCTACGTTCATAGTTTGAGTCTTGTCAATCACATAATTCTCCTAATGATGTGACCCCGTTATCAAATAACAACTCATGTCTATGACTAGGAAACCATAGCCATCTTTGATCAACGAGCTAGTCCGGTAGAGGCTCACTAGGGACATGTTGTTGTCTATGTATCCACACATGCATTTGAGTTTCCGGTCAATACAATTATAGCATGGATAATAAATGATTATCATGAACAAGGAAATATAATAATAACCACTTTATTATTGCCTCTAGGGTATATTTTGAACTGGGTCGAGATCCACGTTCGTTTGTGGAGGTAGCTGCTGATAGATATGATAAGATAATATTTTTGGTATTTTTATGATAAAGAGAAATAAAGATGCAAAGTAAAATAAATGGCAATAGAAACAACTAAGTATTGGAAGATTAATATGATAGAAGATAGACCCGAGGGCCATAGGTTTCACTAGTGGCTTCTCTCAAGAGCATAAGTATTACGGTGGGTAAACGAATTACTGTCGAGCAATTGATAGAGTTGAGCATAGTTATGAGAATATATAGGTATGATCATGTATATAGGCATCACGTCCGAGACAAGTAGACCAAAACGATTCTGCATCTACTACTGTTACTCCACACATCGACCGCTATCCAGCATGCATCTAGAGTATTAAGTTCATAAGAACAGAGTAATGCTTTAAGGAAGATAACATGATGTAGAGGGATAAACTCATGCAATATGATATAAACCCCATCTTTTTATCCTCGATGGCAACAATACAATACATGTCGGTTCCCTTTCTGTCACTGGGATCGAACACCGCAATATTGAACTCAAAGCTAAGCACTTCTCCCATTGCAAGAAAGATCAATCCAGTAGGCCAACCCAAACTGATAATTCAAAGAGACTTGCAAAGATAAACCAATCATACATAAAATAATTCAGAGGAGAATCAAATATTGTTCATAGATAAACTGGAACATAAACCCACAATTTATCGGATCTCGACAAACACATCGCAAAAGAAGATTACATCGAATAGATCTCCAAGAAGATCGAGGGGAACTTTGTATTGAGATCCAAAGAGAGAGAAGAAGCCATCTAGCTAATAACTATGGACCCGAAGGTCTGAAGTAAACTACTCACACATCACCGGAGAGGCCATGGAGTTGATGTAGAGGCCCTCCATGATCAATGCCCCCTATGGTGGAGCTCCGGAAAAGGCCCCAAGATGGGATCTCTCGGATACAGAAGGTTGCGGCGGTGGAATTAGGTTTTCGTGGTGCTCCTGGATGTTGGGGGGGGGGGGGGGGTTACGTGGATACATATAGGAGGAAGAAGCACGTCGGTGGAGCAACGAGGGGACCACGAGGGTGGAGGGCGCGCCTGGGGGATAGGCGCGCCCCCTTCCTCGTGGACGCCTCGTTTGTTTCTTGACGCCCAGTCCAAGTCTCCTAGATCACGTTTGTTGGGAAAATCACGTTCCTGAAGGTTTCATTCCATTTGGACTCTGTTTGATATTCCTTTTCTTCGAAACCCTAAAATAGGCAAAAAAACAGCAATTTGGGCCGGGCCTCCAATTAGTAGGTTAGTCCCAAATATGATATAAAAGTGTAAAATAAAGCCCATTAACATCCAAAATAGATAATATAATAGCATGGAGCAATAAAAAATTATAGATACATTGGAGACGTATCAAGCATCCCCAAGCTTAATTCCTGCTGGTCCTCGAGTAGGTAAATGATAAAAGAAGAATTTTTGATGTGGAATGCTTTCTAACATATTTCTCAATGTAATTTTTCTTTATTGTGTCATGAATGTTCAGATCCAGAAGATTCAAGATAAAATTTTAATATTGACATAAAAATAATAATATGTAACACCCCGGATATGATTTACCTAATATGTAATCCAACTCTTGCCGTTTCCGGTGTTAAGTTATTTTATTTTCTCGGGTTTGGGTTTTTGTCTCCGTATGTTGTTGTCATTGTCATGCATCTCATATCATGTCATCATGTGCATTGCATTTGCATACGTGTTCATCTCATGCATTCGAGCATTTTCCCCGTTGTCCGTTTTGCATTCCGGCGCTCCGTTCTCCTCCGGTGGTCATTTCTACCTTTCTTTCGTGTGTGGGGATTAAACATTTCCGGATTGGACTAAGACTTGCCAAGCGGCCTTGGTTTACTACCGGTAGACCGCCTGTCAAGTTTCGTACCATTTGGACTTCGTTTGATGCTCCAACGGTTAACCGAGGGACCGAAAAGGCCTTGTGTGTGTTGCAACCCAACACCCCCCATTTTGGCCCAAAACCCTCTCCATCATCTAGAACGTTCGGTCACGATCGCGTGGCCGAAAACTGCACCTCGTTTGAACACTCCTAGCTCACCCTATGCCTATAAATACACCCCCTCCGAAATTCCCGTTTCCCCTCTCTCGAAACCCTAGATCCACTTCATCCGCCGCCGCCGGACAAAATCGCCGGGCCGGACATTGTCCGACCCGTGCCGCCGCCGCCATGTGTCAGCTGTCCGTTGGTTCGCGCCGCCGCCCCACTTCATCGCCGCCGCCGGCCCGGGAGGCCCAGGAGGGGCCCCCGAGGCCCATCTTCTCCCGCCACCGCCCGGGGCCCTCTTCCCCGAGGCCGGCCACATCGCCGATCGCCGCCGCCCGACGTGCCCCCGCGCTGGCGCGAGCCCGCTGCTACCCCAGCTCGCCGGCGCTCGCCCCGCCGCCCGCCGGCGTCCGCGCCTCGCCCCCTCGACGGCCGACGCCACCATCCGCCCTCCTCGGCCACCACCTCGCCTCTCCGGCCGCCGTCGTCTACAGTATCTCTGGCCGCTACGGGGATTCCGGCGAACCTCGGGGCGCGTGCACCCCGAATCTAGATCTGAGAGATTCTCTCCTCGGTTGACTTTCTTGTCCCTAACCCTAATTATTTGGCTTACTTTGACCTGCTATATCTCCGCATCCGTAGATCCGTTTTGGGCGTGTAGCATATCAAAATGTTCGTCTCAGAGAGCACATCATTTCATCTCATTGCATCATTTTCATTTGAGTTCATCTTCAATGCCCGAAATGCTATTGGAAGAGTGCTATTTGAGATAATTGTCAGATCTGCTGCTCCAAATAGCTATTTGTCATTTTTGCCATGATTAATGTGTGCATGATATGCCCCTGAGCTCTACATGTGTTTTGTTATATGCTTTTCCATCTTTCCAGAGGTGCCATCCATGTATTGTTGTGATGTGTGTGGTGACTAGCACAAGCTTGCAAAGTGGTGCATTCGTTAACGCTGATTTCAGGGACTTAGCAATTCCACTAAGTCCTTGGTTTGTTTATATCAATATGCCTTATGTTCATGTTGTTTCCTAGTGATCCGTGCCTCTTTTGAGGATGATCAGTAAGGATGATTTGTTAATCTTGTAGTGCTCTATCCATCCATGTCTTTGTTTGCAATTATGGAGCACCCTAGCTTGAGTCAATCGAGCTCTACTTTTGCTATTTCGTGAATCTGGGTAGATTGTCTACTTGTTAGTGATTTTGCCGAGGATGTTGTAGTTGATCCGTGCATGCTATGTTATTGTTCTTGCCATTTCTAGCTTGTATAATGTGCATTCTTAATGGGTGTATGCTTAGATTGTCATGCCTTGCTCTGTAGTGAGTGCATCGAGCTCGTAAACATGCCTACTTGATATCTGATTTGCATGCTCCAGTTTTTCACTAAGTCTGTGATCTGATTATGTTTTTGCCATGTTCACATGCGTGCAATTGTATTTTCTGATCCCTTTTGGCTCAAGGTCACTAAGGGACTTTTGTTAATCTCTTTGAGTAGCTCCATGCCATGTCTTGCTTTGCCATGTTAAGTTCCTACAGCATATAGTTTTATTGCTCCAAAGTGTGCTACCTGATCTGAAATTCCAGACTAGTGTTAATTTCACTAAGTCTGAAACCTGTTTACCAATTGCACTTTTGCCATGCTTGTTTGAACCTGTTAATGGATGAATTGGCCGTAGCTCAGTGTTCATCTTTTGTTAAGCATCATGAGTGGACCCCGGCCATATATTTTGTTGCCATGTTTGGGTGCTATAGCATGTTTAACTTGTTGCATTTAGATGGCTACTTGCTGTATATCGCAGACCGGTGCCATATTTGAATTGCTTGCCATTTCCAAACCGTGTATCCGTTCCGGTGTTCTTTATATCGATTTCAACTGAAATCACCTCACCTTTCCAGTGGCACATTTGGATTTCCTTGTTGAGGTCAGGGTCTTTCATTCCTTGTCAAATCTTGCATATGCATCACATATCGCATCCCGCATAGCATACCATGTTTGCATCATGTTGTTTGAGCTTTGCACGTGGTTGACTGTGTTCTTGTTGCTTGTTTGTCTTGTTTGGGTAGAGCCGCAAGACGAGTTTGCTAACGAGGAGCCGTTGAGTTTGCTTTCGAGGATCCAGTCAACTCTGACAACTTTGCAGGCAAGATGATCATACCCTCGAAATCACTTCTATCTTTGCTTTGCTAGATGCTCGTTGTTTTGCTATGCCTATGCTACGATGCCTACCACTTGCTTATCATGCCTCCCAAATTGCCATGTCAAACCTCTAACCCACCATGTCCTAGCAAACCGTTGATTGGCTATGTTACCGCTTTGCTCAGCCCCTCTTATAGCGTTGCTAGTTGCAGGTGAAGATTGGAGCCCGTTCCTTGTTGGAACATTATTTACTTGTTGGGATATCACTATATTATCTTGTTATCTTAATGCATCTATATACTTGTTAAAGGGTGGAAGGCTCGGCCTTTTTGCCTAGTGTTTTGTTCCACTCTTGCCGCCCTAGTTTCTGTCATATCGGTGTTATGTTCCCGGATTTTGCGTTCCTTACGCGGTTGGGTAATAATGGGAACCCCTTGATAGTTCACCTTGAATAAAACTCTTCCGGCAATGCCCAACCTTGGTTTTACCATTTTCCACCTAGCCTCTTTTTCCCTTGTCTTTCCGGAGCCCAAGGGTCATCTTATTTAACCTCCCCGGGCCAGTGCTCCTCTGAGTGTTGGTCCGAACAGGGCAGCCTGCGGGGCCACCTCGGGGAAACTCGAGGGTTGGTTTTACTCGTAGCTTGACCTATCTGAGTGTGCCCTGAGAATGAGATATGTGCAGCTCCTATCGGGATTTGTCGGCACATTCGGGCGGTGTTGCTGGATTTGTTTTAACTTGTCGAGGTGTCTTGTAGAACCGGGATGCCGAGTCTGATCGGAATGTCTCGGGAGAAGGTATATCCTTCGTTGACCGTGAGAGCTTGTCATGGGCTAAGTTGGGACTCCCCTGCAGGGATTTGAACTTTCGAAAGCCATGCCCGCGGTTATGGGCAGATGGGAATTTGTTAATGTCCGGTTCTAGATAACTTGAACCTTAACTTAATTAAAATGAATCAACCGTGTGTGTTACCGTGATGGTCTCTTCTCGGCGGAGTCTGGGAAGTGAACACGGTGTTGGAGTAATGCTTGCCGCAGGTTGTTCTCTAGTTATTCGTTCGCGCTTTGCCTTCTCTTCTCGCTCTCTTTTGCGAACAGGTTAGCCACCATATATGCTAGTCGCTTGCTGCAGCTCCACATATTTACCTTGCCTTACCTATAAGCTTAAATAGTCTTGATTGCGAGGGTGCGAGATTGCTGAGTCCCTGTGACTCACAGATTACTGCCAAACCAGATGCAGGGCCTGATGACTCCGCTCTAGATGGCGCGCTTGAGCTCAAGTGGGAGTTCGACAAGGACTCACGCCGTTACTATGTGTCTTTCCCTGATGATCAGTAGTGGTGCCCAGTTGGGGTGATCGGGACCGTGTCGCATGTTGGGTTGATATTTTATTTTGGCACCGTAGTCGGGCCTTGAGTGATTGGATGATGTAATGCTATTTATGTACTCTGTTTGACGTGGCGAGTGTAAGCCAACTATGTTCCTTCCCCTTTTATTATTTATATTACATGGGATGTTGTGAAGATTGCCTAACTTGCGACATTGCTTTCAATGCGGTTATGCCTCTAAGTCATGCTTTGACACATAGGAGATATAGCCGCATCGAGGGCGTTACAAATTGGTATCAGAGCCTTTCCCGACCTTAGGAGCCCCACTGCTTGATCATTTTTAGCAGCCGTTGTTGAGTCTAGAAAAAATGTTTTGAGTCATTTAGGAATTATATATCGGAGAGTTTAGGAATTCTTTTTACTCCCCAGTCCCTTCATCGCTCTGGTAAGGCATCCTGACGTAGAGTTTTGACTCTTCTCTTCTCAATTTCACTAAAAAAATTTTAGGATCACGCGGGTATCTTGGAATCGTTCCGATGGATTTGTGACGAGAACATTGTTCTTGGTGCCTCCTGTCATTTAGGGGTTGTGGCAGTGTCCCGGGGAGTTGAGCTCCGAGGTGTTGTCGTCACAATTTTATCGTTGCAGTTCTGGAATACCTGAGTTTAGTACGCCGACATCGAAAATCTCTTTTATGCAGTTGTTGGTGAGATAACCTCGACGCCACCCAGTACTGGGGCGGGAGTTCGGGAGTATTGCCATAACTTGTATAACGGATGCTTTTCGAAGGTTGAGGTAGATGGTTTCCGAAGTTTTTCTCGGTTATGTGTTGAAGGATGGATACAGTTGGATGTAGGATTTTCTAGATTTGGGTGAGATATTATGCTTCCCCTGTATCCCCCAACACCTGATTGCATAACCGGAAAGGTTCGGGAGTTTCATAGGTGGGGATTCTTGTAGCTCTAGCTCTTCTTTCACGGATATTTGGTTTGAGATTGGGATTTCTTACCGAGTATTCATTCTTGTTCCGTACCTTGTTGATTTATTCCTCTACCTAAATTCTAAGTGGCTTCTCAATTTATGGATATGTGACCATTTCAAGTGGAATGCATTCGTTCTTATGTTCGGATGTGAAGACTATATGTTGCAATTTCAACCCGCTTGATTCAGCTTCATTTTATCTGTCAATGTGCTAACGGATGTCACCCCTTCAGGATGGCTCCCGCTAAGAGCAGCAATCAGAATCAGAATCAGGATCCGCCACCACCTCCCCCTCCTCCGGAGGCATGGCAAGCTGTGATGGCTGCTACCAATGCAAACACGCAGTTGATCATACAAATTCTTCAAGAGCGCAATCAAGCGAACCAAGGCAACCAAGGTAACAATCAGAATCACTTTGCTACACTCAACCAGTTCCTTGCTAACCAGCCAAAGACCTTCAGCAATTGTGTTGAGGCAACTGATGCTGACGATTGGCTCGTGGACTTATGCAAGCATTTCGAGTGCAGTAACGTCAGGCCTAAGGACTTTGTCAAGTTTGCTTCCTTCCAACTCAAAGACCAAGCTGCAAAATGGTTCCAGCAGTACAAGGATTCTAGAGGTGGCCGTGTGATTACCTGGGATGAATTCCGTCAAGACTTCAAAGCTCATCATATTCCTCAGAGCGTGGTTGAAAGCAAGCATGAGGAATTCCGCAACCTGAAGCAAGGCTCTTTGTCTGTCTATGACTACAACAAGTTGTTTTAGAAGCTCGCCCGCTTTGCTAAGCAGGACGTCCCTGACGAGAAGAGCATGATATACCAGTTCAGGGGTGGTCTGAGAGAGGAAATCCAGCTAGCTCTTGTTCTCTTTGAGCCCTTGAGGTACGATGAGTTCTACAACATGGCATTGAAGCAAGAGGCTGCTCAATTGAAGTGCGATGCTTCCAAGAAGCGAGTCAGAGATGCTACTCCTTCTTCCTCTACTCAAGTGGCCAAGCAGCAGAAGTATTGGCTTCCTCCTCCTCCGTTCCGTCAGCCGTATCAGCAGAAGAGCAAAGGTGGCAGTGGATCTTCCCACCCACCCAACCCTGGCTTTCAGAACAAGACTTTGTCTCAAGCTCCAAGATCGAGTGCTCCGTATCACCATCCGCTTTCAGAGGTCACATGCAACAAGTGACAACAAAAGGGTCACTATGCCAACAAGTGCTTCAACCAGAGGTGTCTCCCTCCTCCTCCTCCTCCTCCTATGAGATCGGCAAGTACAGCTGTGGTCAAGCATAACCCTAAGCACGCCAAGGTCAACTTGCTGAATGCAGCTCAGGCAGAGGACTCGTCAGATGTCATCATGGGTAACCTCCCTATTAACAATATTCCTGCAAGAGTTCTTTTTGACACTGGTGCATCGCATTGTTTCATGTCAAAGCCATTTTTTACCAAGCATGAATTCGTTTCTTCTCATTTGGGCAAACAAATGGATATCGTTTCTCCTGGCAAACGCTTGAGTGCAAGTCTGGAGGTTCCAGATGTTACTATCACTTTGGGCGACTACAAGTTTCTGGCTTCTCCAATGGTTCTTGGTAACTCGGATATTGATCTTATTCTCAGGATGGATTGGCTTTCTAAGCACAAGGCGCATCTTGATTGTGCTGCCAGGCAGATTCAATTGACTCATTCGTCTGAGGATGTAATTGTCTTTGCCACTCGTGATGATACCAACCGTCTGTTTTCTCTCAATGAGAAGGGTGAACTGGATGCCATCTCTCAAATTCCAGTTGTTTGCGAAGTAACACCCCGGATATGATTTACCTAATATGTAATCCAACTCTTGCCGTTTCTGGCGTTAAGTTATTTTATTTTCTCGGGTTCGGGTTTTTGTCTCCGTGTGTTGTTGTCGTTGTCATGCATCTCATATCATGTCATCATGTGCATTGCATTTGCATACGTTTTCATCTCATGCATTCGAGCATTTTCTCCGTTGTCCGTTTTGCATTCCAGCGCTCCGTTCTCCTCCCGTGGTCATTTCTACCTTTCTTTCATGTGTGGGGATTAAACATTTCCGGATTGGACCGAGACTTGCCAAGCGGCCTTGGTTTACTACCGGTAGAACGCCTGTCAAGTTTCGTACCGTTTGGACTTCGTTTGATGTTCCAACGATTAACTGAGGACTGAAAAGGCCTCGTGTGTGTTGCAGCCCAACACCCCTCCATTTTAGCCCACAACCCACCAAAACCCTCTCCATCATCTAGAGAGTTCGATCACGATCGCGTGGCCGAAAACCGCAACTCGTTTGGACACTCCTAGCTCCCTCTATGCCTATAATTACACCCCCTCCGAAATTCCCGTTTCCCCTCTCCCGAAACCCTAGATCCACTTCATCCGCCACCGCCGGACAAAATCGCCGGGCTGGACATTATTCGACCCGCGCCGCCGCCGCCACGTGTCAGCCGTCCGTTGGTTCGCGCCGCCGCCCCACTTCATCGCCACCGCCGGCCCGGGAGGCCCAGGAGGGGCCCCCGAGGCCCATCTTCTCCCGCCACTGCCCGGGGCCCTCTTCCCCGAGGCCGGCCACATCGCCGGTCGCCGCCGCCCGACGCGCCCCCGCGCCGGTGCGAGCCCGCCGCTACCCCAGCTCGCTGGCGCTTGCCCCGCCGCCCGCCGGCGTCCGCGCCTCGCCCCCTCGACGGCCGGTGCCGCCATCCGCCCTCCTCGGCCACCATCTCGCCTCTCCGACCGCCGTCGTCTACAGTATCTCCAGCCGCTATGGGGATTCCGGCAAACCTCGGGGCGCGTGCACCCCGGATCTACATCTGAGAGATACTCTCCTCGGTTGACTTTCTTGTCCCTAACCCTAATTATTTGGCTTACTTTGACCTGCTATATCTCCGCATCTGTAGATCCGTTTTGGGCGTGTAGCATATCAAAATGTTCGTCTCAGAGAGCACATCATTTCATCTCATTGCATCATTTTCATTTGAGTTCATCTTGATGCCCGAAATGCTGCTGAAAGAGTGCTATTTGAGATAATTGTCAAATCTGCTGCTCCAAATAGCTATTTGTCATTTTTGCCATGATTAATGTGTGCATGATATGCCCCTGAGCTCTACATGTGTTTTGTTATATGCTTTTCCATCTTTCTAGAGGTGCCATCCATGTATTTTTGTGATGTGTGTGGTGACTAGCACAAGCTTGCAAAGTGGTGCATTCGTTAACGCTGATTTCAGGGACTTAGCAATTCCACTAAGTCCTTGGTTTGTTTATATAAATATGCCTTATGTTCATGTTGTTTCCTAGTGATCCGTGCCTCTTTTGAGGATGACCAGTAAGGATGATTTGTTAATCTTGTAGTGCTATATCCATCCATGTCTTTGTTTGCAATTATGGAGCACCCTAGCTTGAGTCAATTGAGCTCTACTTTTGCTATTTCGTGAATCTGGGCAGATTGTCTACTTGTTAGTGATTTTGCCGAGGATGTTGTAGTTGACCCGTGCATGCTATGTTATTGTTCTTGCCATTTCTAGCTTGTATAATGTGTATTCTTAATGGGTGTATGCTTAGATTGTCATGCCTTGCTCTGTAGTGAGTGCATCGAGCTCGTAAACATGCCTACTTGATATCTGATTTGCATGCTCCAGTTTTTCACTAAGTCTGTGATCTGATTATGTTTTTGCCATGTTCACATGCGTGCAATTGTATTTTCTGATCCCTTTCGGCTCAAGGTCACTAAGGGACTTTTGTTAATCTCTTTGAGTAGCTCCATGCCATGTCTTGCTTTGCCATGTTAAGTTCCTGCAGCATATAGTTTTATTGCTCCAAAGTGTGCTACCTGATCTGAAATTCCAGACTAGTGTTAATTTCACTAAGTCTGAAACCTGTTTACCAATTGCACTTTTGCCATGCTTGTTTGAACCTGTTAATGGATGAATTGGCCGTAGCTCAGTGTTCATCTTTTGTTAAGCATCATGAGTGGATCCCTGCCATATATTTTGTTGCCATGTTTGGGTGCTGTAGCATGTTTAACTTGTTGCATTTAGATGGCTACTTGCTGTATATCGCAGACCGGTGCCATATTTGAATTGCTTGCCATTTCCAAACCGTGTATCCGATTCCGGTGTTCTTTATATCGATTTCAACTGAAATCACCTCACCTTTCCAGTGGCACACTTGGATTTCCATGTTGAGGTCAGGGTCTTTCATTCCTTGTCAAATCTTGCATATGCATCACATATCGCATCCCGCATAGCATACCATGTTTGCATCATGTTGTTTGAGCTTTGCACGTGGTTGACTGTGTTCTTGTTGCTTGTTTTTCTTGTTTGGGTAGAGCCGCGAGACGAGTTTGCTATCGAGGAGCCCGTTGAGTTTGCTTTCGAGGATCCAGTCAACTCTGACAACTTTGCAGGCAAGATGATCATACCCTCGAAATCACTTCTATCTTTGCTTTGCTAGATGCTCGCTGTTTTGCTATGCCTATGCTACGATGCCTACCACTTGCTTATCATGCCTCCCAAATTGCCATGTCAAACCTCTAACCCACCATGTTCTAGCAAACCGTTGATTGGCTATGTTACCGCTTTGCTCAGCCCCTCTTATAGCGTTGCTAGTTGCAGGTGAAGATTGGAGCCCATTCCTTGTTGGAACATTATTTACTTGTTGGGATATCACTATATTATCTTGTTATCTTAATGCATCTATATACATGGTAAAGGGTGGAAGGCTCGGCCTTTTTGCCTAGTGTTTTGTTCCACTCTTGCCGCCCTAGTTTCCGTCATATCGGTGTTATGTTCCTGGATTTTGCGTTCCTTACGCGGTTGGGTAATAATGGGAACCCCTTGATAGTTCGCCTTGAATAAAACTCTTCCAGCAATGCCCAACCTTGGTTTTACCATTTGCCACCTAGCCTCTTTTTACCTTGGGTTTCCGGAGCCCAAGGGTCATCTTATTTAAACCCCCCGGGCCAGTGCTCCTCTGAGTGTTGGTCCGAACCGGGCAGCCTGCGGGGCCTCCTCGGGGAAACTCGAGGGTTGGTTTTACTCGTAGCTTGACCTATCTGAGTGTGCCCTGAGAACGAGATATGTGGAGCTCCTATCGGGATTTGTCGGCACATTCGGGTGGTGTTGCTGGATTTGTTTTAACTTGTCGAGGTGTCTTGTAGAACCAGGATGCCGAGTCTGATCGGAATGTCTCGGGAGAAGGTATATCCTTCGTTGACCGTGAGAGCTTGTCATGGGCTAAGTTGGGACTCCCCTGCAGGGATTTGAACTTTCGAAAGTCGTGCCCGCGGTTATGGGCATATGGGAATTTGTTAATGTCCGGTTGTAGATAACTTGAACCTTAACTTAATTAAAATGAATCAACCGTGTGTGTTACCTTGATGGTCTCTTCTCGGCGGAGTCCAGGAAGTGAACACGGTGTTGGAGTAATGCTTGCCGCAGGTTGTTCTCTAGTTATTCGTTCGCGCTTTGCCTTCTCTTCTCGCTCTCTTTTGCGAACAGGTTAGCCACTATATATGCTAGTCGCTTGCTGCAGCTCCACATATTTACCTTGCCTTACCTATAAGCTTAAATAGTCTTGATCGCGAGGGTGCGATATTGCTGAGTCCCTGTGACTCACAGATTACTTCCAAACCAGATGCAGGGCCTGATGACTCTGTTCCAGATGACGCGCTTGAGCTCAAGTGGGAGTTCGACGAGGACTCACGCCGTTACTATGTGTCTTTCCCTGATGATCAGTAGTGGTGCCCAGTTGGGGCGATCGGGACCGTGTCGCATGTTGGGTTGATCTTTTATTTTGGCACCGTAGTCGGGCCATGAGTGATTGGATGATGTAATGCTATTTATGTACTTTGTTTGACGTGGCGAGTGTAAGCCAACTATGTTCCTTCCCCTTTTATTATTTATATTACATGTGATGTTGTGAAGATTGCCTAACTTGCGACATTGCTTTCAATGCGGTTATGCCTCTAAGTCGTGCTTCGACACGTAGGAGATATAGCCGCATCGAGGGCGTTACATAATACTTCAAGCATACTAACTAAGCAATCATGTCTTCTCATCATAACATGGCCAAAGAAAGTTATCCCTACAAAATCATATAATCTGGCTATGCTCTATCTTCACCACACAAAATATTTAAATCATGCACAACCCCGATGACAAGCCAAGCAATTGTTTCATACTTTTGATGTTCTAAAACTTTTTCAATCTTCACGCAATATATGAGCGTGAGCCATGGATATAACACTATATGGTGGAATAGAATGGTGGTTGTGGAGAAGACAAAAAGGAGAAGATAGTCTCACATCAACTAGGTGTATCAACGGGCAATGGATGCCCATCAATAGATATCAATGTGAGTGAGCAGGGATTGCCATGCAACGGATGCACGGGAGCTATAAGTGTATGAAAGCTCAACAAAAGAAACTAAGTGGGTGTGCATCCAACTTGCTTGCTCACGAAGACCTAGGGCATTTTGAGGAAGCCCATCATTGGAATATACAAGCCAAGTTCTATAATGAAAATTTCCCACTAGTATATGAAAGTGATTTCATAGGAGACTCTCTATCATGAAGATCATGGTGCTACTTTGAAGCACAAGTGTGGGAAAAGGATAGTAGCATTGTCCCTTCTCTCTTTTTCTCTCATTTTTTGGGCCTTCTCCTTTTTATGGCCTTTCTCTTTTTTTTCTTTTTTTCGTCTGGAGTCTCATCCCAACTTGTGGGGGAATGATAATCTCCATCATCCTTTACTCACTTGGGACAATGCTCTAATAATGATGATCATCACACTTTATTTACTTACAACTCAAGAATTACAACTCGATACTTAGAACAAAATATGTCTCTATGTGAATGCCTCCGGCAGTGTACCAGGATGTGCAATGATGCATGAGTGACATGTATGAAAATTATGAACGGTGGCTTTGCCACAAATACAATGTCAACTACATGATCATGCAAGCAATATGACAATGATGAAGCGTGTCATAATAACGGAACGATGCAAAGTTGCATGGCAATATATCTCGGAATCGTTATGGAAATGCCGTAATAGGTAGGTATGGTGGCTGTTTTGAGGAAGGTATATGGTGGGTTTATGGTACCGGTGAAAGTTGCGCGATACTAGAGAGGCTAGCAATGGTGGAAGGGTGAGAGTGTGCATAATCCATGGACTCAACATTAGTCATAAATAACTCACATACTTGTTGCAAAAATCTATTATTTATCGAAACAAAGTATTACGTGCATGCTCCTAGGGGGATAGATTGGTAGGAAAAGACCATCGCTCGTCCCCGACCACCACTCATAAGGAAGGCAATAAATAAATAAATCATGCTCCGACTTCATCACATAACGGTTCACCATACGTGCATGCTACGGGAATCACAAACTTTAACACAAGTATTTCTCAAATTCACAACTACTCAACTAGCATGACTCTAATATCACCATCTCCATATCTCAAAACAATTATCAAGTATCAAACTTCTCATAGTATTCAATGCACTTGTATGAAAGTTTTTATTATTTCCATGTTGTTCTAAAGGACTCTCAAAATAATATAAGTGAAGCATGAGGGAACAATAGTTTCTATAAAACAAAACTACCGCCTTGCTCTAAAAGATATAAGTGAAGCACTAGAGCAAAAACTATAGCTCAAAAGATATAAGTGAAGCACATAGAGTATTCTAACAAATTCCCAATCATGTGAGTCTCTCTCAAAAGGTGTGTACAGCAAGGATGATTGTGGTAAACTAAAAATCAAAGACTCAAATCATACAAGATGCTCCAAGCAAAACACATATCATGTGGTGAATAAAAATATAGCTCCAAGTAAAGTTACCGATAGACGAAGACGAAAGAGGGGATGCCTTCCGGGGCATCCCCAAGCTTAGGCTTTTTGGTGTCCTTGAATTTTACCTTGGGGTGCCATAGGCATCCCCACGCTTAGGCTCTTGCCACTTCTTGTTCCATAATCCATCAAATCTTTACCCAAAACTTGAAAACTTCACAACACAAAACTTAAATAGAAAATCTCGTGAGCTCCGTTAGCGAAAGAAAACAAAACACCACTTCAAGGTACTGTAATGAACTCATTCTTGATTTATATTGGTGTTAAACATACTGTATTCCAACTTCTCTATGGTTTATAAACTGTTTTACTAGCCATACATTCATCAAAATAAGCAAACAACACAAGAAAAACAGAATCTGTCAAAAACAGAACAGTCTGTAGTAATCTGTAGCTAACGCAACTTCTGGAACCCCAAAAATTCTAAAATAAATTGCTGGACGTGAGGAATTTATCTATTAATAATCTGAGAAAAGAATTAACTAAATAACACTCTCCAAATAAAAATTGCAGCAATTCTTGTGAGCGCTAAAGTTTCTGTTTTTTACAGCAAGATCAAAGAGACTTTCCCCAAGTCTTCCCAACGGTTCTACTTGGCACAAACACTAATTAAACACAAAAAACACAACCAAAACAGAGTATATATAAATTATTTATTACTAAACAGGAGCAAAAAGCAAGGAATAAAAATAAAATTGGGTTGCCTCCCAACAAGCGCTATCGTTTAACGCCCCTAGCTAGGCATAAAAGCGAAGATAGATCTAGGTATTGCCATCTTTGGTAGGTAATTCTTCAATAAGAAACCTATAACCCTTAGGAGTTTCTTTCTTTTTATTAATTATCAAACTCCTAGGTACAAAATCAAGAAAATCATTTGCAGCAAAAGGTTCCTTAAGGATAGTGAGAAAGTTGGGGTGAACACTTATGGATTTGAGGTCCGCATTTTCCTTACTAGAAGTTTCACCCTTATTTTTAGGAATATACATCAATTTGAAAATTTTAGCATTAGGAGGAGTGTTTTTCACGGAAGAAAAGGCAGACCCAAGGTTGGTAATAATATCCTCAATTTAATCAATTCTAGTGGAATCTTGATCTATCTTTTCATTAACCATAGGTCCCTTTTCTTTAAAACTTTTAAGAGCAACTCCTACCTTAGATCTGTATTAGGTAATTTGGTTATGGATCTTTCTATCCAAATTTCCAATTAAGTCTACGGTGGCAACTTTATTTTCAATAATTTCAAGCCGTTCCAAAGTTAAAATAGTTCCATTAACCAAAAGAGGTGGTGGGCCAAACAGATCTATCATAGCATTATAAGAATCAAAAGTATGGCTACCCAAGAAATTCCCTCCGGTAATGGTATCAAGAATATATCTATTCCAAGGAGGGATGCCTACATAAAAAATGCGAAGAAGAACGGAAGTAGATTGCTTCCTAGTAGATCTGTTTTGCGCATTGCAAATTATGTACCAAGCATCTTTTAGATTTTCTCCCTCCCTTTGTTTAAAATTAAGAACTTCATTCTCGGGAGACAAAGGAGTGGACAAAGTACTAGCCATAAAGACAAAGCAAGTGATCCAACACACAAGCAAACAAGAAACGGGCAAAAAGGCAAATAGAAAAAGAGAAGGGGAACGGAAAGAGTGGGAGAGAGGAAAAGAGGGCGAATAAAACGGCAAGGGAGAAGTGGGGGAGAGGAAAACGAGAGGCAAATGGCAAATAATGTATTGCGAGGGATAAAAGTTTGTGATGGGTACTTGGTATGTCTTGACTTGTGCTTGACTTGACTTGGCGCGAATCTCCCCGGCAATGGCGCCAGAAATCCTTCTTGCTACCTCTTGAGCATTGCGTTGGTTTTCCCTTGAAGAGGAAAGGGTGATGCAGTAAAGTAGAGTAAGTATTTCTCTCAGTTTTTTAGAACCAAGGTATGAATCCAGTAGGAGATCACGCTCGAGTCCCACGCACCTACACAAACAAATAAGAACCTCGCAACCAACATGATAAAGGGGTTGTCAATCCCTTCACGGTCAGTTACGATAGTGAGATCTGATAGATATGATAAGATAATATTTTTGGTATTTTTATGATAAAGAGAAATAAAGATGCAAAGTAAAATAAATGGCAATAGAAACAACTAAGTATTGGAAGATTAATATGATGGAAGATAGACCCGGGGGCCATAGGTTTCACTAGTGGCTTCTCTCAAGAGCATAAGTATTATGGTGGATAAACGAATTACTGTCGAGCAATTGATAGAATTGAGCATAGTTATGAGAATATCTAGGTATGATCATGTATATATGCATCACGTCCGAGACAAGTAGACCGAAACGATTCTGCATCTACTACTATTACTCCACACATCGACCGCTATCCAGCATGCATCTAGAGTATTAAGTTCATAAGAACAGAGTAATGCTTTAAGGAAGATGACATGATGTAGAGGGATAAACTCATGCAATATGATATAAACCCCATCTTTTTATCCTCGATGGCAACAATACAATGCGTGTCGGTTCCCTTTCTGTCACTGGGATTGAACACCGCAAGATTGAACCCAAAGCTAAGCACTTCTCCCATTGCAAGAAAGATCAATCTAGTAGGCCAAACCAAACTGATAATTCGAAGAGACTTGCAAAGATAAACCAATCATACATAAAAGAATTCAGAGGAGAATCAAATATTGTTCATAGATAAACTGGAACATAAACCCACAATTCATCGAATCTCGACAAACACACCGGAAAAGAAGATTACATCGAATAGATCTCTAAGAAGATCGAGGAGAACTTTGTATTGATATCCAAAGAGAGAGAAGAAGCCATCTAGCTAATAACTATGGACCCGAAGGTCTAAATTAAACTACTCACACATCACCGGAGAGGCCATGGAGTTGATGTAGAGGACCTCCATGATGAATGCCCCCTCCGGTGGAGCTCCGAAAAAGGCCCCAAGATGGGATCTCTCGGGTACAGAAGTTTGCGGCGGTGGAATTAGGTTTTGATGGTGCTCCTGGATGTTTGGGGGTACGTGGATATATATATATATATATATATATATATATATATATATATATATATAGGAGGAAGAAGTACGTCGGTGGAGCAACGAGGGGACCACGAGGGTGGAGGGCCCGCCCAGGGGGGTAGGCGCACCCCCCTGCCTTGTGGTCACCTCGTTTGTTTCTTGACGCCCACTCCAAGTCTCCTGGATCACGTTTGTTGAGAAAATCATGTTCCTGAAAGTTTCATTCCGTTTGGACTCCATTTGATATTCCTTTTCTTCGAAACCCTAAAATAGGCAAAAAACATCAATTTGGGCTGGGCCTCCGATTAGTAGGTTAGTCCCAAAAATGATATAAAAGTGTAAAATAAAGCCCATTAACATCCACAATAGATAATATAATAGCATGGAGCAATCAAAAATTATAGATACGTTGGAGACGTATCATCTTGATAACCCGTCACAGGTAGTAAAGGTAACTCTCTCTATAGATATGATAAAGCTGAAATCCCTCCTGCTAAGTTTGCTAGCCAATGTTTGGATGAATTTGATAACTTTATGGTTAAGCAAGAAGATTTTAATGCTTATTTTGGTAGACAGCTAAAACGCAATGCTTATATGATTGAACACTTGAGTGATTATATGGCTAGTGTTAAAGGTGAACTTAAACTTATTAGTAAACATGCTTCTATGGTTACCACTCAAGTAGAACAAGTGCTTAAAGCTCAGAATGATTTGCTCAATGAATTAAATAATAAGAAGAATGATAATGCTGTTAGAGTTATGACTAGAGGTGGTAAAATGACTCAGGAACCTTTGTATCCTGAAGGCCACCCTAAGAGAATTGAGCAGGATTCTCTGAGAAATAAAGTTGATGCACCTGGTCCTTCTAAAAGGAAGAGAAAGAAAAATGATAGGACTTTGCATGCTTCTAGTGAACCTGTTGTTGGCACACGTGAGAATCCCGATGATATATCTATTTCTGATGCTGAAACACAATCTGGAAATGAACATGAACCTAGTGATAATGTTAATGATGATGTTCATGTTGATGCTCAACCTAGCAATAATAATGATGTAGAAATTGAACTTGCTGTTGATCTTGATAACCCACAATCAAAGAATCAATGTTATGATAAGAGAGACTTTGTTGCCAGGAAGCACGGTAAAGAAACAGAACCATGGGTTCAGAAACCCATGCCCTTTCCTCCTAAACCATCCAAGAAAAAAGGATGATGAGGATTTTGAGCGCTTTGCTGAAATAATTAGACCTATCTTTTTGCGTATGCGTTTGACTGATATGCTTAAAATGAATCCTTATGCTAAATATATGAAGGAAATTGTTACAAATAAGAGAAGGATACCGGAAGCTAAAATTTCTACCATGCTTGCTAATTATACTTTTAAGGGTGGAATACCAAAGAAACTTGGAGATCCAGGAGTACCAACTATACCATGCTCCATTAAAAGAAGCTATGTTAAAACTGCTTTATGTGATCTCGGAGCCGGTGTTAGTGCTATGCCTCTCTCTTTATATCGTAGACTTGATTTGAATAAGTTGACACCTACTGAAATATCTTTGCAAATGGATAACAAATCAACTGCTATATCTGTCGGTATTTGTGAGGACGTGCCTGTTGTGGTTGCAAACGTTACTATTTTAACGGACTTTGTTATTCTTGATATTCCCGAGGACGATAGTATGTCTATTATTCTTGGAAGACCCTTTTTGAATACTGCAGGGGCTGTTATTGATTGCAACAAAGGCAATGTCACTTTTCATATCAATGGTAATGAGCATACGGTACACTTTCCGAGGAAACAACCTCAAGTCCACAGTATCAATTCTATTGGAAAGATTTCAACAATCACTATTGGAGGTTTTGAATTTCCTCTTCCTACTGTCAAGAAGAAATATGATATTCTTATTGTTGGGGACATGCATATCCCCGTTGTAGTAACCTAGTGTTATTCGAAAATTCTCCGATTTCATGTTATTCGAAATGAGTTTGTTAACAAGACCTGATCAACCTTGTTAGTGGATTCCTTTTGATGAGCATGCGATGGATGAATTTAGAAAACACAACTCTCTGTATCCACTTTTTACTTTATGTTATTTATATTAAATAAAGCAAAAGTATTTTTCTGTCTGTTTTTTGAATTATCCATGCAATAAAAAATACCCCGAAAATAAAAGTTCTCCAAATGCCCTAAAATGTAAATATGATTTTTTATAGAATATTTTAGAATATCTGCCACTGAGAACACACCAGGGGGAGCAAGCACCTGGCCACGAGGGTTCAGGGTGCGCCCCTTGCCTCGTGGGCCCCTGGTGGCCCCCCTCCACTTATTCCAGCCACCACACACTCCTTCTTCCTCCCAAAAAATCACTAACTAGCTCAAGCACTTGTTCTAGCTCATCTTGCTGCCATTTTCGATCTCCTAGCTCAAAGCTCCATTCACAAAACTGCTTAGGGGGATTGTTCTTTGGTATGTGACTCCTCTAATGGTCCAATTAGTTTTTGTTCTAATGCTTTATTCAGTGCAAATTTTTGCTGCTTAGGTGACCCTGTTCTTGAGCTTGCATGTCAAATTTATGTGGTCAAAAGTAGTTTTAATGCATGATATTGCCTCTAGGCACTTGTAGGAGTAGTTGCTATCAGTATTGTTGAGTTTGGTTCACTTTTATTTTGAGTTGCTAAAAATTTCAGAAAATTTCAGAAAAAGATGAAGAGATTTTTGAGGGGCTCATCGAGCCGAAGCTCGAAGGATAAACAAAGTGAAGAGAACAAGAAGCCCAAGTATAATCTCCCTCGTACTGCGGAGGTTCAGGCGTGTGAATGGACTTGTGATGATTTCTTGAGAGCAGCCGGGATTTATGATGATTTCTATGAGTTGGCTGAGAATGCAGGCCTCACCGCCTTCCTCCACGACCAATGCGAACAATATCTCTTACTCACCAATATTTTTGTGCAAAACTTTCATTTCCATGCTAGGATCTCACCACCTTCAGTGGAATTTTATTTATATGATGAGCATAAGGAGATGTCACTTCGTGATTTTTGTCGGGTTTGTTTGATCCCTTTTGAGGGCAGTGTAGAGGAACCACATCGTGACGATGTGGAAGGGCTTATTGATACAATTGCTGCAGGGGAAACGAGAAAGGTTTCCGATGCAAGAATCACTAGCATACATTTTCCTGTTTTACATTACTTTTCAATATTTGCTAGTAGATGCTTAATTAGTCGCCGAAACTGTGGCAATCATAGTGCCCCTGATATTGTCATTTTGTGCCATGCCTTGTTCCATGATGACACATTTAGTCTGGGCGCTATTGTTGCAAAGCGGTTAAATCTTAACCGTACGAAGGGCCCCATCTTGGGAGGTATCTTCGCCTCGCGCCTCGCTGCACATTTTAACATACCTATTAGGCATTATGAGAAAGAAGAAAAGTTGCTGCCTCCTGTTTTTCTAGACTATAAGAGTATGGTAGCACATGATTTTATCGTTAAGAATAAGGAAAAGATGCTTAATTACAAGCTGATATTTGATAAAAATCACCCTGAGATTATTACTTTGCCTGCTCCTTCCTTGTTTGACTTATCTTCAGGCAAGTACCTTGTTCCGCCGGAGGCCATTCACACCTACCAAAACCCCACAGTAGCTACAGAGCCAGAGTCGGAACCACAATTTGATCTGCACCGGCAGTCTGTTTATCAGTGGAATCCGGAAGAGATCGCCAACCAGTGGCACCAGGAGAATCCTTCTTAGTACGACCCCAACTATAAATTTGGATATCCGCCAGGCCAGCCGTGGCCATAGACCAACTTAGGACAAAAGCCTAAGCTTGGGGGAGTACGTATCTCTCAACGACATTACATTCCTGCTCACACACTCATGCTAGTTATCGGTGCTCATACTTTTTCATTGTAATATCCATGCTAGTTTATTTCCCTTATTATGCTTTCTTCTTGTGTGTTTGATAAACCTTAAGAAAAACCAAAAAAAATTAGTTGTAGCTTTTAGCTAGTTTACTTTCCATGCCTGTAGTAGTAGTAATCAAAAAGAAAACCCAAAATGATTTCTCATTCTTCTTTTGCTTGTTGGGAGCTTTCCCGTGTAAATAGTTTTGTTTCTTTTCTTTCCTTTGGGGGCCGAGAGGAGAAGACCATGATTAAAATGTTGAGTGGATCTCATATGCATTATTGTTGGTCTAACAAAGAGCCCATATTACCTTGCCTTTTCTCTTGAACTAAATGCTTGCAGATTCCAGCTTAGTCCAATGCACGTGCGCTATTATTATTATCCACACTATTCGGTCGTGCAAGTGAAAGGCAATAATGATGATTATATGATGAACTTATTGAGATGAGAAAAGCTGGTATGAACTCGACCTCTCTTGTTTTTCTAAATATGATTAGTTCATCGTTCCTGATTCACCCTATTATGGAAGAAACATATTTGCAATGACAATTAGAGATTGTAGTTGCTTATGCCATGCTTAATTAGCTAGGATCTTTTAATGGTTTACCTTGCGTGCCAACATGCTATTAAAATGGTTGTGATGTGGTATGATAGGGTGGTATCCTCTTTTGAACGATTTGAGTGGCTTGACTTGGCACATGTTCACGCATGTAGTTGAAACAAAATCAACATAGCCTCTACGATATTTATGTTCATGGTGAATTATATCCTACTCATGCTTGCATTCGGTGTTGACCATATTTAATGCATGTTCATGACCGTTGTCGCTCTCTAGCTGGTTGCTTCCCAGTCTTTTTCTAGCCTTCACTTGTACTAAGCGGGAATACTGCTTGTGCATCCAATTCCATAAACCCCAAAGTTTTTCCAGATGAGTCCACCATACCTACCTATATATGGTATCTACCTGCCATTCCAAGTAAATTTGTATGTGCCAAACTCTAAACCTTGAAATAAACATTCTGTTTTGTATGCTCGAATAGCTCATGTATCAACTAGGGCTGTATGTATCTTCCATGCTAGGCGGGTTATTCTCAAGAAGAGTGGACTCCGCTCCTCACTCACGAGAAAATGACTGGTCACCAGGATGCCCAATCCCATTCTTTATGCAAATCAAATCAAAATAACTGCAAACAAAACTCCCCTGGGACTCTTGTTAGTTGGAGGCACTCGTTGTTTTGAGCAAGCCATGGATTGATGCTTGTTGGTGGAGGGGGAGTATAAACTTTACCATTCTGTTTGGTAACCGCCTATAATGTGTGTAGCATGGAAGATATCGAGATCTCTCGGTTGTTATGTTGACAATGAAAGTATACCGCTCAACATATTATTCATATCTATTTCAAAACCGAGCTCTGGCACCTCTACAAATCCCTGCTTCCCTCTGCGACGGGCCTATATATTTACTTTTATGTTGAGTCATCACCCGCTTATTAAAAAGCACCAGTTGGAGAGCACTGCTGTCATTTGCATCCATTACTATTAGTTTACATTGAGTATGACTTGACTGGATCTCTTTTACCATTAATTACAATGTCTAGTCAATCCTTGATCTTTAAAGGTGCTCTGCATTTATGTTTTGCGGTCTCAGAAAGGGCTAGCGAGATACCATCTTGTTATATCATATCATGATTGTTTTGAGAAAGTGTTGTCATCCGAGATTTATTATTATTGCTCGCTAGTTGATTATGCCATTGATATGAGTAAACATGAGACCTAAGTGTTATTGTGAATATGGTTAGTTCATAATCTTTGTTGAAAACCTGAATGCTGGCTTTACATATTTATAACAACAAGAGCAAACGGAGTTTGTAAAAGTTTTTCTTTATAAATTCTAGTTTATCAACTGAATTGCTTGAGGACAAGCAAAGGTTTAAGCTTGGGGGAGTTGATACGTCTCCGTCATATCTACTTTTCCTAACACTTTTGCCCTTGTTTTGGACTCTAACTTGCATGATTTGAATGGAACTAACCCGGACTGACGCTGTTTTCAGCAGAATTGCCATGGTGTTATTTTTGTGCAGAAATAAAATTTCTTAAAATAACCTGAAAATCAACGGAGATTATTTTTGGAATATATAAAAATACTGGAAGAAAGATCCACGTCAGGGGGCCCACACCCTGTCCACGAGGGTGGGGGCGCGCCCTACCCCCCTGGGTGCGCCCCCTGCCTCGTGGGCCCCCTGATGCTCCACCAACCTCAACTCCAACTCCATATATTCACTTTCGGGGAGAGAAAAATCAGAGAGAAGGATTCATCACGTTTTATGATACGGAGCCGCTGCCAAGCCCTAAACTCTCTCGGGAGGGCTGATCTGGAGTCTGTTCGAAGCTCCGGAGAGGGGAATCCGTCGCCATCGTCATCATCAACCTTCCTCCATCACCAATTTCATGATGCTCACTGCCGTGCGTGAGTAATTCCATTGTAGGCTTGCTGCACGGTGATGGGTTGGATGATATTTATCATGTAATCGAGTTAGTTTTGTTAGGGTTTGATCCCTAGTATCCACTATGTTCTAAGATTGATGTTCCTATGACTTTGTTATGCTTAATGCTTGTCACTAGGGCCCGAGTGCCATGATTTCAGATCTGAACCTATTATGTTTTCATCAATATATGAGAGTTCTTGATCCTATCTTGCAAGTCTATAGTCACCTATTATGTGTTATGATCCGTTAACCCCGAAGTGACAGTAATCGAGATACTTACCGGTGATGACCGTAGTTTGAGGAGTTCATGTATTCACTATGTGTTAATGCTTTGGTCTGGTACTCTATTAAAAGGAGGCCTTGATATCCCTTAGTTTCCAATAGGACCCGCTGCCACGGGAGGGTAGGACAAAAGATGTCATGCAAGTTCTTTTCCATAAGCACGTATGACTATATTCAGAATACATGCCTACATTACATTGATGAACTAGAGCTAGTTCTGTGTCACCCTATGTTATGACTGTTACATGATCGATCGCATCGGGCATAATTCTCCATCACTGATCCAATGCCTACGAGCTTTTCCATATATTGTTCTTCGCTTATTTACTTTTCCGTTGCTACTGTTACAATCACTATAAAGCCCAAAAATATTACTTTTGCTACCGTTACCACTACTCTCATATTACTTTGCTACTAAATACCTCAGTGCAGATATTAAGTTTCCAGGTGTGGTTGAATTGACAACTCAGCTGCTAATACTTGAGAATATTCTTTGGCTCCCCTTGTGTCGAATCAATAAATTTGGGTTGAATACTCTACCCTCGAAAATTGTTGCAATCCCCTATACTTGTGGGTTATCAGTGGGGACAAGAGCTAGTACTTCTAGAAGCATGGTGCAGACGACGACGACCACACCAACTCCACCTCGTCCAACGTCGCATCGGCATCGGGTGACACCTCATGCCGGGAGGCAGCGACAGTGCCGAAGAGCCGTGAACCTCAAGACGGAGGCGCCTGGGCATTGAAAAAGCAGACGACGACGGATCCGGGAGGGGCATGGGGAGCGGGCACCAAACCTCATCTCCGCCCCATCGACCACACGAGAAGCAGAATGTCGCTTAGGTGCCTCCTACCAAAAAAACTTGATTCATGCCCCATATGGAAATTGCACGAGCACCTTCCTGCTCGATGCTCTCAAGGCTTTCTGTGAGCGCTGCAACAAGTTGGGGCATCTTGCATCTGTGTGTACTGTTTTCCTTCCTTGGGAGTGCATTGCCCTGTTGTGCGCATTTCAGTCTAAGGGCCAGGGATTTTATTACATTCATGACTCCTGCACTACTAATCAGCTTAAGGAAAGGTCTAATAGCATTATAGTTACCATTGTTGATTGTGAAACCCCCAGTCGTCAGATGGAACTAGATCTTACAAATTATCTTGCTACTGGTTGGAATTGTTCGATCATGCTATAGGTCTTGGTGTTCGTGGTTTGTCTTCCTAATCCTCGGGCTGTTGCTCAAATCTGTTATGTGGGAAGAGTTAAACTGAGGAAAATTAGTAGGACAAGAATATAATAGGACAAAAATCATCTTTTGGGGAACCAAGAACTAGAAAATCAATAGGGTATTTTATTTTTTCACACAAGACTTCAACATCTCTAACAATCCCAAGCGGTGAAATAGTATGTTTATTCGCAAGCTTAATAGTAACATCAATATCTTCTATTTCAACAGGTGCAATATCATTCATAAGTTCTTGATATAGGGTAAACGAGATAGCACTAACACTAGGACCCAAATCACATAAGCCATGATAACAATGATCTCCTATTTTAACAGAGACAATAGGCATGCCAAAAATAGGCTTATTCTTATCTTTAGTATCAGGTTTAGCAATTCTAGCAGCTTCACCACAAAAATAAATAACATATCCATCAATATTATCGACCAAGAGATCTTTAACCATAACAACATTAGGTTCAACTCTAATTTGATTAGAGGGTCTAGGTGCTCTAATATTACTTTTGATAACCACGGTTGAAACCTTACCATGTTCCCTTATCCTAACAGGGAAAGGTGCTTTTTCAATGTAAGTAGTAGGCACAACTCGATCAACATCATAAATGATAGTTTCATCTTTAACTATAATAGGCTCCTCAATCTTTTCTTTAATAAGGGATGATATTTAAACCATTTCTCCTTAGGAAGATCAACATGAGTAGCAAACGATTCACACAAAGAGGCTACTATCTCAGAGTCAAGTCCATATTTTGTGCTAAACTTACGAAAAACATCGGTGTCCATAAAAAATTTAACACAATCGCACTCAAGTATTATACCTGACTCATTACCTTTATCGAGTTCCAATCTTCAGAATTACATTTAATTGTTTCTAGAAGATTCCATCTGGATTCAATTGTTTTCTTCATAAAGGAGCCAGTTGATACATCTCCATCGTATCTACTTTTCCAAACTCTTTTGCCCTTTTTTTGGACTCTAACTTGCATGATTTGAATGGAACTAAACCGGACTGACGCTGTTTTCAGCAGAATTGCCATGGTGTTATTTTTGTGCAAAATTAAAGTTCTCGGATTGACCTAAAAATTTACAGAGAATATTTTGGAATATATAAAATATTGGAGAAAGAATGAACCAGCTGGGGTCCACCAGAGGCCACAAGCCTGGGGGCATCTCCTTGGGGCGCGCCTAGAGGGCTTGTGGGCCCCCTGGACCTGCTCCGACGTCAACTCCAACTCTATATAACCCTATTCGAGGAGGAAGAATCAAGGAGAAGGATTCATCCCATTTTACGATATGGAGCCGCTGCCGCCTCCTGTTCTTCATCGGGAGGGCTGATCTGGAGTCCGTTCGGGGCTCCGGAGAGGGGGATCTGTTGCCATCATCATCATCAACCTTCCTCCATCACCAATTTCATGATGCTCACCGCCGTGCGTGAGTAATTACATCATAGGCTTGCTGGACGGTGATGGGTTGGATGAGATTTATCATGTAATCGAGTTAGTTTTGTTAGGGTTTGATCCCTAATATCCACTATGTTCTGAGATTGATGTTGCTACGACTTTGCTATGCTTAATGCTTGTCACTAGTACATGAGTGCCATGATTTCAGATCTGAACCTATTATGTTTTCATGAATATATTTGTGTTCTTGATCCTATCTTGCAAGTAGTAGACACCTATTATGAGTTATGATCCGCATACCCCAAGGTGACAATAATTGGGATTCTTTCAGGTGATTTCCGTAGTATGAGGAGTTCATGTATTCACTGAGTGCTAATGCTTTGTTCCATTTCTCTATTAAAATGAGGCCTTAATATCCCTTAGTTTCCATTAGGACACCGCTGCTACGGGAGGGCAGGACAAAAAAATGTCATGCAAGTTCTTTTCCATAAGCACATATGACTATATACGGAATACATGTCTACATTATATTGATGAATTGGAGCTAGTTCTGTGTCACCCTAGGTTATAACTGTTGCATGATGAATGCCATCTGACATAATTATCCATCACTGATCCATTGCCTACGAGATTTTCACATATTGATCTTTGCTAAGTTATTTTTGCTTTGCCATTGTTACAATTGCTACAAAACTGCTACTGTTACTTTTGTCACTGTTGCGGTTACTTCCATATTACTTTGCTACTAAATACTTTGTTGCAGATATTAAGTCTTTCAGGTGTGGTTGAATTGACAACTCAGCTGCTAATACTCGAGAATATTCTTTGGCTCCCATTGTGTCGAATCAATAAATTTGGGTTGAATACTCTACCCTCCAAAATTGTTGTGATCCCCTATACTTGTGGGTTATTAAGACCTTTTTCCGACCCTGTTGCCGGGGAGCATAGCTCTAATGAGTCACTTGGGATTTATATCTGTTGATCACTATAGGGAATCTGAAAGATACTAGAACCAAGAGTTTCCCCTGTACTACGAGGGGAGGTATGGAACTGACATCTAGCTCTGCTAAGGATGGCAATGGGTCGGGTTTGGATCGGGTTGAACAATGCCAAATCCATACCCATATCCGTGAAGACAGTCTTTGCCTGCCCGTGAAAATATCCATGGGTGAAAAATTGTGTCCATGTCTAAACCCGATGGATATCCATACCCATTGGATATCCATTGAGTCCTCTCGAGACATATAAATAAGACATAACATAATGTTAACATAAGCTCTTCCATTCTTCACCTAGCTATGCCTCACTTATGGTAAACATCAACTAATGTTAAATCAACGTCCAGTAACCTAAGATCATTTAGTATTTTTCTAATAGATGAGAATGGTGAGTTATTTAACAAGATAAAATAAGGGAAGGGGCATTGGAGTATGTTAGAGAGGGGATTGAATGTCAACTAATAAAAGTTACGACAGGGGTTGTGCAATATCTTTTGCATGTTTTAGATAACAAAGTGTAAAATTCTAGTGGGACATGTGACTAAGGGGTAGGGATAGTAGATTTTTGCCCATTAAGCCATACTATTGGGTCGGGTTCGGGTATACCCATGGGTGCAAGATTATATCCATGCCCTATCCACGAGCAATCAGGTCGGGTTTGGGCGCCACCCCTGGACATAAAAACATATCCAAACCCTATCCATTCGGGTCGGATATCCATGGTTATCCATGTCCATGGGTAAAATTGCCATCATTAAGCTCTGCACTTGATTCACCTTCTGTTTTGAGTAAACTTGCGACACCTACAACTGCTATTGATTCTGATATGTCGCATGTTATTGATGATGCTACTTCTGCTATGAATGATGCTTATGATGCTACTACTTTGTTTGATAATACTGTGCCACTGGGTGGATTTCTTGATGAACAAATTGCTAGTGTAAATGATATTGAGAATGTTGAAAGTGATGATATTTCTGAAACTGATGAAATTATTGAAACTGAAAACTTTGAAACACCTAATAAGACTAGCTCTCCTAGATATGAACTTCCTGTTATACCTAAGGTAGCTAGGGACTTTCTTGATTGTAAGGATGATCTTAGAAATTATTATGCAAGTGGAAAGAAAAATCTTTGAATGCTAGAATGCAATATGATCCTAAGTTTGCTACTTCACCTATCTTTGTTACTGATAAGGATTATGAATTTTCTGTCGATCCTGAGTTAATTACTTTGGTTGAATCAGATCCTTTCCATGGTTATGAATATGAAATGTTGTCGCACATCTTACTAAATTGAATGATATAGCCACCTGATACGTCCATTTTGCATCATGCTTTTATATTGATATTTATTGCATTATGGGATGTTCTTGCACTTTATGGTACAATACTTATGCCTTTTCTCCCTTATTTTACAAGGTTTACATGAAGATGGAGAATGCCGACAGCTGTTAATTCTGGGCTAGAAAAGGAGCAAATATTAGAGACCTATTCTGTACAACTCCAAAAGTCCCGAAACTTCACGGAGAATTATTTTGGAATATATAAAAAAATATTGGGCGAAGAAAGCACCAGAGGGGGGCCACCAACCATCCACAAGGGTGGGGGGCGCGCCCCCTACCTTGTGGACCCCCTGGAAGGCCTATGGTGCCCATCTTTTGCTATATGAAGGGTTTTTACCTGAAAAAATCAGAAGGAAACTTTCGAGACGAAGCACCCCCGTCTCGAGGTGGAGCTTGGGCAGACCAATCTAGGGCTCTGGCAGAGCTGTTCTGTAGGGGAAACTCCCCCCCGGAGGGGGAAATCATCATAATCGTCGTCACCAACGATCCTCAGGGGATCAATCTCCATCAACATCTTCACCAACACCATCTCCTCTCAAACCCTAGTGCATCTCTTGTATCCGATCTTTGTCTCAACACCTCAGATTGGTACCTGTGGGTTGCTAGTAGTGTTGATTACTCCTTGTAGTTGATGCTAATTGGTTTATCCGGTGGAAGATCATATGTTCAGATCCTTAATGATAATTAATACTATGCTAATTATGAATAAGAATATACTTTGTGAGTAGTTATGTTTGTTCCTGAGGACATGGGAGAAGTCTTGTTATAAATAATCATGTGAATTTGGTATTTGTTCGATATTTTGATGAGATGTATGTTGTCTCTCCTCTAGTGGTGTTATGTGAACGTAGACTACATGACACTTCACCATGATTTGGGCCTAGGGGAAGGCATTGGGAAGTAATAAGTAGATGATGGGTTACTAGAGTGACAGAAGGTTAAACCCTAGTTTATGCGTTGCTTCATAAGGGGCTGATTTGGATCCATATGTTTCATGCTATGGTTAGATTTATCTTAATTCTTCTTTCGTAGTCGCGGATGCTTGCAAGAGGGGTTAATCATAAGTGGGAGGCTTGTCCAAGGATGGGCAGCACCCAAGCACCGGTCTACCCACATATCAAATTATCAAAGTAACGAACGCGAATCATTATGAGCATGATGAAAACTAGATTGACAATAATTCCCATGTGTCCTCGGGAGCGCTTTGCTTTATATAAGAGTTCGTCCAGGCTTGTCCTTTGCTACAAAAAGGATCGGGCCACCTTGCTGCACCTTAGTTACTTTTGTTACTTGTTACTCGTTATGAATTATCTTATCACACAACTGTCTATTACCGATAATTCCAGTGCTTGCAGAGAATACCTTGCTGAAAACCGCTTGTCATTTCCTTCTGCTCCTCATTGGGTTCGACACTCTTACTTATCGAAAGAACTATGATAGATGCCCTATACTTGTGGGTCATCAAGCTCTTTTTTTGGCACTGTTGCCGGGGAGTGAAGCGCCTTTGGTAAGTGGAATTTGGTAAGGAAACATTTATATTACGTGCTGAAATTTAGTGTCACTTGTCACTATGGAAAATAAGCCTTTGAGGGGTTCGTTCGGGGGTATCTACACCCCGACCGGAAGAGCAAAGAGTTGCCCCTCAACCTACAGCACCTACTAAAAATATTTATTATGAAATTCCTTCGGGTATGATAGAGAAATTGCTAGCTAATCCTTATGCAGGAGACGGAACATTACACCCTGATATGCATCTAATCTATGTTGATGAAGTTTGTGGATTATTTAAGCTTGCAGGTTTACCCGAGGACGAAGTCAAGAAGAAGTTATTACCTTTATCTTTGAAGGAGAAGGCATTGACATGGTATAGGCTATGTGATGATATTGGATCTTGGAACTACAACCGATTGAAATTGGAATTTCATCAGAAGTTTTATCCTATGCATCTAGTTCATCATGATAGGAATTATATTTATAATTTTTGGCCTCATGAAGGAGAAAGTATCGCTCAAGATTTGGGCGGCGGCTTAAGTCAATGTTATATTCATGCCCCAATCATGAGCTCTCAAAAGAAATTATTATTCAAAACTTTTATGCTCGGCTTTCTCGTAATGATCAATCCATGCTCGATACTTCTTGTACTGGTTCTTTTATGAAGAATACTATTGAATTCAAATGGGATTTATTGGAAAGAATTAAACGCAACTCTGAAGATTGAGAAATCGACGAAGGTAAGGAGTCAGGTATAAACCTTAAGTTTGATTGTGTTAAATCTTTTATGGATACCGATGCTTTTCGTGATTTTAGCACTAAATGTGGACTTGACTCTGAGATAGTAGCTTCTTTTTGTGAATCTTTTGCTACTCATGTTGATCTACCTAAGGAGAAGTGGTTTAAATATCATCCTCTCATTGAAGTAAAAGTAGTATAACCTATTAAAGTTGAAGAAGAAACTATTATGTATAATGTTGATCCTGTTGTTTCTACTACTTATATTGAAAAACCACATTTTCCCGTTAGCATAAGGGATCATGCTAAAGCTTGAACTGTGGTTCGTTATAGTTAAACTAGAACACCTACACCCCCTAAACAAATTAAACTTCAACCTAGTATTGCTATGGTTAAGGATCTCTTGGTTGATAATATTGATGGGCATGTTATTTATTTCTGTGATGAAGCTGCTAGAATTGCTAAACCCAATATTAAAGATAAACATAGACCTGTTGTTGGCATGCCCGTTGTTTCTGTTAAAATAGGAGATCATTATTATCATGGATAATGTGATGTGGGTGCTAGTGTGAGTGAAATTCCTTTTACTTTATATCAAGAAATTATGAATGATATTGTCGGATTTCGGGTTCCAGCAGACCCTTGTGGTTCAAACATTGGGGTGCGCGCGGAGATCTCTCCCCTACCGATCTACGTCCGATCCTCTCGTGCGAACTAAGATGAAAATGATGAACAACACAAGAGACACAAGGTTTATACTAGTTCGGGCCACCGTTGTGGTGTAATACCCTACTCCAGTGTGTGGTGTGGTGGATTGCCTCTAGGGATGATGATGGACATTACAAGGGAAGAACAGCCTCGCGAGGGGTGTTCTTGAGCTGGTGCGGTGAGTTCTACTTAGTCTCTGCTGGGTTTTCTCTCTCTCTGCTAGGGCTCTACCAGATCTCTCCCTCTCTTTCCCTCCTTTTTTTCTCCTTTGTGGAGGCTAGCTCTATTTATAGAGGCTTGGGCCTCTCCCCGAATAATTGAGCGGGAAGGGCGCCAACAATTGGCTATTTTGAAGGGGAACATCTGGCACAAGTTATCCTGACCAAAGGTGGTCTTCGGCTGCCAAAAGCACTGGTGATGACGCCGTCTTGGGCTCCACGGTGACCTCTGTCCTGCCGTCTGGCTGGTATTGGTCTTGTTGCACCGGAATGGTAACCTTTGCCTGATACCTTGGCCTGTGGTTGCCCCCTTTGCACCAAAGGGGAAACAAGGACCCTGTGCAGGCCGGCGCCTGCCTGGTTCCCGCCTGGTCTCGATCGTCACGGCTTGTGTCATGGGATCCTCGCGAGGTACCCTTGCATTGATCGCTCTGCGTCCTCGCGAGCCTGCCTGATGAGGCCGCTCTCTTGAGGAAGCTTCCTGTCATCCGCCCCGCGAGGCTTGGCCCCTCGCGAGGGTCTTGAGCTTGGGCTGATGAAGACGGGCCACGCTGGGCCCCCACCTGAGCCACACCACAGGCCGCAAGCAGGCAAGTTTGGGGACCCCCGTTCCCAGAACACCGACAGTAGCCCCTGGGCCCAAGGCGCGCGCGGGCTTGGCTTAGCAGAGAAGCGAAGGGGCAAGCGTGAAGCGCTGCGGGCCCTAACAGCCTGCGGTGTTGGGCGCTGCGTGGCGGTTGATTGGACGTGGGCGTCTGTGCCTCCCACGATGCCTCGGCAACCGCACGACTCAACGAGTCGCTGCATGCAGAGATATGGGTCATGATTACCTAAGGTCATGGTGCTTGGTGGTTGGCCTTCCCCGGCTATTAGTACGGGGCCGTGTGGGCTCCGCCAGTTCACCCCTTTTCGTTACTCCTCCTCTTCTTCTTCCTCATCCTTGCTTCCTCTTGCACCAATGGCACCGATCTGCCGGTTTTCAGCTGAGGAGAAGGGAAAGGCCCCCAGAGAGGGTCCTGACCCCCTCCCGCCAAAGAAGCGGCCAATCCTCTGTCACCGGGACGAAGGCGCCTGGCAGGTGGTGTCGAGGCCGTGGTATGAGCGGCCGCCGCCCGGGTTTCCCCTGCCCTTGTACGCCCGCGTCGTAGGCCCCACGGGGGAGGGCGCCGAGCAACACCGACAGCGTCGCCATCGACGCCGGCGAGTCACAGTGGTGCGCGTCGTTCCCCCTGGAGTCCATGCGGAGCGCTCCTCTCGCGAGCTTGTGCTCCATGCCGCCATGCCTCCAACTTCGTGGATCTGCCTTCCTCCCTCCTTCGCCTTAGAGATGCCGCCGAGCGGGGCCCTGGAGCTCTGGCTGCAGCACGCCGACTGTGGCACCCCTGCAACCGGAGCAGAGGTCGCGGTCGTCGCTCCGGGCAAGGTCTTCATGATCCGGGGCTGGGGTGAGATTGCCCGGGTCTGTCGCACGGATGGAGCCTTGGTGATCCATCTTGAATACGATGGCGCCTCCTTGATGTTCTTCAAGGTCTTTGACACAGAGGGACGCCGGCTGGAATGCTTCCCTAAGGGAAGTTGCACTGGTGACGAACTGGCGAGGACCAGCCCCGCCCGTTGGTCCTCATGCAGCTCCTCAGGCAGCAGCGGAGGGGCTGAGGGCTTCAGCGGCTCCCCCGAACTCCTCGCAACCACGGAGATGAGCGACGGCAGCTACGAGCCTCCGAGCTCGCGCCACGCTCGGAGTGGGGCAGCTGCATCGGGTCGCCGGCACCACTGATCTGGATGGGATTGGCGCCGTCACTGGGCAACCCACTGTTGATGATGGCGTCGCTTGGGGAGGTGCTAGCGAGTAGTGTTCCTTAGGGTTAGCACCTTTTGTTCCCTTTGTTCCGGCAGGGCTGATTTCGTGAAGCAGATGCCCAGCTTCGACGAGTGGGGGCTGTGGCCGGCTGGCCTCACGGGGCCACGCAAGAACCCAGTTGTTGTGGTTGTTCCCCCTGCCGCCCACAGCGGTCCCTCCTCAGGCGATAGAGCGGGGAGAGAGCTGACGGGAGCTGAAGTGGCTGATGTCGAGGTGGTGTCACCACGTGAAGCCTCGGAGGCGACGTCTCCCGAGGCTCGCCCTGGGGCGGTGGTTGATGCAGGGTTTTGGCCTTCGGCTCCTAAGGCTGGGGCTCCCGAGCCCCCGGTCGTTCTTCGCGAGGTGACGCCCGGCGGTGCCCCCAAAGCTAACTCCTCCGACACCGACAATCCTGAGGCTTTTTCTGCGCCCCAGGCCGACCCCCGCCCCAGGCGCTTGGGTCGGTTTCGTGTAGACTTCGAGGCCCTTCGCAAGAGTAAGGAGGCCTCAGGCGGCAGCGACCGCCCTTGCCGCTTGTTGAAGCGCAGGAAGTACTTTGCCATGGACGAGTAAGCCTTCTTCTTTCCCTACTCATTTGCTCTGTTATCCTTGTGGCTGACTGTGGTCCTTCAGGTTCCACCTTGCTGAGTCCGCCGAGTCGACCCAGGAGCCGGCCCCCGCAGCTTCACCCCCTTTGCTGGCTCCGGGTCCGCCGAGCTCGGGTGGCGTCCTCGCCGCTGGACCGGTTGGTGGAGTGATCTACTCCATAGGGCGCCTCGAGCTTGCTCGCCCGACGCGCTTTCTTCGCGAGCCTTCTTGGGGCGCGTCAGGCTTGCCCCACGCCCCTTCTCTGGTCATAGAAGGCGAATGGCTAAGGTCTGTCCTTGGCTCCTCCTCCGTGGGTGGATCGACGCCGGACCAGACTCTCAGGGCGGTCCATCCGGCGACGGCTGGGGCGACAACCCCCTGCCCCATGCCTGGAGGGGGCTTACCGCCTCGGGGCCCTCTGCATGCTCTAGCGGAAGAGGGTGATGTGGAAGATGTGCTCAGGCGCGCTCGGGAGCGTCGTGCCCTTCGTGAAGAGTTCCTCCAGGGGGCGGCGGACGCGGTGAACCGGGTCGGAGCAGAGCTTGCTGCCGAGGATGCGCGCCTCGAGGTTGAAGGCCTGCGCCTTACAGAGGAGAGGCACAAGCTGAAGGTCACCATTGCCCTCGCGTGTCATCAACGTGACCTTGACAACGCGAAGGCTAAAACATCGCTGGCGTCTTCGCGGGAGGCCTGCTCCTGGGCCGTCGAGGAGGCTCGAGGCAGACCGACAACGCAAGGATGCGGAGGAGCGCGTATGGGAGCTCCAAGCCCGGAGCAACTCCCTGGAGCAGCAAATAGAGCTACGCCACGCGGCCCTTGGGTCGATGCAGGAGGCCGCTGTCGACCGGGCAGAGCTCCAGAGGCGCGAGGAGGCGCTGACGCTCGAGGCCGCCAAGTGCAGCCTTGAGCTGGAGCGTTTGGAGACGCGGGAGCGCCTGGCGGCCCAGGCGGAGGACGACGTTGCGGTGCGCGAAGCCCGGGTCCAGGAAGAGGTCAACCGCCGTGTGGCGGGAGCTCACTCGGTCCTCGAGCGCAAACATGAGGCGAGGTTGATGTTGATCGGGGACGAGGCTGAGGGCAGGACAGCGGCCATCAAGGCCAAGTTGGTTGAAGAGACACGGCGTGCGGGTTCTTCCGCAGCCGCCCTTGGTGCGGCGCAGGCGGAGTTGTCCTCTTCCCAGGTGGAGCTACTTCTTCTTCAACAAAGGGTTGATGACGCCGAGGTCGTCGCGCAGCGGAGTGAGGACGAGATCCATCAGTGGCGAGTTCTGGAGCACGTGCACACCCCCATGCTTCAAACGCTCCGAGAGAGGGCCAACACAGCTTTGGGCTACATCTGCGAGGCTGCCGCTAGGGAGCCGCACGAGGTCAACTACGCCGGCAACCTCCAATTTTTCACCGATGTGGTGACGCTTCTGGAGAACCGGTCCGAGAGGTCCCGTTGGCTTGTCGAAGAGAGGAGCCGAGCCTTGCTTGGGCGTGCCTTCTCCCGTGTCTTCAGCCATCTGCAGGACAAGGACCCCCACTTTGACTTCGACGCTGCCATCGCACCCGTGCCCATTGCCGTCCGGGGTGACCTGGCACAGTGGGTGGAGGACGACATGGATGCCCTCGTCAGGGCCTTTGCGTCCGATGACGACGGCTTGGTTGTGGGCGCCAATGAAGGCGATGTTGTGGACGAGCCAGGGAGATGCCGCCGGCGGCGGCGGGAATGCCGACGGTGCCAGTGATGCCTCTGAGGACGCCCAAGACGCGGTGAGTGATATGTTCGACTAACCACGCGTTACTGCCGCTTAACCTGCACAAAGAAAGTTCAGGCTTGGCCCTGAAGGGTGTAAGAGCATTTTGGGAGGGGAAGCCCCGCATGTAAAGGTTTGCACTTAGTACTCTGGTAAGCGTGATGTTGTGTGTGAACGTAGCTGTCGGCCCGGTGATGGGTCAGCTGACTTGTGTACCTTCCGACCCCGACGAGTCCCGACCGGGCCTGCGGGGGCCGCTGCTCCTCGGTGTCTTTTGATTAACTTGTGGATCCTGTGATGAGGACCTCCGGAGAGGGTGCGGAGATAGTGGTCCTGGTTGTGAATGTGCCCGGCCCGGCCCGGCTCGCGAGGGGCTTGCGAGGGGGGGGGGGGAGGGGGCAGCCGATGTTAACCTTGGACGCAAAGCCAAAACCAGAACGCGAGAGATTGCTCGAACGAGACTAAACACCCCCTCCCCGAATGCACGCAAGCTTCAAACTCAAATCCAACTTAAATCCAACCGAAGAAACTTGCCGACAAGGAAGAAGCAAAAAGGCAAGAAGGAGAAGAAAAGCAAAAAAGCTACGTCCGGCACCTAGTCTAGTCTTCGACGTCTTCTCACCAGCGCGGAGCTAAGTGCTGCCACTGGGCGTGGGCGGGAGCCCCAGGGCCTGAGGCCGGCGCTCCTGAGACTCCGGGGCGTGTACAACCCCACTCATTATTACGTGAGAGTGTCACGGGGCGGTGAGCTTCACAGGCACTTGGCCTTCTTCACAGGTACCGGCCTTGCTTCATATCGCCAGACGAGGGCCCCGCCTTGCGCCTCACTCTGCCGCCATTAACGGCGACCAGAAACCAAGAACGACGCCAATGGGGTAGAGCGGTCGCCAGCGGTTCCCCCGAAGACCACGGGTCCTCCGCCGGGGGCAGGCCATGGGGCACCTCCCCGGCGGAGGGCCTACCTCCTGAAAACACCTTGGCCCGATCGCCACGAGGGTGAGTCCGGATCTTGGCCCCTTTCCTGCAGCCTTGTGCACCCTCCTCCTGAGGGATAAGAGGCTGCAGCGTTGGGGCAGCCATCCGCTGCGGCGACCTGTACCTCCTGCGACCCATGGTTAGCGTAAGCTTGATCCTGAGGGATGAGTGGTACCCGATAGTTGCTGCTGTCGGCGCGATTGTCGATGCTCTCTTGGGGTTCCTGAAAGAGCTCGGCTTCTGGCGCCTCCTCGTCCCAGCCGGGCCCGAGGAACGAGCCGTGACCTCCTTCTAGCTCGTGCCCTTGATCCACCATGCGGGGTACATAGGCCTCCGGGGCGACCACCTCGTGGACCTCGCTGTAGCGCCCGACATGCCACGTAGTCTGGCTTGGGGCGTCGCCTCGTATGTGATGATGCGGTGGTCCGCCGAGGCCAAAGGCCGCGGCGCGCATCCCTTCGCCGGCCTGGGGAGGGGCCGGCGCGATCAGCCGCCCGGTGCTGGCGGAGGTGTTGGCGCTGGACCAGCCCTGGGGCCCGCCTGAAATCACGTGGGCGTGCAGAATGCTGTCGTGCGACCTGTCCTGGATCTAGGGTGGCAGCTGGATGCAGAAAGGGGGCGCTCCTGAGGCGGCGGTGTCCAGGAGCTCGGCCACTCGCTCCAACAACACGTCATGGCCGCCTTCCAGCAAACGACACCGTAGTAGCTCTCAGGCCACCGTGAGCGCGGCCCTGGAGTTCGCCTGCTCCCGTCGGGTGTATGGCGCCGTGGCAGCGGCCTGGTTCGAGACCCTTGTTGTGGCCCGCACCTGCCATGGCGTGAGGGCAGGAGGCGTCTGGCCGCGTCGCCCGCGTCCCGCAGCGCCCTACGGAGCGCGAGCTGCCTGAGGCGCAAGGTTGAGGTCGCCCTGAGATGGCGGCACGGCGTGGGTGGGCCACGCCGCCCAGCGGTCGGCGTTGGCAGCCGGGTTGCTTGACATCTGGGTGCCGAAGCGGCGGAATGCGACGCGGAGGAAGAAGGACTCGGGCGCACCCCTACCTGGCGCGCCAAATGTCGGATTTCGGGTTCCGGTAGATCCTTGTGGTTCGAACACTGGGGTGCGCACGGAGATCTCTCCCCTACCGATCTACGTCGGATCCTCTCGTGCAAACTAAGATGAAAATGATGAACAACACAAGATACACGAGGTTTATACTGGTTCCGGCCACCGTTGTGGTGTAATACCCTACTCCAGTGTGCGGTGTGGTGGATTGCCTCTGGGGATGATGATGGACATTACAAGGGAAGAACAGCCTCGCGAGGGGTGTTCTTGAGCTGGTGCGGTGAGTTCTACTTAGTCTCTACTGGGTTTTCTCTCTCTGCTAGGGCTCTACCAGATCTCTCCCTCTCTTTCCCTCCTTTTTTTCTCCTTTGTGGAGGCTAGCTCTATTTATAGAGGCCCTGGGCCTCTCCCCAAATAATTGAGCGGGAAGGGCGCCAACAATTGGCCATTTTGAAGGGGAACATCTGGTACAAGTTATCCTGACCAAAGTTGGTCTTCGGCTACCAAAAGCACTGGCGATGACACCGTCTTGGGCTCCACGGTGACCTCCGTCCTACCGTTCGGCTGGTCTTGGTCTCGTTGCACCGGAATGGCAACCTTTGCCTGTGCTTGCCCCCCTTGCACCAAAGGGGAAACAAGGACCCTGTGCAGGCCGGCGCCCGCCTGGTGCCCGCCTGGTCTCGATCGTCACGGCTTGCATCATGGGATCCTCGCGAGGTACCCTTGCATTGATCTCTCCGCCTCCTCGCGAGCCTGCCTGATGAGGCCGCTCTCTTGAGGAAGCTTCCTGTCGTCCGCCCCGCGAGGCTTGGCCCCTCGCGAGGGTCTTGAGCTTGGGCTGATGAAGACGGGCCGTGTTGGGCCCTCCCCCCACCTGAGCCATGCCGCAGGCCGCAGGCAGGCAAGTCTGGGGACCCCCATTCCCAGAACGCCGACAGATATTGCAACCTACTGAGATAGAAGATATTGATGTTTTTATTTAGCTTGCCAATAGAGATACTATATCACTAATTGGGATTGTTAGAGATGTTGAAGTCTTGTGTGGGAAAATAAAATATCCTACTGATTTTCTTGTTCTTGGTTCTCCACAAGATGACATTTGTCCCATTATATTTGGTAGACCTTTCTTGAACACTGTTAATGCTAAGATAGACTGTGAGAAAGATATTGTTACTGTTGGTTTAGGGGACATGCCACATGATTTTAATTTTTCCAAATTTCGTAGACAACCTCATGATAAAGAATTGCCTAGTAAAGATGAAATTATTGGTCGTTCTTCTATTGTCGTGCCTCCTGCTGATCCTTTAAAACAATATTTGCTAGACCATGAAAATGATATGTTTATGAATGAAAGAAAGGAATTAGGTGAAATATTCTTTGATCAAGGGCCTGTTTTGAAACATAACTTGCATGTTGAAATCCTTGGAGATCCTCATCCACCCAAGGGTGATACCGTGTTTGAGCTTAAACAATTACCTGATACTTTGAAATGTGCTTATCTTGATGAAAATAAGATATATCCTATTAACCTTTCAGAGCATGAAGAAAATAAATTATTGAAGACTCTGAAGAAGCACGGTGCCACTATTGGATATACTCTTGATGATCTTAAGGGCATTAGTCCCACTCTATGTCAGCATGAAATTAAATTGGAGCCTGATGCTAAACTAGTTGTTGATTATGAATGACCGTTAAATCCTAAGATGAAAGAAGTGGTAAGAAATGAAATACTAAAGATTCTAGAAGTAGGTATAATTTATCCTATTGCTGATAGTAGATGGGTAAGTCCTGTTCACTGTGTTCCTAAGAAGGGAGGTACTACTGTTGTTCCTAATGATAAGAATGAATTGATCCCGCAAAGAATTGTTACATGTTATAGAATGGTAATTGATTTTTGCAAATTGAACAAAGCTAATAGAAAAGATCATTACCTTCTACCTTTTATTGATCAAATGGTAGAAAGATTGTCCAAACATACACCATTTTGCTTTCTAGATGGTTATTCTCGGTTTATCTCAAATACACGTGTCAAAAGAGGATCAAGAAAAGACCACTTTTACTTGCCATTTTGGTACTTTTGCTTATAGACGTATGCCTTTTGGTTTATGCAATGCACCTGCTACCTTTCACATATGTATGACTGCTATATTCTCTGACTTTTGTGAAAAGATTGTTGAGGTTTTCATGGATGATTTCTCTGTTTATGGAACTTCTTTTGATGATTGCTTAAGCAACCTTGATTGAGTTTTGCGGAGATGTGAGGAAACTAATCTTGTCTTGAATTGGGAGAAGTTCCACTTTATGGTTAATGAAGGTATTGTCTTGGGGCATAAAATTTCTAAAAGAGGTATTGAAGTTGATAAAGCTAAAGTAGATGCTATTGAAAAGATGCCGTGTCCCAAAGATATCAAAGGTATAAGAAGTTTCCTTGGTCATGCTGGTTTCTATAGGAGGTTTAATAAAGACTTCTCTAAAATTTCTAGGCCTCTCACTAATCTCTTCCAAAAAGATGTTCCTTTTGTCTTTGATGATGAATGTGTAGAAGCATTTGAAATACTTAAGAAAGCCTTGATTTTTGCGCCTATTGTTCAACCACTTGATTGGAATTTACCCTTTGAAATTATGTGTGATGCTAGTGATTATGTTGTTGGTGTTGTTCTAGGACAAAGATTTGATAAGAAATTGAATGTTATTCATTATGCTAGTAAAACTCTAGACAGTGCCTAGAGATATTATGCTACTACTAAAAAAGAATTTTTAGCAGTTGTTTTTGCATGTGATAAGTTCAGATCTTATATTGTTGATTCCAAAGTAACTGTTCACAGTGATCATGCTGCTATTAAATATCTTATGGAAAAGAAAGATGCTAAACCTAGACTTACTAGATGGTTCTTGCTGCAAGAATTTGATTTGCATATTATTGATAGAAAGGGAGCTGAGAACCCTGTTGCAGACAACTTGTGTAGGTTAGAAAATGTTCGTGATGACCCACTGCCTATTGATGATAGTTTTCCTGATGAGCAATTAGCTGTCATAAATGCTTCTCGTAATACTCCATGGTATGCTGATTATGTTAATTACATTGTTGCTAAATTTATACCACCTAGTTTCACATACCAGCAAAAGAAACAATTTTTCTATGATTTAAGACATTACTTTTGGGATGACCCACACCTTTATAAAGAAGGAGTAGATGGTGTTATTAGACATTGTGTAACTGAGCATGAATAGGAACAGATCCTACGCAAGTGTCACCCCGAGGTCTACGGAGGACACCATGCTAGAGATAGAACTACACACAAGGTATTACAATCTGGTTTTTATTGGCCTACTCTCTTCAAGGATGCTCGTAAGTATGTCTTGTATTGTGATGAATGTCAAAGAATTGGTAATATTAAAATCTCCAAGAAATAACCATAGCTCATCTTGAGGTATATTGATGTGATATAACCAATGAACAAAGTTGTGTCTTAGTTGTCCTTGAAAAGGTCCATAAACATTAACCAAAGTCCACTTTTGGTTATTATGAGCTGAGGAAAAGTTAATTATAGTGCCAAAACTCTGAGCCTCAACCAGAGAACCCACAAGTGCAGAGGAACTCCGTAAGACCAAAATCCCACCAGATGCTCCCATAGAAGGGGAGTAGGCAAAATTATCAAAATGTTTAGGGCAAAATTTTCTAATGGATCATTGATCAAAATAATCACACTTGGTTTCTTGCAAACAGATAACAGAGCAATGACTTTCTTCAATTTTTTCTCTAACAGCCCTCTGTCGAATTTCAGAATTTAAGCCCCTAACATTCCAACATAGAACTTTCCAGTCCTTGTTATGATGTGCATTCATTGGAAAACATAATAAAGTAAGAGAGCATACACAACACTACATAATTGCACTGTGAATAATAACCAGCCGTCATAATATATCATAGCAGGCCAAAAGTACCACCAACTGACAGAAAAAAAGTCTGAAGAAAAACAGACAAAAGCACAGTCACGAGAGTACAAGGGATCTTCCTCCCTATAATGAAGCAAATTGCATCACTCAACATCAGGAACTCGTTGTTCTTGAGACTGCTTGGGAGTAGCCATAAGCTGCTCCACAGATAGTTTCTCCTGTGGTATGCCTAGAGAAGCTCCAAGTGTCTACATGACAGCTATCGAGGTTGGAGGAGGAACATCAGGTGCTGCATCTTCTGATACTTCATTGACAAGTTCATTCATTGGCTTCTTTGCTCTTAGTTGACAAAGAGGTTTGGGATTCATAGGTATGGCAAAAGTAGGTTTGAAACCCTGGAGCTTGGCAGCACTCCTGGTCATTCGTCTGTCAGAGAAATATGGTCGTTGAGCTGCTATTTTCCTCTGTTTCTTCTTCTGCTTGCCAGAAGAAGTGAAGTTGATGCTTGCAGATACTGGAGGCTGAAGAGAGACATGTCCATCATCAGTAACCACCTCTTCAAATGACAATTTTCGAGCAATAGTTTTTTAGGGAGGTGGCAGAGCCAAATAAGAGTATGCCTGCTGCATCTTGGGCCATTGGAAGGGCACCAAATTCTCAAAAGTAGTTACCAAGATCTCTTGAGAGGAGATTGAATGTCCTCTAATCCAAACGGCAACTGAGGTGGGATGGAAGCTGTCAGGAAGGTGGGCATAAGAGAAAAAAAGACCTCTTCCAAACCATATCCGGAGGCAAAACAGGTCCAAACATTATGCGAGCTGCTCCAACAATAAGTGGAGGCTGAAGAGGAGGCTGGTATGGTATAATAGCAAGCTGGTTTTTCTCATTGAGCCCCTCCACATGTTGATATTTCCCATGTTGCAGAGGGATAGCTGGCTGAATTTCCTACACATCAAGAGGCTGGTTCTGCTAATCCTGAAGGAGTTCCTCAGGCTGGACAGGCTACATATTTGCTAACTGAGGCTGCAAAAAATCATGCCGAACTTGCTGCTCAGGAGGCTGATTGGGCACAAAGACAGGTTGGGCTGGGAGCTCATGCTGGTCCTCCACCAAATGTACCAATGGCTATGCTGGGGGCCCAATGATAGGAGCATCCACTAGGCCCAAATGAGGCCCATCAACTGCAGGCTAGTTGTGCTGAGATGACTCATTGGAGCCCAGGGAGGGTTTTAAAACCATGGAGTTTTGATCTTGTGGCACATGCTGCTGTACTTGGTCTTGCTCGTCGTGCTGATCATGCCAAAGTTGGCCCCCAACCCTCTCCTTGATCCTGCGGTGGCTACTGCGGCTCCTCAGGCTGAATGGGTTATGGAACATCGTTCCAGCCAAGTGTAGGATATGGTGGAAGAACCCAGAACTGCTCCACAGGTTGTAGCTCACCTGGCATTGGATGAGGCTTGCTGTCGAAAGGCATTATATCCTCATCTTGGGGCAACTGTTCTGCAAAAGTTGCCATCAGAATGTTGCACGAGGCTGTCCAAGACACAACAGCGCCCCCCACTGTTGCAAACTGACGAAAAACAACATCCCTTGGATGCAAAATGTTATTAGGGATAGAAGCATACACCAGAGAGCGAACTAGCCGATCATCATCCTCATTCCAATAGTGTAATTGCCCAAAAGTGCCAACTACCTCTACCAAATTCTCTGCTTTGCGGTAATTAAGCGGTACTCCAATGAACATCAGCCAACCAGTGCGGTGACCTTGTAGGGCATGATAACCTTCTCCATCATCATGATTAATGAACCGCAAGAAAATCTCCTCCCCATGCTGATTCAGACCAAGCGGCCATGGAGGGTGATTGACCAAAGCACTACGCACTACTGGGTCTTGCATCTGATAGAGGCCAACACCTGGAAACCAAGTTTGAGTAGACAGTACCGGGAGTTATACCTCATCGAGGATGAAGCCTCGTACTTGTTGTCGAAGATGAGGCATGTCCTCTGGCTTTGGGATTGGCTCCACAATCCCAACCGTGTAAGATTCATGGCGACATGGTGTTCTTGCCGGAGTGTAGTATGTGCGGGGCACTCGATGCGGGCCGGCGTCGACGATGTCATGGCCAGCCGGGAGAAAATGCCTTGGATCAAGCTCATAGTTGGCCATGGCCGGATGTGGAGGTGGAGTAGGGGGCGGTGGTGACGATGAGGAATCGGCTGTCTGCAGAGGAGGGGAATCCTAGGGTGTGGCAGAGGATCTTTGCATTGTTTGGAAGCTTGAAGCGTCGGCAGGGGTTGTCTTGATGGCGCGAGGCTTGAGGTTGGTAGTTGGGGTTTGACCCTTGGGAACCCAAACTTTTAATTCTGGGGGCGACCGCGTACACCCTTTTTTAGTGACCGAGACAGAAACACCCACGACAACGTGTCTCGTTTGTGCATTTATCCAAAGTGTGACCCATACCCAAGCAACACGGGCAATCCCAGACTTGTGCCGCAAGTTCATCCAGGCCTTGCAAGTCACATACCGCCTCCAAAGGTGACCTGGTAGGTGATATAGATGCATCTTTTGCTAGCCCAGGCCCAACCATAGTGGTAGGCGGCGTAGATAGCCCATCTTCCTCAGACTCAATAGAATCATCATCCGATAGAATTAACGGATTTTGTGCCGATCCTTCCAAAAAACATTAACATGAGCAATATCCGGGGAAAAGATTACACTGGCCCGATCATGATTGAGTGTGTCCCGTGGAAAGCGGATGTCCAGTGAAACGGACCCAAACTGAATGGCCGGAGATGCCACCAGCGTCAAAGCTGCCGGCGACGAGCTAACATCAACATGATTAACCATAGGATTTGCAACTATTAACTCCTGCGGGTCAAGAGTATAGCCTGCATCTTGCTGAACTATGGAGATATCCTCAGATGTAGAATTGTAGCGATAACCACGACATGCATCATAGTTGAGAAATGTGGCAAACCGCAAACTCTTATGAGGGTGACTTGCCTCCTTAGAACGCAAACAAGATTTGGCAGGAGCATGCATCATAGCAGCCATGCCCAAACGTGCTCTACGCTTAGATGGACTAGCTAGGGTCCATTCTTGCTTACTTTCTTTTTGCCAAGATGCAAATTCTTTAACCCAATCCGGACCCCCAAAACCCCAGAGGTGAAAATAGCATTTAAACTGAGGGCAAACTTAGTTCCTTTGATTCAATATGAAGAAACCCACTTCTTTGCATGAAACATTAAAAGAGAAGACGCGATCACGTAGACATGATACCTTCAAAGATGAACAATATCCTCCAATTGCAGCCTCGAGCGCAAGCGCAACATTATCCTCGGTCAGACGAAAGTTGTGCCTGGCAAAGGATACCACTATGGTGAAGTGGCCTGAATCATCAGAGGGGTGCACCATATGATGCATGGTGCGCCAGATCTCCTGGGACATGCCCATGCCCAATGAAAAATCCAAACCCAAAGTTATGGACGCGTGGACCACCATCAAGTTGGTCACCCAAGGGTGCAAACCAGGACACCGGAGAGAATGAGCGGATGGGAGGTGGGTTTCCCCGGCTAGACGTGGAGATCGCCGGAGGTGGAGGTGGCAGCTAGGGTAACTGTGGTGGGAGGTGGGGGAGCCATTTTTTTGCAAGTTCTGTTTTTGAAGTTCTTTGAAGTATTCTACATACTTGTACTAGTAAGCTCACAAGTAATGATTGATTCACTACATATATGCTTGCCTTGTCATATTTGTTGTCAATATTCTGTTAGGGTGGACCACCCTATTTCAAAATACTGGAACCACAGACATGAGTGAATAGTATTTCTCTATGTGATCTCTTCCATCATGTGTGGGCAACGAACACTGCATTGTATAGAAATCGAGTGTCATTTCCACCTTTTACATAGACTACGATCTTTTACATGGAATACAATCTGCCTACTTGCTTTGTGTTGCACTACCAACACTCCACCCTTGAAGCTAAACATTATGGCACTCATAATTCCTTTGTTTATTTGTTCAAATACGAATTTGATATGATTCTAATGTTCCTACTTCAGTTTTGAAATGTGTGTCTGCCTGTTATAGAGACATAAGAGGTTTGTATTTGTATGTGTGGTCTAGTCAGCATGGTTGGGGTGAACTTTGCATATGCAGGGGTTTATAGGGAGACACTCTTCGAGATGAATCCGCAATGCATTCCGTAGATAATCTGACTACTTTTGTGTTTTCATGAATCTCAGCTACTGAACATCATCATGAAGATTATGAGCTTGCGTGCATGAAAAGAATAAAGCAGAACAATGCCATGGCTGTCAAACTTGGCATTAAGGGACTGAAATCAAGTCTGGATGCAATGCAATGCAAATGCTCTCCACCTATAGATTCATGCTCAGAGTATGATCCTAACAGTGATTCTGAGCTAGAGGGAGACCTAAGTCAATGTAGCTCCCTAGTGGAGGAGTTAGAGGCAGATGCCCTATCTTGTTCACCCATCAAGGTGCTTGCTCTAACTTTCCAAGGTTATAGTGGTCGCACATATATTGCAACTGATTCTTTTCATTGCTTCTACTTTGTCACACTGCCATTAGCTTAGTTTACACATCGTGTATGTGAATACACCCTGCCTATCCATTTTCAGTACATATTCCATCTGTCATCATACCATATTTATCCATTCAAATGATGTTCTTATATATCAGACGTTCGTAAGGAAGAGGGTGATTGCTGATCACGAAGGAGAACGAGCAAAGTATTTGGAAAAGGAGGTGACACATTATAAACAATTAGCCCATTAGGCGTAGTTGCAATATCACCTGACCCACAAAACACGGCCCCAATTCTAGCAGACTCTAGCCCTACTACACTGGTCATCTCTGATGCCCCAACTCAGCAGACCCCAACTGCAACAAACACTATGATGATGCCAGTTGACATAGCACCAGCTCTACGATGCAAAACCCCCATTCCAACAAAGAGTACACCAAATACAGTTGCCAAATCCCTTTTTGAACGGGAGAGCCCCAATTGCAGCAAATAGGACCCCCATTTCTTCCCAGTTTAGAAGACGAAGCTTATATTGTTGTCAGGAACTTTGTGTGCATCTTTCCTTCATGGAAAGATTATACCGCAAACACAGAACAATTTCCAGTCTTCCTCCGCATCTTACGCATAAGTAATGTACTAATGCTATTCATGGTAATTACTGCATATGTTTCTATTGACAGAAGACATAAGATTTCATTCTTTTAAATAGGCGAGCACCAAACTGGATTGTCAAGATGAGCAAGGGTTCGTTGTGCTTTTCAAGTACTCATTGATGAAGTATCGTTCCTACCTGAGGCAAGCGCACTTCGATGGCAAGCCTCTAAACGAAATTTATGTAAAGTCTTAGGTGCTACATTTATCAGACAGTGACTGGAATAATAATGTTGTTACACATAGGTCTCGTCTATAGCGTAAGGTATTGTCTATGATATCTCATCACAATTTGAACTACATTTCTGCATGTGCCTTAACGTCTCACTTGTACGAAAACTGTTTGCAAAAGAACATTCATTCTCAAGGGACCATAGAATATCGCAACTATACTGCACATTGCATTGCTCTTGTGAGTACCTCTTACCCTGTATGACCATACTTACTTTCATAGTTGGTTGATTATGTAGCATAACTACACATGTTAGCCTCGTTATCGTCCATTTGGTGGACATTATAACATCCGTATGTACTCTTAGATAAATTTAGAATCAACCCAATGCTTTTGTAGAGGTTTAGCTCTGCAGTCCTCTTGTAAGGACTGAACGTCGTCTATCACTGTACTTACATTAACAACTACTCCTTCCGTCCCATAATATAAGAACGTTTTGTACACTACACCAGTGTTCAAAACACTCTTATATTATGGGAAGAGGGATTGGTTCATTGTGTAGCATTCTGCATCTTATCTCCCTCGGCCACCATTTACTAAAAAATAGCAGATCTATATTTAATCTTACCAAAAAGTTGAATACACAGACAATGCCAGTGCAGAAGTGTAGCCCATTGCTCTTGTCAGTACATTTTGTCATGTAGCGCTTATACTTCCAGGGATTGGTAGTCGATTATGTAGCATCAATCTGCATCTTATCTTCATTATCCTCTATCCCTTCCAGTATTATCATATCTGTAATTACTCTCTACAAAATGTAAAGTACACGCAATGCTTATGAAGAAGATTCTGTGTTGAAATTCTTGATTTATCATTCCCTTGACATGGAGAAGGGCGTTATAAAGCCGGTGTTAACTGTTAATGTAAGTTAGTCCTTCTAAAGCTTTTATCCTCAACTGCTATTTAATTTGCTCATACTCCCTATTGTTAGCTGCTGTTTAAGTTTGCTCTTTCTATCAAAATGCATGTTCGCAACAACTGTAAGTTCCAAGTTTTACATGTAAAACCAAATTACTTATTCGTACCATGCACATTACTCAATACTCCCTACATGTATGCTTGTTTTTGTGGATCTATAATCCAGTGTGTGGTGAAGCAGCCCACGTTTGCACCTTGTCATCTCCTGTTTTATCTTACTAATGTGGCTGATGATATGAACAACATGCCATGCACATTAACAAAAATAGATAAAATGATTGTCTTTACCCATCATCTATGCTTGTTATATTGACATGGTAATCCAGTAGTGAGGTGAAGCTCCCCGCATTATGAACAATGCCAAATTATGCTATTGATATTTTGAACTTACTCTTTATTTTCTAATTTGAAATTGGATGGAATTGACAGCACAGTTATCATCTTTGTTTATAGACATGCAAAACCTGTCATCTCTCTGCTTGTTTCAGGGTGATATGCCTGATGGCATGCACAAGTCTGCTGAAGGCTGTGAGACAAACCCAACATACATTGCGGCAAAGAAGGCAAAACATCTTGAAGATAGCGAGACAACCCCAAAGTCTTGTCTTGATGCAGTGTTCAAGTTACTTGAGACTAGTAGTCAGACAAGCTCACAGAGTTCGCTGCCCGAATCAGTTTGACTTCTTCAGTCCCAAGTTCTAACAGAAAGGCATTTTGCAACTCAACTTTGACTCGAAGTCCTATCTCTAATAAAGATTGTGGAGAACACCAATGAGAACCTGATACATCTCCGACGTATCTACTTTTCCAAACACTTTTGCCCTTGTTTTGGACTCTAACTTTCATGATTTGAATGGAACTAACTCGGACTAACGCTATTTTCAGCAGAATCGCCATGGTGTTATTTTTGTGCAGAAATAAAAGTTCTCGGAATGACCTAAAAATCAACGAAGAATATTTTTGGAATATATAAAAATTACTGGCGAAAGAATCAAGGCCAGGGGGCTCACACCCTGTCCACGAGGGTGGGGGCGCCCCTACCCCCCTGGGCGTGCCCCCTGCCTCGTGGGCCCCCTGGTGCTCCACCGACCTCAACTCCAACTCATATATTCACGTTCGGGGAGAAAAAAATTAGAGAGAAGGATTCATCGCGTTTTACAATACGGAGCCGCCGCCAAGCCCTAATCTCTCTCGGGAGGGCTGATCTGGAGTCTGTTCGGGGCTCCGGAGAGGGGAATCCATCGCCATCGTCATCATCAACCTTCCTCCATCACCAATTTCATGATGCTCACTGTCGTGCGTGAGTAATTCCATCGTAGGCTTGCTGGACGGTGATGGGTTAGATCAGATTTATCATGTAATCGAGTTAGTTTTGTTAGGGTTTGATCCCTAGTATCCATTATGTTATGAGATTGATGTTGCTATGACTTTGCTATGCTTAATGCTTGTCACTAGGGCCCGAGTGCCATGATTTCAGATCTGAACCTATTATGTTTTCTTGAATATATGTGAGTTCTTGATCCTATCTTGCAAGTCTATAGTCACCTATTATGTTTTATAATCCGTTAACCCCGAAGTGACAATAATCGGGATACTTACCGATGATGACCATAGTTTGAGGAGTTCATGTATTCACTAACTGTTAATGCTTTGGTCCGGTACTCTATTAAAAGGAGGCTTAATATCCCTTAGTTTCCAATAGGACCCCGCTGCCATAGGAGGGTTGGACAAAAGATGTCATGCAAGTTCTTTTCCATAAGCACGTATGACTATATTCGGAATACATGCCTACATTACATTGATGAACTAAAGCTAGTTCTGTGTCACCCTATGTTATAGCTGTTGCATGAGGAATCACATCTGACATAATTATCCATCACTGATCCAATGCCTACGAGCTTTTCACATATTGTTCTCTGCTTAGTTACTTTTCCGTTGCCACTGTTACAATCACCACAAAACTACTACTGTTACTTTTGCTATCGTTACCGTTACTTCCATATTACTTTGCTACTAAATACTTTACTACAGATATTAAGTCTTCCAGGTGTGGTTGAATTGATGACTCAACTGTTAATACTTGACAACTCAACTGTTGAATTGACAACTCAACTGTTAATACTTGGCTCCCCTTGTGTCGAATCAATAAATTTGGGTTGAATACTCTACCTTGGAAAACTATTGCGATCCACTATACTTGTGGGTTATCAAGACTATTTTCTGGCGCCGTTGTCGGGGAGCATAGCTCTATTATTTGAGTCACTTGGGATTTATATCTGTTGTTCACTATGAAGAACTTGAAATATAAAAGAACCAAGATTTTTCCCTCAACTACGAGGGTAGGTAAGGAAGTGCCATCTAGCTCTGCAGTTGATTCACCTTCTGTTTTGAGTAAACTTGCGACACCTACACATGCTATTGATTCTGATAGGTCGCATGTTATTGATGATGCCACTTCTGCTTTGCATGATACTTATGATAAAACTACTTCTATGCTTGATAATACTGTGCCGCTAGGTGAATTTCTTGATGAACAACTTGCTAGGGTTAGAGAGAATGAAATTATTGAAACTGATAATATTGATGAAAGTGATGATGAAGATTCTCCCCCTAGATATGAATTGCCTGTTGTGCCTGAGGGTTATGTTATGGATGAAGAAACTGCTAGAGACTTTTTTAGCTTGCAATGATAGATATGATCTTAAGAAATTATTAGCTAAGCTGAAAGAAAAGTCTTTGAATGCTAGAATGAAATATGACCCTGGTTTTGCTACTTCACCTATCTGTATTTCCGACAAGGATTATGATTTCTCTGTTGATCCTATGTTAATTACTTTGGTTGAATCAGATCCTTTCTATGGCTATGAAACTGAAACTGTTGTGGCACATCTTACTAAATTAAATGATATAGCCACCATGTTCACTAATGATGAGAAAACTCGCTATTACTTTATCCTTAAGTTATTTCCGTTCTCATTAAAGGGTGATGCTAAAACATGGTTTAATTCTCTTGATCCTGGTTGTGTGCGTAGTCCCCAGGATATGATTTATTACTTCTCTGCTAAATATTTCCCCACTCATAAGAAACAAACTTCCTTAAAGGAAATATATAATTTTGTGCAAATTGAAGAAGAGAGTCTCCCACAAGCTTGGGGGAGGCTTCTCTGATTACTTAATGCCTTGCCTGATCATCCTCTCAAGAAAAATGAAATACTTTATATCTTTTATAATGGACTAACCGATGCTTCCTGAGACCACCTGGATAGTTGTGCTGGTTGTGTTTTCAGGGAAAGAACTGTTGATCAAGCTGAATTGCTATTGAATAGTATGTTGAGTAATGAAAATGATTGGACACTTCCTGAACCAAATCCTAAGCCAACTCCGAAGAAAAGGGTATTCTATTTCTCAATCCTGAAGATATGCAAGAGGCAAAGAAATCTATGAAAGAAAAAGGTATTAAAGCTGAAGATGTTAAGAATTTACCACCTATTGAAGAAATACATGGTCTTGATAACCCGACACAGGTAGTAAAGGTAAATTCTCTCTATAGATTTGATGAAGGTGATATTCCTCGTAATAAGTCTGCTAGCCAATGCTTAGATGAGTTTGATAATTTTATTGTTAAACAAGAAAACTTCAATGCTTATATTGGTAGACAATTGAAACGTAATGCTTATATGATTGAACACTTGAGTGATTATATGTCTAGAGTTAAAGGTGAACTTAAACTTATTAGTAAACATGCTTCTATGGTTACCACTCAAGTAGAGCAAGTACTTAAGGCTCAGAATGATTTGCTCAATGAATTAAATAATAATAAAAATGATAATGTTGTTAGAGTTATGACTAGAGGGAGTAAGATGACTCAGGAACCTTTGTATCCTGAGGGCCACCCTAAGAGAATTGAGCAAGATTCTCAGAGAACTAGTGTTGATGCACCTAGTTCTTCTAAGAAGAAGAAAAATAAAAATGATAGGACTTTGCATGCGTCTAGTGAACCTGTTGTTGACACACCTGAGAATCCCAATGATATTTCTATTTCTGATGCTGAAACACAATCTGGTAATGAACATGAACCTAGTGATAATATTAATGATGATGTTCACGTTGATGCTCAACCAAGCAATGACAATGATGTAGAGATTGAACCTGATGTTGATCTTGATAACCCACAATCAAAGAATCAACGTTATGATAAGAGAGACTTCGTTGCTAGGAAGCACGGTAAAGAAAGAGAACCATGGGTTCAGAAACCCATGCCTTTTCCTCCTAAACCATCCAAGAAAAAGGACGACGAGGATTTTGAGCGATTTGCTGAAATGATTAGACCTATCTTTTTGCGTATGCATTTTACTGATATGCTTAAAATGAACCATTATGCTAACTACATGAAGGATATTATTAGTAATAAAAGAAAGATAACAGAAGCTGAAATTTCCACCATGCTTGCTAATTACACTTTTAAGGGTGGAATACCAAAGAAACTAGGAGATCCAGGAGTACCAACTATACCATGCTCCATTGAAAGAAACTATGTTAAAACTGCTTTATGTGATCTTGGAGCCGGTGTTAGTGTTATGCCTCTCTCTTTATATCGTAGACTTGATTTGAATAAGTTGACACCGACTGAAATATCTTTGCAAATGGCCGATAAATCAACTGCTATACCTATCGGTATTTGTGAGGATGTGCCTGTTGTGGTTGCAAACGTTACTATTTTAACGGACTTTGTTATTGTTGATATTCCCGAGGATGATAGTATGTCTATTATTCTTGGTAGACCCTTTTTGAATACTACAGGGGCTGTTATTGATTGCAACAAAGGCAATGTCACTTTTCATGTTAATGGTAATGAGCATATGGTACACTTTCTGAGGAAACAACCTCAAGTCCACATTATCAATTCTATTGGAAAAATTCTAACGATTACTGTTGGTGGTTTTGAATTTCCCCTTCCTACTGTCAAGAGGAAATATGATATTCTTATTGTTGGGGATGTGCATATCCCAGTTGAGGTAACCTAGTGTTATTCGAAATTTCTCTGGTTTCATGCGATTCGGAATGAGTTTGTTAACAAGACTTGATCAACCTTGTTAGTGGATTCCTTTTGATGAGCATGAGATGGATGAAGTTAGAAAGAAAAACTCTCTGTACCCTCCTTTTACTTTCTGTTATTTAGATTAAATAAAGAAAAAAATAGTATTGTCTGTCTGTTTTCAGAATTATCCTTGCAATAAAAAAATACCTCGAAAATAAAAGTTCTCCAAATGCCTTGAAAATTTAATATGATTTTTTCGAGAATATTTAAGAATTATTGACACTGAGAACAAACCAGGGGACCCACCATGTGCCCATGAGGGTGGAGGGCGCGCCCACCCCCTAGGCGCGCCCCTGCCTCATGGACCCCACGTGGATCCCCTCCACTTATTCCTGCACCCACACACTTCGTCTTCCTCCAGAAAAAATCATCCACCAGCTCAAACCCGAGTTCTAGCTCATCTTGCTGCCATTTTCGATCTCCTTGCTCAAAGCTCCATTCACAAAACTACTTTGGGGGATTGTTCTTCGGTATGTGACTCCTCCAATGGTCCAATTAGTTTTTGTTCTAGTGCTTTATTTATTGCAATTTTTTGCTGCTTAGGTGACCCTGTTCTTGAGCTTGCATGTCAAATTTATTTGGTCAAAAGTAGTTTCAATGCATGATATGGCCTCTAGGCACTTGTAGGAGTAGTTGCTATCAATCTTGTTGAGTTTGGTTCACTTTTATTTTAAGCTACTAAAATTTTCAGAAATTTTCAGAAATCGATGAAGAGATTTTTGAGGGGCTCTTCAAGCCGAATCTCGAAGGATAAGCAAATTGAAGAGAATAAGAAACCCAAATATAATCTCCCTCGCACTGCGGAGGTTCGGCCGTGCGAATGGCCTTGTGATGAGTTCTTGACAGCAACCGGGATGCATGATGACTTATATTATTTTGCTGAGAATGCGGGCCTCATTGACTTCCTCCGCGACTAGCGCGAACAGTATCTCCTACTCACTAATATCTTTATGCAAAATTTTCATTTCCATGCAAGGAGGTCGCCACCTTCTATGGATTTTTATTTGTATGATGAGTATAAGGAGATGTCACTTTATGATTTTTGTGCGGTTTGCAAGTTTCCCTTTAAGGGAAGCATAGAGGAACCACATCGTAATGATGTGGAGGGGTTTATTGATATGATTGTTTTAGGGGAAACAAGGAAGGTTTCCGATGCAAGAATTACTAGCATACATTTTCCTGTTCTACGTTATTTTGCAATATTTGCTAGTAGATGCTTAATTGGTCGTAGGAACAGTGGAAACCTTAGTGCCCCTGATATTGTTATTTTGTGCCATGCCTTGTTTCGTGATGCTACTTTTAGTTTAGGCGCTATTGTTGCTAAACGGTTAAATCTGAACCGTACAAAGGGCCACGTCTTTTCAGAAAGGTTGGAAAAAGCGGTAGACGTAAGCGAGGCAGTTGGCCTTCTCCTAGTGCCTAGGCGGTGCCTAAGCGCCCTAGGCGCGGCCTAGGTGGTAATATAGTTTTTACTCGTAGTGTATTTTGTGATTATTATATGGGTGTTGATATTAGTTTAGGGCATATAAATAAGTTAATTACCATCTACTGTCATTAGAGTATAACCCGTTTGGCATATCAGTGCAGTATGTGGCATGATTTCTTGCTTGGGTAGGTAATTTCTTGCTTTCCCTGCCTAGACCTCCATTTATGCCCTAGGCGAGGCGTTTGGCGATTGCCTAGTACCTAGGCGTGCCTAAGCGCCTCCTAGACATTGCCTTTTCCAACAGAGCTTTTCAGGCGTCTTTGCCTCGTGCCTTGTTGCACACTTTAACATACCTATTAGGCATTATGAGAAAGAGGAAAAGTTACTGCCTCCTATTTTTCTAGATTATAAGAGTATGGTAGCACATGATTTTATTGTTGAGAATAAGAAGAAGATTCTTAACTATAGACTGATATTTGATAAAGATTACTTTGAGACTATTACCTTGCCTGCTCCTTCTTTGTTCAACATATTTTCTAGCATGTACCTTGTTCTGCCAGAGGCCATTCATGCCTACCGGAGCCTGACATCCGCTCCAGAGCCCGAGCCGGAGCCACCACTTGATCCTCACCGTCAGTCTGTTTATCAGTGGGATCCGGAGGAGATTGCCAACCAGTGGCACCCAGAGGACACTCCTCCGTACACCGGAGAGGGCAGCTTTGAGCCGTGGCCATAGACCAACTTAGGCCAAAAGCCTAAGCTTGGGGGAGTACGTATTCCTCACTGACATTATGTTCATGTTCACACACTCATGCCAGTTGTCAGTGGTCATACTTTTTCATTGTATCACCCATGCTAGTTTAATTTCTTTTTAAGCTTTCTTCTTGTGTGTTTGAAAAACCTTAAGAAAAACCAAAAAAATAGTTGTAGCTTTTAGCTAGTTTATTTTCATTGCCTGTAGTAGTAATAATTAAAAGAAAACCCAAAAAGATTTCTCGTTCTTCTTTTGCTTGTTGGGAGCTTTCCCGTGTAAATAGTTTTGTTTCTTTTATTTTCTTTGGGGGTCGAGAGGGGAAGACCATGATGAAAAATTTGAGTGGCTCTCATATGCATTATTGTTGATCTAACAAAGAGCCCATATTATCTTGTCTTCTCCCTTGAATTGAGTGCTTGCAGATTCCAGCTTAGTCCAATGCACGTGCACTATTACTATTATCCACACTATTCGGTTGTGCAAGTCAAAGGCAATAATGACGATATATGATGAACTGATTGAGATGAGAGAATATGGTATGAACTCGACCTCTCTTGTTTTTGTAAATATGATTAGTTCATCGTTCCTGATTCAGCTTATTATGAATGAAACATGTTTGCAATGACAATTTTAGATTATAGTTGCCCATGCCATGCTTAATTAGCTAGGAGTTTATAATGGTTTACCTTGCGTGCCAACATGCTATTAAAATGGTTGTGATGTGGCATGATAGGGGGTATCCTCCTTTGAATTATTCGAGTGGTTGACATGGCACATGTTCACGCATGTAGTTAAAACAAAATCAACATAGCCTCCACGATATTTATGTTCATGGTGAATTATATCCTACTCATGCTTGCATTCAGTGTTGATTAATTTTAATGCATGTTCATAACTGTTGTCGCTCTCTAGCTAGTCGCTTCACAGTCTCTTTCTAGCCTTCACTTGTACTAAGCGGGAATATTGTTTGTGCATCCAACTCCATAAACCCCAAAGTTATTCCATATGAGTCCACCATACCTTCCTATATGCGGTATCTACCTACCGTTCCAAGTAAATTTGTATGTGCCAAACTCTAAACCTTCAAATGAAATTCTGTTTTGTATGCTCGAATAGCTCATGTATCAACTAGGGTTGTCTATATCTTCCATGCTAGGAGGGTTATTCTCAAGAGGAGTGGACTCCGCTCCTCATTCACGAGAAAATGGCTGGTAACCGGGATGCCCAGTCCCATGCTCAAATCAAATCAAATTAATTGCAAACAAAACTCCCCCAGGATTTTTGTTAGTTGGAGGCACCCTTGTTTCGGACAAGCCATGGATTGATGTTTGTTGGTGGTAGGGGGAGTATAAACTTTACCATTCTGCTTGGGAACCACCTATAATATGTGTAGCATGGAAGATATCGAGATTTCTCGGTTGTTATGTTGACAATGAAAGTATACCACTCACAATATTATTCATCTCTATTTCAAATCGAGCTCTGGCACCTCTATAAATCCCTGCTTCCCTCTATGAAGGGCCTATCTATTTACTTTTACGTTGAGTCATCATCCTCTTATTAAAAAGCACCAGTTGGAGAGCACCGCTGTCATTTGCATGTATTATTATTAGTTTACATTGATTATGACTGTGACTGGATCTCTTTTACCATGAACTACAATTTCCACCCATCCCATGATCTTCAGAGCTGCTCTGCATTTATGTTTTGCGGTCTCAGAAAGGGCTAGCGAGATAACATCTTGTTATATCATATTATGATTGTTTTGAGAAAGTGTTGCCATCCGAGATTTATTATTATTGCTCGCTAGTTGATTATGCCATTGGTATGAGTAAACATGAGACCTAAATGTTATTGTGAATATGGTTAGTTCATAATATTTGCTGAAAACTTGAATGCTGGCTTTACATATTTACAACAACAAGAGCAAACAGAGTTTGTAAAAGTTTTTCTTTATCACTTTTAGTTTGTCAACTGAATTGCTTGAGGATAAGCAAAGGTTTAAGCTTGGGGGAGTTGATACGTCTCCAACGTATCTACTTTTCCAAACACTTTTGCCCTTGTTTTGGACTCTAACTTGCATGATTTGAATGGAACTAACCCGGACTGATGCTGTTTTCAACAGAGTTGCCATGGTGTTATTTTTGTGCAGAAATAAAAGTTCTCGGAATGACTTGAAAATCAACGTAGAATATTTTTGGAATATATAAAAAATACTGGCGAAAGAATCAAGGCCAGGGGCCACACCCTGTCCACGAGGGTGGGGGCGCGCCTACCCCCAGGGCGTGCCCCTTGCCTCGTGGGCCCCCTGTTGCTCCACCGACCTCAACTCCAACTCTATATATTCACGTTTGGGGATAAAAAAAATCAGAGATAAGGATTCATCGCGTTTTATAATACAGAGCCGCCGCCAAGCCCTAATCTCTCTCGGGAGTGCTAATCTGTAGTCCGTTCGGGGCTCCGTAGAGGGGAATCCGTCGCCATCGTCATCATCAACCTTCCTCCATCACCAATTTCATGATGCTCACCACCGTGCATGAGTAATTCCATCATGGGCTTGCTGGACGGTGATGGGTTGGATGAGATTTATCATGTAATCAAGTTAGTTTTGTTAGGGTTTGATCCCTAGTATCCATTATGTTCTGAGATTGATGTTGCTATGACTTTGCCATGCTTAATGCTTGTCACTAGGGCCCAAGTGCCATGATTTCAGATCTGAACCTATTATGTTTTCTTGAATATATGTGAGTTCTTGATCCTATCTTGCAAGTCTATGGTCACCTATTATGTGTTATGATCCGTTAACCCCGAAGTGACAATAATCGGGATACTTACCCATGATGACCATAGTTTGAGGAGTTCATGTATTTACTAAGTGTTAATGCTTTGGTCCGGTACTCTATTGAAAGGAGTCCTTAATATCCCTTAGTTTCCAATAGGACCCCACTGCCACGGGAGGGTAGGACAAAAGATGTCATGTAAGTTCTTTTCCATAAGCACGTCTGACTATATTCGGAATACATGCAAACATTGCATTGATGAACTTGAGCTAGTTCTGTGTCACCCTATGTTATAGCTGTTGCATGAGGAATCACATCCGACATAATTATCCATCACTGATCCAATGCCTACGAGCTTTTCACATATTATTCTCCGCTTAGTTACTTTTCCGTTGCCACTGTTACAATCACTACAAAACTGCTACCGATACTTTTGCTACCATTACCGCTACTTCCATATTACTTTGCTACTAAATACTTTGTTGCAGATATTAAGTCTTCCAGGTGAGGTTGAATTGACAACTCAACTGTCAATACTTGAGAATATTCTTTGGCCCCCTTGTGTCGAACCAATAAATTTGGGTTGAATACTCTACCCTGGAAAACTGTTGCGATCCCCTATACTTGTGGGTTATCAGAACCTCATTGCTAAACAGCTACAGCTGGAAGCTATGATTGACATGCTAGGCCATTTTCACAGCCTTGCTCAGCAGCTTGCGCAGCAGTTCCCGCGCAAGGCTAACCTTTCTTGAACTATCTTAGAAGTGGTCTTGGTTCAGTATTATTTTGTTACGTTGCAATGGTGCCCAGTTTTTGTAATATGCTTCTTCATTGCGCTTTATGATCATTGGTGGTGAACTTTGATGCCTAGTGGATGTAATATACCATAAATACTTTATTGTATAGTGTAGGTTTATTCTAAGTTTCAATGTCGTAATTTCTTTATTGTATAGAGTAGGTTTGTTCTTAATTCCTACTAGTTACTGCCATCATTCACTATGTGAAAAAATGGAGAAAATCTAATGTAGTTGACCGGGCCGAAACATTGGCCTCTAACAGGCCTGCTTTTTAGCGGGCCACAATTGGGACGACCTGCAACTTTCTTGGGTCTGAAAGGCCATTGGGGCCTTCACACTTTGCGCCGGGCCCACAACTTACACGGGCCTATATTCGCCCCAAAGTTTAGTTGGGACTTTAGTGGACCCAGCGCTTAGTTGGGCCCATGTAGCTTTGGGCCATTAACAAGCTGAATATTCTGCTGACCTGTTATGACCCAGAAGAAACCATGGGCCTTTAGCAGGCCGAAATGCATGTTGGGACTCAATTTTCACTAGTCGTCGACATGCCTTTAGCAGGCTGAAATGTAGACCGGGCCTTTTTTGGCCCAGTTATATGACTGGCCATTACCAGGCAGAAACATATCTCGGGCCTTAGTTGGCCCATTGATATCATGGGCCTTTAAGAGGCTGAAAGCTTAGTAGAGGCATCAATGGGCCGAATTATACGACATGCCTTTAACAGGCCCAAAGTCACATTGGGTTGAACTGTTGCCATCTTTATCACGGGCCGTCAGAGGGCCGGATGTCGCGTCGGACCATATATGGCCGATGGGCAGCACAGGCAATTCCCAGGCCAAAAGACACACCGGGCTGAAATGGGACCATGTCTACAACGAGCCTCTTTTTTTGAGAAGATCTACAACGGGCCTCTAATAGGCCGAAATGTCATTGGGCCATAATGGAGCCCAAATATTCGGCAAACAATTAACGGGCCAGATCTGGCTTCGGGCCGTAAATGGGCCATGTTTAAACACGCCGTTATTGGGCTGGCCCACTAGTACCTAAGTAAATACTGACTAGGGTGGCCTTTTTAACCTATATGGTCCTCTGTTGGGCCCTGCCACATGTCGACGTATCATAGGCATGTCTCCCCATTGGACGAATGACATCTGGCCCACCGTGGAGCAGACACGTGTTTCCTCCAGCCAATGATGATTTTACACGTGGAAAATCCCCATTGGTCGGGGCTGTTAACGGGTTACCGGATCCAAAACCCGACCCGATAGCTTAACGGCGTTCCGTTACGGTGGATGCCACGTGTCGGTCACCCTTGACGAAAGCACTTCTGTGACGCGTGATTTATCGTCGTGGAAGTGGACACTTCCGTGATGATAATTTTGGTAATGTCATGGAACACTTCTACGACAGCACAGGTATGACTATCTTGATTCTATCATAAAATCATCATGGATGTACATGCATGATAGAAAACATGACCTACTATGACAAACACGTATCATCACGGAAGTATATTTTTTTATAGTGAGATGACCAGACCTACCCCCCCCCCCAGGTGCATGCTCTAACTTGGCAGGGTTATATTGCTCATATCGTGCATATGGTGTCTTGCATTGGCATGTCATTTGCTTAGTTTAGACATGCTTTATGTGAATGCCACCTGTTTAGAGTCTAATTACCATGTATGTGAATTTCGCAATGCCATCTTGTTGCAAGACATCATATATGTGAATTATGCAATGTTATCTTCTTGCAAGGCATTATGTATGTGAATTATGCAATGCCATGCTGTTTAGCCAAGCGTCATATATGTGAATTATATCATGCCATCCTTTTTTGTATTACACATTGCATTTGTCGACAATGTTTGTATATTCAACTGCTCTTCCTGTACATCAGCCATTTGAATTGGTGATGTAGAAATCTGGAGTGAAAACAAGGTCTTCAGAGCAGGAAATGCTACCTGTGAAGCCGATATCTTGTTGGTTATAGATAGCTCCTCGGAGGAGGATCCAGAGGCAGATGACCAGTCCTATTACCCCCCCCCCCCCGAGGTGTATGCTCAAACTTGGCAGGGTTATATTACTCATAGCATGCATATGTTGTCTTGCAATGCTTAGTTTTTACACCATATACACAATATTGAATGCCATCTCCTTAGTTGACACATCATATATGCGATTGACCTTTGCTCACTTGCTTAGTATATAAATCATATATTTGAATTATATCATCCCATGATGTTTACATAGACAGCATGTTTCTGAATTATGACATGTCAACCCATTTTCTAAAGACATAACATAGTTATATCATCTCATCCTGTTTACATAGTCATCCTATTTTGAATTATGTCATTCTATCTGTAAATTATATCATGCCATCATGTTTCCATCGACGACATGTTTGTGAATTATGGCATGCCAACCACTTTAATAGACACATCGTAGAGTTATATCATGTCATCCTGTTTACATAGTAAACATATTTTGAAGTATGTCATTTTATCCTGTTAGTTAGCCATCATACTTGTGAAATTATGTCATGCTATCCTGTTTAATTAGAAATCATATATGTGAAATTATGTCATGCTATTCTGTTTGGTTAGACAACATAAATGTGAATTTTTTCATGCCGTGTTGTCTTCCCTACTATCCATTGCACCAGTCTATCTTACAATGTTTGTGAAATTATGTCATGCCTTTTTTGTTTATCAGCCATTTGAATTGGATGTGGTGATGGCAGTATCTGTGGGAGTAAAAAGACAATCTTCAGAAAAGATCGTGCTACTTGTCGATGCAGATAGAACCACGGTTGTACTTGCCCAAGAACCAACCCCGCCACACATAACCTAGACTCACGCAGATTGTACCACTACCCAGTTGGACAGAGAACCAGCTACACCCCTTCAAACCCCAACCCAGCAGATAGTAACCTAGTTCTAGTTGACACCGCATTGTCTCCACCAGGAGCACCCAAACACGAGCAGTTAGTAAGGAGGCTGCAGTGCCCATAGCACGAGGACCACCAATCCGAACCCCAAGTCAACTCTTAAAGAAGAAGAAGAATTGTTCTCAGGTCAGGTTCCGTAGCTATGGTTCATACTCCTTTGCTCTTGCATCACTATATTTACTCATACCAACTAATTTCAACTTTGAAGGATGCAATTGAAACTCCAATGGCACAATAGGTATGTTTTAAAATTGTTTCTTTAACGTGTTTGCTGTTGTAACTTGCTCTATGTTGATTTCAGTTCCAATTGAATAAACACTTATGTTCTCATGGCATGCACATTACAAGTGTTGTTATTGCTGTGTAGTTTCCCACACTTATATTCTGTCTATGCTGCTTTGTCTTAAATAGATATGATTTGAACTGTCTCTATCTTGATTTGGCAACATAAACTAGAATGATATAGACCATACAACGACCATAATACATAGATATATGTTTGTTTCATGTTGTTATCCTGTCCACCTTACTACTGATCTGGTTTACCAAAATGAGTTTCATATACAACATGGTAAACCTGTGATGTGTCTGTTTGTTTCTCTTTTAGAATGCGGATAAAATATTGGAGAAGAGTACCCCGTTATGCAATGGTAAAGGAAGTAATACAGATAAGGTTCAAGATAGTGAGACATCCCTGTTGGTCTCCAAGAAAACTGATAAAAACTATATTGAAGACACTAAGACAGCCCCAAAGTCCTGTCTTGATGTAGTGTTGGAGTTACTGGCCACTACTGCTGGCACAAGCTCTTCAAACTCGCTGCCTGAATCAGTTCGGCTTCTTGAGTCTCAACTTCAAGTAGAAAGACATTGATCAGATGTTCTGCAACAGGAAGCCGAAGGACTGAGGAAGTCCCTGCAGAATTTAGATGCATACTTTTTGGTGCAACAGCAAGCGCTAGAGGATTTAAGTGCCAAACAAGATAAAGTTAATAAGCTTGCTAAGCATCTTGCATGCATTATGGGTACCCAAGATATTGTTTCTTGAGCTCTTCTGAAGTGGTTTCAGTTTTGGACTTGTTTTGCTGAGGCGTTTATTTGCACTGGTCGCCAACTTTGACAACTAGTGTATGTGATATGCTGCTTTGTTCCCTATATTTGCACTGGTGGTGAACATTGATGCCAGTGGATGTAATATGTTTAATAGCCTTGATAGCCTAGTGTAAGTTGCTTGCTTATTTATTTCCTTATTGTCTTGTTTATTTGTTTGCTTCTAGTCAGTGCAGTTCTTTTTCCACAGTTTGCTAGTGGCCACAATAACCTATTTTTTTAAAACTAGGCCACAATAACCATGGGCTACATATTTACTGTAGTGACCCTGGGCCTCCTACGGACCATAGAAACAATGGGCCTTCTACAGGCCATAGAAACAATGGGCCTTCTATGGGGCGTAGCATCAATGGGCCTTCTACGGGCCGTATGATCGATTGGCCAAACATGGGCCAATAATGGACCGCATTATGGGCCGTAAACAGGTTAGAGTTGGAATCGTTCGTTCATGGGCTGACCATAACGGGCCGTTGTTAATCGGCTGTATTTGATGACACTATGAAAACGGCCCAACGGATTAATGGGCTACAAACGAGCCGACTGTAACCACGGGCCGAATTTGTCCCAGAAGTAGAAAAGGCCAGTAACGGGTCATAATTGACCGAATGCTGGAAATGGGCCCAAGAATAAATGGGCCCTAAGAAGGCCGAAAGATAACACAGGCTGGAAATGGCCCAATGGAATAATGGACCGTTAATGGGTATAAAGCTATACACTGTTCATTACGGGTCAGTTTCACCACGGGCCGTTAATGGGCCAAGAGTTACAAACGGCCTCATATGGGCCGAAAGACGTCATGGGCCATACATGGGCCAGAAGTTACAACGGATTGGAATCATATTGGACGGCCCAAATAACGCTACTGGTCCTAATTCGGATACGCCGTAATGGGCCGTGAGTTAGCGGGCTGTAAATGGGCTATATGCGAACATGGTGTTAACAGGCTTTCCGTGGGCCGGCCCGCGACCTTTTGTCCAAGTCAAATGGGCTGACCTTTTCACAAGAATGGGCCTCTGTTGGGCCGTGCCACGTGTCGATGTATCATAGGCGCCTTCGGTCCAATGGGTGGATGACATCAGTCCCAACGGTGAGCCGTGATACGTCTCCAACGTATCTATAAATTTTTTATTGTTCCATGCTGTTATATTATCAATTTGGATGTTTTATAATCATTTTATAGTCACTTTATATCATTTTTTGGTACTAACCTATTGACATAGTGCCAGTTCCTATTTTTTCCGTGTTTTTTACATCGTGGAAAATCAGTATCAGACGGAGTCCAAATGCCACGAAATTTTACGGAGATTTTTTATGGGTCAGAAGGAACACAATGGGCCCTGGCTGTGCCTGGGGGGGGGGTGCCCGGGGGGGGGGGGGGTACAACCCACCAGGGCGCGCTAGGAGGCCCATGCGCGCCCTTGTGGGTTGTGCTCACCTCGATGCCCCTCGGACCGCCTCTTTGCTCTATAAATACCCCAATATTTCAGAACCCTAGGGGAGTCAACGAAATATTCGTCCAGCCGCCACAGAGTCTAGAACCACCAGATCCAATCTAGACACCATCTCAGATGGGGTTCACCACCTCCATTGGTGCCTCTCCGATGATGCGTGAGTAGTTCTTTGTAAAACTTTGGGTCCATAGATAGTAGCTAGATGGCTTTCTCTCTCTCGCTGAATTCTCAATACAATGGTCTTTTGGAGATCCATATGATGTAACTCTTTTTGCAGTGTGTTTGTTGGGATCTGATGAACTTTGAGTTTATGATCCGTCATATCTTTTTATATCCATGAAAGTTATTTGAGTTTCTTTGATCTCTTATGTGCATGATCTCTTATAGCCTCATATTTCTTCTCCGATATTTGGGTTTTGTTTGGCCAACTTGATCTATTTATCTTGCAATGGGAAGAGGTGCCCAGTAGTGGGTTCGATCTTACGGTGCTTGATCCCAGTGACAGAAAGGGAACCGACACGTATGTATTGTTGCTACTAAGGATAAAAGGATGGGATCTATATCTATGTAATAGATAAACGGATCTTGTCTACATCATGTCATCGTTCTTACTACATTACTCCGTTTTTCCATGAACTTAATACACTAGATGCGTGCTGGACAACGGTCGATGTGTGGAGTAATAGTAGTAGATGCAGGCAGGAGTCAGTCTACTAATCTTGGACATGATGCCTATGCAATGATCATTGCCTGGATATCATCATAATTATTTGAGGTTCTATCAATTGCCCAACAGTAATTTGTTTACCCACCATTTGCTATCTTTCTCGAGAGAAGCCACTAGTGAAACCTATGGCCCCTGGGTCTTCTTTCTCATATATTTGCTTGCGATCTACTTTTCCTTTGCATTTTTATTCAGATCTATTAAATCAAAAATACAAAAATACTTTGCTGCACTTTATTTTATTTACGATCTATTATTTCAATCTACTACAAATTTCTGGCATCGTTACCTGAAAGGGATTGACAACCCCTTTAACACGCCGGGTTGCGAGGTGTTGTTATTTGTGTGCAGGTGTTGTTTACATTGTGTTGCTTGGTTCTCCTACAGGTTTGATAACCTTGGTTTCATCACTAAGGGAAATACCTACCTTCGCTATGCTACATCATCCCTTCCTCTTTGGGGAAATATCGACATAGTCCTGGCAGACAGGAGCTTTCTGGCGCTATAGTCAGGGAGCAATCAAAAGGAATTTCTGGCGCCGTTGCCGGGAGGATCTTCAACATAACCAGGTTCCTAATCACAAATCTCATCTCCTCGCAATTCACATTATTTTCCATCTGCCTCTCATTTTCCTCTCCCCCACTTCACAAAAAATTGCTGCTTTATTCGCCCCTCCTTTTCCGTTTGCCATTTTCTTGCCAGATCTATTTTTGCGTGCATCCTTGTTTGCCGTTATGGATAGTTCTTCCTCTATTTCTTGCACTCCCGAGGACGAGGTCCCCAACTTTAAACAAAGGGGAGGAGAAAACTTAAAAGATGCTTGGTGTAGAATTTGCAATGCTCATAATAGATCTATCCGTAAGCAATCTACCGGTGTGCTTCTGCGTTGTTTTATGTTGGCATCACCACTTGGTATAGATTCGTCCTTGATACGATTACTGGTGGAAATTTCTTAATGAGTCCTCCTTTTTATGCTCTTAATGCTATGGGAAATTTAGTGGGCTCACCACCTCTTATGGTTAATGAAACAATTTTGACTCTTGAGCATGTCATGGAAAGACTAGATGCTATCGAAAAGAAAATGCTCACCGAAGATCATATGGAATTTATACATAAAAAGGTGCATAATTTTGCTACTAATCTTGGGTCAAAAGTGGGCGATATTTTTAAGTTGTTAAAAGAGATGGGTACCTTAATCCATGAAAGAATAGAAGAAAGTTCGTCTCGGATCGATAAATTGGAAGAAATCATTAGTAAACTAAGCACAGCTTTCACTGCCACTAAAATTATTGAGGAAACTCCCATAAAGAGTGGGAGATCTAGGAACAAGGGTGCATCTTCTAGTAATAATGATAAGGGTGAACTTAAGATGATTAGCATCCATCCGGATTTTGTCGAAGTGATAAGAGATCCTTTTTGTAAGAATGAAATATTTAAATTTACTCCAAGGAGTATTGCTAGGTCTTTATGATAAATCTTTGAAGGATTCTAAGTGTTTGATTGAAGAGTTGGACAAAGATGACAAAACTTAGATCCTTGCTTTAGTCCTAGCTAAGGGCGTAAAATTATAACGCTTGTTGGGAGGCAACCCAATGAATAAATTTATTTTTGCTTTTCCCTTCCTGTTCTTGAGTGTTAGCAAAATTACACTACTATTATGATTGTGTTTTTTATGTTTTAATTAGTGTTTGTGCCAAGTAAAGCCTTTAGGATCTTCTTGGGTAATAGTTGTTTGATCTTGCTGAAAAAACAGAAACTTTTATGCTCACGAGATTTATTTTTATTTTTTTACCAGAGAGCGATAAAATACCCATTCCACTTGCAGTAGATCAATATACAAATTTCTCAGGTCGTCCTAATTTTTCAGAATTTTTGGAGTGACAAAAGTATTCGAAATAGTCAGATTGCCACAGACTGTTCTGTTTTGACAGATTCTGTTTTCTTTGTGTTGTATGCTTATTTTGATGGCTCAAGCCTCTAGACACTTGTGGGAGTAGTTGCTATCAGCTTTTTTGAGTTTTTTCACTTTTATTTTGAGTCACTAAAAATTTCAGAGAAAATGAAAGAAATGATGAAGAGATGGTTAGGGGGTTCTTCAACCCAGAAGCCAAGTGAGAATGAAAATGAGGAGAAGAAGAAGCCCAAGTATAATATTTCGCATGCGGTGGAGGTTCAGCCATGTGAATGGCCTGCGTTCTTGAGAGCGACCGGAATTTATGATAATTTTTATTATTTGGCGGAGAATGCAGGCATCACCGGCTTCCTCCAAGATAAGTGTGAACAATATCTTTTGCTCACAAATACTTTCATGCAGAATTTTTATTTCTATTCTAGGAAGTCACCACCCATGGTAGAATTTTATTTATATGATGAGCATAAGGAGATGACGCTTTATGACTTTTGTGAAGTTTGCAAGCTAACTTATGAGGGCGTCATCAGTGAGCCACGTCCTAGAGACGTGGAAGATTTTATTTATGAAACTACTGTAGGGGAAGAGAGAGGGGTGTCGGAATCGAGAGTGGCTAGCTTACATTTCCCTGTTTTATGCTATTATTCATTATTTGCGGGGAGATGTCTGATTGGTCTGGGGAGAGTGGAGGCCTTAGTGCCCCTGATCTTGCTATTTAGTGCCATGCTTTATATACCGATAGAACTTTTAGTTTGGGCGCTATTGTTGCTCGTCAGTTAAACATAAACCGCACGAAGGGTCCCATCTTCGGAGGTACCTATGCCTCCCGCCTTTCTAAACATTTTGAGATACCCATTAGGCTTGATGAGAAGGAGGAAATGCTTCTACCCAGGAGATATTTGGACTATAATAGTATGGTAGCGCATGATTTTATTAAAAATGATAAGGAAAAGAGACTCCTCTACAACCTAGTATTTAGTCAGGGTACTTGTGTGAAAGTGTGTTATATCGACTAGAGGGGGGTGAATAGGCGATTTTTATGAAATTCTTCACTGAGGAATTTGTCGGTGAGGAAATTCCTTAGCGAAGAACTACTAGCAGCGGAATAAGTACTCAAAAGTAAACATAAAAGAATACAAGCATAGTCATCATGATGAAATGAAGACAGGCACAAGCATAATCACAGGATAACACAGGATGAAGACAAACAGACTGAAGAAATTGAACTGAGGGAATTGAGAAAGTCTTCAATCAAAGTATTCAAACACAGATATGAACAAACACACAACACAGTTATGAGGAAATGAAAGAGTTGAGGGAATAGAACCAGTAAGCTTGGTGAAGACAATGATTTGGTAGACCAGTTCCAACTGCTGTCTCAGTTGTACGTTTGGTTGGAGCGGCTGAGTATTTAAACTCGAGGACACACAGTCCCGGACACCCAGTCCTAAACACGCAGCTCAGGACACCCAGTCCTCATCGTATTCTCCTTGAACTAAGGTCACACAGACCTCGTCCTATCACTCGTGGTAAGTCTTCAGGCGACTTCCAAACCTTCACAACCTTGGTCACTCGGTGATCCACAATTCCTCTTGGATGCTCTAGACCATGACGCCTAACCGTCTGGAAGAAGCACAATCTTCAAAGGTAACAAGCGTCGGATCCACGCAGGATCAATCTCTTCAGTGATGCTCAATCACTTGGGGTTTGTAGGTGTTTGGGTTTTGGGTTTTTGGTTTTTCCTCACTTGATGATTTTCGCTCAAAGTCCTCAGAGGATGGGTTGCTCTCAAATGACAAGTGTCAGTTTCTCTCGGAGCAGCCAACCAGCTAGTGGTTGTAGGGAGCGACTATTTATAGCCTAGGGAGCAGCCCGACATGATAAGACATAAATGCCCTTCAATGATATGACCGTTAGGTGGATAGATATTTTGGGACAGCTGGCGCATAGCATAGCAACGGTCGGAATTTTGAGTAGCAAAATCCTGAGGGCTATCATGTTCCTCACTATGTAGGCAATTCGCACTGGCGAATTCCTAACTCCTCAGTCAGGACAAATTCCTCAGAGACCAGAAGAACTTCGTCTCTGTCACTGAAGAAATTGACTGAACTGTATGAGATTTCCAATGGCTTTACTCGAAGGGATTGGTAGGTGTAGGATTTTGAGTTGAGCATCACATAGAAATTTTTTCCTTAGTATTTCCTCGACCCCCTTTAACAGTACGGTGTTTCCTATGACTCAAGAAAGAGAAAAACCAAAACTATGAAAACGAAAGTCTTCAAGCTTCATATTCCTCGCATGAATATCAAGTCTTCACGGACACACCAATTTCTTCACTTTCAAAGTCTTCATGAAAGTCTTCAGAAATATCAAAATCTTCAGTCGAAGATATTTATTTCTAGGGGTCGACTTTTCCTGTAAATATCAAACTCCTCATAGACTTATAGACCTGTGTACACTCACAAACACATTAGTCCCTTAACCTATAAGTCTTCAATACACCAAAATCACTAAGGGGCACTAGATGCACTTACATTGTGAAACTATTGCTCTCCCTGCTTCTTCTTTGTTTGATATTCATTCAGGCAGGTACACTATTATGCCCAAGGATATCTACAAATTTTGGGGTCTTTCACAACCCCCAGCACCTAAGCCAGCACCAGTTCCTAATCCATATCAGGAGCCCGTGTGTCAGTGGGAGCCACAGGAGCTCGCCAACTAGTGGAACCCTCAGGACCCTTCGGATTAGTGAGGGGAGGGTTATTTTGAATCATGGCCCTAGACCAACTTAGGCCAAAAGCCTAAGCTTGGGGGAGTACCTATTTCTCACCGACATTACATTCATGTTCACACACTCATTCCAGTTGTCGGTGTTCATACTTTTTCATTGTATTATCCATGCTAGTTTATTTTTCTCGCTTTCTTCTTGTGTGTTTGAAAAACTTCGAGAAAATCCAAGAACAATTAGTTGTTGCTTCTTTTAGTTTTATTTTCCTTGTTTATATAGTAGCAGTAGTAAAAAACCAAAAAGATTTCACGTTCTTCTTTTGCTTGTTGGGAGCTTTCCCATGTAAATAGCACTGTTCAAGATATCTTCTGATATTCTGATAAATCGGCCGATTTATCACTTATCATTGTCTAGCCGATAAGATAAATCGGCCGATAAATTAGCCGATATGGCGATAAATCGGCTGATATGCCGATAAACTGGCCGATTTACCCCTTATCATGGGTCGACCGATAAGTTCCCGATAAGCGATATCCCCAACATTGGTAAATAGTTTTTCTCGTTCTTGTTTTTGCCTTCTTCAGAAAAACAAAAACTCCAAAAATATTTTAGTGTGTTTCTTTGAAATTCCTTTTCCTTTTCTTTGGGTCAAGAGGAGAAGACACTACTGCAGGATGGTCCAAACATGATAGTCGAATCAGAAACCCTTCGATGAAACTGTGTGCGATGCAATAATCGCAAACGGTGGTGTAAAAAACCATCAAAAAAGGTGCAAAATGTTTGCCATGGCGGCGACATCAAACATGGTTCATACTAGATTTCTGTGTGCGATGAGTGGCAAACGGTTAATCCAGAAGAACAGTTTATGATGATGCAAAACAACAGAAATGGGCAGCCAGATGAGGGTGTGTGCGATATACGGCATACAATTCACTAGGATGAACTGTGTGAGATTAGGCAACACAATGGAAACGGTTCAACTGTACAAGATGTGTGTGATATGCGGCAAACAAGTCCATAATAAAAAATGTGTGGGAAGACCAATAATAACACAGACGATTGCTGGTAATAAGCCGTGTGATTTGCTCTGTCTATAGAAGAATTATATATATATATATATATATATATATATAACTGAAATAAACATCCAGTTACATAAGTGACTACACAGATCATTCGCACACACCTCAATAAACAATTGCATGCATTATAAGGTAGGAGAAACAATCGTCTAGTCATCTACTTCTTGTGACGCTCCCGCCACTGCTATGTGGCTCGATCCTTCGTCTGGGGCAGGAAGTAGATGATTCCTCATGTCAACGATCCGCTTGTACATCTCATAGCTTGTGTACGCATCCTTGGCCGCGTACTTGATGTGTTGTTCATCCAGTCTCACATGCCAAACAATGTGCCAGGTGTTCTTGTCCTTCTTGCTCTCTTCCTTCATCTTCGCATAGTAGGGGTCAATGATGGCCAAGGCAAGGTCAACCAGGGACTTCAGTTTGTCGCCGTCGCTGCCCCAGACCTTGTAGTGGTGTTGGATGTTGACAAGATTCAGGTATTTCAAGCCCAAAACCTTGAGCGCTTTTAGATCGTTGGTGGTGTCCACCGTAGCGAAATTGTAGTCGGAGCTGTTTATAAACCTGGAGAAATGCTCGCAACGCCTTGTGGCCAGGTGGTAGTGGTAGGCGAGGACGTCATGTCACATGGACAACTGGGCAACAACAACCTTCTGATCGTGCCCGGCATGACCCATGGTGTACTGGATGTCGAAGCCGACCACTTGGTACTTGTCCTCGGCAAGGAACTGCTCCATAGTTTGGATGGAGCTCTCCACCGAGTCCAGATCGTTCGTGTACACCACCGAGAGAGCCTTCCTCCTCACGTGGGTATCCATGACATGATGCGTGGTGAACTACCCGCCGTTGTCGTCGTCGGCCGCTGGGAGCGCCATTGCAGCCATGGGGAGCGCCATTGGAACCGCTGGCTGTCATCTCTGTATGTGTCGTCGTGGGTGTGCTTATTGTGTCGTGTGATGCAAGAGATGAAGGTAAATGGCTGCATGAATAAAAGGGGGTCGGGCGGCCTGGTTTCTCGGCGCATCCGCATGGCAGTTTTTGTAGTGGGTAACTGCATTGTCGCACCGCGCCTGGTGCAACCACATGCACAGAAACGTGGGTGATCGTGCGCCAGCCCCAAACACTGGTAGCGCGCGTGGAGGGAATAGGGAAGAGCATCCGGAGGGACGCGAGAGCAGAGTGTGCGCGGTGGGATGCGAGCAGAGCACGCCGCGGCTGCCTCAACCGCAAGCAACCACACGCATAGAGCCGTTGAACATGCAGGAAATGGTTGCCTAGAAGCCGACTGATAGTTGCGTCGATGCGTAGAGAGCGGTCGTGTGCTACTACCTCCATCTTGGTCTATAGTCTCCTTTATATTCTCTGCCATACTTTTCCCTTAAATTTAACCAACAAAATGTTAATGCATGTTATAAAAATTATATAATTGGAAACTATGTTCAAATAAGAATCCAACAATATAATCTTTGGCGACATGCATTCTTATTTTATTAGTTAAATCCTACTTATAAACCAGGATGGGGGTATAGTAGGTAATTAAACTGCAAATGTTTTTTTGTATTAACCATAGGTGTACGTGGCCTTTTGTCCTCCTATCGCATGTCTTGTCACCCCGCTACCGCAGACGGCATAATGCGCAAGCTTGCACAACACACAGGGGCGTTCTTTTGGCCAAGCGGTGGCTCGAAGTGGCGCCAATGAATCGTCGGTGAGCCCGTTCCTGCGCAACCTCACAAGTTCCCACGCAAGCTTCCTGCCCGACTCGGTGAAAGCCCCCAAAATCCCAATGCTTACCGGCCTTCTATGTAAACCCTCATGGCTGGCGAGTCATGCGTAGCATTTTCCTCTCCCTCCCAATAGCTTATCTCGTCTGCTTCTCTCACAATCGCCAATGGCACAGGTCTGTCGTCGTTGCTCAGCCACTCCGCCGTCATCAGAGGACAACTCCAGCTAGGAGGCTACACTGCAGTGGTGGTGCAGTCCCCGGCGTAGTGTAGTGCACGTGGCGTTCCTGTTGGGTGTGCGCGGAACACTCACCACACGCTCCGCCGCCGCTACCCTTCGGCAGTTGTTGCCGGACGCTATTGCTGCCACACCACCTTCGAAAGCCATGGCCATCGCCCGCTCCACCGCCGCAGCCCGAAGGCGGGAGGTGGCCGTCGTGGCCGCCACCCCGCTGTCGGGCATCACCCGCTCCGCCACCACGGCCCGAAGGCGGGAGGTGGTGGTGGTGGCCGCCTCCCCGTCGTCGTCCATCGTGGTCGCCAGCCCACCGTCGCCCGAAGGCGGGAGGCGGAGGTGGACGCCCGCATGTGCGTCGGCGACATTGCGTGCTACACCGAGTTCTTGCGGGAGGAGGAGGAGCGCCTCGTCGAGCATGCAAAGAGCCTTCCCGCCGCTGTGGCCGCGGCACACGCTGCCTCAGAGGCGAGGAATCAGGAGATCTACAAGGAGAACCACCGCTTCGAGAGCGGTCGTTTGGAGCGGCAGAGGGCGTTCGAGGTGAGTGTCGCTGAAGTTGCAGCAGCGACAGGCACCGCATTGGAGTTGTCCAGCTCGTCGGTAGGCTCCTCCTCCTCTGCCTCTTACTGAGTGCGCTCGGCAGAGGAGAGGCTGCCGGAAGTAGTACAAAGCCCCTACGTAGTAGTATTTAGGGTCTATTTTGTTCAGTTCATCTGACTATAGATGTGATGGAACTGTAAAACATACTTAAAATTAGCTAGTATATATAGTTGAACTAGCTATTTCAGTACGTGGTTGGAAAAAATTGGGGAAACGTTTTGTTGGTTCAGCTGTTGAGTTGAACTGTTTGTATAAAGAACGACTGCTTAACCTATGAATGAAATCTATGCCTAATTACTGAATTTTAGTTGCAAAAATTAGATAGTGCTAGTGATTTTTAGCTGCATATTTTGACAAATCACAGTGTTACAAGGTTGACAAATGGCAATGTAACTATATCAACAAATGTCAATCTTTCCAGTTTAGCAAATGGCAACATACCCAATATGACAGATGCAAATCTTACCGAATTGTTTGTACGTGGTTGCACACGGGTCATCCAAAACAACCATTTGCGTTGAAGGGATGCACAAATCCTGCTCGGTACATTTTCTCTTGGCTTCCTGGGGAAGTTGTCGGTTTGCATACGGGTGTTCTAACTAAAATGTTTGCGATCAAGAGCTGCACAAATCCTGCTCGGTACATTTTCCCTTGGCTTCCTGGGGAAGTTGTCGGTTTGCATACGGGTGTTCTAACTAAAACATTTGCGATGAGTGTTTTATATTTAAAAACCATTGACGTTTTTTCAAAAGAAAATCATTTGACAAGTCTGTACATTAAGAGAGAAAAACGCAAGTTCGCTCAAACCATATCTTTCATTCAGTCATACTGCGAATTTATATTCATATGATCGAGATATAGTATTAAACCCAAGAAAAAACTATTTCCGACGACGGCGGAGGCGGCGTGCTGCGTCATCGTTGTCGTTTTCGTCCTTCGGGACGCCATTGTTGAAGTCTTTAATGCGGCACTGAGAGGTAGCATTTGACGGCGGTGTCCCATGCCGCCGAGGGGGGCGCGCACGAAGAGGAAGGCAGGCGGCCATGGAAGTCAAAGGGCCCGCTTCCCAGTGAGCCTGCGCAGCGTACAACTCGCACGCTTCTCGATGAGCCTGCGCATTCGAGGATAGCTTGCACGCCTCTCGGTTAGCCTGCACGCAAGTTCGTCCAAACCATATCTTTCATTCAATCACACTGCGCATTGGAGGACATCTTGCACGCCTCTCGGTCAGCCTGCATAGCGGACTCCGCTCGCATGCCTCCCGTTCAGTCAAGTAGCAGTTCGCACGGCACCTCCTATAGCCATTCAAACCAAGACACATGGCGTCACGTGAATGGTTAACAGAACACACACGACTTGAATTATACAAACGTTTGAGATATTAAAGTGGCAGTTATTTTTTTCAAAATTCCTTGTTGGCTATTATTCGAGTGCGCTTTCTCTCAAAATGGACAAGGAAAATACCACAGCATGTCGGGTGCCATTCCATGATAGCATGCCAAGTTTCATGAATTTTTGACGAGTTTTGGATTTACTAGAGTTTAAAAGTAAAGTATCTCAATGTTTTGCCGGCAATCAACAGTGCCCTGGTGTTTGAAATTCATTCCCATTTCTTGCATGGGACCTAAGCATGAACCCAAGGACATAGATTTGATTTTTCAACCAATTTATATGCACCGGAGCATGTGCATGTAGTTCAAATTTGAATTATGCACATAAAATGCCTAGAAAACCCAATTAATGTATAAAAATGTCCAAACGAACCCCGAAAAATTCCAAAATTTAACACAACACTCCTGTTGTTCCATGTTGACACTAGAAATTTTTTGAAAGCAATAAGAGGCAACAGATATCGTTTCGTCCCCAAAGGTGGCACGTTCCCTACCGAAACCATCAGGGTTGTTGTGAGAAGCTCTGGTTTGTGAGAAGCTTATACCCAAACCTGCCCCAAATGGGACAAATGTTTTACCACGGCATGTTGATGCCGCTCCATGATAGCATGCCAAGTTTCATGAATTTTGGACGAGTTTTGGATTTACTAGAATTTAAAAAGCAGGTATCTCAATGTTTGCGGCTGAGTGACGGTGGCACGGTGTTTGAAATTCATTCCCATTTCTTGCATGGGACCTAAGCATGCACCCAAGGACATAGATTTGTTTTTTCAACCAATTTATATGCACTTGAGCATGTGCATGTATTTCAAATTTGAATTATGCACATAAAATGCCTAGAAAACCCAGTTAATGTATAAAAATTTCCAAACAAACCGCGAAAACTTCCATAATTTAACACAACACTCCTGTTGTTCTATGTTGACACTAGAAAATTTTTGAAAGCAATAAGAGGCAATGGATATCATTTCTTCTCCAAAGGTGGCACATTCCCTACCGAAACCATCAGGCTTGTTGTGAGAAGCTCTGGTTCGTGAGAAGCTTATATCCAAAACTGCATCAAATGGGACAAAAAATTTACCATGGCATGTTGATGCGGCTCCATGATAGCATGCCAAGTTTCATGAATTTCAGACGAGTTTTGGATTTACTAGAATTTAAAAATAAGTTATCTCAACGTTTGCCGGAGAGCCATGGTGTTGTGGTGTTCGAAATTCACCCCCATTCCTTGCATGGGACATTAGCATAAACCCATGGACACATATATGATTTTACAACTGATGTTGGTGCGCCAGAGCATGTGCATGTAGTTTAATTTTGAAGTGTGCACCTGAAATGGCTAGAAAACCAATTTACTGTATAAAATATCCAAACGAACCCTGAATATTTCCATTTTTGATGACATACATATAATTGCATGTTCACTACAGATAAAAGTTCTAGCAATTCAAACACCGTCCATTGCCGGTGTGACCCCATCATGTAATTTGAATCAAGATGAAAAATCAAGTAGATCCCACATAGTTTATTATCACCAACCATGTGAGATGTAGTACAAAATATCCTGGAGCACCATTGGTGTATAGTATGCCTATGACTTACGCGAGAAGGTGCGCCGGCTACAGTCCACAGCCGGCACGTCAAGCACACTACCTCGCTTCCCAAATATCATTTCACTATTCAATCATCGCATGTGAAAGATTGGGATGTGGTCCCGCATCGTGAGGGCAACTTCCGTGGCCCACTCCGGCAAGAGCACGGTCGCAGCCACCATGCGCATGCTAACAAGGTGCATGAGCGTGGTGTCGGTGTCAAAACAGGCGGATCTCGGGTAGGGGGTCCCGAACTATGCGTCTAAGGTCGATGGTAACAGGAGACAAGGGACACGATGTTTACCCAGGTTCGAGCCCTCTCTATGGAGGTAATACCCTATGTCCTGCTTGATTGATCTTGATGAATATGAGCATTACAAGAGTTGATCTACCACGAGATCGAGATGGCTAAACCCTAAAAGCCTAGCCTGTATGACTATGGTAATGATTGTCCTCCCTCCGGACTAAGTCCTCCGGTTTATATAGACACCGGGAGGATTTAGGGTTACACAAGGTCGGTTACAAAGAAAGGAATCTACTTATTTGATCGCCAAGCTTGCCTTCCACGCCAAGGAGAGTCCCGTCCGGACACGGGTGCAGTCTTCGGTCTTCACATCTTCACAGCCCATCACTCCGGCCCATGGCTAACAGGCCGGACGCCCGAGGACCCCTTAGTCCAGGACTCTCTCAGTAGCCCCTGAACCTGGCTTCAATGACAAGGTATCCGATGCGTAGATCTGTCTTCGGCATTGCAAGGCGGGTTCCTCCTCCCGAACTCAAAAATGGTCTTCGGACGAAATGGTCGTGTCCGGACCCGTAACACACACACACCACACACAACCGCAGAGAATAGTATTTTAGGAGTCCAGTCTGATGATAATTCTTATAATGTGACATCACGCTCGCCTGGTTATTTAGTTCGAACCGTTTCCTATCCCGTCGTTCCATGTTTCAAGGTGTGGTCGTTATTGGCACGTCCTGTCGATGCAGAGATCATGTCCCATTATTGCGGGATTCTCATCAATATGAGCGTGGGTAACCCAACCGTCTTGTTGGAAAGATTCCTTAGGAATAGGCAAGTCTTCAGGCTCAGGAGGAGGCGTTCAATACCTGGTGCCTTTATAAAGGAACCAATGGCCGCCTTTTTATGCCAAACCTCTCCTCAGCCTTTCCAACCTCAAGTTCTACTACCCAAGGTTCGACTTCATTGCTCCAAGCTTCCCCATCATGTCCGGGCCCAGCCCTCAAGGTCGATGGGTGGCTTCCTCTGTTACACAGGAGGATATCGCAAATCTTCGGGCGGCTAGATACCTGACCACGGAGATCCCCCACAGGCTTCCTGCTCAAGGACAGGTTATTCCGACCCCCAAGTCCGGCGATAGGGTCGTATTCATCTCTCACTTCCTCCGAGGGCTAGGGTTCGCTCTCCACCCCTTTGTCCGGGGCTAATGTTTTATTACAGACTAGATTTTCATGATCTAGCTCTGGATTCTCTCCTCTGCGTCTTGGCGTTTATCATCACGTGCGAGGCCTTCTTCCGAATCTCCCCACACTTCGGCCTATGGCTCACGACCTTTAGTGTGAAGCCGAAGGTAGTCGACGGGGAACAGGCGGAGTGTGGCGGTGTTGTAGTAAGCAAGCTTACCAACACTCTCTGGCCAAAAGGCTCTTTCACCGAAACTCCGAACCAATGGCGGCGAGGGTGGTTTGACATCATGGAACCCCATAGTACCAAGTGGGCAGCTATACCTGCGTTCTATTCCAGCCCTCCATTACAGCTTGCATCATGGATCAATAAGGGGCTGGACTGGGGATCAATTGATGAAGTGCATACTCTACAGAGCCGCATCCGAACCCTCCTTGAGAAGGACATCGATCTTGTCGACGTGATTCAAGTAATGCTAGTCTGCCGAGCTTTTCCATGCCAGCGTAGGCCTCTCTGCATGTGGGAGTTCAATCCGGAAGGACCACAAACCCTCCAACACTTCTTTGGCATTACACACAAAGGGATGTGGAAGTTGTTTTTTGGGAAACGAAAACATTGGCCGGACACCACTGAGGATGCCGTCCTTGACTGCAACCGTCCAGATACCCCGGTAAGCACTTGACTTCCGAACACTTTGCAGTTCAGTATGCCGTAATATGTTACTGAGCAAACTATCTTCTTCCAGGGCTGGATAAAGAAAGCGGAACTAATTAGGTGTTCGGCCCCCTTCCCGAAGGCTCAGCGGATCCCGTGTTAACAAGGATACTGGCCTCGGCACCCTACCAGATGCATGTGAAGGAGAGCAAAGCGGAGAGTGGGAGGACCAAAGATGGCCTCCATCCCGAAGGTATATCAGACATTGTGTCCGGGGGAATCAAGATTACAACGTACGAAGACACCAATGGAGGGGAAGTCGACATCTCTTCGCCTCACGGAAAGAAAAGGGCCGCCTCCGAAGATTGGGAGGAAAAGGCTCCTAAGAGAGGCAAGATGCCTCTGACGGGTGGCCCGGGCATGGAGGATGACGTCATCGTGCACTCCTACGACGAGGACAAGCCTTAGGCCAAATCGTAACTGAATGAGGGTGTTTTAAACATGTCCTGTTCCTTTCTTGTAACATCTAGAATATATGTTTTTTGCAGTTCGGCATGCAGTCTTCTTCAACAGTCCTCTTCCTTGGGGGATCTTCTCCCGGATATGATGGAAGGCGAGACGCCTCCACCGGTCTCCTCGCCCAATAGGGCGGATGACTTCGAGGTGTCGTCGCGGAGGGTCTCCCCTGGCCGACAAGTGGTGCAAGGGATGAAGACACTATTCAAAGGTGATACTTCGGAGGCCGAGGGTCCGGGGACCAATAATGGAGGTCCCGAGCAGTCCGGTCTATAGCCGGATACGAATAAACAGATTCCTTTAAAGGGAGGCCGTACTCCTTCAGCAGCTTCCGGGGACCCAGAGGCGCCGGATATATTGACGAACATGTAGCGGCAGGCATCCGTCTCGGAGGAACACTATACCTTGATGGGCATTGTGGTTGAAAAGGTCCTGTCCCTGAAAAGCGGATTGAATGAGGCCTTCGTGGGCCTGCTAAGAGGCTTCGAGGTTTGTACTGTAACATGATCGATTGTGTTTTATTCACAAAATACACCTGTCTATAGATAGTAGCCCCTGAGACGCTGATTGGCTTCCTGAGGGAGGTGATTAGAGGATCAAAAGATATGCCCAGGAAATAATCTGATTAATTGGAACACAGGCTGTGACCTCCCTGGTAACTGCCCGGACTACAGAAGTTGTGGATTTGCAACACAAGATTGATGAGGCGGATAATGATATCACGCTTATCAACATGCGACTTGACGAGGCGCAAGGTATGTTTTTGGGGCAGCCATACTATGCACATGTCTACAATATAAGCATGATGCGAAGATTTCTGTAATAAGATGTACATATCTGCAGATGGTGCTGCCGCGGTCGAGATCCTTCGAGCTGAGCTAGCCCGGGCCAAGGAGCAGGCCCGGATTAGTAATGCGGCTGCTGAAAAGGCATCTGCCGAGTTAAAGGCCGAACAAGCTGCTCGGCACCAGTACGAGAAAAAAATATCCTCGATTACGCTTGAACTAACGGCGGCTGCTAGCCGCTGCAGATTTCTCGAGAGGGATAATAAAGCCAAAACGGCTGATCTTGACAAGGCCTTACAAGAGGCAAGAGAAGCCCGGTCCAAATCTAGAGCGGGCCGGGAGGAGATCCGGCAAGCTGGGGAGATCGCGGTTGGTAAGCCCTTCTTATTGCAAACTAAGTTTGGTGATCCGAATTATGCCCCGCTTAATCAAGTCTGGAGTTCTCCAGATGCTTTGTTGGATTTGCCGAAGAGTGCTTCCGATGCGGCGCAGTTTTACCAAGCGCAAGAAGGGTATGCAATGGAGAAGCTTTTCTGGTCGCAATTTGGTGCGTTAAAGCGCCCACTGTTGGTGAACGAGCAGATGACCCAATGGGAAGAACTGCACCGGATATCCGGCGCTGTGATGAAAGACGTCATAGTCCGGCTATGGCCGACCGAGCCAATTCTGGATAGTTATTTTGGTTTGGTGCGGAGACTTGCTGCCACGGTGCCGCGCATCGACGCCGTTAAGCGGTCAACATGCATTGAAGGTGCACGGATGGCCTTTGCCCGTGTGAAAACATACTGGATGAAGATGAAGGCCATCGATGTTGCAGTGAAGAGTCCACCCAAGGGTAAGGACCATCATGCACCAGAGCATTATTTCAAAGATGTCTTAGTGGCTGCCCGGTTGATAGAGGGCCAGTGCTCAAAAGATATGATAATCGAGTGAGATGTATTGACATTATGAAAAACGGTATTATGAAATAATAAGTTTATTTTAGAGTTGCCTAAAAGCTTTGAATCCTCCCGTGCAGCCATTTTTTTATATAATCTGAAAGATTTCCAGTCCTCGTCTTCAGCCCCTCGTAGGAAATACAGGGGTGTTCGGAAAAGCAATTGATCACTCTTAACCCAATGTCTTGGAACAAAAAGGAGGTGTCAATGCGGTGAACTAGGCAATCGGACTATAGGGTGTTAACACTTTCACTTAGCCATAGGAGTTTTATGGTGTATCTACGATATAGATCCGGTTATGTACGCACTTATCCCAATGCGGTGCCTTACATGGATGATCCAAAAGAAGGTCCTTCGTATAATACGGGGGAATCGCAAAAGATCCCGTTAAGTCGTCGAGCGGTTGACCAGCTCTCGCCACATCATGACATTCAGTTTTTGGCTTTCTCTACCGAGGTGTTTGACCAGGTGAACCGGAAACACAATCGCAGTAGTTCTCCCTTTACTACCCTAGCCGATAGAGTGGAACGTAGGGTAGCAAGCACAGGAGCCGGGAAACCCAACTATTGACCCAAGACATGATTCGGAGCTGATGCATATAAGGTCGAACTCGCGACGCCGAAGTATGCCATGAAGCTATTCGGACTTTGTTGGCAACTTATTTTGTTCCTATGTCGAGCCCCTGGCAAGGTATGCCGGGGTGGGTGTGTAAAACAACCAAAAGGAGCAAAATTCGGTTCTTTATAGAAAAGTGAATACCGGGTACAGAGTATATTCACTAGAACCTAGGTGACATGCCAATTGTCATTTTATAGATGATAACGCCACAACCCCGGCTATTTGACATGCCGGGGGTCGGCGACTGAGGAAACAGGCACTTTACATGCTCGAAAAAATAGAGAGTGCGGTCTACAAAAAGTTATTTTGGACCCCCTGTCGCACGTCTCCGCCGCCGTTCCTAAGTGGAGGGGCTCCTTTACAGGAGTAGCCTTTGGGTGAATTTAGGAACCCGGACTCTGATACCGTCCATGAGATGACCAGCCTTTGCGGTACCTGTGGCAAGGGATAATGGAAAAAGAAAGAGTAATTTAGAAAAAGGGAAAAGGAAATAGTTTATGGGAGTACTTGTAGATCCGTCCGTGTTATGCTTCCGCAGATGCCCAGGCTATTTCAAGTGCATAGTTATGTATGCGCGGTACACATTTCGCAGGTATATGAGGCGGACGGCAGAAGTCGAACTGCTAGTTCTGCTCCAAACTTGGTCGATCATGTTGAATGGAGACTGGTGTCTTAACGGCCAACAAGGTATGCGGCTTAATGAGACCGCTTTGTACCTCGGCTGATGTCGCCGTAGTGTGATCCTCAGTCCGGAGGGAGTGTCTCTCCAGCTCCCCTGTATAGTCGTGCGTCACGTATACCATGTTCATTGTTTTCACTTCGGGGGGAAATTGCTTCTGGTCCCCGGAATTTGGTTGGTGAGTCTCTTTGTCATCGCTATGGCCTGGCGGCCTCCGCCCCTTGTGTTCGACATTGAGCTTGCCAGCCTGCTTGAAGACCCAACAACTTCTGTTGGTATGATTAGCTAGTTTGTTGGGGTGGCCATGAATCTGGCAGGGCCGGTCCAATATCTTGTCCATATTGGATGGTCCATCTCTGTTTGCCTTAAATGGCTTCTTCCGTTGACCGGATTTGGGGCCGCTGAATTCGGCGCTAACCATTATGTCATGCGTTCTTCGTTATCATTGCGGCGTTTGTATTTGCTATATCGGGGTTTGCCATTGCCGTCCCGGACTTCGGAAGTGCCCAGATCGCTGGCACTGTTGCTTCTACGAGCGAGCCATCTGTCTTCTCCCATGCAAAAATGGGTCATCATAGCGGTAAGGGATGGCATGGATTTTGTTTTTTTACCGAGGTGGCGAGCGAGCCACTCGTCCCGGACGCTGTGCTTGAAGGCTGCTAGGGCTTCCGCGTCCAGATAGTTGACAATTTGGTTCTTTTTAACTAAGAACCTAGTCCAGAGCTTCTTGGCTAACTCTCTAGGTTGCTGGACAATGTGACTTAAGTCATCGACATCTGGTGGCCGGACATATGTACCTTGGAAGTTGTTGAGGAAAGCCTCTTCCAAGTCCTCTCAGCTGCTAATAGAATTTTTAGGTAGGCTGTTTAGCCAGTGCCGAGCTGGCCCTTTGAGTTTAAATGGAGGTATTTGATGGCGTGGAGGTCATCCCCACGAGCCATATGAATGTGGAGAATAAAGTCCTTGATCCACACCACGGGGTCAGTTGCTCCATCATATGATTCGATATTTATGGGTTTAAACCCTTCTGGAAATTCATGATCCATTACTTCGTCAGTGAAGCAAAGAGGGTGTGAGGTGCCTCTATATCGGGCCGCATCGTGACGTAGCTCCAATGGATTCCGTCTGTGGTGTTCGGCCCGTGCAAGACTAGGCTTGTCACGACCGAATAGATAGCCGTCGACATGTGCCGAGGTACGTCCTTGTGATCCGTAGATCGATCTGGTATGCCCTGCTCTATTATTCAGGTCCTGCCGGAGGTCATATGTGTGACCACGAGCTGTTTTATCTTTGCCTTTATAATGAGACAGGGTGGGCTAGTGTTCGGCTTGAGTTACTGCTTTATCCCGACCACGTGGTAGTCAGTCAGCCTCGTTGCATGATGAAGGTATGGGCTCCAGCGCCTCATCATCGAACTGAGGTAGCAATTTGTGCTTCGGGTAACTTTTGGCTAGGCGCTTAAGGCCGTATTCTTCGCCATCTATCATTTAAGAGGTCTTGATAAACTTGAAGTTGTTGCTGCTTCTTTTTCAGGCTTCTTGCGGTGGCTATTAGCTGGCGCTTGAAGCGTTCCTGCTCGAGAGGTTCTTTAGGTACGATGAAATCCTCGTTGCCGAGGCTCACCTCGTACTCAGAGAGTGGAAGATAATTACTGTCCTCCGAGTCTTCGTTGATGGCCTGTTCATCGGGGCTATCTTGCCCATCTTCCCGTTCTTCTTGTTCAGGAGTTTCTTCAATGGGGTCTTCATTATCGTCGGCACCGTCAGGAGTATTATCTTCTCCTGTGCTGGTATTGCTATCTTTTGCATGACGTGACTTAGAGCGGCGCCGCTGATGTCGGTGCTTAGGCTGTGTCCCAGGAGGTTTGTCCTCGACTGGATCTTCTTTGTCGTCTTCGTTAGATTCTTTAGGTGTATCCACCATATATACGTCGTACGAAGAAGTGGTCGTCCCGCGTCCGGTAAATGGCGGGTTTTGGCCATGCTCCTCGTTTGCATCGTCGTCCATACTAATGAAAGGGAAGAGGCTTCCCAATATCCTCCTATTATTTCTTATGATGAATCAGGTAACGAGGAGGAGCCTTCTATTCAACCAATCTCATCAATAAGGAGCTCCGAAAAGAGGATTAAACCCGCACATGATGTGAAGAAGAAAAAGAAAAGATGGAGAACAAAAGGTAAAAATGTATCCCTCCCAAATGATGTTGCTCCTATTACTCATTGTGATGATGATAATTGTTATACTATTGGTGCTATCCATACTATTAATGATGAGAGTGATTATGCTTATGATATGAAAAGGCCCAAACTTGGGGATGCTATGTTTGATGAGAATGACATGTTTGAGAATGTATTTGCTGCAATTAATGTTAGTCCCAAGCTTGGGGATTCTATGTTTAATGAATATGATATTTGTAGTCTCCCAAGTTTTGATATGCAAATTTGTTATGATGATAGCATGCCGCCTACTTATGATGATTATATTGATGAAAGTGGGTTTGGAAGAGTGTCAACTTTAGGAAGTAATGATCCCACTATTTTGGAGGATGTTGAATCTTATTGTGATAATTATGAAAGTGAATTTGGAGAGGTCATGACTTTATTTAGTAATGATTCCACTATCTTGGAAGAGGTCTCAATTGATTATGATGATAACAAAGTTGCTACTTATGATGATTATTGTGATGATACTTATGCTATAAAAACTAATGATGATGATATTTATAAAACTTGTCATGATTATGATTACCCCTTTTCAGAACATTACTCTTTTAATTTGGAAACAATTTATAGTATTCAAGTTTCTTATGATACTCCCACTATTCAGAATGAGAAGAATTTTGCTTATGTGGAGAGTAATAAAATTTCTATGCTTGTAGATCATGAAAAGAATGCTTTATGTGATAGTTATATTGTTGAATTCATTCATGAAGCTACTGAAAATTATTATGAGGGAGGAATATATGCTTGTAGGAATTGCAATAATATCAAGTTTTCTCTATGTGCTTAAAGTATTGAAGTTAAGCTTGTTTTGCCTTCCTATGCTAGTTGAGTATTGTTCCCATAAGTTGTTTGCTCACAAAATCCCTATGCATAGGAAGTGGGTTAGACTTAAATGTGCTAGTCATATTCTTCATGATGCTCTCTTTATGTTTCAATTCTTACCTTTTATGAGAACATCATTGAAATCATCATGCCTAGCTAGGGGCGTTAAACGATAGCGCTTGTTGGGATGCAACCCAATTTTATTTTTGTTATTTGCTTTTTGCTCCTGTTTAGTAATAAATAATTCATCTAGCCTCTGTTTAGATGTGGTTTTATGTTTTAATTAGTGTTTGTGCCAAGTAGAACTTTTGGGAAGACTTGGGTGAAGTCTTTGTGATCTTGTTGTAAAAAATAGAAACTTTAGCGCTCACCAGATTAGCTGCCATTTTTACTGGAGAGTGCGATTAAGTTGATTCTTTTTTCAGATGATTAATAGACAAATTCCTCAGGTCCACCAATTTATTTGAGAATTTTTTTGATTTCCATAAGTATATGTTTGATACAGATTACAACAGACTGTTCTGTTTTTGACAGGTTCTGTTTTCTATGTGTTGTTTGCTTATTTTGATGAATCTATGAGTATTATTGGAGGGTGTGAACCATAGATGAGTTGGAATACAATAGATATTACACCAATATGAATTTATAATGAGTTCACAACAGTACCTAAGTGGTGATTTATTTTCTTATACTAACGGAGCTCACGAGTTTTCTGTTAAGTTTTGTGTTGTGAAGTTTTCAAGTTTTGGGTAAAGATCCGATGGACTATGGAATAAGGAGTGGCAAGAGCCTAAGATTGGTGATGCCCAAGGCACCCCAAGGTAATATTCAAGGACCACCAAGAGCCTAAGTTTGGGGATGCCCCAGAAGGCATCCCCTCTTTCATCTTTGTTCATCGGTAACTTTACTTGGAGCTATATTTTTATTCACCACATGATATGTGTTTTGCTTGGAGCGTCATTTTATTTTACTTTGCTTGCTGTTTGAATAAAATACCAAGATCTGAAATTATTAAATGTTAGAGAGTCTTCACATAGTTTCATAATTATTCGACTACTCATTGATCTTCACTTATATCTTTTGGAGTAGTTTGTCATTTGCTCTAGTGCTTCACTTGTATCTTTTAGAGCACGGTGGTGGTTTCATTTTATAGAAATAATTGATCTCTCATGCTTCACTTATATTATTTTGAGAGTCCTTTAGAAAAACATGGCAATTTGGTTTTAGATAATGAAAAACTTTCATATAAGTGCATTGAATACTAAGAGAAGTTTGATACTTGATGATTGTTTTGAGATATGGAGATAGTGATATCAAAGTTGTGCTAGTTGAGTAGTTGTGAATTTGAGAAATACTTGTGTTGAAGTTTGCAAGTCTCGTAGCATGCACGTATGGTAAACATTGTGTAACAAATTTGAAACATGAGGTGTTATTTGATTGCCTTCCTTATGAGTGGTGGCCGGGGATGAGCGATGGTCTTTTCCTACCAATCTATCCCCCTAGGAGCATGCGCGTAATACTTGGATTTTGATGACTTGTATATTTTTGAAATAAGTATGTGAGTTCTTTATGACTAATGTTGAGTCCATGGATTATACGCACTCTCACCCTTCCATCATTGCTAGCCTCTTCGGTACTGTGCATTGCCCTTTCTCACCTTGAGAGTTGGTGCAAACTTCGCCGATGCATCCAAACCCCGTGATACGATATGCTCTATCACACATAAACCTCCTTATATCTTCCTCAAAACAGCCACCATACCTACCTACTATGGCATTTTCATAGCCATTCCGAGATATATTGCCATGCAACTTTCCACCGTTCCGTTTATTATGACACGCATCATCATTGTCATATTGCCTTGCATGATCATGTAGTTGACATCGTATTTGTGGCAAAGCCATCATTCATAATTTTTTCATACATGTCACTCATGAGTCATTGCACATCCCCGTACACCTCCGGAGGCATTCATATAGAGTCATATCTTGTTCTAGTATCGAGTTGTAATCATTGAGTTGTAAATAGAAGTGTGATGATCATCATTAATAGAGCATTGTCCCAAATAAAACGAAGAAAAATAAAAGGGGCAATGCTACTATCCTTTTTCCACACTTGTGCTTCCAAGTAGCACCATGATCTTTATGATAGAGAGTCTCTTGTTTTGTCATTTTCATATACTAGCGGGAACTTTTCATTATAGAACTTGGCTTGTATATTCCAACAATGGGCCTCCTCAAGTGACCTAGGTCTTCGTGAGCAAGCAAGTTGGATGCACACCCACTTAGTTTCTTTTGTTGAGCTTTCATACATTTATAGCTCTAGTGCATCCGTTGCATGGCAATCCCTACTCCTTGCATTGACATCAATTGATGGGCATCTCCCTAGCCCATTGATTAGCCGCATCAATGTGAGACTTTCTCCTTTTTTGTCTTCTCCACACAACCCCCTTCATTATATTCTATTCCACCCAAAGTGCTATATCCATGGCTCACGCTCATGTATTGCGGAAAGTTGGAAAAAGTTTGAGATTACTAAAGTGTGAAACAATTTCTTGGCTTGTCATCGGGGTTGTGCATGATGAGAGCATTGTTGTGTGACGAAAATGGAGCATGACCAAACTATATGATTTTGTAGGGATGAACTTTCTTTGGCCATGTTATTTTGAGAAGACATGATTGCTTAGTTAGTATGCTTGAAGTATTATTATTTTTATGTCAATATTAAACTTTTATCTTGTATCTTTCCGATCTGAACATTCATGTCACAATAAAGAAAATTACATAGATAAATATGTTAGGTAGCATTCCACATCAAAAATTCTATTTTTATCATTTACCTACTCGAGGACGAGCAGGAATTAAGCTTGGGGATGCTTGATACGTCTCCAACGTATCTATAATTTTTGATTGTTCCATGCGATTATATTATCTGTTTTAGATGTTTATGGGCTTTATTATACACCTTTATATTATTTTTGGGACTAACCTATTAACCGGAGGCCGAGCCCAAATTGTTGTTTTCTTGCCTATTTTAGTGTTTCGAAGAAAAGGAATGTCAAACGGAGTCCAAACGGAATGAAACCTTCGGGAGAGTTATTTTTGGAATGGAAGCAATCCAGGAGACTTGGAGTAGACGTCAGGGAAGCTCTGAGGTGGCTACGAGGTAGGGAGGCGCGCCCCCACCCTCATGGACCCCTCGTGGCTCCCCTGACCGACTTGTTTCGCCTATATATGTCCATATACCCTAAAAACATCGGGGAGCGGAATAGATCGGGAGTTCCGCCGCCGCAAGCCTTTGTAGCCACCAAAAACCAATCGAGACCCTGTTCCGGCACCCTGCCGAAGGGGGAATCCCTCACCGGTGGCCATCTTCATCATCATGGCGCACTCCATGACAAGGATGGAGTAGTTCACCCTCGTGGCTGAGGGTATGTGTCGGTGTCAAAACCGGCGGATCTCGGGTAGGGGGTCCCGAACTGTGCGTCTAGGATCGATGGTAACAGGAGACAGGGGACACAATGTTTACCCAGGTTCGGGCCCTCTCTATGGAGGTAATACCCTACGTCCTGCTTGATTGATATTGATAAATATGGGTGTTACAAGATTTGATCTACCACAAGATCATGATGGCTAAATCCTAGAAGCCTAGCCTATATGACTATGGTAATGAATGTGTCCTTTCCAGACTATCCCCTTCGGTTTATATAGACACCGGGGGGGGGGGTCTAGGGTTTACATAGAGTCGGTTACATAAGAAGGAATCTTCATAGTCGGTCGCCAAGCTTGCCTTCCACGCCAAGGAGAGTCCAATCTGGACACAGGTATGGTCTTCGGTCTTCATGTCTTCACAGCCCATCAATCCGGCCCAATAGATAACAGGTCGGACGCCCAAGGACCCATTAGTCCAGGACTCCCTCAGTAGCCCCTGAACCTAGCTTCAATGACAAGGAGTTCGGCGCGCGGATTGTCTTCGGCATTGCAAGGCGGGTTCCTTGTTATCCGACCTTCAAGATAGCGATTGTATCTGGACTTGTATGCACAACCATAGAGGATATAATATTTCATGGGTTCAACCCACTGACCACTTTCTGGTAATACAACACCACGCCCGTCCTTTACTTGCGAACCGTTTTAGCCGGCCCGTCGCCCCACGTCCCAGGATGTGGCATTACTGGCGTATTTTATCCAAACGGAGATCGTGCCTCCCTTTTTTAGGGGATTCCCGTCGACCCGAACGTGGGTAACCCAACCGTCGCTTGGGTACAATTCCTTGGAAACAAGCATGTTTTTGAGGCCCGAGAGGAGACGTTTGATATTTGCAGCCTTTATATAGGGGTACAGACCCGTCTTTTTCTTCCACGCTTGCCTCTTCCTCAACTCCTGCTACCCCGAGCTCCAACTCCCGGGCTTCCGTCGCCACCAGCCCCAACCATGTCCGGATCTAGCCGTCCAGGCCGGTGGGTAGCCTCTTCTGTCACGGAGGAAGACATTGCAAAGCTTCGGGCAGCGTGGTACCTGACCGCTGAAATCCACCATTGGCTTCCCGCCGAGGGGCAAGTCATTCCCACCCCCAGATCCGACGAGAGGGTCGTGTTCGTGTCCCACTTCCTCCGCGGGTTGGGATTTGCACATAACCCCTTCGTCCGAGGGCTCATGTATTATTACGGGCTAGACTTGCACGATTTGTCCCCGGACACTATTCTTCTTATCTCGATGTTTATCGTCACATGTGAAGCCCTCCTCTGAACTCCTCCGCACTTCGGCTTGTGGCTCAAGACTCTCGATGTGAAGCCGCAAGTGGTAGAGGGGGAGCAGGCCGAGTGCAGCGGCGCTGCAGTAAGCAAGCTTGCTAGTGCCATTTGACTGAAAGGATCCTTCGCCAAATCTTCTGATCTATCGCAGCAGGGGTGGTTCTATATCACCGAGCCCTGTAGCTCCAAGTGGGCGACCGCGCTCGTATTTTGACCCGGCCCTCCAACTCAACTTGCATTGTGGATTAATAAGGGGCTAGATTGGAGATCAGCGAATGATGTGCAAACTCTGCAAAGTTGCATCTGGAACCTTATTCAGAGGGACATCGACATAGCCAGCGTCGTTCATATAATGCTAGTTCATCGGACCCTGCCATGCCAGCGACGGCCTACCACCTATGGGAGTTCAATCCATAAGGGCCACAGACTCTTCAGAACTTCTTCGGCACAACGCACGAAGGAATGTGGAGATTAGTATTCGGAAAACGAAGGGAATGGCCGGACACCGCCAGAGATGTCAGCCTAGATTGCAACCATCCGGACACCCTGGTAAGTACACATTTACCGAATACCTTACAGTCAGATATCCAGTGGCAAGAAACCAGCGATATCATCCTTTTTCAGGGCTGGATAAAGAAGGTGCAATTGATTAGGTGTCTGGCTCCCCTTCCCAAAGACTCAGCTACTCCTGTATTAACAAGGATGCTGGCCTCGGCGCCATACCAGGCATCAGCAGGGGAGGGAGAGAAGACCCAAGATGGCCTTGGTTCTCGAGGCAAGTCGGACACTGAGTCCGGAGAAGTCGACCTTTCCTCGCCCGAGGATGGAGGCAGGAAAGGACCCAGTGTTCCTTCTCTAAACAGGAGGAAAAGGGCCGCCTCTGAAGATGAGGAGGGGCGGTCTTTTAAGAAGGGCAAGATGCCATCGTTGACCAGCTTGGGCTTGGAAGACGATGCCGTTGAGCAGCTCCAACAAGGGGACAAACCCTCGGCCAGACCATAAGAGAATCCGGAGTGCCTTGATAGCGTCCTGTTCCGTTGTTGTTACCATAATGCATTCATGCATTTTTACAGGTCGGCACGGAGTTTTTCTGGGCGATCCTCTTCTTCGGGGAGTCTTCTTCCAGAGATGATGGAGAGCGAGACGCCTCCTCCAACGTCCTCGCCCATCAAGGCGGATGAATCTGAAGTGTCATCCCGGAGGGTCCCTTTAAACCAGGGGAAAGAAGAGGCGGTAGCCCAAGGTGGACCTCTGACCATCCGAGATTCCAGGGCTGATGGTAATGAGGGCCCCGGAATGTCCAGTTCACAGCCGACAGCGATTTTGGAGGCACACGAGCAGATTCTTCAAAGGATGATCGTGCTATTGGAGCAGTTTCCAGAAACCTAGAGACTCCGGATATGTTGTGAGACATGTTGCGGAAAGCATCCGTCTCGGGGGAACAGCATACCTTGATGGGTACAGTGATTGAGAAGATTTCGTCCGCGAAGAGCGGATTAAATGAAGCCTTCATGAGCCTACTGAAGGGCTTCGAGGTTTGTAACATAACATTTTCAGCTATGTGTCATTTGTGAAGATACGCCTGTGTATAGGTAGTAGCCCCTGATACTCGGGTTGGCTTCCGTTGGGAAGCAAAACGGAGGATCGAAAAAGGATCGTTTGAGGACTAACCTGATAAACCTTGAACGCAAGCTGCTTCCCCTTTGGCCACTTCCCGGACTACGGAGATTGCTGATTTGCAGCAGAAGCTTGACGTGGCAGGGGGTGATCTTGCTTTAATCAATATGCGTCTTGACGAGTCGCAAGGTATGTATTCGGTGCAATCTCATACATTTTTGTAGTGTAAGCATAACGCTGAAATTTGGCTGCAGATAGTGTTGCCGCCTTTGAAGCTCTTCGAGCGGAGCTAGCCCGGGCCAAGGAGCAGACCCGGCGTAGCAATGCTACTGTTGAAAAGGCATCGGCTGAATTAGAAGCCAAAGGAGCTGCAAGGCGCCAAGATGAGGAGAAGATATCCAAGGTGACGCTCGAGCTGGAGAATGCTACCGGCCGCTATGAATTTCTGGAGAAGAAGAATGAAGCCTTAATGGCTGATTTAGAGAAGGCCTTACAAGAGGCAAGAGGAACATGGTCGGAATGCAGAGCAGCCCGTGAGGAGGTTCGACAGGCGAGGGAGATTGCGGCTGGAAATCCCTTTCTGCTACAAACCAAGTTCGGCGACCCAAACTATGCCCAGCTCAACCAAGTATGGAGTTCTTCGGACGAGTTCTTGGATTTGCCGAAGAGTTCTGCCAATGCGGCGCAATATTACCAAGCGCGGGATGGATATGCAATGTAGAAGCTTTTTTTTCGTAGTTTGGCGCATCAAAGTGCCCTTTGTTGCTTAATGAATAGATGTCCCAGTGGGCCGAACTTCATAGGATGTCCGGCGCTGCCATGAAGGACGTAGTAGTCCGGTTGTGGCCAACCGAGCCTATTTCGAATAGCTATTTCGGTTTAGTGCAAAGGCTTGTTGATGCGGTGCCGCGTATCGATGCTGTGAAGCGGTCTGCGTGCATTGAGGGTGGACGGATGGCTTTTGCCCGAGTCAAGACATTCTGGGGGAAGATGAAGGCCATCGATGTTGCGACGAAGGGTCCACCCAAAAGCAAGGACCGTCCAAAAACGGAGCATTATTTTGAAGACGTCCTAGAGGCCGCCCGCTTTGTAGAGGGTCAATGCTCAAAAGACATAATGTTCGAGTGAGGTGTATGAAAATTGTAAAAACAATTTTGTAGTTAATCTATTTATGTTTTGCTTGAGATCTTGAATTCCTCCTGTGCGGCCGTTTTGATATAATCTGAAAGTTTTCCAGTCGTCGGTTTCACCCCCTCGTAGGAAGTACGGGGGTGTTCAGAAAAGCATTTAATCACACTTTATCCAATGTCTTGGTCCATGAAGGAGGTCATAATGTGGCGAACTAGGCAATCGGACTATAGGGCGTTAACACTTTCACTTAGCCATAGGAGTTTTATGGCGGAGCTACGACATAGCCCCTGGTATGTATGCGGCGTATGGTACCTTACATATTTGACCTGAAAAATATCCCTCGTGTGACACGGAGAATCGCTAAAGATTCTAATAAGTCGTCAAGTGGTTGACCAGCTCACGCCGCATCATGACAGTCAGTTTTCGGCTTTCTCTACTGAGGTGCTCATCCGGTTTAGACCAGGGCACAATCGCAGTAGTTCTCCCTTTACTACCCTAGCTGATAGAGCGGAATGTAGGGTAGCAAGCACAGGGACATGCAACCCAACTATTGACCCAAGACAATGATTCACGGCTGATGCATATAAGGCCAAACTTGCGACGCCGAAGTGTGCTATAGAGCTGTTCGGACTTTTACTGGCAACTCATTTGTTCCCACACAGAGCCCCTGGCAAATTAGGCCAAGGTATTTTTGTGAAATAACCATAGGAGCCATATTGGTCGGGAAAACCATATGGATGACTAACTCGGATATTGTTTACTGGTAACTGAGCGATATGCCGATGATTACTTATGATATATGTATATAAAAGCCACCCCGGCTATTTGACATGCTCGGGGTTGGAGGCGGAGGAACAGGCATAGTACAGGCTCGAAAAATAGAGAGTGCGGTCTACAAAAAATATTTTGGACCTCCTGTCGCATGTCTGCGCCGCCAGTCCTCGGTGGGTGGAGTCCTTGATGGACATAGCCCCTTAGGTGAGTATACAGATCCGGACTCCGATTGAGCCAGTTTCCGATTTTTATCCTGTTCGTCACCTGTTTTTTAAAGGATATCGAAAGAGGAAATAAAAAAGGAAAGTAAATAGGTATACATAGAAAAAGGTTACTAGAGTGCTCGCAGGCTTCTCCATATTATGCTTCCGCCGATGCCATGGTATCTTGAGTGCGTAATGATGTACGCGTGGTACAAACTTTGTAGGTGTACGGAGTGGGCGGCGGAAGCCGGGTTGCTATTTCCATTCTAGGGGTAGTCGATCCTCGGGTGGAGACTGCTTCAGACCCCCGGTTTTTCGTTGGTGAATCTTTCCGTCATCCCTGTCGCTTGGCGGCTTCCTTCCCCTGTGTTCGGCGTTGAGCTTGCTGGCCTGTTTAAAGACCCAGCAGTTTTTGTTGGTGTGATTGGCTGGTTTATCGAGGTGGCCATGAATCTGGCAGGGTCAGTCCAAAATCATGTCCAGGTTGGATGGTTCATCTCGGTTCGCCCTGGATGGCTTCTTCCGCTGACCGGGCTTGGGGTTGCTGAATCCGGCGTTGACCATTGTGTTGCCTGATCTTTCATTGTCAGTGTGACTGTTGTTTTTGCTTCCCCGTGGCTTGCCGTTGGCGTCTCGGATTTTTGAGGTGCCCTGGTTGCTGGCACTATTGCTTCTACGAGCGAGCCAACTATCTTCTCCCGTGGAAAAGCGAGTCATCAGAGCAGTGAGAGCTGTCATGGATGTAGGTCCTTCTTGGCCGAGGTAGCGTGCAAGCCATTCATCCCGGATGCTGTGTCTGAAAGCCGCGAGGGCTTCCGCGTCCGGACAGTCGACGATTTGGTTCTTTTTTACTAAGAACCGGGTCCAGAGCTCCCTGGCTGATTCGTCGGGCTATTGGACGATGTGACTTAAGTCATCGGCATCCGGTGGCCGGACATGTGTTCCTTGGAAGTTATCGAGGAAAGCCTCTTCCAAGTCCTTCCAGCTGCCTATGGAATTTTCAGGCAAGCTGTTTAACCAGTACCGAGCTGGTCCTTTTAGTTTTAGTGGGATGTATTTAATGGCGTGGAGGTCGTCTCCACGGGTCATATGGATGTGGAGGATGAAATCTTCTATCCATACTGCGGGATCGGTTGTCCCGTCGTATGATTCAATATTGACGGGTTTGAATCCTTTGGGAAATTCATGATCCATTACCTCATCAGTGAAGCAAAACGGGTGTGCAGCGCCTCTATGTTGGGCCACACTGTGGCGTAATTCCGAAGGAGTCCCATTGCTGTTTTCGGCCTGGTCGCGGCGAGGTGTGACACGTCCGAATAGGTAGCCATCGTCGCGTGTCAAAGCATATTTTTGTGATCCGTAGATCAGTCTTGCACTTCCTGCTCTATTGTCCCAGTCCCTCTGCAGGTTGTCTGGGTAATCCTGGCCTGCGTTGTTCTTGCCTTTATGGCGAGGTGGGGTGGTCTGGTGTTCGGCTTGGGTTGCCTTTTTATCCAGACAGAGTTACCGGCGACCTGCCATGCTCTGTGACGATGGTATGGGCCCCGACGCCCTGTCATCGGACTAGTAGAGCAATCTGTGCTTTGGGTAGCTTTTTGCTAGGCCATTGAGGCCATATTCTTTGGCGACCAGGACTTCGGTCCATCTGTCGTTGAGTAGGTGTTGGTCAGCTTGAAGCTGCTGCTGCTTCTTTTTCAGGTTCCTTGCCGTAGCTATCAGCTTGCGCTTAAAGCGCTCCTGTTCGAGGGGCTTTTCGGGTATGATGAAGTCTTCGTCGCTGAGGCTTTCCTCATCTTCGGAGAGCGGAAGGTAGTTGTCGTCTTTCGATCCGTCGTTGTGCAGGGCTTGTTTGTCGGGGCTGCCTTGCCTGTTTTCCTGTTCCTCCTGCTCGAATGTTGCTCCCACAGGGTCTTCATTGCTTTCGGCACTGTCTGGAGTACTATTTTCTCCAGTGCCATTATTGCTGCGGTGTGGCTTGGGGCGTCGGAACTTAGACTGTGACTCAGGAGTTTTAACTAGGTCTCCCTTGTCTCTGCCGCGAAGCTTTTTGAGTGTATCGATCATGTACACGTCATGTAAAGGGGCGGCCGTTTTGCACCTGATGATTGGCGGATCTTGGCCTTGCCCCTTATCTGCATCATTTTCTTGGCCGTCAATGTCTGCGGAGCCAGGAGTGGGCATGTCGGTTAAGTCCTCGATAGTGGCTATGAAGTGGGTGGCGGGCGAGAAGCAAAATTCTCCGTCGTTAGCCCCTAGTTCGAACCGGACATAGTTCGGCTACGAGCCTCCCGTGAATGACAAGTTCCTTAAAGAGTTTAGCACATCGCCCAAAGGTGAGTGCTGAAAGACATCTACGACAGTGAATTCGAAGATCGATAATCGATCTAGCTCAGTGTCCGCAAGCGTATATGTCCCGAAATTTATGGCCGGAGACAAATCCAGAGTTCCACTGACGTAGATATCGCGGGGTGCCGAGTCCGTGTGCCGCTCCAACGCCGCGGACTCTGTGGCTTTGGATGGCACGATCTGCTCTGGCTCTAAGGCCGTTGCAGCAACAGGGACCATCTGCTGGATGTTATTCGATGACAGATTTAAGTCATGTTCCTCGGAGCGAAGGGAACGATCGCCGCGGTCTTGAATCCATCAAAGATCAAGTCTCCACGGATATCCGCTACATAGTTCAGGTTCCCAAATCTGACCAGGTGGCCAGGGGCGTAGCTATCAATCTGCTCCAGATGGCCGAGCGAGTTGGCCTGCAGTACGAAGCCGCCGAACAAGAAAAACTATTCGGGGAGGAAGGTTTCTCCTTGGACAACATCGCTATAGACGATTGAAGGGGCCATCGAACCCTCCGTCGACGGCATAGTGGAACACTCAATGAAAGCACCAATGTTGGTGTCAAAACCGGCGGATCTCAGGTAGGGGATCCCGAACTGTGTGTCTAGGATCGATGGTAACAGGAGACAGGGGACACAATGTTTACCCAGGTTAAGGCCCTCTCTATGGAGGTAATACCCTATGTCCTGCTTGATTGATATTGATGACTATGGGTGTTACAAGAGTTGATCTACCACGATATCATGATGGCTAAACCCTAGAAGCCTAGCCTATATGACTATGGTAATGAATGTGTCCTTTTCGGACTATCCCCTCCGGTTTATATAGACACCGGGGGGATCTAGGGTTTACATAGAGTCTGTTACATAAGAAGGAATCTTCATAGTAGGTCACCTAGCTTGCCTTCCACGCCAAGGAGAGTCCAATCCGGACACAGGTATGGTCTTTGGTCTTCATGTCTTCACAGCCCATCAATCCGGCCCAATAGATAACAGGCCGGACGCCCGAGGACCCCTTAGTCCAGGACTCCCTCCGTATGTACCAGTAGCTATGTGTTTGATCACTCTCTCTCTCCCTCTCTCTCTCTCTCGTGTTCTTGAGGTGGTACGATCTTGATATATCGCGAGCTTTGCTATTATATTTGGATGTTATGATGTTTCTCCCCCTCTACTCTCTTGTGATGAATTGAGTTTTCCCTTTGAAGTTATCTTTTCGGATTGAGTCTTTAAGGATTTGAGAACACTTGATGTATGTCTTGCATGTGCTTATCTGTGGTGACAATGGGATATCACGTGATTTACTTGATGTATGTTTTTGTGATCAACTTGCGGGTTCCGTGACCTCGTGAACTTATGCATAGGGGTTGGCACACGTTTTCGTCTTGACTCTCTGGTAGAAACTTTGAGGCACTCTTTGAAGTTCTTTGTGTTGGTTGAATAGATGAATCTGAGATTGTGTGATGCATATCGCATAATCATACCCATGGATACTTGAGGTGACATTGGAGTATCTAGGTGACATTAGGGTTTTGGTTGATTTGTGTCTTAAGGTGTTATTCTAGTACGAACTCTATGATAGATCGATCCAAAAGAATAACTTTGAGGTGGTTTCGTACCCTACCATAATCTCATCGTTTGTTCTCCGCTATTAGTGACTTTGGAGTGACTCTTAGTTGCATGTTGAGGGATAGTTATATGATCCAATTATGTTATTATTGTTGAGAGAACTTGCACTAGTGAAAGTATGAACCCTAGGCTTTGTTTCCTAGCATTGCAATACCGTTTGTGCTCACTTTTACCACTTGCTACCTTGCTGTTTTTATATTTTCAGATTACAAAAACCTTTATCTACCATCCATATTGCACTTGTATCACCATCTCTTCACCGAACTAGTGCACCTATACAATTTACCATTGTATTGGGTGTGTTGGGGACACAAGAGACTCTTTGTTATTTGGTTGCAGGGTTGCTTGAGAGAGACCATCTTCATCCTACGCCTCCCATGGATTGATAAACCTTAGGTCATCCACTTGAGGGAAATTTGCTACTTTCATACAAACCTTTGCACTTGGAGGCCCAACAACATCTACAAGAAGAAGGTTGTGTAGTAGACATCAATCACCAGCTGAACATCTGAGAACAGGATATACCCAAGACAACTTTCACCACAAGGTATGGGCTATATGAGTACACTGTCATGTCTTTTGGTTTGACTAACGCCCTTGCCTACTTTATGAGTATGATGAATAAGGTGCTCATCGAGTTCTTGGATAAGTTTGTTTTGGTGTTCACTGATGATATATTGGTGTACTCGAAGAATGAAGAAGAACACAAGGAACATCTGCGCTTGGTTCTCGAGAAGCTCAGAGAACATCAGCTATATGCCAAGTTCAGCAAATGTGAGTTTTGGTTGAAGGAAGTCGGATTTCTCGGACATGTTACACCTGGAGAAGGTATAGCAGTAGACCCTTCAAAGGTTCAGTCTGTCACCGAGTGGTTGCCACCCACTTCAGTTGGAGAGATATGCAGTTTCCTTGGACTCGCAGGATATTATCAAAGATTCATTGAGAATTTTTCCAAGATTGCAAAGCCCATGACGGAGTTATTGATGAAGGACACCAAGTTTAAATGGACCGAGGAATGTGAGGTCACTTTTCAAGAGTTGAAGAAACATTTGATTAAAGCCCTAGTGCTAATTCTCCCGAATATACGCAAGGATTTCCAAGTATATTGTGACGCTTCACGACAGGGACTAGGAGGCGTTCTTATGCAAGAAGGAAGAGTTGTTTCATATGCCTCACGGCAGCTCTGACCTCATGAGTTGAATTATGCCACGCATGATTTGGAGTCAGCGGACGTTCGTGCCATAGTTTTTCATTTTATTTTCTTTTTTGGCCAGGGACCTATCCGCGAATATTTTTTATTGCAGATTGGCCCCTGATCTTCAAACCCTCGTAACTTTTCAACCGTTTGTCCAAATCCAGTGAAACAAACGCCAAAATCTTCGTCTCGAGCCCCTATTTCTGTTTAATAAACTTGAATAAGGTTTTGATAATTTAAAATTTTGGTTTCAAGCAGATTTGATTTCAAAGTTCTTTTGACCGTAGTTTCAGTTCCGTAGCTCCGATTCGATTGATTCTTTTTACAGATCAAATCTCTTGAGTTGGGTTTTCAGATTCGGTCTTCTTATTTGAGTTTTACCCGTGCATCCTTGCTTGATTGCTTATGTATGCTATTGTTTGTTTGCGATAGAATTTCCGGAGTGCGAAGCGTGCTACTACGAGTCTCTAGGGTTTGCAGATCGTCAGCAAGGCAAGTAACACATTGATCATACTCTTTTCATACCCATTTTTTATGCATTAGTTACAACCCTCAAACATTGCATGGTAAAGAGTCGATAACATGTGGGTATTGGCAAGTAGATGATGAGGTAGAACCTATTACCTGTTTTGTTTTCAAACCCTTGGGAGTTACTCTACGTTATGCTTATGTTGCTATGCTATGCTCATAGATGTGTATTGGGTTTGAGTGTATACATGACAGATGTGAGATTGTTAATTGATGGTTCAACATAAGGTGGCAAGTCTAATACACAGCTGGGTGGATTGTTGGTTTGGCCACCTGGGGTTATACCAGTGTTGTCCTAGGAGATCCCGGGATTATACCGTGTGATGCTCGGGTAGGGGGTCCCGAACTGTGCGTCTTAGGTTGATGGTAATAGGAGACAGGGGACACGATGTTTACCCAGGTTCAGGCCCTCTCTATGGAGGTAATACCCTATGTCCTGCTTGATTGATATTGATGAATACAAGTATTACAAGAGTTGATCTACCTTGAGATCGTAATGGCTAAACCCTAGAGGTCTAGCTTGTATGGCTATGGTAATGAATATTCGGCCTATCTACGGACCTATCCCTCCGGTTTATATAGACACAGGAGGGATCTAGGGTTACACAAGGTCGGTTATAGACAAAGGAATCTACATAGTTGGCCGCCAAGCTTTCTTTCCACGCCAAGGAAAGTCCCATCCGGACACGGGTGCAGTCTTCGGTCTTCATATCTTCACAGCCCGTCAGTCCGGCCCATGGCTAACAGGCCGGACGCCCGAGGACCCCTTAGTCCAGGACTCCCTTAGTAGCCCCCGAACCTGTCTTCAATGATGAGGTGTTCGGCAAATAGATTATCTTCGACATTGCTAGGCGGGTTCCTCCACCGATGACTTCCGAGTAGTGTGCTTAGCCTTCCATTTAATGTTGTACCCCTCGGCTTCTGTGCATCAACAACTTCAGTTTCCACGTGTCAAGCGAATGTGACAGCTCAGGGTATTTTTTTGCATATACCACCCCGACCGTACCACAAAGGTGCTTATTTAAAGAGAATAGATCTTAGATCCATTCCACACTGCGCGAAAAATCCTCAGAGCTTGCTAAGAAAAACCACTCCAACATGGCTAGCGCTCCCAGCTCTTCCTCTTGTCCCCACGACTCCAAAGAGGGTGATTGGGGGAGATGTTCCGTATCCCACAGTCAGCTGGCGAAGCTGCAAACACAAGGCTTTCTTCCCCCCGCAGACTTGGTCCCCGTACGAGCAGGGATGACGTCCTTCAAGGGCGGGGCTCAAATGGAGAACTTCCCCAATCCGTCCAGGGAGAACGAGTATGCTTCGTCCCTTCTTGTTAAGAGGTGTCGGATTTCCGATCCATCCCTTCCTCCGAGGACTGCTGGAGTATTACGGCCTCCAACTGCATAGTCTCACTCCCGCCTCTATCCTTCATATTACGGGTTATGTCGCTCTATGCGAGCTAAGCCTGGGCTGCGACGCCCATTTCGATTTATGGAGAAGACTGTTCTGCCTTGTCCCTCGCAATCAAGGTGGATCAATTTTTGAAGTGGGAGGAGCCGAAGTGTGGCGCATCACCAGGACCAGATACCTGTCTGGCACGCCGAAGAAAGCTCCCGAAGAGTGGCCCTCTGAATGGTTCTACATCGACGACGTCGCTCTACCCGACCTCGTCTGCATGGGCCTCGAGGAAGAGGATAGTGCAGAGATCAGCCTACTGATGGGCAAGATTAAGACGCTTGCCTAGTCCGGATTGTCAATAGTCGAGGTAATGGCGATCTCTATAATGCGGGGGGTCCAGCCACTCCAATACAGAGGGCTGCCCATGTGGCATTATAACGGGGAAGACGACGCCTCACGCTATGGTCGGAAGGGCCCGAAGACCCCCGCCGTCCTGGCTAAAATACTGGCCGATCTGTATCAAGGGGAGAAGGAGGAGTTCACCCGTCTCCAATATCGAGATGGATTTTCCATGTATGATCCTCCCAGCTGGGTAAGCTTCAGCTCCACTATTTTACTCATGTCCCTGAATCATTCTTGACAGGCGGTATCTTATCCACTTATAGCAGGTATGGAGAAAGGCTATCGAGGGGATCCATGACCCTGCCCCTCAGCCGGAGAACCGCAACCGGGATCTTGACCCCGGATATGAGGAAGATCCGGATATATTTGTGGAGCTCGAGGATGGAATATTCTATCAGATGAGCTATGACGGTACAGATGTACCCATCATTGCCGATTACCCCTGCCTCGCTCCTTCCTGCTTCACATGTAAGTAATCCGGAGATACCTTGTCCAAGAGAGTTTTCTCATTCCCACTTACCCACCACACTGTCCTGTGCTCAAAAGGGAAGGCGTTCAATGCGCCACGCTGCCACGGGGGCATCTCCGAAGAGAGTGTCCCCCACACCAGGCAAGCCTTCAAAGAGGAAGGCAAACAAAGATACGGCCGAGCCTTCATCAAAGAGGTATGAATTTGCAAATATGCACCTTGGCAGTCACATCCAACTGTGACCTTTCCGTTTACCCTGTATCAGGAAAAAGGTGTGTCGGACAATATTCGGGGGTCCGGCCGGTCATACTTCCCACAGCCAGGATCCAGATCCTTCTGTGAAGACGGGGGCTATTGCGGCGGTGACGTCAGACTGTCTTCCAGCCGAGGATTCGGATGATGTATCTGTCACCAACTCGGAAGTGGAGAGCTCCATGAATCATCTGCGCCGCAGGGCCGTTTTACAATACCCTGGCTTTTCAGAAGAGGCATTTAACGCCTTCAGCTCGGCTGATGCATATATCCGAGCTGCCTGAGATGGGCTTAACAGAGCCACAAAGCAGCATTTAAAAGATGTGCAGGTAAGTATACTTTGTCTGACTATGATAATCATATGCCAGTAGCCCCCGAGACTTGAAGTAGTTGGGACAACTGATTTGAGGATCGCTGCATGACCAGGTTCTGTCGGAGAAGAACGACGTGCTAGCCCAAGAGCTCGAAAAGTGTCGGACGCAGTTAAACGCAGTGACCGCCGAACTGGAAAAATCCAAAGCGGTGTCACCCGGTGATATTTCCCTCCATCAAGAAACAATTATTGCATAGCGACCATGTTAACACTATGGCTTTGTCTCATAACAGGATCGTCGGATCCATTGGAGGAAAAAGAGTTGAAAAGACTGCATGCCACAAGCGAGCGTGTTTTGACCCATGTTAGACAGGAGAAAAACAAACTCCAAGATGCAAACACCCAGCTGGGGGAAGAGCTGAAGGATGTGCGGGCCCAGCTAGCCGACTCTGTGAAGGAGAATAAAAAACTGTGAGGCAACATATTTAGTATGTGGCCTTATTTACCTTATAGCAGTTTGGAAGTAAAACTAGCTGATATAGCTGTGATTGCAGGTATATTGGCGGGCCGTCTCAAAGAGGAGGTGTCCGGATCATCAAGTGATCTTTTGCAAGGGCTGTCGCAGTTGCACGAGCAAGCTCGGCAGGTAATGCAGAGTGTCGCCAAGGCCTTATGGCCATCCGACTCCCCTCCAGGAAGTATGGAGAAGCTTGTAGAGCTATTCAAGGGAGCGCGGCGACGTATCCGACTATGGAAGATATCGGCCTGCCGAGAGGGTGCGCGAGAGGCCTGGGCCATGGTAAAAACACAATATACCAAGCTGGATTCGAATCACATGGCCCGGGTTGGACCTCTAGGGTCAAATGGGGAAGAAATTCCCGTTAGTTTAGTATATGGCCAAGTAGAGGTGGCTGCTAGATACTCTCAACGGGATTGTAAGTTAGAACGCCTGTTGGACGGTATAGAGGAGGAAGTATTTAAATCTTAAGTGACTATGTACTTTCCTTCTACCTGGATAATAAAAACAATTTTCATGGCTGACCTTTTTGCTTCGACCTTTAGACCCGAAGGTGTGGAGTGTTTCCGAATACCCTAACGGTAGAATATACCGGGGTATGCATGGGAACCGGGCGTAGGGGTCATAGTTGCTTGAACAGACAATGTGTATCCGGCTAGTTATGTTATATTACATTATGTAAGAAACATCTTCCAGAGAGAATAGTTCCGTTAAGGGTTCCTTTCCCTGGGTGTGCATGCGTTTAATGTGCATGTCCGAACTGTGATTGAAAAAATCGTAGAGTAAGTAACTTCTGGGGTTTCACAATGGAGTGAATGCGGAAACGTCTTTACTTCGCCGACCGAATATTCCCTTAAGAACACTAGCTTTCGGTTTCACCCAGTCTGAGGTACACATCCGGATGACCCGGCAGTAACAATCACAGAGGTGCTCCCTTTATGCCCTAGCCGAACTAACGGGAACGTAGGGCATAAGCACAGGAGCCAGGCAACCCAGCTTGGCCAAAACTTAAGTCATATCGATGCATATAATGGCGAAGAAAAGGTACATATGGAAAAAACGCATATGTGGTGAGCTTGATGCTCAAAGAATAATAGCAAGCTTCTGCACGAGAAGCCCCCAAGTATAATGAACGTACATATGTGGATATGTATGCATCAGGGGAGGACGGTCTAGCCGTACTAAGGCCGTAGGGCTAAAGAGAAAAACAAAAAAGATAAAAAATGAAAAGAGAGAAAAAATAACGTTAATAACAGGAAGAAGGAGACGAACACAGAATTCGGCGCTAGGCATAAAATAGTCGGAGTCTGGCCGCATTATAGGGGCTCGGCTCCAGGTGATGGTCTGACGCATCAGGCAGGCGGTACGCTCCTCCGGTGAGAACTTCGTCAATGATGAAGGGACCCTCCCAATTGGGCTTGAGTTTGTCCTTTTTCTTCTCCGGCAGGCGTAGAACGAGTTCACAAACGTTATAAGTCTTGGCTCACACTTCTCTGCTTTGATACCTGCGAGCCTGCTGTTGATAAAATGCGGAACGGGCTTTTGCGACGTCGCGCTCGTCCTCTAGGGCATCTAAGTTGTCCTGCCGATCAAGCTCGGCTTCTCTCTCTTCGTACATGCGCACTCGAGGTGAGTCATTTATAATATCGCAGGGTAACACTGCTTCTGCACCGTACACCATGAAGAAAGGTGTGTATCTAGTAGTGTGGTTAGGCGTGGTCCGCAGCCCCCAGAGTACGGAGTCAAGTTCCTCCACCCAGTGCTTGTCTGATTTCAAAGACCGCACTAGTCTAGGTTTGATGCCGCTCATAATAAGGCCATTAGCCTGTTCGACTTGATCGTTTGTCTGCGGGTGATAGACAGAGGCGTAATCGAGCTTAATGCCCAGATTAGCACACCAGGTTTTCACTTCATCGGCTGTGAAATTAGAGCCATTATTGGTGATTATGCTGTGTGGGACACCATAACGGTGTACCACGCTGGATATGAAATATTACCGGCCCCGCTTCGGCCGTTTTGACTGGTTTGGCCTCTATCTACTTAGTGAATTTATCCACCATGACCAGCAGATACTTTCTCTTATGGCTTCCTCCTTTAAGGGGTACGACCATATCGAGTCCCCAGACCGCAAAAGGCCAAGTGATGGGGATTGTTTGTAAGGCAGTGGGGGGCATATGGCTTTGGTTGGCAAAGAGTTGCCATCCAACGCAACGTTGGACAAGGTCCTGTGCATCTGCTCAGGCCGTCGGCCAATTAAACCCTGTATGGAAGGCCTTGCTAACAAGGGCCCGAGCTGCGGCGTGGTGACCGCCGAGTCTAGCATGAATTTCAGCCAAGAGTTGTCGCCCCTCTTCCTCGGAGATACATCGTTGAAGAACTCCGGTAGTGCTTTTCTTATAGAGCACTGCATCATGAACCTTGTAGGCCTTCGAACGCCGGACAATGCGGCGGGCCTCATTCTGGTCCTCAGGGAGCTCCTTCCTGTTAAGGTAGGCCAGGAAGGGTTCGCCCATTGGGCAATGACTGCCATGATGACATGTGCCGACAATGTTATGTCGGTGGTTGAGCCTCCGACGATGTCAGTGTTTTCGGAATCTGGGGTTATGTTCGGATCCAGACTAGTGTTGTCGTTTTCCCCCTGCCACACCACGGCTGGCTTAAAAAGCCTTTCCAGAAAGATATTAGGTGGGACGGGGTCGCGCTTAGCGCCGATACGAGCAAGAACGTCCACCGCTTGATTACTTTCTCGAGCCACATGATGGAACTCGAGCCCCTCCAACCGGGCCGACATTTTTATGACGGCATTACAATAAGCTGCCATCTTCGGATCTTTGGCGTCGAAGTCTCCATTTATTTGAGATATTGCAAGGTTTGAGTCCCCACGCACTTCTAGGCGTTGTATGCCCATGGATACAGCCATCCGAAGACCATGCAATAAGGCCTCGTATTCGGCTGCATTGTTGTAGTCTGTGTATAGTATTTGGAGTACTTATTGAACGACGTCTCTAGTAGGTGACATTAAAACGATGCCCACCCCTAGCCCTGCCAGCATTTTGGAGCCATCGAAATACATAACCCAATTGGAATATGCGCCGTACTCTTTAGGGAGTTCGGCCTCTGTCCATTCGGCGATGAAGTCAGTCAGTACTTGGGATTTAATAGCTCGACGTGGTTTGTATGTAATATCAAATGGAAGGAGCTTAATGGCCCATTTGGTAATCCGACCCGTGGCATCGCGATTGTTTATAATGTCATTGAGTGCTACTTCGGAAGCCACCGTGATCGAACACTCCTGGAAGTAGTGACGGAGCTTTCGGGATGCCATGAAGACCGCGTATGCTATCTTTTGATAATGGGGGTACCGGGATTTGCATTGTGTAAGGACAGTGGATACGTAGTATACTGGCTTCTGAAGTTGGAATTTGTGTCCGTCCTGTTCTTGTTCAACGACGAGCATGGCGCTCACCACCTGATGTGTTGCCGATATGTATAATAACATCAGTTCACCAACGTTTGGCGCGGCCAGGATTGGGTTGCTCGCAAGGAGGGTTTTTATTTCCTCCAGTCGGGCTGTTGCCGCATTCGTCCACTCGAAGTGATCGATACGCCGTAGAAGGCGATAGAGTGGCAGCGCCTTTTCTCCCAATATGGAGATAAAGAGGCTTAGAGCTGCCACGTAACCCGCAAGCTTTTGGACTTCTTTAAGGTCAGTTGGCATAGCCAATTGTGACAGAGCTCGGATTTTGGCTGGATTTGCTTCAATTCCTCTGTTGGAAACGATGAAGCCCAACAATTTTCCAGCGGAGACACCGAAAACGCACTTTTCAGGATTGAGCTTAATGTCATACGCGCGGAGGTTATCGGACGTGAGACGTAAATCGTCTATTAGTGTTTCGACGCGCCTAGTTTTGATGACGATGTCGTCCACATAAGCTTCAACTGTCTTGCCGATCTGTTTCTCCAAGCATGTTTGAATCATGCGTTGGTATGTGGCACCAGCGTTCTTGATCCCGAAAGGCATGGTGTTGAAGCAGAATGGCCCATATGGGGTAATGAATGCTGTTGCAGCTTGATCGGACCCCTTCATTTTGATTTGATGGTATCCGGAATATACATCAAGGAAACACAGTGAGTCGTGTCCTGCTGTAGCATCAATGATTTGATCAATGCGGGGGAGGGGGAAGGGATCCTTAGGGCAAGCCTTATTGAGGTCTTTAAAATCGACGCACAACCACCAAGATTTGTCCTTCTTTGGTACCATCACCAGGTTGGCCAGCCAGTCTGGATGTTTTATTTCTCTGATGAACCGGCCTCAATTAGCTTGGCCGGCTGCTCCCCATAGCTTGGCGTTTGGGCTCGGAAAAGCACCGCAGTGCTTGTTTGATTGGTTTGTATCCCTTTAAGATATTAAGGCTATGTTTGGCCAGCTCACGTGGGATTCCAGGCATGTCAGAAGGATGCCAGGCGAATTTGTCCCAGTTTTCGCGAAGGAAATCCCTTAGTGCGGCGTCGACCGTTGGGTCTAGTTGTGCTGCAATAGATGCTGTCTTCTTGGGGTCCATTGGGTGGACCTGGAATTTGACTATTTCTTCTGCCGGTTTGAAGGAGGTGGATTTGGGTCTTTTGTCTAAGATCACATCATCCCTATCCACCGTGGAGCACAGTGCGGTTAATTCTTCGGCCGCGAGGGCTTCAGATAATGCCTCAAGGGCCAGGGATGCGGTCTTATTTTCGGCGCGGAGTGCTATGTCCGGATCATTGACAAGAGTGATTATGTCGTTTGGTCTGGGCATTTTGAGCTTCATATACCCGTAATGAGGTATAGCTTGGAAGCATGTAAAAGCATCCCGCCCCAACAGGGTGTGGTATCCGCTGCTAAAAGGAGCCACTTGGAAGGTGATTTCTTCAGAACGACAATTCTCCGGCGTGCCGAATACCACGTCAAGTGTGATTTTTCCCGCACACTGCGCCTCCCTACTGTGAATGATTCCTTGAAAGGTCGTTTTGCTTTGCTTGATGCGGCTCCTGTCTATTTCCATTTTGTGGAGTGTATCCTCATAGATGAGGTTTAGTCTGCTACCACCGTCCATGAGGACCTTGGTGAGTCGAAAGCAGTCCATGATGGGACTAAGGACTAAAGCGGCTGGTGCTCAGACTGTCCTATATTTTGGTTCGTCGCCGGCATTAAAGGTTATAGCCATGTCGTTCCAAGGGTTTACTGTGGCGATTTGACAGACTTCGGCGAGGCCATGAAGTGCCCTTTTGCGCTTATTGTTTGAAGCGAATATCTCAAAGACCGTCAGTACTCTGGGGTCATCGTCTTCTGGAGGGTGTTACTCTGGGGTGTTTTTGGTAAGGATGTCCTCGCCACTTTTGGCTACCTGCTGGAGTATCCAACATGCTCTAAGGTTGTGGGTTGGTATGATATCCGGAGTTGTGTGTATTTTGCATGGGCCATTTAGCCATCCCTCCAGAACGGTTCCATGCCATGTAATGGGTTTGTATTTCTTGGCTATTGGACTGGGCACGTCACTAGGATGCGCGCTTTTTGCCTGGACCAGTGGTTGAGTTAGGACCGATGGCTCCCAACAAGTTGCCTGATCCCTCTAGGCGTTTTCCATTATGCTATACTTTTGTACGATAGTTGCCAAGTCAGCGAAGTGTAGTATGCGGCAAAGATTAATGGCGTTGAGGATTCCTTCATTCGTGCAATAGTTGCGGAACGCTGATATCGCGTCCTCGTCACGGCAATCTTTAACCTTGTCCTTGACAAGGAGGAATCTGGCCCAGAAGTGGTGGACCGTTTCCTGAGACTGCTGTTGTATGCTTGTGAGAGCGCTTATGTCTGGTTGGGTGGGTGGAATTGAATTTGGACCCTGACCCGATTGATGATCCGGAGTCTGAAGTTTCTCCAGACTTAATAGTCTGGGCTCCGGTGTATCTTCTGGTTGCCTTTGCCCGCCATCCGATTCTATGTTCGGAAGGCCGGTCACCTCCTTTCGCGGGTGGGTATCCGGCTCTATAGGGTCGGCGATCCAGATGTAGTCTATCTTCAGTATAGGGGAAGAGTCACCGTCTTGCTCCTCGACTACCGCTATCTGGTGGGTGATCGGTGGAGATTTGATTTCTCTTTGGTCGGGTTTGAGCCTGATCCGATCATAATCTGTGGCAATTCCTAGGGTGGCGATATGATCAAGGAGCTCGTTTAAAGATGAAAACTCCGCCGGATCCATCTGCTTGGAGTGTTTGGGGGTCGATACGAAGAGGATTTTTGATGGCCCGAGAGGTCATCGCCGTCTTAACGGCCGAACGGGCGGTCATGGTAAAGCTGCCCAAACGGAGTGTTTGGCCTGGGGCCAGTTCTCCTCCGGTAGTGATATTGTCTTTAAGGACGAGGCGACCCATCGATCCTGTCATCGACGACATAGTCGAAGTCTCAATGAAAGCACCAATGTCGGTGTCAAAACTGGCGGTCTCGGGTAGGGGGTCCCGAACTCTGTGTCTAAGGTGGATGGTAACAGGAGACAAGGGACACGATGTTTACCAAGGTTCGGGCCCTCTCTATGGAGGTAATACCCTACGTCCTACTTGATTGATATTGATGAATACAGGTATTACAACAGTTGATCTACCTCGAGATCGTTATGGCTAAACCCTAGAGGTCTAGCTTGTATGGCTATGGTAATGAATATTCAGCCTATCTACAGACCTAGACCTCCGGTTTATATAGACACGAGAGGGATCTAGGGTTACACAAGGTCGGTTACAAAGAAAGGAATCTACATAGTTGGCCGCTAAGCTTGCCTTCCATGCCAAGGGAAGTCCCATCCGGACACGGGTGCTCTCTTCATATCTTCACAGCCCGTCAGTCCGGCCCATGGCTAACAGGCCGGACGCCCGAGGACCCCTTAGTCCAGGACTCCCTCACTCCTATGGTCCGCCACCCAGGCTCAAAGGGATCATAAGATTATTCATGATAGAAACTTTCGTGTGCAGCCACAAGTTATTATGGGCGCTAGCATAGTTGAGTAGGTTGCACGACCTCTTCCAGTGGTAGGCTAGCAGATGTAGGGGATGTAGGTTGGTACTGTCTACCTGGGGTTAGAGTTAATGCTTCTGAAAGACTGTCTCAGTCATCCATTTCTCAAACATCATGTAGTGCGAGAAATCCAATGGAGGAGATCGAGTCTTGTGGGGAAAAGTGCGGAAACCTCTGCAGAGTGTACAAACTAATCATGGTTAGCCGTGTCCCCGGTTATGGACAACTTGAGTATCTGGTTCTTGGATTATCATGTTGATCTCATCACTCTAATTTAATTTGTTGGGTTGATAATTACTTTTAATTGGGATTGAGATGGTGGTACCTTCTCAATGTTTCAACTACCATGATAGTTAAATAAAAATATATTCCTTTGTTGTAGGGAAAAGTTAGCTTTTCGCAAAACATTATAACCATAGAGCCTCCACCAGCCATATATGCATGTAGTGATAGCATTTATTCTGTTCATTGCTCTACTGTGTTATATTGCCAGCATATTCCATGTGCTATCCGTTTCTGGGCTGCAACATATCATGTTGCAGACTTTTCAGATGAAGAGTGAGGTGTGCTAGGTCGTTTGTCGTGCACTCAGCTATGTCGTTGGAGTTGATGGACTCACTTTATCTTCCAAGCCTTCCGTTGTTATCTTATTTAGATGGCCGTAAGCCATATTTATTGTAGTAAGTTCTCTATTGAGACTATCTACGTAATAAGTGTGTGATTGCTACTTTGTTATAAATCCATTCAAGTACTATGTGTGTCAGCATTACCGATCCAGGGATGACACTGAAGCATAGAGATTTGATCGTCTGAGGTCGGATCGCTACAAGATGGTATCAGAGCACACGCTGAATGTAGGACACGACCACTAAGATGAGTCATATGTCACTCTTCTCTACTCATTTCTGACTCCTCTCCATTTTCTACTCTTTAGGATGGCAGACTCAAGGAACAAGTTTGCACAGTCGGATAAAGACACACCCTTTGGACGACACTTGAAGGAAGCTACTAGGTACCTGAACATTGGAATACCAAGCTTCACCGAGACCTAAACCGCCACTTTACCAGAAGAGGAACGTTGGATGATTCGAGTTCAAGTTCCAGGAAGGACATTCACGACAGTTACTGAGCCCATAGAGTTTTCCTTCGATGCACCAACCTGGAGTCTAGGAAAAAGCATGGCAGCCCACATCGCCATAGGACGCATCGGCGAAGTTTATCACAAGGAGCTTAAGGACACTATCTACCAGATATGTGGGCGCCGAGATGAGCAATGGGAGATGATCAGCATCAGGAGAGACATGTCCATTGCAGCTTTCATCCAGGAGTTAAACCAGCACATTCGTCAACAGGAGAACCAGATGTGCGCAAGCATGATAGATCTGAATAAGTTGATGACTAGGAACATGGAGCTAGAAGAGGAACTCAAGTCTACACGTGACGGATACGAGGAGGAACTCACCGTATTAGTGGAGATGAATGACGACCTGACAAGGAAGCTAGGAGTATTCATGGGAGACCCTGCGCCAGGAGGAGGTGACGACCATTCCAAGGACTACATCCTCATCGATGACACCGAATCCGACCCCAGTGATGATGATTATGAAGACGAAGCTAGAGCAGATATCATGGAGTCTTCCATCGATCAAAATTTCTAGATGACCACCATATGATCAGTAGTATTCCCCCATGTACATAGTAGTAGTCCGATCACTTTTGTAACGATAGTTCTAGACCGATTGTATGCCCTTGCTTGAATTGATTTCGTGTGATATGTTTGTGTTTGTCTCATGTGCATATGGGTAGTGCTTTCTCATTAGACCTCATTCTATTCTAATCTCTCCCCTCTAAACCCATCAGATGCCTCCAAGACGTGACCCCGGAAATGTCTTCCCACCGGAGCTCACTCAGTTGATCCAACAGCAGAATGCCATGATGCAGCTACTAGTCCAGAAACAACCCACCGCCAGCACCTCCAGTTGACAACTTAGCCTGTTTTCTGAGGTTGCAGCCGCCGATGTTTTCCAGTAGCACCGAGCCAATAGTTGCTGATGACTGGCTACGCAGGATAGGAAGGGAGTTGACCACCGCATGTTGCACCCATGCGAAAAAGGTGCGTTTTGCCGCACACGAATTGGATGGACCCGCAACCACATGGTGGGAGAATTACATTACCACTTTCCCTATAGCCAGTGTCACCTGGGATCAGTTTCAGCAAGCATTCCGCACTGCTCATGTCTCAACTGGAGCTATGAGTATGAAGAAGCGTGAGTTTCGCAACTTATGCCAGGGAAATCGTACTGTGGCCCAGTACGTAGATGAGTTTAGTAAGTTATCTCGCTATGCCCTAGATGATGTGGCCACAGATGCCGCGAAGCAGGAGAAATTTATGGAGGGTTGAATGATGAAATGAGTATGCAGTTAATGGTGGCAAAATTCAACAACTACCAGGAGTTGGTAGGTAAGGATCTTATGATTGAAGGGAAGCAGCAGCAGATTGAGAGCCGCAAAAGGAAGTATGGACAAGGGAATTACAATTCAGGAATGCAACAGAAGCCTCGTTTTACCCCGAGCTCAGGAGGATTTACCCATAACCATGGAGGCCACACCCACAATGGAGGGAGTTTGCATAACCACAGTGGCCCCAAGAATGGAAACGGGAATGGAGCAAGTAGCAATCAGAACCACTCTAACCTAGCCACACCCGCCAAGAAGGATCAAAGTCACATTACTTGTTTCAAGTGCGGGAAGACTGGGCACTACGCCAATGATTGTCCTGAGTTGAAGAATGGCAATGGGAGTGGAAGCTCTAGGAAAGCCCAACCCTTTAAACAGGGGGCAAGTGAACCACGTGAACGTGGCGGAGGTTTAAGAGCAATCAGACCTTAGCCCTTAGGACACCCTTGTTCTTTTGATACTGGTGCATCGCATTCATACATTTCAAGGGGATTTGTGGACAAGTTTAAGTTACCAACCTTAGCCCTTAGGACACCCTTGCTAGTAAGCTCACTAGGTGCAGAGTATATGGCCAGCCGATGGTGCGATCGTATACCCTTAACCATTGGTAGCCATATTTTCTCCTCAGACCTTATAATTTTGGAGTCGCAAGGATTGGATGTGATACTAGGAATGGATTGGCTATCGAAGTATGGAGGAAATATTGACTGTGCTAGTAGGTCAATTCTACTCACCACCCCGGAGAGAAAAAGGATCAAGTATATATCCAGGCATTCGCCGAGGAGGACCCAAGTAAATTCTCTCACGGGAGTTTTTCAGGAGGAAGTGTGTGTAGTGAAGGATTATCTGGATGTATTTCCATAGGAATTACCAGGCATGCCACCGGATCGAGACATTGAGTTTTTGATAGAGTTATTGCCGGGCACCGACCCAATATCAAAGAGACCATACTGGATGCCCGCAAATGATCTGGAAGAGATCAAGAAGCAGATCAAGGAGTTATTGGAGAAAGGTTACATTTGACGAAGTTCGTCACCGTGGGGAGCCCCAGTGCTCTTGGTTGAGAAGAAGGATGGATCATTGAGAATGGTTGTTGATTATCGTGTGTTGAATGAGGTGACGATCAAGAACAAGTACCCACTACCAATGATCAATGATTTTTTTGACCAGCTGCAAGGAGCTAAAGTATTTTCCAAGATCGATCTGCGATCAGGATATCACCAGCTGAAGATCCGAGAATAGGATATACCTAAGACAGCTTTCACCACAAGGTACGGGTTATATGAGTATACGGTTATGTCATTTGGATTGACAAACGCCCCTGCCTATTTTATGAGCATGATGAATAAGGTGTTCATGGAGTTCTTGGATAAGTTTGTAGTGGTGTTCATTGTTGATATCTTGGTACATCCGAAGAATGAAGAGGAGCACAAAGAGAATTTGCGTTTAGTTCTCGAGAAGCTCAGGGAACATCAGTTATATGCCAAGTTCAGCAAATGTGAGTTTTGGTTGAAGGAAGTTGGATTCCTTGGACATGTTACATCAGGAGAAGGTATAGCAGTAGACCCCACCAAGGTTCAGGCAGTCACTGAGTGGTTGGCACCCACTTCGGTTAGAGAGATCCGCAGTTTTCTTGGACTCGCGGGATATTATCGGATATTCATTGAGAATTTCTCTAAGATTGCGAAGCCCATGACGGAGTTGTTGAAGAAGGACACCAAGTTCAAGTGGACCGAAGAATGTGAAGCAAGTTTTCAGGAGATGAAGAAACCATTGGTTACAGCCACAGTGCTGATTCTGCCAGATACACGCAAGGATTTCCAAGTATATTGCGACGTGTCTCGCTTAGGACTTGGAGGTGTACTTATGCAAGACGGAAGAGTCATCTCATATGCCTCGCATCAACTTCGACCGCATGAGTTGAATTATGCCACACATGACTTGGAGTTAGCAGCCGTAGTGCATGCACTCAAGACCTGGAGACATTTTCTTATTGGAAATCGATGTGATGTGTACACGGATCGTAAGAGTTTAAAGTACATTTTCACACAGAAGGAGCTGAATCTCACGCAAAGGAGATGGTTGGAGCTCATAAAGGATTATGATTTGAAGCTGCATTATCATCCAGGCAAGGCCAATGTCGTAGCAGACGCTTTGGGCTAGAAGAGTTATGCCAATATCCTCGTGAGCGAAGGATTACCAATGGAGTTAGCGGAAGATCTCAGGGAGCTTCTTCTGGAGATAGTTCCTAGAGGTTTTGTTGCAGCATTGGAGGTTCAGTCAACATTATTGGGAAAGATTCGAGAAGCTCAGAAGGATGACAAGGAAATTGCCGAGATAAAGGAGAGAATGAGCAAAGGAAAGGCCAAAGGTTTTCGTGAGGATGAGCACGACACCTTGTGGTTCGAGGACCGTGTTTATGTGCCCAATAATGCAGAGATTGGGAAGTTGATACTTCACGAAGCTCATGACTCACCATACTCGATACACCTCAGAAACACCAAGATGTATTTGGATTTGAAGGAGCGTTTCTTGTGGACTGATATGAAGAAGGATATTGCCGAGTATGTAGCTGTATGTGATGTATGTCAGAGAGTGAAGGCAGAACATAAGAAGCCAGCTGGATTATTGTAGCCTATGCCGATACCCGAATGGAAGTGGGACAAGCTTGGCATGGATTTCATCATCGGATTACCCAGGACCCGGTTGGGATATGATTCTATCTGGGTAGTAGTGGATAATTTGACCAAAGTGGCTCACTTTATCCCAGTGAAGACCACCTATACAAGTGTGAAGTTGGCCAAGATATATAAGACCAGGATCGTATGTCTGCACGGAGTTTCGAGGACCATCGTATCAGATAGAGGAACACAATTTACTTCTAAGTTGTGGCACCAGCTGCACCAGACTTGGGTACCAGGCTAGAGTTCAGTACAACCTTTCATCCGCAGACAGATGGACGGACCGAGAGAGTCAATCAGATTCTGTAAGACATGTTGAGAGCTTGTGCGCTAGATTATGGATCTAGTTGGGATGACAATTTGCCCTACGCGGAGTTCTCATACAACAATAGTTACCAAGCCAGTTTGAAGATGGCACCTTTCGAAGCTTTATATGGATGAAGTTGGAGACCATGAGTTGTTGGACCAGGTCTGATTAAAGAGTTAGAAGAGAAGGTTAAGCTAATTCGAGATAGATTAAAGGTAGCTCAGCCCAGGCAGAAGACTTACGCAGACTCCAAATGCAAGGAGGTAGTCTATGAAATTGGAGACAGAGCATATATTCGTGTATCACCACTGCGAGGAGTTAAATGCTTTGGAGTTAAGGGAAAGTTAGCCCCGAGATTTGTAGCGGCATATCGAATTTTGGAACATATGGGAGAAGTGGATTACAAGTTGGAGTTACCTGAAGGACTGTCAGGAGTTCATGATGTGTTTCACGTTTCCCAGTTGAAGAAGTGCCATGCCGAGATGGCCGATATTCCTCTAAGAGATACAGTGCCCCTGGAAGCAATACAGTTGGATAGTGATTTGACTTATGAGGAGAAACCAGTCAAGATTCTCGAGTTTGCCAGCCGAGTTACACGCAGTAAGGTTATTAAGTTTTGCAAAGTTCAATGGAGCCACCATACCGAGGATGAAGCCACCTGGGAACGAGAGGAAGAGCTACGCAAAGACCACCCATACCTATTTTCTAGCCAACCCGAATCTCGAGGACGAGATTCATCTTAAGGGGGGTAGGTTTGTAAAATCTCAAATTTTCAATTTGAATGTTATACATAGGACATCATATTGCATATCATATTTTATTGCATTCGGTTTTGCAATCCTAGTAAATCCTAAGCAACTCAAGGGCCCACGGAGAGAGTTGGGGATTTCACGATTTTCATATTGGATTTTTTTCAGATATTGGAAAGAGGATCATTTTGGTTTTATTATTTTTCTCTCCAAATATATTTCATAATAAAAATATATGAGAGGAGATAGTATGACTTCTCCAAACTAAATGAAATATTGGAGGAAAAATGTTAAAATCAAATAAATAATTTTATTCGGATTTTATTGCTATTTTATTTGAATTAGAAAAATATGCATGCTTAGCCCAAATAAATGTTCACTTTGTCCGAAATATTATTAGAGGACCGTGAAAATTTATTTTAGGATTTTTGGACTTCGTTTGGTATTTCTTTTATTTATTTTACTCCGTCTGTTTTAAAAAAACACGCACCGACCTAGCGGGCCGTACTCGACCCGGACACTGCCGCGCCATGCCCTTATAAGGCGAAGCCGAGGTCGCCTCAGCCCACCCAGCCGCCCCAAACCGTAGCGCCGCCCACTGCCCACGCCGCCAACCGCCGCCGATGCCGCCGCGCCGCTGCCACCCGCCTCCGTCCGCCGTTCGCCGCCGGAGTTCGTCACCGCCAGTTTTGTTAGCTGGTTTTCATCGGTTTTATTTTGGTAAAAACCTAGATCGGTTTTTTAGATCAGGTTTTATTTCGGTTTAGTTTATTCAATGAATGTTCGTTCATTAGATCTTTTAGTGAACGATTTTCGTTAGATTGGTTCTGTTAGCGGACGTTCGCGCCGTAGTTTTTTCTTTTTACTTTCTTTTTTGGCCAGGGACCTATCCAAGAATATTTTTATCGCAGATTAGCCCCTGATATTCAAACCCTCATAACTTTTCAACCGTTTGTCCATATCTAGTGAAACCAAATCCAAAATCTTCGCCTCGAGCCCCTCTTTCTGTTTAATCAACTTGAATAAGGTTTTGATAATTTAAAATCTTGGTTTCAAGCAGATTTGATTTCGAAGTTCTTTTGACCGTTGTTTCAGTTCCGTAGCTCCGATTTGATTGATTCTTTTTGTAGATCGAATCTCTTTGGTTGAGTTTTCAGATTCAATCTTCTTATTTGAGTTTTACCATGCGTCCTTGCTTGATTGCTTATGTATGCTATTGTTTGTTTGCGATAGAATTCCTGGAGTGTGAAGCGTGCTACTACGAGTCTCTAGGGTTTGCAAATTGTCAGCAAGGCAAGTAACACATTGATCATACTCTTTTTATTGCAACCCTCAAACATTGCATGGTTAGGAGTCGATAATATGTGGGTATTGGGAAGTAGATGATGAGGTAGAACCTATTACCTGTTTTATTTTCAAACCCTTGGGAGTTACTCTACGTTATGCTTATGTTGCTATGCTATGCTCGTAGACATGGATTGGATTTGAGTGTATCCATGATAGATGTGAGATTGTAAATTAATGGTTCAAGTTAAGGTGGCAACTCTAATACACATCTGGGTGGATTGTTGGTTTGGGCACCTGGGGTTATACTAGTGTTGTCCTAGGAGATCCCGGTGTTATATCGTGTGATCCACCTATGGTCCGCCACCCAGGCTCAAAGGGATCATAAGATTATTCATGCTAGAAACTTTCGTGTGCAGCCATAAGCTATTATGGGCTCTAGCATAGTTGAGTAGGTTGCATGACCTCTTCCAGTGGTAGGCTAGCAGATGTAGGGGATGTAGGTTGGTACTGTCTACCCGGGGTTAGAGTTAATGCTTCTGAAAGACTGTGTCTCAGTCATTCATTTTTCAAACACCATGTAGTGCGAGAAATCCAATGGAGGAGATCAAGTCTTGTGGGGAAAAGTGCGCGAACCTCTGCAGAGTGTACAAACTAATCATGGTTAGTCGTGTCCCCTGTTATGGACAACTTGAGTATCTGGTTCTTGGATTATCATGTTGATCTCATCACTCTAATTTAGTTTGTTGGGTTGATAATTACTTTTAACTGGGATTGAGATGGTGGTACTTTCTCAATGTTTCAACTACCATGATAGTTAAATAAAAATATATTCCTTTGTTGTAGGGAAAAGTTAGCTTTTCGCAAAACATTATAACCATAGAGCCTCCACCAGCCATATATGCATGTAGTGATAGCATTTATTCTGTTCATTGCTCTACTGTGTTATATTGCCAGCATATTCCATGTGCTATCCGTTTCTGGGCTGCAACATATCATGTTGCAGACTTTTCAGATGAAGAGTGAGGTGTGCTAGGTCGTTTGTCGTGCACTCAGCTATGTCGTTGGAGTTGATGGACTCACTTTATCTTCCAAGCCTTCCGTTGTTATCTTATTTAGATGGCCGTAAGCCATATTTATTGTAGTAAGTTCTCTATTGAGACTATCAATGTAATAAGTGTGTGATTGCTAATCTGTTATAAATCCATTCAAGTACTGTGTGTGTCAGCATTACTGATCAAGGGATGACACTGAAGCACAAAGATTTGAGCGTCTGAGGTCGGATCGCTATAGTGTGGAGATAAAGGAAAAGATGAGTAAAGGAAAGCCCAAAGGTTTTCGTGAGGATGAACATGGAACTTTATGGTTTGAGGATCGTATCTATGTGCCAAATGATCCAGAGATCAAGAAGTTAATTCTTCAGGAAGCTCTTGATTTGCCACACTCGATTCACCCAAGCTATACTAAGATGTATTTGGATTTGAAGGAATGTTTCTGGTGGACAGGTGTGAAGAAGGATATTGCCGAGTATGTACCAATATGTAACGTATGTTAGAGAGTTAAGGCAGAGCATCAGAAGCTAGCAGGATTACTTCAACCTTTGTCGATTCCTGAATGGAAGTGGGATAAGCTTGGCATGGATTTCATCACCAGATTACCGAGGACGCGATCAGGATATGACTCCATCTGGGTAGTAGTTGATCTCTTGACCAAACTTGCTCACTTTATCCCCGTTAAAACCACTTATACGAGCGCGAAGTTGGCCAAGATATATATGACCAGGATCGTACATGGAGTTTCGAGGACCATCGTATCAGATAGAGGAACGCAGTTTACTTCAAAGTTTTGGAATTGATTAGACCAGACTTTGGGTACCAAGATAGAATTTAGTACAAACTTTCATCTGCAGACAGATGTACAGACCGAGAGAGTCAACTAGATTCTGGATGACATGTTGAGAGCTTGTGCGCTAGATTATGGATCTAGTTGGGATGATGATTTGCCTTATGCAGAGTTCTCGTACAACAACGGCTACCAAGCTAGTTTGAAGATGGCCCCTTTTGACGCCTTGTATGGTAGGAGGTGTAGGACACCATTGATGTGGGATACAGTTGGAGACCGATAATTGTTTGGGCCAGATTTAATCAGAGAGTCTGAGAAGGTCAAGTTGATTCGTGGTAGACTCAAGGTAGCTCAGTCCAGGCAGAAGAGTTATGCCGATACTAAACGCAAGGAGGTAGCCTATGATGTAGGAGACAGAGCATATCTTGGTGTGTCACCACTTCGAGGTGTTAAACGATTTGGAGTCAAAGGAAAGTTAGCACCACGATTTGTAGGACCATACCAAGTTTTGGAACGTATGGGTGAAGTTGCCTACAAGTAGGAATTACCCGAAGGTTTGTCAGGAGTTAATGATGTGTTTCACGATTCCCAGTTGAAGAAGTGTCATGCAGAGATGGCCGATATTCCTTTGAGAGATACAGTGCCCCTGGAAGAAATTCAGTTGGAGAGTGACCTAACCTACGAGGAGAAACCCGACAAGATTCTCGAGTTTGCCAACCGAGTTACACGTAGCAAGGTCATCAAATTTTGCAAAGTTTAGTGGAGCCACCATACCGAGGAGGAAGCCACCTGGGAGCGAGAAAGAAGACCTTCGGAAAGACCACAGACACCTATTTGCTAGCCAACCCGAATCTCGAGGGCGAGATTCATCTTAACGGGGGTAGGTTTATAACATCCCAATTTTCCATTTCGATGTTATTCATTTGATCAACATATGCATCCATAATTTGTGCATTTTTGAATTTGTTTTATTTGGAATTTTGATCCTAGAACCCTTAAGCAACTCAAGGACGATTTGAGAGAGTTGCAGGTTTTCACAAAAATCCAATTTTGAATTTTCAAAAAATTAGCAAATTGGATCAAAGTGATCTTATTCGAAATTATTTTTCCAATTATTTCAAATAAATAAAATAATGGGAGAAGATAATATGACTTCTTCAAAACAGCTAGGAAATGTTGGAAATTTAATTTTTAATAAAAAATATATTTATTCGAATTTTATTTGCAATTTTATTTGGTTGCATTTTATTAAATAAGGGGAAAAGTTACATTTTTAAAAATTGCATTTAGTCCAGAAAAATGTTCACTTTGTCCCAAATATTAGGAGGGGATGGTGAAATTTTTTTCTGGAATTTTAGGAATATTATTTTATTTTATTTGGATTTTTCTTGGCGACGATATTTAAAAAAAATCTCCGCAGAACTGGGCCGGTGCAGTTCATCCAAGCCGCCACCACCTGCGACCGACCCCGGCCAGGAGTCCGGCCGCCACCCGCCTCACCGTTGCCAAGTCCGGCTCGGACTTCGCCCGCGTCATGCCTTACCCCCTCCTCCAAGAAGCGGCCCCCGGCCTCTTTATAAGCCACAGCCCCCGGCTCCTCTCCTCCTCACAAATCGCCGCACCACCGCGTCGCTGCCTCGCCGCACCACCCCGCCCTCGCCGGAGCCACCGCCGCCACCCCCAACCGTCGGTGCCTCGTTGGTTTTTCTCGCCGAACTGCCGAACCGGTATAAACTTCCGCCCCAACCTGGTTTTTTTGTTTTTGTTTTATTAAACCCTGGTTTATTTTTTTGGTTAGTTTAGTTAGCGGATGTTCGTCCGTTAGTCTTCGCTAACGAACGGTTTTCGTTCGTTAGGTTTCTGTAGCAAACGTTCGTTCGTTAGATTTTTCTTTTTCAGTTTATTTTCGGCCAGGGACCTATCTGTAATTATTTTCTTTGCAGTCTAGTCCCTGATCTTTAAATGATCAGAACTTTTTGCTCGTTTATCCAAATCTAATGAATCCAATGCCAAATTATTCGTTACAATCCTCTCTGTTTAGATAATCAACTTAAACCTATTTTTGAAAGTTTAAAAATTGGTTTCAAACAGATTCGAATTTGAACTTCTTTTGATCGTAACTTGAGTTTCGTATCTCCGATTTGATTGATTTTTTTGGCAAATCAAAGCTCTTTACTTGAAGTTCCTGTTCAGATCTTTTTCTCTTGTTTTATCTTTGCATATTACGCTTAAGTGCTTATGTATGCTATTATTTGTCTATGATAGATTTTTCGGAGTGCAAACCTTGTTACTATGAATCTCTAGGGTTTTTCGATCGTCAGCAAGGCAAGTTACACTTTGATCATATCCCTTTATTACCCAGTTTTTATGCATTGGTTTCACCCCTCAAATATTTGCATGAGCAGGATTTGGGAATTGGCATTTGCTATGTAGTTGATGAGGTAGGAACCTATTACCTTTTTGAAACACCCCGGGAATATCATTGTGTCATATATTGCTTAGCCATGCTTGTAGACGTGGATTGGTATGTGAGAATCATGCAAGTTGTGAGAGATAATAACTAAGGGAAACTTAAGGTGGCTACTCTAATACACATCTAGGTGGATTCGTTGCGGGCACATGGAGAATCCAGTGTTGTCCTAGGATATCCTGGAGTACCCGTGTGATCATCCTATGGAATGCCACCCAGGCTCAAAGGGATCATAAGATTATTCATGCTAGAAACTTCTGTGTGCAGCCACAGGCCATTATAGGCTCTGGCATAGTTGAGTAAGTTGTGTGACCTCTTTCAGTGGTAGGCTAGCAGATGTAGGGGAAACTAGGTGGTACTATCTACCCAGAGTAAAGAGTTAATGCTTCAGAAAGACTATGTCTCGATCTTCCAATCATGGATGCGGTCGAGTCTTGTGGGGAAAACTGTGCAAACCTCTATAGAGTGTATAAACTAATCATGGTTAGTCGTGTCCCCGGTATGGACATCTTGAGTATCTCGTATTTGAATTATTGATTGATCTCATCACTTTACTTAATGAATTTGTTGGGTTATTAATTTTATTACATGGTAATTTGGGATTGAGTTGGGGGAACCTTCTCAATAATGGCATAAACTTGGTAGTTAAATAAAATATATTCCTTTTGTTGTAGGGAAAAATTAGCTTTATGCAAATGTTAAACTTAGAGCCTCCACCAGCCAAATATGGATGTAGTGATAGCTATTATTCCATCATTATTCTCTATAGTGTGATCTTGCCAGCATATTCCATGTGCTGACCTACACGGCTGCAACATATCATGTTGCAGAATTTTCAGACAAAGAGTAAGGTGCGATAGGTCGTTGTCATGCACTCAGTTTTGCCGTGGAGTTGGATGGACTCATTTATCTTCGAAGCTTCCGCAAGTTATTCAGATGGCCTTCTGCTAGATAATTGTAATAAGTACTCTTTATGAGACACTCGATGTAATAAGTGTGTGACTGAACTCTGTTATAAATCCTCGAGTACTGTGTGTGTCAGCAATACCGATCCAGGGATGACACTTAAACACAGAGACTACCGTCCATTGGGATCGGGTCGCTACAAAGTGACAAAGTAGGGGTAGTGAGGCACGGATTGTATTGTTGCCACCGGGGATTAAAAGATGGGGTTTTCATCACATTGCTTGACTTTATGCCTCTACATCATGTCATCTTACTTAATGTGTTACTCTGTTCTCTTGAACTTAATAATCTAGATGCAGGTAGGAGTTGGTCGATGTGTAGAGTAATAGTAGTAGATGCAGGCAGGAGTCGGTCTACTTGACACGGATGTGATGCCTATATGCATAATCATTACCCTGGATATCGTCATAACTTTGTGCTTTTCTATCAATTGCTTGACATTTATTTGTTCACCCACCATATTATTTTCCTTCATGAGAGAAGCCTCTAGTGAAACCTATGGCCCCCGGGTCTATTTTCCATCATATAAGTTTCTGATCTACTATTTTGCAAATTTTTTTCCAGATCTATAAAACAAAAAACCCAAAAATATTTTATCTTTTGTTTAGTTTTATCTATCTGTATCAGATCTCACCTTTGCAATTGACCGTGAAGGGATTGACAACACCTTTATAGCGTTGGGTGCAAGTGCATAGATTGGGGACTTGCTTGTATCTCCTACTGGATTCATACCTTGGTTCTCTAACTGAGGGAAATACTTATCTCTACTTTGCTGCATCACCCTTTCCTCTTCAAGGGAAAACCAACACAAGCTCAAGAAGTAGCAGGAAGAATTTCTGGCGCCATTGCCGGGGAGGTCTACATCAAGCCTATGAAGTACCCATCATAAACTCTCATCTCTTGCATTACATTATTTGCCATTTGCCTCTCGTTTTCCTCTCCCTCACTTCTAAAATGATTTTCAGAAAAACACAAAAAAGATTTGCCTTTTATTCGCCCTTCTTCCATTCATCTTTTCGTTTGCCTTTTGCTCGTCTGTTTGCTAGATCGGTTCGTTGCCATCATGTCTGAATCTGAGGAGGTTCCCATTGAATTGTAATCTTGAGGAAAATTTTAATAATTTTGCTAATAATGATCCTCATGAAGAACCTACTATTATGCATACAAAGAAAATCCGTATTGATAGCCGTAATATTATTGGAAAAGGTGTTATTCAAGACTTCTTTACTTGTGCTGGCACGCTACCTATGCTAGGAGGATCTATTCTTCATAAAACTAATAGTCTTGCGGATGCTATAACTTCTCTCTTAATTGAACTCGAAAGACAATTTTTTCATATGCATCCTAGCATACAAAGGATTTTCCTGGAGTTTTCTAATATTCAGCACTCTCAAGTTAAGCGTGCCAACACTATATTTTTAGCTCACGAGTTTAGATTTACTATGAAAGAAGCTAACGAAATTTTTGATCATTATAAAATAAATGTTGGTTGTCCTCCCATAGAGGAAATCCTTTTTCATCAAGAAGAAATAATGACATTGCAATCTCGTGATTATGTTGCCTATAATGAAACTTTGAGGAAAAGAGTCCCTACCGAAGTTTTGGTTGATAAGATCTCTGAACTTAATGATAATTTTGCTTTACAAAACAACGGACTAGGGTTCGTCCTAGGGGATAAGCTTATGACGTTTTACCAAAGGAAATCTTACAATGATGAGTTGATTGTAAACCATAAGGGGCCAAAGGAGGAACCTATTCCTCCCGCACTTGATCTTAGGGATCCCTATCCTATTAAATTTAGCCCTTTTGATTACTTTTTCTTACCACAAAGGAAACTTGCTGATGAAAGAAGGGAGTATGAGATGAGCACGGATGATCTCCCTTACTATTATTCCAATACCTAGATCTATTGCAATATGCCTAGCTAGGGGCATTAAACAATAGTGATTGTCGGGAGGCAATCCAATTTTATTTTTGTTCTTACTTCTTTGGTTTTGCTTTTCAATAAAATTTTCATCTTGCCACTGGCTAGATCTGTTTTTATGTTTTAGTTAGTGTTTGTGCCAAGTAAGACCTTTGGATGGCTTGCGGTCATAGTTGATTTGATCTTGCTAAAAAAACAGAAACTTTTGCGCCCTGAAAAATAATTTTCATTTTTGACATAAGCGCGATAAAATACTAATTCTTTTTGTAGAAGATTAAGATACAAATGGCCTATATAGTCCTAAATTTTCAGATTTTTTGGAGTTACATAAGTATTTGATATTTACAGATTGCTACAGTCTGTTCTGTTTTTGACAGATTATGTTTTCTATGTGTTGTTTGCATATTTTGATTAATCTATGGGTAGTATCGGGGGGGTATGAACCATGAAAAAGTTGGAATACAGTAGATATTACACCAATATAAATATAGAATGAGTTCACAACAGTACCTGAAGTGGTGATTTATTTTCTTATACTAACGGATCTGATGAGTTTTCTGTTAAGTTTTGTGTTGTGAAGTTTTCAGGTTTTGGGTAAAGATTTGATGGACTATGGAATAAGGAGTGGCAAGAGCCTAAGCTTGGGGATGCCAAAGGCACCCCAAGATAATATTCAAGGACAACCAAGAGCCTAAGCTTGGGGATGTCCGGCAAAGTATTTAGTAGCAAAGTCATATGGAAGTAACGGTAACGGTGGCAAAAGTAACAGTAGCAGTTTCGTAGCAATTGTAATAGTGGCAATGGAAAAGTAACTTAGCAAAGATCAATTTGTGAAAAGCTCGTAGGCAATGGATCAATGATGTATAATTATGTCAGATGGCATTCATGATGCTACAGTTAGAACCTAGGGTGACACAGAACTAGCTCCAATTCAACAATATAATGTAGGCATGTATTCCGAATATAGTCATACGTGCTTATGGAAAAGAACTTGTATGACATCTTTTGTCCTACCATCCCGTGGCAGCGGGGTCCTATTGGAAACTAAGGGATATGAAGGCCTCCTTTTAATAGAGTACCAGACCAAAGCATTAGCACTTAGTGAATACATGAACTCCTCAAACTACGTTCATCATCGGGAAGTGTCCCGACTATTGTCACTCCGGGGCTGCCGGATCATAACACGTAGTAGGTGACTATAACTTGCAAGATCGATTCATGACAACATAATAGGTTCAGATCTGAAATCATGGCACTCGGGCCCTAGTGACAAGCATTAGGCATAGCAAAGGCATAGCAACATCAATCTTAGAACATAGTGGATACTAGGGATCAAACCCTAACAAAACTAACTTGACTACATGGTAGATCTCATTCAACCCATCACCGTCCAGCAAGCCTATGATGGAATTACTCACACACGGTGGTGAGCATCAAGAAATTGGTGATGTAGGATGGTTGATGACGATGATGGCAATGATTTCCCCTCTCCGGAGCCCAAAACAGACTCCAGGTCTGCCCTCCCGAGGAAGGACAGGAGATGGTGGCGGCTCTGTATCGTAAAACGTGATGAATCCTTCTCTCTGATTTTTTCTCCCCGAACGTGAATATATGGAGTTGGAGTTGAGGTTAGTGGAGGTCTGTGGGACCCACAATATTGTCTACTACGCAACTTTATTCTTGTAGACACGTGTTGGGCCTCCAAGCGCAGTATTTTGTAGGACAATAGCAATTTTCCCTCAAGTGGATGACCTAAGGTTTATCAATCCATGAGTGTAGGATGAAGATGGTCTCTCTCAAACGACCCTGCAACCAAATACAAGAAATATCTTGTGTCCCCAACACACCCAATACAATGGAAAATTGTATAGGTGCACTAGTTCGGCCAAGAGATGATGATAAAAGTTCAATACGGATGGTAGAAATTTATTTTTATAATCTGAATAAATAAAAACAGCAAGGTAGCAAATAGTAAATGGGCACAAAAATGGTATCTCAATTCTTAAAAAAAAGGCCTAGGGTACGTACTTTCACTAGTGCAATCTCCCAACAGTGCTAACATAGTTGGATCATATGATTATCCCTCAAAGTGCAATAAAGAATCACTCCTGAGTTCCTAATAGCAGAGAACGACATATAGAAATTGTTTTTAGGGTACGAAACCACCTCAAAGCTATTCTTTTTGTTCGATCTATTCAAGAGTTCGTACTAAAATAACACAAAGCTATTGTTTCCATTTGATCTATCCTAGAGTTTGTACTAGAATAACACCAAAGCAAATTCATATTCATAATAGTCAATCCACACAAAGAACTACAAGGAGACCCCAAAGTTTATATCGGAGAAAAGACAATAAAAACATGCATCAATGCCTATGCAAAGATTACCCCAATATCACCGCGGGAATCCGCAAGTTGAGTGCCATAACATATATCAAGTGAATCAATAAGATACCCCAATGTCACCTCAAGTGTTCATACCGCAAGACATACATCATGTGTTCACAAATATGAACATTCAATCCGACATGACAAAACTTCAAAGGGTAAAGATTCAGTTCATCACAACAAGAGTATAGAGGGGAGAAACATCATATGATCCGACTATATTAACAAAGCCCATGACATAGATCATGAGAGATATTAAACACATAGCTACTGGTACAAACCCTCGGCCCCGAGGGCGGACTACTCCCTCCTCGTCGTGGTGGCCGCCGGGATGTTGAAGATGGCCACCAGATATGATCCCCCCCCCTCCGGCAGGGTGCCGGAATGGGTCTAGATTGGTTTTCGGTGGCTATGGAGCCCTGTGGTGGCATAACTTCTGATCTAGGTTAACCCCAAGGGGTTCGGAATTTTTGGGAATTTATAGTGCAAAGAGGAGGTGCGGGAGGCCACCGAGGTGGGCACAACCCACCTGGGCACGCGATGGGGCCCTGGCACGCCTTGGTGGGTTGTGCCCCCCTCGGGGCACCCCCCCCAGGTGCAGCTCTGGCCCATTGGGTTCCTTCTGGTCCAAAAAAATCTCCGTAAAGTTTCGCGGTGTTTGGACTCTGTTTGACATTGATTTCATGCTATGAAAAAACAAGCAAAAAACAGCAACTGGCACTGGGCACTGGGTCAATAGGTTAGTCCCAAAAATGATATAAAGTTGCTATAAAATGATTGTAAAACACCCAAGACTGATAAAATAACAGCACGAATAATTCATTAATTATAGATACTTTGGAGACGTATTACACAAGGACAGAGGGTGCGCCCCAAGGGGTGGGCCCGCCCTCCTTCCTTGTGGACAGCGTGTGGGTCCCCTTTGGTTGATTCTTTCGCCAATATTTTTTATTTATTCCAAAATTGATCTCCGTCAAGTTTCAGGTCATTCCTAGAACTTTTATTTCTGCACAAAAGTAACACCATGGCAATTGTGCTGAAAACAGCGTCAGTCCGGGTTAGTTCCATTCAAATCATGCAAATTAGTGTCCAAAACAAGGGCAAAAGAGTTTGGAAAAGTTGATACGATGGAGACGTATCAACTCCCCCAAGCTTAACCCATTGCTTTTCCTCAAGCAATTCAGTTTACAAACTGAAAGTGATAAAGAAAAACTTCTAAAAACTGTATTTGATCTTGTTGTTGCAAATATGTAAAGCCAGCATTCAAGTTTTCAGCAAAGATTATGAACTAGCCATATTCACAATAACATTTAGGTCTCACATTTACTCATATCAATGGCATAATCAACTAGCGAGCAAAAATAATAAATCTCGGATGACAACACTTTTTCAAAACAATCATGATATGATATAACAAGATGGTATCTCGCTAGCCCTTTCTGAGACCGCAAAACATAAATGCGGAGCACCCCTGAAGATCAAGGACTGACTAGACATTTTAATTCATGGTAAAAGAGATCCAGTCATACTCAGTGTCAACTAATAACAACGCATACAAATGACAGTGGTGCTCTCTAACTGGTGCCTTTTATAAGAGGATGATGACTCAGCAATAAAAGTAAATAGATAGGCCCTTCGTAGAGGGAAGCAGGGATTTTCAGAGGTGCCAGAGCTCAAGTTTTTGAAATAGAGATATATAATATTTTGAGTGGCATACTTTCATTGTCAACATAACAACCAAGAGATCGCGGTATCTTACATACAAGATACATTATAGGCGGTTCTCAAACAAAATGGTAAAGTTTATACTCCCCCACCACCAACAAGCACACTCCACGGCTGGTCCGAAACAACGGGTACCCTCCAACTAACAATAGTCCTGGGGGAGTTTTGTTTGCAATTATATTTTGATTTGATTTCAGCATGGGACTGGGCATCCCGATTACCAGCCATTTTCTCGTGAATGATGAGCAGAGTCCACTCGTCGTGAGAATAACCTACTTAGCATGGAAGATATTGAAAGCCCTAGTTGCTACATGAGCGATTCGAACATACAAAGCAGATTATCATGTGAAGGTTTAGAGTTTGGCACATGCAAATTTACTTGGAATGGCAGGTAAATACCGCATATAGGAACGTATGGTGGACTCATATGGAACAACTTTGTGTTTATGGAAGTGAATGCACAAGCAATATTCCCGCTTTGTACAAGTGAAGGCTAGAAAGAGACTGGGGCGACCAACTAGAGAGCAACAACAGTCATAAACCTGCATTGAGATTAACCCACATTGAGTGCAAGCGTGAGTAGGATATAAATCACCATGAACATAAACATCGTGGAGGCTATGTTGATTTTGTTTCAACTACATGCATGAACATGTGCAAGTCAAGCCACTCGAATCATTCAAAGGAGGATACCATCCTATCATACTACATCACAACCATTTTAAAAGCATGTTGGCACGCAAGGTAAACCATTATAAACTCCTAGCTAACTAAGCATGGAATGAGAAAATATAATCTCTAATTGTCATTGCAAACATGTTTCATTCATAATAGGCTGAATCAGGAACGATGAACTAATCATATTTACAGAAACAAGATAGGTCGAGTTCATACCAGCTTTTCCTCATCTCAATCATTTCATCATATATCGTCATTATTCCCTTTCACTTGCACAACCGAACGGTGTGGATAATAATAATAGTGCGTGTGCATTGGACTAAGCTGGAATCTGCAAACATTTATTCAAAGGAGAAGACAAGATAACATGGGCTCTTTGTTAGATCAACAATAATGCATATGAGAGCCACTCAACATTTTCATCATGGTCTTCTCCTCTCGACCCCAAAGAAAAGAAAAGAATTTCAAAGAAACACACTGAAATGTTTTTTGGAGTTTTTGATTGTCTGAAGAAAGTAAAACAAGAACGAGAAAAACTATTTACACAGGAAAGCTCCCAAGAAGCAAAAGAAGAATGAGAAATATTTTTGGGTTTTCTTTTAATACTACTACTAAGCATGCATAGAAAGGAAATAAACTAACATGTATAATACAATGAAAAAGTATGAACACCAACAACTGAAATGAGTGTGTGAACATGAATGTAATGTCGGTGAGAAATATGTACTCCCCCAAGCTTAGGCTTTTGGCCTAAGTTGGTCTAAGGCCACCACTGGCCCGGATGATATCTGAAATCATAGTTGGGGTCGTATTGTGCTGCGGCAGCTACCACTTGGCGAGCTACCTCCGTTGTTCTCTCATACTCGTTTGCTTCCTCTCTAGTTATAAAATATCTCCCATTTACCTGAAAGTTAAAGAAGGCAGGAGCAGGAAGGGTAATATGGACGGCACACCATCTATCAAAGACTAATCGGTACTGGAGGGACTGTTCGTTCCTCTCAAGAAACGGGTAGCGTACCATAGCATTATAATCTATAAAAGCAGGCGACAACTCAATGTCATTCCCTCTAATGGGTACACCAAGATAATTAGCTAAGCGAGTTGCATAAATCCCACCAAATAAATATCCCTCTTTAGCATTAAGATGTAACCTCCTCATAATAATAGCCCCCAAGTTATATCGGTTATCACCTAACACTGCACACTTGAGGATACTAAGATCTGGAACACAAAGGTGGCAGTGATCATGTTTACCGTTGATGCATCTACCTATAAAGATAGCAAAATAATGTATGGCAGGAAAGTGAATGCTCCCTATGGTGTCTTGTGTGATATTTCTAGTTTCTCCCACGGTGATGCTAGCGAGGAAATCATTGTATTCAGATTTGTGAGGCTCACTAAGAATACCCCATTGTGGAATTTTGCATGCATCACTAAAACCTTCTAAGTCCATGGTATAAGATTTATCATAGGGATCCAACAGGACAGTATGAGTATTACACTTAGATGAAAACTCAAACCTCCGCATAGAGGAATCGGTGAGTTAATAGTATTGTCGGCACTTAACTAATACGAAGTCTTCAAGGTCAGCATTCCGTACATACGCTTCAAATTCATCCTTGAAGCATGCATGAACCATGAATTCATCCAACGGCCATTCACAAGGCAGTAATTGAGCTTCCCTTGGTGGTTTGAGGTCAGGCTCATGTATCACGAGCCTTTGTGCTTGCTTCCTTGAAGAACCACCTTGGTACATTTTCCTAGACATTTTTCTTCCTTTGAAAAATTTCTGAAATTTTTAGTGACTCAAAATAAAAGTGAACCAAACTCAACAAGATTGATAGCAACTACTCCTACAAGTGCCTAGAGGCTATATCATGCATCAAAACTACTTTGGACCATATAAATTTGACATGTAAGCTCAAGAACAAGGTCACCACAGCAGCAAAAATTTGCAATAAATAAAGCACTAGAACAAAAACTAATTGGACCATTGGAGGAGTCACATGCAAAGAAACCATCCCCCAAAGCAGTTTCGTGAATGGAGCCTTGCACAATGAGATCGAAAATGGTAGCAAAATGCACAAGAACACGTGTTTGAGCTATGGGATGATTTTTTTCTGGAGGAAGACGAAGTGGATGGGTGCTAGAATAAGTGGAGGGGACCCACAAGACAGGGGGCGCGCCCTCCACCCTTGTGAGCCACTGGTGCATCCCCTGGTGTGTTTTAGTGCTAGAAATTCTCAAATATTACATAAAAATCATACTAAATTTTCATGGTATTTGGAGAACTTCTATTTTTGGGTCATTTTTTATTGCACAGATAATTCAGAAAACAGACAGAAAATACTATTTTTGCTTTATTTATTCTAAATAACAGAAGGTAAAAGATATGTACAGAGAGTTGTGCCTTCTAAATTCATCCATCTCATGCTTATCAAAAGGAACCATTAACTAGGTTGATCAAGTCTTATTAACAAACTTCTTCTGAATGACATGAAACCGGAGAATTTTCGAATGAAACTAGGTTACCTCAACGGGGATATGCATGTCCCCAACAATAAGAATATCATATTCCTTTTTGACAATAGGAAGAGCAAATTCAAAACCTCCAATAGTAATAGTTGAAATTTTTCCGGTAAAATTGATGCTATGGACTTGAGGTTGTTTCTTCGGAAAGTGCACCGTATGCTCATTACCGTTAACATGAAAAGTGACATTGCCTTTGTTGCAATCAATAATAGCCCCTGCAGTATTCAAAAAGGGTCTACCAAGGATGATTGACATACTATCGTCCTCGGGAGTATCAAGAATAACAAAGTTTGTTAAGATAGTAACATTTGCAACTACAACAGGCACATCCTCACAAATACTGATGGGTACAGAAGTTGATTTATCATCCATTTGCAAAGAAATTTCAGTAGGTGTCAACTTATTCGGTTCAAGTCTACGATATAAAGAGAAAGGCATAACACTAACACCAGCTCCAAGATCACATAAAGCAGTTTTAACATAGTTTCTTTTAGTAGAGCATGGTATAGTTGGTACTCCTGGATCTCCAAGTTTCTTTGATATTCCACCCTTAAAAGTATAATTATCAAGCATGGTGGAAATTTCAGCTTCAGGTATCTTTATTTTATTAACAATGTCTTTCATATACTTAGCATAAGGAGGCATTTTAAGCATATCAGTCAACACACATACGCAAAAAGATAGGTCAAATCATTTCAGTAAAGCACTCAAAATCCTCATCATCCTTCTTCTTGGATGGTTTAGGAGGAAAGGGCATGGGTTTCTGAACCCATGGTTCTCTTTCTTTACCATGTTTCCTAGCAACAAAATCTCTCTTATCATAACATTGATCCTTTGATTGTGGGTTATCAAGATCAACAACAGGTTCAATCTCTGCATAATTATCATTACTAGGTTGAGCATCAACATGAACATCACTATTAACATTATCACTAGGTTCATGTTCATCACTAGATTGTGTCTCAGCATCAGAAATAGAAATATCATTGGGATTCTCAGGTGTGTCTATAGCAGGTTCACTAGAAGCATGCAAAGTCCTATCAGTTTTCTTCTTCTTTTTATTATAAGGACTAGGTGCATCAGTATCAATTCTCTGAGAATCTTGCTCAACTCTCTTAGGATGACCCTCAGGATACAAAGGTTCCTGGGTCATTTTACCACCTCTGGTCATAACCCTAACAACATTATCATTGTTTTTATTATTTAACTCATTAAGAAAATCATCTTGTGCCTTAAGTACTTGTTCTACTTGAGTTGTAACCATGGAAGCATGTTTACTAATAAGCTTAAGATCATTAACAGTTCTACTCATATAATCACCCAAGTGGTCAAGTATGTAGCATTACGTTTCAATTGTCTACTAACATAAGCATTGAAGTTTTCTTTTTTAACAATAAAATTATCAAACTCATGCAAGCATTGACTAGCAGACTTATTATGAGGAATATCACCTTCATGAAATCTATAAAGAGAGTTTACCTCTACTACATGTATCAGGTTATCAAGACCATGCATTTCTTCAATAGGCGGTAAATTCTTAGCATCTTCAGCTTTAATACCTTTTTCTTTCATAGATTTCTTTGCCTGTTGCATATCTTCAGGACTGAGAAATAGAATACCCCTTTTCTTCGGAGTTGTCTTAGGAGTTGGTTCAGGAAGTGTCCAAGCATTATCATTACTCAATATATTATTCAATATCAATTCTTCTTGCTCAACAGTTCTTTCCCTGAAAACACAACCAACACAACTATCCAGGTGGTCTCTGGAAGCATCGGTTAGTCCATTATAAAAGATATCAAGTATTTCATTTTTTCTTGAGAGGATGATCGGGCAAAGCATTAAGTAATTGGAGAAGCCTCCCCAAAGCTTGTGGGAGACTCTCTTATTTAACTTGAGCAAAGTTAAATATTTCCCGTAAGGCAGCTTATTTCTTATGAGCATGGGAAATATTTTTGAGAGAAGTAGTATATCATATCCTGGGGACTATGCACACAACCAGGAGTAAGAGAATTAAACCATAACTTAGCATCACCCTTTAATGAGAAAGGAAACAACTTAAGAATATAGTAATAGCGAATTTTTTCCATGAGCAAATAGGGTGGCTATATCATTCAATTTAGTAAGATGTGCCACAACAGTTTCATATTCATAACCATTGGAAGGATCGGATTCAACCAAAGTAATTAACTCAGGATCGACAGAGAATTCATAACCCTTATCAGTAACAAAGATAGGTGAGGTAGCAAACATAGGATCATATTGCATTCTAGCATTTAAAGACTTTTCTTTCAGCTTAGTTAACAGTTTCTTAAGATCATCTCTATCATTACAAGCAAGAAAGTCTCTAGCAGTTTCCTCATCCATAATATAACCCTCAGGTACAACAGGCAGTTAATATCTAGGGGGAGAATCATAATCTTCAGTTTCAATAATACCATCAGTTTCAGTGATTTCATTCTTTCTAACCCTAGCAATTTGTTCATCAAGAAATTCACCAAGTGGCACAGTATTATCAAGAAGAGAAGTAGTTTCATCATAAGCATCGTGCGTAGCAGAAGTGGCATCATCAATTACATGCGACATATCAGAATCAATAGCAGTTGTAGGTGTCGCAAGTTTACTCAAAACAGAAGGAGAATCAAGTGTAGAGCTAGATGGAAGTTCCTTACCTCCCCTCGTAGTTGAGGGAAAAATCTTGGTTCTTTGATCTTTCAGATTCCTCATAGTGATCAACAAATATAAATCCCAATTGACTCAGAGAATAGAGCTATGCTCCCCGGCAATAGCGACAGCAAAAGGTCTTGATAACCCACAAGTATAAGGGATCGCAACAATCTTTGAGGGTAGAGTATTCAACCCAAATTTATTAATTCGACACAAGGGGAGCCAAAGAATATTCTTGAGTATTATCAACTGAGTTGTCAATTCAACCACACCTGACAGACTTAATATCTACAATAAAGTATTTAGTAGCAAAGTAGTATGGAAGTAACGGTAACAGTGGCAAAAGTAACAGTAGGAGTTTTGTAGCAATTGTAACAGTGGCAGCGGAAAAGTAACTTAGCAGAGATCAATACGTGAAAAGCTCGTAGGCAATGTATCAGTGATGGATAATTATGTTGGATGACATTCATCATGCAACAGTTATAACCTAGGGTGACACAGAACTAGCTCCAATTCATCAATATAATGTACACATGTATTCCGAATATAGTCATAAGTGCTTATGGAAAAGAACTTGCATGACATCTTTTGTCCTACCCTCCCATGGCAGCGGGGTCCTATTGGAAACTAAGGGATATTAAGGCCTCCTTTTAATAGAGTACCAGACCAAATCATTAACACTTAGTGAATACATGAACTCCTCAAACTACGGTCATCACCGGTAAGTGTCCTGACTATTGTCACTTCAGGGTTGCCGGATCATAACACGTATAACTTGCAAGATCGGATCAAGAACACAAATATATTCATGTAAACATAATAGTTTCAGATCTGAAACCATGGCACTCGGGCCCTAGTGACAAGCATTAGGCATATCAAAGTCATAGCAACATCAATCTTAGAACATAGTGGATACTAGGGATCAAACCCTAATAAAACTAACTCGATTACATGGTAGATCTCATCCAACCCATCACACACGGTGGTGAGCATCATGAAATTGGTGATGGAGGATGGTTGATGATGACGATGGCAGCGATTTCCCCTCCCCAGAGCCCAAAACGGACTCTGGATCTGCCCTCCCAAGGAAGAACACGAGATGGCGGCAACTCTATATCATAAAACGCGATGAATCCTTCTCTCTAATTTTTTCCTCCTCGAACTTGAATATATGTCGTTGGAGTTGAGGTAGATGGAGGTCTGTGGGACCCACAAGGCCAGAGGGCGCGCCATAGGGGGGCGGGCGTGCCCTCCACCCTTGTGGACAGGGTGTGGGCCCCATTCGGTTGATTTTTTCACCAATATTTTTTATTTATTCCAAAAAAGGTCTCCGTGAAGTTTCAGGTCATAATGAGAACTTTTATTTCTGCACAAAAATAGCACCATGGCAACTCTGCTGAAAACAGCGTCAGTCCAGGTTAGTTCCATTCAAATCATGAAAATTAGAGTCCAAAACAAGGGAAAAAGAGTTTGGAAATGTTAGATTGGCTTGTTGCTACCATGTCTGAATCTGGTGAGGTTGTCATTGAAAATCTTGAGGAAAAACTCGGATCATGTTCTTTGGATCATGAAACTGAAACTCCTACTAATTAGAAAACAAAAAAAGCAAGTGGGAGAAGGTAATATTATTGGAAAGAGTGTTATTCAAGAATTCTTTGATTGTACAGGATCTATGCCTAATAATAAAAGATCTATTCTTCTTGATACAAACTGTTATGCGGATGTCATTGTTATGCTCATTGAGAAATTAGAAAGAAAATGTGTGCATATTCATCCTGCTTTGCAAAAGGTGTTTTATGAACTTCCCAATATTAATCATCCAATAGCTAAAAAGATTGCCACCATTATCCTTAAGCGTGAATTTGATTCTATAATACAAGATGCTAGGGATATGTTTGCTTTTTATAAAAAGGATGTTGAACACCCTCCAATTGAAGATATACTCCATGATAAAGAAACTATGCGTAGTTTGGAATCTAGGGATTATTAGTTTAATAGTGAAAATCTTAGGAGGAGAGTTCCTTATTCAGAAATCTCTCAAACTTTGTACCTTGAGGATTATGTTGTTTGGATTAATAGGGGAATTTATGTAGGATTTAATAGGGATTGGTTGAATAAGATGATGAAGGAACCCGTTAGAAACGAGATACGTGTTTTATATGATGATATATATGGTGATGATCCCGACTGTGGGTTTATGAATGTTAAAATTACCAATCAAAGTCCTTTTCATGATTTAAGTTCATCTACTAGGAGGGAAATAAAGGAAAGGATAGATTTACTAAGACGAGTTTTGGAGGATTTGATGAGAAAAGAATTGCATACCAAAGATGACAATACCTCGATCTATTTGTGTTTTTATGCCTAGCTAAGGGTGTTAAACAATAGCGCTTGTTGGGAGGCAACCCAATTTTGTTTTTGTTTTTTGTTCCTGTTTTGCTATGAATAAATTCATCTAGCCTCTTGTTAGATGTGTTTTTGTGTTTTAATTAGTGTTTGTGCCAAGTAAGACCTTTGGGATGGCTTACGGTGATAGTTGATTTGATCTTGCTGAAAAACAGAAACTTTTGTGCTCAGGAAAACAATTCTAATTTTTAACATATGTGTGAGAAAATACTGGTTCTTTTTGCAGAAGATTAATACACAAATTTCCCAGGTTTTCCTAATTTTTCAGAATTTTTGGAGTTACAGAAGTATTCGAGAGTTATAGATTACTACAGACTATTCTGTTTTTGATAGATTATATTTTCTATGTGTTGTTTGCTTATTTTGATGAATCTATGGGTAGTATCGGGGGGTATGAACCATGAAAAAGTTGGAATACAGTAGATATTACACCAATATAAATAAAGAATGAGTTCACAACATACCAAAATTGGTGGTTTATTTTCTTATACTAACGGAGCTTATGAGATTTTCTGTTGAGTTTTGTGTTGTGAAGTTTTCAAGTTTTGCGTAAGGATTTGATGGACTATGGAATAAGGAGTGGAAGGAGACTAAGCTTATGGATGCCCAAGGCATCCCAAGGTAATATTCAAGGACAACAAAGAGCCTAAGCTTGGGGATTCCCCAGAAGGCATCCCCTCTTTCGTCTTCATCTATCAGTAACTTTACTTGAGGCTATATTTTTATTCACCACATGATATGTGTTTTTTTGGAGCGTCTTGTATGTGAGTCTTTTCTTTTTAAGATGCCACAGTCATCCTTATTGTACACACCTTTGGAGAGGGACACCCATGAATCGTGATTTATTAGAATGCTCTATGTGCTTCACTTATTTCTTTTGAGATAGGCAATTTTGCTCTAGTGCTTCACTTATATCTTTTTAGAGGACGGCGGTGGCTTTATTTTATAGAAATTGTTGAACTCTCTTCCTTCACTTATATTATTTTTAGAGTCTCTCTAAATAGCATGGTAATTTTCTTGGTTATGAATTTAGTCCTAATATGATGGACATCCAAGAGGGACGACAAAATAAAAACTTTCATATAAAGTGCATTGAATACTGTGTGAAATTTGATTCCTTATGATTGTTTTGAGATATAAATATGGTAATATTAGAGTCATGCTAGTGAGTAATTGTGGATTGGTAGAAATACTTGTGTTAAAGTTTGTGCTTCCTGTAGCATGCACGCACATATGGTGAACCGTTATGTGATGAAGTCAGAGCATGATTTATTTGTTGATTGCCTTCCTTATGAGTGGCGATAGGGGACGAGCGATGGTCTTTTCCTACCAGTCTATCCCCCTAGGAGAATGTGTCTATTACTTTGTTTTGATAACTAATAAATTTTTGCAATAAGTATGTGAGTTCTTTATGACTAATGTTGAGTCCATAGATTATATGCACTCTCACCCTTCCACCATTGCTAGCCTCTCTAGTACCGCGCAACTTTCACCGGTGCATTAAACCCACCATCACTTTCCTCAAAATAGCCACCATACCTACCTATTATGGCATTTCCATAGCCATTCTGAGATATTGCCATACAACTTTCCACCGTTCTGTTTATTATGACTCGCTTCATCATTGTCATATTTCTTTGCATGATCATGTAGTTGGCATCATATTTGTGGCAAAGCCACCTTTCATTTTTTTATACATGTCACTCTTGATTCATTGCACATCCTTTCATCGTATTTTTTATATATTTCTAGAGTTGTAAGTAAATAAAAGTGTGATGATCTTCATTATTAGAGCATTCTCCGATGTGAGGAAAGGATGAAGGAAGCTATGATTCCCTCTTGAGTTGGGATGAGTCTCTGGTCTTTATAAAAAATAAAAGAGGCCAAATAAGCCCACAAAAAAAATAAAAGAGGCCAAAGAACCCACCAATAAATGAGAGAAAAGAGAGAAGGGGCAATGTTACTATCATTTTTCCACACTTGTGCTTCAAAGTAGCACCATGATCTTCATGATAGAGAGTCTCCTATGTTGTCACTTTCATATACTTGTGGGAATTTTTTATTATAGAACTTGGCTTGTATATTCCAATGATGGGCTTCCTCAAAGTGCCCTAGGTCTTCGTGAGCAAGTGAGTTGGATGCACACACACTTAGTTTCTTTTTGATCTTTCATACACATATAGCTCTAGTGCATCCATTGCATGGCAATCCCTACTCACTCACATTTATATCTATTGTTGGGCATCTCCATAGCCCATTGATACGCCTAGTTGATGTGAGACTATCTCCTTATTTTTGTCTTCTCCACAACCAGCATATTCTATTCCACCTATAGTGATATATCCATGGCTCACGCTCATGTATTGCGTGAAAGTTGAAAAGGTTTGAGAAAATCAAAAGTAAGAAACAATTGCTTGGCTTGTCATCAGGGTTATGCATGATTTAATATTTTGTGTGATGAAGATGGTGCATAGCCAGACTATATGATTTTGTAGGGATAACTTTCTTTGGCCATGTTATTTTGAGAAGGCATGATTGCTTTATTAGTATGCTTGAAGTATTATTGTTTTTATGTCAATATTAAACTTTTGTTTTGAATCTTATGGATCTGAATATTCATGCCACGATAAATAAAATTACATGGATAAATATGTTAGGTAGCATTTCACATAAAAATTATGTTTTTATTATTTACCTACTCGAGGACGAGCAGGAATTAAGCTTGAGGATGCTTGATACGTCTCCAATGTATCTATAATTTTTTATTGTTCCATGATATTATATTATCTGTTTTGGATGTTTATATGCATTATTATGCTATTTTATATTATTTTTGGGACTAACTTATTTACCTAGAGCCAGTGTCAGTTTCTATTTTTTTCTTGTTTTTGAGTTTCGCAGAAAAGAGATATCAAACGAAGTCCAAATGGAATAGAACTTCACGGTCATTTTTCTTGGACCAGAAGACACCCAGGGGACTTGAAGTCCAAGTCAGAAGAGCCGCGAGGCGGTAGCAAGGGTGGAGGGCGCGCCCTAGGGGGGTACCCCCTACCTTGTGGGCCCCTCGAGACTCATCTGACCTAGCCATTCGTCCTATATATTCATATATATTCCAAATCCCTTGAGGGGAGCCACGAAACCACTTTTGCACCGCCACAACCTTCTGTACACATGAGATCCCATCTTGGGGCCTATTTCGGCAATCTGCCGGAGGGGGATTTGATCATGGAGGGCTTCTACATCAACCCTATTGCCCTTCTGATGAAGCGTGAGTAGTTTACCTCAGACCTGCGATGTGTTTGATTGTTTGTGCAGGTGCATAGATTGGGGAATTTGCTAGTACCTCCTACTGGATTGATACCTTGGTTCTCTAACTGAGGGAATTACTTATATCTAATTTGCTGCATCACCCTTTCCTCTTCAAGGGAAAACCCAACGCAAGCTCAAGAAGTAGCAATGCGCAAGGTGGCGGGGGTGAAACGCCAGAAGGATGCCACAAAAGGTGTTGCGAGCATCGCACCACCACCTCCTTCGATCGCCACCCAAAGAGCTCCCTCGAGGACGCCCGCCGACAACGCTGCTGCCGCCGCACCCCAGGTGTTCGGCGAGATGGGCGCAAGGTATGAATCTTTTATTTTCTTGCAGTTGTTTTACGTTCCTCTATTGAAATTGTACGAGACTTGTGGAGCAAAATTGTAGCACCGATTTGCATGATGGTACTGCTAAGTTTGTGCACATGTTGGACGACAGCGCCATCGACATTGATCAAGCCCCAATCGGTGATTACGATTAGAATGAGATGGATGGTGGTGTGCATGGTCACGTTGAGGAAGAAGATGAGGTGGAGGTTGATGACCCACAAGTATAGGGGATCAATCATAGTCCTTTCGATAAGTAAGAGTGTCGAACCCAACGAGGAGCAGAAGGAAATGACAAGTGGTTTTTAGCAAGGTAATCTCTTCAAGCACTGAAATTATAAGTAACGAGTACTTTGATAGCAAGATAGTTTGTAATGAGCAAATAACGATAACGGTAAATAAAGTGCAGCAAGGTAGTCCAATCCATTTGTGGCAAAGGACATGCCAAAACAGTCTCCTATAATAAGCAAAGCGTTCTTGAGGGTACACGGGAATTTCATCTAGTCACTTTCATCATGTTAGTTTGATTCGTGTTCGCTACTTTGATAATTTGATATGTGCGTGGACTGGTGCTTAGGTGTTGTTCTTACTTCAACAAACCTCCTACTTATGATTATCCCCCTCGCAAGCATCTGCAACTACGAGAAAGGTATTAAGATAAAATCTAACGATAGCATTGCACTTTTGGATCCAAATTGGTCCCTTACGAAGTAGCACATAAACTAGGGTTTAAACTTCTGTCACTCTGGCAACCCATCATCTAATAACTACTCCACAATGCATTCCCTTGGAAGCAAATATGGTGATGTGCCATGTAGTCGACATTCACATAACACCACTAAGGGGATAACAACATACATATCATCAAAATATCGAACACATATCAAGTTCACATGATTACTTGCAACAAGATTTCTCCCATGACCTCAAGAACAGAAGTAACTACTCACGAATGATAATAATGCTCAAGATCGGAGGGATATTAAATATCATAATGGATCTGAACATATAATCTTCCACCAAATAAACCATTGTGACACCCCAAGACCAGCGCCTCAGATGCCTTCCATGTATTCCGAGTTCCGTCGGGTGATTTGTTTTGTCTGTTGCATGCATCGTTGCATATTTTGCATTGCATCATGTCATCATGCCATTAATATTGCAACCATTTCAAAACTCTTTTAAATAAATCGTATGGATCTTTGATCCATTTAAATCGAGGGAAGGGTGACTTCTCTTTATAACTTATCCTCCCAATATTAGGGAGCTATAATAAATATTGCACTATTTTGGAATTCACCTTAACATACTTCCAAAATAATTCTGTGCCTTTTCTGCTGCAAGGTTTGTCTCCAAACTTTGCCCTAAATTCTTTCTTAATTTTCCCGGGCTCCTCCTAAACTCTCTACATTTTTGGACTCTTCTAAAATGTTGTCCTAGTTCAGACCATACGAATTAAATTCAAATGAATTTGAATTTAAATCTTTCAATAGGTCAATAGGCATATTTTGGGAGTCCAGGAGATTTATCCCCATGCCCAAATTATGTATCTAACCCTTCTTTTCTTTTCTTTTCTTTCCTTTCCTATTTTTTCTGGATTTGAGCAATAGAGGATATAAAGGGAAGAAGAGAAAGCCAGCCCAACTGGGCCTCTCTGACCCAACCCAGGTCGGTCTCCTCTAAGGCCTCCCGCAGCCTCCTAGGTCCTCCAGCTAGGCCTCTGGCCACTCCCTTTCTCTACTGGGCCGGCCTCTAAGGCCAGGTTGAGCTCCTCCGCCGCCGGTTCCCTGGTCGTCGTCGAAGGTCATCCATGGAAGCCGCGGCCTCGGTTTCTTCTCCGTGATGCCCCCTCCAGCGCCGCCTCCTCTGCGTCTTTCCCTGCACACGAGCCCAACAGGAGAGGAGCTCCCTGAAGCCGGCGCCGTGCTCCCCCAACACCTGGCCTCGACTGGAGTCACCCCTATCGGCAACCAACACCACCACCAGGCTGCCCTCTATTTTACCCTGCGCAGGAGCTCGCAGCCACCACCATGCGCCGCCATGCCCCTGCAACTTCTCTCCGGCAGCCCGTTCGACCTCGTGGCCTCCAGCGTTGACCGAGCGCTCGCGCAGCCACATGCGTGGTTTGCATCTGCTGCAAGGCCCAGCCAGTGCCTTATCGGTCTGCCTCCGCTCAAGCCGCCGATCATCTCCTGTGGCTGACCACCACCATCGCCTCCTTGCTACTGGCATCCCGGGGCCCTTGTGTTGTTTTGTGTTGGACCGTCAAGGCTGTCAAGATCGACTACAACGATGCCAAGTTCCACCATCGACGACCGTTTTGGGATTCGCCAAGTACCCCACCGGCAAGACCGATGCCCGAACGACTTCATACCGAGACGGCAAGATCCTCTCTGATAAGTGTATACTACACGGTGACGTGTCAAGTACCTCTACCGCCATCTCCGGAATCGCCAAGTCCAGTGCTACGCCAACTACCTCTATCGATGGCCCCAAACATCTACGGACGTGTACGAATACCGTTGCCCGAAGAACTGCGGGGCACACACACCGTGAACGACTACCCTCGCCGTGGATCTGACAAATTTGTGAGTACGACTACTTCCACTACGACCGTCTCGAGAACATCTACTTCCTCTACATTACACCGAACTCGAACCGTTTCATTTGCACGCTTCGAAGGTATAACCGCCGAGACAACGCCCGTGAACGAATGAATGCATGTTGTATGAGATGCACCCCATGTTTGCACCATGCCCGTTTGTTTTCGTGCACGTGCCTCGTTTGCCATGCCCCAGACACATGGGACACTCGGTATCCGGGATCACTCCCCGTCACTCTTGCACGTTTCGTGCACCCACACTTGTTCCTTTGCACCAGCATCTCAATTGAGTTGCCGGATCACCGGAATGTTGCCATGGTAACATTTCCGTTTCGCCATCGTGGCACCCCTTTTTCCTTCCGCCATGGCGACAAATGCCTCACATCTTATCATGTCAAATTTTCCATAAAACTTGCATAAAACTTGCACATGTCATCCGCATCATGATAATAACATTTAAAATGTTTAAATTGTTGTTTGCATTAAATTGCCAAATGCGTATGGGGATTTACCAGAATTGTTGTTTGATGTTTCCGGCCCCATTTAAATTTCTTAGATAGTGTAGTTTAATTGTGCTTCACCTCTTGCCATGTTTAACAACATTTAATATTGTTGAGTAGCCTAACCGAGAGAGAACTAAATAAGTTATGTGGTGTTTCGTCAATATGCAACTCATTGCATATTGAGCTCCACTTAATTTGTAGTATTTTTTGAGCACTTTGCCATGCCATGCATCATTAAACCGGACATGCATCATACTTGGTTGTGCATCATGCCATGTTTATGTGATGGTTGTTTACTATGTTGCTTGCTTCTTTCCGGGTTGCTTCTCTCGTTAGCTTCGGTTCCGTTCGGGAGTTGTGAGGATTCGTTCGACTCCGTCCGTTTACCTTCTTCATGGTTTCATTCTTCTTCCTTGCGGGATCTCAGGAAAGATGACATACCCTCGAAATCACTTCCATGTTTGCTTGCTAGTTGTTCGTTCTATCGCTATGTCGCGCTACCTACCACTTGTTATATCCTGCCTCCCGTATTGCCATGTCAAGCCTCTAACCCACCTTCCTAGCAAACCGTCGTTTGGCTATGTTACCGCTTTTGCTCAGCACCTCGTATAGCGTTGTTAGTTGCAGGTGAAGCTGAAGTTTGTTCCATGTTGGAACATGGATATGTTGGGATATCACATTATCTCTTATTTTAATAATGCATCTATATACTTAGTAAAGGGTGGAAGGCTCGGCCTTATGCCTGGTGTTTTGTTCCACTCTTTCCGCCCTAGTTTCCGTCATACATGTGTTATGTTCCTTGATGTTGCGTTTCTAACGCGGTTGGGTGTTATGGGAACCCCTTGACAGTTCGCTTTGAATATAACGCCTCCAGCAAGGCCCAACCTTGGTTTTACATTTGCCTAACAACCTATACCTTTCCCTTGGATCGGCCAACCCGAGGGTCATCTTTATGTTAACCCCCCCCCCCCCCCGAGCCAGTGCTTCTCTAAGTGTTGGTATGAACCGAGCCGCCTGCGAGGCCACCTCGGGGAAACTCGAGGTCTGGTTTTAGTCGTAGCTTATCTCATCCGGTGTTACCCTGAGAACGAGATATGTGCGACTCCTATCGGGATTGTCGGCACATTGGGTGGCTTTGCTGGTCTTGTTTTACCATTGTCGAAATGTCTTGTAATCAGGATTCCGAGACTGATCGGGTCTTCCCGGGAGAAGGAATATCCTTCGTTGACCGTGAGAGCTTGTGATGGGCTCAGTTGGGACACCCCTGCAGGGTATAAACTTTCGAAAGCCGTGCCCGCGGTTATGTGGCAGATGGGAATTTGTTAATGTCTAGTTGTAGAGAACTTGACACTCGACTTAATTAAAATGCATCAACCGCGTGTGTAGCCGTGATGGTCTCTTTCTGGCGGAGTCCGGGAAGTGAACACGGGTCTTGTGTTATGCTTGAACATAAGTAGTTTCAGGATCACTTCTTGATCGCTTCTAGCTTCTCGACCGTGCACTGCTTCTCTTCTCGCTCTTATTTGCGTAAGTTAGCCACCATATATGCTTAGTGCTTGCTGCAGCTCCACCTCATTACCTTCCCTACCCATAAGCTTAAATAGTCTTGATCTCACGGGTGTGAGATTGCTGAGTCCTCGTGACTCACAGATACTTCCAAACAGTTGTAGGTGCCAATGATACCAGTGCAGGTGACGCAACCCAGCTCAAGTGTGGGAGCTCGATGAAGATCTTAATCGTTGTTTTGTTTCATTTCCTGTTGATTAGTAGTGGAGCCCAGTTGGGACGATCGAGGATCTAGCATTTGGGGTTCTCTTATTTTATTTTGGTTCTGTAGTCGGACCTTGATTGTATTCTGGATGATGTATGTTTAACTTGTATTTGTGTGAAGTGGCGATTGTAAGCCAACTCTTTATCCCTTTCTTATTCAGTACATGGGATTGTGTGAAGATTACCCCTCTTGCAACAAACCTACCATGCGGCTATGCCTCTAAGTCATGCCCCGACACGTGGGAGATACAGCCGCATTGTGGGTGTTACAACCATATAGTAATCAACTACAAGATGTAATCAACACCACTAGTCACCCACAAGCACCAATCTAAGGTTCCGGTACAAAGATTGAACACAAGAGATGAACTAGGGTTGGAGAGGAGATGGTGATGTTGAAGATGTTGATGGAGATTGCCCTCCCAAAGATGGGAGAGTTTTTGGTGATGATGATGACAATGATTTCCCCCTCTGGGATGGAAATCCCCCCTGCGGACTCGCTCCGCCAGAGGGCGAAAGTGCTCCTGCCCAAGTCCCACATCGAGACGGTGGCGCTATGTCCCGAAAAATCCTATCCTTATTTTTTCTAGGTCAAAATGACTTATATACCAGAAGAGGGGCACCGGAGGTGGGCCGAGGAGGGCACAACCCACCAGGGCACGCCTGGGCTCCCTGGCATGCCCAGGTGGGTTGTGCCCACCTGGTGGGCCCCCTCTAGTAGTTATTTGTTCCAATATTCTTCATATATTCCGAAACAATTCTCCGTAAATTTTCAGCTCATTTGGAGATGTGCAGAATATGTAACTCTAACGTAGCTTTTTCAGGTCCAGAATTCCAGCTGCCGGCATTCTCCCTCTTTGTGCAAACCTTGCATATTATGAGAGAAAAGGCATTATAATTACTCCATAAAGCAATATTATGCATAGAAACATTATAAATAATAGTAGGAAAACATGATGAAAAATGGATGTATCAACTCCCCCAAGCTTAGACCTCGCTTGTCCTCAAGCGAAAGCCGAAATTGAAAAACATGTCCACATGCTTAGAGAGACAGGTGTCGATAAAAACAAAATACAGATATAGAAGCATCATGCATATTATTATAATAGCAACAAACTTTAACATAAAACTTTATCATAGAACTTTCATCATATAACTTCTCATGAATGATCCGTCTCCAACGTATCTATAATTTTTTTATTGTTCCATGCTAGTATATTATCAGTTTTGGATGTTTTATATGCATTAATATGACATTTTATATTATTTTTGGGACTAACCTACTAACCTAGAGCCCGGTGCCAGTTTATGTTTTTTCCTTGTTTTTTTGTTTCATGGAAAAGGAATACAAAACGGAGTCCAAACGGAATAAAACCTTCGCGACGATTTTTCTTGTACCAGAAGACACCTAGGGGACTTGGAGATCAAGTCGTAAGAACCACGAAGCAGCCACAAGGGGGGAGGGAGCGCCCCCTGCCTTGTGGGCCCCCCGTGACTCCCCTGACCTAATTCTTAGACCTATATATTCACATATATTCCCAAAACACCAGAAGCATCCACGAAAACACTTTTCCACCGCCGCAACCTTCTGTTCCAGTGAGATCCCATCTAGGGGCCTTTTCTGGCATCCTGTCGGCAGGGGATTTGATCACGAAGGGCTTCTACATCAACTTTATTGCCCTTCCGATGAAGCGTGAGTAGTTTACCTCAGACCTATGTGTCCATAACTAGTAGCTAGATGGCTTCTTCTCTCTCTTTGATTCTCAATAACATGTTCCCCTCGATGTTCTTGGAGATCTATTCGATGTAATCTTCTTTTGCGGCGTGTTTGTCAATATCCAATGAATTGTGGATTTACGATCAGCTTATCTATGAATATTATTTGAATCTTCTCTGAATTCTTATATGCATGATTTGATATCTTTGTAATTCTCTTCGAACTATCGGTTTAGTTTGGCCAACTAGATTGGTTTTTCATGTAGTATGAGAAGTGATTAGCTTTGTGTTCAATCTTGCGGTGTCCTTTCCCAGTGACAGTAGGGGCAGCAAGGCATGTATTGTATTGTTGCCATCAAGGATAAAAAGATGGGATTTACATCATGTTGCTTGAGTTTATTCCTCTACACCATGTCATCTTACTTAATGCGTTACTCTGTTCTTCATGAACTTAATACTCTAGATGCAGGCAGGAGTCAGTCGATTTGTGGAGTAATAGTAGTAGATGCAGAATCATTTCGGTCTACTTGACACGGACATAATGCATATATTTCATAATCATTGCCTTAGATATTGTCATAACTTTGCGCTTTTCTATCAATTGCTCGACAGTAATTTGTTCACCCGCCGTATTATTTGCTATCTTGAGAGAAGCCTCTAGTGAAACATATGGCCCCCGGGTCTATTTTCCATCATATAAGTTTCCGATCTACTATTTTCCATCATATTAGTTTCCGATTTACTATTTTGCAATATTTTACTTTCCGATCTATGAACCAAAAAACCCAAAAATTATTTACTTTATCGTTTGTTTAGTTTTATCTATCTCTATCAGATCTCACTTTTGCAAGTGTCGTGAAGGGATTGACAACCCCTTTATCATGTTGGGTGCAAGTTGTTTGATTGTTTGTGCAGGTATTGGTGATTTGTGCGTTGTCTCCTACTGGATTGATACCTTGGTTCTCTAACTGAGGGAAATACTTATCTCTGCTTTGATGCATCACCCTTTCCTCTTCAAGGGAAAAACCAACACAAGCTCAAGAAGTAGCAGGAAGAATTTCTGGCGCCATTGTCTGGGAGATCTACGCCAAGGCAAGACACACCAAGTACCCATCATAAACTCTCATCTCTTGCATTACATTATTCGCCATTTGCCTCTTGTTTACCTCTCCCCCACTTCTAAAACAATTTTCGAAAAGATTTGCCTTTTTCTTCTTCATTTGCTTTTTGTTTGCCTGTTTGTTAGATTGGCTTGTTGCTACCATGTCTGAATCTGGGGAGGTTGTCATTGAAAATCTTGAGGAAAAACTTGGATCATGTTCTTTGGATCATGAAACTGAAACTCCTACTAATTAGAAAACAAAAAAATCATGTGGGAGAAGGTAATATTATTGGAAAGAGTGTTATTCAAGAATTCTTTGATTGTACGGGATCTATGTCTAATAATAAAAGATCTATTCTTCTTGATACAAACTGTTATGCGGATGTCATTGTTATTCTCATTGAGAAATTAGAAAGAAAATGTGTGCATATTCATCCTGCTTTGCAAAAGGTGTTTTATGAACTTCCCAATATTAATCATCCAATAGCTAAAAAGATTGCCACCATTATCCTTATGCGTGAATTTGAATTTATAATACAAGAAGCTAGGGATATGTTTGGTTTCTATAAAAAGGATGTTGAACACCCTCCAATTGAAGATATACTCCATGATAAAGAAACTATGCGTAGTTTGGAATCTAGGGATTATCAGTTTAATAGTGAAAATCTTAGGAGGAGAGTTCCTTAATCAGAAATCTCTCAAACTTTGTACCTTGAGGCTTATGTTGTTTGTATTAATAGGGGAATTTATGTAGGATTTAATAGGGATTGGTGGAATAAGATGATGAAGGAACTCATTAGAAACGAGATACGTGTTTTATATGATGATATATATGGTGATGATCCCGACTATGGGTTTATGAATGTTAAAATTACCAATCAAACTCCTTTTCATGATTTAAGTTCATCTACTAGGAGGGAAATAAAGTAAAGTATAGATTTACTAAGACGGGTTTTGGAGGATTTGATGAGAAAATAATTGCATACCAAAGATGACAATACCTAGATCTATTTGTGTTTTTATGCCTAGGTAATGGCGTCAAACAATAGCGCTTGTTGGGAGGCAACCCAATTTTATTTTTGTTTTTTGTGCCTGTTTTGCTATGAAAAACAGAAACTTTTGTGCTCAGGAAAACAATTCTAATATTTAACATAAGTTCGATAAAGTACTGATTCTTTATGCAGAAGATTAATACACAAATTTCCCAGGTTTTCCTATTTTTTCAGAATTTTTGGAGTTACAGAAGTATTCGAGAGTTACACATTACTACAGACTGTTCTGTTTTTGACAGATTCTGTTTTCTATGTGTTGTTTGCTTATTTTGATGAATCTATGGGTAGTATCGGGGGGTATGAACCATGGAAAAGTTGGAATACAGTAGATATTACACCAATATAAATAAAGAATGAGTTCACAACAGTACCAAAAGTGGTGGTTTATTTTCTTATACTAACGGAGCTTATGAGATTTTCTGTTGAGTTTTGTGTTGTGAAGTTTTCAAGTTTTGCGTAAGGATTTGATGGACTATGGAATAAGGAGTGGAAAGAGACTAAGCTTAGGGATGCCCAAGGCACCCCAAGGTAATATTCAAGGACAACAAAGAGCCTAAGCTTGGGGATGCCCCAGAAGGCATCCCCTCTTTCGTCTTCGTCTATCGGTAACTTTACTTGAGGCTATATTTTTATTCACCACATGATATGTGTTTTGCTTGTAGCGTCTTGTATGATATGAGTCTTTGCTTTTTAATTTGCCACAACCATCCTTGATGTACACACCTTTTTGAGAGGGACACGCATGAATCGTGATTTATTAGAATACTCTATGTGCTTCACTTATATCTTTTGAGCTAGGCAATTTTACTCTAGTGCTTCACTTATATCTTTTTAGAGCAAGGCGGTGGCTTTATTTTATAGAAATTATTGAACTCTCATGCTTCACTTATATTATTTTGAGAGTCTCTAAACAGCATGGTAATTTGCGTTGGTTATAAATTTAGTCCGAATATGGTAGACATCCAAGAGGGGTATAATAAAAATGTCCATATAAAGTGCATTGAACACTATGAGAAGTTTGATTCCTTATGACTGTTTTGAGATATAAATATGGTGATATTAGAGTCACGCTAGTGAGTAATTGTGGATTGCAGAAATACTTGTGTTAAAGTTTGTGATTCTCGTAGCATGCACGTATGGTGAACCGTTATGTGATGAAGTCGGAGCATGATTTATTGATTGATTGTCTTCCTTATGAGTGGCAGTCGGGGACGAGCGATGATCTTTTCCTACCAATCTATCTCCCTAGGAGTATGCGCATAGTACTTCATTTCGATAACTAATGAATTTTTGCAATAAGTATGTGAGTTCTTTATGACTAATGTTGAGTCCATGGATTATACACACTCTCACCCTTCCACCATTGCTAGCCTCTCTAGTAGCACACAACTTTCGCCGGTACCATACACCCACCATGTACCTTCCTCAAAACAGCCACCCTACCTATTATGGCATTTTCATAGCCATTCCGAGATATATTGCCATGCAACTTTCCACCGTTCGGTTTATTATGACACGCTTCATCATTGTCATATTGCTTTGCTTCGTCATGTAGTTGACATCGTATTTGTGGCAAAGCCACCGTTCATAATTCTTTCGTACATGTCACTCTTGATTCATTGCACATCCCGGTACACCGCCAGAGGCATTCATATAGAGTCATATTTTGTTCTAAGTATCGAGTTGTTATTCTTGAGTTGTAAGTAAATAAAAGTGTGATGACCTTCATTATTAGAGCATTGTCCCATGTGAGGAAAGTATGATGGAGACTATGATTCCCCCAGAAGTCGGGATGAGACTCCACACGAAAAAAACAGGCCAAAAAAAGAGAAAAGGCCCAAAAAATTGAGAGAAAAGAGAGAAGGGGCAATGTTACTATACTTTTACCACACTTGTGCTTCAAAGTAGCACCATGATCTTCATGATAGAGAGTCTCCTATGTTGTCACTTTCATATACTAGTGGGAATTCTTCATTATAGAAGTTGGCTTGTATATTCCAATGATGGGCTTCCTCAAATTTCCCTAGGTTGTCGTGAGCAAGCGAGTTGGATGCACACCCACTTAGTTTCTTTTTGAGCTTTCATAAACTTAGAGCTCTACTACATTCGTTGCATGGCAATCCCTACTCACTCACATTGATATCTATTGATGGGCATCTCCATTGCCCGTTGATACGCCTAGTTGATGTGAGACTATCTCCTTCTTTTTGTCTTCTCCACAACCACCATATTATATTCCACCTATAGTGTTATGTCCATGGCTCACGCTCATGTATTGCGTGAAAGTTGAAAAAGTTTGAGAACATCAAAAGTATGAAACAATTGCTTGGCTTGTCATCGGGGTTATGCATGATTTGAATTTTTTGTGTGATGAAGATGGATCATAGCCAGACTATATGATTTTGTAGGGATAAGATTTCTTTGGCCATGTTATTTTGAGAAGACATAATTTCCTTGTTAGTATGCTTGAAATATTATTCGTTTTATGTCAATATTAAACTTTTGTTTTGAATATTATGGACCTGAACATTCATGCCACGATAAATAAAAATTACATGGATAAATTTGTTAGGTAGCATTCCACATCAAAAAATCTGTTTTTATCATTTACCTACTCGAGGATGAGCAGGAATTAAGCTTGGGGATGCTTGATACGTCTCCGACATATCTATAATTTGTTATTGTTCCATGCTATTATATTATCTATTTTGGATGTTTTATATGCATTAATATGCTATTTTATATTATTTTGGGGACTAACCTATTAACCTAGAGCCCAGTGCCAGTTTCTGTTTTTTCCTTGTTTTTTAGCTTCGCGGAAAAGGAATACCAAATGGATTCCAAATGGAATAAAACCTTCACGATAATTTTTCTTGGACCAGAAGACACCCAGGAGTCTTGGAGATCCAGTTGGAAGAGCCACGAGGCGGCCACAAGGGGGGAGGGCGTGCCCCATGCCTTGTGGGCCCCCCGTGACTCCCCTGACCTAATTCTTCGTCCTATATATTCACATATATTCCTAGACCACCAGAAGCATCCACGAAAACACTTTTCCACCACCACAACCTTCTGTTCCCATGAGATCCCATCTAGGGGCCTTTTCCGGCATCCTGCCGGAGGGGGATTTGATCATGGAGGGCTTCTACATCAACTCTATTGCCCTTCCGATGAAGCGTGAGTAGTTTACATCAAAACTATGGGTCCATAGCTAGGAGCTATATGGCTTATTCTCTCTCTTTGATTCTCAATACCATGTTCTCCTCGATGTTCTTAGAGTTCTATTCGATGTAATCTTCTTTTGCGGTGTGTTTGTCGAGATCCGATGAATTGTGGATTTATGATCAGCTTATCTATGAATATTATTTGAATCTTCTCTGAATTCTTATATGCATGATTTGATATCTTTGTAATTCTATTCGAACTATCGATTTAGTTTGGCCAACTAGATTTGTTTTTTCTTGCAATGGGAGAAGTGCTTATCTTTGGGTTCAATCTTGTGGTGTCCTTTCCCGGTGATAGTAGGGGCACCAAGGCACGTATTGTATTGTTGCCATCGAGGATAAAAAGATGGGGCTTACATCATATTGCTTGAGTTTATTCCTCTACATCATGTCATCTTACTTAATGCGTTACTCTATTCTTCATGAACTTAATACTCTAGATGCAGGCAGGAGTAGGTCGATGTGTGGAGTAATAGTAGTAGACACATAATCGTTTCGGTCTACTTGACACAGACGTGATGCCTATATTTCATAATCAATGCCTTAGATATCGTCATAACTTTGCGCTTTTCTATCAATTGCTCGACAGTAATTTGTTCACCCACCGTATTATTTGCAATCTTGAGAGAAGCCTCTAGTGAAACCAATGGCCCCGGGTCTATTTTCCATCATATAAGTTTCTGATCTACTATTTTCCATCATATTAGTTTCTGATCTAATATTTTGCAATCTTTTACTTTGTGATCTATAAACCAAAAACCCCAAAAAAATATTTAGTTTATCGTTTGTTTAGTTTTATCTATGTCTATCAGATCTCACTTTTGCAAGTGACAGTGAAGGGGTTGACAACCCCTTTATGGCGTTGGGTGCAAGTTGTTATTGGTGATTTGTGCATTGTCTCCTACTGGATTGATACCTTGGTTCTCTAATTGAGGGAAATACTTATATCTACTTTGCTGCGTCACCCTTTCCTCTTCAAGGGAAAAACCAACGCAAGCTCAAGAAGTAGCAATGAACAAGTAACAATTCATCACAATATCGAAGTATAAAGCATAAACTCTATTGAAAACCAACAAACTATGTTCTCAGTCAACTTCACAACTACAATTCGTATTAGAGCCTTTTGGCAAGTCCACATACTCAGCCATCATATAGCCTTCTATGATTGCTAACACTCACCGCATACACGTGAGAAAAAAGTTTCAACCGGACACATAGAAATAGGGGCTTATAGTTTCGCCTCCTAACGTATTCACCTCAAGGGTGATGTCAACAATAATAACTCATGCTCACCCATATCCAACTGGATATATGTGCCTACATCTTTCCTCACCACATGATGCTTGCAAAAGAGAAAATAAAAAGGAATAGGGAAGAATACTTTGACTCTTGCATAAAATTAAATACATGAAATTAAAAGATAGGCCCTTCGCAGAGGGAAGTAGAGGCTGCCATGCGCCTTTTGGTTGTATGCTCAATCTCTTAGTGCAAAAGAATGTCACATTATATTGCCCCTTGTGATAGAAACCTTTATTATGAAGTCTGTCGATTTTATTATTTTGCCATCACAAGTTCGTACAACGCTCAATTTTCTCTTACACTAAATGATCTAACACATTTAGAAGCAACTTTTATTCCCTTTTTGCACTGATGACAACTCAGTTGAAGGGTCTTACTCAACCCATAGGTAGGTATGGTGGACTCTCAGAACAAGATTTGGGTTTAAGGGTTTTTGGATGCACAAGTAGTATCTCTACTTAGTGTAGAATTTTTGGCTAGCAAAGATAGGGGGCAAGTAGCACATGTTAAAGGATCTATGACAATATAACTTCTATGTGAATATGAACAAACATAAATCATTACGTTGTCTTCCTTGTCCAACGTCAACAATTTTGGCATATAATATTTTGATGGTGGCTCACAATCATAAAAGAACTCCAAGATAGTGTATTTGCATGTGCATCTTCTCTTCCCTTATTAATTCTTTCATGAATTGCATCATTGACCAATGCTATGTTTGTCGTCCAATAAATTTTACCACTTATACTTTTCCTTATGTGATGTCATTACTTACCATAAGATTAGCATATGATTTTTCATTTATTTTCCTTTCTTTTTATAGGAACATACACTGGTACGCGTCGGTGTTGTACAAACGGTTTTTAACCCCTTTCCGCGACGGCATTCAAAACCGTCGCCATGTGAGTGACCGCGATAGGGGGGTCTTTCTCACACGACCCAGAAACCGTTGGGGATATGCCCTCCTGGCACACACGCTCGGCAAAATGAGGTCGTGTGCGACCGACAAGCACTCAAATACGGTTATACGTGCAGTAGTGCTAAAAAGTACAATCATATAGGCGAAATCGTTTCTGGTTGTAAGTACATCCCACACGGTCAGTCCCCGCTAAACATTTCCGTTTGTATGTACATTCCACACAGTCAATCCAAGGAATACGTTTCTGTTAGTATGTACATCGCACGCGTTCTTCTATGACCAAACGTTTGCGATGCGCACAACATCACGAACAGTCCATAATTTCGAAGCGTGTGTGATAAGGTGACTATCACAAACATTTAATAAGAAAGACTTGTGTGTGATGCTATTGTTAATCGCACACGTTTTTTCTTGGCTAATCGTGTGTGTAGTGGAGATTGATCGCACACGTAGTGGATCCTAGAAACATGTCTGATCTCCGCGTCTATCGCAGATGTTTCGCTTTCGCAAACCATGTGCAGTGTAATCCCTAATTAATCCTTAATTTAATAATCACATGTTTTGAATTTGAAAGTAGGCAATCACTTCTTTCATATCCAACCATGTTTATTACAAATATAGGTTCAACCACGAATGCATAATTCGGTGCACGGGTACATATACTAAAGAACTACAGAAGCACCAAGTACAGAATGATGAACCATAGTTGTACTAAAGACTATAAAGAGAGAGGCGAAAGACATTCTGGTTGCTAGAGAAGGTGAAGAAGAATGCCCATATTGTGCCCTCCTCCATGCGTAATGCGCGCACGACTCTAGGCCAACCCCTTGTGATGGCTGGCTTTCCATCCTTCACTGTCTTCATTACGACTGCTTGATGCTCATTGTAGTCTGGATGAAATACTTTAACCTTCATTGCATGACCACCAATCATGTACTTTGTGAGGTAATCTTGTGTGAACTGCTTCGGGAACCACTGCGAACGAAAAAGATTCAGACATTGTTATCTAACAACTCATTATGGGCAGTACAAAGGGAAGGCTACATTGTTTGTAGTTACCACCTACAGCTCATTGTTGTGTTGGATAGAGCATAAACAAATAATTTGCTTGCCACCATTCATATCTTTTTTCTAATAATCCTTATCAGTTTCCTCACTTGATGCTTGTTCACGAATATCTCATTGCCCCATATGTAAAAAGGGTCGATGCATGGATCCTTGCCAAGGGCATATGTACCTACAAGCAACAAGTCAATATTAGAAGCTAACAACTGTCCAGGCCTGGATCTATATGCACTACATTATGGAACAACGGGGGGAGTACAAGCCGAGGGATGAAGCTAACCTCGGCGGAAAATGGTGGCTACTCCCGTTGTTGTCCCGCATAAGTAGTGGAAAGGCATGATAAGTACAGCAACCTTAACATCAAACGAATATAGCAAAGGTAAACAACATCATCTCCAAATGATAGCTTGGATGTGTTAGTTTCAGCATGATGTTAAAGCAGATATAAAATGGAAGGCAATGTTACCAACACCAGGCTTAACAGACATCAAATATTGCAATTCAAACTGGTATTGTTGAAAATGAATAGAACATAGGTAATGCTTAAACATCACACTGGATAAATGTGTAAAACTGAAATAAAGGGCATGTATTAAATACACCAGGCATAGCTGGAACCAAATATAGCCATTCAAACTGGTATTGATGCAATCGAGCGACACAGTTCTGACTTGCACATAATGAACAACACATTGTGAATGACTGAAATTAACAAGGCATAAATGATCAATATAACAACCAAATATAGCCATTGAAAACTAGACAACATCTCACTTCAACCAACCTGACAAGCAAATACAGATAAACAAGGCATATGCTTGAAAACTGGACAAATGCTCACTACAACCAACCTAACAAGAAAATACAGATAAACAAGGCATCTGCTTGAAAACTGGACAAATGCTAAAAAAGCAACCTAACAACCAAATAGAGATAAACAAGGCATCTGCTTGATAACTGGACAAATGCTCACTACAACCAAACTAAGAACCAAATACATATAAACAAGGCATCTGCCCGACAACTGAAAAAATGCTCACTGCAACCAACCTAACAACCAAATACAAATAAACAAGGCATCTACTCACTATAAACAACCAACTATAGCCATTCGTGAAACTGAAGTGGACAATTCATACTTAAACATCACATAGCCCTATTGAACAATACATTTTTGCACAACTGAAAATAATTAAAGACGACACAGTTAAAGCACCGCACAACAAATGATACTACAACAAAAGGTATGGGTTGGCAAGCTACAAAAGGTAATATTTGCTGATAGGATGTTGCCTCACATTTCATGGACGGGATCCTTCCAGTTGTAAGAGCACAGACCCATGGTGAGCTCCCTGATGTCACAGATGGGTTGTTTCACCTTGGAAGAACCTTTGTGGGTGCCCTCCTCGTGGTTGTGGTCGTGGTCGATGAGATGTGACTTGGGAATTGAGGATCCCAAGCTACCATCGTAGAACGTGTCCTTCAGAAATGACAAAATGGGCTCGATGGCGTATAAGGATCGCAAATCCTTGGCCACTTGGCGGAGGAGATCGGCGGCTGGGCTGTCGAAGAGATCAACGACGGTTGAACTAGAGGGGTTGGGGATGGACCACTTAACCTGTGACATGGCCCATGTGAAGCCATCGATGTCGATGAGCTTGATGTCATAGCCAGCTTTCCCGAGATACCAGTAATACGCAAGCCCGCTGACATGAAGCCTTCGACATGGCAACGCAGTCAACGTCTTCACCGGCTTCCGTGGTGACGTGTTGCTCCGGGATCGAGAGGTCGGGGCGAACGGCGGCCACCTCACCAATGTCCATCGGAGAGGCCATGATAAACCTCTTCTTGGTCGAACGCTCGTCGGGCTCCCCGGGATACGTGGTCGAGCTTAGGCAGCAACATTCCGGAGCAGGGGATGTGGATCTGGTGGGGAGGGACACCATAGGCCTCATCTAAAAACTCAGGGGAATGGGGCAACAGTATGGGAATCGATGGGTAACTCGAACTTTATTATCTAAGCTAGGAGGAACGGGCAGACAGGCAGGGGTTGGTGGCGGCGCCAGCGGCGGCCGCGAGCTAGGGTTCAAGGGGGAATGGGCGGGGTGGGGGCCTGTGGAGGGGTGGTGTTTGAAGATACGCCGCGGCTACTGAAAATTTTAGTAATGATGGGTGGAGATGGTGGACAAGGGAGGGGGCAGTTCAAATGCCTCGGTCACTGCAATTTTACTATAAGGTTGGTGCTGGAGGAGTGTGGGCGATGGCTGAAGTACGGCGGCTACTAAAATTTGGGTAAAGGAATTGATGCGGGACGGGAGTGCCCAAGATCGTGCATTGTCCAATAAGAATATGTGTGTATTATAATAAGGAAAAGTGGTGGAACTGCCGATTTTCGCAACACTCAAGGAGGGTAGTTTTTTTAATATATTTCTAGCTAGCTAGTCTATCAATAAAAACATAGTCTACTGATGTCGCTTGAAGCTACGTCGATATTTCCCCAAAGAGGAAGGGATGATGCAGCACAGCGGCGGTAGGTATTTCCCTCAGATATAAAAGCAAGGTTATAGAACCAATAGGAGAACCAAGCAACACAATGTAAACAGCACCTGCACACAAAAAACAACTTCTCGCAACCCGACGTGTTAAAGGGGTTGTCAATCCCTTTCGGGGTACGGCGCCTCAAGATAGGCAAACGAATGTGAGGTAAATTTGTAGTAGATTGATAGACTGAACGCCAAATAAATAAATGAGAATAAATTGCAGCAAAGTATTTTTGGGCTTTTGGTTTAGTAGATCTGAAAATAAAAGCAAGAGAAAAATATATCGCAAAGGCAAATATATGAGAAAGAAGACCCGGGGGCCGTAGGTTTCACTAGTGGCTTCTCTCGAGAAAAATAGCAAACGATGGGTAAATAAATTACTGTTGGGCAATTGATAGAACTTCAAATACTCATGACAATATCTAGGCAATGATCATTATATAGACATCATGTCCAAGATTAGTAGACCGACTCCTTCCTATATCTACTACTATTACTCCACACATCGACTGCTATCTAGCATGCATCTAGTGTATTGAGTTCATGGAGAAACGGATTAATGCAATATGAATGATGACATGATGTACACAAGATCTATCTATGTAGAGATAGACCCCATCATTTTATCCTTAGTAGCAACAATACATACGTGTTGTTTCCCTTTCTGTCACTGGGATCAAGCACCGTAAGATCGAACCCACTACAAAGCACCTCTTCCCATTGCAAGATAAATAGATCAAGTTGGCCAAACAAAACCCAAATATAGGATAAGAAATACGAGGCTATAAGTAATCATGCATAAAAGAGATAAAAGAAACTCAAATACTTTCATGGATATAAAAAGATATATCTGATCATAAACTCAAAGTTCATTGATCCCAACAAACACGCCGCAAAGAGTTACATCGTATGGATCTCCAAGAGACCATTGTATTGAGAATCAAGAGAGAGAGAGATGAAGCCATCTAGCTCCTAATTACGGACCCGGAGGTCTACAAAGAACTACTCATGCATCATCGGAGAGGCGCCAATCGAGGTGGTGAACCCCATCTGAGATGGTGTCTAGATTGGATCTGGTGATTCTGGACTCTGCAGTGGCTGGATGAATATTTCATCGACTCCCCTAGGGTTCTGGAAATATTGGGGTATTTATAGAGCAAAGAGATGGTCCGGGGGCACCCGAGGTGGGCACAACCCACCATGGCGCGCTTGGGCCTCCTGACGCGCCCTGGTGGGTTGTGCCCCCCTCGGGGCACCCCCAGGCGTAGCCAGGGCCTGATGTGTTCCTTCTGGCCCATAAAAATTCTCCGTAAAGTTTTGGGGCATTTGGACTCTGTCTGATATTGATTTTCTGCGATGTAAAAAACATGGAAAAAACAGGAACTAGCACTTGGCACTATGTCAATAGGTTAGTACCAAAAAATGATATAAAATGACTATAAAATGATTATAAAACACCCAAGATTGATAATATAACAGCATGGAACAATCAAAAATTATAGATACGTTGGAGACGTCTCAGCATCCCCAAGCTTAACTCCTACTCGTCCTCGAGTTGGTAAGTGATAAAAACAGAATTTTTGATGTGGAAAGCTGCCTAACATGTCATATCATATTTCTTTTCTTATAGCATGGACATTTGTACTTTTAGTTGTTCCAAGCAATAGTCTAGTTTTGACATGATAATTTAAATACTCAAGCATATCAACAAGCAACCATGTCTTTCAAAATGTCAACGCTAAAATAAGTTATCCCTAGCCCATCATGCTCAACCATTGATCCATTCATGAAACACACTCGCATATTGGCTATGTCCAATACTCAAGTACGATCATATTGCCTCCTAGTTGGTGCTTTTTATAAGAGAAGATGGAGACTCAAATTAAAAATAAAAATTGCATAAAGTAAAAGATAGGCCCTTCGCAGAGGGAAGTAGGGATTTGTAGAGGTGCCAAAGCTCAAAGCGAAAAACTTAGAGATAAAAAACATTTTGGGAGGTGTATCCATCCCACCAATGAAAATGACTTAGAGTTCCCAACACTTTCCATGCATAGATATATCATAGGCGGTTCCCAAACAGAAAATAAAGTTTATTCCTTTTTCCACCATACTTTCACTTTCCATGGCTAACCGTATCCACGGGTGCCCTCCATACCAACACTTTCCAAGGCATTTATTATTTGACAACATAAAGTAAATTCATTTTTGCATTTCGGGATTGGGCATTGATGACCCACAAGTATAGGGGATCTATCATAGTCTTTACGATAAGTAAGAGTGGCGAACCCAACGAGGAGCAGAAGGAAATGATAAGCGGTTTTCAGCAAGGTATTCTCTGCAAGTACTGAAATACGTGGTAACAGATAGTCTTGTGATAAGATAAATTGTAACAAGCAACAAGTAACAAAAGTAAATAAAGTGCAGCAAGATGGACCAATCCTTTTGTAGCAAAGGACAAGCCGGAATAAACTCTTATAATAGGAAAAGCGCTCCCGAGGACACATGGGAATATCGTCAAGCTAGTTTTCATCACGTTCATATGATTCGCGTTCGATACTTTGATAATTTGATATGTGGGTGGACCGGTGCTTGGGTTCTGTTCTTACTTGAACAAGCATCCCACTTATGATTAACCTCTATTGCAAGCATCCGCAACTACAACAAAAGTATTAAGGTAAACCTAACCATAGCATGAAACATATGGATCCAAATCATCCCCTTACGAAGCAACACATAAACTAGGGTTTAAGCTTCTGTCACTCTAGCAACCCATCATCTACTTATTACTTCCCAGTGCCTTCCTCTAGGCCCAAATAATGGTGAAGTGTTATGTAGTCGACGTTCACATAACACCACTAGAGGCTAGACAACATACATCTTATCAAAATATCAAACGAATACCAAATTCACATGACTACTAATAGAAAGACTTCTCCCTTGTCCTCAGGAACAAACGTAATTACTCACAAAGCATATTCATGTTCGTAATCAGAGGGGTAATAATATGCATATAGGATCCGAACATATGATCTTTCACCAAATAAACCAATTAGCATCAACTACAAGGAGTAATCAACACTACTAGCAACCTACAAGCACCAATCCCGGACTTTGAGACAAGAATTGGATACAAGAGATGAACTAGGGTTTGGAGATGAGATGGTGCTGGTGAAGATGTTGATGGAGATTTCCCTCTCCCGATGAGAGGAGCGTTGGTGATGACGATGGTGATGATTTCCCCCTCCCGGAGGGAAGTATCCCCGGCAGAACAGCTCTGCCGGAGCTCTAGATTGGATCCGCCAAGGTTCCGCCTCGTGGCGGCGGAGTCTCGTCCCGAAAAGTTCCTCCTTACTTTTTTCTCATCGAAAGACCTCATATAGGAGAAGATGGACGTCGGAGAGCCACCAGGGGGCCCACGAGGTAGGGGGGCGCGCCCTAGGGGGGCGCCCCCCACCCTCGTGAGCAGGGCGTGGGCCCCCTGGCCTTCATCTTTGGCAAGGATTTTTCTTTATTTATTTTAAGATATTCCGTGGAGTTTCAGGACTTTTGGAGTTGCGCAAAATAGGTCTCTAATATTTTCTCCTTTTCCAGCCCAGAATTCCAGCTGCCGGCATTCTCCCTCCTTATGTAAACCTTGTAAAATAAGAGAGAATAGCCATAAGTATTGTGACATAAAGTGAAATAACAGTCCATAATGCAATAAATATCGATATAAAAGCATGATGCAAAATGGACGTATCAACTCAGCCAAGCTTAGACCTCGCTTGTCCTCAAGCGAAAAGCCGATAACAATAAATATGTCCTCATGTTTAGAGGTAGAGGCGTCGATAAAAATAAAATATGGACATGAAGGCATCATGATTATTTTCATAACAACAACATATATAGATTTTGTCATATGATTACTTATATTCAAGTGATGATCTATTCACAATGCAAAAGTATAAATCATAAACCTTATTGGGCTCCGACAAACTATAATCTCAGTCATTGAAGCAATTGCAATTTATCATAACATCGGAAAGAGTCTATGTCAGAGCTAAAAAGCAAGTCCACATACTCAACTATCATTTAGTCCTCCATAATTGCTAACACTCACGCAATACTTGTGGTTACGGAGTTTTAATCGGACACAGAGAAAGATAGGGGCTTATAGTTTTGCCCCACTACCTTTTACCTCAAGGGTAATGTCAACAATAATGGTTCATGCTCCCCTACATCCAATTAGATATATATATCCCGTTCTTTCCAACATGCTGAGCTTGCCAAAGGATAAAATGAAAAAGAAAAGGTGAAGATCAGCATGACTCTTGCATAAGGTAGAAGATAATAATAAAGGATAGGCCCTTCGCAGAGGAAAGCAGAGGTTGCCATGCGCTTTTATGGTTGGATGCATAAAATCCCAATGCGAAAGAACGTCACTTTATATTGCCCCTTGTGATATGAACCTTTATTATGCAGTCCGTCGCTTTTACTACTTCCACATCACAAGATCGTATAAAGCTTATTTCTCCCACACCAATCAATCATACATATTTAGAGCAATTTTTACTGCTTTGCACCGATGAAAACTTACTTGAAGGATCTTACTCAATTCATAGGTAGGTATGGTGGACTCTCATGGCAAAACTGGTTTAAGGGTATTTGGAAGCACAAGTAGTATTTCTACTTGGTGCTGAGAATTTGGCTAGCATGAGGGGGAAAGGCAAGCTCAACAAGTTAGAGGATCCATGACAACATACTTTATCTCAGATATAAGAAAGACATAACTCATTACGTTGTCTTCCTTGTCCAACATCAACTCTTTAGCATGTCATATTTTAATGAGTGCTCCCAATCATTAAAGATGTCAATGATAATATATCTATATGTGAAAAACTCTCTTTCCTTATTACTTCCTATTAATTGCAACAATGACCAAAGCTATGTTTGCCAACTCCCAACAACTTTTAATCATCATACTCTTCCTATGTGAAGTCATTACTCTCAATAAGATCAATATGAACTTTTTGTTTCTTTTTATTCTTTTTCTCTTTTCTTTTATTCACCCAAGATCATGGCAGAATAATCAAGCCCTTGACTCAACACTAATCTTTATTATATATAGCTCACGGACTCGATTACATAGAGAGATCATAAAGCAAAACTCAAAACTGGATCATGCCATAAACTTTATTCTACTAGATCAAGATACTACTAATAGGATCGAACTAGGAAAAACGGTAAAGATAGGAGTTGTGATTGTGATACGATACCGGGGCACCTCCCCCAAGCTTGGCAGTTGCCAAGGGGAGTGCCCATACCCATGTGATTATATCTCCTTTTGTGTGTGAAGAAGGTGGTGGTGATGTTGGCTTAGTTGATGGCTTAGGCTTCTCCCTTAATTTACGCTTGAGGACGGCATTTTGATCCCTCAGATCATCAATCTCCCATTCCAGGGTTAGTATCTTTTTGCATAGGTCCTGCTTATTTTCCTGCAAGAGACGAATAGGGATAAACTCGAACTTAGGTTTCTTTACCCCATCAGGGAGACTTGACTTTTTGAACTCCACGTGCATGTCCCCAGGTTGAGATAAGGGTGTTTCATCTTCATCTGAGCTCGTCTCCTCCTTCCCCTTGGGTTCATAGTCCCCTTCTTCCTCCGTGGTCCATCCATCGTGTTCCACATCTCCATAGACCTTTGGATTTGCTAAGTAATCATCAACATAGCTTTCTCCTTCCGAATCCTGGGAAGACATGTTGATTTGATGTGCAACGGGACAGCTCGAAACGAAAACAGAGGATATTTGCGTGATACGGGATTCAAAACCTTCGGGCGAATATATAATGAATTTTTACCGACCAAAATACGTATCGTGCAAGAAAACAGAGTCCGGAAGGCACACGAGGTGCTCACGAGGTAGGGGGCGCGCCCACAACCCTCGTGGGGCCCTCGTGTCCTTCCCGTACTGCTACTTATTTTTCTATTTTTCTAAATTTCCAAACTGGAGAAATATTGCCTTAAAAATTGTTTTGGAGTCGGTTTACTTACCGTACCACATACCTATTCCTTTTCGGAGTCTGAAACGTTCCGGAAAGTGTCCCTTATGTATTCCTCCGGGGTTACGATTTCAATAATATTGGTTTCAACATTTATGGGATTACCTGAGATATAATGTTTGATTCTTTGACTGTTTACCACCTTCGGATTTGTGCCCTCGAAGTTGTTGATTTTTATGGCACCGGAACGATAGACCTCCTCGATAACATAGGGGCCTTCCTATTTAGAGAGAAGTTTTCCTGCAAAAAATCTTAAACGAGAGTTGTATAGCAATACATAATCACCTATATTAAACTCATGCTTTTTTATCCTTTTGTCATGCCATCTTTTAACTTTTTCTTTAAATAGCTTGGCATTTTCATAAGCTTGGGTTCTCCATTCATCAAGTGAGCTAATATCAAATAACCTCTTCTCACCGGCAAGTTTAAAATCATAGTTGAGCTCTTTAATAGCCCAATATGCCTTATGTTCTAGTTCGAGAGGTAAGTGACATGCTTTTCCATAAACCATTTTATACGGAGACATACCCATAGGATTTTTGTATGCAGTTCTATAAGCCCATAATGCATCATCAAGTTTCTTGGACCAATTCTTTCTAGACCTATTAACAGTCTTTTGCAAAATTAATTTAAGCTCTCTATTTCTCAACTCTACTTGACCACTAGACTGTGGGTGATAAGGAGATGCAATTCTATGATTAACATCATATTTAGCAAGCATTTTACGGAAGGCACCATGAATAAAGTGTGAACCACCATCAGTCGTTAAGTATCTAGGGACTCCAAACCTCGGGAAAATAACTTCCTTAAGCATTTTAATAGAAGTGTTATGATCAGCACTACTAGTTGGAATAGCTTCTACCCACTTAGTAACGTAATCAACAGCAACTAAAATATGTGTTTTTCCATTAGAGGCAGGAAAAGGTCCCATGTAATAAAAGCCCCAAACATCAAACGGTTCAATAACAAGAGAATAATTCATAGGAATTTCTTGACATCTACTAATATTACCAATTCTTTGACATTCATCACAAGACAAGAAAAACTTACGGGCATCCTTGAAGAGAGTAGGCCAATAAAAACCAGATTGCAATACCTTATATGCAGTTCTATCTCCAGCGTGGTGTCCTCCATTAGCCTCGGAATGACACTTGCATAGGATCTGTTCCTATTCATGCTCAGGTACACAACGTCTAATAACACCATCTACTCCTTTATAAAGATGTGGGTCATCCCAAAAGTAATGTCTTAAATCATAGAAAACCTTTTTCTTTTGCTGGTATGTGAAGCTAGGTGGTATAAATTTAGCAACAATATAATTAGCATAATCAGCATACCATGGAGTACTACGAGAAGTACTTATAACATTTAATTGTTCATCAGGAAAGCTATCATTAATAGGTAGTGGGTCATCAAGAATATTTTCTAACCTAGACAAGTTGTCTGCAACGGGGTTCTGAGCTCCCTTTCTATCAACAATATGCAAATCAAATTCTTGTAGCAAGAGAACCCATCTAATAAGTCTAGGTTTAGCATCTTTCTTTTCCATACGGTATTTAATAGCAGCATGATCTGTTTGAATAGTTACTTTAGAATCAACAATATAAGATCTGAACTTATCACAAGCAAATAGAACTGCTAAAAGCTCTTTTTTAGTAGTAGCATAATTTCTTTGAGCATTGTCTAGAGTCTTACTAGCATAATGAATAACATTTAATTTCTTATCAACCCTTTGGCCTAGAACAACACCTACAACATTATCACTAGCATCACACATAATTTCAAAGGGTAGGTTCCAATGAGGTGGCTGAACAACAGGTGTAGTGACTAATGCTTTCTTAAGTATTTCAAATGCTTCTACACAATCATCATCAAAGACAAATGGTATATCTTTTTGCAATAAATTAGTCAGAGGCCGAGAAATTTTTGAGAAGTCCTTAATGAACCTCCTATAAAATCCAGCGTGACCAAGGAAACTTCTTATACCTTTGATGTCCTTGGGACATGGCAGCTTTTCAATAGCATCAACCTTGGCTTTATCAACTTCAATACCTCTTTCAGAAACTTTATGCCCCAAGACAATACCTTCATTAACCATAAAGTGGCACTTTTCCCAATTCAAGACAAGATTAGTTTCTTCACATCTCTGCAAAACTTGATGAAGATTTCTCAAGCAATCATCAAAAGAGGAACCATAGATGGAAAAATCGTCCATGAAAACCTCACAAATCTTTTCACAAAAGTCAGAGAATATAGCCATCATGCATCTTTGAAAGGTAGCAGGTGCATTACATAAACCAAAAGGCATACGTCTATAAGCAAAGGTACCAAAAGGGCATGTAAAAGTAGTCTTTGATTGATCTCTAGCCAACACAGGTATTTGAGAGAAACCAGAATAACCATCTAGAAAGCAATAATGTGTATGTTTGCATAATATTTCTAACATTTGATCAATAAAAGGTAAGGGGTAATGATCTCTCTTAGTAGCTTTATTTAATTTGCGGAAATCAATTACCATCCTATAACCTGTGATAATTCTTTGTGGAATCAATTCATCTTTATCATTAGGAACAATAGTAATACCTCCCTTCTTAGGGACACAATGGACAGGACTTACCCACTCACTATCAGCAACGGGATAGATTATACCTGCCTCCAGAAGCTTGAGTATTTCTTTTCTTACCACTTCTTTTATTTTAGGATTCAGACGTCGTTGAGGATCATGAACTTGTTTGGCATCTGCTTCCAAATTTATTTTATGTTGACATAGAGTGGGACTAATGCCCTTAAGATCATCTAGAGTATATCCAATAGCAGCACGATGCTTCTTCAGAGTTTTCAATAATCTTTCTTCTTCATGCTCTGAAAGGTTAGCACTAATAATAACAGGATATATCTTCTTGTCATCAAGATAAGCATATTTAAGATTATTACACAATGGTTTAAGCTCAAACACGGGATCACCCTTGGGTGGAGGAGGATCCCCTAAAATTTCAACAGGCAAATTATGTTGCAGAATAGGTTCCTGTTTAAAGAATACTTCATCTATTTCCCTTCTTTCATTCATGAACATATCATTTTCATGGTCTAGCAAATAGTGTTCTAAAGGATCACTAGGAGGTACGGCAATAGAAGCAAGACCAATAATTTCATCCTTACTAGGTAATTCTTCCTCACGATGTTGTTTACTAAATTTAGAGAAATTAAACTCATCCAAGCCAACAGTAACAACATTCTTTGTGCAATCTATGGTAGCATTAACAGTGTTCAAGAAGGGTCTACCAAATATAATGGGACAAAAGCTATCTTGCAGAGAAGTAAGAACAAGAAAATCAGCAGGATATTTAGTTTACCCACACAAGACTTCAACATCTCTAACAATTCCAATTGGTGAAATAGTATCTCTATTGGCAAGTTTAATTGTGACATCAATACCTTCTAACTCAGCAGGTGCAATTTCATTTTAATTTCTTCATATAAAGTATGTGGTATAACACTAGCACTCGCACCCATATCACATAAGCCATGATAACAATGATCTCCTATTTTAACAGAAATAACAGGCACGCCTACCACAGGTCTATGTTTATCTTTATCACAAGGTTTAGCAATTCTAGCAGTTTCACCTTCGAACTGAATAACATGCCCATCAATATTATCAGACAAGAGATCTTTAACAATAGCAATATTAGGTTCTACTTTAACTTGCTCAGGAGGTGTATAAGCTCTAATATTGCTTTTACGAACAATAGTTGAAGGTTTAGCATGATCCTTTATTCTAACAGGAAAAGGTGGTTTCTCAATATAAGAAGTAGGAACAATATGATCATTATAAGTGACAGTCTTTTCTTCAACTTTAATAGGTGCAGCTACTTTTACTTCTATGGGAGGATGATATTTAAACCACTTCTCCTTAGGGAGATCAATATAAGTAGCAAAAGATTCACAGAAAGAAGCTACTATCTCATAGTCAAGTCCATATTTAGTGCTAAACTTATGGAAAATATCGGTATCCATAAAAGATTTAACACAATCAAACTTAGGTGTCATACCTGACTCCTTACCTTCGTCGAGGTCCCAATCTTCAGAGTTGCGTTTAATTCTATCCAATAAATTCCATCTGAATTCAATAGTCTTCATCATAAAAGAGCCAGCACAAGAAGTATCGAGCATGGTGCGATTGTTATCAGAAAGCCGAGCATATAAATTTTGAATAATCATTTCTCTTGAGAGCTCATGATTGGGGCATGAATATAACATTGATTTAAGCCTCCCCCAAGCTGGAGCGATGCTTTCTCCTTCGCGAGGCCAGAAATTATATATATAATTGCGATCACGATGAACAAGATGCATAGGGTAATACTTTTGATGAAATTCCAACTTCGATCTTTTATAGTCCCATAATCTCATATCATCACATAGCCTATACCATATCAACGCGTCTCCCTTCAAAGATAAAGGGAAGACCTTCTTCTTAGCAACGTCATCGGGTATACCTGCAAGCTTAAATAATCCACAAGCTTCATCCACATATATTAAATGCTCATCAGGATGCTTTGTTCCATCTCCTGTAAAAGGGTTAGCTAGCAGTTTTTCCATCATACCCGAAGGAAATTCAAAAGGAGTTTCATTTTCAATAGGTTCAGTAGGTTGAGGAGCAACTCTTGGCTGAACTAGACGGGGTGAAGATGCCCCGAACAAGCCCCTCAGAGAATTAATTTCCATAGTAGCAAGTGACAGTAAATTTTAGCATACTATATAAATTTTTCTTACCAAATTCCACCTACCAAAGGCGCTACACTCCCCGGCAACGGCGCCCGAAAAGAGTCTTGATTACCCACAAGTATAGGGGATCTATCATAGTCCTTTCGATAAGTAAGAGTGTCGAACCCAACGAGGAGCAGAAGGAAATGATAAGCGGTTTTAAGCAAGGTATTCTCTGCAAGTACTGAAATAAGTGGTAACAGATAGTTTTGTGATAAGATAAATTGTAACGAGCAACAAGTAACAAAAGTAAATAAAGTGCAGCAAGATGGCCCAATCCTTTTGTAGCAAAGGATAAGCCGGAATAAACTCTTATAATAGGAAAAGCGCTCCCGAGGACACATGGGAATATCGTCAAGCTAGTTTTCATCACATTCATATGATTCGCGTTTGATACTTTGATAATTTGGTATGTGGGTGGACTGGTACTTGGGTGCTGTTCTTACTTGAACAAGCATCCCACTTATGATTAGCCCCTATTTCAAGCATCCGCAACTACAACAAAAATATTAAGGTAAACCTAACCATAGCATGAAACATATGGATCCAAATCAGCCCCTTACGAAGCAACGCATAAACTAGGGTTTAAGCTTCTGTCACTCTAGCAACCCATCATCTACTTATTACTTCCCAATGCCTACCTCTAGGCCCAAATAATGGTGAAGTGTTATGTATTCGACATTCACATAACACCACCAGAGGCTAGACAACATACATCTTATCAAAATATCAAACGAATACCAAATTCACATGACTACTAATAGCAAGACTTCTCCCTTGTCCTCAGGAACAAACATAATTACTCACAAAGCATATTCATGTTCATAATCAGAGGGGTAATAATATGCATATAGGATCTGAACATATGATCTTTCACCAAATAAACCAATTAGCATCAACTACAACGAGTAATGAACACTACTAGCAACCTACTAGCACCAATCCCGGACTTTGGGACAAGAATTGGATACAAGAGATGAACTAGGGTTTGGAGATGATGGTGCTGGTGAAGATGTTGATGGAGATTGCCCTCTCCCGATGAGAGGAGCGTTGGTGATGGCGACGGTGATGATTTCCCCCTGCCGGAGGAAGGTATCCCCGGTAGAACAGCTTTGCTAGAGCTCTAGATTGGATCTGCCAAGGTTCCGCCTCGTGGCGGCGGAGTCTCGTCCTGAAAAGTTCCTCCTTATTTATTTCTCATCGAAAGACCTGATATAGGAGAAGATGGACGTCGGAGATCCACCAGGGAGCCCACGAGGTAGGGGCGCGCCCTAGGGGGGTGCCCCCCACCCTCGTGAGCAGGGCGTGGGCCCCCTGGCCTTCATCTTTGGCGAGGATTTTTCTTTATTTATTTTAAGATGTTCCGTGGAGTTTCAGGACTTTTGGAGTTGCGCATAATAGGTCTCTAATATTTGCTCCTTTTCCAGCCCAGAATTCCAGCTGCCGGCATTTTCCCTCCTTATGTAAACCTTGTAAAATAAGAGATAATAGCCATAAGTATTGTGACATAAAGTGAAATAACAGTCCATACTGCAATAAATATCGATATAAAAGCATGATGCAAAATGGACGTATCAGGCATCCCTAATACCTTTGCCTTACTCTCGTGTAATGACAAGTGAATAAACACTCATCTTGAGAATAACACATTTAGCATGGAAAATATTAGCCACCCCTCACCGCTCCGCGAGCGCAACAAACACACAAAAGAGAAGTTTATTTTTGAAAATTAGAGATGGCACATGCAAATTTGCTTAGAACGGCAAAATAATACCACATATAGGTAGGTATAGTGGACTCATGTGGCAAAACTGGGTTAAAGGTTTTTGGATGCACAAGTAGTGATCATACTTAGTGCAAAATGAAGGCTAGCAAAATATTGGGAAGCGACCAACTAAGAAACGAATAATTCTCATAAACAAGCATTAAGCATAACTAACACCGAATAATGCACCACAAGTAGGATATAATTTCATTGCATAACTATTGACTTTCGTGCTTGCATAGGGAATCACAAACCTTAACATCAATATTCTTACTAAAGCATAATTACTCATCAAGATTACTCACACACATCATCATATCTCAAAACTATTACTAAGAATCAAGTTTTTTTGTCCAACGATCTTCATGAAAGTTTTTATTATATCCTTCTTGGATATGTATCACTTTGGGACTAATTTTCATATCTTGCTTTTGACAAGCAAAAACAAATATAAGTGAAGATCATGAGCATAATTTTTCTTTCTTTCTCTCAAATTAATTTACGTGAAGCAAGAGAGAATTTCTTGAAATTTTTACTAAATCTAAAATAAATCTAAGTGAAGCAAGAGAGCATTTCTTCAAAAATACTAAAGCACACCGTGCTAAAAAAGATATAAGTGAAGCACTAGAGCAAGTCCATTTCTCATAAAAATTTAAGTGAAGCATAGAGAGCAATTCTAACAAGTCATGACATAATTTTGGCTCTCTCAAATAGGTGTGTCTAGCAAGGATTCATGACTTAAGACACAAAATAAAAAAAGAAAAGACTCATATCATACAAGACGCTCCAAGAAAACGCATATCATGTGACGAATAAAAATATAGTTTCGAGTAAAATACCGATGGTCGTTAGAAGAAAGAGGGGATGCCACTCGGGGGCATCCCCAAGCTTAGTTGGTTGCTAATTTTTGGATAATTGCTTGGGATGCCGGGGCATCCCCAAGCTTAGGCTCTTCTATCCTTTATTCCTTCATCCATCATAAGATAACCCAAAACTTGAAAACTTCAATCACACAAAACTCAACAAAACCTTCATGAGATTCGCTAGTATAAGAATAATAAATCACTACTATAAGTGTTGTATCAAACCAATTCATATTTTGTTTTTGTATTATATCTACTGTATTCCAACTTTTCCATGGCAAAAACTCATCAAAGAAAACCATAGAGCCATCAAAATAAGCACACAACACAAAGAAAACAGAATCTGTCAAAACAGAACAGTTTGTAGCAATCTGACAATTTCGAATACTTCTGTAACTCCAAAAATTCTAAAAAAATTAGGATGAACTTAGCAATTTGTATATTTATCTACTGTGAGTGGAAAGGGTATTTTATCGCTCCCTGTTAAAAATGAAAATTAATTTCGTGAGCGCTAAAGTTTCTTTTTTCCAGCAAGATCAAACAACTATCACCCAAGAAGATCATAAAGGCTTTACTTGGCACAAACGCTAATTAAAACATAAAAAACACAATCATAACAGTAGCATAATTGTGCTAACACACAAAACCAGGAAGCAAAAAGAAAAAATAAAATTTAATCATTGGGTTGCCTGCCAACAAGCGCTATATGTTTACGCCCTTAGCTAGGCATAAAGCAAGGATCTAAGTTTTGTCATCTTTGGTTCGAGATCCATAAGATGCCCTCATGATTAATTCATATGGTGGCCTAATTCTTGTTCTAGGAAAGTGTTCCATACCCTTCCGCAAAGGAAAATGGAACTTTATATTGCCTTCTTTCATATCAATCACGACACCAATAGTGCGTAAAAACGGTCTACCAAGAATAATTGGACAAGACGGATTGCAATCAATATCAAGAACAATAAATTATGTGGGCACATAATTCCTATTTGCAAGAATAAGAACATCATTAATTACCCATATGCTTTTTAATAGTAGAATCCGCTGAGTGCAAATTTAAAGAGAATGATTCAAGATCGGTAAGACCAGGCACATCACATAAAGATTTCGAAATTGTAGAAACACTAGTACCCAAGTCACACAAAGCAAAACACTCATAATTTTTAATCTTGATTTTGATATGCATTCCCATTCATCATGCAATTTTCTAGGAATTTATACTTATAATTCCAATTTTTCTTCAAAAGCTTTCATCATAGCATCAACAATATGTTTAGTAAAAGCCTTATTTTGTTCATAAGCATGGGGTGAATTTATCATGGATTGCAACAAAGAAATACAATCAATCAAGGAGCAACTATAGTAATTGAATTCTTTGTAATCCAAAAGAGTGGGCACATCACTAGCTAAAGTTTTGACGTCTCTGAACCCACTTTCATCAATTTTCTCAACAAGATTTTCACCCTCCGAAATATTGGGACGCCTTCTACCTAAAGTTGACTCTTCTCTAGTCCCTTTTTCATCAGTATTAATTTTACTAAACAAGGAATAAATAGAAGAAACACCAATCATTTTAAGATCTTCATCACTTTTGCGAAAGAAATCACTAGAAAACGCTTTTTCTAAAAATTCTCTTTTAGCTCTAAGCATAGCGGTTCTTTTCTTACTTTCATCCATAGAAACGTAAAGAGATTTAATTTATTCATATACTTTAGGCACAAAAAAATTCATCTTGAGATTTTCCACATCATGAGCAATTCTATCAACACTTCTAGACAAATCATCAATCTTACTCAACTTTTCTTCTATGGAAGTGTTGAAAACTTTTTGTGTATTGATAAATTCTTTAATATTATTATCAAGATAAGAGGTGTTCCTATTATTATTATAAGATTGATTTCCATAGGAATTACCATAATTATTAGAGGAATTACTAGGAAAAGGCCTAGGATTAAAATTACCTCTATAAAAATTATTGTTGAAATTATTTTGAGAGATAAAATTCACATCCATGGCATCACTATTTTTCTCAATCAAAGTAGACAAAGGAATATCATTAAAATCAATAGGAGCACTTCTACTAGCAACCAATTTCACAAGAGCATCAACTTTTTCACTCAAAGAAGAAATTTCTTCAACCGAATTAACTTTTTTACTCACAGGAGCCCTTTCGGTATGCCATTGCGAATAATTTGGCATAATATTATCAAGAAATTTGGTGGCTTCACCCAAAGTAATTTCCATAAAAGTACCACCCGCGGCGGAATCTAAAAGATTACAAGAAACAAAATTCAACCTCGCATAAAAATTTTGTATGATCGTCCAAAGATTTAACCCATGAGTTGGGCAATTTCTTAACATCATTTGCATCCTTTCCCAAGATTGTGCAACATGCTCATGTTCAAGTTGCTTGAAATTCATGATCTGGGTTCTAAGGGAAATAATTTTGGCGGGCGGAAAATACTTAGTGATAAAAGCATATTTGCACTTATTCCAAGAATCGATACTATTGCGAGGCAAAGAGAACCAATTTTTTGCAGAATCACGCAAAGAAAACAGAAATAATTTCATATTGACCACATCATTGTCCACATCTTTTTTCTTTTGCATATCGCATAATTCCACGAAGGTATTAAGGTGGGACGCAGCATCCTCATTAGCAGTACGGGAAAATTGGTCTTTCATAACAAGATTCAGCAAAGCAGTATTAATATCACAAGTCTCCGCAATAGTGGTGGGAGGAGCAAGCGGAGTGCCAATAAAATCATTATTGTTAGTATTTGAGAAATCACATAACTTGGTGTTCTCTTGAGTCATGATGACCACAAAACAAGAGTGCACTCAAAAACAGATCCGGCAAGAAGACGGCGAACAAAAAAGAGAGGCGGATAAAACGGCAAATTTCAGTTAAGTGGGGGAGAGGAAAACGAGGGGAAAATGGCAAATAATGTAAATTACGAGGAGATGAGATTTGCGGTTAGGAACCTGGTATGTGTTTAAGATCCTCCCCGGCAACGGCGCCAGAAATTCCTTTTGATGTCGCTTGAAGCTACGTCGGTATTTCCCCAAAGAGGAAGGGATGATGCAGCACAGCGGCGGTAGGTATTTCCCTCAGATATGAAACCAAGGTTATCGAACCAGTAGGAGAACCAAGCAACACAACGTAAACAGCACCTGCACACAAATAACAACTTCTCGCAACCCGACGTGTTAAAGGGGTTGTCAACCTTCCGGGGTACGGTGCCTTAAGATAGGCAAACGAACGTGAGATAAATTTGTAGTAGATTGATAGATCGAACGCCAAATAAATAAATGAGAATAAATTGCAGCAAAGTATTTTTGGGTTTTTGGTTTAATAGATCTGAAAATAAAAGCAAGATAAAAATAGATCGCAAAGGCAAATATATGAGAAAGAAGACCCGGGCCATATGTTTCACTAGTGGCTTCTCTCGAGAAAAATAGCAAACAGTGGGTAAAGAAATTACTGTTGGGCAATTGATAGAACTTCAAATACTCATGACGATATCCAGGCAATGATCATTATATAGGCATCATGTCCAATATTAGTAGACCGACTCTTGCCTGCATCTACTACTATTACTCCACACATCGATCGCTATCCAGCATGCATCTAGTGTATTAAGTTCGTGGAGAAACGGAGTAATGCAATAAGAACGATGACATGATGTAGACAAGATCTATCTATGTAGAGATAAACCCCATCGTTTTATCCGTAGTAGCAATGATACATACGTATTGTTTCATTTTCTGTCACTGGGATCAAGCACCGTAAGATTGAACCCACTACAAAGCACTTCTTCCCATTGCAAGATAAATAGATCACGTTGGCCAAACAAAACCAAATATCGGAGAAGAAATACGAGGCTATAAGCAATCATGCATAATTGAGATCAAAAAACTCAAATACTTTCATGGATGTAAAAAGATAGATCTGATCATAAACTCAAAGTTCATCGATCCCAACAAACACGCAAAAGAGTTACATCATATGGATCTCCAAGAACTACTCATGCATCATCAGAGAGGCACCAATGGAGGTGGTGAACCCCATCCGAGATGATGTCTAGATTGGATCTGGTGGTTCTGGACTCTGCGGCGGCTGGATGAATATTTTGTCGACTCCCCTAGGGTTCTAGAAATATTGGGGTATTTATAGAGCAAAGAGGCGGTCCGGGGGGCACCCGAGGTGGGCACAACCCACGAGGGTGTGCCTGGGCCTCCTAGGGCACCTGGTGGGTTGTGCCCCCCTCGGGGCACCCCCCAGGCGTAGCCAGGGCCCGTTGTGTTCCTTTTGGCCCATAAAAATTCTCCATAAAGTTTCGGGGCATTTGGACTCCGTCTGATATTGATTTTCTGTGATGTAAAAAACATGGAAAGACAACAACTGGCACTTGGCACTATGTCAATATGTAGTACCAAAAATGATATAAAATGAGTATAAAACATCCAAGATTGATAATATAACAGCATGGAACAATCAAAAATTATAGATACGTTGGAGACATATCATCTACAAATTAGCAACTTCCCACCAGGTCACCCATCCTTGGACTACTCCAGCCCGAGCACGCTTAACTTTTGCGTTCTATTCGACTAGGCTAGCGGATGGGAAGCAGCCACTTGCTGATAGGAATTGCCTCCTTGCCTTTAAGGCGTTTCACACTGGTCACCCTATGGGACCTACTCCCTCCTATCATGCACATTTGTGCTTTTAGAAATTGTGTGTGATATTTACATGGCCGGGGTGTGTCGCCACCTAGCCTTCAATGATCACTGACACTGATAGAGGGAAAACGATGGGAGAAGAGGCGGGAAACCGATGAGAGGAGTGGCGGGAAACGGCAGCCTGTTTAGAAAACATAGTAGAGAAGGAAGCGCAAGCTAGCACGACGCATTCACACAGTGGTTACCCATGTACTGCATGTGTTGTCCAAAGGGCTGAGGGTTGCCGTTCGATCTAGGAGCATCCAACGGTGCAGACGTATGATCCATGGGGTTTGGGTTCTGGCTGAGGGAGTCCTGGATTAGGGGGTGTCCGGATGGCCGGACTATACCTTCGGCCGGACTCCTGGACTATGAAGATATAAGATTGAAGACTTCGTCCCGCGTCCGGAAGGGACTTTACTTGGCGTGGAAGCCAAGGTTGGCGATACGGATATGTAGATCTCCTACCATTGTAACCGACTCTGTGTAACCCTAGCCCTCTCCGGTGTCTATATAAACCGGAGAGTTTTAGTCCATAGGATGAACAACAATCATACCATAGGCTAGCTTTTAGGGTTTAGCCTCTATGATCTCGTGGTAGATCTACTCTTGTACTACCCATATCATCAATATTAATCAAGCAGGACGTAGGGTTTTACCTCCATCAAGAGGGCCCGAACCTGGGTAAAACATCGTGTCCCCTGCCTCCTGTTACCATCCGACCTAGACACACAGTTCTGGACCCCCTACCCGAGATCCGCCGGTTTTGACACCGACATTGGTGCTTTCATTGAGAGTTCCTCTATGTCGTCACTTTTAGGCCCGATGGCTTCTCCGTTCATCAACAGCGATGCGATCCAGGGTGAGACTTTTCTCCCCGAATAGGTCTTTGTATTCGGTGGCTTTGCACTGCGGGCCAATTCGCTTGGTCATCTGGAGCAGATCGAAAGCTACGCCCCTGGCCATCAGGTCATATTTGGAAGTTTGAACTACACGGCTGACATCTGTGGAGACTTGATCTTCGACGGATTCGAGCCACAGCCGAGCGTGCCGCACTGTCACAATGGGCATGATTTAGCTTTGCCGCCGAATAGTGCGCTGGAGGCCGCACCCATGTCCGCTCCGACCCCTAGCTCGGAGCCGATTACACCAACCGAGGATGGGTGGTTAGACACCGCCTCGGGGGCTGCAATCTCTACGGCGATCGAGCCGAACACCAGCCCTATTCTCTGCGAAGCCCGTGACTCCAAGGAGCCGGACTCCTCTCAGGACTCCGAGCCCTCTGCGCCCCGACCGATCGAACCCGATTGGGCGCCGATCATGGGGTTCACCGTCGCGGACATCTTTCAGCACTCGCCCTTCGGTGATATTCTGAATTCACTAAAGTCTCTCTCTTTGTCAGGAGAGCCCTGGGATGCGGATGATGAAGAAATTCAAAGCCCACCCACCACCCACTTCGTAGCCACTATCGATGATTTAACCGACATGCTCGACTTCGACTCCGAAGACATCGACGGTATGGACGCCGATGCGGGAGACGATCAAGAACCAGCGCCTATAGGGCACTGGAAAGCCACCTCGTCGTATGATATATACTTGGTGGACACCCCAAAAGAAGGCAATGGTGATGGAACAGCGGAGGATGACCCCTCCAAGAAGCAGCCTAAGCGCCGGCGTCAGCGGCGCCGCTCTAAATCCTGCCAAAACAAAAATGTTGATTCCGGCACGGGGGATAATAACACCCCGGATAGTGCCGAAGACAACCACCTCCAGCAAGATTCAGCACAGGAGGATAGAGAAGCCAGCCCTCATGAGGCAGCGGCAGACAGAGAGGTCGAGGACGATAATTATATGCCTCCCTCCGAAGACGAGGCAAGCCTCAACGATGACGAATTTGTCATGCCGGAGGACCCCGTCGAACAGGAGCGTTTCAAATGCAGGCTTATGGCCACGGCGAGCAGCCTCAAGAAAAAACAGCAGCATCTTAGAGCTGATTGCTAGCCGACAGATGGACTGAAGTCCTTGCGGCCGAAGAGCATGAACTCGAACGCCCCTCCAAGAGCTACCCAAAGCTCAGGTTGCTACCCCAATTAGAGGAGGAAGCACCTAAATCACCAGCGCATGATGCGGCCGACCGGCCACCCCGTGGCCGCGACAGAGAGGCCTCTCGGCCCTCCACTCAAGCCGCACCCCGGTGCCGCTCAAAAACTACCAAGGCATGGGAAAATGCACCAGACCTGCGAGATATATTAGAGGATAAGGCAAGGCAAACAAGACCGATCTACGGATCATGTGGGCACCCCATGGCACGAGACGGTACTCGTCACGCCGGATACAGTAAATATGGCCGGGCCGAACACAGTAGACAAAGCTCGTTTGAGCTGCGTCGTGATGTAGCCTAATACAGAGGTGCCACACACACACACACTATGCTTCACAGATGAAGTAATGGATCATCAAATCCCCGAGGGTTTCAAACCCGTGAACATCGAATCATATGATGGCACAACAGATCCTGCGGTATGGATCGAGGACTATCTCCTTCATATCCACATGGCCCGCGGTGATGACCTACACGCCATCAAATACCTCCCACTCAAGCTTAAAGGACCAGCTCGGCATTGGCTCAACAGCTTGCCAGCAGAATCAATTGGTTGTTGGGAGGACCTGGAAGCCGCATTCCTCGACAATTTCCAGGGCACTTATGTGCGACCACCAGACACCGATGACCTAAGCCACATAATTCAGCAGCCAGAGGAATCGGCCAGACAATTCTGGACACGGTTCCAAACCAAGAAAAATCAAATCATCAACTATCCAGACGCAGAGGCCCTAGCAGCCTTCAAGCATAACATCCGCGACGAGTGGCTTGCACGGCACCTAGGACAGGAAAAGCCAAAATCTATGGCAGCCCTCACGACACTTATGACCCGCTTTTGCGCGGGAGAAGACAACTGGCTAGCTCGCAGCAATAACATGACCAAGAGCCCTGGTAATTCGGATACCAAGGACAGCGGTGGCAGGTCATGTCGCAACAAGCAAAAGCGCCGCATTGACGCCGACAATACTGAGGATACGAGAGTTAATGCCGGATTCAAAGGCTCTAAACCCGGTCAGCGGAAAAAGCCATTCAAAAGAAACACTCCGGGCCCGTCCAGTTTGGACCGAATACTCGACCGCTCATGCCAGATACATGGCACCCCCGAAAAACCAACCAATCCCACCAACAGGGATTGTTGGGTGTTCAAACAGGCAGGAAAGTTAAATGCCGAAAGCAGAGACAAGGGGCTGCATAGCGATGACGAGGAGGAGCCCCGGCCGCCCAACAACAGCGAACAGAAAGGTTTTCCCCCACAAGTGCGGATGATGAACATGATATACGCAACCCACGTCCCCAAGAGGGAGCGGAAGCGTGTGCTAAGGGACGTATACGCGATGGAGCCAATCGCCCCAAAGTTCAACCCATGGTCTTCCTGCCCGATCACTTTTGATCGAAGGGACCACCCCACTAGCATCCGTCATGGCGGATTCGCCGCATTGGTTCTAGACCCAATTATTAACGGATTTCACCTCACTAGAGTCCTTATGGACGGCGGCAGCAGCCTGAAACTGCTTTACCAGGATACAGTGCGGAAAATGGGCATCGATCCCTCGAGGATTAAACCCACCAGAACGACCTTTAAAGGCATCATACCAGGTGTAGAAGCCAACTGTACATGATCAGTTTAACTTGAAGTGGTCTTCGGATCTCCGGATAATTTCCGAAGCGAGGAGTTAATCTTCGACATAGTCCCGTTCCACAGTGGCTATCATGCACTGCTCAGGCGAACCACATTTGCCAAGTTCAATGCGGTGCCGCACTCTCCGAACGGTCAATGGAAACACCGAACGCTCTCTCTAAATGGAGGAGCATACGGCGGCTATTGCAGCGGAAGTACAAAGCAGCCTCTCAAGGCAATTCTCCAGTCCGGCCATTAAACATCCAGACACTGTCAAGCGCGCCCGGAGTAACCTACAACAAGACCGGCTGGCACGTTCCGAGCAAGCATAGCAATGCGGCCCCAACCCCAGCCCTCGCGAACTTGCGAAACCAGTGTTGCACGTACATAACTACGCTCTAGAAATACCATGGGCACCGGGGGAGGGGCACCATCACGGCACGCCCGAAACGTGGCTTAAACCGCACTAGGGGCTGCCAATTTCTTAATTTTCTCTTATTTTTAGGATTCCATTCTTCAGAAGGCTTGTCCGGCAGTACAATTGCCGCACAAACGATACAACCAGGGAAGCAGAAAGCTACGCCACACTACGGAACTCTAAGGTGGTCTCTATAACGACCAGTATACCTGTTTCGCATAACATTCCACAGCTCGCCTCTGGAAAGGACATATTCTAAAGTCCCATCTTTTGCTTATCACACTATTTGTATCGTTCTGCTTTGATCGCAACTTTTTTAAATAAACAATGCATAGCTTCCGTCTATTATTGCATTACCTCTTTTTTATGAATATATGTTCATTAATGACATGTTGCACCCGTACACTTTGGTACGACCAATACGCCAGGGGCTTAAGTACCCCACAATATGGCGTGAGAAGTCCGAACACTTTCACAAGTGCGGCACCCGAACTTATAGCATTATATGCATCGGCTCCGAATCATGTCTTGGGTCAAATGTTGGGTTTGCCCGGCCCCTATGTTTTGGTACCTTATGTTCCGTTATATCGGCTAAGGTAGCACTAGGAGAACTATTGCGATTGTGCCGCAGTTGAGCTGGGCTAAGCACCTCAGTAGAGAAAGCTAAAACTGACCGTCATGATGAGGCGAGAGTTGGTCGTTGTTCGAGAGGTTTTCGAGTCCCTAAAGACTTATGCCGCTCGGAGCAAGGAGTCGGCTTTGTCCAGCCTAGGCGTGGATAGCGCCCCAAACTTGGTCTTCCGAACACTAGGGGCTTCGTCGAAATTTAAAATTATAGAATTCTATGGCTAAGTGAGAGTGTTCAAGCACTATAGTCTGATTGCCTTGTTCGTTGTGTTGAGCACCTCCCTCGAAGGACCCAAGAACGGGAAAAAGAGCACTCATGTTTATCCCGAACACCCCAGCACTCGTGCCATGGGGGCAGAAGCCGACGACTCGCCATCTCTCAAATTTGATAAACGGCCGCACAGAAGGTAATATTTCAAATTAAAAAAGCATTGCTTAGTGCACATGAACAAGTTTTCAGCGCACAGGACAAAACGAGCGAGTTCACCGAAAAATTACATTCATGGAACATTCATCCGCCACAAGGCGGGCACCCTTCAGAATGCCCTCATAATACATCTCGGGCTTGCGATGCTCCTTGCCCGGTGGTGGCCCATCCTTCACAAGCTTCTTAGCATCCAGCTTGCACTAGTGGACCTTCGCACGGGCAAGCGCCCTACGGGCGCCCTCGATGCACACGGAGCACTTGATGACTTCGAGCCTTGGACAGGCCTCCACCACCCGCCTCACCAGCCCAAAGTAGCTCCCAGGCATGGCCTCTCCAGGCCACAACCAGACTATGAGGCCCTTCATGGCCTGTTCGGCCACCTTATGGAGCTCGACCAGTTGTTTCAGCTGGTCGCTTAAGGGCACCGGGTGTTCGGCCTTAGCATACTGAGACCAGAACACCTTCTCCGTCGAGCTTCCCTCCTCGGCGCGGTAGAAGGCGGCGGGATCTGACACGCTATGGGGCAAGTCTGCGAATGCTCCTGGAGAGCTCCGGATTTGGGTAAGTGACAAGTAATTCACTTTTACGTGCTTGTTTTGCATAAAGAATGCCTTACCCGCCGCTATATTTTTTATTGCCTCAACCTCCTGGAGGGCCTTCTGGGCTTCGGCCTTGGCATACTTGGCATCTTCAATGGCCGCCGCGAGCTCAGACTCTCGCGTCTTCGAGTCAAGCTCCAAAATCTCATGTTTTTTCATGAGAGCCTGGAGCTCTTGCCGCACCACGCCAACCTGCGTCGCATGCTTCTCCTGCTCGGTGCGCTCCGTGGCCGCCCTCTTTTCGGCCTCAGACAGCGCTTGCTTAAGGGTCGCCACCTCAGTTGTGGCCCCTACAATAGCCGCGTTAATCCTGTCACTTTTTGAATTGCACCTTTCACATATTTCAATAAGGTATTTCTTACCTTCCTTCTCCTCGAGCTGCTGCTTGGCTAGGCCGAGCTCTTGCTCGGACTGCTCGAGGTTCTGCTTCAGCGTATCCACCTCCGCAGTTAGTGCGGCGAAGGCAAGCAGCGAAGCCTGCATACGCATATTGACTTGATTATGTTACACTCCTACAATTATTAGATCCTCTATTCGGCTTTTCTTTCCGAACGCCAAACAGAGCATCAGGGGCTATTGTCTATGCGGTAATATTTTTACATATTCTTTACTTACCTCAAAGGCTGTTAGAAGGCTGGCACAGGCTTCAGTCAGTCTGCTCTTGGCGGACCGAACCTTCTGGATCACCACATTCATAACAGTGCAGTGCTCCTCGTCGATGGAGGCGCCGTTAAGCGTCTCCAGCAAATTGTCCGGTGCCTCTGGTTGGATGGAGGTCACCGGCTCGGTAGGCTTGCTCCTCTTGGAAGGAGGCTGCCTACCAGAGTCCAGAACCGTTGAAGGTTCCGACGCGGTGTCCGGCTCAAGGCTGGACTTGGAGCCCTTGGGGGTTCTATCCCCTTTATGCCTGGAGTCCGGGAGGTTGCCTTGCGGCGCCTCCAGGACCACCTCCTCCTGGCTTGGAACATGTTGGGACGCCACCTCGGCGCCGTCTGTAGGGTGGGGGGAGGAAGCCGTCGGAAGCGAATTCACATCCGATGAGTCCAGGGAGCCACTCAACAACTCATCGAGCCCGGCCTTGGGCGAACTGCACAATCATGTTCAACGTAAGGAAAAGCTGTGCAATGTGGGAATACTATGAATCACTCTAGTATCCGGATACTTATGATTTCGCCAGGGGCTTGGCCCTGTGCGGCCACTCCTCTTCACCATCGTCGGCGTTGGTGGAGTAGTCCGGAGGAGGGGTCTTCCCCCTCTTGGACCCTTCAGCCTCCTCGGTTGGGGCGTCCTTCCTTTTCTTCCCTCCGCCCGCTAGGGGGGGGAGGTCTCTTCTTTCTCCTCCTCGTCTTCATGGGAGGAGTGTGCCTTGGAGTCGTCGGATGGTGAATCCGACACCTCCTAGCGCCGGGCACTCTTTCGAGTCCCCGTGGCCTTCTTCTCCGGCACCACATAAGGTGCCGGAACCAGCAGCTTCGCCAAGCGAGCGTCCCCTGGGCCTTCAGGCAAAGGAGCCGGATAGTTGATCTGTCCGGACGTCTCCTGCCAATCCTGTCAAAGGTAAGGGAACTTAGATCCCGCATGGGGTCAAACTATGAAAAACTAATACCCTGTAAAAGGTGAAAACATCTTACCGCACGAGCGTGACGCTGCGTGCTGAATCCGCGATCCTCGGTAGCGGATGCGGGGGCCTCGGCGCCCTTGAAAAGCACCTTCCATGCATCTTCGTACGTCATGTCGAAGAGCCTGCTCAGAGTTCGGTGCCGCGCCGGGTCGAAAAACCACTGGTTGAAAGCCCGTTGTTGACACGAGAGGATCCGACGGATGAGCATAACCTGGACTACATTGACAAGTTTGAGATTGCTGTCCACCAGGGTTTGGATGCATGTTTGGAGTCCGATCAGCTCTCCTTTTTTACCCCACGACAGGCCCGTCTCTTTCCAGGAGGCGAGCCACGTAGGGGGTCCGGATCGGAACTCGGGGGCGGCGACCCATTCAGGGTCGCGCGGCTCGGTGATGTAAAACCATCTCGACTGCCACCCCTTTAGGGACTCCACAAAGGAGCCCTCGAACCATAGGACGTTGGCCATCTTGCACTCCGCTTGGGTGCCGCACACCACCTTCGGCTTGACATTGAAAGTCTTGAGCCATAGGCCAAAATGGGGGCGGATGCGGAAGAAAGCCTCGCACACGACGATAAACGCCGAGATGTTGAGGACAAAATTCGGGGCCAGATCATGGAAATCCAGGCCATAGTAGAACACGAGCCCCCGGACAAATGGCTGGAGAGAAGCCCAGTCCGCGGAGGAAATAGGGGAGGAACACCACCCTCTTATGGGGCCTAGGGGAGGGGATGAGCTGCCCCTCTTAGGGAAGCCGGTGCGCAATGTCGTTAGATAAGTATCCGGCCTTCCTCAGTCTTTTGATGTGTCCCTCCGTGACGGAGGAGACCATCCACTTGCCTCCCGCTCCGGACATGGCTGGAGAAGGTTGAGGTGGGGTGTGCGGACTTGGGCGCTGGAGCTCGAGTGCGCGGAAATGGATAGGCAAAGAAGGAAGAAGGCATGGACAAAAAGGTGGATCCTTATACCCTCATATGGGCGGACACGACTATGCGCCCCCACCAGCCTGGTAAAACTCGCTTATCTCCCAAGCGCCGTAGTCAATGGCGCGATTGGGTTACCCACACCCGTATTGATGAGAATCCCGGAATAAGGGGACACGATCTCTGCTTTAAGAAGACGTGCCAAGGAAACTGCCTCGCTAAACGCGCTGAGGTGGGACAGTAAAACGATTCGAATAAAGACTTGGCCATGGTGATGTCACGCTACGGAATACGTCAGCAGATTAGATTTGTGTAAATATTATTCTCTCTATGGCAATATGTGGAAACTTATTTTGCAGAGCCGGACACTACCTTTGTGTTCAAAATCTTCTATGAAGTACTTGGAGGAGGAACCCGCCTTGCAATGCCGAAGACAATCTGCGCGCCGGACTCGTCGTCATTGAAGCCTGGTTCAGGGTCTACTGAGGGAGTCCTGGATTAGGGGGTGTCCGGATGGCCGAACTATACCTTTGGCTGGACTCCTGGACTATGAAGATATAAGATTGAAGACTTCGTCCCGCGTCCGGAAGGGACTTTCCTTGGCGTGGAAGCCAAGCTTGGCGATACGGATATGTAGATCTCCTACCATTGTAACCGACTCTGTGTAACCCTAGCCCTCTCCGGTGTCTATATAAATCAGAGAGTTTTAGTCCATAGGACGACCAACAATCATACCATAGGCTAGATTTTAGGGTTTAGCCTCTCTGATCTCATGGTAGATCTACTCTTGTACTACCCATATCATCAATATTAATCAAGCAGGACGTAGGGTTTTACCTCCATCAAGAGGGCCTGAACCTGGGTAAAACATCGTGTCCCCTACCTCCTGTTACCATCCGACCTAGACGCACAGTTCGGGACCCCCTACCCGAGAACCGCCGGTTTTGACACCGACACTGGCCAATCAGAATGCACGACTCAGATTGCATGTGCAACAGGGGGGAGGGGGCATTGGCCATGGTTTGGTAGGCACACGGCTTTCGTAAGTGAACTGTGTGCTATTTGAAAACATTTCGTGAGAAGAATCTCGGTTTTTAAAGCCCCGTAAATCCAAAACTCACCTGAAAATCATGAAACTTGGCATGGTGTCACGACATGGCACATATACGTCGAGGAATTTTTTCCGTCCATTTTAGCGCAAGTTTTATTACAAGCCTCTTACAAACCGGAGCTTCTCTCAAAGAAGCCTCATGGTTTTGATAGGGAAACGTGTCCTCCTTGTCGGTGAAACGATAATCACTGCCTCTTTTCGCCTTGTATTTTCTTCTATAGGCAACATGGAACGATAGGATTTCCATGCTGAAATTTAAACTTATTCAGGGTTCATTTGCTCTTTTTATACACTAATTGAGTTTCCTAGGCATTTAATGTCTATAATTCAAATATAAACTTCAAATACATGCTCCAGTTGACCAAAATGGCTAGAAAAATTATACATGTGTCCTTGGGTGCATGTTTAGGTCTCATGCCAGGAATGGGAACAAATTACAATCATACCGGTGTCCTGGCTTGTCCTCAAACATTTGGAATCTCGGTTTTTAAATCCTTGTAAATCCTAAACTCACCAGAAAGTCATCAAAGGTGGCATGGTGTCATGTCATGGCACATATATGTCGTCGTAAAAACATTGCCAATTTGGGCCAAGCTTTATTACAAACCTCTTACAAACTGGAGCCTGTCGCAAGAACCATCATGGTTTCGATAGGGAAATGTGTGCCATTGTGGGCCAAACGATAATCGCTCCCTCTTCTAGCCTCGTATTTTCTTCTACACGCAACACGGAACAACAGGAGATTCGCACCGAACTTTGAAATTATTTAGGGTTCGTTTGACCTTTTTTATTCATTAATTGAGTTTTCTAGGCATTTAATGTTCGTAATTCAAATTCGAACAACAAATACATGCTCCAATCACCAAAATGGCTAGAAAAACATACATGTGTCCTTGGGGTGCATGTTTAGGTCCCATGGAACGAATAGGAATGAATTCAACTGTCTCGCCATCCTGGCTTGGCACAAACATTGCGAATCTCGGTTTTTAAATCTCTGTAAATCCAATACTCGCCAAGAAATCATGAAACTTGGCATGGTGTCACTACATGGTTATAATTGTCCAATTTGGCGAAGCTATATTACTAGCCTCTTACAAATCGAAGTTTCTCGCAACCCTCATGGTTCCGGTAGGGAAACATGCCCCTCTTGTGGGCGAAGCGATAATCGGCCTCTTCTCGCCTTGAACTTTGTTTTCTACATGCAACATAGAATAACAGGAGTGTCATGCTGAAATTTGAAACTGTTCAGGGTTCATTTAGCCATTGTATATATTAATTAAGTTTTCTTGGCATTTAATGTAGTCCATAATTCAAATTTGAACTACAAGCACATGCTCCAGTGAGGCAAAATGGGTGGGAAATCGTACATGTGTCATTGGGTGCATGTTTAGGTCTGATTTAAGGAATGGGAATGAATTACAAACTTCTAGTCGTCCTAAAACATTGAGAATCTCAGTTTTTAAATCCCAGTAAATCAAAAAATCGCCAAAAAACATGAAACTTGGCATGGTTTCATGACATAGCACATATATGCCATGGTAAAAAAATCGTACAGTTTGAGACAAGGCACACACATTAATAGCCAACAAAGTCCTTTTTGAAACAAATAACTAACACGTTAATATCGCCAATGGTTGTATCATATGAACCGTGTCAAAATTTAACCATACTCAATGGCGTGCGTGCAACTGACTGATTAGACGGGACGACTGCGAGAAGTCCGCCGTGTAGGCTCGACGGGATGCGTGCGAGCAGTCTGCCGCGCAGGCTCGACGAGACGCGTGCATCCTGTCCACCTCGTAGGCTCGACAGGACATGTGCGAGCAATAAGGCCTCCAATGCTCACCGGGAAGTGGGCTCTTTGACCTCCATGCACTAGCCGCCGTCCTCCTAGCTCACAAATTCTCCATTAATGGGTTAATTAAAGCACTTGGACAGATGGTGTTTGCTTGTGATCCCATGGCAACATTTGCTTTGTTCATGTTTTCAACTTGTATTTTGGCTTAATTTAAATTGCCACATAGGGCAATAGATAATACGACGACAAATAAAATGGCAACGAATAATATGATGACTAATTTACAATGGCGCAGATAATAATTGTTTTACATATTCCGGATAATTTAAAATGCCACAGGCGGCAAAGCCTGGAAGACACGGGGGCAAGAGAAGAAGGAAATCGCAGAAAGCGATCTGGGTCGCTACCGTCTCTACTCGTCGATGGATCACCGTGCGAGGACATCCTCCAGCTCCTTCTTCAATTCCTCACGACTTTGCTTCAAAGCAGCCACAGATTCCTCCACCTCCTGCTCGCACTTGATCCGAAGCTTCCTTAAGGCATTGCTCTGCTCATGCAGCATCTTCCAGCCGGCGGCCTCCTCCTCCTTCTCAGCGAGTGCCTTGAGGAGCTTCGCATTTGTCACCCATGAGTTGCTCCACGAGGTCAGTCGCCTTGTCAACTGATACGTCCATTTTGCATCATGCTTTTATATCGATATTTATTGCATAATGGGTTATTATTACACATTATGTCACAATACTTATGCCTATTCTCTCTTATTTTACAAGGTTTACATGAAGAGGGAGAATGCCGACAGCTGGGATTCTGGGCTGGAAAAGGAGCAAATATTAGAGACCTATTCTGCGCAGCCCCAAAAGTCCTGAAACTTCACGAAAGTTATTTCTAGAATATATAAAAAATACTGAGCGCAAGAAGTACTATAGGGGGCCACCCACCAGCCACGAGGGTGGGGGCGCGCCCCCTGCCTCGTGGGCCCCCTGGTGGCCCTCCGATGCCCATCTTCTGCTATATGAGGTCTTTCATCTAAGAAAAAATCATAAGCATGCTCACAGGACGAGACTCTGCCGCCACGAGGCGGAACCTTGGCGGAACCAATCTAGGGCTCCAGCGGACCTGTTCTGCCGGGGAAACTTCCCTCCGGGAGGGGGAAATCATCACCATCGTCATCACCAAGGATCCTCTCATCATGAGGGGGTCAATCTCCATCAACATCTTCACCAGCACCATCTCATCTCAAACCCTAGTTCATCTCTTGTATCCAATCTTTGTATCCAAACCTCATATTGGTACTTGTGGGTTGCTAGTAGTGTTGATTACTCCTTGTAGTTGATGCTAGTTGGTTTATTTTGTGGCAAATCATATGTTCAAATCCATTATGCATATTAATACCCCTCTGATTATGTGAATATGCTTTGTGAGTAGTTACGTTTGTTCCTGAGGACACTGGAGAAGTCTTGCTATTAGTAGTCATGTGAATTTGGTATTCGTTCGATATTTTGATGAGATGTATGTTGTTATCCCTCTAGTGGTGTCATGTGAACGTAGACTACATGACACTTCACCATTGTTTGGGCCTAGAGGGGGGCATTGGGAAGTAATAAGTAGATGATGGTTTCCTAGAGTGACAGAAGCTTAAACCCTAGTTTATGCGTTGCTCCGTAGGGGGCTAATTTGGATCCATATGTTTCATGCTATGGTTAGGTTTACCTTAATACTTCTATTGTAGTTGCGGATGCTTGCAATGGGGGTTAATCATAAGTGGGATGCTTGTCCAAGTAAGGACAGTACCCAAGCACCGGTCCACCCACATATCAAATTATCAAAGTACCGAATGCGAATCATATGAACGTGATGAAAACTAGCTTAACGATAATTCCCATGTGTCCTCGGGAGCGCTCTTCTCTATATAAGAAATTGTCCAGGCTTTTCCTTTGCTACAAAAAGGATTGGGCCATCTTGCTGCACCTTATTTACTTTTATTACTTGCTACTCGTTACCAATTACCTTATCACAAAACTATTTGTTACCGATAATTTCAGTGCCTGCAGAGAATACCTTGCTGAAAACCGCTTATCATTTCCTTCTGCTCCTCGTTGGGTTAGACACTCTTACTTATCGAAAGGACTATGATAGATCCCCTATACTTGTGGGTCATCAAGACTCTTTTCTGGCACCATTGCACGGGGAGTGAAGTGTCTTTGGTAGGTGGAATTTGGTAAGGAAAAATTTATATAGAGTGCTGAAATTTACTTTCACTTGTTACTATGGAAAGTAATCCTTTGAGAGGCTTGTTCGGGTTACCTTCACCCCGACCGGTAGAGCAAATAGTTGCTCCTCAACCTACTGGACCTACTGAAAATGAAAAAGTTCACTTTGAAATTCCTTCGGGTATGATAGAGAAACTGCTAGCTAATCCTTTTGCAGGAGATGGAACATTACATCCCGACTTACACTTAATCTATGTGGATGAAGTTTGTGCATTATTTAAGCTTGCAGGTATACCTGATGATGTTATCAAGAAGAAGGTCTTCCCTATATCTTTGAAGGGAGATGCATCGCCATGGTATAGGCTATGTGATGATATGGGATCATGGGACTATAAGCGATTGAAATTGGAATTTCACCAGAAGTTTTATCCTGTGCATCTTGTTCATCGTGATCATAATTATATATATAATTTTTGGCCTCGCGAAGGAGAAAGCATCCCTCAAGCTTGGGGGAGGCTTAAGTCAATGTTATATTCATGCCCCAATCATGAGCTCTCAAGAGAAATGATTATTCAAAAAATTTATGCTCGTCTTTCTGACAACAATCGCTCCATGCTCGATACTTCTTGTACTGGTTCCTTTATGATGAAGACTATTGAATTCAAATGGAATTTTTTGGAGAGAATTAAACGCAACTCTGAAGATTGGGATCTTGATGAAGGTAAGGAGTCAGGTATAACACCTAAGTTTGATTTTGTTAAATCTTTTATGGATATCGATGTTTTCCGTAAATTTAGCACTAAATATGGACTTGACTCTGAGATAGTAGCTTCTTTCTGTGAATCTTTTGCTACTCATGTTGATCTCCCTAAGGAGAAGTGGTTTAAATATAATCCTCCCATTGAAACAAAAGTAGTTGCACCTGTTAAAGTTGAAGAAAAAACTATCACTTATGATGATCCTCTTGTCCCCACTACTTATGTTGAGAAACCACCTTTCCCCTGTTAGAATAAAGGATCATGCTAAAGTTTCAACTATAGTCAACAAAAGTAATATTAGGACACACAACCCCCTTGAGCAAGTTAAAGTTGAACCTAATATTGCTATTGTTAAAGATCTCTTGGCTGATAATATTGATGGGCATGTTATTTACTTCTGTGATGAGACTGCTAAAATTGCTAAACCTGATACTAAAAATAAACATAGACCTGTTGTAGGCATGCCTGTTATTTCTGTTATAATAGGAGATCATTGCTATCATGGCTTATGTGATATGGATGCTAGTGCAAGTGCAATACCTCATTCCTTATACAAAGAAATTATGCATGATATTGCACCTGCTGAGATAGAAGATATCGATGTTACCATTAAGCTTGCTAATAGAGATACTATTTTGCCAATTGGGATTGTTAGAGATGTTGAAGTCTTGTGTGGGAAGGTTAAATATCCTGCTGATTTTCTTGTTCTTGGTTCCCCTCAAGATAGCTTTTGTCCCATTATATTTGGTAGACACTTCTTGAATATTGTTAATGCTAAGATAGACTGCAATAAGGATATTGTTTCTATTGGTTTAGGGGATATGTCTCATGAGTTTAATTTTTCTAAATTTCGTAGACAACCCCGTGATGAAGAATTTCCTAGTAAAGATGAAATTATTGGTCTTGCTTCTATTGTTGTGCCTCCTAATGATCCTTTAGAACAATATTTGCTAGACCATGAGAATGATATGTTTATGAATGAAAGAAAGGAAATAGAGGAAGTATTCTTTAAACAAGGACCCATTCTGAAACACAATTTTCCTGTTGAAATCCTACGGGATCCTCCTCCACCCAAGGGTGATCCCATGTTTGAGCTTAAACCATTGCCTGATACTCTTAAATATGCTTATATTGATGAAAAGAAGATATATCATGTTATTATTAGTGCTAACCTTTCAGAGCATGAAGAAGAGAAATTATTGAAAACTCTGAAGAAGCAACGTGCTGCTATTGGATATACTCTTGATGATCTTAAGGGCATTAGTCCCACTCTATGTCAACGCAAAATAAATTTGGATAAAGACGCCAAACCAGTTATTGATCACCAACGATGGCTGAATCCTAAGATGAAAGAAGTGGTAAGAAAATAAATACTAAAGCTCCTTGAGGCAGGTATAATTTATCCTGTTGCTGATAGTCAGTGGGTAAGTCCTGTCCATTGTGTCCCTAAGAAGGGAAGTATTACCGTTGTTCCTAATGATAAAGATGAATTGATTCCGCAAAGAATTATTACAGGTTATAGGATGGTAATTGATTTCCGCAAATTAAATAAAGCTACTAAAAATATCATTACACTTTGCCTTTTATTGATCAAATGCTAGAAAGATTATCCAAACATTCACATTTTTTCTTTCTAGATGGTTTCTCTCAAATACTTGTGTCAGTTGATGATCAAGAAAAGACCACTTTTACTTGCCCTTTCAGTACTTTTGCTTATAGACGTATGCCTTTTGGTTTATGTAATGCACCTGCTACCTTTCAAAGATGCATGATGGCTATATTTTCTGACTTTTGTGAAAAGATATGTGAGGTTTTCATGGATGATTTCTCCGTTTATGGATCCTCTTTTGATGATTGCTTGATCAACCTTGATCGAGTTTTGCAGAGATGTGAATAAACAAATCTTGTTATGAATTGGGAGAAATGCCACTTTATGGTTAATGAAGGTATTGTCTTGGGGCATAAAATTTCTGAAAGAGGAATTGAAGTTGATAAAGCTAAAGTTGACGCTATTGAAAAGATGCCATGTCCCAAGGACATTAAAGGTATAAGAAGCTTCCTCGGTCACACCGGTTTTTATAGGAGGTTCATTAAGGACTTCTAAAAAAATTCTCGGCCTCTGACTAATCTATTACAAAAAGATATTCCTTTTGTCTTTGATGATGACTGTGTAGAAGCATTTGAAATACTTAAGAAAGCATTGATTTCTGCACCTATTGTTCAGCCACCTGATTGGAACTTACCCTTTGAAATTATGTGTGATGCTAGTGATTATGTTGTAGGTGCTGTTCTAGGGCAAAGAGTTGATAAGAAATTAAATGTTATTCAATATGCTAGTAAAACTCTAGACAATGCCCAGAGAAATTATGCTACCACTGAAAAAGAATTTTTAGCAGTTGTTTTTGCTTGTGATAAGTTCAGACCTTATATTGTTGATTCTAAAGTAACTATTCACACCGATCATGCTGCTATTAAATACCTTATGGAAAAGAAAGATGCTAAACCTAGACTTATTAGATGGGTTCTCCTGCTACAAGAATTTGATTTGCATATTATTGATAGAAAGGGAGCTGAGAAGTCCGTTGCAGACAACTTGTCTAGGTTAGAGAATGTTCTTGATGACCCACTACCTATTGATGATAGATTTCCTGATGAACAACTAAATGTCATAAATGCTTCTCAAACTGCTCCATGGTATGCTGATTATGCTAATTATATTGTTGCTAAATTTATACCACCTAGTTTCACATACCAGCAAAAGAAAAAGTTCTTCTATGATTTGAGACATTACTTTTGGGATGACCCACATGTTTATAAAGAAGGAGTAGATGGTATTATTAGACGTTGTGTACCTGAGCAAGAACAGGAACAGATCCTACACAAAGTGTCACTCTGAGGCTTATGGAGGACACCTTGCTGGAGATAGAACTGCACATGAGGTATTACAATCTGGTTTTTATTGGCCTACTCTCTTCAGGGATGCCCGTAAGTTTGTCTTGTCTTGTGATGAATGTCAAAGAATTGGTAATATTAATAGACGTCAAGAAATGCCTATGAATTATTCACTTGTTATTGAACCATTTGATCTTGGGGCTTTGATTATATGGGGCCATTCCCTTCCTCTAATGGGTATACACATATTTTAGTTGCTGTTGATTACGTTACTAAGTGGGTAGAAGCTATTCCAACTAGTAGTGTTGATCACAACACCTCTATTAAGATGCTTAAATAAGTTATTTTTCCAAGGTTTGGAGTCCCTAGATATTTAATGACTGATGGTGGTTCCCATTTTATTCATGGTGCCTTTCGTAAAATGCTTGCTAAGTATGATGTTAATCATAGAATTGCATCTCCATATCACCCATTGTCTAGTGGTCAAGTAGAATTAAGTAATAGAGAGCTCAAATTAATTTTGCAAAAGACAGTTAATAGATCTAGGAAGAATTGGTCCAAGAAACTTGATGATGCATTATGGGCTTATAGAACTACATATAAAAAATCCTATGGGTATGTCTATGTATAAAATGGTTTATGGAAAAGCATGTCACTTACCTCTCGAACTAGAACATAAGGCATATTGGGCTATTAAAGTGCTCAATTATGATTTTAAACTTGCCGGTGAGAAGAGGTTATTTGACATTAGCTCACTAGATGAATGGAGAACCCAAGCCTACGAGAATGCCAAACTGTTCAAAGAAAAAGTTAAAAGATGGCATGACAAAAGGATACAAAAGCGTGAGTTTAATGTAGTGATTATGTATTGCTATACAACTCTCATTTAAGATTTTTTGCAAGCAAACTCCTCTCTAAACGGGAAGGTCCTTACGTCATCGAGGAGGTCTATCATTCCGGTGCCATAAAAATCAACAAGTTCGAAGGCACGAATCCGAGGGTGGTAAACGGTCAAAGAATCAAACATTATATCTCAGGTAATCCTATAAATGTTGAAACTAATATTATCAAAACCGTAACCCCGGAGGAATACATAAGGGACACTTTCCAAAATGTTTCAGACCCCGAAAAGGAATAGGTATGTGTTACGATAAGTAAACCGACTCCAAAACAGTTCTAATGAAAAAAAATTCTCCGTTTTGGAATATTTAGAAAAAAAAAATAGGAAAATAAGAAGCAGTCCGGGAAGGACACGAGGCTTCCACGAGGGTGGGAGGCGCACCCTACCCCCCTGGGCGCGGACCCTGCCTCGTGGGTACCTCGTGTGCTCTCCGGACTCGATTTTCTTGCACGATACTTCTTTTGGTCGGTAAAAATTCATTATATAATATCCCAAAGGTTTTGACCGCTGTATCACGCAAATATCTCCTGTCTTTGTTTCGAGTTGTCCTGCTATAGATTAGAGCAACATGTCGTCCCAGGATTCGGAAGGAGAAAGCTATGTGGCTGATTATCTTGCAGATCCTAAGGTCTATGGGGATGTGGAGCATTGTGGTTGGACTACGGAAGAAGAAGAGGACTATGAACCCAAGGGAAAGGAGGAGACGAGCTCAGATGAAGATGAAGTCCCATTACCTCAACCTGGGGACATGCATGTGGAGTTCAAAAAGTCAAGCCTCCCTGATAGAGCAAAGAAACTTAAGATCGAGTTTATCCCTTTTCGCCTCTTGCAGGGAAACAAGCAGGAATTATGCAAAAAGATATTAAGCCTAGAGCAGGAGATTGATGACCTGAGGAATCAAAATTCTATCCTCAAGCACAAATTAAGGAAGAAGCCTACGCCATCAACAAAACCATCATCTTCTTCACCAACAAAGAAGGAGACATAAACACATGGGTATGGGCACTCCCCCTGGCAACTGCCAAGCTTGGGGGAGTGCCCCGGTATTGTATCACCATCACTTTTATCTCTACCGTTTTTCTTAGGTCGATCCTTTTGATAATATCTTGATCTAGTAGAATGAAGTTTCAGTATGGTCTAGTTGTGAGTTTTGCTTTATGATCCTTCTATGTAATCGAGTCCGTGAGCTATATATAATAAAGATTAGTGTTGAGTCAAGGGCTTGATGATTTTGCTATGATCTTGAGGGAATTAAATAAAAGAGAAAGAGAAAGAATAAAAAGAAATAAATAGATCATATGGATCTTATGGAGAGTAATGAGCTCACATATAAAGAGTATGATGAATAAAAGTTGTTGAGAGTTGACAAACAAAGTTTTGGTCATAGTTGCAATTAATAGGAAGTAATAAAGAAAGAGAGGTTCACATATAAATATACTATCTTGGACATCTTTTATGATCGTGAGCACTCATTAAACTATCACATTCTAAGAGTTGACGTTGGACAAGGAAGACAATGTAATGGGTTATGTTTTCTTTCATGTGAGATAAATTATATTGTCATGGACCATCCAACATGTTGAGCTTGCCTTTCCCTCTCTTGCTAGCCAATTTCTTTGCACCAAGTAGAGATACTACTTGTGCTTCCGAATATCCCTAAACCCGTTTTTGCCATGAGAGTCCACCATATCTACCTATGGATTGAGTAAGATCCTTCAAGTAAGTTGTCATCGGTGCAAGCAATAAGAATCTCTTTCTAAATATGTATGACTTATTAATATGGAGAAAATAAGCTTTATACGATCTTGTGATCTGGACGAAATAAAAGCAATGGACTACATAATAAAGGTCCATATCACAAGTGGCAATATAAAGTGACGTTCTGTTGCATTAAGATTTCGTGCATCCAACCATAAAAGTGCATAACAACCTCTACTTCCCTCTGCGAAGGGCCTATCTTTTATTCTTGTCTTATACTTCATGCAAAGAGTCATGGTGATATTCACCTTTCCTTTTTACATTTTATCCTTTGGCAGGCACAATGTGTTGGGAAGATTCAAATATATATAGCTAATTGGATGTGAGTTTTCATGAACTATTATTGTTGACATTACCCTTGAGGTAAAACGTTGGGAGGCAAAATTATAAGCCCCTATCTTTCTCTGTGTCCGATTAAGACTTCATACCCATAAATATTGCGTGAGTGTTAGCAATTGTGAAATACTAAAAGATGGTTTAGTATGTGGACTTGTTGAAAAGCTATTATATTGACTCTTTCCTATGTTATGATAAATTGCAATTGCCTCAATGACTGAGATTAGAGTTTGTTGATTTTCAATAAAGTTTATGATTCATACTTGAAATTGTGATTGAATTGTTACTTTAGCATAAGAGATCATATGACAAAATATATATACATTGTTGTTCTAAGAATAATCATGATGCCCTCATGTCCGTATTTTATTTTCATCGACACCTCTATCTCCAAACATGTGGACATATTTTTCGATTTCGGCTTTCGCTTGAGGACAAGCGAGGTCTAAGCTTGGGGGAGTTGATACGTCCATTTTGCATCATGCTTTTATATCAATATTTATTGCATTATGGGCTGTTATTACACATTATGTCACAATACTTATGCCTATTCTCTCTTATTTTACAAGGTTTACATGAAGAGGGAGAATGCCGGAAGCTGGGATTCTGGGCTGGAAAAGGAGCAAATATTAGAGACCTATTCTGCACAGCTCCAAAAGTCCTGAAACTTCACAGAATTTATTTCCAGAATATATAAAAAATACTAAGCGCAAGAAGTACCAGAGGGGGGCCACCCACCAGCCACGAGGGTGGGAGTGCGCCCCCTGCCTCGTGGGCCCCCTGGTGGCCCTCCGATGCTCATCTTTTGCTATATGAGGTATTTCATCCGAGAAAAAAAATCATAAACAAGCTTACGGGACAAGACTCCACCACCACGAGGCAGAACCTTGGCGAAACCAATCTAGGGCTCCGGCGGAGCTGTTCTGCCGGGGAAACTTCCCTGCGGGAGGGGGAAATCATCACCATCATCATCACCAACGATCCTCTCATCGGGAGGGGGTCAATCTCCATCAACATATTCACCAGCACCATCTCATCTCAAACCCTAGTTCATCTCTTGTATCCAATCTTTGTATCCAAACCTCAGATTGGTACCTGTGGGTTGCTAGTAGTGTTGATTACTCCTTGTAGTTGATGCTAGTTGGTTTATTTGGTGGAAAATCATATTTTCAGATCCATTATGCATATTAATACCCCTCTGATTATGAACATGAATATGCTTTGTGAGTAATTACGTTTGTTCCTGAGGACATGGGAGAAGTCTTGCTATTAGTAGTCATGTGAATTTGGTATTCGTTCGATATTTTGATGAGATGTATATTGTTATCCCTCTAGTGGTGTCATGTGAACGTCGACTACATGACACTTCACCGTTGTTTGGGCCTAGAGGGAGGCATTGGGAAGTAATAAGTAGATGATGGGTTGCTAGAGTGACAGAAGCTTAAACCCTAGTTTATGCGTTGCTTCGTAAGGGGCTGATTTGGATCCCTATGTTTCATGCTATGGTTAGGTTTACCTTAATACTTCTGTTGTAGTTGCGGATGCTTGGAATGGGGGTTAATCATAAGTGGGATGCTTGTCCAAGTAAGGACAGTACCCAAGCACCGGTCCACCCACATATCAAATTATCAAAGTACCGAACGCGAATCATATGAACGTGATGAAAACTAGCTTGGCGATAATTCCCATGTGTCCTCGGGAGCGCTTTTCTCTATATAAGAAATTGTCCAGGCTTGTCCTTTGCTACAAAAAGGATTGGGCCATCTTGCTGCACCTTATTTACTTTTATTACTTGCTACTCGTTACCAATTACCTTATCACAAAACTATTTGTTACCGATAATCTTAGTGCTTGCAGAGAATACCTTGCTGAAAACCGCTTATCACTTCCTTCTGCTCCTTGTTGGGTTTGACACTCTTACTTATCGAAAGGACTACGATAGATCCCCTATACTTGTGGGTCAGCATCAACCGAGGCATCGCTGATCTCGAGCAGCTTCATCAAGTCGTTGACCAGCTTCTGCTGCTTAATGAGGCCCGCGAGAATATCGTCGTCGCCGGCCAAGGACTTCAGTAATGCTAGCTCGTCGCGGTCGCCGATGTGGCGAGTGCGCTTCTGAGAGCCCTCGCATGCTTGTGAGACCTCGTTCGAGGGCACCACGGCGCGCTGGAACATCTCTTTCGCTGCTGCCACTTCGCGGCAGGACCTCTCTAGTGCTTTCATCGCCTTGGTCTTTGTTGCCTGGTTATATGTCCACCCGAAACTCCTCCTACTGGTCATGGCGGAATGACTTGACAGAAAAGACCAGTTTTGTGGGTGATGAGGAGAGGAACTGTGAGGTAATTTTCGAGTGGGTAATTTTTATAGCCCGGTGCTAAGTGTGAACACATATTAGTTTGATAGGTGCGAACAGATTTGCAATTACGTATTGCGTTGTAATCTGTAATGTGACGAGAAACAAGGTCAAAATTTATTGATGGTTCTGGGCATACAAAGCCCGGTCTGTTGTTCTGGCTCATCGCAAACAGTTCTTTTGGATCAACTGTATGCCACGCATCTGAAGCCCAAAATGCGGGCCCGCATTCTCGGATGTACATGAACGTGCCGGCCCACTATCACACACGGTCAAGATATGTAACGCCCTCGATGCGGCTATATCTCCCACGTGTCGAAGCACGACTTGGAGGCATAACCGCATTGAAAGCAATGTCGCAAGTGAGGAAATCTTCACAACAACTCATGTAAATAAATAAAGGGGAAAGGTATATAGTTGGCTTACAATAGCCACTTCACACAATTACATGAATAAAGCATTACATCATCCAGATACAATCAAGGTCCGACTACAAAACCAAAATAAAAGAAGACTACCCCAAATGCTACACAGATCCCCGATCGTCCCAACTGGGCTCCACTACTGATCAACTGAAAATGGAACAACATAACAAACACGATCTTCATCGAGCTCCTCCTTGAGCTTGGTTGCGTCACCTGCACAGTTCAACGGCACCTTCAAGCTGGTTTCGGAAGTATCTGTGAGTCACGGGGACTCAACAATCTCACACCCTCGCGATCAAGACTATTTAAGATTATAGGTAGGGTAAAAGGTATGAGGTGGAGCTGCAGCAAGCGACTAGCATATTTGGTGGCTAACACATGCAAATGAGAGCGAGAAGAGAAGGCAAAAGCACGGGCGAACAACTATGATCAAGAAGTGATCCTAACAACCTACATCAAGCATTACTCCAACACCGTGTTCACTTCCCGGACTCCGCCGAGAAGAGACCATCACGGTTACACACGCGGTTGATGTATTTTAATTAAGATAAAGTTCGGGTTTTCTACAACCGGACATTAACAAATTCCCATTTGCCAATAACCGCGGGCATGGCTTTCGAAAGTTCAAAACCCTGCAGGGGTGTCCCAACTTAGCCCATCACAAGCTCTCACGGTCAACGAAGGATATTCCTTCTCCCAGGAAGACCCGATCAGGCTCGGAATCCCGGTTACAAGACATCCTCGAAAATGGTAAAACCAGTCCAGCAAGACCACCCGCTGTGCCGACAAATCCCGATAGGAGCTGCACATATCTCGTTCTTCGGGCACACCGGATAAGTTAAACGTACGGGAGCCAACGTAACCCAGGTTGCCAAGGGACGGCCCCGCATGGTGCTCTGGGTTGGACCAACACTTAGAGAAGCACTGGCCCGGGGGGGTTAAAATAAGATGACCCTTGGGCTGGCCGACCCAAGGGAAAGAAAAGGCTAGGTGGCAAATGGTAAAACCAATGTTGGGCCTTGCTGGAGGAGTTTTATTCAAGGCGAACTGTCAAGGGGTTCCCATTATAACCCAACCGTGTAAGGAACGCAAAATCCGGGAACATAACACCGATATGACAGAAACTAGGGCGGCAAGAGTGGAACAAAACACCAGGCATAAGGCCGAGCCTTCCACCCTTTACCAAGTATATAGGTGCATTAATTAAATAAGAGATATTGTGATATCCCAACAAAATATCCATGTTCCAACGAGGAACAACTCCAACCTTCACCTGCAACTAACAACGCTATAAGAGGGGTTGAGCAAAGCGGTAACATAGCCAAACAACGGTTTGCTAGAACAAGGTGGGTTTGAGGCTTGGCTTAACAATATGGGAGGCATGATAAGCCAGTGGTAGGTATCGCAGCATAGGCATAGCAAAAGAGCGAGCATCTAGCAAGCAAAGATAGAAGTGATTTTGAGGTTATGGTCATCTTGCCTAAAATCCCGCAAGGAAGAAGAATGAGTCCATGAAGAAGACAAACGGACGTAGTCGAACGGGTCCTCACAAACGCGACGTTATCGGAACCAACCCGAAGAAGCAACACCGGAAAGAAGCAACACCGGAAAGAAGCACACAACATAGTAAACAACCAACACATGGACATGGCATGATATGCGGGATGCGGTATGTGATGCATATGCATGATTTGGAAAGGAATGATTGAACTTGGCTGCAAATTGGAAAACCAAGAGTGCCACTGGAAAGAGGAGTTGATTTCGGTCGAAATCGATATAAAGATCACCGGAATCGGATGCACGGTTTGGAAATGTCAGGCAAAACAAATATGGCACCGGTTTGCAATAATCAGCATGAGACCATCTAAATGCAACAAGAACAACATGCTACAGCACTCCAACATGACAACAAAATATATAGCACGGATCCACTCATGATGCTTGACAAAAGATGAGCACTGAGCTACGGCTAATTCACTCAATAACAGGTTCAAACAAGCATGGCAAAAGTGCAAAAGATACCAGGTTACAGACTTAGTGAAACTAACAGCATGTCAGGAATTTATCATCAGGAAGCAATGTTTAGATCATGCTAACTACATGCTACAGGAACATATCATGGAAAAGCAAGGCATGGCATCAAGCTACTCAAAGCATATAACAAAAGTCCCTTAGTGACCATGGGCCAAAAGGGATCAGAAAATACAATTGCAAGCATGTGAACATAGCAAAAACATATACAAATTCAGACTTTGTGAAAAACTGGAGCATGGCAAAACAGTTAACGAGTAGGCATGTTTACGAGCTCGATGCACTCACTACGAGGCATTGCATGACAGACTAAGCATACACCCAGCAAGTAGACATGGCATAGAAGCTACACATGGCAAGAACAACAACATAGCATGCACGGATCAATAACAACAAGCTCGGCAAAATTGCTAAACATGTTAGCAATCTGCCAGGAACATTTTAGAGCAAAAGTAGAGCTCGATTGACTCAAGCTAGGGTGCTCCATAATTGCAAACAAAGACATGGATGGATAGAGCACCATAATATCTACAAAACATCCTTACTGATCATCCTCAAAAGAGGCACGGATCACTAGGAAACAACATGAACATATGGCATAAAAACAATAACAGGACAAGGACTTGGTGAAATTCTAAGTCCCTGAAAACAGCATCATTGGGTAAGCTACTTTGCATGCTTGTGCTAGTCACCACAACGATCACAAAAATACATGTCATACAAACCTGTAAAGATGGCATGGCATTCTTCAAAACAAATGTAGAGCTCAGGATCATAGCATGCACACATTAATCATGGCAAAAATGACAAAAGGGCATTTGTTGAAACAGATCTGAAACTATCATCACATAGCCCTCTTCCAATAGCATTTCAGGCATCAAGATGAGCTCAAATGAAAATGATGCAATGAGATGAAATGATGTACTCGTCGAGACAAACATTTTGATATGCTACATGCATGAATCGGAGCAACGGGTGCAGAGTTATGACAAGATGAAGATTGCAAAATATTTAGGGTTTGGAGGGGAAAAGTCAACCGCGAATTCGAATATGAGATCCAGATCCAGCCGGGCACGGATCCCGAGGTTCATCGGCGCCGGAGTCACTGTAGTCGCCGCAGATGGCGGAGCTCGCCGGACTTGCCAGAGAGGAGGGGCTCGCCGGCCGAAGAGGAAGGAGGCGGCGAGGGACGGCGAGGTGGCGGTGGTCGGCGCCGGAGAGGGCGACCGGAGCATCGGCGATGCGGGGCGGTCGCCGGAGCGGCGGGGCGGCGCTCGCCGGCACGGGGCGGCACTCACTGGCGCGAGGCGGCGCAGCAGGGAGCGGGAGGCGGCGCCGGCACGGTCGCCAGGCGGCGGCGGTTGCGGGCTCGCGCGGGCCCGAACTGGGTCCCGCGGGCCGTGGCGGCGGATGGAGCTGAGGTGGCGGCCTCTCGTTGGCTGAGGCGACGGAGGCGGTGACGTGTCGCCTCCCAGTTGGCCGGGGCGACGTGGCGGCGGGATGAATGCGTCCGTCGGCGGGCGGACATGTCCGGCGGCGCGAAGGGAGGTGAGATCTAGGGTTTGTCTGCGCGGAATTTTTGGAGGGAGACACATATTTATAGGTAGAGGGAGCTAGGAGAGTCCAAATGAGGTGCGGTTTGCGGCCACGCGATCGTGATCGAACGACCGAGATGATGGAGGGGGTTTAGGTGGGTTTTGGGCCACTTTTTAGGGGTGTTGGGCTGCAAAACATACGAGGCCTTTACGGTCCCTCGGTTAACCGTTGGAGCATCAAACGAAGTCCAAATGACACGAAACTTGACAGGCGGTCTACCGGTAGTAAACCAAGGCCGTATGACAAGTCTCAGTCCAATCCGAGAATGTTTAACACCCGCACACGAAAAGAGGTAGAAAGGGACACCGGGTGACATAGGAGCACCGGATTGCAAAACGGACAACGGGGAAAATGCTCGGATGCATGAGACAAACATGTATGCAAATGCAATGCACATGATGACATGATATGGAATGCATGACACACAAGCAATGACAAGGCAACAACAACGAATAACTGCAGGACACCTGGCATATCTGTCTCGGGGCGCTACAACACTCCACCACTACGAGAGGATCTCGTCCCGAGATCTAGAATGGCACCGGAGGGAAAAAGGAAGAGAAAGAGAAGAGGTAAAACTAAGTGCTTCTTGGACAAACGAGTGAAACCACACACCTCAAGAGGTTGAACAAATTCATGAAAGAAAGAATAAAACGGAAATGAACAAAGTTGAAAGCACTCCGTTAGAAAAGAGGGACAAGGAAGAACAACTTCGGGCAGCACTCCGTTAGAAAAGAGGGTCAAGGAAGAACAACTTCGGGCAGCACTCCGATAGAAAAGAAAAGGAATTGAATAAGAACTTGATAAGGTGAGAAGATACTTGATGAAATCACAACACATTGCCTCTGAAACTATTGAATGAATGGAACAAGGGGTAAGAAAGATCTCAGACAGCACTCCGGCTGAAAAGAGGTGCAACGCTTGATAAGGCGAAAAGAACTTGAGCAAAAGGGCAAAACACTTCGGTTAAATGGATAATCACGAAAAGAACACGATCCTGACAAAACAAGAAGATGGGTTGAAGAGAGCAACATCACAATGCCTCCGAAAGAAAGAAATAGAAGATAGATCGTTGGAAAGGAAAGAGTTGAGAAGAAAATGACATCTTCTACCACAATAGAATTTGAGAAGCATCCTTAGAAAGAAGTATTGAATGGAGTTGTTGGAAAATCAACAACGAAAACAAAAAGCTGCTTGTGGGCTTATGAAAACATCTCAAAACTTAAGGTGAAATCCTGCCACTAACGAAAACAATGGATTTGAATTGATATGAATAAGGAGGGGAGAAACTATTTCACCGGAAGGACAAAAGAAGAACTTGGGTCAATTATAAACACCATGATAGCAACAATCCTTAGGGAAGGCTTTAGGTGAACTATAACCCAAGATAACTCCAATGACGAGATTGATGGGTTTAAAATATCTCATTCTTAACAACATGTGAATCATGGAACATGAACTCAAATTATCAAGAATGACATAATACCACCTCTAATGATACGGAAGAAAGAATTGCACTCCAGATTGCAAGATGAAGAATGATTGAGCTCCTTAAAAGAATCTCGATGAAAAACTTGGAGAAGGAATTAAATCCTTGATGGAGCAACATGTAGAGCAACCATGAAGAACTCATGTAACAAAATGATGATCACACGAAAGGAAAGAGAAGTTGAAAACGCAAGGTGAATCCTAGCAATGATTAGATGAAGCTTTGAAAAGATATGAAGCGGAGAACTTGGAACTCCGGAAAAGAAAGATGAAACAATTGGAAACAGGAATTTTGATGAACCTCCGGAATAAGGAATTAATCACTTGGATGAAACAAGAATAATAATTACATTATGCTTACCCTTCACCAATTTAAATTGATGACAATCAACGGATTTGGCATACTACTTATTCTCATATAAAGGATTAAGATGGATATAGCACAAACTTGAGAAGGTCTTCAACGAACCACCGGCCAGGTTGAAACAACGAATTAATTGATATGATGGCCATGGAAGAGAATCCTGGAAGAAAACACCGTAATAATTTAAAATGAACGAAGAAAAGAGATGAATCACCGGTAAGAAATTGAAAACGACAAAGATACTTGTCAGAATGAGAACGAAGAGATCACGAGCTGATTAGAGGAAACTTGAATGACACACCGGTAAGAGTTGGAGAGCAAGAGCTGAAAGATGGAATGAATAAATCTGAGATGATGGGCTCTGGATAATCAAACTGAAAAATACTCCTGAATTGCTCCGGATGGGTGAAAAAATTCTCACAATCGAAAACAATTATGAGAGGAAATCATCAAGCTAGAATCACGAATCTTGAAGAGAATGGAGCAAGATATGGAGGGAAAAAAGCTCTTCTTCGGTCTTCAAATGTTGAGAATGACGACGAAAGACACCACCAAGAATTATTGAGGCACACCAGAATGAAGAATGGAAAGGTTCAGCCAACGATGAAAAGAATTTGAAAGATCTTGGAGAAATACATATGACTGATGATGAATCATTCTTACATCAAACTTTGGAAAGAATTTAGGAATAGCTCCGGTGAAAATAAGAAGAGTCAGGTAAGATCCTGGGAAAAGACATGTGGGTTAGGGCCCACTCAAAAGAAACAACGTTCAAATGATTTAAAAGAGAGGTTGGACCGGTTGAATTAAATGACTTGAATGAGATAACATCCTTGAAAGAGATTGAACGAATGTAGAGTGGAAACACGAAACTTCGAGATATCTTGAGCACTCCGGAACAAATGAATAGAAAGCGGGGAATGATTATGAGGTGCACCGGCATAAGAAAAGCATTGGGCAAAAGAAAAGACTATGCTCAATACCAAAGCTTGAATTGAATCCACCGGAGAAGGAAAAGAATGAAGAATGATGAACTTGAGGCCCCATTAGAAAGACCAAGAGAATCACCGGATAAGAACATTGATTCAAAAGAAAGAAGAGACTTCACATGAATAAGATGGATACTTGATAAAGAAATCCGAGTCCTCAAAGAAAAAAGGGTGGGAGGGCGGGAAACCAAAGGCAAGCTTGGGACAAATGAAACAAACACCGTTGAGAAGAACTGATAATTGATCTTGCGAATGTAGAAGTGATCGGATCCACTTGAAGAGAAACACGCCGGTTGAAAAGGATTGACATGACAATCTCGATTATCATGAAGGATTGGTATTCACATTGGAGTATGAGAAGACTGGTTAGAAAGAGGCATGGAATCAACATTTGACTTCGAAGCAACTCGAATACCACAACTCCAAACAAAAACAAAGGATTGGCTTGCAGGATAAGCCGGAACAAACATATGATAGAGATTTCGTCTGAAGTTTTCGTGGTGGGGCCTACACAGGCTCGATCGTACAGTACCATCATGTACAAGGTAGTACACATGACATACGAAGCGTCTCCGAGTCAGCATAGCCAAGGACTCTTTAAGACACAACAAGACCACTGTAAACCAACCGTGGATAGGCGGACCACTAGACGTTGAACCCCAATTTAATATCATACATCTATCGGAAAGATTTCCTAAGAGCTACTTGAATTCCCACTTATAAACTCCTGAAATTCTCCCGGTTATGCAACCATGTGTTGGGGATATAGGGGAAGCATAATATCTCACCCAAAACTAGCAAATGCTACATCCAGCTGTATCCATCCTTCAAAACATAACCAAGAAACCTTCGGAAATCGTTTACCTCAACCTTCAAAAAGCATCCGTTATACAAGTTATTGCGATACTCCCGAACTCCCGCCCCAGTACTAGGTGGCGTCGAGGTTATCTCACCAACAACTGCATAAAAGAGATTTTCGATGTTGGCGAAACTCAGGTATTCCAGAATAGCAACGATAAAATTGTGACGACAACACCTCGGAGCTCAACTCCCCGGGACACTGCCACAACCCCTAAATGTCAGGAGGCACCAAGAACAATGTTCTCTTCGCAAAACCATCGAAACAATTCCAAGATACCCACGTGATCCTAAATTTTTTTAGTGAAATTTGAGAAGAGAAGAGTCAAAACTCTACGTCAGGATGCCTCACCAGAGCGACAAAGGGACTGGGGAGTAAAAAGAATTCCTAACTCTCCGATATATATAATCCTAAATGACTCAAAAGATTTTTCTAGACTCAACAACGCCAACGATTCGATAAAGCAGGGGGCTCCTAAGGTCGGGGAAGGCTCTGATTACCAACTTGTAATGCCCTCGATGCGGCTATATCTCCCATGTGTCGAAGCACGACTTAGAGGCATAACCGCATTGAAAGCAATGTCGCAAGTGGGTAATCTTCACAACAACCCATGGAAATAAATAAAGGGGAAAGGTACATAGTTGGATTACAATCGCCACTTCACACAATTACATGAATAAATCATTACATCATCCAGATACAATCAAGGTCCGACTACGGAACCAAAATAAAAGAAGACTACCCCAAATGCTACACAGATCCCCGATCGTCCCAACAGGGCTCCACTACTGATCAACTGAAAACGGAACAACATAACAAACACGATCTTCATCGAGCTCCTCCTTGAGCTTGGTTGCGTCACCTGCACGGTTCAACGGCACCTGCAAGGTGGTTTTGGAAGTATCTGTGAGTCACACGGACTCAACAATCTCACACCCTCGCGATCAAGACTATTTAAGATTATAGGTAGGGTGAAAGGTATGAGGTGGAGCTGCAGCAAGCGACTAGCATATTTGGTGGCTAACACATGCAAATGAGAGCAAGAAGAGAAGGCAAAAGCACGGGCGAACAACTATGATCAAGAAGTGATCCTAGAACAACCTACGTCAAGCATTACTCCAACACCGTGTTCACTTCCCGGACTCCGCCGAGAAGAGACCATCACGGTTACACACGCGGTTGATGTATTTTAATTAAGATAAACTTCAGGTTTTCTACAACCGGACATTAACAAATTCCCATCTGCCCATAACCGCGGGCACGGCTTTCGAAAGTTCAAAACCCTGTAGGGGTGTCCCAACTTAGCCCATCACAAGTACTCACAGTCAACGAAGGATATTCCTTCTCCCAGGAAGATCCGATCAGGCTCGGAATCCCGTTCACAAGACATCCTCGACAATGGTAAAACAAGTCCAGGAAGACCACCCGCTGTGCCGACAAATCCCGATAGGACCTGCACATATCTCGTTCTCAGGGCACATCGGATAAGCTAAGTGTACAGGAGCCAACGTAACCCAAGTTGCCAAGGGACGGCCCCTCACGGTGCTCTAGGTTGGACCAACACTTAGAGAAGCACTGTCCCGAGGGGTTAAAACAAGATGACCCTTGGGCTGGCCGACCCAAGGGAAAGAAAAGGCTAGGTGGAAAATGGTAAAACCAATGTTGGGCCTTGCTGGAGGAGTTTCATTCAAGGCAAATTGTCAAGGGGTTCCCATTATAACCCAACCATGTAAGTAACGCAAAATCTGGGAACATAACACCGATATGATGGAAACTAGGGCGGCAAGAGTGGAACAAAACACCAGGCATAAGGCCAAGCCTTCCACCCTTTACCAAGTATATAGATGCATTAATTAAATAAGAGATATTGTGATATCCCAACAAAATATCCATGTTCCAACGAGGAACAACTCCAATCTTCACCTGCAACTAACAATGCTATAAGAGGGGTTGAGCAAAGCGGTAACATAGCCAAACAACGGTTTGCTAGGACAAGGTGGGTTAGAGGCTTGGATTAACAATATCGGAGGCATGATAAGCAAGTGGTAGGTATCGCAACAAGGCATAGCAAAAGAGCGAGCATCTAGCAAGCAAAGATAGAAGTGATTTCGAGGATATGGTCATCTTGCCTGAAATCCCGCAAGGAAGAAGAAGGAGTCCATGAAGAAGACAAACGGACGTAGTCGAATGGGTCCTCGCAAACGCGACGTTATCGGAACCAACCCGAAGAATCAACACCGGAAAGAAGCAACACCGAAAAGAAGCACACAACATAGTAAACAACCAACACATGGACATGGCATGATATGTGGGATGCGGTATGTGATGCATATGCATGATTTGGAAACGAATGATTGAACCTGGCCTCAAATTGGAAAACCAAGAGTGACACTAGAAAGAGGAGTTGATTTCGGTCGAAATCGATATAAAGATCACCGGAATCGGATGCACGGTTTGGAAATGGCAAGCAAAACAAATAAGGCAGCGGTCTGCAATAATCAGCACGAGACCATCTAAATGCAACAAGAACAACATGCTACAGCACTCCAACATGACAACAAAATATATAGCACGGATCCACTCATGATGCTTGACAAAATATGAGCACTGAGCTGCGGCTAATTCACTCAATAACAGGTTCAAACAAGCATGGCAAAAGTGCAAAAGATAACAGGTTACAAACTTAGTGAAATTAACAGCATGTCAGGAATTTATCATCAGGAAGCAATGTTTAGATCATGCTTACTACATGCTACAGGAACATATCATGGAAAAGCAAGGCATGGCATGAAGCCACTCAAAGCATATAACAAAAGTCCCTTAGTGACCATTAGCCAAAAGGGATCAGAAAATACAATTACAAGCATGTGAACATAGCAAAAACATATACAGATTCAGACTTATTGAAAAACTGGAGCATGGCAAAACAGTTAACGAGTAGGCATGTTTACGAGCTCGATGCACTCACTACGAGGCATTGCATGACAAACTAAGCATACATCCAGCAAGTAGACATGGCATAGAAGCTAGACATGGCAATAACAACAACATAGCATGCACGGATCAACAACAACATGCTCGGCAAAATTGCTAAAAATGTTAACAATCTGCCAGGAACATTTTATAGCAAAAGTAGAGCTCGATTGACTCAAGCTAGGGTGATCCATAATTGCAAACAAAGACATGGATGGATAGAGCACCACAATATCTACAAAACATCCTTACTGATCATCCTCAAAAGAGGCATGGATCACTAGGAAACAACATGAACATATGGCATAAAAACAATAACAGGACAAGGACTTGGTGAAATTCTAAGTCCCTGAAAACAGCATCGTTGGGTAAGCTACTTTGCATGCTTGTGCTAGTCACCACAAAGATCACAAAAATACATGGCATACACCCTTGTTAAGATGGCAATGCATTCTTCAAAACACATGTAGAGCTCAAGATCATAGCATGCACACATTAATCATGGCAAAAATGACAAAAGGGCATTTGTTGAAACAGATCTGAAACTATCATCACATAGCCCTCTTCCAATAGCATTTCGGGCATCCAGATGAGCTCAATGAAAATGATGCAGTGAGATGAAATGATGTACCCGTCGAGACGAACATTTTGATATGCTACACGCACGAATCGGAGCAACGGGCGCAGAGTTATGACATGATGAAGATTGCAAAATATTTAGGGTTTGGTGGGGAAAAGTCAACCGCGAATTCGAATTTGAGATCCAGGTCCAGCCAGGCACGGATCCCGAGGTTCATCGGCGCCGGAGTCACTATAGTCGCCGGAGATGGCAGAGCTCGCCGGACTTGCCGGAGAGGAGGGGCTCGCCGGCCAGAGAGGAAGGAGGCAGTGAGGGATGGCGAGGTGGCAGTGGTCAGCACCGGAGAGGGCGACCGAAGCATCGGCGATGCGGGGCGGTCGCTGGAGCGGCGGGGCAGCGCTCACCGGCGCGGGGCGGCGCGGCAGGGAGCGGGAGGCGGCGCGGGCACGGTCGGCAGGCGGCGGCGGTTGCGGGCTCGCGCGGGCCCGAACTGGGTCCCGCGGGCCGCGGCGGCAGAGGGAGCTGAGGTGGCGGCCTCTCATTGGCTGAGGCGACGGAGGCGGTGACGTGTCGCCTCCCGGTTGGCCGGGGCGACGTGGCGGCAGGATGGACGTGTCCGTCGGCGGGCGGACAAGTCCGGCGGCGCGAAGGGCGGTGAGATCTAGGGTTTGTCTGCGCGGAATTTTTGGAGGGAGACACATATTTATAGGTAGAGGGAGCTAGGAGAGTCCAAATGAGGTGCGGTTTGCGGCCACGCGATCATGATCGAACGACCGAGATGATGGAGGGGGTTTAGGTGGGTTTTGGGCTACTTTGGAGGTGTGTTGGGCTGCAACACACACGAGGCCTTTTCGGTCCCTCGGTTAACCGTTGGAGTATCGAACGAAGTCCAAATGGCACGAAACTTGACAGGCGGTCTACTGGTAGTAAACCAAGGCCGCATGACAAGTCTCGGTCCAAACTAAGAATGTTTAACACCCGCACATGAAAAGAGGTATAAAGGGACACCGGGTGACATAGGAGCGCCAGATTGCAAAACGGACAACGGGGAAATGCTCGGATGCATGAGACGAACATGTATGCAAATGCAATGCACATGATGACATGATATGGAATGCATGACACGCAAGCAATGACAAGGCACCAACAGTGAATAACTAGAGGACACCTGGCACATCGGTCTCGGGGCGCTACAAGACATCACCATCGTGTCCTATGGATGCATCGTCGTGCCTCACACGGAATGCCAGAAGGTTTACCACGTGGTTGCTCGCCGTTGAGGCGGCCGCAACACGCTCTGCTCCTTGTTGAGGCGGCCGCAGCACGCTCTACTCCTTTTTGAGGTGGTCTCGCCATTGAGGCGGCCATGGCGCGCTTCACTCTGGCGTCCCTGTGCGTGCTCTGCTCGCCGTTGAGGCAAATTTACAATGGCAACGGTTAATAATTGTCTTACATATTCAGGATAATTTAAAATGCCGCATGTGTCAAGGCCCAGAACACTCACGACATACATATGCATACAATTATAATAAAATGTAGGCCAAAAGGCTGAGCTGGCAGTCTTTCGACAACAGTCTTCTCGGACTCCAAGGTCAGCATAGCACCCTTGCGGCCGTTCACTGCAAGTGTCCCGACCCGCCTCCGCCTATGGAGCTGCTGGCGCTGGGAGGCTCTTGGGCTGTTGGGCCTCTTCTAGAAGAACTTGACAGCATGCAATCGCGCGCATGATATCTCCGCGGAACCGCTCCATTTCCATGTCTCTGGCCTGGTAGAAAATTTCGTCCATCACCTGCATCCTCAAGATATTACGTTGGCGATGTTCTAGTTCGTCGGGGACGTCAACTCCGCCAAGGATGCGCTCGAGTCTGGCCACCACATCATCAGGATCGAGGTTGACTGATACGTCTCCAACATACCTATAATTTTTGATCATTACATGTTGTTTTATTGTCAATCTTTGATGTTTCATAATCATTTTATAGTCATTTTATATCATTTTTTGGTACTAACCTATTGACATAGTGCCAAGTGCCAGTTGTTGTTTTTTCCATGTTTTTTACATCGCAGAAAATCAATATCAAACGGAGTCCGAATGCCACGAAACTTTACGGAGAATTTTTATGGGCCAGAAGGAACACAACGGGCCCTGGCTGCGCCTGGCGATGCCCCGAGAGAGGGACAACCCACCAGGGCATGCTAGAAGGCCCAGGCGCGCCCTGGTGGGTTGTGCCCACCTCGGGTGCCCCCGGGACCGCCTATTTGCTCTGTAAATACCCCAATGTTCCAGAAACCCTAGGGGAGTCAACGAAATATTCATCCAGCCGGCGCAGAGTCCAGAACCACCAGATCCAATCTAGACACCATCACGGAGGGGTTCACCACTTCCATTGGTGCCTCTCCGATGATGCATGAGTAGTTCTTTGTAGACCTTAGGGTCCGTAGTTAGTAGCTAGATGGCTTCATCTCTCTCTCTCTCTCTCTCTCTCTCTCTCTCTCTCTCTTCATTCACATACAATGGTCTCTTGGAGATTAATATGATGTAACTCTTTTGCAGTGTGTTTGTTGGGATCGATGAACTTTGAGTTTATGATCAGATCTATCTTTTTTATATCCATGAAAGTATTTGAGTTTCTTTGATCTCTTTTATGTGTGATCTCTTATAGCCTCATATTTCTTCTCTGATATTTGGGTTTTGTCTATCCAACTTGATCTATTTATCTTGCAATGGGAAGAGGTGCCCGGTAGTGGGTTCGATCTTCGGTGCTCGATCCCAGTGACAGAAAGGGAACCGACACGTATGTATCGTTGCCACTAAGGATAAAAGACGAGATCTATATCTACCACCATATAGATAAACGGATCTTGTCTACATCACGTCGTCGTTCTTATTGCATTACTCTGTTTTTCCATGAACTTAATACATTAGATGCATGCTGCATAGCGGTCGATGTGTGGAGTAATAGTAGTAGATGCAGGCAGGAGTCGGTCTACTAATCTTGGACGTGATGCCTATGTAATGATCATTGCCTGGATATCGTCATAATTATTTGAGGTTCTAACAATTTCCCGACAGTAATTTGTTTACCCACTATTTGCTATTTTTCTCGAGAGACGCCACTAGTGAAACCTACGGCCCCCGGGTCTTCCTTCTCATATATTTGCCTTTGCGATCTACTTTTTATTTGCTTTTATTTTCATATCTATTAAACCAAAAACCCAAAAATACCTTGCTGCAATTTATTTTATTTTGCCTTCGATCTATCAATATTTACAACTTTATCTCCCTTCACACGCCGTTTCTGGCGCCGTTACCCGAAAGGGATTGACAACCCCTTTAACATGTCGGGTTGCGAGCTGTTGTTATTTGTGTGCAGGGGTTGTTTATGTTGTGTTGCTTGGTTCTCCTATTGGTTTGATAACCTTGGTTTCATATCTGAGGGAAATACCTACAGCCGCTGTGCTGCATCATCCCTTCCTCTTTGGGGAAATACCGACATAGCTTCAAGCGACATCACGTATCTACTTTTCCAAACTATTTTGCCCTTGTTTTGGACTCTAACTTGCATGATTTGAATGGAACTAACCCGGACTGACACTGTTTTCAGCAGAATTGCCATGGTGTTATTTTTGTGCGAAATAAAAAGTTCTCGAAATGAAATGAACTTCACATAGATAACTTTTGGAATTAATAAAAAATATTGGCGAAAGAATCAGCAGTAGGGGGCACACCCTAGCCACAAGGGTGGGGGCGCGCCCTCCGACCTTGTGGGCCCCCTGGACCTCCACCGACCTCAACTCCAACTCCATATATTCTCTTTCAGGGAGAAAAAATCACAGAGAAGGATCAATCCTGTTTTACAATACGGAGCTACTACCAAGCCCTGTTCTTCCTCGGGATGGCAGATCTGGTGTCCGTTTGGGGCTCCAGAGAGGGGAATCCATCGCCATCGTCATCATCAACCATCCTCCATCACCAATTTCATTTTGCTCACCGTCATGCATGAGTAATTCCATCATAGGCTTGCTGGACCGTGATGGGTCGGATGTGATTTACCATGTAATCGAGTTAGTTTTGTTAGGGTTTGATCCCTAGTATCCACTATGTTCTAAGATTGATGTTGCTATGACTTTGCTATGCTTAATGCTTGTCACTAGGGCCCGAGTGCCATGATTTCAGATCTGAACCTATTATGTTTTCATGAATATATTTGTGTTCTTGATCAGATATTGCAAGTTATAGTCACCTACTATGTGTTATGATCCGGCAACCCCGGAGTGACAATATTTGGGACCACTCCCGAGGAGTTCATGTATTCACTAAGTGCTAATGCTTTGGTCTGGTACTATATTAAAAGGAGGCCTTAATATCCCTTAGTTTCCAATAGGACCCCGCTGCCACGGGAGGGTAGGACAAAAGATGCCATGCAAGTTCTTTTCCATAAGCACGTATGACTATATTCGGAATATATGCCTACATTATATTGATAAACTGGAGCTAGTTCTGTGTCACCCTATGTTATAACCGTTGCATGATGAATGTTGTCAACATAATTATCTATCATTGATCCATTGCCTACAAGCTTTTCACATATTGATCTTTGTTAAGTTACTTTTCCGTTGCCACTGTTCTGATTACTACAAAACTGCTACTATTACTTTTTCCACTGTTACCGTTACTTCCATATTACTTTGCTACTAAATACTTTGCTGCAGATAGTAAGTCTTCCAGGTGTGGTTGAATTGACAACTCAGCTACTCATACTCAAAAATATTCTTTGGCTCCCCTTGTGTTGAATCAATAAATTTGGGTTGAATACTCTACCCTTGAAAACTGTTGTGACCCCATATACTTTGGGTTATCATTGACACGGCCGCCGCGGGTAATGATGAAGCCACGGGCATGTCTTGACTAAATCGCAGAGGTCCTCTGCCCATTCCTTGCGGGGCATGAGGCTCTCGATGAGCACCGGTGACGGCGGCTCTTCGGGTGGGTCGTCGATCGTGTCGCCGAGCAGCTCTGGATCTTTTGCACGGTGGATGGCAAACTGCTCATCTCACCTCCTCTGCAATATGTTGATTGTGTGCCCAAGGACTGTCATGCTGATATCGCTGCAAATGGTCCATGGTGTCTGTACCGGCCGATGAAGCTCTTGCTCCCCGACCTGCTCCGGCTCGTTCTCCTCGCTGAAGATGTAATGCAGGTAGGGGTCGGCGTTGAAGCTTTGGTCGTTGCCTGGCATGCTTGGAATAACTAATGGTAGATGGGTGAGGACTAGCTCTGTGCATAGTGTCGCGACGGTGCATTGCCGCCTGGGTTATATGCAGCAAGCCATTACCTGGTGGTGGGAAACTGATGAGGGAAGAGGCATGGATTTTACAATTCACCCATGTGGAGCGCGGGAAGACTAAGTGGATCACACACACAACCCGAATACCGTATGCGGTGCCACGTCTTATTTGTCACACACGTGTTAACATAAGGAAATGTATGTGTAACTTACTAATCATCGCACACGAGTACTTGCAGACTCATCGTGTGCGATACTCCTAGTGTAGTGACCGATCCCAATGGATCGAAGTCTCCATGCTTAAGTGTCATCCCTGGATCGGTATGCTGACACACACAGTACTCGAGGAATTATAACAGAGTTCAATCACACACTTTATTACATCGAGGTCCTCAAAAGAGTATTTATTACAATAATATGGGTGAAGACCATCTAAATAAAATAACTGCGGAAGCTTCGAAGGTAAATGAGTCCATCCAACTCCACGGCAAAACTGAGTGCAGAACAACGACCTATCGCACCTTACTCTATGTCTAAAAAATCTGCAACATGAAACGTTGTAGCCACAAAGGGTCAATACATTGAATTTATTGGCAAGTCACACCCAAAGTATGGAAACAGACCTATCATCTACATGCAAGGATATAACAAGTGGACAGCTCTAAGATTTATTTTGCATAAAGCCAATTTTGTCCTACTTCTACTCACTAGCCAAATTTTATTCCTTTAGATTTTAATTAACCTATTGTTAAATTGGACCGCCTCCAACTTAACCCACCTACGAGAGCCTTCGAGCATCATAGGTTCCCAAATTGTTATTTCCATGAGAGCCCCCGGGGATCATGGTTTAATTAAACCCACATCAGAATAATTATTTGGGATGAGAAGATCTTCTAGAGGTTTCAAGTTCAGTTGCTCAAAGTTGTCCGTAACCGGGGGCATGGCTAATCATGATTAGTTTGTACACTCTGCAAATGTTTGCGCACTTTTCCCCACAAGACTCGACCACCTCCACGATCGAAAGATCGAGACATAGTCTTTCTGAAGAGGTCCCCTTAACCGATAGATAGGTCAGTACACCTACAATCCCTCTACATCTTCTAGCCTATCATGGAAAGGTTTCCCACAACTTACTCAACTATGCCAAAGCCCATAATGGCTTCTGGTTGCACACGGAAGCTACTTGATATGAAACATGTCTAGCCTTTTTGAACCTGGGCGGCATTCCCCACCTTTTCCTGAGTAATGCAGAGCCTCCCAGAGGTTACATACTTGTCAACTGGTCCTGACAAACCTTTCCGCCCAGATGATTGATTAATTGGTATTGTAGAGCCTCCGAGGAAATACAATACATATAAGTTATTAATGTAGTCATTGTTTAAGTTCTCTCGCAACTTTCATGAATCACACAGTACCCAATCCACGTCTACCATAGCATGGCTAAGAAATAACTACACTATAACGATTCCTAAAGTGGCGGCAAAGACTATCAGGATCCAGCTAACATATGGCTATCCCATCTGGGTTTAACATAGCATAGTACTCCTACACATGCATACTAGTGTGTTGATTGAGGGCACTACATGCATAATAAAACATAGGATGGGTATGATCAAAGTGCAACTTGCCTGTTAAAGTCGATGAAGTACTCCGCACTCAAAGTCCTAACAATTCTACTCTTGGCACTCCGGACAATCTAGCGTGAGCAAGCAATAACATACATAAGCACTCATGCACAAGATGCAAAGAAAACCGAAGAAAAAGATTCGGAAAAACTCAAAAGAATAACCAAATAACTCTTTCAAACAGAAAACAATTACTAACAGCACCTAAAATTATGTGGTTAGATAACAGAAAGTTTAGGTCAAGATCTTCAATTTGCAAAAAGAATCAACTCAAACGGAGTTACGAAACTCAAGATACGATAAAAATAAGTTCAAATTCAAATATGTTTGAATTGAAAATTTAAAACTTTCAAAAATACTATTAAGTTGGTTATCTTGATAGAGGGGGTCATGACAAAGAATTTGGCATTGGTTTCATCGAATTTGGACAAACGAGCAAAAAGTTGTGACAGATTGAAAACCAGGGGCTAAACTATAAGAAAAGTATTTGCAGACGACTCCCTGGCTACGAAACAGAAAATCTAACGAATGAGCGTTCGCTACAGAACCTAAACAATGAAAACCATTCGCTATAGAGGCTTAAACAACAAACATTCACTAACTAAAGAATACCGGTTCGAAAGGAAAAAAAATAGTGCGATCTAATCTTGGCCGTCTAGTCTAGATCGATGGGACGAGGGGGCTCTGGGGCGTACTGCGGTGGTGGAGGTCGCCGGCGACGAAGAAGACAGTGGCGGCGGTGGCTTCGGCTTCGAACGGGGCGGCGTCTCCGGTGGTCGGCGACTTCGGGCGGAGGGACAGGGAGGTGCAGCGCGGAGCGGCGCGTTCGATGGTGGCATCAGCGTTGGTCGGGGGCGAAGCGGGCGGCGGCTTCGGAGTTCGTCGGTGGCTGCGAGATGCGGCGGTGGCTTTCACGTGGGGAGGAGAGAAGAGAGGTCGGGGCCTCGGTATTTAAAGAGGGAGGCGAGGGTGATGCGTGGGCGAGGGGCAACAAGGAGGAGGAGTCCTCCTCGGTCACGGCAGCGGCGGCGTATGCCAGCCGAACACCGGCTCGGGGTCGGGGTCGGCGGCACTGGGCTAGGCCGCGGCTTAGCTGGCAAGCTGAGCTGGCCCAGTTCGACGGATTTCTCCTTTTTTTAACAAAACATAACAAAAGAAAATAAACCAAATAAAAATATAATATAGGCATATTATATATCAAAATTTTCAAAAAAAGATTTTCTAAAACATGAACATGTTTTTACCTGCAAATAAATTCCAAAATAAATAAATAAAGCAAACAGTGCTACTGGTTTATTTAAAACCCAATAAAAATATTTTAAAATACCAAAATGATTTCAAACTCATTTTTCTCCATTTTTCTACTATAGGTAATCATTTTACCCTATTTTCCAAATATTTTATTTTTGGAGAAAAATAATTTGAATAAAAACGAAATCACTCCAAATTGAAAGTGGGTTTCAAAATAAATACAAAAGGACTTTCAATTTGATTCTTTGAAACTTCCAACTCTCTTTCTTAGCATTTGAAGAAGTCATTTTATCTTCTCTCATGAAACTCATTGAGTTGCATAAAGTTTCTGAATTTGAAATATTTTCAAATGAAATTCAAATATTTTCAGAAACCCTTTTCATTTTAAATGGAAGAACTCATGTCATCTTTACTCTAGGGTTTTGTATTTGAAAAGAATTTGAATTCATGGAGATCAGAATGAAAAGTGGAAGTTTGGGAAAGTCATTTCATTCCCTCTCATTCAACTTTCAAAAAAAGTTTCAAATATCACTCAGTTTCACACAACAAATCTCACAAACAATCATTATCACTTAATTAATATAACATTCCAAGATTTAGAATTTTGGGATGTTACACCTAGCCACCGCAAGCAACTAGTTTGCATTTTTCAAAGTTTGTTGTACGAACAGAATCCCACATTAACTAACTATAGTAACCGTTTGTGTTATAATTTTTCATCACAAACAGTTCATCCGAGTGGGCTGTTTGCTGCGTATCACACACATCTTGTTTACATGAATCGTTTGTGTTCTTTTGTCTCATCGCAAATAGTTCATCTATGTGAACTGTATGCTGCATATCACACACATCTTGTTACGCTGAATCGTTTGTGTTCACCTCGATCATCGCAAACGTTTCATCGAAGCGAACTGTGTGTCATATATCGCACACACATTGATATGGCTGCCCGTTTCTGTTGTTCTGACTCATCGCAAACAGTTCTTCTAGATCAACCGTATGGCCCGCATCGCACACGTAACTAAAATTTGAACCGTGCTTGACGTCTCCGCCATCGCAAACGTTTTGCATCTTTTTTGTGGGTTTTTTACATCCCTGCTTGCGATTAATGCATCGCACACAGTTTCGTGAAAGGGTCTCTCATTGTAGTGTCGCGTTAGCAGCATCCTACATGTAACGCCCTCGATGCGGCTATATCTCCCACGTGTCGAAGCACGACTTAGAGGCATAACCGCATTGAAAGAAATGTCGCAAGTGAGGTAATCTTCACACAAACCATGTAATACATAAGGGAAAAAGATACATAGTTGGCTTACAATCGCCACTTCACACAATTACATGAATAAAGCATTACATCATCCAAATACAATCAAGGTTCGACTACGGAACCAAAATAAAAGAAGAACCCCAAATGCGACACGGTCCCCGATCGACCCCAACTGGGCTCCACTACTGATCAACTAGAACGAAACAACACAAAGGACAAGATCTTCATCGAGCTCCTCCTGAGCTTGGTTGCGTCATCTGCACGGACTCATCGGCACCTGCAAACTGGTTTTGGAAGTATCTGTGAGTCACGGGGACTCAGCAATCTCGCACCCTCGCGATCAAGACTATTTAAGCTTATGGGTAAGGTAAAAGGTATGAGGTGGTGCTGCAGCAAGAGACTAGCATATATGGTGGCTAACAGACGCAAAAGAGAGCGAGAAGAGAAGGCAAAGCGCGATCGAGAAACTATGATCAAGAAGTGATCCTAGAACAACCTACGTCAAGCATAACTCCAACACCGTGTTCACTTCCCGGACTCCGCCGGAAAGAGACCATCATGGTAACACACGCGGTTGATGCATTTTAATTAAGGTCAACTTTAGGTTTTCTACAACCGGACATTAACAAATTCCCATCTGCCCATAACCGCGGGCACGGCTTTCGAAAGATCAAATCCCTGCAGGGGTGTCCCAACTTAGCCCATCACAAGCTCTCACGGTCAACGAAGGATATTCCTTCTAGCGGGGAGCCCCAATCAGACTCAGAATCCCGGTTACAAGACATTTTGACAATGGTAAAACAAATCCAGCAACACTGCCCGAATGTGCCGACAAATCCCGATAGGAGCTGCACATATCTCGTTCTCAGGGCACACTCAGATGAGCCAAACGTCGGGTAGGCCAAGCATAAGGCCGAGCCTTCCACCCTTTACCAAGTATATAGATGCATTAATTAAATAAGATATATTGTGATATCCCAAAAAGTAAACATGTTCCAACAAGGAACAACATCTCCATGTTCCAACAAGGAACAAACTTCAATCTTCACCTGCAACTAACAACGCTATAAGAGGGGCCGAGCAAAGCGGTAACATAGCCAAACAACGGTTTGCTAGGACAAGGTGGGTTAGAGGCTTGGTTCAACAATATAGGAGGCATGATAAGCAAATGGTAGGTATCGCAGCATAGGCATAGCAAAAGAGCGAGCAACTAGCAAGCAAAGATAGAAGTGATTTCGAGGGTATGATCATCTTGCCTGAGATCCCGCAAGGAAGAAGAACGAGTCCATGAAGAAGATAAACAGACGTAGTCGAACGGGTCCTCACGAACGCGACTTTATCGGAACCATCCCGAAGAAGAAAACACTGGAAAAGAAGCACACAACATAGTAAACAAACCACACATGAACAGGGTATGATATGTGGGATGCGGTATGCGATGCATATGCATGATTTGACAAGGAATGATTGAACCTAGCCTCAACTTGGAAATCCAAGAGTGCCACTGGAAAGGTGAGGTGATTTTGGTTGAAATCGATATAAAGAACGCCGGAATCGGATGCACGGTTTGGAAATGACAAGCAATTCAAATATGGCACCGGTCTGCGATTTACAACAAGTAGCCATCTAAATGCAACAAGTTAAACATGCTACAGCACTCAAACATGGCAACAAAATACATGGCAGGGATCCATTCATGAAGCTTAACAAAAGATGAACACTGAGCTACCGCCAATTCATCCATTAGCAGGTTCAAACAAGCATGGAAAAAGAGCAATTGGTAAACAGATTTCAGACTTGGTGAAATTAACACTTGTCTGGAATTTCAGATCAGGTAGCACACTTTGGAGAAATAAAACTACATGCTACAGGACCTGAACATGGCAAAGTGAAGCATGGCATGGAGCTACTCAAAGAGCTTAACAAAAGTCCCTTAGTGACCTTGAGCCAAAAGGGATCAGAAAATACAATTGCAAGCATGTGAACATGGCAAAAACATAATCAGATCACAGACTTAGAGAAAAACTGGGGCATGCTGAAAATAGATATCAAGTAGGCATGTTCACGAGCTCGATGCACTCACTACAGAGCAAGGCGTGACAATCTAAGTATACATCCATCAAGAATACACATTATACAAGCTAGACATGGCAATAACAATAACATGGCATGCACGGATCAACTACAACATCCTCGGCAAATCGCTAACAAGTAGACAATCTGCCCAGATTCACGAAATAGCAAAAGTAGAGCTCGATTGACTCAAGCTAGGGTGCTCCATAATTGCAAACAAAGACATGGATGGATATAGCACTACAACATTAACAAAACATCCTTACTGATCATCCTCAAAAGAGGCACGGATCACTAGGAAACAACATGAACATATGACATAATGAGATAAACAGTCCAAGGACTTAGTGGAAATGCTAAGTCCCTGAAATCAGCATTAGCGAATGCACCACTTTGCAAGCTTGTGCTAGTCACCACACACATCACAAAAATACATGGGTTGCACCTCTGGAAAGATGGCAAAGCATATGACAAAACACATGTAGAGCTCATGGGCATATCATGCACACAATAATCATGGTAAAAATGACAAATAGCTATTTGGAGCAGCAGATCTGGCAATTAACTCAAATAGCACTCTTCCAACAGCATTTCGGGCATCAAGATGAACTAAAATGAAAATGATTGAATGAGATGAAATGGTGTACTCTCTGAGACGAACATTTTGATATGCTATATGCCCAAAACGGAGCTACGGATGCGGAGTTACGACATGATGAACATGGCCATATGAAACTGGGAATCTCGAGGACTTAGTAGAAATTCGCAGACAGGAAAAAAATATGGTGAGCGCAACATAGCAACGATCGCCCACGGCGAAGGATAAGGGAAAGTGGCGGGGCCTCACCAGATGGGCTCGGCCCAGGGCGGTGGAGAGTCAGGCCGGCCGAGCTGGGCCACGGCGCTGGGCCTGGAAGCGGGGCCCACAAGGCGCAAGGGCGTCCTCCTCCATGATCTCGCCTGGATCGAGGGAGGCAGGGGCGGCGGCGGCGCCGTTCGCCGGTGGGGCAGCGGCAAGGAGGGGCGGAGGAGGCCGGCGATGGCCGGGAACGAGCGGAGGCGGAGGGATCCGGCCGGCCGGCACTGGATCCGGGCGGTGCAGGTGGCGGGGATGGCCGGGAGGCGCGGGAGGCACGTGCACAGAGAGGCGACGACGGCCGGAGTTCGAGGCGACGGCGAGGGTCGCCGGCGTCAGGGAGGCGCGGTGGCCGGTGCTGGGGCGCATGGCGGCGCGCGGTTCCTAAGGCGGCGGGGCACGCGCGGGAGATCGCGGCGGCGAGATGGGCCCGCGCGGGCCCGATCTGGGCTCCGCGGGGCGCGGCGAAGTGGGCGCAGGCGCGGCTGATGTGTCGACGCCTGGTTGGTTGAGGGCGGCGGCGTGAGCTGACATGGCGGCCTCTGATTGGCCGGGCGACGTGGAGGGTGCGGGTGGACGCGTCCGCTGCAGACGGACATGTCCGGCGGCGCGGAGGGAGTTGGATAGGGTTTGATCTGCACGGAATTTCGGAGTGGAACACATATTTATAGGTAGAGGGAGCTAGGAGAGTCCAAATGAGGTGCGGTTTTCGGCCACGCCATCGTGATCGAACGACCAAGATGATGGAACAGGTTTAGGTGGGTTTTGGGCCAAATTGGAAGGGTGTTGGGCTGCAACACACACGAGGCCTTTTCGGTCCCTCGGTTAACCGTTGGAGCATCAAACGAAGTCCAAACGGTACGAAACTTGACAGGCGGTCTGCCGGTAGTAAACCAAGGCTGCTTGACAAGTCTCGGTCCAATCCGGAAATGTTTAACACCCGCACACGAAAGAAAGGTAGAAATGACCACCGGAGGAGAACGGAGCGCCGGAATGCAAAACGGACAACGGGGAAAATGCTCGGATGCATGAGACGAACATGTATGCAAATGAAAAGCACATGATGACATGATATGCAATGCATGACATGCAAGCAATGACATGGCAACAACAGCGAATAACGGGAAGACATGTGGCACAATGGTCTCGGGGTGTTACACTACATTAGTGATAAAAGTAAAGAAAGCAAAACTCAAACTAAACTTTATTATATATCTCGCACCCGATTACAAAGACAGATAGATCACTAAGCAAACACTCGAAGAAAGATCGAACTAAACTTTTATTCAACTAATTCAAAAGATAACTAAAGACCGAACTAAGATAAATAAAGGCAAAGATAATGGTGGTGATACGATACTGGGGCACCTCCCCCAAGCTTGGCATAAGCCAAGGGGAGTGCCGATACCATGAACTCAAGTCTCCTTTGGTGGTGAAGAAGAAGAAGAAGGTGGTGGTGATGATGTAGTAGTGAGTTTATCCTCCGGTTTCCATGGTAGTGGCTCACCATCATAAGAGGAAGAACGAGTCTCGCGAGTCCTGCAACTGGCAGCCAAACTCATACCTTTAAACCTTGCCTCATATTCAAAGACTTGGTTTTGGAGATCATACATTTGGCTTTGCAGAAAGTTAATTTGCTCAGTGAGGGAGAAGACGACGTCCTTCATGGACCGGCCATCCACCTTGAAATCACGAGTAAGATCCATAATCACGAGGTTATTGGCACTGAGTCTACGCTCCACCATCCCTTGCACTTGAAGACCTCTTTCTCCAAGGCTTCTGGCCAAGCCTCCATGATTCGCTTCCCCTTGGGTCCCTGAACATCCCGGATGTGGACCACCCCCTCACGCATCTTGGTGGTTTGAGGGTGCTTCAACACCTCCGACAAGTAGGGGTTGATTACCCTCTCGAAGAACTTGTCCTTGGAGGAGCTCGAGGCGGCCATGGCGATCTAGATCTGTCAGAAAACAGCAAGAAAGAAGAACAGGAGATTTCTCTGCGATACGATGGTCAATACGTTCGGGGGGTATATAAATATTTTTTTATCTTGGGGGACAACAAATGGGAGAAAAACGGAGTCTGGAAGGTACCTGAGGTTGGAACAACCCAATTGGGCGCGCCTGGCAAGCCAGGCGCCCCCTGGTGTCCTGTGCCCACCAAGGTTGCCTTCCTGGTTGTTTCTTATTTTCCTAATTTTTGTAATATTCCAAAACTGACAAAAAATATTTTGTGGATTTTTCGGAGTCCGTTTACCTACCGACTACCGTATCACATACCTTCTCTTTTTTCATGATTCTGGAGTGTTCCGGAAGGTTTCTTTTATGTGTTCCTCCGGTATCATAGTTTGGATAATATTGCTTTCAACATTAATGGGCATACCTGAGATATAATGTTTGATTCTTTGCTCATTGACCACCTTCGGATTAGTGCCTTCGGCATTATTTATTTTGATAGCTCCAGAACGATAAACTTCTTCGATAATATATGGTTCTTCCCATTTGGAGAGAAGTCTTCCTGCAAAGAATCTAAAACGAGAGTTGTACAAAAGAACATATTCCCCAACTTTAAATTCCCATTTTAGGATTCTTTGTCATGCCATCTTTTAACTTTTTCTTTAAATAATTTGGCATTTTCATAAGCTTGGGTTCTCCATTCATCTAGTGAACTAATATCAAATAACCACTTTTCGCAAGTTTAAAATCATAGTTGAGTTCTTTAATTTCCCAATATGCTTTATGTTCTAACTCAAGAGGCAAATGCCAAGTTTTTCCATAAACCATTTTAAAGGGAGACATGCCCATAGGATTTTTATAAGCTGTTTTGTAGGTCCAAAGTGCATCATCCAATTTCTTAGACGAATTCTTTCGGGACCTACTAACCGTTTTTTGTAATATTAGTTTTATTTCTCTATTGCTAAGTTCAACTTGACCACTAGACTGAGAATGATAGGGTGAAGCAATTATATGGTTGACATCATATTTAGCAAGCATTTTACAGAAAGTACCATGAATAAAGTGTGAACCACGATCAGTCATTAAATATCTAGGGACTCCCAACCTTGGGAAAATAACTTCTTTAAGAATTTTAATGGAAGTGTTATGATCAGCACTACTAGTTGGAATAGCTTCTACCCACTTAGTAACATAATCAACAACAACCAAAATATGAGTATACCCATTAGAGGAAGGAAAATGTCCCATATAATCAAAACCCCAAACATCAAATGGTTCAACAACAAGAGAATAATTCATAGGCATTTCCTGATGCTTACCGATATTGCCAATTCGTTGACATTCATCACAAGATAAAACAAACTTACGGGCATCCTTGAAGAGAGTAGGCCAATAAAAACCAGATTGTAGTACCTTATGAGCAGTTCTATCTCCCGCATGATGTCCTCCATAAGCTTCGGAATGACATTTCCGTAGGATTTGTCCCTGATCATGCTCAGGTACACAACATCTAATAATACCATATACTCCTTTATAAAGATGTGGGTCATCCTGAAAGTAATGTCTTAAATCATAGAAGATCTTTTTATTTTGTTGGTATGTGAAACTAGGTGGTATATACTTAGCAACAATGTAATTAGCATAGTCAGGATACCAAGGAGTGTTATGAGAAACATTTATTGCTGCTAATTGCTCATTAGGAAAACTATCATCAATAGGTTGTGGGTCATCAAGAATATTTTCTAACCTAGACAAGTTGTCAGCTACGGGGTTCTCAGCTCCTTTCCTATCAATGATATGTAAATCAAATTATTGTAGCAAGAGAACCCACCTAATGAGTTTAGGTTTAGCATCTTTCTTTTCCATAAGATATTATATAGCAGCATGATCAGTGTGAACAATTACTTTGGAATCACCAATGTCGTGGTATTCTCATGGGGGGTGCAAGACGACATATGCCACAAGGTGGCTTCATGTGAGGGCAAGACTGTTGCCGAAATATCCAGGGACGGGTATGCGAGTAGCACGCGCTAGTTTACCCAGGTTCGGGGCTCTCCGGAGAGATAACACCCCTACTGCTGCATGTCTGAGTGTATCTATCTGGGGTGTACATCGGGCAGTACAAAGTGCTCCTGGAGCTGTATCTGGGATCAGTGCCAAGTGCATCTGATCTAGTATATGCATGCGTATGGCCAGCTCTAGTGACCAAGTATGGCCATGGCTTGTGGCCATGAGTGGCCTTGTGGCCAAATGAGTGTGGCGTGAGAGTGTGGGGGTGTGTGCTCATCCTGGATGGATGGATGGATGCTCATATATATAGTGTGGCTAGATTATCATCTAAGCTAAGTGGTGGCATGGGCAAGGCATGGTGGGGTGTCATGCTTGTCCCATGTGTCACTTCATAAATAGTGCTAGGGGACAAGTGACACTATACATGATGGCTGGGGTGACACATGAATAGTGCTCGGGTACGGCCGTCCCATCGGTGTCTTGTCGGTGTCGGGTCGGGCTGCAGTCGGCAGCCGGCTGGTTGGCGCAGTCGGCAGCCGGCTGGTTGGTGTAGTCGGTAGCCGGTAGTCAGACTGAGGGGCTTTGCTAGCCCCGATGTCTTGAAATATCGTCTTGCCGCCTTCGGGGTATCCGTGTCCAATTACTCCGATAGTAGCCCCCAAGCCTCCGGGCAACTTGGCAAAGCTGGGCGGAGGTTTTTTGGCAAATGTTCATGGAAATGATCATGAAAAAGACAAAGTTAGTCCACGCAGATATATCAAATGTTTGCTTTTAGCATTGCAAGTTTTATGCGGAGGGTGCCGACTCGGCTTCGTCCGAGCCCCCTTAATCTTTTTCGTGTTCCCTCCGCTTTTTAGCTTGTGCTCTCGCTCGCTGGACAGCCGCTCTGCGGTCTGTGGCTGAGAGTGGGCCGCGAAGTGGAGTGTACAGTACTCAGAGTCTCGGAGCAGATTCAACCGAGTAGATACTTATAAAGGAAACGGTCGCGTCGCCCGAAGCGTTTTTCTCCCCGGACGTTTTTCGCGTGGGTGGCCTCCAGCGTTCACTCTTGCTAGTCGGACAGCCGCTCTGCGATCTGTGACTAAGAGTGGGCCTTTGGTACCGCACACGGTACTAAGCCGTCTACGGAAACTAACGTCTCAGGCCAAGCGGCCAGCCCCCGGGCCAACTCTGGCTGGTGCCGGGGCGAACAGTGATGCTACTGTAATAAAATGCGGAGACAGCCCTCGAGCATCGCTCGGGGTTATCCGTGCTTGCGTAGTGCAAATTACGCGGGTGAGGAGCTCACATTGATTTTCGTGTAGTCGCGGTCATCGAAGACAGCCGGCGCGACTCGGCGCTCGCGGAGCACGTCGGCGCACCCGCTGGGTGAAGCCTTCGAGCCTCCGGGTGCTCGAAGGGGGGTCCCGACCGGTCAGGCTCGACCGGCCAGGCAGCGAGGCGTCTTGCAACGCCCTTTTCTTCTTTTTCTCTTCTGCCAGCTGCTGGCAGCCGGACAAAACTTTTCTCTTGTCTGGAATCTTTGCGGGGGCGCGCCGGCGCGCCCGCTGGGTGTAGCCCCCGAGATTCGGGCCGACTGCTGAGCAGTCGGGCCGGATCTCCCGGCGACTACTTTGTCTTTTCTCTCTTGCGGGGGCACTTCAGCGCACCCGCTGGGTGTAGCCCCCGAGATTCGGGCCGACTGCTGAGCAGTCGGCCCGGATCTCCCGGCGACTACTTTGTCTTCTCTCTCGCGGGGGCGCGTCAGCGCACCCACTGGGTGTAGCCCCCGAGATTCAGGCCGACTGCTGAGCAGTCGGGCCGGATCTCCCGGCAACTAGTTTGTCTTCTTCTCTTTTTCTCGTCAGCCGGCTATGTGCAGCCGGACTGGCTCGTCGGTCGGCCAGGCATCGAAGCGGGCAGACGAACCAGCCGGCCGAGCGGCAACGCGGGCTGTTGACCAGAGCAGTCGGCTGGATTGCAGTCTGCAGAGTCGGATCCTCCTTCTCTTTCTCTCTTTTTTGTTGTTTGTCCGACTCCACGCGAGCAGTCGGATGCAGGATTTTTTTTCAGTCGACCCTTGACTTTTCTTCTCCCAACCGGCAGAAACTTTGCGCCGCGGGCAACCGGCCAATTTCTTTCTTCTTTTTCTTTGCTTCTCTCGAGCAGCCGGCTGGATCGGGACGGCAGCAGCCGGCGTTTGGGTCCAGGAAGAAGCCGGCAGGCCGGGAAGTGGGCGGAAGCCGGCCGCCAGCTAGGGCGGAAAGCCGGTGGGTGCGGGGGGCGGACCCGGCGCGGGAGGCCAGCAGCCGGCAGGCGCGGAGGCCAGACTCGGCGCGGGAGGCCAGCATCCGGCGGGGCGCACAAGCTGCTGGGCATGACGCAGGTGCAGGGGCGGTGCAGAGCCGGGGAGCAAACCTAGAGCAGCGACGGTCAGGGGTGGTGGCGCGAGACGCGTGGGGCGGACACCCGGAGCCGACCGGGATGGGGGCAGTCGGACGCAGCGAGCCGGCCCGGGGGAGCCGGCGAGGAGCGAGGAAGCCGGCTGGGCGGTGGCCGGGTGCTGGAACCGGGAAGCCGGCGGGCGTGCGTGGAGGATAGCAGACGCGAATGATGTGGCGCGGCGCGCGCACGGATGCGGCCGACTGAAGCGAGGCACCGCACGCGCAGTGCGTGCGCGGATGGACTGTCGTCATTGCAATGGTGGTGATGATGAAGGTGGCAAGGCCGACGACGAGGACGCGCCGTCCCGCGCGGCCTCTCCGGGGGCGGGTCGAATCGAGCCCGCGAGCTCTACCGGAGGGACGGTGCGACGCCGCGGCGGTGATGGCGAAGATGGTCCCGCCCGGACTGCGAAACCAGCAGCAGCGCGGTAGCATAGTACCGCCCCACGGTGGGCGCCAAATGTCGTGGTATTCTCACGGGTGGTGCAAGACGACATATGCCACAAGGTGGCTTCGTGTGAGGGCAAGACTGCTGCCGGAATATCCAGGGACGGGTATGCGAGTAGCACGCGCTAGTTTACCCAGGTTCGGGGCTCTCCGGAGAGATAACACCCCTACTACTCCATGTCTGAGTGTATCTATCTGGGGTGTACATCGGGCAATACAAAGTGCTCCTGGAGCTGTATCTGGGATCAGTGCCAAGTGCATCTAATCTAGTATATGCATGCGTATGGCCGGCTCTAGTGACCAAGTATGGCCATGGCTTGTGGCTGTGAGTGGCCTTGTGGCCAAATGAGTGTGGCGTGAGAGTGTGGGGGTGTGTGCTCATCCTGGATGGATGGATGCTCATATATATAGTGTGGCTAGCTTATCATCTAAGCTAAGTGATGGCATGGGCAAGGCATGGTGGGGTGTCATGCTTGTCCCCTGTGTCACTTCATAAATAGTGCCAGGGGACAAGTGACACTATACATGATGGCTGGGGTGACACGTGAATAGTGCTCGGGTACGGCCGTCCCATCGGTGTCTTGTCGGTGGCGGGTCGGGCTGCAGTCGGCAGCCCGCTGGTTGGCGCAGTCGGCAGCCGGCTGGTTGGCGCAGTCGGCAGCCGGCTGGTTGGTGTAGACGGTAGCCGGCAGTCAGACTGAGGGGCTTTGCTAGCCCTGATGTCTTGAAATATCGTCTTGCCATCTTCGGGGTATCCGTGTCCAATTACTCCGACAACCAATATAAGATCTGAATTTATCACAAGCAAATACAACTGCTAAAAATTCTTTTTCAGTAGTAGCATAATTTCTTTGGGCGTTGTCTAGTGTTTTACTAGCATAATGAATAATTTTTTTATCAACTCTTTGTCCTAGAACAACACCAACAACATAATCACTTGCATCACACATAATTTCAAAAGGCAAGTTCCAATCAGGTGGTTGAACAATAGGTGTAGTAGTTAAGGCTTTCTTAAGTGTTTCAAAGGCTTCTACACAATCATCATCAAAAACAAATGGAACATCCTTTTGTATAAGATTTGTAAGAGGCCTAGAAATTTTAGTGAATTCTTTAATAAACCTCCTATAGAAACTAGCATGACCAAGGAAACTACGAATACCTTTAATATCTCTAGGACATGGCATTTTCTCAATTGCATCAACTTTAGCTTTATCCACCTCAATACCTCGTTCAAAATATTTATGCCCCAAGACAATACCTTCATCAACCATAAAGTGGCACGTCTCCCAATTTGAGACAAGGTTAGTTTGCACACATCTCTGCAAAACTCGATCAAGGTTGCTTAAGCAATCATCAAAAGAATTTTCGTAAATGAAAAAGTCATCCATGAAAACCTCAACAATCTTTTCACAAAAAATAGACAATATACCAATCATACATTGAATAAACCAAAAGACATACGTCTATAAGCATCAGTTCCAAAAGGACAAGTAAAGGTGGTTTTCTCTTGATAAGGTTGTGAGATAGGTATTTGAGAAAACCCAGAATATTCATCAAGAAAACAAAAGTGTGTGTGCTTAGATAATATTTCTAGCATTTGATCAATAAAAGGCAAAGGGTAATGATCTTTTCTAGTTGCTTTATTTAATTTTCTAAAATTATAACCATTCTATAGCCAGTAACAATTCTCTATGGAATAAGTTCTTTTTTATCATTAGGAACAACAGTAATACCTCCCTGTCAGTGTCAAAACCGGCGGATCTCGGGTAGGGGGTCCCGAACTATGCGTCTAGGCCGGATGGTAACAGGAGGCAAGGGACACGAAATTTTACCCAGGTTCGGGCCCTCTTGATGGAGGTAAAATCCTACGTCCTCCTTGATTAATATTGAAGACATGGGTGTTACAAGAGTAGATCTACCACGAGATCAGAGAGGCTAAACCCTAGAAGCTAGCCTATGGTATGATTGTATGTTGTGATTGTTGTCCTACGGACTAAAACCCTTCAGTTTATATAGACACCAGAGAGGGTTAGGGTTACACCAGGTCGGTTACAAAGGAGGAGATATCTATATACGTATTGCCTAGCTTGCCTTCCACGCCAAGTAGAGTCCCATCCGGACACGAGACGAAGTCTTCAATCTTGTATCTTCATAGTCCAACAGTCCGGCCAATGGAGATAGTCCGGCTGTTCAGAGACACCCTAATCCAGGACTCCCTCAGTAGCCCCTGAACCAGGCTTCAATAACGATGAGTCTGGCGCAGTTGTCTTCGGCATTGCAAGGCGGGTTCCTTCCCCGAATACATCACAGAAGTATTTGAATACAAGGATAGTGTCCGACCCTGCAAAATAAGTTCCACATTCCACCGCAGAGAGAATAATTTTTTCGCAGATCGAATTTGCTGGCTTGTTTTGACAGCATGACGTCATGTCATGGCCCGGTGATTATTCGAACCGTTTCTCTTAACCAGCTCCACACATAACGCGAGGCAGTTTCTTGACACGCCTTGCCGAAGCGGAGATCGTGTTCCCCTAATTACGGGATTCTCATTAATGTGGTCGTGAGTAACCCAACCGTGTCTAGGACCCCTAGATTATAGGCAAGTCCCAAATGGCTACGGAGAGGACGCTTGATATTCACCCTCTTTCTAAGGAGACAAGGTTTTCGCTTTTTCCCTCGCATGCTCAACCAAACCCTTCCCCGCCTCGAGTTCTAACACCCAAAGCCCAGGTTAGGTGCTCCAGATCTTCAATCATGTCCGGATCCAGCCTTCAAGGCCGATGGATGCCCTCCTCCGTGACGGAAGAGGACATTAAGATGTTGAGGGAGGCCAAATACCTGACCGCCGAGGTTTCGCATCGGCTGCCTGCTCAAGGGCAGGTCGTCCCTACTCCCGAACCCAACGAGAACATTGTGTTCGTCTCCCACTTCCTCCGAGGTCTAGGCCTCACTCTGGATCCTTTCGTCAGGGGCTTGATGTTCTATTACGGGCTAGATTTCCATGATCTAGCTCCGGACTCCTTTCTCCACATCACGATATTTATTGTCGTGTGTGAGGCCTTCCTCCGTGTGACCCCTCACTTCGGCCTGTGGCTCAAGACCTTTGAAGTACAACCGAAGATGATCGAGGGACAACATGCAGCGTGCAAAGGTGCATCAATAGGCAAGATGGCAGGAGCTCCATGGCTGAAAGGCTCCTTTCTAGAGGTGTCCGAATTATGGCAACGGGAGTGGTTTTACGTCACGGCTCCCAGAAGTGCCAAGTGGGCGGCTGCCCCCGCTTTCCGCCCGGGCCCCCCACCACAACTGATGTCATGGATTAGCAGGGGTCTAAGCTGGGGTCCAGCCAAGGACGTGCCTATACTGCAAAGCCGCATCCGAGATCTCTTCAAGGGAGATTTTAATTTGGTTGCGGTAATACAAGTTATGCTGGTTCGTCAAGTCCAGCCTTCCAAACGCCGGCCCCTACGCTTGTGGGAGTTCAACCCAGAGGGGCCTCGCGCCATTCAAAGTTTCCTCGGCCTGACGCACGAGGAGATGTACAAGTCATTCTTCGGACCTCAAGTGGAATGTCCGGATATCAACGAGGACGTGGGCCTGAGCAGTAACCGCGCCGCCGAACAAGTAGGAAATCCTCTAGCTGAACACGCTGTCTTTTATTCGAAGTTATTTCTGAGAGTTTGCTTTTTGACCAGGACTGGCTAACAAAGGCGAAGATGATTCAGCGTTTGGCCCCCCTCCCTGAGGGTTTGGAAAATCTGGTATTGGAAAAGATGCTCGAGGTCGCACCTTGCCCGGAGCCCTTGAAGGAAGATACCGAGGGAGATAATACGGGCGAACGCGGGCCCCCATCGCTATCCGCTCCAACCGAGGGAACGAGCGTCTCCACGAAGGAGGACGATCGGGGTAGCAAAAGGACTGCTTCCGAGGATCCGGAAGCCGGAGCCTCCAAACGGGAGAAGAGGTCTCCCACTGAGGGTCCTGCCTTGGGGGGTGCTTCTGCCGCACAGAGTCTGTGGGGGGACCAGCCCTCCAACGAGTCGTAGGTGATCCAAAATATTTCAATAGTAAGGGTATGCTATCTTTTTCCTCTGAGAAAATAACCACCGCATCTATCTTGCAGTTCGGGCCTCAGCCCCTCTCAAATGAGCTCGTCTTCGGGGTATCTTCTTCCAAAGATGATGGAGAGCGAAATGCCTCCCCCGGACTCCTCTGCTCCAGAAGCGGGCGACCCCGAAGTGTCATCGCGGAGGGCCTCTCCTAATCCGGTGAGGCCAGAAGATAATCCCGTAGACCCCCCAAAGTCCCCAGTGTCCGGCTCCCGAAGAGAGCATATGAAAGAGTCCGGCAGCATCTGGTGTGCGGTCGGACGTTCTGAGGGAGTTGGTGGGGCGAGCGGCCATCTCAGAAGAGCACCGTACGCTGATGGATACGGTGATGGAGAGAATCTCGTCCGCTGAAAGCGGATTACATGAAGCCTTTATGAGTCTATTGACAGGCTTTGAGGTATGTGAGATAATATGTGATAGTACTGCACATGTTATAGTAGCCCCTGAGACTTTGGTTGTCGTCGAGAACAGTGGCGAACAGAGGATCATATTCCCAGGCAATAACCAAACAGCCTTTATGTGCAGGTGGTGGGAGCTTCGGTGGCTAGCCGGACTGGGGAGTTTGCCCAATTAAAACGGCAACTGGATGGGGCAGACGCCAACATCGAGCTTGTTAACAAGAGGCTTGACGAGGCACATGGTAAGTGTTATTATCCGGTGAACGCCACATAGTAAGAGCAGCATAATGCTAGTATCTTTAACATGTTGTGACTGCAGATGGAGCTGCCACCGTGGAAGCCTTGCGGGCGGAACTTGCCCGAGCCAAGGAACAAGCGAGGATTAGTAATGCGGCTACTTTAAAGGCAGCCGAAGAGTTGAAAGCCGAGAAGGCCGCACATTGCGAGACCCTGGGAAGATGGCCAAGATGGCCGTAGAATTAAAAGACACTGCCGACCGTTGCCGGTTCCTTGAAAAAGAAAACCGAGCGAAGGCAACGGACCTTGAGAAGGCCGCGGCGGCGGACAAAGACACCTGTTCTACTATGAGAGCGAATAAGGAGGAGCTGCGGGAAGTCGGGGATATTGCGGCTGGGAAACCCTTCATGTTACGGAGGAAGTTCAGAGATCCTCGGTATGCCCCTCTGGATCGGCTGTGGAGTTCGGCAGATGCGTATATGGATTTGGCGGCGAGCGCTGCCGATGCGGCCAAGTACTTCCAAGGTCAGACAGATCATGAAGTGGACAAGCTGTTCTGGACGCAATTCCACGTTCCAGAGCGTCCGCTTTCATTGACTGACCGGCTAGCCGAGTGGGCCGAACTGAATAGGTTGTCCGGACTCGCCATGAGGTCTGTTGTGGATCAGCTATGGCCGGAAAGTCCAAAGCCGAACAATTATTTTAGCTTAGTGCAGCAGTTCCTTGATGCGGTGCCGCGCATTAATGCGATGAAGAGGTCGGCGTGCATAGAAGGCTCGCGGATGGCCCTTGCCCGTGTTAAAGCATACTGGGCGGAGATGGACGCTACCACTGTTGCGGTGCAGGGTTCGGCCATAGGCCGGGTGGCTGCCGAACACTATTTCAAGGAGGTTCTCGAGGGTGCTCGTTCGATAGAGGCCCAGTGCTCGAAAAATATTATGTTTGAGTGATATGTATTCTCATTGTAAGCACAATGCTTTTATGAATTTTTTATAAGGTTATTTTTATACTTTTGCCGGAAAGTAGTATGACGCCTCCGTGCGGCCGTTTATGTATACTTGTGTATAACCTGAAAGATTGCAGCCGTCGGCTTCAACCCCCATGCATAAAATGCGGGGGTGCTCGCAAAAAACGCGTGTGCACACTTAACCCAACGTCTTGGTCCTATTAAGGAGGTGATAGTGTAGCGAGCGAGGCAACCGGACTATAATGATTTAACACTTTCACTTAGCCATAGGAGTTTGACAGTGGGGCTACTAGATAGCCACTGGTGGCTCTGCACTCTCCCGATCATGGGGTGCATACATGCCTGGCCGGGAAACGGCCCTTCATTAAGGCGGAGGAATTCTAACATTCCGATAGGTCACTAAGTGGTTGACCAGTCTCACGCTATATCATGACAGTCAGTTTTCGGCTTTCTCTACTGAGGTGCTCGTCCGGATGAACCAGGGCACAATCGCAGTAGTTCTCCTGGTGCTACCTTAGCCGGTAAAGCGGAACATAAGGCACCAAAACACAGGAGCCGGGCAAACCCAACATTTGACCAAAGACAATGATTTGGAGCTGATGCATATAAGGCCAAACTCGCGACGCCGAACACTCCCTAAGGTATTCGGTCTTTATGGTATAAACCGGGCCCAAATAGTCCCCTTCATAAGAAACCCCTTGTGTCCAGGTACGTGCATTATTCTGACATGGCCACATGCCAAGACGCCAACATACTTCTCAACTGTGCTGAGAATGCGGTGGATATGTATCAACAAGAGAGGTTTATGCAGGGTCTTAATCTGAAAAGAATCCTTGGAGCGGGTCCCTGCTGCACGTCTGCGCCTGTGTCTCCGTTGTGCCGTATCCTGGAAGGGTGTAGCACGATGATCATCTGTAAAAGAGAGGAGCTTAGGTCAAAAAGCTGTCGTGCAAAAAGATGGTTTTTTAAAGAAATCATGTATAATTCTAGGTAAGTAAGAATTGCCGCTTGTCTGCGCACGTTGAGCCCCTTGTATTTGTAATAGGGGTGTGATCGTTGATCCGGTATAAATTGCATATGGCTGCGCCGGACTCGTCTAGCCGTGTCCGAGGTCGGGACGACTTGCTAAATGCTTTAGTTGGTGAGGCCATTTTTAGTGTGCAGCTGCCAGGGCAGCCGCACGCTCTTCGGCGCGTAGAGATCGCTTAATACTTCCGTTCACTGTAATGATGCCACGTGGACCGGGCATCTTGAGTGTGAGGGAAGTGTAGTATGGTATTGCGTTAAAGCGAGCGAAAGCTTCGCGTCCGAGTAGTGCTTGATAGCCACTTTGAAACGGAGCGATGTGGAAGGTTAAATGTTCGCTACGGAAGTTATCGGGGAAGCCGAATATAACTTTTAGTAGCAGGGAGCCCGTGTAATGAGCCCCTAGGCCTGGCGTTACTCCTTTAAAGCTAATATTGCTATGGCGGATTTTTGTTGGGTCTATCCCCATTTCGCGGATTGTATCCTGGTATATCAGGTTTAGATTGTTGCCGCCGTCCATCAGGACTCGTGTGAAGTGGTATCCGTCAATTATTGGGTCTAATACCAGGGCAGCCCATCCTGCACGCTGGACACTTGCTGAGTAATCACGATGGTCGAAAGTGATTGGTTGAGATGACCAGTGGTAGGATTCCGCGGTGATAGGCCTTCGGGCGTATTTTGCTGGGAGTGTCGTTTTGTTTCTGCCATTGATCACGTGTAACACGTTTACTGTTTTGACTTCTGGTGGAAATTTCTTTTGTTCCCCAGTGTCTTCCTTGAGAGGCTCATCCTCATCTTCGCTTGGTGTATCGTCCCCCCTGTGTACGGCATTTAGCTTGCCGGACTGCTTGAAGACCCAACATTCTCTGTGGGTGTGATTGGCTGGTTTGCCAGGGGTGCTATGGACCTGCCATATTTGGTCCAGAATTTTGTTTAGGCTGGACAGTTCGTCTCTGGCGCCTTTAGGGGGCGGCTTTTGCTGACCTGGCCGAGAGCTTTTGAATCCGGCGTTTACTACCATGCTCTTCGTGCTGTCTCTTTTATTTTGGCATTCGTTATTGTTGTTGTGCCGTGATTTCCCGTTTCCATCTCTAACTTCATATGTACTAGGGTCGCTGGAGCTGCAACGGGCTAGCCAGCTGTCTTCACCCGCGCAAAAGCGGGTCATGAGGCTTGTTAATGCTGCCATTGTTCTCGATTTTTCTTGGCCGAGGTGTCGGGCAAGCCATTCATCACGGACGCTGTGCTTAAAAGCTGCCAAGGCTTCGGCGTCCAGGCAGTCGAAAATTTGGTTCTTTTTAGTAAGAAACCTATTCCAAAGCTTTCGGGCTGACTCTCCGGGCTGTTGAGTTATATGACTCAAATCATCCGCATCCGGAGGTCGGACATAAGTCCCTTGAAAGTTTGCCCGAAAAGCGCCTTCAAGCTCTGCCTAGCTTCCAATGGAGTTTTCGGGGAGGCCTTGAAGCCAATGATGAGCTGGCCCTTTGAGTTTGAGTGGTAAGTACTTGATGGCGTGGAGATCATCTCCTCGAGCCATATGGATGTGGAGGATATAGTCCTCGATCCAGACCATAGGGTCTGTTGTTCCGTCGTATGCCTCTATGTTTACAGGTTTGAATCCCTCTGGAAATTCATGATCCAGCACCTCGTCGGTGAAACATAGGGGGTGTGCGGCACCCCTGTATCTGGGTGTACCGCGTTGTTCGGATGTTTGTGTTATATCGTATGCCGGGGCGCGCTTGCGTGGTCCATAGATGGATCTGCTTGCACTTTCCTTTTGGTGCAAGCCCTCGCGTGAATCGCGTATTGTCTTGTGGGTGGCATTGTTTGCCGCTCTATGTTGGCCTTGAGGTCGTCTATCCGGCCAGGTGGCTATTTTGATTTTTGGCAGTGAGGGGTCTGAGGCCTCCTCATCGAATTCAGATAGCAACTTCCGCTTTGGGTAGCTCTTGGTGGGGAGATTGTCGCCGTACTTCGCTGCTGTGTTGAGTACTTTACTCCATCTGATTTGGAGTGTGTCCTGCGCACCCTTGAGCCTTTGCTGCTACTTTTTCAGACTCCTCGCGGTGGCAACAAGCCTTTGACGGGCATTCTGCTACTCCAGGCGCTTGTCCGGCGTTGTGTCGTCCGGACTATTATCTTTGACATAATTGGTTTGTTCGGTTTGATTCTCCGTATTGCCGTGGTCCGGCAGTGGTTCGCCCTACTCCAACGCTGGGTCTGTGTTATCATTATTTCTGGCGAGGCGTGATTTGGGGCGGCACTTGCGCCGCCGCTTTGACTGCTTCTCGAGGGAATAACCCTTCGGTGTGTCCTTTCGTGCCTCGTCGTCTTCCTTTGGTGTGTCCACCATGTAGATGTCATATGATGAATTGCACGTCCAGCGCCCTGTGGGCGATGGTTCCTCTTCGCCTCCCGCATCGTCGTCCATACCGTCGATGTCTGCAGAGTCGAAGTTGAGCATGTCGGTTGAGTCATCGACAATGGCTATTAAGTGGGTGGTGGGTGGGCGTCGAATTTCGTCGTCTGCATCCCAATCCCGTTGGCCATAATCCGGCCAGGGCTCTCCTGACAAAGAGAGAGACCTTAGTGAATTCAGAATGTCGCCAAAGGGCGGGTGCTGAAAGGTATCTGCGGCGGTGAATTCCATGATCGGCACCCAATCGGATTCGGTTGGCGGGGGCGCGGGTGGTTCAGAGTCAGAAAAGGAGTCCGGCACCTTGGAGTCACGGGCTGCGCATAGGATTATGCTAGTGTTCGGCTCAATCGCCGTTGAGACTGCAGCCCCTGAGGCGGTGTCTAGCCGCCCGTCCTCGATTGGCGCAGCTAGCTCCGAGTTAAGGGTCGGAGCTGATGTGGGCGCGGCCTCTGGGGTACCGTCAGGTGGCAGAGCTAGGTCATACCCATCGCAACAGTGCGGCGCGCCCGGCTGTGGCTCGAATCCGCCAAAGATCAAGTCCCAACGGATGTTGGCCGTGTAATTCAAACTTCCAAATCTGACCTGATGGCCAGGGGCGTAGCTTTCAATCTGCTCCAGATGGCCAAGCGAATTAGCCCACAGTGCAAAGCCGCCGAATATGGAGATCTATCCGGGGAGAAAAGTCTCACCCTGGACCACATCGCTATCGATGATAGTAGGAGCCATCAAGCCTAACGGCGACGACACAGAGGAACTCTCAACGAAAGCACCAATATCGGTGTCAAAACCGGCGGATCTCGGGTAGGTGGTCCCGAACTGTGCGTCTAGGCCGGATGGTAACAGGAGGCAAGGGACACGAAGTTTTACCCAGGTTCGGGCCCTCTTGATGGAGGTAAACCCTACGTCCTGCTTGATTAATATTGAAGATATGGGTGTTACAAGAGTAGATCTACCACGAGATCAGAGAGGCTAAACCCTAGAAGCTAGCCTATGGTATGATTGTATGTTGTGATTGTTGTCCTACGGACTAAAACCCTTCAGTTTATATAGACACCGGAGAGGGTTAGGGTTACACCAGGTCGGTTACAAAGGAGGAGATATCTATATACGTGTTGCCTAGCTTGCCTTCCACGCCAAGTAGAGTCCCATCCAGACATGAGACGAAGTCTTCAATCTTGTATCTTCATAGTCCAATAGTCCGGCCAATGGAGATAGTCTGGCTGTCCGGATACCCCCTAATCTAGGACTCCCTCACTCCCTTTTTAGGGACACAGTGAACATGACATACCCATCTACTATCAGCTACGGGATAGATTATACCTGCTTCCAGAAGTTTTAGTATTTCAGTTCTTACCAGTTCTTTCATTTTAGGAATCAAACGTCGTTGATGATCAACAACGGGTTTAGCATCAGGTCCCACATTAATCTTGTGCTGACAGAGAGTGGGACTAATGCCCTTAAGATCATCGAGAGTATATCCAATAGCAGCTCGATGCTTCTTCAGAATTTTTAATAATCTTTCTTCTTCATGTTCTGAAAGGTTAGCACTAATAATAACATGATATATCTTTTTCTCATCAAGATAAGCATATTTCAAAGTGTTTGGCAATTGTTTTAATTCGAACACAGGATCACCTTTAGGTGGAGGAGGACCTCCTAGAGTTTTAATAGGAAAATTGTGTTTAAGCATAGATCGTTGTTCAAAGAAGATTTTATCTATTTCATTTCTTTCATGCATATGCATATCATTTTCATGGTCTATCAAATATTGTTCTAGTGGATCAGTGGGAGGCACGGCAATAGAAGCAAGATCAATTATTTCATCCTTACTAGGTAATTCTTTCTTCTGATGTTGTCTATTAAACTTGGAGAAATTAAATTCATGACACTCATCACCAAAGCTAACACTGATAGTTTGTTTATGACAATCTATAGTAGCATTGGAAGTGTTCAAGAAAGGTCTACCAAAGATAATGGGACAAAAGGCATCTTGTGGGGAACCCAGAACAAGGAAATCAGTAGGATAATTTATTTTCCCACACAAGACTTCAGCATCTCTAACAATCCCAAGTGGTGTGATAGTTTCTTTATTGGCAAGTTTAATAGTAACATCTATGTCTTCTATTTCAGCGAGTGTTATGTCATTCATAATTTCTTGTTGTAAGGTAAAAGGAATAGCACTCATGCTAGCACCCAAATCACATAAACCATGATAACAGTGATCTCCTATTTTAACTGAGACAACAGGCAATGCCAACAATGGGTCTATGTTTATCTTTTTCATCGGGTTTGGCAATTCTAGCAGCTTCATCACAGAAGTAAATAACATGCCCATCAATATTTTCTACTAGGAGATCTTTAACCATAGCAACACTAGGTTCTACTTTGATTTGTTCAGTAGGTTTAGGTGCTCTAATATTACTTTTGCAAACCACAGTGGAAACCTTAGCATGTTCCTTTATCCTAACAGGGAAAGGTGGGTTTTCAATATAAGCAGTAGGCACAACTGGATCAACATTGTAAATAATAGTTTCATCTTTAACCACAACCAGTTCTTTAATTTCTTCTTTAATAGGGGGTGATATTTAAACCATTTCTCCTTGGGGAGATAAACATGATTAGCAAATGATTCACAAAAAGCAGATACTATCTCAGAGTCAAGTCCATATTTAGTGCTAAACTTTTGAAATGCATCGGTATTCACAAAAGATTTAACACAATCAAACTCAAGCTTAATACCTGACTCTTTACCTTTGTCGATTTACCAAACTTCAGAGTTGCATTTAATTCTTTCCAAAAGATCCCACCTGAATTCAATAGTCTTCTTCATAAAAGAACCAGTCAGGAAGTATCGAGCATTGATTGATCATCACGAGAAAGCCGAGCATAAAAGTTCTGAATGATAATTTCTCTCGAGTGCACATGATTGGGGCATGAATATAACATTGACTTAATCCTCCCCCAAGCTAGAGAGATAATTTCTCCTTCACGAGGCCAAAAATTATATATGTAATACCGATCACGATGAACTAGATGCATAGGACAAAATTTCTGGTGAAATTCCAATTTCAATCGATTCCAATTCCAAGATCCAATATCATCGCATAGCCTATACCATGCCAATGCTTTTCACTTCAAAAATAAAGGGAAAACCTTCTTTTTAGCTTCAGCTCTAGGCAAACCTACAAGCTTAAATAATCCACAAATTTCATCCACCTATATCAAGTGCATATCAAGATGTTCGGTTCCATCTCCTGCATAAGGATTATCTAGCAGTTGTTGTATCATTCCCAAAGGAATTTCATAAGCAATATTTTCAGTAGGTCCAGTAGGTTGAGGGGAAACAAATTGTGGTTTCGGTCAAGGTGAAGATTGTCGGATCACGGGTTCCGGCAGACCCTTAAGGTTCGAACACTGGGGTGCGCACGGAGATCACGCCTTCTACCTCCCCGTCTCACAAAGATCTAAACTACTAAAAGAATTGCACGAGAGACACAAGGTTTATACTGGTTTGGGCCACCGTTGTGGTGTAATACCCTACTCCAGTGTGTGGTGGGTGGATTGCCTCTTGGGGCTGATGATGATGAACGGTACAAGGAAGAACAGCGGGTCTGTTCTTGGCTGGGGCGATGAACTGCTAGGAGGAGTTCAGTCACCCTTCTCTCTCGCCCGCGCTCACTCTCTCTCTCTGCTTTTCACTTGTCGACCGTCTGGTTGAGATCGAACCAAACGAACCCCCTTGCTACGTGGGTGGCCGGTCCTATTTATAGGCAAAGGCCCTGGGCCTCTTCCCAAATATTGAGCGGGAAGGGCGCCAACAATTGGCCAATTCAAAGGGGAACATCAAGTACACTTATCCTGACTAAAGTTGGTCTTCTCCTGCGAAAGGCTCTGCGGTGACGCCGTGCTGGGCTCCATGGTGACCTCCGTCTCGTATTCCGCTTGGTCTTGGTCTCATTGCACCGAAATGGCAACCTTTGCCTGATGCCTCGGTACTCCGCGGCTGCGCTTGCCCCCTTTGCACCAAAGAGGAAAGAAGGACATTGCGCGCGCTGGCGCCTGCCTAGCACCCTCGGTCGTCATGGCTTGCGTCATGGGCACCTCGCGAGGTACCCCGCCTTGATTTCTCCGCCTCCTCGCGAGCCAGCCTGAGGAGGCTGCGCCTGAGGATGCGCCGTGTCGTCTGCCCCGCGAGGCTTGGCCCCTCGCGAGGGTCTTGAGTCTTGTGTTGATGAAGATGGGCCATGCTGGGCCTCCTTTGAGCCACGCCGCAGGCCGCAGGCAGGCAAGTCTGGGGACCCCCGTTCCCAGAACGCCGACAGTAGCCCCCAGGCCCAAGGCGCGCATGGACTTGACCGTGCCGAGAGGCGAAAGGGCAAGGGTGAAGCGCCGCGGGCCCTAACAGCCTGCGGCCTTGGGCGCCGCGTGGCGGTTGATTGGACGCAAGTGCTTCAGCAACCACGCAGGTTGGTAAAGGAGCGGCATCTGCCCAGACTTCGCCTTTTGCTTTCTCCGGTCGCTGCTCAGATCCCCTTTCTTGCGCCTTCCCTTTCTTCCTCCAAACTTCCAGATCTACTCCAGCTGCGCGACCTAGGAAGCCATGGTGCCTCGCCAGCCTCCGGCCGAAGCTTGGTATTCTCCTACTCTGGACTTGCCGAATGTGTCCAAGGCGAGCCTTGCCCGGCTGCGCCGGATGGCGGCGGCGCAGGGCATCAACGGGACGAAGGTGTTCAAGACCGGCTCCACCACCTCTGAGGGCCGAGGGAGCACCTTTTATTCTCTCTTTGTAAGCTCCATTGCTGCGGGCCTGGTGCCTCCCTTCTCCGAGTTCTTCTTCTCTGTCCTCTGCCATTACAACTTGCAGGCTCTGCATCTCCACCCCAACTCTGTCCTTCTTCTGGCGATCTTCGCTTACGACTGCGAGGCCCACGTAGGGGTGCAGCCTTCGGTGGCCTTGCTGCGCCACTACTTCTCCCTTCGGGTCTCTGGCGGCTCTCTTTCTGCGTGCACAGGCTTCGTCGCGTATGGCGGCACCATTGCCATCTCGAATCCCGGGAAGAGGATTGAGAGCTTCAAGAGCAAGTGGGTCTTGGCAGATGCCGGGCGCATCCACCCTCGGCTGATCTTGCCCGCGGAGCAGCCCGTGAGCTCCAGCAACTGGTGCCGAGCGGAGCTCACGGACCCCCGCGTGAAACTGGTGTTGGAGAAGATGGACGCGGACCTGAGGCCGGCCAGCATGGCGGCGGCGAAGTTGACCGGCGCGTCACTGCTGAAGGAGTTCCTGGAGCACCAGCTGGCTCCGCTCCAGCGGTACCCTTCTCCAATGTGGAGGCCTCATCCGAGCCCCGAGGCCGTGGACGAAGAGGATGTGACCGCGGTTCTCCAATCTCTGGTCGGGGGCAAGGTGGCAAGGTTGAAGGGCGCTCCCGAGCCCTTGTTCCTTCGTGACGACTGGGAGCAGGTGGTGAAGTCCATGCCCGTTTTTAACGGGGACGGGCTCGTGCCCGTGGCGGCTTCCGAAGGACCAGTTTATGTGCCCTCCGGCGACTCCAGCAATGAGGAGGAGGAAGAGGAGCGGGGAAAGGGGCCCGACTCTGGGGCGACTGATGGAGAGTCGAGGGCTCCCCTCTCCCGGTGCGGGTCCCGCACTCTCCGCCTTCCGCCGAGCGATGATGATGATGATGACGATGATGTACTGGGTAGCGGGAGCTCGCCCACGATCCTGGAGAGGGGCAGGACCGGGTCGATCCCCCGCGGGTCCGTCCTGAATCCGGGGCATACCATGGACGCGCCTTCTGCTTCTGAGGTCGACCCTTCCAGCCGGCTGTCAGGCTTCAAGTTGGGCCGGAGGCTGCCCGAGCTCACCGGCGATGACCCGTAAGTGCTTGATCCTTGATCTTTTGTTTCTCGTTCCACCGACGAGGCTTGATGATTGCTTCTCTTGAATAGGCTGCCGCCAGCGGCGAAGAAGCTGAAGGGAGCCCCCGAGGCCCCATCTGCGGCGACACCTCCGTCTGCAGGGGAGGGAGATCGTGACGCGCAGGCCTCTCCTGCCCGCTCGTCCTTGTGAGGCTTGGCTGAGCTGGCTGGGGCGAGCCCAGCCCCCATGGCTCGAACGACTCCCGAGGCGCCCTCGTCTGGCGCCGCTGCTACGGCTGTGGAGGCGCAGCGGACTCCGCCTCGGGACACTGCGGCCTCGCCGCCGCTACTTTCTCCTCCCGTTCCACCGACCGTTGCTTCCCCAACTCCTCCTGTTGTCTTGGAGCGCACCGATGTCTCTCCGCCTTCTTCTTCCATCTTGGAGCGTGTCGTTGCTGAACTGGACTGGCTGCGGCAGGATCTTCTCGGCGCCGACCCTCGCCTGGTGGCCGGGCGCCTGGAACTGGCTTCGGGGTGGATTCGCTCTGATGCTTCGATTCGAGCGGTGTTGGTTCAGGCCTCAACGGCCTGTGACGGAGAGAGGGAGGCCACCCTTGAGGCGAAGGCTGCCCGAGACGCGGCCCTGGGAGAGGTGGTTGAAGTCCGCGGTCGTTGCAAGGCGCTGGAGGACGAGCTGCAAGGCCTGCGGGACCAGCTCGCGAAGGAGGTTCGTCTTCGCCAGGAACAAGAAGAAGGCATGAAGGCTCACGGGGCGGCCATCGAGGGCTGGGAGGCCAAGCTCAAGAAGCACCGTGACCGTCTAAGTGCGCTGGGGGAGGAGCTGGAAGCGACGAGGGTCGAGCTGGACAGCAAGGCCAAGGTTCTTGCCGAGGATCGTGTGGCCTTCGCGGACATGGAGAAAGATGCTCGTGCTTCGCTGAAGACGCTTTACGAGAGCGGCCTGGACAGCCCGCTAGCCGGTGATGGTGACGGCCCTGCCAAGCTGCTTCCTTTCCTGGTTAAGGCCCTTGGGGACATCGCCCTTGGCATTGGCCCCACGGCCGAGGCCGAGGCGCGCGTCTTGTCTTCTGCTGCGCTGACGCGGGTCTTCGCCCACATCTACCTTCGTGATCCCAACGCCGACCTCGACGGCCTGCTGGAACCGGTGAGCGGCGAGGGTGCTGCCGCCACTGTCGAAGCCGTGAAGGGGCGCGCGGAGGCGCTGCTGGGGAAGTTCCGGGCCTTCAGCACCAAGCCAAAGCAAGGCGCTGCCGGCCCTGCTGCTCCATGAGGCGAAGCCACTCCGCACAGCTTCACCACCGACAAGTGACTCCGTTCCATCCCTGTTCTTCTTTCAATTCCTGCACATGCATCACGCCTCGGGGAGGCATTTAAACTTGCGTTTGGTACTGAGACGACAATATGGGTTGTAATATTTGCTTTTAAATTCCTTGAATTTTATGTTTTTCTTCCCTACTTGCTTGTGTTCTACGCCGGCAGAGCCCGGCCCCGCGCGTGCCTCACCCAGCATTAGCCCCGACCGGAAACCAGGACGGGACCAAAGGAGTGAGGGGCTACGTGACAAGTTAGGCTCCTGAGTCGCGATGCTCAGGAGTCCCCCTTGGCGTGCGAACAACAAGTAGGGAGGCGCGATGTAGGTGTATCTTCCGTTCTACGTCTGCAGAGCCCGGCTCCGCGCGTACCTCACCCAGCATAGCCTTTCGGAACTAAGGAGTGAGGGGCTACGGAGCCAGTTAGGCTCCTAAGTCACGATGCTCAGGAGCCCCCCTTGACGTGCAAACGGCGGGTGATGAGGTGCAATGTAAGCGGGGCTACCGTTCTACGTCTGCAGAGCCCAGCCCCGCGCGTACCTCACCCAGCATAGCCTTTCGGAACTAAGGAGTGAGGGGCTACGGGACCAGTTAGGCCCCTGAGTCGCGATGCTTAGGGGTCCCCCTTGACGCGCAAACGGCCTTCATACCTTGGCTCCGCTCAGGGAGAGACGCGCGACGAACCAGGCCCGAGGGGCCTGGCTGGGCGGCGTACGTCTGGGCGTGACCCAGTCGTAGCCCCCGTGCCTAGCCCCCTCGCGCGGCACTCCCAAGGGGAGGCGTTGCGATGAGGCCAGCCACTGAGCTCTGGGCTCCCTGAGGTTAATGTGGCCCGGAGGCCACCCCCAATTGTTTATCACCAGCGCGGAGCATAGCGCTTCCGTATGTGTACGAGCATAGCCGCTCCTCGGCAGTGTCGTCAGCCAGCGCGGACCATGGTGCTTCCACTGGTACGTGGGAGGGGGCTCCCCTCCGGGAGGAGCCCCCGGGGCGTGTACAGCCCCGCCCTGACACGTGGCCGGCACGGTAGGGCTAGGTGAGGTGTATCTGGGCACCCGTGAGCCAGCGCGGGACTCACAAGGCCCTACCTCTAGGCGGGTTGCGCCTGGCACTGGGCCGTATCTTGAGATGTGTCCCTGCAAAATTTGGTTAGATGCCGGTACTCTACGTCCTCGGGTCCCAGCCCTCGAGCTTGTCTCAGCCGTCGCTGGTATGCCAGGTCACGATTCCGTGGACAAGGCCAGAGGGTGAGGGCTGGAGAGCCAGTAAGAGCCCTGAGTCGCGATGCTCAGGCACCCCCCCTTTAACGTGCAAGTGGCCGACATGGAGAAGAAAGGATGCCGCGGACAGGCTGTAACGCCCCAGATATTACCTTCCCAATTTGTACTCCAACTCTTGCCGTTTCCGGCATTAAGTTATATTTATTTCTCGGGTTCGGGTCTTTGTCTCCGTGTGTTGTTTTCTTTTCGTGCATCTCATATCATGTCATCACGTGCATTGCATTTGCATACATGTTCATCTCATGCATTCGAGCATTTTCCCCGTTGTCCGTTTTGCATTCCGGCGCTTCGATCTCCTCCGGTGGCCATTTCTAGCTTTCTTTCGTGTGTGGGGATTAAACATTTCCGGATTGAGCCGAGACTTGCCATGCAGCCTTGGTTTACTACCGGTAGACCGCCTGTCAAGTTTCGGGTCATTTGGACTTCGTTTGATACTCCAACGGTTAACTGAGGGACCGAAAAGGCCTCGTGTGTGTTGCAGCCCAACACCCCTCCAATTTGGCCCAAAACCCACCAACCTCTGCTCCATCGTCTCGATTGTTCGATCACAATCGCGTGGGCGAAAACCGCACCTCATTTGGACACTCCTAGCTCCCTCTATGCCTATAAATACCCCCCCCCATTCGGATCTCTTCTTCCCCCGTCCAAAACCCTAAAAAAACATCTCCCTCCTCCGCCACCGACGGACGTGTCCGGCCCGCGCCGGACAACGTCCGATCTCGCCGCCGCCAACCCGCGCTCGCCACGTGGGCCGCGCCCACATCGCCGCCGCCGGGCCCGCCAGGCCCACGGGAAGCCCCCGCGAGCCCGATCCGCCGCCGCCCTTCGTCCCGCGCTCCGGCGCCATCATCTCGCCCGGTGGCCGGCGCCGCCGCGGGCGACCTCGCCTCCCGCCGGAGCTCGCACCGGCCGCCCCGGCCGCCTGTCGCCCGCCTCGCCGGAACACCGCCCCGCGTCGACTGGCTCCGCCGCGCCCCTCGCCGGCCGCTGCCGCCGCCCCGCTGCCGGATCCAGCCGGGTGCGCCCGGATCTCCAACTCCGGCGGCCTCTAGCTCCAACTCCGGCGTACCTCGGTTTCCGCGCCGCCCGGATCTCAGATCTGAAACATCCCCCCGGTTGACTTTTTCTCCTAACCCTAATTTTTCGTGCTATGTTTGACTGCTCATATCTCCGCATCGTAGCTCCGTTTTGGACATATGATATATCAAAATCTTTGTCTCGACGAGTACATCATTTCATTCCATTGCATCATTTGCATTTGAGTTCATCTTGATGCCCAAAATGCTGTTAGAAAGAGGCATCGTGAGTTAAATTGCAGATCCGTTAGCTCATCATTGACTTTTGTCATTTTTGCCATGATTATTGTGTGCATGATATGCCTGTGACCCTTTGGGATGAATTGTTAAGCATTTTGTCTTCTTTCCAGAGGTGCCACCCATGCATTTTTAGGATGTGTGTGGTGACTTGTGCAAGCTTGCCAAGAGGGGCACCTGAGTAATCTGTTTTTAGGGACTTAGTGATTTTCACAAAGTCTGGGATGTTTTAGTTCATGATGCTATATGTCCAGCTTGTTTCCTAGTGATCCGTACCCCTTTTGAGTATGATCAGTAAGGGACATTTGTTAATCTTGTTGTGCACTATCCATCCATGTCTTTACTTGTTATGTTGGAGCAGCCTAGGTTGAGTCAATCGAGCTCAACTTTTGCATCGTTGTTAATTTGGGCAGATCGTGAACTCTTTTGCGATTTTGCCGGTGCTATTGCTAGTGATCCATGCATTCTATGCCATTGTTCTTGCCATGTCTAGCTAGCATTTTGTGCCTTCTTTATGGATATATGCTTGCCTTGCTATGACTTGCACCGTAGTGAGTGCACCGAGCTCGTTTACATGCCTCCGTGAGTTATAATTTCAGCATGTCTCAGTTTTCACTAAGTCTGAAAACTGATTGTGTTTCATCTATGTTCGTGTGCTCGTTAGAGTATTTTGTGAACCCTTTTGGCCCCAGGTCACTTTGGGTGTTTTTTTAAGCTTGTTGAGTATCTCCATGCCATGTTCTTACTTGTCATGTTCAGGTTATGTTTCATATTGTTTTGCTGCTCCGAAGAGAGCATCGTGGTCTGAAATTTCAGACTAGTGTTAATTTAACTAAGTCTGAAATCTGTTTTGCTTATTCAGTTTTGCCATGCTTGTTTGAACCTCTTAATGGATGAATTTGCCTATGTCTCAGTCCTAGTGATTTGTTAAGAATCTTGTGTAAATCCCTGCCATGCATTTTGTTTTCATGTTTGGTGGCTTTAGCATGTTCATTTCGTTGCATTTAGGAGCCTACTTGCTGTAAATCGCAGATCGGTTCGTTTCGTAAAACGCTTGCCATTTCCAAACCGTAGCTCCGATTCCTATGATCTTTATATCGTTTTCAGGTGATTTCTTCCCCTCTATCCAGTGGCACACTTGGTTTTCCAGGTTGAGGCCAGGTTCATGCATTTCCTGTCACGTCTTGCATTTTGCATCCCGCATCGCATCCCGCATAGCATACCATCTTTGCATATTATTGGTTGCCCTTGCACGTGGTTGATTGTATCCTTGTTGCTTGTTTGTGTTGTTGGGTAGAGCCGGGAGACGAGTTCGCTAACGAGGAGCCCGTTGAGTTTGCTTTTGAGGATCCAGTCAACTCTGACAACTGTGCAGGCAAGATGATCATACCCTCGAAATCACTACTATCTTTGCTATGCTAGTTTGCTCGCTCTTTTGCTTTGCCAATGCTACGATGCCTACCACTTGCTTGTCAGCTTCCCAATTGCCATGATTGAGCCTCTAACCCACCATTGTCCTAGCAAACCGTTGATTGGCTATGTTACCGCTTTGCTCAGCCCTTCTTATAGCATTGTTAGTTGCAGGTGAAGATTGGAGCCGTTCCTTGTTGGAACCTTTATTTACTTGTTGGGATATCATTATATTGCTATGTTATCTTAATTCATCTATATACTTGGTAAAGGGTGGAAGGCTCGGCCTCTCGCCTAGTGTTTTGTTCCACTCTTGCCGCCCTAGTTTCCGTCATATCGGTGTTATGTTCCCGGATTGTTGTGTCCCTTACGCGGTTGGGCTATAATGGGAACCCCTTGATAGTTCGCCTTGATTAAAGCTTTTCCAGCAATGCCCAACATTGGTTTTACCATTTGCCACCTAGCCTCTTTTTCCCTTGGGTTTCCGGAGCCCGAGGGTCATCTTATTTTAACCCCCCCCCCCCCCCCGGGCCAGTGCTCCTCTGAGTGTTGGTCCCACCGAGCGATGTCCGGGGCTACCAGGGGCAACTCTGGGCTGGCCTACCCGACGTCTGGCTCATCTGAGTGTGCCCTGAGAACGAGATATGTGCAGCTCCTATCGGGATTTGTCGGCACATTCGGGCGGTGTTGCTGGACTTGTTTTAACCTGTCGAATCATCTTGTTGTACCGAGATACCGAGTCTGATCGGTGTGTCTCGGGTGGAGGTCTATTCCTTCGTTGACCGTGAGAGCTTGTTATGGGCTAAGTTGGGACCCCCCTGCAGGGATTGATCTTTCGAAAGCCGTGCCCGCGGTCATGGGCAGATGGGAATTTGTTAATGTCCGGTTGTAGATAACTTGAACCTTAATTAATTAAAATGAATCAACTGAGTGTGTTGCCGTGATGGCCTCTTCTCGGCGGAGTCCGGGAAGCGGACACGGTGTTGGAGTTATGTTTGCGCAGGTTGCTCTCTAGTTTCTCGCTCGTGCTTTGCCTCCTCTTCTCGCTCTCTTTTGCGTATAAGTTAACCACCATATATGCTAGTCGCTTGCCACAGCTCCACTTATACATTACCCCTTTCCCACCTATTAAGCTTAAATAGTCTTGATCGCGAGGATGCGAGATTGCTGAGTCCCTGTGGCTCACAGATTACTATTACACCAGATGCAGGGGCAGATGATACAGCTCCAGATGACGCGCTCGAGCTCAAGTGGGAGTACGACGAGGACTCTCAGCGTTACTATGTGTCTTTTCCTGATGATCAGTAGTGGTGCCTATTCGGGGTTAGATTCAGGGCCTTGTCGCATGTTGGGGGTCTTTTCCTATTTTGGCGCCGTAGTCGGGCCATGAGTGAATTGTATGATGGATGTTATTTATGTACTCTGATGTGACGTGGTGAGTGTAAGCCAACTATGTTATCCCTCTTTATTATTATATTACATGGGATGTTTGTGATGATTACCCGACTTGCGACATATGCCTTCAATGCGATTATGCCTCTAAGTCGTGCCTCGACACGTGGGAGATATAGTCGCATCGAGGGTGTTACAAGTTGGTATCAGAGCCTTCCCCGACCTTAGGAGCCCCCATTGCTTGATCGTTTTTAGTAGCCGAGTTGTGTCTAGAAAAATGTTTTGATTCCTTAGGAATTATATATCGGAGAGCTTAGGAATTCTTTTTACTTCCCAGTCTCCTCATCGCTCTGGTAAGGCATCCTGACGTAGAGTTTTGACTCTTCTCTTCTCAAATTTCACTAAAAAAAAATTTTAGGATCACGCGAGTATCTTGGATTTGTTCCGATGGCTTACGATGAGAACACTGTCTTGGTGCCTCCTGTCAGGGGTTTAGTGGAAGTGTCCCGGGGAGTTGAGCTCTAAGGTGTTGTCATCATAATTCTATCATTGCAATTCTGGTATACTTGAGATATTGTGCGCGACATCGAAAATCTCCTTTATGCAGTTCGTTGGTGAGATAACCTCGACGCCACCCAGTACTGGGGCGGGAGTTCGGGAGTATCGCCATAACTTGTATAACGGATGCTTTTCGAAGGTTGAGGTAGATGGTTTCCGAAGGTTTCTTGGTTATGTGTTGAAGGATGGATACAGCTGGATGTAGGATTTGCTAGCTTGGGTGAGATATTATGCTTCCCCTGTATCCCCAACACCTGATTGCATAACCGGAAAGTTTCGGGAGTTTCATAGGTGGGAATTCAAGTAGCTCTTAGGATATCCTTCCCACAGATGTATGATATGAAATTGGGGTTCGACATCTAGTGGTTCGCCTATTCACGGTCGATTTTACAGTGGTCTCGTTGTGTCTTAAAGAGTCCTTGGCTATGCTGACTCGGGGACGCTTCGTATGTCATGTGCACTGCCTTGTACATGATGGTGCTGTACGATCGAGCCTGTGTAGGTCCCACCACGAAAACTTCGGACGAAATTTCTATCATATGTTTGTTCCGGCTTATTCCGCAAGCCAACCCTTGGTTTTATTTCGAGTTCCTTCGACGTCATATGTTGATTCCACCCCTCGTTGATGTAGCCCTTCTACCTGATTCTCCGTGGCTTCGCAATTTAGGAATATGTGACCACTTCAAGAGAAGTGCATTCGTTCATTTTTGTTCGGATGTGAAGACTTTATGTTGCAATTTTCATTCCGTTGGATTCACCTTCACTATTTGTCTATTTGTGTGCTAATGGTGGTCAACCTCTTCAGGATGGCTCCTCCAACGCGCACGACTCCGAACCCTGATCCGCCACCACCTCCACCTCCTCCGGAAGCATGGCAAGCTGTGATGGCCGCTACTAATGCAAATACACAGTTGATCATGCAAATCCTCCAAGAGCGGAATCAAGGCAGTCAAGGGAATCAAGGCAACAACCAGAACCATTTTGCTACTCTGAACCAGTTCCTCGCTAATGGTCCAAAGACGTTCAGCAATTGCGTTGAAGCTACCGATGCTGACGATTGGCTAGTGGATCTGGGCAAGCATTTTGAATGCAGCAACGTCAGGCCTGAAGATTTCGTCAAGTTCGCTTCTTTCCAGCTCAAAGATCAGGCCGTAGAGTGGTTCCAGCAGTAGCAGGATTCCAGAGGTGGACGTTTGATCACTTGGGATGATTTCCGTCGTGATTTCCGAGCTCATCACATTCCTCAGAGTGTGACTGAAAGCAAACGTGAAGAATTCCGCAATCTGAAGCAAGGCTCTTTGTCTGTCTATGACTACAACAAGTTGTTCCAGAAGCTCGCCCGTTTTGCCAAGCAGGATGTTCCTGATGAGAAGAGCATGATCTATCAGTTCAGGGGTGGTCTCCGTGAAGAAATTCAGCTCGCTCTTGTCCTCTTCGAGCCGCTGAGATACGATGAGTTCTACAACATGGCACTGAAGCAAGAGGCTGCTTAGTTGAGGTGTGATGCTTCCAGGAAGCGAGTCAGAGACACTACGCCTTCTTCCTCTACTCAAGTGGCCAAGCAGCAGAAGTATTGGCTTCCTCCTCCATTCCGTCAGCCGTATCAGCAGAAGAGCAAAGGGGGCAGTGGTTCTTCCCACCCACCCAACCCAGGCTTTCAGAACAAGACTTCGTCTCAAGCTCCAAGATCGAGTGCTCCGTACCACCATCCGCTTTTAGAGGTCACGTGCAACAAGTGCCAACAGAAGGGTCACTACGCCAACAAGTGTTTCAACCAGAGGTGTCTTCCTCCTCCTCCTCCTGTCAAATCGGCAAGTACAGCTGTGGTCAAGCATAATCCCAAGCACGCCAAGGTCAATATGGTGAATGCAGCTCAGGAAGAGGATTCGTCAGATGTGATCATGGGTAACCTTCCTGTTAATGATATTCCTGCAAAAGTACTTTTTGATACGGGTGCATCGCATTGTTTTATCTCGAAGCCTTTTGCGTCTAAGCATGAGTTGATTTCCCAAGCTATGCATAGTCCGTTAGTAGTGGTCTCTCCTGGCAAATGTTTGCTCGCCAACCAAGAGATTCCGGATATTTCCATCATGTTGGGTGATTTCAAGTTCCTCGCTTCTCCAATGGTTCTTGGTAATTCGGATATCGATCTTATTCTTGGGATGGACTGGCTCTCTAAACACAAAGCTCAGCTCGATTGTGCAGCCAAGCAGATTCAACTGACTCATTCGTCCTGAGGATGTAATTGTCTTTGCTGCTCGGGATAATACCATCCGGTTGTTTTCTCTCAATGAGAAGGGTGAATTGGATGCTATTTCGCAGATTCCGGTTGTTTGTGAGTATCAAGACGTCTTCCCAGAAGAACTCCCAGGAATGCCTCCGCACCGGCCGGTTGAATTTGTTATTGAACTTGAGCCTGGTACGGAACCTGTGTGCAAACGTCCTTACAAGCTTGGCCCCGAAGAGTTGAAGGAGTTGAAGAAACAACTCGATGTTCAAGAAAGAATGGGCCTCATTCGGCCTAGTACTTCTCCGTGGGGTTGTGGTGTTCTTTTTGTGAAGAAGAAGGATGGAACGGACCGACTTTGTGTTGATTATCGTCCATTGAACAAGAAGACCATCAAGAACAAATACCCACTTCCCAACATCAATGAGCTGTTTGAACAACTCAAGGGTGCCCAAGTATTCTCCAAGCTTGACCTTCGTATGGGTTATCATCAAATTCGCATTCGTGAGCAAGATATTCCCAAGACGGCGTTCAGAACAAGCTATGGGTCATATGAGTACACTGTCATGTCTTTTGGCCTCGCCAACGCTCCTCCGACGTTCTCTCGCATGATGAACTTCATCTTCAATCCCTACACCAATGACTTCGTTTTGGTCTATCTCGACGACATTCTGGTTTTCTCGAAGAACAAGGAAGATCATGCCAAGCACTTGCGTTTGGTTCTTGACAAGCTCAGGGAACATCAGTTCTATGCCAAGTTCTCCAAGTGTGAATTTTGGCTCGATGAGGTTCTTTATCTTGGGCATATCATCTCTGCCAAGGGCATTTCCATGGATCCTGAGAAGGTGTCTGCAATTGTTAATTGGGAACCGCCTCAGAACGTGAAGCAACTCTGTAGCTTCCTCGGTCTTGCAAGCTATTGCCGAAGATTCGTGGAAAACTTTTCCAAGATCGCGAAGCCTCTCTCAAATCTTCTTCAGAAGCACGTCAAGTACGTTTGGTCTCCGGAGTGTGATATTGCTTTCAACGCTTTGAAAGAGAAATTGATCACTGCTCCAGTTCTGACTCCGCCTGATGAAACCAAGCAGTATGAGGTCTTTTGTGATGCCTCTCTCCAAGGTCTCGGTGCTGTACTGATGCAAGAGAAGAAAGTTGTTGCTTATACCTCTCGCCAGTTGAAGCCTAATGAGAAGAACTACCCCACTCATGATCTCGAGTTGGCGGCAGTTGTGCACGCTTTGTTGACTTGGAGACATCTTCTATTGGGAAGAAAAGCGGACATTTTCACTGATCACAAGAGTCTCAAGTACATCTTCACCCAGCCTAATCTCAACCTCAGGCAGACTCGATGGGTCGAAATGATTCAAGAGTACAATCCGAGTATCGAGTATACTCCAGGCAAGGCTAATGTGATTGCTGACGCTTTGAGCAGAAAAGCATATTGCAACAGTCTGATTCTGAAGCCTTATCAACCCGAGCTTTGTGAAGCTTTCCGCAAACTTAATCTGCAAATTGTTCCTCAAGGTTTCCTCGCCAACCTTCAAGTTTCTCCTACCTTGGAAGACCAGATTCGCCAAGCCCAGCTTCTTGATGCTATGGTGAAAAAGGTGAAGATTGGTATCGCAAAGAGTCAGTCCAAGTACAAGTGCTACCGACTTGATGACAAGGACACTCTCTTCTTCGAGGATCGAATTGTTGTGCCCAAAGGTGACCTTCGTAAAGTGATCATGAACGAGGCTCACAACTCTCTCCTCTCCATCCACCCTGGGAGCACGAAGATGTATCAAGATCTGAAGCAAACTTATTGGTGGACTCGAATGAAGCGCGAGATCGCTCAATTCGTGAATGAATGTGATGTCTGCAGAAGAGTGAAGGTAGAACACCAAAGGCCAGCAGGTCTCCTCCAACCTCTTGCCATTCCAGAATGGAAGTTTGACCACATTGAAATGGACTTCGTGACTGGGTTTCCAAAGTCCAAGCGTGGCAATGATGCTATATTCGTTGTCATCGACAAGCTCACCAAACTGGCTCACTTTCTGCCTATCAAAGAGTCAATCACTGCAGTTCAATTGGCGGAACTCTATACCTCTCGAATTGTCTCTCTGCACGGTATTCCTCAAGTGATATCTTCAGACCGTGGCAGCATCTTTACCTCCAAGTTTTGGGATTCTTTTCAGAAGGCCATGGGCACCAACATTCGCTTCAGCACTGCTTTCCATCCCCAAACAAGCGGTCAAGTCGAGCATGTCAACCAGATTCTTGAAGATATGCTCAGGGCTTGTGTTATCTCCTTCGGCATGAAGTAGGAGGATTGTCTTCCTTATGCTGAATTCTCATACAACAACAGTTTTCAAGGAAGTTCGGGAAAGGCCCCATTTGAAATTTTGTATGGTAGGAAATTTCGTACTCCTCTCAACTGGTCTGAAACCGGTGAACGTCAGCTGCTGGGTAATGACCTAATCACAGAGGCAGAAGAAATGTGCAAGGTCATTCGTGATAACCTCAAAGCAGCCCAATCCCGCTAGAAGAGCTACTATGATAGTAAGCACCGTGATCTGGCTTTCGAGATCGGAGATCATGTTTACCTCCGCGTCTCTCCTATGAAAGGGACTCGTCGCTTCGGTATCAAAGGGAAGCTTGCCCGCAGATACGTCGGGCCTTTCAAGATTGTCAGCAAGAGAGGCGACCTCGCCTATCAACTCGAGCTTCCTTCAAACTTTGATAATGTTCATGATGTGTTACATGTCTCCCAACTCCGAAAGTGCTTCAAGACGCCTGAGCGCACCGTCAACTTCGAGGACATTGAGCTCCAAGAAGATCTCTCCTACCGTGAGCACCCAGTTGCAATCCTTGAAGAGACTGAACGCAGGACTCGCAACAAGTCAATCAAATTTCTCAAAGTCAAGTGGTCACACCATTCCGACCGTGAAGCTACCTGGGAACGCGAGGATCACCTCCGTTCTGAGTACCCGGAGTTCTTTCAGTCCTAGATCTCGGGACGAGATCTTTTCGTAGTGGTGGAGTGTTGTAACGCCCCAGATATTACCTTCCCAATTTGTACTCCAACTCTTGTCGTTTCCGGCATTAAGTTATATTTATTTCTCGGGTTTGGGTCTTTGTCTCCGTGTGTTGTTTTCTTTTTGTGCATCTCATATCATGGCATCACGTGCATTGCATTTGCATACATGTTCATCTCATGCATTCGAGCATTTTCCCCGTTGTCCGTTTTGCATTCCGGCGCTTCGTTCTCCTCCGGTGGCCATTTCTAGCTTTCTTTCGTGTGTGGGGATTAAACATTTCCGGATTGAGCCGAGACTTGCCATGCGGCCTTGGTTTACTACCGGTAGACCGCCTGTCAAGTTTCGGGTCATTTGGACTTCGTTTGATACTCCAACGGTTAACCGAGGGACCGAAAAGGCCTCGTGTGTGTTGCAGCCCAACACCCCTCCAACTTGGCCCAAAACCCACCAAACGCTGCTCCATCGTCTCGGTCGTTCGATCACGATCGCGTGGGCGAAAACCGCACCTCATTTTGACACTCCTAGCTCCCTCTATGCCTATAAATACCCCCCCCCATTCGGATCTCTTCTTCCCCCGTCCAAAACCCTAAAAAAACATCTCCCTCCTCCGCCGCCGACGGACGTGTCCGGCCCGCGCCGGACAACGTCCGGTCTCGCCGCCGCCAACCCGTGCTCGCCACGTGGGCCGCGCCCACATCGTCGCCGCCGGGCCCGCCAGGCCCACGGGAAGCCCCCGCAAGCCCGATCCGCCGCCGCCCTTCGTCCAGCGATCCGCCGCCATCGTCTCCACGCCCGGTGGCCGGCGCCGCCGCGGGCGACCTCGCCTCCCGCCGGAGCTCGCACCGGCCGCCCGGCCGCCTGTCGCCCGCCTCGCCGGAACGCCGCCCCGCGCCGACCGGCTCCGCCGCGCCCCTCGCCGGCCGCTGCCGCCGCCCCGCTGCCGAATCCGGCCGGGTGCGCCCGGATCTCCAACTCCGGCGGCCTCTAGCTCCAACTCCGGCGTACCTCGGTTTCCGCGCCGCCCGGATCTCAGATCTGAAACATCCCCCCGGTTGACTTTTTCTCCTATCCCTAATTTTTCGTGCTATGTTTGACTGCTCATATCTCCGCATCGTAGCTCCGTTTTGGACATATGATATATCAAAATCTTTGTCTCGACGAGTACATCATTTCATTCCATTGCATCATTTGCATTTGAGTTCATCTTGATGCCCAAAATGCTGTTAGAACGAGGCATCGTGAGTTAAATTGCAGATCCGTTAGCTCATCATTGACTTTTGTCATTTTTGCCATGATTATTGTGTGCATGATATGCCTGTGACCCTTTGGGATGAATTGTTAAGCATTTTGTCTTCTTTCCAGAGGTGCCACCCATGCATTTTTAGGATGTGTGTGGTGACTTGTGCAAGCTTGCCAAGAGGGGCACCTGAGTAATCTGTTTTTAGGGACTTAGTGATTTTCACAAAGTCTGGGATATTTTAGTTCATGATGCTATATGTCCAGCTTGTTTCCTAGTGATCCATGCCCCTTTTGAGTATGATCAGTAAGGGACATTTGTTAATCTTGTTGTGCTCTATCCATCCATGTCTTTACTTGTTATGTTGGAGCACCCTAGGTTGAGTCAATCGAGCTCAACTTTTGCATCGTTGTTAATTTGGGCAGATCGTGAACTCTTTTGCGATTTTGCCGGTGCTATTGCTAGTGATCCATGCATGCTATGCCATTGTTCTTGCCATGTATAGCTAGCATTTTGTGCCTTCTTTATGGATATATGCTTGTCTTGCTATGACTTGCATCGTAGTGAGTGCACCGAGCTTGTTTACATGCCTCCGTGAGTTATAATTTCAGCATGTCTCAGTTTTCACTAAGTCTGAAAACTGATTGTGTTTCATCTATGTTCGTGTGGTCGTTAGAGTATTTTGTGAACCCTTTTGGCCCCAGGTCACTTTGGGTGTTTTGTTAAGCTTGTTGAGTATCTCCATGCCATGTTCTTACTTGTCATGTTCAGGTTATGTTTCATATTGTTTTGCTGCTCCGAAGAGAGCATCGTGGTCTGAAATTTCAGACTAGTGTTAATTTCACTAAGTCTGAAATCTGTTTTGCTTATTCAGTTTTGCCATGCTTGTTTGAACCTCTTAATGGATGAATTTGCCTATGTCTCAGTCCTAGTGATTTGTTAAGAATCTTGTGTAAATCCCTGCCATGCATTTTGTTTTCATGTTTGGTGGCTTTAGCATGTTCATTTCGTTGCATTTAGGAGCCTACTTGCTGTAAATCGTAGATCGGTTCGTTTCGTAAAACGCTTGCCATTTCCAAACCGTAGCTCCGATTCCTATGATCTTTATATTGTTTTCAGGTGATTTCTTCCCCTCTATCCAGTGGCACACTTGGTTTTCCAGGTTGTGGCCAGGTTCATGCATTTCCTGTCATGTCTTGCATTTTGCATCCCGCATCGCATCCCGCATAGCATACCATCTTTGCATATTATTGGTTGCCCTTGCACATGGTTGATTGTATCCTTGTTGCTTGTTTGTGTTGTTGGGTAGAGACGGGAGACGAGTTCGCTAACGAGGAGCCCGTTGAGTTTGCTTTTGAGGATCCAGTCAACTCTGACAACTGTGCAGGCAAGATGATCATACCCTCGAAATCACTACTATCTTTGCTATGCTAGTTTGCTCGCTCTTTTGCTTTGCCAATGCTACGATGCCTACCACTTGCTTGTCAGCTTCCCAATTGCCATGATTGAGCCTCTAACCCACCATTGTCCTAGCAAACCGTTGATTGGCTATGTTACCGCTTTGCTCAGCCCTTCTTATAGCATTGTTAGTTGTAGGTGAAGATTGGAGCCGTTCCTTGTTGGAACCTTTATTTACTTGTTGGGATATCATTATATTGCTATGTTATCTTAATTCATCTATATACTTGGTAAAGGGTGGAAGGCTCGGCCTCTCGCCTAGTGTTTTGTTCCACTCTTGCCGCCCTAGTTTCTGTCATATCGGTGTTATGTTCCCGGATTGTTGCGTCCCTTACGCGGTTGGGCTATAATGGGAACCCCTTGATAGTTCGCCTTGATTAAAGCTTTTCCAGCAATGCCCAACATTGGTTTTACCATTTGCCACCTAGCCTCTTTTTCCCTTGGGTTTCCGGAGCCCGAGGGTCATCTTATTTTAACCCCCCCCCCCCCCGGGCCAGTGCTCCTCTGAGTGTTGGTCCCACCGAGCGATGTCCGGGGCTACCAGGGGCAACTCTGGGCTGGCCTACCCGACGTCTGGCTCATCTGAGTGTGCCCTGAGAACGAGATATGTGCAGATCCTATCGGGATTTGTCGGCACATTCGGGCAGTGTTGCTGGACTTGTTTTAACCTGTCGAATCATCTTGTTGTACCGAGATACCGAGTCTGATCGGTGTGTCTTGGGTGGAGGTCTATTCCTTCATTGACCGTGAGAGCTTGTTATGGGCTAAGTTGGGACCCCCCTGCAGGGATTGATCTTTCGAAAGCCGTGCCCGCGGTCATGGGCAGATGGGAATTTGTTAATGTCCGGTTGTAGATAACTTGAACCTTAATTAATTAAAATGAATCAACTGAGTGTGTTGCCGTGATGGCCTCTTCTCGGCGGAGTCCGGGAAGCGGACACGGTGTTGGAGTTATGTTTGCGCAGGTTGCTCTCTAGTTTCTCGCTCGTGCTTTGCCTCCTCTTCTCGCTCTCTTTTGCGTATAAGTTAGCCACCATATATGCTAGTTGCTTGCCGCAGCTCCACTTATACATTACCCCTTTCCCACCTATTAAGCTTAAATAGTCTTGATCGCGAGGGTGCGAGATTGCTGAGTCCATGTGGCTCACAGATTACTATTACACCAGATGCAGGGACAGATGATACAGCTCCAGATGGCGCGCTCGAGCTCAAGTGGGAGTTCGACGAGGACTCTCAGCGTTACTATGTGTCTTTTCCTGATGATCAGTAGTGGTGCCTATTCGGGGTTAGATTCAGGGCCTTGTCGCATGTTGGGGGTCTTTTCCTATTTTGGCACCGTAGTCGGGCCATGAGTGAATTGTATGATGGATGTTATTTATGTACTCTGATGTGACGTGGCGAGTGTAAGCCAACTATGTTATCCCTCTTTATTATTATATTACATGGGATGTTTGTGATGATTACCCGACTTGCGACATATGCCTTCAATGCGATTATGCCTCTAAGTCGTGCCTCGACACGTGGGAGATATAGTCGCATCGAGGGTGTTACACAGGCATCAAGCAATCAAGCATGATAGGAGAATGCATAATTGGAAATAAATGCGAGGGAGATACACGCCGCTGGGCCTAGCCCGAACGGCTTGGGGATGATGCAGCCCGAGGGGCGCCCCCAACAAGGCAAACTAACGACTGGAAAATAAAAGGGGATACATGCCGCAGGGACGGACCCACGCGGCCTGGGAGTGATGCAACCCTGGGAGGGCGCTCCCAGTTGGGAATGAAGCTTGAAATATGTCACCTGAGGATGTCGTCGGCGAAGTGGCGTTGGTGCAGCAGACTCGGTGGGCTGCGGAAGCTGATCCTCACGAGCCCCCAGGCCCCGGGGCCTCGGGAGGCTCCAGAGGCACTCGTGACTCCTCGCGAGCTGTCTTCATCTCCGCCAAGGCCGCGGAACGCCTGTCTTCCTGAGCCTCCATGATGCCCCTCATGAGGCGCCGGTACGCCGCAGCCCTGCTCGGCAGGCCGTAAAGCATGCGAACATGGCTGTGGGGTGGACCCCCGTAGCGCCCCACTTGCGAGGGCCAGAGACGCTCCATCGTGGCGATCTGATTGAGTCCTGGTACGTCGACGCAGACGCGCAGCCCACCATCCTCGCCTGGATGTGGGGCCACAGCTGGTAGACGGCGGCAACCTCTCATGATCCTTGACTCCTGTAGTTCTTGAATGGCCTCATTAACGAACTCCTGCTGGTCTGACCTTCCTTGCCTGGCTCCTTCTCGAGGGAAACGTGCTTCGAAGCACGCCTCCACATGGTGCCCAAGCGCCTCCCTTGTGACCCTGGCTAGGTCGGTGGCCCTCCAGGTGAGAGCCCCCGAGCCCTGCCTGAGGAGGGCGTCGGGCGCGCTTTCCTATGCGATGGAAGGGGGGTCCCCTTGGGCAGACACGGACTCTGAGGGGCCTGCCTCCTGAGGGGCTGAGCCTGACAACGTCTTCTTCTTCTTGGGGTGGTCTCAGGAAGCCTCCTGCTTCCGCGATCTGGGTCTTCCAGTGACGCGGCCTGAAAGGCTCGCTCAAGGGAACACACTGCATCCTTCTCTTCACAGGGCACCGTGATGACGCCGCCACTTCCTGGCATCTTGAGGACGTTGTAGCCGTGGTGAGTCACGGCCATGAACTTGGCCAGCGCTGGGTACCCGAGGATGGCGTTGTACGGCAGGCGGATGTGGGTGACGTCAAAGTCGATGAGCTCGGTGCGGTAGTTGCTGCGAGCCCCGAAGGTGACAGGGAGGCGGACCTGCCCGATCGGGATTGTGGAACCGTCGGTGATTCCGGAGAAAGGCTTGGTTGGCTGGAGCTGGTCATAAGGCACCTGGAGGTTGTTGAATGTTTCCACGGACAGGACATTGAGCCTTGCCCCACCATCGATGAGGGTCTTGGTGACCAGCACGTTCCTGATGACTGGGGAGCAAAGCATCGGGAGGACCCCAGTCGTGGCCGCGCACTTGAGCTGGTCCGCTGAGCTGAACGTGATGGCGCACGCTGACCACCTAAGGGGGCGCGTTGCTTCGAGCTTGGGGAGAACTGCATTCACTTCGCGGGCAAACTGCTTGAAGATACGTTGAGAGGCTGGGGCTTGAGCTCCGCCCAGGATGCAGGCGATCACGCGCGGTTCTTGGAAGCCCCCAGCCCCCTCGTCTTGATGGCGGTCTTCGTTCCTTCTTGGCTGAGGCGGCAGCGGAGGTAGGCCTGCGTTGCCTTGAGGGCGATGCTCACGAGGCTGATCCCTCCAGTCTCCCTCGCGAGGCAGGTCCCGCCAGCGGTCCTCGCGAGGTTGGTCGCGCCACCCCTAGCGCGGGCCGTGATCTTCCCAGCGTCCTGGGTTTCTTCCTCCTCCTCGGCCGTAGCCCCGGTCAGCACGGTCAGGGCGACGGCCGATCCTTCCTTCTCGCACGGCGTGGAGTTCTTAACGTTCATTGGTGTTGTGGGTGTGGAGGTCATGGTACACACAGTACCGGCTGCCCCTGGAGGGTTCAGGCAGATCCTTGCCCCGCTTGGTGTCTAGTTTTGCTGCGAGTACGGCAGCCCCCTTGCGCTTCACGTCCTTGGCCTTGGGCTTCTTCTCTTCTGGGTCCGCGGCAGGCAGCTCGAGGAGGGAGAGACGTCCCTCCTCCGCCCTGGCGCACTTGGTCGCCAAGTTGAACAGCTCCAGGGAGGTGCAGAGGTCTTCGTGCATCGCCAGCTCCTCTTTCATCTTGACGTCGCGCACGCCATCGGAGAAGGCCAAGATTATGGCTTCCTCGGACACCTTGGGGATCTTGAGGCGCGCACTGTTGAAGCGCTAGATGTACTTTTGCAGGGTCTCTCCGGGTTGTTGCTTGATGCAGCGCATGTCGCTCACGGCGGCTGGCCGGTCGCGAGTACCTTGGAAGTTGGCGATGAAGTGGGTGCGCATCTGGTCCCAGGAGGAGATCGTGCCCGGAGCCAGATTCAGGAGCCAGGTTCGAGCTCCTTCCTTGAGCACCATGGGGAACCAGTTCGCCATGACCTTTTCATCCCCGCTGGCAGCCTCGATGCCTAGCTCGTAGAGCTGGAGGAACTCTGCGGGGTCAGTTGTGCCGTCGTAGCGAGGAGGCAGGTCTGGCTTGAACTTGCCGGGCCACGCAACGCTGCGCGGCTCGGTGGTGTAGGCGCGGCAGCCGGCGGTGGCCACGAAAGGCTTCGGCTGGTGGAGAGCTTGGTCTTGAGGGTCCCCGCGTGCTGCAGCTAGGAGCAGAGCGGGGTCTTGGCGTGCCGGAGCTGGAGCAGGGTCGCGGCGTGCCGGAGCAGGGAGCGCCCGAGCAGCTCCTTGCGGGCGAGGGACTTCTTGGCAGCTCCGTTCTTGTTGCGCTGGCACCTGACGGAGCGGGTTCCGCCCAGGGGCCACGCGCCTTGGAGCCATGGCATCTTCTTGGAGAGGAGGCAGCTGGTGCGCCTCTGGAGCTTCATTGCCCGCACAGGGCAGGGTGTGGCGCAGAGGAACGGACGGCGCGGAAGAGCCCCCTGCGGCGCGGACAAGCTCGGCGACGCGGTCGAGCCACTCTTCGTAGACGTCGCTGACGGGGCGGCAGCGCAGGAGCTCGTTTGCCGCGAGGAGCGCAGCTCGAGCCTCCAAGGGTGCGTGGAGCGCGCGGGACGAAGAGCCCGCTGGTGCGAGCGATGGAGTAGCGGTGCGGCCGTCTTGGCGCACGGTTGGATGCTGAGACGACGCTTGCCGCTCGCCCCCCGTCGGGCCGGTGGTGGCGTTGACGGCGGGCGACGGGGAACGACGAGGACGCCCACCGACGGGGGCCGTCTGGGCGACACAAGAAGCGATGGCGGCCCGGCGCTCGGCGCGGGCCCGACGAGCGTCGGACATGGACGCGACGGTCGGAGGAGGACGGAGTGGTGGAGGACAGATTCCGGCGCACCCCTACCTGGCGTAACAAAATGTCGGATCACGGGTTCCGGCAGACCCTTAAGGTTCGAACACTGGGGTGCGCGCGGAGATCACGCCTTCTACCTCCCCATCTCACAAAGATCTAAACTACTAAAAGAACTGCACGACAGACACAAGGTTTATACTGGTTCGGGCCACCGTTGTGGTGTAATACCCTACTCCAATGTGTGGTGGGTGGATTGCCTCTTGGGGCTGATGATGATGAACGGTACAAGGAAGAACAGCCTTGCGAGGGTCTGTTCTTGGCTGGGGAGATGAACTGCTAGGAGGAGTTCAGTCACCCTTCTCTCTCTCGCTCGCTCACTCTCTCTCTCTGCTTTTCACTTGTCGACCGTCTGGTTGAGATCGAACCGAACGAACCCCCTTGCTACGTGGGTGGCCGATCCTATTTATAGGCAAAGGCCCTGGGCCTCTTCCCAAATATTGAGCGGGAAGGGCACCAACAATTGGCCAATTCGAAGGGGAACATCAAGTACACTTATCCTGACTAAAGTTGGTCTTCGCGTGCGAAAGGCTCTGCGGTGACGCCGTGCTGGGCTCCATGGTGACCTCCGTCTCGTAGTCCGCTTGGTCTTGGTCTCGTTGCACCGAAATGGCAACCTTTGCCTGATGCCTCGGTACTCTGCGGCTGCGCTTGCCCCCTTTGCACCAAAGAGGAAAGAAGGACGATGCGCGCGCTGGCGCCCGCCTGGCACCCTCGGTCGTCATGGCTTGCGTCATGGGCATCTCGCGAGGTACCCCGCCTTGATTTCTCCGCCTCCTCTTGAGCCAGTCTGAGGAGGCTGCGCCTGAGGATGCGCCGTGTCGTCCGCCCCGCGAGGCTTGGCCCCTCGCGAGGGTCTTGAGTCTTGTGTTGATGAAGATGGGCCATGCTGGGCCTCCTTTGAGCCACGCCGTAGGCCGCAGGCAGGCAAGTCTGGGGACCCCCGTTCCCAGAACGCCGACAAAGATACCCCGAACAAACCCCGCAAAGGATAATTCTCCATAGTCACAAGTGACAATAAATTTCAGCACGTAATAATATTTTTCCTTACCAAGAGCGCTTCACTCCTCGGCAACGGAGCCAGAAAAGAGCCTTGATGACCCACAAGTATAGGGGATCAATCGTAGTCCTTTCGATAAGTAAGAGTGTCGAACCCAACGAGGAGCAGAAGGAAATGACAAGTGGTTTTCAGCAAGGTAATCTCTGCAAGCACTGAAATTATAAGTAACGAGTAGTTTGATAGCAAGATAGTTTGTAACGAGCAAATAACGTTAACGGTAAATAAAGTGCAGCAAGGTAGCCCAATATTTTTGTGGCAAATGACAAGCCAAAACAGTCTCTTATAATAAGCAAAGTGTTCTTGAGGGTACACGAGAATTTCATCTAGTCACTTTCATCATGTTGGTTTGATTCGTGTTCGCTACTTTGATAATTTGATATGTGGGTGGACCGGTGCTTAGGTGTTGTTCTTACTTTAACAAACCTCCTACTTATGATTAACCCCCTCGCAAGCATCTGCAACTACGAGAAAAGTATTAAGATAAAATCTAACCATAGCATTAAACTTTTGGATCCAAATCGGCCCCTTACGAAGTAGCGCATAAACTAGAGTTTAAGCTTCTGTCACTCTAGCAACCCATCATCTAATAACTAGTCCACAATGCATTCCCTTAGGCTCAAATATGATGAAGTGCCATGTAGTCGATGTTCACATAAGACCACTGAGGGAATCACAGCATACATATCATCAAAATATCGACCACATATCAAGTTCACATGATTACTTGCAACAAGATTTCTCGCGTGACCTCAAGAACAAAAGTAACTACTCACAAATGATAATCCTGCTCAAGATCAAAGGGATATTATAAATAGAATAATGGATCTAAACATATAATATTCGACCAAATAAACCATATAGTAATCAACTACAAGATGTAATCAACACTATTAGTCACCCACAAGCACCAATCTAAGGTTCCGGTACAAAGATTGAACACAAGAGATGAACTTTGGTTTGAGAGGAGATGGTTATGTTGAAGATGTTGATGGAGATTACCATCCCAAAGTTGAGAGAGATGTTGGTGATGACCATGACGATGATTTCCCCCTCTGGGAGGGAGGTTCCCCCGGCGGAATCGCTCCGCCGAAGGGAAAAATTTCTCCTGCCCAAGTTCTGCCTCGAGGCAGAGGCACGTCGTCCCGAAAGTCCTCTCCTTATTTTTCTAGGTCAAAATGACTTATATACCAGAAGAGGGGCACCGGAGGTGGGCCGAGGAGGGCACAACCCACCAGGGAGCGCTTGGGCTCCCTAGCGCGCCCAGGTGGGTTGTGGCCACCTGGTGGGGCCCCTCTGGTAGTTATTTGTTTTAATATTCTTCATATATTCCAAAACAATTCTCCGTAAATTTTCAGCTCATTTGGAGATGTGCAGAATAGGTAACTCTGACGTAGCTTTTTTAGGTCCAGAATTACAGTTGTCAGCATTCTCCCTCTTTGTGCAAACCTTGCATATCATGAGAGAAAAGGCATTAGAATTGCTCCATAAAGCATTATTATGCATGAAAACATTATAAATAACAGCAGAAAAACATGATGCAAAATAGATGTATCAGAGGTGATTGGGGAGGGGGTGTTCGACCAAGCGCAAGCAAAAGTGTGCATGAGATCGAATATCTACATGCAATTGGAAGATCAAGTCTTGATCAAGGCTTGGGAAGTTGTGTCTCTTGATGCGTGCACCGGCACTGACCAAACCGCCAGGCGGTATTGGAAAAGGGCAGAGGACCAATTCTTTCGAATGATGGCAAAGAATCCCTCAAGGACGCCCCGCACCTATCGGTCACTCCAAGGTCGTTGGGATGTGATCAAGCCGATTTCTAGCCATTGGAGTGGTTTCTTGGAACAAGTCCGCAATGCATCTCCAAGTGGTACCGTTGAAGCCGATTATGTGAGTTTGTTTTCACGTCCCAAGTAGTGCAAAATGATTATGTGAGTGGTTGCATGTGACATACTTTGACATTGTTTTCACTTTGTAGCCCAAAATTGTGCAAGAAAGGTACAAGGACATGGAAGCTTCCAATGGTAAGTCATTTACACTAGACCATTGTTGGGAATTGCTTCAAAATAGCAAGAAGTGAAAGTTGATTGACAAAGAATCCCCGCCAAAGAGAGGTTCACTCACCAAGTTGGATGATGATGAAGAAGAAGATGACGATGGTCCAAGAAACAAGAAGAAGCCCGATAGAAACAAGAAGGTCAAGGACAAAATCAAGAGGGAAGCGGAGGCATCAAGTTTGTGTGTCAAGATAGATGCCATTGTGTTAGGAGCCCTCCTAACCTGTACACGTACATGGCCTACCCCGTGGGCCAGCCCATGGACTTGGCCCATCCGAGACTCATCGCTCCAACTACTTAATCCAGACGCACAGAAACAGAGGGAATCCAGTGGATCACGGCAACGGCGGCGACACCTGTTCCTCTCTATCCCTCGATCCCCTTCTTCCAATTCATGTACCCGATACTATAATCGCTCCTTGAGACTCGAATTCGTGAGCTAGTGTAATAGATCGAGAGATATACTACTGGGTTCCTAACATCTGGTATTAGAGGCCAGACACCAGCCTTCACCTCGCTCAATCTGGCGTCAACTTGCGGCAAGGTTTACATCAACTTGAATCCATGGATCCATCTATCAAGGATTATTTTGAGAAAATCCTCTCCCACATGGAGGAAATCCGAGTCGAGCTTCGCAACAGCACGGACGCCATCAGGTCCAACAACGCCAAGCTTGACGGCATGAATGTCATTGCTCTGCAGCAGGAGCGCGCCCCCTCTTCGGCGCCACTCGGTGAGGATGGACTTGAGTCGGCTGCTCCATCCACTTCCCCAACCCCACTGGATACTTCCGTCGTGCCCCATAGCCTCCTCGCGGCCGTGGCGCTCACCCCATCATCGACCACCGGCACGGTCTTCTCCAGTTGTGACGACAAGTTCGTCGGCTCCACCACCCCTGTGACGACCATCACCACGCCTGCAGTCCTCCCCGACACCTATTCACCCGCTGCAAGGACGCACCAGGTCGTTCAGGTCCTCTATGATGGGTCTCCTGACTACATCGTCATTGCACCCAGGACCTGTTCGACAAAATGCTCGAACGAAGTCGAAGCCAAGTCGCTTCCGCCTCCAGTCATGACGGCATCACAACTCCCAGCCACCACACGTGCGCTTGTCGACGACCTCGCTCATCCTACTACCAATGTTGTCACTGCAATGCAGCCATTCCTGGACCATGACCTGGACGTCTTGTTGCCCACAAGGCACCAAGGACTTTTGATGCGGCCGACACCATGGTCGTCGTTTCTGGCAGATCATATGGCTGAGGGGAATGAGAATCGACCAACTCCATGGCCATCATTTCAAATCGGCGTGCCATCAGAGGACAAGGATGATTCATCTTTTAGTGAGAAGTTATTTCATGAAGGTAAAAAGTGGCTTTCAGAACTATGTGATTGCTCTATTACTACGGCTCCTCTAGTGCAGCATTCGAATCTAGCTATCACGACTGCACATCTACTTCTGAGCATGCAGAAAATGGTTGCTCTAAGCACCGAACATTCAAGCAAAAAAATTCTTCAGTTCATGCAATTTGGGCCCTATGATCTAGTCTGCTACAAGCTTCAGGGTCTAATTTCGAGCTTGTTTGTTAGTGTTGTTGTTCAGACTGTACTCTCTGCATATACTGTTGATTCACTTCTTCCGTGGGAATTCGGTAGATGTACAATCATGGGAAGGACAACAAAATGCAATGGGGGATACACTGTGCAATTTGAGCCACGACCTGTGTTCAAGTTCAGTCAAGAGACTATCCAGCTGAGGCCACCTTGGCCATCATTTTCATGTGATTGCCGAGCAGTGCAGGTCTTGAGCATGTCAATGCATTGGAAAATTTTGATCATTGCAGATCTGAGAGCATCCTGGATGTATCTACTAAGTGTGCACCTGACACCATGTTCCTAGAAGAAGGTTGTTTGCTGGATCCATTTGGTGGCAAGAGCTATCTCTGTGATCAGGCGATTAATTGATGTCCGACTGAAATGGTGGTCAAAACTACCTAATGGTGAGCCCCCTGACGACTACTATTCTTGTGTTACTAATTTTGGTTCATCTGTGACTATCTCTGCTGATGACCTTGATTCAGTGGAATTTATTGAGTCTCAGTTTCTAGTTATTGCTAAGAAAGTCAGGGAGTGGGCTAGATGTTTTTGCCTTGAGAAATTATGGAGCGCTAGTCATCTTGTCTATCAAAACCAGGAGCAGTGGAACTTTTGTAAGCACCACATGCTAGACTATGACACAGCTGTATGTGATTTTCCTAGGCTTGACAATTTGAAGGGCACAACGCTAGTGTAGTGGCAATTTTTTATTCAAGAGAAATTTCTAAGCAATGACTATTTTGCTAAAGAATGCAGTTCTAAACCCTTCAGTCAAGCATGTTGCAGACAAACAGTGGTGAGGGAAACTTCAAGTCTTGGAACATTTCTTCCACGTGTAGTACTCCAGCCATGGGAATGTACTGAATATCTTATCCACGGCAACATTTCTTCTGAATTTTATTGGACAAGGTTTGCATTGGTCAGGAAGATGGATAGCAGTGGTTCCAATACTTCAGTTCTGAGTGTCATTACTTCCCTCGTACATATCATAAAAGCTTGTCGTGTTGGGAGTATTCTAGTACTGACCAGGAAGTACCAGCCTTTGGAACACTTACAAGAGGAGACTGCTTCTCGTGTTATAATGATGCTACAGTAACCCCTGGGGTTAAGTTAATTATTTTGCTAAACAAGTGCTTGATCATCTTTGTCTCCTCTCTCTTTCAAATTCCAGTTGAATTCCAATTCAAATCTTGTGTGAAATTCAAAATGCTCAAACATAAAAACTAAAATGTTCATCATGTGGAAAGTATTCTTCTGGTAATATTGGTGGTCAACCAACATTTTTGTAAAATGTGTATGTGGCCTAAAATAGCTAAAACAGAAAGCTAAAAAAATAAAAGAAAAGAAAAAGGGGAAAGCAAATAAAAAAAGGAAAGGGCCAGAGCCCCTGGCCTCCCCTGGGCCTCGGCCCACCCCTCCACCCGAGCCAACTGGCCCACGCTAGGCTGGCCCACTCCCCCCTGTCGTCTTCCCCCTCCTCCACTGTACGAGCGACCGCGCCTGCTAGTCGCCGCCGAACCCCCTCGCCGGTGATGACCGGGAGGATAAGGCCCCCAGCAACCCCCGCCTCCTCGGGCCCCCTCCCCACTTGCCCACTCCCGCCTCTCCGTCCCCCTGCCTCTCCCTCTCCCCCAGATCCCCTTCTCTCCCCCTCACCGAACTGAAGGAAATATGCCCTAGAGGCAATAATAAAGCTATTATTTATTTCCTTATATCATGATAAATGTTTATTATTCATGTTAGAATTGTATTAACCGGAAACATAATACATGTGTGAATACATAGACAAACAGAGTGTCACTAGTATGCCTCTACTTGACTAGCTCGTTGATCAAAGATGGTTATGTTTCCTAACCATAGACATGAGTTGTCATTTGATTAACGGAATCACATCATTAGGAGAATGATGTGATTGACTTGACCCATTCCGTTAGCATAGCACTTGATCGTTTAGTTTGTTGCTATTGCTTTCTTCATGACTTATACATGTTCCTATGACTATGAGATTATGCAACTCCCGTTTACCGGAGGAACACTTTGTGTGCTACCAAACGTCACAACGTAACTGGGTGATTATAAAGGTGCTCTACAGGTGTCTCCGAAGGTACTTGTTGGGTTGGCGTATTTCAAGATTAGGATTTGTCACTCCGATTGTCGGAGAGGTATCTCTGGGCCCTCTCGGTAATGCACATCACTTAAGCCTTGTAAGCATTGCAACTAATGAGTTAGTTGCAGGATGATGTATTACGGAACGAGTAAAGAGACTTGCCGGTAACGAGATTGAACTAGGTATTGAGATACCGACGATCGAATCTCGGGCAAGTAACATACCAATGACAAAGGGAACAACGTATGTTGTTATGCGGTCTGACCGATAAAGATCTTCGTAGAATATGTGGGAGCCAATATGAACATCCAGGTTCCGCTATTTATTATTGACCGGAGACATGTCTTGGTCATGTCTACATTGTTCTTGAACCCATAGGGTCCGCACGCTTAAGGTTTCGATGACAGTTATATTATGAGTTTATGAGTTTTGATGTACCGAAGGAGTTCGGAGTCCCGGATGAGATCGGGGACATGACGAGGAGTCTCGAAATGGTCGAGACGTAAAGATCGATATATTGGACGACTATATTCGGACATCGGAAAGGTTCCGAGTGATTCGGGTATCTTTCGGAGTACCGGAGAGTTACGGGAATACGTATTGGGCCTTATTGGGCCATACGGGAAGGAAGGAGAAGGGCCTCAAGGGTGGCCGCACCCCTCCCCTTGGTCTGGTCCGAATTGGACTAGGGAAGGGGGGAGCCCTCTTCCTTCCTTCTCCTTTTCCCTTCCTCTTTTCCTATTCCATATGGGAGGTGGAATCCTACTAGGACTAGGGAGTCCTAGTAGGACTCCACACTTGATGCGCCCCCTCCTAGGGCCGGCCTCCTCCTCCCTTGCTCCTTTATATACGGGTGCAGGGGGGCACCCCAAAGACACAACAATTGATCATTGATCTCTTAGCCGTGTGCGGTGCCCCCTTCCACCATATTCCACCTCGGTCATATCGTAGCGGTGCTTAGGCGAAGCCCTGCGACAGTAGGACATCAAGATCGTCACCACGCCGTCATGCTGACGGAACTCTTCCACGACATTCTGCTGGATCGGAGTTCAAGGATCGTCATCGAGCTGAACGTGTGCTAGAACTCGGAGGTGCCGTAGTTTCGGTGCTTGATCGATCGGGCCGTGAAGACGTATGACTACATCAACCGCGTTATGCTAACGCTTCCGCTTTCGGTCTACGAGGGTACGTAGACAACACTCTCCTCTCTCGTTGCTATGCATCACCATGATCTTGCGTGTGCATAGGAAAATTTTGAAATTACTACGTTTCCCAACAGTGGCATCCAAGCCTAGGTTTTATGCGTTGATGTAATATGCACGAGTAGAACACAAGTGAGTTGTGGGCGATATAAGTCATACTGCTTACCAGCATGTCACACTTTGGTTCGGCGGTATTGTTGGATGAAGCGGCCCGGACCGACATTACGTGTACGCTTACGCGAGACTGGTTCTACCGACGTGCTTTGCACACAGGTGGCTGGCGGGTGTCAGTTTCTCCAACTTTAGTTGAACCGAGTGTGGCTACGCCCGGTCCTTGCGAAGGTTAAAACAACACCAACTTGATAAACTATCGTTGTGGTTTTGATGCGTAGGTAAGAACGGTTCTTGCTCAACCCGTAGCAGCCACGTAAAACTTGCAACAACAAAGTAGAGGACGTCTAACTTGTTTTTGGAGGGCATGTTGTGATGTGATATGGTCAAGACGTGATGAGATATAAGTTGTTGTATGAGATGATCATGTTTTGTTGAGGTTATCGGCAACAGACAAAAGCCTTATGGTTATCTCTCTATTGCATAAGATGCAAGCGCCAAATAATTTCTTTACTTTATCGCTATGAGATAGCAATAGTTGCAAGAGCAATTGTTGGCGAGACAACCATATGACGACACATTGATATACATCAAGATGATGGAGATCATGGTGTCATGCCGGTGACGATGGAAATCATGACGATGATTTGGAGATGGAGATCAAAGGCACAAGATGATGATGGCCATATCATGTCACATATTATGATTGCATGTGATCTTTATCTTTTATACATCTTATTTTGCTTAGTTTGACGGTAGCTTTATAATATAATCTCTCACTAAATTATCAAGGTATAAGTGTTCTCCCTGAGTATGCACCGTTGCGAAAGTTCTTCGTGCTGAGACACCACGTGATGATCGGGTGTGATAGGCTCTACGTTCAAATACAACGGGTGCAAAACAGTTGCACACGCGGAATACTCAGGTTAAACTTGACGAGCCTAGCATATAACAGATATGGCCTCGGAACACGGAGACCGAAAGGTCGAGCATGAATCATATAGTAGATATGATCAACATAGTGATGTTCACCATTGAAACTACTCCATCTCACGTGATGATCGGACATGGTTTAGTTGATTTGGATCACGTGATCACTTAGAGGATTAGAGGGATATCTATCTAAGTGGGAGTTCTTAAGTAATATGATTAATTGAACTTTAATTTATCATGAACTTAGTCCTGGTAGTATTAGCATATCTATGTTGTAGATCAATAGCTCGTGTTTAGCTCCCTTGTTTTATTTTTGATATGTTCCTAGAGAAAACTAAGTTGCAAGATGTTAGTAGCAATGATGCGGATTGGATCCATGATCTGAGGTTTATCCTCATTGCTGCACAGAAGAATTATGTCTTTGATGCACCGCTAGGTGACAAACCTATTACAGGAGCAGATGCAGATGTTATGAACATTTGGCTAGCTCAATATGATGACTACTTGATAGTTTAGTGCACCATGCTTAAACGGCTTAGAATCGGGACTTCAAAGACGTTTTGAACGTCATGGCCCATATGAGATGTTCCAGGAGTTGAAGTTAATATTTCAAGCAAATACCCGAGTTGAGAGATATGAAGTCTCCAACAAGTTCTATAGATAAAAGATGGAGGAGAATAGCTCAAGCAGTGAGCATGTGCTCTGATTGTCTGGTACTACAATCGCTTGAATCAAGTGGGAGTTAATCTTCCAGATGAAATAGTGAATTCTCCAGTCACCATCACCAAGATAGTAGAACTTCGTGATGAACTATGATATGCAAGGGATAACGAAAACGATTCCCAAGCTCTTCGTAATGCTGAAATCGACGAAGGTAGAAATCAAGAAAAATATAAAGTGTTGATGGTAGACAAGACCACTAGTTTCAAGAAAAGGGCAAAGGGAAGAAGGGGAACTTCAAGAAGAATGGCAAGCAAGTTGCTGATCAAGTGAAGAAGCCCAAGTCTGGTCCTAAGCCTGAGACTAAGTGCTTCTACTACAAAGGGACTAGTCACTGGAAGCAAAACTGCCCCAAGTATTTGGCAGATAAGAAGGATGGCAAAGTGAACAAAGGTATATTTGATATACAGATAATTGATGTGTATTTTACTAGTGTTCGTAGCAACCCCTCGGTATTTGATACTGGTTCAGTTGCTAAGAGTAGTAACTCGAAACGGGAGTTGCAGAATGAACATAGACTAGTTAAGGATAAAGTGACGATGTGTGTTGGAAGTGGTTCCAAGATTGATATGATCATCATCGCACACTCCCTATACTTTTGGGATTAGTGTTGAACCTAAATAGGTGTTATTTGGTGTTTGCGTTGAGCATGAATATGATTTGATCATGTTTATTGCAATACGGTTATTCATTTAAGTAAGAGAATAAATTGTTGTTCTATTTACATGAATAAAACCTTATATGGTTACACACCCAATGAAAATGGTTCGTTGGATCTCGATCGAAGTGATACACATATTCATAATATTGAAACCAAAAGATGCAAAGTTAATAATGATAGTGCAACTTATTTGTGGCACTGCCATTTAGGTCATATTGGTGTAAAGCTCATGAAGAAAAACCATGCTGATGGGCTTTTGGAATCACTTGATTATGAATCAGTTGATGCTTGCGAACCATGCCTCATGGGCAAGATGACTAAGACTCCGTTCTCCGAAACAATGGAGCGAGCAATAGATTTGTTGGAAATCATACATATTGATGTATGTGGTCCGATGAATATTGAGGCTCGCGGCAGGTATCATTATTTTCTGATCTTCACAGATGATTTGAGCAGATATGAGTATATCTACTTGATGAAACACAAGTCTGAAATATTTGAAAAGTTCAAAGAATTTCAGAGTGAAGTGGAGAATCATCGTAACAAAATAAAAGTTTCTACGATATGATCACAGAAGTAAAATATTTGAGTTACGAGTTTGGCCTTCAGTTAAAACAATGTGAAATAGTTTCACTACTCACGCCACCTGGAACACCACAGTGTAATGGTTGTCCGAACGTCGTAACCGTGCTTTATTAGATATGGTGCGATCTATGACGTCTCTTACTGATTTACCGCTATCATTTTGGGGTTATGCATTAGAAACAGCTGCATTCACGTTAAATAGGGCACCATCTAAATCCGTTGAGACGACACCGTATGAACTATGGTTTGGCAAGAAACCTAAGCTATCATTTCTTAAAGTTTGAGGTTGCAATGCTTATGTGAAAAAGTTTCAACCTGATAAGCTCAAACCCAAATCGGAGAAGTGCTTCTTCATAGGATACCCAAAATAAAATGTTGGGTACACCTTCTATCACAGATCTGAAGGCAAGTTATTCATTGCTGAGAATAGATCCTTTCTAGAGAAGGAGTTTCTCTCGAAAGAAGTGAGTGGGAGGAAAGTAGAACTTGATGAGGTAACTGTACCTGCTCCCTTATTGGAAAGTAGTTCATCACAGAAATCTGTTCCTGTGACTACTACACCAATTAGTGAGGAAGCTAATGATGATGATCATGTAACTTCAGATCAAGTTACTACCGAAACCTCGTAGGTAAGCCAGAATGAGATCCGCACCAGAGTGATACGGTAATCCTGTTCTGGAGGTCATGTTACTTGACCATGACGAGCCTACGAACTATGAGGAAGCGATGATGAGCCCAGATTCCGCGAAATGGCTTGAGGCCATGAAATCTGAGATGAGATCCATGTATGAGAACAAAGTATGGACTTTAATTGACTTGCCCATTGACCGGCGAGCCATTGAGATTAAATGGATATTCAAGAGGAAGACGGACGCTGATAGTAGTGTTACTATCTACAAAGCTAGAATTGTCGCAAAAAGGTTTTCGACAAGTTCAAGGTGTTGACTACGATGAAAGTTTCTCACTCGTATCTATGCTTAAGTCTATCCGAATCATGTTAGCAATTGTCGCATTTTATGAAATCTGGCAAATGGATAAACAAAACTGCATTCCTTAATGGATTTATTAAAGAAGAGTTGTATATGATGCAACCAGAAGGTTTTGTCAATCCTAAAGGTACTAACAAAATATGCAAGCTCCAGCGATCCATCTATGGACCGGTGCAAGCATCTCAGAGTTGGAATATACGCTTTGATAAGTTGATCAAAGCATATAGTTTTATACAGACTTGCAGTGAAGTCTGTATTTACAAGAAAGTGAGTGGGAGCACTACAGCATTTCTGATAAGTATATGTGAATGCCATATTGTTGATCAGAGATAATGTAGAATTATTCTGCAAAGCATAAAGGAATGTTTGAAAGGAGTTTTTCAAAGAAAGACCTTGGTGAAGCTGCTTACATATTGAGCATCAAGATCTATAGAGATAGATCAAGATGCTTGATAAGTTTTTCAATGAGTACATACCTTGACAAGATTTTGAAGTAGTTCAAAATGGAACAGTCAAAGAAGGAGTTCTTGCCTGTGTTACAATGTGTGAAATTGAGTAAGACTCAAAACTCGACCACGGCAGAAGATAGAGAGAGAATGAAAGTCATTCCCTATGCCTTAGCCATAGGTTCAATAAAGTATGCCATGCTGTGTACCAGACCTATCGTATACCCTACCCTGAGTTTGGCAAGGGAGTACAATAGTGATCTAGGAGTAGACCACTGGACATTGGTCAAATTATCCTTAGTGGAATAAGGATATGTTTCTCGATTATGGAGGTGACAAAAAGGTTCATCGTGAAGGGTTACGTCGATGCAAATTTTGACACTGGTCCAGATGACTCTAAATCTCAATCTGGATACATATTGAAAGTGGGAGCAATTAGCTAGAGTAGCTCCGTGCGGAGCATTGTTGACATAGAAATTTGCAAAATACTTACAGATCTGAATGTGGCAGACCCGTTGACTAAACTTCTCTCACAAGCCAAACATGATCACACCTCAATACTCTTTGGGTGTTAATCACATAGCGATGTGAACTAGATTATTGACTGTAGTAAACCCTTTGGGTGTTGGTCACATGTCGATGTGAACTATGGGTGTTAATAACATGGTGATGTGAACTATTGATGTTAAATCACATGGCGATGTGAACTAGATTATTGACTCTAGTGCAAGTGGGAGACTGAAGGAAATATGCCCTAGAGGCAATAATAAAGCTATTATTTATTTCCTTATATCATGATAAATGTTTATTATTCATGCTAGAATTGTATTAACCGAAAACATACTACATGTGTGAATACATAGACAAACAGAGTGTCACTAGTATGCCTCTACTTGACTAGCTCGTTGATCAAAGATGGTTATCTTTCCTAACCATAGACATGAGTTGTCATTTGATTAACGGGATCACATCACTAGGAGAATGATGTGATTGACTTGACCCATTCCGTTAGCATAGCACTTGATCGTTTAGTTTGTTGCTATTGCTTTCTTCATAACTTATACATGTTCCTATGACTACGAGATTATGCAACTCCCATTTACTGGAGGAACACTTTGTGTGCCACCAAACGTATCAACGTAACTGGGTGATTATAAAGGTGCTCTACAGGTGTCTCCGAAGGTACTTGTTGGGTTGGCGTATTTCGAGATTACGATTTGTCACTTTGATTGTCAGAGAGGTATCTCTGGGCCCTCTCGGTAATGCACATCACTTAAGCCTTGCAAGCATTGCAACTAATGAGTTAGTTGCAGGATGATGTATTACGGAACGAGTAAAGAGACTTGCCGGTAACGATATTGAACTAGGTATTGAGATACCGACGATCGAATCTCGGGAAGTAACATACCAATGACAAAGGGAACAACGTATGTTGTTATGCGGTCTGACCGATAAAGATCTTCGTACAATATGTGGGAGCCAATATGAGCATCCAGGTTCCGCTATTGGTTATTGACCGGAGACGTGTCTCGGTCATGTCTACATTGTTCTCGAACCCGTAGGGTCCGCACGCTTAAGGTTTCGATGACAGTTATATTATGAGTTTATGAGTTTTGATGTACCGAAGGAGTTCGGAGTCCCGGATGAGATCGGGGACATGACGAGGAGTCTCGAAATGGTCGAGACGTAAAGATCGATATATTGGACGACTATATTCGGACATCGGAAAGGTTCCGAGTGATTCAGGTATTTTTCAGAGTACCGGAGAGTTACGGGGATACGTATTGGGCCTTATTGGGCCATACGGGAAAGAAGTAAAAGGGCCTCAAGGGTTGCCGCACCCCTCCCCTTGGTCTGGTCCGAATTGGACTAGGGAAGGGGGGTGCCCCCTTCCTTCCTTCTCCTTTTCCCTTCCTCTTTTCCTAATCCATATGGGAGGTGGAATCCTACTAGGACTAGGGAGTCCTAGTAGGACTCCACACTTGGCGCGCACCCTCCTAGGGCCGGCCTCCTCCTCCCTTGCTCCTTTATATACGGGTGCAGGGGCACCCCAAAGACACAACAATTGATCATTGATCTCTTAGCCGTGTGCGGTACCCCTTCCACCATAATCCTCGATAATATTGTAGCGGTGCTTAGGCGAAGTCCAGCGACAGTAGAACATCAAGATCGTCACCACGCCGTCGTGCTGACGGAACTCTTCCCCGACATTCTGCTGGATCGGAGTCCGGGGATCGTCATCGAGCTGAACGTGTGCTAGAACTCGGAGGTGCCGTAGTTTCGGTGCTTGATCGATCGGGCCGTGAAGACGTACGACTACATCAACCGCGTTGTGCTAACACTTCGGCTTTTGGTCTACGAGGGTACGTAGACAACACTCTCCTCTCTCGTTGCTATGCATCACCATGATCTTGCGTGTGCGTAGGAAAATTTTGAAATTACTACGTTCCCCAACACGAACGCCATCGCTGCCGTGGCTCCGTCGTTTCCCCGGCTACCAGCGGCCCTGTGATTGCTGACTGCAACGGCAAGCTCCGCCAGCGTCCTCCCCTTCCCCTGTTGGATTCGGTTGGAGTCGGGGAACCCCGTAGCTGCCGCATCATCATCGTCCTCTTCTCCAGCCGCCACGGAACTCCGTTGACCTCCCCCGACTGCTACTGCTACTAATCTGAGCATCAGCCTTCGTGAGCCCCTACGTGAGCGTCTCTCCCTCTCCTCTTCCCTCTCCGTTTGAGAGCTGCTGCCCGTAGCTAGCCAACACCGACACCACGCGCTGCCGTCCGCCGTTGCCGGCGTGCAGCTCGAAGTGCAGCCGCCCGAGCCCTGTCGTCTTGACCGTCATGCTTCTGGCGCGCCCAGGAAACCGCCCAGCCACCTAGCTCTCTCAAAACACCCCCAGGAGTCGCGTTCTGTTCACACCCGAAGAACCACCGCCGCCGTAGCTCGTCGCTGGCCTCGTTTCCGGCCACATAACCACCACAGTTCGACTCGTCGACGTCTGCTCGTTCGAACGCACCCTAGTGCGCGTGAAATGGTCGCCTGTAGGTGAAATACGACGAGGCCCGAGGCTGTCCGCCGCATTTTGGCGTCGCCGGCGTCAAGCCGCCGGCCACCGCCGGCGTGGCTAGCCCGGGGCCACCCCAGAGCCACTGCTAGTGGGCCCCGCGGGTACCAGTTGACTAGGTTGACCCAGTCAACTGCTAACGTGGCAGCCCCGTGTCTCTAACATGCGGTTCCCACCGCCTAGTTAATTAACTAAAACGTTTAGTAAATGAAAACTAATTAGTTAACTAAATGAGACACTGACAAGTGGGGCCCACCCTCTAATTAACCCTCTGTTAGTCTAAATTAACACTGTTAATGTCACAGAGGCTGACATGTGGGTCCCACTGGACCCACATGTCAGGTTTGACCTGGTCAGCCGTCTGTTGACCTGCTGATGTCATTGTGACATCATGCTGACGTCACATATCTTTTTCTGTAAATAAAATAATTCCAGAGATTACTTTAATCTTTGAAAATTAATAGAAATTAAACTGTAGCTTGGATAAAAATGTTTTCTATATGAAAGTTGCTCAGAAAAATCCCACGAATCTGAATGCATGGTCCATTCACCTGTCACACGCCCCTAACATGCTGAACATGGAACCGTCCCCTCTCTTTCATTTGTCCAGAATCCCACTAACACCGGGAATTCATCCTTGGATGTTTATCCCCTCCGTCTGCAACGTGTAGTACTACGTTAGGGCAACCCTAGCTCTGCCCGTCGTCATGTTGTGCCTTGTGATGCATTGATTGCTCTGTATTTACTGTTTCTTCCCCCTCTTCTCTCTGGTAGACCCCGAGACCGATGATGCCGCTGTGATCGACTACGTCACCGACGACCCCTCCTTCTTGTCTAAGCAACCAGGCAAGCAACCCCCCCCCCTGAGCATTCCGATATCGCCTATTTCTTTTCCTCTCATGCTTGCATTAGAGCTGCTACTGCATTCTGTATGATCCTACTCTGATGCATAGCCTGTTGTTGTTACCTGCTTTTATACCTTACCTGCTTCTCCTAAACTGCTTAGTATAGGTTGGTTAGAGATCCATTAGTGACCCCACCTTGTCCTAGTTGCCCTGCTTTATGTTTGATGACTCGATCAACCTGATCGACGTCCAGGCCCCGACATCGCACATCACCCCCCTAGTTGTACAACTCTACAGAGTTACCATCGAGTGCCGAGGGTGGAACCTCTTACATCACTCCTAATGAGATCTCTGTAGTGTAGCTATACGGTCGAGGTCATCGAGGGTGATTTCCTCCGTAACCACTTCCGTTACCGCTCTATCATGCAACCCCTCAAGTGTGAACCTCGAGGGTGGATCCTCTTACGTTCACCTTGATGTTAACATTGAGTCGGATTCACCGGGGGTGATTCCTCGGGTTTTCCCCTTGGTGTTAGACACACAGTTACTATGGTTACTATGACTTTACACGGAGCCATGTTACTAAAGACGGGTCGACCCTGAGGGGTACCCGAGCGAGCTTAATAGCGAGTGATGTGGAGTCGGGTTGACCTGGAAGGTGCCCGCGAGATACTTACGAGGCGTGGCCGGGCATTCTTAGCCCTTGCTGCAAGTACTCGAGACGGGGCGACGAGGTCACATCGATCGTGAGTCTCTGCTCGTTACCGCGTGCTCCTAATCCACTATGATTTGGATATTTGATCCGAGGGGCCTCTGGCCTGATAGCACTAACCATCACGTGGGCATAGTATGGGTGTTCTGCATCGTATGCATCAGCCGAAGTTTAATAGACGTCAGCGACTGAGCGGCGCGCCCCGGGTTGGACTGCGTAAGCTCCTGCCTTGTTGAAGGAGGTAGCTAGGTCTGCTCATCGGCCGTGTATGCAACGTGCAGGAGTTCTCGGGGAGATGGCCCGTGACCCCTGGGGGCATAGATTTAGTCCGGCGTGCTGGCCTCTCTATTAAGCCTAGGTCGGGTTGCGGCGTATTGTTTGGCCGAGGCCGGGCATGACCCAGGAAAGTGTGTCCGGCCAGAGTTAATCGAGCATGGTGGGTAAGTTGGTGCACCCCTGCAGGGAAGGAAACATCTATCGATAGCCTGTCCTGCGGTAACGGACACTTGGAGTTGTATCCCGATCGATACAACTAGAACTAGATACTTGAGATGAGACATGGAGATGAGACTTGGATTTGAGATGATAACTGGATAGTATGGCTCTGGGATTGCTTTCTCGCAGGGAGTCGAGAAAGGATCTCTGGCCGAGGTTGATAACACTACTACTTACATTATGTTCATCTGTACTCTTCTATGTGAATTTAAAGAATACTTGTGTTAGAGTTTGTGATTCTCGTAGCATGCACGTATGGTGAACCGTTATGTGATGAAGTCGGAGCATGATTTATTTATTGATTGTCTTCCTTATGAGTGGCGGTCGGGGACGAGCGATGGTCTTTTCCTACCAATCTATCCCCCTAGGAGCATGCGCGTAATACTTTGCTTTGATAACTTCTAGATTTTTGCAATAATGAAAGAGTGTTATATCGACTAGACGGGGGGTGAATAGGCGATTTTTATGAAATTCTTCACTGAGGAATTTGCCGGTGAGGACATTCCTTAGCGAAGAACTACTAGCAGCGGAATAAGTACTCAAAAGTAAACATAACAGAATACAAGCATAGTCATCATGATGAAATGAAGACAGGCACAGAGTATAGGAAGCGTAATCACAGGATAACACAGGATGAAGACAAACAGACTGAAGAAATTGAACTGAGGAAATTGAGAAAGTCTTCAGTCAAAGTCTTCAAACACAGATATGAACAAACACACAGCACAGTTATGAGGAAATGAAAGAGTTGAGGAAATAGAACTAGTAAGCTTGGTGAAGTCAATGATTTGGTAGACCAGTTCCAACTGCTGTCTCAGTTGTACGTCTGGTTGGAGCGGCTGAGTATTTAAACTCGAGGACACACAGTCCGGGACACCCAGTCCTAAACACGCAGCTCAGGACACCCAGTCCTCACCGTACTGTCCTTGAACTAAGCTCACACATACCTCGTCCAATCACTCGTGGTAAGTCTTCAGGCGAATTCCAAACCTTCACAAACTTGGTCACTCGACGATCCACAATTCCTCTTGGATGCTCTAGACCATGATGCCTAACCATCTGGAAGAAGCATAGTCTTCAAAGGTAACAAGCGTCGGATCCACTCAGGATCAATCTCTCTCAGTGATGCTCAATCACTTGGGGTTTGTAGGTGTTTGGGTTTTGGGTTTCTGGTTTTTCCTCACTTGATGATTTTTGCTCAAAGTCCTCAGAGGATGGGTTGCTCTCAAATGACAAGTGCCAGTTTCTCTCGGAGCAGCCAACCAGCTAGTGGTCATAGGGGACGGCTATTTATAGCCTAGGGAGCAGCCCGACATGATAAGACATAAATGCCCTTCAATGATATGTCCGTTAGGTGGATAGATATTTTAGGACAGCTGGCGCATAGCACAGCAACGGTCGGAATTTTGAGTAGCAAAATCCTCAGGGCTATCATGTTCCTCACTGTGTAGGCAATCCGCACTGGCGAATTCCTAACTCCTCAGTCAGGACAAATTCCTCAGAGACCAGAAGAACTTCGTCTTTGTCACTGAAGAAATTGACTGAACTGTATGAGATTTCCAATGGCTTCACTCGAAGGGATTGGTAGGTGTAGGATTTTGAGTTGAGCATCACATGGAAAATTTTCCTTAGTATTTCCTCGACCCCCTTTAACAGTACGGTGTTTCCTATGACTCAAGAAAGAGAAAACAAAACTATGAAAATGAAAGTCTTCAAGCTTCATATTACTCGCATGAATATCAAGTCTTCACGGACACACCAATTTCTTCACTTTCAAAGTCTTCATGAAAGTCTTCAGAAATACCAAAATCTTCAGTCGAAGATATTCATTTTTAGGGGTCGACTTTTCCTGTAAATATCAAACTCCTCATAGACTTATAGACCTGTGTACACTCACAAACGCATTAGTCCCTTAACCTATAAGTCTTCAATACACCAAAATCACTAAGAGGCACTAGATGCACTTACAATCTCCCCCTTTTTGGTGATTGATGACAATATAGGTTAAGTTTTCAACGGGGATAAGCATATGAAGTGTAACTACTAATATTGAGGAATTTGATTGCAAGATATAGAAGAACTCCCCCTGAAGATGTGCATAGTGAGGAATTTGCCTTTGAAGCAATCTTGAAGAGTTGAATCACGGGGATCTCCCCCTATATCTTATAATTCATACACGCATTTAACATATAATATGAAGAATTTGAAATGCATGATGAAATATGGTGCCTGATGAAATTCGGCATGCGTGCAATAATATTAACGAGGAATAAGCATGCAGAATAGTGCATCAAAAGTATCAGAGCACAGTGCATCAAAAGTATCAGAGCACCATTGGGTTTAAGATTACAACTCGATCCAATAAAGTTTCAGAAGAACGAGAGTTGTAACTTAGCAAATAAAAAACGCCCATATAGTAGACCCGATTGAAGACTAACTCATATTTCTCCCCCTTTGTCATCGAATGACCAAAAGGATCGAAAATGAGGACTAACGCCCCTGAAGATAGTCATGTTGATGAAGGAGCGCCAGCGTTGTTGGGGTCGTTTGTTGATGTAGTGCCTCCCGCAGTGTCGTTCAAATCTTCATGTTCATCAGTGTCGCGCGATGAAGAAAATGAGCTGGCCACCAGAGAAGGAACTTGGACCTTCTTGAATTTCTTCGGTGGAGGTGCAGACCAGTCAAAATCTTCTTTGAGACCCATGGTCTTCAGATCTTCTTCACCATATAGATGTGACATGATTGCCCAGGTGCGACCGAAGACTTGATGGAGGTAGTAGTGGTTTTTCTTCACTGCATTGTGTGTGGCAGTCATGTTGTGAAGAAGTGAACCAAACTGACGCTTAACCCATTTGTGATTTCGATCCACCTTCTGGTGAAGACTAAGCAGAAGTTCACGGTCAGTCATCACGCGCGGAGCAGTGGCTTGAGGAGTGGACTTAGGTGCATTGGCAGAGTCATGTGTGGCAGAGTCATCATTGGTGGAATAAGATGCAACTTTGCGAAACTGGCCATCCAATGGACGAATGCCTTCATCAATTACAGCTGGTGCCTTGCCCTTTTCATCAACTGAGGAATATGTCTACTTGAGGACTTCAATTGGGGGCAAGTAGCTGAGGTGATTCTGGAAATCAGCTTTGTAGTTGAGTGAAGACCTTGTTCTGAGGAATCTCATAATCCAAGGTGCATAAGGCTTCAGCTCAAACGAAGACAGTGCAACATTGGCCATAGTCCTCATGAAGAAATTGTGATAATTGACAGGAATGCCATGAACGATGTTGAATACCAGATTCTTCATGATGCCAACAATTTCCTCATCAGATGAGTCGTGGCCTTTGATGGGACTGATTGTCCTCGTAAGAATACGATAGACAGTTCTGGGCACGTACAACAATTCCTTCACGAGGAAGTTGGTTCGTGGTGCCTGACCTGGTTTCAAAGGCTTCATCAACACCTGCATGTAATGATGTGTGAGCTCAGGTTCACTGTAGATGCAGTGAGCTTCTTCAAGGGGAGGACTGAGTGGTAGAGCACGACACAATTCAGAGGCTGGTGCAGTGTAGTGAGTGTTTTTAGACATCCAGTCCAGCACCCATGAATTCACATATTCAGCATCTCCGGTGATGTGCAGCGTTGCATAGAATTGAAGAATCATTTCTTCATTCCAATCGCAGATGTCAGAGCAAAAGTTGAGCAGTCCAGCGTCAGGAAGAACACTGAGGACTGGTGTGAAGCACGGCAGAGATTCCATATCCACGTGAGGAATATGCTCATGGTAGAAGATTTTCTCCTTGTTGAACAGCACTGAGGAATAGAAATTTGCTTGATTGGCAGTCCAGAAACACCTCTTCCTAATGCGAGCAGATTCATATGGGTTGTAATCTTCGAAGAATACGTGCTCGCCAAAGAAATCATCAGCCTTGAACTTTTGCTTGTGTGAGAAAGGATCCTTTGGCTTCGGCAGAGGAGTGTCAGTGAGTTGCATCACGACCTCAGGGATCTCAATCGCAGGTTCTTCAAGCTGAGGAATTTCTGGTTCCTCCTCAGTGGCAGTCTGCGTTGTTGGTTGTTCAGCAACAGCAGTTTCTTCAGCGCTAGTGGCTGGATTTTCCTCATGGACAGATGCAGTGGGATGAGTTTCTTAAGAGCCCATGTGAACAGTTTGTGTGGGGGACTGAGGAATTTGCTATAGAGGGGTGAACATTGGAGAGTTTGGATGCTGACTTTCCCAGAATTCATCACTGATTACGGGTGTGGAGCAGCCAATGTCCACATATTCATCTTCCATTTCTTCAACGCCGGCCTCTTCAGCTGTGAACTGAGGCATAGGTGAGGAGATGATAGGTGTTGAAGGGATTGCATCCACTTCAATTTCTTCATCCAACGGATTAGACGAAGCAGCAGAAGGAGTTTCTTCATCCGATCCGCTAGGTATCACATATTCTTCATCAAAAAAACAAGGTCCTTTGATGGCCTGGTTGAGATGGGAACAGCATTAATCGGATTTGCAAACGAACTTGTCATAGGCTTTATTTTATTCGGAGCTGAAGAATCTGAAGCAGCTAATGCTTTCCTTTTCTTCACTGCAGCACGCTCTACAGCCTTGGTCTTCTTCACATCTGATGCAGATGGAAGGATTGGAGTTGAAGTTGGTGCAGGAGCAGCTGAGGAATCTGGTTGACTTTCTTCAGGCACAACTGATGCAGTTGCCCTGAGTTCTTCAGTTTCTTCAGGCACACCACTAGTGGGTGCCCTGGCAATTTCTTCAGCGGCTAGAATGTAGTCATCAGCCCTGGAACTCACACTATCTTCAGCAGCCTAATTATCATCAGCGGTGCTGGCATTTTCTTCAGTAGGCTGAGCAGATGCTTCGGCCTGAGGAATTTCCTGTTGTGTTGGGCTGCAACATTGGAAGTGAAGTTATTCGCAAGTTTCACAAAACGAACCTTGGCTCCAAGCCAATCAGAGCGGTATGCGTCAAAGTTATCACTGAGTTTCTTAATCTCAGTCTGAATAGTGACAAGTTCTTTAGTTGTCATAGAGACAACGTTTTTTTCCAGATAGCGCTATTTCTTGTACTGCGCTTTCTTGATCTGCCTGGCCTTCTCAAATTTCCACTTTTCTTCTTGAATAAAGTGGGTCAGCATGTGACTCTGGCCAGGAGTCAGCTTGAAGTTGGGCAAGGGAGTGTTGGGGTCCTTGTGACAATCATCAATGTAGTCGAGTATCAGCTTGGGATCCAAAAGCAGTGGCACTTCTGATCCTTTGGCTCTAGCGGCCCTGACTTGCCTGTCTCTGATGATTTCCGCAAGTTCATCATCATCAGCTTTGTCTTCATCAGACGTCACTTGGAAAGCGACTTGCTTCTTTTGAGGACTTGGGCGAGGACCTCGTCCAGCAGTGGCCTTTGTCTTCAGCAGTGAGGGGCCAGCTGAGGAACTTGGTGCAGCTGAGGAACTAGCTGAGACACCTGAGGCAATGGAGATGTCGGCAGTCCTTTGGCACGAAGCGAGATGCACAGGTGTTGAGGATTTGGTCGGAACAGCTGAAGGCTTTGGTGGAGGAGCAGAGGACTTTGGAGGAACAGGAGGAGCATGAGGAATTGGCCGTGAGGGCTTTGATGATTCTGGCCGTGAGGGCATTGCTGAGGAACTTGGCCTGCGTGCAGGCTTCTTAGACATAGCCTTCTTTGGCTTGATAGCAGAGGCCTCAGCAGAGGCAGCAGCAGCGGCAGAGTCTTCATTGAATTTCCTCGCTGCTTCTCTAGCTTGCTTAGCCAACTTGGTTTGGCGCTTGGCCCATTCATCAGGATAGTCCTCACCGCGCTTGAGGCTGGTGGGATCTGCTATTTGGCCAGGTGCCAATGGAGCTCTTGGGCATGGAGGATTGAGTGCGAATTTCTTCATGTACTTAGGAGTGACATATTTGTACTCCCTCCATTCTCTTGCCCATCTCCTCTCTATCCTCTGTCTGTGCACTTTGCGCTCATTCTTGGTTTCCTCAGTAGGTGTGCAGTACCCAGCATATATGTCATCAGGGATTTCAAACGCTGTATTTATCTCAGGCCTCTTTCCTCCCTTCTATGGCCTTTTACCATCAGCCATTTTCTTCAGTTGAGGAATTTGAACAATCGAATTCTCTAAAGAAGTATGCAACTTTTCTTCGAGGAACGCTGCAAATGAGTTAAGTTGATGAGAACCTAGTGATTCAGCAGCTGACATGTGTACCTGTGAACAGAGTATAGTTGCGAGGAATTTGGAGAGGTCATATGCGTTCTCGGATGGTTTTTCAAAAAGAACAAGTTTGAGGAATTTGACCAGATGAGTCTTGAAGATTTTCACTAAGCGTTCTTTGTCTTAGGATCCAGAGTTGAATAGATCGAAGATCCACCCAATTGAGGAATCTTGAAGAAAAATGATGCTTAGAGAAACGAATCAAGAACAGATGACTTGTGAGGTGTTCAGTGTGTGAAGATATGAAGAAAAACACTTTTGAAGATTTTGTAGATAATCATTCGAATCAACGAGGGTAGTAAAAGTAACTTTTAATTACCCTGGACGAAGAACACGACGAACTGGAGTGAGGAGATGTGAAGTTCGTCTATGCAGATCTTCCACGCCCTAACTTGGCGGAGGAAGACGGCTACGGCGGCGGCGGAGTGAAGATGTCCGCGGTCGGTGCGAGTACGTCGGCGACGAGGTCGAGGCAGTGAAGCTCTTCGTCACCGGCGGCGATGAAGTAGCGGCAGCGCTAGGGTTTGAGAAGCTCGAGCTGGAGAGAGAGGTTGAGCGGAGTAAAAGAAGTGAGGAAGGGAAGGAGGGGTATTTATAGCCACGGTGAAAAACTGCTCGCCCGAAGAAATTGGACGAACGTGCCCCTGACCCTTCTCATTCGCATGACATGTGTCACCCACGTAGTGAGAGGTGGAGATCGTGTTAGATCGTGGGTGAGTGGATAAGTGTATCGTGGGATGCGGAATGGTTTGAGCGGCAAAGCCAAAAATTTAGATAAGATAGGTTTTAAAGTTCCGTTCGCAATTTCTTCAGCTGACAAGGACACAGTGAGGATTTTGAATGAGTTTCAAATAGAACGCACATGAAGAATTTGTGAACAAATTGGGTTGAGTAAAGCATAGAGGGGAAGGGTCCGATCACATTCACTTAGCAGAAAACCAACTTGAAGAAATAGCAATAAGTGAATGTTGTAGAGGACATAAACTCATATATATATATATATATATATATATATATATATATAGCCAATGAAGAAAAATGACGGAACCAGTGAAGACTATGCAAAGTTGAAGAATATGAATAATTGAGGAATTTCAACTTTTGGTGGTGGCGTGACCCACCGTATAAGAATGATGATTTCAGACACCGCGTACAATTATCGTAGGGTTCTGAGAATCAAATTCTTCGTTAATTTCTTCACACTAAGAGTGTTATTCTTCATTGATTGAAGAAAAACGTTTCTTCATGTGTTGCACATCTAAGTCATCAATTTTGCATAAGTGTTAGGATGAGTGTCCTTTTCAAAGAACATTCGAAGATTCTAGGATATTTAGCTCACACTGCAACCTGCTAAATCTCTTCTTATCCAAGGGCTTTGTGAAGATATCGGCTAGTTGTTCTTCAGTCTTCACATGCTCAATAGAAATGTCGCCCTTCAACACATGATCACGAACAAAATGATGACGAATCTGAATGTGCTTTGTCTTCGAGTGCTGAACTGGGTTGTGAGCAATCTTGATGGCACTCTCATTGTCACAGAAGAGAGGCACATTCTTCATGTTGACGCCGTAGTCCTTGAGAGTTTGCTTCATCCATAGCAATTGGGCACAACAAGAACCAGCGGCAATGTACTCAGCTTCAGCAGTAGATAGTGATATGTAGTTCTGTTTCTTCGAGGACCAACAGACCAAAGATCGTCTGAGGAAATGACATGTACCAGATGTTGACTTGCGATCCACACGATCACCAGCATAGTCAGAGTCAGAATATCCAACAAGATCAAAAACCGAGCCCTTGGGGTACCATAATCCAAGTGTTGGTGTGTGAGCTAGATATCGAAGAATATGCTTCACATCCTTATGGTGTGATTCCTTCGGTGTAGCTTGAAATCGGGCACACATGCAAACACTAAGCATTATATCTGGCCTAGATGCACATAAGTACAATAAGGAACCTATCATGGAGTGGTATACCTTATGATCGAAGTCAATGCCATTTTCATCAGTGCAAAGATGGCCATTTGTGGGCATAGGAATTTTGACACCTTTGCAATCTTGCATGCCGAATTTCCTCAGTACATCCTTGAGGTATTTCTCCTGAGATATGAATATGCCATTGTGTTGTTGACGAATTTGAAGACCTAAGAAGAATTTCAACTCTCCCATCCTAGACATTTGATATTCTTCACTCATCATATAGGAAAATTCATCACTATAACGTTGGTCAGTACAGCCAAAGATAATATCATCAACATATATTTGGCACACAAACAATTCACCATCATAAGATTTAGTGAAAAGAGTAGGATCGAGTGAACCGGGTTTGAAGCCTTTCTTCATGAGGAGTTCCTTCAAGGTATCATACCAAGCCCGTGGGGCCTGCTTGAGGCCATAGAGGGCCTTGTTGAGTCTGAAGACTTTATCAAGATTCTTTGGATCTTCAAAACCTGCGGGTTGAGCAACATATACTTCTTCCTCAAGCTTACCATTGAGGAATGCACTTTTCACATCCATTTGATATAAAGTGATATCATGATGGTTAGCATAAGCAAGTAATATGCGAATAGCCTCAAGTCTAGCAACAGGTGCAAAAGTTTCATCAAAATCAATTCCTTCAACCTGTGTGTAGCCTTGAGCTACAAGCCGTGCCTTATTCAATCGTTTGAAGACTTCCTGCACTTCATGTTTGTAAGTAACAAGGTGTACCCATGTGTAGCGAGAATAATCATCAATAATAACAAAGCCATATTGAGATGCTTCATTTGAAATAGCAGAATAATGATTAGGACCAAAGAGATCCATGTGAAGCAATTCAAACGGGCGAGTGGTGGTCATGATAGTCTTTGCTGGATGCTTGGCCTTCATCATCTTCCCAGCTTCACAGGCTCCGCATAGGTGATCCTTGAGGAATTTGACATTCTCGATGCCAATGACATGCTTCTTCTTCGCAAGCGTGTGCAAATTCCTCATGCCTGCATGCCCAAGTCGTCGATGCCAGAGCCAGCCTTCTGAAGCTTTTGCAAGTAAGCACATGGCTGGTTGTGGTCCTGTAGAGAAATCAACAATATACAGATCTCCTCTCCTAAAGCCTTCGAAGACTTTGGAATTGTCAGCTTCCATAACCACAACACAACGGTACTTGCCAAAGACAACAACCATATCAACATCACAAAGCATTGAGACAGACATAAGGTTGTATCCTAAGGACTCAACAAGCATGACTTTGTCCATGTGTCGATCCTTTGTAATCGCAACCTTACCTAGACCCAATACCTGACTTTTGCCTTTGTCAGCAAAAATGATATGCTTCAGATGCGACGGAGATAATGGAGCATCCATCAATAGATACTTGTCACCAGTCATGTGGTTTGTACATGCACTATCAAGGACCCACTCAGTGGCTTTGGGTTGATCATCCTACAGATGAATTAGTGCAGCTTACAAACTCATATACTTCATCAGTGAAGAATATGACATCAATTTCATCAAGTAAAATAACTAATAAAGCAATATGAGGACGTGAGAAATGAAAGTTCATTTTTTCATGATTAGCCTACGTCCTATCAGGCATGCTCAGATCTCCAGCAAATTCTTCAGACGATTACGTGCGTCTGGAGACCTAACCCTGCAGAAGAGATTAGTTCTTTTTCTTCACCACCCACATCTGAAGGGGTGGCAAAGAGTTCATCATTCTGCGAGCTCCATACGAAAAGGATGGCATAGAAGCCAGTCCATTTCGTCTCACATAAGAGGGGTTAGAGTAAGCATAAGAGTATGCAGAGAAATTCTTCGAGGACTTATGCACATAATGATTTGAAGAATAATGCACATATCCATCCTTAGATCTTCCCTGCGAAACAGACGGGTTAGCACGATGATGTTCATATGAGGACTTTGCTCCATATGAGGAATTTGGTCCATATGAAGAATTTGGTCCATATGAAGAATTTGATCTGGGGTTCCTATTCTTCACAGGTGGCGTCATGATGACATTCACCTGAAGATTTTCAAGGCATCTTTTGGGAACCTAGATTTTCTTCATAGGGGAGCCGTTCCTGCAGTTAGTGCCAACATATCTAGCAAATACTTCACCATTCTGATTTTTGAATAGCTTATAGTTGGAGTCAATTGACTCATCATCAGAATGAGGAGATTCACATGCAAATCCAGATAAGTTAGATGGATGAACTGGAAGTCCCTTTGTAGCAACCCATGTAGTTTTGCGGTACTGCTCAGGCTTCCAATATGTACCGTCAACATTGAGTTTCCTCTCAAAGGCGATACCCTCTTTCCTAGGGTTCCTATTGAGGATCTGCTTTTTAAGCACATCACAAAGAGCCTGATGCCCTTTGAGGCTTTTGTACATGCATGTCGTGTACAATTCCTTCAGCCCTGCATCGTCAGTGATACTAGCAATGTCCTCAGATGAGGAATTAGTGATAGCAGAGGCATGTGAAGAATTTGAAACATTAGCAGCATTTGAACATTCAGGTGAAGAATTAGCAGATTCACGTTCAATGCACTTCAAGCATGGAGGAACAAATTCTTCCTGAGAAGCGCCGATTTGTTGAGCAAGTAATGAATCGCGCTCCTTCTGAAGATCTTCATAACTCACTCTTAGCTTTTCAAGATCTTGCTTTCTTGGAAGAAATTCATAAGAAAGCTTCTCATGATCAGACAACAGAGTGTTATGTTGATCTTGAAGGGTGTCATACTTAGTATGAAGTCTCTGAAGACTTTCAGCCAAAGCTTTTGACTGATCCATTTCCTCACCCAACATATCATCACTCTTGTTTAGCATATAGTGAGCTTTTTCTAAAGCTCTTTATTGTTTAGTAGCAAGGGAAGCAAGTTTGACATAGCTGGGTCCAAATTCATCACCAGATTCATCAACACTGGACTCGGATAGGTAGCATTCAGTTACCTCAGCATCTTTTGCCATAAGGCATGATGCAGAAGATGATGATTCTGGTTCAAATGTCATCGTTTTGAGAGATTCCTTGAAGTCCTCAAACCAAGGATCATGACAGGTTCGATGACCTTCATAGACCTCAGAGAGACGGTCCCAGATGAGCTTCGCATGATCGAGATGCATGATATTCTTGAACTGATTTTGTGATAGACTGGAGCAGATGACATCCTTCGCCATGAGGTTGAGAAGAGTATACTTGCGAATGTCATCAGCATCCGCCATCTTGCACAGATCAGTCAGGCCAATCTCAGTGACGGTCCACAACTCGCTGTTCATCGCCATGAGGCGTTTCTTCATCATGGCCTTCCACTTGGGATACTCGTGACCGTCGAAGATGGGGCATGTCACCTTCGTCATACCTGCGGTCGACATAACTAAAACTTCAGGCGGTTAAACCAAAATCTCACGGAACAAGGGAGTACCTTGCTCTGATACCAATTGAAAGTGCGTTATATCGACTAGAGGGGGGGGTGAATAGGCAATTTTTATGAAATTCTTCACTGAGGAATTTGCCGGTGAGGAAATTCCTTAGCGAAGAACTACTAGCAGCGGAATAAGTACTCAAAAGTAAATAGAACATAATAAAAGCATAGTCATCATGATGAAATGAAGACAGGCACAGAGTACAGGAAGCGTAATCACAGGATAACACAGGATGAAGACAAATAGAGTGAAGAAATTGAACTGAGGAAATTGAGAAAGTCTTCAGTCAAAGTCTTCAAACATAGATATGAACAAACACACAACACAGTTATGAGGAAATGAAAGAATTGAGGAAATAGAACCAGTAAGCTTGGTGAAGACAATGATTTGGTAGACCAGTTCCAACTGCTGTCTCAGTTGTACGTCTGGTTGGAGCGGCTGAGTATTTAAACTCGAGGACACACAGTCCCGGACACCCAGTCCTGAACACGCAGCTCAGGACACCCAGTCCTCACCGTATTCTCCTTGAGCTAAGGTCACACAGACCTTGTCCAATCACTCATGGTAAGTCTTCACACGACTTCCAAACCTTCACAAACTTGGTCACTCGGTGATCCACAATTCCTCTTGGATGCTCTAGACCATGACGCCTAACCGTCTGGAAGAAGCACAGTCTTCAAAGGTAACAAGCATCGGATCCACTCAGGATCAATCTCTTCAGTGATGCTCAATCACTTGGGGTTTGTAGGTGTTTGGGTTTTGGGTTTTTGGTTTTTCCTCACTTGATGATTTTCGCTCAAAGTCCTCAGAGGATGGGTTGCTCTCAAATGACAAGTGTCAGTTTCTCTTGGAGCAGCCAACCAGCTAGTGGTTGTAGGGGGCGGCTATTTATAGCCTAGGGAGTAGCCCGACATGATAAGACATAAATGCCCATCAATGATATGACCGTTAGGTGGATAGATATTTTGGGACAGCTGGCGCATAGCACAGCAACGGTCAGAATTTTGAGTAGCAAAATCCTCAGGGCTATCATGTTCCTCGCTGTGTAGGCAATCCGCACTGGCGAATTCCTAACTCCTCGGTCAGGACAAATTCCTCAGAGACCAGAAGAACTTCGTCTCTATCACTGAAGAAATTGACTAAACTATATGAGATTTCCAATGGCTTCACTCGAAGGGAATCGTAGGTGTAGGATTTTGAGTTGAGCATCACATGGAAATTTTGTCCTTAGTATTTCCTCGACCCCCTTTAACACTACGGTGTTTCCTATGACTCAAGAAAGAGAAAAACAAAACTATGAAAATGAAAGTCTTCAAGCTTCATATTCCTCGCATGAATATCAAGTCTTCACGGACACACCAATTTCTTCACTTTCAAAGTCTTCATGAAAGTCTTCAGAAATACCAAAATCTTTAGTCGAAGATATTCATTTTTAGGGGTCGACTTTTCCTGTAAATATCAAACTCCTCATAGACTTATAGACCTGTGTACACTCACAAACGCATTAGTCCCTTAACCTATAAGTCTTCAATACACCAAAATCACTAAGAGGCACTAGATGCACTTACAAATAAGTATATGAGTTCTTTATGACTAATGTTGAGTCCATGGATTATACACACTCTCGCCCTTCCACCTTTGCTAGCCTTTCTAATAACGCGCACCTTTCGCCGGTATCATACACCTACCATATACCTTCCTCAAAACAGCCACCATACCTACCTATTATGGCATTTCCATAGCCATTCCGAGATATATTGCCATGCAACTTTCCACCATCTAGTTCATCATGACACACTCCATCATTGTCATATTGCATATCCCCGTACACCGCCGGATGCATTCATATAGAGTCATATTTTGTTCTAAGTATTGAGTTGTAAGAAAAATAAAAGTGTGATGATCATCATTATTAGAGCATTGTCCCAGTGAGGAAAGAATGATGGAGACTATGATTCCCCCATAAGTCGGGATGAGACTCCGGACGAAAAATAAAATAAAAAAAGAGGCCAGAGAAGCCTGAGGGAGTCCTGGATTAGGGGGTATTTGGATAGCCGGACTATACCTTCAGCCGGACTCCTGGACTATGAAGATACAAGATTGAAGACTCCGTCTCGTGTCCGGAAGGGACTTTCCTTGGCGTGGAAGGCAAGCTTGGCGATACGGATATGTAGATCTCCTATCATTGTAACCGACTCTATGTAACCCTAACCCTATCCGGTGTCTATATAAACCGGAGGGTTTTAGTCCGTAGGACAACATACACAACAACAATCATACCATAGGCTAGCTTTTAGGGTTTAGCCTCTCCGATCTCGTGGTAGATCTACTCTTGTACTACCCATATCATCAATATTAATCAAGCAGGACGTAGGGTTTTACCTCCATCGAGAGGGCCCGAACCTGGGTAAAACTTCGTGTCCCTTGCCTCCTGTTACCATCCGGCCTAGACGCATAGTTCGGGACCCCCTACCCGAGATCCGCCTGTTTTGACACCGACATTGGTGCTTTCTTTGAGAGTTCCTCTGTCATCGCCGTCGGGCTTGATGGCTCCTACGATCATCAATGGAGATGCAGTCCAGGGTGAGACCTTCCTCCCCGGATAGATCTTCGTCTTCGGTGGCTTCACACTGCAGGCCAATTCACTTGGCCATCTGGAGAAGATCGAAAGCTATGCCCCTGGCCATCAGGTCAGATTTGGAAGCTTAAACTACACGGCTGACATCCGCGGGAACTAGATCTTCGACGTATTCGAGCCACTACCGAGCGCACCGCATTGTCATGACGAGCATGATCTAGCTCTACCGCTGAACAGTGACCTGGAGGCTGCACCCGCATTGGCTTCGACCCTTAATTCGGAGCCAACTGCGCCGATCGAGGATGGGTGGTTGGACGCCGCCTCGGGGGCTGCGATCCCAACGGCGATCAAGCCAAACACCAGCCCCACACTCTGCGAGACCCATGACTCCAAGGAGCCAGACTCCTCTCCGGACTCCAAACCCTCCGTGCCCCTGCCGATCGAATCCGATTGGGCGCCGATCATGGAGTTTACTGTAGCGGACATCTTTCAGCACTCGCCTTTCGGCGATATTCTAAAGGCACTGAAGTCTCTCTCTTTATCAGGAGAGCCCTTGGTGGACTACGGTCAGCAAGGTTGGGATTCGGATGATGAAGAAATTCAAAGCCCACCCACCACCCACTTTGTAGCCACTGTCGACGACATAACCGACATGCTCGACTTCGACTCCGAAGACATCGACGGTATGGACGCCGATGAAGGAGACGATGAAGAACCAGCGCCTATCAGGCCCTGGAAAGCCACCTCGTCATGTGACATATACATGGTGGACACCCCAAAACAAGGAGATGGCGATGGAACAGTGGAGGATGACCCCTCCAAGAAACAGCCTAAGCGCCGGCGTCAGCGGCGCCGCTTAAAATCCCGCCAAAACAAATACGGTGATTCCAGCACGGGAGATAATAATACTCCGGAAAGTGCCGAAGAAAACCCCCTCCAGCAAGATTTAGCTAAGGAGGATGGAGAAACCAGCCCTCATGAGAGAGCGGCAGACAGAGAGGTCGAGGACGATAATTATATGCCTCCCTCCAAAGATGAGGCAAGCATCGACGATGACGAATTCGTCATGCTAGAGGATCCCGTCGAGCAAGAGCGTTTTCAACGCAGTCTTATGGCCACGGCAAGAAGCCTCAAGAAAAAACAGCAACAGCTTAGAGCTGACCAAGATTTGCTAGTCGACAGATGGACTGAAGACCTTGCGGCCGAAGAGCATAAACTCGAACACCCCTCCAAGAGCTACCCAAAGCGCAGGTTGCTACCCCGATTAGAGGAGGAAGCACTTGACGCGGTCGACCGGCCACCTCATGGCCGCGACAGAGAGGCCTCTCGGCCCTCCACTCAAGCCGCACCCCGTACCAAGGCACGGGAATATGCGCCGGACTTACGGGATATGTTGGAGGACAAGGCAAGGCAAACAAGATCGATCTACGGATCGCGTGGGCGCCCCACGGCTCGAGACAGTAACCGTCACGCCGGCCACAAATTCGGCAGGTCTGAACACAGTAGACAAAGCTCATTGGAGCTACGTGATGATGTAGCCCAGTACAAAGGCGCCACACACCCACCATGCTTCACAGACGAAATAATGGATCATCAAATCCCCGAGGGTTTCAAACCCGTAAACATCGAATCATATGATGGCACAACAGATCCTGCGGTATGGATCAAGGATTATCTCCCTCGTATCCACATGGCCCGCGCCGATGATTTCCACGCCATCAAATACCTCCCACTCAAGCTTAAAGGACCAGCTCGGCATTGGCTTAACAGCTTGCCAACAGGATCAATCAGTTGTTGGGAGGACCTGGAAGCCGCATTCCTCGACAATTTCCAGGGCACTTATGTGCGGCCCCCAGACGCCGATGACCTAAGTCACGTAATTCAGCAGCCAGATGAATTGGCCAGGCAATTCTGGACACGGTTCCTAACAAAGAAAAATCAAATAGTCGACTGTCCGGACGCCGAGGCCCTAGCAGCCTTCAAGCACAATATCCGTGACGAGGAGCTTGCCCGACACCTTGGACAGGAAAAGCCGAAGTCTATGGCAGCACTCACGACACTCATGACCCGCTTTTGCGCGGGAGAAGACAGCTGGCTTGCAAGTAGCAACAATATGACCAAGAACCCTGGTAATTCGGATACCAGGGACAGTAGTGGCAGGTCGCGTCGCAACAAGCAGAAGCGCCACATTAACGGCGACAATGCTGAGGATACGGCAGTTAATGCTGGATTCAGAGGCTCTAAATCCGGTCAGCAGAAAAAGGCATTCAAAAGGAATCCTAGGGGCCCGTCCAGTTTGGACCGAATACTCGACCGCTTGTGCCAGATACATGGCACCCCCGAAAAGCCGGCCAATCACACCAAGAGGGATTGTTGGGTGTTCAAGCAGGCAGGCAAGTTAAATGCCGAAAATGAAGACAACGGGCTGCATAGCAATGACAATGAAGAGCCCCGGCCGCCGAACAACAGTGGACAGAAGGGTTTTCCCTCACAAGTGCGGATGGTGAACATGATATACGCAACCCACGTCCCCAAGAGGGAGCGGAAGCGCGCGTTAAGGGACGTATACGCGGTAGAGCCAGTCGCCCCAAAGTTCAACCCATGGTCGTCCTGCCCAATCACCTTTGATTGAAGGGACCACCGCACTAGCATCCATCATGGTGGATTCGCCGCATTGGTTCTAGACCCAATTATTGATGGATTTCATCTCACTAGAGTCCTTATGGACGGCGGCGGCAGCCTGAACCTGCTTTACCAGGATATAGTGCGGAAAATGGGCATAGATCCCTCGTGGATTAAGCCCACCAAAACGACCTTTAAAGGCATAATACCAGGTGTAGAGGCCAACTGTACAGGCTTAGTCACACTTGAAGTGGTCTTCGGATCTCCGGATAATTTCCGAAGCGAGGAGTTAATCTTCGACATAGTCCCATTCCGCAGTGGCTATCACGCACTGCTTGGGCAAACCGCATTTGCCAAGTTCAATGCGGTACCGCACTATGCATACCTTAAGCTCAAGATGCCAGGCCCTCGAGGAGTAATTACGGTCAATGGAAACACCGAACACTCCCTCTGAACGGAGGAGCACATGGCGGCCCTTGCTGCGAAAGTACAAAGCAGCCTCTCCAGGCAGTTCTCCAGTCCGGCCACTAAACGACCGGACACCGTCAAGCGCGCCCGGAGTAACCTACAACAAGACCGCCTGGCACGATCCGAGCAGGCGTAGCAATGCGGCCCCAACCCCAGCCCTAGCAAAAAGGCGACGACAGTGCTTCTCATACATAACTACACTCTAGAAATACCATGGGTACAGGGGGAGGGGCACCATCACGGCACACCCGAAGCACGGCTTAAACCGCACCAGGGGCTGCCGATTTTTTAACTTTCTCTTACTTTCAGGACTCCACTCTTCGGAAGGCCTGTTCGGCAGCTCAATTGCCGCACAAACGATGCAAGAACCAGGGAAGCAGACAAGCCACGCCGCATTACGGAACTCCCAGGTGGTCTCTATCACGAGCAGTATACCTGTTTCGCATACTATTCCGCAGCTTGCCCCTGGAAAGGACATGTTACATAGTCCAACCTTTTGCTTATCGCATTATTTGTATCGTTCTGCTTTGATCGCAGCCCTATTTAATAAACAATGCATAGCTTTTGTCTATTTTTGCATTACTTATATATATATATATATATATATATGTGTGTGTGTGTGTGTGTGTGTGTGTGTGTGTGTGTGTTCCTTAATGACATGTTGCACCCGTACACCTTGGTACGGCCGAAATACGACAGGGGCTTTAGTACCCCTCAACATGGTGTGAGAAGTCCGAACACTTTAACAAGTGCGGCACCCCGAACTTATAGCATTATATGCATCGGCTCCAAATCATGTCTTGGGTCAATAGTTGGGTTTGCCCGGCTCCTATGTTTTGGCACCTTACGTTCTGCTATATCGGCTAAGGTAGCACTAGGAGAACCACTGCGATTGTGCCCCAGTTGAGCTGGGTCGAGCACCTCAGTGGAGAAAGCTAAAACTGACTGTCATGATGAAGCGAGAGCTGGTCGCTGATCGAGAGGTTTTTTCGAGTCCTTAAAGACTTATGCCGCTTCGGGCGAGGAGTCGGCTCTGTCCGGCCAAGGCGTGGATAGCGCCCCGAACTCGGTCTTCCGAATACCAGGGGCTTCGCCGAAATTTAAAATTATAGAATTCTATGGCTAAGTGAGAGTGTTCACGCATTATAGTCCGATTGCCTTGTTCGTTGGGCTGAGCGCCTCCCTCGAAGGACCCAAACATGGGAAAAAGAGCGCTCAGGTTTATCCCCGAACACCCCAGCACTAGCGGCACAAGGGCAGAAGCCGACGACTCGCCATCTCTCAGAATTGATAAACAGCCGCACAGAAGGTAATATTTTAAATTCAAACAGCATTGCTTAGCGCATATGAACAAGTTTTCAGCCCACAGGACAAAACGAGCGAGTTTTACTCAAAAATTACATCCCTAGAACATTCATCTGCCACAAGGCAGGCACCCTTCAGAACATCCTTATAATAATTCTCAGGCTTGCGATGCTCTTTCCCCGGCGGTGGCCCGTCCTTCACAAGCTTCTCAGCATCCAGTTTGCCCCAGTGCACCTTAGCACGGGCAAGGGCCCTACGGGCACCTTCAGTGCAGACGGAGCACTTGATGACTTCGAGCCTTGGACAGGCCTCCACCAGCCGCCACACCAGCCCGAAATAGCTCCCAGGAAGAGCCTCTCCAGGCCATAGCCGAACTATGAGGCCCCTCATGGCCTGTTCGGCCGCCTTGTGGAGCTCGACCAGTTGCTTCATCTGGCCGCTCAGGGGCACGGGGTGTCCGGCCTCAGCATACTGAGACCAGAACACCTTCTCTGTCGAGCTGCCCTCCTCGGCTCGATAGAACGCGGCAGCATCGGACACACTACGGGGAAGATCTGTGAATGCTCCTGGAGAGCTCCGGATTCGGGTAAGTAACAAGTAACTCACGTTTATGTGTTTGCTTTGCATAAAGAATACCTTACCCGCCGCTATCTTTTTCACCTCCTCCAACTCCTGGAGGGTCTTTTGGGATTCGGCCTTGGCAGACTTGGCATTCTCAATTGCCACCGCGAGCTCGGACGCTCGCGTCCTTGAGTCAAGCTCCAAACTCTCATGTTTTTCCATGAGAGCCTGGAGCTCTTGCTGCACCTTGCCAACCTCGGCCTCATACTTTTCCCGCTCAGTGCGCTCCGTGGCCGCCCTCTTTTCGACCTCGACCAGCGCTTGCTCAAAGGCCGCCACCTCAGACGTGGCCCCTACAATAGCCACGATAATCCTGTCATTTTTCGCAATTGCACCTTTTTACATATATTTAAACAAGGTATTTCTTACCTTCATTGTCCTCGAGCTGCTTCTTGGCACGCCCGAGCTCTTGCTCGGACCGCTCGAGGTTCTGCTTTAGCGTGTCCACTTCCGCAGTCAGTGCGGCAGACACAAGCAGAGAAGCCTGCATACGCATATTGACTCCTTTTTGTTAGACTCCTGCGAATTTTATTTGATCCTCTATTCGGCTTTTCTTCCCGAACGCCAAACAGAGCATCAGGGGCTACTGTCTATGCGGTAATATTATTTACACATTCTTTACTTACCTCAAAGCCTGTTAAAAGGCTAGTACAAGCTTCAGTCAGTCCACTCTTGGCGGACTGAACCTTCTGGACCACCATGCTCATAATGGTGCGGTGCTCCTCATCGATGGAGGCGCCTTGGAGCGCCTCCAACAGACTGTTCGGCGCCTTCGGTTGGACGGGGGTCACCGGCACGGAGGGCTTGCTCCTCTTGGAAGGAGGTCGCCCGCCGGACTCTGGAACCTTTGAAGGTTCCGGAGCGGTGTCCGGCCTAGAGCCGGACTTGGAGCCCTGGGAGGTCGCCTTGCGGCGCCTCCAGGACCACCTCCTCCCGGCTTGGAACCTGTTGGGACAACACTTCGGTGTCGTCCGTAGGGCGGGGGGAGGAGGCCGTCGAAAGCGAGTTCACATCCAACGAGTCCAGTGAGCTGCTCGACGACGCGTCGAGCCGGTCTTTGGGTGGGCTGCATAAACATATTCAACATAAGGGAAAGCTGTGCAATAAACGAATACTATGAATTACTCTGGTATCCGGATACTTACGATTTGGCCAGGGGCTTGGCCCTGGGCGCCCACTCCTCCCCGCCGTTGTCGGCGTTGATGGAGTAGTCCGGAGGAAGGGTTTTCCCCTTCTTGGACCCTTCGGCCTCCCTAGTTGGGGTGGCCTTCCTTTTCTTCCCTTCCCCCGCTGGAGGGGGAGGGGTCTCTTCTTCCTCCTCCTCGTCTTCATGGGAGGAGTGCATCTTGGATCCATCGGATGATGAATCCGACACCTCCGGGCGTCGGGCACTCTTTCGAGCCCCCGTGGCCTTCTTCTTGGCCTTCTTCTCCAGCACCACATAGGGTGCCGGAACCAGCAGCTTCGCCAAGTGGGCATCGGCTGGGTCTTCGCGCAAAGGTGCCGGACAGTCGATCCGTCCGGACTTCGCCTACCAATCTTGTCAAAGGTAAGGGAGCTTAGATCCCGCACAGAGTTAAACTATGAAAAACTAGTGCCCTGCAAAAGGTACAAAAAACTTACCGTGCTAGCGTGACGATGCGCGCTGAATCCGCGATCCTCGATAGCGGATGCGGGAGCCTCGGCACCTTTGAAAAGCATCTTCCAAGCATCTTCGTACATCGTGTCGAAGAGCCTGCTCAAAGTTCAGTGCTGTGCCAGATTGAACTCCCACAGATTGAAGGCCCATTGTTGACACGGGAGGCTCAGGCGGATGAGCATAACCTGGACTACGTTGACGAGCTTGAGCTGCTTGTCCACCAGGGATTGGATGCATGTTTGCAGTCCGGTCACCTCCTTTTTGCTGCCCCACGACAGGCCCGTCTCTTTCCAGGACGTGAGCCGCGTTCGGGGTCCAGACCGGAACTCGGGGGCTGCAAACCACTTAGGGCCGTGCGGCTCGGTGATGTAAAACCACCCCGATTGCCACCCCTTTAAGGTCTCCACAAAGGAGCCCTCGAGCCATAAGACGTTGGGCATCTTGCCCACCATGGCGCCTCCGCATTCCGCCTGGTTGCCGCGCACCACCTTCGGCTTGACATTGAACGTCTTGAGCCATAGGCCGAAATGGGGGCGGATGCGAAGGAAAGCCTCGCACACGACGATAAACGCCGAGATGTTGATGAAAAAGTTCGGGGCCAGATCGTGGAAATCCAGGCCATAGTAGAACATGAGCCCCCGGACAAATGGGTGGAGAGGGAAGCCCAGTCCATGGAGAAAATGGGGGAGGAACACCACCCTCTCATGGGGCCTAGGGGTGGGGATGAGTTGCCCCTCTTCGGGAAGCCGGTGCGCGATGTCGTTAGACAAGTATCCGGCCTTCCTTAGTTTTTTGATGTGTCCCTCCGTGACGGAGGAGACCATCCACTTGCCTCCCACTCCGGACATGACTGGAGAAGGTAGAGGTGGGGAGTGTGGACTTGGGCATTGGAGCTTGAGTGCGCGAAAATGGATAGGCAAAGGAGGAAGAAGGCGTAGGTGAAAAGGTGGATCCTTATCCCCTTATATGGGTGGATGCAACTATGCGTTCCCACCAGCCTGGTAAAACTCACTTATCTCCCAAGCGCCGCAATCGATGGTGCGGTTGGGTTACCCATGCCCGTATTGATGAGAATCCCGGAATAAGGGGACACGATCTCTGCTTTAACAAGACGTGCCACGGAAACCGCCTCGCATGACGCGCTGAGGTGCGATAATGAAACGACTCGGATAAAGGCTTGGCCGTGGTGTGTCACACTACGAAATACGTCAGCAGATTAGATTTGTGTAAACGTTATTCTCTCTATGGCAATATGTGGAAACTTATTTTGCAGAGCCGGACACTATCTTTGTGTTCAAAATCTTATATGAAGTACTTGGAGGACGAACCCGCCTTGCAATGCCAAAGACAATCTGCGCGCCAGACTCATCATCATTGAAGCCTGGTTCAGGGGCTACTGAGGGAGTCCTGGATTAGGGGGTGTTCGGATAGCCGGACTATACCTTCAGCCGGACTCCTGGACTATGAAGATACAAGATTGAAGACTCCGTCCCTTGTCCGGAAGGGACTTTCCTTGGCGTGAAAGGCAAGCTTGGCGATATGGACATGTAGATCTCCTACCATTGTAACCTACTCTATGTAACCCTAACCCTATCCGGTGTCTATATAAACCGGAGGGTTTTAGTCCGTAGGACAACATACACAACAACAATCATACCATAGGCTAGCTTCTAGGGTTTAGCCTCTCCGATCTCGTGGTAGATCTACTCTTGTACTACCCATATCATCAATATTAATCAAGCAGGACGTAGGGTTTTACCTCCATCAAGAGGACCCGAACCTGGGTAAAACTTTGTGTCTCTTGCCTCATGTTACCATCCAGCCTAGCCGCACAGTTCGGCACCCCCAACCCGAGATCCGCCGGTTTTGACACCGACAAAGCCCAAACAAAAAGAGGCCATAAAAAAAGAGAAAAGGCCCAAACAAAAAAATATAAAAAAATGATGAGAGAAAAAGAGAGAAGGGACAATGTTACTATCCTTTTACCACACTTGTGCTTCAAAGTAGCACCATGATCTTCATAGTAGAGAGTCTCTCATGTTATCACTTTCATATACTAGTGGGAATTTTCCATTATAGAACTTGGCTTGTATATTCCAATGATGGGCTTCCTCAAATTGCCCTAGGTCTTCATGAGCAAGCAAGTTGGATGCACACCCATTTAGTTTCTTTTTGAGCTTTCATATACTTATAGCTCTAGTGCATCCATTGCATGGCAATCCCTACTCACTCACATTGATATCTATTGATGGGCATCTCCATAGCCCATTGATACGCCTAGTTGATGTGAGACTATCTTCCCCTCCTTTTTGTCTTCTCCACAATCACCATTCTATTCCACCTATAGTGCTATATCCATGGCTCACGCTCATGTATTGCGTGAAGATTGAAAAAGTTTTGAAAAAGTTAGAGTATGAAACAATTGCTTGGCTTGTCATCGGGGTTGTGCATGATTTAAATACTTTGTGTGGTGAAGATGGAGCATAGCGAGACTATATGATTTTGTAGGGATAACTTTCTTTGGCCATGTTATTTTGAGAAGACATAATTGCCTTGTTAGTATGCTTGAAGTATTATTATTTTTATGTCAATATAAACTTTTGTCTTGAATCTTTCTAATCTAAATATTCATACCACAATTAAGAAGATTTGCATTGAAATTATGCCAAGTAGCACTCCGCATCAAAAATTCTCTTTTTATCATTTACCTACTCGAGGGCGAGCAGGAATTAAGCTTGGGGATGCCTGATACGTCTCCAACATATCTATAATTTTTGATTGGTCCATGCTATATTATCTACAGTTTTGGACTATATTGGGCTTTATTTTCCACTTTTATATTATTTTTGGGACTAACCTATTAACCGGAGACCCAACCCAGAATTGTTGTTTTTTGCCTATTTCAGTGTTTCGGACAAAAAGAATATCAAACGGAGGCCAAACGGAATAAAATCTTCAGGAACGTGATTTTCTCACCGAACGTGATCCAGGAGACTTGGACCTTGCTCCAAGGAACAAAAGAGGCGGTCACGAAGGTGCCCCCCCCTAGGGCGCACCCCCCTGCCTCGTGGGCCCCTCGTTGCTCCTCCGGTGTACTTCTTCCTCCTATATATACACACGTACCCCCAAACGATCAGAACAGGAACCAAAAACCTAATTCCACCGCCACAACTTTTTGTATCCACGAGATCCCTTGTTCCGGAGCTTCGCCAGAAGAGGGCCGTCATCACGGAGGGCTTCTACATCATCATAGCCTCTCCGATGAAGTGTGAGTAGTTTACCTCAGACCTTCGGGTCCATAGTTAGTAGCTAGATGGCTTCTTCTCTCTCTTTGAATCTCAATACAAAGTTCTCCCCCTCTCTTGTGGAGATCTATTCGATGTAATCTTCTTTTTGCGGTGTTTTTGTTGAGACCGATGAATTGTGGGTTTATGATCAAGTCTATCTATGAATAATATTTGAATCTTCTCTGAATTCTTTTATGTATGATTGGTTTTCTTTGCAAGTCTCTTCGAATTATCCGTTTGGTTTGGCCAACTAGATTGGTAGTTCTTGCCATGGGAGAAGTGCTTAGCTTTGGGTTCGATCTTGCGGTGTCCTTACCCAGTGACAGAAGGGGCAGCAAGGCACGTATTGTATCGTTGCCATCGAGGATAACAAGATGAGGTTTATTTCATATTGCATGAATTTATATCTCTACATCATGTCATCCTGCTTAAGGCGTTACTCTGTTTTTAACTTAATACTCTAGATGCATGCTGGATAGCGGTCGATGAGTGGAGTAATAGTAGTAGATGCAGAATCGTTTCGATCTACTTGTCACGGACGTGATGCCTATATACATGATCATGCCTAGATATTCTCATAACTATGCTCAATTCTGTCAATTGCTCAACAGTAATTTGTTCACCCACCGTACAATACTTATGCTCTTGAGAGAAGCCACTAGTGAAACCTATGGCCCCCGGGTCTATTCTCATCATATCAATCTCTATCACTTTGATCTTGCTTTGCTTTTTACTTTGCTTTTACTTTTTACTTTGCATCTTTATACCAAAAATACCAAAAATATTATATCTATAAGATCTCACTCTCGTAAGTGACCGTGAAGGGATTGACAACCCCTAATCGTGTTGGTTGCGAGTAGCTATCGCTTTGTGCAGGTACGAGTGGCTTGAGCGTGGGCTCCTACTGGATTGATACCTTGGTTCTCAAAAACTGAGGGAAATACTTACGCTACTCTGCTGCATCATCCCTTCCTCTTCGGGGAAAACCAACGCAAGCTCAAGACGTACCAAGAAGGATTTTTGGTGCCGTTGCCGGGGAGTCTACGCAAAAAGTCAACATACCAAGTACCCATCACAATCCCTATCTCTCGCATTACATTATTTGCCATTTGCCTCTCGTTTTCCTCTCCCCCCAATTCACCCTTGCCGTTTTATTCGCCCTCTCTCTCTATCCTCCCTCTCTATTTGCCTTTTTGCCCGCTTGCCTTTTTTTGTTTGCTCGTGTGTTAGATTGCTTGTTTGTCTCGATGGCTCAAGATAATACCAAATTGTGTGACTTCACCAATACCAATAATAATGATTTCCTTAGCACTCTGATTGCTCCTCTTACCGATGTTGAATCTTGTGAAATTAATACTGCTTTGTTGAATCTTGTTATGAAAGATCAATTCGCTGGCCTTCCTAGTGAAGATGCCGCTACTCATTTGAATAGCTTCGTTGATTTATGTGATATGCAACAGAAAAAAGATGTCAATAATGATGTCGTTAAATTGAAGCTATTTCATTTTTTGCTTAGAGATCGTGCTAAAGCTTGGTTTTCGTCTTTGCCTAAGAATAGTATTGATTCATGGAACAAGTGCAAAGATGCTTTTATCTCTAAGTATTTTCCTCCCGCTAAGATCATCTCTCTTAGAAACGATATTATGAACTTTAAACAACTTGATCATGAACATGTTGCACAAGCTTGGGAGAGAATGAAATTAATGATACGTAATTGCCCTACTCATGGTTTGAATTTGTGGATGATTATACAAAAATTTTATGCCGGATTGAATTTTGCTTCTAGAAATCTTTTAGATTCGGCCACGGGAGGCACTTTTATGGAAATCACTTTAGGAGATGCTACTAAACTCCTAGATAATATTATGGTTAATTATTCTCAATGGCATACTGAAAGATCTTCTAATAAAAAAGTGCATGCGATAGAAGAAATCAATGTCTTGAGTGGAAAGATGGATGAACTTATGAAATTATTTGCTACTGAGAGTGTTTCTTCTGATCCTAATGATATGCCTTTGTCTACTTTGATTGAGAATAACAATGAATCTATGGATGTGAATTTTGTTGGTAGGAATAATTTTGGTAACAACGCTTATAGAGGGAATTTTAATCCTAGGCCATATCCTAGTAATCCTTCTAATAATTATGGGAATTCCTACAACAACTCTTATGGAAATTATAATAAGATGCCCTCTGAATTTGAGAATAGTGTTAAAGAGTTTATGAATTCAAAAAAGAATTTTAATGCTTTGCTTGAGGAGAAATTGCTTAAAGTTGATGATTTGGCTAGAAATGTTGATAGAATTTCTCTTGAGGTTGATTCTTTAAAGCTTAGATCTATTCCTCCTAACCATGATATCAATGAGTCTCTCAAAGCCATGAGAATTTCCATTGATGAGTGCAAGAAAAGAACCGCTAGGATGCGTGCTTCCAAAGATGCCTTTATTAAAGCATGTTCTTCCAATACCTATGAAAATCAAGATGAAGATCTAAAAGTTATTGATGTGTCTCCTATTAAATCTTTGTTTTGCAATATTAATCTTGATGAAACTGAATATGATCTTCCTTTACCTAGAAGGCGTTCTAAAAATTCGGAGTATTTAGATCTTAATGATGAAATTGATGAAAGTGGGATTGGAAGAAATAAAAATCTAGATGTTGCTAAACCCACTATATTGGATTTCAAGGAATTTAATTATGAAAGTTGCTCTTTAATTGATTGTATTTCCTTGTTGCAATCCGTGCTAAATTCTCCACATGCTTATACTCAAAATAAAGCCTTCACCGAACATATTGTTGATGCCTTGATGCAATCTTATGAAGAAAAACTTGATTTGAAAGTTTCCATCCCTAGAAAACTCTATGATGAATGGGAACCAACTATTAAAATTAAAATTAAAGATCATGAGTTTTATGCTTTGTGTGATTTGGGTGCTAGTGTCTCCACTATTCCCAAGACTTTGTGTGATTTACTAGATTTCCGTAATTTTGATGATTGCTCTCTAAACTTGCATCTTGCGGATTCCACTATTAAGAAACCTATGGGAAGGATTAATGATGTTCTTATTATTGCAAATAGGAATTATGTGCCCGTAGATTTCATTGTTCTTGAAATAGATTGCAATCCTTATTGCCCTATTATTCTTGGTAGACCTTTCCTTAGAACGGTTGGTGCGATTATTGATATGAAGGAAGGGAATATTAGATTTCAATTTCCATTAAAAAAGGGCATGGAACACTTTCCTAGAAATAAAATAAAATTACCATATGAAATTATCATGAGAGCCACTTATGGATTGCCTACCAAAGATGGCAACACCTAGATCTATCCTCGCTTTTATGCCTAGCTATGGGCGTTAAACGATAGCGCTTGTTGGGAGGCAACCCAATTTTATTTTTATTCCTTGATTTTTGCTCCTTCTTAGTAATAAATAAATTATTTAGCCTCTGTTTTGGTTGTATTTTTTATGTTTAATTAGTGTTTGTGCCAAGTAGAACCGTTGGGAAGACTTGGGGAAAGTCTTGTTGAACTTGCTGTAAAAAACAGAAACTTTAGCGCTCACGAGAACTGCTGTCATTTTTATTTGGAGAGTGATATTTAGTTAATTATTTTTGAAGATGATTAATAGATAAATTCCTCACGTCCATCAATTTATTTTAGAATTTTTGGGGTTCCAGATATTGCGCCAGCTATAGATTACTACAGACAGTTCTGTTTTTGACAGATTCTGTTTTTTGTGTGTTGTTTGCTTATTTTGATGAATCTATGGCTAGTAAAATAGTTTATAATCCATAGAGAAGTTGGAATACAGTAGTTTTAACACCAATATAAATAAAGAATGAGTTCATTACAGTACCTTGAAGTGGTCTTTTGTTTTCTTTCGCTAATGGAGCTCACGAGTTTTCTATTTTGAGTTTTGTGTTGTGAAGTTTTCAAGTTTTGGGTGAATTCTTTTGATGGATCATGGAACAAGGAGTGGCAAGAGCCTAAGCTTGGGGATGCCCATGGCAACCCCAAGATAATACAAGTACACCAAGAAGTCAAAGCTTGGGGATGCCCCGGAAGGCATCCCCTCTTTCGTCCACTTCCATCGGTAATTTACTTGGAGCTTTATTTTTATTCAGCAACATGATATGTGTTTTGCTTGGAGCGTCTTGTATTATTTGTGTCTTAGTATACCACAATCATCCTTGATGTACACACCTTCTTGAGATAGCCATACATGAACTAAAATTTGATAGAATACTCTATGCGCTTCACTTATATCTTTTGAGCTAAGTAGTTTTGCTCTATGTGCTTCACTTATATCTTTTGAGCTAAGTAGTTTTGCTCTATGTGCTTCACTTATATCTTTTGAGCTAAGTAGTTTTGCTCTATGTGCTTCACTTATATCTTTTGAGCGTTATAATTTTGCTCTATGTGCTTCACTTAGACCTTTTAGAGCACGGTGGTGGATTTGTTTTAAAGAAACTATTGATCTCTCATGCTTCACTTAAATTATTTTGAGAGTCTCTTAATAGCATGGTAATTTGCTTAATAATAATATGCTTGGTATTCAAGATTTGTGAAACTTTCTTTTGAGTGTGTTGAATACTAAGAAAAGATTGAAGCATGATAATTGTTTTGAGATATGGAGGTGATAATATTAAAGTCATGCTAGTTGAGTAGTTGTGAATTTAAAGAATACTTGTGTTAGAGTTTGTGATTCCCGTAGCATGCACGTATGGTGAACCGTTATGTGATGAAGTCGGAGCATGATTTATTTATTGATTGTCTTCCTTATGAGTGGCGGTCGGGGACGAGCGATGGTCTTTTCCTACCAATCTATCCCCCTAGGAGCATGCGCGTAATACTTTGCTTTGATAACTTCTAGATTTTTGCAATAAGTATATGAGTTCTTTATGACTAATGTTGAGTCCATGGATTATACGCACTCTCACCCTTCCACCTTTGCTAGCCTTTCTAATACCGCGCACCTTTCACCGGTATCATACACCTACCATATACCTTCCTCAAAACAGCCACCATACCTACCTATTATGGCATTTCCATAACCATTCCGAGATATATTGCCATGCAACTTTCCACCATCTAGTTCATCATGACACACTCCATCATTGTCATATTGCATATCCCGATACACCGCCGGATGCATTCATATAGAGTCATATTTTGTTCTAAGTATTGAGTTGTAAGAAAAATAAAAGTGTGATGATCATCATTATTAGAGCATTGTCCCACTGAGGAAAGAATGATGGAGACTATGATTCCCCCATAAGTCGGGATGAGACTCCGGACGAAAAATAAAATAAAATAAAAAGAGGCCAAAGAAGCCCAAATAAAAAGAGGCCATAAAAAAGAGAAAAGGCCCAAAAAAATATAAAAAATGATGAGAGAAAAAGAGAGAAGGGACAATGTTACTATCCTTTTACCACACTTGTGCTTCAAAGTAGCACCATGATCTTCATAGTAGAGAGTCTCTCATGTTATCACTTTCATATACTAGTGGGAATTTTTCATTATAGAACTTGGCTTGTATATTCCAATGATGGGCTTCCTCAAATTGCCCTAGGTCTTCATGAGCAAGCAAGTTGGATGCACACTCACTTAGTTTCTTTTTGAGCTTTCATATACTTATAGCTCTAGTGCATCTGTTGCATGGCAATCCCTACTCACTCACATTGATATCTATTGATGGGCATCTCCATAGCCCGTTGATACGCCTAGTTGATGTGAGACTATCTTCCCCTCCTTTTTGTCTTCTCCACAACCACCATTCTATTCCACCTATAGTGCTATATCCATGGCTCACGCTCATGTATTGCATGAAGATTGAAAAAGTTTTGAAAAAGTTAGAGTATGAAACAATTGCTTGGCTTGTCATCGGGGTTATGCATGATTTAAATACTTTGTGTGGTGAAGATGGAGCATAGCCAGACTATATGATTTTGTAGGGATAACTTTCTTTGGCCATGTTATTTTGAGAAGACATAATTGCCTTGTTAGTATGCTTGAAGTATTATTATTTTTATGTCAATATAAACTTTTGTCTTGAATCTTTCTAATCTAAATATTCATACCACAATTAAGAAGATTTGCATTGAAATTATGCCAAGTAGCACTCCGCATCAAAAATTCTCTTTTTATCATTTACCTACTTGAGGACGAGCAGGAATTAAGCTTGGGGATGCCTGATACGTCTCCAACATATCTATAATTTTTGATTGCTCCATGCTATATTATCTACTGTTTTGGACTATATTGGGCTTTATTTTCCACTTTTATATTATTTTTGGGACTAACCTATTAACTGGAGACCCAGCCCAGAATTGCTGTTTTTTTGCCTATTTCAGTGTTTTGGATAAACAGAATATCAAATGGAGTCCAAACGGAATAAAATCTTCGGGAACGTGATTTTCTCACCGAACGTGATCCATGAGATTTGGACCCTGCTCCAAGGAACAAAAGAGGCGGTCACGAGGGTGGGGGTGCCCCCCCCCTAGGGCGCGCCCCCTACCTCGTGGGCCCCTCGTTGCTCCTCCGGCGTACTTCTTACTCCTATGTATACACACGTACCCCCAAACGATCAGAACAGGAGCCAAAAACCTAATTCCACCGCCACAACTTTTTGTATCCACGAGATCCCTTGTTCCGGAGCTTCGCCGGAAGAGGGCCGTCATCACGGAGGGCTTCTACATCATCATAGCCTCTCCGATGAAGTGTGAGTAGTTTACCTCAGACCTTCGGGTCCATAGTTAGTAGCTAGATGGCTTATTCTCTCTCTTTTAATCTCAATACAAAGTTCTCCCCCTCTCTTGTGGAGATCTATTCGATGTAATCTTCTTTTTGCGGTGTGTTTGTTGAGACCGATGAATTGTGGGTTTATTATCAAGTCTATCTATGAATAATATTTGAATCTTCTCTGAATTCTTTTATGTATGATTGGTTATCTTTGCAAGTCTCTTCGAATTATCCATTTGGTTTGGCCAACTAGATTGGTAGTTCTTGCCATGGGATAAGTGCTTAGCTTTGGGTTCGATCTTGCGGTGTCCTTACCCAGTGACAGAAGGGGCAGCAAGGCACGTATTTTTTCGTTGCCATCGAGGATAACAAGATGAGGTTTATTTCATATTGCATGAATATGTCTCTCTACATCATGTCATCTTGCTTAAGGCGTTACTCTGTTTTTAACTTAATACTCTAGATGCATGCTGGATAGCGGTCGATGAGTGGAGTAATAGTAGTAGATGCAGAATCGTTTCGATCTACTTGTCACGGACGTGATGCCTATATACATGATCATGCCTAGATATTCTCATAACTATGCTCAATTCGGTCAATTGCTCAACAGTAATTTGTTCATCCACCGTAGAATACTTATGCTCTTGAGAGAAGCCACTAGTGAAACCTATGGCCCTCGGGTCTATTCTCATCATATCAATCTCTATCACTTTAATCTTGCTTTTCTTTTTTACTTTGCTTTTACTTTTTACTTTGCATATTTATACCAAAAAAACCAAAAATATTATATCTATCAGATCTCACTCTCGTAAGTGACCGTGAAGGGATTGACAACCCCTAATCGCGTTGGTTGCGAGTAGCTATCGCTTTGTGCAGGTACGAGGTACTTGAGCGTGGGCTCCTATTGGATTGATACCTTGGTTCTCAAAAACTGAGGGAAATACTTATGCTACTCTGTTGCATCATCCCTTCCTCTTCGGGGAAAACCAACGCAAGCTCAAGACGTAGCACTTTGTTCTAGCCTTCTTAAGGCAAATTTGTCTAACTTATGTATGTACTCAGATATTGTTGCTTCCGCTGACTCTTGTGTATTCGAGCTTATGTATTCGAGCCCTCAAGGCCCCTGGCTTGTAATATAAGGCTTGTATTATTTTAATTTGTGTATAGAGTTGTGTTGTGATATCCTCCCGTGAGTCCTTGATCTTTATCATACACATGTGCGTGTATGATTAGTGTACGATTGAATCGAGGGCGTCACAAGTTGGTATCAGAGCCGACTGCCTGTAGGTAGCCCCCTTTCCAACTCCTTGGCCGAAGTTGAGTCTAGTCACTAAAAAACTTTTACTAACATTGGATGTGTGTCTTACGGCCCACGTCGCCATATGGGTGGTATTAGGATCTTTTATTCCTCGTCCATACTCTGGGACTCTGATCTCTCTTCTATTCGGGTTTAAATGGTTTTACTAACTCTAACATTAGGATCCCGTGACCACATTCACCCCAAAGCTGGATAAGCCATAGTTCTCCTTAGAATAGTATTCTGGCTAGTACACACACCGTCGTGATGACAACGAAGTGGTATCCATCGTACCTTGTTCATTATGCATGTTTCATCATGAATGATCCTTGTTTTTACAAATGCTCAATGCTGAACTACCCCCTGTTACTTGTTACCAGGATGGTTAGACCCGCTGGTCGTGGCCGTGGTGCCAACAATCCACCACTGCCCAAATTATTTGTTGGAATGATGCAACAGTTTGAGCTGAATCGTCAATTCATGGAAGGAATGATGGCTCAGTTTCCTCGTCCGAACATGAATCAACAGCCAACCCCAGGAACTCTGCAGGACTTCATGCGTCTCAACCCAACTATTTACCGTAGCTCAACTCAACCCCTTGATGCTGATGACTGGCTCCGCGACATCACATATGAAATGGAGTCTGCTAGTGTGGCCCCTGCTAGCTATGTCACCTTTGCATCTTTCTTTCTGAAGGGTCCCGCTGATCAATGGTGGGACAGCCACAGGCGTACCCTACCTGCTGGAACGGTCATCACTTGGCCGGATTTCCAAGATGCCTTCCGTGCCCGCTTCATTCCTCAGGGAATCATGGATAGGAAGAAGCGAGATTTCCGCAACCTCACCCAAGGCAACAATACTGTAGATGCTTATCAGCGGGAATTTCTGGACTTGTCTCGTTATGATGAAGAAGACATTGCAACTGATCCTCATAGGCAAGAAAAGTTCCGTGATGGACTTCACCCTAATATTAAGCTAGCACTGCTCGCTCATGACTTTGCCGACTTCGCCACCTTGGTGAACAAGGCTATTAAGGTTGAGACTGGTCTTCAGGAACACCAGGGATCCCTTAGGCACAGCCGTGACGCTGGCTCATCTTCGGGCCCGTCAGCACAGAAGCGTCGGATATGGATTCCCCACAACATGTATCGTCCAACTGCACCTGCACCAAGACAGTCCTATGCCGCTTCTCGTCTGCCTCCTCCACTACAGAGGCAGCCCCTTCGGGCTGTACCACCCCAAGCTTCTGCTCACAATCCCAATGATGGTATGTGCTTCAAGTGTGGCCTTCCAGGCCATCGTTCCAGGAACTGCCCTCAGAAAAGGAACCAGCTGGGTTTGCCTTCAACTGGCCGTAACAACCAGCCCCACAACAACAATGCCAGACCTTATGTCGTGGTCAGGCTAATCATGTTGATCTGAATGAAGCTCAAGACCAGCCTCCTACTATGATGGGTACTCTCCTTGTTAATTCAGTACCAACATCTGTTTTATTTGATTTAGGAGCATCGCATTCATGCATGTCAGAAAGTTTTGCATATGCACACGACATTCGATGCGAGCCCATGAACACTCCGATTGTGGTACGCACCCCTGCGGGCTGATGTCAAACTACCATGATTGGTCGCGACGTTCCCATTGAGGTTGAAGGGTTGGAATTTCTTGTTTCCCCCATTATTCTGGAGTCTTCCAATATTGACCTCATTCTGGGAATGGAATGGTCGAAAGTGCATACTGCTTCTATCGTTTGCACCACCAAGGTCGTTCACCTCCTACATCCTTCCAATGAGATAGTAAGCTACCATGCTCAACTTGTTCAGAATGCTGAAGCACGACTTTATGTCTTGAATGCATTGTACGCAGCACCTCTTGAGGGAATTGAAAAGATTCCAGTTGTTCGCGACTTCCTAGATGTCTTTCCAGAAGAACTTCCAGGAATACCCCCTGCCCGGGCTGTCGAGTTCGTCATCAATGTGAAACCAGGCACCGTTCCTATTGCCAAACGACCCTACAAGATGCCGCCTCATGAACTCCTTGAACTTAAGGAGGAAATCGACAAATCTCTTCGCAGTGGTTTCATTCGTCCAAGTTCCTCAGCTTGGGGAGCACCTTCTCTCTTTGTAAAAAAGAAGGATGGAACGAATCGTTTGGTACAAGACTATCGTCCTATCAACCAAGCTACAATTCAGAACAAATATCCGCTTCCTCGGATCAATGATCTGTATGATCAACTTGCTGGTTCATCAATATTCTCTAAACTCGACTTGAGGTTGGGTTACCACCAGATCCGTGTTCGTGAAGAGGATATTCCAAAGACCGCATTCGTCACTCGTTATGGTTCTTACGAGTACACCGTCATGTCTTTTGGCTTGACCAATGCTCCAGCCACATTCTCTCGTCTGATGAACTACATACTCATGGATTACCTCGACAAGTTCGTCGTAGTCTATCTGGATGATATCCTGGTATATTCGAAGAACAAAGAAGAACATGATGAACATCTCCGACTTGCTCTAGAGAAGCTTCGAGAACATCAACTTTATGCCAAGTATTCCAAGTGCAAATTTTGGTTACCCGAAATCACCTACCTTGGTCATATCATCTCCAAGGATGGTATTGCCGTCAACCCAGAGCGAGTTCAGGCTATTCTTGACTGGACCCCTCCGAAGACTGTCAAGCAAGTCAGAAGCTTTCTCGGTCTAGCCAGCTATTGTCGCCGCTTCGTAGAGAACTTCTCCAAGATCTCCAAGCCACTGACCAATCTGCTTCACAAAGGCGTTAAGTTCGATTGGACAGACAAATGTCAGGAAAGTTTCCACGCACTCAAAGACAAGCTGACATCTGCCCCAGTGCTTGCTCCCCCTGATTCTCGCAAGGACTTTGTCATCTATTGTGACGCTTCACGTCAAGGATTAGGCTGTGTCCTAATGCAAGAGCGTAGAGTGATTTCTTATGCCTCCCGTCAAGTGCATCCTCATGAAGAGAACTACCCAGTTCATGACCTTGAGCTTGCTGCGGTTATCTATGCACTGAAGCTATGGCAACAGTACCTTCTTGGTAATCATTGCGAGATCTTCACTGATCATCAGAGTCTGAAGTATTTGTTTACTCAACCAGATCTGAACCTCCGTCAGCAGTGATGGATGGAATCTATTGCTGACTACAACTGCGGTATATCTTATACACCTGGCAAGGCTAATGTAATGGCTAATGCCCTGAGCCGTAAGTCTTATTGCAACAATCACATGGTCTTCAAAGCCCAACCCTGCCTTTATGAAGAGCTATGCAAGCTAAACCTTCAACTAGTTCCACAAGGTTCTCTGAATAACCTTGTCCTAGAACCAACTCTACTGAAAGCAATTAAGTCTGCTCAAGCCAAAGATGCTCACGTGGATTTGATGAAAAAGGATCTTGCCTTAGAGAAATCCAAAGATTTCTCACCTGGTGAAGATGGAACCTTATACTTCAGAGATCGCATTGTCGTACCCAGGTTCGAGCTTATGATAGAGCAGGTGATGAAAGAAGCGCATGATACCCCTCTCTCTATTCATCCGGGAAGTACCAAGATGTATCTAGACATCCGTCAGAAGTACTGGTGGTCTAATATGATGCAAGACATTGCTCGATATATTGAAGAATGTGACGTTTGTCATCGCGTCAAAGCAGAACATCAGAAACCGGCTGGACTTCTGCAACCTCTCCCTATTCTTGAATGGAAATGGGATAAGATTCAGATGGACTTTGTCCCTGGCCTTCCCAAGTCTCAGAAAGGTAATGATGTTATCTTTGTCATCATCGACCAATTCTCGAAGGTCATTCACTTTCTGCCAGTCAAGGAGACTATCATTGCTAGTCAATTAGCAAACTTGTATATCTCCCGAATTGTGTCACTCCACGGCATTCCGAAGGAGATCAGTTCAGACCGTGGAAGTATATTCATTTCAAAGTTCTGGGATAGTTTCCAGGAGGCAATGGGAACTCATATAACCTGGAGCACTGCTTATCATCCCCAATCCCAAGGCCAAGTCGAGCGAGTCAATCAAATTCTTGAAGACATGCTTCGAGCTTGTGTTATTTATTTCGGCGAGAAGTGGGAAGAATCTCTCCCTTATGCGGAGTTCTCTTATAACAACAGTTATCAAGCCAGCTTGAAAATGGCACCCTTTGAAGTGTTTTATGGGCGTAAGTGCCGAACCCCTCTGAATTGGTCAGAAACTAGGGAACGGACACTGATTGGTCCAGACATTATTCAACAAGCTGAAGAGCAGGTACGCATTGTCCGGGATAATCTCAAGGCGGCCCAGTCCCACCAGAAGAGCAACTATGACCGGAAACACTGGGGTTCAACTTATCAACCTGGTGAACAAGCTTATCTGCGCGTCACTCCTTTGAGAGGCACTCATCGGTTCGGAGTCAAGGGCAAGCTAGCTCCGCGCTACATTGGTCCCTTCCGCATCCTCGCCCGTCGTGGACTGGTGGCTTATCAATTGGAGTTGCCACCTCAGTTCTCTCACGTCCATGATGTCTTTCACATGTCGCAACTTCGTCGATGCTTCAAGGATCCGGAACATGAAGTGGATCCGGTATTGATTGAAGCTCAAGATGATCTCACATACAAGGAGCATCCGATCTGCATTCTTGAAGAAGCTGAATGTCGAACACGCCAGAAGGTTACCAAGCTCCTCAAGGTGCAATGGTCAAATCATTCTAAAGATGAAGCCACTTGGGAGCGTGAAGATAACCTCCGGGCTGAATACCCCGACCTGTTCCCTTCTACCTCTTAATTATCGAGACGAGAATTTCTTTTAGAGGAGGAGAGTTGTAACACCCCGGTGTAATGATGCTACAGTAACCCCTAGGGTTAAGTTAATTATTTTGCTAAACAAGTGCTTGATCATCTTTGTCTCCTCTCTCTTTCAAATTCCAAATGAATTCAAATTCAAATCTTGTGTGAAATTCAAAATGCTCAAACATGAAAGCTAAAATGTTCATCATGTGGAAAATTTTCTTCTGGTAATATTGGAGGTGAACCGACATTTTTGCAAAATGTGTAGGTGGCCTAAAATAGCTAAAATAGAAAGCTAAAAAATAAAAGAAAAGAAAAAGGGGAAAGCAAATAAAAAAAAGGAAAGGGCCAGAGCCCGTGGCCTCCCCCTGGGCCTCGGCCCACCCCTCCACCCGAGCCAACTGGCCCATGCTAGGCCGGCCCACTCCCCCCTGTCGTCTTCCCCCTCCTCCACTATGTGAGCGACCGCGCCCGCTCATCGCCACCGAACCCCCTCGCCGGTGATGACCAGGAGGATAAGGCCCCCAGCAACCCCCACCTCCTCGGGCCTCCTCCCCACTTGCCCACTCCCGCCTCTCCATCCCCCTGCCTCTCCCTCTCCCCCAGATCCCCTTCCCTCCCCCTCACCGAACGCCATCGCCGCCGTGGCTCTGTCGTTTCCCCGGCTACCAGCAGCCCCGTGATTGCTGACTGCAACGGCAAGCTCTGCCAGCATCCTCCCCTTCCCCTGTTGCATTCGGTTGGAATCGGGGAACCCCGTAGCTACCGCATCGTCATCGTCCTCTTCTCCGGCCGCCGCAGAACTCCGTCGACCTCCCCCGACTGCTATTGCTACTAATCTGAGCATCGGCCTTCGTGAGCCCTACGTGAGCGTCTCTCCCTCTCCTCTTCCCCCTCCGTTTGCGAGCTGCTGCCCCGTAGCTAGCCAACACCGACGCCACGCGCTGCTGTCCGCCATTGCCGGCATGCAGCTCGAAGCGCAGCCGCCCGAGCCCTGCTGTCTTGACCGTCATGCTTCTGGCGCGCCCAGGAAACCGCCCAGCCACCTAGCTCTCTCAAAACACCCCCAGGAGCCGCGTTCTGTTCACACCCGAAGAACCACCGCTGCCGTAGCTCGTCGCCGACCTCGTTTCTAGCCACCTCCGGCCACATAACCACCACAGTTCGACTCGTCGTCGTCTGCTCATTCGAACACACCCTAGCGCGCGAAATGGTCGCTTGTAGGCGAAATCCGACGAGGCCCGAGGCCCTCCGCCGCATTTTGGTGTCGCCGGCGTCGAGCCACCGGCCACCGCCGATGTGGCTTGCCTGTGGCCACCCTAGAGCCACTGCCAGTGGGCCCCGCGGGTCCCAGTTGACTAGGTTGACCCAGTCAATTACTCACGTGGCAGCCCCGTGTCTCTGACATGCGGGCCCCACAGCCCAGTTAATTAACTAAAACGTTTAGTAAATGAAAGCTAATTAGTTAACTAAATGAGACACTATCAAGTGGGGCCCACCCTCTAATTAACCCTCTGTTAGTCTAAATTAACACTGTTAAAGTCACAGAGGCTGACATGTGGGTCCCACTGGACCCACATGTCAGGTTTGACCTTGTGAGCCGTCTGTTGACCTGCTGATATCACTATGACATCATGCTGACATCATATATCTTTTTCTGTAAATAAAATAATTCCAGAAATTACTTTAATCTTTGAAAATTAATAGAAATTAAACCGTAGCTCGGATGAAAATGTTTTCTATATGAAAGTTGCTCAAAAAAATCCCACAAATCTGAATGTGTGGTCCATTCACCTGTCACATGCCCCTAACATGCTGAACATGGAACCGTCCCCTCTCTTTCATCTGTCCGGAATCCGCCTAACACCGGGAATTCATCCTTGGATGTTTATCCCCTCCGTCTGCAACGTGTAGTACTACGTTAGGGAAACCCTAGCTCTGCCTGTTGTCATGTTATGCCTTGTGATGCATTGATTGGTCTGTATTCACTATTTCTTCCCCCTCTTCTCTCTGGTAGACCCCGGGACCGATGATGCCATTATGATCGACTACGTCACCTTCGACCCCTCCTTCTTGTCTGAGCAACCAGGCGGGCAACCCCCCCCCCCCTTGAGCATTCCGATATCGCCTATTTCTTTTCCTCTCATGCTTGCATTAGAACTGCTACTGCATTCTGTATGATCCTACTCTGATGCATAGCCTGTTGTTGTTACCTGCTTTTATACCTTACCTGCGTATCCTAAACTGCTTAGTATAGGTTGGTTAGAGATCCATCAGTGACCCCACCTTGTCCCAGTTGCCCTGCTTTATGTTCGATGACTCGATCAACGTGATCGACATCCAGGCCCCGACACCGCACATCACCCCCCCCCCTAGTTGTACAACTCTACAGAGTTACCATCAAGTGCCGAGGGTGGAACCTCTTACATCACTCCTGATGAGATCTCTGTAGTGTAGCTATACGGTCGAGGTCATCGAGGGTGATTTCCTCCATAACCACTTCCGTTACCGCTCTGCCGTGCAACCCCTCAAGTGTGAACCTCGAGGGTGGATCCTCTTACGTTCACCTTGATGTTAACATCGAGTGGGATTCATCGGGGGTGATTCCTCGGGTTTTCCCCTTGGTGTTAGACACACAGTTACTATGGTTACTATGACTTTACACTGAGCCATGTTACTAAAGACGGGTCGACCCTGAGGGGTACCCGCGCGAGCTTAATAGCGAGTGATGTGGAGTCGGGTTGACCTGGAAGGTGCCCGCGAGATACTTACGAGGCGTGGCCGGGCATTCTTAGCCCTTGCCGCAAGTACTCGAGACGGGGCGACAAGGTCACATCGACCGTGAGTCTCTGCTCGTTACCGCGTGCTCCTAATCCACTACGATTTGGATATTTGATCCGAGGGGCCTATGGACTGATAGCACTAACCATCGCGTGGGCATAGTATGGGCGTTCTGCGTCGTACGCATCAGTCGAGGTTTAATAGACATCAGCGACTGAGCGGCGCGCGCCGGGTTGGATTGCGTAAGCTCCTGCCTTGTTGAAGGAGGTAGCTAGGTTTGCTCACTGGCCGCGTACGCAACGTGCAAGAGTTCCCGGGGAGATGGCCCTTGACCCCTGGGGGCATAGGTTTAGTCCGGCGTGCTGGCCTCTCTATTAAGCCTAGGTCGGGTTGCGGCGTATTGTTTGACCGAGGTCGGGCATGACCCAGGAAAGTGTGTCTGGCCGGAGTTAATCGAGCGTGGTGGGTATGTTGGTGCACCCCTGCAGGGAAGAAAACATCTATCGATAGCCTGTCCTACGGTAACGGACACTTGGAGTTGTATCTCGATCGATACAACTAGAACTGGATACTTGAGATGAGACATGGAGATGAGACTTGGATATGAGATGATAACTGGATAGTATGGCTCTAGGATTGCTTTCTCGCAAGGAGTCGAGAAAGGATCTCTGGCCGAGGTTGATAAGACTACTACTTACATTATGTTGATCTGTACTCTTCTATATGCTGCAAGATGCTTGAAGATGCTCGAAGATGCTAGTCTTCGATAGGCTAGGCTTTCCCCTTCCCTTCTGGCATTCTACGGTTTAGTCCATAGATACAACCCATTCCCTTTGATACACATGCATACTTAGTTTAGATCTGATGTAAGTCTTGTCAGTACTTTGGATGAGTACTCACGGTTGCTTTGCTACTTCTTTTTCCCCCATACCCGATTGTTGCGACCAGATGATGGATCCCAGGAGCCAGACGACGCCACTGATGACTACTACTATCTGGAGGATGCCTACTACTACGTGAAGACCGCAGACGACTATGAGTAGTTAGGAGGCTCCCGGGCTGGAGGCCTTGCCTCTTCGATCGTGTTGCTTTGTTCTAGCCTTCTTAATTCAAACTTGTCTAACTTATGTCTGTACTCAGATATCGTTGCTTCCGCTGACTCTTGTGTATTCGAGCTTATGTATTCGAGCCCTCGAGGCCCTTGGCTTGTAATATAAATCTTGTATTATTTTAATTTGTGTCTAGAGTTGTGTTGTGATTGAAGGAAATATGCCCTACAGGCAATAATAAAGTTATTATTTATTTCCTTATATCATGATAAATGTTTATTATTCATGCTAGAATTGTATTAACCGGAAACATAATACTTGTGTGAATACATAGACAAAAACAGAGAGTCACTAGTATGCCTCTACTTGACTAGCTCGTTAATCAGAGATGGTTATGTTTCCTAACCATAGACATGAGTTTGTCATTTGATTAACAGCATCACATCATTAGGAGAATGATGTGATTGACTTGACCCATTCCGTTAGCTTAGCACTTGATTGTTTAGTTTGTTGCTATTGCTTTCTTCATAAATTATACATGTTCCGATGACTATGAGATTAGGCAACTCCCGTTTACCGGAGGAACACTTTGTGTGCTACCAAACGTCACAACGTAACTGGGTGATTATAAAGGTGCTCTACAGGTGTCTCCGAAGGTACTTGTTGGGTGGCGTATTTCGAGATTAGGATTTGTCACTCCGATTGTCGGAGAGGTATCTCTGGGGCCTCTCGGTAATGCACATCCCTCAAGCCTTGCAACCATTGCAACTAATAAGTTAGTTGCAGGATGATGTATTACAGAACGAGTAAAGAGACTTGCCGGTAACGAGATTGAACTAGGTATTGAGATACCGACGATCGAATCTCGGGCAAGTAACATACCGATGACAAAGGGAACAATGTATGTTGTTATGCGGTCTGACCGATAAAGATCTTCGTAGAATATGTAGGAGCCAATATGAGCATCCAGGTTCCACTATTGGTTATTGACCGGAGACGTGTCTCGGTCATGTCTACATAGTTCTCAAACCCGTAGAGTCCGCACGCTTAAAGTTCGGTGACGATCGTAATTAGGGTTTTTGTGTTTTGATGTACCGAAGGTTGTTCGGAGTCCTAGATTTTATCACGGACATGACGAGGAGTCTTGAAATGGCCGAGACATAAAGATTGATATATTGGAAGCCTATATTTGGATATCAGAAAACGTTCCGGATGAAATCGGGATTTTACCGGAGTACCGGGGGGTTACCGGAAGCCCCCCCCCCCCCGGGGGGGGGGGGGGGTTATTGGGCCTACATGGGCCATAAGGGAGAAGAGGAGGGCTGGCCAGGGCAGGCCGCACGCCCCCTCCCCCCCCCCTCCCTAGTCCGAATAGGACAAGGAAGGGGGGCGACGTGTAGGATCGAAAGTATGTCTAGAGGGGGGTGATTAGACTACTTGACCAAATAAAAACTTAACCTTTTCCCAATTTTAGTTCTTGGCAGATTTTAGCTATTTTTAGGACAAGTCAAGCAATCATCACATAATTCAAGCAAGCATGCAAAGAGTATATTGGCAGCGGAAAGTAAGGCATGCAACTTGCAAGAATGTAAAGGGAAGGGTTTGGAGAATTCAAACGCAATTGGAGACACAGATGTTTTTCCCGTGGTTCGGATAGGTGGTGCTATCCTACATCCACGTTGATGGAGACTTCAACCCACGAAGGGTAACGGTTGCGCGAGTCCACGAAGGGCTCCACCCACGAAGGGTCCACGAAGTAGCAACCTTGTCTATCCCACCATGGCCATCGCCCACGAAGGACTTGCCTCACTAGCGGTAGATCTTCACGAAGTAGGCGATCTCCTTGCCCTTACAAACTCCTTGGTTCAACTCCACAATCTTGTCGGAGGCTCCCAAGTGACACCTAGCCAATCTAGGATACACCACTCTCCAAGAAGTAACAAACGGTGTGTTGATGATGAACTCCTTGCTCTTGTGCTTCAAATGATAGTCTCCCCAACACTCAACTCTCTCTCATAGGATTTGGATCTGATGGAAAGAATATTTGAGTGGAAAGCAACTTCCGGAAGGCTAGAGATCAAGATTCATATGGTAAGAATGGAATGTATTGGTCTCAACACATGAGTAGGTGGTTCTCTCTCAGAACAAATGAGTTGGAATGATGTATGTGTTCTGATGGCTCTCTCCATAAATGAAGAGGAGGTGGAGGGGTATATATAGCCTCCACACAAAATCCAACCGTTACGCACAGTTTTCCAATCTCGGTGGGACCGAATCAACAAACTCGGTCGAACCGAAAAGGTAAACCTAGTGACCGTTAGAGATTTTCGGTGGGACTGACATGCAACTCGGTAGGACCGATTCTGTTAGGGTTTGGGCATAACGTAATCTCGGTGAGACCGATTACACAAACTCGGTGAGACCGAGTTTGGTAATAAGCTAACCAGAGAGTTGGTCAGGTAAACTCAGTGGGACCGATTTGCTCTTTCGGTGAGACCGAAAAGTTACAAAAGGGAAACACAGAGTTTACATTGCAATCTCGGTGGGACCGGTTCGCTCTTTCGGTGAGACCGAAAAGTTACGAAAGGGAAACAGAGAGTTTGCAACCCCATCTCGGTGAGACCGAGATCCCTATCGGTAGGACCGAATTGCTAGGGTTTGGCAGTGGCTTATGACATATGAAACTCGATGGCGCCGGATAGATAGAATCGGTATGACCGGGTTTGGCTTAGGGTTTAGGTCATTTGTGGATATGGTAAAGTAGTTGAGGATTTTGGAGCATATCATTAAGCACATGAAGCAAGAGGCTCATTAAGCAACACCTCATCCCTCCTTGATAGTATTGGCTTTTCCTAAAGACTCAATGTGATCTTGGATCACTAAAATATAAAATGAAGAGTATTGAGCTTTTGAGCTTGAGCCAATCCTTTGTCCTTAGCATTTTGAGGGTTCCACTTTCACATCCATGCCATGCCAATCATTGAGCTATCCTGAAATAATCATCTTGGAATAGCATTAGCTCAATGAGCTATATGTTGTTATGAATTACCAAAACCACCTAGGGATAGTTGCACTTTCAATCATCCCCTTTTTGGTAATTGATGACAACATATAGATCAAAGCTTCGACAAATGATAATAAGCATGAAATATATCGTCGCTTTGAGAAGTATGTGACAAGTAAGAGCTCCCCCTAAATTTGTGCATATTTAAAATTTGCTTTGGACTGCAAATGCACAAGGAGTTAGAGTCATGGGTTACTCTTCCATGTCACATACATCTTGGTGGAGCGCTTAAAATGATAAGAATGAAATACATGCACTCATCACCAAGAATAGTGAGTGATCACATAAGATAGATACGATAAAAATAGCATTAAGCAAACATTAATGTGTAGCTTATGATCAAACACATGATCATCGATGTCTCACACAGATAATGACGTAGTTTCTCACACAAAAGCAACGAAGTTCGAAAAAAACACCAAATAAAACAAGAGAGAATAAAGCAACACTCTCTCTCGAAGCCTATGATCTATACATTTTCTCCCCCTTTGGCAACAAGTTACCAAAAAGTTCCTACAAAATGCATAGTGCTAAGTCGACACTCAGGCTTGATCTTCGGGTGGTGGTGGAGTCCGGATCACTCCAAGGACGAAGGCTTCCGTAGATGCTGAAGTAGACGCTGGAGCTGAAGTAGATGCTGGAGTTGGAGCTGATGTTGCGGCTGGAGCTGAGGCGGTTGCCCTTGTGTCAGGAACTGGCACTGCAGACGACCTCGGAGCTCGGGGCACTCTGGCAAAGGCATCAGTTGTAGTCTTGCCTCTCCTCTCTTGCATGTCATCCTGGAGATGCTCTACTGCAGACTGAATCTCTGTCACTTTGACATCCAAGTCATAGAACTTTTGTTCCATGATCCTCTCTAAGCTTGCCTGGTTTTGAGTTAGGGTGGCTAGTCCTTGCTCAATCCGCAGGGTGGATGCAATCAAGTAACCAAGTTGCTCTTGTTTGGTTTTCAGGAAATACTCAGATGCCTCCGCTTGAGTAGGCATCTTGGCAGCTTTCTCCTTCCTAGCCTTCTCCTTCTTGGCTTGTGCTTGGGCAGATGATGGCTCATTCTCAGTCATGACCACTTGGTTATCTTCAAAGTCCGGACGGATAGGCAGGTGTTCCTTGTCCAAGAGGTATATGCCTGTGCCCATCTTGGAGTTGATGAGCTCCTGAATCTGTGGGGCATATCCACAGCTCCTCTTCTGGTCTGCTGTTGTCCTCTTAATGGTCTCTACCATTAGGCTCATCACCTTGAATTTCTGAGGCACGTCAAAGGTATGAAGCAGGTTGATCGCGTGGCCTCTGATCATCTTGTGATCTCCAGACTTGGGCAATAAGGTGTGCCTTAGTATCCAGTTGATAGTGGGCAGCCCTGATAGAAGATAGTGTACTGAGCCAAACTTGAAAGTGTCAAGTGCTTCATTTGGAATCTCCTTGTACATGTTGGACATGGAGTTGTGGTCCATCTTCTTCTTAGCATAAACGTCCAAGTCATCTGCTTGCTCCTCTGGGGCATTTATCAGCTGAGCCCATTCAGCAACCGTGGACTGGTACCTCGTACCCTCTGGCATCCAAGTTATCCTACCATCTGGATAAAAGTGGGTTGTGGAGTAGAACTGCATGATGAGTTCCTCGCTCCACTTTGTGAGCTTCTGCCCAACAAAGTCCTCTACTCCACACGCCTTGAAGCTGTCCTGCACTCCAGGGAAGTACTCTCGTTATCCTTGATATATTGCCAATCGACCCATCTCATGTCACAGACAATGGGCTTCTTGTCTAGCAGCACTGTCTCATAGAAGTCTTGCTGCTCCTTGGTATGAAACCTGTAGTCCACTGCAGTCCTTCTCCTTGAAGCATACGGATCTGCTTCTCTCCACTTCCAGAGCCCTGAATCTCTCCTGAGTTTCATATCCTCAGCCACAGGATGAGCATCGTTGTGGTCTGGGATCTTGGGCTTGAGCTTTCTGAGGACATTCTCTTCCTCTTCTTCTGCAACTTCAGGCACTGGGGCCTTGTTCTTCTCAGCAGCTGGGATGCTTCTTGTATTCCTCTTTGGCTTGGGCTTTGGAGCAGGCTTGGCCTTCGAAGCAGCTCCCCCTGACTTTATGGCATCACCCATCATCTTGGGTGCTTTTGGTGCTGGTGCAGCCACCTCTTCTTCTTCCTCATCTTCCATGATGGAGGCTTTGCCAAGCACTCTGGCTATAGTTTTCTTCACCCTTTCTTTCCTCTTCTTGCCCTCAGCAGCAACTGGCTCAATGGGAGTGGGCTTCTCAGTTGAAGCTCTTGCCTTTGACATAGGCTGCCTGCCTGCTGGCCTTTTGAACTTCAACCCTGGCTTTGTAACTGGTGCTGGCTCAACTCTCTTGGAGGTTGCTTCCTCTTCTGCCACATAATCCTCATCTTCTGAGTCTGAGGTTCTCTTCTTTCTCTAGCGTGTGGCAGCCTTAGGCAGATTGCTAGGGGTGCTCCTGCTGCCATCATCTGAGGAACTTGAGGGACTAGTGCCCTCACTCAGCTGCACTTGCTGTTCTGACAGGTTCTGGCTATCACTTTGGTCTAACATGATGCAAACTCTGACTGCTGACCCTGTGAATAGGTTATAGACGAGATAGAGTAGATGAGCATCACAAAGTGCAGAGATTTTTGCAAAAGAATAATCCAAAAACTTAGTTTTAGTTTCCCACTGAAAGCATCTCGGATCTACCAATTTTCAAACTCGGTGATACCGAAGCAGTTTTGGAACCTAAACTAGTGAACTCGGTTAGACCGAGCCACAGTTCGGTGGCACCGAGACTGCTAGGGTTTCACAGAATTCCAAAATCGGTCACACCGATAAGTAATTCTCGGCCAGACCGAGTCTCACTTGTGCAATGGCATAAGCCAAATCGGTGGGACCGAGTTTTTCAACTCGGTGGGTCCGAGATGGTTTCGGCGGAAACCTAACCCTAAAATTTTCGAATTAAACCTAATCTACGAGTTCATTGACTGGATAGGAGTTTATCAAACATGGCAAGAATCATGATGATCACAATGTGCTGGGAATCGGATTGGAGAATAGCAAAAAGATCGAGTCCATACCCTAGTGCGGCGGAGACTCGCTATGGCGGCAACGGCGGGGTAGAATTCCCGTTGACGGCGATGGAGACTAGCTACAGGAGGCTGCTGGCGGCGAGGAGACGATCCGGAGACCAAGTTGGCAGAGCAGGCTATCATGCGGGCGAAGAGGTTCGGAGAAATTTCCAAATTTTTGCCCGTGACTATATATAGCCCGACCCTGTCGGTGTGACCGAGTGGAACAACTCGGTGGCACCGAGATGCATAACTGCGAGCAGTTACTGCAACTCGGTGTGACCGAAACGTTCAAATCGGTTGCACCGAGATCGAAAACCTAGATCAACTTAATGATCTCGGTAGGACCGAAAGTGGGGACTCGGTCAGACCGAGAATCACAAAGAGGTTTTGGAAGTTTAAGTCTATGACGAATCGGGGACTCCAAGCGCTCCTCACACAGAGTGGTTCGAATCTGACTTGATCAAATTTTGTGATGTAGCATGAACAGAGTTTGAGACGAGAAAAGCATAAATAGCTAGAGGAGGTTCTTAGGCATTCTTGTCCATCCACTTGGCAAAAAGAAATAAAGCCAAACAATCAAAACAACAAGTGGATGTCCTCGATTGAGTAAAATATGCAACCAACATGCTCACACAATAAGATGGCAAATGAAATATGTGACAAAGCATGCACAGCCAATTCTAGCATCTATCAAGCAATTTGCGATGACTAGGTCATCTATATATGAGTATATTGACTTAGGAGTCAAGTGAGAACACTTGATCATAGGTCATACTCATCGTTTAAGCTCAAGTGGGGTTACCACTTTTACATAAAGCATTGTTGTGTTCACATCTTTAGAGTTGCTCTAGCTCAAGTCTTAGAGTAAAGCTCCCCCTAGATGTGATATCCCCCCTAAGAGGGATGAACTAACCTTGGGTTTTGTCGATGATGACTTCATGTAGATGTTGAAGATGTGGATGCTCAATGTTGATGTAGATCACTTGGAGCTATCCATTTGAGTGAATTGCACTTTCAATACCTACATGGGTTAGTCCCACAAGGAACAAACAAGGATATCCATAGACATAGAGTGATGCACACACAAGATGATGTCCATGAAAACTTTTAGGTTACCTTGTCCCTTGTCTTACCAACAAGAGGGTTTGTGACTCCTTGAACTAGTGCAAGATGTGGAAGTTGATTGCACTTGTTCTTGCCAAAATGATAAGAGTGAAGTATGTTGGCGGAGTCACCCTCAAGAACTCTATAGTTCTTCTTCTTTTGGATCCACATCATCTTGATGGGAATCCTTGGAGTTGTAGTCGTACTTGACGAAGTGGAACTTGAAGTAGTCTTGGGAATCCACTTGACTAAGGTCTTAGGAGCTTCTTCAAATGCATCAATTTCCTCTTGAAGCTTGTCCTTGCCTTTTTGCTTGTAGTCTTGTGGCGGAAGATCATCTTGAGCTTGTGTCCCCTTGAAGGAAGTGTCATACTTCTCTTGTTGAGGAACAAACTTTGTCTTGGGGTATTGATCTTCTTCCCACTCAACTCCATTGGCATTGAACTTTCGTTCAAAACCAACACCTTGATTCTTCCGGTGCATTCCTTGCTTGCGCACAATTTCCTCGAATTGCTTACTCCCGGCAAGGCTTTTGTACACTCCTTTCTCTATAATTCCCTTCAATAAGCTATTTTCTTTCTCAAGTGTAACTTGGCTAAGAGAATCATTAGTGGAATCAAGAGAACTACTAGAAGCAACAGTATTGGATTTAGCATGATCATTGTTACTACTAGAGGAAGAATCTTTCTTGTTCTTGTTACTAGACTTGACTTGAGGCATGTAAGTGGATAAGAGTAAACGCTTGCAATGTAAGAAGAACTTTTCTTGCGGAGATCATCATTGATTGCTTTTAAAAACTCATGCTCTTGCTCAAGATTGAGCTTTTCAAAGCGTAATTTCTCATGAGCTCTTAAAAGTTCTCGATGATCTTCGAAGATAGTTTCATGAGCTAACTTAAGAGTGTTTAGTTCTTTAGTTAGAGCCTCAATCTTCTCCTTATCATTGTCATTCGTTTTATCTTGATTAGCATGATTAATTGACGTTTCATCATAGTATTCATCACTAGAGTTGTCAACAAGCAAATCATCATCGCCTAACAAGTCATCTTCATCACTATTAAAATCAACATACTCGGGGTGTGTTACCTTAGGACCTTTGGCCATGAAGCATCTTCCAATTCCTTCATTTGGTGAATCAAATATGTCGTAGGAGTTGGATGACACAAGTGCTAGACCGGCAACACCTTCATCTTGAGTATCTTCGGAGTCGGAGTGATAACTTCTCTCGGAGTGGCTGTCGGAGTCGGAGCCGGATACCCATTCACCAACATGAGCTTGATGTCTTCCTTTTGTGTAGCTCCTTGATGTTTTTTCCTTCCTTTCCGAATCCTTGCTTCTCCGTGAGTACCTTCGTTCATAACGATCATCTCTACTCCTTCTCTCTCTTGGTGGTGAATCTTTGCTTCTTCTTTTTGGAGAATCTTCTCTTCTCTTGTAGGGAGCCGTACACTCATTGGAATAGTGTCCGGGTCTTCCAAAATTGTAGCAGTTTCGCTCTCGACTAGAAGATCTTTTTTCATTGTAGGACCTTGACTTGAAGCTTCTATCTTTGTTTCTACTCTTGTAGAACTTGTTGAAGTTCTTCACCATTAAGCTCAATTCTTTGTTGAAGTTTTGTCTCTCACTTGATGATGTAGGGGCTTCACATGAGGCTTTGTAGGCACCACTTGATTTGTTGTGAAGTTCCTCTTTATCCTTAAGTGACATCTCATGAGCAAAAATTCTTCCAATCACTTCCGTTGGCTTGAGATCTTTGTAATTGGGCATCATTTGGATCAACGTGCACACGGTATCATATTTTCCATCCAAGGCTCTTAGGATCTTCTTGATGATGAATCTATCGGTCATCTCTTCACTTCCTAAGCCGGCAATCTCATTTGTGATGAGAGCAAGCCTAGAGTACATTTCAGCGACACCTTCACCATCCTTCATCTTGAACTTGTCAAGTTGACTTTGAAGCACATCCAACTTGGATTCCTTGACGGAGTCGGTACCTTCGTGCATATCAATCAAAGTGTCCCAAATTTCCTTTGCATTCTCAAGACGGCTGATTTTGTTGAATTTCTTCGGGGCATAATCCGTTGAAGAGAATATCACAAGCTTGAGCATTGTATTGCAACATCTTCAACTCATCCGCGGTAGCTTCACGGTTCGGTTCTCTCCCATCAAAGAAGTCACCTTGCAAACCAACACACACAATAGCCCAAACGGCGGGGTTATGTCCAAGAATATGCATTTTCATTTTATGCTTCCAACTAGCAAAATTAGTACCATCAAAGTAAGGACCTCTACGGTGATAATTTCCCTCGCTAGATGCCATACTCTCCTAGGTTATGAAACCAAGGCTATGACCACCAAAAGTTATGGAGATCAAAGCAAATGGAGACCAAAGCTCTGATACCACTTGTAGGATCGAAAGTATGTCTAGAGGGGGGTGATTAGACTGCTTGACCAAATAAAAACTTAACCTTTTCCCAATTTTAGTTCTTGGCAGATTTTAGCTATTTTTAGGACAAGTCAAGCAATCATCACATAATTCAAGCAAGCATGCAAAGAGTATATTGGCAGCGAAAAGTAAAGCATGCAACTTGCAAGAATGTAAAGGGAAGGGTTTGGAGAATTCAAACGCAATTGGAGACACGGATGTTTTTCCCATGGTTCGGATAGGTGGTGCTATCCTACATCCACGTTGATGGAGACTTCAACCCACGAAGGGTAACGGTTGCGCGAGTCCACGGAGGGCTCCATCCACGAAGGGTCCACGAAGTAGCAACCTTGTCTATCCCACCATGGCCATCGCCCACGAAGGACTTGCCTCACTAGCGGTAGATCTTCACGAAGTAGGCGATCTCCTTGCCCTTACAAACTCCTTGGTTCAACTCCACAATCCTGTCGGAGGCTCCCAAGTGACACCTAGCCAATCTAGGAGACACCACTCTCCAAGAAGTAACAAACGGTGTGTTGATGATGAACTCCTTGCTCTTGTGCTTCAAATGATAGTATCCCCAACACTCAACTCTCTCTCACAGGATTTGGATCTGATGGAAAGAAGATTTGAGTGGAAAGCAACTTGGGGAAGGCTAGAGATCAAGATTCATATGGTAAGAATGGAATGTCTTGGTCTCAACACATGAGTAGGTGATTCTCTCTCAGAACAAATGAGTTGGAATGATGTATGTGTTCTGATGGCTCTCTCCATAAATGAAGAGGAGGTGGAGGGGTATATATAGCCTCCACACAAAATCCAACCGTTACACACAGTTTTCCAATCTCGGTGGGACCGAATCAACAAACTCGGTCGAACCGAAAAGGTAAACCTAGTGACCATTAGAGATTTTCGGTGGGACTGACATGCAACTCGGTAGGACCGATTCTGTTAGGGTTTGGGCATAACGTAATCTTGGTGAGACCGATTACACAAACTCGGTGAGACCGAGTTTGGTAATAAGCTAACCAGAGAGTTGGTCAGGTGAACTCGGTGGGACCGATTTGCTCTTTCGGTGAGACCAAAAAGTTACAAAAGGGAAACACAGAGTTTACATTGCAATCTCGGTGGGACCGATTCGCTCTTTCGGTGAGACCGAAAAGTTACGAAAGGGAAACAGAGAGTTTGCAACCCCATCTCGGTGAGACCGAGATCCCTATCGGTAGGACCGAATTGCTAGGGTTTGGCAGTGGCTTATGACATATGAAACTCGGTGGCGCCGGATAGATAGAATCGGTATGACCGGGTTTGGCTTAGGGTTTAGGTCATTTGTGGATATGGGAAAGTAGCTGAGGATTTTGGAGCATGTCATTAAGCACATGAAGCAAGAGGCTCATTAAGCAACACCTCATCCCTCCTTGATAGTATTGGCTTTTCCTAAAGACTCAATGTGATCTTGGATCACTAAAATATAAAATGAAGAGTATTGAGCTTTTGAGCTTGAGCCAATCCTTTGTCCTTAGCATTTTGAGGGTTCCACTTTCACATCCATGCCATGCCAATCATTGAGCTATCCTGAAATAATCATCTTGGAATAGCATTAGCTCAATGAGCTATATGTTGTTATGAATTACCAAAACCACCTAGGGATAGCTGCACTTTCACGACGCCCCCCTTTCCTCTTTCTCCCTTCCTCCTTCCTTTTCCAACAAGGCAAGAGGGGGGAGTCCTACTCCCGGTTGGAGTAGGACTCCTCCAGGCGCACCCATAGGGCCGGCCGCACCTCTCCCTCTCCCTCCTTTATATACTGAGGCAAGGGGGCACCCCATGACACACAAGTTGATCCTCGTGATCATTCCTTAGCTGTGTGCGGTGCCCCCTTCCACCATATTCTACCTCGGTCATATCGTAGCGGTGCTTAGGCGAAGCCCTGCGTCGGTAGAACATCATCACCGTCATCACGCCGTCGTGCTGACGAAACTCTCCCTCAACTTTTTGCTGGATCGGAACTCGAGGGACGTCACCGAGTTGAACGTGTGCAGAACTTGGAGGTGCCGTACGTTCGGTACTTGGATCGGTCAGATCGGGAAGACGTACGACTACTTCCTCTACATTGTGTCAACACTTCCGTTGCCGGTCTACGAGGGTACGTAGACAACACTCTCCCCTCTCGTTGCTATGCATCACCATGATCTTGCGTGAGCGTAGGAATTTTTTTGAAATTACTACGTTCCCCAACAGTGGCATCCGAGCCTATGTTTTATGCATTGATGTTGTGCACGAGTAGAACACAAGTGAGTTGTGGGCGATATAAGTCATACTGCTTACCAGCATGTCATACTTTGGTTCGGCGGTATTGTTGGATGAAGCGGCCCAGACCGACATTACGCGTACGCTTATGCGAGACTGGTTCTACCGACGTGCTTTGCACACATGTTGTTGGCGGGTGTCAGTTTCTCCAACTTTAGTTGAACCAAGTGTGGCTACGCCCAGTCCTTGCGAAGGTTAAAACAGCACCAACTTGACAAACTATCGTTGTGGTTTTGATGCGTAGGTAAGAACGGTTCTTGCTAAGCCCATAGCAGCCACGTAAAACTTGCAACAACAAAGTAGAGGACGTCTAACTTGTTTTTACAGGGCATGTTGTGATGTGATATGGTCAAGACATGATGCTAAATTTTATTGTATGAGATGATCATGTTTTGTAACCGAGTTATCGGCAACTGGCAGGAGCCATATGGTTGTCGCTTTATTGTATGCAATGCAATTGCGTTGTAATGCTTTACTTTATCACTAAGCGGTAGCGATAGTCGTGGAAGCATAAGATTGGCGAGACGACAACGATGCTACGATGGTGATCAAGGTGTCGCGCCGGTGACGATGGTGATCATGAAGGTGCTTCGGAGATGGAGATCACAAGCACAAGATGATGATGGCCATATCATATCACTTATATTGATTGCATGTGATGTTTATCTTTTATGCATCTTATCTTGCTTTGATTGACGGTAGCATTATAAGATGATCCCCCACTAAATTATCAAAGTATAAGTGTTCTTCCTGAGTATGCACTGTTGCGAAAGTTCTTCGTGCTGAGACACCACGTGATGATCGGGTGTGATAGGCTCTACGTTCAAATACAACGGGTGCAAAACAGTTGCACACGCGGAATACTCAGGTTTAACTTGACGAGCCTAGCATATAACAGATATGGCCTCAGAACACGGAGACCGAAAGGTCGAGCGTGAATCATATAGTAGATATGATCAACATATTGATGTTCACCATTGATACTACTCCATATCACGTGATGATCGGACATGGTTTAGTTGATTTGGATCACGTGATCACTTAGAGGATTAGAGGGATATCTTTCTAAGTGGGAGTTCTTAAGTAATATGATTAATTGAACCTAAATTTATCATGAACTTAGTACCTGATAGTATCTTGCTTGTCTATGTTTGATTGTAGATAGATGGCTCGTGTTGTTGTTCCGTTGAATTTTAATGTGTTCCTTGAGAAAGCAAAGTTGAAAGATGATGGTGGCAATTACACGGACTGGGTACGTAACTTGAGGATTATCCTCATTGCTGCACAGAAGAATTACGTCCTGGAAGCACCGCTAAGTGCCAAGCCTGCTGCCGGAGCGACACCAGATGTTATGAACGTCTGGCAGAGCAAAGCTGATGACTACTCAATAGTTCAGTGTGCCATGCTTTACGGCTTAGAACCTGGTCTTCAACGACGTTTTGAACGTCATGGAGCATATGAGATGTTCCAGGAGTTGAAGTTAATATTTCAAGCAAATGCCCGGATTGAGAGATATGAAGTCCCCAATAAGTTATATAGTTGCAAGATGGAGGAGAATAGTTCTGTCAGTGAACATATACTCAAAATGTCTGGGTATCATAATCACTTGACTCAACTGGGGGTTAATCTTCCTGTTGATAGTGTCGTTGACAGAGTTCTTCAATCACTACCACCAAGCTACAAAAGCTTCGTGATGAACTATAATATGCAAGGGATGAATAAAACTATTCCTGAGCTCTTCGCGATGCTAAAAGCCGCGGAGGTAGAAATCAAGAAGGAGCATCAAGTGTTGATGGTTAATAAGACCACCAGTTTCAAGAAAAAAGGGCAAAGGGAAGAAGAAAGGGAACTTCAAGAAGAACAGCAAACAAGTTGCTGCTCAGGAGAAGAAACCCAAGTCTGGACCTAAGCCTGAGACTGAGTGCTTCTACTGCAAGTAGACTGGTCACTGGAAGCGGAACCGCCCCAAGTATTTGGCGGATAAGAAGGATGGCAAAGTGAACAAAGGTATATGTGATATACATGTTATTGATGTGTACCTTACTAATGCTCGCAGTAGCACCTTTGGGTATTTGATACTGGTTCTGTTGCTAATATTTGCAACTCGAAACAGGGACTACGGATTAAGCGAACACTGGCGAAGAACGAGGTGACGATGCGCGTGGGAAACGGTTCCAAAGTCGATGTGATCGCGGTCGGCACGCTACCTCTACATCTACCTTCGGGATTAATATTAGACCTAAATAATTGTTATTTGGTGCCAGCATTGAGCATGAACATTATATCTGGATCTTGTTTGATGCGAGACGGTTATTCATTTAAATCAGAGAATAATGGTTGTTCTATTTATATGAGTAATATCTTTTATGGTCATGCACCTTTGAAGAGTGGTCTATTTTTGATGAATCTCGATAGTAGTAACACACATATTCATAATGTAGAAGCCAAAAGATGCAGAGTTGATAATGATAGTGCAACTTTATTTGTGGCACTGCCGTTTAGGTCATATCGGTATAAAGCGCATGAAGAAACTCCATACTGATGGACTTTTGGAACCACTTGATTATGAATCACTTGGTACTTGCGAACCGTGCCTCATGGGCAAGATGACTAAAACACCGTTCTCCGGTACTATGGAGAGAGCCATAGATTTGTTGGAAATCATACATACCGATGTATGTGGTCCGATGAATATTGAGGCTCGTGGCGGATATCGTTATTTTCTCACTTTCACAGATGATTTAAGCAGATATGGGTATATCTACTTAATGAAACATAAGTCTGAAACATTTGAAAAGTTTAAAGAATTTCAGAGTGAAGTTGAAAATCATCGTAACAAGAAAATAAAGTTTCTACGATCTGATCGTGGAGGAGAATATTTGAGTTACGAGTTTGGTGTACATTTGAAAACTTGTGGAATAGTTTCGCAACTCACGCCACCCGGAACACCACAGCGTAATGGTGTGTCCGAATGTCGTAATCGTACTTTATTAGATATGGTGCGATCTATGATGTCTCTTACTGATTTACCGTTATCGTTTTGGGGTTATGCTTTAGAGACAGCTGCATTCACGTTAAATAGGACACCATCGAAATCCGTTGAGACGACGCCTTATGAACTGTGGTTTGGCAAGAAACCAAAGTTGTCGTTTCTGAAAGTTTGGGGCTGCGATGCTTATGTGAAAAAGCTTCAACCTGATAAGCTTGAACCCAAATCGGAGAAATGTGTCTTCATAGGATACCCAAAGGAGACTGTTGGGTACACCTTCTATCACAGATCCGAAGGCAAAAAATTTGTTGCTAAATTCGGAGTTTTTCTAGAGAAGGAGTTTCTCTCGAAAGAAGTGAGTGGGAGAAAAGTAGAACTTGATGAGGTAACTGAACCTGCTCCCTTATTGGAAAGTGGTACATCACAGAAACCGGTTTCTGTGACACCTACACCAATTAGTGATGAAGCTAATGATAATGATCATGAAACTTCAGATCAAGTTACTACCGAACCTCGTAGATCAACCAGAGTAAGATCCGCACCTGAGTGGTACGGTAATCCTGTTCTGGAAGTCATGCTACTAGATCATGATGAACCTACGAACTATGAAGAACCGATGGTGAGCCCAGATTCCGCAAAATGGCTAGAAGCCATGAAATCTTAGATGGGATCCGTGTATGAGAACAAAGTGTGGACTTTGGTTGACTTTCCCGTTGATCGGCAAGCAATTGAGAATAAATGGATCTTCAAGAAGAAGACTGACGCTGACGGTAATGTTACTGTCTACAAAGCTCGACTTGTTGCAAAAGGTTTTCGACAAGTTCAAGGGATTGACTATGATGAGACCTTCTCACCCGTAGCGATGCTTAAGTCTGTCCGAATCATGTTAGCAATTGTCACATTTTATGATTATGAAATTTGGCAAATGGATGTCAAAACTGCATTCCTGAATGGATTTCTCGAAGATGAATTGTATATGATGCAACCAAAAGGTTTTGTCGGTCCAAAGGGAGCTAACAAAGTGTGCAAGCTCCAGCGGTCCATTTATGGACTAGTGCAAGCCTCTCGGAGTTGGAATAAACGCTTTGATAGTGTGATCAAAGCATTTGGTTTTGTACAGACTTTTGGAGAAGCCTGTATTTACAAGAAAGTGAGTGGGAGCTCTGTAGCATTTCTGATATTATATGTCGATGACATATTATTGATTGGAAATGATATAGAATTTCTGGATAGCATAAAAGGGATACTTGAATAAGAGTTTTTCAATGAAAGACCTCGGTGAAGCTGCTTACATATTGGGCATTAAGGTCTATAGAGATAGATCAAGACGCTTAATTGGACTTTCACAAAGCACATACCTTGACAAGGTTTTGAAGAAGTTCAAAATGGATGAAGCAAAGAAAGGGTTCTTGCCTGTGTTACAAGGTGTGAAGTTGAGTAAGACTCAATGTCCGACCACCGCAGAAGATAGAGAGAAAAATGAAAGATGTTCCCTATGCTTCAGCCATAGGCTCTATCATGTATGCAATGTTGTGTGCCAGACCTGATGTGTGCCTTGCTATAAGTCTAGCAGGGAGGTACCAAAGTAATCCAGGAGTGGATCACTAGACAGCGGTCAAGAACATCCTGAAATACCTGAAAAGGACTAAGGATATGTTTCTCGTATATGGAGGTGACAAAGAGCTCATCATAAATGGTTACGTTGATGCAAGCTTTGACACTGATCCGGACGATTCTAAATCGCAAACCGGATACGTGTTTTTACTGAACGGTGGAGCTTTCAGTTGGTGCAGTTCTAAACAAAGCATCGTGGCGGGATCTACATGTGAAGCGGAGTACATAGCTGCTTCGGAAGCAGCAAATGAAGGAGTCTGGATGAAGGAGTTCATATCCGATCTAGGTGTCATACCTAGTGCATCGGGTCCAATGAAAATCTTTTGTGACAATACTGGTGCAATTGCCTTGGCAAAGGAATCCAGGTTTCACAAGAGAACCAAACACATCAAGAGACGCTTCAATTCCATTCGGGATATAGTCCAAGTGGGAGACATAGAAATTTGCAAGATACATACGGATCTGAATGTTGCAGACCCGCTGACTAAGCCTCTTCCACGAGCAAAACATGATCAGCACCAAGGCTCCATGGGTGTTAGAATCATTACTGTGTAATCTAGATTATTGACTCTAGTGCAAGTGGGAGACTGAAGGAAACATGCCCTACAGGCAATAATAAAGCTATTATTTATTTCCTTATGTCATGATAAATGTTTATTATTCATGCTAGAATTGTATTAACCGGAAACATAATACATGTGTGAATACATAGACAAAAACAGAGAGTCACTAGTATGCCTCTACGTGACTAGCTCGTTAATCAAAGATGGTTATGTTTCCTAACCATAGACATGACTTGTCATTTCATTAACGGGATCACATCATTAGGAGAATGATGTGATTGACTTGACCCATTCCGTTAGCTTAGCACTTGATCGTTTAGTTTGTTGCTATTGCATTTTTCATAACTTATACATGTTCCTATGACTATGAGATTATGCAACTCCCGTTTACCGGAGAACACTTTGTGTGCTACCAAATGTCATAACGTAACTGGGTGATTATAAAGGTGCTCTATAGGTGTCTCTGAAGGTACTTTTTGGGTTGGCGTATTTCGAGATTAGGATTTGTCACTCTGATTGTCGGAGAGGTATCTCTGGGCCCTCTCGATAATGCACATCACTCAAGCCTTGCAAGCATTGCAACTAATAAGTTAGTTGCAGGATGATGTATTACAGAACGAGTAAAGAGACTTGCCGGTAACGAGATTGAACTAGGTATTGAGATACCGACGATCGAATCTTGGGCAAGTAACATACCGATGACAAAGGGAACAACGTATGTTGTTATGCGGTCTGACCGATAAAGATCTTCGTAGAATATGTAGGAGCCAATATGAGCATCCAGGTTCCGCTATTGGTTATTGACCGGAGACGTGTCTCGGTCATGTCTACATAGTTCTCGAACCCGTAGGGTCCGCACGCTTAAAGTTCGGTGACGATCGTAATTAGGGTTTTTGTGTTTTGATGTACCGAAGGTTGTTCGGAGTCCCGGATTTGATCACGGACATGAAGAGGAGTCTCGAAATGGTTGAGACATAAAGATTGATATATTGGAAGCCTATATTTGGATATCGGAAATGTTCCTGGTGAAATCGGGATTTTACCGGAGTACCAGGGGGTTACCGGAACCCCCCGGGGGTTATTGGGCCTACATGGGCCATAAGGGAGAAGAGGAGGGCCGGCCAGGGCAGGCCACGCACCCCCTCCCCCCTAGTCCAAATAGGACAAGGAAGGGGGCGGCGCCCCCCTTTCCTCTTTCTCCTTCCTCCTTCCTTTTCCAACAAGGCAAGAGGGGAGAGTCCTACTCCCGGTTGGAGTAGGACTCCTCCAGGCGCACCCATAGGGCCGGCCACACCTCCCCCTCTCCCTCCTTTATATACTGAGGCAAGGGGGCACCCCATGACACACAAGTTGATCCTCGTGATCGTTCCTTAGCCGTGTGCGGTGCCCCCTTCCATCATATTCCACCTCGGTCATATCGTAGCGGTGCTTAGGCGAAGCCCTGCGTCGGTAGAACATCATCACCGTCATCACGCCGTCGTGCTAACGAAACTCTTCCTCAATGTTTTGCTGGATCGGAACTCGAGGAACGTCACCGAGTTGAACGTGTGCAGAACTCGGAGGTGCCGTACATTCGGTACTTGGATCGGTCGGATCGGGAAGACGTACGAGTACTTCCTCTACGTTGTGTCAACACTTCCGTTGCCGGTCTACGAGGGTACGTAGACAACACTCTCCCCTCTCGTTGCTATGCATCACCATGATCTTGCGTGAGCGTAGGAATTTTTTTGAAATTACTACGTTCCCCAACAGTAATATCCTCCCGTGAGTCCTTGATCTTGATCATACACATGTGCGTGTATGATTAATGTATGATTGAATCGAGGGCGTCACACCGTGTACTTACCTCGGTGGGCTCATTGGCAAGCTACAGTTTAACCAGATTCAGCTTTGATAATTCCGCATGTAGTTCTGAACAAGTTGGCGGTCTTTTTGTTCACCAGCCGCATGTGATGATCAAGCATAGTGGCGGACTACGCCCTTGGTTTGATTGCTTTATCAGCAGAAGTTCGAGTCCCAGCAACAGTTCGAAAATTGAGTTTCCAGTACTTGATGTGTGTGGGGCTATGTCCCATGAGCTTGTGATGTACATAGATCATCAGCTGGACATCACTGACTTGCGGAATGTTGAATTTATCGGCCGGTGCTCCCTAATTGGTCTTCATTCAGATTATCTGCTCTCGGACGATATGGATCTGTTGGGATTTGACATGGGCATGGACCAGCTTGACACGTCTTGGGATCCTGGAGGCCTTAGATTGTTGTTGCTAAGGAAATTGATTCGACGAGAGGTGTTTCAAAAAGGGAGGTGCGCCATCTTGGTTGCCCGCTGTCTTGTCACCTTCCTTCCTAGCTTCTACTTTTCGGTCGTCGACAATTATGATGGTGGAGGTGATTAGCAAGAGAGCACATGCCACGGGTGGTATACTACCCTTTACCGGCTCCGATCAACAATGTTCTCAAGGAGGGAGGGGTGTCATTGCTATTGCTGCCTGCTTCGCACAAGGCTCCGTCGACCGCAAGTACTCCAACGGCTTCAACAATGACTACTCCCTCGACAGTTCCTTTGGCTGGGTCGCCATCGTCCATGACTACTACTCCCATGTCGTTCAAGGCACCCCGCCTTCTGCTACCATCGCAACTTCAAGCAAGTTAACGACCATCGAGTGCAATGGGATCCGGGCGGTCCTTGGTGGGGCCGACTTGGGGTCAAGCCGGATTTCAAGGAGGGAGGGATGTTAGGAGCCCTCCTAACCTGTACACGTACAGGGCCTACCCCTTGGGCCAGCTCATGGACTTGGCCCATCCGAGACTCATCGCTCCAACTACTTAAGCCAGACGCACAGAAGGAGAGGCCATCCAGTGGATCACGGCAACGGCGGCGGCACCTGTTCCTCTCTATCCCTCGATCCCCTTCTTCCAATTCATGTACCCGATACTATAATCGCTACTTGAGACTCGAATTCGTGAGCTAGTGTAATAGATCGAGAGATATACTACTGGGTTCCTAACACATGGTGCAATCAAATGCGTTGATGGTGGCCAAGACATTGGAGGCAAAGAAGGAGTTGGCCGACAAGTAGACGCAAGAGAAGCAAGAAAAGTGGCATTTACTCAAGGAAGAGGGGTTGCGCAAGGCCGCCATTGAGGAGAGATGAGCCCTTGCCGAGGAGAACAAGGCCTTGGCTAAGCTTCTTCAAGAGGAGAATAAGATCATGATGATGAATGACAATGACATGGACGACCTCACCAAAGAATGGCACGATATTGCAAGGAGGGAGATCTTGGAGAGAAGGAAGCAAGCCGCGACGGGTGGTGGCTTCGATGCCAGTGATGGAAAGTGATTATGGTGATGATGGTTATGGATTACACTGGTGATGGTGGTGTAGAGTGATGATGCCAGTCATGGAGATGGATGGTGGTGTAGAGTGATGATGCCAGTCATGGAGATGGCAGTGGTTTTTGCATGAGGTTCTTCTAAGTCATGGATGAAACTATGTTTAATTTTTGCGCAAACTATGTTTGATTGTTCAAATTTGTAGCCATTTATCGAAATTGCTGTCAAATTGTCCATTTTGTTTTTTCGTTTTGAGGGCTCGCGTGGGCTGCGGCGGAACAGACCCCTAAGGCCGGATGTGTGAATATTCTGTTTTACCGTTTGGCTTTGCGGACTCTGTTTCATCGCAGCCCACGCCAGTCTTTAAAACATGTTTTTCATGGTCCTTATATCCCGCTTTAAAGTTTGTGATACGAGAGATTTGCTAGACATGCTCTAATGTCGGTAAGAAGTCAATTGGATCGGGACTCTCCGTTTTTGCTGTTGCAACGTACGTGCGCGCTGCGCCGAGCATCCGTCCGCCTCCTCCAGAATCTCCAAGCAAAATGGTACACGGCCACAATTCCGTGGTGACAGCTCGCTGCATCCAGCCCGCCGAGGGGACAGAACACGCGCGCGGTTGAGCCGTTGCGCCGGCCGTGCGAGGAAACACCAGGCTGCCGTGCCGCGGCACGTAAGCCGTCCCAGCCGACGAGCTGTGCGCCGTTCTAGATTCAGTTCAGTTCAGACTGTTACTCTGCACCTCCGGTTCAGTTAGCAGATGAGATGATCAGGCAGTAAAACAAATGCTGTGGCTGGATGGTTCTGAAATCTCGCAATCCTTCCTCGTTCCGCGGGGCCCGGGAAGCAGCGGGACGCTGCCGCCCATCCATCGTCCATATCCCATCCGTCCAATGTTAAAGCCTCGGTACCTCCACAGTCCACACTCCGCTTGTCCATTACCTCGCACCTCGACGCTACCCACCCACCCACGCTCCATCATACCCCTGTGAGTCTGTGACGACATCAGAAAGGCGCCATGGAAGAGGACAAGAAGCAGAGAAGAAGGCAGGGCCACCCCCTCCTGCGGGGAGGAGGCGCGAGGACGGAGCCCTACACGCACGGCTTCTCCGCCACCCAGATGATGTCGCTCACCGCCGTCTGCGGCGCGCTGGTCCCGTCGCTGCCGCCCGACGCCCACCACCTGGCCGCCGACAAGGCCGTCCGGGACTTCTTCCTCGCATCCGCCGCCGACCCGCCCGTTCCGGACGAGGTTAGTAGCACACACACACATATAGTACCTGCGACTAGCTACCATACGACGACCTGTCTTGACGACGTGCGTTTTGCTACCAACCGGCGGCTGACTCTGTGCGTACACGCGCGCTCAGGTGGCGCAGCTGATGTCGGCAATGTGTCTCCGGGAGGCGCTGACGCTGGTGCGGACGGTGCTGTGGCTGCTGGGCACGCGGCTGGGGACGCTCGCACTGTGCGGCGCCCGGTGCCTGTCGTGGAGCTCCCCGTTCGTGCAGCGGTTCGCGGAGATGCCGGTGGACCGGCGGGAGGACGCGCTGCGCCGGTGGAGCCGGGAGACCATGCTCCCACCTCTGCGCCTCTTCTTCCTCCTCGTCAAGGTCTTCTGCCTCTACGTCTTCTACTCCTGGGTAAGCACGCCTACTTTTGTAGCACTAGTACTATGTCTTGACCATTTGCCACACCCGGTACAAATTCATGTACAGTTTGCAAATGAAAAAACATTAGCTAAGCTTCTCGAGTATTCCCTCCGTTCCTAAATAGGAGTATACGTCTATGTAGAGATTCTACTATTAATCACATACAGAGTATATAAAATCATTTTAGAGTGTGTATATGATTCATAGTAAAATCTCTGCAAAGACTCGAACGAAGGGAGTACATTGCATCGGCAGGCGGCAGCGTATACACGAGTATATTTGTGGTGGAAGTATACAATCTTGCTGTTGGCCATGGCGCCTCTGCGCGCGCGGCACGGTGCAATAATGGACGCATGCATGCACGCTGTTTAGCAGCCAGTGTACCACGGCTTTCATGATAGTCTGACGAAAGGCCACATGCTCTTTGTGAACATCGGGTGGTTCGTCAGTAATCGTTTTACTCCTTGGGCCGAACGTGTAAATTGTAGGCTTAGCGCGACGGATCCCAGGCCCTGCGAATCACCGCCGCAGAGACTAGTCATAATGGAGAGTAATTTAGGGCATCTTCAATGGTTATAAGATAGTTGTTGGTAGACTTTGCCACTTAGGATTTTTTATTATGTGTCATACAATAAATGAGGAAAGAGATGAAGGTTGTATGTACATAAACCAACACCCATTGCACAAACTTTAATGTAGAATGAGAGAGCACCCTATTTATTATCTCACATCCTATTTGACAAACTAGATACAATTCATTGGAGTTGTTGTATGTTAAGGTGTTGGTTGATGACATGACATATTTTACCAACAAGCTAACATACAAACTATTGAAGATGCCCTTAGGAGGTGTTTGGTTTAGGGATTTTTTAGTCCCAAAGATTAGAAAAAATCCTTAAAAAGTCCCTAGGAATCAAATAGGAGGGACCTTTTCTACAGGTACTAGAAAAAGACTTTATTGGAGAGTCCATTTTATTAGTCTCTGGGAATAAAAAAAAGTCATAGAACTTCTGAACCAAACACCCTCTTAGGTCTCCTTTGGTTTAGAGGAATCTTGTGCTCTTTGGTTTGTAGGAATGAAATCCTATTCCTGTGGAGTAATTCTTCCTATCCTCCACATTTCATAGAAAAATAAACATTAGCCTAGACTTAATGGAAAAAATCATATGATGTGAACCAAAGAGTATCTCCTTTCTTATTCCTACTCATAGGATTTAAGGTACATGTCATTTCATTTCGTATGACTTTCCTATTCCTATGATTTTCCTACCCTATAAACCAAAAGAGGCTTTAGACTAATAACATCACATTTTACTAGACTATGTTACTACTTCCTCCGTCCGGGTTTATTAGGCCTAAAGACAACTTTTCTTAGACCAAGACACATAGTAATTTGCTCACATTAATTTTTTCATTCCACTCACAATGCACTCTCTCACATGCATGCAGCCAATGAAAAAGCACGCACGAAGTGTATTAATTTTTCAGGCATAGCACCAACAACAATGACTTTCAATGCAACCAATGAAATGGTTGCATGCATGTACCTTTCCAAAGCGAGGCCTTATAAAAGGGGACATGCTTGTAATGCTGAGAGGACTAATAAATCCGGATGGAGGGAGTACCTTCATAGTGGGTAGTAACATATGTGTGTTGTCATGTTATGATTCATTTATTAGTCTATAGAGTCATATTGTCTTGATATGTGTGATGTTACATTAACTAGCTAAGTTACCATCATCATCTTTCTCATCATTAAATATATGCAACATAAGCAAAATTATCTTAAAAAGTGTGATGTTATTAGTGATGGTACTTCCACTGTGGCCAGTCTGACGGTGATGCGTGGATGGATCCATGCCGATCATGGTGTGCACCGCTGGCCGTTGGTTATTACCGTATGGACAATCCAAGAGAGTGAGACGTGTCCCCGTTTTTAGAATTTATTAGTGGTTGGAGACCTTATGGCACAGGCACACTTAATTTCTTGTTGGGTTTTTCCCAATTTTTTCCCAAATTGTCTTGGCTGCGACTTCCGAACAATCTCATTAATTCTTCACCTTCTCCGACGAGACCAATCGGGCCCGAACTTAGGTAGCGTGCTAGAAATAGATTATTTTTTTGAGAACGAAAATAGATTTTAAGTTGAAAATGACAGGAACCAGCTCCGACAATGCAGTGGATTTGTTGAGTTGAAAATGACAGCAAACAGCTCTGACGATGGTGTTTCATTTCCCGCAGACCGACGAGAACTCGGAGAATCCTCACTGGCGAGCGATCGGGTACAGCCCGCCAACCAACGAGGCTCCGGAGCAAGAAGAGCAGGCAGACACCAAGCGGCCACTCGACAACGGCGTTGTCGAGACCATCCACCAGACGGACGCGTCCCTCCCGACCAGCCTCGCCGAGAAGGGCCTCGCGGTGACCGAGGACGCGTCGCGGAACGTGTGCAGGATCGAGTGCGATGTCGTCATCGTCGGCTCCGGCTGCGGCGGGGGCGTGGCCGCCGCGGTGCTCGCAGGGGCCGGCCACAAGGTGGTGGTCATCGAGAAGGGGAACTACTTCACGGCCAGGGACTACACGTCCATCGAGGGCCCGTCGATGAGCCAGCTCTACGAGTACGGCGGGTTCGTGAGCACGATCAGCGGCAGCGGGCTCCTCCTGGCCGGCTCCACGGTCGGCGGCGGCTCAGCCGTCAACTGGTCGGCCTGCATCAAGACACCCGACAGCGTGCGCAAGGACTGGGCGGCCGCGCACGGCCTGCCGCTGTTCGACAAGTCAGAGTACACCGCCGCGATGGACGCGGTGTTCAAGCGGCTTGGCGTGGCGTCGGGCTGCAAGGAGGAGGGGCTCCAGAACAAGGTCCTGCGCAAGGGGTGCGAGAAGCTGGGGTACAAGGTCGAGCCGGTGGCGAGGAACTCGTCGGAGGGCCACTACTGCGGCAGCTGCGGGTACGGCTGCCGCACCGGGGACAAGCGCGGCACGGACACGACATGGCTGGTCGACGCGGTGGCCCGCGGCGCCGTGATCCTGACGGGTTGCAAGGCGGAGAAGCTGCTGTTCACTGACGCGGCCGGTGCGAGGGGGAAGCGGTGTGTCGGTGTGGTGGCTACCAGCTCCAACCCGGCGATCACGAGGAAGCTGGAGGTGCGCGCCAAGGTGACCGTCGCAGCGGGCGGCTCCCTCCTCACGCCGGTGCTGCTGCGCGGCAGCGGGCTCAAGAACCCGCACATCGGCAAGAACCTCCACCTCCACCCGACCGCCATGGCGTGGGGCTACTTCCCGCCGGGCAAGATGCCGGAGCTGAAGGGCAAGATGTACGAGGGCGGCATCATCACGTCCCTGCACAAGGTGGAGGCCGCCGGCGGCGACGGGCTGCCGCACCGGGCCATCCTGGAGACGCCGCTGATGGGCGTGGCCGCCGCGGGGACGCAGTTCCCCTGGGTGTCCGGGCGCGACATGAAGGAGCGGATGCTCAACTACGGGCGGACGGTGCACATCTTCTCCCTGGTGAGGGACCGCGGGTCGGGGACGGTGCACGGCGAGCGGCGGATCGCGTACCACCTGGACCCGGTGGACCGGGAGAACCAGCGCGAGGGGCTGCGGCGGGCGCTGCGCATCCTGGTGGCGGCCGGCGCGACGGAGGTGGGCACGCACCGGAGCGACGGGCAGAGGCTGAGGTGCAAGGGCGCGACGGAGGAGGAGGTGGAGGAGTTCCTGGACGGCGTGACCGGGGTGCGCGGGCCGCAGTCCAAGAGCGAGAACTGGAGCCTGTGCTGCACGGCGCACCAGATGGGCAGCTGCAGGATGGGCGCGACGGCCGGGGACGGCGCCGTGGACGCGCGCGGCGAGAGCTGGGAGGCGGAGCGGCTGTACGTGTGCGACGGCAGCGTCCTGCCCAGCGCGGTGGGCGTCAACCCCATGATCACCATACAGTCCGTGGCCTACTGCCTCGCCACCGGCATCGCGGAGCAGCTGAAACGCGACCCGTCCTCCGGGAGAAACCACTCCACAGATTAATAATAGTTGCGGCACGTACGCGGAATAAGTTTGGGTCTTGTTTGTGATACAAGAACGTTGCGGATCAGTATGGACATATGGTTGAGATTACGAAGTGCTGCGTGCTCATCTTGGTCTGTGCAGTACTGCTTTCATGCTTGAAAAGAAGATCTATACATTTTGATTGAAATCAGATGGTGCAAATATTTTACTATGTAAGTTCATAAAAATATTTCAACAACTACAATGTCAAAATACTATCATTTTTCTGCGGTGTAAAAAAAGTATCATTTAATGCAATAAAATATTTATTATGCATATCTAGGCGTTGTAGTTGTTGATTTTTTTTTTCTAATCAAACTTTACAACATTTGATTTCAGACAAAACTTTCAAGCTTTCTTTTTTAGTACAGAGGGAGTGATGGCGAACAATTGGCATTGCGCATTCATTCGAGTCATTTTTCTTCTCCGCAGGAGAAACATGGGGTAAAATTGCATTAATCGTTTTTATGCCCTAAAAACGTATGAATGGTGCACAAGTTAGCGCAGTGCCACAGCTCGCTCGACAATTTTGTAGCGAAGTGTTTTTTTTATGGGTACAGTATAGCAAGATGGTTTCTGGAGGCAAATTTGATAATTTTGACCTCGAGACGAAATCAATTCAGAATTGAACTGCCTGTGAAACTATTTCACGTCGATGACCTTTTTGTGTAGCGCCCGCCACGCAGGCGCCACATCCAATGGTGCAGCGCCTACCTCGGGGGGTTGCACGCTAGTCCACCGTGGCAGCCCCTGGGCCCGCACCCAGGAGTGCAGCGCCTAGGAGCTAGGCGCCACACATTTAATGTGCAGCGCCTAGCGCTCGGGCGCTGCACTGTGACTTATCCAGCTGCTTGGCTGGGGCCCCCTCCCCCACTCCCCCCACCCCACACGCCCCAACCCGAGCTTTGCCCCCTCTCCCCCTCTCTCCCCCTCTCAAATCCTCTCCCAAATCTTGCAAATTTGAAGAATTTGTCCGTGGATTTCGAAGTCAAACCCTCCCTCAAGGTAATCTTCTCCGATCCCCTTGTTTTGATCCAAGTAATGTTATCAAATTGCTCATTTGTTGCTAGTTTGGGGAAACCCTAGTTTTGTTGGTATCTAGAGATTTGCATGGAGATATGAGATCTTTGTTTGCCAATTTCCTATGATTAGGCTTTGTTAGTATGTTAGGGTTATTCTTAGGGGTGTTCTTATATTGGTGGTAGGGTTAGGTTTAGGGCTAGGGTTATGGTTAGGGTTAGGGTTAGGGTTGTTGTTTGATATATATTTTAGGGTTTGTATTCCGTGTTAATCCTTAAATTAGTACTCATGGAAGCAATGTTACGTTGTGTTGTTTGAATGCTTATAGGGATGGGAAGAACATGTGTGTTTGTTCATCATGGGGACAAAGACGCCTTCTTGAAAGGCAATATTGAACCGGACCCGGATGAGCTTGACATGGTGTTTGATAGTAGTCCTAGCTATGCGGAGCTCTTGCAACAAGTGAGGAAAGATTTGAATTGGATGGACCCTAGTGATATCATTGAGTTGGAGGGAAGGCATAATGTAGGTTTTGGAATGCACATCCGTTGGAAGACAATGCATGTCAACTCAGAGCAACGTTGGGTTGCATACAAGGAAACGGTGGCCGAATCACTTGACAAGGCTCTTGAGTTATTTGCAACGAAGAAGGTTGATTCAAGTTTGCATTTGGACTTGAACCGGAAACCCTCCCCTTTGGTTGCTAGTAGCCCCCCACCCTTGAAGCGAGATGAAATTGTTGAACCTCTTTTGACCCAAGAAGTGAGGCCAACATTGAGCCCGTTTACAAACAACCAAGATGAAGCTTTGCAGGAGGACAATGATGAGTATGCGGACGATGACAATGAAGTTGATCTCCATGACAACAATGTGGGTGATCTCGACAAATATCATTTGCAAGAGACAATGGACCATTCCATCCCTTTTTCCCGTGCATATGCATCAGATTTGGATGACGAAGGTCTCGATGAACAAGTTGATGAGGAGGGCTTCACGGTGAAGGAGGCTGAAGCTTTCGAGAAGGTATTCGGTCGGGATCACAAGACACCATTGTTCAAGGATGTTAGTCTCGTGGATGAAGCCGTTGTGGATGGTGGCAAATCTATATCTCTTGGGGTTAGGCCAAGGTCTCACCGTGATTTGAGAGACGACAAGAACTGGATTGCTAAAGGGTCTAAGTTCGAAACCTTCTTGGAATTGAAGATGTGGCTCGACAACTACTCGGTTACGCATTATCGTCCACACAAGGTGGTGCACTCGGACGTCAATGTGCGCTACATGGTTGCATGTGCATATGAAGATGAAATATGTCCGTGGATTGTGCGTGCAAGACCATGGACAGGAGGTCCCACTTGGCACGTAGTGAGTTGTGTGCCAACTCACATGTGCCGAGGCAAAAGGGTGGATGGCAAGATTGTGTCCCAAGACCACAGACAACTCACGTCCGAGTTCATCGCTTACAGGCTCTCGAACTCAATATCCACACTTCCAACAATGAGCGTCCAACATGGCATTGACCTTGTGAAAGCCATCTTTCATTACAAGGTGAAGTACGGCAAGGCACGGAAGGCGAAGCAAGCCGCATTTAAGATGTTGTATGGTACTTGGGAGGAAGCATACAACGGAATCCCTAGGTTGGTGTTAACCATGGCCGCCACAAACCCGGGCATGGTTCATGTGGTCGAGCCTCATGGGCACCAAACAACGGATCATGAAGGAAGGAAAGTCCGAGTATTTGGTCGTGCATTTTGGGCGTTCGAGCAATGCGTGAGGGCTTTCGAACACTGTAGGCCGGTCATCGCCATTGATGGCACGTTCTTGACCGGACAATATAAGGGCACCTTGTTGGTTGCGATAGCAAGTGATGCCAATAACCGGGTGTTGTCATTGGCATTTGCTTTGGTTGAGGCGGAGAACAATGACAACTGGGAGTGGTTTTTGCATCTTTTGAGGACGAAGGTGTTACCCGCTCAAAGGGAAATTTGTGTCATATCGGATCGACATCAAGGAATTCTTAACGCGGTGGAGATTGACATTTCCGGCATGCTCCGTTGCACCATCTATGGTGCATGAGGCACTTTTGTTCAAACTTCTATAGGGCATGTGGCCTTAAGGAGTTGGCCGATGATCTTCAAGATTGTTGTTCGCTTTCTCCGAGAAGCGATTCGCCACTTTGTTGAACAAATTGCTCGCACACAAAAAAACTTGATTCCGGGGGTCAAGACTTTCTCAATAAGCACATTCAACACCGGAACAAGTGGGCACGTGATTTTGATGAAGATGGCCGGAGACACGGTCAAATGACAAGCAATATGGCCGAATGCTTCCCTACGGTGCTCAAAGGTGCACGTGGATTACCCGTGACGGCAATAGTGGTGATGGACTTGGCCGTGGTGATGGACAAGGGCAAGGTTGTTATAGAGGAATGTTTGGATACCTCGATGGACCATTTCCGTATGTTGCTCACTAACTATAATGTTTCATATGTTTTTTTTCATATTTCTTCTTTTTCATATGTTCTTGTTTTACATGTGCTTCCATTTGTTCTTATTGTCTTTACTAACCATTATGTTTCACTCATTGTAGGTATGGCGGCTTCCCAACCCAACAAACCAACAATGAAGGAGGATGGCGAAGATGAGATGGCGGGATGGTGGGAGAAGGCTGCGAAGAAGCTTAGAGAGGAGGATGCAGCCAAGCTAAAGAAGAAGAATGAAGAGGAGCTTGAGGAGAAGAGGAAGGCAAAAGAGAGAGCGTCAAATGCGATGCGCGCTAGGGAGCAAGGGTTGGTGAGGAAATGTGAGGAGGCACAAAAGAAGCGTCAAAAGGATTTTGAAGAAGGAACCATGAAGCTTTGGGCAATTGCAGCTGAAAAAAAGAGAGGGAGAATCAGATATTCATGGAGAGGGTGGTTAAGGAGGCCCACCTCATAAGGAAAAGGGAGGAGGAAGAGGAAGAAGAGAGGAAGAAGAAGAAGGGAAAGGGGCCTTGCTCTATGCAATAGAGCTATGTCATCTTCAACTTGCTTGTGGACGATGATCATGTTGTCCTCTAAACTATGCTCTTCGATTTGGTTGTGAACTACTATGTGTCATGAACTACTATCTCTCCTTCTCGATTTGGTTGTGAACTACTATGTGTCGTGAAGTACTATGTATTTCCTCCTAAATTTGGTTGTATGAACTACTCCTCATGTGTTATGAACTAGTATGTGTCATGAAGTACTATGTGTCGTGAAGTACTTTGTGCATATGTTGTCTTCACAGTGGTTTGCTCTCCGGTGCTAGGCGTTGCACAGTAGAATGTGGTGCCTCCAGGCTAGGCGTTGCACCGGCTGTAACTTGCAAACTTGCAAACCGGGTCATTTTCAGGCACAGTTCAACATTTCCTATAATAAGCAGTAAGGATCTTTAAGTTCAACAAAGACAACATTTCAAGTTGAACATTACTAAGACAACAAGTTCAACATTGCTAAGACAACAAGTTCAACATTGCTAAGACAACCAATGACTTCAAGTTCAACATAGAGCTACCACCACTCCAAGTTCAACATAACTAAGACATACAATGACTTCAAGTTCAACATAGAGCTACCACCACTCCAAGTTAAACGACATAACAAGTTCCACATTACTAAAAGCTACCACCACTTCAAGTTCAACATTACAAATAGAGGACGATGACTAGTTCCTTGAGCGCTTTTTGGCTGCTCCCCCCCTCTTGCTGGCTAACTTCTTCACCTTCCTAGGAAGAGGAACCCGCTCCCGCTCCGGCTCCGGTTCCTCCATGTCATCCACATCGTCATCCAAATAGTCATCCAAAGCCGCCATCCACGAGGTGCCGACCATCCTTTTGCCTCTTTGGGTGAAGTCTTCAGGTGTGTACTTGTTGATTCCCTTCCTAGGCTTTAACTTGTATGCATACCTAACCTGGTACGTCCCCAAGGTCATATCATCAGCAACCTATGCATCAACAAAAGATATGGAAATACTGTGTGTGAGGATATAGTTAACAATGCATCAATGATACGTCTCCAACGTATCTATAATTTTCGATTGCTCCATGCTATATTATCTTCTGTTTTGGACATTATTGGGCTTTATTATTCACTTTTATATTATTTTTGGGACTAACCTATTAACCAGAGGCCTAGCCCAGAATTACTGTTTTTTGCCTATTTCAGAGTTTTGTAGAAAAAGAATATCAAACGGAGTCCAAATGGAATGAAACCTTCGGGCACGTGATTTTTGGAACGAACAATATCCAGGAGACTTGGGCCCTACGTCAAGCAACCAACAGGGAAGCCACGAGGTAGGGGAGCGCGCCTCCCCCTCCCCCCAGGCGCGCCCTCCACCCTCGTGGGCCCCCTGTTGCTCCACCGACGTACTCCTTCCTCCTATGTATACCTATGTACCCCCAAACGATTAGATACGGATCCAAAACCCTAATTCAACCGCCGTAACTTTTTGTATCCACGAGATCCCATCTTGGGGCCTGTTCCGGAGCTTCGCCGGAGGGGGCATCGATCACGGAGGGCTTCTACATCAACACCATAGCCCCTCCGATGAAGTGTTAGTAGTTTACCTCAGACCTTCGGGTCCATAGTTATTAGCTAGATGACTTCTTCTCTCTTTTTGGATCTCAATACAATGTTCTCCCCCTCTCTTGTGGAGATCTATTCGATGTAATCTTCTTTTGCCGTGTTTTTGTTGAGACCGATGAATTGTGGGTTTATGATCAAGTTTATCTATGAACAATATTTGAATCTTCTAAATTCTTTTATGTATTGTAAGTGCATCTAGTGCCACCCCTAGTTGGTTTTGGAGTATTGACGACAAACCTAGTTGAGGGACTAATGTGTTTGTGAGGATTGCAGGATAACACAGGTAGAAGTCCCTCATTGATTCGGTTTATCTACCAGAGATGACCCCTAAAAATGTACGAAGACATTGAAGACAACGGTGGTTCACGAAGACATTCATGTCGAAGACAATGACATATGAAGACTCCCCATGAAGCCTATGGAACTCGAAGACTTAGATCCTTCGTAGTTTTACTTCATTCATGTTGTGTCATAGGAACCACCGTACTGTTAAGTGGGGTCCAAGAGAACCAGTCAGGATGACTGAAGTGATGCCTAATTCAAATCCTATGTCTTCAAGTGAAGACAATGAGAGAAAATCTTGTCCAGAGTCAGACAAGTCAGCTTTACTTGTAGCCCAAGTAAAGTTGCCGTGTGAGTTCGAAATTCGACCATTGATACATGTGTCAGTTCCTTAGTGACCCAGGGTCATTTCGGACAAATCAGGTCGGGTTGCCAAGTGGCTATAAATAGTCCACCCCCACAACCATAAACGGTTGGCTGCTCAGATTTCAGTGCATGGCTTTTGTCGTTTGAGAGCAACCCACCTCGAAGCCTTTGAGAGAAAATCCCTAGCGAGGAGAAAAGCCCTAACCACCTAGAGCCAGAGTAATTGGCATCACTTAAGTCTTCTTGTCTGAGTGATCTGAAGACTTATTACACTTGAGGACTGTGCATCCTCCAGACGGTTAGGCATCGCATTCTGAGCATCCAAGAGAAATTGTGGATTGCCGGTGAACGAAGTCTGTGAAGGTTTGGGAGTCTACCTTGAAGACTTACCAGAGTGATTGGGCGAGGTCTGTGTGACCTTAGCTCAAGGAGAAAACGGTGAGGACTGGGTGTCCTGAGCTGCGTGTTCAGGACTGGGTGTCCGGGACTGTGTGTCCTTTGGTTTAAATACCTAGCCGCTCCAACCAAACGTACAGTTGTCACAGCAACTGGAACTGGTCCAACATATCATTGTCTTCAACGTGTCACCGGTTTCATCTTCACCTCCCTTTACTTACCAGCACACATTGTGAAGCTATTGCATGCTTGCTTTGTCTTCTGTCTTCACAACCTGACTGTATGATCTGTTTGGCTTCATAACTTCTTCCTACCTGATCCTCATTACACTGAAGCTGTTTGTCACTGTGCTTTCACTATATTGTATACTTGACTTTGGCATGCGTTGTGTAATCTAACTTCCGTTGCATAGTGATAGGCTTGTCCACTCTGTTTGTCTTCATAACTTCCACGTTTTGAAGACTTCCATAAAAATCGTCTATTCACCCCCCTCTAGTCGATATAACGCACTTTCAATTGGTATCAGAGCAAGGTGCTCCCTTGTTCTGTGTGATTCGGTTTAACCACCTGGAGTTTTAGCTATGTCGACTACAGGGATAATTAAAGTCTCCGCTGCGTGCCCCGTCTTCGATGGAACTGAATATCCCTACTGGAAGAATAAGATGCGCATGCATCTTGAAGCCATTGACGTCGACCTATGGTATGTCGTCGAAAACGGCGTTCCCAAGGCTGGAGAAGGTGTCACTGCTGCTGATGTCAAGAAGTTCACTCAACTGGACTCCACTGCCAAGAATATTATCTGTGGTCATCTGACCAAGGGACAGTACGGCCGTGTGAGTGCCTTGAAGACATCCAAGCTGGTTTGGGACTGGCTCTCCAAGGTCAATGAAGGCATCTCAACCCAGAGAGATCAGAGAATCAGTGTTCTTCGCAACCTCTTCAACCGCTTCAAGCGAAATGACAATGAGAATGTCCAGCACACATTTGACCGGCTCACTGACATCACAAATGAGCTTCAAGCCCTCGGCGCCACTGAGATCACCAAACATGAAATCGTCAAGACGCTGCTGAGATCACTTGACAGTTCATTTGACATCCTAGCCCTGATGATTCAAGAACGTCCAGATTTCAAGACACTCGATCCGTCTGACATACTTGAGAGGCTCAACACACATGAGTTTCAGCTTTCTGAGAAAAGAGATATCTATGGTCCAAACTATGGGCGAACTCGTGCCTTGAAGGCAAAAGCTGTGTCCTCATCTGAAGAAGAATCTGACAGCAGTTCTGATGATCCTGAAGACATTGGAAGGGAACTTGCAATGCTAGTGAAGAAGTTCCAGAAATTCACCAAGAAGAAAGGCTTCAGAAAGTCTTCACGATCAAGCTCAAGGAATGATGAAGCTTCTGCTCATGACTACAAGAAGAAAACATGTCACAAGTGCAAGAAAACTGGACACTTCATCTCTGAGTGTCCATAGTGGGACAATGAGAACAGAAAGAAGAAGAAGAGCAAGGAATATGACTCTGACGATAAGAAGACAAAGAAATACTCAAAGTCTTCGTCCAAGTCTTCCTCAAAGTCTTCATCACACAAGAAGAGTTCATCTGGCAAGGCCCGTGCGTTTGTTGGCAAGGAAATGGATTCAGAGGAGGAGTCCGCTTCTGAGGAGGCAGAGGTGGAGTCTGAGGAGGAGTCTGATTCAGGCATTGCGAGTCTGGCTACAGCCTACGTCGCCAAGTCCATCTTCAACACTGAAGACAATGACTTCATCACCAACACCGATGCAAATGACAAGGACGACTCTACTCCTACCTACTGCTTCATGGCACGTGGTGCCAAGGTAAACACACGCACTACTCACTATCAAACATCCAGTGACGATGACTCTGATTGTGATTCAAGACCCAACTACAAAACACTTGCTAAAATTGCAACTGAACAACAAAAGGCCATGGAACATATTCAAAAACTATTAGACAGAAGCGATGATTTGTTGGGTGCTGAAATGACTCGTTCTGAATCCTTAATTGAAGATATAAAAAATCTTCATGTTAAGTATCAGGAACTCGAAGATCGTCTTGAGACTCTCTCAACTACTCATGAAAAGCTTTCCTATGATTATCTTCAAAAGAAGCAAGATCTTGAGAAGTTGAGAGCGGATCATGAAGATCTTCAAAAGGAAAACGAGTCACTTCGAGCCGAACAGATCAGTTCTGCTCAGGAAGGATTTGAACCACCATGCCTTAAATGCATTGAGCGTGATAATGCTACTTCTGTTGCTGAATGTTCCACTGCTACTACTGTTGCAATATCTTCAACTGTTGAAGTGGTAACTAACCCCTCTACTGAGGATACCACTGCTATTGCTGATGAGAATGCTAGGTTGAAGACATTGCTTGAAACAGGGATGTACAAAAGTCTCAAAGGACATCAGACATTATGTGATGTCCTCAAGAAGCAGATTCTGAACCGAAACCCTAGGAAAGAGGGTGTTGGGTTCGTGAGGAAAATTAATGCAGATGGCTCTTACTGGAAACCTGAGCAGTACCCCAAAACCACATGGGTTGCTGCAAAGGAATCCTCAGCAGATCCATCCAATCTATCTGGCTTCACTTGTGCTAATCCTATTATCATTGATGAATCCTTTGATGCAAACTATAAACTGTTTAAGAATCAGAATGGTGAAGTATTTGCCAGGTACATTGGTACTAACTGCAGGAATGGACCGCCTATGAAGAAGATCTGGGTTCCAAAAACGTGTCTTGAGAATCTTCCTGTGAATGTCCTCATGACACCTCACATGAAGAAGACAAACCTCAGACCAAAGGCTTCATATGGTCCAAAGGCTTCATACAGGCAGAGGACTCACTTGAGTCGCACTAACGCAAATGTTTTGCAGGGAAACCATGCTCAGGCATATGAGAGCGGTTCTTCAAACCGTCATGCTCATATGACCAAGAACTATTCTGCCTTTTCTTATGAGTACTATTGCCCACCTGCTAGACTGTTTGCTAGGGCTCCAAAGCCAAAATTCTTAGATGCTGCACTTAGACTTATTGCTTCTAAGCCACCCTTGAAGATGTGGGTGGTTAAGAAAGCTTAACTCTCTTTTGCGGGGAAAGGTCTCCAGCAGAAAACCAAAATCTTCTAATGCTATTGCTGGGGACCTTAAAAATCTTGTGGGGCGCAAGATCAAATGCCCGAATGGCATCACTATGTATTTCATACCTGAATCGCATGCTACTCTCCCTACTTATCCTAACCTGGATCTAAGTTTTCATAATCCACTGGTTCGTCAAATGTTTTTGCTTCACAACACTCTTCGTGAAGCCTATCCCCCTAACTGCACTGTAGGGTATGACACCAGTGACTTCAGAGTCTTCAGAATGGATTATTGACAGTGGGTGTACAAATCACATGACTGTCAAAAGAAGTCTCTTTATGGACTCAACCTTACGTCCATCTGACAAGAGCCACATCACATTCGCTGACACTGGTAAAAGTAAGGTACTGGGTCTAGGTAGAGTTGCAATCTCAAAGGATCAACACATGGATAAAGTCATGTTTGTTGAATCCCTTGGCTTCAACTTAATGTTTGTCTCAATGCTTTGCGATTTGAACATGATTGTAATCTTTGGAAAATATCGTTGCCTGGTACTAATGGAATCTGACAAGTCTCTAGTGTTTGAAGGGTATCGGAAAGATGATTTGTACGTGGTAGATTTCTCAGCAGGGCCACAGCTTGCAGTATGTCTTCTCGCAAAGGCTTCAGAATGCTGGCTTTGGCATCGAAGACTTGGGCATGCTGGCATGAGGAACCTCCACACCCTTGCGAAGAAGAAGCATGTCATAGGCATCGAGGGCGTCAAGTTCAAGAAAGATCACTTATGCGGTGCCTGTGAAGCTGGGAAGATGACAAGGGCAAAACATCCTTCGAAGAAAATCATGACCACTACTCAACCCTTCGAACTGCTTCACATGGATCTCTTCGGTCCCACTCATTACTCAACTTTTTCCACTACTGCTTGCCTCTATGGCTTCGTCATTGTTGATGATTACTCTAGATATACTTGGGTGCACATAATCCTTTACAAGACTGAAGTGCAGGATGTCTTCAGACGCTTCGCAAATCGGGCTATGAACAATTATGGCGCCAAGATAAAGCACATCAGAAGTGACAATGGCACAGAATTCAAGAACACTGGCCTTGACACATATCTTGATACATTGGGCATCACTCATGAATTCTCAGCTCCGTACACGCCACAACAGAATGGCATCGTCGAACGCAAGAACAGAACACTCATTGAGATGGCCAAAACAATGTTAGATGAGTACAAGACACCAAGAAAATTCTGGACTGAAGCCATTGACACTGCATGCCATACTATCAACCGTGTATATCTTCACAAGCTATTGAACAAGACATTGTATGAACTTCTGACTGGTAAGAAGCCAAATGTCAGCTACTTCAGAGTATTTGGATCAAGATGCTGGATCAAGGACCCTCACCACACCTCAAAATTTGCTCCAAAAGCACATGAGGGCTTTATGCTTGGATATGGAAAGGATTCGCACTCCTACAGAGTCTTCAATCTCTTTCACTACAAAGTGGTTGAAACAGTGGATGTGCGGTTCGATGAGACCAATGGGTCACAAAGAGAGCAACTACCAGATGTGCTAGATGAAATTCCAGCCAGTGAATCAATCAAGCTAATGGGAACTGGAGAAATTATACCTTCTGAAGCTCATCCTGAAGAAGAACTTATCATCTCAGCACCTGATCCACATGAAGACAATGCTCAGCCTGAAGACATTCCTCCCCATGACAACGTAGATCAGCAAGAGCAAAGTCTTCGACCCCTACATCCTCGTGTTGCCAATGAAGTGCAGATTGACAGAATAATTGATAGCATCAATGCACCTGGTCCACTGACTCGTTCAAGGTTAACTCAACCGGCAAATTTCTGCGGACACTTCGCATTCGTTTCAATCACAGAACCTAAGAAAATTGATGAAGCTTTTATGGAACCTGAATGGATTCAAGCTATGCAAGAAGAGCTTCAACAGTTTGAGCTGAACAATGTATGGGAGTTGGTTAAGCATCCTGATCCACAGAAGCATAACATAATAGGCACCAAATGGATATACCGCAACAAGCAAGATGAGCATGGCCAAGTCATCAGAAACAAGGCTTGTCTCGTTGCTCAAGGATATACTCAAGTGGAAGGCATTGACTTCAATGAAACATTTGCTCCTGTTGCCAGACTTGAAGCCATCCGTATACTGCTGGCCTATGCAAATCATCACAACATAATTCTGTATCAAATGGATGTAAAGAGTGCCTTCCTCAATGGCAAAATTGAAGAAGAAGTGTATGTTGCACAACCACCTGGGTTTGAAGATCCAAAACATCCAGACATGGTTTACAAGCTCAATAAGGCACTGTATGGCCTCAAACAAGCCCCTCGGGCCTGGTATGATACACTCAAATACTTCCTGAAGAGCAAAGGCTTCATACCTGGTTCCCTAGATCCCACTCTCTTCACGAAGACATATGATGGTGAACTGTTTGTGTGCCAAATATATGTGGATGACATTATCTTCGGCTGCACCAATAAGAACTACAGTGAGGAATTCGGATATATGATGCAAGAGCAATATCAGATGTCTATGATGGGGGAGCTAAAATTCTTCCTCGGTCTTCAAATACGGCAACAATGCAATGGCATCTTCATATCTCAAGAGAAGTATCTCAAAGATTGCCTGAAGAAGTTTGATATGCAAGACTGCAAAGGCTTCACAACACCAATGCGAGCCAAACATCATCTGGGTCCTGACGACAATGATAAAGAGTTCGATCAAAAGGTATACCGCTCCATGATTGGTTCTTTGCTTTATTTATGTGCATCTAGGCCAGATATTATGCTTAGTGTTTGCATGTGTGCTCGATTCCAAGCGGCACCAAAGGAGTCGCATCACTTAGCTGTGAAGCGAATTCTTCGATATTTGGCTCACACCCCAACTCTAGGGTTATGGTATCCAAAGGGCTCAGAGTTTGACCTGGTTGGATTTTCGGATGCTGACTACGCTGGTGACAAGGTTGATCGGAAGTCCACATCAGGCACATGTCACTTTCTGGGCCGATCACTTGTATGTTGGTCTTCAAAGAAGCAGAACTGTGTATCTCTCTCCACTGCTGAATCTGAATACATTGCTGCTGGATCCTGCTGCGCTCAGCTTCTATGGATGAAGGAAACCCTCAAGGATTATGGCGTTCATCTGAAGCAAGTGCCACTCTACTGCGACAACGAAAGCGCCATCAAGATCGCCAACAACCCAGTTCAGCACTCGAAGACAAAGCACATTGAAATTCGTCATCATTTTCTCAGAGATCATGTTGCAAAGGAAGACATTGATATCATACACGTCAACACTGAAGAGCAATTGGCAGACATCTTCACCAAGCCATTGGATGAGAAGAGATTTTGCAAGTTACGGTGTGAGCTAAATATCTTGGAATCCTCAAATGTCTTGTGATCAGGCACACATCCTAACACTTATGCATGTTGATGACTTAGATGTGCAACACACGAAGTAACGTATATCTTCAATCAATGAAGACATACATTCTAAGTGTGAATACATTAACGTGGAATTTGACTTCGGAGCGCCACGATAATTGTGCGCCGTGTCTGGGTCTAATACTTCCTATACGATGGGTAACGCCACCACCAAATTTTCTGCTTGAAGTGTTTCACTCATGGCGTTACATTTGCTATGTATTCACATATGGTTTGGCTTCAATCTCAACATGTCTTCATGATTATCTTCACTATGTTGATTATATATATGTACTGGTGTTCTGTCCTCTACAGCATTCACTTATAGTTATGTTTTCTTGTTTGAATCTTTTGAACTAAGTGAATGTGATCGGACCCTAACCTCTCCATGCTTCCTACCTCAAACTCTATCTCTCCAAGTCATATGCATTCTATTGAAACTGTCGAATGTCTTCACTGCATCCTTGTCAGATGAAGGCACAGAGACAAACTTTAAAGCCGCTTTCAATGTTATTCCATCAACAAGAAATCCGGAGAAGTAGGAACGGCTCCCGACAAACAAGGCGTGCGTGGGGTGAAACTGCCCCCACAATTCCGCATGCCGGCCACGTACTGATCACATGCGAAACGCCAGGGGCACCTGAGTAATAGCGCAGTGCCGCCCATATCCCTATAAATACACGATTCACTGCGGTCATTATCTCTTCTTCCACCCTCGCACGAACCCTAGCGCCACCGCTAACTCTCAACGACGCCGGCGACGAAGTGCTTCACTGCCGCAATCTCTCCGACGCCATTTTCACGCCGACTGCGGACATCGGTCTCTCCGCCGTCGCCGTAGGTGTCTTCCGTCGCCAAGGTAGGGCACGGAGGATCGAACTGCTCGGCCTCAACTCTCACCTCATCTAGCAGTTCCAAGTGTGGTAAATAAAACCTCTTTTTACAGCCTCTTTTGATCCTATAGCTCAGTCACTTTCTGCCATAAGAGGTTTCTATTCACACAAGTTTCATCTCTCTCATCTGCATCTCATAACTTGCCTAGTATATTCACTTGTTCTTCATGAAGTAGTTAGATTCCTCACTTGTACTGATCTATGGGTTCGTACAAATCTGGAACCAACTTCTTTTCTATAAAGTGAATGTCTTCGCATGATGAGGTCAATATCTTCTAAACTGATTTATCTTCAAAATCTTCTGAGAATGCATATGACCTCTTCCCCTTCCCTCGCACCTTAATGCTGTCACAGGTACATGTCCGTGGGAGAATCTTTTGGTTCTCATAGTCTGCATTCATTTGCAGAGTTCCTACAGCGTCACATCAATTCACCCGAAGCAAGTTCCTGTTGGTCAAGCAAAAGGAAGCCTTTGAAGACTTTGAATCTCTTGAAGCCTTTCAAGTTAAGCTTCATGGCAGCAGACAAACCAGCAAGGAAGGGAGGCAGACAGAGACGTGGTGAAACGTCTAAAGATCTGCCTAAAGACTTGGCAGAAATGTACCAAACTGATCCTGAAGAGAGCTATGGTCAGCGCAAGACACAAATCCAATGGATTCGAAGATATTGGGCAGAGCAGTGGTTCCAATACCGCTTCGTCACAAAGGAATATGCAGAGAAGTGCGCCATCAAGAGACCATGGGGAGATGTATTGTACAAAAATCTCGTACCGCGGTCCAGAGACGAAGCCATTGCTCAAGGCTTCTATCCATGCATGGTCAGAGGACCATAGCCAGCTGAAGCACATCCGTCATCCCTTCTCTGGTGTCGCGATGACAATCTATTCAAGTGCAACTTCCAATTTGCTTAGAACTCTGCGAAGCAAAACAAGGAGTTTGGGCTGGACTTCAACCCTGGTCCCTCTAAGCCAAGGGCGGATGGCACACGCGATGCAAATCCCAATGTCATCGGGCCGTATGCCAATCTCGAAGGCCTCATCACTCGCATTCTAGTCCAAGGGACTGCCGTGAACGACCCTCTAGCAGACACTGAGTCTGATGACGCTCCTGCTGCCCCGGAGCCGAAGTAGACGAAGAAGAAGCCAAAAGCTTCAAAGCTAGCCACTTCTCCCAAGATCTCCAGAGCGAAGCCATTGGCCACTGCACCTCCTGAAGCAAGTGTGCAGTCTGAAGACTTATCACGACTCTCCAAACCCCAAGAAGCCAAGAAGCCTCAGCCACACACTGGCAAAGAGCTCACTGCCGCTGCCATTCTGCGCTGCGAGGCCATTGATCTGTCAAGTGACGAAGATCTTGCCGATGACGCTCTTGAGCAGCTCATCAAGATCAAGGAGGAGGCTGAAATCTTCAACAATCTGCCTCTGTTTGATGCAGCAATCATCCACAACTTCATTGATGAGTGGTTTGATACACCCAACATCAGCTTCGATGATCTGCAGCTGCCAATTGGCCTCAGCGTAGCCTTCCAAGGCGCTATTGCTTCAGAACTCGCAATTGCCCAGCGCATAGTTGAACTGAAGCAGAAAATAGATTTTGAAAAGGCTCAGTTCAAGCAGAATATGGCCCAGCTCAGCATCCAAGAAGTCAAGGACTTCAAGGTCATGCTGCACGAGTTGAAGGAAAATTTTATGAAAAAACGTGCAGAAGCTCAGGGTTCGCGTGAGCGCATGAAGACTTTGGCTGACCTCTGTGTGCAGGCCTACAATGAGGCCGAGAAGCACAAGGCACTTGGGCGTCCCGGCATCGACCCCAGGATGGCCGCAAAGAAAAAAGAAGAAGCCCACTGTGGCTGAACAAGAGGCCCCAAGGCAAGAAGCTGTTCCGATTGTCTTCCCCACTGCCAAGACTGGCTCGAAGCCAAAGCACCGCTCAACCGCTTCAGAGCTTAAGAAGACAAGGACAGCCGAAGCTGAAGCAAGGAAGAGGAAACACCCTGAAGCCTCTCCTTCAGACCCCACCATCAAGAAGCGCAAGACCAAGAAGTCTCGGGCTGCTCCCACAGAGCCCCTGATAGTCGAACTCCTCTCCGTCCGCTTTCCAAACGAAGATCGTCAGCTGACCGTGCATGAGCCTGCTTCCACAGAGGCTCCGCACGCTGAAGACATTCCAGCAGCCGACCCCAACGCTGCTGAAGACATTGGTCTCCAAGACAATGTGCAAGGTGATGCAGTCCTTCCTCAGCTTGAACCAAGCGAAGTGATCAGCATTGGTCGTCCCTTGACGCCAATCACCCAAGATGCATCATGGGCAGATCGCCCACAGGAGGAAGAGAATGAGCCCCAGCCCACTGCAACTCCACCAGCGTCGCCTGCATTCCGTAGGCTTCGCAAAGGGCCAAGGGCTCAGGCTGCTGACGACATTCCGGCTGCATCAGCCGAAGAACATGAAGAAGAGCATGAAGAACCTCAAGCTCCATCTCCCCCGCACCAACAAGAAGAAGTTCTCAAGGAGAACGTACATGAATCCGTCCCTCTCACTACACGTGTTGAGGCTGAAAACATTCCGGCTGCCACAACCAACACTGAAGCAAGTGTGGAGCCCGACCAACCAACAGCTTCAAGAGACACTGAAGCTACTGCCTCTGACCCTTCTGTGCCTGAGTCTGCTGCCGGTCCATAGTTCAACTATCATGTTACGCACAGGCCCCAGGTCCAGAAGCCAATCCCATGACTGCCAAGGTTCCCAAGTCCTGCAACAGCTCCTGGCTCCTTTAATGTCAATAGCTTCAGGGCAGATAACACCTTCTTTAACCGCTCCAAGAACCCTTATTCAAGGGAACGGATTGTATCAGATAGGTTCTGGAGCTACCCACAGCGCAGCTACTACTCCTGCGTCCTATACAACCAAGGCCGTATCTTTCCTCACCAGCGCCTTGAGGTTGAAGCTGTTGCTGGTCTGCCTGGTCTGGAAGAAGCACTGGACTGCTTCAAGCAAGTTGGCCTGCTGCCGTTCATCACAGATGAAGAGCACTGGAATGAAGAGCTTCTGCTCCAGTTCTATGCCACACTGCACATCAAAGGCTACAACAGAGATCCGAAGACTTGGATCCTGGAGTGGATGACCGGCAATGTCCATCATGAAGCCAATGCATTCGATATCATTGAGCTTACCGGCCTACCCACTCCTGGCGAACTCTTCGAAGAAGGCTGCCAACTCCATGCTGAAGCAATTGAGAGCATATTTCAGCGACCTGAGCCAAATATGAGTCAGATGCTCTCAATGATGAAGCCATTGCTTCCTGATGCACCTTACCCAACTGAGTTCTTCGTTGAAGACTTAGAGTACCTGCCCAGGACTATATATCACATCGTCAGGCGGACTCTATGGCCCATTAAGGGGCACTCTCGATATGCCAAGGTTGAAGGTGCCATGAAGACTCTCATCTTCTATATCCTGCATGGCAAATGCTTCAACGCACAAGATCTCTTTATACGCCAACTTGCAGCGTCTGGCTCAGATCTCTTTGGTTTGAAGATTTATGCTCCATGGGTTATGAGGCTAATCAAGCTCCACTCTGCTGTCTCCTATCAGCCCTCTGCCCGCAACCACAGAATCTTCTTACCTGATGTGGACACCTCTGCTGAAGCCATATATCCTGAGCCTGCCAAGCAGCCACTAAGTCTTCAGAATGCAGAACACCAGAGCTTCACTCAGCATGATGAAGGTGTTGAAGCCATCTCCAGAGTGTATCCAATGGCTGGCACCACACGTGCCCCTGCATCAACTGAAGCCACTGACAGCACAGCTGCCCAGAGACCCAAGAAACGCGCTCGTACACTCACTGACCGTGAACTTCTTGTGGCTCTGCACCAAAAGCAAGATAGGCATCACGACTGGCTCAAAAGGCAGATGCGCAGTATCATGCAAGACGTCAATCGCATCAGAAATCTGGCCACCAAGAATGCCTTTGTCGCGCATGAAACATGCCGCCGCACTTGGAAAGGCCTCACCATGATGTGCACTGAAGCTGAACTTCAAGAGGATGGCTTCAAAGAGCGATTCAAGTTTGACTCCACACCCCCCAGAAGAGCTGTGCTGCGCGGAACTCCGTTGCTTGAAGAATCAGAGTTCTCTTCCTCTGCTGCCACAGTGACTGGAAAAATCATTGAGGAAGAAGACGACGCTACATCACCACCACCTTCTTCAGCGCGCGTCGTCACTGCACCAAGCTCGTCAGTACCACCAAACGCCTCCACCGACCCTGCTACGCCTGGGAACGCGTAGAAAACTCTATGTCTTCAAACCTTTTTGGTCATCACTGACAAAAGGGGGAGAAGCATATGATGTCTATAGTCTTCAAGCGGGTCAATAATATGGGCGGGTGCTTTATATTTTGCATTTTGCTTCGTGCTTACAACTCTCGTTTTGCTACATTTGGTTCTTTGAGTTGTAACACTTAAACTTGATGGTCGTCTGCTACTATGTTTGCCACTGTGTTTTTGCGAAGATAAATTCCGCATGTACGACGATAATTTCCGCACTTATATCATTTCGCAGACGTCCATTTTTCATTATGCATGTCATTATCTTCATATATCTTTACATGCATGGTGGATTGTCATCATAAGTTGAAGTGGATTCCCAAAAATACAACCCGCTATGTGCATTTGCGTTCCAGAAGCAAATCACTTATATGCACATCTTCAGGGGGAGCCCTTGCAGCTTATGAAGACAATTCCTTTACAATTTCACAAATTATATTCCCCGTTGAAAACTTCAACTAGTTTGTCATCAATCACCAAAAAGGGGGAGATTGTAAGTGCATCTAGTGCCACCCCTAGTTGGTTTTGGAGTATTGACGACAAACCTAGTTGAGGGACTAGTGTGTTTGTGAGAATTGCAGGATAACACAGGTAGAAGTCCCTCATTGATTCGGTTTATCTACCAGAGATGACCCCTAAAAATGTACGAAGACATTGAAGACAACGGTGGTTCACGAAGACATTCATGTCGAAGACAATGACATATGAAGACTCCCCATGAAGCCTATGGAACTCGAAGACTTAGATCCTTCGTAGTTTTACTTCATTCATGTTGTGTCATAGGAACCACCGTACTGTTAAGTGGGGTCCAAGAGAACCAGTCAGGATGACTGAAGTGATGCCTAATTCAAATCCTATGTCTTCAAGTGAAGACAATGAGAGAAAATCTTGTCCAGAGTCAGACAAGTCAGCTTTACTTGTAGCCCAAGTAAAGTTGCCGTGTGAGTTCGAAATTCGACCGTTGATACACGTGTCAGTTCCTTAGTGACCCAGGGTCATTTCGGACAAATCAGGTCGGGTTGCCAAGTGGCTATAAATAGTCCACCCCCACAACCATAAACGGTTGGCTGCTCAGATTTCAGTGCACGGCTTTTGTCGTTTGAGAGCAACCCACCTCGAAGCCTTTGAGAGAAAATCCCTAGCGAGGAGAAAAGCCCTAACCACCCAGAGCCAGAGTAATTGGGCATCACTTAAGTCTTCTTGTCTGAGTGATCTGAAGACTTATTACACTTGAGGACTGTGCATCCTCCAGACGGTTAGGCGTCGCGTTCTGAGCATCCAAGAGAAATTGTGGATTGCCGGTGAACGAAGTCTGTAAAGGTTTGGGAGTCTACCTTGAAGACTTACCAGAGTGATTGGGCGAGGTCTGTGTGACCTTAGCTCAAGGAGAAAACGGTGAGGACTGGGTGTCCTGAGCTGCGTGTTCAGGACTGGGTGTCCGGGACTGTGTGTCCTTTGGTTTAAATACCTAGCCGCTCCAACCAGACGTACAGTTGTCTTCAACGTGTCACTGGTCCAACATATCATTGTCTTCAACGTGTCACTGGTTTCATCTTCACCTCCCTTTACTTACCAGTACACATTGTGAAGCTATTGCATGCTTGCTTTGTCTTCTGTCTTCACAACCTGACTGTATGATCTGTTTGGCTTCATAACTTCTTCCTACCTGATCCTCATTACACTGAAGTTGTTTGTCACTGTGCTTTCACTATATTGTATACTTGACTTTGGCTTGCGTTGTGTAATCTAACTTCCGCTGTATAGTGATAGGCTTGTCCACTCTGTTTGTCTTCATAACTTCCACGTTTTGAAGACTTTCATAAAAATCGCCTATTCACCCCCCTCTAGTCGATATAACGCACTTTCATGTATGATTGGTTATCTTTGCAAGTCTCTTCGAATTATTAGTTTGGTTTGGCCTACTAGATTGATCTTTCTTGCAATGGGAGAAGTGCTTAGCTTTGGGTTCAATCTTGCGGTGTCCTTTCTCAGTGACAGTAGGCGCAGCAAGGCACATATTGTAGTGTTGCCATCGAGGATACCAAGATGTTTTTTTTATCATATTGCATGAATTTATTCCTCTACATCATGTCATCTTGCTTAAAGCGCTACTCTGTTCTTATGAACTTAACACTCTAGATGCATGCTGGATAGCGGTCGATGTGTGGAGTAATAGTAGTAGATGCAGGCAGGAGTCGGTCTACTTGTCACGCCCTCGATGCGGCTATATCTCCCACGTGTCGAAGCACGACTTAGAGGCATAACCGCATTGAAAGCAATGTCGCAAGTGAGGTAATCTTCACACAACCCATGTAATACATAAGGGAAAAAGATACATAGTTGGCTTACAATCGCCACTTCACACAATACATGAAGAAAGCATTACATCATCCAGATACAATCAAGGTCTGGCTACGGAACCAAAATAAAAGAAGACTACCCCAAATGCTACACAGATCCCCGATCGTCCCAACTGGGCTCCACTACTGATCAACTGGAAACGAAACAACATGACGAACACAATCTTCACCGAACTCCTCCTTGAGCTCGGCTGCATCACCTGCACGACATCATCGGCACCTGCAAACTGGTTTGGAAGTATCTGTGAGTCGCGGGGACTCAGCAATCTCACACCCTCGCGATCAAGACTATTTAAGCTTATAGGTAGAGTAAAAGGTATGAGGTGGAGCTGCAGCAAGCGACTAGCATATTTGGTGGCTAACATACGCAAATGAGAGCGAGAAGAGAAGGCAAAAGCACGGTCGAGACTCTATGATCAAGGAGTGATCCTAGAACAACCTACGTCAAGCATAACTCCAACACCGTGTTCACTTCCCGGACTCCGCCGAGAAGAGACCATCATGGTTACACACGCGGTTGATGCATTTTATTTAAGTTAGGGTTTAGGTTTTCTACAACCGGACATTAACAAATTCCCATCTACCCATAACCGCGGGAACGGCTTTCGAAAGTTCAAATCCCTGCAGGGGTGTCCCGACTTAGCCCATCACAAGCTCTCACGGTCAACGAAGGATATTCCTTCTCCCAAGACAATCCGATCAGACTCGGTGTCCCGGTTACAAGACATCCTCGACGATGGTAAAACAAGTCCAGCAAAGCCACCCAGATGTGCCGAAAAATCCCGATAGGAGGTGCACATATCTCGTTCTCAGGGCACACCGAATAGGTCAAGCTACGAGTAAAACCAGCCCTCGAGTTGCCCCGAGGTGGCCCCGCAGGCTGCCATTTTCGGACCAACACTCAGAGGAGGACTGGCCCGGGGGGGTTAAATAAAGATGACCCTTGGGCAGGTCTGCCCAAGGGAAAGAAAAGGCTATGTGGCAAATGGTAAAACCAATGTTGGGCCTTGCTGCAGGAGTTTTATTCAAGGTGAACTGTCAAGGGGTTCCCATTATAACCCAACCGTGTAAGGAATGCAAAAATCCAGGAACATAACACCGATATGACGGAAACTAGGGCGGCAAGAGTGGAACAAAACACCAGGCATAAGGTCGAGCCTTCCACCCTTTACCTAGTATATAGATGCATTAATTAAATAAGAGATAGTATGATATCCCAACAAAATAACCATGTTCCAAACATGGAACAAGCTCCAATCTTCACCTACAACTAACAATGTTATAAGAGGGGCTGAGCAAAGCGGTAACATAGCCAAACAACGGTTTGCTAGGACAAGGTGGGTTAGAGGCTTGGCTTAGCAATGTGGGAGGCAGGATAAAGCAAGTGGTAGGTATCGTAGCATAGGCATAGCAAAAGAGCGAGCAACTAGCAAGCAAAGATAGAAGTGATTTCGAGGGTATGGTCATCTTGCCTGAGATCCCGCAAGGAAGAAGAACGAGTCCATGAAGAAGACAAACGGACGTAGTCGAACGGATCCTCACAACGCGACGTTATCGGAACTAACCCGAAGAAGTGTTGGAAATATGCCCTAGAGGCAATAATAAAAGCATTATTATTATATTTCCTTGTTCATGATAATTGTCTTTATTCATGCTATAATTGTGTTATCCGTAAATCATAATACATGTGTGAATAACAGACACCAACATGTCCCTAGTAAGCCTCTAGTTGACTAGCTCGTTAATCAACAGATAGTCATGGTTTCCTGGCTATGGACATAGGATGTCATTGATAACGAGATCACATCATTAGGAGAATGATGTGATGGACAAGACCCAATCCTAAACATAGCATAAAGATCGTATAGTTCGTTTGCTAGAGTTTTTCCAATGTCAAGTATCTTTTCCTTAGACCATGAGATCGTGTAACTCCCGGATACCGTAGGAATGCTTTGGGTATACCAAACGTCACAACGTAACTGGGTGACTATAAAGGTAGACTACGGGTATCTCCGAAAGTGTCTGTTGGGTTGACATGGATCAAGACTGGGATTTGTCACTCCGTATGACGGAGAGGTATCACTGGGCCCACTCGGTAATGCATCATCATAATGAGCTCAAAGTGACCAAGTGTCTGGTCACGGGATCATGCATTACGGTATGAGTAAAGTGACTTGCTAGTAACGAGATTGAACGAGGTATTGGGATACCGACGATCGAATCTCGGGCAAGTAACATATCGATTGACAAAGGGAATTGCATACGGGGTTGATTGAATCCTCGACATCGTGGTTCATCCGATGAGATCATCGTGGAGCATGTGGGAGCCAACATGGGTATCCAGATCCCGCTGTTGGTTATTGACCGGAGAGTCGTCTCGGTCATGTCTACATGTCTCCCGAACCCGTAGGGTCTACACACTTAAGGTTCGGTGACGCTAGGGTTGTGAAGATATGTATATGCAGTAACCCGAATGTTGTTCGGAATCCCGGATGAGATCCTGGACGTCACGAGGAGTTCCGAAATGGTCCGGAGGTAAAGAATTATATATAGGAAGTGCTATTTCGGCTATCGGGACAAGTTTCGGGGTCACCAGTATTGTACCGGGACCACCGGAAGGGTCCCGGGGGTCCACCGGGTGGGGCCACCTATCCCGAAGGGCCCCATGGGCTGAAGTGGGAGGGGACCCAGCCCAAAGTGGGCTGGGGCGCCACTCCCCTAGGGCCCATGCGGCTAGGGTTGAGGGGAAACCCTAGAGGGGGCGCCCCCTTGCTTGGGGGGCAAGCCCCCCACCCCTAGGAGATCCCATCTCCTAGGGCCGGCGCCCCCCCTAGGCACCCCTATATATATAGTGGGGGAGAGGAGGGATTACATACAACAGCCTTGGCGCCTCCCTCTCTCCCCGTTACGTCTCTCTCTCTCGTAGTATAGGCGAAGCCCTGCTACTGTGACGCCCTGCATCCACCACCACGCCGTCGTGCTGCTGGATCATCATCAACCTCTCCTCCCCCCTTGCTGGATCAAGAGAGGAGGGATTACATACAACAGCATTGGCGCCTCCCTCTCTCCCCGTTACGTCTCTCTCTCTCGTAGTATAGGCGAAGCCCTGCTACTGTGACGCCCTGCATCCACCACCACGCCGTCGTGCTGCTGGATCATCATCAACCTCTCCTCCCCCCTTGCTGGATCAAGAAGGAGGAGACGTCTCCTGTCCCGTACGTCTGTTGAACGCGGAGGTGCCGTCCGTTCGGCGCTTGGTCATCGGTGATTTGGATCACGTCGTATTCGACAACATCATCCCCGTTCTTTGAACGCTTCCGCTCGCGATCTACAAAGGTATGTAGATGCATCCGATGACTCGTTGCTAGATGAACTCATATGGATCTTGGTGAAACGAGTAGGAATTTTTTTTGTTTTCTGCAACGTTCCCCAACAGTGGCATCATGAGCTAGGTCTATGCGTAGTTCTTCTTGCGCGAGTAGAACACAATTTGTTGTGGGCGTAGATTTGTCAACTTTCTTGCCGCTACTAGTCTTATCTTGCTTCAGCGGTATTGTGGGATGAAGCGGCCCGGACCAACCTTACACGTACGCTTACGTGAGACCGGTTCCACCGACTAACATGCACTAGTTGCATAAGGTGGCTGGTGGGTGTCTGTCTCTCCCACTTTAGTTGGAGCGGATTCGATGAACAGGGTCCTTATGAAGGGTAAATAGAAGTTGACAAATCACGTTGTGGCTTTCACGTAGGTAAGAAGACGTTCTTGCTAGAACCCTAATTCAGCCACGTAAAACTTGCAACAACAATTAGAGGACGTCTAACTTGTTTTTGCAGCAAGTGGTTTGTGATATGATATGGCCAAAGTTGTGATGAATGATGAATGATCTATATGTGATGTATGAGATGTTCATGCTATTGTAATAGGATTCACGACTTGCATGTCGATGAGTATGACAACCGGCAGGAGCCATAGGAGTTGTCTTTATTTTTTATATGACCTGCGTGTCATTGAGAAACGCCATGTAAATTACTTTACTTTATTGCTAAACGCGTTAGCCATAGCAGTAGAAGTAATAGTTGGCGAGCAACTTCATGGAGACACGATGATGGAGATCATGATGATGGAGATCATGGTGTCAAGCCGGTGACAAGATGATCATGGAGCCCCAAGATGGAGATCAAAGGAGCTATGTGATATTGGCCATATCATGTCACGTTTATTATTTGATTGCACGTGATGTTTATCATGTTTTTTTGTCTTGTTTACTTAGAATGACGGTAGTAAATAAGATGATCCCTCATATTAATTTCAAGAAGTGCTCCCCCTAACTGTGCACCATTGCGATAGTTCGCTGTTTCAAAACACCACATGATGATCGGGTGTTTTATGCAGACATTCACATACAACAGGTGTAAGACAGATTTACACATGCAAACACTTAGGTTGACTTGACGAGCCTAGCATGTACAGACATGGCCTCAGAACACAGAAGACCGAAAGGTCGAGCATGAGTCGTATAGAAGATACGATCAACATGAAGATGTTCAACGACGTTGACTAGTCCGTCTCACGTGATGATCGGACACGGACTAGTTGACTCGGATCATGTTATACTTAGATGACTAGATGGATATCTATCTAAGTGGGAGTTCATTATATAATTTGATTAGATGAACTTAATTATCATGAACTTAGTCTAAAATATTTTACAATATGTCTTGTAGATCAAATGGCCCACGTAGTCCTCAACTTCAACGCGTTCCTAGAGAAAACCAAGCTGAAAGATGATGGCAGCAACTATACGGACTGGGTCCGGAACCTGAGGATCATCCTCATAGCTGCCAAGAAAGATTATGTCCTACAAGCACCGCTAGGTGAAGCTCCCGTCCCACAGAACCAAGACGTTATGAACGCTTGGCAGACACGTGTTGACGACTACTCCCTCGTTCAGTGCGGCATGCTTTACAGCTTAGAGCCGGGGCTCCAAAAGCGTTTTGAGAGACATGGAGCATATGAGATGTTCGAAGAGCTGAAAATGGTTTTTCAAGCTCATGCCCGGGTCGAGAGATATGAAGTCTCCGACAAATTCTTCAGCTGTAAGATGGAGGAAAATAGTTCTGTCAGTGAGCACATACTCACTATGTCTGGGTTGCATAACCGCTTGACTCAGCTGGGAGTTAATCTCCCAAATGATGCGGTCATTGACAGAATCCTCCAGTCCCTTCCACCAAGCTACAAGAGCTTTGTGATGAACTTCAATATGCAGGGGATGGAAAAAGACCATTCCTGAGTTATTTTCAATGCTGAAATCAGCGGAGGTAGAAGTCAAGAAGGAACATCAAGTGTTGATGGTGAATAAAACCACTAAGTTCAAGAAGGGCAAGGGTAAAAAGAACTTCAAGAAGGACGGCAAGGGAGTTGCCGCGCCCGGCAAGCAAGCTGCCGGGAAGAAGCCAAAGAATGGACCCAAGCCCAAGACTGAGTGCTTTTATTGCAAGGGAAGCGGTCACTGGAAGCGGAACTGCCCTAAATACTTAGCAGACAAGAAGGCCGGCAAAACAAAAGGTATATGTGATATACATGTAATTGATGTGTACCTTACTAGTGTCCGTAGTAGCTCCTGGGTATTTGATACCGGTGCAGTTGCTCACATTTGTAACTCAAAGCAGGGGCTGCGGAATAAGCGGAAACTGGCAAAGGACGAGGTGACGATGCGCGTCGGGAATGGTTCCAAGGTCAATGTGATCGCCGTCGGCACGCTACCTCTACATTTACCTTCGGGATTAGTTTTAAACCTTAATAATTGTTATTTAGTACCAGCTTTGAGCATGAACATTGTATCGGGATCTCGTTTAATTCGAGATGGCTACTCATTTAAATCCGAGAATAATGGTTGTTCTATTTATATGAGAGATATGTTTTATGGTCATGCTCCTATGGTGAATGGTTTATTCTTTATGAATCTCGAACGTAATGCTACACATGTTCATAATGTGAGTACCAAAAGATGCAAGGTTGATAATGATAGTCCCACATACTTGTGGCACTGCCGCCTTGGTCACATAGGTGTCAAACGCATGAAGAAGCTCCATGCAGATGGACTTTTAGAGTCTCTTGATTATGAATCATTTGACACATGCGAACCATGCCTTATGGGTAAAATGACCAAGACTCCGTTCTCAGGAACAATGGAGCGAGCAACCAACTTATTGGAAATCATACATACTGATGTGTGCGGTCCAATGAGTGTTGAGGCTCGCGGTGGCTATCGTTATGTTCTCACCCTCACTGATGACTTGAGTAGATATGGGTATATCTACTTAATGAAACACAAGTCTGAAACCTTTGAAAAGTTCAAGGAATTTCAGAGTGAGGTTGAGAATCAACGTGACAGGAAAATCAAGTTTCTACGATCAGATCGTGGAGGAGAATACTTGAGTCACGAATTTGGCACACACTTAAGAAAATGTGGAATAGTTTCACAACTCACGCCGCGTGGAACACCTCAGCGTAACGGTGTGTCCGAACGTCGTAATCGTACTCTATTAGATATGGTGCGATCTATGATGTCTCTTACCGATTTACCGCTATCTTTTTGGGGCTATGCTTTAGAGACTGCCGCATTCACTTTAAATAGGGCTCCGTCGAAATCCGTTGAGACGACACCGTATGAATTATGGTTTGGAAAGAAACCTAAGCTGTCGTTTCTAAAAGTTTGGGGATGCGATGCTTATGTCAAGAAACTTCAACCTGAAAAGCTCGAACCCAAGTCGGAAAAATGCGTCTTCATAGGATACCCAAAAGAAACTATTGGGTATACCTTCTACCTCAGATCCGAAGACAAGATCTTTGTTGCCAAGAATGGGTCCTTTCTAGAGAAAGAGTTTCTCTCGAAAGAAGTAAGTGGGAGGAAAGTGGAACTTGATGAAGTATTACCTCTTGAACCGGAAAATGGCGCAACTCAAGAAAATGTTCCTGAGGTGCCAGCACCGACTATAGAGGAAGTTAATGATAATGATCAAGATACTTCTGATCAAGCTCCTACTGAAATTCGAAGGTCCACAAGGACACGTTCCGCACCAGAGTGGTACGGCAACCCTGTCTTGGAAATCATGTTGTTAGACAACGGTGAACCTTCGAACTATGAAGAAGCGATGGCGGGCCCGGATTCCGACAAATGGCTAGAAGCCATGAAATCCGAGATAGGATCCATGTATGAAAACGAAGTATGGACTTTGACTAACTTGCCCGTTGAACGGCGAGCCATAGAAAATAAATGGATCTTTAAGAAGAAGACAGACGCGGATGGTAATGTGACCATCTATAAAGCTCGGCTTGTTGGTAAGGGTTATCGACAAGTTCAAGGGGTTGACTACGATGAGACTTTCTCACCGATAGCGAAGCTAAAGTCCGTTCGAATCATGTTAGCAATTGCCGCGTTTTACAATTATGAAATATGGCAAATGGACGTCAAAACGGCATTCCTTAATGGTTTCCTTAAGGAAGAATTGTATATGATGCAGCCGGAGGGTTTTGTCGATCCTAAGAATGCTGACAAGGTATGCAAGCTCCAACGCTCGATTTATGGGTTGGTGCAAGCATCTCGGAGTTGGAACATTCGCTTTGATGAGATGATCAAAGCGTTTGGGTTTACGCAGACTTATGGAGAAGCCTGCGTTTACAAGAAAGTGAGTGGGAGCTCTGTAGCATTTCTCATACTATATGTAGATGACATACTTCTGATGGTAAATGATATAGAACTCTTGGACAGCATCAAGGCCTACTTGAATAAGAGTTTTTCAATGAAGGACCTTGGAGAAGCTGCTTATATATTAGGCATCAAGATCTATAGAGATAGATCAAGACGTCTCATAGGTCTTTCACAAAGCACATACCTTGAGAAGATATTGAAGAAGTTCAATATGGATCAATCTAAGAAGGGGTTCTTGCCTGTGTTACAAGGTATGAAATTGAGCTCAGCTCAAAGTCCGACCACGACAGAAGAAATAGAAGAGATGAGTGTCATCCCCTATGCCTTAGCCATAGGTTCTATTATGTATGCCATGCTGTGTACCAGACCTGATGTAAACCTTGCCGTAAGTTTGGTAGGAAGGTACCAAAGTAATCCCAGCAAGGAACACTGGACAGCGGTCAAGAATATCCTGGAGTACCTGAAAAGTACTAAGGAAATGTTTCTCGTTTATGGAGGTGACGAAGAGCTCGTCGTAAAGGGTTACGTCGATGCTAGCTTCGACACAGATCTGGATGACTCTAAGTCACAAACCGGATACGTGTATATTTCGAATGGTGGGGCAGTAAGCTGGTGCAGTTGCAAGCAGAGCGTCGTGGCGGGATCTACATGTGAAGCGGAGTACATGGCAGCCTCGGAGGCAGCACATGAAGCAATTTGGGTGAAGGAGTTCATTACCGACCTCGGAGTCATACCCAATGCGTCGGGGCCGATCAAGCTCTTCTGTGACAACACTGGAGCTATTGCACTTGCCAAGGAGCCCAGGTTTCACAAGAAGACAAGGCACATCAAGCGTCGCTTCAACTCCATTCGTGAAAATGTTCAAGATGGAGACATAGAGATTTGTAAAGTACAAACGGACCTGAATGTAGCAGATCCGTTGACTAAACCTCTCCCTAGGGCAAAACATGATCAACACCAGAATTCCATGGGTGTTCGATTCATCACAATGTAACTAGATTATTGACTCTAGTGCAAGTGGGAGACTGTTGGAAATATGCCCTAGAGGCAATAATAAAAGCATTATTATTATATTTCCTTGTTCATGATAATTGTCTTTATTCATGCTATAATTTTGTTATCCGGAAATCGTAATACATGTGTGAATAACAGACACCAACATGTCCCTAGTAAGCCTCTAGTTGACTAGCTCGTTAATCAACAGATAGTCATGGTTTCCTGGCTATGGACATAGGATGTCATTGATAACGAGATCACATCATTAGGAGAATGATGTGATGGACAAGACCCAATCCTAAACATAGCATAAAGATCGTATAGTTCGTTTGCTAGAGTTTTTCCAATGTCAAGTATCTTTTCCTTAGACCATGAGATCGTGTAACTCCCGGATACCGTAGGAATGCTTTGGGTATACCAAACGTCACAACGTAACTGGGTGACTATAAAGGTAGATTACGGGTATCACCGAAAGTGTCTGTTGGGTTGACATGGATCAAGACTGGGATTTGTCACTCCGTATGACGGAGAGGTATCACTGGGCCCACTCGGTAATGCACCATCATAATGAGCTCAAAGTGACCAAGTGTCTGGTCACGGGATCATGCATTACGGTACGAGTAAAGTGACTTGCTAGTAACGAGATTGAATGAGGTATTGGGATACCGACGATCGAATCTCGGGCAAGTAACATATCGATTGACAAAGGGAATTGCATACGGGGTTGATTGAATCCTCGACATCGTGGTTCATCCGATGAGATCATCATGGAGCATGTGGGAGCCAACATGGGTATCCAGATCCCGCTGTTGGTTATTGACCGGAGAGTCATCTCGGTCATGTCTACATGTCTCCCGAACCCGTAGGGTCTACACACTTAAGGTTCGGTGACGCTAGGGTTGTGAGGAATTTATATGCAGTAACCCGAATGTTGTTCGGAGTCCCGGATGAGATCCCGGACGTCACGAGGAGTTCCAGAATGGTCCGAAGGTAAAGAATTATATATAGGAAGTGCTATTTCGGCTATCGGGACAAGTTTCGGGGTCACCGGTATTGTACCGGGACCACCGGAAGGGTCCCGGGGATCCACCGGGTGGGGCCACCTATCCCGAAGGGCCCCATGGGCTGAAGTGGGAGGGGACCCAGCCCAAAGTGGGCTGGGGCGCCACTCCCCTAGGGCCCATGCGGCTAGGGTTGAGGGGAAACCCTAGAGGGGGCGCCCCCTTGCTTGGGGGGCAAGCCCCCCACCCCTTGGCCGCCGCCCCCCTAGGAGATCCCATCTCCTAGGGCCGGCGCCCCCCCTAGGCACCCCTATATATATAGTGGGGGAGAGGAGGGATTACATACAACAGCCTTGGCGCCTCCCTCTCTCCCCATTACGTCTCTCTCTCTCTCGTAGTATAGGCGAAGCCCTGCTACTGTGATGCCCTGCATCCACCACCACGCCGTCGTGCTGCTGGATCATCATCAACCTCTCCTCCCCCCTTGCTGGATCAAAAGAGGAGGGATTACATACAACAGCCTTGGCGCCTCCCTCTCTCCCCATTACGTCTCTCTCTCTCGTAGTATAGGCGAAGCCCTGCTACTGTGACGCCCTGCATCCACCACCACGCCGTCGTGCTGCTAGATCATCATCAACCACTCCTCCCCCCTTGCTGGATCAAGAAGGAGGAGACGTCTCCCGTCCCGTACGTGTGTTGAACGCGGAGTTGCCGTCCGTTCGGCGCTTGGTCATCGGTGATTTGGATCACGTCGTATTCGACAACATCATCCCCGTTCTTTGAACGCTTCCGCTCGCGATCTACAAAGGTATGTAGATGCATCCGATGACTCGTTGCTAGATGAACTCATAGATGGATCTTGGTGAAACGAGTAGGAAATTTTTTTGTTTTCTGCAACGTTCCCCAATAAGAAGCAACACCGGGAAGAAGCAAACAACATGGTAAACAACCATCACATAAGCATGGCATGATGCACAACCAAGTATGATGCATGTCCGGTTTAAATATGCATGACATGGCAAAGTGCAACAACCAAAACTACAAATTAAGTGGAGCTCAATATGCAACGGGTTGCATATTGACGGAACACCACATCAATTATTTAGTTTTCTCTCGGTTATGTACTCACCAATATTAAATGTTGTTAAGCATGTCAAGAGATGATACATAACAAAACTATACCATCTATACAATTTAAATGGGGCTGGGTATAATAAACAGCAAACCCGGTAAATCCCCATATGCATTAGTAATTTAATGCAAACAACAATTTTAAACATTTTAATTGTTGTTATCATGATGCGGATGACATGTGCAAGTTTTATGCAGGTTTTAAGAAAATGTTAACAAGAGCATATCATGAAGCATTTGTTACCGTGGCGGAAACGAAAAAGGGGTGCCACTGCAACGATTACGATAACGGTGCCACGGCAAAGTTCCGGTTTCGGTAACTCGATTGAGAAACCGATGCAAACGAGAAGTGTGCGGATGCGTGCAAAAGATGGTGGGGCACTCCCGGATACCGGGTGTCCCATGAGTCGACGATGGTGACAAGGCAAAAGAGGGGCAACATGCACCGACAATTCGAGCACGGAGCAAGCACAAGCATCTCATACACCACACATGCATTCGTTCACGGGCGGTCGTCTCGGGGTTATACCTTCGAAGCGTGCGTTATCGGAGGGGTTCGAGTTCGATGCGGTGTAGGGGGAGTAGACGTTCTCGGGACGTTCGTAGTGGAAGTAGTCGTTCTCGCATGCTCTAGGGTCAACGGTAGAGGTTCTCGCGATCTCGACGATGGTAGTGGTACATGTTTATCGTAGCACGAGTTTCCATAGATGTTCGGGGTCACGGCGAGGAACTTGATGCATCGTTGAACTTGGCGTCCGAGGAGTTCCGCGTAGTCGTACACGGGTCATAGTCGCACTTGACGGTTCCGTTACACGGTTCTTCGAAGACGGTAGTTGTTCTCGGTACGTAGACGAGCTTGACGGATCCGAGGGCTCCGGCCATCAGGGTACTTGGTGCAACGCCGTGTAGTCGTACAAAACTCGTAGATGTTCATGTCATCGGTGTCATGGTACTCGGGGTCTTCGGACTTTCCGGTCCCGTTCTTGCGACGGTAGGCATACACGGTTCGGAGAGGAACTTGTCGTTTCGGTATGAAGTCGTTCGGGCGTCGGTCTTGCCGGTGGAGTACTTGGCGAACCCGCATAGTCGAACTTGGTGTAACCAGTGGTACTTGTCAGGTTCCAACAAGGAGAGGCATCGATGGATCTCCGACTCATTTAAAAGTCTAAAATAAACCTTGAAATTGTAGACGATAGCTAAATCAAACCCCGAACTTTGAATCCCGGAAATTGGCACTCTGAACTTGTAATCCCGGTCTATTTTGGACCCTAGACCTGTTTGGCACACTAGGAATAAGAAAATCCTGGGGATAACATGCTACTCAAAATTTGGGCCGGCCCACTATAACACAACAACAAAATCATGAACTTTAAAATATATTCACGCATTTCTAAAATATTCAGAAGTTAAAAAATATTGTTGTTTTCTATTTTTCGCACAAATTCAATTCCTTTGGGTTTTTAAATTTTTTCTGGAATTTTGAAATTATATTCGTATTTTCAAAAATTGTTTGTAATTCCGAAAACAATTCTAAAAAATGTTCAGAATTTCAAAAGTTCTTCACATCCTATGAAAATGTTTCGGATTTTTAAAAATTGTGGCGCATTTTAAAGTAATGCTTTTAGAATTTTGTTTCGGATCGTTGGCTAAGGACTCGCCTGGGTCAGCCCACCAGACATGAAGCGGGCTTTTATTTTCTAAAAGCTGAACAATTTTTTTTAAGTGCGAACACTTTTTGAAACATAAACATTTTCTGAAACCTGAACATAATTTTAAAGTGTGAATGCTTTTTGAAAATTTTAAAAATAGGAACAAATTTCTAAATCTGAAAGAACGGTAAGAAAATATTTTGTGACAGCTAAAAAATATCGCAAGTTTAAAAAAAATGTACGGACAAATTCAAACAAATGTTTATACAATGTATAATAATATTTGTGTAACTCAAAAAATGTTTCATACATTCGAAAAAAATTAGCATTTCAATAATGTTTACAAGTTTCAAAAAATGTGCTTGTGAGATTTTCAAACAAAACTGTGTGTACAATGTAAATAAAAAGTTTGCGTGTTGTAAAAAATTGTGTCTTACACTTAACAGAATATAGTTGGGTTGTGTTCGAAAAAAGTGTCTACAAATTTGAAAATGTTGAACCATGCAAAAGAGTGTCTTTTTAGTTTTATAATACGTTTATTGTTATTAAGAAAATGTAAACATGTACTTAAATAATAAATACTCCCTCCGTCTGGAAATACTTTTCATCAAAATGAATAAAAGAGGATGTATCTAGATGTATTTTAGTTCTACATACATCCCTTTTTGTCCATGTTGATGACAAGTATTTTCGGACGGAGGGAGTATGTATTAATTTTTTTGAAAACATTTAATTTAAAAATGTACATGATGTATTTTAAAATATCAAAAGTTTATCAAAAAATATTTTATGTGTGCATTAAAAATGTATATTGGGTATGAAGAAAAAATAGACATGTGTAAGAAAGAAAAAACATAACAAAACAAAAAAGGCAAAAACAAAGAAACCCAGGAGCAGTGGGCGCGCGAGAGACGCTGCTAATGGGCCGGCCCAGTTCAGCAAATACCGGCTAAATCCTGTCAAGGTTTAAAATAGACCGGGATAACAGAGTTTGGTGTGCTGATTTCAAGGATTGAGAGTTCAGGGTTTGATTTAGCTTTCACTGACAAATTCAAGGTTTGTTTTGGACCTTTTCCTTTGGCGGTGGACGAACTTGGCGAAAAGGGATCTCCGAAGGCGGCCTTGCATCCCTGGATTCGGTGGCCTGTCGAGCTGCGCAGTGGGCGCGACCCACGTGATGAAGTAGAGAAGGGCGACCCGTTTAGATGAGTTGACCACGTAGTCAACTGATGAGGTGCTTGCATCTGCGTTGTTGCAGAGGCAGGCAGCATGGAGGAAGCAGAGCAGCTGCAGCTCGCAGGAGGCAATGGGCTGGACGAATCCGGGCAGGAGGTGGCCCTAGACAACGGCGGCGGAGCGGACCTTGCCAGAGAATAGGTCGGGGGCGGACGCGGGAAGATGAATCCGTTCGATTCCCGGCTAGAACGAGTGCAGAACGGCGGCAAGGCGGAGCTTGGCAAGGCCGGCCATCCATGGCAGGGTCCTGTGATAGACGAACAGAGGAAGATTGAGGGTCCAGAGAAAGGGAGGAAGGAGGAGGGGCGCGGCAGAGGGGCCTGCCGAAGGAGGTCGTCGGCGGTGTGGTTCGCCGGGGCGGCGGGTCGCGAGGAGGAGCGCGCGGGCGCTGTAGCGAAGCGAGGTCGAGGAGGAGGCCAGGTCGGGGACGAAGCTGGACACCGGCACGGACCCCGGGGTGTCTCTAGACCTGGAGGTTGAGGCGACCGGTGGCAGAGCTTGGGGCGGCGCGCCATGGAGGTTCGGGAATGGATGCAGGAGGTGGGAGGTGGGGCACTTGGGGCGCGGTGCGGCTGGACAACGCCGGGGATGAGGCGCATGAGAGAAGAGGCGCTCGGACCAGGCGCGGGTGCGAGGGCTGCTGCGGGAGGCGCTCAGGATCGAGAGGGAGAGAGGGAGATGGGGATCAAGAAGCAACACTGCTCTTTCCCTGGTGCGAAGCGTGAGGCGGCGGGAGGAGGAAACGAGAGAGAGAAAGGGATCGAATAGGGGATGAGGCTAGGGTTCGGGGGGAGTGGGCCTTGGGCCTAAGTGGCCTGCGGCTACAGGAGGCCCAAGAGGCAAGGTTGGGCTCCCTCTCTTAACCTCTCTTCTCAAAAGAAAAAAACAGTACATAGATAAGAAAGAAAAGAAAGGGAGGTTAGGGGAAGAAGTTGGGCACGCGCACAGTTCTCCCGGACTCACAAAAATGTGTTTGTTCCGCGAAAGTCGAGAAGGCCAAGATTGAGAGATCTAAATTCAAATCCATTTGAATTTAATTTAAATGGTTTGAGTGAGTTCAAGGTATTGAAGAGTCCAAAAATGTTCGGATTTTTGGAGGAACCTCGGTAAATGGGAAGAGAATTTTTGGCAAGGTTTTGAAGTCAAGCTTGAACTAGAAAAGGCATGGGGAATATGCAAGTGTGTTTATGGGTGATTCCGAAAATGGAATATTTAATATAGTTCCCTAATATTGGAAGGGTATGTTATAAAGAGAAGTCACCCTTCCCTCGATTTAAATGGATCGGAGATCCATACGATTTATTTAAAAGAGTTTTGGAACGGTTGCAATAATTAAGGCATGATGACATGATGCAATGCAAAATAAGCAATGATGCAGGCAACAGACAAAAACAAAACACCCGACGGAACTCAGAATACATGGAAGGCATCTGAAGCGCCGGTCTTGGGGCATCACAACACTCCACCACTACGAGAGGATCTCGTCCCGAGATCTAGGATGGCACCGGAGGGAAACGGAAGGAAAAAAGAGGTAAAACTAAGTTGCTTCTTTGACGAATGAGTGAAACTAAAGAACCTTGCGAGGTTCAACAAATTGGAGAAAAGAATACAACGAAGGTGAACAAAGTCGAAAACACTCCGTTAGAAAAGAGGAACAAAGAACATTGCGAAAAACCTTGAGGTTGAATAGCAAGATATATATTGAAACCACACCGGTTAAAACAAGATAGAGAAGGATTAAGAATGATATAATTTGGACAGCACTCCGACTGTAAATGGAAGGAATAGAACATGATCTTGACAAGATGAGAGGATACTTGATGAAATCAACAACACACTGCCTCCGGAACTATTGAAAGAATGGCACAAGGGGTAAGAACAATTTCAGACAGCACTCCGGTTGAGAAGGAAGGCAAAACTTGACAAGATGAGAGGGCTCGAATGAAAACACAACACTCTGGTTAAATGGATAAGAAAAAGGAAAGAACATGATCTTCACAATACGAGATGATGAGTGAAGAGAGCATCATCACAATGCCTCCGTAAGAAATGAAAGAATGCAATGAAAAGAATGGAGAAGAAAACAACATATTCTACCTCAAATGAATTTGAGAGAGCATCCTTAAAAAGAAGAATTGAACGGAGTTGTTGGTAAATCAACAACGAAAAGAACGGGCTTGTTGAGGGCTTATGGAAAACATCTCAAGAACTTGAGGTGAAAACCTGCCACAAACGAAAACAATTGCTTGCTCGATAGCGACGGAGAGATGAAAACATCTTTCATCGCGAGAATAGGAGGAAACTTGGATTATTGATAAGCACCCCAATAGCAACATTCCTTAGGGAAGGTTTTAGGTGAAATATAACCCAAGATAACTCCAATGAAGAGATTGATGGATTTAAGATACCTCATTCTTGACAACATGTGAATCATGAAACATGAACTCAAGTTATGAAGAATGACATAGCACCACCTCAAATGACACAGTAGAAAGAATTGCACTTCGGAATGCAAGAAGAAGAAGGCTTGAACTCCTCAAACAAAACATGTGTTGGGCACCATGTTTATTTTAGAGTATATCCTGGCAGATCTTAGCTCCGAGAGAAATCTTGCAGAACAATTGAAGAATGAAAAGTATCCTTGCAAACCATCATGTTGAGCCTTCGTGAAGAACTCCGTTAATAAAAAATGATCGAAAGAAGTGAAGGATGAAGAGAATAAGATCGAAGCTTTGCAATGATTAGATGGAGCTTATGCGACGAGATAAAAGAGAGATCTTGAAACTCTGGGAAAAGAAAGATGAATCAAGTGAAACCAAGAATTTGATGAGCCTCCGGAATAAGGAATTAATCATTTGGATGAACAAGAATAAGAATTATGGTATGCGTGTCCCTTCACCAATTAAAATTGATGACCAACAATGGATTTGGCATACTACTTATTCTCGTAGAAAAGATTAAGAGAGATATAACATAAACTTGAGAATGTCTTCTACGAACCACTGTTTGGATTTGGAAGAACGAATGAATTGATATGATAACCAAGGAAGAGAGATCTTGAATGAACCACCATAAGAATTGAAAATGAACGAAGTAAAGGGATGAATCACCGGGTAAGAATTATGAAATGAACGAAGATACTTGAGACAATCTAGATACGTGATTACGAAGGGATCACGAACTGATTAGAGATCACTTGAACGATGCATCGGTAAAATTGGAGAATGATAACTGAAAGCTGAGAATGAATAAACCTGAATTGATGGACTCCGGATAATCAAACTGCAAAGTCTCCTGAATTACTCCGGATGGTTGAAAAGGATTCTCACAATCAAAAAAAATTATGCGAGGATGGCAGATAATGGGGCAAGATTTAAAAGAAACTCTTCTTCGGTCTTCAAATGTTGAGAATGATGACGAGAAACACCACCGTGAATTGTTGAGTCACTCCGGAATAATGAAGAATATAAAGGCTGAAACAGCAATGAAAAGAATTTGAAAGATGTTGGAGAAGACATTTGACTGATGATAACTCATTCTTACGTCAAAACTTCGAGAAGAGATTTGAGAGTAGCTCCGGGAAAATTAGAAGAGTCAGGTAAGATCCTGGGAAAAGACATGTGGGTTAGGGCTCACTGAAAAGAAACATCGTAGAACGATTGCTTGAAAAGCGAGATTGCCCCGGTTGAATTAAATGGCTTGAATGAGATAACAACCTCGAGATATCTTCGACGGATTGATAATGGAGACACAAATCTTTTGAGATATCTTCAGCACTCCGGAACAATTGACTAGCGAGAAATGGATGATTAAGAGGAGCACCGGCCAGAGAAAGTATTGAAACAAGGAAAGGATATGATCAACAAAGCTTGACTTGAATCCACCGGAGAAGAAAAGAACGAAGAATGATGAGCTTGAAGCTCCATTAGAATCTTCATGAGAATCACCGGATAAGAACATTAACGGAAAAGAATGGAGAGACTTCTCATCAATAAGATGATACTTGATTAAGAAATCTGAGTCTTTGAAGAAAAAGGGTGGGTGGGCGGGAAAAACAAAGGCAACTTGAAACGGATGAAGCAAACAACGTTGAGAGAGCTTAGATTAAATCTTGCGGATGTTGAAAATGGACGGATCCGCTTGAAGAGAAAACACACCGGTTAAAAAGGATTGACATGACAATCTCGATTATCATGAAGGATTAGTATTCGCATAGGAGTATGAGAACAGCGCTTAGGGAAGGTATGGAATCAACTCTTGACTTCGAAGCAACTCGAATACCACAGCTCAAAAACAAAAACAAAGGATTGGCTTGCGGAATAAGCCGAAACAAACATATGATAGAGATTTCGTCCGAAGTTTTCGTGGTGGGGCCTACACGGGCTCGATCGTACAACACCATCATGTACAAGGCAATGCACATGACATACGAAGTGTCCCCGAGTAGGCATAGCCAAGGACTCTTTAAGACACAACGAGACCACTGTAAAACCAATCGTGGATAGGCGGACCACTAGACGTCGAACCCCAATTTCATATCATACATCTGTCGGAAAGATATCCTAAGAGCTACTTAAATTCCCACTTATAAACTCCCGAAATTTTCTGGTTATGCAATCAGGTGTTGGGGATACAGGGGAAGCATAATATCTCACCCAAACTAACAAATCCTACATTCAGCTGTATCCATCCTTCAACACATAACCAAGAAACCTTCGGAAATCGTTTACCTCAACCTTCGAAAAGCATCCGTTATACAAGTTATGGCAATACTCCTGAACTCCCGCCCCAGTACTGGGTGGCGTCGAGGTTATCTCACCAACAACTACATAAAAGAGATTTTTTATGTCGGCGAAACTCAGGTATTCCAGAACTGCAACGATAAAATTGTGACGACAACACGTCGGAGCTCAACTCCTCGGGACACTGCCACAACCCCTAAATGTCAGGAGGCACCAAGAACAATGTTCTCGTCACAAAACCATCGAAACGATTCCAAGATACCCGCGTGATCCTAAATTTTTTTTAGTGAAATTTGAGAAGAGAAGAGTCAAAACTCTACGTCAGGATGCCTCACCAGAGCGACGAATGGACTGAGGAGTAAAAAGAATCCTACTCTCCGATATATATAATCCTACAAGACTCAAAACATTTTTCTAGACTCAACAATGCCAGCGATTCGATCAAGCAGGGGGCTCCTAAGTCGGGGAAGGCTCTGATACCAACTTGTCACGCCCTCGATGCGGCTATATCTCCCACGTGTTGAAGTATGACTTAGAGGCATAATCGCATTGAAAGCAATGTCGCAAGTGAGGTAATCTTCACCCAACCCATGTAATACATAAGGGAAAAAGATACATAGTTGGCTTACAATCGCCACTTCACACAATACATGAATAAAGCATTACATCATCCAGATACAATCAAGGTCTGACTACGGAACCAAAATAAAAGAAGAGTGCCCCAAATGCTACACAAATCCCCGATTGTCCCAACTGGGCTCCACTACTGATCAACTGGAAACGGAACAACATGATGAACACGATCTTCATCGAGCTCCTCCTTGAGCTCGGTTGTGTCACCTGCACGACATCATCGACACCTGCAAACTGGTTTGGAAGTATCTATGAGTCGCGGGACTCAGCAATCTCACACCCTCGCGATCAAGACTATTTAAGCTTATAGGTACAGTAAAAGGTATGAGGTGGAGCTGCAGCAAGCGACTAGCATATTTGGTGGCTAACATACGCAAATGAGAGCGAGAAGAGAAGGCAAAAGCACGGTCGAGAATCTATGATCAAGAAGTGATCCTAGAACAACCTATGTCAAGCATAACTCCAACACCGTGTTCACTTCCCGGACTCCGCTGAGAAGAGACCATCACGGTTACACACGCGGTTGATGCGTTTTATTTAAGTTAGGGTTTAGGTTTTCTACAACCGGGCATTAACAAATTCCCATCTGCCCATAACCGCGGGCACGGCTTTCGAAAGTTCAAATCCCTGCAGGGGTGTCCCAACTTAGCCCATCACAAGCTCTCACGGTCAACGAAGGATATTCCTTCTCCCAAGACAATCCGATCGGACTCGGCATCCCGGTTACAAGACATCCTCAACAATGGTAAAACAAGTCCAGCAAAGCCACTCAGATGTGCCGACAAATCCCGATAGGAGCTGCACATATCTCGTTCTTAGGGCACACCGGATAGGTCAAGCTACGAGTAAAACCAGCCCTCGAGTTTCCCAGAGGTGGCCCCGCTGGCTGCCCATTTCGGACCAACACTCAGAGGAGCACTGGCCCGGGGGGGTTAAATAAAGATGACCCTTGGGCAGGCCTACCCAAGGGAAAGAAAAGGCTAGGTGGCAAATGCTAAAAGCAATGTTGGGCCTTGCTGGAGGAGTTTTATTCAAGGTGAACTATCAAGGGGTTCCCATTATAACTCAACCGCAAGAGTGGAACAAAACACCAGGCATAAGGCCGAGCCTTCCACCCTTTACCTAGTATATAGATGCATTAATTAAATAAGAGATATTGTGATATCCCAACAAAATAACCATGTTCCAAACATGGAACAGGCTCCAATCTTCACCTGCAACTAACAACGCTATAAGAGGGGCTGAGCAAAGCGGTAACATAGCCAAACAACGATTTGCTAGGACAAGGTGGGTTAGAGGCTTGGCTTAGCAATGTGGGAGGCAGGATAAAGCAAGTGGTAGGTATCGTAGCATAGGCATAGCAAAAGAGCGAGCAACTAGCAAGCAAAGATAGAAGTGATTTCGAGGGTATGGTCATCTTGCCTGAGATACCGCAAGGAAGAAGAACGAGTCCATGAAGAAGACAAACGGACGTAGTCGAACGGATCCTCACAACGCGACGTTATCGGAACTAACCCGAAGAAGCAACACCGGAAAGAAGCAAACAACATGGTAAACAACCATCACATAAGCATGGCATGATGCACAACCAAGTATGATGCATGTCCGGTTTAAATATGCATGACATGGCAAAGTGCAACAACCAAAACTACAAATTAAGTGGAGCTCAATATGCAACGGGTTGCATATTGACGGAACACCACATCAATTATTTAGTTTTCTCTCGGTTATGTACTCACCAATATTAAATGTTGTTAAGCATGTCAAGAGATGATACATAACAAAACTATACCATCTAAACAATTTAAATGGGGCCGGGTATAATAAACAGCAAACCCGGTAAATCCCCATATGCATTAGTAATTTAATGCAAACAAGAATTTAAACATTTTAATTGTTGTTATCATGATGCGGATGACATGTGCAAGTTTTATGCAGGTTTTAAGAAAATGTTAACAAGAGCATATCATGAAGCATTTGTTACCGTGGCGGAAACGAAAAAGGGGTGCCATGGCAACGATTACGATAACGGTGCCACGGCAACGTTCCGGTTTCGGTAACTCGATTGAGAAACCGATGCAAAGGAGAAGTGTGCGGATGCGTGCAAAAGATGGTGGGGCACTCCCGGATACCGGGTGTCCCATGAGTCGATGATGGTGACAAGGCAAAAGAGGGGCAACGTTCACCGACAATTCGAGCACGGAGCAAGCACGAGCATCTCATACACCACACATGCATTCGTTCACGGGCGGTCGTCTCGGGGTTATACCTTCGAAGCGTGCGTTATCGGAGGGGTTCGCGTTCGATGCGGTGTAGGGGAAGTAGACGTTCTCGGGACGTTCGTAGTGGAAGTAGTCGTTCTCGCATGCTCTAGGGTCGACGGTAGAGGTTCTCGCGATCTCGACGACGGTAGTGGTACATGTTTATCGTAGCACGAGTTTCTGTAGATGTTCGGGGTCACGGCGAGGAACTTGATGCATCATTGAACTTGGCATCCGAGGAGTTCCGCGTAGTCGTACACGGGTCATAGTCGCACTTGACGGTTCCGTTACATGGTTCTTCGGAGACGGTAGTTGTTCTCGGTACGTAGACGAGCTTGACGGATCCGAGGGCTCCGGCCATTGGGGTACTTGGCGCAACACCGTGTAGTCGTACACAATTCGTAGATGTTCATGTCATCGGTGTCGTGGTACTTGGGGTCTTCGGACTTTCCGGTCCCGTTCTTGCGACGGTAGGCATACACGGTTCAGAGAGGAACTTGTCGTTTCGGTATGAAGTTGTTCGGGCGTCGGTCTTGCCGGTGGAGTACTTGGTGAACCCGCATAGTCGAACTTGGTGTAACCAATGGTACTTGTCAGGTTCCAACAAGGAGAGGCGTCAATGGATCTCTGACTCATTTGGCGGTGGACGAACTTGGCGAAAAGGGATCTCCGAAGGCGCCCTTGCATCCCTGGATTCGGTGGCCTATCGAGCTACGCAGTGGGCGCGACCCACGTGATGAAGTAGAGAAGGGCGACCCGTTTAGATGAGTTGACCACGTAGTCAACTGATGAGGTGCTTGCATCTGCGCTGTTGCAGAGGCAGGCAGCATGGCGGAAGCAGAGCAGCTGCAGCTCGCAGGAGGCGATGGGCTGGACGAATCCGGGCAGGAGGTGGCCCTAGACGACGGCGGCGGAGCGGACCTTGCCAGAGAATAGGTCGGGGACGGATGCGGGAAGACGAATCCGCTCGATTCCCGGCTAGAACGAGTGCAGAACGGCGGCAAGGCGGAGCTTGGCAGGGCCGGCCATCCATGGCGGGGTCCTGTGACAGACGAACAGAGGAAGATTGAGGGTCCAGAGAAAGGGAGGAAGGAGGAGGGGCGCGGCAGGGGGCCTGCCGAAGGAGGTCGTCGGCGGTGTGGTTCACCGGGGCGGTGGGTCGCGAGGAGGAGCGCGCGGGCGCTGTAGCGAAGCAAGGTCGAGGAGGAGGCCAGGTCGGGGACGAAGCTGGACACCGGCGCGGACCCCAGGGTGTCGCCGGACCTGGAGGTTGAGGCGACCGGTGGCGGAGCTTGGGGCGGCGCGCCATGGAGGTTCGGGCACGGCTGCAGGAGGTGGGAGGTGGGAGGTGGGGCACTTGGGGCGCGGTGCGGCTGGACGACACCGGGGACGAGGCGCATGAGAGGAGAGGCGCGGGCGCGAGGGCTACTGCGGTAGGTGCTCAGGATCGAGAGGGAGAGAGTGAGATGGGGATCGAGAAGCAACGCTGCTCTCTCCCTGGTGCGAAGCGTGAGGCGGCGGGAGGAGGAAATGAGAGAGAGAAAGGGATCGAACAGGGGATGAGGCTAGGGTTCGGGAGGGAGTGGGCCTTGGGCCTAAGTGGCCTGCGGCTACAGGAGGCCCAAGAGGCAAGGCTGGGCTCCCTCTCTTAACCTCTCTTCTCAAAAGAAAAAAAACAGTACATAGATAAGAAAGAAAAGAAAGGGAGGTTAGGGGAAGGAGTTGGGCACGCGGACAGTTCTCCCGGACTCACAAAAATGTGTTTGTTCCGCGAAAATAGAGAAGGCCAAAATTGAGAGATCTAAATTCAAATCCATTTGAATTTAATTCAAATGGTTTGAGTGAGTTCAAGGTATTGAAGATTCCAAAAATGTTCAGATTTTTGGAGGAACCTCGGTAAATGGGAAGAGAATTTTTGGCAAGGTTTTGAAGTCAAGCTTGAACTAGAAAAGGCATGGGGAATATGCAAGTGTGTTTATGGGTGATTCTGAAAATGGAATATTTAATATAGCTCCCTACTATTGGGAGGGTATGTTATAAAGAGAAGTCACCCTTCCCTCGATTTAAATGGATCGGAGATCAATACGATTTATTTAAAAGAGTTTTGAAACGGTTGCAATAATTAAGGCATGATGACATGATGCAATGCAAAATAAGCAATGATGCAGGCAACAGACAAAAACAAAACACCCGACGGAACTCGGAATACATGGAAGGCATCTGAAGCGCCGGTCTTGGGGCGTCACACTACTTGTCTCGGACGTGATGCCTATATACATGATCATACCTAGATATTCTCATAACTATGCTCAATTCTGTCAATTGCTCAACAGTAAGTTGTTCACCCACCGTAAAATACTTATGCTCTTGAGAGAAGCCACTAGTGAAACCTATGGCCCCGGGTCTATCTTCCATCATATTAATCTTCCAACACTTAGTTATTTTCATTGCCTTTTATTTTACTTTGCATCTTTATCATAAAAATACCAAAAATATTATCTTATCATATCTATCAGATCTCACTCTCGTAAGTGACCGTGTAGGGATTGACAACCCCTTATCGCGTTGGTTGCGAGGATTTATTTGTTTTGTGTAGGTGCGAGGGACTCGCGCGTAGCCTCCTACTGGATTGATACCTTGGTTCTCAAAAACTGAGGGAAATACTTACGCTACTTTGCTACATCACCCTTTCCTCTTCAAAGGAAAACCAACGCAGTGCTCAAGAGGTAGCAAGAAGCATTTCTGGCGCCGTTGCCGGGGAAGGTCTACGCAAAAGTCAACATACCAAGTACCCATCACAAACCCTTATATCCCGCATTACATTATTTGCCATTTGCCTCTCGTTTTCCTCTCCCCCACTTCATCCTTGCCGTTTTATTCGCCCTCTCTCTCTATCCTCCCTCTCTTTCTCTATTTTCCTCTTTTTGCCTTTTGCACTTTCTGCTGTTATGTCTGAAATTGGGGAAATTATTGCCGATATGGACAATAATAATATCATGAAAAATTCTGATGCTCCTGCTGAAGAACCCCCTATCTTACATACAAAAAAATTCTGTATTGGTAGTGGTAATATTATTGGAAAAGGAGTTATCCAAGATTTATTTACTTGTGCCGGTGCTTTACCTTCTACGGGTAGTTCTATCCTTCATAGAACTAGTAGTCTTGCGGACGCTATTGCCATGCTTGTAGTTGAACTTGAAAGACAATTCATGCACATGCACCCTTGCATACAAAGGATTTTCCTAGAATTTTCTAATATTGAGCATTCTTCTATTAAGCCTGCCGCTACTATCTTTTTGGCTCATGAGTTTAGATTCATAATAAAAGAGGCCAAAGAAATCTTTGCGCATTATAGGGTGGACACTTGCCGTCCTCCCATAGAGGCTATCCTTTTTTATCAAGAAGAAATAATGTGTTTTCAATCTCTAGACTATGTTGCTTTCAATGAAAATCTTAGAAAAAGGGTTCCTACCAATATTTTAGTTGATAGAAGTTCTGAACTTAATGATGATTTGGCCATTCAAAATAATGAACTAGGATATTCTCTTGAGTATAGGCACACAAATTTCTGTCAAAAGAATGCTTATAATAATGAATTGGTTGTGCAATACGAAGGGCCAAAGGAGGAACCTATACCTCCCAAAGTTGATCTTGGGGAATTTTGTCCCATTAAATTTAGACCTTTTGATTACTTTTGCTTGCCTCAAAGAAAACTTTCTGCCGAACATAGAGAATATTAAATGAGTTTTAATGATCTATCTTACTATTATGGCAATACCTAGATCTATCCTTGCTTTTATGCCTAGCTAGGGGCGTTAAACAATAGCGCGTGTTGGGAGGCAACCCAATTTTATTTTTATTCCTTGATTTTTGCTCCTGTTTAGTAATAAATAATTTATCTAGCCTCTGTTTTGGTTGTGTTTTTTGTGTTTAATTAGTGTTTGTGCCAAGTAGAACCGTTGGGAAGACTTGGGGAAAGTCTTGTTAATCTTGCTGTAAAAAACAGAAACTTTAGCGCTCATGAGAACTGCTGCCATTTTTATTTGGAAAGTGCTATTTAGTTAATTCTTTTTGAAGATGATTGATAGATAAATTCCTCATGTCCAGAAATTTATTTTAGAATTTTTTGGGTTCCAGATCTTGCGTTAGCTACAGATTACTACAGACTGTTCTGTTTTTGACAGATTCTGTTTTTCGTGTGTTGTTTTCTTATTTTGATGAATCTATGGCTAGTAAAATAGTTTATAAACCATAGAGAAGTTGGAATACAGTAGGTTTAACACCAATATAAATAAAGAATGAGTTAATTACAGTACCTTGAAGTGGTGTTTTGTTTTTCTTTCGCTAACGGAGCTCACGAGATTTTCTACTTTAAGTTTTGTGTTGTGAAGTTTTCAAGTTTTGGGTAAAGATTTGATGGATTATGGAACAAGGAGTGGAAATAGCCTAAGCTTGGGCATGCCCATATCAACCCCAAGATAATATAAGGACACCTAGAAGCCAAAGCTTGGGGATGCCCCAGAAGGCATCCCCTCTTTCGTCTACTTCTATCGGTAACTTTACTTGGAGCTATATTTTTATTTACCACATGATATGTATTTTGCTTGGAGCGTCTTTTATGATTTGAGTCTTTGTTTTTTAGTTTACCACAATCATATTTGCTGTACACACCTTTTGAGAGAGAGAGACATGATTCGGAAATTATTAGAATACTCTATGTGCTTCACTTATATCTTTTGAGTTATATAGTTTTGCTCTAGTACTTCACTTATATCTTTTAGAGCACGGTGGTGGATTTGTTTTATAGAAACTATTGATCTCTCATGCTTCACTTAGATTATTTTGAGAGTCTTAAATAGCATGGTAATTTTCTTAAATAATCCTAATATTCTAGGTACACATGATTAGTAAAAACTTTCTTATGAGTGTGTTGAATACTAAGAGAAGTTTGATGCTTGATGATTGTTTTGAGATATAAAGATGGTGATATTAGAGTCATGCTAGTTGAGTAGTTGTGAATTTGAGCGATACTTGTGTTAAAGTTTGTGATTCCTGTAGCATGCATGTATGGTGAACCGTTATGTGATGAAGTCGGAGCATAATTTATTTATTAATTGTCTTCCTTATGAGTGGCGGTCGGGGACGAGCGATGGTCTTTTCCTACCAATCTATCCCCCTAGGAGCATGCGCATAATACTTTGCTTTGATAACTTGTAGACTTTTGCAATAAGTATACGAGTTCTTTATGACTAATGTTGAGTCCATGGATTATACACATTTTTCTTCCTTCCACCATTGCTAGCCTCTCTAATACCGCGCACTTTTCGCCGGTATCAGACACCCACCATATACCTTCCTCAAAACAGCCACCATACCTACCTATCATGGCATTTCCATAGACATTTCGTGATATATTGCCATGCAACTTACCACCGCTCCGATTATTATGACATGCTCCATCATTGTCGTATTGCTTTGCATGATCATGTAGTTGACATCGTGTTTGTGGCAAAGCCACCGTTCATAATTCTTTCATACATGTCACTCTTGATTCATTGCATATCCCGGTACACCGCCAAAAGCATTCACATAGAGTCATATTTTGTTCTAAGTATTGAGTTGTAATTGTTGTGTTGTAAGTAAATAAAAGTGTGATGATCATCATTATTAGAGCATTGTCCTAAGTGAGGAAAGGATGATGGAGACTATGATTCCCCCACAAGTCGAGATGATACTCCGGACTAAAAAAATAAAAAAAGAGAAAAAAGAGAGGCCATAAAAAAGAGAAAATGCCAAAATAAAAAAAATGAGAGAAAAAGAGAGAAGGCAGAATGCTACTATCCTTTTACCATACTTGTGCTTCAAAGTAGCACCATGATCTTCATGATAGAGAGTCTCCTATGATATCACTTTCATATACTAGTGGGAATTTTTCATTATAAAACTTGGCTTGCATATTCCAATGATGGGCTTCCTCAAAATGCCCTAGGTCTTCGTGAGCAAGCGAGTTGGATGCACACCCACTTAGTTTCTTTTGTTGAGCTTTCATATACTTATAGCTCTAGTGCATCCGTTGCATGGCAATCCCTACTCACTCACATTAATATCTATTGATGGGCATCTCCATAGCCCGTTGATACGCCTAGTTGATGTGAGACTATCTTCTCCCTTTTTGTCTTCTCCACAACCACCATTCTATTCCACATATAGTGCTATGTCCATGGCTCACACTCATGTATTGCGTGAAGATTGAAAAAGTTTGAGAATGTCAAAAGTATGAAACAATTGCTTGGCTTGTCATCGGGGTTGTGCATGATTTAAATACTTTGTGTGGTGAAGATAGAGCATAGCCAGACTATATGATTTTGTAGGGATAAATTTCTTTGGCCATGTTATTTTGAGAAGACATAATTGCTTAGTTAGTATGCTTGAAGTATTATTATTTTTTATGTCAATACTAAACTTTTGTCTTGAATCTTTCGGATCTGAATATTCATACCACAATTAATAAGAATTACATTGAAATTATGTCTAGTAGCATTCTGCATTCTATTTTTATCATTTACCTACTCGAGGACGAGCAGGAATTAAACTTGGGGATGCATGATACGTCTCCAACGTATCTATAATTTTTTTATTGCTTCATGCTATATTATCTTCTGTTTTGGACATTATTGGGCTTTATTATTCACTTTTATATTATTTTTGGGACTAACCTATTAACCGGAGGCCCACCCAGAATTGTTGTTTTTTGCCTATTTCAGAGTTTCGCAGAAAAAGAATATCAAACGAAGTCCAAACGGAATGAAACCTTCGGGAACGTGATTTTTGAAACGAATAAGATCTAGGAGACTTGGACCCTACGTCAAGCAACCAACAGGGAAGCCACGAGGTAAGGGGTGCGCCTACCCCCCAGGCGCGCCCTCCACCCTCGTGGGCCCCTGTTGCTCCACCGACGTACTCCTTCTCCTATATATACCTACGTATCCCCAAACGATCAGATACGGAGCCAAAACCCTAATTCCACCGCCGTAACTTTCTGTATCCACGAGATCCAATCTTGGGGCCTATTTCGGAGCTCCGCCGGAGGGGGCATCGATCACGGAGGGCTTCTACATCAACACCATAGCCCCTCTGATGAAGTGTTAGTAGTTTACCTCAGACCTTCGGGTCCATAGTTATTAGCTAGATGACTTCTTCTCTCCTTTTGGATCTCAATACAATGTTCTCCCCCTCTCTTGTGGAGATCTATTCGATGTAATCTTCTTTTGCGGTGTGTTTGTTGAGACCGATGAATTGTGGGTTTATGATCAAGTTTATCTATGAACAATATTTGAATCTTCTGAATTCTTTTATGTATAGTTGGTTATATTTGCAAGTCTCTTCGAATTATCAGTTTGGTTTGGCCTACTAGATTGATCTTTCTTGCAATGGGAGAAGTGCTTAGCTTTGGGTTCAATCTTGTGGTGTCCTTTCCCAGTGAGAGTAGGGGCAGCAAGGCACGTATTGTATTGTTGCCATCGAGGATAACAATATGGGGTTTTTATCATATTGCATGAATTTATCCTTCTACATCATGCCATCTTGCTTAAAGCGTCACTCTGTTCTTATGAACTTAATACTCTAGATGCATGCTGGATAGCGGTTGATGTGTGGAGTAATAGTAGTAGATGCAGGCAGGAGTCGGTCTACTTGTCTCGGACATGATGCCTATATACATGATCATACCTAGATATTCTCATAACTATGCTCAATTCTGTCAATTGCTCGACAGTAATTTGTTCACCCACCATAAATGCTCTTGAGAGAAGCCACTTGTGAAACCTATGGCCCCCGGGTCTATCTTCCATCATATTAATCTTCCAACACTTAGTTATTTTCATTGCCTTTTATTTTACTTTACATCTTTATCATAAAAATACCAAAAATATTATCTTATCATATCTATCAGATCTCACTCTCGTAAGTGACCGTGTAGGGATTGACAACCCCTTATCGCGTTGGTTGCGAGGATTTATTTGTTTTGTGTAGGTGCGAGGGACTCGCGCGTAGCCTCCTACTGGATTGATACCTTGGTTCTCAAAAACGGATGGAAATACTAATGCCACTTTGCTGCATCACCCTTTCCTTTTAAGGGAAAACCAACGCAGTGCTCAAGAGGTAGCAATCAACAATTGGATATATATCCTCATGCCATACCTCTTGGGTGACCACACCCACATCCTCATCCTCCAAATGATCACCATGGCTGTAACGCCCCGAGACCGATGTGCCAGGTGTCTTCGAGTTATTCGCCATCGTTGTCATGTCTTTTGCTTGCGTGTTGCATCTTATCATGTCATCATGTGCATTGCATCATCATGTTTTTCAAAACTTGCATCCGTCCCGGTCTCCTCGTTCCGTCCGTTGTCCGTTCTAAGCCCAGACACACTTGGACGCGCCCGCGGCATGTCCGAAATATTATTTTATAAGTGGCCGGAAAATGTTCTCGGAATGGGATGAGAGTTGACGTGTGGTCTTATTATAGTGTAGATAGACCGCCTGTCAAGTTTCATCGCATTCGGAGTTCGTTTGATAGCCCAACCGTTAAACTATAGCGGCATTATAGCTGGTCTAACGTCAGACGTTTTCGGTCTCTGGAAACAGTTGCCGGGCTGCACTCCTCTCCTCTCATCTCAGCCCAACCTATTTTCACAACCCACCTGCAGCCCACCTAAACCCCCCTCCATTCTGAACCGTCAAATCGCGATCGGAGGCTCTGAAATGCTCATAAAACCCTCCTAAACCCAAACCCTAGCCATCCCTGCCTATATATGGACAACCCCCCTTCCAAATTTGGGCAGCCTAGCCCTTCCCCTACCTCCCTGCCGCCTCCCTCCTCAAATTCCGTGCCACCAGCCGCCTTCCCCCTCCAAATCCGGCGCCAGCCACCTCACCAGCGCCACTTGGCGAGCCCCCATTGGCTTGCGCCGCTGCAACCACCGCATCTGGCCATCCAGGGCGTGCCACATGGCCTCCCTGCCCCTCTCCTATCGCCCCGTGCCGCCAGGCCCGCGTCAGGCCCGCCCGGGCCCCGATCTGGGCTCTGAGGCCTGCACCGCGCCGCCACTGCTCCCTGAGCTCCAGATCGGGAGAGGGAGATCCTGATCCGAGCTCCTCCTCCGCTCTGCCCCGTCACCCCGTGGGCCTCGCCGGACTTGCTCCTGCCGACGAGCACCAGGCCGGACCCCGCCGCCCCGCTCCTACTTCCCTGTCTATCTCCTTCTCCTCCCTCCTCTCACGTCTCCCTCTCTCCTGTTCTACAGAAGCCACCGCTGCCATGGATGAGCGCGAGCCGAGCTCGCCGTCGCCGGATCTCCATCACCGCGGCCGAAAACGGACGTATCCCGTCCGGATCAGCACCTCAGGGGCCTCCTCTGCTCCTCCCCGACGTCAAGCCTTGCGCCGCCTTGCCCAACATCGCCGACGGCCGGGTATAGCTACGCCTCGTACCCAGCTTCGGGCTGGGAGGCGCTCGCTGGTGCCTCTTGACCAAGCCGGCCCATGTCCGTCCAGCGCCAACTCGTGGGTCGCGCAATGCCCAACGCCCCTCGTTAGCTGGGCTTGGCCCATGGTGAGACCCCCCTTTTCAGACCTCTATGCTCAGTTGGGCCAACAGTTATGGCCCGTTTCATGTTTTTTTCTCCAGAACGTTTTCCCTTTTATTCCAGAGATCACAGTTTTACAGAAAAGCCCTCATACATCATGCATATAATAACTTAACAACCGTGCATCGGTTTAAAATGTTTTATATATGAAACTTGCTTAGAATTTTGTCTAGTTTAATATTATTCAACTTTCACCCATGTTTAAAATGTTCAAAATGATGTTTGTTTAAATTTGCTTAAATAACTTGCTAAAATGTTTAAATTCATAACTAATTAACCGTAACTCGGTTTGTAACAAACTTTATATGTAAATGGGGTAGAATTTTGCATAGTTTAACATGGTGGCATCACTTTGCATGTTTAAAAACTATAAAGTATGGTTTAGGGCAGAACAGTACCAAACCTAATATATGCATATGGGGATTTACCGGAATTGTTGTTCGTTGCTTCCGGCCTCATTTAAACTTGACTAGATAGGTAGTTTTACTTTGCTTCACCCTCTTGCCATGTTTAACAACATTTAATATTGTTGGGTACATAACCGAGAGAGAACTAAATAAGTCAACTGGTGTTTCGTCAATATGCAACTCCGTTGCATAATGAGCTCCACTTAATTTGTAGGATTGTTTGTGCACTTTGCCATGCCATGCCTCATTAAACCGGACATGCATCATACTTGATTTTGCATCATGCCATGTTATGTGATGGTTGTTTACTATGTTGCGTGCTTCTTTCCGGTGTTTGCTTCTTCGGATTAGTTCCGATAACGTCGCGCTTGTGAGGACCCATTCGACTACGCCCGTTTGTCTTCTTCATGGACTCGTTCTTCTTCCTTGCGGGATTTCAGGCAAGATGACCATACCCTCGAAATCACTTCTATCTTTGCTTGCTAGATGCTCGCTCTTTTGCTATGCCTATGCTGTGATACCTACCACTTGCTTATCATGCCTCCCATATTGTTAAGCCAAGCCTCTAACCCACCTTGTCCTAGAAAACCGTTGTTTGGCTATGTTACCGCTTTGCTTAGCCCCTCTTATAGCGTTGTTAGTTGCAGGTGAAGATTGAAGTTTGTTCCTTGTTGGAACATGGAGATATTGTTCCTTGTTGGAACATGCTTAATTGTTGGGATATCACAATATCTCTTATTTAATTAATGCATCTATATACTTGGTAAAGGGTGGAAGGCTCGGCCTTTTGCCTAGTGTTTTCTTCCACTCTTGCCGCCCTAGTTTCCGTCATATCGGTGTTATGTTCCCGGATTTTGCGTTCCTTATGCGGTTGGGTGATAATGGGAACCCCTTGACAGTTCGCCTTGAATAAAACTCTTCCAGCAATGCCCAACATTGGTTTTACCATTTGCCACCTAGCCTTTTTCCCTTGGGTTTCGCGGACTCAAGGGTCATCTTTATTTAAACCCCTCCGGGCCAGTGCTCGTCTGAGTGTTGGTCCAAACTAGAGTCATGTGCAGCGCCCCCTCGGGGAAACTCGAGGTTTGGTTTTAGTTGTATGGAGCGCTCATCTGAGTGTGCCCTGAGAACGAGATATGTGCAGCTCCTATCGGGATTTGTCGGCACATTCGGGCGGTGTTGCTGGATTTGTTTTAACTTGTCGAAGTTGTCTTGTAGAACCGGGATACCGTGTCTGATCAGAATGTCTCGGGAGAAGGTATATCCTTCGTTGACCGTGAGAGCTTGTCCTGGGTTAAGTTGGGACTCCCCTACAGGGATTTGAACTTTCGAAAGCCGTGCCCGCGGTTATGGGCAGATGGGAATTTGTTAACGTCCGGTTGTAGAAAACCTGAAGTTGACCTTAACTAGAATGCATCAACCGCGTGTGTAACTGTGATGGTCTCTTTCCGGCAGAGTCCGAAAAGTGAACACGGTGTTGGAGTTATGTTTGACGTAGGTTGTTCTACGATCACTTGTTGATCATAGTTTCTCGATCGTGCTTTGCCTCCTCTTCTCGCTCTCATTTGCGTATGTTAGCCACCATATATGCTAGTCGCTTGCTGCAGCTCCACCTCATACCTTTACCTTACCCATAAGCTTAAATAGTCTTGATCGCGAGGGTACGAGATTGCTGAGTCCCCGTGACTCACAGATACTTCCAAAACCAGCTTGCAGGTGCCGATGAGTCTGTGCAGATGACACAACCAAGCTCAAGGAGGAGCTCGTTGAAGATCTTGTCCTTTGTGTTGTTCCGTTCCAGTTGATCAGTAGTGGAGCCCAGTTGGGGTCGATCGGGGGACCGTGTCGCTTTTGGGGTTCTTCTTTTATTTTGGTTCCGTAGTCGGACCTTGATTGTATTTGGATGTTGTAATGCTTTATTCATGTAATTGTGTGAAGTGGCGATTGTAAGCCAACTATGTATCTCTTTCCCTTATGTATTACATGGGTTGTGCGAAGATTACTTCACTTGCGACATTGGTTTCAATGCGGTTATGCCTCTAAGTCGTGCTTCGACGCGTGGGAGATATAGCCGCATCGAGGGCGTTACAATGGCCCTGCCCCGAAGCAGGATGTCACCGACCTAGACCGTTCTGGTGATACATACTCAGGGTCACGACAATCGAAAAGGTTTGATAGCCGCCTTTACTTTTGGCCCTGGCGCTGCAAAATGTACAAGTGAATGAGACATCGAACGTAGCAACACATGTTAAGTGCTAGTTTGAAGGAGATGTGAACCTTGATGAATGCTCGAAGTGCACCTTCCCCATTGCTTTTGCCAGCCGGGGTTGTTTCAAGAATAGTCTCGGTCTCATCAGCTGCTTTCTTGATCTGGGCACGCTATGAACAGAAACGGTACTAGCGTGTTAGGCACGCGAAGATGTGCATAGTGTGAATGAAAAGCAAAAAGGGCAAATACCACAAAGTTCATCATTGGAGCTGAAGGGATCACTGAGTTGCCTTTCCTGACTAATGTGTTGTACTGGTGCTGGACTATCTCATCAAAAACGGTGGGATCTTCCAAACTCTCATCAGCATACGCCAGCTTGCATACCTCCACACGGGTACTTGCAAGAAACCATGTGAGATAGTTGTTGAACGCGAGCGGGCAGTGCTCATGGAGCTGGGCTCGTTTTCCAGCCCTAGCTTGCTCCACACTAAGCGCAAACTGTACGGCATACTTCCTGTGATGCTTGTCCCAATCCTTGATCTTTCGCTGCTTTTTCCTATCCAACCTGCAAGTTAGAAACAGAATATTAGCACCATCGAAACCGCCGAGAAGCTGCTAAGTGCTCAAGGTTAATTATATCTTACGCGTGTAGCAACTTGTCCGTGTCCTCCCACTCCGGCGAGTGTGGCTGGAACAAACCAAACTGACGGAGCACTCGATGTGGGAGGTGAAGCTCAACCGCCCAGTTGCATATGAGTGGGCACTGCACATGCCAGAGATCCCTATCCCTAGTGCACATCGGATTCAGCCTGAACTCTCTAGGGTTACCAAAACTCTCTCATTTTCCATACGGCTCCCATTCCACCTACAAAATGGGATAGAATGCAAAATTGACATCGAGTTACAATAGAAGCATCATAATCACTTATGCAATGTCGATTCACCTGCTCAGGCGTGATCGCGTCCAGCTCGCTCTTATACAACTTGTACATGACCGAGGGATCATCCGTCATCTCATTTAACACATCCCACTTGTAAGCCCAAGTGGGGAGCCGTAGTGGGTCGCCTTTGTCGTCCCAATCCTCGTACTTCACGGTCTTCGGTCGTCCAACCAGCAAACGCTCCCGGCTCCATATGGAAAGTGCGAGCAAACAACCACGAATACCTCCAGATGACCTACAACAGGCTTCGTCCAACTGCACATAAAAGAGAACATGGTTGAATTAAGAGCAAGATCGGATTCATAATGTAGCAATGATGTGAAAAAGAAACAACTTCATACATGTCTATACAAGTAAGCTAGTGTCGTCGAACCCCAACTCCATTTGCTATCGAAGACGGCCAACACCTTCAGCCACATCCATGGAGCATTCTTGCCTGTGCCATCAGCAAACATAGTCCTGGATATCACGTACCACATGTAGACACGAGCATATGTCTTGACCGTGTCCTCATTAGCTTCCTAAGGGAAAGTACCAAAGTGCTCAGTAATCCACGTGAAAGTAGCACCGGTTGCGACTCTTTCCTTCTTCTTGTCTTCTGCTGCTGGTTCCCGAGTCTCCGAAGGAACCATACCAATAAGGGCATTCATCTGCGCGCGCCACCCATCAGAATCGGTGCTCATACATAGAGGATTCCCATCGATAGGAAGACCGGTGATCATAGCAATATCCTTAAGCGGCACGGTCATCTCCCCGGTCCGAAGATGGAAATTATGTGTCTCCGGCCTCCAATGATCAATAAGCGCGGTGAGTGTTGGAGCATTGCTGGGTGGCGTCGACCGTCTGACCATATGAATGAAAGGGAGAAGTCACGTCTCCCTTACATACAGTGTGTATTGCTCATCATAGCGCATCCACCCAAGGGTGACCCCGTGAGACCGAAGCTTCAGAGGTGCAAGCTCCTACAAACAAACAAATCATAACATTACATATGGGGCATTTGTGTTTGAAATAAACACGAAATTCATAACAACGGCCACTTTCATTATTACCCGCTGCTCCACCGACATAGCGTACGACCGGTGTTGTTTGTCCCAGTGATCATCGAGAAGCCAAACCATCCTAACAATTTGAAAGAAAGCTTTCTTGTCAACATGATTATCTTTTGAATACAAATAAACTAAAGTACGCCTAGTACATGCAAAATTCAAAGCATATGTATCCAAAGCATTCTTGTCAATACAAATATAATTTCAACACAAATAAACTAAACTAGGCCCACTTCATGCAAGATTAAATACAAATATGTTTTCCATATAAATAACATGTCAACCTATGTATCCAAACCATATCTTTTCAACAAAATCAACTAAACTAGGGTTGCAAAATTACGTATCTAATACATAAAAGACTCTAATATATGCAACATTCTAATCTAACAAGGGTTCCCCAAAATCTAATACATGCAAGATTCAAACAAGGGTTCCCCAAATCTTCAAAATATCATACATTCTATGGATAGAAAGAAGGGGATCGGAGGAGAGTACCTTCCAGGATGGATTGGTGAAGGAATCCATGACCAAATTGTCAGATCTAAAGAATTTCGGAGAGGGGATTGAGAGGGGGAGAGGAGAGGGCCGCCGCCGCGGCTATGTTGTTTCTGTAACTGGTGGTGCAATGGGGTGGGGGGAGGAGAGGGCCGCCGCGGTGGATAAGTCACAATGCAACGCCCGAGCGCTAGGCGTTGCACATGTGCGGCGCCTAGTTCTGAGGCACTGCACTACTGGGTGCGGGACCCAGGGCTGTGTAACGCCCTCGATGCGGCTATATCTCCCACGTGTCGAAGCACGACTTAGCGGCATAACCGCATTGAAAGCAATGTCGCAAGTGAGATAATCTTCACACAACCCATGTAATACATAAGGGAAAAAGATACATAGTTGGCTTACAATCGCCACTTCACACAAATACATGAATAAAGCATTACATCAACCAGATACAATCAAGGTCCGACTACGGAACCAAAATAAAAGAAGAACCCCAAATGCGACACGGTCCCCGATCGACCCCAGCTGGGCTCCACTACTGATCAACTAGAACGAAACAACATAAAGGACAAGATCTTCATAGAGCTCCTCCTTGAGCTTGGTTGCGTCATCTGCACGGACACATCGGCACTTGCAAACTGGTTTTGGAAGTATCTGTGAGCCACAGGGACTCAGCAATCTCGCACCCTCGCGATCAAGACTATTTAAGCTTATAGGTAAGGTAAAAGGTATGAGGTGGAGCTGCAGCAAGCGACTAGCATATATGGTGGCTAACATACGCAAATGAGAGCGAGAAGATAAGGCAAAGCACGGTCGATAAAAGTATGATCAAGAAGTGATCCTATAGCAACCTACGTCAAGCATAACTCCAACATCGTGTTCACTTCCCGGACTCCGCCGGAAAGAGACCATCACGGTTACTCACGCGGTTGATGTATTTTAATTAAGATCATCTTCAGGTTTTCTACAACCGGACATTAATAAATTCCCATCTGCCCATAACCGCGGGCACGGCTTTTGAAAGTTCAAATCCCTGCAGGGGTGTCCCAACTTAGCCCATCACAAGCTCTCACGGTCAACGAAAGAATAGACCTCCTCCCGAGACATTCCGATCAGACTCGGTATCCCGGTTCTACAAGACATCCTCGACAGTGGTAAAACAAGTCCAGCAAAGCCGCCCGATGTGCCGACATCCTGATGGGAGCTGCACATATCTCGTTCTCAGGGCAACACTGGATAGGTCAAGCTACGAGTAAAACCAGCCCTCAAGTTTCCTCGAGGTGGCCCCGCAGGCTGCCCATTTCGGACCAACACTTAGACAAGCACTGGCCCGGGGGGTTAAAATAAAGATGACCCTTGGGCTGGCCTAACCCAAGGGAAAAAGAGGCTAGGTGGCGAATGGTAAAACCAAGGTTGGGCCTTGCTGGAGGAGTTTTATTCAAAGCGAACTGTGAAGGGGTTCTCATTATAACCCAACCGCGCAAGGAACGCAAAATCAGGGAACATAACACCGATATGACAGAAACTAGGGCGGCAAGAGTGGAACAAAACACCAGGCATAAGGCCGAGCCTTCCGCCCTTTACCAAGTATATAGATGCATTAATTAAAATAAGAGGTATTGTGATATCCCAAAAAAATATCCATGTTCCAAACATGGAACCAGCTCCAATCTTCACCTGCAACTAACAACGCTATAAGAGGGGCTGAGCAAGCGGTAACATAGCCAAACAACGGTTTGCTAGGACAAGGTGGGTTAGAGGCTTGGTTCAACAATATGGGAGGCATGATAAGCAAGTGGTAGGTATCGCAGCATAGGCATAGCAAAAGAGCAAGCAACTAGCAAGCAAAGATAGAAGTGATTTCGAGGGTATGGTCATCTTGCCAGAAATCCCGCAAGGAATAAGAACGAGTCCATGAAGAAGACAAACGGACGTAGACGAACGGGTCCTCACAAACGCGACGTTACCAGAATCAACCTGAAGAAGAAAACACCGGAAAGAAGCACACAACATAGTAAACAACCAACACATAAATATGGCATGATGCACAACCAAGTATGATGCATGTCCGGATTAAAGAGGCATGGCATGGCAAAGAGCACAAGCAACCCTACAAATTAAGTGGAGCTCAATATGCAACAAGTTGCATATTGACGAAACACCACATCAATTATTTAGTTCACTCCTGCTTATGTACCCAACCAAATTAAATGTTGTTAAGCATGTCAACAGATGAAGCAAAGTGGAACTACCTATCTAGGCAAGTTTAAATGAGGCCGGAAATAACAAACAACAATTCCGGTAAATCCCCATATGCATTTAGCAATTTGGTGCAACAACAATTTAAACATTTTAATTGTTGTTATCATGATGTGGGTGACATGAACAAGTTTATGCAATTATTATTAAAAGTTGACAAGAGAATTATTATGAAGCATTTGACATCATGGCGGAAACAAAAGGGGTGCCACGGCAACGATAACGGTAACGGTGCCACGGCAACGTCCCGGTTCCGGTACTTGATTGAGACACCGGTGCAAAGGGGGAATGTGCGGATGCGTGCAATAGATGGTGGGGCGCTCCCGGATACCGGGTTCCCACGGGTTAGTGGCATGGAAAAGAGTGACAATACGGACATGGTGCATACAAAGGGGGCATCTCATTCAACATGCATTCATTCATTCACGGGCATCGTCTCGGGGTTATACCTTCGAAGCGTGCAAACGGGATGGATCAAGTTCGTAGAGAGAAGTAGACGTTCTCGCAACGACGGTAGTGGAAGTAGTTGTTCATGCGACGGTAGTCGAACTTGACGATACCGTTACACGAGACTTCGGCAACGGTAGTGGTACCCATTTTGTAGTCGTGCACATTCCGTAGATGTCCGAGGTCACGGCGAGGATCTTGACGTCCACAGAGTCTTCGAGGGTCGACGGTAGTGGTACTCGCATCATCGGGGTACTTGTCGGATCCAAAAGGTACTTGGTGAAAGATCTCGGAGACGACGTTTGACGGTCCACGTACAAGTCTTGGCGGCTTGAGCAGGGACCACCCGAACTCGGCAGGGGGCAGCAGGTCTTGACGGAGTGATGGACGTCCAAATAGGTCCAGGCAGTGGAGTCGAGCAGGACGACGATGCAGCGCTCACCGGTAAGGGTCCGGTTGCCGGGTCATAGGGGATGGGAGACTGATGCCTCAAAAGCTCGCAGGATTTACGGTCAACGGCGCTGGAGTTCTGTTGCGGTGGCGGTCATGGTTCCGGCGGAACTTGGTGCGGAGGAAAAGGGTCAGATGGGGGGTCCGGGACTCGGACGCCGGTTGCAGGGATGCTCGGGGCAGGGGAAGCAGCGACCAAGGGGACCGGGAGGAGCTCAGCTCCCCTCGGACATTGCAGGCTGCTGGTGGAGGAGACGGTGGCACGGGCGCGGATGACGACGGATGCGGGCGCTCGAGGTGGCGCTGGGAGCGTGGCTCTGGCGATGCCGTTCGCTGGTGGCGACCAGAGACGGAGGCAGGGTCTCGACAAGGTTGGTTAGGCACGATGCCATGGCGAGGCGACGACGCAGAAGATGGCGCGACTGGTGGCGACCATTGCCAGAGGCGGGGAGGCCAGCAGCGCTGGTGGGTCGCGAGATGGAAGGCGCCGGGAGGAAGGAGGGAATCGGCCAGGCGCGGCTGTGAGGGCTCCTGCGGGAGGAGGACGAGGGGGACCAAGCGGGACTCCTCTGGCGTGTGTGGTTGGCGGCGATAGCGGGAGGAGAACGAAGGGAGAGATGGGATTGGGGCGAGCGAGGGCCTCCTGTGGCGGCGCAAGGGGAGACGAGGGAGTGAGGAGGGATCGATCGCCTAGGGTTCGGGAGCCAGCTGGGCCTAGAGGGGCAAGGACTTGGCTGGCCTGGAGGACTGCGGAGAGTTTGGGAGGCCCGGGTGGCCCGACAGGCTGGTTGGGCTCCTTTCTCTCTCTCTCTTATTTTCTATAAACAGAAAATAACAAAGAAGAAAAAGAGAAGAAAGGAAAAGTTAGGGATAGAACTTGGACACGCGGACAATTTTTGTCGGACCCACAAAAATACAAGGAATTTGACAAGAATGGCCTCATGATTTTAGAGGAAGTAAAATCCACACGCGTTGGATTTAACTCGGCAAGTTCGAATTTCGAAACCCATTCAGATGAACTCCAAATGGGTTGAAATTATAGGAGGTGACCCTACTCAATATATGTGATTTATGGGCAGATTTGGGACATTAATGGAGGAAGTAAAATTGCAACCCAATTTGCAATTTAACTTAAAAGGTCGAAAAGGAAGGATATGAGGTTGAGTTGGGTAAGGGAAGAGTTGAAGAGTAGTGCAATTGGGTTATGGGTGATTCTAAGTTAATGGAATATTTTATAATATCTCCATAATAATATTGGGAGGATATATGTTATAAAGAGAACTCACCATGTGAATTCCCTCGATTTAAATGGATCAAAGATCCATGCCATTTATTTAGTTGAGTTAAAAAAAGACATGATGGCATGATGACATGATGCAATGCACACGATGCAATGATGAATGCAATGAACCAAACAAGTCACACGACGAAAACCCGGAAACCACGGAAGGCATCTGAAGCTCCGGTCTTGGGGTGTCACAACACTCCACCACTACGAAAGGATCTCGTCCCGAGATCTAGAATGGCACCGGAGGGACAACGGAAAAGAAAGAGAAGAGGTAAAACTAAGTTGCTTCTTTGACAAACGAGTGAGACCAAAGAACCTTGAGAGGTTTAACAAATTGAAGAAAAGAATGCAACGAAGATGAACGAAATTGAAAACACACCGCTAGAAAAGAGGAACAAGGGAGAACAGCTTCGGACAGCACTCCCGTTAAATGGATAAGCACGAAAAAATACATGATCTTTGACAAAACGAGATGATGGGTGAAAAGAACAACATCGCAATGCCTCCGAAAGAGAGAAATAGAAGCTAGATCATTGAAATAAAAGAATGGAGAAGAAAAGCCAACTTCTGTCACAAAAGAGTTTGAAAAGGCATCCTTAGGAGAAGGGTCGAACGGAGTTGTTGGAAAACCAACAACGAAAAGAGTAAGCTTGTAGTGGGCTTATGGAAAACATCTCAAAACCAAGAGGTGAAAATCTGCCACTAACGGAAACGATATATTGGACTGATAACAACTAGGAGATGAGAAACTTATCTCACCGATAGGATAAATGAAGAACATGGATCATTTATAAGCACCATAACTAGCAACAATCCTTAGGGAAGGCTATAGGTGAAACATGACACAAGATAACTCCAACAAAGAGATTGGTGGATTTAAAATACCTCATTCTTAACAACATGTGAATCATGAAACATGAACTCAAGTTATCAAGAATGACATAATACCACCTCCAATGATATGGAAGAAAGAATTGCACTCCGGATAGCAAGATGAAGAATGCTTGAGCTCCTTAGAAAAGAATCTCAATGAACACTTCGAGAAGGAATATAAATCCTTGATGAACCATCATGTAGAACCTTCATGAAGAACTCGGGTTAAAAGAATGATCACAAAGAAGTGAAGGATGAAAAGAATAAGGTTGAAGCCTTGCAATGATTAGATGAAGCTTGCGACGAGATAAAAGAGAGATCTTGAAACTCCGGGAAAAGAAAAACTGAACACAATTGGAATCAAGAAGTTGATGCACCTCCGGAATAAGGAATTAATCGCTTGGATGAAGAAGAATAAGAATTACGTTATGCGTATCCTTCACCAATTTAAATTGATGACAATCAGCATATTTGTCATACTACTTATTCTCGTAGAAAGGATTAAGATAGATATAGCGGAAACTTGAAGAGGCCTTCAATGAACCACCGGTAGGATTGGAAAGAACAAAAAAATTGAAATGATAACGAATGACGAGAACTCTTGCATGAACCACCGTAAGAATTAAAATGACCAAAGGAAAAATAAAGGAACACCGGGAAAATTATGAAATGGACGAAGATACTTGAGAGAATTTAGATACAAGAGAACGAAGAGAACACGAGCTGATTAGAGATCACATGAACGATGCACCAGTAAGATTTAGAAAATGAGAGCTGAAAGCTGGAATGAATAATTCTGAGATGATGGGCTCTAGAGGATCAAACTGAAAAGACTCCTGAATTGCTCCGGATGGGTGAAAAGAATTCTGACAATCGAAAACAATTATGAGGGGATGACATCAAGCTAGAACCATGAATCTCTGAGAGAGCGGATAGATATGGAGGAAAAACTCTTCTTCGGTCTTCAAAATCTGAGAATGACGACGAGAAACACCAACAAAAATTGTAGAGGCACTCCGGAATAAAGAAGAATAGACAAATTGAAACAATGATGAAAAGAATTTGAACGATCTTGGAGAAAAGCATATGACAGATGATGAATCATTCTTACGTCAAACTTCAAAAAGAAATTTGAGGATAGCTCCGGGAAAATAAGAAGAGTCAGGTAAGATCCTGGGAAAAGACCTGTGGGTTAGGGCCCACTCAAAAGATACACCGTTGAATGATTTTAAAGAGAGGTTGCACCGGTTGAATTAAAAGGCTTGAATGAGATAAACATCCTCAAAATAGGATTAACGGATCTTGAATGACAAGACGATCCTTCTGAGATATCTTCGGCACTCCGGAACAATTGAATAGCGAGAGGTGAATGATTAAGAATTGCACCGGCATGAGAAAACATTGAAACGAGGAAAGGATATGATCAACAAAGCTTGACTTGAAACCACCGGAGATGAAAAATGAGTGAGGAATGACGAACTAGAAGAGCATCTTCATGTGAACCACCGGGTAGAACATTCAAAGAAAAGAATCAAGAGACTTCACAAGAATAAAAGGATGCTTGATTAAGAAATCCGAGTCCTTGAGGAAAAAGGGTGGGTGGGCGGGAAAACAAAGGCAACTTGGAGATGGATGAAACAAACAACATTGAGAAAACTTGAGATTGGATCTTGCAAATGTTGAAATGATCGGATCCACTAGGAGAGAAGCACACAAGTTGACAAGAACTTGAAATGACAAACTTGATGATCGAGAAGGATTAGTATTCACATCGGAGTATGAGAACAACATTAGAGAAGGTATGGAATCGACATTTTACATTGAAGCAACTTGAATACCACAACTCAAAACAAACAAAGGATTGGCTAGCAGAATAAGCCAGAACAAACATATGATCGAAATTTCGTCCGAAGTTTTCGTGGTGAGGCCTACACAGGCTTGATCGTACAACACCATCATGTACAAGGCAATGCACATGACATACGAAGCGTCCCCGAGTCGGCATAGCCAAGGACTCTTTAAGACACAACGAGACCACTGTAAAACCGACCGTGAATAGGCGGACCACTAGACGTCAAACCCTAATTTCATATCATACATCTGTCGGAAAGATATCCTAAGAGCTACTTAAATTCCCACTTATAAACTCCCGAAACTTTCCGGTTATGCAATCAGGTGTTGGGGATACAGGGGAAGCATAATATCTCACCCAAACTAGCAAATCCTACATCCAGCTGTATCCATCCTTCAACACATAACTAAGAAACCTTCGGAAATCATCTACCTCAACCTTCGAAAAGCATCCGTTATACAAGTTATGGCAATACTCCCGAACTCCCGCCCCAGTACTGGGTGGCGTCGAGGTTATCTCACCAACAACTGCATAAAAGAGATTTTCGATGTCGGCGTACTAAACTCAGGTATTCCAGAACTGCAACGATAAAATTGTGACGACAACACCTCGGAGCTCAACTCCCCGGGACACTGCCACAACCCCTAAAGACAGGAGGCACCAAGAACAATGTTCTTGTCACAAAACCATCGGAACGATTCCAAGATACCCGCGTGATCCTAAAAAAATTAGTGAAATTTGAGAAGAGAGGAGTCAAAACTCTACATCAGGATGCCTTACCAGAGCGATGAAGAGACTGGGGTGTAAAAGAATTCCTAAACTCTCTGATATATATAATCCTAAAGGACTCAAAACATTTTTTTCTAGACTCAACAACGGCTGCTAATTCGATCAAGCAGTGGGGGCTCCTAAGGTCGGGGAAGGCTCTGATTACCAACTTGTAACGCCCTCGATGCGGCTATATCTCCCACGTGTCGAAGCACGACTTAGAGGCATAACCGCATTGAAAGCAATGTCGCAAGTGAGGTAATCTTCACACAACCCATGTAATACATAAGGGAAAAAGATACATAGTTGGCTTACAATCGCCACTTCACACAAATACATGAATCAAAGCATTACATCAGCCAGATACAATCAAGGTCCGACTACGGAACCAAAATAAAAGAAGAACCCCAAATGCGACACGGTCCCCGATCGACCCCAACTGAGCTCCACTACTGATCAACTAGAACGAAACAACATAAAGGACAAGATCTTCATAGAGCTCCTCCTTGAGCTTGGTTGCGTCATCTGCACGGACACATCGGCACCTGCAAACTGGTTTTGGAAGTATCTGTGAGCCACAGGGACTCAGCAATCTCGCACCCTCGCGATCAAGACTATTTAAGCTTATAGGTAAGGTAAAAGGTATGAGGTGGAGCTGCAGCAAGCGACTAGCATATATGGTGGCTAACATACGCAAATGAGAGCGAGAAGAGAAGACAAAGCGTGGTCGATAAAAGTATGATCAAGAAGTGATCCTATAGCAACCTACGTCAAGCATAACTCCAACACCGTGTTCACTTCCCGGACTCCGCCGGAAAGAGACCATCACGGTTACACACGCGGTTGATGTATTTTAATTAAGATCATCTTCAGGTTTTCTACAACCGGACATTAACAAATTCCCATCGGCCCATAACCGCGAGCATGGCTTTTGAAAGTTCAAATCCCTGCAGGGGTGTCCCAACTTAGCCCATCACAAGCCCTCACGGTCAATGAAGGAATAGACCTCCTCCCGAGACATTCCTATCAGACTCGGTATCCCGGTTCTACAAGACATCCTCGACAGTGGTAAAACAAGTCCAGTAAAGCCGCCCGATGTGCCGACGTCCTGATGGGAGCTGCACATATCTCGTTCTCAGGGCAACACCGGATAGGTCAAGCTACGAGTAAAACCAGCCCTCAAGTTTCCTCGAGGTGGCCCCGCAGGCTGCCCATTTCGGACCAACACTTAGACAAGCACTGGCCAGGGGGGGTTAAAATAAAGATGACCCTTGGGCTGGCCTAACCCAAGGGAAAAAGAGGCTAGGTGGCGAATGGTAAAACCAAGGTTGGGCCTTGCTGGAGGAGTTTTATTCAAAGCGAACTGTCAAGGGGTTCCCATTATAACCCAACCGCGTAAGGAACGCAAAATCCGGGAACATAACACCGATATGACGGAAACTAGGGCGGAAAGAGTGGAACAAAACACCAGGCATAAGGCCGAGCCTTCCACCCTTTACCAAGTATATAGATGCATTAATTAAAATAAGAGGTATTGTGATATCTCAAAAAAATATCCATGTTCCAAACATGGAACCAGCTCCAATCTTCACCTGCAACTAACAACGCTATAAGAGGGGCTGAGCAAGCGGTAACATAGCCAAACAACGGTTTGCTAGGACAAGGTGGGTTAGAGGCTTGGTTCAACAATATGGGAGGCATGATAAGCAAGTGGTAGGTATCGCAGCATAGGCATAGCAAAAGAGCGAGCAACTAGCAAGCAAAGATAGAAGTGATTTCGAGGGTATGGTCATCTTGCCTGAAATCCCGCAAGGAAGAAGGACGAGTCCATGAAGAAGACAAACGGACGTAGACGAACGGGTCCTCACAAACGCGACGTTACCGTAATCAACCCGAAGAAGCAAACATCGGAAAGAAGCACACAACATAGTAAAAAACCAACACATAAACATGGCATGATGCACAACCAAGTATGATGCATGTCCGGATTAAAGAGGCATGGCATGGCAAAGAGCACAAGCAACCCTACAAATTAAGTGGAGCTCAATATGCAACAAGTTGCATATTGATGAAACACCACATCAATTATTTAGTTCACTCCTGCTTATGTACCCAACCAAATTAAATGTTGTTAAGCACGTCAACAGATGAAACAAAGTGAAACTACCTATCTAGGCAAGTTTAAATGAGGCCGGAAATAACAAACAACAATTCCGGTAAATCCCCATATGCATTTAGCAATTTGGTGCAACAACAATTTAAACATTTTAATTGTTGTTAATCATGATGTGGGTGACATGAACAAGTTTATGCAATTATTATTAAAAGTTGACAAGAGCATTATTATGAAGCATTTGACATCGTGGTGGAAACAAAAGGGGTGCCACGGCAACGATAACGGTAACGGTGCCACGACAACGTCCCGGTTCCGGTACTTGATTGAGATACCGGTGCAAAGGGGGAATGTGCGGATGCGTGCAATAGATGGTGGGGCGCTCCCGGATACCAGGTTCCCACGGGTTAGTGGCATGGAAAAGAGTGACAATACGGACATGGTGCATACAAAGGGGGCATCTCATTCAACATGCATTCATTCGTTCACGGGCATCGTCTCGGGGTTATACCTTCGAAGCATGCAAACGGGATGGATCAAGTTCGTAGAGGGAAGTAGACGTTCTCGCAACGGCGGTAGTGGAAGTAGTTGTTCACGCGGCGGTAGTCGAACTTGACGATACCGTTACACGGGTCTTCGGCAACGGTAGTGGTACCCATTTTGTAGTCGTGCACATTCCGTAGATGTTCGAGGTCACGGCGAGGATCTTGACGTCCACGGAGTCTTCGAGGGTCGACGGTAGTGGTACTCGCATCATCGGGGTACTTGTCGGATCCAAAAGGTACTTGGTGAAAGATCTCGGAGACGACGTTTGACGGTCCACGTACAAGTCTTGGCGGCTTGAGCAGGGACCACCCGAACTTGACAGGGGGCAGCCGGTCTCGACGGAGTGATGGACGTCCGAACAGGTCCAGGCGGTGGAGTTGAGCAGGACGACGACGCAGCGCTCACCGGTAAGGGTCCGGTTGCCGGGTCATAGGGGATGGGAGACTAATGCCTCAGAAGCTCGCAGGATTTACGGTCAACGGCGCTGAAGTTCTGTTGCGGTGGCGGTCATGGTTCCGGCGGAACTTGGTGCGGAGGAAAAGGGTCAGATGGGGGGACCGGGACTCGAACGCCGGTTGCAGGGATGCTCGGGGCAGGGGAAGCAGCGACCAAGGGGACCGGGAGGAGCTCAGCTCCCCTCGGACATTGCAGGCTGCTGGTGGAGGAGACGGTGGCACGGGCGCGGATGACGACGGATGCGGGCGCTCGAGGTGGCGCTGGGAGCGTGGCTCTGGCGATGCCGTTCGCTGGTGGCGACCAGAGACGGAGGCAGGGTCTCGGCAAGGTTGGTGAGGCACGATGCCATGGCGAGGCGACGACGCAGAAGATGGCGCGACTGGTGGCGACCATTGCCAGAGGCGGGGAGGCCAGCGGCGCTGGTGGGTCGCGAGATGGAAGGCGCCAGGAGGAAGGAGGGAATCGGCCAGGCGCGGCTGTGAGGGCTCCTGCGGGAGGAGGACGAGGGGGACCAAGCGGGACTCCTCTGGCGTGTGTGGTTGGCGGCGATAGCGGGAGGAGAACGAAGGGAGAGATGGGATTGGGGCGAGCGAGGGCCTCCTGTGGCGGCGCAAGGGGAGACGAGGGAGTGAGGAGGGATCGATCGCCTAGGGTTCGGGAGCCAGCTGGGCCTAGAGGGGCAAGGACTTGGCCGGCCTGGAGGACTGCGGAGAGGTTGGGAGGCCCAGGTGGCCCGACAGGCTGGTTGGGCTCCTTTCTCTCTCTCTCTCTCTCTCTTATTTTCTATAAACAGAAAATAACAAAGAAGAAAAAGAGAAGAAAGGAAAAGTTAGGGATAGAACTTGGACACGCGGACAATTTTTCTTGGACCCACAAAAATACGAGGAATTTGACAAAAATGGCCTCACGATTTTAGAGGAAGTAAAATCTACACGCGTTGGATTTAACTCGATAAGTTCGAATTTCGAAACCTATTCAAATGAACTCCAAATGGGTTGAAATTATAGGAGGTGACCCTACACAATATATGTAATTTATGGGCAGATTTGGGACATTAATGGAGGAAGTAAAATTGCAACCCAATTTGCAATTTAACTTAAAAGGTCGAAAAGGAAGGATAGGAGGTTGAGTCGGGTAAGGGAAGAGTTGAAGAGTAGTGCAATTGGGTTATGGGTGATTCTAAGTTAATGGAATATTTTATAATATCTCCATAATAATATTGGGAGGATATATGTTATAAAGAGAACTCACCATGTGAATTCCCTCGATTTAAATGGATCAAAGATCCATGCCATTTATTTAGTTGAGTTAAAAAAAAAGACATGATGGCATGATGACATGATGCAATGCACACGATGCAATGATGAATGCAATGAAACAAACAAGTCACTCGACGAAAACCCGAAAACCACGGAAGGCATCTGAAGCTCCGGTCTTGGGACGTCACAGGCTGCCACGGTGGACTGACTTGCAACGCCCCCGTGCTGGGCGTTGCACCGTAGGATGTGGCGTCTGCGTGGCAGGCGCTACACAAAAAGGTCGGCGGCGTGAAATATTTTCACGAGCAGTTTAATCTGTGATTTGATTTTCTCTTTGGGTCAAAATTGTCAAATTTGCCATTCCTGGACGGGCGGACGATATGCCATAGCCAGCAGGAAGAGACCACACCAGGCACCAGCAATGCTACATCAATGGAGTCTTACAGGGTGAATTTAAGCTGGCGAAGTATGATTGGACAAAGGAAGAGGGCGGGGCCCCACCCCCCGGAAATCAGTGGGCGCAATGTTGCTGCTGTTGGGCCACGTACGAGTCATCGACTGTACAAGCTCATGTCAAGGCCAGAACATTGACACATGAAACCACTGCGGAAGCAACACCTCGGCTGCAAGGACAATACTTCAGCAGTAATTCAAGATTTATCATAGACAATAGGTGGAGCCTGGAGAGGAGTGACCTGACCGGGTTAGCAGTTTCAAACTTTCACCCAACCCCCAACAGACAGGAAACAGGCTCATATACAAGAGAACGTGCAAACTTGGTGCAGTATTAAAAAATAAAAATAACCCCCTAAGGCTAACTCCAGCGATCTTATCCCGTCCGTTTGGGGTAAAACGGATAAAGAAAATGGTCCAGCGCGCGACGGCCTGTACTCATTTTGTCCGTTTTGTGTCCGGGCCGACCCATTTCGAGCGCAAACTTGTGCCGGATTTGGGTCGCGACGGACACCAAACGGACGCGCGCCTCGTCCGCGTCGGGGCCGCATGGCAGGCGGCCACCTATCTCCCACCCGTCCACATCAATGCACACGAGCGGGCGGCCCCACCTGTCATCCGCATGTCGAACGGTCGCCATCCTTCTTTAAGTGAGAAACGTGGACGGGTCGTCGTCCACACTGCCCCACGCCATCCTGCGGCCTCCTCGAAACCCGACAGCCCCCAGTCCCAAACCCTAGCCAACACCTCGCCGGCCGGCCGCCCGCAGCCACGGGTCGCAAAGGCAAGCACGACCGCGAGGCTAGTTCCTTGTCGGGACGCCGCCGCGGCTCGCCATCGCCACCACGCCGGGCCCCGCGCCACCCACCTTCTCCGTCGCGCCCACGTTCGCCGGCGAGCGCGACCGGCATTACGTCCGCTCGTCGGTGTGCTGCCGTTATTGGGAGACGAGGACGCCGCTCCCCTAGAGCGACGTCCATCTCCCCAATAACTGGCATCTCTTCGCCGACCGGGTCCCGATCCCGCCGGTCCCGACGAGCGGCCGTGCGCGCGACAAGGAGATCGAGCGCCGCCGCCTCCTCCCCGACGACCTCTTCTACGACCCCAGGTACGCCCCCGACTCCGGGCTCTGGGACACCTGGTTTCGTGACGAGCACGACACCAGGCGCGCGTCGTTCTTCGTCGGCACCTCGACGGGGCCGCGGCGGTCACGACAGGAGCGCGCAGCGCCTGCTCCCCAGGAGCGTGGGCATAGGCGGGTGCGCGATGTCACGCCCATGCCGTCGCCTTCACCGTCTCCACCACCACCTCCTCGCATGACGGAGGAGGAGGAGGCCCGTCTCATTGCACGTGTCATGGAGGACTCCATGTACACGCACGATGAGCGGCAATGGGAAGGCCTGAAGGAGATGACGACCTGCTCCGCTGCCGGCGAGGTAGCCATCCCCGAGGAGGAGGAGCCGGTGGCTGCATTCCAGCAGCTGCTTGGCCAGGGGTGGGGCTGGTCCTGCACTGCTCCGGAGATGGCCGCCGGCGTGGGCGTGAACTGGTGCCCCACTCCGCCGCGGTCACCGGAGCGGGAGGCGTTGCCACGGGAGGAGGTGGTGCACGCACCTCCGGCCGTCCAGCCCACCCCCGTCTACCACGCACCGCCGGCCCACCTGTGGACGCCGCCGGCCTACGTCGACCTCATCAGCGACGACACCGGCGGCCAGTGAAGACGGCCACGGCACCGACAAGCGCGGCAAGAGCGCGCCGGAAGCATTTTTTTTATATGTTAATTATGAAACTGGGCCTTTTAAGTGGCCGTGAAAAATGGGTCGTTTTGTGGCTAACCCCTATATATATTTTATGTTTTATTTAAATGTGTTTATTTACTTTTTTAGTTATTTCATTCTAGTTTTTATATTTTTTTTTATTCACGTCCACCCCAGACACGATTTGGGATGCGGCCGTGCGGTAGGCGCACGCACGACCCTTCTAACAAAGCCGGACACCCGCGAACCCATCGACGTCCCAAAGGGACAAAATCCAGTCAATCCGGACGTCCATTTGGGATCGCGCGGTGGAGTTGGCCTAAAGAAATTTCAGTTTGTACGATTTTAGGCCTCCTTTGGTTCATAGAATTGGAAAATTATAGGAATAGGAAAGTCATAGGAAATGAGATGACATGCATCTTAAATCCTATGCATAGAAATAGAAAAGGAGATGCCTTTTGATTCATACCATAGGATTTTTTTCCATTGAGTCTAGGCTAATGTTTATTTTCCTATAAAATGTGGAGGATAGAAAGAATTCCTCCATAGAAATAGGATTTTATTCCTACAAACCAAAGAGTTCTGAAGAAATTTTTCCTATAAAAATTCTATCCTATGAAAATCCTACAAAATTCCTTCAAACCAAAGGAGGCCTTAACAGCTTAGGCTGCGCAGTTAAGACGCAAGATGCAGTAATTGACAGGGCAAATGAAGCGTCAACATGTACCCTGTTGATCCGGGCAAAACAGGTAAATCCTACTTGAACTTCATAACAGTGGCTGCTCAATTTTGTGCCCATATAGGTTTATTAACACAAAGATCACAAGTTTTAAGGAAAACTCAAAAGTGGAATCACTCCACTTCAAAAAAAATGCACTTCAAGATTACGGCCCCCAAAATCACTAAGAGAGCACCAGTCCTCTTGTGCCAGTGAAAACAGAACTTTAGACTGATATGGTACAATCATTAATCATTTGACTGATGCTTTTACAGCCTTCTCTGCAGCATCATCAAGATCCTCTGCAGTGATCAATGTCATTCCACTTTCCTGCAATCAGAGCACCATGACCAGTCAAATCCCAAACATGAACAACTTCAGAACAAAGGAAGCATGACTCAGCTAACACGCATGCACAAAGATGATCACCAATACCTTAAGAATCCTTTTCCCTTGGTCTACATTGGTGCCTTCTAGCCGAACAACAACAGGGACCTTAAGATCAACCTGATAATAGGAGAACAAGTGTAAGAATTTGCTACAGGAAAAGTACGTAGACCATGCTATGTAGTTGTAAGCTCAAGGAATATTAAGCCAAATAACATGCTATGTACTATCATAAATTTCCTGGGGAACAATAACATGCTGAAAGGACTCTTCTAGCATACATCATGGGAAAAATACAAAATTATACACAGTAGCTAATCAGGTTCAGAACTTGATGAAATATCACCAATACAGAAAAAATCTTTCGCAGAAGACACTAAAGGTAACAGCAAACTATCCTATAATGAAACCACATACAATAAAGTATGCACAAAAAATATGGGATAGTTTGGTGTTACAAAAAAAAAACGAGCAGAAGACTGAAACAAATATTGACTTGTATGTCAAGGGTTAGTTTCTGAAACGGATGCAAATAAACTGTAGCCAAGTTCAATATAAGGTTACCCACAGAAATAAATAAACACCAAAGAGGTGAAAATAATTTTACTAAAACGAGCTACAAGAATATGGTACATTCATTCAATCAAAACTTGATGGATACCTGCTTAGCTGCATTCACTATTCCACTTGCTATCACGTCACATTTCATGATACCTCCAAAAATGTTCACTAGAATTGCCTTCACTCTATCGTCTGAAGTCAATATCTTAAATGCTTCCACAACCTGAATAAAAGTTTTAGAAAAATGAACGTGTGCATTTGTTGAAAATAAAAGGTGGAAACACAATTCTTCACATGGATTTTAAGTAATTAATCATTAGTTTTTGCAACCTCTTCTAGCTGTTAATAGTATTTATACATTTCGCCAGGGATGATAACACAAACAAACAAACAAAATCCCACTATATACCTGTCCCTCGGATGCACTCCCACCAACATCAAGAAAATTGGCAGGTGTACCACCATGCAGCTTAATGATGTCCATCGTAGCCATTGCCAATCCTGCACCATTCACCATGCAACCAATCTCTCCATCAAGCCCGATGTAGTTCAAATCTGCTTTAGCAGCAGCCACCTGTAAAGTTGGTAAAGATAAATCTCAGTTGATATTGCTCTTATATTTGTAACAAAAATATAATCTATAGAGGCAAATCTTCCTTCAAAAGAAGGGTTAGGGATAACAAAATAAAGAAGAGAACAATTTAACAGAGAGACAAACTGAACATGAAAAAGGTATTAAAGAGAAGAGCAACACATGAAATACCTCTCTGGGGTCCTCCTGTGTTGTATCACGCAGTGCAAATATTTCTTTCTGCCTAAACGCAGCATTATCATCGAAGTTCAACTTTGCATCAGCAGCAACTAGCTTTTTATCAGCTGTCTCGGCAAGAGGATTTATCTACTCACATAAGAAATCCAGATCATAAGAATGCCAAAGATATTTAACATCGCAAATGAGAATCACTTCACACTGCAGTACCTCCAGCATTGTGCAGTCGGTCTTGCAGAAAAGTTCATATAGCTTCTTAATCTGTTCTATAGAAGATTGCCTGTCTGCTGTCTTCGGTGCCAGACCATCAACAACTTTAGCTGCATCCTCATCAGTGATTCCCTTGAATACATCAACAGGAACCTGGTAATATAACGAATTGGATTTCAATGTGTAAGCAAATTATCATTAGGACGCTAAAAGCTCTGACATGAACCTGCTACTCAAGATATGTACGCATTGATCCAAAATCAAGTTGAAGAAATAGATGACCTTAACGATCTTATCAGGGAACTTCTCTGCAAGATCTTCAATGCTCGTTCCTCCCTCGGCGCAAGCTATAATGAGCTGAAAAAGATAAATATGAACCTTAGCAATCAGCACTAGAAAACAAAATCTCACAGCATGAGTCTCTGCAATTGAAACAAGAAAGAATGGACATTAAGTAGCTACAGGTTTGATTGATTAAGTACATTAGAGGGTTTAGAAAAAGTAAAGCGGCCAAAACAACTAAGAACACTCAAGGACTAGGTCACATCACCCCAAATGTTCAGTTCATACCTATGTAAGAAAAAATACAGAAGTAGCAAGAAAATATCGCTGCGTGGCCTCAAAAAACTGTAGAGGAAACTTGTCTAATGATACATCCAAAATTTAAGCAACTTAATACAGTGAAATACTAATGTGACCGCCTGTTATTAGACGACTAAAGATTAATGTGAAGGTTTACCATATAATGGTATTTTTTTAAATGGAAAACTGAATATAATATATACATTAATCACTTCAATTAAATAATTGGGGTAACTTGTTATGTAGGGACAAAAGAGGAACACTATTCCCATGAAAATACAATCTATATTTTTCATGTAAGCATATTCATGCACACAATCTTATAAATTATCATGGATCGACATCCTAAACAAGACTGGAGTAAAAACAATCAACAGCACTAACAGCTATTTCCTTTGGCACTTATACATGAGAAAGGTTTGTAATACCATGAAATCTTATAAAAACAATATAGACCGCACTGATTTATTCACAAAATTGAACAGATGTTGGGTAATGAAAATGACAAAATGAACAAGCGGGCCAGTGATCAAAGACATACTGGACCAGCAGTCTTCCTGTCAAGGGTGATCGCAAAGTACATCTCATTAACAAGTGACATTTTCTCGCATAAGTAGACCTGTCAAACAGAACAGAAAATATCAGTAGTTAAAAATGTTTCACTGAATCAAGCAGAACTAAATGACAGCAGCATTATTTGAATATCGTTTACCTGAGAAGTTGAAATGCTAATGCACTATTGTCTTAAAAATAACTCAAAAAATATGTTGTAAATTAACTATTGTCATTGCTCGGCAAGAACACTGGGTACGGTGATTGGGCCATTCAACTGTATATTATTAGTGTGTCTTTACTTTATTGAACACAAGTACACCGGAATTGGTGCATACATCATACATCTAAACATTGATAGAAACAAATCAGGTGAGTATTAAGCCCGTGGAAGCCAGAACTTGCTTAGTTAAGAGTCACAAAATACCTAAAACGTTAATTTCTAGCAATGCTACATAACACAACTGAAAGATGGGATCAGATTAGAAAAAACTAACCTTGCCCACAACCTTCCCCTGTGGACCAGTTTGTTTTGTTACCAGGACCTGGTTAAGCATTTTAGCTGCAGATGAGTCAGTACAAACACTCTAGAGTGAAAACATGCACAACCAACACAGAAGTAACTACAATTTAGTTGATTCACTCTGAAGAAAATGACTAATGACAACACTACATGTCACTAGAAATCCAATGGATGCAAGTTCAAACGCGAAGGCACATTCACTCAGAACCAAAACATTAAATAATAAACCACTTATAGCCGGCAACAAAGGCATGGATACAACATATTACCTCCGTACCAAAATATAAAACGTTTTGGTAGGCCAAACGTCTTATATTTTGGTATGGAGGTAGTAGATTCCAAGAAAAGATCACCTAAAATAAATCAGTTTAGTTAAACCTGAATGTAATTATCATGTCACGCTTCATAGAAGCACATGAGCAGTTGCAGTTTTCACTGTGACAACTGATAAATGTGATGACAACAATTTAGACGCAACCAATAAAATGAACTGATCTCAGTATATTATATGCTTGGCCTTCATGTGTATGGATAGTTGTATACCATAAAATTCGCCAGGTGGCGCGCATTTCTAGTAATGCAGTCAGGAATGATAAGGATTATGCATAAATGTGGATTTGCTAAGCCAATTTCCCAACGATACATCTCAACAAATACTTGGATACACAATATCTTCAAACTGCGTTACTACACCATGAATGTCCACATACCATAATGTAAACTACCGCTCACAAAGATTTACCTGCAAGGCTTTCAGCCTCCTCAGCCTTAACAATATGAACACCACCCTTCAGTCCACTTTTGAAAGTTCCCAATCCACGGCCACCGGCAAGGATTTGGCTTTTCACAACTATCTGCAATGGTGTCATCTTTAAAACACAATTGAACTACCAATAATAACATGGTGCAAGCTATGATACAAACAGCACCAGAAATACATTATCGATGAAAATCTACTATACTTCGTATTGGGAATGAACTGCCCAGCCAAACAATCTGCTGGCACGAGGATAACTAACAAGGATAAACAAGTATTTAGGTGCAGAATACCAAGAAGAAACTGGGACGTCGTCTCAGTTAATTAAAACAGCTTTTGGAGAAAAAATAGACTATTTCTTAAGAGTTCATAACGTTAGCAAAAAAAACTATGCCAACAAAGCATTATAATTCCAAGAGCAGCTATAGCATGACACGACTCACTTTGTTTGAAGGGCGGTGGAGTGATTTACACATGTAAGTAATGTTACTTTTAACACACAGAATAATATACTCCCTCCGTTCCAAAATATTTGTCTTTCTAGGCATTTCAAATGGACACAACATACGGATGTATGTAGACATATTTTAGAGTGTATATTCACTCATATTGCTTCATATGTAGTTACTTGTTGAAATCTCTAGAAAGACAAATATTTAGGAACGGAGGGAGTACAATACAGGTGTACGAATTGCCAGAATGAGGCTATCAGAATACGCACACATTATAGATTATAGCAACCAATAACCTCCTTTCCAAAATGTATCACACATCACAGCAACATTACCAAACCAAACATACATTTCTACCAACCTAACCCGGATTCAGCAGGATTTTGCAGTAAACTAGATTCACTAACATGGTCAAACAATCTGCTAGCACGAGGATAACTAACACAGTTACACAAGTAGCTAGGTGCAGAATACAGAAAAGAACCTGGGACGTCATCTCAGTTAATTAAAACAGCTTTTGGAGAAAATATAGAGTATTTCTTGGAGGTCATGAAGTTAATACAAAAAAACTATCCCAATACAGCATTATAATTCCAAGAGCAACTACAGCATGGCATGACTCCCTTCGTTTGCAGGGCGGTGGAGTGATTTACACATGTAAGTAATGTTACTTTTAACACACAGGACAATATAAAACAGAGGCGTACGAATTGCAAGAACGAGGCTATCAGAATACGCACACATCATAGATTATAGCAACCAATAACCTCCTTTCCAAAATGCATCGCACATCACAGCAAACATTACCAAACAAGAAAGACATTTCTACCAACCTAATCCGGATTCAGCAGGAATTCGCAGTAAACTAGATTCACTAACACATTTCAATACCATCTGTGCAGCACGAGCCTCGCATTTGCACGAGTGAAGGATAACAACGACACGAAAAAAACAAAACATTAGAAACCTAGGTAGCATCACCTCTTTCTCACTGGGGAAAACGTTCTTCAAAACTTCCTTGACCTCCTGCACTGACCCCACCACGGCGCCCTTGGGCACGTTGATCCCGAACTTCCCCATCAACTCCGCGCCCTGCGACACCCACATAAGCCAGGCCGGCAGAAACCCTAGCTTGTCAGACGGGCCTCCAAATCGAGATTAAACGAATCCGCATAAATAGGAATCGAGAAGAATGGGGAAGGAACGGCGGCATCTGGACGCGGGCACCTGGTACTCGTGGATGTTGAGGCGGCGGAGCTGCTGGTGCTGCCATTTGCCGGCGACGGAGAGGGTGCGCGACGCCAACCTCCCGAGCGATCCGCGAACCATGGCTGCGGCGGCTTGGGCTCCTCCGATCCGGAAACCCTACGGGCGTGGAGGAAGGCAGGGATGCTGTTTTGTTTCGCTCCTCCTCTTTTGCGGGTCTGATGTTATTCTGTTCCCCCCTCCCCTCCCTTTTCTTTCTTGCGGAAGGGTGCGGCTGCGCCGAGCAAATGGACTAGTTCACGCCGAAGGGACCGCTGATTTAGGATCACCGTAGTTTGACTGACATGTGGGCCTACATAACATGGGGCACACCTGTCATTCGTGAATGACAAAGTTGACGTTTGTTTTTTAGGGTGAAAATATGCTAAAGAGTTTTTTTTGACAAAAATGTGATAAAGAGTGTGGATGGGCCAGCCGGCCCATCCTCCGATACTCCTAACCTCTGCGCCGTGGACCAACAACCACGGACATCCCTCATGTGGCAGCCCACAAAAGCACCAATTGGACCAGCCTATGAAAGCTTCACCTCTCCTCGGCCTTGTGCAAAGAACGTTCCGCTCGACCTTTGTTTTTGCAAAGAACGTTCTATTGTCTCAAAAAAAAAAACAATGCAAATAACGTTTTTATCTTTTTTTTTTCGATGGTGACAAGTGACATATCATGTGTACCCCTCTTGTCGCAACTTGTGAGTTTTGAAGCAATTTTTTCTCACGGGAGAGAATGTGGGTTTTGTTTATGTTTTTTTAATCCGGTTTCTGAAGCAAAACATTTTTAACCGGACGCATAAATTATGAACCATTTTAACCAGTGCGTTTCTCGTGTCAGGATCTTCGAAATTAGATCCCATGTTGATAGATCTTGACAAACTGGTGTGAATTACCTACCTAGCTAGCTAGCCTGGGTTTCAAGTGGATAACTGACGCCCGTCGCCCGCACGGGTGGCACGGGCGAAACCTGATCTCCGACGCCGGAACTCCCTTCTCTGCATCTCCCCCTCGCCCCCGCTGGCTTATGTCGCTAGGCAAAGCCTGCCGGCGGCCGGCGGCGGCGGGATCTTCCTCCGGCGCGGCCCTCTTGATGGGTACGCGGCGTCCATGGCGATGGCCGATGCGGCGGCCGCGCAGCGTCTCAGATCGACAGCGACCAAAGCGCGATCTAGGCATGTGTGGGCTGCGGCTCGGCGGGGCTTTGGCTGTTGGGCTTGCTCACGGCGGAGTGCGGGTTTTGGGGCGGCGGCCCCGGGTCTCTTCTGCAGCGACAGTGGACATGGTGGCTGCGCGGGTAGTGCCATGGACGGATCTTGGGGTTGACTGTGGCTGGTCCGGACGGGCCTGCTGCGGGACGGTTTCTAGATGGCGATGCAGTTTCCCGATGACAATCCTCATTATGGTGGTGGTTAACTCATGCGTCGATCCAGCCTGTTGCGGCGCCCTTCGCGCGGTCGACGCCACACGGATAGTGACGACACTGTTTGACCAGGAGCTATGGTGATGATGATCTGTTTTTCGTGTCCCGGTTTCGGCCATGTTGGCTCCTGGGCTGAAGACCTGTGCAGGGCTCTCTCCGACGAGATTGTGGTGGCCATCGAAAGGTCTTTGTGAGAGTTTCTCCCTTCAGATATAGTGGTTTATTTCGATGGTGAGATGCAAACTATGGAAGACGGCTTGACGCAAAGGGATGGTAGTGCAGTGGCGTTGGTGCATATCGCATTTTGTTGCTAGGATCGCAGAAAAGTGGTGGCGACAACACATGTGTGACGTCGATGGTCATGCTACTCGAGCTTTCCGGTCTTGAGCTCCGGGGTGAAAGCCTAGGTCTGGCCCGAGTTGGTTATACCTGGCAATGGCAATATTATGTCGTTACCTTGTTGAAGGCATTGCTCGGTTTTGCTCGGACTGATTCTTCAGGGTGAAAATCTAGATTCTTCCCTTTGGTGATTGGATCCGGCGACGGTGATGCTTGAGCGTTGCTCCCTTCTTAAAGATGTTGTTGTTGGAGAACTTCGTTGTCTGTGTGGTGTTATTAAATGGTTGGTGCGGATATGGTATTTCATCGTCTACACATAGCTTTGGTATTATATGACTTTGCTATTTGCTGCCGTTTTTTGTGTATGTTGGCGTTGGTTGTGTGCATCCTAGCTATGCAGAGGTCGGGTGTGTGCTCATTGTGTTTGTATCCTTTTGATGCTCCATTATGAGCTAATAAAATCCACCATTTGTCGAAAAAAATCTTGACAAACTTTTCTTCGAGTAATTATATGCTCCCTACTAGTACTCCCAAACTGTACTAACATGGGCAACCAGGTAAACAATCTATTAGAGCATCTCCAGTTGTTCGCCCCCCCCCAGGGTGTTTTGAGGTGGAAAATAGTGCCTCTTGGGGGCTTGCCGACGCAATTTTCAGCGTGGGGGGCTCCGGTTCCATCCGCCCCCCAAGTTCTCCTCCCCAGCTGTCGAGTTCCAACTCAGATTCGGCACAGATTCAACAACAAATAATTTTTCACATAGTTCATCACATAAATTAATATAAATCAAATAGTTCAACGAAGCAAGCTCATAATTTGAACACAAATTAAAACACATCAAACTAGGCATTGCCCTTGAGCCTCCATAGGTGCTCCACCAGATCGTGTTGCAGTTCTGATGCTTCTGTGGGTCTCGGATCTCCTAACGCATACTCACTCTGTCCCTGAAAGAGTGTGCTTTGAAATTTGTTGGAGGGTCAAACTGTTTCAAAGTTTGACCGGGTTTGTGCAAAAATATATCAATGCTTGTGAAACCAAATAGGTATATGACGAAAATATATTTTATCATGAATCTAATGCTACTAATTTGATGACATAAATGTTGGTCTATTATTGTATAAATACCCTGCCTAAAATATGGTTCAGTATCAAACATCGGCTCGTCCTGCTCATTCTCAATGATCATGTTATGCAAGATGACACAGCAATTCATCACCTCCCACGTCTAAGATTTCGACTAGGTCAGAGCGGGGTACCGGACAACAGCAAATCGAGATTGAAGCACACCAAATGCTCGCTTAACATCCTTCCTGCAAACCTCCTGACACTTAGCAAAGCAGGAGTTCTTGCCTCCTGGCACATGGTTTGAGATAGTCTTCACAAATGTTGACCGTCTTTGATAGATGCCATCTGCTAGGTAGTATCCCTTGTTGTAGTGGCGTCCATTGACCTCAAAGTTCACCGGAGGAGCATGACCTTCAACAAGCTTGGCAACGACATTCGAGCACTGCAGGATGCTGATCTCATTGTGAGTTCCGGGCATACCAAAGAAGGAGTGCCAAATCCAGAGGTCATGTGTAGCCACTGCCTCAAGTACCACACTGCAAACTCCTTTCGCGCCATTGTACATCCCCTGCCAAGCAACTGGACAGTTTTTCCATGCCCAATGCATGCAGTCGATGCTTCCAAGCATCCCAGGAAATCCGCTTGCTTCATTTTGCACTAGGATCTGAGCGGTGTCTTCAACATTGGGTGATCGCAAGTATTGTGGTCCAAACACTTCCATCACTTCCGTGCAGAACTTGTACAAACACTCAATGGTGGTGGACTCGGCCATGCGTCTGTAGTCTTCATGTATATCACCGGGAACTCCGTATGCAAGCATCCTCATAGCCACCATGCACTTTTGGAGTGAGGAGAATCCAACTATGCCGGTGCAATCCTTCTTGCAAATGAAATAGATGTCGAACTCCCCGATGGCATACACAATCCTGAGGAAGAGCTTCCAGCTCATCCGATAACGGCGCTGGAATATTGTACGCCATGTAGTGGACCGTCGGCGAAGTATTTGGAGTAGAGCAAGCAATAGCCCTCCATTCAATGCCTTTGATTGCTCTTGTGGCGGCCCGACGCAGAGCCACCTTGCCGCGGCTTTGCATTCTTCGCGAACAGGCCGGCTGGAGCAGTGAGGGTCATGAGGTGCGCTTCGTCATCGGTGTTGGCCTCGGCTTCCTCCTCCATCAGAGCCGCGAACGCCTCCTCGTCGTTGGAGTCCATCACCGAACAGGCAAATCGCCGAACACCTCGTGAGCATGGTAGGTGGGTAGCCGCCGGTATATAACATCCCAAATTTTCAATTTGGAATGTTATACACTAGATCATCTTTGCATATCATACTTTATTGCATTTTGGTTGATCCTAGAAATTTCACGCAACTCAAGGACCCTCGGAGAGAGTTGGGGATTTCGTTATTTTCATATTTGAGTTTTCTCAAATTTTGAAAATAGGATCATTTGATTTTATTTATTTTATCTTCAATTATTTCTATTATAAAAATATGAGAGAGGGAATAAAATGACTTTCCAAAAATAAAGAAATACTAAGGATTTAATAAAAAATCAAATAAGATTTTATTTTGGTTTTATTTGCTATTTTATTTGAATTTAGGAAAAATGCACGTTTTAAAAAATTGCATTTAGGCCCCCAAATAAATGTTCATCCTGTGCGGCTTGATTTTAGAAGCCGGGAAAAATTTATTTCGGGATTTTTGGAGTTCGTTTACTATTTCTTTTGTTTTTTTCTAACCGTAATTATTTAAAAAAAAAGTCCGAACCGGCCTACGGGCCGTGTCCGACCAGGACTCCCTGGCCGAGGCCTTTATATAGCGCGCCACCCGGGCTGAGCCAGCCCAAAGCCGCCGCCGCCCCAAACCCTAAGCCGCCGCCCGCTCTAGTCGCCCGCCCGCCGCCGCCGTCGCCGCCACCGCCCCGCCGCCGCCGGAGCCCGCCGCCGACGAGGTCAAACCGCCGTTTTTTTAGAAAACCGTTGGTTTTCACCGGTTTATTTTCGGTTTTTTTAGTTTCGTTTTTTTAGATAGATCATTTTTTTCTCGGTTTAGTTAATTAGCAAGCGCTCGCTCGTTCGTTCGTTTTAACGAATGCGTTCATCGTTTAGATCCAGATAATGAACGTTCGTTCGTTAATCTGTTCGTCGTTTTTCTTTTTTCCGGATTTAGTCCGCGATTTTTCTGATTGCGATTTCTGATCCGATGTTCGTTCTAGTATAACTTTTCGCTCATTTATCGGAATCAGGCGATTCAAGCACCTGGAGTTTCGCCTCGAAACCCTCTTTTCGTTTAACCAACTCAAACTAGTTTTTGCCTGTGTAAAATTTGACCTAGATCCAGATTAGTAAACGAAGCTTGTTTCTTTTGTCCTTTGTCTTTCATTGCTTCGTTTGATTTGATTCTTTTTGCCAACCAGAGTTCTTAAGTTGAACTTTCTGGTTAGATCTCTTATTGAGTTTTACCTGTGCATTAGTTGAGTACTTATTGTATGCTTGTTTGTTTGCGATAGAGTACCCGGAGTGCGCCGCTTGCTACTTCGAATCGCTAGGTTTTGCGGATCATCATCAGGGCAAGTAACACTTTGATCATACTTCCTATTACCTAGTTTTTATTGCATTAGATCAATCCTCACACATTGCATGACTAGGATTTAATTAAATTGTGGGTTTGGGAAGTAGATGGGGTAGTACCTATTACCTATTATTATCAAACCTTTGGGAGTTACTTCTACGTTTGCTTATTATGCCATGCTATGCTAGTAAACGTGGATTGGGTGAGTATATCCATGACAGATGTGAGTTTGTTAAATTAATGGTTTATTTAAGGTGGCAACTTAAATACACATCTAGATGGATTGAGGCACCTGGGTATTCCGGCGATTGCCTGTTTTTCTTTTGGACCGCCACCCAGGCTCAAAGGGATCATGAGATTCTTCATACTAGAAACTTTCGTGTGCAACCACAAGCTACTATAGGCTCTAGCATAGTTGATTAAGTTGTGCGAACTCTTACAGTGGTAGACTAGCAGATGTAGGGGAAAGTAGGTGTAACGGTCTACCTGATCGTAAGGTGCTAGCGCTTCTGAAAAACTATGTCTCGGTCATCTGTTTCTGAAACACCATGTAGTGCGAGAATCCCAACGGAGGAGATCGAGTCTGGTGGGGAAAAGTGCGCAAACCTCTGCAGAGTGTATAAACTAATCATGGTTAGCCGTGTCCCCGGTTATGGACATCTTGAGTATCTAGTACTTGGATTATCATGTGAATCTCATCATGTTACTCTAATTAATTTTGTTGGGTTTTAATGATGATGTTTAATTGGGATTGAGAGGGTGTCTACACTCTCAATGTTTAACAACCACCATGATAGTTAAATAAAATGTATTCCTTTGCAGTAGGGAAAAATTGGCTTTACGCAAAACTATAACCATAGAGCTTTCCACCAGCGAAATATGTATGTAGTATAGCCTTATTCCTTCATTGCTCTCTATGTGTTACATTGCCAGCATATTCCATGTGCTGACCCGTTTCGGGCTGCAACGTTCATGTTGCGGACTTTTCAGACGACGAGTAAGGTGCCTTTAGGTCGTGGTTCTATACTCAGTGATGCCGTTGGAGTTGATGGACTCACATATCTTCCAAGCCTTCCGTTGTTATCGTTATTAGATGGCCTTAAGCCATATTTATTGTAATAAGTTAACTTTTGAGACACTCGATGTAATAAGTGTGTGATTGCTACTCTGTTGTAAATCCTTCAAATACTGTGTGGTGTCAGCATTACTGATCCAGGGATGACACCAAAGCACAGAGATTGGACCGTTTAAGGTCTGGTCGCTATAAGATGGTATCAGAGCACACGCTGACTGTAGGACACGGCCACCAAGCTAAAGCCCTAGAGCACTACTCACTCTTCTCATTCCGACTCCTCATCTTTTCTACTCTTTTAGGATGACGGATGCAAGGAACAAGTTCACGCAACCGGATGAAGATACACCCTTTGGACGTCACTTGAAGGAAAGTCACTAGATATCTGAACATAGGAGTACCAAGCTTCACCGGAACCTACAACGCCACTTTACCTGAAGAGGAGCGCTGGATGATTCAAGTTCAAGTTCTAGGAAGGACGTTCATGCCAGTCACTGAGCCCATAGAGTTTTCCTTTGATGCACGAACCTGGAGTCTAGGAAAGAGCATGGCAGCTCACATCGCCATGGGATGCATTGGAGAAGTTTACCGCAATGATCTCAAGGATACTATCTACCAGATTTGTGGGCGCCGAGATCAGCATTGGGAGATGATCATCACCAGGAAGGATAGATCAATTGCAGCTTTTATCCAGGAGTTAAACCAGCACAATCGACATCAGGAGAACCAGATGTGCACCGACATGATGGATCTGAAGAAGGCAAGGACAAGAATCAAGGAACTGGAGGAAGAACTCAAGGCTACAAGTGAAGATTATGAAGAGGAACTCGAAGTACTAGTGGATAAGAATGCCGACCTAACAATGAAGATCGGAATATTTATGGGAGGCCCTACACCAGTAGAAGAAGACGAAGAACCCAAGGAGATTCGCCCGGAAGACTACATCATCATCGGCGACACCGACTCGGATCCAGATGATAGCGATGATGATTATATTGATGAAGCTGGAGCAGATATCATGGAGTCTGCAACCGAAGAATATTTCTAGTAGACCACCCCATCAGTAGTAGTAGTCCACCATGTAAATATAGTAGCCCGAGCACTTTTGCGATAGTTAGACCGATTGTATGCCCTTATTTGATTGAATGAAGTGAATTGTTTGCTTTTGCCTCATGTGCATATGGGTAGTGTTTTCTCTCTAGACCCCTCTCTATTCTTAAATCTTATCTTTTCTAAACCCTCAGATGCCTCCGAGATGTGACTCCGGATTTACCTTCCCACCGGAGCTCACTCAGTTGATCCAGCAGCAGAATACATTGATGCAGTTACTAGTCTAGAATCAGAATCAGAGGAACAACAACAACAACAACAACCCACCACCACCACCACCTGTTGATTACTTAGCCCATTTTCTTAGGCTGAACCCGCCGGTGTTTTCCAGTAGCACCGAGCCTATAGTAGCAGATGATTGGCTCCACAAGACAGCAAGGGAGTTGACCACGACAGGATGCACAAATGTGGAAAAGGTAAAGTTTGCCGCACATCAGCTTGACGGACCCGCAGCATCATGGTGGGAGAATTTCACCGCCACTTTCCCTATCGACACTGTCACATGGGACCAGTTGTAGGAGGCTTTCCGTACTGCCCATGTTTCAGCAGGAGCTATGGCCATGAAGAAGCATGAGTTTCGCAACTTGTGCCAAGAAGGACGGACAGTTGGCCAATACGTGGATGACTTTAGTAAGTTAGCACGTTATGCCCCGGATGACGTTGCTACGGATGCAGCTAAGCAGGAGAAGTTTCTGGAAGGACTGAATGATGAGTTGAGCATGCAGTTGATGGTAGCAACCTTCAACAACTACCAGGAGTTGGTAGATCGTGCTCTTACGATTGAAGGGAAGCAACAACAGATTGAGAATCGCAAGAGGAAGTATGGACAAGGGAAGTACAATTCAGGAGCTCAGCAGAAGCCACGTTTTACCCCTAGACTGGGAGGACATTTTCAGCATACCCATGGAGGAGGTAGCTCGCACAATCATAATGGCCCCAAGAATGGTAATGGGAATGGAGGAAGCAACGGCCAGAACCGTACCAACCCATCAACCCCAGCTAAAAGAGATCTGAGCCAAGTCACTTGCTTTAAGTGCCAGAAGACTGGACATTATGCCAATGAATGTCCTGAATCTCAGAATGGAAATGGCAATGGAAGCTCTGGGAAGAAGCTGAACCCTTTCAATAGGGGACAGGTGAACCACGTTAACGTGGAGGAGGTTGAAGAGTAGCCGGATGCAGTAATCGGTAAGTTTTTGGTTAAGTCATTTACTGCACTCGTTCTTTTCGATACTGGTGCATCGCATTCATACATATCAAGGGGATTTGTGGATAAGTATAACCTGCCCACCAAAGTTCTTAGAACACCCATGTTAGTAAGCTCACCAGGAGCGGAGTATATGGCTAGTAAGGGATGTTTTCAAGTGCCATTGAGTATACGTAGGCATGTGTTTCCCTCGGATTTAATCATTTTGGAATCACAAGGTTTGGATGTAATTCTGGATATGGATTGGCTATCAATGTATGGAGGGAACATCGACTGCGCCAGTAAGTCAATTTTGCTTACCACCCCAGAAGGGAGAAGAATCAAGTATGTATCCCGGCATGTGCCTAAAAGGACTCAAGTAAATTCGTTAACAGGAGTTGTGCAGGAGGAAGTACCAGTAGTGAAGGATTTCCCTGATGTATTTCCGGAGTAGTTGCCAGGCATGCCACCGGATAGAGATATTGAGTTTTTGATTGAGCTTTTGCCAAGCACAGGGCCAATATCTAAGAGACCATATAGGATGCCCGCAAAGGATTTGGAAGAGATTAAGAAGCAGATTAAGGAGTTATTGGATATAGGATATATCCGCCCAAGTTCTTCGCCTTGGGGATTGCCAATACTTCTAGTGGAGAAAAAGGATGGATCGTTAAGGATGGTTGTTGATTATCGAGGATTGAATGAAGTAACCATCAAGAACAAGTACCCACTACCGATGATCAATGATCTGTTTGATCGATTGCAAGGAGCTAAGGTATTTTCCAAGATCGATCTGCGATCAGGATACCATCAGTTGAAGATTCGAGAACATGATATACCTAAGACGGCTTTTACCACCAGGTATGGGTTGTACGAGTATACCGTTATGTCATTTGGTCTGACTAACGCACCTGCATTTTTTATGAACATGATGAACAAAGTATTTATGGAGTTTTTGGATAAGTTCATCATAGTGTTCATTGATGATATCCTGGTTTACTCGAAAAATGAAGAGGAGCATAAGGAGCATTTGCGTTTGGTACTTGGTAAACTCAGAGAACATCGGTTATATGCCAAGTTTAGCAAATGTGAATTTTGGTTGAAGGAAGTTGGATTTCTCGGACACGTTATATCTGGAGAAGGTATAGCAGTAGATCCCACCAAGGTTGACACTGTGACAAATTGGGAAGCGCCAACCACAGTTGGAGAGATCCGGAGTTTTCTTGGACTTGCAGGATACTACCGAAGATTCATTGAAAATTTCTCAAAGATTGCGAAGCCTATGACGGAGTTGTTGAAGAAGGATACCAAGTTCATATGGACCGAGGAATGTGAGGCCAGTTTCCAGGAGTTGAAGAAACGTTTGGTTACATCACCAGTGTTGATTTTGCCAGACTAGACCAAGGATTATGAGGTGCATTGCGATGCTTCACGCCGAGGACTTGGAGCAGTGCTTATGCAGGAAGGAAGAGTTGTTTCATATGCCTCACGACAGCTTAAGCCTCATGAGTTGAATTATGCTACGCATGATTTGGAGTTAGCAGCCGTGGTGCATGCGTTGAAGACTTGGAGACATTTTCTCATTGGAAACCATTGTGAGGTGTACACGGATCACAAGAGTTTGAAGTATATTTTCACGCAGAAGGAGTTAAATCTCAGGCCAAGAAGATGGTTGGAGCTCATCAAGGATTATGATATGAGATTGCATTATCACCCCGGAAAGGCTAACATAGTAGCCGATGTGCTGAGCCGTAAAAGTCATGTCAACACCCTAATGACGGGAGATTTACCAAGGGAGTTAGCCGAAAATCTTCGTGAGCTATGTTTGGAGATAGTCCCGGGAGGCTATGTAGCAGCATTGGAGATCCAGTCTACTTTGATGGATAAGATCAGAGAAGCTCAAAGGACTGACAAGGAGATTGCTTCTATTAAGGAGAAAATGAGCAAAGGAAAAGCTAAAGGATTTCGTGAGGATGAGCACGATACCTTATGGTTTGAAGACCGTGTTTATGTGCCTAATGACCCGGAGATCAGGAAGTTGATTCTGCAAGAGGCCCATGATCCACCATATTCGATTCACCCAGGAAATACCAAGATGTATCTGGATTTGAAGGATACTTTCTGGTGGACCGGAATGAAGAAGGATATTGCAGAGTATGTAGCAGTTTGTGATGTATGTCAGAGAGTAAAGGCAGAGCATCAGAAGCCAGCGAGATTGCTACAGCCATTGCCGATACCTGAATGGAAGTGGGATAAGTTAGGCATAGATTTTATTACAGGATTGCCCAGAACTCGTTCAGACTATGACTCGATTTGGGTTGTAGTCGATCGTTTGACAAAGGTAGCTCATTCCATTCCAGTGAAGACTACCTATACTAGTGCCAAGTTGGCAAAGATATACATGACCAGGATCGTATGTCTGCATGGAGTTCCAAGGAGCATTGTATCAGATAGAGGAACCCAATTACCTCAAAGTTCTGAAATCAGTTGCATGAAACTTTTGGTACCAGGCTAGAGTTCAGTACAACTTTCCATCCGCAGACAGATGGACAGACCAAGAGAGTCAATCAGATTTTGGACGATATGCTGAGAGCTTGTGCGCTAGATTATGGATCTAGTTGGGACGAAAATTTGCCATATGCAGAGTTCTCTTACAACAACAGTTATCAATCCAGTTTGAAGATGGCCGCTTTCGAAGCCTTGTACGGAAGGAGGTGCAGAACCCCGTTGTCGTGGGATGAAGTTGGAGACCGCCAGTTGTTTGGACCGGATCTGATTAAGGAGTCTGAATAGAAGGTGAAATTGATTCGCGATAGGCTCAAGGTAGCCCAGTCCAGGAGAAGAGCTACGTAGATTCTAAACGCAAGGAGACAGTTTACGAAGTCAGAGATCGAGTTTATCTTCGAGTATCTCCACTTCGAGGAGTTAAGCGTTTTGGAGTTAAGGGAAAGTTAGCGCCACGTTTTGTAGGACCATACAAGGTTTTGGAGGTATGGGAGAAGTAGCCTACAAGTTGGAATTGCCCGAAGGATTGTCAGGAGCTCACGACATGTTCCACGTTTCACAGCTGAAGAAGTGCCACGCGGAGATGGTTGATATACCGCTGAGAGATACAGTGCCGCTGGAAGCGATTCGGTTGGATAGTGATTTGACCTACGAGGAGAAACCAGTTAAGATTCTTGAGTATGCCAGCCGAGTCACCCACAGCAAGGTTATCAAGTTTTGCAAAGTTCAGTGGAGCCACCACACGGAGGATGAAGCCACCTGGGAACGAGAGGAAGAATTGCTGAAGGACCATCCTCACCTATTTTCTAGCCAACCCGAATCTTGAGGGCGAGATTCATCTTAAGGGGGGTAGGTTTGTAACATCCCAAATTTTCATTTTGGAATGTTATACACTAGATCACCTTTGCATATCATACTTTATTGCATTTTGGTTGATCCTAGAAATTTCACGCAACTCAAGGACCCTCTGAGAGAGTTGGGGATTTCGTTATTTTCATATTTGAGTTTTCTCAAATTTTGAAAATAGGATCATTTGATTTTATTTATTTTATCTTCAATTATTTCTATTATAAAATATGAAAGAGGGAATAAAATGACTTTCCCAAAATAAAGAAATATTGAGGATTTACTAAAAAAATCAAATAAGATTTTACTTTGGTTTTAGTTGCTATTTTATTTGAATTTAGGAAAAATGCGTGTTTTTCAAAATTGCGTTTAGGCCCCAAATAAATGGTCATCCTGTGCGGCTTGATTTTAGAAGCCGGGAAAAATTTATTTCAGGATTTTTGGAGTCAGTTTAGTACTTCTTTTATTTTCTAAGCGTAATTATTTAAAAAAAAAGTCCGAACCGACCTACTGGCCGTGTCCGGCCAGGATTCCCTGGCCGAGGCCTTTATATAGCGCGCCACCCGGGCCGAGCCAGCCCAAAGCTGCCGCCGCCCCAAACCCTAAGCCGCCACCCGCTCTAGCCGCCCGCCCGTCGCCCCAGCCGCCGCCGCCACCGCCCCGCCGCCGACGAGGTCGAATCCGTCGTCGCCGCCGTTTTTTTAGAAAACCGTTGGTTTTCACCGGTTTATTTTTGGTTTTTTTAGTTTCTTTTTTTAGATAGACCGGTTTTTTTCTCGGTTTAGTTAATTAGCGAGTGTTCGCTCGTTCGTTCTTTTTAACGAACGCGTTCATCGTTTAGATCCAGATAACGAACATTCGTTCGTTAATCTGTTTGTCATTTTTCATTTTCTCGGATTTATTCCACGATTTTTTTGACCGCGATTTCTGATCCGATGTTCGTTATAGTACAACTTTTCGCTCGTTTATCGGAATCAGGCGATTCAAGCGCCTGGAGTTTCGTCTTGAAACCCTATTTCCGTTTAACCAACTCAAACCATTTTTTGCCTCTGTAAAATTTGACCTAGATCCAGATTAGTAAATGAAGCTTGTTTGTTTTACCGTTTGTCTTTCGTTACTTCGTTCGATTTGATTCTTTTTGCCAACCGGAGTTCTTAAGTTGAACTTTCTGGTATCTCTTATTGATTTTTACCTGTGCATTATTGTATGCTTGTTTGTTTGCGATAGAGTACCCGGAGTGCGCCGCTTGCTACTTCGAATCGCTAGGTTTTGCGGATCATCAGCAGGGCAAGTAACACTTTGATCATACCTCCTATTACCTAGTTTTTATTGCATTAGATCAATTCTCACACATTGCATGACTAGGATCTAATTAAATTGTGGGTTTGGGAAGTAGATGAGATAGTACGTATTACCTGTTATTATCAAACCTTTGGGAGTTACTTCTACGTTTGCTTATTATGCCATGCTATGCTAGTAGACGTGGATTGGGTGAGTATATCAATGACAGATGTGAGTTTGTTAAATTAATGGTTTATCTAAGGTGGCAACTTAAATACACATCTAGGTGGATTGAGGCACCTGGGTATTCCAGCGATTGCCTATTTTTCTTTTGGACCGCCATCCAGGCTCAAAGGGATCATGAGATTATTCATACTATAAACTTCCGTGTGCAGCCACAAGCTACTATGGGCTCTAGCGTAGTTGACTAAGTTGTGCGAACTTTACAGTGGTAGACTAGCAGATGTAGGGGAAAGTAGGTGTAACAGTCTACCTGATCGTAAGGTGCTAGCGCTTCTGAAAAACTATGTCTCGGTCATCTGTTTCTGAAACACCATGTAGTGCGAGAATCCCAACGGAGGAGATCGAGTCTGGTGGGGAAAAGTGCGCAAACCTCTGCAGAGTGTATAAACTAATCATGGTTAGCCGTGTCCCCGGTTATGGACATCTTGAGTATCTAGTACTTGGATTATCATGTGAATCTCATCATGTTACTCTAATTAATTTTGTTGGGTTTTAATGATGATGTTTAATTGGGATTGAGAGGGTGTCTACACTCTCAATGTTTAACAACCACCATGATAGTTAAATAAAATGTATTCCTTTGCAGTAGGGAAAAATTGCCTTTACGCAAAAACAATAACCATAGAGCTTTCCACCAGCGAAATATGCATGTAGTATAGCCTTATTCCTTCATTGCTCTCTATGTGTTACATTGCCAGCATATTCCATGTGTTGACCCGTTTCGGGCTGCAACGTTCATGTTGCAGACTTTTCAAACGACGAGTAAGGTGCCTTTAGGTCGTGGTTCTATACTCAGTGATGCCGTTGGAGTTGATGGACTCATTTATCTTCCAAGCCTTCCGCTGTTATCGTTATTAGATGGCCTTAAGCCATATTTATTGTAATAAGTTAACTTTTGAGACACTCGATGTAATAAGTGTGTGATTGCTACTCTGTTGTAAATCCTTCAAGTACTGTGTGGTGTCAGCATTACTGATCCAGGGATGACACCGGAGCACGGAGATTGGACCGTTTGAGGTCTGGTCGCTACACGGTATCCTCACCTGCGTGGTCAGACTCCTGGAAAGCTCGGCCGGGAGCGAGATGAGGGATGTTGCAGCGAAACCCTCTCTTTCCGGCGGGGAATGGCCTTTCTAGCGGCGGAGCAGCGGCTGTGGGCAGGGGTGGCGCCGGTATCGGCATGGTGGCGAAAGGGGAAGTGGCGTTCTGCCGCGCGTGGGTCGAACATGGGTGGGGAAAAGGCGTTTCTCGCCTGACAGTGGTGGCCCATGCACCACTTTTCTTTCCACCGGATCCCCCAAGTGCCCCTCAGTGCGCTGGGTTTGACCTGGGATCGCCGAGCCAATAAATGGCCTGAACCGGCAGAATTCGACATCGTGGGGGCGCGGCTGGGGGGATTTTTTGCGCCGGTGGAAAAAAAGACGCCTTGGGGGGGGGCTGTTGTGGGTGCGGCTGGAGATGCTCTTATGCGCTTGCATGTATAATAGCTTTATGCTTCCACGAGGTGAAACATAATTGTGCTCATGCAAGGAATAACGTGTGCTTTCAAGTGTACTAGCTTTGGGCTTCAAGGGTGGTGAAGAACAATTATTCTCCCGCGAGGAAGCACATGAAAAATTGAAAATGAAAAAAAAGTAAAGAAAACCTAAAAAAGTTTGGAGTGAAAACCAGGAAACCCCAAAAAACAGTAATCCAAAATAGGAAAAAAAACAGGAGAAAAAACCCTGCCCGAACATGCTCTTTGCACGCGACCCGTCTCGGGTGAAGAGTGGTCCTAGTTGTGCATGGAGTACCTCTAGGAAGCCCACTGGTGGAACCCCTTAAGTAGTTGCTCTCAGCCTTGTGTTCTCCAACAAAGTATGATGCGAATTTTAGTAACAGTATTGCATACATTCATCAAGAAAAAACTAGTTTTTTTCCTCGATAGTTTGGATTGCTTACTACATCTGCCTCTAGGAAGCCCAGTGGTGGCAACCCTTAATTAGTTGATGTTAGCCTTGTGTTCTCTAACAAAGTATTATACGTTCGCTTTTAGTAACAATATTGTGTAACTAGTTTGTACATGCATATTAAATTAAGTTGTTTTTCAGTTTGTCTTTTATTTCAATCAGTTTTATTTAATTTTAAAAATGTTTATAAATTTGAAAAATATTCATAAATTTAATAAATGTTCACTAATTTTGAAAAATACACATTAATTTTTAAAAATGTTAAAAAAGTTGAAAATGGGTTTAAGAAGTGTTATTGAGTTTTAAAAATGTTCATACAATTGTTTTTTTTTGTGAATTTGAAAAATGATCATGGGTAAAAAAATGAAAACTGAATTAGTAAAGTACAAAATATAAGAAAAAAGAAAGTTAAAAACAACCAAAAAGTAAAAAATATAAATGAAAAAAAAGAAAAATCAATAGAGTGGAAAGAGAAAGGAAAACCACATGGAATGTTCCTAAAATCAAATGAAAGGTTCCACAACTGGATCCAAAACCTATAGTATTGATGTAGGGTATATCTCCTAGTTGAACCATTGTAGTAGTTCTCTCAACTCCCACAAGTGAAGTAACTTGATCCATGATACATGGTCCACAAGGATGAAACACTCATGCATCACCATGGAGGCAACAAGGATGATGAAGATGGCATCTGTGATGGCTTTCCCCTCCGTCAGGGCACCGGAAAAGGCTTCGAGATGAGATCGCTTCAGAAGAGACTTGCGGTGGAGGAGTACAAGTTCTAGGTTTGTTTTCAAAGGTTTATCAATTTCTAGGAATTTTCAGCATTGGAATCACGCCAAAAGGAGATATAAGGGCCCCACAAGCTCAGATGGCCCTCCGGACCCCCTAGGGCGTGCCATGTGAACTTGTGGCGTCCTCGTGGTTCTTCTGGGCCTTCCCCGAAGCTTCGATGGTCTTTTATGTTCCAAAAAATCACCGTACATTTTTTTATCGCATTTGAACTTTGTTTGGTATGATTTTTCAGCGAAACAAAGAAATAAGCAAAAAAACATGAACTGGTGAAAGGATCGATATGGTTGACTAGAGGGGGGTGAATAGGCAACTACCAATTTTTGTCTTTTCTTAACAAATTAGGTTTAGCAAAAAACAGGTTATCTAGATGTGCAACTATGTGAACAACCTATATGATGCAAACAACAACAACAAGTGCAAGCAAAAGATACAACACGAAAATAGCTTGCACAAAGTAAAGGGAACAGGTAACCACAAGTGGAGCCGGTGGAGACGAGGATGTGTTACCGAAGTTCCTTCCCTTTGGGGGAAGTACGTCTCCGTTGGAGCGGTGTGGAGGCACAATGCTCCCCAAGAAGCCACTAGGGCCAATGTATTCTCCTCACGCCCTCACACAATGCGAGATGCCGTGATTCCACTATTGGTGCCCTTGAAGGCGGCGACCGAACCTTTACAAGCAAGGTTGGGGCTATCTCCACAACTTGATTGGAGGCTCCCAACGAAACCACGGAGCTTCACCATAATGGAATGTGGCTTCGAGGTGACCTCAACCGTCCAGGGTGCTCAAACACCCAAGAGTAACAAGATCCGCAAGGGATCAGTGGGGGGAATCAAATTTCTCTTGGTGGAAGTGTAGATCCGGGCCTTCTCAACCAATCCCTAGAAAATCAACAAGTTTGATTGGCTAGAGAGAGAGAGAGATCGGGCGAAATGAGCTTTGGAGCAACAATGGAGCTTGGGGAAAAGAGGTAGGTCTTCTTGGGGAAGAAGACCTCCTTTTATAGTGGGGAAACCAATCCAACCGTTATCCCCTCCTCAGCCCGCACAGAGCGGTACTACCGCTCATGAGAGCGGTACTACCGATGGTGGCCACGGTACTACTGCGAGCACCAGCGGTACTACCGTGAAGACTGAGAGCATGGGCCTTAGAGGGGGAAGGAGAATGAGAGCGAGAGCCCGGGCAGCACTAGCAGCGGTGGTAGGGGCGGTACTACTGCCACTACTGTCGCTCCTACTGCCGCACAACCCGACACGAGAAGCAACACTCTTGAATCGAGGCGGTAATAGCATGGCACTGAAGCGGTACTACAGCCGAGAGCCCTCGGGCGGTACTACCGCTGATGTACAACGGTACTCCCGCCTGTGGCTCTGGGCGGTACTACCGCTCGGCGCCGCGGTACTACCGCTGGATCACTATCAAGCTCACTTCCGAGACAATGAAGGATCCTCCAAAGATGCGAGAAAGAGATGGGGTGCAAAGGAGACGTGTATGTGTTGATTCCGCCCTAACCTTTCCGATACGAACCCCCTCTTGATAGTACGGTGTTTCGTGCGACTCAAGACCACCACAACTGAAACAAAGGAAACACGTCGTCTTCTCTTTAAACACCGATGGGAAAGAATCGTCTCGTGCCAATGAATGAATATCTGAAATGCTCAATGCACATGATTAGTCCGCAAAAGTATTGTCATCAATCACCAAAACCACTTAGAGAGAGACATGCCCTAACAATCTCCCCCTTTTTGGTGGATTGATGACAACACGAGATTTGCATAAAGATATAACAAGAGAGTAAGCAAACCCTGACACTACAAAATATAGACGGGCTCCCCCTAGATGTGTGCACTTAATTAGGAGTGCTTTTGGAATGCAAAGTACACACATTAGGATCAATACTCCCCCTATATTTTATAACCTGACAACACTTGCATCTAATACAAGAGACAACTAAGTTAGGATGCAAGGAGTAGTAAGTGAGCATAATAGGATCAATTTAAGCATGCAACTCACAGACTACCAAAGTACTAGACATACATTAGATAAGCATAAGATAGGATAGCATATATATGTCTCACACCATACACAGTAACCAGGTCTCACAGACACAAAGCCAGCCAAAGTAAATGACGAGAAAGGAGTTTGCGAGAGAGAAAGACAAGGCAAATAAGACACACTCGCAACTCGATAAATCCCTAAACTCTCTCCCCCTTTGGCATCGAGACACCAAAAGGGTAAAGAGTGCTGCTATAGTCACAGGTGATAGCCAAGGTGACGATCTCCATCATCACATCCCCGCGTGATCGCCCGCGCCTCCATCCTCGACAGACGGCTGCTCAGTTTCTGAATCTGTCCATGGGTAGTGCTGAGAGACCCACTCCTCCTCGCCAGTGACCTTGTCCTCTGATCCACTAGCAATTTCTGCACCCAGGTGGCGCATCAGGACCTTGTGACGGCTGCGTGACTTCTTCTCGGCCACATGGGCCATATACTGCCCGCGAGACTCCATGCAAAACAACTTCTTCATCTTGCACTTGAGCTTCTTTGCCCATGAGGGCTCCACACCAGAGGGCTCATAGCCCTTATCATCGTCAGCCTCAGCCTCCACCTCAACCTCGCCAGCACCTGTCGGAATCCCAGACTCCGAAGTAAGAGCGCCCTAGTGCTCCTTCTGTCTCAGACGCTTAACCTCATGAGAGACCATTTCACCAGTCTCCAACAAGACTCCAGGATAGGTGTGCACCCATGCCTTCTCAATGAGCAACATCAGGTAGGGGGCGTAGATGGGGCACTTGCGCTCAGTGATGGCGGAGAGGAGCTCTGACCACATGACATGGGAGATATCCAAGGTCTCCCATGTTTGTTGTCCTTCTCATGCTAACAAAACAGAAGCATATCCACGAGGTACGAGTGGACCATATCCAAGTTCCCACTGCGAGGAAAAAGAGTCTCTCTAAAGATGCGATGAAGGATATCCAGGAAAGGAAACAACTCATAGGTCTTCTTGTCCGTCATGGGGTGAATCTTCATAGTGTTGTATGGCCAAAGAGCTTGCTTGTGAGTAGAAGTTTCATTCTTGTGAGGACGAAAGCCAATCGGGTTGTCAACTCCTTGGTCTTCAACACCCAACAGTTCCATGAACGCCTACCACTTGACTGAGAGAAGTCTGTCATTTGTCATCCAAGTCAAGGTCCTTTCCTCATCAATGCCAAGGTGGACAGTGGCATAAAACTAAGCCACCATATCTGCATCAAAAATCCTTGTTGAACTCCATGATCTTGAGAATGTTCAACTGAGCACACATATCCAGTGCCTCGCCAAAGTAGGCATGATTCGTCCCCATATGCGCAGTGTCAATGGAGCGCACATCAACATAGAGGTTCTTCTTGGCCTTGAGCACATCAAAGAATACTGAGAACTGAAACCGGTTCCAGAAAGAAAGATTGACAAGAGCCAGGTCTTGATCTTGTTCATAGGGATTGCGGTGACGAGCGGCACAGAATTCCTTAGCAGTCATCTCTATCACAGACTTGGGCTTCGTCTTGGGCTTCTTGCCAATGCTCTTGGTAGGTGGCTGATGTCTACTATGCAACTTTATTCTTGTAGACACGTGTTGGGCCTCCAAGCGCAGAGTTTTGTAGGAAGGTAGCAATTTTCCCTCAAGTAGATGGCCTAAGGTTTATCAATCCGTGAGAGGTGTAGGATGAAGATGGTCTCTCTCAAACGACCCTGCAACCAAATACAAGAAATCTGTTGTATCCCCAACACACCTAATACAATGGCAAATTGTATAGGTGCACTAGTTCGGCAAAGAGATGGTGATAAAAGTGTAATATTGATGGTAGAAATATATTTTTGTAATCTGACTAAATAAAAACAGCAAGGTAGCAAATAGTAAACGGGCACAAAAACGGTATTTCAATGCTTACAAACAAGGCCTAGGGTCCGTACTTTCACTAGTGCAATCTCTCAACAGTGCTAACATAGTTGGATCATATGATTATCCCTCAAAGTACAACAAAGAATCACTCCCGAGCTCCTATTAGCAGAGAACAAAAGGCACGAATTGTTTGTAGGGTGCGAAGCCACCTCAAAGCTATTCTTTCCGATCGATCTATTCAAGAGTTTGTACTAAAATAACACAAAGCTATTGTTTCCGTTCGATCTATCCTAGAGTTCGTACTAGAGTAACACCAAAGCAAATTCATATTCATAATACTCAATCCACACAAAGAACTATAAAGAGACCCCGAAGTTTCCGTCGGAGAAAAAAATGCATCAATCCCTATGCATAGATTACCCCAATATCACCGCGGGAATCCATGAATTGAATGCCATAACATATATCAAGTGAATCAATAAGATACCCCAATTGTCACCTCAAGTATTCATACCGCAAGACATATATCATGTGTTCTCATTTCTGAATATTCAATCCGACACGACAAAACTTCAAAGGGTAAAGATTCAATTCATCACAATAAGAGTATAGAGGGGAGAAACATCATATGATCCGAGTATATTAACAAAGCCCATGATATAGATCACGAGAGAGAGAGATAAATCACATAGCTACTGGTACAAACCCTCAACCCCGAGGGTGGACTACTCCCTCCTCATCGTGGTGGCCACCGGGATGATGAAGATAGCCACCGGAGATGATTCCCCCCTCTGGCAGGGTGCCAGAACGGGTCTAGATTGGTTTTCGGTGGCTACGGAGCCCTGCGGCGGTGGAACTTCTGATCTAGGTTAACCCCAAAGGGTTTTGGAATATTTGGGAATTTATAGTGGAAAGAGGGGGTGCAGGAGGCCACCAAGGTGGGCACAACCCACCTAGGCGCGCCAGGGGGCCCTGGCGCACCCTGGTGGGTTGTGCCCCCCTCGGGGCACCCCCTAGGTGTAGCTTTGGCCCATTGGGTTCCTTCCGGTCCATAAAAAATCCACAAAAACTTTCGCGGTGTTTGGACTTCGTTTAATATTGATTTTCTGCGATATAAAAAACAACAACTGACACTGGGCACTGGATCAATAGGTTAGTCCCAAAAATGACAAAAGTTGCTATAAAATGACTGTAAAACACCCAAGAATGATAAAATAACAGCACGAATACTTCATAAATTATAGATACGTTGGAGATGTATCAGCATCCCCAAGCTTAATTCCTACTCGTCCTCGAGTAGGTAAATGATAAAAGAAATAATTTATGAAGTGTGAATGATAGCAAAGTGCATAAGTTTGATCAATGATAATTTCAATCACTTTTCCTAGCATCATAACAACAATTCTTTCTTACAATTTTCTCATGTTATAGTAGCAACCAATTCACATGTTAAGGTTCAAACAATGAACTCTCTTGAAACCCAACAACCTATGTTCTCAGCCACCAAGCAATTGCAATTCAACTTATTCAATAGAGTTTAAGTAAGAGCTCCACATACTCAACCATCATATAGTCTTCTATGATTGCTAACACTCACCTTGTACACATGAGCAAAGCGTTTCAACCGAACACATAGAAAGATAGGGGCTTATAAATTCGCCTCCCAACGTATTCACCTCAAGGGTGATGTCAACAATAATAATTCATGCTACCCATATTCAACTGGACATATGTGCCTAGATCTTCCCTCACCACATGATGCTTACCAAAATAGAAAATAAAAAAGGAATAGAGAGGAATACTTTGACTCTTGCATAAAAGTAAATACATAAAAGTAAAAGATAGGCCCTTCGCAGAGGGAAGCAGAGGTTGCCATGCGCTTATTTGTTTGTATGCTCAATCCCTTAGTGCAAAAGAACGTCACATTATATTGCCCCTTGTGATAGCAACCTTTATTATGCAGTCTATCACTTTTATTGCTTTACCATCACAAGTTCGTACAACGCTTAATTTTCTCTTACACTAAATGATCTTACACTTTTAGAAGCAGTTTTTATTGCCTTACTGCACCGATGACAACTTACTTGAAGGATCTTGCTCAATCCTTAGGTAGATATGGTGGACTCTTGAAAATAAGATTTGGGTTTAAGGGTTTTTGGATGCACAAGTAGTATCTCTACTTGGTGCGGAATTTTTGGCTAGCAAGGATGGGGGGCAAGCACCACATGTTGAAGGATCTATGATAATATAACTTCTATGTGAATATGAACAAACATAAACTATTACGTTGTCTTCCTTGTCCAATGTCTACAATTTTGGCATATAATATTTTGATGGGGGCTCACAATCACAAATGATTTCCATGATAGTGTATTTATATGTGAAAGTTCTCTTCCTTATACTAATTATTGTGAATTGCTTGTATGACCAATATTGTGATTGTCAAGCCTCAAATGATTTCACTTTCTAAACCCAATGTGAAGCTACCACTAGGCATGATATGATTTCAACTTCATGACATTCAATTTATTCAACAATTTACTCATAGGATATATGTGAAGCACAATAGTAAATGACATAGAAAAGAGCTTCATTGACGGGATGTGAATGCCACTTACTTAGCCTCCCTGGCAACTATTTGAGGACTCTATTTTATTAAAAAAAACTTTTAGATCTAAGTACTTTATTAAAAAAACAAGCAAAACAAAATAAAATGACATTCCAAGGATAGCACACATCATGTGAAGAAGCAAAAACTTAGGCTCAACCGATACTCACCGGTAATTGTTGAAGAAGAAAGGTGGGATGCCTACCTGGGCATCCCCAAGCTTAGATGCCTGAGACTTATTGAAATATTATCTTGGGATGCCTTAGGAATCCCCAAGATTGAGAGTTTGTGTCTCCTTAATTCTTCTCATATCACGGTTTTCCTAAATCTCAAAAGCTTCATCCACGCGAAACTCAACAAGGACTCGTGAGATAAGTTAGTATAAACCAATGCAAAAACCTTATCATTCTCTACTGTAGAAAATCACTAAAATTATTATTCAACATTGCATACTAAATGCCTCTGCATATTTAATACTCCTATCCTCAAATAGAATCATTAAACAAGCAAACATATGCAAACAATGCAAACATAACAACAATTTGTCAAAACAGTACAGTCTGTAAAGAATGCAAGAGTATCAATACTTATTAAACTCCAAAAATTATGAAAATTTACCACACTGTAGAAAATTTATCATAGCTCATTTTTCAAAAAGTTTCAACATTTTATCACATTCTGACTTCTCTAGGGAATTTTTGCAACAGCGGTAAACTTTCTGTTTTCAAACAGCAACATGTATACTTGCAAAATAAGCATGTCAAAGGCTATCATTGCCACTTTTATTGAAATAAAAGATGCAAAACATTATTCTAAATAACAGCAAGAAAATCCTAACAAAATAAAATGATGCTCCAAGCAAAACACATATCATGTGACGAATGAAAACATAGCTCCAAGTGAGGTTACCGATAATGTTGGAGACGAAAGAGTGGATGCCTTCCGGGGCATCCCCAAGCTTAGTTGCTTGGATATTCCTTGAATATTTCCTTGGGGTGCCTTGGGAATCCCCAAGCTTAGGTTCTTGTCACTCCTTATTCTCCTCATATCGATATCTCACCCAAAACTTGAAAACTTCAATCACACAAAACTTAACGAAACTTCGTGAGATAGGTTATGATAAAGAGCAAACCTTCCACTTTTGGTACTGCCAAAGACAAGATTCATAATTGTTCTCACACAATGCCTACTGTATCATATAATTTCTACAATTTATATTGAGCAATATAAGCCATAGAAACTAGAGAACAAGCAAACTATGCATTGAAAACAGAATCTGTCAAAAACAGAACAGTCTGTAGTAATCTGTACTCAAACCATACTTCTGCTACTCAAACAATTCTGAAAAATTAGGAAAACCTGAGAAATTTGTCTATTAATATTCTTCAAGAAGAATCAGAATTTTATCATGTGTCTGTTAAAAATTAGAATTGTTTTCCTGAGCGCAAAAGTTTCTGTTTTTCAGCAAGATCAAATCAACTATCACCGTAAACTATCCCAGAGGTCTTACTTGGCACTTTATTGAAACAAAAGCAATAAAACATGACTACTACAGTAGCGTAATCATGTGGACACACAGAAACAATAGGTAAAAGTGCTGAGTTGCCTCCCAACAAGCGCGTTTCTTTAATGCCTTTTAGCTAGGCATGATGGGTTCAATGATGCTCACATAAAAGTAAAGAGTTGAAACATAAAGAGAGCATCATGAATCACATGGCAAACAAATTTAAGCCTAAACAACTTCCTATGCATAGGGATTTTGTGAGCAAACAATTTATGGGAGCAAGAATCAACTAGCATAGGAAGGCAAAACAAGCATAACTTCAAAACTTTCAACACATAGAGAGGGAACCTAATATTATTGCAATTCCTACAAGCATAAGTTCCTCCCTCATAATATTTTTCAGTAGCATCATGAATGAATTCAACAATATAACCATCACATAAATCATTCTTTTCATGATGCACAAGCATATAAATTTTGTTACTCTCCACATAAGCAAATTTCTTCTCATCAATAGTAGTGGGAGCAAACTCAACAAAATAACTATCATGAGAGTGAAAATTAAAATCATGATGACAAGTTTCATGGTTATCATTATTCTTTATAGCATACATGTCATCACCATAATCATCATATATAACAACTTTGTTATCTTAGTCAATTGAAGCCTCTTCCAAAATAGTGGATTCATCACTAAATAAAGTCATGACCTCTCCAAATCCACTTTCATAATTATCACAATAAGATTCAACACCCTCCAAAATAGTGGGATCATTACTTCCTAAAGTTGACACTCTTCCAAACCCACTTTCATCAATATAATCATCATAAATTGGAGGCATGCTTTCATCATAATAAATTTGCACATCAAAACTTGGGGGACAAAAAATATCATATTCATCAAACATAGCATCCCCAAGGTTGTATCTTTGCATATCATTAGCATCATGGATATTCAAAGAATTCATACTAACAACATTGCAATCATGCTCATCATTCAAATATTTTGTGCCAAACATTTTATTGAATTCTTCTTCTAACAATTGAGCACAATTTTCTGAACCATCATTTTCAAGAAATATATTATAAAGACGATCAATAATATGATGCAACCTCAATTCCATTTTTTGTAGTTTTCTTTTTTAACCAAACAAGAAACTAAAAGATTCAATTGCAAGATCTAAAGATATTCCCTCAAGCACTCACCTCCTCAGCAATGGCGCCAGAAAAGAGTTTGATTTCTACTATGCAACTTTATTCTTGTAGACACGTGTTGGGCCTCCAAGCGTAGAGTTCTGTAGGACAGTAGCAATTTTCCCTCAAGTGGATGACCTAAGGTTTATCAATCCGTGAGAGGTGTAGGATGAAGATGGTCTCTCTCAAACGACCCTGCAACCAAATACAAGAAATCTCTTGTGTCCCAACACACCTAATACAATGGCAAATTGTATAGGTGCACTAGTTTGGCGAAGAGATGGTGATAAAAGTGTAATATTGATGGTAGAAATATATTTTTGTAATCTGAATAAATAAAAACAGCAAGGTAGAAAATAGTAAACAGGCACAAAAACGGTATTTCAATGCTTAAAAACAAGGCCTAGGGTCCGTACTTTCGCTAGTGCAATCTCTCAACAGTGATAACATAGTTGGATCATATGATTATCCCTCAAAGTATAGCAAAGAATCACTCCCGAGTTCCTATTAGCGGAGAACAAAAGGTAGGAATTGTTTGTAGGGTGCGAAGCCACCTCAAAGCTATTCTTTCCGGTTGATCTATTCAAGAGTTCGTACTAAAATAACACAAAGCTATTGTTTCCATTTGATCTATCCTAGAGTTCATACTAGAGTAACACCAAAGCATATTCATATTCATAATACTCAATCCACACAAAGAACTATAAAGAGACCCCGAAGTTTCCGTCGGAGAAAAACATGCATCAACCCCTATGCATAGATTACCCCAATATCACCGCTGGAATCCGCGATTGAGATGCCATAACATATATCAAGTGAATCAATAAGATACCCCAATTGTCACCTCAAGTATTCATACCACAAGACATATATCATGTGTTCTCATCTCTGAAATATTCAATCCGACATGACAAAACTTCAAAGGGTAAAGATTCAATTCATCACAACAAGAGTATAGAGGGGAGAAACATCATATGATCCTACTATATTAACAAAGCCCATGATATAGATCACGAGAGGGAGAGAGAGAGAGATAAATCACATAGCTACTGGTACAAACCCTCAGCCCCGAGGGTGGACTACTCCCTCCTCATCATGGTGGCCGCCGGGATGATGAAGAAGGCCACCGAAGATGATTCCTCCCTCCGGCAGGGTGCCAGAACGGGTCTAGATTGGTTTTCGGTGGCTACGGGGCCCTGCGGCGGCGGAACTTCTAATCTAGGTTAACCCCAAAGGGTTTCGGAATATTTGGGAATTTGTAGTGCAAAGAGGGGGTGCGGGAGGCCACCGAGGTGGGCAGAACCCACCTGGGCATGCTACGGGGCCCTGGCGCGCCCTGGTGGGTTGTGCCCCCCTCGGGGCACCCCCAGGTGCAGCTCTGGCCCATTGGGTTCCTTCCGGTCCGTAAAAAATCCACAAAAAGTTTTGCGGTGTTTGGACTCCATTTAATATTGATTTTATGTGATGTAAAAAACAAGCAAAAAACAGCAACTGGCACTAGGCACTGGGTCAATAGGTTAGTCACAAAAAATGATATAAAGTTGCTATAAAATGATTGTAGAACACCCAAGAATGATAAAATAATAGCATGAATACTTCATAAATTATAGATACGTTGGAGACGTATTAACGGCTTGGGTTGAGATGGAGGGGCACTTGAAGAAGCAGTCGTTGTCTCAGGAGTGCGATAGCACTTTGATCCTCCACGACGCTCGGGGTTGACACAATGGACATGATGCTCCGAAGGGCCATCACGTGGAACCACACACACATCGGCAAGGAAAACCAACAAAACGAGCATAAGCCAGCAGAAAAAGCAACAAGGATCAAAGTGTGGCATGCGAACGATGGAAGTTGGCATCCCATCGGCAGTACCGCTACCAGGCAGCAGTAGTAATGCCTATCTCTCTCAACGGTAGTACTACTCCAGTGGAGTGGTAGTACCACCCGGTGCGGAGGACGGCGGTTTGACTACTGCCGTGGCTAAATCCGGTACTAACGGGGTGCCAAATTCAAAAATACTCCTACCAAACTTCAATCCAACTAGTCTAGCAGCCTTCAACATCCTACTGAAGCCTCGATTTGGCCAAAAATCGACAAATGCTAAGACTAATGCCCAAAAGCCTAGACCTGAAAAACTAGAAGCAACGAAGACTGGCCCATCCTCCGATACTCCTAACCTCTGCGCCGTGGACCAACAACCACGGACATCCCTCATGTGGCAGCCCACAAAAGCACCAATTGGACCAGCCTATGAAAGCTTCACCTCTCCTCGGCCTTGTGCAAAGAATGTTCCGCTCGACCTTTGTTTTTGCAAAGAACGTTCTATTGTCTCAAAAAAAAAACAATGCAAATAACGTTTTTATCTTTTTTTTTCGATGGTGACAAGTGACATATCATGTGTACCCCTCTTGTCGCAACTTGTGAGTTTTGAAGCAATTTTTTCTCACGGGAGAGAATGTGGGTTTTGTTTATGTTTTTTTAATCCGGTTTCTGAAGCAAAACATTTTTAACCGGACGCATAAATTATGAACCATTTTAACCAGTGCGTTTCTCGTGTCAGGATCTTCGAAATTAGATCCCATGTTGATAGATCTTGACAAACTGGTGTGAATTACCTACCTAGCTAGCTAGCCTGGGTTTCAAGTGGATAACTGACGCCCGTCGCCCGCACGGGTGGCACGGGCGAAACCTGATCTCCGACGCCGGAACTCCCTTCTCTGCATCTCCCCCTCGCCCCCGCTGGCTTATGTCGCTAGGCAAAGCCTGCCGGCGGCCGGCGGCGGCGGGATCTTCCTCCGGCGCGGCCCTCTTGATGGGTACGCGACGTCCATGGCGATGGCCGATGCGGCGGCCGCGCAGCGTCTCAGATCGACAGCGACCAAAGCGCGATCTAGGCATGTGTGGGCTGCGGCTCGGCGGGGCTTTGGCTGTTGGGCTTGCTCACGGCGGAGTGCGGGTTTTGGGGCGGCGGCCCCGGGTCTCTTCTGCAGCGACAGTGGACATGGTGGCTGCGCGGGTAGTGCCATGGACGGATCTTGGGGTTGACTGTGGCTGGTCCGGACGGGCCTGCTGCGGGACGGTTTCTAGATGGCGATGCAGTTTCCCGATGACAATCCTCATTATGGTGGTGGTTAACTCATGCGTCGATCCAGCCTGTTGCGGCGCCCTTCGCGCGGTCGACGCCACACGGATAGTGACGACACTGTTTGACCAGGAGCTATGGTGATGATGATCTGTTTTTCGTGTCCCGGTTTCGGCCATGTTGGCTCCTGGGCTGAAGACCTGTGCAGGGCTCTCTCCGACGAGATTGTGGTGGCCATCGAAAGGTCTTTGTGAGAGTTTCTCCCTTCAGATATAGTGGTTTATTTCGATGGTGAGATGCAAACTATGGAAGACGGCTTGACGCAAAGGGATGGTAGTGCAGTGGCGTTGGTGCATATCGCATTTTGTTGCTAGGATCGCAGAAAAGTGGTGGCGACAACACATGTGTGACGTCGATGGTCATGCTACTCGAGCTTTCCGGTCTTGAGCTCCGGGGTGAAAGCCTAGGTCTGGCCCGAGTTGGTTATACCTGGCAATGGCGATATTATGTCGTTACCTTGTTGAAGGCATTGCTCGGTTTTGCTCGGACTGATTCTTCAGGGTGAAAATCTAGATTCTTCACTTTGGTGATTGGATCCGGCGACGGTGATGCTTGAGCGTTGCTCCCTTCTTAAAGATGTTGTTGTTGGAGAACTTCGTTGTCTGTGTGGTGTTATTAAATGGTTGGTGCGGATATGGTATTTCATCGTCTACACATAGCTTTGGTATTATATGACTTTGCTATTTGCTGCCGTTTTTTGTGTATGTTGGCGTTGGTTGTGTGCATCCTAGCTATGCAGAGGTCGGGTGTGTGCTCATTGTGTTTGTATCCTTTTGATGCTCCATTATGAGCTAATAAAATCCACCATTTGTCGAAAAAAATCTTGACAAACTTTTCTTCGAGTAATTATATGCTCCCTACTAGTACTCCCAAACTGTACTAACATGGGCAACCAGGTAAACAATCTATTAGAGCATCTCCAGTTGTTCGCCCCCCTAGGGTGTTTTGAGGTGGAAAATAGTGCCTCTTGGGGGCTTGCCGACGCAATTTTCAGCGTGGGGGGCTCCGGTTCCATCCGCCCCCCCCAAGTTCTCCTCCCCGGCTGTCGAGTTCCAACTCAGATTCGGCACATATTCAACAACAAATAATTTTTCACATAGTTCATCACATAAATTAATATAAATCAAATAGTTCAACGAAGCAAGCTCATAATTTGAACACAAATTAAAACACATCAAACTAGGCGTTGCCCTTGAGCCTCCATAGGTGCTCCACCAGATCGTGTTGCAGTTCTGATGCTTCTGTGGGTCTCGGATCTCCTAACGCATACTCACTCTGTCCCTGAAAGAGTGTGCTTTGAAATTTGTTGGAGGGTCAAACTGTTTCAAAGTTTGACCGGGTTTGTGCAAAAATATATCAATGCTTGTGAAACCAAATAGGTATATGACGAAAATATATTTTATCATGAATCTAATGCTACTAATTTGATGACATAAATGTTGGTCTATTATTGTATAAATACCCTGCCTAAAATATGGTTCAGTATCAAACATCGGCTCGTCCTGCTCATTCTCAATGATCATGTTATGCAAGATGACACAACAATTCATCACCTCCCACGTCTAAGATTTCGACTAGGTCAGAGCGGGGTACCGGACAACAGCAAATCGAGATTGAAGCACACCAAATGCTCGCTTGACATCCTTCCTGCAAACCTCCTGACACTTAGCAAAGCAGGAGTTCTTGCCTCCTGGCACATGGTTTGAGATAGTATTCACAAATGTTGACCGTCTTTGATAGATGCCATCTGCTAGGTAGTATCCCTTGTTGTAGTGGCGTCCATTGACCTCGAAGTTCACCGGAGGAGCATGACCTTCAACAAGCTTGGCAACGACATTCGAGCACTGCAGGATGCTGATCTCATTGTGAGTTCCTGGCATACCAAAGAAGGAGTGCCAAATCCAGAGGTCATGTGTAGCCACTGCCTCAAGTACCACACTGCAAACTCCTTTCGCGCCATTGTACATCCCCTGCCAAGCAACTGGACAGTTTTTCCATGCCCAATGCATGCAGTCGATGCTTCCAAGCATCCCAGGAAATCCGCTTGCTTCATTTTGCACTAGGATCTGAGCGGTGTCTTCAACATTGGGTGATCGCAAGTATTGTGGTCCAAACACTTCCATCACTTCCGTGCAGAACTTGTACAAACACTCAATGGTGGTGGACTCGGCCATGCGTCTGTAGTCTTCATGTATATCACCGGGAACTCCGTATGCAAGCATCCTCATAGCCACCATGCACTTTTGGAGTGAGGAGAATCCAACTGTGCCGGTGCAATCCTTCTTGCAAATGAAATAGATGTCGAACTCCCCGATGGCATACACAATCCTGAGGAAGAGCTTCCAGCTCATCCGATAACGGCGCTGGAATATTGTACGCCATGTAGTGGACCGTCGGTGAAGTGTTTGGAGTAGAGCAAGCAATAGCCCTCCATTCAATGCCTTTGATTGCTCTTGTGGCGGCCCGACGCAGAGCCACCTCGCCGCGGCTTTGCATTCTTCGCGAACAGGCCGGCTGGAGCAGTGAGGGTCATGAGGTGCGCTTCGTCATCGGTGTTGGCCTCGGCTTCCTCCTCCATCAGAGCCGCGAACGCCTCCTCGTCGTTGGAGTCCATCACCGAACAGGCAAATCGCCGAACACCTCGTGAGCATGGTAGGTGGGTAGCCGCCGGTATATAACATCCCAAATTTTCAATTTGGAATGTTATACACTAGATCATCTTTGCATATCATACTTTATTGCATTTTGGTTGATCCTAGAAATTTCACGCAACTCAAGGACCCTCGGAGAGAGTTGGGGATTTCGTTATTTTCATATTTGAGTTTTCTCAAATTTTGAAAATAGGATCATTTGATTTTATTTATTTTATCTTCAATTATTTCTATTATAAAAATATGAGAGAGGGAATAAAATGACTTTCCAAAAATAAAGAAATACTAAGGATTTAATAAAAAATCAAATAAGATTTTATTTTGGTTTTATTTGCTATTTTATTTGAATTTAGGAAAAATGCACGTTTTAAAAAATTGCATTTAGGCCCCCAAATAAATGTTCATCCTGTGCGGCTTGATTTTAGAAGCCAGGAAAAATTTATTTCGGGATTTTTGGAGTTCGTTTACTATTTCTTTTGTTTTTTTCTAACCGTAATTATTTTAAAAAAAAAGTCCGAACCGGCCTACGGGCCGTGTCCGACCAGGACTCCCTGGCCGAGGCCTTTATATAGCGCGCCACCCGGGCCGAGCCAGCCCAAAGCCGCCGCCGCCCCAAACCCTAAGCCGCCGCCCGCTCTAGTCGCCCGCCCGCCGCCGCCGTCGCCGCCACCGCCCCGCCGCCGCCGGAGCCCGCCGCCGACGAGGTCGAACCGCCGTTTTTTTAGAAAACCGTTGGTTTTCACCGGTTTATTTTCGGTTTTTTTAGTTTCGTTTTTTTAGATAGATCATTTTTTTCTCGGTTTAGTTAATTAGCAAGCGTTCGCTCGTTCGTTCGTTTTAACGAATGCGTTCATCGTTTAGATCCAGATAATGAACGTTCTTTCGTTAATCTGTTCGTCGTTTTTCTTTTTTCCGGATTTATTCCGCGATTTTTCTGATTGCGATTTCTGATCCGATGTTCGTTCTAGTATAACTTTTCGCTCATTTATCGGAATCAGGCGATTCAAGCACCTGGAGTTTCGCCTCGAAACCCTCTTTTCGTTTAACCAACTCAAACTAGTTTTTGCCTATGTAAAATTTGACCTAGATCCAGATTAGTAAACGAAGCTTGTTTCTTTTGTCCTTTGTCTTTCGTTGCTTCGTTTGATTTGATTCTTTTTGCCAACCAGAGTTCTTAAGTTGAACTTTCTGGTTAGATCTCTTATTGAGTTTTACCTGTGCATTAGTTGAGTACTTATTGTATGCTTCTTTGTTTGCGATAGAGTACCCGGAGTGCGCCGCTTGCTACTTCGAATCGCTAGGTTTTGCGGATCATCATCAGGGCAAGTAACACTTTGATCATACTTCCTATTACCTAGTTTTTATTGCATTAGATCAATCCTCACACATTGCATGACTAGGATTTAATTAAATTGTGGGTTTGGGAAGTAGATGGGGTAGTACCTATTACCTATTATTATCAAACCTTTGGGAGTTACTTCTACGTTTGCTTATTATGCCATACTATGCTAGTAAACGTGGATTGGGTGAGTATATCCATGACAGATGTGAGTTTGTTAAATTAATGGTTTATCTAAGGTGGCAACTTAAATACACATCTAGGTGGATTGAGGCACCTGGGTATTTCGGCGATTGCCTGTTTTTCTTTTGGACCGCCACCCAGGCTCAAAGGGATCATGAGATTCTTCATACTAGAAACTTTCGTGTGCAACCACAAGCTACTATAGGCTCTAGCATAGTTGATTAAGTTGTGCGAACTCTTACAGTGGTAGACTAGCAGATGTAGGGGAAAGTAGGTGTAACGGTCTACCTGATCATAAGGTGCTAGCGCTTCTGAAAAACTATGTCTCGGTCATCTGTTTCTGAAACACCATGTAGTGCGAGAATCCCAACGGAGGAGATCGAGTCTGGTGGGGAAAAGTGCGCAAACCTCTGCAGAGTGTATAAACTAATCATGGTTAGCCGTGTCCCCGGTTATGGACATCTTGAGTATCTAGTACTTGGATTATCATGTGAATCTCATCATGTTACTCTAATTAATTTTGTTGGGTTTTAATGATGATGTTTAATTGGGATTGAGAGGGTGTCTACACTCTCAATGTTTAACAACCACCATGATAGTTAAATAAAATGTATTCCTTTGCAGTAGGGAAAAATTGGCTTTACGCAAAACTATAACCATAGAGCTTTCCACCAGCGAAATATGTATGTAGTATAGCCTTATTCCTTCATTGCTCTCTATGTGTTACATTGCCAGCATATTCCATGTGCTGACCCGTTTCGGGCTGCAACGTTCATGTTGCGGACTTTTCAGACGACGAGTAAGGTGCCTTTAGGTCGTGGTTCTATACTCAGTGATGCCGTTGGAGTTGATGGACTCACTTATCTTCCAAGCCTTCCGTTGTTATCGTTATTAGATGGCCTTAAGCCATATTTATTGTAATAAGTTAACTTTTGAGACACTCGATGTAATAAGTGTGTGATTGCTACTCTGTTGTAAATCCTTCAAATACTGTGTGGTGTCAGCATTACTGATCCAGGGATGACACCAAAGCACAGAGATTGGACCGTTTAAGGTCTGGTCGCTATAAGATGGTATCAGAGCACACGCTGACTGTAGGACACGGCCACCAAGCTAAAGCCCTAGAGCACTACTCACTCTTCTCATTCCGACTCCTCATCTTTTCTACTCTTTTAGGATGACGGATGCAAGGAACAAGTTCACGCAACCGGATGAAGATACACCCTTTGGACGTCACTTGAAGGAAAGTCACTAGATATCTGAACATAGGAGTACCAAGCTTCACCGGAACCTACAACACCACTTTACCTGAAGAGGAGCGCTGGATGATTCAAGTTCAAGTTCTAGGAAGGACGTTCATGCCAGTCACTGAGCCCATAGAGTTTTCCTTTGATGCACGAACCTAGAGTCTAGGAAAGAGCATGGCAGCTCACATCGCCATGGGATGCATTGGAGAAGTTTACCGCAATGATCTCAAGGATACTATCTACCAGATTTGTGGGCGCCGAGATCAGCATTGGGAGATGATCAGCACCAGGAAGGATAGATCAATTGCAGCTTTTATCCAGGAGTTAAACCAGCACAATCGACGTCAGGAGAACCAGATGTGCGCCGACATGATGGATCTGAAGAAGGCAAGGACAAGAATCAAGGAACTGGAGGAAGAACTCAAGGCTACACGTGAAGATTATGAAGAGGAACTCGAAGTACTAGTGGATAAGAATGCCGACCTAACAATGAAGATCGGAATATTTATGGGAGGCCCTACACCAGTAGAAGAAGACGAAGAACCCAAGGAGATTCGCCCGGAAGACTACATCATCATCGGCGACACCGACTCGGATCCAGATGATAGCGATGATGATTATATTGATGAAGCTGGAGCAGATATCATGGAGTCTGCAACCGAAGAATATTTCTAGTAGACCACCCCATCAGTAGTAGTAGTCCACCATGTAAATATAGTAGCCCGAGCACTTTTGCGATAGTTAGACCGATTGTATGCCCTTATTTGATTGAATGAAGTGAATTGTTTGCTTTTGCCTCATGTGCATATGGGTAGTGTTTTCTCTCTAGACCCCTCTCTATTCTTAAATCTTATCTTTTCTAAACCCTCCGATGCCTCCGAGATGTGACTCCGGATTTACCTTCCCACCGGAGCTCACTCAGTTGATCCAGCAGCAGAATACATTGATGCAGTTGCTAGTCTAGAATCAGAATCAGAGGAACAACAACAACAACCACAACCCACCACCACCACCACCTGTTGATTACTTAGCCCATTTTCTTAGGCTGAACCCGCCGGTGTTTTCCAGTAGCACCGAGCCTATAGTAGCAGATGATTGGCTCCACAAGACAGCAAGGGAGTTGACCACGGCAGGATGCACAGATGTGGAAAAGGTAAAGTTTGCCGCACATCAGCTTGACGGACCCGCAGCATCATGGTGGGAGAATTTCACCGCCACTTTCCCTATCGACACTGTCACATGGGACCAGTTGTAGGAGGCTTTCCGTACTGCCCATGTTTCAGCAGGAGCTATGGCCATGAAGAAGCGTGAGTTTCGCAACTTGTGCCAAGAAGGACGGACAGTTGGCCAATACGTGGATGACTTTAGTAAGTTAGCACGTTATGCCCCGGATGACGTTGCTACGGATGCAGCTAAGCAGGAGAAGTTTCTGGAAGGATTGAATGATGAGTTGAGCATGCAGTTGATGGTAGCAACCTTCAACAACTACCAGGAGTTGGTAGATCGTGCTCTTACGATTGAAGGGAAGCAACATCAGATTGAGAATCGCAAGAGGAAGTATGGACAAGGGAAGTACAATTCAGGAGCTCAGCAGAAGCCACGTTTTACCCCTAGACCGGGAGGACATTTTCAGCATACCCATGGAGGAGGTAGCTCGCACAATCATAATGGCCCCAAGAATGGTAATGGGAATGGAGGAAGCAACGGCCAGAACCGTACCAACCCATCAACCCCAGCTAAAAGAGATCTGAGCTAAGTCACTTGCTTTAAGTGCCAGAAGACTGGACATTATGCCAATGAATGTCCTGAATCTCAGAATGGAAATGGCAATGGAAGCTCTGGGAAGAAGCTGAACCCTTTCAATAGGGGACAGGTGAACCACGTTAACGTGGAGGAGGTTGAAGAGTAGCCGGATGCAGTAATCGGTAAGTTTTTGGTTAAGTCATTTACTGCACTCGTTCTTTTCGATACTGGTGCATCGCATTCATACATATCAAGGGGATTTGTGGATAAGTATAACCTGCCCACCAAAGTTCTTAGAACACCCATGTTAGTAAGCTCACCAGGAGCGGAGTATATGGCTAGTAAGGGATGTTTTCAAGTGCCATTGAGTATACGTAGGCATGTGTTTCCCTCGGATTTAATCATTTTGGAATCACAAGGTTTGGATGTAATTCTGGATATGGATTGGCTATCAATGTATGGAGGGAACATCGACTGCGCCAGTAAGTCAATTTTGCTTACCACCCCAGAAGGGAGAAGAATCAAGTATGTATCCCGGCATGTGCCTAAAAGGACTCAAGTAAATTCGTTAACAGGAGTTGTGCAGGAGGAAGTACCAGTAGTGAAGGATTTCCCTGATGTATTTCCGGAGTAGTTGCCAGGCATGCCACCGGATAGAGATATTGAGTTTTTGATTGAGCTTTTGCCATGCACAGGGCCAATATCTAAGAGACCATATAGGATGCCCGCAAAGGATTTGGAAGAGATTAAGAAGCAGACTAAGGAGTTATTGGATAAAGGATATATCCGCCCAAGTTCTTCGCCTTGGGGATTGCCAGTACTTCTAGTGGAGAAAAAGGATGGACCGTTAAGGATGGTTGTTGATTATCGAGGATTGAATGAAGTAACCATCAAGAACAAGTACCCACTACCGATGATCAATGATCTGTTTGATCGATTGCAAGGAGCTAAGGTATTTTCCAAGATCAATCTGCGATCAGGATACCATCAGTTGAAGATTCGAGAACATGATATACCTAAGACGGCTTTTACCACCAGGTATGGGTTGTACGAGTATACCGTTATGTCATTTGGTCTGACTAACGCACCTACATTTTTTATGAACATGATGAACAAAGTATTTATGGAGTTTTTGGATAAGTTCATCATAGTGTTCATTGATGATATCCTGGTTTACTCGAAAAATGAAGAGGAGCATAAGGAGCATTTGCGTTTGGTACTTGGTAAACTCAGAGAACATCGGTTATATGCCAAGTTTAGCAAATGTGAATTTTGGTTGAAGGAAGTTGGATTTCTCAGACACGTTATATCTGGAGAAGGTATAGCAGTAGATCCCACCAAGGTTGACACTGTGACAAATTGGGAAGCGCCAACCACAGTTGGAGAGATCCGGAGTTTTCTTGGACTTGCAGGATACTACCGAAGATTCATTGAAAATTTCTCAAAGATTGCGAAGCCTATGACGGAGTTGTTGAAGAAGGATACCAAGTTCATATGGACCGAGGAATGTGAGGCCAGTTTCCAGGAGTTGAAGAAACGTTTGGTTACATCACCAGTGTTGATTTTGCCAGACTAGACCAAGGATTATGAGGTGCATTGCGATGCTTCACGCCGAGGACTTGGAGCAGTGCTTATGCAGGAAGGAAGAGTTGTTTCATATGCCTCACGACAGCTTAAGCCTCATGAGTTGAATTATGCTACGCATGATTTGGAGTTAGCAGCCGTGGTGCATGCGTTGAAGACTTGGAGACATTTTCTCATTGGAAACCATTGTGAGGTGTACACGGATCACAAGAGTTTGAAGTACATTTTCACGCAGAAGGAGTTAAATCTCAGGCCAAGAAGATGGTTGGAGCTCATCAAGGATTATGATATGAGATTGCATTATCACCCCGGAAAGGCTAACATAGTAGCCGATGTGCTGAGCCGTAAAAGTCATGTCAACACCCTAATGACGGGAGATTTACCAAGGGAGTTAGCCGAAAATCTTCGTGAGCTATGTTTGGAGATAGTCCCGGGAGGCTATGTAGCAGCATTGGAGATCCAGTCTACTTTGATGGATAAGATCAGAGAAGCTCAAAGGACTGACAAGGAGATTGCTTCTATTAAGGAGAAAATGAGCAAAGGAAAAGCTAAAGGATTTCGTGAGGATGAGCACGATACCTTATGGTTTGAAGACCGTGTTTATGTGCCTAATGACCCGGAGATCAGGAAGTTGATTCTGCAAGAGGCCCATGATCCACCATATTCGATTCACCCAGGAAATACCAAGATGTATCTGGATTTGAAGGATACTTTCTGGTGGACCGGAATGAAGAAGGATATTGCAGAGTATGTAGCAGTTTGTGATGTATGTCAGAGAGTAAAGGCAGAGCATCAGAAGCCAGCGAGATTGCTACAGCCATTGCCGATACCTGAATGGAAGTGGGATAAGTTAGGCATAGATTTTATTACAGGATTGCCCAGAACTCGTTCAGACTATGACTCGATTTGGGTTGTAGTCGATCGTTTGACAAAGGTAGCTCATTCCATTCCAGTGAAGACTACCTATACTAGTGCCAAGTTGGCAAAGATATACATGACCAGGATCGTATGTCTGCATGGAGTTCCAAGGAGCATTGTATCAGATAGAGGAACCCAATTACCTCAAAGTTCTGAAATCAGTTGCATGAAACTTTTGGTACCAGGCTAGAGTTCAGTACAACTTTCCATCCGCAGACAGATGGACAGACCAAGAGAGTCAATCAGATTTTGGACGATATGCTGAGAGCTTGTGCGCTAGATTATGGATCTAGTTGGGACGAAAATTTGCCATATGCAGAGTTCTCTTACAACAACAGTTATCAATCCAGTTTGAAGATGGCCGCTTTCGAAGCCTTGTACGGAAGGAGGTGCAGAACCCCGTTGTCGTGGGATGAAGTTGGAGACCGCCAGTTGTTTGGACCGGATCTGATTAAGGAGTCTGAATAGAAGGTGAAATTGATTCGCGATAGGCTCAAGGTAGCCCAGTCCAGGAGAAGAGCTACGTAGATTCTAAACGCAAGGAGACAGTTTACGAAGTCAGAGATTGAGTTTATCTTCGAGTATCTCCACTTCGAGGAGTTAAGCGTTTTGGAGTTAAGGGAAAGTTAGCGCCACGTTTTGTAGGACCATACAAGGTTTTGGAGGTATGGGAGAAGTAGCCTACAAGTTGGAATTGCCCGAAGGATTGTCAGGAGCTCACGACATGTTCCACGTTTCACAGCTGAAGAAGTGCCACGCGGAGATGGTTGATATACCGCTGAGAGATACAGTGCCGCTGGAAGCGATTCGGTTGGATAGTGATTTGACCTACGAGGAGAAACCAGTTAAGATTCTTGAGTATGCCAGCCGAGTCACCCACAGCAAGGTTATCAAGTTTTGCAAAGTTCAGTGGAGCCACCACACGGAGGATGAAGCCACCTGGGAACGAGAGGAAGAATTGCTGAAGGACCATCCTCACCTATTTTCTAGCCAACCCGAATCTTGAGGGCGAGATTCATCTTAAGGGGGGTAGGTTTGTAACATCCCAAATTTTCATTTTGGAATGTTATACACTAGATCATCTTTGCATATCATACTTTATTGCATTTTGGTTGATCCTAGAAATTTCACGCAACTCAAGGACCCTCTGAGAGAGTTGGGGATTTCGTTATTTTCATATTTGAGTTTTCTCAAATTTTGAAAATAGGATCATTTGATTTTATTTATTTTATCTTCAATTATTTCTATTATAAAAATATGAAAGAGGGAATAAAATGACTTTCCCAAAATAAAGAAATATTGAGGATTTACTAAAAAAATCAAATAAGATTTTACTTTGGTTTTAGTTGCTATTTTATTTGAATTTAGGAAAAATGCGTGTTTTTCAAAATTGCGTTTAGGCCCCAAATAAATGGTCATCCTGTGCGGCTTGATTTTAGAAGCCGGGAAAAATTTATTTCAGGATTTTTGGAGTCAGTTTAGTACTTCTTTTATTTTCTAAGCGTAATTATTTAAAAAAAAGTCCAAACCGACCTACTGGCCGTGTCCGGCCAGGACTCCCTGGCCGAGGCCTTTATATAGCGCGCCACCCGGGCCGAGCCAGCCCAAAGCCGCCGCCGCCCCAAACCCTAAGCCGCCACCCGCTCTAGCCGCCCGCCCGTCGCCCCAGCCGCCGCCGCCACCGCCCCGCCGCCGACGAGGTCGAATCCGTCGTCGCCGCCGTTTTTTTAGAAAACCGTTGGTTTTCACCGGTTTATTTTTGGTTTTTTAGTTTCTTTTTTTAGATAGACCGGTTTTTTTCTCGGTTTAGTTAATTAGCGAGTGTTCGCTCGTTCGTTCTTTTTAACGAACGCGTTCATCGTTTAGATCCAGATAACGAACATTCGTTCGTTAATCTGTTTGTCATTTTTCATTTTCTCGGATTTATTCCACGATTTTTTTGACCGTGATTTCTGATCCGATGTTCGTTATAGTCCAACTTTTCGCTCGTTTATCGGAATCAGGCGATTCAAGCGCCTGGAGTTTCGTCTTGAAACCCTATTTCCGTTTAACCAACTCAAACCATTTTTTGCCTCTGTAAAATTTGACCTGGATCCAGATTAGTAAATGAAGCTTGTTTGTTTTACCGTTTGTCTTTCGTTGCTTCGTTCGATTTGATTCTTTTTGCCAACCGGAGTTCTTAAGTTGAACTTTCTGGTATCTCTTATTGATTTTTACCTGTGCATTATTGTATGCTTGTTTGTTTGCGATAGAGTACCCGGAGTGCGCCGCTTGCTACTTCGAATCGCTAGGTTTTGCGGATCATCAGCAGGGCAAGTAACACTTTGATCATACCTCCTATTACCTAGTTTTTATTGCATTAGATCAATTCTCACACATTGCATGACTAGGATCTAATTAAATTGTGGGTTTGGGAAGTAGATGAGATAGTACGTATTACCTGTTATTATCAAACCTTTGGGAGTTACTTCTACGTTTGCTTATTATGCCATGCTATGCTAGTAGACGTGGATTGGGTGAGTATATCAATGACAGATGTGAGTTTGTTAAATTAATGGTTTATCTAAGGTGGCAACTTAAATACACATCTAGGTGGATTGAGGCACCTGGGTATTCCAGCGATTGCCTATTTTTCTTTTGGACCGCCATCCAGGCTCAAAGGAATCATGAGATTATTCATACTATAAACTTCCGTGTGCAGCCACAAGCTACTATGGGCTCTAGCGTAGTTGACTAAGTTGTGCGAACTTTACAGTGGTAGACTAGCAGATGTAGGGGAAAGTAGGTGTAACAGTCTACCTGATCGTAAGGTGCTAGCGCTTCTGAAAAACTATGTCTCGGTCATCTGTTTCTGAAACACCATGTAGTGCGAGAATCCCAACGGAGGAGATCGAGTCTGGTGGGGAAAAGTGCGCAAACCTCTGCAGAGTGTATAAACTAATCATGGTTAGCCGTGTCCCCGGTTATGGACATCTTGAGTATCTAGTACTTGGATTATCATGTGAATCTCATCATGTTACTCTAATTAATTTTGTTGGGTTTTAATGATGATGTTTAATTGGGATTGAGAGGGTGTCTACACTCTCAATGTTTAACAACCACCATGATAGTTAAATAAAATGTATTCCTTTGCAGTAGGGAAAAATTGCCTTTACGCAAAAACAATAACCATAGAGCTTTCCACCAGCGAAATATGCATGTAGTATAGCCTTATTCCTTCATTGCTCTCTATGTGTTACATTGCCAGCATATTCCATGTGTTGACCCGTTTCGGGCTGCAACGTTCATGTTGCAGACTTTTCAGACGACGAGTAAGGTGCCTTTAGGTCGTGGTTCTATACTCAGTGATGCCGTTGGAGTTGATGGACTCATTTATCTTCCAAGCCTTCCGCTGTTATCGTTATTAGATGGCCTTAAGCCATATTTATTGTAATAAGTTAACTTTTGAGACACTCGATGTAATAAGTGTGTGATTGCTACTCTGTTGTAAATCCTTCAAGTACTGTGTGGTGTCAGCATTACTGATCCAGAGATGACACCGGAGCACGGACATTGGACCGTTTGAGGTCTGGTCGCTACACGGTATCCTCGCCTGCGTGGTCAGACTGCTGGAAAGCTCGGCCGGGAGCGAGATGAGGGATGTTGCAGCGAAACCCTCTCTTTCCGGCGGGGAATGGCCTTTCTAGCGGCGGAGCAGCGGCTGTGGGCAGGGGTGGCGCCGGTATCGGCATGGTGGCGAAAGGGGAAGTGGCGTTCTGCCGCGCATGGGTCGAACATGGGCGGGGAAAAGGCGTTTCTCGCCTGACAGTGGTGGCCCATGCACCACTTTTCTTTCCACCGGATCCCCCAAGTGCCCCTCAGTGCGCTGGGTTTGACCTGGGATCGCCGAGCCAATAAATGGCCTGAACCGGCAGAATTCGACATCGTGGGGGCGCGGCTGGGGGGATTTTTTGCGCCGGTGGAAAAAAAGACGCCTTGGGGGGGGGGGGGCTGTTGTGGGTGCGGCTGGAGATGCTCTTATGCGCTTGCATGTATAATAGCTTTATGCTTCCACGAGGTGAAACATAATTGTGCTCATGCAAGGAATAACGTGTGCTTTCAAGTGTACTAGCTTTGGGCTTCAAGGGTGGTGAAGAACAATTATTCTCCCGCGAGGAAGCACGTGAAAAATTGAAAATGAAAAAAAAGTAAAGAAAACCTAAAAAAGTTTGGAGTGAAAACCAGGAAACCCCAAAAAACAGTAATCCAAAATAGGAAAAAAACAGGAGAAAAAACCCTGCCCGAACATGCTCTTTGCACGCGACCCGTCTCGGGTGAAGAGTGGTCCTAGTTGTGCATGGAGTACCTCTAGGAAGCCCACTGGTGGAACCCCTTAAGTAGTTGCTCTCAGCCTTGTGTTCTCCAACAAAGTATGATGCGAATTTTAGTAACAGTATTGCATACATTCATCAAGAAAAAACTAGTTTTTTTCCTCGATAGTTTGGATTGCTTACTACATCTGCCTCTAGGAAGCCCAGTGGTGGCAACCCTTAATTAGTTGATGTTAGCCTTGTGTTCTCTAACAAAGTATTATACGTTCGCTTTTAGTAACAATATTGTGTAACTAGTTTGTACATGCATATTAAATTAAGTTGTTTTTCAGTTTGTCTTTTATTTCAATCAGTTTTATTTAATTTTAAAAATGTTTATAAATTTGAAAAATATTCATAAATTTAATAAATGTTCACTAATTTTGAAAAATACACATTAATTTTTAAAAATGTTAAAAAAGTTGAAAATGGGTTTAAGAAGTGTTATTGAGTTTTAAAAATGTTCATACAATTGTTTTTTTTTGTGAATTTGAAAAATGATCATGGGTAAAAAAATGAAAACTGAATTAGTAAAGTACAAAATATAAGAAAAAAGAAAGTTAAAAACAACCAAAAAGTAAAAAATATAAATGAAAAAAAAGAAAAATCAATAGAGTGGAAAGAGAAAGGAAAACCACATGGAATGTTCCTAAAATCAAATGAAAGGTTCCACAACTGGATCCAAAACCTATAGTATTGATGTAGGGTATATCTCCTAGTTGAACCATTGTAGTAGTTCTCTCAACTCCCACAAGTGAAGTAACTTGATCCATGATACATGGTCCACAAGGATGAAACACTCATGCATCACCATGGAGGCAACAAGGATGATGAAGATGGCATCTGTGATGGCTTTCCCCTCCGTCAGGGCACCGGAAAAGGCTTCGAGATGAGATCGCTTCAGAAGAGACTTGCGGTGGAGGAGTACAAGTTCTAGGTTTGTTTTCAAAGGTTTATCAATTTCTAGGAATTTTCAGCATTGGAATCACGCCAAAAGGAGATATAAGGGCCCCACAAGCTCAGATGGCCCTCCGGACCCCCTAGGGCGTGCCATGTGAACTTGTGGCGTCCTCGTGGTTCTTCTGGGCCTTCCCCGAAGCTTCGATGGTCTTTTATGTTCCAAAAAATCACCGTACATTTTTTTATCGCATTTGAACTTTGTTTGGTATGATTTTTCAGCGAAACAAAGAAATAAGCAAAAAAACATGAACTGGTGAAAGGATCGATATGGTTGACTAGAGGGGGGTGAATAGGCAACTACCAATTTTTGTCTTTTCTTAACAAATTAGGTTTAGCAAAAAACAGGTTATCTAGATGTGCAACTATGTGAACAACCTATATGATGCAAACAACAACAACAACAAGTGCAAGCAAAAGATACAACACGAAAATAGCTTGCACAAAGTAAAGGGAACAGGTAACCACAAGTGGAGCCGGTGGAGACGAGGATGTGTTACCGAAGTTCCTTCCCTTTGGGGGAAGTACGTCTCCGTTGGAGCGGTGTGGAGGCACAATGCTCCCCAAGAAGCCACTAGGGCCAATGTATTCTCCTCACGCCCTCACACAATGCAAGATGCCGTGATTCCACTATTGGTGCCCTTGAAGGCGGCGACCGAACCTTTACAAGCAAGGTTGGGGCTATCTCCACAACTTGATTGGAGGCTCCCAACGAAACCACGGAGCTTCACCATAATGGAATGTGGCTTCGAGGTGACCTCAACCGTCCAGGGTGCTCAAACACCCAAGAGTAACAAGATCCGCAAGGGATCAGTGGGGGGAATCAAATTTCTCTTGGTGGAAGTGTAGATCCGGGCCTTCTCAACCCATCCCTAGAAAATCAACAAGTTTGATTGGCTAGAGAGAGAGAGAGATCGGGCGAAATGAGCTTTGGAGCAACAATGGAGCTTGGGGAAAAGAGGTAGGTCTTCTTGGGGAAGAAGACCTCCTTTTATAGTGGGGAAACCAATCCAACCGTTATCCCCTCCTCAGCCCGCACAGAGCGGTACTACCGCTCATGAGAGCGGTACTACCGATGGTGGCCACGGTACTACTGCGAGCACCAGCGGTACTACCGTGAAGACTGAGAGCATGGGCCTTAGAGGGGGAAGGAGAATGAGAGCGAGAGCCCGGGCAGCACTAGCAGCGGTGGTAGGGGCGGTACTACTGCCACTACTGTCGCTCCTACTGCCGCACAACCCGACACGAGAAGCAACACTCTTGAATCGAGGCGGTAATAGCATGGCACCGAAGCGGTACTACAGCCGAGAGCCCTCGGGCGGTACTACCGCTGATGTACAACGGTACTCCCGCCTGTGGCTCTGGGCGGTACTACCGCTCGGCGCCGCGGTACTACCGCTGGATCACTATCAAGCTCACTTCCGAGACAATGAAGGATCCTCCAAAGATGCGAGAAAGAGATGGGGTGCAAAGGAGACGTGTATGTGTTGATTCCGCCCTAACCTTTCCGATACGAACCCCCTCTTGATAGTACGGTGTTTCGTGCGACTCAAGACCACCACAACTGAAACAAAGGAAACACGTCGTCTTCTCTTTAAACACCGATGGGAAAGAATCGTCTCGTGCCAATGAATGAATATCTGAAATGCTCAATGCACATGATTAGTCCGCAAAAGTATTGTCATCAATCACCAAAACCACTTAGAGAGAGACATGCCCTAACAATCTCCCCCTTTTTGGTGGATTGATGACAACACGAGATTTGCATAAAGATATAACAAGAGAGTAAGCAAACCCTGACACTACAAAATATAGACGGGCTCCCCCTAGATGTGTGCACTTAATTAGGAGTGCTTTTGGAATGCAAAGTACACACATTAGGATCAATACTCCCCCTATATTTTATAACCTGACAACACTTGCATCTAATACAAGAGACAACTAAGTTAGGATGCAAGGAGTAGTAAGTGAGCATAATAGGATCAATTTAAGCATGCAACTCACAGACTACCAAAGTACTAGACATACATTAGATAAGCATAAGATAGGATAGCATATATATGTCTCACACCATACACAGTAACCAGGTCTCACAGACACAAAGCCAGCCAAAGTAAATGACGAGAAAGGAGTTTGCTAGAGAGAAAGACAAGGCAAATAAGACACACTCGCAACTCGATAAATCCCTAAACTCTCTCCCCCTTTGGCATCGAGACACCAAAAGGGTAAAGAGTGCTGCTATAGTCACAGGTGATAGCCAAGGTGACGATCTCCATCATCACATCCCCGCGTGATCGCCCGCGCCTCCATCCTCGACAGACGGCTGCTCAGTTTCTGAATCTGTCCATGGGTAGTGCTGAGAGACCCACTCCTCCTCGCCAGTGACCTTGTCCTCTGATCCACTAGCAATTTCTGCACCCAGGTGGCGCATCAGGACCTTGTGACGGCTGCGTGACTTCTTCTCGGCCACATGGGCCATATACTGCCCGCGAGACTCCATGCAAAACAACTTCTTCATCTTGCACTTGAGCTTCTTTGCCCATGAGGGCTCCACACCAGAGGGCTCATAGCCCTTATCATCGTCAGCCTCAGCCTCCACCTCAACCTCGCCAGCACCTGTCGGAATCCCAGACTCCGAAGTAAGAGCGCCCTAGTGCTCCTTCTGTCTCAGACGCTTAACCTCATGAGAGACCATTTCACCAGTCTCCAACAAGACTCCAGGATAGGTGTGCACCCATGCCTTCTCAATGAGCAACATCAGGTAGGGGGCGTAGATGGGGCACTTGCGCTCAGTGATGGCGGAGAGGAGCTCTGACCACATGACATGGGAGATATCCAAGGTCTCCCATGTTTGTTGTCCTTCTCATGCTAACAAAACAGAAGCATATCCACGAGGTACGAGTGGACCATATCCAAGTTCCCACTGCGAGGAAAAAGAGTCTCTCTAAAGATGCGATGAAGGATATCCAGGAAAGGAAACAACTCATAGGTCTTCTTGTCCGTCATGGGGTGAATCTTCATAGTGTTGTATGGCCAAAGAGCTTGCTTGTGAGTAGAAGTTTCATTCTTGTGAGGACGAAAGCCAATCGGGTTGTCAACTCCTTGGTCTTCAACACCCAACAGTTCCATGAACGCCTACCACTTGACTGAGAGAAGTCTGTCATTTGTCATCCAAGTCAAGGTCCTTTCCTCATCAATGCCAAGGTGGACAGTGGCATAAAACTAAGCCACCATATCTGCATCAAAATCCTTGTTGAACTCCATGATCTTGAGAATGTTCAACTGAGCACACATATCCAGTGCCTCGCCAAAGTAGGCATGATTCGTCCCCATATGCGCAGTGTCAATGGAGCGCACATCAACATAGAGGTTCTTCTTGGCCTTGAGCACATCAAAGAATACTGAGAACTGAAACCGGTTCCAGAAAGAAAGATTGACAAGAGCCAGGTCTTGATCTTGTTCATAGGGATTGCGGTGACGAGCGGCACAGAATTCCTTAGCAGTCATCTCTATCACAGACTTGGGCTTCGTCTTGGGCTTCTTGCCAATGCTCTTGGTAGGTGGCTGATGTCTACTATGCAACTTTATTCTTGTAGACACGTGTTGGGCCTCCAAGCGCAGAGTTTTGTAGGACGGTAGCAATTTTCCCTCAAGTAGATGGCCTAAGGTTTATCAATCCGTGAGAGGTGTAGGATGAAGATGGTCTCTCTCAAACGACCCTGCAACCAAATACAAGAAATCTGTTGTATCCCCAACACACCTAATACAATGGCAAATTGTATAGGTGCACTAGTTCGGCAAAGAGATGGTGATAAAAGTGTAATATTGATGGTAGAAATATATTTTTGTAATCTGACTAAATAAAAACAGCAAGGTAGCAAATAGTAAACGGGCACAAAAACGGTATTTCAATGCTTACAAACAAGGCCTAGGGTCCGTACTTTCACTAGTGCAATCTCTCAACAGTGCTAACATAGTTGGATCATATGATTATCCCTCAAAGTACAACAAAGAATCACTCCCGAGTTCCTATTAGCAGAGAACAAAAGGCACGAATTGTTTGTAGGGTGCGAAGCCACCTCAAAGCTATTCTTTCCGATCGATCTATTCAAGAGTTTGTACTAAAATAACACAAAGCTATTGTTTCCGTTCGATCTATCCTAGAGTTCGTACTAGAGTAACACCAAAGCAAATTCATATTCATAATACTCAATCCACACAAAGAACTATAAAGAGACCCCGAAGTTTCCGTCGGAGAAAAAAATGCATCAATCCCTATGCATAGATTACCCCAATATCACCGCGGGAATCCATGAATTGAATGCCATAACATATATCAAGTGAATCAATAAGATACCCCAATTGTCACCTCAAGTATTCATACCGCAAGACATATATCATGTGTTCTCATCTCTGAATATTCAATCCGACACGACAAAACTTCAAAGGGTAAAGATTCAATTCATCACAATAAGAGTATAGAGGGGAGAAACATCATATGATCCGAGTATATTAACAAAGCCCATGATATAGATCACGAGAGAGAGAGATAAATCACATAGCTACTGGTACAAACCCTCAACCCCGAGGGTGGACTACTCCCTCCTCATCGTGGTGGCCACCGGGATGATGAAGATAGCCACCGGAGATGATTCCCCCCTCTGGCAGGGTGCCAGAACGGGTCTAGATTGGTTTTCGGTGGCTACGGAGCCCTGCGGCGGTGGAACTTCTGATCTAGGTTAACCCCAAAGGGTTTTGGAATATTTGGGAATTTATAGTGGAAAGAGGGGGTGCAGGAGGCCACCAAGGTGGGCACAACCCACCTAGGCGCGCCAGGGGGCCCTGGCGCACCCTGGTGGGTTGTGCCCCCCTCGGGGCACCCCCTAGGTGTAGCTTTGGCCCATTGGGTTCCTTCCGGTCCATAAAAAATCCACAAAAACTTTCGCGGTGTTTGGACTTCGTTTAATATTGATTTTCTGCGATATAAAAAACAACAACTAACACTGGGCACTGGATCAATAGGTTAGTCCCAAAAATGACAAAAGTTGCTATAAAATGACTGTAAAACACCCAAGAATGATAAAATAACAGCACGAATACTTCATAAATTATAGATACGTTGGAGATGTATTAGCATCCCCAAGCTTAATTCCTACTCGTCCTCAAGTAGGTAAATGATAAAAGAAATAATTTATGAAGTGTGAATGATAGCAAAGTGCATAAGTTTGATCAATGATAATTTCAATCACTTTTCCTAGCATCATAACAACAATTCTTTCTTACAATTTTCTCATGTTATAGTAGCAACCAATTCACATGTTAAGGTTCAAACAATGAACTCTCTTGAAACCCAACAACCTATGTTCTCAGCCACCAAGCAATTGCAATTCAACTTATTCAATAGAGTTTAATTAAGAGCTCCACATACTCAACCATCATATAGTCTTCTATGATTGCTAACACTCACCTTGTACACATGAGCAAAACGTTTCAACCGGACACATAGAAAGATAGGGGCTTATAAATTCGCCTCCCAACGTATTCACCTCAAGGGTGATGTCAACAATAATAATTCATGCTACCCATATTCAACTGGACATATGTGCCTAGATCTTCCCTCACCACATGATGCTTACCAAAATAGAAAATAAAAAAGGAATAGAGAGGAATACTTTGACTCTTGCATAAAAGTAAATACATAAAAGTAAAAGATAGGCCCTTCGCAGAGGGAAGCAGAGGTTGCCATGCGCTTATTTGTTTGTATGCTCAATCCCTTAGTGCAAAAGAACGTCACATTATATTGCCCCTTGTGATAGCAACCTTTATTATGCAGTCTATCACTTTTATTGCTTTACCATCACAAGTTCGTACAACGCTTAATTTTCTCTTACACTAAATGATCTTACACTTTTAGAAGCAGTTTTTATTGCCTTACTGCACCGATGACAACTTACTTGAAGGATCTTGCTCAATCCTTAGGTAGATATGGTGGACTCTTGAAAATAAGATTTGGGTTTAAGGGTTTTTGGATGCACAAGTAGTATCTCTACTTGGTGCGGAATTTTTGGCTAGCAAGGATGGGGGGCAAGCACCACATGTTGAAGGATCTATGATAATATAACTTCTATGTGAATATGAACAAACATAAACTATTATGTTGTCTTCCTTGTCCAATGTCTACAATTTTGGCATATAATATTTTGATGGGGGCTCACAATCACAAATGATTTCCATGATAGTGTATTTATATGTGAAAGTTCTCTTCCTTATACTAATTATTGTGAATTGCTTGTATGACCAATATTGTGATTGTCAAGCCTCAAATGATTTCACTTTCTAAACCCAATGTGAAGCTACCACTAGGCATGATATGATTTCAACTTCATGACATTCAATTTATTCAACAATTTACTCATAGGATATATGTGAAGCACAATAGTAAATGACATAGAAAAGAGCTTCATTGACGGGATGTGAATGCCACTTACTTAGCCTCCCTGGCAACTATTTGAGGACTCTATTTTATTAAAAAAAACTTTTAGATCTAACTAATTTATTAAAAAAACAAGCAAAACAAAATAAAATGACATTCCAAGGATAGCACACATCATGTGAAGAAGCAAAAACTTAGGCTCAACCGATACTCACCGGTAATTGTTGAAGAAGAAAGGTGGGATGCCTACCTGGGCATCCCCAAGCTTAGATGCCTGAGACTTATTGAAATATTATCTTGGGATGCCTTAGGAATCCCCAAGATTGAGCGTTTGTGTCTCCTTAATTCTTCTCATATCACGGTTTTCCTAAATCTCAAAAGCTTCATCCACGCGAAACTCAACAAGGACTCGTGAGATAAGTTAGTATAAACCAATGCAAAAACCTTATCATTCTCTACTGTAGAAAATCACTAAAATTATTATTCAACATTGCATACTAAATGCCTCTGCATATTTAATACTCCTATCCTCAAATAGAATCATTAAACAAGCAAACATATGCAAACAATGCAAACATAACAACAATTTGTCAAAACAGTACAGTCTGTAAAGAATGCAAGAGTATCAATACTTATTAAACTCCAAAAATTATGAAAATTTACCACACTGTAGAAAATTTATCATAGCTCATTTTTCAAAAAGTTTCAACATTTTATCACATTCTGACTTCTCTAGGGAATTTTTGCAACAGCGGTAAACTTTCTGTTTTCAAACAGCAACATGTATACTTGCAAAATAAGCATGTCAAAGGCTATCATTGCCACTTTTATTGAAATAAAAGATGCAAAACATTATTCTAAATAACAGCAAGAAAATCCTAACAAAATAAAATGATGCTCCAAGCAAAACACATATCATGTGACGAATGAAAACATAGCTCCAAGTGAGGTTACCGATAATGTTGGAGACGAAAGAGTGGATGCCTTCCGGGGCATCCCCAAGCTTAGTTGCTTGGATATTCCTTGAATATTTCCTTGGGGTGCCTTGGGAATCCCCAAGCTTAGGTTCTTGTCACTCCTTATTCTCCTCATATCGATATCTCACCCAAAACTTGAAAACTTCAATCACACAAAACTTAACGAAACTTCGTGAGATAGGTTATGATAAAGAGCAAACCTTCCACTTTTGGTACTGCCAAAGACAAGATTCATAATTGTTCTCACACAATGCCTACTGTATCATATAATTTCTACAATTTATATTGAGCAATATAAGCCATAGAAACTAGAGAACAAGCAAACTATGCATTGAAAACAGAATCTGTCAAAAACAGAACAGTCTGTAGTAATCTGTACTCAAACCATACTTCTGCTACTCAAAAAATTCTGAAAAATTAGGAAAACCTGAGAAATTTGTCTATTAATATTCTTCAAGAAGAATCAGAATTTTATCATGTGTCTGTTAAAAATTAGAATTGTTTTCCTGAGCGCAAAAGTTTCTGTTTTTCAGCAAGATCAAATCAACTATCACCGTAAACTATCCCAGAGGTCTTACTTGGCACTTTATTGAAACAAAAGCAATAAAACATGACTACTACAGTAGCGTAATCATGTGGACACACAGAAACAGCAGGTAAAAGTGCTGAGTTGTCTCCCAACAAGCGCGTTTCTTTAATGCCTTTTAGCTAGGCATGATGGGTTCAATGATGCTCACATAAAAGTAAAGAGTTGAAACATAAAGAGAGCATCATGAATCACATGGCAAACAAATTTAAGCCTAAACAACTTCCTATGCATAGGGATTTTGTGAGCAAACAATTTATGGGAGCAAGAATCAACTAGCATAGGAAGGCAAAACAAGCATAACTTCAAAACTTTCAACACATAGAGAGGGAACCTAATATTATTGCAATTCCTACAAGCATAAGTTCCTCCCTCATAATATTTTTCAGTAGCATCATGAATGAATTCAACAATATAACCATCACATAAATCATTCTTTTCATGATGCACAAGCATAGAAATTTTGTTACTCTCCACATAAGCAAATTTCTTCTCATCAATAGTAGTGGGAGCAAACTCAACAAAATAACTATCATGAGAGTGAAAATTAAAATCATGATGACAAGTTTCATGGTTATCATTATTCTTTATAGCATACATGTCATCACCATAATCATCATATATAACAACTTTGTTATCTTAGTCAATTGAAGCCTCTTCCAAAATAGTGGATTCATCACTAAATAAAGTCATGACCTCTCCAAATCCACTTTCATAATTATCACAATAAGATTCAACACCCTCCAAAATAGTGGGATCATTACTTCCTAAAGTTGACACTCTTCCAAACCCACTTTCATCAATATAATCATCATAAATTGGAGGCATGCTTTCATCATAATAAATTTGCACATCAAAACTTGGGGGACAAAAAAATCATATTCATCAAACATAGCATCCCCAAGGTTGTATCTTTGCATATCATTAGCATCATGAATATTCAAAGAATTCATACTAACAACATTGCAATCATGCTCATCATTCAAATATTTTGTGCCAAACATTTTATTGAATTCTTCTTCTAACAATTGAGCACAATTTTCTGAACCATCATTTTCAAGAAATATATTATAAAGACGATCAATAATATGATGCAACCTCAATTCCATTTTTTATAGTTTTCTTTTTTAACCAAACTAGTGATAAAACAAGAAACTAAAAGATTCAATTGCAAGATCTAAAGATATACCTTCAAGCACTCACCTCCTCAGCAATGGCGCCAGAAAAGAGTTTGATTTCTACTATGCAACTTTATTCTTGTAGACACGTGTTGGGCCTCCAAGCGTAGAGTTCTGTAGGACAGTAGCAATTTTCCCTCAAGTGGATGACCTAAGGTTTATCAATCCGTGAGAGGTGTAGGATGAAGATGGTCTCTCTCAGACGACCCTGCAACCAAATACAAGAAATCTCTTGTGTCCCAACACACCTAATACAATGGCAAATTGTATAGGTGCACTAGTTTGGCGAAGAGATGGTGATAAAAGTGTAATATTGATGGTAGAAATATATTTTTGTAATCTGAATAAATAAAAACAGCAAGGTAGAAAATAGTAAACAGGCACAAAAACGGTATTTCAATGCTTAAAAACAAGGCCTAGGGTCCGTACTTTCGCTAGTGCAATCTCTCAACAGTGATAACATAGTTGGATCATATGATTATCCCTCAAAGTATAGCAAAGAATCACTCCCGAGTTCCTATTAGCGGAGAACAAAAGGTAGGAATTGTTTGTAGGGTGCGAAGCCACCTCAAAGCTATTCTTTCGGGTTGATCTATTCAAGAGTTCGTACTAAAATAACACAAAGCTATTGTTTCCATTCGATCTATCCTAGAGTTCATACTAGAGTAACACCAAAGCATATTCATATTCATAATACTCAATCCACACAAAGAACTATAAAGAGACCCCGAAGTTTCCGTCGGAGAAAAACGTGCATCAACCCCTATGCATAGATTACCCCAATATCACCGCTGGAATCCGCGATTGGGATGCCATAACATATATCAAGTGAATCAATAAGATACCCCAATTGTCACCTCAAGTATTCATACCACAAGACATATATCATGTGTTCTCATCTCTGAAATATTCAATCCGACATGACAAAACTTCAAAGGGTAAAGATTCAATTCATCACAACAAGAGTATAGAGGGGAGAAACATCATATGATCCTACTATATTAACAAAGCCCATGATATAGATCACGAGAGGGAGAGAGAGAGAGATAAATCACATAGCTACTGGTACAAACCCTCAGCCCCGAGGGTGGACTACTCCCTCCTCATCATGGTGGCCGCCGGGATGATGAAGAAGGCCACCGAAGATGATTCCCCCCTCCGGCAGGGTGCAAGAACGGGTCTAGATTGGTTTTCGGTGGCTACGGGGCCCTGCGGCGGCGGAACTTCTAATCTAGGTTAACCCCAAAGGGTTTCGGAATATTTGGGAATTTGTAGTGCAAAGAGGGGGTGCGGGAGGCCACCGAGGTGGGCAGAACCCACCTGGGCATGCTACGGGGCCCTGGCGCGCCCTGGTGGGTTGTGCCCCCCTCGGGGCACCCCCAGGTGCAGCTCTGGCCCATTGGGTTCCTTCCGGTCCGTAAAAAATCCACAAAAAGTTTTGCGGTGTTTGGACTCCATTTAATATTGATTTTCTGTGATGTAAAAAACAAGCAAAAAACAGCAACTGGCACTAGGCACTGGGTCAATAGGTTAGTCACAAAAAATGATATAAAGTTGCTATAAAATGATTGTAGAACACCCAAGAATGATAAAATAATAGCATGAATACTTCATAAATTATAGATACGTTGGAGACGTATTAACGGCTTGGGTTGAGATGGAGGGGCACTTGAAGAAGCAGTCGTTGTCTCAGGAGTGCGATAGCACTTTGATCCTCCACGACGCTCGGGGTTGACACAATGGACATGATGCTCCGAAGGGCCATCACGTGGAACCACACACACATCGGCAAGGAAAACCAACAAAACGAGCATAAGCCAGCAGAAAAAGCAACAAGGATCAAAGTGTGGCATGCGAACGATGGAAGTTGGCATCCCATCGGCAGTACCGCTACCAGGCAGCAGTAGTAATGCCTATCTCTCTCAACGGTAGTACTACTCCAGTGGAGTGGTAGTACCACCCGGTGCGGAGGACGGCGGTTTGACTACTGCCGTGGCCAAATCCGGTACTAACGGGGTGCCAAATTCAAAAATACTCCTACCAAACTTCAATCCAACTAGTCTAGCAGCCTTCAACATCCTACTGAAGCCTCGATTTGGCCAAAAATCAACAAATGCTAAGACTAATGCCCAAAAGCCTAGACCTGAAAAACTAGAAGCAACGAAGAGAAGAACCAGGGCAATACCAGCATCCATGGCAAGAGTGTAATGCCCTCGATGCGGCTATATCTCCCACGTGTCGAGGCACGACTTAGAGGCATAACCACATTGACAACAATGTCGCAAGTCGGGAAATCATCACACATCCCATGTACATAAATAAGATAAAGGGGAGGTACATAGTTGGCTTACACTCGCCACGTCACATCAAAGTACATAAATAACATCCATCATACAAATCACTCATGGCCCGACTACGGCGCCAAAATGGAAAAGACCCCCAACATGCGACAAGGCCCTGAATCTAACCCCGATTGGGCACCACTACTGATCATCAGGAAAAGACACATAGTAACACTGAGAGTCCTCGTCGTACTCCCACTTGAGCTCAAGCGCGCCATCTGGAGCTGTATCATCTGTCCCTGCATCTGGTGTAATAGTAATCTGTGAGCCACAGGGACTCAGCAATCTCGCACCCTCTCAATCAAGACTATTTAAGCTTAATAGGTAGGAAAAGGGTAATGTAAGTGGAGCTGCAGCAAGCGACTAGCATATATGGTGGCTAACTTATTCGCAAAAGAGAGTGAGAAGAGGAGGCAAAGCACGAGCGGAAAACTAGAGAGCAACCTGCGCAAGCATGACTCCAACACCGTGTCCGCTTCCTGGACTCCGCCGAGAAGAGGCCATCACGGCAACACACTCAGTTGATTCATTTTAATTAATTAAGGTTCAAGTTATCTACAACCGGACATTAACAAATTCCCATCTGCCCATAACCACGGGCACGACTTTCAAAAGATCAATCCCTGCAGGGGGTCCCAACTTAGCCCATAACAAGCTCTCACGGTCAACGAAGGAATAGACCTCCACCCAAGACACACCGATCAGACTCGGTATCCCGGTACAACAAGACGATTCGACAGGTTAAAACAAGTCCAGCAACACCACCCAAATGTGCCGACAAATCCCGATAGGAGCTGCACATATCTCGTTCTCAGGGCACACCGGATGAGCAAGACGTCGGGTAGGCCAGCCCAGTGTTTCCCCTGGTAGCCCCGGACATCGCTCGGTGGGACCAACACTCAGAGCAGCACTGGCCCGGGGGGGTTAAAATAAGATGACCCTCGGGCTCCAGAAACCCAAGGGAAAAAGAGGCTAGGCGACAAATGGTAAAACCAATGTTGGGAATTGCTAGAAAAGCTTTAATCAAGGTGAACTATCAAGGGGTTCCCATTATAGCCCAACCGCATAAGGGATGCAACAATCCGGGAACATAACACCGATATGACGGAAACTAGGGCGGCAAGAGTGGAACAAAACACTAGGCGAGAGGCCGAGCCTTCCACCCTTTACCAAGTATATAGATGCATTAAGATAACATGGCAATATAATGGTATCCCAATAAGTAAATAAATGTTCCAACAAGGAACGGCTCCAATCTTCACCTGCAACTAGCAACGCTATAAGAAGGGGCTGAGCAAAGCGGTAACATAGCCAATCAACGGTTTGCTAGGACAATGGTGGGTTAGAGGCTCAATCATGGCAATTGGGAGGCTGACAAGCAAGTGGTAGGCATCGTAGCATTGGCAAAGCAAAAGAGCGAGCAAACTAGCATAGCAAAGATAGTAGTGATTTCGAGGGTATGATCATCTTGCCTGCACAGTTGTCAGAGTTGACTGGATCCTCAAAAGCAAACTCAACGGGCTCCTCGTTAGCGAACTCGTCTCCCGGCTCTACCCAACAACACAAACAAGCAACAAGGATACAATCAACCACGTGCAAACTCAAGCAATAAGATGCAAATGATGGTATGCTATGCGGGATGCGATGCGGGATGCAAAATGCAAGACGTGACAGGAAATGCATGAACCTGGCCTCAACTTGGAAAACCAAGTGTGCCACTGGATAGAGGGGATGAAATCACCTGAAAACGATATAAAGATCATAGGAATCGGAGCTACGGTTTGGAAATGGCAAGCGTTTTACGAAACGAACCGATTTGCGAAGAGAGTGTCCTTGTCATCAAGTCGGTAGCACTTGTACTTGGACTGACTCTTTGCAATACCAATCTTCACCTTTTTCACCATAGCATCAAAAAGCTGGGCTTGGCGAATCTGGTCTTCCAAGGTAGGAGAAACTTGAAGGTTGGCGAGGAAACCTTGAGGAACAATTTGCAGATTAAGTTTGCGGAAAGCTTCACAAAGCTCGGGTTGATAAGGCTTGATAATCAGACTATTGCAATATGCTTTTCTGCTCAAAGCGTCAGCAATCACATTGGCCTTGCCTGGAGTATACTCGATACTCGGATTGTACTCTTGAATCATTTCGACCCATCGAGTCCGCCTGAGGTTGAGATTAGGCTGGGTGAAGATGTACTTGAGACTCTTGTGATCAGTGAAAATATCCACTTTCCTTCCCAATAGAAGATGTCTCCAAGTCAACAAAGCATGCACAACTGCCGCCAACTCGAGATCATGAGTGGGGTAGTTCTTCTCATTAGGCTTCAACTGGCGAGAGGTATAAGCAACAACTTTCTTCTCTTGCATCAGTACAGCACCTAGACCTTGGAGAGAGGCATCACAAAAGACCTCGTACGGCTTGGTTTCATCAGGCGGAGTCAGAACTGGCGCAGTGATTAATTTCTCTTTCAAAGTGTTGAAAGCAATATCACACTCCGGAGACCAAACGTACTTGACGTGCTTCTGAAGAAGATTTGAGAGAGGCTTCGCGATCTTAGAAAAGTTTTCAACGAATCTTCGGCAGTAGCTTGCGAGACCGAGGAAGCTACGGAGTTGCTTCACGTTTTGAGGAGGTTCCCAATTAACAATTGCAGACACCTTCTCAGGATTCACGGCAATGCCCTTGGCAGAGATGATATGGCCAAGATAAAGAACCTCATCGAGCCAAAATTCACACTTGGAGAACTTGGCGTAGAACTGATGTTCCCTGAGCTTGTCAAGAATCAAACGCAAGTGCTTGGCATGATCTTCCTTGTTCTTCGAGAAAACCAGAATGTCGTCGAGATAGACCAAAACGAAGTCATTGGTGTAGGGGTTGAAGATGAAGTTCATCATGCAAGAGAACGTCGGAGGAGCGTTGGCGAGGCCATTAGACATGACAGTGTATTCATATGACCCATAGCTTGTCCTGAAGGCCGTCTTGGGAATATCTTGCTCACGAATGCGAATCTGATGATAACCCATACGAAGATCAAGCTTGGAGAATACTTGGGCACCCTTGAGTTGTTCGAACAACTCATTGATGTTAGGAAGTGGGTATTTGTTCTTGATGGTCTTCTTGTTCAATGGACGATAATCAACACAAAGTCGGTCCGTTCCATCCTTCTTGTTCACAAAAAGAACCCCACAACCCCACGGAGAAGTACTAGGCCGAATGAGACCCATTCTTTCTTGAACATCGAGTTGTTTCTTCAACTCCTTAAACTCTTCAGGGCCGAGCTTGTAGGGACATTTGCACACAGGTTCCGTACCGGGCTCAAGTTCAATAACAAATTCAACCGGCCGGTTTGGAGGCATTCCTGGGAGTTCTTCTGGGAAGACGTCTTGATACTCACAAACAACCGGAATCTGCGAAATAGCATCCAATCCACCCTTCTCATTGAGAGAAAACAACCGGATTGTATCATCACGAGCGGCAAAGACAATGACATCCTCAGACGAATGAGTCAGTTGAATCTGCCTGGCTGCACAATCAAGGTGAGCCTTGTGTTTAGAGAGCCAGTCCATCCCAAGAATAAGATCGATATCAGAATTACCAAGAACCATTGGGGAAGAAAGGAACTTGTAGTCGCCCAACGTGATAGTAACATCTGGAGCCATCATTTTGGTGTTCATGAACAAACCCGGAGACGAGACCGCTATCGGCTTAGGCAAATCAATAGTATGCACCTCATGCATGGATGCAAAAGGCTTCGATAAAAATGATAAAGATGCACCAGTGTCAAAAAGTACTCTTGCGGGAATGTCATTAACAGGAAGATTACCCATGATCACGTCTGGTGAGTCCTCTGCCTGAGCTGCATTCAGCAAGTTGACCTTGGCGGACTTGGGGTTATGCTTGACCACAGCTGTACTTGCCGATCTGACAGGAGGAGGAGGAGGAAGACGCCTCTGGTTGAAACACTTGTTGGCGTAGTGACCCTTCTGTTGGCACTTGTTGCACGTGACCTCTGAGAGCGGACGATGGTACGGAGCACTCGATCTTGGAGCTTGAGACGAAGTCTTGTTCTGAAAGCCTGGGTTGGGTGGGTGGGAAGAACCACTGCCACCTTTGCTCTTCTGCTGATACGGCTGACGGAACGGAGGAGGAGGAAGCCAATACTTCTGCTGCTTGGCCACTTGAGTAGAGGAAGAAGGTGTAGTGTCTCTGACTCGCTTCCTGGAAGCATCACACCTCAACTGAGCAGCCTCTTGCTTCAGTGCCATGTTGTAGAACTCATCGTATCTCAGCGGCTCGAAGAGGACAAGAGCGAGCTGAATTTCTTCACGGAGACCACCCCTGAATTGATAGATCATGCTCTTCTCATCAGGAACATCCTGCTTGGCAAAACGGGCGAGCTTCTGGAACAACTTGTTGTAGTCATAGACAGACAAAGAGCCTTGCTTCAGATTGCGGAATTCCTCATGTTTGCTTTCAATCACACTCTGAGGAATGTGATGAGCTCGGAAATCACGACGGAAATCATCCCAAGTGATCAAATGTCCACCTCTAGAATCCTGGTACTGCTGGAACCACTCTGCGGCCTGATCTTTGAGCTGGAAAGAAGCGAACTTGATGAAATCTTCAGGCCTGACATTGCTGCATTCAAAATGCTTGCCCAGATCCACTAGCCAATCATCAGCATCGGTAGCCTCAACACAATTGCTGAACGTCTTTGGACCATTAGCGAGGAACTGGTTCAGAGTAGCAAAATGGTTCTGATTGTTGCCTTGATTCCCTTGACTGCCTTGATTCCGCTCTTGGAGGATTTCATGATCAACTGTGTATTTGCATTAGTTGCGGCCATCACATCTTGCCAAGCCTCCGGAGGCGGTGGAGGTGGTGGCGGATCAGGGTTCGGAGTCGTGCGCGTTGGAGGAGCCATCCTGAAGAGGTTGACCACCATTAGCACACAAATAGACAAATATTGAAGGTGAATCCAATGGAATGAAAATTGCAACATAAAGTCTTCACATCCGAACAAAATGAACGAATGCACTTCTCTTCAAGTGGTCACATATTCCTAAATTGCGAAGCCACGAAGAATTAGGTAGAAGAGGTAAATCAACGAGGGATGGAATCGACATATGACGTCGAAGCAACTCGAATGCCACAACTTAGAATAAAACCAAGGGTTGGCTTGCGGAATAAGCCGGAACAAACATATGATAGAAATTTCGTCCGAAGTTTTCGTGGTGGGACCTACACGGGCTCGATCGTACATCGCCATCATGTACAAGGCAGTGCACATGACATACGAAGCGTCCCCGAGTCAGCATAGCCAAGGACTCTTTAAGACACAACGAGACCACTCTAAAATCGACCGTGAATAGGCGAACCACTAGACGTCGAACCCCAACTTCATATCATACATCTGTCGGAAAGATATCCTAAGAGCTACCTGAATTCCCACCTATGAAACTCCCGAAATTTTCCGGTTATGCAATCAGGTGTTGGGGATACAGGGGAAGCATAATATCTCACCTAAACTAGCAAATCCTACATCCAGCTGTATCCATCCTTCAACACATAACCAAGAAACCTTCGGAAACCATCTACCTCAACCTTCGAAAAGCATCTGTTATACAAGTTATGGCGATACCCCCGAACTCCCGCCCCAGTACTGGGTGGCGTTGAGGTTATCTCACCAACGAACTGCATAAAGGAGATTTTCGATGTCGCGCACATATCTCAAGTATACCAGAATTGCAACGATAAAATTATGATGACAACACCTCAGAGCTCAATTCCCCGGGACACTTCCACTAAACCCCTGACAGGAGGCACCAAGACAGTGTTCTCATCATAAGTCATCGGAACAAATCCAAGATACTCGCGTGATCCTAAATTTTTTTTAGTGAAATTTGAGAAGAGAAGAGACAAAACTCTACGTCAGGATGCCTTACTAGAGCGATGAGGAGACTGGGAAGTAAAAAGAATTCCTAAGCTCTTCGATATATAATTCCTAAGGACTCAAAACATTTTTCTAGACACAACTCGACTGCTAAAAACGATCAAGCAATGGGGGCTCCTAAGGTCAGGGAAGGCTCTGATTACCAACTTGTAACGCCCTCGATGCGGCTATATCTCCCACGTGTCGAGGCACGACTTAGAGGCATAACCGCATTGACAGCAATGTCGCAAGTCAGGAAATCATCACACATCCCATGTACATAAATAAGATAAAGGGGAGGTACATAGTTGGCTTACACTCGCCACGTCACATCAAAGTACATAAATAACATCCATCATACAAATCACTCATGGCCCGACTACGGCGCCAAAATGGAAAAGACCCCCAACATGCGACAAGGCCCTGAATCTAACCCCGATTGGGCACCACTACTGATCATCAGGAAAAGACACATAGTAACGTTGAGAGTCCTCGTCGTACTCCCACTTGAGCTCAAGCGCGCCATCTGGAGCTGTATCATCTGTCCCTGCATCTGGTGTAATAGTAATCTGTGAGCCACAGGGACTCAGCAATCTCGCACCCTCGCGATCAAGACTATTTAAGCTTAATAGGTAGGAAAAGGGTAATGTAAGTGGAGCTGCAGCAAGCAACTAGCATATATGGTGGCTAACTTATTCGCAAAAGAGAGCGAGAAGAGGAGGCAAAGCACGAGCGGAAAACTAGAGAGCAACCTGCGCAAGCATGACTCCAACACCGTGTCCGCTTCCTGGACTCCGCCGAGAAGAGGCCATCATGGCAACACACTCAGTTGATTCATTTTAATTAATTAAGGTTCAAGTTATCTACAACCGGACATTAACAAATTCCCATCTGCCCATAACCGCGGGCACGGCTTTCGAAAGATCAATCCCTGCAGGGGGGTCCCAACTTAGCCCATAACAAGCTCTCACGGTCAACGAAGGAATAGACCTCCACCCAAGACACACCGATTAGACTCGGTATCCCGGTACAACAAGACGATTTGACAGGTTAAAACAAGTCCAGCAACACCACCCAGATGTGCCAACAAATCCCGATAGGAGCTGCACATATCTCGTTCTCAGGGCACACCGGATGAGCAAGACGTCGGGTAGGCCAGCCCAGAGTTGCCCCTGGTAGCCCCGGACATCGCTCGGTGGGACCAACACTCAGAGGAGCACTGGCCCGGGGGGGTTAAAATAAGATGACCCTCGGGCTCCAGAAACCCAAGGGAAAAAGAGGCTAGGCGACAAATGGTAAAACCAATGTTGGGCATTGCTGGAAAAGCTTTAATCAAGGCGAACTATCAAGGGGTTCCCATTATAGCCCAACCGCGTAAGGGACGCAACAATCCGGGAACATAACACCGATATGACGGAAACTAGGGCGGCAAGAGTGGAACAAAACACTAGGCGAGAGGCCGAGCCTTCCACCCTTTACCAAGTATATAGATGCATTAAGATAACATGGCAATATAATGGTATCCCAACAAGTAAATAAATGTTCCAACAAGGAACGGCTCCAATCTTCACCTGCAACTAGCAACGCTATAAGAAGGGGCTGAGCAAAGCGGTAACATAGCCAATCAACGGTTTGCTAGGACAATGGTGGGTTAGAGGCTCAATCATGGCAATTGGGAGGCTGACAAGCAAGTGGTAGGCATCGTAGCATTGGCAAAGCAAAAGAGTGAGCAAACTAGCATAGCAAAGATAGTAGTGATTTCGAGGGTATGATCATCTTGCCTGCACAGTTGTCAGAGTTGACTGGATCCTCAAAAGCAAACTCAACGGGCTCCTCGTTAGCGAACTCGTCTCCCGGCTCTACCCAATAACACAAACAAGCAACAAGGATACAATCAACCACGTGCAAACTCAAGCAATAAGATGCAAATGATGGTATGCTATGCGGGATGCGATGCGGGATGCAAAATACAAGACGTGACAGGAAATGCATAAACCTGGCCTCAACTTGGAAAACCAAGTGTGCCACTGGATAGAGGGGATGAAATCACCTGAAAACGATATAAAGATCATAGGAATCGGAGCTACGGTTTGGAAATGGCAAGCGTTTTACGAAACGAACCGATCTGCGATTTACAGCAAGTAGGCTCCTAAATGCAACGAAATGAACATGCTACAGCCACCAAACATGAAAACAAAATACATGGCAGGGATGTACACAAGATGCTTAACAAATCACTAGGACTGAGCCATAGCCAAATTCATCCATGAAGGGGTTCAAACAAGCATGGCAAAAACGAATAAGCAAAACAGATTTTAGACTTAGTGAAATTAACACTAGTCCGAAATTTCAGACCACGATGCTTTCTTCGGAGCAACAAAACAACATGATACATAACCTGAACATAACAAGTAAGAACATGGCATGGAGCTACCGAACAAGCTTATCAAAACACCCAAAGTGACCTGGGGCCAAAAGGGTTCACAAAATACTCTAACGAGCACACGAACATAGATGAAACACAATCAGTTTTCAGACTTGGTGAAAACTGAGACATGCTGAAATTATAACTCACGAAGGCATGTAAACGAGCTCGATGCACTCACTACGGTGCAAGTCATGGCAATGCAAGCATATATCCATTAAGAAGGCACAAAATGCTAGCTAGACATGGCAAGAACAATGACATAGCATGCACGAGTCACTAACAATGGCATCGGCAAAATCGCAAAAGAATTCACGATCTGCCCAAATTAACAACGATGCAAAAGTTGGGCTCGATTGACTCAACCTAGGGTGCTCCAACATGACAAGTAAAGACATGGATGGATAGAGCATAACAAGATTAACAAATTTCCCTTACTGATCATACTCAAAAGGGGCACGGATCACTAGGAAACAAGCTGAACATATGGCATCATGAACTAAAATATCCCAGACTTGGTGAAAATCACTAAGTCCCTGAAAACAGAATTCTCAGGTACCCCTCTTTGCAAGCTTGCACAAGTCACCACACACATCCTAAAAATGCATGGTTGGCACCTCTGGAAAGAAGACAAAATGCTTAATAATTCATCCCAAAGATTCACAGGCATATCATGCACACATTAATCATGGCAAAAATGACAAAAGTCTATGATGAGCTAACGGATCTGCAGTTTAACTCATGATGCCTCCTTCTAACAGCATTTTGGGCATCAAGATGAACTCAAATGCAAAAGATGCAATGGAATGAAATGATGTACTCGTCGAGACGAAGATTTTGATATATCATATGTCCAAAACGGAGCTACGGATGCGGAGATATGAGCAGTCAAACATAGCATAAAAAATTAAGGGGGAAGGGAAAGTCAATCCTCAGATCTAGGGTTTCGCCCGGGTACTGTAGCAGATCGGCGGGTTACTCTAGCAGATCGACGGGTTACAGTAGCAGATCGAAGGCCGGCGGAGGAGAGCTCGTCGCCGGTGGGGTAGAGCGCCGGGGCTTCGGCGATGGGGCCGGGGGCCTCACCGGAGACGGGCGCGGGCACCGGACGGTCTCCGCGGCGAGCTCCGCCGGCGTTGGGGCGTGGTCGCGGCGGCGGGCGGCGTTGGTGGCGAAGTCCGGCGCGGCGGCGGCGGTGCCGGCCGACTAGGGGAGCGGCAGCGCGCGAGGATGAAGAAGGGCGGCGGGGCGCGGGCGCCGTCCTGGGCCGCGAGGGCCTGCGATGGGCTCGGGCGGGCCTCGGGCGGCGGCAGCAAAGTGGGGCTCGCCCGGGCCATGTGGCGCGATGCTATTGGCGCTAGGCGGCGGCGCGGTGCAGGTCGGACACGTCCGGACAGGTCGGACAATGTCCGGCCGGCGCGAGGAAGGGGAAGACTAGGGTTTCGGGGAGGAGGAGATCCGAATTTCGGGAGGGGGGTATTTATAGAGGTAGAGGGAGCTAGGAGTGTCCAAATGAGGTGCGGTTTTCGGCCACGCGATCGTGATCGAACGCTCTAGGACATGGAGCAGAGTTTGGTGGGTTTTGGGCCAAATTGGAGGGGTGTTGGGCTGCAACACACACGAGGCCTTTTTGGTCCCTCGGTTAACCGTTGGAGCATCAAACGAAGTCCAAATGGTACGAAACTTGACAGGCGGTCTACCGGTAGTAAACCAAGGCCGCATGGCAAGTCTCGGTCCAATCCGGAAATGTTTAATCCCCACACACGAAAGAAAGCTAGAAATGGCCACCGGAGGAGAACGAAGCGCCGGAATGCAAAACGGACAACGGGGAAAATGCTCGAATGCATGAGATGAACATGTATGCAAATGCAATGCACGTGATGACATGATATGAGATTTATGAAAAAGAAAACAACACACGGAGACAAAGACCCGAACCCGAGAAATAAATATAACTTAATGTCGGAAACGGCAAGAGTTGGAGTACAAATTGGGAAAGTTATATCTGGGGCGTTACAAAGAGGAAGGGGTGGGGATCGATTCCACCGGACGGAAATGCGAAGGATGGCCCGGAGAAGGTGATACATCCATTTTGCATCATGTTTACCTACTATTATTTATAATATTTTTATGCATAATAATGCTTTTTGGAGTAATTCTAATGCCTTTTCTCTCATAATTTGCAAGGTTCACACAAAGTGGGAGAATTCCGGCGGTTGGAAATCTGGACCTGGAAAAGCTACGTCAGGCCACCTATTCTACACAACTCCAAATGGGTTGAAACTTCACGAAGATTTGTTATGGAATAAATAAGAAATACTGGAGCAAATAACCACCGGAGGGGGGCCACCTGGTGAGCACAAGACACCAGGGCGCGCCTGGCCCCCAGGCACGCCCTGGTGGATTGTGCTCAGCCCGGCCCACCTCCGGTGCCCATCTTCTAGTATATAAGTCATTTTGATCTAGAAAAAACGAGGAGAGGACTTTCGGGACGGAGCACCGCCGTCTCGAGGCGGAACTTGGGCAGGAGCACTTTTGCCCTCCGGCGGAGTGATTCCGTTGGGGGAACTTCCCTCCCGGAGGGGGAAATCATCGTCATCATCATCACCAACAACTCTCCCATCTTGGGGAGGGCGATCTCCATCAACATCTTCAACAGCACCATGTCCTCTTGAACCCCGGTTCATCTCTTGTGTTAAATCTGTGTATCGGAACAATAGATTGGTGCTTGTGGGTGACTAGTAGTGTTGATTACATCTTGTAGTTGATTACTATATGGTTTATTTGGTGGAAGATTATATGTTCAGATCCATTATGCTATTTAATACCCCTCTGATCTTGAGCATGATTATCATTTGTGAGTAGTTACTTTTGTTCTTGAGGTCACGGGAGAAATCATGTTGCAAGTAATCATGTGACCTTGATACGTGTTCGATATTTTGATAGTATCTATGTTGTGATTCCCTTAGTGGTGTCATGTGAACATCAACTATATGACACTTCACCATATTTGGGCCTAAGGGAATGCATTGTGTAGTAGTAATTAGATGATGGGTTGCGAGAGTGACAAAAGCTTAAACCCTAGTTTATGCACTATTCTGTAAGGGACCGATTGGATCCAAAAGTTTAATGCTATGGTTAGAATTTATTCTTAATACTTTTCTCATAGTTGCGGATGCTTGCGAGTGGGTTAATCATAAGTAGGAGGTTTGTTAAAGTAAGAACATCACCTAAGAACCGGTACACCCACATATCAAATTATCAAAGTAGCGAACACAAAACAAATCAACATGATGAAAGTGACTAGATGAAATTCCCGTGTAACCTCAAGAACGCTTTGCTTATTATAAGAGACCGTTTTGACCTGTCATTTGCCTCAAAGGATTGGGCTATCTTGCTGCACTTTTGTTACTATTATCGTTACTTGCTCGTTACAAATTATCTTGCTATCAAACTACTCTGTTACTTACAATTTCAACACTTGCAGGCATTACCTTGCTGAGAACCACTTGTCATTTCCTTCTGCTCCTTGTTGGGTTCGACACTCTTACTTATCGAAAAGGCTACAATTGATCCCCTATACTTGTGGGTCATCAAGGCTATTTTCTGGCGTCGTTACAGGGGAGTGAAGATCTCTTGATAAGTGGAAATTGGTAAGGAAAAATTATTACTACGTGCTAAAATTTATTGTCACTTGTTACTATGAAAAAAAAAATCCTTTGAGGGGTTTGTTCGGGGTATCTTCACCTCGACCGGAACCACAATTAGTTACCCCTCAACCTACTGTACCTACTGAAAATATTGAATATGAAATTCCTTCGGGTATGATAGAGCAACTGCTAGCTAATCTTTATGCAGGTGATGGAACCAAACATCCTGATATGCACTTGATATATGTGGAAAATATTTGTGGATTGTTTAAGCTTGCAGGTTTACTCGGAGATGAAGTTAAGAAGAAGGTTTTCCCTTTATCTTTGAAGGGAAAAGCAGTTGCATGGTATAGGCTATGCAATGATATTGGATCTTGGAATTGGAATCGATTGAGATTGGAGTTTCACCAAAAAAAATATCACATGCATCTAGTTCATCGTGATCGGAATTATATATATAATTTTTTGCCTCATGAAGGAGAGAGTATCACTCTATCTTGGGGGATGCTTAAGTCAATTTTATATTCATGCTCCAATCATGAGCTCTCAAGAGAAATTATTATCTAAAATTGTTATGCTCGGCTTTCTCATAATGATCGATCCATGCTTGATACTTCTTGTGCTGGTTCTTTATGAAGAAGACTATTGAATTCTGGAGGGATCTTTTGGAAAGAATTAAATGCAACTCTGAAGATTGGGAACTCGACGAAGGTAAACAGTCAGGTAAGCTCAAGTTTGATTGTGTTAAATCCTTTATGAATACCGATGCTTTTCAAAAGTTTAGCACTAAATATGGACTTGACTCTGAGATAGTAGCCTCCTTTTGTGAACCATTTGCTGAAGGAAATATGCCCTAGAGGCAATAATAAAGTGGTTATTCATATTTCCTTATACCATGATAAATGTTTATTATTCATGCTAGAATTGTATTAACCGGAAACTTAGTACATGTGTGAATACATAGACAAACAGAGTGTCACTAGTATGCCTCTACTTGACTAGCTTGTTAATCAAAGATGTTAAGTTTCCTAGCCATAGACAAAGAGTTGTCATTTGATAAGCGGGATCACATCATTAGAGAATGATGTGATTGACTTGACCCATCCGTTAGCTTAGCACGATGATTGTCTAGTTTGTTGTTATTGCTTTCTTCATGACTTATACATGTTCCTATGACTATGAGATTATGCAACTCCCCAGTACCGGAGGAACACTTTGTGTGCTACCAAACCTCACAATGTAACTGGGTGATTATAAAGGTGCTCTACAGGTGTCTCCGATGGTACTTGTTGAGTTGGCATAGATCAAGATTAGGATTTGTCACTCCGATTGTCGGAGAGGTATCTCTGGGCGCTCTCGGTAATGCATGATACGTCTCCAACGTATCTATAATTTTTGATTGCTCCATGCTATATTATCTACTGTTTTGGGCAATATTGGGCTTTATTATCCACTTTTATATTACTTTTGGGACTAACCTATTAACCAGAGGCCCAGCCCAGATTTGTTGTTTTATGCCTATTTCAGTGTTTCAAAGAAAAGGGATATCAAACGGAGTCGAAACGGAACGAAATCAACTGGAGAAGTTATTTTTGGAAGGAAACCTACCGGATAGACTTGGACCCTATGTCAGATGATGAAGGAGGTGCTCACGAGGGTAGGGGCGCGCCCACCCGCCTGGGGCGCGCCCCCTGCCTCGTGGCCCCCCCTTCGGTCCACCGACGTACTCCTTTCACCCATATATACCTACGTATCGTAAAACTTCCAGAACAGAGATTAGATCGGGAGTTCCGCCGCTAGAAGCCTCCGTAGCCACTGAAAGCCAATCTAGACCCGTTTCGGCACCCTGCCGGAGCGGGCAATCCCTCTCTGGTGGCCATCTTCATCATCCCGGTGCTCTCCATGACGAGGAGGGAGTTGTTCTCCCTCGGGGCTGAGGGTATGTACCAGTAGCTATGTGTTTGATCTCTCTCTCTCTCTCTCTCGTGTTCTTGATTTGGCATGATCTTGATGTATCGCGAGCTTTGCTATTATAGTTGGATCCTATGTTTCTCCTCCCCCTTTTCTCTCTTGTAATGAATTGAGTTTCCCCTTTGAAGTAATCTTATCGGATTGAGTCTTTAAAGATTTGAGAACACTTGATGTATGTCTTGCCGTGCATATCTGTGGTGACAATGGGATATCACGTGATTCACTTGATGTATGTTTTGGTGATCAACTTGCGGGTTCCGCCCATGAACCTATGCATAGGGGTTGGCACATGTTTTCGTCATGATTCTCCGATAGAACTTTGGGGCACTCTTTGAGGTCCTTTGTGTTGGTTGAATAGATAAATCTGAGATTGTGTGATGCATATGAAGGAAATATGCCCTAGAGGGAATAATAAAGTTATTATTTATTTCCTTATATCATGATAAATGTTTATTATTCATGCTAGAATTGTATTAACCGGAAACATAATACATGTGTGAATACATAGACAAACTTAGTGTCACTAGTATGCCTCTACTTGACTAGCTCGTTAATCAAAGATGGTTATGTTTCCTAACCATGAACAAAGTGTTGTTATTTGATTAACGAGGTCACATCATTAGTAGAATGATCTGATTGACATGACCCATTCCATTAGCTTAGCACCCGATCGTTTAGTATGTTGCTATTGCTTTCTTCATGACTTATACATGTTCCTATGACTATGAGATTATGCAACTCCCGTTTACCGGAGGAACACTTTGTGTGCTACCAAACGTCACAACGTAACTGGGTGATTATAAAGGAGCTCTACAGGTGTCTCCAAAGGTAGATGTTGGGTTGGCGTATTTCGAGATTAGGATTTGTCACTCCGATTGTCGGAGAGGTATCTATGGGCCCTCTCGGTAATGCACATCACATAAGCCTTGCAAGCATTACAACTAATGAGTTAGTTGTGGAATGATGTATTACAGAATGAGTAAAGAGACTTGCCGGTAACGAGATTGAACTAGGTATTGGATACCGACGATCGAATCTCGGGCAAGTAACATACCGATGACAAAGGGAACAACGTATGTTGTTATGCGGTCTGACCGATAAAGATCTTCGTAGAATATGTAGGAGCCAATATGGGCATCCAGGTCCCGCTATTGGTTATTGACCGGAGATGTGTCTCACTCATGTCTGCATTGTTCTCGAACCGTAGGGTCCGCACGCTTAACGTTACGATGACAGTTATTATGAGTTTATGCATTTTGATGTACCGAAGTTAGTTCGGAGTCCCGGGTGTGATCGCGGACATGACGAGGAGTCTCGAAATGGTCGAGACATAAAGATTGATATATTGGACGGCTATATTCGGACACCGGAAGGGTTCCGGGTGATTTCGGAGAAAACCGGAATGCCGGAGGGGTTACCGGAACCCCCCGGGGAAGTAATGGGCCTTATTGGGCCTTAGGGGAGAGAGAGGGCTGTCGTGGTTCTAAGTCTGACAGTGAGGTAGGGGGGTGTGTATGGAGAGGCTAGACCTTAGCTATTGGGAAGTTGTAAGCACGCAAGGTTTACGAGTTCAGGCCCTTCTCGGAGGAAGTAACAGCCCTACGCCTCGGTGCCCGGAGGCGGTCGATTGGATTATGCGTGTGTAGATGACAAGGGTGCGAACCCTTCATACTGAGGAGGGGGGTGGCTTATATAGAGTTCGCCGGCCCCCTCCTGCCCTTAGTAATGCAGGGTTTTAGGTACATTTAAGGTCGGGCGTTACTGATAACGTCCCTAATAAAGTGTCATAATAACCATAAAGACTACTTAATAGCCGACCGTTTGCCTGCGGAGGGACTTTAGGTCTTCTGGCAGTCGAGTGGTTGGCTTCATGGTCGAGTGGTTGTTCTTTGGTCGAGTGTCTTGAACCCGTCGAGTGGGATGCCTTCCAATTGTTTGAGAGGTGACTCATTCTAGGGATGTCCTTGGGTAGGGCTTTTTAGGACGGGTCCGTGCCCCTACCCTAGGTACATAGCTTCATCATTAGCCCCCGAATGGATCGAGGCTAGAGTGAGAAAAGGGTTGGTGACCTTTCCGACTGATTCTTCGGGTTATATGAGTGCCTCGTTCTGGGTCAACCGTCACGGATGACGTCATCAACCTCTTTCAGTCGCCTTGATCCATTCCAGGACTTTCGTCGAGTGGATTTCTTTACCTGTGATGTACCGAGCGCCGATGCGCGCGGGGTTTTCTGTTTTGACAAGTTGTTCTGCAGCCAGCGGATATCACAGGATTCGGATTTTTTGGGAAGCGCGCGGAACGGGGGCGGCCGCAGTAATCGGAAGTGACAATGCGAAGGCTCCTCGATCTCCGTGTCGCCTTTTTCGCCATGTACTGCGCGCGCGCCTGCCGCGGGATTTGACTGGATAGCCTGGGCCTACCGGTCAGCCACTCGGAAGCGGTCCCTTATAAGTTGCCGGCTCGGAGTCCCCCAGCAGTGCGCGTGCTCTTCTCTTCTCCTTCTTCCTCTCTTTCTTCGCAACCTCTTCCGCTACCTCCACTCTCGCCCAACCACCGCAAACCTGTTCGAGATCTCGCCGGCGACGATGGTGAAGGGCAAGACGACCGCTCTGGAGCGCGCGAAGAAGGCGGCGGCGGCGGGGAAGGGGAAGAAGTCTACTCGTGGCAGATCTTCCTCTAGGACGGCCCTGCCCAAAGGTTGGATCCAGGGCGACTGGATGCCGTCGGTGCTCCGGCAGGAGGATCTCGACGACATGGTCGAGGAGGGAGCCATTCCCCATAAAGCTGTGCGTCTTCCGGGGGGAGAGATCGAACCTCAACCTCGTGGCGGTGAGTGCGTGCTCCTGGCCACTCACATCGACCGAGGGCTTTCTCTGCTGCCACATCCTTTCTTCCGAAATTTCTTGAACTTCTTCGGAGCGCAGCTCCATCACTTTACCCCAAACTCCATTGTCTACCTCGCTGCTTTCATTTCTATGTGTGAGGCGTTCCTGGGTTGCTGCCCACACTGGGGGCTTTTCAAGCACATTTTTACTTGTCGCTCTCAGTCGGTCAAGAAGGCCAAGTTGAGTGATGAGAAGACGCAAGTGATCCAGTTGTGTGGGGGCTTGGCGATCCAAACGAGGGGGAAGAGTTGTTTCCCATCCATCACTTTCCCGGAGTCGGTTCGAGGTTGGCAGGCGACTTGGTTCTACTGCCAGGACTAGGTGACTCCAGGGCAGTCGACTGGTCTCCCGCCTTTCTCTCTCGACCGAGCCGAAAAACTTGCTTCTCTGAAGGTGACGCCGGAAGAAAAAGCCCAGGTCAAGGTGCTGGCGGGTTGAGTGGTTGAACTTGTCCGTGAGGGTGTGACGGGAATGGATCTGCTGGAAGTCTTCCTCAAGAGGCGAATCCAACCGCTCCAGGCTCGTGACCACCCGATGTGGCTGTACTCTGGCCTCGAGGACACCACTCGGATCCACCCGGAGGAGGTCACCGACGAGATGTTGGAGGGGTGGCTGTCGAGCATCATGGGGAACAAAGACAACCCCTGAGGAGCCAGGAGGGTCATTCCACTCGACAATTCGTACGAGGTTGACCAGGTGTGTCTTTATGCTCCCGACTGAAATCTTCGTTTTCTGCGTTGGTCTTCTTTTGAGTAGGTCGATTGAATTTCGTTTTGTCTGTTGTTTCCCAGGCGACCACTGAGATGTACTCGACGCCCAACGGGGCACAGGGGTCGACTGAGGAAGGGGAAGGGAGAGGAGGCGAGAGTGGGGATGACCAAGGCGAGTTGGAGTCTGATGGTGAAGGAGAGGGAGGCGATGACATCTTCTCCAGCGAAGAGGAGGAGGAGGAGGTCGAACCCCCTCGTCCGGAGAGGCGATCCAAGCTCGCCCACGACCCGACGCAGGAACGTGGCAAGGCGACTGCCTCCATTGGGCCGTCATCGAAACGCCCTCGGACTTCTTCTCCAACACCGACTGGGAAGGTCTCCAAGCAACCACGCACGACGCTGTCCAAGCCGCCCAAGGCTCTGCCCAAAATGAAGATAACCGTCCCTACCATTTCCAGGTAATAAAGCTTGTTTTCCTTCATCGACCGTGGACGGATCCTTGGTCGATTCATTGAGCCAACTGACCGACTTTTCGAAATTTGCAGCGCTGCTACCTCTGAGGTTTCTGCCAAGGACGACGACCAAGAGATGGGGGACGCTGTTACCTCCAACCCTGGTACGATTACTGACGTCCTGTTTTTGAGTCGACTGGTCACTTCTTGCGATTCTGGTCGATTGAAAGTTTCCCTTGCAGCCCCTCCTCATGTTATCGACCTCCCGGATGACAACGACAACGAACCGCTGAGGATGAGGAGGACCAAGAGGTCGTCAGCTGACAGGACTCCCCAGCCTACTCCGGCGCCTGAGACCATGGCTCGGGATGGTGGCGACGCCCCTCGGGCTTTTGTGACTTTTGCCAATCCTCTGTCGAGTGCGCAGCCTTCGGCGCCGACTGCAGATCCAACTTCGCTTTTTGCCGCGTACCCCGTCCCTAAGGACGAAGTGGCTGCTGCCAAGGAGGCTATACGCCAGGCGGGGGTCATGATGGAGCAGGTGAAGAAGGCTCGGGAGGCCAGCCAGGCAGCCTATGACGCAAGTTCGGCGCTTCAGAGCAACGTCCAGGTCAGTCGACTTGACACTTGATCGTTTGAAGAGTCTTTCTCCCTTTTTTTGAAGGTCTTTGTATCTGTACGCCCACTGGGTGTGTTTACCCCTTCTTGGACTAGTGGGGGCACGCTGAGTGCACCCACTGGGTGTAGTCCCCAAGACTACGGTGGACTGCTGGCAGTCGACTGTAGTCTTTACATTGTGTTTCTGTATCTGTATTCCTTTTCTTGGTCTGGTCAGGCCACGTCGAATGGATCTGTATCCGGTCGACTGCGGTCAGTCGACTTTTTTTTTGAACCAGTGGGGGCACGCTGAGTGCACCCACTGGGTGTAGTCCCCGAGACTACTGTCGAATGTTTTTGATTCGGCTGTAGTCTTAGAAACGTCATCTTTTTCTCTCACTTACTCAGAAGCAACTTATCTTGGATGTCTGTCGACTGATTTTTCCTTTTGCAGAAATCCTGCGAACTTGCATCTCGCTATACTGAGTTGGAGAAGCAGCGGATTCAACTGAACCTTGATCTGGAGCTAGCCAGAACAGAGCTGCAGAAGGTCAGAGATGGCGTTGCTGGTAAGACGACTTTGTCGACTGGTTTTGTTTTTAGGCTTGAGTACCCTTCTGCTGTTTCTGAACCAATCATCGTTTCTTTTGCAGGAGAACTGAGCGAGGCCCTGGCGAAGAAGGATGGAGACTTGGCTGCTGCCCACAAGGAGGCTGACGACAAGATTGCTCTGGCTGAACAGAAGCTGGCTTCGGTCAGCCAAATAGAAGATGAGAATACCAGGCTGAAGACCGCTCTGAATGAAGCCAACAGGGAGTGCACGTGTTGGAAGAAGGAGAACCTCTCCCTGAGTGAGCAGATGGAAGGCGTCGCTCGCAGGCGGGACGACCTGCAGAGCTACTTGAGGAGCCTCGCCAAGAAGTTGTACATCAAGCTTGAAGGTGCACATTCAATTTCGACTGGTTTTCTTTTTGTGTCAACTCAGTCTATGAGAATTGATTTATCCTTGGGTCGTGTATGCAGAGTTTTGCCAGAACTTTGAAGAGGAGACTGGGCGGATTGAAACGGGTTTGGACCCAATCAATTCTCCGGTGAATGATGACGCTGCCATGAATCTGCTCCGACTGGAATCTCGTATCGACAGCGCCGTGGATTACTTGGCTCGGCTGAAGGTTGCCATGTCGCGGATCGACCCGACACTTTGGCCAGAGTCTACGCTCCAGAACGATCTCGAGTCTCTGATGACTCGACTTGACGACATCACTGACCGAGTGCAGGAGTGGAAGAAGTCTTCTGCTCAGTACGGCGCTGATGTGGCTCTGTCTTTAGTCCGCGTCCACTGCAAGGAGGCGCGAGAAGAGAAGCTGGCCGCCATCCAAGTCGCCAATACCAAGAGGCACAGCTTTCAAGACTTCATGGAGACCTTTATTGCTGCTGCCACCCGTATTGCGGACGGAATCGACTTGGGTGAGTTCGTCGCCCCTGCCAGTCCTCCACCTGAGGAATGAAAAACTTTTATGCTTCTCCTTAAATTTGCCTCGGAATGCCGAGTGGATTTGTAACCGTTTAAACTCTGCCGAGCCGAGGGCTCGAGTACTTTGATTTGAGGTCTGGGACCTTTTAGGCTTTATCCGAACTTGATTTCTTGCTGAATATCTTCGTGGTTTTGATCTGTCGTGTGGAACTTTGGTCTTGTATTTAGACGAGTGCTGGACTGCAGCTAAGTCCCCGAGTGTGAGGTTTGCTCTCCACTTGGTAGGATTTCTTAAACACCTAGGCGAGTGCTCGACTGCAGCTAAGCTTCCGAGTGGGAGAACTTAGGCGAGTACTGAACTGTAGCTAGGCCTCCGAGTGGGAGGTTTGCTCTCCACTCGGTAGGATTTTTTCAAACTTAGGCGAGTGCTCGACCGCAGCTAAGCTTCCGAGTGGGAGAACTTAGGCGAGTACTGGACTCCAGCTAAGCCCCCGAGTGGGAGGTTTGCTCTCCACTCAGTAGGATTTTTTCAAACTTAGGCGAGTGCTCAACCGCCGCTAAGCTTCCGAGTGGGAGAACTTAGGCGAGTACTGGACTGCAGCTAAGCCCCCGAGTGGGAGGTTTGCTCTCCACTCAGTAGGATTTTTTCAAACTTAGGCGAGTGCTCGACCGTAGCTAAGCTTCTGAGTGGGAGAACTTAGGCGAGTACTGGACTGCAGCTAAGCCCCCGAGTGGGAGGTTTGCTCTCCACTCGGTAGGATTTTTTCAAACTTAGGCAAGTGCTCGACCGCAAATAAGCTTCCGAGTGGGAGAACTTAGGCGAGTACTGAACTGCAGCTAAGCCCCCGAGTGGGAGGTTCGCTCTCCACTCGGTGGGATTTTTTCACACTTAGGCGAGTGCTCGACCGTAGCTAAGCTTTCGAGTGGGAGAACTTAGGCGAGTACTGAACTGCAGCTAAGCCCCCGAGTGGGAGGTTTGCTCTCCACACGGTAGAATTTTTCCAAACTTAGGCGAGTGCTCGACCGCAGCTAAGCTTCCGCGTGGGAGAACTTAGGCGAGTACTGAACTGCAGCTAAGCCCCCGAGTGGGAGGTTCGCTCTCCACTCGGTGGGATTTTTTCAAACTTAGGCGAGTGCTCGACTGCAGCTAAGCTTCCGCGTGGGAGAACTTAGGTGAGTACTGAACTACAGCTAAGCCCCCGAGCGGGAGGTTCGCTCTCCACTCGGTGGGATTTTTTCAAACTTAGGCGAGTACCGGACTGCAGCTAAGCCCCCGAGCGGGAGGTTCGCTCTCCACTCGATGGGATTTTTTCAAACTTAGGCGAGTACCGGACTGCAGCTAAGCTTCTGAGTGGGAGAACTTAGGCGAGTACTGGACTGCAGCTAAGCCCCCGAGTGGGAGGATTGCTCTCCACTCGGTAGGATTTTTTCAAACTTAGGCGAGTACCGGACTGCAGCTAAGCTTCCGCGTGGGAGAACTTAGGCGAGTACTGGACTGCAGCTAAGCCCCCGAGTGGGAGGATTGCTCTCCACTCGGTAGGATTTTTTCAAACTTAGGCGAAAACGGATTCGCAGCCAAGTTACCCACTGGGGGGTTTTGTATGCAAACAAAGTGACAGCAATTATTGGAACACTCTTGTCTTTGATAAAAATGAACTGTAGAAATTATTTTTTCTTATTACATCTCGTCTAAGGGAGAACTCAGGTGTAAAAGGGGCGGAGCAGTTCCGCGTTCCAAGCTCGTGGCTCGTCGATCTGGCGACCAACATTGTAGAGGTGGTACGCTCCATTGTGGAGGACTCTGGTGACTATGAAGGAGCCTTCCCAAGTAGGAGCGAGCTTGTGTGGCTTCTGTTGATCCACTCGGAGGACCAGATCTCCTTCTTGGAAGGCTCGACTTTTCACATTCCGGGCGTGAAAACGGCGCAAGTCTTGCTGATAAATGGTCGATCTGATCATGGCCATCTCCCTTTCTTCTTCTAAGAGGTCGACTGCATCTTGCCGGGCCTTTTCTGCTTCATCTTCGGTGTAAAGTTCAACTCGGGGTGCATTATGAAGAAGATCACTCGGCAGGACCGCTTCGACTCCATAAACCAGAAAGAATGGAGTTCTTCCAGTCGACCGGTTAGGGGTGGTCCTTAATCCCCATAGAACTGACGAAAGCTCGTCGACCCAAGCACCTGCCGCGTGCTTGAGATCGCGCATCAATCGAGGCTTTAGTCCTTTGAGAATCAGACCATTCGCTCTCTCAGCTTGTCCATTCGACTGGGGATGGGCGACCGATGCGTAGTCGACTCGTGTGCCTTGAGAGGCGCAAAAAGCTCTGAACTTGTCCGAATCAAAGTTTGACCCGTTATCAGTGATGATGCTATGCGGGACTCCATATCTGAATGTTAACCCTCTGACGAAACTGATAGCAGTGCAAGCATCAAGATTCTTGATGGGCTTAGCTTCGATCCATTTGGTAAATTTGTCGACTGCCACAAGAACATGAGTGAATCCACTCCTGCCCGTTCTTAGTGGACCAACCATGTCCAATCCCCAGACGGCAAAGGGCCAGACGAGTGGAATGGTCTTCAGGGCTAATGCAGGCTTGTGTGACATGTTGGAGTAGAACTGGCACCCTTCACACTTGTCGACTATCTCTTTTGCCATCTCATTTGCTCTTGGCCAGTAAAATCCAGCTCGGTATGCTTTAGCCACAATAGTCCGAGAGGACGCATGGTGACCACTGGTCCCCGAGTGGATATCATTAAGGATTATCTGACCCTCTTCTGGTGTTATGCATTTCTGACCGACTCCAGTCGCGCTCTCTCTATACAGCTGTCCCTTTATGACTGTGAAGGCCTTGGATCGGCGGACGATCTGTCGAGCCTCCTCCTCGTCTTCCGGGAGTTCTTTCCTTAGGATATACGCGATGTACGGTATTGTCCAGTCAGGGGTGATTGCGAAGACTTCCATGATTAGGTCGACCACTGCAGGTACTTCAACTTCAGTCGGATCTGTGGCACTTTTCGGCTGCGGGGCTTCTTCTGTGAAAGGATCCTCTTGGACTGACGGCGAGTGAATGTGTTCCAAAAACACGTTGCTGGGAATGGCTTCTCTCTTGGAGCCTATCTTTGCCAAATCGTCAGCTGCCTGATTTTTCAGTCGGGGGATGTGATGAAGCTCTAACCCCTCGAATTTCTTTTCTAGCTTTCGCACTGCATTACAGTACCGAGTCATTGCCGGATTCCTGACGTCCCACTCCTTCATCACTTGATTAACCACCAAGTCTGAGTCGCCATAGACCATGAGGCAACGGACGCCGAGTGAAATGGCCATGCGCAACCCATACAAAAGTGCTTCATACTCTGCTTCGTTATTGGAGGAATCGAAGTGAATCTGGAGAACATATCTGAGCTTATCTCCTCGGGGGGAGACTAGGACTACTCCCGCACCCGAACCATTCAGCATCTTGGATCCATCGAAGAACATGGTCCAGTGTTCCGAGTGAACTTGAGTCGGAAGTTGTTGTTCAATCCACTCGGCGATGAAATCCGCGATTGCTTGGGACTTGATAGCCTTCTTTGCTTCAAACTTGATATCTAAGGGAAGGAGTTCAATCACCCACTTGGCCACTCGACCAGTTGCGTCTCTGTTATGCAGGATCTCTGATAGTGGGGCGTCGCTGATGACTGTAATGGAGTGGTCAGAGAAGTAATGTGCAACTTTCTTCGTGGTCATATAAATCCCATATACAAGCTTCTGGTAGTGGGGGTATCTTTGTTTTGAAGGGGTCAAAACTTCAGACACATAATATACTGGGCGTTGAACTTTGAAGGCCTTTCCTTCCTCTTCCCGCTCGACCATAAGTACTGTACTGACAACTTGTCCTGTGGCTGCAATGTAAAGCAGCAGAGGCTCTTTGCTGATTGGGGCAGCAAGCACCGGCTGGGTGGAGAGCAGAGCTTTGAGCTCTGCAAATGCTGCATCAGCTTCTGGAGTCCACTCGAACTTGTCAGACTTCTCCATCAGTCGGTAAAGAGGCAACGCCTTTTCACCGAGTCGAGAAATGAATCGACTTAAAGCGGCCAAGCAGCCTGTAAGCTTTTGGACATCGTGCACGCGTACAGGATGCTTCATCCGGAGTATGGTGCCAATTTTTTCAGGATTGGCGTCGATCCCCCGTTCGGAAATGAGAAAACCGAGTAACCTTCCACCTGGAACCCCGAAAGTGCACTTTGATGGATTGAGCTTGATATCGTACCTCCTGAGGTTGGCAAAGGTTTCGGCAAGGTCAGCCCGTAGGTCGGAACCTTTCCGGGACTTGACCACAATATCATCCATGTATGCCTCCACATTCCGACTGATTTGAGTGAGTAAACACTTCTGAATCATTCTCATGAATGTGGCTCCAGCGTTCTTGAGGCTGAACGGCATGGTGACGTAACAGAAGCATCCGAATGGAGTGATGAAAGCTGTTTTGATCTCGTCAGGCCCATACAGACGGATCTGATGGTACCTGGAATAGGCATCTAGAAAAGACAATCTCTCGCACCCCGCAGTTGAGTCGACTATTTGGTCGATGCGAGGGAGAGGAAAATGATCTTTCGGGCAGGCCCGATTGATATGTTTGAAATCGATGCACATGCGGAGTGACTTGTCCTTCTTGGGGACCATGACGACATTGGCGAGCCACTCGGAGTGGTAAATCTCTCGGATGAACTCAGCTGCTAAGAGCCGAGCCACCTCCTCGCCAATGGCTTGCTTCTTCTGGACGGCGGACCGTCGAAGATGTTCCTTCACGGGCTTGAATTTTGGGCCGACTCGCAGACGGTGCTCAGCTAGCCCCCTGGGAACTCCAGGCATGTCAGAGGGTTTCCATGCGAAGATGTCCCAGTTCTCATGGAGGAGCTGGATGAGCGCTTCTTCCTATTTGGAGTCGAGCGTCGTCGAGATGTGAGTCAGAGCAGCGTCGGGGTCGGTCGGGTGAATGTGGACTGTCTTTGTTTCACCAGCCGACTGAAAAGCTGACTCGGAGGCAGGCTTCTTAGCTCGCAGCAATTCACTCGGATCGGCAGTCTTTTGGTACTCTTTCAGCTCGACCACTTCCATCTGAGCATCAGCGATCTTTGATCCCTTCTGAAAACACTCTTCTGCTTTCTTCCGGTTGCCCGTAACAGTGATCACACCCTTGGGGCCAGGCATCTTTAATTTAAGATACACGTAACATGGTCGAGCCATGAAGCATGCGTAAGCTGGCCTGCCCAAAATGGCGTGATAAGCACTCTGGAAGTCCACAACCTCAAATGTCAACTTTTCCTTGCGGTAATTCTTTGAATCACCAAAAACCACATCAAGAGCAATCTGGCCGAGTGACTCGGCTTTCTTCCCAGGAATGACTCCGTGGAAGCTCATGTTACTGGTGCTGAGTCTGGACATCGGAATGCCCATTCCTTTCAAAGTTTCAGCATACAGTATGTTCAGGCCACTGCCGCTATCCATCAGGACTTTGGTCAGTCGAGTGCCTTCGACGACTGGGTCGACCACCAAAGCTTGCCTCCCTGGGGTGGCAATGTGCGTCGGGTGATCAGACTGGTCGAATGTGATGGCGGTCTGAGACCACTTCAGGTAACTGGGTGTTGCCGGAGCAACCATGTTCACCTCACGGTTAATGACTTTCAGTCGACTTTTGCTTTCGACATCAGCAAAAATAATCAAGGTGGAATTGACTTGGGGGTATCCATCGTCACTATCATCCTTGTCCTCAACTCTGTCTGGCTCCTTTTCCTTATCCTTGGGCTGCTTGCCCTGAAACTGCTGGATCAGGAGCCGGCACTGTCGAGTGGTATGCTTTGGGAAAATAAAATTACCCTCTTCATCTTTCTTGGTGTGGATGTGACATGGCAGGTCCAAAACATCATTCCCATCCTGATCCTTAACTTTCTTGGGCTTCCATGTGCCCTTGGGTTTCCCCTTGAAGTTTCCCTGGGCCACGGCCAGGGCCTCCCCAGGGGCGGCTGGCTCGGCCTTCCGCTTCTGCTTCCGACTGGAGTTTCCTCTGGTTTCTTGGGCGACTGATTTGAGTTTGCCACTTCGCAGTCGGTCTTCGTCTTCACCATTAGCGTACTTGGTGGCAATCTTCATCATCTAATTCAGAGACATCTCTCTAGTTCGACCGAACTTCAGGTTCAACTCTCTGTATTTGACGCCTTCCTTGAAAGCGCAAACTGCTTGATGGTCTGGCACGTTCTCAACCGAGTGGTGCAGTGTGATCCACCTCTGGATGTATTCCCTCAGTGTTTCATTCGGCTTCTGTACGCAAGACCACAACTCTGTAAGGCCTGCGGGTCGCTTGCATGTTCCTTCAAAGGTTGTGATAAACACACGGGCGAGGTCCTCCCAAGTGTAAATGCTGCTGGGTGCCAACTGATTCAGCCACGCTCTGGCTGAGCCTTCCAACATGAGAGGCAAATGCTTCATGGCCACCTCATCGTTGCCACCGCCAATCTGCACAGCCACTCGATAATCTTCAAGCCATGTGTCGGGCTTGGATTCACCGGTGAACTTGCTGACTCCAGTCGCCAGCCTGAAGTTGGGAGGAATCACTGCGGCCCTGATGGCTCAACTGAAACATTCTGGCCCCGAAGCATGTGCCCTGCTGCCGACGGGCGCATCTCTGTTGTGGCCCTCTCGATGAGCCCTGTTCCTGTCCACCAAACCTTGAACGAGGATGGATCTCGCGTCAAAGCCCGGGTCTCTGGGGTCGACTGGAATCCTCTGCCCAACATTATGGGGGCGCCTGTCATCTCGATGTCGAGGCGCATATGGCCCACTCCTCGGAGGAGGGGATGACACTCGACGTCGATCATCGCGGTCGGGTCGGTGATCATACTGCTCGTTTCTCCTGTACTGATCGTGCCGGTCTCCACGTCCCTCATGCCTCGGGGGCGATCTCGAGCTGTGAGCCGACTGGACTGTTTCTGTTGCAACGGATCGACTATGGATCCTGTTCTGCGACTAAGAGACGGCGGAATTCTGATTTCCTGCCGCTCGGAGCAATGCTCTGATCTGCAACAAACCCCTGCCAGCCTCCGACTGGGAAGGCTGAATTGATTCCGCTATGCGGGCCGCGGCGGCCAAATTCTGAACTGGAGTTCGGTATACCTGCGGCGGCGGGAAGAGCTGACGTCGACTGGATTCAGGAGCTTGCTGTCGTCGACTGGACTCGGGAGCCCGCTGACGCGCTTGCTCGTCGAGTACTCGCTGTAGATTTTCCAGTCGAGTGCGCTCGGCCAGGTTAGCCAAGCGCGCGTCCTCCAAGGCCCGGGCCTCGGGGGTTTCTCCAACAATAGGAGTGTGGAGCGCGTCCATGTTCCGGCGGCGAAGCTCCTCTTGCTGCAATGACGTGAGAGGTTCGGGGAGGTACTCATCGTGGGGATGCGACAGGTCGCCTCTATCCGCACCACCATCAGCGCGATGGAATCCGGGAGAACTGTGTGTTCCCTCGACTGCCAGAACCTCAGCCAAAGGGTCGCTGCTATCGCACTCGGATGCAGTCTCCGCGGAGCCAGTCGACAGATCAAACATGCCGCAAAGGGATTCGTCGGACTCGATTGCCGCGACTTGTGGGGCCGCCGACTGGCGGGCCACGGCGTGCCTCACCCACCGCTGGAGTCTCGACCGACCTAAGCGCTTGCGCTGGTGGGAGACGGGGCGGGGAGACGACACGGGGGCTGACTGATATTGGGTCGACGGCTGTCGTAGGAGGACGCCACAAATGCACGCGCGGAAGTGCGTCGCACCGCGGACGGGGAGCGCATCGATGTCGAGCGGCGCCTCCTGGAGCCAGGCGGAGTCGTCGGCGATGAAGGTGAGCGCGCCGAGACGGATCTCGCGGCCCTCTACCAAAACTCCGCAGGAAACCATGATCAAATGGGTCGGAAAAATCGCAACTTCTCCAATTAGGCGCTAAGACTAATGCCCCACGGTGGGCGCCAACTGTCGTGGTTCTAAGTCTGACAGTGAGGTAGGGGGGTGTGTATGGAGAGGCTAGACCTTAGCTATTGGGAAGTTGTAAGCACGCAAGGTTTACGAGTTCAGGCCCTTCTCGGAGGAAGTAACAGCCCTACGCCTCGGTGCCCGGAGGCGGTCGATTGGATTATGCGTGTGTAGATGACAAGGGTGCGAACCCTTCATACCGAGGAGGGGGTGGCTTATATAGAGTTCGCCGGCCCCCTCCTGCCCTCAGTAATGCAGGGTTTTAGGTACATTTAAGGTCGAGCGTTACTGATAACGTCCCTAATAAAGTGTCATAATAACCATAAAGACTACTTAATAGCCGACCGTTTGCCTGCGGAGTGACTTTAGGTCTTCTGGCAGTCGAGTGGTTGGCTTCATGGTCGAGTGGTTGTTCTTTGGTCGAGTGTCTTGAACCCGTCGAGTGGGATGCCTTCCAGTTGTTTGAGAGGTGACTCATTCTAGGGATGTCCTTGGGTAGGGCTTTTTAGGACGGGTCCGTGCCCCTACCCTAGGTACATAGCTTCATCAAGGGCTGCGGCCTAGGAGGTGGCGCACCTCCCCATGGGGAGTCCGAATTGGACTAGGGAGGGGGGTGCGGCCCCTCTTTCCCTCTCCCTCTCCTTCTCTTTCCTTCCCCCTTAGTTTTCCTAATTGGATTAGGAAAGGGGAGTCCTACTCCCACTAGGAGGAGGACTCCCCCTCCCCTTGGCGCGCCCCATAGGGCCGGCCGGCCTCCCCCTTGCTCCTTTATATACGGGGGCAGGGGGCACCCTAGGACACACAAGTTGATCCACGTGATCATTCCTTAGCCGTGTGCAGTGCCCCCTGCCACCATATTCCACCTCGATCATATCGTTGTAGTGCTTAGGCGAAGCCCTGCGTCGGTAGAACATCATCATCGTCACCACGCCGTTGTGCTGACGGAACTCATCCCCGAAGCTTTGCTGGATCGGAGCCCGGGGAGCGTCATCGAGCTGTACGTGTGCTAAGAACTCGGAGGTGCCAGAGTAACGGTGCTTGGATCGGTCGGATCGGGAAGACGTACGACTACTTCCTCTACATTGTGTCAACGCTTCCGCAGTCGGTCTGCGTGGGTACGTAGACAACACTCTCCCTCTCGTTGCTATGCATCACCATGATCTTGCGTGTGCGTAGGATTTTTTTTTGAAATTACTGCGTTCCCCAACAGTGGCATCCGAGCCTAGGTTTTATGGTTTGATGTTATATGCACGAGTAGAACACAAGTGAGTTGTGGGCGATATAAGTCATACTGCCTACCAGCATGTCATACTTTGGTTCGGCGGTATTGTTGGATGAAGCGGCCCGGACCAACATTACGCGTACGCTTACGCGAGACCGGTTCTCCCGACATGCTTTGCACAAAGGTGGCTTGCGGGTGACTGTTTCTCCAACTTTAGTTGAACCGAGTGTGGCTACGCCCGGTCCTTGCGAAGGTTAAAACGGAGTCTATTTGACAAACTATCGTTGTGGTTTTGATGCGTAGGTGAGATTGGTTCTTACTTAAGCCCGTAGCAGCCACGTAAAAAATTGCAACAACAAAGTAGAGGACGTCTAACTTGTTTTTGCAGGGCATGTTGTGATGTGATATGGCCAAGACATGATGCTAAATTTTATTGTATGAGATGATCATGTTTTGTAACCGAGTTATCGGCAACTGGCAGGAGGCATATGGTTGTCGCTTTATTGTATGCAATGCAATCGCGATGTAATGCTTTACTTTATCACTAAGCGGTAGCGATAGTCGTGGAAGCATAAGATTGGCGAGATGACAACGATGCTACGATGGAGATCAAGGTGTCGCGCCGGTGACGATGTTGATCATGACGGTGCTTCGAAGATGGAGATCACAAGCACAAGATGATGATGGCCATATCATATCACTTATATTGATTGCATGTGATGTTTATCTTTTTATGCATCTTATCTTGCTTTGATTGACGGTAGCATCATAAGATGATCTCTCACTAAATTATCAAGAAGTGTTCTCCCTGAGTATGCACCGTTGCCAAAGTTCGTCGTGCCCAGACACCACGTGATGATCGGGTGTGATAAGCTCTACGTCCATCTACAACGGGTGCAAGCCAGTTTTGCACACGCAGAATACTCAGGTTAAACTTGACGAGCCTAGCATATGCAGATATGGCCTCGGAACACGAAGACCGAAAGGTCGAGCGTGAATCATATAGTAGATATGATCAACATAATGATGTTCACCATTGAAAACTACTCCATCTCACGTGATGATCGGTTATGGTTTAGTTGATTTGGATCACGTGATCACTTAGAGGATTAGAGGGATGTCTATCTAAGTGGGAGTTCTTAAGTAATTTGATTAATTGAACTTAAACTTATCATGAACTTAGTACCCGATAGTATCCTGCTTGTTTATGTTGATTGTAGATAGATGGCTCGTGCTGTTGTTCCGTTGAATTTTAATGCGTTCCTTGACAAAGCAAAGTTGAAAGATGATGGTAGCAATTACACGGCTGGGTCCGTAACTTGAGGATTATCCTCATTGCTGCTCAGAAGAATTACGTCCTGGAAGCACCGCTGGGTGCCAGGCCCGCTGCTGGAGCAACACCAGATGTTATGAACGTCTGGCAGAGCAAAGCTGATGACTACTCGATAGTTCAGTGTGCCATGCTTTACGGCTTAGAATCGGGACTTGAACGACGTTTTGAACGTCATGGAGCATATGAGATGTTCCAGGAGTTGAAGTTAATATTTCAAGCAAATGCCCGGATTGAGAGATATGAAGTCTCCAATAAGCTCTATAGCTGCAAGATGGAGGAGAATAGTTCTGTCAGTGAGCATATACTCAAAATGTCTGGGTATAATAATCACTTGATTCAGATGGGAGTTAATCTTCTAGATGATTGCGTCATTGACAGAATTCTCCAATCACTGCCACCAAGCTACAAGAGCTTCGTGATGAACTATAATATGTAAGGGGTGAACAAGACTATTCCCGAGCTCTTCGTAATGCTGAAAGCTGCGGAGGTAGAAATCAAAAAGGAGCATCAAGTGTTGATGGTCAGCAAGACCACTAGTTTCAAGAAAAAGGGCAAAGGGAAGAAGAAGGGGAACTTCAAGAAGAACAGCAAGCAAGTTGCTGCTCAAGAGAAGAAACCCAAGTCTGGACCTAAGCCTGAAACTGAGTGCTTCTACTGCAAGCAGACTGGTCACTGGAAGCGGAACTGCCCCAAGTATTTGGCAGATAAGAAGGATGGCAAGGTGAACAAAGGTATATGTGATATACATGTTATTGATGTGTACCTTACTAGAGCTCGCAGTAGCACCTGGGTATTTGATACTGGTTCTGTTGCTAATATTTGCAACTCGAAACAGGGACTACGGATTAAGCGAACAATGGCGAAGGACGAGGTGACGATGCGCGTGGGAAACGGTTCCAAAGTCGATGTGATCGCGGTCGGCACGCTACCTCTACATCTACCTTCGGGATTAATATTAGACCTAAATAATTGTTATTTGGTGCCAGCATTGAGCATGAACATTATATCTGGATCTTGTTTGATGTGAGACGGTTATTCATTTAAATCAGAGAATAATGGTTGTTCTATTTATATGAGTAATATCTTTTATGGTCATGCACCTTTGAAGAGTGGTCTATTTTTGATGAATCTCGATAGTAGTAACACACATATTCATAATGTAGAAGCCAAAAGATGCAGAGTTGATAATGATAGTGCAACTTTATTTGTGGCACTGCCGTTTAGGTCATATCGGTATAAAGCGCATGAAGAAACTCCATACTGATGGACTTTTGGAACCACTTGATTATGAATCACTTGGTACTTGTGAATCGTGCCTCATGGGCAAGATGACTAAAACACCGTTCTCCGGTACTATGGAGAGAGCAACAGATTTGTTGGAAATCATACATACCGATGTATGTGGTCCGATGAATATTGAGGCTCGTGGCGGATATCATTATTTTCTCACTTTCACAGATGATTTAAGCAGATATGGGTATATCTACTTAATGAAACATAAGTCTGAAACATTTGAAAAGTTCAAAGAATTTTAGAGTGAAGTTGAAAATCATCGTAACAAGAAAATAAAGTTTCTACGATCTGATCGTGGAGGAGAATATTTGAGTTACGAGTTTGGTGTACATTTGAAAACTTGTGGAATAGTTTCGCAACTCACGCCACCCAGAACACCACAGCGTAATGGTGTGTCCGAACGTCGTAATCGTACTTTACTAGATATGGTGCGATCTATGATGTCTCTTACTGATTTACCGCTATCGTTTTGGGGTTATGCTTTAGAGACGGCCGCATGCACGTTAAATAGGGCACCATCAAAATCCGTTGAGACGACACCTTATGAACTATGGTTTGGCAAGAAACCAAAGTTGTCGTTTCTTAAAGTTTGGGGCTGCGATGCTTATGTGAAAAAGCTTCAACCTGATAAGCTCGAACCCAAATCGGAGAAATGTGTCTTCATAGGATACCCAAAGGAGACTATTGGGTACACCTTCTATCACAGATCCGGAGGCAAGACATTCATTGCTAAGAATGGATCATTTCTAGAGAAGGAGTTTCTCTCGAAAGAAGTGAGTGGGAGGAAAGTAGAACTTGATGAGGTAACTGTACCTGCTCCCTTATTGGAAAGTAGTACATCACAGAAAACTGTTTCTGCGACACCTATACCAATTAGTGAGGAAGCTAATGATGATGATCATGAAACTTCAGGACAAGATACTACTGAACCTCGTAGATCAACCAGAATGAGATCCGCACCAAAGTGGTACGGTAATCCTGTTCTGGAAATCATGCTACTAGATCATGATGAACCTACGAACTATGAAGAAGCGATGGTGAGCCCAGATTCCGCAAAGTGGCTTGAAGCCATGAAATCTGAGATGGGATCCATGTATGAGAACAAAGTATGGACTTTGGTTGACTTGCCCGATGATCGGCAAGCAATGAGAATAAATGGATCTTCAAGAAGAAGACTGACGCTGATGGTAATGTTACTGTCTACAAAGCTCGACTTGTCGCAAAAGGCTTTCGACAAGTTCAAGGGGTTGACTACGATGAGACCTTCTCACCCGTAGCGATGCTTAAGTCTGTCCGAATCATGTTAGCAATTGCCGCATTTTATGATTATGAAATTTGGCAGATGGATGTCAAAACTGCATTCCTGAATGGATTTCTAGAAGAAGAGTTGTATATGATGCAACCAGAAGGTTTTGTCCATCCAAAGGGAGCTAACAAAGTGTGCAAGCTCTAGCGATCCATTTATGGACTGGTGCAAGCATCTCGGAGTTGGAAGAAATGCTTTGATAGTGTGATCAAAGCATTTGGTTTTATACAGACTTTCGGAGAAGCCTGTATTTACAAGAAAGTGAGTGGGAGCTCTGTAGCATTTCTGATATTATATGTGGATGACATATTGCTGATTGGAAATGATATAGAATTTTTGGATAGCATAAAGGGATACTTGAATAAGAGTTTTTCAATGAAAGACCTCGGTGAAGCTGCTTACATATTGGGCATTAAGATCTATAGAGATAGATCAAGACGCTTAATTGGACTTTCACAAAGCACATACCTTGACAAGATTTTGAAGAAGTTCAAAATGGATCAAGCAAAGAAAGGGTTCTTGCCTGTGTTGCAAGGTGTGAAGTTGAGTCAGACTCAATGCCCGACCACTGCAGAAGATAGAGAGAAAATGAAAGATGTTCCCTATGCTTCAGCCATAGGCTCTATCATGTATGCAATGCTGTGTACCAGACCTGATGTGTGCTTTGCTATAAGTTTAGCAGGGAGGTACCAAAGTAATCCAGGAGTGGATCACTGGACAGCGGTCAAGAACATCCTGAAATACCTGAAAAGGACTAAGGATATGTTTCTCGTATATGGAGGTGACAAAGAGCTCACCGTAAACGGTTACGTTGATGCAAGCTTTGACACTGATCCGGACGATTCTAAATCGCAAACCGGATACGTGTTTACATTAAACGGTGGAGCTGTAAGTTGGTGCAATTCTAAACAAAGCGTCGTAGCGGGATCTACATGTGAAGCGGAGTACATAGCTGCTTCGGAAGCAGCGAACGAAGGAGTCTGGATGAAGGAGTTCATATCCGATCTAGGTGTCATACCTAGTGCATCGGGTCCAATGAAAATCTTTTGTGACAATACTGGTGCAATTGCCTTGGCAAAGGAATCCGGATTTCACAAGAGGACCAAGCACATCAAGAGACGCTTCAATTCCATCCGGGATCTAGTCCAGGTGGGAGACATAGAGATTTGCAAGATACATACGGATCTGAATGTTGTAGACCCGTTGACTAAGCCTCTTCCACGAGCAAAACATAATCAGCACCAAGGCTCCATGGGTGTTAGAATCATTACTATGTAATCTAGATTACTGACCCTAGTGCAAGTGGGAGACTGAAGGAAATATGCCCTAGAGGCAATAATAAAGTTATTATTTATTTCCTTATATCATGATAAATGTTTATTATTCATGCTAGAATTGTATTAACCGGAAACATAATACATGTGTGAATACATAGACAAACTTAGTGTCACTAGTATGCCTCTACTTGACTAGCTCGTTAATCAAAGATGGTTATGTTTCCTAACCATGAACAAAGTGTTGTTATTTGATTAACGAGGTCACATCATTAGTAGAATGATCTGATTGACATGACCCATTCCATTAGCTTAGCACCCGATCGTTTAGTATGTTGCTATTGCTTTCTTCATGACTTATACATGTTCCTATGACTATGAGATTATGCAACTCCCGTTTACCGGAGGAACACTTTGTGTGCTACCAAACATCACAACGTAACCGGATGTGATCACGGACATGACGAGGAGTCTCAGAATGGTCGAGACATAAAGATTGATATATTGGACGGCTATATTCGGACACCGGAAGGGTTCCGGGTGATTTCGGAGAAAACCGGAATGCCGGAGGGGTTACTGGAACCCCCCGGGGAAGTAATGGGCCTTATTGGGCCTTAGGGGAGAGAGAGGGCTGCGGCCTAGGAGGTGGCGCGCCCCCCCATGGGGGGTCCGAATTGGACTAGGGAGGGGGGGCGCGGCCCCTCTTTCCCTCTCCCTCTCCTTCTCTTTCCTTCCCCCTTAGGTTTCCTAATTGGATTAGGAAAGGGGAGTCCTACTCCCACTAGGAGGAGGACTCCCCCTCCCCTTGGCGCGCCCCATAGGGCCGGCCGGCCTCCCCCTTGCTCCTTTATATACGGGGGCAAGGGGGCACCCTAGGACACACAAGTTGATCCACGTGATCGTTCCTTAGCCGTGTGCGGTGCCCCCCTGCCACCATATTCCACCTCGATCATATCGTTGTAGTGCTTAGGCGAAGCCCTGCGTCGGTAGAACATCATCATCGTCACCATGCCGTTGTGCTGATGGAACTCATCCCCGAAGCTTTGCTGCATCGGAGCCCGGGGAGCGTCATCGAGCTGTACGTGTGCTAAGAACTCGGAGGTGCCGGAGTAACGGTGCTTGGATCGGTCGGATCGGGAAGACGTAAGACTACTTCCTCTACGTTGTGTCAACGCTTCCGCAGTCGGTCTGCGTGGGTACGTAGACAACACTCTCCCTCTCGTTGCTATGCATCACCATGATCTTGCGTGTGCGTAGGAATTTTTTTGAAATTACTGCGTTCCCCAACAGCATATCGTATAATCATACCCACGGATACTTGAGGTGACATTGGAGTATCTAGGTGACATTAGGGTTTTGATTGATTTGTGTCTTAAGGTGTTATTCTAGTACAAACTCTAGGGCTGTTTGTGACACTTATAGGAATAGCCCAACGGATTGATTGGAAAGAATAACTTTGAGGTGGTTTCGTACCCTACCATAATCTCTTCGTTTGTTCTCCGCTATTAGTGACTTTGGAGTGACTCTTTGTTGCATGTTGAGGGATAGTTATGTGACCCAGTTATGCTATTATTGTTGAGAGGACTTACACTAGCGAAAGTATGAACCATAGGCCTTATTTCCTATCATTGCAATACCGTTTACGCTCACTTTTATCACTTGTTACCTTGCTGTTTTTATCATTTCAGATTACAAATACCTTTATCTACTATCCATATACCACTTGTTTCACCATCTCTTCGCCGAACTAGTGCACCTATACAATTTACCATTGTATTGGGTGTGTTGGGGACACAAGATACTCTTTGTTATTTGGTTGCAGGGTTGCTTGAGAGAGACCATCTTCATCCTACGCCTCCTATGGATTGATAAACCTTAGGTCATCCACTTGAGGAAAATTTGCTACTGTCCTTCAAACCTCTGCACTTGGAGGCCCAACAACGTCTACAAGAAAAAGGTTGTGTAGTAGACATCAAGCTCTTTTCTGGCGCCATTGCCGGGGAGGTGAGTGCTTGAAGGTATATCTTTAGATCTTGCAATCAAATCTTTTTGTTTCTTGTTTTAGCACTAGTTAGTCTATAAAAGAAAACTACCAAAAAAATGGAATTGAGTTTGTCTCATACGCTTCATCTTTTTAATATCTTTCGTGAGTATAATGGAAAGGAAAATTGTGCCAAAGTGTTAGAAGAAGAATGCATTAAAATGTTTGGCACTAAATCTTTGATTGATGAGCATGATTGCAATGTTGTTAGTACGAATTCTTTGAATATCCATGATGCTAATGATGATTGCACTAGTTATGATGAAAATGCCTCCTATAAACATGTCAATTTTTGTGGGGTAGATTGGGTTTGCAAGTACACACCAAATAGGTAAGATAGATATTGTAAGAGGCATAAGTACTTAGAAACCAAATTGTTGCAAGAAGAGCTAGATGAATGTGCTGAAAATTTATCTTTTCTTAGCCCTACTTGTGAACTTTGCAATGAACGTGATCATTTTAGTACCCAATGCAAATTGTTTCATGAGCGTATCGTGTCCAAAAATTGCGATGACTTGATTTCCCTTGCACATCATAATGAACTTAGTTTGCTCTTGGGTTATGAAGAAATTAAACGTAGAACTAAGGATATTCCAAAATTTGCCCTTGATAAAGTTCTTCATTTTGATCTAGAAGAAATTTATATGTATTGTGCGGTGAATTGCATTGAAAATCCTTATATTGCCAATCACATAAAGAAAATAAAACAAATAGAGGATGAAGAGAATACTAATGAAAGGGAAGAGACTTCCCAATATCCTCCTATTATTTCTTATGATGAATCAGGTAACGAGGAGGAGCTTTCTATCCAACCAATCTCATTAATAAGGAGCTCCAAAAAGAGGATTGAACCCACACATGATGTGGTAAAGAAGAAGAAAAGAAAAAGGAAGAGAGGTAAAAAGGTATCTCTCCCAAATAAAGTTGCTCCTATTATTGTTGTGCCTCATGAAAATGAAGATGATACACTTGATGATGATATTGTTATGCCTATTGCTTGTTGTGATGATTATGATTGAGAAGATAATGATACTTCTTATGATCTTGAAAATCTTTTTGGTACTTGCTTGGAAGAATATAATAATTGCTATACTATTGGTGCTATCTATACTATTAATGATGAGAGTGATTATGCTTATGATATGAAAAGGCCCAAGCTTGGGGAAGCTATGTTTGATTAGGATGACATATTTGAGAATATATTTGCTGCAATTAATGTTTGTCCCAAGCTTGGGGAAGCTATGATTACTGAAGATGATATTTTTATCTCGCAAGTTTTGATATGCAAGTTTATAATGATGATAGCATGCCTCCTACTTATGATGATTATTGTGATGATACTTATGCTATAAAAGTAGTGATTATATTTATAAAAATTGCCGTGGTTATGATTACCCCTTCTCTGAACATTACTCTTTTAATGTGGAAACAATTCATAGTATTCAAGTTTCCTATGATACTCCCAGTATTCCGAATAAGAAGAATTTTGCTTATGTGGAGAGTAATAAATTTTCTATGCTTGTAGATCATGAAAAGAATGCTTTAGGTACTGGTTATATTGTTAAATTCATTCATGATGCTACTGAAAATTATTATGAGGGAGGAATATATGCTTGTAGGAATTGCAATAATATCAAGTTTCCTCTCTATGTGCTTAAAGTTTTGAAGTTATGCTTGTTTTGCCTTCCTATGATAGTTGATTATTTCTCCCATAAGTTGTTTGCTCACAAAATCCCTATGCATAGGAAGTGGGTTAGACTTAAATGTGCTAGTCATATTCTTCATGATGCTCTATTTATGTTTCAATTCTTATCCTTTATGTGAGCATCATTAAAACATCATGCCTAGCTAGGGGCGTTAAACGATAGTGCTTATTGGGAGGCAACCCAATTTTATTTTTATTCCTTGCCTTTTGTTCCTGTTTAGTAATAAATAATTCATCTAGCCTCCGTTTAGATGTGGTTTTATGCTTTTAATTAGTGTTTGTGCCAAGTAGAACCTTTGGGAAGACTTGGGGGAAGTCTTTGTGATCATGCTGTAAAAAAACAGAAACTTTAGCGCTCACGAGAATTGCTGCCATTTTTTATTAGAGTTCTATTTAGTTAATTCTTTTTGCAGATGATTAATTGTAACATCCCAAATTTTTAAAATTTGGAATGTTAATAGGATCATTCTTTTCATTATGATTTCTATGCTTATTTAAATTTTCTGGATATTTAAATTCATTGTTGAAGCTCAAAGTTATTTTTGAGTTGTTATAATGCTCTTTATGTGCTTGCATTGCATAAAATATATTTTTTCAAAAGTGCATATGTGTTCTAAAAATGTTCACAGTATTCGATATTAGTAGTAATATTTTACTGTGCGTTATGGTAATTTTAGGAGTCTATATGTATTTTTGTTCTAGCCAAATAGACCTCCTGTTCAGTATAATTGCTCAGCCAGATTCTACTATTCATCGGGCTGTACAGGGGCAGCCCATTCCTATTCCTCGCCCCGTGCGCTAGAGCAGTGCAGCAGCAGCTAGCAGGCCGAAGCCCAGCGAGTAGCCCACCACGTCGATTCGTTTTTTTTCTCTGCCACTGACCACCCTGACCCACACGTCATCCCTTTCCTCATCCGTGTTCTTCCTGGACACCCAATCCTGAACCAAATCTGCCTCGATTCGGCTCAACCCTTGCTCCTCGCGCACTCCGACCCTCATATAAATAATCCCCTAACCTTTCTTGTCCGATTTTTGCCAAAATCTCCTGTTCCCGTGCCCTAGGGCGTCGTCCCGATCTTGCCGGAGTTCCGCCACCGCCTGAAGCTTCTGCTGGTGCGTTTTGACGCCACCAGAGGGCGTGATCCTCCCCGAAGAGGCTCCCTTTGTCTTCACAGGAGAGTTCTGCGACTGCCCGCCCTTCCTCCACCGCCGAAGACGCGCGGAAGCCATCGCCGTCTTTCCCCCTGGTCGCTCACGCCGTCGTCTTCTTCAGGTCCGGCGCACAGCTCCTCTATTCTCCAGTGTGTCGCCCCATCCGTCCGATCTCCGTTGGATGGCTACGCTTAGATCTTTGCTATTTTTTTCTTTGAAACGGTTTAAGTTATAAACCGGCCGTTCGCCATTTATCCCTAGCAGCGAACACACCCAGCCAGTCCTGTCACGCCACGTGTCACATCCACAGTGCCGCAGCAGTTCTTCCAGAAATCAGTTTTGGCACAATTTATTTTGGGCAGATTTCATACCAAAATTTCATTTAAGTATATCTTTTAGCCTGTACTCCAAATTCACCGATTCTTTTTCCTGTGTACTCGTAGAGACCAGGAGAATACTGCAGAACCAAAATTTCACGTTTTTGAACTATTCAAATTTGAATTTGCTCAAATTTGAAATCAACCTTCCGGAGGCCATATCTCTCAAACCGTTTATCCAAATTAGTTGATTCTGTTTGCATTGTGATCCTACTAGCATGTAGATATTATATTACTATTGTTAAGTTTTGTTATTTAAGTTTTTATTTGAATTCATTGTTGTTTACTTTATTTTAGTGTTATGTGAGCATAGTTTATTTATCGGTGCCTTCGTTAATCGTATAGATTGTCCGGAGTGCGAAGCGGATCCGAATTAAGCATTAGAGTACTTCAACACCGTTCAAGGCAAGTTTACACTTTTGGTTATGCTCACCCTATATTCTGCTATGCATGTGTGGTTCTTATGCTATGATATATATGTTTGGTTGATCATTATATTTCGTGCTGCCATGTTTTGGTGTTGATTGTGTTATGTGATGGTGTGATCAACTTTATGGTAGACGTGGGCATGTGTCGAGTGATCTGTGAAAGTGGTGAGTGTTTATAGCCGTAGGCTCGGGATTATTAACCAGGTGAATGCGTCACTGGTAGAGCACTCTATTGTCCCTAGAGAATGTGCCATTGACAGAGCGCACTTGAGGCGAGGTATAGTTTTCGAAACATAAATCAGGTGAATGCGTCCTTGGCAGAGCGCTCTATTGTTTCTAGAGAATGCGCCACTGACAGAGCGCACTTGAGATACTTCTGAAGTTCTTGTCATGTTTATTTAGAATCTTTGGGTTATCTTGGCCGAGTAAACTAGAGATGGTTGTGAGTTCAGGTAGTGGAGGTAGGTGAAGACATTCTTCTACAAACTAACTTGTGTGTTTTGTTTGTCATACATTGCTTTGTGGATGTAGGTTTGCTATATCATATTGTGTGATTTGCCAATACATTCAATGTATTGACCCTTGTGGTTGCAACTTATCATGTTGCAGGATTTTCAGATGACCAGTGAGATACAGTATAGGGTTGCGAGTCTTCACTCAACATGTTCTCCAGTGGGCATTGATGGACTCATCGTTGATTATGCTACCTTTCCGCTGTTATTATTGAATAAAGTTAGCCATGTGCTATTCAGTTTGTAATACTTTACAAATTCTGGATCATACGTTGTAGTAAATGATGCACTTGTTATTTGATATTCATATGTAGTGTGTGTGCTAGCGAGTCGATCCAGGGACTAGCACAGTGAGCACAGAGACATTGAATCTTATCAGGTTCGGGTCATTACATTAATAGAAAAATTCCTCAGGTCCAGCAATTTATTTTAGAATTTTTGGGGTTCCAGAAGTTTGCGTTAGTTACAGATTACTACAGACTGTTCTGTTTTTGACAGATTCTGTTTTTCGTGTGTTGTTTGCTTATTTTGATGAATCTATGGCTAGTAAAATAGTTTATAAACCATATAGAAGTTGGGATACATTAGGTATAACACCCATATAAATAAAGAATGAGTTCATTACAGTACCTTGAAGTGGTGATTTACTTTCTTTCGCTAACGGAGCTTACGAGTTTTCTGCTAAGTTTTGTGTTGTGAAGTTTTCAAGTTTTGGGTAAGGATTCAATGGACTATGGAATAAGGAGTGGCAAGAGCCTAATATTGGGGATGCCCAAGGCACCCCAAGGTAATATTCAAGGACAACCAAGAGCCTAAGCTTGGGGATGCCCCGGAAGGCATCCCCTCTTTCGTCTTCGTTCATCGGTAACTTTACTTGGAGCTATATTTTTATTCACCACATGATATGTGTTTTGCTTGGAGTGTCAATTTATTTTGTTAGGATTTGCTTGCTTTTATTTAGAAAAATGTTTTGCATCTTTTATTTCAATAAAAGTGGCATTGATAGCCTTTACTATGCCTATTTTACAAGTATACATGTTGCTGTTTGGAAACAGAAAGTTTACCGCTGTTGCAATAATTCCCTAGAAAAGTCAGAATGTGATAAAATGTTGAAACCTCCTACATATTAAGCTCTGATAAATTTAATACAGTGGGAATTTTCTTTCATAATTTTTGGAGTTAGGGAAGTATGGATGTTGCAGCATTCTTTACAGACTATCCTGTTTAGGCAGATTGCTGTTATGTTTGCATTGTTTGCATATGTTTGCTTCTTTAATGATTCTATTTGAGGATAGGACTATTAAATGTGCAGAGGAATTTAGTATGCAATGTTGAATAATAATTTTAGTGATTTTCTACAGTAGAGTATGATAAGGTTTTTGCAATGGTTTATACTAACTTATCTCACGAGTCCTTGTTGAGTTTTGTGTGGATGAAGCTTTTGAGATTTAGGGAGACCGTGATATGAGAGGAATTAAGGAGACACAAAAGCTCAAGCTTGGGGATGCCCTAGGCACCCCAAGATAATATTTCAGGAAGTCTCAAGCGTCTAATCTTGGGGATGCCCCGGTTGGCATCCCACCTTTCTTCTTCAACAACTATCGGTTAGTATCAATTGATCCTAAGTTTTTGCTTCTTCACATGATGTTTGCTATTCTTAGATGTCATTTTCTTTTGCTTTGCTTGCTGTTTGAATAAAATACCAAGATCTGAAATTCTTAAATGTTAGAGAGTCTTCACATAGTTGCATAATTATTCGACTACTCATTGATCTTCACTTATATCTTTCAGAGTAGTTTGTCGTTTGCTCTAGTGCTTCACTTATATCTTTTAGAGCATGGTGGTAGTTTTATTTTAAAGAAATAGATGATCTGTCATGCTTCACTTAGATTATTTTGAGAGTCTTAATAGCATGGTAATTTGCTTAAAATCCTAATATGCTAGGCATCCAAGATGGATATAATAAAACTTTCTTATGAGTGTATTGAATACTAAGAGAAGTTTGATGCTTGATGATTGTTTTGAGATATGGGGGTAATAATATCAAAGTCATGCTAGTTGAGTAGTTGTGAAATTGAGAAATACTTGTGTTGAAGTTTGCAAGTCCCATAGCATGCACGTATGGTAAACGTTGTGTAACAAATTCGAAACATGAGGTGTTATTTGATTGTCCTCCTTATGAGTGGCGGTCGGGGACGAGCGATGGTCTTTTCCGACCAATCTATCCCCCTAGGAGCATGCGCGTAGTGCCGATGTTTTTGATGACTTGTAGATTTTTGCAATAAGTATGTGAGTTCTTTATGACTAATGTTGAGTCCATGGATGATACACACTCTCACCCTTCCATCCTTGCTAGCCTCTTCGGTACCGTCCATTGCCCTTTCTCACATTGAGATTTGGCGCAAACTTCGCCGGTGCATCCAAACCCCGTGATATGATACACTCTTTCACACATAAACCTCCTTATATCTTCCTCAAAACAGCCACCATACCTACCTATTATGGCATTTCCATAGTCATTCCGAGATATATTGCCATGCAACTTTCCACCATCCAGTTTATCATGACACATTCATCGTTGTCATATTGCTTAGCATGATCATGTAGTTGATATAGTATTTGTGGCAAAGCCACCATTCATAATTTTTTCATACTTGTCACTCTTGATTCATTGCATATCCCGGTACACCGCCGGAGGCATCCATATACAGTCCTACTTTGTTCTAGTATCGAGTTGTAATCATTGAGTTGTAAATAAATAGAAGTGTGATGATCATCATTCAATAGAGCATTGTCCCAAAAAAATAAAGGCCAAAGAAAAAAAAGAAGGCCCAAAAAAAATAAAAAATAAAAAGGGGCAATGTTACTATCCTTTTTTCCACACTTGTGCTTCAAAGTAGCACCATGTTCTTCATATAGAGAGTCTCTTGAGTTATCACTTTCATATACTAGTGGGAATTTTCATTATAGAACTTGGCTTGTATATTCCAACAATGGGCCTCCTCAAGTGCCCTAGGTCTTCGTGAGCAAGCAAGTTGGATGCACACCCACTAGTTTCTTTTGTTGAGCTTTCATACATTTATAGCTCTAGTGCATCTGTTGCATGGCAATCCCTAGTCCTTGCATTAACATCAATCAGTGGGCATCTCCATAGCCCATTGATTAGCCTCGTTGACGTGAGACTTTCTCCTTTTTGTATTCTCCACATAACCCCTCATTATTCTATTCCACCCATAGTGCTATATCCATGGCTCGCGCTCATGTATTGCGTGAAAGTTTATAGGTTTGAGATTACTAAAGTATGAAACAATTGCTTGGCTTATCATCGGGGTTGTGCATGATGAGAGCATTCTTGTGTGACGAAAATGAAACATGACTAAACTATATGATTTTGTAGGGATGAACTTTCTTTGGCCATGTTATTTTGAGAAGACATAATTGCTTAGTTAGTATGCTTGAGGTATTATCATTTTTATGTCAATATGAACTTTTGTCTTGAATCTTTCGGATCTGAATATTCATATCACAAGTAGGAAGAATTACATTGAAATTATGCCAACTAGCATTCCACATCAAAAATTATCTTTTTTATCATTTACCTACTCGAGGACGAGCAGGAATTAAGCTTGGGGATGCTTGATAAGTCTCCAACGTATCTATAATTTTTGATTGCTCCATGCTATATTATCTACTATTTTGGGTAGTACTGGGCTTTATTATCCACTTTTATATTACTTTTGGGACTAACCTATTAACCGGAGGCCCAGCCCAGATTTGTTGTTTTATGCCTATTTCAGTGTTTCGAAGAAAAGGAATATCAAACGGAGTCGAAACGGAACGAAATCAACTGGAGAAGTTATTTTTGGAAGGAAACCTACCGGATAGACTTGGACCCTACGTCAGAAGATGAAGGAGATGCTCACGAGGGTAGGGGGCACGCCCACCGCCCTGGGGGGCGCCCCCCTGCCTCGTGCCCCCCCTTCGGTCCACCGACGTACTCCTTTCACCCATATATACCTACGTATCGTAAAACTTCTAGAACAGAGATTAGATCAGGAGTTCCACCGCCAGAAGCCTCCGTAGCCACCGAAAGCCAATCTAGACCCGTTCCGGCACCCTGCCGGAGGGGGCAATCCCTCTCCGGTGGCCATCTTCATCATCCCGGTGCTCTCCATGACGAGGAGGGAGTAGTTCTCCCTCGGGGCTGAGGGTATGTACCAGTAGCTATGTGTTTGATCTCTCCTCTCTCTCGTGTTCTTGATTTGGCACGATCTTGATGTATCGCGAGCTTTGCTATTATAGTTGGATCTTATGTTTCTCCTCCCCCTCTTCTCTCTTGTAATGAATTGAGTTTCCCCTTTGAAGTAATCTTATCGGATTGAGTCTTTAAATATTTGAGAACACTTGATGTATGTCTTGCCGTGCATATCTGTGGTGACAATGGGATATCACGTGATTCACTTGATGTATGTTTTGGTGATCAACTTGCGGGTTCCGCCCATGAACCTATGCATAGGGGTTTGCACACGTTTTCTTCGTGATTCTCCGATAGAACTTTGGGGCACTCTTTGAGGTCCTTTGTGTTGGTTGAATAGATGAATCTAAGATTGTGTGATGCATATCGTATAATCATACCCACGGATACTTGAGGTGACATTGGAGTATGTAGGTTACATTAGGGTTTTGATTGATTTGTGTCTTAAGGTGTTATTCTAGTACGAACTCTAGGGCTGTTTGTGACACTTATAGGAATAGCCCAACGGATTGATTGGAAAGAATAACTTTGAGGTGGTTTCGTACCCTACCATACTCTCTTCGTTTGTTCTCTGCTATTAGTGACTTTGGAGTGACTCTTTGTTGCATGTTGAGGGATAGTTATGTGATCCAATTATGCTATTATTGTTGAGAGGACTTACACTAGTGAAAGTACGAACCCTAGGCCTTATTTCCTATCATTGCATTACCGTTTACGCTCACTTTTATCACTTGTTACCTTGCTGTTTTTATAATTTCAGATTACAAATACCTTTATCTACTATCCATATACCACTTGTTTCACCATCTCTTCGCCGAACTAGTGCACCTATACAATTTACCATTGTATTGGGTGTGTTGGGGACACAAGAGGCTCTTTGTTATTTGGTTGCTGGGTTGCTTGAGAGAGACCATCTTCATCCTACGCCTCCTACGGATCGATAAACCTTAGGTCATCCACTTGAGGGAAATTTGCTATTATCCTACAAACCTCTGGACTTGGAGGCCCAACAACGTCTACAAGAAGAAGGTTGTGTAGTAGCCATCAATGCACATCACTATAAGCCTTGCAAGCAATGCAACTAATGAGTTAGTTGCGGGATGATGTATTACGAAACGAGTAAAGAGACTTGCCGGTAACGAGATTGAACTAGGTATTGAGATACCGACGATCGAATCTCGGGCAAGTAACATACCGATGACAAAGGGAACAACGTATGTTGTTATGTAGTTTGACCGATAAATATCTTCGTAGAATATGTAGGAACCAATATGATCATCTAGGTTCCGCTATTGGTTATTGACCAGAGATGAGTCTCAGTCATGTCTACATAGTTCTCGAACCCGTAGGGTCCGTACGCTTAACGTTCTATGACGATTTGTATTATGAGTTATGTGATTTGATGACCAAAGTTTGTTCAGAGTCACGGATGAGATCGGGGACATGACGAGGAGTCTCAAAATGGTCGAGACGTAAACATCGAAATATTGGAAGGCTATATTCGGACATCGGAAAGGTTCCGAGTGATTCGGGTATTTTGGAGTACCCGAGAGTTACGGGAATTCGTCGGGAGAAGTATTGGGCCTTATTGGGCCATACGGGAATAGAGGAGGTAGGCCAAAGGGAAGGAGGTGCGCACCCCCTTGCCCTTTCCTACTCCCTCTCTCTTTCCTTCTTTCTTCTTTCCTACTCCGGAAAGGAAAAGGGGAATCCTACTAGGACTCGGGAGTCCTAGTAGGACTCCCCACACTTGGCGTGCGCCCTCTAGGGCCGGCCTCCTCCTCGTCCCTCCTTTATGTATGTGGCCAGGGGAACCCCATATACACAAGTTGATTGTTCCAAGCCGTGTGTGGTGCCCTCCTCCACCATAATCCACCTCGATCATATCGTAGCAGTGCTTAGGCGAAGCCCTGCGTCGGTAGCAACATCGTCACCATCATCACGCCGTCGTGCTGACGGAACTCTCCCTCGAAGCTCTGCTGGATCGGAGTTTGTGGGGCGTCATCAAGCTGAACGTGTGCTGAACTCGGAGGTGCCATGCGTTCGGTACTTGAATCGGTCGGATCATGAAGACGTACGACTACATCAACCGCGTTCTCATAACGCTTCTGCTTACGGTCTAAGAGGCTACATGGACGATACTCTCCCCTCTCGTTGCTATGCATCACCTGTTGGGGAACGTAGTAATTTTGAAAATTTTCCTACACACACGCAAGATCATGGTGATGTATAGCAACGAGGGGGAGAGTATTGTCTATGTACCAACGCAGACCGACTGCGGAAGCGATCTCACAACGTAGAGGAAGTAGTCGTACGTCTTCTTCCCGATCCGACCGATCCAAGCACCATTACTACGGCACCTCCGAGTTCTTAGCACACGTTCAGCTCGATGACGATCCTCGGGCTCCGATCCAGCAAAGCGTCGAGGAAGAGTTCCGTCAGCACAACGGCGTGGTGACGATCTTGATGTACTACCGACGCAGGGCTTCGCCTAAGCTCTACAACGATATGACCGAGGTGGAATTTGGTGGCAGGGGGCACCGCACACGGCTAAGGAACGATCAACAATGATCAACTTGTGTGTCTATGGGGTGCCCCTGCCCCCGTATATAAAGGAGCAGGGGGAGGGGTTCGGCCGGCCAGGGAGAGAGGCGCAGGGGGAGTCCCACTCCTACCGGGAGTAGGACTCCCCCCCCCAATCCTATTCCTAATAGGACTCTTCAAGGAGAAGAGAGAAGAGAGGGGGGCCGGCCCCTTCTCCTAGTCCTAATAGGACTAGGGAAGGGGGGAGGCGCGCAGCCCTTGTAGGCAGCCCCTTTTCACTTTTCCACTAAGGCCCAATAGGCCCATTTGCCTCCCGGGGGGTTCCGGTAACCCTCCTGGTATTCCGGTAAAATCCCGATTTCACCCGGAACACTTCCGGTGTCCAAACATAGGCTTCCAATATATCAATCTTTACGTCTCGACCATTTCGAGACTCCTCGTCATGTCCGTGATCACATCCGAGACTCCGAACAACCTTCGGTACATCAAAATGCATAAACTCATAATAACTGTCATCGTAACGTTAAGCGTGCGGACCCTACGGTTCGAGAACAATGTAGACATGACCGAGACACGTCTCCGGTCAATAACCAATAGCGGGACCTGGATGCCCATATTGGCTCCCACATATTCTACGAAGATCTTTATCGGTCAGACCGCATAACAACATACGTTGTTACCTTTGTCATCGGTATGTTACTTGCCCGAGATTCGATCGTCGGTATCCAATACCTAGTTCAATCTCGTTACTGGCAAGTCTCTTTACTCGTTCTGTAATACATCATCTCATAACTAACATCTTAGTTATTATGCTTGCAAGGCTTATGTGATGTGTATTGCCGAGAGGGCCCAGAGATACCTCTCCGACAATCGGAGTGACAAACCCTAATCTCGAAATACGCCAACCCAACATCTACCATTGGAGACACCTGTAGTACTCCTTTATAATCACCCAGTTACGTTGTGACGTTTTTAGTACCCAAAGTATTCCTCCGGTAAACAGGAGTTGTATAATCTCATAGTTATAGGAACATGTATAAGTCATGAAGAAAGCAATAGCAACATACTAAATGATCGGGTGCTAAGCTAATGGAATGGGTCATGTCAATCAGATCATTCAACTAATGATGTGACCTCGTTAATCAAATAACAACTCTTTGTTCATGGTTAGGAAACATAACCATCTTTGATTAACGAGCTAGTCAAGTAGAGGCATACTAGTGACACTCTGTTGGTCTATGTATTCACACATGTATTACGTTTCCGGTTAATACAATTCTAGCATGAATAATAAACATTTATCATGATATAAGGAAATAAATAATAACTTTATTATTGCCTCTAGGGCATATTTCCTTCAGTCTCCCACTTGCACTAGAGTCAATAATCTAGATTACACAGTAATGATTCTAACACCCATGGAGCCTTGGTGCTGATCATGTTTTGCTCGTGGAAGAGGCTTAGTCAACGGGTCTGCAACATTCAGATCCGTATGTATCTTGCAAATCTCTATGTCTCCCACCTGGACTAAATCCCGGATGGAGTTGAAGCGTCTCTTGATGTGTTTGGTTCTTTTGTGAAATCTGGATTCCTTTGCCAAGGCAATTGCACCAGTATTGTCACAGAAGATTTTCATTGGACCCGATGCACTAGGTATGACACCTAGATCGGATATGAACTCCTTCATCCAGACTTCTTCGTTCGCTGCTTCCGAAGCAGTTATGTACTCCGCTTCACATGTAGATCCCGCTACGACGCTTTGTTTAGAACTGCACCAACTGACAGCTCCACCGTTTAAAGTAAACACGTATCCGGTTTGCGATTTAGAATCGTCCGGATCAGTGTCAAAGCTTGCATCAACGTAACCTCTTACGGTGAGCTCTTTGTCACCTCCATATACGAGAAACATATCCCTAGTCCTTTTCAGGTATTTTAGGATGTTCTTGACCGCTGTCAAGTGATCCACTCCTGGATTACTTTGGTACCTCCCTGCTAAACTTATAGCAAGGCACACATCAGGTCTGGTACACAGCATTGCATACATGATAGAGCCCATGGCTGAAGCATAGGGAACATCTTTCATTTTCTCTCTATCTTCTGCGGTGGTCGGGCATTGAGTCTGACTCAACTTCACACCTTGTAACACAGGCAAGAACCCTTTCTTTGCTTGATCCATTTTGAACTTCTTCAAAATCTTGTCAAGGTATGTGCTTTGTGAAAGTCCAATTAAGCGTCTTGATCTATCTCTATAGATCTTTATGCCTAATATGTAAGCAGCTTCCCCGAGGTCTTTCATCGAAAAACTTTTATTCAAGTATCCCTTTATGCTATCCAGAAATTCTATATCATTTCCAATCAGCAATATGTCATCCACATATAATATCAGAAATGCTACAGAGCTCCCACTCACTTTCTTGTAAATACAGGCTTCTCCAAAAGTCTGTATAAAGCCAAATGCTTTGATCACACTATCAAAGCGTTTATTCCAACTCCGAGATGCTTGCACCAGTCCATAAATGGATCGCTGGAGTTTGCACACTTTCTGAGCTCCCTTCGGATCGACAAAACCTTCTGGTTGCATCATATACAATTCTTCTTCCAGAAATCCATTCAGGAATGCAGTTTTGACATCCATTTGCCATATTTCATAATCATAAAATGCAGCAATTGCTAACATAATTCTGACGGACTTAAGCATCGCTACGGGTGAGAAGGTCTCATCGTAGTCAACCCCTTGAACTTGTCGAAAACCTTTTGCGGCAAGTCGAGCTTTATAGACAGTAATATTACCGTCAGCGTCAGTCTTTTTCTTGAAGATCCATTTATTCTCAATTGCTTGCCGATCATCGGGCAAGTCAACCAAAGTCCATACTTTGTTCTCATACATGGATCCCATCTCAGATTTCATGGCCTCAAGCCACTTTGCGGAATCTGGGCTCACCATCGCTTCTTCATAGTTCATAGGTTCATCATGATCTAGTAGCATGACTTCCAGAACTGGATTACCGTACCACTCTGGTGCGGATCTCACTCTGGTTGATCTACGTGGTTCAGTAGTATCTTGCCCTGAAGTTTCATGATCATCATCATTAGCTTCCTCACTAATTGGTATAGGTGTCGCAGAAACAGTTTTCTGTGATGTACTATTTTCCAATAAGGGAGCAGGTACAGTTACCTCGTCAAGTTCTACTTTCCTCCCACTCACTTCTTTCGAGAGAAACTCCTTCTCTAGAAATGATCCATTCTTAGCAACAAATGTCTTGCCTTCGGATCTGTGATAGAAGGTATACCCAACAGTTTCCTTTGGGTATCCTATGAAGACACATTTCTCCGCTTTGGGTTCGAGCTTATCAGGTTGAAGCTTTTTCACATAAGCATCGCAGCCCCAAACTTTAAGAAACGACAACTTTGGTTTCTTGCCAAACCATAGTTCATAAGGCGTCGTCTCAACGGATTTTGATGGTGCCCTATTTAACGTGAATGCGGCCGTCTCTAAAGCATAACCCCAAAACGATAGCGGTAAATCAGTAAGAGACATCATAGATCGCACCATATCTAGTAAAGTACGATTACGACGTTCGGACACACCATTACGCTGTGGTGTTCCGGGTGGCGTGAGTTGTGAAACTATTCCACAATTTTTCAAATGTATACCAAACTCGTAACTCAAATATTCTCCTCCACGATCAGATCGTAGAAACTTTATTTTCTTGTTACGATGATTTTCAACTTCACTCTGAAATTCCTTGAACTTTTCAAATGTTTCAGACTTATGTTTCATTAAGTAGATATACCCATATCTGCTTAAATCATCTGTGAAGGTGAGAAAATAACGATATCCGCCACGAGCCTCAATATTCATCGGACCACATACATCGGTATGTATGATTTCCAATAAATCTGTTGCTCTCTCCATAGTACCGGAGAACGGTGTTTTAGTCATCTTGCCTATGAGGCATGGTTCGCAAGTACCAAGTGATTCATAATCAAGTGGTTCCAAAAGCCCATCAGTATGGAGTTTCTTCATGCGCTTTACACCGATATGACCTAAACGGCAGTGCCACAAATAAGTTGCACTATCATTATCAACTCTGCATCTTTTGGCTTCTACATTATGAATATGTGTGTCACTACTATCGAGATTTAATAAGAATAGACCACTCTTCAAGGGTGCATGACCATAAAAGATATTACTCATATAAATAGAACAACCATTATTCTCTGATTTAAATGAATAACCGTCTTGCATCAAACAAGATCCAGATATAATGTTCATGCTCAACGCTGGCACCAAATAACAATTATTTAGGTCTAATATTAATCCCGAAGGTAGATGTAGAGGTACCGTGCCGACCGCGATCACATCGACTTTGGAACCGTTTCCCACGCGCATCGTCACCTCGTCCTTTGCTAGCGTCCGCTTATTCCGTAGTCCCTGTTTCGAGTTGCAAATATTAGCAACAGAACCAGTATCAAATACCCAGGTGCTACTGCGAGCTCTAGTAAGGTACACATCAATAACATGTATATCACATATACCTTTGTTCACCTTGCCATCCTTCTTATCCGCCAAATACTTGGGGCAGTTCCGCTTACAGTGACCAGTCTGCTTGCAGTAGAAGCACTCAGTTTCAGGCTTAGGTCCAGACTTGGGTTTCTTCTCCTGAGCAGCAACTTGCTTGCTGTTCTTCTTGAAGTTCCCCTTCTTCTTCCCTTTGCCCTTTTTCTTGAAGCCAGTGGTTTTGTTAACCATCAACACTTGATGCTCCTTCTTGATTTCTACCTCCGCAGCTTTCAGCATTGCGAAGAGCTCGGGAATAGTCTTGTTCATCCCTTGCATATTATAGTTCATCACGAAGCTCTTGTAGCTTGGTGGCAGTGATTGGAGAATTCTGTCAATGACGCAATCATCTGGAAGATTAACTCCCATCTGAATCAAGTGATTTTTAAACCCAGACATTTTGAGTATATGCTCACTGACAGAACTGTTCTCCTCCATCTTGCAGCTATAGAACTTATTGGAGACTTCATATCTCTCAATTCGGGCATTTGCCTAAGCACTACAACGGTATGATCGAGGTGGAATTTGGTGGCAGGGGGCACCGCACACGGCTAAGGAACGATCTCAAGGATCAACTTGTGTGTATTGGGGTGTCCCCTGCCCCCGTATATAAAGTTTGGAGGGAGGGGGGCTGGCCGGCCAAAGAGAGGGAGGCGCAGGAGGAGTCCTACTCCTACCGGGAGTAGGACTCCCCCCTCCAATCCTAGTCCAACTAGGAATCCTTTAAAGGGGAGAGAGAGAGAGGTGGCCGGCCCCTCTCCTAGTCCTAATAGGACTAGGGAGAGGGGGGGAGGCGCAGCCCTATGTGGGCTGCCCTCTCACCTTTCCACTAAGGCCCATGTTGGCCCATTTGGCTCCCGGGGGGTTCCGGTAACCCTCCCGGTAATCCGGTAAAATCCCGATTTCACCCGGAACACTTCCGATGTCCAAACATAGGCTTCCAATATATCAATCTTTACGCCTCGACCATTTCAAGACTCCTCGTCATGTCCGTGATCTCATCCGGGACTCCGAACAACCTTCGGTACATCAAAATGCATAAACTCATAATAACTATCATCGTAACGTTAAGTGTGCGGACCCTACGGTTCGAGAACAATGTAGACATGACCGAGACACGTCTCCGGTCAATAACCAATAGCGGGACCTGGATGCCCATATTGGCTCCTACATATTCTACGAAGATCTTTATCGGTCAGACCGCATAACAACATACGTTGTTCCCTTTGTCATCGGTATGTTACTTGCACGAGATTCGATCGTCGGTATCCAATACCTAGTTCAATCTCGTTACTGGCATGTCTGTTTACTCGTTCTGTAATACATCATCTCATAACTAACATCTTAGTTATTATGCTTGCAAGGCTTATGTGATGTATATTACCGAGAGGGCCCAGAGATACCTCTCCGACAATCGGAGTGACAAACCCTAATCTCGAAATACGCCAACCCAACATCTACCATTGGAGACATCTGTAGTACTCCTTTATAATCACCCAGTTACGTTGTGACGTTTGGTAGTACCCAAAGTGTTCCTCCGGTAAATGGGAGTTGCATAATCTCATAGTTATAGGAACATGTATAAGTCATGAAGAAAGCAATAGCAACATACTAAACGATCGGGTGCTAAGCTAATGGAATGGGTCATGTCAATCAGATCATTCAACTAATGATGTGACCTCATTAATCAAATAACAACTCTTTGTTCATGGTTAGGAAACATAACCATCTTTGATTAACGAGCTAGTCAAGTAGAGGCATACTAGTGACACTCTGTTGGTCTATGTATTCACACATGTATTATGTTTCCGGTTAATACAATTCTAGCATGAATAATAAACATTTATCATGATATAAGGAAATAAATAATAACTTTATTATTGCCTCTAGGGCATATTTCCTTCATCACCGTGATCTTGCGTGTGCGTAGGATTTTTTTTGAAATTACTGTGTTCCCCAACAGCGGTATTAGAGCCAAGTTTATGCCTAGATGTTATATGCACGACTAGAACACAAAGGAGTTGTGGGCGTTGGTATATACATATTGCTTGCCATCACTAGTTGATTCTTGATTCGGCAGCATTGCTGGATGGAGCGGCCCAGACCGACATTACGCGTACTCTTGTGCGAGACTGGTTCTACCGATGTGCTTCGCACACATGTGGCTAGTGGGTGTCTATTTCTCCAACTTTAGTTGAATCAGATTCAATGAACTGGGTTCTTTCTGAAGATCAAAAAGCAATCACTATACCACGTTGTGGTTTTTGATGCGTGGGTAAGAACGGTTCTTGCTCAGCCCGTAGCAGCCATGTAAAACTTGCAACAACAAAGTAGAGGACGTCTAACTTGTTTTTGTAGGGCTTGTTGTGATGTGATATGGTCAAGATGTGATGAGATATAAGTTGTGGTATGAGATGATCATGTTTTGTTGAAGTTATCGGCAACTGGAAAAAGCCTTATGGTTGTCTCTTTATTGCATAAGATGCAAGTGCCAAATTATTGCTTTACTTTATCGCTATGCGATAGCAATAGTTGGTGAGACGACCATGTGATGACACGTTGATAGAGATCAAGATGATGGAGATCATGGTGTCATGCCGGTGACGATAGAGATCATGACGGTACTTTGGAGATGGAGATCAAAGGCGCAAGATGATCATGACCATATCATGTCACATATTTTGATTGCATGTGATGTTTATCCTTTATGCATCTTATTTTGCTTAGTTTAGCAGTAGCATTATAAGATGATCTCTCACTAAATTTCAAGGTATAAGTGTTCTCCCTGAGTATGCACCATTGCGACAGTTCATCGTGCCGAGACACCACGTGATGATCGGGTGTGATAAGCTCTACGTTCACATACAATGGGTGCAAGCCAGTTTTCCACATGCAGAATACTCAGGTTAAACTTGACGAGCCTAGCATATGCAGATATGGCCTCGGAACACTGGAGACCGAAAGGTCGAGCGTGAATCATATAGTAGATATGATCAACATAGTGATGTTCACCATTGAAAACTACTCCATCTCACGTGATGATCAGACATGGTTTAGTTGATTTGGATCACGTGATCATTTAGATGACTAGAGCGATGTCTATCTAAGTCGGAGTTCTTAAGTAATATGATTAATTGAACTTTAATTTTTCATGAACTTAGTGCCTGATAGTATTTTGCTTAACTATGTTGTAGATCAATAGCTCGCGATGTAGCTCCCCGTTTTACTTATGATATGTTCCTAGAGAAAACTATGTTGAAAGATAATAGTAGCAATGATGCGCATTGGATCCGTGATCTGAGGATTATCCTCATTGCTGCACAGAAGAATTATGTCCTTGATGCACCGCTAGGTGACATACCTATTGTAGGAGCAGATGCAGATGTTCTGAACGTTTGGCAAAGCTCAATATAATGACTACTTGATAGTTTAGTGCACCATGCTTTACGGCTTAAAAACGGGACTTCAAAAACGTTTTGAACGCCACAACATATAAGATGTTCCAAGAGCTGAAATTTGTATTTCAGACTCATGCCCAAGTCGAGAGGTATGAGACCTCTGACAAAGTATTTTGCCTACAAGATGGAGGAGAATAGCTCAACCAGTGAGCATGTGCTCAGAATGTCTGAGTACTACAATCACTTAAATCAAGTGGGAGTTAACCTTCCAGATAAGATAGTGATTGGCAGAGTTCTCTAGTCACTATCACCAAGTTACTAGAACTTCATGATGAACTATAATATGCAAGGGATAACGGAAACGATTCCCAAGCTCTTCGTGATGCTGAAATCAACGAAGGTAGAAATCAAGAAAAACATCAAGTGTTGATGGTTGACAAGACCACTAGTTTCAAGAAAAGGGCAAAGGGAAGAAGGGGGACTTCAAGAATAACGGCAAGCAAGTTGCTGCTCTAGTGAAGAAAGCCCAAGTCTAGACCTAAACCTGAGACTAAGTGCTTCTACTTCAAAGGGACTGGTCACTAAAAGCAGAACTGCCCCAAGTATTTGGCAGATAAGAAGGATAGCAAAGCGAACAAAGGTATATTTGATATACATGTTATTGATGTGTACTTTACTAGTGTTTATAGCAACCCCTCAGTATTCAATACTAGTTCAGTTGCTAAAGATTAGTAACTCGAAACAGGAGTTGCAGAATGAACAGAGACTAGTTAAGGGTGAAGTGACGATGTGTGTTGGAAGTGGTTCCAAGATTGATATGATCATCATCGCACACTCCCTATACTTTCGGGATTAGTGTTGATCCTAAATAAATATTATTTGGTGTTTGCATTAAGCATGAATATGATTTGATCATGTTTATTACAATACAGTTATTCATTTAAAGTTAGAGAATAATTGTTGTTCTATTTACATGAATAAAACCTTCAATGGTCATACACCCAAGGTGAATGGTTTATTGAATCTCGATTGTAGTGATACATATATTCATAATATTGAAGCCAAAAGATGCAAAATTAATAATGACAGTGCAACTTATTTGTGGCACTGCCGTTTAGGTCATATTGGTGTAAAGCGCATGAAGAAACTCCATGCTGATGGGCTTTTGGAATTACTTGATTATGAATCATTTGATGCTTGCGAACCATGCCTCGTGGGCAAGATGACTAAAACTCCGTTCTCTGGAACAATGGAGCAAGCAACTGACTTATTGGAAATAATATATACTGATGTATGCAATCCGATGAGTGTTGAGGCTCGCGGCGGGTATCGTTATTTTCTGACCTTCACAGATGATTTGAGATGATATGGGTATATCTACTTGATGAAACATAATTCTGAAACATTTGAAAAGTTCAAAGAATTTCAGAGTGAAGTGGAAAATCATCGTAACAAGAAAATCAAGTTACCGCGATCTGATCGTGGAGGAGAATATTTGAGTTACGAGTTTGGTCTTCATATGAAACAATGCGGAATAGTTTTGCAACTCACGCCACCTGGAACACCACCGCGTAATGGTGTGTCGAACGTCATAACCGTACTTTATTGGATATGGTGCGATCTATGATGTCTCTTACCGATTTACCACTGTCGTTTTGGGGTTATGCATTAGAGACAACTGCATTCACGTTAAATAGGGCACCATCTAAATTCGTTGAGATGACACCGTATGAACTATGGTTTGGCAAGAAACCTAAGCTGTCGTTTCTTAAAGTTTGGGGTTGCGATGCTTATGAGAAAAAGTTTCAAACTGATAAGCTCGAAACCAAATCGGAGAAAATGTGTCTTCATAGGATACCCAAAGGAGACTGTTGGGTACACCTTCTATCATAGATCCGAAGGCAAGATATTTGTTGCTGAGAATGGATCCTTTCTAGAGAAGGAGTTTCTCTTGAAAGAAGTGAGTGGGAGGAAAGTAGAACTTGATGAGGTAACTGTACCTTCTCCCTTATTGGAAATTAGTTCATCACATAAATCGGTTTCTGTGATTCCTACACCAATTAGTGAGGAAGCTAATGATGATGATCATGAAACTTCAGATCAAGTTACTACCGAACCTCGTAGGTCAACGAGAGTATAGTCCGCACCAGAGTGGTACGGTAATCTTGTTCTGGAAGTCATGGTACTAGACCATGATGAACCTACGAACTATGAGGAAGCGATGATGAGCCCAGATTCCGCAAAATGGCTTGAGGCCATGAAATCTAAGATGGGATCCATGTATGAGAATAAAGCATGGACTTTGATTGACTTGCTCGATGATCGGTGAGTCGTTGAGAATAAATGGATCTTCAAGAGGAAGACAGACGCTGATAGTAGTGTTACTATCTACAAAGCTCGAATTGTCGCAAAATGTTTTCGACAAGTTCAAGGTTAGTAGTTGCCGCATTTTATGAAATCTGGCAAATGGATGTCAAAACTGCATTCCTTAATGGATTTCTTAAAGTATAGTTGTATATGGTGCAACCAGAAGGTTTTGTCGATCCTAAAGGTACTAACAAAGTGAGCAAGCTCCAGCGATCCATCTATGGACTGGTGCAAGCATCTCGGAGTTGGAATATATGCTTTGATAAAGTGATCAAAGCATATGGTTTTATACAGACGTGCGGTGAAGCCTGTATTTACAAGAAAGTGAGTGGGAGCACTACAACATTTCTGATAAGTATATGTGAATGGCATATTGTTGATCGGAAATAATGTAGAATTTTCTGGAAAGCATAAAGGAGTGTTTGAAAGGAGTTTTTCAAAGAAAGACCTCGGTGAAGCTACTTACATATTGAGCATCAAGATCTATAGAGATAGATCAAGACGCTTGATATATTTTCAATGAGTACATACCTTGATAAGATTTTGAAGTAGTTCAAAATGGAAGAGTCAAAGAAGGAGTTCTTGCCTGTGTTGCAAGGTGTGAAGTTGAGTAAAGACTCAAAGCCCGAACACAACAGAAAATAGAAAGAGAATGAAAAGTCATTCCCTATGCCTCAGTCATAGGTTCTAGAAAGTATGTTATGCTGTGTACCAGACCTATTGTGTACCTCACCATAAGTTTGGCAAGAGGGTACAATAGTGATCCAGGAGTGGATCACTAGACAACGGTCAAAAATATCCTTAGTGGAATAAGGAAATGTTTCTCGGTTATGGAAGTGACAAAGAGTTCGTCGTAAAGAGTTACATTGATGCAAGCTTTGACACCGATCTGGATGACTCTAAGTCTCAATCTAGATACATATTGAAAGTGGGAGCAATTAGCTAGAGTAGCTCTGTGCAAAGCATTGTAGACATAGAAAATTTGCAAAATACATAAGGCTCTGAATGTGGCAGACCCGTTGACTAAATTTCTCTCACAAGCAAAACATGATCACTCTTTGGGTGTTAATCACATAGCGATGTGAACTAGATTATTGACTCTAGTAAACCCTTTGGGTGTTAGTCACATGGAGATGTGAACTAGTCACATAAAGATGTGAACTATTGGTGTTAAATCACATGACGATGTGAACTAGATTATTGACTCTAGTGCAAGTGGGAGACTAAAGGAAATAAGCCCTAGAGGCAATAATAAAGTGGTTATTAATATTTCCTTATATCCTGATAAATTTTTATTATTCATGCTAGAATTGTATTAACCGGAAACTTAGTACATGTGTGAATACATAGACGAATAGAGTGTCACTAGTATGCCTCTACTTGACTAGCTCGTTAATCAAAGATGGTTAAGTTTCCTAGCCATGGACAAAGAGTTTTCATTTGATAAGCAGGATCACATCATTAGATAATGATGTGATTGACTTGACACATCCGTTAGCTTAGCACGATGATTGTTTAGTTTGTTGCTATTGCTTTCTTCATGACTTATACATGTTCCTATGACTACGAGATTATGCAACTCACGAGTACCAGAGGAACACTTTGTGTGCTACCAAACGTCACAACATAACTGGGTGATTGTAAAGGTGCTCTACAGGTGTCTCCGATGGTACTTGTTGAGTTGGCATAGATCAAGATTAGATTTGTCACTCCGATTGTCGGAGAGGTATCTCTGGGCCCTCTTGGTAATGCACATCACTATAAGCCTTGCAAGCAATGCAACCAATGAGTTAGTTACGGGATGATGTATTACGGAACGAGTAAAGAGACTTTCCGGTAACGAGATTGAAATAGGTGAGATACCAACGATCGAATCTCGGGCAAGTAACATACCGATGACAAAGGGAACAACGTATGTCGTTATGCGGTTTGACCGATAAAGATCTTCGTAGAATATGTAGGAACCAATATGAGCATCCAGGTTCCACTATTGGTTATTGACCGGAGATGAGTCTCGGTCATGTCTACATAGTTCTCGAACCCGTAGGGTCCGCACACTTAACGTTCTGTGATGATTTGTATTATGAGTTATGTGATTTGATGACCGAAGTTTGTTCAGGTTCCCGAATGAGATCGGGGACATGACGAGGAGTCTCGAAATGGTTGAGACATAAAGATCGATATATTGGAAGGCTATATTCGGACATTGGAAAGGTTCCGAGTGATTCAGGTATTTTTCGGAGTACCAGAGAGTTAAGGGAATTCGTCGGGAGAAGTATTGGACCTTATTGGGCCATATGGGAATAGAGGAGGCATGACAAAGGGAAGGAGACACGTGCCCCCCATGGGTCCGAATTGGACTCGGGGAAAGGGGCGACGCCCCCCTCGCCCTTTCCTACTCCCTCTCTCTTTCCTTCTTTCTTCTCTCCTAATCCGGAAAGGAAACATGGAATCCTACTAGGACTTGGGAGTCCTAGTAGGACTCCCCACACTTGGCGCGCCCCCTCTAGGGCCGGCCTCCTCCTCCTCCCTCCTTTATATACGTGGACAGGGGGCACCCCATAGACATAAGTTGATTGTTCCAAGCCATGTGCGGTGCGCCCCTCCACCATAATCCACCTCGATCATATCGTAGCAGTGCTTAGGCGAAGCCCTGCGTCGGTAGCAACATCATCACCATCATCATGTCGTCGTGCTGACAGAACTCTCCCTCAAAGCTCTGCTGGATTGGAGTTCGTGGGACGTCATCGAGCTGAACGTGTGCTGAACTCAGAGGTGCCGTGCGTTCGATACTTGGATCGATCGGATCGTGAAGACGTACGACTACATCAACCGCGTTCTCATAACGCTTTCGCTTACGGTCTACGAGGGTACGTGGATGATACTCTCCCCTCTCGTTGCTATGCATCACCATGATCTTGCGTGTGCGTAGGAATATTTTTGAAATTAGTGCGTTCCCCAACATTTTCTACTCATGTTGATCTGCCTAAGGAGAAGTGGTTTAAATATGACCCACCTATTAAAGAAGAAATTAAAGAACCAGTACTACCTAAAGAGGAAACTATTATTTATAATGTTGATCCAGTTGTTCCTACTGCTTATATTGAGAAACCACCTTTCCCTGTTAGGATCAAGGAACAAGCTAAAGTTTCAACTATGGTCAACAAAAGTTATATTAGAACACCTAAACCCGATGAACAAATCAAAGTAGAACCTAGTGTTGCTATGGTTAAGGATCTCCTGGAAGAAAATATAGATGGGCATGCTATTTACTTCTGTGAAGAAGCTGCTAGAATTGCCAAAACCAATAAAAAGGATAAACATAGACCTGTTATTGGCATGCCCGTTGTCTCAGTTAAAATAGGAGATCACTGTTATCATGGTTTATGCGACATAGGTGCTAGCATGAGTGCTATTCCCTTTACCTTATATCAAGAAATTATGAATGATATAGCACCCGCTGAAATAGAAGACATAGATGTTACTATTAAACTTGCTAATAGAGACATCATTTCACCAATTGGGATTGTTAGAGACGTTGAAGTCTTGTGTGGGAAAATAAAATACCCTACTGATTTTCTTGTTCTTGGTTCCCCACAAGATGACTTTTGTCCCATTATCTTTGGTAGACCTTTCTTAAACGCCATTAATGCTAAAATAGATTGTGAGAAACAAACTGCCGGTGTTAGCTTTGGTGATGAGTCTCTTGATTTTAATTTTTTCCGAGTTTAGTAGAAAACCTCATAAAAAAGAATTGCCTAGTAAGGATGAAATAATTGTTCTTGCTTCTGTTGCTGTGCCTCCTACTGATCCTCTAGAACAATATCTGCTAGACCATGAAAATGATTCACATATGCATGAAAGAAATGAAATAGATAAGATTTTGTTTGAACATCGTCCTATGCTTAAACACAATTTGCCTATTGAAACTCTAGGAGGTCCTCCTCCACCTAAAGGTGATCCTATGTTTGAATTAAAACAATTGCCAAACACTTTGAAATATGCTTATCTTGATGAGAAGAAGATATATCTTGTTATTTAATAGTGCCAACCTTTCAGAACATGAAGAAGAAAGATTATTGGAAGTTCTAAGGAAGCACCGAGCTGCTATTGGATATACTCTTAATGATTTAAAGGGCATTAGTACCACTCTATGTCAGCACAAGATTAATATGGACCTAATGCTCAACCCGTTGTTAATCACCAATGTCGGTTAAATCCGAAGATGAAAGAAGTGGTAAGAACGGAAATACTAAAACTTCTGGAAGCAGGTATAATCTACCCTATAGCTGATAGTATATGGGTAAGTCCTGTTCATTGTGTCCCTAAGAAAGGGGGTATTATTGTTGTTCCTAATGATAAGAATAAACTTATTCCATAGAGAATTGTTACACGCTATAGAATGGTAATTGATTTTAGAAAATTAAAGAAAGCAACTAGAAAAGATCATTACCCTCTGCCTTTTATTGATCAAATGCTAGAAATATTATCTAAGCACACACATTTTTGCTTCCTTGATGGATATTTTGTTTTTCACAAATACCTGTTTCTCAACCTGACCAGGAAAAGACCACTTTCACTTGTCCCTTTGGAACTTATGCTTATAGATGTATGCCTTTTGGTTTATGCAATGCACCTGCTACCTTTCAAAGATGTATGCCTACTATATCCTCTGACTTTTGTGAAAAGATTGTTGAGGTTTTCATGGATGACTTTTCCATTTATGGGAAGTCTTTTGATGATTCTTTAAGCATTCTTGATCGAGTTTTGCAGAGATGCGAGCAAACAAATCTTGTCTTGAATTGGGAGAAGTGCCACTTTATGGTTAATGAAGGTATTGTTTTGGGCCATAAAATTTCTAAAAGAGGTATTGAAGTGGACAAAGCAAAGGTTGATGCAATTGAGAAAATCCCATGCCCTAAAGATATCAAAGGTATTCGTAGTTTCTTAGGTCATGCTGGTTTCTATAGGAGATTTATCAAAGACTTTACTAAAAAATTCTAGGCCCCTTACAAATCTTTTGCAAAAGGATGTTCCTTTTGTTTTTGATGATGATTGTTTAGAAGCCTTTGAAACACTCAAGAAAGCCTTAATTGCTGCACCTATTGTTCAACCACCTGATTGGAACTTGCCTTTTGAAATTATGTGTGATGCTAGTGATTATGCTGTTGGTGCTGTTCTAGAACAAAGAGTTGATAAGAAACTAAATGTTATTCATTTTGCTAGTAAAACTCTAGACAGTGCTCAACGAAATTATGCTACTGCTTAAAAAGAATTTCTAGCAGTGTTGTTTGCTTGTGATAAATTCAGATCTTACATTGTTGATTCTAAAGTTATTGTTCACACTGATCATGCTTCTATAAAATATCTTATGGAAAAGAAAGATGCTAAACCTAGGCTTATTCGATGGGTTCTCTTGCTACAAGAATTTGATTTGCATATCACTGATAGAAAGGGAGCAGAGAACCCCGTAGCCGATAACTTGTCTAGGCTTGAAAATGTGCTTGATGACCCACTACCTATTGATGATAGTTTTCCTGATAAGCAGTTAGCTGCAATAAATGTTTCTCATAACACTCCTTGGCATGCTGACTATGCTAATTACATTGTTGCTAAATATCTACCACCTAGCTTTACATACCAACAAAAGAAAAAAATTCTTTAGTGATTTAAGACATTACTTCTAGGATGATCCACATCTTTATAAAGAAGGAGTATATGGTATTATTAGATGTTGTGTACATGAGCATGAAAAAGAACAAATCCTACGAAAATGTCACTCTGAAGCTTATGGAGGACATCATGCGGGAGACAGAACTGCTCACAAGGTATTGCAATCTGGGTTTTATTGGCCTACTCTCTTCAAGGATCCTCGTAAGTTCGTCTTATCTTGTGATGAATGCCAAACAATAGTTAATATCGATAAGCGTCAAGAAATGCCTATAAATTATTCACTTGTTGTTGAACCATTTGATGTTTGGGGTTTTGATTACATGGGACCTTTTCCTTCCTCTAATGGGTATACACATATTTTGGTTGTTATTGATTATGTTCCTCTAATGGGTATACACATATTTTGGTTGTTATTGATTATGTTACTAAGTGGGTAGAAGCTATTCTAACTAGTAGTGCTGATCACAACACCTCTATTAAAATGCTTAAGGAAGTTATTTTCCCAAGGTTTGGAGTCCCTGGATATTTAATGACTGATGGTGGTTCACACTTTATTCATGGTGATTTCCATAAAATGCTTGCTAAGTATGATGTCAACCATAGAATTGCATCACCCTATCATCCTCAGTCTAGTGGTCAAGTTGAACTCAATAGAGAAATAAAATTAAATTTGCAAAAGACTGTCAATAGGTCCCGGAAGAATTGGTGTAAGAAATTAGATGATGTACTTTGGGCTTATAGAACAACATATAAAAATCCTATGGGTATGTCCCCTTATAAAATGGTTTATGGAAAAGCTTGTCATTTGCCTCTTGAGTTAGAACATAAAGCTTATTGGGCAATCAAAGAACTCAACTATGATTTTAAACTTGCCGGTGAAAAGAGGTTATTTGATATTAGCTCATTAGATGAATGGAGAACTCAAGCTTATGAAAATGCCAAGATATTTAAAGAAAAAGTTAAAAGATGGCATGATAAAAGAATCCAAAAGCGTGAGTTCAAAGTTGGAGAATATGTTCTTTTGTACAACTCTCGTTTCAGATTCTTTGCAGGAAAACTCCTGTCCAAATGGGAAGGACCCTATGTTATCGAGGAGGTTTATCGGTCTGGAGCTATCAAAATAAATAATGCCGAAGGTACTAACCCGAAGGTTGTTAATGGGCAACGAATAAAACATTATATCTCAAGTATGCCCGTTAATGTTGAAAGTAATATTATCCAAACTATGACACCGGAAGAACACATAAAAGAGACCTTTCAGAACACTCCAGAATCGTAAAAAAAAGAGGTACGTGATACGATAAGTAAACGGACTTTGAAAAATCTGCAAAAATATTTTCTGTCTGTTTTGGAAAATAAAGAAAATAGGAAAATAAGAAACTACCAGGAAGGTCACCCTGGTGGGCACAAGACACCAGGGCGCACCTGGCAAAGTGGGTTGTGCCTACCTCGGGTACCTTTCGTACTCTATTTTTCTTCCGTTTGCTTGTTTCCCAAGATAAAAAATCTTTATATACCCCTCGAACCTATTGACCACCGTATCGCGGAGAAATCTTTTGTTTTGTTTTCTTTCTGTTTTCCCGATAGATCTAAAAATATGTCGTCCCAAGACTCTGAGGATGAGAGCTATGTTGCTGATTTTATCGCAAACCCCAAGTCTTATGGGGATGTGGAGTATTATGGCTGGACTTCGGAGGAAAAGAAAGACTATTATCCTAGGGAGAAGGACGAGACGAGCTCGGACAAGGACGAGGCCCCATTGCCTCAACTTGGGGACATACATGTGGAATTCAAGAAGTCAAGCCTCCCCAACAAAGCAAAGAGGCCTAAGGTTCAGTTTATACCCTTCCACCTTATGCAGGAAAATAAGCAGGATTTATGCAAAAAGGTACTGTAGCTTGAGCAGGAGATCAGTGAATTGAAGGAGGAAAATTCCATCCTCAAGTGTAAGCTGAGGAAGAAGGACAAACCCTCCACTTCAGCACCACCACCTTCTTCTTCATCACCAAAAGAAAATTAAGTATCGGGTATGGGCACTCCCCTTGGCTTCCGCCAAGCTTGGGGGAGGTGCCTCGGTATCGTATCACCCCCACTATCTTTTGCCTTTACTTATCTTACTTTGATCCATAGTTATCTTTTGCTTTCAATGAATAAAAGTTTAGTTCGATCCTTTCTTTTTGAGAGTTTGCTTAGCGACCTATCTTGTAATCATGGAGATATATAATAAATTTTAGTTTGAGTTTTTGCTTTCTTTAATTTCATGTTTCAATAAAAAGAAAGTAAATAAATGAAAAAGATCATATGCTAATCTTATGGTAGGTAATGACACCACATAAGGAAAAGTATAAGTAGGAATTTTTATTAGAGATTGACAAACATAGCATTGGTCAATGATGCAACTCATGAAAGAATTAATAAGGGAAGAGAAGATTCACATATAAATACACTATCCTAGAAATCTCTTGTGATTGTGAGCCCCCATCAAAATATTATATGCCAAAATTGTTGACGTTGGACAAGGAATACAATGTAATGATTTATGTTTGTTCATATTCACATAGAAGTTATATTTTCATAGATCCTTCAACAAGTGGTGCTTGCCCCCCATCTTTGCTAGCCAAAAATTGCGCACTAAGTAGAGATACTACTTGTGCATTCAAAAATCCTTAAACCCAAATCTTATTTCCAAGAGTCCACCATACCTACCTAGGGATTGAGCAAGATCCCTCAAGTAAGTTGTCATCGGTGCAATAAGGCAATAAAAATTGCTTCTAAAAATGTAAGATCATTTAGTGTAAGAGAAAATTGAGCGTTGTACGAACTTGTGATAGCAAAGAATAAAAGTGACAGACTGCATAATAAAGGTTGATATCATAAGGGGCAATATAATGTGACGTTATTTTGCACTAAGAGGTTGAGCACACAAACAAATAAGCGCATGGCAACCTCTACTTCGCTCTGTGAAGGGCCTATCTTTTACTTTTATGCAAGAGTCAAAGTTTCTCTCTCTATTCCTTGTCATTTTTCTCCTTTGGCAAGCATCATGTGGTGAGGAAAGATCTAGGCACATATGTCCAGTTGAATATGGGTAGCATGAGTTATTATTGTTGACATCACCCTTGAGGTGAATATGTTGGGAAGCAAAACTATAAGCCCCTATATTTCCGGTTGAAATGTTTTTCTCATGTGTATGCAGTGAGTGTTAGCAAGCATAGAAGACTATAGGTTGGTTGAGTATGTGGACTTGCCTAAAGGCTCCGATACGTGACCCTTCCTGAAAAGATGATGAATTGTAGTTGCAAAGTTGACTGAGAACATAGTTTGTTGGTTTTTGATAGAGTTTATGCTTTATACTTCAATAGTGTGATGCATTGTTACTTATTCATGAGAAGTCTATGATAAAAGTTCTATGATAAAAGTCTTATGTTAAAGTTTGTTGCTGTTATAATAATTCACATGATGCTTCGATGTCTGTTTTTTGTTTTTATCGACACCTCTCTCTCTAAGCATGTGGACATGTTTTTCGATTTCGGTTTTCGCTTGAGGACAAGTGATACGTCTCCAACGTATCTATAATTTTTGATTATTCCATGCTATTATATTATCATTCTTGGATGTTTTATAATCATTTTATAGTCATTTTTTGGTACTAACCTATTGACATAGTGCCAAGTGACAGTTGCTATTTTTGCATGTTTTTTACATTGAAGGAAATCAATACCAAATGGAGTCCAAACGCAGCGGAACTTTTTGTGGGCTTTTTATGGACAAGAAGACATCCAATGGGACGGAGAAGCGCATGGGGGCGGGGGGGTGCTCCGAGGGGAGCACAACCCACCAGGATGCGCCTGGAGGCGCGCCCTGGTGGGTTGTGCCCACCTCGGATGCCCCTGGACTGCCTCTTTACTCTATAAATACCCCAATATTCTAGAAACCCTAGGGGAGTCGACGAAAATCAGTTCCAGCCGCCGCAAGTTCCAGTACCACCAAATCCAATCTAGACACCATCACGGAGGGGTTCATCATCTCCATTGGTACCTCTCCAATAATGCGTGAGTAGTTCTTTGTAGACCTATGGGTCCGTGATGTCTACTACGCAACTTTATTCTTGTAGACTCGCGTTGGGTCTCCAAGCGCAGAGTTTTGTAGGACAGTAGCAATTTTCCCTCAAGTGGAAGACCTAAGGTTTATCAATCCGTGGGAGGTGTAGGATGAAGATGGTCTCTCTCAAACAACCCCGCAACCAAATATAAGAAATCTCTTGTGTCCCCAACACACCCAATACAATGGCAAATTGTATAGGTGCACTAGTTCGGCGAAGAGATGGTGATAAAAGTGTAATATTGATGGTAGGAATATATCTTTATAATCTTAATAAACAAAAACAACAAGGTAGCAAATAGTAAACGAGCACAAAAACGGTATTGAAATGCTTGAAAGTGAGGCCTAGGGTCCGTACTTACGCTAGTGCAATCTCTCAATAGTGCTAATATAATTGGATCATATAACCATCGCTCAACGTGCAACGAAGAATCACTCCAAAGTTCCTATCTAGCAGAGAACATAAGACGGAATTGTTTGTAGGGTACGAAACCACCTCAAAGCTATTCTTTCCGATCAATCTATCCTAGAGTTTGTACTAAAATAACACGAAGCTATTCTTTTTGATTGATCTAACCAAGAGTTCGTACTAAAATAACACCAAAGCAAATTCATATTCATAATATTCAATCCAACACAAAGAACTTCAAAGAGTGCCCCAAGATTCCTACCGGAGAAACAAAGACAAGAACGTGCATCAACCCCTATGCATAAATTACCCCAATATCACCGCGCGGATCCGCAAGTTGAGTGCCAAAACATATATCAAGTGAATCGATACGATACCTCATTGCCAGTACGAGTATTCAATTGCAAGACATATATCAAGTGTTCTCAAATCAATTAAAGTATTCAATCCGATAACAATGGAATCTCAAAGGGAAAACTCAATTCATCACAACAAGATAGAGAGGGGAAAACACCATATGATCTGACTATATTAACAAAGCCCGCGATAAATCAAGATCGTGACATCTCAAGAACACAAGAGAGAGAGAGAGATTAAACATATAGCTACTGGTACAAACCCTCAACCCCGAGTGTGGACTACTCCCTCCTTATCGTGGTGGCCGCCGGGATGATGAAGATGGACACCGGAGATGATTCCCCCCTCCGGCGGGGTGCCGGAAAGGGTCTAGGTTGGTTTTCAGTCGCTATAGAGCCTTACGGCGGCGGAACTTTTGATCTAGGTTAACCCCGAGGGTTTCTGGAATTTTTGGGAATTTATAGGGTAAGGAGGGGTGCGGGAGGCCACCGAGGTGGGCACAACCCACCTGGGCGCACCTGGGCCCCCAGGCGCGCCCTGGTGGGTTGTGCCCCCCTCGGGGCACTCCCCAGGTGTTGCTCTGGCCCATCCTGGGTGTTCTAGTCGATAAAAAATCTCCAAAAAGTTTCGCGGTGTTTGGACTCCGTTTGATATTGATTTTCTGCGATGTAAAAAAACAAGCAAAAAACAACAACTGGCACTGGGCACCGGGTCAATAGGTTAGTCCCAAAAAATGATATAAAGTTGCTATAAAATGATTGTAAAACACCCAAGAATGATAATATAATAGCATGAATACTTTATAAATTATAGATATGTTGGAGATGTATCAGTCCGTAGTTAGTAGCTAGATGGATTCCTCTCTCTCGTTTGATTCTCAATACAACGGTCTCTTGGAGATCCATATGATGTAACTCTTTTTGCGGTGTGTTTGTTGGGATCAGATGAACTTGAGTTTATGATCAGATCTATCTTTTTATCCATGAAATTTATTTGAGTCTTCTTTGATCTCTTATATGCATGATTGCTTATAGCCTCGTATTTCTTCTCCTATATTTGGTTTTTTTTGGCCAACTTGATGTATTTATCTTGCAATGGGAAGAGGTGCTTTGTGATGGGTTCGATCTTACGGTGCTTGATCCCAGTGACAGAAGGGGAACCAACATGTATGTATCGTTGCTATTAAGGATAAAAAGATGGGGTCTATTTCTACATAAATAGATCTTGTCTACACCATGTCATCGTTGTTATTGCATTACTTCGTTTCTCCATGAACTTAATACACTAGATGCATGTTGGATAGCGGTCGATGTGTGGAGTAATAGTAGTAGATGCAGGTAGGAATCGGTCTACTAATCTTGGACGTGATGCCTATATAATGATCATTGCCGGGATATCGTCATGATTATTTGAAGTTCTATCAATTGCCCAACAGTAATTTGTTCACCCACCGTTTGCTATTTTCTTGAGAGAAGCCACTAGTGAAACCTACGGCCACCGGGTCTCTTCTTTATTATATTTGCCTTTGCGATCTATTTTACTTTGCTTTTATTTCAGATCTATTAAACCAAAAATACAAAAATACCTTGATGCACTTTATTTTATTTGCCATTCGATCTATCAATATTTACAACTCTCGCATGTCCGTTTGCCAATTTCTGGCGTCGTTACCCGAAAGGGATTGACAACCCCTTCTACACGTCGGGTTGCGAGTATTTGTTATTTGTGTGCAGGTGTTGTTTATGTAGTGTTGCTTGGTTCTCCTACTAGTTCGATAACCTTGGTCTCATCACTGAGTGAAATACCTACCATCGATGCGCTGCATCATCCCTTCCTCTTTGGGGAAATATTAACGTAGTTCTAGCAGACATCAACATGCGAGGTCTAAGCTTGTGGGAGTTGATACGTCCATTTTGCATCATGTTTACCTACTGTTATTTGTAATGTTTTTATGCATAATAATGCTTTTTGGAGTAATTCTAATGCCTTTTCTCTCATAATTTGCAAGGTTCACAGAAAGAGGGAGAATTCTGACAGCTGGAAATCTGGACCTGGAAAAGCTACGTCAAGCCACCTATTTGTGGCACCCCGGCTCAGAGAAACCGGAACGCCCCGTATTCCAGCCCAGAGATCAAGGTGAAGTCTTCTGGAATACGGCACTACTTAGCATAGAACAAACCAGCTTTCTATTAATACACAAATATGAATACAAGGTCTCCGATATTACAATGAATAACATCGGCACGGCGACACTACGCCAACCACAATTGCTCTATGCAAGCAACATAACAATTTGGGGCAGCGGAACAACGAACAGCGATGATGGACTCCAATTCGCAAGGACTCTGGCTGGAATGTTTATCCTAGCCCGCGAACACGGGAACCACACCAAACAAGCAAGCAATCTAGGCACGACCTGCAAACTGGCATGACACGCCAGGTCAGTACATTGAATGTACTTGCAAGCTCACAATAACCAAAAGCAGTCAAGACAAACAACAGCATGGCATTAGCAGGTTAAATCAATCATGAGCATAATACCAATAGAATAACATGGCATGCACAACTGAACATGATACAACTTTAGCATGACAAGAACATACGAACATGACGATACTACATGCAACATGATGACATAATCATGCACCAACTTACTCTGCTCGGATTACCTCGTAACCATCACATACATCATCTTACCATCACAGACATCACATGATCATCTCAGGATCCGATCAAGCTTGGTATGACAATACCGTAGTGATCATTACATGACCACAAGGAGCTTGACCTTTACCCGTGATTCTCGCGTAACACCACAAATATCCAACAACTCGGTATCCTCGATACCACGGTGATCCTCTCGTGATCACATAAAGATCAACCAACTTCTCTCACCATCGAACTAGGGTTGTTATTAAACACATTATTATTATTATTATTATTATTATTACTGTTGACCCATAGTGTGACCGACACGGACTGGGTCTTATCCGCGGGCGCGGCTATCAATAGATTTAATACACACTCTGCAGAGGTAGCGCACTTTACCCACACCACGGAACCCATGGCCTCGCACTCCCATTCGGGTGGACCAACAACGTTCCGACAAAACCGTCCTACGGCCATGACACTCTCCCGGCCACTCCGACCAACACCCCCTCAGGGTTCAGTCCTGGGTGGCCCCGTGCCTACCAAAGGCATCAACGGCCACCTTCGTGGAAAAAACATAAATGGTCCCAAACGGGGACAAAAAGGTGCCTAACAACTACGGGCACACAAGTTTATGTCCGCCTACCTGATCAGGATAGTGCGCGCCCATAACCTTCCCTCATTGGAGGCACGGGCGAGAGGCACGCCAATAGACCCAATTAGGGCCCTCCCATAAAGGCAAGTGTGGTTGCACTGGTCAGCTCGATATGGTGGCACCATGACTCAGCCAACAGTTGTTCAAGTTCAATTAAGTCCGGTTAAACTTGAATGCAATGAGCTGAGTCATATTAAAATAACATGATGCAACTACAATGCATGAGCATGAATCAACATAAGCATGGAAGTGCAACATAATCATCGAGCATAACCATAATGAAACATTAACCAAATGAGCATGGCAAGCTGACGAACTTAACATTACACATGAGCATATCATGACTACTAGCATCATAAATAAATACCATGCAGGAACTTAACTAGAATACTACCAAGTAAGCATATAACCAACTGGATGCAAAGTAACATGCATAGCTACGGCACTAGATAACAGATTGTAAACATTCATCCGAAAGAACACACTGCTACTACTATCAAACCTGACATATGGCAGAGATACTAACAACTCATACATGATAACCAGGTGCATAAAAATATAGCATGAAAGTGAGCACAAATGCATAAGCATCATCGGAACAACAATAACCATATCAAAACAAGCATGCATTTATTAAATATTCAAGTTGAAAACCATGGCTACTGCATGACTATCATGCAAGTGGTTGTTGTGGCTTGCCTGGGGGTGACGGGGACTCCGGGAAGAAGTGCGGTGAAGCCGTGGAACGAAACGCCGGGCGGTTCTTTCTCGAAGGGGGCTGATTTGAAGCAAGGACAAAATGCGAATTTTCACTATGAGACCACCTAGTGAAAATGTTACCAAAAGATAGAGCTCAATGAGACGAAGAAGTGAGCGCTGGTTTCACCTCGATTGGAGTTACAGTTGCGGAGTTATGAGGTGATGAATATTAGGGACTAATCTGTAAAAATATCATCACAAACAAGTCCCTGAGTGGATAAGGCAGAAGCGCAAAATTGGAAATACACTTTCTGACTTAGAAAACATATTCTGAGCCGATGTAGAAGCAAAATACGCTTTTAGAAAAGAGGAAACGTATTTTCTTGAAAGTCGTCTCCACTTACGTGACGTGGCTGTGGCGGGGTCAATGCGCAGAGGATGACAGGTGGGGTCGGGAGGCGATGCGGGGCCCACATGGCCTCGTCTTCTACCTCCTCTCCCTGGCCTGATCAAAGCAGAGGAGGAGCAGAGACGGGGGCGATGCCGACGATGGGGCGGGCTGCTCCAGTCGTCTCCCGCCCGACTGAGGGCACTGACGAGACGACAGAGCCGAGCCGCGCCCGTTCCCCGCGAAGGACGACGCTGTGGAAGGCTAGGGTGGCCACGGTGAGGGACACCTGAGAGGAGCGGCCGACGGCGGTTGAGCTTGGGGCAAGGGGCTCCGATCCTCCGGCGATGAATGAAGGGTGGGGGAGGGTGCGCAGGACTCTGATGAGGCTGCTGGCGTGGTTGGGAGGAAGAGGGAGAGCTCGGATGGCTCGGTTGGGGTAGAGGCCGAGAGGTGGAGACGGTGGCCGGACTTGGGACGCGCGGCCAGGGCACTCCAGCGATGAACGAGTGGGGTGGGGAGGTGAACCAAAGGGAGAGGAAGACGTCGGTGGTGGTGGAACAAGGAGAGGAGGGCTAGGCTCACCGAAAACAAGACGAACACCAGCGAGGTCATGGTGGTCCGAGGGAGGAACGACGAGAAAGGACTCGGGCACGCTATATATAGCCACGAGAAGGGCTCTGGAGCTTCACGGGCAAGCTTCAGCAGGGCACTAATGGTGGACAGAGGTTGGGAGCGGCACAGGCACAACTCTAGCGGCGCATTTAAGGCGAATGACGACGAGGCAGAGGCACAGGGTGACGCAGACGAGCACGGGGGAGCTCCTGGACAATGTTTGAGGTCGAGACGAGGAGGAAGTGGACGAGCACAGCGGCCGGACCGAGCCAGAGCTTGCAATTTGCATGACGCCAGCGTGATCACCACGCGCACTGGAGCAAATAGGTCGTTTTGGCCGGACATACCATGTCCAGTAGATGGACCTTAGTGCCCGTAGTCCAACTGAAGAAAGAATTGTGCACAGGGGCAAAGAAGAGATTTGCACCTAGCTCCAAAGTAGATCAACAGGAAGGTGTTTGTAACTTGCCGTGGTTCACAGGAGAGGAGTTGGACTCAGATCTTTGGCACATCATGATCAATCACTAATACTAGAAGAACACCCGTGCGTTGCAACGGGGCCACATTAACTCTAAGAGTTCAATATTACGACATTGACGACCTTTCAATATTACGACCAATGCCACAATTGGGGTAGTCTTCTCCTAAAAAAATCTGTATAAGCCCCGTCTATACTCCAGCTGATTTCATCATCTAAACCGGACTAAGTATTATAAGTTTACCCATGTGAAATTATGTATCAAGTAATCAGGTAAACAAGTATAGAAGTAGAAACGAGATGTAGATGTAAACTGATCTTCCCAAAACAAACAGTAAGCAAAATGAGAATGATAGGTGTAGGGGTGGTAAGGCCAGGGCAACAAAGATGGGAGCAAAGAAAAACTCCAGCCCCACGACCATGGATGTCGCTGCTATCACGGACCTAAGAAAACCAAAAGAAGATGAAACACGAATAAGGGTCTGAGAACTTAACTCCGATCGGATCCTCAGAAGCTGAGACGGGTGGATAGGATCAAGCAACACCTGCACCAGCAACAATTTTCAGCGACAAAAGGATCAACATATTGGATTTTTAAAACAAAACCTGCACCTACACAAGTATATGTTATATTAACACAAGTGCATATCCCGTCCCACTCTTCACTTTGTTTACACAAATGTTTAGAATAACAATCTTGGCGAGTGATCTCAACCGGGTTTGATCGGCATGGTGCGCTGCTCATTCTTCTAGTAGTGGGTGCTGAGAGGAAGGATCCCGAACCTCCGCAACTTGTAGCTATCGAAGTGCCTTCCGCAACTTGTAGCTATCGAAGTGATATAGCTCATAACCATGCATGGATGCCGCTGCTGCCACGGACCTAAGAAAACCAAAAGAGGATGAAACACGAGTAAGGATTTGAGAACATAACTCCGATCGGATCGTAAGAAGCTGAGGCGGGTGTGTATAGGATCAAGCAACAACAATACAAGTGTCCTTCACACGCCATGTCCAATACTGAAACAAAACAAATTGCATTGGTGTAAAACTACAGCTATTAGCTCTTTCACCTTGTCACACAGTCCCTTCAATCCACGAATATCAGCAACAAAAGGATAAACAAATTGGATTTTTAAAACAAAACCTGCACCTGCACAAGTATATGTTATATTAGCACAAGTGAAGATCCTGTCCCACTCTTCACTTTGTTTACAAAAAACTTCAGAATAGCAATCTTGGCTAGTGATCTCGACGGGGTTCGATCGGCGTGGCGCGCCGCTGATTCTTCTAGGAGCCGGTGCTGAGAGGAAGGATCCCGAACCTCCATTGTCGATTGGCCGGAGGTGCATCGTCCTCCGGATCAGAGTGTGGACGGGATCGAGACGGTAGGGGTTGAGGAATTTGTAGGACGTGAGGGTTTAGGGTGGGCAGCACGAGAACTCACCCATATCTTGGCAGACGGCAGGCCCGAGGTGCGGTCTTGTTCATGCTTCGGGGGCTGCCACATGTTGTCCTCGCCGCCATCAGCGACGCCGCCGCCATCGCCTTTCGCCGCCACTTCAGCGCCGCGAGCGTGGGACTGAGGGACGAAGGGAAGGGAAGGAAGCGAATTGACGTACCTATGTTTGGTATGGAGATCTTTTGGTATGTAAAAATAGTCGGCCTAATTATTGTTACGATTCGTTCGATTTGTTTCCATCTACGTTATGATTGATTGGTAACGTACTATCAATTCCTGCCCGTTTATAACGTGTCTAGTTAGGAAACTTTGAAAAGGTTAGGAATGTAAAAATAGTCGGCCTAATTATTGTTACGATTCGTTCGATTTGTTTCCATCTACGTTACGATTGATTGTTAACGTACTATCAATTCCTGCCCGTTTATAACGTGTCTAGTTAGGAAACTTTGAAAAGGTTAGTAATGTAAAAATAGTCAGCCTAATTATTGTTACGATTCGTTCGATTTGTTTCCATCTACGTTACGATTGATTGGTAACGTACTATCAATTCCTGCCCGTTTATAACGTGTCTAGTTAGGAAACTTTGAAAAGGTTAGGCAAGTTTTTATTGTAAGGGTAAAAAAATCAACATGAGCAGGAGCGATCGTTGGGTTTTTTTGGCACCGGTTTTTTTTCGCAGAAGGATATCGAGTTAACGGAGGTGGGAGGATGACGAAAATAAAACGGAGGTGGGAGGATGACGGAAAAAAACCAGCGAAAATAAACCGCGCGGACTATTCACCAAGTCGTCCATTAGGAGTAGAGATGATGCTGGTTACCAAAAATTAGCTCAAGGGGAGGAGTTTAGATGGTACTTGTTGTAGAAACCACTATAATGACCAGAATTAGGGATGATGAAGTTGCACTCACATGAAGAAGCAAGTTGAGCTGAAATTGGGCATGGCCCAATGATTTGAAGATATGAAGATGCCCAAAAAGTTTTAGGCCATTTGGGTGAACCAAAATGGTACTTGCTTCATATAGCATTTTCCTGGAGAGAATTTTGGAAAAAATTGCACAAGACAAATGGTTTAATGGATTGAGCCAAAACTTGGTGAGGGAGTTTATATGGATGGAAGAATGCCCTGGGAAATTTCCAGCCAAGATAAAATATAGTTGCTTCACAAACTGAAAATCTGACCAGAAACCAAGATTTGGAGCTGGGCTCACATAGATGAGTTACATGAGCTCAAATTTGGTGGACAGTCATGATTTGATCATATGAAGGACCTTGCAAAATTTCAACTCATTTCGATATGCCTAGCTTGCACTTCCTTCACAATCACTTCCCTCAGACAGGAACTTTGAAAAATTGCTTAGTAGTATTTACTAGGCAAATTGAGTTGAATTTTGGCATGGCCAATGATATGGACAGGAAAAGATGTCCAAAAAGATTGGGATCAAATAAGCAAAGAGAAATGACACTTCCTTCTCAACCCACCACTTAGGGCAGAATCAGAAAAGGAATATTTGTGAATTATCTTTGATGATTCCAAGGAAGGTTTTTTTACATATTTGAGGAATATATGACCCAAACAATTTATGAGAATTATTTGGGAATTTTTGGAGTGACAGAAATATAGGTTGCTTCACAACCTAGGGTTTAAAGGGTTATTCCTTTAATAGAAAAAGGAATATTCCCAATAAAAAGAATATTGGGTTAGGTCAAGGATGGAAATGACATGATCTTGGGATGATGATGAGGGTGACAAGCCACTATAAACCTAGGAAGACATGATCTTCCCAAGTTTCAGAACCACATAGCCATGGAAAACCAAACCAAATCAGGAAATCCAAGAAAATCAAAGGAAAAGGAAAAGGGCAGAAATCCAGGATGTTACACTATTCTGCACAACTCCAAATGGGCTGAAACTTCACGAGGATTTTTATGGAATAAATAAGAAATACTGGAGCAAATAGCCACCGGATGGGGGCCACCTGGTGAGCACAAGACACCAGCGAGGCGCGCCCTGGTGGGTTGTGCTCAGCCCGGCCCACCTCCAGTGCCTATCTTCTGGTATATAAGTCATTTCGACCTAGGAAAAAAATGAGGATAGGAATTTCGGGATGGAGCGCCGCCGTCTCGAGGCGGAACTTGGGCAGGAGCACTTTTGCCCTCCGATGAAGCGATTCCGCCGGGGGAACTTCCCTCCTAGAGGGGGGAATCATCATGATCATCATCACCAACAACTCTCCCATCTTGGGGAGGGCAATCTCCATCAACATCTTCAACAACACCATCTCCTCTCAAACCCTAGTTCATCTCTTGTGTTTAATCAATGTACCAGAACAATAGATTGGTGCTTGTGGGTGACTAGTAGTGTTGATTACATCCTGTAGTTGATTACTATATGGTTTACTTGGTGGAAGATTATATGTTCAGATCCATTATGCTATTTAATACCCCTCTGATCTTGAGCATGATTATCATTTGTGAGTAGTTACTTTTGTTCTTGAGGTCACGGGAGAAATCATGTTGCAAGTAATCATGTGAACTTGATATGTGTTCGATATTTTAATAGTATGTATGTTGTGATTCCCTTAGTGGTGTCATGTGAACGTCGACTACATGAAACTTCACCATATTTGGGCCTAAGGGAATGCATTGTGGAGTAGTAATTATATGATGGGTTGCGAGAGTGACAGAAGCTTAAACTCTAGTTTATGCGCTATTCCGTAAGGGACCGATTGGATCCAAAAGTTTAATGCTATGGTTAGAATTTATTTTTAATACTTTTCTTGTAGTTGTGGATGCTTGCGAGGGGGTTAATCATAAGTAGGAGGTTTGTTCAAGTAATAACATCACCTAAGCACCGGTCCACCCACATAGCAAATTATCAAAGTAGCGAACACGAATCGAATCAACATGATGAAAGTGACTAGATGAAATTCCCATGTACCCTCAAGAACGCTTTGCTTATTATAAGAGACCGTTCTGACCTGTCCTTTGCCTCAAAAGGATTGGGATATCTTGGTGCACTTTTGTTACTATTATCCTTACTTACTCGTTACAAATTATCTTGCTATCAAACTACTCTGTTACTTACAATTTCAGCACTTGCAGACACTACCTTGCTGAGAACCACTTGTCATTTCCTTATGCTCCTCGTTGGGTTCGACATTCTTACTTATCGAAAAGGCTACAATTGATCCCATATACTCGTGGGTCATCAAAGGAGGCCCGGAGGCAGCCTCCCGCAGCGAGTTCGTCGCTGGAGCAAAAGAGGAACAGGCGTGGCGAGTCAAATGGGTAAGGGGGGGGGGAAGAAACTCCCGATGCCCGACATAACCCCCAGTCCCACCCCGCTATGGTAGTACCGCTCGGGAGGGCGGTAGTACCGCTTGATGCTACTCAGCGGTAGTACCGCTCGTCCCCAGCGGTAGTACACCCAATATGAACTTGACGAGACACTTAAGAAAAAGGCCTAGATCAAACAAAGAGAAACTCAGAGACAAGCCGAGGGCGCAACTCAAAGAGCAAAACACAACAAAGAGCCAGAGAAGCACCCAAGGAGAGACAAGAAACAAGGAACAACTAAAACACAAAACAAACCAACTCGAGGAAAAAGAAAAACCACACACCTCTCATGGAGAGGGCGGTGGCCGAGGCCACCTATGTTTGAGGCAAATGGTATGGCACCACGAATATTTTAACCTTGGGCCCACGACCAAAACTCATCTTTGAAGCACAAGTACCATAAAAAATGGCTAATGTAAAAGACTTGATCGATTTATGCATAATGGGGGAGGGAGAGTTCATTGAGAGAACAACACTCCCCCTTTGTCCATGCCTACATCTAGAACAAGATATGATGTTGTTTGTGGTGGGATGTGCCTAGATTCAAGCCACATTGCTCAAATCAATGATATTTAGCTCAATCCTTAACTCGTGAAATCTTGCTTCATCTAGAGGCTTGGTCAAAATATCCGCTAGTTGCTCTTGAGTGTTGATGTAGATGATATCAATATCTCCTCGCTTGATGTGATCCTGAATAAAAATGATGACGTATGTCAATATGCTTCATCTTGCTATGTTGCACTGGGTTGTGAGAGATCTTGATAGCACTTTCATTGTCACATAGAAGAGGCAGTTTGTCACAAGTGACACCGTAATCCTTTAAAGTTTGCCTCATCCATAGCAATTGAGCACAACAACTTGTGGCGACTACATATTCATGCTCCGTGGACGAGAGAGACACACAATTTTGCTTCTTTGAAGATCAACTCACCAAAGAGCGACCAAGGAATTGGCATCCTTCGGAAGTTGACTTCTTATCCTCACAATCTCCCTCCCAATCCGAATCCGAGTAACAAATGAGATCAAAGCTTGCTCCTTTGGGGTACCATAAGCCAAAGTTTCGGGTATGAGCCGAATATCGAAAGATTCGCTTGACCACCACATAGTGGCTTTCCTTAGGTGTGGCTTGAAACTGTGCACAAATTCCCACACTCAACATGATATCCGATCTAGATGCACAAAGGTGAAGCAAGGATCCAATCATGGAATGATATACCTTTTGATCCACCACTTTACTAGTGGGATCACTGTCAAGCTTGCATTTGGTGGGCATTGGAAACTTGACCGGCTTGACATCATCTAGCTTGAACCTCTTGAGCATGTCTTGGGTATAATTGTCTTGGTTGATGAAAGTTCCTTCTCTCCTTTGCTTGACTTTGAACCCAAGAAAGAACTTCAACTCTCCCATCGTAGACATCTCAAACTTCTCGGTCATTAGTGCAGCAAACTCATCATTAAAAGTTTGTTAGGAGAACCAAAAATAATATCATCAACATATAGTTGGCATATGAACAAGTCCCCTTTGACCCTCTTAGTAAAAAGAGTGGGATCGATTTTCCCAATTTCAAACCCATGATCTTGTAACAACTCGGTAAGGTGCTCATACCGCGCACGTGGGGCTTGTTTAAGGCCATAAAGCGCCTTTTTGAGTTTGTATACATGAGTGGGGAGCTTGGGATCCTCAAATCCCGGAGGTTGTTTGACATACACCAACTCATTCAAAGGACCATTAAGAAATGCACTTTTCACATCCATTTTTTGGAGTTCAAAGTCATGATGATATGCATATGCAAGCAACATGCAAATAGATTCAAGACGTGCAACGGGGGCAAAGGTTTCACCGTAGTCGATACCCTCGACTTGGGAGTAGCCTTGTGCCACCAATCTTTCCTTGTTCTGAACAACCACACCATTCGCATCTTGCTTGTTCTTGAAGATCCACTTGGTCCCGATGACATTGTGTTCCTCCGTTGGCATTGGCACTAATTCCCAAACTTGATTGCGCTCGAAGTTGTTGAGTTCATCATGCATGGCTTCAATCCAATCATCATCAATGAGTGCCTCATGGACCTTTTGGGGTTCAACACACGAAACAAACGCGTGATGATCACAAAAGTTTGACAATTGTTTATGAGTAGTTACCCCTTTTCTCAAGCTTCCAAGCACATTCTCCATGACATGTTGTTGATGCTCAAGTTTGGAAGCCACCTTAGCGGCACGGCGCTTCAAAAGTTCCTCGATGGGCATTTGAGGATCATCTTGCACATCTTGAGCATCGTCTTGTGTTTGCTCTTGATCTTGAGTTTGCTCTTGATCTTGAGCACCATCTTGAGTTTGTTCTTGATCTTGAGAATCGTCTTGAGTTTGCTCTTGATCTTGAGCACCGTCTTGGGTTTGCTCTTGACCTTGAGTTTGCTCTTGATCTTGAGCGCGCTCGTAGGCATGAAGCTGATCTTGGTCATCATTTGGTGCATCACCATCTCCATTCAATTGATCTTGCCCTTGATCTTGTTCATTGGGTTGAGGGCCTTCATTTTGTTCTTTGGAAGTGTGTGGGTCTAGCATAGGTGATGGCTCCACTTGAGTAGAGCATTGTCCTTCTCCTTCGTCCACAAGGGGTTCCTCGGTGGGGAGTATTTGACCAATCCCCATTCTTCTTATGGCTTGGGTAGGAATTTCATCACCTACATCACAAAGATCACTTTGCTCCACTTTGGAGCCATTATTTTCATCAAACTCCACGTTAGACGTCTCCACAATGAGTCCGGTGGACTTGTTGAGAACGTGGTAAGCATGAGAGTTTGTAGCATAACCAACAAATATGCCCTCTTGAGCTCTAGGTTCGAATTTAGATAAACGAACACCTTTCTTGAGAATGAAACACTTACAACCGAACACCCGGAAGTACTTGAGGTTGGGCTTGTTGCCGGTAAGATCTCATATGGAGTCATGTTCAAGCCTTTGAGGAGGTAGAGCCTATTGGAAGCATGACATGCGGTGTTGATGGCTTCGACCCAAAAGTTGTACGGAGATTTGAATTCCACCATCATGGTCCTTGCCGCATCCATCAACGTCCGGTTCTTCCTCTCAGCCACACCATTCTGTTGAGGGGTATAGGGTGCGGCATATTGGTGCTTGATCCCCTCATCACTAATAAACTCATCCAAGGTGAAGTTCTTGAACTCGGAGCCATTGTCACTTCTAATCACCAAGATCTTTGCTTCACGTTGGCGTTGAGCTTCATTTGCAAAGTTGATGATGGTTTTTTGAGTCCCTCTCTTCCTCTTGAAGAAGTATACCCATGTGTATTTTGAGTAGTCATCCACAATCACCAAGCAATACTTTCTTCCACCAAGACTATCAGTAGTCATCCACAATCACCAAGCAATACTTTCTTCCACCAAGACTATCAAAGGATGGAGATTCAAAGAGATCCATGTGAAGGATCTCCAAGGGCCTCTTTTAGTAGATGATAGTTGATGGTCGATGAGCCATTTCATGAAGCTTTCCTTCGATACAAGCACTACAAGCACGGTCTTTGGCAAAACTCACATTTGTTAGTCCACGCACGTGGTCCCCTTTGAGGAGACTTTGCAAATATCTCATACTGACGTGGGCTAGTCGGCGATTCCAAAGCCATCCCACATCAACTTTAGCCATTAGGCAAGTCACAGTCTTAGTGGGTCGCTCCGAAAAGTTCACCACATAGAGATTGTTCTCGACATGCCCAAAAAAGGCTACTTTAAGAGTCTTGCTCCACAAAAGGGCCATGGTATCAAGGATCAAAGAATGTTGCAAAGCCCATAAGTGCAAGTTGACGAACGAAAAGTAAATTGTATGCAAGGGACTCAACAAGCATGACCTTATCAATAGTTAAATCTTGAGAGATGACCACCTTGCCAAGCCCCAATACCTTAGAAGTTGAAGCATCACCGAATTGGACATGGGTGGGCATAGATGGAACTAGATGTACATCCACCACCAAGTCCTTGCTCCCAGTCATATGATTTGTTGCTCCACTATCGAGCAACCATGATACCCCACCAGAAGCAAACTCCTACAAGAGATCAATGCTTGGATTTCGGTACCAATTTTAGAATGGGTCCTTTGATGTTAGTAACAGGGGTCTTAGGAACCCAAATAGACCATTCAATGTGCTCATAAGAAGAACCAACAAATTTAGCATAAACATGCCCATCACTAGCACGGCACAAAACATAAGAGGGGTTAAAGTCGCCGACTTCATTGCTAGTGGCGGGTTTGCCCTTCTTGGCATTACCACCCACTTCCTTGTTCTTCTTCTTCTCATGAGAACCCTCACCCGCCTTGACAAAGGTGTCCTTGAGTGGGAGAGATTTCTTGGTCTTGTTTTTCTTCTTCTTCTTCGACTTGGGTACAAACTCAAGTCCTTCATTTCCTACAACTTCCTTTTGATTGCTCAAAAGGTCATTAAGGTTCTTCTCGCCTTGTATGCAAGTCACAAGGCCCTTCTCAAGTTGCTCTTTCAACTTAGCATTTTCCTCCATGAGATGCACTCATGCACATGCTCGCAACAAGGGTTAGTAGCATGGGAATTATCAATTAGAACGGAAGGAGGACAAGTGGAATTCGCCTTGGTTAGCTTCACTTGGAGTTGATCATGAGACTCCTTGAGAGAAGCATGAACACCCTTCAAGACCTTGTGAGCCTTGTAAAGTGTATCAAATTCTTCCTTGAGTCTACCATGGCCAACCCCAAGTGCGGCTTTCTTGGGTTTAAGCACACGACTAAGAACAATAGCATGATCAAGATCTTTTTGCAATTTAGCATGATCAACATTGTGCGACTCCTCAAGAGTCAAACGAAGATCTTGCTCTTCCTCTAGAGCAATGGAAATATCTACAATCTCATCGGCATAGTAACGGCTATGCCCCTCCAACTTGGAGATAGTATCCTCATGCGACTCAATGATATCATTGGCTTCACCAAGTTGTTCTAAGAGATCAACGAAGTGCTTCTTGGACTCACCCTTGAGCTTGCTCACAAACTTGGTGAACTCATTCTCATCAACTTTCTCCACCTCACTATCATCTGCACAATCTAACAATGAAGGAGTAGTAATGATGGTGGTTTTGATGTTAGGAGTTACCTTGTTGATACCTTTGGCCATGAGACACTTGGCAATGGTGTTTTCGTTGGGGGCGCCGAAGAGAGACACCTTGGAGGGAGAAGATGTAGCAATGGCAATGGTTGCCATTGGCATGCCTTCTCCACTTGTATATTCCTCCTCATCATCGGAGGGGTACTCTTCATGTGCCACCAAGCCCTTTGGAGGAGTCTTCTTGGTGAAGTTGTTCTTGCTAGGGAAGGACTTGGCTTTATCTTTGCGAATGAGCTTGCCACCATTGTCTTCCCTCTTCTTGTAGGGGCAACCCACCAAAAAGTGACTCACATTGCCACAATTGTAGCGAGTTCTTACACGTTGCTTGATATTTGACCCACTTAAGTTTTCTTGGTGAAGTTGGGCCTTGAGTTCCTCTTGTTGCTCCAAAATTGCCTTGACGCAAGAGCCATGTGCTCATGATAAGCATATTTGGTGTCTACGGGGCCACACTCCTCTTCTTCTTGGAGTGCTTTTCTTTGACCAAACACAAGGAAGAGCATTGTCGAGATTCTTGTTAATGATGTTCATGGCAATAAACTCATCCAACACTTCACTTGCGGTTAAGGTGTGGAAGTCTGGCCTTTGTCGAATCATGGAAGACATGGCCTTGTAGAATGGCCTGATGGCCTTGTGGAACTTGCGCTTGATCCAAGTGTCCTCCATATCCTTGCTTACATGCTCTTGGAGAGCAACCGCAAGAGTATTCACCCTCTGGTAAACATCACGCGGATCCTCATCTTCAAGCATCACAAATTCATCGGCCTCATCAAGGGCCACTTCAAAGTTGGACTATTGGATGCTTGAGCTCCCCTTGTACATAGAAACAATGTGCTCCCAACAATCCTTTGCACGAGTGAAAGGACGTAGGTGTGCTAGGTCTTCGGGAGGGACCGCTTATTGAAGGATGAACAATGCAGAGTGATTGTATTGATTGTCCACTTCTTCTCCTGGGGTGAAGTTGTTTGGATCATGCGGGTAGAAGCCTTGCTCAATGATTCTCCAAAGGTTATTAGAGCAATGATTCAAATGAGACTTAATGCGGAAGACCCAACTAGCAAAATCACCCTTAACAAGCTTGGGAGGAGGACCATGAATATTAATGCGAGTTGTGGGGACCGGTCATCCATAGACCGAGGGAGGGGGAACCGAGGCAAAGGTTCCCGTCCCATTCTTGTCATGAGGGGAAGGAACATGAGTACCATTAGCCGCTTCCTTGGCAGAGTTGGCCTCTGACTCCGATGATGTGGGATTAACCACAAGCAAGGGATCGGGAGTGGATTTCATCCCCTCAAGTAATTCTTTAAGCATGGACTTGACTTCAGCTATCATAGACGTCTTAAGTGAAGTGATAGCTTCATTTAAGTTGTCTCGAGTGATTGAAGTCAACTCCACGGCCTCGGGCACATCCTCCACGGTGTCGACCATACTCTTCGGGTGGTGAAATCCTTAATAAAGACACGAAGCTCTGATACCAATTGAAAGGATCGATATGGTTGACTAGAGGGGGGGGGGGTGAATAGGCAACTACCAATTTTTATATTTTCTTAACAAATTAGGTTTAGCAACAAATAGGTTATCTAGATGTGCAACTATGTGAACACCCTATATGATGCAAACAACAACATCAAGGTCAAGCAAAAGATAAAAACAACAATAGCTTGCACAAAGTAAAGGGAAGAGATAACCACAAGTGGAGCCGGTGGAGATGAGGATGTGTTACCGAAGTTCCTTCCCTTTAGGGGAAGTACATCTTTGTTGGAGCGGTGTGGAGGCACAATGCTCCCCAAGAAGCCACTAGGGCCACCGTATTCTCCTCATGCCCTCACACAATGCGAGATGCCGTGATTCCACTAATGGTGCCTTTGAAGGCGACAACCGAACCTTTACAAACAAGGTTGGGGCTATCTCCACAACTTGATTGGAGGCTCCCAACGAAACCACGGAGATTTATCACAATGGAATGTGGCTCCGAGGTGACCTCAACCGTCTAGGGTGCTCAAACACCCAAGAGTAACAAGATCCGGAAGGGGCTAGTGGGGGGAATCAAATTTCTCTTGGTGAAAGTGTAGATCCGGGCCTTCTCAACCAATCCCTAGAAAATCAACAAGTTTGATTGGCTAGGGGGAGAGATCGGGCAAAAATGAGCTTTGGAGCAACAATGGAGCTTGGGGGAAAAGAGGTAGGTCTTCTTGGGGAATAAGACCTCCTTTTATAGTGGGGGAGCCAATCCAACTGTTATCCCCTCCTCAGCCCGCACAGAGCGGTACTACCACTGGGGGCAGCGGTACTACTGCGAGCCCCAGCGGTACTATCATGAAGAGTGAGAGCATGGGCCTTGGAGGGGGAAGGGGAATGAGAGCGAGAGCCCTAGCGGCACTAACAGTGGTGGTAGGGGCTGTACTACTGCTCATGAGCGGTACTACCACCACTATTGCCGCTCCTATTGCCGCACAACACGACACGAGAAGTGATGCTCTTGAATCAAGCCGGTAATAGAACGACACCGAAGCGGTAGTATAGCCGAGAGCCCAGGGGCGGTACTACCACTGATGTACAATGGTACTGCCGCCTGTGGCTCTGGGCGGTACTACCGCTCGGCGCCGCAGTACTACCGCCGGATCACTATCAAGCCCACTTGTGAGACAATGAAGGACCCTCCAAAGATGCGGGAAAGAGTTGGGGTGCAAAGGAGACGTGTACGTGTTGATTCCACCCTAACCTTTTCGATACGGACTCCCTCTTGATAGTATGGTGTTTCCTATGACTCAAGACCACCACAACTGAAATGAAGGAAACACACTGTCTTCTCCTTAAACACCGATGGGAAACAATCGTCTCGTGCCAATGAATGAATATCTGAAATGCTCAATGCACATGATTAGTCCGCAAAAGTATTGTCATCAATCACCAAAACCACTTAGAGAGAGACATGCCCTAACAACTAGCACTTGTCACTAGATTAATATGTAGTCCATAAAAATAATATAAATGTGCACCAAAACCATGTAGAATTCAAGTAAAAATAGCATGAATACTTCATAAATTATAGATACGTTGGAGACGTATTAGCGATAGATTGGCCTATCATAGGTGATATTCTGGGCCATCGCCGAAAATGGCCATTAGTGACAAAATTTGGTTTGTCACCTAAGAAACGATCTTGCGTGACGGCTGAAGTGGTACCGTCAAGTTTTCATTTTCCATGATAGTGCTTTAGTGACGGTGGGGGTGACAGCCGAAAAACGTCACCATACCATTTTTGGTGATGAAAAACGGTCTTACGTGACACAAGTGAAATAGAGAAGATTTTGCAGTGTGCGTCCTTGCGGACATTCATGCAATGTTCTACCTTTTTGGCTGGCACCCCTGGCATATCTGGGGGTTTCTAGGAAAATATGTCCTAGTTTGGTCAAAGGAAGGCCAGGAGCTCTGCTTCGTGTTCGTTCGAGAGATCTCCTGCAATTGTCATTGTTTTCTCGGTGTCTTCTGGGTGTACCTAGAATTTTTCCGTGTCTCTGGCTGATTGGAAAACCGATCATGGCCTTGGATTTTCTCAGAGCTCCGTTATTGAGGTGTCTATGTTTCACTTGATCCGTTCGAGCTCCGCTGAGGCTAAAGCGGCTTCGGCGAGCTCTACACTCGCGACCTCTGCCTCAAACACTCTTTCCAGACTTCTGCAGGCCATGATGGTGCCATTTGGCTTGGCATTTTTAACTGTAGGTACACGTATGATGGTACTCCCAAGAATTTTACGTATGCTCACTACTGAAGGATGCTACTGACGCGACACTATGATCAGAGACCCTTTGAAGAAACTGTGTGTGATGCATTAATAGCAAACAATGATGTAAAAAACCCGTCAAAAAGATGCAAAACGTTTGCGATGGCGGAGCCATCAAACACGGTTATGATATTAGTTGCATGTGCGATGCAGGGCATACAATTCAGTTCAATTAATTGTTTGCGATTAGGAAGAAGAACAAAAACGGGCAACCAGATGAAGGCGTGTGCGATATACGACATACAGTTCACTCGGATGAATTGTTTGTGGTGAGGCGGAACATCAGAAACGGGCATCCAGATGAAGGTGTGTGTGATATACGACATACAGTTCACTTGGATGAACTATTTGTGATTAGGCAACACAAAATAAATGGTCAGCCAGATCAAGGTGTGTGGGATATACGACATACGGTTCATTGCGATAAACTATTTGTGTTGAGCCAAGAGAATAGAAACGTTTCACATAAACAAGATGTGTGTAATACGCGACAAACATCCAATTACATAGGTGGCTGGTACACACATGACATTTCCACACACCAGAGTAAACTATTACATGCATAATTAACGAGCACAAATGATCATTTCATCATCATCTACTTCTTGTGCTAGCTCGATGTTCCTTCTATGCTAAGTTTCCATTAATTGATGGTGTTTTACGAACACACCACCGTTTCCTGCCATTTCCTCACATGTTTCCCGCCACCCAGCGATATTACGCATAAACCTAGGCGGCGCGTGACACACGGAGGCAACAAGCGCAGCCTGTAGCACATCCACCTTTTCCAAGCATGCAACCCAGCAAAGCGCCGCCTCTGCCATCAACCTTGTCGATGAGGAAAACGAGAAGGTGCCACAGCCCGTCGAGGCTGAGGCGCACCCCAGCAACGTGATGGATGACTCCGTGATGCGTGTCATCGCCAGGGTTGAGCAGATCCTTGGTGCATGGCGCTTCAGCGCCGCGGATCAAGATAGGCATGTCAGCGCCGAGAGGTTGCACCTCGCCACAGAGCACGATCGATGGTGCACCGCACAACAAGCTAGGCCTGTCCGCGCTCATAGGCTGCGGCTCGCCGCACGGCGAGACCGTTGGAGGGTCGCAGAGTGAGAGGCGCGGCACGTTGCACAACAAGAGCGGATCCATCGGTGGTTGCCTGCTGTCGACAAGGCATCGCAGCTGGGTACACGTCCCATCAGTACCCCCATTCCCCGCCAGGAGTGGGCAGAGGCCCTCTATGCTGTACTTGCACCAGAGGCCGGTCGTGCCGTACTTGCACCGGACGCCCGCCGCGCCGTTCGCATGGGTCGTGCCATTCGCCTTGTCCGTGGCCCACTCGATGCCAACGCACTGGTCGGTAGGCTCGACCGCCTCCTTGGCCTAGGTGTCCACCTGGGCGCAGTAGAGGAACATGGCTGTCGCATCCTTGACCTGGTGATCTCTGATAAAATAGCCAACTTGGAGCTCGAGATCGCGCTCCAGATGTACCGCGAGCGAGTCGACCGCTTGGACGAACGCCTACACGAGTTCAGGCAAAGCCAAGAGCTACCGTAGGCAAGGGCTGCCGGTCATGGTCTCATAGACGCGTTTTATTTTGTTGAGTCGTTTCGACATGGATAGCTATGTATTCACAACAATCATAATATTTCTCTATTTATTGCTCTCTTTCAATGTGTGTACTCTGTTTTCCGTTCTTATATGTTATGTTTCAATGTGTGTATATGTTGGGGAACATAGCATGCAATTTCAAAAAAATTCCTACAACCATGCAAGATCTATCTAGGAGATGCATAAAAACAAGATGGGGAGAGTGTGTCCACGTACCCTCGTACACTGAAAGCGGAAGCATTAGGTTAACGCGGTTGATGCAGTCGAATGTCTTCACATCCAACCGATCCAAGTACCGAACGTACGGCACCTCTGTGTTCAGCACACCTTCAGCTCGATGATGTCCCTCGAACTCTTGATCCAGCAGAGGCCGAGGGAGAGTTTCGTCATCACGACAACATGGTGACGGTGATGGTGATGTGATCCGCGCAGGGCTTCGCCTAAGCACTATGATGCTATGACTGGAGGAGTAAACTGTGGAGGGGGGCACCGCACATGGCTAAGAGAACAATTGATGTGCTTTGGGGTGCCCCTGCCCCCGTATATAAAGGAGGAGGGGAGGAGGCCGGCCACAAGGGGCGCGCTAAGGAGAGGGGAGTCCTACTAGGACTCCAGTCCTAGTAGGATTTGACCCCCCTTTTTTCCTTCTACCGGAGGGGGAAAAGGGGAAGGAGAGGGAGTAGGAGAAGGAAAGGGGGTGGCGCCCCCTTTCCTAGTCCAATTCAGCCTCCTCCCTTGTGGGGGGCGCACCAACCCCTTGTGGGCTAGTTAGCCTCCCTCCTATGGCCCATATGGCTCCATATCTTCCACCGGGGGGTTCCGGTAACCCCTCCGGTACTCCGGTATGTACCCGATACACCCCGGAACCCTTCCGGTGTCCGAAGACTACCTTCCAATATATCAATATTTACCTCTCGACCATTTTGAGACTCCTCGTCATGTCCGTGATCTCATCAGGGACACCTAACAAACTGCGGTCACCAAAAACACATAACTCATAATACAAATCGTCATCGAACATTAAGCGTGCGGACCCTACGGGTTCGAGAACCACGTAGACATGACCGAGACACATCTCTAGTCAATAACCAATAGCAAAACCTGGATGCTCATATTGGTTCCTACATATTCTATGAAGATCTTTATCGGTCAAACCGCAATAACAACATATGTTATTCCCTTTGTCATCGGTATGTTACTTGCCCGAGATTCGATCATCGGTATCATCATACCTAGTTCAATCTCATTACCGGCAAGTCTCTTTACTCGTTATGTAATACATCATCCTACAACTAACTCATTAGTCACATTGCTTGCAAGGCTTATAGTGATGTGCATTACCGAGAGGGCCCAGAGATACCTCTCCGATACTCGGAGTGAAAAATCCTAATCTTGATCTATGCCAACCCAACAAACACCTTCGGAGACACTTGTAGAGCATCTTTATAATCAGCTAGTTACGTTCTGACGTTTGATAGCACACAAGGTGTTCCTCCGGTATGTGGGAGTTGCATAATCTCATAGTCAGAGGAATATGTATAAGTCATGAAGAAAGCAATAGCAATAAAACTTAATGATCATTATGCTAAGCTAATGGATGGGTCGTGTCCATCATATCATTTTCTAATGATGTGATCCCATTCATCAAATGACAACACATGTCTATGGTTAGGAAACTTAACCATCTTTGATCACCGAGCTAGTAGTAGAGGCTTACTAGGGATACGATGTTTTGTATATGTATCCACACATAATCAAGTTTCCGGTTAATACAATTCCAGCATGAATAATAAACATTTATCATGATATAAGGAAATATAAATAACAACTTTATTATTGCCTCTAGGGCATATTTCCTTTAGTATATACGCTTTCCATTCTGTATATGTGGATGATAACAGCTAGATACAAATTAGTATACAAAAACAGATAGAAAATGGATTTCATAATATATATATATATTAATTGTTCATTAGTTCATCACATAATATATATAATATCATCACATATACGTGATGATACTTAACTACTAGGTACAGTGCATAAAATTGAAAACAAACAATACTAAAACTAATAATCCCTCCTGGGGGTAGTATTCCGGCAGCCCCTTGCCAGCAGCTCCCTGGTGCGCGGCGTCTTCCCAACGTGGAGGCAGTACTCCACCTCCTCCGCCTCGCAGCGCTTGACGTATCGATCTACCTCTTGCTGGCGGACGAGCGCGAACGATCTTGCCATTTTGTTGGGCGCTCACCATAGCTCCTCGTCGGTGGCACGCTGGAGCTTATCGGCCCACCTCCATGCAGCGATGAGGCGCCTAGCGCCTTTGACCTTCCTCGTGAAGTACCCGTCTTCGTACACCTCCTCCTCAAGATGACACACCCGCCCCCAAAGCTCCACCACCTCCTTTTTCCAGGCGGCATCATGGGTTTCACAGGCCACCTGGTACCTGGCTTCCTCCTCCGCCATCTCCTTCTTGAATGCCACTTGCCTGGCTTTCTCAGCTGGCGGCAGCGACTTCCACAGACAAAGATTGTACAGGCCCCAAAACCAATCCAAAGTTGGGGGGTCCGGCGCAACCTTGTTCGGTGGCCGTAGGGGTCCTCCTCGTCACTGCTCTTCGACTGAGCATCCTAGGGGGGTGGTGACTCCTCGTCGACGCATGGGCAGACCGGCGGCGCCATGGCAGAGATTTGAGAGAGAGAGAGAGAGAGAAAGAGATAGAGAGGGCGAGCGAGGGGAGGATGTAGATGAGAATGCGGGCAAGACGACGTGAGAAAGGTAGTGTTTATTGGCGGCCGGAATCTAGATCGATGGGAATAGTACACACGCCGGTCGCCATAATTTATGAGTATTGTAGTTTGAATGGCACACGATTCCCGCAGCAAAATCCGTGTGTGAACTTAATAGTTGACGGTTTGCAATATAGAACCGTGTCTGATTAATAACCCCCGCCACTCACCTTCCAAACCTCGAGGCGCAAAATAGAGTGACAATCATGTGGGCGCCAGTTGTCTTGCTAGATCTTTACAATTTCTTTTTTGAACACCAGATATTTACATCATCTGATGATTTTTTAACTCGCACACAAGCACTCAAAAATATGATTTTTCAAATCGTTATGGTTAGCCATTGCATGTAGATGTAGTTCAAATTTGAATTACGGTCATTAAATGGCTAGAAAATCACTTAAATGTCTTTAAAAGGTCATATGACCCCTAGAATTTTCCAATTTTTCACATGATAGTTGTATTAGTGCACATTAAAGGTAGAAAAAAATGAATGCCATAAGAGGAAGCTATCTCCTATTCATCATCAAACATGCATTGTTCCCTCTCGGTGATACATCCATTTTGCATCATGTTTTTCTTACTGTTATTTATAATGTTTTTATCCATAATAATGCTTTTTGGAGTAATTCTAATGCCTTTTCTCTAATAATTTGCAAGGAACTGAAAGTGCGTTATATCGACTAGAGGGGGGGGTGAATAGGCGCTTTTTATGAATTCTTCACTGATGAATTTGCAGGTGAGGAAATTCCTTAGCGAAGAACTACTAGCAGCAGAATAAGTACTCAAAAGTAAATATAACAAAACACAAGCATAGTCATCATGATGAAATGAAGACAACCACAGAGTACAGAAAGCGTAAACACAGGATAACACAGGATGAAGATAAACAGACTGAAGAAATTGAACTGAGGAAATTGAGAAAGTCTTCCGTCAAAGTATTCAAACACAGATACGAACAAGCACTCAACACAGTTATGAAGAAATGAAAGAGTTCAGGAAATAGAACCAGTGAGCTTGGTGAAGACAATGATTTGGTAGACCAGTTCCAACTGCTGTCTCAGTTGTACATCTGGTTGGAGTGGCTAGGTATTTAAACCTGAGGACACACAGTCCCGGACACACAGTCCTCACCGTATTCTCCTTGAGCTAAGGTCACATAGACCTCGCCCAATCACTCGTGGTAAGTCTTCAGGCGACTTCCGAACCTTCACAAACTTGGTCACTCGGTGATCCACAACTCCTCTTGGATGCTCTATACCATGACACCTAACCGTCTGGAAGAAGTACAGTCTTCAAAGGTAACAAGCGTAGGATCCACACAAGATTAATCTCTTCAGTGATGCTCAATCACTTTGGGTTTGTAGGTGTTTGGGTTTGGGTTTTCCTCACTTGATGATTTTCGCTCAAAGTCCTCGGAGGATGGGATGCTCTCAAATGACAAGTGTCAGTTTCTCTCGGAGCAGCCAACCAGCTAGTGGTTGTAGGGGGCGGCTATTTATAGCCTAGGGAGTAGCCCGACATGATAAGACATAAATGCCCTTCAATGATATGACCGTTAGGTGGGTAGATATTTTGGGACAGCTGCCGCATAGCACAGCAATGGTCGGAAATTTGAGTATCAAATTCCTCAGGGCTATCATGTTCCTCACTATGTAGGCAATCTGCACTAGCGAATTCCTAACTCCTCAGTCAGAACAAATTCCTCAGAGACCAGAAGAACTTTGTCTCTGTCACTGAAGAATATGACTGAACCGTATGAGATTTCCAATGTCTTCACTCGAAGGGATTGGTAGGTGTAGGATTTTGAGTTGAGCATCACATGGAAAATTTTCCTTAGTATTTCCTCGACCCCCTTTTAACAGTACGGTGTTTCCTACGACTCAAGAAAGAGAAAATGAAACTACGAAAACAAAAGTCTTCACGCTTCATGTTCCTTGAATGAATGCCAAGTCTTCAAAGGTCACACCAATTTCTTCACTTTCAAGGTCTTCAGAAATTCAAAGTCTTCAGTTAAAGAACTTCATTTTTAGGGGTCGACTTTTTCTGTAAATATAAAACTTCTCATAGACTTATAGACCTATGTACACTCATAAACACATTAGTCCCTTAACCTATAAGTCTTTAATACACCAAAATAACTAAGGGGCACTAGATGCACTTACAGGAACACACCAAGAGGGAGAATTCCGGCAGCTAGAAATCTGGACCTGGAAAAGCTATGTCAGGCCACCTATTATGCACAACTCCAAATGGGATGAAACTTTACGGAGATTTTTTATGGATTATTTAAGAAATATTGGGGTCAATAAACACCAGAGGGGCCACCAGGTGGGCACAACCCACATGGGCGCGCCAGGCCCCCCTGACGCGCCCTGGTCGGTTGTGGCCTCATCGGCCCACTTCCGGTGCCCATCTTTTTGATATATAAGTGGTTTTGACCTAGAAAAAAAATAAGAGGAGGACTTTCGGGACTAAGCGCCGCCGCCTCGAGGCGGAACTTGGGCAGGAGCACTTTTGCCCTCCGACGGAGCGATTCCGCCGGGGGAACTTCCCTCCCGGAGGGGGAAATCATCATCATCACAAACAACTCTCCCATCTCTGGGAGGGCAATATCCATCAACATCTTCAACAACACCATCTCCTCTCAAACCATAGTTCATCTCTTGTATTCAATCTTGTTACCGAAACTATAGATTGTTGCTAGGGGGTGACTAGTAGTGTTGATTACATCTTGTAGCTGATTACTATATGGTTTATTTGGTGGAAGATTATATGTTCAGATCCATTATGCATATTAATACCCCTCTGATCTTGAGAATGATTATTATTTGTGAGTAGTTACTTTTGTTCTTGAGGTCACGGGAGAAATCATGTTGCAAGTAATCATGTGAATTTGATATGTGCTCGATATTTTGATAGTATGTATGTTGTGTTTCCCGTAGTGGTGTCATGTGAGCATCGACTACATGACACTTCACCATATTTGGGCCTAAGGGAATGCATTGTGGAGTAGTAAATAGATGGTGGGTTGCGAGAGTGACAGAAACTTGAACCCCAATTTATGCACTATTTCGTAAGGGACCGATTGGATCCTAGAGTTTAATGCTATGATTAGAATTTATTCTTAATACTTTTCTCGTAGTTGTGGATTCTTGCGGGAGGGTTAATCATAACTAGGAGGCTTGTTCAAGTAATAACAGCACCTAAGCACCGATCCACCCAGATATCAAATTATCAAAGTAGAGAACACAAATCAAACCAACATGACAAAAGTGACTAGATGAAATTCCTGTGTACCCTCAAGAACGCTTTGGTTATTATAAGATACCATTTTGGCTGTCCTTTGCCTCAAAAGGGTTGGGCTACCTTGCTGCATACTTGTCACTATTATCGTTACTTGCTCGTTACAAATTATCTTGCTATCAAACTACTCGCTACTTATAATTTCAGCACTTGCAGACATCACCTTACTGAAAACTACTTGTCATTTCCTTCTGCTCCTCGTTGGGTTCGACACTCTTACTTATCGAAAAGAGCTACAATTGATCCCCTATACTTGTGGGTCATCCAGGCTATTTTCTGGCACCGATGCCGGGGAGTGAAGCGCCTTTGGTAAGTGGAATTTGGTAAGGAAACATTTATATAGTGTGCTGAAATTTATTGTCACTTGTTACTATGGAAACAATCTTTGAGGGGTATGTTCGGGGTATCTTTGCTACCTCTTGAGAATGCGTTGGTTTTCCCTTGAAGAGGAAAGGGTGATGCAGCAAAGTAGCGTAAGTATTTCCCTCAGTTTTTGAGAACCAAGGCATCAATCCGATAGGAGATAACACGCAAGTCACATAGTACCTGCACAAACAATCAAGAACCTCGCAACCAACGCGATAAACGGGTTGTCAATCCCTTCACGGTCACTTGCGAAAGTGAGATCTGATAAAGATAGCAAGATAACTATTTTTGGTATTTTTGTTGTATAGATTGGAAAGTAAAGATTGCAAAATAGTAAATGAGATGCGATATAAAAATAGATGCAATATACTAAGAAAGAGACCCGGGGGCCATAGGTTTCACTAGTGGCTTCTCTCATGATAGCATGTATTACAGTAGGTGAACAAATTACTGCCGAGCAATTGATAGAAGAGCGCATAGTTATGAGAATATCTAGGCAATGATTATGAACATAGGCATCACGTCCGTGTAAGTAGACCGAAACGATTCTGCATCTACTACTATTACTCCACACATCGACCGCTATCTAGCATGCATCTAGAGTATTAAGTTCATAAGAACAGAGTAACGCATTAGGCAAGATCACATGATCTAGAGGGACAAACTCAAGCAATATGATATAAACCCCATCTTTTTATCCTTGATGACAACAATACAATACGTGCCTTGCTGCCCCTACTGTCACTGGGAAAGGACACCGCAAGATTGAACCCAAAGCTAAGCACTTCTCCCATTACAAGAAAGATCAATATAGTACGCCAAACTAAACCGATAATTCGAAGAGACTTGCAAAGATATCAAATCATGCATATAAGAATTCAGAGAAGAACCAAATATTATTCATAGATAAACTTGATCATAAATCCACAATTCATCGGATCTCGGCAAACACACCGCAAAAAGTATTACATCGAATAGATCTCCAAGAACATTGAGGAGAACTTTGTATTGAGAACCAAAGAGAGAGAAGATGCCATCTAGCTAATAACTATGGACCCGAAGGTCTGTGGTAAACTACTCACACATCATCGGAGAGGCTATGGTGTTGATGTAGAAGCCCTCCGTGATCGAATCCCCCTCCGGCACATCGCCGGAAAAGGCCCCAAGATGGGATCTCACGGGCACAGAAGGTTGCGGCAGTGGAAAAGTGGTTTCGTGGCTCCCCCTGATGTTTTTAGGGTATAAGAGTATATATAGGCGAAAGAAGTACATCAGTGGAGCTCCATGGGGGCCACGAGGGTGGGGGGCGCGCCTACCCCCTGGGCGCGCCCTCCTATCTCGTGGACGCCTCACAGAGTTCCAGACTTCTACTCCAAGTCTCCTGGTTTGTGTTTGTTCCAAGAAAGATACTCGTGAAGGTTTCGTTCCGTTTGGATTCCATTTGATATTCCTTTTCTACGAAACACTGAAATAGGCAAAAAACAGAAACTGGCACTGGGCCTCCGGTTAATAGGTTAGTCCCAAAAATAATAGAAAAGAGCATATTAGAGGCCATTAAACATACAAAACAAATAATATAATAGCATGGAACAAAAAAAATTATAGATACGTTGGAGACGTATCAAGCATCCCCAAGCTTAATTCTTGCTCGTCCTCGAGTAGGTAAATGATAAAAATAGAATTTTTGGTGTGGAATGCTACCTAACATAATTTTCAATGTAATTTTCTTAATTGTGGCATGAATGTTCAGATCCGAAAGATTCAAGACAAAAGTTTAATATTGACATAAAGATAATAATACTTCAAGCATACTAACCAAGCAATTATGTCTCCTCAAAATAACATAGCCAAAGAAAGCTCATCCCTACAAAATCATATAGTTTGGCTATGCTTCATTTTCGTCACAGAAAATGCTCCAATCATGCACAACCCCGATGACAAGCCAAGAAATTGTTTCATACTTTAGCATTCTCAAACTTTTTCAACTTTCACGCAATATATGAGCGCGAGCCATGGACATAACACTATAGGTGGAATAGAATGGTGGTTGTGGAGAAGACAAAAAGGAGGAAGATAGTCTCACATCAACTAGGCGTATCAATGGGCTATGGAGATGCCCATCAATAGATATCAATGTGAGTGAGTAGGAATTGCCATGCAACTGATGCACTAGAGCTATAAGTGTATGAAAGCTCAACAAAAGAAACTAAGTGGGTGTGCATTCAACTTGCTTGCTCACGTAGACCTAGGGCAATTTGAGGAAGCCCATCATTGGAATATACAAGCCAAGTTCTATAATGAAAAATTCCCACTAGTATATGAAAGTGACAACATAAGAGACTCTCTATCATGAAGATCTTGGTGCTACTTTCAAGCACAAGTGTGGAAAAGGGATAGTAACATTGCCCCTTCTCTCTTTTTCTCTCTTTTTTTGTTTGGGCCTTCTCCTTTTTTATGGCCTCTTTTTTATTTTTCGTCCGGAGTCTTATCCCGACTTGTGGGGGAATCATGGCCTCCATCATCCTTTCCTCACGTGGGACAATGCTCTAATAATGAAGATCATCACACTTTTATTTACTTACAACTCAAGAATTACAACTCGATACTTAGAACAAAATATGAATCTATGTGAATGCCTCCGGCGGTGTACCGGGATGTGCAATAAATCAAGAGTGATATGTATGATTTTTTTTGAATGGTGGTCATGCCACAAATACGATGTCAACTACATGATCATGCAAAGCAATATGACTATGATGGAGCGTGTCATGATAAACGGAACAGTGGAAAGTTGCATGGCAATATATCTCGGAATGGCTATGAAAATGCCATAATAGGTAGGTATGGTGGTTGTTTTGAGGAAGGTAAATGATGGGTTTATGGTATCGGCGAAAGTTGCGCGACACAAGAGAGGCTAGCAATGGTGGAAGCGTGAGAGTGCGTATAATCCATGAACTCAACAGTAGTCATAAAGAACTCACATACTTATTGCAAAAATCTAGAAGTTATCAAAACCAAGCACTACACGCATGCTCCTAGGGGGATAGATTGGTAGGAAAAGACCATCGCTCGTCCCCGACCGCCACTCGTAAGGAAGGCAATCAAAGAAACACCTCATGCTTCAAATTTGTCACACAACGGTTACCATATGTGCATGCTACGGGACTTGCAAACCACAACACAAGTATTTCTCAATTTCACAATTACTCAACTAGCACGACTCTAATATCACCATCTTTATATCTCAAAACAATTATCAAGTATCAAAATTCTCATAATGCACTCTATATGAAAGTTTTTATAATACCCATCTTGAATGCCCATCATATTAGGACTAATTTATATCCAAAGAAAATTACCATGCTGTTCTAAAAGACTCTCAAAATAATATAAGTGAAGCATGAGAGATCAATAATTTCTATAAAATAAAACCACCACCGTGCTCTAAAAAGATATAAGCGAAGCGCTAGAGCAAACTTATCTAGCTCAAAAGATATAAGTGAAGCACACAGAGTATTCTAATAAATTCCGAATCATGTGTGTCTCTCCCAAAAGGTGTGTACAGCAAGGATGATTATGGTAAACTAAAAAGCAAAGACTCAAATCATACAAGACGCTCCAAGCAAAACCCATATCATGTAGTGAATAAAAATATAGCCTCAAGTAAAGTTACTGATAGACGAAGACGAAAGAGGGGGTGCCTTCCGGGGCATCCCCAAGCTTAGGCTTTTGTTTGTCCTTGAATTTTACCTTGGGGTGCCTTGGGCATCCCCAAGCTTAGTCTCTTGCCACTCCTTGTTCCAAAATCCATGAAATATTTACCCCAAAACTTGAATACTTCACAACACAAAACTCAACAGAAAATCTCATGAGCTCCGTTAGTATAAGAAAGCAAACCATCGCTTTAGTGTATTGTAATTAAATAATTCTTTATTTATATTGGTGTTAAACATACTGTATTCCAACTTCTCTATGGTTCATACCCCCTGATGCTACCCATAGATTCATCAAAATAAGCAAACAACACATGAAAAACAGAATCTGTCAAAACAGAACAGTCTGTAGCAATCTGGAGGTTTTGAATACTTCTCTTACTCCAATTTTTTTTGGAAAATTAGGACCTCCTAAATAATTTGTATATTGATCTACTGCAGTTTTAATTGGTATTTTATCACTCTCTGGTAAGAAATGAAAATTATTTTTGTGAGCGCATACTTTCTGTTTTTTCAGCAAGCTCAAACAACAATCACCCAAGAAGATCCTAAAGGCTTTAATTGGAACAAACACTAATTAAAACATAAAAAACACAATCATAAAAGATGCTAGATAAATTATTTATTAACAGGAACAAAAAGTAAAGAACAAAAATAAAATTGGGCTGCCTCCCAACAAGCGCTATCGTTTAACGCCCCTAGCTAGGCATCGATAATTTTAATGATGCTCACATGAAAGATAGCAATTGAAACACGAAGAGAGCATCATGTAGTATATGAGAATCACATCTAAGTATAACATACTTCCTATTCATAGGCATTTTATAAGAAAACAAATTAGCAAGACAAGCTAGATCTAGCATATGCAAGGAAGGATAAAGAAACAATAGCTATCTCAACACAACGAGAGGTAATTTAGTGACACAAAAATTTCTACAACCATATTTTCCTCTCTCATAATAATTATATGTAGGATCATAATAAAATTCAACAATATAGCTATCACATAAAATATTTTTTCAACACGATCCACATGCATGCAAAGTCGACACTCTTCCAAAATAGTGGGAATAACATTAACTAAAGTCATGACCTCTCCAAACCCACCTTTATCAAAAATTTCATAAGATTGAACATTCTCCAAATATGTGGGATCTAAAGTTGACACTCTTCCAAACCCACTTTCAATAATATTGCAAACACTATTATCAATCTCATATTCATCATGGGGCTTAAATAAATTTTCAAGATCAAAAGAAGAACCACCCCAATCATGATCTTTGCAACAAATAGTAGTCATAGCGAAACTAGCGCCCGCAAGCTTAGGGTTTTGCATATCATTAGCACAATTGACGTTAATAGAATTTATAATAACATCATTGCAATCATGCTTTTTATTCAAAGATCTATCGTGAATCACTTCCTAAAGCACTTCATCACAATTTTCAGATTCACGAATTTCAAGCAAAACCTCATAAAGATAATCTAGTGCACTCAACTCACTAGCAATTGGTTCATCATAATTGGATCTTTTAAAAAGATTAGCAAGAGGATGAGGATCCATATCAATAGATTTTTAGCTAGCGAAGATGCAAGCAAATAAAAGGCACATGGGACATGAGCAAACAGAAGGACGGACGGAAGAGGGGCGAAGAAAAGGCAAATTTTGTGAAGTGGGGGAGAGGAAAATGAGAGGAGAATGGCAAATAATGTAATGCAAGGGAGAAGAGTTTATGATGGGTACTTGGTATGTCTTGATGTGAGCGTAGATCTCCCCGGCAACGGCGCCAGAAATCCTTCTTGCTACCTCTTGAGCATGCGTTGGTTTTCCCTTGAAGAGGAAAGGGTGATGCAGCAAAGTAGCGTAAGTATTTCCCTGAATTTTTGAGAACCAAGGTATCAATCCAGTAGGAGATAACACGCAAGTCACCTAGTACCTGCACAAACAATCAAGAACCTCGCAACCAACGCGATAAAGGGGTTGTCAATCCCTTCACGGTCACTTGTGAAAGTGAGATCTGATAAAGATATTAAGATAAATATTTTTGGTATTTTTGTTGTATAGATTGGAAAGTAAAGATTGCAAAACCGTAAACGAGATGCGATGTAAAAAGATATGCAATATAATAAGAAAGAGACCCGGGGGCCGTAGGTTTCACTAGTGGCTTCTCTCATGATAGCATGTATTACAGTGGGTGAATAAATTACTGCCGAGCAATTGATAGAAGAGCGTATAGTTATGAGAATATCTAGGCAATGATTATGACTTTTGTTAAAAGATTGTTAAGTTTTTATGGATGACTTTTCCATTTATGGGAAGTCTTTTGATGATTGTTTAAGCAATCTTGAGCGAGTTCTGCAGAGATGTGAACAAACAAATCTTGTCTTGAATTGGGAGAAGTGCCACTTTATGGTTAATGAAGGCATTGTCTTGGGTCATAAAATTTCTGAAACAGGCATTGAAGTGGACCAAGCTAAGGTTGATGCAATTGAGAAAATGCCATGTCCTAAGGACATCAAAGGTATTCGTAGTTTCCTAGGTCATGCTGGTTTCTATAGGAGGTTTATTAAAGACTTCTCTAAAAATTCCAGGCCTCTCACTAGTCTTTTGCAAAAGGATGTTCCTTTTTTATCATGATTATTTAGAAGCCTTTGAAACACTCAAGAAAGCCTTAATATCTGCACCTATTGTTTAACCACCTGATTGGAACTTGCCTTTTGAAATTATGTGTGATGCTAGTGATTATGATGTTGGTGTTGTTCTAGGACAAAGAGTTGATAAGAAATTGAATGTTATTCATTATGCTAGTAAAAATCTAGATAGTGCTCAAAGAAATTATGCTACTACTGAAAAAGAATTCTTAGCAGTGGTGTTTGCTTGTGATAAGTTTAGACCTTATATTGTTTATTCCAAAGCAACTGTTCAAATAGATCATGCTGCTATTAAATATCTTATGGAAAAGAAATATGCTAAACCTAGACTTATTCATTGGGTTCTCTTGTTACAAGAATTTTATTTACATATCATTGATAGAAAAGGAGCTGAGAACCCCGTAGTTGATAACTTGTCTAGGCTTGAAAATGTGCTTGATGACCCACTTCCTATTGATGATAGTTTTCCTGATGAGCAGTTAGCTGCAATAAATGTTGCTAATGGTACTCTTTGGTATGCTGACTATGCTAATTACATTGTTGCTAAATATTTGCCACCTAGCTTCACATATCAACAAAAGAAAAAATTCTTATATGATTTAAGACATTACTTTTTGGATGACCCATATCTTTATAAAGAAGGAGTAGATGGTATCACTAGACGTTGTGTACCTGAGCATGCACAGAGACAAATCATACGGAAATGTCACTCCGAGGCTAATGGAGGGCATCATGCTGGAGATAGAACTGCTCACAAGGTATTGCAATCTGGATATTATTGGCCTACTCTCTTCAAGGATGCCCGTAAGTTTTTCTCCTCTTGTGATGGATGTCAAAGAATAGGTAACATTGGTAAGCGTCAAGAAATGCCTATGAATTATTCACTTGCTGTTGAGCCTTTTGATGTTTGGGGATTTGATTACATGAGACCTTTTCCTTCCTCTAATGGGTATACACATATTTTGGTTGCAGTTGATTATGTTACTAAATGGGTAGAAGGTATTCCAACTAGTAGTGTTGATCACAACACGTCTACTAAAATGATTAAGGAAGTTATTTTCCCAAGGTTTGGAGTCCCTAGATATTTAATGACTGATGGTGGTTCACACTTTATTCATGGTGCTTTCCGTAAAATTCTTGCCAAGTATGATGTTAACATAGAATTGCATCACCATATCATCCTCAGTCTAGTGGTCAAGTTGAACTTAGCAATAGATAAATAAAGTTAATTTTGCAAAAGACTGTCAATAGGTCCAGGAAGAATTGGTCTAAGAAATTAGATGATGCACTTTGGGCTTATAGAATAGCTTATAAAAATCCTATGGGCATGTCTCCTTATAAAATGGTTTATGGAAAAGCTTGTTATTTACCTCTTGAGTTAGAACATAAAGCTTATTGGGCAGTTAAAGAACTCAATTATGATTTCAAACTTGCTGGTGAAAAGAGGTTATTTGATATTAGCTCCTTAGATGAATGGAGAACCCAAGCTTATGAGAATGCAAAGTTATTCAAAGAAAAGGTTAAAAGATGGCATGACAAAAGAATCCAAAAACGTGAGTTTAAAGTAGGAGAATATGATCTTTTGTACACCTCTCATTTTAGATTTTTTGCAGGAAAGCTCCTCTCGAAATGGGAAGGCCCCTATGTCATCAAGCAGGTTTACCGGTCTGGAGCCATCAAAATAAATAATTTCGAAGGCACTAACCCGAAAGTTGTCAATGGGCAACGAATAAAGCATTATATCTCAGGTATGCCTATTAATGTTGAAAGTAATATTATCCAAACTTTGACACCCGAAGAACACATAAAAGTGTCCTTCCGGAACACTCCAGAATCATGAAAATAAGGAGGTACATGATACGGTAAGCAAACGGGCTCCGAAAAATCTAAAAAAAAATATTTTTATCAGTTTTGGAATATTTTAGAATTTTGGAAATAAAGAAAGTGCCAGGAAGCGTCCCCTAGTGGGCAGAAGACACCAGGACGCGCTAGGCTTGCCTGGCGCGCCCAGGTGGGTTGTGCCCACTTGGGACACCTCCAGTACTCCGTTTATCTTCCATATACTTGTCCTGTAATAAAGAAAAATCTATATATACTTCCCGAACCTGTTGATCAACGTATCATGGAGAAATCCTCTGTTCTCTTTTTCCTTGTTGTTTTCTGCCAGACTCCATCTACCATGGCTTCTTCAAGCTCCTCCAGGGACAAGATCTCTCCTTCATCACCACCATCATCCCCTTTACCACCAAAAGGAGAATTGAGTATCGGGTATGGGCACTCCCCTTGGCTTCATCCAAGCTTGAGGGAGGTGCCCCGGTATCGTATCATCCCACTATCTTTTTGCTTTTATTTATCTTAGTTCAATCTTGTGCTTTTAGATGAAATAAACTTTAGTTCGATCCTTTCTTATTTGAAAGTTTGCTTAGTGTTCTATCATAGTAATCGTGTGCAAGTTATGTAATAAAGTTAGTTTTAGTTTTTTCTCTCTTTACTTTCATGTTGCAAATAAAGTAAAGAAATAAAGTAAGAAAAAGAGAAAGGAAATAAATGAAGAAAATAAATAAATAATGAAAACATTATATACTAATCTTATGGTAGGTGATGGCACCACATAAGGAAAAGTATAGGTAGAAAATTTTATTAGAGATTGACAAACATAGCATTAGTCAATGATGCAACTCATGAAGGAATTAATAAGGGAAGAGAAGATTCACATTTAGATATACTATCCTAGAAATCTTTTGTGATTGTGAGCACTCATCAAAATATTATATGCCAAAATTGTTGACGTTGGACAAGGAAGACAACTTAATGGTTTATGTTTGTTTATATTCACACAGAAGTCATATCGTCATAGATCCTTTAACATGTGATGCTTGCCCCCTATCTTTGCTAGCATTTTTTTTGTACTAAGTAGAGATACTACTTGTGCATCCAAAAAACCTTAAACCCAATTTTTTTCAAGTGTCCACCATACCTACCTATGGATTGAGCAAGATCCCTCAAGTAAGTTGTCATCGGTGCAAAAAGGCAATAAAAATGCTTCTAAATATGTGAGATCATTTAGTTTAAGAGAAAATTGAGCGTTGTACGAACTTGGATGACGAAGAATAAAAGCGGCAGACTGCATAATAAAGTTGTCATCTTAAGGGGCAATACAACATGACGTTCTCTTGCACTAAGGGATTGAGCATGCAGACAAATAAGCGCATGGCAACCTCTGCTTCCCTCTGCGAAGGGCCTATCTTTTACTTCTATGCAAAGAGTCAAAGTTTTTTTCTCTATTCCTTTTATTTTCTCTTTTGGCAAGCATCATGTGGTGAGGAAAGATCTAGGAACATATGTCCAGTTGAATATAGATGGCTTGAGTTATTATTGTTGACATCACCCTTGAGGTGAGTATGTTGGGAGGCGAAACTATAAGCCCCTTTCTTTCTATGTGTCCGGTTGAAACGTTTTGCTCATGGGTACAAGGTGAGTGTTAGCAATTGATACGTCTCCTCGTATCTACTTTTCCAAACACTTTTGCCCTTGTTTTGGACTCTAACTTGTAAGATTTGAATGGAACTAACCCGGACTGGCGCTGTTTTCAGCAGAATTGCCATGATGTTGTTTTATGTGCAGAAAACAAATATTCTCGGAATGACCTGAAACTCCACGGAACATCTCAGAAAAAATAATAAAAAAATCCTCGCCAAAGATGAAGACCAGGGGTCCCACACCCTATCCACGAGGGTGGGGGCGCGCCCCCTCGTGGGCGCGCCCCCTACCTCGTGGGCCCCCCGGGATGCCCTCCGACGCCAACTCCAACTCTATATATTTGCTTTCAGAGAGAAAAAAATCAGGGAGAAGAAATCATCGCATTTTATGATACAGAGCCGCCGCCAAGCCCTAAAACCTCTCAGGAGGGCTGATCTGGAGTCCGTTCGGGGCTCCGGAGAGGGGGATTCATCGCCGTCGTCATCATCAACCATCCTCCACCACCAATTTCATGATGCTCACCGCCGTGCGTGAGTAATTCCATCGTAGGCTTGCTGGACGGTGATGGGTTGGATGAGATTTATCATGTAATCGAGTTAGTTTTGTTAGGGTTTGATCCCTAGTATCCACTATGTTCTGAGATTGATGTTGCTATGACTTTGCTATGCTTAATGGTTGTCACTAGGGCCCGAGTGCCATGATTTCAGATCTGAGCCTATTATGTTTTCATGAATATATGTGAGTTCTTGATCCTATCTTGCAAGTCTATAGTCACCTACTATGTGTTATGATCCGACAACCCCGAAGTGACAATAATCGGGACCACTCCCGGTGATGACCATAGTTTGAGGAGTTCATGTATTCACTATGTGCTAATGCTTTGTCCCGGTTCTCTATTAAAAGGAGGCCTTAATATCCCTTAGTTTCCAATAGGACCCCGCTGCCACGGGAGGGTAGGACAAAAGATGTCATGCAACTTCTTTTCCATAAGCACGTATAACTATATACGAAATACATGCCTACATTACATTGATGAATTGGAGCTAGTTCTGTGTCACCCTATGTTATGACTGTTACATGATGAACCACATCCGCATAATTATCCATCACTGATCCGGTGCCTACGAGTTTTCCATATACTGGTTTACACTTATTTACTTTCCCGCTGCTACTGTTACAATCACTACAAATACCAAAAACATTACTTTTGTTGTCTTTACTTTTGTTGCCGCTACCACCACTATCATATTACTTTGCTACTAAACACTTTGCTACAGATACTAAGTTTCCAGGTGTGGTTGAATTGACAACTCATCTGCTAATACTTGAGAATATTCTTTGGCTCCCCTTGTGTCGAATCAATAAATTTGGGTTGAATACTCTACCCTCGAAAGCTGTTGCGATCCCCTATACTTGTGGGTTATCAAGACCAATTTCTAGCGCCGTTGCCAGGGAGCATAGCTCTATTCTTTAAGTCACATGGGATATATATCTGCTTATCATTATGAAGAACTTGAGAGACCCAAAAACCAAGATCTATCCCTCAACTACGAGGGGAGGTAAGGAACTGCCATCTAGCTCTGCACTTGATTCACCTTCTGTTATGAGTAAGTTTGCGACACCTACACCTGCTTCTGCTATTCGTTCCGATATGTCGCATGTTATTGATGATGCCACTTCTGCTATGCATGATACTTATGATGAAACTGCTTCTATGCCTGATACTACTGTGCCCCTTGGTGAATTTCTTGATGAACAAATTGCTAGGGCTAGAGAAAAAGAAGTTATTGAATCTGAATACGATGATGATAGTGATGATGAAAATATGCCTGTTATCCCCGAGGGCTATCTTTTTGATATGGAATCTTCTATCGCTATTTTAGCTTGCAAAGATAGATATGAGCTTAAGAGGTTATTAGTTAAATGGAACAAAGAATCACTTAGAGATAAAATGAAACCTGACCCTGCTGTAGCGACCAAACCTCAACCGGTCTGATCTCTGTGCTCCGGTGTCATCCCTGGATCAGTAATTCTGACACCACACAGTACTTCGAAGGATTTATAACAGAGTGGCAATCACACACTTATTACATCGATGTCTCAAAAGAGAACTTATTACAATAATATGGCTTAAGGCCATCTAGTGTCGATAACAGCGGAAGACTTGGAAGATAAATGGGTCCATCAACTCCAACGGCATCACTGAGTATAGAACCACGACCTAAAAGCACCTTAATCGTCGTCTGAAAAGTTTGCAACATTAATGTTGTAGCCCGAAACGGGTCAGCACATGGAATATGCTGGCAAGGTAACACATAGAGAATAATGGAATGCAACATCTATACTATATGCATATTTGGCTGGTGGAAAGCTCTATGGTTACAGTTTTGCGTAAAGCCAATTTTTCCCTACTGCAAAGGAATAAATTTATTTAACTATCATGGTGGTTGTTAAACATTGAGCATGGTTGACAGCATTCTCAATCCCAATTAAAAGTAGTCATTAAAACCCAACAATATTAATTAGAAGTAACATGTTGAGATTCACATGATATTCAAGTACTAGATATTCAAGATTGTCCATAACCGGGGACACGACTAATCATGATTAGTTTATTACACTCTGCAGAGGTTTGAGCACTTTTCCCCAGAAGACTCGATCGCCTCCGTTTGTTTTCTCGCACTACTGGTGTTTGAGAAACGGATGACCGAGACACAGTCTTTGAGAAGCGCTAGCACATTACGTTGGATAGACCGGTACACCTACTTTCCCCTACATCTGCAGTCTACCCTGTAAGAGTTCGCACGACTTAGTCAACTATGCCAGAGCCCATAATGGCTTGTGGCTGCACAAGTAAGTATTTAGCATGAAAGATCTTATGATCCCTTTGAGCCTGGGTGGCGGTCCATAAAAAAACAGGCAAGTCCTGATAGACATCAGGTGCCGCAATCCACCCAGATGTGTGTTTAAGTTGCCACCTTAGATAAACCACTAAAATTATCAATCTCACATCTGTCATGGATATCACTCACCCAATCCACGTCTACTAGCATAGCATGGCATAATAAGCAAACGTAGAAGTAACTCCCAAAGGTTTCAAAATAAACAGGTAATAGGTACTACCTCATCTACTTTCCATCCCACAATTTAATTAGATCCTAATCATGCAATGTGTGAGGATGGATCTAATGCAATAAAACTGGGTTGTAGAAAAGGTATGATCAAAGTGTTACTTGCCTTGCTGATGATCCGCGAGTCCTAGAGATTCGAAGTAACAAGCGGCGCAATCCGGGTAATCTATCGCAGACAAACAACAAGCATACAATAAGTACTCATCTAATGCACAGGTAAAACTCGAACAAGAGATCGAACCAGAAAGTTCAACTTAAGAACTCCGGTTGAGAAGAAAGAAAAGAACCGAACAAAGAAACCGAAAACAAACGGCGGAAAAACAACTCGGTTCTAGCAAGTTGAAACTAGGGAAAATTTTACCGTAGCAAAAACTTAGTTAAAGTTGATTAGTCGGAACGGCGGTTTCGAAACGAAACTCCAGGCGCTTGAATCACCTGATTCTGATAAACGAGCGAGAAGATAAACTAGAAAGAAGATCGGATCTGAGATCGCGATCGCATAATAAATCCGACGAAAGAAAAAGAAGAACGGTTGAACGAACGGACGTTCGTTAACCTAGAAGAAATCCGGTGATCACGTTCGTTAGGACGAACGGTCCGGTGAACGATCTCGGGCAACTAAATCGGAAAAGAAAACGAATCCGGTCTAGGGTTTCGGAGAAGAAAACCGATCGAAAAACCGATCTAGAAAACCGGAACGGTTTTGCGAAGAAAAACGAATCGGAAAAGAAGAATCGGAACGATTAGAAGAAAACGATCCGATGAGAAGAAAAGATGTAGCGCGGGGCTACCTCCGGCGAAGTCTCCGGCGAGGGGTTCCGGCGGTGTGGGCGTGGGCGGCGGCAAGGTGCGGTGGCGGCGCGGGTGGTGCGGCGGTGGTGGGGTGCGGCGGCGCGGCGCGGGTGGTGCGGCACTAGGGCGGCGCGGTGCGTGACGCAGGGCGCGGCGCGGTGTGCTTGGGGCTTTGGGGCTTTGGATTTGATGTGTTTAGAGGGGGGGGTGTGGGAGTATTTATATTGGGGAGGGGAGAGAAAACTTGGTGTAGGGGTCAAGGAAATAGACTAGGATTAGGAAAGAAAAGAGGAAAGAGATCTAGAAAAAAACGAACATAGACGAATCCTACTAGGAATCCTAAAAAGGAAACGGCGGCGGTCTCTGGCGCCTTGCGCCTGGCGCGGCGCGCTGGCCAGGGAGCCGGCCGGTTGGCTCGGTGGCTTGGGCCTTTGGCCCAAGTCGCTGGAGCTCTTTTTTTTAAATCGGTTCCGCGCTCGGGAAAAAAACAAAAATAGATCTAAACGAACTCCAAATCTAATAAAGTAAATTTTCCCCGACTCCTAAAAATGAGTCAAACAAAATGAACTTTTCTCCGGGCCTAAAATGCAAATTTTTATAACGCGCATTTTTCCCTATCCAAATAAATGGCAAATGAAACTCCAACAAAAACCAATGATCCTTTCTTCAAAATTTGAGAAGACTCAAACATGAAAAAGATGAAATCTCCAACCTTCTCCGAAGGTCCTTGAGTTGCGTGAAATTTCTAGGATCGGCAAAATGCAAGAAAATATGATATGCATGATGATCTATGTATAACATTCGAAATTGAAAATTTGGGATGTTACAAACCTACCCCCCTTAAGATGAATCTCGCCCTCGAGATTCGGGTTGGCTAGAAAATAGGTGAGGGTGGTCCTTGAGCAAATCTTCTTCTCTCTCCCAGGTGGCTTCATCCTCTGAGTGGTGGTTCCACTGAACTTTGCAAAACTTGATAACCTTGCTGCGGGTAACTCTGCTGGCATAATCGAGAATCTTGACTGGTTTCTCTTCATACGTTAAGTCGTCCTTCAACTGAATCGCTTCTAGCGGTACTGTATCTCTTAACGGTACCTCCGCCATCTCGGCATGACATTTCTTCAGCTGAGACACATGGAATACGTCAAGAACTCCTGACAGTCCCTCGGGTAATTCCAACTTATACGCGACTTCTCCCATACGTTGCAAGATCTTATATGGTCCAACGAAATGCGGTGCTAACTTTCCCTTAACTCCAAAGCGCTTAACTCCTCGAAGTGGGGATACTCGGAGATAAACCCTGTCTCCGGTTTTGTAAACTGTCTCCTTGCGTTTAGAATCTGCGTAGCTCTTCTGCCTGGACTGGGCTACCTTGAGCCTATCGCGAATCAACTTAACTTTCCGTTCAGACTCCTTAATCAAATCTGGTCCAAAGAATTGACGGTCTCCAACTTCGTCCCATGACAACGGTGTCCTGCACCTCCTTCCGTACAAAGCTTCGAAAGGTGCCATCTTCAAACTTGTTTGGTAACTGTTGTTATACGAAAACTCCGCATACGGCAAATTATCGTCCCAACTAGATCCATAATCTAGTGCACAAGCTCTCAGCATATCTTCCAAAATCTGATTGACTCTCTCGGTCTGTCCATCTATTTGTGGATGAAAGCTGTGCTGAACTCTAGCCTGGTTCCCAAAGTTTCATGCAACTGATTCCAAAACTTTGAGGTAAATTGGGTTCCTCTGTCTGATACAATACTCCTTGGAACTCCATGCAAACAAATGATCCGATTCATGTATATCTTTGCCAACTTAGCACTGGTGTAAGTGGTCTTAACTGGAATGAAATGTGCTACCTTCGTCAAACGATCAGCTACTACCCATATCGAGTCATATCCTGCTTTCATCCTGGGTAGTCCTGTGATAAAATCCATGCCTATCTTTTCCCACTTCCATTCGGGTATCGGCAATGGTTGTAACAATCCGGCTGGCTTCTGATGCTCTGCCTTTACTCTATGACATACGTCACAAACTGCTACATAAGCGGCAATATCCTTCTTCATTCCGGTCCACCAGAATGTCTCCCTCAAATCCAAATACATCTTGGTATTTCCTGGGTGAATCGAATAGGGTGAATCATGTGCCTCTTGCAGAATCAACTTCCTGATCTCTGGGTTATTTGGCACATAAACACGGTCCTCAAACCATAGGGTATCGTGCTCATCCTCACGAAATCCCTTTGCTTTTCCTTTGCTTAGTTTCTCCTTTATAGCAGCAATCTCCTTGTCAGATTTCTGAGCTTCTCTGATTCTATCCATCAATGTTGACTGAATCTCCAATGCTGCCACATAGCCTTTTGGAACTATCTCTAAACTTAGTTCACGAAGGTTTTCTGCTAACTCCTTTGGTATACTTCCCGTCATTAACGTATTTACATGGCTCTTACGGCTCAATGCGTCAGCTACTACATTAGCTTTACCGGGATGGTAATGCAATCTCATATAATAATCCTTGATGAGCTCCAACCATCTCCTTTGTCTGAGATTCAACTCCTTCTGCGTGAAAATGTACTTCAAACTCTTGTGATCCGTGTACACCTCACAATGATTTCCAATGAGGAAATGTCTCCATGTCTTCAATGCATGCACTACGGCTGCTAACTCCAAATCATGCACGGCATAATTCAATTCGTGAGGCTTCAGTTGTCGTGAAGCATACGAAACAACTCTCCCTTCCTGCATAAGCACTGCTCCAAGTCCTCGACGTGAAGCGTCGCAATACACCTCATAATCCTTGGTCTGATCTGGCAAAATCAATACTGGTGAGGTAACCAAACGTTTCTTCAACTCCTGGAAACTAGCCTCACACTCCTCAGTCCATTTGAACTTGGTATCCTTCTTCAACAACTCCGTCATAGGCTTCGCAATCTTTGAAAAGTTCTCAATGAATCTCCGGTAGTATCCTGCGAGTCCAAGAAAACTCTGGATCTCTCCAACTGTCGTTGGTGCTTCCCATTTGGTTACGGTCTCAACCTTTGCGGGGTCAACTGCTATCCCTTCTCCGGATATAACGTGTCTGAGGAATCCAACTTCCTTCAACCAAAACTCACATTTGCTAAATTTGGCATATAACTGATGTTCCCTTAGCTTCTCCAACACCAAATGCAAATGCTCCTTATGCTCTTCTTCATTCTTCGAATAAACCAGGATATCATCAATGAACACTACGACGAACTTATCCAAAAACTCCATAAACACCTTGTTCATCATGTTCATAAAATAGGCAGGCGCGTTAGTCAATCCAAATGACATAACGGTATACTCATACAATCCATATCTTGTGGTGAATGCTGTCTTAGGTATGTCCTGCTCTCGAATCTTCAACTGGTGGTACCCTGATCGCAAATCGATCTTGGAAAACACTTTAGCTCCTTGCAAACGATCAAACAGATCATTGATCATTGGCAGTGGGTACTTGTTCTTGATGGTTACTTCATTCAATCCACGGTAATCAACAACCATCCTTAATGATCCGTCCTTCTTCTCCACTAGAAGTACGGGTGATCTCCAAGGCGAAGAACTTGGGCGAATGTAACCTTTCTCCAATAACTCCTTAATCTGGTTCTTAATTTCTACCAAATCCTTTGTAGGCATCCTGTATAGTCTCTTTGATATTGGGCCTGTGCCTGGCAATAACTCAATCAAGAACTCAATGTCTCTATCCGGTGGCATGCCTGGCAACTCTTCTGGAAATACATCAGGAAAATCCTTTACCACTGGTACTTCTTCCTGCACCACTCCTGTCAGGCAATTTACTTGTGTCCTATTTGGCACATGCCGAGATACATACTTGATCCTTCTTCCTTCCGGCGTTGTAAGCAAAATTGACTTACTAGCACAGTCGATGTTTCCTCCATACATCGACAACCAATCCATACCGAGGATTACATCCAATCCTTGAGATTCCAATACTATCAGGTCTGAGGGAAAAACATAGTTACCAATCCTTAATGGTAACCCGGGGTCACGTCTCGGAGGCATTTAAGGGTTTAGAAAAGAAGAGAAATAAGAATAGAATGAGGTCTAAAGGGAAAACACTACCCCAATGCACATGAGCAAATTCACACAAAATCACTTCATTCAATCAAACAAGGGCATACAATCGATCTAGCTATCGCAAAAGTGCTTGAACTATAGTGTTTACATGGGGGAAAATACTACTAATATTTGGTGGTCATCTAGAAATTTGGATCGACGGAAGACTCCATGATGTCCGCTCCAGCTTAATCGTCAAAGTCGGGTTCACTTGGATCCGAATCGGTGTTGTCGATGATGATGTAGTTGTCCGGGCATGCGACGTACTCGTCTTCCTTCCTGGATGCTAACTCCCTCTTGAGTTCTTCAATCTCTTGCTTAAGATCGCAGTTGTGTCTTGCTAGAGCTACGATCTCGTCCATGTAGTCCTTGCGTGTAGCCTTCAGTTCCCCTTCTAGCTCGATGATCCTTGACTTCGCATTCTTCAACTCTATCATATCATTGCACATCTGGTTCTTGTGGCGTCGAATGTGCTGGTTTAACTCCTGGATGAATGCTGCAATGGATCTATCCTTCTTGGTGGTGACTAACTCCCATTGTTCATCTCGGCGTCCGCAAATCTGGTAGATAGTGTCCTTGAGGTCTTCTTGATAAACTTCTCCAATGCGTCATATGGTGATATGGGCTGCCATGCTCCTTCCTAGACTCCAAGTTGGTGCATTGAAAACACTATCTATGGGCTTCGTGATTGGCACGAATGTTCTTTCCGGAACGTGAGCTTGAATCTTCCAGCGCTCCTCTTCAGGCAGAGTGGCGTTGAAGGTTCCCGTGAAACTTGGTAATCCAATGTTTAGGTACTTGGTGACTTCCTTCAAGGGAAATCCAAAAGGTGTGCCTTCATCCGGTTGAGCGTACTTAATCTTCGCTTCCTTCATCCTAAAGAGTAGAAAAGATGAGGAGTTAGAAAATGAGGAGAGAATAGTGATCTAGGGCTTTAACTTAGTGGTCGTGTCCTATAGTCAGCGTGTGCTCTGATACCATCTCTGTAGCGACCAAACCTCAACCGGTCTGATCTATGTGCTCCGGTATCATCCCTGGATCAGTAATGCTGACACCACACAGTACTTCGAAGGATTTATAACAGAGTGGCAATCACACAGTTATTACATCCATGTCTCAAAAGAGAACTTATTACAATAATATGGCTTAAGGCCATCTAGTGTCGATAACAGCGGAAGACTTGGAAGATAAATGGGTCCATCAACTCCAACGGCATCACTGAGTATAGAACCACGACCTAAAAGCACCTTAATCATCGTCTAAAAAGTCTGCAACATTAACGTTGCAGCCCGAAACGAGTCAGCACATGGAATATGCTCGCAAGGTAACACATAGAGAATAATGGAATGCAACATCTATACTATATGCATATTTGGCTGGTGGAAAGCTCTATGGTTACAGTTTTGCGTAAAGCCAATTTTTCCCTACTGCAAAGGAATAAATTTATTTAACTATCATGGTGGTTGTTAAACATTGAGAATGGTTGACAGCATTCTCAATCCCAATTAAAAGTAGTCATTAAAACCCAACAATATTAATTAGAAGTAACATGTTGAGATTCACATGATATTCAAGTACTAGATACTCAAGATTGTCCATAACCGGGGACACGGCTAATCATGATTAGTTTATTATACTCTGCAGAGGTTTGCACACTTTTCCCCACAAGACTCGATCGCCTCCGTTGGTTTTCTCGCACTACTGGTGTTTGAGAAACGGATGACCGAGACACAGTCTTTCAGAAGCGCTAGCACCTTACGTTGGATAGACCGGTACACCTACTTTCCCCTACATCTGCTAGTCTACCCTGTAAGAGTTCGCACGACTTAGTCAACTATGCCAGAGCCCATAATGGCTTGTGGCTGCACACGTAAGTATTTAGCATGAAAGATCTTATGATCCCTTTGAGCCTGGGTGGCGGTCCATAAAAAAACAGGCAAGTCCTGATAGACATCAGGTGCCGCAATCCACCCAGATGTGTGTTTAAGTTGCCACCTTAGATAAACCATTAAAATTATCAATCTCACATCTGTCATGGATATCACTCACCCAATCCACGTCTACTAGCATAGCATGGCATAATAAGCAAACGTAGAAGTAACTCCCAAAGGTTTCAAAATAAACAGGTAATAGGTACTACCTCATCTACTTCCCATCCCACAATTTAATTAGATCCTAATCATGCAATGTGTGAGGATGGATCTAATGCAATAAAACTGGGTTGTAGAAAAGGTATAATCAAAGTGTTACTTGCCTTGCTGATGATCCGCGAGTCCTAGAGATTCGAAGTAACAAGCGGCGCAATCCGGGTAATCTATCGCAGACAAACAACAAGCATACAATAAGTACTCATCTAATGCACAGGTAAAACTCAAACAAGAGATCGAACCAAAAAGTTCAACTTAAGAACTCCGGTTGAGAAGAAAGAAAAGAACCGAACAAAGAAACCGAAAACAAACGGCGGAAAAACAACTCGGTTCTAGCAAGTTGAAACTAGGTCAAATTTTACCGTAGCAAAAACTTAGTTAAAGTTGATTAGTCGGAACGGCGGTTTCGAAACGAAACTCCAGGCGCTTGAATCACCTGATTCCGATAAACGAGCGAGAAGATAAACTAGAAAGAAGATCGGATCTGAGATCGCGATCGCGGAATAAATCCGACGAAAGAAAAAGAACGGTTGAACGAACGGACGTTCGTTAACCTAGAAGAAATCTGGTGATCACGTTCGTTAGGACGAACGGTCCGGTGAACGATCTCGGGCAACTAAATCGGAAAAGAAAACGAATCCGATCTAGGGTTTCGGAGAAGAAAACCGATCTAGAAAACCGGAACGGTTTTGCAAAGAAAAACGAATCGGAAAAGAAGAATCGGAACGATTAGAAGAAAACGATCCGATGAGAAGAAAAGACGTAGCACGGGGCTACCTCCGACAAAGTCTCCGGCGAGGGATTCCGGCGGCGTGGGTGTGGGCGGCGGCAAGGTGCGGCGGCGGCGCGGGTGGTGCGGCGGTGGTGGGGTGCGGCGGCGCGGCGCGGGTGGTGCGGCACTAGGGCGGCGCGGTGCGTGATGCAGGGCGCGGCGCGGTGTGCTTGGGGCTTTGGGGCTTTGGATTTGATGTGTTTAGAGGGGGGTGTGGGAGTATTTATATTAGGGAGGGGAGAGAAAACTTGGTGTAGGGGTCAAGGAAATAGACTAGGATTAGGAAAGAAAAGAGGAAAGAGATCTAAAAAAACGAACGTAGACGAATCCTACTAGAAATGCTAAAAAGGAAACGGCGGCGGTCTCTGGCGCCTTGCGCCTGGCGCGGCGTGCTGGCCAGGGAGCCGGCCGGCTGGCTCGGTGGCTTGGGCCTTTGGCCCAAGTCGCTGGAGCTCTTTTTTTTAAAATCGGTTCCGCGCTCGGGAAAAAAAAACAAAAAGAGATCTAAACGAACTCCAAATCTAATAAAGTAAATTTTCTCCGACTCCTAAAAATGAGTCGAACAAAATGAACTTTTCTCCGGGCCTAAAATGCAAATTTTTAAAATGCGCCTTTTTCCCTATCCAAATAAAAGGCAAATGAAACTCCGACAAAAACCAATCATCCTTTCTTCAAAATTTGAGAAGACTCAAACATGAAAAAGACGAAATCTCCAACTCTCTCCAAAGGTCCTTGAGTTGCGTGAAATTTCTAGGATCGGCAAAATGCAAGAAAATATGATATGCATGATGATCTATGTATAACATTCCAAATTGAAAATTTGGGATGTTACACTTGCTTTTGCTACTTCACCTATATGTGTTCCTGATAAGGATTATGAATTCTCTATTGATCCTGATATAATTACTTTGGTGGAATCTGATCCATTTTATGGCTATGAATCTGAAACTGTTGTGGCACATCTTACTAAGTTAAATGATATAGCTGCCCTGTTAACTAATGATGAGAGATCGCGTTACTTCTATATACTCAAAATATTTCCGTTCTCATTAAAGGGTGATGCTAAGATATGGTTTAATTCTCGTGATCCTGGTTGTGTGCGTAGTCCCCAGGATATGATTTATTACTTCTCTGCTAAATATTTCCCTACTCATAAGAAACAAGCTGCTTTGAGGGAAATATACAACTTCGTGCAAATTAAAGAAGAGAGTCTCCCACAAGCTTGGGGGAGGCTTCTCAAGTTACTTAATGCTTTGCCTGATCATCCTCTTAAGAAACCTGAAATACTTGATATCTTTTATAATGGACTAACCAATACTTCCAGAGATTACCTGGATAGTTGTGCTAGTTCTCTTTTCAGGGAAAGAACACCGGATGAAGCTGAAATCTTATTGAATAATATGTTGACAAATGAAAATAATTGGGCACCTCCTGAGCCAGCTCCTGCTCCAATTAATGATCCTATCCCTAAACCAACTTCGAAGAAGAGAGGTGTTCTATTCCTCAGTCCCGAAGATATGCAAGAAGCAAAAAATCTATGAAAGAAAAAGGCATTAAAGCTGAAGATGTTAAGAATTTACCTCCTATTGAAGAAATACATGGTCTTAATATACCGCTTGTTGAAGAAACATATGATCTCAATTCTTTATTTACTGAAGAACCTCCTGATCCCGATATCCCGACACAGGTAGTAAATGTAAATTCTCTCTATAGATATGATAAAGCTGAAGTCCCTCCTACTAAAATTGCTAGTCAGTGCTTGGATGAGTTTGATAACTTTATATTTAAGCAAGACGACTTCAATGCTTATTTTGGTAGACAATTAAAAGAAAATGCTTATATGATTAGACGCTTGGGTGATTATATGGCTAATATTAAAGGTGAACTTAAACTTGTTAGCAAACATGCTTCTATGGTTACCACTCAAGTAGAACAAGCACTTAAGGCTAAAAAAGAAGTGCTTGATGAAATGAATAGTAAGAAAAATGATTATGCTGTTAGAGTGGCTACTAGAACTGGTAGAATGACTCGGGAACCTTTGTATCCTAAAGGCCACCCTAAGAGAATCGAGCAAGATTCTTAAAGAAATAATATTGATGTTCCTAGTTCTTCTAAAAAGAAGAAGAAGAAAAATGATAGAACTGTGCAAACTTCTAGTGAACCTATTGCTGAACCACCTGATAATCCAAATGGTATATCTATGTCTGATGCTGAAACACAATCTGGTAATGAACATGAACCTAATGAAAACATTAATAATGATGTTCATGATGATGCTCAACCTAGTAATGACAATGATGTAGAAATTTAACCTGCTGTTGATCTTGATAACCCACAATCAAAGAATCAACGTTATGATAAAAGAGACTTTGTTGCTAGGAAACATGGTAAAGAAAGGGAACCTTGGGTTCAGAAACCCATGCCTTTTCCTTCGAAACCATCCAAGAAAAAGGATGATGAGGATTTTGAGCGCTTTGCTGAAATGATTAGGCCTATCTTTTTGCGTATGCGATTAACTGATGTGCTCAAAACAAATCCTTATGCTAAATATATGAAGGATATCATTACTAATAAAAGAAAGATACCAGAAGCTGAGATTTCCACCATGCTTGCTAATTATACTTTTAAGGGTGGAATACCAAAGAAACTTGGAGATCCCGGAGTACCTACTATACCTTGCTCCATTAAAAGAAATTATATTAAAACTGCTTTATGTGATCTTGGAGCCGGTGTTAGTGATATGCCTCTCTCTTTATATCACAGACTTAACTTGAATAAGCTGACACCTACCGAAATATCTTTGCAAATGGCTGATAAATCAACTGCTATACCTGTCGGGATTTGTGAGGATGTGCCTGTTGTGGTTGCAAACGTTACTATTTTAACGGACTTTGTTATACTTGATATTCCCGAGGATGATAGTATGTCTATTATTCTTGGAAGACCTTTTCTTAATACTGCAGGGGCTGTTATTGATTGCAACAAAGGCAATGTCACTTTTCATGTTAATGGTAATGAGCATACGGTACACTTTCCGAGGAAACAACCTCAAGTTCATAGTATCAACTCCATTGGAAAAATTCCATCAATTATAATTGGAGGTTTTGAATTTCATCTTCCTACTGTCAAAAAGAAATATGATATACTTATTATTGGGGATGTGCATATCCCCGTTGAGGTAACTTAGTGTTATTCGAAATTTCTCCGGTTTCATGATTATCGGAATGAGTTTGTTAACAAGACTTGATCAACCTTGTTAGTGGATTCTTTTTGATGAGCATGAGATGGATGAAACTGGAAGCACAACCCTCTGTACCCCACTTTTACTTTCTGTTATTTATATTAAATAAAGTAAAATTAGTAATTTTCTGTCTGTTTCCTGACCTACCCGTGCAATATAAAAATATCCTGAAAATAAAAGTCCTCAGAATGCCATGCCAATTTAATATGATTTTTTCGGGAATATTTGAGGATTTACTGTGCAAAAATTACCGCGGGAGGAGCTGCCACCTGGCCACGAGGGTGGTGGGCGCCCCCCACTAGGGCGCGCCCCCTGCCTCGTGGGCCCACGGTGGCCCTCCTCCACTTATCCCAGCACCCATCTTCTTCCTCTGTCTCACACAAACCCAAAAAACCAACTCAAGAACGAGTTCCAGCCACTTTTGCTGTGATTTTCGATCTCCTTGCTCAAAGCACCTCTTGCAAAACTGCTTGGGGAGATTGTTCCTTGGTATGTGACTCCTCCATTGGTCCAATTAGTTTTTGTTCTAGTGCTTTATTCTTTGCAAATTTGTGATGCATAGGTGACCATGTTCTTGAGCTTGCATGTCGAATTTATATGGTTCCAAGTAGTTCTAATGCTTGATATAGGCTCTAGGCACTTGTAGGAGTAGTTGCTATCAATATTATTGAAGTTGGTTTACTTTTGTTTGAAGTTACTAAAAATTTCAGATTATTTCAGAAAAATAATGAGGAGATTTTTGAGGGGCTCATCGAGCCAAAGCTCGAAGGAAAAGGCACCGAAGCCTAAGTATAATTTGCCGCGCACCACGGAGATTCGGGCGTGTGAATGGCCTTCTGATGATTTCTTGAGAGCAGCCGGTATCTATGAAGATTTTCATGAATTGGCTCACAATGCAGGCCTCACCACTTTCCTCCATGACCAATGTGATCAGTATCTCTTACTCACAAATACTTTTGTGCAAAACTTTCATTTTCATTCTAGGAACTCACCACCTACGGTGGAGTTTCATTTATATGATGAGCATAAGGAGATGTCACTTTATGATTTTTGTCGGATTTGTTTAGTCCCTTTTGAGGGCAAGACAGAAGAACCACATCATGACGATGTGGTTGGGTTTATTGATACTATCATTGTAGGAGAAACTAGGAAGGTTTCCGATGCACGAATCACTAGCATACATTTTCCTGTTTTACGTTACTTTGCATTATTTGCTAGTCGTTGTTTAATTGGACGCGGAAACTGTGGAAACCTTAGTATCCCTGATATAATTATTCTGCACCACGGTTTATACAGTGATAACACTTTTAGTATGGGCAGTATTATTGCTAGACGGTTAAGTATGAACCGTACCAAAGGCCCCATCTTTGGAGGCATCTATGCTACACGCCTAGCCGTACATTTTAATATACCTATTAGGCATGCCGAGAAGGAAGAAAAGGTGCTGCCCCATGTTTATCTAGATCATAAAAGTATGGTGGCACATGATTTTATTGTTAAGAATAGGGCAGGAGAGCTTAAATATCAATTGTTCTTTAACAAACATCATCCCGAGACTATTATCCTGCCTGCTCCTTCTTTGTTTGATTTGACTGTAGGCACGTACCTTGTTCCGTTGACGGCTATTCACGCCTACCGGAACCCTGCACCAGCCGAGGAGCCAGAACCGGAACCACAGTTTGATCCTTCACGGCAGTCTAACTATCAGTGGGATCCGGAGATGATTGCCAGCCAGTGGCAATCGGAGCCTTCTTCTTCCTCATCACAGTACGACCCCAACAACTATTATTATGGATATCAACCAGGCCAGCCGTGGCCATAGACCAACTTAGGCCAAAAGCCTAAGCTTGGGGGAGTACGTATTTCTCACCAACATTACATTTATGTTCACACACACTCATTACTAGATGTCGGTGCTCATACTTTTTCACTGTAATATCCATGCTAGTTTATGTTCTTTTTCCTGCTCTCTTCTTGTGTGTTTGTTAAACCTTAAGAAAAACAAAAAAAATTAGTAGTGGTTTATTTTTCTGTTGTAGTAGTAATAATTAAAAAGAAAACCCAAAAATATTTCACGTTCTTCTTCTACTTGTTGGGAGCTCTCCCGTGTAAATAGTTTTATTTCTTTTCTTTTCTTTGGGGGTCAGTAGGAGAAGACCATAATTAAATTGTTGAAGTGGCTCTTATATGCATTGTTGTTGATTTAACCAAGAGCCCATATTGCCTTGTCTTCTCCTATTTATTGAATGCTCACAGATTCCAGCTTAGTCCAATGCACGTACACTCTTATTATTATTCACACCGTTCGGTCATGCAAGTGAAAGGCAATTATGATGATATATGATGGGCTGACTGAGATGAGAAAAGCTGATATGAACTCGACCTCTTTTGTTTTTGTAAATATGATGAGTCTGTCGTTCTTGATTCAGCTTATTATGAGTAAACATGTTTGCAATGACAATTAGAGATCATAGTTGCTTGTGCCATGCTTGATTAGCTATGAGTTATAATGATTTACCTTGTGTGCCAACATGCTATTGAGATGATTATGATGTGGTATGATGGGGTGGTATCCTCCTTTGAATGATTTAAGTGACTTGACTTGGCACATGTTCATTGAAAAAATTCCATCGATTATAATTGGAGGTTTTGAATTTCATCTTCCTATTGTCAAAAAGAAATATGATATACTTATTATTGGGGATGTGCATATCCCTGTTGAGGTAACTTAGTGTTATTCGAAATTTCTCCGGTTTCATGATTATCGGAATGAGTTTGTTAACAAGACTTGATCAACCTTGTTAGTGGATTCTTTTTGATGAGCATGAGATGGATGAAACCAGAAGCACAACCCTCTGTACCCCACTTTTACTTTCTGTTATTTATATTAAATAAAGTAAAAATAGTATTTTTTCTGTCTGTTTCCTGACTTATCCATGCAATATAAAAATATCCCGAAAATAAAAGTCCTCAGAATGCCATGCCAATTTAATATGATTTTTTCGGGAATATTTGAGGATTTACTGTGCAAAAATTACCGCAGGAGGAGCTGCCACCTGGCCACGAGGGTGGTGGGCGCCCCCCCCCTCTAGGGCGCGCCCCCTGCCTTGTGGGCCCACGGTGACCCTCCTCCACTTATCCCAGCACCCATCTTCTTCCTCTGTCTCACACAAACCCGAAAAACCAACTCAAGCACGAGTTCCAGCCACTTTTGCTGTGATTTTCGATCTCCTTGCTCAAAGCACCTCTCGCAAAACTGCTTGGGGAGATTGTTCCTTGGTATGTGACTCCTCCATTGGTCCAATTAGTTTTTGTTCTAGTGCTTTATTCTTTGCAAATTTGTGCTGCATAGGTGACCATGTTCTTGAGCTTGCATGTCAAATTTATATGGTTCCAAGTAGTTCTAATGCTTGATTTGGGCTCTAGGCACTTGTAGGAGTAGTTGCTATTAGTTTTATTGAAGTTGGTTCACTTTTGTTTGAAGTTACTAAAAAATTCAGAATTTTTCAGAGAAAAACATTATGCTTAGGAAGATGTTCCAAGGTGGTTCCTCTAAGAAGCAAGGACCCAGGATTGCTATGCGCGATGCCGACGAGGACCCACCAAGAGACGCTCCGGTACGGCCTTGCGAATGGCCGTCGGAAAATTTTATGGACCGTGCGGGAATTAAAGAAGAATTCAAAGCATATTTGCGCAATGCCGGTCTTGAGGATTTTGAGGCTAACAAATGCCCCCAGTATCATGATCTCACAAGTTCATTTGTGAAGAGGTTTGAGTATTCATCTTCGCGCAATTCTCCTTCAGTCATGTTTGATCTTTATGACAAATATTATACCATGGACCAAGAGGATTTCACTCTTGCATGCAAACTTCCATCATGGGGTGTGACGCCCCCGATTTTACCGTACACTAATCATACACGCAAACGTGTACGATCAAGATCAGGGACTCACAGGAAGATATCACAACACAACTCTACAAATAAAATAAGTCATACAAGCATCATATTACAAGCCAGGGGCCTCGAGGGCTCGAATACAAGAGCTCGATCATAGACGAGTCAGCGGAAGCAACAATATCTGAGTACAGACATAAGTTAAACAAGTTTGCCTTAAGAAGGCTAGCACAAACTGAGATACAGATCGAAAGAGGCGCAAGCCTCCTGCCTGGGATCCACCTAAACTACTCCTGGTCGTTGTCAGCGGGCTGCACGTAGTAGTAGGCACCTCCAGTGTAGTAGTAGTCGTCGTCGACGGTGGCGTCAGGCTCCTGGGCTCCAACGTCTGGTCACAACAATCGAGTATAGAAAGGGGGAAAAGAGGGAGCAAAGCAACCGTGAGTACTCATCCAAAGTACTCGCAAGCAAGGAGCTACACTACATATGTATGCATTGGTATCAAATGGATTAAGGGTATCATATGTGGACTGAACTGCAGAATGCCCGAATAAGAGGGGGATAGCTAGTCCTTTCAAAGACTACGCTTCTGGCAACCTCCATCTTGCAGCAGGAGAAGAGAGTAGATGGTAAGTTCACCAAGTAGCATCGCATAGCATAATCCTAACTGATGATCCTCCCCTCGTCGCCCTGTGAGAGAGCGATCACCGGTTGTATCTGGCACTTGGAAGGGTGTGTTTTATTAAGTATCCGGTTCTAGTTGTCATAAGGTCAAGGTACAACTCCAAGTCGTCCTGTTACCCATGACTATTTGAATAGATTAACTTCCCTGCAGGGGTGCACCACATAACCCAACACGCTCGATCCCATTTGGCCGGACACACTTTCCTTGGTCATGCCCGGCCTCGGAAGATCAACACGTCGCAGCCCTACCTAGGCCCAACAGAGAGGTCAGCACGCCGGTCTAAATCCTATGGCGCAGGGGTCTGGGCCCATCGCCCTTTGCACACCTGCACGTTGCGAACGCGGCCGGCGAGCAGACCTAGCAACCTCCATTACAAAGGAAGTTGCGTTACGCGGTCCAACCCGGCGCGCGCCGCTCAGTCGCTGACGTCAATAAGGCTTCGGCTGATACCACGACGTCGAGTGCCCATAACTGTCCCCGCGTAGATGGTTAGTGCGTATAGGCCACTGGCCAGACTCAGATCAAATACCAAGATCTCGTTAAGCATGTTAAGTATTCACGAACGCCGAATAGGGCCAGGCCCACCTCTCTCCTAGGTGGTATCAACCTGCCCTGTCGCTCCGCCACAAAGTAACAGTCGGGGGCCATCGGGAACTCAGGCCCACCACTACCTGGATGGAGCCACCTGCCCCTTTAGCCCCCATCTCCAAACAGTATCATAAGTAATGTAACAGTATAAGTATATATCATATGCCCGTGATCACCTCCCGAAGTGATCACGGCCCAGTAGTATAGCATGGCAGACGGACAAGAGTGTAGGGCCACTGATGGAACAGTAGCATCCTATACTAAGAATTTAGGATTGCAGGTAAGGTATCAACAGTTGTAGCAACAATGACAGGCTATGCATCAGGATAGGATTAATGGAAAGCAGTAACATGCTACACTACTCTAATGCAAGCAGTATAGAGGAGAGTAGGTGATATCTGGTGATCAAGGGGGCGGGGGGGGGGGCTTGCCTGGTTGCTCTGGCAAGGAGGGGTCATCATCGACGTAGTCGATCACAGGGGCGGCATCGGCCTCGGGGTCTACTGGAGAAAAGAGGGGGAAGAAACAATAAATATAAAGCAAGCATAGCATCACAAAGCATAACATGGCAAAAAGCTGTGCTGGGTGTGACCTAACGTAAGGCTACACAATAAAGGAGAAGGGGAAATTCAACCGGGAATGTTTTCCCGGTTCCGGACCTGTGTCACACAGATGACCGGAGGGGGATGTCCCATGTTCAGCATGCTAGGGGGATGTAACAGATGAACGGACCGCGTATTCGGATTCGTTGGATTTTTCTGAGCAACTTTCATATAGAAAACATTTTCATCCGAGTTACGGATTATTTTCTATGATTTTTCAAAGTTTTAACAATATTCTGAAATTAATATTAATTCGAAAATAATGAATAAAACTCTATGGGTACCTAGCCCTGTGTACATAGAGAGGCTGACAGTGGGCCAGGTCAACTGTTGACTCAGCAGTCAACAATTGACCGGTCAAACGTGAATAGTGTTGTGGGGCCCATGTGTCATTGCCTTAGGTAGCTTTGATTAGTTTAGCATTTTAATTTATTAGCAGGGCCCGCATGTCAGTGCCTCAGTTTTAATAACTAGCTATTTAGAGAGGGGGGGGTCCACCGGTTAGTGAGGGTTAGGGGGGAAATTAAACAGTAAAGGGGGGATTAGCCCCCCCCCCCCGCTAATTAAGCATATCGGCCCCACGGTTGGGCAGCACGCGTGGCTGCTCGCAGGGGAGCGCCGGCGGCCAGCGCGACGGGGAGGAAAACAGGGCACGACCCCAGGAAGGAGAGGCCCTGGTGGGCTCGCGGTCGGGCGGCGAGGCAGTGCCGGGGTAGGCCGGGGCGCGGTGGCCGGGGGCGTGGTGTGCGGGGCTGCCGGGGCAGTAGCAGGCGCGACGGGATAGCGGCGGGCGCGCCGAGCAAACGACGGCACAGGAGGCGGGCGTAGCGAGGCAGCGGCATCGGGCGCGATAGCAGCCGCCGGCGGTGGCTCGCAGACGGGCGGCCAAGGGCGCGCTGCAGGCGGTGCAGGGGGCGGGCGCGTGGGCGCGGCAAGCGGTACGAGCGGCGGGCAAGGCCGCGCAGGCGGACGGTGCGAGCGGGCGTAGTGCAGCGACGGCGAGCGCACGCGCAGGCGGTGGTGGCAAGGCAGGGTAGGCCGGAGGGGTAGGCGACAACAACGGCTAGAGCTGCAACGAGCAACGGGCACGGCAGACAGGGGTGACTGACGGGCAGCGGCGAGACTAAGCTCGGGTGCGGCACTAGCGGGGTCCTACGACGGTGGATTTACATCGGGGCAAGAAGGAGACGGAGGAGGGGCTCACAGTGGTGCTTGGGGAAGGTTCAGAGAGGCCGAGGTGGTCGCAGGTGAGCAGATCGACCAACAATGGTGACGGCGGCCATCGGGAAGAAGCAGTCGATGTTGAGGTTGTAGTGGCTCCTGCCTTGATCCGTTCCTTGCAGGCGACGAGGACGGGGCAGGCGAAGGACCCAGACACGGAGCTGGACGAGGGGGGGGGGCTCAGGGAGCGCGTGGATAGTGATGGCCATGGCGAGCGCGGTTGAGCGAGGGGAAGAAGGAGAGCGGCACGAGGGGGGAGAAGTGGGAGAGGCAGGGCGACCGGGTGAACCCTAGGGCATCGGGGATAGCCTTATCCAACCGGGGACCCGTGGGATAGCCGACACGGCGGCCTCGGCAAGGTGGATGGCCGCCACGCACTCCTCTGCTCCCTGTAGCGGGAGGTAGGGGAAAACGAGAGTTGGGCTGGGGCCTGGCTGTTTAGTTAGACGGGCCAAAGCGCCTATTAGATTAGGTTCTTACTTTTTCTTTTGCTTCTTTCTTTTTTCCATTTTCTTTTAGCTAGCAAATGTATTTTGTACAATGTGGGACTTGGCCAGATAAATACCTTGCATTTACTAGCACTGCCACAAAAAGTTTGGGAGGCTTTCGAGTTTCTTTGAAATTGTCATAAATGGAAAGGCATCTAAATGATTGTTTACACCACCGTTATATTCACAAAAGGGGGTTTAAACACTTTACAAAAGTGTTGGGTCACCACCATAATTAGTTATGGAATATTTGCCACACTTTGAACATTTTATTTTGCATGTTTGAGAAACTTGAATTTTGAACTTTAATTCGAATCAGAATTTGAATTATGATTTGGAACAAGCGAGGATTAGCAACAGTAATCATGGTGAGGTGGCATCATTAGCAAAGGATTACTGTAGCGTAACTATCCGGGCGTCACAATTCTCCTCCACTACAAGAAATCTCGTCCCGAGATTTAAGAGGTGGAATAAAGGGGAAAGGTCTGGTTACGAAATCCTAATGAATCTTCTCGGCATTGGTTGCTCTTCTCAAGGTGGTCGATCCATAGTGCTAATGTCTTCATTCCTCTGCTTCAGGTCATCATGATGAAGTTGTCATCCTTCCTTCAGGATCTTCACCGTACTTACGAAAGGGTAAGAAGGGAAAACTGGGACCTGTGGGTTATGGGCCCACCATGTGGGTTAAAAGTAGGAAGGGGGATGACGTCTTGCATGATCATGTAAGCAAGGCATGTCAAAGGATAGACTATCGATTATGTAGGCAACAACCATTGGTACCAAGGGCGAGGGACAAAGAGAACCATTTTCCTGCTCGTTGAACGAGGCGGGCCAATAGGCAAGGTTCTCATCCATCGGTGGTTACCGAAATGTCATCAACAAAAGTAACAGGGTCTTTCTGACCGAATTGTACATCGAGAAGTTTACATAAGCAGGAGAATATTACTGCTTAGATCATATAGAACACCAGAAAGGTCAAACAAACCAATGGAAAGGAAAAATGTGATCATCAGGTTAAACAGAACAATGGAAAGGAAAAATGTGTTTAAACACATATTTCAGGGGTATATCCTTCCCAAGGACAAGCAGAGCATGATATCCTTGACAGGATATAATGTAGAAAACTCTTTAGGTAAGGAGAGAGAAATTTCATGACTTTACCCATACAGCAGTGTTTGGATAATTGAACAGGAAACATTTAACATTGGGCTTCAAATGTTCCTGTTGAAAATCGGAGTACCATAGACATGCTTTGAGATAGCATTGACATGGTCAACAGGTGAAGATCAGACTTTGGAGACAAAAAGGATCCATTAGGAACAACTTATAGAATAAGTCTTACAATTTCCTCATGGAAGAATGACTAACCTTGCCAAAAGGAAACTAAAACAATAGGTCCTCCGGTCAGGTGTGCTAGGCACGACATCACCTTACCGGGTCACATAAAGACCAATGTGATAACTCTTGGAAATATGTTCCAACCATCATATCTGACCGAGATTCAGATCTGATTGGTGTCAGGATACATCAGACTCAGGATGTCTGAGAGGAAAAGGTGCAACACAAATTGACGAGAAGACATCGTAAGATTCTCGGAAAATGAACAATGGAAGCGGCTTCTGAAACAAGAGTTCATCAGTAAACCAAGGAGAGGATGAGGAGGTGGCTGATAGGCTCAGCAAAAAATCATCGAGATTTCCAAAGGATTGATTTCCACAATTATGTGAACAAGGAAATATCATTTGTCGGATCAAATGATATAATGATGTATGCTCGAGGGAAACATTCACAACTGAACAATGATAGAAGGGTGCACCCAGGAATCTGGACTAGGCAGCACGATCAATGTTCAAATGATGATTCAATAAGCAATAGACTTAGAATGAAACTGTAGACCAATAACTTCAAAGCAATAGGATTGTTAGAAGTACAAAATCCATGCAGTACCGTTCACTTGTTGGAATCCCGGTTAGAACCAACACGGGGACCAAGAAAGAAAGGTGATAGTGAGAAGTATTACCTGTATCAAGAATCCTCAAGAGGTGATGAAATCCTCACGACTTTCTTGACATTAAAGATGGTAATACTCCAAGGTAAAGAAGAACAAATGCGGGATAGCAAGGAACTCAAGGTATAACACAAAACACGAACAAGTTTGTGTTGGAGGGAAGTCAATAAAGTGGTCGATGGTAACACAAATCATCGAGGGAAAGGATGGTATTTATCATCATGAACTCAATTGATATCTTGGAAGAGCTCGGAATGCTGATGATGATCACGACACATTTGTCGAGAGATTTCATGAAGATGTAACCAATCGGTGATGACATCTAGTCAAACGAATGATAAACGGAAGCTTATTGGAACCATGGTTACGACACAAACTCGAAATCAAGCTTGCGGTTCAAGGTGAAATGATATGATGAGGAAAATCTACGTAAGCTTAGCTCATCGTCGAGAATTGTGCTCCGTGAAGAAGGACCAAGTAGCACAGTTAAAATTTAGCACCATGATGATATAGCCGATCAGGCTAGGAATGAGTTAAGTGATTATTAATTCGTAAGCAACAACAATTATTTAAGAGTTATTGAACCAGAGTGCGGAATCGATTTACTTATTGGTGTCCTCGGTTGACGACAACCCACAACCCAGGAAAATTGGAATCGGTGAGAAATAATAGTTGATGAAGAACCCATAAGAAGTTATGCAGTTCTATGATATTCTTGAGATACCAGAGTGTAATACACGACGATAGATCAAAGTAAAGGTTGGTCGGGTGCAATGATCTGTAGAAGACAATTACTTCAACTTGTCCGAGAAATGGTATTTAAAGGAGAACATGGTCAGAAACACTATTGCAAAAGGCCAGATCCCGGATATAAGATTAACTTATACCAAAGGAATAATTTAATTTAAGAGAAGCTTTAATGATAAGATCTACATCGTGTCCATGGGCATGAACACAAAGTTCAAGGTCGACTCCCACTTCTCCAATGCATAACCTTTCATTCACTTCTCACTTTCGAAGAAGTTGTAGTGTTGAAATTTTATTTGGCAAAATACCAGAAGTGTATGACTCGTGAAAACTTTCGAGTTCACACAGATTAAGAAAGGCATAGGTTCAACCCGTCAGGGTATCGTGGAAACATATACCACAAGCTTCAATCGTAAATATCACCAGCTCGAAAACAGAGCATGGTTGAGAAAACAGAGGATACAATTTACGAAAAGCATTATGTATCAGAGGAAAGGCTCACGGGGTTATTAAATAAGGAGGACACTGTCGAATAATAATCCAATAAAGGATCTGACGGTCCATAGTGGAGCTGATGTGAGCATCGACACACAATCAGTTGAAGAAAGGATGTAAGGGCATCAGATTATAGAACACCTGAATGATTCGATGCTTAGATATCAAAGGAATTATGATTTCCAAATAGAAGGATCAGAAGCAGACGCTCTGATCAAGGGTGGATAAGTTCAATAGACCTAATGGTACAATTGATGGCAAACAGATTGGTTGAGAACAAGCTCATGTTCAAAAATGACGTCTGAGCCAGAAAGATAATTGAAAGGATCAACTGATGATTGCGTGCATTCGCACTCATGTTGAATCAATAGGATCAAAATGACGGTGTCTAAGGATACTAACGAATATTGCCAGGCATATGGAAAGCATCCATAATGCAAGCAGACAAGTATTGTAGAGCAATAAGCTACTAAGGATTTTTGGAGGATCGAATAGTATTTCGAAGACCATTGTGAAACACATGAACAACTGGGGGATGAGCGGATACCTGATAAGTGCGAGAATTATCCATAGGGGTATTCAGGTGACAAAGAACAGCAAGGCAGTAAGCTTAAAGCATTATCGAAACAACGACGAGTATTTCGGGGTATCTTGTAATAACAAGACCAACTGGGGATGAATGTAAGAATAACAACTGCAAGTAGTTACCCATAAGGGTTGACGGTGGAAGGGGAATTGCAAACACGATGAACACAAGTTCTCGGGTTATCAGCAGAGAGTATCTTCAGGGTCTTCACGTGCAGCAGATGATCATCATTAATAAGGGGCTCTCCAGGTGAAAGTGATAACGAGATCCTAATGTTAGATTTAGCAAAATTCATTTAACCCGAATAAGGAGAGATCAGAGTCCCAGAGTATAGACAAGGAGTAAAAGATCCTAATACCACCCAATGATGACGTGGGCCCGTAAGCCACACAACCATGTTAGTAAAAGTTTTTCAATGACTAGACTCGACTTCGGCCTAGGAGTGTGGAAGGGGGATTCCTACAGGCAGTCGGCTCTGATACCAACTTGTGACGCCCCCGATTTGACCGTACACTAATCATACATGCAAACGTGTACGATCAAGATCAGGGACTCACGGGAAGATATCACAACACAACTCTACAAATAAAATAAGTCATACAAGCATCATATTACAAGCCAGGGGCCTCGAGGGCTCGAATACAAGAGCTCGATCATAGACGAGTCAGCGGAAGCAACAATATCTGAGTACAGACATAAGTTAAACAAGTTTGCCTTAAGAAGGCTAAGACAAACTGAGATACAGATCGAAAGAGGCGCAAGCCTCCTGCCTGGGATCCATCTAAACTACGCCTGGTCGTTGTCAGCGGGCTGCACGTAGTAGTAGGCACCTCCAGTGTAGTAGTAGTCGTCGTCGACGGTGGCGTCAGGCTCCTGGGCTCCAACGTCTGGTCGCAACAATTGAGTATAGAAAGGGGGAAAAGAGGGAGCAAAGCAACCGTGAGTACTCATCCAAAGTACTCGCAAGCAAGGAGCTACACTACATATGTATGCATTGGTATCAAATGAATTAAGGGTATCATATGTGGACTGAACTGCAGAATGCCGGAATAAGAGGAGGATAGCTAGTCCTTTCAAAGACTATGCTTCTGGCAACCTCCATCTTGCAGGAGGAGAAGAGAGTAGATGGTAAGTTCACCAAGTAGCATCGCATAGCATAATCCTAACCGATGATCCTCCCCTCGTCGCCCTGTGAGAGAGTGATCACCGGTTGTATCTGGCACTTGGAAGGGTGTGTTTTATTAAGTATTCGGTTCTAGTTGTCATAAGGTCAAGGTACAACTCCGAGTCGTCCTGTTACCGAAGATCACGGCTATTCGAATAGATTAACTTCCCTGCAGGGGTGCACCACATAACCCAACACGCTCGATCCCATTTGGCCGGACACACTTTCGTGGGTCATGCCCGGCCTCGGAAGATCAACACGTCGCAGCCCTACCTAGGCCCAACAGAGAGGTCAGCACGCCGGTCTAAATCCTATGGCACATGGGTCTGGGCCCATCGCCCTTTGCACACCTGCACGTTGCGAACGCAGTCGGCGAGCAGACCTAGCAACCTCCATTACAAAGGAAGTTGCGTTACGCGGTCCAACCTGGCGCGTGCCGCTCAGTCGCTGACGTCAAGAAGGCTTCGGCTGATACCACGACGTCGAGTGCCCATAACTGTCCCCACGTAGATGGTTAGTGCGTATAGGCCACTGGCCAGACTCAGATCAAATACCAAGATCTCGTTAAGCATGTTAAGTATTCACGCCGACCAGGGCCAGGCCCACCTCTCTCCTAGATGGTATCAACCTGCCCTGTCGCTCTGCCACAAAGTAACAGTCGGGGGCTGTCGGGAACTCAGGCCCACCACTACCTGGATGGAGCCACCTGCCCCTTCAGTCCCCATCTCCGAACAGTATCATAAGTAATGTAACAGTATAAGTATATATCATATGCCCGTGATCACCTCCCGAAGTGATCATGGCCCAGTAGTATAGCATGGCAGACGGACAAGAGTGTAGGGCCACTGATGGAACACTAGCATCCTATACTAAGAATTTAGGATTGCAGGTAAGGTATCAACAGTTGTAGCAACAATGACAGGCTATGCATCAGGATAGGATTAACGGAAAGCAGTAACATGCTACACTACTCTAATGCAAGTAGTATAGAGGAGAGTAGGCGATATCTGGTGATCAAGGGGGGGGGGGCTTGCCTGGTTGCTCTGGCAAGGAGGGGTCGTCGTTGACGTAGTCGATCACAGGGGCGGCATCGGCCTCGGGGTCTACCGGAGAGAAGAGGGGGAAGAAACAGTAAATATAAAGCAAGCATAGCATCACAAAGCATGACATGGCAAAAAGCTGTGCTGGGTGTGACCTAACGTAAGGCTACACGATAAAGGAGAAGGGGAAATTCAACCGGGAATGTTTTCCCGGTTCCGGACCTGTGTCACACAAATGATCGGAGGGGGGATGTCCCATGTTCAGCATGCTAGGGGCATGTGACAGATGAACGGACCACATATTCGGATTCGTTGGATTTTTCTGAGCAACTTTCATATATAAAACATTTTCATACGAGTTACGGATTATTTTCTATGATTTTTCAAAGTTTTAACAATATTTTGAAATTAATATTAATTCGAAAATAATGAATAAAATTCTATGGGTACCCAGCCCTGTGTACACAGAGAGGCTGACAGTGGGCCAGGTCAACTGTTGACTCAGCAGTCAACAATTGACCGGTCAAACGTGAATAGTGTTGTGGGGCCCATGTGTCATTGCCTTAGGTAGCTTTGATTAGTTTAGCATTTTAATTTATCAGCAGGGCCCACATGTCAGTGCCTCAGTTTTAATAACTAGCTATTTAGAGAGGGGGGGGGGGTCCACCGGTTAGTGAGGGTTAGGGGGGAAATTAAACAGTAAAGGGGGGATTAGCCCCCCCTAATTAAGCATGTCGGCCCCACGGTTGGGCAGCACGTGCGGCTGCTCGCAGGGGAGCGCCGGCGGCCAGCGCGACGGGGAGGAAAACAGGGCACGGCCCCAGGCAGGAGAGGCCCTGGCGGGCTCGCGGTCGGGCGGCGAGGCAGCGCCGGGGTAGGCCGGGGTGCGGTGGCCGGGGGCGTGGTGTGCGGGGCTGCCGGGGCAGTAGCAGGCGCGACGGGATAGCGGCAGGCGCGCCGAGCAAACGGCGGCACAGGTGGCGGGCGTAGCGAGGTAGCGGCATCGGGCGCGATAGCAGCCGCCGGCGGCGGCTCGCAGACGGGCGGCCAAGGGCGCGCTCCAGGGGGCGCAGGGGGCGGGCGCGTGGGCGCGGCAAGCGGTACGAGCGGCGGGCAAGGCCGCGCAGGCGAACGGTGCGAGCGGGCGTAGTGTAGCGACAGCGAGCGCACGCGCGGGCGGTGGTGGCAAGGCAGGGTAGGCCGGAGGGGTAGGCGACAGCAACGGCTAGAGCTGCAACGAGCAACGGGCACGGCGGACAGGGGTGACTGACGGGCAGCGGCGAGACTAAGCTCGGGTGCGGCGCTAGCGGGGTCCTACGACGGTGGATTTACATCGGGGCGAGAAGGAGACGGAGGAGGGGCTCATAGTGGTGCTTGGGGAAGGTTCAGGGAGGCCGGGGTGGTCGCAGGTGAGCAGATCGACCAGCAATGGTGACGGCGGCCATCGGGAAGAAGCAGTCGATGTTGAGGTTGTAGTGGCTCCCGCCTTGATCCGTTCCTTGCAGGCAACGAGGACGGGGCAGGCGAAGCACCCATACACGGAGCTGGGCGAGGGGGGGGGGGGGGGGGGGGGGGGGGCTCAGGGAGCGCGTGGATAGTGATGGCCATGGCGAGCGCGGTTGAGCGAGGGGAAGAAGGAGAGCGGCACGAGGGGGAGAAGTGGGAGAGGCAGGGCGACCGGGTGAACCCTAGGGCATCGGGGATAGCCTTATCCAACCGGGGACCCGTGGGATAGCCGACACGGCGGCCTCGGCAAGGTGGATGGCCGCCACACACTCCTCTGCTCCCTGTAGCGGGAGGTAGGGGAAAATGAGAGTTGGGCTGGGGCCTGGCTGTTTAGTTAGACTGGCCAAAGCGCCTATTAGATTAGGTTCTTACTTTTTCTTTTGCTTCTTTCTTTTTTTCCATTTTCTTTTAGCTAGCAAATGTATTTTGTACAATGTGGGACTTGGCCAGATAAATACCTTGCATTTACTAGCACTGCCACAAAAAGTTTGGGAGGCGGGACTTGGCCAGATAAATACCTTGCATTTACTAGCACTGCCACAAAAAATTTGGGAGGCTTTCGAGTTTCTTTGAAATTTTCATAAATGGAAATGCATCTAAATGATTGTTTACACCACTGTTATATTCACAAAAGGGGGTTTAAACACTTTACAAAAGTGTTGGGCCACCACCATAATTAGTTATGGAATATTTGCCACACTTTGAACATTTTATTTTGCATGTTTGAGAAACTTGAATTTTGAACTTTAATTCGAATCAGAATTTGAATTATGATTTGGATCAAGCGAGGATTAGCAACAGTAATCATGGTGAGGTGGCATCATTAGCAGAGGATTACTGTAGCGTAACTACCCGGGCGTCACATGGGTCAGTATTAGGGATCCCCCTAAATCTGAATTTAGAAACTTTCTTGCTAGTATAACTGTAGGGGAATCTAGAGACATAACGCAGGCTATCATAGGAAGCATCCACTTTCCTGCTATACATTATTTTGCTCTCTTCATCGGTAGATGCATAAATGCTAAGTATGAAGCATGTCACATGTGTGTCCCTGACCTGAGCATTCTTAGGAGTGCTGTGTCAGGAGACCAATCTTATCATATGGGAGCCATTGTAGCTCGTAGGTTGCATCATAATAGACATAATGGAGATTTCTTTGGAGGAATTTATGCAACCCGCTTAGCTCATTTTCTTGAGATAGACATTCATGAGGGTGATACGGAGTTGCCTCCTGCATATTTAGATTATAACTCTATGGCTTCGCACCAGTTTGTCGAGAGGCCTGAATCACCTCTCTTATATCGTTTAATTTTTGATAAACACCGTGTTTTCCGTATTACTCTCCCTGCTCCTGCCTTCTTTGATTCACAGACAAAAAGAAGATATGTTATTACCAGAGAGGAGGCAGAAGAGTACGAGAGGAGAGCAGAGGCAGCTCGACTCCACGCTGCAGCTCAGCAGGCGATAACCGCTGCACATCAGTATGATCCCAACTATTCTTCGTCGCAGTACGGCCCCAGCTACACCTATGGGTACCCGCCAGGCTATCCCTGGCAATAGACCAACTTAGGCCAAAAGCCTAAGCTTGGGGGAGTACGTATTTCTCACCGACATTACATTTATGTTCACACACACTCGTTGCTATGTCGGTGCTCATACTTTTTCTCTGCAATATCCATGCTAGTTTAGTTTCTTTTTCCTGCTTTCTTCTCGCGTGTTTGTTAAACCTTAAGAAAAACCAAAAAAATTAGTAGTAGTTTATTTTTCTGCTGTAGTAATAATAATTAAAAGGAAAATCCAAAAATATTTACCGTTCTTCTTTTGCTTGTTGGGAGCTTTCCCGTGTAAATAGTTTTATTTCTTTTCTTTTCTTTGGGGGTCAGTAGGAGAAGACCATAATTAAATTGTTGAAGTGGCTCTTATATGCATTATTGTTGATTTAACCAAGAGCCCATATTGCCTTGTCTTCTCCTATTTATTGAATGCTCGCAGATTCCAGCTTAGTCCAATGCACGTGCACTCTTATTATTGTTCACATCGTTCGATCGTTCAAGTGAAAGGCAATTATGATGATATATGATGGGCTGACTGAGATGAGAAAAGCTGGTATGAACTCGACCTCTTTTGTTTTTGTAAATGTGATGAGTCCCTCGTTCTTGATTCAGCTTATTATGAATAAACATGTTTGCAATGACAATTAGAGATCATAGTTGCTCGTGCCATGCTTGATTAGCTATTAGTTATAATGATTTACCTTGTGTGCCAACATGCTATTGCGATGATTATGATGTGGTATGATGGGGTGGTATCCTCCTTTGAATGATTTAAGTGACTTGACTTGGCACATGTTCACGCATGTAGTTGAAACAAAATCAACATAGCCTTCACGATATTTATGTTCATGGTGGATTATATCCTACTCATGCTTGCATCCAATGTTTATTAATTTTAATGCATGTACATGGCTGTTGTCGCTCTCTAGTTGGTTGCTTCCCAGTCTTTTGCTAGGCTTCACTTGTACTAAGCGGGAATACTGCTTGTGCATCCAATCCCTTAAACCCCAAAGTTATTCCAGATGAGTCCACTATACCTTCCTATATGCGGTATCTACCTGCCGTTCCAAGTAAATTTGTATGTGCCAAACTCTAAACCTTCAAATAAACATTCTGTTTTGTATGCTCGAATAGCTCATGTATCAACCAAGCCTGTCCTTATCTTCCGTGTTAGGCGGGTTATTCTCAAGAGGAGTGGACTCCGCTCCTCACTCACGAGAAAATGGATGGTCACCGGGATGCCCAGTCCCATGCTTTATGCAAACTAAATCAAAATTAATTGCAAACAAAACTCCCCCTGGGATCTGATGTATGTTGGAGACACTCGTTGTTTCGAGCAAGTCATGGATTGATGCTTGTTGGTGGAGTGGGAGTATAAACTTTACCATTCTGTTTGGGAACCGCCTATAATGTGCTTAGCATGGAAGATATCACCATCTCTTAGTTGTTACGTTGACAATGAAACTACATCGCTCAAAATACAATTTATCTCTATTTCAAAACCGAGCTCTGGCACCTCTACAAATCACTGCTTCCCTCTGCGAAGGGCCTATCCATTTACTTTTATGTTGAGTCATCACCCTCTTATTAGAAAGCACTAGCTGGAGAGCACAGCTGTCATTTGCATTCATCACTATTAATTTATATTGGGTGTGACTATGATTGGATCTCTTTTAGCATGAATTACAATGTCTAGTCAGTCCTTGATCTTTAAAGGTGCTCTGCATTTATGTTTTGCGGTCTTGGAAAGGGCTAGCGAGATACCATCTTGTTATATCATATTATGATTGTTTTGAGAAAGTGTTGTCATCCGAGATTTATTATTATGGCTTGCTAGTTGATTATTTCATTGATATGAGTAATCATGAGACCTGAGAATTATTGCAAATGTGGTTAGTTATGATATATGCTGAAAACTTGAATGCTGGCTTGACATAGTTACAACAACAAGAGCAAACGGAGTTTGTAAAAGTTTTTCTTTCTTTCTTTCAGTTTGTCAACTGAATTGCTTGAGGACAAGCAAGGGTTTAAGCTTGGGGGAGTTGATACGTCTCCATCGTATCTACTTTTCCAAACACTTTTGCCCTTGTTTTGGACTCTAACTTGTAAGATTTGAATGGAACTAACCCGGACTGACGCTGCTTTCAGCAAAATTGCCATGATGTTGTTTTATGTGCAGAAAACAAATATTCTCGGAATGACCTGAAACTCCATGGAACATCTTAGAAAAAATAATAAAAAAATCCTCGCCAAAGATGAAGACCAGGGGGCCCACACCCTATCCACGAGGGTGGGGGGCGCGCCCCCCTACCTCGTGGGCCCCCTGGATGCCCTCCGATGCCAACTCCAACTCTATATATTTGCTTTCGGAGAGAAAAAATTAGGGAGAAGAAATCATCGCGTTTTACGATACGGAGCCACCTCCAAACCCTAAAACCTCTCGGGAGGGCTGATCTGGAGTCCGTTCGGGGCTCCAAAGAGGGGGATTCGTCGCCGTCGTCATCATCAACCATCCTCCATCACCACTTTCATGATGCTCACCGCCGTGCGTGAGTAATTCCATCGTAGGCTTGCTGGACGGTGATGGGTTGGATGAGATTTATCATGTAATCGAGTTAGTTTTGTTAGGGTTTGATCCCTAGTATCCACTATGTTCTGAGATTGATGTTGCTATGACTTTGCTATGCTTAATGCTTGTCACTAGGGCTCGAGTGCCATGATTTCAGATCTGAACCTATTATGTTTTCATGAATATATGTGAGTTCTTGATCCTATCTTGCAAGTCTATAGTCACCTACTATGTGTTATGATCCGGCAACCCAAAGTGACAATAATCGGGACCACTCCCGGTGATGACCATAGTTTGAGGAGTTCATGTATTCACTATGTGCTAATGCTTTGTTCCGGTTCTCTATTAAAAGGAGACCTTAATATCCCTTAGTTTCCAATAGGACCCCGCTGCCACGGGAGGGTAGGACAAAAGATGTCATGCAAGTTCTTTTCCATAAGCATGTATGACTATATACGGAATACATGCCTACATTACATTGATGAATTGGAGCTAGTTCTGTGTCACCCTATTTTATGATTGTTACATGATGAACCGCATCCAGCATAATTATCCATCACTGATCCGGTGCCTACGAGTTTTCATATACTGGGTTACACTTATTTACTTTCCCGCTGCTACTGTTATAATCACTACAAAATACCAAAAACATTACTTTTGCTATCTTTACTTTTGTTGCCGCTACCACCACTATCATATTACTTTGCTACTAAACACTTTGCTGCAGATACTAAGTTTCCAGGTGTGGTTGAATTGACAACTCTGCTGCTAATACTTGAGAATATTCTTTGGCTCCCCTTGTGTCGAATCAATAAATTTGGGTTGAATACTCTACCCTCGAAAGCTGTTGCGATCCCCTATACTTGTGGGTTATCAGCAATCATAGAAGACTATATGATGGTTGAGTATGTGGACTTTCCTAAAGGCTCCGACACGCGACTCTTCCTAAAAAGCTGATGAATTGTAGTTGCAAAATTGACTGAGAACATAGTTTGTGGGTTTCTAATAGAGTTTTTGCTTTATACTTCGATTGTGTGATGAACTATTACTTATTCATGAGAAGTATATGATAAAAGTTCTATGATAGAAGTCCTATGTTTAATTTTGTTGCTGCTATAATAATCAACATGATGCTTCTATGTCTATATTTTGTTTTTATCGACACCTCTCTCTCAAAGAATGTGGACATGTTTTTTGATTTCGGTTTTCGCTTGAGGACAAGCGAGGTCTAAGCTTGGGGGAATGGATACGTCCATTTTGCATCATTTTTTATTACTGTTATTTATAATGTTTATGTCCATAATAATGTTTTCTGGAGTAATTCTAATGCCTTTTCTCTCATAATTTGCAAGGAACACACCAAGAGGGAGAATTCCGGCAGCTGGAAATCTAGACCGGGAAAAGCTACGTCAGGCCACCTATTTTGCACAACTCCAAATGGGCTGAAACTTTACAAAGATTTTTCATGGAATATTTAAGAAATATTGGAGTCAATAAACACCAGAGGGGGGCCACCAGGTGGGTACAACCCACATGGGTGCGCCAGCCCCCCTAACGCGCCCTGGTGGGTTGTGGCCTCCACGGCCCACCTCCGGTGCCCATCTTTTGGTATATAAGTGGTTTTGACCTAGAAAAAATAATAGGAGGACTTTCGGGATGAAGCGTCGCTGCCTCGAGGCGGAACTTGGGTAGGAGCACTTTTGCCCTCCGGCGGAGCGATTCCGCCGGGGGAACTTCCCTCCCGGACGGGGAAATCATCGTCATCATCATCACCAACAACTCTCCCATCTTGGGGAGGGAAATCTCCATCCACATCTTCAACAACACCATCTCCTCTCAAACCCTAGTTCATCTCTTGTATTCAATCTTGTTACCGGAAGTATAGATTGTTGCTAGGGGATGACTAGTAGTGTTGGTTACATCTTGTAGTTGATTACTATATGGTTTATTTGGTGGGAGATTATATGTTCAGATCCATTATGCATATTAATACCCCTCTGATCTTGAGCATGATTATTATTTGTGAGTAGTTACTTTTGTTCTTGAGGTCACGAGAGAAATCATGTTGCAAGTAATCATGTGAATTTGATATGTGTTCAATATTTTGATAGTATGTATGTTGTGATTCCCTTAGTGGTGTCATGTGGAAGTCGACTACATGACACTTCACCATATTTGGGCCTAAGGGAATGCATTGTGGAGTAGTAAATAGATGGTGGGTTGCGAGAGTGACAGAAACTTGAACCCCAGTTTATGCACTATTTCGTAAGGGACCGATTGGATCCTAGAGTTTAATGCTATGGTTAGAATTTATTCTTAATACTTTTCTCGTAGTTGTGGATTCTTGCGGGAGGGTTAATCATAACTAGGAGGTTTGTTCAAGTAAGAACAACACCTAAGCACCGATCCACCCAGATATCAAATTATCAAAGTAGCGAACACAAATCAAACCAACATGACGAAAGTGACTAGATGAAATTTCTGTGTACCCTCAAGAATGCTTTGCTTATTATAAGATACTGTTTTGGCTGTCCTTTGCCTCAAAAGGGTTGGGCTACCTTGCTGCATACTTGTCACTATTATCGTTACTTGCTCGTTACAAATTGTCTTGCTATCAAAGTACTCGCTACTTATAATTTCAGCACTTGCGGACATCACCTTACTAAAAACTACTTGTCATTTCCTTCCGCTCCTCGTTGGGTTCGACACTCTTACTTATCGAAAAGAGCTACAATTGATCCCCTATACTGGGTCATCACTCGGAACTATGAGCCTTCTAGTGAGTTGCATTGGTTTGTGAGGGTTGTGTGTCCAAACTTTCGTTAAACAGGCCAATTTTTACCACATTATCTTTGTGGCATGATATTACATCAAGCAAGGTTTCATGTTTTTCTGATCATTTTTTAATTTTTTGGAATTAAAATGCCATGGCACTCCATGCATGTGTCCATGCGGTGAGACCAATATGTTTGAAAACTCCTTCTAATTTATTGCACATGGAATTCTCCAATTTAAGTGTCTTTAAAAGGTCAAATGACCCCTAGAGTTCTCCAATTTTTCACATGACAGTTGTATTAGTGCACGTTAAACGTAGAAAAAATTTGAAGGCCGTAAGAGGAAGCTATCTCTCATTCGTCATCAAACATGCATTGTTCCCTCTCGGAACCATGAGCCTTCTACTGAGTTGCTCTGGTTTGTGAGGGGTGTGTGTCCAAACTTTCATCAAACATGCCAATTTTTTACCACATCATCTTGCGGCATGACATTACATCAAGCAAGGTTTCATGTTTTTCTGATCATTTTTTATTTTTTTGGAATTTAAATGCCATGGCACTCCATGCATGTGTCCATGCCGTGATACCAATATGTTTGAAAATTCCTTCTAATTTACTGCACATGTAATTAACTCACACACAAGTACACAAATATGATTTTGCAAACCGTTATGGCTAGCTGTTGCATGAAGATGTAGTTCAAATTTGAATTACGGTCATTAAATGGCTAGAAAATCAGTTAAATGTCTTTAAAAGTTCAAATGACCCCTAGAATTCTCCAATTTTTCACATGACAGTTGTATTAGTGCACCTTAAACATAGAAAAAAAATTGAACGCCGTAAGAGGAAGCTATCTCCCGTTCGTCATCAAACATACATTGTTCCCTCTCGGAACCACGAGCCTTCTAGTGAGTTGCTCCGGTTTGTGAGGGGTGTGTGTCCAAACTTTCGTCAAACAAGCCAATTTTCTCACCACATCATCTTGGTGGCATGACATTACATCAAGCAAGGTTTCATGTTTTTCTGATCATTTTTTTAATTTTTTGGAATTAAAATGCCATGGCACTCCACGCATGTGTCCATGTTGTTAGACCAATATGTTGATATATTCTTTTATTGGAGTAGTACTTACACTGCTACTTGAAGTGCCATATATCTTTGTTGCTATTGTTGCTTCCTTCTGTTAACATGTTATGCAGCTCTTGACTCTATTGCACGGCAATTGAGGACATTGGAAGATGGAACAAACTGAAAAAATCACTCTCAATAACATTGAGTGCTGAGGCAATAATGATGTTGTCATTTTTGGCATATGAGTGTAGCTGTGGAAATTTGTTTTCCAAAGTGTCCGCTTGCCATACATCTTTCCATAAAAGGACAGATTTGCCAGCTGCAGGTTTACAGATTGTCATTTCTTTAAAATCTTGAAGTTTGGCCCAACAGTCCCTCCACCAAAACGACCCAACTCTGGTTGGATAAGAAGGCACAGATCCGTCAGAATAATATGCATCCCATATCATTTCTACCCATGGTATATCCTGTTTATTAAAGAATTTGTACAGGAATTTAACTAACAGAGTTCTGTTTTGCTTTCTGAGATCTAGGACTCCTAGTCCACCAGATTTCTTTGGGACGCATACAGTCTCCCAATTAACCAGACATTTACCCTATTTATTTATTTCAGTACCATACCGTAGAAAGCTTCTTCTAGAATTTTAAAAATGATCTAAAATAGTGAATGGAACTCTGATAGAGCACATGGCAAAAATAGGTAGTGATGTGATACGTCTCCAACGTATCTATAATTTTTTTATTGTTCCATGCTATATTATATTCTGTTTTGGACATTATTGGGCTTTATTATACACTTCTATATTATTTTTGGGACTAATCTATTAACTGGAGGCCCAGCCTAGAATTGCTGTTTTTTTGCCTATTTTAGGGTTTCGCAGAAAAAGAATATCAAATGGAGTCCAAACGGAATGAAACCATCGGGAATGTGATTTTCGGAACGAACGTGATCCAGCGGACTTGGACCCTACGTCAAGACATCAACCAGGAGGCCATGAGGTAGGGGGGCGCGCCTACCCCCCAGGCGCGCCCTCCACCCTCATGGGCCCCCTGTTGCTCCACCGACGTACTCCTTCCTCCTATATATACCTACGTACCCCAAACTACCAGATACGGAGCCAAAACCCTAATTCCACCTCCGTAAATTTTTGTATCCACGAGATCCCATCTTGGGGCCTTTTTTGGAGCTCCGTCGGAGGGGGCATCGATCACGGAGGGCTTGTACATCAACACCATAGCCCCTCCGATGAAGTGTGAGTAGTTTACTTCATACATACGGGTCCATAGTTATTAGCTAGATGGCTTCTTCTCTCTTTTTGGATCTCAATACAAAGTTCTCCCCCTCTCTTTTGGAGATCTATTCGATGTAATCTTCTTTCGCGGTGTGTTTGTTGAGACCGATGAATTGTGGGTTTATGATCAAGTTTATCTTGAACAATATTTGAATCTTCTCTGAATTCTTTTATGTATGATTGGTTATCTTTGCAAGCCTCTTCGAATTATCAGTTTGGTTTGGCCTACTAGATTGATCTTTCTTGCAATGGGAGAAGTGCTTAGCTTTGGGTTCAATCTCGCGGTGTCCTTTCCCAGTGACAGTAGGGGCAGCAAGGCACATATTGTATTTTTGCCATCGAGGATAACAAGATGGGGTTTATATCATATTGCATGAGTTTATCCCTCTACATCATGTCATCTTGCTTAAAGCATTACTCCGTTCTCTTGAACTTAATACTCTAGATGCATGCTGGATAGCGGTCGACGTGTGGAGTAATAGTAGTAGATGTAGGCAGGAGTCGGTCTACTTGTCTGGGACGTGATGCCTATATACATGATCATACCTAGATATTCTCATAACTATGCTCAATTCTGTCAATTGCTCAACAGTAATTTGTTTACCCACCGTGAATACTTATGCTCTTGAGAGAAGCCTGATACGTCTCCAACGTATCTATAACTTTTGATTGCTCCATGCTATATTATCTACTGTTTTGGACATTATTGGGCTTTATTATCCACTTTTAAATTATTTTTGGGACTAACCTATTAACTGGAGGACCAGCCCAGAATTACTGTTTTTTTGCCTGTTTTAGGGTTTCCAAGATAAGGAATATCAAACGGGGTCCTAACGGAATGAAAGCTTCGGGAACGTGATTTTCTCACCGAATACGACTCAGGAGACTTGGACCCTACGTCAAGCCAATCATCAGGAGGCCACAAGGTAGGAGGGCGCGCCTGCCCCCCAGGCGCACCCTCCACCCTCGTGGGCCCCCTGTTGCTCCACCGACGTACTTCTTCCTCCTATATATACCCACGTACCCCCAAACGATCAGATACGGAGCCAAAACCCTAATTCCACTGCCGTAACTTTCTGTATCCACGATATCCCATCTTGGGGCCTGTTCCAGAGGTCCGCCGGAGGGGGCATCGATCACGGAGGGCTTCTACATCAACACCATAGCCTCTCCGATGAAATGTGAGTAGTTTACTTCAGACCTACGGGTCCATAGTTAGTAGCTAGATGGCTTCTTCTCTCTTTTTGGATCTCAATACAATGTTCTCCCCCTCTCTTGTGGAGATCTATTCGATGTAATCTTCTTTTTGCGGTGTGTTTGTTGAGACCGATGAATTGTGGTTTATGATCAAGTCTATCTATGAATAATATTTAAATCTTCTCTGAATTCTTTTATGTATGATTGGTTATCTTTGCAAGTCTCTTCGAATTATCAGTTTGGTTTGGCCTACTAGGTTGATCTTTCTTGCAATGGGAGAAGTGCTTAGCTTTGGGTTCAATCTTGCGGTGTCCTTTCCCGGTGACAGTAAGGGCAGCAAGGCACGTATTGTATTGTTGCCATCGAGGATAACAAGATGGGGTTTTCTTCATATTGCATGAGTCTATCCCTCTACATCATGTTATCTTGCTTAAGGCGTTACTCTGTTTTTTTAACTTAATACTCTAGATGCATGCTGGATAGCGGTCGATGAGTGGAGTAATAGTAGTAGATGCAGGAACGAGTCGGTCTACTTGTCTTGGGCGTGATGCCTATATACATGATCATACCTAGATATTTTCATAACTATGCTCAATTCTGTCAATTGCTCAATAGTAATTTGTTCACCCACCGTAGAATACTTATGCTCTCGAGAGAAGCCACTAGTGAAACCTATGGCCCCCGGGTGTCGGGGGTGCTGATCCCTCGGACACCTATGGGACCGCGGCGGACCGGGGCCCCTTTCGGTTCGGCAGGGGGGCGGAGAGTGCACAAAGAGCAGATCGAGGCGAACGCACGAGCACACATGGTCGGTTTACCCAGGTTCGGGCCGCACAGATGCGTAAAACCCTACTCCTGCTTTGGTTTGTATTTGTGTTCTTGCTCGGGAGCGACGAATGGTACAGTACGCTCGGATGGCTAGCGAGACCGAGCGTGAGAATGGCCGTCCCCCCCGCACTGTTGCGCATGGGCCTCCTTTTATATGTCAAAGGGGTCACCGACAGGTGGCAACAGAGATGAGGGTAAAAAGGTAAAAGAGGTGGTAGTTGGCGCCACCGCTTACTACAGTTGTATCATACCTAACCCTGACGGCAGGGGACAAAGGCATTAAATGCATGTCTGTGTCACCTAGATGGTGCGGAAAGGGACCATCAGGGGCGCCACCGTTTGCCACGATGGCTATCTTGTCAGCGCCTGCTTGCCACCGCATGCCCCTGGCTGCACAGCCTCCCGCCACGTACGCTAGGAGCGGTCCCAGAGCGACATGTTGGCGGGTGAGCTGGAGCGCGGGCTGCGGAGTAGTACCTTGCCGCGGCAAGCGCCTTGCCGCGGATGTTGTCTTGTCGCGTTCGGGAGCTTGTCGCTCACCGGGTCTTGCCGGGACGCGCAGCGCGTCGCAGCAAGCTTCTCGAGATGCCTTGGTGGGCCTCCCCGGCAAGCTCCTCTTGCCGGGGTCTTGTCTCCTTCCCGGCAAGCTCCTCTTGCCGGGGTCTTTGTGCTTCGAGTGGCCTTCCCGGCAAGCTCCTCTTGCCGGGGCCTTGGATACTTTGTTCTTGAATAGCTCCAAGGGAACCACGGAGGATCTTGGCGGTCGCCCGGCAAGCCTTGCCGCGGGGTGCTGCGACTGCCCATGCACAAGTTCGGGATACTAAGGTACCCCTACTTTAGTACACCGACAGGAGCCCCCGGGCCTGGGCCATACACGGCGCCGAGCGCTGTTGGGCCAGGCCCAAAACAGTGCACGGGCACGCGCGGCCTAGGTCACGCCGTATCTGACTCCGCATTCACCGCACCCTCCCCGAGCGGCACGCGTCGAACGCGGCGTCGTGCGTGACATGGGCGGCGTGCGCGGGGCCAAGCCACGCGCGCATGCATCACGTCGTGGTAAAGGGGGCGATTTCTTTGTCAGGAAAGGCGGAACGTCCGCCACCTCCCCCTTTATAAGCAAAGGGAAGCAGGGGTAGTGCGCCCACTCGGCCCCATTCTGCTCCAATCTTGAAAAACTCCGCCCCGCCTCCGTCTTCCCAAAGCACACAGAGCGCAGTGCCCTGCCCCCCCATTGCCACCAGCACCACCAACGCCGTCGACCTCCTTCACTTCTTCCACCATGGCTCCGAAAGCCGACAAGGCGAAGACCGCGAAGTCGACCGAGGCGCAGTGGCTCGCGGCGATGCGGAGGGAGCGAGCCATCTTCCCCCCCAAGCTCGGCGCCAAGGAGCTGCGGGAGTACTACTACCTCTTTTGGGCGATGGAGACGCGAGCTCACCCGCGGACCAGGGTGCTCCCAGCCGTTGCTCACGCGACGGCTCCGGACGGGTACCCTTTCTTCGCTGTCTACTTCTATTGTGGGCTCTGCCCGCCTTTTTCCGAGTTCTTCTGTGATATCATGAATACCTACGATCTCTGCCTCCTTGACTTCACCCCCAACGCCGTCCTCACCATGGCTGTTTTCGCACACCTCTGCGAGAACTTTGTCGGAGTCCACCCTAGTGTAGCCCTTTTCCACCATTTCTTCATTCCCCGAGTAGAGAGGGGAGAGCCCTTGTCTGGTGGAATTGCCTGGGTCACTAGGACCGGCAAGAAGGATTCCTACTTGGAGGGCGAATTCCGCGGCAAGTGGGAGGAGTGGAGGGCTGACTGGTGTTGGATTGTCGAGGAGAGCCCGCAGCCGTTCACCGCCTGGCGCCAAGTAGCAGCAGTACGCGGCAGCGACTGGAGTGACGTGGCCCCGGAGGACAGCAGGCTAAGGATTGCCGTCACCAGGATCCAGCGCCTCAGGCTTGCCGGACTCACTGTAGGCGCCGTGGGTGCGGACTTTCTTCGCCGCTGCATTGCCCCCTGCAGGAACGGGGAAGGCCTTCTTGGGAGTTCAAGAATGCAGCAGACATCATGAGGCTGCGCCCGGGCCTCAACTATAATTTCACTGTCCTCGAGCTCAACGGAATATTGCAGGAGCTTTTCAAGTACGATTCAGATCGCCCCGAGGTCTTCAGGTTGCCGCAGGGCGTCGTCCCTTTGTGCAACAATTCGGCACTTGACCGCATCAGGGCAATGATGCCACTGTGCGATTCGCACGGAATCGTGCCAACTTGGCAAGAGCCAGAGGACGAGGTTGTGCAGCAATTCTTCGACGACTTGGTGGAAGTGCCAATCCGCGCCAACGAGAAGGACGGCCTCACCCGCGACACCACCGAGGCGGAGTTGGCGTACATCGCCACCAGGTTGGAAGAGGCGGCGGCAGTTGCCGCGGCGGGCGAGTTCGGCTTCACCTTGGAGGAGGCAGCGGTGGCAGAGGCGGCAAACCGTGCCGAGCGGGAAGACCTCGCCGGCAAAAAGGACCTTGCTGGCAAGAAGGAGGTTGCTGGGCGCGATGCCGAACTGAGCCAGGTTGCTGGGCACGACGCCGAATCGAGCGAGCCTGCCGATGATGCGAGCGGCTCTTTGGAGATCGATTCCTCCTCCACTTCGTCCTCCGACAGCACGCCGCCAGCAGCGTCTCCGTCTCCACCAAGAAGGCGTCTCCACAAGGCCGGGAACATAGCGAGGCGGCAGGCGGGCCAGCAGTCGCCGCGCCGCACGACGCGCTCCACCGCGGCAAGCACTATTGCCGCGGGAGCGCCCCATGCTGCTGCTTCGACTGGAGCGGGGTCTTCCCGGACTGCCGCCTCTGCTCCCGCCAAGCGACCAAGGGAGCCTACTCCTCCACCTTCCCGCGCCAGACGCGGGCCGGATTTTGACTTCTCCGCGTTTAGCTCCGACGAGGAAGAAGAGGAGCAAGTTCTTCTTATTGTACTTGCAGTTCCTTGATTTCTGCTGTTTTTGTCTCTACTTGCTTCTCACTTGCCTTTCCCTGTATCTGTTCGTTTTTAGGACTCTGGCGCAGAGAGCGGCAAAGAGAGCCAAGGTGCCAGTGATCGTCATCGAGGACGAACCCACTGCATCAACAGGGGACGTGCCTGAGAAAAACCCGTCGGACCCGGTGGCTGATCTTCAGAGCAGCCCCCAGCGTAAGTGTCTTATTTTCTTCCCGCTGTCAGGTGCGCATGAAGAGCTTTGCTTTGCTGATATTTGCTGATTTGTGCAGGAGCGGAGTAGCCTCAACAGGAGCGCCCGGAAGTCGCCCCTGAGGTGCCAAGGGGGAGTCCTCCGGCGAGGGAGAGGTCTCCGGCAAGGGAGGAGACTCCGACAAGGGAGGAGCCCCCGGCAAGGGAGGGATCTCCGGCAAGGGAGGAGCCCCCGGCAAGGGAAGGATCTCCGGCAAGGGAGGAGCCCCCGGCAACGGAGACCACAGCTGCAGACCCTGGCGCAGGTAACTTCCTCGCTTCCAAACTCCCCTTGGCTTCTTCGTCTTCTTAATCTTTCTCTTGGGTTTTGCTCAAATTTTGTTTGAATTTTCTCCCCGCTTCCGGCCGCCAGACCCATCTGCTGCAGAGCCGATGGAGACTGAAGTCGCTGCCGAGGAAGCAGCCGGCGCCGGCGAGGAGGCCGCCAGGGCTGCCGCCGCGGAGGCGGGCGGGGAGTCTGGCGGTCGTACTGACGACCCGAGGGCCGCAGGAGCGCCAGGCGCTGCTTCGACCACTGACTCCTCCGCCGCTGCCACCGCGCCAGGCTCCGAAGAGCCCCAGCCTGGCGTCTACCTGAAGGCTGGCGACAACATCTTCATCAACCTCCCCTGAGCGTCGGGCTCCAGGGCGCCGGTCGAGGGAGAAATGCTTGACGGAGAGGTGCTTGCCTCCGTCGGGCTGAAGCTGGTCGACGCGCCAAGCAGCAGCAGCGGTGAACCTGAAGAGGAACGCCTGCTGCGGAAGCTAGTGGCGCTCTACCGCGCCCGGCAGGCCAAGCTGGAGTTCCGCAAAGCGCTCGTCGCGAAGGCCGGCGCCGATATCGAAAAGCGCGCAGAAGAGCTCCGGGGCGCCAACCAGGAAGCTCTCCGCTCCCTGGCAAAGGAGCGGGAAGATCTTGCCGAAGCGCAGCAGGCCTTCCTCCTCGAGAAGGCCGACGTCAAAGAGCGCCAACGCCTTGCCGCGGAGAAGCTGTCTTCGCAGGAGGGTGACTTGGTGCAGCGGAAGGTCAACCTCGACAGCCACGAGGAGGAACTTGCCGCGCACGAGCGGGCAGTTGGCGGGGCCGTTAAACAAGCTGAAGACACCGCCGCAGCCGCCGAGGCCGCCAAGAACAAGCTGGAGCTGAAGGTGACGCAGCTGGAGGCGAGCCTCAAGGCGAGCGGCGACGAGCTTGTCGCGCTCAAACTTGAGCGGGAGAAGGACGCCAACAGTTACTCAGAGCTGCAGGCCCTTTTCACCGAGAAGGGCAAGGAACTGGACGCCGCCAAGAACTCCAACACTGATCTCGAAGCGAAGCTAGCGGCGCTGACGCAATCTCTGGACAGCGCCAAGGAGTGGGAGGCGGCCTTGAAGGAAGAAGTCGAGGCCGGCAAGGTGCTTCTGGCGAACGCTGCCGCCGCCCAGAAGACCTTGTTGGAGAACATGGAGCACTGGACGGAGGGTCTGGTGAATGTCGCCGTAGACGTCGACAAGGAGCTGGCGCAACTGGGGATGGTGGATCTCGGGTATTCCTCCGACGAGAACCTCCAACCCAGCGCCAAGCTTACTCTGTTCTTCAAGGGCGTGGCGACGGCGCTCCAGCGACTCCGGGAGCAGATCCCAAAGCAGCTTGCCGACGAGTCGCACAGGATTTGCGCGGGAGCTCTCCAGAAGGTGCTGATGAAGGTGGCCTTCCGCAACCCAGGCCTCCGCCTCAACAACGTCCTCTGAAGCCTGCTGCCAGATGCTGATCTGGAGGAGCTCAAGGACCTTGTCGCTCCTATTGTGGATAGGGTGAGCGGAATCAGGAGGGTCGAAGGCGATCGTGTAGACTAGGCCATTTATCTTCTTCTTTCCTTGTCGCTGTTAATCATGTTATGAAAAACAGTCTGTTAGAGCTGCGACAAGTTATTTTGTAATATACTCTACCCTTGGTAGCAATTGCTATGTTATTTCCTTTACTCGACTCCTTCCCTTGTATGTTTTTACCCTACGCTTTTAGGGAACTTGCCGGCGCGGGCACGCTTGCCGCGAGTGCTGAGTGCGGAACGTCAGCAACCTGCGGGCGGTGCCGCGGCCGACAAGAAACCTTGTCGCAGAGCTAGTTGCAGCTCACTTAAGTTGTTGAGCGGACTCGAAACAACAGTAAGGGCGCAACTAGCTACGAGTTGGTTCCTCCGCGCACAGGTTTTCCATACAAGGGATGGTCGTTCAAAGAAGATAACTCTATAAATTTTAACTGCTATGTTATTTCCTTTACTTGGCTCCTTCCTTTGTATGTTTTTACCCTACACTTTTAGGGAACTTGCCGGCGCGGGCACGCTTGCCGCGAGTGCTGAGTGCGGAACATCGGCAACCTGCTGGCGGTGCCGTGGCCGACAAGAAACCTTGTCGCAGTGCTAGTTGCAGCTCACTTAAGTTGTTGAGCGGACTCGAAACAACAGTAAGGGCGCAACTAGCTACGAGTTGGTTCCTCCGCGCACAGGTTTTCCATACAAGCACGGTCGTTCGAGGAAAATAACTTAAAAATTTAAAGGAAATTTGATTGCTCAGACTTTGGCAACTTATCTTTTCTGTCATTTGCTCCCGGCAAGGCAAAACCTTCTTGAACGACGCATGGTCCATACCGTATCTTCTCCCTTCCCCCCGGCAAACTTGTGTGCGAGGGAACCTCCTTTTCCTTGTGAAAAAGAAAGAAGACGGGGTAACAGTATGGAGCCTTATAGCTCGTTATTGCTTACCGGGGGTAAGTGCTGCACAAATTGTCAGCTAATACACGCAAAATTCAAAAAGCATGAAATAGACAAGGTGTGCTGAGCACATAACCTTTACGCACGGGATCTGCGCCCGGCTTTGTACAAAGGATTACATGCAACAGCGGCAAGACTTGTACAAAAGGGTGGTTGCCGGACAGGGTCCGACAACCGCGCCTTACGGGTAAAACTTACGAAGATGCTCAATATTCTGGGAGTAGCTCGCCGGGATGCCATCTTCGGTCTCAAGGCAGACAGCGCCAGGCCTAGTGACTCGTTTCACCCGGTAAGGGCCTTCCCACTTTGGCGTCAACTTGTTGGAATTCTTGGCGGACTGAACGCGCCGAAGAACAAGGTCGCCTTCCTCGAAGCTTCTGGCTTTAACTTTGCGGCTATGGTAGCGGCGCAAAGCTTGCTGGTAGCGAGCGGCTCGCACAGCAGCCTGAAGACGACCTTCCTCAAGGAGCAGCGCGTCATCTTGCCGCAGCTGCTCTTGCTCAAGCTCGTCATAAGCGAGCACTCGAGGTGACCCGTATACGAGTTCCGTGGGGATAACTGCCTCCGCTCCATGGACTGGAGCAAAGGGTGTCTGGCCAGTGGCGAGCGGTGCGAGGAACCGGGTATGCTTGGACTTCTAACTACGTTAGAAGGAGCAACATCTCGTCCAAGCGACCGTGCCACGCTCGCGCCAGCATGTTGTCGCGCACGCTGGTCTTGAGCGCTCCGGGATCCGCCAGCTTGATCTTGGCCCAGCAAACGTATGGTACCGCGAGTACCATGACGCTGTTGGTCCGGCGCCTCCTGAGATGGGCGCGGTGCGTGTACGGACGCCGAGGTCTTGGAGTGCGCCCGGTCGTCGTGGGAGCCGACTGCGCCGCCGATGTGCAGCGCAGCCTTGTCCTTGGACCTGGCAGCACCATGAGCTCCCTCATCGGCGCCCGCTCTTCCGCCGACGTCCACCCCACCAGCCATTCGCTCCGGTGATGGTGGGTTCGGCGCAGATGGAGCAGCTGCCTCCGAAATCTTCTTCTTCGGCGGCATGTTGATGAAGATGATGAAGATTCGGCTCGTGCGAACGCCGGATCAGGTTCACACAGCCTCGACGCACCCCCTACCTGGCACGCCAAAGATGTCGGGGGTGTTGATCCCTCGGACACCTATGGGACCGCGGCGGACCGGGGCCCCTTTCGGTTCGGCAGGGGGCCAGAGAGTGCACAAAGAGCAGATCGAGGCGAACGCACGAGCACACGCGGTTGGTTTACCCAGGTTCGGGCCGCACGGATGCGTAAAACCCTACTCCTGCTTTGGTTTGTATTTGTGTTCTTGCTCGGGAGCGACGAATGCTACAGTACGCTCGGATGGCTAGCGAGACCGAGCATGAGAATGGCCGTCCCCCCCGCACTGTTGCGCATGGGCCTCCTTTTATATGTCAAAGGGGTCACCGACAGGTGGCAACAGAGATGAGGGTAAAAAGGTAAAAGAGGTGGTAGTTGGCGCCACCGCTTACTACAGTTGTATCATACCTAACCCTGACGGCAGGGGACAAAGGCATTAAATGCCTGTCTGTGTCACCTAGACGGTGCGGAAAGGGACCGTCAGGGGCGCCACCGTTTGCCACGATGGCTATCTTGTCAGCGCCTGCTTGCCACCGCATGCCCCTGGCTGCACAGCCTCCCGCCACGTACGCTAGGAGCGGTCCCAGAGCGACACGTTGGCGGGTGAGTTGGAGCGCGGGCTGCGGAGTAGTAGCTTGCTGCGGCAAGCGCCTTGCCGCGGATGTTGTCTTGTCGCGTCCGGGAGCTTGTCGCTCACCGGGTCTTGCCGGGACGCGCAGCGCGTCGCAGCAAGCTTCTCGAGATGCCTTGGTGGGCCTCCCCGGCAAGCTCCTCTTGCCGGGGTCTTGTCTCCTTCCCGGCAAGCTCCTCTTGCCGGGGTCTTTGTGCTTCGAGTGGCCTTCCCGGCAAGCTCCTCTTGCCGGGGCCTTGGATACTTTGTTCTTGAATAGCTCCAAGGGAACCATGGAGGATCTTGGCGGTCGCCCGGCAAGCCTTGCCGCGGGGTGCTGCGACTGCCCGTGCACAAGTTCGGGATACTAAGGTACCCCTACTTTAGTACACCGACACCGGGTCTATCTTTGTCATATTAATCTCCTACTACTTAGTTATTTACTTTGCCTTTATTTTACTTTGCATCTTTATCATAAAAATACCAAAAATATTATCTTATCATATCTATCAGATCTCACTCATAAGTGGCCCTATAGGGATTGACAACCCCTATTTGTGTTGGTTGCGAGGATTTATTTGTTTTGTGCAGGTACGAGGGACTTGCGCATAGTCTCCTACTGGATTGATACCTTGGTTCTCAAAAACTGAGGGAAATACTTACGCTACTTTGCTGCATCATCCCTTCCTCTTCGGGGAAAACCAACGCAGTGCTAAAAGAGGTAGCAAGAAGGATTTCTGGCGCCGTTGCTGGGGAGGTCTACGCAAAAACTCAACATACTAAGTACCCATCACATACCCTTATGTCCCGCATTACATTATTTGCCATTTGCCTCTCGTTTTCCTCTCCCCCAATTCACCCTTGCTATTTTATTCGCCCTCTCTCTCTCTCTATCCTCCCTCTCTTTCTCTATTTGCCCTTTTTGTCCGCTTGCTTTTTGTTTGCTTGTGTGTTAGTTTGCTTGCCCGTCGTTATGGCTAGTCCCTTATCTTCTCCATTGTCTCCCGAGAATGAAATTCTAAATTTTAAGCAAAGGGAGGGTGAAAATCTAAAAGATGCTTGGTATAGAATTTGCAATGCTCAAAATAAATCTGCTAGGAAGCAATCTACCACCATTCTCCTTCGCAATTTTTATGTAGGCATTACTCCTTGGCACCGTTATGTTCTTGATACTATTACCGGAGGGAATTTTTTGGGTAGCCATACTTTTGATTCTTATAATGCTATATTAGATTTATTTGGCTCCCCCCTCTTTTGGTTAATGGAACTATATTAACTTTGGAGCATGCAATGCAAAGGCTTGAAATTATTGAAAATAAGGTTGCTACCGTCGAGTTAATTGAAAATTTGGATAAAAAGATCCACAGCCGAATCTCTCAATATGGATCTAAAGTAGGAGTTACTTTGAAAGATATTAAAGAAAAGGAACCCATAGTTAATGAGAAAATAAATCACGATTCCGTTAGGATCGATAAACATGAGAATATTATTACCAATTTGGGAACCGCTTTTTCTTCCGTAAAGAATACTCCAAGTCCCTCCACTAAAGTTGCCAAGCTTATGTATGTTCCTAAAAATAAGGGTGAATCATCTAGTAAGGAAAATGCGGATCTTAAATCTATAAGTGTTCATCCCAATCTTTTTGCTATCATTAAAGAACCATTTGTTACAAATGAATTTTTCGATCTTGTGCCTAAAAGTTTGATAATTAATAAAAATAAAGAAACTCATAAAGATGGTATATGCCTCATTGAAGAATTGCCTACCAAAGATGGCAATACCTAGATCTATTCTTGCTTGTTATGCCTAGCTATGGGCGTTAAACGATAGCGCTTGTTGAGAGGCAACCCAATTTTATTTTTATTCCTTGCTTTTTGCTCCTGCTTAGTAATAAATAAATTATTTAGCCTCTGTTTTGGTTTTGTTTTTTGTGTTTAATTAGTGTTTGTGCCAAGTAGAACCGTTGGGAAGACTTGGGGAAAGTCTTGTTGAACTTGCTGTAAAAAAACAGAAACTTTAGCGCTCACGAGAACTGCTGTCATTTTTATTTGGAAAGTGATATTTAGTTAATTCTTTTTGAAGATGATTAATAGATACATTACTCACGTCCAGAAATTTATTTTAGAATTTTTGGGGTTCCATATCTTGCGCTAGCTACAGATTACTACAGACTGTTCTGTTTTTGACAGATTCGGTTTTGCGTGTGTTGTTTGCTTATTTTGATGAATCTATGGCTATTAAATTAGTTTACAAACCATAAATAAGTTGGAATACAGTAGGTATAACACCCATATAAATAAAGAATGAGTTCATTACAGTACCTTGAAGTGGTCTTTTGTTTTCTTTCGCTAACGGAGCTCACGAGATTTTCTACTTTAAGTTTTGTGTTGTGAAGTTTTCAAGTTTTGGATAAAGATTCGATGGATTATGGAACAAGGAGTGGCAAGAGCCTAAGCTTGGGGATGCCCATGGAAACCCCAAGATAATCTAAGGACACCTAAAAGCCAAAGCTTGGGGATGCCCCGGACGGCATCCCCTCTTCCATCTACTTCTATTGGTAACTTTACTTGGAGCTATATTTTTATTTACCACATGATATGTGTGTTGCTTGGAGCGTCTTGTATGATTTGAGTCTTTGCTTATTATTTTTCCACAATCATCCTTGCTGTACACACCTTTTGAGAGAGCCATACATGATTTGGAATTTGTTAGAATACTCTATGTGCTTCGCTTATATCTTTTGAGTTATATAATTTTGCTCTAGTGCTTCACTTATATCTTTTAGAGCACGGTGGTGGATTTGTTTTATAGAAACTATTGATCTCTCATGCTTCACTTAGATTATTTTGAGAGTCTTAAATAGCATGGTAATTTGCTTAAAATCCTAATATGCTTGGTATGCAAGATTAATAATAAAAATTCACTTTTGAGTGTGTCGAATACTATGATAAGTTTGATACTTGATAAGTGTTTTGAGACATGGAGATGGTGATATTAAAGTCATGCTAGTTGAGTAGTTGTGAATTTTAGAAATACTTGTGTTGAAGCTTGTGATTCCCGTAGCATGCACGTATGGTGAACCGTTATGTGATGAAGTCGGAGCATGATTTATTTATTGATTGTCTTCCTTATGAATGGCGGTCGGGGACGAGCGATGGTCTTTTCCTACCAATCTATACTCCTAGGAGCATGTGCATAATACTTTGCTTTGATAACTTGTAGATTTTTGCAATAAGTATATGATTTCTTTATGACTAATGTTGAGTCCATGGATTATACGCACTCTCACCCTTCCACCTTTGCTAGCCTCTCTAATACCGCGCACCTTTCGCCGATATCATACACCCACCATATACCTTCCTCAAAACAGACACATACCTACCTATTATGGCATTTCCATAGCCATTCAGAGATATATTTCCATGCAACTTTCCACCGTTCCGTTTATGACACACTCCATCATTGTCATTGTAACATCCCAAATTTTCAATTTGGAATGTTATACACATAGATCATCATGCATATCATATTTTCTTGCATTTTGTCGATCCTAGAAATTTCATGCAACCCAAGGACCCTCGGAGAGAGTTGGAGATTTCGTCATTTTCATATTTGAGCTTTCTCAAATTTTGAAAAGAGGATCATTGGTTTTGTCGGAGTTTATTTGCCTTTTATTTGGATAGGGAAAAATGCGTGTTTTCAAAAAAGTTGCATTTTAGGCCCGGAGAAAAGTTCATTTTGTTCGACTCGTTTTTAGGAGTCGGGGAAAAATTACTTTAGAAGTTTTGGAGTTCGTTTAGTTCTCTTTTCTTTTGTTTTTCTGCGCGCGAAACCGATTTAAAAAAAATCTTCACAGCGCCTGGGCCAAAGGCCCAAGCCAACCCGCCGCCCAGGCCAGGCCAGCGCCGTGCCGCGCGCCTGCGCAAGGCAGGAGGCCGCCACCGCCGTCCTAGTCCCACTAGGACTCCGTTTGCGTCTTTTCCCCCTACCCCAAGTATCCTCTCCCCTCACCTATATAAATACCCCCACACCCCCCCTCTAAACCCACACCAAGCCCTCACCCCGCGCCGCCGCCCCAAGCGCCGCGCCACCCTAGCGCCGCCGCCGCCCTGCGTCACGGCCGCCGCCGCCCTTGTGCATCGCCGCCGCCGCCCATCGCCGCCGTTTGCCGGAGCCCGTTCACCGGAACCTCGCCGGAGGTAGCGCCACGTCTCTCTTCTTTTCTTCGGATCGGTTTTCTTCTAAATCGTTCCGATTCTTTTCTTCTATTCCGATTCTTTTCTTCTCTAAACCGTTCCGGTTTTCTAGATCGGTTTTTCGTTCGGTTTTCTTTTCCCGAAACCCTAGATCGGATTCGTTCTCTTTTCCGATTTAGTTGCCTCAAGACCGTTCGTCCTAACGAACGTTATCACCGGATTCTTCTAGGTTAACAAATGTCCATTCGTTCAACCGTTCTTCTCTTTCTTTTCGTCGGATTTATTCCGCGATCGTGATCTCAGATCCGATCTTCTTTCTAGTCTATCTTCTCGCTCGTTTATCGGAATCAGGTGATTCAAGCGCCTGGAGTTTCGTTTCGAAACCGCCGTTCCGACTAATCAACTTTAACTAAAGTTTTTGCTACGGTAAAATTTGACCTAGTTTCAACTTGCTAGAACCGAGTTGTTTTCTTCCGCCGTTTGTTTTCGGTTTCTTTGTTTGGTTCTTTTTCTCTTTGCAACCGGAGTTCTTAAGTTGAACTTTCTGGTTCGATCTCTTGTTCGAGTTTTACCTATGCATTAGATGAGTACTTATTGTATGCTTGTTGTTTGTCTGCGATAGATTACCCGGATTGCGCCGCTTGTTACTTCGAATCTCTAGGACTCGCGGATCATCAGCAAGGCAAGTAACACTTTGATCATACCTTTTCTACAACCTAGTTTTATTGCATTAGATCCATCCTCACACATTGCATGATTAGGATCTAATTAAATTGTGGGATGGCAAGTAGATGAGGTAGTACCTATTACCTGTTTATTATGAAACCTTTGGGAGTTACTTCTACGTTTGCTTATTATGCCATGCTATGCTAGTAGACGTGGATTGGGTGAGTGATATCCATGACAGATGTGAGATTGATAATTTTAATGGTTTATCTAAGGTGGCAACTTAAACACACATTCGGGTGGATTGAGGCACCTGATGTCTATCGGGACTTGCCTGTTTTATTTTGGACCGCCACCCAGGCTCAAAGGGATCATAAGATCTTTCATGCTAAATACTTACGTGTGCAGCCACAAGCCAATATGGGCTCTGGCATAGTTGACTAAGTCGTGCGAACTCTTATAGGGGTAGACTAGCAGATGTAGGGGATGTAGGTTCTACGGTCTACTCCATCGTAAGGTGCTAGAGCTTCTGAAAGACTGTGTCTCGGTCATCCGTTTCTCAAACACCGGTAGTGTGAGAAAACCAACGGAGGCGATCGAGTCTTGTGGGGAAAAGTGCGCAAACCTCTGCAGAGTGTAATAAACTAATCATGATTAGCCGTGTCCCCAGTTATGGACAATCTTGAGTATCTAGTACTTGAATATCATGTGAATCTCATCATGTTACTTCTAATTAATATTGTTGGGTTTAATTGTACTTTTAATTGGGATTGAGAATGCTGTCAACCATTCTCAATGTTTAACAACCACCATGATAGTTAAATAAATTTATTCCTTTGTAGTAGGAAAAATTGGCTTTACACAAAACAGTAACCATAGAGCTTTCCACCAGCCAAATATGCATATAGTATAACTGTTTCATTCCATCATTCTCTATGTGTTACCTTGCCAGCATATTCCATGTGCTGACCCGTTTCGGGCTGCAACGTTAATGTTGCAGACTTTTCAGACGACGATTAAGGTGCTTTTAGGTCGTGGTTCTATACTCAGTGATGCCGTTGGAGTTGATGGACCCATTTATCTTCCAAGTCTTCCGCTGTTATCGATATTAGATGGCCTTAAGCCATATTATTGTAATAAGTTCTCTTCGGAGACATCGATGTAATAAGTGTGTGATTGCCACCCTGCTATAAATCCTTCGATGTACTGTGTGGTGTCAGCATTACTGATCCAGGGATGACACCGGAGCACAGTAGACTTGATCCATTCGGGTCTGGTCGCTACAAAGGTGGTATCAGAGCACACGCTGACTATAGGACACGACCATTAAGTTAAAGCCATAGATCACTATTCTCTCCTCATTTTCTAACTCCCCATCTTTTCTACTCTTTAGAATGAAGGACGCGAAGATTAAGTACGCTCAACCGGATGAAGGCACACCTTTTGGATTTCAATTGAAGGAAGTCACCAAGTACCTAAACATTGGATTACCAAGTTTCACGGGAACCTTCAACGCCACTCTACCTGAAGAGGAGCGCTAGAAGATTCAAGCTCACATTCCAGGAAGGACATTCGCGCCAATCACAAAGCCCATAGATAGTGTTTTCAATGCACCAACTTGGAGTCTAGGAAGGAGCATGGCAGCCCATATCACCATAGGATGCATTGGAGAAGTTTATCAAGAAGACCTCAAGGACACTATCTACCAGATTTGCGGACGCCGAGATGAACAATGGGAGTTAGTCAGCACCAAGAAGGATAGATCCATTGCAGCATTCATCCAGGAGTTAAACCAGCACATTCGATGCCACGAGAACCAGATGTGCAATGATATGATGGAGTTGAAAAATGCGAAGACAAGGATCATCGAGCTAGAAGGAGAACTGAAGGCTACACACAAGGACTACATGGACGAGATCGTAGCTCTAGCAAGACACAACTGCGATCTTAAGCAAGAGATTGAAGAACTCAAGAGGGAGTTAGCATCCAAGGAGGAAGACATGTACGTCGCAAGTCCGGACAACTACATCATCATCGACGACACCGATTCGAATCCAAGTGAACCCGACTTTGAAGACGAAGTTGGAGCAGATATCATGGAGTCTTCCACTGGTTCAAATTTCTAGATGACCATGAAATATTAGTAGTATTTCCCCCCATGTAAACACTATAGTTCGAGCACTTTTGCGATAGCTAGATCGATTGTAAGCCCTTGTTTGATTGAATGAAGTGATTTTGTGTGAATTTGCTCATGTGCATTGGGGTAGTGTTTTCTCTTTAGACCTCATTCTATTCTTATTTCTCATCTTTTCTAAACCCTCAGATGCCTCCAAGACGTGACAATGGATTTCCACCGGAGCTCACTCAATTGATCCAGCAGCAGAATCAATTGATGAAGATGTTAGTCCAGAACCAGCAGAACCACAACAACCCACCACCACCACCACCACCTGTTGACCACTTAGCCCGTTTCCTTAGGCTAAATCTGCCGGTGTTTTCTAGTAGCATCGAGCCGATAGTAGCAGACGATTGGCTCCGCAAGATAGGAAGGGAGTTGACCACTGTAGGATGCACAGATGGTGAGAAAGTGAAGTTTGCCGCACATCAGTTAGAAGGACCCGCGGTAGCATGGTGGGAGAATTTCACAGCCACTTTCCCAGTTGACACAGTCACATGGGATCAGTTTCAGCAAGCTTTCCGCACTGCACATGTTTCAGCAGGAGCTATGGCCATGAAGAAGCATGAGTTTCGCAACTTACGCCAAGGAGGAAGGACAGTTGGCCAGTATGTTGACGACTTCAGCAAGCTAGCACGTTATGCCCCAGATGACGTTGCTACGGATGCAGCTAAGCAGGAGAAGTTTCTGGAAGGACTGAATGATGAGCTAAGCATGCAGTTGATGGTAGGAAGTTCCAACAACTACCAGGAGTTGGTAGATCGTGCCATCATGATTGAAGGGAAGCAACAGCAGATTGAGAACCGCAAGAGGAAGTATGGAGAGGGGAAGTATAACTCTGGAGCCCAGCAGAAGCCCCGTTTTACCCCTAAATCGGGATTTCAGTTTCAGCATACCCATGGAGGAAGTAGTTCGCACAACCACAATGGCCACAAGAATGGTAATGGGAATGGACGAAGCAACGGCCAGAACCGGACCACCCCATCAACCCCATCCAATAGAGACTTGAGCCAAGTCACCTGTTTCAAGTGTTCCAAGACCGGACATTATGCCAATGAATGTCCTGAAGGCCAGAATGGAAATGGCAATGGAAGCTCAGGGAAGAAGCCGAACCCTTTCAATAGGGGACAGGTGAACCACGTTAGCGTGGAGGAGGTTGAAGGTCAGCCTGATGCAGTGATCGGTAAGGTTTTGGTTAAGTCATTTACCGCACTCGTTCTTTTCGATACTGGTGCATCGCATTCATACATATCAAGGGGATTTGTGGATAAATATAACCTGCCAACCCAAGCCCTTAGGTCACCCATGTTAGTAAGCTCACCAGGAGCGGAGTTTATGGCTAGACGATAGTGTGATCGGTTACCATTAAGGATTGGTAACTATGTTTTTCCCTCAGACCTAATAGTACTGGAATCTCAAGGATTGGATGTGATATTAGGCATGGATTGGTTATCAAAGTATGAAGGGAATATTGCGCTAGTAAGTCAATTTTGCTCACAACGCCAGAAGGAAGAAGGATCAAGTATGTATCCCGGCATGTGCCAAATAGGACACAAGTAAATTGCCTGACAGGAGTCGTGCAGGAGGAAGTACCAGTGGTAAAGGATTTTCCTGATGTATTTCCTGAAGAGTTGCCAGGCATGCCACCGGATAGGGACATTGAGTTTTTGATTGAGTTATTGCCAGGCACTGGACCAATATCCAAGAGACCGTACCGGATGCCAGCAAAGGATTTGGTGGAAATTAAGAATCAGATTAAGGAGTTACTAGAGAAAGGTTACATTCGCCCAAGTTCTTCGCCTTGGGGATCACCCGTACTTCTAGTGGAGAAGAAGGATGGATCATTAAGGATGGTTGTTGATTATCGAGGATTGAATGAAGTAACCATCAAGAACAAGTACCCACTGCCAATGATAAATGATCTGTTTGATCGTTTGCAAGGAGCTAAAGTGTTTTCCAAGATCGATTTGCGATCAGGGTACCACCAGTTGAAGATTCGAGAGCAGGACATACCTAAGACAACATTCACCACGAGATATGGATTGTACGAGTATACCGTTATGTCATTTGGATTGACTAACGCGCCTGCCTATTTTATGAACCTGATGAACAAAGTGTTTATGGAGTTTTTGGATAAGTTCATCATAGTGTTCATTGATGATATCTTGGTTTATTCGAAGAATGAAGAAGAGCATAAGGAACATTTGCGTTTGGTTTTGGAGAAACTAAGGGAACATCAGTCGTATGCCAAGTTTAGCAAATGTGAGTTTTGGTTGAAGGAAGTTGCATTCCTCGCACACGTTATATCCGGAGAAGGGATAGCAGTTGTCCCCGCAAAGGTTGAGACCGTAACCGAATGGGAAGCACCAACGGCAGTTGGAGAGATCCAGAGTTTTCTTGGACTCGCAGGATACTACCGGAGATTCATTGAGAAATTTTCAAGGATTGCGAAGCCTATGACGGAATTGTTGAAGAAGGATACCAAGTTCAATTGGACTGAGGAGTGTGAGGCTAGTTTCCAGGAGTTGAAGAAACGATTGGTTACCTCACCAGTGTTGATTTTTCCAGATCAGACCAAGGATTATGAGGTGTATTGCGACGCTTCACGTCGAGGACTTGGAGCAGTGCTTATGCAGGAAGGGAGAGTTGTTTCGTATGCTTCACGACAACTGAAACCTCATGAGTTGAATTATGCTACGCATGATTTGGAGTTAGCAGCCGTAGTGCATGCATTGAAGACATGGAGACATTTCCTCATTGGAAATCATTGTGAGGTGTATACGGATCACAAGAGTTTGAAGTACATTTTCACGCAGAAGGAGTTGAATCTCAGACAAAGGAGATGGTTGGAGCTCATTAAGGATTATGATATGAGATTGCATTGCCATCCCGGTAAAGCTAATGTAGTAGCTGATGCATTGAGCCGTAAGAGCCACGTCAATTCGTTGATGATGGGAGAAATACCCAAGGAGTTAGCAGAAAACCTTCATGAACTAAGGTTGGAGATAGTTCCGAAAGGCTATGTAGCAGCATTGGAGATTCAGTCAACATTGATGGATAAAATCAGAGAAGCTCAGAAATCTGACAAGGAGATTGCTGCTATAAAGGAGAAACTGAGCAAAGGAAAAGAAAAGGGATTTCGTGAGGATGAGCACGATACCCTATGGTTTGAGGACCGTGTTTATGTGCCAAATGACCCGGAGATTAGGAAGTTGATTCTACAAGAGGCACATGATTCACCATATTCGATTCACCCAGGAAATACCAAGATGTATTTGGATTTGAAGGAGACATTCTGGTGGACCGGAATGAAGAAGGATATTGCAACATATGTAGCAGTTTGTGACGTATGTCATAGAGTAAAGGCAGAGCATCAGATGCCAGCCGGATTGTTACAACCATTGCCGATACCCGAATGGAAGTGGGATAAGATAGGCATGGATTTTATCACAGGACTACCCAGGACGAAATCAGGATATGACTCGATATGGGTAGTAGTTGATCGTTTGACGAAGGTAGCACATTTCATTCCAGTTAAGACCACTTACACCAGTGCTAAGTTGGCAAAGATATACATGACTAGGATCATTTGTTTGCGTGGAGTTCCGAGGAGTATTGTATCAAATAGAGGAACCCAATTTACCTCAAAGTTTTGGAATCAGTTGCATGAAACTTTAGGAACTAGGCTAGAGTTCAGCACCGCTTTTCATCCGCAGACAGATGGACAGACCGAGAGAGTCAATCAGATTTTGGAAGATATGCTGAGAGCTTGTGCACTAGATTATGGATCTAGTTGGGACGATAACTTGCCGTATGCGGATTTTTCGTATAACAACAGTTACCAAACCAGTTTGAAGATGGCACCTTTCGAAGCTTTATACGGAAGGAGGTGCAGGACACCGTTGTCATGGGACGAAGTTGGAGACCGTCAGTTCTTTGGACCAGATTTGATTAAGGAGTCTGAACGGAAAGTTAAATTGATTCGCGATAGGCTCAAGGTAGCCCAGTCCAGGCAGAAGAGCTACGCAGATGCTAAACGCAAGGAGACAGTTTACGAAACCGGAGACAGAGTGTATCTCCGAGTATCCCCACTTCGAGGAGTTAAGCGCTTTGGAGTTAAGGGAAAATTAGCACCGCGTTTCGTTGGACCGTATAAGATTTTGCAACGTATGGGAGAATTCGCTTATAAGTTGGAATTACCAAAGGGACTGTCAGGAGTTCATGACGTATTCCATGTTTCTCAGCTGAAGAAGTGTCACGCCGAGATGGCGGAGGTACCGTTAAGAGATACAGTGCCGCTAGAAGCGATTTAGTTGAAGGACGACTTAACGTATGAAGAGAAACCAGTCAAGATTCTCGATTTTGCCAGCAGAGTTACCCGTAGCAAGGTTATCAAGTTTTGCAAAGTTCTTGGAACCACCACTCCGAAGATGAAGCCACCTGGGAGAGAGATGAAGATTTGCTCAAAGACCACCCTCACCTATTTTCTAGCCAACCCGAATCTCGAGGGCGAGATTCATCTTAAGGGGGGTAGGTTTGTAACATCCCAAATTTTCAATTTGGAATGTTATACACATAGATCATCATGCATATCATATTTTCTTGCATTTTGTCGATCCTAGAAATTTCATGCAACCCAAGGACCCTCGGAGAGAGTTGGAGATTTCGTCATTTTCATATTTGAGCTCTCTCAAATTTTGAAAAGAGGATCATTGGTTTTGTCGGAGTTTATTTGCCTTTTATTTGGATAGGGAAAAATGCGTGTTTTCAAAAAAATTGCATTTTAGGCCCGGAGAAAAGTTCATTTTGTTCGACTCATTTTTAGGAGTCGGGGAAAAATTACTTTAGAAGTTTTGGAGTTCGTTTAGTTCTCTTTTCTTTTGTTTTTCTGCGCGCGAAACCGATTTAAAAAAAAATCTTCACAGCGCCTGGGCCAAAGGCCCAAGCCAACCCGCCGCCCAGGCCAGGCCAGGCCAGCGCCGTGCCGCGCGCCTGCGCAAGGCAGGAGGCCGCCACCGCCGTCCTAGTCCCACTAGGACTCCGTTTGCGTCTTTTCCCCCTACCCCAAGTATCCTCTCCCCTCACCTATATAAATACCCCCACACCCCCCTCTAAACCCACACCAAGCCCTCACCCCGCGCCGCCGCCCCTAGCGCTGCGCCACCCTAGCGCCGCCGCCGCCCTGCGTCACGGCCGCCGCCACCCTTGTGCATCGCCGCCGCCGCCCATCGCCACCGTTTGCCGGAGCCCGTTCACCGGAACCTCGGCGGAGGTAGCGCCGCGTCTCTCTTCTTTTCTTCGGATCGGTTTTCTTCTAAATCGTTCCAATTCTTTTCTTCTATTCCGATTCTTTTCTTCTCTAAACCGTTCCGGTTTTCTAGATCGGTTTTTCGTTCGGTTTTCTTTTCCCGAAACCCTAGATCGGATTCGTTCTCTTTTCCGATTTAGTTGCCTCAAGACCGTTCGTCCTAACAAACGTTATCACCGGATTCTTCTAGGTTAACAAACGTCCATTCGTTCAACCGTTCTTCTCTTTCTTTTCGTCGGATTTATTCCGCGATCGCGATCTCAGATCCGATCTTCTTTCTCGTCTATCTTCTTGCTCGTTTATCAGAATCAGGTGATTCAAGCGCCTGGAGTTTCGTTTCGAAACCACCGTTCCGACTAATCAACTTTAACTAAAGTTTTTGCTACGGTAAAATTTGACCTAGTTTCAACTTGCTAGAACCGAGTTGTTTTCTTCCGCCGTTTGTTTTCGGTTTCTTTGTTCCATTCTTTTTCTCTTTGCAACCGGAGTTCTTAAGTTGAACTTTCTGGTTCGATCTCTTGTTCGAGTTTTACCTATGCATTAGATGAGTACTTATTGTATGCTTGTTGTTTGTCTGCGATAGATTACCCGGATTGCGCCGCTTGTTACTTCGAATCTCTAGGACTCGCGGATCATCAGCAAGGCAAGTAACACTTTGATCATACCTTTTCTACAACCCAGTTTTATTGCATTAGATCCATCCTCACACATTGCATGATTAGGATCTAATTAAATTGTGGGATGGGAAGTAGATGAGGTAGTACCTATTACCTGTTTATTATGAAACCTTTGGGAGTTACTTCTACGTTTGCTTATTATGCCATGCTATGCTAGTAGACGTGGATTGGGTGAGTGATATCCATGACAGATGTGAGATTGATAATTTTAATGGTTTATCTAAGGTGGCAACTTAAACACACATCCGGGTGGATTGAGGCACCTGATGTCTATCGGGACTTGCCTGTTTTATTTTGGACCGCCACCCAGGCTCAAAGGGATCATAAGATCTTTCATGCTAAATACTTACGTGTGCAGCCACAAGCCAATATGGGCTCTGGCATAGTTGACTAAGTCATGCGAACTCTTATAGGGGTAGACTAGCAGATGTAGGGGATGTAGGTGCTTCGGTCTACTCCATCGTAAGGTGCTAGAGCTTCTGAAAGACTGTGTCTCGGTCATCCGTTTCTCAAACACCGGTAGTGCGAGAAAACCAACGGAGGCGATCGAGTCTTGTGGGGAAAAGTGCGCAAACCTCTGCAGAGTGTAATAAACTAATCATGATTAGCCGTGTCCCCGGTTATGGACAATCTTGAGTATCTAGTACTTGAATATCATGTGAATCTCATCATGTTACTTCTAATTAATATTGTTGGGTTTAATTGTACTTTTAATTGGGATTGAGAATGCTGTCAACCATTCTCAATGTTTAACAACCACCATGATAGTTAAATAAATTTATTCCTTTGCTATAGGGAAAAATTGGCTTTACGCAAAACAGTAACCATAGAGCTTTCCACCAGCCAAATATGCATATAGTATAGCTGTTTCATTCCATCATTCTCTATGTGTTACCTTGCCAGCATATTCCATGTGCTGACCCGTTTTGGGCTGCAACGTTAATGTTGCAGACTTTTCAGATGACGATTAAGGTGCTTTTAGGTCGTGGTTCTATACTCAGTGATGCCGTTGGAGTTGATGGACCCATTTATCTTCCAAGTCTTCCGCTGTTATCGATATTAGATGGCCTTAAGCCATATTATTGTAATAAGTTCTCTTCGGAGACATCGATGTAATAAGTGTGTGATTGCCACTCTGCTATAAATCCTTCGATGTACTGTGTGGTGTCAGCATTACTGATCCAGGGATGACACCGGAGCACAGTAGACTTGATCCATTCGGGTCTGGTCGCTACAGTCATATTGCTTAGCATGATCATGTAGTTGACATAGTATTTGTGGCAAAGCCACCGTTCATAATTCTTTCATACTTGTCACTCATGCATCATTGCATATCCCAGTACACCGCCGAAGGCATTCATATAGAGTCATATCTTGTTATAAGTATCGAGTTGTAATTATTGAGTTGTAAGAAAAATAAAAGTGTGATGATCATCATTATTAGAGCATTGTCCCAAGTGAGGAAATGATGATGGAGACTATGATTCCCCCCACAAGTCGGGATGAGACTCCTGACGAAAAATGAAAAAGAAAGAAAGAAAAGAGGCCATAAAAAAGAAGAGAAAAGGCCCAAATAAAAAAAGAGAGAAAAAGAGAGAAGGGACAATGTTACTATCCTTTTACCACACTTGTGCTTCAAAGTAGCACCATGATCTTCATAGTAGAGAGTCTCTCATGTTATCACTTTCATATACTAGTGGGAATTTTTCATTATAGAACTTGGCTTGTATATTACAATGACGGGCTTCCTCAAAATTACCCTATGTCTTCATGAGCAAGCAAGTTGGATGCACACCCACTTAGTTTCTTTTTGAGCTTTCATATACTTATAGCTCTAGTGCATCCATTGCATGGCAATCCCTACTCACTCACATTGATATCTATTGATGGGCATCTCCATAGACCGTTGATACACCTAGTTGACGTGAGACTATCTTCCCCTTTTTGTCTTCTCCACAACCACCACTCTATTCCACCTATAGTGTTATATCCATGGCTCACACTCATGTATTGCATGAAGATTGAAAACGTTTTGAGAATGTGAAAAGTATGAAACAATTGCTTGGCTTGTCATCAGGGTTGTGCATGATTTAAATATTTTGTGTGGTGAAGATAGAGCATAGCCAGACTACATGATTTTGTAGGGATAACTTTCTTTAGCCATGTTATTTTGAGAAGACATAATTGCTTTGTTAGTATGCTTGAAGTATTATTATTGTCAATGTCAATATGAACTTTTGTCTTGAATCTTTTGGATCTGAATATTCATACCACAATTAAGAAGAATTACATTAAAATTATGCCAAGTAGCACTCTGCATCAAAAATTCTGTTTTTATCATTTACCTACTCGAGGACGAGCAGGAATTAAGCTTGGGGATGCTTGATACGTCTCCAACGTATCTATAATTTTTGATTGCTCCATGCTATATTATCTACTGTTTTGGACATTATTGGGCTTTATTATCCACTTTTATATTATTTTTGGGACTAACCTATTAACCGGAGGCCCAACTCAGAATTGTTGTTTTATGCCTATTTTAGGGTTTCGAAGAAAAGGAATATCAAACGGAGTCCAAAGGGAATGAAACCTTTGGGAACGTGATTTTCTCACCGAATACAACTCAGGAGACTTGGACCCTACGTCAAGCCAATCAACAGGAGGCCACGAGGTAGGGGGCGCACCTGCCCCCCCAGGCGCGCCCTCCACCCTCGTGGGCCCCCTGTTGCTCCACCGACGCACTTCTTCCTCCTATATATACCCACGTACCCCCAAACGATCAGATACGAAGCCAAAACCCAAATTCCACCGCCGTAACTTTTTGTATCCACGAGATCCCATCTTGGAGCCTGTTCCGGAGTTCCGCCGGAGGGGGAATCGATCACGGAGGGCTTCTACATCAACACCATAGCCTCTCCGATGAAGTGTGAGTAGTTTACTCCAGACCTACGGGTCCACAGTTAGTAGCTAGATGGCTTCTTCTCTCTTTTTGGATCTCAATACAATGTTCTCCCCTCTCTTGTGGAGATCTATTCAATGTAATCTTATTTTTGCGGTGTGTTTGTTGAGATCGATGAATTGTGGGTTTATGATCAAGTCTATCTATGAATAATATTTGAATCTTCTCTGAATTCTTTTATGTATGATTGGTTATCTTTGCAAGTCTCTTCGAATTATCAGTTTGGTTTGGCCTACTAGATTGATCTTTCTTGCAATGGGAGAAGTGCTTAGCTTTGGGTTCAATCTTGCGATGTCCTTTCCCGGTGACAGTAAGGGCAGCAAGGCACGTATTGTATTGTTGCCATCGAGGATAACAAGATGGGGTTTTCTTCATATTGCATGAGTCTATCCCTCTACATCATGTTATCTTGCTTAAGGCGTTACTCTGTTTTTTTAACTTAATACTCTAGATGCATGCTGGATAGCGGTCGATGAGTGGAGTAATAGTAGTAGATGCAGGCAGGAGTCGGTCTACTTGTCTCGGACGTGATGCCTATATACATGATCATACCTAGATATTCTCATAACTATGCTCAATTCTGTCAATTGCTCAACAGTAATTTGTTCACCCACGGTAGAATACTTCTGCTCTCGAGATAAGCCACTAGTGAAACCTATGGCCCCCGGGTCTATCTTTATCATATTAATCTCCTACTACTTAGTTATTTACTTTGCCTTTATTTTACTTTGCATCTTTATCATAAAAGTACCAAAAAATATTATCTTATCATATCTATCAGATCTCACTCTCGTAAGTGGCCCTATAGGGATTGACAACCCCTATTTGCGTTGGTTACGAGGATTTATTTGTTTTGTGCAGGTACGAGGGACTTGCGCGCAGCCTCCTACTGGATTGATACCTTGGTTCTCAAAAACTAAGGGAAATACTTATGCTACTTTGCTGCATCATCCCTTCCTCTTCGTGGAAAACCAACGCAGTGCTAAAAGAGGTAGCAAAGCCACTAGTGAAACCTATGGCCCCCGGGGTGTATGTTCCATCATATTAATCTTCCAATACTTAGTTATTTCCTTTGCCATTTATTTTACTTTGCATCTTTATCATAAAAATACCAAAAATATTATCTTATCATATCTATCAGATCTCACTCTCGTAAGTGACCGTGTAGGGATTGACAACCCCTTACCGTGTTGGTTGCGAGGATTTATTTGTTTGTGTAGGTGCGAGGGACTCTTGCATGGCTTCCTACTGGATTGATACCTTGGTTCTCAAAAACTAAGGGAAATACTTACGCTACTTTGCTGCATCACCCTTTCCTCTTCAAGGGAAAACCAACGCAAGTGCTCAAGAGGTAGCATGCTGCAACAATTGCTTTCAAATGCACCAATCTCCCAGAGTATGACATCATACCAGCTATGCCAGACAATCTTTTGTCAAGTCTTGATATCACAGGCATGAGGTCATCTGCTTTTGGTTTTGTGGATCCCATTGGTAAACCCAGATATGTAAAGGACATGTTTTATTTTTTGCATCCTATGATATTTGCCAAATCATATGCCTGAACGTCACTGATATTGATGGGGACAATTGATGATTTACTATAGTTTACCTTGAGACCAGTGAAACATGAGAATATATCAAGAATATCTCTCAGTTTCATCAATTGATTTGGGTCAGCTAGCATAATTATTAGAGTATCATCAGCATATTGGATAATGGGGTATCTTTTGGCTCCTGGATATTCAACATGAAGTTTTAGCTCTCCCTGCTGCCATGCTAAGTTCACTAGGATCTGAAGAAGTTCTGCTACCATGACATATAGTAGTGGGGAGTATGGGTCACCTTGCCTAACTCCTCTTCTACACTTAACATTTTTCCCGGTACCCCATTCCAAATCACAGATGATGTGGCAGTGGTCAGTAGAATTTTGGTCCATCTAATCCATTTATCACAAAACCCAAGGTGCTTCATCATGAAGTATATGGCATCATGATCCACTTTGTCAAAAGCCTTTTCAAAATCTATTTTGAAAATGATGGCTTGGTTTTTAGATTTATGACACATGTGAATGTATTCAAAACTCCATGCCAAGAAGTCCTGGATACTTCTTCCTTTAATAAATCCATACTGATTCTTACTGATGATAGATAAGATGATCTGTTGAGCTCTGTTGGCAAGTAGCTTATTGATAGTTTTAACAGGCATGCTGACCAATGATATAGGTCTGAAATCATTGGGTGTCTCTGGGTTATCATTTTTTGGAATAAGAGTGATGAAAGCAGAGTTGATGGGCCCAAGATTAATTTTCTCTCCATGGAAATCACCAATCAGATTATAGAAGCAATCCTTGATGATGTTCCAACATTTTTCATAAAAGCCCAATTAAACCATCAGGTCCTAGTGATTTATCATTGGGCATACACTTAATGACATTCTCAATCTCCTCCATGGAGAATGGATTTATTATGCTATCATCAATCTCTTGTAGAGCCAAACTATCAATGTCAAAAAGTTTGGCAGTATTCTCTGTCATACCAATTCTTTCTTTGAAAGATTGCCATAATATTGCAGCTTTCTGTTCATGTTCATGAACCTCTATGTTGTCAGATGTTTTGATAAAAGAGATGTAGTTGTTTCTGAAAACTTGTGTGACAATAGCATGCTTTTTTTGGTATTCTCATCTCCAAGATTAGCCCACCTGATGTTGGCTCTGATTCGCCAGTATTTTCTCTTGGCTTCCAGCAATTTATTTGTGTGTGTGATCAAAGCCTTTCTGAAATTATTCTCAATCTTGGTAAGATTTCTCTGATCTTGCACTCCATCTAGGAGTTTCACATAGATAAAATAGTTCTCTATTGTTTTATTTAGCAGTGAAAAGTTTTTGCTCCAAACCTTGAGTCCTTTTTTGAGAGATTTAAATTTAGCTACAATATTCTTTGCCGAGTCGGAGAAGAATGTGGTATTCTGCCAATGCTTTTCAACAGTGTCAATAAATCCCTCAAATTCGGTCCAGAATTCCTCAAACCTGAACAGTTTGCTTTTTGGGATTTTGTTGTCTATCTGGACTTTAATAGGAACTTGATCTTATGAGATTTTGGCCAGAGGTAAAGCCATAGTGTTTGGATGATCTGAGGTCCAGTCAGAGCTAGTGAAAATCCAATCCAGGTTTTCTAACAGTGGTGAGTCCTGCATGTTACTCAGAGTGAAAGATCTCCCTTTTAGTGGGATTTCCAAAAGATCATGGTTGATAATGATGTTGTTGAAAATCATCATGTTGTTTTGGTCACCACTTGTCTTGTTTCTGTTCACAGGTCCTCTAATAAAATTGAAGTCCCCAAGGAACATCCAATATTTGGAGGTGTTTATATGCAGATCAGTAAGCCACAGGGAGAATTCATTATTGCCTTCAACAAACTTAGGGCCATAGATGTTGGTTAGCTGCCACTTTGAGTTATCCATAGTAGATGTGAACTCCACAGTGATCTAAAAATAGCTTTGAGATATAAGTTTTCACGTGAAATGTCCACCATTCCATATTGTGATAATTCCACCTGAGCTACCAATAGATGGCATTGATACGTCTCCAATGTATCTATAATTTTTGATTGTTCCATGCTGTTATATTATCAATCTTGGATGTTTTGTTATCATTTTATATCATTTTTTGGTACTAAACTATTGACATAGTGCCAAGTGCGAGTCGCTATTTTTTCCATGTTTTTTACATCGCAGAAAATCAATATCAAACGGAGTCCAAATGCCATGAAAATTTACAGAGATTTTTTATGGACCAGAAGGAACGTAGTGGGCCCTGGCTGCGCCTGGCGGGTGCTTCGAGGAGAGCACAACCCACCAGGGCGCGCCAGGAGGCCTAGGCATGCCCCGGTGGGCTATGCCCACCTCAGGTGCCCCCTAGACCGCCTCTTTGCTCTATAAATACCCCAATATTCCAGAAACCCTAGGGGAGTCGACAAAATATTCATCCAGCTCCCGCAGAGTACAGAACCACCAGATCCAATCTAGACACCATCTTAGATGGGGTTCACCACCTCCATTGGTGCCTCTCCGATGATGCATGAGTAGTTCTTTGTAGACCTTCGGGTCCGTAGTTAGTAGCTAGAAGGCTTCCTCTCTCTCCCTCTCTCTCTATTCTCAATACAATGGTCTCTTGGAGATCCATGTGAAGTAACTCTTTTGCAGTGTGTTTGTTGGGATCGATGAACTTTGAGTTTATGATCAGATCTATCTTTTTATATCCATGAAAATATTTGAGTTTCTTTGATCTCTTTTATGGATGATCTCTTATAGCCTCATATTTCTTCTCCAATATTTGGTTTTTTTGGCCAACTTGATCTATTTATCTTGCAATGGGAAGAGGTGCTTTGTAGTGGGTTCGATCTTACGGTGCTTGATCCCAGTGACAGAAAGGGAACCGACACGTATGTATTGTTGCTACTAAGGATAAAACGATGGGGTCTATCTCTACATAGATAGATCTTGTCTACATCATGTCATCGTTCTTATTGCATTACTCCGTTTCTCCATGAACTTAATACACTAGATGCATGTTGAATAGCGGTCGATGTGTGGAGTAATAGTAGTAGATGCAGGCAGAAGTTGGTCTACTAATCTTGGACGTGATGCCTATGTAATGATTATTGCCTGGATATCGTCATGAGTATTTGAAGTTCGATCAAATGCCCAACAGTAATTTGTTCACCCACCGTTTGCTATTTTTCTCGAGAGAAGCCACTAGTGAAACCTACGACCCCCGGGTCTCTTTCCCATATATTTGCCATTGCGATCTACTTTTTCCTTGCTTTTATTTTCAGATCTATTAAACCAAAAATACCTTACTGCAATTTGTTTTATTTGGCGTTCGATCTATCAATATTTACAACTCTCTCACGTCTATTCGCCAATTTCTAGTGCCGTTACCCGAAAGGGATTGACAACCCCTTTTACACGTCAGGTTGCGAGTATTTGTTATTAGTGTGCAGGTGTTGTTTACGTTGTGTTTCTTGGTTCTCCTACTGGTTCGATAACCTTGGTTTCATATATGAGGGAAATACATACCACCATTGTGCTGTGATACGTCTCCAATGTATCTATAATTTATGAAGTATTCATGATGTTATATTATCATTCTTGGATGTTTTACAATCATTTTACAGCAACTTTATATCATTTTCTGGGACTAACCTATTGACCTAGTGCCTAGTGCCAGTTGCTGTTTTTTGCTTGTTTTTTACATCACAGGAAATCAATATCAAACAGACTCCAAACACCGCGAAACTTTTTGGAGATTTTTTATGGACCAAAACACCCAGGATGGGCCAGAGCAGCACCTGGGGGTGCCCCAAGGGGGGCACAACCCACCGGTGGGTTGTGCCCACCTTGGTGGCCTCCCGTACCCCTTGTTTGCACTATAAATTCCAAAATATTCCGAAACACTTTGGGGTTAACGTAGATTAGAAGTTCCGCCGCCGCAAGGCTCTATAGCCACCGAAAACCAATCTAGACCCATTCCGGCACCCTTCCAGAGGGGGGAATCATCTCCGGTGGCCATCTTCATCATCCCGGCGGCCACCACAATGAGGACGGAGTAGTCCACCCTGGGGGCTGAGGGTTTGTACCAGCAACTATGTCTTTAATCTCTCTCTCTCATGATCTATATCACGGGCTTTGTTAATATAGTCGGGTCATATGATGTTTCTCCCCTCTATAGTCTTGTTGTGATGAATTGAATCTTTACCCTTTGAAGTTTTGTCTTGTCGGATTGAATGTTCAGATATGAGAACACATGATGTATGTCTTGCGGTATGAATACTTGAGGTGACAATGGGATATCATATTGATTCACTTGATGTATGTTATGGCACTCAACTCGCGGATTCTCGAGGTGACATTGGGGTAATTTATGCATAGGGGTTGTGCACGTTTTTATTATCTTTTCTCCGATAGAAAACTTGGGGTCCCATTGTAGTTCTTTGTGTGGATTGAGTACTATGAATATGAATTTGCTTTGGTGTTATTTTAGTACGAACTCTAGGTTAGATCGAACTGAAAGAATAGCTTTGTGTTATTTTGGTACGAACTCTTGAATAGATCGAATGGAAAGAATAGCTTTGAGGTGGTTTCGTACCCTACAAACATTTTCCATCTTTTGCTCTCCGCTAATAGGAACCCGGGAGTGATTCTCTATTGCACTTTGAGGGATAATCATATGATCCAACTATGTTAGCACTGTTGAGAGGTTGCACTAGTGAAAGTACGTACCCTAGGCATCATTTTTAAGCATTGCAATACCGTTTTTGTGCTCATTTACTATTTGATACCTTGATGTTTTTATTTATTCAGATTATAAAAATATATTTCTACCATCCATATTACAATTTTATCACCATCTCTTCGCCGAACTAGCGCACCTATAGAATTTGCCATTGTATTGGGTGTGTTGGGGACACAAGAGATTTCTTGTATTTGGTTGCAGGGTCGTTTGAGAGAGACCATCTTCATCCTACACCTCTCACGGATTGATAAACCTTAGGTCATCCACTTGAGGGAAAATTGCTATTGTCCTACAAAACTCTGCACTTGGAGGCCCAACACGTGTCTACAAGAATAAAGTTGTCCAGTAGACATCAAGCTCTTTTCTGGCGCCGTTGCCGGGGAGGTGAGTGCATGAAGGTATATATTTAGATCTTGCAATTGAATCTTTTAGTTTCTTGTTTTATCACTAGTTTGGTTTATAAAAGAAAACAAAAAATGGAATTGAGGTTGCATCATATTATTGATCATCTTTATAACATCTTTCTTGAAAATGATGGTTCAGAAAATTGTGCTCAATTGATAAAAGAAGAATTTAATAAAATGATTGGCATGAATGATGAGCATGATTGCAATGTTGTTAGTATGAATTCTTTGAATATCCATGATCCTAATGATATGCAAAGCTACAAGCTTGGGGATGCTATGTTTGATGAAGATGATATTTTTTGTCCCCTAAGATTTGATGTGCAAATTTGTTATAATGATTGCATGCCTCCTGTTTTGATGATTATATTGATGAAAGTGGATTTGGAGAGGACATGACTTTATTTAATGATGAAAGTGGATTTTTCAGAATTTTTGGAGTTACAGAGGTATTCGAAATGGTCAGATTGCTACAGACTGTTCTGTTTTGACAGATTCTATTTTCTTTGGTTGTGTGCTTATTTTGATGGCTCTATGGTTTTCTCTGATGAGTTTTTTCCATAAAAAAGTTGGAATACAGTATATATAATGCAAGAACAAAATATGAATTGGTTTGATACAACACTTATAGTAGCGATTTACTTTCTTATACTAACGGATGTCACGAAGGTTTTGTTGAGTTTTGTGTGATTGAAGTTTTCAAGTTTTGGGTTATCTTACGATGGATGAAGGAATAAGGAGTAGAAGAGCCTAAGCTTGGGGATGCCTCGGCATCCCAAGCTATTATCCAAAAATGAGCAACCAACTAAGCTTGGGGATGCCCCCGAGTGGCATCCCCTCTTTCTTCTAACGACCATTGGTATTTTACTCGAAGCTATATTTTTATTCGTCACAAACTATGTGTTTTGCTTGGAGCGTCTTGTATGATATGAGTCTTTGCTTGTTTTATTTTGTGTTTTAAGTCTTGATTCCTTGCTGGACACACTTATTTGGGAGAGCCAAAATTATGTCATGACTTGTTAGAATTGCTATTTTGCTTCACTTAACTTTTTTTATGAGCAATGGACTTGCTCTAGTGCTTCACTTATATCTTTTTGAGCACGGTGTGCTTAGTATTTTTGAAGAAATGCTCTCTTGCTTCACTTAGATTTATTTGACAATTAGTAAAATTTTCAAGAAATTCTCTCTTGCTTCACTTAGATTTATTTGAGAATTAGTAAAATTTTCAAGAAATTCTCTCTTGCTTCACTTAAATATATTTGAGAGAAAGAAAGAAATATTATTCTCATGATCTTCAATTATATTTGTTTCAGCTTGTCAAAAGCAACAAATGAAAATTAGTCCCAAAGTGATAGATATCCAAGAAGGATATAATAAAAACTTTCATGAAGATCATTGGACAAAATAAACTTGATTCTTAGTAATAGTTTTGAGATAAGATGATGTGATATGTGAGTTATGTTGATGATTAATTATACTTTAGTAAGAATATTGGTGTTAAGGTTTGTGATTCCCTATGCAAGCACGAAAGTCAATAATTGTGCAATGAAATTATATCCTACTTGTGGTGCATTATTCGGTGTTAATTATGCTTAATGCTTGCTTACGAGATTATCCGTTTCTTGGTTGGTCGCTTCTCAATCTTTTGCTAGCCTTCATTTTGCACTAAGTATGATCACTACTTGTGCATACAAAATCCTTTAAACTAGTTTTGCCACATGAGTCCACTATATCTACATATATGCGGTATTCTTTTGCCGTTCTAAGCAAATTTGCATGTGCCATCTCTAATTTTCAAAATAAAATTTTATTTTGTGTGTTCATTTCACTCGTGGAGCGGTGAGGGGTGGCTAATATTTTCCATGCTAGATGTGTTATTCTCACGATGAGTGTTTATTCACTTGTCATTGCACGAGAGTAAGGCAAAGGTATTAGGTATGCCCAGTCCCAAAAAATGAATTTACTTTGTGTTGTCAAATAATAAATTCCTTGGAAAGTGTTGGTATGGAAGGCGCCCGTGGATACGGTTAGCCATGGAAAGTGAAAGTATGGTGGAATAAACTTTATTTTCTATTTGGGAACCGCCTATGATATATCTAGCATGGAAAGTGCTGGGAACTCTAAGTCGTTTTCGTTGGTGGGATGGATACACCTCCCAAAATGTTTTATCTCTAAGTTTTCCGCTTTGAGCTCTGGCACCTCTACAAATCCCTACTCCCCTCCGCGAAGGGCCTTTCTTTTACTTTATGCAATTTTTATTTTTGAATTTGAGTCTCCATCTTCTCTTATAAAAGCACCAACTAGGAGGCAATATGATCGTACTTGAGTATTGGGTCTAGTTAATATGTGAGTGTGTTTCATGAATGGATCAATGATTGAGCATGATGGGCTAGGGATAACTTATTTTAGCATTGATATTTTGAGAAACATGGTTGCTTGTTGATATGCTTGAGTATTTAAATTATCATGTCAAAACTAGACTATTGCTTTGAACAATATAAAAGTCCAAATGTCCATGCTATATAGAAAAGAATATGTTATGACATGATAGGCAACATTCCACATCAAAGATTCTATTTTTATCACTTCCCTACTCGAGGACGAGTAGGATTTAAGCTTGGGGATGTGGATACGTCTCCAACGTATCTATAATTTTTGATTGTTCCATGCTGTTATATTATCAATCTTGGATGTTTTATAATCATTTTATATCATTTTTTGGTACTAACCTATTGACATAGTGCCAAGTGCTAGTTGTTGTTTCTTCCAAGTTTTTTACATCGCAGAAAATCAATATCAAACAAAGTCCAAATGGCATGAAACTTTACGGAGATTTTTTATGGACCAGAAGGAACGTAATGGGCCCTGGCTGCGCCTGGGGGTGCTCTGAGGAGAGCACAACCCACCAGGGCGCGCCCGGGTGGGTTGCGCCCACCTCGGGTGCCCCCCGGACCGCCTCTTTTCTCTATAAATACCCCAATATTCCAGAAACCCTAGGGGAGTCGACGAAATATTCATCCAGCCGCCTCAGAGTCCAGAACCACTAGATCCAATCTAGACACCATCTCGGATAGGGTTCACCACCTCCATTGGTGCCTCTCTGATGATGCGTGAGTAGTTCTTTGTAGACCTTTGGGTCCGTAGTTAGTAGCTAGATGGCTTCCTCTCTCTCTCTCTTGATTCTGAATACAATGGTCTCTTGGAGATCCCTATGATGTAACTCTTTTGCGGTGTGTTTGTTGGGATCGATGAACTTTGAGTTTATAATCAGATCTATCTTTTTATATCCATGGAAGTATTTGAGTTTCTTTGATATATTTTATGCATGATCTCTTATAGCCTCGTATTTCTTCTCCGATATTTGGGTTTTGTTTGGCCAACTTGATCTATTTATCTTGCAATGGGAATAGGTGCTTTGTAGTGGGTTCGATCTTACGGTGCTTGATCCCAGTGACAGAAAGGGAACAGGCATGTATGTATCATTGCTACTAAGGATAAAACGATGGGGTCTATCTCTACATAGATAGATCTTGTCTACATGATGTCATCGTTCTTATTGCATTACTCCGTTTCTCCGTGAACTTAATACACTAGATGCATGGTGGATAGCGGTCGATGTGTGGAGTAATAGTAGTAGATGCAGGCAGGAGTCGGTCTACTAATCTTGGACGTGATGCCTATGTAACGATCATTGCCTGGATATCGTCATGAGTATTTGAAGTTCCATCAATTTCCCAATAGTAATTTGTTCACCCACCGTTTGCTATTTTTCTCGAGAGACGCTACTAGTGAAACCTACGGCCCCCGGGTCTCTTTCTCATATATTTGCCTTTGCGATCTATTTTTTCCTTGCTTTTATTTTCAGATCTATTAAACCAAAAATACAAAAATACCTTGCTGCAATTTATTTTATTTGGCGTTCGATCTATCAATATTTACAACTCTCTCATGTTCGTTTGCCAATTTCTAGCGTCGTTACCCGAAAGGGATTGACAACCCCTTTTACACGTGGGTTGCGAGTATTTGTTATTTGTGTGCATGTGTTGTTTAAGTTGTGTTGCTTGGTTCTCCTACTCGTTCGATAACCTTGGTTTCATATCTGAGGGAAATACCTACCACCGCTGTGCTGCATCATCCCTTCCTCTTTGGGGAAATACCGACGTAGCTTCAAGCGACATCAGGCACATACAGGAATTTATTGAATCATCTAGGGCAGAATTTTTTGATGTAAGAAATATCAAACTCTTCTCTTTTTGTTTCCTGAAATTCAATAATGCTACAAGCACTCTCCTCTATTTTCGTTCTTATATCATCCCATCTACCAAGAGAGTTGATTCCTCTCACATTCCAACATAGTATGTTCCAGTTTCTACTCATTGTGAAAGTGCTTGATATTTGCCGGACTCATATATGTAATAGCATATTATGAGTGGAATGTAAACCTGCCATGAGATATGTAACCATGGGGTATTGCAACAGGGGCTATACTTAGAGCTCTGAGAGTAAAGCAAAACAACTTCATTAATGGCATAAGCATAGTAGCATAAAGACCAGGAGTTGCATCTAAAATCCCAAAAGGACCAATTATTACAGACCAGAAAGTTCCATGGTGCATGGAGGCACACAAACCATATAATGCAAAGCATAACATGACTGAAAAGGAAGATAACTAGATGACATTTAAGGTGGTCATTCCACACCAGCTACAAATTAGAGGCTTTATTCATCTGAACTGTCATAGTTGAGGGCACGAGCAAACACCACCTTGTGTGGCATCTTGTAGGGCCCAGTTCCAATGGCCTGTAGGGTGTTCGTTGGGATTGGTGGTGGAGGAGGAGCCTGTTTGTCAATCACAATTGAATCAAACTTAGGTCCCAAGTTGATGGCAACTCTGTCTTTCTTCTGCTAGGATGATGAGGTCTCACCTTCAGGGTTGATCTTGTTGTTTTGCATTTTGAGTATAGCAGCAGAGGCAGAGTTCTTATCTTTAAAGCCCATATTGATTTTGGCCAATCGGTCACTTCTCCTGCAAAGGGCTTCATCCACAATAGTGGTTTTCTTTCTCTTGTTGGCCATGTTTTTTTCTTGCTGGTAACAGCATACTCCTCCTCTGAGATTTCCATAATACTGGCAGAGCTGGTGTTTTGTGGAGCCTCATGAACTGTTTGGATCTGCAGGTAGCATCTCTTGCTGGTTCCTTTGTACCTTCAACATCAACAATGTTGCATTTATCATTGATGATTTTAGCTCCTCTCAATTTTGGAATGATATCCTGAGCATTTGTCACCAAACTGCCAATCAGTCCCTATAGAGCAGATATGTCCTCATAAACCCCCTCTGATGATCCCTCATGAGCTAGATTGTTGGGAACCTGCTTTGCTACACTTTGGTCATTGTAATTCATGTTGATGTTATTAGGAGAGAAAACAAGGCTTTCCACAGGGATGAAACTGTCAGTCACTTGGTGCTGAACATCATTGTTGTTTGATAACACAGGTGTGTTATGAGCTACAGGATCCACACTGTTCACTTTAGTCCATGAACATGATCAGGGTCTTGCGTGGCTACTGGTGCAACATTTGGGGTGTTTGCAGCTTTATGTGCTTCCATCCCTACCGCAACATTGTTGTTGATTTTCTCAGCCCCAATATGGACATCTTCATAAGGTGCTCCTAGGCCCTCATTATGTGGGTTCATCACAACTTGCTCTACTAGAATATGGCCAATTACTTCATCATGCCAGAAGCCTGCATGTACATGGGGCAGAGGTTGTGGGTTTCCACCATTGGGGGGCAGTGGATCTTCATCACCTCCCTATTGCCCAATAAGCTCACTAGATAGTATATATGCTGGGCAGGTCTAGGAGTCTTGAAAACCCACATCATCAAGGTTGCGAAGTACAACAATACTAAGTGGAAGCGTATCAGCATTCATAACTCCGACTTTGACTATGATTCTAGTCTTATCTCCAGGATCTTTGTTCCAAATTAGAAAGCGGCCATATGGAGCAAACGTACGACTGATAACATTGACATCCCAGCATTCTAATGGGTAGTTCATCAACAACATCCAGACATCATGTGTAAAGGTAATGCTTCTGTAATTAATGCCACGGTCCTGTCTAGAGATTCTAAGCACAGTATCACCAATCTGAAAAGGGGCTATTACTGACCGCAGTGTCACGAGAGCATGCTGTGGTGAACTGAACAAGTACAAATCCCATACCACATCTGGAGGTGTAGCTGATCCTCCATCCTCTGTTCTCCAAGTAGTTGATGATCATGGCATTGGCTCCATAAAATTCCTCCGGATCGATGCCCGGCTCAAGAGTGGCAATGGCCCACTCATCACAGGCCATCGGGAGTACACCGCCGCCGCCGACGTATCCATGTTGCTCATGGAGGGGACCTAGCGAGAAGATGGTGGTGCCAGGTGGGAGGTGTGGGTAGGGATTGCATGGATAGCACGCCATGGCGGTGCAACTTGGCTCAGGTGGCGAGTGTGTGATGGCGGCATGCTGTGGTGTTGCGGTCGATGGTGGAGCAGGGGAGGGAGTAGGTTTATGAGGCAGAGACTCCTGGGATTTCATCCTATATACCCAGCCTTTGTTGTGTCTATTGAGGAAAAATATCTCTATATGATTATATCTATAAAAAATTCTGCATCTGATTTTGTTTTTGCAAGCTGTGCGATAATGATCAAGTGCCAGACATCGGGAACAGAAATGACTCTGCCTTTCAGATAACGATTGAGCCCCAGACTCTCCCGCTTCCAAGGTACTGGGCCGAGTAGTGGATGGGTTAATGATTGGTGGTGTATCTGGGCCGACTGGCCCGCCCATCATACAAATAGAGGAGTTCGGTTGCCCAACAACCGCCGAGCCATTATGCATGGCAGATCGTAGAGGGCATGTAGGACCGGTACGAAAATTCCGATCATGAATGACGTTAGAACCGTTGCCAATAGGTAGAGAATTGGCACCCGTCAAAATGTTGGCCGTAGGAGTGATAGTATTCTAATTGAATCCTCTTGGTGTTTGCAGATTGTATGAAATTCCATTGAAACACTATTGATATGGATCAAAGGATGGCGATGTGTACCTTTTTTATATGAGACAGTGGTCCATTCAGCATCCCGTTCAAAATACCAAGATCGTTCCTCATATAACCAATTTGGGCCTCCTCCACTCCAAAGGTGGAGGTAACATTCGAAAGCATCGCATATGAAGAACATCTTGCACACTAGAAAGAAACCCACAACCTTGGAGAAAACCAAAAACCGATAAACCTTGCCATGAATATGTGTAACATCCATGGAATCATAAGCACCTCCTGTGCCAGCCGAGATTGCTAGGCCAACATTGTCCTCATTCAAATGAAAGGTAGATCGGGCGAAAGAGACCACCATTTGAAAACCCATATCGGGTGAGACCGGATGAACCGAAGATTGGAAAAGATCACGAACCTTGCATCTAAAATGGTGCCCAAAAGTAAAATCTAGCTGACGGGCGATGGAGTGTGGATCATTGAAAGGATCCATTCACTACAAAAAAAGACACATCCGTGACATTTTGGGCCGAACGAATTTTTTCCTGTCATACATATGACACTTCTATGACGATAATTCTGACAAAACATGGTATCATCATAGATGTGGTGGGCTCCTACTTCTATGACAAAAAATCATGACAGAAAATGGGCTTTTCGTCCTGGGCCGTACATTCTTTGGGTCGTCCATGACAGAAAAAACCGTGCTAGAAGCGAGGGGGAGGAAAATTTCAGGGAGTTCCCGGTTACGGTGGGAGGTCGGGGGCCGAGTGATGCGCGTTTCTCTCGTACACGTACGCGCATGTGTGCGAGGCGTTGGCTCTAACCAAACCCGAGCGAGGCGTTGGGCTCTGACTAAACCCGAGCGATTGCACTGCAGGCTACGCGTTACTGAACCCGAGCGATCGATCGATGGCTGTTAACTGAACCCGATCGAGCGATTCCTTCGCTACTGATGCTAACTGAAGCCGATCGATTGGATGAACAGTGAGCATTGTGGGTGGGGGGTTGGATGAAAAGTGAGCGCTGGCGTTGCCTCTGGATGAACAGGACCCTGTGGTGTGGTGGAGGGCTGGATGAACAGTAGACGGTGGAGGGGTGCCCATGGAGGGGTGGTTGAACAGGACCCCATGGTGTGGAGGGCTGGATGAACGGTAGACGATGGAGGGTGCCCGTGGAGGGGTGGTTGAACAGTAGCCGGTGGAGTAGCGCGCGGTGGAGGCTGGATGAACAGGAGCCCGTGGAGGCTGGAGGAGGTCGACAGTGGAGATGAACAGTATCCCGTGGAGTCCCGTTTTGCGGTACGCCACACCCCTCCCGATGAACAGGACCCCCGTTTCGACCGTAGCACTCCAACACAAGTCCGTTTCGTCCGTTTTGCGGTACGCCACACCCCTCCCGATCAATAGGACCCCCGTTTCGACCGTAGGAGGTCCGTTTCGTCCGTTTTGCGGTACGCCACACCCCTCCCGATCAACAGGACCCCCGTTTCAACCGTTGGAGGTCTGTTTCCTTCGTTTTGTGGTACGCCAGACCCCTCCCGATCAACAGGACCCCATTCCGAACGTAGGACGTCCGTTTCCTCCGTTGTGCGGTACGCCAGGCCTCGTTTCCATCGCCTGTTCTGTCCAAGCCCTCCCGATGAACACGACCACGCATTCCGTTCTGACCCAGCCAGTTGGCTCCCACGCGTTCCGTTGCCTCCCGATGAACACGACGCATTCCGTTGCCTCCCCATGAACACGACGCATTTCGTTGCCTCCCCATGAACACGACGACGATGCTGTTTCTCCGTTCCGACCCAGCCATATACACGAGCCTTGGCCGTACGTATGCGCGAGTAGGCGTTCGAGACCCCGCCCGTATGTACACATACGTGGCCGTATTTTCTTTCTTGCACCCTGGCCGCTGTACGTATGTGTACATGCTATGTGCGCACCTCTACTACGACACGTATGCGCCTCTACTACGACACGTGCGCGCCTCTACATCCACCAGTATATATGTACGTACACGTTCGTGACCAGAATGACAAGGCTACGTACGCTTCGACCAGGTGGGTCCCGACTGTCAGGTACTTCCTTGCCTGTGAAGATGTAGCTGGTGGGTCCCAGCAGTCGGGGGTGGGGGGAATCATTTTTTTGCCCAGACGCACTTCCTTGTGTGAGAAGATGTAGCCGGTGGGTCCCAGCAGTAAGGGGGAAACATTTTTTTCATGAAACACAGTGGCCCGTCCGGTGGGTCCCAGCTGTCAGGTGGGGGAATCATTATTTTCCGTGTAATAATGAGGCACTTCCTTGCTGCAACCGTGGACCCAGCTGTCAGCCTCTCCACGTACAGTCCACGTCCGATGGAAGTCGTTCCTTGACCACGTTGACCACGCCGCGCCGAGAGCACCAGGGTGGTGGACGACGGCGAGGCCTAGGAAGGGGACGAAGGGGAGCCGGGGAAGACGCGGCAGTGGAAGCCCGCGCGGAGAGGAGTACGAGGGTTCACTGGTTCGGCTGCGATGTGAGGCTGCCATCGCCGCAGGGCCTGGACAGCGGTGGGAATAGTAGGGGGCGGTGAGGCCTCCGCGGCAGCACAGCCAGCCATAGGAGGCAGGAGCATGCGGCACGACCAGCGCTGCTTTGGGCGGCTGGAGCAAGAAGACCAGAGGTTGAAGAAGCACTACGGCCGTTGGATGGACATCGTACGGTCACTGGAGCTAGAATCGTTCATATTGACTAAAGTTAACAAAGGCCCCCGTCCCAGTCAACTTAGTAGGCCCACAGTCAGCCTCCCACCATGGTGGGTCCCAGCTAGTAGGGAGAGTATTCGTTTTTTGTGCGTAATAAGGAGGCACTTCCGGTGGGTCCGAGCTGACAGCGGGGGGAATGTTTTTTTTGCGAAATACGTTGGCCCGTCCAGTGGGTCCCAGCAGTCAGGGGGAAACGTTTTTTCGCAAAATAAGCAGGCCCATCCGGTGGGTCCCTGCTATCACGTGGAGGAATAATTATTTTGCGCGTAATAAGGAGGCACTTCCTTGCGGCCTCCTGGACGCAGCTGTCAGCCTCTCCACGTACAGTACTCTTTCGATGGAAGTCGGTCGTTGACCACGTTGACCACGCCGCGCCGAGAGCACTAGGGCGGTGGTCTGGATGACGGCGAGGCATAGGAAGGGACGACGCGGAGCTGGGGAAGACGCAGCAGTGTAAGCCCGCGTGGAGAGGAGTACGAGGGTTCACTGGTTCGGCTGCGGTGTGAGGCTGCCATCGCCGCAGAATAACAGGGGGTGTGGGTGAGTAGAGAGATGGCCTGGCCAGCGGTGGGAGTAGTACGGGGCGGTGAGGCCTCTGCGGCATCACAGCCGGCCACGGGAGGCAGGAGCACGTGACACGATCGGCGCTGCTTTGGGTGGCTGGAGCAAGAAGACCAGAGGTTGAAGAAGCACTACGGCCATTGGATGGACATCGTACGATCACGGCAGCTAGAATCGTTTATATTGACTAAGTTGACAAAGCCCTTGGTATGCGTCAACTTAGTAGGCCTACAGCTCGGATTTGGCATAGAACATATAGCCCATTTGCGATTTGTAAGAATGTACAACCCATTTTTTAATTCTAATGGAATTTACTATAGCCCATTTACAGTTTGTTAAAAGTACAGCCCAACTTCTAGCTAGGACAACGATTAATAATTTCAAACAACCGCTCAAAACAGAATTAAAAAAAATCCCACATTTTGATCGGATCCGAAATATTTTTATCTGAAATTTCTAGTCAGGTTAAATATAATTTCATAATAAAGTTGTATTACGTTAAAATCCAACAAAATATTGCGCGCGCAACAAGTAATGAAATTAAAATTTTCAAATTCCAAAAATAATATATTGTTCAAACTAATTACGTGTTTGGTGCATAGTAACTGTCCAGTTTTTATAATTACATCCTATTTATTATTTCTTAAAGTCCATTTTCTTGTTAAGCCTAATGCATACCTCCTAGGAAAGTTTGCAGCCCAGTGGGGCGGAGAATAACAAGTTGACCCAGATATTGTGTACAACTGTCGGCCCAGTTGCATTGCTGATGTTGAAAAAAAGGCCTGTGTAGTACAGTATAACCTAACATGGTTACTCAGCCCACATTCAGCGACGCCGGAAAGGCCCAAACAAGGCTTCTGTACAACTTTTTGAACTCACTGAGCTCAATTAATAACTTAAGAAAAAAGTTAGATTACAGTGGAACCTAATTAAAAGCTGTCACGAGCAAATAAATAATTCAACAGTTCCCACTTGTGCGTGTGCGCGTGTGTGTGCATGTGTGTGTGTGTGAGAGAGAGAGAGATAGAGAGAGACCCATCGGTCGATGCTCGTAAATACATCTTTCAGTTGTATGCATTGCTGATGCTCAGTAAAAACTTATATAATTGACACAATCATATAGAACATCATAGCACACTGAACTTGCATACAAAAATTTCACGCAGGCGGCACAATCAGGATGGAAGCAGTGGATCGCTACGGGAAGGGCTATGTTGAAACCAACGAAGTCGTACATAATGGTTCATCGTCTTTATCAATGACGGGGAAATATCTTGAATGTTGTGCAAAGAAAACAGACAAACAACACAATAAGTTCTGCTAGCACATTAAGTTGACGTACATCACTTACTAAAAAAAGTTCAGGTACAAAATTAGAACATGTCACAATCAAATGTACTGGCATATCAGTGCTTCACACCCATAGCTCGGATTTAAATAGTATCTGACAAGATTCAGTTGTTATCTCAAATTAGAGCACATCCAGGCAGCCAACCCTGCCTCTTCTCCCAAAGAAGCAGTGGCCTCCGCCGCGCGATGGAGTAGGCCCTGTGCCATCCATCGTTCCGAGCAACACGGGAACTGTAATGGACGTCGTTGACGAACCCTGGCACCAGCGGCGGCGGCAGGACCCCGATTGATGGATTGACCACTTCTTCGACATGCACAAACACTCGATACAGGTACATCCCTAACGTGGTCCGCGGCGGCCTTGGTGGCGACGAATAGTACAGCCCCGGTTCCTGCACCGGTATCTCAACACCAATCACGTTCGGTATGGTGGACGGCTTCTTCATCCATGCCATAACCGTGAGAGCCCAATTGTTTGGAGGAACAAACATACTTACGAGCTCACCTCCAAGGTCGTTGATAAGCTCGTTCATGGACTCGCTGTTCCAAGCACGTTGAGGCATGCCGTGGAAGGTAAGCTTTGTTAAAAACTCAAGCTCAGAGGGCACCGAGCCCCATCCTGGGTGCCACCGATCAAAGCTCACTAGTGCGCCATCGCAGAACAAACGCCGGGAAGATTCGAACACACGACTGCAGTCGAAAGTTGTTCAGAACCCGACGGAGAAATCAGCCGGTGGCGGACAGACTTCGACAAGCAAGTCACTTATTTGGATGCCGTGCGTAATGCCAAGAGCTTTGACAAGGTCCTCCGGCGAGATGGGAGGCCGGTCGCCATTGATGGTTACCATCAGCACTTTGCCAGAAAATTGGTCGTGAAGTGCCGCCATGCCACTGTTGAGCGACAACACGCAGTGACCGAAGGCGGGACGGATCTCAGGATCTCCGGCTCAGAGATCCGTGTTGACCGGTGACATGATAGTGCGCTTGAGTACAAGGAGTACAGTAGGTGGATTTGGGGGAACTGGAGTAGGAATCGAGATTCCAGAGGAGGGGGAGGGGCTGGAGACTGGGGATGAAAAGGTAGCATGAATTTCGAGCACACGCCAATATGCTCTCGGCGCGCAAGCGCACGAAAACACCAGTGGAGCCCACATGTCGGCCTAAGAGTCCTTATTCTTTCTTTTTTGGAGAGCCCGGCCTTTTTTCTAGGATATTTTGAGAGGCCGGCCTGAGAGTCATAATTGACCTATTTGGCATTGCGTTACTACTCGGCCTGAGAGTCATGATTCACCATATTCAATTCACCCAGGAAATACCAAGATGTATTTGGATTTGAAGGAGACATTCTGGTGGACCGGAATGAAGAAGGATATTGCAACATATGTAGTAGTTTGTGACGTATGTCATAGAGTAAAGGCAGAGCATCAGATGCCAGCCGGATTGTTGCAACCATTGCCGATACCCGAATGGAAGTGGGATAAGATAGGCATGGATTTTATCACAGGACTACCCAGGACGAAATCAGGATATGACTCGATATGGGTAGTAGTTGATCGTTTGACGAAGGTAGCACATTTCATTCCAGTTAAGACCACTTACACCAGTGCTAAGTTGGCAAAGATATACATGACTAGGATCATTTGTTTGCGTGGAGTTCCGAGGAGTATTGTATCAAATAGAGGAACCCAATTTACCTCAAAGTTTTGGAATCAGTTGCATGAAACTTTAGGAACTAGGCTAGAGTTCAGCACCGCTTTTCATCCGCAGACAGATGGACAGACCGAGAGAGTCAATCAGATTTTGGAAGATATGCTGAGAGCTTGTGCACTAGATTATGGATCTAGTTGGGACGATAACTTGCCGTATGCGGATTTTTCGTATAACAACAGTTACCAAACCAGTTTGAAGATGGCACCTTTCGAAGCTTTATACGGAAGGAGGTGCAGGACACCGTTGTCATGGGACGAAGTTGGAGACCGTCAGTTCTTTGGACCAGATTTGATTAAGGAGTCTGAACGGAAAGTTAAATTGATTCGCGATAGGCTCAAGGTAGCCCAGTCCAGGCAGAAGAGCTACGCAGATGCTAAACGCAAGGAGACAGTTTACGAAACCGGAGACAGAGTGTATCTCCGAGTATCCCCACTTCGAGGAGTTAAGCGCTTTGGAGTTAAGGGAAAATTAGCACCGCGTTTCGTTGGACCGTATAAGATTTTGCAACGTATGGGAGAATTCGCTTATAAGTTGGAATTACCAAAGGGACTGTCAGGAGTTCATGACGTATTCCATGTTTCTCAGCTGAAGAAGTGTCACGCCGAGATGGCGGAGGTACCGTTAAGAGATACAGTGCCGCTAGAAGCGATTTAGTTGAAGGACGACTTAACGTATGAAGAGAAACCAGTCAAGATTCTCGATTTTGCCAGCAGAGTTACCCGTAGCAAGGTTATCAAGTTTTGCAAAGTTCTTGGAACCACCACTCCGAAGATGAAGCCACCTGGGAGAGAGATGAAGATTTGCTCAAAGACCACCCTCACCTATTTTCTAGCCAACCCGAATCTCGAGGGCGAGATTCATCTTAAGGGGGGTAGGTTTGTAACATCCCAAATTTTCAATTTGGAATGTTATACACATAGATCATCATGCATATCATATTTTCTTGCATTTTGTCGATCCTAGAAATTTCATGCAACCCAAGGACCCTCGGAGAGAGTTGGAGATTTCGTCATTTTCATATTTGAGCTCTCTCAAATTTTGAAAAGAGGATCATTGGTTTTGTCAGAGTTTATTTGCCTTTTATTTGGATAGGGAAAAATGCGTGTTTTCAAAAAAATTGCATTTTAGGCCCGGAGAAAAGTTCATTTTGTTCGACTCATTTTTAGGAGTCGGGGAAAAATTACTTTAGAAGTTTTGGAGTTCGTTTAGTTCTCTTTTCTTTTGTTTTTCTGCGTGCGAAACCGATTTAAAAAAAAAATCTTCACAGCGCCTGGGCCAAAGGCCCAAGCCAACCCGCCGCCCAGGCCAGGCCAGCGCCGTGCCGCGCGCCTGCGCAAGGCAGGAGGCCGCCACCGCCGTCCTAGTCCCACTAGGACTCCGTTTGCGTCTTTTCCCCCTACCCCAAGTATCCTCTCCCCTCACCTATATAAATACCCCCACACCCCCCTCTAAACCCACACCAAGCCCTCACCCCGCGCCGCCGCCCCTAGGGCCGCGCCACCCTAGCGCCGCCGCCGCCCTGCGTCACGGCCGCCGCCACCCTTGTGCATCGCCGCCGCCGCCCATCGCCACCGTTTGCCGGAGCCCGTTCACCGGAACCTCGCCGGAGGTAGCGCCGCGTCTCTCTTCTTTTCTTCGGATCGGTTTTCTTCTAAATCGTTCCAATTCTTTTCTTCTATTCCGATTCTTTTCTTCTCTAAACCGTTCCGGTTTTCTAGATCGGTTTTTCGTTCGGTTTTCTTTTCCCGAAACCCTAGATCGGATTCGTTCTCTTTTCCGATTTAGTTGCCTCAAGACCGTTCGTCCTAACAAACGTTATCACCGGATTCTTCTAGGTTAACAAACATCCATTCGTTCAACCGTTCTTCTCTTTCTTTTCGTCGTTTATTCCGCGATCGCGATCTCAGATCCGATCTTCTTTCTAGTCTATCTTCTTGCTCGTTTATCAGAATCAGGTGATTCAAGCGCCTGGAGTTTTGTTTCGAAACCGCCGTTCCGACTAATCAACTTTAACTAAAGTTTTTGCTACGGTAAAATTTGACCTAGTTTCAACTTGCTAGAACCGAGTTGTTTTCTTCCGCCGTTTGTTTTCGGTTTCTTTGTTCGGTTCTTTTTCTCTTTGCAACCGGAGTTCTTAAGTTGAACTTTCTGGTTCGATCTCTTATTCGAGTTTTACCTATGCATTAGATGAGTACTTATTGTATGCTTGTTGTTTGTCTGCGATAGATTACCCGGATTGCGCCGCTTGTTACTTCGAATCTCTAGGACTCGCGGATCATCAGCAAGGCAAGTAACACTTTGATCATACCTTTTCTACAACCCAGTTTTATTGCATTAGATCCATCCTCACACATTGCATGATTAGGATCTAATTAAATTGTGGGATGGGAAGTAGATGAGGTAGTACCTATTACCTGTTTATTATGAAACCTTTGGGAGTTACTTCTACGTTTGCTTATTATGCCATGCTATGCTAGTAGACGTGGATTGGGTGAGTGATATCCATGACAGATGTGAGATTGATAATTTTAATGGTTTATCTAAGGTGGCAACTTAAACACACATCCGGGTGGATTGAGGCACCTGATGTCTATCGGGACTTGCCTGTTTTATTTTGGACCGCCACCCAGGCTCAAAGGGATCATAAGATCTTTCATGCTAAATACTTACGTGTGCAGCCACAAGCCAATATGGGCTCTGGCATAGTTGACTAAGTCGTGCGAACTCTTATAGGGGTAGACTAGCAGATGTAGGGGATGTAGGTGCTTCGGTCTACTCCATCGTAAGGTGCTAGAGCTTCTGAAAGACTGTGTCTCGGTCATCCGTTTCTCAAACACCGGTAGTGCGAGAAAACCAACGGAGGCGATCGAGTCTTGTGGGGAAAAGTGCGCAAACCTCTGCAGAGTGTAATAAACTAATCATGATTAGCCGTGTCCCCGGTTATGGACAATCTTGAGTATCTAGTACTTGAATATCATGTGAATCTCATCATGTTACTTCTAATTAATATTGTTGGGTTTAATTGTACTTTTAATTGGGATTGAGAATGCTGTCAACCATTCTCAATGTTTAACAACCACCATGATAGTTAAATAAATTTATTCCTTTGCTGTAGGGAAAAATTGGCTTTACGCAAAACAGTAACCATAGAGCTTTCCACCAGCCAAATATGCATATAGTATAGCTGTTTCATTCCATCATTCTCTATGTGTTACCTTGCCAGCATATTCCATGTGCTGACCCGTTTTGGGCTGCAACGTTAATGTTGCAGACTTTTCAGACGACGATTAAGGTGCTTTTAGGTCGTGGTTCTATACTCAGTGATGCCGTTGGAGTTGATGGACCCATTTATCTTCCAAGTCTTCCGCTGTTATCGATATTAGATGGCCTTAAGCCATATTATTGTAATAAGTTCTCTTCGGAGACATCGATGTAATAAGTGTGTGATTGCCACTGGCCCAAACAAGTGTACATCATCGAAAAGACACTGAGCTCAAATTATATAACTTGAAAAAAGGAGATATACTCTGAACACTTGAGATTGGTGATGCCCTCATTTAGCCCACCAGTAGTTCGAGACAATAAACAGTTCGAAACAACGATATATACAACATTCAAACACTGACTAGTGACTACTACTGACATAAACAACAAGACATGATAGTTCATAAGAAGTCTTGCTACACCACCAAAACGCACCCATCTGCAGCGCTCAGACTCTCGTGATCCAGACGAGAATGGCATTCTAAACAGAAGCAACTATTACATAGTAAGAGTGACATAGACGAGGATGACTAAATGACAAGGAATATGCATAAAAAAAGAAAGAACTACCCATCCAGAACCAGCAGCAAAGACAACAAAGTCATTCAAAGAGATGATCCAACACCATCATAATTTGCAGCCCCGCTTCAACGACTAGTGATCCGGAGACACCAGTACTCCACCCTTTCGATGCAACAGCCCAATTACCTATCAACCTGAAGGCTTGAACCACATCACTGCCTGTCATAATTGAGACATCCAAGGATCATAGTTAATCTGGATGCCTTTGTCATTCTCACCTTCTTTTGGCTGCAGGTTGTGTCATTGACAATCAGGGGAGTTTGCTCCCGAACTCCTAGGGCTCGCCGTGTAGATACAGTTTTCCATAGCAAACAGAGCCTCTCTGCCATCAAGGTCCTTGCCAACGGTGATCTCCTGGTTAATCGGATAATTGAGTCCGAGAAACAAAGAGTGTGAACCAAGGCTGTTTACCCGCCTCCAACTAAAAGATCCTAAAGGCCCCAACAAGCTGGTATCCTGCTCATAGATGTAACAGCCACTATCCGGATACTCACGTATTACACGGTGCTTGTATACAGTGGGGTTTTTGCAATATAACTTTTCCGGCTCATGTGTCCGAATGATCATCAGTCTTTTGTTGTCGCCTGATCGAGCGAGGAACCAGTTGTGCTTCCCTATTTTTGGCAAAGGTGGTGTGATTACAAAGGCCAGTAACTGTAGGGACACTGCATCATATCAAAAAGGACATGCATTGTTAATGTAAGATCAACACTGTTCAGACTATGAGTAGGATAATGCAAGAAACAACATTGTTATGTCCCTGTTGGAACTGGGAGGAAAATATAGGGAAATGTATACTGGGTTCGAAAATATAGAAGTGCCATGCATGGTTATACTTATGTTATCTCGCAATCGATTCTTCACAGGAAACTAGCATGTCATGCATGTTATGTAATCATGTTCTGTCCTCACAAACAAATTCTTCAAGGTAACTAACAGACCATGCATTGTTATATACTCGTGTTCTGTGGGCAAAATTTTTGTGAGGATATTATTCTAGCCATTGATTGCTCAAGGGCGAATATAGGTATGTAAACATGGTAAGCATTGCAGGATTTCACTACTTCCAAATATAGAGTTCTCCATATGCACATTTACTTCCCTAATGTATGGTTAGATGAAACCAATAGTGTGGTGCATGTTTCTACAATCTTTTGCAAAAAACAAGGTCCGTCCAACTAACGTAGTAATCTAGATGACTTAGACCACGATGGTAATACTCTATATAATCCAACGGAGGAAGGATAATCTCATGGGAGGTCTGGAAGTTCACGAGCACCAACTTTTTACCATATTCTCTGAAGGCAGCCATCTAGTGGGAGTTCATGCCGACCCAGTACATACCTGCCAAGAAGTTTCGGGCGATGGTGATCGAATCGATGTCGAGGGAAATGATGTACGGCGACCCACTACATACCTGCAAAGAAGTTTCGGCTAATGGAGATCGGATTGAAGTCGAGGGGCATCATGCACGCCTCCGTATCATGGTGAGCCAATCTCGCAAGACCAGATAGCAGCAAGCAGGGTGTATTGAAAAGCTTAGGCCTCGCTTCGATGATGGCCGTGTTCATGTCCCTCGAGCATGCAGCCAGCCACAAGGCACTCAACATATCCATACACGAACAACAGAGGTCGAGGATTTCACTGGGGAGATTGCTCCAATCGCGGCTCATATGGATGCTGCGCGGTTCGCGTTTGGCCATGGTGGAGTTTGTAAGGGGGCTTGATTTACGGGGGAGAAGGATGTCGGTGCTGGAGCGGCTAGCGAGGGAATAGTGGTATTGGGGGAGGCGAGTGAGGCGACGGTACACGGGGGCATAGTGAGATGGAGACGGAGACGGAGACGGAGAAGAAGATGGAGATGGAGTGGTGCTATGGGAGCGGAGAGGGAGATGAGGCAAGGCCCCAACGTGCTGTACAGCGGCGGTGACAGACTGCACAGTGCACAGGGTGAGGCTGACTTTGGTAACCTAAACACGCCGCCTGGACTAGTGTCAGGCGCAGGGTGTTGTCACTTCACTGTGAGAACCGGATGAATAGTATTTGGACCATCAAGTGTACCACAGTTGTACTACTACTACTACTACTAGTAGTAGGAACATGAGTACTCTAGTATTGTATAGCGGAAATAGGTCTCCCGTGCTAGCATGCCTGTTCACTTCATCGTTCAGGTATCATCCATATTGCAAGCAGAACCAAATTCTCGGCATGCCCAACCAACGCCCTGTCGTGATGCATGTAGTGGTCGTTCTGGTGCATCAAGGACGGCATGAAGATCGTTCCACACTTGAGAAGAGGAAAAATGGAAAGGTAGAACGCAGCAGCAGAGGAAGAGAACGCTGGCTAACGAGGCTGGGAGGGGATCGAGCTGGAAGTTAATGCTCCACGCCTAAAGGTTTTTGGAAAACCTGATTTTCATAAGGTGACTTATACTCACCTAAACGGAGGGAGTATTCCTTAACCAGAGAATGTTGTGTCTCCCACTCACGCGCTCAAAAAAAACTACGACACATTTTTATCTGTTTGCATAGGTCCCACCTATCAGGAAGGATGGACACGTACACGAATAGGTACGACTCACCAGTCTACCGGCATAGCCTTTTCATTTAGTCTACCTAGCCGTCTAATCAACTACCTACACGCCACTTCTCCCATTTACTTCTCCATCGGGAACCGATTCTCCTCGGCTTCTTCACCTCCCCTTCATCTTCATTTGCATCCAAACCCCACTGCGTTCACATTGTTTTAACCTCTTTAAATAATAATCTACTACTTCAGTTAGACTAGCCATCTAATCCTAATTCTCCAAACCATAGCCCTCCGTTCTAGCGGTTCCAAATGGCGAAAGAGATCGAGATGCAGGTTTTTAGCGTCCAACATGTCCTCGTCGAAGGCTCGATGCGCATAGTTGCCACCGTCACCGTCCACCCAAGGGTTGTTCGGCAGTGGATTAACAATGTATCCAACTCCCTCGAAAAGGTAGAGACGAGGGTCATCGGTCTCGAAGCAGAGTACATGGAGCGTGCCCCTGGGAAGATCCAGCGTGCCGCCGTCCTTCAGCCCTCGAAGATGATGTTTTGGTGTACCACATCATACACTCGCCCTCCATACCAGGTGAGCTTCACGATTTCTTGTCTCGGGAGGACGTATACTTATGTGGGGCAGCCATCAAAGGGGACAAACAGAAGCTGGAGCCATACAACCTTGATTTGAAAAGCATCGCTGACCTACAAACCAGAATCAAAATTCCTGTAGAAGATTGTGATAAACACACACCATCCCTATTCGACGTAGAAAATTTTGTGCTCGGTACAAATCTTCAGAAGGGTGACGAGACGGTGGCATTAAGGTCGTCTGGATGGGAGAATTACCCCTTGATGTACGAGCGAATAAAATATGCTGCCCTCGATGCTCGTCTGAGTTTTGAGATAGCTGCAAGGTCCAAAGAGCTTGTTGCGAAGCCGTCTCCCACAGAGAATGAGAAGAAGAAGAAGAAGAAGAAGAAGAAGAAGAAGAAGAAGAAGAAGAAGAAGAAGAAGAAGAAGAAGAAGAAGAAGAAGAAGAAGAAAAGGCTGCACCAGCAGGAGGGCATTATGGATGGATGAACTATTTCCTCTCTTGTAAAAAAATTATTCCCTCCCGGTGTATATTGATATAGATGGACTATTTCAATGGTGTGCATGTCTTTGGAACAGAGTAGTAGCGTGGGTCTTCTTGACTATAAGGAACTATTTATCCGCATATATAGCTTTCTCTGCTACTCCTTCCAGTGATCGGTATGCAGTGCATGTGTCCGTAGACATGACAGCTTGTCCATGGAAGTTCAACTACGACAACCATCATGTTTCATCTCGCGATTCCCACGACGCCTCTCCAACCCATGGCACCATGCCCCCCGACGTGCGCCTCACCCCTCTCGGCCGCACTGCCCCTCTGCCTTTGTGTGCATGACATGTGGGCCACCTAAAATGCGGCGAGCATCAAGTTTCTACCACAGCCACCTGCGATTCCCACGACGCTGCTCGAACCCATGAAACCACACATCCCCGATCTGCGGCTCACCCCTCTTGACCCCACTGCCCCTCTGCATACGGGAGCATTACATGTGGACCAGTCACCTATCGGGTCCACATGTTATTGACTCAAAGGTAGGTGTAGTAAGGCGCTGAAGCTCAGTCCCGACGGCCCTGAGAGGGAAATGTAACTCCTGCGCCAGGGCTTGTGGTGCTCCGGCAGCACGAACTCGTGCAAAACTCGAGATTTGTTTCTTTACTATACATGCACGCAATGATTTAATGGACATTGTAATCTCAACATGTGATGGGGAGCTCTAAATTTGAATTTGAAACTTATAAAACGAAAAGATTCAAAACAAATAAACTGGGAGAGAGGGAGTATATCGTAGGATGTGTCCCATACAAAATAAGTCCCCTGGTTTGTCACCATGAAGATGCGGTTAGAAAGGAGCACAGCGTCTTCCTACTCGTACGGCAACAAATCGGCCGCAGACAGCATGGTCCCCCTTTGACCTCCATGTGCAAGGTTCATGCTATCTTATTCAATCTCACCATGGTTCCATCGTACCAATTCATGCGGTGGCCCATTGCATGGCTGATCTCAATGTTGGACAAAGGTTCTACGGGAACGGTGTCACTGTTGTAAATGTTGTGCAAATTGATGTTGGTACCCTCCCGTACATATGCAAGCCAATCTCCACTCACACTGAGCCTAACCTTTGAAATAGTGGGAAGGGGGAGAATTAAGAAATGGACACGGAAGTAGTCTTTAGAATGCATTTACTACGTGATCAAACTCATCTTACCTGCTCATCGGAGGAAATCCGAGTGCCCCTCAACGTCGGCATCTCAAGGGGCGTCAACTTGCAACTACGGCCACGCCGCGCTGGAGAGACCCCCAAGGAAACATCCTCGTGCGTTCCATGGAACATCAAGATGCATTTGGATGAGTAGTTTATCTTGTGAGAGAAAAGGATGAACGAGGGAAGGCCTCTAGAGATAGAGATGGACACTACTACTACCAATGTGCTGGCCTGTGCGTTGCAATGGATCCAAAGTAGTAGAATAATACTTGTTCACGTGCTTGAAATATGAACACTCTAGTTTTGATATACATGTGTCAGCAGACATGATAGCTTGTCCATGCAAGTTGAACCACGGCGACCATCATGTGTCTTGTTTCTACCACTGCCACACCCACACGCGATTCCCACGACCCCGCTCCAACCCACGGCATGATGTCCCCCGACGTGGACATGGATCCTCTGACGTGGCTATCACTGCCTTGCCCTGCCTTTCCTTCGCTGACAGGTGGGACCCATGCTTATGGGTCCCACATGTCAGTGATAGAATGGTAGGATTGTTTGCGTCAGGGGATCCTCATCCCCCCGACGTGCCCCTCATCCCTCTCGGCCCCACCGCTCCTCTGCCTTTGTGTGCATGACATGCGGGCTAGCCGAACTGCGGCGACCATCAACTTTCTACCACAGGCACAACCGATTGGACGCGGTTTTCCTGCTCCGCTACTGTGCTCCGATCCGTACTCCTGCACCATCGAATTTTCATCCAGCGGCTATGACACATTTCGTCCTAGGCATCAATCCTCAGCTGGAGTACTTATGTACAGGTAGTACCCGCCGGTGTGGCCATCTACGCTTCGTAACGCCACGACGCCCAGCTATGGCACCGTGGCCACGGCCACACCACCACTGGCCGGTTCATCTCAAATGAGTGAGTCGTGAACCACGCCACCACCATGAGAATGACATGTGGGCCAGCCGCATTTAAGGTATGCATGTCATTGACTCATAGGCCGGGCACTAAGCCACTGAAGTTCGCTCCCATGGGCCCCGAGAGGGAAATGTAACTCCTGCGGCAGGCCTTGTGGTGCTCCCGCAGTACGAGCTCGTGCCAAAACTGGAATTTGTTTCTTACTACTACTACCAACTAGTACTAGTAAGGTACACGTGCATTGCACGCATGAGATTCTGGTGGTTTGTGCATTATGCTTCTACATGTGGAGCTTTCTGGATTCTAACATGTGGCAAAATCAGGTGGAATGTAAGGTTAGGCAAGTTTGATTAACTTAGGTGAGTGTTTGGTTCAAGCCACACCTTAGGCAAGCCACACTAAGGCCCCACATGACATACACACAAAAAATGTGGCAAGATTCCCTTAGGCTTGCCAACTTGTGGCTCTCATTTTGAAGAACTAATAACTTTGCCTAAGCTTAGTTGTGGCAAAGTTAGTCATGAATTAAGTTCAACCATGGAGTCTTCTAGATTATACATGTGGCAGAATCTGGTGGATGATATCCAACGGCCAGTAGTGCTCAGATTTGCCATCTTTGTACCATCAGATTGGCTTCATCCAACGACCAACTTTCAAAGTTTTTCACACACTATATAGGGGGTATAGATGTGCCGGTCTGTTGTAATGGATCCAAAGTATATCTATTTAGTGGAGTGCACTCTAGACACATTATCTATTTATTTTTCTCTAACCTTCCGTAGCCATGCAACCAAGCCACATAAGCTTCATGGGTGCCCACCACATCATATTATTCATACTACGTTGATTGAAAAAAAGATAAATCACCCAAAACAAGATCTTCCCGTTTTTTGTTCCTACGATGTTGTGCCGTGCACGTACCTACTAGTTGTATAGTGGTAGTACTAGTAATATAGTATTTGGAGTACAAACTTGGTACTAGTAGGAGTAGTACTAGTACGGAATGCTCCTACTCTATCAACGAGCCCCGTCTGACACCAAATTTCTTGGCTTCCGTGCTATAGCTAGATCTTCCCCTCGTTTCTGTTTTCCAACCCGGTGGTGGGCGGGGTGTCGGTTTGCTCAACGGCGGTCCCACATGAAGGTGAAAATGCTAGGCAACACGCCTTCCCTAAGCTATGTGTCGTGCCGGACGAGCCGTGTTGTACTCCCGATTCCCGGGTGTGTGGGGGTGCGACGCGAACGCGGCAGGCCTTTTCCTTTTACCAACAATGTGCCCGTGCGCTGCGACAGATCCAAAGTAGTAGAATAGTAGTGTTTGTTCACAAACTTGAAAGAAATCACTATTGTTTTGATATACTCCTAATATATTACTCCCTCCGTACCTAAATATTTGTCTTTTTTGAGATTTCAAATGGACTATCACATATGGATTATGTAGACATATTCTAGTGTTTCTAGCAAGATGCCCGCGCGTTGCACGAAGTTGATGGAAAAGGTAAGCACAACTTATAAATTGGCGGATGGAGTACTAGTTACAGTGATGCATACAATTAAGCAAAGGGATCTGAAAGTGCGTTATATCGACTAGAGGGGGGGTGAATAGGCGATTTTTATGAAAGTCTTCAAAATGTGAAGGTTATGAAGACAAACAGTACAGATATGCCTATCACTTAAGCAGCGGAATTTAGATTACACTAGGCAAGCCATGGTCAAGTATTCAATAGAGTGAAAGCACAAGACAAGTAGCTGCAGTGTAATAAGGATCAGGTAGGAAGAAGTTATGAAGCCAAACAAATCATACAGTTATGTTGTGAAGACAGAAGATAAAGCAAGCATACAATGGCTTCACAATGTGTAATAGTAAGTAAAAGGAAGTGAAGATGAAACCAGTGACACGCTGAAGACAATGATTTGTTGGACCAGTTCCAGTTGCTGTGACAACTGTACGTCTGCTTGGAGCGGCTAGGTATTTAAACCAAAGGACACACAGTCCCAGACACCCAGTCCTGAACACGCAGCTCAGGACACCCAGTCCTCACCGTTTTCTCCTTGAGCTAAGGTCACACAGACCTCGCCCAATCACTCTGGTAAGTCTTCAAGGTAGACTCCCAAACCTTCACAGACTTTGTTCACCGGCAATCCACAATTTCTCTTGGATGCTCAGAACGCGACGCCTAACCGGCTGGAGGATGCACAGTCCTCAAGTGTAATAAGTCTTCAGATCACTCAAAAAAGAAGACTTAAGTGATGCCCAATTTACTCTGGCTCTGGGTGGTTAGGGCTTTTCTCCTCGCTAGGAATTTTCTCTCAAAGGCTTCGAGGTGGGTTGCTCTCAAACGACAAAAGCCGTGCACTGAAATCTGAGCAGCCAACCGTTTATGGTTGTAGGGGGTGGACTATTTATAGCCACTGGGCAACCCGACCTGATTTGTCCGAAATGACCCTGGGTCACTAAGGAACTGACACGTGTACCAACGGTCAGACTTCAAACTCACACGGCAACTTTACTTGGGCTATAAGTAAAGCTGACTTGTCCGACTCTGGACAAGATTTGCTCTCATAGTCTTCGCTCGAAGATATAGGTTTTGAAATAGGCATCACTTCAGTCATTCTGACTGGTTCTCTTGGACCCCACTTAACAGTATGGTGGTTCCTATGACTCAACACAAATGAAATAAAACTATGAAGGATCTAAGTCTTCGAGTTCCATAGGCTTCACGTGGTGTCTTCTCTTGTCATAGTCTTCAATGTGAATATCTTCATATACCACCATTGTCTTCAATGTCTTCATACATTTTTAGGGGTCATCTCTGGTAGTAAAACCGAATCAATGAGAGACTTCTACCTGTGTTATCCTGAAATTCTCACAAACACATTAGTCCCTCAACTAGGTTTGTCGTTAATACTCCAAAACCAATTAGGGGTGGCACTAGATGCACTTACAATCTCCCCCTTTTTGGTGATTGATGACAAACTAGTTGAAGTTTTTCAACGAGGAATATAATTTGCGAAATTGTAAAGGAATTGTCTTCATAAGCTGCAAGGGCTCCCCCTGAAGATGTGCATATAAGTGTTTTGCTTCTGGAACGCAAATGCACATGGCAGGTTGTACTTGTGGAAATCCACTTCAACTTATGATGACAATCCACTATGCATGTAGAAGTATATGAAGAGAATGACATGCATAATGAAAAATGGACGTCTGCGGAATGATCTAAGTGCGGAATTTATTGTCGTACATGCGGAATTTATCTTCGCAAAACATAGTGGCAAACCAGTAGCAGACGACCATCGAGTTTAAGTGTTACAACTCAAAGAACCAAATGTAGCAAAACGAGAGTTGTAAGCATGAAGCAAAATGTAGCAAAATATAAAGGCACCCGCCCATAGTGACCCGCTTGAAGACTATAAACAGCATATGCTTCTCCCCCTTTTGTCAGTGATGACCAAAAAGGTTTGAAGACATAGAGTTTTCTACGCGTTCCCAGGCGCAGCAGGGTCGGTGGAGGTGTTTGGCGGTGCAGACGATTTTGGTGCAGATTCGACGCGCGCTGAAGGAGGTGGAGGTGATGTAGCATCGTCTTCTTCTTCGATAATCCGTGCAGTCACCGTGGCAGCAGAGGAAGAGAACTCCGAATCTTCAAGTGATGGAGTTCTGCGTAGCATAGCCCTTCGAGGAGGCGTGGAGTCAAATTTGAAGCGCTCTGTGAAGCCATCCTCTTGAAGTTCAGCTTCAGGACACATCATCGTGAGTCCTTTCCAAGTGCTGCGACAGGTTTCGTGTGCAACAAATGCATTCTTGGTTGCAAGATTTCTGATACGATTGACGTCCTCCATGATGCTTTTCATCTGCCTCTTGAGCCAGTCGTGATGCCGATCTTGCTTTTGGTGAAGAGCCACAAGAAGCTCTCGGTCATTGAGGGCACGAGCGCGCTTCTTGGGTCGCTGAGCAGCTGTGCTGTCAGTGGCTTCAGTAGATGCAGGTGCACGTGTGGTGCCAGCCAACGGATACACTCTGGAGATGGCTTCAACACCTTCAACATTCTGGGTGAAGCTCTGGTGTTCTGCATTCTGAAGACTTAATGGTTGCTTGGCAGGCTCAGGATATATAGCTTCAGCAGAGGTGTCCACATCTGGCAAGAAGATCCGATGGTTGCGGGCTGAGGGCTGATATGAAATCGCAGAGTGAAGCTTGATCAGCCTCATAACCCAAGGAGCATAAAACTTCAAGCCAAATAAATCTGAGCCGGATGCCGCAAGCTGGCGTATGAAGAAGTCCTGCGCATTGAAGCATTTGCCATGAAGGATGTAGAATATGAGAGTCTTCATTGCACCGTCAACCTTGGCATGCGGAGAGTGTCCCTTAATGGGCCAAAGAGTCCGCCTGATGATGTGATATATGGTTCTGGGCAGGTACTCTAGGTCTTCAACGAAGAACTCAGTTGGATAAGGCGCATCATGGGGCAATGGCTTCATCATTGAGAGCATCTGACTCATATTTGGTTCAGGCCTCTGGAATATGCTCTCAATTGCTTCAGCATGTAGTTGACAGCCTTCCTTGAAGAATGCGCCAGGAGTGGGAAGGCCGGTAAGCTCAATGATATCAAATGCATTGGCTTCATGATGGACATTGCCGGTCATCCACTCAGGACCCAAGTCTTCGGATCTCTGTTGTAGGCTTTGATATGAAGGGTGGCATAGAATTGAAGCAGAAGCTCTTCATTCCAGTGCTCTTCATCTGTGATAAATGGCAGCAAACCCACTTGCTTGAAGCAATCCAGTGCTTCTTCCAGGCTGGGCAGACCAGCAACAGCTTCAACCTCAATGCGCTTGTGCGGGAAGATGCGGCCTTGGTTGTATAGGATGCATGAGTAATAGTTTCATTGTGAATAGCTCCAGAACCTATCTGATACAATCCGTTCCCTTGAATAAGGGTTCTTGGAGCTGTTGAAGAACGTATTATCTGCCCTGAAGCTATTGATGTTAAAGGAGCCAGGAGCTGATGCAGGACCTGGGAACCTTGGCAGTCGTGGGATCGGCTTCTGGACCTGAGGCCTGTGCGCGACATGATAGTTGAATTGGGGACCGGCAGCAGACTCATGCACAGAAGTGTCAGGAGCAGTAGCTTCAGTGTCTTCTGAAGCTGTTGTTGGGGAGGGCTCCACATGGGCTTCAATGTTGGTGGTGGCAGCCTCAATATTTTCCGCCTCCACTTGACTAGCTGGAGGGTCAGACGCAGGCACGTTCTCCTGGAGAACTGCTTCTTGGTGGAGCGGGGGAGTGGGTTCTGGTGGTACTTCTTCATTGTCTTCGGCTGATGCAGCCGGAATGTCTTCAGCTGAATCTTGAGGCCGTAGTCCCTTGCGAAGCCTGCGGAATGCAAACGACGCCTTTGGAGTTGGAGTGGGCTGGACATCAGATTCTTCTTCCGCTTGTGGGCGATCCGCCCATGATGCATCTTGTGCAATTGGCGTCAGAGGACGACCAATGCTGATGAGTTCGCTTGTCTCAAGCTGAGGAAGGGCTGCATCATCTTGTACATTGTCCTGATGACCAATGTCTTCAGCAGCGATGGGGTCGGCTGCTGGAATATCTTCAGCTTCAGGAGCCTCTGTGGGAGCAGGCTCATGAACTGTCAGCTGACGATCTGCATCAGGATAGATGACAGAGAGAGGTTCAACTATCAAGGGCTCTGTGGGAGCAGCCCGAGCTTTCTTGATCTTGCGCTTCTTCTTGGTGGGGTCAGATGGAGAGGCTTCAGAGTGTTTCCTCTTCCTTGCTTCAGCCTCGGTTGTCCGTGTCTTCTTGAGCTCTGAAGCGGTTGACCGGCTCTTTGGCTTTGAGCCAGTCGTAGTAGTGGGGAAGACAGTCGGAGTAGCTTCTTGTCTTGGTGCCTCTGGTTCAGGCACAGCAGGCTTCTTCTTCTTCTTCGCGGCCATCCTGGGGTCGATGCCGGGACGCCCAAGTGCCTTGCGCTTCTCGGCCTCATTGTAGGCATGCACACAGCAATCAGCCAGAGTCTTCATTCACTCCCGCGAACCTTGAGCTTCTGCACGCTTTTTCAGAAAGTTCTCCTTTAGCTCGTGCAACATGATCTTGAAGTTCTTCACTTCTTGCACACTGAGCTTGGCCATATGCTGCTTGAACTGAGCCTTTTCAAAATCAATTTTCTGCTTCAGTTCAACAATGCTCTGGGCAATTGCAAGTTCTGAAGCAATAGCGCCTTGGAAGGCGACGCTGAGGCCAATGGGCAGCTGCAGATCATCGAAGCTGATATTTGGTGTAGCAAACCACTCGTCGATGAAGTTGTGGATGATGGCGACATCAAAGAGAGGCAGATTGTTGAAGATTTCAGCTTCTTCCTTGCTCTTGATGAGCTGCTCAAGAGCGTCATCTCCAAGATCTTCATCACTTGACAGATCAATGGTTTCACTGCGCAGAATGGCAGCAGCTGTGAGCTCTTTGCCTGTGTGTGGCTGAGGCTTCTTGGCTTCCTGGGGTTTGGAGACTCGTGATAAGTCTTCAGACTACACACTGGCTTCAGGAGGTGCAGTAGCCATTTGCTTCGCCCTTGAGATTTTGGGTGAAGGGGCCGGCTTTGAAGCTTTTGGCTTCTTCATCTACTTTGGCTCTGGCGCAGCAGGCGCATCATCAGACTTAGTGTCAGCTGGAGGATCATTCACGGCAGTCCCTTGGACTAGGATGCGGGTGATGAGGCCCTCAAGATTTGCATACGGACGGATGATATTGGGGTCTGCCTCGCGTGTGCCATCTGCCCTTGGTGCAGAGGGACCAGGGTTGAAGTCTAAGCCCAATTTCTTCTTGTTGTGCTTCGCTGACCTCTGGGCAAACTGGAAGTTGCGCTTGAACAGATTGTCATCACGACACCAGAGTAGTGACGACGGATGTGCTTCAGCTGGCTGTGGCCCACGAACCATGCACGGGAAGAAGCCTTGAGCAATGGCTTCATCTCTGGACCTGGGCACGAGATTTTTGTATAGTATGTCTCCCCATGGTCTCTTGATGGCGCTTTTCTTAGCATACTCCTTGGTGACGAAGCGGTATTTGAACCATTGCTCCGCCCAATTGCGTCGAATCCATTGGATTCGTGTCTTGCGCTGATTGTAATCCTCTTCAGGATCTGTCTGGTACAGCTCTGAGAGGTCATCGGGCAGATCTCTTGATGTTTCCCCTCGACGCTTTCTGCCACCCTTCCTTGCTGGTTTTTCTGTAGCCATAAACCTTAACTTGGAAGGCTTCAAGACGTTCAAAGGCTTCAAAGGCTTTCTTTTGCTGGACCAACAGGAACTGGCTTCAGGAGAATTGATGTGACGCTATAAGAACTCTGCAAATGAATGCAGACTATGAGAACCAAAAGATTCTCCCACGGACATGTACCTGTGACAGCATTAAGGTGCGAGGGAAGGGGAAGAGGTCATATGCATTCTCAGAAGATTTTGAAGATAAATCAGTTTAGAAGACATTGACCTCATCGTGCGAAGACATTCACTTATAGAAAAGGAGTTGGTTCCAGATTTGTACGAACCCATAGATTAGTAGAAGTGAGGAATCTAACTACTTCATGAAGCACAAGTGAATATACTAGGCAAGTTATGAGATGCAGACTAAGAGAGATCTAACTTGTGTGAATAGAAACTTCTTATGGCAGAAAGTGACCGAACTATAGGATCAAAAGAGGCTGTAAAAAGAGGTTTTATTTACCACACTTGGAACTGCTGGACGGAGTGGGAGATGAGGCCGAGCAGTTCGATCTTGTGTGCCCTAACTTGGCGACGGAAGACACCTACGGCGACGGCGGAGAGAGTGATGTCCGCGGTCGGCGTGAAAACGGCGTCGGCGAGGTTGCGGCAGTGAAGCGCTTCGTCGCCGGCGTCGTCGAGAGCTAGCGGTGGTGCTAGGGTTCGTGCGAGGGAGGAAGAAGGAGATAATGACCGCGGTGAGTGTGTATTTATAGTCACAGGGGCGGCACTGCGCTATTACACAGGTGCCCCTGGCGAGTCGCATCTGAACAGCACGTGGCCATCATGCGGAGTCTCGGGGGCAGTTCCACATCCCACGCACGCCTGGATTGTCGGGTGGTCGTTCCTACTTCTCCGGATTTCTTGTGGATGAATGAGCATTGAAAACGGTTTTAAAGTTTGTCTCTGTGTCTTCTGCTCACAAGGACGCAGAGAAGACATTCGACAGTTTCAATAGGATGCATATGACTTGGAGAGATATAATTTGAGATAGAAAGCATAGAGAGATTAGGGTCCGATCACATTCACTTAGTTCAAAAGATTCAAAACAAGAAGACATAGCTATAAGTGAATGCTGTAGAGGACAGAACACTAGTATATATATATATATATATATATATATATATATATATATATATATATAATCCACGCAGTGAAGATAATCATGAAGACATGTTGGGAATGAAACCAGACCAAATGTGAAGACATTGCAAGGTAACGCCGTGAGTGAAACACTTCAAAATAGAACGTTTGGTGGTGGCGTTACCCACCGTATAGGAAGTATTAGACCCAGACACGGCGCACAATTATCGTGGTGCTCCGAAGTCAATTTCCACATTAATGTATTCACACTTAGAATGTATGTCTTCATTGATTGAAGATATACGTTACTTCGTGTGTTGCACATCTAAGTCATCAATATGCATAAGTGTTAGGATGTGTGCCTGATCACAGGACATTTGAGGATTCCAAGATATTTAGCTCACACCGTAACTTGCAAAATCTCTTCTCATCCAAGGGCTTGGTGAAGATATCTGCCAATTGCTCTTCAGTGTTGACGTGTATGATATCAATATCTTCCTTTGCAACATGATCTCTGAGAAAGTGATGAAGAATTTCAATGTGCTTTGTCTTCGAGTGCTGAACTGGGTTGTTGGCGATCTTGATGGCGCTTTCGTTGTCGCAGTAAAGAGGCACTTGCTTCAGATGAATGCCATAGTCCTTGAGAGTTTGCTTCATCCACAGAAGCTGAGCGCAGCAAGATCCAGCAGCAATGTATTCAGATTCAGCAGTGGAGAGGGATACACAGTTCTGCTTCTTTGAAGACCAACATACAAGTGATCGTCCCAGAAAGTGACATGTGCCTGATGTAGACTTCCGATCAACCTTGTCACCAGCATAATCAGCATCCGAGAATCCAACCAGATCAAACTCTGAGCCCTTTGGATAGCACAATCCTAGAGTTGAGGTGTGAGCCAAATATCGAAGAATTCGCTTCACTGCTAAGTGATGCGACTCCTTTGGTGCCGCTTGAAATCGAGCACACATGCAAACACTAAGCATAATATCTGGCCTAGATGCACATAAATAAAGCAAAGAACCAATCTTGGAGCGGTATACCTTTTGATCGAACTCTTTACCATTGTCGTCAGGACCCAGATGATGTTTGGCGGGCATTGGTGTTGTGAAGCCTTTGCAGTCTTGCATACCGAACTTCTTCAGGCACTCTTTGAGATACTTCTCTTGAGATATGAAGATGCCATTGCGTTGTTGCCATATCTGAAGACCGAGGAAGAACTTCAGCTCCCCCATCATAGACATCTGATATTGCTCTTGCATCATATATCCAAACTCCTCACTGTACTTCTGATTGGTGCAGCCGAAGATAATGTCATCCACATATATTTGGCACACAAACATTTCACCATCATATGTCTTCGTGAAGAGAGTGGGATCTAGGGAGCCAGGTATGAAGCCTTTGCTCTTCAGGAAGTATTTGAGTGTGTCATACCAGGCCCGAGGGGCTTGTTTGAGGCCATACAGTGCCTTATTGAGCTTGTAAACCATGTCAGGATGTTTTGGATCTTCAAACCCAGGTGGTTGTGCAACATATACTTCTTCTTCAATCTTGCCATTGAGAAAGGCACTCTTCACATCCATTTGATATAAAAGTATGTTATGATGATTTGCATAGGCCAGCAGTATACGGATGGCTTCAAGTCTGGCCACAAGAGCAAATGTTTCATCGAAGTCAGTGCCTTCCACTTGAGTATATGCTTGAGCAACAAGACGAGCTTTGTTTCTGACAACTTGACCATGCTCATCTTGCTTGTTGCGGTATATCCATTTGGTGCCTATTATGTTATGCTTCCGTGGATCAGGACGCTTAACCAATTCCCATACATTGTTCAGCTCAAACTGATGAAGCTCTTCTTGCATTGCTTGAATCCATTCAGGTTCCATAAAGGCTTCTTCAACTTTCTTGTGTTCTGAAATTGAGACGAATGCGAAGTGCCCACAGAAATTTGCCAGTTGAGTTGCCCTTGAACGAGTGAGTGGACCAGGTGCATTGATGCTGTCAATTATTCTGTCGATCTGCACTTCATTGGCAACACGAGGATGTATAGGTCGAAGACTTTGCTCTTGCTGATCTATGTTATCGTTGGGAGGAATGTCTTCAGGCTGAGCATTGTCTTCATGTGGATCAGGTGCTGAGATGATAAGTTCTTCTTCAGGATGAGCTTCAGAAGGTATAATTTCTCCAGTTCCCATTAGCTTGATTGATTCACTTGCAGGAACTTCATCTAGCACATCTGGCAGTTGCTCTCTTTGTGAACCATTGGTCTCATCGAACCGCACGTCCACTGTTTCAACCACTTTGTAGTGAAAGAGATTGAATACTCTGTAGGAGTGCGAATCCTTTCCATATCCAAGCATAAAACCCTCATGTGCTTTTGGTGCAAATTTTGTGGTGTGGTGTGGGTCCTTGATCCAGCATCTTGCGCCAAATACTCTGAAGTAACTGACATTTGGCTTCTTGCGAGTTAGGAGTTCATAAGATGTCTTGTTCAGAAGCTTGTGAAGATAAACACGGTTGATTATATGGCATGCAGTGTCAATGGCTTCAGGCCAGAATTTTCTTGGAGTCTTGTATTCATCTAGCATCGTTCTGGCCATCTCAATGAGTGTTCTGTTCTTGCATTCGACGATGCCATTCTGCTGTGGCATGTACGGAGCTGAGAATTCATGTGTGATGCCCAAGGTATCAAGATATGTGTCAAGGCCAGTGTTCTTGAATTCAGTGCCATTGTCACTTCTGATGTGCTTTATCTTGGCGCCATAGTTGTTCATAGCTCGATTGGCGAAGCGTCTGAAGACATCCTGCACTTCAGTCTTGTAAAGGATTATGTGCACCCAAGTATATCTAGAGTAATCATCAACAATGACAAAGCCATAGAGCCAAGCAGTAGTGGAAAAAGTTGAGTAGTGAGTGGGACCAAAAAGATCCATGTGAAGCAGTTCGAAGGGTCGAGTAGTGGTCAAGATTGTCTTCGAAGGATGTTTTGCCCTTGTCATCTTCCCTGCTTCACAGGCGCCGCATAAGTGATCTTTCTTGAACTTGACACCCTCGATGCCTATGACATGCTTCTTCTTTGCAAGGGTGTGGAGGTTCCTCATGCCAGCATGCCCAAGCCTTCGATGCCAAAGCCAGTATTCTGAAGCTTTTGCCAGAAGACATACTGCAAGCTGTGGCCCTGCTGAGAAATCTACCACGTACAAATCATCTTTCCGATACCCTTCAAACACTAGAGACTTGTCAGATTCCATTAGTACTAGGCAACGATATTTTCCAAAAATTACAATCATGTTCAAATCGCAAAGCATTGAGACAGACATTAAGTTGAAGCCAAGGGATTCAACAAGCATGACTTTATCCATGTGTTGATCCTTTGAGATTGCAACTCTACCTAGACCCAATACCTTACTTTTACCAGTGTCAGCAAATGTGATGTGGCTCTTGTCGGATGGACGTAAGGTTGAGTCCATAAAAAGACTTCTTTTGCCAGTCATGTGATTTGTACACCCACTGTCAATAATCCATTCTGAAGACTCTGAAGACGCTGGTGTCGTACCCTACAGTGGAGTTAGGGGGATAGGCTTCACGAAGAGAATTGTGAAGCAAAAACATTTGACGAACCAGTGGGTTATGAAAACTTAGATCCAGGTTAGGACTAATAGGGAGAGTAGCATGCGATTCAGGAACGAAATACATAGTGATGCCATTCGGGCATTTGATCTTGTGCCCCACAAGATTTTTAAGGTCCCCAGCAATAGCGTCAGAAGATTTTGGTTTTCTGCTGGAGACCTTTCCCTGCAAAAGAGAGTTAAGCTTTCTTAACCACCCACATCTTCAAGGGTGGCTTAGAAGCAATAAGTCTAAGTGCAGCATCTGAGAATTTGAGCTTTGGAGCCCTAGCAAACAGTCTAGCAGGCGGGCAATAGTACTCATAAGAATAGGCAGAATAGTTCTTGGTCATATGAACATGACGGTTTGAAGAACCGCTCTCATATTCATATGCCTGAGTATGGTTTCCCTGCAAAACATTTGCGTTCGTGTGACTCAAGTGAGTCCTCTGTCTGTATGAAGCCTTTGGACCATATGAAGCCTTTGGTCTGAGGTTTGTCTTCTTCATGTGAGGTGTCATGAGGACATTCACAGGAAGATTCTCCAGACACATTTTTGGAACCCAGATCTTCTTCATAGGCGGTCCATTCCTGCAGTTAGTACCAATGTACCTAGCAAACACTTCACCATTCTGATTTCTAAACAGCTTATAGTTTGCATCAAAGGATTCATCAATGATAATTGGGTTAGCAGAGGTGAAGCCAGACAGATTGGATGGATCTGCTGAGGATTCCTTTGCAGCAACCCATGTGGTTTTGGGGTACTGCTCAGGTTTCCAGTAAGAGCCATCAGCATTTACTTTCCTCACGAACCCAACACCCTCTTTCCAAGGGTTTCGGTTCAGAATCTGCTTCTTGAGGACATCACATAATGTCTGATGTCCTTTGAGACTTTTGTACATTCCTGTTTCAAGCAATGTCTTCAACCTAACATTCTCATCAGCAATAGCAGTGGTATCCTCAGCAGAGGGGTTAGTTACCACTTCAACAGTTGAAGATATTGCAACAGCAGTAGCAGTGGAACATTCAGCAACAGAAGTAGCATTATCACGCACAATGCATTTAAGGCATGGTGGTTCAAATCCTTCCTGGGCGGAACTGATCTGTTCGGCACGAAGTGACTCGTTTTCCTTTTGAAGGTCTTCATGAGCCGCTCTCAATTTCTCAAGTTCTTGCTTCCTTTGAAGATAATCATAGGACAACTTTTCATGAGTAGTTGAGAGAGTATCATGACGATCTTTAAGTTCCTGATACTTAACATGAAGATTTTTTATGTCTTCAATTAAGGATTCAGATCGAGTCATTTCAGCACCCAACAGATCATCGCTTCTGTCTAACAGTTTTTCAATGTGTTCCATGGCTTTCTGTTGTTCAGTTGCAATTTTAGCAAGTGTTTTGTAGCTGGGCTCTGAATCACAATCAGAATCATCATCACTGGATGTTTGATAGTGAGTAGTGCGTGTGTTTACCTTGGCACCGCGTGCCATGAAGCAGTAGGTAGGAGTAGAGTCGTCCTTGTCATTTGCATCGGTGTTGGTGATGAAGTCATTGTCTTCAGTGTTGAAGATGGACTTGGCGACGTATGCTGTAGCCAGACTCGCAATGCCAGAATCAGACTCCTCCTCAGACTCCACCTCTACCTCCTCAGAAGCAGACTCCTCCTCTGAGTCCATTTCCTTGCCAACAAACGCACGTGCCTTGCCAGATGAGCTCTTCTTGTGTGATGAAGACTTTGAGGAAGACTTGGAAGAAGACTTTGAGTATTTCTTCTTCTTCTTGTCGTCAGAATCATATTCCTTGCTCTTCTTCTTCTTTCTGTTCTCATTGTCCCACTGTGGACATTCAGAGATGAAGTGTCCAGTTTTCTTGCACTTGTGGCATGTTTTCTTCTTGTAGTCATGAGCAGATGCTTCATCATTCCTTGAGCTTGATCGTGAAGACTTTCTGAAGCCTTTCTTCTTGGTGAATTTCTGGAACTTCTTCACTAACATTGCAAGTTCCCTTCCAATGTCTTTAGGATCATCAGAACTGCTGTCAGATTCTTCTTCAGATGAGGACACAACTTTTGCCTTCAAGGCACGAGTTCGCCCATAGTTTGGACCGTAGATATCTCTTTTCTCAGAAAGCTGAAACTCATGTGTGTTGAGCCTCTCAAGTATGTCAGACGGATCGAGTGTCTTGAAGTCTGGACGTTCTTGAATCATCAGGGCTAGGATGTCAAACGAACTGTCAAGTGATCTCAGCAGCGTCTTGACGATTTCATGTTTGGTGATCTCAGTGGCGCCGAGGGCTTGAAGCTCATTTGTGATGTCAGTGAGCCGGTCAAATGTGTGTTGGACATTCTCATTGTCATTTCGCTTGAAGCGGTTGAAGAGGTTGCGAAGAACACTGATTCTTTGATCTCTCTGAGTTGAGATGCCTTCATTGACTTTGGAGAGCCAGTCCCAGACCAGCTTGGATGTCTCCAAGGCACTCACACGGCCGTACTGTCCCTTGGTCAGATGACCACAGATGATATTCTTGGCAGTAGAGTCCAGTTGAGTGAACTTCTTGACATCAGCAGCAGTGACACCTTCTCCAGCCTTGGGAACGCTGTTTTCGATGACATACCATAGGTCGACGTCAATGGCTTCAAGATGCTTGCGCATCTTATTCTTCCAATAGGGATATTCAGTTCCATCGAAGACAGGGCACGCAGCGGAGACTTTGATTATTCCTGCAGTCGACATAGCTAAAACTCCAGGTGGTTAAACCGAATCACATAGAACAAGGGAGCACCTTGCTCTGATACCAATTGAAAGTGCGTTATATCGACTAGAGGGGGGGTGAATAGGCGATTTTTATGAAAGTCTTCAAAACGTGAAGGTTATGAAGACAAACAGTACAGATATGCCTATCACTTAAGCAGCGTAAGTTAGATTACACTAGGCAAGCCATGGTCAAGTATTCAATAGAGTGAAAGCACAAGACAAGTAGCTGCAGTGTAATAAGGATCAGGTAGGAAGAAGTTATGAAGCCAAACAAATCATACAGTTATGTTGTGAAGACAGAAGATAAAGCAAGCATGCAATGGCTTCACAATGTGTAACAGTAAGTAAAAGGAAGTGAAGATGAAACCAGTGACATGCTGAAGATAATGATTTGTTGGACCAGTTCCAGTTGCTGTGAAAACTGTACGTCTGGTTGGAGCGGCTAGGTATTTAAACCAAAGGACACACAGTCCCGGACACCCAGTCCTGAACACGCAGCTCAGGACACCCAGTCCTCACCGTTTTCTCCTTGAGCTAAGGTCACACAGACCTCGCCCAATCACTCTAGTAAGTCTTCAAGGTAGACTCCCAAACCTTCACAGACTTTGTTCATCGGCAATCCACAATTTCTCTTGGATGCTCAGAACGCGACGCCTAACCGGCTGGAGGATGCACAGTCCTCAAGTGTAATAAGTCTTCAGATCACTCAGACAAGAAGACTTAAGTGATGCCCAATTTACTCTGGCTCTGGGTGGTTAGGGCTTTTCTCCTTGCTAGGAATTTTCTCTCAAAGGCTTCGAGGTGGGTTGCTCTCAAACGACAAAAGCCATGCACTGAAATCTGAGCAGCCAACCGTTTATGGTTGTAGGGGGTGGACTATTTATAGCCACTGGGCAACCCGACCTGATTTGTCTGAAATGACCCTGGGTCACTAAGGAACTGACACGTGTACCAACGGTCAGATTTCAAACTCACACGACAACTTTACTTGGGCTACAAGTAAAGCTGGCTTGTCCGACTCTGGACAAGATTTGCTCTCATAGTCTTTGCTCGAAGATATAGGTTTTGAATTAGGCATCACTTCAGTCATTCTGACTGGTTCTCTTGGACCCCACTTAACAGTACGATGGTTCCTATGACTCAACACAAATGAAATAAAACTACGAAGGATCTAAGTCTTCGAGTTCCATAGGCTTCACGTGGTGTCTTCTCTTGTCATAGTCTTCAATGTGAATATCTTCATATACCACCATTGTCTTCAATGTCTTCGTACATTTTTAGGGGTCATCTCTAGTAGTAAATCGAATCAATGAGGGACTTCTACCTGTGTTATCCTGCAATTCTCACAAACACATTAGTCCCTCAACTAGGTTTGTCGTCAATACTCCAAAACCAATTAGGGGTGGCACTAGATGCACTTACAAGATCACACATGTCGGTATTGACTGGAACGAGAATGCAACAACACAATAAGATTTAAGGCCACGATGATGCAATCGCAGTGGTGGTTACAGAAGGCAAGAAGAAAGATGGATCCACGAATGTACGACCTCCTCCTCCTCAACTTTGTGTGCCGGGCCACCGACCGGCGGCTAAGGAGCGGCGGCTTTTGTGGCGAGGTCGAGGTGCTTCTCAGCAAAGGCATCCAAGGCTTCCAGCCGGTTGAGGAAGGCGAACGTCGTAGCATCCTCACTGGCCTTGTAGATACCTATGTACATGATTTGCTCGTACAGATGGATGTGTAGGTCGACGAATTCTTGCAGGGCGAGGCGCCTCGCGGCGAGCGCGACCTCCAGGTGGACATTCTTTGTGGCGTCGACGGGCAGTCGCAGGGCCACTAGTGCTTGAAAGAGGTTCCGGCCATGGAGGCCGATTAGGGTGGCAGGCAATGAGGAGCTCCGGCACGCGGGCTGGAGGAGTACGGTGATGTCGTCCGCGAGCTTCTTGAGGATGGTGAACTTGTTGCTGGTGGCAACGATCATCTGGTCCAACTGAGAGTCGTAGTTGGCGTCGACAGCGGCCATCCACTTGCCGCTCACTCGCATCGCCGCCATGGGTCTGGAGTGAGCTCTTTTGCGCTTAGTGTAGGTGCTTAGGCAAATGCTTAGGTGCGTACGGTGTGGTAGATGCATTGGAATGGAGGGGCGCCTTTATATGAGGGCAATGAGGGCAAACTGTGTTGCATTCACATCGTGCAGTCTCTTTTCCCGGACCTCCTCCCATTACTTCCCTCATGCATTAATTGAAGGAGGATGCATTGGCTGTTCAACATATCGGGAACCGCTACTCCCTCCCTCGTCTGCATTAAAGTCGTATCGGGAGCTGCGCCGCCCGCTGTCAAATCGAATACTCCCTCCATCTAGGTGAGTATTAAGTCATCTTACGAAAACCAAATAGTAAACACATAGGCGTGGTGCATTAACTCTCACGTTGTTTCTTATTTTTGGACATAAATAGAGGAATCAACCAAGAAGAGATGTGGGGCTTGTATGCTTTTAATGACTTGAAACTATCAAACATGACATGCAGTGGTCAGTTCGTTACACAAGAACAAATACAACCCACGTCAGCACACACGCATCTTATATAGCATCACATTCAATGGCTATCAAAGATGAATGAGACCAAATTATATCTCATCTAGATGAGTTCTAGCAAAACTGTATTAATAATACTTAGTACTCCTGTGCCATGTATCATATATTAGTATCATGTAGTACTTTATTTATTTATGAGGTATCCAGATGGCACTGCACCGCCAAGAAAAGAGGGTAACATTAAAATTATGGACTACTTTTTTGAGTATGTTGGTAAGGTCCAGTCATAGTCTCTTGTTGAAATCTCTAAAAAGACAAATACTCCCTCCGTCCGGAAATACTTGTCATCAAAATGGATAAAAGGAAATGTATCTAGACATATTTTAGTTTTATATACATCTCTTTTTATCCATTTTGATAACTAGTATTTTCGGACGGAGGGAGTAGAAAACAGAGTTGGTGATGATGGTGTGCGTGCCATCCTGCAATATAGGCCGAAACTATGATGATTTTTATAGCAAATTCGGAAACTATACACCCTAATGGAGAAAAATCAAAAGTATCACCCCGTCGGCCTCTTGTTGGCCGAAAAGGGACTTTTCGGCCTCCTGTTGGCCGAAGAGTGACTTTTCGGCCAACAGTTGGCCAAAAAGGACTTTTCGGCCAACGGTTGGCCAAAAAGTACTTTTCGGCCAACAGTTGGCCAAAGAGTCCCTCTTCGGCCAACACCTGCTCTACTTTTTAGAAAATTCATATCAAATAGGATTTTTAGTATTTTAATTTGATTCTTTTTGCATTAGATTAGAAATTTTACGAAGTTTCTGCAGATATCAAGTTTGACTAGATTTGGAAGTTTGAATTTGAATTTTCATGAATTTTCTCAAATCACTAGATTGCCTATAATTTGAGCTAGGAGTATTCTTTTTAGATGATTCTTTTTGCTACTGGTTCTTTGTGACTTTGTTTATCAGTAGTAATTAATTGGTGAATTTTAGGATTATTTAAAATTAGGTTTTTACGTCATTCCCTCCATCCATTTTCTCCCGCCATTTTATTTCTCGCCATTATCTCCCTCCATTTTCTTTCCCTCCATTCTCTCTCGCCATCTTCTTTCCCGCCATCTTCTTTCTCGCCATCTTCACTTCTCAACTTATAAAACGAGCCTCATGGTGTCCATGATCGTAGATAACGTCGTCTGACACGGTCTGTGTCTCCTGCGCTGGTGCTGCTGGTGGAGTGTGAAACACTGTCTGAGAGCAGTCATAAGTGTTTGCAGCTTCGTCATCATCATCGGAGAGTGTTTCACACTTATGACTTCTCTCACACAGTGTTTCACACTCCACATGAAGGCATAATCATCATCCTCCGTCGATGCAGCACTCCTTAGTGTGGCGGGAGAGAATGGCGGGAAATAAAATGGCGGCAAAGAAAATGGAGGGAAAAAGATTGCGGGAAAGTATTTTTTTTGTCATGTATAAAACGGCAATGGTTGTACAGGATTTACAAGGCACTTTTAAATATAAACTCCTATGAAGCGCAAAACAAGTTTTCTAGTAGGATAAAAGAAATAAAATACTACAAATACTACAAATAAAATAGCTACTGATAACTAAACAGAAACAAAAAGAATAAGTCAAAAAACTAAAGAAAAAATTTAAAGCAATTAAAATTAAAAGAAATAGCATAAAACCTAACAAACACTAAAACAGAACTGTTTTCATAAAAACCTAATTTTAAATAATTATAAAATTCGCCAATTAGTTACTACTGATAAACAAATTCACAAAGAACCAGTAGCAAAAAGAATCATCTTAAAAAAACTCCTAACTCAAATTATAGGCAATCTAGTTATTTGAGCAAATTCATGAAAAAATTAAATTCAAACTTTCAAATCTAGTCAAACATGATATCTACAGAAACTTCATAAAATTTCTAATCTAATGCAAAAAGAATCAAATTAAAATACTAAAAATCCTATTTGATATGAATTTTTTTAAACAGTAGAGTAGGTGTTGGCCGAAGAGGGACTCTTTGGCCAACTGTTGGCCAAAAAGTCCTTTTTGGCCAACGGTTGGCCGAAAAGTCCCTCTTCGGCCAACAGGAGGCCGAAAAGTCCCTTTTCGGCCAACAGGAGGCCGACGGGGAGATACTTTTGATTTTTCTCCATTAGGGTGTATAGTTTCCGAATTTGCTATAAAAATCATCATAGTTTCAAAAAAAATCTCGGATCTATATCTAACGGATAGGAAAGAAACTATGGCAATTTTGCAAAAATATACCCACACGTCTCTCCACGTTCGCAAATAAGGCCTTCCCTCGTTCAACCTTTTCTCTCACAAGATAAACTACTCATACAAATGCATCTTGATGTTCCGTGCTAATTTCTTTTAAAATAGTTGCTGCGATAATTGGGTTGAAGTGATATATTTTATGTCTGCCCCGAGTGATTTCAGATTCACTAGTAATAACAAAGAAAGGGTTGCCTTGTTAATTAACAGAAAACGGGGTGAAAACTATCACATGAGGCCGGTAAAAACAAGGCACACTGGGTTCAGCGACATCGTCACTACAGCTGTGCGCGCGCGAGAAGTCAACATCTCGAGGGGGCTACCGAGCGAGGCATCGAGACACAATGTTTGAGAGAGAAACCAATTGACAGATTATGATCAGATCGAGTTGTTACCCTTCTGCTGTCATTGTTGGGGGGGGAGGGAGAGAAAGACATATCGGGAGTGTGCGCGGTAGGCACAGAGGCACAACTAGCGAGTGTGTGTGTGTGTCTGTGTGTGTGCGTGCGTTTGAAAGAGGAGTAGATAGATTATTATCAAGATCGATGTGCCACCTTACTCCTTCGGTGCTGGGTAGTGTGTGTGTATGTTTGAGAGAGAAGCCAGTCGATAGATTAGTATCAAGATCGAGGTGTCACCCTACTCCTTCGGTGTTGGGAAGTGTGGGTGTGTGTGTGGGGGGGCAGTGACACTCACATATGTCTACTCTTATAAAAATACAGAGTTGGTGATGATGGTGTTCCTGCCATCCTACAATATAGGCCATCCAATTTATATCAGACGGACAGGAAGGAAACTATGGCAATTTTGCAAAAAGATACCCACACCCCTCTCCGCATTTGCAAATAAGGCATTCCCTCGTTCATCCTTTTCTCCCACAAGATAAACTTCTCATACAAATGCATCTTGATGTTCTGTGCAACGCATGGGCATCTTGCTAGTAGGGAGAAGGAGTTTGTGTGACACATATCTAGCTATATTAAGGGATAGGTAGATAGCATATGTGTGAGAGACATTATTATAATTTGAGACATTAGTGGCTGTGGGTGGGCGGAATTAAAGTGGTGGGCGTGTTAGACATAGAGAGCGTGTGTGTTTCTGTGAGAGAGACTTGTAGGACGTAGTAGAAGGACGAATTTAACCCCGACGGAGGGAGAGAAATACACGAAGTGCGTGTGTGTTATTCCGATGCCCACAGGGAAATGAGATATGTATGCGTGTGAGAGAGAGATTGCACAATTCATTCATGTATCACTATCTAGTGATCGTGGACGCGCATCGCTTGAACATAAGTCAATATCTACTTCGTATTGTGGCCAAAGGTACAATATCGATTCAACACTATAAAGATTGGACACTCACATATCACAATTTTTCTATTTAAATAAACCTTTTCAGTTGTGCATGCCAAAGTTACAGTGATGTTTCTTCAAACAACCAATGTAGCTATCATGTACATGCACCATTGTTACTCTTGCATTCAAATTCATTAGTCTTGGATGATTTAAGTTTCTATTTTGAAGTAATATATGTAATATTCATATATGAATTCAACGGGTACACAATTTATGAAATGGAGGCTATGTAATCATATGAGGTAACACTTTTAAGTAGCTGACTACAATATCCATTTCTTTTTGTGTACCTCTACACTAACACGTCAATGCATTATGTTTAAAGTAAATAACCAATGGCACTAAATTATCTATTTACACGAGAAATACATAGGCTGAGCGTCTGATCCCTTTTTTGTGAGCGCGCCACTACACCCGTACGATTGGCCGCGCCCATGTGAACGTCCAAGTTATCGGCGCATCATCCCGAGTTATTGTCTGTTTTTCTCGGGTGGACTTCACACCAGTTATTAACTGCTGACGCATGCCCCGTGTACACAGTCTAGCATGACCTTCCCACTAGCACGGTCCAAAATTAGTTGAAACTAGATACAAACGATCCCGCGGGCGGCAAAATCTCCCGCCTCCTTCTAAAATTTCCGCCACCTTAGTCTTTAGCATGCGAAATCCCCCTTTTGTCCTTGGTGCACGGAGACCAACAGTTACAATACCGCCATCATCTACATGATAGGTCGGGGCTGCTTTGGTAACTTCCGGTTCCCCCACTACACGGCACCCCCATTTCCTCTCCCCTCACGCAAAAAACGACTAACTCCACAGCACCAGAGCATCTTACATCACGCCGTCCGTACTTCATCGCCCTTTCTCCCCTCCCCTCTCGAAACCCTAGACTGCTCATCCACCAGCGTACCATTGCCCATTCACTGCCAGCGGCGTCCACCTCGCCGGATCTGCTTCTGCGGCCGCATCTACCCCTCCCACCTCCCTTAGAAACAAGTAGTCTGCTCATCCACCACTATTCCACATCCCATTCAGTGCTGGCCTTGTCCACGGCGCCAGATCTGCTTCGCCGGTACTCTCGTCAACCGCCGCGCATCTGCAGCGGCTCATTCGTACTCCCCACCGGAGACGCTTCGTCCACACCCCCCGGAGCCGCCCCACCGACGCCCCTGTCGACGGCCTCTAATCCTCTTCGCCGACACCTTCCTCAACCCTACCAGAGCCGCTTCGCCGACACCTTCCTCAACCCTACCGGAGCCGCTTCGCCGACACCATCGTCAACCCTACCGGAGTAGCTTCGCCTATACCATTCTCAACCCTACCGGGGCCGCTTTGCCAACTCACAAGTCCATGGCCTCAGATCCGCTTCCTCGCACCCTCATCTTTTTTTGACTATACACAGTAGGGCAAAACCCCACTGCAATTTTTATATTAAAAAATAAAGAGATCCAACAGTACAAAAGGCTTGAGATAAGCCAAATAAAACAAAAGGAAGCTAACAGCTACTAAAAAACAAAAGATTACAGGATAAGGCTATCAAGCCAGAGACAGAAAGCTGTAGCATAGCTCTTCTTAATTCTGAACCTTAACAAATTGAGTTCCTCTAAGAAGATGACTTTCCATCCCTGAATGCTTGGTTGGATGTCTTGAAAAATGAGGTTGTTCCTAGAGATCCAGATGGCCCAAGAAGCTAGGATGATGATTTCCATGAAGAAAGGCACATGAAGTTTTAGTTTTAGATCAGCAAAAGCCTCAAGAACTGAGACATTTGCCTGCCTAGCAGGGCAAATCATGTCCCAACACTGTGCAGCAAAAGGACATGTCCAAAAAAGGTGTTGAAGTGTTTCCTCCTGCTGGCAATTGTTTACAGCACAATTGTAGTTGTCTAAATGAAATGTTTTTCTTCTAAGAAGATTCCTGGTATTGAGTCTGTCATGCAGTAGCCTCCAAAAGAACACCTTGTGCTTGGGTTGAAAAGAGCTATTCCAAATCCAGTTAAATTGGTGTGGCACTATTTTAACTCCCATCATTAGCCTATATGCCTTTGCAACAGAGAATGGATCACTTCCCCAAATGTAGCTCCAGGTGTCTGTACATTCCAGATATTCAGAACCCCTCAAAGTTATACAAATGTCTTCCATTTCCTCAAATTCTTGGAATGCTTGCACTGTCAGTGGTAAGTGAAATAGATCCTCCAGAAATTCAGTGTGAATAATGGTATGCACTGTGGAGTTTCTATTTTTCACAAAAGAAAACAGGTGAGGGAATATGTCCTGAAGGCAGGCTGAGTGCCAAAGATCTGACCAGAAAAAGGCACTTTTGCCATCTCCAATGTGGCATCTGGCCATGGATTTGAAATTGTCAATGAGCTTAAGAATAGCTTTCCACCAAAAGGAGCCTATCCAACTATTGCCAGGTAGTGAACCAGCACTGTAATGTGTTTCCCAGATCAAATTAACCCATGGAGTGTTATGTCTGTTATAGAACTTGTGCAGATTCTTGAGAAGCAAAGCTTTGTTTTGGACAAAGATGTCCATTACTCCCAATCCTCCTTGGTCCTTTGGCCTACAAACAGTATTCCAAGCCACCATGGCAGGCCTATGATCCTCCAAGTCAGGGCCTCTCCAGACGCAATGCCTCAACAACTTAATTGCTTGAGCTTTAAAGGTGACAGGAACATCAAGACATCCCATAAGGTAAATCAACAGGGAGTTGAGCACATATTTTACCAACAATAGTCACCCAGCCATGGTCAAAAAAGAAGATAGGCCCATAAGTTTCTTTTGTAGTCTTGTGACCATAGGTAAACACTATTCCACAGTTGGTTTATAAATACCCAGTGGTGCACCCAAATATTGGATAGGAAAGAATTCCCTTTTACATTGGAAAGTATTGGTTAGAATTTCAACTTTCTCCTCAGGTACATTGAGTGGGATGAGGCTAGATTTAGAGTAATTGACTTTCAGTCCAGTAGCATCTGCAAAAGTGTTGAGGAGGGCTTTGAGGCAGTGCAGTCGTTTGGCATCAGCTTGAAGGAGGACCAAAGTGTCATCTGCATATTGAACTATTGGAAAATCAGGGCCGGAGTTCACTTGCAGAGGTGAGGAGAGTAAACCCATTTGCATGTCCTTGTTGAGGATTGACTGAAGAAGATCTGCAGCAAGTACAAACAACAGTGGTGATAGAGGGTCTCCTTGTCTCACACCTCTGAGGCAATAGAATTTTTTACTAGGTACACCATTTAGCAGAATAGCAGATGAGGCAGAAGTGAACAGCATTTTGATCCAAGTAATCCATCTGTCTCCAAATCCTTTAGCTTTTAAGATATCCAGAATTGCCTGATGTTCAATGGTGTCAAAAGCTTTTTCACAATCCAATTTCAGTACAATAATCTCTTCCTTTGATTTATGGCACTGATGCAAGTATTCATAAGCCCAACCCAAGCAGTCATGAATAGATCTCTCTTTGAGGAAGCCATATTGGTAATGTGAACCAGCTTTAAGATGATTTTCTGTAACTTGTTTGCCAGCAGTTTAGTGACTAGCTTGAGACAACAATTGAGGAGGGAGATTGGCCTGTAGTCATTTGCTGTGAGAGGGGAATTTCCTTTTGGGATAAGAGTGATGAAGGAGGTGTTCAAACTTTCCAGAGAGATTTGTCCAGCATGGAAATCAGAAATGAAGTTAAGCACATCTCCTTTAATTATATCCCAGCAAGATTTGAAGAACTCATTATTGAAGCCATCAGGACCAGGTGATTTGTCCATAGGTAATTCTTTCACTACTTCATTGATTTCTTCTTCAGAAAAAGGCAATTCCAATGACTCAAAAAGTGAGGGATCCTGTCTTTGCTGAAACAATGACTGCAAGTCAAAGTGCATGGAAGTTTTGAGAGAAGTCCCGATTCTTTTCTTATAGGTGTCCCATAGTATAGCAGCTTTCCCAGCATGATCTGAAATATCAACTTGATCATCATTTTGCAAGACAGCAATATGATTATGCCTGTGATTGATAGATGCCTTGGTATGAAAGAATTTGGTATTTTCATCCCCAAACTTAACCCCTTTAATTTTCCCCCTTTGCTTCCAATAAATCTTTTGGTTCCTCAAAAGAACTAGCAGGTGTTCTTTAAGGAGAATCCTGCAATTCCATTCATAAGTTTCCAGTGGCCTGAACTCCTCAAAGAAATCCCAAAGAAAAATGAGTTCATTGATTTTAGCAATTTGAGTTTTCAGACAAGAGAGGGATCTGGCCCACAACTTCAAAGCTCTCCTCAAATTTTTAAATTTTGCATTCAACCTTTTGACTGAATCCATGTTCCCTACTGGAATATTCCAAGCAGCATGAACTACCTGCTTGAAGTCTGAGTGATGCAGCCAATAATTCTCAAATCTGAAAACTTTTGCTTTGGGAATTGAGGTGCCAACTTTGATAACACATGGCAAGTGATCTGAAATTGGTTTTGCAAGAGGTAGAACCATAGTATTTGGGTATGTGGTCATCCAAGAAGCTGAAGTGAAAAACCAATCAAGCTTAACCAGGAGAGAATTTTGCTGCATGTTACTCCAACTGAATTTCCTACCATGCAGAGGTAGCTCTAATAAACCTTGGTTACTAATTGCTTCATTGAACATGAGCATCTCATTAACATCTCCACCAGGTTTATTTCTGTCAGATGGATCCCTCATGAAATTAAAATCTCCCATAAGAATCCAGTCCACATCCTCGGGCATATGAATATTCAAAAACCACTCAATGAACTCATTTTTGTCTTGTGAGTCACAAGGCCCATAGATATTGGTGAGAAGCCAGGACTGATTGGAGAGTAGACTAGTGAACTGAATGGAGAGTGAAAATCTGTTTTGAGAAATTATTTCTCCAGCAAAGTGAGAGCCATTCCAAGCCACTAGGAGACCCCCAGAAGCTCCAATAGAAGGGAGGAAAGCAAACTTATTAATTCTATTTGGACAGAAATTTTTTATGTAAGCAGCATCAAAATTTTCTCTCTTCGTTTCTTGTAAGCATAGAATATTGCAGTCACTCTCATCAATTTTCTGTCTTAAAGCCAGCCATTTATCATGTGAATTCATCCCTCTAATGTTCTAGTTCAGAATGTTCCAACTTCTATTTGTGTTATTCATGGAGACAGAGATGTGAACTACAACATAGGCCAAGCACCAACACTTGACTCATAATTAAAGTGGAGAAAAGATCATCTGAAATTCTGGACCATAGCATATGACAGAGCCAACAATACATCCAAGTAGCATACACCACAAAGGGTCCCTTAAGATAAGTCATTTCCAGAGCAAAGAGTAGCTTAAAGTACCAGTACTCAAAGGTTATAACATAAATAAGATTGACCAAAAGGGCATATGAAACTTCACCCAAACTACCCCCCCAACCACTAGCCCAGAGAAATCTTGTAGTCATCATGAAGATGTTGTTGTGTTATCTTCCCCAGTGGCCAAGGGCACCTTGACCAGGTCCTCATCATGCTTTCTCCTTGGCTTCTTGGCCAGCTTGTTATCCAGCTCCCCCTCAGCAACCTTACAGAAAGAGGCAGTGAGGTTTCTAACAACTGAGTTTTGAATGACAGGAGGAATATCATGACAAGGCAAACAACTAGTATTTGAGCAGGAGTTTCTTTTAAATCCATCATTCACTTTTTTAATTCTGTCACTTCTCCTTACCTCAGTTTCCACTAGAGGGGTTTTACCACTCCTTCTCTTCCTGAGGTTGTCAGTGCCAAAAGGTTGAAGGAGGGCCTGAGACTCCACATCTTGCATGTTGGAGGCCACCTCAACATTCTCCTTGCCCTTATCCTTTGCATCCTGATTCTCTAGAGCAATGGCCTGACAAATAGGAGCATGTGAAGTAGGGCATTTAGCAGGTATATGAAACAAAATAGCTTGCTCCATGTTCTCAATAGCAGAGAAGAGTTCCCACATCCCAGACTTAAGCATATTCACAGTCCAGTCAAACTTATCCGGAGTCAATAGAAGGTGGACAATGAAATTAAACCAACTTACAGGAATGTTGTTAGAGAAAGTGTTGTGCTCATCCACAGACTGCTCCTGAAAGTGCTTCTTCCACAGCAAGAGACCTTCTTCAGATAGCAGTTTGTCATTATCTGCAGTTGCAGCAAGCTGAATACATTTCAAACCTAGGAGGGAGGGAGCCATGCTGAAATGCTCATTGATTTGGTTTACCCATTTACCTTGCAGACCAGACTGAAGATTTTCAATATTGGTGACAGGATCCAGTCCTCCTCTGAAAGTATTGATGTGAGGAGTACCAGACTGAAGGACTTGAGCAGAAGCACCAGCTGTAGCTGCCAAGTCAGACTCAAAACTTCACACAGGAGGCAAACTATTCTCCATAGCTGGGCAAATTTGCAGAATATTAGGATTAGGGCCCAAGACTTGATCTTCAGATCTAGGAACAACCACTGCATCCCCTGAAGGATTAATTGCATCAAAAAGATGCAGCTGACTAGCAGGTACAGGAAGGGCAGCCGCTTCAGATGTTACAGCCTCATTATGCACAGGCAACCCATTTGGCTCTTCTTCATCACAAAGGTAAGCTTGAATAATATTCTGAAGCCCATTTGCCACTACATTAGCAGGAGGGGGCAGAGCCATAGGTGCAACAGCCATGTGCAAAACATTTCCAGCAATCACAGGTGGCAGAGAAATGTTGGAATTGACATCTTCAGAAAAAGACATATCTGAAGAAAGGCTACTGTTGCTAAAGACAGGCACTAACTCCTCACCATCTCCCCAAGCCATTTCCTCATGCTGCACAGCATCCAGAATGTCATCAAGGGGTGCCTGCATGTTGTCCTGTTGTGGAATATTCCAGTTGTCCTCTTGCTCCTAGTTGTCTTCTTGCTGAGCATTGAAATTGTTGTTGTTAAGTGCAGCATTGTGAAAACCAGCACCTGGATCAGTATTCTCTGGCAAAGGATGTGGGTCTTCATTGTCTGGTGGAATCGGGTCTTCGTCTGCTGGACCTCCACCCAGAAGTTCACTAGCCAACACTTCAATGGAAGAGGACCAACCATCGCCTTCAAACTCATCTCCCTCTAACCATCTCAAGCTCTTAGGAATTATATCTAGATTAATGACACGAGCCTTGACCACAATACGGCCCATGTGATCATCCTCCTTGTCCCAGGAAATCAATCGCCCAAACTTACTGACAGCCGAGGCCAAATCTTCAGTATTATGGAAATCAAACGGGACTCCAGTCAACAGCAACCAAACTGTACTATTGAAATGCACCCGCCTATGATTCCTTCCCTCATCATGCTTCACAAAAGAGATAAAAACATCGCCAAATTCATGCGGGCTATCCAGCAGAAGCTTGTCCCTATCTCTAACCCGTGTCAGACGCACATACGCCTCGCCAAAAGGGCATCGCTGAATGTCCCTCAACCCTAGCTGCCTATGCTCAACGATAAATTCTTCGAGAACATCTCTTACATTGGGAAACGGAGCATCGGCTGGAAGTGGATGGATAGTTGCGATAGCCCAGTCTTCATGGCGACAAGGACGATGCGGAAGCACCACACGAGCCACCCCAGTGCGGCCCGGAATCTGCTGGATAGCGAACCCATGCGGCATAAATGGCCGTGGGTCGATCGGAATGTTGGCCATCGGAGAAGCCGCAGAGGCGCACCCTGTCACCGGAGAGCCGGAAGTGACAGGAGCAGAGTTTGGGAGCTGTGGTGTAGCAGAGGCAGACTGCGGAGAAGTTGAGGAGGCAAGTGCCAAACGAGGCTGGAAATTAGGAAAAGATCCCGTGGCGAGCTCGCTAAAAGAGGAAACCACCGGAGGGTCGCGGGCCGGGCCGACAGACTTGAACCAATCCTGGACCGCATCCATGTTCCAAGCATCAACAGGTGGGCTGGCAAATGTAGCAAACCGAAGAAATGGGAGCAGCCCAGGTAGCCTTTGAACGTGACACTCCCTGGCAAAGTGGCCCACTAAACCACATGCATAGCACGTAAGCGTACCATTTGAAAAACCCTGATTGCCGCCCTGAGAAACCGCAGTGTGGACCTCTCCTAAGGTATTAAGATTCTGCATTGAAGAGGAATTATTGTCGGAAACCGCATCATTGTCAGATGCCACATTATTGCTAGAGCTCGTAAAATTCGCGAGACGAGCAAAAACCGACGGCCGGAGTTGATCGCCGGAGTTAGAGGATGTGGCAATCGTTCGAGCACGCGGACCATTAGTAACCAAGGTCCAAGAAGGTTCCTCCTCACGATAAAAAAGTTGTTCTTCACGTAGCCAGTTGGGGCCTCCGAAACCCCAAAGATTGAACACTAATTCGAAATCCTTTTCAACCACACGGCCATGATTATAGATCTCAAAACCCACAGCTTTAGAAGCAACCGAAAACTTGAAGGATCTGTCCTTGAGATGATGAACACGAAAATCTTGTGGATAACCACCAAAGCAAGATTGAAGAGTGACGCTAACCGTGTGACAATCCAACCGAAAGCGAGCACGACAGAAGGAAACCACCAATGTGAACTCCCTTTGACGAAAACCAGGAGAGAAAACCACTGGATGACCAAACTTTTCCCTCATAGAACGCTAAAAGTCTTTACCTCTTGCAAAGTTGAGAGATGGAGGATCCATGGCCATGGTCTCGACTCCAGCTCCAAAGCAGAGAAACAAAAAAGGGGGTGGTGGCTGCCACAACCAGAGCGGAGGGTGGCAGGAGAAGAGGTGGCCGCCGGGGCCGGAGTGGCCGCCGGCAGGAGGGGTGTTCGCCGGGGCCGGAGCGGCCATCGGCGAAGGGAAGGGGAGAGCCTAGAGCCTAGAGCCGAGAGCCTAGAGCCTTCGCACCCTCATCTAACCTACCGGAGCAGCTTCTAACGCCCCATCCACGGCCGCAGATCCGCATCATCGACACCACCCTTAACCCAACCACCGGAGCAGCTTATGACGCCCCGTCCACGGCCGCAGATCTGCATCATCGACACCATCCTTAGCCCAACCACCGGAGCAGCTTCTGACACCCCATCCACGACCGCAGATTCGCGTCGTCGACACCATCCTTAACCCAACCACCGGAGCAGCTTCACCTACGCCCTCGTCCACGGCTACAGATCCGCTTAGCCCACACTATAGTCCGCCCTACCGGAGCCGCTCCACAAACACCCTACTCGACGGTTCTAGATCTCCTTACCGGACCTCGACAGCTAGCGCAACGTCATCACCCTCGACGTTTCTAACCTGATTCCCACCGTCTGGAGAGATGCCAAGCACCCACCACGACCTAGGTACTTGTTATCTTTAAACCCGTCCAACATCACCTGCCCGATGTACTTCAAATATACTAACCGGTCGCTGTTACCTGTTATGCAGCTGGCAAAAACTACAAGGACGATGTTTCTTCTGGATCTAACAGCTTGGCCAACCAAGATCCTGGACTGAGGCATTGCTATGATCTTGTAAGCGCGTCTCTCTCTCTCTTGTATTGTTCTGTGCCTGCCAGCGTGCTTTGCTAGGATTTTCGACCAGTAATCCCTTTGTGCAGAAAATGATTTCTACTACTGGCTGCTAAATTAGATATGTAGATGTCATACATGATACTACCTTGTACCTCCGTTCCTAAATATAAGTCTTTCTAGAGATTCCACTATTGGCTACATACGGAGCAAAATGAGTGAATCTACACTCGAAAATGCATCTATATACATCTGTATGTGGTCCATACTGGAATTTCTACAAAGACATATATTTAGGAACAGGGGCAGTACATTACACAAAATCGTAGGTGGCATGTAGGAATTCCAGTGCACTACATTAGGCTCCCTTAGAGTGCCCGCTAGTCCAGCATATAGAGTCATGGCTAGTTTATGGTACGCACACAATCGTTAATTGGTGGTTTAAATATGTGCAAGGGATATGCAATGTAGTATCATGTAGAGATGTCTGAAATTAGCCGTGTCAACTTGCAGATAGGGTTACACAATGAAAAAGTACAAGATGTATGTGGCAATTTCATGGAACATCGTAAAAAAGGAGAGGCAGCAGTGAGCCTATACAGTGTGCTATGGTACGTCACTCCTCGATTGCAATCATCATGACATGTTATTTGTATGCCAGTTCTATTAGCCAAGTTTCTTAGGGACAGTTATTATGAGTTATCCTAAGAAAATAAGCACCTGTGAATATAAGCTCCATGTAATAAGCCAACCAGTTCTTTTCATTGCGTTTTCATCTTATCTTTGGTATGATCAGTGGAAAGTCAAGATTGCATTATATTTTTTCATTTTGCTGCCCATATGGAAATTAATTTGACTTGCAAACATCACAAATTGAACCCAGTGCAGTAATTAATATGATAGGAAAACAGACCATCACTATTTGCTCAAAATGCAAATACAAAGATACCATCTACTTGGCACAATCTACTTTGGTCAATGTTTTCCATAGAGATCCCATTGCCTAATTTAAACGAAGAACACATGACCCACATTTAAATGAAGAACAATTATTTATTGAAATTCGATGGTCCAAGTGGTTGGTTATTATCGTATAGCAGCACCACCTGAAAGCATCATATAGCAGCAGCAGCAGCTCATAGCAACTCATCATACTGCAACAGCAGTCTGCAATTCATCATATACCAGCAGCAACTCATAGCAATTCATCATATAGCAGCAACAGGAGTAGCTCATAGCAATTCATCATATAGCAGCAGCAGGAGCAGCTCATAGCAATTCATCATATAGCAGCAGCAGGAGCAGCTTGTAGCAACTCATCATATAGCAGCAGCAGGAGCAGCTCATAGCAATGCATCATATAGCAACAGCAGAAGCAGCTCATAGCAATTCATCATATAGTGGATCAGAATGAAAATTTGGTAAAAAAAACCAGAGGAGATCCTCACCTTGTTGGATGAGCTCATCCTTCAACAGCACCTCAAGGCCATGGCCTGGGAGGAGGGAAGGGGGAATAAGGTGCCTTCTGCCGTAGTGTGGCATCAACCGTAGTTGTGCAGCGCCCGCCGGAGTAGTGCGTTGGACGAACCACAGTGGAGCAGCTGCTGGAGACTATGAGAATGAGGGGCGGCTTGTGATGCCCCGAGACCGTCGCGCCAGGTGTCTTCCAGTTATTCGTTGTTGTTGCCTTGTCATTTTCTTGCGTGTTGCATCTTGCCATGTCATCATGTGCATTGCATCATCATGTTTTCAAAACTTTCATCCGTCCGGGTCTTCCAGTTCCGTCCGTTGACCACTCTGAGCCCAGACACACTTGCACGCGCCCGCGGCACGTCCAAAATATTATTTTATAAGTGGCCAAAAAATGTTCTCGAAATGTGTTGAAAGTTGGCATGTGGTGTTGTTATGTTGTTAGTAAGTCGCCTGCCAAGTTTCATCGCATTCAGTGTTCGTTTGATAGCCCAACCGTTAAACTATAGAGGCACTATATCCGGTCAAACGTTGGACGTTTTCGGTCTCCGAAAACAGTCGCCGGGTCTCTCTCATCTCTTCTCTCATCCCAAAGCTTTCTGCACAGCCCACTACCATTCACCGCCAGGCCCTTCCTAACCTCTCTCGTCAGCCCGCGACCCTCCTTGCGCGCGCGTCAAAAAGCTGTCCCGGACCCGACCCGGGCAGTCATCATCGTTGGGTCCGGACCATCCCCAAACATCTACAAAACGTCTCCATTTTCCTTTTTTAGGCTCCCTACCTATTTATTCCGGGCCGTCCGATTACGATCGGAGGGATTCAAATGACCCTACCCAAATCCACTCGATATATAGATATATATTATCTGGATCAAACCCTAGTCCAATCCATCCATCCCCTCTCCGCCACCAGCCGACCAACTCCCTCCTTCCTCGGGATCCTCCCAGATCCATCGAACCAGCCACCTCCTCCTCGATCCAAATCCTCCCCTGTCCAGACGCCGCTGCCACCCTCTCCATTTCTCTCGGCATCACCAACAAGCCAATAGCTAGAGCTCACCTCCAGATCTGCAAACACATCCATCCATCAGCCATTAGGGCCTCCCCTGCCTTCCCGCTCGGTCTAGATCGAGGCCCGAGCGAGAAGAGCTCGCTCCCGAACCAGCGCACTCCTCGGCGCCTCCGATACCTCGCCAGCAACCCTCGCCGGTCATCGGGGCCCTCGCCGTCCGCGACTGTGCTACAGGACCAGACCGCCCCTTGCTCCTCTTCCTTCTTCCTTTTCCTTTAGCTCCTTTTCCTTCTCTTTCTCTTTGTCTCACATCTCTCCCGCTCACAGGACACCATGACCGAGGCGAGCTTGAGCTCGAGCTCGGGTTGATCCGCCCGTCTCCGTCCGGCTTCTTCCGCTAGGAGCACCGCTCTGTCGACCGCCGTCTTCCTCGCCTACGCTTGCTTCCAGCAAGGACCCGGAGAGCTGCTTCCTCGATGTCAACCTCCCCTGCATCGCCCTGTTGCCGCGTTAGTAGCCGCCGCTGCCATGGTCTTCTCCATCGCCAAGTCCCAGCACCCGCGACCCTTTGCCTCGCCTATATCGGGATGGGTCCGTGCCCTCCCACGTCGCCGGCAGCCGTCCCGCCGCCAAGTCTGTCGCCATGTTCTTCCGCCAAGTCCCTGGAGCCGCCGCCCTACTTCTTGCCTTGGCCCGCCATGGATGGCTGGCTTTGCCAAGCTCCTCCCGCCCTAGCTACAAGCCACCACCGCCCGGATCATCCCCGAGCTCCAAGTGCCGCGCCTGCTGGCCCTGTGCGAGTCCCCGGCGCCGCCTCCTTCTGTTCGAGCGAGGGGGATGAGCGAGGAATTTTCTGCATCGAGCTGTGCTGCCCAAGCGCTCGTGTTAACCGTGCATGGGCCTCCTCTTGCAGCGCCTCAAGGCCCAGCCTCCCCTTAGCCCATCCGCGCAAACCCAGCAGTCGCTGGCCGGATCTGGCCCAGCGAGGTGAGGACGCGCCCAACCTCCCCTGCTCCTGTTGGGCCAGATAGATGCGGCCCATTGGTATTATTTTCCCCAGTTCTAAGATGTTGCTATTTATCCCAGGTTTTACAGATTTGCAGAAAACCCCATGATGTTCATGCATATAATAACTCTCAAACCCTGCATCGGATTAAAATAATTTATATATGAAAAATGCTTAGAATTTTGTGTAGTTTCATAGTATGCCACTTTTATCTATGTCTAAAATGTTTAAACTGCTGTTTGCATGTATTTGCTTAATTGCCATGCTAAAATGCTTTAATTCATAACTTAATAACCGTAACTCCAAACCTAACAAACTTTATATGTAAATGGGGTAGAAAAATGCATAGATTATCATAGTGACCTTACTTTGCATGTTTAACAACTCTAAAATATTCTTTAGGGCAGAACAGTACCAAATCCATTAATATGCACATGAGCATTTTTCCGGACTTGTTGCTTGTTGTTCCGGCCTCATTTAAACTTGCCTAGATAGGTAGTTTTACTTTGCTTCACCCCTTGCCATGCCAAACAACATTTAATATTGTTGAGTACATAAACGAGATTGAACTAAATAAGTCATGTGGTGTTTCGTTGCATATTGAGCTCCACTTAATTTGTAGTGTTGTTTGTTGCACTTTGCCATGCCATGCTTCATTAAACCAGACATGCATCATGCTTGGTTGTGCATCATGCCATGTTTATGTGGTGGTTGTTTACTATGTTGTTTGCTTCTTTCCGGGCTGCTTCTCTCGTTAGCTTCCGTTTTGTTCCGGAGTTGTGAGTATTCGTTCGACTACGTCCGTTTGTCTCCTTCATGGACTCGTTCTTCTTCCTTGTGGGATCTCAGGCAAGATGACCATACCCTCGAAATCACTTCTATATTTGCTTGCTAGTTGCTCGCTCTTTTTGCTATGCCGCGATACCTACCACTTGCTATATCATGCCTCCCATATTGCCATGTCAAGCCTCTAACCCACCTTTCCTAGCAAACCGTTGTTCGGCTATGTTACCGCTTTGCTCAGCCCCTCTTATAGCGTTGCTAGTTGCAGGTGAAGATGGAGTTTGTTCCATGTTGGAACATAGATATGTTGGGATATCACAATATCTCTTATTTTTATTAATGCATCTATATACTTGGTAAAGGGTGGAAGGCTCGGCCTTATGCCTGGTGTTTTGTTCCACTCTTGCCGCCCTAGTTTCCGTCATACCGGTGTTATGTTCCTTGATTTTGCATTCCTTACATGGTTGGGTGTTATGGGGACCCCTTGACAGTTCGCTTTGAATAAAACTCCTCTAGCAAGGCCCAACCTTGGTTTTACCATTTCCTCATCATCACCTACTTTCCCCTTGGGAGTCGCGCTCTCGAGGGTCATCTTTATTTTAAGCCCCCCGGGCCAGTGCTTGTCTAAGTGTTGGTCCGAACTAGAGTCCTTTACAGCGCCACCTCATGGAAACTTGAGGGCTGGTTTTAGTTGTACGGAGCGCTCATCTGATGTTGCCCTGAGAATGAGATATGTGCAGCTCCTACCGGGATGTCGGCGCATCGGGCGGTCTTGCTGGTCTTGTTTTACCGTTGTCGAAATGTCTTGTAGCTGGGATTCCGAGTCTGATCGGGTCTTCTTGGGAGAAGGAATATCCTTCGTTGACCGTGAGAGCTTGTGATGGGCTAAGTTGGGACACCCCTGCAGGGTTTTGAACTTTTGAAAGTCGTGCCACGGTTATGGGCAGATGGGAATTTGTTAATGTCCGGTTGTAGTGAACTTGACACTTAACTTAATTAAAATGCATCAACCATGTGTGTAGCCATGATGGTCTCTTCTCGGCGAAGTCCGAGAAGTGAACACGGTTTTGGAGTTATGTCTGAACGTAAGTAGTTTCAGGATCACTTCTTGTTCACTCCTAGTTCACGACCATTGCATTGCTTCTCTTCTCGCTCCTATTTGCGTATGTTAGCCACCATATATGCTAGTGCTTGCTGCAGCTCCACCTCATTACCCTTTCCTACCCATGAGCTTAAATAGTCTTGATCTCGCAAGTGTGAGATTGCTGAGTCCCCGTGGCTCACAGATACTTCCAAACAGTTGCAGGTGCCGATGATACCAGTGCAGATGACGCAGCCCAGATCAAGTGGGAGCTCGATGAAGACCTTTTCATTGTTGTGTTTCATTTCCTTTTGATCAGTAGTGGAGCCTAGTTGGGGCGATCGGGGACCTAGCAATAGGGGTGGTCTTTCTTTATTTTGGTTCCGTGGTCGGACCTTGATTGTATTCTGGATGATGTAATGTTATATTCATCTGTTGTGTGAAGTGGCGATTGTAAGCCAATTCTCTATCCCTTTCTTATTCAGTACATGGGATGTGTAAAGATTACCCCTCTTGCGACATGCCTACTATGCGGTTATGCCTCTAAGTCGTGCTCCGACACATGGGAGATATAGCCGCATCGTGGGTGTTACAAGTTGGTAATCAGAGACATCTCCGACTTAGGAGCCCCCTGCTTGATCGAATCGCTGATGTTGTTGAGTCTAGAACAAAATGTTTTGAGTCTTAGGATTATATATCGGAGAGTAGGATTCTTTTTACTCCTCAGTCCCTACATCGCTCTGGTGAGGCCTCCTGACGTAGAGTTTTGACCCTTCTCTCCTCAAATTTTCACTAATTTTTTTAGGATCACGGGGTATTTTGTTTCGTTTCGATGGTTTTGTGACAAGAACATTGTTCTTGGTGCCTCCTAACATTTAGGGGTTGTGACAATGTCCCGGGGAATTGAGCTCCAAGGTGTTGTCGTCACAATTTTATCGTTACAGTTCTGGAATACCTGAGTTTCGCCGACATCAAAATCTCTTTTATGCAGTTGTTGGTCAGATAACCTCGACGCCACCCAGTACTGGGGCGGGAGTTCGGGAGTATCGCCATAACTCGTATAACGGATGCTTTTCAAAGGTTGAGGTAAATGATTTCCGAAGGGTTCTTGGTTATGTGTTGAAGGATGGATACAGCTGGATGTAGGATTTGCTAGTTTTGGGTGAGATATTTTGCTTCCCCTGTATCCCCAACACCTGATTGCATAACCAAAAAGTTTCGAGAGTTTATAAGTGGGAATTCAAGTAGCTCTTAGGATATCTTTCCGACAGATGCATGATATGAGATTGGGGTTCGACGTCTAGTGGTCCTCCTATCCACGGTTGGTTTTACAGTGGTCTCGTTGTGTCTTAAAGAGTCCTTGGCTATGCTGACTTGGGGACGCTTCGTATGTCATGTGCACTACCTTGTACATGATGGTGTTGTACGATCGAGCCCGTGTGGGCCCCACCACAAAAACTTCGGACGAAATCTCTATCATATGTTTGTTCCGGCTTATTCTGCAAGCCAATCCTTGTTTTGTTTTGAGTTGTGGTATTCGAGTTGATTCAATGTCAAGTGTTGGTTCCATACCTTTCCTAAACGGTGTTCTCATATTTCTATGTGAATAATAATCCTTCATGATAATCGAGATTGTCATGTTAATTGTTTTCAACCGGTGTGCTTCACTTCAAGTGGATCCGATCATTTTTCCCATCCGCAAGATCAACTCAAGTCTTCTCAACGTTGTTTGTTTCATCCGTCCCAAGCTGCCTTTGTTTTCCTGCCCTCCCACCGTTTTCCTTCAAGGAATCAGATTACTTAATCAACTATCCATCTTATTGATGGGAAGCCTCTTCATTCTTTTCCGTCAATGTTCTTATCCGGTGATTCTCAGGAAGATACTAATGGAGCCTCAAGTTCATCATTATTTGCTCTTTTTCTTCTCCGGTGGATTCAAGTCAAGCTCTGTTGATCATATTCTTTCCTTGTTTCAATGCTTTCCCATGCCGTTGCACCTCTTAATCTTTCACTTCGTGCTATTCAATTATTCCGGAGTGCTCAAGATATCTGGAAGATTCGTGTTTCCACTATGTTTTCAATTCAAACTATTTCGAGGTTGTTATCTTATTCAAGCCATTTAATTCAACCGGTGCAATCTCTCCTTTCAAGTAATCATTCAACGGTGTTTCTTTTGAGTGGGCCCTAACCCACGGGTCTTTTCCCAAGATCTTACCTGACTCTTCTAATTTTACCGGAGCTATTCTCTAATCTTTTAAAGTTTGATGTAAAAATTTAGTTATCATCAGTCAAATGCCTTCTCCAAGATCCTTCATATTCTTTCATCATTGGTTCAACCTTTCTAATTTTTTTTCATTCCGGAGTGCCTCAACAATTCTGGTGGTGTTTCCCATCGTCATTCTCTGCTTTCGAAGACCAAAGAAGAGTTTTCCCTTGAATCTTGTTTCGTTCTATCAAAGATTCGTGGTTCTAGCGTCATGCCATCCTCTCACAATTGTTTTCGATTGTGAGATTTCTTTTCACCTATCCGGAGCAATTCAAGATTCTTTTCAGTTTGATTATCCGGAGCCCATCATCTAAGATTTATTCATTCCATCTTTCAGTTCTCGTTCTCAAAATCTTACCGGTGCATCATTCAAGTATTCTCTAATTAGTTCGTGATCTCTTTGTTATCTTGTATCAAATCCCCTCAAGTATCTTCTTTCGGTTTCCAATTCTTCCCGGTGAATTGTGCCTTTGCTATTTTCATTTTCAATTCTTTCGGTGGTTCGTTCAAGAATTCTCTTCCGTTGGTATTGTATCAATTCATTCATTTCTTTCCAAACCCTTCCGGTGGTTCGTCGAAGACCTTCTCAAGTTTGCGCTATATCGCTCTTAACCCTTTCTACGAGAATAAGTAGTATGCCAAATCCGTTGCTCGCCATTAATATAAATTGGTGAATGATACGCATAACATAATTCTTATTCTTGTTTCATCCAAGTGATTAATTCCTTATTCCGGAGGTTCATCAAGATTCTCGTTTTCAATTTTTCACCTTTCTTTTCTGAGTTCCAAGCTTTTCTCGGTTATATCATCGTGAAGCTCCTTCTAATCATTACAAGGCTTCACCTTGTGTTTTCAACTTCTCTTTCCTTTCATTGGGTCATCATTTTGTTACCGGAGTTCTTCATGGTAGTTTGTCAAGGATTCTTTGCATTCTTTTATTGCTCTTCAATATTTCTCTTGAAGTTAAGATCCGCCAAGCTATACTCTAAAATAAACATTGTGCTCAATACATGTTTTGTCTTGAGGAGGTTAAGCTCTCTTCATCTTGCATTTCGAAGTGCAATTCTTTCTATCTCATCTTTTGAGGTGGTGTTATGTCATTCGTGACAATTTGAGTTCATGTTTCATGATTCAAAAGTTGTCAAGAATGAGATATTTTAAATCCATCAATCTCCTCGTTGGAGTTGTCTTGGGTTGTTTTTCGTCTAAAGCTTCTCCTAAGGATTGTTGCTATTTATGGTGCTCATAAATGACCCAAGTTCTTCATTTATCCTCCCAGTGAAATAAGTTTCTCGTCTCCTTGTTGATATCAATCCAAGCTATTGGTTCCGTTAGTGGCACAATTTCACCTCATAGTTTCGAGATGTTTTCCATAAGCCCACTACAAACTTATTCGTTTCGTTGTTGGTCTTCCAACAACTCCGTTATAACCTTCTTGGAAGGGTGCCTTCCAAGCTCACTTGTGGCATAAGTGGACCTTTTCTTCTCCATCCTTTCATTTCAATGATCTTTATTCTTTCTCTCTTATGGAGGCATTGTGAGGTTGATCTTTTCTCTCATCATCTCGAATGGTGAGGATCGTGTTCTTTTCATGCTTATCCATTTAACCGGAGTGTCGTGTTTTCATTCGAGCTCTCTCATCTTATCTAGTTTTGCCTCCCTTCTCAACCAGAGTGCCGTATGAAATCTTTCTTACCCATTGTGCCATTCTTTCAATAGTTCCGGAGACAGTGTGTTGTTGATTGCATCAAGTATCATCCAATCTTCCCAAGTTCATGTTCAATTCCTACCATTTACAGTCGGAGTGCTGTCCAGATTATATCATTCTTATTCCTTCTCTATCTTTTTTAACCGGAGTGTTCTGTCTATCATTCCTCTTCTAACCGGACTCTCATCCAATTGCTTTCATTTTTCCAAGTTCATATTCTTTACCTTCCATTTCTAACCGGAGTGTTGTCGTAATTGATCCTTATCGTTCCTTGTACATTTCGTTCCTACCGGAGTGCTTGCATGTACTTCTTGACTATTGCAACCCTTTTACTCATGTATTTCAACCTATAGGGTTCTCATGATGTTCCTTGTTCCTCTTTCCTAACGGAGTGTTTTCAACTTCGTTCATCTTCGTTGTATTCTTCCTTTCAATTTGTTCAACCTTGCAAGCTTCTTTGGTTTCACTCGTTTGTCAAAGAAGCAACTTTGTTTTACCTTTTCTCTTCCTCTTCCGTTTTTCCCTCCGGTGCCATCCTAGACCTCGGGACGACACCCTCTTGTAGTGGTGGAGTGTTGTGATGCCCCGAGACTGTCGCGCCAGGTGTCTTCCAGTTATTCGTTGTTGTTGCCTTGTCATTTTCTTGCGTGTCGCATCTTGCCATGTCATCATGTGCATTGCATCATCATGTTTTCAAAACTTGCATCCGTACGGGTCTTCCAGTTCCGTCCGTTGTTCGCTCTGAGCCCAGACACACTTGCATGCGCCCGCGGCACGTCCGAAATATTATTTTATAAGTGGCTGGAAAATGTTCTCGGAATGGGTTGAAAGTTGGCATACGGTGTTGTTATGTTGTTAGCAGGTCGCCTGCCAAGTTTCATCGCATTCGGAGTTCGTTTGATAGCCCAAGCGTTAAACTATAGCGGCATTATATCCAGTCAAACGCCGGACATTTTTGGTCTTCGAAAACAGTCGTCGGGTCACTCTCTTCTCTTCTCTCAGCCCAAAGCTTTCTGCACAGCCCACTACCATTCACCGCCAGGCCCTTCCAAACCTCTCTCGTCAGCCCGCGACCCTCCTTGCGCGCGCGTCCGAAAGTTGTCCCGGACCCGACCCGGGCAGTCGTCACCGTTGGCTCCGGATCATCCCCAAACATTTACAAAACGTCTCCGTTTTCTTTTTTAGGCTCCCTACCTATTTATTTCGGGCCGTCCGATTACGATCGAAGGGATTCAAACGACCCTACCCAAATCCACTAGGTATATATATATATATACGGATCAAACCCTAGTCTAATCCATCCATCCCCTCTCCGCCACCAGCCGACCAACTCCCTCCTTCCTCGGGATCCTCCCAGATCCATCGAACCAGCCACCTCCTCCTCGATCCAAATCCTCCCTTGTCCAGGCGCCGCTGCCACCCTCTCCATTTCTCTCGGGATCACCAACAAGCCAATCGCTAGTGCTCACCTCTAGATCTGCAAACACATCCATCCATATGCCATGAGGGCCTCCCCTACCTTCCTGCTTGGTCTGGATCGGGGCCCGAGCAAGAAGAGCTCGCTCTCGAACCAGGGCACTCCTCGGCACCTCCGAGCACCTCGCCACCAACCCTCACCGGCCATCAGGGCCCTCGCCGTCCGCGACTGTGCTGCAGGACCAGACGACCCCTTGCCCCTCTTCCTTCTTCCTTTTCCTTTAGCTCCTTTTCCTTCTCTTTCTCTTTGTCTCACATCTCTCCCGCTCACAGGACGCCATGACCGAGCCGAGCTTGAGCTCGAGCTCGGGTTGATCCGCCCGTCTCCGTCCGGCTTCTTCCGCTAGGAGCATCGCTGCGTCGACCGCCGTCTTCCTCGCCTACGCTTGCTTCCAGCAAGGACCCAGAGAGCTTCTTCCTCGACGTCAACCTCCCTTGCATCGCCCTGTTGCCGCGTCAGTAGCCGCCGCTGCCGTGGTCTTCTCCATCGCCAAGTCCCAGCACCCGCGGCCCTTCGCCTCGCCTATGTCCGGATGGGTCCGTGCCCTCCCACCTCGCCGGCAGCCGACCCGCCGCCAAGTGTGTCGCCGTGTTCTTCCGCCAAGTCCCTGGAGCCGCCGCCCTGTTCTTGCCTTGGCCCGCCATGGATGGCCGGCTCTGCCAAGCTCCTCCCGCCCTAGCTGCAAGCCACCACCGCCCGGATCCTCCCCGAGCTCCAAGTCCCACGCCTGCTGGCCTTGTCACGAGTCCTCGGCGCCGCCTCCTTCTGTTCGAGCGAGGGGGACGAGCGAGGAATTTTCTGCATCGAGCTGTGCTGCCCGAGCGCTCGTGTTGACCGTGCATGGGCCTTGAGGGAGTCCTGGATTAGGGGGTCTTCAGACAGCCGGACTATATTCTTTGGCGGACTGTTAGACTATGAAGATGCAAGATTGAAGACTTCGTCTCGTGTCCGGATGGGACTCTACCTGGCGTGGAAGGCAAGCTAGGCAATACGGATATGCATATCTTCTCCTTTGTAACCGACCTTGTGTAATCCTAGCCCTCTCCGGTGTCTATATAAACCGGAGGGTTTTAGTCCGTAGGACAACATACAATCATACCATAGGCTAGCTTCTAGGGTTTAGCCTCTCTGATCTCGTGGTAGATCTACTCTTGTACTACCCATATCATCAATATTAATCAAGCAGGACGTAGGGTTTTACCTCCATCAAGAGGGCCTAAACCTGGGTAAAACTTCGTGTCCCCTGCCTCCTGTTACCATCCGCCTAGACGCACAGTTCGGGACCCCCTACCCGAGATCTGCCAGTTTTAACACCGACATTAGTGCTTTCATTGAGAGTTCCTCTGTGTTGTCGCTGTTAGGCTTGATGGCTCCTTCTATCATCGTTAGCGATGCAGTCCGGGGTGAGACTTTTCTCCCTGGACAGATTTTTGTATTCGGCGGCTTTGCACCGCGGGCCAATTCGCTTGGCCATCTGGAGCAGATTGAAAGCTACGCCCCTGGCCATTAGGTCAGGTTTGGAAGCTTAAACTACACGGCCGATATCCGCGGGGACTTGATCTTCGACGAATTCAAGCCTCTGCCTTGTGCGTCACGCGGTCATGATGAGTATGATTTAGCTCTACCATCCGACAGTGCTCAGGAGATCGCACCGGCAGCCGCTCCAACCCTCAATTCGGAGCCGGTTGCACCGTCCATGGATGGGTGGATGGACCCTGCCACGGAGGCCTTACCCTCATCAGCGATCGAGCCGAACATCGACCTTACTCTGCATGAGAGCCGTGTTGACAAACTGCCGGATCTCTCTCCGGCCACGAACTCCGAACCGCCTGCGCCCGTTCCTAGCGAATCCAATTGGGTGTCGATCATGGAGTTTACCTCCGCGGATATTTTTTAGCACTCGCCCCTTGGCGACATACTGAACTCATTAAGGTCTCTCTCCTTGTCAAGAGAATCCTGGCTGAACTATGTCCGCCAGGATTGGGATGCGGATGGCGTCAAAATTCACCACCCACCCACCACCCACTTAGTAGCCACTGTCGATGACCTAACCGACATGCTCGACTTAGACTCCGAAGACATCGACGGTATGGACGCCGATGCAGGAGATGAACAGGAACCACTGCCCACAGGGCACTGGACGCCCACTTCATCACATGACGTATACATGGTGGACACACCAAAAGAAAATGACCACGAGGAACAGAAGGATGCAATGAAGGGTTGTCCCCTCGAGAAGCAGTCAAAACGGCGGCATAAGCACCGCTCCAGCTCCCGCCTCGGCAGAAACAATGATCATACAGACCTAGCGTTAGAGCAGGGTGAACCATCGCCGGACCACGGCAACCCGGAGAATCAAACCGAACAACCCGATTCTGTCAAAGATAACAATCCGGATGACATCACACCGGACAGATACCTGGAGCAACAGAATGCCCGTCAAAGGCTTGTTGCCACCGCGAGGAGCCTAAAAAAGCAGAAGCAAATGCTCAAGGCTGCGCAAGACACACTTAAAATCAGATGGAGTAAAGTACTCAATACAGTAGCGAAGTACGATGGTAATTGCCCCACCAAGAGCTACCCGAAGCGGAAGTTGCTACCTGAATTCGATGAGGAGGCCTTAGATCCCGCGCAACCAAAAATTAAAACGGCCACCTGCCCGGATAGACGACCTCACGGCCAACATAGAGCGGCAAACAACGCCGCACATAAGCCAATACGCGATCCACGCGAGGGCTCACATCAAAAGGACGGCGCAACCAGATCCATCTATGGACCACGCAAGCGCACTCCAGCATACAATGCAACACAACAAACATCCGAACAACACGGTAAACCCAGATATAGGGGTGCCGCACACCCCCTATGTTTCACCGATGAGGTGCTGGACCATGAATTTCCAGAGGGATTCAATCACGTAAACATAGAGGCATACGACGGAACAACAGACCCTGGGGTCTGGATTGAGGACTATATCCTCCATATCCATATGGCTCGAGGAGATGATCTCCACGCCATCAAGTACTTACCCCTCAAGCTTAAAGGGCCAACTCGGCACTGGCTTAAAAGCCTCCCTGAAAACTCCATTGGAAGCTGGGAAGAGCTCGAAGACGCTTTTCGGGCAAATTTTCAAGGGACTTATGTCCAACCCCCGGATGCGGATGATTTGAGTCATATAACTCAACAGCCCGGAGAGTCAGCCCGCAAGCTTTGGAACAGGTTTCTTACTAAAAAGAACCAAATAGTCGACTGTCCGGATGCCGCAGCTTTGGCAGCTTTTAAGCATAGCGTCCGCGACGAATGGCTTGGCAGACACCTCGGCCAAGAAAAGCCGAGAACAATGGCAGCATTAACAAGCCTCATGACCCGCTTTTGCGCGGGTGAGGACAGCTGGCTAGCCAGATGCAGCACCAGTGAACCAAGTACATCTGAAGTTAGAGATGAAAATGGGAAATCATGACGCAGCAAAAATAATAAGCGCCGGAATAAAGAAGACAACCCTAAGAGCACGGCGGTAAACGCCGGATTCCAAAGCTCTTGGCCAAGTTAGCAAAAGCCGCCCTCTATAGGTGCCAGAGATGAACTGTCCAGCCTAAACAAAATTCTGGACAAAATATGTCAGATCCATAGCACCCCTGGTAAACCCGCTAATCATACCCATAGAGAATGTTGGGTCTTTAAGCAGTCCGGCAAGCTCAACGCCGTACACAAGGGGGAGGATACACCAAGCGAAGACGAGGATGAGCCTCTCAAGCAAGACACTGGTGAACAAAAGAAATTTCCACCAGAAGTTAAAACAGTAAACGTGTTACACGTGATCAAGGGGAGAAACAAAGCGGCACTCCCAGAGAAATATGCCCAAGGGCCTATCACAGCGGTGTCCTGCCATTGGTCGTCTCAACTGATCACTTTTGACCATCGGGATTACTCAGCAAGTATCCGGCGTGCAGGACAGGCTGCCTTGGTATTAGACCCAATAATTAACGGATACCACTTCACACGAGTCCTGATGGACGGTGGCAGCAGTCTAAACCTGATATATTAGGACACAATCCGCAAAATGGGGATAGACCCAATGAAAATTTGCCTCAGCAACACTACCGTTAAAGGAGTAACGCCAGGCCCAGGGGCTCATTGCACGGGCTCCCTGCTACTAGTAGTTATATTCGGCTTCCCCGATAACTTCCCTAGCGAAAATTTAACCTTCCACATTGCTCCGTTCCAAAGTGGCTATCAAGCACTACTTGGACGCGAAGCTTTCACTCGCTTTAATGCAATACCGCATTACGCTTCCCTCACGCTTAAGATGCCAGGTCCACGTGGCATCATTACAATAAATGGAAATATTGAGCGATCCCTGCGCGCCGAGGAGGGTGCGGCTGCCTCGGCAGCGGCACGCTAAAACGGCCTCACCAACTAAAAGTATTCGATAGGTCGTCAAGACCACGGACATGGTTAGACGAGTCCGGCACAGCTATATGTAATTCATACAGGATTGATGGCCACACCCCTATCACAAATACAAGGGGCTCAACGCGCGCAGACAAGTGGCGATTTTTACTCATCTTGAAATTTACATGGTTTCTTCAAGAGCTACCTTTTCGCACGATAGCTTTTCGCCTAAGTTCCTCTCTTTTACAGATGACTACCGTGCTACACCCATCCAGGATACGGCACAACAGAGACACAGGCACGGACGTGCAGCAGGGACCCGTCCCAAGGATTCTTTTTAGATTAAGACCCTGCGTCAACCATTTTACTGTCTCTTGTTGATACACATCCCTCGGATTCTCAGTATAATTGAGAAGGATGCTGGCGTCTTGGCATGTGGCCACGTCAGAATAATGCACGTACCTGGACACCAGGGGCTTCTTACAAAGGGCACTGTTTAGGCCCGGTTTATACCATAAAGACCGAATACCTTAGGGAGTGTTCGGCGCCTCGAGTTTGGCCTTATATGCATCAGCTCCAAATCATGTCTTTGGTCAAATGTTGGGTTTGCCCGGCTCCTATGTTTTGGTACCTTACATTCCGCTCTATCGGCTAAGGTAGCACTAGGAGAACTACTGCGATTGTGCCCCGGGTCATCCGGACGAGCGCCTCAGTAGAGAAAGCCGAAAACTGACTGTCATGATATAGCGTGAGACTGGTCAACCACTCGATGACCTATCGGAATGTTAGAATTCCTCCGCCTTAACAAAGGGTCGTTTCCCGGCCAGGCATGTATGCACCCCGAATTTGGGAGTGTGTGGAGCCACCAGGGGCTATATAGTAGCCCCACCGTCAAACTCCTATGGCTAAGTGAAAGTGTTAAAGCATTATAGTCCGGTTGCCTCGTTCGCTATGCTATCACCTCCTTAATAGGGCCAAGACGTTCGGTTAAGTGTGAACACGCATCTTCTGCGAAAACCTCCGCATTATATGTGTGGGGGCTGAAGCCGACGACTGCAATCTTTTGGGTTATACACATGTATACATAAACGGCCGCACAGGAGGCATCATATTACTTTCAGGCAAAAGTTTAAACACAGCCTTAATAAATTTCATAAAAACAGTGTGTTTATAATGGGAATACATGTCACTCAAACATAATATTCTTCGAGCACTGGGCCTCTATCAAACGAGCACCCTCGAGAACCTCTTCGAAATAGTGCTCGGCATCTACTCGGCCTATGGCCGAACCCCGCGCCGCAATAGTGGTAGCATCCATCTCCGCCCAGTATGCTTAACACGGGAAAGGGCCATCCGCGAGCCTTCTATGCACGCCGACCTCTTCATCGCATTGATGCGCGGCATTGCACCAAGGAATTGCTGCACTAAGCTGAAATAGCTGTTCGGCTTCGGCTTTTCCGGTCACAACTGATCCACGACAGACCTCATAGCGAGTCCGAACAACCTACTGAGTTTGGCCCATTCGGCTAGCTGATCAGTCAATGGAAGCGGACGCTCTGGAACATTTAATTGCGACCAGAACAGCTTTTCCACTTCACGATCTGTTTGATCTCGGAAGTATTTGGCCGCATCGACAGCGCTCGCCGCCAAGTCCATATATGCGTCTGCCGAACTCCATAGCCGATCCAAAGGGGCATACCATGGATCTCCGAACTTCCTCCGCAGCATGAAGGGCTTCCCAGTTCATGCAGCTCCTCCTTCCTCGCTCTCATAGCAGAGCGGGTGCCTTTGGCCGTCATTGTGGCCTTCTCAAGGTCCGTCGCCTTCACTCGGTTTTCTTCTTCATGGAACTGGCAACGATCGGCAGTGTCTTTTAACTTTACATCCATCTCGGCCATTTTCTCTTTGCTCTCGCAATGCGCGGCCTTCTCGGCCCTCAACTCTTCGGCCGCCTTCAAAGCAGCCGCATTACTCCTCCTTGCTTGTTCTTTGGCTCGGGCAAGTTCCGCCCGAAGGATCTCCACGGTGGCAGCTCCATCTGCAGTCACAACATATTAAAGATACTGGCATCATGCTGCTCTTACTATGTGACATTCACCAGATAACATTACTTACCCTGTGCCTCGTCAAGCCGCCTGTTAACAAGCTTGATGTCGGCATCTGCCACATCCAGTTGCCGCTTTAGTTCGGCAAATTCATTAGTCCGGCCAGCCACCGGAGCTTCTATCACCTGCACATAAAGTGGTATGGTTATCACCTGGGACTACGATCCTCTGTTTGCCACCTTTCTCGGTGACAACCAGAGTCTCAGGGGCTACTATCTACACAGGGCATGCCTAAAAATGTGCGGTACCATCGCAAATGTACATCATTTTACGTACCTCAAAGCCCGTCAGTAGACTCATAAAGGCATCATGCAACCCGCTTTCGGTGGATGAAATCCTTTATCACCGTACCCATCAATGTACGGTGTTCTTCTGAGATGGCCGCTCGCTCCAACAGCTCCCTCAGTACGTCCGACCGCATACCAGACGGTGCCGGACTCTTTTGTTTGCTCTCTTCGAGAGCCGGATGCTGGGGACTTCGGGTGACTATAGGATTATCCTCTGGCCTCACCGAATCCGAAGAGGCCCTCCGTGACGACACTTCAAGGTCGCCCGCTTCTTGAGCGGAGGAGTCTGGGGGAGGCATTTCGCTCTCCATCATCTCCGGAAGAAGATCCCCCGAAGACGAGCTCTGCTGAGAAGGGCTAAGATCCGAACTGCAAGATAAATACTTCGGTTATTTTCCTCAAAGGTAAGGTAATATATCTCCACTATTAAAGTACTTTTTAATTACTTATAGCTCGTTAGAGGGCTGATCCCCGCGCGGACTTTGTGCGGCAAGAGCACCCTCCAAGGCAGGACCCTCTGGTGGAGATTTCTTCTCCCGCTTGGAAACCTTGGTTTCCGGATCTTCAGAGGTAGTCCTCTTCCTTCCCCGGGATGAGAGATTGTCAGATTCCTCCCCTTGGTTATCCACCCTCACGGAGGTGCTCGTACCCTCGGTCGGAATAGGTAGCGATGGAGGCCCGCTTTCGCCCTCATTATTCCCCCCTTTGTCTTCCTTTGAGGGCTCCGGGCAAGGTGCTAGCTCGAGCATCTTTTCCAGTACCGGATTTTCCGAACCCTCAGGAAGGGGGGACGAATACCGAATCATCTTCGCCTTTGTTATCCAGTCCTGGTCAAAGAGCGATTTCTCAGAATAACATCATGATAAATGAAAGACGGTGTGTTCGGCTAGAGGATAACTTACTTGGTCAGTGGTGCGGTTGCTGCTCAAGCCCACGTCCTCGGTAGTATCCAGACACTCTATCTGGGGTCTGAAGAATGATCTATACATCTCCTCGTGTGTCAAGCCGAGAAAATTCTGAATAGTGCGCGGTCCTTCTGGGTTGAACTCCCACATGCGAAGGGGCCGGCGTTTGCATGGCTGGATTCGTCGAACCAGCATGATTTGCATCACCATAATCAAACTAAAATCTCCTTCAAAGAGATATTGAATGCGGCTCTGCAGTATAGGCACATCCTTGACTGGACCCCAGCTCAGCCCTCTGCTAATCCATGACATCAGTTGTGGTGGAGGGCCTGAGCGGAAAGCAGGGGCAGCCGCCCACTTGGCACTTCTGGGAGCTGTGATGTAAAACCACTCCTGTTGCCATAATCCGGACACCTCGGGAAAAAACCTTCTGGCCATGGAGCTCCAGCGATCTTGCTTACTATTGTGCCTCCGCACGCTACATGCTGCCCCTCGACCATCTTCGGCTTCACGTCAAAGGTCTTGAGCCACGGGCCGAAGTGAGGGGTAATGCGGAGGAAAGCCTCACATACAACAATAAATGCTGAGATGTGGAGAAAGGAGTCCGGGGCTAGATCATGGAAATCTAGCCCGTAATAAAACATCAGGCCCCTACCGAAGGGATCCAGAGTGAGGCCTAGACCTCGGAGGAAGTGGGAGATGAACACGACGTCTTCGTTGGGTTCAGGAGTAGGGACGAACTGCCCTCGGGCGGGCAGCCGATGCGAAACCTCGGCGGTCAGGTATCTGGCCTCCCTCAACTTCTTGATATCTTCTTCTGTAACGTAGGAGGTCATCCACCGGCCTTGAAAGCTAGATCCGGACATGATTGAAGGTCCGGAGCACCTGACCTAGGCTTCGGGTGTTAGAACTCGAGGCGGGGGAAGGATTCGATTGAGCACGGGAGGGAAAAAGTAAAAGCCTTATCCCTTTATAAAGAGGGTGAATATCAAGCGTCCTCTCCGTAGCCGTTTGGGACTTGCCTATAATCTAGGAGTCCTAGATACGGTTGGGTTACCCACGACCATATTCATGAGAATCCCGTAATTAGGGGAACACGATCTCTGCTTTGACAAGACGTGTCAAGAAACCTCCTCGCGTTATGTGTGAAGCTGGTTGAAGAAGAACGGTTCGAATAATTACCGGGCCATGACATAATGCCGTGTTGCCGAAACGTGTCAGCAGATTAGATTTGTGGAAATATTATTCTCTCTATGGTGGTATGTGGAACTTATTTTGCAGGGTCGAACACTATCCTTGTATTCAAATTCTTCCGTGATGTATTCGGAGGAGGAACCCGCCTTGCAATGCCGAAGACAATACTGCGTGTCGGACTCATCGTCATTGAAGCCTGGTTCAAGGGATACTGAGGGAGTCCTAGATTAGGGGGTCTCTGGACAGCCGGACTATATTCTTTGGCCGGACTGTTAGACTATGAAGATGCAAGATTGAAGACTTCGTCTCGTGTCCGGATGGGACTCTACCTGGCATGGAAGGCAAGCTAGGCAATACGGATATGCATATCTTCTCCTTTGTAACCGACCTTGTGTAACCCTAGCCCTCTCCAGTGTCTATATAAAGCGGAGGGTTTTAGTCCATAGGACAACATACAATCATACCATAGGCTAGCTTCTAGGGTTTAGCCTCTCTGATCTCGTGGTAGATCTACTCTTGTACTACCCATATCATCAATATTAATCAAGCAGGACGTAGGGTTTTACCTCCATCAAGAGGGCCTGAACCTGGGTAAAACTTTGTGTCCCCTGCCTCCTGTTACCATCCGCCTAGACGCATAGTTCGGGACCCCCTACCCGAGATCCGTCGGTTTTGACACCGACAGGCCTCCTCTTGCAGCGCCTCAAGGCCCAGCCTCCCCTTGGCCCATCCGCGCAAACCCCAGCAGCCGCTGGCCGGATCCGGCCCAGCGAGGTGAGGACGCGCCCAACCTCCCCTGCTCCTGTTGGGCTAGCCAGATGCGGCCCATTGGTGTTTTTTCCCGGTTCTAAGATTTTGCTATTTATCCCAGGTTTTACAGATATGCAGAAAACTCCCTGCTGTTCATGCATATAATAACTCTCAAACCCTGCATCATTTTAAAATAATTTATATATAAAAAATGCTTAGAATTTTGTGTAGTTTCATAATATGACACTTTCATCTATGTCTAAAATGTGTAAACTACTGTTTGCATGTATTTGCTTAATTGCCATCCTAAAATGCTTTAATTCATAACTTAATAATTGTAGCTCCAAACCTAACAAACTTTATATGTAAATGGGGTAGAAAAATGCATAGATTATCATAGTGACCTTACTTTGCATGCTTAACAACTCTAAAATATGCTTTAGGGAAGAATAGTACCAAATCCATTAATATGCACATGAGGATTTTTCCGGACTTGTTGCTTGTTGTTCCGACCTGATTTAAAATTGCCTAGATAGGTAGTTTTACTTTGCTTCACCCCTTGCCATGCTAAAAACATTTAATATTGTTGAGTACATAAGCGAGATCGAACTAAATAAGTCATGTGGTGTTTCGTTGCATATTGAGCTCCACTTAATTTGTAGTGTTGTTTGTTGCACTTTGCCATGCCATGCTTCATTAAACCGGACATGCATCATACTTGGTTGTGCATCATTCCATGTTTATGTGGTGGTTGTTTACTATGTTGTTTCCTTCTTTCCGGGCTTCTTCTCTCGTTAGCTTCGGTTTCATTCCGGAGTTGTGAGGATTCGTTTGACTACGTCCATTTGTCTCCTTCATGGACTCGTTCTTCTTCCTTGCGGGATCTCAAGCAAGATGACCATACCCTCGAAATCACTTCTATCTTTTCTTGCTAGTTGCTAGCTCTTTTTGCTATGCCGCGATACCTACCACTTGCTATATCATGCCTCCCATATTGCCATGTCAAGCCTCTAACCCACCTTTCCTAGCAAACCGTTGTTTGGCTATGTTACCGCTTTGCTCAGCCCCTCTTATAGCGTTGCTAGTTGCAGGTGAAGATGGAGTTTGTTCCATGTTGGAACATAGATATGTTGGGATATCACAATATCTCTTATTTTTATTAATGCATCTATATACTTGGTAAAGGGTGGAAGGCTCGGCCTTATGCCTGGTGTTTTGTTCCACTCTTGCCGCCCTAGTTTTTGTCATACCGGTGTTATGTTCCTTGGTTTTGCGTTCCTTACACGGTTGGGTGTTATGGGGAACCCTTGATAGTTCGCTTTGAATAAAACTCCTCCAGCAAGGCCCAACCTTGGTTTTACCATTTGCCTCATCATCACCTACTTTTCCATTGGGAGTCATGCTCTCGAGGGTCATCTTTATTTTAAGCCCCTCCGGCCAGTGCTTGTCTAAGTGTTGGTCTGAACTAGAGTCCTTTGTAGAGCCACCTCAGGGAAACTTGAGGGCTGGTTTTAGTTGTACGGAGCGCTCAACCGGTGTTGCCCTGAAAACGATATATGTGCAGCTCCTATCGGGATGTCGGTGCATCGGGCGGTCTTGCTAGTCTTGTTTTACCATTGTCGAAATGTCTTGTAACCGGGATTTCGAGTCTGATCGGGTCTTCCTTGGAGAAGGAATATCCTTCGTTGACCGTGAGAGCTTGTGATGGGCTAAGTTGGGACACCCCTGCAGGGTTTTGAACTTTCGAAAGCCATGCCCGCAGTTATGGGCAGATGGGAATTTGTTAATGTCCGGTTGTAGTGAACTTGACACTTAACTTAATTAAAATGCATCAACCGCATGTGTAGCCGTGATGGTCTCTTCTCGGTGGAGTCCGGGAAGTGAACATGGTTTTGGAGTTATGTTTCAACGTAAGTAGTTTCAGGATCACTTCTTGATCACTCCTAGTTCACGACCGTTGCATTGCTTCTCTTCTCGCTCCTATTTGCATATGTTAGCCACCATATATGCTAGTGCTTGCTGCAGCTCCACCTCATTACCCTTCCCTACCCATGAGCTTAAATAGTCCTGATCTCGCGGGTGTGAGATTGCTGAGTCCTCGTGGCTCACAGATACTTCCAAACAGTTGCAGGTGTCGATGATACCAGTGCAGATGACGCAACCCAGCTCAAGTGGGAGCTCGATGAAGACCTTTTCATTGTTGTGTTTCGTTTCCTTTTGATCAGTAGTGGAGCCCAGTTGGGGCGATCGGGGACCTAGCAATAGGGGTGGTCTTTCTTTATTTTGGTTCCGTAGTCGGACCTTGATTGTATTATGGATGATGTAATGTTATATTCAGGTATTCTGTGAAGTGGCGATTGTAGGCCAACTCTCTATCCCTTTCTTATTCAGTACATGGGATGTGTAAAGATTACCCCTCTTGCGACATGCCTACTATGCGGTTATGCCTCTAAGTCGTGCTCCGACACATGGGAGATATAGCCACATCGTGGATGTTACACGTCTCCAGAGGGAGGAGCAGCCAGGGAGATTTGCCCCTACCCGCCGGCCATGTAGCCTAGCTGGACATAGCATCGTCGAGGACCAGGCCAGATGGGACCAGTGGCGATGGCTCGCTAGAGGAACCCTAGTGCTGCAGGCAGGGGATCGAGGTAGAGGGAAAGGGGAGAGGAGATGCAAGCAGGCAGGGCAATGAATGCTTGCGTGTTTGTTTTTACTTGAGGGTCAGGTGTGACACGGGTGTCAGCAGTTGCATTTTGAGTGTAATATAGGTAGACAACAGATTCATTTCACTATTCCCCTTCTGTTGGGGATATCACTACTGGGCGTAAACCGGCCAGGACAGGCCAGATTAACTTCATCAGTAGTTGAGTATGTTAAAGCCCATGAGGACAGATGAGGGCTAAAGGCCCATAATCGGTTCAAGGCCTGTAGCCGTAAACCGGCGTTGGTATTTAACCTGTATTGTAAGTTAGGAATAAGTAGAGACCAAACCGGACACACCTATGAGCCGGTATTGGGACTCTATGAACCAACAGGCGTCACTCGTGTATATAAGGGGACGACCCGGCGGCGGTTCAAGGACAACAGACAACAACTCGAGACTTAGGCGAAGCTTGTTTGCTCCCTAGTCATCGAAACCCCATCAATTCCATCACAACTAGACGTAGGCTTTTACCTTCATCGAAGGGGCCGAACTAGTATAAACTTTCTTGCGTCCCTGTGTCCGCTTTAACCCCTTCAAGCTACCTGTTGTGATGGCTCCACGACTAAGTCCTTTCTCTAGGACATCTGCCGTGACAAAGCCACGACAGTTGGCGCCCACCATGGGGCTATCGCACGATGGTTTCAAGTTCTTGGAGGGCCTCTTTGAAGGGCTCAAGGGCTACGCCGTGGGCCGAATGACTAAGAGTCGTCACGACAAGCTCTACATCGATGATGTAGGCTGGGGCCCCGAGGCCGGCTCAGTTGAGTACGGGTACCGGGTCCCCTTTGGTGGCATACACGTTTTCATCGGCAAGATCGGAGAACCGGGCCCTGAGCCGGACATCTGCACCGACCTCGTCGAAATGGCTCAGCATGCACGATCTGCCTGAGTTAAACCGGCCATGAAGCGTGCCTTCGTGGGAGTCATCCATGGAGGAGGACATGAGGACAGATCGGGATCCGGCGGCGAGGCCGTCATTTACTCCGGCGATGAGTCATCCGGAGAAACCAAATCTCTTTATCAGCTACAGATGGCCGGATTGGGGGTTGTTCCGATGGTGACAGTATTCCGGACCCCTCTGATCTACCCAACCGAGTTGGAATATTCATGGCTGGCACACAAGCAGCGCTTCATTCTTCGACTGCTGCACCAATAACCTCCGGTTCAGCAGCGGCGACAGCTACTGGGGGAGGGAGCTCTGTGCGCCTGCCGGCTCAAGTTCTATCAGATCTATTTGATGCATTGGTTGTGCTTATGGCAGAGGCTAATCCGGCGGATCAGGAAGTCCACAACGCGGAGATTGCACAGGTGAAGGAACAGATTACCCAGGCCAAGGCGGACCTGGCAGCTGAGGATGCCAGGATGACCGCAGAGCGGGCCACTTTAGACGCACAAGCCTACAGGATCATGTTGGACCAGAACGCGTCGCATGAAGTCATGAAGAGGAAGTACCGATCCCGTTTGCCTTCGGTTTTCGAGGCCAGAGACCTTTTCAACACCCCAGGAGCAGGAGCCAATAATCCACTGGAGGTAAACCGGACGGAAGCCCCTGCGACCGGCGCGCCGGTTCAGCCCTGTCGGATGGATCTGCCTCGTCAAAATACTGTTATACCTCAGGCTGTTTGACACCTCCGGGTCACTACTCCAACCCGATGGACAATCTCGTTGCCGCTGCTGCACGGCTGGAGGCCATTCCAATTGAAGGTGACTCGCCTCAGGCAGTAGAGACGCGGCGGGTCAAGGAGCTTCTGAGGACAGCTTTGGTTCAACAGGAAGCATACTCGTACAGCCGTGACCGGATCCACTCGACCCCCGTCCAAGCCGGAGCTATAGCAGACATATGGATGAACCGGCAGTGTCGAGTAATGAATGACGTGCAGCACCCCGTGACAACAAACCGGCGGGTGGTGCTGAGAACGCTCAGGAAGTAGTGGACCGGGCCCGAGCGCGCAGGGAGGCCGAGTTAGCCGCACAGCATCAGGCTCGGCAGCTCATGCCGGTTCGTCCAACTATCTCGATCGAACCTGGTGTTACTTCTTGTTCTTTGGGGGTGCCTTGCCTTGTCCCCGCTTTACGCAATGTGCGCCTGCCCAAGGATTTCAAAGGCCCGCGTAAAGTACCAAATTACACGGCGGATCAACCTCCAGAGACATGGGTGGAGAGCTATGAGATGGCCATGGAGATGCTTGATGTGGATGACGCAGCGTCTGCCAAATACTTCACCATGATGCTTGAAGGAATGGCCCATACTTGGTTAAAAAGCTTGCCGGCTAATTCTATCAGTTCATGGGCCCAATTACGAGCCCGGTTTATCAGCAATTTACAGGATACATGTAAACAGCCTATGTCGATAGTGGACTTAGCTGCCTGTGTCCAGGAGGAAGGAGAATCGACGACTCATTGGGTGCATCGGGTTTCACAGGTGTTGCATTCATCAGACCGCATCAACGCTGACACCGCAGTATTAACCCTAGAAGGCAACTGCCGGTTTGGGCCCCTAAAACTGAAATTGGGAAGGATGAAGCATCATTGCACTGACATGGGGACCCTCATGGCTGCTTTGGTAAAGTATGCTGATTTTGATAGTACCAAGGATCCTAAATCTGATGATGACAAGGCAGGGAAGGGAAAGAGGAATAGCAACTCCAAAGGTCAGCAGCATCACTGGGCAGGCAAAGGTGGTGGAGGCAAGCGTAAAGCGGATGGTAACATGGACTTTGTGGCTAATACCAACGCGCGGGACAATGGCTAGCGACGCAAGGGTAAACCGAAGAATCGCAGTGGGGCACCCAACCCTAACCTGGACTGCCTAAACTATCTACTGAGCCAGCCTTGTCCAAGACATGGGATGAAGGAGGCGCCAGCAAACCACCTCTGGAAGGATTGCTTCATTATGCAGGAGTTCAAGAATTCTAATGCTTTCCGGTATGATCACGGCTCTGGCGGTGGCTCAGGATCCGGGCCGGGTTACGATGGAGGAAATTCTGGTTCAGGATTTAATGGTAATCCGGGCAGACATAATAATCAAAATAGTTAGAACAACCAGGGGGGTTACAACCAACAACAGCAATAGTCAGGTTACCAGAGCAACCCAAAGCAGTTGAGTAGTGGGCAATACCATGTCTTCACCACTAGCTTGGACAAGCGAGACCGAAAAGTTCAGAGGCGGCCAGTCAACTCTGTTGAACCGGTCGTGCCTCGTTATCTACGCTGGTCTGAACAGCCAATCATATGGAGCAGAGAGGATCACCCTCCCCAGGTTGATAATCCGGGTCAGTTGGCTCTGGTGGTGGCGCCTCAGGTGGGAGGTTACAAGTTCACCAAGGTGCTCATGGATGGAGGGAGCAGCATTAATATCTTGTACTATGAGACCTTCTGTCGTATGGGACTAACAGATAAAAATCTCAAACCGTCTAATACGGTGTTCCACGGTGTGGTACCTGGCAAATCAGCATATCCTATTGGTAACATAGCTCTGGAAGTGGCCTTTGGGGATGATCATGATTCCAGGTCGGAGACATTGACTTTTGAAGTGGTGAAAATCCAAAGTCCATATCATGCCCTGTTTGGGCGACCGGCCTACGCCAAGTTTATGGCACGACCCTGTTATGTGTATTTGCAGCTCAAGATGCCGGGTCACAAGGGGACAATAACGGTTCACGGAAGCCGCAAAATCACTTTGGAGTGCGAGGAAGGAGATGCGGCCTATGCAGAGTCGGTTTGTGCCACCGAGGAGCTGAAGCATTATAAGGACAATGTTGATCCGGCGGACATGACTCCATTAAAGAAGCCGACTACGGAGCATGATCCGGCCCTGAAGTTCAAATTGGCAGCAGAAACTAAGCTTGTTGACTTCGTACCTGGCGATTCGTCCAAGCTGTTCAGCATCAGTGCCAACTTGGATCCGAAATAGGAAAGCACGCTCATCGAGTTCATCCGTGAGAATCGGGACATTTTTGCATGGAAGCCCTCTGACATGCCAGGTGTACCGAAGCAACTCGCTGAGCACACCCTTAATGTGGATCCTAAATACAAACCGGTGAAACAATTCCTCCGCCGGTTCAACGAAGAAAGGCGCAAGGCGATTGGAGAAGAGGTGGCCAGGCTCTTAGCAGCTAGCTTTATTGCTGAAGTTTTTCACCCCGAGTGGCTTGCCAATCTGGTGTTGGTCCTTAAGAAAAACGGCACCTGGCGCATGTGTGTGGATTACACAGATCTTAATAAGGCTTGTCTAGCAGATCCTTTTTCCCTCCCCGTATTGATCAAATTATTGATGCTACGACGGGTTGTGAGCGTTTAAGTTTTTTGGATGCATATTCTGGCTATCATCAGATCAAAATGGCAGTTAAGGACCAGGAGAAGACGGCATTCATAACTCCCTTTGGAGCCTTCTGCTATGTGTCTATGCCCTTTGGGCTCAAGAGTGCCCAGGCAATTTATCAACGGTGTGTACAAAATTGTCTTCACAAGCAGATTGGCCGTAATGTACATGCTTACGTGGATGATATCGTGGTTAAGTCCAGGGAGAAGGAGACTCTGATTGATGATTTGAAGGAAACCTTTGTTAACCTAAGGACATACAAGATGATGCTTAATCCGGACAAGTGTGTCTTTGGTGTACCGGCGGGCAAGTTATTGGGTTTTCTGGTATCCAACAGGGGAATTAAGGCTAATCCAGAGAAGATCACAGCCATCACTTCCCTGGCTAAACCGAAGTGTATCAATGATGTTCAACGCCTGGCAGGCCGGATTGCCACGTTAAGCCGGTTTATCAGCCGCCTTGGGGAGAAGGCAATCCCTTTGTATCAGATTTTGAAGAAGACGGATCAGTTTGTCTGGAGTTTTGCTGCTGATGAAGCATTGGAGGACTTAAAGTGGCAATTGGCCAATCTGCCTGTGCTCGCCGCTCCCATTGACAAGGAGCCGTTACTGCTATATGTTGCTGCTAATGCTCGTGCGGTCAGCGTGGCTATTGTGGTGGAGCGAAAGGAGGCAGGTAAGGAGCATACGGTTCAACGTCCGGTCTATTATATCAGTGAGGTACTCATTGAGTCCAAGCAAAGGTATCCACATTGGCAGAAGCTGGTGTACGGAGTTTTTATGGCAAGCCAGAAGCTTAAGAAAACTTCCAAGGGCACCCAATTACGGTGGCCAGTTCTGCTCCTTTGGGGGATATCATCCAGAACCGGGAAGCAACTGGCCGGATTGCCAAGTGGGCTATAGAGCTTGGGCCGCACGGATTGAAGTATGTGCCTCGGATGGCGGTCAAGTCTCAAGCACTTGTTGATTTCATCAATGATTGGACGGAACTGCAAGCACCTGAAGAAAAGCCGGATCACACATATTGGACCATCCATTTTGACGGATCCAAGCAATTGGAAGGCTCGGGGGCTGGAGTCGTATTAACTTCCCCACGAGGTGATAAGTTTTGTTACGTTCTCCGCTTAATGTTCCCTTGTACTAACAATGCAGCTGAGTATGAAGCCTTGCTCCATGGTCTCCGGATGGCTAAGGAGATGAATCTAAGTCGAGTTAAGTGCTTCGGTGACTCGAACCTCGTGGCTCAACAAGTGTCCGGCACTTGGGACTCCAAGGACCCACTCATGGCAGCATATCGTCGTGAGGTGGATAATGTTGTAGGTCACTTTAAAGGCTATCAGGTGGACCACGTGGACCGGCAGAAAAATGAAGCGGCGGACGCTTTAAGCCGACTGGGCTCTCAGCGCAAACCGGTCCCGCCCAATGTTTTTCTGGATGTGCTGCACAACCCGTCGGTCAAGATCCCCGGTGAAGTGGATTTGGCTATCCCTGATCCGGACGCTCAATTGGTGGACGCTCTTCATGTTTTCCGGATTGGATGCTTCCTTACCGGGCGTACAAGAACCGGGGCGAGTTACCAGAGGATGAGACTCTGGCCCGACAGGTAATCCGGCGGTCCAAGTCCATGACTACTATCAACGGCGAGTTGCATCATTGCAGTGTGTCAGGGGCGTTTCAACGCTGTGTGTCTCCTGAAGAAGGCTATGAAATTTTGCGTGAGATCCACGAAGGAGATTTTTGTCACCACACCGGCTCAAAATCTCTGGTGGCTAAAGCGTTTCACCATGGCTTCTATTGGTTAACTGCTCATGCTGATGCGGAGGATCTGGTCAGACGATGTGATGGTTGCCAAAAGTTTTCAAGACGTGCTCATGTGCCGGCTCAAGAATTGAGAATGATTCCAATTACTTGGCCGTTTGCGACTTGGGGGCTAGATATGGTTGGGCCTTTCAAAAGGTCCAAAGATAAGAAGACCCACCTCCTGGTGGCGGTTGACAAGTTTACAAAATGGGTAGAGGCAGAACCTGTTAGCAAGTGTGACGCAGCCACGACGGTTCAGTTCATAAAAAAAGTGATTTTCTGGTTTGGCTTTCCACACAGTATCATCACAGATAATGGTACCAATTTGTCCAAGGGTGCCATGAAGGAGTTCTGCGAACGGGAGCATATTCGGCTCGATGTTTCATCAGTGGCACACCCACGGTCCAATGGTCAAGCAGAAAGGGCTAATCAAGAGATCTTGAGAGGCATCAAGCCCCGGCTCATGGTTCCTTTGCAGAGAACGCCGGGTTGTTGGGTAGAAGAACTACCATCTGTGTTATGGAGCATCAATACCACACCCAACAGATCAACAGGATACACACCGTTCTTCATGGTTTACGGAGCGGAGGCGGTTCTCCCCAGTGATATCCGTCATGATTCACCTCGTGTGACGGCTTATGTTGAAGCGGACAACGAGACAACACGGCAAGATGCTTTGGACCAGTTGGATGAAGAGCGTGACATAGCAGACGCCCGATCGGCAATTTACCAACAAGATCTTCGTCGTTATCACAGTCGCCGAGTCAGAACCAGAACCTTTCAGGAAGGAGATTTGGTGCTTCGGCTCATCCAAGATCAGACTGATATGCATAAGCTATCCCCACCTTGGGAGGGGCCTTTCGTGGTCAGCAAGAATCTGTATAATGGGTCGTACTATCTGGTCGATATTCGAGAGCATAAAGGCTCATGTACATGAGAGGAGGAGACCAATAGGCCGTGGAACATAGCTCATCTTCGGCCTTACTATACCTGAGCCATTGACTCTACTTATGTACATATTAGGACGATGTATATATTATGATTAAATATAATAAACCGGAACCTCAGCTAAAGTGGGGTATCTGTTCTTTTACATCATGTGTGGTTACACGGAGTTGTTCTAAAGTGGCCTCCGGTTTACCCCTTGAGTTAGTTTTTCAAAAGCGTCATGTTATATCACTTGGGGGCTTGGTCGTGTCCGAACCAATGCAATACCTCTTGATAGGCGAGAGCCACCAGATCTCTTGGGGACTTGGTCACGTCTGAACCAATCATGCCTCTTGATTGGCCTAAGGCCACAGAATCACTTGGGGGCTTGGTCGAACCCGAACCATTGGCATGCCACTTGATCGGCATAAATGCCACGGTTTCATTTGGGGACCTGGCTGACTTGAACCATAGCTACACCTATCGGGAGCTTGGTCGTGTTCGACCATGGTAACGCCATCTGATCAGCTCAAATAAGCCTCTTTTTGCAAATGGTTTTGTCATTGCCTTTGCTTCACATTTTTCTTTGAAATATATTGCTTTCTTTTTATTGCATTTTTTAAACCGACAAAGTTTTAAGCCGGTTTAAACTGTCAATTGACGGAACACGGTTCATTTTAATCCGGAGACTATTTGCCCGGTTCGATTTTTTGTTAACATCCTATTATGGAGTAACACGATGTTTATTATAACCCGGCACGGTTTACATGGTAAACCGGCATCATATCTATATAGGAGTTGTTATCTCCTCCAACAATGTGGGTTTATAAAACTCCGCTTCAAGATTGGCCAAGCCAACTTCACGCTCAACGATGGCAGGTATTATGTATCTCAAAAATTTGGTTTCATGTATGCAGACATCATATTCCGCTTGACGGTACAACCGCGGTGGCACTTTAAGATTTTTTATTGCAGAAAGTACTTTGGAAAGTTCATCACCCAAAGGAAGAGCAAGTTGCAGTAATTATGCACGAAGGCATATCAACATCAAAAGTATCAGCTAGCCTATTACAAGGCAACACGGTGCCCACAATAAGATCATTGTTTTTCGCAAGGGAGAAGCAGTTTTAAACCGGCTTCCGGTTCAAGCTTGGCCACCAGCCTGGCCTGATGGTTGTGGATCATCCCGCGCCGCTTCAGCTTCAGTTTCTCTACCCAGCGGCTGGAAATCAACAGTTGTCCAGTCGATTCCCATTAATGCTTGAAAGACAGCTTCATCATGGATCATCAATGACAGGTCAATATCGGGAGCGTAAGTATGCTTACGGATTGGAGGGATAAGATTTTCTGATTCATGAATTGGTGCAACTATTCGCTTGTTTTGATTGTCATATTGGGCTTGATAATGAGACAAGTCTGCTTCTTCAGCCAATTGGCAAGCTAGCGGACGCACCTCCTGGTTTATTGCTCGCAGATCCGCTTCACCAAACTCTGACCCATCTTCCTTCAAGCTGGGATAGCCCTGAGCTGCTTCAATAGGATCAAAATCCGGCACCCAAGCTTTTGCCCGGATTAAGGCATTGATCACACCGGTTCGAGCAGCAGATTTCTTTAGCTCTTCAACTCGGGCAGGAAGCACCGACAGTTTCATCAGAGTGTCTTGAATCAAAGTGGGCGCCGGTTTGTTGTGGGATGCAGTACAGATGATACGCTATGCACCAGTGTACAGTTGTTCGATCAACGTATAGGCGGCTTTCAATTTCTTCCGCACATCTGACCCCAAGTGACCAATGTGTGTCCCTAAAATATCATAAAGGGTTAACAAACCGGCAGCTCTGTAAGACGGCAAAATCAATTCAGAAGTCAAACTGGCTTACCAAAGATAGCAGTGGTCATGGCATGCATGTGTCGCTTTCTGCTGGTCAGTTCATCCGCCGCCGGTTTTAGTGCAGCCTCGGCATCCTCTGCTCGTTTGATTAAAGCGGACTTTTCAGTGGTCCAATCCGCCCGTTTCTTCTTGAAGCTCTCCTTAAGCTGTTCCATGGCGCTTAAAGCGCTGGCTAATTCCTCTTTTGCTTTGGAGGTTTCAGCTTGTTGGGATTTCAGATTTTCTTGCAGATCGGCGACTTGGCTTTCTTTCGTCTTCAGCTCAGCCTGCATGCAGACAGTTATATGCTTCAGCAAAATGGTACAAGGATTGAAGTACCAACCACATAACAAGTTATGCACTTGGCACTTGGGGGCTAATGCATATTCGATCTTCATCTTTCAATTGCTCACAAAGTCCCAAGATCAATACAAGTATTCAACTTGGCACTTGGGGGCTAATGGCTATTTGCTCGTATATATTCTGATGCGGCAATCTCAATTACTTAAAGTCCCGGTTTAACTACGCTAAGTTGAACCGGCCCTTGGGGGTTACATCAGCGAATTTCAAAGCATTAAGATTTATATTAGTAAGTCCCGGTTTGAAAGAAGGTTACAAACCTGCCCTTGGGGGCTAGGAGAGTCAGCAAGAATGGAAGCATACAAGCAGGAAAGAGCATATGGAAGTTACCTCATATTTATCTTTCATCATGTTAACCAGACCGGCTTCATAGTCATGACTGGCATACAGCCGGTTCAGGTAGCCGGAATGGATATCTTGGGCGTTCAGAGCAGCGTAAGTCACCAGATCAGCATTCCACTTGCCTTTGCCAAAGGAAGCAAATTCTTCCTTGGCAGTATGTTTGGACAAAGCGACAGGATTGCTTGGCTCTGTATGGCCAATACCAGTAATGACAGCCTCATCATCCTTGGCATCGCCGGTTTGCACTGGGCTGTTGGCTTGTCAGTAGGTTTTGTTGGACCGGTGGGTTTCTCAATCCGGATGGAACTTGTGGGCTGATTGACAGGACTTGAGGTATCAATAGGTCTCTCTTCAGCAATAAGATCGTCGTCTTGCTGCGGCGGATCGTTGGGTATATCCTCAGGAATAGCCGTTTCAAGATCTGGTGTTTTGCCTGGTTCAAGGACGGCATCCTCTTCGGCCGCTTTGTCCAGGCGAGCCTTCTTGCTTGGCCTAGGCTTGGCCCTGAAAGGAATAACAAAATCAAATACAGTATATGTTCCAAGGTGATGTACTGCAAATATTATGATAAGTATAGCTTACCCAAGCACCGTTTTGAGCGGTGGCAGCTGAGTAGCCGATGACTCGCCAGAGGATGAGTGGGAAGTAACCTGGTAATCGGAGTCAGATGGATTAAGAGGTTGACGAAAGCAGCCCGCTTTAGGACAAGCACTGACAAGCAAATTAGAGACCTCTGAGCGGCATTTCTGAACCGGACTGTTCGGTAAACCGACGGAGGTAACTACCTGGCCGTTGTGCCGGGTGGTGCGACGAGCTTCGTGCTGTTGGGTCTTCATAAGAAATTTGGGATCCAAATAAGCAAGAGGATGAGATAATTTAACTTTCCGGTTTGCCTGACGGATTTTTACTGAAGGCAAAGGTTCTGAATCGGAAGAGAGAATAATTACCTCTGCAGCATCAGCATGGCTGGCTTCGGCATCATCCTGACAAATATCATCATCAATAAGACGCATGAAAAATAAGCCAAGTGAGTCAAGCCCTACCTCAAGGTCCGGATTATCCACATCATCATCAGGGGCCGGATTAGAGGATGCAGTGGTTCTTTTCCTGTGGGCAGTCTTCTTCATAGCTTTAGTCTTTTGCCGGGTTGCTCTTTCCGGTTTGTCTGGTTTTCTGGTTTCTCCTGCGGCAGTTTCTTGCTCCAAAACGGATAATTGCCCTGGTTACGCAGACACTGATATTAAACAATGACCAGATATATCAATAACAGATTCAGCAAAAGAAAGTCTTACAGCTGGCGGTTTGTTGGTGGCACAGAAGGGAAGCAGGCCGGTTTTAGCACAGATGTGTTCCGGTTCATTCAACATCTTATTCACAGCCTTTGTGATTTCTTCATCGGTGAGCTGGATGTTGGAATGTCGCAGTGGGTCATCAACACTGCCAGTATACTCGCACATCAAACCGGAGCGCTGACTAAGGGGCAGTATGCTCCATGATATCCAATAGCGAGCGAGATCAACCCCTGTTAAACCGTTGGCCATAAAGGCTCTGAGCTTCGATAGTTGAGGAGCATATTTGCTTCTCTCCTGGGCAGTCAACCTTTGCGGAAAAGGGTGTGTATTGCTGAGCCACTCCGGACGAAAGCCAGGCAAGGGATTTTCACCAGCAGGGGAGGTGTCTTTGCAATAGAACCATGTTTGATTCCACTCTTTGGGGTGGTTGTGCAGTTTGGCGTGAGGGTATGTGACCTCTTTCCTTTTCTGAATCGCCACGCCACCCAACTCCGTATTAGAGCCGTCAGTAAACTCAGTATGGCGGTTTAGATGGAAAAGGTCTCTGAACAATTCCATTGTGGGCTCCTCTTGAAAGAACGCCTCACAAAGCACTTGGAAGTGACACATGTTTGTAACAGAGTTGGGGCCAGTGTCTTGTGGATGGAGTTGGAAATCGGCTAAAACATCCCGGTAAAATTTAGAACCGGGCGGCTTAAAGCCCCGGGCTAAGTGATCTACGAAAACGACGACCTCTCCTTCTTGAGGTGTGGGAGGGCATTCTTTGCCAGGAGCCCTCCAATGGATGGTATCTTTGCTGCCTAAGGCGCCGATCAGGACTAAATCGTCTAGTTGAGCCTCTGTGATGCGAGAAGGAACCCAATTGCACTCATATACTTGCTTGGACATGATGAAATCTACAAGGTAGAGGATCCCGGTTCAAAAATGCACTGGTTAAGGTACAGATCTATCTAAACCGAAGTTTTATGAAGCAACAACATCTGGCGGTTCAACAAGGGGACTAATGGTATATACCGGTTTGGCAATTTTTTCTACAAAGTTAAACCGACTAGTCTAAACATTGAAGCAGATGAGTAAGTTTACAGAAACAGATTTCACAAGACTTCTCTACAGCGATGGATCTGAAGCAAGTTCAGTAAAGAAGGAAAATATTCAAGGTTCAAAAAAGAACAATACTGAATCAATGGGCAGAGATACATATAGATCTATGGTCTCGAGGCATGAAACTGAAGGCGGATGCTAAAACCTACCGCTGCACAGAGCAAGGATCCACAGATGCATCTAGGAGCTATCGTATGAACACGGAACAGGCGATGAACACTAGAAGAACATGAAACCCTAGAATAGATCTGTGTTGAAAAGAACAGAAGACTTACTGGAGATGAGAAAGACGCGGAAGGTTGCCGCGGTGCTTTGGTGCGCCCAGGTTGATGTAGTGGCCAAGGTTGATGCAGAGGCTGACGGTGGCGGAGGAGCTCCGAAGCTGGGCGACGCAAGGAAGACGAAGCAGAAGGGCATGGAGGGGAAAAAGAAATGACCCTTTAGTCCTATTTATAAGGCAAGGGACAGGAGTCAGGCGCGAAAATTAAGGGACCGTGGGCCTAGAAGTGAAGATGTCGCCTTGATTGTCGCAGACCTATTAAGGTCCTTTATAACAGGTGACGTCACGCCGGTTTACAACGACCAGAGAAGATGACATCACGGCGGTTCAACAAACTACAAGAAGATATTGAAGATAAAGATTTTTGCTAAAGGATTGACATGAACATGTTCAAATCAATCTGGGGCCTAATGTTGGGGATATCACTACTGGGCATAAACCGGCTAGGACAGGCCGGATCAACTTCATCAGTAGTTGAGTATGTTAAAGCCCATGAGGACAGATGAGGGCTAAAGGCCCATAATCGGTTCAAGGCCTGTAGCCGTAAACCGGCGTTGGTATTTAACCTGTATTGTAAGTTAGGAATAAGTAGAGACCAAACCGGACACATCTATGAGCCGGTATTGGGACTCTATGAACCGACAGGCGTCACCCATGTATATAAGGGGACGACCCGGCGGCGGTTCCAGGACAACAGACAACAACTCGAGACTTAGGCGAAGCTTGTTTGCTCCCTAGTCATCGAAACCCCATCAATTCCATCACAACTAGACGTAGGCTTTTACCTTCATCGAAGGGGCCGAACTAGTATAAACTCTCTTGTGTCCCTGTGTCCGCTTTAACCCCTTCAAGCTACCTATTGCGATGGCTCCACGACTAAGTCCTTTCTCTAGGACATCTGTCATGACAAAGCCACGACACCTTCCCTTCAATTTTTAGTGACGTTCTACCCGAAACACCCCCCTCCAAAGCGAAATTAGTTAAGCCCAAGCCCATAACTCAAAAATGACTTCTTTACAGCTTTTATGGCTTATTTTGACAATAAGCCCTGAAAAGGCGGAATAGAACTGGCCCTTAACCTACAATTCAATTGTGCGTGGAATGATGAATCACTCCTACCTGCTATAGTGTACATTTAGGCATCATCATACATGGCATAACCTAATACATGTGCATTCTATTGTAGAATCTGGAATATGCAATGTTTATGTTAGTTCATACGTTGCACATGATGTTTAAATGCCCCTTAAATCTGGTCAGTCAAGTGATGGTATTTAAGCCTCCTTCTTTGCTTCTTTTCTTGATATATAAGATTTGCTCACACATCTGTTCAATTGCTTGTTTGCATTAGCCAGCCATGCTAGGACTGTTTGCTTTGATTACTTCCTATTCTTGACCTAACACTCTAACAGAGCTTGTCAACGATTTAAACACTAAGGGCTGCTGTAGTGGGGCCTTTTCTAACTCATAGGTGACATAAAGGTTTGGTTGTACACTAAAGTAGGCTCTCCAAGAATACCTGGAGATCCAGTTCGAAGGTATGCCTAGTTTTTACATAGTGCAGACATAGTAAATGCTCATTTCATTGTGTGCAAGTGCAAGAGATGCGACATGTTTCATTATGTGGTGTTGTTTTGTTACAATCTCATCCTTTTGTGTTCACAGACTCGAAAGTATGCATATTTATCTTCCAAGGAGACGAGTAACTAGTTTGTATCACCTTGCAGAGGGGGTGCAATGAAGATAAGATTGAGGATTTCCAAGTACAAGATGTTAGGAAGGAGCCTTGCAAGAGAAGTAGGAGCTGCGCTGAGCCTCTTCAACCTGTTAAGGTAAGTCACTGTATCCAACTCAACAGTTCAATTCCTTGTTTGTTTCAGGCATAGTTAATTTGCTCTTTTCAATTGCTTTATTTGTCCTCAGTTAAGGAGATGCCCAAAGAATGATGCTTGATGTTGGGTACTTGTATCACTATTAGTTGACATAATTAGGCCTTACCATTTAATTACTCTGCCGAAGTGTGCCTGAAGCTTTGAAGTCTATTAACCAACTATTATTGCATGAGGCTCACAATCTAGTTTATACTACGCTAATGATTGCATAGTTTTGCCTGCTGTAGTATGTTTGTATGAAACCCTCTGTTGTTCATTATGCTCCCTAAGACATTAATTGAGGCACAAAATGGCCAACTGCTTGCTTACTTATACGCAATGTGCTGTCTAAATTTGTAACTTGTCTGTGTTTTCGATTGGGCCCCAACATCATGCTCCTCTGGTGAGCTAAGAGGGATTTCTGTATGCAGGCTACACAAACTATCTTTTTTATAATTTTTAAAATATCACCTGCTTATGCTTCATGATGTGTAACAATTTTTTTGAAAGTGACGTGTAACATTATTGTTAGTCTTGTTTTGCCATGTAGTACAAAATAGTGCCTTGTTCGCTTCACTGTTGTAACTATATTTTTGCCCTAGTCATGTGTACTTACAGAAACATTTCAGGATGAAGTGACATCAACACAAAGATCTGCGAGCAGTGCGGCATGGCCATTACTGAATGATTATGGATTGGAATTGGAATGTGCTGATGTTCTTGAGCATCAACTAGAGGTGGCAAGACAACGTGTACATGATTGTCAACGCATAATCAACAAGTTGAGACTGGACATGCAGGTATTAGGTGCAGGAGTCAAAAAAATGAAACAAGACACTGAGGTGACCATGAAGGAATTGGAGATTTTGCAGACTAAAATTTGTGCTATCTGAATCCGGCCAATCCTATTTTCTGAAGAGATTATAGTTCAAATGGAGTTAAGTTGATGCACGTTCATGATGTTTGAGCTGTATTTGCCCGGTGTATGTAATTTGCTGTTTGTGTATGCTTTATTATCACCTGTGCCGAACCATAGTGCCCAGCGGGTATAATCGGCTGTAATTTCTTTATTGTATAGTGTAGGATTATTCTACCTTTCTATGCCTTGATCCCTTTGTTGTATAGTGTATGCTTTTTAGAGGTGATAGTATTGAGTAGGATAATTCTTTGAATATGCTATATCGTTTAAACGGGGGCCAACTCGCCTGACCATGGCCCTTCACGGGTCGTCAGATCCATGGGCCTTCTACGTCTCGTAGGATCCATGGGCCTTGTACGTCTCGTAGGATCCATGGGCCTTCTATGTCTCGTAGGATCCATGGGCCTTCTACGTCTTGTAGGATCCATGGGCCACCGACTCATTTATGGGTCTTGTACGGGCCTTTAATGGGCCGTAGACGGACCTTTGATAGAAATTGTACGTTTTATGAGCTGACCATAACGGGCCGTTAATAGGCCGTATTTGGTGATGCTATGAAAATGGCCCAACAGACTAACGGTCCACAAACGGGCCGACTGTAAGGACGGGCTGAATTTGGCCCACAAGCAGAAAATGACAGTAACGAGCCGTAAGTAACCGAATGCTGCAAATGAGCCCAAGAATAAATGGGCCCTCAGAAGGCCGAAAGTTAACTTCGGCTGGAAACGACCCAACGGAATAACGGGCCGTTAGTGGGTATAAAGTGATACACTGTTCATTACGGGCCAGTTTCACCACGGGCCGTTAATGGGTGTAAAGTAATACACTGTTCATTACGGGCCAGTTTCAGCACGGTCCGCTAATGGGCCAAGAGTTACAAAGGGCCTCATATGGGCCAAAAGACGTCATGGGCTATACATGGGCCAGAAGTGAAAATGGGCTGGAATCATATTGGATGGTCCAGATGACACTACTGGGCCTAATTCGGATAGGGCGTAACGGGCCTTGGGTTAGCGGGCTGTAAATGGGCTATATGCGAACATGCCGTTAACAGGCTTTTCATGGGCCGGCCCGCCAGCTTTTGACCAAGTCAAACGGGCCGGCCTTTTCATAGGAATGGGCCACTGTTGAGTCGTGCCACGTGTCGATGTATCATAGGCGCCTTCTGTCCAGTGAGTGGATGACATCTGTCCCAACGATGAGCCAACACGTGTTTCCTCTAGCCAATGATGATTTTACACGTGGAAAATCCCCATTGGTCGGGGCTGTTAACGGGTTATCGGATCCAAAACCCGACCCGATAGCTTAACGGCGTTCCGTTACGGTGGATGCCACGTGTCGGTCACCCTTGATGAAAGCACTTCTGTGATGCGCGATTTATCGTCATGGAAGTGGACACTTCCGTGATGATAATTTTGGTAATGTCATGGAACACTTCTACGACAGCACAGGTATGACTATCTTGATTTTGTCACAAATTTGTCATGGATGTACATGCATGACAAAAAACACGACCTACTATGACAAACACGTATCATCACGGAAGTGTATTTTTTTGTGGTGATTGGAGAGGCTTGATGATTTTTTGGTTGGATGGGGTTGGATCATGGATGGGCGCCATGGTCGCCCGTGGAGGAGGGGGTGGGAGGGGGTGGAGGTGGAAGCCATGGAACCACGAGCATTCTAGTGAGTTGCTTTGGTTTGTGAGGGGTTTATGTCCAAACTTTCGTGAAACATGCCAAAAATTTTACCACATCATCTTGGTGGCATGATATTACATCAATCAAGGTTTCATATGTTTCTGATTTTTTTTATTTTTTTGGAATTTAAATGCCATGGCACTCCATGCTTAATTGTGTCATAGCCGTTAGACCAATATGTTTGAAAATTCCTTCCAATTTACTGCACATGGAATTAAATCGCACACAAGTACACAAAATATGACTTTTCAAACCATCATGGTTAGCTATTGCATGTACATATAGTTGATACGTCCATTTTGGATTATGTTTTCTTACTGTTATTTATAATGTTTTTATCCATAATAGTGCTTTTTGGAGTAATCCTAATGCCTTTTCTCTCATAATTTGCAAGCAACACATCAAGAGGGAGAATTCCAGCAGCTGGAAATCTGGACCTAGAAAAGCTACGTCAGGCCACCTATTCTGCACTACTCCAAATGAGCTGAAACTTCAAGGAGATTTTTTATGGGTTATTTAAGAAATACTGGAGCCAATAAACACTAGAGGGGGGCCACTAGGTGGGCACAACCCACCTGGGCGTGTCAGGCCCCCCAGGCGCGCCCTGGTGGGTTGTGGCCTCCTCGGCCCACCACCGCTGCCCATCTTCTGGTATATAAGTCATTTTGACCTATAAAAATAAGGAGAGGACTTTCGGGACGAAGCACCGCCGCCTCGAGGCGGAACTTGGGTAGGAGCACTTTTGCCCTCCGGCGGAGCAATTCCGCCGGAGGAACTTCCCTCCCGGAGGGGGAAATCATCGTCATCATCATCACCAACAACTCTCCCATATTGGGGAGGGAAATCTCCATAAACATCTTCAACAACACCATCTCCTCTCAAACCCTAGTTCATCTCTTGTGTTCAATCTTGTTACCGGAACTATAGATTGGTGCTTGTGGGTGACTAGTAGTGTTGATTACTATATGGTTTATTTGGTGGAAGATTATACGTTCAAATCCATTATGCTATTTAATACTCCTCTGATCATGAACATGTTTATAATTTGTGAGTAGTTACTTTTGTTCTTGAGGTCATGGGAGAAATCATGTTGCAAGTAATCATGTGAACTTGATATGTGTTCAATATTTTGATAGTATGTATGTTGTTATTCCATTAGTGGTGTCATGTGAACGTCGACTACATGACACTTCACCATATTTGGGCCTAAGGGAATGCATTGTGGAGTAGCAAGTAGACGGTGGGTTGCGAGAGCGACAGAAGCTTAAACCCCAGTTTATGCGCTATTTCATAAGGGACCGATTGGATCCAAAAGTTTAATGCTATGGTTAGAATTTATTCTTAATAATTTTCTCGTAGTTACGGATGCTTACGGGAGGGTTAATCATAAGTAGAAGGTTTGTTCAAGTAAGAACATCACCTAAGCACTGGTCCACCCACATAACAAATTATCAAAGTAGCGAACACAAATCAAAGCAACGTGATGAAAGTGACTAGATGAAATTCCTGTGTGCCCTCAAGAACGCTTTGCTTATCACAAGAGACCATTTTGTCCTGTCCTTTGACTCAAAAGGATTGGGCTACATTGCTTCACTTTTGTTACTACTACCGTTACTTGCTCGTTACAAATTATCTTGCCATCAAACTACTCCGTTACTTACAATTTCAGCACTTGCAGACATTACCTTACTGAAAACTACTTGTCATTTCCTTCTGCTCCTAGTTGGGTTCGACACTCTTACTTATCGAAAAGAGCTACAATTGATCCCCTATACTTGTGGGTCATCAAGGCTATTTTCTGGCGCCGTTGCCGGGGAGTGAAGCGCCTTTGGTAAGTGGAATTTGGTAAGGAAACATTTATATTGTCACTTGTTACTATGGAAAATAATCCTTTGACGGGTTTGTTCGGGACATCTTCACCTCATCCAAAACCACAATTAGCAACCCCTCAACCCACTACACCTACTGAAAATATTGAATATGAAATTCCTTCGGGTATGATAGAACAACTGCTAGGTAATCCTTATGCACGAGATGGAACCGAACATCCTGATATGCACTTGAAATATGTGGAACAAATTTGTGGATTGTTTAAGCTTGCAGGTTTACCCAGGGATGAAGTGATGAAAAGGGTTTCCCCTTTATCTTTGAAGGGAAAAGCATTGGCATGGTATAGGTTATGTGATGATATTGGATCATGGAATTGGAATCATCTGAAATTGGAGTTCCACAAAAAAAATTATCATATGCATCTAGTTCATCGTGATCGGAATTATATATATATATATATATAATTTTCGGCCTCATTAAGGAGAAAGTATCACTCTAGCTTGGGGGAGGCTTAATTCAATGTTATATTCATGCCCCAATCATGAGCTCTCAAGAGAAATTATTATCCAGAGTTTTTATGATCGGCTTTCTCGTAATGATCAAACCATGCTTGATACTTCTTGTGCTTGTTCATTTATGAAGAAGACTATTGAATTCCAGTGGGATCTTTTGGAAAGAATTAAACACAACTCTAAAGATTGGGAACTCGACGAAGGTAAAGAGTCAGGTATTAAACTTAAGTATGATTGTGTTAAATCTTTTATGGATACTGATGCTTTTCAAAAGTTTAGCACTAAATATGGACTTGACTCTGAGATAGTAGCCTCCTTTTGTGAATCATTTGCTACTCAAGTTTAAATATCACCCACCTATTAAAGAAGAAATTAAATAACAAGTACTAGTTAAAGAAGAAACTATACTTTATAATGTTTATCTAGTTGTTCCTTCTCCTTATTTTGAGAAACCACCTTTCCCTATTAGGATTAAGGAACATGATAAAGTTTCAACTGTGGTTAACAAAAGCTATATTAGAACACCTAAACCTGATGAACAAATTAAAGTTGAACCTAGTATTGCTATGGTTAAAGATCTCCTGGAAGAAGATATGGATGGTCATGTTATCTACTTCTGTGAAGAAGATGCTAGAATTGCTAAACCTGATAAAAGAGATAAACATAGACATGTTGTTGACATGCCTGTTATTTCAGTTAAAATAGGAGATCACTGTTATCATGGCTTATGTGACATGGGCGTGCTACCTCTTGATCATGCGTTGGTTTTCCCTTGAAGAGGAAAGGGTGATGCAACAAAGTAGCGTAAGTATTTCCCTCAGTTTTTTTGAACCAAGGTATCAATCCAGTAGGAGACTATGCGCAAATCGCCCAGTACCTTGCAACCAATGTGATAAAGGGGTTGTCAATCCCTTCACGGCCACTTGCAAAAGTGAGATCTGATAAAGATAATAAGATAAATATTTTTGGTATTTTTGTTGTATAGACTGAAAAGTAAAGATTGCAAAATAAATAGTAAACTAGAATTATAGATCGGAAACTTATATGATGTAAAGTAGACCCGGGGGCCATAGGTTTCACTAGTGGCTTCTCTCAAGATGGCATATATTACGGTGGGTGAACAAATTACTGTCGAGCAACTGATAGAAAAGCGCATAGTTATGAGAGTATCTAGGCATGATCATGAACATAGGCATCACGTCCGTGTCAAGTAGACCGAAACGATTCTGCATCTACTACTATTACTCCACACATCGACCGCTATCCAGCTTGCATCTAGAGTATTAAGTTCATAAGAACAGAGTAACACATTAGGCAAGATGACATGATGTAGAGGGATAAACTCAAGCAATATGATATAAACCCCATATTTTTATCCTCGATGGCAACAATACAATACGTGTCGGTTCCCTTTCTATCACTGGGATCAAGCACCGCAAGATTGAACCCAAAGCTAAGCACTTCTCCCATTGCAAGAAAGATCGATCTAGTAGGCCAAACTAAACCGATAATTCGAAGAGACTTGCAAAGATATCAAATCATGCATATAAGAATTCAGAGAAGAATCAAATATTGTTCATAGATAATCTTGATCATAAACCCACAATTCATTAGATCTCGGCAAACACACCGCAAAAAGTATTACATCGAATAGATCTCCAAGAACATCGAGGGGAACTTTGTATTGAGAACCAAGGAGAGAGAAAAAGCCATCTAGCTAATAACTATGGACCCGAAGGTCTATGGTAAACTACTCACACATCATCAGAGAGGCTAGGGTGTTGATGTAGAAGCCCTCCGTGATCGAATCCCCCTCTGGCAGATCGCCGGAAAAGGCCCCAAGATGGGATATCACGGGTACAGAAGGTTGCGGCGGTGGAAAAGTGGTTTTGTGGCTCCCCTAGATGTTTTCAAGGTATAAGAGTATATACAGGCAAAAGAAGTAGGTCGGTGGAGCTACGAGGGGCCCATGAGGGTGCGCCTACCCCCTAGGTGCGCCCTCCTACCTCATGGCTGCCTCGTTGTGTCTCTGACTTCCACTCCAAGTCTCCTGGATTGTGTTTGTTCCAAGAAAGATCCTCGCGAAGGTTTCATTCCTTCTGGATTCCGTTTGATATTCCTTTTCTGTGAAACACTGAAATAGGCAAAAAACAACAATTTGCACTGGGCCTTCGGTTAATAGGTTAGTCCCAAAAATAATATAAAATAGTACATTAAAGCCCATTAAACATCCAAAACATATAATATAATAGCCTGGAACAATAAAAAATTATAGATACGTTGGAGACGTATCAGCATCCCCAAGCTTAATTCCTGCTCGTACTCGAGTAGGTAAATGATAAAAACAAAAATTTTGATGTGGAATGCTACCTAACATAATTTTCAATGTAATTCTCTTTATTGTGGTATGAATGTTTAGATCCAAAAGATTCTAGACAAAAGTTTAATATTGACATAAATATAATAATACTTCAAGCATGCTAACCAAGCAATTATGTCTTATCAAAAGAACATAGCCAAAGAAAGCTTATCCCTACAAAATCATATAGTTTGGCCATGCTTCATTTTCGTCACACAAAATGCTCCCATCATGCACAATCCCGATGGCAAGGCAAGCAATTGTTTCATACTTAGCCTTTTCAAACTCTTTCAACTTTCACGCAAAATATGAGCGCGAGCCATGGACATAGCACTATGGGTGGAATAGAATATGATGATGGAGGTTGTGTGAGAATACAAAAAGGAGAAAGTCTCACATTGACGTGGCTAATCAACGGGCTATGGAGATGCCCATCAACTGATGTCAATGCAAGGTGTAGGGATTGCCATGCAACATATGCACTAGAGCTATAAATATATGAAAGCTCAACTAAAGAAACTAAGTGGGTGTGCATCCAACTTGCTTGCTCATGAAGACCTAGGTCATTTTGAGGAAGCCCATCATTGGAATATACAAGCCAAGTTCTATAATGAAGAATTCCCACTAGTAAATGAAAGTGACAAAATAAGAGACTCTCTATCATGAAGATCATGGTGGTACTTTGAAGCACAAGTGTGGAAAAAGGATAGTAACATTGCCCCTTCTCTCTTTTTTCTCATTTTTTTCGTCCGGAATCTCATCCTGACTTGTGGGGGAATCATAGTATCCATCATCCTTTCCTCACATGGGACAATGCTCTAATAATGAAAATCATCACACTTTTATTTACTTACAACTCAAGAATTACAACTCGATACTTAGAACAAAATATGACTCTATGTGAATGCCTCCAACGGTGTACCGGGATGTGCAATGAATCAAGTGTGACATGTATGAAAGAATTATGAAGGTGGCTTTGCCACAAATACGATGTAAACTTCATGATCATGCAAAGCAATATTACAATGATGGAGCATGTCATAATAAACGGAACGGTGGAAAGTTGCATGGCAATATATCTCGGAATGGCTATGGAAATGCCATAATAGGTAGGTATGGTGGCTGTTTTGAGGAAGATATAAGGAGGCTTACGTGTGATAAAGCGTATCATATCATGGGGTTTGGATGTACCGGCAATTTTCACCAACTCTCGAGGTGAGAAAGGGCAATGCACGGTACTAAAGAGGCTAGCAATGATGGAAGGGTGAGAGTGCGTATAATCCATGGACTCAACATTAGTCATAAAGAACTCACATACTTATTACAAAAATCTACAAGTCATCAAAACCAAGCACTACGCGCATGCTCCTAGGGGGATATATTGGTAGGAAAATACCATCGTTCGTCCTCGACCGCCACTCATAAGGAAAGCAATCAAAGAACACCTCATGCTTCCAATTTGTCACACAATGTTTACCATACGTGCATGCTACGGGACTTGCAAACTTCAACACAAGTATTTCTCAATTCCACAATTACTCAACTAGCACAACTCTAATATTATCATCTTTATATCTCAAAACTACTATCAAGTATCAAACTTCACATAGTATTTAATGCACTATATATGAAATTTTTATTATACCCATCCTGGATGCCTATCATATTAGGACTAACTTTATAGCCAAAGAAAATTACCATGTTTTTCTAAAAGACTCTAAAGATAATATAAGTTAAGCATGAGAGATCAATAATTTCTATAAAATAAAACTACCACCATGGTCTAAAAGGGTATAAGTGAAGCACTAGAGCAAAATTATCTAGCTCAAAAGATATAAGTGAAGCACATAGAGTATTCTAATAAATTCCCATTCATGTGTGTCTCTCAAAAAGGTGTGTACAACAAGGATGATTGTGGTAAACTAAAAATCAAAGACTCAAATCATACAAGACGCTCCAAGCAAAACACATATCATGTGGTGAATAAAAATATAGCCTCAAGTAAAGTTACCGATAGACGAAGACAAAAGAGGGGATGCCTTCCGGGGCATCCCCAAGCTTAGGATTTGGTTGTCCTTGAATTTTACCTTGGGGTTCCTTGGGCATCCCCAATCTTAGGCTCTTGCAACTCCTTATTCCAAAATCCATCAAATCTTTACCCAAAAACTGGAAAACTTCACAACACAAAACTCACCAGAAAATCTCATGAGCTCCGTTAGTATAAGAAAACAAACCACCACTTTAAAGTACTGTAATGAACTCATTATTTATTTATATTGGTGTTAAACCTACTGTATTCCAACTTCTCTATGGTTCATACCCCCCAATACTAGCCATAGATTCATCAAAATAAGCAAACAACACACGAAAAACAGAATCTATCAAAAACAGAATAGTCTGTAGTAATCTGGAGGTTTCGAATACTTCTATAACTCCAAAAATTCTGAAAAATCAGGACGTCCAAATTAATTTTTATATTTATTTACTTCAGTTGGAATTGGTATTTTATCGCTCTCTGGTATACAATGAAAATTATTCTCGTGAGCGCATACTTTCTGTTTTTTCAGCAAAATCAAACAACAATCATCCAAGAAGATCCTAAAGGCTTTACTTGGAACGAACACTAATTAAAACATAAAAACACAATCATAAAATAGGGTAGATGATTTATTTATTACTAAACAGGAACAAAAGCAAGGAACAAAAATAAAATTGGGTTGCCTCCCAACAAGCGCTATCGTTTAACGCCCCTAGCTAGGCATAAAAACAAGAATAGATCTAGGTACTGCCCTCTTTGGTATGCAATCTATAAGTGGCTCTCATAATCGATTCATAAGGTAATTTAATTTTATTTCTAGGAAAGTGTTCCATGCCTTTCCTTAACGGAAATTGGAATCTAGTATTTCTTTCTTTCATGTCAATAATTGCACCAATCGTTCTAAGGAAAGGTCTACCCAGAATAATAGGACATGTAGGATTGCAATCTATATCAAGAACAACGAAATCTACGGGCACATAATTCCTATTTTAAACAATAAGAACATCATTAATCCTTCCCATAGGTTTCTTAATGGTGGAATCCGCAAGGTGCAAATTTAAAGAACAATCATCAAATTCACGGAAACCTAACACATCACACAAAGTTTTTGGAATCGTGGAAACACTAGCATCCAAATCACATAAGGCATAACATTCATGATCTTTAATCTTAATTTTAATAGTAGGTTCCCATTAATCATAAAGTTTTCTAGGGATAGAAACTTCTAATTCAAGTTTTTCTTCATAAGATTGCATTAAATCATCGATGATATGCTTAGTAAAAGCTTTGTTTTGATCATAAGCATGAGGAGAGTTTAACACGGATTGCAGCAAGGAAATACAATCTATCAAATAGCAATTATCATAATTAAATCCTTGAAATCCAAAATAGTGGGTTCATTGCTATGTAAAGTTTTGACCTCTTCAATCCCACTTTTACCAATTTTTGCATCAAGATCTAAAAACTCCGAATCATTGGGACGCCTTTTTAACTAAAGTTGACTCATCTCTAGTCCCATCTTTATCAATATTCATGTTGGAAAACAAAGATTTAATAGGAGACACATCAATCACTTTTAGATCTTCATCATTATTATCATGAAAACTAGAAGAACACGCTTTCACAAAGCAATCTTTTTTAGCACGCATCCTAGCGGTTCTTTCTTTGCACTCATCAATGGAAATTCTCATGGCTTTGAGAGACTCATTGATATCATGCTTAGGTGGAAAAGATCTAAGTTTCAAAGAATTAACATCAAGAGAAATTCTATCCACATTCCTAGCCAACTCATCAAGCTTAGGCATTTTTTCTTCAAGCAAAGCATTGAAATTCTTTTACGAATTCATAAATTCTCTAACACTAGTCTCAAAATCAGGGGCATCTTATTGAAATTTCCATAAGAGTTGTTGTAGGAATTACCATAGTTATTAGAGGAATTACTACTTTAAAAGTGCTCAAACTTGTTGCCATAGTATGGGGCGCCATAAATCCCCTGGCGAATTACGGCGTACCAAAGTGTACGGGTGCAAATAAGAATAGCGAAATAAAAATGAAGTAGTAAGCTAATGCCACATAAATTGGGCCGCAAATTGTTTCCATTATAATTTTGATTAATACGTCAAAGTGTATTTGTACAAATAGTGTGATAAGAAATAGTGGCTATTTAACATGCCAAGGCCAAGGGGGAGCTGCGTCCGGGTCCTGAAAACAGGTAGAATGATCGCTAAGAAGGACCTCTAGAGATTCCCCATACGTCTGTGCTACTTGCCACCTTGGTGTATCCGTCCTTCAAAAGGACCGATTTATCAGGCCGTCGAGAGGGGCCTGTGAAAAGAAACCTAAAAAGGGATAAAAAGAAAAGTAAAAGTATGTGTGTCCTGGGAAGGTCGAGCCGTATTGTGGACCACAGTATGGTTATGCCTCCGTCTCTGCCCATGGTATTTTTAGTGCGTACTTATGTACGCATGGTATGTATGCCGCCACTTGGTCGGGGCTGAGACGGAGGTCGAATTTCTAGTCTAACTCCTGACGAGCCGGACTATCTTGCTGCAGAGTAGTCCGGACTTGTTTGACAGTGTCCGGAGCTTGGCCGCTGAATTAAAGTTCTGCCTTAAAAGGCCGCTCTATACTTCCGCTGCCAGGGCTGCGGTGTGTTCCTCGGTACGAAGGGAGCGCTCCGTGTTTCCATTGACTGTTATGACACCGCGTGGTCCGGGCATCTTGAGCTTGAGATAAGCATAGTGTGGCACCGCATTGAATAGGGCAAACGCGGTTCGTCTGAGCAGTGCATGATAGCCATTGCGGAAAGGGACGATATCAATGATTAACTCTTCACTTTGGAAGTTGTCCGGAGATCCGAAGACGACCTCCAATGCGATTGAGCCCGATCAACGGGCCTCTACACCTGGTATAACTCCTATAAAGGTAGTTTTGGTGGGCTTGATCCTCGATGGATTGATGCCCATTTTGCGCACTGTATCCTGATAGAGCAGGTTGAGGCTGCTGCCACCGTCCATGAGGACTCGTGTGAGGTAGAATCCATCAATTATTGGGTCGAGAACTAGTGCGGCTGAACCGCCATGGTAGATACTGGTCGGATGGTCCCTGCGATCAAAAGTGATCGAGCATGACGACCATGGGTTGAATTTTGGGGCGACTGGCTCTATCGCATAGACGTCCCTGAGCGCGTGCTAATGCTCCCTCTTAGGGATATGGGTAGCATATATCATGTTCACCGTTTTGACCTAAGGGGGAAACTTCTTCTATCCCCCTGTGTTCGGTGGACGGGGCTCCTCATCATCATTCTCGCTTTGCGACCCCTTCTCCATGTCTTCGGCATTTAACTTGCCGACCTGTTTGAAGATCCAATGGATCCGGTGGGTACAATTGGCTGGTTTATCGGGGGTGCCATGGATCTAACATGGATGATCGAGTATGCGGTCCAGGCTGGAAGTGCCGTGGTTATTCCTCTTATATGGATTTTTCCGCTGACCGGACTTGGAGCCACTGAATCTGGCGTTGACCGCCATGTCATCAGAATTGTCACCATTGTTTTGACACTTGTGCCTGTTGCGTCGGGGCTTGCCGTTGCTATTTATCGCTTCCGAGGTGCCAGGTTTGCTTGCATTGTTATTGCTGCAGGCTAGCCAGCTATCTTCGCCCGCGCAAAAGCGGGTCATGAGTGTCGTGAGGGCCGCCATGGACTTCGGCTTTTCTTGGCCGAGATGTCAGGTGAGCCATTCATCGCGGATGCTGTGTTTGAAGGCCGCTAGGGCTTCGGCATCCGGACAGTCGATGATTTGGTTCTTTTTAGTTAAGAACCTAGTCTAGAATTTCCTTGCTGACTCTCCGGGCTGTTGGACTATGTGACTTAAGTCATCAGCATTCGGAGGTCTGACATATGTGCCTTGGAAGTTGTCGCGGAAGGCGTCTTCCAGGTCTTCCCAGCTGCCAATATAGTTTTCAGGCAGGCTATTCAGCCAGTGTTGGGCTGGCCCCTTGAGTTTTAGGGGGGGGGTATTTGATGGCACGAAGATCATTGTTGCGGGACATATGAATATGGAGAATAAAGTCTTCAATCCATATCGCGGGATTTGTGGTTCCGTTATATGATTTGATATCCACGGGTTAGAACCCTTCTGGGAATTCATGTTCCATTACTTCATCGGTGAAGTAGAGGGGGTGTGCGGCGCCTCTATATCAGGCCAGATCATGACGTAGTTCGGATGGAGTCCGTCTACGGCTTTCGGCCCGGACGTGATTGTGCTTGTCATGTTCGGCTTGATAGCCGTCGTCCCGCATCAGGGCACGCCCCCGCGATCCGTAGATCGATCTGGCCGGGCCTGCTTTATTATTTAGGTCCTGCCGCAGGTCATATGTGTATCCCCAAGCTGTTTTATCTCTGCCTTTACGGCGAGGTAGGATGGACCGGTGTTCGGCTTGAGTTGCCGTTTTGTCCCGGCCACGTGGTGGTCGATCAGCCGCATTACACGCTGATGGTACGGGTTCAAGTGCCTCGTCATCGAATTGAGGTAGCAGTTTACGCTTCGGGTAACTTTTGGTTGGGCGCTCGAGGCCGTATTCCTCTGCTGCCAGGACATCAGTCCATCTATCGTTGAGCAGATCTTGATCAGCTTGAAGCTGCTGCTACTTCTTTTTCAGGCTTCTCGCAGTGGCTATTAGCCGTTGCTTAAAGCACTCCTGCTTGAGAGGTTCCTTAGGCACTATAAAGTCTTCGTCGACGAGGCTCACCTCATCCTCGGAGGGTGGAAGGTAGTTACTATCCTCTGAGTCTTCGTTTGCAGCCTGTTCATTGATACGTTTCCAACGTATCTATAATTTTTGATTGTTCCATGCTATTATATTATCAACCTTGGATGTTTTATATGCATTTATATGCTATTTTATATGATTTTTGGTACTAACCTATTAACCTAGAGCCTAGTGCCAGTTTCTGTTTTTTCCTTGTTTTTGAGTTTTACAGAAAAGCAAAATCAAACGGAGTCCAATTGACCTGAAACTTCACGGAACTTATTTTTGGACCAGAAGAAGGCCATGGAGTAAAAGAGTTGGGCCAGAAGAGTCCCGGGCTGCCCACGAGGGTGGGGGGCACGCCCACCCCCTGGGCACACCTCCCTACCTCATGGACAGCCCGGAGACCCCCCTGACTTGTTCTCGATGCCAAAACCTCTTATATATACTGAAACTTCCAGAAAGAAACCTAGATCGAGAGTTCCACCGCCGCAAGCCTCCGTAGCCACCGAAAACCAATCTAGACCCGTTCCGGCACCCTGCCAGAGGGGGGAATCCCTCTCCGGTGGCCATCTTAATCATCCCGACGCTCTCCATGACGAGGAGGGAGTAGTTCACCCTCAGGGCTGAGGGTATGTACCAGTAGCTATGTGTTTGATCTCTCTCTCTCTCTCTCTCTCTCTCGTGTTCTTCATTTGGCACGATCTTGATGTATCGCGAGCTTTGCTATTATAGTTGGGTCTTATGATGTTTCTCCCCCTCTACTCTCTTGTGATGGATTGAGTTTTCCCTTTGAAGTTATCTTATCGGATTGAGTCTTTAAGGATTTGAGAACACTTGATGTATGTCTTGCATGTGCTTATCTGTGGTGACAATGGGATATCACGTGATCCACTTGATGTATGTTTTGGTGATCAACTTGCGAGTTCCGTGACGTCGTGAACTTATGCATAGGGGTTGGCACACGTTTTCTTCTTGACTCTCCGGTAAAAACTTTGGGGCACTCTTTGAAGTTCTTTGTGTTGGTTGAATAGATGAATCTGAGATTGTGTGACGCATATCATATAACCATACCCACGGATACTTGAGGTGACATTGGAGTATCTAGATGACATTAGGGTTTTGGTTGATTTGTGTCTTAAGGTGTTATTCTAGTATGAACTCCAGGATGGATTGAACAGAAAGAATAGCTTCACGTTATTTTACTATGGACTCTTGAATAGATCGATCAGAAAGGATAACTTTGAGGTGGTTTCGTACCCTACAATAATCTCTTTGTTTGTTCTCCACTATCAGTGACTTTGGAGTGACTCTTTGTTGCATGCTGAGGGATAGTTATATGATCCAAGAATGTTATTATTGTTGAGAGAACTTGCACTAGTGAAAGTATGAACCCTAGGCCTTGTTTCAACGCATTGCAATACCGTTTTCGCTCACTTTTATCATTAGTTACCTTGTTGTCACTACAAAAAAAGACACATTCATGACATTTTGGGCGAATGAATTTTTTTTTCTGTCATACATATGACACTTCTATGACGATAATTGTGACAAAACCCGGTATCATCATAGATGTGGTGGGATCCTACTTCTATGACAAAAATCATGACAGAAAATGGGCTTTTCGTCCTGGGCAGGCCAGAGACGTAGTTGCATGACATTCTTTGGGCCGTCCATGACGGAAAAAACCGTGGTAGAAGCGAGGGCGAGGAAAATTTCAGGGAGTTCCCGGTTACGGTGGGAGGTCGGGGGCCAAGCGATGCACGTTTCTCTTGTACACGTACGCGCGTGTGTGCGAGGCGTTGGCTCTAACTGAACCCGAGTGAGGCGTTGGGCTCTAACTGAACCCGAGCGATTGCACTGTAGGCTACGCGTTACTGAACCCGAGCGATCAATCGATGGCTGTTAACTGAACCTGATCGACCGATTCCTTCGCTACTACTTCTAACTGAAGCTGATCGATGCTGCCTCTGGGATGAACAGTGAGCATTCTGGGGGGGGGGGGTGAACAGTGAGCGGTGGCGTTGCCTCTGGATGAACAGGACCCCGTGGTGTGGAGGGCTGGATGAATAGTAGACGATGGAGGGGTGCCCGTGGAGGGGTGGTTGAACAGGACCCCATGGTGTGGAGGGCTGGATGAACAATAGATGGTGGAGGGTGCCCGTGGAGGGGTGGTTGAACAGTAGCTGGTGGAGTAGCGCGCAGTGGAGGCTGGATGAACAGGAGCCCGTGGAGGCTGGAGGAGGTCGACGGTGGAGATGAACAGTATCCCATGGAGTCCCGTTTTGCGGTACGCCACACCACTCCCGATGAACAAGACCCCCGTTTCGACCGTGGGAGGTCTATTTCGTCCGTTTTGCGGTATGCCAAACCCCTCCCGATCAACAGGACCCCCGTTTCGACCGTAGGAGGTCTGTTTCGTCCATTTTGCGGTACGCCAGACCCCTCCCAATGAACAGGATCCCGTTTCGAACGTGGCCGGTCGAACACAAGGTCGTTTCCTCCGTTCTGCGGTACGCCAGGCCTCATTTCCATCGCCTGTTCCGTCCAAGCCCTCCCGATGAACACGACCACGCATTCCGTTCCAACCCAGCCGATTGGCTCCCATGTGTTCCGTTGCCTCCCGACGAACACGACACATTCCGTTGCCTCCCCATGAACACGACGCATTCCGTTGCCTCCCCATGAACACGACGACGATGTTTCTCCGTTCCGACCCAGCCATGTCAATGAGCCCTTGCCGTATGTATGCGCGAGTAGGTGTTCGAGACCCCGCCCGTATGTACACATACGTGGCCGTATTTTCTTTCTTGCACCCTGGCCGCTTTACGTACGTGTACATGCTACGTGCACGCCTCTACTACGACACATGTGCGCCTCTACATCCACCAGTATATATGTACGTACACGTTCGCGACCAGAATGACAAAGCTACGTACGCTTCGACCAGGTGGGTCCTGACTGTCAGGCACTTCCTTGCGTGCGAAGATGTAGCCGGTGGGTCCCAGCAGTCAGGGGGGCGAATCATTTTGTTTTTTTTTGCCAGGACGCACTTCCTTGCGTGCAAAGGTGTAGCTGGTAGGTCCCAGCAGTCAGGGGGGAAACGTTTTTTCGCGAAATACGGTGGCCCATTGTAGCGACCCGACCTCAGACGGTCAAGCCTCTGTGTATCTGTGCCATCCCTGGATCAGTATGCTGGCACACACAGTACATCAGTGTATATATCAAAGTGCAATCACATGTATAAATAACGTAAAACTGATATATACCTCATAAGTCTCAGCGGAAACAAACAATCGGGTGTGGAGTCCCATCAACGCCATCGGCAGGTTGAGTGTAGACAGTAACCCTATACCGTACTCTTACTCATCGGAAGGACATATCTGCAACATGAGACGTTGCAGCCGTGTAGGTCAGTACATTGAATGTACCAGCAAGATCACAATATGAGAAAGCAGATGATAAAACTATTCTATATGCAATATGGCTTTGTGGCTCTGTGTCTGATGTTTTTGTGTAAAAGCTGGTTCTATTTTCCCTGCAACAAAGGAATATCAGGAGTCTGTACTACGGAGTTTTCTGTCATGACATGGTTCCGCCAACCGATGTCTCATACCCAAATCATCACAAGTTTCCCAAAATTATGTTATCAGTCCGGTGTTGAGAGTTCCGAGATAGATCCAAGTCCAGAGGCTCAAATTGTCCGTAACCGTGGACACGGCTAATCGATTAGGTTTTAACCCTCTTTAGAGGTTTGTACACTTTACCCGCAAGATTCGATCCCTCTCTTTACATTCTCGCACTTCAGGGTGTTTGAGAACAAGATGACCGAAACATGGTCTTTCGAAGAGTTCCTCTGACCACTGTCTGGTGCTCATCCAATCCTACCGTAGTTCTACATCTGCTAGCACCGTCCCAGCCAGAGTCACAACTAAGGTCAACCAAGCCAGAGCCCATAGTGACTTGCGGTTGCACAGGTAAGCTTCCGGGCATGAATTATTCTTCTGTCTCTTTGAGTCTGGGTGAAGCTTTCCGCAAGATGTCATGGCGCTTCTCCATGCATCCCGGCCAACCACTGGTTTCTCCAGGGTGCCCATCAACCGTCCTTCACCCAGTAGTGTGTATTGAATTCTTGTCTCGAGTCTTGAAATCTTGAGGAGTCCTGAAGATGCAGTCCGTGCTAGTGCCATCATGAAGTTGTCGCCATTGACGTACCCACGCACTCATACCAAACCCCGTCTAATATAGCGTAGCATTAAAACTATATAACATCTTGGGCTTGATAACAGGGAAATGGGTTCCTACCTCATGCATTCTACTCAACTACAAGAAATCAATATCACTACTGGAGGGATTATTGAAAAGGTGCTACTACATGCAAATAAAACATAGGTATGAAAAACATGGTCGAAGTGAACTTGCCTGGTATTACTTGATGAAGAATAATAACGCTCTCAGAAACTTGATAAGACTATACGCAAATCTCCGATGAAATCTATAATAATAAACATGGCATTCACATAAGCAATCATTCTACCACTCAAAATAACAATCAAAACAACAAGGAAACTCAATAATAAAACTCAAACCAATTCCAAAGAAAACTCGAGGAAAACAAAATCAAGGTTTTCATCACTTCAAGCAACAACAAAGAAATAGTTTTATCCTACTAACACTTTTCTTAACAAACCAAAACACGGGTTTTGCTAACTAACATAAAGGAAAACAGCATATAAACTAGGTGCAAAAAGAATCACATCAATATCGATTATAGAACTCCTGTTATACCTAAAACAAAACTAATAAGCAAATAAAATAAACCTTTTTATTTTGCTGAAAATAAATGTTCACCCTCTGTAACTACAGAAACTAATCTAAAATAAGTTATAACAGGGGTAAGTTAAAATTCTATAATAACTAAAACAGCAGGAAGCAGCAACAAGCTAAATAAAACTAGAAAAGCTTGATTTCGACTAAAACTAATTTTAATACAATCTACAAATACCCCCAACAAGTTCCTACTGCTAGGCTAGGTCACAACTAAGCAGTGGCAAAAAGAATCGCCTAAAAATATTAATTCTAGCTCAAATTATAGTAGAAATACTAATCTGACTCAAACTAATATAAAACTATTTTTTAAAACTAAAACATGGCCAAATCTATTTTGTTCAGAAACTACAAGAAACTTGTAAACTAACAAAAAAAGAATCAACTAAAAATATGAAACAACCTAAAAGATATAGATTTTACAAGAATAGAACTATTCTGTTTTAAAAACAGAAACGAAAAAAATACTAAAAGAAACTATTGGGCGCTACTAGGCCGAAAGGTGGGCGATCGGAAACTAAACAGCGCTTGGGCAATATATAAACTAAACCATACACGCGCTTAATAACAGAAAATCGACCGGTTCGATCAATAAAAAAACGTAACTAAACCAGAAAAAGACCGAACTAAAAAAAATTAAACCTAACCGTTCATCCATCTAATCTATACCGTAGATTTTGAATCGGACGGAGGAGGGGAAGTGGAGAGCTCACCGCGGGGAGGGTCGACGGCGAGCGACTCGGACGTCGTCGGCGGCGGCGCTCCGATTGTCGGCGGGCTCCGGCGAGGGTACGGGCGGACGCGGCGTTCCACGACGAGTCCAGTGGTGGTCGAGATGGTGCCATAGGTGGACGGAGGAGGTCGGCGGCGAGGTCGAGGCGGCGGTGGCATTCGGGCGTCGGCGGTGGCGGCGCTCCGGTGGGTTTCGAGCTCGCGCGAGCGCACGGGAAGGTGCGGAAGAGCGAGGGGGTTACGGTGGTGGTCTCAAGTGGCGGCTAGGTGGTCGGAGTAGCTCGGTGGGGTGGCAATGGCACGGCGGCGGCTTCGGCTCCGGCGAGCAAGCGGGCGAGGCAGAGGGCGCGGGGAAGAGGGGTTTTGCGAGGGAATCGGACGAGGGAGAGGGGTATTTATAGGGGAAAGGGTGCATGAAGGAGGGGGCGGATCGAGGAGAGGATCCCGAGGAATCCGGGAATCGGCGGCGAGGTCGTGGTTCTCGTGTGGGGAGGAAGAAGGTGCGGGGCGAGGTAGGTGGGCTGAGGGAGAGAGAGAGATGGGCCGCGGTGCTCGGCACTGTTGGCCCAATTGGCTTCGGACGTTTTTTTCAAGATAGCACAGAAGATTAAAAGAAATAAATAAGTTAAAATATAAATATAATATACACATATTATATATCAAAACATTCAAAAAAAAGACTTCCTACAACATGAACTATTTTTCAAGTTCAAATAAAATCCTTCAAAATTCACAAAAGTCAAATAGTGTTGCTATTGAAATAAAACCAAACTAACTCATTTTTTAAAATACCCAAAATGATTTCAAATTTATTTTCTCCTAATTTTTCATTGAAGGGAATCATTTTACCCTTATTTCCATTGATTTATTTTTAGGAGAAAAATAATTTGAACAAAAGGCAATTAACTCCTAAACTGAAAGTGGGTTTCAAAATACTTCCAAATGACTTTCAATTTGATTCCTTTAACTTCCAAGTCATATTTCATATAATTTGAAGAAGTCATTTTATCTTCTCTCATGAAAATCGTTGAGTTGCATAAAGTTTCGAATCTGAAATATTTTCAAATGGAATTCAAATCTTTTCAAATCCCTTTTTCATTTAATTAAATGGAAGAAGTCATATCATCTTCACTCTAGGGTTTTTTTTATGAAATGGATTTGAATTCATGTAGTTCAAAATGCAAGATGAAAGCTTGGGAAAGTCATTTCATTCCGTCTCATTCAACTTTTCAAAAGTTTCAAATTCCACTCAATGTCAATCAATCAATCACCCAAACAATCAAACAAAATATCAAAACTATTTATTTAATATAACATTCCAAAATTTAGAATTTTCGGATGTTACACCCGTCCGGTGGGTCCCCACTGTCAGGTGGAGGAATAATTATTTTGCGCGTAATAAGGAGGCACTTCCTTGCTGTGATGGTGGACCCAGCTGTCAGCGTCTCCACACACAGTACTCTTCCGATGGAAGTCGGTCGTTGACCACATTGACCACGCCGCGCCGAGAGCACCACGGCGGTGGATGACAGCGAGGCCTAGGAAGGGGACGACACGGAGGCAGGCAAGACTCGGCAGTTGTTTCCCACGCGGAGGCGAGTATGACTGTACGAGGGTTTACTGGTTCATTTGCCGTCGCCGGAGAATACCAGTAGGTGTGGGTGAGTAGAGGGATGGCTAGGCTAGTGATGGGAGTACGGTGGGGCGGTGAGTCCTACGCGGCAGCACAGCCGGCCGCGGGGAGGAGGGAGCAGGCAGTCCCGCCAGCGCTTGTCTGAGCGGCTGGAGCAGGAAGAGCAGAGATTGAAGAAGCACGACGGCCGTTGGATGGACATCCAATAGTCAGTGCTTGTGCGTCAACCTTTTTTTAGGAAAGCCTCAAATCTGTGGAAAACAGCATACAACCCATCTGCAATTATTTCTAATAATTTACAGCCCATTTGCTAATTCTTAAGGTGTTTTTTGGAGCCTATATTCTTTTTGTTAGCATTACAGCCCATATTGTGGCCACGGTTAAAAAATTATACGAAATTTTGCATATTTCGATGTGGTCCGAACTATTTTTAATACCAAAATTTTGACTCACATTCAAACTGATTTTAAAAATAAATGTATATCAATATAAAATCCAACAAAATCTCCACGCGTAAAAATTAATGTAATTTAAAATCTTGAAATGAAAAAAAGATGTTTGAAACTAATTACCGGTTTGATGTGTTTTAAAAATGTACAACCCATTTCTCATTACTGATGGGCCATACTCTCGGCCAGCCAAATGAAAGCTCTCCTCGTCTTGAAAGATTCGCAGCCCAACAAGCCTGACAAAGCGACTTACTTGGCAAATCACAAAAAAAAACTGGGCTGTGGCCGTGGACCCAGCTGTCAGCCTCTCCACATACAGTACTCTTCCGATGGAAGTCATTCCTTGACCATGTTGACCACGCCGCGCGAAGAGCACCACGGCAGTGGACGACGACGAGGCCTAGGAAGGGGACGACGCGGAGCCGGGGAAGACGCAGAGCCGGGGAAGACGCGGTAGTGGAAGCCCACGCAGAGAGAAGTACGAGGGTTCACTGGTTCGGCTACGGTGCGAGGCTGCCGTCGCCGCAGGGCCTGGCCAGCGGTGGGAATAGTTGGGGGTAGTGAGGCCTCTGCGGCAGCACAGCCGGCCACGGGAGGCAGGAGCATGCGGCATGACCGGCGCAGCTTTGGGTGGCTGGAGCAAGAAGACCAGAGGTTGAAGAAGCACTACGGCCGTTGGATGGACATCGTACGGTCACTGGAGCTAGAATCGTTCATATTGACTAAGTTGACAAAGCCCTTCATCCCCGTCAACTTAGTAGGCCCACAAGTCAGCCTCCCACCAAGGTGGGTCCCAGCTAGCCGGGGGAGTATTCATTTTTTTTTGTGCGTAATAAGGAGGCACTTCCGGTGGGTGTGAGCTGACAGCGGGGGGAACGTTTTTTTCGCGAAATATGGTGGCCCATCCGGTGGGTCCCAGCAGTCAGGGGGAAATGATTTTTTTCACAAAATACTGGTGGCCCGTCCGGTGGGTCCCCGCTGTCAGGTGGAGGAATAATTATTTTCCGCGTAATAAGGAGGCACTTCCTTGCGGCTTCCGTGGACCCAGCTGTCAGCCTCTCCACGTACAGTACTCTTCCGATGGAAGTCGATCATTGACCACATTGACCACGCCGCGCCGAGAGCACCACGGCGGTGGACGACGGCGAGGCCTAGGAAGGGAACGACGCGGAGCCGGGCAAGACCCGGCAGTGGATGCCCACGCGGAGAGGAGTACGAGCATTCACTGGTTCGGCTGCGGTGTGAGGTTGTCGTCGCCGCAGAATAACAGGGGGTCTGGGTGAGTGGAGGGATGGCCTGGCTAGTGGTGGGAGTAGTATGGGGACGGTGAGGCCTCCGCGGTAGCACAGCCAGCCACGGGAGGCAGGAGCAGGCGGCACGACCGGCGCTGCTTTGGGCGGCTGGAGCGAGAAGACCAGAGGTTGAAGAAGAACTATGGCCGTTGGATGGACATCATACTGTCACTGGAGTATTGACTAAGTTGACAAAGCTCTCCGTCCCCGTCAACTTAGTAGGCCCACAAGTCAGCCCAACAATATGGTGGGTCCTAGCTAGCAGGGGGTATTCATTTTTTTGGGCATAATAAGGAGGCACTTCCTTGCGTGCGAAGATATAGCTGGTGGGTCTGACCTGTCAGCGGTGGGAACATTTTTTCGCGAAATACAGAGGCCCTTCCTGTGGGTCCTAGCTGTCAGGTGGAGGAATCATTATTTTGCGCGTAATAAGGAGGCATTTCCTTGCGTGCGGCCGTGGACCCAGCTGTCAGCCTCTCCACATACAGTCCACTTCCGATGGATGTCGTTCATTGACCACGTTGACCAGGCCGCGCCGAGAGCACCAGGGCGATCGACGACGGCGAGGCCTAGGAAGGAAACGACACAGAGCCAGGGAATACTCGGCAGTTGTTTCCCACGCGGAGGAGTACAAGGGTTTACTGGTTCGTCTACCGTCGCCGGAGAATAACAGCATGTGTGGGTGAGTAGAGGGATGGCTAGGCCAGCAATGGGAGTACAGTGGGGCTGTGAGGCCTGCGCGGCAGCATAGCCGGCCGCGGGAGGAGGGAGCAGGCAGTCCCGCCGGTGCTTGTTGAGCGGCTGGAGCATGAAGAGCGGAGATTGAAGAAGCACGACGGCCATTGGATGGGCATCTAACAGTCACTGCTCTCGTGTGTTGACTAAGTTGACAGGGCGTTGCGTGTGCGTCAACCTTTTTTTATGAAAGCATATGCGTCAACCTGTAGTAGGCACACAAGTCATCCTGAAATCTGTGGAAAATAGCATACAACCCATCTGCCATTATTTCTAATAATGTACAGCCCATTTGCTAATTCTTAAGAATTTTTTTGGAGCCCATCTTCTTTTTGTTAGCATTACACCCCATATTGTGGCCACGGTTAAAAAAGTATACGAAATTTTGCATATTTCGGTGCGGTCAACTATTTTTAATCCAGAAATATCGATTCACATTCAAACTATTTTGAAAAACAATTTATATAAATATAAAATCCAAATAATTGTCCACACATAAAAATCAATGGAATTTAAGATCTTGTAATGAAAAAAAATTGAAACTAATTCCCGGTTTTATGTGTTTTAAAAATGTACAACCCATTTCTGGGCAAACCGAATTAAACTCTCCTCGTCTTGAAAGATTTGCAGCCCAGCAGGGCCGATAAAGCAAGTAGGCCTTGTTTGGGCATTTCTTAAAAAAATAGAACTGGGCTAGCCATTTTCAGCAAGAAAAAAACACAACTGGGCTCATGAGGTGGTAAACATAAATAAAACCCTGGCTATACGGGCCACAGCCCCCGCACAGCCCCGTTGTTACCCTGATCCGTCGCTAAAACTAGTATAAATAACAACTGCTTGTTCCTCAAAAAAAACTACGCGACTTGCTGGGTCCCTGGTGTCAGCCGCTCGTAGTGTAATTCTCTCATTTATTGACTACGTTGACAATGGCGTGAGCCCCAGATGTCCAACCATTAGGAGGAACCATATTTTTGGGCTTGTACTAGAGATGCACTTGCTTGTGTACTACCATGATGCTGGTGGGTCCCTACTGTCATCCTCTCCACATACAGTCATCTCCTTGTTCCTCTCAGTTGTTGACGACGTTGACAACGCAAGAGGGCGGCGCACCGTGCACGGTGAGCGAACCAAGGCCGCAAGGTGGAGGACGATGGCGAGGCCTCGGACGGAACAAACAGGAGCCTTTGAAGATGCTTCGATCCAGTCACGGGCGGAGGGGAGTACGATGGTTGACTGGTTCGGGCGCGAGTGCGTGTTGGGGCTGACGTCGCCGGAGAATAACAGGACGTGTGGGGGAATAGGGGGAGGGACTGGCCAACGTTGGAGGGTACGTACGGTAGGGCGGCGGAGGCGTAGCCAGCCATGGGAGGCAGGAGCAGGCAGAGCCGACGGGGTGGTTTGGTTTGGGCGGATGGAGGAAGAAGACAAGAGATAGAAGATATACAACAAATGTTGGAAGTCAATCCAACGGCTAGTAGGCAGAATTGTTTGTTGACTGGCTAGTAAGTCGACACCACCTTGGATAGGCTATTTCCTCGCGGGTCCCAAATGTCAGAATCCAAATCTGTCGGGGTCATGCAGCCTTTCCTATGAAAATTTACAGCCCATTTGACGTGCTAGTTCGAAATAAGTTTGTGGGTGCTGGTGGGGGCTAATCACTTGGCTTCTGTAAATCACGGTGAGCTCAAGCAGCCGGCGAGAGTGATGTTATTTCCCTTGGTTGGGATTTGTTACAATATTTCACTCTAAATTAAACGAATGGCAAGCCATTTGCCTTGTTTCAAAGAAAATACGACAGTCACAGCCGAGTTGAAAAGGGCAGGAACATCTAACTCCATCTTACAAACTGTACAATAGCACGAGGGTTAATTGTTCATCAGGTTAACAAAAAAATAGATTGAAAAAGGCGACAACATCTAACTCCAGCATTGTTTTCGGCAGTCACAGTCAAATGGATCGGTCAGGTCCATAGAATGAACATCCTGGGTCGTAAAATTTACTGGATTATGACCACAATATGTTGTAAATAGAAGCCCGGCACGTTCAGAAGCTCTTTTGCCCACCTGAAACTCCTTTTTTTGCTCTTCGACATACCCATCCGTCAAAACCATGCTGCTCATAAACTTAAGCCTGATGGACAATAGTAACCTCGCATTCAGTAGGAAGAATGTGACAAATCTTGTGTTTGCACGGTTGGCTAGCTACATATCGTTCTAGCGTTACTGTCTTCAATCGAATCTCATGAGAAGTGAGAAAATTACGATGCTTACGAATCCACCGATTGGTTATAACTTTCTTACCCCGTCCTGTTGCCTAAATAGACATGAAGATTGAAAACAGTTAATGTCTAAAAGAAGAGTGTCGAAAGAGCAATAGCTGAATTGTTAATTCTAGTACACTATATGCGGGCTTCCAATGTGTGTGAAATTATCACCTTTATATACAACTTCTCCAGACATGGAAAGCATTGCCGTCGTATCACAAAACCCCACCTCCCCGCAGTCTAAGTTTGACGGACGAAGCAACCATCATTTCACTCTTCGCTGAATCCCCTTCTCCCTCACCGTCTTCAAGAAAGGCAGCACTCGCATATGCCACTGTTCTTCTCTCCGAACAAAGGGAAGGTAAGCGGATCCGTGATGTTGGTATATTTTCGTTTAGAGAAAAAAAAAGAACTTTTGCAAAGCAGTAACCGATCATCACTCTCATTTTTGTTTCATTGTCATTGCGATTGTGTTTTCCTTTCATTGGTCTCCTAGTATTCGTCAGTTTCATGATGGACCAAGGAGAACCAGGCAAAGATCTGCCGATATTGGAGCAGACGCAGGAGGCTGATCCCCACGAGACAGAGAGCTCCAAGAAGATGGAGGCAACCACCGAGACGACCCCAGATACGCTCACGGGCACTACTGAGATGGTTAACGCCCCATTTGAGGTTACAGCCCCCGTGGCACTGCAGGAGCAGTTTTCCCCCTTCGAGGATGTGCCCCCCCCCCCCCCCCCGCTGAGTTGCCCAAGGAGATTTCCTTCTGTGCCGATCTCGATTGTGGTTTTTCATCTAAGTATGTGGTGATTTTTTCAGAAAAGGAAGTATGTGGTGATTAATAATGCAAAATTTTATTAGCTTCGATGCAATGCTATACATAGTGGTTTAAATAAGTTGTGTTTCTTATACTGAAAAGTAATTCAGAATTTGTTTCTCTTTCAATTAGAGCCCTGATGCAGACAAGGATTGTGTGGTTGTACATGTCACTCGCTATGAGACGGATGACCTGAATATACGCACTGGGAAAACAGAGTTCTTAGGCTATTGGATCCTGGAAGCCATTTGCGGTTATACCAATGAAGAGTTGTATTCCAGCCTCACTGTTGTCAGGCGTGTTGTCTAGGGTGTACTGAAGCACAAGAAGTTCAAAGCTGCTCCTTCGTTTGTGAGGCATACTGTTCTTGTCAAGCTTACGCAGGAAGATGATGTGGCATGCCTCCACAAACAAGTTTATCAATGGCAAAGCCACAAGGTTGTCCTCATGAAGGTTCACAGGATTGAGCTGCTGCGGGACGTCCTCGATGATGTTCATGGCAAGGTCCGTCTTGTGTCCAGCCCAAATTAGATCGAGGCATGAAATAGTTGCCCCAGCTAGTGTTTAATAGTAGTTTGGATTGTGTCTAATTATCCGAACCTTGCCTGTTATCGACCCCTCTGGGGCTAGTACTCTGTTTGAATCCGTCTATGGGAACTGCTGCTACTTTTGTGTGCCCGTGAATCATGTGAGAACCATCGTAATTGTTGTCAAAACAGATGCATCCTCACTAGTTTTTTTCATGAATATGGCATGGTAAGACATAAGTTGTCACGGTTTATCATACGAGCAGTGTGCGTTTTGATGAAAAAGAGCACTCGTTCGAGAACCGTGCGTTGACGTATACATAAGTACTTGTAAACATTGTTGGTGCTACCCCACTTGTAAGTAGTTGTGCAAAACACGGCACATTGGCTCAGCTCGCTTCAACACTAGGCTATCGACCAGCTAACAATCAACAACCTGCTGTCTGACATATAAGCAACTATGTATCTTGTTACAGTGGTTCAAGCAATTAATTGAGGCCACAATGTAATAAATCCAAACGTTCACACGCTAGTCCAGCGCTCATGTGGAACACTCACATTAAACTCGTCTTCATAAAAAACTTGAAAAGCATAAGTTAAGCAATTTTATACATCTCAATGATTCATCGAACATAACAAACATATACTAGTTCACAGCAAAAGACAAAGTTGTGAGAAGGTTTACAAATCAGGAAAAAACAAGCAAGGCTTCTCTGAGCAAAGGGCCTCCCGGCAGGCTTAAATTTCCTGGAGTTCACTCTGGTTTTTTCTTGTTGCCACCATTCAGGGTTAGGTTCTCTCATTCTATAATAACCAATTATAATTGTGGTCTCAGCTGGAATGCTGAACTGAACTATGCAGTGTACTGACCAGCTGAAATGCTTGTGCATTCCACTAAATTTAAGCACCACTATTTACAGAAATAAGTAGACCACAATGCCTCTTGTCTGCGCACCTGTCCAAAAACCCGCCGTGCAGCCGTGCCAGCTAGTCCTCGGTCTATGGATGAACTGGTAGAAAGTGCATTCCAGACTAGGATGCAGTTGTTTTCGCTCGTCCCTGCACTGCAATCAGGAAGTAAAACGTATGAATCAACTTCTTTTAGATTGCGTTGGTCATTCTACCTTAGTTACTACCAATGTAGGGATACCTTGAAGACGGGTGGTTAGACGACGGCAACGAGGGATAGCCATCTCATTTTGCGCAGTTGTACTAAAACTGAGGTGTGTGCTTTTGATTGCGCGGATAGAAACGATATGGAGACAGACATCCCGAAACGATATGGAGACAGACATCCCTGTTTGCGCAAATACGAAATATGGTTATTTAAACAGTGACAGATATTACTACTTTCCCCTGTTTCCTCTTAGAACCAAGTCCTAGATTCATGCTACAGCTTTCCCACTTTCTTCCCTATTTAATCCAATGCTTTGAGTCGACTATATGAACTAGCTTTACTTCTAATAATAGTACAAGTCTAGGTGGCTTTGGAACAGTGAACGGAAGTAGAAAAGGATCCACACGAAGGGAGCTAGGGCAGTAGAGCAAGGCAGGTTTCGAAGGAATATATACCTGAGGGTCGTCGGCATGTGGCAAAGATGGCGTCAGGAGGCCACATCATGGCCACAATATCGCAGGGAGGAAGAAGGGGTCGAAGGCCCTCCCGAGCCGGTGCTCTCTCGGAGAGAACGGCACGGACGCCGATCGGGATGCGCGGGCAGCCGTTGGTCTCCTCCCTCACCGCCGACGAGAGCGTCAACGATGCACCTACACCCCTGCCCTGGTCGAGGTTGTCCGGCCGGATTTGTGACCAGCCGTGAGCTGAGAGAGAGTGTGGCCACCTATGTGTTGCTTAGATTTGGAGAGCATGAGAGAGTGAACAAGAGGAACCCTAGTAAAGCAAGCGCTAAGGCTCCTGCTTTTATATATAGTGGAGTGATTTTGTTGTACCAGCTTCAAAAAAATGCGCTCCTACGTGTACTCGCGAGTGGGTGTGAGAGAACTAGTGCGTGCATGCACCGCTTCTCTTCGTGAGAGTACAATATACTATGCCCAAAGAACGTTCGCCGCAAGAGTAATAGTATAAGTGTGTGACGTGTGAGCTAAAATAAAATGTGCGCGGCGTATTTTGTTTTTTAGAAGTTCTGAGGGTAGGGTGTGAAGAGCACATATGTGCGTGACGTCTACCTGAAGATAGACGGTGGGTGCGACATGCGAGTCTGCGAGAGGACTCGGGAGAGTCGTGACTCGTGAGGGTGCGTCTGCGTGAGAGAGAGGGGGGCACGTATCAATGCAATGCATGTGCCCGTAAATCATTATCCGACAAACGTTCGCCACAAGCCTTTTCCTGACGAACGCCGTAAGAACCGTTAGATTGGCATCCGACAGTGTCAGTTTTGCCGTGTCATTTAACAAAAACAGCCACTCCTCCTACACACAAATCTTCCACGTGAGTGTTAGCAACTGCCGTATGCTCCCTCCGTTCTGAAATACAGTGCATATAGCTTTATTGAAAATTCAAACCTCGCAAACTTTTACCGAGTTTTCGTGTACCAAATTGCACATGTAGAATACCATGTATATATCATTTCATTCATCTTCAAGAGGTAACTATAAAGATGGGTGAGGAGTCTACAAAGAAAGACCATCGTATCACCCGCAGCAATTTCAAGCATCCTTTAGTGTCGAGGAATATCATAGGAACTCTATATGATATGATTTTATAGGATTTTTCCTTTAGAGCCAATTGGTTCATAGGAATAGATTCATATACTCCACATTTCAAAGGAAATAAACATGATATCATTTCTATAGCTTTAGAGCCACTTGGTTCATATGAATAGATTCCTATACTCCCTTAATTTCAAAGGAAAATAAACATTAGCGTATATTCAATAGAAAAGTTCCTATGATATGAACCAAATTACATCTCTTTTCTAATCCCTCCTCATAGGAATTGAGATACATGTCATCTCTAGATTCAATAGAAAAGTTCCTATGATGTGAACCAAATGACATATCTTTTCCAATCCCTACTCATAGGAATTGAGATGCTCCATGTCATCTCTTTCCCTACAACTTCCATGTATACATCTTCTATTCCTAAATAGATAGTACAACCCACTAGTAGCTTTTTTCCAAAACATGCAACTATGGCACAAGAACTATATAGTGTGCCAATAACTTTGAAAGATGGTCGCTGGATGAAGCTAACCCGATAGTGCAGAGATATGAAAATCCGAGCACTACTGGCCGTTGGATATCATCAACATTCCACCAGATCTGCCACATGTACAATTTAGAAGACTCCATGGTTGAACTTAAGCATAATGCGCAAACCTCAAAACACAAGCACTCCTCCTTTGTTCTAGAATCTTCTGTATCATAATTGATTATATTTTCTAAATGAATTACCATTATTTGTTTTTTACTTTATGATTTACAATGCACAACCCCATGAATCTTGAAATTTTTATAAAACTAATTGATTTTGAATGAGATGAACTATAAGAACTAAACGAACATCTACATCATGCATATATGACTCAAAGCTTTACATGCTATAGTGTGTATTTATTCATAATTTGGTTTTGAAATCTCATGTGTTCAATACATGTGTACCTTACTAATTTTGAGTAGAGTAGCAAATTTCACACGGCCCCGGGTATATCAAAATGCAGGACCCATGCATCATTGCCTTTAGGTCGAACCTACGTCCACAATTTTTTGTACGTACTATATCTCCACTGGTCCTCGAACCCAAAATGATGCCTCGTTCCCGTAAAACCAAGCGGCCCACACATATTTAAGGCGTCGACTCGAACCCGTTTACTACGGCGTGGCCCGCACGCCGTAGTACTCCTACAAACCCTACCGCCGCACTCATCATCGGTTTTCTTCAAGAGGACGAGGGAGAAGCCGATTTGTAGTGGAGGCGCTTTCAAAAAAAAGGATATGTAGTGAAGACCCCTACCCTAGGGTGCCCTAGGTAGCTGCCGCACGCATCATTGTTTTCTCTTTTCCTTATGCTCTTGCGCCCTTTGTGATTTGACCCCTCATCGCTCATTTTCTACTACTACGGCGCTACGACCGGGGTGCCTCCAATTCCAACCGATGCTCCGAACTATAATTTGGTGCATCGCACGTGGAACAAGACGGTGGATGAGCCGCATGTCGGTCAAAGGGGTCCTGTTAAGTGTGTCGCCATTTCGTGTGCGGACTGGCCCTGCTTGAGTTGCTACGCCAACACGACAGGAGCAGCCTACCACTTGGTTTTGCTCCTTGGTGAATCCTGACTATATTGATCTAAAAAGATACGTGCTAAACTACCCTCTCCGTCTCGGTTTTTTTATTTTTAGGTGTCTTGGTTTATAGGGCCTGCATGTAGTTCTAGGTCATCCATTTGACTAACTAAATATGAGTTACCATGTCACAAAAAGTATATCATTGGATTCTTAAGCTGATGTAGTGTACTTAAAAGTCGAGGGCGGGGCTTTTCCTGCACGGTAGGCGGGGCAGCTCCGCCTAGTCGGTTCGACAGAGACGCGAGAAAACGAGGGAGTAGGCTGCTGCAAACGAAGGGCTATGTGATTTGACAGCGAGTTACTGTTGGACAGGTGGGGCCCCGTGATTTGACTTGCCATTATCATTTTAACTGCGGCGCTACGACCGGCATGAGTGTCCCGATTCCTGACCACCTCCATACAGGTGCCTCTCCCAATGCTCCACCATGTAGTAGAGGCTGGCTCTTGCATGAGCGCCCACTTATCCACTTTTTCCTTGCCTCTCTTTCCTCCACATATGCAAAATGCCATGTAAAGCGCACTATTGTACTTACTTTTACTTGCTCCTACAGGTGCTTAAGCTTGCCACATAGGCATAAAGTCTGAGGTGGCAAGTTAATCAAGAAGAGAGAGACTAGTTTGGTGACCCAAGGAAGAAACGGTGCTAAGCGCGTGTACCTAGGTGAAAAGACAATTTTGAGTCTATAGCTAATTAAATGAAGCAAACTTAGCAACACCGTTTCATTGGAAGAGGTCACTCCTTGGCAAATGCAATAACTACTAGTACTCCCTGTGTCCCATAATATAAGAACGTTTTTGGCACTACACTAGTGTCAAAAACGTTCTTATATTATGGGACGGAGGGAGTACGAAGAAAGAGATAGAGAGGAGTAAAAAATACACTTATAGCCAACCTTATAGCCAACCTTGTTGTAGTATGAGTGACTAAGTGATGACTATGTATGACATGCCAACATCAGATAGCCTAACACACCGTGTTAAATCTCCAAGGGCGCGACCGCGCAAGCGACGCGACGGTCGTGGTAGGCGCGACCATGATACTGGCTGCTGGCAGCCCTTGGATCTGAGATCAAATGGTCGCATGTTAAGTTGCTGAAAATTTGCAGAATAACCCTCCAGGATAGGATATTCACCCATAGGTCTAGAATCATGCCATGCAACCGTTTGATCTCAGATCCAAGGGCTCCCGGAAGCCCGTATCATGGGATAATAGAAAGCCACTACCCTGCCGTTCGCACGCTGGCAGTTCGCTCCTACTCGTCCCCGCACGTCCTTCAATACTACGGCGGTTCGCTCCTAGTCATCCCGTCCATTCACATTACGGCAGTTCCACTAATCCTAACCCTCCTCCCAAATCCATGGCGTCCCAAATCTCCACGATCGGCGGTGAGTACAAGGTTAGAACCATCACCGGCAATGAGTTCGACGTCATCTACACCTGTTCTTCCGCGAGAGTGAAAGGATGCCTTTCTCACTTCAGACGCATGTTCGAAAACTCAGATGATGAGTGGGTCGTTGGGCTAGATGTTGAGTACACCACAGTCCTGGGACGAGAGAAGGATCTAAAGGACGAAGAGAGGAAGAAGCCCGCCGTGATCCAAGTTTGAGTACATAACGTTTTCTTGGTCTACCACATATGCCATGCCGACGTTGAGTGCCAGGATTTTAAGAACTTCCTCAAGGATAAAACAGTGAAATTCATTACTGTAGACTTTAAGAACGACAAAGAAATCCTGGGTCGTATAGGCCTCCTTGCAGGTGTCGGGGGTTGGGTGCGACATATGCCAATGGATGGCTTATCATGGGGGGGCGATTAGAACGTCGCCGATGCCTGGAAACGGGATGAGGCGTAGACACGAACGCCGACGTACTTTACCCAGGTTCGAGGCTCTCCTAGGAGATAACACCCCTAGTCCTGCTCTGCGGGGTCTCCGCATGATCACTAAGGCAAAGTGAGTACAAAGGTGATCCTCGAGCTGTATCTGTGGATGGAGGAGGGCAAGGCTAGCTCTCTCCTACCTCTAAGGTCTGGTCTAGATCTAATGAATCAGAACCCTTTGCATGGGTGCCCTGGGGGGTTTATATAGGCCTACCCCTCAGGGGTACAATGGTAAACTGACTGGTCGTAGGGCCCAACCATCATTCTCTTTGCCTGCCGGCCCTTCCGCTGACTGCTAGGGCCCGCCGACTGGTGGGACCCGCCGACTGGTCCGGTACGGAGCCGACAGGCCGCACCCGCCGCTTGCAGGTCCTAGCGGCTGCTGATTACTGTAGCCGTGCCTCTAATGACATAGGCTTGGTCATGGGGTCGTGGCTACAGCCCCGCCGTCTGGTGGGCGATCACTGTAGTCACTCCTTGTCTCGTCTTGTTAATGGCGCGGGGAACCCGTAGGAGGGGCAGGCCGACTCCCAGGGGCCGGCTCCCTACAGGTTCGTCTTGTGGCGCTCTAGCCGTCTTCCAGACTCTCACTGGCCGGTAGGGCCCGCCTTCCGTGGATCGTACTGTCAGACGTCGTGGGTACAGGACTCCGCCCACTATCGCTGGCGTCAGGGATGGCATGGCACGGTGCTGTACCGGACGGAAATCTCCACTGGTACAGCGCACTGTGCTCTGGCCATCCCCCGAGGGGAGGGAGTGGGCTTCACTGTCGCCACTCCCTGTCCCATCCCCCCTGATGAGGCATGAGCTTCGCTGGTGTCGTGGGCCGACTTCCCGCGGTCGGCGACTCCGAAAGCCGCCAGTCGGTCGGCTCTCCGTCCGTTGTCTTGAGGGGCGCAGCAAGCCCCGATGTCTTGAAAGGCTATGGGCCTGGGTTTAGCCTATCCGTGGCCCATTACTCCGACAGTAGTCCCCGAAGCTGATGAGGCGCCGTGGATAACCAGCTGAGGAGCCTCAGTAGCTTCATTCTCCGAGTATTTGGGGTGGAGACTTTTCTTGACTCTGTCGGGCCGACTGGTAGGAGTCGAAGTCGCCTGACTTTGACTTGTCCAAGAAATACTTTCGAATCCCCTAGCGAGAACTCAGCGGTGTATGAGCTAAGCTTCCTGGTCGCCACCCACTTCGTGCCCACCATGTGGCAACCAGTCGCCGGTCCAGCCTACCTACCCATCCGCGAGATGGGACATGCCTGTCGATGGGGCTCGCCACTACCACGCCTCGGCACGCGAGCCGGTCCACTGTGGCCGTGGGGGCGGTTGAGGTTCCCACAGAGTTACCGCGTGCAGTAACTTTGCGCGGTAAACATGGGGGCGTGAGGTAGTGGGCGTAGTAAATCCCACAATCGCCCCCTCAGCTTCGCAGCCCACTGGGCTATAAGTAGGGGGAGGAGACAAAACGGCGGAGCACGCGCGTCCCACCTCCCCACTGCTTCTTCTCCTTCTTCTCCCTCTCTGCTCCTTGAGCCTTGTCGAACGTTGCGCCGGTCCGCTCATGATGATCTCTTCCTCCGCCGTCACGGCCCCAACGGCGCACTCCGGCACCTGGGACGGTTCGGAGGTCCACGAGGATCACATCGAATTCCTCTGCAAGACGCGTCGACTGCCCGGTGAGGACCTCGTGAGGGTCCGCCTCGCGCCGAGGGGGGAGATTTCGCCGGCGCCGCAGGAGGGCGAGCGGGTCATCTTCCGCTCGCACTACCTATGCGGCATGGGCCTGCCGGCGAGCAACTTCTTCCGCTCCTTCCTTGAGTTCTACGGACTCCAGCCGCACCACCTCACCCCCAACACGGTGGTGCTGCTGTCCGCCTTTGTCATCCTGTGCGAGGGCTTCATCGGTGTTCTCCCCACCATGGAGCTTTGGGGGGAGTTCTTCTTCTCCAAGCTCGGCACTCAAGCCGCGGGCGTGCCGGCTCAGTGCGGCACGTTAATCGCCGTGCGGAGGTCGGGGGCCGACAACCCGTTTCCCTCCATCAGGCTGATCAAGTCGGTGAAGATGTGGCAGCGGTCGTATTTCTACGCCCTGTTCAAGAATTCATCCGATTAACCAGTTAACTTGCCGATTAATCCCTACTCATAGGGTCACCGAGTAGCCGATAAACTGAAAAATCGTCCGATTAATTGATTAAATGGCCGATTAACTTGCCGATTAGTCGATTAATCCCCTACTCGCTAGCCAACCGAGCACCTACCAGTTAATGATTTCCTCAACAATGCTTCTACGTGACGAATGTATCCGCGGAGGGCGACTGGATCAACCTGCCGGCCTACGTAGCCGGCCCGCCGGCTGGGAGGCAGCCCAACTAGTCACATTGGGCCCGGACGTTGATGCCTGCAGGAGCCGGCACCGTTGCACGGCTTCGAGTACTGGCGCAGTCGGAGGCCTGACCGGGCCGAACTTGTTGGCCGCCTTCGTGGCGCGCCGAGTGCTGCCCCTCCAAAGTCACCCCCACATGATCTGCCAGATGAGCGGGCACCGAGACCCGAGCCGAATGTGCACCAAGGATATGCCTCACGAGGAGGTAGCCTACATGGTGAACTATCTTGCGAGCTGCGACCTCAACGAAGAGTGGCAGTTCGGCAAGGAGTCGTATTCGCGTGCTGCCCCTCTGCCTCTGGTGATTCGTTTCCCTTCTCTCTTTTTCTTCAATCCTCCTGACATCTTTACTACCGAGTCCATCTTGCTCGTTCTGACAAGTCAGCTTTGGTCAGAACCCCCTCCTCCAACCAGCAGCCGGCACCATGGTGCCGGACCGCGAGTTCCTTCCCGGCCGAGCGGAGAGCGATGTGGACGCCCCCGACTTGGGGCGGTCGCCCTGGAGGACGATGCCGACGGGGGAGGCAGCGTGTCAGGCGGCCTGAGACTTGGGGCCAGTCTTGACGACTAGCCTGCTGATGACGAGGAGGTTGTCCCACGCCACCAGCCAGGAGCGGCCAGCCGGGCGCGGGCTCGTCAAACCCGCCGGACGCTTAAGGCAGTGGCAAGAAGCGCAGGGCCGGGACGAGCCTGTTTGGCAGCCGGCCGAAGAAGCCCAAGGGCTCAGCCGCGGCGACCAAGCGGGACGAGGCGGCCGCAAAGGCCAACCGCTTCCGCAAGGTGGTGAAGACGCCGCGGCTTATTTCAGCGTAAGTACCACCTCCCTTCGTACCTTCACATTTCATTATTGAGTCTGTCTGAAATTTCTTTACTTTGTTTCCTGGCTTTAGGGCCCCTCTCTCTCTCTCTTGAGAAGTCGGCCGTCGGCTCCGTCGTGAAGTCGGTGGAGACCTCCTCCACCACCCGGGGGATTGATCCTGCCGCCGACCTCCGGGAGGCGACGGAGCGGAACACGCGGGAGTTGCGTGAGGAGCGGGAAGCCGCCGCCTGAAGAAGGCGGAAGCAGACAAGGCGGAGGCCGCCGCTCTGAAGAAACTGGCGGAAGCCGAGGCCGCCGATGCAGAGAGGAAGCATGCGGAGGAAGCCGCACGCCGCCAGTCGGTGGTGTTTGTCGTCTCCTTGAACTCCGCGCCGCCACCACCGGAGTTCTCGGCGCAGACTGGGGAAGCCGGCGATGAGAACCCGGTCATGGAGAGGGATGCCAACATCACCGCCACGCCGGAATTCATTGTGCCGCCACCGCCACCCTCCGGAGGCGCGCCAGGCGGACAACCGGCGGACCCGCCAGCGCCGCCAACCGGAGGCGCGGCAGCGACGGGCCTTGCCCTTGAGGTCAGCACGCCGACGCGCCGCCATATCGCGAAGGTGGCCTCAGCGCCGCGTCCTCTGGAGACCGGTGCGGCGAGCTCCTCGATCCCGGACACCGAGGTGTCGAGCGTCGCGCCCACCAGGTGGGTGCGGGGAGGCGGGATGGGCCCATTGAACCGAGCGCTCCTGGACGTCCAAGCTAAGCTCCGGGCTGAGGGCGACGCCATCAAGGAGTGCACCAAGGCATACCTGGCATCACGAACGGCCATCCGGGTACGCATCCTTCCTTTTGCTTTGCTTCCTTGTTTTTCTTTGCGGAGGCGCGCCAGCGCACCCACTGGGTGTAGTCCCCGAGTTTTGGGCCAGCTGCTGAGCAGGCGGCTCGGAACTCTAATAGGCGAGTTCCAAGTACCAACACTTTTTTTCTGAAATTTTGATGCAGGATTACCACAATCTTCGCGTGACCTCCTTCAATGCCAATGTTGAGGAGCTGGCCAAGCGGACCACCGAATTGTCGGATAGCCGGGGTGAGTCTTCTTCTTTGTCTGCGGGGTCGCGCTGGCGCACCCGCGGGTTGTAGTCCCCGAGATTTAGGCCGACTGCTGAGCTGTCGGGCCAGATCTCCCCGGCGACTTTACTTCTTTGCTAACGACTAACATCCCTCCCCCTCCTTCTTCAGAAGCCAACACCGCCCTTCAGCAGCAGCTGGGCGAAGTCAACACTGCGCTGCGCGTCAGGGAGGAGGAGTGCGGCCGGCTGACGGAGGAGCGCGACCGGCTGGCTACGCAGCTGGTGGAACAGAAGGAGCTGCTCCAGAAGGCCCAGAAGGAGGTGGAGGACAAGGAGACCGCCCTTCTCGCTGAATTCGTGTTTGAGCGCTCCTCCTGGACCGACAAGGAAGCGACGCTGGTCTCTGGCTTCCAAGCAATCGAAGATCTTATCGATGGTGAGCTTCCACTTGTTTCCTTTTCTGGGCTGCCGACTGCTAGTCGAGTCGGCCTTTAAATTTTTAACTTTGTTTCTTCGCTCTTCTTCCTTAGCAGACTTCTTTCCCGGCCATTCTGATGCCGCCAATCAAGCCATCGAAGTTCACCGTGAAGCACGAAGGGCGGACGGCGCACAGGTCGCCGCCAACGCCCCCGAACTCTTAACGAGCAGATTCTAAGCATCGAGGCCCGTCTTCGGCCAGCTCACCGGATGCTGCGCCGGATGCTGTGTCGGCGCCCAGGCGATTACCGCCCTATGGCCGGACATGCAGGCGCCATGCACCCCCAGTCGGACTACCGACTGGTTGGAGGTGGCAGCCAGCTGTCTTGAGGCCTGGAAGGGTTCTTCAGCCCGGGCTGGAGGCCGCCGGGCTTTAGAATTCGCCAAGGCGTGGTATCCTGGGCTGAGTTTAGCCCAGTTAGCCACGTTTCGGATGGAAGCTCGGGCGGAGCTGGCAACGGTGGAGGACGATCTTGTCAAGCGCACCGCGTCGATCGCCGAGCGGGCTGAGAACGGCGAGGAGGCGTCGCCGGAGTGGTTCGGGCTGAACCCGGACGACGGCGAGGACTCGGCGGAGGTGATCGACTCCAGTAGCGACGGGGAAGGCGAGGAGGAGGAAGGAGACGAGGAGGAGGCGCCAGAGGTCGAGGCAGACGGTCAGCCCCAGCCCGACCACGCCTCTAGCAACGAGCCGCGCCCAACTGAGCCAGCTATCGCCAGAGGTGATCAGGCGGAGACCAACCAGCCGACTGCCCCGGCAACTGGCACCGCCGACCCCTCTGGTCCTCCGAGTCCATCCACGGCTTCCTAGGCTGCCACTTTATCTTTGTTTTACCTGCTTATCAGTCTCGATGAACTTGTTATTTTGCACAATTCCACCCACTAGGTGTATCTTGAACTTCTGCTTGATGATTCGGCCAAGGGCCTTTCTATGTAAATATTTATCTGTATTCTATCTTTTCTTGCTTACTGCTCTTTGACTTTTTCCTTTGCCGCCTTCCCGTAGTTGCCGTTTTGCTAGTCGGGCAGCCACTCTGTGGACTGCCACTAGATCAAATACTTGGCTTCTTTGGGAAGGCAAGTACTTAGCCTTTTAGAGTTTTTATCAAGTTAATTTAGGAAACGGCAAGCCGGCTGCTAAAGAGTCGGTTGTAAAGGATTGAAAACCGTCCTTAAGCTATGAGCGAGCTTTGAGTCCTTAGCCATTTTTCATATGGACACCTATTCTATGTTACTCCTGTTCACCGGACAGTCGCTCTGCGATCTGCGGCTTCTTAACAGGAGACGGCTTAAGTGCCACACATTACTTGTCTGGCTGCAGGAAGTCATTTCATAGCTCAAGTCGGCGAGTCCCCGGGCCGACTAGTCAAACCCGGTGCCAAGTGGCATAACGAAGAATAACATATTCACAGGCATAACTCTTTATCATATAGATAAAAGAAGGCAGTCCCCGAGATCTTCTCGGGGGGCCTGAAGTCTTCATACTTTTAATACAAAAGGTAGTGTGATACATACTGCATTAACTGTAAAATCTTCGGAGAAGATTTGCATTCCATGGCCGCTCCATCTCTTTGCCGGAGTCGTCCCTTTTGCGTGCTCGGGGTTTCTGAGCGTCGATCAGGTAGTAGGAGTCGTTGCCCAACACCTTGCTGATGATGAAGGGGCCTTCCCAGGGTGCTGAGAGCTTGTGCTGACCAGCTGTTCGCTGAATCAGCCGAAGCACAAGGTCTCCTTCTTGGAAAGATCACGACTTGACCTTCCGATTGTAGTATCGGCGTAGGCTTTGCTGGTAGATGCTGGACCGGCTGAGTGCCAACAGCCGGCCCTCTTCCAGCAGATCGACGCCGTCTTGACGTGCTTCCTATGCTTCCTCCTCGGTGTACATGGTGACTCGAGGGGAGTAGAACTCTATGTCCGTTGGGATGATGGCTTCGGCACCGTAGACGAGGAAGAAGGGCGTGAAGCCGGTTGACTTGTTTGGAGTCGTGCACAGGCTCCGGAGGACGGCTGACAACTCATCAAGCCAGCAGCCTGCCGAGCGCTCCAGAGACTCGACCAGCCGAGGCTTGATGCCGGACAGGATTAGGCCATTTGCTCGCTCTACCTTATCGTTGGACTGCGGATGGGCGACGGACGCTAAGTCCAGTCGGATGCCCTGGGTCACGCAGAAATGGGCCAAGGCACCTTTGGCAAAATTCGTGCCGTTGTCGGTGCTGATGCTGTGCGGTATGCCGTACCGAGTTGTGATGTCGGAGATGAAGGTCACAGCGGTCGGACCATTTAAACTCTTGATTGGCTTTGCTTCTACCCATTTGGTGAACTTGCCCACTGCAACAAGTAAATGAGTCAAACCGCCTCGTGCCGTCTTGAATGGTCCGACCATGTCTAGGCCCCAGACAACAAAGGGCCAGGCAATGGGAATAGTTTTGAGTGCCGAAGCCGGCTGAAGAGGCTTAGAGCAGAACCTCTGGCACCCCTTGCATTTTTGGACCAAGGACTTGGCGTCTTCAAGAGCAGTCGGCCAGAAGAAGCCATGGCGGAACGCTTTGGCGACGAGTGCCCTCGAAGATGCATGCTGGCCACATTTGCCTTGATGGATGTCTTTGAGGATTGCCTGGCCTTTCTCTGGCTCCACACATCGCTGGTGAACACCAATGACACTGCGCCTTACGAGCTCTCTATTGACGATGGCGTACGCTGCCGCTCGGCATTGTACTTGCCGAGCCGAGATCTCATCAGCTGGCAGCTCTTTGTTCACCATGAATTTGAGGATGGGCTGGGCCCATGAAGGTGCCGCAATTTCTGCAATAGCCAAGACTGCGACTTGGATGAGGGCGGCTGGGCCGGGAGGTGGCGGGTTGGAGTCGGCAGCCGCTTGTTGTGTCAATGAAGTCCTCGGGCGGGTTGGTGCAGTCCCCGGGCCAGGCTTTGAAGTCTCTGGGCCGACCTCCGCAGTCCCAGAGCCGGGTGCGACTGCCACGATTCCCGTGCCATCTACCAGAATACTCGTGCCATCTGCGGGGGCTCTTGAGTCGAATTCGGCTACTTCAGGAGGAGCCGGCATGAAGATGGAGTCTGACTCCGGTGATGGCTTAACGGACGGCTTGAAGAGGCGCTGGAGGGCGACACCGAACGGTATCGCCTGACAGGTGGAGCCAATTCATGCCAGGGCGTCTGCTTGGTCATTGTCATTTCTTGGTACATGGAGAAACTCGCACCCCTCAAAATATCCGTTGAGTTGTTGTACGAGGAAGCGGTAGCTCGCCATGTTTGCATCCTTGGCGTCCCAATCGCCTGACGACTGCTGGACCACCAAGTCAGAGTCACCATAGCACAGGATCCGGCGAATGCCGAGCTCTTTGGCTAGCCAGAGCCCGTGAATGTGTGCCTCGTACTCAGCAACGTTGTTGGAGGCAGAAAAATGGATTTGCAGCACATACTTGAGCTTGTCACCCTTGGGAGAGGTGAGGACGATGCCAGCTCCCAAGCCGGTGCGCATCTTGGAACCGTCGAAATGCATTCGCCAATGGGTGGAGTCGGGCGCTGGTGGTAGATACTGGGTTTCGGCCCAGTCGACGAGGAAGTCGTCCAACACTTGTGACTTGATGGCAGTGCGAGGTTGGTAGTAGATGGTGTAGGGGGCCAAATCTATGGCCCACTTGGCCACTCGACCCGAAGCGTCTCGGCTGCCGATGATCTCGGCTAGAGGAGCCGTGCAGACCAAAGTGATTGGATGTTCTTGGAAGTAAGGCTTCAATTTCTTGGCGGAAAAGTGCACACCACAGCACATCTTCTGGTAGTGGGGATAGTTTTGCTTGGAGGTCGACAGTACTTCACTCAAATAATATACTAGTCTCTGGACTGGTAGTGCTTTGCCTTCCTCCTTGCGTTCTACCACAATGACTATGCTGACCACTCGGCTGGTGGTGGCGATGTAGAGGAGCATGGGCTCCTTAGGAGTCGGAGCCGCCAGGACAGGTGGAGTAGTCAGCATCTTCTTCAGTTGAAAAAATGCTTCGTCCGCCTTGTGGTTCCACTCGAAAAAAGTGGTCTTCTTCATGAGTTGGTACAGGGGAAGAGCCTTCTCGCCCAGCCGACTGATGAATCGGCTGATGGACGCCAAATAGCTGGTGAATTTTTGTACGTCTAGCAGTCGGCTCAGTACCTCCATCCTTTCAATTGCCTTGATCTTCACAGGGTTGCATTCTATGCCGCGTTCGGAGACCAGGAAACCAAGGAGCTGGCCGGCTGGTACTCCGAAGACGCACTTCTCCGGGTTGAGCTTGATCTGAAATCGGTGCAAGTTCTCGAAGGTCTCTTTGAGGTCTTCCAGCAGTGTTCCACGCTTCTCCGTTTTTAACACCACGTCGTCCATGTAGACATGAACATTTCTGTCAAGCTGCTTGAGGAGGCATTTCTGCATGCATCGTTGGAAGGTGGCGCCGGTGTTCCGTAAGCCAAACGTCATGGTTAGGTAGCAGAAAGCTCCAAACGGCGTGATAAAGGCAGTCTTCAGCCTGTCGGCTGGGTTCAACTTGATCTGGTGATATCCTGAATATGCATCCAAGAAACTTAGCAGGTCGCATCCGGCTGTGGACTCTATCACTTGGTCGATCCTTGGCAAAGCGAACGGGTCCTTGGGGCATGCTTTGTTGAGGCTAGTGGAGTCAATACACATTCGCCATTGCTTGTTCTTCTTCAGTACCAAGACCGGGTTGGCCAGCCATTCTGGAAAGAATACTTCTATGATGAAGGCGACTGCAAGCAGCCGGGCTATCTCTTCTCCAACAACTCTCCTCTTCTCTTCTGACAAGCGGCGCAAAGGCTGTCTGACTGGCTTGGCATCATATCGGACGTGTAATTTGTGCTCGGCGAATTCCGTCGGGACACCTGGCATGTCTTTGGGGGACCATGCGAAGATGTCTCGATTCTCACGGAGGAAATCGACGAGCGCGCCTTCCTATTTGCTGTCGAGGTTGGCGCCTACGACAGCGTACTTCTCTGGGTGCTCTGGGTCCAAAGGTATCTTCTTGTTTCCTTGGCCGACTTGAACGAGCCCTCAGCTTCCGACTCTCTAGGATCAGGCGATATCTCCGGCTGTTTGCTTGCCATCGCCACAACTCGATCTAGCAGTCGCTTCTCAGCTGCGATCACAAGGGACTCGGCCAGCCGACTGCTCTCTGATGCACAGGCGGACGACTTCTTGTAGTCGCCATTTATGGTCAGGATCCCCTTGGAACTCAGCATCTTCATCTTGAGGTAGGCATAGTGGGGGACGGCCATGAACTTGGCCAAGGCTGGCCAACCAAGCAGCGCATGGTATGGGCTCTCTAGGTCCACCACCTCGAACCATATTGACTCCCGGCGGAAATGATCTTTGTCTTCGAAGAGGACGTCGATCAAGATCTTGCCGATTGGGGAGCAGGAAAGGCCAGGAACTATGCCGTGGAACACCGTCCGGCTGGACTGCAGTTGCCTCTGCCTGATTCCTAACTTCTCCATGGTGTCTTTGTACAAAATGTTGATGCTGCTGCCACCGTCTATTAGGACTCTGGAGAAGCGAGCTGCTCGCTTGTCCGTGGCAAAGGTGGCGTCCAAAACCAAAGTGTAGGAGCCGGGTTTGGGCATTACTTCTGGGTGGTCAGCTCGGCTCCAGCTGATGGGCTTCTCAGACCAATGCATGAATTCTGGGGTGTCAGTTGTTACTGCATTCACCTCCTGCTGCTGCAGTCGCCCACTGCATCGATCGTCGGCCACACTGGTGAACACAACATAGGCTCCCTGCTCTTCTGGGTACTTGTCTTGTACTGCGCCGACTGGTCTGACCGCCGGCTGCTGGGGAGGAGGAGGCGGCTGCACCGCAGGTGGGGGAGGCAAAAGTCCGTCTCCCTTGGCTATCCTAGTGAGCCAGTGGCATTTCCGAGTGGTGTGGTTGGACGGCTTCGCGCCACTGTGGAACTTGCAGGGTCCATCCAGAGTCTGCTCATATGAGAAAGCCGGCTGCCAGTTGGACTTGCCACCCTTCTGGCGCTTGGACGGGGGCTGCCCTTCTGGCTGCTGATTTTCGACTGTCGCCACATGCCGGCTGGTGGAAGTCGGCGGTGGGGCTTTGCGCTTGTGGTCATTCTGTGGTTGACACCGACTGGTGTCTCCGGCCGGGGTTCGGGGAGCCTGAGGAGCCACTTTGCCGGTCGTGCTGACTTGAATCTCCGTCTTCATGGAGGAGTCGGCCGTGGCGTACTTGTCCGCTATGATCAGCAGCTCATCGAGGGTTTCCGGCTCGTCACAGAGAAGCTTGTGCTTGAGGAGGGTGCCCTCTCGGCATCCGGCGGTGAAGTACTCGATGGCCTGCACCTCGTGCACGCCTTCGCAGGAGTTGCGAAGCTCGGCCCAGTGCGTGAGGTAGTCGCGGGTTGACTCGTTGGGGCCCTGCACACATAAGGAGAGCTGGTGAGGCTTGGGAGGCCGCTTGTACGTGCTGGTGAAGTTGCGGACGAAGGCTTTGGTGAAGTCGACCCAACTGTTTATGCTGCGGGGCCTCAAGCTATTTAGCCAAGTCCGGGCCGTGCCTTGGAGCATGAGCGGAACGTACTTCACAGCAACACGCTTGTTGCCGTTTGCTATGCCGACGGCCGTGGAGTAGTCGACCAGCCAGTCTTCCGGCTTCACGGAGCCAGTGTACTTGGGTGTGTCTCTGGGAAGCGTGAACCCTTTGGGGAAGGGCTCGTCTCAGATGTGGGGGCCGAAGCACGGTGGACCCAACTCATCTTCTTCTTCAAGCGCCAGGGATTGATGGAGACGGTCGATCCGATGGCGGGCGTCATTCTCTCCGACTCCCTCTCGGCGGCCAAGGCGGTCGCCGAGCGTCGGGTGATCAACAGGCGGCAGGGAGACTCGCCTTTCCCTCCGAGGGGGGGAGGCGGACAGTCGTCCCGTCGTTCCACTGTTCTTGGGCGTCCATCTCGGTCGCACTCTCTAGTGATGCGAGTCCGACTGCGGCTGGCAGCCGGCTCCTTGTCTTTCCTTCCGCGGACACCGGCAGTTGGCGTCTGAGACTCCACGCCTTGGTCTCGGCGCGGAAGCAGGTTGTCACTCCGTCGGCGCGGCGCATCAGTGTGACAGCCGGCCTTGTTCTCCTCAGCAGCCGCGTCAAGGAGTCGCTGAACGCGCTCCGTCATCAAGCGACGCTCTTCGCCCTCGAACTTGTCCAGCTCGTCCGCTGCCGCCTGGGCGGCTCGAATGTTCTCCACGGGCGTGGCGTAAACGGGGCGATTCGCTCCGAACAAATCGGCGATAGCCGCGCCGCGCTGCTGGACCGTGCCAAGGTGGCTAGGCCCAGCCGCAGCCGGCGTGCCACCCACAGCGCGGTCCATCTCGCGATGATAGGCTTCTGACAGGCGTCTCATGCTGGCCAGCTTTTTGGCGCCTTTGACTAGCTAAAGGCGGCGGGCCTCCAGCGTCTCGGCATCGGCGTCTTCGGGAATGGGCGCCGCCACGTCTTGTAGCGCCGCGTTGAGCGGGTCATAATCACCCCGTCCAGAGTGCTCGTCATGATCAATGACAAGCACTTCCGTGACGGTGCTTCCGCCGCTCTCCGTGCGAGGAAGCGGTTCGTCGTAGACCACCACGTTGGAGGGGAATGTGTCAAGCGTCGCGGTGTCGGAGTCGACCAGCATCGGATCGGTGGAGCCTATGGACTCCAAGTCCCCAGCTGGCTCGCTGGCGACGTGGAGTTGATCGAGAAGGACCGCAAGGAGGCTCTCGGGGCCGCCCGTGCCCGCGTCGGATGCAGGCTCGTCGAAGAGGCAGACCTTGCCGACAAGATCGGCGAGGCAACTGGCTGCGACGGCGAGCTCAGCGCCATGCAGCGCGTCGACACAGACTCCGTCTGGCGTGCCAGGCTGGCTACCCTCGCCGGGGAGAAAAAGGGTTCCCGTCCAGAACAGGTCTCCGGACGACGGTGCACCAGGCCCCACAGTGGGCGCCAAATGTCGGGGGTTGGGTGCGACATATACCAATGGATGGCTTATCATGGTGGGGGCGAGTAGAACGTCGTCGGTGCCTAGAAACGGGATGAGGCGTAGACACGAACGCCGGCGTACTTTACCCAGGTTCGGGGCTCTTCTAGGAGATAGCACCCCTAGCCCTGCTTTGCGGGGTGTCCGCATGATCACTAAGGCAAAGTGAGTACAAAGGTGCTACTCCAGTTGTATCTGTGGATGGAGGAGGGCAAGGCTAGCTCTCTCCTTCCTCTAAGGTCTGGTCTAGATCTAACGAATCAGAACCCTTTGCATGGGTGCCTTGGGGGTTTATATAGGCCTACCCCTCAGGGGTACAATGGTAAACTGACTGGTCGTAGGGCCCAGTCGTCATTCTCTTCGCCTGCCGGCCCTTCTGCCGACTGATCCGGTACGGAGCCGACAGGCCGCACCCGCCGCTTGCGGGTCCTGCCGGCTGCTGATTACTGTAGCCGTGCCTCTAATGACGCAGGCTTGGTCATGGGGTCGTGGCTACAGCCCCGCCGTCTGGTGGGCGATCACTGTAGTCACTCCATGTCTCGTCTTGTTAATGGCGTGGGGAACCCGTAGGAGGGGCAGACCGACTCCCAAGGGCCAGCTCCCTATAGGTTCGTCTTGTGGCGCTCTAGCCGTCTTCCGGACTCTCACTGGCCGGTAGGGCCCGCCTTCTGTGGATCGTACTGTCAAACATCGTGGGTACAGGACTCCGCCCACTATCGCTGGCGTCAGGGATGGCATGGCACAGTGCTGTACCGGACGGAAATCTCCACTGGTACAGCGCACTATGCTCTTGCCATCCCCTGGAAAAAGGGGAGGAGTGGGCTTCACTGTCACCACTCCCTGTCCCATCCGCCTGATGAGGGCATGGGCTTCGTTGGTGTCGTGCGCCAACTTCCCGCGGTCGGCGACTCCGGAAGCCGCCAGTCGGAGTCAGCCGGTCTCGAACTCATCCATAGGACTCGGACACTTATGGGCGGCCGGCTGTTTCTCCAGCCGCCCTCCTGAAGTCAACTCTCAGTCCGTTGTCTTGAGGGGCGCAGCAAGCCCCGATGTCTAGAAAGGCTATGGGCCTCAGTTTAGCCTACCCGTGGCCCATTACTCCGACAGTAGGCAACCCCTTCGACCTCCAAAAGAATCGGCTGGTGCCCTCTCGTTAGCCTTCAATGCTGACCCTGGCAGGAGCCATGGTTCATCCTTCGTACAGTAAATTGGAGAAACCTCATTACATGTTTCATCGTCATGCATGGCAGCGGAATGTACTGGATATAGACCACATCCACTATGCTGCAATGGATGGCTACCTTTGTTTCAATATCTACAAGGGTTGGATGAAGAGCAACAGCCAAGTGTGCGGTTCAAGCAAAGAAGTATCGGCCAAGAGGAAGAGGGACAAGGACGAAGTCGAGGACGTGAACAAGGACTCTGAGTAAGCTGGCAGTGTCGTTGCTCATGGTGGTTCTAAACTTCTAATGCAGTGTCTACCGGATTAGTTGCATAGTTTAATTTCAGGTGTGCTTAGCTTAATTTGAGGGGTGTGTTGTGCTGAGCCCCCAGTAGAACTATGTTATGTTCCTTCTCGTTACTTTAACTCTTCAGTATGTACATACTACTAGTATTTCTTTAATAGAATTTAGCACCCCAATTAAGCACGTACTAGCTTTTTTAATAGTACTATATGCATAATTTGCAACGAGCGCTCTCTATACGTACCACCTTTTTTTAATTTCAATTTTTGCTCCATGGCGCAATCCATTGATAGTACTACTGTACAAAAGTATACATTTTTAAAAGGCTAGAGTACTGTTCATCACATATATAGCTAGTTAAATTCTCAACCTAGAACGACGTGCATGCCATGTAGTAAATCGATACGGAGGAAGTATAGTAAAAATGAGGTGATTTTACCGAGCGGTCGGCGGGGGAGCATGGCCTGTCATGCGGTCCCACATGTCATGATGTACCAAGGCGATGTGCGTGTCCCTCTTGAGGCAGAAGAATTACTACATGGTTTGAGATGATGGCGAACCCAAGTGTCAAATAATGGTTGCTTCGTCCGTCTAGGAAGGTGCGGCATTGTGATTTGACGTCTCATTGCTCATTACTACTACTAGGCCGGTACAAGTGGGGTGCGTCCCCCTGCTGTTCTACACTATTATTTGGTGCTTGACACGTTGACCCGGTTGCTATATGTCCCACATGTCGGCGACAGGAAGTACAGAATTCATGAAAGGGAGCGTCAATGGAGGAGTATACTACAGAATTCATGAAAGGGAGCGACTTAGTTTTCGAAAAATCTGTTTTTATGGAGTACGTACCCACTAGGGTTTATAGGGCTCATCTAAAAAACATTCGTTTTTCCGTTTGATAAGTCTCAATTCTACTATACTAGTAGTAGTACCATTACATGTTGGATTTCGAGGTGCGTTTGATCACCCAACGCAAGCAGTGTCAAGAGAAAACTAACCAATGCATGTACAAGTTCATGGAAATTTAGTGCTAATTCATGCATTCGTTCTAATTAATGCCTCGATAAACATAACTTCTTGAGAAAAACGAGCGTACTAATTACTTGTGCAAACTACGAAATTAATTCGACCACTCACCGTCTACCTTGGTTGGAGAGATTTTGAAATTGAGCCATAAATTGGAAAGGAGGGACTAGTAACTTTTGTCTCGATTACTATTTGTGGCCTTGTATAGATGCAAAATGTATTTTTTAATAGTGGCCTTGTATAAGTAAATGGAGGGAGTACTAACCAAAGTACGTAGTAGGGACGAGGAGTAAACGGAGGGAGTAGTAAAATTTTCTCCTCGTGTTGTGAGCCACCGCGCGCGTTGGCGAGGGAGCGGGCGTAAAGGCGTACAGTAGTAGTAGTAGTAGTAGTAGTAGTAGTAGTAACTCGTAAGCAAGCTTCACCTCATCCTGCGAGCCACCGCGCCCGTGGGCGAGGGAGACGGCGTACTAAGCAAACTTCTCCTCGTTCTGTGAGTTGGTGGGACACATCAAAAGTACTCCAGTGTATAGAGCCTTGCCTCTAAGGTAGGCCCCACATGGTTTGCCTCTTTTTTTAATTTAACATAACGCGTCAAGTTGGAATTTGTTTGTTCACCCGTGGTAGATGATCCTCCCTCCACCAAGTGGACAACCAGTACACGTGCCAAATTACCACGTGGGCTGCCTCTTTCATACAGAAATGAGCTCCATCGTGTACCCGCGCGGGTGTGGTTGGGGAAGAGACGGGAGTATGTGCGCCGTGCGTGCACCTCTTCTCTTCGTGCACGCCCCCACCTACGTGGGTGTGTGTGAGAGAGATACAAACCTAGACATAATGCGACGTCCATCCCCATGCCTCTGCCCAGTCCGACCACCAGTCACCACCACGCCCCACTCCTCACCTTATCTCTCATCTTTCTCCCTCCATTTTTATATACAAGGGGCCACTATCAAAACTACAATTTGCAGATATACAAGGCCACTAACACTAATCGATGCAATATTAGTGGTGTTTCCTCATGGTACTAGCAAAGGAGGACATTAATTATCCCTTGCATGCTTGTAGGAGTTTGTAAAAAATGCATCTTGATGTTCCGTGCAATGCACGGGCATCTTGCTAGTCCATAAAAACAACACATGGCAAAATTCCACGGCGAACGAGGGATTTGAATCTGTTGGGAGGGGCTGTTTGGATCTTGCCCAGGGTAGCCAAAATATTGGCGACTGTCGGTGTCAAAACCGGCGGATCTCGGGTAGGGGGGCCCAAACTGTGTGTCTAGGCGGATGGTAACATGAGGCACGGGACACGATGTTTACCCAGGTTCAGGCCATCTTGATGGAGGTAAAACCCTACGCCCTGCTTGATTGTTCTTGATAATATGAGTAGTACAAGAGTAGATCTACCACGAGATCGAAGAGGCTAAACCCTAAAAGCTAGCCTATGGTATGATTGTATGTTGTCCTACGGACTAAAACCCTCCGGTTTATATAGACGCCGGATGGGGCTAGGGTTACACAGAGTTGGTTACAAGGAAGGAGATCTACATATCCGTATTGCCAAGCTTGCCTTCCACGCCAAGGAGAGTCCCATCCGGACATGGGACGAAGTCTTCAATCTTGTATCTTCATAGTCCAACAGTCCGGCCAAAGGATATAATCCGGTTGTCCGGATACCCCTTAATCTAGGACTCCCTCAGTAGCCCCTGAACCAGGCTTCAATGACGATGAGTCTGGCGCGCAGATTGTTTTCGGCATTGCAAGGCGGGTTCCTCCTCTGAATACTTCATAGAAGATTTTGAACATGAGGATCATGTCCGGCTCTGCAAAACAAGTTCCATATACCACCGTAGAGAGAATAATATTTCCATAAATCTAATCTGCTGACGTACCCCGTAGTGTGACATCACACCATAGCCAGATCTTTATTCGAATCATTTTCCATAACCAATCTCAGCGTGTTTCGCGAGGCGGTTTCCTTGGCACGTCTTGTCGAAGCAGAGATCGTGTCCCTTTATTACGGGATTCTCATCAATATGGACGTGGGTAACCCAACCATGCCTATTGGTAGGACTCCTAGATCTTAGGCAAGTCCCAAACGGCCACGAGGAGGACGCTTGATATTCACCCACTTTATAGAGGGGACAAGGCCATTTCCTCTCGATCTTAATCGAATCCGCCTCCCGCCTCGAGTTCCAACACCCAAAGCTCAGGTTTAGGCACTTCGGACCTTCAACTATGTCCGGATCCAACCTTCAAGGTCGGTGGATGCCTTCCTCTATCACGGAGGAGGACATCAAGAAGTTCAGAGAGGCCAGATATCTGACCGCCGAAATTTCGCATCGGCTGCCTACCCGAGGGCAAGTCGTCCCTACTACCGAATCCAACGAGAGCGTTGTGTTCATCTCCCACTTCCTCCGAGGACTAGGCCTCGCTCTGGATCCCTTTGTTAGGGGTCTTATGTTCTATTACGGGCTAGATTTTCACGATCTGGCCCCGGATTCCCTTCTTCACATCTCGACATTTATTGTCGTATGTGAGGCCTTCCTCCGCATTACCCCTCACTTCGGCCTGTGGCTCAAGACCTTTGATGTGAAGCCGAAGATGATCGAGGGGCAGCACGCAGCGTGCGGAGGCGCTTCAATAAGCAAAATTGCTGACGCTCCATCGCCTGAGGGTTACTTCCCAGAGGTGTCCGGATTGTGGCAGCGGGAGTGGTTCTGCATCACAGCTCCCCGAAGTGCCAAGTGGGTAGCTGCCCCCACCTTTTGCTCAGGCCCCCCCACCACAACTGAGGTCATGGATCAGCAAGGGGCTGAGCTGGGGTCCAGCCAAGGACGTGCCAATACTGCAAATCCGTATCCGAGATCTCTTTGAGAGAGATTTCAGTCTGGTTATGGTAGTGCAAGTCATGCTAGTTCGTCAAGTCCAGCCTTGCAAACGCCGGCCCCTTCGCATGTGGGAATTCAACCCAGAAGGACCGCGAGCTATTCAACATTTCCTCGGCATGACACACGAAGAGATGTACAATTTTTTCTTCGGACCACAAATAATGTATCCGGACATCACTGAGGATGCAGGTCTGAGCTGCAATCACCCAGATACCCAAGTAAGTAGCCCCGCATCCGAACACACTGCCTGTTTATTTATCGCAACATTGCCCAAAAAGACGCTCTTTGACCCAGGATTGGATAGCGAAGGCAAAGTTGATCAGGTGTTCGCCCCCCCTCCCTGAGACCTCACCAAATCCCGTGCTAACCAGGATGCTGGAGATCGTGCCTTGTCAAGCGCCCTCAGGAGAATATAAAGGGGAGAACAAGGAGGCGCGAAGGAGGTTAGCCGGGGAGGAGGGACTGAAACTTCCTCTCCCTAGAGAAGGAAGAGGACCGCCTCTAAGGACCCGGAGACAATGGTCTCCAAACGGGGGAAGAAATCTTCGCCGGAGGGTCCTACTCCGGGGGCTACCCCGGCTGCACTATGCCCTCAAGGGGATCATCCCTCCACCGAGCTGTAAGTAAAAGGGCACTTAATAATAAAAATACCTCGCTTTACCTCTGAGGAAAATAACGGAAGCATTTATCTTGCAGTTCAGATCTTAGCCCTTCTCAGCAGAGCTCGTCTTCAGGGGATCTTCTTCCAGAGATAATGGAGAGCGAAACGCCTCCCCCTGCCATATCGCCTCATGAGGCGGGCGACCCCGAGGTGTCGTCGCGGAGGGTTTCTCCTGATCCGGCAAGGCCTGAAGGCAATCCTATGGCCACCCGAAGTCCTCAGTATCCAGCTCTTGAAGAGAGCAATTGAAAGAGTCTGGCACCGTCTGGTGTGCGGTCGGACGTATTGAGGGATCTGCTAGAGCAAGCGGCTATCTCAGAAGAACACCGCACGTTGATGGGTACGGTGATTGAAAGGATTTCGTCCGCTGAAAGTGGGTTGCATGAAGCCTTTATGAGTCTACTGACGGGTTTTGAGGTACATGAAATGATGTACATTTTTTACAGTACCGCACATTTTTAGATGTGCCCTGTGTAGATAGTAGCCCCTGAGACTCTGGTTGTCGCCGAAAACGGCGGCAAACAGAGGATCATAGTCCTAGCTAATAACCAGACCGCCTTTATGTGCAGGTGGTTGAAGCTCCGGTGGCTAGCCAGACTGATGGGTTTGCCGAACTAAAGCGGCAACTGGATGCGGCAGATGCCGACATCGTGCTTGTTAACAAGGGGCTTGACGAGGCACAAGGTAGGTGATTTTTCTGGTGAATGTCACATAGTAAGAGCAGCATGATGCCAGTATCTTTAATATGTAGTGACTGCAGATGGAGCTGCCACCATGGAGACCCTTCGGGCGGAGCTTGCCCGAGCCCAGGAGCAAGCAAGGAGTAGTAATGTGGTTGCTTTAAAGGCGGCCGAAGAGTTAAGGGCCGAACAGGCCGCACATTGCGAGAGCAAAGAAAAGATTGCCAAGATGGCCGTGGAATTAAAATATGCTGCTGACCGTTACCAGCTTCTTGAAGAAGAAAACCGGGCGAAGGCGACGGACCTGGAGAAGGCCCGGGTGGCTGCCAAGGAAGCCCGTTCCAAAATTAGAGCGACAAAGGAGGAGCTGAATCAAGCTGCGGATATCATTTCTGGGAAGCCCTTCTTGTTGCGAACTAAGTTCGGAGATCCGAAATATGCTCCTCTGGACCGGCTATGGAGTTCTGCAGGCGAGTACATGGATTTGGCTGCAAGTGCTGTTGATGCGGTCGAGTACTTCAAGGATCAGAAAGGTCCTGAAGTGGAGAAGCTGTTCTGGTCACAGTTTCACGCTCCAGTCCGTCCGCTATTGCTGAATGAGCGATTGACCGGTTGGGCCGAGCTCCATAGATTATCCGGACTTGCCACGAGGTCCGTTGTGGATCATCTGTGGCCAAGAGGGCCAAGGCCGAATAACTACTTTAGCTTAGTGCAACAATTCCTTGGTGATGTGCCATGCATTGATGCTGTAAAGAGGTCGGCGTGCATAGAGGGCTCGCGGATGGCCCTTGCCCGTGTCAAAACATACTGGGCGGAGATGGATGCCACCACTATTGTGGCACAGGATTCGGCCATAGGCCGAGTGGCTGTCGAGCACTAATTTGAAGAAGTTCTTGAAGGCGCTCGTTTGATAGAGGCTCGGTGCTCGAAGAATATTATGTTTAAGTGACATGTATTCCCATTGTAAAAACAATGTTTTATTGAGTGTATCAAGGCTGTATTTATACTTTTGCCCGAAAGTACTATGATGCCTCCCGTGCGGTCGTTTATGTATATATGTATATAACCTGAAAGATGGCAGTCGTCGGCTTCAGCCCCCACGCATATAATGCGGGGGTGTTCGCAGAAGACGCATGTTCACACTTGATCCAACGTCTTGGTCCATTAAGGAGGTGATAGCACAGCGAACTAGGCAATCGGACTATAATGCTTTAACACTTTCACTTAGCCAGAGGAGTTTGACAGTGGGGCTACTATATTGCCCCTGGTGGCTCCGCGCTCATCCGAATTCGTGGCGCGTACATGCCTGGCCAGGAAACGGCCCTTCGTTAAGGCGGAGGAATCCCGGATATTCTGCTAGGTCATCGAGTGGTTGACCAGTCTCACGCTATATCATGACAATCAGTTTTCGGGTTTCTCTACTGAGGTGCTCGTCCGGATGAACCAGGGCACAATCGCAGTAGTTCTCCTGGTACCACCTTAGCCGATAGAGCAGAACGTAAGGTAGCAAAACACAGGAGCCGGGCAAACCCAACATTTGACCAAAGACATGATTCGGAGCTGATGCATATAAGGCCAAACTCGCGATGTCAAACACTCCCTAAGGTATTCGGTCTTTAGGATGTAAACCGGCCTAAACGGTGCCCTTTGTAATAAGCCCCTGGTGTCCAGATACGTGCAATATTCTGACGTGGCCACATGCCAATATGTCAGCATCCTTCTCAATTGTACTGAGAATCTGGGGGATGTGTATCAACAAGAGACAGTAAAAAAGGTTTATGCAGGGTCTTAATCTAAAAAGAATCCTTGGAACGGGTCCCTGCTGCATGTCTGTGCCTGTGTCTCCGTTGTGCCATATCCTGGACGGGTGTAGCACGATGGTCATCTGTAAAAGAGAGGAACTTAGTTGAAAAGTTGTCGTGCAAAAAGGTAGGTTATACTAAATAAACCGTGTACAGTTCAAGATAAGTAAGGTTGGGCCTAATTGTCACTTGTTTACATGCGTTGAGCCCCTTGTATTGCTATAGGGGTATAGCCATCAAACCTGTATCAATTATATATAGTCGCACCGGACTCGTCTAACCGTGTCCGTGGTCTTAACGACCTGTCGGATGCTCTAGTTGGTGATGCCGTCTAGTGTGCGGCTGCCAAGGCAGCCGCACGGTCTTTCGCATGCAAGGAGCGCTCAATATTTCCATTTATTGTAATGATGCCATGTGGACCGGGCATCTTAAGCATGAGAGAAGCGTAATGCGGTATTGCGTTAAAGCGAGCGAAAGCTTCGCGTTCGAGTAGTGCTTGATAACCACTTTGGAACGGAGCGATGTGGAAGGTTAACTTTTCACTGCGGAAGTTATCGAGAAAGCCGAATATAACCTCTAGTAGCAGGGAGCCCGTACAATGGGCTTCTCGGCCTGGTGTTACTCCTTTAAAGGTAGTATTGCTATGGCTGATTTTTGTTGGGTCTATCCCCATTTTGCGGACTATGTCCTGATATATCAGGTTTAAACTACTGTCGTCGTCCATCAGGACTCGTGTGAAGTGGTATCCGTCAATTATCGGGTCTAACACCAAGGCAGTCCATCCTGCATGCCGGATACTTGCCGAGTAATCCTGATGGTCAAAGGTGATCGGTTGGGACGACCAGTGGCAGAACTTTGCGGTGATAGGCCCTGGGGCATGTGTCTCTAGGAGTGTCTCTTTGTTTCTTCCCATCATCACGTGTAACACGTTTACTGTTTTGACTTCTTGTGGGAATTTCTTCTGTTCCCCAATGCTTTGCTTGCGAGGCAGGTCCTCGTCTTCGCTTGGTGTATCCTGCCCCTTGTGTTCGGCGTTGAGCTTGCCGGACTGCTTGAAGACCCAACATTCTCGATGGGTATGATTTGCAGGTTTAACGGGGGGTGCTATGGATGTGGCATATTTTGTCCAGAATCTTGTTTAGGCTGGACAGTTCGTCTCTGTTGCCTTTGGAGGGCAGCTTTTGCTGACCTGGCCGAGAGCTTCTGAATCCAGCATTTGCCGTCGTGCTCTTCGGGCTGTCTTCTTTATTCCAGCGCTTGTTTTGCTGCGTCGTGGCTTCCCGTTTCCGTCCCTGACTTCGGATGTACTTGGGTCGCTGGTGCTGCATCAGGCTAACCAGCTGTCCTCGCCCGCGCAAAAGCGGATCATGAGGCTTGTTAATGTTGCCATTGTTATCGGCTTTTCTTGGCCGAGGTGTCTGGCGAGCCATTCGTCTCGAACGTTGTGCTTGAAAGCTGCTAAGGCTTCAGCATCCGGACAGTCGACTATTTGGTTCTTTTTAGTGAGAAACCTATTCCAAAGCTTTCGGGCTGACTCTCCGGGCTGTTGAGTTATATGACTTAAATCGTCTGCATCCCGTGTTCGGACATAGGTCCCTTGAAAATTTGCCCAAAAAGCGTCTTCGAGCTCTTCCCAGCTTCCAATGGAGTTTTCAGGGAGGCTTTTAAGCCAGTGCTGAGCTGGCCCTTTGAGCTTGAGGGGTAAGTACTTGATGGCGTGGAGATCGTCTCCTCGAGCCATGTGGATATGGAGGATGTACTCCTCAATCTAGACCCCAGGGTCTGTCGTTCCGTTGTACGCCTCTATGTTTACGGGTTTGAATCCCTTTGGAAATTCATGGTCCAGCACCTCATCGGTGAAACATAGTGGGTGTGTGGCACCCCTGTATTTGGGTGTACCGTGGTGTTCGGATTTTTCTTGTGTTGCATTGTGTGCTGGAGCACGCTTGCTTGGCCCGTAGATGGATCTGGTTGAGCCGTCCTTTTGGTGCGAGCCCTCACGTGGATCGCGTACTGGCTTGTGTGCGGCGTCGTTTGCCGCTCTAAGTTGGCCACGAGGTCGTCTATCCGACTGGATGGCTGTTTTGTTTTTTCATTGTGGGGGATCTAAGGCCTCCTCATCGAATTCAGGTAGCAGCTTTCGCTTCGGGTAGCTCTTTGTGTGGCGATTACCGCCGTATTTTGCTGCAGTGTTGAGTACTTTACTCCATCTAATTCTGAGTGTGTCTTGTGCAGCCCTGAGCCTTTGCTTCTGCTTTTTCAGACTCCTCGCAGTGGCAACAAGCCTTTGATGGGAATTCTGTTGCTCCAGGTGCCTGTCCGGTGTGATGTCATCCGGACTGTTATCTTCCACGGAGTCGGGTTGTTCGGTTTGATTCTCCGTGTTGCCGTGGTCGGACGATGGTTCAATGTCGTGTTTGTCGTCCGCTGGCTCACCCTGCTCTATCGCTTGGTCTATATGATCGTTGTTTCTGCCGAGGCGGGATTTGGAGTTGTAACGCCCCGAGACCGATGTGCCAGGTGTCCTCCGCTTATTCGCTGTTGTTGCCATGTCATTTGCTTGCGTGTTGCATCTTATCGTGTCATCATGTGCATTGCATCATCATGTTTTCAAAACTTGCATCCGTCTTGGTCTCCTCGTTCCGTCTGTTATCCGTTCTGAGCCCAGACACACTTGCACGCGCCCGCGGCATGTCTGAAATATTATTTTATAAGTGGCCGGAAAATGTTCTCGGAATGGGATGAAATTTATGTGTGATCTTGTTATAGTGTAGATAGACCGCCTGCCAAGTTTCATCGCAATCGGAGTTCGTTTGATGCCCCAACGGATAACTATAGCGACAATATAGTCGGTCAAAACGTCGGACGTTTTCGGTCTCCAGAAACAGTTGTCGGGCCCTCTCTCTCTCTTCTCTTCTCTTAGCTCGAGACCGTCTACACAGCCCACTACTCACCGCTAGTCCCTACCTAACCCCGCTCGTCAGCCCGCGGCCCTCCTCGCGCGCGCGTCCGAAAAGTTGTCCCGGACCCGACCCGGACTGTCGCCACCGTTGGATCCGGATCATCCCCAAACATCTACAAAACGTCTCCGTTTTGTTAATTGGACTTCCTACCCTATTTTTCTCGACCGCTCGATTTATTTGGAGGGACGGTTTAGCCCCTAAATATCTCCCTCTTCCTTTATATATATACTCCTAGTGCTCTTTGGACAAAACCCTAAAACCGAGGGCCCTTGTCCCATCCTCCCAGCCGCCGCCGCCAGTCCTCTTTCACCTCGGGATCCATCCCGATCTATCCGCCCAATCCTCTCGCGCAGTCATTTCCATCCACCCAATCCCACCGAGGCCCTGGATCCAGCTGTTCCGCAGCGACCACGAGCCAGCCTCGCCGGAGCCCAGCAGGAGCACGAGCTCCCCCCTCCTCGTCCCCATGCCGCAAGCAGCAGCAGATCCAGCGCAGCCGTGCCCGGCCATCTCTGGCAAAGCTCCAGGCCGGCCCCCTCACCCTGCGCTCGTGCCCTTTTTCCCTTCCCCTTTCTCTCTCTCCCTCTCATCTCCTTGCTCCCTCTCTCTCTCGCAGGGAACACAGGAACCAGGAGCTCCGCCACGGCCACCCGATGGAGCTCGCCACCGCGCCTCCCGAGGATGTTCGTCGTCACCCCGTTCCCTCCTAGGAGCCCCATCCCCGCGCCTGAATTGCCCTGCCCTGCGCCATGGACCTGCAGAACTAGGCCGGACTCCCTTGCCCCCACGAGCACGTCCACCAGAGCGCCACCTTGCCGGAGAACGTCGGCACGCACCTCAGATCCGGCCGGTTCCTGCTCGCCCTCGCCCGTGCAAGTCCTTCGTCGTGCCGCCGTCGTCGAGTCCCTGTCGTGGCTCTGTTTTCTGACCAGAACAGGACGAAGCGCCCGCTCCAGCGCCATCGTGGGCCGGTGCCTCCTAAGGCCCAGCGCCCTCCTCTGCCTCGACTTCGCGTGGGCCACCAAATCCGCGAGGCCCATGTCTGGTTTTCCTCTCCACCGCCTTGGGCCAAAGCCCATGGGTGAGTTTCCCCGCAGCCCCCTCTGTAGGCCCAGCATGTGTAGATTCAGCCCTTAGTCGTTTTTTTCCTGTCTACGAATTTGTATATATTTCCAGAGTTGGCTGTTTTACAGAAAAGTCCTTGTACTTCATGCATATAATAACTCACAAACCGTGCATCGGATCCAAATTTTTTATATATGAAACTTGCTTAAAATTATGTGTGGATTAATAATATGCCAATTTCTTGCCATGTTTAAAATGTTTAAAATGATGATTGCATTATTTTGCTCCTATGCCATGCTAAAATGAATTAATCCATAACTATTTAACCGAAACTCCGATTTTAATAAACTTTATATGTAAATGGGGTAGAATTTTGCCTAGTTTAACATGGTGCACTCATCTTGCATGTTTAACAACTCTAAAATTGTGTTTAGGGCAGAACAGTACCAAATCTAAAATATGCTATGGGGATTTACCGGAAATGTTGTTCGTTGTCTCCGGCCTCATTTAAACTTGCCTAGATAGGTAGTTTTGTTGTGCTTCACCTCTTGCCATGTTAATCAACATTTAATATTGTTGGGTACATAAACGGGATCAAACTAAATAACTTATCGTGGTGTTTCGTCAATATGCAACTCGTTGCATATTGAGCTCCACTTAATTTCTAGTGTTGTTTGTTGCACTTTGCCATGCCATGACATGTATCTCTAAACCGGACATGCATCATACTTGTTTGTGCATCGTGCCATGTGGTTGTCATGGTTGTTTACTATGTTGTGTGCTTCTTTTCCGGTGATTGCTTCTTCGGGTTGGTTCCGGTAACGTCGAGTTTGTGAGGACCCGTTCATCTACGTCCGTTTCTCTTCTTCATGGACTCGTTCTTCTTCCTTGCGGGATCTCAGGCAAGATGATCATACCCTCGAAATCACTACTATCTTTGCTATGCTAGTTTTCTCGCTCTTTTGCTATGCCAATGCTACGATGCCTACCATTTGCTTGTCAGCCTCCCAAATTGCCATGTCAAACCTCTAACCCACCATGTCCAAGCAAACCGTTGATTGGCTATGTTACCGCTTTGCTCAGCCCCTCTTATAGCGTTGTTAGTTGCAGGTGAAGATTGAAGTTTGTTCCTTGTTGGAACATGGAGATGTTGTTCCTTGTTGGAACATGTTTACTTGTTGGGATATCACTATATATTGTATTTAATTAATGCATCTATATACTTGGTAAAGGGTGGAAGGCTCGGCCTTATGCCTGGTGTTTTGTTCCACTCTTGCCGCCCTAGTTTCCTTCATATCGGTGTTATGTTCCCGGATTTTGCGTCCCTTACGCGGTTCGGCTATAATGGGAACCCCTTGACAGCTCGCCTTAAGTAAAGCTTTTCCAGCAATGCCCAACATTGGTTGTACCATTTGCCACCTAGCCTTTTCTTTCCCTTGGGTTCTGCAGACTCAAGGGTCATCATTATTTTAACCCCCCCCCCCCCCGGGCCAGTGCTCCTCTGAGTGTTGGTCCGAACTACAGCCCTATGCAGCGCCCCATCGGGGAAACTCGAGGTTTGGTTTTAGTTGTACGGATTGCTCATCTGAGTGTGCCCTGAGAAAGAGATATGTGCAGCTCCTATCGGGATTTGTCGGCACATTCGGGCGGTGTTGCTGGTTTAGTTTTACCCTGTCGAAATGTCTTGTTGTACTGGAATACCGAGTCTGATCGGAACGTCTCGGGTGGAGGTCTATTCCTTCGTTGACTGTGAGAGCTTGTGATGGGCTAAGTTGGGACACCCCTGTAGGGATTTGAACTTTCAAAATCCGTGCCCGCGGTTATGGGCAGATGGGAATTTGTTAATGTCCGGTTGTAGAAAACCTGAAGTTGACCTTAATTAAAATGAATCAACCGCATGTGTAACCGTGATGGTCTGTTTCCGGCGGAGTCCGGGAAGTGAACACGGTTGTTGGAGTTATGCTTGACGTAGGTTGCTATAGGATCACTTCTTGATCATAGATTTCTCGATCGTGCTTTGCCTTCTCTTCTCGCTCTCATTTGCGTATGTTAGCCACCATATATGCTAGTCGCTTGCTGCAGCTCCACCTCATACCTTTACCTTACCCATAAGCTTAAATAGTCTTGATCGCGAGGGTGCGAGATTGCTGAGTCCCTGTGGCTCACAGATTACTTCCAAAACCAGTTTGCAGGTGCCGATGAGTCCGTGCAGATGACGCAACCAAGCTCGGGAGGAGCTCGATGAAGATCTTGTCCTTTGTGTTGTTTCGTTCTAGTAGACCAGTAGTGGAGCCTAGTTGGGGTCGATCGGGGACCTTTGTCGCATTTGGGGTTCTTCTTTTATTTTGGTTCCGTAGTCGGACCATGAGTGTATTTGATTGATGTAATGTTTATTCATGTAATTGTGTGAAGTGGCGATTGTAAGCCAACTATGTATCTTTTCCCTTATGTATTACATGGGTTGTGTGAAGATTACCTCACTTGCGACATATGCCTTCAATGCGATTATGCCTCTAAGTCGTGCCTCGGCACAAAGGAACTCTCAATGAAAACACCAATGTCGGTGTCAAAACCGGCAGATCTCGGGTAGGGGGTCCCGAACTATGCGTCTAGGTGGATGGTAACAAGAGGCAGGGTACACGATGTTTACCCAGGTTCGGGCCCTCTTGATGGAGGTAAAACCCTATGTCCTGCTTGATTGTTCTTGATAATATGAGTAGTACAAGAGTAGATCTACCACGAGATCAAAGAGGCTAAACCCTAAAAGCTAGCCAATGGTATGATTGTATGTTGTCCTACGGACTAAAACCCTCCGGTTTATATAGACACCGGAGGGGGCTAGGGTTACACAGAGTCGGTTACAAGGAAGGAGATCTACATATCCTTATTTCCAAGCTTGCCTTCCACACCAAGGAGAATCCCATCCGGACACGGGACGAAGTCTTCAATCTTGTATCTTCATAGTCCAACAATCCGGCCAAAGGATATAATCCTGCTGTCCGGATACCCCTTAATCCAGGAATCCCTCAGCGACCCTTTTGTCCACCGGTGCCTTTGCCACCGATGAACGAGGAATGGCTCGGGTGCTCATGTTGTCATGCATCCTCCAGCGCGCACGTTGGAGACAAGCTTGCACGAGCTGTGTTTTTTTGTCCCACAACGCCGCTCGAGCCGCCCGCAGACCGACCAGCGACCCGCAAATTACGCCATCCAACTGTAGCCGCACACTTTATGACAGCAACTCAACCAATTGCACGAAATTCACGCAAACACGTAGACAAACTGATATTTCATATAAACAATGACGGAAATCATATAAAATATCGGATTTTCATACAAACATGATGGATTTCATTACATTCAAATGAACTACGTGGTGCTAATTCTAGACAGCATAGGTATATAATACCTGGCCTAAATGGTCGCCCGCCGATCGATTTGTGTTCCTCATGTCCGGCAGCACGATCACCAGACTGCCGGGAGCCCCAGAGGTATATGCTTCAGCGCAAAGGATGGCTCGCTTCCCCACTGCCCAACTAATATCATTGGTTGGTGCCGAAGATGATGGTGGCCAACACCGGTTCGAGTTCATCACCGGCCACTACTTCGCCATGGCCGGCACCGGCTCGAGTTCATCCTAACATTCCCCTGTTCCGTGGAGCCCATGCAGGGTCGACGAAGGTCCTCGCAACAAAAGGATCCGGCAAGACACCTGCTATGTACGCCGGCGTCGCCTCTGCGGTGGCCTTCATGGGACCCAAGCGGCGGCGACCTCCCGTGTTCTACTTCCCCTCGATTATGGCGGCGGACGCGGAGGAACTGGCCACCGACTTGTCGCTCTCCACGCACCCGGCTTCTATCACTGCTTGCATGGCATGGCCGCCGGCATGGGAGTCTCGGCCACATAAACGGGAGACGCGGTATGAGGCGGCGGCGTGGATGGTAGCAATGACGCCCGTACGCTGCTACTTGTCGAGCTGGCCTGGAGCGGCGAGTTGTTGAACTGCGCGCCGGCTTGGGGCGGCAACTGGCTCCGTCGGGTGAGGGGAGGGAGGTGGATCAGCGAGCTGCATAGCTCGTATCGGGTGGGCTACCCAGCCAGCTTGGATGCGGAATAACTACTCTTCGTAAGCCATTGTAAGAGTGGACAAAATGGTGGAGGAGATAGGGGAGCGGCGGAGGTGTGCGATTCTTGGCCGGCGTTTGGCCTCGTTTAAATAGGAGATTAAATAGACGGCGGACGGGAGGAGCTCGGCCGGCGTTGCGTTTAACGCCGGCCCGGTCATGAACGGACGTGTCCAAAGTGGGTTTCTCGGCTTCCACACGGGCGGGTTTCATGGAGGCGTTTGAATGCGGCATGGAGGCGTGTTCAGTCGGGCGTGCCGCGAGTGGCGCCCTCGACTCTGACCTAGGACACCGCGTCGTTCTTCCACTGACATGTGGGCTCTTTGGGTGCATGGCCTGCATGTCAGTGACCCAACGCAGGCAGCACACAGCAGAGGAACCTTTGGTGGGCCAGGGCGGTCAGAAGCGGGCATTTCATAAACCGTTGATTGTTCATTGCGTGTGACGTCATCTTTTTCATGTAGATAAGCCTACTATGTTGATAGCCCGTTCGATACGTTGTGATTCATAAAGACCGCTGCAAACATCAATGTTCTTCTTATCAAAGATAAGATTGATTAATACCCGTAACAATCCATGTCCTTAACAAAGAGTGCATGCACGTATAGGTTGACCATGTGTCTTGCGTCGTGTGTTGTGTGCATGCAGGCGTGCAAGTGTTGCGTGCGTGCAAGGGTACGTTTCGGTGTTGCATGCATGGGTGCGTACGTGCGTGTGTTCGTGAGTGCATGTGTACGTGTCAGTGTTGCACGCCAGCATGCATGCGTGTGTACGTGTCAGTGTTGCATGCCTACATGCGTGCGTGTCTTGCGTGCGGGATGAGGCTACACGTCAGTCGACTGACTTTTTCATCTCTGGTCATTAGATTTTCCAGCCGTTGGATACGAAATCAAGGGCCTCCAGTTTATCATCAAACTCCACCCCCCCCCCCCCCTGAGCCGCCAGCCACCACCGGCCGAACCGCCAGCCCCCGCCGCCCGCGGCGGGCCCGCCCTCCCCGAAACCAGTCCCCACCGCCGGTCCACCGCCGCACCGGCCATCCCTCTAGCCCCCCCCCTCCCCGCCGAGCTTTTTCTCCGGGGATCCCCACCCCACCGCCCAATGAACGCCCCCCGAACCGCCGGTGACTGCCAACCAGAGGTCTCACGACTTCGAGTACCCACCGACCACTAATTTATTACCATTTCTGTCCTTCATATACACGCTGACGGGTGGGCCCTATGGTAATGTGTGCTGCTGAATGTGGACCATTTGACTGGTCAATTGATCGTGTTATCAACAAATTACGGAGCTGTATGGTGAGCTAGTGACCGTATGATCACCCTAAAATGTACTCCTATTTTATTAACATAGTACATACTCAAACTATCATTTCTTTCTTTCATATACGGGCTGACAGGTGGGCCCCATGGTTACGCGCCCCGATGGTGCAACACTAGTTGCGCCGCGTGGAACGTTTGACTGGTCAATTGATTGTGTCATCAACAAACACGGAGTTGTACGGGTGAGCCAGTGACCGTATAATCATGATATGTATTTGTTTAACACGGTACAGACACAAGGGCTCATATATACGCGCAAGCATTCACCACTATAAGCGCACACACGCGAACCCTACCCCTATGAGCACCTTGGAGAGCGTGCGCCAGCATATATGATCTTGAGATTTTACGAAGTCACCATAGGTGCCTCGTAGTCGAGTGGAACGTCTCCTCCCACTAAACATACATCGCCGGAAAATACTGAAATTAACACAAGATAAATGCGAGCACCGGGACTTTAACCTTGGTGGGCTCGAGAAACCACTGTCCTCTAACCATCCAACCACATGTTGGTTAGCACGACAAAATGTATGTGGTGACCGTGATGAGCTTATTCTGAAGTCCAGTGACCATATCGTGCTTTCGCTTCAAATACAATGACCGTAAGTGTCGTCAACAAAATACGGAGCACGCATCAAATGCAAAGTCCGTCAGTGTCATCAACAAAATATGGAGACGTATCATGAGCTAGATACCATTGTACTATTGTATATGCTTATTTTCTTAGTGGCCGATTGCGTGTGTGGTGTGGTGGGCACATCATTTCTAGTTGTGGTGGGTCAACATGAAGACTCATGGGTCGGTTCCATCCTGCGCCACATATAGGTTGGACCGAGACGTGTTGTACGAAGACCCATGTGGAGGACTCGGCGTACAACACGAAGCTACCAGAGTCGCGGAGGACTCTATCCCCACTGGTGATAAGCTGACTATATATGATTTGTAACCCTAGGCCCTTAGTATGTTATACAAGCTTGGGGGCTAGTTCGTCGATAGTATACACACAAGCACAATGCCTGGTATTCACGTGTACTTTGTACACACCCCTATCACTAATATACAGTACCAGGAGTAGGCTCTTTCTTCAACTGCAAGGGTCCGATCCGAACTAGGGTAAAACTTTGCCTCGTATTACCATCCAGCCTAACAGCCAGGGATATCCTACCGGATGACATGATGAAATCATATCTGCCAACTACTAAGAGAGAGGTGTGTCGGGGGCAATGTGTGCGAGAGAGGCCTGAAGATAATGTGCGTGCGGGAGACACGTAGGCACATATATGTGCGTATAGAGGGCTAGTACAGACCATGCATGTGTATATATGCATGTGAGAGAAATAGTGTTTTCCAACTGAGATTAGTGAAAAGAGTGGTACATAGTAGTCAAAAAGAGAGAGAGAAACAGAGAGAGCATGTGCATGAGACACCCCGACACCCTGAGAGAGATTGTGAGCATGTGTGAAAGAGAAATGCCGATGCATATAAAGTGTGTGCACTTATGTGTTAGATAGAGAGAGAGATAACATGTTTGTGAGAACGGGGCGAGGCATAGTGCATCTACATGTAAAAGGCGGTTCTACGCATTAAATTAAAATATAAATGGCATTATTATTTTTGGATGAGATCATGAATTTTGCAAATTGCGTATGGATGAAAATCGGTCTATCAGACACCCATACTCTATTGAATTCTAGCATGTGCATGTGTTTATTTCATATTATCGATCCATAGAGTGGGAGCGGTTTGAAATACAGGCAATGGATGCTTTTGCAATTCATATATAAACATTAATTAGTGCACTCCATGTTGTTAGTGTGAAGCACTTTATACATTTGTCACTTGCATGGATACATTCCAAATTGCTAGCTACGAAATAGAATACATGTCGAATTCAACATAAAGGGGGTTTCAAAGATTCGAATTCATAGGAAGTGCATTCATCTATTTGAACCCGAGATAATGGCATTTGTAAATCAGATGTAAAAGGGGGCATCAATCTTTGTTGTGAGTTTGAACATGCTATATATATTCATATGCATATCTAACTTTTTTTGCAACCAAGGAGATTATATCTGGAACCATGCATGAACTGAGGTAAGTTCCATATTTTTTAATATATATACTCGTGTACAATGTATATTCAAATGTACCCCCTCCATTCCAAAATAATCGTGGCTTTAGGATTTTCAAGAGTAAAGATTTGTGAAGTTTGACAAATCCTGAAAGTTCAATTCAAGAGAACCGAAAATGTTAATGCTTCTGCTCCCAAATATTGAACGAAGCGCCAAATAGGCCTCTGGTCACCCAAAACCGCGCGGGACTAATGTTTTGGTTGTAGGAAATTACTGTCCTGACTCTGGCTCGTGTAGCCTATCGGCATGATGTGCAAAGGTCTAAACCGGGGTAGGTTTGTAACTTCACCAAGACGCCAGTCTCAACCACCTCTGAGAAGCATTCATACGCCATGGGCGCCTACCCATGCGCTCGGCCGAAATCTATCCCGCCCACATTTGGGACACCTGACATGACTGTCCTACCCCCAACCCGCAATATGTCTGAAATTTTAGATGGGGGCAAAGTTTGTAACTTTCCCCAAATTTCAAACAAGCGCGTCTCAAACCAAAACATTGTTCCCCCTTAGTTCCCCGCCTCCCTCTGTTTCCCCATTCATACTCCGTGGGCGCGAAAACGCCCTCTCCATCAGCCGCGAAACCCCAACCTCCTCCGTCCTCCACCCCATAGCGGCCAATCCATCGCCGCCCTCCTCCATCACGCCGGAGCCGGTACCGCAACGTCGTCGTCCAACGCAACCGCAACCGCAACGCCCTCAAGGACTTAGCAGCTGAAGCCGAGGCAGAGCTGCCTCCACGACGCCGATGCCGATGTGCGCCGTACCAGAACCACTCCGACCACACCTTCCTGCGCCTCACTGCTACGGCTCCACTGTCGCAACCGTCCACCGCACCTGAGCTGTTCCCGCTACGCCGTCATTCATCGCCTCGGATCTACTTCCCCGCCGCCGACAGACAGCCACCGCACCACACTCAACAACTTGGCCATGGGTTCGTCCAAGGCTGCACCGTCCTCCACAACTTCTGGTTTCCGGCGAACAACAAGAAGATCGTCAGAAAAATAGAAGGAGGACACAGCACTGCCAGCAGAAAGAGGTACTCCTCTTCCCTTATTCGTGCAAATCTTACGTCTTCGCTCACACCGTATTCATCCCACGAAAGAAACTAGTTGAGCGCTTCTTACTGCATCTTCTTCGTGATACTAAATGCACAAGGTTTCCTTCCTTTTACTATTTCACCTTTGCTAGAGGTCAGTAGCCCGCCTGGATTTCAATTCAGGGTCAGTCGAACATCAATTAAAAGAAGCAGCACCCGGTTAGGCACGCGGAGCACCTAGTCCGCCTGTTCCCCGGGGAAGCGGCGCATCGGTGTCTATCATAGGGGTGTGGGGTGCAGGAGCTGCTTGCGCCCGATCTGGAGGTCGGCAGGGCTTGAATGGATGGCCGGGGGCAGTGCCAAGCACGGCAGTGCGGTGAGGTCGAGGGGAGGGCGCAGGCAGGGGAGGAATACTGGGCCGATGGTCGCTGGCGTTTCGAGGAAGATCGTCAACACTGACTGGCTGGAGGTAGATGAAGGCAATCTGCCCGTTCTTTGTACATCAGACGGTGCAGAAAAAATGGACTGACCTATTTGCTTTCAGTCGACTGTTATTTTCATAGAATCCTGTAGTAATTTAGTGTGCCATGCATGTTGTAGAGCTATCATATGTCTCCCGTCATTTATTTCTCACCGACCTGCTATTTGCTACCTTGACACTGTACTAATTGTGCACACACTTCACCCATACTCACACTATTGTTTTTTATGCATGGGTATTTCGGACTCTGATGTAGTGTTAATGAATGCAGAAAAGAAAAGACAGAAGTCGCTCCAGTGTAATTCGAAGATAAGCACTAAGCGTTTCAGCGCTCTAATGGGTGAAGTGTCAGCAGTTGGAGACAGTAAACGTAGCTCTGCAGTTGATGATCCCAATTGCCACACACAACCATCCTAGGTGCTTGCTTTAACTTCGCGCTGTCAAATGTGGTTGCATGTTGCATATGGTGTCTAGCTTGTATTGCTTCCAATTTGGTTAAATTGCATCTACTTACTTTACACATTATACCTTTGATAATGACATGCCTTCTTGTTTTTGATACATACTACATATGTCTATTAACCATGTTCGTACATCAAACTAATGCTCTTTTGTATCCCTCGTCAATCACTTATGATGAGACAGTCACCCGAGTGGGTTACTATGAGACGCCCTACTTGTTTAAAGAGTGCAGTGTCATCCTACCCACATGATTCTCAAGAAACAACAAGGCTAAATGAAGATAGTCAACGTAGCTCTCTAGTTGATCACCGCAATTCCCCCACACCACCATCGCAGGTGCTTGCTCTTACTTGGCAGTGTGATATGTGGTTGCATGTTGCATATGGTGTCTACCTTGTAATGCTTCTAATTAGGGTAAATTGCATCTACTTAGTTAACACATTATACCTGTGAATGTGACATGCCTTCCTGTTTTTGGTACATACTACGTCTTTCTATTAACCATGTTCTTACATCAAACTACTTTTCTTGTGTATCCCTCATCAATGCTCCTAATTTGTTAAATTGCATCTCCTTAGCTTACACATTATACATGTGAATATGACACGCCTTCCTGTTTTTGGTACATACTACATCTGCCTATCACACCATGTTCTTACATCAAACTACTGTTCTTGTGTATCCTGCGTTTATCGCTTATGATGAGACAGTCACGCGCGTGGGTTAATATGAGACGCAATACTCTTATAAAGAATGCAATTTCATCCTCTCCACATGATTCTCAAGAAACAGCAAGCCTAAATAAAGAAATTAAACGTAGCTCTGTACCTGAAGACCGCACTTCCCCTACACCACCATCACAGGTGCTTGCTCTAACTTCGCAGTGTGATATGTGGTTGCATGTTGCATACGGTGTCTAGCTTGTAATGCTTCTAATTAGGGTAAATTGCATCTGCTTAGTTTACACACTATACCTGTGAATATGACATGCCTTCCTATTTTTGGTACACACTACATCTATGTGTTAACCTTGTTCTTACATGAAACTACCTCTCTTCTGTATCCTGCATCAATCACTTACGATGAGTCACCTTTGTTCGTTGCATATTGCATATTATTTCTAGCATGTTGCCATGTATTGCTTCTAATTTGGTCAAATACATTTGTTAGGGCACCCTTTTAATTTGGCAGAGTGATATTAGTTTCATCTTTCATATGGTTTCTAGCTTGCATCGATTCTAACAAGTTCAAGCACCTTGTGCTTAGTTTACACTTTATACATCATACATGTCAATATGTCATGCCGTCCTATTTTTCATACATATTCCATCCTCCTATCATGCGGCTGCCTTACATGAAAGTAGTGTTCGTCAGTATCATGCATCAATGAGTTCTGAAGAGCAAATTTGATTCCTTTTTCTTGTGGGTTTGACTTGACAAGGCAAAATGAAGAAAGAGGAAGGAAAAGAGTAAGGAAGGCGATGATGGTGGTCCTTTGCAACAACGTAAATGGAGCATCTGTACTGATTCTCCTTGTACTGATAGTGCATTACAAGGTCCAAGTCTCCGCTCCCCTACTCCACCATCCAAGGTGCTTGCTCTAACTTGGCAGTGTGATATCTGGTTGCATGTTGCATGTGGTGTCTAGCTCGTATTGCTCCTAATTAGTGTAAACTGCATCTACTTAGCTTACACATGACACATGTGAATATGACACGCTTTCCTGTTTTTGGTACATACTATCTATGTCTATCACACCATGTTCTTACATGAAACTACTCTTCTTGTGTATCCTGCATCAGTCACTTATGATGGGACACCTTTAAGTTGGCAGTGTGATATTGGGTTGCATCTTGGATATGCTTTCTAGCATGTATTGCTTCTAGTTTGATGAACGCCACCTATGACGAGACAGTTTTAACTTGGCAGAGTGATATTGATTGCACCTTCCATATGGTGTCTTGCAGTGTTTCTAATTTGTTGAAGTGCCTTATGCTTAGTTACCGCATCATAGGTTTGAATATGTCAAGCCGTCCATTTTTTCGTACATATTCCATTCTCATATCATGACTTTGCCTTTCATCAGAGTAGTGTTCATTAGTATCATGCATGAATGAGTTTTGAAGAGCGAATGATATTCCTTTTTCTTGTCGGTATGACCTCACAATGCAAAATCAATAAAGCTGAAGGAAATTGGCAAGGCATTAGTTGATGGTGGTCCTTCCGAGCAACTGAAATGGAGGTTCTCTACAGATTCTACACTGCCATCCTCCCAACAAGATTCGCAAGACAACGCAAGGCTAGACAGTCAACGTAGCTGTGTAAATGATGAGCACATCTCCCCTACTCCACCTTCACAGGTGCTTGCTCTAACTTGGCACTATTATATGTGGTTGCATGTTGCGTATGATGTCTAGCTTGTATTGCTTCTAACTTTGTTGAATTGCATCTGCTTACTTTACACATAATGTCTGTGAATATGACATGTGTTCCTGTTTCTACATCAGACTACTATTGTTGCATATCCCGCATCGGTCACTTATGATAAGGCACCTTTAAGTCGCCACTATGATATTGGTTGTGTCTTGCATATGATTTCTAGCATGTACTGCTTCTAATTTGTTGAAACGCCATACAGTTTGAACTTGGCAGAGTGATATTGGTTGCATCTTTCATATGGTGTCTAGCTTGCAGTGCTTCTAATTTGTTGAAATGCCTTCTGCTTAGTTACCACATCATAGGTGTGAATATGTCACACCATCCTGTTTTCCATACATATTCCATCCTCGCATCATGTGTTTGCCTTTCATCCGAGTAGTGTTCGTCAGTATCATGCATGAATGAGTTCTGAAGAGCGAATTTTATTCCTTTTTCTTATCGGTTTGACTTCTCAATGCAAAATCATTACAGCTGAAGGAAATTAGTCTGGCAGTGGATGATGGTGGTCCTTCGGAGCAACTCAAACAGGGGGTCTCTACAGATTCTACTCCGCCATCCTCCCAACAAGATTCGCAAGACAACACAAGGTTGGACAGTCAACGTAGTTGTGTAGATGATGAGCACATCTCCCCTACTCCACCATCACAGGTGCTTGCTCTAACTTGACACTATTATATGTGGTTGCATGTTGCGTATGATGTCTAGCTTGTATTGCTTCTAACTTGAATTGCATCTGCTTACTTTACACATAATGCTTGTGAATATGACACGTGTTCCTGTTTCTAGAACATATGTGTACATGATGAGCACATCTCCCCTACTCCACCATCACAGGTGCTTGCTCTTACTTGGAATTGTTATACGTGGTTGCGTTTTTCGTATGATGTCTAGTTTGTATTGCTTCTCATTATGTTGAATTGCATCTGCGTAGCTTACAACTTATACCTGCAACGATCATTTACCCATAAGACACATTTAACTTGGGACTGTGATGTAGGTTGCATCTTGCATTGTCTTTTAGCTTGTACTACTTCTAATTTTTTGAAATGGCACTTGCGACGAGACACTTTTTACCTGATAGAGTGATATTGGTTGCATGTTCATATGGTTCCTAGCTTTCATTTCTTCTAATTTTGTTGAAATGCCTTCCGCTTACTATTTTTTCATACATATTCCATCCTCCTATCGTATGTGTGAATATGAAACGATGTCTTTTTTTGTATATATTCCATCCTCCTATCCTGTGCTTGCCTTACATCAAAGTAGTGTTCGTCTGTATCATGCATCAACCAGTTATGCAGAGCTAATTTTATTCATATTCTTGTGGTATTGACTTCATAAGGCAATATCAGAAAATAGGAAGGAAAAGAGTAAGTTAGGGTATGTTGGTGGTCCTCCGCACCGACGCAAACAGAGACTCTCTAGATTTGCCACTGCTACTGCTAATGAAGTTGAAGTCCCAAGTCTACATGATGAGTTCATCTCCCGTACTCCACCATCGCAGGTGCTTGCTCTAAGTTGACAGTGTGATAATTGGTTTCATGTTGCATATGTTGTCTAGCCTGTATTTCTTGTATTTTGATTAAATTGCACCTACTGAGTTTATACGTTATACATGTGCATATGACATGGCTTTCTGTGTCTAGAATACACTGCATCTATCTATCATACCATGTTCTTACATCAAAGTACTGTTGTTGTGTATCCCGCATCAGTCACTCATGATTGGACGCTTTTAACATGGCAGTTTGATAGTGGTTGCATATTGCATTGATTTCTACATTGTACTTCTTCTAATTTTTCGAATTGCCACTTATGACAAGACACTTTTAACTTGGCAGAGTAATATTGGTTGCATCTTTCATATGGTGTCTAGCTTGCATTACTTCTATTTTCTTGAAAATCCTTCTGCTTAGTTTGCACATCGTAGCTGTGAATATGTCATGCCGTCCTGTTTTTCTTACATATTCCATCCTCATACGGTTGTCTTACATCAAAGTATTGCTTGTTTGTATCATGCATCAATGAGTTCTGAAGAGTGATTTTATTCTTTTGTGTTGTGGGTACAGCTTGACATGGCAAAGTCAAAAAAGAGCAAGGAAATATAGTAGGGAGTGTTGTTACTCGTCGGGTGAAACGGAAAAGGTTTTGCCGTCGAGATTCTGCTGGCACTTATAGTGCAGTAGAAGGTCCAAGTCCACCGGCTAAATCTACAAACACAGTATCACCTACTCCACCAGCTGCAGCATCCGCTTCAACTGTACCAGCATCTCAACCAGTTACTCGTTCGTTTGCTCCAGAACTGGCCAGTTCCTAAGTTGCCTTCACACCTAACACTACTTCCGAAGCACTGCTAACACAACAGGACTTGGCAAGATCAGATGAACCTCATGAGCATCAACACCAAGACGGTACCTGACCGAGTCAAGTTGTAGTTGCATGCTCCTTTATATGTACTCTCATAGTTTGATGTACACTAACACTTTCCATATTCGTTGTTGAACTAGCACCACAGCGCAAGCGGAAACAGACATCAGGGATAATGCTTGACAGATTAACAAAATCTAAAGGAGGAAGAATGGAGATCCATTTTGAGGCAGGTTTAAAAAGGCCGCGTGATGCTACAGAGTCAGCCAAGTTAGTATCAGAGGCAGTCGTTGCCGTTAGGTGTCATGCATGTATCCTCTCAACGTGGATCAAGTACAGGAATGAGAAAGACAATACCCAGTTTAACACCTTCCTTGACCATTTATCCGTAAGTAATGTTATTCATCGCAATTAGTAATATTGTCTTCCTCTGTCCCATACTTTCTAGCTTCCTCCTAATAAGACTCACATTCTTTTTTCAACAGATGAGGTTCAAGTTGGATCCGAAAGATGATGCAACTAAACAAGCATGCACTCATGTTTTTCAGTCTGCTCTGCGATAGTATCGGTACCACCTTAGAAAATATCACTTTGAAGGCAAGGCTAACAATGAAATCGCCCAAACATCTCCAGTGGAATATATTACAGATGAAGACTGGACAGCCCTTGTTAAACACTAGTCTGATCCAAAGTATCAGGTAGGCTATATCTATTTGATCAGACCACATATTGAACTTGTATTTATGTATGTGCCTTACAAGTGTATCTTCTTCTAGGCTAACTGTTTGAAGAACAAAACCAACCATTCTAAAGTGAAATTCCAACAAACAACAGGGTCTCGTAGCTATATTGCACACTGCGATGCTCTTGTAAATAGCTGCTACTTCCTTATTTTTTGTGCCATATTATCGTATCTATATTGACTTGTTCCAAATACAGAGGAAAGCCCGTGCGGACCAAAAAGAACCTGAACCGAATGCAGTGCAAATCTTCAAGGATTGCCACACCAGCAAGATGAAGGGCATGAGCACACCAGTTCAAGCCGCTATTGTAAGTCCTTACTCCTCCTGCCTTGAACTGATTGGTACTGTGATGTGTTCATTTAACTACTTGGTTTGCAGGCAATGTCAGTTACTCTGTTCACTTTTATTCACAGTTGTATTAATGTATCATTTCACCTTACATGGTTTAAAAGAGATGAAGGATATTCTTTTGGTCTTGATCTGTAATCTAGTTGTTATGTTCACATGCGCACACAATGATAAAATAACATGTTTGTTTTATATCTGTTTGCCCATGATATGAATGATGTCATACTATGTTCATCCTACTTTAAACCATGTATCTTTATCCTTAGATGTCAATGTATGTGAGGAAATAGACAATACAGTAGGCATGCTATATGGACATATGTTCCAAAAGTGATTTTATTATGTAGTTGGCACTACAATACATGCTAATGTATTACAGTAGTTCACCAAAATAAGTTATGTATAAACGTTTAACCTACTTTGTTTGTTTTTGTCTCATTAGTAACTTATCTGGTACACTAATCTACAAGTTCAAACTTTCAGGAAGCTATGGAACAAATGATTGAACAGCCACAACCACCTGAAGGTGACGAGGCTACTACAGGCACAATGTCACCTCTTGCTGCAGTGCGTCAGTATCTCTCCACTAGCAGTGCAAAAAGCACCTTCCTGCGTAATTCTGGGTTGGTTGTCAAGGTAACCTCGTCCAAATCGCCTACTGAACAAAATCTTCCTGCTAGACAAAGTGATATATCTGTGCTCCAGACACAAGTCCAATCCCTAATGGACGTTGTTTCGGAAACAAGAATAGTGGTTGAGAAATGTCGTCAAGATATGAATGGTTTTGAAACCAGACTATCAGACATTCGCTTCATTGTTCAAGAGCAATGGCGGAAAAAAGGTGGAGATCGTGCTGCTCCATCAGATTCTACAGCCTGAAACATTAGCACTCAGGTCAAATGATTTGTGCTTCTATACATCTGGTAGTGCTTTTATTTGGAAGGACTGTAAACTTTATGCCAACAGGCCTTTTGTTGTATGGTTGGAATTTATTTTGTTGTGATACAACATTTATGATGCTGCCTCAGGCTGCAGTAATTACGACGCTATTTTTGTATAGTGTAGGTTTATGTTAGTAATGTATTCAGCCGAAAGCTTCATAGGAGCCCAACATGCCAACATTCGTCGGGCCCATTCCAATTGGGCTAAAAACGATTACGGGCCGAAATTGTCATGTAGCCCACTAAAAATATCTGGGCCTAAATCAGCATAAGCTTTCATATTTTTCTGTTAGGCATGTGCGCATAGTGGGCCTTTAATAGGCCTAAACATAATTTGGGCCCTCAGTAAAAATAGGCCGTTTACGGGTGTAAATATCTCGAGCCCATAAAAACATGGGCATTTAATAGACCGTACGTGAGATTGGGCCCTGATTGTGCCAAATAACCCACTGGACTTAGCAGGCCGAAATGGTGGCCCATTTACGATGCGGATCTTTGACAGGCCAAAATTCGGACGGGCCGTAAATGCGCCGACCTAATACACGGGCCTTCAGGCTGGAACTTTGGTCGGGCTAGATTATCATCATTTTTATATGGGCCATTAATGGGCCCGATATGACGTTGGGCCACATATGGCCCATGGTTTACGTCCGGCGTTACCAGGCCGAAAGTGGCCCAAAGCTATAGTGGGCCTCTAACAGGCCCAATGTCAGACATGGTCGAATATGACCCAAATCCTTCACGGTCGTTTATGGGCCGAAAGTTTTGATGGCCTGTAAATGGGCCCAAATGAAGCCGGACCTTTAACAGGCCAGAAATACACCGGGCCGTAATTCGGCCCAGTTACTTAGCAGACTGTTAACGGGCCAGAAGTGACCATGGGCCCCGTTGATGATAAGTTTAGGACAAGCCGTTGACGGGCCAATTTGACAGAGAATGTTGGGCCTTTAGCTGGGCCGGCCCATTATGGTCTGCAGAATCTTGTGGGCCTTTAGCTGGGCCGGCCCATTGTGGTCCGCAAAATCTTGTGGGCCTTTAGCTGGGCCGGCCCATTATGGTCTGCAAAATCGTGTGGGCCTTTAGCTGGGCCGGCCCATTATGGTCCGCTACATTTTGTGGGCCTTTAGCTGGGCCGGCCCATTATGGTCCGCTAAATCTTATGGGCCTTCGGTTGGGCCGGCCCATTTAAACTTTGTGGGCCACTTTTTGGCCGGTCCACGTGTCAACATATCATAGGCCCATCTCGACCATTGGATGAGTGACAATGTGCCAACGCGGAGCTGGCGCGTGGATCCGTCAGCCAATGAGAATTTTACACGTGGAAAATCGGCATTGGTCGTGGCTGTTAACGGGTTATCGGATCCAAAATCTGACCCGATAGCTTAACGGCGTTCCGTTACGGTGGATGCCACGTGTCGGTCACCCTTGACGAAAGCACTTTTGTGACGCACGATTTATCGTCATGGAAGTGGACACTTCCGTGATGATAATTTTGGCAATGTCATGGAACACTTCTACGACAGCACAGGTATGACTATCTTGATTCTGTCATAAATTTGTCATGGATGTACATGCATGACAGAAAACGCGACCTACTGTGAAAAACACATATCATCACGGAAGTGTATTTTTTTGTAGTGTGTTTTTATATTTTCATATTACAAAAACCTATATCTACCATCCATATTACACTTGTATCACCATCTCTTCGCCGAACTAGTGCATCTATACAATTTACCACTGTATTAGGTGTGTTGGGGGCACAAGAGACTCTTTGTTATTTGGTTGCAGGGTTGTTTGAGAGAGACCACCTTCATCCTATGCCTCCCACAGATTGATAAACCTTAGGTCATCCACTTGAGGGAAATTTGTTGTTGTCCTACAAACCTCTGCACTTGGAGGCCCAACAACATCTACAAGAAGAAGGTTGTGTTGTAGACATCATTCATCAGGGCTAACTTGCCCATCCTCCCGATCGTCTTGTTCAGAATTTTGCTCAGCGGGGTTTTCTTGGTCTTCGGCATCATCCGGAGTGTTGTTGTCTCTTGTGCCGATATTGCTGTCTCTGCAGTGGCGTGATTTAGAGCGGCACCATTGGCGTTTTTGTTGTATCTCGGGAGGTTTATCCCCTACTAGATTTTTATCATTATCACTGTCACCCTCCTTGGGTGTATCCACCATGTACACGTCATACAAAGAGGTGGTCGTCCAGCGTCTGGAAAACGGCGGGTTTTCGGCTTGCTCCTCTCCGGCATCGTCGTCCATACCTTCGATGTCTTCGAAGCCATAATCAAGCATGTCAGTTAAGTCCTCTACTATGGCGATGAAGTGGGTGGTGGGTGGGACGTAAAATTCCCCGCTCTCAACCCCTAGTCCGGGCTGGGCGTAGTTCGGACGCCGCTCCTCCGTAATCACGAGGGGTCGCATCAAGTCCACAGCCTCGTTTAAAGGTGAGGTTTGTTGAGGGAGAAAAGAATCCGTGGAGTATGGCGGGAAGGGAATTCCTCGGCCGAGCTTGTTGGGGAACGTAGTAATTTCAAAAAAAATCCTACGCACACGCAAGATCATGGTGATGCATAGCAACGAGAGGGGAGAGTGTTGTCTACGTACCCTCGTAGACCGTAAGCGGAAGCGTTATATCAACGCGGTTGATGTAGTCGAATGTCTTCACGATCCGACCAATCCAAGTACCGAAAGCACGGCACCTCCGAGTTCTGCACATGTACGGCTCGTTGACGTCCTCGCCTTCTCAATCCAGCAAGAGGGGCGAAGTAGTAGATGAGTTCCGGCAGCACGACGGCGTGGTGACGGTGTTGGTGAAGAACAATCTTCGCAGGGCTTTGCCTAAGCTCTACGAAAACTATGACGGAGGATAAACTAGAGGGGACGGGGTTGTCGGCACACGGCTTGGTGTTTCTTGATGTGTCTTTGGTGCTAGCCCTGCCCCTCTATTTATATGTTGAGCCCTGGGGTCGAAACTTGGAGTAAAAGCCTCCACAAAGTCGGTTTCACCCGAAAGGCAAGAGTCCTTCTCGGACTCCAGGGCCAGACGCCAGGGTTCCCGGCGTCTAGACCCAGACGCCAGGGACCCTGGCATCTGGCCCCTGGACTCCGCAAAACTTCCTTTTGCGCTATCCAAAAACCTTGTGGGCTTTCCCCTTTGGCCCAAATAAAGTGTTCTCGTACCCAAACATTTCGGGAAACATCGGGAACCCCTTCCGGTGATTTCCGGAACCCTTTCGGTGACCAAACACTATTATCCCATATATCAAACTTTGTCTCCGGACCATTCCGGAGTTCCTCGTCATGTCCGTGATCTCATCCCGGATTCTGAACAACATTCAGTCACCAACATACATAACTCACATAGTACTATATCGTCAACGAACGTTAAGCGTGCAGACCCTACGGGTTCGAGAACTATGTAGACATGACCGAGACACCTCTTTGATCAATAACCAATAGCGGGACCTGGATGCCCATATTGGCTCCTACATATTCTACGAAGATCTTTATCGGTCAGACCGCATAACAACATACGATGTTCCCTTTGTCATCGGTATGTTACTTGCCCAAGATTCGATCGTCGGTATCTCAATACCTAGTTCAATCTCGTCACTGGCAAGTCTCTTTACTCATTCTGTAATACATCATCTCGCAACTAACTCATTAGTTGTAATGCTTGCCAGGCTTATGTGATGTGCATTACCGAGAGGGCCCAGAGATACCTCTCCGACAATCGGAGTGACAAATCCTATTCTCGAAATACGCCAACCCAACATCTACCTTTGGAGACACCTGTAGAGCACCTTTATAATCACCCATTTACGTTGTGACGTTTGGTAGCACACAAAGTGTTCCTCCGGCAAACGGGAGTTGCATAATCTCATAGTCATAGGAACATGTATAAGTCATGAAGAAAGCAATAGCAACATACTAAACGATCGGGTGCTAAGCTAATGGAATGGGTCATGTCAATCAGATCATTCACCTAATGATGTGATCCCGTTAATCAAATAACAACTCTTTGTCCATGGTTAGGAAACATAACCATCTTTGATTAACGAGCTAGTCAAGCAGAGGCATACTAGTGACACTATGTTTGTCTATGTATTCACACATGTATTATGTTTTTGGTTAATACAATTCTAGCATGAATAATAAACATTTATCATGAAATAAGGAAATAAATAATAACTTTATTATTGCCTCTAGGGCATATTTCCTTCAGTCTCCCACTTGCACTAGAGTCAATAATCTAGATCACATCACCATGTGATTAACATCGATAGTTCACATCATCATGTGATTAACACCCATAGTTCACATCGCCATGTGACCAACACCCAAAGGGTTTACTAGATTCAGTAATCTAGTTCGCATCGCTTATGTGATTAACACCCAAAGAGTACTAAGGTGTGATCATGTTTTGCTTGTGAGAGAATCTTAGTCAACGGGTCTTTCACATTCAGATCCGTTATGTATTTTGCAATTTTCTATGTCTACAATGCTCTTCACGGAGCTACTCTAGCTAATTGCTCCCACTTTCAATGTGTATCTAGATCGAGACTTAGAGTCATCCAGATCAGTGTCAAAACCTGCATCGACGTAACCCTTTACGTTGAACCTTTTTGTCACCTCCATAATCGAGAAACATATCCTTATTCCACTAAGGATAATTTTGACCGCCGTCCAGTGATCTACTCCTAGATCACTATTGTACTCCCTTGCCAAACTCAGTGGTAGGGTATACAATAGATCTGGTACACAGCATGGCATACTTTATAGAACCTATGACCAAGGTATAGGGAATGACATTCATTCTCTTTCTATCTTCTGCCGTGGTCGGACTTTGAGTCTTACTCAATTTCACACCTTGTAACATAGGCAAGAAACTCTTTCTTTGACTGTTCCATTTTGAACTACTTCAAAATCTTGTCATGGTATGTATTTATTGAAAAAACTTATCAAGCGTCTTGATCTATCTCTATAGATCTTGATGCTCAATACGTAAGCAGCTTCACCGAAGTCTTCATTTGAAAAACTCCTTTCAAACATTCATTTATGCTTTACAGAATAATTCTACATTATTTTCGATCAACAATGTCATTCACATATACTTATCAGAAATGCTGTAGTGCTCCCACTCACTTTCTTGTAAATACAGGCTTCACCGCAAGTCTGTATAAAACTATATGCTTTGATCAACTTATCAAAGCGTGTATTCCAACTCTGAGATGCTTGCACCAGTCCATAGATGAATCGCTGGAGCTTGCATATTTTGTTAGCACCTTTAGGATTGACAAAACCTACTGGTTACATCATATACAACTCTTCTTTAAGAAATCCATTAAGGAATGCAGTTTTGTTTATCCATTTGCCAGATTTCATAAAATGCGGCAATTGCTAACATGATTCGGATAGACTTAAGCATAGATACGAGTGAGAAACTCTCATCGTAGTCAACACTTTGAACTTGTCGAAAACCTTTTGCGACAATTCTAGCTTTGTAGATAGTAACACTACTATCAACGTCCGTCTTCCTCTTGAAGGTCCATTTATTTTCTATGGCTTGCCGATCATCGGGCAAGTCAACCAAAGTCCATACTTTGTTTTCATACATGAATCCCATCTCAGATTTCATGGCCTCAAGCCATTTTGCGGAATCTGGGCTCATCATCGCTTCCTCATAGTTCGCAAGTTCGTCATGGTCTAGTAACATGACTTCCAGAACAGGATTACTGTACCACTCTGTTGCGGATCTCACTCTGGTTTACCTACGAGATTCGGTAGTAACTTGATCTGAAGTTTTATGATCATCATCATTAGCTTCCTCACTAATTGGTGTAGTAGTCACAGGAACAGATTTCTGTGATGAACTACTTTCCAATAAGGGAGAAGGTACAATTACCTTATCAAGTTCTACTTTCCTCCCACTCACTTCTTTCGAGAGAAACTCCTTCTCTAGAAAGGATCCATTATAAGCAACGAATGTCTTGCCTTAGGATCTGTGATAGAAGGTGTACCCAATAGTCTCCTTTTGGGTATCCTATGAAGACATATTTCTCCGATTTGGTTTTGAGCTTATCAGGATGAAACTTTTTCACATAAGCATCACAACCCCAAACTTTAAGAAACGACAACTTTGGTTTCTTGCTAAACCACAGTTCAGATTGTGTCGTCTCAACGGACTTAGATGGTGCCCCTTTTTAACGTGAATGCAGTTGTCTTTAGTGCATAACCTCAAAAACGATACTGGTAAATCGGTAAGAAACATCATAGATTTGCACTATATCTAATAAAGTACGGCTATGACGTTCGGACACACCATTATGCTGTGGTGTTCCGGGTGGCACGAATTTGTGAAACTATTCCACATTGTTTTAATTGAAGACCAAACTCGTAACTCAAATATTTGTCTCCGCGATCAAATCGTAGAAGCCTTATTTTCTTGTTACGATGATTCTCCACTTCACTCTGAAATTCTTTGAACTTTTCAAATGTTTCAGACTTATGTTTCATCAAGTAGATATACTCATATCTGCTCAAATCATCTGTGAAGATCAGAAAATAATGATACCTATCGCGAGCCTCAATATTCATCGGACCACATACATCAGTATGTATGATTTCCAACAAATCTGTTGCTCGCTCCATTGTTCCGAAGAACAGAGTCTTAGTCATCTTGCCCATGAGGCATGGTTCGCAAGCATCAACTGATTCATAATCAAGTGATTCCAAAAGCCCATCAGCATGGAGTTTCTTCATGCGCTTTACACCAATATGACCTAAACGGCAGTGCTACAAATAAGTTGCACTATCATTATTAACTTTGCATCTTTTGGTTTCAATATTATGATTATGTGTATCACTATGATCGAGATCCAATGAACTATTTTCATTGGGTGTGTAACCATATAAGGTTTTATTCATGTAAACAAAACAACAATTTATTCTCTTACTTAAATGAATAACCGTATTACAACAAACATGATCAAATCATATTCATGCTCAACGTAAACACCAAATAACACTTATTTAGGTCAACACTAATCCCGAATTTATAGGGAGTGTGCGATGATGATCATATCAATCTTGGAACCACTTCCAACACACATCGTCACTTCACACTTAACTAGTCTCTGTTTATTCTGCAACTCCCGTTTCGAGTTACTAATCTTAGCAACTGAACTACTATCAAATACTGAGGGGTTTCTATAAACACTAGTAAAGTACACATCAATAACATGTATATCAAATATACTTATGTTCACCTTGCCATCCTTCTTATCTGCCAATCACTTGGGGTAGTTCCGCTTCCAGTGACCAGTCCCTTTGCAGTAGAAGCACTCAGTCTCCGGCTTAGGTCCAGACTTGGGTTTCTTCTCTTGAGCAGCAACTTGCTTGCTATTCTTCTTGAAGTTCCCCTTCTTCCCTATGCCCTTTTCTTGAAACTAGTGGTCTTGTCTACCATCAACACTTGATGTTTTTCTTGATTTCTACCTATTTCATCATCATGAAAAGCTCGGGAGTCGTTTTCGTCATCCCTTGCATACTATAGTTCATCACGAAGTTCTACTAACTTGGTCATGGTGACTAGAGAATTCTGTCAATCACTATCTTATCTGGAAGATTAACTCCCACTTGATTCAAGCGATTGTAGTACCCAGACAATCTGAGCACATGCTCACTAGTTGAGCGATTCTCCTCCATCTTTTAGCTATAGAACTTGTTGGAGACTTCATATCTCTCAACTCAGGTATTTGCTTGAAATATTAACTTCAACTCCTGGAACATCTCATATGGTCCATGACATTCAAAACGTCTTTGAAGTCCCGATTCTAAGCCGTTAAGCATGGTGCACTAAACTATCAAGTAGTCATCATATTGAGCTAGCCAAATGTTCATAACGTCTGCATCTGCTCCTGCAATAGGTTTGTCACCTAGCGGTGCATCAAGGACATAATTTTTCTGTGCAGCAATGAGGATAAACCTCATATCACGGATCCAATCCGCATCATTGCTACTAACATCTTTCAACATAGTTTTTCTCTAGGAACATATCAAAATAAACACAGGGAAGCAACAACGCGAGCTATTGATCTACAACATGATTTGCAAAATACTACCAGGACTAAGTTCATGATAAATTCAAGTTCAATTAATCATATTACTTAAGAAACTCCCACTTAGATAGACACCCCTCTAATCCTCTAAGTGATCACGTGATCCAAATCAACTAAACCATAACCGATCATCACGTGAAATGGATTAGCTTTCAATGGTGAACATCATTATGTTGATCATATCTACTATATGATTCACGCTCGACCTTTCAGTCTCCGTGTTCCGAGGCTATATCTGCATATGCTAGGCTCGTCAAGTTTAACCTGAGTATTCTGCGTGTGCAAAACTGGCTTGCACCCGTTGTAGATGGACGTAGAGCTTATCACACCCGATCATCACGTGGTGTCTGGGCACGACGAACTTTGGCAATGGTGCATACTCAGGGAGAACACTTCTTGATAATTTAGTGAGAGATCATCTTATAATGCTACCGTCAATCAAAGCAAGATAAGATGCATAAAAGATAAACATCACATGCAATCAATATAAGTTATATGATATGGCCATCATCATCTTGTGCCTGTGATCTCCATCTTCGAAGCACTGTCATGATCACCATCGTCACCGGCGCGACACCTTGATCTCCATCGCAGCATCGTTGTTGTCTCGCCACTTTTATGCTTCCACGACTACCGCTACCGCTTAGTGATAAAGTAAAGCATTACAGCGCGATTGCATTGCATACAATAAAGCGACAACTATATGGCTCCTGCCAGTTGCCGATAACTCGGTTACAAAACATGATCATCTCATACAATAAAATTTAGCATCATGTCTTGACCATATCACATCACAACATGCCCTGCAAAAACAAGTTAGACGTCCTCTACTTTGTTTGTTGCAAGTTTTACGTGGTTGCAACGGGCTTAAGCAAGAACCAATCTTACCTACGCATCAAAACCACAACGATAGTTTGTCAAGTTGATGCCGTTTTAACCTTCGCAAGGACTGGGCGTAGCCACACTCGGTTCAACTAAAGTTGGAGAAACTGTCACCTGCAAGCCACCTATGTGCAAAGCACGTCGGGAGAACCGGTCTCGCGTAAGCGTACGTGTAATGTCGGTCCGGGCCGCTTCGTCCAACAATACCGCCGAACCAAAGTATGACATGCTGGTAGGCAGTATGACTTATATCGCCCACAACTCACTTGTGTTCTACTCGTGCACATAACATCAAACCATAAAACCTAGGCTCGGATGCCACTGTTGGGGAACGTAGTAATTTCAAAAAAATTCCTACGCACACACAAGATCATGGTGATGCATAGCAACGAGAGGGGAGAGTGTTGTCTACGTACCCTCGTAGACCGTAAGCGGAAGCGTTATATCAACGCGGTTGATGTAGTCGAACGTCTTCACGATCCGACCGATCCAAGTACCGAAAGCATGGCACCTCCGAGTTCTGCACACGTACGGCTCGGTGACGTCCTCGCCTTCTTGATCCAGCAAGAGGGGCGAAGTAGTAGATGAGTTCCGGCAGCACGACGGTGTGGTGACGGTGTTGGTGAAGAACAATCTTCGCAGGGCTTCGCCTAAGCTCTACGAAAACTATGACGGAGGATAAACTAGAGGGGACGGGGTTGCCGGCACACGGCTTGGTGTTTCTTGATGTGTCTTTGGTGCTAGCCCTGCCCCTCTATTTATATGTTCAGCCCTGGGGTCGAAACTTGGAGTAAAAGCCTCCACAAAGTCGGTTTCACCCGAAAGGCAAGAGTCCTTCTTGGACTCCAGGACCAGACGCCAGGGTTCCCAGCGTCTGGACCCAGACGCCAGGGACCCTGGCGTCTGGCCCCTGGACTCCGCAAAACTTCCTTTCGCGCTTTCCAAAAACCTTGTGGGCTTTCCCCTTTGGCCCAAATAAAGTGTTCTCGTACCCAAACATTTCGGGAAACATCCGGAACCCCTTCCGGTGATTTCCGGAACCCTTTCGGTGACCAAACACTATTATCCCATATATCAAACTTTGTCTCCGGACCATTCCGGAGTTCCTCATCATGTCCGTGATCTCATCCCGGATTCCGAGCAACATTCGGTCACCAACATACATAACTCACATAGTACTATATCGTCAACGAACGTTAAGCGTGCGGACCCTACGGGTTCGAGAACTATGTAGACATGACCGAGACACCTCTCTAGTCAATAACCAATAGCGGGACCTGGATGCCCATATTGGCTCCTACATATTCAACGAAGATCTTTATCGGTCAGACCGCATAACAACATACGTTGTTCCCTTTGTCATCGGTATGTTACTTGCCCGAGATTCGATCGTCGGTATCTCAATACCTAGTTCAATCTCGTCACTGGCAAGTCTCTTTACTCGTTCCGTAATACATCATCTCGCAACTAACTCATTAGTTGTAATGCTTGCAAGGCTTATGTGATGTGCATTACCGAGAGGGCTCAGAGATACCTCTCCGACAATCGGAGTGACAAATCCTATTCTCGAAATACGCCAACCCAACATCTACCTTTGGAGACACCTGTAGAGCACCTTTATAATCACCCATTTACGTTGTGACGTTTGGTAGCACACAAAGTGTTCCTCCGGCAAACGGGAGTTGCATAATCTCATAGTCATAGGAACATGTATAAGTCATGAAGAAAGCAATAGCAACATACTAAACGATCGGGTGCTAAGCTAATGGAATGGGTCATGTCAATCAGATCATTCACCTAATGATGTGATCCCGTTAATCAAATAACAACTCTTTGTCCATGGTTAGGAAACATAACCATCTTTGATTAACGAGCTAGTCAAGTAGAGGCATACTAGTGACACTATGTTTGTCTATGTATTCACACATGTATTATGTTTCCGGTTAATACAATTCTAGCATGAATAATAAACATTTATCATGAAATAAGGAAATAAATAATAACTTTATTATTGCCTCTAGGGCATATTTCCTTTAGAGCTCACATGATGAAGACTCCGAGAGTTCGGAGCCAGCGTCCGAGGAAGAGTCCGGCTTGGTGATGGATGCCGGCGACACTGCTTTCTCCGGCTCTCCTGTACTGGGCCTAGGGGCCACAGATAGTCCGACGGGTTTAGAAATCCCATTTTCGATACTGGCGAGGCACTCCGGATCTAAGGCCAGAGCGGAGGTTGGGGTCGTGAATCCTTGGAAGATCAAGTCTCCTCGGATGTCAGCGACATAATCCAGGTTTCCAAAACTAATCTGGTGACCCGGGGCGTAGCTGTCGATCTGCTCCAAATGGCCAAGCGAGTTGGCCCGCAGTGCGAAGCCGCCAAATACGAAGATCTTGACGGGGAGAAAAACCTCCCCTAGGGCAGCATCGTTGCAGATGATGGACGGAGCCATCGAACCTTCTGACGGTGACACAGTGGAACTCTTAATGAAAGCACCAATGTCGCTGTCAAAACCGGCGGATCTCGGGTAGGGGGTCCCGAACTGTGCGTCTAAGGTTGATGGTAACAGGAGACAGGAGACACGAAGTTTTACCTAGGTTCGGGCCCTCTTGATGGAGGTAATACCCTACGTCCTGCTTGATTGATATTGATGAGTATGGGGGTTACAAGAGTTGATCTACCACGAGATCATAATGGCTAAAACCCTAGAAGTCTAGCCTGTAGGATTATGATTGCTTCTACGGACTGAACCCTCCCGTTTATATAGACACTGGAGGGGCCTAGGGTTGTACAAAGTCCGTTACATAGAAAGGAAATAGCACATCTGGTCGCCTAGCTTGCCTTCCACGCAAAGGAGAGTCCCATTCGGACACGGGAGAGAGTCTTCTGTCTTGTATCTTCATAGCCCATTAGTCCGACCCATGTCACATAGGCCGGACGCCCGAGGACCCCTTAATCCAGGACTCCCTCAATGGCAGCAGTAGTACCGAGATGGCTGCAGCTGCTGCTGCTGTGACGGCGGCTGCAAATGCCGAGAGCGCTTCAGCTGCCGTCCGTGCCGCCGATTTTGCCTTGGCCCAAGTCGAGGCCATCCACGCCAAGATCGAGGATGCACACGCCAAGATATTCCAGGCCACCTCGGAATCTAGCATCCAACCCACATCCTAAAAGGTGGCGATGGCCATGGAGCACCTGCTTCCTCATGAGATCGCCGAGCGGGAGTTGGAGATGCAGGAGGCGGCGGAGATCGAGGAGCGCCGGGAGGAGGAGTTGCGCGTGGCCGCGGTCGAGGTAGAGAAGAGTCTGTCCATCGAGGAATCGGCGGTGGAGTACCAACGCGAGCTCTAGCGCAGCCACTACTACGAGTACTACAACCTTGAGGGTGGCGCCGAAGACGGCGCCGAGGACGAGGAAGAGGACGCGGTCGACTTCAGCAGGGGGGACACGAGTTCACCAACGGCAACATGTCGCCATGACAAGTCATCGACGTCTCATCTCACACTGGCGATGCATAGGCCGGCGCGGCGGAGGATTTGTTAAAATTATGCGTACTTAGGCTTTATTTTTAATGCTGGTCTTTTGTTAGAGTAATGTTTAGGTCAACTGGCTCTATTTAATTACTAAAATTGCTCCATTTAGTAAGTTTGGTCTGTGTGTTGTACGCTCTTTTGTGTGCTCAAATTAGCAAGCTATGTTAAATTATGCAACGACGTAGCCGGGGAAATTTCCACCGAAATTTGAATTATCAAACTCATCCCATGCGCGTAAAGCAGAAGAATCATTTGCGATGCACATAGTCGTTCAAAGTGAATGGTGTCCGGCAGCACCGCGCACAAAGTTTTCCTTCACATTTCGAAATTTTTGGCATACCGCCGAAATATCTACCCCCACCCCCTTTTCTCCCCGACCACAAGTCACATTTCCCCTGTTTCCTCATTCGTTCCTTCCTAAGCTATAGCTGATTCCTCGCTTGGTCTTCTTCAATGACCTCTCCAGCGGTTCCTCCTCTAACAACGACTCCTTCTCTCTCTCGGGCTATGACTTGGAATGAAGGATTTTAACCCGGTGGTCGATTTGAGTCATTTCTTCCTCTTGTAGCTCCCTAGGACCATCAGTTGCAACGAATGGAGCGAGGTGGCTGAAGATCTGTCTGCCCGTTATCACCATCACTCTCCATGCATCAAGCTAGTTGCGTTTGAATCTGTGGACTGTGCGAGGAAGTTTCTGGCATGTGCAGAGAAGGTTAGACCCTCTTTCGTTGTTACAAATCATTTGTTAGATGTGATTCAGACACTGTCACGGTCCCAACCCATTCATACCACACCTTCAACCAAACGCATCCTAAGACAGTGTCACAATTTGTACCTAGTATCTAAAAATGTTACCATCTCATCGGCGGTGCCATTAGAAAATTATTTGGCACTGCTTCAGCAGTTTGTGCGGCCAACTTTGGTCCACACATCCGAGCAGCCAAGCAGTAAAATACTAAATTTTTATGGCATGAAGGAACTGGGCATTGGAGCAACTAGGTCCTCCGGAGTCCGGGTCCCTGATTTTTGTCCGCTGCATCGGCTCGCCAGTGTAGGGCACCGGTGTGAGATGTAGCAACAGTTGTCTTTACACCAGTTTTGGCATACATAGTGGACGACCTTAGTACTATTAGTTCTATGTTACTAAATTTGTGCATGTACACACCTGTTAGTATCAATTTGCTGTCATCCAAACACCGTTGCCATGTTGTTGCAGTTATATTTACCTTCCTCATAAAATGTTCAATTTGTTATTTATAATACATGAGTAAGAACTTGTAGCGTTGTTATAATTAATTATAGCTTCCGATGTTTCAGAATTTGGTTGTTGTCTCAGTAGCAATTAATTCATTTGCACATTGATCTTTTTGAGAAGATATGTCATAATTAACCTATTTCTTCAGTTTTTCAAAATAAGTATTGGTGATTTTCTATGTTGCTATAAACCCATTTCCCCTACAATTGTTACTGATCTAGTTTTAAATGTTATAGGATGAACGGAAGTGTTCTTACTTAGAGTGGGTTGATCAAGAGTGGCCACAGTCTTTGAAGATGTGCCTAGCAAAGCTCTGGAGCATGTATGAGGAAGAAAACAGAGGTAGGCTTAGAGAAAGTGTTGTCAACGCTGAAGAATATTTGAAGCTGCGGGGTAAAAAGAGGAAGGTGGAGAATGGGCTCAAATTTTTTTAAATCAGACTTTGCTAAGATGGTGTTGGCGAAGGAGGAGGCACTTTCCCAGTTGGCCAGTGAAAACATGTTCTTACTGAACTGAAAGTAGAGGTGGATAATACGAGCCTGGATGATCTCGATTAGGGAAATGTATATATTGTTCTAATATTGTTCTTATGAAGTTGAACTAGCTATATGATGTACTGTGATGTTTTCAGGTAGCTATCATACTGTGATGTTAAAATATATTTATGTGCCTGATATGAAATTGGCAAACAACTATTCGATATGAAATGTGAATTTGCGTAATACTGAAATTATTAATTGTAAACTAATAAAACTGCTAAATGGGTCATGGAACTTTGCAAACGGTTCTAGCAATAAAAGCGCTTGTGATGGATAGCCCAATGCCACACAGTTTTCTTCATCAAATCGTGTGTGATGTAGTTGATAAAAGCAAACGGTTAACCAAGACAGAGCGTGTGTGATAGTTACACCTATCACACACGAGCCTATACATAAACCTGTGTGGGATGTACATATGAACGGAAACGTTTTCCCTGGATTGACTGTGTGGGATGTACATAAGAATGGAAACATATTCCTTGGATTGACTGTGTGTGATTTACATACGAACAAAAATGTTTTTCTAGGATTCACCGCGTGGGATGTACATACGAACGGAAATGATTGGGTTTTGATGCCTCGCCCGATCGAACATGAGCTCATTTTGCCCCAACCTGTGTGCCAGGAGGGCCTAACACCGACGGTTTCTGGGTCGTGTTGGAAGGACCCCCCTAACGCCCACACTCACTTGGCGACGGTTCCAAATGCTGTCGCAGAAAGGGGTTAAAAACCATGTGTATAGCACCTGCTGTACCAGTGGTTGGCCTGCCAAAGGTTGTGTTGTAGCCATTGTGGAAGAGGGCAACCTCGAATTGGAGCCTCTCGGTCCGAAAGTTGTCCACTTTGCCAAAGACGACCTCAAACTCAATCCATCTGAGGGGCGAATGGGTCAGGCTGGCACGAAACAGCGGAAGCCTACATTTGACCTTTGTAGGCGGGACATGGAGACTCCCATCTTGCTTAAGGTGTCGGGGAAGATGATGTTGAGGCCGTTGCCTTCGTCCATCAAGACACGTGGGAGATGGAAGCCCCCGATGATCGGATCTACAACCAGGGCGTGCTTGCCTGGGTGGGGATGTTTTCGATGTGATTGCTAATGCTGATTGTCACCATTTCATTTGACCACATGAGCAGCTCGCTGGTCGTTATCTCTGTCGCATAGATCACGTGATGTGTGAGCTTTTGATTTCAGCGTGTTTCGGCCGCCGGGAAGATCATGTTCACCCGGTCCCATGGGAGGGCTGGTGGGTTGAAGAACTCCCTGCCCTCTCCCTTCGGGCGACAGCTCGCGCATTCCTTCTTGCGATACGGTTTGAGCCAGGAAAGATTGCCTCGGGCTCTCCTTGCTCGTTGAAGGCGAACTCGATTGTCTCGAAGCGCATGTAGTCAATGTAGGGCAACGACGAGACGTCGGAAAGATGCCCCAAGCCATAGACAACCAATTTCAAAGAACCAAAAGTGAAGGTCTGGCCTAGCGTGAATTTGTCGGCCTCCTCTGGATCTCTGCATCGGTTTAGGTCTCTGGCCAACGTCGCCCGTGCCTGGCGCGCCAATGATGGTGTGAAATACCGTCTAATCCCTCGGTAGGGTTCCTGACGAAATCTGAAGTACCGGGACGGAGCCCGCACACACAAGTTACACAGGTTCGGGCCTCTGGAGAGTAATACCCTACATCCCGCTTCTTCATGTTATTCACGGTAATGGGATACTTCATGCGAGGGAATACAATGGAGTACAGGGTTGCTACTGAGAGTTGTCTCTAGATTGGATGCCCTAGGTGCTCCTTTAGCTCCCCTTATATAAGTGGTGGAGGTTAGGGTTTTACATGGAGGAGATGCGATCTTGGCTGCCGCCCTTCTTGCCTTGGGCAACAAGGTGCCTGGAGGTAGGTTTCTATCCTCGTTGGGCCCCAGGCCTTGGTCCACCCTTTGGCTTAATCTGGCCTGGTGAGCCACCCCAGGGTCGTGGCCCCGCCAGTCATACGAGTGACCAAATGGAGGCATTTTCCCGACTGAAGGCATCCGACTACAGACATTTTGACAATCGACGAGAAGCCCCTCACTTAGGTGCTTCATGGGCTAATCTACATGGGCAAGGGCCTTTAGCTGGGGCATACATAATTGTGGGGCCTACCTCCTAGGCCTTTCCCATCACGAGGGAAGAGCGAGTACTCCCCAATGAGCCCGTTGGCGGTCGACACCTCCTCGTTGTAGGCCGTGCAATTCAGTGCTCCGCCCCACATATCTATCGCCTCCCTATGTTCTCTCTTAGTATGCGAATGGAGAAAAAGGGAGGAGACGGCGTGGAAGCAAACTTCGCACATGTGATTGTATGAAAAATTGATAAAGAAGGCACATCATCATACTGGGTCAACATCGATTATTGGGATCAAGTGATCATAAGTGTGTGTCGCATGGGAAAACAGAGGAGCAGACGATTGCGCCTAGCAACGCCACACTATCCCATCACCGAGATTCATGCAAGTCATCGAACAGTCGTAGTTGCGTCGCACCTAGGAAGTAATGAGAGAACTTTCTTTGACGCAATTTTTTAAGGCAATTGAATGAGCTAATTACTGCATATAGCCCAATTGGACGATAATGTTAACCCAATTGCATGCCCACACGACGTATACAATGACAACTATACCCTCGGCCTTTCCAGAACGATTAATTACCCCCCACGCAAGGGGCAAACCCACACGATGGCATTCCTGTTATTTATAGCCTACCCGATGGCAACTGCCAAACAGCTTGAATATAAATAGACCACCGCACCAGACCACCCCGTCCTCCCTCCGCTCCAACTCATTCTGCAGAGAGCCCTCCCTCCCCTCCTCCCCTCTCTTTCCACCAAAATCCCCGTTCCGTTCCGCGCCTTCTCTCTTTCTCCCCCCTGTGATCGTACGGACTTGCTCTCCAGTGGGCCCGGCCGCACCCGCACAACTCCCTTCCTCTGTAGCTTTTTAAACCAGTTTCCTTTTTCCTCCGCATATTTTCCTCCTTCCCCTGCCGCTATCGGCGATCCCGTCCGGCCGCTGCAGTCGGGGCCCTCGGGATGTCGATCTGCGCGAGGATGGACGCGCCGCGCGGCGGCGCGCTCGGGAAGCGGAAGGAGCGGGAGTACTCGTCTTCGTCGGAGCAGCGGCAGCCGCTGTTCCCGCCGCCGCCGCCGCCGCCGCCCGGGAGACAGGAGCTGCTGCGCAACAAGCCGCACCAACTGTCGCGGTTCGCCTACAAGCCGCCTCCCATGCCGACGCCGCCTCCCCAGGGCGGGAGCAGCAAGCTGCTCGCCGGGTACCTGGCGCACGAGTTCCTCAAGTTCGGCACGCTCCTCGGGGAGCGGCCCCCCGCGCCGGGCCGGAAGGAGGCCGCCACGCCCGCACCAACACCCGACCCCGCGAGGAGGTACGCCGAGGCGTCGATGCTACTCATGGCGGGCGGCACCCGCATCCCCGGGGTTTTCAACCCGACGCAGCTCGGCTGCTGGCTCCGGATTAAGGAGTGATGGAGGCATGCGCGCGGCGGCGGTTCGCGTCCAGGTGCGTACCGCGTGCACGGTTCCCGAGGCGCGCGACCCGGCGGCGACGAACCCATGCTTTTGGACATAGCAAGTGGTGGTGGTTGTGGTTACTTTGCCCAGATCCTTTTTCTTTTTTCTATGTTCAGGTACTACTCAGTTGTTTCGTTTTAAGAATTTCATGTAGAGTTGATGCGAAACTAGCGGCACTAGAATTTCATGGGGGTAGTAGTACTACTTTTTAACATGTACCGAGTATGCTTGATAATTGAAGTGCATGGCAATCCTTCGTTTGCATATGTTTAGTAAGTACTCCCTCCGTTCCAAAATAGATGACTCAACTTTGTAGAGTCATCTGTTTTGAAACGGAGGGAGTACAGTTTTAACTACATTTCTCTGAGATTAAATTGAGCAACGGCGGAGTGTCGGCTTTTGTTGTTGGCATCGCGTGTGGAAGCAACTTCCTTCAGGGAGCTTTACGTTCAACGATTGTTCTAGTGATGTCGTTATTAATTACTACTAGGCGATTTGATCCATGTCCAACTCTGATTTTGCACCGATGCCTCCCACATTGTACTGTGTCCCGATTGTCCCTTCATCTGGTGAAGAATCTGTTGCATTTGCTATCAGGGTGATGTACTGGGATGTTTTCGTGACTGAAATTTTGCCATTTTATTCAGGGTGTGGCTAGATGAGACTTAACAAAGTTTCAGCCAAGTGATAGAACATATAAAAGGAAAGAAAGAAAAACTTTAAAGAAAATTTTATACGGATCTCCATACAAGATTAACAAATATGGCATCGAGTGAGACTTAATGAAGTCTCAGATGACTGAGATTTAGCAATCTCCTTTTATTCATGATGAGGTGATTGCATCTTCTTATCAGACGAAGAAAAGAAAGGAGGAGAGGGTGGCGACTGGCGACCTGGTCACCTGGGCACACCATTATGCATTTCTCAAGGAAACAAAAGAGTGAAACGTGCCAGTATTAGTCTTTGTTCTCATTTTCTTTTCTGGCTGAGAAGTCATTGTTCTCGATTTCTCGTTCAATTTTCGGTCAATTCTTCTTGCATGCAAGAAGAGGTGTCACAGCAGACAGACAGTTAAATTATGCACAGTCAACCTTTGGACTTCGCTGCTACTGGTGCTAATTTGGTTACAAAACACTCTCCGAGGTACATTCCTTGCGACCGGTGTGTGGTTTGATAATCCACGGTTCGAAATGTTTAGAGGGCACCTACAACGCGTTGTCTGCGATTAGACCATCTACAAGTCAAATTATTAAAGATGTGCTTAGATCATCTTCAACTGCGAACCTCAAATCCTCATATGCCCGAGGGATGGCCAGGGCATTGCCCGAACATGAGAGGGGTAAAAAAGGCTACCAACTCTCCCAAACAGTCCTCCTACGTTGGGAGTTTGCGCTCGAATCTGGACCACCTTTTCTCTTTCTTTTTCCCTTTCTTGTTCTTTTTCTCTTTATATCAGACCAATCATATGCTTGTGCTCGAATGATTTTGTGACACGTCTATATGCACAAACAAATAAGGGGTCAAAGTAAACACCCTCGGACACTGTCCCCGGTCATATCGGGGTTAGATTATGCAAGCTTGGTTGGACATGCTCATATAACAATAAACTAAGTTTTAAGAACCGGTGCTTAATATAGCAGAGATGTCTAATTCAGCACATGTGCTCTACCCATAGAGCATCAATGCTGAGGTAAAAACAAAGTATTGTAGATAGTCTTGGGGGTCCTCAAACCACCAATTGTCACTTCCTTCTCCGATCTTCTCGCCAACGTGATAAGCGGCCTCTCGAGTCTCGTCTGTCTTCAACGTATGTAAGGACCATTATCTGGCCATTCTCACCATTTTCCACTTGTTTTATGCTATTTGACATTCTTCGTTGATGTGAGGAGCTTCTCACCATTATTCAACATTCTTGGTTGATGTGAGGTGGAGATGTGGTTGTGTTGAGTGTTACGTGACCGATCTGAAACAACATGATGCATCTGGACCACAACCATTAGGATTATTCAGTATTTGGTGGAGATCATGGTCCTTTGGTGACTTAGGCGGGTAGCGGCTGCCATAGGTTGTTGTATGCATGTGTCGCACTAGGAAGCCTTCTTTCCACATGTCTTCTCCTATGGTCCATTCAACAAGCTATTTTTGTAGTTACTCAGGAGTCTTCTGTCGCTAGCATCAATCAGTGTTTCTGCGGTAGCCATTATGGCAGCCAGCGTGATCTATTTAGGTGGAACAGAGGGGTGGTGGTGATATTAATCAGCTCGGACGGTGGTGAATCAAGACACAATGTGGTGGTCCAATCCTTGACTCCATTTGACGATGCCATTGAGGGTTCAGTCGGCAATCTCTATATTGTCTATTGATGGTGAAAACATAGGTCGGGCTATCTGGTCTCGACAACAATGGTGTTACATTGTGTTCCCTTCCCAAAGACGTTGTTGTGGGGCACTGATATATGTTACGCGAGTGAAAATTTAGGACTTTGCCCTCATTAGTTGAATTCGACGATGACGATGCGAGTTGTATTGATTGTTGGAGGGCTGCGTGATGACTAAGGTCCTCTACACCCCACCGATACATGAATTGTTCCTGCGTTAAATCTTGATTCCACACTGAAAGTATATTGAGTTCTCCTAACGAACGAAGACATTTTTATGTCCTTGTTTTTCTTTTTTAGAGCGGAACCCACAACCAATGCTTTTGGATCCAAGCTCTTGTCTGCCCGAAATGAGCCCCTATATTTTATTTTGGATATAATTCTAGTTACTCGCTCTATTCACTTTCGTAAATCGTTTCAGACAGCTGAAATTGATCTGTTTTAGGAGTTGTCTTAAATATCTAAAATGTCTTACGAAAGTGAACGCAGGGAGTAAGTTTTTTTCCAATCTTATTCAAAAAAGTGTGTGGAGGATCTCTTGGTAGCCTCCACCATAGGGATTACAAGGATCCCGACTTTGGCTTGTATTATGTTTGACAACATGGAACCCTGGTAGAGTAAAAAAAATAAAGATCCATCCAATAGGTATTGGTCCAAATGCCTTGAGATGGTTTGTGATACATATTTGAGAGTACTATTGCGAAGCCACCCATAAGCGGTGTAGTCCATTGGCTACACAACTTTTTGGCAAAAAAAAAAGAATCATGCAACAAGTAGATTTTTTGTGTGTGAAAACAAGTAGATTTCATGCAAAGAAATCCGTATAAAAAATACATCTGACTACACCACTTTGAATTGACTACACATAATTGAATTTCTAACATAGTCACTCATGACATGCCTTTTCGTGTGTGCCGATTTTACCAGATAGGAGTATGTAATAATGTGGATGTATGCATTATTGGTCCGTGCAGGGGGTCAGGGCAGGGGCAATGAAACTTCTATTTTCTAAAAATGTATTCTAAAACGTGTATGTCTTTTCCAGCTTGCTTTCTTCAGGAAGATGCTTTCCGGTTTCCTGTATGTGTTACTAGCTTCCAGTTCCAGTATTGACTGGCTTTTAGCACATCCAAGGCAGCCCCTTGATTTTGAAGCTCTGCATTGTCCCAGAATACGAATAAACAGAAGTCTTCAGTTCAGGAACATGCTTTCTAGTACAGTACTGAACAAGCTTTTGTTTTAGGGTGTGAGTATGCAAAGCACCCAAAGTTATCTTTGGTGAGATGATTGCAATCCGTGACTCAAAGTTGATTCCTCTGGCCGAAATCACTGTTCTGACCTTGTCAGCGTTTATAGTCACAAACTGAACTCGACGAGAAAGTATTTCGCGATTTGACCCTTTTAGAAATGCCAGGGTCCGCGGCGTTTCCACCCGACATAGAAACACCGAGCAAGCTAGCGTTTCTGCCCTGGCCCACTGCCAGGCCGAGGACGCGTTGCCTGCTGACGTGGCAGGATGGAAACGCCGACCCAGCTAGCGTTTCTGGAAACGCCATAATCAGTGGCGTTTCTGGTGCAGATATTTTAGGTGGCCGTGGGGCTTTCACCCACCACTCACCACTCACTCTCTTCTCTCCCATTGGCCTATCCCGAGCTCTTCCCCTTTCCCCCCTTTGTGTCCCTCACTTAGCCCCTCACAAATCCTTGCAAATCGATTGGGTTGGTCCGTGGATCCGGTGTCATTTCCGTTCGTTGAGGTAACCTCCTTCATCTCACAAATTTGTATTGGTTGGATTTGTCCATTTGGATTGATTTGTTCTTGTTGTTCCTAACCCTAGTTTTGAGCATGGATCTATAATGTGATGTTTTGAGTATTGTTGTTCCAATAGTGTTGCATTTTGATATTGTTGAGCATACCTTATTGTGGGTTATGGCTAATGTTAAGATTTAGGGTTAGGGTTATGGCCAATGTTAAGATTTAGGGTTAGGGTTAGGTGTTTTGTTAGCAATGTGGTATATTTAGCATTGTACATTTCTTATACTTATGTTACCATTTTTTTAGATGGACAAGATTGTGAATATATTCATTATGTTGACAAAGAGGCATTCATGAATGTGGATATTGTTGACAAGTATGAGGAAGTGTTGATATTTCTTGACCCCTAGTTATGAAGAGGTTGTGGAAGAAACACGGATAAGATTAAAGTGGGTGAATGCAAGTGATCAAGTTGAATTAGTAGGAAGATATGATGTTGGGTCGGCACACAAGTGTCGAATGAAGACAATGCCTATCAAGTCCAATTTGCATTGGGCTGCATATAAGGAGGTTGTTGCATCCTCAGAAGTCAAGTCACTCGAAGTCTTTGCAAGTAAGGTGGTCAAGGCTCCTCTCTTTCATGTTGACTTGAACCAAACCTTAGTAGATGATGTGAACCCGGTTAGTAGTGTGCCGCCTATTGTTGAGTATAAAGTTGAAGCGGAAGCCAATGAGTATCCCCAATATGAGTTCGGAGGTAGTGCACCGATGAAAGATGATGGCGATGACTCCGACGAAGAGTATGAGAGGCACCACAACATTGTTGGTGATGTAGAGGCTGAAGTAGGGCATCAGGACATGGATCCTAACATTATCTATCAGCGTGCTTGTGTGGATGACTCGGATGATGAAGGCCCGGTGAATGAGTTGGACGAGGATGGCTTGACTGCGAAAGAAGCAGAGTGGTACACAAAAATCACCGGTAGGGATCACAAAGTTCCCTTGTTTTGTGATGTTAGCCTTGCAGATAAGGCTATAGTCGACGGTGGCATGAGCAAGACAATTGAGGCTAGACAGTTCCCAAGTAGTACACCCGACGCGATTTCGATGTCATACGTGAGGAAAGGTTTGATGTTCGAGCACATGCTAGAATTCAAGATGTGGTTGTGTGAGTATGCTGTCAAACACCACAGGCCTTTCATAGTTGTTCACTCGGACTGCAACAACCGATACACCGTGAGATGTGAGGTAGAAAGATGCAAATGGAAAGTCAATGGAAGACTCATGAAAGATGGTTGGTGGAAGATAACTAGTTGCAAAGCCACTCACCAATGCACACCGCCGGCCGTAGAAGCACGAAAGACACACCGTCAACTAACATCAGAATTCATTGGTTATAAATACCAGAAACATATAGCCGAGGATCCAACCATTAAAGTGAAGTTGTTGATGAGTTGGATTGAAGATAAATTCGGATATAAGGTGAAGTACGGAAAGACATGGAAGGCCAAGCAAGTCGCTCTCAGAATGTTGCATGGTGGATGGGAAGAGGCTTACAACATGCTACCCAGGTTGCTGGGAGCGATGTCGTACAGAAACCCAGGAATGTACCACTATGTCCAAGATATTGAAGGAGTGTTCCGTCGTGCCTTTTGGATGTTTGGCCCATGCATTGCAGCTTTTGAGCATTGTCGACCGGTTTTCTCTATAGATGGGACATTCTTGACAGGGAAATACAAGGGCACACTCATGATAGCAATGGCACATGATGCTAACGATCAGGTGTTGCCTGTGGCATTTGCTTTGGTCTCCGTGGAGAACCAAGACAACTGGGAATGGTTCATGAGACTTGTTAGGACCATGGTCATTCCTCCGAATAGGGAGGTATGCATCATATCCGATCGGCACCAAGGCATATTGAAGCCGTGGATATTCATATTCCAGGTCATGCGAGGCTTCACCACCGATGGTGTATGAGGCACTTCGTTGCAAACTTTTACGGGGCTTGTAAGAACAAGGATCTTTGCAAGGATCTTAACTCCGCATGTGTAGCCTTCTCTGTTAAGTCATTCACGACACGCTTGAACAAAATCTATGAGAAGGCAAACGAAGGTGGGGAAGATTTCTTAGAAAGGAATATTGATGAGAGACACAAGTGGTCACGGGCATGTGACGAAGGAGGCATGAGATATGGTGACATGACAAGCAATCTAGTTGAGTGCTTCAACTTTGTCTTGAAGGGTGCACGTCAGTTGCCGGTGACGGCAATAGCGGAATATACCTTTTACAAGCTGAATGAGTATTTTTTTTGAAGCACTCCGATGAAATCGACAAGTTGATTGCTGATAGTGAGAAGCCTCCCAATGAAATTTATCCGAAGAAGGTTGCCGAGTGGCTGGAGTTTCAGAGAGACAAGTCAGCCATCCAGCGAGTCACTTGTTTCGATAATGTAGAAATGAAATACCAAGTGAATGAGCCAGGTGGGACAACTAGAGATGGACAATCATATGGTGCTCGCTCATTTACGGTGACTCTTAGGACAAGACATTGCACTTGTGAGCGGCCTAGTAAGTACCACTGGCCATGCTCGCACATGATGTCGGCGGCCCGCATCAGGAATGTGAATATCTCCGATGGAGTAGTTGTGAGGTTGCATGAATTCAATTTGCAAACTCATAAGTTAACATGGGCGTCTAGATTCCACCCTTTTCTGGACGCATCGCAGTGGCCAGAGTATCACGGTCCTAATATTAGGCCCAATCCGGAGATGATGGTACAACCCAAGGGTAGAAGGAGAACAAAGCGATACAGGAATGATATGGATGACCTCATGAGCACCAGAGAATTTGGTAGTGGACATTTCATGGAGCCACGTGATAGGAACCAATGCGGTGGTTGCAATGAAACGACACACAACAAAAGGACTTGCAAAACAAACAAAACTTCTTCTTCAAGTGGTGGCCGAGGTTCCGGTGATGGCCTTGGTGGTGGCCGAGGTTCCGGTGATGGACTTGGTGGTGGCCGAGGTTCCGGTGGTGGCCTTGGTGGTGGCCGAGGTTCCGGTGGTGGCCTTGGTGGTGGCCGAGGTTCCGGTGGTGGCCGAGGATCCAGGGGTGGTCGTGGTCGAGGACGAATTACCGGTGATGGTGCTCGTGGTAGGGGTAGAGGTTCGGGTGGTGGTAGAGGAGGTTTCATGGGTAGAGGCTGTGGTAATGCTAGAGGAATGTTTGGATACCTAGATGGACCATTTCCGTATGTGGCTACATTTCATAATTATTTTCATGTGTCCTAATATTACTTTCATGTTGTTTTTGTCCTTACTAACTAATGTCTTGCAGTTTTTCATAGGTATGGCGGCTTCTCAACCCAACAAGGCAACAATGAAGGGGCTTGAGGATGGCGAAGGTGAGATGGCGGGATGGTGGAAGAAGGCTGCGAAGAAGCTTAGAGAGGAGGATGCAGCCAAGCTAAAGAAGAAGAAGGAAGAGGAACTTGAGAAGAAGAGGAAAGAATTAGAGAGAGCGAGAAATGCGATGTATGCTAGGGAGCAAGCGTTGGTGAGGAAATGTGAGGAGGCACAGAAAAAGCCTGAAAAGGATTTTGTAGAAAAAACCTTGAAGCTTTGGGCAATTGCATATGAAAAAAAAGAAAAGGAGAATCAGATATTCATGGAGAGGGTGGTCAAGGAGGCTCACCTCATAAGGAAAGGGAGGAGGAAGAAGAAGAAGAAGAAGAGAGGAAGAAAAAGAAGGGAAAGGGGCCTTGCTCTACACAATAGAGCAATGATGTGAACTGTGCCATGCTTTGGACCTTCGTGTGCATTTCATCTTGAACCTTCTTGTTGCCTAGACTCCTTTATGTGGTGAACTATGTGTACTCTAGATTGCTTTGGACTCCTCTATGTGTACTCCTTTATGTGTACTCCTTTATGTGTACTCCTTTATGTGTTGAACTATGTGAAGTCACAATTGCTTTGGACTTCTCTATGTATATTCCTTTATGTGATGTTACAATTGCTTTGGACTCCTCTATGTTTACTGCACAAAAGGCTTTGGAGTTTGTTTTGACACCCTGTTATGACAGCAACGCCAAACAAGTTGGCGTTTCTATGTATACCCGAAACGCCAACGTCCCTGGCGTTTGCACCCTACAACAAAACGCCCTCCGTGGGTTGGCGTTTCTTTAAGACAGAGGCTGGTTGGGACATGTTCACTAAACGTTGTTGCTCACCCCAGAAACGCCAACGTCATTGGCGTTTCCACCCTACAACAAAACGCCCTCCATGGGTTGGCGTTTCTTTAAGACAGAGGCTGGTTGGGCCATGTTCACGAAACGTTGCCGCTCACACCTGAAATGCCATTGTCCTTGGCGTTTCCAAGCCACTGTTAAACGCCGTTGTCCGTGGCGTTTCTTCCCTGTTATGCAGAACACAGCAAACCCGGCTGCCCATGTCCATTCCATCATAGATAGCAAAGGAACAACAACATTTTCACAATATAATGCCAAGTACAGCAACAGTATAGCAATGAGACATATTTTTCGGCAACGAACTAAGAAGTCATCACTTAACATGATCCGGCTTACATAATAATTACCAAGTCTTGCTAACATAGAACTAAGAAATCCATCAGACATAAAACATAAGAAGTTCATCACATATAGAACTAACAAGTTTGCTCCATCTGAAACGCTCACTACATTTCTAGTTCACCACATATAGAACTAACAAGTTCGCATTAGTCATCACTTCACTTCTTGCCTCTTTTTGTAGCCATCTTCCCCCTGTTGACGTAGCCCTCTGGAGTGTTCTGCCATCTAGGACGTCGGATGGTTCTTGAGCTAACTCGGCGTGCTTCTTCAGAAGGCTGAGAAGGTTGAGTTGGCGGTGGAGCATCTTCCATCTGCGAAGCCGCAAGCTCCACATAGTCCGGATCCGCATCGTAGTCTGTCTCCTCCTCTTCATCTTCCTGTTCATCAATCCGTGCTCGGCTCGAAGAAGCACCTGGTCGGCTGGAAGATGGACGAGCGGAAGAAGCGCGTGCTTGGCTCGAAGATGGACGAGCGGAAGACAACATATCCATCCTATACTGAGCACGTGCACGCACATCCGTGGATGAACTGCCATGGCAAGAAAGTAAAGCGGCTAGTGTTCGGCAACGATTCACAACCTTCTGCAGAGGCAAAGACATTGACATGTAAATATGCAAAAATAGTTCGCATGACACATGTTCATATTAAGAGGGCCTCTAACCTATAGAGTACTCCTAACGAGAACGTCTGTTTCTCTACCAGGTGCGCGGCCAAGCACCACATTACTATCATTGATACATCTCCATAGCTCCGTGCCCTGAATAAAACTTAAGTGACACACCACTCATGAAGAAATGTCACATGTTCAAAAAAGAGACAAAAAGACATACCACTCGGTCATGCAGAGGGCCATAATCTAGGTGCGCTCCAATGGTCTCCCTAATAGAGTTGTTGAATGCACCATCAGCAGCCTCACTTGGCATTACTTCCAAGCAATCGACACGAGTGCAAGCACCCTTAAGGATAACTCTGTACTCTTTGCGAAGCCACTCCAAATGCCTTAAATATGCCCCCTCAACTCGGGCATTCCTCTAAGCATTCCACATGTCTACCCACATAAGATGGTGATCCTCCCAATTAATGACATTCTTGTTGTGTTGCCGGCTCGTCCTACAAAGCATGAGAAGTATCGGCATCATTTTCATTTTTCCGTGGTTACACATTGATCAACATATGGTACAAGAAACTCTCACCTATGTAGCACCACACTTGTCTCAACATACTCCGACGGGGTGCGTTGTTGTACTCCAAATTGCTTCAAAACACGATGTGGAAGATGCCACTCCACCGCAAAAAAACATATCATGGGGCAACGCATACGCCAAAGATGTTGGTCATGAAGGCACATATTGCTCAAAGGGAACTGCCTAAGTACCATGTACGGCCTCCAATTAACCTACATCACAACATGTCACTAGCTCATGCACAACAAAAAAAATCTGTAATGATGGCAAGGGATTTGATAATTACCTGGTTGTAAGTAAGCATGTCAAGCTCGCTTATGTATGCCTTATACCGCCCCATGGCGGCAATACTCGACACTTGGACATTAGCCCAAGTGTATGCGATAGTGGGATATCGCTCCTCATCCCCGTCAAAAGGCCACTCCCAAGGTTCTTCCGGAGCAATGGTGAAGTTACGGCCCACAGGGATACGCTCCCACATCCAAATCTGCAGGGCCCAAACAAAACCACCAAGACAAGATTTCGGCTTACTCCTCATACATGCTCCGTCCAACTGCACATTTGTACACAGATTAAACAATCACAGGAAAAAAAAATATTTCATATAATGAGAATGCATCAAATTATCATTACCTGACGGTACAAGAAGGCTAGTGCCGCCGACCCCCAACTCCACTTGACATCCCAGTTACGAAGAGGGTCTAAGAACATCCATGAGGCTGTGTCTCCCGTGCCGTCAGGAAACACCACTTGGGTCAAAAGATTCCATAAGTAAACCCTGGCATACTTCTCCACAACAGCCGGACTGGCATTCTCTGGGCACTCGTAAAAATGTTCTTGTAGCCACGAGAACAAAACACCAGATAGCCTAGGATCCTTCTTTGTTTCATGAATCCACGGGGGAGGTTCAACACCAACCAAACTTGCAACCCTTTGTCGCCACCCCTCAGACCTCACCTTCCCGGTAAGAGCCCTGCCCTCGATCGGAAGACCGGAGATCATCGCAATATCCTCCAAAGTAACGGTCATCTCACCAAGAGCAAGGTGAAAAGAGTGCGTCTCCGGTCTCCAACGGTCCGTAAGGGCGGTAATGGCCGTCGAGTTCAGCCATGGTGGTGTGCCTTTAAAGTTGAGCACAAACTGGAGAAGATCCGTTCTTCTAAAATAAGGCTCGTAGCGATGGTCATACCTCAAGGACTCACGTGGGTTGTGGCCTCTCAAACGAAGTACTGGAGGAACCTACAAATAACACACGCACAATTTATATACTTCTCTAAACTACTCACAATATGAGAATCAACAATGTAGATACATAATTACCTCCCCTCTTTCCACTAGCACAGCACGATGCTTCTCCTCGTAATAATCATCAAGGCCGGGATATTTATCCGGCTCAAACATCCTACAAAATAAGGTCAATGGATTTGTTATAATATATGCTTAAAATTATGACCGCATCATATACAAAATCGTGTGAGAACTACTACAAATTATCCCAAAGATACATTACCAACACCAAATCTTTTCAACCTATTTTATCCTAAAGAATCTATCACAACTAATTATTAACAAATAATAGGCTCAACCTAATCCAAAAAAATGGTCTCTCTCTAAATCCAATAATAAACAAGTTAACTAAGAATACTTAAACACAAGGAGTATATGTCTTCTTTCTAAACATAATGTAACCAAAATATTCATCAAACAAATCACTAATAACTCATCTTAGGGTTCCACCATGTTTGAAAAAATACATCTACAATAGCCAATCTTGACCGAAAATAAATGGAGGATTGGGAGGAGAATACCTCAAGCAACCCGGGGATGCTCCGATCTCCTCGTTTTGATGATCAAACTAGCAGATCTGGGGAAGATTTGGTGAAGAAGAGGGAGGGGGCGGCCGCCAGTTCGTCCCAGAGTAGGAACTGCTCGACCGGTGGAATGGGCTGGGTTAGGCCCCAGCGGCCCGCGCGCCTTACTTAATCCTTGTCAGAAACGCCAAGGACATTGGCGTTTCAAGCGTGCCACATCAGCGAAAACAGCGGGTTCCGACTGACTGTGGCCCAGGTCAGAAACGCTAGCCGCCTCGGCGTTTGCGTGTTGGTTTGAAACGCTAGCTCGCTCGGCGTTTTTATGTTGGGTGGAAACGCCGCGGACCCTGACGTTTCTAAAAGGATCAAATTGCGAAATACTTTCTCGTCGAGTTCAGTTTGTGACTATAAACGCTGACAAGGTCAGAACAGTGATTTCGGCCGAATCCTCTCCATTTCCTTTTGTAAGACTCGATTCCTATCAGTAGTGCTTATCTAGTGCCACAATCTTCTCCGATGCATCACCCGCTTCACAATCAACCAGCAGATAACGGGCGTAGTGGCAGCCGTTGAACGGAGGTGGTTGGCTTCGTCGTTCGCCTGACAGCGACAGGGAGATGGCAAGTCGGGGCGCGTGTACAGTTGTAGACTCGACGGACCAGCAAACAAGAAAGCCCGATGGAACAAAGCAGGTTGACGTGACAGAACTACTGGGCCCGTTCTTTTAATTGGAACACTATATCTATTCCCGTTCCGTTAACCCGGACGACCAGCAAGGTCGCCGGCGACCAAGGTGTGTGCAAATTCAGGTGCGCCGTCTGGCCAAGCGGTTGAGGTCGCGTGCCCTAAAGCTTTGCACCGTGTGCGACGAGAGTACGTGCTACTCCTACGTGCCCTTGGACAGTGGCAAACACTTAACACTACTAACCTCATCCGTGGCCTCCTCCTCCGCCGTCGATGGTACCGGTGGCACACTTTCACGACTTGGTAACGACATGGGCCTCAAGCCATGGGAGCATGGGAGTATGCAACGCAATTATACGCGTTTTGATGCCGTGTGGAGCAACTGCAACATGAAACTGGCCCGACATTAATCGTGGTGAAGTCAAGTGGCTAGCGTCACGTAGATGTCAAGTACAAAGTGTAGGTTTTTTTAGGGCCGGTCGATCACAAACTCGTGGCTGTTCGATCGCGCCTGTGTCCAGTGGCGGAGCCAGAACTTTTATGAAGCCTGGGCAAGTTGAGTCTAAGTGTGTAATCTAGAAATCAAAAATCGGATATTCAAATACACATCATATAATATATCAGAAAACTTCTGAATCACAAATTCACATTAATAATGAAGTGAAAACATAAATGTAATAGTCACACAAAATGTAATTTTAAAGTGAACTTGTATAGAATATATCAATGCCGGTTTCATAGACCAAATAAGGTTGAGACTTGACAACAAAAGATAAATAACTAGTCTTGCATAGAGGCAAACTCACAATATTATCAACAAAAGTAAAGCTATCCGTACCAGACTAGATGTCAGCAGATATGATCTTGCAATTTCTTCAACCACGGTCAAAAGAATCTCTCATTTGTTCATTTTTGCCAAAACAAAGACATACAATCAGCCTTGTGTAGAGGCAAATTCACCATGTTGCCAAAGTCCTAGAAGGCACTACAAGATAGAAAATGGATTTGTAATTAAGTTGTGATGTGAATATATTAAATCTTGAAAGCTTGCAAGAATAGAGATGGCCAGATGGAACATACCGACAGTGCACTAAAGAAAATGAGCTACAATATCATCAAGTCATTGAACCATTCATTATTTCCGGTTAGCAATGTTAGTAGGTGGTTGTGCCTCAACTTCTATTTCCGGTTGCACACCATTCACATTTTCAATGCTTGCTCTACTCACCAAAAACCTCCTCATCTCTGAAATTTAATGATAAAACTTGAAGTTAGTTGTCACACAAGTAAATAAGAAAATGAGCTACAATAAGTAACAGCAGTACCATCTTTGAAAAAAAGTAACAATAGTGCAGAACTACTTATACAGAAACTACATGTATTGCATCAAAATTCCTTAAATCCGTCAACGAAGCATTACCTAAATTTATGCCCTAAATCTATTGGTTCATTGCAGATTGCGAAATGACTTTTCAAATTTAAAGAAATCAACAAACACATTCTTATCAAAACTGTTTCTGGAGGCATGTAGTAGTACTGTAGAGGTAATTAACACTTTAACTAACAGCATAGCACAGAGGAGCGCAGAGCTGCTGCTATTTTGAGATTCTACATGAGGTCTTGATTGTGCTTCAATCCCTGGTCTTGACCAGTTATTCAGAGATATTCAGAGATGACTAGATGAGGGATCCCTAGCACCTAGCCCTAATTTCCATGGAGAATTCTTAGCCAAGGATACTGTTCCAAAGATGAGATCATGAGAGGAAGGAGTTGGCTTGCCTGGGCGCAGGACGTCCGCTCGCCGCGGCCCCTTCTCGTCGTCTAGGGTAATAGGGCTCTAGGCTAACCGCCGCCCCTATCGCCTAGCCCCTGCGCTCGGCACCTGTGAGAAACGAAGAGACTTTTTTTAGAAAAGAAACGAAGAGACAGGAGTCGGGTCATGAACAGTTAGCTGGGCTGCGGACTCTCTCCTACGGTTGCCTGTTGGGCACAGAACCATTGAGAAAACGAAGGCCCAAATTAATTTTGCCCAGGTAAAGCAAGCTACCGAACAGCTTTAGGCCTTTGTTAATCGACCGAGCACTGCTGTCGCCTGTCGGGGAGCCAGCGAGCCCGGGCAAGTGCCCAGGGTCGCCGGGCGGTGCCTCCGCCACTGCCTGTGTCATCCAGCCGCTCCGCACGTCCGCACACCCCGTCCCGTTGCTTTGGTCCTCCTCGCCTCGCGGGCACCGTCGCTGCACAACACACAGCCTTCTCCCGGTCCAGCTCGCTGGCTCGCACCTCGGCACCTGACACTCCCCGACCGGCCTTGCAGCACCGGTGGAAGCGGGGAATGCCGGTGACTGATTCGCAACAGACCACCCCCGTTCCGGCATTGACCCTCCCACCGACGAACGACCTCGCAACATCTGGGTTCCCTTTAGAGGAGGGACTCGCAACACCGCGCTAGCGCCTTGCAGGATCAAAGCTCCCGCTCGGTGATCCAACCGGTGAGCAGTTTTCGTAGCACCCCGCCGGCCGCCGGTGTGCCTTGCCGCTCCCGCCGGCGAGCGGCCCTCACAACATCGGCCATAGGTTTGCAACACAGACAAAACAGCTGCAAAAAAATTGCGAGATTGGAGACGCCGTGCACCACTGCTCAACAGCAACGGTCGACGATGTACAAATGGACGAAATCAAAAGGGATCAGTGCCCGGAAGAACAACACGACGAAGGGACGCGTTACCTTCCTGTTCAAGGATAAGCAAGGTACCATCATCTCACAGTGACGATTGTAGCCAGTCGTGTGGCTCTAGAAATAAATAAACAAACGCAAACCTCACTTGGAAAGACGTGTGGCAGTGTCTTTCATGGTGATATTATGTTCGATCATTACAATTGGACTAAATAAATTACTATTCATTTTTATTGAGCTCGGATATCATTTACTCCCTCCGTTCTACTCTTCGTTTTTATTTAGGCCCTGTTTGGTTCATAAGTCCTAGGACTTTTTCTAGTCCCAACTAAAAAGTCTCTAGTCCCTAAAAAGTCTCTCCCTGTTTGTTTCCAGAGACTAAAAAGTCCCTAGTTCTTTCCTAGAGGTTATTAAATGACCATGTTGCCCCTAGTATATAGAAAAATAACAATCAAACAACACCATGGGGTGGCGGGCCATTGAATGCATGGAGGGGCATCGTTGAAAAAGTCCCAAAAAGTCCCAAAAAAGACTCTCCTTGAGAGTCTTCTTCATTAGTCCCAAATGACTAGTTTAGTCTCTAAAAAGTCCCTCCCGTTTGGTAAAAAAGTCTCTAAAAGGGACTTTTTCTAGTCCCTACATAAAAAAGTCCCTGGAAACAAACACCCCCTTACTCCATATATTAAAGTTGATTGAAGTCAAACTTCATAAAGTTTAACCAAATTTATAGAAAAGAATATAAATATTTATCATAACAAATCTGTATGATGCGAAAGTACTTCAATAATCAATCTAATGATATTAATTTGTTATTGTATATGTTAATACTTTTATCTATAAACTTTGTCAACGTTTAGAAAGCTTGACTTTGACCAATACTAATATGCGGACTAAATAAAAACGAAGGGAGTATAATATAAAAGTCATTTTTCAAGCTGGGAGCAAGAGAGAAGAATATTTCTTTGAGTTATGTCCAACTGCAACAACCGAAATATCATCTACTCCGTGGTAGTTGTTCCGTGGGCACATAGCATGTACATAATCTCACTTAGAATCTCACTAGAAAATATAATAGTGAGGAAGAAAGAGAGAGTATTTCTTGCTCTCGAGTTCTATAGAGCCTGATTTCTAAAATAATGGGAACGATTTAAAAAATAATACACATGTACATAGATATCCATACTATATTCTTGTAAATGTCACGTCAAATTCCACCTTTGAAACAGAGCTGGTAATTTTACATGGACCATGATCGCAGTCTATGAGGCTTCCCAAGATGAGCATAAATTAGTTTTCCTTTGGGAATTGGTGAACATGACTAAGAATAACCTGTATCCAATGCTTATTGGCGAGGACTTTTTATTCTTAGGTACCATAAGAGAAAAGCAATGACCGCTTTGGCACTCACTGAGAGGCTTCTTATACGGGTCGTGGACTCATCGGTGGTTTTGCGAGTTTTTCATGGCGTGCGTCCAGTTTCTTTCCCGATGAACGTCAGACACTTTTTTTCTGTGTCCCTGTATAGCCCGTTTTGGGTCTGTGTACAGGTCGGTGATTTTATCATTTCCTCCATGACACGCGCCCACGTCCACGGGCGGGCATCGAGCTCTTTTTCTTCCGTGTCCTCGTACCGCCTGTTCTGATCATGGACGAAACTGGACACGCACCATGAAACAGGCAAAACCATCGACGAGCCACCGACCCATACACGGACCTATACACGGATTTAGAACAGGCAGCACGGGAACACCGTCGTCCGAGGCCACACGTAGAGTTGGGTGCAGCGGCGTGACGGTATAGTGGAGCGACACGAAGGGCAGCTGCACCTGCGAATCGCAGACATAGGCGGCGCTGAGAGGGATTTACGCGCGGCCACTAGCCACAGCCATGAGATCGTCCACTCGGGGGGTGCAAATCTTGTTTTTGGGGTGAGATTCTCATGCAACTGAGATAGCTTTTTTTGCTACTGTTTTTGCTTCAGTTTGGCGAGCAGAGGTGCAGATGTGCGAAATTGTGTAGTTGCTTTCTAGCAGTGCTACCAGTGCTACAAAACATGGCAAAAAAATATGATTTTTTAAGAGAAACTATGCTGAAAACCATAGCAATTGTGTAAAGTGAGATGGCACATATTCAAAAAAAATGTTATGGCAATTTTCTGGAACTTACTTCCTAGTCCAAATGTTAATCTAGAACATGGCAAAACTGTTGAAATCTGTTTTGTTTCTTCGTCCATGGCATTTTATACCACTGCTTTGTTCATGGCGAATTGAAACAGAACATGACATTGAGTTTTGAAAATTCTTGTAGATTTTCCACACTATTTTGATTTAATTTGTCACCTCACATTTGTTATCTAGAACATGGCATTTTTGTTTGAAAATATTTTGTATTTTAGCGTATGGCATTTTTAAGAACAAAATGTTCTATGGTGATGGAAAATATACTATGTGTTCTATGACATGACACGTTTGTGCTTTTCTTTCACGAATGTGTTCAAGAAGGGGGGGGGGGGGGGGGGTACCATTTTCCCATACTAAGATCTTCTAGGCACATCTTTTTTTTTCAAAAAAAAGTGCATAGCAAATTCTAACTAGGTAAAACTATTCTTTTTTTTGCCACGTCTCTGTTGATAATTTGTTTTCCTAGTTTTGAAATAATGGTAATTTTATTAATTAGGTCTTGTTAGTTTCATTGTAGGTGTAATGGCACTTCTATTATTTAGACCATGTCAATTATATTAAATAGACCATGACATTTTTCTATTAGTCTTTGGTAGTTTTAATTTAGCATGACATTTGTATAAATCAGGCCATGACATTTTTTTTGTGGGTAGCATGTCACTTTTATTAATTAGAACATGGTAGTTTTTTATAGGTAGAATGGAAATTCTATAATTTAGGCAATGGCAAATTTTATTATTTATTCCATGCCAATTTCATTAATTAGGTCATGGTAGTTTCATTATATGTGCCATGAACTTTTATTATTTGGGCCATGTCAATTATATTTAATTAGACCATGACATTTTCTATTTTCATTAGTCTATGGTAGTTTTGTTACAGCTAGCATGGCATGTTTATAGTTTAGGCCATGGCAATTTTAGTTACTCTACCACGGCCATAGTAGTTTATTTACAGGTAGCATGGAATTTTTATAACTTGGGCCATGTCAATTTTATTTGTGGGTAGCATGGCATTTTCATTTAACTGGGCCATGGTAGTTTCGTTGTATGTGCCATGGCAATTATATTTTTAACTAGACCATGACACTTTCTATGTAATTGGTCTATGATAGTTTTAATTAGGCCATGGTAGTCTTATTATAGGTAGCACGACACTTTTATAAATTAGGCCATGTCAGTTTTTGGTTACTTTACCATGGCAGTTTTATTCCGAGCAACATCGCAACTTTTTTAATTAGACCATGGTAGTTTCATCAATAAACTACCATGACAGTTTGTTATAAGAAACATCACAATAAATCTTTGCAACGTTCACATGGCAACTTATAGGACTCCTTTTGGCATTTCATAACTTGACACATGTACACAACATGGCAAAATTTAGGAAATTGTAAGACTTGGCATGTAGATGTTTTACATTTTTTTGGTATTGATCAGACGACTACTCTACATTTTTCGATCCCTTTTAATCATGGTATATTGTAACACATGACATATTTTACCTTTTACCCATATATATGGATGGTCATACAACATTTTTCAAAGTTTTTTTTCCTATTTCAATAATGCGGCACTCGGATGGCAATACCCAATTTTTTCCTTCTTCTAAATTCTAGCATGCCAAATTCTTTTGTTCAGACATTTATTTACCGGATCCTTTTGAATATGACATCATTTTTATCATATATGTCATAGCATTTTGTTTTATTTTTGTGTGGCTATTCAAAGCAGGTCCAAGTACCAGTTTGTAGGCTTGGTGGTAGTAGTACTAGCAAACTTGGCTTTTTTTGCTCAACCGGGGAAACTTACGAGAAGAGGGAGGGGGTCTGGCCTGAGCAGTGGCGGAGCTTCATGGGGCCAACCTGGATCATGGTCCCCAGCACATAGGAAAACTTGTGTACGTCCCTTTGTGTTGGACCTATTTTCCCATTAGAAATCAGCTCAAAATGATTATGTTTGCCTCCTTCCCTCGGGCGTCCAATGTTTTTGGACCAAGCTCTGCCACTGGCCCTGGGGTTTTGTTCCAGCAAATATAATCATTTGTTCGATCAAAGCATCCATGGGAACAAAAGGTTCGCTCGATCACCCGCATAGCCGACGTACACCAGTTATTGGGGTTCTATTTTAGTGGGTCTACGTACCTACATAGTTTCATAATACCCTTTTGCAGTACATGGCAATAAAAGCAACATCATTTTCTTGATTTTAAATTCTTGTTGGTGACATTGTCCTAGTCTTAAGATTATCATGATATGCGAACCAACCTCTGATTGGATGGTTAGGATACAGTGGTGTTCATATTTTTCTTGGATTTATTTCAGGTCTTAAGGCGATGAACGTTCATTGAAAGGAGACGTTCTCGTCGACTGCGTCAATCTCAAGATGATGTGTCAGCTCAGTATCTCGGAGATGCTTATAAGGATAGGACGTGCGTGCATGCGTTCATAGAGTGACTGCATGTGTATGTATATGAGCGTCTGCGCTTATATTGTGTTAATAACCATGATCATGGAGTCGCTAATGCCATATCCAATTTGTATGCACCGACCTACAAGAAAACGGGGGCTGTTTTTGTCGCTATCCATCATGATTCCATCTATTTTTTCATGTGAATATGTTATAAGTTTTAAATAATTTGAGTCGCTTATCACATGTATCACATGATCGTCTTTTACCATTTCCCCATGATCCGGCCGATCGTATCGTCTCCGTCAAACTCTCTAGATGACACGCGAGCCAAATCGTGAAGGATTATGTTCTAAGAAAAATAATACAATCGGCTCTTGCGGGTCCACCTTGACAAAAAACACGGAGAGGCGATTGAGGGGCGATAGCCTGGCGACCGCCGCCGCTCGCTAGGGTTAGGGTTTTTTGCCAGTGGTGGTGCGGATTCCGGTGGCTCGCGAGGGACGGCAGCGCTCCCTGCACGGGCTGATCGGATTGAGGGCTTGATCCCCGTGGTTTCCATGGCGGAGAGAAGCGTTAGAGGAGGGACAGCGACCCCTAGGTCGAGGGCAACTCCTCATGCGGAGGACAAGAGCCAGACATCAATGGCGCCTGCGATGAAAACACCAGCTCCAAGGACGACTCCAACAAGCGTAAAAGAGGATGCGGGGAAGAGGGCGACAGGAGTGCACAGCAGAAACTCATCAACATCCCCGACAGATGGTAAGGAGTTAGCGGAGGCAGCGGGACTATCAGATCGGATGGGTGGTTTAGTTCTCATGGAGAAGGAAGCATCCGGTTTTGTTTTCGAAGGCACTGGGAGGGAGGTGTCTAGGGCTACAAAGTGGTCGATCATTGGCAAAGCTTACACACCTCGGCCTATGAACTTCAAAGCTCTAGAAAAGACCATGCAGAGGGCATGGGGACTCCATAAGGAAGCAAAATTCAGTGATATAGGAAGAAACAAATTTATGGTACACTTTGGCAGTGAAGGAGATTGGAGGCATGCTCTTAATGGAGGTCCATGGCAGTTTGACTTTAATGTGGTTGTGATAAAAGATTATGAAGGAAACATAAGGCCGTCGGAGATAGTTTTTGACATAGTGGAGGTTTGGGTTAGGGTGACTGACCTTCCTCTGGATAACCGATCAGAGGCGTTTGGGAAGGCATTAGGAAACTGGCTTGGTACTGTAGTCAAGGTAGATGTGGAGAAAGATGGTTTTGCTAAAGGGGTTCATCTTAGGGTACGTACAAGGCTGTCAATATTTGAGCCCCTGGTGGGGGGTTTTAACTTCAAGGAGTCAGAAGATGATCTTGAAGGAACTTGGTATGACTTTGCATATGAAAAAATCCCTCACTTCTGTTTTGACTGTGGCAGATTAGTTCATGGTGTAGAGGGATGTGTGCCTCCTGTTAAATCTGATTCACGATGGGGGGAGTGGCTCCGTGCGTCTCCAGGTCGCTCATCCTCTTTCAAGGAAGGGATGCAGAAGGGAGGGGGTCATAGCAGCCAAAGTTTTAACAGCGCTCCTTCGAGCGAGAGTGATAGGGGAAGAATGAATAGTGGACGAGTCCGAGATCACCCTACCAAGAGAAATCTGAATAGGGACTTCAATGTCTCGGCTGACTCCAGTACTGGTGGGGACGACAGAGGGAAGGTGAAGAGGTGAATAGCCCAAATAAGCAGCGGCACTGGCCGACTGCAGAGAAGGGAAAGGAATCATGGCACTGGTCGGGGGAGGAAGGAAAGAAGGAACCACACACGAAGGATCTTAGAGATGATCTGGAGCAAAGAAGGGAGAAGAATCTGAGGAACAAACTAAAGAATAAACAGATGGACATGCATCAAGAACTGAGGATGAGATATGCTGCTAAGAGTTATATGGGTGCAGGTGGTTCGGGGCAGTACATAGAAAGGGAGAGGCGACCCGGGTATTATGTACGGAGACCAAGGTTTGATTATGAGTATCAGCCAAAGCAAAACTATGAACATGATCGGTCTAGTAGCAGGAAGAGGGCGCCAAAACAAATGTGGGTGGCTAAAGGTGATTGATAACCCACAAGTATAGGGGATCGCAACAGTTTTCGATAAGTAAGAGTGTCGAACCCAACAAGGAGCTAAAGGTAGAACAAATATTCCCTCAAGTTCTATCGACCACCGATACAACTCTACGCACGCTTGACAATCGCTTTACCTAGAACAAGTATGAAACTAGAAGTACTTTGTAGGTGTTGTTGTATAGGTTTGCAAGATAATAAAGATTACGTAAATAAAAAGTAGGGGTTGTTTAGATAAAGAAACAATAAAGTAAATATAGCGAGTGTGGAAAAGTGGTGGTAGGAGTTGCGAAATTGCCCCTTAAGCAATTGACTACTTTACTAGACTGATAGCAAGTATTATGTGGGAGAGGCCACTGCTAGCATGTCATCCCTGACTTGGAATTCTATGCACTTATGATTGGAACTATTAGCAAGCATCCACAAATACTAATGTTCATTAAGGTAAAACCCAACCATTGCATTAAGATATATTGGTCCCCCTTCAATCCCGTATGCATCAATTTCTATGCTAGGTTGAAGCTTCTATCACTCTTGCCCTCCAATACATAGTCCTATCAACATACAACTAACCCTAGGGTGTGATCCACGCTCGCAATCATATGATGGGCACCAAAGGACAGCAACATAACCACAAGCAAATTAAATCAATCATAGCAATTCATCAACCACCGATAGGACAACGAAAATCTACTCAGACATCATAGGATGGCAACACATCATTGGATAATAATATGAAGCATAAAGCACCATGTTCAAGTAGAGGATACATCGGGTTGCGGGAGAGTGGACTGCTGTAGATAGAGGGGGGAAGGTGATGGAGATGTTGGTGAAGATGGCGGAGGTGTTGGTGTAGATCGCGGTGATGATGATGATGGCCATGGCAGCGTTCCGGCGCCACCGGAAGAGAAGGGGAGAGGGGGCCCCTTCGTCTTCTTCTTCCTTGACCTCCTCCCTAGATGGGAGAAGGGTTTCCCCTCTCGTCCTTGGCCTCCATGGCATGGGAGGGGCGAAAGCCCCTCCGAGATTGGATCTATCTCTCTGTCTCTCTCTGTTTCCGCGTTCTCAGATTCTACCCTTTCACCGTTTCTTATATTTCCGGAGATCCGTAACTCTTATTGGGCTGAAATTTTAACACGATCTCTATCCAGATATTAGCTTTCTTGCGGCGAAAGAAGGGCATCAACCGCCTTACGGGTGGCCCATGAGGGTCAGGGGCGCGCCCAGGGGGGCAGGTGCGCCCCTGCCTCGTGGCCACCTCGGGCACCGTCTCGCGTGGATTTTTCTTCCCAAAAATCATATATATTCCAAAAAAAAATCTCCATCAGTTTTTATCCCGTTTGGACTCCGTTTGATATGGATATTCTACGAAACAAAAAACATGCAACAAACAGGAACTGGCACTGGGCACTGGATCAATATGTTAGTCCCAAAAATAGTATAAAAAGTTGCCAAAAGTATATGAAAGTTGAATAATATTGGCATGGAACAATCAAAAATTATAGATACGACAGAGACGTATCAACATCCCCAAGCTTAATCCCTGCTCGTCCTCGAGTAGGTAAATGATAAAAAGATAATTTTTGATGTGGAATGCTACCTAGCATAATCTTGATCACATATCTAATCATGGCATGAATATTAAGATACGAGTGATTCAAAGCAATAGTCTATCATTTGACATAAAAATAATAATACTTCAAGCCTACTAATAAAGCAATCATGTCTTTTAAAAATAACATGGCCAAAGAAAGTTATCCCTACAAAATTATATAGTCTCGCTATGCTCCATCTTCACCACACAAAATATTCACATCATGCACAACCCCTATGACAAGCCAAGCAATTGTTTCATACTTTTGACGTTCTCAAACCTTTTCAACTTTCACACAATACATGAGCGTGAGCCATAGACATAGCACTATAGGTGGAATAGAATATGATGGTGGAGAAGACAAAAAGGAGAAGATAGTCTCACATCAACTAGGCGTATCAACGGGCTATGGAGATGCCCATCAATAGATATCAATGTGAGTGAGTAGGGATTGCGATGCAACGAATGCACTAAGAGCTATAAGTGTATGAAAGCTCAAACTAAAAACTAAGTGGGTGTGCATCCAACTTGCTTGCTCATGAAGACCTCGAGCATTTGAGGAATCCCATCATCGGAATATACAAGCCAAGTTCTATAATGAAAATTCCCACTAGTATATGAAAGTGATAACTCAAGAGACTCTCTATATGAAAAACATGATGCTACTTTGAAGCACAAGTGTGGAAAAAGGATAGTAGCACCGCCCCTTGTCTCTTTTTCTCTCATTTTTTTGTTTTTTGTTTTTATTTTTTTGGTGGGCTTCTTTGGCCTCTTTTATTTTTTTGTAAAGTCCGGAGTCTCATCCCGACTTATGGGAGAATCATAGTCTCCATCATCCTTTCCTCACTGGGGCAATGCTCTAATAATGATGATCATCACACTTTTATTTACTTACAACTCAATATTACAACTCAATGTCTAGAACAAAGTATGACTCTATATGGATGCCTCCGGCGGTGTACCGGGATGTGCAATGATCTAGTGTAGCAATGACATCAAAAAAACGAACAAGCCATGAAAACATCATGCTAGCTATCTTACGATCATGCAAAGCAATATGACAATGAATGCTCAAGTCATGTATATGATGATGATGGAAGTTGCATGGCAATATATCTCGGAATGGCTATGGAAATGCCATGATATGTAGGTATGATGGCTGTTTTGAGAAAGATATATGGTGGGTTTAAGGTACCGGCGAAAGTTGCATGATACTACAGAGGCTAGCAATGGTGGAAGGGTGAGAGTGCGTATAATCCATGGACTCAACATTAGTCATAAAGAACTCACATACTTATTGCAAAAAACTATTAGTCATCGAAACAAAGTACTACGCGCATGCTCCTAGGGTGATAGATTGGTAGGAAAAGACCATCGCTCGTCCTCGACCGCCACTCATAAGGAAGACAATCAATAAATAAATCATGCTCCGACTTTGTTACATAACGGTTCACCATACATGCATGCTACGGCAATCACAAACCTCAACACAAGTATTTATACAATCCACAACTACCCACTAGCATGACTCTAATATCACCATCTTTATATCGCAAAACTATTGCAAGGAATCAAACATATCATATTCAGTGATCTACAAGTTTTATGTAGGATTTTATGACTAACCATGTAAATGACTAGTTCCTGTCATCTCTCTAAATAGATATAAGTGAAGTAAGAGAGTTTAATTCTTTCTACAAAAGATGTGCCCATGCTCTAACAAATATAAGTGAAGCAAAAGAGCAGTCTACAAATGGCGGTTGTCTATGTAAAGAGAAACAGGCACTCCAAACTTGAAATGATATAAGTGAAGCACATGAAGCATTCTATAAAACCATACTCAAAAGATATAAGTGAAGTGCATAGAGCATTCTATAAATCAACCAAGGACTATCTCATACTAGCATTATGCATACAAGAAAAATGAAAACTAAATGCAAAAGACACTCCAAGATTGCACATATCGCATGAACGAAACAAATCCGAAAACATACCGATACTTATTGAAGAAAGAGAGGATGCCTTCCGGGGCATACCCAAGCTTAGACGCTTGAGTCTCCTTGAATATTTACTTGGGGTGCCTCGGGCATCCCCAAGCTTGAGCTCTTTCCTCTCTTCCTTCTTCTCACATTGAGACCTTCTCGATCATCGAACACTTCATTCACACAAAACTTCAACAGAAAACTCGGTAAGATCCGTTAGTATAATAAAGCAAATCACTACTCTAAGTACTGTTTTAAACCAATTCATATTTTGTTTTTTCATTGTGTCTACTGTAATATAACTTTTTCATGGCTTAATCCACTGATATAATTCGATAGTTTCATCAAAACAAGCAAACTATGCATCAAAAACAGAATCTGTCAAAAACAGAACAGTCTGTAGAAATATGAACATTCACCATACTTATGATACTTTAAAATTCTGCCAAAATTAGGAAAAATAAACAATTTGAATAGGAAGACAGTGCAAAAAGAATCAGAACCATTTGACATTCCAGCTAAAAATGTAAAATCGCGCACTACAGCCAAAGTTTTTGTCCTGCACCATACAAACCATCAAGCAAATGTAAACATCCTAAAGGCAAACCTTGGCACATTATTTTTATAATACAATGGAATTGTACAAGGGGATAATTATTTTTATTGAAAATTTTCTGTAATCAAGATTCACAAAGTTGTCGTGAGCATGAACAAAGTTCAAGGTTAGCTCCCACTTCAACAATGCTTGTCTTTCTCACTTTCGCTTTCCTTTTTGAAAAAGTTTTGGGTTCCCCTCTTTATTTTTGTTGTTTTAAAACTATATGAAAGCACTCAAAATAAGTAAATGACTCTCTAAAACTTCCGGGTTGTCTCCCTGGCGGTGCTTTCTTTAAAGCCATTAAGCTAGGCATATAGTGCTCAAGTAATGGATCCACCCGGATCCCAAGGTATATCAAAGCCAATTTTAATTAACAATGATTTGTAGTTTAGTAGTGAGCACAAAGTAACATATATCATATAAACACGAAGTCTAACTCTCTTCCTATGCATCAGCATGTCATAAAAGAACAATTCATGCACATAAAGTAAAGGTCAATGCATAGTATAAATAGTTTCTTGCAATTTTATCATATTGGAAACATAGAGAGGTGGAGATATAGTTCCTCTCTCATAATAATTGCAAGTAGGAGCAGCAAGCACATGCATATTATATTCATCAAAATCATCATGTGCAACGGTAAAAGGTAACCCATCAATATAATCCTTAATAAGTGCAAACTTCTCCGATATAGTGTGGTCGGGAGAATTCAAAAAGATAATAGGACTATCATGTGTGGGTGCAATAGAAACAATTTCATGTTTAACATAAGGAACTATAGCAAGTTCATCTTCATAAGCATAATTCATATTGGCATCTTGGCCACAAGCATAGCAAGCATCATCAAAAAGGGATATTTCAAGAGAATCAACGGGATCATAGTAGTCATCATAGCAATCATCCTTCGGTAAGCACGAAGGGAAATTAAACAATGTATGAGTTGAAGAGTTACTCTCATTAGAAGGTGGGCACGGGTAGCTAATCCGCTCTTCCTCCTTTTGTTCTTCGCTCTCCTCATTATCTTTTTCATCCAATGAGCTCACAGTTTCATCAACTTCTTCTTTCATAGATTCCTGCAAAATATTAGTCTCTTCTTGGACAGTGGAGACTTTCTCAATAAGTGCATTAATTTCGTAATTGTATTCATAATTCTCATAACAATATTTGAGGATAGCTAAATTTTCAGGTCTATAAACCGAATCATCAAAATCTTCAAATTCTTTAAACATAGATTCAATTTCATAAGCACCCATAAAAACAACAAATTCTTCTATTTGTTCCACATCATAGTAATCATATATACCATTAGCATAAAAGCTAAGGTTTTATTATCATTAAATTCACATGAAAAGGGAAGGTGTGGAGCCTTCACCTTAGAGCAACAAGTATAATCATATCTCAAGCATAGTTGCCTAGCATACCAATTCAATATATGAATTTGATCCCATAATAGTTTCCCTTTTTGTGCCAAGCGGTAATCCCTAAAGTATTCACGTTGATCCAACGTTACTCCCATTACATAATTGAATGGGGGTTTTCTCAGGATTATTAAAGTAGTACATAATATTTTTCACAGAACCAGCATCGAGGGTTTTAGGAGGTTCCCCATCTCCATGAGTAGCAAGTACACCTAATTGTTTTGGTAATTCGTGTTCCATATCCATAACTAAAGATAGAGAACAGCTAAGAACATCAAATAAAAATTACTTAGTGATAAAGCAAACAAGCACACACGAGAATATTCACCCCACTCTATTGCTCCCCGGCAACGGCGCCAGAAAAAGGTCTTGATAACCCACAAGTATAGGGGATCGCGACAGTTTTCGATAAGTAAGAGTGTTGAACCCAACGAGGAGCTAAAGGTAGAACAAATATTCCCTCAAGTTCTATCGACCATCGATACAACTCTACGCACGCTTGACATTCGCTTTACCTAGAACAAGTATGAAACTAGAAGTACTTTGTAGGTGTTGTTGGATAGGTTTGCAAGATAATAAAGATTACGTAAATAAAAAGTATGGGCTGTTTAGATAAAGAAACAATAAAGTAAATATAGGGAGTGTGGAAAAGTGGTGGTAGGAGTTGTGAAATTGCCCCTTAAGCAATTGACTACTTTACTAGACCGATAACAAGTATTATGTGGGAGAGGCCACTGCTAGCATGTCACCCCTGACTTGGAATTATATGCACTTATGTTTGGAACTATTAGCAAGTGTCCGCAAATACTAATGTTCATTAAGGTAAAACTCAACCATATCATTAAGATATATTGGTCCCCCTTCAATCCTGTATGCATCAATTTCTATGCTAGGTTGAAGCTTCTATCACTCTTGCCCTCCAATACATAGTCCTATCAACATACAACTAACCCTAGGGTGTGATCCACGTGTGCAATCATATGATGGGCATCAAAGGACAGCAACATAACCACAAGCAAATTAAATCAATCATAGCAATTCATCAACCACCGATAGGACAACGAAAATCTACTCAGACATCATAGGATGGCAACACATCATTGGATAATAATATGAAGCATAAATCACCATGTTCAAGTAGAGGGTACAACGAGTTGCGGGAGAGTGGACCGCTGTAGATAGAGGGGGGAAGGTGATGGAGATGTTGGTGAAGATGGCAGAGGTGTTGGTGTAGATCGCGGTGATGATGATGATGGCCACGACAGTGTTCCGGCGCCACCAGAAGAGAAGGGGAGAGGGGGCCCCTTCGTCTTCTTCTTCCTTGACCTCCTCCCTAGATGGGAGAAGTGTTTCCCCTCTGGTCCTTGGCCTCCATGGCGTGGGAGGGGCGAGAGCCCCTCCGAGATTGGATCTGTCTATCTGTCTCTCTCTGTTTCCGCGTTCCCAGATTCCGCCCTTTCACCGTTTCTTATATTCCCGGAGATCCGTAACTCCGATTGGGCTGAAATTTTAACACGATATCTATCCAGATATTAGCTTTCTTGCGGCGAAAGAAGGGCATCAACCGCCTTACGGGTGGCCCACGAGAGTCAGGGGCGCGCCCAGGGGGGCAGGCGCACCCCCTGCCTCGTGGCCACCTCGGGCACCGTCTCGCGTGGATTTTTCTTCCCAAAAATCATATATATTCCAAAAAAATCTCCGTCAGTTTTTATCCCGTTTGGACTCCGTTTGATATGGATATTCTGCGAAACAAAAAACATGCAACAAACAGGAACTGGCACTGGATCAATATGTTAGTCCCAATAATAGTATAAAAAGTTGCCAAAAGTATATGAAAGTGGAATAATATTGGCATGGAACAATAAAAAATTATAGATAGATGGAGACGTATCAGTGATGCAGAGAGGTACAATAGTCAGGATGCTTTCATTTGCACTAAGAGGTTGAAAACGGCTTCGGTGTTTGAACGTATCTCCGAGCATGATGACACATTGGCAGACCCCGCAGCGTGGGGCCGCCGGGACCAATGAATTTCTTGGCCTGGAACTGTCGAGGACTGGGGTTGGACTCGACAGTAGGTGAGCTACGAGACCTTGTTGGAGATATGCCCTAGAGGCAATCATGTATGATGATATTTCCTATGTGTTTATGAATAAAGATAGTCTTTGGACATTATCAATGATGTGTATCAGCAAGTACATGACTTGTTTGTGGGACTATGCATTGTATGATGATTGTCCTAAAAGATCCCTAGTCGAAAGGGATGTGTGGACGCGCAGCCAACAAGACTAGCATATGAGACGGTCGATGGCTTGGTCTCACTAGCCATGGAGCATTGGATGCTAACCGAATAATATGGACTTGGAAGGATCTGGTCGGATTCGACATAGTCGGATCCGAGTCGAGATAAGGTCCGAGTCGGACAGACCCAACTATGAGACGCAGTGATATGTCATCTGTGAGTCTCTAGTACAAGATATGTTCTATGTCCTAAGACCTGAGCTGACGCATGTACTCGGGATGGTGACAGACTTGCTTTGGGCCGACCAAACGCTACTTCGTAACTAGGTAGTTATAAAGGTAGGTTTCGGGTTTGTCCAGACCCATGCTGCGAGATGTGGTCGAGCAAGATGGGATTTACCCCTCTAATCAGGAGAGATATACTCTGGGCCCCTCATGTGATCCGACCAGGATAAGCATGGCCATGCGACAAGGATTATGAGACAATCTAGTTTGTGGTCGGCATCACTGGAACGAGAAAGAGGTCGGGCTAGCACAAGGATGACAGACTCACCTTGAGCCCGACAACATATATCGTATGGCAAAAGGAATGGAAGTATGATGTACATGTTCGCCTAACCAGCTTCATAGTCTGTTTGGTGTTCGGCATGCCTTGCTAGAGGCCGCTACCAACTGTGCAGTTCGGAGGTGATCCGAACTGCGACCAAACCGACTTGAACCTAAGGGGTCGCGCGCTTAAGGGAAGGAACCTACGAGGTCGGATCCGAGGACACTGGTCAGATGTGATCTGAGCTGTATTCAGATTGTGGCCGAATAGACTTATGGGCTTTAGGGTCTGTGCGAGGCCCAAGTGTTGAGCCCACGACGGACGCCTATATAAAGTGGAGGTGCCGCACACTCACGCGGTTGATCGCTACGACACTGTCACTAGGGTCTGCATGTGTTGCGAATAGACACCTCCACTCGCCGCTGATTGTGTGATTGGACCTAGCAGTCCGCCGCACGGTGTTCCTCCTGCACACGTAGATACCGTTAGAGGCGGTGCACCTGTGCCGCTTCGACGAACTTGTATGTGGGATCTGACGACCGGCTGTTCGAGGGAGATCAGACGAGGAGGATACGATCCACGCGGACGCGCTGCCCCAACTCTTCTTCCGCTGCACGACACTACGCGTCTAGTGGTAACGAACTGTGATCCATCTCACTAGCATGTTCTTGGTTGTTCTGCGCGTAGGAAATTTGAATTTGCAGTCGACGCACCCTACTGTAGAACCCAACATACCTGATTAGGTCCTACAACCTAGCGGTGGTTTTTTTAGTGAAACAAAACAGAAAGCTAGTGCCATGGAGAGGCTGAAGTGGAGATTGGGATTTCGCAATGGTGTGGCTGTGGATAGTGATAGACGAAGTGGAGGGCTGGTGAGGGAGTCCGGGATTAGGGGGTGTTCGGGTAGCCGGACTATACCTTCAGCCGGACTCCAGGACTATGAAGATACAAGATTGAAGACTTCGTCCCGTGTCCGGATGGGACTTTCCTTGGCGTGGAAGGCAAGCTTGGCGATGTGGATATTTAGGATCTCCTACCATTGTAATCGACTCTATGTAACCCTAACCCTATCCGGTGTCTATATAAACCGGAGGGTTGTAGTCCGTAGGCAATCAACTCCATATACAACAATCATACCATAGGCTAGCTTCTAGGGTTTAGCCTCCTTGATCTCGTGGTAGATCTACTCTTGTACTACCCATATCATCAATATTAATCAAGCAGGACGTAGGGTTTTACCTCCATCAAGAGGGCCCGAACCTGGGTAAAACATCATGTTCCCTGCCTCCTGTTACCATCCGGCCTAGACGCACAGTTCGGGACCCCCTACCCGAGATTCGCCGGTTTTGACACCGACATTGGTGCTTTCATTGAGAGTTCCTCTGTGTCGTCGCCTTTAGGCCCGATGGCTCCTTTGATCATCAATAATGATGCGGTCCTGGGTGAGACTTTTCTCCCCGGATAGATCTTCGTCTTCGGCGGCTTCGCTCTGCGGGCCAATTCGCTCGGCCACCTGGAGCAGATCGAAAGCTACGCCCCTGGCCATCAAGTCAGGTTTGGAAGCTTAAACTACACGGCTGACATCCGCGGAGACTTGATCTTCGATGGGTTCGAGCCACGGCCAAGCGCGCCGCACTATCTCGAGGGGCATGATCTAGCTCTGCCTCCGGACAGTGCCCTGGAGGCCGCACACGCATCGGTTCCGACCCCTAATTCGGAGCCTATTGCGCCAATCGAGGACGAGCGGTTGGACGTCACCTCGGGGGCTGCGATCTCAAAGGCGATCGAGCCGAATGCTAGGCCCGCACTCTGCATGACCCGTGACTCTGAGGATCTGGACTCCTCCCCGGACTCCGAACCCCCCGCGCCCCTGCCGATCGAATCCGATTGGGCGCCGATAATGGAGTTCACCACCGCAGACATCTTTCAGCACTCGCCTTTTGGCGTCATCCTGAATTCTCTTAAGTCTCTCTCTTTATCAGGAGAGCCCTGGCCGGATTACGGTAAGCAAGGATGGGATACGGACGACGAAGAAATTCAAAGCCCACCCACCACCCACTTTGTAGCCACTGTCGACGATTTAACCGACATGCTTGACTTCGGCTCCGAAGACATCAACGGTATGGACGACGATGTAGGAGACGAACAGGAACCAACACCTATAGGGCGCTGGAAGGCCACCTCGTCATATGACATATATATGGTGGATACTCCAAAAGATGGAGACGGTGATGGAACAGTGGGGGATGACACCCCCAAGAAACAGCCAAAGCGCCGGCGTCAGCGGCGCCGCTCTAAATCCCGCCAAAGCAAAAACGGTGATTCCGGCACGGGAGATAATACTACCCCGGATAGCGCCGAAGAACACCCACCTCAGCAAGATTCGGCACAGGAAGATGGAGAAGCCAGCCCTCATGAGAGAGCGGCAGACCGAGAGGTCGAGGATGATAACTATATGCCTCCCTCCGAAGATGAGGCAAGCCTCGATGACGACGAATTCGTCATACCATCAGACCCCGCCGAACAAGAGCGTTTTAGACGCAGGCTTTTAGCCACGGCAAGCAGCCTCAAGAAAAAGCAGCAGCAGCTTAGAGCTGCCCAAGATTTGCTAGCTGACAGATGGACTGAAGTCCTTGCGGCCAAAGAGTATGAACTCGAACGCCCCTCCAAGAGTTACCCAAAGCGCAGGCCGCTACCCCGATCAGAGGAGGAAGCACCTACATCACCAGCGCATGGCATGGCAGACCGGCCACCTCGCGGCTGCGATAGAGAGGTCTCTCGGCCCTCCACCCAAGCCATGCCCCGACGCCGCTCAACTAAGGCACGGGAAAATGCGCCAGACCTGCGAGACGTACTGGAGGACAAGGCAAGACAAACAAGATCGATCTACGGATCATGCAGGCGCCCTACAGCACGTGACGATGATCTTCACCCCGGATACAACAAATCCGGCCGGGCCGAACACAACAGACATAGCTCTTCCGAGCTGCGTCGTGATATAGCCCAGTACAGAGGCGCCGCACACCCGCTCTGCTTCGCAAATGAAGTAATGGATCATAAAATCCCAGAGGGTTTCAAACCCGTAAACATCGAATCATACGATAGCACAACAGATCCGGTGGTATGGATCGAGGATTATCTCCTTCACATTCACATGGCACGCGGCGATGATCTACACACCATCAAATACCTCCCGCTCAAACTTAAAGGACCGGCCCGGCATTGGCTTAACAGCTTGCCAGCAGACTCAATCGGTTCTTGGGAGGACCTGGAAGCCGCATTCGTCGACAACTTCCAGGGCACTTACATGCGACCACTGAATGCCGACGACTTAAGCCACATAATTCAGCAGCCAGAGGAATCGGCCAGACAATTCTGGACACGGTTCCTAACAAAGAAAAACCAGATAGTCGACTGTCCGGATGCAGAGGCCCTAGCAGCCTTCAAGCATAACATCCGCGACGAATGGCTTGCCCGGCACCTGGGACAGGAAAAGCCGAAATCTATGGCAGCCCTCACGACACTCATGACCCGCTTTTGCGTGGGAGAAGACAGCTAGCTACCTCGCAGTAACAACTTATCAAAGAACCCTGGTAATTCGGATACCAAGGACAAAAGTGGCAGGACACGTCGGAATAAGCAAAAACGCCGCGTCAGCAGCGACAGCAATGAAGACATGGCAGTCAATGCCGGATTCAAGGGCTATAAATCCGGTCAGCGGAAAAAGCCATTCAAAAAGAATACTCAAGGCCCGTCCAGTTTGGACCGAATACTCGACCGCTTGTGCCAGATACATGGCACCCCTGAAAGGCCAGCCAATCACACTAACAGAGATTGTTGGGTGTTCAAGCAGGCAGGCAAGTTAAGAGCCGAAAACAAAGACAAGGGGCTGCACAACGACGACGAGGAGGATCCCAAGCCGCCGAACAACAATGGACAGAAGGGCTTTCCCCCACAAGTGCGGACGGTGAACATGATATACGCAACCCACATTCCCAAGCGGGAGCGGAAGCGTGCGCTACGGGACGTATACGCGATGGAGCCAGTCGCCCCAAAGTTCAACCCATGGTCCTCCTGCCCGATCACTTTTGATCGAAGGGACCATCCCACTAGCATCCGTCATGGCGGCTTCGCCGCATTGGTTCTTGACCCAATCATCGACGGATTTCATCTCACAAGAGTCCTCATGGACGGCGGCAGTAGTCTGAACCTGCTTTATCAGGATACAGTGCGGAAAATGGGCATAGATCCCTCAAGGATTAAGCCCACAAAAACGACCTTTAAAGGCGTTATACCAGGTGTAGAAGCCAACTGTACAGGCTCAGTAACACTTGACATGGTCTTCGGATCCCCGGACAATTTCCGAAGCAAAGAGTTAATCTTCGATATAGTCCCGTTTCGCAGTGGCTATCACTCCCTGCTCAGACGAACCGCAATTGCAAAGTTCAATGCGGTGCCGCACTACGCATATCTCAAGCTCAAGATGCCAGGCCCTCGAGGAGTAATCACGGTCAACGGAAACACCGAACGCTCCCTCCGTACGAAGGAGCACATGGCGGCTCTCGGAGCAGAAGTACAAAGTAGCCTTCTTAGGCAATTCTCCAGTCCGGCCGTTAAAAAGCCAGACACTGCCAAGCGCGCTCGGAGTAACCCACAGCAGGACCGCCTGGCACACTATGAGCAAGCGTAGTAATGCGGCCCCAACCCCAGCTCTCGCGACATAGCGAAACCAGTACCTCGCGTACATAACTACGCCCTTGAAATACCATGGGCACAGGGGAAGGGGCACAGTAACGGCACGCCCAAAATACGGCTTAAAACGTACTAGGGGCTGCCGGATTCTTTTTTAATTTTTTTCTTACTTTCAGGACTCCATACTTCGGACGACCTGTTCGGCAATTCGACTGCCACACAAACGATGCAAGCTCCAGGGAGGCAGACAAGCCATGCCGCATTATGGAACTCCCAGGTGGTCTCTGTTACGAGCGGTATACTGTTTTAAATACAATTCCACGACCTGCCCCTGGTCAGGACATACTAAATAGTCCAATATCTTTTGCTTACCGCACTATTTGTATCGTTCGGCTTTGATAAATAGCCTCTCTATAAACAATGCATAGCTTTCTGTCTATTTTTTGCATTATCATCTTTTCATATATATGTTTATGACATGTTGCACCCATACACTGTGGTACGGCAGAACACGCCAGGGGCTTTAGTACCCATAAATATGGCGTGAGAAGTCCGTACACTTTCACAAGTGCGGCACCCCGAACTTATAGCACTATTTGCATCGGCTCCGAATCATGATTTGGGTCAATAGTTGGGTTTGCCCGGCTCCTATGTTTTGGTGCCTTACGTTCTGCTATATCGGCTAAGGTAGCACTAGGAGAACCACTGCGATTGTGCCCCGGTTGAGCTGGGTTAAGCACCTCAGTGGAGAAAGCTAAAACTGACTATCATGATGAGGCGTGAGACCGGTCGCTGTTCGAGAGGTTTTTCGAGTCCCTAAAGACTTATGCCGCTTCGAGCGAGGAGCCGGCTTTGTCCGGCCAAGGCGTGGATAGCGCCCCGAACTCGGTCTTCCGGACTAGGGGCTTCGCCAAAATTTAAAATTATAGAGTTCTATGGCTAAGTGAGAGTGTTCAAGCATTATAGTCTGATTGCCTGGTTCGTTGTGCTGAGCGCCTCCCTCGAAGGACCCAACTATGGGAAAAAGAGCGCTCAGGTTTATCCCGAACACCCCGGCACTAGTGGCACGGGGGCAGAAGCCGACGACTGACCATCTCTCAATTTTTTGATGAACGACCGTACAGAAAGTAATATTTTAAATTCAATAAGCATTGCTTAGCGCATATGAACAAGTTTTCAGCGCACAGGATAAATACGAGCGAGTTCATTCAAAAATTACATCCTTGGTACATTCATCCGCCACGAGGCAGGCACCCGCAAGAACATCCTTATAGTAGTTCTCGGGCTTGCGATGCTCCTTCCCCGGCGGCGGCCCGTCCCTCACAAGCTTCTCACCGTCCAGCTTACCCCAGTGCACCTTTGCACGCGCAAGGGCCCTACGGGCACCTTCGATGCAGACGGAGCGCTTGATGACCTCGAGCCTTGGACAGGCCTCCACCAGTCGCCGCACCAGCCCGAAGTAGCTCCCAGGCAGGGCCTCTCCGGGCCACAGCCGAACTATGAAGCCCTTCATGGCCTGTTCGGCCGCCTTGTGGAGCTCGACCAGCTATTTCAGCTGGTCGCTCAAGGGCACAGGGTGTTCGGCCTCAGCATACTGAGACCAGAACACCTTCTCCGTCGAGCTACCCTCTTCGGCTCGGTAGAATGCGGCAGCGTCGGATACGCTGCAAGGAAGATCTGCGAATGCCCCTGGAGAGCTCCGGATTCGGGTAAGTAACAAGCACTTTACTTTTATACTTCTGCTTTGCATAAAGAATGCCTTACCCGCCGCTATCTTTTTCATCTCCTCCAACTCTTGGAGGGCCTTTTGGGCTTCGGCCTTGGCAGACTTGGCAGTCTCAAGGGCCGCCGCGAGCTCGGACGCTTGCGTCTTGGACTCAAGCTCCAAACTCTCATGTTTTTTCATGAGAGCCTGAAGCTCCCGCTGCACCTCGCCGACCTGGGCCTCAAGTTTCTCTCGCTCGGTGCACTCCGCGGCCGTTTTCTTTTCGGCCTCGGACAACGCCTACTTGAGGGTCGCCACCTCAGTCGTTGCCCCTACAATAAGCAGTACAATCCTGTTATTTTTTGCAATCACGTCTTTTTATAGGCACTTTTTCTGTAAGGTATTTCTTACCTTCTTTCTCCTCGAGCTGCCGTTGGGCAAGGCCGAGCTCTTGCTCGGTCCGCTCGAGGCCCTGTTTCAGGGCACCCACCTCCGCAGTCAGTGCGGCGATGGCTAGCAGCGAAGCATGCATACGCATATTGACTCTTTGTTGTTAGACTCCTGCAAAATTTAATAGATCCTCTATTCGGCTTTTCTTTCCGAACGCCAAATAGAGCATCAGGGGCTACTGTCTATGCGGTTATATTTTTACATATTTTTTACTTACCTCGAAGCCTGTTAGAAGGCTAGCGCAAGCTTCACTCAGTCCGCTCTTGGCGGACTGAACCTTCTGGATCACCGTACTCATAATAGTACGGTGCTCCTCGTCGATGGAGGCGCCGTCAAGCACCTCCAGCAGATTGTCCGGCACCTCTGGTTGGACGGAGACTGCTGGCTCAGAAGGCTTACTCCTCTTGGAAGGAGTTCGCCTACCGCGGTCCAGAACTGTTGTAAATTCCGGTGCGGTGTCCGGCTCAAAGCCGGACTTGGAGCCTTGGGGGGTCTTGTCCCCTTCACTCCTGGAGTCCGGGAGGTTGCCCTGCGGCTCCTCCGGGACCACCTCCTCCTGCCCCAAGGCTTGTCGCGACGCCACTTCGGCGTCGTCCGCAGTGCGGGGGGAGACAACGGGCGGAACTGAGTTCACGTCCGATGAGTCCAGGGAGCCGCCCGACGATTCGTCGACTTTGGCCTGAGGCGGACTGCATAATTACATTCGACATTAGGGAAAGTTGTGCAACAAAGGAACATCATGAGTTACTCCGATATCCGAACTTACGATTTCGCCGGACGCTTGGCCCTATTTGGCCACTCCTCTTCGCCCTCTTCGGCATCGGGGGCGTAGTTCGGCGGAGGGGTCTTCCTTTTCCTAGACCCCTCGGCCTCCCCCATTGGGGCGGCCTTCCTCTTCTCTCCTTTCTCCGCTGGGGGGGGGGAGTCTTCTTCTTCCTCCTCCTCGTTTTCACGGGAGGAGGGTGTCTCGGACTCGTCAGATGACGAGTACGACACCACCATGTTGCGGGCACTCTTTCGAGTCCCCGTGGTCTTCTTCTTCTTGGCCTTCTTCTCCGGCACCACATAAGGCGCCGGAACCAGCAGCTTCACTAGTAAAGCTGGGGCTGGATCTTCGGGCAGCGGAGCCGGACAGTTAATCGGTCCGGATATCGCCCGCCAAGCCTGTCAAAGGTAAGGGAGTTTAGATCCCGCTGTTGGGGAACGCAGTAATTTCAAAAATTTTCCTACGCACACGCAAGATCATGGTGATGCATAGCAACGAGAGGGGAGAGTGTTGTCTACGTACCAACGCAGACCGACTGCGGAAGCGATCACACAACATAGAGGAAGTAGTCGTACGTCTTCCCCGATCCGACCGATCCAAGCACCGTTACTCCGGCACCTCCGAGTTCTTAGCACACGTTCAGCTCGATGACGTTCCTCGAGCTCCGATCCAGCAAAGCGTCGAGGAAGAGTTCCGTCAGCACGACGGCGTGGTGACGATCTTGATGTACTACCGACGCAGGGCTTCGCCTAAGCACTGTAACGGTATGATCGAGGTGGAATTTGGTGGCAGGGGGCACCGCACACGGCTAAGGAATGATCTCAAGGATCAACTTGTGTGTCTTGGGGTGTCCCCTGTCCCCGTATATAAAGGATGAGAGGGGGAGGGCTGGCCGGCCAAGTGGAGGGAGGCGCAGGAGGAGTCCTACTCCTACCGGGAGTAGGACTCCCCCCTCCAATCCTAGTCCAACTAGGAATCCTTTAAAGGGGAGAGAGAGAGAGGTGGCCGGCCCCTCTCCTAGTCCTAATAGGACTAGGGAGAGGGGGGGAGGCGCAGCCCTATGTGGGCTGCCCTCTCACCTTTCCACTAAGGCCCATGTTGGCCCATTTGGCTCCCGGGGGGTTCCGGTAACCCTCCCGGTAATCCGGTAAAATCCCGATTTCACCCGGAACACTTCCGATGTCCAAACATAGGCTTCCAATATATCAATCTTTACGTCTCGACCATTTCGAGACTCCTCGTCATGTCCGTGATCTCATCCGGGACTCCGAACAACCTTCGGTACATCAAAATGCATAAACTCATAATAACTGTCATCGTAACGTTAAGCGTGCGGACCCTACGGTTCGAGAACAATGTAGACATGACCGAGACACGTCTCCGGTCAATAACCAATAGCGGGACCTGGATGCCCATATTGGCTCCTACATATTCTACGAAGATCTTTATCGGTCAGACCGCATAACAACATACGTTGTTCCCTTTGTCATCGGTATGTTACTTGTCCGAGATTCGATCGTCGGTATCCAATACCTAGTTCAATCTCGTTACTGGCAAGTCTCTTTACTCGTTCCGTAATACATCATCTCATAACTAACATCTTAGTTATTATGCTTGCAAGGCTTATGTGATGTATATTACCGAGAGGGCCCAGAGATACCTCTCCGACAATCGGAGTGACAAACCCTAATCTCGAAATACGCCAACCCAACATCTACCATTGGAGACACCTGTAGTACTCCTTTATAATCACCCAGTTATGTTGTGACGTTTGGTAGTACCCAAAGTGTTCCTCCGGTAAACGGGAGTTGCATAATCTCATAGTTATAGGAACATGTATAAGTCATGAAGAAAGCAATAGCAACATACTAAACGATCGGGTGCTAAGCTAATGGAATGGGTCATGTCAATCAGATCATTCAACTAATGATGTGACCTCGTTAATCAAATAACAACTCTTTGTTCATGGTTAGGAAACATAACCATCTTTGATTAACGAGCTAGTCAAGTAGAGGCATACTAGTGACACTCTGTTGGTCTATGTATTCACACATGTATTATGTTTCCGGTTAATACAATTCTAGCATGAATAATAAACATTTATCATGATATAAGGAAATAAATAATAACTTTATTATTGCCTCTAGGGCATATTTCCTTCAGTCTCCCACTTGCACTAGAGTCAATAATCTAGTTCACATCGCCATGTGATTTAACAGCAATAGTTCACATCACCATGTGATTAACACCCATAGTTCACATCGTCATGTGACCAACACTCAAAGGGTTTACTAGAGTCAGTAATCTAGTTCACATATCTATGTGATTAACACCCAAAGAGTACTAAGGTGTGATCATGTTTTGCTTTGTGAGATAATTTTAGTCAACGGGTCTGTCACATTTAGATCCGTAAGTATTTTGCAAGTTCTATGTCTACAATGCTCTACACGGAGCTACTCTAGCTAATTGCTCCCACTTTCAATATGTATCCAGATTGAGACTTTAGATTCATCTGGATCAGTGTCAAAGACTTGCATCGACGTAACCCTTTACGACGAACCTTTTTGTCACGTCCATAATCGAGAAACATATCCCTATTTCACTAAGGATAACCGCTGTTCAGTGATCTACTCCTAGATCACTATTGTACTCCCTTGCCAAATCAGTGCAGGGTATACAATAGATCTGGTACACAGCATGGCATACTTTATAGAACCTATGAATGAGGCATAGGGAATGACTTTCATTCTCTTTCTATCTTCTGCCGTGGTCGGGCTTTAAGTCTTTACTCAACTTCACACCTTGTAACACAGGCAAGAAACTTTTTCTTTGACTGTTCCATTTTGAAGTACTTCAAAATCTTGTCAAGGTATGTACTTATTGAAAAACTTATCAAGCGTCTTGATCTATCTCTATAGATCTTGAAGCTCAATATGTAAGCAGCTTTACCGAAGTCTTTCTTTGAAAAACTCCTTTCAAACACTCCTTTTATGCTTTACAGAATAATTCTACATTATTTCCGATCAACAATATGTCATTCACATATACTTATCAGAAATGCTGTAGTGCTCCCACTCACTTTCTCGTAAATACAGGCTTCACCGCAAGTCTGTATAAAACTATATGCTTTGATCAACTCATCAAAGCGTATATTCCAACTCCGAGATGTTTGCACCAGTCCACAGATAGATCGCTGGAGCTTGCATATTTAGTTAACACCTTTAGGATCGACAAAACCTTCTAGTTGCATCGTATACAACTCTTCTTTAGCAAATCCATTAAGGAATGCAGTTTTTTTTATCCATTTGCTAGATTTCATAAAATGCGGCAATTGCTAACATGATTCGGACAGACTTAAGCATAGATACGAGTGAGAAAATCTCATCGTAGTCAACACCTTGAACTTGTCGAAAACCTTTTTGCGACAATTCTAGCTTTGTAGATAGTAACACTACTATCAGCGTCCCTCTTCCTCTTGAAGATTCATTTATTTTCTATGGCTTGCCGATCATCGGGCAAGTCAACTAAAGTCCATACTTTGTTCTCATACATGGATCATATCTCAGATTTCATGGCTTCAAGCCACTTTGCGGAATCTGGGCTCACCATCGCTTCTTCATAGTTCGTAGGATCATCATGATCTAGTAGCATGACTTCCAGAACAGGATTACCGTACCACTCTGGCGCGGATCTTACTCTGGTTGATCTACGAGGTTCAGTAGTGTCTTGTTCTGAAGTTTCATGATCATCATCATTAGCTTCCTCACTAACTGGTGTAGGTGTCACAGAAACATTTTTCTGTGATGTACTACTTTCCAATAAGGGAGCAGGTACAGTTACCTCGTCAAGTTCTACTTTCCTCCCACTCACTTCTTTCGAGAGAAACTCCTTCTCCAGAAAGTTTCCGAATTTAGCAATAAAAGTCTTGCCTTCGGATCTGTGATAGAAGGTGTATCCAATAGTTTCCTTTGGATATCCTATGAAGATGCACTTCTCCGATTTGAGTTTTTAGCTTATCAGGATGAAACTTTTTCATATAAGCATCGCAACCCCAAACTTTAAGAAACGACAACTTTGGTTTCTTGCCAAACCATAGTTCATAAGGCGTCGTCTCGACGGATATATATGGTGCCCCTTTTTAACGTGAATGCAGCTGTCTCTAATGCATGACCCCAAAAACAATAGTGGTAAATCGGTAAGAGACATCATAGATTGTACTATATCCAATAAAGTACGGTTATGATGTTCGGACACACCATTATGATGTGGTGTTCCAGGTGGTGTGAGTAGCGAAACTATTCCACAATTTTTAATTGAAGACCAAACTCGTAACTCAAATATTTTACCTCTGCGATCATATCGTAGAAACTTTTATTTTCTTGTCACGATGATTTTCCACTTCACTCTGAAATTCTTTGAACTTTTCAAATGTTTCAGACTTATGTTTCATCAAGTAGATATACTCATATCTGCTCAAATCATCTGTGAAGATCAGAAAATAATGATACCTGTCGCGAGCCTCAATATTCATCGGACCACATACATCAGTATGTATGATTTCCAACAAATCTGTTGCTCGCTCCATTGTTCCGAAGAACGGAGTTTTAGTCATCTTGCCCAAAAGGCATGGTTCGCAAGCATCAAGTGATTCATAATCAAGTGATTTCGAAAGCCCATCAGCATGGAGTTTCTTCATGCTCTTTATACCAATATGACCTAAACGGCAGTGCCACAAATAAGTTGCACTATCATTATTAACTTTGAATCTTTTTGGTTTCAATATTATAAATATGTGTATCACTATGATCGAGATCCAACGAACTTGTTTCATTGGGTGTATGACCATCGAAGGTTTTATTCATGTAAACAGAACAACAATTATTCTCTGACTTTAATGAATAACCGTATTGCAATAAACATGATCAAATCATATTCACGCTCAACGCAAAAACCAAATAACACTTATTTAAGTTCAACACTAATCCCGAAAGTATAGGGGAGTGTGCGATGATGATCATATCAATCTTGGAACTACTTCCAACACACATCGTCACTTCACCCTTAACTAGTCTCTGTTTATTCTGCAACTCCCGTTTCGAGTTACTAATCTTAGCAACTGAACTAGCATCAAATACTGAGGGGTTGCTATAAACACTAGTATAGTACACATCAATAACATGTATATCAAATATACTTATGTTCACTTTGCCATCCTACTTATCCGCCAATCACTTGGGGTAGTTCCGCTTCCAGTGACCAGTCTCTTTGCAGTAGAATCACTTAGTCTCAGGCTTAGGATCAGACTTGGGCTTCTTCACTTGAGCAGCAACTTGCTTGCCGTTCTTCTTGAAGTTCCCCTTCTTCCCTTTGCCCTTTTCTTGAAACTAGTGGTCTTGTCAACCATCAACACTTGATGTTTTTCTTGATTTCTACCTTCGTTGATTTCAGCATCACGAAGAGCTTGGGAGTTGTCTCCGTTATCCCTTGCATATTATAGTTCATCACGAAGTTCTACTAACTTAGTGATGGTGACTAGAGAATTCTGTCAATCACTATCTTATCTGGAAGATTAACTCCCACTTGATGCAAGCGATTGTAGTACCCAGACAATCTGAGCACATGCTCACTAGTTGAGCGATTCTCCTCCATCTTTTAGCTATAGAACTTGTTGGAGACTTCATATCTCTCAACTCGGGTATTTGCTTGAAATATTAACTTCAACTCCTGGAACATCTCATATGCTCCATGACGTTCAAAACATCTTTGAAGTCCCGATTCTAAGCCATTAAGCATGGTGCACTTAAACTATCAAGTAGTCATCATATTGAGCTAGCCAAACGTTCATAACGTCTGCATCTGCTCCTGCAATAGGTCTGTCACCTAGCGGTGCATCAAGGACATAATTCTTCTGTGCAGCAATGAGGATAAACCTCAGATCACGGATCCAATCCGCATCATTGCTACTAACATCTTTCAACACAATTTTCTCTAGGAACATATCAAAAATAAACACAGGGAAGCAACAACGCGAGCTATTGATCTACAACATAATTTGCAAAATACTACCAGGACTAAGTTCATGATAAATTTAAGTTCAATTAATCATATTACTTAAGAACTCCCACTTAGATAGATATCCCTCTAATCCTCTAAGTGATCACGTGATCCAAATCAACTAAACCATAACCGATCATCACGTGAGATGGAGTAGTTTTCAATGGTGAACATCATTCTGTTGATCATATCTACTATATGATTCACGCTCGACCTTTCGGTCTCCGTGTTCCGAGGCCATATCTGTATATGCTTGGCTCGTCAAGTATAACCTGAGTATTCCGCGTGTGCAACTGTTTTGCACCCGTTGTATTTGAACGTAGAGCCTATCACACCCGATCATCACGTGGTGTCTCAGCACGAAGAACTTTTGCAACGGTGCATACTCAGGGAGAACACTTCTTGATAATTTAGTGAGAGATCATCTTATAATGCTACCGTCAATCAAAGCAAGATAAGATGCATAAAAAGATAAACATCACATGCAATCAATATAAGTGATATGATATGGCCATCATCATCTTGCGCTTGTGATCTCCATCTCCGAAGCACCGTCATGATCACCATCGTTACCGGCGCGACACCTTGATCTCCATCGTAGCATCGTTGTCGTCTTGCCAATCTTATGCTTCCACGACTATCACTACCGCTTAGTAATAAAGTAAAGCATTACATCGCGATTGCATTGCATACAATAAAGCGACAACCATATGGCTCCTGCCAGTTGCCGATAACTCGGTTACAAAACATGATCATCTCATACAATAAAATCAGCATCATGCCTTGACCATATCACATCACAACATGCCCTGCAAAAACAAGTTAGACGTCCTCTACTTTGTTGTTGCAAGTTTTACGTGGCTGCTACGGGCTTAAGTAAGAACTCATCTCACCTACGCATCAAAACCACAACGATAGTTCATCAAATAGACTCCGTTTTAACCTTCTCAAGGACCGGGCGTAGCCACACTTGGTTCAACTAAAGTTGGAGAGACAGTCTTCCGCAAGCCATCTATGTGCAAAGCACGTCGAGGGAACCGGTCTCGCGTAAGAGTACGCGTAAGGTTGGTCCGGATCGTCTCGTCCAACAATACCGCCGAACCAAAGTATGACATGCTGGTAGGCAGTATGACTTGTATCGCCCACAACTCACTTGTGTTCTACTCGTGCATATAACATCAAACCATAAAACCTAGGCTCTGATGCCACTGTTGGGGAACGCAGTAATTTCAAAAATTTCCTACGCACACGCAAGATCATGGTGATGCATAGCAACGAGAGGGGAGAGTGTTGTCTATGTACCAACGCAGACCGACTGCGGAAGCGATCACACAACGTAGAGGAAGTAGTCGTACGTCTTCCCGATCCGACCGATCCAAGCACCGTTACTCCGGCACCTCCGAGTTCTTAGCACACGTTCAGCTCGATGACATTCCTCGGGCTCCGATCCAGCAAAGCGTCGAGGAAGAGTTCCGTCAGCACGACGGCGTGGTGACGATCTTGATGTACTACCGACGCAGGGCTTCGCCTAAGCACTGTAACGGTATGATCGAGGTGGAATTTGGTGGCAGGGGGCACCGCACACGGCTAAGGAACGATCTCAAGGATCAACTTGTGTGTCTTGGGGTGTCCCCTGTCCCCGTATATAAAGGATGAGAGGGGGAGGGCTGGCCGGCCAAGTGGAGGGAGGCGCAGGAGGAGTCCTACTCCTACCGGGAGTAGGACTCCCCCTCCAATCCTAGTCCAACTAGGAATCCTTTAAAGGGGGGAGAGAGAGAGGTGGCCGGCCCCTCTCCTAGTCCTAATAGGACTAGGGAGAGGGGGGGAGGCGCAGCCCTATGTGGGCTGCCCTCTCACCTTTCCACTAAGGCCCATGTTGGCCCATTTGGCTCCCGGGGGGTTCCGGTAACCCTCCCGGTAATCCGGTAAAATCCCGATTTCACCCGGAACACTTCCGATGTCCAAACATAGGCTTCCAATATATCAATCTTTACGTCTCGACCATTTCGAGACTCCTCGTCATGTCCGTGATCTCATCCGGGACTCCGAACAACCTTCGGTACATCAAAATGCATAAACTCATAATAACTGTCATCGTAACGTTAAGCGTGCGGACCCTACGGTTCGAGAACAATGTAGACATGACCGAGACACGTCTCCGGTCAATAACCAATAGCGGGACCTAGATGCCCATATTGGCTCCTACATATTCTACGAAGATCTTTATCGGTCAGACCGCATAACAACATACGTTGTTCCCTTTGTCATCGGTATGTTACTTGTCCGAGATTCGATCGTCGGTATCCAATACCTAGTTCAATCTCGTTACTGGCAAGTCTCTTTACTCGTTCCGTAATACATCATCTCATAACTAACATCTTAGTTATTATGCTTGCAAGGCTTATGTGATGTATATTACCGAGAGGGCCCAGAGATACCTCTCCGACAATCGGAGTGACAAACCCTAATCTCGAAATACGCCAACCCAACATCTACCATTGGAGACACCTGTAGTACTCCTTTATAATCACCCAGTTACGTTGTGACGTTTGGTAGTACCCAAAGTGTTCCTCCGGTAAACGGGAGTTGCATAATCTCATAGTTATAGGAACATGTATAAGTCATGAAGAAAGCAATAGCAACATACTAAACGATCGGGTGCTAAGCTAATGGAATGGGTCATGTCAATCAGATCATTCAACTAATGATGTTACCTCGTTAATCAAATAACAACTCTTTGTTCATGGTTAGGAAACATAACCATCTTTGATTAACGAGCTAGTCAAGTAGAGGCATACTAGTGACACTCTGTTGGTCTATGTATTCACACATGTATTATGTTTCCGGTTAATACAATTCTAGCATGAATAATAAACATTTATCATGATATAAGGAAATAAATAATAACTTTATTATTGCCTCTAGGGCATATTTCCTTCACCCGCATAGAGTCAAACTATGGAAAAAGCTTAACATCCTATAAAAGGTGTAGATGGCTTACCTCGCTAGCGTGACGCTGCGAGCTGTATCCGCGGTCCTCGGAAGCGGATGCGGGAGCCTCGGCGCCCTTGAATAGCATCTTCCAGGCGTCTTCATACGTCGTGTCGAAGAGCCTATTAAGGGTTTGATGCTGCGCCGGGTCGAATTCCCATAGATTAAAATCCCGTTGTTGGCACGGAAGGATCCGGCGGACGAGCATAACCTAGATTACATTAACAAGCCGGACTGGCTTGTTCACCAGGGACTGGATGCATGTTTGCAATCCGGTCACCTCTTTTTCGTCACCCCACGACAGGCCCATCTCTTTCCAGGACATAAGCCGCGTGGGGGGTCCGGATCGGAACTCGGGGGCTGCGACCCATTTCGGATCGCGTGGCTCAGTGATGTAAAACCACCTGGATTGCCACCCCTTCAGGGTCTCCACAAAAGAGCCCTCGAACCATAGGACGTTGGCCATCTTGCCCGCCATTGCGCCTCCGCACTCCGCCTGGCTACCACGCACCACCTTGGGCTTGACGTTGAAGGTCTTGAGCCAAAGGCCGAAATGAGGGCGGACGCGGAGAAAAGCCTCGTACACGACGATAAACGCCGAGATGTTGAGGATGAAGTTCGGGGCCAGATCGTGGAAATCCAGGCCGTAGTAGAACATGAGCCCCCGGACAAATGGGTGGAGTGGAAAACCCAGTCCGCGGAGGAAGTGGGGGAGAAATACTACCCTCTCATGGGGCCTTGGGGTGGGGAGAAGCTGCCCCTTTTCGGGAAGCCGATGCGCGATGTCCTTGGATAGGTATCCGACCTTCCTTAGCTTCTTGACTTGGCCCTCCGTGACGGAGGAGACCATCCACTTGCCTCCCGCTCCGGACATCGCTGGAGAAGGTTGAGGTGGGAAGTGCGGGCTTGGCGCTGGAGCTCGAGTGCGCAGGAGATGGGTAGGCAAAGGAGGAAGAAGGCGTAGGTAAAAAGGTGGATCCTTATCCCCTTATATGGGCGGATGCGGTTGTGCGTCCCCACCTGTCTAGTAAAACTCGCTTGCCTCCCAAGCGCCGTGATAAATGGCGCGCTTGGGTTACCCACGTCCGTATTGATGAGAATCCCGTAAAAGGGGGGTACACGATCTCTACTTTGACAAGACGTGCCAAGGAAACAGCCTCGCAAAACACACTGAGGTGGAAAAGTAAAAACGATTTGAGTAAAGGACTTGGCCGTAGTGTGATGACGCACTGCGGAATACGTCAGCATATTTGATTTGTGTTAATATTATTCTCTCTATGGCAATATGTGGAAGCTTATTTTGCAGAGCCGGACACTACTCTTGGTGTTTACAATCTTTTATGAAGGACTTGGAGGAGGAACCCACCTTGCAATGCCGAAGACAATTTGCGCGCCGGACTCGTCGTCATTGAAGCCTGGTTCAGGGGCTACTGAGGGAGTCCGGGATTAGGGGGTGTTCGGGTAGCCGGACCATACCTTCAGCTGGACTCCAGGACTATGAAGATACAAGATTGAAGACTTCGTCCCGTGTTCGGATGGGACTTTCCTTGGCGTGGAAGGCAAGCTTGGCGATGCGGATATTCAGGATCTCCTACCATTGTAATCGACTCTATATAACCCTAACCCTATCCGGTGTCTATATAAACCGGAGGGTTGTAGTCCGTAGGCAATCAACTCCATATACAACAATCATACCATAGGCTAGCTTTTAGGGTTTAGCCTCCTTGATCTCGTGGTAGATCTACTCTTGTACTACCCATATCATCAATATTAATCAAGCAGGACGTAGGGTTTTACCTCCATCGAGAGGGCCCGAACCTGGGTAAAACATCGTGTTCCCTGCCTCCTGTTACCATCCGGCCTAGGCGCACAGTTCGGGACCCCCTACCCGAGATCCGCCGGTTTTGACACCGACAGCTGGCATTATGGTGGAGGGACAGTATTTAGGTGAAGGTCAGACCTTGGTGCCAATATTTTATTGATGCGGAGATACAGACCGACGGGAAGACCTGTAGATTCACTGGTTTCTATGGGGAACCACAAACAGAATTGAGGAAGAAGTCGTGGGACGCAATTAGGTATCTCAGAGCGCAGGATGACTTCTGTGGCTATGTGCAGGTGACTTCAATGAAGCCATGTTTCAAGGTGATCAATGTGGGGGCAACATTCGAAGTTTTGCACAAATGGAAGACTTCCGGGTTTGCTTGGCAGATTGCGGACTGGTGGACCTTGGGTACTCCAGATATCCTTACACATGGGACAACAAGCGAGAAGGTGATGGAAATATTCAGGTGAGGCTAGACCGGGCGACTTGTAATGATGGGTTTGCAGAGTTATTTCCAGGAACATCTGTTGAGCATATCATAACAGAGGAGTCCGACCACATAGCACTTATTATCCGCGCTTTGGAGACAGCTCCAAGTAACGATAGAAAGGGACACAGAGATTTCAAGTGGGAGGAGGCATGGGTAAAGCATACAAAATATGAGGAGATGGTTTCAGCTGCATGGCATGCAGTGAACAATGGAGACAGAGGGATAGCAGCAGTATGGTCCAAACTAGAAAGAGTGTCAGCGGAGATGCAACAATGGGGCCGTACTGTTTTTGGTTCTATTAGAAAGCAGATTGGCAAACTTAAAGCACAGCTTGAGGATGCCAAAAGGAGGGCGCTTATAACCGGGTCCTCACTGGAGGTCCGGGATTTGGAAGGCCAACTGAGGCATATTTATGAAAAAGAGGATATTTTATATAAGCAACGCTCTAGAGTGGATTGGTTGGCTGCAGGGGTCCAAAACATGAAATACTTTCAAAATAGATGCTCCCATAGGAAGAGGAAGAATACGGTCAAGGCGCTCGTACGGGAGGATGGCGCAAGATGCACTATGGATGATGGAATGAGGGAGATGGCAGCCATGTTCTATGAAAAACTATTCATGTCTGAGGGGTCGGTGGATGCACAACAGCTACTGGAAAACATAGAGTCGGGGGTCAGCTGCTATTTCAGATGAAGAAATAGAGAAGGCATTGTTTCAAATGGGACCAACTAAGGCACCAGGTCCGGATGGACTTCCGGCTATGTTTTATCAACGACACTGGTTGTTGGTAAAAGAGGGCGTGTGCGGAGCAGTGCGGGATTTTTTGGAGGATGTTGCAGCCCCGGAAAAATTTAATTCGACGGTCATTGTGATGATCCCCAAAGTGAACTCACCGGAGTTACTTTCACAGTTTAGACCGATAAGTCTTTGTAATGTGTCATATAAAATTGCTGCAAAAGTTCTTGCCAATAGGTTAAAAATCATCCTTCCAGTGTTGATCTCTGAAGAACAGAGTGCCTTCGTACCTGGGAGACTTATAACAGATAATGTACTTGTGGCATACGGGAGTGTTCATGCGATAAGGACAAGGAAGAGGAAGAAGCCCTTGTGTGCAGTCAAGCTTGACATGATGAAGGCGTACGACCAGGTTGAGTGGCTGTTTTTAGAAAAGATGTTGATCCGCTTTGGCTTTGTGCAGGGATGCATATCCATGGTAATGAAATGTGTAACATCAGCAAAGTTTGTGGTCAAATTAAATGGAGGCTGCTCTAGGGGATTTGTACCCTCGCAATGTTTGCGTCAAGGAGATCCTCTATCACCATATTTATTTCTTTTCTGTGTTGAAGATTTTTCAGCTTTGCTAAAAAAGGCACATGAGAGTCAGACTATTAAAGGCGTCAAGTTTGGGTGCACTGGCCCCCATGTGACACATCTGCTGTTCGCTGACGATAGTATTGTGTTCTTAGAAGGATCCTAGGATAACTTGACAGCCTTGAAAGAGATCTTACAGAGGTACGAAGCAGCATCCGGGTAGAAAGTTAACCTGCAAAAATCAGCTATATTTTTTTGGGAAGGGATGTGCGGAGGAAGCAAAAGGACCACTTAAGCAAGTCATTGGGATTCAAACAGAGGCGCTTAGTGAGAGGTACCTTGGTCTACCAACAGTGGTTGGGAGATCCAAGGACGGAACTTTTAAATATGTTACGGAGAGTTCGAAAGGGAAGGTGTCAGGATGGAAAGGACAAGGACTCTCAAAGGCGGCAAGAGAGGTTTTAGTTAAATCCGGGCTTCAGTCTACACCAACCTTCACTATGAGCTGCTTTCAACTCACAAAGAAGATGTGCGGGAACCTGTCTTCAATTTCGTCAAACTTCTGGTGGGGAGCAGCAAACGGTAAACGGAAGGTGCATTGACTGTCGTGGGAGAAGATGTGTACAACCAAGTGAGAAGGAGGTTTGGGGTTCAGAGACCCTGTTGCTTTCAACCAAGCATTGTTAGCTAAACAAGCATGGAGAATGCTACAATACCCGGAATCGCTATGCGCTAGAGTGTTGAAGGCGAGATTATAAAGAGGAAACAATTCTAAATGCAACATGCCCTGTCGGGGCCTCCTATACTTTTAGGAGTATAATCTTTGGTTGTGATCTGCTGAGAGAAGGCATTATATGGCGTATTGAAAGTGGATCAAAGATCAATATACATCACGAGAACTGGATACCGAGGCAGGGAAGCATGAAGCCACTTGGGCAAGTTTATGTACACGGGGTGTCCAAGGTACATGATTTCTTGACGCCAATCGGTAAAGAATGGAATGAGAGCTTGCTAGATGACATGTTCTCACCGGAGGACGCCAAGGATATCAAACAAATAGCTGTTGGGGGTCCAAACATGAAGGACTATATCGCCTGAAATTATACGAAAAACGGACAGTTTACAGTGAGATCAGCTTACCACTTGCAAATGACGCTAAATGGGGTGAAGACGGGACGTCCGGGTCCTTCTTCCTCGGTTCATAAGCATAAGGAATGGTTGGGCTTGTGGGATTCTTGTGCTCCAAATAAAGTAAAGATCCACATGTGGCGGCTCATGCGGAACGGACTAGCGGTGGGAGCGGAGCTACTACGGCGACGCATTAAGCCCGGGGTGTTCTGCACAACATATGGGAGAGAAGAGACACTACTTCATAGGTTTTGTACGTGTCCATATTCGGTGCCTTTCTGAAAATTTTTGCGCTCGGAGAAAGGAGTCGCGGTGGCAACACCACCGAGTAACATTGACTCCTCGAGTGTATTATCATCATGGCTGTTGGGTTGGTTCGCGGAGGCGGGGGTGGACGACCGGGCAGCAATGGTTCAGGCTTGCTATGGACTATGGATGGCTCGAAACGAAGCGAAGGACAACAAGAAGATTGCAGCACCACATGAAATAATGACCTCAGTGTGCGCGTACATGTCGGAATGGAGTGCTGTGCATAGAAGGGAGGCCCCGGAGCGGAAAATGAAGGAAGCGTTCAAGTGGACAGCACCTGCGGAGGGGTGGATCAAAGCAAACTCAGACGGAGCGGTGTCCAAGCACGGAGAGAAGGGAGAAGGTGGGGTGATCTTGAGAGGCCACGCGGGAGACTTCCGAGCGGCTGCTTGCCATTTTTATCAACACGAAACTGAACCTGAGATGGTAGAGATCCTAGCATGCAAGAGAGCCGTTGAGTTGGCAGCGGAGATTAATGTGCGGAAGCTTCACCTAGAGACGGATAACAAGGTTGTGGCGCTGATGCTACAGAATGAAGGGAAGAACTTGGCTGCTGTGGACCAAGAGTGGAGGAGATTAAATCTATGTTTCAGTTTTTTGATGATGTGAAAGTGTCTTGGGTTGGTCGTTCTGCAAATTCGACCGCACATAAGTTTGCTAGGGTAGGAGTTGGAGAGGAGTTATGTAAGGTTTGGCTTATTGTGCCACCAGACTTTGTTCTTAGTGTGGTCTTAGATGAGATTCCAGACTTCTTTTAGTTAAAATAAAGCGGCATTTACCTAAAAAAAATAATACAAAGTACAAATTGGGAAGGATATGGTTTTGTGGGTAGACTGGACGCACTAAAACACGGCACCCGAACGCGACCGGACGAACCGGACACGGAGCGTGAATGGTCAGGGCATCTTCAGCCGTTGGCCCTTTAGGAGGGGCAAAAAATCGTTTTCTGAGGACGCACCGGCGCTAAACCGCGCACTGGGGGCGTGATGCCCCCCAGTCGCGGCCCCTCACGGGTTTTTAAAATGTTCAAATTCAACGCAAACATAACGCAAACACGGACGAGTTTGTTCAAATTTAAACATATTTTACAAAAAAAAACTACCACGGGCTACCCCGCCGTCTCCCTCGCCGCCCGCCTCGCCGCCCGCCCACGCGATTCTACATGCCGAGGAGGCTGTAGAACCGCGTGTAGTCACCGCCCTCGTTGTTGTTGTCGTCGTCGTCGCCCCCGCCTACGCCTCCGCCGTCCCTGCTGCATCCCTCCCCCGGTTAGCGCGGCGGGTTGGACGGTCCGGGGGCGTCGTCGTCGTCGCTATCGAGGACGACGACACCGTCCTCGTCCTCGCGCCGACGTTTGCGGGCGGCGATCTCCTCCAGGGCCCGGCGCTGCTGGACCATCTCCTCGCGCAGGTAGTCGTCGCGCGACCACCGCATGGCGTCCTCGTCGGAGAAGCCGCGCTGGGCTATCTCCTCGTACTCCAAGGGGAGGCTGGACTCCACCTTGGGCTCGACGAGGGCGCCGGAGTTGCCGGTACGCGCGCTGACAGGCGTGTCCTGGGGCTCCGGCTTGACGGGGCGGAGGTGGAGGCAGGAAGAGCCACCGGACGAGGAGGAAGACACCCCGGTCTCCATGTGCCTCGGCGTCCAGGAGCTTCCCCGGCGGCGTGAGAAGGACGGGGGAGCGGGCTACTCAAGGCGCGGCGTGTTGCCGCCCTCGATGTACTCGAGGATGGACTCCAACGTGCTCCGGGCACGCCCCACCACCGACGCCGGCCGGCGGCGTTGAACCTGCCGGAGAGCACGACGTCGTTGGTGGCCTCGAGCTGCTCGCCGTGCCGGCGGCGGAAGTACGGCTCCCAGATTGGGCTGTCGGGGACGTACCGGGGCCCCTCCCTCGCCGCACGCGGCAGGGACGAGCGGATGCGTGCGATCTCCGCACGCCGCGCCGCGCCGGTAGGTACCGGGGGCACCGGCACATCGCCGGCGCTGATCCTCCACGCCCCGGGCACCCGCATGTCCGGCGGGACCGGGTACTCGGCCTCGAAAAGGAGGCGAGCCTCGTCCTCGTGCAGATGACGGCGCCTGAATCCGTTCGCCGCCGCGCCGTTGCCTGAGAAACGCTCGACCATGCTTTCTCAACTGGTGACGGCGAGAGGAGGAAAGGGAGAGAAATGAGCGCGTCGTCGGTGGATGATCGGGGTGAGTCTTTCCGGCGCGCTTGCAGTCGGCTTTTATAGGCGGAGACGCCGCATGGTAGGCTTGGCCGGCGCGTTACGCGTGGCGTGATTGCGTGGCGGCCGAAGGACGTCGCCCAGCCTTCACTGTGCCGCCTGTGAGGCATTAATGGAGGCTGACCGGTGCGGCATAGCGCGACAGCTTTGGCATTGATTCGCCGCGGAAAACGAGGCGATGAGGACAACGAAGGGGCAAGAAGAGAGTAGAGTCGCTGACGCGACGGGCCCGCGGCTCTTCGCGCCAAAAACGATTCGCCCGGCGCCCCCGAGCGACCCCAGCGTGCCGGGTTCGGGTTGGGTTCGCCAACGCCAATTTCGGTCCGATCCAACAAAAACTAAGCTTTTGAAGGCGCAATTGGACCGTTTTTTGGCGACGGCGGACGAAAAAACACCTGGGGGGCCTTGGTGGCACGGGTGGAGATGCTCTCAGGGTGTGTTTGGTAGGGTGCATGGAGGGTGCATGAGGGCAAAAGTTCCCAATCCGACCCACTTTTGCTTGTTTGGTAGGGTGCATGGGCTCACCTGAGCTATGCTCATTTGATGCATAAAAGTGCCCTCAGCCATGCTCATCTCATGCACCCCAGACAAGGTGCATGGAGGCAGCTATGCTGGCCCTGACACTCGTCCCCACTGACCAGACCATGTCCAGATATGTTTATTTTTTCAAAAAGAATCAGAATTTCAAATTTTGTTTAAATTTTCAAAAAACATTAGAATTTCAGAAAAAACGAAAAAAATTGAATTTCAAAATTGTTTAAATTTTCAAAAAAATCATAATTTCAAATTTTGTTTGAATTTTCAATAAATATTTGGAATTTCAATTTTTCTAAAAAAATCATAAATGTTCGGAATTTCAAAAGGAAATCAATATTTGTTTGATTTTTTTAAAAAATAGAATTTTAATTTTTTATAAAATTATCAAATTTTTAAAAAAACTCATAATTTCAAATATGTTCAAATTAAAAAAAATGAATTTCAAAATTTATTTTAATTTTCCAAAAAAGTTTAGAATATCAAATTTTATTTAAATTTTCAAAATATGTTTAAATTTATGTTGACATTTTTTCAATTTTATTCATCATTAAAAAAAATATTCAGAATTCAAAATTGTTCAACATGTCTAAACACATGCAGGCTGCCAAACAAAATCTCAGCTCAGCATGTCTCAACACATACATCACTGCCAAACAACAGCAACTGTATGGACTCAGCATGTCTACACCCAGCATGTATGAGATGAGAACAACTAGGCTAGTTCCATACATACTACCAAACACACCATCAGTTGCCCAAACCGCGGGGTGCGGCTCGGCCCCTTCCTCCCCGTCCTTTTCTCGCGCAACTCGGCAGTCGCATAGTCATCGCATCTTGGCTGCTCACCCCCCCGGCACCTGCAGAATCCCCATCCGCGTTCCACTTCCACCGAGGCGGAGGATGGCCTCCGACGACAGCAGCTCGAGCCACCCCACGGAGAAGAAGGAGGAGGCCTCCGCCGCCGCCGCCGCCGGTGAAGCTGGCTTCGACGATCTGGAGGACCCGCGGTTCCAGTGCTGCGTATGCCTGTGAGTTTACACGCCACCTTTCTCCTTCTCCCCGTTGGCGTGGCCATGGCGGGCCGAATAATCTCCCGCGTGGGTTGTGGATACGCCTGCTTGGCTGCTTATTGCGCGTCCCTCGTCTTGATCCGATGCGAATTGGGTCCTACTGTACTCGTCCTCCTCGATGTTCGGTGCCAGAAACTCGTGACTATATCTAATCTATCTAGCAATACCGATCACCAAGTGTTGCCACATTTGGGTGGCCACGGCACTATGTGAGGCTTAATTGATTTGTGTCGGCTTAATTCCACACCCCACGGGACATTAAGAAAACACAAATAAATTGATTTATAACTCTTATTGCGGTAGATGCCTGATGGTGTGGTGAAACAACATGCTGCCACTTACTTTTAAAGTTCTAATTATTCAGGTTACTTACCTTTTTCTCTTTGATGAGCATTGGATTGGCTTCGATTCTGCGCAAATGTGCTAATAATCTCGTATGCTTTTTCAATATGTCTTGCAGGGAGCTTCTGTATAAACCAGTTGTTATTGGTAAGGTTTTGCTATTTATGATGATCTAAAACCAGTGTGGTATATTTTTGAATCTCATTTGGCGTTTATTGGTGCAGCATGTGGTCATATGTCATGTTTCTGGTGCGTCCATAAGGCTATGCATTACGCCCGGGAATCCCATTGTGCAATATGCAGGCAACCGTATACTCATTTCCCAAGTATCTGCCAACTCCTCCATCACTTGCTTTTAAAGCTTGAACCCGTGGAATACAAAAAGAGGGAAATGGAAGTACTAGGTGAGTGCTCAATGCCCAAAGCACGGAACCCATTTGTCATATCAGAACTAGTTATCAGTTAAGAAATCATGCTGGGAGTTGTTTTGATATAAAGTTATTTTCTTCCAAATTTGTGTGGGAAATGACATCCAGAATGCAAGCATACCACCAGTTCTACCAAACTAGAATACACTCCACAAGTTGTTTTCATATCCATCATACCCAAATTGCTCGGTCAAGATAGGATGGGAACCTGGTGGAGGTATAAGGTGAACATGTTTGAGCTGTTGGCTTTGGTTTGGATTGTCCCTCACTATGCCTGCACTTGTGCCTAATCGGCAACGTGAGCGTTGATGCAAAAGAGGTTGCTGGTTTCGAGAGATGGAGATTTCTCTGCAAGATCACCGGGACATATTGAAGGATAGGGGAGAAACATCACTTTAGGGTTTAAGTCTCATGGGTATTGATTGTGTAGAGGTATTAACAATCATATGTACAGCAGCCCTTGAAATTCACATTCCCTGCCATTTAGATGTCTATCAATTTTTAAGTTTGAACCTATTTCTTCTACCATCAGGTTTCAATTGTAAATTAAGTTACTTTCCACCAAACACTAGTTTCCCTTATTTTAATTAGTATTCCTCGTTTTTTGCTTGTTATGAATTATGAAATATTATTATGCTCTAATTGGGTTACAATTCAGAGCAAGAGAGGAGTGTGGATACCTTTTCTCCACAAATCATCGAGTTCTTAAACTCCAAGAACAATAATGGTGGTAAGAATTCTTTTTATGTAATTGCAAATTGCAATGACATCTTCCCCAGTATAGTTCTGTATGCATAAGCCTTTGCACCTTTTCAAGAAAATGGAGAAGATTGGGGCAACAAGCTTGAAGATGGCAAAACTGGACCTCCAGGAGAAGTCTCAGTTGATGACAATACTATGAACGAACATTCAATGAAAATAAAGTTAGATGATGTGTCTTGTCCTATCTGCAAGGCGCTGCTGTATCAACCTGCTGTTCTTAACTGTGGTCATGGTAAGCTCTAAATTTAGAATAAGAAGGGTTGGCCAATTTTTGTAGTTTTCTTTTCTTTATATAAACTGACTTATCTTTGGTTTTGTGAAAAGTGTATTGCATATCTTGTTTGCCTTCCGTGGGTGATGAAGCATTGAAATGTCAAGTCTGTGGAGGTCTTCATCCTGGAGATTTTCCTAATGTTTGTTTAGATCTTGACCACTTTCTGGAAGAATATTTTCCAGCAGAATATGAATCAAGACGCAAGAAACTTCAGCTTGAGAATAGCCAATGCAATCCTGAAGGATCATCTTCAAGTAAGCCTTTTTTTGTGTAGCTCAGACTCACATATCATATAGCTCTCTACCTTAACAACATAATGCTGTGCATCAAGTTCATCATGCTAATCGTGAAATTGGTGTTTGACTTACTCTGTTAGCTAAATGTGAATGCACACTTTTAAGTTGATTTGTTTGTCCGGAGGTATCCATATTGATAGTTTTTGTCCGCTATTAATTTTTGTTTGTTGGCTACTTGCACTTGTTTTTAGCAGTGCCTTATTTTACCTTCAACTGTTGTGTTGTCACTTAATTGATCAACAAACATTAACCTTAACATAGTTGTGTTAATATGAAATACACTTTTATAGTGTGTGTCAGGAACTCATTGAAATAAAAATTGAACGAGTATCTAGTTTGTGTTAGCGATACTTCATATAATGATCTACTTCCATGTATTGTTGATTTAGTCTTCAAAATATTCATTTAGGAAGGATTTCCGGCATTAGTCAATGTCGTTAATTTTGTGCATACTGAGAAGCATGGTGTGGTTACTGATATGTCAAGAACTATTACAGTTGGTCATTGGTTATATAGGTTATTCTGTATCTACAACCCTTAAAAAAGTCAGATCCAAATTTGAAATGCACATGGTGAAACTAAAAAGACAAATCCAACATGAATAGTGTCACAAAAAGACAAACACAGAAACTACACTATTCACACCTTGATTTGTCTTTTTTGTTTTGTGATGTGTAATTCGAATTTGGATCTGAATTTTTTAGGATTGTAGACACATATCATGTGAACATTAACAAAAAAGAAAACCCAAAACTACCCATGTACACTGTACCCTACAAATTTCTGAAGAACTAAAAGAAATAATTAGATCCCATATACAATTATGCTAGATTGTTGAAACAAAACAGTAGCAGAGGCCTACTCGCACCCCTGTGGTGTCGAACCCCTGTACCTGTTGCTGTTTCAAGCTGTGTGGGCAATTTCTACCACAAACTGCGGTCCCTAATCAGACATAAGTTCAGCTGCATGTTTCAAATATAATGATACATATAGATAATGGGAGAATATCTGGTGCTCCCATCCATCAAATGCTTCCATGCTCTCACATTTGAGAACTCAATTTAAATGTTTCAAAAACTTCGAGTTTTATCCTTGAGTCACAGAATTACTTAACCTTCATGAAGTGCAACTTGACATCTTTGTAAATTATGTTATGAAATGAAGCACATGCCTGATCCATTTTTTTGTACATGATTCCTGTGATTTGTGTGGTTCAGGTACTTCATGCAAGAAGGGAACTTTTGTACAGAAGACTCTAGACTTATCAAATGTTCACATTGGAGTTGGATGTGACTCATGCGGGGTATGTTCAAGTTGTACAAATTAGAAAGTCCATAACCTTGCTAGTAATTAGTCAAGCTGGCATACATTCAGTTGATAAACCGTACCAATGGAGCCACCATTGGTAGATAAAATGATTTCTTGAACTTAAGAATTTTGAAATGATTTGCTGAGTATGCATCTTCATTTTGTTGTCCTCTTGGTGTTATTGTGTAAATCTTCCATCAAGTTACCCAACGAATAAAAAGCCTATCCAGGTAGCCCATCTAGTGTTAGCACCTATTCCCAATTAGTCTTTTTAATGAATTTTCCCATTCCATTAATAAATTTGTGCTCCAGTATCTGTTTTATAATGTTTTTTTAATACTCCATAAACACAGTTTTACCTTTTATTTGAAGATATTGCTCTAATGTGAAAGGTAGTTCTTAATTCAAGTGCGGGTTGACGAATAACTAGAAATTTGGTTGCAACATTAGGATTGTTTTCATTCCAATTTTTAAATTTATGTGCTCACTGTTCAGTAACCAACATTAGCAACCTTTGTGGTGTCTTAAACCTTCTTCTAATATCTTGTTACATACAAAAGAAAAAACTTATGCAAATCATAGTGGGAGGTATTGATAGGCATCCATGTATCCTAGCTTCATTTCCCATGTCTTGAGTTACTCTGATCCTTTTGGGCAAAATTGGACTGATGAATGCTTTGCAGGTCTATCCGATACGAGGCAAGCGATACAAATGCAAGGATTGCACAGAGGCAATTGGATTCGACCTTTGCGGGGAATGCTACGACAGCACTTCAAAGCTCCCAGGCCGCTTTAATCAGCAGCACACACCTGACCACAGGATGGAACTCGACAATTCATCACTGTTTGACGCGTTCCTGAGATTCCAAGGGATACCCGCGGAGGGTCTGCAGCAGCTGGTACAACAAATGGAGCTCATTGGTGCTGGTGGCATGGTGCAGTTAGTGGCTGATGATGAAGAGATGGAGGACAATCATGAGGATGCTTAGTTGCTGTAGGAACCAAGCAAGCATTTCTAGCAAAAGCTGATTTGGGGAGCGAGCCTTGAAATATTGTGGTGATCGGATTAAATGAATGTAGCGTGCTACATTGTCCTTGATTCCTTTTGGGTCCGAAGGTCAATTAGTCTTGTTTATGCTTTCGTACATTTATTTATTACTGTATTATATTAGTCTTCCATCTATATAATAATAAAAAGAAATTATATATCGGTCTTCCAGTCAAAGCAAATTGCGGTGGCACTTCCAACAATTTCTTATGTAAACCCGAGTGATTTTTACACATATTCCTCTGGTATAGCAATATTCATTGTCCTTATCCACGTCACATAACTTGATAAACCAACATTTTCTTGTGTATTCCACTTGGCAATACAACATATTGTACAATATATTATTCCCTCCATTCATAGATATAACATGTTTTGGTTATTTTACTATGGACTACATACGGATTGAATGGGTGAACAAACACGCTAAAACATGTATATATACAACGATCACAAAAAAGTTAGAACATCTTATATTTGTGAAACATGTCTATATACATCCGATCACAAAAAAGTCAGAACATCTTATATTTGTGAACGGTGGGAGTGTATCTTAGTGTTATCTGTATCATTTAATGGCACAAGATCCTGAAATTATTGGATGTTTTTTTAGAAAACGTGTGTACTAAAGAAGACACCTCGTATATTGATTAATGTAAAAAAACATCTCTTAGTTAAGAGAAGGCAACACATTTTTTTTTGTTTCTCTTTTCTATCCCACCCGCTATCTTATGTGACAATGCTAAAATGGCATGAACGCGGAGTTCATCTTTCTTTTGCGACGCTGATGTTCGGCGCTTATATTTGTTGCTCTTCTGCAAAAAAAAAAAAATCTTTCTTCTGTGACGCTGATGTTCAACCACTACTTTCATCTCCTCAAGAGCAACATGATTGTTGTTGGCAACGACCTTTGTTGGGCGACCATTCTGCCCCGAAAAGACTTCCAATGGACAAGATCGGTGTTGCAGATCCATGTCTCCTTGGAGACCTTCATGTAGAGCTTGGGCTCACATATCATCATAAGGCAATCTGGCAGTTCGCCACTCTTCTTCCCATGATCCCGCTTTCCTTTCATTTTCCCTCATCAACTCGGGTTTCTACCTTCTCAGCTTTCGTGTTAAGTTCTACGCATTGTGTTGTTGGTCCTTCCTCTTCACCATCATTTCTCATCTCTTCCCTTCCATCACCATTAAATTATTGGGCTTCCTCTACACCGTTTGGTGCAACAAAGGATGAGGCAGTCCTCTTATGAACTAAGGGCAACACAAAAATTTCCACCCTGCACTGCCCAAGATCAAGTTGCAGGAGGGAGATCAAGAACATACCACTCGACTTGCCAACCAGTAGAGGACATAGAGTCGATGAAGCTTGTCAGTGCAACTGTAGCCGTACAACTACTCCTTGCTCGTAGTTTTATGGCTCTACCCTCTCGATCACCGATCGATCCATGTTCATTTGACCTGATCCTTAGAGTGCAACGCCTCCCCAGGTGCATCCACACATACAGTCTGGGACAACTCAACGATGGACTACTAAGTTTCCTCTTGCAATCAAGGAAGGAGCTGGCGGCGGTTGTTGGAAGGCTTCTTGAAACCCTTGTGTTTTTTCTATGACATAATATTGCACTCTACCTCCTTGTATACCCTCCCCTTCATGGACCCAATTCTTGAGGCCCACATGGAGTCCAGTCCCCATAACACATTGGATCTTATCCAAGTGGGTTTAGTATCCTTAGGTGTGTGACCCCACGGGTTCATGTCGACTAGGACATGGGGAGTGGTCCGAGTAACTCTTACTCGACCAAGGTGCCCGAGGAACTCCTTAATCGCGTCATGAGTTGCTGCTCTGGTAGCAAGTTTATCAACTTGTGCCAGGCCAACTTGAACTGGCACAATAAGTGGTAGTGGCCTCTAACAAGACATGTCAATTCGTAAGTTCCACGAAGTCATACCAATGAACCTCCCAATGTGTCATATGTCTGTTGGAAATATGCCCTAGAGGCAATAATAAAATGGTTATTATTATATTTCTTTGTTCATGATAATTGTCTATTGTTCATGCTATAATTGTGTTATCCGGAAATCGTAATACATGTGTGAATGCATAGACCACAACACGTCCCTAGTGAGCCTTTAGTTGACTAGCTCGTTGATCAAAAGATAGTCATGGTTTCCTGACTATGGACATTGGATGTCATTGATAACGGGATCACATCATTAGGAGAATGATGTGATGGACAAGACCCAATCCTAAGCTTAGCTCAAAGATCGTGTAGTTCGTTTGCTGTAGCTTTTCTGAATGTCAAGTATCATTTCCTTAGACCATGAGATTATGCAACTCCCGGATACCGTAGGAGTGCTTTGGGTGTGCCAAACGTCACAACGTAACTGGGTGACTATAAAGGTACATTACAGGTATCTCCGAAAGTGTCTGTTGGGTTGGCATGAATCGAGACTGGGATTTGTCACTCCGTATGACGGAGAGGTATCTCTGGGCCCACTCGGTAATGCACCATCATAATGAGCTCAATGTGATCAAGTGGCTGATCATGGGATCATGCATTACGGTACGAGTAAAGTGACTTGCCGGTAATGAGACTGAACAAGGTATTGGGATACCGACGATCGAGTCTCGGGCAAGTAACGTACCGATTGACAAAGGGAATTGTATACGGATTGATTGAATCCTCGACATCGTGGCTCATCCCATGAGATCATCGTGGAGCATGTGGGAGCCAACATGGGTATCCAGATCCCGCTGTTGGTTATTGACCGGAGAGTCGTCTCGGTCATGTCTGCATGTCTCCCGAACCCGTAGGGTCTACACACTTAAGGTTCGGTGACGCTAGGGTTGTTAGGAAGACCTGTATGTGATTACCAAATGTTGTTCGGAGTCCCGGATGAGATTCCGGACGTCACGAGGAGTTCCGGAATGGTCCGGAGGTAAAGATTTATATATGGGAAGTTGTCATATGGTCGCCGGAAAGTTTCGGGCCATATCGGTATTGTACCGGGGCCACCGAAGGGGTTCCGGGGGTCCACCGGGAGGGTCCACCTCTTCCGGAGGGCCTTATGGGCTGTATGGAGAAGGGAACCAGCCCAAGTGGGCTGGGGTGCCGCACCCCCTAGGGCCCATGCGCCTAGGGTTGGGGGAAACCCTAAGGGGGGGGGCCTTGCTTGGGGGGCAAGCCCCCCTCCCCTTGGCCTCCGCCCCCCTCTAGATCTCATCTAGAGGGGGCCGGCCCCCTTCCCCTTTCCCCTATAAATAGAGGGGTGAGGGGAGGGCTGCAGACAACATCCAAGGCGCAGCCCCTCCCCTCCCCAACACCTCTCCTCCTCCATAAGAGCTTGGCGAAGCCCTGCCGGAGTACTACAGCTTCATCACCACCACGCCATCGTGCTGCTGTTTGAGCCCTCTTCCTCAACCTCTCCCTCCTCCTTGCTGGATCAAGGCGCGGGAGACGTCCTCGCTCCGTACGTGTGTTGAATGCGGAGGTGCCGTCCGTTCGGCACTAGGATCTTCGGTGATTTGGATCACGTCGAGTACGACTCCATCAACCCCGTTCTCTTGAACGCTTCCACTCGTGATCTACAAGGGTATGTAGATGCACTCCTCTCTCCCTCGTTGCTAGATGACTCCATAGATTGATCTTGGTGATGCGTAGAAAATTTTAAAATTCTGCTACGTTCCCCAATAGTGGTATCAGAGCTAGGTCTATGCGTAGTTACTATGCACGAGTAGAACACAAAGTAGTTGTGGGCGTCGATATTGTCAATTTGCTTGCCGTTACTCGTCTTATCTTGATTCGGCGGCATCGTGGGATGAAGCGGACCAACCTTACACGTACGCTTACGTGAGACCGGTTCCACCGACTGACATGCACTAGTTGCATAAGGTGGCTGGCGGGTGTCTGTCTTTCCCACTTTAGTTGGATCGGATTCGATGAACAGGGTCCTTATGAAGGGTAAATAGAAATTGGCAATTCACGTTGTGGTTTTGGCGTAGGTAAGAAACGTTCTTGCTAGAAACCTATAGCAGCCACGTAAAAACTTGCAACAACAATTAGAGGACGTCTAACTTGTTTTTGCAGCAAGTGTTTTGTGATGTGATATGGCCAAAGGTTGTGATGAATGATGAATGATATATGTGATGTATGAGATTGATCATGTTCTTGTAATAGGAATCACGACTTGCATGTCGATGAGTATGACAACCGGCAGGAGCCATAGGAGTTGTCTTAATTTATTTATGACCTGCGTGTCAACATAAACGTCATGTAATTACTTTACTTTATTGCTAAACCGTTAGCCATAGTAGTAGAAGTAATAGTTGACGTGACAACTTCAAGAAGACACGATGATGGAGATCATGATGATGGAGATCATGGTGTCATGCCGGTGACAATGATGATCATGGAGCCCCGAAGATGGAGATCAAAGGAGAAATGATATTGGCCATATCATGTCACTATTTGATTGCATGTGATGTTTATCATGTTTTACATCTTATTTGCTTAGAACGACGGTAGCTTAAATAAGATGATCCCTCGTAATAATTTCAAGAAAGTGTTCCCCCTAACTGTGCACCGTTGCGAAGGTTCGTTGTTTCGAAGCACCACGTGATGATCGGGTGTGATAGATTCTAACGTTCGAATACAACGGGTGTAAGCCAGATTTACACACGCAATACACTTAGGTTGACTTGACGAGCCTAGCATGTACAGACATGGCCTCGGAACACAGAAGACCGAAAGGTCGAGCATGAGTCGTATAGAAGATACGATCAACATGAAGATGTTCACCGATGTTGACTAGTCCGTCTCACGTGATGATCGGACACGGCCTAGTTAACTCGGATCATGTTATACTTAGATGACTGGAGGGATGTCTATCTGAGTGGGAGTTCATTGAATAATTTGATTAGATGAACTTAATTATCATGAACTTAGTCTAAAATCTTTACAATATGTCTTGTAGATCAAATGGCCCACGTTGTCCTCAACTTCAACGCGTTCCTAGAGAAAACCAAGCTGAAAGACGATGGCAGCAACTATACGGATTGGGTCCGGAACCTGAGGATCATCCTCATAGCTGCCAAGAAAGATTATGTCCTAGAGCACCGCTAGGTGACGCACCCGTCCTACAGAACCAAGACGTTATGAACACTTGGCAGACACGTGCTGATGATTACTCCCTCGTTCAGTGCGGCATGCTTTACAGCTTAGAACCGGGGCTCCAAAAGCGTTTTCAGAGACACGGAGCATATGAGATGTTCGAAGAGCTGAAAATGGTTTTTCAAGCTCATGCCCGGGTCAAGAGATATGAAGTCTCCGACAAGTTCTTCAGCTGTAAGATGGAGGAAAATAGTTCTGTCAGTGAGCACATACTCAAAATGTCTGGGTTGCATAACCGCTTGACTCAGCTGGGAGTTAATCTCCCGGATGACGCGGTCATTGACAGAATCCTTCAGTCGCTTCCACCGAGCTACAAGAGCTTTGTGATGAACTTCAATATGCAGGGGATGGAAAAGACCATTCCTGAAGTATTTTCAATGCTGAAATCAGCAGAGGTAGAAGTCAAAAAGGAACATCAAGTGTTGATGGTGAATAAAACCACTAAGTTCAAGAAAGGCAAGGGTAAGAAGAACTTCAAGAAGGACGGCAAGGGAGTTGCCGCGCCCGGCAAGCAAGCTGCCGGGAAGAAGCCAAAGAATGGACCCAAGCCCGAGACTGAGTGTTTTTATTGCAAGGGAAGTGGTCACTCGAAGCGGAACTGCCCCAAATACTTAGCGGACAAGAAGGCCGGCATCACGAAAGGTATATGTGATATACATGTAATCGATGTGTACCTTACCAGTACTCGTAGTAGCTCCTTGGTATTTGATACCGGTGCGGTTGCTCACATTTGTAACTCAAAGCAGGAGTTGCGGAATAAACGGAGACTGGCGAAGGACGAGGTGACGATGCGCGTCGGGAATGGTTCCAAGGTCGATGTGATCGCCGTCGGCACGCTACCTCTACATTTACCTACGTGATTAGTTTTAAACCTCAATAATTGTTATTTAGTGCCAGCTTTGAGCATGAACATTGTATCAGGATCTCGTTTAATGCAAGATGGCTACTCATTTAAATCCGAGAATAATGGTTGTTCTATTTATATGAGAGATATGTTTTATGGTCATGCTCTGATGGTGAATGGTTTATTCTTAATGAATCTCGAGCGTAATTCTACACATATTCATAGTGTGAATACCAAAAGATGTAAGGTTGATAATGATAGTCCCACATACTTGTGGCACTACCGCCTTGGTCACATAGGTGTCAAACGCATGAAGAAGCTCCATGCAGATGGACTTTTAGAGTCTCTTGATTATGAATCATTTGACACGTGCAAACCATGCCTCATGGGTAAAATGACCAAGACTCCGTTCTCAGGAACAATGGAGCGAGCAACCAACTTATTGGAAATCATACATACTGATGTGTGCGGTCCAATGAGTGTTGAGGCTCGCGGTGGCTATCGTTATGTTCTCACCCTCACTGATGACTTGAGTAGATATGGGTATGTCTACTTAATAAAACACAAGTCTGAGACCTTTGAAAAGTTCAAGGGATTTTAGAGTGAGGTTGAGAATCAACGTGACAGGAAAATCAAGTTCTTGTGATCAGATCGTGGGGGAGAATACTTGAGTCACGAATTTGGCACACACTTAAGAAAATATGGAATAGTTTCACAACTAACGCCGCCTAGAACACCTCGGCGTAATGGTGTGTCCGAACGTCGTAATCGCACTCTATTAGATATGGTGCGATCTATGATGTCTCTTACCGATTTACCGCTATCATTTTGGGGCTATGCTTTAGAGACTGCCGCATTCACTTTAAATAGGGCTCCGTCGAAATCCGTTGAGACGACACCGTATGAATTATGGTTTGGGAAGAAACCTAAGCTGTCGTTTCTAAAAGTTTGGGGATGCGATGCTTATGTCAAGAAAATTCAACCTGAAAAGCTCGAACCCAAATCGGAAAAATGCGTCTTCATAGGATACCCTAAAGAAACTGTTGGGTATACCTTCTACCTCAGATCTGAAGGCAAGAACTTTGTTGCCAAGAATGGGTCCTTTCTAGAGAAAGAGTTTCTCTCGAAAGAAATAAGTGGGAGGAAGGTAGAACTTGATGAAGTATTACCTCTTGAACTGGTAAGTGGCGCAGCTCAAGAAAATGTTCCTAAGGTGCCTGCACCGACTAGAGAGGAAGTTGATGATGATGATCATGAAACTTCAGATCAAGTTTCTACTGAACTTCGTAGGTCCACAAGGACACGTTTCGCACAAGAGTGGTATGGCAACCCTGTCTTAAAAATCATGTTGTTAGACAACGGTGAACCTTCGAACTATGAAGAAGCGATGGCGGGCCCGGATTCCGACAAATGGCTGGAAGCCATGAAATCCGAGATAGGATCCATGTATGAAAAGGAAGTATGGACTTTGACTGACTTGCCCGTTGATCGGCGAGCCATATAAAATAAATGGATCTTTAAGAAGAAGACAAACGCGGATGGTAATGTGACCATCTATAAAGCTCGGCTTGTCGCTAAGGGTTATCGACAAGTTCAAGGGGTTGACTACGATGAGACTTTCTCACCCGTAGCGAAGCTGAAGTCCGTCCAAATCATGTTAGCAATTGCCGCATTCTATGATTATGAGATATGGCAAATGGACGTCAAAACTGCATTCCTTAATGGTTTCCTTAAGGAAGAATTGTATATGATGCAGCCTGAAGGTTTTGTCAATCCTAAGAATGCTGACAAGGTGTGCAAGCTCCAACGCTCGATTTATGGGCTGGTGCAAGCATCTCGGAGTTGGAACATTCGTTTTGATGAGATGATCAAAGCGTTTGGGTTTATGCAGACTTATGGAGAAGCCTGCATTTACAAGAAAGTGAGTGGGAGCTCTGTAGCATTTCTCATATTGTATGTGGATGACATACTGTTGATGGGAAATGATATAGAATTCTTGGAAAGCATAAAGGCCTACTTGAACAAGTGTTTTTCAATGAAGGACCTTGGAGAAGCTGCTTATATATTCGGCATCCAGATCTATAGAGATAGATCGAGACGCCTGATTGGTCTTTCACAGAGTACGTACCTTGGCAAGATATTGAAGAAGTTCAAAAATGGATCAGTCAAAGAAGGGGTTCTTGCCTGTATTGCAAGGTACGAGATTGAGCACGGCTCAATGCCCGACCACGACAGAAGATAGAGAAAAGACGAGTGTCGTCCCCTATGCCTCGATCATAGGGTCTATCATGTATGCTATGCTGTGTACCAGAACTGATGTAAACCTTGCCATGAGTTTGGTAGGAAGGTACCAAAGTAATCCCGGCATGGAACACTGGACAGCGGTCAAGAATATCCTGAAGTACTTGAAAAGGACTAAGGAAATGTTTCTCGTTTATGGAGGTGACGAAGAGCTCGTCGTAAAGGGTTACGTCGATGCTAGCTTCGACACATATCTAGATGACTCTAAGTCACAAACCGGATACGTGTATATTTTGAATGGTGGGGCAGTAAGCTGGTGCAGTTGCAAGCAAAGTGTTGTGGCGGGATCTACATGTGAAGCAGAGTACATGGCAGCCTCGAAGGCAGCACAAGAAGCAGTCTGGGTGAAGGAGTTCATTACCGACCTAGGAGTCATACCCAATGCGTCGGGCCCCATGACTCTCTTCTGTGACAACACTAGAGCTATTGCCCTTGCCAAGGAGCCCAGGTTTCACAGGAAGACCAGGCATATCAAGCGTCGCTTCAACTCCATTTGTGAAAGTGTTTAAAATGGAGACATAGAGATTTGTAAAGTACATACGGACCTGAATGTAGCAGATCCATTGACTAAACCTCTCCCTAGAGCAAAACATGATCAACACCAGAACTGCATGGGTGTTCGATTCATCACAATGTAACTAGAATATTGACTCTAGTGCAAGTGGGAGACTATTGGAAATATGCCCTAGAGGCAATAATAAAATGGTTATTATTATATTTCTTTGTCCATGATAATTTTCTATTGTTCATGCTATAATTGTGTTATCTGAAAATCGTAATACATGTGTGAATGCATAGACCACAACACGTCCCTAGTGAGCCTCTAGTTGACTAGCTCGTTGATCAAAAGATAGTCATGGTTTCCTGACTATGGACATTGGATGTCATTGATAACGGGATCACATCATTAGGAGAATGATGTGATGGACAAGACCCAATCCTAAGCTTAGCTCAAAGATCGTGTAGTTCGTTTGCTGTAGCTTTTCTGAATGTCAAGTATCATTTCCTTAGACCATGAGATTGTGCAACTCCCGGATACCGTAGGAGTGCTTTGGGTGTGCCAAACGTCACAACGTAACTGGGTGACTATAAAGGTACATTATAGGTATCTCCGAAAGTGTCTGTTGGGTTGGCACGAATCGAGACTGGGATTTGTCACTCCGTATGACGGAGAGGTATCTCTGGGCCCACTCGGTAATGCATCATCATAATGAGCTCAATGTGATCAAGTGGTTGATCACGGGATCATGCATTACGGTATGAGTAAAGTGACTTGCCGGTAACGAGACTGAACAAGGTATTGGGATACCGAAGATCAAGTCTCGGGCAAGTAACGTACTGATTGACAAAGGGAATTGTATACGGATTGATTGAATCCTCGACATCGTGGTTCATCCGATGAGATCATCATGGAGCATGTGGGAGCCAACATGGGTATCCAGATCCCGCTGTTGGTTATTGACCGGAGAGTCGTCTCGGTCATGTCTGCATGTCTCCCGAACCCGTAGGGTCTACACACTTAAGGTTCGGTGACGCTAGGGTTGTTAGGAAGACTTGTATGTGATTACCGAATGTTGTTCGGAGTCCCGGATGAGATCCCGGACGTCACGAGGAGTTTCGGAATGTTCCGGAGGTAAAGATTTATATATGGGAAGTTGTCATATGGTCGCTGGAAAGTTTCGGGGCATATCAGTATTGTACCGGGGCCACCGGAGGGGTTCCGGGGGTCCACCGGGAGGGTCCACCTCTTCCGGAGGGCCTTATGTCTGTATGGAGAAGGGAACCAGCCCAAGTGGGCTGGGGCACCACACCCCCCTAGGGCCCATGCGCCTAGGGTTGGGGGAAACCCTAAGGGGGGCGCCCCCTTGCTTGGGGGGCAAGCCCCCCTCCCCTTGGCCGCCGCCCCCCTCTAGATCTCATCTAGAGGGGGCCGGCCCCCTTCCCCTATAAATAGAGGGGTGAGGGGAGGGCTGCAGACAACATCCAAGGCGCAGCCCCTCCCCTCCCCAACACCTCTCCTCCTCCATAAGAGCTTGGCGAAGCCCTGCCGGAGTACTGCAGCTTCATCACCACCACGCCGTCGTGCTGCTGTTGGAGCCCTCTTCCTCAACCTCTCCCTCCTCCTTGCTAGATCAAGGCGCGGGAGACGTCCTTGCTCCGTACGTGTGTTGAACGCGGAGGTGCCGTCCGTTCGGCACTAGGATCTGCGGTGATTTGGATCACGTCGAGTACGACTCCATCAACCCCGTTCTCTTGAACGCTTCCGCTCGTGATCTACAAGGGTATGTAGATGCACTCCTCTCTCCCTCGTTGCTAGATGACTCCATAGATTGATCTTGGTGATGCGTAGAAAATTTTAAAATTCTTCTACGTTCCCCAACAATGTCCAATCCCCTCGCCTTATGATATACTCGTCAAAACGGTAGGCCAAATTTTAGGTGCACAAATTTTGGGTTCAACAATAAACTAGGTTGCCTGGATATGCAACTAGGTGCACAACCAATATGACAAGCAACACAAAACAAGTTGAGAGGTTCATTGGTATGACTAGATATGCATGTCCAATCCCCTCGAACAATAAAGTAGGTTGCCTGGATATGCAACTAGGTGCACAACCAATAACAAGCAACACAAAACAAGTGCAAACTCAAAGTACACCAAATAAAAGCTTGCGCGAAGTAAAGGCACAAAGTAACCGCGAGTGGAGTCGATGGAGACGAGGATGTGTTTCAGAAGTTCCCTCCTTTGGGGGAGGTACAATCACAATGCTCCCCAAGAAGTCACTAGGACCACCTTATTCTCCTCACGCCCTCGCACAATGCAAGATGCCGTGATTCCACTAGCGGTGCCATTGAAGCGACATCCAAAACCTTTACAAACAAGGTTGAAGCTCTCTCCACAACTTAATTGGAGGCTCCCAACACCACCACAAAGTTTCCCACAATGGAATGAGGCTTCGAGGTGACCACTTCCGTCTAGGGTGCCCAAACACACAAGAGTAATAAGATCCACATGCGAAAGTATGGGGGAATCAAATTTCCTTTGGTAGAAGTGTAGATCTAGGTCTCCTCCCTCAATACCTAGAAAATCAACAAGTTTGGTTGTCTAGAGAAGGAGATCGGGCAACAAAGCTCTTAGGGCAACAATGGAGGAGAGAGAATGGCCAGAGGTAGGTGGGAGGTGGAAGAACCACCTCCTTTTATAGTGGCGCCCTCAAATCCAACCGTTATGTGCAGTCACGCATAGGGGCGGTACAACCGCCCAACGTGTAGCTGACCATTTGCAGAGTCGGAGCGGTACAACTGCTGGGAGGTCCAGTTGTACCGGCACATAGCAATCTACCAGAATAAACGAACGACCACCTCCATTGTACAACTGAATACTCGTAGGAATCACCCTTACGACGGTGGTTCGAGCAGTACTTGGGCCGGTTCAACCGCCCAAAAATGATGTCTGGGAATTGCTAAGTTCCTAGTGCTGCAACCACCCTGAACCTGGGTTATACCGGTAATTAAACAACTACGGAACAACCGGGCAACAATCGCCCGGGTACCGCGCTAATACAGTAGGCCCACTAGATGGTGGTTGAGTCGGTGTAAGGTGCGGTTGAACCACCAACACTCTGGGCAGTACAACCGCTATTGACACGGTATAACCGCCTTGGCGGTAGCAGCAAGCGACCACTCCACAAAGGAAGCGATACAACCGCTGCTACTTGTGGTACAACCGCTCTGGGCAAGATTCTCTGCATAGGTTAGATGAGAGGCTCTCTCCTTGAAATGGAAGGCTATACGTGGGTGCAACAAAAGGATGTGTACATGTTTGATTCACCCAATACCTTCCAATGCATACCCCTTCTTAATAGTACAAATTTCGTACGACCAAAGAAAAAAACACGTCGGAAATGCCGTTTGTGCTCTTTTCCGTTCGGAGGGGTGCCCAACTGTCTTGTGCCACATAGTATACCCGTGTAGCTTAGGCACATGTTAGTCTGCAAAATGCATTGTCATCAACACCAAAACACTCAAGGAGGGAAATGCCCTTACACCATGTCCATGACTTGTGAGTGTGGCCATCTGCTAATAGACATACCAAATCTTTGATGTGCGCCCCAACATCCTCTATGACTAGGGACATTAGAATAGTATCATAGAACTCGGAGTTGCACAATATTCATCGATACTAGTGAAGACAATATTCAAGGGCGACTGTATAAAGCCCTACATCATCACATTATTGCCTATAGGGAATATTCCTAACAGATCTCGTCATGGGATGATGGTGGAGGAGTTGATGCATCGGATACAGGTGGCGACGATGTCTATCCACTCGATGACGTGAATCCCATGAGGAGGCGACACTCTATGGCTCTGTAGGGCGGAGATGATTGGAGGCCAATGAAAAATTGGAGGGTAGAGAAAGAGTGGAGAAGGATGACAACATGCGACCTGGCAGTGGAGCTCCAACAAGCTCGCGGGGCGACAAATGGCGGCGGGGTCGGGTGGCCTCTGACAGGGCTAGCGAGGTTGGGATGAGGCAGCACAAGGCTTCAGTCGAGCGTGAGGAGGCGGTTGCGGGCTCCTCTGGGCCCAAATGAGCTCGGGGGCGGGGAATGGGCAAATCTGGGCCACAACAGGGCGCGTGGTGGAGGCTGTGACATGGTTGTTGGGAGTCCGCCTTGTCCGTGGTGACGTGCAAGTGCACAAGGCTATTGTGGCTGTTTCATGATAAGTAAGTGTCAAACCCACAGGGAGCGGAAAGGAAGGCACCACAAACCCTGGAACTACGCAGTAACTTAACACAGTTACATACACACCCAAACTGGAGTTTGGAAATAGTTTACTTTATCGGTTACTAGGGAGACAAAATAAAGAGTGTATATCACCCTAAGAACTAGAAGGTAAAAACAAGAATAAAATGACACTAAGTTAGTAAGGACGACACTTGAGTAGTAAAGTGTTTTCGAGGGTTCCGGAATCATCACTATTATTATGCACTTATATCACCTAGTCACTCTTCATGCACATAAGTGGGCGGTTCCCGGTACAGAACATGTTCTACTGTCACGTAGACTTCATGCCACATACGACACCAACTGTAGCTTCCCCGTGCCGGTTATCACATACAGTTAATTAAGGGTTTTCCCATGGACGTAGCTGGATGTGGGTTTACCTGTACTCCCCTATCAAATTGCAATGACTCAGACTGGAGGATTTTACTATCATGTGAAATTACCTCAACATCCTAACCCCTACAACGATGGTAGTGGCTTCATGGCCAATCACGGTGATAATGGGAGCGAGGCTGTTAGGTAACGCAGTAATTTCAAAAAATTTCCTATGCACACGCAAGATCCATCTAGGCGATGCATAGCAACGAGAGGGGATATAGTTGTCCATATACCCTCATAGACCATAAGCGGAAGCGTTATAACAACGGGGTTGATGTAATCGTACGTCTTCACGATCCGACCGATCTTAGCACCGAAGGTATGCCACCTCCGCGATCTGCACATGTTCAGCTCGGTGACGTCCCACGAACTCTAGATCCAACTGAGGTCGAGGGGGAGTTTCGTCAGCACGATGGCGTGATGACGGTGATGATGAAGTTACCGACGCAGGGCTTTGCCTAAGCTCTACAATGATATGACCGAGGTGGAAATCTGTGAAGGGGGGCACCACACACGGCTAAACAATCAACTTGTGTGTCTATGGGGTGCCCCCTTCCCCGTATATAAAGGAGTGGGGGAGGGGGAGGGCCGGCCCTTTCATGGCGCGCCCAAGGGGGGAGTCCAACTCTCGGACTCTCGGTGGGAGTAGGATTCCCCCTTCCCTAGTTGGAGTAGGAGAGGAAGGAAGGGGGAGAGAGAGGGAAGGAAGGGCGGGGGGGGGGGCACCCAATTCAGATTGGGCTTGGGGGGGGGGGGGCGCCCTCTACATTGGCCGCCTCTTCCTCTCTCCCACTAAGGCCCAATAAGGCTCATACACTCCTCGGGGGGTTCCGGTAACCCCTCAGTACTCCGGTAAATGCCCGAACTCATCCGGAACCATTCCTATGTCCAAACATAGCCTTCCAATATATCGATCTTTATGTCTCGACCATTTCGAGACTCCTCGTCATCTCCGTGATCATATCCGAGACTGTGAACTACCTTCGGTACATCAAAACACATAAACTCATAATACCGATCATCACTGAACATTAAGCGCGCAGACCCTACGGGTTCGAGAACTATGTAGACCCGACTGAGACTCATCCCTAGTCAATAACCAATAGCGGAACAGGGATGCTCATATTAGTTCCTACATATTCTACGAAGATCTTTATCAGTCAAACTGCATAACAATATATGTTGTTCCCTTTGTCATCGGTATGTTACTTGCCCGAGATTTGATCGTCGGTATCTCAATACCTAGTTCAATCTCGTTACCGGCAAGTCTCTTTACTCGTTCCATAATGCAACATCCCATAACTAACTCATTAGTCACATTGCTTGCAAGGCTTATAGTGATGTGCATTACCGAGGGGGCCCAGAGATACCTCTCCGATACACGGAGTAACAAATCCTAATCTCGATCTATGCCAACTCAACAAACACCATCAGAGACACTTGTAGAGCATTTTTATAGTCACCCAGTTACTTGTGACGTTTGATATCACACTAAGTGTTCCTCCGGTATTCGGGAGTTGCATAATCTCATAGTCATAGGAACATGTATAAGTTATGGAGAAGGGAATAGCAGTAAACTAAACGATCAAAGTGCTAAGCTAACGGATGGGTCAATTCAATCACATCATTCTCTAATGATGTGATCCAGTTCATCAAATGATAACTCTTGTCCATGGCTAGGAAACTTAACCATCTTTGATTAACGAGCTAGTCAAGTAGAGGCATACTAGTGACACTCATGTTGTCTATGTATTCACACATGCACTAAGTTTCCGGTTAATACAATTCTAGCATAAATAATAAACATTTATCATGATGTAAGGGAATATAAACAACAACTATATTATTGCCTCTAGGGAATATTTTCTCCAGTCTCCCACTTGCACTAGAGTTAATAATCTAGATTACATAGTAATGATTCTAACACCCATGGAGTATTGGTGCTGATCATGTTTTGCTCGTGAGAGAGGCTTAGTCAATGGGTCTGCAATATTGAGATCCGTATGTATCTTGCAAATCTCTATGTCTCCCTCCTTGACTTGATCACGGATGGAATTGAAGCGTCTTTTGATGTGCTTGTTCTCTTGTGAAATATGGATTCCTTTGCCAAGGCAATTGCACTAGTGTTGCGACAAAAGATTTTCATTAGACCTGATGCACTAGGTATGACACCTAGATCAGATATGAACTCCTTCATCCAGACTCCTTCATTTGCTGCTTCCAAAGCAGCTATGTACTCCGCTTCATACGTAGATCCCGCCACGACACTCTGCTTGGAATTGCACCAACTGACAGCTCCACCATTCAATAAAAATACGTATCCGGTTTGTGACTTAGAGTCATCTGGATTAGTGTCAAAGCTTGCATCGACGTAACCATTTACGATGAGTTCTTTGTCACTTCCATAAGTGAGAAACATATCCTTAGTCCTTTTTAGGTATTTCAGGATGTTCTTGACCGCTGTCCAGTGATCCACTCCTGGATTACTTTGGTACCTCCCTGCTAAACTAACAACGAGGCACACATCAGGTCTAGTACACAACATTGCATACATGATAGAACCTATGGCTGAAGCATAGGGAATGACTTTCATTTTCTCTCTATCTTCTACAGTGGTCGGGCATTGAGTTTGACTCAACTTCACACCTTGTAACACAGGCAAGAACCCTTTCTATGCTTGATCCATTTTGAAATTCTTCAAAACTTTAGCAAGGTATGTGCTTTGTGAAAGTCCAATTAAGTGTCTTGATCTATCTCTATAGATCTTGATGCCCAATATATAAGCAGCTTCACTCAGGTATTTCATTGAAAAATTCTTATTCAAGTATCCTTTTATGCTATTCAGAAATTTAGTATCATTTCCGATCAGCAGTATGTCATCCACATATAATATCAGAAATGCTACAGAGCTCCCACTCACTTTCTTGTAAATACAGGCTTCTCCAAAAGCCTGTATAAAACCATATGCTTTGATCACACTATCAAAGCGTACATTCCAACTCCGAGACGCTTGCACTAGTCCATAAATGGACCGCTGGAGCTTGCACACTTTGTTAGCACCTTTTGGATCGACAAAACCTTCTGGTTGCATCATATACAACTCTTCTTTAAGATATCCATTAAGGAACGCAGTTTCGACATCCATTTGCCAAATTTCATAATCATAAAATGCGTCAATTGCTAACATGATTTGGACGGACTTAAGCATCGCTATGGGTGAGAAGGTCTTATCGTAGTCAACTCCTTGAACTTGTCGAAAACCTTTTGCAACAAGTCGAGCCTTGTAGACAGTAACATTACCATCAGCGTCAGTCTTCTTCTTGAAGATCCATTTATTCTCTATGGCATGCTGATCATCGGGCAAGTCAACCAAAGTCCACACTTTGTTCTCATACATGGACCCCATCTCAGATTTAATGGCCTCAAGCCATTTTGCGGAATGTGGGCTCATCATCGCTTCCTCATAGTTCATAGGTTCGTCATGGTCAAGTAACATGACCTCCAGAACAGGATTACCGTACCACTCTGGTGCGGATCTTACTCTGGTTGACCTACGAGGTTATGTAGTAAATTAATCAGAAGTTTCATGATCATCATCATTAGCTTCCCCACTTACTGGTGTAGGAATCACTGGAACTGATTTCTGTGATGAACTACTTTCCAATAAGGGAGCAGGTACAGTTACCTCATCAAGTTCTACTTTCCTCCCACTCACTTCTTTTGAGAGAAACTCCTTCTCTAGAAAATATCCATTCTTAGCAACGAATATCTTGCCTTCAGATCTGTGATAGAAGGTGTACCCAACAGTCTCCTTTGCGTATCCAATGAAGACACATTTCTCCGATTTGGGTTCGAGCTTATCAAGTTGAAGCTTTTTCACATAAGCATAGCATCCCCAAACTTCAAGAGATGACAACTTGGGTTTCTTCCCAAACCACAGTTCATAAGGTGTCGTCTCAATGGATTATGATGGTCCCTATTTAATGTGAATGCAGCCGTCTCTAAAGCATAACCCCAAAACGATAGCAGTAAATCAGTAAGAGACATCATAGATCGCACCATATCTAATAAAGTGTGGTTACAATGTTCGGACACACCATTACGCAGTGGTGTTCCAGGTGGCGTGAGTTGCGAAACTATTTCGTATTGTTTCAAATGAAGACCAAACTCATAACTCAAATATTCACCTCCATGATCAGATCGTAGAAACTTAATTTTCTTGTTACAATGATTTTCCACTTCACTTTGAAATTCTTTGAACTTTTCAAATGTTTCAGACTTATGTTTCATCAAGTAGATATACCCATATCTTCTCAAATCATGTGTGAAGGTAAGAAAATAACGATGCCCGCCGCGAGCATCAACACTCATCGGACCACATACATCAGTATGTATTATTTCCAACAAGTCTGTTGCTCGCTCCATTGTTCCGGAAAACAGAGTCTTAGTCATCTTGCCCATGAGGCATGGTTCACAAGCATCAAGTGATTCCAAAAGTCCATCAGCATGGAGTTTCTTAATGCGCTTTACACCAATATGACCTAAACGGCAGTGCCACAAATAAGTTGTACTATCATTATTAAATTTATATCTTTTTTGTTTCAATACTATGAATATGTGTATCACTACTATCAAGATTTAGTAAAAATAGACCACTCATCAAGGGTGCATGACCATAAAATATATTACTCATATAAATAGAACAACCATTATTCTCTGATTTAAATGAATAACCGTCTCGCATCAAACAAGATCCGGATATAATGTTCATTCTCAATGCTGGCACCAAATAACAATTATTTAGGTCTAAAACTAATCCCCAAGGTAGATGTAGAGGTAGCGTGCCGACGGCGATCACATCGACTTTGGAACCATTTCCCACGCGCATCATCACCTCGTCCTTAGCTAATCTTTGCTTAATCCGTAGCCCCTGTTTCGAGTTGCAAATATTAGCAACAGAACCAGTGTCAAATGCCCAGGCACTACTGCGAGCATTAGTAAGGTACACATCAATAACATGTATATCAAATATACCTTTCACTTTGCCATCCTTCTTATCCGCCAAATACTTGGGGCAGTTCCGCTTCCAGTGACCAGTCCCTTTGCAGTAGAAGCACTCAGTCTTAGGCTTAGGTCCAGACTTGGGTTTCTTTACTTGAGCAGCCGTTCTTCTTGAAGTCCCCCTTCTTCCCTTTACCCTTTTTCTTGAAACTGGTGGTCTTGTTGACCATCAACACTTGATGCTCCTTCCTGATTTCTACCTCTGTAGCCTTTAGCATTGAGAAGAGCTCGAGAATTGTCTTATCCGTCCCTTGCATATTATAGTTCATCATGAAGCTCTTGTAGCTTGGTGGCAGTGATTGAAGAACTCTGTCAATGACACTATCATCAGGAAGATTAACTCCCAGCTGAGTCAAGTGGTTGTGGTACCCAGACATTCTGAGTATATGTTCACTAACAAAACTATTCTCCTCCATTTTGCAGCTGTAGAACTTATTGGAGACTTCATATCTCTCAATCCGGGCATTTGCTTGAAATATTAACTTCAACTACTGGAACATCTCATATGCTCCATGACGTTCAAAATGTCATTGAAGTCCCGGTTCTAAGCCGTAAAGCATGACACACTGAACTATCAAGTAGTCATCAGCTTTGCTCTGCCAGGCGTTCATAACATCTGGTGTTGCTCTTGCAGCGGGTTTGTCACCTAGCGGTGCTTCCAGGACGTAATTCTTCTGTGCGGCAATGAGGATAATCCTCAAGTTACAGACCCAGTCCATGTAATTGCTACCATCATCTTTCAACTGAGCTTTCTCTAGTAACACATTAAAATTCAACGAAACAACAACACGGGCCATCTATCTACAACAACATAAACATGCAAAATACTATCAGGTACTAAGTTCATGATAAATTAAAGTTCAATTAATCATATTACTTAAGAACTCCCACTTAGATAGACACCCCTCTAATCATCTAAGCGATCACATGATCCATATCAATTAAACCATGTTCGATCATCATGTGCGATGGAGTAGTTTGCATGTGATGTTTATCCTATCACAAGATGATGATGACCATATCATATCACTTATATTGATTGCATGTGATGTTTATCCTTTATGCATGTTATTTTGCTTAGTTCGGTGGTAGCATTATAAGATGATCTCTCACTAAATTTCAAGGTATAAGTGTTCTCCCTGAGTATGCACATTGCTACAGTTCGTCGTGACGAGACACCACGTGATGATCGGGTGTGATAAGCTCTACGTTCACATACAGCGGGTGCAAGCCATTTTTGCACACGCGGAATACTCGGGTTAAACTTGACGAGCCTAGCATATGCAGATATGGCCTCGAAACACTGAGACGGAAAGTTCGAGCGTGAATCATATAGTAGATATGATCAACATAGTGATGTTCACCATTGAAAACTACTCCATCTCACGTGATGATCGGACATGGTTTGGTTGATATGGTTCACGTGATCACTTAGATGATTAGAGAGATGTCTATCTAAGTGGGAGTTCTTAAGTAATTTGATTAATTGAACTTTAATTTATCATGAACTTAGTACCTGATAGTATTTTGCATGTCTATGTTGTTGTAGATAGATGGCCCGTGCTGTTGTTCCGTTGAATTTTAATGCGTTCCTAGAGAAAGCTAAGTTGAAAGATGATGGTAGCAACTACACAGACTGGGTCCGTAACTTGAGGGTTATCCTCATTGCTGCACAGAAGAATTACGTCCTGGAAGCACCACTAGGTGACAAACCCGCTGCAGGAGCAACGCCAGATGTTGTGAACACCTGGTAGAGCAAAGCCGACGACTACTTGATAGTTCAGTGTGCCATGCTTTACGGCTTAGAATCGAGACTTCAAAGACATTTTGAACGTCACGGAGGATATGAGATGTTCCAGGAGTTGAAGTTAATATTTCAAGCAAATGCCCGGATTGAGAGATATGAAGTCTCCAATAAGTTCTACAGCTGCAAGATGTAGGAGAATAGTTCTGTCAGTGAATATATACTCAGAATGTCTGGGTACCACAACCACTTGACTCAACTGGGAGTTAATCTTCCTGATGATAGTGTCATTGACAGAGTTCTTCAACCACTGCCGCCAAGCTACAAGAGCTTCGTGATGAACTATAATATGCAAGGGATGGTTTAGACGATTCCTGAGCTCTTCGCAATGGTAAAGGCTGCGGAGGTAGAAATCAAGAAGGAGCATCAAGTGTTGATGGTCAACAAGACCACCAGTTTCAAGAAAAAGGGTAAAGGGAAGAATGGGAACTTCAAGAAGAATAGCAAGCCAGTTGCTGCTCAAGTGAAGAAACCCAAGTCTGGACCTAAGCCTGTGACTGAGTGCTTCTAGTACAAAGGAACTGGTCACTGGAAGCGGAACTGCCCCAAGTATTTGGCGGAGAAGAAGGATGGAAAAGTGAAAGGTATATTTGATATACATGTTATTGATGTGTACCTTACTAACGCTCGTAGTAGTGCCTAGGTATTTGATACTGGTTTAGTTGCTAACATTTGCAACTCAAAACAGGGGCTACAGATTAAGTGAAGATTGGCTAAGGACGAGGTGACGATGCATGTGGGAAATGGTTCCAAAGTCGATGTGATCGCCGTTGGCACGCTACCTCTACATTTACCTTCGGGATTAGTTTTAGACCTAAATAATTGTTATTTGGTGCCAACGTTGAGCATGAACATTATATCTGGATCTTGTTTGATGCGAGACAGGTATTCATTTTAATCAGAGAATAATGGTTGTTCTATTTATATGAGTAATATCTTTTATGGTCATGCACCCTTGATGAGTGGTCTATTTTTAGTAAATCTTGATAGTAGTGATATACATGTTGATAGTATTGAAGCCAAAAGATGCAGATTTATAATGATAGTGCAACTTATTTGTGGAACTGCCGTTTAGGTAATATTGGTGTAAAGCACATGAAGAAACTCCATTCTGATGGACTTCTGAAATCACTTGATTATGAATCAGTTGGTACTTGCGAACCATGCCTCATGGGCAAGATGACTAAAACCCCGTTCTCCGGAACAATGGAGCGAGCAACAAAGTTATTGGAAATCATACATATTGATGCATGTGGTCCAATGAAAATTGAAGCTTGCGGCGGATATCGTTATTTTCTCACCTTCACAGTTGATCTGAGCAGATATGGGTTTATCTACTTAATGAAACATAAGTCTGAAACGTTTGAAAAGTTCAAACAATTTCAAAGTGGAGTGGAAAATCATCGTAACAAGAAAATCAAGTTTCTACGATCTGATCCTGGAGGTGAATATTTGAGTTATGAGTTTGGACTTCATTTGAAACAATGTAGAATAGTTTCACCACTCAAGCCACCTGGAACACCACAACGTAATAGTGTGTCCGAATGTCGTAACCGCACTTTATTAGATATGGTGCGATCTATGATGTCTCTCATTGATTTACCGCTATCGTTTTGGGGTTATGCTTTAGAGACGGCTGCATTCACGTTAAATAGGGCACCATCTAAATCCGTTGAGACGACACCTTATGAACTGTGGTTTGGCAAGAAACCCAAGTTGTCGTTTCTTAAAGTTTGGGGCTGCGATGCTTATGTGAAAAAGCTTCAACCTGATAAGCTCAAACCCAAATCGGAGAAATGTGTCTTCATAGGATTCCTAAAGGAGACTGTTGGGTACACCTTCTATCACATATCCGAAGGCAAGATATTCGTTGATAAGAATGGATCCTTTCTAGAGAAGGAGTTTCTCTCGAAAGAAGTGAGTGGGAGGAAAGTAGAACTTGACAAGGTAATTGTACCTTCTCATTATTGGAAACTAGTTCATCACTGAAATCAGTTCCAGTGATTCCTACACCAGTAAGTGAGGAAGCTAATGATGATGATCATGAAACTTCTGATCAAGTTACTACCGAACCTCGTAGGTCAACCAGAGTAAGTTCCTCACCAGAGTGGTACGGTAATCCTATTCTGTAGGTCATGTTACTTGACCATGACGAACCTACGAACTATGAGGAAGCGATGATGAGCCCAGATTCCGCAAAATGGCTTGAGGCCATGAAATCTAAGATGGGATCCATGTATGAGAACAAAGTATGGACTTTGGTTGACTTGCCCGATGATCGGCATGCCATAGAGAATAAATGGATCTTCAAGAAGAAGAGTGACGCTGACGGTAATATTATTTTCTATAAAGCTCGACTTGTTGCAGAAGGTTTTTGACAAGTTCAAGGAGTTGACTATGATGAGATCTTCTTACCCGTAGCGATGCTTAAGTCCGTCTGAATCATGTTAGCAATTGTCGCATTTTATGATTATGAAATTTGGCAAATAGATGTCAAAACTGCATTCCTTATTGGATATCTTAAAGAAGAGTTGTATATGATGCAACCAGAAGGTTTTGTCGATCCAAAAGGTGCTAACAAAGTGTGCAAGCTCCAGCAATCCATTTATGGACTGGTGCAAGCCTCTCGGAGTTGGAATATACGCTTTGATAGTGTGATCAAAGCACATGGTTTTATACAAACTTTTGGAGAAGTCTGTATTTACAGGAAAGTGAGTGGGAGCTCCGTAGCATTTCTGATATTATATGTAGATGACATATTGTTGATCGGAAATTATACTGAATTTCTGAATAGCATAAAAGGATACTTGAATAAGATTTTTTAAATGAAAGACCTCGGTGAAGCTGCTTATATATTGGGCATAAAGATCTATAGAGATAGATCAAGATGCTTAATTGGACTTTCACAAAGCACATACTTTGATAAAGTTTTGAAGAAATTCAAAATGGATCAGGCAAAGAAAGGGTTCTTGCCTGTATTACAAGGTGTGAAGTTGAGTCAGACTCAATGCCCAACCACTGCAGAAGATAGAGATAAATTGAAAGGTGTTCCCTATGCTTCAGCCATAGGCTCTATCATGTATGCAATGCTGTGTACTAGACCTAATGTGTGCCTTGCGATCAGTTTAGCAGGGAGGTAGCAAAGTAATTCAGGAGTGGATCGCTGGACAACGGTCAAGAATATCCTGAAATACCTGAAAAGGACTAAGGATACGTTTCTCGTATATGGAGGTGACAAAGAGCTTATCGTAAACGGTTACGTTCGTGCAAGCTTTGACACTGATCCGGATGACTCTAAGTCACACACTGGATACATGTTTTTATTAAATGGTGGAGCTGTCAGCTGCTGTAGTTCCAAGCAGAGCGTCGTTGCGGGATCTACATGTGAAGCGGAATACATAGCTTCTTCGGAAGCAACAAATGAAGGAGTCTGGATGAAGCAGTTCATATCCGATCTGGGTGTCATACCTAGTGCATCGGGTCCAATGAAAATCTTCTGTGTCAATACTGGTGCAATTGCCTTGGCAAAGGAATCAGATTTCACAAGAGAGCAAGCACATCAAGAGATGCTTCAATTCCATCTGCGATCAAGTCAAGGAGGGATACATAGAGATTTGCAAGATACATACGGATCTGAATGTTGCAGACCCGTTGACTAAGCCTCTCTCACGAGCAAAACAAGAACAACACCAAGACTCCATGGGTGATAGAATCATTACAATGTAATCCAGATTATTAACTCTAGTGCAAGTGGGAGACTGAAGGAAATATGCCCTAGAGGCAATAATAAAGTTGTTATTTATATTTCCTTATATCATGATAAATGTTTATTATTCATGCTAGAATTGTAATAACCGGAAACTTAGTACACGTGTGAATACATAGACAAACATAGTGCACTAGTTTGCCTCTACTTGACTAGCTCGTTGAATCAATGATGGTTATGTTTCCTAACCATAGACATGAGTTGTCATTTGATTAACGGGACCACATCATTAGAGAATGATGTGATTGACTTGACCCATCCATTAGCTTAGCACGATGATCGTTTAGTTTGTTGCTATTGCTTTCTCCATAACTTATACATGTTCCTATGACTATGAGATCACGCAACTCCCGAATATCGAAGGAACAATTTGTGTGCTACCAAACGTCCCAACGTAAGTGGGTGATTATAAAGGTGCTCTACAGGTGTCTCCCATGGTGTTTGTTGAGTTGGCATAGATCGAGATTAGGATTTGTCACTCCGATTGTCGAAGAGGTATGTCTGGGCCCTCTCGGTAATGTACATCACTATAAGCCTTGCAAGCAATGTAGCTAATGAGTTAGTTACGGGATGTAGCATTACGGAACGAGTAAAGGGACTTGACGGTAACGAGATTGAACTAGGTATTGAGATACCGACGATCAAATCTCGGGCAAGTAAGATACCAATGAAAAAGGGAACAACGTATATCGTTATGCGGTTTGACCGATAAAGATCTTTGTAGAATATGTAGGAACCAATATAAGCATCCAGGTTCTGCTATTGGTTATTGACCGGAGATGTGTCTCGGTCATGTCTACATAGTTCTCGAACCCGTAGGGTCCGCACGCTTAACGTTCGGTGATGATCGTATTATGAGTTTATGTGTTTTGATGTACCAAAGGTATTTTGGAGTCCCGGATATGATCACGGACATGAAGAGGAGTCTCGAAATGGTCGAGACATAAAGATCGATATATTGGACGACTATATATGGGCACTATTGGGCCATAGTGGGAGAGAGGAGAAGGGAGCAAAGGAGGGGGCGTGCCCCCCGAAGCCCAATCCTAATTGGGAGGGGGCCGCCCCCCTTTCCTTCCTCCTTCCTCCCCTTCCTTCTCTCCTAATTCAACTAGGGAAGGGGGGGGGGAATCCTACTCCCGGTGCGAGTGGGACTCCCCTTGGGGCGCGCCTAGGAGGCCGGCCCCCTCCTCCTCCTCCACTCCTTTATATATGGGGGAGGGGGGCACCCCATAGACACACAAGTTGATCATTGATCTCTCAGCCGTGTGCGGTGCCCCCTCCACCATAATCCACCTCGGTCATATCGTAGTGGTGCTTAGGCGAAGCCCTATTCCGGTAGCATCATCATCACCGTCATCATGCCATCTTGCTGACGAAGCTCTCCCTCGGCACTCTACTGGATCGTGAGTTCGTGGGATGTCACCGAGCCAAACATGTGCAGATCGCGGAGGTGCCGTACCTTTGGTGCTAGGATCGGTCGATCGTGAAGACGTATGACTACATCAACCGCGTTGTCATAACACTTCCGCTTACGGTCTACGAGGCTACGTAGACAACACTCTTCCCTCTTGTTGCTATGCATCACCATGATCTTGTGTGTGCGTAGGAATTTTTTTGAAATTACTGCGTTCCCCAACAACATAGACAGATGTATCTCGTCTGGAAAACTGCTGAAGCAGAAGGCGAATATTGAGCCTTCATTGATGTTGAAGATCTTTGTAACTTTAGGCCAGTGCCTGTGGATGATTGACCGTCCATCCTTCGTCCTCTTCAGGAACACTTCAACATTGAACCGTGGGTGTTGTATGAATACCTTCCTCGCCTCCTGACCATACAGGTGGTTTGGAGGTAATCATCAGTGAACTGCTTTGGAAAGGCCTGAAAACAAGGTGTGCATAAATATCTTCTCTATATTGGAAATGGGGCAAAGAAATAAAAAAGGCAAGGCATAATAGTTAGTACCATCCTGTAGTGAACTGATGTATTCTTCATTGTGTAGACAAAGATCTTGTTGTTTTTTGTCGCTAATTTCTTTATCCTAACAATCTTTTTGAGTTTCTTAACTTGACTGATATTCATGGACAACTCATTTCCCCATATGCAAAAAGGGTCGAACAGTGGGTCAAAACCTTTGACAGCAGGACCTACATGTGCAAGACCAAATTGTTAAAAACCTAAATATTAGAATGGTTCTTACAATTGCACAATAATGTGCTATTAGAAAACGAACCATGCACATGCTAACCTCAATTATAAATCACAGTGCTTCCCATTGTTTCCCTGCAACACATATAAGGTAGTTAGTCATCAGGTTATGTAAGGGTTCACATGCTATCAGTAAAATAAGTTGATGAAAGATAATCACATTGCAGATTCATCAGATTAATTCAAGCCACAGGGAAAACCCATTTATCCAAACCAAGCATGATTAAGAACTAGGAAATATAGCACTTGTATATGTTTCGCATGTATTAAGTGCAGCCAAATTCGATTTATTCCTCACATGCACAACAATACAAAATTGTACCCACGACAATTGTACATCGCATTGCAGAATTGAACCAAGCAGTTAACTAAACACCACAACAAATGAACCAAACATTAACTGAGCAGCACATTGCACAATATAACATTGAACCAAACAGTTAACTAAACACCACAATAAATGAACCAAACATTAACTGAGCACCACATTGCACAATATAACATACTCCTAATAGAAGATCATATAGTTAACCAAACAGTTAACTACAACCAATTGTAGCAATTGTATTTGTTTCTCATGTATTTACTACAGCCAAATTCAATTTATTCCTCACGTGGTATACAATAACAGAATGCACCCACAATTTTGTAAAGATAAATTCTATTTATTTCTCACATAGAAGACAATACAAAAAAGCAGCCTGAAGAATTGAACATCACATTTGCAGAATTGAACCGAACAGTTAACTCAAGACGACAACTAATTAACAAAACAATTAATAAGTGAGCACCACACTACACGACATATAGAACATACACACTAGAGCAACAAATTGCATGGTAAAATTAGGTAGCACAATTCACTAGAATTTATGAAGGAAAGGCAGGAGCAACACATGCAACGGGTAAACCGAGCATGCATAACCGATGTAGCTAGCAAATGGCAAGGTGCACCTTCAAGATTTGGGGGCTGGCATGAATGGCAGTCATCGCGACCTCATCCGCGCGTGCGGCCGTGATTTGCTTCTCCGCTGCCAAATGCTCCTTGGGGTCCTGGCTATACTGCGTGCACCATGGCTTAGTCCGGCGCTTATTTGGTGGAGGGGTCGGTGATTTGGGTGGAAGGTGTCGCGCTCGCGCCGACAGTAGGGGCATGTGGGATGTGGAAGCAGGAGGAGGATGGGGGTTGGGTGTGTATTACCTGCCTGGTTAGGCGAGGCCGAGGAGCGTGAAGGAGGGTCGCCGACGAGGAGGCGGCGGCGCTGCAAGCAAGGAGTGAAGGTTTCAACTTGGAAAGGAAGGCAGAAAGATGGGAAATGTGGCTTTTGGTAAGGGGGAGGGGGCGGGGAGGTAGATATTTCCATGGAATCCGGAAATTTGGAATCCCTTCAGCTAAAAAACTGGCACGCAAAGTGTCATCGGACATGGTCCCTTATTCAGAACTGGCGCGTGTGGACTGTAGCCGACGCACCTTCTAAGCCATGGGAGTACTATACACCGACGGTGCTCCAAGATATTTTGTGCTGCGTCTCACACGGTTGGTGCTAATAAACTGTGTGCGATCTACTTGATTTATCATCTTGATCATTTGAATTACGTAATGGGGTCACAGCTACAAAGGATGGTGTTTGAATTGTTAGAACTTATATCTGCAGTGAACATGCAACTATAGGCGTGTTGTAAAAAATTGGAATGATTCAGGGTTCGTTTGTACATTTTTATGCATTAACTGGGTTTTCCAGCCATTTTATGCGCATAATTCAAATTTGAACTACATGCACATGCTCCAGTGCATATAAACTGGTTGAAAAATCAAATATGTGTCCTTGTGTGCATGCTTAGGTCCCATGCAAGAAATGGGAATGAATTTGAAACACCAGGGCACCGTTGATTGCTGGCAAAACATTGAGATGCCCGGTTTTTAAATTCTTGTAAATCCAAAACTTGTCTGAAATTCATGAAACTTGGCATGCTATCATGTAGCAGCATCAACATGCCGTGGTACAAAATTTGCCCCATCTAGGGTAGGTTTGGGTATATGCTTCTCACAAACTGGAGCTTCTGACAACAAGCATGATGGTTTTCAGTAGAGAACATCCCACCTTTGGGGACAAAATGATATCCATTGCCTCTTATTGCTTTCAAATTTTTTTCTCGTGTCAACATAGAACAACAGGAGTGTTGTGTGAATTTTTGTGATTTTTCAGGGTTCGTTTGGACATGTTTATGCATTAACTGAGTTTTCAATGCATTTTATGTGCATAATTCAAATTTGAACTACATGCACATGCTTGAGTGCATATAAATTGGTTGAAAAATCAAATCTGTGTCCTTGGGTGCATGCTTAGGTCCCATGCAAGAAATGGGAATGAATTTCAAACACCGGGCACCGTTGATTGCCGGTAAAACATTGAGATGCCTGGTTTATAAATTTTTGTAAATCCAAAACTCGTTTGAAATTCATGAAACTTGGCATGCTATCATGGAGCGGCATCAACATGCCGCGGTACAAATTTTGTCCCATTTGGGGCAGGTTTGGGTATATGCTTCTCACAAACCGGAGCTTTTCACAACAAGCATGATTGTTTTCGGTAGGGAACGTCCCACCTTTGGGGACGAAACGATATCCATTGCCTCTTATTGCTTTCAAATTTTTTTCTCATGTCAACATAGAACAACAGGAGTGTTGTATGAATTTTTGTGATTTTTCGGGGTTCGTTTGGACATTTTATGCATTAACTGAGTTTTCAATGCATTTTATGTGCATAATTCAAATTTGAACTACATGCACATGCTTGAGTGCATATAAATTGGTTGAAAAATCAAATCTGTGTCCTTGGGTGCATGCTTAGGTCCCATGCAAGAAATGGGAATGAATTTCAAACACCGGGCACCGTTGATTGCCGGCAAAACATTGAGATGCCTCGTTTATAAATTCTTGTAAATCCAAAACTCGTTTGAAATTCATGAAACTTGGCATGCTATCATGGAGCGGCATCAACATGCCGTGGTACAAATTTTGTCCCATTTGGGGCAGGTTTGGGTATATGCTTCTCACAAACCGGAGCTTTTCACAACAAGCATGATGGTTTTCGGTAGGGAACGTCCCACCTTTGGGGACGAAACGATATCCATTGCCTCTTATTGCTTTCAAATTTTTTTCTCGTGTCAACATAGAACAACAGGAGTGTTGTGCGAATTTTTGTGATTTTTTGGGGTTCGTTTGGACATTTGTATGCATTAATTGAGTTTTCAATGCATTTTATGTGCATAATTCAAATTTGAACTACATGCACATGCTCCAGTGCATATAAATTGGTTGAAAAATCAAATCTGTGTCCTTGGGTGCATGCTTAGGTTCCATGCAAGAAATGGGAATGAATTTCAAACATCGAGGCACCGTTGATTGCCGGCAAAACATTGAGATGCCTGGTTTTTAAATCTAGTAAATCCAAAACTCATCTGAAATTCATGAAACTTGGCATGCTATCATGGAGCGGCATCAACATGCTGTGGTACAAATCTTGTTCCATTTGGGGCAGGTTTGGGTATATGCTTCTCACAAACCGGGGCTTCTCACAACAAGCATGATGGTTTTCGGTAGGGAACGTCCCACCTTTGGGGACGAAATGATATCCATTTCCTCTTATTGCTTTCAATTTTTTTTCTCGTGTCAACATAGAACAACAGGAGTGTTGTGCGAATTTTTGTGATTTTTCGGGGTTCGTTTGGACATTTTTATGCATTAACTGAGTTTTCAATGCATTTTATGTGCATAATTCAAATTTGAACTACATGCACATGCTCTAGTGTATATAAATTGGTTGAAAAATCAAATATGTGTCCTTGGGTGGATGCTTAGATCCCCTGCAAGAAATGGGAATGAATTCAAACACCGGGGCACCGTTGATTGCCGGCAAAACATTGAGGTGCCTGGTTTTTAAATTCTAGTAAATCCAAAACTCGTTCGAAATTCATGAAACTTGGCATGCTATCATGGAGCGGCATCAACATGCCGTGGTACAAATTTTGTCCCATTTGGGGCAGGTTGGGTATATGCTTCTCACAAACCGAAGCTTCTCACAACAAGCATGATGGTTTTCGGTAGGGAACATCCCACCTTTGGGGACGAAACAATATCCATTGCCTCTTATTGCTTTCAATTTTTTTCTCATGTCAACATAGAACAAAAGGAGTGTTGTGTGAATTTTTGTGAATTTTTGGGGTTTGTTTGGACATTTGTATGCATTAACTGAGTTTTCAATGCATTTTATGTGCATAATTCAAATTTGAAGTACATGCACATGCTCCATTGCATATAAATTGGTTGAAAAATCAAATCTATGTCCTTGGGTGCATGCTTAGGTCCCATTCAAGAAATGGGCATGAATTTCAAACACCGGGGTACCGTTGATTGCCGGCAAAACATTGAGATGCCTGGTTTTTAAATTCTAGTAAATCCAAAATTCGGTTAACCATTCATGTGACGCCACGTGTCTTGGTTTTAATGGCTATAGGAGGTGCCGTGCGAACAACTGCTTGACCTTGACTGAACGGGAGGCGTGCGAGCACCGTCCGGTGCGCAGGCTGACCAAGAGGCGTGCAAGCTATCCTTGAGTGTGCAGGCTCATTGAGAAGCGTGCGAGTTGTACGCTACGCAGGCTCACTGGGAAGCGAGCCCTTTGATTTCCATGCCCGCCCGCCTTGCTCGCGTCCTCTCCATTAATGGCACTCAAGCCACAGTTTAATTCGCTTTTTAAATATAAAACACTCATCGCAAACATTTTAGTTAGAACACCCGTATGCAAACCAACAGCTTCGCCAGGAAGTCAAGAGAAAATGTGCCGAGCAGGATTTCTGCAGCTCTTGATCGCAAACGATTTAGATAGAACACCCGTATGCAAAGTGAGAGCAGTGCAGGATTTGTTCATCCCTTCAACGCAAACGGTTGTTCTGGATGACCCGTGTGCAACCACGTACAAACAATTTGGTAAGATTTGCATCTGTCATATTGATATGTTGCCATTTGTCAAACTGGAAAGATTTACATTTGTTGATCTAGTAACGTTGCCATTTGTCAATCCTTGCAACACTGCGATTTGTCAAAATATGCAGCTAGAAATCATTAGCACTATGTAATTTTTGCAACTAAAATTCAGTAATTAAGCATAGATTTCATTAATACATTAAGCAGTCGTTCTTAATTTATACAAACAGTTCAACTCGACAGCTGAACCGACCAAACTTCTCCCCAATTGTTGCCAACCACGTATTGAAATAGCTAGTTCAACTATATATACTAGCTAATTTCAAGTACATTGTATAGTTCGACCACACATCTATAGTCAGATGAACTAACCAAAATAGCCCTTAAATACTACTACTACTACCACCACCACGGAGGGGCTTCATGCTACTTCCGGCAGCCTCTCCTCTGCCGAGCGCGCTCAGTAAGAGGCAAAGGAGGAGGAGGAGCCTACCGGCGAGCTGGACAAATGCAATACGGTACCTGCCGCTGCTGCACGTTCAGCGCGCTCGCCAGCTCGAACGCCCACTGCCGCTCCAGACAATCCCTCTCGAAGCAGCCGGACTGCTCATAGATCTCCTGATTCCTCGCCTCTGCGTCGGTGTGTGCTGGGGTAAGGCTCTTTGCGTGCTCGACGAGACGCTCCTCCTCTCCCCGCAGGAACTCTTTGGGCGGCGGTGGCGGAGCGGGTGATGATCCCGGCGGTCGATGGTGGGCTGGCGGCCACGGCGGCCGACGATGGGGTGGCGGCCACGACCACCACCTCCCTCCTTCAGGCCGCGGTGGCGGAGCGGGTGATGGCCATGGTGGCCGGCAGTGGGGTGGCGGCCATGATGGCCACCTCCCGCCTTCGGGCCGCGTTGGTAGAGCGAGAGATGGCCCTGGCTTTCGACGGTGGTGTGGCAGCAACGGCGGCCGGCAACAGCTGCCGACGGGCAGCGGCGGCGGAGCGTGTGGTGGGTGTTCCGCACACACCTAACAGGGATGCCACCGCCGCGGTGTAGCCTCCCAGCTTGAGCTGTCCTCTGATGACGGCGGAGTGGCTGAGCGCGACGACGGACCGGTGCCATTGGCGATTGTGGAAGAAGCAGACGAGATAAGCTATAGGGAGGAAGGGGAAAATGCGACGCAGGACTCACCGGCGTGAGGGTTTTTATAGCAGGCCGGTAAGCATTGGGATTTTGGGGGATTTCACCGAGTCGGGCGGGAAGCTTGCACAGAAACCTGCGAGGTTGCGTGGGAACAGGCTCACCGACGATTCATTGGCGCAACCGTTTGACCAAAAGAACGCCCCCGCACGCTGTGCAAGCTTGCGCTGTAAGCGGTCTACGGCAGCGGGGTGACAAGACGTGCATGAGGAGGATGAGAGGACACATACATATACAATTAATAAAAAAACCGTTTCCGATTTAATTACCTGCTATACCCCCATCCTGGTTTATAAGTAGGATTTATTAACTAAGAAAATACGAATGCATGTCGCCATAGATTATATCGTTGGTGTCGTATTTGAACATAGTTTCCAGCTATACAATTTTTGTAACATGCATTAACACTTTTTTTGGTTAAATTTAAGGTTATACACCAGCAAGCGTCTGCCCGCAACGCACACGGCTTATTCCATCACAAACAACTCTAATATATCAACTGTCTGCCACGTATCACACACGCAACTCTAATCTGATTCGTGCTTGATGTCTCCGACATCGCTCGCATAGTTCGTCTTATTTGCCACGTATCACTGTGCCGTCCTCTGTTCACGTCCCTTGGCAAGCTCTGCTCGCCGATAGGCGCCGCAATGTGTTGTGCTTGCCGTTAGGCGCCGTGACGCGCTCGGTCGCGTCCGTTGGCGCGCTCTGCTTGTGTCCTTCGACACGCTCGGCTTGTGGAAAACTTTTCCTTGAGGCGACCGCGAAGCGCTCTGCTCGCGTCCCTCCGCGCACGCTCTGCCGGCGGTTGGGCATGCGCACAATCACGTCGGGGGCCGCATATGCATGCGGTTGCGCTGCGTGCGTTGCCACGCGATGCAGTTACGCGCAGCACGATGGAGTTATGCACTGCAAATTAGAACTACCATTAGGGCCTGCCGATATTCCTGGCCATCCAGCTTCCCCTTTAATTCTCGCGGCCATTAGAACATTAGTCTCTTCAACCTTTCGATCGCACCCCACAACACAACAAGCACACCCACGACGACACATAGAGAGGGGATGTCCGACGACGCTCCAATGGATTTCGGCAAGCATAGAGTGGAGACCCACGCGAGGGAGACGGATCTCTCGGTGGTGTACACCATCGACCGGGCCGTGGTGGACGGCTACATTAATAGCATCGAGCAGTTGCTTGCTGGAGACAAGTACAAGGTGGTCGGCATCGACCTCCAGTACACCGCCAGTCGTCCCAGCATAGATCAAAAGGTTGCCGTTGCCCAGTTATGCGTGCGCCATCATGTCCTCATCTACCACTACTACATGGCCATAGAGCCATGCGACCGTTTTAACAGGTTTGTCAACAACACCGACTACAAGTTCGCCACGGTGGATACCAAAGACGATGTAAAAGCGCTCAGTGTTACGGGTTGGCATGAAAGAACCTTGTCAAAACACTATAGGGTCTGGGGCAGGACGAAGCAGGACTCCCTGGTCGAACTTGCCTCGGCCATCATCGACCCCTACTATGAAAAGATGAAGTAGGATGCCCAGAAAACTGTTGGGGAACGCAGTATTTCAAAAATTTCCTATGATCACGCAAGATCTCTCTAGGATATGCATAGCAACGAGCGAGGAGAGTGTTGTCCACGTACCCTCATAGACCGTAAGCGGAAGCGTTATGATAACACGGTTGATGTAGTCGTATATCTTCACGATCGACTGATCCTAATACCAAAAGTGCGGCACCTCCGCAATCTGCACACGTTCGGCTCGGTGACGTCCCAAGAACTCTCGATCCAACTGAGTGTCGAGGGAGAGCTTCGTCAGCACGATGGCGTGATGATGGTGATGATGATGCTACCGTCGCAAGGCTTCGCCTAAGCACTACGATGATATGACTGAGGTGGATTATGGTGGAGGGGGGCACCGCACACGGCTAAGGGATCAATGATCAACTTGTGTGTCTATGGGGTGCCCCCTCCCCGTATATAAAGGAGTGGAGGAGGTGGAGGGCCGGCCCTCTACTATGGCGCGCCCTGGAGAGTCCTACTCCCACCGGGAGTAGGATCCCCCTTTCCATGTAGTAGGAGTAGGAGAGTAGGAAAGGGAAGAGAGAAGAGAAGGAAGGAGGGGGCGCCGCCCCTCCCCCTAGTCCAATTTGGACTAGGCCTTAGGGGGTGGGGGCGGCCTGCCCTAGGCTGCCCCTCCCTCTCTCCCCTAAAGCCCATTAGGGCCCATATACTCCCCGGGGGTTTCCAGTAACCCCCCGGTACTCCGGTTAATGTCCGAACTCACTCGGAACCATTCCGATGTCCAAATATAGTAATTCAATATATCGATCTTTATGTCTCAACCACTTCGAGACTCCTCGCCATGCCCATGATCACATCCGGGACTCCGAACAACCTTCGGTTCATCAAAACACATAAACTCATAATACCGATTGTCACCGAACGTTAAGCGTGCGGACCCTACGGGTTCAAGAACTATGTAGACATGACAAAGACATGTCTCCGGTCAATAACTAATAGCGGAACCTGGATGTTCATATTGGCTCCCACATATTCTACGAAGATCTTTATCGGTCAAACCGCATAACGATATACGTTGTTCACTTTGTCATCGGTTATGTTACTTGCCCGAGATTCGATCGTCGGTATCTCAATACCTAGTTCAATCTCGTTCCCGGCAAGTCTCTTTACTCATTCATAATGCGTCATCTCGCAACTAACTCATTAGTCACAATGCTTGCAAGGCTTAGAGTGATGTGCATTACCGAGAGGGCCTAGAGATACCTCTCTGATACACGGAGTGACAAATCCTAATCCCGATCTATGCCAACTCAACAAACACCATCAGAGACACCTGTAGAGCACCTTTATAATCACCCAGTTATGTTGTGACGTTTGATAGCACATAAGGTGTTCCTCCGGTATTCGGGAGTTTCATAATCTCATAGTCATAGGAACATGTATAAGTTATGAAGAAAGTAGTAGCAATAAAACTTAACTATCATTATGATAAGCTAATGGACGGGTCTTGTCCATCACATCATTCTCTAATGATGTGATCCCATTCATCAAATGACAACACATGTCCATGGCTAGGAAACTTAACCATCTTTGATTAACGAGCTAGTCAAGTAGAGGCATACTAGGGACACTCTGTTTGTCTATGTATTCACACATGTACTAAGTTTCCGGTTAATACAATTCTAGCATGAATAATAAACATTTATTGTGATATAAGGAAATATAAACAACAACTTTATTATTGCCTCTAGGGCATATTTTCTTCAGTCTCCCACTTGCACTAGAGTCAATAATCCAGTTCACATCGTCATCTGATTTAACACCAATAGTTCACATCTTTATGTGATTAGTTCACATCTCCATGTGACTAACACCGAAAGGGTTTACTAGTCAATAATCTAGTTCACATTGCTATGTGATTAACACCCAAAGAGTGATCATGTTTTGCTTGTGATAGAAATTTAGTCAATGGGTCTGCCACATTCAGAGCCGTATGTATTTTGCAAATTTTCTATGTCTACAATGCTTACCATGGAGCTACTCTAGCTAATTGCTCCCACTTTCGATATGTATCTAGATTGAGACTTAGAGTCATCCAGATCGGTGTCAAAGCTTGCATTGATGTAACTCTTTGCGGCAAACTCTTTTGTCACCTCCATAACCGAGAAACATTTCCTTATTCCACTAGGGATATTTTTGACCGTTGTCCACTCCTGGATCACTATTGTATCCTCTTGCCAAACTTATGGTGAGGTACACAATAGGTTTGGTACACAAAATAGCATACTTTATAGAACCTATGACTGAGGCGTAGGGAATGACTTTTCATTCTCTCTCTATTTTCTGCCATGGTCGGGTTTTGAGTCTTTACTCAACCTCACACCTTGCAACACAGGCAAGAACTCCTTCTTTGACTTTTCCATTTTGAACTTCTTCAAAATCTTGTCAAGGTATGTAATCATTGAAAATATATCAAGCGTCTTGATCTATCTCTATAGATCTTGATGCTCAATATGTGAGTAGCTTCATCGAGGTCTTTCTTTGAAAAACTCTTTTCAAACACTCCTTTATGCTTTCCAGAAAATTTGACATTATTTCTGATTAATAATATGTCATTCACATATAATTATCAGAAATGTTGTAGTGCTCCCACTCACTTTCTTATAAATACAGGCTTCACCGCAAGTCTGTATAAAATCATATGCTTTGATCACATTATCAAAGTATATATTCCAACTCCGAGATGCTTGCACCAGTCCATAGATGGATCGCTAGAGCTTGCACACTTTGTTAGCACCTTTAGGATTGACAAAACCTTCTTGTTGCATCATATAAAACTCTTCTTTAAGAAATCCATTAAGGAATGCAGTTTTGACATCCATTGGCCAGATTTCATAAAATGTGCCAATTGCTAACATGATTCGGACAGACTTAAGCATCGCTACGAGTGAGAAAATCTCATCGTAGTCAACATCTTGAACTTGTCGAAAACCTTTTGCGACAATTCAAGCTTTGTAGATAGTAACACTACTATCAGTGTCCGTCTTCCTCTTGAAAATCCATTTATTCTTAATGGCTCACCGATCAACGGGCAAGTCAATCAAAGTCCATACTTTGTTCTAATACATGGATCTCATCTCAGATTTCATGGCTTCAAGCCATTTCGTGGAATCTGAGCTCATCATTGGTTCCTCATAGTTCATAGGTTCGTCATGGTCAAGTAACATGACCTCCAGAACAGGATTACCATACCACTCTGGTGCGGAACGTATTCTGGTTGACCTACGAGGTTCGGTAGTAACTTGATCTGAAGTTTCATGATCATCATCATTAACTTCCTCACTAATTGGTGTAGGAATCACTAGAACTGATTTCTGTGATGAACTACTTTCCAATTCGGGAGAAGGTACAAATACCTCATCAAGTTTTACATTCCTCCCAATGTCTTCTTTTGAGAGAAACTTCCTCTCTAGAAAGGATCCATTCTTATCAACGAATATCTTGCCTCCGGATCTGTGATAGAAGGTGTACCCAACAGTTTCCTTTGGGTATCCTATGAAGACACATTTCTCCGATTTGGGTTCGAGCTTATCAGGTTGAAACGTTTTCACATAAGCATCATAGCCCCAAACTTTAAGAAACGACAACTCAGGTTTCTTGCTAAACCACAGTTCATATGGTGTTGTCTCAACGGATTTAGATGGTGCCCCATTTAACGTGAATGCAACTGTCTCTAATTCATAACCCCAAAACGATAGTGATAAATCGGTAAGAGACATCATAGATTGCACCATATCTAATAAAGTATGGTTATGACGTTCGGACACACCATTACGCTGTGGTGTTCTAGGTGGCGTGAGTTGCGAAACTATTTCGCATTGTTTCAAATGAAGACCAAACTTGTAACTCAAATATTCTCCTCCACGATCAGATCGCAGAAACTTTATTTTCTTGTTATGATGATTTTCCACTTCACTCTGAAATTCTTTGAACTTTTCAAATGTTTTAGACTTATGTTTCATCAAGTAGATATACCCATATCTGCTCAAATCATCTGTGAAGATCAGAAAATAACGATACCCGCCGCGAGCCTCAACACTCATCGGATTGCATACATCAATATGTATTATTTCCAATAAGTCAGTTGCTTGCTCCATTTTTCCGGAGAACGGAGTTTTAGTCATCTTGCCCACGAGGAATGGTTCGCAAGCATCAAATTATTCATAATCAAGTGATTCCAAAAGCCCATCAGCATGGAGTTTCTTCATGTGCTTTACACCAATATGATCTAAATGGCAGTGCCACATATAAGTTGCACTATCATTAGTAACTTTGCATCTTTTGGCTTCAATATTATGAATATGTGTATTACTACATTCCAGATTCAATAAACCATTCACCTTGGGTGTATGACCTCAAAAGGTTTTACTCATGTAAACAGAATAACAATTATCCTTGACTTAAATGAATAACCATTTTGCAATAAACATGATCCAATCATATTATGCTTTACGCAAACACAAAATAACATTTATTTTAGGTTCAACACTAATCCCGAAGGTAAAGGGAGTGTGTGATGGTGATCTTATCAACCTTGGAATCACTTCCAACTCACATGATCACCTCGCCCTTAACTAGTCTCTATTTATTTTGCAACTCCCGTTTCGAGTTACTACTCTTACTAATTGAAACAGTATCAAATACCGAGGTGTTGTTATAAACACTAGTAAAGTACACATCAATAACATGTATATCAAATATATACTTTTGTGCACTTTGCCATCCTTCTTATCCACCAAGTATCTAGGGCAGTTCCACTTCCAGTGACCATTTCCTTTGCAGTAGAAGCACTCAATTCCAGGCTTGGGTCTACCTTTCAGCTTCTTCATGGGAGTGGCAACTTGCTTGCCTTTCTTCTTTGAAGTTCCTCTTTATTTCCCTTTGCCCTTTTCGTGAAACTAGTGGTCTTGTTAACCATCAACACTTGATGCTATTTCATGATTTCTACCTTCACCGATTTCAGCATCGCGAAGAGCTTGGGAATTACTTTCGTCATTCCTTGCATATTATAGTTCATCACTAACCTCTAGTAACTTGGTGATAACTGACTAGAGAACTTTACCAATTACTATCTTATCTGGAAGATTAACTCCTACATGATTCAAGCAATTGTTGTACCCAGAAAATCTGAGCACATGCTCACTGGTTGAGCTATTCTCCTCCACCTTGTAGGAAAAGTACTGTCAGAGGTCTCATACCTCTCGACAGGGGCATGGGTATGAAATACCAATTTCAATTCTTAGAACATCTTATATGTTTCGTGGTGTTCAAAACATTTTTGAAGTCCCGGTTCCAAGCCGTAAAGCATGGTGCACTAAACTATTAAGTAGTCATCATACCGAGCTTTTTCAAACGTTCATAATGTGTGCATCTGCTCCTGGAATAGGTTTGTCACCTAGCGGTGCATCAAGGACATAATTCTTCCGTAAAGCAATGAGGATAATCCTCAGATCATGGACCCAGTCCGCATCATTGCTACTATCACCTTTCAACTTATTTTTCTCTCGGAACATATCAAAAAATAAACGGGGAGCTACACCGCAAGCTATTGATCTACAACATAGATATGCAAATACTATCATGACTAAGTTCATGATAAATTAAAGTTCAATTAATCATAAGAACTCCCACTTAGATAGACATCCCTCTAGTCATCTAAATGACCACGTGATCCAAATCAACTAAACCATGTCCGATCACCACGTGAGATGGAGTAGTTTTCAACGGTGAACATCACTATGTTGATCATATCTACTATATGATTCACGCACGACCTTTCGGTCTCCAGTGTTCCAAGGCCATATCTGCATATGCTAGGCTCGTTAAGTTTAACCCGAGTATTCCGCGTGTGCAAAACTGGCTTGCACCCGTTGTATGTGAACATAGAGCTTATCACACCTGGTCATCACGTGGTGTCTCGGCACGACGAACTGTCACAATGGTGCATACTCAGGGAGAACACTTATACCTTGAAATTTAGTGAGAGATCATCTTATAATGCTATCGCCGAACTAAGCAAAATAAGATACAAAAAGGATAAACATCACATGCAATGAAAATATGTGACATGATATGGCCATCATCATCTTGTGCCTTTGATCTCCATCTCCAAAACATCGTCATGATCTCTATCGTCACCGGCATGACACCATGATCTCCATCATCTTGATCTCTATCAACGTGTCGTCACATGGTCGTCTCACCAACTATTGCTTTTGCAACTATTGCTATCGCATACGATAAAGTAAAGCAATTATATGGCGCTTGCATCTTATGCAATAAAGAGACAACCATAAGGCTCCTACCAGTTGCCGATAACTTTAACAAAACATGATCATCTCATACAACAATTTATGTCTCATCACGTCTTGACCATATCACATCACAACATGCCCTGCAAAAACAAGTTAGACGTCCTCTACTTTGTTGTTGCAAGTTTTACGTGGCTACTACTGGCTGAGCAAGAACCATTCTTACCTACGCATCAAAAACCACAACGCGGTATAGTGATTGCTTTTTGATCTTTAGAGAGAACCCTGTTCGTTGAATTCGATTCAACTAAAGTTGGAGAAACAGACACCCACTAGCCACCTGTGTGCGAAGCAATGTCAGTAGAACCAGTCGCGCGTGAGCGTACACGTAATGTCGGACTGGGCCGCTTCATCCAACAATACCGCCGAATCAAGAATCAACTAGTGACGGCAAGCAATGTGTATATACCCACGCCCATAACTCCATTGTGTTCTACTCATGCATATAACATCTACGCATAAACCTGGATCGGATGCCACTGTTGGGGAACGTAGTATTTCAAAAATTTCCTATGATCACACAAGATCTATCTAGGAGATGCATAGCAACGAGCGGGGAGAGTGTTGTCCACGTACCCTCGTAGACCATAAGCGGAAGCGTTATGACAACCCGGTTGATGTAGTCGTATGTCTTCACAATCGACCGATGCTAGTATCTAAAGTATGGCACCTCCGCGATCTGCACACGTTCGGCTCAGTGACATCCCACGAACTCTCGATCCAGCTGAGTGTCGAGGGAGAGCTTCATCAGCACGACGGCGTGATGACGGTGATGATGATGCTACCATCGCAGGGCTTTGCCTAAGCATTACGATGATATGACCGAGGTGGATTATGGTGGAGGGGTGCACCACACATGGCTAAGGGATCAATGATCAACTTGTGTGTCTATGGGGTGCCCCCTCCCCGTATATAAATGAGTGGAGGAGGGGGAGGGCCAGCCCTCTACTATGGCGCGCCCTGGGGAGTCCTACTCCCACCGGGAGTAGGATTCCCCCCATTCCATGTAGTAGGAGTAGGAGAGTAGGAAAGGGAAGAGAGAAGAGAAGGAAGGAGGGGGCGCCGCCCCCCTAGTCCAATTCGGACTAGGCCTTGGGGAGGCGTGCGGCCTGCTCTAGGATGCCCCTCCCTCTCTCCCCTAAAGCCCATTAGGCCCATATACTCCCCGGGGGGTTCCGGTAACCCCCGGGTACTTTGGTTAATGTCCAAATTCACTCGGAACCATTTCGATGTCCAAACATAGTCATCCAATATATCGATCTTTATGTCTCGACCATTTAGAGACTCCTCGTCATGCCTGTGATCACATCTAGGACTCTGAACAACCTTCGGTTCATCAAAACACATAAACTCATAATACCGATTGTCACCGAACGTTAAGCATGCGGACCCTACCAGTTCGAGAACTATGTAGACATGACCGAGACATGTCTCCGGTCAATAACCAATAGCGGAACCTAGGTGTTCATATTGGCTCCCACATACTCTACAAAGATCTTTATCGGTCAAACTGCATAGCGATATACGTTGTTCCCTTTGTCATCGGTTATGTTACTTGCCCGAGATTCGATCGTCGGTATCTCAATACCTAATTCAATCTTGTTACTAGCAAGTCTCTTTACTCGTTCCGTAATGCATCATCCCGCAACTAACTCATTAGTCACAATGCTTGCAAGGCTTAGAGTGATGTGCATTACCGAGAGGGCCCAGAGATACCTCTCCGATACACGGAGTGACAAATCGTAATCTCGATCTATGCCAACTCAACAAACACCATCAGAGACGCCTGTAGAACTTCTTTATAATCACCCAGTTACGTTGTGACGTTTGATAGCACACAAGGTGTTCCTCCGGTATTCGGGAGTTGCATAATCTCATAGTCAGAGGAACATGTATAAGTTATGAAGAAAGTAGTAGGAATAAAACTTAATGATCATTATTCTAAGCTAATGGATGGGTCTTGTCCATCACATCATTCTCTAATGATGTGATCCCGTTCATCAAATGACAACACATGTCCATGGCTAGGAAACTTAACCATCTTTGATTAACGAGCTAGTCAAGTAGAGGCATACTAGGGACACTCTGTTTGTCTATGTATTCACATATGTACTAAGTTTCCGGTTAATACAATTCTAGCATGAATAATAAACATTTATCATGATATAAGGAAATATAAATAACAACTTTATTATTGCCTCTAGGGCATATTTCATTCAAGAACAAGTCCCGTATCCTGGCACAAGGCCTAGATGCAGCAACTGGATGAACCCCACCTCAGGTTCGCGGCCAAGAGCGTGTACACATGCTACGAGATGCACATGCGGATCGTTGACATGAGGAATTACCTCGTTATCCAAATCTATGTGCCCGGATCGATCCACAAGAAGAGCAAGCATCACAATAAGTAGATGATGATCAGATGATCGTTTATGCTAGTTAATCATGCATGTAATATATAGTTTACTTTATTGGTGCGTGTGGAAATGTCATGTGTGTAGTAGCCACCTATGTAATTATGCATGTAACAGGTTACTTTGGTGTTTGCAAATGCCATGGTTGTAGTAGCCACCTATGTAAGTGGATGTTTAATTTGGTTATGCAAGCATATCCTTATAAGTGTGTGTGTGTGTGTATATATGTTGTTGTTCTGTATGCAATCCCATCGCACAACACACACGTCTTATTAGCAGCAACCGTCTGTGTTCTTATCGGTCTTCAGACACATTTCTAATTACAGACCTATTTGCCGCGTATCACACACATCTTGTTAAGTTAAACCATTTCTGTTCTCATGTCTCAACGCAAGCAGTTCATCCGAGTGAACCGCATGCCGTATATCGCACACACCTTTGATCTGGCTGACCGTTTCTGTTGTGTTTCCTAATCACAAACAGTTCATCCGAGTGAACCATATGCTGTGTATCGCACACGCCTCCATCTGGCTACCCATTTCTTTTGTTCCTCCTCATCGCAAACTATCGTGGAAACGTCACGACAGATGTCCTAGTGTGAAGACTTAGTCATGAGGCCATCGCGTTGAGGTTAGCTCAAAGGGGTTAAACAAGACAAAGGACACGGGATTTTAGACTGCTTCGGCCCCTAATGATGAAGGTAAAAGCCTAGTCTAGTTTGTAATTGGTATTGCTAGGGTTTCGATGAACAAGGAGAGAATATGCTTGACCCGGCAATCGATCTCTTGTTTCTTGTCCCTAAACCATCGCTGGGTCGTCCCTTTATATACACAGGTTGACACCCGGTGGTTTACAGAGTCCCGGCCGGCTCATAAACTTGTCCGGCTCAGTTTCTACCTTTTCATATCTTACAACACAAGTTATACATCTTATGGTAGTTTATATCTATGGGTCATAATCCGCCTTTGGGCCTTGGGCCCTCTTGTTAACTCTCCTTCGTAAAGCACCGTACTCCTTGTCCTCGTGGACTATGATAGGAACAACTCACTATGAGTATAATCCGGCCTCTCCTGGGCGGTTTATACCCAATAGTTATATCCCCAACATTAGGCCCCAGATTGATTTGAACATGTTCATGTCAATCTTCAGTACTTAGAAAAATTCCTTCTTCAATATCTTGACAAAAATCTTTTAAACCGTCATGACGTCATCTTCCAAGACCATGATAATCCGTCGTGACGCCATTTGCTATTAACTTTACACAGAACCCAAATCTTTTAATGTATCTCTTTTAATGAACCTCCAGAAATCGAAGCGTCTGCATATGTACAGATCCGTTTTCCGACCTCCTCGATTCTTGTGCATGTCACTTATCCATTCACCTTATAAATAGGGCCAGGGGTCTTTTTCATTTTCCCCTCGTGCCTCTTCATCCCATCGTCTTCCTCAAGTCGCACCAGTGATTCGACTCCGCCGCCGCCGTTGTACTTCGCCTCTGCTTCGACCTTGGCCGCTGCATCACCCTAAACGCACCAGAAAATCACGGCGCCTCTCCGCCGTTCCCTTAGCACCAGTAAGCTTTCCTTTCCTCCATCGTAGATATGCTTATAGGGTTTGAGCGTTCATCGGTGTTCATCACTGCGCGGTGGCCCTTTGATTTAAACCTTGATATTCAACCTGTATAGTGATGGCCATAGTCCTTCTTTTCTCATCAATGCATCTCGTTTAAGTAGAAAACGCCAGTCTGAACCTTTATCGACTGCTTCGGTAACCATATTTAGGTCTGAATAAAGTTTCATTTTCTGACCCGTGGTAGATCCAAAATTATAGTGCCAACTTGTGAAACTTGTTTTTCCATCACTTAGTTATTTCAGATCTGTACCTTCAATATCAATATAGGCGGTTTAACTTTAGAAAATGATAGCCCGCCAGGTACCATTAGTCCCCTCCTAAACCGCCAATCGCTTAGCATTGTACCTCTGACAACACCGATATCCGGTTTAACAATTTTGCATGCTTCAACACTTTCCATCTTTTAACCTGCAACGCTTTATGCTTGTCAATCACGAATCTTAAACTGGCACAAACCTTCCTGCAATTTGTCAAAGAAATGGCCAAGTCTTTTTATGCCTGCAACTGGGTTTCGTCCCGGATTATGGAAGAAGATCTGAACGGCTGTGTTGCAACTGGCGCTTTACCCAAACAAAGTGAAATCCATTGGAGAGCTCCCGATCCAGAGAATCCTCATGAGCCCAAGGATGGCGAAATAATTGTGTTTGTTGATCATCTGAGCCGTGGTTTTAAACCTCTCGGATCAATTTTTTTCGTGATGTGCTTGCTAGGTTCCAACTCCACCCTCAAGATATTGGACCTAACTCTGTGTCCAATATTTGTATTTTTCAAGTGTTTTCCGAGGCTTATCTGCAAGAAGAGCCGACCGTTGAACTGTTCAGAGACTTGTTCTATCTAAACCGCAGTACTGAATTTACAGATGGGCCCAACACTGAACTTGGCGGTGTTTCAATTCAGAAAAGGAAATATGTCAGCTTCCCTCATGCCAAGCATCACAGTCACCCCAAGGATTGGAACCAGACTTGGTTCTATTGCAAAGATACGTCCCCAGATGAAGAAAATCCTCTACCGGGTTATCGTGCTCACCGTCTTACCCATACACATCCATTTCCCCAAAGGCTGACCGCAAAAGAACAGGCCAAGTATGCACCACAGCTTGCAAAGCTCAGAGCCTTTGTGGCTAATGGTTTAACATGCCTTGACTTTGTTCATTGCTGGATATCTTGGGGCATTTTGCCTTTAAGCCGTCACCCCGGTTTAATGTGTGATTACATAGGGGATTTAAAAGACCCTCAATGGCACACTAACATTCAGTTAACTGATGCTGAAATTACTGAAGCTGTCAAAAAGATACCGGTTGAACCGGTGACTGTCTGCAGCAAAACAGGGCTTAATCTCTTTTTTGTTTCAAACAAACCGCCAGCTGTAAGAATTACATGACCCCTGTTTTAACCTGATATTCTTAACCCTTCCTTATAACCTTTGTCAATCTTTTAATAGGGTGATGATCCATTCTGGAAGAAGAAAGCTCAGGATAAACCGGCCAAGACGCCTCGCCCCAAGACAAAGGTCATCAAAAGGCCTGCCAAGAAGAAAACCGCCGAATCCGTCGAGCTGAACATTGATGAAGATCTTGATAACCCGGAATCAGAGGTAGAACTTGACTCTCTTGGTTCCTTTTTCATACACCTCATTGACAATGACCATTATCACGATGACACTGATGCTAGCCGGGCTGATGATGTAGAGGTAATTATTCTTTCCTCCGGTTCAGATCCTTTGCCAACACAGAAAACCCGTCAAGCAAACCGGAAAGTAAAATTTTCACACCCTCTATCTTATCTGGATCCAAACTTTCTTTTGAAGAAACAATAACATGAAGCTCGCCGTACAACTCGACATAGTGGCCAGGTGGTTACTTCGTCTGGTTTACCGAACACGCCGGTTCGTAAATGCCGCTCAGAGGTTTCATCTACTCCTGACACATCTTATCCCAAGGCAGGTTATTTTCGGCAACCTCTTAATCCATCTGACTCAAACTATCAGGGAACATCTCATTCATCGTCTGGCGAGTCAACAGGGACACATCTTCCACCTCCTAAAACTATTCTTGGGTGAGCATATCAAAACTAACCCTTTACACCTTGCGCCTGCTTAATATGCTAACCTTTAGGTCCATTCATTTTAGAGCCAAGGCCAGACCTAGCAAAAAAGCCAAATTTAATAAACCGGCTGATGATGACACAGCAGCTGACCCAGAAAATACTCCAGAACCATCTGAACGAAATACTGATGCTGTCCTTGATGATCCGCCAGCACAAGACCATGACACCTTTGTTGAGCAAGTGGAAATTGATCCGATGGCTCATGATGATAACCCGCCAAGTCCAACCAAAGCTGCTGATGACAAAATGAACGATGTTGTCATTACTGGCGTTAGCTATACAGCCCCCGGCAACCCCACTGCTCTGTCAAAACATAGCGCCAAAGAGGAATTTTCTGCTGTAGACAAGGGCAAGTGGAAGGTGGATATGGAAAGCTATGCCCATCTCAGCGCCGAAGATATCCACTCTGGGTTTTTAAACCGGCTATATACCAGCCGTGATTATGAAGCCGGGTTATTGAACATGATGAAGGAGCAATATGAGGTAAGCACTTCTGTATAACTACTCTTCCCTTATAACCAGTTTAGTGCGACTAACTCCAGTAGCCCCCAAGGGACGGTTTATAGTACTGATATGAGTCGGGACTTTGTAGAAAATACTTCAACCTTCACTGTGTAACTCCTAAGGACCGGTTTATCTTTTCAAGATGAACCGGGGCTTTTTTTTATCAAACTCAACATTCATATACAAATCTGTGTAAACCGATGAACCACCAAGTTGATTGATGGCAGCAAAATCCATAGTCTTTAACTTGAACAAATATGCATAGTCCCCAAGTGCCAAGTATATGACTTGTCATGTGCTTGGGACTTTGTAATATTTTTGGAGAAGAAACAATAGCCATTAGCTCCCAAGTGCCAAGTGTATGACTTGTCATGTGCTTGGGACTTCAAATATATACTGCCAACTTACAAATTGCATACCTATTGCAGGCTGAGCTTATCAAAAAGGAATCCCAAGTCACGGACCTTCAAGAGAATATCAAAACTCAACAAGCCAAGACTTCCAAGGCCAAAGAAGAGCTGACCAATGCTTTAGCAGCTATGGAAAAGCTAAAAGAGAACTTTAAGAGTGAGCGGGCGGGCTGGGATACAGAAAAAGCCACTCTACCGAAGAAGGCTGAGGATGCTGAAGCGGCCCTTAATCCGGTCGCGAAGGAATTAACTGGCTTAAAGCGGCAAATAAGTTCCATGACTACTGCTATCTTTGGTGAGTAATCATCTTCACAAACCGTAAACATGTATTATCAAATAGACCGTTGGTTTACCAATTTTGTCAATGTAGGGAGTCATGTTGCTCATCTGGGCTCAGACATGCGTCAAAGTCTGAAGGATGCCTATACCTTTATAGAACAGCTATATACCGGCGTACAACGGGTCATCTGCACAACTTCTCATAATAAACCGCCCCAACTTTGATCAAAGATACATTGGTACGGCTAGCTGTGATGCCTGCCCGGATTGAGGAACTGAAGAAATCGGCTGCCAGGGTGGGTGCTCTTACCGCATTGACGCGAGCCAAAGCCTGGATCTCTGATCTTGATCCGGCCGATCTTGGAAAGGGCTATCCTAGCATAAAAGAGGACGAGTCAGATTTTGATAATGATGACCTCAAAGCTTTGACAAGGGAGATGCGTCCACTGGCTAGCAAATTGGCTGAAGAAACTGATTTGTCACATTATCAGGCTATTTATGATGACAACAACAAGAAGGTTAATCCGCCGAGTTGCAACACTCCTGATCTTATTCCGCCAATCCGTAAGCATACTTATGCTCCTGATGTTGACCCCTCTTCACGTATAAGCGATGAAGCTGTATTCAGAGCCTTAACTGGGATCGATTGGTGAACCAATGACTTCCAGCAATTGGGTAGAGAAGAGGAGGGTGAACCGGCGTAGGATGATCCACAACCTTCAAGCCAGCCCGATCAAGATTCATAAACCGGTAGCCGGTTTAGCTTCTTCCCTCTGCAAGACTTGTTTGAAACAATTATTCTTATGGGCAACAAACCGCCTTGTAATAGGCTAGTTGAAACACTTGGTCTGCTATGCCATCATGCATATTTACTTTGCATGACACTGTTAATCCGCCATGTTAATATATGCTATGTCTGCTTATAATATTGTAGCACCATAGAATCTGCTCCTGCAATTAATAAAATAAAAAACATCCTAGCGGTGTACCGCTAGACGGGTTATCTTGCCCAACAACATAGTTTATAACCATGGATAAGCATAAAAATAACCATATACAATGTAAGATATACCATACCTGTGATATTTTATCACATTGTTGGCTTAGCAATCCGATATAATAAGGGTGATAACCCATAACTTGAATACTGGTAATCATCATCTATTTGCCGGTTTACGAACGGGCCCAGGCCGGATCAATAAACACCGGACAATAGCTTTCCGCTTGCTGGTGACTTATAGTCAAAGGCCAGGCCGGGTTAATAAGTATAGATAAAACATACTCATAAAACATTATAAACTGAAAAAATCAAGAAGGATTTAAATAGTCATAATTGTGGTCTTGCACTGATCAAGAGGGTTTAAGATATGGTTCGGATACGACCAAAGCCCTCAAATGATTTCCCTGGTGGCCTTACGCCTATCAAGAGGTGTAACTATGGTTCTAATACGACCAAGCCCCCAAGTGATTTCCCTGGTGGCCTTATGCCTATCAAGAGGTGTAGCTATGGTTCGAATACGACCAAGCCCCCAAGTGATTTCCCTGGTGGCCTTATGGCAATCAAGAGGTGTAGCTATGATTCGAATACGATCAAGCTCCCAAGTGATTATGTGGGCTGTGCCCAAGGGGTACCTATGTTTGAGCCGTGCTGTGCAACAGACTCTCTTTGGTCCCTTTAATTGAAGCCTCCAAGTAGACCAGAGCTATGCTCATATGAAGTTATAATATTGGCTTGATAGCCGGATTACCAAGGTAACCAGAGTTGTGCTCTTATTTTATGGGCTTGATAGCCGGATTACCAAGGTAACCAGAGCTGTGCTCTTATTATATGGGTTTGATAGCCGGATAAAACTTATTTAAAAGAACGACATAGGCTCGCTTTAGCAAGGATGTCGGTTTATTATATCAATCATAATATATACATTGTATAAATATGTACATAAGGAGAGCCTGTGGCTCAAGTGTAGTATGGCCTAAGCTGAGCAATATTCCAAGGCCGGTGGGTCTCCTCCTTCGACGTGCGTGAGTCCTTGTGGTCTCGAACATCGATAAGGTAATATGACCCGTTATTTAGATTCTTGCTGACCACAAAGGGTCCTTCCCAAGGCGGGGATAACTTGTGCATATCAGTCTGATCCTGGATGAGCCGGAGCACCAGATCGCCTTCTTGAAAAGTTCTGGTTTTAACCCAGCGGCTGTGGTAATGGTGCAGATCTTGCTGGTAAATCATCGAACGAGCCGCTGCGATGTCACGCTCTTCATCTAACAGGTTAAGTGCGTCCCGACGTGCTTTTCCATTGTCAGCTTCAACATAAGCCGTCACGCGGGGCGAGTCATGACAGATGTCACTAGGGAGAACTGCCTCTGCTCCATAAACCATGAAAAAGGCGTATAACCCGTAGACCTGTTGGGGGTGGTATTAATGCTCCATAACACAGAAGGTAACTCCTCGACCCAACAACCCTGCGTCCTCTACAAGGGAACTATAAGCCGGGGTTTGATACCTCTCAAAATCTCTTGGTTGGCTCTCTCAGCCTGACCATTAGACTGGGGGCGAGCCACTGATGATACATCAAGCTGGATATGCTCACGTTGACAAAAATATTCCATAGCTCCCTTGGAATGGTTAGTGCCATTGTCAGTTATAATGCTATGTGGAAAGCCAAAGCGGAAAATCACCTTCTTCATGAATTGTACCGACATTGCTGCATCACACTTAACTCACTGGCTCTGCCTCTACCCATTTAGTAAACTTGTCAACTGCCACCAAGAGGTGGGTCTTCTTATCTTTGGATCTTTTAAAGGGCCCAACCATATCAAGTCCCTAGGCTGCAAATGGCCAAGTAATTGGAATCATCCTTAATTCCTGAGCCGGAACATGAGCTCGACGTGCAAATTTCTGACAACCGTCACACCTTCTGACCAAGTCCTTAGCATCAGCATGAGCCGTCAGCCAATAAAAACCGTGACGAAAAGCTTTGGCTACCAGAGATTTTGAACCGACATGATGACCACAGTCCCCTTCATGGATCTCACATAGGATCTCACAACCTTCTTCTAGAGACACGCAGCGTAGAAATGCCCCTGTGACACTACAGTGATGCAACTCTCCATTGACAATAGTCATTGACTTAGACCACCAGATTATCTGCCTGGCCAAAACTTTATCTCCAGGTAACTCACCCCGGGTCATATACGCCAAATAGGGAACTGTCCAATCCGGGATAACATGAAGAGCTGCCACCAACTGAGCCTTCGGGTCACAGATAGCCAAATCCTCCTCTGTGGGTAACTTGACCGACGAGTTATGAAGGACATCAAGAAAAACATTGGGCGGCACCGGTTTACGTTGAGAACCCAACTGGCTTAAAGCGTCCGCCACTTCATTCTTTCTCCGGTCCACATGCTCAACCTGATAACCCTTGAAGTGACCAGCAATAACATCCACCTCCCGTCGATAAGCCGCCATGAGTGGGTCTTTGGAGTCCCAAGTACCTGATACTTATTGAGCTGCCAAATCCGAGTCACCAAAGCACCTAACCCGGCTTAAGTTCAAGCTCAATTCCACTACATTGTTAGTGCAAGGAAACATTAAGCGGAGAACATAACAAAATTTATCACCTCGAGGGGAAGCTAGCACAACTCCAGCCCCCGAGCCCTCCAATTGCCTGGACCCATCAAAGTGAATAGTCCAATATGTGTTATCCGGTTTTTCCTCCGGTCTCTGCAACTCTGTCCAGTCATTGATGAAATCCACAAGTGCCTGGGTGATTGTCGTACGAGGCATATATTTTAACCCGCGAGGTCCAAGCTCAATGGCCCACTTGGCAACCCCGCCAGTTGCTTCCCTGTTTTGGATTATATCTCCCAAAGGAGCAGAACTGACCACAGTGGTGGGATGACCCTGAAAATACTATTTAAGCTTCTGGCTTGCCATAAAAACTCTGTACACCAGCTTCTGCCAATGTGGGTATCTCTGCTTGGACTCAATGAGAACCTCACTGATGTAATAAACTGGCCGTTGAACCGGATATTCCTTGCCTACCTCCTTTCTCTCTACCACAATAGCCACACTGACAGCCCTGGCATTGGCAGCCACATATAGCAACAATGGCTCCTTATCAATAGGAGCAGCAAGGACAGGTGGCTCGGCTAACTTCTTTTTCAAGTCCTCAAACGCCGCATCAGCAGCATCACTCCAGACAAAACTGTTTGTCTTTTTCATCATCTGATATAGAGGGATATCTTTCTCCTCCAACCGGTTGATAAAATGGCTCAATGCTGCAATACGACCCGCCAGATGTTGAACATCATTGATACATGCCGGTTTAGCCAGAGAAGTAATTGTTTTGATCTTTTTAGGGTTAGCCTCAATGCCCCTATTAGACACCAAAAATCCCAAGAGCTTGCCTGCCAGTACACCAAAGGCACATTTGTCCGGATTAAGCATCATCTTATAAATTTGGAGATTATCAAAAGTTTATTTCAAATCATCTATCAACGTCTCCTCTTTCCTGGACTTCACAATAATATCATCCACATAAGCATGAACATTGCGCCCAATCTGAGTACGAAGACAATTTTGCACAAAGCGCTGATAAGTCGCCTGGGCACTCTTGAGCCCAAAATGCATAGACACATAGCAGAAGGCTCCAAGGGAGTTATAAAAGTTGTCTTCTCCTGGTCCTTAACTACCATCTTGATCTGATGATAACCAGAATAAGCATCCAGAAAACTCAAACACTCACAACCCACCGTAGCATCAATAATCTGATCAATACGAGGGAGGGCGAAAGGATCAGCCGGACAAGCCTTGTTTAAATCTGTGTAGTCTACACACATGCGCCAAGTTCCATTCTTCTTAAGTACCAGCACCGGGTTAGCCAACCACTCAGGATGAAATACTTCAACTATAAACCCGGCTGCCAGGAGCCGGGCTACCTCCTCACCAATAGCCTTACGCCTTTCTCGTTGAAGCGGCGGAGAAACTGCTTGACCGGTTTAAACTTAGGATCAATATTAAGAGTGTGCTCAGCGAGTTCCCTCGGTACACCTGGCATGTCAGAAGGTTTCCATGCAAAGATGTCCCGGTTCTCACGGATGAATTCGATGAGCGTGCTTTCCTATTTCAGATCCAGATTAGCACTGATGCTAAACTGCTTGGATGAATCACCAGGAACAAAATCAACTAACTTGGTTTCCTCAGCCGATTTAAACTTCAAGTCCGGATCATGCTCTGTAGTTGGCTTTTTTCAAGGAAGTCATATCCACCGGATCAACATTGTCCTTATAAAATTTCAACTCCTCTATTGCACAAACCGATTCAGCATAAGCCGCATCACCTTCTTCATATTCGAAAGCTATCTTTCGGCTCCCATGTACTGTGATGCTCCCCTTATGACATGGCATCTTGAGTTGTAGATAAACATAACAGGGTCTTGCCATAAACTTAGCATAAGCCGACCGTCCAAACAGGGCATGATAAGGGCTCTTGATTTTCACCACCTCAAAGGTCAACGTCTCTGACCTAGAATCATGATCATCTCCAAAAGCAACTTCCAGGGCTATCTTACCAATTGGATATGCCGACTTACTAGGCACCACTCCATGGAAAACAGTGTTTGACAGTTTAAGATTTTTATCCGTCAAACCCATACGACGGAAGGTGTCATAATAAAGGATATTAATGATGCTCCCTCCGTCCATGAGCACCTTGGTGAACTTATACCCTCCAACCCGAGGCGCAACCACTAATGCCAGATGACCCGGATTATCAACCCGGGGCGGATGATCCTCTCGACTCCACACAATGGGCTGCTCAGACCAGCACAAGTAACGGGGCACTACCCGTTCAACGGAGTTTACTGCCCTTTTATGAAGCTTCTGATCCCGCTTGCACAAACTTGTGGTCAAGATGTGATATGCCCACTACTCAACTGTTTCAGGTTACTCTGATATCCAGACTGCTGCTGCTGATTCCCCTGACTAGACTGCTGATCATAACCGCCCTGATTGCCTTGATTGCCTGGATGACCTTGGTGACCTTGATGACCTTGGAACCCAGAGCCTGCACCACACCTCCATAACCCGGACCCTGTGAACCGGATCCTGAACCGCCTCCCGGTCCATGGTTGCTTTGAAAAATATTTGAATTCTTGAACTCCCTCATGATGTAACAATCTTTCCAAAGGTGAGTAGATGGTCTTTGACGTGTACCATGCTTCGGGCAGGGCTGATTCAACATTTGCTCAAGATTAATGCCTGATCCTACGGTCTGTGGGGCGGCCTGCCCTTACGTCCCTGGCCATTATTCTGTGCATTGGTATTTGCCACAAAATCCAGGTTGCTATCAGCCTTGCGCTTACCATTACCTCCCTGATTCGTCACCAGGTTATGCTGCTGCCCTTTCGTGCTGCTGCTCTTCTTTCCCTTTCCTGGTTTGTCATCATTAGACTCAGGATCCTTGGTACTATCAGAGTCAGCGTACTTAACCAGAGCAGCCATAAGTGTCCCCATGTCATTGCAGTGATGTTCAAGTCGCCCTAATTTCTACTTGAGGGGCGTAAAACGGCAATTTTTGTCTAACATCAAGACTGCTGAATCGGCATTGATCCGGTCTGACGAGTGCAGTATCGTTGAAACCCGGTGTTGGTGTCAAAACCAGCGGATCTCGGGTAGGGGATCCCGAACTATGCGTCTAAGGCAGATGGTAACAAGAGGCAGGGGACACGATGTTTTACCCAGGTTCGGGCCCTCTTGATGGAGGTAAAACCCTATGTCCTGCTTGATTATTCTTGATAATATGAGTAGTACAAGAGTTGATCTACCACGAGATCGGAGAGGCTAAACCCTAGAAGCTAGCCTATGGTATGATTGTATGTTGTCCTACGGACTAAAACCCTCCGGTTTATATAGACACCGGAGGGGGCTAGGGTTACATAGAGTTGGTTACAAGGAATGACATCTACATATCCATATTGCCAAGCTTGCCTTCCACGCCAAGGAGAGTCCCATCCGGACACGGGACGAAGTCTTCAATCTTATATCTTCATAGTCCAACAGTCCGGCCAAAGGATATAGTCTGGCTGTCTGGATACCCCCTAATCCAGGACTCCCTCAGTAGCCCCTGAACCAGGCTTCAATGACGATGAGTCCGGCACGCAGATTGTCTTCGGCATTGCAAGGCGGGTTCCTCCTCCGAATACTTCATAGAAGATTTTGAACACGAGGATCGTGTCCGGCCCTGCAAAACAAGTTCCACATACCACCGTAGATAGAATAATATTTCCACAAATCTGATCTGCCGACGTACCCCGTACCGTGGCATCACACCACAACCAGGTCTTTATTCGAATCATTTTTCACAACCTATCTCAGCGTGTTTCACGAGGCGGTTTCCTTGGCATGTCTTGTCGAAGTAGAGATCGTGTCCCCTTATTACGAGATTCCCATCAATACGGACATGGGTAACCCAACCGCGCCATCAATTACGGCGCTTGGGGGATAAGAGAGTTTTACCAGTCTGGTGGGGGCGCATAGTTTCGTCGCCCTTATAAAGGGATAAGGTTTCACCTTTTTCTACCCACGCCTTCTTCCTCGCTCATCCATTTTCGTGCACTCGAGCTCCAGTGCCCAAGTCCACATCCTCCTCCTCAACACTCCCAAACATGTCCGGAGCGTGAGGCAAGTGGATGGTCTCCTCCGTCATGGAGGGACACATCAAAAAACTACGTGGGGCCAGATACTTAGCCGCGGATATCGCGCACCGGCTGCCAGCTGCGGGGCAGATCGACGCTACCCCGGAACCTCACGAAAGGGTGGTTTTCCTCCCCCACTTCGTCCGCGGACTAGGGTTTCCCCTCCATCCATTCGTCCGCGGCCTTATGTTCTATTATGGGCTGGACTTTCATGATCTGGCCCCGAATTTCATCCTTAACATCTCGGCGTTCATCGTCGTGTGCGAGGCTTTCCTCCGCATTCGGCCCCACTTCGGCCTATGGCTGAAGACCTTCAATATCAAGCCGAAGGTAGTAGGCGGCCAACAAGCGGAATGCGGCGGAGCCATGGGGGGCAAAATGCCCAATGTTACATGGCTTGAGGGCTCCTTCGTGGAGACCATAAAGGGGTGGCAATCGGGGTGGTTCTGCATCACCGAGCCGCGCGACACCAATTGGGTGGCGGCCCCCGAGTTTCGATCCGGAATCCCCATGCGGCTCACTTCCTGGAAGGAGAAGGGTCTATCCTGGGGCTCATCGGTGGAGCTGGACGGACTCTAGAAGTGTATCCGGAACATGACAAGCAAGAAACTTAAGCTTGTCAACATAGTCCAGGTCATGCTCTTTCGCCGGATCCTCCCGTGTCGACAACGGGCTTTCAACTTATGGGAGTTCAACCCGGCCCAGCACCAGACTCTACACGAGCTCTTCAACATGACGCATAAGGACGTCTGGAAGGTGCTATTCAAGGGCACCGAGGTCCCCCCTTCTCTCACCGAGGACCGCTGGCTAAGCCCGAAGCACCCTGCGAATCCGGTAAGCTCTATGCATAGGGTATTTATTTCCCATAGCTTAACCATGTGCGGGGTTTGAGCTCCCATGCCTTTGAAAAGACTAGGTGGAGATATCGGAGCAGATTAACTGTTTGGCCCCTCTGCCCAAAGACCCTGCCGACGCTCTCCTGACGAAGATGCGGACTCCGGCTCCTTATGAGGTGCCGGAGAAGACCAAGAAGAAGGCCACGGGAACCCGAAAGAGTTCCCGGCGCCAGGTGGTATCGGACACATCATCTGATAACTCCGAGGCGCACTTCTCCCGTGAAAACGAGGAGAAGGAAGACGAAGACTCTCCCCCTCCAGCCGGGGGAGACAAGAAAAGGAAGGCCACCCCAACCGGGGAGGCCGAAGGGTCCAAGAAGGGAAGGACTCTCCTTTCGGACCGTTCCACCACCACCGCCGACGGCGAAGACGAGTGGCTGCTCAGGGCCAAGCCCCTGGCGAAGTCGTAAGTATTCGGATACCAGATTAACTCATAGCATACTTTTGTTGCACTGCTTCTCCTAATGTCGAATATGATTATGTAGTCCGCCCCAAGCCCGTATCGACGTATCATCGTGGGACGGTTCCTTGGACTCGTCGGACGGTTCCTTGGACTCGTCGGACATGAATAATGATACACTTCCAACCGCCTCCTCTCCTTGCCCTATGGACAATGCCGAGGTATTGTCTCAAGGGGCACCCAGCCGGGGGGAGACAGTCCCGGAGGCGCCTCAAGGCGACCTTCCGGACTCCAGGAGCAAAGGGAGCAAGGCTCCCAGGGGCTCCAAGTTCGGCCCTCAGCCGGACACCGCGCCGGAACCTCCAGTGGTTTCGGACTCAGGCAGGCAGCCCTCTTCCAAGAGGGGCAAGCCGTCTGTGCCGGTGACCTCTGTCCATCTAAAGGCACCGGACGAACTGCTGGGAGCGCTTCACGACGCTTCCATCGACGAAGAGCACCGCACTATTATGAGTGCGGTGATCAAGAAGGTTCAGTCCGCCAAGAGCATACTGACTGAAGCCTGTGCCAGCCTTCTAACAGGCTTTGAGGTAAGTATTTAAAATATAGGAAAAATATTACCGCATAGACAGTAGCCCCTGATGCTTTGTTTGGTGTTCACAAAGAAAAGCCGAATAGAGGATCAAATAATATCTGCAAGAGTCTAATATAAGTATGTATTTATGCGTATGCATGCTTCACTGCTGACCTCTGCCGCACTGAATGCGGAGGTCGCTGCACTGAGGCAGAACCTCGAGCGGTCTGAGAAAGAGCTCGGTCTTGCCAAGAGGCAGCTCAAGGATAACAAAGGTAAGTAATGCCTTGTCCATATATATGTATATATAAAAAGATGCGGTTGCAAAATGATTGGATCATCATGAATGTGCCAGGGGCCACGACCAAAGTGGCGACCCTGAAGCAAGAGCTGTCCGAGGCCGAAAACAAAGCGGCCAAGGAGCACACCGAGCGGGAAAAACAAGAGGCACGGGTGGGCGAGGTGCAGCAAGAGCTCCAGGCTCTCGTGAAGAAGCACGAGGCTTTGGAGCTTGACTCGAAGACGCAAGAGTCCGAGCTTGCCGCGGCCCTCGAGAGCACAAAGCATGCCAAGGCCGAAGCCCAAAAGGCCCTCCATGAGATTGAGGCGATGAGGAAGATAGTGGTGGGTAAGGCGTTCAATATGCAAAGCAAGCATGTGAAAGTAAATTACTTGTTACTTACCCGAGTCCGGAGCCCTCGAGGAGCATTCGCAGATTTGCCCCGCAGCGTGTCGGATGCCGGGAAATATTACCAGGCCGAGGAGGGAAGCTCGATGGAGAAGTTGTTCTGGTCTCAGTATACTGGGACCGAACACCCGCTGCCTATGAGCGACCAGCTGAAGCAACTGGTCGAGCTGCACAAGGCGGCCGAACAGGCCATGAGGGGCTTTTTAGTCCGGATGTGGCATGGCGACTCCCTTCGCAACAGCTACTTCAGCCTGGTGAGGCGGCTTGTGGATGCCTGTCCACGGCTGGAATTCATAAAGCGGTCCGTCTGCATCGAAGGTGCACGCCGGGCTTTTGCCCGTGCGAAGGTGCACTGGGCCAAGATGGACGCCGAGAAGCTGGTGAAGGAGGGGCCGCCGCAGGGCAAGGAGCATCGCCACCCCGAAATGTATTATGAGGGTGTCCTGAAGGGTGCCCGTCTTGTGGCGGACGAGTGTGCGAAGGATGTAATTTTTAATGAACTTGCTCGTGTGATCCTGTATTATGAAAACTTGTTCATATGCGCTATGCAACGCTTGTTTGAATTTAAAATATTACCTTTTGTGTGGCTGTTTGTTAAATCTAAGAGATGGTGAGTCGTCGGCTTCTACCCCCATGCCACGAGTGCTGGGGTGTTCGGGATAAATCTGAGCACTCCTTTTCCCATTGCTGGGTCCTTCAAGGGAGGTGCTCAGCACAACGAACAAGGCAATCAGACTATAATGCTTTATCACTCTCACTTAGCCATAGAAGTCTACAATTTTAAATTTTGGCGAAGCCCCTAGTATTCGGAAGGCCGAATTCGGTGCGCTATACACGCCTTAAGCCGGACAAAGCCGACTCCTCGCCCTAAGCGGCATGCGTCTTTAGATACTCGAGACCTTTCGAACAGCGACCAGCTCTCGCCTTATCATGACAGTCAGTTTTAGCTTTCTCTACTGAGGTGCTTAGCCCAGATGAACCGGGGCACAATCGCAGTAGTTCTCCCAGTGCTACCTTAGCCGATATAGCGGAACGTAAGGTACCAAAACATGGGAGCCAGGCAAACCCAACTATTGACCCAAGACATGATTCGGAGCTGATGCATATAATGCTATAAGTTCGGGGTGCTGCACTATTGAAAGTGTTCGGACTTCTCACGCCGTATTATGGGGTATGCTTAAGCCCCTGGCGTATTGGCCGTACCAGAGTGTACGGTTGCTGAATGTCATGAATGAACACACACACACACACACACATATATATATATAAGAAGAATGCGATAATAGTCTAGTGCTATGCATTGTTTATTCAAAAAGGTGCGTCGAAGCAGAATGATACAAGTAGTGCGATAAGCAAAAAGTAGGACTATTTGACATGTCCCCTCCAAGGGCAAGCTGAGGAATGGTATTTAAAGCAGGTATTTCACTCGTTATCAGAGACCACCTGGGAATTCCTTGATGCGACGTAGCTTTCTGCCTCCTTGGTTATTGTATCGTCTGTCCGGCAATCGTACTGCCAGACGGGGCTTCCAGAGATTAAAGTCCTGAAAGAAAGAAAAAATAATAAAGTGGGAAGCCCCTAGTGCGGTTGATCCGCGTCTTAGGGCGTGCCGTAGTCGTGCCCCCCTCCCCACCTGTGCCCATGGTATTTTCAATGCGTAATTATGTACGCGTGGCACCGATTTTGCCGTTTGGCTGGGACTGGGGTGGGGGCCGCATTGCTATGCGAGCTTGGAACATGCCAGGCGGTCTTGTTGCCGATTACCCCGGGCGCGCTTGAAGGTGTCCGGGTCCTTAATCGCCAAACTGGTGGATTGCCTTAAGAGGCTGCTTTGCGCTTCTGCTGCGAGGGCCGCAGTGTGCTCCTCCATGCGGAGAGAGCGCTCTGTGTTTCCATTGACTGTGATGACCCCCCGAGGTCCTAGCATCTTGAGCTTGAGATATGCATAGTGCGGTACCGCGTTGAATCTCGCAAATGCGGTTCGCCCGAGCAGTGCATGATAGCCACTGCGGAACGGGACTATATCAAAGATTAAATTCTTGCTCCGGATGTTACCCGGGTATCCTAAGACCACTTCCAGTGTGACTGAGCCTGTGCAATGGGCCTCTACACCTTGTATGACACCTTTGAAGGTCGTTTTTGTGGGTTTGATCCTTGAAGGGTCTATACCCATTTTGCGCACTTTGTCCTGATAAAGCAGGTTCAGGCTGCTGCCGCCATCCATAAGGACTCGAGTGAGGTGAAATCCGTCGATGATTGGGTCTTGGACCAGTGCGGCGAATCCGCCATGACGGATACTAGTGGGATGGTCCCTGTGATCGAAGGTGATCGGACAGGAGGACCATGGGTTGAACTTTGGGGCGACTGGCTCCAATGCATATACATCCCTTAAAGCATGCTTCCGCTCCCTCTTGGGGATGTGGGTTGCATATATCATGTTCACCGTCCGCACTTGTGGGGGGAACCTCTTCTGTCCTCCGGTGTTCGGCTGCCGGGGCTCCTCCTCGTCAATGCTATGTGACCCCTTATCTTTGTTTTCGGCATTTAACTTGCCGGCCTGCTTGAACACCCAACATTCCCTGTTGGTGTGGTTAGCTGGCTTGTCGGGGGTGCCATGTATTTGGCACGAGCGATCGAGTATTAGGTCCAAACTGGACGGGCCCGGAGTGCTTCTTTTGAATGGCTTTTTCCGCTGACCGGGTTTAGAGCCTCTGAATCTGGCATGGACTGTCGTATCCTCAGTATTGTCGTTCTTGATGCGGCGCTTGTGTTTGTTGTGATGTGACCTGCCATTGCCATCCTTTGTATCCGAAGTACCATGGTTCTTTGATATATTATTGCTGCGAGCCAGCCAGCTGTCTTCTCCCGCGCAAAAACGGGTCATGAGTGTCTCGAGGGCTGCCATAGATTTCGGCTTTTCCTGGCCAAGGTGCCGGGCGAGCCACTCATCGCAGATGTTGTGCTTAAAAGCTGCTAGGGCCTCTGCATCCGGATAGTCGACGATTTGATTTTTCTTTGTCAAGAACTTTGTCCAGAATTGCCTGGCCGATTCCTCTGGCTGCTGAATTATGTGGCTCGAGTCATCGGCATCTAGTGGTCGCACATAAGTGCCCTAGAAGTTGTCGAGGAATGCGGCTTCCAGTTCTTCCCAACAGCCGATGGATTCTGCTGGCAGGCTATTCAGCCAATGCCGAGCTAGTCCTTTGAGCTCGAGTGGGAGGTATTTGATGGCGTGTAGATCATCACCACGGGCCATGTGTATGTGCAGGAGGAAGTCCTTGATCCATACCGCAGGATCTGTTGTGCCGTCGTATGATTCAATATTTACAGGTTTGAAACCCTCTGGGATTTGGTGATCCATTACTTCGTCTGTGAAGCATATGGGGTGTGCGGCGCCTCTGTAGTGGGCTATGTCACGACGCAGCTCGAATGAGTCTTGTTCGCTGTGTTCGGCCCGGCCGGATTTATTTTTACTATATCCGGCGTGACGGTTATCATCTCGCGTAGTGGCGCGCCCTCGTGATCCGTAGATCGATCTTGCATGTTTTGCTTTGTCCTCCAATACGTCTCGCAGGTCTAACGTGTTTCCCCATGCCTTGTCATTTTTATTTCAGTGGCGTCGGGGTGCGGGCTGAGTTTTTGGCTGAAATGCCTCTCTGTCGCGGCCACGAGGTGGCCGATCAGCCGCATCATATGCTGGAGATATAGGTTTTAATGCTTCCTCCTCTAGTCGGGGTAGCAACCTGCGCTTTGGGTAACTCTTGGAGGGGCGTTCGAGTTCATATTCCTTGGCCGCAAGGACTTCAGTCCATCTTTCAGCTAGCAAATCTTGATCAGCTTGAAGCTGCTACTGCTTTTTCTTAAGTCTATTAGCCGTGGCTATAAGCCGGCGCTTGAAGCGCTCTTGCTCGATGGGATCCTCCGGCATGACAAATTCATCATCATCGAGGCTTGCCTCGTCTTCGGAGGGAAGCATGTAATTATCATCCTCCGCCTCTCCATCTGCCGCTCTCTCGGGAGGGCTGGCTTCTCCATCCTCCTGCTCTAAATCTTGCTGGAGGGGATTGTTGTCGTCTTCGGCACTGCCTGGAGTGCTATTATCTCCTGTGCCGGTGTCACTGCTTTTGCTTTAGCGAGACTTAGAGCAGCGCCGCTGACGTCGACGCTTGGGTTGCTTCTTGGAGGGGCCATTGTCCGCTGTCCCGTCGCCATTGCCTTCTTTGGGTGTGTCCACCATGTATATATCATATGATGAGGTGGTTGTCCAGTGCCCTGTGGGCAGTGGTTCCTCTTTGTCGTCCATACCGTCGATGTCTTCGGAGTTGAAGTCGAGCATGTTAGTCAAATTGTCGACAGTGGCTACTAAGTGGGTGGTGGGTGGGCGGCGAATTTCTTCGTCATCTGCATCCCAATCCTGCCGAACATAGTTCGGCCGGGACTCTCCTGATAGGGAGAGAGACCTTAATGAGTTCAGTATGTTGCCGAAGGGCGAGTGCTGAAAGATATCCGCGGAGGTGAACTCCATGATCGGCGCCCAGTCGGATTCGATAGGCACGGGCGCAGGTGGTTCGGAGTCCGTGGCCGGGGAAGAATCCGGTAGTTCGGCGTCACGGCTCCCGTGAAGGGTAAGGTCGATACTCGGCTCGATCGCTGCTGAGAGTACGACCTCCGTGGCGGGGTCTATCCACCCGTCCATGATTGGCGCGATTGGCTCCGAATTGAGGGTCGGAGCGGTTGCCGGTGCGGTCTCCTGATCACTGTCCAATGGTAGAGCTAAATCATGCTCATCGTGACCGTGCGGCACACTCGGTAGGGGCTCGAATCCGTCGAAGATCAAGTCTCCGCAGATGTCGGCCATGTAGTTTAAGCTTCCAAACCTGACCTGGTGGCCAGGGGCATAACTCTCGATCTGCTCTAGATGGCCAAGCGAGTTGGCCCGCAGTGCAAAGCCGCCGAATACAAAGATATGTCTGGGGAGAAAAGTCTCACCCTGGACAGCATCGCTATCGATGATCGAAGGAGCCATCAAGCCTAATGATGACGCCACAGAGGAACTCTCAATGAAAGCACCAATGTCGGTGTCAAAACCGGCGGATCTCGGGTAGGGGGTCCTGAACTGTGCGTCTAAGGCGGATGGTAACAGGAGGCAGCGGACACGATGTTTTACCCAGGTTCGGCCCCTCTTGATGGAGGTAAAACCCTACGTCCTGCTTGATTATTCTTGATAATATGAGTTGTACAAGAGTTGATCTACCACGAGATCAGAGAGGCTAAACCCTAGAAGCTAGCCTATGGTATGATTGTATGTTGTCCTACGGACTAAAACCCTCCGGTTTATATAGACACCGGAGGGGGCTAGGGTTACACTGAGTCGGTTACAAGGAAGGAGATCTACATATTCGTATTGCCAATCTTGCCTTCCACGCAGAGGAGAGTCCCATCCGGACACGGGACGAAGTCTTCAATCTTGTATCTTCATAGTCCAACAGTTCGGCCAAAGGATATAGTCTGGCTGTCCGGATACCCCCTAATCCAGGACTCCCTCACCCGGCACACCCAATGGGTTGTTGATTCTCCTTCTTCCTGGATACAGGAGGCGAAATCCACAATTGACATGGGTTGCTTACACGTGTCCTTGGAATTCTGGATAAACTGGGCTTTTGACTCGGCCCATGACCCAACGGAGTTAGCCGGTAATCCCTTCAACCAAGTACGAGCCGTTCCTTCCAACATCATGGTAAAATACTTAGCACATGCAGCCTCATCAACAACCAACAGTTCTATCGCCATCTCATAACTCTCAATGCATGATTCAGGAGGTAAATCGGCCATGTAGTTGGGTACCTTATAGGGACCTTTGAAATCCTTGGGCAACCGTATGTTACGCAAAGCCGGGGTCAAACACGGCACACCTATAACGCCCTCAATGTTGCTATATGTCCCATGTGTCGAAGCACGACTTAGAGGCATAACCGCATTGAAAGAAATGTCGCAAGTGTGGTAATCTTCACACAACCCATGTAATACATAAGGGAAAGAGATACATTGATGGCTTACAATCGCCACTTCACACAATTACATGAATAAAGCATTACATCAACCAGATACAATCAAGGTCTGACTACGGAACCCAAAATAAAAGAAGACTACCCCAAATGCTACAGAGATCCCCGATCGTCCCAACTGGGCTCCACTACTGATCAACTGGAGATCAACTGGAAACGGAACAACATAAAGGACAATATCTTCATAGAGCTCCTCTTTGAGCTTGGTTGCGCCATCTACACGGTATCCTCGGCACCTGCAAGCTGGTTTTGGAAGTATCTGTGAGTCACGAGGACTCAGCAATCTCACACCCTCGCGATCAAGACTATTTAAGCTTATAGGTAGGGAAAAGGTATGAGGTGGAGCTGCAGCAAGCGACTAGCATATATGGTGGCTAACATACACAAAAGAGAGCGAGAAGAGAAGGCAAAGCACGATCGAACAACTATGATCAAGAAGTGATCCTAGAACAACCTACGTCAAGCATTACTCCAACACCGTGTTCACTCCCCGAACTCCGCCGGGAAGAGACCATCACGGTTACACACGCGGTTGTTGTATTGTAATTAAGTCAAGCTTCAGGTTTTCTACAACTGAACATTAACAAATTCCCTCCCATAACCGCGGGGACGGCTTTCGAAAGTTCAAACCCTGCAGGGGTGTCCCAACTTAGCCCATCACAAGCTCTCATGGTGAAAGTACAACTATCCCGAGGTGGTTTTGGTAATTCATAACAACATATAGCTCATTGAGCTAATGCTATTCCAAGGTGATCATTTCAGGAAAGCTCAATGATTGGCATGGCATGGATGGTGAAAGTGGAACCCTCAAAATGCTAAGGACAAAGGATTGGCTCTAGCTCATATGCTCAAGACTCTTCATTTTACATTTTAGTGGTCCAAGATCACATTGAGTCCATAGGAAAAGCCAATACAATCATGGAGGGATGAGGTGTTGCTTAATGAGCCTCTTGCTTCATGTGCTTAATGATATGCTCCAAAATCCTCAGCTGCTTTCCCATATCCACATTTGACCTAAACCCAGAGCCAAACTCGGACCTACCGATTCTTTCAACCCGGCGCCACCGAGTTTCACTTGTCATAGCCATTGCCAAACCCTAAGCAAATCGGTTCTACCGATAGGGATCTCGGTCTCACCAAGATGGGATTGCAATCTCTCTGTTTCCTTTTCGTAACTTTTCGGTCTCACCGAAAGAGCGGATCGGTCCCACCGAGATTGCAATGTAAACTCACTGTTTCCTTTTCATAACATTTTGGTCTCACCGAGAAGAGCGAATCGGTCCCACCGAGTTCACCTGACCAACTCTCTGGTTAGCTTATTACCAAAATCGATCTCACCGAGTTTGTGTAATCGGTCTCACCGAGATTACGTTATGCCCTAACCCTAACCATATCGATCCTACCGAGTTGCACGTCAGTCCCACCGAAAATCTCTAATGGTCACTAGGTTTACTATTTCGGTCCGACCGAGTTTGTTGATTCGGTCCCATCGAGATTGGTAAATTGTGTGTAACGGTTGGATTTTGTGTGGAGGCTATATATACCCCTCCACCTCCTCTTCACTCGTGGAGAGAGCCATCAGAACACATCTACACTTCCAACTCATATGTTCTGAGAGAGAACCACCTACTCGTGTGTTGAGGCCAAGATATTCCATTCCTACCATATGAATCTTGATCTCTAGCCTTCCCCAAGTTGCTTTCCACTCAAATCTTCTTTCCACCAAATTCAAATCCTATGAGAGAGAGTTGAGTGTTGGGGAGACTATCATTTGAAGCACAAGAGCAAGGAGTTCATCATTGACACACCATTTGTTACTTCTTGGAGAGTGGTGTGTCCTAGATTGGCTAGGTGTCACTTGGGAGCCTCCGACAAGATTGTGGAGTTGAACCAAGGAGTTTGTAAGGGCAAGGAGATCGCCTACTTCGTGAAGATCTACCGCTAGTGAGGCAAGTCCTTCTTGGGCGATGGCCATGGTGGGATAGACAAGGTTGCTTCTTCGTGGAGCCTTCGTGGGTGGAGCCCTCCGTGGACTCGCACAACCGTTACCCTTCGTGGGTTGAAGTCTCCATCAACGTGGATGTAGGATAGCACCACCTATCCGAACCACGGGAAAAACATCCATGTCTCCAATTGCATTTGAATTCTCCAAACCCTTTCCTTTACATTCTTGCAAGTTGCATGCTTTACTTTCCGCTGCCAATATACTCTTTGCATGCTTGCTTGAATTGTGTGATGATTGCTTAACCTGTCCTAAAATAGCTAAAATCTGCCAAGAACTAAAATTGGGAAAAGGTTAAGTTTTTATTTGGTCAAGTAGTCTAATCACCCCCCCTCTAGACATACTTTCGATCCTACACACGGTCAATGAAGGATATTCCTTCTCCCAAGACAATCCGATCAGACTCGGCATCCCGGTTACAAGACATCCTCGACAATGGTAAAAGAAGTCCAGCAACACCACCCGAATGTTCTGACAAATCCCGATTGGAGCTGCACATATCTCGTTCTCAGGGTACACTCAGATGATACATCCTACAAGTAAAACCAACCCTCAAGTTGCCCCGAGGTGGCCCCGCAGTCTACTCGGTCGAACCAACACTCAGAGGAGCACTGGCCCAGGGGGGTTTAAATAAAGATGACCCTTGAGTCTGCAGAACCCAAGGGAAAGAAAAGGCTAGGTGGCGAATGGTAAAACCAATGTTGGGCATTGCTGGATGAGTTTTATTCAAGGCGAACTATCAAGGGGTTCCCATTATAACCCAACCATGTAAGGAACGCAAAATCCGGCAACATAACACCGATATGACGGAAACTAGGGCGGTAAGAGTGGAACAAAACACCAGGCATAAGGCCGAGACTTCCACCCTTTACCAAGTGTATAGATGCATTAATTAAATAAGAGACATTGTGATATCCCAACAAAATATCCATGTTCCAACAAGGAACAAACTCCAATCTTCACCTGCAACTAACAACGCTATAAGAGGGGCTGACAAAAGCGGTAACATAGCCAAACAACGGTTTGCTAGGACAAGGTGGGTTAGAGGCTTGGCTTAACAATATGGGAGGCATGATAAGCAAGTGGTAGGTATCGCAACATAGGCATAGCAAAAGAGCGAGCAACTAGCAATCAAAGATAGAAGTGATTTCGAGGGTATGGCCATCTTGCCTGAGATCCCGCAAGGAAGAAGAACGAGTCCATGAAGAAGACAAACAGACGTAGTCAAACGGGTACTCACAAACGCGAAGTTATCGGAACCAACCCGAAGAAGCAACACCGGAAAGAAGCACACAACATAGTAAACAACCAACACATGAACATGGCCTGATATGCGGGATGCGGTATGTGATGCATATGCATGATTTGGAAAGGAATGATTGAACTTGGCCTCAACATGGAAATCCGTGAGTGCCACTAGAAAGGTGAGTTGATTTCGGTCGAAATCGATATAAAGATCACCGGAATCGGATGCACGGTTTGGAAATGGCAAGCAAAACAAATATGGCACCGGTCTGCGATAATCAGCAAGTGACCAACTAAATGCATCAAGATGAATATGCTACAGCACTCAAACATGGCAACAAAATACATGGCAGGGATCTACTCATGAATCTTAACAAACGATGAACACTGAGCTACGGCTAATTCACCCAATAGCAAGCTCAAACAAGCATGGCAAAAGTGCAAATGATAACAGGTTTCAGACTTAGTGAAATTAACAGCATGTCAGGAATTTATCAGCAGGAACCAATGTTTAGAGCATGATAAATACATACTAAAGGAACATATCATGGAAAAGCAAGGCATGGCATGAAGCTACTCTAAGCATATAACAAAAGTCCCTTAGTGACCATGAGCCAAAAGGGATCAGAAAATACAATTGCAAGCATGTGAACATAGCAAAAATATAAACATATTCAGACTTAGTGAAAAACTGAAGCATGGCAAAACAGTTAACAAGTAGGCATGTTTACGAGCTCGATGCTCTCACTACGAGGCATTGCATGACAAACTAAGCATACACCCATCAAATAGACATGGCATAGAAGCTAAACATGGCGAGAACAACAACATAGCACGCACGGATTAACACCAATAAGCTCGGCAAAATTGCTAAACATGTTAACAATCTGCCAGGAACATTTTATAGCAAAAGTAGAGCTCGATTGACTCAAGCTAGGGTGCTCCATAATTGCAAACAAAGACATGGATGGATAGAGCACAATATTATCTACACAACATCCTTACTGATCATGCTCAAAAGAGGCACGGATCACTAGGAAACAACATGAACATATGGCATAAAAATAATGACAGGGCAAGGACTTAGTGAAATTCTAAGTCCCTGAAATCAGCATCACTGAATAAGCTACTTTGCATGCTTGTGCTAGTCACCACAAAGATCACGAAAATACATGGCATACACCCCTATAAAGATGGCATGGCATTCTACAAAACACATGTAGAGCTCAGGATCATAGCATGCACACATTAATCATGGCAAAAATGACAAAATGCCATTTGCTGAAACAGATTTGAAATAATCATCACATAGCCCTCTTCCAACAGCATTACGGGCATCAAGATGAGCTCAAATGAAAATGATGCAATGAGATGAAATGATGTACTCGTCCAGACGAACATTTTGATATGCTACACGCACGAATTGGAGCAATGGTGACGAAGTTATGGCATGATGAAGTATGCAAAAAGTTAGGGTTTCGGGGAGAAAAATTCAACCGAGTTTGAATCTGGATCTGGAGGTACTGTAGCAACTCCGGCGAGGTCGAGCTTGTCTCCGGCGAGGGGGCGGCGCGGCGGCGAGGCAGGGGCTCTCTGGGCGCGCGACCACAGCGAGGTCGGGGCGATGCGGCAGAGCCCGGCGATGGTCGGCGCGGTGGCGGCGCGTATGGCGGCGGTGGTCGGCGCCGGCGTCGGGGGCGGATGGCGGCGGTTTCGGCGCTGGCGCGTGGGAGGATGGGCGGCGCGCGGGCGGAGCAGGCGCTGGGCTTCGAGCGCCTCGGGCGGCGACGGGATCCGGATCCCGCGGGCCGGATCTGGGCCCTCAGGGCCTGGCGTGGGAGGAGAGAGAGGGCGGTGAGGTGGCGCCGCGAGAGTGGTGGAGGATGCTGGCGGCACTGAGGTGTCACCTCGCCATTGGCCGGGCGATGTGGCGGCGGGGTGGACGCGTCCAGCGGCGGGACGGACATGTCCGACGGCGCGATGTAGAGGAAGTCCAGGGCGCGGATTTTTGGGAGGGGATCACATATTTATAGGTAGAGGGAGCTAGGAGAGTCCAAATGAGGTGCGGTTTTCGGCCACGTGATCGTGATTGAACGACCGAGATGATGGAGGAGGTTTAGGTGGGTTTTGGGCCACTTTGGAGGGGTGTTGGGCTGCAACACACACGAGGCCTTTTCGTTCCCTCGGTTAACCGTTGGAGTATCAAACGAAGTCCAAATGGCACGAAACTTGATAGGCGGTCTACCGGTGGTAAGCCAAGGCCGCATGGCAAGTCTTGGTCCAATCCAGAAATGTTTAACACCCGCACACGAAAGGAGGTAGAAAGGGATACCGGAGGACATAGGAGCGCCGGATTGCAAAACGGACAACGGGGAAAATGCTCGGATGCATGAGACGAACATGTATGCAAATGCAATGCACTTGATGACATGATATGAGATGCATGACACACAAGCAATTACAAGGCAACAACAGCGAATAACTGAAGGACACCTGGCACATCGGTCCTGGGGCGTTACAACACTCCACCACTACGAGAGGATCTCGTCCCGAGATCTAGAATGGCACCGGAGGGACAACGGAAGAGAAAGAGGAGAGGTAAAGCTAAGTTGCTTCTTTGACAAACGAGTGAAACCACGAGCCTTGAGAGTTTGAACAAATTTAAAGAAAGAATACAACGAAGAAGAGAAAGTTGCAAACACTCCATTAGAAAAGAGGAACAAGGAAGAACAAATTCGGACATCACTCCGTTTGAAAAGAGATGAAAGACTTGATAAGATGAAAGAACTTGAAAAGGGGCACGACACTCCGGTTAAATGGATAAGCATGAAAAATAATAAGATCCTGACAAGAACAAGAAGAAGGTTTGAAGAGAGCAGCATCACAATGCCTCCGAAAGAAATGAGATAATGGAATGGAATGAACGGAGGAGAAAAACAATATCTTCTATCTCGAATGAGATTGAAGCATCTTTAGTAGAAGGGTCAAAAGTAGTTGTTGGAAAACCAACAACGAAAAGAGTAAGCTTGTAGTGAGCTTATGGAAAACATCTCAAAACCGAGTTGACATTTCTGCCACTGACGGAAACAATAGATTGGATTGATATCAACAAGGAGACGATAAAATATTTCATCGGGAGGATAGATGAAGAACTTGGGTTATTTATAAGCACCATAGATAGCAACAAACCTTAGGGAAGGCTTTAGGTGAAATATAACCCAAGATAACTCCAAAGAAGACATTGATGGATTTAAAATATCCCATTCTTAACAACATGTGAATCATGGAACATGAACTCAAATTATCAAGAATGACATAATACCACCTCTAATGGTATGGTAGAAAGAATTGCACTTTGGATTGCACGAAGAAGAATACTTCAGCTCCTCTGAAAAGAATCTTGATGAACGCTTCGAGAAGGAAATAAATCCTTGATGAACCATCATGTAGAGCCTCCATGAAGAACTCCGGTAACAAAAGGATGATCACACGAAAGGAAAGAGAAGTTGAAAACACAAGGTGAAACCTTGTAATGATTAGATGGATCTTCACGATGATATAATTGAGAGAACTTGGAACTCCGGGAAAGAAAGATGAATAATTGAGATCAGGAATTTGACGAGCCTCCGGAATAGGGAATTGAGTTTACTCGATGAAACAAGAATAAGAATTACATTATGCTTATCCTTCACCAATTAAATTGATGACAATCAATGTATTTGACAAATTACTTATTCTCATAAAATATTAAGAGAGATATAACATAAACTTGAGAATGTCTTCACGAAACCAGCGGTAGGATTGGAAAGAACGAGTGACTTGATACGTAACGAAGGAAGAGATCTCTTGACGAACCACCGTAAGAATTGAAAATGAACGAAGTAAAGGGATGAATCACCGGGTAAGAATTGTGAAATGAACGAAGTTACTTGAGACAATCTAGATACATGAGAACAAAGGGATCATGAACTGATTAGAGATCACTTGAATGAAGCACCGGTAAGATTGGAGAATGATAACTGACAGCTGAGAATGAATAAACCTGAATTGATGGACTCCGCATAACAAACTGAGAAGACTCTTGAATTGCTCCAGATAGGTGAAAAGAATTCCCACAATCAAAAATAATTATGAGAGGATGGCAACAAGCTAGAATCACTAATCCTGAAGAGAATGGAGCAAGATTAAAGAGAAACTCTTCTTCGGTCTTCAAAATATGGGAATGACGACGAGAAACACCACCATGAATTATTGAGGCACTTCAGAATTAAAATTGGAAAGGTTGAACCAACGATGAAAAAAATTGAAAGATCTTGGAGAGACACATATGACTGATGACAAAACATTCTTACGTCAAACTTGGAAAGAATTTGAGAATACCTCCGGTGAAAATTAGAAGAGTCAGGTAAGATCCTGGGAAAAGACCTGTGGGTTAGGGCCCACTGAAAAGATACACCGTTGAACGATTTTGAAGAGAGATTGCACCGGTTTATTCAAATGGAATATCCTCGAAAGATCTTGAATGAATGCAGAGTGGAAAACACGAATCTTCGAGATATCTTCAGCACTCCAGAATAATTGAATAGTGAGAGGTAACAAATTAAGAGGTGCACCGGCATGTGAAAACATATGAAACAAGGAAAAGGGATATGAACAACACCAAAAGTTTGAATTCGACCCACCGGAGAAGAAAAAGAAAGAATAATGATGAACTAGAAGCTCCGTTAGAATCTTCGTGAGAAACACCGGGTAATAACATTGAAAGAAAAGAAAGAAGAGACTTCACATCAATAAAATGATACTTGATATATGAGTTCTCGGAGAAATACAAGGGAGGGAGGGCGGGAAAAACAAAGGCAACTTGGAGATGTATGAAACAAACAACGTTGAGAAAACTTGAGTTGATCTTGCAGATGTTGATCGGATCCACTTGAAGAGGAATACGCCGGTTGAAAAGGATTGTCATGACAATCTCGATTATCAAGAAGGATTAGCATTCACATAGGCACATGAGAACACCTCATGGGGAAGGTATGGAATCACACTTGACTTCGAAGCAAGTCGAATACCACAACTCAAAACAAAACAGAAGGATTGGCTTGCAAAATAAGCCGGAACAAACCTATGATAGAGATTTCGTCCGAAGTTTTTGTGGTGGGGCCTACACGGGCTCGATCGTACAACACCATCATGTACAAGGCAGTGCACATGACATACGAAGCGTCCCCGAGTCAGCATAGCCAAGGACTCCTTAAGACACAATGAGACCACTGCAAAACCAACCGTGAATAGGCGGACCACTAGACGTCGAACCCCAATTTCATACCATACATCTGTCGGAAAGATATGCTAAGAGCTACTTGAATTCCCACTTATAAACACCCGAAATTTTCCGGTTATGCAATCAGGTGTTGGGGATACAGGGGAAGCATAATATCTCAGCCAAAACTACACAAATCCTACATCCAGTTGTATCCATCCTTCAACACATAACCAAGAAACCTTCGGAAATCATTTACCTCAACCTTCGAAAAGCATCCATTATACGAGTTATGGCAATACTCCCGAACTCCCACCCTAGTACTGGGTGGCGTCGAGGTTATCTCAACAATAACTGCATAAAAGAGATTTTTGATGTCGGCGAATCTCAGGTATTCTAGAATCTCAACAATAAAATTGTGACGACAACAACCTCGGAGCTCAACTCCCCGGGACACTGCTAGAACCCCTAAATGTCAGGAGGCACCAAGAACAATATTCTCGTCACAAAACCATCGGAACGATGCCAAGATATCCGCGTGATCCTAATTTTTTTAGTGAAGTTTGAGAAGAGAAGAGTCAAAACTCTACGTCAGGATGCCTTACCAGAGTGACGAAGGGACCGAGGAGTAAAAAGAAACCTACTCTCCGATATATATAATCCTATAAGACTCAAAACATTTTCTTGACTCAACAACGCCAGCGATTCGATCAAGTAGGGGGCTCCTAAAGTCGGGGAAGGCTCCGATTACCAACTTGTAATGCCCTCGATGCGGCTATATCTCCCACGTGTCGAAGCACGACTTAGAGGCATAACCTCATTGAAAGCAATGTCGCAAGTGAGGTAATCTTCACACAACCCATGTAATACATAAGGGAAAGAGATACATAGATGGCTTACAATCGCCACTTCACACAATTACATGAATAAAGCATTACATCAACCAGATACAATCAAGGTCCGACTACGGAACCCAAAATAAAAGAAGACTACCCCAAATGCTACAGAGATCCCCGATCATCCCAACTGGGCTCCACTACTGATCAACTGGAAACGGAACAACATAAAGGACAAGATCTTCATAGAGCTCCTCTTTGAGCTTGGTTGTGCCATCTACACGGTATCCTCGGCACCAGGAAGCTGGTTTTGGAAGTATCTGTGAGTCACGAGGACTCAGCAATCTCACACCCTCGCGATCAAGACTATTTAAGCTTACAGGTAGGGAAAAGGTATGAGGTGGAGCTGCAGCAAGCGACTAGCATATATGGTGGCTAACATACGCAAAAGAGAGCGAGAAGAGAAGGCAAAGCACGATCGAACAACTATGATCAAGAAGTGATCCTAGAACAACCTACGTCAAGCATTACTCCAACACCGTGTTCACTCCCCGAACTCCGCCGGGAAGAGACCATCACGGTTACACACGCAGTTGATGTATTTTAATTAAGTCAAGCTTTAGGTTTTCGACAACCAGACATTAACAAATTCCCATCTGCCCATAACCGCGTGGATGGCTTTCGAAAGTTCAAACCCTGCAGGGGCGTCCCAACTTAGCCCATCACAAGCTGTCACGGTAATTGAAGGATATTCCTTCTCCCAAGACAATCCGATCAGACTCGGCATCCCGGTTACAGGACATCCTCGACAATGGTAAAAGAAGTCTTGCAACACCGCCCGAATGTGCCGACAAATCCCGATAGGAGCTGCACATATCTCATTCTCAGGGCACACTCAGATGAGACATCCTACGAGTAAAACCAACCCTCAAGTTGCCCCGAGGTGGCCCCGCAGTCTACTCAGTCGAACCAACACTCAGAGGAGCACTGGCCCAGGGGGTTTAAATAAAGATGACCCTTGAGTCTGCAGAACCCAAGGGAAAGAAAAGGCTAGGTGGCGAATGGTAAAACCAATGTTGGGAATTGCTTGAGGAGTTTTATTCAAGGCAAACTGTCAAGGGGTTCCCATTATAACCCAACCGTGTAAGGAACGCAAAATCCGGCAACATAACACCGATATGACGGAAACTAGGGCGACAAGAGTGGAACAAAACACCAGGCATAAGGCCGAGCCTTCTACCCTTTACCAAGTGTATAGGTGCATTAATTAAATAAGAGATATTGTGATATCCCAACAAAATATCCATGTTCCAACAAGGAACAAACTCCAATCTTCACCTGCAACAAACAACGCTATAAGAGGGGCTGAGCAAAGCGGTAACATAGCCAAACAACGGTTTGCTAGGACAAGGTGGGTTAAAGGCTTGGCTTAACAATATGGGAGGCATGATAAGCAAGTGGTAGGTATTGCAGCATAGGCATAGCAAAAGAGCGAGCAACTAGCAAGCAAAGATAGAAGTGATTTCGAGGGTATGGTCATCTTGCATGAGATCCCACAAGGAAGAAGAACAAGTCCATGAAGAAGACAAACATACGTAGTCGAACGGGTCCTCACAAACGCGACATTATCGGAACCAACCCAAAGAGCCAACACCGGAAAGAAGCACACAACATAGTAAACAACCAACACATGAACATGGCATGATATGCGGGATGCGGTATGTGATGCATATGCATGATTTGGAAATGAATGATTGAACCTGGCCTCAACTTGGAAATCCAAGAGTGCCACTAGAAAGGTGAGTTGATTTCGGTCGAAATCGATATAAAGATCACTGGAATCGGATGCACGGTTTGGAAATGGCAAGCAAAACAAATATGGCACTGGTCTGCGATAATCAGCAAGTGGCCAACTAAATGCATCAAGATGAATATGCTACAGCACTCATGAAGCTTAACAAATGATGAACACTGAGCTGCGGCTAATTCACTCAATAGCAAGCTCAAACAAGCATGGGAAAAGTGCAAATGATAACAAGTTTCAGACTTAGTGAAATTAATAGCATGTCAGGAATTTATCAGCAGGAAGCAATGTTTAGGGCATGATAACTACATGCTACAGGAACATATCATGGCAAAGCAAGGCATGTCATGAAGCTACTCTAAGCATATAACAAAAGTCCCTTAGTGACCATGAGCCAAAAGGGATCAGAAAATACAATTGCAAGCATGTGAACATAGCAAAAACATAAACAGATTCAGACTTAGTGAAAAACTGAAGCATGGCAAAACAGTTAACAAGTAGGCATATTTACGAGCTTGATGCACTCACTATGAGGCATTGCATGACAAACTAAGCATACACCCAGCAAATGGACATGCATAGATGCTAAACATGGCAAGAACAACAACATAGCATGCACGGATCAGCAACAATAAGCTCGGCAAAATTGCTAAACATGTTAACAATCTGCCAGGAACATTTTATAGCAAAAGTAGAGCTCGATTGACTCAAGCTAGGGTGCTCCATAATTTCAAACAAAGACATGGATGGATAGAGCACAATATTATCTACAAAACATCCTTACCGATCATGCTCAAAAGAGGCACGGATCACTAGGAAACAACATGAACATATGGCATAAAAATAATGACAGGGCAAGGACTTGGTGAAATTCTAAGTCCCTGAAATCAGCATCACTGAGTAAGCTACTTTGCATGCTTGTGCTAGTCACCACAAAGATCACAAAAATACATGGCATACACCCCTGTAAAGATGGCATGGCATTCTACAAAACACATGTAGAGCTCAGGATCATAGCATGCACACATTAATCATGGCAAAAATGACAAAAGGCCATTTGCTGAAACAGATCTGAAATAATCATCACATAGCCCTCTTCCAACAGCATTTCGGGCATCAAGATGAGCTCAAATGAAAATGATGCAATGAGACGAAATGATGTACTCGTCAAGACGAACATTTTGATATGCTACACGCACGAATCGGAGCAACGGTGACGAAGTTATGGCATGATGAAGTATGCAAAAAGTTAGGGTTCCGGGGAGAAAAGGTCAACCAAGTTTGAATCTGGATCTGGAGGTACTGTAGCAACTCCGGCGAGGTCAAGCTTGTCTCCGGCGAGGGGAGGGCGAGGGGGCGCCGAAGAGGGCCGGATCCGCCCGGATCCGGGCCGGAGCGGCGCGGCAGCGAGGCAGGGGCTCTCCAGGCGCGCAACCGCGGCGAGGTCGGGGCGAGGCGGCGGAGCCCGGCGTTGGTCGGCGCGGTGGCGGCGCGTATGGTGGCGGTGGTCGGCGCCGGCGTCGGGGGTGGATGGCGGCGGTTTCAGCACCAGCACGGGGGAAGATGGGCGGCACGCGGGCGGAGCAGGCGCTGGGCTTCGAGCGCCTCGGGCGGCGACGGGATCTGGATCCCGCGGGCCGGATGTGGGCCCTCATGGCCTAGCGCGGGAGGAGAGAGAGGGTGGTGAGGTGGCGCCGTGGGAGTGGTGGAGGACGCCGGCGGCGCTGAGGTGTCGCCTTGCCATGGGCCGGGCGACGTGGTGGCGGGGTGGACGCGTCCAGCGGCGGGACGGACATGTCCGGCGTCGCGAGGTAGAGGAAGTCTAGGGTTTGTACCACGGATTTTTGGGAGGGGATCACATATTTATAGGTAGAGGGAGCTAGGAGAGTCCAAATGAGGTGCGGTTTTCGGCCACGCGATCGTGATCGAACGACCGAGATGATGGAGGAGATTTAGGTGGGTTTTGGGCCACTTTGGAGGGGTGTTGGGCTGCAACACACACGAGGCCTTTTCGGTCCCTCGGTTAACCGTTGCAGTATCAAACGAAGTCCAAATGGCACGAAACTTGACAGGTGGTCTACCGGTAGTAAGACAAGGCCGCATGGCAAGTCTCCGTCCAATCCGGAAACGTTTAACACCCGCACACGAAAAGAGGTAGAAAGGGACACCGGAGGACATAGGAGCGCCGGATTGTAAAACGGACAACGGGGAAAATGCTCTGATGCATGAGACGAACATGTATGCAAATGCAATGCACCTGATGACATGATATGAGATGCATGACACGCAAGCAATGACAAGGCAACAACAACGAATAACTGAAGGACACCTGGCACATCGGTCCTGGGGCATTACAACACCCAAAGACCTGAAAGTTACTCCTCTCTCGACCGAAGCCGTCGGATGACCAGAGAAGGCTGATGGGCCGCGTACTGTGCCGCTAACTCGGCCTCTGGACGTGCTCTCCCTTGGTCTACCACGTTCTGATCACCAACACCGCCGCCTACCGGGTTATGGCCACGAGGCGGATTACAATTCCGCGCACTGCTGGACATGGCTGGCTCATCAATACGTTTGTTGTAACTCCGGCTCGGATGAGGGCTGGAATGAATCCTCTCATGGCTGTATGAATAAGCCTGCTGCTGAGCCAAGGCTGTCTGAAGGAGCTCTCTGGCCCATCGCGTCTCAACCGCTACTAGGTACTCACCTTCGACTAGGAGAGCCGCCAAACGTGAAGCGGCCGTGACCATGTTATCCAAAGGGTTAGAGTAATGACCCAGCGGTGTCGGCACATGATGCAGCGTCGGTGCATGCTGCGGTGGGTTATCACCCTGACGAGGTGGATCCATGGTGCGCGGTTGAACCGGCGCCCCTGTTCCTGGTGCTTCAGTCCGGTTTATCACTGGCTGGTTATTGGTCTCTGCTCCGGGCGTATTGAAGAGGTTTCTTGGCTCGTAAACCAATGGTAAGCGGGTCTGATGCCTTCTCCTCATGACATCATTCGACGCGTTCTGATCTAGCATAAGCCGGAAGGATTCCGATTGAACCCGCTGCGCCTGAGCCTCCAACTCGGCCCGCATCGTGGACATCCTTACATCCTCGGCTACCAGGTCTTCCTTGGCTTGAGTTATATGGTCTCTCACCTTGGCAATTTCTGCATTATGCTCATCCCGGTTTGCCGCACTAACCTCAATCGCCATTAGTGTTGCTAAAGCGTCAAGTAAACCAGAAAAAACCTGAGCCGATGGGCGCGTAGGGCCTACTGCCCCAGCTGCTGTTGCTGCTGCTGACCCGGTTATTAACGCCGCTGCAGTTGAAGAATTCTACCCTGGCTGTGTACCGGCCATAAAGATTGCAACCCGGTTCAGCGGCTCCTGGGGATCCGGAATACTGTTGCCATCGGAATAGCCCCCAAGTCGGCCGTCTTGCAGATGATACAATGACTCAGTATCTCCAGTAGATGATTTGCCATTGGAGTAAATGAAGGTTTCATCATCAGATACCGATCTATCCTCAGATTCTGCCCCGTGGATGACTCCTACGAAGGCACGCTTCATGGCAGGCTGAACCCGGGCGGGTCTCGCACACTGAGCCGTCTCGATGATGTCGGTGCAGATGTCCGACTCACGGCCCGGTTCGCCGATCTTGCCGATGAAGATGTGAATTCCACCGAAGGGGACCCGGTTCCCGTACTCAATGGAGCCGACCTCGGGGCCCCAGCCTGCATCGTTGAAAGTGCAACTATCCCTAGGTGGTTTTGGTAATTCATAACAACATATAGCTCATTGAGCTAATGCTATTCCAAGAATATCATTTCAGGAAAGCTCAATGATTGGCATGGCATGGATGGTGAAAGTGGAACCCTCAAAATGCTAAGGACAAAGGATTGGCTCTAGCTCATATGCTCAAGACTCTTCATTTTAAATTTTAGTGATCCAAGATCACATTGAGTCTTTAGGAAAAGCCAATACTATCAAGGAGGGATGAGGTGTTGCTTAATAAGCCTCTTGCTTCAAGTGCTTAATGATATGCTCCAAAATCCTCAGCTACTTTCCCATATCCATATTTGACCTAAACCCAAAGCCAAACTCGGCCCTACCGATTCTTTCAACCCGGCGCCACCGAGTTTCACTTGTCATAGCAATTGCCAAACCCTAAGAAAATCAGTTCTACCGATAGGGATCTCGGTCTCACCGAGATGGGATTGCAATCTCTCTGTTTCCTTTTCGTAACTTTTCGGTCTCACCGAAAGAGCGGATTGGTCCCACCGAGATTGCAATGTAAACTCACTGTTTCCTTTTCATAACATTTCGGTCTCACTGAAAGAGCAAATCGGTCCCACCGAGTTCACTTGACCAACTCTCTGGTTAGCTTATTACCAAATCGGTCTCACCGAGTTTGTGTAATCGGTCTCACCGAAATTACGTTATGCCCTAACCCTAACCATATCGGTCCTACCGAGTTGCATGTCAGTCCCACCGAAAATCTCTAACGGTCACTAGGTTTACTATTTCGGTCCGACCGAGTTTGTTGATTCGGTCCCACCGAGATTGGTAAATTGTGTGTAACGGTTGGATTTTGTGTGGAGGCTATATATACCCCTCCACCTCCTCTTCACTCATGGAGAGAGCCATCAGAACACATCTACACTTCCAACTCATATGTTCTGAGAGAGAACCACCTACTCATGTGTTGAGGCCAGGATATTCCATTCCTACCATATGAATCTTGATCTCTAGCCTTCCCCAAGTTGCTTTCCACTCAAATCTTCTTTCCACCAAATCCAAATCCTGTGAGATAGAGTTGAGTGTTGGGGAGACTATCATTTGAAGCACAAGAGCAAGGAGTTCATCATCAACACACCATTTGTTACTTCTTGGAGAGTGGTGTCTCCTAGATTGGCTAGGTGTCACTTGGGATCCTCTGACAAGATTGTGGAGTTGAACCAAGGAGTTTGTAAGGGCAAGGAGATCGCCTACTTCGTGAAGATCTACCGCTAGTGAGGCAAGTCCTTCGTGGGCGATGGCCATGGTGGGATAGACAAGGTTGCTACTTCGTGGACCCTTCGTGGGTGGAGCCATCCGTGGACTCGGTCAACCGTTACCCTTTGTGGGTTGAAGTCTCCTTCAACATGGATGTAGGATAGCACCACCTATCCGAACCACGGGAAAAACATCCGTGTCTCCAATTGCGTTTGAATTCTCCAAACCCTTCCATTTATATTATAGCAAGTTGCATGCTTTACTTTCCGCTGCCAATATACTCTTTGCATGCTTGCTTGAATTGTGTGATGATTGCTTGACTTGTCCTAAAATAGCTAAAATCTGCCAAGAACTAAAATTGGGAAAAGGTTAAGTTTTTATTTGGTCAAGTAGTCTAATCACCCCCCCTCTAGACATACTTTCGATCCTACAAGTGGTATCAGAGATTTGGTCTCCATTTGCTTTGATTTCCAATGCCTTTGGTGGTCATAGCCTTGGTTTCACAACCTAGGAAAGTATGGCATCTAGCGAGGGAAATTATCACCGTAGAGGTCCTTACTTTGATGGTACTAATTTTGCTAGTTGGAAGCATAAAATGAAAATGCATATTCTTGGACATAACCCCGCCGTTTGGGCTATTGTGTGTGTTGGTTTGCAAGGTGACTTCTTTGATGGGAGAGAACCAAACTATGAAGCTACCGCGGATGAGTTGAAGATGTTGCAACACAATGCTCAAGCTTGTGATATTCTCTTCAACGGATTGTGCCCCGAAGAATTCAACAAAATCAGCCGTCTTGAGAATGCAAAGGAAATTTGGGACACTTTGATTGATATGCACGAAGGTACCGACTCCGTCAAGGAATCCAAATTGGATGTGCTTCAAAGTCAACTTGACAAGTTCAAAATGAAGGATGGTGAAGGTGTCGCTGAAATGTACTCTAGGCTTGCTCTCATCACAAATGAGATTGCCGGCTTAGGAAGTGAAGAGATGACCGATAGATTAATCATCAAGAAGATTCTAAGAGCCTTGGATGGAAAATATGATACCGTGTGCACATTCATCCAAATGATGCCCAATTACAAAGATCTCAAGCCAACGGAGGTAATTGAAAGAATTGTTGCTCATGAGATGTCACTTAAGGATAAAGAGGAACTTCACAACAAATCAAGTGGTGCCTACAAAGCCTCATGTGAAGCCCCTACATCATCAAGTGAGAAACAAAACTTCAATGAAGAATTGAGCTTAATGGTGAAAAACTTCAACAAGTTCTACAAGAGTAGAAGCAAAGATAGAAGCTCCAAATCAAGGTCCTACAATGACAAAAGATCTTCTAGTCGAGAGCGAAACTGCTACAATTGTGGAAGACCCGGACACTATTCCAATGAGTGTACGGCTCCCTACAAGAGAAGAGAAGACTCTCCAAAAAGAAGAAGCAAAAGAGAAGAATCACCACCAAGAGAGAGAAGTAGTAGAGATGATTGTTATGAACGAAGATACTCACGGAGAAGCAAGGATTCGGAAAGGAAAGAAAAATCATCAAGGAGCTACACAAAACGAAGACATCAGGCTCATGTTGGTGAATGGGTATCCGGCTCTGACTCCGACACCCACTCCGAGAGAAGTTATCACTCCGATTTCGAATATACTCAAGAGGAAGGTGTTTCCGGTCTAGCACTTGTGTCAACCAACTCCTACGATATATTTGACTCACCAAATGAAGGAATTGGAAGATGCTTCATGGCCAAAGGTCCTAAGGTAACACACCCCGAGTATGTTGATTTTAATAGTGATGAAGATGACTTGTTAGGTGATGATGATTTACTTGTTGACAACTCTAGTGCTGAATACTATGATGAAACGCCAATTAATCATGCTAATCAAGATGAAACGAATGACAATGATAAGGAGAAGATTGAGGCTCTAACTAAAGAACTAAACACTCTTAAGTTAGCTCATGAAACTATCTTCGAAGATCATCGAGAACTTTTAAGAGCTCATGAGAAGTTACGCTTTGAAAAGCTCAATCTTGAGCAAGAGCATGAGTTTTTAAAGGCAATCAATGATGATCTCCGCAAGAAAAGTTCTTCTTACATTGCCAAGCCTTTACTCTTATCCACTTACATGCCTCAAGTCAAGTCTAGTAACAAGAACAAGAAAGATTCTTCCTCTAGTAGTAACAATGATCATGCTAAATCCAATATTGTTGCTTCTAGTAGTTCTCTTGATTCCACTAATAATTCTCTTAGCCAAGTTACACTTGAGCAAGAAAATAGCTTATTGAAGGGAATTATAGAGAAAGGAGTGTACAAAAGCCTTGTCGGGAGTAAGCAATTCAAGGAAATTGTGCGCAAGCAAGGAATGCACCGGAAGAATCAAGGTGTTGGTTTTGAACGAAAGTTCAATGCCAATGGAGTTGAGTGGGAAGAAGATCAATACCCCAAGACAAAGTTTGTTCCTCAACAAGAGAAGTATGATACTTCCTTCAAGGGGACACAAGCTCAAGATGATCTTCCACCACAAGACTACAAGCAAAAAAGGCAAGGACAAGCTTCAAGAGGAAATTGATGCATTTGAAGAAGCTCCTAAGACCTTAGTCAAGCGGATTCCCAAGACCACTTCAAGTTCCACTTCATCAATTACGACTACAACTACAAGGATTCCCATCAAGATGGTGTGGATCCAAATGAAGAAGAACTAGAGAGTTCTTGAGGGTGACTCCGCCAACATACTTCACTCTTATCATTTTGGCAAGAACAAGTGCAATCAACTTCCACATCTTGCACTAATTCAAGGAGTCACAAACCCTCTTGTTGGTAAGACAAGGGACAAGGTAACATAAAAGTTTTCATGGACATCATCTTGTGTGTGCATCACTCTATGTCTATGGATATCCTTGTTTGTTCCTTGTGGGACTAACCCATGTAGGTATTGAAAGTGCAATTCACTCAAATGGATAGCTCCAAGTGATCTACATCAACATTGAGCATCCACATATTCAACATCTACATGAAGTCATCATCGACAAAACCCAAGGTTAGTTCATGCCTCTTTGGGGGGATATCACATCTAGGGGGAGCTTTACTCTAAGACTTGAGCTAAAGCAACTCTAAAGATGTGAACACAACAATGCTTTATGTAAAAGTGGTAACCCCACTTGAGCTTAAACGATGAGTTTGACCTATGATCAAGTTTTCTCACTTGACTCCTAAGTCAATATGCTCATATAAAGATGACCTAGTCATCGCCAATTGCTTGATAGATGCTAGAATTGGTTGTGCATGCTTTGTCACATATTTCAATTGCCATTTTATTGTGTGAGCATGTTGGTTGCATATTTTACTCATTCGAGGACATCCACTTGTTGTTTTGATTGTTTGGTTTTATTTCCTTTTGCCAAGTGGATGGACAAGAATGCCTAAGAACCTCCTCTAGCTATCTATGCTTTTCTCGTCTCAAACTCTATTCATGCTACATCACAAAATTTGATCAAGTCAGATTCTAACCACTCTGTGTGACGAGCACTCAGAGTCCCCGATTCGTCATAGACTTAAATTTCCAAAACCTCTTTGTGATTCTTGGTCTGACCGATATCCTACTTCGGTCCTATCGAGATCATTAAGTTGATCTGAATTTTCGATCTCGGTGCAACCGATTTGAACCATTCGGTCACACCGAGTTGCAATAAGTGTATATAGTTTTGCATCTCGGTGCCACCGAGTTGTTCCACTCGGTCACACCGACAGGCTAGGGCTATATATAGTCACGGGCAAAAATTTGGAAATTTCTCCGAACCCCTTCGCCCGCGCGATAGCTCGCTCTGCCAACGTGGTCTCCGGATCGTCTCCTTGCCGCCAGCCGCCTCCAGTCGCTGGTCTCCATCGCCATCAACGGAATTCAACCCCGCCGTTGCTGCCGTAGCGAGTCTCCACCGAACTAGGGTATGGACTCGATCTTTGTGCTATCCCCAAATCTGATTCCTAGCACATTGTGATCTTATTGTTTCTAGCCACGATTGAAACACTCCTATCCAGTCAATGCGTTCGTAGAATAGGATTGATTCGAAAACTTTAGGGTTAGGTTTCCACCGAAACCATCTCGGACCCACCGAGTTGAAAAAGTCGGTCCCACCGATTTGGCTCATGCCATTGCACAAGTGAGACTCGGTCTGACCGAGAATTACTAATCGGTGTGACCGATTTTGGAACTTTGTGAAACCCTAGCAGTCTCGATGCCACCGAACTGTGACTCGGTCTGACCGAGTTCACTAGTTTAGGTTCCAAAACTGCTTCGGTATCACCGAGTTTAAAAATCGGTAGATCCGAGATGATTTCAGTGGGAAACTAAAACTAAGATTTTGAATCATTCTTTTGCAAAAATCTCTGCATTTTGTGATGCTCATCCACTCTACCTCATCTATAAACTATTCACAGGGTCAGCAGTCAGCTTGTTCATCATGTCAGATCAGAGTGACAGCCAGAATGTGTCAGAACAGCAAGTGCACATGAGTGAGGGCACTAGTCCCTCCAGTTCTTCAGATGAAGGCAGCAAGAGCACCCCTAGCAACCTGCCAAAAGCTGCCACCAGACAAAGCAAGAAGAGAACCTCAGACTCAGAGGATGAAGACTATGTGGCAGAAGAGGAAGCAACTTCCAAGAGAGTTGTGCTCAAGAAGGAATATGGCCCAGCACAGAGCACAAAGCCAGGGATGAAAGTCAAAAGGCCAGTAGGAAGGCATCCTATGCCAAAGGCCAGAGCCTCAACTCAGATTGCTGAAAAGCCTGAACCCAAAGAGGCTACTGCAGAAGGGAAGAAGAGGAAGGAGATGATAAAAAAGACCACTGCTAGAGTGCTTGGGAGATCGTCAATCATGAGAGATTCTGAAGAGGAAGAGGAAGAAGAGGTTGCTGCACCAGCACCTAAGGCACCTAAGCTTATGGGTGATGCTATCAGGACAGGGGCTGCTGCATCAAAGCCCAAAGAAGCACCCAAAGCTGCCTCCAAGCCCATGTCAGCACCAAAGAGGAATACAAGGAGCATACCTGCAACTGAGAAGAACAAGGCCCCAGTGCCTGACATTGCTGAAGAAGAAGAAGGTCAAGTGCCGAGGAAGCTTAAGCCCAAGATCCCAGACCACAATGATGCTCATCCTGTGGCTGAGGACATGAAAACTTTAGGACATGATTCAGGGCTAAGGAAGTGGAGAGAAGCATATCCATATGCTTCAAGGAGAAGAACTGCTATTGATTACAGATTTCACACCAAGGAACAACAAGATTTTTACGAGACAGTGCTGCTAGATAAGAAGCCCATTGTTTGTGACATGAGATGGGTTGATTGGGAGTACATCAAGGACAATGAAGAGCACTATCCTGGAGTGCAAGACAGCTTCAAAGCTTGTGGAGTAGCAGACTTTGTTGGGCAGAAGCTCACAAAGTGGAATGAAGAGCTGATCATGCAGTTCTACTCCACATCACACTTCTATCCAGATGGCAGGATAGTGTGGATGTCTGAAGGCACTAGATACCAATCTACAGTTGCTGAATGGGCTCAGCTGATCAATGCCCCAGAAGAGCATGAGGATGACTTGGACACATATGCCAAGAAGAAGATGGACCACAACTCTATGTCCAACATGTACAAGGAAATTCCAAACAAGGCACTTGATACATTCAAGTTTGGCTCAGTACATTATCTTCTGTCAGGGCTGCCAACCATTAATTGGATTCTGAGGCACACTTTATTGCCTAAGTCAGGAGATCACAAGATGATCAGAGGCCATGCAATCAACTTGCTTCATATCTTTGATGTGCCATAGAAGTTCAAGGTGATGAGCCTCATGGTAGAGACCATTAAGAGGACAACAGCTGATTAGAAGAGGAGCTGTGGATATGCCCCACAAATTTAGGAGTTAATTAACTCAAAGATGGGCACACGCACATACTTGTTGGACAAGGAACATTTGCCTATTCATCCAGATTTTGAAGACAATCAAGTTGTGATGAATGAGAATGAACCATCATCAGTTCAAGCACAAGCACAGAAGGAGAAGGCAAGGAAGGAGAAAGCTGCAAAGATGCCAACTCAAGAGGAGGCATCTGAGTACTTCTTGAAAACCAAGCAGGAGCAGCTTAGTTACTTAATTGCATCCACACTGAGGATTGAGAAAGGACTGGCCACCCTCACTCAGAATCAGGAGAGCTTAGAGAGAATCGTAGAACAAAAGTTCTATGACTTGGATGTCAAAGTAACAGAGATTCAGTCTGCAGTGGAGCAACTTCAGGATGACATGCAGGAGAGGAGAGGGAAGACTACAACTGAGGCATTTGCCAGAGTGCCACGAGCTCAGAGGTCGATTGCAGTGCCAGTTCCTGACACCAGAGCCACCACCTCAGCTCCAGCCACAGCACCAGCCCAACCAGCTCCAGCATCTACTTCAGCTTCAACTCCAACCACGTCTACAGAAGGCTTCATCCTTGGAGTGATCCAGACTCCACCACCACCAGAAGATCAAGCCTGAGAGTCGATCTAGCACTATGCATTTTCTAGGAACTTTTTGGTAACTTGTTGCCAAAGGGGGAGAAAAATGTATAGATCATAGGCTTCGAGAGAGAGAGAGAGTGTTGCCTTTATTCTCTCTTGCTTTATTTGGTGTTTTTTTTCAAACTTTGTTTGCTTTTGGTTGAGATACTTTGATATGCTTGTGAGACATTGATGATCTGTGTTTGATCATAAGCTACACTTATGCATGCTTGATATATCCTATCTATCTTATGTGATCAATCACTTTCTTTGGTGATGAGTGCATGTATTTCATTCTTATCATTTTGAGCGCTCCACCAAGATGTATGTGACATGGAAGAGTAACCCATGACTCTAACTCTTTGTGCATTTGCAGTCCAAAGCAAATTTTTAAATATGCACAAATTTAGGGGGAGCTCTTACTTATCACATACTTCTCAAAGCAACGATATATTTCATTCTTATTATTTGTCGAAGCTTTGATCTATATGTTGTCATCAATTACCAAAAAGGGGGAGATTGAAAGTGCAACTATCCCTAGGTGGTTTTGGTAATTCATAACAACATATAGCTCATTGAGCTAATGCTATTCCAAGATGATCATTTCAGGAAAGCTCAATGATTGGCAAGGCATGGATGGTGAAAGTGGAACCCTCAAAATGCTAAGGACAAACGATTGGCTCTAGCTCATATGCTCAAGACTCTTCATTTTACATTTTAGTGATCCAAGATCACATTGAGTCTTTAGGAAAAGCCAATACTATCAAGGAGGGATGAGGTGTTGCTTAATGAGCCTCTTACTTCAAGTGCTTAATGATATGCTCCAAAATCCTCAGCTACTTTCCCATATCCATATTTGACCTAAACCCAAAGCCAAACTCGGCCCTACCGATTCTTTCAACCCGACACCACCGAGTTTCACTTGTCATAGCCATTGCCAAACCCTAAGCAAATCGGTTCTACCGATAGGGATCTCGGTCTCACCGAGATGGGATTGCAATCTCTCTGTTTCCTTTTCGTAACTTTTCGGTCTCACCAAAAGAGCGGATCGGTCCCACCGAGATTGCAATGTAAACTCACTGTTTCCTTTTCGTAACATTTCGGTCTCACCGAAAGAGCAAATCGGTCCCACCGAGTTCACCTGACCAACTCTCTGGTTAGCTTATTACCAAATCGGTCTCACCGAGTTTGTGTAATCGGTCTCACCGAGATTACGTTATGCCCTAACCCTAACCATATCGGTCCTACCGAGTTGCATGTCAGTCCCACCGAAAATCTCTATCGGTCACTAGGTTTACTATTTCGGTCCGACCGAGTTTGTTGATTCGGTGCCACCGAGATTGGTAAATTGTGTGTAACGGTTGGATTTTGTGTGGAGGCTATATATACCCCTCCACCTCCTCTTCACTCGTGGAGAGAGCCATCAGAACACATCTACACTTCCAACTCATATGTTCTGAGAGAGAACCACCTACTCATGTGTTGAGGCCAAGATATTCCATTCCTACCCATATGAATCTTGATCTCTAGCCTTCCCCAAGTTGCTTTCCACTCAAATATTCTTTCCACCAAATCCAAATCCTGTGAGAGAGAGTTGAGTGTTGGGGAGACTATCATTTGAAGCACAAGAGCAAGGAGTTCATCATCAACACACCATTTGTTACTTCTTGGAGAGTGGTGTCTCCTAGATTGGCTAGGTGTCACTTGGGAGCCTCCGACAAGATTGTGGAGTTGAACCAAGGAGTTTGTAAGGGCAAGGAGATCGCCTACTTCGTGAAGATCTACCGCTAGTGAGGCAAGTCCTTCGTGGGCGATGGCCATGGTGGGATAGACAAGGTTGCTACTTCGTGGACCCTTCGTGGGTGGAGCCCTCCGTGGACTCACGCAACCGTTACCCTTCGTGGGTTGAAGTCTCCATCAACGTGGATGTAGGATAGCACCACCTATCCGAACCACGGGAAAAACATCCGTGTCTCCAATTGCGTTTGAATTCTCCAAACCCTTCCCTTTACATTCTTGCAAGTTGCATGCTTTACTTTCCGCTGCCAATATACTCTTTGCATGCTTGCTTGAATTGTGTGATGATTGCTTGACTTGTCCTAAAATAGCTAAAATCTTCCAAGAACTAAAATTGGGAAAAGGTTAAGTTTTTATTTGGTCAAGTAGTCTAATCACCCCCCCTCTAGACATACTTTCGATCCTACAGTCGTCGATGCAGAGCTTGCCGCGGCGACTCTTGGTCATCCGGCCCACGGCGTATCCCTTGAGCCCTTCGAAGCTACCCTTCAAGAACTCGAAACCATTGTGCGATAGCCCCACGGTGGGCGCCAGCTCTCGTGGAAACGTCACGGTAGATGTCCTAGTGTGAGGACTTAGTCGTGAGGCCATCGCATTGAGGTTAGCTCAAAGGGGTTAAACAGGAAAAAGGACACGGGAGTTTATACTGGTTTGGCCCCTTACGATGAAGGTAAAAGCCTAGTCCAGTTTGTAATTGGTATTGCTAGGGTTTCGATGAATGGGAAGCGAATATTCTTGACCCGGCTCTCAATCTCTTGTTTCTTGTCCCTAAACCGTCGCCGGGTCGTCCCTTTATATACACAGGTTGACGCCCGGCGGTTTACAGAGTCCCGCCCGGCTCATAAACGTGTCCGTCTTGGTTTCTACCTTTTCTTATCTTAGAACACAAGTTATACATCTTGTGGTGGTTTATATCTATGGGTCATAATCCGCCTTTGGGCCTTGGGCCCTCTTGTTAACTCTCCTTCGTAAAGTGCCATACTCCTTGTCCTCGTGGGCTATGATAGGAACAACTCACTATGAGTATAATCCGGCCCCTCTTGGGCGGTTTATACTCAATAGTTATATCCCCAACACAAACAGTTCATTGAACTGAACCGTATGCCCTTCATCGCACACACAACTAAAACCTAACCGTGTTTGATGCATCCGTCATCGCAAACCTTTTACACATTTCTGACGGTTTTCATACAGCACCGTTTGCAATTATGGCATCACACACAGTTTCTCGAAGGGTATCTGATCATAGTGTCGTGTTAGCAACATCCTGCAGTAGTGATGTATAAGTTATGGAGAAAGCAATAGCAGTAAATTAAATGATCAAGGTGCTAAGCTAATGTAACATCCCAAATTTTCAATTTGGAATGTTATGCAGTAGATCATCATGCATATCATATTTTCTTGCATTTTGGTCAATCCTAGAAATTTCACGCAACTCAAGGACCCTCGGAGAGAGTTGGAGATTTCGTCATTTTCATATTTGAGTTTTCTCAAATTTTGAAAAGAGGATCATTTGATTTATTTATTTCATCTTCAATTATTTTCCAACATCAAAATATGAGAGAGGGAAATAATATGACTTTTCCCAAATTTAGGAAAAAGAAGATTTAATAAATAAATTCAATTTTGTATTCCGGTGTTTTTTTTGCATTTTATTTGGATTAGGGAAAAATGCGTGTTTTCAAAATTGCACCTAGGCCCCGAGAAAAAGTTCATTTTGTTCGACTCATTTTTAGGAGTCGGGGAAAATTTACCTTGGGAATTTTGGAGTTCATTTAGATTTTCTTTTCTTTGTTTTTCTGCGCGCGTATCTATAAAAAAATCCATGTCACGCCCGCCTGGGCCAAGGCCCAGCCGGCCAGGCCAAGGCCCAGCAGCCCCTCGCGAGCGCCCGCGCGCAGCACCGCCGCCGCCAAGCCGAGTCCGGCTAGGACTACGCGCCGCCGCCCTTTTTCCTTGCCCCCTCCCCCAAGCAACCCTTCCCCCCCCTTTAAATACCCCAAGACCCCCCTCTCCCCACACCACCCCGCCGACTCCCACCCCGCGTGCAGCCCGCCGCCCGCGCCACCCTGCCGCCGCCGCCTAGCACCGCAGCCCGCGCCTAGCACCGTCGCCGCCCTCCAGCGCCGCCGCCGCCCAACGCCACCGCCCGCCGGAGCCCTCGCCGGAGCCCCTCGCCGAGGTAGCCCCGCGCCGCGCCACCCCTCCCCTCGGTTCGGTTTTTTTAAAAAAAACTGTTCCGGTTTCTTTTCGTTTTGTTGTTTCGGTTTTTTTCGAAACCCTAGATCGGTTTTTGTTTTGTTTTCGGTTTAGTTGTTTAGCGAGCATTCGCCGGACCGTTCGTCCTAACGAACGTGATCACCGGCTATTCTCGGTTGACGAGCGTCTGTTCGTTTAATCGTTCTTTGTTTCATTTTCGTCGGTTTACTTCACGTTTTTCTGATCATGATTTCAGATCCGATCTTCGTTCTAGTTTATCTCCCCGTTCGTTTATCGGAATCAGGTGATTCAAGCGCCTGGAGTTTCGTTTCGAAACCGCCGTTCCGACTAATCAACTTAAATAAGTTTTTGCTACTGTAAAATTTGACCTAGTTTCAACTTGCTAGAACCGAGTTGTTTTCTTCCGCCGTTTGTTTTCCATTGCTTTGTTCGGTTCTTTCTCTCTTTGCAACCGGAGTTCTTAAGTTAAACTTTCTAGTTCGATCTCTTGTTCGAGTTTTACCTGTGCATTAGATGAGTACTTATTGTATGCTTGTTGTTTGTCTGCGATAGATTACCCGGAGTGCGCCGCCTGTTACTTCGAATCTCTAGGTCTCGCGGATCATCAGCAAGGCAAGTAACACTTTGATCATACCTTTTCTACAACCCAGTTTTATTGCATTAGATCAATCCTCACACATTGCATGATTAGTATCTAATTAAATTGTGGGATGGGATGTAGATGAGGTAGTACCTATTACCTGTTTATTATGAAACCTTTGGGAGTTACTTCTACGTTTGCTTATTATGCCATGCTATGCTCGTAGACGTGGATTGGGTGAGTGATATCCATGAAAGATGTGAGTTTGTTAATTTTTAAGGGTTTATCTAAGGTGGCAACTTAAACACACATCTGGGTGGATTGAGGCACCTGGTTTCTATCAGGACTTGCCTGTTTTCTTTTGGACCGCCACCCAGGCTCAAAGGGATCATAAGATCTTTCATGCTAGAAACTTCCGTGTGCAGCCACAAGCCATTATGGGCTCTGGCATAATTGACTAAGTCGTGCGAACTCTTACAGGGTAGACTAGCAGATGTAGGGGAAAGTAGGTGTACCGGTCTATCCATCGTAAGGTGCTAGCGCTTCTGAAAGACTGTGTCTCGGTCATCCGTTTCTCATACACCGTGTAGTGCGAGAAACCCAACGAAGGCGATCGAGTCTTGTGGGGAAAAGTGCGCAAACCTCTGCAGAGTGTAATAAACTAATCATGATTAGCCGTGTCCCCGGTTATGGACATCTTGAGTATCTAGTACTTGAATATCGTGTGAATCTCATCATGTTACTCCTAATTAATATTGTTGGGTCTTAATTGTTCACTTAATTGGGATCGGAATGCTGTCAACCATTCTCGATATTCAACTACCATTATAGATAAATAAATTCATTCCTTTGCAGTAGGGAAAAACTAGCTTTACGCAAAACTGTAACCATAGAGCTTTCCACCAGCCATACATGCATATAGTATAGCTCATTACTGTTCATTACTCTCTATGTGTTACTTTGCCAGCATATTCCATGTGCTGACCCGTTTTCGGGCTGCAACTTTCATGTTGCAGACATTTCAGACGGCGAGTAAGGTGCTGTTAGGTCGTGGTTCTATACTCAATGATGCCGTTGGAGTTGATGGACACATTTATCTTCCAAGTCTTCCGCTGTTATCGGTATTAGATGGCCTTAAGCCATATTTATTGTAATAAGTTCTCTTTTGAGACACCGATGTAATAAGTGTGTGATTGCTACTCTGCTATAAATCCTTCGAAGTATTGTGTGGTGTCAGCATTACTGATCCAGGGATGACACCGGAGCACAGAGACTTGATCCATTCGGGTCGGGTCGCTATAGAGATGGTATCAGAGCACACGCTGACTGTAGGACACGACCACTAAGTTGAAGCCATAGATCACTATTCTCTCCTCATTTTCTAAATCCTCATCTTTTCTACTCTTTAGGATGAAGGACGCGAAGATCAAGTACGCTCAACTGGATGAAGGCACACCTTTTGGATTTCATTTGAAGGAAGTCACCAAGTACCTAAACATTGGATTACCAAGTTTCATGGGAACGTTCAACGCCACTCTGCCTGAAGAGGAGCACTGGAAGATTCAAGCTCACGTTCCGGGAAGGACATTCGCGCCAATCACGAAGCCCATAGATAGTGTTTTCAGTGCACCAACTTGGAGTCTAGGAAGGAGCATGGTAGCTCATATCACCATGGGACACATTGGAGAAGTTTATCAAGAAGACCTCAAGGACACTATCTACCAGATTTGCGGACGCCGAGATGAACACTGGGAGTTAGTCAGCACCAAGAAGGATAGATCCATTGCATCATTCATCCAGGAGTTAAACCAGCACATTCAACGCCATGAGAACCAGATGTGCAATGATATGATAGAGTTGAAGAATGCAAAGGCTAGGATCATCGAGCTAGAAGGAGAACTGAAGGCTACACGCAAGGACTACATGGACGAGATCGTAGCTCTAGCAAGGCACAATGGCGATCTTAAACAGGAAATTGAAGAACTCAAGAGGGAGTTAGCATCCAGGAAGGAAGACATGTACGTCGCATGTCCGGAAAACTACATCATTCTCGACGACACCGATTCGGATCCAAGTGAACTCGACTTTGAAGACGAAGCTGGAGCGGACATCATGGAGTCTTCCACAGATTCAAATTTCTAGATGACCACCAAATATTAGTAGTATTTTCCCATGTATACACTATAGTTCGAGCACTTTTGCGATAGTTCTAGACCGTTGTATGCCCTTGTTTGATTGAATGAAGTGATTTTGTGTGCATTTGCTCATGTGCATTGGGGTAGTGTTTTCTCTTTAGACCTCACTCTATTCTTATATCTCATCTTTTCTAAACCCTCAGATGCCTCCGAGATGTGACAATGGATTTCCATCGGAACTCACTCAGTTGATCCAGCAGCAGAATCAATTGATGCAATTGTTAGTCCAGAATCAGCAAAACAACAACAACAACCCACCTCCACCACCGCCACCTGTTGACCACTTAGCCTGTTTCCTTAGGCTGAATCCGCTGGTGTTTTCCAGTAGCACCGAGCCAATAGTAGCAGACGATTGGCTCCGCAAGATAGGAAGGGAGTTGACCACTGCAGGATGCACAGATGGTGAGAAAGTGAAGTTTGCCGCACATCAGTTAGAAGGACCCGCGGCAGCATGGTGGGAGAATTTCACAGCCACTTACCCAGTCGACACTGTCACATGGGATCAGTTTCAGCAAGCTTTCTGCACTGCCCATGTTTCAGCAGGAGCCATGGCCATGAAGAAGCGTGAGTTTCGCAACTTACGCCAAGGAGGAAGGACAGTTGGCCAGTACGTTGACGACTTCAGCAAGTTAGCACGTTATGCCCCAGATGATGTTGCTACAGATGCAACTAAGCAGGAAAAGTTTCTGGAAGGATTGAATGATGAGCTAAGCATACAGTTGATGGTAGCAAGTTTCAACAACTACCAGGAGTTGGTAGATCATGCCATCATGATTGAAGGGAAGCAACAGCAGATTGAGAACCGCAAGAGGAAGTATGGACAGGGGAAGTATAACTCTGGAGCCCAGCAGAAGCCCCGTTTTACCCCTAAACCAGGAGTTCAGTTTCAGCATACCCATGGAGGAGGTAGTTCGCACAACCATAACGGCCACAAGAATAGTAATGGGAATGGAGGAAGCAACGGCCAGAACCGGACCACCCCATCAACCCCAACCAAGAGAGATCTGAGTCAAGTCACCTGTTTCAAGTGTTCCAAGACCGGACATTATGCCAATGAATGTCCTGAAGGCCAGAATGGAAATGGCAACGGAAGCTCAGGGAAGAAGCCGAACCCTTTCAATAGGGGACAGGTGAACCACGTTAACGTGGAGGAGGTTGAAGATCAGCCTGATGCAGTAATCGGTAAGTTTTTGGTTAAGTCATTTACCGCACTCGTTCTTTTCGATACTGGTGCATCACATTCATACATATCACGGGGATTTGTGGAAAAATATAGCCTGCCCACTAGGATTCTTAAAACTCCTATGCTAGTAAGCTCGCCAGGAGCAGAGTACATGGCCAGACAAGGATGTTTTCAAGTGCCGTTAAGCATAGGAAGGCATGTTTTCCCAACAGATTTAATTATTCTGGAATCCCAAGGTCTGGATGTAATTCTCGGTATGGATTGGCTGTCGATGTATGGAGGAAACATTGATTGCGCCAGTAAGACAATTTTGCTCACAACGCCAGAAGGAAGAAGGATCAAGTATATATCCCGGCATGTGCCAAATAGGACACAAGTAAATTGCCTAACAGGAGTTGTGCAGGAGGAAGTACCAGTGGTAAAGGATTTTCCTGATGTATTTCCAGAAGAGTTGCCAGGCATGCCACCGGATAGAGACATTGAGTTTTTGATTGAGTTATTGCCAGGTACAGGCCCAATATCAAAGAGACCATACCGGATGCCAGCAAAGGATTTGGTAGAAATTAAGAATCAGATTAAGGAGTTACTGGAAAAAGGTTACATACGCCCAAGTTCTTCGCCTTGGGGATCACCCGTACTTCTAGTGGAGAAGAAGGATGGATCATTACGGAGGTTGTTGATTACCGTGGATTGAACGAAGTAACAATCAAAAACAAGTACCCACTGCCAATGATTAATGATCTGTTTGATCGTTTGCAAGGAGCTAAAGTGTTTTCCAAGATCGACTTGCGATCAGGGTACCATCAATTGAAGATTCGAGAACAGGATATTCCGAAGACCGCTTTTACCACGAGATACAGATTGTACGAGTATACTGTTATGTTATTTGGACTGACTAACGCGCCTGCCTATTTTATGAACCTGATGAACAAAGTGTTCATGGAGTTTTTGGATAAGTTCGTCGTAGTGTTCATTGATGATATCCTGGTTTATTCAAGGAATGAAGAAGAGCATAAGGAACATTTGCGTTTGGTTTTGGAGAAACTAAGGGAACATCAGTTATATGCCAAATTTAGTAAATGTGAGTTTTGGTTGAAGGAAGTAGGATTCCTCGGACACGTTATATCCGGAGAAGGGATAGCAGTTGACCCCACAAAGGTTGAGACCGTAACCGAATGGGAAGCACCAACGACAGTTGGAGAGATCCGGAGTTTTCTTGGACTCGCAGGATACTACCGGAGATTCATTGAGAATTTTTCAAAGATTGCAAAGCCTATGACGGAGTTGTTGAAGAAGGATACTAAGTTCAAATGGATTGAGGAGTGTGAGGCTAGTTTCTAGGAGTTGAAGAAACGATTGGTTACCTCACCAGTGTTGATTTTGCCAGATCAGACCAAGGATTATGAGGTGTATTGCGACGCTTCACGTCGAGGACTTGGAGCAGTGCTTATGCAGGAAGGGAGAGTTGTTTCGTATGCTTCATGACAACTGAAGCCTCATGAGTTGAATTACGCCACACATGATTTGGAGTTAGCAGCCATAGTGCATGCATTGAAGACATGGAGACATTTCCTCATTGGAAATCATTGTGAGGTGTACACGGATCACAAGAGTTTGAAGTACATTTTCACGCAGAAGGAGTTGAACCTCAGACAAAGGAGATGGTTGGAGCTCATCAAGGATTATGATATGAGATTGCATTACCATCCCGGAAAAGCTAATGTAGTAGCAGACGCATTGAGCCGTAAGAGCCATGTCAATACGTTAATAACGGAGGAAATACCCAAGGAGTTATTAGAAAACCTTTGTGAACTAAGTTTAGAGATAGTTCCGAAAGGCTATGTAGCAGCATTGGAGATTCAGTCAACATTGATGGATAAAATCAGAGAGGCTCGGAAATCTGACAAAGAGATTGCTTCTATAAAGAAGAAAATGAGTGAAGGAAAAACAAAGGGATTTCGTGAGGATGAGCACGATACCCTATGGTTTGAGGACTGTGTTTATGTGCCAAATGACCCGGAGATCAGGAAGTTGATTCTGCAAGAGGCACATGATTCACCCTATTCGATTCACCCAAGAAATACCAAGATGTATTTGGATTTAAAGGAAACATTCTGGTGGACCGGAATGAAGAAGGATATTGCAGCATATGTAGCAGTGTGACGTATGTCATAGAGTAAAGGTAGAGCATCAGAAGCCAGCCGGATTGTTGCAACCATTGCCGATACCCGAATGGAAGTGGGATAAGATAGGCATGGATTTTATCATAGGAATACCCAGGACGAAGGCAGGTTATGACTCGATATGGGTAGTAGTTGATCGTTTGACGAAGGTAGCACATTTCATTCCAGTTAAGACCACTTACACCAGTGCTAAGTTGGCAAAGATATACATGACTAGGATCATTTGTTTGCATGGAGTTCCGAGGAGTATTGTATCAGATAGAGGAACCCAATTTACCTCAAAGTTTTGGAATTAGTTGCATGAAACTTTGGGAAACAGGCTAGAGTTCAGCACCGCTTTTCATCCTCAGACAGATGGACAGACCGAGAGAGTCAATCAGATTTTGGAAGATATGCTGAGAGCTTGTGCACTAGATTATGGATTTAGTTGGGACGATAACTTGCCGTATGCGGAGTTTTCTTATAACAACTGTTACCAAACCAGTTTGAAGATGGCACCTTTCGAAGCTTTGTACGGAAGGAGGTGCAGGACACCGTTGTCATGGGACAAAGTTGGAGATCGTCAGTTCTTTGGACCGGATTTGATTAAGGAGTCTGAACGGAAAGTTAAGTTGATACGCGATAGGCTCAAGGTAGCCCAGTCTAGGCAAAAGAGCTACGCAGATTCTAAACGCAAGGAGACAGTTTACGAAACCGGAGACAGAGTTTATGTGGGTACCCCGACTCATAAGTCGTGATCACCGAATGCACGTGTATAGTGATCCCAGAGATCAATGCTCACTGAACACACAGAAGCTGAATAACAAGAGTCTTACATCCATACATATCGTCTTACACCAATTATGACCGTTATGGTCAAGTCTTACATAGATAGAGCCTTAAGGGCTGAACATCCAATGAAACATAAACATCGGAAATCTTCGTCGATAAGTAGAACCCATGCCATCTGCCTTAACCCTACAGGCATTCTGACTGGGAAACATCCTAGTTCGCATATTCGTCTTCAAAGAATTCTTCTTCGAACTCCTGCTCTTCCATGCCTGGCCAATTAAATAACCAGTGGCAAGCCAATGAGTACTTTGAATGTACTCGCAAGCAACCCATGTTTTGGTTCAAGGTACAACAATGCATGATATAGGTAAATTTTTGCGGAAAGCTAGTTTTTGAGTGCAGTGACATGTTCAACAGCTTGTAAGACATGCATCAGGAGAAATTTAAGTAACCATAAGAACAGGTTACAGATATCAACATAGATAGAGTGGGCACCAACCCAACTCAATCATGTCAAGTCCTTTGACTTGACCCAAGTAGTGGTATCATCATAAAAGGAGTGGGCACCAACCCAACTCAATCATGTCAAGTCCTCTGACTTGACCCGAGTAGTTCTTCCCACGCACACACACTGGTTAAAACAAGTGGACGTAGCCCAAGAACGGTTACCCAACTGTCCTTGACCGTGGACACAGCTATTCGAATAGTTTTACACTCTGCAGAGGTTGCACACTTTACCCACTAGATCCGGGGAACTTCCGTGTCATCCACGATCCGCGGTACCTCAAGTACCCGGGGTAAGCACCCGATCACTATCTTTCCCTAGACGACACTAACAAGGAGTCCACTCGATTGGTAGTAACCCCCGTGCCCAACATTTCACAACTTAAAATTGTGGAGCCTCGCTCCTATATTCATCACATACCACTGGCACAGGGTACCAACGGTGTGTCCGGTGCCCCATAAAAATGTTCTTGGCCGCCCTACCTGGCACGACCCCGTCCCGAGAGAGCGCACCAACAACTCTCCCATCACTAGTAATGCAGGCTCCAAGATAGTATCGGCCTAGGTAGTCAACAATGCCCTTTCCCATACAAGGGTAGAGTGGTTGCGCATGTAAGGTTGGAATAACGGTCGCAACTTAAACCAATCTGTTTTTGAAAATAACACACACTTGCCTCGGTACACCACTTTGTCATCAAGTGGTTACCCATTTCATTATCTCCCTCGGGCATAAGTGGCATCCGACGGGGTTTTCGAAAAGTCCTTTGAAAACACTTTGCCTCATCACCATGCATATTCCCGCCCATTTTGCGTAGCAACTACATAGCATCCTATCTATTCCCACCGGCATAACCCTCATAAGGAGGTAGGGTCATGCACAAATGCAAGTATCAATAAGGAGGAGACGAGGGCAACCCACAAGGGTGGCTCCCCTCTCACATGATTCCGATGCAACAATAGTAAGGTGCTATATGATATGCATAAAAAGAGGTTTCTTAGTCATGGTCAAAGGGCTGCTTGCCTGGCTCAACGCGGTCTTCTGGGTCTTCAAAGTCTTCTGGTCCAACTCCTTCGTCAGCAACGCAATCTATCGTCGCAAAATAATAAGGAGAAAAATAAGGCAATAATAAAACAGAAAAATCAAAGTGCTCAGAAAAATGTCAACTTATTTTTATAAAATACTAGGTGGGAATCTAAGAAGGGGAAAATTCCTAGTTTTAGATTTGGAGTTATACAAGAGGGGATATGGATTTTCAAACAGAGATTAAACTGCTCAAATTTGAATTTAAATTTGAACAGTGCATAAAAGTTTGTTGGATTTGAATGAAAGAGGCACCATTAAATAGGTGGGATTTTTCTAAGATTTTAGGAGTTGGAATTATTCCATTTGGACAAATATTTTATCATGTGGAATTTTTACAAGACAGAAAGAAAAGGAAAAAGAAAAGTGGCATTGTGCCACTGGGCCAGAAAGGCCATAGTGCAGCAGGCCCAGAGGGAATCCAGCCCACGCAGGCCGCCACGTCGAAGGCGTATTTGGGAAATACGGCTCCAGCCGACGCAGCGAACCGGTGCGTGCGCGTGCGTGTTTAAACCTGACGGGGGGGCCCACCCGTCAGGGTGTGAGGCTGAATGACGGGCCCCACGGCCGTCGTCGTCAACCCTAGGCCAGAGGGGCGGCGAGCTCACCGGCGACGTTCCCGGGCACGACGAGGTCAGGCGATGGCACGGCTGGGCTCCTCGTCGTGTCGCCGTTCGGGTGGTGCCGGAGTTGGTTGCCGGGGTGCAAGGGTTCGCCAGCGACGAGGTCTTGTGGCGGAGGAGCTTCGAGCGTCGTCGGCTCTGGCCGTTTCCGGCTGCAAACGAGGCGGGGAAGAGAGGGGGATCAATTAGTGGGATGCAGGGGTTACAGATCGAGGCAAAGGGGGAGCGGGGGAAGCATCAGGGCAGCGCGTGTGTGTGCCGCGCCATTGGCGTGCTCGGGCGGCCCCTGTTCACTAGCGCGGAGGCGCGGGGAGGAGGAGAGAGGAGGGGGGCGATAGGGTGGCGTGCTGCGGACGTCGAGGCGACCTCGGGGGACACGAGGGGGAGAGCCGAGGTGGCCGGATGTGCCTGGCTGGGGGCGGCTACAGTGCGGGGCGCACTGTAGCGTGCTCCAGAGCGCCCATATGGCCGGCATGCCATTTGTTATGCAAGGTGAGCGCGCCCATTGGTGTCTAGCAGGTCTAGGGGGAGCAAAGAAAGGGGAGGGGGCATTGGATGCCATGGATGGCCGCTGGGTGAGGAGGGAGGTGAGGAAGAGTGGTACAGGGGCTGTCCAGAGAGGGAAAGAGAGGTTTCCATCCCCCCCTCTATTTGAGTTTGGGCTAGCAAAGCTTGCTGGAGTTAGATTGTGACTATAAGGGGCTGTGGTAAAGATTTGAGCTCTCCAAGAATAGTGGAAGGGGTCAAAACAGTGGATTTTGCAAATTGTCAGAAGGTGTTTGACAAGGGTTTGGGCAAGAAAATGAACTCCAATTGCCATGATACTTAACAGGATGGAAATACACTTAGGAATAGGGTGTGCCACCAAATTTGAGCTCATTTGGGAAAAGTTGCCAATGTAACTTTGGCAACCCCTAGAAATTAGCAAAAATGGACTTATCAAGATCTAGTTGAGCAAATCACTTCTCCATGATGCACCACTTGGTGTAGTGGCCTCATTTGAGGATTTGCACATGCTCACAAAAGATGGGGTCAAGGGGAGGAAGTTGGTAGTGTAGAGTTGTTCAAATTTGGTTCTGAACAAGAAGGGTTTTGGGGCACTTTGAGCAAGATAACATTCTCTCCAACTTGTTCCATTTGGTCTAGATTAATAATTAGACCATTTGAGCATGTTCACAAGGTTTGAGAACTTTTGGACATGTTTGGCAATGTAAAGTTGCTCAAACTTCAAAATGGACAGAAATGGTTTTGGGGGGATTTCATGGGGTTACACTATTTTCCATGACATGATACTTGGCAAGATCATCAAACATGTCATAGGTGACATGATAGAATTTTCTTGGAATTTTTGGGGAATATGTCCTGTAGAAATATTTCAAATCCTTGAAATGGGCAGAAATGGTTTTGGGAGGTTTTGTCCAATATTTTGAACATGACCATGTGTTGAAACTCTTATATATGGAAAATATATGTCCACTGAGTTTCCCTAAATTTTCTAAAATATTTTTGAAACATTAAAATAATTTTTCCCTATTAAAGACCATTTCTGGCCTTAAGAAAAAGCTTTTAAATAAAATAGGAAAATAACTTTTAAAATCATATTTTTGTGGTTTATGGGAGTCCTATATCTAATAGGTTTCAAATAAATTTTTGGAAAGATTTTTCACACCTCAAATCAAGTACTTGCAGTGCAAATCTCAATTTAAGGGGTTTTGGAAAACTAATTTTAGAAAATACTTTTTGGCCAAATTATTTTTGTAAGAAAATACTATATTGCACTATACACATGGCATGATCATTGGGCAGAAGTTTGGGGCAAGGAGATGAAGTATAGAAGGTGGAGTTGTGTTGACTACAAAGAGCACTTGAAAAGCACAGAGAGAAAAACCAACTCCAAATAAAAACCAAATAATGCAAAAGTTTTTGTTGGTCCAAATTTTCATGCTTTAAAGATGCAAATGAAGAGTTACAAAATGCAGGGTGTGACAGTTTATCTCCGAGTATCCCCACTACGAGGAGTTAAGCGCTTTGGAGTTAAGGGAAAATTAGCACCGCGTTTCATTGGACCGTATAAGATTTTGCAACGTATGGGAGAAGTCGCGTATAATTTGGAATTACCAGAGGGACTGCCAGGAGTTCATGATGTATTCCATGTTTCTCAGCTGAAGAAATTTCACGCCAAGATGGCGGAGGTACCGCTAAGAGATACAGTGCCGCTTGAAGCGATTCAGTTGAAGGACGACTTAACGTATGAGGAGAAACCAGTCAAGATTCTCGAGTATGCCAGCAGAGTTACCCGCAGCAAGGTTATCAAGTTTTGCAAAGTTCAGTGGAACCACCACTGAGAGGATGAAGCCACCTAGGAGAGAGAAGAAGATTTGCTCAAGGACCACCCTCACCTATTTTCTAGCCAACCCGAATCTCGAGGGTGAGATTCACCTTAAGGGGGGTAGGTTTGTAACATCCCAAATTTTCAATTTGGAATGTTATACAGTAGATCATCATGCATATCATATTTTCTTGCATTTTGGCCGATCCTAGAAATTTCACGCAACTCAAGGACCCTCGGAGAGAGTTGGAGATTTCGTCATTTTCATATTTGAGTTTTCTCAAATTTTGAAAAGAGGACCATTTGATTTATTTATTTCATCTTCAATTATTTTCCAACATCAAAATATGAGAGAGGGAAATAATATGACTTTTCCCAAATTTAGGAAAAAGAAGATTTAATATATAAATTCAATTTTGTTTTCCGGTGTTTTTTTTGCATTTTATTTGGATTAGGGAAAAATGCGTGTTTTCAAAATTGCACCTAGGCCCCGAGAAAAAGTTCATTTTGTTCGACTCATTTTTAGGAGTCGGGGAAAATTTACCTTGGGAATTTTGGAGTTCGTTTAGATTATCTTTTCTTTGTTTTTCTGCGCGCGTATCTATAAAAAAAATCCGTGTCGCACCCGCCTCGGCCAAGGCCCAGCCGCCCCTCGCGCGCGCCCGTGCGCAGCACCCCCGCTGCCAAGCCGAGTCCGGCTAGGACTCCGCGCCGCCGCCCTTTTTCCTTGCCCCCTCCCCAAGCAACCCTTCCCCCCCCTTTAAATACCCCAAGACCCCCCCTCTCCCCACACCACCCCGCCGCCTCCCGCCCCGCCCGCAGCCCCGCCGCCCGCGCCTCCCTGCCGCCGCCGCCTAGCGCCGCCGCCGCCTAACGCCACCGCCCGCCGGAGCCCCTCGCCGAGGTAGCCCCGCGCCGCGCCACCCCTCCCCTCTGTTCGGTTTTTTTAAAAAACCGTTCCGGTTTCTTTTCGTTTCGTTTTTTTCGAAACCCTAGATCGGTTTTCGTTTTGTTTTCGGTTTAGTTGTTTAGCGAGCGTTTGCCGGACCGTTCGTCCTAATGAACATGATCACCGGTTATTCTCGGTTGACGAACTTCCGTTCGTTTAATCGTTCGTCGTTTCTTTTTCCTCGGTTTACTTCACATTTTTTCTGATCGCGATTTCAGATCCGATCTTCATTCTAGTTTATCTCCCCGTTCGTTTATCGGAATCAGGTGATTCAAGCGCCTGGAGTTTCGTTTCGAAACTGCCGTTCTGACTAATCAACTTAAATAAGTTTTTGCTACTGTAAAACTTGACCTAGTTTCAACTTGCTAGAACCGAGTTGTTTTCTTCCGCCGTTTGTTTTCCGTTGCTTTGTTCAGTTCTTTCTCTCTTTGCAACCGGAGTTCTTAAGTTGAACTTTCTGGTTCGATCTCTTGTTCGAGTTTTACCTGTGCATTAGATGAGTACTTATTGTATGCTTGTTGTTTGTCTGCGATAGATTACCCGGAGTGCGCCGCCTGTTACTTCGAATCTCTAGGTCTCGCGGATCATCAGCAAGGCAAGTAACACTTTGATCATACCTTTTCTACAACCCAGTTTTATTGCATTAGATCAATCCTCACACATTGCATGATTAGGATCTAATTAAATTGTGGGATGGGAAGTAGATGAGGTAGTACCTATTACCTGTTTATTATGAAACCTTTGGGAGTTACTTCTATGTTTGCTTATTATGCCATGCTATGCTAGTAGACGTGGATTGGGTGAGTGATATCCATGATAGATGTGAGTTTGTTAATTTTTAAGGGTTTATCTAAGGTGGCAACTTAAACACACATCTGGGTGGATTGAGGCACCTGGTTTCTATCAGGACTTGCCTGTTTTCTTTTGGACCGCCACCCAGGCTCAAAGGGATCATAAGATCTTTCATGCTAGAAACTTCCGTGTGCAGCCACAAGCCATTATGGGCTCTGGCATAGTTGACTAAGTCGTGCGAACTCTTACAGGCTCTGTTGGAAAAGGCAGTGCCTAGGAGGCGCTTAGGCACGCCTAGGCGCTAGGCGATGGCCAAACGCCTCGCCTAGGGCATAAGCTTTCTCAGATCACGAGGGTGTCTATCAATTCGATCACTGCACCAAAAAACCAAGAAAGGCCGCACAAACTAGGTAGAACCATAGAAGCAAAGGCGCGCGTAGCGATCCTATGCAACAACATGCGGCGGCCTAAAGCACCCGACGAGGTGTGGAAGCCGGAAATGGTGATGATGATGGTGTCGTTCTTGGGCCCTTGCCGCGTTGACCGCCCTCTGGAACCGCTCCATGCTGCAGGGGACGACAATGGCGCCCTTGTGCGTGTACCCGTATTTCTCCCACGCCTCGGCGAGCAGCTCGACGATCGCGGGGTGCCCGAGTAGCGTCACCGACACCGCGAACCGCTGCCGAGCCTCGCCGTCGTTGCCCACGAAGAACGCCGCGCACCCGTGGGTCATACGCGCCGCCTGGACGTGGCTAGACGATTCTTGGCCCTGCTTGGTCTTTCCGGTCTTCATGGTGACGCTGTTGCTATCGCTCCGTAGGAAGTTCGTACCTAAAGTGTTGGGAGGAGCTGGCTTTATATAGTTCTTCGGAGAGGAACTTCTTGCGATTAAGGAGCCGTGCTGGGAAACGGACCGAAACATACGCGGTTTGGTTATTGAAGTGGGATTATGCATGATTACTTACCATCGTGTTAGAGCAGAAGTCCCTCTCATGATTCTCTTAGATTGTTTCCGAGGGCTTATTGGATCCGCATCCCAAAGCCCCACGGAGCAGAGGTATGTGTTGGATTTTTTTGTCTCTTCAAATTTGTTGAATATATGTGTACGTGTATATTGTGTCTTGGGTTCACCTCCTAATTTATCTGTACAATTGAGGTTGTAGCCACCCTCTGTATTCATGTATATGTGCTTGGTGCACCGATCAATGCATTGTGTTTGCACAGTCTATTTTACATGGTGTCTATCGCAGGCCGATCGACCTAACCCTAAGCCGCCGCCGCCGTGCGTCCTCCGCGCCGCCGCCGCTTTCCCCACCCGCCGCCGTCGCCGCCGCACGCCCTTCGCGGCACCGTGGCCGCTGCCCCACCCACCTCCCTCCGTCGCCACCCGTTGTTGCTGCTGCCGCGCTTCTTCCGCGCCGCCGCCACTCCTGCCCGTCGCCGCTGCACCCCTCCTGCTTCCACAACCTCCCTCCCAAACCCGTGCCCTCTCCCACCCGCGAAAACCCCACCCGCGCCTCCCGAACCCTAGCCGCCCCTGCCCGCGCACCCTCACTACTAGGAAAATCCTTATACACAGAATTTTAGCAGCAGCGAGGTTTAAAAACAAGCGCTACTGCTAATTAGCAGTAGCGAGCTTCAGAAGACCGCACTACTAATAGCCCAGTAGCAGTAGCGCTCTACGTGAAACGAGCGCTACTACTACAATTGCCACCGTGTTGCCTTCAGGATACAGTAGTAGCGCCCTTCTCTTGGACGCGCTACTGCTAAAGTATTTAGTAGCAGCGTTTTTCTTTAAAAGTCGCTGCTGCTAAGTATCACCCCCTCTTGCAACTAATTAAGTTTAGTCCCATACTGCTAAGCGAACAAGTTATTTACCATCTTAAATATGTTACTTCTCAAACTATCTCGAGCACTTGGTCTTTATTGAACTGTATGTGTAGGATTTGTGGCTGCAATATAAATCTTCACCTGTGCCTATACAGGTACGGTGAGGATTCATGTTGACTATTTAGATTATACACAAATAGATCAATGATGACCAATGTATATTTTTGATGTTTTTACATGCTTAGCCTTAGCAGTAGCGTTTTTTCAAGACAAAGCACTACTGATATTGGGCTTAGCAGTAGTGCGCTCCCTGTACCCATGCTACTGCTACAGCAAAACAAAACACGCGGCCCGGCCCCCCGCACGCTCATCTCTCAATCGCCCCCCTCCGCCCGACGTCTGCAGCTGCGGTTAGGGTTTCTCCTCCGCCACCACCACCACCGCCGCAGGTAATGCTCCTCCCCCCTCTCGCCGCCGCTCTGCTAGCTGCTCCTCCACCCTCTCGCTGCCCACTCTGTCGCCGCCCGCGAGCTCTGGACGGACGCCTTTGGCCGACTGCCCTCGATCCCCTCGCCGGCCGCTGTCGTCGCCCCCTCTCATAGGAAAGTCACCGACCTTCCCCTCGTCAGCACCCTCGACCAAGGTCACCATGCCATCCCCCCTCCTCGTTAGCACCCCCCGAGGGTTGCCCTACCTAGAAGCAGCGAGGGCTTACGAATTTCATATGGATAACTAGATGTTTTTCTGTAATAAGTTATTTTTTGCAAAATGTAGGTGCCAATTTAGTTGAAATGCTTTGGTAGGTGGTACAAGTATTTAGTTTGCAAGTGCTAAGTTAATCCCAATTAAATTTACCACTTGTTTTTTTTAATCAGTTATCTTAGGCAATAGGGGCCAAATTAGATGAAATGTGTCGGTAGGTGGTACCTTGATTTGGTAGATAACTTATTACAGATCTTAGGATTATACCTTTGGTAGGGGCCAAATAGTTTTTTTTGGCAATATGTGCCCCTGAAATTGCTTCTCACGGAAGAATCTCTTCATCTAGAGATATTCTAGAAGGTGTTAGTAAGCTAATTGAGAACTTGTTGTCTGTGAGTCTTGTTGGCTGATTTGGCATTGGCCTGCTAGCTGTTGGTTCTATTGTAGAAGGTGTTAGTAAGTTAATTGAGAGCTTATTGTTTAATTTTTGGGTTCGGGTTCCACTACGAAAATATAACTGAAGAAGAACAAAAAATATCACATGCTACTGTTTTTCTTTCCTGTGAAGTGGATCATTAATCCTTTGCTCATATTGCTTTAGGAAAATGGCGTCACCACCACCACCATCATGTCGACTGTGCAAGTCAAGGTGCGTCAACAACCTTGTAACTGGCAAGCTGTTCGGCATCTACTTCCAGCCGAGTTTCCGTCATGTGGCGGTAAGAAATTAGATGAAATGTAACAACTATTTTATTTTTAGTGTTGGCATTACCGCATTGTGTTATTTTGCTTTTTTTACACAGATCGTCCCATGCAATGTGAGATTGAAATTCAACAAGCTGACAGGAGACACTATGACATTTGAGGCTCCTGGGAGGCGTACACTATGGAGGTCGAGAAAGGACGCAATATGTCGTAAATTGGAGGAGATGGATGGGCCCGTTTCCTCGCCCGCATGCGTCTTACTGGTGGTGAGTTGATCAACTTCTTCTTCATAGCAGAAAGACCCAAGCTACCTATCATTTATCTCAACCTGGTGGAAGATGATGAAGATGATGAGGACCCACTCGATGAAAATGATGAGAACCCACTTCATGAAGCCATCGCAGCTCAAAGAATGAGGCTGAGCAAGGAGGAGGTGTGCAACCTATGGGACATAATTCCGCCACGTGATGACTTTGTCGGGGTGCCATTGGTGACCCACCTGACAAGTACCATGGTCGATCGGCATGAAATGGTATGTTATACCGACTATAGTAATTTGATGATATATATATATATATATGCTTTATTGTTATACTTACAAATGCAAATTATCCGATGATATGCTTAGTGTAGAGTCCAATGATATGCTTTGTGGAATCTAGTCGATGATATGCTTTAGTGTAGAGTCTGATCACATGCTTATTAGTGTAGAATCCAAGGAACTATTAATAGTGTAGATAATACATATATACCTATTAGTAGAATTCATGCTTAATTAGTACAAATGCGTAGTACTGTGTCTTTTGATAGTGTAGAAATCTATACTTAATAGAAATATATTTGTAAGAGTATGTGCGAGGCTATTTATTAATTGATATGTTTTTCTTATTCAGAAATTGCCAAAGAACCTATCCGTGAGTTGTGGTATCGAGCCTAATGAAGAAGGCTCAGCTAGACTACGCCTTACCGCAAGGGGCTCCGTCACCACCAGTACTTACCGCATGAACACAGATGGTCGCACACACTTAAACTCAGTTGGGTGGAAGAGATTCCTCGTTGGCAAGAATCTTCGTGTTGGACAGGCCATCCTAATTACTATCAGGAACACCCACCGCCCAGGCTTCAGGATGATGATCATCGTAGATATGATCTCGAACTACATATGTGTGTGTGGCTATATCATCTAGAACTACATATGATTATCATCGTTGATATCATGTAGAACTACACATGGTGATCGTCATCGATATAATCTAGAACTATATATGATGATCGTCATCGATATCACCTTGTACTGCTTGAGGATGCATGTTGACTATATATGAAATTGTTATCTAGTACTCCTTCCGTTCCAAATTACTCGTCGTGGTTTTAGTTCAAATCTGAACTAAAACCACGACAAGTAATTTGGAACGGAGGTAGTACTACCTAGTACCTATAATGCTTTATGAAATTGAACTAAAACCATGACGAGTAATTTGGAACGGAGGTAGTACCTACTATCTGGAAATTGCAGTTTATTGATACTGAAACTGGGTAGGAAGCGGGGAAAATGATGAAACACATAGCAGTAGCGCGGGACTAGGAAAGCGCTACAACTAACTAATAGCAGTGTGTTCTGGAAAAGCGCTGCTGATATAGTCAATAGTAGTAGCGCGGGTGCAAACACCGCTACTACTAACAGTTAGCTGTAGCGCCTTATTGCTAGCGCGGCTTCCCGCACTGCTGATAGCCTCAAAACCAGCGCTACTACTAGGGTTTTCCCTAGTAGTGCCTAGCCGCCTCCAACCCGCGCCATGAGCTCCTCCTCCTCCACCATTTCCAACCCCTTCACCGGTCCCGACAACACCCTCGTCCACGACCTCAACATCCATGAGCGCATCCCGGTGGTGCTTGATCAATCCCCTGCCTCCTACTCCTCTTGGAAGCAGTACTTTTCCTTGGTGTTTCGCGAGTACCTACTCCACGGCCACGTCGACGGCACCGTGGACTCGAGTCTCATGATTCATGAGAGGAGTGGATGATCCTCGACGCCACCACCATCCGTTGGTTCTGTCTCACTTTAGCGACCTCTTCCACAACGTGGTCGATGATGACGACGACGCCTACGTCGTCTGGACCAACCTGAATGGCCTCTTCACCGACAACAAGCTGCAGCGCAAGGTCCTCCCCCACGGCGAGTTTTACGGGTGCCAGCAGCTTGACTCGTCCATCGACGATTTTTGCATGCGCCTCAAAAAGCTAGCCGACGAGCTCCGGGAGCTTGGTGAGACCGGCCTCAACGAGGACTTTGGAAACGCCGCCTCCAACCTCACCTTCATCCCAGAGCCTACATTCGCTAAGGTGGTGGCGTACCTTAAGCTGGAGGAGCGCCGGATGAAGATGGCCCAGACTCGGGCGACTCACACTGCTCTCGTCGCCGGCACCCGCGGGGGCCAGGCACCGCCATCGGCCCTCCCGTAGGCGCCGGCCGCCCCCTTCCAGCCACCCCAGCTTGCCGCTAACGGGGGCCGCAAGTAGCAGCAGGGCCAGGGCGCTCAGGGAGGAGCAGCCCGCCCACAGTAGCAATAGTACCAGCCGGCCCCGTGGTACCCCGACCAGAACCCTTGGACTGGCATCGTGCACGCCTGCTCCATGCCGGTTCCCCGTGCCCCTGCCCCGGGTATTCTCGGCGCCCGGCCTCCATCTCACCAGGCGTTCTATGCGCTTGCCGTAGCCCTATGCGGCGCCCTACGAGCCCCTCTCCTACGGCCAGCCGCTAATGACCCACAAGTATAGGGGATCAATTGTAGCTCTTTTCAATAAGTAATTGTGTTGAACCCAACGAGGAGTAGGAGGAAATGACAAGTGGTTTTTAGTAAGGTATTATCTGCAAGTGCTGAAATTGTAAGTAGCGAGTAGTTTGATAGCAAGATAATTTGTACCGAGCAAATAACAATAGTAGTAATAAAAGTGCAGCAAGGTAGCCCAATCCTTTTCAGGCAAAGTACAGGCCAAAATGATCTCTTATGATGAGCAAAGCGTTCTTGAGGGTACACAGGAATTTCATCTAGTCACTTTCATCATGTTGCTTTGATTTGTGTTCACTACTTTGATAATTTGATAGGTGGGTGGACCGGTGCTTAGGTGCTGTTCTTACTTGAACAAACCACCTACTTATGAGAAAAGTATTAAGAATAAATTCTAACCATAGCATTAAACTTTTGGATCCAATTGGTCCCTTATGAAATAGCGCATAAACTAGGGTTTAAGCTTCAGTCAATCTCGCAACCCACCATCTAACTGCTACTCCACAATGCATTCCCTTAGGCCCAAATATGGTGAAGTGTCATGCAGTCGATCATACGTCTCCAACGTATCTATAAATTTTGATTGTTCCATGCTATTATATATTCTGTTTTGGATGTTTAATGGGCTTATTTATACACTTTAATATTATTTTTGCGACTAACCTATTAACCGGGGGCCTAGCCCAAATTGCTATTTTTTTGCCTATTTCAGTGTTTCGTAGAAAAAGAATATCAATCGGAGTCCAAATGGAATGAGACCTTCGGGAGCGTGATTTTTGCAACAAACGTGATCCAGAGGACTTGGAGTGGACGTCAAGCAACTAACGAGGAAGCCGCGAGGCAGGGGGCGTGCCTACCCCCCTGGGCATGCCCTCCACCCTCGTGGGCCCCTCGTGGCTCCACCAACCTACTTCTTCCTCCTATATATACCTACGTACCAGAAAGCATTAGATGGCACCATGAAAACCTAATTCCACCGTCGCAACCTTCTGTACCCGCAAGATCCCATCTTGAGGCCTTTCCCGGCGCTCCGTCGGAGGGGGCATTGATCACGGAGGGCTTCTACATCAACACCATAGCCTCTCCGATGATGTGTGAGTAGTTTACCTCAGACCTTCGGGTCCATAGTTATTAGCTAGATGGCTTCTTCTCTCTCTTTGGATCTCAATACAAAGTTCTCCTAGATTCTCTTGGAGGTCTATTAGATGTAATCTTCTTTTGCGGTGTGTTTGTCGAGATCCGATGAATTGTGAGTTTATGATCAAGATTATCTATGAACAATATTTGAATCTTCTCTGAATTCTTTTATGTATGATTGGTTATCTTTGCAAGTCTCTTTGAATTTTCTGTTTGGTTTGGCCTACTAGATTGATCTTTCTTGCAATGGGAGAAGTGCTTAGCTTAGGGTTCAATCTTGTGGTGCTCGATCCAAGTGACAGTAGGGGAAACGACACGTATTGTATTGTTGCCATCGAGGATAAAAAGATGGGGTTTATATCATATTGCATGAGTTTTTCCCTCTACATCATGTCATCTTTCTTAAAGCGTTACTCCATTCTTATGAACTTAATACTCTAGATGCATGCTGGATAGCGGTCAATGTGTGGAGTAATAGTAGTAGATGCAGGCAGGAGTCGGTCTACTTGTCACGAACGTGATGCCTATATACATGATCATACCTAGATATTCTCACAACTATGCTCAATTCTATCAATTGCTCGATAGTAATTTTTTCACCCACCGTAATACTTATGCTATCTTGAGAGAAGCCACTAGTGAAACCTATGGCCCCCGGGTCTATCTTCCATCATATTAATCTCCTGTCAACTACCTATTTCTGACACCGTTTATTTTGTAATATTTACTTTCAATCTATCATAAAAAAACCAAAAATATTTATCTTATTATTATTATCTTTATCAGATCTCACTTTTGCAAGTGGTCGTGAAGGGATTGACAACCCCTTTATCGCGTTGGTTGCGATGTTCTTATTTGTTTGTGTAGGTACGAGGTGACTCGCACGTGGTCTCCTACTGGATTGATACCTTGGTTCTCAAAAACTAAGGGAAATACATATGCTACTTTGCTGCATCACCCTTTCCTCTTCAAGGGAAAACCAAAGCATGCTTAAGAGGTAGCAAGAAGGATTTCTAGCGCCGTTGCCCGGGAGATCTACGCCAAGTCAAGACATACCAAGTACCCATCACAACTCTTATCCTTTGCATTACATTATTTGCCATTTGCCTCTCGTTTTCCTCTCCCCCACTTCACCCTTGCCGTTTTATTCGCCCTCTTTCTCGTTCGCCTTATTTTTCCCTTCCTGCCTTGTGTGTGCTCATTATTTTCGCAATTTGTTGCCCTCATGTCTGAAACTGGGGAGGTTATCATTGATAAGGATAATAATATCGAAAAATTTAATGCTATTGATGATACTTTTGAAAATCCTACTATTTTACACACTAAAAGGTTTCGTATTGGTAGCGGTAATATTAATGGGAAGGGAGTTATTCAAGATTTCTTTACTTGTGCCGGTGCTTTGCCCACCATGAGCAGGTCTATTCTTCATAAAACTAGTAGTCTCTGGGATGCTATATCTTTGCTCATAGTTGAACTTGAAAGGCAATTTTTACATATGCATCCTTCCATACAAAGGATTTTCCTAGAATTTTCTAATATTGAGCATTCTTTTGTTAAGCGAGCAACAACCATCTTTTTAGCTCATGAGTTCAGATTTATAATAAAAGAGGCCAATGAATTTTTTGCGCATTATAGGGTGGATGCTGGCCGTCCTCCCATAGAAGCAATCCTTTTTTATCAAGAAGACATTATGCATTTATGATCCTTAGATCATGTTGCTTTTAATGAAAACCTTAGAAAAAAGGTTCCTACTGATGTTCTTGTTGATAGGATCTCTAAATTTAATGATAATTTTGCTATCTAGAATAATGGGTTGGGTTTTCCCCTTGAACAAAGACTCATGACTTTTTTCCAAAAGAATGCTTATAATGATGAATTGGTTGTGCAATATGAGGGGCCAAAGGAGGAACCAATACCTCCCGAGCTTGTTCTTGGGGACTTTTGTCCCATTAAATTTAGCCCTTTTGATTACTTTTGCTTGCCACAAACAAAACTTTCTGGTGAACGTAGGGAGTATGAGATGAGTTTTTGTAACATCCCAAAATTCTAAATTTTGGAATGTTATATTAAATAAATATTTGTGTTTGTTTGTTTGATTGAATGCTTGATTGATTGACTGAAAGTGAGTGAAATTTGAAACTTTTGAGAGTTTAATGAGAGGGAATGAAATGACTTTCCCAAAACTTTCACCTTGCATTTTGATACCTAGGAATTCAAATTCATTTCATCACAAAAAAACCTAGAGTGAAGATGATATGACTTCTTCCATCCAAAGAAATGAACAGGAGTTTGAAAAGATTTGAATTCCATTTGATTTCAAATTCGAAACTTCATGTAACTCAATGATTTTCATGAGAGAAGATAAAATGACTTCTTCAATTCTATGAAATATGAGTTGGAAGTTACAGCGAATCAAATTGAAAGTCATTTGGAATTATTTTGGAACCCACTTTCAATTTAGGAGTCATTTTCCTTTTATTCAAATTATTTTTCTCCTAAAAATAAATAAATGGAAATAGGGGTAAAATGATTCCCTTCGATGAAAAATGGGGAGAAAATAAATTTGAAATCATTTTGGTATTTTAAGAATGATTTTTATTGGGAATTATTGCAACCGTAGCACTCTTTGCCTTATTTTAATTCTTGTTGATTTTATTTGGAGTTTAGAAATTGTTCAACTTTTAGGATTTCTTTTGCTGAACATTTTGATATATAATATGTCTATATAAAAGTATTATTGTTTTTTTCCTTTATTTAGTTTTCTTGTCTGTGCTTTATAAAAAAAATGGTCAAAGCCAACGGACCAAAGGCCCACCTAACTTTCTCTCTCTCGCTCTCCCTCGGCCCATCTATGCGCCAGGCTGGCCCAGCAGCCACGCGCACGCCCGGAGCCCCTTCGCCTCGGTCACCCGCTCCCTCCTCGCTCGCCCTGTGCCGCTGACCGCTGGGTCCCACTACCCGATCGCCCCACCTGCGTCTTCTTCTTCCTCCCCACGCCAAGTCGCGCCGCCGCCGCCGGAATCCCGATCTTCTCGGGATCACGAATCCCCTCGCTCCTTCTCCAAGCACCCTCCCCTATATATACCTCCCGCCCCTCGACCGATTCCGCCCCAAAGCCCCTTCCGAGAAACCCCGCCTCCTCAATTGCTCGCCGGAGCCGAGTGCCCCCGCCGCGCCATTGCCGCCCCACCGAGCTACTCCGACCCCCTCGCCGCCTCCCAAGACCATCTCTGCACTCCCCTAGCTCGTCCGCATCTCCCCATGCCCTCACCCAAGCCCGAAACCCACCGGAGTGCCGCCACCGCCGACGCCCGAACGCCGCTGCCGCCTCGACCTCGCCGCCGACCTCCTCCGTCCACCTACGGCACTATCTCGACCACCGCTGGACTCGCCGTCGAACGCGGCATCTGCCCGTACTCTTGCCGGAGCCCGCCGACGATCGGAGCGCCGCCGACGACGACGTCCGAGCCGCTCGCCGTCGACCATCCCCGCGGTGAGCTCTCCACTTCCCCTCCTCCGTCCGATTCTAAATCTACGGTATAGATTAGATGGATAACGGTTAGGTTTATTTTTTTAGTTTGGTTTTTTTACGGTTTAGTCCGGATCGGTTTAGCCGACCGGTTTCTTTTATTTCGTATGTGCACGGTTTAGTTAGTTTTCGGCCGAGCGCCGTTTAGTAACGGATCGCCCACCAGTTTAGCCCAGTAGCAATGGGCCACATAGCTAGTGCTCGATTGTTTTTTTTTGTTTTTTTCGTTTCTGTTTTAAAAACAGAACAAGTTTCAATCTTATATTGCTTGTATCTTTTAGCATACTTGATGTTTTTCAGCGATTCCAATTGCAATGTGTCACAAATTTTATGAAGTTTATGTTAGTGATTTGAAATTTGGAATTTGAGTAGTTTGAATTTGAATTCGTTCAAATATGCTTCAAGCACCGTTTTGGCTCTAGTTTAAACTCTAGAATAGATTTTTGATTGATTCTTTTTGCTACTGTTTTGTTATTGTTTTGCTTATCCAGTAGCATGTAGTGGCTGATTTATACTTTATTTTAAATTAGGTTTATTGCGAAAACAGTACTGTTTAGCTTATGTAGTTGTTTATTCATATAATTAGTGTTTTTAATTATTTTTAGTTAATTCTTTTTGTAAATTTTTACATGTTGTCATATGCTTACGTTAGACTGCAGTAGATAAAGTTTTGTAGTTATTTACTAGTGTTTAGCTACTATTTTAGTATTTGTTTGTTTAGTTCATAGTGATAGTTGATAAAAGTAGTTTCATTAGTTTCAAAAGTAACTCTTTTTTCCACTTCAATATATGTTGTCATTGATTCTGTTATATATGAGTAAATTAGTTTGATAATTATTTTAGTAGTGTTTACTTTTGTCTTTTGCTAGTTGCTATAGTTGTTCTGGTGTTAACTAGTCAGTTACAATAGTTTTCATACTAGTTCCTTTTGCTAGTAAATGCTTTAGTAAATTATTTTGTTGTTGTTTTATTAGAATTATATTTTCCATGCTGTATAAAAGTTATTAGAGTAATTTAGTTTTAATAAGAAAGTTTTCACTGTTATTGTGTGAGTTGGTTTCTCCCTTGTTTTCGTGAAGTTTTTCTTTGGAATTCTATTTGGTTTTCTTTGACTTCATTATTGTTTTATTTATGGCTTTTCGATTGTTATTTTGATTGCTAGTATTGTTTGCTAAGATTATTGCTTATGTGAGTATAATGTTTGACTATATAGATTTTCTCGGAGTGATGAATAGTTTATTAAAGATTCTGAGAGCGTTGTTATCTTCATCAAGTAATACCAGACAAGTTCACTTTGACCATGTTTTTCATACCTATGTTTTATTTGCATGTAGTAGCACCTTTTCAATAATCCCGCCAGTAGTGATATTGATTTCTTGTAGTTGAGTAGAATGCATGAGGTAGGAACCCATCCCCCTGTTATCAAGCCCGGGACGTTATATAGTTTTAATGCTACGCTATAGTAGACGGGGTTTGGTATGAGTGCATGAGAGTGGTGTGAAGGAGGACTCTACGTCAATGGAGACAACTTCATGATGGCACCGGCAAGGACTGGATCTTCTGGACTCCTTAAGATTTCGAGACTCGAGACAAGAATTCAATACACACTACTGGGTGAAGGACGGTTGACGGGCACCCTGGAGAAACCAGTGGTTGGCCGAGATGCATGGAGAAGCGCCATGACATCTTGCGGAAAGCTTCACCCAGACTCAAAGAGACGGAAGAATACTTCATGCCCGGAAGCTTACCTGTGCAACCGCAAGTCACTATGGGCTCTGGCTTGGTTGACCTTAGTGGTGACTCTGGCTGGGACGGTGCTAGCAGATGTAGAACTACGGTAGGATTGGATGAGCACTGGGTCAGAGGAACTCTTCGGAAGACCATGTTTCGGTCATCTTGTTCTCGAACACCTTGAAGTGCGAGAATGTAAATAGAGGGATCGAATCTTGCGGGAAAAGTGTACAAACCTCTGCAGAGGGTTAAAACCTAATCGATTAGCCGTGTCCCCGGTTACGGACAATTTGAGCCTCTGGACTTGGATTTATCTCGGAACTCTCAACACCGGACTGCTAAATTAATTGTGGGCAACTTATGATGATTTGGGCTATGAGACATCGGTTGGCGGAACCATGTCATGATAGAAAACTCCGTAGTACAGACTCTGGTTAATTCCTTTGTTGTAGGGAAAATAAAACCAGCATTTATGCAATCAAAACTCAGATACAGAGCCACAAAGCCATATTGCATATAGAATAGTTTTATCATCTGCTTTCCTCATATTGTGATCTTGCCGGTACATTCAATGTATTGACCTACACGGCTGCAACGTCTCATGTTGCAGATATGTTCCTTCCGACGAGTAAGAGTACGGTACAGGGTTACGGTCTACACTCAACCTGCCGATGGCGTTGATGGGACTTCACACCCGATTGTTTGTTTCCGCTGAGACTTATGAGGTATATATCAGTTTTACGTTATTTATACATGTGATTGCACTTTGATATATACATTGATGTACTGTGTGTGCCAGCATACCGATCCAGGGATGGCACAGATACACACAGGCTTGACCGTCTGAGGTCGGGTCGCTATAGACATGGTATCAGAGCACATGTTGACTGTAGGACGTGACCCTAGAAATCAGAAAGCCCTAGGACAGGAAATCTTTAAAACTTTATTTTCAAAAGAATCTATTACTTCTCATCTTTTTTGATTTTATCAAATAACCTCTCTTACTTCAAATAGTTAGAATATACCCCTTTCCCTTTTGACCACACGGAGGATCAACTAAAGCCACTCCAAGAAGGACACGATATTGGACAACCGATGACCATTTCGGAGTAAAGAGGATTTCACCATGCATTAGAAGAGTTAAAGCTACAACAGTTGAAGACTCTGAAGACTTGAAGAATCTGAAGAATTATTTGACCTTTAGAAGACCAAACCCATGTTATATACTTACGTTAGATGCGACGATTTGTGAGCTGTCATTTGTTTGATGTTTTTCCGACAGCCACAAATAAAACCCATTTTCAAAACTATTGTTTGTATTGTGTGTATCCCTCCCCACCCCTCTCTTATCTCACCCTAAAACCCTTCGACCCAGTAGGTGATGAATGAAGTTGGACTAGTATTCTCTGGACCGAAAACCCAGCCGGAAGCAGAGCTATGGATTCAGAACATGGAAAATCACTTTGGGAGCAATTTGATTTCAAGGAATAATGAAGTATCGTACGCTCTCCAGTACTTTGAAGGAAGTGCTGTGACATGGTGGCAGATGCATCAAGCTATACAGGGATGGAATGGAGCAAGGACTTGGGAAGAATTCAAGAGGACTCTGACAAGATCCCGTCTTATCCGGAAGCACCATGATACCCCAAGAAATAAACCTCATGCCTGCAAGATTTGCGGATAAATAAGACACACCCAGGAGGAACACAAGGATGGATGCCCTCATTGTGAGGAGAAACACCCAGCTGAGGGATGCCCAACTAGTCAGGTGACTTGTTTCTTGTGTGAAGGAACCACCCACTACCCAGCTCAGTTTCACATTTACCCCACGGTGCAACAAACTATTCAGAAGCAGGAAGAAGGAATGAAAGAAGCCCTCCGAGAAGTTATGAAAGAACCTATGATTAAGGAAAGTGTTGAAGACCCTGATGGAGAAAGCCTCAACAGATTTTACTCCAATGCCTGTTATTCATGTGGAGAAGAAGGACATTTTTCCCAGTATTGCACCAAGGAAAGAAAAGAGCATCTGGGATACTTCCCGACAGAAGCAGTGGAGTTTGATCCACAGGGAATAGAACGTTTGATCAGAACGAAGAAAACTAGGAAGAGAAAACAAAGACACCCTCAGAACAACCCAATTTCTGCAAAGAGGGACAAGAGTCATATTACATGTTTTGAATGTAAGGACGTCGGGCATTATGCCAATGATTGTCTCAAAAGGAAGCCAGGAACTCAAGGAGCAGGCACCATCACCAAGAAGCCTCGAGACATGCCGGAAGTTATTTGTTTTCTTTGCAAGGAAGCAGTACATTTTTCTAGGGATTGTTCAAATCATGAGAAAGCTGGAGCTGAGTAGTGGAGATGTTGATATCAGTAATAAGGGTAGTAAGGAAAACACTTTTTCATGAGAATGCGGGGTTGAGTTATGTAATAGATTACTCAGATATTGTAAAAATTCATGACTCAATAAAGTTGATATGTCATATGCTGAAAGGCTTTATGGAGTTGTTATGTTTTATCATGGAAATTAATATTCTGGGTGAACATGGAAGAAAATGAGTTGTGATGCATAAACTGGGTGATGGAAATTGAGTTTGAAGTTCTGTTTGGATGATATGAATGTGTACCCAAGGAGATATGTACCTTCTTCTAAGCACCATTTTTGTTTTACAATTGCAAATGACGACCCTTTATGAGTCTTTCCTTAAAGGTCCGAAAACGATCATGACCCTGACAAGTGATCATGATTACCCGAAGATCCTGAAGGACATGATGAAGCATATTCACCTTGAAGGAGATGCAGTCTACAAAGGCTACCCCTTCATGCAAAAGGGAGTGGAACTTTGGTATGTGGAGGTACACCTCCACCGTATGAAAGGAGTTTGCCCAAAGATGATGGGGCAGTACTTTTTCATCTCACATGTACCACAAGCAACTTTCTTTGACGCTGTTCGTGAAGCAGCCATGGAAGCCATACGCCAGATCGAAGAAATACTTGAAACAAGACTCCGTTAAACTCAGGAATACCTAAGAGAAGTGCATGCAGAGATGATGGAAATGAAGCTCAAGGCCACCACGATGAAACAGAAGATTGAAGATTTCAAGGCGCATGTCGCACAATTCCAGTGGGACTGAAGAATCCTCAAGGAGGAAAAATGAATAAAGTAGGAAGTAATGCCTGACCATACCAAACCATGTGGGTGGCAGCATTTGTAACAAAGTACTTTTTGGAATTTGGATTTACGAAAAATGGTTAAGGATGTAATAAAAGATTTGATATGAAAATAATATGATTTATGGATAAACCAGTGCATTTTTCTAGTGTGGTAGTACTCCGTAAAGCCACAGGATCAATGAAGAAAGAAATGTGTTAGGGAGCTGGACCAAATAAGTTGGAGTTTTGTATGATCGTCACCACAAGGGTATGAAGGAAGAAGTACTATTGGATTTAAAGGAGATGTAATGATAATCCTCGGAAGGATGAGTTAATATTGTACAAGAGTTGAACTGGGCCATAACCCACAGGCCCAGGAGCTAGTTAATAAGAAGCAAGCACACTCTTGCTGAAGGAAGATATTTCGGAAGAAAACTCTGAGTTAATCAGCCAACATTTTTAGGAGGATACGAAAACCTGAGAGTTGTGAAGAAACGTTAGATGTCTTGTTCAGCTTGTAGGAAACAATGGATTTATTCGAACTCAGTTCGTCGAGAAATTCTGCAATGCTTGTGAGTATGCCCAAGTGTTAGAATACATGATTCGATGTCTGCATATGTAGTAATGGTTCAAGTACGGGATGGATTGGCCCCCCATATCGGAGACTTCTATCATGAAATATCATATGTTGATGGAAAATCAGAGAGCCTTGAAAACCTTAGAAGTGGGTCGACACGTCAAGCCATAAAACCATAGAATGGTAGGACGATGGAACCCTTTATAGGAAACCGATGCCAATCGTAGGATATACGGTGAGATTCAACCCCGACCATTTTTTTCCTGCAGGAGAAGCCATAAATTGTTGACCGCCAGGAGGTTCCGATAATTTCTTAGTATTGACGACAGACATGTCAGATATGAAGACCCACTCTTCGGAAGAACCTCACCAGGATTGAGAGGACACAAGATTTTGAGAAAAAGGTCATGCGCCGACTGGGAGAGCACCAGTGAAAGAGTTATTCCGGAGAATATGAGAATACCAACACCGTCAACTGAAAGGATGGAGTACATGAATTTTTTCAGAACCATAGCATTGCTTCCAAGTGTGGTAGCACACTAGACCATACCGATCAATGGATTTGCTGGAAGACCCCCAAACCCTGAACTTTTCTTTCTAGCCTCTTCGAATCTCGAGGACGAGATTCATTTTAAGTGTGGTAGGTTTGTAACATCCCAAAATTCTAAATTTTGGAATGTTATTAAATAAATATTTGTGTTTGTTTGTTTGATTGAATGCTTGATTGATTGACTGAAAGTGAGTGAAATTTGAAACTTTTGAGAGTTTAATGAGAGGGAATGAAATGACTTTCCCAAAACTTTCACCTTGCATTTTGATACCTAGGAATTCAAATTCATTTCATCACAAAAAAACCTAGAGTGAAGATGATATGACTTCTTCCATCCAAAGAAATGAATAGGGGTTTGAAAAGATTTGAATTCCATTTGAAAATATTTCAAATTCGAAACTTTATGCAACTCAATGATTTTCATGAGAGAAGATAAAATGACTTCTTCAATTATATGAAATATGAGTTGGAAGTTACAAAGAATCAAATTGAAAGTCATTTGGAATTATTTTGGAACCCACTTTCAATTTAGGAGTTATTTGCCTTTTATTCAAATTATTTTTCTCCTAAAAATAAATAAATGGAAATATGGGTAAAATGATTCCCTTCGATGAAAAATTAGGAGAAAATAAATTTGAAATCATTTTGGTATTTTAAGAATGATTTTTATTGGGAATTATTGCAACAGTAGCACTATTTGCCTTATTTTAATTCTTGTTGATTTTATTTGGAGCTTAGAAATAGTTCGACTTTTAGGATTTCTTTTGCTGAAAATTTTGATATATAATATGTCTATATAAAAGTATTATTGTTTTTTCCTTTATTTAGTTTTCTTGTGTGTGCTTTATAAAAAAAAATGGCCGAAGCCAAAGGACCAAAGGCCCACCTAACTTTCTCTCTCTCGCTCTCCCTCGGCCCATCTACGCGCCAGGCTGGCCCAGCAGCCACGCGCACGCCCGGAGCCCCTTCGCCTCGGTCGCCCGCTCCCTCCTCGCTCGCCCTGTGCCGCTGACCGCTGGGTCCCACTGCCCGATCGCCCCGCCCGCGTCTTCTTCTTCCTCCCCACGCCAAGTCGCGCCGCCGCTGCCGGAATCCCGATCTTCTCGCGATCATGAATCCCCTCGCCCCCTTCTCCAAGCACCCTCCCCTATATATTCCTCCCGCCCCTCGACCGATTCCGCCCCAAAGCCCCTTCCGAGAAACCCCGCCTCCTTCTCAATTGCTCGCCGGAGCCGAGTGTCCCCGCCGCGCCATTGCCGCTCCATCGAGCTACTCCGACCCCCTCGCTGCCTCCCGAGACCATCTCTGCACTCCCCTTGCTCATCCGCATCTTCCCGTGCCCTCACCCAAGCCCGAAACCCACCGGAGCGCCGCCACCGCCGACGCCCGAACACCACTGCCACATCGACCTCGCCGCCGACCTCCTCCGTCCACCTATGACACTATCTCGACCACCGTTGGACTCGCCGTCGAATGCCGCGTCTGCCCGTACTCTCACCGGAGCCCGCCGACGATCGGAGCGCCGCCGCCGACGACGTCCGAGCCGCTCGCCGTCGACCTTCCCCGTAGTGAGCTCTCCACTTCCCCTCCTCCGTCCGATTCTAAATCTACGGTATAGATTAGTTGGATGAACGGTTAGGTTTATTTTTTTAGTTCGGTTTTTTTACGGTTTAGTCTGGATCGGTTTAGCCGACCGGTTTCTTTTATTTCGTATGTGCGCGGTTTAGTTAGTTTTCGGCCGAGCGCCGTTTAGTAACGGATCGCCCTCCAGTTTAGCCCAGTAGCAATGGGCCACATAGCTGGTGCCCGATTGTTTTTTTTTGTTTTTTTTCATTTCTGTTTTAAAAACAGAACAAGTTTCAATCTTATATTGCTTATATCTTTTAGCATACTTGATGTTTTTCAGTGATTCCAATTGCAATGTGTCACAATTTTATGAAGTTTCTGTTAGTGATTTGAAATTTGGAATTTGAGTAGTTTAAATTTGAATTAGTTCAAATATGCTTCAAGCACCGTTTTGGCTCTAGTTTAAACTCAAGAATAGATTTTTGATTGATTCTTTTTGCTACTGTTTTGTTATTGTTTTGCTTATCACGTAGCATGTAGTGGCTTATTTATAGTTTATTTTAAATTAGGTTTGTTGCGAAAATAGTACTATTTAGCTTATGTAGTTGTTTTAGTCATATAATTAGTGTTTTTAATTATTTTTAGTTAATTCTTTTTGTAAATTTTTACATGTTGTCATATGTTTATGTTTGACTGCAGTAGATAAATTTTTGTAGTTATTTACTAGTGTTTAGCTACTATTTTAGTATTTGTTTGTTTAGTTCATAGTGATAGTTGATAAAAGTAGTTCCATTAGTTTCAAAAGTAACTCTTTTTGCCACTTCATTATATGTTGTCATTGATTCTGTTATTTAGGAGTAAATTTGTTTGATAATTATTTTAGTAGTGTTTACTTTTGTCTTTTGCTAGTTGCTATAGTTGTTCTGGTGTTAACTAGTCAGTTACAATAGTTTTCATACTAGTTCCTTTTGCTAGTAAATGCTTTAGTAAATTATTTTGTTGTTGTTTTATTAGAATTATATTTTCCATGCTGTATAAAAGTTATTAGAGTAATTTAGTTTTAATAAGAAAGTTTTGACTGTAATTGTGTGAGTTGGTTTCTCCCTTGTTTTCGTGAAGTTTTTCTTTGGAATTCTATTTGGTTTTCTTTGACTTCATTATTGTTTTATTTATGGCTTTTCGATTGTTATTTTGATTGCTAGTATTGTTTGCTAAGATTATTGCTTATGTGAGTATAATGTTTGACTATATAGATTTTCTCGGAGTGACGAATAGTTTATTAAAGATTCCGAGAGCGTTGTTATCTTCATCAAGTAATACCAGGCAAGTTCACTTTGACCATGTTTTTCATACCTATGTTTTATTTGCATGTAGTAGCACCTTTTCAATAATCCCGCCAGTAGTGATATTGATTTCTTGTAGTTGAGTAGAATGCATGAGGTAGGAACCCATCTCCCTGTTATCAAGCCCGGGACGTTATATAGTTTTAATGCTACGCTATAGTAGACGGGGTTTGGTATGAGTGCATGAGAGTGGTGTGAAGAAGGAGGACTCTACGTCAATGGAGACAACTTCATGATGGCACCGGCAAGGACTGGATCTTCTGGACTCCTCAAGATTTCGAGACTCGAGACAAGAATTCAATACACACTACTGTGTGAAGGACGGTTGACGGGCACCCTGGAGAAACCAGTGGTTGGCCGGGATGCATGGAGAAGCGCCATGACATCTTGCGGAAAGCTTCACCCAGACTCAAAGAGACGGAAGAATACTTCATGCCCGGAAGCTTACCTGTGCAACCGCAAGTCACTATGGGCTCTGGCTTGGTTGACCTTAGTGGTGACTCTGGCTGGGACGGTGCTAGTAGATGTAGAACTACGATAGGATTGGATGAGCACCGGACAGTGGTCAGAGGAACTCTTCGGAAGACCATGTTTCGGTCATCTTGTTCTCAAACACCATGAAGTGCGAGAATGTAAAGAGAGGGATCGAATCCTGCGGGAAAAGTGTACAAACCTCTGCAGAGGGTTAAAACCTAATCGATTAGCCGTGTCCCCGGTTATTGACAATTTGAGCCTCTAGACTTGGATCTATCTCAGAACTCTCAACACCGGACTGCTAAATTAATTGTGGGCACCTTATGATGATTTGGGCTATGAGACATCGGTTGGCGGAACCATGTCATGATAGAAAACTCCGTAGTACAGACTCTGGTTAATTCCTTTGATGTAGGGAAAATAAAACCAGCTTTTATGCAATCAAAACTCAGATACAGAGCCACAAAGCCATATTGCATATAGAATAGTTTTATCATCTGCTTTCCTCATATTGTGATCTTGCCGGTACATTCAATGTACTGACCTACACAGCTGCAACGTCTCATGTTGCAGATATGTTCCTTCTGACGAGTAAGAGTACGGTATAGGGTTACGGCCTACACTCAACCTGCCGATGGCGTTGATGGGACTCCGCACCCGATTGTTTGTTTCCGCTGAGACTTATAAGGTATATATCAGTTGTACGTTATTTATACATGTGATTGCACTTTGATATATACATTGATGTACTATGTGTGCCAGCATACCGATCCAGGGATGGCACAGATACACAGAGGCTTGACCGTCTGAGGTCGGGTCGCTACAGTTTTCGCGATTTACCTTATCATTATCATGGCAATACCTAGATCTATCCTCGCTTTTATGCCTAGCTAGGGGCGTTAAACGATAGCGCATGTTGTGAGGCAACCCATTTTTTTCATTCCCTGCTTTTTTTCTTGTTTAGTAATAAATAATTTATCTAGGCTCTGTTTTGGTTGTGTTTTTTGTGTTTAATTAGTGTTTGAGCCAAGTAGAACTGTTGGGAAGACTTGGTGAAAGTCTTTTTAATCTTGCTGTAAAAAACAGAAACTTTAGCGCTCACGAGATTTGCTGCCATTTTTTATTGGAGAGTGCTATTTAGTTAATTATTTTTGAAGATGATTGATAGATAAATTCCTTAGGACCAGAAATTTATTTTGGAAATTTTGGGGTTCCATAAGTTTTCGTTTGATACAGATTACTACAAACTGTTCTGTTTTGACAGATTCTATTTTTGTGTGTTGTTTGCTTATTTTGATGAATCTATGGCTAGTAATGGAGTTTATAAACCGTAGAAAAGTTGGAATACAGTAGGTTTAACACCAATATAAATAAAGAATGAGTTCATTACAGTACCTTGAAGTGGTGTTTTGTTTTATTTTGCTAACGGAGCTCACAAGATTTTCTGTTAAGTTTTGTGTTGTGAAGTTTTCAAGTTTTGGGTAAGGATTTGATGGTTTATGGAACAAGGAGTGGCAAGAGCCTAAGCTTGGGGATGCCCAAGGCACCCCAAGGTAAAATCCAAGGACACCAAAAAGCCTAAGCTTGGGATGCCCCGGAAGGCATCCCCTCTTTTGTCTTTGTCTATCGGTAACTTTACTTGGTGCTATATTTTTATTCACCACATGATATGTGTTTTAATAGGAGCGTCTTGTATGATTTGAGTCTTTGCTTTTCAGTTTACCACAATCATCCTTGCTATACACACCTTTTTATAGAGACACGCATGAATCAGAATTTATTAGAATACTCTATGTGCTTCACTTATATCTTTTGAGCTATATAGTTTTTGCTCTAGTGCTTCACTTATATATTTTAGAGAACGGTGGTGGTTTCATTTTATAGAAATAATTGATCTCTCGTGCTTCACTTATATTATTTTGAGATTCCTTTAGAACAACATGGTAATTTTATTTTGATATTATAAAAACTTTCATATAAGTGCATTGAATACTAAGAGAAGTTTGATACTTGATGGTTGTTTTGAGATATGGAGATAGTGATATTAAAGTTGTGCTAGTTGAGTAGTTGTGAATTTGAGAAATACTTGTGTTGAAATCTGCAAGTCCCGTAGCATGCACGTATGGTAAACGTTGTGTAGCAAATTTGAAACATGAGGTGTTATTTGATTGTCTTCCTTATGAGTGGCGGTCGGGGACAAGCGATGGTTGTTTTCGTACCAATCTATCCCCCTAGGAGCATGCGCGTAATACTTGGTTTTTGATGACTTGTAGATTTTTGCAATAAGTATGTGAGTTCTTTATGAGTAATGTTGAGTCCATGGATTATACGCACTCTCACCCTTCCATCACTGCTAGCCTCTTCGGTAGCGTGCATTGCCCTTTCTCACCTTGAGAGTTGTTGCAAACTTCGCAAGTGCATCCAAACCCCGTGATATGATACGCTCTATCACACATAAAACTCCTTATATCTTCCTCAAAATAGCCACCATATCTACCTATTATGGCATTTCCATAGCCATTCCGAGATATATTGCCATGCAACTTTCCACTGTTCCGTTTATTATGACACGCATCATCATTGTCATATTGCCTTGCATGATCATGTAGTTGACATTCTATTTGTGGCAAAACCACCGTTCATAATTGTTTCATACATGTCACTCATGAGTCATTGCACATCCCGGTACACCGCCGGAGGCATTCATATAGAGTCATATCTTATTCTAGTATCGAGTTGTAATCATTGAGTTGTAAATAAATAAATAGAAGTGTGATGATCATCATTCATAGAGCATTGTCCCAAAAAAAGAGAAAGGCCAAAAAAAGAAGGCCCAAAAAAGGGGCAATGCTACTATCCTTTTTTCCACACTTGTGCTTCAAAGTAGCACCATGATCTTTATGATAGAGAGTCTCTTGTTTTGTAATTTTCATATACTAGTGGGAATTTTTCATTATAGAACTTGGCTTCTATATTCCAACAATGGGCCTCCTCAAGTGCCCTAGGTCTTTGCGAGCAAGCAAGTTGGATGCACACCCACATAGTTTCTTTTGTTGAGCTTTCATACATTTATAGCTCTAGTGCATCCGTTGCATGGTAATCCCTACTCCTTGCATTGACATCAATTGATGGGCATCTCCCTAGCCCATTGATTAGCCACGTCAATGTGAGACTTTCTCCTTTTTGTCTTCTCCACATAACCCCCATCATTATATTCTATTCCACCCATAGTGCTATATCCATGGCTCACGCTCATGTATTGCATGAAAGTTCAAAAAAGTTTGAGATTACTAAAGTATGAAACAATTGCTTGGCTTGTCATCGGGGTTGTGCATGATGAGAGCATTTTTGTGTGACGAAAATGGAGCATGACTGATACGTCTCCGTCGTATCTATAATTTTTTATTGTTCCATGCCAATACTATTCAACTTTCATATACTTTTGGCAACTTTATCTACTATTTTTGGGACTAATATATTGATGCTGTGCCCAGTGCCTGTTCCTGTTTGTTGCATGTTTTCTATTTCACCCAATATCCATATCAAACGGAGTCCAAACGGGATAAAAGCTGGCGGAGATTTTTTTTGCAATATATATGATTTTTGGGAAGAAAAATCCACGCGAGAGGGTACCCGAGGTGGCCACGAGGAAGGAGGGCGCGCCTGCCCCCCCAGGCGCGCCCCTGACCCTCGTGGGCCACCCGTAAGGCGGTTGATGCCGTTCTTTCGCCACAAGAAAACTAATATTTGGATAGAGACCGTGTTAAAATTTCAGCCAAATCGGAGTTACGGATCTCCGGGAATATAAGAAATGGTGAAAGGGAAGAATCTGAGAACGCAGAAACACAGAGAGACAGAGAGACAGATCCAATCTCGGAGGGGCTCTCGCCCCTCCCGTGCCATGGAAGCCATGGACCAAAGAGGAAACCCTTCTCCCATCTAGGGAGGAGTTCAAGGAATAAGAAGAATGAGGGGGCTCTCCCCCCTCACTTCCGGTGGCACCGGAGAGCCACCGGGGGCCATCATCATCACTGCAATCTACACCAACACCTCCGCCATCTTCACCAACATCTCCATCACCTTCCCCCCTCTATCTACAGTGGTCCCCTCTCCCGCAACCCACTGTACCCTTTACTTGAACATGGTGCTTTATGCTTCATATTATTATCCAATGATGTGTTGCCATCCTATGATGTTTGAGTAGATTTTCGTTGTCCTATCGGTGGTTGATGAATTGCTATGATTGATTTAACTTGCTTGTGGTTATGTTGCTGTCCTTTGGTGCCCATCATATGATTGCGTGCGTGGATCACACCCTAGGGTTAGTTGTATGTTGATAGGACTATGTATTGGAGGGCAAGAGTGACAGAAGCTTCAACCTAGCATAGAAATTGATGCATACGGGATTGAAGGGGGACCAATATACCTTAATGCTATGGTTGGGTTTTACCTTAATGAACATTAGTAGTTGCGGATGCTTGCTAATAGTTCCAATCATAAGTGCATAGAATTCCAAGTCAGGGATGACATGCTAGCAGTGGCCTCTCCCACATAATACTTGCTATCGGTCTAGTAAAGTAGTCAATTGCTTTAGGGGCAATTTCGCAACTCCTACCACCACTTTTCCACACTTGCTATATTTACTTTATTGCTTCTTTACTTTACAAAGTACTTCTAGTTCCATACTTGTTCTTTATTATCTTGCTACCTATCCAAAAACACCTACAAAGTAGTTCTAGTTCCATAATTGTTCTAGGTAAAGCGAACAGCAAGCGTGCGTAGAGTTGTATCTGTGGTCGATAGAACTTGAGGGAATATTTGTTCTGCCTTTAGCTCCTCATTGGGTTCGACACTCTTACTTATCGAAAACTGTTGCGATCCCCTATACTTGTGGGTTATCAAGACCTTTTTCTGGCGCCGTTGCCGGGGAGCAATAGCGTGGGGTGAATATTCTCGTGTGTGCTTGTTTGCTTTATCACTAAGTAATTTTTATTTGCTGTTCTTAGTTGTTTTCTATCTTTAGTTATGGGTAGGAAACACAAAATACCAAAAATATTAGTTGTACCTACTGAACCAATGGTTGAAGAACCACTCAAAATCTATCACACTGCTGAAGCCTATTACTTGGATCATCTTCGATCCCTATGTGCTCGTGCTGAAACCCCAACTAGCTTAGTTGAGGGCAAATCCTTAGATGAGCATGCTTGTTATGTGCGACACCAAATATCTGAAAAAGGGAAACTTTTACCGGATCAAATTCATCGTTTGCAATTCTATGCTTGGAATTTATGTGAAATATATTATTTTACTTGTTGTTCTGAAAACCCTAAGAAACACCTTCCCTATCAATGTGAGTTTGGTGATAATGTAATTGTATCTTCGTATGCTAAGGGTGTTTATAATTACTATGATGTTCAACAAATTGAAGAATTTGTTGCTTTTAAGGGTGCTTACGAAATTGCTTCTTTGATTGAAAAGTATGATGCTACTCTTTACAAATCTGAAAATTTTGCCATACTTAAATATTGCTATGATAATTATGCTTCTAATACCTATGTTAAACCATATATTGAGGACTACTCCGCTGTCCAAGAAGAGACTAATATTTTGCAGGAGTCTATGGAAGAAGAAATTGATGAAACTGTGAGCTCATTGGATGAAAAAGATGAGGAGGAGAGCGAAGAACAAAAGGAGGAAGAGCGGATTAGCTACCCGTGCCCACCTTCTAATGAGAGTAGCTCTTCAACTCATACATTGTTTAATTTCCCTTCGTGCTTACCGGAGGATGATTGCTATGATGATTGTTATGATCCCGTTGATTCTCTTGAAATATCCCTTTTTGATGATGCTTGTGGCCAAGATGCCAATATGAATTATGCTTATGGAGATGAACTTGCTATAGTTCCTCATGTTAAACATGAAATTGTTGCCATTGCACCCACGCATGATAGTCCTATTATCTTTTTGAATTCTCCCAACTACACTATATCGGAGAAGTTTGCCCTTATTAAGGATTGTATTGATGGGTTTCCTTTTACTACTACACATGATGATTTTGATGAATATAATATGCATGTGCTTGCTGCTCCTACTTGCAATTATTATGAGAGAGGAACTATATCTCCACCTCTCTATGTTTCCAATATGATAAAATTGCAAGAAATTGTTTATACTATGCATTGGCCTTTACTTTGTGTGCATGAATTGTTCTTTTATGACATGCCGATGCATAGGAAGAGAGTTAGACTTCGTTGTTGCATGATATATGTTACTTCGTGCTCACTACTAAATTACAAATCATTGCTAATTAAAATTGGCTTTGATATACCTTGGGATCTAGGTGGATTCACTACTTGAGCACTATATGCCTAGCTTAATGGCTTTAAAGAAAGCGCTGCCAGGGAGACAACCCAGAAGTTTTAGAGAGTCATTTATTTCTGTTGAGTGCTTTTATATAGTTTAAAAACAACAAAAATAAAGAGGGGAACCCAAAACTTTTTCAAAAAGGAAAGCGAAAGTGAGAAAGACAAGCATTGTTGAAGTGGGAGCTAGCCTTGAACTTTGTTCATGCTCATGGAAACTTTGTGAATCTCGATTACAGAAACTTTTCAATAAAAATAATTATCCCCTTGTACAATTCCATTGTATTATAAAAATAATGTGCCAAGGTTTTCCTTTAGGATGTTTACATTTGCTTGATGGCTTGTACGGTGCAGGACAAAAACTTTGGCTGTAGTGCGTGATTTTAAATTTTTTGCTGGAACGTCAAATGGTTCTGATTATTTTTGCTCTATATTTATATACAAATTGTTTATTTTTCCTAATTTGGGTAGAATTTTTCAAGTATCATAAGTATGGTGAATGTTCAGATTATTGCAGACTGTTCTATTTTAGACAGATTCTGTTTTTGATGCATAGTTTGCTTGTTTTGATGAGACTGTCGAATTATATTTGTGGATTAAGCCATGAAAAAGTTATATTACAGTAGACACAATGCAAAAAAAGTATGAATTGGTTTGCAACAGTATTAGAGTAGTGATTTGCTTTATTATACTAACGGATCTTACCGAGTTTTCTGTTGAAGTTTTGTGTGAATGAAGTGTTCGATGATCGAGAAGGTCTCGATGTGATAAGAAGGAAGAGAGGCAAGAGTTCAAGCTTGGGGATGCCCGAGGCGCCCCAAGTAAATATTCAAGGAGACTCAAGCGTCTAAGCTTGGGGATGCCCCGGAAGGCATCCCGTCTTTCTTCAACAAATACCGGTATGTTTTCGGATTCATTTCGTTCATGCGATATGTGCATTCTTGGAGCGTCTTTTGCATTTAGTTTTCATTTTTCTTTTATGCACCATGCTGGTATGAGATAGTCCTTGGTTGATTTATAGAATGCTCATTGCACTTCACTTATATCTTTTGAGTATGGCTTTATAGAATGCTTCATGTGCTTCACTTATATCATTTGAAGCTTGGATTGCCTGTTTCTCTTTACATAGAAAACTGCCATTTGTAGAATGTTGTTTTGCTTCACTTATATTTGTTAGAGAATGAGCATATCTTCTGTAGAAAGAATTGAACTCTCTTGCTTCACTTATATCTATTTAGAGAGATGACAGGAACTGGTCATTCACATGGTTAGTCATAAAATCCTACATAAACTTGTAGATCGCTGAATATGATATGTTTGATTCCTTGCAATAGTTTTGCGATATAAAGAGGGTGATATTAGAGTCATGCTAGTGGGTAGTTGTGGATTGTAGAAATACTTGTGTTGAAGTTTGTGATTCCCGTAGCATGCACGTATGGTGAACCGTTATGTGATGAAGTCGGAGCATGATTTATTTATTGATTGTCTTCCTTATGAGTGGCGGTCGGGGACGAGCGATGGTCTTTTCCTACCAATCTGTCCCCTAGGAGCATGCGCGTAGTACTTTGTTTCGATAACTAATAGACTTTGGCAATAAGTATGTGAGTTCTTTATGACTAATGTTGAGTCCATGGATTATAGACACTCTCACCCTTCCAACATTGCTAGCCTCTCTAGTACCGCGCAACTTTTGCCGGTACCATAAACCCACCATATACCTTCCTCAAAACAGCCACCATACTTACCTATCATGGCATTTCCATAGCCATTCCGAGATATATTGCCATGCAACTTCCATCATCATCATATACATGACTTGAGCATTCATTGTCATATTGCTTTGCATGATCGTAAGATAGCTAGCATGATGTTTTCATGGCTTGTCCGTTTTTTGATGTCATTGCTACGCTAGATCATTGCACATCCCGGTACACTGCCGGAGGCATTCATATAGAGTCATATCTTTGTTCTAGTATCGAGTTGTAATATTGAGTTGTAAGTAAATAAAAGTGTGATGATCATCATTATTAGAGCATTGCCCCAGTGAGGAAAGGATGATGGAGACTATGATTCCCCCATAAGTCGGGATGAGACTCCGGACTTTACAAAAAAAAGAGGCCAAAGAAGCCCAAATAAAAAAAGGCCAAAGAAGCCCACCAAAAAAACAAAAACAAAAAATGAGAGAAAAAGAGAGAAGGGGCAGTGCTACTATCCTTTGACCACACTTATGCTTCAAAGTAGCACCATGTTCTTCATATAGAGAGTCTCTTGATTTATCACTTTCATATACTAGTCGGAATTTTTATTATAGAACTTAGCTTGTATATTACAATGATGGGCTTCCTCAAATGCCCGAGGTCTTCATGAGCAAGCAAGTTGGATGCACACCCACTTAGTTTTCAGTCCGAGCTTTCATACACTTATAGCTCTTAGTGCATCCGTTGCATGGCAATCCCTACTCACTCACATTGATATCTATTGAAGGGCATCTCCATAGCCCGTTTATACGCCTAGTTGATGTGAGACTATCTTCTCCTTTTTGTCTTCTCCACCATCATATTCTATTCCACCTATAGTGCTATGTCCATGGCTCACACTCATGTATTGCGTGAAAGTTGAAAAGGTTTGAGAACGTCAAAAGTATGAAACAATTGCTTGGCTTGTCATCGGGGTTGTGCATGATGTGAATATTTTGTGTGGTGAAGATGGAGCATAGCCAGACTATATGTTTTTGTAGGGATAACTTTCTTTGGCCATGTTATTTTGAAAACACATGATTGCTTTATTAGTAGGCTTTAAGTATTATTGTTTTTATGTCAAATGATAGAATATTGCTTTGAATCACTCGTATCTTAATATTCATGCCATGTTTAGATATGTGATCAAGACTATGCTAGGTAGCATTCCACATCAAAAATTATCTTTTTTATCATTTACCTAGTCGAGAACGACCAGGAATTAAGCTTCGGGATGCTGATACGTCTCCGTCGTATCTATAATTTTTGATTGTTCCATGCCAATATTATTCAACTTTCATATACTTTTGGCAACTTTTTATACTATTTTTGGGACTAACATATTGATCCAGTGCCCAGTGCCAGTCCCTGTTTGTTGCCTGTTTTTTGTTTCGCAAAATATCCATATCAAACAGAGTCCAAATGGGATAAAAACCGATAGAGATTTCTTTGGAATATATATGATTTTTGGGAAGAAAAATCCACGCGAGACGGTGCCCGAGGTGGCCACGAGGCAGGAGAGCGCGCCTGCCCCCCCCCCCCAGGCACGCCCCTAACCCTCGTGGGCCACCCGTAAGGCGGTTGATGCCCTTCTTTCGCCGCAAGAAAGCTAATATCCGGATAGAGACCGTGTTAAAATTTCAGCCCAATCGGAGTTACAGATCTCCAGGAATATAAGAAACGGTGAAAGGGAAGAATCTGAGAACGCAGAAACAGAGAGAGACAGAGAGATAGATCCAATCTCGGTGGGGCTCTCGCCCCTCCCATGCCATGGAGGCCATGGACCAGAGGGGAAACCCTTCTCCCATCTAGAGAGGAGGTCAAGGAAGAAGAATAAGGAGGGGGGCTCTCCCCCCTCGCTTCCGATGGCGCCGGAGTGCCACCGGGGGCCATCATCATCACCGCGATCTACACCAACACCTCCGCCATCTTCACCAACATCTCCATCACCTTCCCCCCTCTATCTACAGCGGTCCACTCTCCCGCAACCCGCTGTACCCTCTACTTGAACATGGTGCTTTATGATTCATATTATTATCCAATGATGTGTTTCCATCCTATGATGTCTGAGTAGATTTTCGTTGTCCTATCGGTGGTTGATGAATTGCTATGATTGATTTAACTTGCTTTTGGTTATGTTGCTGTCCTTTGGTGCCCATCATATGATTGCGTGCGTGGATCACAACCTAGGGTTAGTTGTATGTTGATAGGACTATGTATTGGAGGGAAAGAGTGACAGAAACTTCAACCTAGCATAGAAATTGATGCATACGGGATTGAAGGGGAACAATATACCTTAATGCTATGGTTGGGTTTTACCTTAATGAACATTAGTAGTTGCAGATGCTTGCTAATAGTTCCAAACATAAGTGCATAGAATTCCAAGTCAGGGATGATATGCTAGCAGTGGCCTCTCCCACATAATACTTGCTATCGGTCTAGTAAAGTAGTCAATTGCTTTAGGGGCAATTTTGCAACTACTACCACCACTTTTCCACACTAGCTATATTTACTTTATTGCTTCTTTACTTACAACAGCCGCTAAATTTTATTTACTTGCTCTTTATTCTCTTGCAAACCTATCCAAAAACACCTACAAAGTACTTCTAGTTTCATACTTGTTCTAGGTAAAGCGAACGTCAAGCGTGCATAGAGCTATATCAGTGGTCAATAGAACTTGAGGGAATATTTGTTCTGCCTTTAGCTCCTCGTTGGGTTCGACACTCTTACTTATCGAAAACTGTTGTGATCCCCTATACTTGTGGGTTATCAAGAATGACCAAACTATACGATTTTGTAGGGATGAACTTTCTTTGGCCATGTTATTTTGAGAAGACATGATTTCTTAGTTTGTATGCTTGAAGTATTATTATTTCTATATCAATATGAAACTTTTATTTCGAATCTTTCGGATCTGAATATTCATGACACAATAAAGACAATTACATTGAGAAATATGTTAGGAAGCATTCCACATGAAAAATTCTGTTTTTATCATTTACCTACTCGAGGACGAGCAGGAATTAAGCTTGGGGATGCTTGATACGTCTCCAACGTATCTATAGTTTTTGATTGTTCCATGCTATTATATATTCTGTTTTGGATGTTTAATGGGCTTATTTATACACTTTTATATTATTTTTGGGACTAACCTATTAACCGGAGGGCCAACCCAAATTGTTGTTTTTTGCCTATTTCAGTGTTTCGCAGAAAAAGAATATCAAACGGAGTCCAAACGGAATGAAACCTTCGGGAGCGTGATTTTTGGAACAAAGGTGATCCAGAGGACTTGGAGTGGATGTCAAGCAACCAACGAGGAAGCCACGAGGCAGGGGGTGTGCCCTCCACCCTTGTGGGCCCCTCGTGGCTCCACCGACCTACTTCTTCCTCCTATATATATACCTACGTACCCTGAAAACATCAGAGGGCACCACGAAAATCGGATTCCACCACCGCAACCTTCTGTACCCGTGAGATCCCATCTTGGGGCCTTTTCCAGCGCTACGCCGGAGGGGGCATTGATCATGGAGAGCTTCTACATCAACACCATAGCATCTCCGATGATGTGTGAGTAGTTTACCTCAGACCTTCGGGTCCATAGTTATTAGCTAGATGGCTTCTTCTCTCTCTTTGGATCTCAATACAAAGTTCTCCTAGATTCTCTTGGAGATCTATTCGATGTAATCTTCTTTTGTGGTGTGTTTGTCAAGATCCGTTGAATTGTGGGTTTATGATCAAGATTATCTATGAACAATATTTGAATCTTCTCTGAATTCTTTTATGTATGATTGATTATCTTTGCAAGTCTCTTCGAATTTTCAGTTTGGTTTGGCCTACTAGATTGATCTTTCTTGCAATGGGAGAAGTGCTTAGCTTTGGGTTCAATCTTGCGGTGCTCGATCCCAGTGGCAGTAGGGGAAATGACACGTATTGTATTGTAGCCATCGAGGATAAAAAGATGGGGTTTATATCATCTTGCATGAGTTTTTCCCTCTACATCATGTCATCTTTCTTAAAGCGTTACTCCATTCTTATGAACTTAATACTCTAGATGCATGCTGGATAGCGGTCGATGTGTGGAGTAATAGTAGTAGATGCAGGTAGGAGTCGGTCTACTTGTCACGGACGTGATGCATATATACATGATCATACCTAGATATTCTCATAACTATGCTCAATTCTATCAATTGCTCGACAGTAATTTGTTCACCCACTGTAATACTTATGCTATCTTGAGAGAAGCCACTAGTGAAACCTATGGCCCCCGGGCCTATCTTCCATCATATTAATCTCCCGTCAACTAGCTATTTCTGGCACCGTTTATTTTGCAATCTTTACTTTCAATCTACATCATAGAAATACCAAAAATATTTATCTTATTATTATTATCTTTATCAGATCTCACTCTTGCAAGTTGCTGTGAAGGGACTGACAACCCCTTTATCGCTTCGGTTGCGAGGTTCTTATTTGTTTGTGTAGGTATGAGGTGACTCGCGCGTGGTCTCCTACTGGATTGATACCTTGGTTCTCAAAAACTGAGGGAAATACTTACGCTGCTTTGCTGCATCACCCTTTCCTCTTCAAGGGAAAACCAACGCATGCTCAAGAGGTAGCAAGAAGGATTTCTGGATCCGTTGCTGGGGAGATCTACGCCAAGTCAAGACATACCAAGTACCCATCACAACTCTTATCCTTCGCATCACATTATTTTCCATTTGCCTCTCGTTTTCCTCTCCCCCACTTCACCCTTGCCGTTTTATTCGCCTTCTTTCCCGTTTGCCTTATTTTTCCCTTCCTTCCTTCTATGTGCTCATTATTTTTGTAATTTGTTGCCCTCATGTCTGAAACTGGGGAGGTTATCATTGATAAGGATAATAATATGGAAAAATTTGATGCTATTGATGATCCTTTTGAAAATCCAACTATTTTACACACTAAAAGGTTTCGGATTGGTAGCGGTAATATTATTGGGAAGGGAGTTATTTAAGATTTCTTTACTTGTGCCGATGCTTTGCCCACCATGAGCGGGTCTATTCTTCATAAAACTAGTAGTCTCTCGGATGCTATATCTTTGCTCATAGTTGAACTTGAAAGGCAATTTTTACATATGCATCCTTCCATACAAAAGGATTTTCCTAGAATTTTCTAATATTGAGCATTCTTCTGTTCAGCGAGCAGCAACTATGTTTTTAGCTCATGAGTTCAGATTTATAATAAAAGATGCCAATGCAAATTTTGCGCATTATAGGGTGGATGCCGGCCGTCCTCCCATAGAAGCAATCCTTTTTTATCAAGAATACATTATGCGTTTACGATCCTTAGATCATGTTGCTTTTAATGAAAACCTTAGAAAAAAGGTTCCTACCGATGTTCTTGTTGATAGGATCTCTGAATTTAATGATAATTTTTCTATCCAGAATAATGGGTTGGGTTTTTCCCTTGAACAAATACTCATGACTTTTTGCCAAAAGAATTCTTATAATGATGAATTGGTTGTGCAATATGAGGGGCCAAAGGAGGAACCAATACCTCCCGAGCTTGTTCTTTGGGACTTTTGTCCCATTAAATTTAGCCCTTTTGATTACTTTTGCTTGCCACAAACAAAACTTTCTGCTGAACGTAGGGAGTATGAGATGAGTTTTCGCGATTTACCTTATCATTATCATGGCAATACCTAGATCTATCCTCGCTTTTATGCCTAGCTAGGTGCGTTAAACGATAGCGCATGTTCTGAGGCAACCCAATTTTATTTTTATTCCCTGATTTTTGTTCTTGTTTAGTAATAAATAATTTATCTAGCCTCTGTTTTGGTTGTGTTTTTGTGTTTAATAAGAGTTTGAGCCAAGTAGAACCGTTGGGAAGACTTGGGGAAAGTCTTTTTAATCTTGCTGTAAAAAACAGAAACTTTAGCGCTCACGAGATTTGCTGCCATTTTTTATTGGAGAGTGCTATTTAGTTAATTATTTTTGAAGATGATTAATAGATAAATTACTCACGTCCAGAAATTTATTTTAGAAATTTTGGGGTTCCAGAAGTTTTCGTTTGATACAGATTACTACAGACTGTTCTGTTTTTGACAGGTTCTGTTTTTCGTGTGTTGTTTGCTTATTTTGATGAATCTATGGCTAGTAATGGAGTTTATAAACCATAGAAAAGTTGGAATACAGTAGGTTTAACACCAATATAAATAAAGAATGAGTTCCTTACAGTACCTTGAAGTGGTGTTTTGTTTTCTTTCGCTAACGGAGCTCACGAGATTTTCTGTTAAGTTTTGTGTTGTGAAGTTTTCAAGTTTTGGGTAAGGATTTGATGGATTATGGAACAAGGAGTGGAAAGAGCCTAAGCTTGGGGATGCCTAAGGCACCCCAAGGTAAAATCCAAGTAAACCAAAAAGCCTAAGATTGGGGATGCCCCGGAAGGCATCCCCTCTTTTGTCTTCGTCTATCGGTAACTTTACTTGGAGCTATATTTTTATTCACCACATGGTATGTGTTTTGCTTGGAGCGTCTTGTATGATTTGAGTCTTTGCTTTTCATTTTACCACAATCATCCTTGCTGTACACACATTTTGATAGAGACACACATGAATCGGAATTTATTAGAATACTCTATGTGCTTCACTTATATCTTTTGAGCTATATAGTTTTTGCTCTAGTGCTTCACTTATATCTTTTAGAGCACGGTGGTGGTTTCGTTTTATAGAAATAATTGATTTCTCATGCTTCACTTATATTATTTTGAGAGTCCTTTAGAAAAACATGGTAATTTTATTTTGATATTAAAAAAACTTTCATATAAGTGCATTGAATACTAAGAGAAGTTTGATACTTGATGATTGTTTTGAGATATGGAGATAGTGATATTAAAGTTGTGCTAGTTGAGTAGTTGTGAATTTGAGAAATACTAGTGTTGAAGTTTGCAAGTCCCATAGCATGAACATATAGTAAACGATGTGTAGCAAATTTGAAACATGAGGTGTTATTTGATTGTCTTCCTTATTAGTGGCGGTCGGGGACCAGCGATGGTCTTTTCCTACCAATCTATCCCCCTAGGAGCATGCGCGTAATACTTGGTTTTTGATTACTTGTAGATTTTTGCAATAAGTATGTGAGTTCTTTATGACTAATGTTGAGTCCATGGATTATACTCACTCGCACCCTTCCATCATTGCTAGCCTCATCGGTACCGTGCATTGCCCTTTCTCACCTTGAGAGTTGGTGCAAACTTCGCCAGTGCATCCAAACCCCATGATACGATACGCTCTATCACACATAAACCTCCTTATATCTTCCTCAAAACAGCCACCATACCTACCCATTATGGCATTTCCATAGCCATTCTGAGATATATTGCCATGCAACTTTCCACTGTTCCGTTTATTATGACACGCATCATCATTGTCATATTGCCTTGCAAGATCATGTAGTTGACATCGTATTTGTGGCAAAACCACCGTTCATAATTCTTTCATACATGTCACTCATGAGTCATTGCACATCTCGGTACACCGCCGGAGGCATTCATATAGAGTCATATCTTGTTCTAGTATCGAGTTGTAATCATTGAGTTGTAAATAAATAAATAGAAGTGTGATGATCATCATTCATAGAGCATTGTCCCAAAAAAGAGAAAGGCCAAAAAAAGAAGGCCCAAAAAAGGGGCAATGCTACTATCATTTTTTCCACACTTGTGCTTCAAAGTAGCACCATGATCTTTATGATAGAGAATCTCTTGTTTTGTCATTTTCATACACTAGTGGGAATTTTTCATTATAGAACTTGGCTTGTATATTCCAATAATGGGTCACCTCAAGTGCCTTAGGTCTTCATGAGCAAGCAAATTGGATGCACACCCACTTAGTTTCTTTTTTTGAGATTTCATACATTTATAGCTCTAGTGCATCCGTTGCATGGAAATCCTTACTCCTTGCATTGACATCAATTGATGGGCATCTCCCTAGCCCATTGATTAGCTGCATCAATGTGAGACTTTCTCCTTTTTGTCTTCTCCACATAACCCCCATCATCATATTCTATTCCACCCATAGTGCTATATCCATGGCTCACGTTCATGTATTGCATGAAAGTTGAAAAAAGTTTGAGATTACTAAAGTATGAAACAATTGCTTGGCTTGTCATCGAGGTTGTGCATGATAAGAGCATTCATGTGTGACGAAAATGGAGCATGACCAAACTATATGATTTTGTAGGGATGAACTTTCTTTGGCCATGTTATTTTGAGAAGACATGATTGCTTAGTTAGTATGCTTGAAGTATTATTATTTTTATGTCAATATTAAACTTTTATTTTGAATTTTTTGGATCTGAACATTCATGCCACAATAAAGAAAATTACATTGAGAAATATGTTAGGAAGCGTTCCACATCAAAAATTCTGTATTTATCATTTACCTACTTGAGGACGAGTAGGAATTAAGTTTGGGGATGCTTGATACGTCTCCAACGTATCTATAGTTTTTGATTGTTCCATGCTATTATATATTCTGTTTTGGATGTTTAATGGGCTTATTTATACACTTTTATATTATTTTTGGGACTAACCTATTAACCGGAGGCCCAGCCCAATTTGCTATTTTGTTTTGCCTATTTTAGCGTTTCGCAGAAAAAGAATATCAAACGGAGTCCAAATGGAATGAAACCTTCGGGAGCGTGATTTTTGGAACAAACGTGATCCAGAGGACTTGGAGTGGATGTCAAGCAACCAACGAGGAAGCCACGAGGCAGGGGGTGTGCCTCCACCCTCGTGGGCCCCTCGTGGCTCCACCGACCTACTTCTTCCTCCTATATATATACCTACGTACCCTGAAAACATCAGAGGGCACCACGAAAACCTAATTCCACCGCCGCAACCTTCTGTACCTGTGAGATCCCATCTTGGAGCCTTTTCCGGCGCTCCATCGGAGGGGGCATTGATCATGGAGGGCTTCTACATCAACACCATAGCCTCTCCAATGATGTGTGAGTAGTTTACCTCAGACCTTCGGGTCGATAGTTATTAGCTAGATGGCTTCTTCTCTCTCTTTGGATCTCAATACAAAGTTCTCCTCTATTCTCTTGGAGATCTATTCAATGTAATATTCTTTTGTGGTATGTTTGTCGAGATCCGATGAATTTTGGGTTTATGATCAAGATTATCTATGAACAATATTTGAATCTTCTCTGAATTCTTTTATGTATGATTGGTTATCTTTGCAAGTCTCTTTGAATTTTCAGTTTGGTTTGGCCTACTAGATTGATCTTTCTTGCAATGGGAGAAGTGCTTAGCTTTGGGTTCAATCTTGCTGTGCTCGATCCCAGTGACAGTAGGGGAAACGACACGTACTGTATTGTTGCCATCGAGGATAAAAAGATGTGGTTTATATCATATTTCATGAGTTTTCCCTCTACATCATGTCATCTTTCTTAAAGCGTTACTCCGTTCTTATGAAATTAATACTCTAGATGCATGCTGGATAGCGGTCGATGTTTGGAGTAATAGTAGTAGATGCAGGCAGGAGTCGTTCTACTTGTCACAGACGTGATGCCTATATACATGATCATACCTATATATTCTCATAATTATTCACTTTGCTATCAATTGCTCGACAGTAATTTGTTCACCCACTGTAATACTTATGCTATCTTGAGAGAAGCCACTAGTGAAACCTATGGCCCCCGGGTCTATCTTCCATCATATTAATATCGTGTCAACTAGCTATTTCTGGCACCGTTTATTTTGCAATCTTTACTTTCAATCTACATCATAAAAATACCAAAAATATTTATCTTATTATTATTATCTCTTTCAGATCTCACTCTTGCAAGTGGTTGTGAAGGGATTGACAACCCCTTTATCACGTTGGTTGTGAGGTTCTTATTTGTTTGTTTGGTATTTTTATGATAAAGATGCAAAGTAAAATAAAAGCAAAGTAAATAGCAAAGTAAATAACTAAGTAGTAGGAGATTGATATGATAAAGATAGACCCGGGGGCCATAGGTTTCACTAGTGGCTTCTCTCGAGAGCATAAGTATTCTACGGTGGGTGAACAAATTACTGTTGAGCAATTGATAGAGTTGAGCATAGTTATGAGAATATCTAGGTATGATCATGTATATAGGCATCACGTCCGAGACAAGTAGACCGACTCCTACTTGCATCTACTACTATTACTCCACTCATCGACCGCTATCCAGCATGCATCTAGAGTATTAAGTTAAAAACAGAGTAACACCTTAAGCAAGATGACATGATGTAGATGGATAGACTCATGCAATATGAAGAAAACCCCATCTTGTTATCCTTGATGGAAACAATACAATACGTGCCTTGCTGCCCTTACTGTCACCGGGAAAGGACACCGCAAGATTGAACCCAAAGCTAAGCACTTCTCCCATTGCAAGAAAGATCAATCTAGTAGGCCAAACCAAACTGATAATTCGAAGAGACTTGCAAAGATAACCAATCATACATAAAAGAATTCAGAGAAGATTCAAATATTATTCATAGATAGACTTGATCATAAACCCACAATTCATCGGTCTCAACAAACACACCGCAAAAAGAAGATTACATCGAATAGATCTCCACAAGAGAGGGGGAGAACATTGTATTGAGATCCAAAAAGAGAGAAGAAGCCATCTAGCTACTAACTATGGACTCGTAGGTCTGAGGTAAACTACTCACACATCATCGGAGGGGCTATGGTGTTGATGCAGAAGCCCTCCGTGATCGATGCCGCCTTCGGCGGAGCTCCGGACAGGCCCCAAGATGGGATCTCGTGGATACAGAAAGTTATGGCGGTGGAATTAGGGTTTTGGCTCCTGTTCTGATTGTTTGGGGGTATGTGGATATATATATAGGAGGAAGAAGTATGTCGGTGGAGCAACAGGGGCCCCACGAGGGTGGAGGGCGCACCTGGGAGGGGGGGGGGTAGGCGCGCCCCCTACCTTGTGGGCTCCTGTTACGCGGCTTGACGTAGGGTCCAAGTCTCCTGAGTTGTATTCGATGAGAAAATCACGTTCCCGAAGGTTTCATTCCGTTTGGACTCCGTTTGATATTCCTTTTCTTCGTAACCCTAAAACAGGCAAAAAACCGCAATTCTGGGTTGGGCCTCCGGTTAATAGGTTAGTCCCAAATATAATATAAAAGTAGATAATAAAGCCCAATAATGTCCAAAACAGTAGATAATATAGCATGGAGTAATTAAAAAATTATAGATACATTAGAGACGTATCAGTGTTGAGGGAGTCCTGGATTAGGGGGTCTCCGGACAGCCAGACTATATCCTCTGGCCGGACTGTTGGACTATGAAGATACAAGATTGAAGACTTCGTCCCGTGTCCGGATGGGACTCTCCTTGGCGTGGAAGGCAAGCTAGGCAATACGGATATGTAGATCTCCTCCCTTGTAACCGACTTTGTGTAACCCTAGCCCCCTCCAGTGTCTATATAAACCGGAGGGTTTAGTCCGTAGGACAACAGACAATCATACCATAGGCTAGCTTCTAGGGTTTATCCTCTACGGTCTCGTGGTAGATCAACTCTTGTAATACTCATATCATCAAGAACAATCAAGCAGGACGTAGGGTATTACCTCCATCAAGAGGGCCCGAACCTGGGTAAACATCGTGTCCCCTGCCTCCTGTTACCATCCACCTTAGACACACAGTTCAGGACCCCCTACCCGAGATCCGCCGGTTTTGACACCGACATTGGTGCTTTTATTGAGAGTTCCACTATGTCGTCACGATAAGGCTTGATGGCTCCTTTGATTATCGGTAGCGATGCGGTCTAGGGTGAGGTTTTCCTCCCCGGACAGATATTTGTATTCGGTGGCTTCACACTGCAGGCCAATTCGCTTGGCCATCTGGAGCAGATCGAGAGCTATGCCCCTGGACATCAGGTCAGATTCGGAAACTTAAACTACACTGCCGACATCCATGGAGACTAGATCTTCGACGGATTCGAGCCCGTGTCAGGTGCGCTGCACAGTCACGACGAGCACGACGTAACTCTGCCGTCGGACAGTGTTCGGGAGATCTCATCTGCAACTACTCCCGCCGTCAATCCGGAGCAAATCGCGCCATCCGAGAGCGGAGGGATAGACCCCGCCATGGAGGCAGCACTCTCAGTGGTGATAGAGCCAGATACTGACTTCACCCCTTACGAGAGCCGTGTCGGCAAACCACTGGATTCACCTCCGGCCACGGACTCCGAGCCGCTTACATCTATTCCCGTCGAATCCGACTGGGCGCCGATCATGGAGTTCACCTCCGCGGATATCTCTCAGCACTCACCCTTCGGCGATGTGCTAAATTCATTAAGGTCTCTCTCCCTGTCAGGAGAACCTTGGCCGAACTATGTCCAGCTAGAATGGGATGCGGACGACGAAGAAATTCGCTACCCACCCACCACCCACTTAGTAGCCACTGTTGACGATTTAACCGACATGCTCGACTTCGACCCCGAAGACATCGACGGTATGGACGACAACGCAGGAGACGAGCAGGAACCACCCAAGAAGCAACCCAAGCGCCGACATCAGCGGCGCCACTCTAAGTCCCACCACAGCAAAAGTAGTGATACCAGCACAGGAGATAATAACACTCTGGATAGTGCCGAAGACAACCACAATCCCCTCCAACATGATGTAGAGCCGGAGGATGAACAAGCTAGCCCTCCAGAGCAGGCAGCCGATGGAGTACCGGAGGAGGACAATTACATGCCTCCCTCCGAAGACGAGGCGAGCCTCGTCGACAAAGAATTTATCGTGCATGAGGACCCCGTTGAGCAGGAGTGCTTCAAGCGCCGGCTTATGGCCACAGCAAATAGCCTGAAGAAAAAGCAACAACAGCTTCAAGCTGATCAAGACTTGCTAGCAGACAGATGGACCGAAGTCCTTGCGGTCGAGGAATACGAACTCGAGCGCCCCTCCAAGAGTTACCCAGAACGCAGGTTGCTACCTCACCTCGAGGAGGAAGCATTGAAACCTCATTCACCAGTGTACGATGTGGCTGACCGGCCACTACCTGGCCGAGCCAGAGAGGCGTTTCAGCCTGCACCCCGCCGCCACTCAATCAAAAATACCAAGGCCCGGGGCAACACACGGGACATGCGAGATGTATGGGACAGTAAGGCAAAACTTGCAAGGTCAATATACGGGTCACGGGCGCGCGCGCCAACACAGGACGATGATCGTCGTGCCGGATACACCAAAGGTAAATCCGGCCGGGCCGAATACAGCAGACAAGGTTCATATGAACTGCGTCGTGATATAGCACGGCACAGAGGCGCTGCACACCCCCTATGCTTCATTGATGAAGTTATGGATCACGAATTCCCGGAGGGTTTTAAACCCGTAAATATCGAATCATATGATGGTACAATAGATCCCGTTGTATGGATTGAGGATTTCCTCCTTCACATCCACATGGCCCGCGGTGATGATCTACATGCCACCAAGTACCTCCCACAAAAACTCAAAGGACCAGCTTGGCATTGGCTGAAAAGCTTGCCAGCAGACTCCATCGCCAGTTGGGAGGATCTGGAAGACGCATTCCTTGACAACATCCAGGGCACTTATGTGCGACCACTGGATGCTGATGACTTGAGCCATATAACTCGGCAGTCAGGGGAATCGGCCAGACAATTCTGGACATGATTCTTGACTAAGAAAAACCAAATTGTCGACTGTCCGGATGCAGAGGCCTTAGTGGCATTCAAGCATAACATCCACGACGAGTGGCTTGCCCGGCACCTCGGCCAAGAGAAGCCAAAGTCTATGGCAGCCCTCACGACACTCATGACCCACTTTTGTGCGGGCGAGGATAGCTCGCTGGCTCGCAGCAACAACACATCCAGGAATCTAGGCACCCCAGATAACAAAGATGCCAATGGCAAACCACGACGCAACAAACACAAGCGCCGCAAATATGGTGATAAAACCAATAATACGACAGTTAATGCCGGGTTCAGGGTCCCAAAGCCCGGTCAGCGGAAAGGGCCGCCCAAAAATACAAATCCGGGTCCATCAAGTCTGGACCGCATACCAATGCCAAATTCATGGCACCCCAGAAACGCCAGCCACCTATACCAACAGAGAATGTTGGGTCCTCAAACAAGCCGGCAAGGCAGGCGCCAAACACGAAGAGGGGTCTCAAAGCGACGATAGCGACGAAGAGCCCAGATTTCTGAACACAGGAGGGCAAAAGAAACTCCCCCATACTCAATCGGTGAATGTGGTAAATACCACCCAAACGGACCACTTTGACTAGATATACACCCTTAAGGATGGTGGCTCAACGGAACTCGCCGTCCCACAATATAAGCTAGGGCCGGTCACCTTCAACCGCACGGATCGTCCGGTCAACGCCAACCGGGGCAATCCAGCCGCACTAATCCTCGACCCAATAATAAACGGGTTCCACCTCTCTCGAGTCCTTATGGACGGAGGTAGTAGTTTAAACCTTATACCAGGATAGAGTGCGCAAGACGGGCATCGATCAGTCAACGATCAAGCCCACTAAGGCCACTTTCAAAGGTATCATACCAGGTATGGAGGTCAGCTATACAGGCTCCATTTCCCTCGAGGTAATCTTCGGATCACCAGACAATTACCGTATCGAAGAGTTAATCTTCAAAATCGCCCCTTTCCGTAGTGACTATCAAGCACTGCTCGGGCGAAGCGCGTTCGCTTGATTCAACACGGTGCCACATTATGCCTACCATAAGCTCAAAATGCCCGGTCCACGCGGCGTCATCACGGTTCATGGCAAGGCCGAATTATCTTTCGACGCCAACAACTACATCACTGCCTTAGCAGTAGGAACACCGAGCAGCACCTTGCAGCCGAACATCGAGTCGACACCTTGGCTCCCGGATACCATCAAGGGGCTCCGAACTACTTTGCGGAAGGATACTCTGGCTCGTCCAGAGTTCAATTAAACACTCCGGCAAAGGCCACGACAGGCCGAACTCGGCGGCTCAACCGCCCTCCGGCACGCAAACATTTCTTATATTTCCTTCGCATGTCCACCTTTGCACCGACCAGGACGGACTCCACAGAGGCAGCTCGAATGTTCCTGGGGATTCTTAGACATTCCCCGCTGTGACCGTCCGGCTACAATACGGACCCGCACTCAACCTCTTCCCCTGGTCACAGCAGGTTCTGCTATCACAACTCCTTTTTTATCACATTACTTGTACCATACGCATAGACGTATTATTTATACAACATCTGGATTCATATGATGTTTACCTGCTGGTTATTTCTTATCGAAATCATTTCGTCAAATGGCATCCGTACACAGCGGTATGCCCTAAATATGCCAGGGGCTTCGTCTTCCCCGTAACACGGCAATAAAAGTCCGAACACCTTCACGGAAGTTCGGCACCCCGAACTTATAGCATTATATGCATCAGCTCCGAATCATGTCTTGGGTCAATAGTTGGGTTTGCCCAGCTCCTATGTTTTGGTACCTTACATTCCGCTATATTGGCTAAGGTAGCACTGGGAGAACTACTGCGATTGTGTCCCAGTTCTTCCGGACGAGCACCTCAGTAGAGAAACCCAAAAACTGACTGTCATGATACGGCGAGAGCTGGTCAGCTGTTCGAGCGGTCACAAAATCTTTAAGGATTTGTCCCGCACAATGCCATAACAAATGCAGCGTGCGATGGATCGGCTTTTTTTCGATCGGACGCTCATAGAGCCCCTAGTACGGTCTTCCGAACACAAGGGGCTGTGCCGACCATACTAAAGCTCCTCTGGCTAAGTGAGAGTGATAAATCCCTATAGTCCGATTACCTGGTTCGTTGTGCTGAGCACCTCCCTTGGAGGACCCAAAACTGGGATAAAGAGTGCTCAGGTTTATCCCGAACACCCTCGTACTCCTTACGTGGGGGCAGAAGCCGACGACTGGCCAACTCTCAGCCTTAATATACAAACAACCACACAGGAGGGTAAACTTTTATATAACAGTCAACATATCAACGACCTTGTTTAAACATTACAACGGACAATATGATCCGCATTCAGGGAAATATAATGTCCTTGGTACATAGCTCCGCCGCAAGGTAGGATCCTTTTAGGACACTCTTATAATATGATTCGGGCTTGCAGTGCTCCTTCCCCTCTGGTGGTCCTTCGGTCACCAGCTTTTCGGCATCCATCTTCCCCCAGTGCACCTTTGCAAGAGCGAAGGCCATTCGCGCTCCTTCTATACAAACCGACCGCTTGATGACGTCAAGTCAAGGGCAAGTGCTTATAAGCCACCTTACGAGCCCGAACTAGCTGCTTGGAATCGGTTCGGCAGGCCATAGCCGGATAACCACATTTTCATGGCTAGTTCCGCCGCCTTATGCAGTTCGATCAGCTGTTTCAGTTGATCGGCAAAAGGCACCGGATAATTCGGCGCCAAATACTGAGACCAAAAAAGCTTATCGGTGGTGTTCCTTCCTTCGGCTCGGTAGAAGTTAGCGGCATCTGATATACTGTGCGGCAGCTCAGCAAATACACCTGAGAAGTCTAGATTCACAATTAGAAACATAGTTTTTCCTTCAAATATTTTCTTTACATGGGAAAAGCTTACCTGCCGCGATCTTCCTCACCTCTTGGATCCCCTGGAGTGCTTTGGGTTTCCCCCTGGGCGTCGCTCGTGGCTTGGCTTGCCTTGGTGAGTTCGGACTCTTTCTCTGTTAAACTCTACTCCAAGGCCTCGCATTTACTTACGGCCTCTTGCAGCCCCTGCTCAGCTTTAATAACTCTGGCTTCATGTTTCCCACGAAGAGCCTGCTCCGTGGCCGCCTTTTTCTCGACCTCGGCAACGGCCCTTTTGAGGGCCTCGACTTCGGTCATAACTCCTAGCACAAATTATGCGGCTTATTTCATACTGAACATTTATCTCGCAATAAATGCACATAATACTGGTGCATACCTTGTTTATCCCTCAACTGCATTTGCAATCGGCCAATTTCTTCTCTGGCCCGCTCCATACTTTGATTCAGTCCGGCGATCTCCGCAGTGTGAGAGGCAGCAACCGCTACAGGTATCTACTTGAAACAAGAGAGAAATCAATGTCATTTAGTGAGTCTTCCTGAGATCATGAATTCGATCCCCTGTCTGGTTCTTTCTTTCACCGAACAGTGTATCAGGGGCTACTATCTATACTATGACACTCTTCGATAGCTCATATAACATACCTCAAAGCCTTTTATAAGACTGATATAGGCTTCGTTCAGTCCACTCTCGGTCGATTGAATTTTCTCAATCACCGCGCCCGTCAGGGCACGGTGTTCATCAACGATGGAGGCATCTCGTAGCGCCACCAACAAAGCATCCAACACTTCTGGATGGACAGAGGTTGCCGGCAGAATCTTTTTCCCCATGTCTCCAGCCCTTGCGGTTCGACCTCCAAGTACCGCGTTCATGGTTTTCTCCTTTTCTCCTTGGCTGGGGTCCTTTTGGGACGAGACCTCGGTGTTTGGCACCTGTTTGGAGGAAGGGTCCTTCGGGGGCGTCCCGCTCTCCATAGCGTTTGAGCTCAGCAGGTCCTCCGATGAGGATTGTTCGGTATGGGACCTCGCCGGACTACAAGAAATATACGGCGTAGGTTAAAATACTAAGCCATAATGAGTTCGGACGCTTAAACATATTCGGATACTCACGAGTTCACAGGGGCTGGGCCCTAGGATCCCATGTCGGGCCGCTGTCCGCGGCGGCAGGAGACTCTTCTTGACGAGGAATCTTTCCTCTTTTGGGTAGTTCGGCCTCCAAGGATGCGGAGGCCATCGTCTTCCTTCTTCCCTCCACAGGGGATTCATCTCCCTCCACCTTTTTGTCCTCTTCGAGGGCGGAATGGGCATTAGAGCCTTCGGGTATTGTGCCCGAAGTGCCGCGATGATGAAGGCCGTCCCGGGTCTTTTTAGTCCCCTTCTCGGCCGCCTTCTTCGGCACCTTGTAAGGCACCGGGACTAGCATCTTTGTCAGAAGTGGGATGGACGGGTCTTCGGGGTGCGGGGCCAGACAATGGATCCGCTCTGCCTTCTTCGTCCAGCTCTGGGAAAGTTGAATAAACACGCGTCAAGCGTGTCCATTGGGTCATGCGGATGGAAAAGTTTGATAAACTCACCGAACTTGCAAGGCGGGACAGTTGGTACCCGCGGTCTTCGGCGGAGTCCGATCACGATTTGCTGGACTTAAAAAGCACCTTCCCAATGTCCTCGTTCGACGAGCCGAAGAGCCTTCGTAAGGTTTGGTGCCTGGCCGGATCAAACTCCCATAGATTGTGAGTCCGGTGTTGGCAAGGAAGTATCCGGCGGACTAACATCACCTGGACTACGTCAACGAGTTCAATGTTCTTATCTCCCATATCTTTAACGCGCGTCTAGAGCACCGACAATTCGTCGGACGAGGACCAATCCAGTCCTTTCTTGACCCAGGACGTAAGCCGCAGAGGGGCGCCAGATCAAAACTCGGGAGAAGCGGCCCGCTCCTTGCCGCTCGGCTCAGTGATGTAAAACCACTGTTGTTGCCACTCCTTGACAGAATCATTAGAGGTTCCTGTTGGCCATATGACATTGGGCATCTTGCTCACCATAGCGCCCCTGCACTCGGCGTGCTCGCCGCCCACCACCTTGGGCTTCACATTAAAGACCTTCAGCCATAAACCGAAGTGTGGCGAAATGCGGAGAAAAGCCTCGCACACGACAATGAATGTAGAGATGTTGAGGAAGGAATTCGGGGACAGATCGTGAAGATAGATCCCAAAATAGTACATAATACCATGAACGAATGGGTGGAGGGGAAATCCCAGCCTGCGGACAAAGTGAGGGAGGAATACAACCCTCTTGTGGGGTTCCAGAGTGGGGACGATCTGTCCCGCTGTCGGGAGACGGTGGCCGATTTTCTTGGCCAAATACCAGGCCTCCCGAAGCTTTTTGATATCCTTCTCTCCAACAGTAGTGGCCATCCATTTGCCTCCTACTCTGGATCCATACATCTTTGGAAGACCTCTTATGGGTAGAGGAGGTGAACGCTCGAGCGTTGGAGCCTGAGCAGAATGGAATGAGTTGGGAAGAAGGACTGGGTGAAGAGGGTGAATTCTTGTCCCTTTATAAGGGCGGAAGAGGCGATGCGCCTCCCCCCTCGCTTGGTAAAACCTCTTATTCCCCAAGCACCATAAGTAATGGCACGGTTGGGTTACCCGCGTCCGTACTGATGAGAATCCCGTAATAAGGAGGACACGATCTCTGCTTTGACAAGACGTGTCGAGAAAGCCGCCCCACAATATGTGTGGTGCTGGTTGAGAAAAACAGTTCGAATAAAGACCGGGCCGTGACATGATGTCATGCTGTCGAAACGTGTCAGCAGTTTGGATTTGTGGAAATATTATTTTCTCTATGGTGGTATGTGGCACTTGTTTTGCAGAGCCAGACACTATCCTTGTGTTCAAAATCTTCTATGGAGTATTCGGAGGAGGAACCCGCCTTGCAATGCCGAAGAAAATACTGCGCGTTGGACTCATCGTCATTGAAGCCTGGATCAGGGGCTACTAAGGGAGTCCTGGAGTAGGGGGTCTCCGGACAGCCGGACTACATCCTTTGGCCGGACTGTTGGACTGCGAAGATACAATATTAAAGACTTCATCCCGTGTCCGAATGGGACTCTCCTTGGCGTGGAAGGCAAGCTAGGCAATATGGATATGTAGATCTCCTCCCTTGTAACCGACTTTGTTTAACCCTAGCCCCCTCCGGTGTCTATATAAACCGGAGGGTTTAGTCCATAGGACAACAGACAATCATACCATAGGCTAGCTTCTAGGGTTTAGCCTCTACGATCTTGTGGTAGATCAACTCTTGTAATACTCATATCATCAAGAACAATCAAGCAGGACGTAGGGTATTACCTCCATCAAGAGGGCCCGAACCTGGGTAAAAATCGTGTCCCCTGCCTCATGTTACCATCCACCTTAGACGCATAGTTCGGGACCCCCTACCCGAGATCCGCCGGTTTTGACACCGACGGGTGCCATCACCTACCATAAGACTAGCATATAATCTCATTGATTTATTTCATTTCTTCATTTATTTCCTTTCTCCTTTTTTTCTTTATTTATTTTCTTTACTTGCAACATGAAAGTAATGAAAGCAAAAACTCAAACTAACTTTATTATATAACTTGCACATGATTACAAGGATATATCACTAAGCAAACTCTCAAAGAAGAAAGGATCGAACTAAACTTTATTTCATCTAAAATCAAATGATCGAACTAGGCTAAGTAAAAGCAGAAAGATAGTGGGATGATATGATATCGGGGCACCTCCCCCAAGCTTGGTAGAAGCCAAGGGGACTGCCCATACCCGATACTCAATTCTCTTTTGGTGGTGAAGAAGATGATGGTGGTGATGAAGTAGTATTATCCAATATAATCATGAGTAAATCCTTCAATCCTTGAATCTCCCGAAGGGCTTGATGAATTAATTCACTCTTTTTCTTCACCTCAACCATTATGTGTTTATTCTCAGGGCCCCATAGTTTAGTTCCTGTACTGTTTTTTCTTGGCCGGGATATGTCCCAGTTGGACGGTATGTGCCTACGAGGAGTGTTGTCGAACCCATAATTGTGAATCAGATTATGAAAATTGTAACGATGTAACCTGTGTAAGGGCCTCCTTGGTGGGAGCTCTTCTTGCACTTCCAGGCTCTCTTGATTGTTCGATGATCCCATGGCTTCCCCTTCTTCCTCCATAGCAACCTCTTCAGCTTCATCCCTCCTTAGATTTTTCTGAACCGACCTTATGCCTCCTTCTCCAATGTTGAAGGGTGAGGAGGACATGACGTTGGTCTAGTTGAATCTATCAGAAATCAGCAAGAAAAGAGAACAAAGGATTTCTCCGTGGTACAGTGATCAACAAGTTTGGGAAGTATATATAGTTTTTTATCTTGGAGGACAAGTATATGGTAGCAAAACGGAGTACGGAAGGTGTCCCAGGTGGGCACAACCCACCTGGTGTGCCAGGCAAGCCTGGCGCGCCCTGGTGTCTTGTGCCCACCAGGGGACACTTCCTGGAAGTTTCTTTATTTCCAAATTTTAAAATATTCCAAAACTTATAAAACTATTTTTACGGATTTTTCAGAGTCCGTTTACTTACCGTATCACGTATTCACGATTCTGGAGTGTTCCAGAAGGACTCTTCTATGTGCTCTTCCGGTGTCAAAGTTTGGATAATATTACTTTCAACATTGATAGGCGTACCTGAGATATAATGATTTATTCAGTGCCCATTGACAACCTTCGGGTTAGTACCTTCAGAGTTGTTTATTTTGATGGTTCCAGACCGGTAAACCTCCTCGATGATGTATGGGCCTTCCCATTTCAGGAGGAGCTTTCCTGCAAAAAATCTAAAATGAGAGTTGTACAAAAGAACATATTCTCCAACTTTAAACTCACGCTTTTGAATTCTTTTGTCATGCCATCTTTTAACTTTTTCTTTGAATAACTTCGCATTCTCATAAGCTTGGTTCTCCATTCATCTAAGGAGCTTATATCAAATAGCCTCTTTTCACCAGCAAGTTTGAAATCATAGTTGAGTTCTTTAACTGCCCAATATGATTTATGTTCTAACTCAAGAGGCAAATGACAAGCCTTCCCATAAACCATTCTATAAGGAGACATACCCATAGGATTTTTATATGTTGTTCTATAAGCCCGAAGTGCATCATCTAATTTTCTAGATCAATTCTTCCTGGACCTATTAACAGTCTTTTGAAAAATTAATTTTATTTCTCTATTGCTAAGTTCAACTTGACCACTAGATTGAGGATGATAGGGCGATGCAATTCTATGGTTAACATCATACTTAGCAAGCATCTTACGAAAAGCACCATGAATAAAGTGTGAACCACCATCAGTCACTAAATATCTAGGGACTCCAAACCTTGGGAAAATAACTTCCTTAAGCATTTTAACAGAGGTGTTGTGATCAGCACTACTAGTTGGAATAGCTTCTACCCATTTAGTAACATAATCAACAGCAACCAGAATATGTGCATACTGATACATCCATTTTGCATCATGTTTTCTTACTGTTATTTACAATGTTTTAATCCATAATAATGCTTTTTAGAGTAAATCTAACGCCTTTTCTCTCATAATTTTCAAGGAACACACCAAGAGGGAGAATTCCAGCAGCTGGAAATCTGGACCTGGAAAAGCCACGTCAGGCCACCTATTCTGCACAACTCCAAATGGGCTGAAACTTTACGGAGATTTTTTATGGAATATATAAGAAATATTGGAGCCAATAAGTACCAGAGGGGGGGCACCAGGTGGGCACAACCCACCTGGGCGCGCCAGGCCCCCTGGCGCGCGCTGGTGGGTTGTGGCCTCCTCGGGCCACCTCCGGTGTCCATCTTCTGGTATATAAGTGGTTTTGTCCAAGATAAAATCGCAATAATACTTTCGGGATGGAGCACCACCGCCTCGAGGTGGAACTTGGGTAGGAGCACTTTTGCCCTCTGGTAGAGCGATTCTGCCGGGGGAACTTCCCTCCCGGAGGGGGAAATCATCGTCATCATCATCACCAACAACTCTCCGATCTTGGGGAGGGAAATCTCCATCAACATCTTCACCAGCACCATCTCATCTCAAACCCTAGTTCATCTCTTATATCCAATCTTGTTACTGGAACTATAGATTGTTGCTAGGGGGTGACTAGTAGTGTTGATTACATCTTGTAGTTGATTACTATATGGTTTATTTGGTTGAAGATTATATGTTCATATCCATTATGCATATTAATACTGTTGGGGAACGTAGTAATTTCAAAAAAATTCCTACACACACGCAAGATCATGGTGATGCATAGCAACAAGAGGGGGGAGTATCGTCCATGTACCCTCATAGACCGTAAGCGGAAGCATTATGAGAGCGCGGTTGATGTAGTCGAACGTCTTCATGATCCGACCGATCCAAGTACCGAACGCACGGCACCTCCGAGTTCAGCACATGTTCAGCTTGGTGACCTCCCATGAACTCCGATCCAGCAGCGCTTCACGGGAGAGTTCTGTCAGCACAACGGCGTGATGACGGTGATGATGTTGCTTCCGACACAGGGCTTCGCCTAAGCACCGCTACGATATGATCGAGGTGGATTATGGTGAAGGGGGCACCGCACACGGCTTGGAACAATCAACTTGTGTGTCCTAGGGTGCCCCCCTGCCCCCGTATATAAAGGAGCAAGGGGGGAGGCCGGCCGGCCCTTGTAGGGCGCGCCAGGAGGAGGAGTCCTCCTCCGAGTAAGAGTAGGACTCCCCTTTCCTACTCCTACTAGGGGGAGGAAAGGAAGGAGGAGAGGGAAAAGGAAGGAGAGGGAGGAAAGAAGGAAAGGGGGGCCGCCCCCTAGTCCACTTCAATTTGGGCTAGGGCGGGCTCATGCCCTGCCTCGTCTCTTCCACCACTTGGCCCATGAGGCACAATACTTCTTCCTCGTATTCCCGTAACTCCTCGGTACTCCGAAAAAATACCTGAATCACTCGGAACCTTTCCGATGTCTGAATATAGTCGTCCAATATATCAATCTTTACGTCTCGACCATTTCGAGACTCCTTGTCATGTCACCGATCTCATCCGGGACTCCAAACTACCTTCGGTACATCAAATCACATAAACTCATAATACCAATCGTCACCGAATGTTAAGCGTGCGGACCCTACGGCTTCGAGAACTATGTAGACATGACCGAGACACGTCTCCAATCAATAACCAATAGCGGAACCTAGATGTTCATATTGGCTCCTACATATTCTATGAAGATCTTTATCGGTCAAACCGCATAACAAAATACGTTGTTCCCTTTGTCATCGGTATGTTACTTGCCCGAGATTCGATCGTCGGTATCTCAATACCTAGTTCAATCTCGTTACCGGCAAGTCTCTTTCCTCATTGTCGTAATGCATCATCCTGCAACTAACTCATTAGGTGCATTGCTTGCAAGGCTTATAGTGATGTGCATTACCGAGAGGGCCCAGAGATACCTCTCCGACAATCGGAGTGACAAATCCTAATCTTGATCTATGCCAACTCAGCAAGTATCATCAGAGACACCTGTAGAGCACCTTTATAATCACCCATTTATGTTGCAACGTTTGGTAGCACACAAAGTGTTCCTCTGGTAATCGGGAGTTGCATAATCTCATAGTCATAAGAACATGTATAAGTCATGAAGAAATCAATAGCAGTAAACTAAAACGATCAAGTGCTAAGCTGACGGATTGGGTCAAGTCAATCAAATCATTCTCCTATTGATGTGATCCCATTTACCAAATGACAACTCATGTCTATGGTTAGGAAACTTAACCATCTTTGATTAACGAGCTAGTCAAGTAGAGTCATACTAGTGACACTCTGTGTGTCTATGTATTCACACATGTATTATGTTTCCGGTTAATACAATTCTAGCATGAATAACAAACATTTATCATGAAATAAGGAAATAAATAGGAACTTTATTATTGCCTCTAGGGCATATTTCCTTCAGTCTCTCACTTGCACTAGAGTCAATAATCTAGATTACACAGTAATGATTCTAACACCCATGGAGCCTTGGTGTTGATCATGTTTTGCTCGTGAGAGAGGCTTAGTAAATGGGTCTGCAACATTCAGATCCATATGTATCTTGCAAATCTCTATGTCTCCCACCTGGACCTGACCGCGGATGGAATTGAAGCGTCTCTTGATGTATTTGGTTCTCTTGTGAAATATGGATTTCTTTGCCAAGGCAATTGCACCAGTATTGTCACAATTTTTTTTCATTGGACCCGATGCACTAGGTATGACACCTAGATCGGATATGAACTCCTTCATCCAGACTCCTTCATTTGTTGCTTCTGAAGCAGCTATGTACTCCGCTTCACATGTAGATCCCACCACGACACTTTGTTTAGAACTTCTCCAACTGACAGCTCCACCGTTTAATATAAACACGTATCCGGTTTGCGATTTAGAATCGTCCGGATCAGTGTCAAAGCTTGCATCGACACTACCATTTACGACGAGCTCTTTGTCACCTCCATAAACGAGAAACATATCCTTAGTCCTTTTCAGGTATTTCAGGATGTTCTTGACCGCTACCCAGTGATCCACTCCTGGATTACTTTGGTACCTCCCTGCTAAACTAATAGCAAGGCACACATCAGGTCTGGTACATAGCATTGCATACATGATAGAGCCTATGGCTGAAGCAAAGGGAACACTTTTCATTTTCTCTCTATCTTCTGCTGTGGTCGGGCATTGAGTCTTACTCAACTTCACACCTTGTAACACAAGCAAGAACCCTTTCTTAGCTTGATCCATCTTGAACTTCTTCAAAACTTTATCAAGGTATGTGCTTTGTGAAAGTCCAATTAAGCGTCTTGATCTATCTCTATAGATTTTGATGCCCAATATATAAGCAGCTTCACCGAGGTCTTTCATTGAAATACTCTTATTCAAGTATCCCTTTATGCTATCCAGAAATTCTATATCATTTCCAATGAACAATATGTCATCTACATATAATATTAGAAATGATACAGAGCTCCCACTCACTTTTTTGTAAATATAGGCTTCTCCAAAAGTCTGTATGAAACCATATGCTTTGATCACACTATCAAAACGTTTATTCCAACTCCGAGAGGCTTGCACCAGTCCATAAATGGATCGCTGGAGCTTGCACACTTTATTAGCACCCTTTAGATCGATAAACCTTCAGGTTGCATCATATACAACTCTTCTTCCAGAAATCCATTCAGGAATGCAGTCTTCACATCCATTTGCCAAATTTCATAATCATAAAATGCGGCAATTGCTAACATGATTCGGACAAACTTAAGCATCGCTACGGGTGAGAAGGTCTCATCGTAGTCAACTCCTTGAACATGTCGAAAACCTTTCGCAACAAGTCGAGCTTTGTAGACAGTAATGTTACCGTCAGCGTCAGTCTTCTTCTTGAAGATCCATTTATTCTCGATGGCTTGCCGATCATCGGGCAAGTCAACCAAAGTCCACACTTTGTTCTCATACATGGATCCCATCTCAGATTTCATGGCCTCAAGCCATTTTGCGGAATCTGGGCTCATCATCGCTTCCTCATAGTTCGTAGGTTCGTCATGGTCAAGTAACATGACCTCTATAACAGGATTACTATACCACTCTGGTGCAGATCTCACTCTTGTTGACCTATGAGGTTCGGTAGTAACTTGATCTGAAGTTTCATGATCATCATCATTGGCTTCCTCACTAACTGGTGTAGGTGTCACAGGAACCAGTTTCTGTGATGAACTACTTTCCAATAAGGGAGTAGGTATAGTTACCTCATCAAGTTCTACTTTCCTTCCACTCACTTCTTTTGAGAGAAACTCCCTCTCTAGAAAGGATCTATTCTTAGCAACAAATGTCTTGCCTTTGGATCTTTGATAGAAGGTGTACCCAACAGTCTCCTTTGGGTATCCTATGAAGACACATTTCTCCGATTTGGGTTCGAGCTTATCAGGTTGAAGTTTTTTCACATAAGCATCGCAGCCCCAAACTTTAAGAAACGACAACTTTGGTTTCTTGCCAAACCATAGTTCATAAGGCGTCGTCTCAACGGATTTAGATGGTGCCCTATTTAACGTGAATGCAGCTGTCTCTAAAGTGTAACCCCAAAATGATAGCGGTAAATCAGTAAGAGACATCATAAATCGCACCATATCTAGTAAAGTATGATTACAACGTTCAGACACACCATTACGCTGTGGTGTTCCGGGTGGCGTGAGTTGCAAAACTATTCCGCATTGTTTCAAATGAAGACCAAACTCGTAACTCAAATATTCACCTCCACGATTAGATCGTACAAACTTGATTTTCTTGTTACGATGATTTTCCACTTCACTCTGAAATTCTTTGAACTTTTCAAATGTTTCAGACTTATGTTTCATCAAGTAGATATACCCATATCTACTTAAATCATCTGTGAAGGTGAGAAAATAACGATACCCGCCGCGAGCCTCAACATTCATCGGACCACATACATCAGGATGTATGATTTCCAACAAATCTGTTGCTCGCTCCATAGTTCCGGAGAACGGCGTTTTAGTCATCTTGCCCATGAGGCATGGTTCACAAGTACCAAGTGATTCATAATCAAGTGATTCCAAGAGTCCAGCAGAATGGAGTTTCTTCATGCGCTTTACACCAATATGACCTAAACGGCAGTGCCACAAATCAGTTGCACTATCATTATCAACTCTACATCTTTTGGCTTCAACATTATGAATATGTGTATCACTACTATCGAGATTCAATAAAAATAGACCACTCTTCAAGGGTGCATGACCATAAAAGATATTACTCATATAAATAGAACAACCATTATTCTCTGATTTAAATGAATAACCATCTCGCATCAAACAAGATCCAGATATAATGTTCATGATCAACGCTGGCACCAAATAACAATTATTCAGGTCTAAAACTAATCCTGAAGGTAGATGTAGAGGTAGCGTGCCAACGGCGATCACATCGACTTTGGAACCATTTCCCACGCGCATCGTCACATCGTCCTTAGCCAATCTTCGCTTAATCTGTAGTCCCTGTTTCGAGTTGCAAATGTTAGCAACAGAACCAGTATCAAATACCCAGGTGCTACTTCGAGATTTAGTAAGGTACACATCAATAACATGTATATCACATATACCTTTGTTCACCTTGCCATCCTTCTTATCCGCCAAATACTTGGGGCAGTTTCGGTTCCAGTGACCAGTCCCTTTGTAGTAGAAGCACTCAGTCTCAGGCTTAGGTCCAGACTTAGGTTTCTTCTCTTGAGCAGCAACTTGTTTGCCGTTCTTCTTGAAGTTCCCTTTCTTCTTCCCTTTACCCTTTTTCTTGAAACTGGTGGTCTTGTTGACCATCAACACTTGATTCTCCTTCTTGATTTCTACCTCGGCAGCTTTGTAGCGACCCGACCTCAGACGTTCAAGTCTCTGTGCATAAGTGTCATCCCTGGATCAGTAATGCTGACACACACAGTACTCGAAGGATTTATAACAGAGTAGCAATCACACACCTATTACATCGAATGTCTCAAAAGAGAACTTATTACAATAAATATGGCTTAAGGCCATCTAATACGATAACATCGTAAGGCTTGGAAGATAAAGTGAGTCCATCAACTCCAACGGCATCACTGAGTGAAAGACCATGACCTAAGGCTCCTTACTCGTTGTCTGAAAAGTCTGCAACATGATTGCAGCCCGAAACTGGGTCAGCAAATGGAATATGCTGGCAATGTAACACAAGAGATTAATGAACAGAATAATTGCTATCACTACATGCATATATGGCCGGTGGAGGCTGTAAGGTTAAATGTTCTGCGAAAAGCCAATTTTTCCCTACTACAAAGAAATAAATTTTATTTAACTATCATGGTGGTTGTTAAACATTGAGAAGGTTCACCCAACTCAATCCCAATTAAAAGTAATCATCATTAAACCCAATCAAATTATACTAAGAGTGTTGAGATCCACATGATAATCCAATAACCAGATACTCAAGATGTCCATAACCGAGGACATGGCTAACCATGATTAGTTTGTATAGTCCGTAGAGGTTTGTGCACTTTTCCCCACAAGACTCGATCTCCTCCGTTGGAATTCTCGCACTACATAATGTTTGAGAAACGGATGACCGAGACATAGTCTTTCCGAAGAGGTCCCCTTAACCGATAGATAGGCCGGTACACCTACAATCCCCTACATCTGCTAGCCCATCATGGAAAGGTTTCCCACGACTTACTCAACTATGCTAGAGCCCATAATGGCATGTGGCTGCACACAGAAGTTTCCAGTATGAAAAATCTTATGATCCCTTTGAGCCTAGGTGGCGGTCCATAGGAGAATGACACGGTACCCCGGGATTTCCAAAAATACAGGCAATCATTGGGATACCCAGGTGCCTCAATCCACCCAGATGTGTATTAAAGTTGCCACCTTAAGTTAACCATTAATTTAACAATCTCACATCTGTCATGAATACGCTCAATCCCAATCCACGTCTACGAGCATAGCATAGCAATATAAGCAACGTAGAAGTAACTCCCAAGGCTTGATAATAAAGAGGTGAATAGGTACTACCTCATCTACTACTTCCCAACCCACAGTTTAAATTCAGATCCTAACCATGCAATGTTTGAGGGTTGATCTAATGCAATAAAAACTGGGTAGTAAAGGGGTATGATCAAAGTGTTACTTGCCTTGCTGATGATCCGCTAAACCTATAGACTCGATGTAGCACACTTTGCACTCCGGGTACTGTATCGCAAACAAACAAGCATACAATAAGCAATCAAGCAAAGCACGGGTAAAACTCAAATAAGAGATCTAACCAGAAAGTTGAACTTAAGAACTCCGGTTTGTAAAAACAATCAAATCAAACGAAGCAACAAAACTCAAATGACGAGGGAAACAAGCTTCGTTTACTAATTTGGACTAAAGTCAAATTTTACAGTAGCAAAAACTTGTTTAAGTTGGTTAAACGGAAAGAGGGCCTCGAGACGAAACTCTAGGCGCTTGAATCACTTCATTCCGGTAAACGAGCGAAAAGTTATACTAGAACAAAAATTGGATTAGAAATCGCGATCGAAAATAATCACGGAAAATCCGAGAAAAGAAAAACTGACGAACAGTCTAACGAACGAGCGTTCGCTTTCTGCGGCTAAACGGTGAAAACCGTTCATAATAACGAACGTACGGATGAACGTCCGCTAAATAACTGAACCGATAAAAAAATCAATCTAAATATATAAATAAAACCCACGGATATAAAAAACCGTACGGTTTTCCGAAGAAAACCGGCGGCGGCAGCGGCTACCTCCATCAAGTCCGGCGAGGGCGGCGGCGGCGGCGGGCGGCTCCGGCGAGGCGGCACGGGTGGCGGGTCGGCGGCGGGACGGCGCGGCGGCGTGCGGCGGCGGCGCGGCTTAGGGTTAGGGTTTGGGGTGGCGGGGCTGGTGGGCTGCGGGGGTGTGGCTTATAAAGAGGACCGGCCCAAAGAGTCCTCGCCGAAAACGGACCTAAGTCGGTTTGACTTTTTTTTTAAATAATTTTGACGTGCAGAAAAAGAAAGAAAATAAATACTAAACGGACTCCAAAAGAAAGTAAATTTTGCCCGTCCTCTAAAAATAAGCCAGACAAGGTGAACATTTATTTGGGCCTAAAATGCAATTTTGAAAAATGCATATTTTCCTAATTCAAATAAAATAGCGATAAAACTCAGAATAAAAATCTTATTTGATTTTAATATTAAATCTCTGATATTTCTTTATTTTGAGGAAGTCATTTCATCCTCTCTCTTTTATTTTTAATAAAATAAATATTTCAGAGAAAAATAATTAAAATCAAACGATCCTCTTTTCAAAATTCGAGAAAAACTCAAATATGAAAATAACGAAATCCCCAACTCTCTCCGTGGGTCCTTGAGTTGCGTAGAATTTCTAGGATTAACCAAAATGCAATAAAATATGATATGCAATGATGATCTAATGCATAACATTCCAAATTGAAAGTTTGGGATGTTACAAACCTTCCCCCCTTAAGATGAATCTCACCCTCAAGATTCGGGTTGGCTAGAAAATAGGTGAGAGTGATCCTTCTGTAAGTCTTCCTCTCGTTCAAAAGTGGCTTCATCCTCGGTATGGTGACTCCACTAAACCTTGCAAAATTTGATAACCTTGTTGCGCGTAAATCGGCTGGCAAACTCGAGTATCTTAACTGGTTTCTCCTCATATGTCAAATCACTATCCAACTGTATCGCTTCTAGCGGCACTGTATCTCTCAGAGGAATTTCAGCCATCTCCGCGTGGCACTTCTTCAACTTAGAAACGTGGAACACATCGTGAACTCCGGAAAATCCTTCGGGTAATTCCAACTTGTAAGCAACTTCTCCCATACATTCCAAAACTCTGTGTGGTCACAAAAAACATGGTGCTAACTTTCCCTTAACTCCAAAGCGCTTCACTCCTCGAAGTGGTGATACTCGAAGATACACTCTGTCTCCAACTTCGTAGACTATCTCCTTGCATTTCGAATCCGCATAACTCTTCTGCCTGGATTGGGCTACCTTGAGTCTATCACGAATCCGCTTAACCTTCTCTTCAGACTCTTTAATCAGATCTGGTCCAAACAACTGTCGGTCTCCAACTTCGTCCCACAACAACGGTGTTCTGCACCTCCTTCCGTACAAGGCTTCGAAAGGGGCCATCTTCAAACTGGCTTGATAACTGTTGTTATAAGAGAACACTGGCTTGATAACTATTGTTATAAGAGAACTCTGCATAAGGCAAATTTTCGTCCCAACTAGGTCCATAGTCTAGCGCACAAGCTCTCAACATGTCCTCCAGAATCTGATTTACTCTTTCAGTATGTCCATCTGTTTGCGGGTGAAAAGTTGTACTGAACTCTAGTCTGGTTCTCAAAGTTTCATGCAACTAATTCCAAAACTTTGAAGTAAACTGGGTTCCTCTATCTGATACAATGGTCCTCGGAACTCCATGCAGACATACGATCCTGGTCATATAGATCTTTGCCAACTTAGCACTGGTGTAAGTGGTCTTTATTGGGATGAAATGAGCTACTTTCGTCAAACGATCGACTACAAGCCATATCGAGTCGTAGCCAGAACGAGTCCTTGGCAATCCCGTGATAAAATCCAGGCCTAGTTTATCCCACTTCCATTCGGGTATAGGCAATGGCTGTAGCAATCCTGCTGGCTTCTGATGTTCTGCCTTGACTCTCTGACATACATCACAAACTGCTACATACTCCACAATATCCTTCTTCATACCGGTCCACCAGAAACTGTCCTTCAAATCCAGATACATCTGGGTATTTCCTGGGTGAATCGAATATGGCGAATCATGGGCCTCTTGCAGAATCAACTTCCTGATCTCCTGATCATTTGGCACATATACGCGGTCCTCAAACCATAAAGTATCGTGCTCATCCTCACGAAATCCCTTGGCTTTTCCTTTGCTCATCCTTTCTTTTATCTCGGCAATCTCCTTGTCCGTCTTCTGAGCTTCTCTGATCTTATCCATCAAGGTAGACAGAATCTCCAATGCTGCTACATAGCCTCTCGGAACTATATCCAAACATAGCTCCCGAAGGTTTTCTGCTAACTCCTTGGGTAATTCTCCGGTCATGAGGGTATTTACATGACTCTTGCGGCTCAACGCATCGGCTACTACGTTAGCCTTTCCTGGATGATAATGCAATCTCATATCATAATCCTTAATGAGTTATAACCATCTCCTCTGCCCGAGATTTAACTCCTTCTGCGTGAAGATATACTTCAAACTCTTGTGATCCGTGTATACCCCACAATGGTTTCCGATGATAAAATGTCTCCATGTCTTCAATGCATGCACTACGGCTGCTAACTCCAGATCATGCGTAGCATAGTTTAACTCATGGGGTTTAAGCTGTTGTGAGGCATATGAAACAACTCTTCCCTCCTGCATAAGTATGGCTCCAAGTCCCCGACGAGAAGCGTCGCAATACACTTCATAATCTTTGCGTTGATCTGGTAGAATCAACACTAGTGACGTAACCAAGCATCTCTTCAACTCCGGAAAACTGGCCTCACATTCCTTAGTCCAATTGAACTTGGTGTCCTTCTTTAACAACTCCATCATGGGCATTGCAATCTTTGAGAAATTCTCAATGAACCTCCGGTAGTATCTTGCGAGTCCAAGAAAACTCCGGATCTCTCCATCTGTCGTGGGTGATTCCCAATTTGTGACAGTGACAACCTTGGTGGGGTCTACTGCTATTCCTTCTTTGGATATAACATGTCCAAGAAATCCAACTTCCTTCAGCCAAAACTCACACTTGCTGCACTTGGCGTATAACTGATGTTCCTTGAGCTTGCCAAGTACCAAACGCAAATGTTCTTTTTGTTCTTCTTCATTCTTCAAGTAGACAAGAATATCATCAATGAACACTACGACGAACTTATCCAAAAACTCCATAAACACTTTGTTCATCATGTTCATAAAGTAGGCAGGTGTGTTAGTCAAGCCAAATGACATAACGGTATACTCATATAGCCCGAACCTTGTGGTCAAAGCTATCTTAGGTATGTCCTGATACGTCCCCGTCGTATCTACTTTTTCAAACACTTTTGCCCTTGTTTTGGACTCTAACTTGTATGATTTGAATGGAACTAACCCAGACTAACGCTGTTTTCAGTAGAATTGCCATGGTGTTGTTTATGTGCGGAAAACAAATATTCTCGGAATGACCTGAAACTCCACGGAACATCTTATAAAAACTAATAAAAATCCTCGCCAAAGATGAAGACCAAGGGGCCCACACCCTTCTCAAGAGGGTGGGGGCGCCCCCCTAGGGCGCGCCCCCTACCTCGTGGGCCCCCTGGATGCCCTCCGACGCCAACTCCAACTCTATATATTTGCTTTCGGAGAGAAAAAATCAGAGAGAAGAAATCATCACGTTTTATGATACGGAGCCGCCATCAAGCCCTAAAACCTCTCGGGAGGTCTGATCTGGAGTCCGTTCGGGGCTCCGGAGAGGGGGATTCGTCGCCGTCGTCATCATCAACCATCCTCCATCACCAATTTCATGATGCTCACCGCCGTACGTGAGTAATTCCATCGTAGGCTTGCTGGATGCTGATGGGTTGGATGAGATTTATCATGTAATCGAGTTAGTTTTGTTAGCGTTTGATCCCTAGTATCCACTATGTTCTGAGATTGATGTTGCTATGACTTTGCTATGCTTAATGCTTGTCACTAGGGCCCGAGTGCCATGATTTCAGATCTGAACCTATTATGTTTCCATGAATATATGTGAGTTCTTGATCCTATCTTGCAAGTCTATAGTCACCTACTATGTGTTATGATCCGGCAACCCCGAAGTGACAATAATCGGGACCACTCCCGGTGATGACCATAGTTTGAGGAGTTCATGTATTCACTATGTGCTAATGCTTTGTTCCGGTTCTCTATTAAAAGGAGGCCTTAATATCCCTTAGTTTCCAATAGGACCCCGCTGCCATAAGCACGTATGACTATATACGGAATACATGCCTACATTACATTGATGAATTGGAGCTAGTTCTGTGTCACCCTATGTTATGACTGTTACATGATGAACCGCATCCGGCATAATTATCCATCACTGATCCGGTGCCTACGAGTTTTCCATATACTGGTTTACGCTTATTTACTTTCCCGCTGCTACTGTTACAATCACTACAAAGTACCAAAAGCATTACTATTGTTGTCTTTACTTTTGTTGTCGCTACCACCACTATCATATTACTTCGCTACTAAACACTTTGCTACAGATACTAAGTTTCCAGGTGTGGTTGAACTGACAACTCGGCTGCTAATACTTGAGAATATTCTTTGGCTCCCCTTGTGTCGAATCAATAAATTTGGGTTGAATACTCTACCCTCGAAAGCTGTTGAGATCCCCTATCCTTGTGGGTTTTCAAGACTAATTTTTGGCGCCGTTGTCGGCGAGCATAGCTCTATTCTTTGAGTCACTTGGGATTTATATCTTCTTATCACTATGAAGAACTTGAGAGATCAATAAACCAAGATCTATCCCTCAACTACGAGGGGAGGTAAGGAACTGCCATCTAGCTCTGCACTTGATACACCTTCTGTTATGAGTAAGTTTGCGACACCTACACCTGCTTCTATTATTCGTTCTAATATGTCACGTGTTATTGATGATGCCACTTCTTCTATGCATGATACTTATGATGAAACAGCTTCTATGCCTGATACTACCATGCCCCTTAGTGAATTTCTTGATGAACAAATTGCTAGGGCTAGAGAAAAAGAAATTATTGAATCTGAATACGATGATGATAGTGATGATGAAAATATGCCTGTTATTCCTGAGGGCTATCTTTTTGATATGGAATCTTCTGCCGCTATTTTAGCTTGCAAAGATAGATATGAGCTTAGGAGGTTATTGGTTAAATGGAACAAAGAATCACTTAGAGATAAAATGAAACCCGACCCTGCTTTTGCTACTTCACCTATATGTGTTCCTACTAAGGATTATGAATTCTCTATTGATCCTGATATAATTACTTTGGTTGAATCTGATCCATTTTATGGCTATCAATCTGAAATTGTTGTGGCACATTTTACTAAGTTAAATGATATAGCTGCCCTGTTTACTAATGATGAGAGATCGCGTTACTTTTATATACTCAAAATATTTCCGTTCTCATTAAAGGGTGATGCTAAGATATGGTTTAATTCTCTTGATCCTGGTTGTGTGCGTAGTCCCCAGGATATGATTTATTACTTCTCTGCTAAATATTTCCCTGCTCATAGGAAACAAGCTGCTTTGAGGGAAATATACAACTTCGTGCAAATTAAAGAAGAGAGTCTCCCACAAGCTTGGGGGAGGCTTCTCAAGTTACTTAATGCTTTGCCTGATCATCCTCTTAAGAAACATGAAATACTTGATATCTTTTATAATGGACTAACCGATGCTTCCAGAGATTACCTGGATAGTTGTGCTGGTTCTCTTTTAAGGGAAAGAACACCGGATGAAGGTGAAATCCTATTGAATAATATGTTGACAAATGATAATAATTGGGCACTTCCTGAGCCAGCTCCTAAGCCAACTCCTGCTCCAATTACTGAACCTATTCCTAAACCAACTCCGAAGAAGAGAGGTGTTCTATTTCTCAGTCCCGAAGATATGTAAGAGGCAAAGAAATCTATGAAAGAAAAAGGTATCAAAGCTGAAGACGTTAAGAATTTACTTCCTATTGAAGAAATACATGGTCTTAATTCACCGCCTGTTGAAGAAACATATGATCTCAATTCTTTATTTATTGAAGAACCTCCTGATCCCGATATCCGACACAGGTAGTAAGGGTAAATTCTCTCTATAGATATGATAAAGCTGAAGTTCCTCCTACTAAAATTGCTACTCAGTGCTTGGATGAGTTGGATAACTTTATGTTTAAGCAAGACGACTTCAATGCTTATTTTGGTAGACAATTAAAAGAAAATGCTTATATGATTAGACGCTTGGGTGATTATATGGCTAATATTAAAGGTGAACTTAAACTTGTTAGCAAACATGCTTCTATGGTTACCACTCAAGTAGAACAAGTACTTAAGGCTCAAAAAGAAGTGCTTGGTGAAATGAATAGTAAGAAAAATGATTATGTTGTTAGAGTGGCTACTAGAACTGGTAGAATGACTCAGGAACCTTTGTATCCTGAAGGCCACCCTAAGAGAATCGAGCAAGATTCTCAAAGAAATAATATTGATGTTCCTAGTTCTTCTAAAAAGAAGAAGAAGAAAAACGATAGAACTGTGCAAACTTCCAGTGAACCTATTGCTGAACCACCTGATAATCCAACTGATATATCTATGTCTGATGCTGAAACACAATCTGGTAATGAACATGAACCTAATGAAAATATTAATGATGATGTTCATGATGATGCTCAACCTAGTAATGACAATGATGTAGAAGTTGAACCTGTTGTTGATCTTGATAACCCACAATCAAAGAATAAACATTATGATAAAAGATACTTTGTTGCTAGGAAACATGGTAAAGAAAGGGAACCTTGGGTTCAGAAACCCATGCCTTTTCCTCTGAAACCATCCAAGAAAAAGGATGATGAGGATTTTGAGCACTTTGCTGAAATGATTAGGCCTATCTTTTTGTGTATGCGGTTAACTGATGTGCTCAAAACAAATCCTTATGCTAAATATATGAAGGATATCATTACTAATAAAAGAAAGATACCGGAAGCTGAGATTTCCACCATGGTTGCTAATTATACTTTCAAGGATGGAATACCAAAGAAACTTGGAGACCCCGGAGTACCTATTATACCTTGCTCCACTAAAAGAAATTATATTAAAACTGCTTTATGTGATCTTGGAGCCGGTGTTAGTGTTATGCCTCTCTCTTTATATCGTAGACTTGACTTGAATAAGCTGACACCTACTGAAATGTCTTTGCAAATGGCTGATAAATCAACTGCTATACCTGTCGGTATCTGTGAAGATGTGCCTGTTGTGGTTGCAAACGTTACTATTTTAACGGACTTTGTTATTCTTGATATTCCCGAGGATGATAGTATGTCTATTATTCTTGGAATACCTTCTCTTAATACTGCAGGGGCTGTTATTGATTGCAACAAAAGCAATGTCACTTTTCATGTTAATGGTAATGAGCATACGATACACTTTCAGAGGAAACAACCTCAACTTCATAGTATCAACTCTATTGGAAAAATTCCATCGATTATATTTGGAGGTTTTGAATTTCCTCTTCCTACTGTCAAGAAGAAATATGATATTCTTATTATTGGGGATGTGCATATCCCCGTTGAGGTAACTTAGTGTTACTCGAAATTTCTCCGGTTTCATGATTATCGGAATGAGTTTGTTAACAAGACCTGATCAACCTTGTTAGTGGATTCTTTTTGATGAGCATGAGATGGATGAAACTAGAAGCACAAACTTCTGTACCCCACTTTTACTTTCTGTTATTTATATTAAATAAAGTAAAAATAGTATTTTCAGTCTGTTTCCTGGCTTATCCATGCAATATAAAAATATCCTGAAAATCAAAGTCCTCAGAATGCCATGCCAATTTAATATGATTTTTTCGGGAATATTTGAGGATTTACTGTGCAAAAATTACCGCCGGAGGAGCCGCCACCTGGCCACGAGGGTGGTGGGCGTGCCCCCTGCCTCGTGGGCCCATGGTGGCCCTCCTCCACTTGTCCCAGCACCCATCTTCCTTCTCCGTCTCACACAAACCCGAAAATCCAACTCAAGCACGAGTTCCAGCCACTTTTGCTGTGATTTTCGATCTCCTTGCTCAAAGCACCTCTCGCAAAACTACTTGGGGAGATTGTTCCTTGGTATGTGACTCCTCCATTGGTCCAATTAGTTTTTGTTCTAGTGCTTTATTCTTTGCAAATTTGTTCTACATAGGTGACCATGTTCTTGAGCTTGCATGTCAAATTTATATGGTTCCAAGTAGTTCTAATGCTTGATACAGGCTCTAGGAACTTGTAGGAGTAGTTGCTATCAGTTTTATTGAAGTTGGTTCACTTTTGTTTGAAGTTACTAAAAATTTCAGAATTTTTCAGAGAAAGACATTATGCTTAGGAAGATGTTCCAAGGTGGTTCCTCTAAGAAGCAAGGACCCGGGATTGCTATGCGCAATGCTGACGAGGATCCACCAAGAGACGCTCCGGTACGGCCTTGCGAATGGCCATCGGAAAATTTTATGGACCGTGCGGGAATTAAAGAAGAATTCAAAGCATATTTGCGCAATGCCGGTCTTGAGGATTTTGAGGCTAACAAATGCCCCCAGTATCATGATCTCACAAGTTCATTTGTGAGGAGGTTTGAGTATTCATCTTTGCGTAATTCTCCTTCAGTCATGTTTGATCTCTATGACAAATCTTATACCATGGACTTAGAGGATTTCACTTCTGCTTGCAAACTTCCATCATGGGGTAGTGTTAGGGATCCCCCTAAATCTGAATTTAGAAACTTTCTTCATAGTATAACTGTGGGGGAATCTAGAGATATAACATAGGCTACCATAGGGAGCATTCACTTTCCTGCTATACATTATTTTGCTCTTTTCATTGGTAGATGCATAAATGCTAAGGATGAAGCATGTCACATGTGTGTCCCTGATCTTAGCATTCTTAGGAGTGCTGTGTTAGGAGACCAATCTTATCATATGGGAGCCATTGTAGCTCGTAGGTTGCATCATAATAGACATAATGGAGATTTCTTTGGAGGAATTTATGCAACCCGCTTATCTCATTTTCTTGAGATAGACATTTGTGAGGGTGATACGGAGTTGCCTCCTGCATATTTAGATTATGACTCTATGGCTTCGCACCAGTTTGTCGAGAGTCCTGAATCACCTCTCTTATATTGTTTAATTTTTGATAAACGACGTGTTTTCCGTATTACTCTCCCTGCTCCTGCCTTCTTTGATTCACAGACAAAAAGAAGATATGTTATTACCAGATAGGAAGTAGAAGAGTACGAGAGGAGAGTGGAGGCAGCTCGACTCCACGCTGCAGCTCAGCAGGCGATAACCGCTGCACATCAGTATGATCCCAACTATTCTTCCTCATCACAATACGACCCCAACAACTATTATTATGGATATCCGCCAGGCCAGCCGTGGCCATAGACCAACTTAGGCCAAAATCCTAAGCTTGGGGGAGTACGTATTTCTCACCGACATTACATTTATTTTCACACACACTCATTGCTAGATGTCGGTGCTCATACTTTTTCACTATAATATCCATGCTAGTTTATTTTCTTTTTCCTGCTTTCTTCTTGTGTGTTTGTTAAACCTTAAGAAAAATCAAAAAATTAGTAGTAGTTTATTTTTCTACTGTAGTAGTAATGATTAAAAAGAAAACCTAAAAATATTTCCCGTTCTTCTTTTGCTTGTTGGGAGCTTTCTCGTGTAAATAGTTTTATTTCTTTTCTTTTCTTTGGGGATCAGTAGGAGAAGACCATAATTAAATTGTTGAAGTGGCTCTTATATGCATTATCGTTGATTTAACCAAGAGCCCATATTGCCTTGTCTTCTCCTGTTTATTGAATGCTCGCAGATTCCAGCTTAGTCCAATGCACGTACACTCTTATTATTCACACCGTTCGGTCGTGCAAGTGAAAGGCAATTATGATGATATATGATGGACTAACTGAGATGAGAAAAACTGGTATGAACTTGACCTCTTTTGTTTTTGTAAATAAGATGAGTCCCTCGTTCTTGATTCAGCTTATTATGAATAAACATGTTTGCAATGACAATTAGAGATCATAGTTGCTTGTGCCATGCTTGATTAGCTATGAGTTATAATGATTTACCTTGTGTGTCAACATGCTATTGAGATGGTTACGATGTGGTATGATGGGGTGGTATCCTCCTTTGAATGATTTAAGTGACTTGACTTGGCACATGTTCACGCATGTAGTTGAAACAAAATCAACATAGCCATCATGATATCTATCGTCATGGTGGATTGTATCCTACTCATGCTTGCATCCAATGTTTATTAATTTTAATGCATGTACATGGCTGTTGTCGCTCTCTAGTTGGTTGCTTCCTAGTCTTTTGCTAGCCTTCACTTGTACTAGGCGGGAATACTGCTTGTGCATCCAATCCCTTAAACCCCAAAGTTATTCTAGATGAGTCCACTATACCTTCCTATATGCGGTATCTACCTGCCGTTCCAAGTAAATTTGTATGTGCCAAACTCTAAATCTTCAAATAATCATTCTGTTTTGTATGCTCGAATAACTCATGTATCAACCAAGGTTGTCCTTATCTTCCGTGTTAGGCGGGTCATTCTCAAGAGGAGTGGACTCCGCTCCTCACTCACGAGAAAATGGCTGGTCACCGGGATGCCCAGTCCCATGCTTTATGCAAACTAACTCAAAATTAATTGCAAAAAAACTCCCCTTGGGACCTAATGTATGTTGGAGGCACTCGTTGTTTCGAGCAAGCCATGGATTGATGCTTGTTGGTGGAGGGGGAGTATAAACTTTACCATTCTGTTTGGGAACCGCCAATAAAGTGTTTAGCATGGAAGGTATCGCCATCTCTTAGTTGTTACGTTGACAATGAAAGTATACCGCTCAAAATACTATTTATCTCTATTTCAAAACCGAGCTCTGGCAGCTCTACAAATCCATGCTTCCCTCTATGAAGGGCCTATCCATTTACTTTTATGTTGAGTCATCACCCTCTTATTAAAGAGCACTAGCTGGAGAGCACAACCGTCATTTGCATTCATCATTGTTAATTTATATTGGGTATGACTATGATTGGATGTCTTTTACCATGAATTACAATGTCTAGTTAGTCCTTGATCTTTAAAGGTGCTCTGCATTTATGTTTTGCGGTCTTAGAAAGGGCTAGCGAGATACCATCTTGTTATATCATATTATGATTGTTTTGAGAAAGTGTTGTCATCCGAGGTTTATTACTATGACTTGCTAGTTGATTATGCTATTGATATGAGTAATTATGAGACCTGAGAATTATTGCAAATGTGGTTAGTTATGATACAACAACATGCTGAAAACTTGAATGCTGGCTTGACATAGTTACAACAACAAGAGCAAACAGAGTTTGTAAAAGTTTTTCTTTCTTGCTTTCAGTTTGTCAACTGAATTGCTTGAGGACAAGCAAGGGTTTAAGCTTGGGGGAGTTGATACGTCTCCTTCGTATCTACTTTTCCAAACACTTTTGCCCTTGTTTTGGACTCCAACTTGTATGATTTGAATGGAACTAACCTGGACTAACGCTATTTTCAGCAGAATTGCCATGGTGTTGTTTTATGTCCAGAAAACAAATATTCTCAGAATGACCTGAAACTCCACGGAACATATTAGAAAAAATAATAAAAAATCCTCGCCAAAGATGAAGACCAGGGGGCCCACACCCTTCTCACGAGGGTGGGGGCGCGCCCCCTACCTCGTGGGCCCCCTGGATGCCCTCCGACGCTAACTCCAAATCTATATATTTTCTTTCGGAGAGAAATAAATCAGAGAGAAGAAATCATCGTGTTTTACGATACGGAGCCGCCATCAAGCCATAAAACCTCTCGGGAGGGCTGATCTGGAGTCCGTTCGGGGCTCCGGAGAGGGGGATTCGTCGCCGTCGTCATCATCAACCATCCTCCATCACCAATTTCATGATGCTCACCGCCGTGCGTGAGTAATTCCATCATAGGATTGCTGGACGGTGATGGGTTGGATGAGATTTGTCATGTAATCGAGTTAGTTTTGTTAGGGTTTGATCCCTAGTATCCACTATGTTCTAAGATTGATGTTTCTATGACTTTGCTATGCTTAATGCTTGTCACTAGGGCCCGAGTGCCATGATTTCAGATCTGAACCTATTATGTTTCCATGAATATATGTGAGTTCTTGATCCTATCTTGCAAGTCTATAGTCACCTACTATGTGTTATGATCCGGCAACCCCGAAGTGACAATAATCGGGACCACTCTCGGTGATGACCATAGTTTGAGGAGTTCATGTATTCACTATGTGCTAATGCTTTGTTCCAGTTCTCTATTAAAAGGAGCCCTTAATATCCCTTAGTTTCCAATAGGACCCCGCTGCCACCGGAGGGTAGGACAAAAGATGTCATGCAAGTTCTTTTCCATAAGCACGTATGACTATATACGGAATACATGCCTACATTACATTGATGAATTGGAGCTAGTTCTGTGTCACCCTATGTTATGATTGTTACATGATGAACCGCGTCCGGCATAATTATCCATCACTGATCCGGTGCCTACGAGTTTTCCATATACTGGTTTACGCTTATTTACTTTCCTGCTGCTACTGTTACAATCACTACAAAATACCAAAAACATTACTATTGCTGTCTTTACTTTTGTTGCCGCTACCACCATTATCATATTAGTTTGCTACTAAACACTTTGCTGCAGATACTAAGTTCCAGGTGTGGTTGAATTGACAACTCAGCTGCTAATAGTTGAGAATATTCTTTGGCTCCCCTTGTGTTGAATCAATAAATTTGGGTTGAATACTCTACCCTCGAAAGCTGTTGCGATCCCCTATACTTGTGGGTTATCATGTCCTGCTCTCGAATCTTCAACTGGTGATAACCTGATCACAGATCGATCTTGGAAAACACCTTAGCTCCTTGCAGCTGGTCAAACAAATCATTGATCATCGGCAGTGGCTACTTGTTCTTGATCGTTACTTCATTAAATCCACGACATTGAACAACCATCCTTAACGATCCATCCTTCTTCTCCACTAGAAATACTGGTGATCCACAAGGTGATGAACTTGGGTGAATGTATCCCTTATCCAGTAACTCCTTAATCTGTTTCTTAATTTCTTCTAAATCCTATGTGGGCATCATGTACGGTCTCTTAGATATTGGCCCAGTGCCTGGCAAAAGTTCTATAAAAAAACTCTATGTCTCTATCCGGTGGCATGTCTGGCAACTCTTTTGGAAATACATCCGGAAAATCCTTTACCACTAGTACTTCCTCCTATACAACTCCTGATAAGGAATTTACTTGAGTCCTATTCGGCACATGCCGGGATACATACTTGATCCTTCTTCCCTCTGGGGTGGTGTGACGCCCGGATAATTAAGCTACAGTGAGCCTCCGCTAATGATGCCACGTCACCTCGGTTACTGTTGATAAACCCGCGTAATTCGAAACCCAGTTCAAAATTCAAATTTAAAATAAAGGCAAACAATAAAAGTTTTCAAATATTAAAACTAAATGTTCGGGTGGATTTAAATAAATCATGGATAATTATGATGGAGAAACCACACTTATATAAAATCTTTAAATACTCTAGAATGAATAACATAGTAGTCAAAACAATTAATTAAATGCATTTTAAAAATTACAATAATGCAAACTATTTTATCTAGGCGTCAAACTTTTCGGGGCAGTAGGATAAGTTATAACATTAATTTAGGAATTGTATTTATATTTTATAAAACAAAATTAAAAGAATAAAATAGAAAAGAAAATAGATAAAGAAAAACAGAAAACTAATAAAAAGAAAGAGCCCCCCCCCTCCCGGGCCAAACGGCCCGGCTGGCCGACCAGGTCGCCCACCAGGCCGGCCCACGCGGCCCCTTCACCCCGTGGCCTATAGGCCACCCCACCCCACCCACCCCGACCGAAACCCTAACGCCCCACTTGCCCCCCCCCACTCGCTCCACTCCCCCCTCTCCCGATCCGATCTGGATCGGGATCGATCTACGCAGCTCGGCCCCGGCGCCGGCAATCTCCCGTCCCCGCCCTGTACTCCTCGCCCCTCCTCTCCGTCGCCTAACCGCCTCCCCAGCACCACGGCGCCGCCGCCTCGTCCTCGTCTCCTCGTCGCCAACGCCGTCGACGCACGCCGCCGCCTCGGTCTCGTCTCCTCCCCGTCGACGCCGTCCCCGTCCCCCTCCACCACGGTCCTCCCCGACCTCCATCGGGCACGCTGCCCGGACCCCTACGCGCCCCGGTGAGGCCCTCGGCCTCCTCTTCCCCTCGCCCCGCTCGCTGGCTACGCGCGCGCCCGCCTCCGCTCGCCACTGCTGCTGCTGCACTGCTCTGCCCGTGCGCGCACGCTCCCGCATCGCAGAGCCCTTCTACCCGTAGCGCGCACTCGCTAGCGCCCCCATCCCCGCGGCTCCCCCGTCCCGTGCACGCACACGGCACCCGCGCGCCGCGCCCCAGCTCCTGCCCCCCCCCCCCCCCCGTCGATGCTCGCGCGCTCGCGCATCCCGCGCCCCGCTGCCAACCCGGGGCCGCGGCCACCTTCCCCGCGCCGCGCCTGGGCCGCGCGCCTCATCGCTTCCCCTCCCCGCGCTCGCCCGCACGCACCACCGCCTGCTGCCCTGGCCACTGACCTCGCCGCGCCACCTTGCTCAGGCTACGGCCATGACCGCCGGCGCCAGCCCGCAGTGCCCGAACCGCGTCTCGCGCTCCTGCGCCCGTTCCGCTCCACCCCTCCGCATTTGCTCGTCGGCCACCGCTCATCCCGCGCGCGCTGCCCCGCCTCGCCGGGGTTGCTGCTCCATCGCCGTCGCCGGCTGGACTAGCCCCGCCGCGCCGCTGGTCTCGCCCGAGGCCAGCGCCCCGCGCCCGTTACCAGTGGCGACCGCGCCTGATCGCGAACCCGACGCCCGCTAAGCCCCCTGCCTATGACAGGAGGGCCCCAGCCCCAGAACATTTTGTAAAAAAAAGAATTAAAAATAAATAATAAATAAAATTATTAAGTTAATTAATTAATTAAAGGATTAATTAACTTAATTAATCTTGCTTAATTAACCTAATTAATTAACTAAACTAACCAAACCTGTTTAGTTAGCCCTGTCAATGACATGTGGGTCCCACTGGACCCACCTGTCTGGTTTGACTGGTCAACCGACCAGTTGACCTGCTGACATCACTCCGATGTCATGCGGACGTCATCATTCACTGTTTTGGATAATGTTGGAATAAAATAAATAATTAAAATCAGAAAATGGTTTAAATCTTTAGAAAATCATATCTTTTAATCCGTAACTCGGATGAAAATATTTTCAACATGAAAGTTGCTGAGAACGACAAGACGAACCCGGATACGCAGCCCGTTCGTCCGTCACGCATCCCTAGCATAGCAAACTCGCAACTTTCCCCCTCCGGTTCCTCTGCCCGAAAACGCGAAACACCGGGGATACTTTCCCGGATGTCATCCCCCTTCACCAGTATCACCTACTACCGCGTTAGGGCACCTCTAACGCCGTTACTTGTCAAGTCATGCATCACTATGCATATGCTTGCTTAAATATTTATTGTTTCTCCCCCCTCTTCTCTCGATAGACACCGAGACCGACGCCGCTGCTACCCAGTACGACTACGGTGTTGACGACCCCTCTCTCTTGCCAGAGCAACCAGGCAAGCCCCCCCTTTGATCACCAGATATCGCCTACTCTTCCCTATACTGCTTGCATTAGAGTAGTGTAGCATGTTACTGTTTCTCATTAATCCTATACTGATGCATAGCTTGTCCTTGTTACTACTGTTGTTACCTTTACCTGCAAACCTAATGCTTAGTATAGGATGCTAGTTTATCATCAGTGGCCCTACATTCTTGTCCGTCTGCCATGCTATACTATCGGGCCGTGATCACTTGGGAGGTGATCACGGGTATGTACTATATACTTTATACATGATACATGTGGTGACTAAAGACGGGTAGGCTCGTAGGAGCACCCGCGAGTGGATCTTTGAGGCAGAGCGACAGGGCAGGTTCCGACCACCTAGGAGAGAGGTGGGCCTGGCCCTGGTCGGTATTCGCGGATACTTAACACGCTTAACAAGATCTGGGTATTTGATCTGAGTCTGGCCATTTGGCCTATACGCACTAACCATCTATGTGGGAGCAGTTATGGGTATCCCGATGTCGTGGTATCAGCCGAAGCCTTCGTGACGTCAGCGACTGAGTGGCGCGCGCCAGATTGGACCGTAAGCCTGCTCTTGTATTAAGGGGGCTAGTTCTGCTTCCGGCCGCATTCGCAACGTGTAGGTGTGCAAAGGGCGATGGGCCCAGATCCCTGCGCCATAGGATTTAGACCGGCGTGCTGACCTCTCTGTTGTGCCTAGGTAGGGCTGCGACGTGTTGATCTTCCGAGGCCGGGCATGACCCAGGAAAGTGTGTCCGGCCAAATGGGATCGAGCGTGTTGGGGTATGTGGTGCACCCCTGCAGGGAAGTTTATCTATTCGAATAGCCGTGTCCCTCGGTAAAAGGACGACCCGGAGTTGTATCTTGACCTTATGACAACTAGAACCGGATACTTAATAAAACACACCCTTCCAAGTGCCAGATACAACCGGTGATCGCTCTCTCACAGGGCGACGAGGGGAGGATCATCGGTTAGGGTTATGCTATGCGATGCTACTTGGAGGACTTCAGTCTACTCTCTTCTACATGCTGCAAGACGGAGGCTGCCAGAAGCGTAGTCTTCGACAGGATTAGTTATCCCCCTCTTATTCTGGCATTCTGCAGTTCAGTCCACATATGATACCCTTATTCCATTTGATACCCATGCATATGTAGTATAGCTCCTTGCTTGCGAGTACTTTGGATGAGTACTCACGGTTGCTTTCTCCTTATTTTCCCTCTATTCCTTCTACCTGGTTGTCGCAACCAGATGTTGGAGCCCAGGAGCCAGACGCCACCGTCGACGATGACTCCTACTACACCGGAGGTGCCTACTACTACGTGCTGCCCGCTGATGACGACCAGGAGTAGTTTAGGAGGATCCCAGGCAGGAGGCCTGTGCCTCTTTCGATCTGTATCCCAGTTTGTGCTAGCCTTCTTAAGGCATACTTGTTTAACTTATGTCTGTACTCAGATATTGTTGCTTCCGCTGACTCGTCTATGATCGAGCTCTTGTATTCGAGCCTTCGAGGCCCCTGGCTTGTAATATGATGCTTGTATGACTTATTTTATTTGTAGAGTTGTGTTGTGATATCGTCCCGTGAGTCCCTGATCTTGATCGTACACGTTTGCGTGTATGATTAGTGTACGATTAAATCGAGGGCGTCACAAGTTGGTATCAGAGGCGACTGCCTGTAGGAATCCCCCTTCCACACTCCTTGGCCGATGTCGAGTTTAGACATTACTAAAACTTTTACTAACATGGCTGTGTGCCTTACGGGCCCACGTCGCCATCTGGGTGGTATTAGGATCTTTTACTCCTCGATCCTTACTCTGGGACTCTGATCTCTCTTCTATTCGGGTTAAATGATTTTACTAAAATCTAACTTTAGGTTCTCGAAAATACTTCCTCCCGAAGAGCCCCATTCAAGCCAGATGATCGCCTGCTGCACCAGAAGATTTCGTAGTTACTCTCTGCTACTCTTTGGAGACTTTGTGCCCATCGCCTTTGTAAATTCCCTACCACTGTTATATCATTAAGGATAACTACATCCACTTGCCCTTTCAAATCCCATTGATCTTGTTATTACAAGATACACCGAAAATTCTCTGTATTGTTCCGAGAATATTTTGTGCCTCTGACTTGTAGTTCCTCGCCACCTGAATACCCCTACGGATAATTCCTCGCTCTTACCGAGTATCCGCTCATCCCCAGTCGTTCATGTGTTTCACATAAGTCCTCGAAATACCAATTGATTTTCTAAAAATCCTCAGCAGCCCATTGCTCTTGATTTCCTTGTCTTCCTGCATTATGGTTAATTCCATACTTCTAGTAATCTCCGTTGACATCCTCTGTCACTATCATTTCGGGTCACTTGATTTGATTTGTTGCGAATGCTCGCAATCCTCAAGCAGATCGTAGAATTCTTCCTTCCGGCTCAGACGTCAGTTTAAACATGAGCTGGATCTCGACCAATCAATTGACCATCGATCGTACCCTTAAGGCTATTCAACTTATCCATCCCTGATCGGAGCATTGCTTCTGATCCCTTGTCTTGGAATTGATAATTCCTTTGCATTTGAGCCTTGAATTAGTCAGTTGTTTCTAAAGTCTGATCTCCTTGCATTGTTCTCCCTTTGGTTGAGTACCGATGCTCACACCAGATCCCTTGAGGACCACCAGATCATTTGCTGGATTTTATCCGACAGCGTCCTTCATATTCAATAAGTCTGTGAGCCTTTCCTCGGATACATAATACCTTTGGTAAATTGTATCCTCTGCTTTCTCAAACATGCTCTACTATCGAGCTTGTGTTATTTATTCTTGAAATTGTGGTATATACCCCTAAGATGCCCTGATGGGTTGAACCTATGCCTTCTCTAAACTGTGTGAACTCGAAAGTTTTCACGAGCCATACACTTCTGGTATTTTGTCAAATAAAATTTCAACACTACAACTTCTTCGAAAGTGAGAAGTGAATGAAAGGTTATGCATTGGAGAAGTGGGAGTCGACCTTGAACTTGTGTTCATGCCCATGGACACGATGTAGATCTTATCGTTAAAGCTTCTCTTAAATTAAATTATTCCTTTGGTATAAGTTCATCTTATATCTGGGATCTGACCTTTTGCAATCATGGTTCCGACCATGCTCTCCTTAAATACCATTTCGCGTGCAAGTTTAAGCGCTTGTCTTTTGTAGAGCAATACCCCAGTCCAACCTCTACTTTGACCTGTCATCGAGTATTACCCCCTCTGGTATCTCGAGATTAGCATGGAACTGCATAACTTCTTATGAGTTCTTCTTCAAGTATTATTTGACTTTCGCTGCGTCATCATTTGGCTTTATGTCATCGCCAACCGATTACATCTTCATGAAATTTCTCGACAAATGTGTCGTGGTCATCATCAACATCCTGAGCTCTTCCAAGATATATATCGAATTCTTGATGAGAAATCCCATCCTCGCCCCTCAATGGTTTATATTATCACCGACCACTTTATTGCCTTCCGTTCAACACAAACTTATTCGTGTTTTGTGTTATACCTTGAGATCCTTGCTATCCAGCATTTGTTCTTCTTTACCTTGGAATGTTACCACCTTTTATGTCAAGAATGTCGTGGTAATTTTACCACCTCTTGAGAATTCTTGATATAGTAATATCTCTCGCCTTTTGCGTTCATTTCTTGGTCTCCGTGTTGTTTCTAATCGGAATACCGATAAATGGTCTGTGATGTGTAAATTCTAAACTTCTAGCAACCCGATTGCTTGAAGTTATTGGTCTACAGTTTCATTCTAAGTCTATTGATTATTGAATCATCATTCAAACATTGATCGTGCTACCTAGTCCAGATTCCTGGGTGCACCCTTCTATCATTGTTCAGTTGTGTATGTTTCCCTCGAGCATACTTCATTATGACATTTGATCCGACAAATGATATTTCCTTGTTCACATAATTGTGCAAATCAATCCTTTGGAAATCTCGATGATTTGTTGCTGAGCCTATCAGCCACCTCCTCATCCTCTCCTTGGTATACTGATGACCTCTTGTTTCAGAGCTCACTTACATAGATCACTTCTGAGAAGCTCACAATGTCATATCGTCAAATTGTGTTGCACCTTTTCTTCTCAGGCATCCCGAGTCTGAGGTATCCTGACACCCATCAAATCTGAATCTCAGTTAGATATGATGGTTGGAACATATTTCCAAGAGTTATAACGTTGGTCTTTAGATGACCCGGTAAGGTGGTATCATACCTAGCCCACCTGGTCGGAGGCCCTATTGTTATAGTTCCCTTTTAGCAATGCTATCCATTCTTCCATGAGGAAACTGTAAGACTTATTCTACAAGTTATTCCTAATGGATCCTTTTTGTTTCCAAAGTCTGATTTTCACCTGTTGACCATGTCAGCGCTATCTCGAAGCATGTCTATGGTACTCCGATTTTCAATAAGAACATTTGAAGCACCATGCTAAATGCTTCTTGTTGAGATTACCCAAACACCGTTGTATGGGTAATGTCATGAAATTTGTCCCTCCTACCTAAAAGAGTTTTCTACCTTCTATCCGGTCTTGGATATCATACTCTGCTTGTTCTTGGGAAGGATATACCCCTGAAATATGTGTTTAATCACATTTTCCTTTCCATTCTTCTGTTTAATCTAAGAATCACATTTTTCCTTTCCATTGTTTTGTTTAACCTTTCTTGTGATCTATATGATCCAAGCAGAAATATTCTCCTGTTTATGTAAACACCGTGGTGTACAATTCTGTTAGCATGACCCTATTACTATTGTTGATGACATTCCGGTAGCCACCGATGGACGAGAACTTTGCCTAATGGCTCGCCTCGTTCAACGAGCAGGAAAATGGTTCTCTTCGTCCCTCGCCCTTGGTACCGACATTGTTGCCAACATAAATGATAGGCTACCCTCTGACATGTCTTGCTATCACGACCGTGCAAGATATCAACGCTTTTCCTACTTTTAACCACATGGTGGGCCCATAACCCACAATTCCACAGGATCGAAACCTGACTCTCCTGTACACCACCTGTTCCCAAGGTTGATCCTCACGCTTGGCTTCATATGTAATTCACGAGCCACCTTTCGGGGAATCATCGATTCTGGTATTAAACACAATACCTATACCGTTGCCTTGTTTCAGGCAACGAAGATTGTCTATCCGTTTCAAACTTCTTATGGTACCTTCTTACTTTGCTCTCGATGTGTTTTAATTGTTCAACTCGAGAGATAGTCTTATGATCATTCTTGGGATACCCCCTAAATGAATTTCCCTTATAACATTCAATTGTGTAAAGCTGCCCCTTACCTATTCGTAAGTACGATGGAGTTCCCGAAGAAAGGACGACAACTTCATCATGATGACCTGAAGCAGAGAAATGAAGACATCAATGTAATGGATCGACCTCTTCGAGAAGAGCAACTATGACCAAGAAGAATTGTTAGAATTATGTAACCAGATCCCCCACCCCCTTACTCCCGCTCCTAAATCTCGGGACGAGATTTCTTGTAGTGGAGGAGAATTGTGACGCCCGGATAATTAAGCTACAGTGAGCCTCCGCTAATGATGCCACGTCACCTCGGTTACTGTTGATAAACCCGCGTAATTCGAAACCCAGTTCAAAATTCAAATTTAAAATAAAGGCAAACAATAAAAGTTTTCAAATATTAAAACTAAATGTTCGGGTGGATTTAAATAAATCATGGATAATTATGATGGAGAAACCACACTTATATAAAATCTTTAAATACTCTAGAATGAATAACATAGTAGTCAAAACAATTAATTAAATGCCTTTTAAAAATTACAATAATGCAAACTATTTTATCTAGGCGTCAAACTTTTCGGGGTAGTAGGATAAGTTATAACATTAATTTAGGAATTGTATTTATATTTTATAAAACAAAATTAAAAGAATAAAATAGAAAAGAAAATAGATAAAGAAAAACAGAAAACTAATAAAAAGAAAGAGCCCCCCCCCCTCCCGGGCGAAACGGCCCGGCTGGCCGACCAGGCCGCCCACCAGGCCGGCCCACGCGGCCCCTTCACCCCGTGGCCTATAGGCCACCCCACCCCACCCCACCCCGACCGAAACCCTAACGCCCCACTTGCCCCCCCCCCACTCGCTCCCACTCCCCCCTCTCCCGATCCGATCTGGATCGGGATCGATCTACGCAGCTCGGCCCCGGCGCCGGCAATCTCCCGTCCCTGCCCTGTACTCCTCGCCCCTCCTCTCCGTCGCCTAACCGCCTCCCCAGCACCATGGCGCCGCCGCCTCGTCCTCGTCTCCTCGTCGCCAACGCCGTCGACGCACGCCGCCGCCTCGGCCTCGTCTCCTCCCCGTCGACGCCGTCCCCGTCCCCCTCCACCACGGTCCTCCCCGACCTCCATCGGGCACGCTGCCCGGACCCCTACGCGCCCCGGTGAGGCCCTCGGCCTCCTCTTCCCCTCGCCCCGCTCGCTGGCTACGCGCGCGCCCGCCTCCGCTCGCCACTGCTGCTGCTGCACTGCTCTGCCCGTGCGCGCACGCTCCCGCATCGCCGAGCCCTTCCACCCGTAGCGCGCGCTCGCTAGCGCCCCCTTCCCCGCGGCTCCCCCGTCCCGTGCACGCACACGGCACCCGCGCGCCGCGCCCCAGCTCCTGGCCACCCCCCCCCCCCCCCCCCGTCGATGCTCGCACGTTCGCGCATCCCGCGCCCCGCTGCCAACCCGGGGCCGCGGCCACCTTCCCCGCGCCGCGCCTGGGCCACGCGCCTCACCGCTTCCCCTCCCCACGCTCGCCCGCGCGCACCACCTCCTGCTGCCCTGGCCACTAACCTCGCCGCGCCACCTTGCTCCGGCTACGGCCGTGACCGCCGGCGCCAGCCCGCAGTGCCCGAACCGCGTCTGGCGCTCTTGCGCCCGTTCCACTCCGCCCCTCCGCATTTGCTCGTCGGCCACCGCTCATCCCGCGCGCGCTGCCCCGCCTCGCCGGGGTTGCTGCTGCATCGCCATCGCCGGCTGGACTAGCCCCACCGCGCCGCTGGTCTCGCTCGAGGCCAGCGCCCCGCGCTCGTTACCAGTGGCGACCGCGCCTGTTCGCGAACCCGACGCCCGCTAAGCCCCCTGCCTATGACAGGAGGGCCCCAGCCCCAGAACATTTTGTAAAAAAAAGGAATTAAAAATAAATAATAAATAAAATTATTAAGTTAATTAATTAATTAAAGGATTAATTAACTTAATTAATCTTGCTTAATTAACCTAATTAATTAACTAAACTAACCAAACCTGTTTAGTTAGCCCTGTCAATGACATGTGGGTCCCACTGGACCCACCTGTCTGGTTTGACTGGTCAACCGACCAGTTGACCCGCTGACGTCACTCCGATGTCATGCTGACGTCATCATTCACTGTTTTGGATAATGTTGGAATAAAATAAATAATTAAAATCAGAAAATGGTTTAAATCTTTAGAAAATCATATCTTTTAATCCGTAACTCGGATGAAAATATTTTCAACATGAAAGTTGCTTAGAACGACGAGACGAACCCGGATACGCAGCCCGTTCGTCCGTCACGCATCCCTAGCATAGCAAACTCGCAACTTTCCCCCTCCGGTTCCTCTGCCCGAAAACGCGAAACACCGGGGATACTTTCCCGGATGTCATCCCCCTTCACCAGTATCACCTACTACCGCGTTAGGGCACCTCTAACGCCGTTACTTGTCATGTCATGCATCACTATGCATATGCTTTCTTAAATATTTATTGTTTCTCCCCCCTCTTCTCTCGATAGACACCGAGACCGACGCCGCTGCTACCCAGTACGACTACGGTGTTGACGACCCCTCTCTCTTGCCAGAGCAACCAGGCAAGCCCCCCCTTTGATCACCAGATATCGCCTACTCTTCTCTATACTGCTTGCATTAGAGTAGTGTAGCATGTTACTGTTTCTCGTTAATCCTATACTGATGCATAGCCTGTCCTTGCTACTACTGTTGTTACCTTTACCTGCAAACCTAATGCTTAGTATAGGATGCTAGTTTATCATCAGTGGCCCTACATTCTTGTCCGTCTGCCATGCTATACTATCGGGCCGTGATCACTCGGGAGGTGATCACGGGTATGTACTATATACTTTATACATGATACATGTGGTGACTAAAGACGGGTAGGCTCGTAGGAGCACCCGCGAGTGGATCTTTGAGGCGGAGCGACAGGGCAGGTTCCGACCACCTAGGAGAGAGGTGGGCCTGGCCCTGGTCGGTGTTCGCGGATACTTAACACGCTTAACAAGATCTGGGTATTTGATCTGAGTCTGGCCATTTGGCCTATACGCACTAACCATCTACGTGGGAGCAGTTATGGGTATCCCGATGTCGTGGTATCAGCCGAAGCCTTCGTGACGTCAGCGACTGAGTGGCGCACGCCGGATCGGACCGTAAGCCTGCTCTTGTATTAAGGGGGCTAGTTCTGCTTCCGGCCGCGTTCGCAACATGCAGGTGTGCAAAGGGCGATGGGCCCAGACCCCTGCGCCATAGGATTTAGACCGGCGTGCTGACCTCTCTGTTGTGCCTAGGTAGGGCTGCAACGTGTTGATCTTCCAAGGCCGGGCATGACCCAGGAAAGTGTGTCCGGCCAAATGGGATCAAGCGTGTTGGGGTATGTGGTGCACCCCTGCAGGGAAGTTTATCTATTCGAATAGCAGTGTCCCTCGGTAAAAGGACGACCCGGAGTTGTATCTTGACCTTATGACAACTAGAACCGGATACTTAATAAAACACACCCTTCCAAGTGCCAGATACAACCGGTGATCGCTCTCTCACAGGGCGACGAGGGGAGGATCATCGGTTAGGGTTATGCTATGCGATGCTACTTGGAGGACTTCAGTCTACTCTCTTCTACATGCTGCAAGACGGAGGCTGCCAGAAGCGTAGTCTTCGATAGGATTAGTTATCCCCCTCTTATTCTGGCATTCTGCAGTTTAGTCCACATATGATACCCTTATTCCATTTGATACCCATGCATATGTAGTATAGCTCCTTGCTTGCGAGTACTTTGGATGAGTACTCATGGTTGCTTTCTCCTTCTTTTCCCTCTATTCCTTCTACCTGGTTGTCGCAACCAGATGTTGGAGCCCAGGAGCCAGACGCCACCGTCGACGATGACTCCTACTACACCGGAGGTGCCTACTACTACGTGATGCCCGCTGATGACGACCAGGAGTAGTTTAGGAGGATCCCAGGCAGGAGGCCTGCGCCTCTTTCGATCTGTATCCCAGTTTGTGCTAGCCTTCTTAAGGCATACTTGTTTAACTTATGTCTGTACTCAGATATTTTTGCTTCCGCTGACTCGTCTATGATCGAGCTCTTGTATTCGAGCCTTCGAGGCCCCTGGCTTGTAATATGATGCTTGTATGACTTATTTTATTTGTAGAGTTGTGTTGTGATATCGTCCCGTGAGTCCCTGATCTTGATCGTACACGTGTGCGTGTATGATTAGTGTACGATTAAATCGGGGGCGTCACAGGTGGTGAGTAAAATCGTCTTACTAGTGCAATCAATGTTTCCTCCATACATCGATAGCCAATCCATACCCAGAATCACATCCAAACCTTGCGATTCCAAAATTATCAGACCGGAGGGGAAAACATGCCTACCTATGGCCAATGGCATCTGAAAACTTCCATGGCTTGCCATATACTCTGCTCTGGGTGAGATTACTAACATAGGTGTCTTAAGTACTCTAGTGGGCAGGTTATACTTATCCACAAATCCCCTTTGTATGTATGAATGAGATGCACCAGTACCAAAAAGAACGACTGCAGTAAATGACTTAACCAAAAACTTACCAATTACTGCATCTGGCTGGGCTTCAATCTCCTCCACGTTAACGTGGTTCACTTGTCCCCTGTTGAAAGGGTTGGGCTTCTTACCAGAGCTTCCATTGCCATTTCCATTCCTGGCTTCAGGACATTCACTGGCGTAATGTCCGGTCTTCTAGCACTTGTAGCAAGTAACGTGGCTTAGATCCTTCTTGGCGGGTGTTGCCGGGTTGGAATGGTTTTGTCCTCTACTTCCTCCATTACTATTGCCGTTCTTGGGGCCACTGTGATTGTGCAAACGTCCTCCATTATGAATGTGGCCTCCATGGTTATGAACAAGTGCTCCCGAGTTCGGGGTGAAATGGGGTCTCTGCTGAGCTCTAGAATTGTACTTCCCCTGTCCATACTTCCTCTTGCGGCTGTCAATCTGCTGCTGCTTCCCTTCAAGCATGAGAGCTCTATCCACCAACTCCTGGTAATTATTGAAATTTTCTACCATCAACTGCATGCTCAGCTCATCATTCAGTCCTTCCAGAAACTTCTCCTTCTTAGGTGCATCTGTAGCAACGTCATCTGGGGCATAATGTGCTAACTTACTAAACTCATCCACATACTGGCCAATAGTGTGTCCTCCTTGGCATAAGTTGCAAAACTCACGCTTCTTCTTGGCCATAGCTCCCACTGATACATGGGAAGTATGAAAAGCCTACTGGAACTGGTCCCATGTAATAGTGGCTATAGGATAGGTGACAGTGTAATTCTCCCAACATGAGGCTGCGGGTCCATCCAATTGGTGTGCGGCAAAACGCACCCTCTCAGCATATCTGCATCCTGTAGTGGTTAACTCCCTTCCAATCTTGCGGAGCCAATCATCTGCCACTATCGGCTCGGTGCTACTGGAAAACACCGGTGGCTGCAACCTCAGAAAATGGGCTAAGTTGTCAACTGGTGGTGGTGGTGGGTTGTTGTTGTTGTTGTTGTTGTTGTTGTCATTGTTGCCTTGGTTCTGAACTAACAACTGCATCAGGGTATTCTGCTGCTGGATCAACTGAGTGAGCTTCGGTGGAAAGGTAAATCTGGGGTCACGTCTCTGAGGCATTTGAGGGTTTAGAGAGAAGAGAATAGAATAGAATGAGGTCTAGTGAGAAAACACTAACCATATGCACATGAGACAAACACAATCATATCACTCAATCAATCAAGTAAGGGCATACAAACGATCTAGAACTCTTGTTACAAAGTGCTTGGACTATACTATTTACATGGTAGACTACTACTACTACTGTTTTGGTGGTCAACTAGAAATATTGATCGGTCGAAGACTCCATGATATCTGCTCCAGCTTCGTCTTCATAATCATCATCACTATCGTCGGGGTTCGAGTCAGTGTCGTTGATGATGATGTAGTCCTCAGGACGAATCTCCTTGGTTTCATCGTCTTCTCCTCCTGGCATGGGGTCTCCCATGAATACTCCTAGCTTCCTTTCCAGATCGTCATTCTTCTCCACTAGTACGACGATTTCCTCCTCATAATCTTCGCTAGTTGCCTTCAGTTCTTCCTCAAGCTCCGTGATCCTGGTCATCGCCTTCTCCAGATCTATCATGCCTGCGCACATCTAGTTCTCCTGGCGACGAATGTGCCGGTTTAACTCCTGGATGAAAGCTGCAATAGATCTATCCTTCCTGGTGCTAATCATCTTCCATTGCTCATCTCGGCACCCACAAATCTGGTAGATAGTATCCTTGAGATCCTAGTGGTAAAATTCTCCAATGCGTCCCATGGTGATGTGAGCGGCCATACTCTTTCCTAGATTCCAGGTTGGTGCATCGAAAGAAAACTCTATGGGCTCAGTGACTGGCGTGAATGTCCTTCCTGGAAGCTGAACTTGAATCATCTAGCGGTCCTCTTCTGGTAAAGTGGCATTGTAGGTCCCGGTGAAGCTTGGTATTCCAATGTTCAAGTACCTAGTGACTTCCTTCAAGTGGCGCCCAAAAGGGGTGTCTTCATCCGGTTGCATGAACTTTATCCTTGCATCCCCCATCCTAAAGAGTAGAAAATGTAGAGGAGTTAGAAATGAGAAGAGAGTAGTGATCAAGGGCTTTAGCTTAGTGGTCGTGTCCTACAGTCAGCGTGTGCTCTAATACCATCTTTGTATCGACCTAACCTCAGACGGTCAAGTCTCTGTGCATAAGTGTTATCCCTGGATCAGTAATGCTGACACACACAGTACTCAAAGGATTTATAACAGAGTAGCAATCACACACCTATTACATCGAATGTCTCAAAAGAGAACTTATTACAATAAATATGGCTTAAGGCCATCTAATACGATAACAATGGAAGGCTTGGAAGATAAAGTGGGTCCATCAACTCCAACGGCATCACTGAGTGAAAGACCACGACCTAAGGCTCCTTACTCATCGTCTGAAAAGTCTGCAACATGATTGCAGCCCGAAAACGGGTCAGCACATGGAATATGCTGGCAATGTAACACAAGAGAGTAATGAACAGAATAATTGCTATCACTACATGCATATATGGCTGGTGGAGGCTGTAAGGTTAAATGTTTTGCGAAAAGCCAATTTTTCCCTACTGCAAAGAAATAAAGTTTATTTAACTATCATGGTGGTTGTTTAACATTGAGAAGGTTCACCCAACTCAATCCCAATTAAAAGTAATCATCATTAAACCCAATCAAATTATATTAAGAGTGTTGAGATCCACATGATAATCCAAGAACCAGATACTCAAGATGTCCATAACCGGGGACACGGCTAACCATGATTAGTTTGTATACTCTGCAGAGGTTTGTGCACTTTTCCCTACAAGACTCGATCTCCTCTGTTGGAATTCTCGCACTACATAATGTATGAGAAATGGATGACCGAGACACAGTCTTTCCGAAGAGATCCCCTTAACCGATAGATAGGCCAGTACACCTACAATCCCCTACATTTGCTAGCCCATCATGGAAAGGTTTCCCACAACTTACTCAACTATGCCAGAGCCCATAATGGCATGTGGCTGCACACGGAAGTTTCCAGTATGAAAAATCTTATGATCCCTTTGAGCCTGGGTGGCGGTCCATAGGAGAATCACACGGTACCCCAGGATTTCCAAAAATATAGGCAATCACTGGGTTACCCAGATGCCTCAATCCACCCAGATGTGTATTAAAGTTGCCACCTTAAGTTAACCATTAATTTAACAATCTCACATCTGCCATGAATACACTCAAACACAATCCACGTTTATGAGCATAGCATAGCAATATAAGCAACGTAGAAGTAACTCCCAAGGTTTGATAATAAACAGGTGAATAGGTACTACCTCATCTACTACTTCCCAACCCACAGTTTAAATTCAGATCCTTACCATGTAATGTTTGAGGGTTGATCTAATGCAATAAAAACTAGGCAGTAAAGGGGTATGATCAAAGTGTTACTTGCCTTGCTGATGATCCGTGAAACCTAGAGACTCGATGTAGCACGCTTCGCACTCCGGGTACTCTAACGCAAACAAACAAGCATACAATAAGCAATCAAGCGAAGCACGGGTAAAACTCAAATAAGAGATCTAACCAGAAAGTTCAACTTAAGAACTCCGGTTTGCAAAAAGAATCAAATCAAACGAAGCAACAAAACTCAAACGGTGAGGGAAACAAGCTTCGTTTACTAATTTGGACTAAAGTCAAATTTTACACTAGCAAAAACTCGTTTAAGTTGGTTAAACGGAAAGAGGCTTTCGAGACGAAACTCCAGGCGCTTGAATCGCCTGATTCCAATTAACGAGTGAAAAGTTATACTAGAACGAAAATCGGATCAAAAATCGCGATCGAAAATAATAGCGGAAAATCCGAGAAAAGAAAAACTGACGAACAGTCTAACGAACGAACGTTCACTGTCTGCGGCTAAACGGTGAAAACCGTTCGTAAAAACAAACATACGGACGAACATCCGCTAAATAACTAAACAGATAAAAAAATAAACTGATCTAAATAAATAACCGCGGATCTAGAAAAACGTACGGTTTTCCAAAGAAAACCGGCAGGGGTGGCGGCTACCTCCGGCAAGTCCGGCGAGGGCGGCGGCGGCTCCAGCAAGGCGGCGGGTCGGCGGCGGGACGTCCCGGTGGCCGGCATGGGGCGGCGACGCAGCTTAGGGTTAGGGTTTGGGGTGGCAGGGCTGGTGGGCTGCGGGGGTGCCGCTTATAAAGGGGGCCGGACCGAAGAGTGCCGGAAACGGCCCTAAGTCGGTTTGACTTTTTTTAAATTATTTCGATGTGTAGAAAAAGAAAGAAAATAAATACTAAATGGACACCAAAAATCTCGAAACAAATTTTATCCGTCCTCTAAAAATAAGCCGGACAACGTGAACATTTATTTCGGCCTAAAATGCAATTTTGAAAAATGCACATTTTTCCTAATTCAAATAAAATAGCGATAGAACTCAGAATAAAAATCTTATTTGATTTTAATATTAAATCTCTGATATTTCTTTATTTTGAGGAAGTCATTTTATCCTCTCTCTTTTATTTTTAATAAAAGAAATATTTCAAAGAAAAATAATTAAAATCAAATGATCCTCTTTTCAAAATTCGAGAAAAACTCAAATATGAAAATAACGAAATCCCCAACTCTCTCCGTGGGTCCTTGAGTTGCGTAGAATTTCTAGGATCAACCAAAATGCAATAAAATATGATATGCAATGATGATCTAATGCATAACATTCCAAATTGAAAATTTGGGATGTTACAAGCTTTTAGCATTGTGAAGAGCTCGGGAATCGTCTTATCCATCCCTTGCATATTATAGTTCATCACGAAGCTCTTGTAGCTTGGTGGCAGTGATTGAAGAACTCCATCAATGACACTATCAAGAGGAAGAATAACTCCCAGTTGAGTCAAGTGGTTATGGTACCCAGACATTCTGAGTATATGTTCACTGACAGAACTATTCTCCTCCATCTTGCAGCTATAGAACTTATTGGAGACTTCATATTTCTCAATCCGGGCATTTGCTTGAAATATTAACTTCAACTCTTGGAACATCTCATATGCTCCATGACGTTCAAAATGTCATTGAAGTCCCGGTTCTAAGCCATAAAGCAAGGCACACTGAACTATCGAGTAGTCATCAGCTTTGCCCTGCCAGACGTTCATAACATCTGGTGTTGCTCCCGCAGCGGGTTTGGCACCTAGCGGTGCTTCCAGGACGTAATTCTTTTGTGCAGCAATGAGGATAATCCTCAAGTTACGGACCCAGTCCATGTAATTGCTACCATCATATTTTAACTTTGCTTTCTCAAGGAACGGATTGAAATTCAACGGAACAACAGCACGGGCCATCTATCTACAACAACATAGACAAGCAAAATACTATCAGGTACTAAGTTCATGATAAATTAAAGTTCAATTAATCATATTTAAGAACTCCCACTTAGATAGACATCCCTCTAATCATCTAAGTGATCACGTGATCCAAATCAACTAAACCATGACCGATCATCACATGAAATGGAGTAGTTTTCAATGGTGAACATCACTATGTTGATCATATCTACTAGATGATTCACGCTCGACCTTTCGGTCTCAGTGTTCCAAGGCCATATCTGCATATGCTAGGCTCGTCAAGTTTAACCCGAGTATTTCTGCATGTGCAAAACTAGCTTGCACCCGTTGTATGTGAACGTAGAGGTTATCACACCCGATCATCACGTGGTGTCTCGGCCCGACGAACTTTGGCAACAATGCATAGTCAGGGAGAACACTTGTACCTTGAAATTTAGTGAGATATCATCTTATAATGCCACAGTCAATCAAGCAGAATAAGATGCATAAAGGATAAACATCACATGCAATCAATATAAGTGATATGATATGGCCATCATTATCTTGTGCCTGTGATCTCCATCTCCAAAGCACCGTCATGATCACCATCGTCACCGGCTTGACACCTTGATCTCCATCAAAGCATCATTGTCGTCAGCCAACTATTGCCTTCATGACAATCGCTACCGCTTAGTGATAAAGTAAAGCAATTACATGGCGATTGAATTTCATACAATAAAGCGACAACCATATGGCTCCTGCCAGTTGCCGATAACTGTGTTACAAAACATGATCATCTCATACAATAAAATTCAGCATCATGTCTTGACCATATCACATCACAACATGCCCTGCAAAAACAAGTTAGACGCCCTCTACTTTGTTGTTGCAAGTTTTACGTGGCTGCTATGGGCTGAGCAAGAACTGTTCTTACCTACGCATCAAAAACCACAACGATGTATAGTGATTGCTTTTTGATCTTCAGGAAGAACCCTGTTCATTGAATCCGATTCAACTAAAGCTGGAGAAACAGACACCCACTAGCCACCTGTGTGCGAAGCACGTCGGTAGAACCAGTCCCACGTAAGCGTACGCGTAATGTCGGTGTGGGCCGCTTCATCCAACAATGCCACTGAATCAAGAATCAACTAGTGACGACAAGCAATGTGTATATACCCACGCCCACAACTCCTTTGTGTTCTACTCGTGCATATAACATCTATGCATAAACCTTGCTTGGATACCACTGTTGGGGAACGTAGTAATTTCAAAAAAATTCCTACACACACGCAAGATCATGGTGATGCATAGCAATGAGAGGGGAGAGTATCGTCCACGTACCCTCGTAGACCATAAGTGGAAGCGTTATGAGAGTGCGGTTGATGTAGTCGAATGTCTTCATGATCCGGCTGATCCAAGTACCGAACACACGGCACCTCTGAGTTCAGCACATGTTCAGCTCGATGACGTCCCATGAACTCCGATCCACTAGAGCTTCACGGGAGAGTTCTGTCAGCACGACGGCGTGATCACGGTTATGATGTTGCTACCGATGCAGGGCTTTGCCTAAGCACCGCTACAATATGATCGAGGTGGATTATGGTGGAGGGGGGCACCGCACACAGCTTGGAACAATCAACTTGTGTGTCCTAGGGTGCCCCCTGCCCCCGTATATAAAGGAGCAAGGAGGGAGGCCGGCTGGCCCTTGAAGGGCATGCCAGGAGGAGGAGTCCTCCTCCTAGTAGGAGTAGGACTCCCCTTTCCTACTCCTACTAGGAGGAGGAAAGGAACGAGGAGAGGGAGAAGGAGAGGGAGGAAAGGAGGAAAGGGGGCCCAGCCCCCTAGTCCAATTCGGTTTGGTCTAGGGGGCCGCGCGCCCTACCTCCTCTCTTCCACCACTTGGCCCATGAGGCCCAATACTTCTTCCCTGTATTCCCGTAACCCCCCGGTACTCCAAAAAATACCAGAATCACTCGGAACCTTTCCGATGTCCGAATATAGTCTTCCAATATATCAATCTTTACGCCTCGACCATTTTGAGACTCCTCATCATGTCGCCGATCTTATCCGGGACTCCGGACTACCTTCGATACATAATCACATAAACTCATAATACTGATCGTCACCGAACGTTAAGCATGCGGACCCTACGGGTTCAATAACTATGTCGACATGACCGAGACACGTCTCGGGTCAATAACGAATAGCGGAACCTGGATGTTCATATTGGCTCCTACATATTCTACGAAGATTTTTATCGGTCAAACCGCATAACAACATACGTTGTTCCCTTTGTCATCGGTATGTTACTTGCCCGAGATTCGATCGTCGGTATCTCAATACCTAGTTCAATCTCGTTACCGGCAAGTCTCTTTACTCATTTACGTAATGCATCATCCCGCAACTAACTCATTAGTTGCATTGCTTGCAAGGCTTATAGTGATGTGCATTACCGAGAGGGCCCAGAGATACCTCTCCGACAATCGGAGTGACAAATCCTAATCTCGATCTAGGCCAAGTCAACAAGTACCATCAGAGACACCTGTAGAGCACCTTTATAATCACCCAGTTACGTTGTGACGTTTGGTAGCACACAAAGTGTTCCTTCGGTAATCGGGAGTTGCATAATCTCATAGTCATAGGAACATGTATAAGTCATGAAGAAAGCAATAGCGGTAAACTAAAATGATCAAGTGCTAAGCTAAGGGAATGGGTCAAGTCAATCACATCATTCTCCTAATTATGTGATCCCGTTTACCAAATGACAACTCATGTCTATGGTTAGGAAACATGACCATCTTTGATTAATGAGCTAGTCAAGTAGAGGCATACTAGTGACACTCTGTGTGTCTATGTATTCACACATGTATTATGTTTCCGGTTAATACAATTCTAGCATGAATAATAAAAATTTATCATGATATAAGGAAATAAATAATAACTTTATTATTGCCTCTAGGGCGTATTTCCTTCAAATCCCCCTCTAATCATGAGCATGTTTGTTGTTTGTGAGTAGTTACTTTTGTTCATGAGGTCACGGGATAAATCATGTTGCAAGTAATCATATGAATTTGATATGTGTTCGATATTTTGATAGTATGTATATTGTGATTTCCTTAGTGGTGTCATGTGAACGTCGACTACATGGCACTTCACCATATTTGGGCCTAAGGGAATGCATTGTGGAGTAGTAAATAGACGGTGGGTTGCGAGAGTGACAGAAAATTAAACCCTAGTTTATGCACTATTCCGTAAGGGACCGATTGGATCCTAGAATTTAATGCCATGGTTAGGATTTATCTTTAATACTTTTCTCGTATTTGTGGATGCTTGCAGGAGGGTTAATCATAAGTAGGAGGTTTGTTAAAGTAAGAACAACACCTAAGCACCGGTCCACCCACATATCAAATTACCAAAGTAGCGAACACAAATCAAACCGACATGATGAAAGTGACTAGATGAAATTCCCGTGTACCCTCAAGAACGCTTTGCTTATCATAAGAGACCGTTTTGGCATGTCCTTTGCCTCAAAAGGATTGGGCTACCTTGCTGCATACTTGTTACTATTATCGTTAATTGCTCGTTACAAGCTATCTTGCTATCAAACTACTAACTACTTACAATTTCAGCACTTGCAGGCACTACCTTACTGAAAACTACTTACTCATTTTCTTCTGCTCCTCGTTGGGTTCGACACTCTTACTTGTCGAAAAGAGTTACAATTGTTCCCCTATACTTGTGGGTCATCAAGGCTATTTTATGACGTCGTTGCCGGGGAGTGAAGCGCCTTTGGTAAGTGGAATTCGGTAAGGAAACATTTATATAGTGTGCTGAAATTTATTGTCACTTGTTACTATGGAAAACAATCCTTTGAGGGGTATGTTCGGGGTATCTTCACATCGACCGAAACCACAATTAATTTCCCCTCAACCTAAAACACCTACTGAAAATATTGAATATGAAATTCCTTCAGGTATGATAGAACAACTGCTAGCTAATCCTTATGCAGGAGATGGAACCGAATATCCTGATATGCACTTGATACATGTGGAACAAATTTCTGGATTGTTTAAGCTTGCAGGTTTACCCAGGGATGAAGTGATGAAAAAGGTTTTCCCTTTACCTTTGAAGGGAAAAGTATTGGCATGGTATAGGCTATGCGATGGTATTGGATCGTGGAATTGGAATCGTTTGAAATTGGAGTTTCACCAAAAAAAATTATCCTATGCATCTAGTTCATCGCGATTGGAACTATTTATATAATTTTTGGCCTCGTGAAGGATAAAGTATTGATCTATCTTGGGGGAGGCTTAAGTCAATGTTATATTCATGCCCCAATCATGAGCTCTCAAGAGAAATTCTTATTCAGAATTTTTATGCTCGGCTTTCTCGTAATGATCAAACCATGCTGGATACTTCTTGTGCTAGTTCTTTTATGACGAAGACTATTGAATTCCGGTGGGATCTTTTGGAAAGAATTAAACACAACTCTGAAGATTGGGAACTCAACGAAGGTAAAGATTCAGGTATAAAGCTTAAGTATGATTGTGTTAAATCTTTTATGGGTACAAATGCTTTTCAAAAGTTTAGCACTAAATATGGACTTGACTCTGAGATAGTAGCCTCCTTTTGTGAATCTTTTGCTACTCATGTTGAACTCTCTAAAAAGAAGTGGATTAGATATCAACCACCTATTGAAGAAGAAATTAAAGAACCGGTATCAGTTAAAGAAGAAACTATACTTTATAATGTTGATCCAGTTGTTCCTACTACTTATTTATAGAAATCTCCTTTTCCTATGAGGATAAAGGAACATGCTAGAGTTTCAAATGTGGTTAACAAAAGCTATGTTAGAACACCTAAACCAGATGAAAAAATTCGAGTTGAACCTAATGTTTCTATATTTAAAGATCTCTTGGAAGAAGATGTGGATGGGCATGTTATCTACTTCTGTGAAGAAGCTGCTAGAATTGCTAAACCTGATGGAAAAGATAAACATAGACCTGTTGTTGGCATGCCTGTCATTTCAGTTAAAATAGGAGATCATTGTTATTATGGTTTATGTGATATGGGTGCTAGTGTGAGTGTTGTTCCTCACAAGTTATATCAAGAAATTAGGGAGGAAATAGTACCTGTTGAGATAGAAGACATAGATGTTACTATTAAACTTGCAAATAGAGACACTATATCACCAGTTGGGATTGTTAGAGATGTTGAAGTCTTGTGTATGAAAACAAAATATCCTACTGATTTTCTTGTTCTTGGTACTCCACCTGATGACTTCTGTCCCATTATCTTTGGTAGACCGTTCTTGAACATAGTTAATGCTAGCATAGACTGCCAGAAACAAACTATGGAAGTTAGCTTTGGTGATGAGTCTCATGAGTTTAATTTTTCCAAGTTTAGTAGAAATTATCATAACAAGAATTGCCTAGTAAGGATGAATTCATTGGTCTTGCTTCTATTGCTGTGCGACCTACTGATCCTTTAGAGCAACACTTGCTAGACCATGAGAATGATTTACATATGCATGGAAGAAATAAAATAGATAATATTTTCTTTGAACAACGTCCTCTGCTCAAACACAATTTTCCTATTGAAACTCTTGGATGTCCTCCTCCACCTAAGGGTGATCATGTATTTGAATTGAAACAATTGCCAGACACTTTGAAATATGCTTATCTAGATGAAAATAAGATATATCCTGTTATTATCAGTGCTTACCTTTCTGAACATGAAGAAGAAAGATTATTGAAAGTTCTAAGGAAGCACCGGGCTGCTATTGGATACACTCTTGATGATTTAAAGGGCATTAGTCCCACTCTATGTTAGCATAAAATTAATATGGAACCTGATTCTAAACCAGTTCTTGATCACCAACGTCGATTAAATCCAAAGATGACAGAGGTGGTAAGAACAGAAATATTAAAACTTCTGGAAGTAGGTATAATCTATCGTATAGCTGATAGTAGATGGGTAAGTCCTGTTCATTGTGTCCCTAAGAAAGGTGGTATAACTATTGTCCCTAATTATAAGAATGAACTTATTCCATAAAGAATTGTTACAAACTATTGAATGGTAATTGATTTCAGAAAATTAAATAAAGCAACTAGAAAAGGTCATTACCCTTTGCCTTTTATTGACCAAATGCTTGAAAGATTATCTAAGCACACACATTTTTGCTTCCTTGATGGATATTCTGGTTTCTCTCAAATACCTATTTCTCAACCTGATCAAGAAAAGACCACTTTTACTTGTCCTTTTGGAACCTATGCTTATAGACGTATGCCTTTTGGTTTATATAATGTAGCTGCTACCTTTCAAAGATGTATGATGGCTATATTCTCTGACTTTTGTGAAAAGATTGTTGAGGTTTTCATGGATGACTTTTCTGTTTATGGGAAGTCTTTTGACAATTGTTTAAGCAATCTTGATCGAGTTTTGCAGAGATGTTAACAAACAAATCTTGTCTTGAATTGGGAGAAGTGCCACTTTATGGTAAATGAAGGCATTGTCTTGGGTCATAAAATTTCTGAAAAAGGTATTGAAGTGGACCAAGCTAAGGTTTATGCTATTGAGAAAATGCCATGTCCCAAGGACATCAAAGGTATTCGTAGTTTCCTAGGTCATGCTGGTTTCTATAGGAGATTTATCAAAGACTTTTCTAAAATTTCTAGGCCACTTACTAATCTTTTGCAAAAGGATATTCCTTTTGTCTTTGATGATGATTGTCTTGAAGCCTTTGAAACACCCAAGAAAGCTTTAATTACTGCACCTATAGTTCAACCACCTGATTGAAATTTGCCTTTTGAAATTATGTGTGATGCTAGTGATTATGCTGTTGGTGTTGTTCTAGGACAAAGAGTTGATAAGAAATTGAATGTCATTCACTATGATAGTAAAACTCTAGACAGTGCTCAAACAAATTATGCTACAACTGAAAAAGAATTCTTAGCAGTGGTGTTTGCTTGTGCTAAATTTAGACCTTATATTGTTGATTTCAAAGTAACACAGCCCATGCTACTATTAAATACCTTATGGAAAATAAAGATGCTAAACCCAGACTTATTCGTTGGGTTCTCTTGTTACAAGAATTTGATTTGCATATTATTGATAGAAAAGGAGCTGAGAACCCCGTAGCCGATAACTTTTCTAGGCTTGAAAATGTGCTTGATGACCCACTTCCTATTGATGATAGTTTTCCTGATGAGTAGTTGACGGTGTCCTGGACTAGGGGGTACTCACCACATCGTCTCCCGACCAGCTGGATCGGGCCGAGGACCCCCATGGTAGTTCACTCATGGGCCACTTCGGGCAGCCCATGCCGCACACGAGGAAGATTCCACAAGGCTTGATGATCAAGACAAGGACTCCTCTACATCAATGTATTCGACTAGGACTCTTGTTATCCTAGGCCTCCGGTGCATTATATAAGCCAAGGCCAGGCTAGTCGCTAGATCATTATGACATTATTCATCATACCTCTAGGGCTTAGACCGTAACATATGATCTCGAGGTAGATCAACTATGTACTTGATACTTCATCAATATAAATAAGAGCAGGACGTAGGGTTTTACCTCCATCAAGGGGGCCCGAACCTGGGTAAAACATAGTCTCCTTCATTCCTGTTACCATTGATCCGAGAATCCACAGCTCGGGACCCCCTACCCCGAGATCTGCCGGTTTTGACACCGACAATGGTGCTTTCATTGAGAGTTCCGCTATGTGATCGGCAAAAAAAATCAATGGCTTGCCTGCAGATCAACTATGTCGCCGGGTCAACTGGTCACCTTGGCTTGACCAAGCACTGTGCCCTGCCTCCAATCATCATATTCGGATGAGGGCCTTCATCAACATCAACTCCGATCTCTATCATGATCATGGAGGAATCATCCATGGAGCTCGGGGGCTCAATGTCAACATTGCCCTCGGGCGACCGTACTGTTTTTCCGAACAGCGAACTTGTATCCGCTACCACCACCTCCTTGAGCATCGCTTTGACGATTCCTTTGGTGGAATTGTGCAGAATTGAGTCTACAACAACACTGTAAAATTTCATCGCGTTTTGATGGAGCAAGCTCCACCGATCTGCAATATACCGGAGCCCTGTCAAATCTGGACGGGAATCTGGACAAGTTTGGAGCGTGGTGTCCAGCATCTAGCTCGGACATCCGTTAGAAGATGCAACTGTTGATCGGCTGCGGAATTCCTATATCTACCACCTCTCAAAATTTCAGTTCAATCCGACCGTCCAAACTCCGGTAACCTTCCGATTAGTGCATCACTTTTCGGATCTGTTTTCTCCGTGAATACGAATCCGACCTGAGTTCATCTTTCTTCATGAACGGGATATTGGACAACCTTTTTGGAAGAATCTCTTTGTAGGGTATTAAATTTTGTTTATGAACACATGCTCACAAATTTTGCTCCTTTTCGGAGGTAATCTTCGCCGTCACACCGGTGTCAAACTAGCCTTTACTCCACGTCTGCCGACCTATGCTAGACAGATCGTCGCTTCATCGAGCCGAGCCCAACCTTATCGGATCATCAGCTCGGCAAGCCGAACAAGAGTTTGGCATCAAAAAGACTAAGTCATCACCAACACCATCACCCTAGGGATTGCATGGGTCAGGTACGCTGACATCGCCGCTCGGTCACTTCGTCAATCCGGATTTGACCGCGTCACAAGTTATGACCAGCATCGGCATGGCCGCACTGTTGCTTCTTCAAGCTGATGTCCATCACATCGAACCGCTTCAATACATTGCCTGACATGGCAGCTGCAGCGTCTCCTTACCGACCCGCTCCGTTACCTCGGCCTAGACCGGGGGCTTCGCCATCTCTTCATCAACCTACTTCAAAGACTTCGGCGTCACCAGCCGACCAGCTTTTTCACGTTAGCTGGACCGGGGGCTTTGCCTCGGCAAGCCATCCTTTGTCAGCATCGCCATACCGTCGCTTCATCGCCCATTAGGCAATGGGTGTGCGGATCGAGTCCCGTCCCAATTTCGGGAGTAATATTTGTTCATATTTCTACAACAGATAAACTAGGTGCAATTAATCCTAGTATTTGTTTTTCTTCCTTGGGTTTATTTTTTGTGAAGAATTATTATTTTGGTTTGTTCCATCATCTGTACACGGTCTGTCAAATGGTGGTTGCATTAAAGACGGTCACGTGGTGGTTCGGTCAGTTTCCATATACAGTTCAGTGAACGCCGAATCCGGAACTCGGACCGGCCTATGAATTCAGGCTTTGCCAAGCCTTCACCGTGTCATGCCGATGCCCTACATCAACATTGATTTCGGCGCTAGGCCACATCACTTTAAATAAATTATTTTTGCAAAAAGCAATTATGCAAGGATTTTATATATATTTATATTATTCTTTTTGGACCGCACTATTTTATGTGTGTAGTTGATCGACCTCGACCGCGTCGCGCGATCACTTCGGCAAGCCAACATCGTCGTCCCAATTGGCATAAATCGGCTTGCATGACCATCTTGTTGATTGAATTGCCATACCGACATGTGCAGTTGCCTCGTGGACTTCGGCATCATCAAGAGGGTTCTACCTCGTCGGGTGTTCGGCGCACGGGCCATATTTCTTTCATTACTCACTTTGCATAAATTATTAATCATGCAACTTTTTTAATTTTTTTATTATTACTATTATTATCTCCGTCTTGCACTATCTTCTATGCATAGGTAAATGATCCGGATTGGGCAGCGCTGTCCCCTTGGCGTATTGACATACCAGGTCACCTCGGCTGGACTAGGGGCTTCGTCATCACTTCATTAACCCATGACGGGTTGTAACATCCCAAATTTTCAATTTGGAATGTTTTACAAATATTAGTTAAGCATCCATGCATTCTGTTTGATTTGAGTGACATTTGGAAATTCCAGAGGCATTTGAGTTTTATTTGATTTGAATTTGATTTTTGGCAATTGAAATTTATTTCATAAATACCTGACAAATACTTGAGCAAAAGTATGAGAGGAGTAAACATGACACTCCAAAGAAAAATGTCAGAAGAAAATATTGTCAAAAAAGTTTGAATTCAAATTTGATTTTATTTGGAATCTACAAAAAAATGTTTCTATTTTGTTTCTATTTTGCCTCTGGAAAAATGATCACGTTGTAGGATTTATTTTTCTGATTTTATTAATGTATATATGTCCTATATAAAAATATTATAGTTTTCTCTTATATTAGTTTTCTCTCTCTCTCGTCATTCAAAATAAAAAATAGGAAATGACCCAGGCGCGAGCCAGGCCAACCGGCCCAGCTGACGCCAGGCCAACTGGCCCAGCCGACGCCCGAGCCAGCAAGCCCAGCACCACCGAGCCGCAGCCCACCAGCCGGCCACCCGACGCAGCCCAGCGTGCCACACGCACCGAACCCTCTCCCTTCGATCGCCCGATCCCTCTCGTCTCTCCCTCTCTCACTGGAGCACTGACCCCACCCTGTCTGCCTCCTCCCGCAAGCCGCGCCCGCGCATCTCGCTCGCGCCCGATGCCCTCGACGTCTGCGCCCTCCTCAAAAACCCTAGGCCGACTCGACCTCCTCCCCAAGAAAGTTGTCCTATAAATACCTATGCCTCTCCTCTTCCGAACCCCCCAAAAACCTTACCCCAACTCCACCCGTAGCTCTCGCCCTCGCCAGACGCATCTCGCCGCCGCCGCCTCGGTTCGCTGCCGCTACCGACCCCGGTGAGGATTCCCCTTACCTCTAAGCACCTTCACCCGAACCCCCTCTTCGTTACGCACCGCTTGGACATCCTCTCATCGCCCAGGAATGACCAAAGTCGCCGCCCCGAGCATCACCGCCTGCCGCCGGAGTTGCAGAGCACCAGGAGCCTCTGTCGTCCCCGAGCTCCACTGACTCCATCCCCGAGCTCCCCTCGAGCTGCCGCAACCGCCCAGTGACTCCGCCGCCGCCCCGGACCACCGGAGCACCCCCGCCACCAACGCCCGAGCCCACCTCGCCGTCGACCGCCGCTGTAACCCACCGGACTCCCCACCGCCGTCCGATTTCCAATCTAGGGACTAGATTAGATCACGTGAAGAGTTTGATTTTCCTTTTGTAGACCAGTTTAGTTTCGGTTAGATCAGTTTATTTTAAGTTGTGGTTTAGTTGGACCGGCCCGATCGGTTTTTTATTATTAACCCGTACGCGTGTTAGCCTATTCAACGCATGAGCGCTGTTTAGTTTTAGAACACCCACTATTTCGGCCCATTAGCGCGTTACTTTTTGTTTAGTTTTATTTTAGTTTCTGTTTTTAAAACAGAATAGTTCCAGTTTTGTAAAATCTATATCTTTTAAGTTATTTAATATTTTTAGTTGATTCGTTTTTGCTCTAGTTTGCAAATTTCCTATATTTGCTATAGAAAAATTAGATTCAGCCATGTTTAGGTTTTTAAAAATTGTTTTATATTAGTTTTAGTCAGATTAGTTTTTCTGCTATAAACTGAGTTAGGATTATTTTAGTTTGGTGATTCTTTTTGACACTGCTTTGTTTTGACATTGCCTAGCAGTAGGAATTTATTTGGGCATTTATAGTCTTTATTAAAAATAGTTTTTATCCGACAACAAGCTTTTCTAGTTTATTTTAGCTTGCTGTTGTTTTTTGTTGTTCTAGTTATTTTTAAATTTTATTTCTCCTATGTTATAATTTATTTTAGATTAGTTTCGGTAGTTACAGAGAGTGAACATTTATTTACAGCAAAATAAAAAGTTTTATTTTATTTTCTTATTAGTTTTGTTTTAGGTATAAGAGGAGTTCTATAATAGATATTTGTTTGATTCTTTTTGCACCTAGTTTGTATGCTGTTTTCCTTTATGTTAGTTAGTAAAACCATTGTTTTGGTTCTGTAAATAAAAGTGTTAGTAGGTTAAAACTATTTCTTTGTTGTTGCTTGATGTGATGGAAACCTTGATTTTGTTTTCCTCGAGTTTTCTTTGATTTTGGTTTGAGTGCTTGTGTGTTTCCTTCAGTTTGCTGATATGTCATTAGTGAAATACTTATTTGTGCTATTGTTTGACTCGATAGAATTCCCGGAGTGCAAAGCTTGCTATCTCGAGTCACTAGCGTTTGAAGACCGTCAGCCAGGCAAGTCATTTGATCATGTTTTACAATACCTATGATTTTGTTGCATTAGAATTGTTCCTCCCCACCATGCATGCAGTAGGAGAATTTTAAGTTATGTTCTTGAGTACTATCATGAGGTAGGATGAACCCAATTCCCTTTGTTACCATTGCCCGGGACGATGTAGTTTATTTTGCTATGCTCGTAGACGGGGTTGGTTGAGTGATTCATAAGGGAGATGTGAGAGTCAAGATGATGACAACCCCATGACTTCAAGCTCAAGATGGACTTCAAATTCACTACTGGGTGGAGGACGGTTGACGGGCACCCTAGAGAAACCAGCGGATGGCCGGGATGCATGGAGAAGCGCCATGACATCTTGCGGAAAGCTTCACCCAGCCACGAAGAGATGGATGGATACCCCTTGACCGGAAGCTTACCTGTGCAGCCACAAGCCATTATGAGCTCCGGCTGGGTTGACCTTAGGCGTGACTTTGGATGGACGGTGCCAGCAGATGTAGAAGAACGGTAGGACATGGATGGGTACCGACAATGCTCAGAGAAACTCTATGGAAGACGATGTTTCGTTCATCCCCTCTTCAAACACCAGGCAGTGCGAGGACATAAAGGAGGGAACGATTCTTGCGGGTAAAGTGCACAAGACTCTACAGAGTAACAACCTAATCGATTAGCCGTGTCCCCGGTTACGAACAAATGAGCCTCTGGAAATTGGAGTATTTCGGAAATCTCAACACCGAACTTAATAAATTAATTGAGGAGTTAATTAATAATTGGGAATGAGACATTGGTTGGCGGAACCATCTCAATAACAACCAACATTGTGTAGTAATTGCAAGCAAGTCCTTTGTTATAGGGAAAATTTGGCTTTTTCGCAAAAACATAAACTTAGAGCCCCATAGCCAAATTGCATATAGTGTTTGAAATTTTATTGATGTTCTCTCTATGACTTGCCAGCATATTCAAAATGCTGACCTAGACGGCTGCAACGTCTTATGGCGCAGAGGAGTTTTCCGACCAGGAGTGAGGCTACGATCCACGCTTGGCGATTGCCCTATGGAGTCGGATGGACTCGCTATTCGTCTACGCTTCCACAGCTTATTTAGTTTATTTCTCATGAGTTGGCCTTCAGCCGAATTTATTCTATTGTAATAAAGACTCGATATGAGAATCGTGTAATAAATTCAGGTGTGATTGAACTATGAATTTTTTTCATCACTGTACTGTGTGTGCCAGGATGATCTTGGGATGGTACAGCTACACAGACACTTGACCGATTTTGGGTCAGGTCGTTACAGAGATGGTATTCAGAGCACACGCTGACCGTAGGACGTAACCCCTAGGATCGGAAAGCCATAGGAATAAATTATTTTATTTTATGTCCTTATCATTCCGTAATACTCCCCTGTTCATTTCGACTTCTCTCCGATTTCAACATTCTAGATGGCCGTCAAGTTCTTCCCAGTTCTGCTCCCGGAGTTTTGCCAGCCAGATGAGACAATGCTTTTCGGCAGGAGGTTGGTCCAGATCACCAAGGAATTGAAGATTGCTCTGTCGTCTATCACCGGGACCCCTATCATGGCATTTCCAGAAGACCATCGTTATAGGATTAAGGTGCACATACCAGGGAGAACTTTCGGAAGCCTCTCAGCGCCCGTTGACTTCAAGTTCACTGCTCCCACTTTGATACTCGGGAGAGACATAGCAGTTCATAGTGCACTTGGACGCATCCAAGAGGAATACAGGATCGAGCTGGTTGGATCAGACCACACCATGATTTCTCGCAGGACTGCAGATGGAGAGATTATCCGCACCATAGATGATGACTCCGTTCGCTCATATGTCCAAGACTTGGAGGCTCACATCAGGGCTCTAGAGATTCAGATGCGTAGGAGCTTGAAGACGGTCCAAAAGTTGCATCTTCGTGAAATTGAACTAGAGGATGCAGCACGTGAAGCCCACTATGAGCATGAGGATGAAGTCAAGGATTTTATGGAAAGACTCGAGGACCGGAAGAAATATATTGCCACACTGGAGGAGACGATGGATCTGGGAGAAGACCTTTTCCCGAGTGGAGATGATGGACCTCTCGTGAGCAATGACCAGGATTATGAAGAGAGCTCCATCGAAGGAAGCCGCAAGAGGAGACGCCGCACCAGAGGATGACGCACCAGAGGACGCAGGGATAATTGATGAAGACATTTAGTCGACCGCCATGTTATTTTATTTTCATCGATCAGCTAGGCCGTTATTTTCGATTAGTCGTGAGATCTTGTAATCCGAGTTTGAACCTTGCTTGAGATGAATGAATAAATGATTGGTGTGATTGTGTTTGTGCATTCATTTGGGTAGTGCTATTTTCTCATTAGACCCTTGTTCTATTCTAATTTCTCATCCACTCCATAACACCACATGCCTCCGAGACGTGACCCCGGTTTCACTTTCCCGCTGGAGCTCACCCAGCTGATTCAACAGCAGAATGCCTTAATGCAAATGCTCATCCAAAACCAAGGCAACAACAACAACAACAATCCACCACCACCACCCCCTGTCGATAACCTGACCCGGTTCCTAAGGCTGAATCCGCCGGTGTTCTCTAGTAGCACCGAGCCGATTGTAGCTGATGATTGGCTCCGCAAGATCAGAAGGGATCTAACAACTGCTGGATGCACAGATGCTGAGAAGGTGCGTTTTGCCGCACATCAACTGAATGGACCTGCAGCCTCTTGGTGGGAAAACTACACTGCCACTTATCCGGTCGCCACCATGACATGGGATCAGTTCCAGCGGGCTTTCCGCACCGTGCACGTCTCAGCTGGAGCCATGAGTCTGAAGAAGCGTGAGTTCCGCAACTTACGCCAGGGGAACCGTACTGTGGGGTAGTATGTGGATGAGTTCAACAAGTTATCTCGATATGCCCCAGATGACGTGGCCACAGATGCCGCAAAACAGGAGAAGTTTCTTGAGGGACTCAATGATGAGCTGGGAATGCAGCTAATGGTGGCTACTTTCAACAACTACCAGGAGCTGGTAGACAAGGCCACTATACTTGAAGGCAAGCAGCAGCAGATTGAAAGCCGCAAGCGGAAATATAGCCAAGGAAAGTACAACTCCGGAACTCAGCAGAAGCCCCGCTATGCCCCATACTCAGGAGGACATAACCATCACACCCATGGAGGACACAATCATGGAGGACATAACCATGGAGGGAATGGAAACAATCGCAACCACGACAACAACCCCAAGTCAGGCAATGGAGGCAACGGCAACCAGCACCATCCTGCTCCGACTCAGAAGGATCTGAGTCATATCACCTGTTTCAAGTGCCAGAAGACCGGACACTACGCCACCGATTGTCCAGAGGCCAAGCAGAGGAATGGGAACGGCAACGGCAATGGAATCTTAGCAAAGAAGCCCAACCCTTTTCCTCGTGCTCAGGTAAATCACATTGACGTGGAGGACGTCTATAATCAGCCAGAAACTGTGGTTGGTAAGTTTTTATTAAATTCACGTCCAGTATTGGTACTCTTTGATTCCGGTGCAACACATTCATTCATACCAAGGGTAGTTGTGGAAAAGTATGGGTTGCCCACTAGGACCCTTAGAACCACGATCCAAGTCACTTCTCCAGGAGGAGAGATGATGGCAGGGTTAGGCTGTCATTCAACCCTCAACATCGGAAATCATGATTTTCCTGTAGACCTCATAGTCTTAGAATCCCAGGGGTTGGACGTGATCCTAGGCATGGACTGGTTGACGAAGTTTGAAGGGAACATCGACTGTGCCCGCAAGACGATTTTGCTCACCACCCCGGAGCAGAAGAGGATCAAGTATGTATCCAGACGCACACCGATAAAGAAGCGGGTGAATTCCCTCACGCGAGTGGTTCAGGAGGAAGTGCCTGTAGTACAAGATTTTCCGGAAGAATTACCAGGAATGCCACCAGATAGAGAAATAGAATTTTTGATCGAGTTATTACCTGGCACAGCCCCAATATCCAAGAGACCTTATCGGATGCCCCCAAATGATTTGGAAGAGACCAAGCAGCAGATCAAGGAATTATTGGAGAAAGGATATATTCGCCCAAGTTCGTCACCTTGGGGAGCCCCAGTTCTTTTGGTAGAGAAGAAGGATGGAACCCTGAGAATGGTTGTAGATTATCGTTCATTGAACGACATGACCATCAAGAATAAGTACCCTCTACCGATGATTTATGATTTATTTGATCAGCTAGTCGGAGCCAAAGTATTTTCCAAGATCGATCTTCGATTAGGGTATCATCAGCTGAAGATTCGTGAACATGATATACCCAAAACCGCCTTCACCACCAGGTATGGTTTATATGAGTATACCGTCATGTCATTCGGATTGACTAATGCCCATGCGTATTTCATGAGCATGATGAACAAGGTATTTATGGAATATCTGGACAAGTTTGTCGTGGTGTTCATCGATGACATATTGGTTTTCTCCAAGAGCAAGGAAGAGCACAAGGAACATCTGCGTCTAGTCCTGGAGAAACTCCGAGAACATCAGTTATATGCCAAGTTCAGCAAATGTGAATTTTGGTTGAAGGAAGTCGGATTCCTCGGACATGTTATTTCAGGAGAAGGAATAGCAGTCGACCCCACCAAGGTTGAATAGGTCACCAACTGGCAATCCCCCACCTCAGTCAAGGAGATCCGCAGTTTTCTCGGGCTTGCAGGATATTATCGGAGATTTATTGAGAATTTCTCCAAGATTGCTAAACCCATGACCGAGTTGTTGAAGAAGGAAACAAAGTACATTTGGACCGAGGATTATGAAGCCAGTTTTCAGGAGTTGAAGAAACGTCTGGTTACAGCCCCAGTACTCATTTTGCCGGACATACACAAGGATTACCAGGTGTATTGTGACGCTTCTCGTCAAGGGCTCGGAGGAGTGCTCATGCAGGAAGGAAAAGTTGTAGCTTATACCTCCAGACAGCTACGACCTCACGAGATGAATTATGCCACACACGATTTGGAGTTAGCAGCCATAGTGCACGCACTCAAGACATGGAGACATTTCCTTGTCGGAAATAGTTGTGATGTTTACACGGATCATAAGAGCTTGAAGTACATTTTCACGCAGAAGGAGTTGAACCTCAGACAAAGGAGATGGCTTGAATTGATCAAGGACTATGATATGAGATTGCATTATCACCCAGGGAAAGCAAATGTTGTAGCAGATGCCTTGAGCCATAAAAGCCATGTGAACACCCTCATAGCTGGAGGATTACCTCAGAATTTAGCCGACGATCTCAGAGATCTCCGATTGGAAGTAGTACCAAGAGGATTTGTAGCCACCTTGGATATTCAGTCCACTCTGACCGAAAAGATCCGTGAAGTGCAGAAGACGGACAAGGAAATTGCAGAGATAAAGGAAAAGATGAGTAATGGAAAGGATAAAGGTTTTCGTGAGGATGAACACAGAACTTTATGGTTTGAGGATCGTATCTATGTGCCTAATGACCCAGAGGTCCGGAAATTAATTCTTTAGGAGGCCCATGATTCACCGTACTCGATTCACCCAGGCAACACCAAGACGTATCTGGACTTGAAGGAAAGTTTCTGGTGGACAGGTATGAAGAAGGACATTGCCGAGTACGTAGCAGTATGCGATGTTTGTCAGCGAGTAAAGGCGGAGCATCAGAAGCTGGCAGGGTTACTTCAACCACTGCCGATTCCCGAGTGGAAATGGGAAAAACTTGGAATGGATTTTATCACAGGATTACCCAGGACCCGTTCAGGTTATGATTCTATCTGGGTAGTGGTTGATCGCTTGACCAAGGTAGCTCATTTCATTCCCGTGAAGACCACATATACTAGTGCTAAGTTAGCCAAGATATACACGACCAGGATCGTATGTCTGCATGGAGTTCCGAGGAGTATTGTGTCAGATAGAGGAACACAATTTACCTCAAAGTTTTGGAATCAGTTGCATGAAACCTTGGGTACGCGGCTGGAGTTCAGTACAGCTTTTCATCCGCAGACAGATGGACAGACCGAAAGAGTCAACCAGATTCTGGAGGACATGTTGAGAGCCTGTGCGCTAGACTACGGGTCTAGCTAGGATGACAATTTTCCATACGCAGAGTTCTCATACAACAACAGCTATCAGACCAGTCTAAAGATGGCCCCTTTCGAAGCTCTATACGGCGGGAGGTGCAGAACACCATTGCTGTGGGATGGTGTTGGAGACCAAAAACTTTTTGGTCCCGATCTTATCAGAGACTCTGAAGAGAAAGTCAAGCTGATTCGAGATAGACTCAAGATAGCCCAGTCGAGACAGAAGAGTTATGCCGATAGTAAACGCAAGGAGATAACATATGAAGTTGGAGACCAGGCATATCTCCGTGTGTCCCCACTTCGTGGAATCAAGAGATTTGGGGTTAAAGGAAAATTAGCACCCAAGTTCATTGGCCCCTACAAAATCCTCAAACGCAAAGGAGAAGTTGTGTATAAGCTGGAATTGCCAGATGGATTGTCAGGAGTTCACAATGTCTTTCACGTATCCCAACTGAAGAAATGCCATGCCGAGAAGGCCGATATTCCTCTGAGAGACATAGTGCCCCTAGAGGCCATACAACTGGATAGTGATCTGACTTATGACGAGAAACCCGTCAGAATCCTTGAGACTACGAACAGAGTTACCCGCAGCAGGATCATCAAATTTTGCAAGGTTCTGTGGAGCCACCACTCTAAGGAGGAAGCCACCTGGGAGCGAGAAGAAGATCTCCGCCGAGACCACCCGCACCTATTTCCTAGCCAACCCGAATCTCGAGGGCGAGATTCATCTTAAGGTGGGTAGGTTTGTAACATCCCAAATTTTCAATTTGGAATGTTTTACAAATATTAGTTAAGCATCCATGCATTCTGTTTGATTTGAGTGACATTTGGAAATTCCAGAGGCATTTGAATTTTATTTGATTTGAATTTGATATTTGGCAATTGAAATTTATTTCATAAATACCTGACAAATACTTGAGCAAAAGTATGAGAGGAGTAAACATGACACTCCAAAGAAAACTGTCAGAAGAAAATATTGCCAAAAAAGTTTGAATTCAAATTTGATTTTATTTGGAATCTACAAAAAAATGTTTTTATTTTGTTTCTGTTTTGCCTCTGGAAAAATGTTCACGTTGTAGGATTTATTTTTCTAATTTTATTAATATATATATGTCCTATATAAAAATATTATAGTTTTCTCTTATATTAGTTTTCTCTCTCTGTCGTCATTCAAAATATAAAAAAATAGGAAAGGTCCCAGGCGCGAGCTAGGCCAACCGGCCCAGCCGACGCCAGGCCAACCGGCCCAGCCGACGCCCGAGCCAGCAAGCCCAGCAGCGCCGAGCCGCAGCCCACCAGCCGGCCACCCGACACAGCCCAGCGCGCCACACGCACCGAACCCTCTCCCTTCAGTCGCCCGATCCCTCTCGTCTCTCCCTCTCTCACTAGAGCACCGACCCCACCCCGTCCGCCTCCTCCCGCAAGCCGCGCCCGCGCATCTCGCTCGCGCCCGATGCCCTCGACGTCCGCGCCCTCCTCAAAAACCCTAGGCCGACTCGACCTCCTCCCCAAGAAAGTTGTCCTATAAATACCTATGTCTCTCCTCTTCCGAACCCCCCAAAAACCTTACCCCAACTCCACCCGTAGCGCTCGCCCTCGCCAAACGCATCTCGCCGCCGCTGCCTCGGTTCGCCGCCGCTACCGAACCCGGTGAGGATTCCCCTTACCTCTAAGCACCTTCACCCGAACCCCCTCTTCGTTACGCACCCCTTTGACATCCTCTCATCGCCCAGGAACGACCGAAGTCGCCGCCCCGAGCATCACCGCCCGCCGCCGGAGTTGCAGAGCACCAGGAGCCCCGCCGAGCTCGTCCCACTCGCCTCTGTCGTCCCCGAGCTCCACTGACTCCATCCCCGAGCTCCCCTCGAGCTGCCGCAACCGCCCGACGACTCTGCCGCCGCCCCGGACCACCGGAGCACCCCCGCCACCAAAGCCCGAGCCCACCTCGCCGTCGACCGCCGCTGTAAGCCATCGGACTCCCCACCGCCGTCCGATTTCCAATCTAGGGACTAGATTAGATCACGTGAAGACTTTGGTTTTTCTTTAGTAGACCGGTTTAGTTTCGGTTAGATCGGTTTATTTTAAGTTGTGGTTTAGTTGGACCGGCCCGATCGGTTGTTTATTATTAACCCGTATGCGTGTTAGCCTATTCAACGCATGAGCATTGTTTAGTTTTAGAACGCCCATTGTTTCGGCCCATTAGCGCGTTAGTTTTGTTTAGTTTTATTTTAGTTTCTGTTTTTAAAACAGAATAGTTCCAGTTTTGTAAAATCTATATCTTTTAAGTTATTTAATATTTTTAGTTGATTCTTTTTGCTCTAGTTTGCAAATTTCCTATAGTTGCTGTAGAAAATTAGACTCGGCCATGTTTAGGTTTTAAAAATTGTTTTATATTAGTTTTAGTCAGATTAGTTTTTCTGCTATAAATTGAGTTAGGATTATTTTATTTTAGTGATTCTTTTTGTCACTGCTTTGTTTTGACCTTGCCTAGCAGTAGGAATTTATTTGGGCATTTATAGTCTTTATTAAAAATAGTTTTTATGCGAAAACAAGCTTTTCTAGTTTATTTTAGCTTGCTGTTGTTTTCTGCTGTTCTAGTTATTTTTAAATTTTATTTCTCCTATGTTATAATTTATTTTAGATTAGTTTCTGTAGTTACAGAGAGTGAACATTTATTTACAGCAAAATAAAAAGTTTTATTTTATTTTCTTATTAGTTTTGTTTTTGGTATAACAGGAGTTCTATAATAGATATTGGTTTGATTCTTTTTGCACCTAGTTTGTATGCTATTCTCCTTTATGTTAGTTAGTAAAACCATTATTTTGGTTCTGTAAAGAAAAGTGTTAGTAGGTTAAAACTATTTCTTTGTTGTTGCTTGTTGTGATGGAAACCTTGATTTTGTTTTCCTCGAGTTTTCTTTGATTTTGGTTTGAGTGCTTGTGTGTCTTCCTTCAGTTTGCTGATATGTCATTTGTGAAATACTTATTTGTGATATTGTTTGACTCGATAGAATTCCCGGAGTGCGAAGCTTGCTATCTCGAGTCACTAGCATTTGAAGACCGTCAGCCAGGCAAGTCATTTGATCATGTTTTACAATACCTATGATTTTGTTGCATTAGAATTGTTCCTCCCCACCGTGCATGCAGTAGGAGAATTTTAAGTTATGTTCTTGAGTAGTATCATGAGGTAGGATGAACCCAATTCCCCTTGTTACCATTGCCCGGGACGATGTAGTTTATTTTGCTATGCTCGTAGACGGGGTTGGTTGAGTGATTCATAAGGGAGATGTGAGAGTCAAGATGATGACAACCCCATGACTTCAAGCTCAAGATGGACTTCAAATTCACTACTGGGTGGAGGACGGTTGATGGGCACCCTGGAGAAACCAGCGGATGGCCGGGATGCATGGAGAAGCGCCATGACATCTTGCAGAAAGCTTCACCCAGCCATGAAGAGACAGATGGATACCCCTTGACCGGAAGCTTACCTGTGCAGCCGCAATCTATTATGGGCTCTGGCTGGGTTGACCTTAGGCGTGACTCTGGACGGACGGTGCCAGCAGATGTAGAAGAAGGGTAGGACATGGATGGGTACCGGCAGTGCTCAGAGAAACTCTACGGAAGACCCTGTTTCGTTCATCCCGTCTTCAAACACCAGGAAGTGCGAGGACATAAAGGAGGGAACGATTCTTGCGGGTAAAGTGCACAAGACTCTGTAGAGTAACAACTTAATCGATTAGCCGTGTCCCCGGTTACGGACAAATGAGCCTCTCGAAATTGGAGTATTTCGGAAATCTCAACACCGAACTTAATAAATTAATTGAGGGGTTAATTAATAATTGGGAATGAGACATTGGTTGGCGGAACCATCTCAATAACAACCAACATTTTGTAGTAATTGCAAGCAAGTCCTTTGTTATAGGGAAAAATTGGCTTTTTCGCAAAAACATAAAACTTAGTGCCCCATAGCCAAATTGCATATAGTGTTAGAAATTTTATTGTTGTTCTCTCTATGACTTGCCAGCATATTGAAAATGCTGACCTACACAGCTGCAACGTCTTATGTTGTAGAGGAGTTTTCCGACCAGGAGTGAGGCTACGATCCAGGCTTGGCGATTGCCCTATGGAGTCGGATGGACTCGCTATTCGTCTACGCTTCCGCAGCTTATTTAGTTTATTTCTCATGAGTTGGCCTTCGGCCAAATTTATTCTATTGTAATAAAGACTCAATATGAGAATCGTGTAATAAATTCAGGTGTGATTGAATTTGAATTTTTTTTCATCAATGTACTGTGTGTGCCAGCATGATCTTGGGATGGTACAGCTACACAGAGACTTGACCGATTTTGGGTCAGGTCGTTACACGGGTACTTCGGCGTCACACTGCCGGCCTGCATCGGCCGTGCTATGTCGCCACTTCAGAGCGTCGAGCTCTTCATTCTGCCACCGCGGGACCAGCTTGGGGGCTGGGACCTCATCCCGCCGTAAGCTCGGACCGCGTTATTAATGCCGAACACATTAACCAGCTAAGTCGCTTTTATGCTCAAAGTTTTAAATTTTAAATTTGTGTTCGGTTCGACCATGCTCACATACGTTATTTGTTAAAAACACTTCTCTTACCCAAATTAACTGGGGGCTCTTAAATTTGTATGAGTCATTTTATAGTAAATGTGTTTTCTTCCTAGTCATTGCAAGATCTTTTTCTATCACTCCTTTTTCGATGCAAGTATGTGGTCAATAGCTGGATAGCCTATTTTCTCTCTAATGACCGCTCGAGTTTAGTTCGCTAAACTGGCCTAACAAGAAGTACTCCGCCTTTGGGATAGGAGGTTGAAGCCGAAGGCTGACCCACTCAACGTCCCGAGATCAGATATGTCATGTTAAAGCACGACGGAAGCACAAACTAATTTGAAGACAAATTTTCGGATTGGCACAAAAAAATCGATTTACTTTGGACGTAAAGTTCCACATAAGGTTTTTGGTTTTTTAAGCTTATGGCACTTTTGATCTATTTGTGTGTATTTCTTTTATGAGGCGGGACATCCTCTTAACCGAGGTACCCTGCATAATAATCCAGCTTGCGAAATCTTTTTCGACCCATAGTTCGGCATTTTTTCTGCCGACCTGCACCTCGGTGTTGGGTCCGAGCATAAATCCTGCAGTACACTGCTGGACACTTTTTAAGCATCGACAATATCGACTTGGGGGCTGCGACTTGAGCCGAACCCACCAAAAGCCAAGGTACTCTGAGGACTCCTCGGCAAAATGTTCTCGGATATTGCTTTATATGCATCAGTTTCGAATTGTGTCTTCGGTCAATAGTTGGGTTGCCCGGCTCCTGTGCTTGCCTCCTACGTTCCGCCTTGTTCGGCCAGGTGCGCAAAGGGAGAACCACTATGATTGTGCTTCCAGCTAGCATGGTTAAGCGCCTCGGTGGAGAAAGCCGAAAACTGACTGTCACAATAAGCATAAACTGGTCAGCGATCCGATGACTATATTAAACTATAAGATCAATAGAGGTCACCCCGTGTTAAATGACGACATTCATAACATTGGCCGAAGTGTTTACGGCTTGACCTCGACTGTCGCCGAACACTAACCAGGGGCTCGTTACTAGTCTCCCAATTTTAAGCTCCTATGACTAAGTGAAAGTTAGAAAGCCCGCATATCTGATTGACTCGTTTCTGCTAACACAACCGCCTTCGGGCACCGAAACGTCAGCTAAGGGTTGTTTTGTTATCGCGAAAACACCCTGCGTAGCATCTACAAGGGGGTAGAAGCCGACGATGGGCCACTTTCAACTAATAAACGGTCGCAACGGAGTCAAAATTAACATATGAGAAAATTCCTTATTTGACACTATCTTAAAATTTGCTTCCTTATTCGACATTGGAAAAAATTTCTTCCCTATTTGACACAAGTTCTAGATTTTATTCCCTATATGACATTTCCATTCATTTTGAGCCTAAATGACACCTTAAAAGACTCTTTTGCCCCTCATGGGGTATGTGTATGTGGGAGGCAATAGCGCACACACGCAGCACCAGTGCGAGGGCAGGAGTACACACGCAGCAACACATAGACATGCACCAACACACATGCAACAACACGCATGCGCACGTGCACACACGCACACACACGCAGCAACACACATGCACGCGCACATACACGCAGCAACACACACGCACGCAGCACACACACATACACACACACACAGGCACGCAACAGCACACACACACGTGCGCACATACACACGCAGTAGCAAACGCACACGCAACGCACACATGCACACACACATGCAGCAGCAGCACACATGTGCGCTTGCACCCACACACGCAGCAGCACACATGTGCGCTTGCACCCACACACGCAACAGCACACACGCGCGCACACACATACAACATGAGGGGAAAAATCATCTTTTCAGGTGTCATTTAGGCTCAAAATGGACGGAAGTGTCGTATAGGGAATAAAATTTAAGACTAGTGCCAGATAGGGAAGAAAAACTTTTCCAGTGTCAAATAAGGAACAAGATTTTAAGACAGTGTCAAATAAGGAATTTTCTCTAAATATATCATCGGCGTTTGTATTTAATATACAAGGGCTGCCTTCCACAATCATTGTTATAAAGCCATAAATATGCATCAATTTGACTTAAGATTTTGGCCAAGCTGGGTTGCCTGGCTCCTGTGCTTAGCCCTACGTTCCCGATTGTTCAGCTAGGTGATAAAGGGAGCACCTCTGTGATTGTTACTACCGGGTCATCCGAGTTAGTACCTCAGACTGAGTCAAGCCGAAAGCTAGCGATCTTAAAGGATATAATTGGTCGGCAACAATAGAAGTGAAAATTTTGGTTCATTAATACCATAGAGTTCGGGAACTTTCCCCGAACTAAATCCTCAATATTTTCCTCCCACATTGATTGGAGGTGGTGTTTCATGATCATGAGCATGACAAACCAAAGGAAGGAACCGGTAGTGGGATTATTTTCTTTGGAGGATGTTTTCATATCTCTCTGCATACCTTTGTTTATAAAATCGTATGGCCGGATTGCCTTGTTTTACATAAATCTTTTCCCTTATAACGGCTTTATAAAGTAGGACAAACACTCCTGGTGACCCAATGATACGTCTCCAATATATCTATAATTTTTAATTGTTCCATGCTATTATATTATCTGTTTTGGATGTTTTATATGCATTAATATGCTATTTTATACGATTTTTGGGACTGGCCTATTAACCTAGAGCCCAGTGCCAGTTTCTGTTTTTTTCCTTGTATTAGAGTTCCGCAGAAAAGGAATACCAAATGGAGTCCAAATGGAATAAAACTTTCGTGGTGATTTTTCCTGGACCAGAAGACCCCCAGGAGACTTGGAGTGCAAGTGAGAAGAGCCTCGAGGCGGCCACAAGGGTGGAGGGTGCGCCTAGGGGGTGGGGTGCACCCCCCGACCTTGTGGGACCCTCCTAGCTCTCCTGACCTAATTCTTCCTCCTATATATACTCTTATACCCCAAAAAACATCCACGGGAGCCACGAAATCACTTTTCCACTGTTGCAACCTTCTGTACCCGTGAGATCCCATCTAGGAGAGCTACACCATTGCCTCTCCGATGAAGCGTGAGTAGTTTACTTCAGACCTATGGGTCCATAGCTAGTAGCTAGAGGGCTTCTTCTCTCTCTTTCATTCTCAATACAAAGTTCTCCTCGATGTTCTCGGAGATCTATTCGATGTAATACTCTTTTGTGATGTGTTTGCCGACATCTGATGAATGGTTGATTTATGATCATCTTATCTATGAATATTATTTGAATCTCCTCTGAATTCGTATATGCATGATTTTATATCTTTGCAAGTCTCTTCGAACTATCGATTTGGTTTGGCCAACTAGATTGGTTTTTCTTGCAATGGGAGAAGTGGTTAGCTTTGGGTTCAATCTTGCGTTGCTCAATCCTAGTGACAGAAGGGGAACCGACACATATTGTATTATTGCCATCGAGGATAACAAGATGGGGTGTTCATCATATTGCTTGAGTTAATTCCTCTACATAATGCCATCTTGCTTAAGGCATTACTCCGTTCTTTATGAACTTAATACTCTAGATGCATGCTAGATAGCGATCGTTGTGTGGAGCAATAGTAGTAGATGCAGAATCGTTTCGGTCTACTTGACACAGACGTGATGACTATATTCATGATCATTGCCTTAGATATCGTCATAAGTTTGCGCTTTTCTATCAATTGCTTGGCAGTAATTTGTTCACCCACCGTAATAACTTCTATCTTGAGAGAAGCCTCTAGTGAAACCTATGGCCCCCAGGTCTTCTTTACATCATATTAGTTTCCCGTCAACTTGCAAATTTTTGTCGTTGTTCCCTTACTTTGCAATGTTTTACTTTCCATTCCATAAACCAAAAATACCAAAAATATTACTTTACCATTTATCCATCTCTATCATATCTCACTTTGTGAATAACCGTGAAGGGATTGACAACACCATTGTCGCGTTGGTTGCAATTTGGTGTTTGTTTGTGCAGGTATTCGGTAGCTTGTTGCATAGTCTCCTACTGGATTGATACCTTGGTTCTCAAAACTGGGGGAAATAATTACGCTACTTTGCTGCATCACCCTTTCCTCTTCAAGGGAAAAACCAACGCAAGCTCAAGAGGTAACACCCACCGAGGAGCAGAAGGAAATGACAAGTGGTTTTCACCAAGGTAACCTCTGCAAGCACTGAAATTGCAGGTAACGAGTAGTTTGATAGCAAGATAATTTGTAACGAGCAAGTAACGGTAAATAAAGTGCAGCAAGGTAGCCCAATCCTTTCATGGCAAAGGACAAGCCAAAATAGTCTCTTATAATAAGCAAAGAGTTCTTGAGGGTACACAGGAATTACATCTAGTCACTTTCATCATGTTGGCTTGATTCGTGTTCGCTACTTTGATAATTCGATATGTGGGTGGACCGGTGCTTAGGTGTTGTTCTTACTTGAACAAACCTTCTAGTTATGATTAACCCCCTCGCAAGCATCCGGAACCACCAGAAAAGTATTAAGATAAAATCTAACCATAGCATTAAACTTTTGGATCCAAATCGGCCCCTTAAAAAGTAGCGCATAAACTAGGGTTTAAGCTTCTGTCACTCTAACAACCCATCATCTAATAACTACTCCACAATGCATTCCCTTAAGCCCAAATATAGTGAAGTATCATGTAGTCGACATTCACATGGCACCACTAAGGGAATAACAACATATATACATATCATCAAAAATATCGAACACATATGAAGTTCACATGATTACTTGCAACATGACTTCACCCGTGACCTCAATAACAAAAGTAACTACTCACAAATGACAATCATGCTCAAGATCAGAGGGGTATTAAATAGCATAATGGATCTGAACATATAATCTTCCACCAAATAAACCATATAGTAATCAACTACAAGATGTAATCAACACTACTAGTCACCCACAGGTACCAATCTGAGGTTCTGGTACAAAGATTGAACACAAGAGATGAACTAGGGTTTGAGAGGATATGGTGTTGTTGAAAATGTTGATGGAGATTGCCCTCTCTAATATGGGAGAGTTGTTGGTGATGACAATGACGATGATTTCCCCCTCTGGGTTGGAAGTTCTCCTGGCGGAATCGCTCTACCGGAGGGCAAAAGTGCTCCTGCCCAAGTTCCGCCTCGAGACGGCTGCGCTCCGTCCAAAAGTCGTTCCCTTATTTTTTTTCTAGGTCAAAATAACTTATATACGAGAATAGGGGCACCGGAGGTGGGCCGAGGAGGGCACAACCCACCAGCGCACGCCCTGGTGGGTTGTGCCCACCTGGTGGCCCCCTCTGGTAGTTATTTTCTCCAATATTCATCATATATTCCAAAACAATTCTCTGTAAATTTTTAGCTCATTTGGAGATGTGCAGAATAGGTAACTCTGACGTAGCTTTTCCAGGTCCAGAATTCCAGCTGACTGTATTCTTCCTCTTTGTGTAAACCTTGCATATTATAGGAGAAAAGGCATTAGAATTACTCCATAAAGCATTATTATGCATAAAAACATTGTAAATAGCAGTAGGAAAACATGATGAAAATGGATGTATCAACTCCCCCAAACTTAGACTTCGCTTGTCCTCAAGCAAAAACCGAAGTCGAAAAACATGTCCACATGCTTTGAGAGAGAGGTGTTGATAAAAACAAAATGCGGATATAGAAGCATCATGCATATTATGATAACAACAACAAACTTTAACATAAAACTCTATCATAGAACTTTCATCATATAGCTTATCATGAACAAGTAACAATTCATCACAAATCGAAGTATAAAGCATAAACTCTATTGAAAACCAACAAACTATGTTCTCAGTCAACTTACTCAACCATCATATAATCTTCTATGATTGCTAACACTCACCGCATACACACGAGCAAAAAGTTTCAACCAGACACATAGAAAGATAGGGTCTTATAGTTTCGCCTCCCAATGTATTCACCTCAAGGGTGATGTCAACAATAATAACTCATGCTCACCCATATCCAGCTGAATATATGTGCCTAGATCTTTCCTCACCACATGATGCTTGCAAAATAGAAAATAAAAAGGAATAGGGAAGATTACTTTGACTCTTGCATAAAAGTAAATACATAAAAGTAAAAGATAGGCCCTTCGCAGAGGGAAGCAGAGGTTGCCATGCACTTTTTGGTTGTATGCCCAATCTCTTAGTGAAAAGAACGTCACATTATATTGCCCCTTATGATCGCAACCTTTATTATGCAGTCTGTTGCTTTTATTATTTTGCCATCACAGGTTCGTACAACGCCCAATTTCCTCTTACACTAAATGATCTAACACATTTAGAAGCAATTTCGATTGCCTTTTTGCACCGATGACAACTTACTTGAAGGGTCTTAATCAACCCATATGTAGGTATGGTGTACTCTCAAAATAAGATTTGGGTTAAGGGTTTTTGGATGCACAAGTAGTATCTCTACTTAGTGCGGAATTTTTGGCTAGCAAAGACAGGGAGCAAGAAACACATGTTAAAGGACCTATGACAATATAACTTCCATGTGAATATGAACAAACATAAATCATTACGTTGTCTTCCTTGTCCAACGTCAACAATTTTGGCATATAATATTTTGATGGGGACTCACAATCATAAAAGATGTCCAAGATAGTATATTTGCATGTGAATCTTCTCTTCCCTTATTAATTCTTTCATGAATTGCATCATTGACCAATGCTATGTTTGTCAATCTCCAATAAATTTTACCACTTATACTTTTAATTATGTGATGTCTTTACTTACCATAAGATTAGCATATGATCTTTTTCATTTATTTTCCTTTATTTTTATTGGAACATGAAAGTAAAGAAAGCAAAACTCAAACTAAACTTTATTATATATCTCACACACGGTTACAAGGATAGATAGACCACTAAGCAAACACTCAAAGAAAGATCGGAATAAACTTTTATTCAACTAATTCAAAAGATAACTAAAGATCAAACTAAGATAAATAAGGTTAAAGATAGTGGTGGTGGTACGATACCGGGGCAACCCCCAAGATTGGCACAAGCCAAGGGGAGTGCCCATACCATGAACTCAAGTCTCCTTTGGTGGTGAAGAAGAAGGTGGTGGTGATGAGATAGTAGAGAGCTTGTCCTTCAAGCTCAAAAGATACTTCGATCTATGGATGACGCTCCGGAGGGCAATGATGTGCTCTTGTAATGGAATATTTTCACGAGTGAGATATTTGTTTTGAACACGAACTATTTCATTGGTCCTAAAAGATTCAATTTCAGTGGGAGTAAGATATTCATAGTATGGTTGGAGGATATCCTCTTCTTCTTCCATGGGCAAGGCATGCTCTACTGCTGGAGCTTGATCTCCAACAGCTTCCTTGATCTTGTCCCCCTTGAAGCCTTCCTTTGGTTCTTCTATCTTCAATTCCATATTCATCAGCCAAGCATCCTCTTCTACGTTGTTGGAGAAGGGAGAAGACATGATGCCCGACTTGAAAATTCTGACAGAAAACAGCAAGAAAAGAGAACAAAAGATTTTTCCGCGATACGGTGGTCAAAAAGTTCAGGGGTATATAAATATTTTTTATCTTGGGGGACAAGCAAACGGGAGAAAAACGGAGTCCGGAAGATACCCGAGGTGGGCACAACCGACTTGGGCGCGCCTGGCAAGTCAGGCGCGCCCTGTTGTCTTGTGCCCACTAGGGTTGCCTTCCTGGTTGTTTCTTATTTTCCTAATTTTTGTAATATTTAAAAACTGACAGAAAATATTTTTGCGGATTTTTTGGAGTCCGTTTACTTAGTATATCACGTACCTCCTCTTTTTTTCACGATTCTGGAGTGTTCCGGAAGGTTTCTTTTATGTGTTCCTCCGGTGTCATGGTTTGAATAATATTGCTTTCAACATTAATAGGCGTACCTGAGATATAGTGTTTGATTCTTTGCTCATTGACAACCTTCGAATTAGTACCTTCGGCATTATTTATTTTGATAGCTCCAGAATGATGAACCTCTTCAATAATATATGGTCCTTCCCATTTGGAGAGAAGTTTTCCTGCAAAGAATCTGAAACGAGAGTTGTACAAAAGAACATATTCACCCACTTTGAATTCCCCCTTTTGGATTATTTTGTCATCACATCTTTTAACTTTTTCTTTAAATAGTTTGGCATTTCCATAAGCTTGGGTTCTCCATTACTAGTTCGAATAGGTTCCATTCCAACTAGTAAGGAGACATACACATTGGGTTTTTATAAGTTGTTCTGTAAGCCCAAAGTGCAACATCCAATTTCTTAGACCAATTCTTTCGGGACCTATTGACAGTCTTTTTTAATATTAGTTTTATTTCTCTATTGCTAAGTTCAACTTGACCACTAGATTGAGGATGATAGAGTGATGCAATTCTATGGTTGACATCATATTTAGCAATCATTTTACGGAACGCACCATGAATAAAGTGTGAACCACCATCCGTCATTAAATATCTAGGGGCTACAAACCTCGAGAAAATAACTTCTTTAAGCATTTTAATGGAAGTGTTATGATCAGCACTACTAGTTGGAATAGTTCTACCGACTTAGTAACATAATCAATAGCAATCAAAATATGTGTATACCCATTAGAGGAAGGAAAAGGTCCCATATAATCAAAACCCCAAACATCAAATGGTTCAACAACAAGTGAATAATTCATAGGCATTTCCTGATGCTTACCGATATTACCAATTCTTTGACATTCATCACAAGATAAAACAAACTTACGGGCATCCTTGAAGAGAGTAGGCAAAAAAACAGATTGCGATACCTTGTTAGCAGTTCTATCTCCCACATGATGTCCTCCATAAGCTTTGGAATGACATTTCCATAGGATTTGTTCCTGTTCATGCTCAGGTACACAGTGTCTAATAATACCATCTACTCCTTTATAAAGATGACGATCATCCCAAAAGTAATGTCTTAAATCATAGAAGAATTTCTTTCTTTTGTTGGTAGGTGAAACTAGGTGGTATGTATTTAGCAACAACATAATTAGCATAGTCAGCATACCAATGAGTGTTATGAGAAACATTTATTGCAGCTAATTTCTCATCAGGAAAACTATCATCAATAGGTTGTGGGTCATCAAGAATATTTTCTAACCTAGACAAGTTGTCCGATACGGGGTTCTCAACTCCTTTCCTATCGATGATATGTAAATCAAATTCTTGTAGCAAGAGACCCCACCTAATGAGTCTAGATTTAACATTTTTCTTTTCCATAAGATATTTTATAGCAGCATGAGTAGTGTGAACTATTACTTTGGAATCAACAATATAAGATCTGAATTTGTCACAAGCAAATACAACTGCTAAAAATTCTTTTTTAGTAGTAGCATAATTTCTTTGGGCACTGTCTAGAATCTTACTAGCATAATGGATAACATTTAATTTCTTATCAACTCTTTGTCCTAGAACATCACCAACCACATAATCACTAGCATCACACATAATTTCAAAAGGCAAGTTCCAATCAGGTGGTTGAACAATAGGTGTAGTAATTAAGGCTTTCATAAGTGTTTCAAAGGCTTCTACACAATCATCATAAAAAACAAATGGAACACCCTTTTGTAAAAGATTTGTAAGAGGCCTAGAATTCTTTAGAGAAGTCTTTAATATACCTCCTATAGAAACCAGCATGACTGAGAAAACTACGAATACCTTTAATATGTCTAGGACATGGCATTTTCTCAATTGCATCAACTTTAGCTTTATCCACCTCAATACCTCGTTCAAAAAATTTATGTCCCAAGACAATACCTTCATTAACCATAAAGTAACACTTCTCCTAATTCAAGACAAGATTAGTTTGATCACATCTCTGCAAAACTCGATCAAGGTTTCTTAAGCAATCATCAAAAGAAGTTCCGTAAATGGAAAAGCCATCCATGAAAACATCAACAATCTTTTGACAAAAATCAGAGAATATAGCAGTCATACATCTTTGAAAGGTAGCACATGCATTGCATAAACCAAAAGGCATATATCTATAAGCATAAGTTCCAAAAGGAAAAGTAAAGGTGGTTTTCTCTTGATCAGGTTGTGAAAAAGCTATTTGAGAGAAACTAGAATATCCATCAAGAAAACAAAAGGATGCGTGCTTAGATAGTCTTTCTAGCATTTTATCAATAAAAGGCAAAGGGTAATGATCTTTTCTAGTTGCTTTATTTAATTATCTAAAATCAATTACCATTCTATAGCTAGTGACAATTCTTTATGGAATAATTTCATTTTTATCATTAGGAACAACAATAATACCTCCCTTTTTAGGGACACAGTGAACATGACTTACCCATCTACTATCAGCTATGGGATAGATTATACCTGCTTCCAGAAGTTTTAGTATTTCAGTTCTTACCACTTCTTTCATCTTAGGATTTAAACGTCGTTGATGATCAACAATGGGGTTAGCATCAGGTTCCATATTAATTTTGTGATGATAGAGAGTGGGACTAATGCCCTTAAGATCATCAAGAGTATAGCCAATAGCAGCTCGGTGCTTCTTTAGAATTTTCAATAATCTTTCTTCTTCATGTTCTGAAAGGTTAGCACTAATAATAACAGGATATATATTTTTCTCATCAAGATAAGCATATTTCAAAGTGTCAGGAAATTGTTTTAATTCAAACACATGATCACCCTTAGGTGGAGAAGGACCTCCTAGAGTTTCAATAGGCAACTTGTGTTTAACAGAGGTTGTGGTTCAAAGAAGATTTTATCTATTTCATTTCTTTCATGCATATGCATATCGTTTTCATGGTCTAGCAAATATTGTTCTAGTGGATCAGTATGAGGCACGACAATAGAAGCAAGACCAATTCTTTCCTATGAGGTTGTCTATTAAACTTGGAGAAATAAATTCATGAGACTCATCACCAAAGCTAACACTGACAGTTTGTTTATGACAATCTAAAGTAGCATTGATAGTGTTCAAGAAGGGTCTTCCAAAGATAGTGGGACAAAAGTCATCTTGTGGGGAACCAAAGACAAGGAAATCAGTAGGATATTTTGTTTTCCCACACAAGACTTCAACATCTCTAACAATTCCAAGTGGTGTGATGGTGTCTCTATTAGCAAGTTTAATAGTAACATCTATGTCTTCTATTTCAGCGGGTGCTATGTCATTCATAATTTCTTGACATAAGGTAAATGAAATAGCACTCACACTAGCACCTAAATCACATCACCATGATAACAATAATCTCCTAGTTTGACTGAGGCAACATGCATGCCAACAACAGGTCTATGTTTATCTTTTTCATCGGGTTTGGCAATTCTAGCAGCTTCAACACAGAAATAAATAACATGCCCATCAATATTTTCTACCAGGAGATCTTTAACCATAGAAATACTAGGTTCTACTTCGATTTGTTCAGCGGGTTTAGGTGCTCTAATATTACTTTTGCGAACCACAATTGAAACCTTGGCATGTTCCTTTATGCTAACATGGAAAGGTGCTTTTTCAATATAAGAAGTAGGCACAACTGGATCAACATTGTAAATAATAGTTTCATATTTAACTATAACCGGTTGTTTAATTTCTTCTTTAATAGGGGGATGATATTTAAACCACTTCTCCTTAGGGAGGTCAACATGAGTAGCAAACAATTCACAAAAAAATTACTACAGAAATTTCAGCACGTAGTAATAATTTTTCCTTACCAAGAGCGCTTCACTCCCCGGCAACGGCGCCAGAAAAGAGCCTTGATGACCCACAAGTATAGGGGATCAATCATAGTCCTTTCGATAAGTAAGAGTGTCGAACCCACTGACGAGCAGAAGGAAATGACAAGTGGTTTTCGGCAAGGTAATCTCTGCAAGCACTGAAATTGTAGGTAACGAGTAGTTTGATAGCAAGATAATTTGTAACGAGAAAGTAACGATAATAGTAACAAAAGTGCAGCAAGGTATCCCAATCCTTTTAAGGCAAAGGACAGGCCAAAATGGTCTCTTATGATAAGCGAAGCGTTCTTGAGGGTACACGGGAATTTCATCTAGTCACTTTCATCATGTTGGTTTCATTCGTGTTCGCTACTTGATAATTTGATATGTGGGTGGACCGGTGCTTAGGTGTTGTTCTTACTTGAACAAACCTCCTACTTATGATTCACCCCCTCACAAGCATCCGCAACTATGAGAAAAGTATTAAGATAAAATCTAACCATAGCACTAAACTTTTGGATCCAAATCGGTCCCTTACGAAGTAGCGCATAGACTAGGGTTTAAGCTTTTATCACTCTAGTAACCCATCATCTAATAACTACTCCACAATGCATTCCCTTTGGCTCAAATATGGTGAAGTGTCATGTAGTCATCATTCACATGAAACCACTAAGGGAATCACAACATATATACATATCATCAAAATATCGAACACATATCAAGTACATATGATTATTTGCAACATGAATTCTCCCGTGACCTCAAGAACAAAAGTAACTAATCACAAATGATAATCATGCTCAAGATCAGAGGGGTATTAAATAGCATAATGGATCTGAACATATAATATTCCACCAAATAAACCATATAGTAATCAACTACAAGATGTAATCAACACTACTAGTCACTCACAGGTACCAATCTGAGGTTCAGGTACAAAGATTGAACACAAGAGATCAACTAGGGTTTGAGAGGAGATGGTGATGTTGAAGATGTTGATGGAGATTGCTCTCCCCAAGATGGGAGAGTTGTTGGTGATGACGATGAGGATGATTTCCCCCTTCGGGAGGGAAGTTCCCCCGGTGGAATCGCTCCACCGGAGGGCGAAAGTGCTCCTGCCCAAGTTCCGCCTCAAGACGGCGGCGCTCTGATACGTCTCCAATGTATCTACAATTTTTGATTGTTCCATGCTATTATATAATCTGTTTTGGATGTTTTATATGCATTAATATGCTATTCTATATTATTTTTGGGACTAACCTATTAACCTAGAGCCCAGTGCCAGTCCATGTTTTTCCTTGTTTTTGAGTTTCATAGAAAAGGAATACCAAACGGAATAAAACCTTCGTGATGATTTTTTCTTGGACCAGAAGACAACCAGGAGACTGGGAGATGAAGTCGGAGGAACCACAAGGCGGCCACAAGGATGGAGGGTGTGCCCAGGGGGTAGGGCCCGCCCCCCACCCTTGTGGGGCCCTCGTGCACCTCCTGACCTAATTCATTCGCCTATATATACCCATATATCCCCAAACCAACAGGGGCATCCATGAAAACACTTTTCCACTGTCGCAACCTTCAGTGCCCATGAGATCACATCTAGTGGCCTTTTCCGGCGTCCTGCCGGAGGGGGATTCGACCATGAAGGGATTCTATATCAACTCTATTGCCCTTCCGATGAAGCATGAGTAGTTTATCTCAAACCTACGGGTCCATAGCTAGTAGCTAGATGGCTTCTTCTCTCTCTTTGATTCTCAATACCATGTTCTCCTCGATGTTCTTGGAGATCTATTTGATGTAATACTCTTTTGCGGTGTGTTTGCTGAGATCCGATGAATTTTGGATTTATGATCAGCTTATCTATGAATATTATTTGAATCTTCTCTGAATTCTTTTATGCATGATTTGATATCTTTGTAATCTCTTCGAACTATCGGTTTGGTTTGGCCAACTAGATAGGTTTTTCTTGCAATGGGAGAAGTGCTTAGTTTTGGGTTCAATCTTGCGGTGTCCTTTCCCAGTGGCAGTAGGGTGATACGTCCATTTTTCATCATGCTTTTATATCGATATTTATTGCATTATGGGTTGTTATTTCACATTATGTCACAATACTTATGGCTATTCTCTCTTATTTTACAAGGTTTACATAAGGAGGGAGAATGCCGGCAGCTGGAATTCTGGGCTGGAAAAGGAGAAAATATTAGAGACCTATTCTGCACAACTCCAAAAGTCCTGAAAATCCACGGAATACCTTATAATAAATAATGAAAAATCCTCGCCAAGGATGAAGACTAGGGGCCCACACCCTGCTCACAAGGGTGGGGGTGCCCCCCTAGGGCGCGCCCCCTACCTCGTGGGCCCCCTGGTGGCTCTCCAATGACCATCTTCTCCTATATGAAGTCTTTCGTCGAGAAAAAAATAAGAAGCAACCTTTCAGGACAAAACTCCGCCGCCACGAGGCGGAACCTTGGTGGATCCAATCTAGAGCTCTGGCAGAGTTGTTCTGCCGGGGAAACTTCCCTCCCGGAGGGGGAAATCATCATCATCGTCATCACCAACGCTCCTCTCATCGAGAGAGGGCAATCTCCATCAACATCTTCATCAGCACCATCTCATCTCAAAACCCTAGTTCATCTCTTGTATCCAATTCTTGTCTCCAAGTCCGGGATTGGTGCTAGTAGGTTGCTAGTAGTGTTAATTACTCCTTGTAGTTGATGCTAGTTGGTTTAATTGGTGGAAGATCATATGTTCAGATACTTTATGCATATTATTACCCCTCTTATTATTAACATGAATATGCTTTGTGAGTAGTTACGTTTGTTCCCGAGGACAAGGGAGAAGTCTTGCTATTAGTAGTCATGTGAATTTGGTATTCATTCGATATTTTGATGAGATGTATGTTGTCTAGCCTCTAGTGGTGTTATGTGAATGTCGACTACATAACACTTCACCATTATTTGGGCCTAGAGGAAGGCATTGGGAAGTACTAAGTAGATGATGGGTTGCTAGAGTGACAGAAGCTTAAACCCTAGTTTATGCGTTGCTTCGTAAGGGGCTGATTTGGATCCATATGTTTCATGCTATGGTTAGGTTTACCTTAATACTTTTGTTGTAGTTGAGGATGCTTGCAATAGAGGTTAATCATAAGTGGGATGCTTGTTCAAGTAAGAACAACACCCAAGCTCCGGTCCACCCACATGTCAAATTATCAAAGTACCGGACGCGAATCATATGAACGTGATGAAAACTAGCTTAACGATATTCCCATGTGTCCTCGGGAGCGCTTTTCCTTATATAAGAGTTTGTCCAGGCTTGTCCTTTGCTACAAAAAGGATTGGGCCACCTTGCTGCACTTTATTTACTTTTGTTACTTGTTTCTCGTTACAAATTATCTCATAACAAAACTATCTGTTACCACTTATTTCAGTACTTGCAGAGAATACCTTGCTGAAAACCGTTTATCATTTCCTTCTGCTCCTCGTTGGGTTCGACACTCTTACTTATCGAAAGGACTATGATAGATCCCCTATACTTGTGGGTCATCAAGACTCTTTTCTGGCGCCGTTGCCGGGGAGTGAAGCGCCTTTGGTAGGTGGAATTTGGTAAGGAAAAATTTATATAGTGTGCTGAAATTTACTGTCACTTGTTACTATGGAAAGTAATCCTCTGAGGGGCTTGTTCGGGGTATCTTCACCCCAACCAGTAGAGCAAAGAGTTGCTCCCCAACCTACTGAACCTATTGAAAATGAATATGAAAATGAAATTCCTCATGAGTATCCTTCGGGTATGATAGAAAAACTGCTAGCTAATCCTTTTACAGGAGATGGAACAAAGCATCCTGATGAACACCTAATATATGTGGATGAAGTTTGTGGATTATTTAAGCTTGCAGGTATACCCGATGATGTTGCTAAGAAGAAGGTCTTCCCTTTATCTTTGAAGGGAGACGCATTGATATGGTATAGGCTATGTGAGGATACGAGATCATGGAACTATAGAAGATTGAAATTGGAATTTCATCAAAAGTACTACCCTATGCATCTTGTTCATCGTGATTGCAATTATATATATAATTTTTTGCCTCATGAAGGAGAAAGCATCGCTCAAGCTTGGGCGAGGCTTAAATCAATGTTATATTCATGCCCCAATCATGAGCTTCCAAGAGAAACAATTCTTCAAAAAATTTATGCTCGGCTTTCTGAAAATAATCGCACCATGCTCGATACTTCTTGTGCTGGCTCTTTTATGATGAAGACTATTGGATTTAGATGGGATTTATTGGATAGAATTAAACGCGTCTCTGAAGATTGGGACCTCGAAAATGGTAAGGAGTCAGGTATGACACCTAAGTTTGATTGTGTTAAATCTTTTATGGATACCGATATTTTCCGTAAGTTTAGCACTAAATATGGACTTGATTCTGAGATAGTAGCTTCTTTCTGTGAATCTTTTGCTACTTATGTTGATCTCCCTAAGGAGAAGTGGTTTAAATATCATCCTCCCATAGAAGTAAAAGTAGCTGCACCTATTAAAGTTGAAGAAAAGACTGTCACTTATAATGATCCTATTGTTCCTACTTGTTATGTTGAGAAACCACCTTTCCCTGTTAGGATAAAGGATCATGCTAAAGCTTCAACTGTGGTTCGTAAAAGCAATATTAAGACATATACACCTCCTGAGCAAGTTAAAGTAGAACCTAATATTGCTATTGTTAAAGATCTATTGTCTGATAATATAGATGGGCATGTTATTCAGTTCTGCGGTGAAACTGCTAGAATTGCTAAACCTTGTAATAAAGATAAACATAGACCTGTGGTAGGCGTGCCTATTATTTCTGTTAAAATAGGAGATCATTGTTATCATGCCTTATGTGATATGGGTGCTAGTGCTAGTGCAATACATATTGACTTATACAAAGAAATTATGCATGACATTGCACCTGTTGAGTTAGAAGAAATTGATGTTACTATTAAACTTGCTAATAGAGATACTATTTCACCAATGGGAATTGTTAGAGATGTTGAAGTCTTGTGTGGGAAAACTAAATATCCTGCTGATTTTCGTGTTCTTGGTTCCCCACAAAATAGCTTTTGTCCCATTATATTTGGTAGACCCTTCTTAAATACTGTTAATGCTACCATAGATTGCACAAGGGATGTTGTTACTGTCGGCTTAGATGATATGACTCATGAATTTAATTTCTCTAAATTTAGTAAACAACACCGTGAAGAAGAATTGCCTAGTAAGGATGAAATTATTGATCTTGCTTCTATTGCCGTACCTCCTAGTGATCCTTTAGAACAATATTTGCTAGACCATGAGAATGATATGTTTATGAATGAAAGAAGGGAAATAGATGAAGTATTCTTTAAACAGGAACCTATGATGAAACACAATTTGCCTGTTGAAATCCTAGGGGATCCCCCTCCACCTAAGGGTGATCCCATGTTTGAGCTTAAACCGTTGCCTGATAATCTTAAATATGCTTATCTTGATGAAAAGAAGATATATCCTATTATTATTAGTGCTAACCTTTCAGAGCATGAAGAAGAAAGATTACTGAAAACTCTGAAGAAGCATCGTGCTGCTATTGGATATACTCTTGATGATCTTAAGGGCATTAGTCCCACTCTATGTCAACATAAAATAAATTTGGAAGCAGATGCCAAACCAGTTCGTGATCCTCAACGACGTCTGAATCCTAAAATGAAAGAAGTGGTAAGAAAAGAAATACTAAAGCTTCTGGAAGTAGGTATAATTTATCCTGTTGCTGATAGTCAGTGGGTAAGTCCTGTTCATTGTGTCCCTAAGAAGGGAGGTATTACTGTTTCTCTTAATGATAAAGATGAATTGATTCCACAAAGAATTATTACAGGTTATAGGATGGTAATTGATTTCCGCAAATTAAATAAGGCTACTAAGATCATTACCCCTTACCTTTTATCGATCAAATGCTAGAAAGATTATGCAAACATACACATTACTGCTTTCTAGATGGTTATTCTGGTTTCTCTCAAATACCTGTGTCGGCTAAAGATCAATCAAAGACTACTTTTACATGCCCTATTGGTACTTTTGCTTATAGACGTATGCCTTTTGGTTTATGTAATGCACCTGCTACCTTTCAAAGATGCATGATGGCTATATTCTCTGACTTTCGTGAAAAGATTTGTGAGGTTTTCATGGACGACTTTTCCGTCTGTGGATCTTCTTTTGATGATTGCTTGAGCAATCTTGATCGAGTTTTGCAGAGATGTGAAGAAACTAACCTTGTCTTGAATTGGGAAAAGTGCCACTTTATGGTTAATGAAGGTATTGTCTTGGGCCATAAAGTTTCTGAAAGAGGTATTGAAGTTGATAAAGCCAAGGTTGATGCTATTGAAAAGATGCCATGTCCCAAGGACATCAAAGGTATAAGAAGTTTCCTTGGTCACGTCGGATTTTATAGGAGGTTCATTAAGGACTTCTCAAAAATTTCTTGGCCTCTGACTAATTTATTACAAAAAGATATACCATTTGTCTCTGCACCTATTGTTCAGCCACCTGATTGGAATTTACCCTTTGAAATTATGTGTGATGCTAGAGGTTATGCTATAGGTGCTGTTCTAGGGCAAAGAGTTGATAAGAAATTAAATGTTATCCATTATGCTAGTAAGACTCTAGACAATGCTCAAAGAAATTATGCTACTACTGAAAAAGAACTTTTAGCAGTTGTATTTGCTTGTGATAAGTTCAGACCTTATATTATTAATTCTAAAGTAACTATCCACACTGATCATGCTGCTATTAAATATCTTATGGAGAAGAAAGTTGCTAAACCTAGACTTACTAGAAGAACGCTCGTGCGTTGCAACGAGGCCACATTAAATTTACAAGCTTAATATCAATTATGTTAATATTCTCATACATATTAAGTGACATTGACGACCTTTTTTACCATCAAATTCTCACACACACACCCTTTCTCTCTCTTCCTCACTCTCTCTCTCTCTCTCCCTCTCCCTCACTCGGGAGGTGGGACGAAAATAAACCCGGAACGGAGACTACCAACTGAGACATTAGGAGTAGAGATCATTTAGTTGATAAGAATAAATAGAAAACGGTGTTAAAAAGGAGAAACAGATTAGAATACATTGAAAAACCAAAAGGACAATGTAAAAGGGGATTCGCCCTGCCCCCCGGGCCTTGCCACCGAACCGGCTCAGCGGTCCAGTCCCCGCGCGGTCGTCTTCTCCTGTTCCCCGAGTCGCGTCTCTACAGAGCCGGGCTCCCGCCCGACCACCTCGCTGGCATCAAAGGGGAATGGATAAGGGTGACGCCCTTCCTTCCCTGTCCCCATGGCCTCACTCCTCCTCGACACCCCCTCCCAAATCCACTTCTCCTCCTTGCTCGCTCGATCCCGTCGATCTGGACGAAGTCAGACGCCACGGCCACCATGACCGACCCCGTCCACATGGCCACTGCCCTCCCTGCGGGCTAGGAGCTTGTCGAGGAGCTCCGAACGCCTTCGCTACTTCGTCTGCACCAACGAGATCAAGTCCAGCACCCCCGCATCAACGTCGCTGCCGTCTTCCTCAACCTTGGGCCATCGCGACATTGCCGTTCGATCCGCGCAGCCCCGAGCTCCCATGTCTTCCCCTAGGGCGCCATTGACACCGCCATGATATCCTCTTGCCTTTCCCCTGTTTCCCCTCTCATTTGCCCTCGTTAGGTATTTCGCCGTGGCCGAGAACCGCCGTCCTCCATGGCCATTGCAGGGGTAGCCACCGAGCTCCTCGGATTGACCCCGTGGCACATGCCCGCTCCTATGCACGCCCATGCCCGAGCCTGCCGCTCTTCTTCCGCGCCCGCGGGGCCACTCCCTCTCCATGCCCATGCCCGTGCTACACCGCGTCGGTCGCGCCTGCCACTGTCGTCGCGCTCGCCGCAGCCACCGCACCACTGTGCCCCGCGCGACACACACCCTGGCCGCGCGCCACACTCTCGCTGGCTGCGCTCGCCCCGTCTGCTGCCGCCTATCGTGCCCCTGCCTCGCGCCGCCTCCAGTCGTGGCCATCTTCTGCCGGCCGCCCCCTCAGCCACGCCGGCCGCATCTCTGCCCTCCACCATCGGCCGCTCGCCTCGCCTGCTGCGTGTTGCTTCCTACTGCTATGCGCTGCTCTATCGCTGGTACGCTGTTGCGCCATGCCCTCGACACCGCCGTGGACAAATGTGGCGGAGGGATTGTTAATGGAGTACGAGAAGGAGGTGGCGGAGAAGGTGTGGAGAGGGAGGAGGTCTGGGGTGGTGTCACCTGACTGTGGTGGAGGTGTTTATGCGAGGAGCCGGAGTGGAAGGAGAGGTCACAATTGGAAAGAATCGCAAAAAAAATCATAACCCGGAGATCTCAGTTCAAAAAAATGCTAATATCGATGGAGGGATGATTTCCTTCAATAGGTGGAAAACATAGGAAATATTGGTTGTTATCAAGGAAAGGTAAAAATTTAGGAAAGTTAGGATTTTTGAACTGATTTCTATGCAAATGGGGTTTTATTGTTTGGTAACGTGATATCAGTACCTGCCCATTTGTGACGTGTCTGATTAGGAAAGTTTGCAAATGTTAAGAAACTATTTATTGGGAGGAAAGTTGTGACGTGTTTGTTATTTGTTTCTTAAAACATTTCACTAATAAGAGAAATCGATTGATTTAGATAAGTTAGGAAAGTTAGATTAAAATGTATTATTGTTTCCTGAAAATCTGTTATTTGTTTCCTAAGACAAATTGAACCAATAAAAGGAATCGATTGATTTGCATAATTTAAGGAAGTTAGATTAAAATGTATTATTTGTTTCCTGAAAATCTGTTATTTGTTTCCTAAGACAAATTGAACCAATAAAAGAAATCGATTGATTTGCATAATTTAAGGAAGTTAGATTAAAATGTATTATTTGTTTCCTGAAAATCTGTTATTTGTTTCCTAAGACAAATTGAACCAATAAAATGAATCGATTGATTTGCATAGTTTAAGGAAGTTAGATCCGTGATTTGTTATACGTTAGGAAAGTTCTGGTTGTAATAAAGAGTGGAGAGAAAAATAAACCGATGGACCGGGGTGGGAGGGGGTGGTGGGAGGAGAGACGAAAAAAAACTGTGAAAATAAACTGCGGACCAGGGTGGGAGGGGGTGGTGGAAGGAGAGACGGAAAAAACCAGCGAAAATAAACCGTGGAGACGATTCACCAACTCGTCCATTAGGAGTAGAGATTAGATGGGTTCTCTTGCTACAAGAATTTGATTTACATATTGTTGATAGAAAAGGAGTTGAGAACCCCGTTGTAGACAACTTATCTAGGTTAGATAATGTTCTTGATGACCCACTACCTATTGATGATAGCTTTCCCAATGAACAATTAAATGTCATAAGTACTTCTCATAATACCCCTTGGTATGATGATTATGCTAATTACATAGTTGCTAAATTTATGCCACCTAGCTTCATATACCAACAAAAGAAAAAATTTCTTCTATGATTTGAGACATTACTTTTGGGATGACCCACATCTTTATAAAGAAGGAGTAGATGGTGTTATTAGACATTGTGTACTTGAGCATGAATAGGAACAGATCCTACGCAAGTGCCACTCCGAAACTTATGGAGGACACCACGCGGGAGATAGAACTGCACATAAGGTATTGCAATCCGGTTTTTATTCGCCTACTCTCTTCAAGGATGCCCGTAAGTTTGTCCTATCTTGTGATGAATGTGAAAGAATTGGTAATATTAGTAGACGTCAAGAAATGCCTATGAATTATTCACTTGTTATTGAACCATTTGATGTTTGGGGCTTTGATTATATGGGACCTTTTCCTGCCTCTAATGGATATACACATATTTTAGTTGCTGTTGATTACGTTACTAAGTGGGTAGAAGCTATTCCAACTAGTAGTGCTGATCATAACACTTCTATTAAAATGCTTAAAGAAGTTATTTTTCCGAGGTTTGGAGTCCCTAGATATTTAATGACTGATGGTGGTTCACATTTTATTCATGGAGCTTTCCGTAAAATGCTTGCTAAATATGACGTCAATCATAGAATTGCATCTCCGTATCACCCACAGTCTAGTGGTCAAGTAGAATTGAGTAATAGAGAACTCAAATTAATTTTGCAAAAGACCGTCAATAGGTTTAGAAAGAATTGGTCCAAGAAACATGGTGATGCATTATGGGCCTATAGAAGTACATATAAAAATCCTATGGGTATGTCTCCGTATAAAATGGTCTATGGAAAAGCATGTCATTTACCTCTCGAACTAGAACATAAGGCATATTGGGCTATTAAAGAGCTCAACTATGATTTTAAACTTGCCGGTGAAAAGAGGTTATTTGATATTAGCTCACTTGATGAATGGAGAACCCAAGCTTATGAAAATGCCAAGTTGTTTAAAGAAAAGGTTAAAAGATGGCATGACAAAAGGATACAAAAGCGTGAGTTTAATGTAGGTGATTATGTATTGCTATACAACTCTCGTTTAAGATTTTTTGCAAGAAAACTTCTCTCTAAATGGGAAGGCCCCTATGTTATCGAGGAGGTCTATCGTTCCGGTGCCATAAAAATCAACAACTTCGAAGGCATAAATCCGAAGGTGGTAAACGGTCAAAGAATCAAACATTATATCTCAGGTAATCCCATAAATGTTGAAACCAATATTATTGAAACCGTAACCCCAGAGGAATACATGAGGTTCGCAAGCCTGAACAGGTGCCATACTATTCCGCGGCCCGGAATCTAATGGAAAATTTTCAACATGTTGAAGTGCTCCATGTCCCGTGAAGTAGGAATGCACCTACTGATGCCTTGGTGAAACTAGCAGCGGCGTTGGTGCTTCCTTAAGATAAAACAATGCAGGTGAATGTGGAAGAAAGGTGGCTACTCCCGGCGGTCTTGGAGCTCATCCCGGCGGAGTACGAAGTCAATACCGTCATGACAAATGCCGTAGAGGAGGGCGAGTGGCTGCAACCATTCATCGACTACTTCAAGCATGGGAGCCTCCCCGACGACCCTGTCACGAGGCGCCAACTACAACGATGACTTCCTTTCTACCTTTTTGAAGCAGGTGTCCTATATAGGCGTTCGCATGGGCAGGAGGTCCTACTTCGATGCGTCAACCGAAGTGAAGCCGACAAGATCCTACAAGAGATGCATCATGGAGTCTGTGGCGGGCACCAAGGAGGGGCCAAGATGTATCATAGTATACGTCTAGCAGGATACTACTGGCCTGGCATTATGTCAGACTGCCTTCGGGTGGCTAGATCGTGCCACAATTGTCAAGTTCATGGTGATTTCAAGCACAGGCCGCCGGTCCCTCTTCACCCTACCATTCCCTCTTGGCCATTCGATGCCTGGGGAATCGACGTCATCGGCCCTATCGACTCTCCATCTTCCAAGGGACATCACTTCATCCTCGCCGCGACGGACTACTTCTCGAAGTGGGCGGAAGCTGTCCCGTTACGGGAGGTTAAGAGTGACAACGTCATCAACTTCCTAGAGCGAAACATCATATATCGCTTTGGGATACCTCATCGGATCACCTCCGACAACGGCAAGGCCTTCAAGTCCAACAAGATGTACAGGTTCACGGAGAAGTACAAGATCAAGTGGAACTACTCCACCGGCTACTACCCTCAAGCTAACGGTGCGATCGAGGCTTTCAACAAGACGCTCGGCAAGATACTCAAGAAGACGATGACAAGGAATCGAAGAGACTGGCATGATCATCTCTTCGAGTCCTTATGGGCGTACCGTGTCACAGTTCGTACCCCAACGCAGGCGACTCCGTTTTCTCTCGTTTACGGGATTGAGGCGGTCCTACCACTGGAGGTCCAGCTACCCTCTTTGAGGGTGGCTATCCAAGATGAGATCACCCAAGACGAATAGGTACAACTGCGGTTTCAGGAGCTCGACGCCCTTGAAGAGGGGCGGCTTAATGCCCTACAAAACCTGGAGCTTTACCGCCAGAATATGGTGAGAGCTTACGACAAGCTCGTCAAGCAACGCGTCTTCCGAAAAGGCGAGTTGGTTCTTGTGCTCAGGCGGCCCATCATCGTGACGCACAAGACGAAGGGCAAGTTCGAACCAAAGTGGGAAGGGCCATACGTCATCGAGCAAGTCTACGACGGGGGAGCATACCAGCTTGTAGATTCCCAGGGAGTCCGACATATGCCCCCAATCAACGGAAGGTTCCTCAAAAAATATTTTTCTTAAAATTTTGCCTCTTTTGTTGCCTTTTGGATTTTCACTGGGGAAACTTTTTCTGTGGGCTTTCGGATCCATGATGCATTCTCCTTAGCATTTCGTGGATATATCTAGTTTTCCCCATTTTTTACGGACTAAATCCAACAAAAAATGGCTTTCCCCTATCGCCCTACGCTGTTGATTGAAGTTTCGGCTACCCTAGGACTTGTTGGAGGGCGGCACAATGTGTCAAGTTGCAGGTGGAGCGGCTCCTACACCCACAATGCACGACACGTACCAGGTGTATGCTTCCGGAGGCAGCGGAGATGATTACTTGGGCACTTCTAAGTATTGAGACCCCATGCTCTTCATGTTTCCCGGCATGCCTCGTGTTCACATAGGCTCACACCCCAGGGAAGACTATAAGAAAAGATCATGGAGGGCTGCCTGACCCAACACAAGTTGGTTTGGTGCGTAGTCACATGGCAACCCTAGGGTGCGCCACCAGAAGCCCCAGATAATGTGCTGGAGGGTTTTTCCTAGTCCATAGAGGTGAACAGTTCCCTTCCAATTTCCCAAGGTGGGTCCCCAAGAAATCCTGGAAGAAGAGTCCTCAAGAAGTTCAGCCGAATGTCAAAGCAAGTCCATGAAGTTCGCGGCCCATCAATCATCCGCGTGAGCAATCAAGATGAAATTCCAAAAGTCCAAGAAGAAAATTCAAGAAAGAAAATCTCAACAGTCCAAGAAGCAATCAAGAGGTCCCAAGCAGTAAGGAACCCACTCGAAGGAAGGCGGGGGATAGCTATTCACCACCCCTCAATATGCATGAAGAAAAATCGCCAAGCTGTTGTCCCAAAACCATTTAACCTGAACTTACCACACCCAAGTCTCTGGGTTTATGGGGCGTGTGGAGGGGGCATGTTGAGCCGTGGGGGCCCTCAATATGATAATGGGCTAGAGTATGAATTTTTGTTGCCTCTCGGAAGCATCCCGAAACACAACGTCTTCATACACGTACACCAAAGCTATTTAAGTTGTTGAGTTACAATCGTCAAGGTCTTTCGACGGTTCCCAATGACAAGTCCTTCGGTAGCCTTCTCGGATATCACGCCTATAGCTGGTGTATAGCGGGAAAGCCAACATTTTAAAACCGGCAAACTTTTTTTCTCTCTCTTTGTCGCCTGTTTTTATTTGGTGTTCCTAGCTGTGCTCCTCCAACATCTTTTGCAGCCATGGAGAGACACTCCCTGTCATCGTCGACGGCATTCTGACGACAACCGCTACATCGAACTACGTCCTGGGTGTTTGGGTGCAGCAGTACCCATGCATCCCTGACAACACCGACGACAGCCCGACAACCAATGGTCTACACCGACACGCACGATGGGCGACAGAAGGCAACACCTGCACTCATGAATGTGGAGCCGATTCGTCTCCGCAACCCCGTCTCCAACAACAATGAAGCATAGGGGCAACGTCAACCCCTTAACTATTCGTAAGGCCGATGGCATCCCGGCGCACCACCAGAATTGCCACACCATGGATGGAGTGACGGTTCGCTCAACGAAGGGGAGTTATCGACGGTCTACCGATGCCTCGCCTACATCAATACCAAGAGATCACGGGAGCAGTGCAACGCGCCGGTGCGGCTAGCATGAATCTGTGAAACCCTCCAATCAAGTCGGCTGGCACCGTAGCAGCTAGACGGTCGCAACGAGATTGGTAAAAAAACTCTTTTTGTTTTCAGGACAAGGCATGATGTTTCGCCATGGAATGAAGACGAGATAAGGTTTGCCTCATTTATCGGCATCGTGCTTATTATATGATCCAACAAGCACCCTAGAGAACACAGGTGCGGATGGACATGCCTACACTAATTTACATTACTATCAATCAATGATCTTCGGGATGATGCTCAATATCACGAACCTCGGGTCAATATCTCTTTAGGTTGCACACATGTTGATGCGCCAATTCGTTACAGAAAAAGAAAGTTTTCACCAAACTAAGTTCAATCGCTTCACGCTCGAACTTTATTTGGTGAGGGGGCATTTGTTCGATGGATATTTTTCTTTATTAATGATTATCTTTGAGTTTTTTTGGCACAAGTAATGTACGTGTGAGATTGGGCTTATTATCATATGTACATAGCTTATGCATGCACGTTCAAAACTAAAAATAGGGGGTTTGCGTGTACGCGAAGAGTTTTGCCTTGGACTAGTATTTATACGCTATATGTACGTACTCGTGTGTCTCGGCCGGCCGGCAAGCTCGCGCCCGTATATACCCGAATACCCGCAAGCCTCAAACCATGCATATACGTGTACCTGTACAGTAGCCCACTCCTGTACTAACTGGTCTTTGGTTTAGTTTTGCACAGGTATCCAAGTTAAGTTTATTACATGCTTCGTACTGCACTGGAGGGCAAGTTTATATCTTTGCATGCACACGTAAACGTAAGGTAGCATGCATGTATTTTCTTTTGGTAGATTATACGCGGCAGCCACGTACGCATGCATACATGCTGGAGTATTCGCAGGCCGGCCGGCACACACACGTATTTACCCGACGAGAGGCAGGCCCATAATCACATGTAGGCAAAATGTTTTCCTTTCTTTTTGCAGGCTCAAACGGAAAAGTTCTAGCAGAAGGAAGGTGTAGAAACGACATCGGGAGCCATGGAGGACAAAGGCGTGGAGGCTCGCAATGATGCCGCCGCCGTTCCACGGTGGATAGCGGCGCGGAGCCCGCCAAGACGACATCAACGCTAATATAACCAAGCCGGTGCCATGGAGAACGGAGGCGTGGAGCTTACAAGGATGCCATTGCCGTGCCGCGGTGGATGGCGGTGCGGAGCTCGCCAAGACAATGCACGTCGCCAACATCAACCGGTACTACAAAGGATTGTGGCGTGGAGCTCGCAAGGAGGAAACTACCAATGTCTACCTCGTCAAGATGGAGCCCATGACCCGGAGCCATGGAGATGACACACGCCCTCGGTGCTGCCCGCAACACGGAGCCCGCGATGCGAAGAAGATAACGCTACGCAATGACGTGGCTTCACCAACCCTTACCATTACATGGTGCTATTTGCGACACGAAGCCCATGAAGACGAGGCGTGATAGCGAGAAGGCGACTTGACTTCACCAACACTAACTCCCGATGGCCCCGCGAGGCGGTGCCCTTGTCTTGGAGGACCGCCGTAAACACGGCGTCCAGCCGAGACGAGGCGCCAACTACACTGGCATTGCCGATCCGAGCGAGCGTTGGTTTTTCACCGACGCCGGTCTCCATAAGAATACTGCCACGAGGCGAACCCCTTGCATACCCGACGAAGCCGCTACATCGTCAAGAAGTCCGAGTAGAGCAGGACCCATGCAACTTCAACATCAACTACATCAACGTTGTCAAACTACATCAACGTTGTCAAGACCGACGAGGCGCGACAGCGAGGGCGAACGTGGCTAGCACAAAGCCATGTTTTGAGCGGCACGTGTACCGACGAGGACACGGGCTTTGCCGCCGCCCACACCACACACACACACCAGCATCATCATGCATGGAGAACGCGAAGCGAAGACGACGAAGACGACCACACGGCTTAATCGGAGGTATCTGCGGAGCAACCCGCGGGAGTAATTAACCGGGAGCTTTTCGAGGCCCCGGGAACCAGGAGACCGCACATCACCATAGTCAAGCAGGCCGCGCTAGTAGGCCACAGAGCGCAATCATTTTTTTATGGGATCTTGTAATTTTGTTCATCCAAAGAGATAAATGAAATACTTGTTTCCCGTATCACTTTTCTTTGTGTACTACGGTACACTGGCACGCCCGTATTTTTTTTTTCTTTTCCTCCGTCGCATGAGAGAAATCCATACTCCTTCTCTTCCTTTCTACCGGAGTGCATATAAGATTTTTCTCGTGTCAAAGAAGTAGTATTTTCAAGAGGTATCTGCACTAATTAGCTTTTGTGTCACATCACTCCCATACTATGGTGTATTACGAGAAATATTAGTGCCAAAAACTCAAAAATCTTTAAATAATCTATGTCACACAAGACAACGTAGTTATCTGAGATTTAGAAAGTCACAAATTAGAAGTTCCTGATAGATGAGTAAAATTCTAAGAACCTGCAAAAGCAACAACATGATAAAAAACATCATCAAATTTGGGACAGTTGGAGTTATCAAGTCATGCATAGAAAGAAGACATGCATAATGAACTAAGAAACATGAAGGGGGGGAGCAAGACAACCACGAACTATCTAATCCATGTTTCTTCGTCATCACGCCAACGCGAAGCACCTGACTTAACCTTGAAAGGATGCGGGATCTAATTAGTATTGACAATGGTGTGCCTAATTATATACAAGAAAGGATATAAAAAAATTCATTAGCGGCTGGGAAAGATGGACCTACCAGACCATGCCACCATAGGAAGTCTGGTTTCTACATAGGTTTTGTCTTATACTTAACTGGTTGTTTCATGGCTCATAGAGTAGCATTATGTATAATGTCATAAGAGAGATTCATCAACTTGACGTCTCTCTGCAGAAACAATCTTTTCAGTTTGTTCAACGTTTGATATAAGAATCTGGCATTTATTTCACGGAGAAACTTATCTCTCAGTGAAACGGTCCCCTTCAATGATGCGTGTAAAACAGGAAATCTAAGGGCCCGTTTGGCAGCTAAGTTTTTCTTAGTATTCTGAAAACATTATGGTTTCTAAAAATACCACAGTTTTAAATACTTGACGGTGTTTTAGTGGTGCACTCATCCTAACAGCAGTTTATCACTGGATACAATATTTCTTTTGAGGAACTGAATATAACTTGAAAAATTGCCGCAATTAGATTGTTGTCATGTTAGGAACAATGCTTCGATACAATTTACACTCATATTGATGTCATGCCAACTAGTGCTAACAAGAGTTCTTCACTGGATATAACTTACGCTGTAGAAATCATTAATTAGATGAACAGACCATGCATGTACGTGAAATTTATAGGGATATTAAAGAATCAAAGGAATTTAACTGTGTTTTGTAGTGTTGCAGGTTCTCTTCCCCTCATGCAGAAGTACTTACATCACTACATCACCTGCAAATCTCTCCTGCAAAAAAGCAGTACTCCATCAGTTACAAATAATCTCCCCCGAAGAAAGGCAACTGTATCAAGAGATATGAGCACTCGAATCTGGATACAGATCAGCAGCGCAACTCGCAGATCAAACACTGGCAGGGTCTTGGAGAGGTCAAGAGGAGGTGCTCACTTCCTTTGGGGCTGGGTAAAAACAAGGATGGGCGAGGACAGCGGGGAATAGTACTTTCACGGGATACACATACAGATGACAAGGGACAGAGTACGACCTGCTGAACTACTATAGTTGAGGATGGGGCATCTATGCTTGCGCCGTCCCTGGCTGTGCGGATGAAGAACGGCGGCCTCTGCATCTCCGCTCGCGTAGAGGAACGGCGGCGGCGGCACCTTCCCCTTCGCGAGGACCGAGGAGGATGGGCGACGATGTCGTGTGTCCCTGACGCGTCGAGAAACTGGCGAGGGAGGCGGGCACGGCGAAGGAACATGAAGAGGGGGCCGAGGGCAAGGGGATTGTGGCGGTGGGAATCCTAGCTCTGCTGGGGACGGCGAAGGAACATGAAGAGGGGGCCGAGGGCAAGGGGATTGCGGCGGTGGGAACCTGTCAGCGACCCTCTCTTCTATGACTGGGTTGGACCTTGGGCCTCCACTCGTGGACCTTGGCCTGCTGGAATACTACACGAGCTGCTACAAATACAGGAGGTGCTGCCCACGAAGGAGGTGGCTTGAACGGATGGGCTTCGGCCTAGGCTTGGCGAGGTGTGCTAGTTCCTCTCTCTTGTAGCTCGTCTTCCTCCTCTGCTCTCCTTCCTCCCCTCAGTCCTCCATTGAAATTCGAAGGTTGTAACCGACTCCATGGCTAATGGAGTGAATTGGTACTGAGATCCTCACAATTGGTATTAGAGCCGTTCGATCCTCCGCCAAATTCCTCAAAAATTTCCACCAAATTTTGCTCTCCATCCTCCGCTTGCATCCTCTTCGACAGAATGCCAAGCCACAAATTCACCTGCCCCGAGGGCGTTCTCCACGCCCTGATCAGCGACGTTCGCCAGGCGGTCACCATCGAGTCGATTCACGAGTTGTTCCGTCGCTCCGGTGATGGGTATGTGATCTGCACTTACGAGCGGGTGGTGGACGGGATGTACGGCGTGGAGGCGTACGTCCAGTTCCGGTCTCGATGGAGGGCGGCCCGAGCTCGAGATGCCCTGGATGGTCATGCTATCTACGATGGCTGCTGCATCCTTGCCGTCAACCTCGTCCCGCCGGTCTACACCACTATCACCATGCCGGATGACGACGGGATGGCGCCCTCGTACTTCTACGACGACACTCCCTACGCGGAGGGGGCTGCAGCATTGGCCGCGGGTGAGCGCCATGATGAGGCGCCTGCTACATCCACCGACGACCTCCAACTCAAGGCGTCCATGGGCGCCATCAGCTCGACTCCGTCCGAGCTCGCCGTGCCTATATCACCAACTCCGTCCGCGACCACCGACAATTCCGTCCTGGAGCTCAGTGTGACTGACAGGGTGCTCGAAGTTGACGCCGCTGCGACGCCCACCACCTGTTCGACAGGGTGCCCAAGCTACCACATGCCCAAGGAGTCGGCGCTCACTTCGTCCATGACACTACCTTCATCTATGGTCGTCGGCAACGGTGCTCTTGAGCTTGGTGCACCTGTACGTGACCTCCATCATTATACTGACAGAGACGACCTAGTGGCGTCGTGCCTAGTTTCCCGGAGTGCATTTACATCCTTCACAATGCTACATGAAGCCTCACCAATGCCTCTGCGTTGGCTGTTTCCTGTCTTTGATCTGGACAACTTTGCAAACACCAGGTGTTCAACTGATTGCCTCGACTACAACACCAGTGAGGACGTAGCTTCAGTTATCGAGCAAAACAGACAGGTACTCTGACCTTTGCCATGGCCTTCCTTTTTCAGTGATTCGGCATGGATTAGCGACATCAGATCCTCGAGTGAATTGGGGAGCCTTATGACGATTGCTTCAACTGGTATAGCTATGCAACAATCAGTGGGTGAGAGCAGTACCATTCTTACATGCATTGCTTGGTGGTTGCTACAGATTTCTTCCAGTTTACTATTGGAATTGCCTTCAAGTGGATCTGCACTCAAATTTATTATGGTGAATTTTTCTGAGTGTGGCAGTCTGGTGATGTGTGAATGGAGAGAACAATTTGGGTTGCAAGATATACTTGTACAGACTACACTTGGCCAAGCTGATCTAGTTTGTTTTGGGGAAACACCTAACCATAAGGAGAAGAGTTCTTATTGTTGTTCGTGGTCCGACCAGGAGAAGTATTCTTGTAGTGCAGTAGAAGTTGATCATGCTACGAGATGGTGCTCTTTTGAACTTAAATCCTGGTCATTGAAGGGGAAACAACTCTGTTTACTAGTATCGGAGGGAGTCAAATCTTGGCCCTGCTGGGATAAAGTTTTGTTTGTTCCTACAGTGATGCGAGCTACATTTGTCAATCATCACAGAGTGGTGCTCCTGTTGATAATAGGAGAAGGACTTATCAGTTTGCAATACCTTGGAAAATTAGACAAGCAGTACCCGAGTGGCAAAGAGGCCCTGTTTGAGCAAGTTACACACTTTCATTCTGAATGTTTTGCATGGGTTCTAGTGGACACTATTTGTGCCTATTCAGATATTGGAGGGAGTGTACATGTCTTTTACTGGTCCAAACCGCCGGATAATAATGGGACGCTAAGATCTTGTACATGCCCAATGCCATGTTTCTTCCATAAGAGGCTGAAGAGTCTTGATCTTCTTCAATGGAAGATTGCCTGGTCAAATGGGAAGTGCTCCGAAATTGCATGTACGAAATTCAGAGACTTGCTGCAAGTACTGATGCAATGGTTACATCCATTACTGGAGGATTGGCTCCAGTTTTGCCCCATTGGAAATGCCTTTTTATATGGCTATTGTTTTGCACAAATTCAGTGGGAGATTGCATGGCTGATTGGTTCCCTACAAGACAATCATTTCCACAGCTTCAAGGAATACTCTAGTTTCTATGCTTTTGAAATTGCATGTATGAGCTATGCATGGGTGCTGAAATTCCATTACGGCATGGTTGAGTTGAGGGATGATCTGTTCTTGCCGGAATCCAATCCATGTGTTCGGATATTGTTATCCCTTCAGAACTTTGGTGAGCGAGCAGAAAGAAACAAATACCAAAAGTTACTTAGTGCCAAGCGACAGTTTGGTAAAAGGCAACTTGTTCGGTCAGTGACTGGGCAATTTTTGAGCAAGCTAGAGTTTACAGAGAGTGGAACTTATACAGTACAATCAACGGTCAAGGCCATGGAATTACAATTGATTGGTATTTTGTTTGTGCAGTCAAAGTGTACAACAATCCCTGGTCAATTTTGCTATTACTTGACAGCTGGTCCTGATTCAGCATATCTGAAATTGAATACAGTTTGTACTTGCTATGCATACATGAGGGCACAGAGACCTTCGCAGGACTGGGCATTATTTTTGTGCTTGAATCTGCAGCACACACTTGTGATGGAATTGCTCATCGTGGTTACAGTATTCGTTCTCTATGAAGTTGGTGCTTTGGTGCTCACAGTCCTGAACAACACAACGTTTGTTAACAACATATATATGGAAATCATGGTTGAGTGCTCTTCTAGAGAGATGATTGCGTGGATGCCCTATTTTGTGCGTACTGATGAGACCTACAGCTCCCAATGCGACATCCTCACAAGATTGACTGACTGGCCTACAACGGGTAAACAACATGCTTTGACTGAGGTTCCTGGAGTGATATCTCTGCAAGCAATGCAACTGACTTGGGATCCAGGAGTGAAGCATAAGGATTGGGTTCAGTATGACTTGCAAACCCCATGGGACCCTGGTGGTGCAATAGGGCATCGACTTGGGGACAAGTCGAATTTTATGGGGGAGGGATTGTCAGCGACCCTCTCTTCTATGACTGGGTTGGACCTTGGGCCTCCACTCATGGACCTTGGCCTGCTGGAATACTACACGAGCTGCTACAAATACAGGAGGTGCTGCCCACGAAGGAGGTGGCTTGGACGGATGGGCTTCGGCCTAGGCTTGGCGAGGCGTGCTAGTTCCTCTCTCTTGTAGCTCGTCTTCCTCCTCTGCTCTCCTTCCTCCCCTCAGTCCTCCATTGAAATTCGAAGGTTGTAACCGAATCCATGGCTAATGGAGTGAATTGGTACTGAGATCCTCACAGAACCCTAGCTCTGCTGGGTATGTCTCTAGTTTAGTATAACTTTCGTGCGCGAGCAGGGACAACGCCAGTGCTAAGGATTCGGAAGAGATGGAGGTGGGTACGCGGAGGTTAGCGCTAAGTGGGGAATGTGGGAGGTTCAACAACACATATGTTATCATCGTTGGTAGACATGCGTTGCTATATGGGGAGCAACCATGAGAATTTTGTATAACTAGACAATGCCTCGCGCGTTGCTGCGGGAATCCATTACAACATTTTTCAGTAATTTGGTTGTATGAAGCTTCTATTGTTGAATTAATAATATATATAAACTAAAGCTAAAGTTTGAAAATATTTTGAATATGTGCCATAAGCTAATGGAAAACTTTTTTCCACCCATGTTGAATGGACTTTCGATGAGGTGACATGTGTGGTGAGGTGAAAAGTGTGCATGAGATCAACTAATAATGGAAAACTTTTTCTCATGCATGTAGTGGTGGGCTTTTGATGAGGTGGCATGTGTGCATGTTGAGATAAATAGAATAGTGGGGATCAACTTCTTATGTATATAGGATTCCTAGAGCATTTTTGTAAGTAAAATACAAAATTAGGTCAGGATACAGGGACGGGCCAAAAATGGCTTACTTCGTCAGGTGAAACAAGCCTTTCATCAGTCAGTACAAGATCCACTTTTCTATTAAAATTTTGTTATATTTTTTCCCTGTTTCAAAAACATAATAAATGGTTTGCTAAAGATGATCAATAAGGAATGAAGGAATGATGCATGATTTAAGACAAATTCTTTCTGGGAATACCATCATGAAGTTATCCTAATATGACGCAACACATACCATATCTACAGCAGTTTACAACCATGTTATGGTTCCTCCGTTCTCAATAAAATTACATGAAGAAATCAATTACCTACAGAACTTACAATCTGATCCATGCGTGTTTTTAGTTTCCCACCAACGATGAACCGAAACATTTTATTAGATCGCAAAACTGAAGCATCTTCCGTCTACCGACTTCATCCATCAGGAGGAACAGAAATCCGAATACCATTATGCTCCTCCATCATGGAATCAGATCAACTATCTACGCGTCCAACCACAAGGAAACGTCATTCGGACTTGAGAAGTGCAGCACTCTTATCAGACAGATAGAAGATCATAGAAAGAAAGAGATGCACGTACATGTTGCGTTCATCGTGTAACAAAGATGTGGATCTGTTGGTGCCCATGATACATACCATGAATGGAGGCCTGGTTCGTCGCCAACGGTTGGAGGCACATAGCTCGTCACCAGCAGCGGCGGAGGATGAGGGCGTGGAGCGGTGGAGGATGGGCGGGGAGGCGGGAGAGGCGGCGAAACAGGGGGCGGGGAGGCGACAGAGGCCGTGGCGGCTGATGGGGGCATGGAACGGCGGCGAGGATAGGCGGGGAGGCGGCGTAGGAGGAGGAGGAGGAGGGGGATTGGGGCGTGGAACGGTGGCAAGGATGGGCGGGAGGTGGCGGCGGCGGAGGAGGATGCACTAGTAGAAAACAGGGCTTTGGTCACGGGGCAATATTCACATTAGTCCTGGTTCTTTCACGAAAGGGGACTAATGTGAGCATTGGTCCCGGTTCGTGCGGCTAAGGCATTAGTCCCGGTTCACCTGAGCCCTCTAGTCCCGGTTTGAGACACGAACCAAGACTAAAAGGTGCGATGCCCTTTAGTCCCGGTTTGTGTCTCAAACCGGGACTAAAGATTAGACCTTTAGTCCCGGTTTGAGACACGAGCCGGGACTAAAGGGTGCGATGCTCTTTAGTCCCGGTTTGTGTCTCAAACCGGGACTAAAGGTCCCATTTTCAAACTCTCCCCCTTGGATCGCCTTTTTTGTTTTGAAAAAATCAAAAGAAAATGACAAAAACGTCAAAATATAAAATCCTTCGAGAGGTAGTTATATTACTACATCTACTAGTTAGGAAAATTTAAAAACTTAAATTTGGACATGTTTTGCAAAAAGTGTAGGGAAAATGTAAAACGGCTATAACTTTTGCATACGATGTCGGAAAAAAACGTATAATATGTTGGAAATATGCCCTAGAGGCAATAATAAATTGGTTATTATTATATTTCCTTGTTCATGATAATCGTTTATTATCCATGCTAGAATTGTATTGATAGGAAACTCAGATACATGTGTGGATACATAGACAACACCATGTCCCTAGTAAGCCTCTAGTTGACTAGCTCGTTGATCAATAGATGGTTACGGTTTCCTGACCATGGACATTGGATGTCGTTGATAACGGGATCACGTCATTAGGAGACTGATGTGATGGACAAGACCCAATCCTAAGCCTAGCACAAGATCATGTAGTTCGTATGCTAAAGCTTTTCTAAAGTCAAGTATCATTTCCTTAGACCATGAGATTGTGCAACTCCCGGATACCGTAGGAGTGCTTTGGGTGTGCCAAACGTCACAACGTAACTGGGTGGCTATAAAGGTACACTACAGGTATCTCCGAAAGTGTCTGTTGGGTTGGCACGAATCGAGACTGGGATTTGTCACTCCGTGTAAACGGAGAGGTATCTCTGGGCCCACTCGGTAGGACATCATCATAATATGCACAATGTGATCAAGGAGTTGATCGCGGGATGATGTGTTACGGAACGAGTAAAAGAGACTTGCCGGTAACGAGATTGAACCAGGCATCGGGATACCGACGATCGAATCTCGGGCAAGTATCGTACCGCTAGACAAAGGGAATTGTATACGGGATTGATTAAGTCCTTGACATCGTGGTTCATCCGATGAGATCATCATGGAGCATGTGGGAGCTAACATGAGTATCCAGATCCCGCTGTTGGTTATTGACCGGGGAGTTGTCTCGGCCATGTCTGCATGACTCCCGAACCCGTAGGGTCTACACACTTAAGGTTCGATGACGCTAGGGTTATAGGGAAAGTATGTACGCGGTTACCGAATGTTTTTCGGAGTCTCGGATGAGATCCCGGACATCACGAGGAGTTCCGGAACGGTCCGGAGGTAAAGATTGATATATAGGAAGTATGGTTTTGGCCACCGGAAGTGTTCCGGGCATCACCGGTAGTGTACCGGGACCACCAGAGGGGTCCGGGGGTGCACCGGGAGGGGCCACCAGCCCCGGAGGCTTGCGTGGGCCATAAGTGGGAAGGGACCAGCCCCTATGTGGGCTGGGGCGCCTCCCACCAAGGCCCAAGGCGTCCTCAAGAGGAGAGGGGGCAAACCCTAGGCGCAGATGGGCCCTAAGGCCCACCCTAGGTGCGCCCCCTCTCTCCCCCTTGGCCGCCTCCCAGATGGGATCTGGGGGCTGCCGCCACCCCTAGGGAGGGAACCCTAGGAGGGGGCGCAGCCCCTCCCCTCCCCCTATATATACTTGAGGTTTGGGGCTGCCCAACACATGTGATTTGCTCTCCCTGTTGGCGCAGCCCTACCCCTCTCCCTTCTCGTCTCTCGTAGTGCTTGGCGAAGCCCTGCTGGAGTCCCGCGCTCCTCCACCACCACCACACCGTCGTGCTGCTGCTGGATGGAGTCTTCCCCAACCTCTCCTTCTCCCCTTGCTGGATCAAGGCGTAGGAGACGTCACCGGGCTGTACGTGTGTTGAACACGAAGGTGCCATCCGTTCGGCACTAGGATCATTGGTGATTTGGATCACGACGAGTACGACTCCATCAACCCCGTTCACTTGAACGCTTCCACTTAGCGATCTACAAGGGTATGTAGATGCACTCTCCTTCCCCTCCTTGCTAGATTACTCCATAGATTGATCTTGGTGATGCGTAGAAAATTTTGAACTTCTGCTACGATCCCCAACAGTGACATCATGAGCTAGGTGTATGCGTAGTTTCTATGCACGAGTAGAACACAAAGTAGTTGTGGGCGTCGATTTTGTCAATTTACTTGCCGTTACTAGTCTTATCTTGATTCGGCGGCATTGTGGGATGAAGCGGCCCGGACCAACCTTACACGTACGCTTACGTGAGACCGGTTCCACCGACTGACATGCACTAGTTGCATAAGGTGGCTGGCGGGTGTCTGTCTCTCCCACTTTAGTCGGGTCAGATTCGATTAATAGGGTCCTTATGAAGGGTAAATAGAAATTGGCAATTCACGTTGTGGTTTTGGCGTAGGTAAGAAATGTTCTTGCTAGCAACCTATAGCAGCCACGTAAAAACTTGCAACAACAATTAGAGGACGTCTAACTTGTTTTTGCAGCAAGTGTTTTGTGATGTGATATGGCCAAAGGATGTGATGAATGATATATGTGATGTATGAGATGATCATGTTCTTGTAATAGGAATCACGACTTGCATGTCGATGAGTATGACAACCGCCAGGAGCCATAGGAGTTGTCTTAATTTATTTATGACCTGCGTGTCAACATAAACATCATGTAATTACTTTACTTTATTGCTAATCATTAGCTGTAGTAGTAGAAGTAATAGTTGGCGAGACAACTTCATGAAGACACGATGATGGAGATCATGATGATGGAGATCATGGTGTCATGCCGGTGACGATGATGATCATGGAGCCCCGAAGATGGAGATCAAAAGGAGCAAAGTGATGATGGCCATATCATGTCACTATTTGATTGCATGTGATGTTTATCATGTTTTTACATCTTATTTGCTTAGAACGACCGTAGCTTAAATAAGATGATCCCTCGCAATAATTTCAAGAAAGTGTTCCCCCTAACTGTGCACCGTTGCGAAAGTTCATCGTTTCAAAGCACCACGTGATGATCGGGTGTGATAGATTCTAACGTTCACATACAACGGGTGTAAGACAAATTTACACACGCGAAACACTTAGGTTGACTTGATGAGCCTAGCATGTACAGACATGGCCTCGGAACACAAGAGACCGAAAGGTCGAGCATTAGTCGTATGGTAGATACGATCAACATGAAGATGTTCACCGATGATGACTAGTCCGTCTCACGTGATGATCGGACACGACCTAGTTGACTTGGATCATGTAATCACTTAGATGACTAGAGGGATGTCTATCTGAGTGGGAGTTCATAAGATGAACTTAATTATCCTGAACATAGTCAAAAGGTCTTTGCAAATTATGTCATAGCTCGCGCTTTAGTTCTACTGTTTAGATATGTTCCTAGAGAAAATTTAGTTGAAAGTTGATAGTAGCAATTATGCGGACTAGGTCAGTAAACTGAGGATTGTCCTCATTGCTTCATAGAAGGCTTATGTCCTTAATGCACCGCTCAGTGTGCTGAACCTCGAACGTCGTCTGTGGATGTTGCGAACATCTGACATACACGTTTTGATAACTACGTGATAGTTCAGTTAAACGGTTTAGAGTTGAGGCACCGAAGACGTTTTGAAACGTCGCGAAACATATGAGATGTTTCGAGGGCTGAAATTGGGATTTCAGGCTCGTGCCCACGTCGAGAGGTATAAGACCTCCGACGATTCTCTTAGCCTGCAAACTAAGGGAGAAAAGCTCAATTGTTGAGCGTGTGCTCAGATTGTCTGAGTACAACAATCATTTGAATCGAGTGGGAGTTGATCTTCCAGATAAGATAGTGATGTTTCTCCGAAGTCATTACCACCAAGCTGCTAGAGCTTCGTGGTGAACTATAATATATCAGGGACATATATGATGATCCTTGAGATATTCGCGATGTTTGACACCACAAAAGTAGAAATCAAGAAGGAGCATCAATTGTTGATGGTTGATGAAACCACTAGTTTCAAGAAGGGCAAGGGCAAGAAGGGATACTTCATGAAACGGCAAATCAGCTGCTACTCTAGTGAAGAAACCCAAGGTTGAACCCAAACCCGAGACTAAGTGCTTCTGTAATAAGAGGAACGGCCACTGGAGCAGAATTACCCTAGATACTTGGTAGATGAGAAGGCTGGCAAGGTCGATAGAAGTATATTGGATATACAATGTGTTAATGTGTACTTTACTAGTACTCCTAGTAGCACCATGGTATTAGATACCGGTTCGGTTGCTAAGTGTTAGTAAACTCGAAATAAAAGGTTGCGGAGTAAACGGAGACTAGCTAAAGGTGAGCTGGCGATATGTGTTGGAAGTTTTTCCAAGCTTGATGTGATCAAGCATCGCACGCTCCCTCTACCATCGAGATTAGTGTTTGCGTTGAGCATAGACATGATTGAATTATGTCTATCGCAATACGGTTATTCATTTAAGGAGAATAATGGTTACTCTGTTTATTTGAATAATATCTTCAATGGTCTTGCACCTAAAATGAATGGTTTATTGAATCTCGATCGTAGTGATACACATGTTCATGCCAAAAGATATAAGATAGTAATGATAGTACCACCTACTTGTGGCACTGACACGTAAGTCATATCGATATAAAACGCATGAAGAAGCTCCATGTTGATGGATCTTTGGGCTCACTTGTTTTTGAAAAGTTTGAGACATGCGAACCATGTCTATTGGTGTATATGCATGAAGAAACTCCATGCAAATGGACCGTTTGGACTCACTTGATTTTGAATCACTTGAGACATGCAAATCATACCACATGGGCAAGATGACTGAAAGCCTCGTTTCGGTAAAATGGAACTAGAAAGCAACTTGTTGGAAGTAATACATTTTGATGTGTGCAGTCCCATGAGTGCTGAGGCGTGTAGTGGATATCGTTATGTTCTTACTTCACAGATGATTTGAGTAGATGTTGAGTATATTTACTTGATGAATCACGAGTCTGAATTATTGAAAGGTTCAAGTAATTTCAGGGTGAAGTTGAAAGATCGTCGTGACAAGAGGATAAAATATCTATGATATGATCATAGAGATGAATATCTGAATTACGAGTTTGGCACAGAATTAAGACATTGTGGAAATTGTTTCACAACTAATACAGCCTGGAACACCATAGTGTGATGGTGTGTCCGAACATCATAACTGCACCCTATTGGATATGATGCATACCATGATGTCTCTTATCGAATTACCACGATAGTTTATGGGCTAGGCATTAGAAACAACCACATTCACTTTAAATAGGGCACCACGTAATTCCGATGAGATGACACCATATGAACTATGGTTTAGAGAAACCTAAGCTGTCATTTCTTAAAAGTTTGGGGCTGCGACGCTTATGTGAAAAAGTTTCAGGCTGATAAGCTCGAACCCAAAGCGGATAAATGCATCTTCATAGGACACCCAAAACAGTTGGGTACACCTCCTGTCTTAGATCCGAAAGCAATAAGGGATTGTTTCTAGAATCGGGTCCTTTCTCAAGGAAAAGTTTCTCTCGAAAGAATTGAGTGGGAGGATGGTGGAGACTTGATGAGGTTATTGAACCGTCTCTTCAACTAGTGTGTGGCAGGGCATGTGGCACCTACACCAATTGAAGTGGAAGCTTATGATAGTGATCATGAAATTTCAGATCAAGTCACTACCAAACCTCGTGGGGTGACAAGGATGCGTACTACTTCAGAGTGATATGTAATCCTGTCTTGGAAGTCATGTTGCTAGACAACAATGAACCTACGAGCTATGGAGAAGCGATGGTGGGCCTGGATTCCAAAATGGCTCGAAGCCATATAATCCGAGAGAGGATCCATATATGAAAACAAAGTGTAGACTTTGGAAGAACTACTTGATGGTCGTAAGGCTGTTAGGTTGTGACGCCCAGATAATTAGGCTACAGTAATCCCACGTTAATGACGCCACGTCACCTTGATTATTGTTGCTAATCTCGCTTTAGTTCAAAACCGATTCAAATTCAAATTCAAAGTCAGGAAAACGATAAAAGTTTTCAAATATTAAAACTAAAATGTTCGGAGTGAACCAAATATTGCATAGATAATTATGATGGGAAAACCGCACGTTTATAAAATGTTTAAATACTATGAGGTAAATAAAACAGTAGAAAAATGATTAATTAAATACCTTTTATAATTAATAAAATGTCAAACTAAGTTATTTGGGGTCTAGATTTTTTGTGTGACTATGGACTAAGTTGAAATACTAAGTTAGATACTAAGTGTATATTTTACTAAATTAAAATGCAACTAAAATAAATAAAGAAAGAAATAATAAAAGAAAACAGAAAACAAACAAAAGAAAAAAAAGGAAAAGAGAGAAAGGCCCCCCCCAGTGGGCTTCGGCCCAGCAGGCCGGCCCGTTTGGCCCGGCCGGACCCCCCCATTCACCTTATCCCCCCCACGCCTCCCTTATCCACCCCCACCGACACCCCACTCCTCCCCCGAAATATCTCCCTTCCCCCCCCCCTCTCTCTCCCGATTGGATCGGGGAGAGGCCCGACCCCGTCGCCCCGGATCCCATCGGCCGGAACACCGCCTCGCCGCCCTCCTCCTCGACGGACCTCCTCGCCGGACTGCTTCCCCGCCGCGCGTCGTCCCCATTCCCTCCCCGCGCCCCGTTGCCCCGTCCCTACGCCCACAGTGAGCCCCGCGAGCCTCCCCTGTTGTTCCCTCGCAACGCCCTCGCCGCATCCTCGGCCGCCCCTATGGACGCGCCCGCGCCTCGATCCCGACCGGCCCGTGCGCCTCCACGGCCCCGCGTGCGCCTGCTCCCTCCGCTCGCCGCCGACCACCCCCCTGCTCGCCGCCGCTGCTCGCTACGGGGCTCGGCCGCGCGCCCGCGCCCCTAGTGCTGCTCCCCCCACCTCCTCTGCTGCGCTCGCCGGCGCCCTCCATCGAGCACCACGGCCCTGCCGCAGCCTGTGCCCCCGATTCTGCTCTGCTGCCGCTGCCCACCCCTCGCCGGACCTCGCCCCCTCCCCTCCCTGCTCAACAGCGCGCGTCCGCGCTTGCCGCTGCCGCGGCCACGCCGCGCTCCCCCCCGTGCCGCCCCGCGGTTGCGCGCTGCTCGCGCCCTCGCCAGCGCTGCTCTCCTCTGTGCCGCACCCGACCACCGGCGCCTGGCCACGGCGCGCACCCCGCCTCGCGCCCGGCTCCAACGGGCGAGCCCTGCCTCCCTATGTCGCCGGCGCCCGCCGCGCCTGCGGTGGCCCTTGCGGCCCCGCCTCTCCGCCGGCCACCACTGCACCTGGCCTCGCCCCCGCTTCCCCTTGCCGGTGCCGCGCCGCCGCTCCGGTGGCCATCGCCGGTCACGGCCTTGCCCGCGCCCCATTCGGGCAGGCGCCCGCACCCGCTCGCCCGCGCCCTCTAGGCCCCGATGGGCCACAGACATGTGGGGCCCGGCCCCAGAACGTTAAAAAAAAGAGAAAAGAAAAAGGAAATAAAAAATGACTTAATAAAATCAATTAATAATTAATTAATTAGTGAATTAATTAACTTAATTAATCTTGTTTAGTTAACCTAATTAAGTATTGTGAGTTAATTAAACTGTTATTAGATTAGTTAAATCCTAATTAGAGTAAACAATGTATGACATGCGGGACCCACACATCAGATTGACCCAGTCAACTCCCTGTTGACTGCTGATGTCATGCTGACGTCATGATGACGTCAGCATGCACTATTCTGGATAATGTTGTATTTAAATAATTAAATAAATCCTGAAAATGATTTAAATCTTTTAAAATTAATATAAAATAAACCGTAGCTCAGATGAAAATACTTTCTACATGAAAGTTGCTCAGAACGACGGGACGATTCCGGATACGCAACCCGTTCGTCCGCCACACCTCCCTAACCTATCGAACTCGCAACTTTACCCCTCCGGTCCTCTGCCCGAAAACGCAAAACACCGGGGATACTTTCCTGGATGTCACCCCCCTTCACCGGTAGCACCTATTACCGCGTTAGGGCACCCCTAGCACCGTTACTTGTCATGTCATGCATCACTATGCACATGCTTGCTTAAATATTTATTGTTTCTCCCCCCTCTTCTCTCGATAGACACCGAGACCGACGCCGCTGCTACCCAGTACGACTACGGAGTTGACGACCCCTCTCTCTTGCCAGGGCAACCAGGCAAGCCCCCCCTTTGATCACCAGATACCGCCTACTCTTCTCTATACTGCTTGCATTAGAGTAGTGTAGCACGTTACTACTTCCTGTTAATCCTATACTGATGCATAGCCTGTCCTTGCTACTACTGTTGTTACCTTTACCTGCAAACCTAATGCTTAGTATAGGATGCTAGCTTATCATCAGTGGCCCTACATTCTTGTCCGTCTGCCATGCTATACTATCGGGCCGTGATCACTTGGGAGGTGATCACGGGTATATACTATATACTTTATACATGATACATGTAGTGACTAAAGACGGGTAGGCTCGTAGGAGCACCCGCGAGTGGATCTTCGAGGCGGAGCGACAAGGCAGGTTCCGACCACCTAGGAGAGAGGTGGGCCTGGCCCTGGTCGGTGTTCGCGGATACTTAACACGCTTAACGAGATCTGGGTATTTGATCTGAGTCTGGCCATTTGGTCTATACGCACTAACCATCTACGTGGGAGCAGTTATGGGTATCCCGGCGTCGTGGTATCAGCCGAAGCCTTCGTGACGTCAGCGACTGAGTGGCGCGCGCCGGATTGGACTGGAAAGCCACTAGGCTAGGTCTGCTTCCGGCCGCGTACGCAACATGCAGGTGTGCAAAGGGCGATGGGCCCAGACCCCTGCGCCATAGGATTTAGACTGGCGTGCTGACCTCTCTGTTGTGCCTAGGTAGGGCTGTGACGTGTTGATCTTCCGAGGCCGGGCATGACCCAGAAAAGTGTGTCCGGCCAAATGGGATCGAGCGTGTTGGGGTATGTGGTGCACCCCTGCAGGGAAGTTTATCTATTCGAATAGCCGTGTCCCTCGGTAAAAGGATGACCCGGAGTTGTATCTTGACCTTATGACAACTAGAACCGGATACTTAATAAAACACACCCTTCCAAGTACCAGATACAACCGGTGATCGCTCTCTCACAGGGCGACGAGGAGAGGATCATCGGTTAGGATTATGCTATGCGATGCTACTTGGAGGACTTCAGTCTACTCTCTTCTACATGCTGCAAGACGGAGGCTGCTAGAAGCGTAGTCTTCGATAGGATTAGTTATCCCCCCTCTTATTCTGGCATTCTGCAGTTCAGTCCACATATGATACCCTTATTCCATTTGATACCCATGCATATGTAGTATAGCTCCTTGCTTGCGAGTACTTTGGATGAGTACTCACGGTTGCTTTCTCCCCCTTTTCCCCCTTTCCCTTCTTTCTGGTTGTCGCAACCAGATGCTGGAGTCCAGGAGCCAGACGCCACCGTCGACGACGACTCCTACTACACCGGAGGTGCCTACTACTACGTTCTGCCCGCTGATGACGACCAGGAGTAGATTAGGAGGATCCCAGGCAGGAGGCCTGCGCCTCTTTCGATCTGTATCCCAGTTTGTGCTAGCCTTCTTAAGGCAGACTTGTTTAACTTATGTCTGTACTCAGATATTGTTGCTTCCGCTGACTCGTCTATGATCGAGCTCTAGTTTTCGAGCCTTCGAGGCCCCTGGCTTGTAATATGATGCTTGTATGACTTATTTTATTTGTAGAGTTGTGTTGTGATATCTTCCCGTGAGTCCCTGATCTTGATCGTACACGTTTGCGTGTATGATTAACCCCGGGGCGTCACAAGTTGGTATCGGAGCCGACTGCCTGTAGGAATCCCCCTTCCACACTCCTTGGCCGAAGTTGAGTCTAGACATTACTAAAACTTTTACTAACACGGTTGTGTGTCTTACGGGCACACGTCGCCATTTGGGTGGTATTAGGATGTTTTACTCCTCGATCCTTACTCTGGGGCTCTGATCTCTCTTCTATTCGGGTTAAAATGAATTAACTAACTCTGACTCTAGGATCTCGTTACTACTTCCACCTGGAGAGCACCTTATTAGGATGATCGTCTACTGCACCAGAAGGTTCCGAAGATACTCTTAATATTCTCTCGAGACTTGTGTCCACCACTTTTTCAATTCCCGACCACCGATAAATCCTTATGGATAAATACTTACACCTGTCACCCTTACTATTATTCCCAGTTAATCTTGTTATTACAAGATACCCCGGAATCTTCTCTATTGTTCCGAGAATACTTTGTGCCTACTGCCTAGCAGTTCCTTGCCACATGAATACCCCTTCAATTAAATCCTCGCACTTGTCGAGTATCCACTCATCCCCAATTGTTCATATGTTTCACAATGGTCTTCGAAATACTATTCGATCCTCCAAAAATCCTTAGTAGCTTATTGCTCTGCAATACTTGCCTGCTTGCATTATGGATGCTTTCCATATGTCTGGCGATATTCGTTAGTATCCTTAGGCATCGTCTTTTGATCCTATTGATTCAACTTGAGTGCGAATGCACGCAATCATCAGTTGATCCTTTTAAATAATCTTTCCGGCTCAGACGTTATTTTAAAACATGAGCTGGATCTCGACCAATCAAATTGCTATTGATTGTACCCTTAAGGCTATTCAACTTATCCATCCCTGATCAGAGCATTGCTTCTGATCCCTTGTCTTGGAATTGATAATTCCTTTGCATTTGAGCCTTGAATTAGTCAGTTGTTTCTAAAGTCTGATCTCCTTGCATTGTTTCTCCCTCTGGTTGAGTACCGATGCTCGCACCAGATCCCTTGAGGACCACCAAATCATTTGCTGGATTTTATCCGACAACGTCCTTCATATTCAATAAGTCTGTGAGCCTTTCCTCGGATACATAATACCTTTGGTAAATTGTATCCTCTGCTTTCTCAAACATGCTCTACTATCGAGCTTGTGTTATTTATTCTTGAAATTTGTGGTATATACTCATAAGATGCCCTGATGGGTTGAACCTATGCCTTCTCTAAACTGTGTGAACTCGAAAGTTTTCACGAGCCATACACTTCTGGTATTTTGCCAAATAAAATTTCAACACTACAACTTCTTCGAAAGTGAGAAGTGAATGAAAGGTTATGCATTGGAGAAGTGGGAGTCGACCTTGAACTTGTGTTCATGCCCATGGACACGATGCAGATCTTATCATTAAAGCTTCTCTTAAATTAATTATTCCTTTGGTATAAGTTCATCTTATATCTGGGATCTGGCCTTTTGCAATCGTGGTTCCGACCATGTTCTCCTTTAAATGTCATTTCGCGTGCAAGTTTAAGCACTTGTTTGCTGCGGGGTAATACCCCAGTCCAACCTCTACTTGATTTGTCGTCGAGTATTACCCCCCTAGTATCTCAAGATTATCACGGAACTGCATAACTTCTTATGGGTTCTTCAATCAAGTACTACATTCTCACTGGTTCCAATTTTTCACGAGCCCTGAGTTATTAAACACTCGAGAACACCGTTAAGTGAACCGATTCCGCACTACGATTCAATAACTATAAGTAATCTTCGTTGCTTATGATTTAATAACCCTTCAAGTTATTCCTAGTCTGATCGGCTATATCATTATCGTGCAACTTTTTAACTATGCTACCTGGTCCTTAACCACGGAGCACAACTTTCGATGGTGAGCTAAGGTTACGCCGATCTCCCTCGTCATTCCATTTCGCCTTGAACAACAAGCTTGATTTCAAGTTTGTGTCCTACCCATGGTTCCAATAACCTCCTGCTTCATCATTCCTTTGACCTGATGTCATCGCTGATTGAATTACATCTTCATGAAATCTCTCGACAAATGTGTCGTGATCATCATCGACCTTATGAGCTCTTCCAGGATATCAATTGAGTTCATGATGAGAAATACTATCCTTGCCCCCACTGATTGTGTTATCTTTGACCACTTTATTGCCTTCCGATCAACACAAACTTGTTCGTGTTTTGTGTTATACCTTGAGTTCCCTGCTATCCAGCATTTGTTCTTCTTTACCTTGGAGTATTACCATCTTTTAATATCAAGGATGTTGTGAGGATTGCTCCTCCTTCTAAGAATTCTTGGTATAGTGATACTTCTCATCATCACCATTCTTTCCTGGTCCTCGCGTTGATTTCAACCGGGGTATGAACAAGTGAACGGAGCTGTTTGGATTCTGCCTTTCTAGCAACCCTATTGCATTGAATAATGGTCGGCCATTCATTCTTAGACTGTCGATTATTGAATCACCATTCTGACATTGGTCGTGCAACCCAACCCATATTTCGGGTGCAACTTTCTACCAATGTTTAATTGTGTATGTTTTCCTCAAACATGCTTCATTATATCATTTGATCCGACAAATGATATTTCCTTGTTCACCTAATTGTGGAAATCCATCTTTTGTTAATCTCGATGAATTACCGCTGATTCCATCAGCCACCTCCTCATCCTCTCGTTGGTTTAATGATGAGCTTTTGTTTCGGAACTCGCTCCCAAAGTTCATTTCCCGATAATCTTACATGGTCATCTCAACAATTGTGTTGCACCTTTTCTTCTCTGGCATCCTAAGTCAGAGGTATCCTGACACCAATCGGATCTAAACCTCGATCAGATATGATGGTTGGGGCATATTTCCAAGAGTTATAACATTGGTCTTTATATGACTCGGTATGGTGGTGTCATGCCTAGCACACCTGACCGGAGGACCTATTGTTGTAGTTCCTTTTTAGCAAGCTTAGCGATTCTTCCATGAGGAAATCGTAAGGTTTATTTTATAAGTTGTTCCTGATGGATCCTTTATGTATCCAAAGTCTGACCTTTGATTGAAGACCATGTCCATGCTATCTCAAAGCATGTCTGTGGTACTCTCTTCATCAACAAGGACATTTGAAGCCCAATGCTAAATGTTTCTTGCTCAATTATCCAAACAACGCTGTATGGGTAATGTCATGAAATTTCTCTCCTCTTATCTAAAAGGGTTTTTCTACTTCATATCCTGCCATGGATATCATGCTCTGCTTGTCCTTGGGAAGGATATATCCCTGAATTATGTGTTTAAAACACATTTTCCTTTCCATTGTTCTGTTTAATCTGATAATCACATTCTCCTTTCCATTGTTCTGTTTAAACTTATTGAGGTTTATATGATCTAAGCAGTAATACGTCACTGCTTTTATAAGCACCTCAGTGTACAACTCTGTCAGTAAGACCCTGTTACTATTGTTGTTGACATTCCGGTAACCACCGATGGACGAGAAACTTTGCCTAATGGTCCGCCTCGTTCAACGAGCAGGAAAATGTTTCTCTTCGTCCCTCGCCCTTGGTACCAACGTTGTTGCCGACATAACTGACATGGTACTCTCTGACATGCCTTGCTATCCTGACCGAGCAAGATGTCACCGCTCCTCCTACTTTTAACCCACATGATGGGCCCATAACCCACAGTTCCACAGGATCGAAACCTGACTCTCCTGTACATCCCTGTTTCGAAGTTATCCCTTGCTCTTCGTTTCGTATGTAATTTGCGAGCCACCTTCCTAGTGATCAATTCAGGTATCGGACGTAATACTTTCCCATCGCTCTGAACCCCTGTCACATTTCGTTTCAGGCAACTAACAGTTGCCTATCCACTTGAAACTCCTTAATTCACCTTCTTAATTTACTCTTGATGACTTTCTTGAATTTCAACTCGAGAGGTGACTCTATACCTCGTTCACTGAGATAGCCCTAAGTACCTAACATGTATTGAGCTTCGTACTTCACGAGTTTTCCCCCTTATATTTTTCGTAAGTACGATGGAGACCCTGAAGGAAGAATGATGACTTCATCATGATTACCCGAAGCCGATAAATGAAGACATCAATGCTATGGACCGACCTCTTCGAGAAGAGCAACCAAGACCGAGAAGACACGTTAGAATTCCGTAACCTAATCCCTTCCCCGCACCTCCCCTCTTAAATCTCGGGACGAGATTTCTTGTAGTGGAGGAGAATTGTGACGCCCGGATAATTAGGCTACAGTAATCCCACGTTAATGACGCCACGTCACCTCGATTATTGTTGCTAATCTCGCTTTAGTTCAAAACCGATTCAAATTCAAATTCAAAGTCAGGCAAACGACAAAAGTTTTCAAATATTAAAACTAAAATGTTCGGAGTGAACCAAATATTGCATAGATAATTATGATGGGAAAACCGCACGTTTATAAAATGTTTAAATACTATGAGGTAAATAAAACAGTAGCAAAATGATTAATTAAATACCTTTTATAATTAATAAAATGTCAAACTAAGTTATTTGGGGTCTAGATTTTTTGTGTGACTATGGACTAAGTTGAAATACTAAGTTAGATACTAAGTGTATATTTTACTAAATTAAAATGCAACTAAAATAAATAAAGAAAGAAATAATAAAAGAAAACAGAAAACAAACAAAAGAAAAAAAGGAAAAGAGAGAAAGGCCCCCCCCCAGTGGGCTTCGGCCCAGCAGGCCGGCCCGTTTGGCCCGGCCGGACCCCCCCATTCACCTTATCCCCCCCACGCCTCCCTTATCCACCCCCACCGACACCCCACTCCTCCCCCGAAATATCTCCCTTCCCCCCCTCTCTCTCCCGATTGGATCGGGGAGAGGCCCGACCCCGTCGCCCCGGATCCCATCGGCCGGAACGCCGCCTCGCCGCCCTCCTCCTCGACGGACCTCCTCGCCGGACTGCTTCCCCGCCGCGCGTCGTCCCCATCCCCTCCCCGCGCCCCGTTGCCCCGTCCCTACGCCCACAGTGAGCCCCGCGAGCCTCCCCTGTTGTTCCCTCGCAACGCCCTCGCCGCGTCCTCGGCCGCCCCTATGGACGCGCCCGCGCCTCGATCCCGACCGGCCCGTGCGCCTCCACGGCCCCGTGTGCGCCTGCTCCCTCCGCTCGCCGCCGACCACCCCCCTGCTCGCCGCCGCTGCTCGCTACGGGGCTCGGCCGCGCGCCCGCGCCCCTAGTGCTGCTCCCCCCACCTCCTCTGCTGCGCTCGCCGGCGCCCTCCATCGAGCACCACGGCCCTGCCGCAGCCTGTGCCCCCGCTTCTGCTCTGCTGCCGCTGCCCACCCCTCGCCGGACCTCGCCCCCTCCCCTCCCTGCTCAACAGCGCGCGTCCGCGCTTGCCGCTGCCGCGGCCATGCCGCGCGCTTCCGCCCCCTCCCCCGTGCCGCCCCGCGGTTGCGCTCTGCTCGCGCCCTCGTCGGCGCTGCTCTCCTCTGTGCCGCGCCCGACCACCGGCGCCTGGCCACGGCGCGCACCCCGCCTTGCGCCCGGCTCCAACGGGCGAGCCCTGCCTCCCTACGTCGCCGGCGCCCGCCGCGCCTGCGGTGGCCCTTGCGGCCCCGCCTCTCCGCCGGCCACCACTGCACCTGGCCTCGCCCCCGCTTCCCCTTGCCGGTGCCGCGCCGCCGCTCCGGTGGCCATCGCCGGCCACGGCCTTGCCCGCGCCCCATTCGGGCAGGCGCCCGCACCCGCTCGCCCGCGCCCTCTAGGCCCCGATGGGCCACAGACATGTGGGGCCCGGCCCCAGAACGTTAAAAAAAAGAGAAAAGAAAAAGGAAATAAAAAAATGACTTAATAAAATTAATAATTAATTAATTAATTAGTGAATTAATTAACTTATTAATCTTGTTTAGTTAACCTAATTAAGTATTGTGAGTTAATTAAACTGTGATTAGATTAGTTAAATTCTAATTAGAGTAAACAATGTATGACATGCGGGACCCACACATCAGATTGACCCAGTCAACTCCCTGTTGACTGCTGACGTCATGCTGACGTCAGCGTGCACTATTCTGGATAATGTTGTATTTAAATAATTAAATAAATCCTGAAAATGATTTAAATCTTTTAAAATTAATATAAAATAAACCATAGCTCAGATGAAAATACTTTCTACATGAAAGTTGCTCAAAATGACGAGACGATTCCGGATACGCAACCCGTTCGTCCGCCACACCTCCCTAACCTATCGAACTCGCAACTTTCCCCCTCCGGTCCTCTGCCCGAAAATGCAAAACACCGGGGATACTTTCCCGGATGTCATCCCCCTTCACCGGTAGCACCTATTACCGCGTTAGGGCACCCCTAGCACCGTTACTTGTCATGTCATGCATCACTATGCACATGCTTGCTTAAATATTTATTGTTTCTCCCCCCTCTTCTCTCGATAGACACCGAGACCGACGCCGCTGCTACCTAGTACGACTACGGAGTTGACGACCCCTCTCTCTTGCCAGGGCAACCAGGCAAGCCCCCCCTTTGATCACCAGATACCGCCTACTCTTCTCTATACTGCTTTCATTAGAGTAGTGTAGCATGTTACTGCTTCCCGTTAATCCTATACTGATGCATAGCCTGTCCTTGCTACTACTGTTGTTACCTTTACCTGCAAACCTAATGCTTAGTATAGGATGCTAGCTTATCATCAGTGGCCCTACATTCTTGTCCGTCTGCCATGCTATACTATCGGGCCGTGATCACTCGGGAGGTGATCACGGGTATATACTATATACTTTATACATGATACATGTAGTGACTAAAGATGGGTAGGCTCGTAGGAGCACCCGCGAGTGGATCTTCGAGGCGGAGCGACAAGGCAGGTTCCGACCACCTAGGAGAGAGGTGGGCCTGGCCCTGGTCGGTGTTCGCGGATACTTAACACGCTTAACGAGATCTAGGTATTTGATCTGAATCTGGCCATTTGGTCTATACGCACTAACCATCTACGTGGGAGCAGTTATGGGTATCCCGGCGTCGTGGTATCAGCCGAAGCCTTCGTGACGTCAGCGACTGAGTGGCGCGCACCGGATTGGACTGGAAAGCCACTAGGCTAGGTCTGCTTCCGGCCGCGTACGCAACGTGCAGGTGTGCAAAGGGCGATGGGCCCAGACCCCTGCGCCATAGGATTTAGACCGGCGTGCTGACCTCTCTGTTGTGCCTAGGTAGGGCTGCGACGTGTTGATCTTCCGAGGCCGGGCATGACCCAGAAAAGTGTGTCCGGCCAAATGGGATCGAGCGTGTTGGGGTATGTGGTGCACCCCTGTAGGGAAGTTTATCTATTCGAATAGCCGTGTCCCTCGGTAAAAGGACGGCCCGGAGTTGTATCTTGACCTTATGACAACTAGAACCGGATACTTAATAAAACACACCCTTCCAAGTACCAGATACAACCGGTGATCGCTCTCTCACAGGGCGACGAGGAGAGGATCATCGGTTAGGATTATGCTATGCGATGCTACTTGGAGGACTTCAGTCTACTCTCTTCTACATGCTGCAAGACGGAGGCTGCCAGAAGCGTAGTCTTCGATAGGATTAGTTATCCCCCCTCTTATTCTGGCATTCTGCAGTTCAGTCCACATATGATACCCTTATTCCATTTGATACCCATGCATATGTAGTATAGCTCCTTGCTTGCGAGTACTTTGGATGAGTACTCACGATTGCTTTCTCCCCCTTTTCCCCCTTTCCCTTCTTTCTGGTTGTCACAACCAGATGCTGGAGTCCAGGAGCCAGACGCCACCGTCGACGACGACTCCTACTACACTGGAGGTGCCTACTACTACGTGCTGCCCGCTGATGACGACCAGGAGTAGATTAGGAGGATCCCAGGCAGGAGGCCTGCGCCTCTTTCGATTTGTATCCCAGTTTGTGCTAGCCTTCTTAAGGCAGACTTGTTTAACTTATGTCTGTACTCACATATTGTTGCTTCCGCTGACTCGTCTATGATCGAGCTCTGGTTTTCGAGCCTTCGAGGCCCCTGGCTTGTAATATGATGCTTGTATGACTTATTTTATTTGTAGAGTTGTGTTGTGATATCTTCCCGTGAGTTCCTGATCTTGATCGTACACGTTTGTGTGTATGATTAGTGTACGATTAACCCAGGGGCGTCACATAGGTACATATGGATTTTAAAAGGAAGACGGACAATGATGGTAAGTATCACCATTAAGAAAGCTCGACTTGTCGTTAAGATGTTTTTCGACAAGTTCAAGGAGTTGACTACGATGAGACTTTCTCACTCGTAGCGATGCTAAGAGTCTGTTGGAATTATATTAGTGATTACTGCATTATTTATGAAATGTTGCAGATAGGATGTCAAAACATTGTTTCCTCGATGATTTTCTTGAGGAAAGGTTGTATGTGATACAACCGGAAGGTTTTGTCAATCCTAAAAGATGCTAACAAGTATGCAAAGCTTCAGCAATCCTTTTAAGGACTGGAGTAAGCATCTCGAAGTTGGAATGTATGCTTTGATGAGATGATCAAAGATTTTGGGTGTATACAAAGTTTATGAGAAACTTGTATTTCCAAAGAAGTGAGTGGGAGCACTATAGAATTTCTGATGAGTATATGGTGTTGACATATTGTTGATCAGAAATGACGTAGAATTTCTGGAAAGCATATAGGGTTATTTGGAAAGTGTTTTTCAATGGAAAGCCTGGATTAAGCTACTTGAACATTAAGCATCAAGATCTATAAGGATAGATCAAAACGCTTAATGGTACTTTCAAATGAGCACATACCTTGACATGATCTTGAAGGTGTTCAAGATGGATCGGTCAAAGAAGGAGTTCTTGCCTGAGTTGTAAGGTATGAAGTTAAGACTTAAAGCTCGACCACGGCAGAAGAAAGAGGAAGGACGAAGGTCGTCCCCTATGCTTTTGTCATAGGCTCTATACGGTATGACATGCTGAGTACTGCACCTGATGTGTGCCTTGCCACATATCTGGCAAGAGGGTACAAAGGTGATCTAGGAGTAGATCACCAGATAGCAGTCAAAATTATCCTTAGAAGAATAAGGAAATGTTTCTCGGTTATGGAGGTGATAAAGAGTTCGACATAAAGAGTTACGTCGATGCAAACTCAACACCTATCTGGATAGCTCTGAGTGAAGATACCAGATGCGTATAATGGAGCAACAATTTGGAATAGCTCCAAGTGGAACGTGGTAGCAGCATCTACGATATGACATAAAGTTTTGCGAAATACATAGGGATCTGAATATGGCAAGACCCATTGACTACAACCTCTCTCACAAGCATAACATGATCAAACCCAGAACTCTTTGAGTGTTTATCATATAGTGATGTGAACTAGATCACTGAGTCTAGTAGACTCTTGGATGTTGGTCACATGGCGATGTGACCTGTGAGTGTTAATCACATGGTGATGTGAACTAGATTATTGACTCTAGTGCAAGTGGGAGACTGTTGGAAATATGCCCTAGAGGCAATAATAAATTTGTTATTGTTATATTTCCTTGTTCATGATAATCATTTATTATCCATGCTAGAATTGTATTGATAGGAAACTCAGATACATGTGTGGATACATAGACAACACCATGTCCCTAGTAAGCCTCTAGTTGACTAGCTCATTGATCAATAGATGGTTACGGTTTCCTGACCATGGACATTGGATGTCGTTGATAACGGGATCACATCATTAGGAGAATGATGTGATGGACAAGACCCAATCCTAAGCCTAGCACAAGATCATGTAGTTCGTATGCTAAAGCTTTTCTAATGTCAAGTATCATTTCCTTAGACCATGAGATTGTGCAACTCCCGGATACTGTAGGAGTTCTTTGGGTGTGCCAAACATCACAACGTAACTGGGTGGCTATAAAGGTACACTACATGTATCTCCGAAAGTGTCTGTTGGGTTGGCACGAATCGAGACTGGGATTTGTCACTCCGTGTAAACGGAGAGGTATCTCTAGGCCCACTCGGTAGGACATCATTATAATGTGCACAATGTGATCAAGGAGTTGATCACGGGATGATGTGTTACGGAACGAGTAAAAGAGACTTGCCGGTAACGAGATTGAACCAGGTATCGGGATACCGATGATCGAATCTCGGGCAAGTATCGTACCGCTAGACAAAGGGAATTGTATACGGGATTGATTAAGTCCTTGACATCGTGGTTCATCCGATGAGATTATCGTGGAGCATGTGGGAGCCAACATGGGTATCCAGATCCCGCTGTTGGTTATTGATCGGAGAGTTGTCTCAGCCATGTCTGCATGACTCCCGAACCCGTAGGGTCTACACACTTAAGGTTCGATGACGCTAGGGTTATAGGGAAAGTATGTATGCGGTTACTGAATGTTGTTCGGAGTCCCGGATGAGATCCTGGACGTCACGAGGAGTTCCAGAACGGTCCGGAGGTAAAGATTGATATATAGGAAGTATGGTTTTGGCCACCGGAAGTGTTCCGGGCATCACCGGTAGTGTACCGGGACCACCGGAGGGGTCCGGGGGTCCACCGAGAGGGGCCACTAGCCCCGGAGGCTTGCGTGGGCCATAAGTGGGAAGGGACCAGCCCCTATGTGGGCTGGGGCGCCTCCCACCAAGGCCCAAGGCATCCTCAAGAGGAGAGGGGGCAAACCCTAGGCGCAGATGGGCCCTAAGGCCCACCCTAGGTGCGCCCCCCTCTCTCTCCCCCTTGGCCGCCTCCCAGATGGGATATGGGGGCTGCCGCCACCCCTAGGGAGGGAACCCTAGGAGGAGGCGCAGCCCCTCCCCTCCTCCTATATATACTTGAGGTTTGGGGCTGCCCAACACATGTGATTTGCTCTCCCTGTTGGCGCAACCCTACCCCTCTCCCTCCTCGTCTCTCGTAGTGCTTGGCGAAGCCCTGCTGGAGTCCCACGCTCCTCCACCACCACCACGCTGTCGTGCTGCTGCTGGATGGAGTCTTCGCCAACCTCTCCTTCTCCCCTTGCTGGATCAAGGCGTAGGAGACGTCACCGGGCTGTACGTGTGTTGAACACGGAGGTGCCGTCCGTTCGGCACTAGGATCATCGGTGATTTGGATCACGACGAGTACGACTCCATCAACCCCGTTCACTTGAACGCTTCCACTTAGCGATCTACAAGGGTATGTAGATGCATTCTCCTTCCCCTCGTTGCTAGATTACTCCATAGATTGATCTTGGTGATGCGTAGAAAATTTTGAATTTCTGCTACGATCCCCAACATAATATATCAAAATGTTCAGAACGAAAATCCGCTTCCGATTTTGACAGCCTACGGCCTGTTTGCAAATTTTTAGAATCCTCAAATTCTAAAAGGAAAAAAGTTATGCTCAATTTTTAGTTTTTTTTTGATTTTTTTAAAATCTGGTCAAACTATGGTCAAACTACTTATTCAAGAAGTATTAGTGTTACTAAATAATTATTCAAGAATATTAGTGTTACTAAATAATTATTTCAGTTTTTTTGAATTTTGGTCAAATCTGGTCAAACTATGGTCAAACTAGGGTCAAACTGTGGTCAAACTACTTATTGAAGAAATATTAGTGTTACTAAATAATAATTGTTTTTAAGAACAATAGTTTCAAACTCAAACAGTGAAATGTGTGACTTCATGCTCAAGCTAAATTCCTGAGGGTTAATATGATTGACATCTTACTATTGTCAGGAAAACAATAAGTGCAGACTTGGAAACGGGGGAGAATAGAACCCGGAAGTTAAGCGTGCTCAAGCTGGAGTAGTGAGAGGATGGGTGACCGTTCGGGAAGTTAGACGATTTGGAATGATGAGGGGTGATTAGAGATTGAAGGTTAAATTAAGCAGTGATGAGGGGTGATTAGAGATTAGAGGTTAAAATAATTCAGAAATTTGAAAATCAAAAAAAAATAAAAAAAAATCATAAAATTTCCTTTAGTACCGGTTGGTGTTATCAATCGGGACTAAAGGTGAACCTCCAGTAAGAACCGGGACTAAAGGGGGAGGCTTTAGTACCGACCCTTTAGTCCCAGTTTCAGAACCGGGACTAAAGGCCCTTATGAACCGGGACTAAATGCCCTTTTTCTACTAGTGATGGGGTGTGGAGGGCGGAGTATCTACTATCATTATGTGATCGATTGACAGAGTACAACCGTCTCATCGATTGACCGAGTAGTAAATAGATAGTAGATAGTGCTAGATGAGACGGAGGGAGTAGTCAGTTAAAAATTTTTACTCGGTCAATCGATCACATAAAGAATCTGCATACGTCATGCCAGTTCGGTCAACTAGACACAGCAATACGTGCTGGCCTTTTTCTAGATCGTCAAGGGATTCGATTTGAGCAAGAAAAACCAAGGAAACACGTGGAAACTAAACCTAACCGCGCACCTGGATCCTAAACAACAACATGCGATGGCCTAAAGCACCCGTTAAGCGCCCGAACAGTTTTCGGGCGCCTGAACGAGACCTCTAGTGGGCCGGCCCAGCAAACTTCGCTCGATCGCCTCTCAGGTCTGAACGCCTGAACGAGACCTTTAGTGGGCCGGCCCAGCAAACTTCGCTCGATCGCCTCTTAGGTCTCAACGAACGAGTCGATCACCCATTCCATTAGAAACTAAAAAAAGACATGCAGGGAGCGGGATTTGAACTAAAGATCTCTCGCTTCACATAGGGGTGCATGAACCACTACGCCATCCAACGACCTGGGCGTTGTTTGGATAGTGAAGATTAGCGATAGGATTATAGAAAATGAGTTTTTAGCCGATTTCTAAGAAAACCCGTTTTACGTCAGTTTTTACGAATAACTAGTTTATAAATAACTACGCTTGGTATGGAAATTTGGAAAACTGGTCGGCCTAGTTCCTTGTTTGGATGCCCACGACTACTAGCTGCTCCTATTCCTATTCTCCTCCCGTGAGTGACTCACTTTCCCCAAATCGCACACCATGGCCTCATCCATCCAAGCTCGTTGAGCTGCCGCTGCCCTCCGATTCCTTCTCCGCTCGCTCACACCGCTGCTCCCTCGTCTTGCCCGTGGAAGAATCCGCGCGCGGACGCCGGGTACGGCGCGCCTCCGCCGTCCTGGACACCGGTTGCTGCTGGACTCCCAGGTCGCCAGGTACACGCCGCCGCGCGCGGATGCCTACTACTGCGCGCCTCCGCCCCCTGGATGTTGGTTGCTGCTCGCCTCCCCACCCCTGGACGGCTAGGTCCCCAGGCGTACTCCGTTTCGTCGGCCGTCGACCCCGCACAAGCTGTACCTAGCGAGCGGTCCTGCTTCAGGTCAACGCACAGGCCTGCCTCCCCTCAACGCCGGCCGTGCAGGCTGCACCGACATCAGCTTGTATCGGCGGTGCCGGGGGCAGCAGGCAGCTGTAGCAGATGGGGATTCCAAGCTAGCGGATGGGGATTCAGAGGAGCAGGTATGTTTGATTATTATTTTCAAGTTTTGTACTAGTAAATTAACATGAACTACATCGTGCACTTGACGAGAGAAGATACAGTTATCTCCCTTTTTGGTTTCTTAGCATGTTTTCATGGTCTACATCACGCACTTGCGGAGAGTATACTACTTCATAACTGAGAGGACTTAGCAATTAGCTACATATCTACTTGGTCCATTGAAGAACCTGGTGCGTAGGTACAAGGGGAACACTTGAATGTCACATAAAAATGCACCAATTTGAAGTAGTTCATGTCCATATAAAGAATTAAAAGTTGCAACAATAATTATGCAAATATATCTGCAATTGAAGATGGAAAACAAATATTACAGTATTTAATCATCTTCTGGTTGAGCACTATGTTGTTGATGTTTAGTCCACAACTCTCGGGCGATGGCAGCACGAACTCTCTCACCAGCAACTCTATCATCTTCTCTTGTTTGCCCATGAACTTGTTGATCACCATGGTCAGTATTTTGTTTTGTTTCCCCATGCTCATAAAGCTCGAAGAACTCATCAGGATGATTATCCTTCCTTATGAAGTTGTGGATAATGCAACAAGCCATAACAATTTTCACTTGAGTTCTGTATGGATAAGGAATTCCTCCTTTCCTACTTAGAATTGGAAAACGAGCTTTTAGAACACCAAAATTTCGTTCAACAACATTCCGCAACTGTGCATGTAGATGGTTGAACAAGTCCTTCTCACTAGTATATCGCCGATTACTTCCACGAAAAGAAGCAGTATGATAGCGATCTCCACGATATGGGGCAATAAATCTTGGAGTATTTGCGTAGCCTGAATCAACAAGGTAAAATTTACCTGCACATTAATTTCATATCAAACTCAGCATCTTTATATATATTGTAGATACACAAATAATTGTACTTTACCTTCAGGAACAACTAAACCCCCACTAGTCACAGCCCATCTTAGAACAGCTTGATCCGATGCAGAACCCTCCCATCCAGCAGCGACATAAGAGAATGTCATGTCAAATGGCACTACTGCCATTACATTTTGAGACGGATAACCATGTCTATTTCTATAAGGAGTTTGCTTATCAAGCCTGACTTTTTCCTCAATATGTGTCCCATCAATTGCTCCTAGGCAGTTCTGTTGGGATTTTTTGTTAGTCAAAAAATAAATTTTAAATGGTGTCGACCTTCCATTTATGAAAATCATATGTAAAAGAGTATCTGCTTCTAATATCAAACATACCTTGAAATATGGGTAGAATCTTGCGTCACCCAATATTTTTTATGGGACTTGATTGCTTGAATCTGTTATGCAAACATCACGCAAACCATTTATGGCGTCTAAAACTTTGTTGAAGTGTCGGCTGATTGGTTTGCCAGAATATTGATATCTATCTTGGATGACACGGTTTCTAACATTGTGACCAATTGTATGTAGAAACATGAGTAGTTGTTCGTCCACTGTCATTCAATTTGTATCCTTAAGTAACTTCCTCTGGCACAAAGCATCCCGCAACAAGTAGAATGTGTGTTTCTCAAGACGAAGTTGTTTGTAAAATCTAACTGGATGTCCCTCTAAAAACTCTATCGTTTTCTGAGCACTAGTTAATATACAAGTGTTACAGGGCATTCTGAATAACCTTGTGAACAACACATCGCGAAACAAGGACACTACAGAAATTTTATTAATAAGCACTTGCTCGGAATCAGAAAGTTCATCATCTGGCACATCCGAAATGTTCATAGATCCCTGCACGATTTGCACAGTTGACCATATCATCTCTGGATAATTGTTTTAAAATGTAATAGTGCTGAACCGAACAATGAACAATACCAAACTGAAAACAATATTTATTACTTCACACAAACTGACAAAATATAAGTGAAATTGTTTTCTGAATCTTGTAAAGTGCGACAACGACTGAAATAAAATACTATGCTCAAAGGTGTATTACAAAAATTCTAAGGATCAAGAATCCAGAGCTTCCGCGTCTCTTCATCCATCTCAATGAAAATGGCCCGTTTATCACCATCTGTAAATGCCTTTACCGCTTTTAGTTTCTCATTGGGATCTAGATTACTCATACTATTTAGTATTGCCGTACAAGATTTAACCGAGTAAGCTTCAGTTTGTTGTGCTACTGTTTTCTTTGCTTCAGCAATGCTAAGTGATGCATCTGCAAGGCGATCAATTGCTATTATGGCATCATCGGCTGTCCGTTTTTGTCCTCTTGCAGTTTCCTTGGATCCACTTCCAGGGGACTTCTTTTTTTCTGGCTCAATGGTAGTTGACTTCTTGGTGAAGACACCAGGGGAAGCATTGATTTCATCAGAATCGATGTCATGTACTTCAACTTCCGTATTGAGATCAATTTTTGAAGATTTGGTCGTACATGCACCATCTTTTCCTTTGCTAGATACAACACCACCTCCAGATGCTGTTGAACTAGCACATATGGCTTGAAGATCTATCCAACTAGGCCACACCTTATCTCGATATTCTTGGATAGCCTTATCCTTATGCAAGTTGTTTAATGTTTTTGTTAATAATAGGATATGGAAACTTTATATGAATTCTACTTGAACAAACTTACCTTAATTAGTTCTTTCCAAATATCTTCTGGAGCTTTTATCATTTTGTCATCGTCATCCCAACCAAATCCCGTGAGTTTTAGAAGTCTGTCCATGGTGCTGTAGCAACTCCTGTAGTTCTTATGACGATTTTTCAGTTGTTGCAATTCAAGTTTTTCTACCCTTGAATCATTGAATTGTTCTAAGATATCACGCCATGCTTTCTTTGTGTAACCTGTTCCTTCTTTTCCTCCATGTAGGCTTTGATCTTTTAATAAATTCAGCAGTATTTTGTCCTCTGAAGATTTCCATACATGGCGCTTAGCTTTATCTGTGTTTTCCTTCTTATTTTTTTTCCTTCTCATCATCCATATTTTTCTACAGAGGGGATACAAGAAGCAATAATGGAAGATGAGTCATTTGGTTCAAAAGGAATAAATCTACGGAGTGGAAGAAAATGAGCATGCCACTAATCTTTTGTTCATGCTATGACTGGACACTTGAATTTTTGTCGCTTGTCTGTCTAACGGGATGTTCGCATCCCTTATCAGTTATTTTCCTAGGTTGCTGCCAAGATCTTTAATTTGCTATTAAATCTGGTCTTGCTTGCCCCAAGTACTGCTATCAACATCAGATGACATCACAAGGTATTCTAATCTTCATCTGCTTACTGCTTAGCTCTTACTGCACACTATATATTCTGGATAAATATGATTGATACTTATGGGAAATTATCCTTACAGTGTGCTTTAAACTGCATCCTTGTCATGAAAAATTAACTACTGCACTTGATATATATAGTCATCGATAATCTAATTGTGGTTCGGTGTTAGATCATTTTAGTATTTACATAGGCATTCATAGTGCAATCTGATTCTCTTATGTGCCACATGTTCATATCTACAATACTCCCTAATCAGAGTTGCCTCTAATTTTTCCTTCAACAGTACGTGTTATCATTTAGATTAACAGATTACCAGGTTGTTGGATCTACTATGTCCTAGGAATTGCCCATATGAAATTATCAGAGGTTTTATTCAAAATAGGGTTCACTACCAAATAGATTAATTCAATCAACAGTACGATGAAAATATTTACAAATACAAATTCGTACTGCTGTGTAGGATGGTGAAGGCATGGAACCTGATTGAAGATGGGAAGACTGATTGAAGGTGGGAAGACGATGCACGGAAAGCCTGAAGGAGATGTGGAGCCTTATTGAAGATGACCAACTTCAGATCCAAGGTCAACGTCTCCCATCCAGTGCCTGTCACGGGGATCACAGCCAACCCTTTGCGATCTGGGTGTATAACATGCGGAAAACAAAGTCTGTCTTCTATAGGCAGTGAAAAGGGCGCCAGGTGAGACGCAAAAAGCAGAATTGGCGCCATCTGAGGTTGTTGAGGAATAGGCGAGGGGCGGAGAAAGGCAGTTGCATCTGTATATGCTAATCGTGTTTGTGGAAAAACGAGTAATACTAGTTTTCCCACAAACCCGGAATTATGGGTTTTTGGGAAACGAGTTTCCCCTATCCACGGGGTTGTTGGACGAGCCAAATAAGATTTTTTACGGTTAGGCAGTTTCCTTTGCTTATGTAGATTGCGTTCTCTATATTCCTCTTATCCAAACAATGCCTAAGCCTTCGTTTGCTTTCTAATATTATTTCTACAACGCCCTAAGCCCCCAATATGGGAAGCTTTCCAAACCATTTTTTTTCTTTTTCTCCCTTTTCCTGTAACGGTTTTTTTCGCCTTTCTTATTTCCTTTTTTTGCCGAATACGTGCACTTTACTAAAAAAATAAAGTAAATTTTTTTAAGAAAGAGGAATGAGGGTTCATTGGTTTTTTAAGTTCATCAAAATTGAAGAAAGTTCATCGAATCTGAAGAAAAGTTCATCAAATTTGAGAAAAGTTCATCGATTATAAGAAAAGTTCATCGAATTTGAGAAAAGTTCATCATAATTAGAAAAGGTTCACCGAATCTAAAAAAAAGTTCGTCGCTTTTCAAAAAAATTCAGCGGATTTGTAACAAAAATCATTGTTTTTTAAAAAAGCTCATCAAATTTGAAAACAGTTCATCGAATTTGGAAAAGGTTCATTGAATTTGAAAAAGTTTCGTCAAAATTGAAGAAAAATTCATCAAATTTGAAAAAAAGTTCATCGAATTAGGAAAAAGTTCATCGCATTTTAAAAAGTTCATCGAATTTGAAAAAAAGTTCATCGAATTAGGAAAAAGTTCATCGCATTTGAAAAAGTTCATTGAATTTGCAAAAAAGTTAATAGAATTTGAAAAAAGTTCATCAAATTTGAAAAAAAGTTCGTCGCATTTGAAAAAAGTTCATCGCATTTGAAAAAGTTCATCAAACTGAAAAAAGTTCATCGAATTTGAAAAAAGTTCATAGAATTTGAAAAAAAAAGTCCATCGCGTTTGAAAAAAGTTCATTGTATTTGAAAAAAGTTCATCAATTTTGAAAAAAACACCGATTTGAAACGAGTTCACGCATTAAAGAAAAATAAATAAAAAACAGGAAAACAAACAAAGAAAAAGGAGAAAAACAAAACGTAAAAAGGACAGTAGGCAAATCTAAATAGAAAGAATAGAACGGAAGTGCATATGCACCAGCTAGCAGGTGGCCTAGTGGTTAGTGCAGCATCTACGTAGCGATGAGATCGCATGTTCGAATCCCGCTCCACGCAGCTGCACCTTTTTATCCTTCGAAAAGGGGAGATGGGCCGACCCGTTTGTCGCAAATGAAGGGAGGGGGGGTGTGCCCAATTGTGGAAACACCTATATCGGGCGCTAAAGGCAACTCGTTCGTTGAGGAAGGCTGAAGTGAGAGAGCTCCTATTCGGTTAAGCGCCCGAACAGTTCCCGGGCGCCTGAACGAGACCTCTAGTGGGCCGGCCCAACAAACTTCGCTCGATCGCCTCTCAGGTCTCAACGCCTGAATGAGACCTCTAGTGGGCCGGCCCAGCAAACTTCGCTCGATCGCCTCTTAGGTCTCAATGAATGAGTCGATCACCCATTCTGTTAGAAACTAAAAAAAAGACATGCAGAGAGCGGGATTTGAACTAAGGATCTCTCGCTTCACATAGGGGTGCATGAACCACTACGCCATCCAACGACCTGCGCTTACAGCCTTCGTTTTCTTTCTTTTATTATTTCTACAATGCCCTAAGCCCCCAATATGGGAAGCTTACCAAACCATTTTTTCTTTTTCTCCCTTTTTCTGTTACTGTTTTTTTTGCCTTTCTTATTTCCTTTTTTTGCCAAATACGTGCAATTTACTAAAAAAGTAAAGTAAAATTTTTTAAGAAAAAGGAATGAAGGTTCATTGGTTTTTTTGAGTTCATCAAAATTGAAGGAAGTTCATCGAATCTGAAGAAAAGTTCATCAAATTTGAGAAAACTTCATCGATTATAAGAAAAGTTCATCGAATTTGAGAAAAGTTCATCATAATTAGAAAAAGTTCACCGAATCTAAAAAAAGTCGTCGCTTTTCAAAAAATTCAGCGGATTCGTAAGAAAAATCATTTTTTTAAAGCTCATCAAATTTGAAAACAGTTCATCGAATTTGGAAAAGATTCATTGAATTTGAAAAAGTTTCATCAAAATTGAAGAAAAAGTTCATCAAATTTGAAAAAAAGTTCATCGAATTAGGAAAAAGTCCATCACATTTGAAAGAGTTCATCTAATTTGGAAAAAAGTTCATCGAATTAGGAAAAAGTTCATCGCATTTGAAAAAGTTCATTGAATTTGCAAAAAGGTTAATAGAATTTGAAAAAAGTTCATCAAATTTGAAAAAAAGTTCATCGCATTTGAAAAAAATTCATCACATTTGAAAAAGTTCATCAAACTGAAAAAGTTCATCGAATTTGAAAAAAGTTCATGGAATTTGAAAGAAAGTCCATCGCGTTTGAAAAAAGTTCATTGTATTTGAAAAAAGTTCATTAATTTTGAAAAAAACACCAATTTGAAATGAGTTCACGCATTAAAGAAAAATAAATAAAAAACAGGAAAACAAACAAAGAAAAAGGAGAAAAACAAAACGTAAAAAGGATAGTAGGCGAATCTAAATAGAAAGAATAGAACGGAAGTGCATATGCACCAGCTAGCAGGTGGCCTAGTGGTTAGTGCAGCATCTACGTAGCGATGAGATCGCATGTTCGAACCCCGCTTCACGCAGCTGCACCTTTTTATCCTTCGAAAAGGGGAGATGGGCCGACCCGTTTGTCGCAAATGAAGGGAGGGGGGGGTGTGCGCCCAATTGTGGAAACACCTATATCGGGCGCTAAAGGCGCCGAATAGGATCTGGCCTGAAGTGATGATGATGGTGGTGCTGATGACGGTGTCGTTCTTGGGCCCTCGCAGCGTTGACGGCCTTCTGGAACCGCTCGACGCCACAGGGCACGACGATGGCGCCCTCGTAAGAGTAGCCGTACTTCCCTTCCGCCTCCCCGAGCAGCTCCACCGGCACCGCAAACCGCCTCGGCGCCCCGTCCTCCTCTGCGCCCACCAAGAACGAAGCGCACCCCTTCTTGATCCGCGCCGGCACCACGACCTCCGCCGCTTCCTGGTGCATCTTCATTGATCTAACTCAGAATCTTTCCCGGTTCTTGCACACGCCGGCGCCTTGGCACGCGGACGCAGTGGCGACGCGAACAGATGAGTCGATGAGGCGCTTGTTACCGTGGTCCTATATTCTCTTCTCCTCTGGTGAGACTTTGTGGTGTTGCAAATGTCGAGATTATATAATAGACGCGGGTGGCTATATGAATGCGCTGCTTTCCCGAATTAGAGTCTTCCTCGTGTCGTCGTTACGTAGAAGAGTAGTTTGCTACTCGGATTATGCGAGGTTTCTTCCGTTTGACCCAAGTTTTCTTCAAATTAGAAAAAAATAGATTGGTGAACCAGCGGCCCACGGGCTATAGCAGGCTGAATTATGACCGTTCACTGCAGGCCTTCAGCAGGCATCAGGCCACCGACCCGTCTTCATTCCGCTTACTCTTCTTTCTTCTTTTTTGCGAGGGTAAAAAAGTTTTATTGCATAACCATCATGTTACAATCAAGAGGCAAAAGTTCCTGGATACACATGGTGGTTCTCTCTGTAGCCACACCGCGTCCGATTGTATATCGCCAGTCCGTCAACGACTGAATCTCCACTACCAGGTGGCCATACATAGAGGGAGACAAGCCATCACCAGATAATTTCACTAACGCCTTAGAGGACTCCAACTGGACCATGGTCGGACCTACTGAATGCGGGATGGCAAGCCATCCCTTGCATCAGAGTGTGAATCTCCGCATCAAGAGCATCATTGCAGTTGAAGAGAAATTGATAAGCAGCAAATATCATAGTTCCATCGTACCTTAAAAGAACAATACCAGTCATAGATGTCCCGTCTTGCTCTAGGAATGAATTATGGACCGAAAGGGCGACGTGGTCGGTCGGCAGCGGTGGCCACGGTTTGCTTGGCTAGGTATTTTGGCCTCCTGTTTAGGTTCGTACCCATAAAGTGGCATCTTTCCCTTGATCATTTCATCAGTGCTATAGGACTGCGACTAGATCTGATTTCATGGAGCTATCAAGGAACTCGATTGTTAATTGAATAGGTCATATCTCATTTCCATGTACCATATCTGTGCAGAACCGCCAGATACGCCAAATAAGTATGATAACCATGTCACACACATTTTTCGAACACCTTGCCAAGACGTTTAGTATCAGGACAATGTACACCAGAGGGAGTGAATGAGAGATTTGTTTTTAGAAACTTCAAATCCCTCGGTACCTAGCAGGGGAATAATCAAAACAGAAACAAGTAAACTACCAAAAGAGAACTAGATCATGCATCGAGAAACAATAACATGTTCAATACGTAATTCCCATCAAATAACTGAATGTACATAGCATACAGAGGTGACCAATGATGCTCAATGGCGACAAACCATTTGTTCGACAAATCACTCGTCTACAAAAGAGCTACGTCTGGATGGAGAGACTTATGATTGAGCACAGAAGATAAAGTCTCTGCGGCCTATTCTCCTTGATAACTAGTTCGTTAACTAGTGCCGATCTCTTGGGGTTGATGCTTGAGATGATCTCCATAACCTTCACAGACTTTGTCTTCGTGAAGCACAATTACTCTTGGTCACTGAAAGACTTGACTCCTAACCGTCTAGAGATTAGCAGCTCTCAAGAGTAATAGGCGAAGCGTACCAGAATTAGATTTCGGTGATGCTAAAGCACTGTCTAATTTTTTGGCCCCGGTGTTTTTCTCGCGGTGGATTTTAAACTCAAATCTTTCGAGAGCAGGGTTGCTCATACGAACTTCTCAAAATCACACGGAGCAGCAACAGATTCACCTTGGAAGGGGTGGCTATTTATAGCCGCGGTCTTCTTAAGGGGAGAAATACCATTCTAGACATGACAGCTAGCCAATGCCCAACCGACATGTTACCAATAGTCAGATTTCTAACAACTAGACAACTTCACTTGAGGAACAACTAAGCTGACTCCTCAGTCCGAATCAAATCACTCGCAGCGAAGAAGAACTACGTCTCTTGCTAGCGAGTATTGTTTCAGAACACAAAGGGATTTCTCTCAACTCTCATACATTTAGGTTTAGCATCAGAGACACATAACTTCGAACACTATACGCCTATTAATAGTACATTGGTCATATGACTCAAGAGAGAGAAGTAGAAGAACGAAAGAAAATGCAATATTTTTTCTCCGGCTTCAATCTTCTCCGCCGCAGTTGTCGGCATTCTGGGAACGGGGGTCCCCAGACTTGCCTGCCTGCGGCCTGCGGCGTGGCTCGAAGGAGGCCCAGCATGGCCCATCTTCATCAACACAAGATTCAAGACCCTCACGAGGGGCCGAGCCTCGCGGGACGGACGACACGGCGCATCCTCAGGCGCAGCCTCCTCAGGCTGGCTCGCGAGGAGGCGGAGAAATCAAGGTGGGGTACCTCGCGAGGTGCCCATGACGCAAGCCATGACGACTCAGGGCGCCAGCGCGCGCAGCGTCCTTCTTTCCTCTTTGGTGCAAAGGGGGCAAGCGCAGCCGCTGAGTACCGAGGCATCAGGCAAAGGTTGCCATTTCGGTGCAACGAGACCAAGACCAGGCGGACTACGAGATGGAGGTCACCATGGAGCCCAGCACGACGTCACCGCAGAGCCTTTGGCAGGCGAAGACCAACTTTAGTCAGGATAAGTGTACTAGATGTTCCCCTTCGAATTGGCCAATTGTTGGCGCCCTTCCCGCTCAATATTTGGGGAGAGGCCCAGGGCCTTTGCCTATAAATAGGACTAGCCACCCCCAGGGTAGAGGCATCCGAAAAGGGGGCGAGGAAGAGAGAGAGAGAGAGAGAAAGAGAAGGGTGACTGAACTCCTCCTAGCAGTTCATCGCCCCAGCCAAGAACAGACCCTCGCGAGGCTGTTCTTCCTTGTATTGTTCGTCATCACCAGCCTCAGAAGGCAATCCACCAACCACACACTGGAGTAGGGTATTACACCACAACGGTGGCCCGAACCAGTATAAACCTTGTGTCTCTTGTGCAGTTCTTTTAGTAGTTTAGATCTTTATGAGACGGGGAGGTAGAAGGCGTGATCTCCGCACGCACCCTAGTGTTCGAACCTCAAGGGTCTGCCGGAACCCGTGAATCCGACATTTTGGCGCGCCAGGTAGGGGTGCGCCGGAATCTGTCCTCCACCACTCCGTTCTCCTCCGACCGTCGCGTCCATGTTCGACGCTCGTCGGGCCCGCGCCGAGCGCCGGGCCGCCATCGCCTCTCGCGTCGCCCAGACGGCCCCCGTCGGTGGGCGTCCTCGTCGTTCCCCGTCGCCCGCCGTCAACGCCGCCATCGGCCCGGCGGGGGGCGAGCAGCAAGCATCGTCTCAGCATCCGTCCGTGCGCCAAGACGGCCGCACCGCTACTCCATCGCTCACACCAGCCGGTTCTTCGTCCTGCATGCTCCGCGCACCCTTGGAGGCTCGAGCTGCGCTCCTCGCGGCAAACGAGCTCCTGCGCTACCGCCCCGTCGACGACGTCTACGAAGAGTGGCTCGACCGCGTCGCTGAGCTTGTCCGCGCCGCAGGGGGCTCTTCCGCGCCGTCTGTTCCTCTGCGCCACACCCCGCCCCGCGCGGGCAACGAAGCTCCAGAGGCGCACCAGCCGCCTCCTCTCCAAGAAGATGCCATGGTTCCAAGGCGCGTGGCCCCTGGGCGGAACCTGCTCCGTCAGGTGCCAGCGCAACAAGAACGGAGCTGCCAAGAAGTCCCTCGCCCGCAAGGGGCTGCCAGGGCGCTCCCTGCTCCGGCACGCCGCGACCCTGCTCCAGCTCCGGCACGCCAAGACCCCGCTCTGCTCCTAGCTGCAGCGCGTGGGGACCCTCAAGACGAAGCTCTCCACCAGCCGAAGCCTTTCGTGGCCACGCCGGCTGTCGCGCCTACACCACCGAGGTGCGCAGCGTCGCGTGGCCCGGCAAGTTCAAGCCAGACCTGCCTCCTCGCTATGACGGCACAACTGACCCCGCAGAGTTCCTCCAGCTCTATGAGCTGGGCATCGAAGCTGCCAGTGGGGATGAAAAGGTCATGGCAAACTAGTTCCCCATGACGCTCAAGGAAGGAGCTCGCACCTGGCTCCTGAATCTGGCTCCAGGCATGATCTCCTCCTGGGACCAGATGCGCACCCGCTTCATCGCCAACTTCCAAGGTACTCACGACCGGCCACTCGCCATGAGCGACATGCGCCGCATCAAGCAAAAACCCGGAGAGACCCTGCAAAAGTACATCCAGCGCGTCAACAATGCGCGCCTCAAGATCCCCAAGGTGTCCGAGATAGCCTTCATCTCGGCCTTCTCCGATGGCGTGCGCGACGTCAAGATGAAGGAGGAGCTGGCGATGCATGAAGACCTCTGCACCTCCCTGGAGCTGTTCAACTTGGCGAACAAGTGCGCCAGGGCTGAGGAGGGACGTCTCTCCCTCCTCGAGCTGCCTGCCGCGGACCCAGAAGAGAAGAAGCCCAAGGCCAAGGACGTGAAGCGCAAGGGGGCTGCCGTACTCGCCGCAGAACCAGACACCAAGCAGGGCAAGGATCTGCCCGAGCCCTCCAGGGGCAGCCGGTACTGTGTGTACCACGACCTCCACACCCACAACACCAACGAATGTCAAGAACTCCGCGCCGTGCGAGAAGGAAGGATCGGCCGTCGCCCTGACCGTGCTGACCGGGGCTACGACCGAGGAGGAGGAAGAAACCCAGGACGCTGGGAAGATCGCGGCCCGCGCCAGGGGTGGCGCGACCAGCCTCGCGAGGACCGCTGGCGGGACCTGCCTCGCGAGGGGGACTGGATGGATCAGCCTCGTGAGGATCGCCCTCAAGGCAATGCAGGCCTACCTCCGCTGCCGCCTCAGCCAAGGAGGAACGAAGACCGCCATCAAGACGAGGGGGCTGGGGCTTCCAAAAGCCGCGCGCAATCGCCTGCATCCTAGGCGGAGCTCAAGCCCCAGCCTCTCAACGTATCTTCAAGCCGTTTGCCCGCGAAGTGAATGCAGTTCTCCCCAAGCTCGAAGCAACGCTCCCCCTCAGGTGGTCGGCGTGCGCCATCACGTTCAGCTCAGCAGACCAGCTCAAGTGCACGGCCACGGCAGGAGTCCTCCCGATGCTTTGCTCCCCAGTCATCAGCAACGTGCTGGTCACCAAGACCCTCATCGATGGCGGGGCAGGGCTCAACGTCCTGTCCGTGGAAACATTCAACAATCTCCAAGTGCCCTACGACCAGCTTCAGCCAACCAAGCCTTTCTCCGGAATCACCGACAGTTCCATAGTCCCGATCGGGCAGGTCTGCCTCCCTGTCACCTTCGGGGCTCGCAGCAACTACCGCACCGAGCTCATCGACTTCGACGTCGCCCACATCCGCCTGCCGTACAACGCCATCCTCGGGTACCCAACACTGGCCAAGTTCATGGCCGTGACTCACCACGGCTACAACGTCCTCAAGATGCCAGGAAGTGACGGCATCATCATGGTGCCCTATGAAGAGAAGGATGCAGTGTGTTCCCTAGAGCGGGCCTATCAGGCCGCGTCGCTAGAAGACCCAGATCGCAGAAGCAGGAGGCTTCCTGAGACCACCCCCAAGAAGAAGAAGACATCGTCAGGCTCAGCCCCTCAGGAGGCAGGCCCCTCAGGGCCCGTGTCTGCCCAGGGGGACCCCCCTTCCATCGCATAGGAAAGCGCGCCCAGCGCCCTCTCAGGCAGGGCTCGGGGGCTCTCACCTGGAGGGCCACCGACCTAGCCAGGGTCACGAGGGAGGCGCTTGGGCACCATGTGGAGGCGTGCTTCGCAGCACGTTTCCCTCGAGAAGGAGCCAGGCAAGGAAGGTCAGACCGGCAGGAGTTCGTTAACAAGGCCATTCAAGAACTACAGGAGTCAAGGATCATGAGAGGTTGCCGCCGTCTACCAGCTGTGGCCCCAAATCCAGGCGAGGATGGTGGGCTGCGCATCTGCGTCAACGTACCAGGACTCAATCAGATCGCCACGATGGAGCGTCTCTGGCCCTCGCGAGTGGGGCGCTGCGGGGGTCCACCCCACAGCTATGTTCGCATGCCTTACGGCCTGCCGAGCATGGCTGCGGCGTACCAGCGCCTCATGAGGGGTATCATGGAGGCTCAGGAAGACAGGCGTTCCGCGGCCTTGGAGGAGATGAAGACAGCTCGCGAGGAGTCACCAGTGCCTCCGGAGCTTCCCGAGGCCCCGGGGCCTGGGGGCTCATGAGGATCAGCTTCCGCAGCCCACCGAGTCTGCTGCACCAACGCCACTTCGCCAACGACATCCTCAGGTGACATCTTTCAAGCTTCATTCCCAGCTGGGAGCACCCTCCCAGGGTTGCATCACTCCCAGGCCGCGTGGGTCCGTCCCTGCGGCATGTATCCCCTTTTATTTCTCGGTCGTTAGTTTGCCTTGTTGGGGGCGCCCCTCGGGCTGCATCATTCCCAAGCCGCTCGGGCTAGGCCCAGCGGTGTGTATCTCCCTCGCGTTTATTTCCAACTATGCATTGCCTATCGCGCTTAATTGCTTGATGCCTATCCGCGGCATCCCTTCTTCTCCATGTCAGCCACTTGCATGTTAAAGGGGGGGTGCCTGAGCATCGCGGCTCAGGGCTCTTACTGGCTCTCCAGCCCTCACCCTCTGGCCTTGTCCACGGCATCGCGACCTGGCATACTAGCGACGGCTAGGACAAGCTCGAGGGCCGGGACCCGAGGACATAGAGTACCGGCATCTAACCAAATTTTGCAGGGACACATCTCAAGATACGGCCCAGTGCCAGGCGCAACCCGCCTTGAGGTAGGGCCTCATGAGTCCCGCGCTGGCTCATGGGTGCCCAGATACACCTCACCTACTCCAACCAGCGAGCTCTCGAGCGACTAACGATCGACTAATGACTGCCATGGCAACCCCATCTTCTCTCTGTGATGAACCTGCAGGATCCTTGGAGGGAACTATGCTAGCCAAGGCCCTCACCGAGTTCCCTTCACCCTCGCCCGCGCGAACCGCTTGCACGTTAAAGGGGGGGCGCCTGAGCATCGCGACTCATGGCTCTTACTGGCTCTCCAGCCCTCACCCTCTGGCCTTGTCCACGGCATCGCGACCTGGCATACCAGCGACGACTGAGACCAGCTCGAGGGCCGGGACCCGAGGACGTAGAGCAGAAAGGGAAGCAGAGGCGAGGGAGAAGGGGTGCGTGAGGACCTCGCCGAGCAACTCCGTCCCAACTACCCCACGGACCCGACGATGCGCTGGGGGTGATCCCCGATCCTCAAGATAAGTCACCATCCTAAGCACTGGCTACCGTGGCACTAGCCCCGCACCTAAAGCAATTCCGTACTAGCAACATTGCTTCCCTTTCTCACCAAGCGACGGCTGCTTGGGCGCCAAAGGGGACCTCCTGAGCATCGCGACTCAGGGGCTCTTACCGGACCCCGGGTCGCTCACCTCCTGGCCTTGACCACGGCATCGCGACCTGGCATACAAGCGACGGCTGACGCCGCCTTGGGACTGGGACCTGTCGATGCAGAGCACCAAGCCCTCGCGAGGTTCGAAAGGGAGAACTAAGCTAAGACGAAATCAGCAACTCACACAAATCCATAGCAAAGGTTATGTATTAACAAACGGGACTACAGGCACCTTACAAGCCCCCGTGGGGCGCATTTTGATTCCTCGCAGAGAACGGATCCTAAGGGGTGCTAACTACATGAGCTCCTGCAAAAGATGCCATCATCAACAGTGGGCCGTCAGGCGCCGGCGCCAACCCCATCCAGATCAGGGTCGGCGACGGCCTGACGAGCCCGCCCTACTCCGGGAGCGGCGCCGACTCGGGAGCTCGTAGCTGTCGTCGCTCGTCTCCGGAGTCGCGAAGATTTCGCTGGAGTCGCTGGACCCTCCGGCGCCTCCGCCAAGGGAGCGGTCGACAGGTCTAGCCCTCACCAGGGCAAGGTCCTGGCCAGCTCTCCCGGAGCAACACTCTAGCCGGCACCCGTTCGCGTCGAAGACCTTGAAGAACATCACCGCAGCGCCATCATACTCCAGGTGGACCGCGAAGACGCCCCTCTCCTTGCAAACCCGGGCGATCTCTTTCCAGCCGCGGGACATGTAGACCTCGCCCGGGGCAACGACCACGACCTCTGCCTCAGTCGCGAGGGCGCTGCATCCGGCGTGCTGCAGCCAGAACTCCAGGGGCCCTCCTGGAGGGATGATGGAGGCGAAGAAGGGAGGCAGACGGATCCAGGACTGGAGAGGAATGGCGACGTGGAGCACGAACTCATGAGAGGAGCCCTCGGCATGGACTCCAGGAGGAACAACCCACGCCTTCGAGACCCGACGGCGCCGACGACGGCGCTGACCGCGGGGATCAGCATCAACACCTTCGGGGCCCTCGACGTGGGCATACAAGGGAAGCGGGAACCCCGGCGGAGCCCGCTCGCACCGGGGCCTTGGCACCACCTGACGGTCTTCCTCGCCCCGGCTGCAAAGGGCGAGCCGTTTCTTCGGCGGGAGCGGGTATGGCCCCTCTCGGGGAGCCTTTCCCTTTTCCGCTGCGGAGAACCGGCGGATTGGAGCCATCGCAGCAAGACGGAGCAAGGATCGGGAAGAAGGAGAAGCCAGGAGGAATGGACTGGAAGGGCACGCACAGCTTCGTACTTATAGCCGGCGAAGACCAACCGCCGGCCCCCATGATCATAGGTAATCATGACACGATTTGCACGCAGGGACTTGTCCACCTCGCGCGGTCACCGAGGCATCATGGGGAAGTGGAGACGCCCACGTCCCATCAACCGCCACGCGGCGCCCAAGGCCGCAGGCTGTTAGGGCCCGCGGCGCTTCGCCCTTGCCCTTTCGCCTCTCGGCACGGCCAAGTCCATGCACGCCTTGGGCCCGGGGGCTACTTTCGGCGTTCTGGGAACGGGGGTCCCCAGAGTTGCCTGCCTGCGGCCTGCGGCGTGGCTCGAAGGAGGCCCAGCATGGCCCATCTTCATCAACACAAGACTCAAGACCCTCGCGAGGGGCCGAGCCTCGTGGGGCGGACGACACGGCGCATCCTCAGGCGCAGCCTCCTCAGGCTGGCTCGCGAGGAGGCGGAGAAATCAAGGCGGGGTACCTCGCGAGGTGCCCATGACGCAAGCCATGACGACTCAGGGCGCCAGGCGGGCGCCAGCGCGCATAGCGTCCTTCTTTCCTCTTTGGTGCAAAGGGGGCAAGCGCAGCCGCTGAGTACCGAGGCGTCAGGCAAAGGTTGCCATTTCGGTGCAACGAGACCAAGACCAGGCGGACTACGAGACGGAGGTCACCATGGAGCCCATCACGACGTCACCGCAGAGCCTTTGGCAGGCGAAGACCAACTTTAGTCAGGATAAGTGTACTAGATGTTCCCCTTCGAATTGGCCAATTGTTGGCGCCCTTCCCGCTCAATATTTGGGGAGAGGCCCAGGGCCTTTGCCTATAAATAGGACTAGCCACCCCCAGGGTAGAGGCATCCTAAAAGGGGGCGAGGAAGAGAGAGAGAGAGAGAAAGAGAAAAGGGTGACTGAACTCCTCCTAGCAGTTCATCACCCCAGCCAAGAACAGACCCTCGCGAGGCTGTTCTTCCTTGTATTGTTCGTCATCACTAGCCTCAGAAGGCAATCCACCAACCACACACTGGAGTAGGGTATTACACCACAACGGTGGCCCGAACCAGTATAAACCTTGTGTCTCTTGTGCAGTTCTTTTAGTAGTTTAGATCTTTATGAGACGGGGAGGTAGAAGGCATGATCTCCGTGTGCACCCCAGTGTTCGAACCTTAAGGGTCTGCCTGAACTCGTGAATCTGACAGCAGTCAATTTCTTCAGACAAAGACTGAACCAATTGCTTTGCATCAACAATTTTTGGAGTCAATTTCTTCACGCATAATCTTCGGTGATAATCTTCGCTACATTGCATGAGACTATCTTTGGAGTTTGTTCCAACATCCACTTGTCTCCAGGGACATTCTCACTCTATGTGCACTAGCAAACACATTAGCCCCTCTCTGTTCCTGACAACAATCTCCAAAACCAGGAGGCAAATTATTGCACCAACATTCCCTCCTTTCCTGATGATTGTTGACAAAACAAATAATCATCAAAGTGAGGATAGAAATGTAACTTAGAGCATGCAAGAATTAACAAGTGCTATATATACCTTGACAAACAAAAGGGCTCCCCCTAAATGTATGCAGGTGCAGAAAAAGTTCAAGTCCAATTTCCTACATATGTCGGAAATAGGCTTGGGGGAGACATTTCATATCTTCAAGGATATTGGATTTCACTTAGAGATAATATCCATTGAAATAATATAGTTCTTTCATTCATAACTTCTAAGGGAAATTTCACCTAAAAACATTCTCAAGAGACATATAGTATAGCAGGAGGGGTTATTAATATTACAGATCATAAGTTCATGAACGGGTTTTAGAACACGGTAAGAACCAAATTGAGCAACTGTTGTAAACTCGAGGGAAAGGATAGGCAACAAAAGACGAGAAAATCTATCAGAACTCGATGTCATTCTGCCCCTTTTTGTCAACAAGTGTCAAAAGGGTGTCGAATCACATGAGTCACTACTGAGGTGCAGAAGAATATGGAGCATTTCCCGAGGTCTTGTAGTCTAAACCGCTAGATGTATCTGACATGACTGATTCTTTGGTGGTGACGGGAACCGCTACTTTGTCTTTGGATGGACTCACTTCTGTTCCCGGAGAATAACTCGTGTGGTTGAGCACACGATCATGGCAAATCTGCTGCAGTATTTGATTCAACCAGAGGCAATAGATTTTCTTCGGTAGTCTTGGCAGTCAGTGAAGTTCCTTCGGATTCATCGAGCAGTTTCTAAAGCTTAAGCTTGAGAAAATATGTCGATGGTGCATGAGATGGAAGTGGAGGTGTGCTGCGCTGCTGAAGATCTTCAACCTTGAAATCGACATCAATGTAATCGTATATCTGCTTGATATCATCCTTTGTGGGCTTCTTTTTGGAGAAAAGCATTCAGAGAAACTTCCAGAGGTGCTTCTTATTCTCGTCATCGATAAGATGAAGCAAGCAATTATGGTTATGAAGACAATTCAGGTCAACTGCCAAGTGCTCTTTCTCCTTGCATTCTTTGGCCATACACTACAAACTTTGTTCTATTTTGGGACGCTTCACTTGTCTCTGTTGAAAATATGCCCTAGAGGGGAAAATAAATTGGTTACTATCATATTTCCTTGTTCATGATAAATGTTTATTATTCATACTAGAATTGTATTAACCGGAAACTTATATACATGTGTGAATACATAAGCAACATTGTGTCCCTAGTAGGTCTCTACTGGACTAGCTCATTGATCAAAGATGGTTAATGTTTCCTAACCATAGACATGAGTTGTCATTTGATAACGGGACCACATCTTTAGGAGAATGATGTGATGGATAGACCGAACCATAAGCTTACCAACAGATCCCATCGCTTTCTTCATGTCAATTATCAGTTCCTCAGACCATGAGATCATGCCACTCCTGGATACCTGGGGAATACTTTGTGTGCTATCAAACGTCAATTTGTAATTGGGTGATCATAAAGGTGCTATACAGGTATATCCAAAGGTGTCTGTTGGGTTGCATGGATCGAGACTGGGATTTGCAGCTCTGTGTGATGGAGAGCTATCTCTGGACCCTCTCGGTAATACAACATCACAGGAAGCTTCATGTGACTAATGAGTTTAGTCATAGGATCTTGTATTAGGAGTAAAGAGACTTGCCAGTAACGAGATTGAACTAGGTATGGAGATATTGACGATCGAATCTTAGGCAAGTAACATACTGCCGAACAAAGGGAATTGCATATGGGATTATCTGAATCCTCGACATCATGGTTTAGCTGATAATGATGTTCATGGAATATGTAGGAATAAATATGAGCATACAGGTCCAGCTATTGGTTATTGACCGGAGAGGTGTCTCGGTCATTTCTACATGATTCCCGAACCCGTAGGGTCGCATGCTTAACGTCCGGTAGCGCTAGGGTAATGTTGAGATATTAATAGTGTGTAACGCCCCATATGTAACCTTCCCGAATTGTACTCCAACTATTGCCGTTTCCGGCATTAAGTTATATTTAATTCTCGGGTTCGGGTCTTTGTCTCCGTGTGTTGTTTTTGTTTTCGTGCATCTCATATCATGTCATCACGTGCATTGCATTTTCATACATGTTCATCTCATGCATTCGAGCATTTTCCCCGTTGTCCGTTTTGCATTCCGGCGCTTCGTTCTCCTCCGGTGACCATTTCTAGCTTTCTTTCGTGTGTGGGGATTAAACATTTCCGGATTGGACCGAGACTTGCCATGCGGCCTTGGTTTACTACCGGTAGACCGCCTGTCAAGTTTCGGGTCATTTGGACTTCGTTTGATACTCCAACGGTTAACCGAGGGACCGAAAAGGCCTCGTGTGAGTTGCAGCCCAACACCCCTCCAATTTGGCCCAAAACCCACCAAACTCTGCTCCATCGTCTCGGTCGTTCGATCACGATTGCGTGGCCGAACACCGCACCTCATTTGGACTCTCCTAGCTCCCTCTATGCCTATATAAAGGCCCCCCCATTTTCGGATCTAGTCTCCCCCGTCCAACCCTAGTTTCAAAAAAAAAGATCCGCCGCCGACGGACGTGTCCGGGCGGAGCCGGACAACGTCCGCCGCCACCGCCGACCAACCAGGGCCCGACACGCGTCCCCGCCAGCCTCCTCCTCCGCGCGGCCCGGCGAGCCCGCGGGAGGCCCACCCGCGCCGCCACCGGGCCAGATCCGCCGCCGCCCGCGGCCTCTCTCCTCCCTGTCGCCGTTCGCCGGCCCCGCCGCCTCCTCCGCGCCGCCCCTCGCCGCCGGCCACCGCCGCGAGGCTCCGCCACCACGCCGCGCCGCTCCGGTCCCCGCCTCGCCGTGCTACCCCGCCACGCCGCCGCGGACCCTCGTCGCCGGCCACCGCCTCCGGCCCGCCGCATCGCCGCGGCCACCTCGCCGGCTCCGGCGAGCCCGGCCTCCCCTGCTTCGACTCCGGCGACCTCGGGGTCAACCGGTGAACAGTGCCGCCTCGGGTTCCGTGCGATTCAGATCTCAGATCCAACCCCCCCCCCCGGTTGACTTTTGTCCAAAAACCCTAGATTTTTGTGCTTACTTTGACTGCTCGTATCTCCGCAACCGTAGCTCCAATTTGGGCATATGATATGTCAAAATCTTCGACTCGACGAGTACATCATTTCATTCCATTGCATCATTTGCATTTGAGGTCATCTTGGTGCCCAAAATGCTGTTGGAAGGAGGCATCATGAGTTAATTTGCAGATCCGTTAGTTCATCATGCACTTTTGTCATTTTTGCCATGTTTAATCCGTGCATGATATGCCTGTGCCCCTTTGGGATGAATTGTTAAGCATGTTGTCTTCTTTCCAGAGGTGCCTCCCATGCATTTTTAGGATGTGTGTGTTGTCTTGTGCAAGCTTGCAAAGAGGGGTACCTGAGTTTACTGATTTCAGGGACTTAGTGAAAATCACTAAGTCTGGGATGTTTTAGTTCACGATGCTATATGTCCTGCTTGTTTCCTAGTGATCCGTGCCTCTTTTGAGGATGATCAGTAAGAGTGATTTGTTATGCTTGTTGTGCTTAATCCATCCATGTCTTTACTTGTTATGTTGGAGCACCCTAGGTTGACTCAATCGAGCTCAACTTTTGCATAGTTGTTGTTTTGGGCAGATCGTGAACTCTTTTGCGATTTTGCCGGAGCTATTGCTAGTGATCCATGCATGCTATGCCATTGTTCTTGCCATGTCTAGCTAGCATTTTGTGCCTTCTTTATGGATATATGCTTGCCTTGCCATGACTTGCACCGTAGTGAGTGCATCGAGCTCGTTTACATGCCTCCGTGAGTTATATTTCAGCATGTCCCAGTTTTCACTAAGTCCGAAAACTGATTGTATTTCATCGATGTTCGTGTGCTCGGTAGAGTATTTTGTGAACCCTTTTGGCCCCAGGTCATTATGGGTGTTTTGTTAAGCTTGTTGAGTAGCTCCATGCCATGCTCTTACTTGCCATGTTCAGGTTTTGCTTCATGTTGTTTTGCTGCTCCGAAGAGAGCATCGTGGTCTGAAATTTCAGACTAGCGTTAATTTCGCTAAGTCTGAAATCTGTTTTGCTTATTCAGTTTTGCCATGCTTGTTTGAAGCCCCTAATGGATGAATTTGCCTATGCCTCAGTCCTGGTGATTTGTTAAGCTTCTTGAGTACATCACTGCCATGCAATTTTTTTTCATGTTTGGTGGCTGTAGCATGTTCATTTTGTTGCATTTAGGAGCCTACTTGCTGTAAATTGCAGATCGGTTCGTTTAGTAAAACGGTTGCCATTCCTAAACCGTAGCTCCGATTGCCATGATCTTTATATCGTTTTCAGGGGATTTCTTCCCCTCTATCCAGTGGCACACTTGGTTTTCCAAGTTGAGGCCAGGTTCATGCATTTCCTGTCACGTCTTGCATTTTGCATCCCGCATCGCATCCCGCATAGCATATCATCTTTGCATATAATTGGTTGCCCTTGCACGTGGTTGATTGTATCCTTGTTGCTTGTTTGTGTTGTTGGGTAGAGCCGGGAGACGAGTTCGCTAACGAGGAGCCCGTTGAGTTTGCTTTTGAGGATCCAGTCAACTCTGACAACTGTGCAGGCAAGATGATCACACCCTTGAAATCACTACTATCTTTGCTATGCTAGATTGCTCGCTCTTTTGCTTTGCCAATGCTACGATGCCTACCACTTGCTTGTCAGCCTCCCAATTGCCATGATTGAGCCTCTAACCCACCTTTGTCCTAGCAAACCATTGATTGGCTATGTTACCGCTTTGCTCAAGCCCCTTCTTATAGCGTTGCTAGTTGCAGGTGAAGATTGGAGCCGTTCCTTGTTGGAACATTTATTTACTTGTTGGGATATCACTATATTGCTATGTTATCTTTACTCATCTATATACTTGGTAAAGGGTGGAAGGCTCGGCCTCTCGCCTAGTGTTTTGTTCCACTCTTGCCGCCCTAGTTTCCGTCATATCGGTGTTATGTTCCCGGATTGTTGCGTCCCTTACGCGGTTGGGCTATAATGGGAACCCCTTGATAGTTCGCCTTGATTAAAGCTTTTCCAGCAATGCCCAACATTGGTTTTACCATTTGCCACCTAGCCTCTTTTTCCCTTGGGTTTCCGGACCCCGAGGGTCATCTTTATTTTAGCCCCCCACGGGCCAGTGCTCCTCTGAGTGTTGGTCCGAAATGAGCTGCTTGCGGGGCCACCTCGGGGTAACTTGAGGGTTGGTTTTACTCGTAGCTAGTCTCATCTAAGTGTGCCCTGAGAAAGAGATATGTGCAGCTCCTATCGGGATTTTTCGGCACATTCGGGCGGTGTTGCTGGACTAGTTTTGACCTGTCGAATCATCTTGTTGTACCGGGATACCGAGTCTGATCGGTGGGTCCTGGGTGGAGGTCTATTCCTTCGTTGACCGTGGGAGCTTATTATGGGCTAAGTTGGGACCCCCCCTGCAGGGATTGATCTTTCGAAAGCCGTGCCCGCGGTTATGGGCAGATGGGAATTTGTTAATGTCCGGTTGTAGATAACTTGAACCTTAAATAATTAAAATGAATCAACTGAGTGTGTTGCCGTGATGGCCTCTTCTCGGCGGAGTCCGGGAAGTGGACACGGCGTTGGAGTTATGTTTGCGTAGGCTGCTCTATATAGTTTCCGCTCGTGCTTTGCCTTCTCTTCTCGCTCTCCTTTGCGAATAAGTTAGCCACCATATATGCTAGTCGCTTGCTGCAGCTCCACTTATACATTCCCCTTTCCTACCTATTAAGCTTAAATAGTCTTGATCGCGAAGGTGCGAGATTGCTGAGTCCTTTGTGGCTCACAGATTACTATTACACCAGATGCAGGGACCGATGATACCTCTCCGGATGGCGCGCTCGAGCTGAAGTGGGAGTACGACGAGGACTCTCAGTGTTACTATGTTTCTTTTCCGGATGATCAGTAGGGATGCCTATTCGGGGTTAGATTCAGGGCCTAGTCGCTTGTTGGGGGTCTTTTCTATTTTGGCGCCGTAGTCGGGCCATGAGTGATTGTATGATGGATGTTATTTATGTACTTTGATGTGACATGGTGAGTGTAAGCCAACTATGCTATATTTTTTCCCCTTTATATTATATATGTACATGGGTTGTGTAATGATTCCCGACTTGCGACATTGCTTTCAATGCGCCTATGTCTCTAAGTCGTGCCTCGACACGTGGGAGACATAGTCGCATCGAGGGCGTTACATAGTGGAAAGTCTGAAAGTAGTTATAAGTCTTGGATGGGATCCAGGACATCACCTGGATCTTCGGAATGGTCCAGAGGTAAAGATTTATATATGGGAAGTCATATTCAGGGTTTTAGAAAGGTTCGGGAATTTTCCGTAGAGTACTGGGAAGGTTCTAGAAGGTTCCGGGGGTTCCACTGCGGGACCCAACAACCTGGGAAGGGCCCACATGGATCGAGGGGTGGGGCTACAACCCACATGGTCTAGCCGCATCATTCCCTAAGGAACATGTCATTTAACTCTAGAGATAAGGTCTTATCTCCAAATTTAAAGGGTTGAATCTAGAGACAAGATGTTATCTTCAAGTTTAAAAGGATTTCTCCCTTTTGGCCGGCCCTAGGAGGGCTTTGAATGCCCTCCCCTGCCCCTAGCCTATATATAGAGGGGGAGGTGCATGGGGGCAGCCACCCCTTCACCCTTGCCCATTGCCTCTCCTAACTCCTACGTTTCTCCGATACACGCTTGGCGAAGCCCTGCCGGAATTCCACTACCACCACCAACACCACGCTGTCGTGTTGGATTAGATCTCATCTACCTCTTCTCCCTCACTTGCTAGATCAAGGAGGAGGATATGTCACCGAGTCGTACGTGTGCTAAACTAGGAGGAGCCGCCCGTGCGGTGCTTGGATATGATTGGATCGCGACACGAGTATGACTACGCCAACCAAGATCTCTAGATCGTTAACTCTTTTGGCCTACAAGGGTATGTAGGCTCACTCCCTCTCATAGGTGTGCATCTCCTATATTGACGTTGGGTTTTCGTAGGATTTTTTATTTTCATGCTTCGTTCCCCATTAGTGTCATGTATAACCCTTTTTGGTCACAGAAAATACGCTAGTGATGTTTTCCGGCCGTCACCCCCACTGTCACCGAAACTCTGTCATAGAACAAAAAAAATTGACGGTACCAATTTTTTCATCACACAAGTTTGCATGTTAGGTGACGGACCAAAAAAATATCACCGGTGGTTATGTTCGGTGTCGGCCCAGAATGTCACCTATAATGGCCCAATCTGTCGCCTAGGATCTTTTTGGCGACGATAATCCTGTCACTGGTGATCGGTCCACGGGTTTGACCGGTCAAAGATTCTGACAGGTGGGGCCAAGATTTACTAACGTGGCTTCTTCCATGTGGGTCCGCCGTGGGTTTTATCGCCGACGGTCCCGTCGGTAATAAATCGGCCTTAGTTTTGACCAGTCAACATTGCTGACATATGGGATGCTGATGTGGCTCTTACAAGTGGGACCAGGTATTGTTTTCTCTGTGATGATGTGTCGTATGACCGTTCAATGCTTCTGACATATGGAATCATTGTTGTGCTGAGGTGCCGGCAGACGGGTCCATATGTGGGTGACGTGGTTCCTTACATGTGGGACCATACACTGGTGATGGCATCCATAACTGTCATAGTTTGTACACACGGTCAATTCGTTTTATATAGAAAAAATTTGTGGGAATATTAGACAATTTTGATATGATTTGTGCAAAATTTGAATGCAAATTGATATGTTGTTGCTTTTATCAAACCGCAAACTTGACAATTGTCAAACAGACTGTCTCAGACATTGCAATAACCAGCCATGGTAAAGAACCACAGTATAAAATTAGACACATGACTCAGTTTCACGGCATCCTGGCACCACAACCCTGATGATGTACCTTACCAGGGCAACAAGTTCATCAAATCTCGTTTTGATAGCCGTAATTTTCTCTTTGTTCTCATTCTTGACGACTACAAGTTTTTCCTGTTGCTCTTGGAGGCCATTGTTGATAGATCGAATACAATTTTACTAATCAAACACCCTAAATTTCAAGTCCTCAATGTCATCTTGTTGCTCTAGCAGGGCATTCTTGACATTATCAAGTACATTTTGCTGCTCTAGAAGGGTATTGTTGACATATTCAAGTTGACGCTATGCATCTGGCAGGAGACGCTTCACAGATTCACGTTCTTGTTCCTGCCCTGCCATGGCCTTCTTGTCAGCTTCAAGTTCTAACTGTTGCCAAGCCAGTGCCTTCTTCATAGAATCTAGTTCGTCATGCTAGTTTGTCACGCCACGCTCGACTGCTACTGGTTCTTCCCGCTGCATTGCCAATGGAGTGATGACTGGTTTAGATTGTTGTTTCTCGGGGAAATGACCTGCAGTAAGGCCATCATTTGAGTGCCCTAACTTTCCCTATAGAAAAAATACATGCATTTTACATCATATGGGAGAATTCGAGAGGCTATAGATGCATTTATCGTAACATTTAGTTACATGGGGGAACAAAGGTCTAAAGTATGGAAGTGTTTACACAAAAGAGTTGGCCTACTTACCAGGTGAACCCGCTTTCTCTTCGATTTGCTTGAGTTGAGTAATACATATGCATTCAGAGACATGAGTTGTTTGAAGTCTTGAAGCAGTACATGTAGACCCTTAGTCATTGCTTCCAGTTGATGAAGATAATATTCCTGTCATAATGTACTTAAAACATTAGATTATACTGCACAATTTACATACAATGACACATGACATAGAAAGTAGATTTTTATTTTAACCATAGATAAATAATTTCATATAACACTGGCCTGTACATATTTAGTACAGACCAGATGTGTGTCTTTTTGTTCACTATCACTGCCATATTCATTTAATTCTTCATGGTGTGTACATCTAAGTGAAGGACCACATGCTCGTAGATCTGATAAAGATGAGTAATCTGTCATACGATGGAAATGCCAAGCTAGTAACTCGAGAAGCTTCTCCCATCAATGCAAATTCTTCTTCATCCGGTCCATATGCTTGTCCCACTCCGTTCTTGATCTGTCAACATCTATTGCATAACGATGATCAGTAGTTGACAGTAGGTGCAAAACAAGGTGATGATAATTTCAAATGTTGGTGCCAAAATGAGTAAACACATGCTTAACTACTCTTAGATCGAGGTAATGAAGTAGCAACCAGAGCCCTAGTTGGATTCGCATGCTGTCTTACCCTGATTAAGAACCCTCAGTTTCATATCTTGTAAACACAACAACAACATTTATATGGGAAACTAACTAGATTTGGCAATGTGAACACACATGAAAATTCAGTGGGTTACTAGGGGAATAATTGAGAGATACAAGATGATGTCTTGTTTCTTGAAGGGGACGTGACTGTTGAATAAATAAGTGGCATTATTTTGTGAGTTTCGGCATGTACATGTTCTATGGTCCAAGAAATGAACTAGCAATCGCATATTGTCAACATGAATTGGTTGAGACCAAAAGCATCTTGAGAAAACATATATACATAATCAGAATAAGATATACTCAAAGATTACATCAGCAATTTGCTCATCAGCGGACCATATATAGAATGACACGCAGTATTTACCCGGGGCGCAATAGGAAGCCTAATCGTAAATGCGAATAAGAACCTACTCCATACGATCGATCCATACTAGTTGTTGCTCCAAAGGATGTATCTCGACGTATTTTGATGGTAGATCATCCATTTGAACGAGAAGTAATATGCATCTGAGGGAGCAATTTAAAAACAAGAACGCAAAGAGAACTCGTTGATTAGAATGAGATCTTGGGGTGCGTTTACCATCATAGAAAATGGGGCGCAGCAGAATGCCATCCGTCGGGAGTGGCTCCCTAACCAAACGATTTGGGGTCATAGCTAGCCAGAACCACCAGCAGGGAGGGAGATGAATCTGGAGGCAAAGATGTAGAGAGAGAGAGAGGGTAAAGGAGAAGATATCTCGTTTTATGGAAGGGGATGTGATCGGTGTGGAAAAAGAGGCTGTATTTGGGGAGAGTTAGGATTAGGTGGGTGAGCGGGCAGTTTAAAAAGGAGTGGAGGGAAGGGAAAATTTGAGGAACGTTTTGCAACGCCCTCGATGCGGCTATATCTCCCATGTGTCGAAGCACGACTTATAGGCATAACCGCATTGAAAGCAATGTCGCAAGTGAGGTAATCTTCACAACAAGCCATGTAAATAAATAAAGGGGAATGGTACATAGTTGGCTTACACTCGCCACGTCACACAAATACATAAATAAGTCATTACATTCATCCAATACACTCAGCGTCTGGCTACGAAACCAAAATGAAGATAAACCCCCAAATGCGACAAAGTCCCCGATCGCCCCAACTGGGCACCACTACTGATCATCTGGGAAAGAGACGTAGTAACGACGAGAGTCTTCATCGAACTCACACTTGAGCTCAGTCATATCATCTGGAACGGTATCATCGGTCCTGCATCTGGTTTGGAAGTAATCTGTGAGTCACGGGGACTCAGCAATCTCACACCCTCACAATCAAGACTATTTAAGTTGATAGGTAAGGTAAAGGTATGATGTGGAGCTGCAGCAAGCGACTAGCATATATGATGGCTAACATACGCAAATGAGAGCGAGAAAAGAAGGCAAAAGCACGGTCAAACAACTATGATCAAGACGTGATCCTAGACCAACCAACGTCAAACATTACTCCAACACCGTGTTCAGTTCCCAGACTCCGCTGAGAAGAGACCATCATGGTTACACAGGCGGTTGGTGCATTTTTAATTAAGTTAAGTTTTAGGTTTTCTACAACCGGACATTAACAAATTCCCATCTGCCCATAACCGCGGGCACGGCTTTCGAAAGTTCAAATCCTTGCAGGGGAGTCCTAACTTAGCCCATCACAAGCTCTCACGGTCAACGAAGGATATTCCTTCTCCCAAGACAATCCGATCAGACTCGACATCCCGGTTACAAGACATCCTCGGCAATGGTAAAACAAGTTCAGCAACACCGCCCGAATGTGCCGGCAAATCCCGATAGGAGCTGCACATATCTCATTCTCAGGGCACACTCAGATTGTCCAAACTTCCGGTAGGCCAGCGCAGAGTTGCCCCTCGTGGCCACCGGCGGCTGACAAGGTGGACCAACACTCAGAGGAGCACTGGCCCAGGGGAGGGGGTTTAAATAAAGATGACCCTTGGGCTCCGGAAACCCAAGGGGAAAATAGGCTAGGTGGTGAATGGTAAAACCAAGGTTGGGCATTGCTGGAGGAGTTTTATTCAAGGCGAACTGTCAAGGGGTTCCCATTATAACCCAACCGTGTAAGGAACGCAAAATCCGGGAACATAACACCGATATGACGGAAACTAGGGCGGCAAGAGTGGAACAAAACACTTCGCATAAGGCCGAGCCTTCCACCCTTTACCAAGTATATAGGTGCATTAAGATAAACAAGATAATATGGTGATATCCCAACAATAAACATGTTCCAACAAGGAACGATCTCCAATCTTCACCTGCAACTAGCAAGGCTACAAGAGGCGCTGAGCAAAGCGGTAACATAGCCAAACAACGGTTTGCTAGGACATGGTGGGTTAGAGGTTTGACATGGCAATTGGGAGGCATGATAAGCAAGTGGTAGGTATCATAGCATAGGCATAGCAAAGGAGCGAGCATCTAGCAAGCAAAGATAAAAGTGATTTCGAGGGTATGGTCATCTTGCCTGCAAAGTTCTCAGAGTTGCCATGATCCTCGAAAGCGTACTCAACGGGCTCCTCGTTCACGTACTCGTCTCCCGGCTCCACCCAAACAAGAACAACAAGCAAAAAGAACACAATCAACCACGTGCAATGCTCAAGCAACATGATGCAAACATGGTATGATATGCGGGATTCGATATGTGATGCATATGCAAGATTTGGAAAGGAATGAATGAACCTGGCCTCAACTTGGAAATCCAATTGTGTCACTGGAAAGGTGTGGTGATTTCGGTTGAAATCGACATAAATATCACCGGAATCGGATGCACGGTTTGGAAATGGCAAGCAAAACAAATATGGCATCGGTCTGCGATAATCAGCACGAGACCATCTAAATGCATCAAGAACAACATGTTACAGCACTCCAACATGACAACAAAATATATGGCAGGGATCCACTCATGATGCTTGACAAAATATGAACACTGAGCGACGGCTAATTCACTCATTAATAGGTTCAAACAAGCATGGCAAAAGAGCAAAAGATAACTGGTTACAGACTTAGTGAAATTAATAGCATATCAGGAAATTATCATCAGGAAGCAACCTTTAGAGCATGATAACTATATGCTATAGGAACATATCATGGCAAAGCAAGGAATGGCATGAAGCTACCGAAAGCATATAACAAAAGTCCCTTAGTGACCATGAGCCAAAAGGGATCAGAAAATACAATTGCAAGCATGTGAACATAGCAAAAACATAAACAGATTCAGACTTAGTGAAAAACTGGAGCATGCAAAACAGTTTAACAAGTAGACATGTTTACGAGCTCGATGCACTCACTACGAGGCATTGCATGACAAACTAAGCATACACCCATCAAGAAGACATGACATAGAAGCTATACATGGCAAGACAACATCATAGCATGCACGGATCAATAGCAACAACCTCGGCAAAATCGCTAAACATGTTTACAATCTGCCAGGAACATTTTATAGCAAAAGTAGAGCTCGATTGACTCAAGCTAGGGTGCTCCATAAATGCAAACAAAGACATGGATGGATAGAGCACAACATTATCAACAAAACATCGTTACTGATCATGCGCAAAAGAGGCACGGATCACTAGGAAACGACATGAACATATGGCATAAAAATAATGACAGGGCAAGGACTTAGTGAAATTCTAAGTCCCTGAAATCAGCATCATTGAGTAAGCTACTTTGCATACTTGTGCTAGTCACCACAAAGATCACAAAAATACATGACATACAGCCCTGTAAAGATGGCATGGCATTCTACAAAACACATGTAGAGCTCAGGATCATAGCATGCACACATTAATCATGTCAAAAATGACAAAAGGGCATTTGCTGAAACCGATCTGAGATAATCCTCACATAGCCCCCTTCCAATGACATTTTGGGCATTAAGATGAGCTCAAATGAAAATGATGCAATGAGATGAAATGATGTACTCGTCGAGACGAACATTTTTATATGCTACACGCACGAATCGGAGCTACGATGAGGAAGTTATGACATGTCAAAGATTGCAAAATATTTAGGGTTTGGAGGGGAAAAAGTCAAACGCGAATCATCCAGATCCAGATCTGGTCTTGCACGCGGCCCAAGGTTCACCTGAAAACCTATTCACCAGAGATGGTTCGCCGGCCGAAGACGAGGAAGAGGCGGGGAGGCGAGGTGGAGGTGCGGCCGTCGATGAGGTGGTCTCGGGCGGCGGCGGAAGACGGCGCTGGGGCGGCGGCGGAGCTCGGTCGCCGGCATGGGAGGAGCGGGGCAACATCGGTGGGGTCGGGCGCTGAGGTCGCCGGCCGGCTTGGAAGAAGGCGGCGGCGAGGTCCTAAGGAGCGGGCGCGGGCGGCGGTGCCAAAGGAGGCGGGCGGCGATGGCCGGATGGGCCGCGGGGGCCCTCCCTGGGCTTCGGCGGGCCGCGGGCATCGGCGATGAAGTGGGCACCGGGTGGGACACGTGTCACGTGGAGATTGGCCGAGGGGGAGCGAGGCGGACACGTCCGGCCGTCCGGATTTCGTTCGGCGGCGGCGGGTGGAGTTTTCTAGGGTTTCGTTCGTGATTTCGAATGGGGGGGTTCTTTATATAGAGGTAGATGGAGCTAGGAAGCTCCAAATGAGGTGCGGTTTGCAGCCACGCGATCGTGATCGAACGCTCTAGATGATGGGAGAGGTTTATGTGGGTTTTGGGCCACTTTGGAGAGGTGTTGGGCTGCAACACACACGAGGCCTTTTCGGTCCCTCGGTTAACCGTTGGAGTATCAAACAAAGTCCAAATGGCACGAAACTTGACAGGCGGTCTATCGGTAGTAAACCAAGGCCGCATGAAAAGTCTAGGTCCAATCCAGAAATTTTTAATGCCCACACACACGAAAAGGGGTAGAAAGGGACACCTTAGGACATAGGAGCGCCAGAATGCAAAATGGACAACGGGGAAAATGCTCGGATGCATGAGACGAGCACGTATGCAAATGCAATGCACATGATGACATGATATGAGATGCATGACAAAGACAAAAACACACGGAGACAAAAACCCGACAACGATGAAATAACATAACTTAGTGCCAGAAACGGCAAGAGTTGGAGTACCAATAAGGTAAATTACATCCGGGGTGTTACAACACTCCACCACTACGAAAGGATCTCGTCCCGAGATTTAGGACTAGAAAAAACTCCGGGTACTCAGAACGGACGTGGTCCTCGCGTTCCCAGGTGGCTTCGTGGTTGGAATGATGTGACCACTTGACTTTCAGGAATTTGATAGACTTGTTGCCAGTCTTGCGCTCAGTTTCTTCAAGAATAGCAACGGGGTGCTCACGATAAGACAGGTCTTCTTGGAGATCAATGTCTTCAAAGTTGACGGTGCGGTCAGGGGTCTTAAAACACTTGCGGAGCTGAGAGACATGAAACACGTCGTGCACGTTTGCAAAGTTGGAGGGAAGCTCAAGTTGATAGGCGAGATCGCCTCTCTTGCTGACGATCTTGAAAGGACCCACGTATCTAGGGGCAAGCTTCCCTTTGATACCGAAGCGACGAGTACCTTTCATTGGAGAGAGCGGAGGTAAACATGGTCTTCGATCTCGAAAGCCAAGTCACGATGCTTGGTATCATAGTAACTCTTCTGGCGCGATTGCACGGCTTTTAGATTATCACGAATGACTTTGCACATCTCTTCTGCCTCTGTGATCAAGTCATTTCCAAGAAGTTGATGTTCACCGGTCTCTGACCAGTTAAGAGGAGTACGACACTTCCGGCCATAAAGAATTTCAAATGGGGCCTTGCCCGAACTCACTTGGAAGCTGTTGTTGTAGGAGAACTCAGGATATGGAAGACAATCTTTCCACTTCATACCGAAAGAGATGACGCAAGCCCTGAGCATATCTTCAAGAATCTGATTAACTCGCTCGACTTGGCCACTAGTTTGAGGATGAAAAGCTGTGCTGAAACGGATGTTGGTGCCCGTGGCCTTCTAAAAAGAATCCCAAAACTTGGAGGTGAAGATGCTGCCATGATCTGAAGATATCAACTGCGGAATGCTGTGCAGAGAGACAATCCGGGAGTTATATAGCTCTGCCAATTGAGCTGCTGCGATAGATTCTTTGATAGGGAGAAAATGAGCCACTTTAGTGAGTTTGTCGATGACAATGAAGATAGCATCATTGCCACGCTTGGACTTTGGAAATCCCGTCTTGAAGTCCATCTCAATGTGGTCAAACTTCCATTCTGGAATGGCAAGAGGTTGGAGGAGACCAGCTGGTCATTGGTGTTCTTCTTTTACTCTTATGCAGACATCACATTCATTCACGAACTGAGCAATCTCGCGCTTCATTTGTCGCAAGTGAGGTTATCTTCACAACAACCCATGTAAATAAATAAAGGGGAAAGGTACATAGTTGGCTTACACTCGCCACGTCACACAAATACATAAATAAGTCATTACATTCATCCAATACACTCAGGGTCCGTCTACGGAACCAAAATGAAGATAAACCCCCAAATGCGACAAAGTCCCCGATCGCCCCCAACTGGGCACCACTACTGATCATCTGTGAAAGACACATAGTAACAACGAGAGTCTTCATCGAACTCCCACTTGAGCTCGGTTATATCATCTGGAACAGTATCATCGGTCCCTGCATCTAGTTTGGAAGTAATATGTGAGTCACGGGGACTCAGCAATCTCACACCCTCGCGATCAAGACTATTTAAGCTTATAGGTAAGGTAAATGTATGATGTGGAGCTGCAGCAAGCGACTAGCATATATGATGGCTAACATACGCAAATGAGAGCCAGAAGAGAAGGCAAAAGCACGGTCGAACAACTATGATCAAGACGTGATCCTAGACCAACCTAGGTCAAACATTACTTCAACACCGTGTTCACTTCCCGGACTCCGCCGAGAAGAGACCATCACTGTTACACACGCAGTTGGTGCATTTTTAATTAAGTTAAGTTTCAGGTTTTCTATAACCGGACATTAACAAATTCCCATCTGCCCATAACCACGGGCACGGCTTTCGAAAGTTCAAATCCCTGCAGGGGAGTCCTAACTTAGCCCATCACAAGCTCTCACGGTCAACAAAGGATATTCCTTCTCCCAAGACAATCCGATCAGACTCGGCATCCCGGTTACAAGACATCCTCGACAATGGTAGAACAAGTCCAGCAACACCGCCCGAATGTGCCGACAAAACCCGATAGGAGCTGCACATATCTCGTTCTCAGGGCACACTCATGTTGTCCAAACTTCTGGTAGGCCAACCCAGAGTTGCCTCTGGTGGCCACCGGCGGCTGACAAGGTGGACCAACACTTAGAGGAGCACCGGCCCAGGGGGGTTTAAATAAAGATGACCCTTGGGCTCCGGAAACCCAAGGGAAAAAGAGGCTAGGTGGCGAATAGTAAAACCAAGGTTGGGCATTGCTGGAGGAGTTTTATTCAAGGCGAACTGTCAAGGGGTTCCCATTATGACCCAACCATGTAAGGAACGCAAAATCTTGGAACATAACACCGATATGACGGAAACTAGGGCGGCAAGAGTGCAACAAAACACCAGGCATAAGGCCGAGCCTTCCACCCTTTACCAAGTATATAGGTGCATTAAGGTAAACAAGATAATATGGTGATATCCCAATAATAAACATGTTCCAACAAGAAACGATCTCCAATCTTCACCTGCAACTAGCAACGCTATAAGAGGGGCTGAGCAAAGCGGTAACATAGACAAACAATGGTTTGCTAGGACATGGTGGGTTAGAGGTTTGACATGGAAATTGGGAGGCATGGTAAGCAAGTGGTAGGTATAGTAGCATAGGCATAGCAAAAGAGCGAGCATCTAGCAAGCAAAGATAGAAGTGATTTCGAGGGTATGGTCATCTTGCCTACAAAGTTCTCAGAGTTGCCTTGATCCTCGAAAGCGTACTCAATGGGCTCCTCGTTCACGTACTCGTCTCCCGGCTCTACCCAAACAAGAACAACAAGCAAAAAGAACACAATCAACCATGTGCAATGCTCAAGCAACATGATGCAAACATGGTATGATATGTGGGATTCGATATGTGATGCATATGCAAGATTTGGAATGGAATGAATGAACCTGGCCTCAACTTGGAAATCCGAGAGTGCCACTAGAAAGGTGAGGTGATTTCGGTTGAAATCGACATAAAGATCACCGGAATCGGATGCACGGTTTGGAAATGGCAAGCAAAACAAATATGGCACCAGTCTGCGATAATTAGCACGAGACCATCTAAATGCATCAAGAACAACATGTTACAGCACTCCAACATGACAATAAAATACATGGCAGGGTTCCACTCATGATGCTTGACAAAAGATGAACACTGAGCTACAGCTAATTCACTCATTAACTGGTTCAAACAAGCAAGGCAAAAGAGCAAAATATTACTGGTTACAGACTTGGTGAAATTAATAGCATATCAGGAAATTATCATCAGGAAGCAATCTTTAGAGCATGATAACTATATGCTACATGAACATATCATAGCAAAGAAAGGCATGGCATGAAGCTACTCAAAGCATATAACAAAAGTCCCTTATTGACGATGAGCCAAAAGGGATCAGAAAATACAATTGCAAGCATGTGAACATAGCAAAAACATAAACAGATTCAGACTTAGTGAAAAACTGGAGCATGCAAAACAGTTTAACAAGTAGGCATGTTTACGAGCTCGATGCACTCACTACTAGGCATTGAGTGACAAACTAAGCATACACCCATCAAGAAGACATGTCATAGAAGCTAGCCATGGCAAGAACAATATCATAGCATGCACGGATTAATAGCAACAACCTCGGCAAAATCGCTAAACATGTTAACAATCTGCCAGGAACATTTTATAGCAAAAGTAGAGCTTGATTCACTCAAGCTAGGGTGCTCCATAAATTCAAACAAAGACATCGATGGATAGAGCACAACATTATCAACAAAACATACTTAGTGTTCATGCTCAAAAGAGGCACATATCACTAGGAAATAACATGAACATATGGCATAAAAATAATGACAGGGCAAGGACTTAGTGAAATTCTAAGTCCCTGAAATCAGCATCATTGAGTAAGCTACTTTGCATGCTTGTGATAGTCACCACAAAGATCACAAAAATACATGGCATACACCCCAGTAAAGATGGCATGACATTCTACAAAATACATGTAGAGCTCAGGATCATAGCATGCACACATTAATCATGGCAAAAATGACAAAAGGGCATTTGCTGAAACCGATCTGACATAGTCCTCACATAGCCCTCTTCCAACGACATTTCGGGCATCAAGATGAGCTCAAATGAAAATGATGCAATGAGATGAAATGATGTACTCGTCGAGGCGAACATTTTGATATGTTACACGCACGAATCGGAGCTACGATGAGGAAGTTATGACATGTCAAAATTGCAAAATATTTAGGGTTTGGAGGGGAAAAAGTCAACCGCGAATCGTCAAGATCCAGATCCGGTCTTGCACGTGGCCCGAGGTTCGCCTGAAAACCTGTTCATCGGAGATGGTTTGCTGGCCGGAGACGAGGAAGAGGCGGGGAGGCGAGGTGGAGGTGCGGCTGTCGACGAGGTGGACTCGGGCGGCGGCGTAGCTCGGTCGCCGGCGTGGGAGGAGTGGGGCAACGCCGGCGGGGTCGGGCGCTGAGGTCGCCGGCCGGCTTGGAAGAAGGCGGCGGCGAGGTCCTGAGGAGCGAGCGTGGGCGGCGGTGCCAAAGGAGGCGGGCGGCGATGGCCGAATGGGCCGCGGGGGCCCTCCCCGGGCTTCGGCGGGCCGCGGGCGTCGGCGATGAAGTGGGCACCGGGCGGGACACGTGTCACGTGGAGATTGGCCGAGGGGGAGCGGGGAGGACATGTCCGGCCGTTCGGATTTCGTCCGGCGGCGGCGGGTGGAGTTTTCTAGGGTTTCGTCCGTGATTTCGAATGGGGGGTTTTATATATAGAGGTAGAGGGAGTTAGGAAGCTCCAAATGAGGTGCGGTTTGCGGCCACGTGATCGTGATCGAACGCTCTAGATAATGGGAGAGGTTTGTGTGTGTTTTGGGCCACTTTGGAGAGGTGTTGGGCTGCAACACACACGAGGCCTTTTCGGTCCCTCGGTTAACCGTTGGAGTATCAAACGAAGTCCAAATGGCACGAAACTTGACAGACGGTCTACCGGTAGTAAACCAAGGCCGCATGACAAGTCTTGGTCCAATCCAGAAATGTTTAATGCCCACACACGAAAAGTGGTAGAAAGGGACACCAGAGGACATAGGAGCGCCGGAATGCAAAACGGACAACCGGGAAAATGCTCGGATGCATGAGACGAGCACGTATGCAAATGCGATGCACATGATGACATGATATGAGATGCATGACAAAGACAAAAGCACACGGAGACAAAAACCCGACAACGATGAAATAACATAACTTAGTGCCGGAAACGGTAAGAGTTGGAGTACAAATAAGGTAAATTACATCCGGGGTGTTACACGTTTAGTGTACGAGGCAAGGATAAAACCCAGCTTTGTTCAGTTTCGGATTATTTTATCCTTCATATTATGCGAGAACAACTTTCTGTAAACTTGCAGCACCTACACAAATAGTCATGAGCACTTTCATATGAAAAAAATAAACCACAGTTCATGTGACACCATGTTCCTCGCACAAATGTTGGTTCTACTTTGCTTTGTAATGTGTTCATGTAGTACCGTGTTCATCGCTAATTTATTTAGATTTGCAACACACATTCATTTTGTTCGTGCATGTCACTTGAAGAAAGCACATTCCTCATGTGAGTGTCTCACGGCTATTTACAAATTCAAGGTCGCGGTGCCGGTTGTCACGTCACAATTTCAGACTATACTTTGCACATGGAAAGATGCCACTATCAGAAGGATTTGTGAGATCATGAATCCAAACACGCTACATACTTTGCAATCATGATTCAAACCACTTAGTGATGCGATTTTTAAGTACTATTCATTTTTTGCTTCACACTATGGACTTTCGGCGTGCAGACAAGCTTAGGTTATGCATGGTATAATATATCGGCCCTAGTTGATTGGTGATAGAACTATCTGTATTTGACATTTTGTTTGCTTCTATAATTCTGATCATGGAAATATGTGTTCATGTGGTACCGTATTCCTCACATATTTAAGGTGAAGCCAAGAGGTTTGAAATGCAAAATCATTTTGTTCATTTATCATGTGAAGTGTACTGTTTACACATTGTAGTGCGTATGGCCGGTTGTCACGTCATAGTCTGAGCTTCTACCACAAGCATTTGGAAAAGGTGCCTCCATAGGTGAATGTTCACAAAAGTATGTGCATTTCACATTTTATTTTTTGCTTATGTACTATTCATGGGTAAATGTTCATGTGTTCGATGTTCATTGCATATGTAAGGTGGTCCCAATTGGTTTGCAATGCACATACATTTTGTTTGTGTGGGTATCTTGAATAAGGCAAGTACATCATGTCAAGTGTCACGTCCTGTTAGAAATTAAAGTCCGGGATGCCAGTTGTCACATCATAATTTGATATATCCTTTAAAACAAAACAAGTGGAGCATGCCATATCAAGACCATGCACAATGCAGGCACGTCAAGTGTCCAATGTCGGCACGGTACAAAATATATTGCTTGAACCCACCTAAAAAATTGCTCGAACTGACGCCGGATTTCCATGCGTCCTGGAACCGTCGGGCAACATCGAAATAGCTTTGGACGGTTACCTTTTTGCATGAGAAATCAACGATCGCATTCCTTTTAGCACATCCATTTGCATCTTCTTCCTTTGCTGTTCCTCGTCCTCCACAAACCCCCACCGCCTCCCTACAGCCATGGATGACAAGAAACTAACAACGGAGACCCACCACATCACTGCACATGGCATACTCGTTGGAGGTGGTGTACACCAATGAGCATAGGACTATGGAGCGAGTCATCACCATGTACGAGCAATGGCTCCAGGAGGAGAAGAACAAGTTCGTTGGACTCGACCTCGAGTACACCCGTTCGAGCAGCTACAGACGACAAGGGGTCGCCTTTGTGCAACTCGCTATTTTTGAGCATGTCCTTGTGTACCACTACTGCAGGTCTGAGTGGTGTCAGGCGTTGGATCAATTCCTGCAACGCAAATCGAAAACTTTTGCTAGTATGGACACGAGGGGAGACAAGATCATGATTGCCCGTGCATGGATAACGATTCCAGACGAACACCATGTCGGCATCCAAGAGAAGTTCCGTATCAAAGGTGGTCGAAACAGGGACTCCATGGGTGATCTTGTAGCAGCCATCATCGACCCGTCGTACAAGAACATGAAGAAATCATTCCTACGGGACAAGCACCAGTACTGGAATTGTAAGCCGCTTTCTCCGCTCCACCTCGAGTACGCGGCAAAAAACAGGTACGTTAGCTACAAGTTGTACTGTATGATACTAATCATTAAGGATAGGCTACGTCACCTTCTCCAACCACCATTGAGGGAATGACTCCGCCCCCGTAAGAACAAAGACGAGGGATCTTCGAGTGACTGGAAGTGCCGGAAGGGAAACAATAGGTTCTGAATTGCAAGAACTTGGGTGTGTACATTCAACTAGTAGTATGTTCATTTAGATTGAGCAAACATACGTTCTAACTATGATTGTAGTAGGTCAAATATTTGTGTGTTATTATGAGAAGTTGGGTGTCTATATTCAACTAGTAGTATGTTAATTTAGGTATGAGCGATCCTATGTTCTAACTATGATTGTAGTAGGTCAAAGATGTCATGTGTTATTGTATTATACTTATTATACTTATTTACGTAGAATAAGTGGTGTGGTGATGCATAAATGCATGGTGCTTATGTCAAAATATGTGATTGTATCTTTGTTAACTTTTTGCAAAGTTTTTTCGTGAATAGTGTGAGCACTTTCAGAAATATTTGCAAGGGCCCTCAAAATATGCATGACCAACTTTTGGGAACAATATGAGCGCTTCCACAATACACCGAGAGCAATTTCATAGTCTCTATGCGTTAAAAAAAAGCAATGCACTTCCATCTCTTCGTGTGTAGAAAAGAAGTAACGGAGGGTCAAGTCTTCCTGTGCCTCCTCGTTTGCCTTGTATGAATGGGGCACCGTTACATCGTCGCTACACGATGCACACTTGGCGGCCTTCGTTCAAACTGCTTCGACGGCCTCCTCGTCTCCCACCACGATGTAAGCAGTTGCCAGCTTCCCTCCCCATCGCCTTTCCCATTCCACTCTCAATCTCTCACCGCATCTTTCTATCTCTAGCAGCATGTCTCACGCAGGATCTGTCGGCCGCCTCGGCGGCGATAGAACGGTGATGTCGGGCTCACTAGCCCCGTGCACTTGGGAACGCCATGTCGACCTCCATAGCGGCCACACCATCTGCACCATCTACACGAACGAGATCAGCACCGTCGATGCGTGGATACAAGAGAGCAAGGCGTACATGCAAACGTATGAACTGGTCTTCGTTGACATAGACCTCGACTACACTCCCCCCGCAGGACAAGGCAACAGTCATCCAGCTTTACGACGGCTCTAGTTGTCTCATTTACTAGGTATGCCAGTCGCCAGGGGTGAGCACGTCCCTGTCAAAGTTCCTCCTCGAGGAACAGTATACATTCGTAGATTTTTTCCATCAGGCGCGACAAAGAACTGTTGGAGCTGTTGGGCCTAAGGGTCACAAACTACAAGGACATCCAGGCCAAATGGACTATTCCCGATGATGCAAACAAGCCTTTGAATTCGCTCAGGAAGTGGCCGGATTGATCACTGATGAATTCCACGATGAGATGAAGAATCTGTTCGATAAGGAGTATCACCAACGTTGGGTGGAGCTTTGTGATGCACAAATCACGTACGTGCATGGACGTGTACGCATGCTTAGCCATATGAATACGGATCTACCTCATCGAGGAGGGTCGGCTAGAAGCAAAATAAAGGCAAGTGATGCAGGCCATCCATGAAAACATCAAGAAGACAAAGAGGATGCAATGCAAAATGGAGAAGGCACGGCATGGGAGATATTAGTTTAGAATAGATTAGTTCTATTATGATTTATGTAGTTTAAATTATGCCGTACTTGGCCGATTTATGCTGAAGTGGTTTGTCCGTTGTTATGTGGTACTGTACTATTAAGTTAATTCATGTACCTGTCGGCCCTTAAAAGCGGTACCTTCGAATACTACCTTGTCAAATCTTTATATTTCCCGTTCACCATCATGCCCGAGCGAAACACTAGCCGCCAAGGAGTAAAATATTTCCATGCATGGAGGCAAGAAGGAGGGTCATCGGGTTGCAGGATCGATGGGGGCGATAAGCAATCCTCTCCCGCCACCGGTAGCGGCGATAGCATCACAGGCGCGTCGGCGGCGAAAGCATCACGGGCGAAGGCGGCGACGACGACATGCCTGGCGAATGGCAAATCACATCAGAGTTGCTATTCGAAAGCAAAAAACCAACACGGGTAAGTCAAGCTGGTACCCATGTCCCCATGAATCGCGACGCGTTATTTGTACACTGAACGATCTAGTATCTGTGAATAGGACGGTGAAATCCTCCCTGTGATAAACCATAGTATTCCGATGTCCGAGCAAAGTCCTCAATTCAGTGGAATACAGAAGACAGAGACACGCAGGCACATGTGTACCCCAATTCGTAGATTCTGCACGGACATATTTGATTTCGAGCATAGGTTCATATAAGTCTGCAAGAAACAATTTGCTGTGACTTCAAGATAGACCGCTTGTTAATTAGCATAAAAGGTAGGGGGTTTATGTAGAATGTTAAAAAAATAGTCCATTGTGACTTAAAGATGGACATCGGGTTAATTACCCAAAAAGGTAGGATTTTTTTTTTTGCAAAATGTGCGATGAACGGGAAGAAGCACTCCTCCCTTTATTAGTACGTATAGAGGTAGAGATATGCGGTCAATACGCCCAAGAAAGATAAAACACTAAAAAATAAACGATACAAGTTAGGATGGGGGAGGTCCTCTCTGATGATTGCACCCACATCTATGATGAGATAAAAATATCTCTGGACATATGCTTATGTTGGGTAGACCACATGATGGGAAATCCTTCTCTTCGGTCCCCGGCATGATAGATCAAATATGTCTCTATTTCTATAAAAGACTCAGTTGGTGGTGATGATGTGTCTGTCATCCGTCATTTCTGACCATTAAATTTGCATTTAACGACTGCGAGGTAAGTTTTGGCATTTTTGCAATTATAGCCCACTTCTCTGCTCCAATTTGCAGATACAACCTTATTATCTTAAAAACAACCTCATCCCTCCCTCACCTCATCAAAACAGCCCGAGAAATATATTTTGAGTGAAACATAATATATTTTTTGTGGTATATGTATATCAAAACAAGAGTATTTTCTTTCAAGTTTGTGAACAAGTACTGTTCTACTTTGGACCTGTTGCAACGCACGGGCACATTACTAGTATGACTAAAATAGATACATGCATGAATAACCTGCAGAGTAGATAAAATATTTTCCCCCTAAAACCCACATCGTTCCAGAGAGCCTTAGAGCCAAAAATAAGGCACTGTCCAACAAGAACATGTGAAGAAGACTTGTTATCTGTACCCATCAACCATTTTTCTACATGTTACGTGTAGGGAGGGAAAGATTTGAAGCTACATGTATGATAGAGCATACCACAGAAGCAAACTCGTCGTGACCACCAAAGACCGACATTTTGCTACGTTGCCAATTACGACGCGCTAGATCGTCTCTAGTCATAATTACACCTCCTTGTCAATGTCAGTGACTTATTTGCAATTTTCTATTTCTTTTAGGGGATGTAGTAAGATGTACAACCCCACAGATTTATGCTTAAAGCTTGGGGGCCCTTCTAGTTTTTTAAAAAGGGTGAAACTAGACTCTCGTGAAACCGCATTTTGACATTGCTACAACTTCAATATTATTTGTACGACTTTTGTATGACAATTCAACCAAACCTATCGTCATGTCCGTTGAGTGAAGCAGGATCTTTGGATCACTTGTCATATGAGAATTGATTGTAAACCATTGCACGTGGAGTAGTTTCAACAATGAAACCAAATGTGGATGATCAATAAATTATTTTGCTTACAATTTTCGCTGAACACATTCTCTTGAGAAAGAAATTTTTCATTCACTATCGAGGGGATACAACCTCGACGGGTAAATTCCCGTTCTCTACATTATAAGATGTGCACAATCAGTACACCGAAGAGAGAGAGAGAGAGAGAGAGAGAGAGAGAGAGAGAGAGAGAAGTAATACATGAAAAAGAAAAGGTACAAGCTATGATGGGGTAGGTCCTATTCGGAGATTACACCGACATCCATAATGAGAGAAAAGCTATCTGATTGTATGTTCCTGTCATGTAGACGCCATCGTAAAAAGTTCATGTGTTCCGTCCTTTGCATGACAGACCAAACGAAGAAAATGCATATATGCATGAATAACTTGCGGAGTAGATGGCAAATTTTTTTTGTTGCTAAAACCGTCATTATTCCTAGAGAGCCTCAAAACCAAACATAAGGCGGCCGCCTCACGAGAATATGTGAAGAAGACTTATGATCAATACCCCTCAACAAATTTTCATACATGTTATGCCTAGTGAGGGAATGGTTTGAAACTACATGTACAATAGATCATACCGCAGAATCAAACTCGTCATGGCCACAAAAGACCCACACTTTGCTACCCTGCCAATTGGGACGTCTTTGGTAAAAAATCACACCTCTGCGTATAGACAAATCAAAAATCTTAACTTTCAGAAGTATTTTGAGCTTCCAGCATCAATGAGATTTTCGTCACATATATACTATCAAAATACGTACAAATCAGTCAATTACAAAATTTTACTTGTTAATCGATCACATAGAGTCTGCATATGTCATGCCTGTTCGGTCAACTAGACACAACAATACGTGCTGAGCTTTTCCTATATCATCAAGGGATTCAATTCAAGCAAAAAAAACCAAGGAAAGACGTGGAAACTAAACCTAGCCACGCACGTGGTGGATCCTAAACAACAACATGCAACGGCCTAAAGCACCCGACAAGCTGAGGCAGGCTGAAGTGATGACGACGGTGGTGCTCATGACGGTGCCGTTCTTGGGCCCTCGCAGCGTTGACGACCTTCTGGAACCGCTCGATGCCACAGGGCAGGACGATGACGCCCTCGTAAGCGTAGTCGTACTTCTCTTCCGCCTCCCCGAGCAGCTCCAGGATTCGCTGGTGCCCGAGCAGCACCACCGGCACCGCGAACCGCCTCGGCGCCCCATCCTCCTCCGCGCCCACCAAGAACGTAGCGCACCCCTTCTTGATCGGCGCCGGCACCACGACCTCTGCCGCTTCCTGGTGCATCTTCATCGCTCTAAAACTCGAATCTTTCCCGGTTCTTGCGCACGCTGGCGCCTTGGCTCGCGGACGCAGTGGCGACGCGCTTATTACCGTGCTCCTCTCTTCTCTTCTCCTCTGGTGAGACTTTGTGGTGTCGCAGATGTTGAGATTATATAATAGACGCGGGTGGCTGTATGGACGCGCTGCTTTCCTGAATTAGAGTCGTCCTTGTGTCGTCGTTACGTAGAAGATTAGTTTGCTACTCGGATTACGCGAGGTTTCTTCCGTTTGACCCAAGTTTTCTTCAAATTAGAAAAAAAAAAGATTGGTGAATCAGCGGCCCATGGGCTCTAGCGGGCTGAATTATGACCGTTCACTGCAGGCCTTCAGCAAGCTTACTCTTTTTTTTTGAATTCCGCTTACTTTTCTTTCTTCTTGTTAGCGGGGGTAAGAAAGTTTTATTGCATAATCATCATGTTACAATTAAGAGGCAAAAGTTTCTCGATATATGGTGGTTCGCTCTGTAGCCAGACGGTGTCCGACTATATATCACTGGTGAATCTATACCCTATTTAATGTGCTCTTTCCTAAACTTTCGAGGAATAAATTCCCTGTTTTCCATCAACGACTAAATCTCCACTACTAGGTGGCCATACGAGGAGCGAGAAAAGCAATCACCGGATAATTTCACCAACGCTTCAGAGTCCAACTAGACCATGATCAGACCTACTGAATGCCTGGATGGCAAGAGCCATGCCCTGCATCAGTGTTTGGATCTCTGCTTCGAGAGCATCATTCTTATTGAAGAGAAACTGATAAGTAGCAAATATTACGGTTTCATCATGCCTCCTAAGCATCATACCATTCGTAGTAGTCCCGTCCCGCTCTAGGAATGAACCATCGACCAAAAGGGCGACATGGTCAGTCGGCTGCGGCGGCCACAATTTTGCTTGGCTAGGTATTTTGGCCTCCTGTTTAGGTTCATACTCGTAAAGTGGCATCTTTCCCTTGATTATTTCATCAGTGCTATAAGACCGTGACTAGATCTGATTTCATGTAGGTATCAAGGAACTCCATTGTTACTTGAATAGGGGTATCTCATTTCCATGTACCATATCTGTGCGGAGCTGCCAGATACGCAAAATAAGCATGATAACCATGTCGCGCACATTTTTTGGACACCCTGCCAAGACATACAGTATCAAGACAAATATATCTCATCAGCTCCCAAAGTAGGATAACATGTCCACAAGCGACTAGAGTGTGTAAGCTCCGTTCTACCTCGTCACCACACATGGGGCAAATATCTCGTTTTGATAAATGCCAATATGACTTAGGGCCAGTTCTTTTGGGCGATTCTATCAGAATTGCCCCCCTCCCCAGCTTCTTCTAGAATCACCACTCCATATGTTTTTTTACAATCCTAGCTAATTAGACCTTAACTAGATAGGATTGTAAAAAAAATATGAAGTGACGATTCTGGAAGAAGCTGGAGAGGGGGGCAATTCTGAGAGAATCGCCGAAAAAAACTAGCCCTTAGTTTGGTTGGTCACAAGAGCACCAGCATCCACTTTCCATGAAGTAACTTGGGTTGACGGTTTTGCATACGCACACAAGCTCAGCTAGTATCTAGTTTGGATGTAGGCACATAAGTAAGGGGTGTGTGGTCCAACTCATGATATATCATATCCCTATTAGTGCATAAATTGAATTAAATTTTCACACCCAGCATTTCAGATGGCACTTGGGCTTGAAGTATGAGTATCGGTCTTAGGCCCAAGGTTCATATCTTCGCGATTCCAAACCAATGAACTCAAACACTAGTAGAAAACAGGGCTTTGGTTGAGGCCAGGATAAGGGCATTAATCCTGGTTCACTTACGAACTGGGACCAAAGGGTGCATCAATCCCGGTTCGTGAGGCCAGGGCGTCGACCGGGCCTCGGGAGCCATTGGTCCCGGTTCGTCTGACCCCTTTGGTCCCGGTTCTAGACACAAAACGGGACCAATGGGCCTCGCTCCTGACGCAACACCTTTAGTCCCGGTTGGTGGTTGGAACCAGACCAAAGGTCAGTCTTTTGTCCCGGTTCTAGCCACTAACCGGGACTAAAGATAAGCCTATATATACCCCCGCCCCTGCCCGCTCACTCCTCTGTTTTTTGGTCGTCCGGCATGTGCAGGTGTGTGTTGCTCTAGCTCTCACTTCCTATGCACATGAGGTGTTCGATGAAATGCCCGAGCCACACTTAAGCTTTCTCCTCTCCAAGCTCGACCCCCAAGCTCCATTTTCCTCAAGATTTGTCTAGGTTTGGCGGTCTGTTCTGTCCAGTCCCCGTCCTCACCGCCGTCGATCGCCCGTGCCGATCTCGTCGCCGGCACCATCGTGGTGAGCCTCTTATTCTTATCTTCTGTCTAAAAGAAAAAAACAGTCTTACTTGTATGATTTAGATAGATACTTGTATAATTTTCTTACTTTTATTATTGTTTGTAATTATATAGTGCCATGGTTTTGGTATCCGCCCCCGTCGGCCCTCGTCCCGTCTATGATTCGGATGTGGTATATTATCTTTTATAACTATTTGTTTCATTTAGTGTTTATGACAATTATGCCGACCAACGTGACATAGATGTTTTTATCTAGGAGGTATGTGAACCAAAAATTCCAACTGACCCTCTTGTCGAGAGGTTAAATTTAATTGAAAAATAAAACAATTACTTGAAGAAAAAATTGAATTGAGGAGGAGAAGATGGAATTGGAGTTGCATGTTGCTGGTTTTTGTAGATGATCACAAGATCAAGATGGATGCAATGCGCTTGAAGATTAGAAAGATTAGAAAATACGCCATTCATACTGAGGCTTGGTATCATTATGTCGTTGGATCAATTGTGCATTAGTTGCGATTATGATCACGTTTGTTGTTTCATTTAAATGTTTTAATTAGATGCTCTAGAGAGCTATATGTTGTTGCATTTGATCACGACTGTACTTTGGTTTCTGATGATGAACTTCTATTAATTTGGTCACTTTCTCTATTCATGATGTTCTATAATGGTTTTTGATACACTTAATTATATAACGCACGTAGATGAACCGACAATGAATGTACGGTGACCGATGCACCTCTGAGTACATTAAGGGCCTGCATAATTTTCTCAAAGTGGCCGAGGCAAACAAGTAGAATGGTTTTATGTATTGTCCATGTACTATCTGTGAGAATACAAAGAATTACTCTGACTCGAAACCCTTCACGTCCACCTTCTTGAGAAGGGTTTCATGCCACACTATAATGTTTGGATCAAGCACGGAGAAACAGGGGTTATTGTAGGACCGAAAGTATGTCTAGAGGGGGGGATTAGACTACTTGACCAAATAAAAATCTAGTCTTTTCCCAATTTTAAGTCTTGGCAGATTTTAGCAACTTAGCACAAACAAGTAATCAACCTACACATGCAATTCTAAGAGTATAACAGCGGAATGTAAAACAATTGCATATGAAGGTAAAGGGAGTAGTTTGGAGGGAGCAAACGCAATGTAGACACAGAGATTTTTGGCGTGGTTCCGGTAGGTGGTGCTATCGTACATCCACGTTGATGGAGACTTCAACCCACGAAGGGTAATGGTTACGCGAGTCCACGGAGGGCTCCACCCATGAAGGGTCCATGAAGAAGCAACCTTGTCTATCCCACCATGGCCATCGCCCACGAAGGACTTGCCTCACTAGGGTAGATCTTCACGAAGTAGGCGATCTCCTTGCTCGTACAAACTCCTTGGATCAACTCCACAATCTTGACGGAGGCTCTCAAGTGACACCTAACCAATCTAGGAGACACCACTCTCGAAAAGGTAATAGATTGTGTGTTGATGATGAACTCCTTGCTCTTGTGCTTGAAATGATAGTCTCCACAACACTCAACTCTCTCTCATAGGATTGGATTTGGTAGAAAGATGATTTGAGTGGAAAGCAACTTGAGGAAGGCTAGAGATCAAGATTTATGTGGTTGGAATGGAATATCTTGACCTCAACACAAGTGTAGGTGGTTCTCTCTCAGAAAATGTGTGTTGGAAGTGTAGGCATATTCTGATGACTCTCTCCACGAATGAAGAGTGGGTGGAGGTGTATAAATAGCCTCCACACAAAATCTAAATGTTACACACAAATCACCAAACTCGGTGGGACCGAATCATACAACTCGGTCAGACCGATTTAGTTCATAATGTGACCGTTAGGGTTTTTGGTGGGACCAACATGTAAACTCGGTGGGACTGATTCCATTAGGGTTAGGGCATAACATAATCTCTGTGAGACCGATTAGACAAACTCGGTGGGACCGATTTTGGTAATAGGAAAACAGAGAGTTGGTCAAGCAAACTCGGTGGGACCGATTCGCTCACCCCGGTTAGACCGAAACGTTACAAAGGGAAAACAGAGAGTTTGCATTGCAATCTCAGTGGGACCGATCGCTCATCTCGGTTAGACCGAAACGTTACGAAGGGAAACAGAGAGTTTGCAATCCCATCTCCGGTGAGACCGAGATCCCTATCGGTGAGACCGAATTGATTAGGGTTTCTGACAGTGGCTATGTCAAGTGAACTCGATGGCGCCAGATAGAAGATTTCGGTGGGGCCGAGTTTGACTTTTGGTTTGGGACATATGTGGATAGCATATCACTAAGCACTTTGAGCAAGTAACTCATTAAGCAACACCTCACCCCCTTTTAATAGTATTGGCTTTTCCTATGGACTCAATGTGATCTTGGATCACTAAAAGTAAAATGTAGAGTCTTTTGCTTTGAGCTTGAGCCAATCTTTTGTCCTTAGCATTTTGAGGGGTCCACTTTCTAATCCATGCCATGCCAATCATTGAGCTTTCCTGAAATATTTATCTTCAAATAGCATTAGCTCAATGAGCTATATGTCGTTAGGAATTACCAAAACCACCCAGGGATAGTTGCACTTTCAATCTCCCCCTTTTTGGTAATTGATGACAACATATAGATCAAAGCTTCGACAAGTGATAGTAAGATTGAAAAACATCGTCGCTTTGAGAAGTATGTGATAAGAAAGAGCTCGCCCTAAATTTATGCATTATTTAAAATTTGCTTTTGAATGCAAATGCACAATCGATTAGGTTCATGGGTCACTCTTCCATGTCACATACATCTTGGTGGAGCGCTCAAAATGATAGAAACTGAAAACATGCACTCATCACCAAGCAATTGAATGATCATATATGAGATATAACAGATAGCATCATTCAACCAAACATTAAGGTAGCATATGATCAACCACATGATCACATAAGTATCTCACAAGGACATAAAAATATCTCACACAAGCACACAAAGTTCAACCAAAAGCAATAGAGATAAAAAGCAAGACACACTCTCTCTCTCTCTCGAAGCCTATGATCTATACATATTTCTCCCCCTTTGGCAACAAGTTACCAAAAGGTTTGAAAATGCATAGTGCTATACGTATCTCAGGCTTGGTCTTCAAGAGGTGGTGTAGAGAGAACTCCAAGGAAGAAGGCTTCCGATGACGTAGTTGGAGCTGATGGAGTGGGTGCTGGAGGTGGCACTGGAGCTGTAGCTGCTGGTGCTGAAACTGAAGCTCTGGCATCTGAGACTGGCACTGCAGCAGACCTTGGACCTCGTGGCACACGCTTAAAGGCATCAATAGTTGCCTTTACTTTCCTCTCCTATGCTACCTCCTGAAGCTGCTCAACTGCGGTCTGAATCTCAGTCACCTTCAGATCAAGATCATAGAATTTCGTCTCCACAATCCTCTCCAGGCTCTCCTGATTCTGAGTCAGGGTGGCCAAGCCCTTCTCAATCCTTAGTGTAGCTTGAGTCAGATAGCCTAACCAATCTTGCTTGCTCTTCAGGAAGACTCGAGATGCCTCTTCAACACTTGGCATCTGGGCAGCTTTCTCAGCCTTTTCCTTGGCTCTCTTCTCTTGGACTTGAGCTGATGATGGTTCCTCCTCATTCATCACAACAGTGGTGTCTTCAAATTCAGGATATAGAGGTAGATGCTCCTTGTCCAGCAGATAAGTCCCTGTGCCCATCTTAGAATTGATGAGCTCCTGAATATGTGGAGCATATCCACAACTCCTCTTTTGATCAGCAGCAGCCCTCTTGATTGTTTCGACAATCAAACTCATAACTTTAAACTTTTGGGGAACATAAAAAAATTGCAGCATGTTGATGGAGTGTCCTCAGATCATCTTGTGATCTCCTAACTTGGGTAGCAATGTGTGCCTTAAGATCCAGTTGATCGTAGGCAGACCAGACAACAAGAAATGCACAGATCCAAGCTTGTGAGTTTCCAAAACCTTATCAGGGATCTCCTTGTACATGTTTGCCATTGATTTGTGGTCTTTCTTCTTGGTGGCATACACATCCAAGTCATCTTCATGTTCTTTGGGGCATTGATTAGCTTGTCCCATTCTTCAACTGTGGACTGGTACCTGGTACCCTCAGACACCCAAACTATCCTTCCATCTGGATAGAAGTGGGCAGTTGAGTAAAACTGCATGATCAACTCATCATTCCACTTGGTGAGCTTTTGTCCAACGAATTCATCAACTCCACATGCCTTAAAGCTACCATACACTCCAGGGAAGTGATCTTCATTTTCCCGGATGAATTCCCAGTCCACCCATTTCATGTCACACACTATGGGCTTCTTGTCAAGCAAAATCATCTCATAGAAATCTTATTGTTCCTTTGTATGGAACTTTTAGTCAACTGCAGTCCTCCTCCTAACAACATAGGGATCAGACTCTCTCCAGAACCTCAATCCTGCATCTTGCCTGATGTGCATGTCCTTAGCGACTGAATGAGCATCATTGTGGTCAGGAATTTTTGGCTTCAACTTCCTTAAAACAAGAGAATCATCTTCCTCTTCTTCAACTTCAGGCACTGGGGCCTTATTCTTCTCCGCCGCAAGTATACTCCTGGTGTTCCTCTTGGGCTTTGGGGGTTTCTGAGCAGCAGATTTGGGAGCAGATTTGGGCTTAGATGGAGCAGCCCCTGACTTGACTGCATCTCCCATAAGCTTCTAAGCCTTAGGAGCTGATGCAGCATCCTCTTCCTCCTCCTCTTCTTCTGGATCTCTCATAATGGAGGATCTTCTAAGCACTCTGGCAGTGGTCTTCTTGACCCTTTTCTTCCTTTTCTTTCCTTCTCCAACAACCTCTTCAGTAGGCTTGAAGGTTTCAGCAGTTGAGGCTCTCACCTTTAAGGTTGGCACCCTCTTGGCAGGGGCCTTCTTGTGCAAGCCAGGCTTAGTTGATGCAACTGTGCCATACTCCTTCTTCACCACCTTCTTCTTGGAGCTGACTTCCTCCTCAACAGCCACATGGTTCTCATCTTTAGAATCTGAGGTCTTCTTCTTCCTTGTTCTGGTGGCTACCTTGGGCAAGTTGCTTGGTGTGCTCCTGCTCCCATCATCAGAAGTGCTAGAGGGACTAGTCCCCTCACTCAATTGTACATGTTCCTCTAACTTGTTCTGGTTGCGCTCTGGTCAGACATTTCTGCAAACTTACTGACAGCAGACCGTGTGAATATATATGGATGAGGAAGAGTGGATGAGCATCACAAAGTGCAGAGTTTGTGCAAAAAGAATGACTTAAAAACTTAGTTTTAGTTCTCCATAGAAAGCATTTCGGAGCTACCGATTTGTAAACTCGATGATACCGAAGCAGCTTTTGGAACCTAAACTAGTGAACTCGGTCAGACTGAGTCACAGTTCGTTGGCACCGAGTCTGCTAGGGTTTCACAAAGAATCGAACTCGGTCACACCGATTTGCAGTTTTCGGTCAGACTAAAAGTGCAACTGCAATGGCCTAAGCCAAATCGGTGAGACCGATTTCTACAATTCGGTTGGTCCAAGATGAGTCCGGTGGAGACCTAACCCTAAATTTTCAAATCAAACCTAACCTAAGGGATGTTTTTAGTGGATAGATTGATTGCATACGTGGTCATGATCATGGAAAAGTAATGTGCTACGAATCAGAGTTAAAGGAATAGAACAAAAGATCGAATCCGTACCCTAATTCGGCGGAGTTCGCTACGGTGGCAATGGAGGGGCAGAAATCCGTTGACGGAGATGTAAACCAGCGGCGGGAGGTCACTGGCAGCGAGAGGACGATCCGGAGACCCGAGGCGGCAGAGTAGGACACGCGCGGGCTGAGAGGTTTTGAAGAATTTTCCAAAATCTCACCCGTGGGTATATATATCCCGACCCTGTCGGTGTGACCGAGTGGAACAACTCGGTGGCACCGAGATGCAAAACTGCAAGTGGTTACTGCAACTCGGTGTGACCGAAAAGTTCTAGTCGGTTGCACCGAGATTGAAAACCTAGATCAACTTAGTGATCTCGGTGTGACCGAAATGGATGACTCGGTCATACCGAAATGCACAAAGAGGTTTTGGAAGTTTAAGTCTATGACAAATCGGGGACTCCAAGTGCTCCTCACACAGAGGGGTTCGAATCTGACTTGATCAAACTTTGTGATGTAGCATGAATAGAGTTTGAGACGAGAAAATCATATATAACTAGAGGGAGTTCTTAGGCATTCTTGTCCATCCATTTGGCAAAAGAGAGAAAAGCCAAACAATCAAAGCAACAAATGGATGTCCTCGAATGAGTAAAATATGCATCCAACATGCTCACACAATGAAATGACAAATGAAATATGTGACAAAGCATGCACAATCACTCTAGCATCTATCAAACAATTTGGCGATGACTAGGTCATCTATGTATGAGTATATTGACTTGGGAGTCAAATGAGAACATTTGATCATATGTCATACTCATCGTTTAAGCACAAGTGGGGTTGCCACTTTTACATAAAGCATTGTTGTGCTCACATCATTAGAGTTGCTTTAGCTCAATTGATTAGAGTAAAGCTCCCCCTAGATGTGATATCCCCCTTAGGAGGGATGAACTAACCTTGGGTTTTGTCGATGATGACTTCATGTAGGTGTTGAAGATGTAGATGCTCAATGTTGATGTAGATCATTCGGAGCAATCTTTTGGAGTGAGTTGCACTTTCAATACCTACACGGGTTAGTCCCACAAGGAACAAACAAGGATATCCATAGACATAGAGTGAAGTTTCACATTGGATGATGTCCATGAAAGCATTAGGTTACCTTGTCCCTTGTCTTACCAATAAGAGGGTTTATGACTCCTTGAACTAGTGCACGATGTGGAATTTTTTTGCACTTGTCCTTGCCAAAATGATATGAGTGAAGTATGTTGGAGGAGTCACCCTCAAGAGCTCTCTAGCTCTTCATCTTAGGGATCCACACCATCTTGATGGGAATCCTTGGAGTTGTAGTCGTACTTGATGAAGTGGAACTTGATGTAGTCTTGGGAACCCACTTGACCAAGGCCTTAGGTGCTTCTTCAAATGCATCAATTTCCTCTTAAAGCTTGTCCTTGCCTTTTAGCTTGTGGTCTTGTGGTGGAAGATCATCTTGAGCTTGTGTTTCTTGGAAAGAAGTAGGATCATACTTCTCTTGTTGAGAAACGAACTTCGTCTTGGGGTATTGATCTTCTTCCCACTCAACTCCATTGGCATTGAACTTTCGTTCAAAACCAACACCTTGATTCTTTCGGTGTCTTCCTTGCTTGCGTACAATTTCCTCAAATTGCTTACTTCCGGCAAGGCTCTTGTAAACACCTTTCTCTATAATTCCCTTCAATAAGCTATTTTCTTGCTCAAGTGTAACTTGGCTAAGATAATCATTAGTGGAATCAAGAGAACTACTAGAAGCAACAACATTGGATTTAGCATGATTGTTGTTACTACTAGAAGAAGAATCTTTGTTGTTCTTGGTGCTAGATTTAACTTGTGGCATGTAAGTAGACAAGAGTAAACGCTTGGCAATGTAAGAAGAACTTTTCTTGTGAAGATCATCATTGATTGCTTTTAAGAACTCATGCTCTTGCTCAAGGTTGAGCTTTTCAAAACATAGCTTCTCATGAGTCTTTAAAAGTTCTCGATGATCTTCCAAGGTAGTTTCATGAGCTAGCTTAAGAGTTTTTAGTTCTTTAGTTAGACGCTCAATCTCCTTCTTATAATTTTCATTTGATTTATCTTGATTAGCATGATTAATAGCAAGTTCATCATAGTTTTCATAACTAGAGTTGTCAACAAGTAAATCATCATCACCTAGCAAATCATCTTCATCACTATTGAAATCAACATACTCGGGGTGTGATACCTTTGGGCCTTTAGCCATGAAGCATCTTCCAATTCCTTCATTTGGTGACTCAAATATGTCGTAGGAGTTGGTTGACACAAGTGCTAGACCGGTAACACCTTCATCTTGAGTGTATTCGGAGTCGGAGTGATAACTTCTCTCGCAGTGATCGTCGGAGTCAGAGCCGGATACCCATTCACCAACATGAGCTTGATGTCTTCATTTTGTGTAGCTCTTTGATGACTTGTCCTTTCTTTCTGAATCCTTGCTTCTCCGTGATGTTCTTCGTTCATAATGGTCATCTCTACTCCTTCTCTCCCTTGGTGGTGATTCTTCTCTTCTACTTCTTCTTTTGTAGGAAGAATCTTCCCTTCTTTTATAGGGAGACGTACACTCATTGGAATAGTGTCCGGGTCTTCCACAAATGTAGCAATTGCGCTCACGACTAGAAGATCTTTTGTCATTGTAGGACCTTGTCTTGGAACTTCTTTCCTTGCTTCTACTCTTGTAAAACTTGTTGAAGTTCTTCACCATTAGGCTCAATTCTTCGTTGAAGGTTTGTTTCTCACTTAATGATGTGGGAGCATCACATGAGGCTTTGTAAGCACCACTTGACTTGTTGTGAAGATCTTCCTTATCATTGAGTGACATCTCAAGAGCAACAATCCTTCCGATGACTTCCGTTGGCTTGAGATCTTTGTAATTTGGCATCATTTGGATCAATGTGCACACGGTATCATATTTTCCATCCAAGGGTCTTAGGATCTTCTTGATGATGAATCTATCGGTCATCTATTCACTTCCTAAGCCGGCAATCTCATTTGTGATGAGAGAAAGCCTAGAGTACATTTCAGTGACACCTTCACCACCCTTCATTTTGAACTTGTCAAGTTGACTTTGAAGCACGTCCAATTTGGATTCCTTGACGGAGTCGGTACCTTCGTGCATATCAATCAAAGTATCCCAAATTTCCTTTGCATTCTCAAGACGACAGATTTTGTTGAATTCTTCGGGGCACAATCCGTTGAAGAGAATATCACAAGCTTGAGCATTGTGTTGCAGCATCTTGAACTCTTCTGTAGTAGCTTCACGGTTCGGTTCTCTCCCATCAAAGAATTCACCTTGCAAGCCAATACACACAACAGCCTAAACGGCGGGGTTATGTCCAAGAATATGCATTTTCATCTTATGCTTTGATGACCCACAAGTATAGGGGATCTGTCGTAGTCCTTTCGATAAGTAAGAGTGTCGAACCGAACAAGGAGCAGAAGGAAATGATAAGCGGTTTTCAGCAAGGTGTTCTCTGCAAGCACTGAAATTATCGGTAACAGATAGTTTTGTGATAAGGTAATTGGTAATGATTAGCAAGTAATAAAAGTAAATAAGGTGCAGCAAGATGGCCCAATCCTTTTTGTAGCAAAGGACAAGCCTGGACAAACTCTTATATGAAGTAAAGCGCTCTCGAGGACACATGGGAATTATCGTCAAGCTAGTTTTCATCACGTTCATATGATTCGCGTTCGGTACTTTGATAATTTGATATGTGGGTGGACCGGTGCTTGGGTGCTGTCCTTACTTGGACAAACATCCCACTTATGATTAACCCCCATTGCAAGCATCCGCAACTACAACAGAAGTATTAAGGTAAACCTAACCATAGCATGAAACATATGGATCCAAATCAGCCCCTTACGAAGTAACGCATAAACTAGGGTTTATGCTTCTGTCACTCTAGCAACCCATCATCTACTTATTACTTCCCAATGCCTCCCTCTAGGCCCAAACAATGGTGAAGTGTCATGTAGTCAACATACATCTCATCAAAATATCGAACGAATACCAAATTCACATGACTACTAATGGCAAGACTTCTCCCATGTCCTCGGGAACAAACGTAACTACTCACAAAGCATATTCACGTTCATAATCAGAGGGGTATTAATATGCATAATGGATCTAAACATATGATCTTCCACCAAGTAAACCAACTAGCATCAACTACAAGGAGTAATCAACACTACTAGCAACCCACAGGTACCAATCTGAGGTTTGGATACAAAGGTTGAATACAAGAGATGAACTAGGGTTTGAGATGAGATGGTGCTGGTGAAGATGTTGATGGAGATTGACCCCCTCCTGATGAGAGGATCGTTGGTGATGATGATGGTGATGATTTCCCCCTCCCAGAGGGAAGTGTCCCCGGCAGAACAGCTCTGCCGGAGCCCTAGATTGGTTCCGCCAAGGTTCCGCCTCGTGGTGGCGGAGTCTCATCCCGAAAGCTTGCTTATGATTTTTTTTCCTCGACGAAAGACTCCATATAGCAGAAGATGGGCATCGGAGGGCCACCAGGGGGCCCACGAGGCAGGGGGGTGCCCAGGGGGTAGGGCGCCCCCACCCTCATGGCTGGTGGGTGGCCCCCCTCTGGTACCTCTTGCGATCAGTATTTTTTATATATTCTGGACATAACTTTCGTGAAGTTTCAGGACTTTTGAAGCTATGCAGAATAGGTCTCCAATATTTGCTCCTATTCCAGCCCAGAATCCTAGCTGCCGGCTGATACGTCTCCGTCGTATCTATAATTTTTGATTGTTCCATGCCAATATTATTCAACTTTCATATACTTTTGGCAACTTTTTATACTATTTTTGGGACTAACATACTGATCCAGTGCCCAGTGCCAGGTCCTGTTTGTTGCATATTTTTTGTTTCGCAGAATATCCATATCAAATGGAGTCCAAACGGAATAAAAACTGACGAAGCTTTTTTGGAATATATATGATTTTTGGGAAGAAGAATCCATGCGAGACGATGCTCGAGGGGCCCACGAGGTAGGGGCGCGCCCCTAACCCTCGTGATCACCCCGTAAGGCGGTTGGTGCCCTTCTTTTGCCGCAAGAAAGCTAATTTCCGGATAGAGATCTTATCAAAATTTCAGCCCAATCGGAGTTACGGATCTCCGGGAATATAAGAAACGGTGAAAGGGAAGAATCTGAGAACGCAGAAACAGAGAGAGATAGAGAGACAGATCCAATCTCGGAGGGGCTCTCGCCCCTCCCGTGCCATGGAGGACATGTACTAGAGGGGAAAACCTTCTCCCATCTAGCGAGGAGGTCAAGGAAGAAGAAGAAGGAGGGGGGCTCTCCCACCCCCCCTCGCTTCCGGTGGCACCGGAGTGCCACCGGGGGCCATCATCATCACCGCGATATTCACCAACAACTTCACCGCCATCATCACCAACTCTTCCCCCCTCTATGCAGCGGTGTAGCCTCTCTCTTACCCGCTGTAATCTCTACTTAAATATGGTGCTCAACGCTATATATTATTTCCCAATGATGTATGGCTATCCTATGATGTTTGAGTAGATCTGTTTTCTCCTAAAGGCTATTTGATGATCGTGATTGGTTTGAGTTGTATGTTTTATTATTGGTTCTGTCCTATGGTGCTCTCCGTGTTGCGCAATCATGAGGGATTCCTGCTGTAGGGTTTGCAATATGTTTATGATTTTCTTATGGTGGGTGGCGTGAGTGACAGAAGCACAGACCCGAGTAAGTAGGTTATTTGCGTATGGGATAAAGGGGACTTGATGCTTTAATGCTATGGTTGGGTTTTACCTTAATGAATCTTTAGTAGTTGCGGATGCTTGCTAGAGTTCCAATCATAAGTGCATATGATCCAAGTAGAGAAAGTATGTTAGCTTATGCCTCTCCCTCAAACAAAATTGCAATAATGATTACCGGTCTAGTTATCGATTGCCTAGGGACAAATAACCTTCTTGTTGACAAAGGCTCTTTACTAAAACTAATTTAGTTGTGTCTTCATCTAAACAGACCCTACTTTATATTTACTTGCTCTTTATTATCTTGCATACCTATCCAACAACACCTACAAAGTACTTCTAGTTTCATACTTGTTTCCGGTAAAGCGAACGTCAAGTATGCGTAGAGTTGTATCGGTGGTCGATAGAACCTGAGGGAATATTTGTTCTACCTTTAGCTCCTTGTTGGGTTCGACACTCTTACTTATCGAAAGAGACTACAATTGATCCCCTATACTTGTGGGTTATCAAATCTTTTTCTGGCGCCGTTGCCGGGGAGCAATAGCGTGGGGTGAATATTCTCGTGTGTGCTTGTTTGCTTTATCACTAAGTAATTTTTATTTGCTGTTCTTAGTTGTTTCCTATCTTTAGTTATGGGTAGGAAACGCAAAATACCAAAAAAAATTAGTTGTACCTACTGAACCAATGGTTGAAGAACCAATCAAAATCTATCACACTACTGAAGCTTATTACTTGGATCATCTTCGATCCCTATGTGCTCGTGCTAAAACCCCAACTAGTTTAGTTGAGGGAAAATCCTTAGATGAGCATGCTTGTTATGTGCGACACCGTATATCTAAAAAAGGGAAATTGTTATGGAGTCAAATTCAACGTTTACAATGCTATGCTTGGAATTTATGTGAATTATATGATTTTACTTGTTGTTCTGAAAACCCTAAGAAACACCTTACCTACCAATGTTAGTTTATTGATAATGGAATCTTATCTCCTTATGCTAAGGGTGTTTATAATTACTATGATGTTCAACAAATTGAAGAATTTGTTGCTTTTAAGGGTGCTTTTGAAATTGCTTCTTTGATTGAAAAGTATGATGCTACTCTTCACAAATCTGAAAATTTTGCCATACTTGAATATTGTTATGAGAATTATGCTTCTAATGCTTATGTTAAACAATATATTGAGGAATACTCCGCTGTCCAAGAAGAGACTAATATTTTGCAGGAGTCTATGGAAGAAGAAATTGATGAAACTGTGAGCCCATTGGATGAAAAAGATGATGGAGAGCAAAGAACAAAAGGAGGAAGAGCGGATTGATCACCCGTGCCCACCTTATAATGAGAGTAACTCTTCAACTCATACATTGTTTAATTCCCCTTCGTGCTTATCGAAGGATGATTGCTATGATGACTATTATGATCCCATTGATTCTCTTGAAATGTCCCTTTTTGATGATGCTTGCTATGCTTGTGGCCAAGATGCCAATATGAATTATGCTTATGGAGATGAACTTGCTATAGTTCCTTATGTTAAACATGAAATTGTTGCTATTGCACCCACGCATGATAGTCCTATTATCTTTTTGAATTCTCCCGATTATACTATATCGGAGAAGTTTGCACTTATTAAGGATTATATTGATGGTTTGCCTTTTACAGTTGCACATGATGATTTTGATGAATATAATATGCATGTGCTTGCTGCTCCTACTTGCAATTATTATGAGAGAGGAACTATATCTCCACCTCTCTATGTTTCCAACACGAAAAAATTGCAAGAAACTGTTTATGCTATGCATTGGCCTTTACTATGTGTGCATGAATTGTTCTTTTATGACATGCCGATGCATAGGAAGGGAGTTAGACTTCGTCATTCCATGATATATGTTGCTTTGTGCTCACTACTAAATTACAAATCATTGCTAATTAAAATTGGCTTTGATATACCTTGGGATGCGGGTGGATCCATTACTTGAGCACTATATGCCTAGCTTAATGGCTTTAAAGAAAGCGCTGCCAGGGAGACAACCCGGAAGTTTTAGAGAGTCATTTATTTCTGTTTAGTGCTTGCATATAGTTTAAAAACAACAAAAATAAAGAGGGGAACCCAAAACTTTTCAAAAAGGAAAGTGAAAGTGAGAAAGACAAGCACTGTTGAAGTGGGAGAGCTCCTTGAACTTTGTTCATGCTCACAGCAACTTTGTGAATCTTGATTACAGAAACTTTTCAACAAAAATAATTATCCCCTTGTACAATTTCATTTTATTATAAAAATAATGTGCCAAGGTTTGCCTTTAGGATGTTTACATTTGCTTGATGGTTTGTACGGTGCAGGACAGAAACTTTGGCTGTAGTGCGCAATTTTACATTTTTAGCTGGAACGTCAAATGGTTCTGATTCTTTTTGCACTGTCTTCCTATGCAAATTTTTTATTTTTCCTAATTTTGGTAGAATTTTTAAAGTATCAGAAGTATGGTGAATGTTCATATTGCTACAGACTGTTCTGTTTTAGACAGATTCTGTTTTTGATGCATAGTTTGCTTGTTTTGATGAAACTACCAATTTATATCAGTGGATTAAGCCATGAAAAAGTTATATTACAGTAGACACAATGCCAAAACAAAATATGAATTGGTTTGCAACAGTACTTAGAGTAGTGATTTGCTTTATTATACTAACGGATCTTACCGAGTTTTCTGTTGAAGTTTTGTGTAGATGAAGTGTTCGATGATTGAGAAGGTTTCGATGTAAGAAGAAGGAAGAGAGGCAAGGGCTCAAGCTTGGGGATGCCCGAGGCACCCCAAGTAAATATTCAAGGAGACTCAAGCGTCTAAGCTTCTGTATGCTGGGGAGGCATCCCCTCTTTCTTCAACAAATATCGGTATGTTTTCGGATTCGTTTCGTTCATGCGATATGTGCAAGTCTTGGAGCGTCTTTTGCATTTAGGTTTTTATTTTTTTATGCACCATGCTGGTATGAGATGGTCCTTGGTTGATTTATAGAATGCTCTTTGCACTTCACTTATATCTTTTGAGTATGGCTTTATAGAATGCTTCATGTGCTTCACTTATATCATTTGAAGTTTGGATTGCCTGTTTCTCTGCACTTAGACAACCACCATTTGTAGAATGCTCTTTATCTTCACTTATACTTGTTAGAGCGGGGGGCATATCTTTTGTAGAAAGAATTAAACTCTCGTGCTTCACTTATATCTATTTAGAGAGATGACAGGCACTGGTCATTCACATGGTTAGTCATAAAATCCTACATAAACTTGTAGATCGTTGGATATGATATGTTTGATTCCTTGCAATAGTTTTGCGATATAAAGATGGTGATATTAGAGTCATACTAGTCGAGTAATTGTGAAATTGAGAAATACTTGTGTTGAGGTTTGCAAGTCCCGTAGCATGCACGTATGGTGAACCGTTATGTAACGAAGTCGGAGCATGAGGTGTTTATTGATTGTCTTCCTTATGAGTGGCGGTCGGGGACGAGCGATGGTCTTTTCCTACCAATCTATCCCCCTAGGAGCATGCGCGTAGTACTTTGTTTCGATGACTAATAGATTTTTGCAATAAGTATGTGAGTTCTTTATGACTAATGTTGAGTCCATGGATTATACGCACTCTCACCCTTCCATCATTGCCAGCCCCTCTAGTACCGCGCAACTTTCGCTGGTACCATAAACCCACCATATACCTTCCTCAAAACAGCCACCATACCTACCTATCATGGCATTTCCTTAGCCATTCCGAGATATATTTCCATGCAACTTTCATCATCATCATATACATGACTTGAGCATTCATTGTCATATTGCTTTGCATGATCATAAGATAGCTAGCATGATGTTTTCATGGCTTGTCCGTTTTTTGATGTCATTGCTACGCTAGATCATTACACATCCCGGTACACCGCCGGAGGCATTCATATAGAGTCATATCTTTGTTCTAGATATCGAGTTGTAAGTAAATAAAAGTGTGATGATCATCATTCAATAGAGCATTGTCCCAAAAAAAGGCCATAAAAAGGGGAAGGCCAAATAAAAAAATAAAGGCCAAATAAAAAAATAAAAAAGGGATAATGCTACTATCCTTTTTCCACACTTGTGCTTCAAAGTAGCACCATGTTCCTCATATAGAGAGTCTCTGGAGTTATCACTTTCATATACTAGTGGGAATTTTCATTATAGAACTTGGCTTGTATATTCCAATGATGGGCTTCCTCAAATGCCCTAGGTCTTCATGAGCAAGCAAGTTGGATGCACACCGACTTAGTTTCAGTTTGAGCTTTCATATACTTATAGCTCTAGTGCATACGTTGCATGGCAATCCCTACTCACTCACATTGATATCTATTGATGGGCATCTCCATATCCCGTTGATAAGCCTAGTTGATGTGAGACTATCTTCTCCTTTTTGTCTTCTACACATAACCCCCATCATCATATTCTATTCCACCTATAGTGCTATGTCCATGGCTCATGCTCATGTATTGCGTGAAAGTTGAAAAGGTTTGAGAACATCAAAAGTATGAAACAATTGCTTGGCTTGTCATCGGGGTTGTGCATGATGTGAATGCTTTGTGTGGTGAAGATGGAGCATAGCCAGACTATATGATTTTGTAGGGATGAGCTTTCTTTGGCTATGTTATTTCAATAAGACACAATTGCTTGGTTGGTATGCTTGAAGTATTATTGTTTTTATGTCAAAGAATAGACTATTGCTTTGAATCACTCATGTCTTAATATTCATGCCATGATTAGACATATGATCAAGATTATGCTAGGTAGCATTCCACATCAAGAATTATCTTTTTTATCATTTACCTACTCGAGGACGAGCAGGAATTAAGCTTGGGGATGCTGATACGTCTCCGTCGTATCTATAATTTTTGATTGTTCCACGCCAATATTATTCAACTTTCATATACTTTTGGTAGCTTTTTATACTATTTTTGGGACTAACATATTGATCCAGTGCCTAGTGCCAGTTCCTGTTTGTTGGATGTTTTTTGTTTCGCAGAATATCCATATCAAACGGAGTCCAAATGGAATAAAAACTGACGAAGATTTTTTTTGGAATATATATGATTTTTGGGAAGAAGAATCCACACGAGACGATGCTTGAGGGGCCCACGAGGTAGGGGGCGCGCCCTAGGGTGTCACGCGCGCCCCTGACCCTTGTGGCCACCCCGTAAGGCGGTTGGTGCCCTTCGTTCGCCACAAGAAAGCTAATTTCCGGATAGAGATCGTGTCAAAATTTCAGCCCAATCGGGGTTACGGATCTCCGGGAATATAAGAAACAGTGACAGTGAAGAATCTGAGAACGCAGAAACAGAGAGAGACAGAGAGACAGATCCAATCTCGGAGGGGATCTTGCCCCTCCCGTGCCAAGGAGGCCATGGAACAGAGGGGAAACCCTTCTCCCATCTAGGTAGGAGGTCAAGGAAGAAGAAGAAGGAGGGGGGCTCTCTCCCTCTCGCTTCCGGTGGCACCGGAGTGCCACCGGGGGCCATCATCATCACCGCGATCTTCACCAACAACTTCACCGCCATCATCACCAACTCTTCCCCCCTCTATGCAGCGATGTAACCTCTCTCTTACCCGCTGGAATCTCTACTTAAACATGGTGCTCAACGCTATATATTATTTCCCAATGATGTATGGCTATCCTATGATGTTTGAGTAGGTCTGTTTTGTCCTAATGGCTATTTGATGATCGTGATTGGTTTGAGTTGTATGTTTTATTATTGGTGCTGTCCTATGGTGCTCTCCGTGTCGCGTAAGTGTGAGGGATTCCCTCTGTAGGGTTTGCAATATGTTTATGATTTGCTTATGGTGGGTGGCGTGAGTGACAGAAGCACAGACCCGAGTAAGTAGGTTATTTGCATATGGGATAAAGGGGACTTGATGCTTTAATGCTATGGTTGGGTTTTACCTTAATGAATCTTTAGTAGTTGCAGATGCTTGCTAGAGTTCCAGTCATAAGTGCATATGATCCAAGTAGAGAAAGTATGTTAGCTTATGCCTCTCCCTCAAATAAAATTGCAATAATGATTACCGGTCTAGTTATCGATTGCCTAGGGACAAATAACCTTCTTGTTGACAAAAGCTCTTTACTAAAACTAATTTAGTTGTGTCTTCATCTAAACAGCCCCTACTTTATATTTACTTGCTCTTTATTATCTTGCATACCTATCTAACAACACCTACAAAGTACTTCTAGTTTCATACTTGTTTCCGGTAAAGCGAACGTCAAGTGTGCGTAGAGTTGTATCAGTGTTCGATAGAACTTGAGGGAATATTTGTTCTACCTTTAGCTCCTCGTTGGGTTCGACACTCTTACTTATCTAAGGAGGCTACAATTGATCCCCTATACTTGTGGGTTATCACTGGCATTCTCCCTCTTTATGTAAACCTTGTAAAATAAGAGAGAATGGGCATAAGTATTGTGACATAATGTGTAATAACATCCCATAATGCAATAAATATTGATATAAAAGCATGGTGCAAAATGGATGTATCAACTCCCCCAAGCTTAGAACTCGCTTGTCCTCAGGTATATATCAACTCCCCCAAGCATGGTGCAAAATGGATATATATTGTCATATGATCTCTTGTGCTAAAGTAACAATTCAATCACAATTTCAAGTATGAATCATAAACTTCATTGAGAACCAACAAACTCTAATCTCAGTCATTGAGGCAATTGCAATTTATCATAAAGGAAAGAGTCAACATAAGAGCTTTTCAGCAAGTCCACATACTCAACCATCATTTAGTCTTTCACAATTGCTAACACTCACGCAATATTTATGGGTATGAAGTTTTAATCGGACACAGAGAAAGATAGGGGCTTATAGTTTTGCCTCCCAACGTTTTACCTCAAGGGTAATGTCAACCATAATAGTTCATGAAAACTCACATACAATTAGCTATATATATCTGGATCTTTCCAACACGTTGTGCTTGCCAAAGGATAAAATGTAAAAAGGAAAGGTGAAGATCACCATGACTCTTATGTAAGGTAGAAGATAAAAGTAAAAGATAGGCCCTTCGCAGAGGGAAGCAGAGGTTGTCATGCGGTTTTATGGTTGGATGCACAAAATATTATTGCAAAAGAACGTCACTTTATATTGCCACTTGTGATATGGACCTTTATTATGCAGTCCGTCGCTTTTATTTCTTCCATATCACAAGATCGCATAAAGCTTATTTTCTCCGCACTAATAAGTCATACATATTTAGAGAGCAATTTTTATTGCTTGCACCGATGACAACTTACTTGAAGGATCTTACTCAATCCATAGGTAGACATGGTGGACTCTCAAGGCAAAAACGGGTTTAGGGATATTTGGAAGCACAAGTAGTATCTCTACTTGGTGCAAATAAATTGGCTAGCATGAGAGGGAAAGGCAAGCTCAACATGTTGGATGATCCATGACAATATAATTTATCTCAGATGAAAGAAAACATAACCCATTACATTGTCTTCCTTGTCCAATGTCAACTCTTAGCATGTCATACTTTAATGAGTGCTCACAATCATAAAAGATGTCCAAGATAGTATATTTGTATGTGAACCTCTCTTTCTTTATTACTTCCTATTAATTGCAACAATGACCAAAACTATGTTTGTCAACTCTCAACAACTTTTATTCATCATACTCTTTATATGTGAGCTTATTACTCTCCATAAGATCCATAAGATCTATTTATTTCTTCTCTTTTATTTCATTTAATTCCATCAAGATCATAGCAAAATAATCAAGCCCTTGACTCAACAATAATCTTTATTATATAGCTCACGGACTCGATTACATAGAGGGATCATAAAGCAAAACTCACAACTAGATCATACTAAAACTTTATTATACTAGATCAAGATATTATGAAAAGGATCGAACTAAGAAAAAAACGGTAAAGATAAAAGTGATGGTGATACTATACCGGGGCACTCCCCCAAGCTTGGCAGTTGCCAAGGGGAGTGCTCATACCAGATACTCAGTTCTTTTTTGTTGGTGAAGAAGGTGGAGTTCATGATGATGTAGGCTTGTCATCCCTCTTCCAAGGCATAGGCTCACCATCATAGAAGGATGATCGAGTCTCCTGAATCCTCAAATCTGCAGCCAATCTCATCCTCTTGAATCTATATTCATACTCAGAGTTTTGATTTTGCAGGTCATAAATCTGGGCTTTGAGGTGCTCAATTTTCTCATGAGGCTTGAAGATGGCCTCCCCAATGTCCTTGACGTCTAGCTTGTGGTTGTTGGTGAACTCCGTGATCATAATGTGATTGGAGTCGAGTCCACGCTCCACCATCTCCTGACACTTGAAAACTTGTTGCTCCAATGCCTCGAGCCTTGCCTCCGTGCTTCCGGTCCTCCTTGGTCCCTCAACATCGCGGATGTGCAACAACTCCTCACGCATCTCAATGGTTTGAGGGTGTTGCAGCACCTCCGCGAGGTAGGGGTTGATGACCTTATCAAAGAACTTGTCCTTGGGGGCACTTGAAGACGACATGATGACCTAGATCTGTCAGAAAAATAGCTCGAAACAAAGACAAGAGATATTTGCATGATACGGTGGTCAAAACCTTCGGGAGATTATATAATGATTTTTTTGCCGACTAAAAGAAGTATCATGCAAGAAAACGGAGTCCGGAGAGCACACGAGGTGCCCATGAGGCAGGGGGCGCGCCCAGGGGGGTAGGGCACACCCTCCACCCTCCTGGAAGCCTCGTGTCCTTTCTGGTCTACTTGTTATTTTCCTAGTTTTCTAAATATTTCAAAACTAAGAAATATTGCCATTAGAGCTTTTTTGGAGACGGTTTACTTACCGTACCATGTACCTATTCCTTTTCGGAGTCTGAAACATTCTGTAAAGTGTCCCTTATGTATTCCTACGGGGTTACGGTTTCAATAATATTGGTTTCAACATTTATGGGATTACCTGAGATATAATGTTTGATTCTTTGACCGTTCACCGCCTTTGGATTTGTGCCTTCGAAGTAGTTGATTTTTATGGCACCGGAACGAGAGAATTCCTCGATAACGTAAGGACCTTCCCGTTTAGAGAGGAGTTTGCCTGCAAAAATCTTAAACGAGAGTTGTATAACAATACATAATCACCTACACTGAACTCATGCTTTTGTATCCTTTTATCATGCAATCTTGAAACTTTTTCTTTAAACAGTGTGGCATTTTCATAAGCCTAGGTTCTCCATTCATCAAGTGAGCTAATGCAAAAAGCCTCTTCTCACCAGCAAGTTTGAAGTCATAGTTGAGCTCTTTAATATCCCAATATGCCTTATGTTCTAATTCAAGAGGTAAATGACATGCTTTACCATAAACCATTTTATACGGAGACATACCCATAGGATTTTTATATGCAGTTACATAGGCCCATAATGCATCATCAAGTTTCTTGGACCAATTCTTTCTAGATCTATTAACAGTCTTTTGCAAAATTAATTTGAGCTCTCTGTTACTCAATTCTACTTGACCACTAGACTATGGGTGATAAGGAGATGCAATTCTATGATTAACGCCATACTTAGCAAGCATTTTACGAAAAGCACCATGAATAAAATGTGAACCACCATCAGTCATTAAATATCTAGGGACTCCAAACCTTGGGAAAATAACTTCTTTAAGCATCTTAATAGAGGTGTTATGATCAGCACTACTAGTTGGAGTAGCTTCTACCCAGTTAGTAACGTAATCAACAGCGACTAAAATATGTGTATACCTGTTAGAGGAAGGAAAAGGTCCCATATAATCAAAGCCCCAAACATCAAATGGTTCAATAACAAGTGAATAATTCATAGGCATTTCTTGACGTCTACTAATATTACCAATTCTTTGACATTCATCACAAGACAATACAAACTTACGGGCATCATTGAAGAGAGTAGGCCAATAAAAAATGGATCACAATACCTTGTGTGCAGTTCTATCTCCAGCATGGTGTCCTCCATAAGCCTCAGAGTGACACTTGCGTAGGATCTGTTCCTGTTCATGCTCAGGAACACAACGTCTAATAATACCATCTACTCCTTCTTTATAAAGATGTGGGTCATCCCAAAAGTAATGTCTCAAATCATAGAAGAACCTTTTCTTTTGATGATATGTGAAACTAGGTGGTATAAATTTAGCAACAATATAATTAGCATAATCAGCATACCATGGAGCAGTATGAGAAGCATTTATGACATTTCATTGTTCATCAGGAAAGCTATCATCAATAGGTAGTGGGTCATCAAGAACATTTTCTAACCTAGACAAGTTGTCTGCAATGGGGTTCTCAGCTCCCTTTCTATCAACAATATGCAAATCAAATTCTTATAGAAGGAGAACCCATCTAATAAGTCTAGGTTTAGCATCTTTCTTTTTCATAAGGTATTTAATAGCAGCATGATCAATGTGTATAGTTACTTTAGAATCAACAATATAAGGTCTAAACTTATCACAAGCAAATACAACCGCTAAGAATTCTTTTTCAGTAGTAGCATAATTTCTCTGGGCATTATCTAGAGTTTTACTAGCATATTGAATAACATTTAATTTCTTATCAACTCTTTGCCCTAGAACAACACCTACAACATAATCACTAGCATCACACATAATTTCAAATGGTAAATTCCAATCAGGTGGCTGAACAATAGGTGCAGAAATCAATGCTTTCTTAAGTATTTCAAATGCTTCTACACAATCATCATCAAAGACAAAAGGAATATCTTTTTGTAATAGATTAGTCAAAGGCCGAGAAATTTTTGAGAAGTCCTTAATGAACCTCCTATAAAAACCGGCATGACCGAGGAAGCTTCTTATACCTTTAATGTCCTTGGGACATGGCATGTTTTCAATAGCATCAACTTTAGCTTTATCAACTTCAATGCCTCTTTCAGAAATTTTATGCACCAAGACAATACCTTCATTAACCATAAAGTGGCATTTCTTCCATTTCAGAACAAGATTAGTTTATTCACATCTCTGCAAAACTCGATCAAGGTTGCTCAAGCAATCATCAAAAGAGGATCCATAAACGGAGAAATCGTCCATGAAAACCTCGCATATCTTTTCACAAAAGTCAGAAAATATAGCCATCATGCATCTTTGAAAGGTAGCAGGTGCATTACATAAACCAAAAGGCATACGTCTATAAGCAAAAGTACCGAAAGGGCAAGTAAAAGTGGTCTTCGCTTGATCATCAGCTGACACAGGTATTTGAGAGAAACCAGAGTAACCATCTAGAAAGCAAAAATGTCTATGTTTGGATAATATTTCTAGCATTTGATCAATAAAAGGTAAGGGGTAATGATCTTTTTTAGTAGCCTTATTTAATTTGCAAAAATCAATTACCATCCTATAACCTGTAATAATTCTTTGTGGAATCAATTCATCTTTATCATTAGGAACGACAGTAATACCTCCCTTCTTAGGGAAACAATGGACATGACTTACCCACTGACTATCAGCAACGGGATAAATTATACATGCCTCAAGGAGCTTTAATATTTCCTTTCTTACCACTTCTTTCATCTTAGGATTCAGCCGTCGTTGGTGATCAATAACTGATTTGCCGTCTTTCTCCAAATTTATTTTGTGTTGACATAGAGTGGCACTAATGCCCTTAAGATCATCAAGAGTATATCTAATAGCAGCACAGTGCTTCTTCAAAGTTTTCAATAATTTTTCTTCCTCCTTCTCTGAAAGGTTAGCAATAATAATAGGATATATCTTCTTTTCATCGAGATAAGCATATTTAAGAGTATCAGGTAATGGTTTAAACTCAAACACGGGGTCACCCTTGGGTGGAGGAGGATCCCCTAGGATTTCAACAGGCAAATTGTGTTTCGGAATGGGTCCTTGTTTAAAGAATACTTCATCTATTTCCCTTCTTTCTTTCATAAACATATCATTCTCATGGTCTAACAAATATTTTTCTAAAGGATCATTAGGAGGCACATCAATAGAAGCAAGACCAATAATTTCATCTTTGCTAGGCAATTCTTCATCACGGGGTTGTCTACGAAATTTAGAAAAATTAAACTAATGAGACATATCATCCAAACCAATAGTAACAACATCCTTCTTGCAATCTATCTTAGCATGAACAGTATTCAAGAAGGGTCTACCAAATATAATGGGACAAAAGCTATCTTGAGGGGAACCAAGAACAAGAAAGTCAGCAGGATATTTAACTTTCCCACACAAGACTTCAACATCTCTAACAATCCCAACTGGTGAAATATTGTCTCTATTGGCAAGCTTAATTGTGACATCAATCTCTTCTATCTCAGCAGGTGCAATATCATGCATAATTTCTTTGTATAAGGAATGAGGTATTTAACTTGCACTAGCACCCATATCACACAAGCCATGATAGCAATGATATCCTATTTTAACATAAATAACCGGCATGCCTACAACAGGTCTATGTTTATTTTTAGTATCAAGCCTAGCAATTCTAGCAGCTTCATCACAGAAGTAAATAACATGCCCATCAATATTATTGGCCAAGAGATCTTTAACCACAACAATATTAGGTTCAACTTTAATTTGCTCAGGGGGTTTGTGTGTCCTAATATTACTTTTGTTGACTATAGTTGAAACTTTAGCATGATCCTTTATTCTAACAAGGAAAGGTGGTTTCTCAACATAAGCAGTAGGAACAATAGGATCATTATAAGTGATAGTCTTTTCTTCAACTTTAATAGGTGCAACTACTTTTACTTCAAAGGGAGGATTATATTTAAACCACTTCTCCTTAGGGAGATCAACATGAGTAGCAAAGGATTCACAGAAAGAAGCTACTACCTCAGAGTCAAGACCATATTTAGTGCTAAATTTACGGAAAACATTGGTATCCATAAAAGATTTAGCACAATCAAACTGAGGTGTTATACCTGACTCCTTACCTTCGTCGAGATCCCAATCTTCAGAGTTGCGTTTAATTCTCTCCAATAAATTCCATTTGAATTCAATAGTTTTCATCATAAAGGAACCAGTACAAGAAGTATCGAGCATGGAGCGATTGTTGTCAGAAAGCCGAGCATAAAAGATTTGAATAATCATTTCTCTTGAGAGCTCATGATTGGGGCATGAATATAACATTGACTTAAGTCTCCCCCAAGCTTGAGCGATGCTTTCTCCTTAGCAAGGCCAAAAATTATATATATAATTATGATCACGATGAACAAGATGCATAGGATAAAACTTCTGGTGAAATTCCAATTTCAATCGCTTATAGTCCCATGATCCCATATCATCACATGGCCTATACCATGTCAATGCATCTCCCTTCAAAGATAAAGGGAAGACCTTCTTCTTGATAACATCATCGGGCATACCTGCAAGCTTAAATAATCCACAAACTTCATCCACATAGATTAAGTGTAAGTCGGGATGCAATGTACCATCTCCCGCAAAAGGATTAGCTAGCAGTTTCTCTATCATACCCGAAGGAATTTCGAAGTGAAAATTTTCATTTTTCAGTAGGTCCAGTAGGTTGAGGAGCAACTATTTTCTCTATCGGTCGGTGTGAAGATACCCCGAACAAGCCCCTCAAAGGATTACTTTCCATAGTAACAAGTGACAGTAAATTTGAGCACACTATATAATTTTTTCCTTACCAAATTCCACCTACCAAAGGCGCTTCACTCCCCGGCAACAGCGCCAGAAAAGAGTCTTGATGACCCACAAGTATAGGGGATCTATCGTAGTCCTTTCGATAAGTAAGAGTGTCGAACCCAATGAGGAGTAGAAGGAAATGATAGTTTTCAGCATGGTATTCTCCACAAGCACTAAAATTATCGGTAACAGATTGTTTTGTGATAAGGTAATTGGTAACGAGTAGCAAGTAATAAAAGTAAATAAGGTGCAGCAAGATCGCTCAATCCTTTTTGTAGCAAAGGACAAGCCTGGACAAACTTTTATATGAAGTAAAGCGCTCCCGAGGACACATGGGAATTATCGTCAAGCTAGTTTTCATCATGTTCATATGATTCATGTTCGGTACTTTGATAATTGGATATTTGGGTGGACCGGTGCTTGGGTGTTGTCCTTACTTGGACAAACATCCCACTTATGATTAACCCCCATTGCAAGCATACGCAACTACAACTGAAGTATTAAGGTAAACCTAACCATAGCATGAAACATATGGATCCAAATCATCCCCTTACGAAGCAACGCATAAACTAGGCTATTTTGTTGATGTAGAAGCCCTCCGTGATGGATGCCCCCTCCGGCGGAGCTCCGGGACAGGCCCCAAGATGGGATCTCGTGGATACAGAAAGTTACGGCGGTGGAATTATGGTTTTTGCTCCGTTTCTGGTCATTTGGGGGTACGTAGGTATATATAGGAGGAAAAAGTACGTCGGTGGAGCAATAGGGGGCCCATGAGGGTGGAGGGCGCGCCTGGGGGCCGGGGGTAGGCGTGCCCCCCTACCTCGTGGCCTACCTGTTGGTTGCTTGACGTAGGGTCCAAGTCTCCCGAGTCTTGTTCGGTGAGAAAATCACGTTCCCGAAGGTTTCATTCCGTTTGGACTCCGTTTGATATTCCTTTTCTTCGAAACCCTAAAATAGGCAAAAAAAAACAACAATTCTAGGCTGGGCTTCTGGTTAATAGGTTAGTCCCAAAAATAATATAAAAGTGGATAATAAAGCCCAATAGTGTCCAAAACAGTAGATAATATAGCATGGAGCAATCAAAAATTATAGATACGTTGGAGACGTATCAAGCATCCCCAAGCTTAATTCCTGCTCATCCTCGAGTAGGTAAATGATAAAAACAGATTTTTTTGATCCGGAGTGCTACTTGGCATAATTTTAATGTAATTCTTCTTAATTGTGGTATGAATATTCAGATCCGAAAGACTCAAGATAAAAGTTTAATATTGACATAAAAATAATAATACTTCAAGCATACTAACAAAGCTATCATGTCTTCTCAAAATAACATGGCAAAAGAAAGTTATCCCTACAAAATCATATAGTCTGGCTATGCTCTATCTTCACCACACAAAATATTTAAATCATGCACAACCCCGATGACAAGCCAAGCAATTGTTTCATACTTTTAACATTCTCAAACTTTTTCAATCTTCACGCAATACATGAGCGTGAGCCATGGATATAACACTATATGTGGAATAGAATGGTGGTTGTGGAGAAGACAAAAAGGGAGAAGATAGTCTCACATCAACTAGGCGTATCAACGGGTTATGGAGATGCCCATCAATAGATATCAATGTGAGTGAGTAGGGATTTCCACGCAACGGATGCACTAGAGCTATAATTATATGAAAGCTCAACAAAAGAAACAAAGTGGGTGTGCATCCAACTTGCTTGCTCATGAAGACCTAGGGCATTTTGAGGAAGCCCATCATTGGAATATACAAGCCAAGTTCTATAATGAAAATTTCCCACTAGTATATATGAAAGTGACGAAATGAGAGACTCTCTATCATGAATGTCATGGTGCTACTTTGAAGCACAAGTGTGGTAAAGGATAGTAACATTGTCCCTTCTCTCCTTTTCTCTCATTTTTTTATTTGGGCCTTTTCTCTCTTTTTTATGGCCTCTTTTCTTTTTTTTTCGTCCGGAGTCTCATCCCGACTTGTGGGGGAATTATAGTCACCAGAATCCTTTCCTCACTGGGACAATGCTCTAATAATGATGATCATCACACTTTTATTTTCTTACAACTCAACAATTACCACTCGATACTTAGAACAAAATATGACTCTATATGAATGCCTTCGGCGGTGTAGTGGGATATGCAATGAATCAAGAGTGACATGTATGAAAGAATTATGAATGGTGGCTTTGCCACAAATACGATGTCAACTACATGATCATGCTAAGCAATATGACAATGATGGAGTGTGTCATAATAAACGGAAGGGTGGAAAGTTGCATGACAATATATCTCGGAATGGCTATGGAAATGCCATAATAGGTAGGTATGGTGGCTGTTTTGAGGAAGGTATATGGTGGGTGTATGATACCGGCGAAAGGTGCGCGGTATTAGAGAGGCTAGCAATGGTGGAAGGAAGAAAAGTGCGTATAATCCATGGACTCAACATTAGTCATAAAGAACTCATATACTCATTGCAAAAATCTACAAGTTATCAAAGCAAAGTATTACACGCATGCTCCTAGGGGGATAGATTGGTAGGAAAAGACCATCGCTCATCCCGACCGCCACTCATAAGGAAGACAATCAAAAAATAAATCATGCTCCGACTTCATCACATAACGGTTCACCATACGTGCTTGCTACGGGAATCACAAACTTTAACACAAGTATTTCTCAAATTCACAACTACTTAACTAGCACAACTTTAATATCACCATTTTCATATCTCAAAACAATTATCAAGCATCAAACTTCTCATAGCATTCAACACACTCATAAGAAAGTTTTTACTATTCTTGAATACCAAGCACATTAGGATTATTTAAGAAAATTACCATGCTATTTAAGACTCTCAAAATAATCTAAGTGAAGCATGAGAGATCAATAGTTTCTATAAAACAATTCCACCACCGTGCTGTAAAGAATATAAGTGAAGTACTAGAGCAAAACTCTATAACTCAAATGATATAAGCAAAGCACATAGAGTATTCTAGCAAATTCCAAATCATGTATGGCTCTCTCAAAAGGTGTGTACAGCAAGGATGATTGTGTTAAACTAAAAAGCAAAGACTCAAATCATACAAGACTCTCCAAGCAAAACACATATCATGTGGTTAATAAAAATATAGCTCCAAGTAAAGTTACCGATAGAAGTAGACGAAAGAGGGGATGCCTTCTGGGACATCCCCAAGCTTTGGATTTTTCTGTCCTTAGATATCTTGGGGGTGCCATGGGCATCCCCAAGCTTAGGCTCTTGCCACCCCTTATTCCATAATCCATCAAATCTTTACCCAAAACTTGAAAACTTCACAACACAAAACTTAAAGTAGAAAATCTCGTGAGCTCCGTTAGCGAAAGAGAACAAAAGAACACTTCAAGGTACTGTAATGAACTCATTATTTATTTATATTGGTGTTAAACCTACTGTATTCCAACTTCTCTATGGTTTATAAACTATTTTACTAGCCATAGATTCATCAAAATAAGCAAACAACACACGAAAAACAGAATCTGTCAAAAACAGAACAGTCTGTAGTAATCTGTAGCTAGCGCAAGATCTGGAACCCCAAAAATTCTAAAATAAATTGATGGACGTGAGGAATTTGTCTATTAATCATCTTAAAAAAGAATTAACTAAGTATCGCTTTCCAAATAAAAATGGCAGCAGTTCTCGTGAGCACTAAAGTTTCTGTTTTTTAGAGCAAGATATCAAGACTTTCCCCAAGTCTTCCCAACGGTTCTACTTGGCACAAACACTAATTAAACACAAAAAAAACAACCAAAACAGAGGCTAGGTAAATTATTTATTACTAAACAGGAGCAAAAAGCAATTAATAAAAATAAAATTGGGTTGCCTCCCAACAAGCGCTATCGTTTAACGCCCCTAGCTAGGCATAAAAAACAAGGATAGATCTAGGTATTGCCATCTTTGGCAGGCAATCCATAAGTGGCTCTCATAATAGATTCATAAGGTAATTTAATTTTCTTTCTAGGAAAGTGTTCCATGCCTTTCCTTAATGGAAATTGGAATCTAATATTTCCTTTCTTCATATCAATAATTGCACCAATCGTTCTAAGGAAAGGTCTACCAAGAATAATAGTACATGAAGGATTGCAATCTATGTCAAGAACAATAAAATCTACGGGCACATAATTCCTATTTGCAACAATAAGAACATCATTAATTCTTCCCATAGGTTTCTTAATAGTGGAATCCGCAAGGTGCAAGTTTAGAGAGCAATCATCAAAATCATGGAAACCTAACAAATCACATAAAGTCTTTGGAATCGTGGAAACACTAGCACCCAAATCACATAAAGCATAGAATTCTTGATCTTTAATCTTAATTTTGATAGTTGGTTCCCACTCATCATAAAGTTTTCTAGGGATATAAACTTCCAACTCAAGTTTTTCTTCATAAGATTGCATCAAAGCATCAACGATATGTTTAGTAAACACTTTATTTTGACTATAAGCATGAGGAGAATTTAGCACGGATTGTAACAAGGAAATACAATCAATCAAAGAGAAATTTTCATAATTAAATTCCTTGAAATCCAAAATAGTGGGTTTAGCAACATCCAGGGTTTTAAATTCTTCAATCCCAATTTCATCAAATTTAGCATCAAGATCTAAAAACTCCGAATTTTTGGAATGCCTTCTAGGTAAAGGTGGATCATATTCAGTCCCATCATTATCAAGATTCATATTGCAAAACAAAGATTCAATAGGGGACACATCAATAACTTTAAGATCTTCATCTTTATTTTCATAGGAACTAGAAGAACACCGAGGGAGTCCTGGATTAGGGGGTCTCCGGACAGCCGGACTATATCCTTTGGCCAGACTGTGGGACTATGAAGATACAAGATTGAAGACTTTGTCTCGTGTCCGGATGGGACTTTTACTTGGCGTAGAAGGAAAGCTAGGCAATACAGATATGTATATCTCCTCCTTTGTAACCGACCTTGTGTAACCCTAGCCCCCTCCAGTGTCTATATAAACCGGAGGGTTTTAGTCCATAGGACAACAACGGTCATACCATAGGCTAGCTTCTAGGGTTTAGCCTCTCAGATCTCGTGGTAGATCAACTCTTGTAACACTCATATCATCAAGAATAATCAAGCAGGACATAGGGTTTTACCTCCATCAAGAGGGCCCGAACCTGGGTAAACATCATGTCCCCTGTCTCCTGTTACCATCCGCCTTAGACGCACAGTTCGGGACCCCCTACCCGAGATCCGCCGGTTTTGACACCGACATTGGTGCTTTCATTGAGAGTTCCACTGTGCTGTTGCCGTAAGGAAGGATTCCTCGTCTCGTCGTTAAAAACAACATTACCGCTGGGGGAGCCCTGGCTGTCGGCCAAACTCTCCGGCTAGGCAGTTTCATCATGACCGCCCGTTCGGTCGCTGCACTGACGATGAATTCTCAGGTCATCGAAAAGAACCTCCACGTCGGCTCGGAATTTGCCGAGCAGATGGATCCAATGGAGCTCTCATCCCTAAACGAGCTCTTGGATCGCATCGCCGCCTTGGGAGTCGCTACAGACTATGATCGCATTGGGCTTAAACCCGATCAAAGGGAGATTAACTCTCCACCGGTCACCCATCATATTGTGGTGGTGGAGGAACAATGCGGCGATTCTTCGTCTATCTTGAGGACTAACTATGTCTGGATTCCTGAGCTCTCCGAGCCGGATACCCGTTTACGGGAGGACTTCACCCAAGCCCTAAACCTAGAGTCAGGCGGCGGGACAGACTTATCGGGCAACATCCCGAAACCTGAACTTCCAAGATTGGAAACTCCTCGGCCCTTGGGTCTCAGATCGGGTAAGGGTTCGGACTCAAAGCCACCCACCCACCCAAGCATAAACGATCTTTCCCACATCAGGCAAGCGCCCCAAGAAACAGTACATCATTATTGGGCCAGATTCCTCCTTGTGACGAACAAGGTTAAGGACTATCGCGAGGAAGACGCAGTCTCATTTTTCTGCAATAATTGCACAGACAAGGGAATCCTTAATGCCATAAGTCACCGTGACATATCACGTTTCGCCGACTTGGCGTCCATAGTACAAAAGTACTGTGTGATGGAAAGCGCCTGGAAAACCGAAACGAAATTTTGGGATAATCCGGCTCCGAATATACACCCAGTCCGAAGTAAAAGGGTGCACTATCATAAGACACCCGGGTTAATTACAAAGAAGCAAAGACCCTCTACAGGGCGTGGAATCGTATTGGAGGGATGGCTCAATGGACCCTGCAAAATTCATAGCACAACGGATACCATACCAACACACAGCCTTAGAGCATGTTGGGTACTCCGGCAGGTGGCCCAAAGTGGTGAGGATCTTCTCATCCCAGATGCAACAGAGCACCATCCCGGGGATAACAATACGGTATTAAAAGTCTTTGAAACCTTCACATGAAATAATAGGCGCAAGCGAACACTCCGCAGCCTTGCCGAAATCGGCCACATGGCAGCAATAAATCCATGGAGTGACACGGCTATTACCTTCAATGCCAGTGACGAACCTAAATTCCGAACAGCCCGAGCACTAGCTGCACTGGTCCTCAGTCCAATTGTGGACGGCTTTCGACTCACCAAAGTACTCATGGACGGCGGCAGTGGATTAAACCTCATCTATGAGGAAACTCTTCAAAAAATGGAAATAGACTTGAACCGCAATGAACAAAGTAGCACAACCTTCACAGGAATCATCCCCAGTCGGGAAGCACGCTGTGCTGGGAAAATCACACTAGATGTGGTATTCGGCACGCCGGAGAACAATAGGTCCGAAGAAATTACATTCCAAGTTGCCCCGTTCAGTAGCGGATACCACGCCCTTTTAGGGCGGGAGGTGTTCACGATCTTCCAAGCTATACCCCATTACGGGTACATGAAGCTCAAAATGCCCGGGCCCAACGGAATCATCACTCTCGCTAGTGATCCGGACACAGCACTCCGCGCCGAAAAGAAAATAGCCACATTGGCCCTCAAGGCATTATCCGAAGCCCTTGCGACCGAGTAATTAAATGCGCTTGGCTCCACGATAGGGACGACGTGACACTCGACAAGAGATCCAAGTCCACCTCTTTTAAACCAGCGGATGAAATAGTCAAATTCCAAGTCCACCCAACAGACCCTACGAAAACAGCCTCCATCGGGGCACAGTTAAACCCCGCCGTGGACGCCGCACTACGAGAGTTCCTCCACGAGAATTGGGACATATTCGCCTGGCACCCCTCAGACATGCCAGGAATCCCACGCAGACTGGCCGAGCACAGCCTTAATATTCTAAAGTGATTCAAGCCGGTCAAGCAGACTCTTCGGCGTTTCTCGAAACCTAAGAGACAAGCTATGGGAGAGGAACTAGCCAAGTTATTGGAGGCCGGATTCATTAGAGAAATAAAACACCTGGACTGGCTAGCAAACCTGGTGATGGTACCAAAGAAGGAAAAATCATGGCGCCTATGTGTCGATTTCAAGGACCTCAACAAGGCTTGCCTAAAGGATCCCTCCCCCTCCCTCGCATCGATCAAATTATCGATGCTACCGCAGGACACGATTCATTGTGTTTCCTCGACGCATACTCCGGCTACCACCAAATCAAGATGGCAGTGTCCGACCAAGCCGCAACGGCATTTATCACACCATACAGCCCCGTCTGTTTCAACGCAATGCCTTTTGGGCTCAAAAACACCGGCGCAACATATTAGCGCATGATTCAGACATGTCTGGAGAAACAAATCGGCAAAACAGTAGAGGCATACGTAGATGATGTGGTCGTCAAAACCAAACACGTCGAGTCTCTAATAGAAGACTCGAGGCTCACATTCGACAACCTCCGAACATATGACATCATGCTCAATCCGGAAAAATGCGTTTTCGGTGTACCAGCCGGAAAGCTCCTGGGTTTCATTGTCTCCAATAGAGGAATTGAAGCAAATCCGGCCAAAATCCGAGCTCTGTCACAGTTGGCTATACCAACGGACCTCAAACAAATCCAGAAATTAACCGGATGTGTGGCGGCTCTAAGCCTCTTTATCTCCCGCTTAGGAGAAAAGGCATTACCTCTTTATTGCCTCCTTCGGCGCACCGAATGTCCTGGTTCTAAGCCTGACAGTAATGTAGGGGGTAGGTATGGATAGGCAAGATCTTAACTATGGAGAAGTTGTAAGCACACGAGGTTTACGAGTTCAGGCCCTTCTCGGAGGAAGTAATAGCCCTACGTCTCGGAGCCCGGAGGCGGTCGACTGGATTATGCGTGTATGAATTACAGGGGTACGAACCCTTTACACTGAGGAGGGGGTGGCTTATATAGAGTTCGTCGGACCCCTCCGGCCCTCAGTTGTGCAGGGTTTTAAATACATTAAGGTCGGGCGTTACTGGTAACGGCTCTAATAAAGTGCTATGATGACCATAAAGCTACTTAATAACCGACCGTTAGCGTGCGGAGTGTCTTTAGGTCTCCTGGCCGTCGAGTGGTTGGATCTTGGTCGAGTGATTGCTTCTTGGTCGAGTGTCTTCGAGTCTGTCGAGTGGAACACCACCAAGTCGATTGAAAGGTGATTTCTTCTTGAGATGTCCTTGGGTAGGGCAGCTGGGACAGGTCTATGACCCTACCCTAGGTACATAGCTTCATCATTAGCCCTCGAATGGATCGAGGTTTGAGTGGGGAAGGAGTTGAGAACTTCTCCGACTCATTTTTCATGCCATGAGCATATCTTGTTTCGGATCAATGAACCTGAGTGATGACAGCAACTTCCTTTTCAGTCGCCTTGGTCCATTCTTAGTTTTTTGTCGAGTGAGTTTCTTTACTTGAAAGGCTCCGAGTGACGGCGTGGAGGAGATCTTTGGCCTGACAAGTTGTTCTGCTGCCTGCAGATTTCGCGGGATCTGAATTTTGGGAAGCGCGCGGGACGGGGGAGGCCGCAGTAATCGGATGGGATAGGGCGGAGCCGCCTCGATCCCCGCACCACCTTTTTTTGCCACGTATCGCGCGCGTGATTGTTACGGGATTTGACAGGACCGCCCGGGCCTACCAGTCAACCACTCGGAAGCGACCTCATATAAGGCGTCGGACCGGGGTCTCTTGAACAGTGCATTCCCATTCTCTCTTCTCCTCTTCGGGCTTCTTCGTCGCATTCGCTCTCGCCCCAGCGCCACCGCTCCGTACGCGTCTCGTCGACGACGATGGGGAAGGAGAAGACGGCGGCTCTGGAGCGGGCGAAGAAGGCGACGACAAAGGCGAAGGGGAAGGTGACTAGTCGGGGTGGATCTTCCTCGCGAGCCGGCCTGCCGAAGGGCTGGATCCAGGGCGACTGGATCCGCTTGACGATCACCCAAGAAGACCTCGACGACCTAGCCGAAGGTGGGCTGATCCCCCATGGATCGGCACGGCTTCCGGGGAAGGAATCCGAGCCGCAACCTCGGGAGGGTGAGCGCGTTCTCCTTGCCACCCACGTCTCGACCGTGGATTTTCCTTGCCTCGTCACCCTTTCTTTCGGGGATTTCTGAATTTCTTTGGGGCACAACTTCACCACTTCACTCCCAACACAATCGTGTATCTCGCTGCTTTCGTGTCTTTGTGTGAGAATTTCCTGGGTTGTCGGCCTCACTGGGGCCTTTTCAAGCACATTTTCACCTGTCGTTCTCAGACGGTGAAAAAGGCCAATTCGAGTGATGAGAGAACACAAGTGATTCAGATGTGTGGGGGTCTTGGTGTTCAGATGAGAGGGAAAAGTTCCTTTCCAGCCATGATTCTTCCCGACTCGGTTCGCGGATGGTAGTCGACCTGGTTTTACTGCAAAGACCAGTCGACGCCAGGACAGTCGACTGGCCTCCCTCCTTTTACCATGGACCAAGTGAGGAAACCCTCCTCTTTGAAGGTGCTCCCGGAGGAGAAGGCGCAGGTTAGGGTGCTGGTCGAACGAGTGGTCTAGCTTATCCGTGACGGGGTCACCAGTATGGATCTCTTGGAGGTTTTCCTTCAGCGGCGCATCCAGCCTCTTCAAGCCCGAGACCATCCGATGTGGATGTATTCGGGTCTTGACGACTCCACTCAGATTCACCCGGAGGAGGTCGATGACGACACACTAGAGAAGTGGCTATCGGGTATGACCGGAAACAAGGACAACCCCAGGGGAGCTAGGAGAGTTCCTCCATTCGACCAGTCCCATGTACCAGAGAAGGTCCGATTCTAAGCTTTGATTGTAATCTGAATTCACTCGCGCAGCTGTCTATACTGCGTTGACTGACTTTATTCTTCCTGCTTTCTTTCAGGCCCTTATCGAAATGTATTCAATGCCCAACGGAGAGGAAGAGCAAGATCTGGAAGGAGAGGCAAGTGGCGGCGATAGTGGCAAATGGACTTCTGACGACAAAGGAGACGAAGAAAGCGACGACTCAAGGGACGAAGGAGAAGTCGAGTCGCCTCCTCGCAGGGAGAGGCGATCCAAGCTTGACCAAGAACGACCGAGCGCCCGTGAAAAGGCGACTGCTCAGGCTGGTCAGTCTTCAAAGCGTCCTCGGACCTCTTCGCCAATCCCGACTGAAAAAGCGTCAAAGCATCCCAAAGTTGCAGAGCCAAAGCCTCGGAAGGCGTTGCCGAAGATTAAGATTGACATCCCCATCGCTTCTGCATGAGTGTCTCCCTTTGTATTCACTCGACGCCCCGTGTTGTTTGCTTTTTCTTGATTTAACCAGATGAACTTTGGAACTGGCAGCGCTGCTACTTCCGGGACCTCAGCTTACAGGGATGAGGATGAGGTAATGGAGGATGTGGTCACTTCCAATCTGGGTATGATTTCTGCCATTCTGTCTTTATTTGGTCGACTCAACTGCAATGTGCACCATTGGGTGATGTGATTTTGGCGATTGAACTTTGAACAGCTCCCAACATTATCGACCTCCCCGATGATGATGAAGAGCCCGAGAGGCCTTTGACGAGGAAGAATAGGCAAGCTCCTGCAAGCAAGGTGCCATAGTCAACGCCAAGGGCGGAACCAGTCGTTCAGGACGCTGGCGATGCCAATCGGGGCTCTGTTACCTTCGCCGTGCCATTGTCGAGTGCCTTGCCTTCTTCGTCGACTGCTCAGGCCCCTGTCGACCCACCTTCGGTTTTTGCGACCCATCATGTCCCAGAGGACGAAGTGAATGTTGCCAAGGAAGCCATACACCAGGCGGGCATTATGATGGAGAAGATGAAGACGGTGCGGGACGCCAGTCAGGCCGCCTACGACGCCAGCTCGGCTCTCCAAAGCAACATTCAGTTAGTTGGTCATCGCTTGTTCTGTTAGGATATGCTATCTGAAGGCTCTTTCTGAAAATCTTTGCGTCTATACACCCACTGGGTGCATCGATTGAATTTTTGAACTAGTGGGGGCATGCTGAGTGCACCCACTGGTGTAGTCCCCGAGACTACGGTGGACTGCTGGCAGTCGACTGTAGTCTTTGTATTTTGATTCTTTCACTTGATGTGGTCTGGCCGTGTTGAGTGTAAACCGAACTGGTAGTTTGTCTCTTCCACTCGACTCCGGTGGGCCGATCGAGTGGGATCAGAACCGGTGGGGGCACGCAGAGTGCACCCACTAGGTGTAGTCCCTGAGACTATGGTGGACTGCGGGTAGTCGACCGTAGTCTTAGTACTTATTGTCTTTGTCGTTTTTCGCTGTAAAATAACTTCTCCACCCTGATTGCAGGAATCTTGTGATCTTGGAGCTCGCTTTGCTGACTTGGAGAAACAGCAGATCCAACTGAACCTTGACTTGGAATTGGCCAAGACAGAGCTGCAAAAGGCCAAGGACGACGCCAATGGTAAGACGCGCTTGTCGACTGGTTTGTCTTAGGCTTGAGTACCCTTCTGCTCTTTCTGAATCAAGCACCATTTCTTTGTAGACAAACTGAGAGAAGCTCTGGCGAAGAAGGATCAGGATTTGGCTGCTGCTCAAAAGGAAGCTGACGACAGAACCGCTCTGGCTGAACAGAAACTGGCTTTGGTCGGCCAGTTGGAAGAAGAGAACACCAAGATGAAATCTACTCTGAACGAAGCCAACAAGGAGTGCACGCGCTTGAAGAAGGACAATCTCAACCTGTACAAGAAGATGGAAGGCATCACTCGCAGGAGGGACGATCTGGAGAGCTATCTGGGAGCCTTGCCAAGAAGTTGTTCATCAAACTTGAAGGTACACATTTTGTTCCAACTGATGTTTTTTGTCGACTTAGCGTACGAAAATTGACTTATCCCTGGATCGTGAACGCAGAGTTTTGCCAGAACTTCGAGGAGGAGACTAGGCGGATTGAGCCAGGTTTGGACCCAATCAATTCTCCCGTGAAAGATGAAACTGCCATGAATCTGCTCCGACTGGAATCACGCATCGACGGTGTTGTGGACTACTTGGCTCGACTGAAGGTCGCCATGTCACGGATCGACCCGGCGCTTTGGCCCGGGCCCACGCTCCAGAGTGATCTTGAGTCCCTGATGACTCGACTTAACGTGATCCCTGATCGAGTGCAGGAGTGGAAGAAATCTTCTGCCCGGTGTGGTGCTGATGTGGCTCTGTCTTTGGTTCGTGTCCATTGCAAGGAGGTGCGACAAGATAAGCTAGCAGCAATCATGGTCGCCAACACCCAGAAGCATGACTTCCGATCTTTTATGGAGACTTTCATCGCTGCAGCCACTCGGATCGCCGACGGCGTCGACCTAGACGAGTTCGTCGAGCCTGCCAGTCCTCCTCCCGCGGAGTGAACAAACTTTTATGCCCCACCTTAAATTTGCCTCGGAATGCCGAGTGGTTTTTGTAACCGTTAAACTCTTTCGGGCTGAATGCCCGAGCACTTCGATCTGTGGTCCGGAACCTTTGGGATTTATCTGAACTTGGTTTATCGTTGAATATCTTCATGAATCCTCCATCGAGTGGAACTCGTTCTTCACTCGAGACAACTTTTGTATTTGTGGTGCAGCCCCGAAGGAGAACATAGCAGTCGACCCGCACCTTGTCGTCCTTGGGTCGGTGATGGAGCGCACGTTGTATTTGTGGCGAAGCCCCGAAGGAGAAGGTAACAGTCGACCTGCACCTCGTCGTCCTTGCGGGTCGGCGATGGAGCACACGTTGTATTTGTGGTGAAGCTCCCAAGGAGAAGGTGGCAGTCGACCTGCACCTCGTCATCCTTGCGGAGTGGGATGGAGCGCACGTTGTATTTGTGGCGAAGCTCCCAAGGAGAAGGTGGCGGTCGACCTACACCTCGTCGTCCTTGCGGAGTGGGATGGAGCACACGTTGTATTTGTGGCGAAGCTCCCAAGGATAAGGTGGCAGTCGACCTGCACCTCGTCGTCCTTGTGGATTGGGATGGAGCACACGTACTTAGGCGAGTACCGGACTGCAGCTAAGGCCCCGAGTGGGAGGCTGGCTCACCACTCGGTAGGATTTTCAAATACTTAGGCGAGTACTGGACTGCAGCTAAGCCCCCAAGTGGGAGGCTGGCTCACCACTCGGTAGGATTTTCAAATACTTAGGTGAGTACTGGACTGCAGCTAAGCCCCGGAGTGGGAGGGTCGCTCACCACTCGGTAGGATCTTTCAAATACTTAGGCGAGTACTGGACTGCAGCTAAGCCCCCGAGTGGGAGGCTGGCTCACCACTCGGTAGGATTTTCAAATACTTAGGCGAGTACTGGACTACAGCTAAGCCCCTGAGTGGGAGGCTGGCTCACCACTCGGTAGGATTTTAAAATACCTAGGCGAGTACTGGACCGCAGATAAGCCCCAGAGTGGGAGGGTCGCTCACCACTCGGTAGGATTTTTCAAATACTTAGGCAAGTACTGGACTGCAGCTAAGCCCCCGAGTGGGAGGCTGGCTCACCACTCAGTAGGATTTTCAAATACTTAGGCGAGTACTGGACTGTAGCTAAGCCCCCGAGTGGGAGGGTCGCTCACCACTCGGTAGGATTTTCAAATACTTAGGCGAGTACTGGACTGCAGCTAAGCCTCCGAGTGGGAGGGTAGCTCACCACTCGGTAGGATTTTTCAAATACTTAGGCGAGCACTGGACTGCAGCTAAGCCCCCGAGTGGGAGGGTCGCTCACCACTCGGTAGGATTTTCAAATACTTAGGCTAGTACTGAACTGCAGCTAAGCCCCCGAGTGGGAGGGTCCCTCACCACTCGGTAGGATTTTTCAAATACTTAGGCGAGTACTGGACTGCAGCTAAGCCCCCGAGTGGGAGGCTGGCTCACCACTCGGTAGGATTTTCAAATACTTAGGCGAGTACTGGACTGCAGCTAAGCCCCTGAGTGGGAGGGTCGCTCAACACTCGGTAGGATTTTCAAATACTTAGGCGGGTACTGGACAGCAGCTAATCCTCCGAGTGGGAGGGTCGCTCACCACTCGGTAGGATTTTTCAAACACTTAGGCGAGTACTGGACTGCAGCTAAGCCCCCTACTGGGAGGGTCGCTCACCACTTTGTAGGATTTTCAAATACTTAGGCGAGTACTTGACTGCAGCTAAGCCCCCGAGTGGGAGGCTGGCTCACCACTCGGTAGGATTTTTAAATACTTAGGCGAAACGGGTTCGCAGCTAAGCCCCCGAGTGGAAGGCTGGCTCACCACTCGGTAGGAAATTATTTTTACAAACTTAGGCGAAACGGATTCGCAGCTAAGCCACCCGCTGGGGGATTTCCCACGCAAACAAAAACAATAACAATCACTGGGAAAATTATAATGCTCTTGTCTTTGATAAATAAACTACAGAAGTTTTTCTTATTACATCTCATCCGAGTGAGAATTCAAGTATAAAAGGGGCGGAGCAGCTCCGCATTCCAAGCTCGTGGCTCATCAATCTGGCGATCAACATTCTAAAGGTGGTACGCTCCATTGTGGAGGACTCTGGTAACTATGAAGGGACCTTCCCAAGTAGGAGCGAGTTTGTGTGGTTTCTGTTGATCCACTCGGAGGACCAAGTCTCCTTCTTGGAAGGCTCGACTCTTCACATTTCTGGCATGGAATCGACGCAAGTCTTGCTGATAGATGGTCGATCGGATCATGGCCATTTCTATTTCTTCTTCCAGGAGGTCGACTGCGTCCTGCCGGGCTTGTTCTGCTTCATCTTCAGAGTAGAGCTCGACTCGGGGTGCGTTGTGAAGCAGGTCACTCGGCAAAACTGCTTCAGCCCTGTAGACCAGAAAGAATGGGGTTCTTCCGGTTGATCGGGGGTTGTCCTCAATCCCCAAAGAACTGATGGAAGCTCGTCGACCCATGCACCTGTTGCGCGCTTGCGATCGTGCATCAATCGAGGTTTCAGTCCTTTGAGAATTAAGCCGTTTGCTCTTTCCGCTTGTCCATTCGATTGGGGGTGAGCGACCGAAGCGTAGTCGAATCGTGTGCCGTGAGAGGCGCAAAAGGCCCTGAATTTGTCGGAATCGAAGTTTGACCCATTGTCAGTGATGATGCTATGCGGAACTCCGTATCTGAATATCAACTCTCTAATGAAACTGATAGTAGTGCAAGCATCAAGATTCTTGATAGGCTTAGCTTCAATCCATTTGGTGAACTTGTCGACTGCTACTAGCACATGAGTGAAGCCGCTCCTGCCCGTTCTCAGTGGTCCAACCATGTCCAACCCCCAAACTGCGAAGGGCCAGACGAGTGGAATGGTTTTCAGGGCTGACGCGGGCTTGTGCGACATATTGGAGTAATACTGACATCCTTCACATTTGTCGACTATCTCTTTCGCCATTTCATTCGCTCTTGGCCAGTAGAATCCCGCTTGGTATGCTTTAGCCACAATAGTCCGAGAGGACGCATGATGACCACAGGTCCCCGAGTGGATATCATCAAGGATCATCTGACCTTCTTCTGGTGTTATACACTTCTGACTGACTCCAGTCGTGCTTTCTCTATACAACTGTCCCTTTATGACTGTAAAGGCCTTGGATCGACGGACGATCTGTCGAGCCTCTTCTTCGTCCTCTGGGAGTTCTTTCCTTAGGATGTACGCGATGTACGGTATTGTCCAGTCGGGAGTGATGACCAAGACTTCCATGATCAGGTCGACCACAACTGGAACTTCAACTTCAGTCGGATCCGTGGCACTTTTTGGCTGTGGGGCCTCTTCAGTGAAGGGATCCTCCTGAACTGATGGTGAGTGGATGTGTTCCAAAAACACATTGTTGGGAATGGCTTCTCTTTTGGAACCTATTTTTGCCAAATCATCAGCTGCTTGATTTTTCAGTCGGGGTATGTGATGAAGTTCTAACCCCTCGAATTTCTTCTCCAGCTTTCTCACTGCATTGCAATAACCAGTCATGGCTGGACTTCTGACGTCCCACTCCTTCATCACCTGATTAACCACCAAATCTGAGTCGCCATAGACCATGAGGCGACGGACGCCGAGTGAAATGGCCATGCGCAACCCATATAAAAGTGCTTCATATTCTGCCTCATTATTGGAGGAATCAAAGTGGATTTGAAGGACATATCTAAGCTTATCTCCTCGGGGGGAGACCAATACTACCCCGGCATCGGAACCATTCAGCATTTTGGAACCGTCGAAGAACATGGTCCAATGCTCCGAGTGAACCTGAGTCGGCAGTTGCTGTTCAATCCACTCGGCGATGAAATCTGCTATTGCCTGGGACTTGATAGCTTTCTTTGCCTCAAACTTGATATCTAGAGGAAGGAGTTCAATCACCCATTTTTCCACTCGACCAGTTGCATCTCTGTTGTGCAGGATCTCTGACAATGGAGCGTCGCCGACGACTGTAATGGAATGATCAGAGAAGTAGTGAGCAACCTTCTTTGTGGTCATGTAAATCCCATATACAAGCTTCTGATAATGAGGATATCTTTGCTTCGACGGGGTCAAAACTTCAGAAATATAATATACTGGGCGCTGAACTTTGAAGGCTTTTCCTTCTTCTTCCCGCCCGACCGTAAGTACCATACTGACGACTTGTACCGTGGCTACGATGTAAAGCAGCAAAGGCTCCTTGCTGATTGGGGCAGCAAGCACCGGCTGGGTGGAGAGCAGAGCTTTGAGCTCTGCAAACGCTGCATCAGCTTCAGGAGTCCACTCGAACTTGTCGGACTTCTTCATCAATCCGTAAAGAGGCAATGCCTTTTTACCGAGACGCGATATGAATCGACTTAAAGCAGCCAAGCAAGCAGTAAGCTTCTGGACGTCGTGCACTCGCACAGGACTTTTCATTCGGAGTATAGTACCGACTTTTTCTGGATTGGCGTTGATTCCTCGTTCGGAAACGAGAAAACCGAGTAACTTTCCGCCAGGAACTCCGAATGTGCACTTTGATGGATTAAGCTTGATATCATACCTCCTGAGGTTGGCAAAGGTTTCAGCAAGGTCAGTCAGCAGGTCGGAACCCTTCCGTGACTTGACCACAATATCATCCATGTATGCTTCCACATTCTGACTGATTTGAGTGAGCAAACACTTCTGAATCATCCTCATGAATGTGGCTCCGGCATTCTTAAGGCCGAACGGCATGGTTACATAACAGAAGCACCCGAATGGAGTGATGAAAGCTGTTTTGATCTCGTCAGGTCCATACAGACGGATCTGATGGTACCCGGAATAGGCATCTAAAAAAGACAGTCACTCATATCCCGCAGTCGAGTCGACTATCTGGTCGATGTGGGGGAGAGGAAAAATGATATTTCGGGCAGGCCCGATTGATATGTTTAAAGTCGATGCACATGCGAAGTGACTTGTCTTTCTTGGGGACCATGACAACGTTGGCGAGCCACTCGGAGTGGTAGATCTCTCGGATGAACTCCGCTGCTAAGAGCCGAGCCACCTCCTCACCAATAGCCTTTCTCTTCTGGACGGCGGACCATCGGAGATGTTCTTTGACAGGTTTTACTTTTGAGTCGACCCTTTGGCGGTGCTTAGCCAGCTCCCTGGGAACACCCGGCATGTCAGAAGGCTTCCATGCGAAAATGTCCCAGTTCTCACGGAGGAACTGGATGAGCGCTTCTTCCTATTTGGAGTCGAGTGTTGTTGAGATATGAGTCGGAGCAGCATTGGATCGGTCGGGTGGATATGAGCTGGATTCGTTTCGCCAGACGACTGAAAAGTTGAATCTATAGCGGGCTTCTTGGCTCGCAACAAATCACTCAGGTCTGCAGTCTTCTGGTATTCCTGCAGCTCCACCACTGCCATCTGAGCATCAGCGATCTTTGAACCTTTCTGAAAACACTCTTCTGCTTTCTTCCGATTGCCCGTAACAATGATCACACCTTTGGGACCAGGCATCTTCAATTTGAAATACACATAACATGGTCGAGCCATGAAGCGTGCATAGGCCGTCCCGCCCAAAATAGCGTGATAAGCACTCTGGAAATCTACAACTTCGAACGTCAACTTTTCTTTGCGGTAATTCTTGGAATCACCGAAAACTACATCAAGAGCAATCTAGCTGAGTGACCCAGCCTTCTTCCCAGGAATGACTCCATGGAAACTAATGTTGCTGGTACTCAGTCTGGACATCGGAATGCCCATCCCTTTCAGCATCTCAGCATATAGTATGTTCAAACCACTGCCACCATCCATCAAGACTTTGGTCAGTTGAGTGCCTTCAACAACTGGGTCGACCACCAAAGCTTGCCTCGAAGGGGTGGCAATATGCGTTGGGTGATCGAACTGGTCGAATGTGATGGCAGTCTAAGACCACTTCAGATAACTGGGTGTTGCCGGAGCAACCATATTCACCTCTCGGTTGATAACTTTCAGTCGACTTTTCCTTTCAACATCAGCAAAAATCATCAGGGTGGAATTGACCTGGGGGTATCCATCATCACTGTCTTCCTTGTCCTCAACTTTGTCTGACTCCTTTTCCTTATCTTTGGGCTGCTTGCCCTGGAACTGCTGGATCAAGAGCCGACACTGTCGAGTGGTATGTTTCGGGTAAATGAAATTACCCTCTTCATCTTTCTTGGTGTGGATGTGACATGGCAAATCCAACACATCATTTCCATCTTGGTCTTTAACCTTCTTGGGGTTCCAAGGTCTTTTGGGTTTCCCCTTAAACTTTCCTTGAGTTACAGCCAAGGCTTCCCCAGGAGCAGCTGGCTCGGCTTTCTGCTTCTGTTTCTGATTGGAATTCCCTCCTCCGGTTTCTTGAGCGACTGACTTGAGCTTGCCGCTCCTGAGTCGATCCTCATCTTCACCATTAGCGTACTTGGTGGCAATCTCCATCATCCGATTCAGAGACATATCTCCGGTTCGACCGAATTTCAGATTTAGTTCCCTGTACTTGACGCCTTCTTTGAAGGCACAGACTGCTTGGTGGTCAGGCACATTCTCTACCATGTGATGTAACGTGATCCATCTGTGGGTGTAATCCCTCAAAGTTTCATTCGGCTTCTGCATGCAAGACCGCAGTTCCGTCAGCCCTGCCGGTCGCTTGCATGTTCCTTCAAATGTGGTAACAAACACTCGGGCGAGATCTTCCCAAGTGTAAATGCTGCTGGGTGCTAACTGATTCAGCCACGCTCTGGTCGAGCCCTCCAACATGAGAGGCAGGTGCTTCATAGCCACTTCATCATTACCACCGCCAATCTGGACGGCCACTCGATAGTCTTCAAGCCAAGTATCGTGCTTGGACTCACCAGTGAACTTACTGACTCCAGTCGCCAACCTGAAGTTGGGAGGAATCACAGCGGCCCTGATGGCTCTACTAAAGCACTCTGGCCCCAAAATATGTACTCTACTGCTGGTAGGTGCATCTCTGTCGTGACCTTCTCGGTGAGCTCGGTTCCTGTCGACCAAACCTTCGCCCAACACTATGAGGGCGCCTGTCATCCTACTGTCGAGGCACATACGACCCGCTCCTCGGGGGAGGGGTGGGCACTCGACGTTGATCGTCACGATCGAATCGGTGATCATACTGCTCACGGCTCCCGTACTGATTACGCCGGTCCCCACGTCCCTCATGCCTCGGGGGCGATCTTGGGCTATGAGCCGACTGGACTGTGTCTACAGCAATGGATCTTCTATGAATCCTGTTCCGCGACTGAGAAACAGCGGAATTCTGGTCTCCTGCTGCCCGGAGTAACGCTCTGATCTGCAGCAAGCCTCTGCCAGCCTGCGACTGTGAAGGCTGAATCGACTCTGCTATACGGGTTGTAGCTGCTAAGTTCTGAATCGGAGTTCGATATACCTGCGGGGGCGGAAAGAGCTGACGTCGACTGGATTCTGGAACCCGTTGTCACGCACGCTCGTCGAGTGCTCGCTGGAGGTTCTCCAGTCGAGCGCGCTTGGCCAAGTTTGCCAGGCGCGCGTCCTCCAAGGCACGAGCCTCGGGGGTTTCTCCAACGATAGGAGTGTGCAGTGCATCCACATTCCAGCGACGAAGTTCTTCTCTCTGCAGCGACGTGAGAGGCTCGGGGAGATATTCCTCATGGGGACGCGACGTGTCGCCTCCACATGCGCCCCCGTCATTGCGGGGAAAATCGGGAGGACTGGGCGGTCCATCGACCATCAGAACCTCCGCCGCCGGATCACTATTGTTGCACTCGGATGCAGTCCCTGCGGAGCCAGTCGACAGGTCGAACAGGCCGTAGAGGGATTCGGCGGGCTCGATCGCCGCGACTTGAGGGATGGCCGACTGGCGTGCCACTGCGTGTCTCACCCACCGCTGAAGTCCCGACCGACCGGAGCACTTGCGCTGGCGGGAAACAGGGAGGGAGGACAACACATGACCCGACCAATAGTGGGTTGACGGTTGCCGCAAGAGGACGCCGCGGACGCACGCGCGAAAGTGCGTTGCCCCGCGGACAGGGAGTGCGTCCACGTCGAGCGGAGCCTCCAGAAGCCAAGGGAGTCGTCGGCGATGAACGTGAGCGCGCCGAGAGGGATCTCGCGGCCCTCCACCAAAACTCTGCCAGAAACAATGATGATTTGGATCAGAACAGATCGCAACTCCTCCAACAAATCACTAAAAAACCGGCCCCACGGTGGGCGCCAACTGTCGTGGTTCTAAGCCTGACAGTAATGTAGGGGGTAGGTATGGAGAGTCAAGATCTTAGCTATGGAGAAGTTGTAAGCACACGAGGTTTACGAGTTCAAGCCCTTCTCGGAGGAAGTAGTAGCCCTACGTCTCGGAGCCCGGAGGCGGTCGACTGGATTATGCGTGTATGAATTACAGGGGTGCGAACCCTTTACACTCAGGAGGGGGGTGGCTTATATAGAGTTCGCCGGACCTCTCCGGCCCTCAGTTGTGCAGGGTTTTAAATACATTAAGGTCGGGCGTTACTGGTAACGCCTCTAATAAAGTGCTATGATGACCATAAAGCTACTTAATAACTGACCGTTAGCGTGCAAGTGTCCTGGCCATCGAGTGGTTGGATCTTGGTCGAGTGATTGCTTCTTGGTCGAGTGTCTTCGAGTCTGTCAAGTGGAACACCTCCAAGTCGATTGAAAGGTGATTTATTCTTCAGATGTCCTTGGGTAGGGCAGCTGGGACAGGTCTATGACCCTACCCTAGGTACATAGCTTCATCACCGAACACTTCGAGTGGACGGACACTGCCACAGCTGGATTGGAAGAACTAAAAGTCATACTGGCAACCAACCCAATCCTGGCCACGCCAAACATCGGTGAACCAATGCTATTGTACATTGCGACAACTCATCAGGTTGTAAGCGCAGTGCTCGTCGTCGAACGAGAAATGGACGGACATAAATTCCCCCTTCAAAAGCCGGTATATTATGTATCCACTGTCCTCACCATGCAAATCACGGTACCCACATTATCAAAAGATAGCCTATGCGGTATTCATGGCATCCCGGAAGCTGCGACACTACTTTCAAGAGTGTTCAATTACAGTAGCCCCGGAAGTGCCACTTAATGATATTATAAATAACCGCGACGCCACGGGCCGGATTGCCAAATGGGTCATTGAGCTCCTCCCATTCGACATAACATACAAACCCCGGTGAGCCATTAAATCTCAAGTATTGGCCGACTTTGTCGCCGAATGGACGAAAGCCGAACTCCCTAAAGAGTACGGCGCATACTCCAATTGGATCATGCACTTCGACGGCCCCAAAATGCTGGCTGGTGTGGGGGCTGGCGTCGTCCTGACGTCCCCAACCAGAGATACAGTTCAATACGTACTACAGATACTGTATACAGACTCCAACAATGCAACCGAATACAAAGCCCTGTTACATGGTCTTCGGATGGCAGTCTCCATGGGCATTCAACGCCTGGAGGTGCGTGGGGATTCGAACCTCGCAATATCCCAAATAAATGGAGACTTCGATGCCAAGGATCCGAAGATGGCTGCCTATCGCAATGCCGTCCTAAAGATGTCAGCTCGGTTCGAGGGGCTTGAATTTCACCATGTGGCTCGGGAAAACAATCAGGCGGCGGATATCCTCGCCCGCATTGGCGCAAAACGCGATGCGGTCCCCCCAACATCTTTTTGGAGAGGTTGTTTAAGCCATCCGTGGTATGGGAAGGGGACTCCGGTAACAATAGTCCGGACCCGGCCAAAATGCCCGATACCGAACACTCTGACATAATCGGAGGCTCTGCCACCGAAATAACACCTTCAGCCCATGTAATAATGCCCATCATCGCCCCATGGACAGAACCATTCCTGGCCTACCTAACTAGGCAGGAACTTCTCGAGGACCAAAATGAGGCACGCTGCATAGTGCGGCGATCTAAAGCCTACAGGGTCCACGAGGGAGAGCTGTATAAAAAAGCACTACCGGAGTCCTTCAAAGGTGCATCTCCGAAGAGGAAGGGCGGAAGCTTTTGGTAGAAATTCACGCTGGACTCGGCGGCCACCACGCCGCAGCCCGGGCCCTTGTAAGCAAAGCCTTCCGTATAGGTTTTTATTGGCCGACGGCCCGGGTAGATGCACAGGACTTGGTCAAACGATGCGTCGGTTGCCAGCTTTTTGCAAGCCAAAGCCACATGCCACCCACCGCCCTCCAAACAATCCCCATTACCTGGCCCTTCGCAGTCTGGGGGCTTGTCATGGTTGGACCCCTTAAAGGGGGAACCCATAATAAAAACTACTTACTGGTCATGGTGGATAAATTCACCAAATGGATAGAAGCCAAACCTGTTAAAACGGCCGAATCCGGAACGGTGATAGACTTCATATCCGGGATTGTACACTGTTATGGCATCCCCCACAGCATCATCACTGACAAGGCACGAGCTTCATGGCCGACGAGGTAAAAATCTGGTGCAGCAACATGGGCATTAAGATCGATTATGCCTCTGTCTATCACCAACAAACTAACGGTCAAGTCGAGCGAGCAAATGGTCTTATCATGAGCGGCATCAAACCCAGATTAATGCGGTCCTTAAAGGAGTCTAACATGCACTGGGTAGAGGAGCTCGACTCCGTACTCTGGGGGCTGCGGACCACGCCGAACCGTACGACCGGATACACACCCTTCTTTATGGTGTACGGCGCAGAGGCGGTTCTGCCCTACGACATAATTCATGACTCACCTCGAGTGCGCATGTACGAAGAAAGAGAAGCCGAGCTCGATTGGCAGGACAGTCTGGACACTCTGGAGGAGGAGCGCGACGTGGCAAAAGCCCGTTCCGCATTCTATCAGCAACAGGCTCGCATATACCAAAGCAAAGAAGTACGGGCCAAAATTTATAACGTTGGCGAGCTAGTTCTACACCTTCCGGAGAAGAAAAAGACCAAGCTCGAGCCCAAATGGGAAGGTCCCTTCATTATTAACCAAGTTCTGACCGGTGGAGCGTACCGTCTGCGGGATGCATCGAATAATTAACTTGAGCCAAACCCATGGAACGCAGCTAGGCTCCGAAGATTCTACGCCTAGTGCCGGACTCTATGTGCGTCTCCTTCCTCTGTCCATTTTTTGCATATACATTATCTGTCTTTTTTCTCTTCCTTTCTTTTATTTCGTTCTTTCTCAAGGCCTTCAAGGGCCAACTTGTGCCTTGCTTGCACACTATTGACGCGGTAACCATGCTCATTATACCTGGGGGCTTATTACACATAAGCTTAATTATTTATCTGGGCTTCATGCCCCACACATGTGTTATTCTTCCGCATGTACCTTTTCTTCGCCATTATATGCATCGATATGACTTAAGTTTTGCCAAGCTGGGTTGCCTGGCTCTTGTATTTATGCCCTACGTTCCCGTTAATTCGGCTAGGGCATAAGGGGAGCACCTCTGCAATTGTTACTGCCGGGTCAGCCGGATGTGTACCTCAGACTGGGTGAAGCTGAAAGCTAGCGTTCTTAAGGGAGTATTCGGTCGGTGAACAAAATATTATTTTTATTTACTTTCCATATGTGCCCCCAGATGTTTTTGCCTACGTCTCCTCTCATAGTCCGGACATGCACTTTAGGGCATGCGTACCTAGGGAAAGGAACCCTTAACGGAACTATTCTCCCTGGAAGATGTTTCTTACTACCCATGCAATATAACATAACTAGTTGGATACTTGTCTGTTCAAGCACTAATGACCCCTATGCCTGGTTTCCACGCATACCCTGGTTCTTATATAACTGAGCGGGTATTCGGATACACTCCGGACTATTGGGTCCCGAGGTTGAAGCGAAAAGGTCCGGCATGACAAATGATTTACAATTCGGCTAGAAGGCATTATACATGTCACTTTAATTACATAGTCATTTAGACTGACTAAATTCCTCTTCTATACCATCCAATAGGCTGTCTAGTCTACAATCCTGTTGGGAATACTTTGCGGCTAATTCTACTTGCCCATACACTAAGCTAACGGGGATCTCTTTCCCATCGGGCCCCACAGGTCCGACCTCGGCCATGTGGTTTGGGTCAGCCTTGGTATACCGCGTCTTCACCATGGCCTAGGCTTCCCTAGCACCTTGACGGCACACCGATATCTTCCATAATCGGAAGCACCGCCGTGCTCCCTTGAGCTTCTCCGCAAGCTCTCCAATGCCTTCTGGCAGGGAGACGGATGGCCACAAGGCATGGGTAATACCTTGCATCACCTGTCGAACTCGTTCGTGCAGTTGTGAGACCTCGGGTAGAAGATCACCTGCAGACCTGGGCATCTCCTCTGCGGGATGACCCGTCAGCATACCTGCAGACATAACTCTATTAGCCGGCTTCTCCGCCGCACCCTTTCAAGGGTTCCTTCAAGCACTTACTGAAAATGCCGCGTCGAAGCCGCTTATTCTCCTTCTTGGAGTCCACAAGCTGGGCTCGAACATCTTTCAGTTGCATGCTCAGCTTGGTATTGGCGTCTTGGAGATTGTTTTTCTCCAGCCCGACCTTAGTCAGCACGCGTTCGCCAGCCTTTAGCTATCGTACGACATGCTGGTCCTTCGGATTCTCTCCGGAGTCATCTGCAATATCTACTGTTAGATCTGCAGCCATGCCGCACACCATATGGTACCTATCATTCTTTGAAACAAATGTTACCAGCTGGGGACTTTTCATGTTCCTTCAATGCGGCAATAGCGGCCCGAAGTTGGGTCTTGCATTCCTCCAGCTCCTATGACAGTCGAGTATTCTTCTATGTAAGAACATGCATAATAAATGATCCTTAAATCAGTTGTGCCAACTGTTTCAAATCTCAGGGGCTACTGATACATATAATCGTCAGATTCGCTTACCCATACATCCCTTACATAGTGGTTCGTGGCTCGGGCTAGACCATTTTGAGCAGCATAGAGGTACGCGTCTCCAGAATTGAAGGCATCAAATGCCTCTGGTGAGAAGCAAGCGTCATGGAGTACGGACCGGCGACGCCTATGTTTCATGGCGCTCTCCACTTCTGAATTTGTAGCGGACAGTCTATCCACATCCTCTATAGGAGGAGTATCCGGCATCCGCCCCATGTTGGCTTCCGCCTCTATGTCCAGCCCTGGAGCCCGACTGGTGGAAGCATGGTCGGCAACCTCTCCGCACATATTCCGGCGAGCATTTTTTCTATTAAGAAACATGGACGTCATTACATTTTGAGAAAGACGACAACCATGGAGCGGGGTTTTTGTCATACCTCTGCGCCGGCGTCTCCGTCCTGACCGCCTTCCTTTTCGGCCTACCCGGCCTCGGTGCCTCTTGTTGGCGAGTTGCTGCGGGTTCGGCACGGCGTCCCGAATGCCTTCCCTGTAAAACACCATATATATATATATATGGTAGGTGAAGTGTCTAAAAGGGGATCCTAGTTTTTGGAGTCGGGATTTTGGTTTTTCTTACGTGCGATGCAGGGAGCAGTCCGGGATAGCCAGCCGTAATGGCCACCATGGCATCATCACAGCTCAATTGATAGAACTGCATGTCTATCAGCTCCACGAATATGTCCGGATCTTCTTCGAGTCCGAGACCGAGGGCCCGGTCAGGGTCCTCTGGTTGTGGAGATGGGTTGCTGACCTCCCTTACGTCTTTTCGCAGTTCCTATCGTATAATGGCAAGGTGAGTACCAACGACAAAGAATGGGGGAAGAATGGGAGTAGGGAGATATAACTCACCCAGCTTGGAGGGTTGTACATGGAGAATCCATCCCGTGGCTTGATGCGGATGAACTCCTCTTCCTCTCCCTTGAACAACTCGGACAATTCTTTTGCTAAAGCAGCAGCGGTGTTCGGACCCTTACGCCCGCAACGGGTGGCATCATCTTCCCTGTTAAAACACCACAGGGGGTGCCCTCGATATTGAAGTGGCTGCACTCCCCGCATTATGCATATTGACATAACCTCGATTACTGTCAATCCTGATTGAGCCAGCACTTTAATCCGGTTCATAAGGTAAAGGACTTCCCCATTGTCTTCCTCCTGGGGGCTTCGTGGGCGCCAGCTTCGGCGTTTCTTCATAGGAGCATTGTTGAACTAAGGAAGACCCTGCCGAACAGGGTCCGGAAGGGGAACGTCCTCCATATAAAACCATTCCGAAGGCCAGTCTTCGGACGTCTTCTTCGGAGTACCGGACAGGTATCCGGTTTTGGCAATGCGCCATATTTCGGCTCCGCCCACTTGATAGAGTGAACCCTTCTATGTGCAGGGGATGAGGCAAAATAACCTTTTCCAAAGCTCGAAATGAGCCTCGCAGCCCAGGAATAACTCGCAAATGGCAACATAGCTGGCGATGTGTAATATGGAAGCAGGGGTGAAATTATGCAGTTGGAGGCCGTAAAACTCAAGGAGCCCACGGAGGAACGGATCAATCGGAAATCCGAGTCCCCTTAATAAGTAAGGAACAAGGCACACCCGCTCCCCCGTAGAGGGGCTGGGGAAGCTCTCCACTTGCTCCCCGCCATTGTAGGTGGCAAGCCCGGCTCAGACGGGAACCATATACGCTGGAGGGAGAAATCCCTGAGTCTGCAGTTCGACTAATTGACTGTGTGAGACAGAACACCTCTCCCAATCACCGGGCTTAGGGCGACGGGGGCGAGAGGAGGAGCTGCGGTGGTCGGCCATGTTGGAGTGGATTTTTCCGAAGCGCGCTCCGATGGATTCTCATTGTGGGAGGATGGTATGGATTGGATCTAAGAATCCCCATCCCTTTAATAGACAATTTATTTATCTGGCTAGGGGGCAAATGTAAAAACGCCATGGCTCCTCATGTTCATTCGACGCGTGGAAGATAGCCCTTATTGGGCACAGAAGCCAAGAAGTCCAACATTTATGGTGCTGGACACTACTTGACAAACATTCAAAATTTGGAGAAGAACCCGCCTTGCAATGCCGAAGACAATACTGCATGTCGGGCTTGACATCATTGAAGCCTGGTTCGGGGGCTACTGAGGGAGTCCTGGATTAGGGGGTCTCCGGACAGCCGGATTGTATCCTTTGGCCGGACTGTTGGACTATGAAGATACAAGATTGAAGACTTCGTCTCGTGTCCGGATGGGACTTTTACTTGGCGTAGAAGGCAAGCTAGGCAATACGGATATGTATATCTCCTCCTTTGTAACCGACCTTGTGTAACCCTAGCCCCCTCTGGTGTCTATATAAACCGTAGGGTTTTAGTCCGTAGGAAAACAACGATCATACCATAGGCTAGCTTCTAGGGTTTAGTCTCTCAGATCTCGTGGTAGATCAACTCTTGTAACACTCATATCATCAAGAACAATCAAGCAGGACGTAGGGTTTTACCTCGATCAAGAGGGCCCGAACCTGGGTAAACATCGTGTCCCTTGTCTCCTGTTACCATCTGCCTTAGACGCACAGTTCGGGACCCCCTACCCGAGATCCGCCGGTTTTGACACCGACAAACACGCTCTTATAAAGGCTTCTTTCTTAGCACGCATCCTAGCGGTTCTTTCTTTGCACTCATCAATGGAAATTCTCATGGCTTTGAGAGACTCATTGATATCATGCTTAGGAGGAATAGATCTAAGTTTCAAAGAATCAACATCTAGAGAAATTCTATCAACGTTCCTAGCCAACTCATCAATCTTAAGCAATTTTTCTTCAATCAAATCATTGAAATTATTTTGCGAAGTAATAAATTCTTTAATATTAGATTCAAAATCAGAGGGCATCTTATTATAATTTCCATAAGAATTGTTGTAGGAATTACCATAATTATTAGAGGGATTACTTGTCGTGGTTCTAAGTCTCACAGTAGAATGGGGGTAGTAATGTAGAGGCAAGATCTTAGCTATGGAGGAGTTGTACATGTGAGTTTTACGAGTTCAGGCCCTTCTTGGAGGAAGTAACAGCCGGAGCCCGGAGGCGGTCGAATGGATTATATGCGTGTGTGTTACAGAAAGTGCGAACCCTTGTCCCGGAGGAGGGGGTGGCTTATATAGAGTTTGCCAGACCCCTCCTGCCCTCACTTAGAAAGGGTTTAAGGTACATAAAGATGGAGACATTACTGGTAACGCCTTCAATAAAGATACATAATGACCATTAAAGCTATGACTTAATTCCCAACCGTTGCAGAGTGGAGAGGCTCTAGATCTTCTGGTAGTCGAGTGATTATCTATACGGTCGAGTGTCTTCAGGATTGTCGAGTGGAACATAACTTCATGGTCGAGTGGATGATGATTTTTCTTCGAATGCTCCTGGAACCTTTAGGGATGTCCTTGGGGAGGGTATCTTGAACAGATCCATGACCCTACCCTAGGTACATAGCTTCATCATTAGCCCCCGAATGGATCAGGGTTTGAGTGAGGAAGGAGTTGAGAACACTTCTGACTCATTTTCATGCTATGAGTATATCTTACTCTGGATCAATGAATCGAGGGGATGACACAAACTTCTTTTTCAGTCACCTTGGTCCATTCTTAGTTTTTGTCGAGTGAACATGTATGGAAGAGTTCTGAATGATGATGCAGAGGATGTCTCTCGTCTGACAAGTTGTTCTGCAGTCCACAGATTTCGCGGGATTCGAATTTTGGGAAGCGCGCCGGACAGGCGAGGCCGTGGTAATCGGGATGGATTAGGCAGGTCGCCTCGATTCCCGCGCCACCTTTTTCGCCATGTATCACGCGCGTGATTGTTGCGGGATTTGATAAGATCGTTCAGGCCTACAAGTCAGTCACTCGGAAGTGACCTTATAAAAGGCACCGGACCGGGCTTTTGAATAGTGCGCCCTCATTCTCTTTCTTCTTCCTCAGATTTCTCCGCTGCGCCCGCTTCCGCTCTCGGCATCGTAGCCTCGCTCGCACTTGATCCGCCGCCATGGGAAAGGAAAAGACGGTGGCGTTTGAGCGCGCAAAGAAGGCGACCGCAAAGGCGAAAGGAAAGAGGACCAGCCGGGGTGGATCCTCGTCAAGGTCTGGCCTGCCACCGGGCTGTATCCAAGGCGATTGGATCCGCTCCACGATCAGCCAAGATGACCTCGACGACCTGGTTGAGGGGGGATTGATCCCCCATGAATCGGCGCGGCTCCCGGGGAACGAGACCGAGCCGCGGCCGCTGGAGGGTGAGTGCGTTCTCCTCGCCACTCATGTCGACCGTGGGTTCTCTTTGCCTCCCCATCCTTTCTTTCATGGTTTTTTGAACTTCTTCGGGGCTCAACTCCACCACTTCACTTGAAACACCATAGTGTATCTTGCTGCCTTTGTGTCAATGTGCGAAAATTTCTTGGGTTGTCGACCGCACTGGGGTCTCTTTAAGCACATATTCACCCGCCGCTCCCAGTCGGTCAAGAAGACCAACCCGAGTGACGAGAGGACACACGTGATCCAGATGTGCGGGGGCCTTGGAATCCAAATGAGGAACGAGAGCACCTTCCCAGCTATGATCCTTCCCGACTCGGTCCGGGGCTGGCAATCGACCTGGTTTTACTGTAAGGACCAGCCGACCCCGGGTAAGTCGACTAGACTTCCCCCTTTTCCTTGGCTCGAGTGGAGAAGCCCTCCTCCTTGAGGGTGATCCCGGAAGAGAAGGCGCAGGTGAAGGCGTTGGTCGAGCGGGTCATCCAACTTGTCCGTGACGGGGTGATTGGAATGGACCTGCTGGAGGTCTTTCTCAGTCGGCGCATCCAACCACTCCAAGCCTGTGACCATCCGATGTGGATGTACTCGGGACTTGAGGACTCCCCTCGGATCCACCCGGACGATGTTAGTGAATACACGGTGGAGAAATGGCTAAGAGGAATCACCAGCAACAAAGATAATCCCCGGGGATCTAGGAGGGTGATTCCATTCGACCATTCGCGCCAGTCAGAATAGGTATGATTCTGCATTGTCAAGTATCTTCTTGATTCACTGTGTAACACCTTGTTGACGGACGACTGTATTTCCTTCGTTCATTGTCTTTTTACGCTCTCATTGATATGTACTCGATGCCCAATGGAGTGCAGGAGCAAGACGTCGAGGAAGGGGCGAGCGGGGGCGAGAGTGGCGAGTGGCACTCGGATGCAGAGGAGGACGAGGAGAGCAACGACTCGAGTGATGACGAAGAGGTCGACTCGCCTCCTCGCAGAGAGAGGAGGTCCAAGCATGCTCAAGACCCGGCAAGCACCCCAGTCCTGGCGGCCGCACCGACTGGGCATTCTTCGAAGCGCCCTCGGACGTCTTCCCCAGCGCCGACTGAGAAGGTATCTAAACAACTCAAGACAGTGCCGCCTCCTGCGCCCAAAGCATCGAAAGCCAACTCCTCTAAACCATCGAAGGCTTTGCCCAGAATCAAAGTGACCGTCCCCACCATCTCCGGGTAATCATCTGATCCGTTCTTTTGGTCGACTCAAGCAATAGAACATAACCGACTGAATGTTGACATTTGCAGTGCTGCTACATCTGGAACTTCTTCTTACGAATATCGAGACGAGGAGATGGAGGATGCGGTTACCTCCAACCCAGATAAAAACTCTTATGATATTGTTCTTTGATTACTTGGTCGATTGAATTCTAGTGATTCACTTGGGGTCGACTGATTTCTCTGCAGCTCCACCCAACGTCATCATCTTCCAGATGATGATGAAGATGTGGCCCCTAGGCCCAGAAAGAACAAAAAGGTAGCAGCTGGCAAGATGTCTCAGCAGGGACCGATGATAACCCCAACTGTCCGGTAGTCTGAAGACGCAGGCGGGGCCTCTGTAACTTTCGTTGTACCATTGTCGAGTGAGCGCCCTGCACCGTTGATTGCACCGATGTTCCCTTCGGTTGTCCAACCTCATGCTTCGGAGCTCCATGCTGCCGCACCTGGGTCGTCTGCCCCCTTCTTCACCAACTACCACGTTCCGGATAACCAGTCGGACACGACTGCGGAAGCCATCCGTCAGGCTAATGTGATGATGGAGCGGATGAAGACCGTGCACGAGAATAGCCAGGTTGCTTACGACGCCAGCGCTACTCTCCGTGCCAATGTCCAGGTAAGTAAACTTTTGACTGACCTTGTTCTATTAGGATATGCTACGTGAAATATTTTCTTCCATACAATCTCTTATTGTTTGCGTCGAATCTGTACACCCACTAGCTATTTTGTTGTCTTTGGAATTTGCGCTCTTGCACTTGGTCTGGGCGAGTAGGATATGAACCGGTGGGGGCACGCTAAGTGCACCCACTGGGTGTAGTCCCCGAGACCACAATCGACTGCGGGCAGTCGACTGGGGTCTGAGTTTTATTTTCTTTCTTTTCTTCCACTCGACCCAGGTGGACCGGTCGAATGAGATCTGAACCAGTGGGGGCACATCAAGTGCACCCACTTGGTGTAGTCCCCGAGACCGCGGTCGACTGCTGGTAGTTGGCCGGGGTCTGAATAGTTCTTTTCTCTTCTTTTTTTTTACTTGACCCGGGCGGACCAGTCGAGTTGGGTCTGAATCAGTGGGGGCACGCCAAGTGCACCCGCTGGGTGTAGTCCCCGAGACCGCAGTCGACTGCGGGCAATCGGCTGGGGTCTAAGTGAACTTTTAAGTTTTATTCACTAGGAAGTAAATAACCTTTGATCTTGTCGATTGACACGTCTTTTACCTCGTCCAGAAATCTTGTTCTCTCATTTCTATGTTTGCCGAGTTTGAGGAGAAGCACATGCAACTCAACCTCGACTTGGAGTTCGCCCGACAAAAGTTTAAGAAAGCCGAAGATGAAGCTGGTGGTATGGAAGGTAGCTGCCTGTCGACTGTTCACGTTGATCGTCTTTTAAGATATTTCTTTGATCTCTTGTTTGATCCGATTGCTGCTTTTGCAGAGAAAACGAGGTTGGCTGTGGAGAAGAAGCACTTGGACCTTGCAGCTGCACAGAAGGAAGCTCAAGACAAGACTGCCCTTGCAGACCAGAAGTTGGCTTCGGTCGGAGTGTTGGAAGGGGAGGTGAACAAGCTGAAGTCCTATCTCAATGAGTCTAACCGAGAAGTAAGTCGTCTGAAGAAGGATAAGATTTCCCTGAATGAGAAGCTGGAGTCTGCGGTCCACAAGAGAAATGACACGGAAGCCTATCTGAGAACTCTTTCCAAGAAGCTCTATCTTATGCTGGAAAGTACTCCTTTTAATCCGACTGCTTTGCTGCTTGCAAGTTAATCCTGTCCAGTCGGCTTACTAACTCTTTGACTGCAGAATTCTGCCAAAACTTTGACGAGGAACCGGAAGGATTGAGATTGGTCTAGAGCCTATCGTTTCTCCGGTTTGTGACGAGACTGCCATGAACGTGCTTCGACTGGAATCCCGTGTCGCCAGTGTCACAAGTTATCTCACACGCCTGAAGGTGGCAGTTTCACGGATCGACTCATCACTCTAGCCAGGGTGACGCTTCAAAATGACCTGGAATCTTTGATGGCTCAGCTCAACGAGATTCCTGGTCGAGTGCAAGAATGGAAGAAGTCATCTGCCCGGTGTGGTGCTAAGGTGGCGTTGTCCTTGGTCAGAGTCCACTACAAGGAAGATCGTGAAGACAAGCTGGCGGCGATCAAGGTCGCCAACACCAAAAGGCACGATTTCCAGTCCCTTATGGAGACTTCCATCGCTGCTGCCACTCGGATCACAGATGGAATCGACTTGGACGAATTCGTCGAACCCACCAGCCCTGCTCCTGCCGAGTGAACAAACTATGAGATTTAAATCTGTCTTAAAGTTGCCTCGAAATGCCGAGTGGTTGCTGTAACCATTAAACTCCTTCGGTCTTGATGCTCGAATACTTTTGATTTGTTGTTTGGAACTTTAGGATTTATCCGAACTGCCTTTGAGTATACTTGCAATTGCTTTTGGGATCTGCTCCATTGTATTTGTGGCGTAGCTCGCAGGAGAAGGTTGCAGTCGACCTGCGCCTCGCTGTCCTTGCCGACAAGGATGGAGCGCATGTTGTATTTGTGGCTTAGCTCAGAGGAAAAGGTTGCAGTCTACATGTGCCTCGTCGTCTTTGGGGACAAGGATGGAGCTTGCGTTCTATTTGTGGCGTAGCTCGGAGGAGAAGGTTGCAGTTGACCTACGCCTCGTCGTCCTTGCGGACAAGGGTGGAGCGTACTTGTGGTGCAGCTCTTAGCGAAAGGATTTTACAAACTTAGGCGAGTACTGGACTGCAGCTAAGCCCCATAGTGGGAGGATTGCTCATCACTTGGTAGGATTTTACAAACTTAGGCGAGTACAGGACTGCAGCTAAGCCCTCGAGTGGGAGAATTGCTCACCACTCGGTAGGATTTTACAAACTTAGGCGAGTACTGGACTGCAGCTAAGCCCCTGAGTGGGAGGATTTCTCACCACTCGGTAGGATTTTACGAACATAGGCGAGTACTAGACTGCAGCTAAGCCCCCGAGTGGGAGGATTGCTCACCACTCGGTAGGATTTTACGAACATAGGCGAGTACTGGACTGCAGCTAAGCCCCCGAGTGGGAGGATTGCTCACCACTCGGTAGGATTTTACAAACTTAGGCGAGTACTGGACTGCAGCTAAGCCCCTGAGTGGGAGGATTTCTGACCACTCGGTAGGATTTTACAAACTTAGGCGAGTACTGGACTGCAGCTAAGCCCCCGAGTGGGAGGATTTCTCACCACTCGGTAGGATTTTACGAACTTAGGCGAGTACTGGACTGTAGCTAAGCCCCCAAGTGGGAGGATTGCTCACCACTCGGTAGGATTTTACGAACTTAGGCGAGTACTGGACTGCAGCTAAGCCCCCGAGTGGGAGGATTGCTCACCACTCGGTAGGATTTTACGAACTTAGGCGAGTACTGGACTGCATCTAAGCCCCCGAGTGGGAGGATTGCTCACCACTCTGTAGGATTTTACGAACTTAGGCGAGTACTGGACTGCAGCTAAGCCCCCGAGTGGGAGGATTGCTCATCACTCGGTAGGATTTTCTTTCGAACTTAGGCGAAACGGATTCGCGGCTAAGCCCACCCACTAGGGGATTTCAGAGGTAAATAAAAACAACAACAGTCGTACGAGAAGGCTGTAAAGCTCTTGTCTTTGATAAACAAATTACATGGGTATTTCTTATTACATTTTATTCGAACGAGTGCTTAAGTAGAAAAGGGGCGGAGCAGCTCCGCGTTCCAAGCCCATGGCTCGTCCTTCTTATGCTCGACACTGTAAAGGTGGTATGCTCCATTGTGGAGCACTCTGGTGACAATGATGGGACCTTCCCAAGCTGGGGCGAGCTTGTGTGGTTTCTGCTGATCCACTCGAAGAACTAAGTCTCCCTCTTGAAAGGCTCGACCCTTCACGTGTCTAGCATGGAATCGACGCAAGGCTTGTTGATAAATGGTCGACCGGATCAAGGCTATCTCTCGTTCCTCCTCTAGGAGGTTGACTGCGTATTGCCGAGCTTGTTCTGCTTCATCTTCAGAGAAGAGCTCAACTCGTGGTGCATTATGAAGCAAGTCGCTCGGAAGAACTGCTTCAGCTCCATAGACCAAGAAGAATGGAGTTCGACCAGTCGACCGATTAGGAGTTGTCTTCAATCCTCAGAGAACTAATGGAAGTTCATCAACCCAGGCGCCCGCCACGTGCTTGAGATCTTGCATCAGTCGGGGTTTCAGTCCTTTGAGAATCAGGCCATTTGCTCTTTCTGCTTGTCCATTCGACTGAGGATGGGCGACTGAAGCATAGTCGACCCGTGTGCCTTGTGAGGCGCCGAAGGTTCTAAACTCATCAGAATCGAAATTCGATCCGTTGTCAGTGATGATGTTGTGCGGAACTCCATATCTGAAAATCAACTCTCTGATGAAACTGACAGCAGTACTAGCTTCAAGGTTCTTAGTAGGCTCGGCTTTGATCCATTTGGTAAACTTGTCGACTGCTACAAGCACATGGGTGATGCCGCTCCTACCAGTCCTTAGTGGACCAACCATGTCCAATCCCCAAACAGCTAAGGGCCAGACGAGCGGGATGGTCTTCAGGGCTGATGCAGGTCTGTGTGACATATTGGAGTAGAACTGGCAGCCCTCACATCTGTCGACTATATCTTTCGCCATTTCATTTGCCCATGGCCAATAAAATCCAGTTCGGTATGCTTTAGCCACAATGGTCCAAGAGGACGCATGGTGACCACATGTCCCTGAATGGATGTCGTGGAGGATCACTCGGCCTTCTTCTGGCATTATGCATTTCTGGCTGACCCCAATTGCACTTTCTCTGAACAGTTGACCTCTTATTACAGTAAAGGCCTTGGATCGACGGACGATCTGTCAGGCCTCTTCTTCATCCTCTGGGAGCTCTTTCCTGTGGATATATGCAATGTATGGCACAGTCTAGTCAGGAGTGATGACCAACACCTCCATGACTAAGTCGACCATGGCTGGGACCTCGACTTCAGTCGGATCCGTGGCACTCCTAGGCTGCGGGGGCTCTTCAGCGAAGGGATCTTCTTTAACTAAAGGTGCATGAATATACTCCAAGAACACATTGCTGGGAATAGCTTCTCTCTTGGAGCCTATCTTTGCTAAATAATCTGTTGCTTGATTTTTCAGTCGGGGTACATGATGGAGCTCTAACCCCTCAAACTTCTTTTCCAACTTCCTCACCGCGTTGCAGTAACCAGTCATGGCTGGGCTTTTGACGTCCCACTCCTTCATCACTTGATTGACTATCAAATCTGAGTTTCCATAGACCATGAGGCGACGGACGCCGAGTGATATGGCCATACGCAACCCATACAGGAGTGCTTCATATTCTGCTTCATTATTGGAGGAATCAAAGTGAATCTGGAGGACATATCTGAGCTTGTCTCCTCGGGGGGATACCAGAACCACCCTAGCACCGGAACCATTCAGCATCTTGGAACCATCAAAGAACATGGTCCAGTGCTCCGAGTGAACTTGAGTCGGTAGTTGTTGTTCAATCCACTCGGCGAGGAAATCTGCTATTGCCTGGGACTTAATAGCTTTCTTTGCCTCAAACTTGATATCTAAGGGAAGAAGTTCAATCGCCCACTTTGCCACTTGACTAGTTGCATCTCTATTGTTCAGAATCTCTGATAATGGGGCGCTGCTGATGGCTGTAATGGAGTGATCAGAGAAGTAATGTGCAACCTTCTTCGTGGTCATATAATTACCATAAACAAGCTTCTAATAATGTGGATATCTTTGCTTTGATGGAGTCAAAACTTCAGGGACATAGTATACTGGGTGCTGAACTTTGTAAGATTTTCCTTCTTCTTCCCGCTCGACCGTAAGTAGTGTACTGATGACTTTTCCAGTGGCTGCAATGTAAAGCAGTAAAGGCTCTTTGCTGATTGGAGCAGCAAGCACTGGCTAGGTGGAAAGCAGGGCTTTAAGCTCTGTGAATGCTGCATCCGCTTCAGGAGTCCACTTGAACTTATCTTACTTCTTCATCAGTCGGTAAAGAGGCAGTGCCTTTTCACCGAGGCGAGAAATGAATTGACTTAGGGCGGCCAAGCAACTAGTAAGCTTCTGGACATCGTGCACACGCACAGGGTGTTTCATCCGGAGAATGGCACCCACTTTCTCTGGGTTGGCGTCGATCCCTCGTTCAGAAACGAGAAAACCGAGTAATTTTCTGCGTGGAACTCCAAACGTGCACTTTGATGGATTAAGCTTGATATCATAGCTTCTGAGGTTGGAAAAGGTTTTAGCAAGGTCAGCCAGTAGGTCGGAACCTTTACGTGACTTGACCACAATTTCATCCATGTATGATTCCACATTCCGACTGATCTGAGTGAGCAAGCACTTCTAAATCATCCGCATGAATGTGGCTCCAGCGTTCTTCAACCGAATGGCATAGTGACATAACAGAAGCACCCAAATGGGGTGATGAAAGCTATTTTTATCTCATCGGGTTCGTACAGACAGATCTGGTGATACCCGGAATAAGCATTCAAAAAGGACAAACGCTCACACCCCGCAGTCGAGTCGACTATTTGGTCGATGCGAGGGAGAGGAAAGTGATCCTTCGGGTAGGCCCGATTGATATGTTTGAAGTCGATGCACATGCGAAGTGAGTCATCTTTCTTTGGGACAATAACAACATTAGCTAACCACTCGGAATGGTAAATCTCTCGGATAAACTTAGCTGCCAGAAGCCGAGCCACCTCTTCACCGATTGCCTTCCTCTTCGGCACGGCGGACCGTCGAAAATGTTCTTTGACTGGTTTCACTTTTGGGTCGACACGCAAATGATGCTCAGCCAGTCCCCTGGGAACATCTGGCATGTCCGAAGGTTTCCATGCAAAGATGTCCCAGTTCTCACGTAGGAACTGGATGAGCGCTTCTTCCTATTTGGAGTCGAGTGTTGTTGAAATGTGAGTCGGAGCAACACTGAGATCCGTCGGGTGAATGTGAATCGACTTTGTTTCGCCAGACGACTGGAATGCTGAATCCGTGGCATGCTTCTTGGCTCGCAACAAATCACTCGGATCTGCATTTTTTGGATATTCATGCAATTCCACTACGGCCATCTGTGCATCGGCGATCTTTGAGCCCTTCTGGAAGCACTCTTTGGGACCAGGCATCTTCAATTTGAGGTACACGTAACATGCTCGAGCGATAAAACATGCATAAGCTGGCCTGCCTAGAATAGCACGATAGGCACTCTGGAAATGCACAACTTCAAATGTCAACTTTTCTTTGCGGTAATTCTTGGAGTCACCGAACACTACATCAAGAGCGATTTGACTGAGTGATGCAGCCTTCTTGCCGGGAATGACTCCATGGAAACTCATATTGCTTTCACTGAGTCTTGCCATCGGAATGCCCATTCCTTTCAACGTCTCTGCATACAGTATATTCAGGCCACTGCCACCATCCATCAGAACCTTAGTCAGTCGGGTGCCTTCGACTACTGGGTTGACCACCAACGCTTGCATAAAACACAATGTCCCTAGTAAGCCTCTACTAGACTAGCTCGTTGATCAAAGATAGTTAAGTTTCCTAACCATATACATGTGTTGTCATTTGATAAACGGGATCACATCATTAGGGGAATGATGTGATGGACAAGATCCATCCATTAGCTTAGCATAATGATCGTTAAGTTTTATTGCTATTGCTTCTTCATGTCAAATACATATTCCTTCGACTATGAGATTATGCAACTCTCGAATACCGGAGGAATACCTTGTGTGCTATTAAATGTCACAACGTAATTGGGTGATTATAAAGATGCTCTACAGGTGTCTCCGAAGGTGTTTGTTGAGTTGGCATAGATCGAGATTAGGATTTGTCACTCCGTGTATTTGAGAGGTATCTCTAGGCCCTCTCGATAATGCACATCGCCATAAGCCTTGCAAGCAATGTAACTAATGAGTTTGTTGCAGGATGATGCATTACAGAACAAGTAAAGAGACTTGCCGGTAACGAGATTGAACTAGGTATGAAGATACCGACGGTCGAGTCTCGGGCAAGTAACCTACCAATGACAAAGGGAATAACGTATGTTGTTATGCGGTTTGACCGATAAAGATCTTCGTAGAATATGTAGGAGCCGATATGAGCATCCAGGTTCCGCTATTGGTTATTGACCAGAGATGTGTCTCGGTCATGTCTACATAGTTCTCGAACCCGTAGGGTCCACACGCTTAACGTTCGATGACGATTTGTATTATGAATTATGTGTTTTGGTGTCCGAAGTTTGTTCGGAGTCCTAGATGAGATCACAGACATAACGAGGAGTCTCGGAATGGTTGAGAGGTAAAGATTCATATATTGGAAGGTTGTATTTGGACATCAGAATGGTTCCGAGTGGTTCGGGTATTTTTCAGGAGTACCGAGGAGTTACCGAACCCCCCCCCCCCCCCGGGGGAATATTGGGCCTACATGGGCCATAGGGGAGAGGGGAGGCAGCCCACAAGGGCTAGTTGCGCCCCCTCCCTATAGGGAGTCCGAATTGGACTAGGGAGGGGGCGCGCCCTGATGTCTACTACGCAACTTTATTCTTGTAGACATGTGTTGGGCCTCCAAGCGTAGAGTTTTGTACGACAGTAGCAATTTCCCCTCAAGTGGATGACCTAAGGTTTATAAATCCGTGGGAGGTGTAGGATGAAGATGGTCTCTCTCAAACAACCCTGCAACCTAATACAAGAAATCTCTTGTGTCCCAAACACACCTAATACAATGGAAAATTGTATAGGTGCACTAGTTCGGCGAAGAGATGGTGAAAAAAGTGTAATATTGATGGTAGAAATATATTTTTATAATCTGAATAAATAAAAACATCAAGGTAGCAAATAGTAAACGGGCACAAAAATGGTATTGCAATGCTTGAAAATGAGGCCTAGGGTCCGTACTTTCGCTAGTGCAATCTCTCAACAATGTTTAAATAATTGCATCATATAACAATAACTCAATGTGCAACGAAGAATCACTCCAAAGTTCCTATCTAGCGGAGAACATAAGACGGAATTGTTTGTAGGGTACGAAACCACCTCAAAGCTATTCTTTCCGATCAATCTATCCTAGAGTTCGTACTAAAATAACACGAAGCTATTCTTTCCGCTCGATCTAACAAAGAGTTTGTACTAAAATAACACCAAATAAATTCATATTCATAATACTCAATCCAACACAAAAACTTCAAAGAGTGCCCCAAGATTTCTATGGGAGAAACAAAGACAAGAATGTGCATCAACCCCTATGCATAGATTACCATAATGTCACCTCAGGAATACGCGAGTTGAGTGCCAAAACATATATCAAGTGAATCAATATGATACCCCATTGTCACCATGAGTATTCAATTACAAGACATATATCAAGTGTTCTCAAATCCACAAAAGTATTCAATCCGATAACAACGAAATATCAAAGGGAAAAACTCAATTCATCACAACAAGATAGAGAGGGGAAACCACCATATGATCTGATTATATTAACAAAGCCTGCGATACATCAAGATCGTGACATCTCAAGAAAACGAGAGACAGATAAAGAGAGATTAAACACATAGCTACTGGTACAAACCCTTAGCCCCGAGAGTGGACTACTACCTCCTCATCGTGGTGGCCGCCGGGATGATGAAGATGGCCACTGAAGATGATTCTCCCCTTCGGCAGGGTGCCAGAACAGGGTCTAGATTGGTTTTCGGTGGCTATAGAGGCCTGCAGAGGTGGCACATCCGATCTAGGTTAACCCCGAGGGTTTTTGGAATATTTGGGAATTTATAGGGTAAAGAGGGGGTGCGGAAGGCCACCGAGGTGGGCACAACCCACCTGGGTGCGCCTGGGCCCCCAAGCGCTCCCTGGTGGGTTGTGCCCCCCTCGAGGCACCCCCCAGGTGCTGCTCTGGCCCATCCTGGGTGTTCTGGTCCATAAAAATTCTCCAAAAACTTTCGCGGTGTTTGGACTCCATTTGATATTTATTTTCTGTGATGTAAAAAACAAGCAAAAAACAACAATTGGCACTGGGCACTGGGTCAATAGGTTAGTGCCAAAAAATGATATAAAGTTGCTATAAAATGATTGTAAAACATCCAAGAATGATAATATAACATCATGAATACTTCATAAATTATAGATACGTTGGAGACGTATCAGCATCCCCAAGCTTAATTCCTACTCGTCCTCGAGTAGGTAAATGCTAAAAGAAATAATTTATGAAGTGTGAATTCTAGCAAAGTGCATAAGATTGATAATTGATAATTTCAATCACTTTTCCTAGCTTCATAACAACAATTCTTTCTTATAAAACTTCTCATGTTATAGTAGGAACCAATTCACATGTCAAGGTTCAAACAATGAACTCTCTTAAAACTCAACAACCTATGTTCTTAGTCACCAAGCAATTGATTTAACTTATTAAACAGAGTTTAAGTAAGAGCTTGATGGTAGCTGCAACTACGTCGGTATTTCCCCGGAGAGGGAGTGATGATGTAGCACAGCGACGGTAGGTATTTCCCTTAGTTATGAAACCAAGGTATCGAACCAGTAGGAGAACCAAGCAACACAACATAAACAACACCTGCACACAAACAACAACACCTCGCAACCCGACGAGTTAAAGGGGTTGTCAATCCCTTCTGGGGTACGGCGCCTCAAGATAGGCAAGCGGACTTGAGGTAAATTGTAGTAGATTGATAGATCGAACGCCAAATAAAATAAATAAAGATAAAACGCAGCAAGGTATTTTTGTATTTTTTTGGTTTAATAGATCTGAATAAAAATGCAAAGGGAAAGTAGATCGCACGGCAAATATATGAGAAAGAAGACCCGAGGGACGTAGGTTTCACTAGTGGCTTCTCTCGAGAAAAAATATAGCAAACGGTGGGTAAACAAATTACTGTTGGGAAATTGATAGAACTTCAAATAATTATGAAGATATAAAGGCAATGATCAGTACATAGGCATCACGTCCAAGATTAGTAGACCGACTCCTGCCTGCATCTGCTTCTATTACTCCACACATCGACCACTATCCAGCATGCATCTAGTGTATTAAGTTCATGGAAAAACGGAGTAATGCAATAAGAATGATGACAAGATGTAGACAAGATCCGTTTATCTATATGTCGGTAGATATAGATCTCGTCTTTTTATCCTTAGTAACAACGATACATACGTGTCGTTTCCCTTTTTGTCACCGGGATCGAGCACCGTAAGATCGAACCCACTACCGGGCACCTCTTCCCATTGCAAGATAAATATATCAAGTTGGCCAAACAAAACCCAAAAATCAGAGAAGAAATATGAGGCTATAAGAGATCATGCATATAAGAGATGAAAGAAACTCAATTAACTTTCATGGATATAAAAAGATATGACTGATCATAAACTCAAAGTTCATCAGATCCCAACAAACACACCGCAAAAGAGTTACATCTATGGATCTCCAAGAGACCATTGTATTGAGAATTCAGCGAGAGAGATAGGAAGCCATCTAGCTACTAACTACGGACCCCGAAGGTCTACAAGGAACTACTCACACGTCATCGGAGAGGCACCAATGGAAGTGGTGAACCCCTCCGTGATGGTGTCTACATTGGATATGGTGGTTCTGGACTCTGCAGCGGCTGGATGAATATTTCGTCGACTCCCCGAGGGTTCTAGTATTTTTGGGTTATTTATACAGCAAAGAGGCGGTCCGGGGGCACCCGAGGTGGGCACAACCCACCAGGGCACGCTAGGGCCTCCTAGCGCGCCTTGGTGGGTTGTCCCCTCCTCGGGACTCCCCCCAGGTGCAACCAGGGCCCATATGCTTCCTTTTGGCCCGTAAAAAATCATCGTAAAGTTTTGTGGCATTTGTACTCCGTTTGATATTGATTTTCTGCGATGTAAAAAACATGAAAAAAACAGCAACTGGCACTTGGCACTATGTCAATAGGTTAGTACCAAAAAATGATATAAAATGATTATAAAACATCCAAGATTGATATTAAAACAACATGGAACAATAAAAATTATACATACGTTGGAGATGTATTAGAGCTCCACATACTCAACCATCATATAGTCTTCTATGATTACTAACACTCACCGCATACACATGAGCAAAACGTTTCAACCGGACACATAGAAAGATAGGGGCTTATTGTTTCGCCTCCCAAAGTATTCACCGCAAGGGTGATGTCAACAATAATAACTCATGCTACCCATATCCAAGTGGATATATGTGCCTAGATCTTTCCTCACCACATGATGCTTGCCAAAAGAGAAAAATAAAAAAGGAATAGAGAGAAAAACTTTGACTCTTTGCATAAAAGTAAATACTGAAAAGTAAAAGATAGGCCCTTCGCAGAGGGAAGCAGAGGTTGCCATGCGCTTATTTATTTGTATGCTCAACCCCTTAGTTCAAACGAACATCACGTTATATTGCCCCTTATGATAGCAACCTTTATTATGTAGTCTGTCGCTTTTATTCTTTGCCATCACATGTTCGTACAAAGCTCAATTTTCTCTTAAACTAAATGATCTAACACTTTTAGAAGCAATTTTTATTGCCTTATTGCTTCAATGACAACTTACTTGAAGGATCTTGCTCAATCCTGAGGTAGGTATGGTGGACTCTTAATGTTAAGATTTGGGTTTAAGGTTTTTTGGATGCACAAGTAGTATCTCTACTTGTGTAACACCCTAGATGTAAGTTTCCTTATTTGTAAATCCAACTCTTACCATTTTCGGCTATGTGATATGATATTCCATTCGTGGTTGGGTTTTGTCATTGTTTTGCATTTTGTTCATGCCATGCATTTCATATCATGTCATCATGTGCATCTCATTTGCATTCATGTTCGTCTCATGCATCTGGTCATTTTCTCGATTGTTCGTTTCGCAATCCGATACTCCCACATGCACCCGGTGCAACCCTCTAATCTTGTTTCATGAGCGGGAGAAAAACGTTCTCAGAATGGGTCGAGATTTGTCGAGTGGCCTTGGTACATCACCAGTAGGCCACCTGTCAAATTTTGTTCCATTTGGAGGTCGTCTGATGCACCAATGATTAACCGGGTAATCACAAAAGCCGCTCTCTTGTTGCAGCCCAACACCCCTCCAAACCAGCCCACTAGCCCATCTAAACCTCCTCCATGCTCTCCATCATTGGATCACGATCGTGTGGGCGAAAACGACACCTCATTTGGACACTCCTAGCTCCCTCTACCTATAAATATGCACCTCCCTCGAAATTCCGGGTCCCAAAACCATAGCCTAGCTCCTCTCGCCCATCGGGCATGTACGACCACCGCCGGACGTCCCACGCCACCGCCCCGGACCAGTGAGCAGCCGCCACCTGTCCCGCGTCTGTCTCCCACCGCGCCAGCCCACGAGAGCCCAAGGCAGGCCCGCCCGGGCCCGAGCACCCGCGCCGCCGCCCCGAGCGCTCGCCTCGCTTCGCCGCCGCACCACGGCACCGCTCCGCGCCCCGCCGCCCAGCCTCGCCGCCGACCACCGTGTCTCCTTGCCAGTGCTGCTCGCCTCAATGCACCGCTCACCTTGGCCGAACCTCATTGTCCTCCTCCACCGGACTCGCCTCCCCGCCGCGTCTCCGGAGCCGTCTGAGTTTCGCCAGAGTTCGGATTCGGTGGATCGGGACGAGATCCACTGGGATCTGAACCAAAACGCCCCACCTCGTACCATACCGCTCTGTCCCAGATATCTCCGTCCCGCGTCGACTTTTCGGATGTTGAAATTTCTCTAAGTCCCCAAATCTGCAATGTTATGTTGCCCCATTTGACATACCATATCTACATACCCGGTAATCCGCTTTGTGCATATGATATATCAAAATGTTCGTCTCGTGATGCTCTTCATGTTAGTGGCGTTTACATGCATGTTACTGTCCATTTTGATGCCATTATCCCTTTTGCAAAAGTGCTATATGATGTTAACAACTGCCTGTTAACAGAACATGGTGATTTGTCATTTTCGTTGCATTTTGTGTGTGCATCCTATGAGCTTGATGTCTACATGTCTTATGATCTCCATCATTCCTTATTTACAGGGGTGCAATTATTGTATTTTTAGGAGTTGTGTGGTGACTATCACAAGCTTGCAAACTAGGCTTCATAATGTTGCTGATTTCAGACACTTAGTAATTTCGCCGTCCTTTTCCTGTTACATTTTGATGCCATGTAAACTTGTTGCTACCATGATATCCATGCGCATTTTGAGTTAGTTCAGTAAGAATGTTTTGTATATGTGGTTTTTCTCTATCCATTAATGTCTCTGGTTGCAATTATGGAGTTCTCTAGCATGTCATTCTCTTGCTCTACTTTTGCTAAATATTATTCATGGAAGATTGTTAACATGTTATTCAATATTGCCATGTGTTTTGCTAGTGATGCATGTACCCTATGACCATTCTCTTGCCATTCTTAGCTTCGTGAACATGTATACTTACTGCTTGGTACCTTGCATGCCATGAAATACTTTTTGGTGCATGAGCTTGTAAAGTTGCTATCATGAATCTGTTTCTCCCATGCTCTGTTTTTCTTCTAAGTCTGAAACTGATCATATAACTTGCCATGTTTGCGTGGGTGCCACATCATTTTCCATGCATCTTTGGGTAAAGTTCAGTAAGGGAGTTTTGTTTTATGTCTTTAGGAATAACATTCCATGCCTTTGTTTGCCATGATATGTTCCTGTAGCATGTTGTTTGCTAGCTCTAAACATTTATTCCTGATGCTGTTTTGATATGTTTATTATTTTCTAAGTCTGTGAAGCTGATATCATTTGCATTTCTGCCATGCTATTTTGAGCTTATTCTACTGAGAACTAGCAGGAGCTTAGTGTTCATGATTTGTATAGATTCATGTGTACTTTATGATCATGTGTTTGGTAGCTATGTTGTAGTGACGTAGTATAGTTTCTTGTTGCATTCTAAGTGCTATGATGCTGTTAATCATAGATTTGCATCATTCTTGTATTGCTTCTCATTTGCAAACTGTGCATCCGTCTCTGGTGATCCTTATATCAATTTCGACCGGAATCACCTCACCTTTCCAACGGCATACTTGTTTTGACAATATGATGCCTTTATCATTCTTTTCCTTCCGGAGTACCCATATGCATTGCATATCATATCTTGCATTCCATGCCATGTGTTGCATCATGTTGCTTGTGCACTGCACCGTGACTGATTGTTGTTCCATTGCTTGTGTTCTTGCTTTAGGTAGAGCCGGGAGACGAGTACGTGAACGAGGAACCTGTTGAGTACGCTAACGAGGATCAAGCTTTCTACTACTCAGAGAACTTTGCAGGCAAGATGACCATACCCTCGATATCACATCTTTGCTTGCTAGTTATTCCTTCTATCACGTGGGAGATATAACCGCATCATGGGCATTACAGCTTGGTGCAGAATTTTTGGCTAGCAAAAATGGGGGGCAAGCACCACATGTTGAAGGATGTATGATAATATAACTTCTGTGGGAATATGAACAAACATAAACCATTAAGTTGTCTTCCTTGTCCAAAGTTAACAATTTTGGCATATAATATTTTGATGGGGGCTCACAATCACAAAAGATTTCCAAGATAGTGTATTTGCATATGAAAGTTCTCTTCCTTACACTAATTATTCATGAATTCCTTGTATGACCAATATTGTGATTGTCAAGGTTCAAAATATTTCACATTCTAAACCCAATGTGAAGCTACCACTAGGCATGCTATGATTTCAACTTCATGACATTCAATTTATTCAACAATTTACTCATAGGATATAAGTTAAGCACAAGAGTAAATGACAAGCTACTCCAAAAAGATAAAAGTGAAGATCATGAGCATAATATTTATTTCTATCAAATTAATTTAAGTTAAGCAAGAGATAATTTCTTCAAAAATACTAAAGCACACCATGCTCAAAAAGATATAAGTGAAACACTAGAGCAATTCCATAGAAAAGAGCTTCGTTGACGGGATGTGAATGCCACTTACCTAGACTCCCTCGTAACTATTTGAGGACTCTATTTTATTTAAAAACTTTCAAATCTAACTATTTTATTAAAACAGCAAGCAAAATTAAAATAAAATGACATTCTAAGAATATCACAACTCATGTGAAGAAGCAGAAACTTAGGCTCAACCGATAGTAACCGATAATTGTTGAAGAGGAAAGGTGGGATGCCTATCGGGGCATCCCCAAGCTTAGATGCTTGAGACTTCTTTAAATATTATCTTGAGGTGCCTTGGGAGTCCCCAAGTTTGAGCCTTTGTGTCTCCTTAATTCTTCTCATATCACGGTTTTCCTAAATCTCAAAAGCTTCATCCACACAAAACTCAACAAGAACTCATGAGATAAGCTAGTATAAACCAATGCAATAACCTTATCATTCTCTACTGTAGCAAATCACTAAAATTACTATTCTACTTTGCATACTAAATGCCTGTGCATATTTAATACTCCTATCCTCAAATAGAATCATTAAACAAGCAAACATATGCAAACAATGCAAACATAACAGCAATCTGCCAAAACAGTACAATCCGTAAAGAATGCAAGAGTATCAATACTTCCCTAACTCCAAAAGTTATGAAAATTTACCCTATAGAAAATTTATCAGATCTTATTTTGCAAAAAAGTTTCAAAATTTTATCATATTCTGAATTTTCTAGGGAATTTTTGCAACATCGATAAACTTTATGTTTTGAAACAGCAACATGTAGACTTGCAAACTAAGCCTGGCAAAGGCTATACTTGATATTTTTATTGAAAAGAAAGATGCAAAAACATTATTCTAAATATCAGCAAGCAAATACTAACAAAATAAATTGACGCTCCAAGCAAAACACATATCATGTGATGAATGAAAACATAGCTCCAAGTGAGGTTACCGATAATGTTGGAGACGAAAGAGGGGATGCCTTCCGGGGCATCCCGAAGCTTAGTTGCTTGGATATTCCTTGAATATTACCTTGGGCTGACTTGGGCATCCCCAAGCTTAATGTATTGCACTCCTTATTCTCCTGATGTTGACATCTCACCCAAAACTTGAAAACTTCAATCACACAAAACTTAACGGAACTTTGTGAGATAGGTTAGTATGATAAAGAGCAAACAATTTCACTTTTGGTACTGTCAAAGATAATATTCATAATTGTTATCACACAATGCCTACTGTAGCATATCATTTCGACAATTTATACTGACCAATATAAGCCATAGAAACTAGAAAACAAGCAAACTATGCATTGAAAACAGAATCTGTCAAAAACATAACAGTCTATAGTAATATGTACTCCAACCATACTTCTACTACTCCAAAAATTCTGGAAAATAGGAAAACCTGGGTAATTTGTCTATTAATCTTCCACAAAACGAATCAGCATTTTATCACCCTTCTGTTAAAAATGAGAATTGTTTTCCTAAGCGCAAAAGTTTCTGTTTTTCAGCAAAATCAAATCAACTATCCCTCTAAGCCATCCCAAAGGTCTTATTTGGCACTTTATTGAAACGGAAGCAATAAAACATGATTACTAAAGTAGCCTACTCATGTTAAAACACAAAAATAGTAGGTAAAAGTGTTGGGTTGTCTCCCAACAAGTGCTTTTCTTTAATGCCTTTTAGCTAGGCATGATGATTTCAACGATGTTCGCATAAAAGATAAGAATTGAAACAAAACAAGAGCATCATGAATCACATGACAAGCACATTTTAGCCTAACATGATTCCTATGCATAGATATTTTGTGAGAAAACAAATTATGGGAGCAAGAATCAACTAGCATAGGAAGGCAAAAACAAGCATAACTTCAAAAACTTTCAACACATAGAGAGGAAATTTGATATTATTACAATACCTACAAGCATATGTTCCTCCCTCATAATAATTTTCAGTAGCATCATGAATGAATTCAACAATATAGCTATCACATAAAGCATTCTTTTCATGATCCACAAGCATACACATTTTATTACCCTCCACATAAGCAAATTTCTTCTCATCAATAGTAGTGGGAGCAAACTCAACAAAATAACCATCATGAGAGTGAAAATTAAAATCATGATGACAAGTTTCATGGTTATCATTATTCTTTATTGCATACATGTCATCACCATAATCATCATAGATAGCAACTTTGTTATCATAGTCAATTGCAACCTCTTCCAAAATAGTGGATTCATCATCAAATAAAGTCATGAAATCTCCGAATCCACGTTCATCAATATAATCATCATAAATAGGATGTGTGCAATCATCAGAATAAATTTTCTCATCAAAACATGGGGGGCTAAAAATATCATATTCATCAAATATAGTATCCCCAAGCTTATGGCTTTGCATATCTTTAGCATCATGGATATTCAAAGAATTCATACTAACAACATTGCAATCATGCTCATCATCATTCAAATATTTTGTGCCAAACATTTTATTGACTTCTTCTTCTAACAATTGAGCACAATTTTCTGAACCATCATTTTCAAGAAAGATATTATAAAGATGATCAATAATATGATGCAACCTCAATTCCATTTTTATGTAGTTTTGTTTTATAAACCGAACTAGTTATAAAACAAGAAACTAAACGATTCAATTGCAAGATCTAAAGATATACCTTCAAGCACTCACCTCCCCGGCAACGGCGCCAGAAAAGATCTTGATGTCTAGTACGCAACTTTATTCTTGTACACACGTGTTGGGCCTCCAAGCACAGAGTTTTGTAGGACAGTAGCAATTTTCCCTCAAGTGGATGTCCTAAGTTTATCAATCTGTGGGAGGTGTAGGATGAAGATGGTCTCTCTCAAATGACTCTACAACCAAATACAAGAAATCTCTTGTGTCCCCAACACACCTAATACAATGGAAAATTGTATAGGTGCACTAGTTTGGCAAAGATATGGTGATAAAAGCATAATATTGCTGGTAGAAATATATTTTTATAATCTGAATAAATAAAAACAGCAAGGTAGCAAATAGTAAATGGGCACAAAAACGGTATTGCAATGCTTGAAAATGAGGCCTAGGGTCCGTACTTTCGCTAGTGCAATCTCTCAACAATGCTGATATAATTGGATCATATAACCATCCCTCAACATGCAACTAAGAATCACTCCAAAGTTCCTATCTAGCGGAGAACATAAGACGGAATTGTTTGTAGGGTACGAAACCACCTCAAAGCTATTCTTTTCGATCAATCTATCCTAGAGTTCGTACTAAAATAACACGAAGCTATTCCTTCCGATCGATCTAACCAAGAGTTTGTAATAAAATAACACCAAAGAAAATTCATATTCAGAATACTCAATCCAACACAAAGAACTTCAAGGAGTTCCCCAAGATTTCTACCGAAGAAACAAAGACAAGAACATGCATCAACCCCTATGCATAGATTACGCCAATTTCACATCGGGAATCCGTGAGTTGAGTGCCAAAACATATATCAAGTGAATCAATACGATACCCCATTATCACCACGAGTATTCAATTGCAAGATATATATCAAGTGTTCTCAAATCCATAAAAGTATTCAATCCAGTAACAACGAAATATCAAAGGGAAAAACTCAATTCATCACAGAGAGGGGAAAACACCGTATGATCTAACAATATTAACAAAGGCCGCAATACAGCAAGATCGTGACATCTCAAGAACACGAGAGAGAGAGAGAGAGAGAGAGAGAGATTAAACACATAGCTACTGGTACAAACCCTCGGACCCGAGGGTGCACTACTCCCTCCTCATCGTGGTTGCCGTTGGGATGATGAAGATGGCCACCGGAGATGATTCCCCCCACCGGCAGGGTGCCAGAACAGGGTCTAGATTGGTTTTGGGTGGCTATAGAGGCTTGCGGTGGCAGAACTTCTGATCTAGGTTAACCCCAAGGGTTTTTGGAATATTTGGGAATTTATAGGGTAATGAGGGGGTGCAGGAGGCCACCGAGGTGGGCACAACCCAGATGGGCGCGCCTGGGCCCCCACGCACCCCCTGGTGGGTTGTGCCCCCCTAGGGGCACCCCTAGGTGCTGCTCTGCCCATCCTGGGTGTTCTGGCCCATAAAAACTCTCCAAAAAGTTTCGCGGTGTTTGGACTCCGTTTGATATTGATTTTCTGTGATGTAAAAAACAAGCAAAAAACAACAAGTGGTACTGGGCACTGGGTCAATAGGTTAGTCCCAAAAAATGATATGAAGTTGCTATAAAATGATTGTAAAACAACCAAGAATGATAATATAACAGCACGAATACTTCATAAATTATAGATACGTTGAAGACGTATCACGCCCCCCCTTTTCCTTCTCCTCTTCCTCTACCTTCCCTCTTTCCCCCCTCCAGAAAAGGGAAGGGAGTCCAACTAGGATTGAGAGTCCTATTTGGACTCCCCCCTTTGCTATGCCCCCTAGGTTGGCTGCCTCCTCCCCTCCTCCTTTATGTACGGGGGCAGGGGCACCCCAAAGAGATCAATTGTTCTTTAGCCATGTGCGGTGCCCCCCTCCACAGTTTACCACCTCTGTAATATTGTCATAGTTCTTAGGCGAAGCCCTGTGCGGATCACATCACCAACACCGCCACCATGATGTCATGCTGACGGAACTCTTCCTCGACCCTCAACTGGATCAAAAGCTCGAGGGCCGTCATCAAGCTGAATGTGTGCTGAACACGGAGGTGTCGTACGTTCGTTACTTGAATCGGTTGGATCGTGAAGATGTTCTACTACATCAACCACGTTAACATAATGCTTCCGCTTTCGGTCTATGAGGGTACGTGGACACACTCTCCCCGTCTCATTGCTATGCATCTCCTAGATAGATCTTGCGTGATCGTTGGATTTTTTTTTTAAATTGTATGCTACCACTACTGCAGGATTCTGCTAAAGCGACACTGAGATCAGAGTCCCTTCGACGAAACTGTGTGCAGTACAGTAATCACAAACAGTGGTGTAAAAAACCCGTCAAAAAGGTGCAAAACATTTGCGATGATGGATGCATCAAACACAGTTCAGATTTTAGTTGCGTCTGCGATTCGGGGCATACGGTTCAATTCACTTAGCTGTTTTCGATGAGGAGGAACAAAAGAAACGGGCAGCCAGATGAAGGTATGTGCAATGTACAACATACGGTTCACTCGGATGAACTGTTTGTGATTAGGCAACGCAAAAGATACAGTCAGCAAGATCAAGGTGTGTGCGATGTACAACATACAGTTCACTTGGATTGACTGTTTGTGATTAGGCAACACAATAGAAACGGTCAGCCAGATCAAGGTGTGTGCGATATACAACATGCAGTTCACTCGGATGAACTATTTGCGTTGAGACAATAGAACATAAACGGTTCAATATAACAAATACCATAAATATTGGAAGGTTCAAATTCAAAGATTACAACACCCAAATTCAAACATTGCAAGCTGCATCATTTCTAAAAAGGGATCAGCCGCTGGCAAGTCATGTATGGGTTTGACACGATGACTTCCAATTGCTTTGCCATATGCTCTTCCAATACGAAGTTTGGCATTTTTGGAGGCTCTTCCAGTTCGTAGGACCTGCCGGCTCTGATAATCATACCATTCATCTTTCCTAATTAAATGGGTGTTCAACCTCAGTACCCTCAGCACCTTTGCTCTGGCAAGAAAGAACCTGGTGAGTGTAATCTCTAGTAAGGTCCCTCGGTAGGAGTTCAAAGTAATATTTGAGAGATGCAGATCTAGGCATTCGATGTGATTGTCGTTATAAACATTATCCACCTTCGGGCCTATTATTCTCTACAAAAGAAGAGAATGTGTTAGTGCCTACATGCAGGTTTGAACACTGCTACACGCCCATTTGGTTTGCAGGATTTGTAAAATGCACCAACGTGCCATCTTTAATCTGGCATGATTAACATGGGCATTTGATTACAATCTAGAAACATGTAGACTTCTTCACAAGAGGTTGGATTGGATGAAAAATTCCCTAAGAAAACTAGTACAGATGAATCCAAAGTAGAAATGCTTATGGACGATTGTAACCATATGAATGCAACAACCATATGGGGTGGGGGTGTATGTCCTAAAATCCTCCAAAATTCCTATAGAAATCGTAATACATTGTCATTGTAAACTTGGGAAAAGGTGCAAAAAATTGAACTCCCTTATGGTTAACATTTAACAGGAAAGGAACGTCACCTCGATATAAAAAGCTTCTTCAGGCATGGAAAGGCAACTGGCAACTTGGTCCAGGTTGGGGCCGACAGATTCTAGTGCCAAGACCTTCACTGTGCCCAGAGTCTGGGTGAAGCTTCGTTGGATGACAGACAAACATACATCTTCAAAACTAGGAATAACGTTGATATCAAGAAGGAGAGGCATATAAGGCGACTGTTGTACCTGAAAGTTGTAGTATTTGACAGACGAGTAGCCCACCACTTTCAATTTTGGCGCGGAAATGACATTGATTCTTGTTGGACCTTGCTGATCAACTACAAGTAATCTCTCAAGTGAAGGTGTGTCTGGATGACCATATTGTGGTCCACCTTTTGTGATCTCTCGTTGCAGCACCAGCAACACATATAAATAGTCCGGAGAGTCCTGGAGGTGATGTGCAAGGTACTCGACCAATTCATGGCCTGAAGACAAAGGAACTCGAGTGCAGTACAGCCGCGGAGCAGGCGCTCCATGTCATCCTTTGGGATGCGGACGGCGACGAGCTCAAGGTGCTTTAGTCTTGGTAGAAAAGAGCGGGTGCGTCATTAAGGGGGGGTGGAAGTTCATGAACTTGGCAAGGCACAGCGTGGGCGCAAAGCGGAGCGCGAACGTTGGCAGTAAGCGCATATGCCCATCATTATAACTTAGCTTCTCGAGCTGATCTATGGCGGGGGATCGGAACCACTCATAAAGCTTGCCCATGATAAGGCCTTTGATTGGGACATCGTGACTGCCGAGGATTGGGGAGAACGCATCCAAGCTTTGGCGATAGCCATGGCAGAGGTTGTGAGTGTCGTGGAAGTCGACAGGGGTGCAAAGCCATAGGGGGTGCCACTGCCGGGAATGTGCGGCTGCCCTTGCTTGATATTTGATTGGGAGGAGGGATATGATGACTATCAACATATCATCGGGAAGGTTGCTGATGAAGTCTAGGACTGCTGGAGTCGCTTGCGGTTCTTTCTCGACCCGCCTCCGCTTGTTGGCAGCCTCGTTCTCCACCTCATCGGCGGCGACGGAAACCTCTATCTCCATATTCACGCCATGCTTCGGTGCTTCAGCAGCCCCGGCGTCGCCAATCCCTCCAATGGGGATCTTCGGTGGCATCCTCATACACTAACGGCTCTAAGGACCCAGAGCAGCGTCAATGATGCGGGCGGAGAGAGAGGAATTGTGTGTGTGGCGAGGATGGGGGGTTCGGCCGGTTGGCGGCGCCATTAATATAGACAAGTGGGAGCGAGGCGGGCGGCGGTCCAAGGCTGTCTCACTTCGGTGAGAACGACTGCTTAATCTCTAGTATGAATGAAATCTATGCTTACTTATTGAATTTTAGTTGCAAAAAATAGATAGTGCTATTGATTGTTAGCTGCATATTTTGACAAATCACAGTGTCTCTCGGCTTAGCGCCGAAGTCTGGCTTTAATTTGCATACCGTAATCTGAACCGTTTGCGTTGAACAGATGCACAGATCCTGCGTTGAACGGGTTGTACGCTTCCCGGGGAGCCTGCGCACCGGACTGCGCTCGCATGCCTCTCGTTCAGTCAACCAGTTGTCCACACAACACCTCCTATAGCCATTAAAACCAAGACACGTGGTGTCACGTGAATGGTTAACAGAACACACACGGTTTGAATTATACAAACATTTGAGATATTAAAGTGGCAGCTATTTTTCCAAAATGCCTATGTTCGCTGTCATTATTCAAGTGCACCTTCTCTCAAAATGGACATGAAAAATACAACAGCATGTCGGGTGCCCTTCCATGATAGCATGCCAAGTTTCATGAATTTCAGACGAGTTTTAGATTACTAGAATTTAAAAACAAAGTATCTCAACATTTTGCCGGCAATCAATAGTGCCCTGGTGTTTGAAATAAATCCTCATTTCTTGCATGGGACCTAAGCATGCACCCAAGGACATAGATTTGATTTTTCAACCAATTTATATGCACTGGAGCATGTGCATGTAGTTCAAATTAGAATTATGCACATAAATGCATTGAAAACTCGGTTAATGCATAAAAATGTCCAAACGAACCCCGAAAAATCACAAAAATGACACAACACTCTTGTTGTTCTATGTTGACACGAGAAATTTTTTGGAAGCAATACGAGGCAATGGATATCGTTTCGTCCCCAAAGGTGGGACGTTCCCTACCGAAACCATTGTCCTTGTTGTGAGAAGCTCCGATTTGTGAGAAGCATATACCCAAAACTGGCACAAATGGGACAAAAAAATTTAACATGGCATGTTGATGCCGCTCCATGATAGCATGCCATGTTTCATGAATTTCAGACGAGTTTTGGATTTACTAGAATTTAAAAAACCAGGTATCTCAATGTTTGCAGCTGAGTGACGGTGGCAGGGTGTTTGACATTCATTCCCATTTCTTGCATGGGACCTAAGCATGCACCCAAGGACAAAAGATTTGATTTTTCAACCAATTTATATGCACTGGAGCATGTGCATGTAGTTCAAATTTTAATTATGCACATAGATGCATTGAAAACTCAATGCATAAAAATGTCCAAATGAACCCCAAAAAATCACAAAAAATAACACAACACTCCTGTTGTTCTATGTTGACACGAGAAAATTTTTGAAAGCAATAAGAGGCAATGGATATCGTTTCGTCCCCAAAGGTGGGGCGTTCCCTACCTAAACCATCATGCTTGTTGTGAGAAGCTCTGGTTTGTGAGAAACATCTACCCAAACCTGCCCCAAATGGGACTTTACCACGATATATTTATGCTGCTCCATGATAGCATGCCAAGTTTCATGAATTTCAGACGAGTTTTGGATTTACTAGAATTTAAAAACCAGGTATCTCAATGTTTGCAGCCGAGTGACGGTGGCAGGGTGTTTGACATTCATTCCCATTTCTTGCATGGGACCTAAGCATGCACCCAAGGACACATATTTGATTTTTCAACCAATTTATATGCACTGGAGCATGTGCATGTAGTTCAAATTTGAATTATGCACATAAATGCTTTGAAAACTCACTTAGTGCATAAATATGTCCAAACGAACCCCGAAAAATCACAAAAAATAACACAACACTCCTCTTGTTCTATGTTGACACGAGGAATTTTTTCAAAGCAATAAGAGGCAATGGATATCGTTTCGCCCCAATGGTGGGGCGTTCCCTACCAAAACCATCATGCTTGTTGTGAGAAGCTCTAGTTTGTGAGAAGCATATACCCAAACCTGCCCCAAATGGGACAAAAACTTTATCACAGCATGTTGATGCCGTTCCATGATAGCGTGCCAAGTTTCATGAATTTCAGACGAGTTTTAGATTTACTAGAATTTAAAAACCAGGTATCTCAATGATTGTGGCCGAGTGACGGTGGTAGGGTGTTTGACATTCATTCCCATTTCTTGCATGTGACCTAAGCATGCACCCAAGGACACAAGATTTGATTTTTCAACCAATTTATATGCACTAGAGCATGTGCATGTAGTTCAAATTTGAATTATGCACATAAATGCATTGAAAACTTAGTTAATGCATAAAAATGTCCAAACAAACCCTGAATAATTCCAATTCTTTTGTGACACACATATAGTTGCATGTTCACTACAGATAAAAGGTCTAGCAATTCAAACACCGTCCATGGCCGCTGTGACCCCATTATGTAATTCAAATCGAGACGAAAAATCAAGTAGATCCCACACAGTTTATTATAACCAACCATGTGAGATGCAGCACAAAATATCTTGGTGCGGTGGCTACAGTCCACAGCCCGCTCTCAATAAGGGACCGTGTCTGATGACACTTTGCGCGCCAATTTTTTTGCCGAAGAGATTCCAAATTTTCGGCTTCCGCGGAAATATCTACCTCCCCGCCCCTCCCCTTACTAAAAGCCACATTTCCCATGTTTCTGCCTTCCTTTCCAAGTTGAATCCTTCACTCCCTGCTTGCAGCGCCGCCTCCTCGCCGCGACCCTCCTTCACGCTGCTCGGCCTCGCCTGTCCAGGCAGGTAATCCACACCCGACCCCCATCCTCCTCCTCCTTCCACATCCAACATGCCCCGACCGCCGGCGCGAGCGCGAAACCTTCCACCCAAATCACCAACCCATCCACCAAATAAGCGTCGGCTAAGCCGTGGTGCATGTAGTATAGCCAAGATCTCAAGGAGCATTTGGCAGTGGAGAAGCAAATCATAGCCGCACACGCAGACGAGGTCACGATGGATGCCATTTGTGCCGACCCCAAGATCTTGGAGGAGCACCTCGCCGTCGAGGCCACCGTTGATGCCTCGTGCGCCGATGCCGCGACGAGGTTGGCTGCTTTAAATGGCACTTCATGGCATTTTCTCGAGGTCACCATCGGTGCCTTCGACGAAGACTACGAGGTGTTTTCTTAGCGTGCACTGCTTACCTCATCTCGAGAGCCAGTAGGTTGGTGCCCGGCCCGGCTCAGGCAACTCACCACTACAACGAGGGCACCCATGATGCGGAGGCCTCGCCCTCTTCCATGTCCAAGGAGCCAATCGTCATCGATATCTCCGACAATTACTACATCCTCTACCGCGGTGCATACGAGGATTTGAACGCATGCCCGGTATGCCGTGCATTGCGGAACACTACTGCAGGATGCTGCTAACGTGACACTACGATCAGAGACCTTTTGACGAAACTGTGTGTGATGCACTAATCACAAATGGGGATGTAAAAAAACCATCAGAAAAGGTGCAAAACATGTGCGATAACGGAGCCATCAAACATGGTTCAGATTTTAGTTGCCTATGCGATTCAGGGCACACGTTAAGCTGTTCGAACTATTTGCGATGAGGCAGAACAACAGAAACGGCCAGCCATATCAATGTGTGTGCGATATATGGCATACAGTTCGCTCCGATGAACTGTTTGCTATTAGGGAGTGCAAGAGAAATGGTTAGCCAGATCAAGGTGTGTGTGATATAGGACATACAGTCACTCGGACGAATTTTTTGCAATTAGCGAACAGAACAGAAACCGTTCAACTTAACAAGATGTGTGTAATACGTGGAAAACAGCCAACTCGGATGAACTGTTTGTGATGAGAAATTACAACATGGACGGTCAATATAGTTAATTCGTGTGCGATTCTATGTGTACACAAAACTTTGAAAAATGCAAACTAGTTGCTTGTGGTGGCTAGGAGTATCGCACACAATGCGTCTGCGAGTACTCGTGTGCGATGATTAGTAAGTTACACATACGTCCGCAAGGGTGCTATGATGATCATGGAGTCCGAGAAGACCATCGTCGGAAGGCCGCCAGCTTAGCCTTTTACCTTTTTTTATTATAATTGTATGCATATGTAGGTCGTGAGTGTTCTGGGCCTTGCCGCATGTGGCATTTTAAATTATCCTGAATATGTTAGACAATTGTTAAGAATTATTAACTAGTGCCATTGTAAATTTGCCTCAATGGAAAGCAGAGCATGCGCAGGGACGCCAGAGCGGAGCCCACCGTGACCGCCTCAATGGCAAGCAAAACGCGCGGACGGACGTTTGCAGAGCGCGCCGCGGCCGCCTCAATGGCGAGCAACCACGTGGTTAACCTTCTGACATCAATAAATTTTGACCTTGTTTCTCGTCACATTGCAGATTACAACGCAATAAGTAATTGCAAATCTGTTCACACCTATCAATCTAATCTGTTTTCACACTTACCACCGGGCTATAAAAACTACCCACTCGAAAATTACTTCACTGTTCCTCTCCTCATCACCCAAAAAATTGATCTTTCCTATCAAGTCGTTCCGCCATGACTAGTAGGAGGAGTTTAGGGTGGACATATAACCAGGCAGCAAAGACCAAGGCCGCGGAAGCACTAGAGAGGTCCCGCCACGAAGCCGCAGCCACAGTAGAGATGTCCCGGCGTGCCGCGGAGCCCTCCAACAAGCTCTCACGGGCACGCGAGGGATCTCACAAGCGCATTCACAGCGTCAGCCATCGCGACAAGCCGGCATTCCTGAAGTCCTTCGCTAGCGACGATGACATTCTCGCTGGCGTCACTATGCAGCAGGAGCTACTCGATGGCTGCTGAAGATCAGTGATGCCTCGGTTGACAAGGCGACCAGCCTTGTCGAGCAACTCATGGGTGACAATGCAAAGCTCCTCAAGGCGCTCACCCGGAAGGAGGAGGAGGCCGCCAGCTGGAAGATGCTACATGAGCAGAGTAGTGCCTCGGGGATGACGCTGACAGCCGTTGTCGAGGAACTAATGGGTGACTTGACGAAGCTCTGGATCGAGCGCGAGTAGGAGGTGAAGGAATCCGTGGCTGCTTCCAAGCAAAGTCATGAGGAATTGAAGAAGGAGCTGGAGGATGTCGTCGTGTGACGATCCATCGACGAGTAGAGACAGTAGCGACACAGATCGTTGTCTACAATTTCCTTCTTCTCTTGCCCCCTTGTCTTCCGGGCTTTGCTGCATGTGGCATTTTAAATTATACGGAATATGGAAGACAATTATTATCTGTGACATTGTAAATTTCCGTCATATTATCCATTGCCATTTTATTTGTGGTTGTACTATCCGTTTCCCTATGTGGCAATATAAATTAGGGCGGAATACAAGTTGAAAACATGAACAAAGCAAATGCTGCCATGGGATCATAAGCAAACACCCTCCGTTCAGGTGCTTTAATTAACCCATTAATAGAGAAGTTGAGAGCGAGGCGGGCGGCGGCTGGTGCATGGAGGTCAAAGAGCTCGCTTTCCGATGAGCGTGGGCGGCATTGCTGGTCGCACGTGTCCCATTGAGCCCGCGAGGTGAACAGGATGCACGCGTCCCGTCGACCCTGTGCAGCGGACTGCTCGCACGCGTCCCGTCGAGCCTGCACGGCGGACTTCTTGCGCTCGTCCCGTCTAATCAAAAATCTGCATGCACGCCACTGATTATGATTAAATTTGGGCACGGTTAATATAATATAACCGTTTGCGTTATTAACGTGTCAGCTTTTTGTTTCAAAAAGGACTTCGTTGGCTACTAATGTGTGCGCCTCTTCTCAAACTGGATGATTTTTTTACCATGACATATATGTGCCATGTCATGAAACCATGCCAAGTTCCATGTTTTTTGGGTGAGTTTTTGGTTTACTCGGATTTAAAAAGCGAGATTCTCAATGTTCCAGGATGACAACAAGTTTGCGATTCATTCCCATTCCTTAAATGAGACCTAAACATGCACCTAATGACACATGTATGATTTCCCACCCATTTTGCATCATCAGAGCATGTGCTTGTAGTTCAAATTTGAATTATGAACTACATTAAATGCGTAGAAAACTTAGTAATTAGTAATATATACAATGGCCAAATGAACCCTGAACAATTTCAAACTTCAGCCCGACACTCCTGTCATTTTATATTGCCTGTAGAAAACAAAGTTCAAGGTGAGAAGAGGCAGCGATTATTGTTGCGACAGACTCAGGTTTGTAAGAGGCTTGTAATATAGCTTCGCCCAAGTTGGACAATTATATGTACCATGTAGTGACACCATGCCAAGTTTCATGATTTCCTGGTGAGTTTAGGATTTACAGAGGTTTAAAAACCGAGATTCGCAATGTTTGTGGCCAAGCCAGGACGGCGAGATGGTTGAATTCATTCCCATTCATTCCATGGGACCTAAACATGCACCCCAAGTAAGCATGTACATTTTTCTAGCCATTTTGGTGCACTGGAGCATGTATTTGTAGTTTGGATTTGAATTATGGACATTAAATGCCTAGAAAACAGAATTGATGAATAAAAAAGGTCAAATGAGCCCTAAATAATTTCAAAGTTTAGCATGAATCTCACGTTGTTCCATGTCGCATGTAGAAGAAAACATGAGGCTAGAAGAGGGAGCGATTATCATTTGTCCCACAAGGGGACACGTTTCCCTATCAAAACCACGAGGGTTCTTGCGACAGGCTCCGGTTTGTAAGAGGTTTGTAATAAAGCTAGGCCGAATTGGCAATGTTTTTACCACGACATATATGTGCCATGACGTGAAACCATGCCACCTTTGATGACTTTCTGGTGAGTTTTGGATTTATGGGGATTTAAAAACCGAGACTCGAAATGTTTGAGGATGAGCTAGGACACCGGTACGGTTGTAATTCGTTCCCATTCCTGGTATGGGACCTAAACATGCACCCAAGGACACATGTATAATTTTTCTAGCCATCTTGGTGAATTGGAGCATGTATTTGAAGTTCATATTTGAATTATGGACATTAAATGCCTAGGAAACTGAATTAGTGTATAAAAAGGCCAAACGAACCCTAAATAAGTTTAAATTTCAGCACAGATATCATATCGTTCCATGTTGTCCGTGGAAGAAAATAGAAGGCGAAAAGAGGCAGTGATTACGTTTCGCACACAAGGGGAACACGTTTCCCTATCGGAACCACGAGGCTTCTTTGAGAGAAGCTCCGGTTCGTAAGAGGTTTGTAATAAAGCTTGGCCCAAATTGGACAATATTTTTACCACGACATATATGTGCCATGACGTGACACCATGCCACCTTTGATGGCTTTCCACTACTAGGGAAAACCTTATACACAGAACATTAGCAGTAGCGCGGGCTAAAACCGCACGTTGGTGCTAATTAGCAGCAGCGCGGTGTTTTAAACCGCGCTACAGATATAGTTATAGCAGTAGCGCGCCCGAGTACAAAAGCGCTACTACTAAAATTCCCACGGCTTAGCCGATAGGCTACACATAGTATTAGCGATCTAGGTAGAACTGTGCTACCGCTACTTGTTTTGTAGCAGCGCGTTTACGAACAAAGGCGCTACTGCTAATGAAAATAAAATTAAATGGTAAGCAAATAAAAAAGAGAAGGAATAGCAGTAGCGCTTATTAAGAAACGCGCTATAGCTATCGTAGCAGCAGCACACTTCCTGGAACGCGCTACTGCTACTTTTAACTTAACCGCGCGGTTCGTTCTTCCCCCACGGCCACTTCCCCCAAATCCTACTCCTCCGTTGTCGCCGCCCTGCATCGCCGTTGTCCGCGGCACGGGACCCGTCGCTCTCCCCACACCCTCGACGCTGCCCCCGCCCCCGACCGCGACCTCGACGCCGCCCCCGACCCTGACCTCGACGCCCCCCCTACATCGCCGCCCTCCGCCGTGCGCCCGCCACCCCGACCCCGTCCCCGACCTCGACGCCGTGTGCCCCTCTCCCTAACTCCGTCGGCGCCAGAGGTGAGCACGCCCTCCTCCTCCTCCTCCCCTACCTTTGCCTAGCTAGGGTTCTTAGGGTTAAATTTCAGAGTTCATCTAATTAGTTAGGGTTCATCAAATTAGATGCTAATTATGGCAGTAGTTGTTAAATAGAATTAGTTTAGAGTTCATCGAATTAGTTAGGGTTAAATTTTAGAGTTCACCAAATTAGTTAGGGTTAAATTTTAGAGTTCATCAAATTAGTTATGGTTCATTAAATTTTAGAGTTCATCAGTTAGGGTTAAATTTTAGAGTTCATCTAAATAGTTTTTTTTACTATTTTTAGTAAGTGTTTAATAGAATTAGTAAGAAAATTAATATAACTAGTTGACTAGTTTATTTTTAGTAAAAACTAGTTTATTTTTATTCATAGTAAGTGCTTAATTGAACTAGTTGAGTTAATACAACTATTTTATTTTTAGTACAAAAATTAATAGAACTAGTTTACTTTTTTAGTTAAAGCAATTATTCCCGCATCGACGTTGACGATGCCTATCCCGCATCTTCGTCGTCGAGTCGGCGGAGGACTCCTGCGTCACCAGATGGGTCATGTCCGGGACTGGGCTCCGCTGGGGTGGTACTGGGAGGCGCTACCTACTGGGGGCGCAGGTTGGTGAGGAGTCAGCCCGTCGTTGACCCGAACCTTCTTTGGTGGCGGTCACGTGGGCCAGTGACGGCCCAGAGGCTCGAGGACCCCGCGGAGGTGGTGCGTCACCGTGTCAGTGAGGAGGACGCACACGTCCGTCGCTACTTGTTTGCGTTGGAGCATAGGTTCTCCAATACCTGGCAGGTTCTCCAATACCTGGCAGGTTCTCTAGGGATCTCACTGGAGCTATGATCATGTGATGGTTCCTTCTCTGTGGGTGTCCACCGCCCGCACCAATACCCGTCATGCTCTAGGGTTTTAGTTGTATTAGTGATGTTATATGTATGATACTATTCGGGATGAATTAGTGATAATATTCGATGATGTACGGACGCATGAGATGATTTACTTTTTCTTATTGAATGCATGCTAATTTGAATACTTAGTTATTTTATGATTTGGTTTTTCTTATTGAATGCTCATGTCAATATGAGTCCTATAAGATATTTTGAAGTGCATATCTTGTGTTGCTCAAATAAGATATGTGCTTGCCCAAGTGGCCGGTTGTAACGCCCCGAGACCGATGTGCCAGGTGTCCTCCAGTTATTCGCTGTTGTTGCCTTGTCATTGCTTGCGTGTCATGCATCTCATATCATGTCAACATGTGCATTTCATTTGCATACGTGTTCGTCTCATGCATCCGAGCATTTTCCCCGTTGTCTGTTTTGCATTCCGGCGCTCCTATCTCCTCCGGTGGTCATTTCTACCTTTCTTTCATGTGTGGGGGTTAAACATTTCCAGATTGGACCGAGACTTGCCAAGCGGCCTTGGTTTACTACCGGTAGACCGCCTGTCAAGTTTCGTACCATTTGGACTTCGTTTGATACTCCAACGGTTAACCGAGGGACCGAAAAGGCCTCGTGTGTGTTGCAGCCCAACACCCTTCCAAAGTGGCCTAAAACCCACCAAAACCCTCTCCATCATCTCGGTCGTTCGATCACGATCGCGTGGCCGAAAACCGCACCTCATTTGGAATCTCCTAGCTCCCTCTACCTATATATATGTGATCCCCTCCAAAATTCGCGCAGACGAAACCCTAAAACTCCCCCGCGCGCCGCCGGACAATGTCCGCCGCCGCCGCTACCTCACCCGGACCTATCACGAGCCGCCACCTCAGCTGCTGCTCCGCCTGCATCCACTCACGGCGCGCCATGTGGCGCCGCCTCTCTCTCCTCTCGCGCGCGCCGTCGAGGCCCGCCGCGGCTCGCGCCCGGCCCTCCTCCGCGCCGACCGGGCCCGAGCGCCCGAGCCCCCGTGCGCCTCTCTCTGCCGCCATGCTCGCCGCCGTACGCCTCGCCGTCGCCGCCATGCTCGCCGGCATCCTACACCGTCGCCTCGGTCGCCGGACCACCCCGCGCCTCCTTGTCTCGCCTCGCCTCGCCGACCACCGCGCGCCTCGCCGGAGCACGTGCCACCGCCGCCCTTTGCCGCAGATCCGGTCGGGCCGGACCGGATTCGGCCGTCCTCGAGTTCCTAGGCCATCTTCTGACGCCGTCCCGCCGCCACATCGCCGGAAAAGTCACCGGCATCGTCGTTGACCCCGGAGCCCTAGATCTAGATCTGGAGGTGGTATATTTCACTAAGTCCCCGAAATTCCCAGATCCAAATGCCCATGTTCATCATGCCGTAACTTTGCATCCGTAGCATATCGAAATGTTCGCCTCAAAGAGTACATTATTTCATCTCATTGCATCGTTTTTATTCGAGCTCATCTTGATGCCCGAAATGCTGTTGGAAGAGTGCTATTTGAGTTAGTTGTCAGATCTGCTGCTCCAATTAGATATTTGTCATTTTTGCCATGATTAATGTGTGCATGATATGCCCATGAGCTCTACATGTGTTTTGTTATATGCTTTTCCATCAATCCAGAGGTGCAACCTATGTATTTTTATGATGTGTGTGGTGACTACCACAAGCTTGCAAAGTGGAGCATTCGTTAATGCTGATTTCAGGGACTTAGCATTTCCACTAAGTCCTTGATCTGTTTATTTCAATATGCCATATGTTCATGTTGTTTTCTAGTGATCCGTGCCTCTTTTGAGGATGATCAGTAAGGATGTTTTGCTAATCTTGTAGTGCTCTATCCATCCATGTCTTTGTTTGCAATTATGGAGCACCCTAGCTTGAGTCAATCGAGCTCTACTTTTGCTATTTCGTGAATCTGGGCAGATTGTCTACTTGTTAGCGATTTTGCCAAGGATGTTGTAGTTGATCCGTGCATGCTATGTTATTGTTATTGCCATGTCTAGCTTGTATAATGTGTATTCTTGTTGGGTGTATGCTTAGATTGTCATGACATGCTCTGTAGTGAGTGCATCGAGCTCGTAATCATGCCTACTTGATATCTGATTTGCTTGCTCCAGATTTTCACAAAGTCTGTGATCTGATTATGTTTTTGCCATGTTCACATGCTTGCAATTGTATTTTCTGATCCCTTTTGGCTCAAGGTCACTAAGGGACTTTTGTTAAGCTCTTTGAGTAGCTCCATGCCATGCCTTACTTTGCCATGTTAAGCTCCTGTAGCATATAGTTTTCTTGCTTCAAAGTGTGCTACCTGATCTGAAATTCCAGGCTTGTGTTAATTTCACTAAGTCTGAAACCTGTTTACCAATGGCACTTTTGCCATGCTTGTTTGAACCTGTTAATGGATGAATTGGCCGTAGCTCAGTGTTCATCTTTTGTTAAGCTTCTTGAATTGATCCCTGCCATGTATTTTGTTGCCATGTTTGAGTGCTGTAGCATAATTATCTTGATGCATTTAGATGGCTACTTGCTATTTATCGCAGACCGATGCCATATTTGTTTTGCTTGCCATTTCCAAACCGTGCATCCGATTCCGGCGATCTTTATATTGATTTCAACCGAAATCACCTCACCTTTCCAGTGGCACTCTTGGACTTCCAAGTTGAGGCCAGGTCCAATCATTCCTTTCTAAATCATGCATATGCATCGCATACCGCATCCCGCATATCGTACCATGTTCATGTGTTGGTTGTTTACTATGTTGTGTGCTTCTTTCTGGTGTTTGCTTCTTCAGGTTGGTTCCGGTAACGTCGTGTTTGTGAGGACCCATTCGACTACGTCCGTTTGTCTTCTTCATGGACTCGTTCTTCTTCCTTGCGGGATCTCAGGCAAGATGACCATACCCTCGAAATCACTTCTATCTTTGCTTGCTAGATGCTCGCTCTTTTGCTATGCCCATGCTACGATGCCTACCACTTGCTTATCATGCCTCCCATATTGTTAAGCCAAGCCTCTAACCCACCTTGTCCTAGCAAACCGTTGTTTGGCTATGTTACCTCTTTGCTTAGCCCCTCTTATAGCGTTGTTAGTTGCAGGTGAAGATTAAAGTTTGTTCCTTGTTGGAACATGGAGATCGTTCCTTGTTGGAACGTTGTTTACTTGTTGGGATAACACAATATATCTTATTTAATTAATGCATCTATATACTTGGTAATGGGTGGAAGGCTCGGCCTTATGCCTGGTGTTTTGTTCCACTCTTGCCGCCCTAGTTTCCGTCATATCGGTGTTATGTTCCCGGATTTTGCGTTCCTTACGCGGTTGGGTTATAATTGGAACCCCTTGACAGTTCGCCTTGAATAAAACTCCTCCAGCAAGGCCCAACCTTGGTTTTACCATTCGCCACCTAGCCTCTTTTTCCCTTGGGTTAGGCCAGCCCAAGGGTCATCTTTATTTTAAACCCCCGGGCCAGTGCTTGTCTAAGTGTTGGTCCAACCCAGAGCACCATGCGGGGCCGTCCCTTGGCAACTTGGGTTACATTGGCTCCCGTATGCTTAGCTTATCTGGTGTGCCCTGAGAACGAGATATGTGCAGCTCCTATCGGGATGTCGGCGCATCGGGTGGTCTTGCTGGACTTGTTTTACCATTGTCGAGGATGCCTTGTAACCGGGATTCCGAGTCTGATCGGGTCTTCCCGCTAGAAGGAATATCCTTCGTTGACTATGAGAGCTTGTGATGGGCTAAGTTGGGACACCCCTGCAGGGATTTGAACTTTCGAAAGCCGTGCCCGCAGTTATGGGAAGATGGGAATTTGTTAACATCCGGTTGTAGAAAACCTAAAGTTGACCTTAATTAAAATATATCAACCGCGTGTGTAACTGTGATGGTCTCTTTCCGGTGCAGTCCGGGAAGTGAACACGGTGTTGGAGTTATGCTTGACGTAGGTTGCTTTAGGATCACTTCTTGATCATACTTTCTCGAACGTGCTTTGCCTTCTCTTCTCGCTCTCATTTGCGTATGTTAGCCACCATATACGCTAGTCGCTTGCTGCAGCTCCACCTCATACCTTTGCCTTACCTATAAGCTTAAATAGTCTTGATCGCAAGGGTGTGAGATTGTTGAGTCCTCATGACTCACAGATACTTCCAAAACCAGCTTGCAGGTGCCGATGAGTCCGTGCAGTTGACGCAACCAAGCTCGGGAGGAGCTCGTTGAAGATCTTGTCCTTTGTGTTGTTTCGTTCTAGTTGATCAGTAGTGGAGCCCAGTTGGGGTCGATAGGGGACCGTGTCGCATTTGGGGTTCTTCTTTTATTTTGGCTCCGTAGTCGGGCCCTGATTGTATTTGGATGATGTAATGCTTTATTCATGTATTTGTGTGAAGTGGCAATTGTAAGCCAACTATGTATCTCTTTCCCTTATGTATTACATGGGTTGTGTGAAGATTACCTCACTTGCGACATTGCTTTCAATGCGGGAATGCCTCTAAGTCATGCTTCGATACGTGGGATATATAGCCGCATCGAGGGCGTTACACCGGTCATGTTTGCAGGTTACACCTCCGAGTGGCCTATGTTTTGCTGGAGTGTTGATTCATTTCCGTTCCGGCAAATTTCAGGCGATCGATATGTCCTATTTTAGCAAAGGTCATGCCGGATTTTTCCGTGAATTTTGGCATGACTTATGCCAGAATATGTAGGAAATATCGCGTGTCCCGGATTTGTGTGTTGAGTATCCTGGTAGTTGTCTTCGATCGATTTTCAATTAATGTTTCAACTATGAACATAGGAAATGTCTAACGACGAAAATGATTTCGGTATTTGCAAGTACTGCGAAGACGAGCGCGGCCTGTGCGACGGAATCTTCCTAGATGATGATAGGCGCTTCAGCATCAAGAGGGACGAGAACTTTGAAGTGGATATGGTAAGTCACATCGGCAAGTCTTTTTTCGTAATTAAGCATGACATCTCCTTCATTTGCTTCAAGTTATAATTTAATTTTTTTTACTATTCTACTAGCTTATCCCCTGCCATGCAAGAGTTTTTGTCTTGGATAAGATAGGTTTCAGTCATACTATGGAGGTAAAGAAAGTTTACTTGAAGACCGAGCATGGTTATATTTTCCACGCAAAATTATACAACGAAGACGACTACACCTATTTTGGATGCACACTTGGCGAGCACTATGCAAGACTTATGCATTTGAGCCTGATATGGTTATCACCTTTGATATTCGTCTGGAAGATGATATTGAAGGTAATACCGACATCTAGGTCGATGTCCAGACGCCTCTAGTTATACCATTATGTGAGTTTCTTAACCATATTTATGTCTTTGATATTGTTTATTCAAAAATAGTTGAGAACTAATTTCTATTGTCAGCTTATTTTCGTTCAAGCAAACATGACCAGCGCTTGGTAGACAGGACCTACTACTCTCCCGGGGCTGAACTAAACTGCGAGGAGCTAAGTCATTATGTTTCATGGCTTCAGGATCTTGATACTGTCAAGACAAATTTTCTTCCTGCGCTTAGAAATGTTAGTACTGAAAACGTGCGACCAATAGTGTTTGTACTGAACTACGGTCACATCTATTTAGGAAAGATGGTAAGATTTTTACTATTTATCCTCAGTTCATCTTTTGCATACATTATTTTTTAAGCTAAACTTCATTGCTAAGTATGTTACTACACGATGTTCTTCAACAGGGACTCCCGATGAATGTTGTGCCTGATTGGATCGAGACTAAAGGTACCATGAATATTATTAGCTTACGGCCAATATATCCTACAATGCACTTTAGTGCATTCAGGATTTCTAATAGCGAGGAATGCTTGATAGTGAAAGACTGGAGCAAAATTGTGAATGATCGCAGAGAAGTACTAGGGGGCAGCAATCAAAAGCGCAGCCCACGATTAGGAGACAGGTTCATCTGCATGCTCCAACTTGATGAAGGAGGAGTGCTATACATGTTTTATGCTATTTTACCCGAGAGAGAGCAGCAGGAGTGATTAGCTAGCTAGAAATGAGTTTGAAGATGATGATGTGCTACACTATGACTATGATGATTAAATAGCTAGTGTTCGTGGTAATGACTATGATGATTATTATTAGCTAGTCTTGGTGGTGATTAGATAGCTATCGCAGCTAGTGTTGGTGGTGATTAGCTTGCTAGAATGAGTTTGAAGATGATGATATGCTACACTATGACTATGGTGATTAAATAAATACTGTTGGTGGTAATGACTATGATGATGATTAAATAGCTTGTGCTGGCGGATTAGATTCAAGTGGAGGCAACATGTGGTGCACATCGAAAGTACTACTAGTCCAAACTAGATCAAGTTTGGATTAGTAGTATACTTTTGACATGCACCACATATTGGCTCCACGTGAACCTAATCCACCTTCATTTGACACACTGTTATGGACATAATGATATAAACCTCATAATTGGTATTGTACCAAAATTTGTATAACATCGTATAAATACACTAAAAATGAAAAAAAGAGTACTAGTAGTGATGGATAAGAAACACGCTACAACTAGCTAGATTAGCAGCAGCACGGGACAGAACAAGCGCTGCCGCTATGTGTCTTAGCACTAGTGCCTGTCGCACGAGCTACTGCTAAGTAATAGCTGGAGCGCCTTATTGGTAACGCGGCTGCCCACGCTACTAGTGGGATTTAAGCCCGCGCTACTACTAGGGTTTTCCTTAGTAGTGTTCTGGTGATGTGTGGATTTACGGGGATTTAAAAACCGAGATTCCAAATGTTTGAGGACGAGCTAGGACGCGGGTACGATTGTAATTCGTTCCCATTCCTGGCATGGGACCTAAACATCCACCCAAGGACACATGTATAATTTTTCTAGCCATTTTGGTGAACTGGAGCATGTATTTGAAGTTCATATTTGAATTATAAACATTAAATGATTAGGAAACTCAATTAGTGTATAAAAAGGCCAAACGAACCCTAAATAAGTTTAAATTTCAGCACAGATATCCTATCGTTCCATGTTGCCCGTAGAAGAAAATACAAAGCGAAAAGAGGCAATGATTATGTTTCGCCCACAAGTGGGACACGTTTCCCTATCGGAACCACGAGGCTTCTTTGAGAGAAGCTTCGGTTTGTAACAGGATTGTAATAAAACTTGCGCCAAAATGGACAAGAAAAATTCCTCGACATATATGTGCCATGTCGTGACACCATGCCAGGTTTCACGATTTTTGGGTTAGTTTTGGATTTATGGGGATTTAAAAACCGAGATTTTTCTCACGAAATGTTTTGAAATAGCACACAGTTCACTCAGAAAAGCCGTGTGCCTACCAAACCGTGGCTGATGCCCCCCTCTCCCCTGCTGCACGCGTGATCTAAGCTGTGCATTCTGATTGGCCAGAACCCAAACCCCACGGATCGTATGTGTCCATCGTTGGATGCTCCCAAATTGAACGGCATGCCCAAGCCCTTTCAACAGCACATGGAGTACATGGGTAAGCACTGTGCGCATGCGTCTTGCTAGCTCACACTTCCTTCTCTACTAGGTTTTGTAAACAAGCTACCATTTCTTGGCACTCCTCTCATTGGTTTCCCGCCTCTTGTCCCGCCGTTTTCCCGCAACGAGTGTCAGTGCTCATTGAAGGCTAGCGGCGACACACCGGCCATGTAAATATCCCACACAGTTTCTAAAAGCATAAATGTGTGTGATAGGAGGGAGTAGGTCCCATAGGGTGACCAGCATGAAACACCTTAATGGCAAGGAGGCAATTCTGATCAACAAGGGTTGGCTTCCCATCCGCTAGCCTAGTCGAATAGAACGCATAAGTTAAGCGTGCTCGGGCTGGACTACTCCAATGATGGGTGACCCGGTGGGAAGTTGCATATCTCAAGCTTCATTTAAATGCTATGACATGGTCATTATAGAGATATATTATATCTCTATAGTGACCTATCATGGAAATTATATAAACCTTGGGATCCTTGTTTTGCTAATTTGTAGACTATGTTTTTATGGGTTATTTGTTGCTCAAAAAATTAAAGAATGATTGACTTGACCTATCATGGCGATTATATAAACCTTTTTCAGGTTGCATGCAGGGTATAGGGGGCAGGGTGTTCTTCTCGAGCATGTCTCCCTTGTGCCGTGTCGGTGTCAAAACCGGCGGATCTCGGGTAGGGGGTCCCGAACTGTGCATCTAAGGCGGATGGTAACAGGAGGCAGGGGACATGATGTTTTACCCAGGTTCGGGCCCTCTTGATGGAGGTAAAACCCTACGTCCTGCTTGATTTATTCTTGATGATATGAGTATTACAAGAGTTGATCTACCACGAGATCGGAGACGCTAAACCCTAGAAGCTAGCCTATGGTATGATTGTATGTTGTCCTACGGACTAAAACCCTCCGGTTTATATAGACACCGGAGGGGGCTAGGGTTACACAAGGTAGGTTACAAAGGAGGAGATATACATATCCGTATTGCCTAGCTTGCCTTCCACGCCAAGTAGAGTCCTATCCGGAGACGGGACGAAGTCTTCAATCTTGTATCTTCATAGTCCAACAGTCCGGCCAAAGGATATTGTCCGGCTGTCCGGAGACCCCCTAATCCAGGACTCCCTCAGTAGCCCCCGAACCAGGCTTCAATGACGACGAGTCCGGCGCATAGTGTTATCTTCGGCATTGCAAGGCGGGTTCCTCCTCCGGATACACCACAGAAGAGTTCGAATAAAAGTATAGTGTCTAACCCTGCAAAATAAGTTCCACATACCACCATAGAGAGAATAATATTTCCACAAATCTAATCTGCTGACACATTTTGGCAACATGACATCATGCCATGGCGCAGTGATCATTCAAACCGTTTTTCCAGCCCCGCACATAACGCGAGGCAGTTTCTTGACACATCTTGTCAAAGCAGAGATCATGTCCCCCTTATTATGGGATTCTCATCAATACAGGCGTGGGTAACCCAACCGTGCCATCAATTATGGCGCTTTGGGGATAAGCGAGTTTTACCAGGCTAGTGGGGGCGCATAGTTTTGGCCACCCTTATAAGGGGATAAGGTTTAACCTTTTTCTACCCATGCCTTCTTCCTCCTTGCTCATCCATTCTTGCGCACTCGAGCTCCAACGCCCAAGTCCACATCCTTCTCCTCAACCTTCTCCAAACATGTCCGGAGTGGGAGGCAAGTGGATGGCTTCCTCCGTCACGGAGGGCCACATCAAAAAGCTGCGCGGAGCCGGATACTTAGCCGCGAATATCGCGCATCGGCTGCCCGCTGCGGGGCAGATTGTTCCTACCCCAGAACCTCATGAGAGGGTAGTTTTCCTCCACCACTTCCTCCATGGACTGGGGTTTCCCCTCCGTCCATTCGTCCGCGGTCTCATGTTCTACTACGGGCTGGACTTCCATGATCTGGCCCCGAACTTCATCCTCAACATTTCAGCGTTCATCGTCGTGTGTGAGGCTTTCCTCCGCATCCGGCCCCACTTCAGCCTGTGGTTAACGACCTTCAATATCAAGCCGAAGGTGGTGGGAGGCCAACAAGCAGAATGCGGCGGAGCCGTGGTGGGCAAGATACCCAATGTTATATGGCTTGAAGGCTCCTTCGTGGAGACCATAAAGGGGTGGCAATCGGCGTGGTTCTACATCACCGAGCCACGCGACACCAACTGGGTGGCGGCCCCCGAGATTCGATCCGGAATCCCACGTGGCTCACCTCCTGGAAAGAGAAGGGCCTATCCTGGGGTTCATCGGTGGAGCTAGACAGACTCCAGAAATGTATCCGGAATATGGCAAGCAAGAAGCTCAAGCTTGTCAACATAGTCCAGGTTATGCTCATCCGCCGGATCCTCCCGTGTCAACAACGGGATTTCAACTTGTGGGAGTTCGACCCAGCCCAACACCAGATTCTGAGCGAGCTCTTTGACACGACACACAAGGACGTCTGGAGGGTGCTATTCAAGGGCGCCAAGGTCCCTCCCTCTCTCACCGAGGACCATGGGCTAAGCGCGAAGCGCCTAGCGCATTCGGTGAGTTCTATAAATCCGGTAGGATATTTATTTCCCCTAGCTTAATCATGTGCGGGGTCTGAGCTCCATGCCTTTGACAGGACTGGGTGGAGATATCGGGGCAAATTAACTGTTCGGCCCCTTTGCCCGAAGACACCGCGGACGCTCTCCTAACGGAGATGCTGACTCCGGCTCCTTACAAGGTGCCGGAGAAGACCAATAAGGCTAAGGGAACCCGAAAGAGTTCCCGGCGCTAGGTGGTATCGGACTCGTCGTCCGATAACTCTGCGACGCACTCCTCCCTCGAAGACGAGGAGGAAGATGAAGATGCTCCCCCTTCAGTCAGGGGAGACAAGAAAAGGAAGGCCGCTCCGACCGGGGGCGGGGGGGGCGAAGGGTCCAAGAAGGGGAGGACCCTCCTTCCGGACTACTCCACCACCGCCGTCGAAGGCGAAGACGAGTGGCTGCTCAGGGCCAAGCCCCTGGCGAAGTCGTAATTATTCGGATACCAGAGTTACTCATAGCATACCTTTGTCGCACTACTTCCCCTAACACCGAATATGATTATGCAGACCGCCCCAAGCCCGTATCGACGTATCTTCGTCGGGCGGCTCTTGGACTCGTCGGACATGGATAGCGATCCACTTCCGACCGCAACCTCCCCTTGCCCTACGGACAACGCCAAGGTATTATCTCAAGAGGCACCTGGTCAAGGGGAGACAGTCCCGGAGGCGCCTCAAGGCGACCTTCCGGACTCCAGGAGAATACGGAGTAAGACTCCCAAGGACTCCGTGTTCGGCCCTCAGCCGAACACCGTGCCGGAACCTCCAGTGGTTCCGGACTCGGGCAGGCGGCCTCCTTCCAAAAGGGGCAAGACGCCTATGCCAGTGACCTCTGCCCATCCAGAGGCACCGGACAATCTGCTGGGAGCACTTCGTAGCGCTTCCATCGATGAGGAGCACCATACTATTATGAGTGCAGTGATCCAGAAGGTTCAATCCGCCAAGAGCGGACTGACTGAAGCCTATGCCAGCCTTCTAACAGGCTTTGAGGTAAGTATTTGAAATATAGGAAAAATATTACCACATAGACAGTAGCCCCTGATGCTCTGTTCGGTGTTCACAAAGAAAAGCCGAATAGATGATCAAACAATATCGCAGGAGTCAAATATAAGTATGTCTATATGCGTATGTAGGCTTCGCTTCTGGCCTCTGCCGCACTGACTACGGAGGTCGCCGCACTGAAGCAGGACCTCGAAGGATCCATGAAAGAGCTCGGCCTTGCCAAGAGGCAGCTTGAGGAGAATAAAGGTAAGTAGTACCTAGTCTATGGATATATATAAAAAAATGTGATTGCAAAATGACAGGATCATCGTAAATTTGCCAGGGGCCACGACCGAGGTGGTGACCCTGAAGCAAGCGCTATTCAAGGCCGAAAACAAAGCGGCCAAGGAGCGCACCGAGCGGGAAAGGCAGGAGGCACGGGTGGGCAAGGTGCAGCAAGAGCTGCACGCTCTCGTGATGAAGCACGAGGATTTGGAGCTTGACTTGAAGACGCGAGAGTCCGAGCTTGCCGCGGCCCTCGAGAGCACAAAGAATGCCAAGGCTGAGGCCCAAAAGGCCCTCCAGGAGATTGATGCAATGAACAAGATAGCAGCGAGTAAGGCATTCAATATTCAAAGCAAGCATGTGAAAGTAAATTACTTGTTACTTACCCGAGTCCGGAGCTCTCCAGGAGCATTCGCAGATTTGCCCCGCAGCGTGTCGGATGCCGCACAGTTTTACCAGGCCAAGGAGGGAAGCTCAATAGAGAAGCTGTTCTGGTCTCAGTATACTGGGACCGAACACCCGATGCCTCTGAGCGACCAGCTGAAGCAACTGGTCGAGCTACACAAGGCGGCGGAACAGGCCATGAAGGGCTTTATAGTCCAGATGTGGCCTGGTGACGCCCTTCCCAACAGCTACTTCGGCCTGGTGAGGCGGCTTGTGGATGCCTGCCCACGGCTGGAAGTTATCAAGTGGTCCATCTGCATCGAAGGTGCACGTCGGGCTTTCGCCCGTGCGAAGGTGCACAGGGCTAAGATGGACGCCATGAAGCTAGTGAAGGAGGGGCCGCCGCAGGGCAAGGAGCATCGCCACCCCGAGATGTACTATGAGGGTGTCCTGAAGGGTGCCCGTCTTGTAGCGGACGAGTGTGCGAAAGAAGTAATATTTGAGTAAGCTTGCTCGTGTAATCATGTATTATGAAAACTTGTTTATATGCGCTATGCAACGCTTGTTTCAATTTAAAATATTGCCTTCTGTTCGGTTGTTTATCAAATCTGAGAGATGGCTAGTCGTCGGCTTCTGCCCCCACGCCACGAGTGCTGGGGTGTTCGGGATAAACCTGAGAACTCTTGTTCCCATTGTTGGGTCCTTCGAGGGAGGTGCTCAGCACAACGAACAAGGCAATCGGACTATAATGCGTTATCACTCTCACTTAGCCATAGAATTCTTTAATTTTAAATTTCGGCGAAGCCCCTAGTATTCGGAAGGCCGAATTCGGGGCGCGATACACGCCTTAAGCCGGATAGGGCCGACTCCTCACTCTAAGCGGCATAAGTCTTTAAGGACTTGAAACCTCTCGAACAACGACCAGTCTCTCGCCTTATCATGACAATCAGTTTTAGCTTTCTCTACTGAGGTGCTTAGCCCAACAGAACAGGGGCACAATCGCAGTAGTTCTCCTAGTGCTACCTTAGCCGATATAGCGGAACGTAAGGTACCAAAACATGGGAGCCGGGCAAACCCAACTATTGACCCAAGACATGATTCGGAGCTGATGCATATAATGCTATAAGTTCGGGGTGCTGCACTGTCGACAGTGTTCGGACTTCTCACGCCGTATTATGGGGTAAGCCCCTGGCGTATTGGCCGTACCAGAGTGTACGGGTGCTAGATGTCATGAACAAACATATATATGTAAAGGAAGAATGCAATAATGGTCTTAATGCTATCCATTGTTTTATTCAAAAAGGTGCGTTAGAGCAGAATGATACAAGTAGTGCGATAAGCAAAAAGTAGGACTATTTGACATGTCCCTTCCAAGGGCGAGCTGAGGAATAGTATTAAAGCTAGTATTTCACTCGTTATCGTAATCCACCTGGGAGTTCCATGGTGTGACGTAGCTCTCTGCCTCCTTGGTTGCTGCATCATGTGTTCGGCAATCATGCTGCCGGACAGGGTTTCCAGAGATTAAAGTCCTGAAAGAGAAAAATAAAAAAGCGGAAAGCCCCTAATGCGGTTTAAGCCGCGTCTTGGGGCATGCCGTAGTTGTGCCCCCCTCCCCACCTGTGCCCATGCTATTTTTAATGCGTAATTATGTACGCGTGGCACGGATTTCGCCGTTTGGCTGGGACCGGGGTGGGGGCCGCATTGCTATGCGAGCTCGGATCATGCCAGGCGGTCCTGTTGCCGATTACTCCGGGCGCACTTGAAGGTGTCCAGGTCCTTAATCGCCGAACTAGTGGATTGCCTTAAGAGGCTGCTTTGCGCTTCTGCTGCGAGGGTCGCAGTGTGCTCCTCCGTGCGGAGAGAGCGCTCTGTGTTTCCATTGACTATGATGACCCCCCGAGGTCCTAGCATCTTGAGCTTGATATATGCGTAATGCGGTACCGAATTGAATCTCGCAAATGCGGTTTGCTCGAGCAGTGCATGGTAGCCACTGCAGAACGGGACTATGTCGAAGATTAACTCTTCGCTTTGGAAGTTATCCGGAGATCCGAAGACCACTTGCAGTGTTGCTGAGCCTGTGTAATGGGCCACTACACCTGGTATGACACCTTTAAAGGTCGTTTTAGTGGGTATGATCCTTGAGGGGTCTATACCCATTTTGCGCACTGTGTCCTGATAAAGCAGGTTCAGGCTGCTGCCGCCATCCATAAGGACTCGACTGAGGTGAAATCCGTTAATGATTGGGTCTAGGACCAATGCGGCAAATCCACCATGATGGATACTAGTGGGGTGGTCCCTACGGTCGAAGGTGATCGGGAAGGAAGACCATGGGTTGAACTTTGGGGCGACTGGCTCCAACACATATACGTCCGTGAGCGCACACTTCCGCTTCCTCTTGGGGATGTGGGTTGCGTATATCATGTTCACCGTCCGCACTTGTGGGGGGAAACTCTTCTGTCCTCTGGTGTTCGGCTGCAGGGGCTCCTCCTCGTCATTGCTATGTGACCCCTTATCTTTGTTTTCGGCATATATCTTGCCGACCTGCTTGAACACCCAACAATCCCTGTTGGTGTGGTTGGTTGGCTTATCGGGGGTGCCGTGTATTTGGCGCTAGCGATCGAGTATACGGTCCAAACTAGACGGGCCCGGAGTGCTTCTTTTGAATGGCTTTTTCTGCTGACCGGGTTTAGAGCCTTTGAATCCGGCATTGACTGGTGTATCCTCGGTATTGTCACTGTTAATGTGGCACTTATGTTTGTTGCGACGTGACCTACCGTTGTCGTCCTAGGTATCCGAAGTACCATGGTTCTTTGATAGGTTATTGCTGCGAGCCAACCAGCTGTCTTCTCCCGCACAAAAGCGGGTCATGAGTGTCGTGAGGGCTGCCATAGATTTCAGCTTTTCCTGGCCAAGGTTCCGGGCGAGCCATTCATCGCGGATGTTGTGCTTGAAAGCTGCTAGGGCCTCTGCATCCGGACAATCGACGATTTGATTTTTCTTTGTTAGGAACCGTGTCCAGAATTGCCTGGCCGATTCCTCGGGCTGCTGAATTATGTGGCTCAAGTCATCGGCATCTGGTGGTCGCACATAAGTGCCCTGAAAGTTGTCGACGAATGCAGCTTCCAGATCTTCCCAACAGCCAATGGACTCTGCTGGCAAGCTGTTGAGGCAATGCCGAGCTGGTCCTTTGAGTTTGAGTGGAAGGTATTTGATGGCGTGTAGGTCATCACCGCGGGCCATGTGGATGTGCAGGAGGAAATCGTCGATCCATACCGCAGGATCTGTTGTGCCATCGTATGATTCTATATTTACGGGTTTGAAACCCTCTGGGATTTGATGATCCATTACTTCATCTGTGAAGCATAAGGGGTGTGCGGCGCCTCTGTACTGGGCTATATCACGACGCAGCTCAAATGAGTCTTGCCCGCTATGTTCGGCCCGGCCGGACTTACTTTTACTGTATCCGGCGTGACGATTATCGTCTTGCATAGTGGCGCGCCCTCGTGATCCATAGATCGATCTTGCATGTTTTGCTTTGTCCTCCAATACGTCTTGCAGGTCTGGCATATTTCCCCATGCCTTTTTATTTGAATGGCGTCGGGGTGCGGGCTGAGTTTTTGGCTGGAATGCCTCTCTGTCGCGGCCGCGAGGTGGCTGATCAGCCGCGTCATACACCGGGGATGTGGGTTTCAGTGCTTCCTCCTCTAGTCGGGGTAGCAACCTGCACTTTGCGTATCGCTTGGAGGGGCGTTCAAGTTTATATTCCTCGGCCGCCAGGACTTCGGTCCATCTGTCAGCTAGCAAATCTTGATCAACTTGAAGCTGCTGCTACTTTTTCTTAAGGCTATTTGTCGTGGCTATAAGCTGGCGCTTGAAGCGCTCTTGTTCGATGGGATCCTCAGGCACGACAAATTCGTCATCGTCGAGGCTTGCCTCGTCTTCAGAGGGAGGCATGCAATTATCATCCTCCGCCTCTGCATCTGCCGCTCTCTCTGGAGGGCTGGCTTCTCCATCCTCCTACCCTAAATCTTGCTAGAGGGGATTGTTGCCGAATTTGGCACTGTCCAGATTGCTATTATTTCCTGTGTCGATAGCACCACTTTTGCCTTGGTTGGACTTAGAGCGGCGCCGCTGACGCCGGCGCTTGGGTTGCTTCTTGGAGGCGTCATCCTCCATTGTCACATCGTCATCGCCTTCTTTGGGTGTGTCCACCATGTATATATCGTATGATGAGGTGGCTGTCCAGTGCTCTGTGGGCAGTGGTTCCTCTTCGTCTCCCGCATCGTCGTCCATACCGCCGATGTCTTCGGAGTCAAAGTCGAGCATGTTGGTTAAGTCGTCGATAGTGGCTACTAAGTGGGTGGTGGGTGGGCGGCGAATTTCTTCGTCATCCGCATCCCAATCCTGCCGGACATAGTTCGACCAGGATCCTCCTAACAAGGAGAGAGACCTTAATGACTTCAGTATGTGGCTGAAGGTCAAGTGCTGAAAAATATCCGCGGAAGTAAACTCCATGACCAGCGCCCAATCGGATTCGATAGGAACGGGCGCAGGCGGTTTCGGAGTCTGTGGCCGGAGAAGGATCCGGCAGTTTGGCAACCCGGATCTCGTGAAGGGTAAGGTCGATATTCGGCTCGATCGCCGCTGAGGATACGGCCTCCGTGGTGGGGTCTATCCACCCGTCCATGGATGGTGCAACTGGCTCCGAATTGAGGGTCGGAGCGGCTGCTGGTGCGATTTCTCGAACACTGTCCGATGGTAGAGCTAAATCGTACTCATCGTGACCGTGTGGCACACAAGGCAGGGGCTTGAATCCGTCGAAGATCAAGTCTCCACGGATATCGGCCATGTAGTTTAAGCTTCTAACCATGAACTAGTGGCCAGGGGCGTAACTTTCCATCTGCTCCAGATGGCCAAGTGAGTTGGCCCGCAGTGTGAAGCCGCCGGACACAAAGATCTATCCGGGGAGAAAAGTCTCACCCTGGACTGCATCACTATCGATGATAGTAGGAGCCATCCAGCCTAACGGCGACGATACAGAGGAACTCTCAATGAAAGCACCAATGTCGGTGTCAAAACCGGCGGATATCGGGTAGGGGGTCCCGAAATGTGCGTCTAAGGCGGATGGTAACAGAGGCAGGGGACACGATGTTTTACCCAGGTTCGGGCCCTCTTGATGGAGGTAAAACCCTATGTCCTTCTTGATTTATTCTTGATGATATGAGTATTACAAGAGTTGATCTACCACGAGATCGGGGAGGCTAAACCCTAGAAGCTAGCCTATGGTATGATTGTATGTTTTCCTACGGACTAAAACCCTCCAGTTTATATAGACACCGGAGGGGGCTAGGGTTACACAAGGTCGGTTACAAAGGAGGAGATATACATATCCGTATTGCCTAGCTTGCCTTCCACACCAAGTAGAGTCCTATCCGGACACGGGACGAAGTCTTCAATCTTATATCTTCATAGTCCAACAGTCCGGCCAAAGGATATAGTCCAGCTGTCCGGAGACCCCCCTAATCCAGGACTCCCTCATGCGGCTTATAGACGCGACACATATCTGTGGGCTCCTCGACGTATATATACTATCCTCTACCGACAATTAGGGGGCCCCACATGTTGGTGCACAAAACTAGGGGCTCGCTTTTGTACCCCTTTACTTGTGCGCGGGCAGTTAGAGTCGTGCCCGCGGCCGTACCTAGCGGGGTAAAGGAAGCAGAAGCACAAGAATACCCCAGCAGCGCTCCAGCCAGGAGCACGAGACGACCAGAACAATGCCAAGACCAGAGACACAAAGAGCAAGAGGGCGAGGTGGACTCCCCCGGCAAGACCCTTGCCGGGGCAGGCTCCGCAGCCCCGACAAGACCCTTGCCGGGGCAAGTTGCCCAACGCCAGCAGAGCGCGCCACCCTTGAGCCCAAGGGTTCCAACACCATCGACCATGTTGGAACCATGGCTCGGGAGGCACCTCCATAATGACATACAAATCTTTGTGAAGACAAAAGAGCCCACAAGACTAGACGATGACCAGAAGACAAGACAATCGCAAGCCCCCTTGCCGAGGATGCCCCCGAGGCCTGGAGAAGGCTCCTTGCCGAAAACACTCGCGTGGCCCCGGCAATACTCTTGCTGAGGGCGACCACAAGACCCCTGCAAGACCCTTGCCGGGAATATACGCGGGACCACGATAAGACCTTGCCGGCCCATCACCGCCCCAGCTCAGCGGCCAACCCACCAACTGAGGCTAGTACCCATGTGGTAGTATGTGGATGCTAATCCAGCTAGTCAAGCACCTGCGTGGTGGCATGTAGATCTTCGTGAAGACCCTACCACCACACCATCTCAGCAGCCTGTCAGCTTACGTGGCGCTGCGTGCCTCGTTGGCCTGGACGCGTGTCGGAGCGAGGCGGAACAGCGACAGATGGGATGTGCCTCGTTACTGGCCCCAATAAAGCAACAGGACGCCTAAGGAGCACATTTAGAGCGCCTTGTCCCATAATGACAGGCGATAAGCTTTTACACTATTTACCTTTCTGTCGGATGTGGGGTTCTGGCAAACCCTTGCGGTTCGAACACTAGGGTGCGCGCGAAGTCTTTCCTTCCCACCAATCTACGCCCTAGCTCGCTAAGATCTCGCGGACGAACTCGATGACGTCACAACACAGAAAGACACGAGATTTATACTGGTTCGGGCCACTGTTGTGGTGTAATACCCTACTCCAGTGTGGTGGTGGTGGACTGCCTCTAGGGCTAATGATGAACAGTACAAGGGAAGAACAGCCTCCTGAGGTTGAGGTGTTCTTGAGCTTGATGAGCTTGTGTGTGTGAGGATGGTCTAAATGATCCGTACCTTGCTAAGGTGGTGGCTAGTCCTATTTATATTGGCCCTGGTCCTCTTCCCAAATATCGAGCGGGAAGGGAGCCAACAATGGCGGGCTAATTTGAAGGGGGACAGCTAGTACAAGCTATCCTGACAAAAGTAGTCTTCGCCTGCGCAAAGCTCTGGTGGTGACGTTGTCTTGGGCTCCACGATGACCTCCGTCTTGCCGTCCTCCCGGTCTTGGTCTAGTTGCACCGAAATGGCAACCTTTTCCGGATGCCTCGGTACTCCTCGCCTGCGCTTGCCTCCTTTGCACCAAAGAGGAAACAAGGACGCTGCACGCACTGGCGCCCGCCTGGTGTCATGCGTCATGGCTCACGTCACGAGGGCCTCGTGAGGTTTGCCCCGCCTTGATATCTCCGCTCCTCGTGAGCCTGCCTGGCTAGGCTACTCCAGAGGAGGTCTTGCGTCGTCTGCCTCGCAAGGCTTGGTCCCTCGCGAGGGTCTTGGATGCCTTGTTGGTGAAGATGGGACGTATGGCCTGATGACTTAGCCACGCCGAGGACCATAGGTAGGCAAGTCTGGGGAACCCCGTTCCCAGAACCCCGACAGTAGCCCCCGGGCCTAAGGTGCGCTCGGGCTTGGTTTCGCGGCGAAGCCAAGGGCCTAGTTCGGAGCACCGCGGGCCCAAAAATCCCGCGGCCTCGATTGACGCATGGTGGATGATTGGACGTGGGCGTCTTCGCTTCCCCATGTTGCCTCGGCAACTGCTCAACTTGTCAAGTCCCCGCGATATGCAAGGAAAACCATCATTACCTGCGATCGTGGGAGACGCCGGTTAGCCTTCCCTTGCTATAAATGGGGAGGGGGCGGAGCCCCCGTTGCCCATCTCTTCCTTGATTGTTTGCTCCTTCCTCCTCGATCCATCACTTTCGGTGACACCCATGGCACCATGAAGGAAGCTCTCCGCCGCCGAGAAGGGGAAAGCCCCTCGCGAGGGACCCAGGCACCCAGCTCCCCGGCGCCCAAGTGCGGCCGCGACACGTGGAGTCGGCCATCCCAGCCATGGCGGTCCAGTTGATGAGGGGAGGCGCGTCATGGTGGCGCAGCCCCCTCGTCCGCACTTCCATATGATGGAGGTGTCGCTAGAGTTCGTCATCTGGTCGGAGAACCAGGCCGGCAACAGGCTCCAACTCCCGCACTTCTTCGCTGGCGAACTGCCGGCCTCTGGCCCAGGCGGACTCTGGCTGCAGGCGGATGGTTGTTGCAGCAAGGCCTCTTGGGTTGTGGTCGAGACTTCCACCGCGGGCAACATAGCCCTCGCCCGCGGCTGGCAGACATTCGCCCGCGCGCGCGACCTGGGCAGGCGGTGCACCCTCCACTTCAGGTACGATGGTGGGTCGACCCTTTATGTGAGGGTGTTTGGGGAAGATGCTGGTCGCGCCAGGTGCTGCCCTGAGGCGAATGATGGTGAGGACGCAATCGGCCTTGGGGACGGTCGCGACGAGGACGAGGGCGAGCCTGCCCTCGTCGTCGATCGTGTCTCGTCCAGCTACGGCGGCTCCTCCTCCTGCTACAGCTCCAACAGTGGCGGCTATGCCCAGCCACCGCGCCCGTTTTTAAGGCGGCAGTGGGTCGTCTCCTCGCCGCACCTTCGTGAAGCATGAGGAAGGATCTGGCTAGGCTCGGGGTAGTGCTAGGTGCCTGTCCTCGCGGATCGCTGCAATGCTACTTTTGTTTTGCTCTTTTCCTGCATCAAGAATGAAACCAGCATGGGCCCAGGGGGCGTGTATCGAACTATGGTTCCTTGGTTATATCAGTATGCGTTCTGTTCTCGTGTTGTGTTGTTATTTTGCACAAAGATAACTTAACCTGGTATACTCAGGACGTCCTCTTCCTCATGAAGCATTTATTTCCTAACATTCATCTTGCCTTGGTGGCCTGCATTCGCTCAGGAACTACGAAAAACTTGTTAGGGAGTGTGTTGAAAGATTTGCCGTTCATCCTGGCCCTGTCTTGGCGCTTTGTGTCGCGGTACCCGAGGGGCACGGACTAGGAGAGCTGCGCCAGCTTTTGGGCACGAACGAGGGTGGCTCGCGAGAAGGCAGAAAGGCGAAAAAATGCTCGCGAGGGCACCTGCCTTGCCCCCTCGGGAGTCATGCGAGAGAGAGAACACGAGCAAATTCGAGCCAGAAAAAATGCAGTGAGAGGCGAGGGAATCAAATCGGCAAGGAACGGCAAGGGCAAACTTTGATTGAGAAAAAGCAAGTCAACTACGGAAAGCAAATGAAAAGCCGTGTCCGGCACCTAATCTCTAGTCTTCAAGTCTTCTCACCAGCGCGGAGCTAAGTGCTATCCACTAGGCATGGGAGGGAGCCCCAGGGCCTGAGGCCGGTGCTCCTGAGACTCCGGGGCGTGTACAGCCCACTCATTATTATGTGAGAGTGTCACGGGCGGCGATTCTTCACAGGCACCGGGCCTTCTTCACAGGCTCTGGCCTTTCTTCTCAGGCTCTCGGCCTTGCTTCTCAGGCTTTGGGCCTTGCTTCATGGATAGAACTTCCGGATGTGCTGGATGTTCCATGCGTTCTGAATAGGTATCCCGTTCTGCGTCTCCAGGCGTGCTGCACCCGGCCTGGAGACATGGACGACCCTGAAAGGGCCCTCCCACATGGGCGAAAGCTTGTGCAGCCCTTCCCTGGAGAGGACCTGCCTCAGGACGAGGTCGCCCACCTCGAGCGTCCTAGAGCGGATGTTGCGGCAGTGGTATCGCCGCAACGCTTGTTGGTACCTTGATGCCCTCAACGCGGCTTCACGACAGCATTCCTCCCCCATCATGAGATCCATCCCCCGCATGGCGGCCTGCTGCATTTCGTCGAATGCTAGGACCCGTGCGGAGCGATGCTTGACCTCGTGAGGAAGGACTGCTTCAGCTCCATAGACGAGGAAGAATGGAGTCTCCCTCGTTGGCTTGGTGGTGGTGGTTCGGATGGACCACAACACGGACTGGAGCTCGTCATGCCAGCCCCTGCCATAGGCCTCCAGCTTCTTCTTGAAGGTCCTGGTCTTGAGGCACCTCAGGACCTCCGTGTTAGCGCTCTCGGCCTGACTGTTACTCCTGGGGTGGGCCACCGAAGCATAGCAGATATACGTTCCAAGGTTAGCATAGTAGGTTTTGAAGAGGTTGCTAGTAAACTACGAACCGTTATCTATGATGATGCGGTTGGGGACCCCGAAGCGGCTCGCGAGGCCCTTGATGAACTTAACAGTAGAGCCGGCTGGAATGGTACGGACGGCTTCCACTTCCACCCACTTGGTGAACTTGTGGATGGCGACGTAGAGATAGCGGTAGCCCCCTGGAGCCCGGGGAAACGGGCCTAGGTTGTCCAGCCCCCAGACCGCAAAAGGCCATGTGAGCGGGATGGTTTGGAGGCCCTGAGCAGGCTGATGGATTTGCTTGGCGTGGAATTGGCAGGCTTCAGAGGACTTCACCAGCTCGCCCGCGTTGTTGAGTGCTGTGGGCCAATAGAACCCACCGCGGAACACCTTGCCGATGATGGTCCGTGACGACGAGTGATGTCCGCAGTCACGGCCGTGTATGTCAATCAACAACTCCCTTCCTTGATCGCTGGAGATGCAGCGCAGTGTGACATCATTCGGTCATTTCCTATATAACTCGCCGTCTTGGATACAGTATGTCATGGCCTGCCGGGCCACGCGCTCCGCGTCCTCTTCCTTCTCCGGCAGCGTCCCATGCATCATGTACTCCTTGAATTCCTTGATCCAGCACTCCTCCTGGGGCTCGAGCGCCAAGAGCAGCCGAGCCCCTGAGGTCGGGCCACGGGCTGGGGCTCCCGTGGTCGGGCGCTGTGGGAGTTCCTCCCGAGGCCGAGTCATGCCTGAAAGAGGTGGCGAAGCTGATGGCTTGAAGAGCCTCTCTTCGAAGACGCCGGGCTCTTGCGGTTGCCGCATGGATGCTCTCCTAGCGATGTCATCAGCTTCCTTGTTGGCCCAAGAAATGCTTTTCCATCTTGCGCACCTCCGCGAGGTAGGCCTCCATATGTTCGTCCTTCGGCTCATACACCTTGTTGGAAAAGTTGACGAGGAGCTGCGAGTCGCCTTTGACAGTGAGGCGCTTCACCCCTAGAGCCGCCGAAGCCCTCAGGCCAGCTATGAGGCCGTCGTATTCTGCGATGTTGTTGGAGACCTTCTTGCCATGCTAAAAACAGAGTTGCACGGCGTAGTAGAGCTTGTCCTGAGTAGGCGAGATGAGCACTGCTCCAGCCCCCGCGCCCTGATGTGCGAAGGCGCCATCGAAATACATGACCCAGTCGTCTGGTGCCTCGCTTCCTGGGGAGGTGGACCAGTCTTCTCCTTCCTCAAGAGCCGGGGCATCTATCCATTTTGCCACAAAATTGGCGAGCGCGGCTCCCTTGATGACCCTGGTAGTGCTAAACTCCAACTGGAATGCTTGCAACTCGATGTTCCACTCAGCAACCCTTCCAGCTGAGTTAGGGCTCCTGAGAACCCTCTCCAATGGGTAGGCTGAGACGACCTTGATGGGGTGGCCCTGGAAGTAGTGCCGCAGCTTGCGCGAGGCCACCAAGAGTGCGAGCAAGAGCTTTTGCGGCATGGGGTAGCGCGCCCTCACGTCCCGTAGTACAGTGCTGACGAAGTACACCGGGTGCTCGATGAGGGATGGCACACTATCGAGGCTCGGGTCCCACGGAGATTGTGGCATATCCTGAGGTGGTGGGTTTCCTGAGACCTGACCGTCCTCATGAGCTTCTGCGATGTTGCCCTGTTGAGCTTGGTCTTCCACCGCTGATGGCTTTGCCGCGCCTTCCCGACCCCGCGCTGCATCAACTCTGGCTTGGCGCGGCACACCCTTGTCTTGGCGCTCCTCCCAAACTGCTACCAGCGCCGCGCTGGCGGGGTACGGGGTGGCGGCGAGGTAGAGCACTAGAGGCTCGAGAGGCCGCGGTGCCACCATCACTGGGGGCTGGTGAGGTACTTCTTGAGGTCTTGGAAGGCCCGGTCGGCCTCCGGGGTCCACTCGAACGTGCCCTTCTTCTTCATGAGCTTAAAGAAGGGTAAGGCATGCTTGCCTAGCTTGGAGATGAAACGCCCTAATGCGGTCACCCGCCCTGCTAGCTTCTACATTTCCTTGAGGGTCTGTGGAGGGCTCATGTATTCGATGGCCTTGATCTTCTCCGGGTTCGCCTCGATCCCTCTATGAGATATGAGGAACCCCAGTAGCTTGCCGGAGGGGACGCCAAACACGCACTTCTCCGGGCTAAGCCTCAAGTTCACTTGGCGCAAGCTCTCGAAGGTCTCCTCCAGGTCTTGAATCAATGTCCTCGCCTCGCGAGATTTGACCACTATGTCATCAACGAAGGCCTTTGTGTTTCTGCCGAGCTGCGCCCCAAGGAGATTTGCATCAAACGTTGAAAGGTTGCACCCGCATTGCGCAGCCCGAAGGGCATGCAAGTGTAGCAGTACACTCCGCATGGTGTCAGGAAGGCTGTCTTCTCCACATCCTCCACCGGCATCTTGATTTGGTGGTATCCTGAGAATGCATCCAGGAAACATAGCAAGTCGCACTCAGTGGTGGAGTCGACGATTTGGTCGATGCGTGGAAGCGGGAATGGATCTTGGGGGCACGCTTTGTTAAGGTTGGTGAAGTCAACACACATCCATTCCTTTCCGCCTTTCTTCGGTACTACGACGGGGTTCACCAGCCATTCGGGGTATCAAACTTCTCGGATGGTACCTGTCGCCGCCAGCTTGCACGTCTCTTGGACGATGAAGGCCTGCTTCTCAGTGGACTACCGTCTTGCTCTCTGCTTCACGGGGCGTACATTGGGGCACACCCTTGGATGATGCTAGATTACCTCTCTTGGGACCCCTACCAGCTGATCGGACTCCCACGTGAATATCTCCTTGTTCGCATGCAAGAACCTCACCAGAGCTTCTTCTTGTCCCGGGTCAAGGCCGGTTCCTATGGTGAATGTGGCTCTTGAAGACCCGTCCTCGTCGACCGGCACCTGCTTGGTCTCCGCCTTGTCCTGAGTGAATAGCTGCTACTTCTTGGTGGGCGCGGTTTCCTTGGCCTCGGGCGTACCGACGCCGGCTGACTGTGCTGCTGCCACGGTCTTGAAGGCGAGCCTGAGCGCCGCCACGGCTTCCTTAGTATCCCCCTTGATGGTGAGGACGCCCTTGCTCCCTGGCATCTTCATGAGGTTGTAGGCCGGGTGAGTCGCCGCCATGAACTGAGCGAGAGCCGGGTACCCGAGGATGGCATTGTACGGGAGACCGATGCGGGCGATGTCAAAGTCCACTAGCTTGGTGCGATAGTTGTCCCGCGTGCCAAAGGTGACGGGGAGGCGGATCTGCCCTAGAGAGTGGGAAGCTCCACCACCCACTCATGTGAAGGGCTTGCTGAGGCCAAGCCGTTCGAGCGGCACATGAAGAAGGCTGAAGGCTTCTACGGAGAGCAAGTTGAGGCTGGTGCCGCCGTCGATGAGGGTCTTGGTGGCGGCCATGTTGCAGATGGTGGGCGTGGAGAGCATCGGGAGCGTCCCGGAGCCGGCGGTGGAGTCGGGGTGGTCTTCCGAGCCGAAGGTGAGGTCGGCCTCCAGCGCAGCCCAACCCGGCGGAGCTCCCGGGCGCTTGCAGGTTGCCCAATCTGACAGAAGAAAGGCTTGACGCGGCAATCTGAAGGCGGTGCTTGGGAGCCACCCAGCAGTGCCACGACTGCGTGGTGCACCGGCGCCGCGTAGCGCGCGGTGAAGAGGTTGCGGAGTTCCCCCCAGGACGCCACCATGGATCCCGGGAGGTTGAGCAGCCAGGCGCGTGGCTCGCCGGCGAGGGCCATGGGGAACAAGTTTGCCATGATCTTGTCGTCGGCGCCGGCTTCGAGGACGGCCTCCTCATACGCCAGTAGGAACGGCGCAGGGTCTTCCGCGTCGTCGTAACGCGGCGGCATCTCCGGCCTGAACTTGTCCGGCCACTACACCCACCGCAGAGCGGGGGCTAGGGCACGGTACCCAAAGTCCCTGCTGCTGGTGTTGGCCGCAGAGGTTGGTGGCGAGGCACCTGCCATGGGAGCGTAGTGCGGCGGTACGGGGTGCTGGTTGGTGGAGAGAAGCCCCAGCGCACCCCTACCTGGTACGCCAAATGTCGGATGTGGGGTTCTGGCAAACCCTTCAGGTTCGAACACTGGGGTGCGCGCGAAGTCTTTCCTTCCCACCAATCTACGCCCTAGCTCGCTAAGATCTCGTGGACGAACTCAACGAACTCGCAACACAGAAAGACACGAGATTTATACTAGTTCGGGCCACCGTTGTGGTGTAATACCGTACTCCAGTGTGGTGCTGGATTGCCTCTAGGGCTAATGATGAATATTACAAGGGAAGAACAGCCTCCTGAGGTTGAGGTGTTCTTGAGCTCGATGAGCTTGTGTGTGTGAGGATGGTCTGAATGATCCGTCCCTTGCTAAGGTGGTGGCTAGTCCTATTTATATTGGCCCTGGTCCTCTTCCCAAATATAGAGTGGGAAGGGAGCCAACATTGGTGGGCTAATTTGAAGGGGGATAGCTAGTACTAGCTATCCTGACAAAAGTAGTCTTCGCCTACGCAAAGCTCTGGTGGTGACGCTGTCTTGGGCTCCACAATGACCTCCGTCTTGCCGTCCTCCCGGTCTTGGTCTCGTCGCACCGAAATGGCAACCTTTGCCTGATGCCTTGGTACTCCTCGCCTCCGCTTGCCTCCTTAGCACCAAAGAGGAAACAAGGACGTTGCACGCGCTGGCGCCTGCCTGGTGCCCGCCTGGTGTCGTGCGTCGTGGCTCACATCACGAGGGCCTCGGGAGGTTCGCCCCGCCTTGATATCTCTGCTCCTCGTGAGCCTGCCTGGCTAGGCTACTCCAGAGGAGGTCTTGCGTTGTCTGCCTTGTGAGGCTTGGTCCGTCGCGAGGGTCTTGGATGCCTTGTTGGTGAAGATGGGCCGTACGGCCTGATGACTTAGCCAAACTGAGGACCGCGGGCAGGCAAGTCTGGGGCCCCCGCTCCCAGAACGCCAACACTTTCCACCTCCTGTGTGCCACTGTGGTGACCCCTTTTTGACTATAAAAGGAGGCACGAGGCGTACTGAAGAATGATTCGGATCATTTGGACAACGCACGCACCGCAGCTAATTCGGAAGCTCAAGAATACTCAAATATACACCAAAGCACGACTAGGGTATTACGCATCTTTGTGGCCTGAACCTGGGTAAACGATCTTTGTGCTGGCTACTAGACCCACTCTTTGCACAACCCCACGCCCGCCAACTGTAGAAGGGATCCCAGTGATCCCATAGGTGTTGTTTCCACTGACATCTCTGCGGCGCCAGCTAGGGGCAGGCGCAGTCATGTAAATCTGGTCTAGTTGGCACAGTAGTTTCGTCGTGGTCGTCGCCCCAAGGAAGAAGACGATCGAACGAGCGACATCATTGCGGATGCAGTAAACGCTCGCTCGGCGATAGAAAAGCTAAGTCATTCGAAACTTTGAGTAATTCTTTTATGTATAAGGTTGTTTTCCTCGGAGATCCTGCTCTTAGTATGAAAAGCCTGCCCGCGGTGGGGGCCTTCCGCTATTGGCAACGCCCTTGTTCGGTTTCGAGTACGCTCAATAGTTCAAGCGGCCGCATCGAGAACGGCAAGGTGGCCTTCCCGCTATAGGCAACGCCCTTGTTCTGTTTCGAGTCCGCTCAATAGTTCAAGCAGCCGTGCTGAGAATGGCAAGGTGGTTTACTTGGCCGCAGGCTCACCCGGACGGCTCCGAGGATCCGTCCTCGAAACGTCGCAGCCTGGGTTCGTGTGCCGGCAAGCCTATCTAGTTGAGCGTAGGGTGTACATACAAAGAACGATCGAACTGGAAAATAACATGCATTGTTTTAGGCTGCTACAGAGTTATATTACATCAATTGTTGCTGCGGTCCTAACTAAAGATAAAAATTGTCTTGGTCATGAACCTGCAGCGGCGATGAGAAATGGGGTGCCTAGTCCTGGCGCTGGCCCTTTATCCTCCGAACTCCGTCAATGCGGCGGATGATGGGCTTGATACACTCTTCGAGCGCCGCGAGGTCCACATCATCCGGTAGGCTCTCTAGCACGACATCGAAGTCGAGGTTGGGGATCCAGTACGCCACCTTAGTGATGACCTTGGTCAGGACACCCCGGCAAAGCCTCCGGGCCTCATTGGCCAGGGAGGTCACTCTGTTGGAGCGGAATTGCTCTAGAGCTCCAAGAACGCCCTCGAAGAACAGGGTCAGTCTTGCATTAGGACTCACGTTCGGCTCCAGGACGTACCTCACGTTCGGCATCCCCATGGTAGCCAGCTGCGTGATGATCCTGCCGGCGATGTCGGTGACGCGGCTGATCGAGAGGTTTTCGCCCTTCACAAATCCGCGTGGTTGGCGGCGTCATTCCTCTGCAGCTGCCCCTCGGCCTCCAGATCTTTGGTCAAGGTATCCTCCCGGGCCCTGACCTCCAAAAGCATCCCCTCGATGCGCTCCAGCTTCACCTTCAGATCCCTGATGGAGTCATTGGCCTCAGAGAGCAGCTCGACCTTGCCGAGGACTGTGGCATGCACGTCAGCCAAAGCACCTTTGGCCACATCCCTCTCCTCTGTCAGCTCCAGGACCGGCTTCTTCAGCCCGTCCCGCTCCACCTCCAGCTCGTTCACCTTGACGTCCTGGACCTGGGCCTGAGCATTGAGTGCCTCCTCATGCCTCTTCTCCAGCTCCTGGGTCCGCTGCACGACAAGGTTCTCGACCTGCTCATATTTGCCGCGGAGTGTCGCGGTGAGCTTCTCCTCATGAGCGGCAGGGTCCTCCTCCTGGGAGTTCAGCACGGCTTGATGCTGGTGCCGAGCGGCCTCGTCCTTGGCGGCCTGTGCTTTTGCCGCCTCCTGGGCCTTCTCAACGTCGGCCTGCTTCAGGACAAGCTCCTTATTGTGCTCGACTAACAGATCTTGGGCGGACTTTAGTTCCTCGCAGTACTGGCGGAACCAAGCCCGCGTCTCGGTGACACGCTCCTCGAGATCCGCCTCCGCCTTGTCCACCGCTGCCATCCTTGACTTGGCCTTGTCCAGGCGGGCAGGATGAAGCGCCTGGAGCTTCTGGAAGTTGACGCTCATGGCTTGGAGGAGCTGCTCTTCCTGGGAACCGCCACCACCGGCGCGTAGCTCGTCGACAACCTCAAGCACGGCAGCGGCGAGCACCTCATCATCAAACACCTCCCCCTTGATGGGCGCCCTGGTGCTCGCCGTCCCTGGGAGGTGGACGAACAGGTCGTGGCTCTCCTTCAGGTACTTGCCCGAGCCAGGGGTAGCGAGGAGGAAGGTTGGTCGTCAACCACCCCCTCCTCGGTAGCGGCCTTGCTGGCCTCCTCGGTAGTAGCCCTACGGGTCTGCCCGGCAGACCCCTTGGCGGCTACCTCAGCAGGACCCCTTGGCGGCCTCCTCGGCGGCAATCTTGGCGGCCTCGGTCTCGGCGTCCCTGGCGACCTCCTCAATGACGGTGTCAATGTCCTCCCGGTCAGCCGGGGAAGGGTCTAGATACCGAGGAGGGAAATAAGGCGAAGCCAAGACCAAGATTTGAAAAAAAATCAAGCAAGAACATGGGCAGAGGGAAGTTAACTCACCCGCGCCAGGCTGGGAAGAAGTGGCCCCCTCCTCGCCGATATTTGGTGTCGGGACAAAGCGACGCCCGGGTTCGCCTCCTCCTCCTCCATGTGCATGGGCTCGGTGCTTGGCACCCTTGCCAGGGACGCCCCTCGGGGCGGCGTGGTCGATGGAGGCGGCGTGTTGGGGGTGGCCCTCAGTGGCTCCTCCTGCTGTCGTCCTCCTCCTGCAACCACAGCAAGGTCAGCGACAAGGGATCGTACCCCAACGCACCTTGATGGGGAGCGATTGGTGAACTCACACTGGGGGCTGCACCGGGGGCTGCTATCCGGGCTGCTCTCCACCACTAGCAGCGTACTCGAGGTGCCCGTCGGGGGCTGGCTGCCCGTCGAGGCCCTGGCCCTCTTCGCCACTCTCGGTGTCAAAACCGGTGGATCTCGGGTAGGGGGTCTCGAACTATGCGTCTAAGGCGGATGGTAACAAGAGGCAGGGGACACGATGTTTACCCAGGTTTGGGCCCTCTTGATGGAGGTAATATCCTACATCATGCTTGATTGATATTGATGATATGAGTATTACAAGAGTTGATCTACCACGAGATCATAAAGGCTAAACCCTAGAAGCTAGCCTATGGTATGATTGTCTGTTGTTCTACGGACTAAACCCTTCGGTTTATATAGACACCGGAGGGGGCTAGGGTTACACAGAGTCGGTTACAAGGGAGGAGATCTACATATCCGTATTGCCAAGCTTGCCTTCCACACCAAGAAAAGTCCCATCCGGACACGGGACGAAGTCTTCAATCTTGTATCTTCGAAGTCCTACAGTCCGGCCAAAGTTTATAGTCCGGCTGTCCGGAGACCCCCTAATCCAGGACTCCCTCATTAGCCCCTGAACCAGGCTTCCATGATGATGAGTCCGGCGCGCAGATTTGTCTTCGGCATTGCAAGGCGGGTTCTTCCTTCGAATACTCCATAGAAGATCTTGAACACGAGGATAGTGTTTGGCTCTGCAAAATAAGTTCCACATACCACCGTAGAGAGAATAATATTTCCACAAAACTAATCTGCTGACACGTTTAGCAACATGACATCATGTCATGGACCGGTCATTATTCGAACCCTTTTTCTCAACTAGGACTGCACATATCGTGAGGCGATTTTCTTGACACGTCTTGTCAAAGCAGAGATTGTGTCCCCCTATCACGGGATTCTCATCAATACGGATGTGGGTAACCCAACCATGCCATCAATTACAGCGCTTGGGGAATAAGAGGTTTTATCAGGTGAGTGGGGAGGCGCACCGCCTCTTCTGCCCTTATATAGGGATTCAATCTTTTCACCCACGCCTTCTTCTCGATTCATTCCCTTCTGCTCAGGCTCCAGCGCCCAAGCATTCACCTTCTCTTCCCACAAAAGGCCTTCCAAAGATGTTCGGATCCGGAGCAGGAGGAAAATGGATGGCCTCTACCGTCCGAGAGAAGGATATCAAAAAGCGTCGGGAGGCCGGGTATCTGTCCAAGAAAATCAGCCACCATCTCCCGACGGCGAGACAGATCGTCCCCACTCTCGAACCCCACGAGAGGGTTGTATTTCTTCCTCACTTTGTCCGCGGGCTAGGGTTTCCCCTCCACCCGTTCGTTCGTGGCATCATGTACTATTATGGGATCGATCTTCATGAACTGTCCCCTAATTCCTTCCTCAACATATCGACATTCATTGTCGTGTGCGAGGCTTTCCTCCGCATTTCGCCGCACTTCGGTTTATGGCTGAAGGTTTTTAATGTGAAGCCCAAGGTGGTGGGCGGCGAGCACGCCAAGTGCGGGGGCGCTATGTTGAGCAAGATGCCCAACGTCATATGGCCAACGAGAACCTTTAATGATTCTGTCAAGGAGTGGCAACAACAGTTGTTTTACATCACTAAGCCGTGCGGCAAGGAATGGGCCGCATCGCCTGAGTTTCGATCCGACGCCACTCTGCGGCTTATATCCTGGGTCAAGAAAGGCATGGACTGGTCCTCGTCTGATGAACTGTCGGTGCTCCAGACGCGTGTTAAAGATATGGGAGATAAGAACATTGAACTTGTCAACGTAGTCCAGGTGATGTTAGTCCGCCGGATACTGCCTTGTCAACACCGGACTTGAAATCTATGGGAATTCGATCTGGCCAGGCACCAAACCTTGCGAGGGTTCTTCGGCTCCTCGCACAAGTACATTTGGAAGGTGCTTTTCAAGTCCAGCAAATCATGGCCGGACTCCATCGAAGACCGCGGGTACCAACTGTCCCGCCCTGCAAGTTCGGTGAGTTTATCAAACTTTTCCATCCGCGTGACCCAAAGGAAGCGCTTAACACGTGTTTATTCAACTCTCCCAGAGCTGGACAAAGAAGGCGGAGCGGATCCATTGTCCGGCCCCGCTGCCCGAAGGCCCGGCCATCCCACTTCTGACGAAGATGCTGGTCCCGACGCCTTACAAGGTGTCGAAGAAGACGGCCGAGAAGGAGGCCAAGAAGACCCGGGGTGGCCTTCATCGTCGCGGCACTTCGGACACAATACCCGAAGGCTCTGATGCCCATTCCACCTTCAAAGAGGATGAAAAGGAGGAGGAAGATGAATCCCCTATGGGGGGAAGAAGGAAGAGGACGGCTTCCGCACCCTTGGAGGCTTCTCTTCCGGAGGAGTCCACTGCCGCCGCCAACAGCGGCCCGATATGGGATCCCAGGGCCTAGGCCCTGGTGAACCGGTAAGTATATAAAATCCGAGTACGTTTAAGCGTCCGGACTCATCGTGCCTTAGTATTTTAACCTTAAGCCATATTTTTTGGTAGTCCAGTGAGGTCCCGTACCAAACAATCCTCATCATAGGACCTGCTGAGCTCAAATGCTATGAAGAGCGGGATGCCCCCAAAGGCCCCTTCCTCCAAACAGGTGCATACCACCGAGGCTTCGTCCCAGAAGGACCCTGGCCAAGGAGGAAAGGAAGAAACCGTGAAGGCGGCGCCTGGAGGTCAAACCGCAAGGGCCGGACATGTGGGGGAAAAGATTCCCATGGGGTCTGACGGCGGGGGCGATCCTAAGTTCGACTCCCCACCGGATGCGATTCCAGAGGCCTATACGGCTCCAAGATGAAGAAGGCAGCCTCCTTCGGCTGGAGGGGGCGTGCCTGTTCCGCCAGCGACCTCTGTCCATCCAGAGGTGTCTGATGCTTTGTTGGTGGCGTTACGAGAAGCCTCCATCATTGACGAACACCGTGGCCTTATGTGTGCGGTGATTAAGAAGATTTAGTCAACTGAGAGTGGACTCAACGAAGCCTGTATCATCCTTATAAGAGGTTTTGAGGTATGTTTTATAAGTTGCCGAAGAGTGTCATAGTATAGATTGTAGCCCCTGATACACTGTTCGGTGAAAGAAAGAACCGGACACGGGATCGCATTGATGATCACAGGAAGACTCATTGAATGATATTGATTTCTCTTCTGTTTCAAGCAGATACCTGTAGCGGCTGCTGCCTCTCATACTGCGGAGATCTCCGGACTGAATCAAAGTTTGGAGCGGGCCATAGAAGAAATTGGCCAACTGAAAATGCAGTTGAGGGATAAACAAGGTATGCACAAGCGTTGCACGCATTTATTGTGAAATAAATGTTCAGTATGAAATAAGCCGCATAATTTGTGCTAGGGGTTATGACCGAAGTCGAGGCCCTCAAAAGGGCCGTTGCCAAGGCCAAGGAAAAGGCGGCCACAGAGTGGACTCTTCATGAGAAACACGAGGCTAGAGTTATTAAAGCTGAGAAGGAGTTGCTAGAGGCCGTAAGTAAATGCGAGACCTTGGAGCAGAGTTTAACGGAGAAAGAGTCCGAACTCACCAAGGCGCGTCAAGCCACGAGCGATGCCTGATACGTCTCCATCGTATCTACTTTTCCAAACACTTTTTCCCTTGTTTTGGACTCTAACTTGTATGATTTGAATGGAACTAACCCGGACTGACGCTGTTTTCAGCAGAATTGCCATGGTGTTGTTTTATGTGCAGAAAACAAATATTCTCGGAATGACCTGAAACTCCACGGAACATCTTAGAAAAAACAATAAAAAATCCTCGCCAAAGATGAAGACCAGGGGGGCCACACCCTTCTCACGAGGGTGGCACTACAAGAAATATGTCAACTTATGACCTTCTGTCAGTGACCCTCGAAGAATTGGTCATAAATTTATGACCATTTTAGACCAATTGGTCCAAAGCTGTTCAGGGGGCTCCAAACCCTAAACCATTGCGACCATTTTGGTCAGAAAGGTCGTAATTTCCTTACACGAAATGGTCACAAAGCAAACAGTGCTAGTCCGCTGCCTTATTTCTAGTTGTTAATGACCAATATAGATGGTCATAGCCTTGTAGATTGTGGTGGGTTGTGATGACTAGGCGCCATCTCATCAGTTTTGCCTATGTGTCATGTCCATGTGGCAGTTTTTGCCCTAGGTTGTGAAGCAACCTATATTTCTATCATTCCCAAAATTCCCAAAAAAATCTCATAAATTCTTTGGGGCATATCTTCATCAAATATGTAAAAATCCTTCCTTGCCTAGTTCAAAACTAATTCAACAATATTCATTTTCCTATTCTGTTCACAACAACACTTTATGAAGGAAGTGCTATTTATATATTCTTGATTGCCCTCGGAATTTTTGGCACTCTTTCCTATCCAAATCATTACCGCATGACAAAATTCAGCTCCATTTGCCTAGCAAATCTTCCTTGGCAAATTTCCAAAGTTTTTGTCCACCTAGAAGCATTGTGAAGGAAGTACCTTTTTTATATCTCTAAATGACATGAAGTTTATACAGTTCCTTCATATGCCCAAATTATCACCCTCCTCCAAATTGCAGCTCAGTCAAATCACCTATGTGATCCCAGGTTCAATTTATATTTATGGCCAAATTGGCACGTTGCAAAGCAAGTGTTATATAGACCCCTCCTATTACCCTCAAACTTTTCGGGCACTCTTCCATACCCAAATCATTGCTACATGATAATATTCAGCTCAATTTTCCTAGTAAATCTTTCTCGGGAAATTTCCAAAGTTTCTACCTCGAGAGAAGCTTTGTGAAGTAAGTAGTAGCTAGGCTTACCCAAATGATCTGAAAATTTACCAGCGCATGACCATGCCTAAGTAACTTACCTACACCAATTTGGAGCTCATTTCATTCATCCAATCTCTCTCACTAGTTTTCCTAAGTTTTTGTCCATAGAAGAGCATTGTGAAGGAAGTACTAATTTGGCATGTCCAAATGGTGTCAATTTTCTACAATGCTTTCCTATGCCCAAATAACCATCCTCCACAATATTTCAGCTCACTCCATTCATTATTTTGAGCCCAGCTTCAACATTCATATTTTTGTCCAGCGTGGTACTTTGCAAAGCAAGTACCACCTAGGATCCTCCTTTTGAGCTAAAATTTTTTGAATACATTCTCCTTAGTAGATGATCACCCTCAGCCAAAACTCACGCCCATTGGCCATGTGCATTTCCCGTACCGCTAATCAAACACTTGGCTGCTAATTCATGTTTGAGCATCGATCGGTCTCCTCGTGAGAATCTTATGTTGTAATTTTCTTCCTAGCACCTACCTGGGGAGTGCCCAACCCACTAGACATGCCTAGGCCGCCCAGAACACATGGCAACGCCACGGTCACGCTGTGACCACGCGGCGGGCATGCGAGCTTACGCGCTCTAGAGTTGGGGCTCTCGGCCACCGTCCAAACCTCGATGTCTCTCCATCAAACCATGTATTTCTTATTAAATAGATACTTATTTACCTATAAATGATTTTTGAAAAAAATAAAGAGCAAACTATGATGCAGCTGCAATTCAAATTTGACCCGCTTCCAACTGAATCGACGGGAATTTGTCTTTTTCACCAGAGGTGGATCAAAAATTTTGACACCCAACCATTTTGTCAATTGTGCATTAAATATGGCCTAGTATTTTATAAAATTGATTAGGTCCAATTTTGCAACAAATATATGATAGGTCCTTCACAAAAAAACTCATTTCAGGCACTCGGAAAATGGAAAATGGTTTTTTCGTCCAAAGTAAATGAAAACTTCCTTAGGAAACATTGTTTGGAATTCCAAGATGCACCCTTGTGCACAATATGACATCATTTGAACAAACTATGCCATGAATGTGGCCATAAGATTGATCATTTGGCTTGAAAGCCATGAATCTTCATGCATGATAGCTCATTTCTGAGAACACTTTTTTAAACTAATTACCGTATTACAAGTTTATTATTTTTCCTTGAAACTTGGTCACATATAATGACACAACGCGAAGGTTTTCCAATTTTTTGATTTTTTTGAAATTTTTATGCCCGTTTCAAAATGCGGTCAAAACGGTGGGCTTGACCGTTCGTAGCTAGTGGTTGAATATTGGAATTTTTTGGTGTTTCTCTGACTAAATAGATACTTATGTACCTAGAAATGATTTTTGGAAAAAAGAAATAGCAAACTATGAGGCAGCTGCAGTTCAAATTTGACCCGCTTCCAGCTGAATCGGCGGAGATTTGTCTTTTTCACGAGAGGTGGATCAAAACTTTTTACACCCAACCATTTTGTCAATTGTGCATTAAATATGGCCTAGTATTTTAGAAAAATGATTTGGTGCAATTTTGCAACAATTATTTGGGAGGTCCTTCACAAAAAAACCTCCTTTTGGGCACTCGAAAAATGGAAAATGGTTTTTTCGTCCAAAGAAAATGTAAAGTTCCTTAGGCAACATTGTTTGCCATTCCAATATGCACCCTTGTGCACAATATAAGATAAGTTGAACAAACTATGCCATGAATGTGGCCATAAGATTGATCATTTGGTTTGAAAGTAATGAATCTTCGTGGGATCTATCATCGCTGCTGTGTTGCATCACAGGATCCGTCGTCACCGCTGCGTGCTTCATCGCAGCACCCGTCGCCCTCACGTTGCGCTATAGTGAAACTTCACCGGCAACCATTGGATGCAGCAATGGAGCTTCGACGAGGCAATCGATGCTGCTATGGAGCACCGCTGTGCAGCGGTGGCGTTGAAGTGAAGCTTCACCGGCGGCCGGCGAGAGTGCTACCGAAGTTTTAATGAAGCGCCCGTGGAGCTGCAGTGAAGCACCGCCGCAGTTGCAGTGAAGCATCGCCAGAGATGGAGTGAAGCGCCGCCCGGTTCATTGAAGCTCCGACGAGGGCGGAGCTGCAACGAAGCGCCACCGGGGTCGTTGAAGTTCCGTTGCGCGATGCTGCCATGGAGCTGCTGCGTGCTGCTGCCATGGGAGTTTCTCGATTCAGTGGCTACAGTGCGTCTGATCGAACGACTCTTCAGGCGGCTTATTTTTGGCTAAAATCATCCAGATGATTTGTAGTAAACCTATTTTGTGTCAATCGCGACCAATTTAGATGGTCATAACGTCGTACTGCATTCTGATTGGTCCACGGACGTCTCACGCGGATCATGCATCAAACACCGTCGGATGCTCGCGAATCCAACGGCAGTCATCAACTCTTCCACACCAACCCCGAAACCCTAGCTATGTCCTCGTGATCATTTTCCATCCACCCCCCGCCTCCTTTCTTTCCCTCTCCTCCTCTCCACTTCCAGATCCGACGGAGCTCCTCTCCATCGTGCCCTTCCTCACCGCATCGCCACCCCGACCCCCTCCCCTTTCTCCTCGCCGTCTTCTCTCTCGCGATGCCGCACCCTCCCCGCCAGCCCCTCGCTTCCTTCTCCACCTTCTCATGCTCCCTCCCCAACCGATCCAAGATACGGAAACAATCCTCCTCTCCCCCCTCGATCGATCGATCCCGACCGGCCGCGGCGGTGATGGATCTCTCCGGCGGGGCCGCCGGCGGCGCGACGCTGTCGGAGATGTACCAGAGCATGCGGCGGCTGCAGGGAAAGGGAGACACCGCGACCCAGCACCGGCGGGCTCCCCTCGCTCTCTGAGCTGGGAGGAGCCACCCTGCTTCTTCACGGTCGCGCGCTCGCGCCGGTAGAGGAGCCACCCTACTTCTTCTCCGGCAACGACGCGGCCGTGCCCTCCGACGCCTCTCGTCCGCGTCCGGTGCCGTACAAGAGACGCTGACTGCTGTCGTCCTCTACTCCTACTGGCCGTAGCCACCCCGCCCCCGCCTTCGAGGTCAAGGTCGACGCGGTGGAGAACGAGGAGGTCATCGTGCACGCCCTGCAGGAGGAGCTCGCGCAGGTCGCCATGGCCTACGGCGGGGAGGCCGAGCGCCGTGCCACCGTCCTCACGCAGCAGTGGTTCCGTCCCGAGGTCGTCAGAGGTACTACTAATTTCAGTTATCAACACAGACGCAACACACAGTAAATTCAGACATGCCGGTCCTTAAACAAATGCTGGTGCAGCTCCACCGTATGTAGAAGAAGCATACGATATTTCCTTCTTATTAGCTAGAATGCTCCAAATTCTTTAGCTGTGCTTGGATGAACTCTCTCCTGTCATATAGCACATATGCCGATTAAAGGATTTGGTACACCGGCACGTGTAGTAGAACTGGTTTAGATATGATAGCAGAGAGCAGGTCCTTTTTTAGTTGGACATTGAACTGAATTCTCTGTCTTTGGTGCATGATTTCAATTATCTTCAGACATGGTTTGTGTACCTGGCTGACATAGTTTTTTTTGGTTCTGATATGGTATAGCAATATTCCTCATACAAAGTTGGTGGAGTACAAGGGGCACCAGAACTGGGTTAATGTCTCGGGGAGCACCTGGAGCACCTGGTCTTTCCGGGAGGCGGAACTCAGTTCAAGCATGGTGCTCTGCATTACATTGATTTCATTCAGGAGGTAACACTCAGACACGCTACCATTCGCAAGTTTGTTTATATATCCATAGGGTTGTGAAAATAGTTATCACAACAATTTGTTCACAGTAAGTTACAATAGGCATGCTATGGTCTGATAATGTGAATGACTTGTCGAGTTGGTGCCGTGCACAAATTTCTGTAGAATTAAATTATGCATAACTATGGTTGCGTACATACTGTCTAAGGTTTCAGACCAAGTGTAATTGAATAGGATAGGACTGTTCTTTCCTTCTGAAAAAAGATTATGCACTGGATTTAGGAATTCAATGTGGTTAAAACTGAGGTTCTTCATTTAACGTGTCTAATGTTACTATGCAGGCAAAGAAAGATGTGGCATGGGGAAAACTGACCTGTGTAGTTCTAGACGCAGGCAAAGAAAGATGTGGCATGAGGCCAGAGGTGGCCGGATCTGGCAAAGGTAAGCCCCTCCCCTCCTTCTTCGTGCACCATCTCCTCCTCACCTCACCTTGTCTCGTGTTCCTTTTTGACAGGTCCTCCCCTCCTCACCATCTCCGTTGCCGGGCCAGGGTTCCGCCGATCCCCCAAGGTGCAGCTCCCGGCCATGGGGAAGCGCCAGCAGCCGGAGGCGGCCGAGCAGCCCATGGCGCCGGTGTGAGGTCCTGCCCTCCTCACCATCTTGTGAATGGTGCAGGCCCCGAAGCGAGGCGGCAAGGCGCCGGTGTCGCGAAGAAGAAGGTGGCGGTACTGCACCCACTCCTTTGCTCCTGCTTGGAGTCTCCCGGTCCCGGCGCGTGTGTTCTGACTGGGTTGCGTTGGTGTGTGGTTGCAGTACAAGGTGGTGAACCCGTTGTTCGAGAAGAGGCCGAAGCAGTTTGGAATCGGTGGCGCCCTGCCGCACAAGAAGGCCCAAGAAGGACCTCCACTGGTTCGTCAAGTGGCTCGAGGTCGAGCGCATCCAGCACCAGCGCCGCATCCTCAAGCAGCGCCTCAAGGTGCCCTGGCACTCCACTAGTTCACCCGTACCCTCGACAAGAACCTCGGTATATACGAAACTTGCCTGTTCATTCGTCGCTGGACTCAGAATCCACAATGCCTGAGGTCATTTAGTTGCTGTGCTGTATTATTTTGAGCGAGTATTAACTTGGCCAAGATAATGAAAAGAGTTGATGGATGTGTTTTAAGATTCCTGCTGGTAGATACATTGGGAGCCTCTTCTTGCGTGATAAGGGCAATGCATGCTGTTGTCCTACATACCTACTACTATATATATTTTACTGAATATATTTACATGCCATCACACTATGAAGTAATAGACTGGTTAGCAGAAGCTTTCACTTCTAAGAATGCCAACAGTAGGAAGAATCGTTGTAGTTAAGTGATTGCATGGCTGCTATGGCCTTGCTATGTTTGTGTACCAGAAGTCACACCTCTATAATTGCTTTTCCTTTATGTTGGAACGTGTCTAGTTAATGATCGGTATTGACAGATTTTGGTGGTTATTTATGCTTATTGTGTATCACATTGAAAAATAAAATGCACAATGAGCTTACCTTTTATGTCAGAATTTTTTCTTTATCTGTTACCCTTCCTTTGGCTGTAGTTTATCTTCATACAAAATCCAGTCTTGGTGTTCTTCCTATTTGCATTTGATTATGTTTTTAAAATTCCCTAGCACAACTATATATAGCAATGTGGGTATGTGTTTACCTCTCTTCTGTTTTTCCTATTAAAGGTGTCCAATATGGTTCTGTTCCTATGTTGAAACTTCTGAATTTGAGCAGCTGTTCTTGTTCTGACTTCCTTCAGGGAGATGAATCTGAATTGGTGTTTACTCTTTGTCTCAATTCAGTTTAACTGCATGGACATGTACACATGCGATCAGAATTTTCTGTAGATCATTGGTGATTGTTTCCCATGCCGAAATTGATTGGCAGTGGACGACTAGTCATTCTTTTGCTATGACATAGTATTCAGATATTTGCATATGTTCAACCACAATTATCCTGTTTTCTCGTTGGATCCAATGAGAGAGAACAAGATTAGATTAACATTATGTCCTTCCTTTGATGTGTTGCTTGTGCCTATCTTGACCTTGTCACTTTATTATGTTTCTAACTTTCCATAATTTATTTATTTGCAGATGCACAGGAGCTCTATGAAGAAGAACCCCGAAGAAAAACCACACCCAGCAATGCGTTTTAGCCCACTGGAGCTAGTTATGTGTATATTTAGCTGTATTTTATAGCTGAAAACCAGATCTGTACTATGTACGATTGTAATGTACTTTGCTTGGCTGTTGTATAAAATATGATGCCTTATTGGCTCTTTTTCAATCAAATTATATAATTGCACAAATATAGAACTGACGTGTCGTACCCAAACAACAATTCTGGTAATTGGTTCCCATTTGACTATTGGGCCCTACTTTAAAATGGAAAAGAAACAAAATAAAACTAGCAAGTGGGCTGGAAAAAGGCCGAGGCCTGAAATAATATGGACTGTAAAAATTGTGGCCCAAAAAATAGAAGTCTGTTGGGCTTGGCCTATGTAGTTGACCCAAATTGAAAGAAAAAAAACAACAAATAGGCTGAATTAATGGGCTCGGCCCATGTAAAACACCTAATCGGACCGGGCTGAATCTTGTGCCACATCAGCTTGCCACGCTGGATGCAAAGTGGCCTGGGGAGGTTGCTAGTGACCAAAACGTCACAGTAGGAATATTTTGGTTGTAAACGTCCACGACCTTCTCACAGAGAAGGTAGCTATAGTCAGTTTATGACGGCCAGCTTTTGACCTTATGTTTTTTGTCACAAAAAGGTCACAAATGAAAATTTGTGACCATTCAGTGACCAACAGTGGTGGTCACAAGTTAACATATTTCTTGTAGTGTGGGAGCACCCCCCCCTAGGGCGCGCCCCCTGCCTCGTGGGCCCCCTGGATGCCCTCCGACGCCAACTCCAACTCTATATATTTGCTTTCGGAGAGAAAAAATCAGAGAGAATAAATCATCGCGTTTTACGATACGGAGCCACCGCCAAGCCCTAAAACCTCTCGGGAGGGCTGATTTGGAGTCCGTTCGGGGCTCCGGAGAGGGGGATTCGTCGCCGTCGTCATCATCAACCATCCTCCATCACCAATTTCATGATGCTCACCGCCGTGCGTGAGTAATTCCATCATAGGCTTGCTAGACGGTGATGGGTTGGATGAGATTTGTCATGTAATCGAGTTAGTTTTGTTAGGGTTTGATCCCTAGTATCCATTATGTTCTGAGATTGATGTTGCTATGACTTTTCTATGCTTAATGCTTGTCACTAGGGCCCGAGTGCCATGATTTCAGATCTGAACCTATTATGTTTTCATGAATATATGTGAGTTCTTGATCCTATCTTGCAAGTCTATAGTCACCTACTATGTGTTATGATCCGGCAACCCCGAAGTGACAATAATCGGGACCGCTCCCGGTGATGACCATAGTTTGAGGAGTTCATGTATTCACTGTGTGCTAATGCTTTGTTCCAGTTCTCTATTAAAAGGAGGCCTTAATATCCCTTAGTTTCCAATAGGACCCTGCTGCCACGGGAGGGTAGGACAAAAGATGTCATGAAAGTTCTTTTCCATAAGCACGTATGACTATATATGGAATACATGCCTATCCCAGCATACATGACTATATAAGGATGTGAGGTAACGGTGGCCCTCCTCCACTTATCCCAGCACCCATCTTCTTCCATTGTCTCGCACAAACCCGAAAAACGAACTCAAGCACGAGTTCCAGCCACTTTTGTTGTGATTTTCGATCTCCTTGCTCAAAGCACCTGTCGTAAAACTGCTTGGGGAGATTGTTCCTTGGTATGTGACTCCCCCATTGGTCCAATTAGTTTTTGTTCTAGTGCTTCATTCTTTGCAAATTTGTGCTACATAGGTGACCATGTTCTTGAGCTTGCATGTCAAATTTATATGGTTCCAAGTAGTTCTAATGCTTGATTTAGGCTCTAGGCACTTGTAGGAGTAGTTGCTATCAGTTTTATTGAAGTTGGTTCACTTTTGTTTGAAGTTACTAAGAATTTCAGATTATTTCAGAAAAATAATGAGGAGATTTTTGAGGGGCTCATCGAGCCAAAGCTCGAAGGAAAAGGCACCGAAGCCTAAGTATAATTTGCCGCGCAACGCGGAGATTCGGGCATGTGAATGGCCTTCTGAAGATTTCTTGAGAGCAGCCGGTATCTATGAAGATTTTCATGAATTGGCTCACAATGCAGGCCTCACCGCTTTCCTCCACGACCAATGCGATCAGTATCTCTTACTCACAAATACTTTTGTGCAAAACTTTCATTTTCATTCTAGGAACTCACCACCTATGGTGGAGTTTCATTTATATGATGAGCATAAGGAGATGTCACTTTATGATTTCTGTCGGATTTCTTTAATCCCTTATGAGGGCAAGACAGAAGAATCACATCATGATGATGTGGCTGGGTTTATTGATACTAGCACTCTAGGAGAAACTAGAAAGGTTTCCGATGCACGAATCACTAGCATACTTTTTCCTGTTTTACGTTACTTTGCATTATTTGCTATTCATTGTTTAATTGGACGCGGAAACAGTGGAAACCTTGGTATCCCTGATATAATTATTCTGCACCACAATTTATACAGTGATAACACTTTTAGTATGGGCGGTATTATTGCTAGACGGTTAAGTATGAACCGTACTAAGGGTCCCATCTTTGGAGGTGTCTATGCCACACGCCTGCTGCACATTTTAACATGCCTATTAGGCATGCTGAGAAGGAAGAAAAGGTGCTGCCCCGTGTTTATCTAGATCATACAAGTATGGTGGCACATGATTTTATTGTTAAGAATAGGGTAGGAGAGCTTAAATATCAATTATTCTTTAACAAACATCATCCTGAGACTATTATCCTGCCTGCTCCTTCTTTGTTTAATTTTGTAGGACCCTACCTCGTTACGTGGGCTGCCGTCCAAGCTTACAAGAATCCTGCACCAGCCCCAGAACAGGAGCCACAAGATGAGCCTCCATGACAATCTGTTTATTCTTGGGATCCAGAGATGACTGTCAGCCAGTGGCAGTCAGAGTCCTCTTCTTCATCACAGTATGATCCCAACTATTCTTCCTCATCACAGTATGACCCCAACAACTATTATTATGGATATCCGCCAGGCCAGCCGTGGCCATAGACCAACTTAGGCCAAAAGCCTAAGCTTGGGGGAGTATGTATTTCTCACCGACATTACATTTATGTTCACACACACTCATTGCTAGATGTCAGTGCTCATACTTTTTCACTGTAATATCCATACTAGTTTATTTTCTTTTTCCTGCTTTCTTCTTGTGTGTTTGTTAAACCTTAAGAAAAACCAAAATAATTAGTGGTAGTTTATTTTTCTGCTATAGTAGTAATAATTAAAAAGAAAACCCAAAAATATTTCCCGTTCTTCTTTTTGCTTGTTGGGAGCTTTCCTGTGTAAATAGTTTTATTTCTTTTCTTTTCTTTGGGGGTCAGTAGGACAAGACCATAATTATATTGTTGAAGTGGCACTTATATGCATTATTGTTGATTTAACCAAGAGCCCATATTGCCTTGTCTTCTCCTGTTTTATTGAATGCTCGCAGATTCCATCTTAGTCCAATGCACATGCACTCTTATTATTATCCACACCGTTTGGTCATGCAAGTGAAAGCAATTATGATGATATATGATGGACTGACTGAGATGAGAAAAGCTGGTATGAACTCGACCTCTTTTGTTTTTGTAAATATGATGAGCTCCTCGTTCTTGATTCGGCTTATTATTAATAAACATGTTTGCAATGACAATTAGAGATCGTAGTTGCTTGTTCCATGCTTGATTAGCTATGAGTTATAATGATTTACCTTCTGTGCCGACATGCTATTGAGATGATTATGATGTGGTATGATGGGGTGGTATCCTTCTTTGAATGATTGAAGTGACTTGACTTGGCACATGTTCACGCATGTAGTTGAAACAAAATCAACATAGCCTTCACGATATTTATGTTCATGGTGGATTATATCCTACTCTTGCTTGCATCCAATGTTTATTAATTTTAATGCATTTACATGGCTGTTGTCGCTCTCTAGTTGGTCGCTTCCCAGTCTTTTGCTAGCCTTCACTTGTACTAAGCGGGAATACTGCTTGTGCATCCAATCCCTTAAACCCCAAAGTTATTCCAGATGAGTCCACCACACCTTCCTATATGCGGTATCTACCTGCCGTTCCAAGTAAATTTGTATGTGCCAAACTCTGAACCTTCAAATAATCATTCTGTTTTGTATGCTTGAATAGCTCATGTATCAACCAAGGTTGTCCTTATCTTCCGTGTCAGACGGATTATTCTCAAGAGGAGTGGACTCCGCTCCTCACTCACGAGAAAATGGCTGGTCATCGGGATGCCTAGTCCCATGCTTTATGCAAACTAAATCAAAATTAATTGCAAAAAAACTCCCCCTGGGATCTGATGTATGTTGGAGGCACTCCTTGTTTCGAGCAAGCCATGGAATGATGCTTGTTGGTGGAGGGGGAGTATAAACTTTACCATTCTGTTTGGGAACCGCCTATAATGTGTTTAGCATGGAAGATCACCATCTCTTAGTTGTTACGTTGACAATGAAAGTATACCGCACAAAATACAATTTATCTCTATTTCAAAACCGAGCTCTAGCACCTCTACAAATCCCTGCTTCCTTCTGCGAAGGGCCTATCCATTTACTTTTATGTTGAGTCATCACCCTCTTATTAAAAAGCACTAGCTCGAGAGCACAACAGTCATTTGCATTCATCACTGTTAATTTATATTGGGTATGACTATGATTGGATCTCTTTTACCATGAATTACAATGCCTAGTCAGTCCTTGATCTTTAAAGGTGCTCTGCATTTATGTTTTGTGGTCTCGGAAAGGGCTAGCGAGATACCATCTTGTTATATCATATTATGATTGTTTTGATAAAGTGTTGTCATCCAAGGTTTATTATTATGACTTTCTAGTTGATTATGCTATTGATATGAGTAATCATGAGACCTAAGAATTATTGCAAATGTGGTTAGTTATGATCTATGCTGAAAACTTGAATGCCGGCTTGACATAGTTACAACAACAAGAGCAAACAGAGTTTGTAAAAAATTTCTTTCTTTCAGTTTGTCAACTGAATTGCCTAAGGACAAGCAAGGGTTTAAGCTCGGGGGAGTTGATACGTCTCCGTCGTATCTACTTTTCCAAACACGTTTGCCCTTGTTTTGGACTCTAACTTGTATGATTTGAATGGAACTAACCCGGACTGATGTTGTTTTCAGCAGAATTGCCATGGTGTTGTTTTATGTGCAGAAAAAAAATATTCTCGGAATGACCTGAAACTCCACGGAACATCTTAGAAAAAACAATAAAAAATCCTCGCAAAAGATGAATACCAGGGGGCCCACACCCTTCTCACGAGGGTGGGGGGCGCCCCCCCCCTAGGGCGTGCCCCCCTACCTCGTGGGCCCCCTGGATGCCCTCCGACGCCAACTCCAACTCTATATATTTGCTTTCGGAGAGAAAAAAATCAGAGAGAAGAAATCATCACGTTTTACGATACGGAGCCGCCGCCAGGCCCTAAAACCTCTCGGGAGGGCTGATCTGGAGTCCGTTCGGGGCTCCGGAGAGGGGGATTCGTCGTTGTTGTCATCATCAACCATCCTCCATCACCAATTTCATGATGATAACCGCCGTGCGTGAGTAATTCCATCGTAGGCTTGCTGGACGGTGATGGGTTGGATGAGATTTATCATGTAATCGAGTTAGTTTTGTTAGGGTTTGATTCCTAGTATCCATTATGTTCTGAGATTGATGTTGCTATGACTTTGCTATGCCTAATGCTTGTCACTAGGGCCCGAGTGCCATGATTTCAGATCTGAACCTATTATGTTTTCATGAATATATGTGAGTTCTTGATCCTATCTTGCAAGTCTATAGTCACCTACTATGTGTTATGATCCGGCAGCCCCGAAGTCACAATAATCGGGACCACTCCCAGTGATGACCATAGTTTGAGGAGTTCATGTATTCACTATGTGCTAATGCTTTGTTCCGGTTCTCTATTAAAAGGAGGCCTTAATATCCCTTAGTTTCCAATAGGACCCCGCTACCACGGGAGGGTAGGACAAAAGATGTAATGCAAGTTATTTTCCATAAGCACGTATGACTATATACAGAATACATGCCTACATTACATTGATGAATTGGAGCTAGTTCTGTGTCACCCGATGTTATGACTGTTACATGATGAACCACATTCGGCATAATTATCCATCACTGATCCGGTGCCTATGAGTTTTCCATATACTGGTTTATGCTTATTTACTTTCCCGCTGCTGCTGTTACAATCACTACAAAACACCAAAAACATTACTTTTGCTGTCTTTACTTTTGTTGCCGCTACCACCACTATCATATTACTTTGCTACTAAAGACTTTGCTGCAGATACTAAGTTTCTAGGTGTGGTTGAATTGACAACTCAGCTGCTAATACTTGAGAATATTCTTTGGCTCCCCTTGTGTCGAATCAATAAATTTGGGTTGAATACTCTACCCTCGAAAGCTGTTGTGATCCCCTATACTTGTGGGTTATCAATGCCCGGGGGGAAACCCAAAGCGCCCTGCAGGGGATCCAAGAGGCGAGGAAGATCGCGGCGGGTAAGGCTTTTCCCATGTAAAGCAAGTATTTAAAGGGAAAACTATGTTTCTGATTGTGAATCCAGACTTCTCAGGTGTATTTGTCGAGCTACCTCACAGCATATCAGATGCTGCTCAATTCTACCGAGTCAAAGGAAGGAACACCGCCGATAAGCTCTTTTGGTCGCAGTATTTGGCGCCAAAATTATCCGGTGCCTTTTGCGGATCAACTGAAACAGCTGATCGAACTGCATAAGGCGGCGGAACTAGCCATGAAATATATGGTTATCCGGCTATGGCCTACCGAGCCGATTCCAAGCAGGTACTTCGGGCTCGTGAGGCGGCTTGTAAGCGCTTGCCCTCGACTTGACGTCATCAAGCGGTCGGTCTGTATAGAAGGAGCGCGAATGGCCTTTGCCCTTGCAAAGGTGCACTGGGGGAAGATGGATGCCGAAAAGCTAGTGACCGAGGGACCGCCAGAGGGGAAGGAGCACCGCAAGCCTGAATTATATTATAGGAGTGTCCTAAAAGGATCCTACCTTCCAGCGGAGCTATGCACCAAGGACATTATATTTCCATGAATGCCGATCATGTTGTCCTTTGTAATGTTTGAACAAGGTCGTCTATATGTCGCCTATTATATAAAAGTTTACCCTCATGTGCGGCCTTTTTTATGTTAAAACTGATAGTTGGCCAGTCGTCGGCTTCTGCCCCCACGTGAGAAGTACGGGGGTGTTCGGGACAAACCTGAGCACTCTTTATCCCAGTTTTGGGTCCTCCGAAGGAGGTGCTCAGCACAACGAACCAGACAATCGGATTATAGGGCTTTATCACTCTCACTTAGCCATAGGAGCTTTAGTATGGTCGGCGCAGCCCCTTGTGTTCGGAAGACCGTACTAGGGGCTCTATAAGCACCTGATCGGAGAAAAAGCCGATCCATCGCACGCTGCATTGGTTATTGCATTATGCTGGAGAAATCCTTAAAGATTTTGTGACCGCTCGAACAGCTGACCAACTCTCGCCGTATCATGACAGCCAGTTTTCGGCTTTCTCTACTGAGGTGCTCATCCAGAAGAACCAGGACACAATCGCAGTAGGTCTCCCAATGCTACCTTAGCCGATATAGTGGAACGTAAGGTACCAAAACATGGGAGCCGGGCAAACCGAACTATTGACCCAAGACATGATTCAGAGCTGATGCATAGAATGCTATAGATTCGGGGTGCCGAACTTCCATGAAGGTGTTCAGACTTTTATTGCCGTGTTACGAGACAAACGAATCCCCCGGCATATTTAAGGCATATTGCTGTGTACGGATGCCACTTGACGAAATGATTTTGATAAGAAATAATCAGCAGGTAAACGTCATATAAATCCACATGTTGTATTTGAATAATATGTCTATGCGTGTGGGTACAAGTAATGTGATAAAAAAGGAGTTGTGATAGCAGAACCTGCTGTGACCAGGGGGAAGAGGTTGAGTGCGGATCCGTATTATAGCCGGACATTCACTTCGGGGAATGTCTAAGGATTCCCTGACACGTTCAAGCTGCCTCCATGGAGTCCGTCCTGGTCGGTGCAAAGGTGAACCTGCGAAGGAAATATAAGAAATGTTTGTGTGCCGGAGGGCGGTTGAACCGCTGAGTTCGGCTTGTCATGGCATTCATCAGAGTGTTTTAGTTGAGCTCTGGACGAGCCGGGGTATCCTTCCGCGAAGTAGTTCGGAGCCCCTTGACGGTGTCTGGGAGCCTGGGCGTCGACTCGAGGTTCGGCTGCAATGTACTGCTCGTTGTTTCTGCTGCTAAGGCAGTGATGTATTTGTTGGTGCCGAAGGAAGGTTCGGCCTTGCCATGAACCGTGATGACGCCACGTGGACCGGGCATTTTGAGCTTACGGTAGGCATAATGTGCACTACAAAAAAAATACACTTCCGTGATGATACGTGTTTGTCACAGTAGGTCGCGTGTTTTGTCATGCATGTACATCCATGACAAATTTATGACAGAATCAAGATAGTCATACCTGTGATGTCGTAGAAGTGTTCCATGACATTACCAAAATTATCATCACGGAAGTGTCCACTTCCATGATGATAAATTGTGCGTCACAGAAGTGCTTTCATCAAGGGTGACCGACACGTGGCATCCACCATAACGGAACACCATTAAGCTATCGGGTCGGGTTTTGGATCTGATAGCCTGTTAACAGCCCCGGCCAATGGGGATTTTCCACATGTAAAATCATCATTGGCTGGAGGAGACACGTGTCAGGTCCGCGTTGGCACAGGTGTCACTCATCCAATGGGCGAGACGCGCCTATGATATGTTGACACGTGGACCGGCCCATCAAGTTTAAATGGGCTGGCCCAACTGAAGGCCCACAAGATTTTGCGGACCACAATCGGCCGGCCCAGCTAAAGGCCCATGAGATTTTGCGGACCATAATGGGCTGGACCAGCTAAAGGCCCATAAGATTTTGCGGGCCATAATGGGCCGGCCCAGGTAAAGGCCCACAAGATTTTTGTCTGCCATAATGGGCCGGCCCAGGTAAAGGCCCACAAGATTCTTGTGGATCATAATGGGCCGGCCCAGCTAAAGGCCCACGAGATTTCGCTGACATTAATGGGCCGACCCAGCTGTAGGCCCACAAGATTTTGAGGACCCTAGTAGGATGGCCCATTAACTGGCTGCCATGTTTTGGGCCAAATGCCGGCCCATATTTGATCCGGTCCATTAATGGACTGCCACGCTCCGGGCCTATTAGTGGCCCATATGAGATCCGGCCCGTTAAAAGCCTACCACGTTCTGGGCCAAATTACGGCCCAGATCAGGTCTGGCCCTTTAAGAGGCTTTGGGCTCAATTATGGCCCATATCAGATTCGGTCCGTCAACTGGACACTATGCTTTTGGGCCCACTTGCTAAAGGCCCACTTAGTAATTCGACCTGATATTAGTTTTGGCCTATTAAGGGCCCGTTTAACATTTCGGCCCTATATTAATTTTGGCCTGTGAAAAGCCCGTCATGTAGTTGGGCCTAACTACGGCCTGGTTTGCATCCGGCCTGCTCGCAGCCGATATGTGATTGGGCCAAACAAGGACCGAGACAATTTTATCGGTTAAAAGTCCGTGATTTGATTCTCACAATCATGGGTCGGGGTTCATTTCGGGCTGCTGCCAGCCCGTGAGCTGTTCGACACGTTTCAAGCCCAACCTACATCGTGCTTGCATGACGGCCCGATTATGTACCGTAATTTTATGGTGTGGCCGGTTTACTGCGAAGACAGGATATATATACAGTAAAATAACTGCAGCATCGTGAATAAGAAAAATCCTAGACTATAGAATAAAGAAATTACGGCATATTACATCCACTGGGCATCAAAGTTCGCCACTATGATAATAAAGCACAAGCAGACAGCAGATTACATACACTAGGCATCAAAGATCGCCACCAGTGCAAATAAACACACCGACAAAATAATATACAAAACCGACAGCACTTCAATAGAGTTCAAGAAAGGTTAGCCCTGCTGGGGAGCTACAGCGCAAGCAGCTGAGCAAGATGATGAGACTGCGCTTGTTCAACACTTATATCTTACTCACTCTGAAAGAGAAACAAGCAGACAGATGACAGGTTTTGCACATAAGAGTATTAGTGTTCATACATTTCTTACTGACGAATAAAGTGACACAATTTAAAATTGCATTAACACAATATGGTATTGTTCAGGTCAAGACATGGCAGGAAATGACATGGCAGCTTCACGACACCACTGGATTACAGATCAAGAACTCATAAGTATCACTGGTTAGTGTGCTGTCAATATATACCATTTCAGATTGGCAAATAAAGAGACGGCTTAAATAATAGTAGAATGATATGTCATTGTTCATAGTTAAGACATTGCAGAATATGACATTGTGCTGTAGTGGGTAGGTTCACCACACCACTGGATTACGGATGAAGAACAGAAGCATACATGCAGTGCAAAAGAAGATCACTTGCTCTGTATAGTTTAATTTACATAGTATGTCAGAGTAATCGACCACGGGTACCCCGAGGGCGGCAAGACAATATTTCAAGACATCGGGGCTAGCAAAGCCCCTCAGTCCGACTGTCTGGCCGCTCCTGCCGGCTTCCCGTCCGACTGCTCTGCCCGGCCGACTACCGGCTGCCGACTGCGCCAACCAGCCGCCTGCCAACTGCAATCCGACCCGACACCGACAAGACCCCGACGTGGCGGCCATACCGCGGACGAGACGGCTGTACCTCATGTCATCATGTATAGTGTCACTTGTCCCCTGGCACTATTTATGAAGTGACCTAGGGGACAAGCATGACACCCCATCATGCCCCCTTGTTCCCATGCCACTACCTAGCTTACTTCCTAAGCTACCCACATAGCTTACATATCAAGCTAGATCCACACTATATATATGGGCTCACATCCATCCATCCAGGGAGGATGAATTCCCTCACGCATGCATACATGCCACTCACGGTGGAGCACTCTCATGCCCACTTGCTAGCTAGCTCATACACCCATATAAGACATATGCAAAGCCAGATGCCGATGGCAGTGAGCTCAGATACAGCTCCAGGAGCAACTCTGTACCAGATAGATATACCAGATATACTCAGACATGCAGGAGTAGGGGTGTTATCTCTCCGGAGAGCCCCGAACCTGGGTAAACTAGTGCGTGCTACTCGCATACCCGCTCCCGGTCCTATCAGCAGCAGTCTTACCCTCACACTAAGCCCTTGTGGCATCTGTCGACTCGCAAGCCCCCCATGAGAAATACCACAACAGTTGGCGCCCACCGTGGGGCTGGTACTACTACTATGCTACCACGCTGCTGCTGGTTTCGCTGTCCGGGCGGGACCCTTTTTTCTTCATCGCCTCCGCCACGGCGTCACGCCATCTCTCCGATAACGCTCGGGGGCTCGACATCGACCCGCCCCCAGAGCGGCTGCGAGGGGTGGCGCGTCCTCGCCGTCGGCCTCTTCGTCTTCACCACCACGGCGTCGCGCCGTCTCTCCTATAGCGGTCTGGGGTTCGACATCGACATGCCCCCGGAATGGCCGCGAGGGGCGGCGCGTCCTCGCCGTCGGCCGCGCCTTCGTCATCACCACCGCAACATCGGCCGTCAGTCCGCGCGCGCGCCGTGCGCGGGCCTCGTTTCGGTCGGCCGTGGCCATCCACACGCTGCTCGCGTTTTCTTCCCTCCGTGTTGCGGCTTGCTCCAGGCAAAACACACGCTCACTCCTCCATATATCATCTATGCTTGCTAGCTAGATGCTAGTCACCAATGGTCAAACCATTGGCCATAGACTACACAGATACTACCCAGACCATTTTCATACACGAGACAGACAATAGTCAGATTACCTGTACACATCCCATACGCTAGTTGGATACTAGCTATGCACGGCTCGCCTCTTGTGCGTCCACTGCGCCGGCTGCAGTTCTGCACCCGCCGCAGCTCCGCTGCTTAGCAGCTCCAGCACCTCCTGCTGAGGAGCTCCTACTGCGGCGCCTCACGCTGCTCTGGCCTCGCGTAGCCGGCCACCACCCGGTCCGGCTGGACCACCTCCTGCTTGCTGGCTCTGGATGCTCCACGCCCGCGCCGCCGAGCCGCTTCCATCTGCCTCCTGCAGAACTGGGCAAGCGGCCTCCAACGCCACCGCCCCGACCGGTGCTCCCTAGTGCTCGTCCTCGACCAGCACGTTGTGCTTTTCCCCATCGTGCTCTCCAAACCGCGAGCGCGCGGCACCATCCGCGGCCTCTCCCATCGTCGGCTTCGCTGCGACCCCCGGCCGTGTCCGCATCTCCTGCGCGTGCTAGCCGCTCTCCGCCGACTGCTACGCGCATCTTGGCCGGCTCCAGCGCGTCCGGCTCCACAACGTCGCTTCCGCCTGGCCGGCCTGGCCGATTGCTGCCCCCCCGCCCGTGGCTGCCTGCCCCTGCGCAAGGCGACTCCTCACCCGGTCGGCCTGGCCGGCTGCTGGCCCCCGCTTGCCCCGTGGTCGGCTTGCCGGGTCCGGCCACTCCCACTGCGGCACGTGCCCACGCCCGGCTGGCTTCGGACCTCTCCGCCTGCCTTCCCCGTCAAACCGAACGGCCGACTCCGCCGCCTACCGGCTCCACTGCTTCGCCAGCAACCCGGACGGCCGGCTCCACCGCCTGTCGGCTCCACCGCAACCCGGCCGCCGGTTTGTGTCGCGTCCGGCTCCCCGCCTGGGCCCGCTGCTGGGTCCGCCCAGTCGCCTGTCACCCGTGCCGGCTCCGGCTCCGACCCGGCCGGCTCTCGTCCGCCAGCTCCAGGCCGCCTCCTACGCCTCGCCTGCGTCGGGCCGGCTCGGCCTTGCCTTGGCCGCCTCCGCCTGCTCCGCCCCCACACGCCTTCTCCGCCGTGCGCCCGCTGGCCCACCGTGCCGTCTCGATCCGGCCGGCTGCTCCGCTCCCGGCTCGCCGATGCAGCCGGCTACTGCCGCGTCTGCTCACCGCCCTCATCTCGCCGGCTCTGCGCCGATTCCAGCCCGCCGGCTAGGCGTGCCAGCCGGCCGCCTCCGTGTTCCGCCCGCCTGCTGGGCTCGCCCGAGTGATGGTACATGAACAACTACCTGTCATTATAAGTACACTGACAAAGGACAACATGTACTTACAAGAACAATGCAGATCAAAAAAACAATGGCATTGGATATATTCTACACTAATGTAACCATTCATGCAGATCAGATAATTTGGAGCGAACAATTGATAAGCAGGCTATCATGCATACTGCTGTCACATAATGAACCAGGTATTTATGCAAGTAAAGTGATACAAGACAACAGGTACTAAAACGAGCAAAGCAGCGAGCGGCATATTTGCGATATCCTGTCGTTCTTGTCAAACCGGAATTCTTCTTCGAGCAGATTTCCTGCAAAAAAGATCCGTAAGGCACATGCGGAAAAGTAGAAGTTCAAATTGTCATGTGATTTCATAGATAGTACCTCATCCTGGGAACGAGACCAGTGCATAACAAGGTTTTTCCATTCAATGTCTTCTAAATTTACCACAGGAGACTTCACCGGCAATTCGTTTATAGACTTGCCAGCAAAGTGTGATTTCCTCAGGTAACACCGATACTGCTGCAATGCTTCCTTGAAAAGCACAAGCAAGCTTTGCTCATCGTGACTATCCAGATTGACCCTCACCTGGTTACAACAATGTAATGTAAATCATTGATGTGTTCAATCAGCAAAAAATAGGAAAATAATAACCATGAATAATAGCACTTAATTACAAGTAAGTTGGACAGGAAGATGTGAAAATGGTGTTTGTCTTCACAATAATCTTCCCATGATGGGAATATATGCACGTAGTCCCTAACAACATTGAAAGCATTGTCTTTTAAACTGGGAATAAATGGAATGGGGTTCCAATCTGCAGGAATTGGTCGTCTCTGAAGTTGGGATAGATCTTCGGCCGGTGGACTTGCTGTACTTTTTGTTGTAGTGGGATTTTTCTGTGGTACAGCTGGTGCTATGGCAAATGAAATCGGTATACCTTTTGTTGGAGTGCAAGTCCTGTGTGGTGGGGCTAGTGGTGTGGCCAGTGAAGTATGGGTACAGTCTCCTGGAGTCGGTCCTACGTTTTGTGTCACTGGTTGTACAGCCAATAGAAGTGGGGTGATGTCTGATTTCTCCGGCACCACCACGTTTTTCAAGAACTTTGCTAGTGCTCCTTCAGGTTCGGCAATCACCCTCTTCCTTTTTGATGTCTAATGCACAAGAACAACATTTGAGTGGAAAAACATGGTATGATGACAGATGGAATATGTATTGATAATGGATGGGCATGGCATTTCGACATACATGATGAGTAAACTAAGCAGATGGCGGTGCAACAAAGTAGAAAAAAATGCAAGACAACATATGCAAGATACCCGCAATCAATAAAACATTGCCAAATTAGAACAGACACCTTGATGGGTGAACAGGACAGGCCATTTGCCTTTGACTCCTCGAGGTTAGAATAGTCATTAGGATCATATTCTGAACAAGAATCAACAGGTGGGGATCGTATGAGTTTCATTGCATCCAGAAATGGCACTCAATGCCTTGGTGCCAATTTTGTAAGTCATTGCAGCGTTTAGCTTCAAGAGTGGACTGCTGCTAGTGCGACACAAAGCAGCTACATAGATCATAGTGTAGATATAACAGGAAAACCTTAAGCATCAGAGTAAAATCAGCAAAGTGGAACTTGCTGGAATATATGTGCTAGTATTGCCGGTACGGCTAGAAAGGCTTTGGATACCAGCTCTCTTCAAGTGAAGGTGCGGTACTGTTAATATCAGTGTAACTCTCAAAGGCGACATAACTCCCCGCATTTCCTTGCTATTCTTATAGGATTCAAGTGGGCAGGCCACTACAAATCCTATTCCTATGTTTACAAGATCCTACGAATCAAAGAGGCTCAAAGTGTCCATCACAACCGACCGTATAGACCTCTACACTGCAAATGTCCCTGCTCATCTTCAGTACAAGGAACATACTGTACTACTATCATACTCCCTCCGTTCCAAAATATAAGTCTTGGTAGAGATTTCCACTATGGATCACATACAGATGTATCCAGATACATTTTAGAGTGTAGATTCACTCATTTTTCTACATATGTAGTCCATGGTGGAATCTATATGAAGACTTGTATTTAGGAACGGAGAGAGTAGATATTAAAGAAGAACGGAAGAGGAACATGGTAAAGAAGAGCAAGCAGATTTTGGATAATAAAATGTTGGTTGCGCAGTGCCCACACATGATGAACCAGAGCGCATTAAGAATGCAACTCCCAGTTGTCTCTCGACCATTTCAGGCGGTTGGATGAAGATCCTACGTCTCCTAACCCTTCTTCTTCCTCGTCTCTGATTTTTCCCATACAGAACACCGCACGGGCCACCGGCCCCCACCGCCTGTGTTCCTCCGCCACCCCCACTCCCCACCACCGGCCCCCACCGCCTGTCTCCTAACCCCGCGTCGAGTTTTCTTCGTTCGGCAAGGCCCCACAACCACCCGGGCCCCTTCGATTGCACCGGCGAACTCCGGCGAGATCTGGAAAATTGACTGACCCAATTTTGAAATTTAGTCTACTGTGATTTAACTAGTGCGGAATATAAAAGGGGAAAACCATAAGCATTGGGAGTATAGTGTTGAGCGTGCCATGGCGGATCTGAAGGTACAAACCGGGCAAAGGCAACTTCGCAACCAAGACAAGAAATCAGACTAAAGTAGTGGCGATCTATTTTCTTGCTGTGATAAATAAGTTGAGCAGATAAGAAAGAGTATCGCCTCTCGTGCGGCGCCGTGTATGCATCTGCTGAGAATTTGACGGTGCTGCGAAAGCGATGGCTGTCGACGGCGTGGAAGTAGATCTAGGAGGGTAGACGGTGGCCGCGGGGCGCGGTGGACGAGACGGTCATAGGAGCGGCGCCAGCAAGGTGGACGACGGCGGGGATGAAGCGAGAGGACGGGATGCAAGGATCCCGGTCCGAAGCCGTGGATGAGAGAGGTCGATCTCTTGTAATGGACGGCGGCATCGGGGTATCAGCTCTGAAATGGTGGAGGAGGATGGCGGTGGATGGGGTGGCGGGCGGCGGCGGACGGAGGAGGGTGGGGTGGAGAGGGTGTTTTGGCGCCCACGGAGTACGAATGGGGAAAAGGGAGGTAGAAAGGAAGGGGGGACCATGTATTCAGGGCGCGCTTGTCTCAAATGCGAGGAAATTTACGAACTTAGCCCTCGTTTCAAATTTCTACTACATCACAGCAACATTAGTCGGTTGGGGATAGGACGGTAATCTCGCATACACCGAATATTTGCCGACGAGAGTTTGTTTTTGGCGCCCACCGTGTATGAATATGAATCAGGGAGGGAGTCGATTTCGGCCGAGGACACACTGTGTTTTGGCGCCCACCGTGTATGAATCCGGGTGAGAGGCGGTTACGTCACGTTTGGGTGAAATTACAAACCTACCCCTATCGAAACCTATAGAAATCCAGCAGATAGGCTTTGCGTGGCAGGGATAGGCAGTAGTGATTTCCATCTCGCAGATTTTGGTTTCGGGCGGTTACTGTGACTTTCCCCTCTTCGTTCAAATTTTACAGAGTGCACGCTTACCGTGCCAACTCAATTCGAATCCCATTTGTATTCTATTTTTTTGGGCGGAATCCATTTTCAATTGGAATTACATTCTATATACATCATTTTTTTATATATACATTCAAAAGCACAACAAAGAATTCTGCTCCTTTATATGTATAATATGATTTACAAATACAACGATCTCGAAATCTTAAGGTTGAATTCGAAAAAAATTAACCAAATTATGTTCTACTAAAATGTATGGATCAGTAATATCTACATATTAAATAACATAGATGTGCGTGAATTCATATGAGTATGCTTGTTTGATAGATCAATTTTGGTTTGAGTATGATTACATGTATCATCATCTCGAATTCAAATATTTGAATCCCTTTTTTGTTCACTCCTTTCATGCCCATCTCTCTCGCATGCATGCTCCTTCAGGTAGCTATCACTCTCTTTTCTCCAGCTCACCCGCACGCTCACTTCGTGTTTCTCCTATCCTCGCAAACATGGTCTCTCGATGTCTCCCTTGAGAAGTGTCACACTCTCCCTATCATTATACATTACACATTTTTCATTATCTCTCACGTCTCTAATGTTCTCTAGTATCACTCGGTACCTAAGCTTTCTTTTTCATTGCCACACACACAGTCTCCACTCTTCTTTCACTTTGTCTTTCTCTCTATGGGATTCTCTCACGCACCCTATATGTCTCTACATATGACTCATACCACTAAAATTACTCTCTCTCTCTCTCTCTCTCCTATAGACACAACATTTGTTGCGGTCTCCTTTTCGTCTCCATCCCAGACTGACATTATTCATTTGTTTACTGATCAGACAACCCCGACTACCGTCTCCTCTCTCTCACACACAGACACACACACACAACTCCTGCTTCCACTCCCCTTCCCGACTACCGTCTCTCTCTCACACATGCAAAACTCTCGCTTTCGCACCCCGACTCGTATTTCTCTCATGAACATTTATCGACTAGCTAGCCTCTAGATAGGTTTATACACCCGCACACTCGTGCTTCCACCATCGCATTCATGTCTCTCTGCCGCTCCTTGTATCTATGTAGATTTGTCTTCCCTTCTTGAGACACGCCCTCTCGATCGTGCACACACACACTATCGCCTCATTTTAAGCTGATATATATCGCACACACACACTCCTTGTGTCTTTGTCACACATGCACTCCGTCCTCCTCCACTCTCCCTCTCTCACACACAAACATGGTCTTTTTGCAACAACTAGCAAGATGCCCATGCGTTGCACGGAACATCAAGATGCATTTGTATGAGTAGTTTATCTTGTGGGGGAAAAGGATGAACGAGGGAAGACCTTATTTGCAAATGTGGAGAGGGGTGTGGGTATCTTTTTGCAAATTTGCCATAGTTTCCTTCCTATACGTTAGATATGGATCGGATGGCCTATATTGCAGGATGGCAGGCACACGATCATCACCGACAATGCTTTTTGTAAGAGTAGGGATAAAAATAGAGTTGGTGATGATTGTGGGCCTGAAATCCTGCAATGTAGGTCGTCCGATTTATATCTGACGGATAGGAAGGAAAATATGGCAATTTACCCGCACTCTTCACTACATTTGCAGATAAGGCCTTCCCTCGTTCATCCTTTTCTCCCACAAGATCTTGATGTTCCGTGCAACGCACGGGCATCTTGCTAGTAAGAGTAGAAATTAGACATATACCACTTCTCGAATCTTGAAACCAACAACATTCCTCCCTTATCTCATCAAAACCGCCAAAGGAATATATTTTGAGTGAAACATAACATATTTTTTAGTGATATACGTATTTCAAAACTAGACTTTTTTCTATCAAATCGGTGAATATGTATTAATCTACTTTGATCGTGTGGCAACGCATTGGCACATTGCTAGTAGTTATTATAATTTTCCGGACACCAGACAAATGGTGGAGTACATATACAATGAGAAGAGGCGCACGCACGCAGTCGGCCTCTCGCTGTCTCGCACAAATGAGTGTTACGTAAAGGCGATGTTAACAAATAAACCCTAAAACCCTAGGTGCATGATTGCTGCATTCGCGGGTACCGGGTACGTGGTGGAGCACCAATGTAGGAATAGTCAGCTCGCGCGATAATTTGATCCGTAGGAGTTGATGGTCGGGACCACCGGTGAACGACTTGGAGCGCGGTGGCTCGCCAATTGCCACAGATCGAGTAGCCACATTTAAAATATAGTTTTTTAGCGGGGTTACGAGTTCCGGTTTTCAATGGCGCGTTATAAGTAGTAAGTAGTTTTTAGAACGATTGGTATGGAGCGAAAATGGAATTCGTAGTACTATGTACCTCCTTGGTGTATGGTTGTATGGTTTTTTTTGCGATGGAGGTTGTATGGGTTTATGTTGCGAGATGTTGAACCGGGTAGTTCTAGGGAAAATACTATGGTTTAGATTTAGATGCTGGTTTTTAGTAATGAAAATCGGAAGGGGAAAACCTTCTTTGATTAAAAAAAAACTACTACCTCCATTCTGGTTTACTAGTCCCCATCGTACTTTGGGTCAAAGTTTGTCCATGAATTTTACTTGTAAAATGTGAATGGAAAACGAGATGCATGCATGAACACTAGTTACTCTAACCCCCTCTCCTCTTTAATTCTTTACCACATCAGCATGTTTGCTATTCCCGTGTGCATGATACCAGCTAAGATACCACCATTATGGCCAGCCTTAATCATCACATGCAATAATTTAGTGCACCTTGAAATATGAACATGTGTGGGGCATGTATGTTTTTAATGACTTGAGACTATACCTAGCCCGGCATGCAAGATGACTTATTATGCACCGTTCCCCATACCTGCACTCCTGCAGGAAGCCTGTTCGTCTCCAAATCTTTTCCTCTCCATGTGTGGAAACAATATGCATGCCAAACTCTCCTTCTCCCTCCGGCGGTCCCACCACTCCACCCCGTGTGAAAAAATTTGCATGCATGACTCTCCTCCCCCCACGCTCGTCCAATTCGTTGTGACCAGCAATATTTCCACCCCTTCGCTCCCCCGTAATTTACTCCAACAAATATGCCCACGTAGTTGTTACTTAACTGCATGTGCATTGGGTCACTGACATATGGGCCCAACAGGGGTCTGGCCCACATGTCAGTGATGCATCTGGACCTCTAGTTAAGTCAGTGCAGCTCAGTCCATATCCTACGTAGGTGTGCCATTGCTCGCTATAAATATTGCGCCTCCCACAGCATCGCTATCTCCTCCCCCTCACGTTCACATTCATCGTTATCTCCTCCCCCTCCCTCTCACGTCGGCCACCATGGCATCGCCCCTCCCAAGCCCTAGGAGCCCCTCGCTGCACCGCGCGGACGGTCACGCGTTGCCGTTCCATTCCTCGCCGCCACTAGTCGAGGAGGACGCATCGTTGTTCCGCTCCTCGCTGCTACGCGACGTGTCGCCATTCCGTTCCTGGCCGCCACTAGTCGAGGAGGATGCGTCGGCATTCCGCTCCTCGCCGCGACGCGACGCATCGTCGTTCCGTTCCTCGCCGCCACTAGTAGAGGAAGATGCGTCGGCGTTCCGCTCCTCACCGCGACGCGACGCATCGTCGTTTCGTTCCTCGCCACCACTAGTAGAGGAGGATGCGTCGGCGTTCCGCTCCTCGCCGCGACGCGTCAAGGTGGACGCGTCGGCATTCCCAATCTTGCCAGCACGCGCGCCGGCGGATGCGTCGGCTCCCCACTACGAGGAGAATATTGCGCTGCCCGCTGAGCACCCTAGCCTTGAGGAGCTTTGGAAAGAAATGGATGTCGCCTTGTGGGAGGCTTTGCCTCCAGTAGAGCGCGCCAAAATAGAGGCGGAGAAGAAGGCCGACGAAGAGAAGCGCACCGCGGAACAAGCTGCATGGGAGGCCTATGTCGCGTCCGAGAGAGTCAGGCGATTGGCTCTTTGGCAGAAGGCTCATGCAAGGGCCGTGAGGGTGGCGGAGGACGCTCGTGTCAACGCCCTGAGTGCAGTTGGGCCCAAGCGCCTGATCTATGCTTGGCGGTACGTGTACCGGGTGCACGCTTCCAGCAAGGAGGAGTACCTGTTGGCGCCGGATCACCACACCGGTCAGATCGCGCTTGCCCGCCGGCAAGCCGCCAATCAGCACCTCGCGAGTTGCGAGGCTGAGGAAGAGGCGTTGTGTCAGTGTGCTGGGAAATGGTCGTGCACCAGGGCACTCATGGTGCGCCACAAGCGCTCCTGCGAGCGCCGTGGCTTTTAGGAGGAGTATAATTTTTGTTTCGTAAGGCGATGTCATTAGTTTTGGGACGCAAATGATAAATCCCGAACGTTCAGGAATTTTTAGCATCCTTAATTAAGTATGTAAAAGGGAAAGTTTGGAAACCTTGCGTATTCGTACGCATTTTGCAAGTACGTGCATATAGCACAAACTTTACTATATACTATCGCACTACACGTCTCTCTCGATATATGCTTACAGACTGTGGTACTCCCTCTGTCCAAGTCAATAAGTCATCTTTGGTTGTGCACTGTGACCAAGAAGGAGGGAAGACTTATACACCTACACGGAGGGAGTACTACTATTACTTATGTACGTGCAAATGCACGTTTTAACATTGCGATGCAGTTTTTGTAAAAGTAGAAAAACAGCACTAGTCAATCTTGTGAAACGATTCAATGCAAAACAAATGCAAAAATGCTCGTTTGATTGTTTACTTTTAGCTTCCTTCTCTGTGGTTATTTCTCTGTCGTACTTTGTACGGAGTATCTCACTGGTTGGAAAGGTATGCAAATTCCCAAACCGCTTCCTACACCCTGTATCGAATTTTTTGCCTAAAAAGTTGTGCCATGCAATTGGAATTCCAACTTGAGTACTACTACTACTAGGAGTACTAGGGGCCAGTTCTTTTAGGCTTCTAGATTAGTAATCCCATAACTACTACCTTCGTCCTGGTTTATTGGTCCCCATTGTAATCTGTGTCAAATTTTGATCATAAATTTAACTAATGAAATGTTAGTGCAAGTCACATGCAGTACTCCATCCGTCTAGGTGAGTAAGTCATCTTAGAGCAAGGTTAATAGTAAAGCCTGCTGCCGGCTCTATAGTAGAGCCATGTCACATGTCGCCTCTATTTGAAAAAGTTCATACGGTAGAATGGATGTAGTGTTGGATATACATTTAATGCATGCATGATGTGCTAGGCAAAGGAAAGTGACAGGATTGGCTGGGGGGAGCTGAACGCCGGCCGTAGCGCTCTCATGGGCTGCATGCGGGCTCCTTTTCCTCGTTGCTTGTGCTATCGCCCGATGACTCGCGAAGGGCCCGCTTGGTCCTTTCTTCTCACTTCTCTCTCCTCCAGCTATGATTTTGCTGATGTGGAAGATGCTATAGCCTGCTGACTAGTCTCTATTGTACTTGCTCTTGGGTTGTGCACCGTGACCAAGGAGGAGGAGAAAACGAGAAACATTAATGTTTATTTGCTAATTAATAGTATTGCATGCAATGAACTAACCACTGCATGTCGTGTTTTATATCTCAAGTCATTAAAAGAATGCACACTCTTTATCTCTTATTGGTTGATATGTCAAGAAACAAGAAACGAGGTAGAAGTTAATGCATCATGCCTAAGTGTTTTGGGATTATTTGGTTTTCATAGGATGACATACACACCTAGACGGAGGGATTACAATGGTGAGGAATAAACCAGTTAAATCTTTGGTCAAAATTTAGCACAAATTACAATGGTGAGGAATAAACCAGGACGGAGTAGTAGTTTAGAAGCCCAAATAAATGAGTGAGGTGCCTTATTGTTACTCTCCACTGTGACTAGTCTTGTGGGAAAAGCTGGGGAAGCCGCCAAAAGAACTGGCCCTAGGAGTAGTAGCTAGGGATCGAGTGTGCGAGATGAAACGGAGAAAGTAAATGCAGAGAGATGAGATGCAAAAAGACGGAGGGATGTGATGGTTGCTTGTCCGTTTATTTTACCAGGCCACTTATTACTAGGAGTGGTTGGGTTTTGTGATATGACGGCTTTACTGCCACGCCACGAGCGGGGTAAGAGGTGAGACTCCCGTGCAGCGCCACCCTCTACACTTGTACTACATCGGTCGTGGTTTATTAGTCCCCCATTGAATTTGACTGAAGATTTAACTGACAAAATGTTAGTGCATGTCAACAAAAACTATATCGTTGGATTCGTATTTTAACATAGTTTTGAATGATATAATTTTGGGTGACATGCATCAGCATTTATCGTACTATATATAATGTTAGTTCAATTTTTGGTCGTACTAATCTATAGTAGTAAAGTGCCCGTGCGTTGCACCGAAGAGTGAAATGCATTGATCGGGGAGTTGTTTATTTTGACAAAGGATGTGGGGGTCATCTCATGTGTAACGGGTATCGATAGGTTTCTTCGGATATTATTTCATCTCTAGAGCTCACAAACATCCGGGTGAAATAGATAAAAAGGTATCTTTTGCAAACAAAAGCGTTCAACTGTTCAACCTGCATCCAAAACTTGTGAAGAAATAACACTTATTGTGCTTTGCAAGAAATGATCTTTTCTATACTATCTATACTACTATATAGTATACGAGTCCTGGATTGCACCTAGAGCATCAATCCTAGCCACTCATCTCATAAATCTAACGGCTGATATTGGAGGGATTCGCAGTGAACAATGCCTGCAGCTGAATCTACTTGGTTCTGGAACCATCGCTGCACCATGTCATACCTTCCTGAAAAGAAGACCTATGCCTCCTCTACTATGCTACAATTGTCAGCTTGTGATGAGTAAAAAAAGAGTTGGTTGTGAGCCGATGTGAGATGGTCTGGAGGAGAAACTAAAGTTGAAGTAAACAATTTGTGGGTTCCACCACGTACTTTTTTTAATATTCTTCGAAAATTTCTGGATGACCGCAGGCAGTAGTTGCATTTTGTACTAGCAATCAGTAAATTTCTAAACTCTATTTCGTGTGCATCAACAATAATTTTTTTGCTCGGAATTCATTTTTTAAAGTATTTTTTTGGTGGAATCACACCATACTATTAATACGTGCATTGCACGTGCATACACACTAGTAAGAATTAGTTTTTGAGTATCAATTGTTATACATGTTGGCTACAGATGAGATGGCACTTTCTTATAGTCAACAGCTGGCTATACTATTAAGTAATATTAACCATGCCCTTATACACCTAGACGGAGGGATTAAATCAGGATGACTTGCAAGCGGGCAAAGGAGATGTAAGAAATGGTTCATCGTAAGTCTTTCACCAGTACTGTAGTAAAAATTGATACATGGAAGATTCTAGACTAAACCATAAACAGATACACTTTTATTCATGCGTGATACTCCAATAGAGCGATATCCTGCATGGAAGTTTCCACATGCTTAGATAGCAGATTACATTGAGTGAAGACTAATGATCAACATTTAACTTGATAATGTGTATGTCCACGTGAACCTCCTTGGAGTCCCCGTGCACCGCGTCGGCGGGTAAAGGATGCCATGGGTTTTCCAAGTCCACATTAGCGGGATAGTCCGAGCTCCCCAGAGTTCAAGTCCGTTCGATGAGGCCGGTGTCACCGCCCACGCGACCCGGAGGGGTAGTAGCACTGACCACACACGCGTACATCGGCCTCATGTCAGTGTCAGCGTCAGCGGCGTCGCCCCTGACGCACATTACAGAGACGGGGCGGCGACCTACGCGGGCCTCGCCGGTGCCCATGATCAAGAGGAAGACGCTGTCCTCCTCCTCCGAGACTAGCAGGCGGTGGTGATCCTCCAGTGACTCCGGCATGGTGAATGGGTAGCACGTCTCGTACTTGATGTTCTCCGCCAAGGGCCAGCAGTGACCGCTGCACGCATCCGTGAGGTGATGCACCATGTCCGCCGGCGAGCCACAAAACAGCATCGGGCACTCATAGCAGTGGACGAAGGGCTCCTTGGAGGCATTGACCAGGCCGTCCATGAAGCGGGAGTGGCTGTAGGGGACGTTGCGCCAGATGAATATATGAGCAAGTTACTACGAGATTTAATTAGAATAAGCACAAAATAAATCATGACGGCTATAACAGAGATGAAACTAATCATGTGGACTAGCATAGTAGTAGGATACATAGTAGAAACATGAATTCTACCACGATTTCGAACAGGAAGGATAGAAACAAATACGGTGCAACGGGAGCAGCACCGTTGGCGTTGAGGTTGTCGCCCATGTCCGAACATCATGTAGACAAGGGCCCTGTTTGGATACTCTAACTCAGTTAGAGGTTAGAGTTAGATTCTAACCTTGTACTAGCTCTGAACTAACTCTAACCAAAAATATGTTTGGATGGCAGGGTTAGATGGAGCGCAGATACGGCGAGGCGCCTTCATGGGCGGTGTGAGAGGGAGGGAGGAAGAGGACGAGAAGCTTCGAGGGAGTGGGGTGGGATCTGCCACGGGAAGAGCGAGGGAAAATTGTGCTTTTTAGTGGTCCCGAGAAGAACTAACTCAAATAAGCACCTCTTGGGTGGCTTAGTTTTTTGGGGTGGGTTAGATGGATCTAACCCAAACTAACCCTCCTATTTGGATATTTTTGGGTTAGTTGATTCCGAACTAATCTAAACTAACTCTAACCCATGGATCCAAACAGGGCCACGGTCTTTGAGCATGGTTCGTAGTCGTTCCATGCTCGGGCATTGAAGTTTGTAACTATTTTAGATTAGAATATACTACTCCTCCGGTGCTAGTAGTAGAGCAGAGTCCTACTCTACTACTCTACTCAAGCAAGTTAGGGCATAGCACTGTAGGGAGTACCAGTACTGTGATCACTCAAGCAAGTTGTCTGGCATCGACATGACCCTACGTTGCTGGTATGTGTCTCGTAAGTCAAGCGATGTGCTGTAGTCATCATCACCTGTCCACTTCCCGCAGCACATATTCGCTTCTCCATCTTTGTCCGCACATAATCTCGTCCAATTCCATCCCCGCTAAGGCGCCTCCCCCCTCATCCGAAACCCAAGCACTAACAATGGCAGAACCGAGCAGGGTCCACCGAAAGAGTGGCTGGAATTCGCTCCCCACAGAGGTAATCAAGCTCATTGTTTCGCGTGTGGACAATCTCAGTACCATGCAAGGATCATGATGGCAGCGCGGTTTCGTTCATCAGGCAAAACTGTGTGTACAGAGCGTACCATGCGTCTCTGCATGCACCATACCCTAATATGTGCCGCCATGCTCTGCAGCCCAAAGTAACAGAGAGGGTCGCAAGTATCAGACTTCGACCCGCTGGCTGGAGTTTCCCCCGTCAGGCACCCATCTGTTTCAAGCCGTCAACCAATCTCCACAGCTTAATAAATAGTAACGTCTAACTGAGCCAGTTAGTTAGATGCGTACACTTGGTGTAGTAGGATCTTTATTTAGTTTGATGCATACACTTGTTCTTTTTTGGTAGCCCTTTTGTAATGATGGCTGATGTTTGGTTTGGAAGAGAGAGCTGCGTCTTCACTCTTCTGGCCTGCTTACTGCTTCTGTTGCACCCTCAGCCCTGGTTGCTGCTGCTGCTGTTTTCAATGTACAATCAGTAGTATATTTCGTCTGTTTGTTGAATAAATGTGTTGTTAGAACGACAAACACAATGTTTTGGGAGTCGTTGCATGGTTCGATCTTTAGTGCCCCGTACCATACATAGAGCATAGTATTTTTCATACGGAACACATTTTCCACTTGTTGATAACATGCATCCCACTGATGAAGGCCCAATAGAGAAGCCCATAATTAACTAGAAGGGAGGCTCTCACATAAATCCGGCCCAGGTACATGCTCATGGTCCCCTAAACATAAATAAGTAAATAAATAAATAAAGCTAAATGCTCATGCACCAGTTCTTTGGGAAAATAGGTAGCCCAGTATTTCTTTTTGAAGAATACCCAAGCTAGGCCTATTTGTTTTCTCTGAATTACTGGGCTATAAATCTTTCAAGACGAGGAGGGATGCTTTTCGTCCTGGCTTAAGAGTATGGTCAATGTCTGTTAAAAGTAATATCAAAAGGGGTTGAAAATTACAAAAATTTTATAGCAAATGGGATATAAGTTTGTTTTTTTGTTTTTGTTCTTCACTGAAATATTATACGTATTTCATTGGATTTAACATTAGATAGTACTAATTTATTTTTTAATTTGTTTTACTATGGCTATTAATTTTTGGATTAAGAATATTTCGTTCCCCAGCAAAAATTTGCGAATTTTCAAAATTTCCCACATATTTAGTTAATTTTTTGACCCTCGTACTGACCAGAAAATGGCCAGCAATTCTACAAATGGAAAACGGGCTGCAATAAATTCCATATGAATTAGAAAATGAGTAAAAATTATAAAAATAATAGAAAATGGGCTGTACATGCCACATATTTCGAGGCTGGCTTGTTTACGCAAGGATTTGTCAGTGAACACACGATTCTAACAGCAGTGACTGTTGGATGTCCATCCAACGGCCGACGTGCTTCTTCAATCTCTGATCTTCCTGCTCCAGCCGGCTAAACTAGCGCTGGCGGGACTGCCTGCTCCCTCCTCTTGTGGACTGCTATGATGTCGCGCAGGCTTCCCCGGCCCACCCTACTCCCTCTGCTGGCCCGGCCGCACGCAATCAATTGCCTCCTTATTACGCGAAAAAAATATTCCTCCCACTGACATCTGGGGCGCACCGGTTGGGAGGCTGACCTGTGGGCCTACTAAGTTGACGCGTACGCAGGGCTTGTCAACTTAGTCAACAAATGATTCTAGCAGCAGTAACCGTTGGATTTGAATCGAACGGTCCTGCTGCTTCTTCAATCGCTGCTCTTCTTGCACCAGCCTCCCAAACCAGCGCTGGGGAGACCGCATGCTCCTGCCTCCAACGGCCGGTTGTGCTGCCGTTGAGGTCTCATCGCCCCTACTAATCCCACCGCTAGCCAGGCCATGCGGCGACGGCAGCCTCACACCGCAGCCGAACCAGTGAACCCTCGTACTCCTCTCCGTGTGGTCATCCACTGCCGCGTCTTCCCCGGCTCCGCTCGTCCCCTTCCTAGGCCTCGCCATCGTCCACCGCCTTGGTGCTCTCAGCGCGGTGTGGTCAACTTTGTCAACGACATTCCATCGGAAGAGTACTGTACGTGGAGAGGCTGACAGCTGGGTCCACAGCCACAACCCAGTTTTTTTTAATTTGCCAAGTAAGTTGCTTTGTCAGGCCTGTTGGGCTGCAAATCTTTCAAGACGAGGAGAGCTTTCATTCGGCTGGCCGAGAAGATGGCCCATCAGTAATGAGAAATGGGTTGTACATTTTTAAAACACATCAAACCGGCAATTAGTTTCAAATATCTTTTTTTTCATTTCGAGATTTCAAATTACATTAATTTTTATGCGTGGAGAATTTTTTGGATTTTATATTGATGTACATTTATTTTTAAAATCAGTTTGAATGTGAGTCAAAATTTCAGGATTAAAAACAGTTCGGACCGCACCGAAATATGCAAAATTTCGTATAATTTTTTAACCGTGGCCACAACATGTGTTGTAATGCTAACAAAAAGAATATGGGCTCCAAAAAACCTTAATAATTAGCAAATGAGCTGTAAATTATTAGAAATAATGGCAGATGGGTTGTATGTTGTTTTCCACAGATTTGAGGCTTTCCTAAAAAAAGGTTGACGCACAAGCAGTGATTGTTGGATGTCCATCCAACGGCTGTCGTGCTTCTTCAATCTCTGCTCTTCCTGCTCCAGTCGCTGAAACAAGCGCCGACGGGACTGCCTGCTCCCTCCTCCCCACGGCCGGCTCTGCTACCGCGCAGGCCTCACCACCCCACCGTACTCCCATCGCTGGCCTAGCCATCCATCTACTCACCCACACCTGCTGTTATTCTCCGGTGACGGCAGACGAACCAGTAAACCCTCGTACAGTCGTACTCCCCTCTACGTGGGAAACAACTGCCGAGTCTTCCCTGCCTCCGTGTCATTCCCTTCCTAGGCTTCACCGTCATCCATCGCCATGCTGCTCTCGGCACAGCCTGGTCAACGTGGTCAACGACCGACATGCATCTGAACTGGACTGTACGTGGAGAGGCCGACAGCTGGGTCCATGGCTGCACACAAGGAAATGCCTCCTTATTACGCGCAAATCCTCCACCTGACATCAGGGACACACCAAAAGGGCCTCTGTATTTCGCGAAAAAAACGTTACCGCCGCTGACAGCTCGGACCCACTAGCTATATCTTCGCACGCAAGGAAGTGCCTCCTTATTATGCACAAAAAAATGAATACTCCCCCTATTAGCTGGGACCCAGTATAGTGGCAGGATGACTTGTGGGCCTACTAAGTTGATGGGGACGGAGGGCTTTGTCAACTTAGTCAATATGCACGATTCTAGCTCCAGTGACCGTACGATGTCCATCCAACGGCCGTAGTGCTTCTTCAACCTCTGGTCTTCTTGGTCCAGCCGCCCAAACCAGCACCGGTTGTGCCTCGTGCTCCTGCCTCCCGTGGACGGTTGCGATGCGACGGAGGCCTCACCGCCCCCACTACTCCCACCGCTGTCCAGGCCATCCCTCTACTCACCCACACCCCCTGTTATTCTGCGGCGACGGCAGCCTCACACCACAGCAAACAAGTGAACCCTTGTACTCCTCTACGCGTGGGCATCCACTGCCGCGTCTTCCCCGGCTCTGTGTCGTCCCCTTCCTAGGCCTCGCCGTCGTCCACCGCCCTGGTGCTCTCGGCGCGGCGTGGTCAACGTGGTCAAGGAATGGCTTCCATCGGACGTGGACTGTACGTGGAGAGCCTGACAGCTGGGTCCACGGCCGTAGCAAGGAAGTGCCTCCTTATTACGTGCAAAGTAATTATTCCTCCACCTGACAGCGGGGACCCACCGGACGGGCCACCGTATTTCGCGAAAAAAATGTTTGCCCCTGACTGCTGGTACCCACCAGCTACATCTTCGCACGCTAGGAAGTGCATTCGGGCAAAAAAAGGATTCGCCCCTAGACTGCTGGGACCCACCAGCTACATCTTCGCACGCAAGGAAGTGCCTGACAGTCGGGACCCACCTGGTCGAAGCGTACGTAGCGTTGTCATTCTGGTCGCGAACGTGTCCGTACATATATACTGGTGGATGTAGAGGGGCGCACGTGTCGTAGTAGAGGCGCGTATGTGTCGTAGTAGATGCGCACACGTAGCATGTACACGTACATACAGCGGCCAGGGTGCAAGAAAGAAAATACGGCCACGTATGTGTACATACGGGCGGGGTCCCGAACGCCTACTCGCGCATACGTACGGCCAGGGCTCGTGTATATGGCTGGGTCGGAACGGAGAAACAGCGTCATCGTCGTGTTCATGGGGAGGCAACAGAATGCGTCGTGTTCATGGGGAGGCAACGGAATGCGTCGTGTTCATCGGGAGGCAACGGAACGCTTGGGAGCCAACCGGCTGCGTCGGAACGGAATATGTGGTCGTGTTCATCGGGAGGGCTTGGACGGAACAAGCGATGGAAACGAGGCCTGGCGTACTGCACAATGGAGGAAACGGACCTCCTACGTTCTGAACGGGGTCCTGTTGATCGGGAAGGGTGTGGCGTACCACAAAACGGAGGAAGCGGACCTCCTACGGTCAAAACGGGGGTCCTGTTGATCGGGAGGGATGTGGCTTACCGCAGAATGTACGAAACGAACCTTCTACAGTCGAAATGGGGGTCCTATTGATCGGGAGGGGTGTGGCGTACCGCAAAACGGACGAAACGGACCTCCTACGGTCGAAACAGGGGTCCTGTTCATCGGGAGGGGTGTGGTGTACCGCAAAACGGGACTCCATGGGATACTGTTCATCTCCACTGTCGACCTCCTCCAGCCTCCAGGGGCTACCATCGACCTCCTCCAGCCTCCACGGGCTCCTGTTCATCCAGCGTCCACCGCGCGCTACTCCATTGGCTACTATTCAACCACCCCTCCACCGTCTACTGTTCATCCAGCCCTCCACACCATGGGGTCCTATTCAACCACCCCTCCACCATCTACTGTTCATCCAGCCCTCCACCACACCACGTGGTCCTGTTCATCCAGAGGCAACGCCACCGCTCATTGTTCATCCACCCCCCCCCCCCCCCCCCGCGCTCAACGCTCACTGTTCATCCTAGAGGCAGCATTGATCGGCTTCAGTTAGCAGTAGTAGCGAAGGAATCGCTCGATCTGCTTCAGTTAACAGCCATCGGTCAATCGCTCGGGTTCAGTAATGTGTAGTCTGCAGTGCAATCACTTGGGTTCAGTTAGAGCCCAACCCCTCGCTCGGGTTCAGTTAGAGCCAACGCCTCGCACACATGCGCGTATGTGTACGAGAGAAACGCGCATCGCTTGGCCCCCGACCTCCCACCGTAACCGGGAACTCCCCGAAATTTTCCTCCCCCTCACTTCTACCACGGTTTTTTCCATCATGGACGGCCCAAAGAATGTCATGCAGCTGCGTCTCCGGCCCGCCCAGGACGAAAAGCCCTTTTTCGGTCATGATTTTTTTGTCATAGAAGTAGGATCCCACCACATCTATGATGATACCGGGTTTTGTCACAATTATCATCATAGAAGTGTCGTATGTATGACAGAAAAAAATTTCATTCGGCCTAAAATGTCACGGATGTGTCTTTTTTTTGTAGTGGTGGCACCGCGTTGAATCGAGCGAACGCGGTTCGCCCAAGCAGTGCTTGATAGTCACTGCGGAAAGGGGCGATTTCGAAGATTAACTCTTTGATACGGTAATTTTCTGGTGATCCGAAGATTACCTCGAGGGCAATGGAGCCTGTACAGCTAAACTCCATACCAGGTATGATGCCTCTAAAAGTGGCTTTAGTGGGCTTGATCACTGAATGATCGATGCCCATCTTGCGCACAATGTCCTGGTAAAGCAGATTTAAACTGCTACCTCCATCCATAAGGACTCGAGTGAGGTGGAACCCGTCTACTATTGGGTCGAGGATTAGTGCGACTGGATTGCCCTGATTGGCGTTAACCGGACGATCCGTGCGGTTGAAAGTGACCGGCCCTAGCTTATATTGTGGGACGGCTAGTTCCGTTGAGCCGCCATCCCTAAGGGTGCGTATCTGGTCCAAGTTGGCAATTTGGGTGGTATTTACCACATTCACCGATTGAATATGGGGGGGGGGGGTTTCTTTTGCCCTCCTGTGTTCGGTGATCTGAGCTCTTTGTTGCTATCGTCGCTTTGAGACCCCTCTCCGTCTTTGGCGCCTGCCTTGCCAGCTTGTTTGAAGACCCAACATTCTCTGTTGGTATGGGTGGCTGCCGTTTCTGGGGTGCCATGAATTTTGCATTGGCGAGCGAGTATGCGGTCCAGACTGGATGGACCCGGATTTGTATTTTTGGGTGGCCCTTTCCGCTGACCGGACTTTGAGCCCCTGAACCCGGCATTAACTGCCGTATTTTTGGCGTTTTCACCATATTTGCAGCGCTTGTGTTTGTTGCGTCGTGGTTTTCCATTGCTATCCCTGGCTTCTGATATGCCAGGTTTACTTGTTGTATTGGTACTACGAGCCAACCAGCTATCTTCGCCCGCACAAAAGCGGGTCATAAGTGTCGTGAGGGCTGCCATGGATTTTGGCTTCTCTTGGCCAAGGTGCCGGGCGAGCCATTCGTCACGGATATTATGCTTAAATGCCGCTAAGGCCTCTGCATCCGGACAGTCGACAATGTCGTTCTTCTTGGTTAGGAACCAGATATCTTCTCCCTGGCTGCTGAGTTATATGACTTAAACCATCAGCGTCCGACGGTCGCACATAAGTGCCCTGGAAATTGTCCAGGAATGCCTCTGCCAGGTTCTCACATCTTCGATGGAGTTTGCCGGCAAGCTATCGAGCCAATGCCGAGCTGGCCCTTTGAGTTTTAGCGGGAGATACTTGATGGCATGTAGGTTATCCCCACGGGACATGTGAATGTGGAGGAAGAAGTCTTCTATCCATACCGCGGGGTCTGTAGTACCATCGTACGATTCGATGTTTACGGGTTTAAACCCTTCTTGGAATTCATGATCCATTACTTCATCAGTGAAGCATAAGGGGTGTGCGGCACCTCTGTGCCGGGCTGTATCGCGTCGCGGTTCATACGAGTCTTGTCTGCCGTGTTCGGCTTGGCCGGATTTGCTTTTAGTGTATCCGGTGTGATGATCATCGTCGCGTATTGGTGCGCGCCCCCGTGATCCGAAGATCGATCTTGCATGTTTTTCCTTGTTTTCCAATACGTCTCGCAGGTCCCGCGTGTTGCCCCAGGCCTTGGTGTTTTTGTTTGATTGGTGGCGGGGTGCGGGCTTGACTTCTGGCTGAAATGCCTTTTTGTCTTGGCCACGAGGTGGTCCGTCAGGCGCATCGTACGCTGGTGATGTGGGTTTCAATGCTTCCTCCTCGAGGTGAGGTAGCAACCTGCGCTTTGGATAACTCTTGGTTGGGCGCTTGAGTTCGTATTCCTCGGCCGCAAGGACTTCGGTCCATTTGTCTGCTAGCAAATCTTTATCAGCTCGAAGCTGTTGTTGCTTTTTCTTCAAGCTATTTGCTGTGGCTATAAGCCGGTGCTTGAAGCGCTCCTGTTCGACGGGATCCTCAGGCACGATAAATTCTACATCGCCGAGGCTCACCTCGTCTTCGGAGAGAGGCATGTAATTGTCCTTCTCCGATTCTCCATCTGCTGCCCGCTCTAGAGGGCTAGCTGGTTCACCCTCCCGCTCTAAATCGTGCTGGGGGGGATTGTTATCGTCTTCGGCACTATCCAGAGTGTTATTATCTCTTGTGCCGGTATCACTACTTTTGCTATGGCGGGACTTAGAGTGGCGCCGTTGACGTCGGCGCTTGGGTTGCTTCTTGGAGGGGTCATCCTCCGCTGCCTCATTGCCATTGCCTTCTTTGGAGGTGTCCACCATGTATATATCATATGAGGAGGTGGCGGTCCAGCTCCCTGTGGGCGGTGGTTCATGTTCGTCTCCTGCATCGTCATCCATATGGTCGATGTCTTCGGAGTCGAAGTCGAGCATGTCGGTTAAATCGTCGACAGTGGCTACTAAGTGGTTGGTGGGTGGGCAGCGAATTTCTTCGTCAGCCGCATCCCATTCTAGCCAGACATAGTTTGACCAAGGTTCTCCTGACAAGGAGAGAGACCTTAATGAATTTAGCACATCACCGGAAGGCGAGTGCTGAAAAATATCCGCGGAGGAGAACTCCATGATCGGTGCCCAATCGGATTCGATAGGCACGGATGCAGGCAGCTCAGAGTCCGTGGCCGGAGGCGAATCCAGTGGTTTGGCAACATGGCTTTCATAAGGGGTGAAGTCAGTATCCACTCCATCGCCACTAAGAGTGCGGCCTCCATGGCGGGGTCTATCCCTCTGTCCTCGGATGGCGCAATTTGCTCCGGATTTAAGGCCGGAGTAGTTCCAGATGCGATCTCCCGAACACTGTCCGACGGCAGAGTTACGTCATGCTCGTCGTGATTGTGCGGCGCACCTGACATGGGCTCGAATCCATCGAAGATCAAGTCTCCGCGGATGTCGATAGTGTAGTTTAAGTTTCCGAACCTCACCTGATGGCTAGGGGCATAGCTCTCGATCTTCTCCAGATGGCCAAGCAAATTGGCCTGCAGTGCGAAGCCGCCGAATACGAAGATCTGTCCGGGAAGGAAAACCTCACCCTGGACCGCATCGTTACCGATGATCGAAGGGGCCATCGAGCCTTATTGTGACGACACGGTGGAACTCTCAATGAAAGCACCAATGTCGGTGTCAAAACCGGCGGATCTCGGGTAGGGGGTCCCGAACTGTGCGTCTAAGGCGGATGGTAACAGGAGGCAGGGGACACAATGTTTAGCCAGGTTCGGGCCCTCTTGATGGAGGTAATACCCTACATCCTGCTTGATTGATATTGATGATATGAGTATTACAAGAGTTGATCTACCACGAGATCGTAGAGGGTAAACCCTAGAAGCTAGCCTATGGTATGATTGTCTATTGTCCTACGGGCTAAACCCTCCGGTTTATATAGACACCGGAGGGGGCTAGGGTTACACAAGGTCGGTTACAAAGGAGGAGATATACATATCCGTATTGCCTAGCTTGCCTTCCACGCTAAGTAGAGTCTCGTACGGACACGGGACGAAGTCTTCAATCTTGTATCTTCATAGTCCAACAGTCCGGCCAAAGGTTATAGTCCGGCTGTCCGGAGACCCCCTAATGTAGGACTCCCTCAGCCACCCTCTGGGCCAGCGTCTCCATATCCCTGCATGAGTAAAAACAAGTCAAGGAAACCAGCGCGGTATGAAGGAACGGAGATGATGAAAGGCAAGATGCTTACTCATCCTCCACCTCCTCGTCCACTGCCTTCCTCTTCCTTCTTGGGCTGAGAGACCCAAGATCGAAGACGACCTCCGTGTCGACGTCTGCAGGAGGAGGGGAAGGGGATGGAGTCCACCGACACTTGGACGAAGAAGAGGCGGTCGCTTTCTTCTTCGCCACCATGGCCTTCACCACCTTCGTCGTTGTCGCGGCCCTCGTCAGGCACATGACTCCCCCTGGGCCTCTTGCCGTAGCCCGGTCCTGCCGGGCCGAACCGGCTCACTAGAGCTGGCCCGCCATAGGACACGCTTTCTCCCTGTTGCCAGAGGGACATTAGCCCCGGCCTCTTCCTCGGTCGACTCCTTGACCACATCTCCGATGAGAGGGGCCCTGGTGCCGGCGCTACTGGCCTCCCTAGCAGGCTCTGCCCATCCGGCAAGCTCCTCCTCCTCCGTGGCCACCTCGGTCTCGATCTCCACGTGGCCGGCGCTGCCAGCTTCCCTGGCAAGCGCCGCCTCCGCCGCCCTGGCGGCTATGTAGTCTAGCTCCTCCTTGGTGGTGTCCTTGATAAGAAGTGGCTCATCGCGGACATACCTCTCTGACAGGTTGTCCAAGAACTCTTGCACCCGCTCCTCCTCTGGCTTGGCCCACCTTGGGTCAAGGCCGTGCACGTTGAAGTCCGGCATCATGGCGATGATGTCGGCTTGGCGAGAGTTGTTGCTCAGCAGGACCACTCCCACCGGCAACCCGGACAGAGGCCCCTTGACGACCTTGCCGGCCTTTGCGGCCTTGCCGGCTCTCTCAGCCCTGCGGTCGCCATCCACATCGAGCTAGAAAAGCCGCCGACAAAGATGAGCATGCCCCATCACCGTGAAGTTGTGCTTCAAGCCGGGGCGAAGCCTCATGACATCGGACACATTCCTGAAGAGCCAGGCTGGCCTCCCCTTGTTATGCAGTGGGGCGATGCGGTGGCAGATGATGTCAGCCCCAATCATCTCAAGAGTGAGCCTGGCCATAGTGAGGCGATGGATCCTAGTGGTAGCGATCCCGAGCTTCTTGTCATCAGCGTCGGTGTCGCTCCAGTCCTTGCGGTGGACTGGCTGGCTCTGACGAACTTGGCAGAACTCTTGCGGATCCTCCTCCTCGATCCATCGCCACTGGCCCTGCCACTCCTCCCACCTCTCCTTCTGGCACCCTCTGGATACATGCCTTTCTCTTGGGTCCGTGGGATCCAGGTGATGCGGGGAAAGAAATAGTAACGGAAAAGCGTAGTGCTGGGAAGCATTCCGGCAAAGCCCTCGCAGAGGTGGGCGAAGAGGGCCATACACGCCACGACATTCGGGGTGAAATCAAGAAGGTGGAAGCCGAAGGTGTGCATGACATCGTTGAAAAAGTCGAAGAAAGGGGGGCAAAGCCCGCAGGAGAAGTAGTCAGTGAAGAAAGGATACCGATTCGGGCCAGCCTTGGCAAAATTGGTGGGGATGATGTGTGTACCCGGATGCCCCTTCGTCTTCACCCCCCATAGAGGCTTGAAGTTGTCCCTGAGGTGGACTGCATCAACCGTCGAGGGGAAGACAACAAGCTACGTCTGAAGCACCATCGACTCGCTCTCCGGCATCTCCTTCTCATCGGGGTCCTTGGCCACTCGCTTGCCCTTACTGGTTTTGGGTGCCATGGCGGCTGGGAAAGAGGTGAAGAATCTGGAGTAGTGGAAGGTTGGGGGGAATGGGGGCGCGGCAGCGATGGATGGAGGAGGGAGTTTCGGCCTTTTCGCTTGAGGAAGAAGAAGGGGGATGGCGGTTCCAAAATTGGAGAGACGCGAAGGGTAAATGAGCAGTGCACCCACAGTTTCCCCTTTTTCTTATAGGGAAGGCGGGGGGTGCCTCTTTACCATTCACAGCAATGTGACGCATGAGGGCAGCAACTGCGCCACGCATGATCCCCACGTCACGCACGACCCCCACGTCGCGCGCTCATTGCGGGTCATGGGGAAGTACGACGGGCAAGGGAGTTACAACATTAAAACTCGGCCCCACGTGCCTGCGCACCGTTTTGGGCCTAGCCCAACAACGCGTCGCGCTTACGTATGGCCCAGGCCCGGGGGCTCCTGTCGGTGCATAGAAGTAGGGGCTCTCTTTTGTACCCCTTTACTTGTGCGCGGGCAGTTAGAGTCACGCCTGCGGCCGTTCCTAGCGGGCAGAGGAACCAGAAGCACAAGAATACCAGAGCAGCGCTCCAGCCAGGAGCACGAGACAACCAGAACAACGCCAAGACCAGAGACACAAAGAGCAAGAGGGCGAGGTGGACTCCCTCGGCAAGACCCTTGCCGGGGCAACTTACCCAACGCCAGCATAGCGCGCCACCCTTGAGCCCAAGGGTTCCAACACCACCGACCACATTGGAACCAAGGCTCGGGTGGCACCTCCATGATGACATACAAATATTTGTGAAGACAAAAGAGCCCACAAGACTAGACGATGACCAGAAGACACGACAATCGCAAGCCCCCTTGCCGAGGATGCCCCCGAGGCCCTGACAAGGCTCCTTGCCGAAAACACTCGCGTGGCCCCGGCAAGACTCTTGCCGAGGGCGACCACAAGACCCCGGCAAGACCCTTGTCGGGAATATACGCAGGACCGCGACAAGACCTTGCCGCCCCATAACGGCCCCAGCACAGCGGCCAACCCACCAACTAAGCCTAGTACCCACGTGGCAGTACGTGGATGGTAATCCAGCTAGTCAAGCACCTGTGTGGTGGCATGCAGATCTTCCTGAAGACTCTACCACCATGCCATCTCAGCACCTGTCAGCTTACGTGGCGTTGCATGCCTCGTTTGCCTGGACGCGTGTCGGAGCGAGGCGGAACGGCGACGGACGGGACGGGCCTCTTTACCATCCCCAATAAAGCAATGGGACACCTAAGGAGCGCATTTAATGTGCCTTGTCCTGGAATGACAGGCGATAAGCTTGTACACTATTTGTCGTTCCACCTCCTGTGTGCCACTATGGTGACCCGTTTTTGACTATAAAAGGAGGCCCGAGGCGTACTGAAGAAGGATTTGGATCTTTTGGACTACGCACGCACCGCAGCTAGTTCGGAAGCTCAAGAACACTCGAATATACACCAAAGCAGGACTAGGTTATTACGCATCCATGCGGCCCAAACCTGGGTAAACGATCTTTGTGCTGGCTACTAGACCCGCTCTTTGCACAACCCCGCGCCCGCCAACCATAGATGGGATCGCAGTGATCCCATGGGTGTCATTTCCACCGACACCACACAATCTATCCCTTTGATTCAACAACGAGAAGAGTTTGACCATGATGGTTTCCTATTGATACTAGTAAGGTACACGTGCATTGCACGCATGAGATTTGGTAACCAAATTATGAATAAGTACCACACTATAGCATGTAAGCTTTGGGTCCGAGCCAGAGAAGCGTTTCAGCCCAAAGTTCAGCCCGCACCCCGTGTCCACTCAGTCAAAGATACTAAGGCCCGGGGCAACACAGCGGACCTGTGAGACATCTTGGACAGCAAGGCAAAAATCGCAAGGTGAATATACGGGACACGAACACGTGCGCCCACACAGGACGATGATTGTGGCGTCGGATACACCAAGAGTAAATCCAGCCGGGCCGAATACAGCAGACAAGACTCATACGAACTACGGCGGGATATAGCCCGGCACAGAGGCGCCGCACACCCATTATGCTTCACTGATGAAGTTATGAATCATGAATTCCCGGAGGGTTTTAAACCTGTAAATACCGAATCATATGATGGCACAACAGATCCCGCTATATGGATTGAGGATTTCCTCCTTCATGTCCACATGGCTCACGGTGATGATCTACATGCCATCAAGTACCTCCCACTAAAACTCAAAGGACCAGCTCGACATTGGCTGAATAGCTTGCCAGCAGATTCCGTCGGTAGTTGGGAGGATTTGGAAGATGCATTTCTTGACAACTTCCAGGGCACTTATGTGCGGCCACCGGATGCTGATGACTTGAGCCACATAACCCAGCAGCAAGGGGAATCGGCTAGACAATTCTGAACACGGTTCCTGACCAAGAAAAATCAAATCATAGACTGTCCGGATGCAGAACCCTAGCAGCATTCAAACATAACATCCGCGACGAGTGGTTGGCCCGCCACCTCGGCCAGGAGAAGCCAAAATCTATGGCAGCCCTCACAACACTCATGACCCACTTTTGCGAGGGCGAGGACAGCAGGCTGGCTCGCAGCAACAATACATCCAGGAATCCGGATACCTCGGATACCAAAGACGTTAACGGTAGGCAGCGTCATAATAGACCAAAGCGCTGCAATAATGGCAATAACAACGAAGATACGGCAGTCAACGCCGGATTCAAAGGCTCTAGATCCGGTCAGCGGAAAAAGCCATTCAAAAGAAATACTCCGGCTCCGTCCAGTCCGGATCGCATACTGGATCGCTCGTGTCAAATCCACGGCACCCCTGAAAAGTCAGCCAATCACACCAACAGAGAATGCTGGGTGTTCAAGCAGGCCGGCAAGTTAAATGCCTAAAACAAGGACAAGGGGCTGCATAGCGATAACGAGGAGGAGCCCATGCCGCCGAACCCAGGGGGACAGAAGGGGTTTCCCCCACAAGTAAAGACAGTAAACATGATATATGCAACCCACATTCCCAAGAGGGAGTGGAAGCGCGCACTAAGGGACGTCTATGCGATGGAGCCCGTTGCCCAGAAGTTCAACCCATGGTCTGCTTGTCTGATCACCTTCGGTCGCATGGACCACCCCACTAGCATCCGTCATGGCGGATCGGCCGCACTGGTCCTAGACCCCATCATTGACGGATTTCATCTCACTCGAGTCCTTATGGACGGCGGCAGCAGCCTGAACCTGCTTTATCAAGATACAGTGCGAAAAATGGGTATCGATCCCTCAAGGATCAAACCCAGCAAAACCACCTTCAAAGGTGTCATCCCAGGTGTAGAGGCCCATTGCACAGGCTCAATCACACTGGAAGTGGTCTTCGGATCACCGGATAACTTCCAAAGCGAAGAGTTAATCTTTGACATCATCCCGTTTTGCAGTGGCTATCACGCACTGCTCGGACGGACAACATTTGCAAAATTCAATGCAGTGCCGCATTACGCATACCTCAAGCTCAAGATGCCAGGACCTTGTGGGGTCATAACAGTAAATGGAAACACAGAACGCTCGCTCCGTACGGAAGAGCACACTGCGGCCCTTGCAGCAGAGGCACAAAGCAGCCTGTTCAGACAGACCACTCATTCGGCGTTACAGCCCCCGGACACCTTCAAGCACGTCCGGAATAATATGCAACAGGATCGCCTGGCGCGATTTATGGTCGCCTAGCAATTCGGCCCCCGTCCCAGTCCCAGTGCAGCGACAAAATTCGTGCCGCGTGTACATAACTACGCATTGAAATACCATGGACATAGGTGGGGGCACAATCAGGACATGCCCCGCATTGTGGCTTAACCACACCAGGGGCTGTATACCTTTGACATTCCCTCTCTCTTTCAGGGCCTAATTCTTTGGAAGGCCTTTCCGGCAATTCGAGGCCGGAAACATTCTAGAAGCAACAACCAAGGCGGCAAGAAGCTAAGATGAACACGAGAACCGCCAGGTGGTCTGTAGTAATACTTGATATACCCGCTTTTCACTATTATTGCGTAGCTTGCCTTGGATAGGACATTTCGAATTGTCCTACTTTACACTTATTGCACTACTTGTACCAGTGCGCTTTGACGCATTACTCAAATAACAATGCATATTACTAATCTGTTATTGCATTATTTAAGTTTTTCTCTTTCTGTTATATGTCCATTTACGACATTCCGCACCTGCATGCTTGGGTACGGTCAGTATGCCAGGGGCTCTTGTTCACCCCGTAATACGGTGCAAGAAGTCCGAACACTTTTGACAGTGTGGCACCCTGAAATTATAGCATTAGCTCCGAATCATGTCTTGGGTCAAATGTTGGGTTGCCCGGCTCCCATCCTTTGGTACCTTACATTTCGCTATATCGGCTAAGGTAGCGGTGGGAGAACTACTATGATTGTGTCCCGGTTCTTCTGGACGAGCATCTCAGTAGAGAAAGCCAAAAACTGACTGTCATGATAAGGCAAGAGACTGGTTGTTGTTCGAGAGGTTTCAAGTCCTTAAAGACTTTTTCCGCTTCGGGTGAGGAGTCGGCCTTGTCCGGCTTAGGCGTGTATAGCGCCGCAATTTTGGCCCTCCGAATACTAGGGGTTCACGAAAATTTAAAATCACAGACTTCTATGGCTAAGTGATAAAGCATTATAGTCTGATTGCCTAGTTCGTTGTGCTGAACACCTCCCTTGGAGGACCCAAAATTGGGGTAAAGAGTGTTCAGGTTTATCCCGAACACCCCGGTACTAGTTACATGGGGGTAGAAGCCGGCGACTGGCCAACTCTTAGATTTTATAAACGGCCGCACATAAGGTAATATTTTAAATTAAGAAAGCGTCGCATGGCGCAAATGAACTCGTTTCATATTACAGGATCACATGAGTATGTTCATTCAAAAATTACATCCTTGTCACACTCATCTGCCACTAGGTGGGATCCCTCCAGGAGACCCTCATAATAATTCTCAGGGCGGCGATGCTCCTTGCCCTCCGGCGGCCCCTCCTTCACAAGCTTCACGGTGTCCAGCTTCGCCCAGTGCACCTTCGCACGGGCAAAAGCCCTGCATGCACCTTCGATGCAGACGTACCGCTTGATGACCTCAAGCCGTGGGCAGGCTTCCACCAGCCGTCGCACGAGACCGAAGTAGCTGCCAGACAGGGGCTCGCCAGGCCACATCCGGACTATAAGGCCCCTCATGGCCTGTTCGGCCGCCTTGTGAAGTTCGACCAACTGCTTCAGCTGGTCGCTCAAGGCCACGAGGTGTTCGGTCCTAGTATACTGAGACCAGAACTACTTCTCCACTGAGCTCCCCTCCTCAGCCCGGTAAAACTCTGCGGCATCCAGCACGCTGCGGAGAAGATCTGCAAACGCTCCTGGAGAGCTCCCAACTCGGGTAAGAAAAAGGAAAGTCTCCTTCACATGATTGCTTTGCATATTGAATGCCTTACCCGCTGCTATCTTCTTTGCCGCATCAATCTCCTGGAGGGCCTTGTCGGCTTCAGCCTTGGCGCTCCATATGCTTTCAAGCGCCTGCGTGAGCTCGGCCTCCCGCGTCTTGGAGTCAAGATCCAAGGACTCTTGCTTCTTGGCAAGAGCCTCGAGCTCTTGCTGCACCTCGCCCACTCGGGCTTCTTGTTTCTCCCGCTCAATACATTCTTTGGCCGCTTTGCCTTCGGCCTCGGACAACGCCTTCCTCAGGGTCTCCACCTCGGTCGTGGCCCCTGACAAATTCATGATGATCCCATTACTTTGCATAATACTTCTTTTTAACTATATAAAATGGGGTATATCTTACCTTTGCTCTCTTCGAGCTGCCCCTTGGTAAGGCCGATCTCGTCATCGGACTGCTTTAGGGCCTGCTTTAGCGCAGAGACCTCCGCAGTACGTGCGGCAGCGGCCAGCAAGGAAGCCTGCACATACACATAGACATACTCTGATTAGACTCCTGAGTTATCATTTGATACTCTATTCGGCTTTTCTTCGCGAACGCCGAACAGAGCATCAGGGGCTACTATCTATGCGGTAATATTTTAAATTTCGAATGCTTACCTCAAAGCCTATTAGGAGGCTGGTGCAAGCTTCGGTGAGCCCGTTCTTGGCGGACTGAACCTTCTTAACCACCACACTCATGATAGTGCAGTGTTCTTCATCGATGGAGGCTGCTGCATGGTTGGACAGAGGACACCGGCACGGATGGTCAGCACCCCTTGACGGGGGACCGCCTGCCGGAGTCCGGAACCATCGAGGGTTCCGGCGCAGTGTTCGGCTGGGGCCCGAACTCGAAGCCCATAGGAGCCTCGCTCCCTTGGTACCCAGGGTCCGGGAAGTTGCCGCGAGGCACCCCCAGGACAACCTCCCCTTGTCTTGGTGCCTGTTTAGACAACACCTCAGCATTGTCCGTAGGGCGAGGGGTGGAAGCGGTCGGAACAGAACCGTTGTTCATATCCGACGAGTCCAAAGAGCCGCTCAATGAGGGTACGTCGAGATGAGCTCGGGACGGACTGCATAATCATGTTCGGCATGAGGAAAGGCAGTACAATAAAACATATCATGGAGTACTATGGTGTTCGAACACTTACGACTTCGCCAGGGGCTTGTCCCTGGGCAGCCACTCGTCGCCGCTGTCGGCGGCCGTCATGGCATAGTCCGGAAGGAGGGTCCTTCCCTTCTTGGACCCTTCGGCCTCCCCGAATGGGTCAGCCTTCCTTTTCTTGTCTCCCCCGGCTGGGGGGAGAACTTTTCTCCTCCTCGTTTCCGTGGGAGGAGTGCACGTCAGACTCATCGGATGATGTGTCCGACAGAACCATCTTGCGTCGGAGACCCTTTCGGGTCCCCAAGGCCTTCTTCTTGGCCGTCTTTTCCGGCACCTCATAAGGTGCCAGACTCAGCATCTTCGTCAGAAGAGTGTCTGCAGGATCTTCGGGTAGCGGGGCTGGGCTATCAAGCTGCTCCACCATCTCTATCCAGTCATGTCAATGACATGGAAGTTCAGATCCTGCACACAACTAAAACGGGGCAAATAAATACCCTGAGAAATATAAATAGCTTACCGGATCGGCGCGGCGCTTTGCGCTGAGTCCGCGGTCCTCGTTGAGAGGGGGAGGGATCTCGGCGCTCTTAAACAGCACCCTCCAGACGTCCTCGTGCATCGTGTCATAGAGCTCTCGCAGTGTCTGGTGTTTGGCCGAGTCGAACTCCCACAAAACAAATGCCCGCCGTTGACACGAAAGGATCCGGCGGAAGAGCATAACCTGGACCACGTTGACGAGCTTGATTTTCTTGCTTGTCATGTTCTGGATGCAGGTCTGGAGTCTGGTCAACTCTACCGGAGAGCCCCATGACAGGCCCTTCTTTTTCCAGGAGGTAAGCCGCGTGGGGATTCCGGATCGAAATTTGGGGGCCGCCACCCAGTTGGAGCCGCATGGCTTGGTGACATAGAACCACCCCGATTGCCACCCCTTTATGGTATCCACATAGGTGCCCTCGAGCCAGGTGACATTAGGCATCTTGCCCACCATGGCGCCTCCGCACTCTACTTGCTGGCCGCTCACCACCTTCGGTTTGACATTGAAGGTTTTCAGCCATAGGCCGAAGTGGGGCCTGATGCGGAGGAAGGCCTCGCACACGACGATAAACGCCGAGATATTGAGGATAAAGTTGGGGGCCAGATCATGGAAATCCAGCCCGTAGTAGAACATGAGCCCGTAGACAAATGGGTGGAGAGTAAATCCCAGTCCGCAGACGAAATGGGTAAGAAAAACTACCCTCTCATGGGGTTTGGGTATTGGGACGATCTGCCCCGCATCAGGCAGCCAGTGCGCGATATCCGAGGCCAGATATCCGGCTTCCCATAATTTTTTGACGTTCTCCTCCGTGACGGAGGAGACCATCCACTTGCCTCCTTCTCCCGACATGCTTGGAGTGGTTCGAGAAGAAGAACGTGAGCTTGGGCGCTGGAGCTCAAGTGTGCGGGAATGGGAAAGCGAGAATGAAGAAGGCGTGGGTGAAAAAAGTAGATCTTTGTCCCTTTTATAAGGGCGGAGGAGGCGATGAGTCTCCCCACTTGCCTGGCAAAACCGCTTATTCCCCAGGCACCGTAATTGATGGTGCAGTTGGGTTACCCACGTCCGTATTGATGAGAATCCCGTGATAAGGGGAACACGATCTCTGATTTGACAAGACGTATCGAGAAAACCGCCTCGCGATGTGTGCGGAGCTGGTTGAGAAAAGCGGTTCGAATAATAACCGGGCCATGAAGTGATGTCATACTATCAAAACATGTCAGCAGATTGGATTTGTGGAAATATTATTCTCTCTACGGTGGTTTGTGGAACTTATTTTGCAGGGTCGGACACTATCCTTATATTCAAACTCTTCCGTGGTATATTCGGAGGAGGAACCCGCCTTGCAATGCCGAAGACAATACTGCGCGCCGGACTCATCGTCACTGAAGCCTGGTTCAGGGGCTACTGAGGGAGTCCTGGATTAGGGGGTCTTCGGACAGTCGGACTATAACCTTTGGCCGGACTATTGGACTACGAAGATACAAGATTGAAGACTTCGTCCCGTGTTCGGATGGGACTCTACTTGGCGTGGAAGGCAAGCTAGGCAATATGGATATGTATATCTCCTCCTTTGTAACCGACCTTGTGTAACCCTAGCCCCCTCCGGTGTCTATATAAACCGGAGGGTTTTAGTCCGTAGGACAACATACAATCATACCATAGGCTAGCTTCTTGGGTTTAGCCTCTCTGATCTCGTGGTAGATCTACTCTTGTAATACTCATATCATCAAGAACAATCAAGCAGGACGTAGGGTATTACCTCCACCGAGAGGGCCCGAACCTAGGTAAAACATCATGTCCCCTGCCTCCTATTACCATCCGCCTTAGACGCATAGTTCGGGACCCCCTACCCGAGATCTGCCGGTTTTGACACCGACATACATGCAGTGCAAAAGAAGATCACTTGCTCTGTATAGTTTAATTTACATGGTATGAAGAAGGAACTTGGATGTACAACTGAAAACTTAAATTGAGAAAGGACAAACTTTTGTTTATGAACTACATAATAAACTTTAAACAAGCAATTTGATGCAAACACCAAAAATAAACAGCTGTTGCGGTCATGCCTAACCAGATATATACAACAAAGTTTGAAGGCTTGAGATGGACAAACTTACATTATTGGTGCAGACAGGCTCTATAAAGGCCTTGTCCATGCTGATGGGGGGGGATTCAAGAAGTTTACCACAGAATCTTCTTCAAAAGCATTGCCTTTATTCTACATTTTGTTAAGAGTAACTATATATGTGATAGTATACAAAAAAATGGAGAATATTTAAGATAAGATGAAGAGTGATGCTACACAACCAAGTAACTATAAATGTAAGTGCAGCGATACAGGCTAAAGGTACAGCCAAGAGCAATGCACAACTAAACTTCTTCAGTACCAACCTTATGGTAAGAGTAAACATAGATCTGATGTGTAGAAAATGGAGGGCAAAGGAAAATCAGTTGCAGAGTGATACATGAAAAACTACCTGTCATTATAAGTACACTGATAAAGGACAACATGTACTTACAAGAACAATGCAGAGCTAAAAAAACATTGGCATTGGATATATTCTACACTAATGTAACCATTCATACAGATCAGATAATTTGGAGCGAGCAATTGATAAGCAAGCTATCATGCATACTGCTGTCACATAATGAACCAGGTATGTTTGCAAGTACAGTGATACAGGACAACAGGTACTAACAAGAGCAAAGAAGTGGGCAGCATATTTGTGATATCCTGTCGTTCTTGTCAAACCGGGATTCTTCTTTGAGCAGATTTCCTGCAAAAAAGATCCGTAAGGCACATGCAGAAAAGTAGAAGTTGAAATTGTCATGTGATTTCATAGACAGTACCTCATCCTGGGAACGAGACCAGTGCATAACAAGGTTTTTCCATTCAATGTCTTCTAAATTTAGCACATGAGACTTCACCGGAAATTCGTTTATACACTTGCCATCAAAGTGTGATTTCCTCAGGTAACACCGATACTGCTGCAATGCTTCCTTGAAAAGCACAAGCAAGCTTTGCTCGTCATGAGTATCCAGATTGACCCTCGCCTAGTTACAAGAATGTAATGTAAATCATTGATGTGTTCAATCAGCAGAAAACAGGAAAATAATAACCATGAATAATAGCACTTACACGTAAGTTGGACACGAAGATGTGAAAATGGTGTTTGTCTTCACAATAATCTTCCCATGATGGGAATATATGCACGTAGTCCCTAACAACATTGAAAGCATTGTCTTTTAAACTGGGAATAAATGGAATGGGGTTCCAATCTGCAGGAATTGACCGTCTCTTCAGTTAGGATAGGTCTTCGGCCGGTGGACTTGTTGTACTTTTTGCTGGAGTGGGATTTTTCTATGGTACAGCTGGTGCTATGGAAAATGAAATCGGTATACCTTTTTGCTGGAGTGAAGGTCCTGTGTGGTGGGGCTAGTGGTGTGGCTAGTGAAGTATGGGTACAGTCTGCTGGAGTCGGTCCTACATTTTGGGTCACTGGTTGTACAGCCAATATAAGTGGGGTGCTGTCTGATTTCTCCGGCACCACCATGTTTTTCAAGGACTTTGCTGGTGCTCCTTCAGGTTCGGCAATCACCCTCTTCCTTTTTGATGTCTGATGCACAAGAACATCATTTGAGTGGAAAACATGGTATGATGACAGATGGAATATGTATTGATAATGGATGGCATGGCATCTCGACATATATGATGAGTAAACTAAGCAGATGGCGGTGCAACAAAGTAGAAGAAATGTAAGACAACATATGCAAGATACCCGCAATCAATAAAACATTGCCAAATTAGAACAGGCACCTTGATGGGTGAACAGGACAGGCCATCTGCCTTTGACTCCTCAAGGTTAGAATAGTCATTAGGATCATATTCTGAATAAGAGTCAACGGGTGGGGAGCGTATGAGTTCCATTGCATCCAGAATGGCACTCAATGCCTTGGTGCCAATTTTGTAAGTCATTGCAATGTTTAGCTTCAAGAGTGGACTGCTGCTAGTGCGACACAAAGCAGCCACACAGATCATAGTGTAGATATAACGGGAAAACCTTAAGCATTAGAGTAAAATCAGCAAAGTGGAACTTGCTGGAATATATGTGCTAGTATTGCCGGTACGGCTAGAAAGGCTTCGGATACCAGCTCTCTTCAAGTGAAGGTGTGGTACTGTTAATATCAGTGTAACTCTCAAAGGCGACACAACTCCCCGCATTTCCTTGCTATTCTTATAGAATTCAAGTGGGCAGGACACTACAAATCCTATTCCTATGTTTACAAGATCCTATGAATCAAAGAGGCTCAAAGTGTCCATCACAACCGACCGTATAGACCTCTACACTTCAAATTTCCCTGGTCATCTTCAGTACAAGGAACATACTGTACTACTATCATACTCCCTCCGTTCCAAAATATAAGTCTTGGTAGAGATTTCCACTATGGATCACATACAGATGTATCCAGATACATTTTAGAGTGTAGATTCACTCATTTTGCTCCATATATAGTCCATGGTGGAATGTATACAAAGACTTGTATTTAGGAACGGAGTGAGTACATATTAAACAAGAATGGAAGAGGAACATGGTAAAGAAGAGCAAGCAAATTTTGGATAATAAAATGTTGGTCGTGTAGTGCCCACACGTGATGAACCAGAGCACATTAAGAATGCAACTCCCAGTTGTCTCTTGACCATTTCAGGCGGTTGGATGAAGATCCTATGTCTCCTAACCCTTCTTCTTCCTCGTCTCTGATTCTTCCCATACAGAACACCGCACGAGCCACCAGCCGGACCACCGCCCCACCGCCTGTGTTCCACCGCCACCCCCACCCCCACCCCCGTGCCAACCCCCACCCGCGTCGAGTTCTCTTCATTCGGCGAGGCCCCACAACCACCCGAGCCCCTTCGATCGCATTGGCGAACTCCGGCGTGCTCTGAAAAATTAACTGACCCAATTTGAAATTTAGTCTACTGTGATTTAACTAGTGTGGAATATAAAAGGGGAAAACCATAAGCATTGGGAGTATAGTGTTGAGCGTGCCATGGCGGATCTGAACATGCAAACCGGACAAAGGCAACTTCGCAACCAAGACAAGAAATCAGAGTAAAGCAATGGCGATCTATTTTCTTGCTGCGATAAATAAGTTGAACAGATACGAAAATGTACCGCCTCTGGTGCGGCGCCGTGTACGCATCTGTTGAGAATTTGATGGTGCTGCGATAGCGATGGCTGTCAGGGGCGTGGAAGCAGATCTAGGAGGGTTGTCGTGGAATTGTCACGGCAGATGTCCTTAGTGTCAGGACTTAGTCGCGAGGCCAACGCATCTATGTGGTAGCTTGAGAGGGGTTGAGCGGGACGAGAGACACGATGTTTTACCCAGGTTTGGACCCTCACGATGTAGGTAAAAGCCTACATCCTGCTTCATTGATATTGATGATGATGATCACGGTTACAAGAGTGCTCTATCTCGAGAGCTATTGTCTAAACCTAACTTGTCCAACTTGTGGAACTTGTGAATCTTGTTCTTTTGGGGAGCCCCTGCCCCTCCTTATATATGTTGAAGGGGCGGTTTACATGTGGAGTCCTATTAGAATTAGGACTAGTATATCTCTAATACAAACCGGATACAAGTCCAGGTCTTAGCTCCTTGTAAGATAATGTTCCTCATGCCTTTCCTCTTAAACCGGCCCACCGTTAAACATGAACCGGCCTTCTGGGCTTTGGGCCTTGTCATCCGTCGATCCCGCACACCGGATTACCAGTGAGTCATAATGACCAGGTGGGTTGCTTGTAAACCGCCAGGTCAGGGCGGGTCGCCAGTAACTCGTCAAATGTCAGCGGGGTCTTCAGATAAACCGCCAAGTCCGGCTGGGTTAACTTCCGGCCGGTTTACACCGCGGGGTATATCCCCGACATTAGCCCCCAAGTTTAGCTTGGATTTATTCATGGTAAACTTATGCTGCAAAATAAACACAAGAACAAATTTGACAGGTTATGCTTCGGGTTAAGAATTTTTGTAAACCGGTACCTGATCATCCTTAAGTCCTTGTTATTTCCTCCTTCTGGGAAATTCGGGCCAATAGACCAGCTTCATAATCAGTTTGCCGACATTGGCTTGTCACCGAGAAATATTGTGAAGAATAACTCCTTTGACTCAGCTCCGCCGGTTTGAGAAATATGGGTCTGAAAATACTTATCTGATATTTAGCCGGTTTGAAGATGTAAAACTTGCCGGTGTAATATTCCCAAAATGGCCGGTTTATAAATATTGATGGCGCCGGGTCATAATTGTTGTCGACACCGGGTCATGTAATTGATCTTCCTAATTTGCTCAAAACTAATAAAATGAAGATGTTCCTCCTTTATATGCATAATACCTGTAGCCCCCAAGTCTTAAGAGGAGAACATAGTGATAACTTAAGACTTGCTCCAATAAGTGTTTCAACCTTGAAGAAATCTGGTTCGTTCATCTCAATCATATAAACTGAATACTCCATATATATAGCCCCCAAGTGCCGGGTTGTCATGCTTGCAGCAACCTGGGACTTGCAATTGCTTATAAAAACTTCAATCAATGTAGCCCCCAAGGGCCGGGTCATTATGCAATAATTAGCAGGGACTTTATAAATATAATCATGTAGACTTGAGCAGTGATGTGTAGCCCCCAAGGGCCGGCTTAGTAAGATAATACTGAACCGGGACTTGATATATACTTCAATGAAAATAACATCTGATAATGTAGCTTCCATCGTAGGGCTTGAACCCACGTCCACAAGGTTAAGGGTTTTGTGCTTTACCAACTGAGCAACGAATCCTTCAATATTATGGACGAAAACTTGTGTACCTTGAATTGTTGACAGGAGCAATTGGTAGCCCCCAAGGGCTGGCTCATTATAATATGATGAGTCGGGTTTTCAATAAAACTAGTAAAAACGACTTTGCATTAGCCCCCAAGTGTCATGGTGCATGCTTGCAGCGACATGAGACTTGCATGTAATCTCAATTTGAATAATGTAGCCCCCAAGTGCCGGGTTGTAAGCCTGCAACGATTCGGGACTATTCCTTCCATTGTAGAATAAATCATATACTTTGATAAAATAATAGCCATTGCGCTAAAGCGACTTTGAAAACTCGATAATACCGGTTATTAATAACCATAAAAATCCAGCCATGTTGGCTATTCAAGATAATATAATCCGGTGAAAACCTTTATTCATTCAATATCATAATGAAAATTCAGCCAAGTTTGGCTATTTGAATAATATAACCCAATAATTTATAAGCGCATAATTCCAATGGCGCAATCCAAATATATATATACTGGCGACTTATAGTCCAAAGCTAGGCCGGTTTAACAAACCTGTTCCTGCATATAACAAGTTTAAAGTGTTCTGGCGGTTTACCGTCGGACGGGTCATAATGCCCAACATATAACCTGGGTTTATAACCGAGGCTGCACTTAAGAATAATCAAATATGAAATACATCATACCTGTGACATTGAATCACATCGTTGGTTTACCAACTTTTTGTAGTAAGAGTGATAACCCCAATCTTGAGTAATGATAACTCCTTTCATATTGTGCCGCTTTATGATAAAACTGTACCGGGTTGTAATAAACACCGGTTTAACCATATATAATACTGGTGACTCGTAGTTAAACTAGACCGGGTTGATAGTCTCCGGATTATAACTTGATCGTGTACTGACAACTTGTAGTTGAAAGCCGAGCCGGGTTGATTAACACCGGTTTACTCCATAATAGGATGGTAACAGAAAATCAAACCGGGCAGATAGTCTCCGGTTTAAGATTTGACCGTGTTCCGCCAATTTGTAATTTGACAGTCGAACCGGATTAACAATGTTGGTTTAAAAACGTAATAGAAGTAAAAGGTCTTTAGCAAAAAAGAGCAGAATTCAAGCAAAGGCAAAAATAAAACCATTGCAAATGAGGCTTTGAGCCGATCAAGAGGCATTACCATGGTCGGACACGACCAAGCCCCCAAAAAGGCCTAGCTATGGTTCGAGTCAGCTAGGTCCCCAAATGATGCTTTGGCATTACGCCGATCAAAAGGCGTGGCAACTGTTCGGGTTCGACCAAGCCCCCAAGTGATTCTGTGGCCTTAGGCCGATCAAGAGGCGTGACTATGGTTCAGACGTGACCACAAGTCCCCAAGTGATGCATTGGCATTACGCCGACCAAGACGTGTAGCGATGGTTCGGGTTCGACCAAAGCCCCCAAGTGATGTTGTGGCACTAGGCCGATCAAGAGGCGTGACTATGGTTCAGACGTGACCACAAGTCCCCAAGTGATGTTGTGGCTTTCCGCCTACCAAATGGCGTTGCTATGGTTCGGACGCGACCAAGCCCCCAAGTGATATTGTGGCATTGCGCCGATCAAGAGGTGTGACTATGGTTCGGATACGACCAAAGCCTCCAAGTGATCAAGAATATGATAAGCCAATAAGGCATGATACCCATGTTTGAACCGCGCATCATGGCAGCAGGTCCTCTTTGGCACCCTTTAACTTTTTTGCAAGAGATAAATCCTTCTTAAACCGGATGTTAAACCAGATATTGAGAGCTTCAAAGATTCGCAGAAGACATTTTTCCCTTGAACCGGATTTTAAACCAGAATACTTTCTGATGACCCGGAAATTTTCTGACGGCCTCTTAAACTCGAACTTGCGAGAAGTTAATTCCTTTTTGAACCGGAAATTCTTAAACCGGATTTGAGAGCTTCAGAGTTTTGTGATATAATTTGTCCTACATTGAAGAACTTGCAAGACAAAGTAATGGCTCCTCTTTTTAAAAGAAAGCAATATATAATATAAAAATATACTGGATGGATTTCACCTGATATGTTAGGGCAGAAAATATCCACCGCGGAGTTGATCATCACCATGGTGAAGTTTAAATCAATCACGGCCGAGTCAGCTGTGGGAACAGGTAAATGGGTCGGCCGCGACATTGTAAACCGGTGCGGACGAGCAAACTAATCACAGGCGCGGTAAGCCGCATGGACAGGCGAGTCAATCCCGGACGTGGTATATATTCATGACACAACCATCGCCCTTGCCGTGAACAATTGTCCTGCATACAAAAAAAATAGCATGGCGGAGCAGTATTGCTCAAATGTTTTCAAATATACTTAAAAATAGATAGGATGAATAGCACCTGGTATTTTTTATCAGATGAACACAGACGCTGATACTCGATAATGCTGGACGTACTCTAGTAAAAAAGATAGCCAGACAGACGCACGGCTGATGCAGTACCAGCACCTACATGGGTCTTCATTTGTCTTTTTCCACTTTTGCTTTTGAGTAACGATTGCTTTTTAATGCCTTGCTATCCATGCGGATGTGCCTGATGCATCTCAAGTGCTCATTGCTACTTGATGCATGTGGACACTGTTACTGCCACCGCTGTTGAATAATATTTTTCTCAAACAGTGTATCAAACGGGTCATCGGAGGTGTTTGTCCGGGTGCAGCGATTAAAAATAGATTCAGCATCTGCTTCATCACAGGACGCCAGCATCATCTACGCCCTTACTCCTCTGCTGCACGGGAGTTGACCATGGCCTCCAAATCCAAAGAAGCGAGCCGGCAGCGCGTGGCGGATCAACAGAGGCGACGGAGGTGCGTTTGGAGCCCAGGCGGTCACCTCCAAAGGACAGTTTGGGGATCCATCCAGGATGGCCCGGCGCCGGTTCATTGGCAGCGAGACGAGCAGGGCCGGCTCACGGGGCTCGGAAGCCGGGTTGCCTGAGTGGAGGCGCGGCCCAGAGGGCCGCGGCGGTTTGGGCATCGAGGCGGCCGGCGGCTCACCGCGGGAGAATAGTAGCAAGCTACGACAGATCAGCAACACGTGACGCCAACTCACGGCGTCCTTGGCGACTCAAGGCGCAGTATAGAAGGCGGGTTGAGAAGGCGCTGGTGGCATCGGTCAGATGAAGCGACGGCCGGTGAACTTGGAGCACAGTCCGGCTCGTAAGTGGAGCTAAAGCAGAACAGCGCGTCGGTCATGGCAGGAATATTGTATCTGAGACGAGGTGAATCGGACAGGCAGGTTTGACTCTTCAAGGTCCTGGCCCTCCCCTTTTTTCTTTCTTTAATCAGCCTGAGCAACTTTTGCAACCGATGATAGATCTTGCTGGACGTAGCACATGTTGGTAAAAAGCAAAAGGCTGGACTAGCACTCTGTGGGATGTTTATTTTCAGGGACTTTTTTGTGTAGGATCTGAAAAAAGTCCCTTTTAGAGACTTTTTTATCAAATGGGAGGGACTTTTTAGAGACTAAACTAGGCATTTGGGACTAAATGAAGAAGACTCTCAAGGAGAGTTTTTTTTGGACTTTTTGGGACTTTTCCAACAATGCCCCTCCATGCATTTAATAGCCCGCCACCCCATGATGTTGTTTGATTGTTATTTTTCTATATACTGGAAGCAATATGGTCATTTAATAACCTCTAGGAAGGGACTAGGGACTTTTTAGTCTCTGCAAACAAACATGGAAGGATTTTTTAGAGACTAGAGACTTTTTAGTTGATACTAAAAAAAGTCTTAAGACTTATGAACCAAATAGAGCCTGTACTAGCGCAAGTACTAGTGCTTTCACACGTACCAATGGATAATGGAGTAGTAGCTGATGACTTGACTTCGGTTTTCGCACACAAAGTAACAGCGGTAGATCAGTGTTTGCCTCGGGACTTGATTTCCGTGTGAGCGGTAGGTATATTGACGCTGCGTACGGAGCAGCAGTTTCAACGCGTCGGAACACCAAGGACGGCTGCAGCCTTTTTAGATTTCAGCTGGGTGGACCGGATAAAGAGCTGCGGCTATCACAACTCGGCGAAACCTATGGTCGGACGGACCGTCTGAACTTTTATCAGCCTCGGAGTAGGAACGTGTCAGATAAATCACCTCCTGCTAAGATCTCATCCGGACTCGGCGGATTATCACGGCACATGAGGCGGCCATACAGCATGTAACCTAAAACAGTCTCAATCTCATATCCGCCTCCCAAAAACACTTTGTCAATCTTGACTGATAAACTTATAATTGATGTGACTTTTCCACGTCAGCTTCCATTGAACCGGAAAATCATGAACTTCTCGAACCCTATAAAATATCCCTTCAAGAACTTAACACCATCGTGCGCAGGCCCTACGGTAGGCGCCAACTGTCGTGGAATTGTCACGGCAGATGTCCTTAGTGTCACGACTTAGTCGCGAGGCCAATGCATCTATGTGGTAGCTTGAGAGGGGTTGAGCGGGACGAGAGACATGATGTTTTACCCAGGTTCGGCCCCTCACGGTGGAGGTAAAAGCCTACATCCTGCTTCATTGATATTGATGATGATGATTACGGTTATAAGAGTGCTCTATCTCAAGAGCTATTGTCTAAACCTAACTTGTCCAACTTGTGGAACTTGTGAATCCTGTTCCTTTTGGGGAGCCCCTGCCCCTCCTTATATATGTTGAAGGGGCGGTTTACATGTGGAGTCCTATTAGAATTAGGACTAGTCTATCTCTAATACAAACCGGATACAAGTCCAGGTCTTAGCTCCTTGTAAGATAATGTTCCTCATGCCTTTCCTCTTAAACCGGCTTACCGTTAAACGTGAACCAGCCTTGTGGGCTTTGGGCCTTGTCATCCGTCGATCCCGCACGCCGGATTACCAGTGAGTCATAATGACCAGGTGGGTTGCTTGTAAACCGCCAGGTCAGGGCGGGTCGCCAGTAACTCGTCAAATGTCAGCGGGGTCTTCAGATAAACCGCCAAGTCCGGCTGGGTTAACTTTCGGCCGGTTTACACCGTGGGGTATATCCCCGACAAGGGTAGACGGTGGCGGCAGGGCACGGTGGACGAGAAGGTCGTAGGAGCGGCGCCGACAAGGTGGACGATGGCGGGGATGAAGCGAGAGGACGGGATGCAAGGATCCCGGTCCGAAGCCGTGGATGAGAGAGGTCTATCTCTTGTACTGGACGGCGGCGTCGGGGTATCAGCTCCGGCATGATGGAGGAGGACGGCGGTGGATGGGGTGGCAGACGGCGGCGGACGGAGGAGGATGGGGTGGAGAGGGTGTTTTGGCGCCCACGGAGTACGAATGGGGAAAAGGGAGATAGAGAGGAAGGGGGGAACCATGTATTCAGGGGCGCTTGTCTCAAATGCGAGGAAATTTACAAACTTAATCCCGTTTCAAATTTCTACATTAGTTGGTCGGGATAGGACGGTAATCTCGCATACACCGAATATTTGCCGACAAGAGTTTGTTTTTGGCGCCCACCGTGTATGAATATGAATCGGGGAGGGAGTCGATTTCGGCCGGGGACACAATGTGTTTTGGCGCACACCGTGTATGAATCCGGGTGAGAGGCAGTTACGTCATGTTTGGGTGAAATTACAAACCTACCCCTATCGAAATCTATAGAAATCTAGCAGATAGGCTTTGTGTGGCAGGGATAGGCAGTAGAGATTTCCATCTCGCAGATTTTGGTTTCGGGCGGTTACTGCGAGTTTCCCCGCTTCGTTCAAATTTTGCAGAGTGCACGTTTACCGTGCCAACTCAATTTTAATCCCGTTTGTATTCTATTTTTTCGGGCGGGATCCATTTTCAATTGGAATTACATTCTATATACATCATTTTTTTATATATATTTTCAAAAGCACAACAAAGAATTCTGCTCCTTTATATGTATAATATGATTTACAAATACAACGATCTCGAAATCTTAAGGTTGAATTCGAAAAAATTTAACCAAATTATGTTCTACTAAAATGTATGGACCACTAATATCAACATATTAAATAACATAGATGTGCGTGAATTCATATGAGTATGCATGTTTGATAGATCAATTTTGGTTCGAGTATGGATTACATGTATCATCATCTCGAATGCAAATATTTGAATCCTTTTTTGTTCACTCCTTTCACGCCCATCTCTCTCGCATGCATGCTCCTTCAGGTAGCTATCACTCTCTTTTCTCTAGCTCACCCGCACGCTCACTTCATGTTTCTCCTATCCTCGCAAACATGGTCTCTCGACGTCTCCCTTGAGAAGTGTCACACTCTCCCTATCATTATACATTACACGGTTTTCATTATCTCTCATGTCTCTACTGTTCTCTAGTATCACTCGGTACCTAAGCTTTCTTTTTCACCGACACACACACAGTCTCCACTCGTCTTTCACTTTGTCTTTCTCTCTATGGGATTCTCTCATACACCCTATATGTCTCTACATATGACTCATACCACTAAAATTACTCTCTCTCTCTCTCCTGTAGACACAACATTTGTTGCGGTCTCCTTTTCGTCTTCATCCCAGACTGACATTATTCATTTGTTTACCGATCAGACAACCCCGACTACCGTCTCCTCTCTCTCTCGCACAGACACACACACAACTCCCGCTTCCACATCCCTTCCCGACTACGTATCTCTCTCACACACACAAAACTCTCGCTTTCACACCCCGACTCGTATTTCTCTCACAAACATTTATCGACTAGCTAGCCTCTAGATAGGTTTATACACCCGCACACTCATGCTTCCACCATCGCATATATGTCTCTCTCCCGCTACTTGTATCTATGTAGATCTTTCTTCCCTTCTTGAGACACGCCCTCTTGATCGTGCACACACGCACACTATCGCCTCATTTTAAGCTGATACCTATCGCACACACACTCCTTGTGTCTTTGTCACAAATGCACTCTGTCCTCCTCCACTCTCCCTCTCTCTCACACACACATGGGATTTTTGCAACAACTAGCAAGATGCCCATGCGTTGCATGGAACATCAAGATGCATTTGTATGAGTAGTTTATCTTGTGGGAGAAAAGGATGAACGAGGAAAGGCCTTATTTGCAAATGTGGAGAGGGTGTGTGGGTATCTTTTTGCAAAATTACCATAGTTTTCTTCCTATCCGTCAGATATAGATCGGACGGCCTATATTGCAGGATGGCAGGCACACGATCATCACCGACAATGCTTTTTATAAGAGTAGGGATAAAAATAGAGTTGGTGATGATGGTGGGCCTGCCGTCCTGCAAAGTAGATCGTCCGATTTATATCTGACGGATAGGAAGGAAAATATGGCAATTTACCCACACTCTTCACCACATTTGCAAATAAGGCCTTCCCTCGTTCATCCTTTTCTCCCACAAGATCTTGATGTTCCGTGCAACGCACGGGCGTCTTGCTAGTAAGAGTAGAAATTAGACATATACCACTTCTCGAATCTTGAAACCAACAACATTCCTCCCTTATCTCATCAAAACCGCCAAAGGAATATATTTTCAGTGAAACATAACATATTTTTAGTGATATACGTATTTCAAAACTATACTTTTTTCTATCAAATCGGTGAATATGTATTAATCTACTTTGATCGTGTGGCAACGCATTGGCACATTGCTAGTAGTTATTATAATTTTTTGGACACCAGACAAAAGCTGGAGTACATATACGAAGAGAAGAGGTGCACGCACACAGTCGGCCTCTCGCTATCTCGCACACATGAGTGTTATGTAAAAAGGCGACGTTAACAAATAAACCCTAAAACCCTAGGTGCACGATTGCTGCATGCGCGGGTACCGGGTACGTGGTGGAGCACCTTTGTATGAATAGTCAGCTCGCGTGATAATTTGATCCATAGGAGTTGATGGTCGGGACCACAGGTGAATGACTCGGAGCACGGTGGCTCGCCAATTGCCACAGATCGAGTAGCCACGTTTAAAATATCGTTTTTTAGCGGTGTTAATTTAATCTACATGCATGACTCTCCTCCCCCACGCTCGTCCAATCCGTTGTGACCAGCAATATTACCACCCCTTCGCTCCCCCGTAATTTACTCCAACAAATATGCCCACGTAGCTGTTACTTAACTACAGGTGCATTGGGTCACTGACATATGGGCCCAACAGGGGTCTGGCGCACATGTCAGTGACGCAACTGGACCTGCAGTTAAGTCAGTGCAACTGAGTCCATATCTTGCGTAGGTGTGCCATTGCTCGCTATAAATACTGCGCCTCCCACGACATCTCTATCTCCTCCCCCTCACTTTCACGTTCATCGCTATCTCCTCCCCTCCCTCTCACGTCGACCACCATGGCATCGCCCCTCCCAAGCCCTAGGAGCCCCTCGCTGCACCGTGCGGACGGTCACGCGTCGTCGTTCCGTTCCTCGCCGCTACGCGACGCGTCGCCGTTCCGTTCCTCGCTGCCACTAGTCGAGGAGGACGCATCAGCGTTCCACTCCTCGCCATGACGCGACGCGTCGCCGTTCCGTTCCTCGCCACCACTAGTCAAGGAGGACGTGTCGGTGTTCCGCTCCTCGCCGCGACGCATCAAGGTGGACACGTCGGCGTTCCCAATCTTGCCAGCACGCACGCCGGAGCACGCGTCGGCTCCCCGCTACGAGGAGAACGCCACGCCGCTCGCCGAGCCCCCCAGCCTTGAGGAGCTTTCGAAAGAAATGAATGTCGCCTTGTGGGAGGCTTTGCCTCCAGCAGAGCGCGCCAACATAGAGGCAGAGAAGAAGGCCGAGGAAGAGAAGCGCACCATGGAACAAGCTGCCTGGAAGGCCTATGTTGCATCCGAGAGAGTCGGACGATTGGCTCTTTGGCAAAAGGCTCGTGCGAGGGCCGAGCGGGTGGCGTAGGACGCCTGTGCCGACGCCCTGAGTGCAGTCAGCCCCAAGCGCCTCATCTATGCATGGCGGTACATGGACCGGGTGCACGCTTCCAGCAAGGATGAGTACCTGTTGGCGCCGGATCACCACACCGGTGAGATCGCGCTCGCTAATCGGCAAGCCGCCAATCAGCACCTCGCGAGTTGCGAGGCTGAGGAAGAGGCGTTGTGTCGGCGCGCTGGGAAACGGTTGCGCACCCAGGCACTCGTGGCGTGCCGCAAGCGCTCCTGCGAGCGTCATGGCTTCTACGAGGAGTATAATTTTTGTTTCGTAAGGCGATTTCATTAGTTTTGGGACGCAAATGATAAATCCCGAACGTTCAGGAATTTTTAGCGTCCTTAATTAAGTATGTAAAAGGGAATGTTTGGAAACCTTGTGTATTCGTACGCATTTTGCAAGTACGTGCATATAGCACAAACTTTACTATATACTATTGCACTACACGTCTCTCTCGATATATGCTTGCAGACTGTGCTACTCCCTCCATCCACGTCAATAAGTCATCTTTGGTTGTGCACCATGACCAAGAAGGAGGGAAGACTTATACACCTAGACGGAGGGAGTACTACTATTACTTATGTACTCCCTCCGTCCGGGTTTATTAGGCCTCTCACCATCACAAGCATGTCCCCTTTTATAAGGCCTCACATTGGTAAGGTGCATGCATGAAACCATTTCATTGGTTGTATTGAAAGCTATTGTTGTTGGTGCCATGGCTGAAAAGTTAATACACTTCATGTGTGCTTTTTCATTGGCTGCATGCATGTGAGAGAGTGCATTGGGAGTGGAATGGAAGAATTAATGTGAGAAAATTACTATGTGTCTTGGTCTAAGAGAAGTTGTCTTTAGGCCTAATAAACCCGGACGGAGGGAGTACGTGCAAATGCACATTTTAACATTACGATGCGGTTTTTGTAAAAGTAGAAAAACAACACTAGTCAAGCTTGTGAAACGATTCAATGCAAAACAAATGCAAAAATGCTCGTTTGATTGTTTACTTTTAGCTTTCTTCTCTGTGGTTATTTCTCTGTCGTACTTTGTATGGAGTATCTCACTGGTTGGAAAGGCATGCAAATTCCCAAATTGCTTCCTACACCCTGTATCGAATTTTTTGCCTAGCAAGTTGTGCCGTGCAATTGGAATTCCAACTTGAGTACTACTAGTAGTAGGAGTACCAGGGGCCAGTTCTTATAGGCTTCTAGATTAGTAATCCCATAACTACTACCTCCATCCTACTTTATTGGTCCCCATTGTAATCTGTGTCAAATTTTGATCATAAATATAACTAATGAAATGTTAGTGCATGTCACATGCACTACTCCATCCATCTAGGTGAGTAAGTCATCTTAGGCTGTGCACTGTGACCAAGGAGGAGGAGAAAACGAGAAACGTTAATATTTATTTGCTAATTAATAGTATTGCATGCAATGAAGTAACCAGTGCATGTCATGTTTGACATCTCAAGTCATTAAAAGCATGCACACTCTTTATCTCTTATTGGTTGATATGTCAAGAAACAAGAAATGAGGTAGAAGTTAATGCACCGCGCCTAAGTTTTTTGGGATTATTTGGTTTTCGTAAGATGACTTACACACCTAGACGGAGGGATTACAATGGTGAGGAATAAACCAGTTAAATATTTGGTCAAAATTTAGCACAAATTACAATGGTGAGGAATAAACTAGGACGGAGTAGTAGTTTAGGATCCCAAATAAATGAGTGAGGCGGCTTATTGTTACTCTCCACTGTGACTAGTCTTGTGGGAAAAGCTGGGGAAGCCGCCAAAAGAACTGGCCCTAGGAGTAGTAGCTAGGGATCGAGTGTGCGAGATGAACCGGAGAAAGTAAATGCACAGAGATGAAATGCAAAAAAGACAGAGGGATGTGATGGTTGCTTGTCCGTTTATTTTACCAGGCCACTTATTACTAGGAGTGGTTGGGTTTTGTGATATGACGGCTTTACTGCCGCGCCACGAGCGGGGTGAGAGGTGAGACTCTCGTGCAGCGCCGCCCTCTACACTTGTACTACATCGGTCATGGTTTATTAGTCCCCCATTGAATTTGACTGAAGATTTAACTGACAAAATGTTAGTGCATGTCAACAAAAACTATATCGTTGGATTCATGCATATGTCTAGGTGAACCTCCTTGGAGTCCCCGTGCACCACGTCGGCGGGTAAAGGATGCCATGGGTTTTGCAAGTCCACATTGGCGGGATAGTCCCAGCTCCCCAGAGTCCAAGTTCGTTTGATGAGGCCGGTGTTGCCGCCCACGCGACCCGGAGGGGTAGTAACACTGACCACGCACCCGTACATTGGCCTCATGTCAGTGTCAGCGTCAGCAGCGTCGCCCCTGACGCACATTATAGAGACGGGGCGGCGGCCTGCGCAGGCCTTGCCGGTGCCCACGATCAAGAGGAAGACGCTGCCGTCCTCCTCCGAGACTAGCAGGCGGCGGTGATCCTCCAGTGACTCCGGCATGGTGAACGGGTAGCACGTCTCGTACTTGATGTTCTCTGCCAAGGGCCAGCAGTGACCACTGCACGCATCCGTGAGGTGATGCACCATGTCCGCCAGCGAGCCACAAAACGGCATCGGGCACTCATAGCAGTGAACGAAGGGCTCCTTGGAGGCATCGACTAGGCTGTCCATGTAACGGGAGTGGCTGTAGGGGACGTTGTGCCAGTTGAATATATGAGCAACTTACTATGAGATTTAATCCGAATAAGCACAAAATAAATCATGAATTCTACCACGATTTCGAATAGAAAGGACAGAAACACATACGGTGCAACGGGAGCAGCACCATTGGCGTTGAGGTTGTCGCCCATGTCCAAACACCACGTAGACATGGTCTTTGAGGACGGTTCGTAGTCGTTCCACGCTCGGGCATTGAAGTTTGTAACTATTTTAGATTAGAATATACTACTCCTCTGGTGCTAGTAGTAGAGCAGAGTCCTACTCTACTACTCTACTCAAGCAAGTTAGGGCATAGCACTATAGGGAGTACCAATACTGTGATCACTCAAGCAAGTTGTCTGGCATCGACATGACCCTACGCTGCTGGTATGTGTCTCGTAAGTCAAGCGGCATGATGTAGTCATCATCACCTGTCCACTTCCTGCAGCACATATTCGCTTCTCCATCTTTGTCCGCACATAATCTCGTCCAATCTTCCATCCCCGCTAAGGCCCCCCCCCTCGTCCGAAACCCAAGCACTAACAATGGCAGAACCGAGCAGCATCTGCCGAAAGAGTGGCTGGAATTCGCTCCCCACAGAGGTAATCAAGCTCATTGTTTCACGCGTGGACAATCTCAGTACCATGCCGCTCGCTGCATGCTCGTCGGGGTTGTACTGTTTACTCAAAGTCCTCAGGCCGGAGCTTTTTAAGCTAGCTCCTTGCTTGCTGATGCCGCCTAATCTTCAGAAATGGCGTGTCACGCAGCATAACGATCGTAGGGTGGCGAGCATCAACCCCCTTGACTGCGATCTGATCCCCGTTAGCCAACTACATTAACGGTATGTACTGGGTCGGCATGAACACGTCTTGGATGGTGCTCGTCGACGGTCGCGGTAGCTGGATGCTCGTGGAGGTCTTCACTCTTCTGGCCTGCTTACTGCTTTTGTTGTACCCCCAGCCCTGGTTGCTGCTGCTGTTGTTTTCAATGTACAATCAGTAGTATATTTCGTCTGTTGGTTGAATAAATGTGTTGTTAGAACGAGAAACACAATGTTTTGGAAGTCGTTGCACGGTTCAATCCTTTAGTGCCCCGTACCATATGTAGCGCATACTATTTTTCGTACGGAACAAATTTTCCACTTGTTGATAACATGCAGCCCATTGATGAAGGCCCAATAGAGAAGCCCATAATTAACTAGAAGGGAGGCTCTCACATGAATCCGGCCCAGGTACATGCTCATGGTCCCCTAAACAAAAGTAAGTAAACAAATAAATAAAGCTAAATGCTCATGCACCAGTTCTTTGGGAAAATAGGTAGCCTAGTATTTCTTTTTCAAGAATACCCAAGCTAGGCCTATTTGTTTTCTCCGAATTACTGGGCTGCAAATCTTTCAAGACGAGGAGGGATGCATTCTGTTAAAAGTATGCCTTGTGTTATAAGTAATATCAAAAGGGGTTGAAAATTCCAAAAAAAATTTATAGCAAATGGGATATAAGTTTCTTTTTTGTGTTTGTTCTTCACTGATATCTTATACGTATTTCATTGGATTTAACATGACATATTACTAATTTATTTTTAAATTTTTTTAGTATGGCCATTAATTTTTGGATTAAGAATATTTCGTTCCCCAGCAAAAATTTGCGAATTTTTTCAAAATTCTCACATATTTAGTTAATTTTTTGACCCTGGTACTGACTAGAAAATGGCCAGCAATTCTAAAAATGGAAAACGGGCTGCAATAAATTCCATATGAATTAGAAAATGAGTAAAAATTATAAAAATAATAGCAAATGGGCTTCTTGAGCTTGGCCTCCCGGCCCTCGATGGCCGCCTCGCGAGCCTTCATGCCTTCTTGTTCCTGGCGAAGACGAACCTCCTTCGCGAGCTGGTCCCGCAGGCCTTGCAGCTCGTCCTCCAACTCCTTGCAGCGACCACGGACCCCAACCACCTCTCCCTGGGCCGCGTCTCGGGCAGCCTTCGCCTCGAGGGTGGCCTCCCTCTCTCCGTCATAGGCCGTTGAAGCCTGAACCAACGCCGCCCGAATCGAAGCATTAGAGCGAATCCACCCCGAAGCCAGTTCCAGGCGCCCGGCCACCAGGCGAGGGTCGGCTGTCGGTGTTCTGGGAACGGGGGTCCCCAGACTTGCCTGCCTGCGGCCCGCGGCATGGCTGAAGGGAGGCCCAGCATGGCCCATCTTCATCAACACAAGACTCAAGACCCTCGCGAGGGGCCAAGCCTCGCGAGGCGGATGACACAGAGCTTCCTCAGGCGCAGCCTCATCAGGCTAGCTTGCGAGGAGGCGGAGATATCAAGGCGGGGTACCTCGCGAGGTGCCCATGACGCAAGCCATGATGACTCAGGGTGCCAAGCGGGCGCCAACGCGCGCAGCGTCCTTCTTTCCTCTTTGGTGCAAAGGGGGCAAGCGCAGCCGCGGAGTACCGAGGCATCAGGCAAAGGTTGCCATTTCGGTGCAACGAGACCAGGACCAAGCGAACTACGAGACGGAGGTCACCATGGAGCCCAGCACGGCGTCACCGCAGAGCCTTTGGCAGGTGAAGACCAACTTTAGTCAGGATAAGTGTACTAGATGTTCCCCTTCGAATTGGCCAATTGTTGGCGCCCTTCCCGCTCAATATTTGGGAAGAGGCCTAGGGCCTTTGCCTATAAGTAGGACCGGCCACCCACATAGCAAGGGGTTCGGTCGGTTGGTTAGTCCGGCTAGCAAGCAGAGAGAGAAGGGTGACTGAACTCCTCCTGGCAGTTCATCGCCCCTACCAAGAACAGACCCTCGCGAGGCTGTTCTTCCTTGTATCATTCATCATCATCAGCCCCAGGAGGCAATCCACCCACCACACACTGGAGTAGGGTATTACACCACAATGGTGGCCTGAACCAGTATAAATCTTGTGTCTCTTGTGCAGTTCTTTCCGTAGTTTAGATCTTTGTGAGAAGGGGAGGTAGAAGGTGTGATCTCCGTGCGCACCCCAGTGTTCGAACCTTAAGGGTCTGCCGGAACCCGTGAATCTGACATTTGGCGCGCCAGGTAGGGGTGCGCCGGAATCTGTCTTCCACCACTCCGCTCTCCTACGACCGCCGCATCCATGTACGGCGCCAGTCGAGCTCGTGTCGCCCCGGCGGCCCTCGCCGGTGGGCGTTCTCGTTGTCCCCCGTCGCCCGCCGTCAACACCGCCACCGGCCCGGTGGGGAACGAGTAGCAAGCGCCCCCCAGCATCTGCCTACGCGGCGGAGTAGCTGCACCGCAACATCAACGCCTCCGGTCTTTGCGGCCCTCCTGGGCGGCTCGCAGGCGCCGCCCACGAGTCGCCACGTCAAGCCTTTTTCCCGCTGGGTTAACGTCGTTTCCGCATGGCAGGGGGCTCCCCCGGACCGGGCGGTGCGCGAGGCCGATCTGACCTTCAGCTCGGAGGACCACCCCACCAACCTGGCCGGCTCAGGCGCGCTCCCCTGTTGTGCACCCCCACCATCTGCCAGGTGGCCGTCACCAGAACTCTCGTTGACGGCGGCGCGGGCCTCAGCGTGCTTTCGGTCAAGACTTTCAACCTCCTCTGCATACCCCGGGAGCAGTTGCGACCCAGCCGATCTTTCTCGGGCGTCGGGGGCGGATCATCCAACTTCCTGGGACAGATCCGGCTCCTGGTAACCTTCGGCACCTACGACAACTTCCGCACGGAGATGGTCGACTTCGACATCGCCCCCATCGGCCTCCCTTACAACGCCATCCTTGGCTACCCGGCGCTGGCTCAGTTCATGGCCGCCACGCACCCGGCGTATAACCTCATGAAGATGCCCGGGAGCAGCGGCGCCCTCGCCGTGCACGGGGACACCGGGGACGCCCTGCGAGTACTCAAGCTCGCCTTCAAGACGGCGGCATCGGCGCGGCCCGTCAATGCGGAGACCCCTGAGCCCAAGGGGGCTGCGCCCGCCAAGAAGAAGCAGTTGTTCACCCAGGACAAGGCAGAAACCAAGCAGATACCCGTCGATGAGGACGGGTCCTCCAGTGCTACTTTCACCATAGGCGCCAACCTTGAGCCTGAGCAGGAGGAGGCCTTGGTCAAGTTCTTGCGCGTGAATAAGAAGGTATTTGCTTGGGAGCCCGATCAGCTGGCGGGGATCCCCAGGAGTGTCATCGAGCACCACCTCAATGTGTGCCCAAATGTGCGCCCCGTGAAGCAGAAGGCCAGGCGGCAGTCCGTGGAGAAGCAGGCCTTCATTGTCCAAGAGACCCGCAAGCTAGAAGCTGCTGGGGTCATTCGCGAGGCCCGATACCCAGATTGGTTGGCCAACCCTGTCGTTGTGCCCAAGAAAGGGGGGAAGGAATGCATGTGTGTCGACTTCACCAACCTCAACAAAGCATGCCTGCAAGATCCGTTTCCGCTCCCCCGCATCGACCAGATCGTCGATTCCACTGCGGTGTGCGACCTGCTATGCTTCCTGGATGCCTTCTCCGGGTACCACCAGATCAAGATGGCGGTAGAAGACGTTGAGAAGACCGCCTTCTTAACCCCGTGCGGGGTATACTGCTATACATGCATGCCGTTCGGACTGCGTAACGCAGGGGAAACCTTTCAGCGGCTGATGCACATCACCTTGGGCCCGCAACTCGGAAAGAATGTCGAAGCCTACGTTGATGACATTGTAGTAAAATCTCGAGAGGCCAAGACCCTTATACAAGACCTAGAGGAGACCTTCGCGAGCCTCGACGCAGTAAACCTGCGGCTCAACCCGGAGAAATCTGTGTTCGGCGTCCCCTCGGGCAAGCTTTTGGGATTCCTCGTGTCCCATCGTGGCATCGAGGCCAACCCCGAGAAGGTCAAGGTGGTCGAGGAAATGAGTCCGCCAAAGACCCGCAGGGAAATGCAGAAGCTCACTGGGCGCCTGACCGTGCTAGGGCGTTTCATCTCCAAGTTAGGGGAGCGAGCGCTGCCTTTCTTTCAGCTGATGAAGAAAAAGGGGCCCTTTGAATGGACTGAAGAGGCAGATAAGGCGTTTCAAGATCTCAAGAGGTACCTGACCAGTCCCCCAGTCATGGTGGCTCTGCGCCCTCAAGAGCCCCTGCTGCTTTACCTCGCTGCCACTCCCTACTCCGCGAGCGCAGCCCTGGTGACGGTTAGGGAGGAACGCCAAGTCAAGACCGCAGCGGTGGCCCGAGGCAAGACAAAACGGGAACAAGGAAAGCCTGCAGAAGCCGCAACCGCAGTTGAGGAGGGTCAGCTGTCGAAGAATGCACCAGAGGCAGGCGAGGCCGCGCGCCCGGATGGTCCACCTCCCGAGGCCACGTCATCTCGCGAGGCTCCCTTGCCTCCCGAGGGCGCCGCGACCCCAGATACTCTTAGCCTTGTTGAGCATCCTGTCTACTTTGTTAGCACGGTGTTGCGGGACGCAAGGGCACGGTACCCAATGCCTCAAAAGCTCCTCCTCGCGCTACTGATAGCCTCACGCAAGCTGTGTCACTACTTCTAGGCTCATCCCATCAAGGTTGTCTCATCGTACCCCCTGGAGAGAGTGCTCAAGAGTCCTAACTCAGCCGGAAGGGTCGCCGAGTGGAACATGGAGCTGCAGGCGTTTCAGCTCAAGTTCAGCACAACCAGGGTCATCAAAGGAGCAGCGTTGGCGGATTTCATAGCGGAATGGGCGGAGGCACCAGGCCTCAGGGACAGTGAGGATCGGTCCCTCTCTCCAGGGGGTGAGGCGCCGGAAGGCTGGGTCATGTACTTCGACGGGGCGTTCTCTAGACACGGCGCGGGGGCTGGTGCGGTGCTGATATCACCCACTCAGGATAAGCTCTACTATGCCGTGCAGCTCTGTTTCCAGCAAGGTGAAAAGGTCTCCAACAACATTGCAGAATATGAGGGACTGATAGCGGGTTGAAGGCCGCAGTAGCCCAGGGAGTGAAACGCCTCACCGTCAAGGGCGACTCGCAGCTCCTAGTCAACTTCTCCAACAAGGTGTACGAGCCCAAGGACGAGCATATGGAGGCCTACCTAGCAGAGGTCCGCAGGATGGAAAAGCAGTTCTGGGGGCTGGAGCTGAAGCACATGCCCCGTGGCACCAATCAGGAAGCTGACGACATAGCCGGATGGGCATCCAGGCGGTTGCCGCAGGAACCCGGCATCTTCGAAGAGCGGCTCTTCAAACCCTCAGCACAGCCGATGTTATCAAACACCGCCCAGTCTCGAGAGGAGCTCCCCCAGCCACTAGCCTCGGGAGCCCCGGTCTGTGGGCCGACCTCAGGAGCACGTCTGCTCCTGGCGATGGAACCTCGGGAGGAGTGCTGGATCGCAAAACTCCGGAGTTATTTAACGCAAGGGGCCCTACCGGAAAAGGAAGAAGAAGCGGAGCGTGTGGCGCGACAGGCCACAGCGTACTGCATCAGAGATGGAGAACTTTACTGGAAGCGACCAAACGGTGTATCTCTACGCTGCATCTCCAGGAAGTAAGGAAAGGAACTACTGGAGGACATACACGGCGGAGACTACGGACACCACTCATCATCACGAACCCTCGTCGGCAAGGCATTCCGTAGTGGGTTCTATTGGCCCACCGCGCTCAACGACGCAATCGAATTGGTAAAGGCTTGTGAGGCCTGCCAGTTTCATTCCAAGCAGATCCATCAACCGGCGGGGGGCCTGCAGACAATACCCATCTCATGGCCATTTGCAGTTTGGGGGTTGGATATTCTGGGCCCGTTCCCCCGAGCGCTAGGGGGCTACCGTTACCTCTACGTCGCCATTGACAAGTTCACCAAGTGGGCAGAAGTGGAGGCTGTCTGTACCATCCCCGCTGGCTCCGCGGTCAAGTTCATCAGGGGTATCGTGAGCTGGTTCGGGGTGCCGAATCGCATCATCACAGACAACGGTTCGCAGTTCACCAGTAATCTCTTCAAAACATACTGTGCTAACCTTGGGACGCAGATATGCTACGCTTCGGTGGCACACCCGCGAAGCAATGGGCAGGCCGAACGAGCCAACGCGGAAGTCCTGGGAGGCCTCAAGACCAGGACATTCAAGAAGAAGCTGGAGGCCTGCGGCAGAGGCTGGTACGACGAGCTCCAGTCCGTGTTGTGGTCCATCCGCACGACCGCAACCAAACCAACTGGGGAGACCCCGTTCTCCCTGGTCTACGGAGTCGAAGAACTCCTTCCTCACGAGGTCAGGCATCGCTCCGCACGGGTCCTGGCGCTCGACGAGGTGCAGCAGGACGCCATGCGGGGGATGGACCTCGTACTAGGGGAGGGACACCGCCGGGAAGCCGCGCTGCGAGCGGCAAGGTACCAACAGGCGCTACGACAATATCACTGCTGCAACATCCGCCCCAGGACCCTCGAGGTAGGAGACCTCGTACTCAGGCGGGTTCTCTCCAAGGAAGGGTTGCACAAGCTCTCTCCCATGTGGGAGGGCCCATTCAAGGTTGTTCATGTTTCCAGGCCAGGCTCCGTGCGCTAGGAGGCTCAAGAGGGGGAGCCGATCCAGAACGCGTGGAACATCCAGCACCTCCCCTCTTTTGGAAAAGGCCCAGAGCCTGTGAAGCAAGGCGAGTGCCTGTGAAGACCTCCCCTCTTTTGGAAAAGGCCCAGAGCCTGTGAAGCAAGGCGAGTGCCTGTGAAGACTATCTCTTTTGGAAAAGGCCCAGAGCCTATGAAGCAAGGCGAGTGCCTGTGAAGACTATCACTTTTGGAAAAGTCCCAGAGCCTGTGAAGCAAGGCGAGTGCCTGTGAAGACTATCTCTTTTGGAAAAGGCCCAGAGCCTGTGAAGCTATCGCGTTTTGGAAAAGGCCCGGAGCCTGTGAAGCAAGGCCAATGCCTGTGAAGCTCGCCGCCCCGTGACACTCTCACGTAATAATGAGTGGGGCTGTACACGCCCCGGAGTCTCAGGAGCGCCGGCCTCAGGCCCTGGGGCTCCCTCCCACGCCCAGTGGCAGCACTTAGCTCCGCGCTGGTGAGAAGACGTCGAAGACTAGATTAGGTGCCGGACGCGGCTTTTTCATTTGCTTTCCGCAGTTGACGTGTTTACTTGCATTTGAAGTCTTATCGAACTTGTTGCTGTTGCTGATTTGTGGTTCGTCGATTTTTGCTCCTCGCTTTGGTTTCTCTCATAAACGACCTCGCGAGGGATGGTACTCAAACATCCTCGCGAGCGTTTCTGCTCTAGCCGCTGGAAGGTTTCATGGCCCGGGCACGTTACAGGAGCACCCCTCTAGTCCGTGCCCCTCGGGCACCACGACGCGCACACAGGGCCTGGGTCGGTCGCCCCCCCGGCAGGGGTCAAAGACTATCTACGCACAAGCGTGTAGTTAAGAGGCACAAAAATAAGATCAAGGTAATGGCTAAACGGCAATAATTCCCAACACGCCCCAGCGGGGCTCCATGCAGCTGTTTTGTCTTACACAGGAAACAAAAGGAAAAGGAAAGGATGAGCCCGGCGCAGCCCTCTTCACATCAGCCCGCGGAGGCGACCCGGGCAGCCTCCGGGCCTCAGGAGGACTCCCTCTCGCGCTTCACCAGGGCACGACGGCGGGCGGACGAGCCATCACCTCCCAAGCAAGCTCGACGGCGCGGGGGTTGACTGCGGCCACTGCTGGAGGAGTCGCTTGAGGAAGAGCTGACGAAGCTCAGGGAGTCTCAAGCGCCGCCATCCGCGCGAGCGCTATCTCCTCCATCACCGTCGGGGCGGGGCCCCCGACCGCGGTCGTCGTCCTCAAGGCAACACCCTGCGCGGCGACCATCTTCCCCAAACACCCTCACATAGAGGGTGGCGTCACCGTGAAACCTGAAGTGCAGGGTGCACCGGCGCCCCAGGCCGCGAGCGCAGGCGAACACTTGCTAGCCACGAGTTAAGGCAAGGCCCCCATTGGCGGAGACCTCTAGCGCGGCCCACGAGGACCTGCTGCAGCAGCCCTCCGCCTGGAGCTAGAGGCCACCAGGAGCATCGGCCGGGAGTTCACCAAGGAGGAAGCGAGGGAGTTGGAGCCGGGCGCTTGTCGGCTCCACCGACCAGACGACGAACTCCGGCAGCACCTGCGCAACGCGAAAGTGAAAGCACAAGTGCTCTCCAGGTGGTTTTGGTAATTAATGTCAACATATCTCTTGTTGGACTAACATTTTCATCTAGTATGTTTCAGATAAGTTCAACAATGGAGTGGCATGGACTAAAGGTTGTGGGAACTCCTTCAAGATGCTAAGGACAAAGGATTGGCTAAAGCTTCAAGCTCAGGACTCTTCATTTTACACTTTTAGTGATCCAAGATCACATTGAGTCCATAGGAAAGGCCAATACTATCAAGGAGGGATGAGATGTTGATAATGAGCCTCTTGCTCAAAGTGCTTAGTGATATGCTCAAAAATCCTCAGCTACTTTCCCATATCCTCAAATGACCTAAACCCTAAGCCAAACTCGGTCATACCGATTCTTTCAACCCGGCTCCACCGAGTTTCACTTGTCATTTGCCACTGCCAAACCCTAGCAATTCGGTCTCACCGATGGGATCTCAGTCTCACCGAGATGGGCTTGCAAACTCTGTTACCTGTTGCAATATCTTCGGTCCAACCGAGATATGCAATCGGTCCCACCGAGTTTGCTTGGCCAACTCTCTGTTTCTCTTATTACCCAAATCGGTCCCACCGAGTTTGAGTAATCGGTCAAACCGAGTTTTGGATTTTCCCTAACCCTAGCACATCGGTCCCACCGAGTTGTTCCAATCGGTCCCACCGAAATTCCTAACGGTCACTAGGTTTACTATTTCGGTCCGACCGAGTTTTCTGATTCGGTCCCACCGAGATTGGTAAATTGTGTGTAATGGTTGGATTTTGTGTGGAGGCTATAAATACCCCTCCACCTCCTCTTCACTCGTGGAGAGAGCCATCAGAACACATACACCATCCCAACTCATATGTTCTGAGAGAGAACCACCTACTCATGTGTTGAGACCAAGATATTCCATTCCAACCATATGAATCTTGATCTCTAGCCTTCCCCAAGTCGCTTTCCACTCAAATCTTCTTTCCACCAGATCCAAATCCTATGAGAGAGAGTTGAGTGTTCGGGAGACTATCATTTGAAGCACAAGAGCAAGGAGTTCATCATCAACACACCATTTGTTACTTCTTGGAGAGTGGTGTCTCCTAGATTGGCTAGGTGTCACTTGGGAGCCTCCGACAAGATTGTGGAGTTGAACCAAGGAGTTTGTAAGGGCAAAGAGATCGCCTACTTCATGAAGATCTACCGCTAGTGAGGCAAGTCCTTCGTGGGCGATGGCCATGGTGGGATAGACAAGGTTGCTTCTTCGTGGACCCTTCGTGGGTGGAGCCCTCCGTGGACTCGCGCAACCGTTACCCTTCGTGGGTTGAAGTCTCCATCAACGTGGATGTAGGATAGCACCACCTATCCGAACCACGGGAAAAACATCCGTGTCTCCGATTGCGTTTGAATTCTCCAAACCCTTCCCTTTACATTCTTGCAAGTTGCATGCTTTACTTTCCGCTGCCTATACACTCTTTGCATACTTGCTTGATATGTGTTGTGAATGTTGAAATTATGCCTAAACTCCACTTAAACTGAAAAAGCTTAAAAATTGCAACTTTAGCCTTGAGTGTCTAACCCCCCCCCTTTCTAGACACACCTACTTCTAGATCCTACAAGTGGTATCAGAGCTTTGGTCTCCATTGCCTTGGTTTAATCACCATTGGAGGAAGATGGATGTGTCTACTTTAGGGAGTCTTAGACATAGAGTGCCTATTCTTGATGGAGAATATTTTCATGAGTGGAAAAATGAGATGCTTGTAATCTTCAATCAATACCATGTGAACAAGTATATTGCTAGCCCTTGTGCACCTCATATTGATCCCTTGCATCTTACCTTAGATGAAGATATTGACATGATTCACAATCTTAGAACTATTGAGCTCATCATTAGAGGATTTCCAAAAAATTTGATTGCTAGTTTGCCTACTCTTAATTGTGCCCATACTATATGGAAATTTCTTGAGGAACGATTTCCCGATCATTCCTTGAAAAATTTGGATGAAATTCTCCATAAATCTATTGCCTTGAGTAAAATGAACTCTAGTGATCCTAGTTTTGGTGATTGTCTATTTGAGCTTACCAATCTCAAGCATGCTAAAGGAGATGCTGGAATCATTAGTGATATTATATTTGAAGCTATAAGAATTCATAAAAGTGACCACTTTGATGATCATTTATCTAATGAATTACCCTCTCTAGGAAATGATGAGTCACAAGATCATGGTGAACATGGATACTATGATGATGATGATGATAGTGACTTCGATCTTGATGATGCAATGAGACATTTTGGTCTTACGGCAAATCTTTGGGGATATGCGTCAGGAGGAAAGGAATGGGTTCTTGATAGTGGATGTACTGATCATATGACTGGAGATGAAGAGATGTTCCATGAGCTTGCTGAAAACGACGGCCCTCGGAAATATGTCACCTTTGGTGATAATTCAAAGGGTAAAGTGGTTGGCCTTGGTAAGGAGGCCATCTCACATGATAGTTCCATTCAAAATGTCATGCTCATTGAATCTCTCGGCTACAACTTACTTTTAGTATCTAGACTTGCCGATTTCGGTTTAAATGTCCTATTTACTGAGGTAGATTGCCAAGTGTTTCATCGAGACAATCATAAAATGGTCTTTACCGGTATGCGTAGAGGTGACCTTTACATTGTCGATTTCTCTAAAAAGGCGCAACCTAAAACTTGCTTTGTTGCTAAATCCTCAAAAGGTTGGTTGTGGCATAGACGACTAGGTCATGTTGGCATGAGAAACCTTGACAAGCTTATTAAGGGAAATCATATCCTTGGAGTTAACGATGTCATATTTGATAAGGATAGACTTTGCAGTGCTTGTCAAGTAGGTAAACAGGTTGGAGGAAGGCATCCCGTGAAGAACATCATGACCACAAGGAGGCCACTCGAGCTACTTCATATGGATCTTTTTGGTCCCAACGCCTACAAGAGTCTCGGTGGAAATTCTTTTGGTCTAGTTATAGTTGATGATTTTTCAAGATTTACGTGGGTGTTCTTTCTTAATGACAAGTCGCAGGTCCAGAAGATCTTCAAAAACTTCGCTAGGAAGTCCCAAAATTAGTTTGACGTGAAGATCAAGAAGGTTCGAAGTGACAACGGAACGGAGTTCAAGAACGCAAATGTGGATACCTTTCTTGACGAGGAAGGGATCTCATACGAGTTCTCGGCTACGTACACACCTCAACAAAACGGAGTTGTTGAGAGGAAGAACCGGACGCTCATCGAAATGGCAAGAACGATGCTTGATGAATACAAGACACCGAAGCACTTTTGGGCAGAAGTGGTTGAGACAGCTTGTCACGCAACAAATCGCTTGTATCTTCACAAGCTACTCGGCAAGACAGCATACGAGCTCCTCACCGGTAACAAACCCCAAGTTGGATACTTTCGAGTATTCGGCTCAAAGTGCTACATTCTTGATAAGCATCGTCGTTCAAAGTTTGCTCCTAAATCTCATGAAGGTTTTCTACTTGGTTATGGCTCAAACTCTCACACTTACCGTGTCTACAACAATTTCACCCGAAAGGTTGAAGAGACGGTAGATGTGAAGTTTGATGAATCTAATGGCTCGCAAGTAGAGCAATTGCCAATTGATGTAGGAGACAAAGACTCTCCAGAAGCAATCCAAGACTTATCCATGGGCAAAGTTCGTCCAACGGAGGTGAAGGAGAGTACTTCATCCATCCAAGTGGAAGCTTCTACTTCACGACAAGGTGAACCAAGATTCGACACGGAAGCATCCACAAGTGGGACACGCCAAGATGAAGAAGACGAGGAAGTAAATCAAGACGAACATCAACAACCTCCTTCTCCACCACGACAAGAGAATGACAAGGTCAACAATGAAGAAGGCCAAGAAGAAGAACAAGATGAAGAAGATGCTGAACAAAGACCCAAGCAAAAGCTCTCACGAGTTCGAGCAAGAATCGCCAAAGATCATCCCGTCGAGCAAATCCTCAATGATATACAAACCGGGAGAATCACTCGCTCAAAAACTCGCTTAGCTAACTTTTGTGAAAACTACTCATTCATCTCTAGCATTGAACCTATGAAGGTTGAAGAAGCATTGGAAGATCCGGATTGGATAAACGCTATGCATGAAGAGCTACACAATTTTGAGAGAAACCAAGTTTGGACATTGGTTGAGAAGCCCGACAACAACCACAACATCATTGGTACCAAATGGGTGTTTCGCAACAAGCAAGATGAAGATGGACAAGTGGTTCGCAACAAAGCACGTCTCGTCGCCCAAGGATACACACAAGTCGAAGGTATGGACTATGGTGAGACATATGCTCCCATTGCTAGACTTGAGTCCATTCGCATCTTACTTGCCTATGATAATCACCATAATATCACCTTGTGCCAAATGGACATTAAAAGTGCTTTTCTAAATGGCAAAATAGAAGAGGAAGTTTATGTTAAACAACCTCCTGGTTTTATCAATCCTAAGAAACCAAATCATGTTTACAAACTTCACAAAGCTCTTTATGGTCTTAAACAAGCTCCTAGAGCATGGTATAAATGCTTGACCAAGTTCCTTATTGCAAGTGGTTTCGAAATTGGTAAAATTGATTCTACTATTTTTACTAAAAGGGTTAATGGAGAACTATTTGTATGCCAAATTTATGTTGATGATATCATATTTGGTTCAACTAACCCTCTCTTTAGTGAAAAGTTTGGAAAGCTAATGTCGGAGAAGTTTGAGATGTCTATGATGAGTGAACTCAAATTCTTTCTCGGTTTGCAAATCAAGCAAACTAAGGAAGGTACATTTGTCTCTCAAACGAAGTACACCAAGGACTTATTCAAGAAGTTCAATATGCAAGAGTGCAAAGGTATGTCTACCCCCATGCCCACTAGTGGACATAATGATTTGACCAAAGGTGGTGAACCGGTTGATCAAAAGGTTTATCGCTCTATGATTGGTTCATTGCTATACCTATGTGCTTCACGTCCCGATATTATGCTAAGTGTGTGCATGTGTGCACGATATCAAGCTGCTCCTAAGGAATTTCATCTTAAGGCTGTGAAAAGGATAGTGAGATACTTAATTCATACACCAAACTTTGGCATTTGGTATCCTAAAAGGTCTTCTTTTGATCTTGTTGGCTATTCCGACTCGGATTATGCCGAAGACAAGGTTGATAGGAAGTCCACTTCGGATACTTGTCAATTTCTTGGTAGATCTCTTGTGTCTTGGTCCTCTAAGAAACAAAACTCGGTATCCTTATCCACCGCCGAAGCTGAATACATTGCTACTGGTTCATGTTGTGCTCAATTAATTTGGATGACCCAAACTCTTAAAGAGTATGGGATCTATGTGAAACATGTTCCACTGCTTTGTGACAATGAAAGTGCTATCAAAATTGGTCATAGTCCTGTACAACATTCTCGAACTAAGCATATTGAAGTTTATCGTCATTTCATTCGAGATCATGTTGCTAAGGGTGACATAAATCTTAAGCATGTTCGCACTAATAAGCAATTAGCGGATATATTCACTAAACCACTTGATGAGAAAGTGTTTTGCAGGTTGAGAGGAGAATTGAACATCATTGATGCTTCAAATGTGGAGTAGGAACTCCATTGGATACATGCAAGACATGAGCTTATGACTAATCCATGATATATCTCTTATGATGACTATCTTATGTCTTGGATATATTTGTACCTTGCATGTTGTCTAAACCATGTAGGTGCTTGGTTGAAACTAATTCCATGATATTGCGACTCACTCACATCTTGAGAAATCTCTACATCACCAAGTATCTACACAATGGTGGTTGAAGACAAGGAAGCACAAAACCATTCAAACATATCCTTTGACAAATTCTTTGTTGAGCCTCATGATTGTCACTTTTGGATACACAAGTGCTCTTCCTTGCAAGAACTAACCCATGTAGGTAGATGAACTCAAACTCCAAGTGGTGCTCCAAACTCTTGATGGGCTACATCAACCATGAGCACCCACACAAGTTCAACTACATGAGCAAGAACCACACCACCACCCAAGGTATGTTATTCCATCTTAGAGAAGCTTTACTCCAAGACATGAGTCAAAGCAACTCAACAAGATGTGAATACATCAAGATGCTTAAACAAAAATGGTAACCCCATTTTGAGCTTAAACGATGAGTATGACCTATGATCAAGTGTTCTCACTTGACTCCTAAGTCAATATACTCTAACATAGGTGACTATGTCACCTCCCAACTCTAGATGAAGTTCTCTTGTGTTCTTTCTTTGTGTTATTGCATTTGTCTCATGCTTGTTTATTTGTTCCCTTCTCTTTTTCAAAAAAAAAAAACTTCATCTAGATCTTTCAGTCTCTTCTATTTTCCTTTTGTTTTTGTTCTACATTTTCTGCATTTAATTCATTGCAAATCTCTGTGAGATCTTATTTGACTAGTGAGCTAAGCTGACAAGTGTTCTCTCTGTCATGAACTCGGTTTCACCGATTTGTAATTTTCGGTCCAACCGAACCCCTTCGGTACCACCGAAACATACCACTCGGTGCCACCGATTTCGCAACAGGAAAAACAGTTTGTCACATAATCTATATTTCTTCTGATCCAGCTTCACTCAGTGAATCTTGTCTCAATTTTATTCTTTGCTTTATGCTGAGTCTCAAGGACCAACCCTATTCGACGGATTCCAGAAAAACCTTCTTGGAAATTGATGTCAAAGGGGGAGAGAGAGATCACATCAAAGCCTATCTTCGGGGAGAGAGAGATCACATCAAAGCACTAAAGGGGGAGAGAAAGTCTCAAGGATCCCAGATGTCCCAGATAATGTATTAAGGGGGAGAAAGAGATCTCTAGGGGGAGAGATAATACTCAAGGATCCCAGATGCTTGATGTTCAAGAGGAGAGATGTCACATGTCTTTTTTAGGGGGAAAGACATATTCATTTGTATCTTTCAGCTCTGATTTTCTGTTCCCTATCTTCTCCCAATATCCCATGAAAGATTCAGGGGGAGTAAGACACCCATGGGAAAGAAATCAGTCAAATTCATTGTATATCTTTACTCTTGGGGACATGTTGAATTCAATGTAATACCTGGTACTCACTCTCTACATGTCATCCCAGTCTTGGTATTCTTGTGGTTTCTTTTGTTTGCTCTGGTTAGTGGGTGTACCTGTGTTATCTAACCTTGTTTGTGCAGGTTCATTCCATCGTAAGCCAACCAAAGACTACAAGGTAAGTATATGCATCAAAATCATGAGTATGAGGAATTCTTGCTTATGTACATACTGTTTGCAAGAAGGACTCATGAGCATGAAGGTATTTTCCTTAACAAATCTTTTCCTCTGATGCATATGACCAAGATACATGTAACACATTGCCCACTCTGTCATGGTTATGCTCTCACATGTCTCTATATTTCATATTCACATGAGTGCATACATTTAGGGGGAGCCTATGGTTGTTACATGTCCTTCCAAAGCTTTACTTGTTGTTCTTTATATCTTTATCTAAATCTTTGATGTACGTTGCCATCAATTACCAAAAAGGGGGAGATTGAAAGCACAAGTGCTCTCCAGGTGGTTTTGGTAATTAATGTCAACATATCTCTTGTTGGACTAACGTTTTTATCTAGTATGTTTCAGATAAGTTCAATAATGGAGTGGCATTGACTAAAGGTTGTGGGAACTCCTTCAAGATGCTAAGGACAAAGGATTGGCTAAAGCTTCAAGCTCAGGACTCTTCATTTTACACTTTTAGTGATCCAAGATCAAATTGAGTCCATAGGAAAGGCCAATACTATCAAGGAGGGATGAGATGTTGATAATGAGCCTCTTGCTCAAAGTGCTTAGTGATATGCTCCAAAATCCTCAGCTACTTTCCCATATCCTCAAATGACCTGAACCCTAAGCCAAACTCGGTCATACCGATTCTTTCAACCTGGCTCCATCGAGTTTCACTTGTCATTTGCCACTGCCAAACCCTAGCAATTCGGTCTCACTGAGATGGGCTTGCAAACTCTCTGTTACCTGTTGCAATATCTTCGATCCAACCGAGATGTGCAATCGGTCCCACCGAGTTTGCTTGGCCAACTCTCTGTTTCTCTTATTACCCAAATCGGTCCCACCGAGTTTGAGTAATCGGTCAAACCGAGTTTTGGATTTTCCCTAACCCTAGCACATCGGTCCCACCGAGTTGTTCCAATCGGTCCCACCGAAATTCCTAACGGTCACTAGGTTTACTATTTCGGTCCGACCGAGTTTTCTGATTCGGTCCCACCGAGATTGGTAAATTGTGTGTAATGGTTGGATTTTGTGTGGAGGCTATAAATACCCCTCCACCTCCTCTTCACTCATGGAGAGAGCCATCAGAACACATACACCATTCCAACTCATATGTTCTGAGAGAGAACCACCTACTCATGTGTTGAGACCAAGATATTCCATTCCAACCATATGAATCTTGATCTCTAGCCTTCCCCAAGTCGCTTTCCACTCAAATCTTCTTTCCACCAGATCCAAATCCTATGAGAGAGAGTTGAGTGTTGGGGAGACTATCATTTGAAGCACAAAAGCAAGGAGTTCATCATCAACACACCATTTGTTACTTCTTGGAGAGTGGTGTCTCCTAGATTGGCTAGGTGTCACTTGGGAGCCTCCGACAAGATTGTGGAGTTGAACCAAGGAGTTTGTAAGGGCAAGGAGATCGCCTACTTCGTGAAGATCTACCTCTAGTGAGGCAAGTCCTTCGTGGGCGATGGCCATGGTGGGATAGACAAGGTTGCTTCTTCATGGACCCTTCGTGGGTGGAGCCCTCCATGGACTCGCGCAACCGTTACCCTTCGTGGGTTGAAGTCTCCATCAACGTGGATGTAGGATAGCACCACCTATCCGAACCACGGGAAAAACATCCGTGTCTCCGATTGCGTTTGAATTCTCCAAACCCTTCCCTTTACATTCTTGCAAGTTGCATGCTTTACTTTCCGCTGCCTATACACTCTTTGCATACTTGCTTGATATGTGTTGTGAATGTTGAAATTATGCCTAAACTCCACTTAAACTGAAAAAGCTTAGAAATTGCAAGTTTAGCCTTGAGTGTCTAACCCCCCCCCTTTCTAGACACACCTACTTCTAGATCCTACAGAAAGCGTGGCCTGGGGGAGCGCGCAACCCAGGCGCGTCCCTCGGCCACAGCGGCTCGCCCGCCGCCGCGCTGGGAGCTGCCACCATGACCACCAGACGCTACCGGGGCGGCCACCGGATGCTTCTGAGGGCGCCCACGACCGCGCTTGGGTGGGGGAGAGGCGGGATCGACCCGGAGGGCCTTCCCCTTCTCCGCAGCTGAGTACCTCCTCGATGGAGCCATCGCAGCAAGACGGAGCAAGGATCGGGAAGAAGGAGAAGCCAGGAGGAATGGACTGGAAGGGCACGCACAGCCTCGTACTTATAGCAGGCGAAGACCAACCGCCGGCCTCCACGATCACAGGTAATAATGACACGATCTGCATGCAGGGACTTTTCCAACTCACGCGATCACCGAGGCGTCGTGGGGAAGTGGAGACGCCCATGTCCCATCAACCGCCACGCGGCGCCTAAGGCCGTAGGCTATTAGGGCCCGTGGCGCTTCGCCCTTGCCCTTTCGCCTCTCGGCACGGCCAAGTCCATGCGCGCCTTGGGCCCGGGGGCTACTGTCGGCGTTCTGGGAATGGGGGTCCCCAGACTTTGCTACCTGCGGCCCGCGGCGTGGCTCAAGGGAGGCCTAGCATGGCCCATCTTCATCAACATAAGACTCAAGACCCTCGCGAGGGGCCAAGCCTCGCGAGGCGGACGACACGGAGCTTCCTCAGGCGCAGCCTCATCAGGCTAGCTCGCGAGGAGGCAGAGATATCAAGGCGGGGTACCTCGCGAGGTGCCCATGACGCAAGCCATGATGACTCAGGGTGCCAGGCGGGCGCCAGCACGCGCAGCATCCTTCTTTCCTCTTTGGTGCAAAGGGGGAAGGCGTAGCCGCGGAGTACCGAGGCATCAGGCAAAGGTTGCCATTTCGGTGCAACGAGACCAGGACCAAGCAAACTTCGAGACGGAGGTCGCCATGGAGCCCAGCACGGCGTCACCGCAGAGCCTTTGGCAGGCGAAGACCAACTTTAGTCAGGATAAGTGTACTAGATGTTCCCCTTCGAATTGGCCAATTGTTGGCGCCCTTCCCGCTCAATATTTGGGAAGAGGCCCGGGGCCTTTGCCTATAAGTAGGACTGGCCACCCACGTAGCAAGGGGTTCAGTCGGTTGGTTAGTCCGGCTAGCAAGCAGAGAGAGAAGGGTGACTGAACTCCTCCTAGCAGTTCATCGCCCCTGCCAAGAACAGACCCTCGCGAGGCTGTTCTTCCATGTATCATTCATCATCATCAGCCCCAGGAGGCAATCCACCCACCACACACTGGAGTAGGGTATTACCCCACAATGGTGGCCCGAACCAGTATAAATCTTGTGTCTCTTGTGCAGTTCTTTCCGTAGTTTAGATCTTTGTGAGACGGGGAGGTAGAAGGCGTGATCTCCGCGCGCACCCCAGTGTTCGAACCTTAAGGGTCTGCCGGAACCCGTGAATCCGACATCGGCGCCGAGAAGATCCTGCTGCAGCCGGTCCAGTCCAGCAACGACACGTTCCAGGATGGGAGAAGAAGGCGGAGAAACATCGGTGTGCTCCAAGACAACAGGAGGAGCTGGGGAAGCAACGGTCGGTGGAACGGGAGGAGAAAGTAGCGGTGGCGAGGCCGCAGTGTCCCGAGGCGGGGTCCGCTGCGCCTCCACAGCCGTAGCAGCGGCGCCAGACAAGGGCACCTCGGGAGTCGTTCGAGCCATGGGGGCTGGGCTCGCCCCGGCCAGCTCAGCCAAGCCTCGCAAGGATGAGCGGGCAGGAGAGGCCCGCGCGTCACGATCTCCCTCCACTGCAGGCGGAGAGCTCGCCGCAGATGGGGCCTCGGGGGCTCCCTTCGGCTTCTTCGCCACGGGCGCCATCCTATTCCAGAGAAGCAATCATCAAGCCTCGTCGGCGGAACGAGAAACAAAAGATCAAGGATCAAGCACTTACGGGTCGTCTCCAGAAAGCTCTAGCTGCCTCCGGCCATACTTGAAGCCTGAGAGCCGGCTGGAGGGATCGACCTCAGAAGCAGAAGGCGCATCCACGGTTCGCCTCGGAGTCAGGACGGACCCGCGGGGGATCGACCCGGTCCTGCCCCTCTCCGGGATCGAGGGCGAGCTCCCGCTACCCAGGACGTGATCGTCATCATCATCATCATCGCTCAGCGAAAGGCGAAGAGTACGAGACCTGCGCCGGGGGAGGGAAGCCCTCGACTCTCCATCGGTCGCCCCAGAGTCGGGCCCCTCTCCCCGCTCCTCTTCCTCCTCCTCATTGCTGGAGTCGCTGGAGGGCACATCCACTAGTCCTTCGGAAGCCGCCGCGGGCACGAGCCCGTCCCCGTTAAAAACGGGAATGGACTTCACCACTTGCTCCCAGTCGTCGCGAAGGAACAAGGGCTTGGGAGCGCCCTCCAACCTTGCCACCACGCCCTCGACCAGAGATTGGAGAACCACGGTCACATCCTCTTCGCCCGCAGCCACGGGGCTCGGATGAGGCCTCCACATTGGAGGAGAGTACTGCCGGAGTGGAGCTAGCTGGTGCTCCAAGAACTCCCTCAGCAGCAACGCACCGGTCAACTTCGCCGCCACCACGCTGGCCGGCCTCAAGTCCGCGTCCATCTTCTCCAGCACCTGTTTTGCGCGAGGGTTCATGAGCTCCACTTGGCCCCAGTCGCCGGAGCTCGCGGGCGGCTCCGCGGGCAAGATCAGCCTAGGATGGACGCGCCCGGCATCCACCAAGACCCACTTGCTCCTGAAGCCCTCAATCCTCTTCCCGGGATTCGAGATGGCAATGGTGCCGCCATACGCGACGAAGCCCGCGCACGTGGAAGGAGAGCCGCGAGTGACCCGGAGGGAGAAGTAATGGCGCAGCAGGGCCACCGAAGGCTGCACCCCTACGTGGGCCTCGCAGTAGTAAGCGAAGATCCCCAGAAGAAGGACAGAGTTGGGATGGAGATGCAGAGCCTGCAAGTCGTAATGGCGGAGGACAGAGAAGGGAGGAACCAGGCCCGCAGCAATGGAGCATACAAAGAGAGGATAAAAGGTGCTCCCTCGGCCCTCAGGGGTGGCGGAGCCGGCCTTGAACACCTTCGTCCCATTGATGCCCTGCGCCGCCGCCATCTAGTGCAGCCGGGCAAGGCCGGTCTTGGACACATTCGGCGAGTCCAGAGAAGGAGAATACCAAGCATCGGCCGGAGACTGACGAGGCGCCATGGCTTCCTAGGTCGCGCAGCCGGAGTAGATCTGGAAGTTTGGAGGAAGAAAGGGGAGGCGCAAGAAAGGGGATCTAAGCAGCAACCGGAGAAAGCAAAAGGCAAGGTCTGGACAGATGCTGCTCCTTTATCAACCTGCGCGGTTGCTGAAGCACTTGCGTCCAATCAACCGCCACGCGGCGCCCAAGGCCGCAGGCTGTTAGGGCCCGCGGCGCTTCGCCCTTGCCCTTTCGCCTCTCGGCACGGCCAAGTCCATGCGCGCCTTGGGCCCGGGGGCTACTGTCGGTGTTCTGGGAACGGGGGTCCCCAGACTTGCCTGCCTGCGGCCTGCGGCGTGGCTCAAGGGAGGCCCAATGCGGCCCATCTTCCTCAACACAAGACTCAAGACCCTCGCGAGGAGCCAAGCCTTGCGGGGCGGACGACACGGCGCATCCTCAGGCGCAGCCTCCTCAGGCTGGCTCGCGAGGAGGCGGAGCGATCAAGGCAGGGTACCTCGCGAGGTGCCCATGACGCAAGCCATGACGATCGAGGGTGCCAGGCGGGCGCCAGCACGCGCAGCGTCCTTCTTTCCTCTTTGGTGCTAAGGGGGCAAGCGCAGCCGCGGAGTACCGAGGCATCAGACAAAAGGATGCCATTTCGGTGCAATGAGACCAAGACCAGGCGGACTACGAGATGGAGGTCACCATGGAGCCCAGCACAGCGTCACCACAGGGCCTTTGGCAGGCGAAGACCAACTTTAGTCAGGATAAGTGTACTAGATGTTCCCCTTCAAATTGGCCAATTGTTGGCGCCCTTCCCGCTCAATATTTGGGAAGAGGCCCAGGGCCTTTGCCTATAAGTAGGACTAGCCACCCCCAGGGTAGGGGACGACAACAAGAAAAGGACAAAGAGAAGATAGGGGGGGGGGGGTTCATTCGTACGGTCGACAAGTGAGAGCAAATCAGAGAAAGTGAGGAAGAGAGAGAGGGAGGGTGACTGAACTCCTCCTAGCAGTTCATCGCCCCAGCCAAGAACAGACCCTCGCGAGGCTGTTCTTCCTTGTATTGTTCATCATCACTAGCCCCAGAAGGCAATCCACCAACCACACACTGGAGTAGGGTATTACACCACAACGGTGGCCCGAACCAGTATAAACCTTGTGTCTCTTGTGCAGTTCTTTCCGTAGTTTGGATCTTTGCGAGACGGGGAGGTAGAAGGCGTGATCTCCGCGCGCACCCCAGTGTTCGAACCTTAAGGGTCTGCCGGAACCCGTGATCCGACATTTGGCGCGCCAGGTAGGGGTGCACCGGAATCTGTCTTCCACCACTCCGCTCTCCTCCGACCGTCGCATCCATGTCTGACGTTCGTCGGGCCCGCGCCGAGCGCCGGGCCGCTATCGCTTCCCGCGTCGCCCAGACAGCCCCCGTCGGTGGGCGTCCACGTCGTTCCCCGTCGCCCGCCGTCAACGCCGCCACCGGCCCAGCGGGGGGCGAACATCAAGCGTCGTCTCAGCATCCATCCGTGCGGCAAGACGGCCGCACCGCTACTCCATCGCTCACCCCAGCCGGCTCTTCGTCCCGCGCGCTCCGCGCACCCTTGGAGGCTCGAGCTACGCTCATCGCGACAAACGAACTCCTGCGCCACCACCCCATCGACGACGTCTACGAGGAGTGGCTCAGCCGCGTCGCCGAGCTCGTCCGCATCGCAGGGGGCTCTCCTGCGCCGTCCGCTCCGCTGCGCCGCACCCCGCTCCGCGCGGGCAATGAAGCTCCGGGGGTGTACCAGCCGCGTCCTCACCAAGAAGATGCCATGGCTCCAAGGCGCGTGGCCCCTGAGCAGAACCCGCTCCGTCAGGTGCCAGCGCATCAAGAACGGAGCTGCCAAGGAGTCCCTTGCCCGCAAGGAGCTGCCAGGGCGCTCCCTGCTCCGACACGCCACGACCCTGCTCCAGCTCCGGCACGCCAAGACCCCACGCGGCTCCTAGCTGCAGCGCGTGGGGACCCTCAAGACCAAGCTCTCCACTAGCCGAAGCCTTTCGTGGCCACCGCAGGATACCGTGCCTACACCACCGAGCTGCGCAGCGTCGCGTGGCCTGGCAAGTTCAAGCCAGACCTGCCTCCTCGCTACGACGGCACAACTGATCCTGCAGAGTTCCTCCAGCTCTATGAGCTGGGCATTGAGGCTGCCAGCGGGGATGAAAAGGTCATGGCGAACTGGTTCCCCATGGCGCTCAAGGAAGGAGCTCGCACTTGGCTCCTGAATCTGGCTCCGGGCACGATCTCCTCCTGGGACCAGATGCGCACCCGCTTCATCGCCAACTTCCAAGGTACTCGCGACCGGCCGCCCGCCGTGAGCGACATGCGCCGCATCAAGCAGCAACCTGGGGAGACCCTGCAAAAGTGCATCCAGCGCTTCAACAGTGCGCGCCTCAAGATCCCCAAGGTGTCCGAGGAAGCCATCATCTTGGCCTTCTCCGATGGCGTGCGCGTTGTCAAGATGAAGGAGGAGCTGGCGATGTATGAAGACCTCTGCACCTCCCTGGAGCTGTTCAACTTGGCGACCAAGTGCGCCAGGGCTGAGAAGGGACGTCTCTCCCTCCTCGAGCTGCCTGCCGCGGACCTAGAAGAGAAGAAGCCCAAGGAGAAGGACGTGAAGCGCAAGGGGGCTGCCGTACTCGCAGCAGAACCAGACACCAAGCGGGGCAAGGATCTGCCCGAACCCTCCATGGGCAGCCGGTACTGTGTGTACCACGACCTCCACACCCACAACACCAACGAATGTCAGGAACTCCGCGCCGTGCGAGAAGGAAGGATCGGCCGTCACCCTGACCATGCTGACCGGGGCTACGGCCGAGGAGGAGGAAGAAACCCAGGACGCTGGGAAGATCGCGGCCCGCACCAGGGGTGGCGCGACCAACCTCGCGAGGACCGCTGGCGGGACCTACCTCGGGAGGGGGACTGGAGGGATCAGCCTCGTGAGGATCGCCCTCATGGCAACGCAGGCCTACCTTCGCTGCCGCTTCAGCCAAGGAGGAACAAACACCGCCATCAAGACGAGGGGGCTGGGGGCTTCCAAGAGCCGCGCGCAATCGCCTGCATCCTGGGCGGAGCTCAAGCCCCAGCCTCTCAACATATCTTCAAGCAGTTTGCCCGCGAAGTGAACGCAGTTCTCCCCAAGCTCGAAGCAACGCGCCCCCTCAGGTGGTCGGCATGCGCCATCACGTTCAGCTCAGCAGACCAGCTCAAGTGTGCGGCCACGGCTGGAGTCCTCCCGATGCTTTGCTCCCCAGTCATCAGCAACGTGCTGGTCACCAGGACCCTCATCGACGGAGGGGCAGGGCTCAGCATCCTGTCCATGGAAACATTCAACAACCTCCAGGTGCCCTATGACCAGCTTCAGCCAACCAAGCCTTTCTCCGGAGTCACCGACGGTTCCACGGTCCCGATCGGGCAGGTCCGCCTCCCTGTCACCTTCGGGGCCCGCAGAAACTACCGCACTGAGCTCATCGACTTCGACGTCTCCCACATCCACCTACCGTACAACGCCATCCTCGGGTACCCAACGCTGGCCAAGTTCATGGCCGTGACTCACCACGGCTACAACGTCCTCAAGATGCCAGGAAGTGGCGGCGTCATCATGGTGCCCTGTGAAGAGAAGGATGCAGTGTGTTCCCTGGAGCGAGCCTATCAGGCCGCGTCACTAGAAGACCCAGATCGCGGAAGCAGGAGGCTTCCTGAGACCACCCCCAAGAAGAAGACGTCGTCAGGCTCAGCCCCTCAGGAGGCAGGCCCTTCAGGGTCCGTGTCTGCCCAGGGGGACCTCCCTTCCATCGCATAGGAAAGCGCGCCTGGCGCCCTCCTCAGGCAGGGCTCGGGGGCTCTCACCTGGAGGGCCACCGACCTAGCCAGGGTCATGAGGGAGGCGCTTGGGCACCATGTGGAGGCATGCTTCGAAGCACGTTTCCCTCAAGAAGGAGCCAGGCAAGGAAGGTCAGACCAGCCGGAGTTCGTTGACAAGGCCATTCAAGAACTTCAAGAGTCAAGGATAATGAGAGGTTGCCGCCGTCTACTAGCTATGGCCCCACATCCAGGCGAGGATGGTGGGCTGCGCGTCTGCGTCGACGTACCAGGGCTCAATCAGATCGCCACGACGGAGCATCTCTGGCCCTCGCAAGTGGGGCGCTGCGGGGGTCCACCCCACAGCTATGTTCGCATGCCTTACGGCCTGCCGAGCATGGCTGCGGCATACCGGCGCCTCATGAGGGGCATCATGGAGGCTCAGGAAGACAGGCGCTCCGCGGCCCTGGCAGAGATGAAGACAGCTCGCGAGGAGCCACCAGTGCCTCCGGAGCCTCCCGAGGCCCCGGGGCCTGGGGGCTCGTGAGGATCGGCTTCCGCAGCCCACCGAGTCTGCAGCACCAATGCCACTTTGCTGACGATATCCTCAGGTGACATCTTTCAAGCTTCATTCCTAGCTGGGAGCGCCCTCCCAGGGTTGCATCACTCCCAGGCCGCGTGGGTCCGTCCCTGCGGCATGTATCCCCTTTTATTTTTCGGTCGTTAGTTTGCCTTGTTGGGGGCGCCCCTCGGGCTGCATCATCCCCAAGCCGCTCGGGCTAGGCCCAGCGGCGTGTATCTCCCTCGCGTTTATTTCCAACTATGCATTCGCCTATCACGCTTGATTGCTTGATGCCTTTCCACGGCATCCCTTCTTATCCATGTCGGCCACTTGCACGTTAAAGGGGGGGGGTGCCTGAGCATCGCGACTCAGGGCTCCTACTGGCTCTCCAGCCCTCACCCTCTGGCCTTGTCCATGGAATCATGACCTGGCATACCAGCGACAGCTGAGACAAGCTCGAGGGCCAGGACCCGAGGACGTAGAGTACCGGCATCTAACCAAATTTTGCAGGGACACATCTTAAGATACGGCCCAGTGCCAGGCGCAACCCGCCTAGAGGTAGGGCCTCGTGAGTCCCGCGCTGGCTCACGGGTGCCCAGATACACCTCACCTAGCCCTACCGTGCCGGCCACGTGTCTGGGCGGGGATGTACACGCCCCGGGGGCTCCTCCCGGAGGGGAGCCCCCTCCCACGTACCAGTGGAAGCACCATGCTCCGCGCTGGATGACGACACTGCCGAGGAGCGGCTATGCCCGTACACATACGGAAGCGCTATGCTCCGCACTGGTGATAAACAACTGAGGGTGGCCCCCGGGCCGCATTAACCTCAGGGAGCCCAGAGCTCAGTGGCTAGCCTCATCGCAACGCCTCCCCTCAGGAGTGCCGCGCGAGCGGGCTAGGCACGGTAGCTACGACTGGGTCACGCCCAGACGTACGCCGCCCAGCCAGGCCCCTCGGGCCTGGTTCGTCGCGCGTCTCTCCCCGAGCGGAGCCAAGGTATGAAGGCTGTTTGAGCGTCAAGGGGGACCCCTGAGCATCGCGACTCAGGGGCCTAACTGGTCCCGTAGCCCCTTACTCCTTAGTTCCGAAAGGCTATGCTGGGTGAGGTACGCGCGGGGCCGGGCTCTGCAGACGTAGAACGGTAGCCCAGCTTACATCTCGCCTCAGCACCCGCTGTTTGCGCGTCAAGGGGGACTCCTGAGCATCGCGACTCAGGAGCCTAACTGGCTCCATTGCCCCTCAGTCCTTAGTTCCGAAAGGCTATGCTGGGCGAGGTCCGCGCGGAGTCGGGCTCTACAGACGTAGAACGGAAGATACACCTACATCACACCTCCCTACTTGCTGTTCGCGCGCCAAGGGGGACTTGTGAGCATCGCGACTCAGGAGCCTAACTTGTCACGTAGCCCCTCACTCCTTTGGTCCCGTCCTGGTTTCCGGTCGGGGCTAATGCTGGGTGAGGCACGCGCGGGGCCGGGCTCTGCCGGCGTAGAACACAAGCAAGTAGGGAAGAAAAGCATAAAATTCAAGGAATTTAAAAGCAAGTATTACAACCCATACTTCCGTCTCAGTACCAAACGCAAGTTTAAATGCCTCCCCGAGGCGTGATGCATGTGCAGGAATTGAAAGAAGAACAGGGATGGAACGGAGTCACTTGTCGGCGGTGAAGCTGTGTGGAGTGGCTTCGCCTCGTGGAGCAGCCGGGTCGGCAGCGCCTTGCTTTGGCCTGGTGCTGAAGGCCTGGAACTTCCCCAGCAGCGCCTCCGCGCACCCCTTCACGGCTTTGACAGCGGCGGCAGAACCCTCGCCGCTCACCGGTTCCAGCAGGCCGTCGAGGTCGGCACTGGGATCGTGAAGGTAGATGTGGGCGAAGACCCGCGTCAGCGCAGCAGAAGACAGGACGCGCGCCTCGGCCTCGGCCGTGGGGCCGATGCCAAGGGCGACATCCCCAAGGGCTTTAACCAGGAAGGGAAGCAGCTTGGCGGGGCCGTCCCCGTCACCGGCTAGCGGGCTGTCCAGGCCGCTCTCGTAAAGCGTCCTTAGTGAAGCGCGGGCATCTTTCTCCATGTCCGCGAAGTCCACGCGATCCTCGGCAAGAACCCTGGCCTTGCTCTCCAACTCAACCCTCGTCGCTTCCAGCTCCTCCCCCAGCGCACCTAGGTGGTCGCAGCGCTTCTTGAGCTTGGCCTCCCGGCCCTCGATGGCCGCCTCGCGAGCCTTCATGCCTTCTTCTTGTTCCTGGCGAAGACGAACCTCCTTCGCAAGCTGGTCCCGCAGGCCTTGCAGCTCGCCCTCCAACTCCTTGCAGCGACCACGGACCCCAACCACCTCTCCCAGGGCCGCGTCTCGGGCAGCCTTTGCCTCGAGGGTGGCCTCCCTCTCTCCGTCACAGGCCGTTGAGGCCGGAACCAACGCCGCCCGAATCGAAGCATCAGAGCGAATCCACCCCGAAGCCAGTTCCAGGCGCCCGGCCACCAGGCGAGGGTCGGCGCCGAGAAGATCCTACCGCAGCCGGTCTAGTCCAGCAACGGCATGTTCCAGGATGGGAGAAGAAGGCGAAGAAACATCGGTGCGCTCCAAGACAATAGGAGGAGCTGGGGAAGCAACGGTCGGCGGAACGGGAGGAGAAAGTAGCGGTGGCGAGGCCGCAGTGTCCCGAGGTGGGATCCGCTGTGCCTCCACAGCCGTAGCAGTGGCGCCAGACGAGGGCACCTCGAGAGTCGTTCGAGCCATGGGGGCTGGGATCGCCCCGGCTAGGTCAGCCAAGCCTCGCAAGGATGAGTGGGCAGGAGAGGCCCGCGCGTCACGATCTCCCTCCCCTGCAGGCGGAGGCGTCGCCGCATATGGGGCCTCGGGGGCTCCCTTCGGCTTCTTTGCCACGGGCGCCAGCCTATTCAAGAGAAGCAATCATCAAGCCTCGTCGGTGGAATGAGAAACAAAAGATCAAGGATCAAGCACTTACGGGTCGTCGCCAGAAAGGTCTAGCTGCCTCCGGCCATACTTGAAGCCTGAGAGCCGGCTGGAGGGATCGACCTCAGAAGCAGAAGGCGCATCCACGGTTCGCCCCGGAGTCAGGACAGACCCGCGGTGTATCGACCCAGTCCTGCCCCTCTCCGGGATCGAGGGCGAGCTCCCGCTACCCAGCACGTCACCGTCATCATCATCATCATCGCTCAGCGAAAGGCGAAGAGTACGGGACCTGCGCCGCGGGAGGGGAGCCCTCGACTCTCCATCAGTCGCCCCAGAGTCGGGCCCCTCTCCCCGCTCCTCTTCCTCCTCCTCATTGCTGGAGTCGCCGGAGGGCACATCCACCGGTCCTTCGGAAGCCGCCACGGGCATGAGCCCGTCCCCGTTAAAAACGGGCATGGACTTCACCACTTGCTCCCAGTCGTCACGAAGGAACAAGGGCTTGGGAGCGCCGTCCAACCTTGCCACCACGCCCCCGACCAGAGATTGGAGAACCACGGTCACATCCTCTTCGCCCACAGCCGCGGGGCTCGGATGAGGCCTCCACATTGGAGGAGAGTACTGCCGGAGTGGAGCCAGCTGGTGCTCCAAGAACTCCCTCAGCAGCAACGCACCGGTCAACCTCGCCGCCGCCACACTGGCCGGCCTCAAGTACGCGTCCATCTTCTCCAGCATCAGTTTTGCGCGAGGGTCCGTGAGCTCCACTTGGCCCCAGTCGCCGGAGCTCGCGGGCGGCTCCGTGGGCAAGATCAGCCTAGGATGGACGCGCCCGGCATCCACCAAGACCCACTTGCTCCTGAAGCCCTCAATCCTCTTCCCGGGATTCGGGATGGCAATGGTGTCGCCATACGCGACGAAGCCCGCGCATGCGGAAGGAGAGCCGCGAGTGACCCAGAGGGAGAAGTAATGGCGCAGCAGGGCCACCGAAGGCTGCACCCCTACGTGGGCCTCGTAGTAGTAAGCGAAGAACGCCAGAAGAAGGACAGAGTTGGGATGGAGATGCAGAGCCTACAAGTCGTAATGGCGGAGGACAGAGAAGAAGAACTTGGAGAAGGGAGGAAACAGGCCCGCGGCAATGGAGCTTACAAAGAGAGGATAAAAGGTGCTCCCTCGGCCCTCAGGGGTGGCGGAGCCGGCCTTGAACACCTTCGTCCCATTGATGCCCTGCGCCGCCGCCATCTGGCGCGCAGCCGGGCAAGGCCGGTCTTGGACACATTCGGCGAGTCCAGAGCAGGAGAATACCAAGCTTCGGCCGGAGACTGACGAGGCACCATGGCTTCCTAGGTCGCGCAGCCGGAGTAGATCTGGAAGTTTGGAGGAAGAAAGGGGAGGCGCAAGAAAGGGGATCTAAGCAGCAACCGGAGAAAGCAAAAGGCAAGGTCTGGACAGATGCCGCTCCTTTATCAACCTGCGCGGTTGCTAAAGCACTTGCGTCCAATCAACCGCCACACGGCGCCCAAGGCCGCAAGCTGTTAGGGCCCGCGGCGCTTCGCCCTTGCCCTTTCGCCTCTCGGCACGGCCAAGTCCATGCGCGCCTTGGGCCCGGGGGCTACTGTCGGTGTTCTGGGAACAGGGGTCCCTAGACTTGCCTGCCTACGGCCTGCGGCGTGGCTCAAGGGAGGCCCAGTGCGGCCCATCTTCCTCAACACAAGACTCAAGACCCTCGCGAGGAGCCAAGCCTCACGGGGCGGACGACACGGCGCATCCTCAGGCGCAGCCTCCTCAGGCTGGCTCGCGAGGAGGCAGAGAGATCAAGGCAGGGTACCTTGCGAGGTGCCCATGACGCAAGCCATGACGATCGAGGGTGCCAGGTGGGCGCCAGCGCGCGCAGCGTCCTTCTTTCCTCTTTGGTGCAAAGGGGGCAAGCGCAGCCGCAGAGTACCGAGGCATCAGGCAAAGGTTGCCATTTCGGTGCAACGAGACCAAGACCAAGCGGACTACGAGACGGAGGTCACCATGGAGCCCAGCACGGCGTCACCATAGGGCCTTTGGCAGGCGAAGACCAACTTTAGTCAGGATAAGTGTACTAGATGTTCCCCTTCGAATTGACCAATTGTTGGCGCCCTTCCCGCTCAATATTTGGGAAGAGGCCCAGGGCCTTTGCCTATAAATAGGACTAGCCACCCCCAGGGTAGGGGACGACAACAAGAAAAAGACAAAGAGAAGAGAGGGGGGATTCATTCGTACGGTCGACAAGTGAGAGCAAATCAGAGAAAGTGAGGAAGAGAGAGAGGGAGGGTGACTGAACTCCTCCTAGCGGTTCATCGCCCCAGCCAAGAACAGACCCTCGCGAGGCTGTTCTTCCTTGTATTGTTCATCATCACTAGCCCCAGAAGGCAATCCACCAACCACACACTGGAGTAGGGTATTACACCACAACGGTGGCCCGAACCAGTATAAACCTTGTGTCTCTTGTGCAGTTCTTTCCGTAGTTTAGATCTTTGCGAGACGGGGAGGTAGAAGGCATGATCTCCGCGCGCACCCCAGTGTTCGAACCTTAAGGGTCTGCCGGAACCCGTGATCCGACATCGCTCGATCCGGTTCAGTTAACAGCCATCGATCGATTGCTCGGATTTAGTAACGCGTAGCCTGCAGTGCAATCGCTCGGGTTTAGTTAGATCCCAACGCCTCGCTCGGGTTCAGTTAGAGCCAACACCTCGCACACATGCGCATACGTGTACGAGAGAAACGCGCATCACTCGGCCCCCGACCTCCCACCATAACCGGGAACTCCCCGAAATTTTCCTCCCCCTCGCTTCTACCACTGTTTTTTCCGTCATGGACGGCCCAAAGAATGTCATGCAGCTGCGTCTCTGGCCCGCCCAGGATGAAAAGCCCATTTTCTGTCATGATTTTTTGTCATAGAAGTAGGAGCCGCCACATCTATGATGATACCGGGTTTTGTCACAATTATCGTCATAGAAGTGTCATATGTATGACAGAAAAAAATTTCGTTTGGCCCAAAATGTCAGGGATGTGTCTTTTTTTTGTAGTGAATGCTTTTGGTATTTTGTAGTGATGATAACAATAGCAACGGAAAAGTAAATAGGGGAAGAACAATATATGGAAAGCTCGTAGGCAATGGATCAGTGATGGAGAATTATGCCGGATGCGGTTCATCATGTAACAGTCATAACATAGGGTGACACGGAACTAGCTCCAATTCATCAATGTAATGTAGGCATGTATTCCGAATATAGTCATACGTGCTTATGGAAAAGAACGTGCATGACATCTTTTGTCCTACCCTCTCGTGGCAGCAGGGTCCTAACGGAAACTAAGGGATATTAAGGCCTCCTTTTAATAGAGTACCGGACCAAAGCATTAACACATGGTGAATACATGAACTCCTCAAACTACGGTCATCACCGGGAGTGGTCCCGATTATTGTCACTTCGGGGTTGCCGGATCATAACACATAGTAGGTGACTATAGACTTGCAAGATAGGATCAAGAACTCACATATATTCATGAAAACATAATAGGTTCGGATCTGAAATCATGGCACTCGGGCCCTAGTGAAAAGCATTGAGCATAGCAAAGTCATAGCAACATCAATCTCAGAACATAGTGGATACTAGGGATCAAACCCTAACAAAACTAACTCGATTACATGATAAATCACATCCAACCCATCACCGTCCAGCAAGCCTACGATGGAATTACTCATGCACGGCGGTGAGCATCATGAAATTGGTGATGGAGGATGGTTGATGATGACGGCAACGATGGATTCCCCTCTCCGGAGCCCTGAACGGACTCCAGATCAGCCCTCCCGAGAGAGTTTAGGGCTTGGAGGCGGCTCTGTATCGTAAAATGCGATGAATCTTTCTCTCTGATTTTTTTCCTCCTGAACACGAATATATGGAGTTGGAGTTGAGGACGGTGGAGCTCCAGGGGGCCCATGAGGCAGGGGGCGCGCCCCTCACCCTCGTGGCTACGGTGTGGGCCCCCTGGCCTTGATTCTTTGCTAGTTTTTTTTATTATTTCCAAAAATAATCTCCGTGGAGTTTTAGGTCATTCCGAAAACTTTTGTTTCTACACATAAATAACACCATGGCAATTCTGCTGAAAACAGCGTCTGTCCGGGTTAGTTCCATTCAAATCATGCAAGTTAGAGTCCAAAACGAGGGCAAAAGTGTTTGGAAAAGTAGATACGACGGAGACGTATCAGTCTGCCCATTCCTCCTAGCTTAGATAATAAAGTTCAGGTTACCCAGCAATTCCCATATCGTTGCCCCACTCCCCTGAGTTTTTAGATGAGGCCTGCGGTGTCCCTCCCCGCCAGATCCACATCCCCTGCTCTAGAATGTCGCTACCTAAGCTCGACCACGTATCCCGGGGAGCCCGACAAGCGTTCGGCCAAGAAGAGGTTCATCATGTCCTCTCCAGCGGATGTTGGCGAGGTGGCCGCCGTTCGCCCCGACCTATCGATCCCAGAGCAACATGTCGACGCAGATGCCGGCGAATTCGTTGACTACGTTGCCATGCCGAAGGCTTCATGTCAGTGTGCTAGCGTATTATTGTATCTCGGGAAAGCTGGCTACGACATCAAGCTCGTCCACAGTGACGGCTTCACGTGGGCCATGTCACAGATTAAGTGGTCCATCCCCAACCCCTTTGGTTCAACCGCCGTCGATCTCTTCGATGGCCCTGCCACTGATCTCCTCCGCTAAGCGGTCAAGGATTTGCGAGCTTTATACGCCATCGAGAACATTTTATCTTTTCTGAAGGACACGTTCTACGGCGGCGGCTTGGGATCCTCAATTGCCAAGTCAGATCTCATCGACCACGACCATGAGGAGGGCACCCACAAAGGTTCTTCCAAGGTGAAACAACCCATGCATCTGTGACATCAGAGAGCACACCATGGGTATGTGCTCTTCCAACTAGAAGGATCCCATCCATGAAATGTGAGGCAACATTCTATCAGCAAGTCCTACCTTTTCTAGCTTGCCAACCCGTACCCTTTGTTGTAGTAGCATTTGCCGTGCGGTGCTTTAACTGTGCCGTGTTTAATTATTTCAGTTATGCAAAAATGTATTGGTCAATAGGGCAATGTGATGTTTAAGAATGAATTGTCCACTTCAGTTTCATGAATGGCTATATTTGGTTGTTTATAGTGAGTAGATGCCTTGTTTATCTGTATTTGGTTGTTAGGTTGGTTGGAGTGAGCATTTTTCCAGTTATCAAGTAGAGCCTTGTTTATATGTATTTGGTTCTTAGTTTGGTTGAAGTGAGCGTTTGTCCAGTTATCAAGCAGATGCCTTGTTTATCTGTATTTGGTTGTTAGGTTGCTTTTTTAGTATTTGTCTAGTTATCAAGAAGATGCCTTGTTTATCTGTATCTGCTTGTTAGGTTGGTTGTAGTGAGTATTTGTCCAGTTTTCAAGCATATGCCCTGTTTATCTGTTTGCTTGTTAGGTTGGTTGCAGTGAGACTTTGTCGAGTTTTCAATGGCTATATTTGGTTGTTATACTGGTCATTTATGCCTTGTTTATTTCAGTCATTCACAATGTGTTGTTCATTATGTGCAAGTCGGAACTGTTCCGCTCGACTACATCAATACCCGTTTGAACGGCTATATTTGGTTCCAGTTATTCCTAGTGTAGTTAACACATGCCCGTTATTTCATTTTTACACATTTATCCAGTGTGATGTTTAAGCATTACCTATGTTCTATTCATTTTCAACAATACCAGTTTGAATTGCAACATTTGATGGCTGTTAAGACTGCTATCGGTAACATTGCCTTCCATTTTATATCTGCTTTAACAGCATGCTGAAACCAACATATTCAAGCTATCATTTGGAGATGATGTTGTTTACCTTTTCTATATTTGTTTGATGTTAAGGTTGTTGTACTTATCATGCCTTTCTGCTACTTATGCAGGACAACAACGGGAGTGGCCACCATTTTCCGCCGAGGTTAGCTTCATCCCTCGGCTTGTACTCCCCTCATCGTTCCATAATGTAGTGCATATAGATCCAGGCCTGGACACTTGTTAGCTTCTAATATTGACTTGTTGCTTTTAGGTACATATGCCCTTGGCAAGGATCCACGCGTCGACCCTTTTGTGTCTGGGGCAATGAGATATTCACGAACAAGCATCAAGTGAGGAAACTGATAAGGATTATTAGCAAAAAGATACGAATGGTGGCAAGCAAATTATTTGTTTATGCTCTATCCAACACAACAGTGAGCTATAGGATGGTAACTACAAACTCTATAGCCTTCTCTTTTTACTGCCCATAATGAGTTGTTAGACAACAATGTCTGAATATTTTTAGTTCGCAGTGGTTCCCGAAGCAGTTCACTCAAGATTACCTCGCAGAGTACATGATTGGCGGACACGCAATGAAGGTTAAAGTATTTCATCCAGACTATAATGAGCATCGAGAAGTCGTAATGAAGACAGTGAAGGATGGACGGGCAGCCATCACAAGGGGTTGGCCTAGAGTTGTTCGTGCATTACGCATGGAGGAGGGCACAATATGGGCATTCCGCTTCACCTTCTCCAGCGACCAGAATGTCTTTGCCTCTCTCTTTACAGTATTCAGTACAACTATGGTTCATCATTCTTTACTTGGTGCTTCTGTAGTTCTTTAGTATATGTACCTGTGCATCGAATTATGCATTCATGGTTGAACCTATATTTGTAATAAACATGGTTGGATATGTAATAAGTGATTGCCTACTTTAAAATTCAAAACATGAGATTTTCAAATTAGGGATTAATTGGGGATTACACTGCACACGGTTTGCGAAAGCAAAACGTCTGCGATAGACGTGGAGATCAGAAACGTTTCTAGGATCCACTACGTGTGCGATCAATCTGCACTGCACACACGACATCCTCTTTAAAATTGTTTGCATTAGGCCAACTTGTGCAAATGTTTACCACATAAAAACTATGTGTGATGGACAGCCTTTGCCACACTGTTTCTTCGATGCACCGTGCGATGGATTCAATAATGCAAACGATAAAATTGTTAATACCATGTCCAATGGCAACACTATCTCAAACGATTTAACGGGGAAAATTGTGTGTGATGTACCTGTGAATGGAAACATTTTACTTGGAGCGACTATGTGGGATTTACATACGAACGGAAACGTTTAGCGGGGACTGACTGTGTGGGATATGCTTGCGACAGGAAACAATTTCGCATGTATAATTATATTTTTAGCTCTACTATACGTATTTCCGTATTTTAGCGTTCGTCGGTCGCACAGGACCTCATTTTGGCGAGCGTGTGTGCCAGGAGGGCATATCCCCGACAGTTTCTGGGTCATGTGGGAAGGACCCCCTATCGCCATCACCCACTAGGCGATGGTTCCAAATGCCGTCATGAAAAGGGGTTAAAAACCGTTTGTATAGCACCGACGCTTACAAGTGGTATAAGATCAGGCGAGATGACCCTGGTGATGTTGAGGGTGAGTGCCCCAGGAAGAGGGTTCGTGCCAAGTTGATGTGGTATGCTCCTATAATACCATGGTTGAAACGTCTGTTCAGAAACAAAGAGCATGCCAAGTTGATGCGATGGCGCAAAGAGGACCATAAGAAAGACGGGAAGCTGAGAACACCCACTGACGGGTCGCAGTAGAGAAAAACTGAGAGAAGGTGGGGGGACTTTGCAGGTGGCGCAAGGAACGTATGGTTTGGTTTAAGCACGGATGGCATTAATCCTTTTGGGGAGCAGAGCAGCAATCATAGCACTTGGCCTGTGACTCTATGTATCTAGAACCTTCCTCCTTGGTTGTGCATGAAGCGGAAGTTCATTATGATGCCAGTGCTCATCCAAGGCCCTAAGCAACCCGACAACGATATTGATGTGTACCTAAGGCCATTAGTTGAAGAACTTTTACAGTTGTGGAATCGAAAAGGTGTACGAGTGTGGTATGAGGACAACCAGGAGGAATTTGACCTACATGCATTGCTGTTTGTAACCATCAATGATTGGCCTGCTCTAAGTAACCTTTCAGGACAGACAAACAAGGGATACCACGTATGCACGCACTGTTTAGATGACACTGAAAGTATATATTTGGACAAATGCAGGAAGAATGTGTACCTGGGGCATCGTCGATTTCTTCTGACCAACCATCAATGTCGAAAGAAAGGCAAGCATTTCAAAGGTGAGGCAGATCAACAGAAGTAGCCCGCCCTCCGTATTGGTGATCACATACTTGATATGGTCAATGATTTACAAGTAATCTTTGGAAAGGGTCCTTGTCGGTGTCAAAACCGGCGGATCTCGGGTAGGGGGTCCCGAACTGTGCGTCTAGGCCGGATGGTAACAGGAGGCAGGGGACACGAAGTTTTACCCAGGTTCGGGCCCTCTCGATGGAGGTAAAACCCTACGTCCTCCTTGATTAATATTGATGGTATGGGTATTACAAGAGTTGATCTACCACGAGATCAGAGAGGCTAAACCCTAGAAGCTAGCCTATGGTATGATTGTTGATGTGTATGTTGTCCTACGGACTCAAACCCTCCGGTTTATATAGACACCAAATAGGGTTAGGGTTACATAGAGTCGGTTACAATGGTAGGAGATCTGTATATCCGTATCGCCAAGCTTGCCTTCCACGCCAAGGAAAGTCCCTTCCGGACACGGGACGAAGTCTTCAATCTTGTATCTTCATAGTCCTGGAGTTCGGCTGAAGGTATAGTCCGGCCATCCGGACACCCCCTAATCCAGGACTCCCTCAGTAGCCCCTGAACCAGGCTTCAATGACGACGAGTCCGGTGCGCAAATTTTCTTCGGCATTGCAAGGCGGGTTCCTCCTCCAAGTACTTCATAGAAGATTTTGAACACAAAGGTAGTGTCCGCTCTGCAAAATAAATTTCCACATATTTCCATAGAGAGAATAATATTTACACAAATCTAATCTGCTGACGTATTCCGTAATGTGTCACACCATGGCCAAGCCTTTGTCCAAGTCGTTTTATTACCCCATCTCAGCGTGTCATGCGAGGCAGTTCCCATGGCACGTCTTGTTAAAGCAGAGATCGTGTACCCTTATTCTGGGATTCTCATCAATACGGGCGTGGGTAACCCAACCGCTTCTAGGACTCCTAGATTATAGGCAAGTCCAAACGGACACGGAGAGGACGCTTGATATTCACCCTCTTTATAAAGGGGACAAGGCTTTTATTTTTCCCTCCCGTGCTCAATCAAATCCTTCCCCCACCTCGAGCTCAAACGCCCAAAGTTCAGGTCAGGTGCTCCGAACCTTCAGTCATGTCCGGATCTAGCTTTCAAGGCCAATGGGTGCCTTCCTCCGTCACAGAAGAGGACATCAAAAAGTTGAGGGAGGCCAGATATCTGACCGCCGATATTTTGCATCGGCTGCCTCCTCGAGGGCAGGCCGTTACCACCCCCGAACCCAACGAGAATGTCGTGTTCGTCTCCCACTTCCTCCGAGGTCTAGGCCTTGCTCTGGATCCTTTTGTCAGGGGTTTGATGTTTTATTACAGGCTAGACTTCCATGATCTAGCTCCGGACTCCTTTCTTCATATCACGACGTTTATTGTCGTGTGCGAGGCCTTCCTCCGGGTTACCCCTCACTTTGGCCTCTGGCTCAAGACCTTTGATGTGAAGCCGAAGATGATCGAGGGGCAACATGCAGCGTGTGGAGGTGCCTCAATACGCAAGATGATGGGAGCCCCGTGTCCCAAAGGTTCCATCCCAGAGGTGTCTGAATTATGGCAATGGGAGTGGTTCTATATCACGGCTCCTAGAAGTGCCAAGTGGGCGGCCGCCCTTGCTTTCTGCTCGGGCCCTCCACCACAACTGATGTCATGGATCAGTAGAAGTCTGAGCTGGGGCCAGCCAAGGACGTGCCCATACTGCAAAGCCGCATTCAAGATCTCTTCAATGGAGATTTCAGTTTGGTTTCGATAATACAAGTTATGCTGGTTCGTCAAGTCCAGCCTTGCAAACGCCGGCCTCTTCGCCTATGGGAGTTCAATCCCGAGGGACCGCGTGTCATTCAACATTTTCTCGGCCTGGCGCACGAGGAGATGTACAAGTCATTCTTCAGACCTCGGGTGGAGTGTCCGGAAATCACCGAGGATGTGGGCTTGAGTAGTAACCGCGTCGCCGAACAGGTAAGGTATCCTCCAGCCGAACATACTATCTCTCTTTTGTTACGAAGTTATTTTTTTGAGAGTTCGCTTTTTGACCAGGACTGGCTAACAAAGGCGAAGTTGATTCGGTGTTCGGCCCCCCTCCCTGAGGGTTTGGAAAACCCGGTATTGGAAAAGATGCTCTAGACCGCACCTTGCCCGGAGCCCTTGAAGGAAGATACTATGGAGGAAAATGCGGGCGGACGCGGGCCCCCAACGCTGCCCATTCTAACCGAGGGAGCAAGCGTCTCCATGAAGGAATATGACCTGACGAGGAAAAGGACTGCGCCCGGGGATTCGGAAGCCGAAGCTTCCAAATGGGAGAAAAAGTCCCCCAGAGAGGGTCCTGCCTTGGGGGGCGCTGTTATCACACAAAGTCCGCGGGGGTATCAATTCTCCCGCGAGTCGTAAGTGACTCGAAATACTTTAATACTACATATATGCCATCTTTTTCTTCTGAGAAGATAACCACCGCATATATTTTTGCAGTCCGGGCCTTAGCCCCTCTCAAATGAGCTCGTCTTCGGGGGATCTTCTTCCAGAGATGATGGAGAGCGAAACCCCTTCTCCGGACTCCTCCGCTCCGGAAGCGGGTGACCCTGAAGTGTCATCGCGGAGGGCCTCTCCGAGTCCGGTGAGGCCAGAAGATAATCCCATTGACCCCCGAAGCTCCCAGTGTCCGGCTCCCGAAGAGGGCAGATAAAAGAGTTCGGCACCGTCTAGTGTGCGATCAGATGTTCTGAGGGAGTTGGTGGGGCGAGCGGCCATCTCAGATGAACACCGTGTGCTGATGAGTACGGTGATAGAGAGAATATCGTCCGCCGAAAGCGGATTGCATGAAGCTTTTATGAGTCTACTGACAGGCTTTGAGGTACGTAAAAGAATGTATGATAGTCCTGCACATACTAGGTGTGCCATGTGTAGATAGTAGCCCCTAAGACTTTGGTTGTCGTCGGAAACGACGACAAACAGAGGATCATATTCCCAGGTAATAACCATACTGCCTCTATATGCAGGTGATGGAAGCTCCGGTGGCTAGCCGGACTAGCGAGTTTGCCCATTTAGAATGGCAGTTGGATGCGGCAGACGCCGACATCGAGCTTGTTAACAAAAAGCTTGATGAGGCACAGGGTAAGTGTCATTATCTGATAAACGCCACAATAGGAAGAGCAGTATGATGCCAGCATCTTTAATATGTTGTGACTGCAGGTGGAGCTGCCACTGTTGAAGCCTTGCGGGCAGAACTTGCCCGAGCCAAGGAACACGCGAGGTTGGGTAATGCGGCTGCTTTGAAGGCGGCCGAAGAGTTGCAAGCCGAGAAGGCCGCACATGGCAAGAGCCGAGACAAGATGGCCAAGATGGCCAAAGAATTAAAAGCCGCGCCGACCGTTGCCGGGTTCTTGAAAAGGAAAACCAGGCAAAGGCATTGGACCTTGAGAAGGCTGCTGCGACGAGAAAAGACCACCGCTCTGCTATGAGGGCAAAGAAGGAGGAGCTGCGGAAAGCCGGGGATATTGTAGCTAGGAAATCTTTTATGTTGTAGAGGAGGTTCGGAGATCGAGGGTATGCCCCTCTGGATCGGCTGTGGAGTTCAGAGGATGTGCATATGGATTTGGCGGCGAGCGCTGCTGATGCGGCCAAGTACTTCCAGGGTCAGACGGGCCATGAAGTAGATCAGCTGTTTTGGAGACAATTCCATTCTCCCGAGCGTCCGCTGTCATTTACTGACCAATTAGCCGAATGGGCCGAACTAAATAGGTGTCCGGACTCTCCATGAGGTCTGTTGTGGATCAGTTATGGCCGGAAGGGTCAAAACCGAACAGCTATTTGAGCTTGGTGCAGGAGTTACTTGATGTGGTGCCGCGCATTGATGCGATGAAGAGGTCGGCGTGCATAGAGGGCACACGGATGGCCTTTGCCCGTGTCAAGGCATACTGGGCGGAGATGGATGCTACCAATGTTGCAGCGCGGGATTCGGCCATAGGCTGAAAGGTTGCTGAGCACTACTTTCAAGAAGTTCTTGAGGGTGCCCGTTTGGTAGAGGCCCAGTGCTCAAAAAATATTATGTTTGAGTGATATGTAATGTCATTGTAAGCGAGATGCTTTTATAAATGTTTATAAGGCTATTTTTATACTTTTGCCTGAAAGTAGTATGATGCCTCCGGGGCGGCCGTTTTTGTATACATGTGTATAACCTAAAAGGTTGCAGTCGTCGGCTTCAACCCCCACGCATATAATGCGGAGGTGCTCGCAAAAACACGCGTTCACACTTAACCCAATTTCTTCATCCTATTAAGGAGGTGATAGCGGAGCGAGCGAGGCAACTAGACTATAATGCTTTAACACTTTCACTTAGCCATAGGAGTTTGACAGTGGGGCTACTAGATAGCACCTGGTGGCTCCGTGCTCTCCCGATCTTGGGGTGCGGACATGCCTGGTCGGAAAACGGCCCTTCGTTAAGGCGGAGGAATTCTAACGTTCCCACAGGTCATCGAGTGGTTGACCAGTCTCACGCTACGTCATGACAGTCAGTTTTCGGCTTTCTCTACTGAGGTGCTCATCCGGATGAACCAGGGCACAATCGCAGTAGTTCTCCTGGTGCTACCTTAGCCGGTAAAGCGGAACGTAACGCACCAAAACACAGGAGCCGGGCAAACCCAACATTTGACCAAAGACAATGATTCGGAGCTGATGCATATAGGGCCAACTCGCGACGCCGAACACTCCCTAAGATATTTGGTCTTTGTGGTATAAACCGGGCCTAAATAATGGCCTTTGTAAGAAGCCCCTTGTGTCCAGGTACGCGCATTGTTCTGGCATGGCCACATGCCAAGACGTCAGCATCCTTCTCAACGGTGGATATGTATCAACAAGAGAGAGTAAAAAAAGGTTTACGCAGGGTCTTAATCTAAAAAGAATCCTTGGAGCGGGTCCCAGCTGCACGTCTGCGCCTGTGTCTCCGTTGTGCCATATCCTGGACGGGTGTAGCACGGTGATCGTCTATAAAAGAGAGGAACTTAGGTGAAATATTTGTCATGCAAAAAGATAGTTTGTTAAAGAAACCATGTATAATTCAAGATGAGAAGAAATTGCCACTTGTCTGCGCGTGTTGAGCCCCTTGTATTGACAAATAGGGGTGTAACCATTTATTCGGTATAAGTAGCGGCGCCGGACTCAATTGGTTGCGTCTGAGGTCTTGACGACCTATTAGATGCTTTCGCTAGTCCGGGCGCCTTTAATGTGCGACTGCCAAGGCAGCCTCACTTTCTTCGGCGCGCAGAGATCGCTTGATATTTCCGTACACTATAATGACGCCACGTGGGCCGGGCATCTTGATTGTAAGGGAGGCGTAGTGTGGTATTGCATTAAAGCGAGCGAAAGCTTCGCGTCCGAGCAGTGCTTGATAGCCGCTTTGAAATGGAGCGATGTGGAAAGTTAAATGCTCGCGACGGAAGTTATCGGGGGAGCCGAATATAACTTGTAGTAAGAGGGAGCCCGTACAATGAGCCCCTGGGCCTGGAGTTACTCCTTTAAAGGTACTATTGCTGTGGCGAATTTGTGTTGGGTCTAACCCCATCCCGCGGATTGTATCCTGATATATTAGGTTTAGGCTACTGCCGCCATCCATCAAGACTCGTGTGAAGTGATATCCGCCAATTACTGGGTCTAATACCAGGGCAGCCCATCCTGCGTGCCGGATACTTGCTAAGAAATCACGATGGTCGAAAGTGAACGGTTGACACGACCAGTGGCAGGACTCCGCGGTGACAGGCACTTGGGTATATTTTCCTGGGAGTGCCGCGTTGTGTTTTCCCTTGATCACGTGTAACACGTTTACTGTTTTGACTTCGGGTGGAAATTTCTTTTGTTCCCCCGTGTCTTGCTTGGGGGGCTCGTCCTCGTCTTCACTTGGTGTATCCTCCCCCTTGTTTACGGCGTTGAGCTTGCCGGACTGTTTGAAGACCCAACATTCTCTGTGGGTATGATTAGCAGGTTTACCAGGGGTACTATGAATCTGACATATTTGGTCCAGAAGTTTGTTGAGGCTGGACAGTTCATCCCTGGTGCCTTTAGGGGGCGGCTTTTGACCTGGCAGAGAGCTTTTGAATCCGGCATTTACTGCCGTGCCCTTCGTGCTATCTTCTTTAATCCGGCGTTTGTTATTGCTGTTGCGCCGTGGTTTCCCGTTTCCATCTCTAACTTCAGATGTACTGGGGTCGCTGGTGCTGCATCTGGCTAGCCAGCTGTCCTCACCCGCGCAAAAGCGGGTCATGGGGTTTGTTAATGCGGCCATCATTCTCGGCTTATTTTGGCCGAGGTGTCTGGCCAGCCATTCGTCATGGACGCTATGCTTGAAAGCTGCCAAGGCTTCGGCGTCCGAACAGTCGACAATCTGGTTCTTTTTAGTAAGAAACCTGTTCCAAAGCTTTCGGGCTGACTCTCCGGGCTGTTGAGTTATATGACTCAAATCGTCCGCATCCGGAGGTCGGACATAAGTCCCTTGAAAATTTGCCCGAAAGGCGTCTTCGAGCTCTTCCCAACTTCCAATGGAGCTTTCGGGGAGGCCTTTGAGCCAGTGACGAGCTGGCCCTTTGAGCTTGAGGGGTAGGTACTTGATGGCGTGGAGATCATCTCCTCGAGCCATGTGGATATGAAGGATGTAGTCCTCAATCCAGACCCCAGGGTCTGTTGTTCCGTCATATGCCTCTATGTTTACGGGCTTGAATCCCTCTGGAAATTCATGGTCCAGCACCTCATCGGTGAAACATAGGGGGTGTGCGGCACCCCTGTAGCTGGGTGTATCACATTGTTCGAGTGTTTGTTGTGTTGCATTGTATGCTGGGGCACGCTTGCGTGGTCCATAGATGGATCTTGTTGCGCCATCCTTTGGGTGCAAGCCCTCGCATGGGTCGCGTATTGTATTGTGAACGGCGTTGTATGCCGCTCTGTGTTGGTAGAGGGGTTGTCTATCCGACCAGGTGGCTGCTTTGATATTTGGTTGTGGGGGGTCTGAGGCCTCCTCATCGAATTCGGGTAGCATCTTCCGCTTTGGGTAGCTCTTGGAGGGGCGATTGTCGCCATACCTCGCTGCTGTGTTGAGTATTTTGCTCCATCTAATGTGGAGTGTGTCTTGCGCAGCCTTGAGCCTTTGCTTCTGCTTTTTCAGACTCCTCGCAGTGGCAACAAGCCTTTTATGGGCAGTCTGCTGCTCTGGGTGTCTGTCCGGCGTTATGTCGTCCAGACCATTATCCTTGATAGGATTTGTTTGTTCGGTTTGATTATCCGGATTACCGTTGTCCGGCAGCGGTTCGCCCTACTCCAGTGCTGGGTCTGTGTGATCGCTATTTCTGTCGAGGCGGGATTTGGGGCGGCGCTTGCGTCGCCGCTTTGACTGCTATTCGAGGGAACAAGCCTTCGGTGCGTCCTTCCGCTCCTCGTCGTCATCTTTTGGCGCGTCCACCATGTATACGTCATATGACGAGGTGGCGTTCTAGGGCCCAATAGGCGCTGGTTCTTCCTCGTCTCCTTCATCGGCGTCCATACCGTCGATGTCTTCGGAGTCGAAGTCGAGCATGTCGGTTAAATCATCGACAGTGGCAACAAAGTGGGTGGTGGGTGGGCTTTCAATTTCATCATCGTCCGCATCCCAATCTTGTTGATCGTAGTCCGGACAGGGCTCTCCTGATAAAGAGAGAGACTTCAGTGTCTTCAGAATATCGCCAAAAGGCGAGTGCTGAAAGATGTCTGCGGCAGTAAACTCCATGATCGGCGCCGAATCGGATTCGATTGGTAGGGGCGCGGAGGGTTCGGAGTCTGGAGAGGAGTCCGGCTCCTTGGAGTCATGAGTCTCGCAGAGTGCAGGGCTGGTGTTCGGCTCAATCACCATTGGGATCGCAACCCCCGAGGTGGCGTCCAACCGCCCATCCTCGATCGCGCAGTTGGCTCCGAACTAGGGACCGGAGCCGATGCGGGTGCGGCCTCCAGGGCACTATTCGGCGGCAGAGCTAGATCATGCTCGTCGGGACAGTGCGGCGCGCTCGGCAGTGGCTCGAATCCGTCGAAGATCAAGTCCCCGCGGATGTCAGCCGTGTAGTTAAAACTTCCGAATCTGACCTGACGGCCAGGGGCGTAGCTTTCGATCTGCTCCAGATGGCCAAGTGAATTGGCCCGCAGTGCGAAGCCGCCGAAGATGAAGATCTGTCCGGGGAGGAAGGTCTCACCCTGAACTGCATCGCTGTTGAAGATCGTAGGAGCCATCGGGCCTGACGGCGACGGCACAGAGGAACTCTCAATGAAAGCACCAATGTTGGTGTCAAAACCGGCGGATCTCGGGTAGGGGGTCCCAAATTGTGCGTCTAGGCCGGATGGTAACAGGAGGCAGGGGACACGAAGTTTTACCCAGGTTCGGGCCCTCTCGATGGAGGTAAAACCCTACGTCCTGCTTGATTAATATTGATGGTATGGGTATTACAAGAGTTGATCTACCATGAGATCAGAGAGGCTAAACCCTAGAAGCTAGCCTATGGTATGATTGTTGATGTGTATGTTGTCCTACGGACTAAAACCCTCCGGTTTATATAGACACTGAATAGGGTTAGGGTTACATAGAGTCGGTTACAATGGTAGGAGATCTGTATATCCGTATCGCCAAGCTTGCCTTCCACGCCAAGGAAAGTCCCTTTCGGACACGGGATGAAGTCTTCAATCTTGTATCTTCATAGTCCTGGAGTCCGGCTGAAGGTATAGTCCAGCCATCCGGACACCCCCTAATCCAGGACTCCCTCAGTAGCCCCTGAACCAGGCTTCAATGACGACGAGTCCGGCGCGCAAATTGTCTTTGGCATTGCAAGGCGGGTTCCTCCTCCAAGTACTTCATAGAAGATTTTGAACACAAAGGTAGTGTCTGGCTCTGCAAAATAACTTTCCACATATTGCCATAGAGAGAATAATATTTACACAAATCTAATTTGTTGACGCACTCCGTAGTGTGACATCACACCACGGCCAAGCTTTTATTCGATCCGTTTTACTGTCCCATCTCAGCGTGTTATGCGAGGCGGTTTCCTTGGCACGTCTTGTTAAAGCAGAGATCTTGTCCCCTTATTCCGGGATTCTCATCAATACGGGCGTGGGTAACCCAACCGCGCCTTTGATTACGGCGCCTGGGAGATAAGCGAGTTTTACCAGGCTGGTGGGGACATGTAGTTGCGTCCACCCATATAAGGGGATAAGGACCCACCTTTTCACCTACGCCCTCTTCCTCCTTCGCCTATCCATTCTTGCGCACTCGAGCTCCAGCGCTCAAGTCCGCACTCCTCACCTCAACCTTCTCTAGCCATGTCCGGAACGGGAGGCAAGTGGATGGTCTCCTTCGTCACGGAGGGACATATCAAAAAGTTGAGGAAGGCCGGATACCTGTCTAACGACATCGTGTACCGGCTCCCCGAAAAGGGGCAGCTCATCCCCACCCCTAGGCCCCATGAGCGGGTGGTGTTCCTCCCCCATTTCCTCCGCGGACTAGGCTTCCCTCTCCACCCATTTGTCCGGGGGCTCCTGTTCTACTACGGCCTGGATTTCCACGATCTGGCCCCGAATTTTGTCCTCAACATCTCGGCGTTTATCGTCGTGTGCGAGGCTTTCCTCCGCATCCACCCCCATTTCGGCCTATGGCTCAAGACCTTCAATGTCAACCCAAAGGTGGTGCGCGGCAACCAGGCGGAGTGCGGAGGCGCCATGGTTGGCAAGATGGCCAACGTCCTATGGCTCGAGGGCCCCTTTGTGGAGACCCTGAAGGGGTGGCAATCGGGGTGGTTCTACATCACCGAGCCGCGCGACGCCGAATGGGTCACACCCCCTAAGTTCCGGTCCGGACCCCCAACGCGGCTCACATCCTAGAAAGAGACGGGCCTGTCGTGGGGTAGCAAAAAGGAGGTGACCGGACTACAAACATGCATTCAATCCCCGATGAACAAGCAGCTCAGGCTTGTCAATCCAGTCCAGGTTATGCTCATCCGCTTGATCCTCCCGTGCCAACAAAGGGCTTTTAACCTATGGGAGTTTGATCCGGCGCGGCACCAAACTCTGAGTAGGCTCTTTGACACGACGTACGAAGATTCCTGGAAGGTGCTCTTCAAAGGCGCCGAGGCTCCCACATTTGCCGCCGAGGATCGCGGATACGGCGCGCAGCGTCACGCTAGCGCGGTAAGTTTTTTGTACCTTTTACAAGGCACTAGTTTTTCATAGTTCAACTCTGTGCGGGATCTAAGCTCCCTTACCTTTGACAGGATTGGCAGGCGAAGTCCGGGCACATCAACTGTCCGGCTCCTCTGCTCGAAGGCCCTGCGGACGCTCAATTGGCGATGCTGCTGGTTCCGACACCCTATGTGGTGCCGGAGAAGAAGGCCGCGAAAAAGGCCGCGGGGACTCGAAAGAGTGCCCGGCGCCAGGAGGCGTCGGATCCATCATCCGACGGTTCCAAGGCGCACTCCTCCCACGAAGATGAGGAGGAGGAAGAAGAGGACCCTCCCCCTCCAGCGGGGGAAGGGAAGAAAAGGAAGGCCGCCCCAACTGGGGAGGCGGAAGGGTCCAAGAAGGGGAGAATCCCTCCTCCGGACTACTCCACCAACGCTGACGATGGTGAAGAGGAGTGGCCACCCAGGGCCAAGCCCCTGGCGAAATCGTAAGTATCCGGATACCGGAGTGATTTCATAGTATTCGTTTATTGCACAACTTTCCCTTATGTCGAATATGTTTATGCATCCCACCCAAAGACCGGCTTGACGCGTCGTCGAGCGGCTCTCTGGACTCGTCGGACGTGAACTCGCTGCCGACGGCTTCCTCCCCCCGCCCTACGGACGACACCGAAGTGTTGTGCCAACAGGGTCCAATCCGGGAGGAGGTGGTCCTGGAGACGCCGCAAGGTGACCACCCGGACCCTAGGAGTAAAGGGGACAAAACCCCCCAGGGCTCCAAGTCCGGCCCTAGGCCGGACACCGCTCCGAAACCTTCAAAGGTTCCAGAGTCCGGCGGGGAACCTCCTTCCGAGAGGAGCAAGCCCACCGCGGCGGCGACCTCCGTCCAACCGGAGGCGCCGGACAATATGTTGGAGGCGCTCCAAGGCGCCTCCATCGACGAGGGGCACCGCACTATTATGAGTGCGGTGATCCAGAAGGTTCAGTCCGCCAAGAGTGGACCGACTGAAGCTTGTACAAGCCTTTTAACGGGCTTTGAGGTAAGTAAAGAATGTGTAAATAACATTACCGCATAGACAGTAGCCCCTGATGCTCTGTTTGGCGTTCGGAAAGAAAAGCCAAATAGAGGATCAAATAAAAAAATCACAGGAGTCTAAAAAGAGTCAATATGCGTGTGCAGGCTTCCCTGTTGGCGTCCGCCGCACTGACTGCGGAAGTGGACGTGCTAAAGCACAACCTTGAGCGGTCCGGGCAAGAGCTCGGACGTGCCAAGAAGCAGCTCGAGGACAATGAAGGTAAGAAATACCTTATTTAAATAAAATATATGTATATATAAAAAGGTGAAATTGCAAAAAATGACAGGATTATCGTGGCTATTGTAGGGGCCACATCTGAGGTGGCGACCCTGAAGCAAGCGCTGCTCGAGGCCGAGAAGAGATCGGCCGCGGAGCGCACTGAGCGATAAAAGTATGAGGCCGAGGTTGGCAAGGTGCGGCAAGAGCTCCAAGCTCTCATGGAAAAACATGAGGGTTTGGAGCGTGACTCAAGGGCGCCAGCGTCCGAGCTCGCGGCGGCTACTGAAAGTGCCAAGTCTGCCAAGGCCGAATCCCAGAAGACCCTCCAGGAGTTGGATGAGGTGAAGATGATAGCGGTGGGTAAGGCATTCTTTATGCAACGAAAACACATAAGCATGAGTTACTTGTTACTTACCCGAATCTGGAGTTCTCCAGGTGCGTTCGCAGATCTTCCCCGGAGTGTATCTGATGCCGCCGCATTCTATTGAGCCGAGGAGGGCAGCTCGACGGAGAAGGTGTTTTGGTCTTAGTACGCTGAGGCCGGACATCCCGTGCCTCTGAGCGACTAGTTGAAGCAACTGGTCGAGCTCCACAAGGCGGCCGAACAGGCCATGAAGGGCCTCCTAGTTCGGCTGTGGCCTGGAGAGGCTCAGCCTGGGAGCTATTTCGGGCTGGTGCGGCGGCTGGTGGAGGCCTGTCCAAGGCTCGAAGTCATCAAGCGCTCCGTCTGCATTGAAGGTGCCCATAGGGCCCTTGCCCGTGCAAAGGTGCACTGGGGCAAGCTGGATGCTGAGAAGCTTGTGAAGGACAGGCCACCACCGGGGAAAGAGCATCGCAAGCCTGAAAATTATTATAAGGATGTTCTGAAGGGTGCCCGCCTTGTGGCGGAGGAATGTTCGATGGATGTAATTTTTGAGTAAAACTCGCTCATTTTATCCTGTGCGCTGAAAACTTGTTCATATGCGCTTAAGCAATGCTGTTTGAATTTAAAATATTACCTTCTGTGCGGCTGTTTATCAATTCTGAGAGATGGCTAGTCGTCGGCTTCTGCCCTCGTGCCGCTAGTGCTGGGGTGTTCGGGGATAAACCCAAGGGCTCTTTTTACCATGTTTGGGTTCTTCGAGGGAAGCGCTCAGCCCAACGAACAAGGCAATTGGACTATAATGCGTGAACACTCTCACTTAGCCATAGAATTCTATAATTATAAATTTCAGCGAAGCCCCTGGTATTCGGAAGACCGAGTTCAGGGCACTATCCACGCCTTGGCCGGATAGAGCCGGCTCCTCGCCCTAAGCGGCATAAATCTTTAAGGACTTGAAAAGACCTCTCGAACAGCGACCCGCTCTTGCCTCATCATGACGGTCAGTTTTAGCTTTCTCCACTGAGGTGCTCAACCCAGCTCAACCGGGGCACAATCGCAGTGGTTCTCCTAGTGCTACCTTAGCCGATATAGCGGAACGTAAGGCACCAAAACATAGGAGCCGAGCAAACCCAACTATTGACCCAAGACATGATTCGAAGCCGATGCATATAATGCTATAAGTTCGGAGTGCCGCACTTGTTGAAGTGTTCAGACTTCTCACACCATGTTGAGGGGTACTGAAGCCCCTGGCGTATTTTGGCCGTACCAAAGTGTACGGGTGCAACATGTCATTAAGGAACATATATAGTTAAATAAATAAAGAGTAATGCAAAAATAGACAAAAGCTATGCATTGTTTATTAAAAAGAGCTGCGATCAAAGTAGAACGATACAAATAAAGCGATAAGCAAAAGGTTGGACTATGTAACATGTTCGCTCCAGGGGCAAGCTGCGGAATAATGTGCGAAATAGGTATACTGCTCGTGATAGAGACCACCTGGGAGTTCCGTAATGCGGCGTGGCTTGTCTGCTTCCCTGGTTCTTGCATCGTTTGTGCGGCAATTGAACTGCCGAACAGGCCGTCCGATGAATGGAGTCCTGAAAGTAAGAGAAAATTAAAAAATCGACAACCCCTGGTACGGTTGAAGCCGTGTTTTGGGCGTGCCGTGATGGTGCCCCTCCCCCTGTGCCCATGGTATCTCTAGAGCGTAGTTATGTACGCGAAGTATAGGCGTCGCCTTTTTGCGAGGGTTGGGGTTGGGGCCGCATTGCTACGCCTGCTCGGATCGTGCCAGGCGGTCTTGTTGTAGGTTACTCCGGGCGCGCTTGATGGTGTCCGGTCGTTTAGTGGCCGGACTGGAGAACTGCCTAAAGAGGCTGCTTTGAACTTCAGCCGCAAGGGCCACCGTGTGCTCCTTCGTTCGGAGGGAGCGTTCAGTGTTTCCATTGACCGTAATTACTCCTCGAGGGCCTGGCATCTTGAGCTTAAGGTATGTGTAATGCGGTGCCGCATTGAACTTAGCAAATCCAGTTCGCCCGAGCAGTGCGTGATAACCACTGTGAAATGGGACTATGTCGAATATTAACTCCTCGCTTCGGAAATTATCCGGAGATCCGAAGACCACTTCAAGTGTGACTTAGCCTATACAGTTGGCCTCTACACCTGGTATTAAGCCTTTAAAGGTCATTTTGGTGGGCTTAATCCTCGAGGGATCTATGCCCATTTTCCGCACTGTATCCTGGTAAAGCAGGTTCAGGCTGCTGCCGCCGTCCATAAGGACTCTAGTGAGATCAAATCCATCAATAATCGGGTCTAAAACGAATGCGGCGAAGCCGACATGACGGGTGCTAGTGGGGTGGTCCCTTCGATCAAAGGTGATCGGGCAGGAGGACCATGGGTTGAACTTTGGGGCGACTGGCTCTATCGCGTATACGTCCCTTAATGCGCGCTTCCGCTCCTTCTTGGGGATGTGGGTTGCGTATATCATGTTCACTGTCCGCACTTGTGGGGGAAAACCCTTCTGTCCCCTGTTGTTCGGCGGCCGGGGCTCCTCGTCGTCATCGCTATGCAGCCCCTTGTCTTCATTTTCGGCGTTTAGCTTGCCTGCCTGCTTGAACACCCAACAATCCCTGTTGGTGTGATTGGCCGGCTTTTCGAAGGTGCCATGTATCTGGCATAAGCGGTCGAGTATTCGGTCCAAACTGGACAGGCCCCTAGGATTCCTTTTGAATGGCTTCTTCCGCTGACCGGATTTAGAGCCTCTGAATCCGGCATTAACTGCCATATCCTCAGCATTGTCGCAGTTAATGCGGTGCTTCTGCTTGGTTCGACGCGACCTGCCACCACTGTCCCTGGTGTCCGAATTACCAGGGTTTTTGGTTATATTGTTGCTACGAGCAAGCCAGCTGTCTTCTCCCGCGCAAAAGTGGGTCATGAGTGTCGTGAGTGCTGCCATAGATTTCGGCTTTTCCTGTCCAAGGTGCCGGGCTAGCCACTCGTCGCGGATATTGTGCTTGAAGGCTGCTAGGGCCTCAGCGTCCGGATAGTCGACTATTTGATTTTTTTTCTTTGTTAAGAACCGTGTCTAGAATTGCCTGGCCGATTCATCTGGCTGCTGAATTATGTGGCTTATGTCATCGGCGTCTGGGGGTCGCACATAAGTGCCCTGGAAATTGTCGAGGAATGCGGCTTCCAGGTCCTCCCAACAACTGATTGATCCTGTTGGTAAGTTGTTAAGCCAATGCTGAGCTGGTCCTTTAAGTTTGAGTGGGAGGTATTTGATGGCGTGGAAATCGTCGCCGCGGGCCATATGGATATGAAGGAGATAATCCTCAATCCATACCGCAGGATCTGTTGTGCCATCATATGATTCGATGTTTACGGGTTTGAAACCCTCGGGGATTTGATGATCCATTATTTCGTCTGTGAAGCAGAGTGGGTGTGCGGCGCCTCTGTACTGGGCTATATCATGACGTAGCTCCAGTGAGCCTTGTCTACTATGTTCGGCCCTGCCGAATTTGTGGCCGGTGTGACGGATGCCGTCTCGAGCCGTGGGGCACCCACGCGATCCGTAGATCGATCTTGTTTGTTTATCCTTGTCCTCCAACATATCTCGTAAGTCCAGCGCATAGTCCCGTGCCTTGGTACGGGGTGCGGCTTGAGTGGAGGGCCGAGAGGCCTCTTTGTCGCGGCCATGAGGTGGCCGGTCGGCCGCATCGAGTGCTTCCTCCTCTAATTGGGGTAGCAACCTGCGCTTTGGGTAGCTCTTGGAGGGGCGTTCGAGTTTATGCTCTTCGGCCGCAAGGACTTCAGTCCATCTGTCAACTAGCAAATCTTGATCAGCTCTAAGCTGTAGCTGTTTTTTCTTGAGGCTTCTTGCCGTGGCCATAAGCCTGCGCGTCCACCATGTATATGTCATATGACGAGGTGGCGTTCCACGGCACAATAGGCGCTGGTTCTTCCTCATCTCCTTCATCGGCGTCCATACCGTCGATGTCTTCGGAGTCGAAGTTGAGCATGTCGGTTGAATCATCGACAGTGGCAACAAAGTGGGTGGTGGGTGGGCTTTGAATTTCTTCATCGTCCACATCCCAATCTTGCTGACCGTAGTCCGGCCAGGGCTCTCCTGATAAAGAGAGAGACTTCAGTGTCTTCACAATATCGCCAAAAGGCGAGTGCTGAAAGATGTCCGCGGCAGTAAACTACATGATCGGCGCCCAATCGGATTCGATTGGTAGGGGCACGGAGGGTTCGGAGTCCGGAGAGGAGTCTGGCTCCTTGGAGTCATGAGTCTCGTAGAGTGCAGGGCTGGTGTTCGGCTCAATCGCCGTTGGGATCGCAGCCCCCGAGGTGGCGTCCAACTGCCCATCCTCGATCGGCGCAGTTGGCTCCGAACTAGGGACCGGAGCCGATGCAGGTGCGGCCTCCAGTGCACTGTTCAGCGGCAGAGCTGGATCATGCTTGTCGGGACAGTGCGGCGCGCTTGGCAGTGGCTCGAATCCGTCGAAGATCAAGTCCCCGCGGATGTCAGCCGTGTAGTTAAAACTTCCGAATCTGACCTGACAGCCAGGGGCGTAGCTTTCGATCTGCTCCAGATGGCCAAGTGAATTGGCCCGCAGTGCGAAGCCGCCGAAGACGAAGATCTGTCCGGGGAGGTAGGTCTCACCCTGGACTGCATCCCTGTTGAAGATCGTAGGAGCCATCGGGCCTGACGGCGACGACACAGAGGAACTCTCAATGAAAGCACCAATGTCAGTGTCAAAACCGGCGGATCTCGGGTAGGGGGTCCCAAACTGTGCGTCTAGGCCGGATGGTAACAGGAGGCAGGGGACACGAAGTTTTTCCCAGGTTCGGGCCCGATCGATGGAGGTAAAACCCTACGTCCTGCTTGATTAATATTGATGGTATGGGTATTACAAGAGTTGATCTACCACGAGATCAGAGAGGCTAAACCCTAGAAGCTAGCCTATGGTATGATTGTTGATGTGTATGTTGTCCTAGGGACTAAAACCCTCCGGTTTATATAGACACCGAATAGGGTTACGGTTACATAGAGTCGGTTACAATGGTAGGATATCTGTATATCCATATCGCCAAGCTTGCCTTCCACGCCAAGGAAAGTCCCTTCCGAACACGGGACGAAGTCTTCAATCTTGTATCTTCATAGTCCTGGAGTCCGACTGAAGGTATAATCCAGCTGAAGGTATAGTCCGGCCATCCGGACACCCCCTCATCCAGGACTCCCTCAGTCCTGGCGAACTATCTATTCCGAATGACGCTGGGGGGCGCGCACCCATGTGGAAGAAGAAATCTATATTTGGGGACATACCCTATTGAAAAGACCTAGAGGTCCACTCTGCAATCTACGTGATGCACGTGACGAAGAATCTTTGCGTGAACCTGCTAGGCTTCTTAGGCGTGTATGGGAAGACAAAAGATACACCGGAGGCACGGGAGGACCAGCAATGTGTGCACGAAAAAGACGACATGCATCCAAAGTAGTATGAAGGTCCTACCAGCTAAGCTCTTACCAAAGAAGAGAAGGAACTCTTGTTTGAATGCCTGCTCAGTATGAAGGTCCCATGTGGTTTCTCGTCCAATATAAACGGAATAATAAATATCCCAAAGAAAAAGTTCCAGAACCTAAAGTCTCATGACTGCCACATGATTATGATGCAACTGCTTCCGGTTGCATTGAGTGGGCTTTTACCGAAAAATGTTCGATTAGCCATTGTGAAGCTATGTGCATTCCTCAATGCAATCTCTCATAAGGTAATTGATCCTGAACTCATACCAAGGTTAAAGAGTGATTTGGTGCAATGTTTTGTCAGTTTCGAGCTGTTGTTCCCACCATCCTTCTTCAATATCATGACGCATGTCCTAGTTCATCTAGTCGATGAGTTTTCGTCCGAAACCGTGATACTTCGAAAGATATTGTCCATTTTGACACGAAGTGTGCCCAGTTTTTGTCCTAACCCTCTCAACTTTTTAGCACATGCTATGTGGGTGAAATGATGATACCATGCCAAGTTTCAACCTTTTTAGAGTTCATTTGTAGCGCTTTTCAATATCATGGCCATTTGGCTAAAAAAGCAGCAAATGCATGAAAAATACCAAATGAAGTCAGAAAGGGATGAAAATTGATGATGTGGCTTTTAATGGTGCATGTTGAATGCAGAAAAAGTCTAGAGTTGAAATAAGTTCAAAAAATGAAATCCCTTTTTGTAACAGATGAGTTTTCGTTCGAAACCCTGATACTTCGAAAGAGATTGTCCATTTTGTACACGAAGTGCATCCAGTTATTTTCATAGCCCTCTCAACTTTTTAGCACATGGTATGTGGGTGAAATGATGATACCATGCCAACTTTCAACCTTTTTAGAGTTTATTTGTAGTGCTTTTCAATTTCACGGTCATTTAGCTAAAAGAAATCAGTAAATGCATGAAAAATACCAAATGAAGTCAGAAATGGTTGAAAATTGATGATGTGGCTTTTAATGGTGCATGCTAAATGTACAAAAAGTCTAGAGTTGAAATAAGTTCGAAAATGAAATCCCTTTCTAAAAGATGAGTTTCCGTCCGAAACCCTCATACTTCGAAAGAGATTGTCCATTTTGTACACGAAGTGCATCCAGCTTTTGCCGTAACCCTCTCAACTTTTTAGCACATGCTATGAGGGTGAAATGATGATACCATTCCAACTTTCAACCTTTTGAAAGTTCATTTGTAGTGCTTTTCAATTTTAGGGTCGTTTAGCTAAAAAAAATCAGTAAATGCATGTAAATACCAAATGAAGTCAGAAAGGGTTGAAAATGCATGAAAATATTTTGTTCTGATTAACTAAAACAAAGCTATAATATTCTTTAATAGCAAAAAGAATGAACTAAAAAGCTTTTATACACCTCTAGTTATTATCTAAATAATGTTAACTTAAAATCATATAAAATTTATGCAACTAAAATTATCAAAGTATTTTCTGTTAAAAGCTTTAGTAGCAAAAAGAATTTTTCATAAAGTATTTTATGTTCAAAACTTTAATAGCGAACTAAAATGACATAAAAATAAAAAATATTATCAAAATATTATTAAGTTAAAATTATATAAAACTTATGCAGCTAAAATTATCAAAGTATTTAAAAAAATTAATAGCAAAAATAATTTTCATAAAGTATTTTATGTTAGAAACTTTAATAGGAAACTAAAATGAAATAAAAAATAAAAAATGCTGCCTACTGGGCCACCACGGCCTGCAGACAACTAGAAACCCATCTGTACATGGGCCGGGATGCAGGCCCGCGAGCCCAGTTGGCCCAACATGGCATTGACAAGGGTAGGCAAGTACTTCCTGCATTATAGAGGACCTCGATAGCTCAGCCGCAGCGCGGCTTATAAACCAATGCGGCGCTCTCTCAACTAGCAAGGTGGGACTAAACTCCCACCTCACCGTTGTGCCAAGCCATTGGTCCCGGTTGGTGGCTCTAACCGGGACGAAAGGGTGTCTTTGTTCCCCGTTCAAGCCACCAACTGGGACCAATGCCCCCCTTTAGTCCCGGTTTGAGCCACCAACCGGGACTAAAGGTCTCTGCTTCTCGCCCTTTGGGTTGCTGAAAATACACCTTTAGTCCCGGTTGGTGAGTCCCTGTTGGTGGCTCCAACCAGGACGAAAGGGGGGCATTGGTCCAGGTTGGTGCCACCAACCGGGACTAAATGGTGGGGTATGTAAGCCCACACTTAGAAATTTTCACACTTCATCCGCACTCGCCCCCGATGACACCGAGCACATCAACGCCGCCAGGCTGCCCCGATGTCGTCTGTCGCCGTCGCCCCGGCCCGCCCCCGCCGTCTCCCGTGCCCCTGCCCCGGCCCGCCCCCGTCTTCGCCATTGCCCTGCCCTGAGCCCCGCCCCCGATCAGCCCGTGCCCCTGCCCTGCCCCGTCGTCGCCGTCCCCACCCCCGACCCTGCGCCCCTGCCCCATCGTCGCCGTCGTCGCCCGAGCCCCGTTGTGAGCCATCGTGCCGCCTCGGCCGTTCTTTTTTAATTATTAATCATGTTTATGTAATGTTTAGTCATGTTTAGTGTATATGTATGTATAGTCATGGTTACTGTATTTTTTTATCTGATGAATTTTTTAGTCATGTTTATGTATATGTATGTATATGTATTTGTAGATGTAGATGCTTAGTGTATTTTTTGTTTATTATTTTTTTCATATATAATGTAGATGTGCATGTATGGATGGATGGATATCGATGGATGTATGTATATAGGAAATTCGTAGAAAATTAACCGTAACTCCGATGAAAAAAAATTATATATGAAATCGATCAGAAAAATATGATGAATCCTAATATGCCCTTCGTTCGTCTGTCAAAAGAAACTATCATAGAGAACCTAGAACCGTCCCCTTCGGTTCATTTGTTCGAAATTAATGCAGACTTCGGGAAAACATTGCCGGGTGTTCTCCCCCTTCACCTATATCATGTAATGTCGTGTTAGAATAGCCGTAGCTCTCTCGGGAATTCAACATATCCCTAATAACTTCAACATGAGGGCGGGTCCGCAAGTATCCTCGACGACCATGAGAGAGGCGGTTCGAAAGATAGGAGGACTCATTAGACATGAGGGCGGCGGAATCCTCAACGATCGTCTGAAACTAACTGTTAGAGAACTTGTCAACTTTGTATGATGGACGCCACTAATCCCCGATAACTTCGACATGAGGGGGGCCCGCGAGTATCTTCGACGAGCATCAGAGAGGCGGTCCGAAAGATAGGAGGACTCATCAGACATGAGGGGGGAGGAGTCCTCGACGATCATCTAAAACTGACTGTTATAAAACTTGTCAACTTTGCATGATATACACCACTAATCCCCGATAACTTCAACATGAGGGGGGGTCCGCAAAGTAACCTCGACAACCACTAACCTATCTCTCATGTTTGTATATCCCCATGTTTTCCACTAATCCATCTCTCATGTTTGTATATTGCCATGTTGTAATATTTGCAGAAACTATGGAAAGATACTTAGAACAAGAAGAGTTGTTGGGGGATATAATCCTCGCCGGAGGTGATCCCCTGTCGTTTCTCAACGACACCGATGGTCAGGAAGGAGAGGATGACGGCTTTGGTGATCCAACAATGGGGGAGGAAGGAGATCATGAAGGCTCCGGTGACTGAGTGACGGAGAAAGGAGATCATGATGACGGCTCCGGTGACTGAACGGAGGAGGGAGCCTTAACTATTGAGAAGTCTGGTGAGGTATATAATATATATATATATATAAACTATGCTGACTTGATGCATTAATTGTTTTGGTATGTACATATATTAAAGCTTCTTTCTTCTTTAAGCCCTCCGTATCGAGCCAAACTTCCATAAGGAGATGAGTGACGAACCACAAGAATAGCGGATCTATCGTAGTCCTTTTGATAAGTAAGAGTGTCGAACCCAATGAGGAGCAGAAGGAAATGATAAGCGGTTTTCAGCAAGGTATTATCTGCAAGGACTGAAATTATCGGTAACAGATAGTTTTGTGATAAGGTAATTGGTAACGAGTAACAAGTAACAAGTGTAAATAAAGTGCAGCAAGATGGCCCAATCCTTTTTGTAGCAAAGGACAAGCCTGGACAATTTCTTATGTAGATAAAAGCACTCCCGAGGACACATGGGAATTGTCGTCAAGCTAGTTTTCATCAAGTTCATATGATTCGCGTTCGGTACTTTGATAATTTCATATGTGGGTGGACCGGTGCTTGAGTGTTGTGCTTACTTGGAAAAGCATTCCACTTATGATTAACCCCCATTGCAAGCATCCGCAACTACAACAGAAGTATTAAGGTAAACCTAACCATAGCATGAAACATATGGATCCAAATCAGCCCCTTACAATGCAACGCATAAACTAGGGTTTAAGCTTCTGTCACTCTAGCAACCCATCATCTACTTATTACTTCCCAATGCCTCCCTCTAGACCCAAACAATGGTGAAGTGTCATGTAGTCGACGTTCACATGACACCACTAGAGGGATGACAACATACATCTCATCAAAATATCGAAGGAATACCAAATTCACATGACTACTAATAGCAAGACTTCTCCCATGTCCTCAGGAACAAATGTAACTACTCACAAAGCATATTCATGTTCATAATCAGAGGGGTATCATGCATAATGGATAAGAACATATGATCTTCCACCAAGTAAACCAACTAGCATCAACTATAAGGAGTAATCAACACTACAAGCAACCCACAGGTACCAATCTGAGGTTTGGATACAAAGATTGGATACAAGAGATGAACTAGGGTTTGAGATGAGATGGTTCTGGTGAAGATGTTGATGGAGATTGACCCCCTCCCTATGAGAGGATCGTTGGTGATGACGAGGGTGATGATTTCCCCCTGCCGGAGGGAAGTTTCCCTGGTAGAACAGCTCCGCCGGAGCCCTAGATTGGTTCCGCCTTGTGGCGGTGGAGTCTCGTCCCGAAATCTTGCTTATCATTTTTTTTCCTCGATGAAAGACTCCATATAGGAGAAGATGGGCATCAGAGGGCCACCGGGGGGCCCACGAGGCAGGGGGCGCATCCAGGGGGTAGGGCGCGCCCCCACCCTCTTGGCTGGTGGGTGCCCCCCTCTGGTACTTATTGCGCTTGATATTTTTTATATATTCTGGAAATAACTCCCGTGAAGTTTCAGGACTTTTGGAGTTGTGCAGAATAGGTCTCAAATATTTGCTCCTTTTCCAGCCCAGAATTCCAACTGCCGGCATTCTCCCTCTTTATGTCAACCTTGTAAAATAAGAGAGAATAGGCATAAGTATTGTGACATAATGTGTAATAACAACCCATAATGCAATAAATATCGATATAAAAGCATGATGCAAAATGGACGTATCAACTCCCCCAAACTTAGGCCTCGCTTGTCCTCAAGCGAAAGCCGAAATCGAAAAATATGTCCACAGTTTAGAGATAGAGGTGTCGAGAAAAATAAAATACGGACATGAGGGCATCATGATCATTCTTAGAACAACAACATATATATATATATATATATATATATTATCATATGATCTCTTATGCTAAAGTAACAATTCAACCACAATTTCAAGTATGAATCATAAACTTCATTGAGAACCAACAAACTCTAATCTCAGTCATTGAGGCAATTGCAATTTATCATAACATAGGAAAGAGTCAATATAAGAGCTTTTCAGCAAGTCCACATACTCAACCATCTTTTAGTCTTTCACAATTGCTAACACTCACGCTATATTTATGGGTATGAAGTTTTAATCGGACGCAGAGAAAGATAGGGGCTTATAGTTTTGCCTCCCAACGTTTTACCTCAAGGGTAATGTCAACAATAATAGTTCATGAAGACTCAGATCCAATTAGCTATATATATCAGGATCTTTCCAACATATCGTGCTTGCCAAAGGGTAAAATGTAAAAAAGGAAAGGTGAATATCACCATGACTCTTATGTAAGGTAGAAGATAAAAGTAAAAGATAGGCTCTTCGCAGAGGGAAGCAGAGGTTGTCATGCGCTTTTATGGTTGGATGCACAAAATGTTAATGCAAAAGAACGTCACTTTATATTGCCACTTGTGATATGGACCTTTATTATGCAGTCCGTCGCTTTTATTTCTTCCATATCACAAGATCATATAAAGCTTATTTTCTCCACACTAATAAGTCATACATATTTAGAGAGAAATTTTTATTGCTTGCACCAATGACAACTTACTTGAAGGATCTTACTCAATCCATAGGTAGGTATGGTGGACTCTCAAGGCAGGGTTTAGGGATATTTGGAAGCTCTAGTGGTATCTCTACTTGGTGCAAAGAAATTGGCTAGCATGAGAGGGAAAGGCAAGCTCAACATGTTGGATGATCCATTACAATATAATTTATCTCAGATGAAAGAAAACATAACCCATTACGTTGTCTTCCTTGTCCAATGTCAACTCTTGGCATGTCATACTTTAATGAGTGCTCACAATCATAAAAGATGTCCAAGATAGTATATTTATATGTGAACCTCTCTAGCTTTATTACTTCCTATTCATTGCAACGATGACCAAAACTATGTTTGTCAACTCTCAAAACTTTTATTCATCATACTCTTTATATGTGAGCTCATTACTCTCCATAAGATCCATATGATCTCTTTGTTTCTTTTTATTTCTTCTCTTTTATTTCATTTAATTCCCTCAAGATCATAGCAAAATAATCAAGCCCTTGGCTCAACACTAATCTTTATTATATAGCTCATGTTCTCGATTACATAGAAGGATCATAAAGAAAAACTCACAACTAGATCATACTAAAACTTTATTCTACTAGATCAAGATATTATCAAAAGGATCGAATTAAGAAAAACGGTAAAGATAAAAGTGATGGTGATACGATACCGGGGCACTCCCCCAAGCTTGACAGTTGCCAAGGGGAGTGCCCATACCAGATACCCAGTCCTTCTTTGTTGGTGAAGAAGGTGGAGTTGTTGATGATGGATAGTCGCACATCGAGCGTAGGAGGTCCTCCAACTTGCGGATAATGCCCTTGAGTGCGATGACATGCTCCTTCAACAAAATATTTTCACGTGTGAGATACTTGTTTTGTATACGAGCTAACTCAATCATCTTGAAAGCTTTGATCTCAGTTGGGGTAAGAAGATTGTGATCAAGTTAAAGGATGTCTTCTACTGCCGGAACTTGGTCCTCCGTGGACTTCTTGATCACTTCATCCTTGTTGATCTCTCCGGGCTCTTCTCTCTTCAGCTCTATCTTCATTAGCCAAGCATCGTTGCCCTCATTGTTGGAGGAGGAGGGAGACGACATGATGCTTGGCCTTGACAACCCTGGTAGAAAACAGCTCGAAACAAGAACAAGAGATTTTTGCGTGATACGGTGGTCAAAACCTTTGGGAGATTATATAATGAATTTTTGCTGACTAAAAGAAGTATCGTGCAAGAAAACGGAGTCCGGAGAGCACGCAGGGTGCCCACGGGGCAGGGGCATGCCCAGGGGGGTAGGGCGTGCCTCCCACCCTCGTGGAAGCCTCGTGTCCTTCCCGGACTGCTTCTTATTTTTCCTATTTTTTAAATATTCCAAAATGGAGAAAAATTGCCATTGGAACTGTTTTGGAGTCGGTTTACTTACCGTACCACATACCTATTCCTTTTCGGGGTCTGAAACGTTCTGGAAAGTGCCCCTTATGTATTCCTCTGGGGTTGCGTTCTCGATAATATTAGTTTCAACATTTATAGGATTACCTGAGATATAACATTTAATTCTTTGACCGTTCACCACCTTCGGATTTGTGCCATCGAAGTTGCTGATTTTTATGGCACCGGGACGATAGACCTCCTCGATAACGTAAGGACCTTCCCATTTAGAGAGAAGTTTTCCTGCAAAAATTCTTAAATGACAGTTGTATAACAATACATAATCACCTACATTAAACTCACGCTTTTGTATCCTTTTGTCATACCATCTTTTAACTTTTTCTTTAAACAGTTTGTCATTCTCATAGGCTTGGGGTTCTCCATTCACCAGTGAACTAATGTCAAATAACCTCTTCTCATCGGCAAGTTTAAAATCATAATTGAGCTCTTTAATAGCCCAATATGCCTTATGTTCTAATTCAAGAGGTAAGTGACATGATTTACCATAAACCATTTTATACGGAGACATACCCATAGGATTTTTATATGCAGTTCTATAGGCCCATAATGCATCATCAAGTTTCTTGGACCCATTCTTTCTAGATCTATTAACAGTCTTTTGCAAAATTAATTTAAGCTCTCTGTTACTTCATTCTACTTGCCCACTAGACTATGGGTGATAAGGAGATGCAATTATATGATTAACATCATACATAGCAAGCATTTTACGAAAAACACCATGAATAAAATGTGAACCGCCATCAGTCATTAAATATCCAGGGACTCCAAACCTCAGAAAAATAACTTCTTTAAGCATCTTAATAGAGGTGTTATGATCAGCACTACTAGTTGGAATAGCTTCTACCCACTTAGTAACGTAATCAACAGCGACTAAAATATGTGTATACCCGTTAGAGGAAGGAAATGGTCCCATATAATCAAAGCCCCAAACATCAAATGGTTCAACAACAAGTGAATAATTCATAGGCATTTCTTGACGTTTACTAATATTACCAATTCTTTGACATTCATCACAAGACAAGACAAACTTACGGGCTTCCTTGAAGAGAGTAGGCCAATAAAAACTAGATTACAATACCTTATATGCAGTTCTATCTCCAGCAAGGTGTCCTCCATAAGCCTCGGAGTGACACTTGCGTAGGATATGTTCCTGTTCATGCTCAGGTACACAACGTCTAATAATACCATCTACTCCTTCTTTATAAAGATGTGGGTCATCCCAAAAGTAATGTCTCAAATCATAGAAGAACTTTTTCTTTTGCTGGTATGTGAAACTAGGTGGTATAAATTTAGCAACAATATAATTAGCATAATCAGCATACCATGGAGCAGTACGAGAAGCATTTATGACATTTAATTGTTCATCAGGAAAGCTATCATAAATAGGTAGTGGGTCATCAAGAACATTCTCTAACCTAGACAAGTTGTCTGCAACGGGGTTCTCAGCTCCCTTTTTATCAATAATATGCAAATCAAATTCTTGTAGCAGGAGAACCCATCTAATAAGTCTAGGTTTAGCATCTTTCTTTTCCATAAGGTATTTAATAGCACCATGATTAGTGTGAATAGTTACTTTAGAATCAATAATATAAGGTTTGAACTTATCACAGGCAAATACAACTACTAAGAATTCTTTTTTAATAGTAGCATAATTTCTCTGGGCATTGTCTAGAGTTTTACTAGCATATGGAATAACATTTAATTTCTTATCAACTCGTTGCCCTAGAACAGCACCTACAGCATAATCACTAGCATCACACATAATTTCAAAGGGTAAATTCCAATCAGGTGGCTGAACAATAGGTGCAGAAATCAATGCTTTCTTAAGTATTTCAAATGCTTCTACGCAATCATCATCAAAGACAAAAGGAATATCTTTTTGTAATAGATTAGTTAGAGGCCGAGAAATTTTTGAGAAGTCCTTAATGAACCTCCTATAAAAACTGGCGTGACCGAGGAAGCTTCTTATACCTTTAATGTCCTTGGGACATGGCATCTTTTCAATACCATCAACTTTAGCTTTATCAACTTCAATGCCTCTCTCAGAAATTTTATGCCCCAAGACAATGCCTTCATTAACCATAAAGTGACATTTCTCCCAATTCAGAACAAGATTAGTTTCTTCACATCTCTGCAAAACTCGATCAAGGTTGCTCAAGCAATCATAAAAAGAGGATCCATAAACGGAGAAATCATCCATGAAAACCTCACATATATTTTCACAGAAGTCAGAAAACAAAGCCATCATGCATCTTTGAAAGGTAGTAGGTGCATTACATAAACCAAAAGGCATACATCTATAAGAAAAAGTACCGAAAGGGCAAGTAAAAGTGGTCTTTGCTTGATCATCAGTTGACACAGGTATTTGAGAGAAGCCAGAGTAACCATCTAGAAAGCAAAAATGTGTATGTTTGGATAATCTTTCTAGCATTTGATTAATAAAAGGCAAAGGGTAATGATCTTTTTAGGAGCTTTATTTAGCATGCGAAAATCAATTACCATCCTATAACCTGTAATAATTCTTTGTGGAATCAATTCATCTTTATCATTAGGAACGACAGTGATACCCCCCTTCTCAGGGATACAATGGACAGGACTTACCCACTGACTATCAGTAACGGGATAAATTATACCTGCCTCAAGGAGCTTTAATATTTCCTTTCTTACCACTTCTTTCATCTTAGGATTCAGCCGTCGTTGGTGGTCAATAACTGGTTTGGCGTCTTTTTCCAAATTTATTTTGTGTTGACATAGAGTGGGACTAATGCCCTTAAGATCATCAAGAGTATATCCAATAGCAGCATGGTTCTTCTTCAGAGTTTTCAATAATTTTTCTTCTTCATGCTCTGAAAGGTTAGCACTAACAATAACATGATATATCTTCTTTTCATCAAGATAAGCATATTTATGAGTATCAGGTAATGGTTTAAGCTCAAACACGGGATCACCCTTGGGTGAGGAGGATCCCCTAGGATTTCAGCAGGCAAGTTGTGTTTCAGAATAGGTCCCTGTTTAAAGAATACTTCATCTATTTCCCTTCTTTCATTCATGAACATATCATTTTCATGGTCTAGCAAATATTGTTCTAAGGGATCAGTAGGAGGCACGACAATAGAAGCAATACCAATAATTTCATCTTTACTAGGCAATTCTTCATCACGGGGTTGTCTACGAAATTTAGCAAAATTAAACTCATGAGACATATCACTTAAACCAATAGTAACAACATCCTTTTCGCAGTCTATCCTAGCATTAACAGTATTCAAGAAGGGTCTACCAAATATAATGGGACAAAAGCTATCTTGTGGGGAACCAAGAACAAGAAAATCAACAGGATATTTAACCTTCCCACACAAGACTTCAACATCTCTAACAATCCCAATTGGTGAAATAGTGTCTCTATTGGCAAGCTTAATTGTAACATCGATATCTTCTTTCTCAACAGGTGCAATATCATGCATAATTTCTTTGTATAAGGTATGAGGTATTGCACTAGCACTAGCACCCATATCACATAATCCATGATAACAATGATCTCCTATTTTAACAGAAATAACTGGCATGCCTACCACAGGTCTATGTTTATCTTTAGCACCAGGTTTAGCAATTCTAGCAGTCTCATCACAGAAATAAGTAACATGCCCATCGATAATATCACCCAAGAGATCTTTAAACATAGAAATATTAGGTTCAACTTTAATTTTCTCAGGGGGTTTGTGTGTCCTAATATTACTCTTGTTGACTACAATTAAAGCTTTAGAATGATCCTTAATTCTAACAGGGAAAGGCGGTTTCTCAACATAAGCAGTAGGAACAACAGGATCATCATAAGTGATAGTTTTTTCTTCAACTTTAATAGGTGCAACTACTTTTGTTTCAATGGGAGGATTATATATAAAGCACTTCTCCTTGGGGAGATCAACATGAGTAGCAAAGGATTCGCAGAAAGAAGCTACTATCTCAGAGTCAAGGCATATTTAGTGCTAAATTTACGGAAAACATTGGTATCCATAAAATATTTAACACAATCAAACTTAGGTGTTATATCTGACTCCGTACCTTCGTCGAGATCCCAATCTTCAGAGTTGCATTTAAGTCTCGCCAATAAATTCCATTTGAATTCAAAAGTCTTCATCATAAAGGAACCAGTACAAGAAGTATCGAACATGGAGCGATTGTTGTCAGAAAGCCGAGCGTAAAAGTTTTGAATAATGATTTCTCTTGAAAGCTCATGATTGGGGCATGAATATAACATTGACTTAAGCCTCCCCCAAGCTTGAGCGATGCTTTCTCCTTCACGAGGCCAAAAATTATATATATAATTACGATCACGATGAACAAGATGCATAGGACAAAACTTCTAGTGAAATTCCAATTTCAATCGCTTATAGTCCCATGATCCCATATCATCACATAGGCTATACCATGTCAGGGCATCTCCATTCAAAGATAAAGGGAAGACCTTCTTCTTGATAACATCATCAGGTATACCTGCAAGCTTAAATAATCCACAAACTTCATCCACATAGATTAAGTGTAAGTCGGGATGCAATGTTCCATCTCCTGCAAAAAGATTAGCTCGCAGTTTCTCTATCATACCCGAAGGAATTTCAAAGTAAACATTTTCATTTTCAGTAGGTCCAGTAGGTTGAGGAGCAACTATTTCCTCTACCGGTCGGTGTGAAGATACCCCGAACAAGCCCCTCAAAGGATTACTTTCCATAGTAACAAGTGACAGTAAATTTCAGCAAACTATATAAATTTTTCCTTACCAAATTCCACCTACCAAAGGCGCTTCACTCCCCGGCAACGGCGCCAGAAAATAGTCTTGATGACCCACAAGTATAGGGGATCTATCGTAGTCCTTTCGATAAGTAAGAGTGTCGAACCCAACGAGGAGCAGAAGGAAATAATAAGCGGTTTTCAACAAGGTATTCTCTGCAGGCACTGAAATTATCGGTAATAGAAAGTTTTGTGATAAGGTAATTGGTAATGAGTAACAAGTAACAAGTGTAAATAAAGTGCAGAAAGATGGCCCAATCTTTTTTGTAGAAAAGGACAAGCCTGGAATTTCTTATATAGAGAAAAGCGCTCCCAAGGACACATGGGAATTATAGTCAAGCTAGTTTTCATCACGTACATATGATTCGTGTTCGGTACTTTGATAATTTGATATGCGGGTGGACCGGTGCTTGGGTGATGTCCTTACTTGAACAAGAATCCCACTTATGATTAACCCCCATTGCAAGCACCCGCAACTACAAACAGAAGTATTAAGGTAAACCTAACCATAGCATGAAACATATGGATCCAAATCAGCCCCTTATGAAGCAACGCATAAACTAGGGTTTAAGCTTATGTCACTCTAGCAACCCATCATCTACTTATTACTTCCCAATGCCTCCCTCTAGGCTCAAACAATGGTGAAGTGTCATGTAGTCGACGTTCACATGACACCACTAGAGGGATGACAACATACATCTCATCAAAATATCGAACGAATACCAAATTCACAAGACTACTAATAACAAGACTTCTCCCATGTCCTCAGGAACAAACGTAACTACTCACAAAGCATGTTCATGTTCATAATCAGAGGGTATCAATATGCATAATGGATCTGAACATATGATCTTCCACCAAGTAAACCAACTAGCATCAACTACAAGGAGTAATAAACACTACTAGCAACCCATAGGTACCAATATGAGGTTTGGATACAAAGATTCGATACAAGAGATGAACTATGGTTCGAGATGAGATCGTGCTGGTGAAGATGTTGATGGAGATTGACCCCCTCCCGATGAGAGGATCATTGGTGATGACGATGGTGGTGATTTCCCCCTCCCGGAGGGAAGTTTCCACGCCAATACAGCTCCGCTGGATCCCTAGATTGGTTCCGCCAAGGTTCCGCCTCGTGGCAGCGGAGTCTCATCCCGAAAGCTTGCTTATCATTTTTTCCTCGACGAAAGACTGCATATAGCAGGGCATCGGAGGGCCACCAGGGGGCCCATGAGGCAGGGGGCGCGCCCGGGGGGTAGGGCGCGCCCCCCAACCTCGTGGCTGGTGGGTGGCCCCCTCTGGTACTTCTTGTGCTCATTATTTTTTATATATTCTGGAAATAACTCCTTCTGGAGCTGTGCAGAATAGGTCTCTAATATTTGCTCCTTTTCCAGCCCAGAATTCCAGCTGCCGGCATTCTCCCTCTTTATGTAAACCTTGTAAAATAAGAGAGAATAGGCATAAGTTTTGTGACATAATGTGTAATAATAGCCCATAATGCAATAAACATCGATATAAAAGCATGATGCAAAAATGGATGTATCAACGAGGCCCGAAGAAAAGGTTGCGCCAGGATGAAAGGTTCACGATCACAAAAGTCACGAAATATGGCCAACCGATTGCTCCCAAGCGGACCATGGACACATTTGTACATCAGTGTGTTGCTGTTGTTAGGGACAGCATCCCGACCGGCATCCATCAATGGAACAAGAATAAGGACCCTAAAGTTTCTTATGTCCAGGATAGACTAAAAGATTATCTTTGGACCTCGCTGATGACAAATTTCAGCCTACCGCCAGAGGAGAATCCGAATAACCTAGTTATAGAGTGAAAGGTCAAGGCATTTGCTCTTAAGAAGATGGCAGAACTATTCAGGAACTGGAAGAAAGAGTTGAACACAAAGTTTGTCGATAAAGAGGAGACTCCAGAATTCATCGGTCGATATGAGAAGATAAGAGATCACTAGCCCAAATTTGTGGCCTACAAGAAATCAGAGAAGGGTAAGAAAAGGTCACTGAGAAACAAGGCAAAATGCTGCAGAGAAGAAGTATCACCATCACATAGGGTCGGGTGGCTACTACAAAGCCCGGCCATTGTGGGAGAAAGTTGAGCAAGACCTGCTTGCTAAAGGGGTCCAACCAGCGACATTGCACTGGCCAGATCGTTCAAGGACTTGGTCCTTCAGTGTTGGGAGAACTTTGGACCCAAAGACAGGGGAGTGTGTTTGGATGGACGAGCAACTTGCAATACCCATCCGTAAGCTTTAGGAAGCAATCAAGGCAGCACATGAAGGGACTTTCTTTCTCGACAGAGAGAAGGACGAGCTGTAAGAGACCCTCGGGAATCGTGAACACCCTGGATGAATACGTGGCACATGAGGCTTTGTTTTGTGGGTGCATGGGTTTCCCGTCAGCAGTGGTTATAGAAGCCGAGAGAGAAAGAGGAAAGAGGAAGCAACTGAAATGTAGAGGCTTAGTGCAAGATTAGCAAAAACTAGAGGAACTTGAGAGCCTGCGAGCTACCGGCCAACCATCTCAGCGGCATGAAGATCCTTGCTTCGACGCTGCCCCAGAAGCTACCCCACCAGCTCAGTGGAGAAGAAGCATGCTAATGATTTAACGGCTCCTCGCTACCTCGTGGATAGTATCATAGAGGCTGAACATTGCGTGCTAATGACGAAATGCCAGAACCTGACCTTCAAGGCAGCGGTTGGCTTTGTTGTAGCTCCTCGAGCTGAGGGAACTTTCCACTGCCGTCCGATTCCACATGGCTATGATGTTGTGACGGTGGATGAAATAATGGATGGATTTGAGGGGCTAGAGCTTCACTTACCTACAGGTGAAGGGGATATTGTTCTGAAAAATGCTTTGAGGAGTAGCTGACTATGGAGAAAGGAGTACATCAATCTTCCAAACTAGACGCCTCAGCAGACTCAGCCTCCTCCGGCGCGTCAGGGCACTCCTCCTCCTCCTCCGGTGCGTCAGGGCACTCTGCCTCCTCCGGCACATCAGGGCACTCCACCTCCTCCGGCGCGTCAGGGCACTCTACCTCCTCCTCCGCCTCCTTCAGCATGTCAGCGGACTCCGCCATCTCAGCAACGACGGAAGATAGACGCGCCACTTCGGTGGCTAGCAGTACAAGAGGCGGGAAGAAATACAAATTTGGTCCAAGCCTCAAGACTCTTCCAAATTTACCATATGAGAGGACTGACGAGGAAAACACGGACATCAGTCCTTGTCGAAGTGAAGGCCCATTTTGAATGGAAACCTCCACCTCCGAAGGAAACGGCAGATCCGGTGAAAGTGAAGCGCACTCTGGATGCCCTTAAGCGACCACCACCGCCTCCGCCGCAATCCAACTATGACCGCTGTATTGCAAAGACATGATGAAGCGCGGCGGTCGGGAAGTACTTCTAGTGATGCAAGATTAGCAAAATGAAGAAGTGGGAAAAAAATTCCTAGCTCGGCAAACAGGCGAAGCAATCGTGCCCCCCGCTCAAGGTGTCTAGCGATATCATCACTAATCATCCGGGGCTACTGCTCAGTACTAATCTTGGTGATCATCTGAGCAATGATGTATAGTTTGAAACGTTAGAGGTAGTAGAGATCTTCAGATATGAGCACGGAAGCCTCTCGTTATACCCGAGCATCCTCCTCTAACAACGATGATGCGAAGATTGCATGAATGGTACATGGATACCTGCAGGAAGTCTGGGACCAATAGTTTATTGCTGAGAATTAAAGACGAGCACGACCTCATTGGAGTTGAGGTGATGCATGTTGAATTTGTGGAGTTATTTCAGTTATTCAATCAAGACACCCTCGACAAACAACTCATGACTTGCTACTATCTGTAAGTACTACTTCTGTAATTAAGTCTCTAGCTCAGCTCATTCATTGCATGTGTATATAATTATCCTCACTATATTATGCAGATTGAAGATCATTGAATGCAAAAAAGGACAAATATATGACATTGGGTTCATTAGCCCAAATACTGTAAATGAATGGTCGGTACAAAACAGAGTTGAAGATACTGAGAAAAACTTGCTACAATCGTTCCTTTGACATCAAAACAAAGGGACAATACCCTTTCCTTACAACTTCAAGTGAGTGTTACTGTCTTCTACATATTCGGTTTTGCTTACTTGAGGTTAAGTAATGTAATTGATGAGTTATGTGTGCGCAGGTTCCACTTTATTCTGCTATCCATTAAGCTTGACGGGGCAGTAGTAACTGTCTTAGACTCTACACGTAAAGATCCCTAGGATTATGTGGACATGACTGCAATGCTCCTGAAGAAAGTTCAATCGGTCATTATCGCACCATATCGGCAACTTTCGTTCATTTCCTGATATCAAGTAATCATTTTCTTTGCCTAGCAGGGTTTGGAAACAGTTCACCGGAATGGTTCCGGGTCTGGGGAACGAGCTGCAATTTACACGACCCAGAGTAAGTAGTACTATCTAGTTTCGCGCATCTCTCATTGATTATAGCTTCATCAATACCGTCATCATGCTTGATTATCAGTTTGATTGAACTCTATTCTCGTAAAGTGCTTGTGGCAGGAAGGCGGGAATAATTTATGTGGATACTACATTTGCGAGTTCATTCGCCACTCGACCTCTGAGCGGGGCTACTCTGACCAACAATATGAAGTACATAAACAATATTCACAATTTTATTTTATTACCATCAATTGTGTTGAGCTTCATTCATATATATGTATTGAACCCCTTCTTTAAATTAGATCTAGCAGATGCGGGATGAACTCCTACCACATGGTCACATACGAGCAATTCAAGAGGAATTGGTGGGATTCTTCCTTGACCACATCATACATAAAGACGGAGAATACCATAAGGAAATTCAATGGGAGTTTGGCGCTTGATGATGTCAGGGATGTTATATTGTATATATGTAGTAGCATCGGATAGATATACGTAAACTTGTTGTTCGACCAAGCATGGAGAAAGAGAGGTCACTTCTCTCTATATATGTTCATCATCACGATGTTGTGTAATTAATGGTTGCTTCATTTGCTTATTACTAGCTAGCGTCGAGTTCTCTCTATATGTATAGTAGCTAGCGTCGACCAAGCATGGAGAAAGAGAGGTCACTTCTCTCTATTAGCTAGCTAACACAATATGAAACCCCTAAATTAACCCTCCAAAACCCCTACCCCCCCCCTTCAAAAACAAAAACAAAAACCCCAGTGCCTGCGAGCTGCTAACGCGTAGCTGCCTTTCAGTCCTGGTTGGTGTTACCAACCGAGACTAAAGGTCCTCCTTCCTGGGCGCGCACAGCGGCCATGTGGAGCCCCTTTAGTCCCGGTTCGTAAGCCAACCAGGACTAGAGATTTTGGGTATTTGCCCCGTTTGTTTTGTCCCGGTTCCAGAACCGGGACTAGAGGCCCTCTGGAACCGGGACTAGTACCATGTTTTCTACTAGTGAAACATGGTGGCTACAACCATTGTCCTCCTTGGAGGTTGGATCATCTTTTGGAATTTATTTGGATATTTTAGACCATTATGCCACAATATGCTAAATATGACCATGCTCTCAATGTAGCGACCCGACCTCAGACGGTCAAGTCTCTATGCTTAAGTGTCATCCCTGAATCGATATGCTGACACACACAGACCTCGAGGATTTATAACAGAGGTAAATCAAATGTATAAACTAACGTAAATACTATTACCTCAATCCAAAATAGCGGAAGTAACAACAAGGTTGTGGATTCCCATCAACACCAACGGCAAAGTTGAGTGTAGAAATCGTAACCCTAACGTATCACTTACTTGTCGTAAGAAGTCCTGCAACATGAGACGTTGCAGCCACAAAGGGTCAGTATATTGAATGTACTGGCAAATTCACACCATAGGATAATGATGAATAATAGATATCACTACATGCATATATGGCTGGTGGAAAAGCTCTATGGTTATAATGTTTTTTGCGAAAAGCCAATTTTTCCCTACTGCAAAGGAATATATTTTATTTAACTACAAAGTTGGTTGAAAATATTGAGAAGGTTCCTCCAACTCAATCCCAAATTAACATCAATAACCCAACAAATTATTTAAGTAACGTGATGAGATCAATAGGATAATCCAAGTACCAGAGTCTCAAGATGTCCATAATCGGGGACACGGCTAACCATGATTAGTTTGTACACTCTGCAGAGATTTGCGCACTTTTCCCCACAAGACTCGATCTCCTCCATTGGATTTCTCGCACTACCTGGTGTTTGAGAAACGAATGACCGAGACACAGTCTTTCAGAAGCATTAACTCTCTACTCCGGATAGACTATACCACCTACAACCCACTACCTGCTAGTCTATCTCTTCAAGAGCTTCACGCAACTTACTCAACTATGCTAGAGCCCATAATAACTTGTGGCGGCACACGGAAGTTTCTAGCATGAATAGTCTTATGATCCCTTTGAGCCTCGGTGGCATTCCATAGGGTGATCACACGGGTCCTCCGGGATCCCCTTGGGCAAACACTGGGTTCTCAAGGTGCCCGGGCAAACCACTGGGTGCTCCAGGGTGCCCCAGCCAATCCACCCAGATGTGTATTAAAGTAGCCACCTTCAGTTAACCATTAAATAATAACTCTCACATCTTTCATGAATTCTCTCAAACCAATCCACGTCTACGAGCATAGCATAGCAATATGAGCATAACGTAAAAGTAACTCCCATGGTTTGAATGCAGGGCAATAGGTTCCTACCTCATCAACTACTTCCCGATACCCACATGTTATCAAGTCCAAACCATGCAATGTTTGAGGGTGAAACTATTGCATAAAAACTGGGTATGAAAGGGATATGATCAAAGTGTGAACTTTCCTTGTATTGTTGATGAAGATGATTCGCACTCATAACTCTTGATAGTTCTACTCGTCACACTCCATTCAATCTATCGTGAGCAAGCACTAGTAACCACACATAAGCAATCACTCAAAAGATCGGGAAGAACGAAGAAGACAGTTCGAAGAACATCAAAACCAACAAATAACTCTTGCAACATAAAACAATTTCTAACATTACCAAAATTATGTGAATTTGACCTTATCAGAAAGTTTAAGTCAAGAGTTTCGATTTGCAAAAAGAATCAACTAAATCGGAGTTACAAAACTCAAGTCATGACCAAAAGAAGTTTGAATACAATCAGTTTGAATTCAAATTTTAAAACTTTCAAAAACATGTTTAAGTTGTTTTACTGGATACAGAAGATCGTAACGAAGAAGTAGGCGTTGGTTTTATCTAATTTGGATGAACGAGTAAATAGTTATGGCTATTTTAAAAATCAGGGCCAAACTGTTTTACGGAAGAAAAAATAGCTACGGCTAAGGTCTAATGTATAAATATGTAGACTAATTGATAATCTAATTATTCTATTGTGTTAGTCTAGAAATAATAAACTACGGAAGTATAAAAAAACAAAGAAAGATACCTTTATAAGGCAGAGAAAAAGACGACTTTGGAGAGAAGAGACAATTTCCAAAAGCCGCGCCGGAGAGGAGAAATATATTTTTCTTAAATGAATCTAGTCAAACCAAACTATTGATTTAACCTGAATCGGATGATTTTTTGGAGGCTCTATGGGTCTATATTTATAGGTGGAAAAGAGGTTTAAGGATCAAAGACTAGGCAATGTGGGACTAAACGTAGACGAGAATATACAAAACAGAGAAGAAAAAAGCTAACGCCCCGCACGGACCTAAAGGTCTCGGCCGGCCGCACGCCGTACACGGGCTGCATTTTTTTTCCGAAGTCTATTTTTTCTGAAATTTGTTTCAAGAAAAAACTAAACATTAACGAAAATAAAATAAATAAATAAATAAAAAGACAAAAGAAAACAAAAGAAAAATGGGCCGGCCTGCTACTATGCTACACATATGGGCAGCGGTTAGTTCCAGGCGCACGTGTAGATTTTTTTCTTTTTTATATAGAAAAAAAGGAAAACTGGATAACGATAATGAAATAAAATTTTATAGAGGCATATTATATATCCAAATTTTCCGAAAAAGATTTTCTACAATATGAACATTTCTCTCGTGCCAAATAAAACTCACAAAAATTCAAATAATTCAAACAGTGCTACTTCTACAATAAAACCCAATAAAAATCATTTTAGAAATACCAAAATGATTTCAAAATTATTTCTCTCCAATTTTCTGATGTAGGAAATCATTTTACCCTATTTTCCATTTATTTTACTTTTGGAGAAAAATAATTTGAATAAAATCCAAATAACTCCAAATTGCAAATAATTTCAAACGGACTTTAGATTTGATCATTTTAAACTTTCAACTCGTATTTCATATATTTTGAAGAAGTCATTTTATCTTCTCTCATGAAAATCATTGAGTTGCTTAAAGTTTCTGAATTTGAAATATTTCCAAATAAAATTCAAATCTTTTAAAAAAACCTTTTCATTTAATTAAATGGAAGAAGTCATATCATCTTCTCTCGAGGGGTTTGTATTTGAAAAGAATTTGAATTCACGGAGATCAAAATGCAAAAAAGGTGAAAGTTTGGGAAAGTCCTTTTATTCCCTCTCATTTAACTTTCAAAAAGTTTTGAATTTCACTCAATCAATCACACAACAATCAAACAAACAATAAATCTATCTATTTATTATAACATTCCAAAATTTAGAATTTTGGGATGTTACAACCCTACCACCCTTAAAATGAATCTCGTCCTCGAGATTCGGAGAGGCTAGCAAGAAAAAGGTTAGGGTTTGGGGGTCTCCTCAAAATCCATCAATTGTCGCAGGAGGGGGTCTGGGGTGCTACCACCCTTAGAAGCATGGTTACGGTTCCATCAAAACTCATATACTTCATCCATATTGTTAATAGTGTCGGTCTTCTCAGATCTTCAGGATAATTCCTTATCTGGGCTCTTTCGGTAGTGGCATAACATTTTCCTCAATTCTTCTGTCTTTCATCTTGGTAAGGTTTTTCTATGACTGGGTCTTCTTAGCTAACGGGTCTGGCGCCAATACTAAAAAAAACTATCGATATCTCATGGTGGTCAACAATTTATTGTTTCTCCTGCAGGGAATGGGTCTGGGTTGAACCTCACCGTATAACCTACGGTTGGCAACAACTGTCGTGTACAAGGGCAAAAAATACTTATACCATTCTAAGGTTTAAAGAAGGTTTTGATCGTCATCTCTCTACTATAGGTAAGTCACTCAGATTTACCATTCCACATAGTAAGGCGAACAATAAGAGTAAGTCGATATGGCGATCAATCCATCCCGCACCCAAATCATTACCCTATATATAGTTTAGCAAATCTCGCATTCTAACACTCGGTCATCCTCACCAGCATTGCAGAATTTCTCTTGTCGATGAACCAAGTTCGGATAAATCCATGGATTCTGCAAGCCAAACAAACATCTATCATTTCTTCACAACTCTCGGGTTTTGCGTTACTCTTATAAAATCGTCGGTCGATAAAGCCATAACTTCTTCCAGGGTTTTTCCTTCAGCAAGAGTGTGCTTGCCTCTTGGCAGGTCCTGGGGCCTGTGGGTTATGGCCCATCTCATCACTTGTAAACCTTGAACTCATCATCGGGGGCAACTGATCATTATTCCAACTTCCAGCTCCCTAGCATTCTTAAGTCCATCCAATTGTACTATCTCCCTTCCTTCTATTAGCACCAAACTAAGACGTGATTACTCCGACTCGTCATGGAGTTACAATTGCTCCTTATTACCAACATTATACCTCCTCTATATCCAATAGTACTTCATCCCTTCATACTCTTGGGGTATTCCACATATCGAGACAAAACTCGTACGTATTTTGTCCGAAGTCCACTCCGTGGAATATCATTATCCTTTCCTAGGGCCAAGGGTTCTCACGGGGTATTACCACCCTTAAAAATACACAAACTCATCCATAGACTATACTTCTCATATCCTAGAAAATGGTCAAACTCTTTCTTCATAGGGTAACAACTCATAAAATTCCAAATCAGTACCAATGATGATAACTTTATTAATTCTCAATTTACTTCAATCTCCTGCATTTCCATTACAAGCCTCAACTCATCGCCTCAACATAAAGGAAAATGTTCTCACTACTACTACTATACTTCTCATAGACACAACCAATTATCACATGTCTCCTTCCCTTTGGGACAATCCCTGGCAAGGTGCCCTTCTTCATTACAACGGAAACATATTACTTCCGACAAGTCTCGTGGTTTCCTTTTTGGGCAACTGGAGAAGTAGTGCCCTGACTCCTTGCACCTGTAACAGGTGATATGACTCAGATCCTTCCTGAAAGCCAATCTACTTCTCTTCCTGGACCTTTCCATGCCTATCATGGCTTCTATTTCTTGTGGTTCATACTCTACTTTCTCCGTCGGGAATTCTACTAGATCCCCATTCATACAATTCTGGGAGATGTGTCCTTCTTCTCCATATGAATAGCATGACTTGGTGTAGGGTTTAATTGGTTCTTCTTTGGGAGTGTCCTTCACCTCTTCCTTCATCACTGGTTCTTCTAAAATTTCCATGAGGGCTCCTTTCATTGCTTCTTTCTTCTGCTGAATGGTTCGTTGTACCATGGGGTAAATGTGACACTGAGCAGGGTAGTGGGTAGTCACTTCACACAAGAAACAAGTGATCTGCCTAGTTGGGCATTCTTCAACTGGGTGACTTCCTTCAAAATTAGGGCATTCATCCTTGTGTTCTTTATGTTTGTGTCCTATTTCTCCACAAAGCTTGTATGCACAAGTTTTCTTCATATCATTTCCATAAGGCTTCAACTTCTGGGACACAAGCCGAGACTTTGGCAAAGTCAACTTAAATTTATTTCCAAGTGGTTACTCCTTGCCATCCATTGATGGTTTGATACATCTTCCACCAAGTAGCAGTACCTCTTTCAAAGCACGGAAGAGCATGATGGGTCATATCCTTTCCAGATATAGGGTTATTCTCCATATGATCCTCCATGTTCTGAATCCATCGGTCTGTTTCCAATTGACTCATCGGTCCACAAAATACAAGCTCATCTCCATTCATCCTCTATTGGGTCCAGGGTTTTTGGGTGAGATAAGAGAGATAGAGAGGGGGATACACACAATACAAACAATAGTTTTGAAAAGACAAATTTTATTTTGTGGCTGTCTGGAAAACATCAAAAAAATGACAGCTCACAAACATCGCATCTAACATAGGCATATAATAGGGGTTGGGTCTTCTAAAGGTCAATAAATCTTCAAAGTCATCAAGCTCTACGAGTCTTGTTCATGTCTCCGATGGCTTCTTTCGATCGTGCTTGTCCTTCTCAAGTTCTTTTGCCAGATCATTCCTGTTGACGCGAAGTCTCTCATGACGTCCTTTAATATTCTGGAGTTGTGTTCCAAACTTCTGGATTTCAACGTCCTTGGCATGAACCATGGTCCTACTGTCCTTCAGTTCCTGACGAATCTCTAGTATCTCGAGGTTTTGCTCCTCCAGCTTGGCTACTTTCAGCTTCTGGATCCCGTGTTCTTCACGAACCGCTTCCTTGTCAAACACGGCTTCTTGCAGATCCACCCTAAACTTCTTTATGTAATACTCCAGATCCTGGTGATACACCGGCTAAGGTTAAAACTTCATATTTTGCTGATAGGTGCTCCATCAACCTTCTACCATCCAATCCTTACGAAGAAATGCATGCTTAACTCAGCCCGATGACAATAGTATAAGTGGGCAATAACATCATGGATAACCGTGTTTCTGCTCTTGTCATTTCCATGAGCTTTCATTCCATAATTGATATCTTCTGCCTTAGGGTTTTTTGGACAAAACTTTGAGTTTTTAACTCTCCATGTTCCGGTCTTTCTCCAATACACCTTGATCTCGGGTATTGACAGCTTCCATAGTCTGCCAAGTTCCATAAGGGGTGCCTTCCTAGGTCATACAAATCTACAAATTCTACAGGGCCTTCAAATTCTCCTAGTCTTCGGAGTCTTCAACCGTTGTAGTTTCCATTATTATAATGTATGGTAAAATCCTCTTCATTCCGAATGGTCTGAGTTGTCCGATATCTTGTACTTCTTGGAGTGGTCTCATCAGTCGAATCTTTGTGTGGTCAAAAGGGGAAAGGGGTATGGTCTCACTAAAGGGAATATTTGAATAAGCTCAGAAGAGAGGAGAGGTAAAAGATCTTTTTTCAAAAGAAAGTTATAGAGAAAATCTTTCCTATGGGTTTGCCAGTTTCTAGGGGTCACGTCCTACAGTCAACATGTGCTCTGATACCATCTTGTAGCGACTCGACCTCAGACGGTCAAGTCTCTATGCTTAAGTGTCATCCCTGATCTATGAATATTATTTGAATCTCCTCTGAATTCTTATATGCATGATTTGATATCTTTGCAATTCTCTTCGAACTATCGATTTGGTTTGGCCAACTAGATTGGTTTTTCTTGCAATGGGAGAAGTGCTTAGCTTTGGGTTCAATCTTGCGGTGCTCGATCCCAATGACAAAAGGGGAACTGACACGTATTGTATTGTATTGTATTGTTGCCATCGAGGATAACAAGATGGGGTTTTGTCCATATTACTTGAGTTAATTCCTCTACATCATGTCATCTTGCTTAAAGTGTTACTTTGTTCTTATCAACTTAATACTCTAGATGCATGTTGGATAGCGGTCGATGTGTGGAGCAATACTAGTAGATGCAGAATCATTTCGGTCTACTTGACACGAACGTGATGCCTATATTCATGATCATTGCCTTAAATATCATCATAATTATGCTCGGCAGTAATTTGTTCATCCACCATAATATTTTCTATCTTGAGAGAAGCTTCTAGTGAAATCTATGCCCCTAGGTCTATTTTCCATCATATAAGTTTCCGATATACAATTCTAGTTTCCTATTTACTTTCTTTGCAATATTTTACTTTCTGTTCCATAAACCAAAAATACCAAAAAGATTACTTTACCATTTATCCATCTCTATCAGATCTCACTTTGCAAATATAAAGGGATTGACAACACTTTCTCGCGTTGGGCGCAAGTTGGTGTTTGTTTGTGCAGGTATTCAGTGACTTGAGCATTGTCTCCTACTGGACTGATACCTTGGTTCTCAAAAGCTAAGGAAAATACTTACTCTACTTTGTTGCATCACCCTTTCCTCTTTAAGGGAAATTCAACACAAACTCAAGAAGTAGCAATTGGCACTCCCATCAACATTCATGATTTCTTCCTGAGGACTTTGGTCACTGTTGCTCAGTCTCCATTTGAATTAAAGCCTTACGCACCATGGATTATGAGATTAATCAGATCCCGATCTTCAATCCACTACCAGGCTGATTGTCAGAACCACTTGAGTTATATGCCTGACGTTGAAATTCTTCAAAGCACCCTGTCCATATTTCCTGGCAAAGGCAAGAGTGTCATTGATGAACGAATTCGTCCCCTTCATGGACAATTTCGTCAACCTATTTCCAGCTCCATAGCTGATGAATCTGCAAGCCAAGATACTATAGCTGAAGCCTCAAGGCCATCGTCTTTACTAGAAGCACCATGTGTCATGACTGACCATGAGCTGCTTATAGGTCTTCATCAGAAACTTGAAAGCATCATCGATGGGTTAAGTGTCAATTTGCTGCTGTTCAAGAAAATATGAAAGTGATGCATAACGTCATCCTAAAGAACAGATACTATCTCCATGAGATATTTGATCACAGCTGGTCCACACTATCACATCTCAAAACAGATGAAGAACTTGCTGCTAAAGATTTCCAAATGAACTTTGACTGGGCTGAACCGCTAGGGAAGAAGTTCAAGAAAATACAAGTTCCTCCTCCGATGCCAAGTTGAGAGTCTTCATCGCGCTCCACCAACGAAAATGAAGTTGTTGAAGACACTGCTGCTGGTCCTTCTGCATCGCGCGACCCCGACAATTTTGGTGCTCCCTCGACCTCTCCATGATGTTTTTCTTCAAGGGCGCTACTTCTCGAATTCCTCACCTTTTGGTCATTTGATGACTGTCGGGGCTCAGGAACGACTCCTATGGGATCCCTCGGGGAGTCCCTTCTACGGTTGGTGGGGCATGGGGCTACGCAAAGAGCAGGTCTAGAAGATTAACGCGGGGGGATTTTTACCCAGGTTCGGGCCGTAAACGATGCATAAAATCCTAGTCCTGCTTTGTGTGTATTTAGTGTTCTTGAGCTCTTGAACTAGCTGCGGTGCATGCCTAGTCCAAAAAGTCCGAATCCTTCTTTAGTATGCCTCGGGCCTCCTTTTATATGTTAAAGGGGTTGCCACAGTGGCACATAGGGGGTGGAAAGTATGTATACTGTACAAGTCTATCGCCTGGCACCATAGGACAAACGCATTTAATGCGCTGCCGACATGCCCTCTTGCTTTATCGTGGATGGCAAATAAGCTCGTCGTGTCCATCGCCGTCTTGCCTCGCTCTGATGCGCGTCAAAGCTGACGAGGCCTGCAGCGCCATGCTGGCTGGCTGGCTGCTGAGCTGGTGCGGTGGCAGGGTCTTCACGAAGATCTGAAATGCCACCACGCAGGTGCTTGGCTAGTTGGCCTAGAAGCTGCACGCTGCCATGTGGGCGCTCACCTAGTCAGCGGGCTCGCTGCCACGTCTGAACGGGTGCGGGGCAGCAAACTCCGGCAGGTGCGGGCCTGGTCTTGGCTTCGTAGATGCCCCCGGCAAGAGCCTTGCCGGGATCTCGTGGGCGTCCCTAGCAAGGGTCTTGCCCCGGGGGTCTTTGTCTGCCCCCGGCAAGGATCTTGCCGGGGACCTTCGTCTTCTGGTCCTCATCTAGGCTTGCAGGCCTTCGGTTTCACAAAGATCTGCATGCCACCATGCAGGTGCTCCTGAGCCTTGGTCTTGACATTGTCGATGGCGTCATAACTCCCAGGCTCAAGGGTGCGGTCTTGCTGGCGTTGGGCAAGTTGCCCCGGCAAGGCTCTTGTCGGGGCCATGTAGGCCGTCTTGGCAAGGGTCTTGCCGGGGAAAGCTCACCTTGTCCCTTCGCTCTTCATGCTTCTGGTTCATGCGCTGCCTAGGCAGCCTTGTAACTTTCCTTCTTCTGTCCTGCCAAGCCCGGCTGCAGGTGTGGCTACGACTACCTGTGCACAAGTAAAGGGGTACAGAAAGGCCCCAACTTTTGTACACCGACAAGAGCCCCCGAGCCTGGGCCACACATAAGTGCAAGGCGTTGTTGGGCCAGGCCCAGAACAGTGCGCGGGCACGTGTGGCAGAGTTTTAACTATGGTAACTCCATCGCTAGTTGCGCTTCCCCATGACCCGCATTGAGTGCATGATGTGGGGGTCGTGTGTGTCATGGTTGCAGGGCGCTTGTGTCACCTTGTGGTGAAAATAGTAAAGAGGCAGTCCGCATCTTCCCCATAAAAAAGAGGAAGCCGTAGGGGCGCGGATCATTTACTAAGTGGACTCGGGTCGTGGCCATCATGGCGCCCGCGCCCCACGATCACGGGGTGGAAAATAGCCGTTCCACTTGCCTACAGAATCCTGGCTCGCCGCCATGTGTCCCCATGCCACAGGGAGGATAGGTGGTGGACATGGAGGGCACGGGCTTTAATGCCGAGGCGGGAGGGCGGGCGCCGCTGATTAGAGCAGCGGGTCGGTCCTGATTCCTCGCACCCCTGGTGGCTGGATTGGTCGATTGGGGCGGCTACCCTCAGGTTGGGAGGCCGAGCACGGACCCTGCCCCTCTATAAAGAGGGGAGAGGGATGGTGTCTTTCTGCATTCGGCTCCTTGTCGCCTGGTCTCTTTCTTCCCTACGCCATGGTGAGAGGGCGCGCTGGTGCTCCAGTAGCGGCGACGAGAGCATCTGCTCGACAGCGTGTCCCCCTCCTCCAGAGCTCATGGCAGCAGAGCCTACTGCGAGAGGAAGAGGAAGGGGGCGAGGCCGAGTCTGCCGCAGCATCGGGGGAGAGGAGGATGGGACGGTGCACCGGCCGCGCTTCCGCCAGCGGCTCCCCTCCCCCCAATGGAGGGCCACGTCGGAGACCAGCCTCGCGAGTTCTTCATTAGGCCGTACAAGCCAGTGTGTGGTCACCTCTACCTCTCCACTCCATTTGCGCGGGAGATGGAGCTCGACTTGCCACAGGCCTTGAGGCTGCACATGGGGGCTGCAGGAAAGGCAGCACGTGGGTTGACGTCGACTTCCCAACCCCACAAGTCATGTATCTCCGCCATGGGTGGAAGACATTTGCCCGCGCCCATAACCAGTTGGAGGGGCTCGTCCTCCACTTCAAATTGATGGAGAATGGCCTGCTCTCCGTCAAGGTCTTCGGGCACTTGGGAACTTGCCTAAGGTGTTGCGAGGAGAGCTCCACCGACAACGAAACGTCCTCCTCGGGCGATAGTGACAAGGAGGACATCGACAGCGATGATGAGGGTAGCAGGCGGGAGGACACTGACTCCGACTCCGGATGATCGTCGGTGGCAGCGTCGTCATCAGCATCGCCCTCCTCCCTCGGCCATGTGCCTTGCGGAGGGACATCCCCGCCATGCTCTCCATCGGGGCGTTCCCTGTTGCCCCTTGTTTGCCTTCACCTGCCGCACCTGGGAGGAAAGGGGATCACAGGGGCACTTATCTTTCTTTTAAACTCGCAGGCATTTGCCGAATTTTAATTTCTAAGTAATGTAATCTCTCGATCCCATGCTTATGTTCTACAACATCCGTACATGTATCAGCATGTTAATGAAAAAGACTAGCCTTGTTGGGAACCCGTGCACGGATACGCTCATGCAGAGGAAAAATGCCTCCTTAACGCAAATAAATGAGTCCTCCCGGCAAGCCGTCCTGTCGGCGCCCTCTGCGCCTGCCGGAGAATCACATCTGCTGGGTTACAGACAAAGGGTCCAGCCCCCCGTCCATCTCTTTTAGCAAGGGCTACTACGACCACTCCGACCGAAGCAGCGTTCGGGTCAGGAATGGGAGGACCCGAGTTTTTCAAAAGAGAGTGGCGAGGTTTTCTAATGCACAAGTTACAGCTTATGAACATGGATGGGCAAGAGGCAACCTTTATCTGTTTGGTTTGTCGGGGATCACCGTGCCGGGCGGTCTTCTAAACTTCTTGCCGGAGCCGGGTCCTTAGCGGAAGCGAGTGTCCTTGCCGTGGTTGGAAGGAAGAGAGGGCAAGAGCATGGACCCTTGGCAGTCCGTTAATATTTGTTGGAACCAAAAAGTAGTACAATATCCTGGATAATCATGCATATACGTATACACATAATCATGGAAATCAACAGGAAACTGTACATACTAAGGGTTTCTTTCCCTGACTGCATGTAGGGTCTGCGCCTGGCTTTGTACATAGGGTTGCATTCCTTGGCGGCAAGGCTAGTACAAAAAGGGGGTTACCGGGGCTCCCGGCAACCGTGCCTTAGTGGTAAAACTTGCGAAGATGCTTGATGTTCAGGAATTGCTCACCGGAATGCCATCCCCGGTCTCTAGGCGGACTGCGCCGGGCCTGGTGACTCGTATTACCCGATAAGGGCCTTCCCACTTTGGTGTCAACGTGTTTGAATTCTTGGCGGATTGGATTCACCGAAGAACAAGGTCGCCTTCCTCAAGGCTTTCGGCATGAACCTTGTGGCAATGGTAGCGGCGCAAGGCTTGCTGGTAATGAGCGGCTCGCACACAGCATGAAGATGATCTCCCTCAAGGAGCATCGCATCATCTTGGCGCAACTGCTCTTGCTCAAGCTCATCATAAGAGAGCACTCGAGGTGACCCGTATATGAGTTCCGTGGGGATAACTGTGTCTGCCCCGTACACCAGGGCAAAGGGTGTCTGGCCAGTGGCTCGATTTGGTGTCGTTCTGATACACCAAAGAACCGTTGGCAACTCATCAATCCAGCGCCTTTCACACTTGTGCAGCCTATCAAAAGTTCTTGTTTTGACGCCCCGCAACACTTCCGCATTCGCCCTCTTAGCCTGGTCGTTGCTTCTGGGATGAGCAACAGAAGCAAAACAAACCTTGCCGCCGAGGTCTTGAATGTACTGCATGAAGGTGCGGCTCGTGAACTGCGTGCCATTGTCGGTGATGACTCTATTTGGCACACCTAAACGGTAAACTAGTCCCTTGAAGAACTTGACGGCTGATTGTGCTACCAACTTTCTCACCAGTTCCACTTCCGGCCACTTTGTGAACTTGTCGATTGCGACGTAGAAGTACTCAAAGCCCTCGACGGCACGGGGAAAGGGGCCCAGTATGTCAAGCCCCCAGACCGAAAAGGGCTAAGAAAGAGGGGTTGTTTGAAGGGCTTGGGTTGCCTGATGAAGCTTCTTTGAATGGAACTGGCACGCTTCACACTTGGTTACTAGGGCAGTCGCATCCTAGAGAGCGGTGGGCCAGAAGAAACCTTGCCGGAACACTTTGCCGGCAAGGGATCTTGACCCTATGTGAGAGCCACACATGCCTCCGTGTATGTCTGCCAACAGCTTCAGTCCGTCCTCCTGAGGAATGCACTTCAGTTTCACGTCGTTCGGTATCTTTCTGTATAGGGCATCATTCACAAACTGGTACATGCTGGACCGGCGGGCTACTTTCTCTGCCTCTCCCTGTTCCTCGGGGAGCTCCCCTGTTTGGAGGAAATGGATGGTACGTTGCACCCATGCCGGAGCCTGGGGCTCAACGGCAAGGACTAAAGGCTCATCTTCGGCCGTAGGAGCAGCTGCTCCTACGGTCGGGGCTTGGGGCCTTGCCGGGGGTTGCTACTCCCCAGCGAGCTTGGGGCACCCGGCAACGTCCTTGCCGGCAGCTCCTGGGAGCTCAGCGAGAAAGTACTTGCTGGGGCCTACCTTCCTTCGCTTGTTCTGTCCTGCTGGTGGCTCAACAAATGGCTGGGTCAATTGAAGCACAAAGGTACATGGTTCCACAGGCAACTTGAGGGCAGCGTGTTTCGACAAGTCATCGGCAATGATGTTCTCCACTTAGGGAACATGCTCTACTTGCAGACCGTCAAAACACTCTTCCAACTTTCTCACCTCATCCACATAAGCCTCCATCAACGAGCGCTGGTAATCCTTGTTGAATTGCTTGACGACGAGCTGCGAATCACCTCTGATGATGAGCTTCCTGATTCCGAGGTCTACCGTGATCCTAAGACCGGCAAGCAATCCCTCGTACTCCGTTGTGTTGTTCATTGACTTTTCCTGGGGAAAGTGCATCTGGACTACGTACTTGAGGCGCTCTCTGGTGGGTGCAACGTGCAGCACACTGGCACCAGCACCTTGCAGCAAGAAAGCTCCATCAAAGTACATGATCCAATCACGGCTCGTTTCCTTGCCGGGAAGGGCGGTCTCTCGAACTTCTTCGTCTAGCGTTGAGGTCCATTCCGCTATGAACTCTGCCAGGGCTCGGCTCTTGATCGTTGAAGTGCTTTCAAATTGAGGCCAAAGCTTGACAGTTCCAACGCTCACTCCACAATCCTCCCAGTGGCATCCGAATTGTGCACGAATCGTTGCAAAGGGAGGCGGGTGACGACGGTGATCTCATGCGCCTGGAAATAGTGACGCGTCTTTCTCGAGGCCATAAGAAGGCTGAAAAGTAGCTTCTGTATGCCAGAATATCTTGATCTAGCCCCCTGAAAGAGGGAACTGACAAAATAAACCGGGTGTTGCACCACCTTCTTCTTCTATTCGACTTCGTCCGCCTGCGCGGACTCCGTCTTGGCGGGACCAGGCTCTGCCGGGGGTTCCGCCTTGCCGGCATTAGGCCCTACCGGGAGAGCTCTGGCTCATCATCCAACGGCTCAGCCGCTACCGCTGCTCCTCTAGATCTTGGTTTTAACTACTATATCATCCATATAGGCTTCCATATTTCTATGCAGCTGGGGCTCAAAACCAATTTGGACCGCTCGGGCAAATGTCGAACCCGCACTTTTCAACCCGAAAGGCATCCATACGAAACAGTACGTACGACATTGGGTGATGAACGCAGTTTTCTCTTTGTCTTCCTTCATCATGAAGATCTGGTGGTATCCTGAGTAGGCGTCGAGGAATGACATCAGGTCACACCCGACAGTGGAGTCCACTATCTGGTCAATGTGTGGCGAAGGGAAAGGATCCTTTGGATAGGCCTTATTGATATATGTGTAGTCAATACACAGCCTCCGCTTCCCATTCGCCCTACGCACTACCACTGGATTGGCCAACCACGTGGGGTGGAGCACTCCTCTGACCAAGCCTGCCGCTTCCAACTTCCTGATCTCTTTGATGATGAACTCTTGTCGCTCCAAAGCTTGCTTTCTGACCTTCTGCTTGACGGGCCGCGCATGGGGACATACAGCAAGGTGGTGCTCAATCACCTCCCTGGGAACGTCGGGGATGTCAGATGCTTGCCATGCAAACACATTGACATTCGCCCGCAGGAAGGCGATGAGTGTGCTTTCCTATTTGTTGTCGAGGGTGGATCTTATTGTAAAAGCTCCACCCGTGCCATCCTCCCCGATGGGCACCTTCTTGGTTTCTGGCAGGGCTGCCTTGGACCTCTTGCTCCCGATGGCGGAGCTCTCTGGCACGTCCTCAATGGTAACGCGGCGCTCCGAAGAGGCGCATTTGCCGAAGGAGGTGCAGGAGTCCTTGCCAGGGTTGGAAGTCTTGCCGGAAGGGGCCTTGCCAGTAGAGGCAGAGGCCTTGCCGGTTTTCTTCCCTCCCCGGGTCTCAGTGGCAGGAACAAGTGCCTTGCCGGCAGCCGCTGCAACTGCCTCCCGATACAGTTGGTCGGTGCAGATGAGCTCATTCTTCTTGTCGGAGGGGACGGTGATGATGCTCATCGGCCCGGGCATCTTCAATGTGTTGTAACCGTAATGTGATACGGCCATAAACTTGGCCAGCAATGGGCGGCCGAGGATCCCATCATAGGGCAAGGGGATCTTGGCAACATCAAAAATGATCTTCTCCGTCTGATAGTTCAGCTCGCCCCCGAATGTGACGGGCAACGTGACATTGCCCTTCGGCTGTCTCCTCCCCGGGTTGACCCCTTGAAACGTGCATGTCTCCTTGAGATCTCCATCGGGGATCTGAAGCCTTTCAATCATAGCGGGCGAGAACAAGTTTAGACCGGCCCCACCATCAACTAGTATCTTCATCACCCTGAGGTTGCGTATTGTTGGGGAAACCAACAACGGCAAACACCCGACCACAGTTGTGCGGTCAGGGTGATCCTTGGTGTCAAAAATGATAGGCGTGCTGGACCACTTAAGTGGCCTCTGGACGGCGAACGTTGGCTCCGCCGCAGTGACTTCACGCGCCCATTGCTTCAGTTGGCGGTGAGATGTTTGCAGTGAGGCGCCACCATCGACGCACATGGCCTCCATAGCTTTCTGGAACTCGTGCTCGCCGGACTCGTCGCCCTCATCATGATCATCATCTTCCTCCTTCTTGTCACGGCCCCGATTGTAGTGTTCGGTTTTGATTCTGAACTATTCTTCTGTCAGTATAGTCGCTTGGGCGATGATGATTCTGTGCCGGAATGCACTTCCTAGGTCCGTAAATGGATCTCGTCAAACCGGCTTTTTTGTGTAGGTCCTCACGTAGGTCATGTGCTGACTTGTGTATGTCATCGTTAACCGCCCTGTCGCGACCACGGGGTGGCCGGTCCGGTTGATCGGCCATTTTATTTTCCGGCTGAGTGTGCTCTAAGGCCTCGTCGTCGAATTCGGGCAATAGCTTGCGCTTTGGATAGCTTTTTGTGTGGCGATTACAGCCGTACTTTTCTTCTGTGAAAAGCACTTTGCTCCATCTGTTGTTGAGCGTATTCTGCGCCGTCTTAAGCCTTTGCTTCTGCTTCTTCAGGCTCCGCGTGGTTTCAATGAGCCTTTTATGAAGTTTCTCTTGTTCCGAGTGCCTTTCAGGGATGATGTGTGAATCGTCGTCCGGACTATTCATGTCTCCGGAGATAGGTTGATGAATTTTACCCTCCGGGTCGTCATGACCGGACAGCGGCTCCATACTATGTTCGCCGTCCGCTGGTTCACCCTGCTCCACCGCTGGGTTCATGTGGTCGTTGTCTCCTTTGGGGTCGACCGGGGTGTTGCTCTTTCTTGCACTGTTATCGCTATTTTTGCCGGGGCGGGATTTGGAGCGGCACTTACGCCGTCGCTTTGGTTGCTTCTCAAGGGAATTGTCCTTCATTGCCTCCTCCTGTTCCTTGTCATCATTTTCTTTGGGTGTATCCACCATGTATATATCATGTGATGAAGTGGCAGTCCAGCGCCCTGCGGGCGGTGGTTCCTGTTCGTCTCCCGCATCGTCGTCCATACCGTCGATGTCTTCGGAGCCGAAATCAAGCATGTCGGTAAAGTCGTCGACAGTGGCTATTAAGTGGGTGGTGGGTGGGGAACGAATTTCTTCGTCGTCCGCTTCCCACTCGAGCCGAACACAGTTCGGTCAAGGGCCTCCTGACAAGGAGAGAGACCTTAATGAATTTAGCACATCGCCCAAGGGCGAGTGCTAAAATATATCCGCGGAGGAAAACTCCGTGATCGGCAGCCAATCAGATTTGATGGGTACGGACGCAGGCAGCTAGGAGACCGTGGCCGGGGACGAATCCAAAGGTTCGGCAACACAGGTATCGTAGGAGGTGAAGTCGGTATTCGACTCTATCGCCGCTGAGTGTGCGGCCTCCGAGGCGGGGTCCATCCACACGTCCTCGGACGGCGCGATCTGCTCCGGATCAAGGGCTGGAGTCGCCACAGGTGTGATCTCCCGAACACTGTCTGGCAGTAGAGCTAAGTCATGCCCGTCGTGACTGTGCGGCGCACCTGATGCGGGCTCGAATCCATCGAAGATCAAGTCTCCGCGGATGTCGGCAGTATAGTTCAAACTTCCAAACCTGACCTGATGGCCTGGGGCATAGCTCTCGATCTGCTCCAGATGGCCAAGCGAGTTGGCCCGAAGTGGGAAGTCCCTGGATACGAAGATCTGTCCGGGGAGAAAAACCTCACCCTGGATCGCATCATTGTCGATGATCGAAGGAGCCATCCAGCCTTATGGTGACGACACAGTGGAACTCTCAATGAAAGCACCAATGTCGGTGCCAAAACTGGTGGATCTCGGGTAGGGGGTCTCGAACTGTGCATCTAAGGGAGATGGTAACAGGAGGCGGGGGAAACAATGTTTACCCAGGTTCAGGCCCTCTCAATGGAGGTAATACCCTACTTCCTTCTTGATTGATGATATGAGTATTACAAGAGTTGATCTACCACGAGATTGGAGAGGCTAAACCCTAGAAGCTAGCCTATGTTATGATCCTTGTTGTCCTACGGACTAAACCCTCCGGTTTATATAGACACCGGAGGGGGCTAGGGTTACACAGAGTCGGTTACAATGGAGGAGATACACATATCCGAATGGCCAAGCATGCCTTCCACGCAAAGGAGAGTCCCATCCGGACATAGGACGAAGTCTTCAATCTTGTATCTTCATAGTCCAACAGTCCGGCCAAAGTATATAGTCCGGTTGTCCGAGGACCCCCTAATCCAGGACTCCCTCAATGACGTCTTCATCTGTGGAGTCGGTTTCCATGCTGGCATCTTCGTCGAGGTACTTCCTTCCTTCTTCAGCCCGAGTGCACCTATTGGCCAGAACATATAGTTCGGCTACATCTTTAACCTTGTTCATCGCCAGCTCCTCGCGCATCTTGTGGTTGCGCACATTCTGATGGAATGCATTGATGAAAGTGGTGGGATGAACATCTGGGATGTTGTACTGCACATGGCTGAACCTTTGTAAGTACTTGCGCAAGGACTCATCGTCCTTCTAGGGGATGACATGCAAATAACTCACCTGGCCAGGAGCTTGGTGGCCTCCGGTAAAGGCACCAACAAACTCGTGGCACAGATCCGACCAAGAAGAGATGGAATCCACTGGCAGGTGTATCAACCATGACATGACGTTGGGCTTGACTGCCAACGGGAAATAATTGGCAAGCACCTTATCGTCGCGAGCCCCGGCAGCTTGCATCGCGATGGTGTAGATGCTGAGGAACTCCGACGGGTGAGTCTTGACGTTGTATTTTTCTCTGACCTCAAGCTTGAATGTGCGGTGGGTGGGCCACTGGAACTGCCGCAGCTCACGGGTAAAGGTTGGACAACCCACCTTGTAAGGTAGGTCGCCGGCACCCCCGGCGCTGGGCGGTCCATAGTGGGTCCCACGCGCCTATCTGACTGATGGCGCGCTTCCCGCCGCCGCTCGATAGTGGTCCGAGTGTCTTCCTGAGATCGCTCCCGAAGGACTTGACGTTGGTCGTAGCGGGCTCGCGGGTCGGACGACTCCGTAGAAACATTGTCACGGGCGTCGGCCCGGCGAGCCGGCGGCTGCTGTCGTGGCCGTGGGGGAGGACAGTGCACCATGGTCGCAGCGTCCCCAGTCCTCCCACCGCCGGCATGAAACGGCTCAATAGAACACCGGCATGAGGGTCCCGCTGGGCGCGGCTCATCTTTGTTGGCGAAGCTGATGAGGCTTCGAATGGTGGCCCTCCAGTCGTCAAGTTGATCTGCAGCTGGAGGGAAGTCGAGGAGTAGTTGCACGCGTGCCAACGCTTCCACTGGCGTGGGTGGCGGCGAAAGGTGCATGGGTCGTGATGCGCTCCGACTTCTAACCACGTTAGAAGGAGCTCTATCACGGTCTCGAGGTCGCGCACCGTTTCCGCCAGCGTCTAGGCACGCATGCCGGCCCGGTGCGTCTTGAGAGTGATGCAAAGGGCTCTTCCCATGGCGGTGTCCGGATGCACCGATGTCGTGGCGTTGCTCGTCACGCATGGCCTGGGAAGGGCACGGCACGGGCGCCGGTTGGGGCGTCTAGGAGGTCGATGTGCTGCCTGTGGGAAGCACGACCCAACCCCCGGGCCTTGCGGCGCGCGGCTCGTCGTCTCGGGCACGCAAAACGCCGCTCGGCTCGCTCCGATTGCCAGAGTGTCCTGGATGCTCGCGGGCCTGCTACCTCTTGAGCACTGCATTGGTTTTCCCTTGAACAGGAAAGGGTGATGCAGTAAAGTAGCGTAAGTATTTCCCTCGGTTTTTGAGAACCAAGGTATCAATCCAGTAGGAGATCACACTCGAGTCCCACGCTACTACACAAACAAATAAGAACCTCGCAACCAACACGATAAAGGGGTTGTCAATCCCTTCATGGTCACTTACGAGAGTGAGATCGGATAGATATGATAAGATAATATTTTTGGTATTTTTATGATAAAGAGAAATAAAGATGCAAAGTAAAATAAACGGGAATAGAAATAACTAAGTGTTGGAGGATTAATATGATGGAAGATAGACCCGGGGGCCATAGGTTTCACTAGTGGCTTCTCTCAAGAGCATAAGTATTATGGTGGGTAAACGAATTACTGTCGAGCAATTGATAGAATTGAGCATAGTTATGAGAATATCTAGGTATGATCATGTATATAGGCATCACGTCTGTGACAAGTAGACCGAAACAATTCTGTATCTACTACTATTACTCCACACATCGACCGCTATCCAGCATGCATCTAGAGTATTAAGTTCATAAGAACAGAGTAATGCCTTAAGTAAGATGACATGATGTAGAGGGATAAACTCATGCGATATGATATAAACCCCACATTTTTATCCTCGATGGCAACAATACAATACGTGTCGTTTCCCTTTCTGTCACTGGGATCGAGCACCGCAAGATTGAACCCAAAGCTAAGCACTTCTCCCATTGCAAGAAAGATCAAACTAGTAGCCCAAACCAAACTGATAATTCGAAAAGACTTGCAAAGATAAACCAATCATACATAAAAGATTTCGGAGGAGAATCAAATATTGTTCAGAGATAAACTTGATCATAAACCCACAATTCATCAGATCTTGACAAACACACCGCAAAAGAAGATTACATCGAATAGATCTCTAAGAAAATCAAGGAGAACTTTGTATTGAGATCCAAAGAGAGGGAAGAAGCCATCTATCTAATAACTATGGACCCGAAGGTCTGAAATAAACTACTCGCACATCACCGGAGAGGCCATGGAGTTGATGTATAGGCCCTCCGTGATCAATGCCCCCTCCGGCGGAGCTCCGGAAAAGGCCCCAAGATGGGATCTCTCGGGTACAGAAGGTTGCGGCGGTGGAATTAAGTTTTCGTGGTGCTCTTGGATGTTTGGGGGGTACGTGGATATATATAGGAGGAAGAAGTATGTCGGTGGAGCAACAAGGGGCCCACGAGGGTGGAGGGTGCACCCCCCTGCCTCCTGGCCTCCTCGATTGTTTCTTGACCCACTCCAAGTCTCCTGGATCACGTTTGTTTAGAAAATCACGTTCCCGAAGGTTTCATCCCGTTTGGACTCCGTTTGATATTCCTTTTCTGCGAAACACTAAAATAGGCAAAAAAAACAGCAATTTGGGCTGGGCCTAGGTTAGTCCCAAAAATGATATAAAAGTGTAAAATAAAGCCCATTAACATCCAAAATAGATAATATAATAGCACGGAGCAGTCAAAAATTATAGATACGTTCGAGACGTATCAAGCATCCCCAAGCTTAATTCCTGCTCGTCCTCGAGTAGGTAAATGATAAAAGAAGAATTTTTGATGTGGAATGCTTTCTAACATATTTCTCAATGTAATTTTTCTTTATTGTGGCATGAATGTTCAGATCCTAAATATTCAAGATAAAAGTTTAATATTGACATAAAAATAATAATACTTCAAGCATACTAACTAAGAAATCAGGTCTTCTCAAAATAACATGGCCAAAGAAAGTTCATCCCTACAAAATCATATAGTTTGGCCATGCTCCATTTTCGTCACACAAGAATGCTCTCATCATGCACAACCCCGATAACAAGCCAAGCAATTGTTTCACACTTTAGTAATCTCAAACTTTTTTCAACTTTCACGCAATACATGAGCGTGAGCCATGGATATAGCACTATGGGTGGAATAGAATATAATGAAGGGGGTTATGTGGAGAAGACCAAAAAGGAGAAAGTCTCACATCGACGCGGCTAATCAATGGGCTAGGGAGATGCCCATCAATTGATGTAAATGCAAGGAGTAGGGATTGCCATGCAACGGATGCACTAGAGCTATAAATGTATGAAAGCTCAACAAAAGAAACTAAGTTGGCGTACATCCAACTTGCTTTCTCATGAAGACCTAGGGCACTTGAGGAGGCCCATTGTTGGAATATACAAGCCAAGTTCTATAATGAAAAGTTCCCACTAGTATATGCAAATGACAAAACAAGAGACTCTCTATCATAAAGATCATGGTACTACTTTGAAGCACAAGTGTGGAAAAAGGATAGTAGCATTGCCCCTTTTATTCTCTTTTTTTTTGGGGGGGGGCTTCTTTTTTTCTTTTGGCCTTTCCATTTTTTATTTGGGACAATGCTCTATTAATGATGATCATCACACTTCTATTTATTTACAACTCGATACTAGAACAAGGTATGACTCTATATGAATGCCTCCAGTAGTGTACCGGGATGTGCAATGACTCATGAGTGACATGTATGAAAAATTATGAATGGTGGCTTTGCACTAGATATAAGGAGGTTTATGTGTGATAGAGTTTATCGTATCACGGGGTTTGGATGCACTGGCGAAGTTTGCACCAACTCTCAAGGTGAGAAAGGGCAATGTACGGTACCGATGAGGCTAGCAATGATGGAAGGGTGCGAGTGCGTATAATCCATGGACTAAACATTAGTCATAAAGAACTCACATACTTATTGCAAAAATCTACAAGTCATCAAAAACCAAGTATTACGCGCATGCTCCTAGGGGGATAGATTGGTAGGAAAAGACCATCGCTCGTCCCCGACCGCCACTCATAAGGAAGACAATCAAATAACACCTCATGTTTAAAATTTGTTACACAACGTTTACCATACGTGCATGCTACGGGACTTGCAAACTTCAACACAAGTATTTCTCAAATTCACAACTACTCAACTAGCACAACTTTGATATCACTATCTCCATATCTCAAAACAATCATCAAGTATCAAACTTCTCTTAGTATTCAATGCACTTATATGAAAGTTTTTATTATGCCTAAAAGCAAATTGCCACGTTGTTCTAAAGGACTCTCAAAATAATATAAGTGAAGCATGAGAGATCAATTATTTCTATAAAATAAAACCACCACCGTGCTCTAAAAGATATAAGTGAAGCACTAGAGCAAAAACTATATAGCTCAAAAGGTATAAGTGAAACACATAGAGTATTCTAATAAATTTCAAATCATGTGAGTCTCTCTCAAAAGGTGTGTACAGCAAGTATGATTGTGGTAAACTAAAAATCAAAGACTCAAATCATACAAGACGCTCCAAGCAAAACACATATCATGTGGCGAATAAAAATATAGCTCCAAGTAAAGTTAACGATAGACGAAGACGAAAGAGGGGATGCCTTCCGGGGCATACCCAAGCTTAGGCTTTGTGGTGTCCTTGAATTTTACCTTGGGGTGCCATGGTCATCCCCAAGCTTAGGCTCTTGCCACTCCTTGTTCCATAATCCATCAAATCTTTACCCAAAACTTGAAAACTTCACAACACAAAACTTAAATAGAAAATCTCGTGAGCTCCGTTAGCAAAAGAAAACAAAACACCACTTCAAGGCACTGTAATGAACTCATTATTTATTTATATTGGTGTTAAACCTACTGTATTCCAACTTATATATAGTTTATAAACTCTTTACTAGCCATAGATTCATCAAAATAAGCAAACAACACAAGAACAACAAAATCTGTCAAAAACAGAACAGTCTGTAGTAATCTGTAGGTTTCGACCACTTCTGGAACCCCAAAAATTCTAAAATAAATTGATGGACGTGAAGATTTTATCTATCAATCATATTCAAAAAGAATTAACTAAATACCACTTTTCACATAAAAATGGAAGCAATTCTCGTGAGCGCTAAAGTTTCTGTTTTTTACAGCAAGATCAAAAAGACTTTCCCCAAGTCTTCCCAACGGTTCTACTTGACACAAACACTAATTAAACACAAAAAACACAAACAAAACAGAGTCTAGATAAATTATTTATTACTAAACAGGAGAAAAAATCAAGGAATAAAAATAAAATTGGGTTGTCTCCCAACAAGCGCTATCGTTTAACGCCCCTAGCTAGGCATAAAAGCAAGGATAGATCTAGGTATTGCCATCTTTGGTAGGCAATCCATAAGTGGCTCTCATAATAGATTCATATGGTAATTTAATTTTCTTTCTAGGCAAGTGTTACATGCCTTTCCTTAATGGAAATTGGAATCTAATATTCCCTTCCTTCATATCAATAATTACACCAATCGTTCTAAGGAAAGGTCTACCAAGAATAATAGGACATGAAGGATTGCAATCTATGTCAAGAACAATGAAATCTATGGGCACATAGTTCCTAGTTGCAACAATAAGAACATCATTAATTCTTCCCATAGGTTTCTTAATAGTGGAATCGCAAGGTGCAAGTTTAAAGAATAATCATCAAAGTCACGGAAACCTAGCAAATCACACAAAGTTTTGGGAATCGTGGAAACACTAGCACCCAAATCACACAAAGCATAGCATTCATGATCTTTCATTTTAATTTTAATAGTAGGTTCCCACTCATCATAAAGATTCCTAGGGATAGAAACTTCCAGCTCAAGTTTTTCTTCATAAGATTGCATCAAACCATCAACGATATGTTTAGTAAAAGCTTTATTTTGACTATAAGAATGAGGATAATTTAGCACGGATTGTAACAAGGAAATACAATATATCAAAGAGCAATTATCATAATTAAATTCCTTGAAATCCAAAATAGTGGGTTCATTGATATCTAAAGTTTTGACCTCTTCAACCCCACTTTTACCAATTTTTGCATCAAGATCTAAAAACTCTGAATTTTTTGAACGCCTTCTAGGTAAAGGTGGCTCATTTTCAGTCCCATCATTATCAAGATTCATATTGCAAAACAAAGATTTAATAGGAGACACATCAATAACTTTTAGATCTTCATCTTTATTTTCATACTCTTCTGGTTTAGCAGCCATCTTATTAACTAAAGTGGCCTACTTATTAGAAATTTGGGTAATTAATTTTTCAAGATGAGAAAACTGAGATTTCAAACCAAAAATACCTTAGACATATCATCGAGCTCTTTTTTCATGAAACCGATAAAACCTTTTTGTTCTTTAAGCTTGTTTCTAAAGAAATTATTATGCTCAAACTGCAAGGACATAAAACTTCTAACGTTGTTTTCGATTTCTTCCAACCTTTGAAGGTGAAGATCAACACCTTTTGGTAAAGCCATAAGGGCAATAGGCAACAAGAGGCAAACGAGAAGAGAGGGCGAAAGGAAAACAAGGCGAATAAAACGGCAAGGGTGAAGTGGGGGAGAGGAAAACGAGAGGCAAATGGCAAATAATGTAATGCGAGGGATAAGAATTTGTGATGGGTACTTGGTATGTCTTGACTTGTGCGTAAACTTCCCCGACAACGGTGCAGAAATGGCTCATTGTCGGGAGTCAAATCTTGACTTGACTTGGCGCGAATCTCCCCGGCAACGGCGCCAAAAATACTTCTTGCTACCTCTTGAGCACTACGTTGGTTTTCCCTTGAAGAGGAAAGGGTGATGCAGTAAAGTAGCGTACGTATTTCCCTCAGTTTTTGAGAACCAAGGTATCAATCCAGTAGGAGATCATGCTCGAGTCCCACGCACCTACACAAACAAATAAGAACCTCGCAACCAACGTGATAAAGGGGTTGTCAATCCCTTCACGGTCACTTACGAGAGTGAGATATGATAAGATAATATTTTTGGTATTTTTAGGATAAAGAGAAATAAAGATGCAAAGTAAAATAAACGGCAATAGAAATAACTAAGTGTTGGAAGATTAATATGATGGAAGATAGACCCGGGGGCCATAGGTTTCACTAGTGGCTTCTCTCAAGAGCATAATTATTACGGTGGGTAACCGAATTACTGTCGAGCAATTGATAGAATTGAGCATAGTTATGAGAATATCTAGGTATGATCATTTATATAGGCATCACATCCGTGACAAGTAGACCAAAACGATTCTGCATCTACTAGTATTACTCCACACATCGACCGCTATCCAACATGCATCTAGAGTATTAAGTTCATAAGAACAGAGTAATGCTTTAAGTAAGATGACATGATGTAGAGGGATAAACTCATGCAATATGATATAAACCCCATCTTTTTATCCTAAATGGCAACAATGCAATACGTGTCGTTTCCCTTTCTGTCACTAGGATCGAGCGCATCAAGATTGAACCCAAAGCTAAGCACTTCTCCCATTGCAAGAAAGATCAATCTAGTAGGCCAAACCAAACTGATAACTCGAAGAGACTTGCAAAGATAAACCAATCATACATAAAAGAATTCGAAGGAGAATCAAATATTGTTCTTAGATAAACTTGATCATAAACCCACAATTCATCGGATCTCGGCAAACGCACCGCAAAAGAAGATTACATCGAATAGATCTCCAAGAAAATCGAGGAGAACTTTGTATTGAGATCCAAAGAGAGAGAAGAAGCCATCTAGCTAATAACTATGGACTCGAAGGTCTGAAATAAACTACTCACACATCACCGGAGAGGCCATGGAGTTGATGTAAAGGCCCTCTGTTATCAATGCCCCCTCCGGCGGAGCTCCGGAAAAGGCCCCAAGATGGGATCTCTCGGGTACAGAAGATTGCGCCGGTGGAATTAGGTTTTCGTGGTGCTCCTGGATGTTTGGGTTGTACGTGGATATATATAGGAGGAAGAAGTACGTTGGTGGAGCAACAAGGAGCCCACGAGGGTGGAGGGCGCGCCTAGGGGGGTAGGTGAGCCCCCTGCCTCATGGCCCCCTCGATTGTTTCTTGATGCCCACTCCGAGTCTCCTGGATCACGTTTGTTAAGAAAATCACGTTCCCGAAGGTTTCATTCCGTTTGATATTCCTTTTCTGCGAAACACTGAAATAGGCAAAAAAACAGCAATTTGGGCTGGGCCTCCGGTTAGTAGGTTAGTCCCAAAAATGATATAAAAGTGTAAAATAAAGCCCATTAACATCCAAAATAGATAATATAATAGCATGGAGCAATCAAAAATTATAGATATGTTGGAGATGTATCAGGGCCACGCCTCCACAACCATCCCTGACCGCTCCATCGCCCGCCCGCTCTGGGACGGGTGGTTCGGCCAAAGACGAGCCGATCGCCACGATCGCCTTCTTCTTGGGAACCATCACGACAAAGGAGTCGATGAGTTGACATCAAAACGGGATTTTCACAGCCTTAGCGCCCCCTACCTGGCGCGCCAAAGATGTCGGAGCTCAGGAACGACACCTATGGGATCCCTCGGGGAGTCCCTTCTACGGTTGGCGGGTCGTGGAGCTGCGCAAACAACAGGTCTAGAAGATCAACGCGGGGGGATTTTTACCTAGGTTCAGGCCGCAAATGATGCGTAAAACCCTAGTCCTACTTTGTGTGCATTTAGTGTTATTGAGCTCTTGAACTAGCTGTAGTGCATGCCTAGTCCAAAAAGTCTGAATCCTTCTTCAATACGCCTTGGGCCTACATTTATATGTCAAAGGAGTTGCCACAGTGGCACACGGGAGGTGGAAAGTATGTACAGTTCACAAGTCTATCGCCTGGCACCGTAGGACAAACGCATTTAATGCGCTGCCGATGTGCCCTCTTGCTTTATAGGGGACGGCAAAGAAGCTCGTCCCGTCCATCGCCGCCTCGCCTTGCTCTGACGTGCGTCCAAGCTGATGAGGCCTACAGCGCCACGCTGGCTAGCTGGCTGCTGGGCTGGTGCGGTGGCAGGGTCTTCACGAAGATCTGCATGCCACAACGCAAGTGCTTGGCTAGTTGGCCTAGAAGCTGCATGCTGCCACGCAGGCGCTCGCCTAGTCGGCGGGCTGGCCGCCACGTCAGAACGGGTGTGGGCAGCGAAACTCCGGCAGGTGCGGGCCTGGTCTTGGCTCCGTAGATGCCCCCGGCAAGAGCCTTGCCGAGATCTCATGGGCGCCCTCGACAAGGGTCTTGCCGGGGAGTCTTCGTCTGCCCCCGGCAAGGAGCTTGCCAGGGCCTTCGTCTTCTGGTCCTCATCTAAGCTTGTAGGCCTTTGGTTTCACAAAGATCTGCATGCCACCATGTAGGCGCTCCTGAGCCTTGGTCTTGATGTTGTCGATGGCATCATAACTCCCAGGCTCAAGGGTGGCTATCTTGCTGGTGTTGGGCAAGTTGCCATGTAGGCCGTCCCGGCAAGGGTCTTGCCGGGGAAAGCTCACCTTGTCCCTTCGCTCTTCATGCTTCTAGTTCGTGCGCTGCCTTGGCAGCCTTGTATCTTTCCTTCTTTTGTCCTGCCAAGCCCGGCCACAGGTGTGGCTACGACTGCCCGCGCACAAGTAAAGGGGTACAGAAAGGCCCCTACTTTTGTACACCAACAATGACAGAGGGGAGAAGTTTGAGTTATTCTTCAAGCGGGTCATTACATGGGTTGTTTTTTATTAAGTTGCAACTCTTGAACTTTTCTGGATGTGCTCTTGATGAGTTGTAACTTAATAACTGTTGGTCATCTAACTCTTTTGCTTCATTTGATGTGCATGCCTCGATCTTAAATATATTTGCTCATGAATGCTAAATTTTTCCAAACACCAATTTTCATCATGCATTCATATTCTTCAAATATCTTATGAGCATGCATGATTGTATTCCAAGATATAGGGCACTAGTAGAAAACGGAGCTTTAAAACCGGTTTGTAAGGACCTTTAGTGCCGGTTCCATAACCGGCACTAATTGGTGGGCACTAAAGCCCCCCCCCCCCATTTAGTACCGGTTCGGCATGAACCGGCGCTAAAGTGCCACCACGTGGCGTGAGCTTGCGCCCTGGTATGAGGGACACCAACCGGTACTAAAGGTTTTTTTTAGTTTTTTTTCGAAATTTTTGGAATTTTTTTTTGATTTTTTTTATTTTTCTGAATTATTTGGTGATTTAGTCTCTAATCACCTCTCTTAACTGCTCAAGTGTGGATCACTCATTCCAAATCATCTAAGAGGGTGCTTGGATACGTTTTAGTCCCATGACTAAAAGTAGTGGGACTAAAACTTGCTAGCCTCACCCATGCTTGGATCTAAATACTAAAGAGACTAAAATCAAATTATTGAGCATTTATTATCCTCCAAACCATCCAATCCAGAACTCGCATGTGTTAAAGTAGAGGAATTAAATGAGGAGAGAGAGGGCTAATACATATTTTAGTAGGTCTCCTATGACTAAAAGTTTTTAGCCTCAAGACTAGTCCTAGCCTCTCTTTAGTCAGGGGTGCTTGGAACTTTAGCCTCTAAAAGAGACTATTTTTAGTCAGACTAAAAATAGTCCCTTGGATCCAAGCACCCTCTAACTTCCCGACCGGTCACCCATCCCTCTCACTACTCCAGCCCGAGCACGCTTAACTTTCGGGTTCTCTTCTCCTTCGTTTCCAAGTCTGCACTTGTTGTTTTCCTGACTGTAGTAAGATGCCAATCCTATTAACCCTCAGGAGTTTAGCTTGAGCATGAAGTCACACATTTCACTGTTTGAGTTTGAAACTATTATTCTAAAAAATAGTAATTATTTAGTAACACTAATATTTCTTGAATAAGTTTGACCATAGTTTGACCACAGTTTGACCAGATTTGACCAAAATTCAAAAACTTGAAATAATTATTTAGTAACAGTAATATTCTTGAATAATTATGTAGTAAGATTAATACTTCTTGAATAAGTAGTTTGACCAGATTTAAAAAAATAAAAAAACTTAAATTTGACCATATCTTTTTTTCCTTTTGGAATTTGAGGATTCTAAAAAATTGCAAACAGGCCATAGGCCGTCTCCATCGGATGCGGATTTTCGTGCTGAATTTTTTGATATATTATACGTTTTTTTCCGACATCATATGCAAAAGTTATAGCCGTTTTACATTTTCCCTACACTTTTTGCAAAACATGTCCAAATTTAAGTTTTCAAATTTTCCTAACTAGTAGATGTAGTAATATAATTACCTCTCGAAGGATTTTATTTTTTGAAGTTTTTATCATTTTCTTTTGATTTTTTTAGAATTGAAATGGCGACACACAAGGGGGGGTAGAGTTTGAAAATTGCCCTATAGTGCCGGTTTGTGTCACAAACCGGTACTATAGGTCAGACCCCTTTAGTACCGGTTCGTGGCACAAACCGGTACTAAAGGTTAGCCCTTTAGTACCAGTTTGTGCCACGAACCGGTACTAAAGGTGACCGTGGGGCCCCAGCCTGACGCCAGCCTGCCATCACCCCTTTAGTACCGGTTCATGGCACGAACCGGTACTAAAGGTTCAACACGAACCGGCATTAATGCATAGTCGTTCGAACCGGCACTAATGGTACCATTAGTGCCGGCTCAAATTCAAACCGGCACTAATGTGCTTCATGTTTGACCCTTTTTCTACTAGTGGGGGGAGATCTCCACAAATTCAACCTGCCATGTGCATTTGCGATCCAAAGGAAATTCCTCATATGCACATCTTCAGGGGGACTTCCTCAATATCTTGTAACCAATTTCTTCAAACTCTGTACTTACACTTCAATCACTTTTACTCCCGTCGAAACCTAACCAATTTGTCATCAATCACCAAAATGGGGGATGTTCTAAGTGCATCAAGTGCCCCCTTAGTGGTTTTGGAGTATTGACGACAAATAGGTTGAGGAACTAATGAGTTTGTGAGTATACACATGAGACAGAGTCCCAGAAGATTTAGTTTAACACATGGAATACGCCCCCTAAAAATGTATTTCTTCAAGTGAAGAATTTGGTGATGAAATTGGTACGACCTTTGAAGAAATTGATGTGAAGACTTTGAAGCTTGAAGACTTTGTTTTCATAGTTTTTTTTCTTCTTCTTTGAGTCATAGGAAAAACCATACTGTTGAAGGGGGTCTAGGTGAAACATATTTCACATTTCCAAAGTGATGCTAAAACCTATTCAAACCTATACACAAAAGCCGCTTTGAGTGAAGCCTTTGGAAATCTCCAGTATAGCTGACGCAATTGCTAGCGACAGTGACGAGGTCCATCTGGTCGCTAGTGAATTTGGTCACATTAAGGAGTTAGGAGTTTGCCAGTGTGTTCTGCCTAAAAGTGAGGAAATTGAGTGCCCTGACGAATTTGATAGTTCAAATTCTGACCGTTGCTGCGCCGCATGCCAGCTGTCGAGTGGATCTTTATCCTGACAATGGTCGAATCAGAGAAGGTCATTTATGACCATTCATGTTGGGTTGCCCCTGGCTACAAATAGTCGCCCCCACAACCACTTGTTGGTTGGCTACTCTGAGAGAACTTGACACTTGTCATAAGAGAGCAACCCATCCTACAATGATTTTGAGAGAATCCTAAGTGAGGAAAAAACCAAAGCCAAAGTGATTGAGCATCACTGAAGAGATTGATCTGTGTGATTTGAAACTTGTTACCTTTGAAGACTGTCATTCTTCCAGAAGTTAGGCGTCAAGTTCTGTGTACACCAAGAGTCATTGTGGTGTGCCAGTGAACAAGTCTATGAAGGTTTTGGAAGTCTACCTTGAAGACTTAACACAAGTGATTGGGCGAGGACTAAGTGACCATAGCTCAAGAGGAATACGGTGAGGACTGTGTGTCGACTCGGCCACATCAACCAGACGTACAATTGATGTAGCAACTGGAACTAGTCTACCAACTTCCATTGTCTTCATCGAGCCAACCTGGTTTCAAATTCCTCAACTCTCGCTTACTTTATTCCGCTGCTGAAGAATTTGTGATCTGTTCTCTGACGAATTTGAACTGAAGAATTTCATCACGCCATCTCTCATTTCCTCAGTTCATTTTCTTCATGCGTGTATGAATGTATGATTTCATGTTCTTCACTCTTACGTATCCTGATTGCATGTACTCTGATTCTGTGATGACTTAGTTTTCCTTGTGTTTCTATTTCTTCGCTCTGATCATCGTCAAATTCTTCAGAGTTTGACGAATTTCCAAAAATATCCCACTCACCACCCCCCCCCCCCTCGAGGAGGAAACCTGTGCTTTCACATGCGCATGGGGCTAAATTGGCATGCATGCACTGTTGGGGAACGTAGCATCAATTTCAAAAAAAAAATCCTACGCTCACGCAAGATCTATCTAGGAGATGCATAGCAATGAGAGGGGGAGAGTATGTCCACGTACCCTCGTAGACTGAAAGCGGAAGCGTTTGACAACACGGTTAATGTAGTTGAACTTCTTGTTCCGACCGATCAAGCAGTACGGCACCTCCAAGTTCTGCACATGTTCAGCTCGATGATGCCCCTCGAACTCTTGATCCAGCAATGTTTCAAGGGAGAGTTCTGTAAGCACGAGGGCGTGGTGATGGTGATGGTGAAGTAATCCGCGCATGGCTTCGCCTAAGCACTATGTGAATATGACTGGAGGCGTAAACTGCGGAGGGGGGCGCCGCACATAGCTAAAAATTGTTGATGTGTGTTCTAGCAGTGCCCCCTCATATATATAGGTTGGATAGGAGAAGAGGCAGCCAAGGGAGAGCCCCAAGTAGGAGGAATCCTACTTGGGCGCCTCCCAATTCTGCCTCCCCCCTTCCATATCCATCCGGAGGGGGAAGGGAGGAGGAGGAAGGAGGGAAGGAAGGGGGAGGCCGAATCCCTCCCCTTCCTTTATCCCTTCTCCTCTTTCATTCCCCCTTATTTTGGCCTACAAGGGGCGCACCAGCCCCTTAGGGGCTGGTTTGTCCCCCTCTTGGCCCATTAAGGCCCATGTAGTTGCCGGGGGGATGCACAGAACCCCTTTCGGTGACCCGATATGCACCTGGTACCGCCGGAACACTTACGATGTCCGAATACCATCGTCCTATATATCAATCTTTACCTCTCGACCATTTCAATACTCCTCGTCATGTCCGTGATCTCATCCGGGACTCCGAACAACATTTGGTCACCAAATCACATAATAACTCATATAATACAAAATTGTCATCGAACGTTAAGCGTGCGGACCCTACGGGTTCGAGAACTATGTAGACATGACCGAGACACCTCTTCGGTCAATAACCAATAGCGGAACCTGGATGCTCATACTGGTTCCTACATATTCTATGAAGATCTTTATCGGTCATACCGTAATGACAACATATGTTATTCCCTTTGTCATCGGTATGTTACTTGCCCGAGATTCGATCGTCGGTATCTTCATACCTAGTTCAATCTCGTTATGGACAAGTCTCTTTACTCATTCCATAATACATCATCCCGTAACTAACTCATTAGTCACATTGATTGCAAGGCTTATCATGATGATTACCGAGAAGGCCCAGAGATACCTCTCCAATACTCAGAGTAACAAATCCTAATCTCGATCTATGCCAACCCAACAAACACCTTCGGGGATACCTGTAGAGCTTCTTTATAATCACCCAGTTACGTGGTGACGTTTGATAGCACACAAGGTATTCCTCCGGTATCCGGGAGTTACATAATCTCATAGTCGAAGGAATATGTATTTGACACGAAGAAAGCAATAGCAATAAAACTGAACGATCATTATTGAAGGAAATATGCCCTAGAGGCAATAATAAAGTTGTTAGTTATATTTCCTTATATCATGATAAATGTTTATTGTTCATGCTAGAATTGTATTACCCGGAAACTTAGTACATGTGTGAATACATAGACAAACAGAGTGTCACTAGTATGCCTCTACTTGACTAGCTCGTTAATCAAAGACGGTTGAGTTTCCTAACCATATACATGAGTTGTCATTCGATGAACGGGAAGACATCATTAGAGAATGGTGTGATTGACTTGACCCATCTGTTAGCTTAGCACTATGATCGTTTAGTTTATTGCTATTGCTTTCTCCATAAGTTATACATGTTCCTATGACTAAGAGATTATGTAACTCCCGTATATCGGAAGAACACTTAGTGTGCTATCAAACGTCACAACGTAACTGGGTGACTATAAAGATGCTCTACAGGTGTCTCCGATGGTGTTTGTTGAGTTGGCATAGATCAAGATTAGGATTTGTCACTCCGTGTATCGGAGAGGTATCTCTGGGCCCTCTCGGTAATGCACATCACTATAAGCCTTGTAAGCAATGTGACTAATGAGTTAGTTGCGGGATGTTGCATTACGGAACGAGTAAAGAGACTTGCTGGTAAAGAGATTGAACTAGGTATGTTAGCAATTGCCGCATTTTATGATTATGAAATTTGGCAAATGGATGTCAAAACTGCATTCCTTAATGGATATCTTAAAGAAGAGTTGTATATGATGCAACCAGAAGGTTTTGTTGATCCAAAAGGTGCTAACAAAGTGTGTAAGCTCCGGCGATCCATTTATGGACTGGTGCAAGCATCTCGGAGTTGGAATATAGGCTTTGATAGTATGATCAAAGCATCTGGTTTTATACAGACTTTTGGAGAAGCCTGTATTTACAAGAACGTGAGTGGGATCTCTGTAGCATTTCTGATATTATGTGTGGATGCCATATTGTTAATTGGAAATGATACTGAATTTCTGAATAGCATAAAAGGATACTTGAATAAGAATTTTTCAATGAAAGACCTCTGTGAAGCTACTTATATATTGGGCATCAAGATCTATAGAGATAGATCAAGACACATAATTGGACTTTCACAAAGCACATACCTTGATAAAGTTTTGAAGAAGTTCAAAATGGATCAAGCAAAGAAAGGGTTCTTGCCTGTGTTACAAGGTGTGAAGCTGAGTCAGACTCAATGCCCAACCACTTCAGAAGATAGAGAGAAAATGAAAGTCATTCCCTATGCTTTAGCCATAGTTTATATCATGTATGCAATGCTGTGTACCAGACCTGATCTGTGCCTTGCTATTAGTTTAGCAGGGAGGTACCAAATTATCCAGGAGTGGATCACTGGACAGCGGTCAAGAACATCCTGAAATACCTGAAAAGGACTAAGGATATGTTTATCGTTTATGGAGTTTACAAAGAGCTCATTGTAAACGGTTACGTCGATGCAAGCTTTGGCACTGATCTGGATGACTCTACGTCACAAACTGGATACGTATTTTTATTGAATGGTGGAGTTGTCAGTTGGTGCAGTTCCAAACAGAGCGTCATGGTGGGATCTACGTGTGAAGCGGAGTACATAGATGCTTCGAAAGCAGCAAATGGAGTTTGGATGAAGGAGTTCATATCTGATCTAGGTGTCATACCTAGTGCATCGGGTCCAATGAAAATCTTTTGTGACAATACTGGTGCAACTGCCTTGGCAAAGGAATCCAGATTTCACAAAAGAACAAAGCACATCAAGAGATGCTTCAATTCCAGTCGCGATCAAGTCAAGGAGGGAGACATAGAGATTTGCTAGATACATACGGATCTGAATGTTGCAAACCCGTTGACTAAGCCTCTCTCACGAGCAAAACATGATCAGCACCAAGACTCCATGGGTGTTAGAATCATTACAATGTAATCTACATTATTTACTCTAGTGCAAGTGGGAGACTGAAGGAAATATTCCCTAGAGGAAATAATAAAGTTGTTATTTATATTTCCTTATATCTAATAAATGTTTATTGTTCATGCTAGAATTGTATTAACCGGAAACTTAGTACATGTGTGAATACATAGACAAACAGAGTGTCACTAGTATGCCTCTACTTGACTAGCTCGTTAATCAAAGATGTTTAAGTTTCCTAATCATAGACATGAGTTGTCATTTGATGAACGGGATCACATCATTAGAGAATGATGTGATTGACTTGACCCATCCGTTAGCTTAGCACTATGATCGTTTAGTTTATTGTTATTGCTTTCTCCATAACTTATACATGTTCCTATGACTGTGAGATTATGCAACTCCCGAATACTGGAGGAACACTTAGTGTGCTATCAAACATCACAATGTAACTGGGTGACTATAAAGATGCTCTATCGGTGTCTTCAATGGTGTTTGTTGAGTTGGCATAGATCAAGATTAGGATTTGTCACTCCGTGTATCGGAGAGGTATCCTGGGCCCTCTCGGTAATGCACATCACTATAAGCCTTGCAAGCAATGTGACTAATGAGTTTGTTGCGGGATGTTGCATTACGGAACGAGTAAAGAGACTTGCTGGTAACGAGATTGAACTAGGTATGATGATACCGACGATCGAATGTCGGGCAAGTAACATACCGATGACAAAGGGAACAATGTATGTTGTTATATATGCGGTTTGACCGATAAAGATCTTTGTAGAATATGTAGGAGCCAATATGAGCATCCAGGTTCCGCTATTGGTTATTGACCGGAGATGAGTCTCGGTCATGTCTACATAGTTCTCGAACCCATAGGGTCCGCACGCTTAACGTTCGATGACGATCGGTATTATGAGTTTATTTGTTTTGATGTACCGAAGGTAGTTCTGAGTCCCGTATGTGATCACAGACATGACGAGGAGTTTCGAAATGGTCGAGACATAAAGATTGATATATTGGACGATGTTATTCGGACACTGGATGAGTTCCAGAATCACCGGATAAATATCGGAGTGCCGAGTGTTATCGGAAACCCAGGGGAGAACTAATGGGCCAACATGAGCCTTGTGAGAGAAAGAGGAGAGGGCCCTAGGGCAGCCCCCCTTGAGGAGTCCGAATTGGACTAGGAGGGGGAGGCGCCCCCCTACCTTTCCTTCTCCCTCTCTTCCCTTGTTGGAAACCTACTAGGAATAGGATTCCTATTCCTAGTAGGAATCCTACTTGGGACGCGCCCCATGAGGGTCGGTCGGCCTCCCCCTTGCTCCTTTATAAACGGGGGCAGGGGGCACCCTAGAACACACAAGTTGACAGTTTTCTTAGCCGTGTGTTGTGCCCCCTCCACAGATTTCCACCTCGGTCATATTGTTGTAGTGCTTAAGCAAAGCCCTGCATCGGTAACTTCATCATCACCGTCATCATGCTGTTGTGCGGACGAAACTCTCCCTCGGCCTCAACTGGATCAAGAGTACGAGGGACGTCACCAAGCTGAAGGTGTGCAGATCGCGGAGGTGCCGTGTGTTCGGTACTTGATCGGTTGGATCGCGAAGATGTTCAACTACAGCAACCGCATTTCATAATGCTTCCGCTTTCGGTCTACGAGGGTACGTTGACATACTCTTCCCCTCTCATTGCTATGCATCACCTAGATTGATCTTATGTGTGCGTAGGAATTTTTTTGAAATTACTGCGTTCCCCAACAATTATGCTAAGCTAACGGATGGGTCTTGTCCATCACATCATTCTCCTAATGATGTGATCCTATTCATCAAATGACAACACATGTCTATGGTTAGGAAACTTAACCATCTTTGATTAACGAGCTAGTCTAGTAGAGGCTTACTAGGGACACGGTGTTTTGTCTATGTATCCACACATGTATCAAGTTTCCGGTTAATATAATTCTAGCATGAATAATAAACATTGATCATGATATAATGAAATATAAAATAACAACTTTATTATTTCCTCTAGGTCATATTTCCTTCAGTCTCCCACTTGCAGTAGAGTCAATAATCTAGTTCACATTACCATGTGATTTAACACCAATAGTTCACATCTTTATGTGATTAACACCCATAGTTCACATTGCCATGTGACCAACACTCAAAGGGTTTACTAGAGTCAATAATCTAGTTCACATCGCCATGTGATTAACACCCAAAGAGTACTAAGGTGTGATCATGTTTTGCTTGTGAGAGAAGTTTTAGTCAACGGGTCTGCCACATTCAGATCCGTATGTATTTTACAAATTTCTATGTTTACAATGCTCTGCATGGAGCTACTCTTGCTTATTGCTCCCACTTTCAATATGTATCTAGATCGAGACTTAGAGTCATCCAGATCAGTGTCAAAGCTTGCATCAACGTAACTCTTTACGATGAACCCTTTATCACCTCCATAACCGAGAAATATTTCCTTAGTACTCTAAGGATAATTTTGACCGCCATCAGTGATCGACTCCTGGATCACTATTGTACCCCCTTGCCAAACTCATGGCAAGGTACACAATAGGTCTACAGCATGGCATACTTTATAGAACCTATGGCTGAGGCATAGGGAATGACTTTCATTCTCTCTCTATCTTATGCCATGGTTGGGCTTTGAGTCTTACTCAACTTCACACCTTACAATACAGGCAAGAACTCCTTCTTTGACTGATCCATTTTGAACTTCTTCAAAATCTTGTCAAGGTATGTGCTTTGTGAAAGTCCTTTAAGCGTCTCGATCTATCCTTATAGATCTTGATGCCCAATATATAACTAGCATCACCGAGGTCTTTCATTGAAAAATTCTTATTCAGATATCATTTTATGCTATCCAGAATTTCTACATCATTTCCAATCAATAATATGTCATCCACGTATAATATCAGAAATGCTACAGAGCTCCCACTCACTTTCTTGTAAATACAGCCTTCACCATAAGTCTGTATAAAACCATATGATTTGATCACCTTATCAAAGCGTATATTCCAACTTCGAGATGCTTGCACCAATCCATAGATGAATTGCTGGAGTTTGCACACTTTAGCACCTTTAGGATCGACAAAACTATTTAGTTGCTTCATATACAACTCTTCTTTAAGAAATCCATTAAGGAATGCAATCTTGACATCCATTTGCCAGATTTCATAAAATGTAGCAATGGCTAACATGATTCAGACGGACTTAAGCATCGCTACGAGTGAGAAAATATCATCGTAGTCAACACCTTGAACTTGTCAAAAACTTTTTGCGACAAGTCGAGCATTGCAGATAGTAACACTACCATCAGTATCTGTCTTCGTCTTGAAGATCCATTTATTCTCAATGGCTTGCCAATCATTGGGCAAGTCCACCAAAGTCCATACTTTGTTCTCATACATGGATCCTATCTCAGATTTCATGGCCTCAAGCCATTTATCGGAATCTGGGCTCATCATCGCTTCTTCATAGTTTGTAGGTTCGTCATGGTCTAGTAACATGACTTCCAGAACAGGATTACCGTACCACTCTGGTGCGGAACATGCTCTGGTTGACCTATGAGGTTCGGTAGTAACTTGATCAGAAGTTTCATGATCATTATCATTAGCTTCCTCTCTTGTTGGTGTAGGCATCACGGGAATGGTTTTTTGTGATGAGCTACCTTCCAATTTGAGAGAAGGTACAATTACTGCAGTGGAGTTGACACGACAGAAGTCCTAGTGGAAGGACTTAGTCGTGGAGCCATCGCAACTAGGTTAGCTTAAAGGGATTAAACAAGACAAAGGACACAAGAAGTTTATACTGGTTCGGCCCCTTGCAATCAAGGTAAAGGCCTACTCCAGTTAGGGTTGTATTGCTTGGGTTTCGATCACCAGGGAGCGAATACGCTTGACCTAGTTATCAATCTCTTGTTTCTTGCCCTAAACCGCCGCCGGGTCATCCCTTTATATACACAGGTTGACGCCCAGCGGCTCACGGAGTCCCGGCCGGCTCATACACTACGTGTCCGGCTCGGTGACTAACTACGCTTGTCTTACAAAACAATTCATACACATATGTCGGTTCATCCTCTTGGGCCTCAAGTCACCTCTGGGTCTTGGGCCGTCAACGGGCTTGTATGATCTGCCATCTTCATTGATGAGTCGCCAATGGTATGACCCGGCCCCTCCTGGGCGGTTCATACCCAATAGTCATATCCCCAACATTAGGCCCTAGGTTGACTTGAATTTATTCATGTCAATCTTCAATGACAGTCTTGTCAAAATGTTGCACCACTTGTTGACAAATCTTGTTGTAACCCGCCATGACGCTAGCTCATAGAATCTTCTTAAACCGCCTTGATGTCACTTCACATTAATTTTGTACGTTGTTCAGAACATCTTAATTGATCCTTATCTTAATAACCATCCCGAAATTCGAGGCATCGATATAGCCACATGATTGTTTTGGCCTCCTCGATTCCCGCGCATGCCTTGTACCCACCCCTTATAAATAGGGATAGGGGTATTTATCATTTTCACCCCTTCCTTCGTCTTCCCCTCGCGTCTCTTCTGCTGCTCGAGCTTCGCGGCCGCGACCTTCGACCGCTGCACCAACCCAAGCCGTTGCATCGACCTGATTGGATCAGAAACTCCAGCGCGCCACCGCTGCGCATCATCTTCTATAAGTGCATCTTTCTTTCCATCTCAAATCTGCGTTTAAGATTTGGTTAGTTCATCGGCGTTCTTGATGTTCTTCGCTGCTTCCTTTAACTCTAGTGGCTTTTAATCTGGATAGGCTACGAACCTTGCGCGGAAGTAGTTTTAGCATTCATTTTTATCATTAGAATAACATCTCCCCGAAGAAGATCTCATTGAAACATCCACACTTTCCACTACCACCACCTTAGGTTTAGAATTTTACTGCCTTTTCTGAACTATGGTAGATCGAAAATTATTGTTCCATCTTGCGAAATCTGTTTGTCCACCACTTAGCAAATTTTTCATTTGATAGATCTGAAGCACCAATACTGTCATGGTGGCTTATGACATAAACCATGACCCATTATATATCATTAGGCCCCGTTAAGCCGCCATCATTTACTTTATAGTTAATAACTCTGCAATATCCTTCCGGTTTCACAAGACTGGCTTATTCATCCTCATAATTCAATTCTTCAGCTTAACAATCCACATACTTTGAACTGCATCTCCATAACTATTAACCTTGCACCGCGGTTTAAACAATAAGTTGTAACTCGCCAAATATTTGCTGGTTTAATAATATTTTGAACCGCCTAATGTAGGTCATGCATTCAATCATGACTAAGACCGTCACGTCATGCGACTGGGTCTCGTCCATTGTTAACGAGGCAATGCTCCAACTGTATGTCAAGATTGGCTTTTTACCGGCAAAAAACACCATTCACTGGCGTGCTCCAAACCCTAAAGAAGTCAGACCTCAGCCACAAGACGATGAAGTTATCGTTTTCACTGATCACATGACCCGAGGCTTCTCACCGCCCAGGTCAAAATTCTTCCGTGATGTTCTGCATTTTCTACAACTTCATCCCCAAGACATCGGACCCAATTCCGTTTACAATATCTATGATTTTCATGTCTTCTGTGAAGTATACCTTCAAGAAGAACCCAGTGTTGACCTCTTTAGAGAGTATTTTTTACTTAAACCGCCAAAATGAATTCACCGATGGGCCCATCCAAGAACTTGGAGGAATCTCAATTCAGCGACGTGGAGACGCCATTTTTCCTTATGCTCAGCTTCCAAACCATCCCAAGGACTGGAATCAAACTTGGTTCTACTGCAAATATACCTCTCCTGCTGATGAGAACCCCTAGCCAGGCTTCCGTGATCAGCGGTTCAACCCGAAGCACCCTCTTCTCGACCGGCTTACAACTGTTGAATGGGCCAAAATCGCCCCTACCTTCTCAAAGGTTAGGGCATTATTGGGTAACGGATTGACCGGTGTTGATCTGGTTCGGTGCTGGGTGGCTTGGAGGATCATACCTTTAAGCCGTCGGTCCGGTTTAATGTGTACATGTACTGGCGACACCGAAGATCCACTGCGTTACAATCCAACACGCTTGTCTGATAAAGCCATCAATGATATGACCAAGACTCTTTGTCGGTGTCAAAACCGGCGGATCTCGGGTAGGGGGTCCCGAACTGTGCGTCTAAGACTGATGGTAACAGGAGGCGGGGGACATAATGTTTACCCAGGTTTGGACCCTCTCGATGGAGGTAATACCCTACTTCCTGCTTGATTGATCTTGAGGATATGAGTATTACAAGAGTTGATCTACCACGAGATCGTAGAGGTTAAACCCTAGAAGCTAGCCTATGATTATGATTATGATTGTTGTTGTCCTATGGACTAAACCCTCCGATTTATATAGACACCGGAGGGGGCTAGGGTTACACAGAGTCGGTTACAGAGAAGGATATCTACATATCCGAATCGCCAAGCTTGCCTTCCACGCAATGGAGAGTCCCACCTGGACACGGGACGAAGCCTTCAATCTTGTATCTTCATAGTCCAACAGTCCGGCCAAAGTATATAGTCCGGTTGTCCGAGGACCCCCTAATCTAGGACTCCCTCAGTAGCCCCTGAACCGGGCTTCAATGACGACGAGTCTGCCGCACAGATTGTCTTCTGCATTGCAAGGAGGGTTCCTTCTCCAAATACTCCATAGAATATTTTGAACACAAGGATTGTGTCCGGCTCTGTAAAACAAATTCCATATACCACCGTAGAGAGTATAATATTCCGCAAATCTAATCTGCTGACAACTTTTCATAACGTGACACCCTGTCGTGGTCCGGTCATTACGAACCGTTTTTCCCAGCCTGCCACTGCATGTGTTACGAGGCGGTTTTATTGCCACGTCTTGTCGAAGCAGAGATTGTGTTCCCCTTATCACGGGATTCTCATCAATATGGGTGTGGGTAACCCAACCATGCCATCAATCGCAGCGCTTGAGGAATAAGTGATTTTATGGGGCAAGTGGGGAGGTGCATAGTTTCTACCGTCTTTATAAAGGGACAAGGATTCCTCTTTTTCACCCACGCCTTATTCTTCCCTTGCCCATCCATTCTCGCGCACTCGAGCTCCAGCGCCCAAGTTCTCATCTTCTCCGCAAAGCCATTCCAAACATGTCCGGAGCGGGAGGCAAGTGGATGGTCACCTCCGTTACGGAGGAGGACATTACGAAGCTCCGGGAAGCCGCATACCTGGCCACATACATCGTGCACCGGCTCCCTGATGCGGGGCAGATCGTCCCTACTCCAGAACCCCGTGAGAGGGTTCTGTTCCTCACCCACTTCATCTGTGGATTGGGATTTCCCCACCACCAGTTTGTCCGCGGGCTCATGTTCTACTACGGGCTGGACTTCCATGATCTGGCCCACAATTTCATCCTCAACATCTCGGCGTTTATCATCGTGTGCGAGGCCTTCCTCCACATCATGCCCCACTTCGGCCTGTGGCTGAAGACCTTCAACGTGAAACCAAAGGTGGTGGTAGGCCAGCAAGTGGAGTGCGGAGGCACCATGGTGGGCAAAATGCCCAACGTCATCTGGCTCGAAGGCTCCTATATGGAGACCGTGAAGGGGTGGCAATCGGGTGCTTCTACATCACCGAGCCGTGCGACACCAACTGGGTGGCGGGCCCCGAATTTTGATCCGGCATCCCCACGCGGCTGACCTCCTGGAAAGAGAAGGGCCTATCCTGGGGTTCATCGGTGGAGCTGACCGTACTCCAGAGTTGTGTTAAAAATATGATAAGCAAGAAAATCAAGCTTGTCAGCGTGGTCCAGGTCATGCTCCTCCGCCGGATCCTTCCATGTCAAAGACGGGCATTCAATATGTGGGAGTTCGACCCGGCCGAGCACCAGACGCTGCGAGAGCTTTTCGACACGACGCACAAAGACATTTGGAATGTGTTGTTCAAGGCCGCCGAGGTTCGTCCTCCCCTTACCGAGGGTCGCGGACTCAGCGCAAAGCGCCCCGCCAATCCGGTAAGCTCTTTATATCTCATAAGATGTTCCTTTCCCCAGTATAATCATGTGAGGGATCTGAGCCTCCGTGCCATTTCTTTTAACAGGACTGGGCAGCGACAACTGAGCGGATCGATTGTCCGGCCCCACTGCCCGAAGATCCAGCAAGGGCTCTCTTAACGGAGATGCTGGTTCCAGAGCCCTATGGGGCACCAGAGAAGAAGACCAAGAAGAAGGCCGCGGGGACCAGGAAAGGTCTCCGGCGCAAGGTTGTATGGGACTCCTCGTCCGAAAACACCGAGGCGCACTCCTCCCACGAAAACAAGGAGGCGAAAGAGGAAAGTTCTCCCCCCCCCAACCGGGGGGGGGGGGCAAGAAAAGGAAAGTTCTCCCCCCCCCCCCCCCGAAAATATGTTTTGTTTTATTGCTTCTTATCATGTCAAACATGATCGTTGATACGTCAATTTTGCATCATGCTTTTATATCGATATTTATTGCATTATGGGCTGTTATTACACATTATGTCACAATACTTATGCCTATTCTCTCTTATTTTACAAGGTTTACATAAAGAGGGAGAATGCCGGCAGCCGGGATTCTGGGTTGGAAAAGGAGCAAATATTATAGACCTATTCTGCACAGCTCCAAAAGTCCTTAAACTTCACGGAAGACGTTTTCAGAATATATAAAAAATATTCAGCGGAAGAAATTCACCAGGGGGGCCACACCCTGCCCACGGGGGTGGGGGCGCGCCCTACCCCCCTGGGCGCGCCCCTACCTCGTGGGCCCCCTGGTGACCCTCCGGTGGCCATCTTCTGCTATATGAAGTCTCTAGATGGGAAAAACATCATAAGCCATCTTCTCGGATGAAACTCCGCCGCCACGAAGCGGAACCTTGGCGGAACTAATTTAGGGCTCTGGCGGAGCTGTTCTGCCGGGGAAACTTCCCTCCCGGAGGGCGAAATCAACACCATCGTCGTCACCAACGCTCCTCTCGTCGGGAGAGGGCAATCTCCATCAACGTCTTCATCAGCTCCATCTCCTCTCAAAACCCTAGTTCATCTCTTGTATCCAATTCTTGTCTCCAAGTCCGGGATTGGTGCTAGTAGGTCGCTAGTAGTGTTAATTACTCTTTGTAGTTGATGCTAGTTGGTTTAATTGGTGGAAGATCATATGTTCAGATCTTATATGCATATTAATACCCCTCTGATTATGAACATGTTTATGCTTTGTGAGTGGTTACTTTTGTTCCTAAGGACATGGGGGAAGTCTTGCTATTAGTAGTCATGTGAATTTGGTATTCGTTCGATATTTTGATGAGATGTATGTTGTCTCTCCTCTAGTGGTGTTATGTGAACGTCGACTACATGACACTTCACCATTGTTTGGGCCTAGAGGAAGGCATTGAGGAGTAATAAGTAGATGATGGGTTGCTAGAGTGACAGAAGCTTAAACCCTAGTTTATGCGTTGCTTCGTAAGGGGATGATTTGGATCCATATGTTTCATGCTATGGTTAGGTTTACCTTAATACTTTTGTTGTAGTTGTGGATGCTTGCAATAGAGGTTAATCATAAGTGGGATGCTTGTCCAAGTAAGGGCAGTACCCAAGCACCGGTCCACCCACATACCAAATTATCAAAGTGCCGAACGCGAATTGAGTAATAGAGAGCTTAAATTAATTTTGCAAAAGACTGTTAATAGATCTAGAAAAAATTTGTCCAAGAAACTTGATGATGCATTATGGGCCTATAGAACTACATATAAAAATCCTATGGGTATGTCTCCATATAAAATGGTTTATGGAAAAGCATGTCACTTACCTCTCGAACTAGAACACAAGGCATATTGGGCTATTAAAGAACTCAATTATGATTTCAAACTTGCCGGTGAGAAGAGGTTATTTGATATTAGCTCACTTGATGAATGGAGAACCCAAGCCTATGAAAATGCCAAGTTGTTTAAAGAAAAAGTTAAAAGATGGCATGACAAAAGAATACAAAAGCATGAGTTTAATGTAGGTGATTATGTATTGCTATACAACTCTCGTTTAAGATTTTTTGCAGGAAAACTTCTCTCTAAATGGGAAGGTCCTTACGTTATCGAAGAGGTCTACCGTTCTGGTGCCATAAAAATCAACAACTTCGAAGGCACAAATCCGAAGGTGGTGAACGGTCAAAGAATCAAACATCATATCTCAAGTAATCCCATAAATGTTGAAACCAATATTATTGAAACCGTAACCTCGAAGGAATACATAAGGGACACTTTTCGGAATGTTTCAGACACCGAAAAGGAATAGGTATGTGGTATGGTAAGTAAACCGACTCCAAAACAGTTTTTAAGGCAATATTTCTCCGTTTTGGAATATTTAGAAAAATAGAAAATAAAGTAGCACTCGGGGAAGGACACAAGGGCTCCACGAGGGTGGAGGGCGCTCCCTACCCCCCTGGGCGCGCCCCCTACCTCATGGGCACCTTGTGTGCTCTCCGGACTCCGTTTGCGTACACGGCACGTATTTTGGTCGGTAAAAATTCATTATATAATCTCCCGGAGGTTTTGACTCCCGTATCATGCAAAAATCTCCTGTTTTTGTTTCGAGTTGTTTTTCTGACAGATCCAGGTCGTCATGTCGTCTTCAAGCGCCCCCAAGGACCAGTTCTTCGAGAAGGTCATCAACCCCTACCTCGCAGAAATGCTGCAACACCCTCAAACCATTGAGATGCGTGAGGGGTTGTTGCACATCCACGATGCTAAGGGACCAAGGAAGACCGGAAACATGGAGGCAAGGCTCGAGGCATTGGAGCAAGAAGTTTTCAAGTGTCAGGAGATGGTGGAGCATGGACTCGATTCCAATAACATCATGATCACGGAGTTCACCAACAACCACAAGCTAGACGTCAAGGACATTGGGGAGGCGATCTTCAAGCTTCATGAGAAAAACGAGCACCTCCAAGCCCTGATCTATGACCTACAAAATCAAAACTGTGAGTATGAATATAGATTCAAGAGGATGAGTTTGGCTGCAGATTTAAGGTTCCAGGAGACTTGGTCATCCTTCTATGATGGTGCGCCTATGCCTTGGAAGAAGGACGCCAAGCCTATGCCATCAACAAAATCACCACTGTCTCCACCAACAAAGAAGAATTGAGTATTTGGTATGGGCACTCCCCTTAGCAACTGCCAACCTTGGGGGAGTGCCCTGGTATCGTATCACCATCACTTTTTTCTTTACCGTTTTTCTTAGTTCGATCCTTTTGGTAATATCTTGATCTAGTAGAATAAAAGTTCTTAGTATGATCTAGTCGTGAGTTTTGCTTTATAATCCTTCTATGTAATCAAGTCCATGAGCTATATAATAAAGATTAGTGTTGAGTCAAGGGCTTGATTATTTTTCCATGATCTTAAGTGAATAAAAGAAAAGGAGAAAGAAATAAAAAGAAACAAAGAGATCATATGGATCTCATGGAGAGCAATGAGCTCACATAGAAAAAGTGTGATGAATAAAAGTTGTTGAGAGTTGACAAACATAGTTTTGGTCATCGTTGCAATTAATAGGAAGTAATAAAGAAAGAGATGTATTCACATATAGATATACTATATTGGACATCTTTTATGATTGTGAGCACTCATTAAAATATGACATGCTAAAAGAGTTGACGTTGGACAAGGAAGACAACGTAATGGGTTATGTTTTCTTACATCTGAGATAAATTATATTTCCATGGATCATCCAACATGGTTGAGCTTGCCTTTCCCCTCGTGCTAGCCAAATTCATCGCACCAAGTAGAGATACTACTTGTGCTTCCAAATACCCTTAAACCAGTTTTGCCATGAGAGTCCACTATACCTACCTATGGATTGAGTAAGATCATCTAAGTAAGTTGTCATCGGTGCAAGTAATAAAAATTGCTCTCTAAATATGTATGACTTATTATTGTGGGAGAAATAAGCTTTATATGATCATGTGATATGGAAGAAATAAAAGCGACAGACTACATAATAAAGGTCCATATTACAAGTGGCAATATAAAGTGACGTTCTTTCACATTAAGATTTTGTGCATCCAACTATAAAAGCGCATGACAACCTCTGCTTCCCTCTCCGAAGGGCCTATCTTTTACTTTTATCTCCTACATTGCATAAGAGTCATGGTGATCTTCACCTTTCCTTTTTACATTTTATCATTTGGCAAGCACAGTATGTTGGAAAGATCCCGGTATATATGGCTAATTGGATGTGAGTTTTCATGAACTATTATTGTTGACATTACCCTTGAAGTAAAACGTTGGGAGGCAAAACTATAAGCCCCTATCTTTCTCTGTGTTCGATTAAAACTCCATACCCGTAAGTATTGCGTGAGTGTCAGCAATTGTGAAAGACTATATGATAGTTGAGTATGTGGACTTGCTGAAAAGCTCTTATATGTTGACTCTTTCCTATGTTATGATCGAGACTATAGTTTGTTAGTTTTCAATGAAGTTTACAATTCATACTTGAAATTGTGATTGAATTATTACTCTAGCATAAGAAATCATATGGCAAGAATTATATAAGTTGATGTTCTAAGAATGATCATGATGCCCTCATGTCCGTATTTTATTTTTATCGACACCTCTATCTCTAAACATGTGGACATATTTTTCGATTTCGGCTTTTCGCTTGAGGACAAGCGAGGTCTAAGCTTGGGGGAGTTGATACGTCCATTTTGCATCATGCTTTTATATCGATATTTATTGCATTATGGGCTGTTATTACACATTATGTCACAATACTTATGCCTATTCCCTCTTATTTTACAAGGTTTACATAAAGAGGGAGAATGCCGGCAGCCGGGATTCTGGGCTGGAAAAGGAGCAAATATTAGAGACCTATTCTGCACAGCTCCAAAAGTCCTGAAACTTCACGGAAGACGTTTTTAGAATATATAGAAAATACTCATCGGAAGAAATTCACCAGGGGGGCCACACCCTGCCCACGAGGGTGGGGGGCGCGCCCTACCCCCTGGGCGTGCCCCCTACCTCGTGGGCCCCCTGGTGGCCCTCCGGTGGCCATCTTCTGCTATATGAAGTCTCTCGATGGGAAAAAATCATAAGCCATCTTCTCGGACGAAACTCCGCTGCCACGAGGCGGAACCTTGGCGGAACCAATCTAGGGCTCTGGCAGAGCTGTTCTGCCGGGGAAACTTCCCTCCCGGAGGGGGAAATCATCGCCATTGTCATCACCAATGCCTGTCTCATCGAGAGAGGGCAATCTCCGTCGACATCTTCATCAGCACCATCTCCTCTCAAAACCCTAATTCATCTCTTGTATCCAATTCTTGTCTCCAAGTCCGGGATGGTGCTAGTAGGTTGCTAGTAGTGTTAATTACTCCTTGTAGTTGATGCTAGTTGGTTTAATTGGTGGAAGATCATATGTTCAGATCCTATATGCATATTAATACCCCTCTGATTATGAACATGTTTATGCTTTGTGAGTGGTTACTTTTGTTCCTGAGGACATGGGAGAAGTCTTGCTATTAGTAGTCATGTGAATTTGGTATTCGTTTGATACTTTGATGAGATGTATGTTGTCTCTCCTCTAGTGGTGTTATGTGAACGTCGACTACATGACACTTCACCATTGTTTGGGTCTAGAGGAAGGCATTGGGGAGTAATAAGTAGATGATGGGTTGCTAGAGTGACAGAAGCTTAAACCCTAGTTTATGCATTGCTTCGTAAGGGGCTGATTTGGATCCATATGTTTCATGCTATGGTTAGGTTTACCTTAATACTTTTGCTGTAGTTGCGGATGCTTGCAATAGTGGTTAATCATAAGTGGGATGCTTGTCCAAGTAAGGGCAGTACTGATACGTCTCCAACGTATCTATAATTTTTTATTGTTCCATGCTATTATATTATCAACCTTGGATGTTTTATATGCATTTATATGCTATTTTCTATGATTTTTGGGACTAACCTATTAACCTAGAGCCCAGTGCCAGTTTCTGTTTTTCCCTTGTTTTAGAGTACCGCAGAAAAGGAAAATCAAATAGAGTCCAATTGACCTGAAACTTCACGGAACTTATTTTTGGATGGAAAGCAACCCGAGAGACTTGGAGTCCATGTAAGGGAAGCAACGAGGAAGCCACGAGGCAGGGGGCAAGCCCTCCACCCTCGTGGCCCCCCTGACGTACTTCTTCTGACTATATATCTCCATATACCCTAAAATGATCAGGGAGCACAATAGATCGGGATTTCCGCCGCCAAAAGCCTCCGTAGCCACCGAAAGCCAATCTAGACCCGTTCCGGCACCCTGCCGGAGGGGGAATCCCTCTCCGATGGCCATCTTCATCATCCCGGTGCTCTCCATGACGAGGAGGGAGTAGTTCTCCCTCGGGGCTGAGGGTATGTACTGGTAGCTATGTGTTTGATCTCTCTCTCTCTCTCGTGTTCTTGAGGTGGCACGATCTTGATGTATCATGAGCTTTGCTATTATAGTTGGATCTTATGTTTCTTCTCCCCCTCTTCTCTTGTAATGGATTGAGTTTCCCCATTGAAGTTATCTTATCGGATTGAGTCTTTAAAGATTTGAGAACACTTGATGTATGTCTTGTTGTGCGTATATGTGGTGACAATGGGATATCACGTGATTCGCTTGATGCATGTTTTGGTGATCAACTTGCAGGTTCCGCCCATGAACCTATGCATAGGGGTTGGCACACGTTTTCGTCGTGATTCTCTAGTAGAAACTTTGGGGCACTCTTTGAGGTTCTATGTGTCGGTTGAATAGATGAATCTGAGATTGTGTGATGCATATCGTATAATCATACCCACTGATACTTGAGGTGACATTGGAGTATCTAGGTTACATTAGGGTTTTGGTTGATTTGTGTCTTAAGTTGTTATTCTAGTATGAACTTTAGGGCTGTTTGTGACACTTATAGTAATAGCCCAACGGATTGATTGGAAAGAATAACTTTGAGGTGGTTTCGTACCCTACCATAATCTCTTCGTTTGTTCTCCGCTATTAGTGACTTTGGAGTGACTCTTTGTTGCATGTTGAGGGATATTTATGTGATCCGATGATGTTATTATTGTTGAGAGGACTCGCACTAGCGAAAGTATGAACCCTAGGCCTTGTTTCCTATCATTGCAATACCGTTTATGCTCACTTTTATCATTAGTTACCTTGCTGTTTTTATATTTTCAGATTACAAAAACTATTATCTACCATCCATATACCACTTGTATCACCATCTCTTCGCCGAACTAGTGCACCTATACAATTTACCATTGTATTGGGTGTGTTGGGGACACAAGAGACTCTTTGTTATTTGGTTGCAGGGTTGCTTGAGAGAGAGAGACCATCTTCATCCTACGCCTCCTACGGATTGATAAACCTTAGGTCATCCACTTGAGGGAAATTTGCTACTGTCCAACAAACCTCTGCACTTGGAGGCCCAACAACGTCTACAAGAAGAAGGTTGTGTAGTAGACAGCAAGCTCTTTTATGGAGCCGTTGCCGGGGAGGTGAGTGCTTGAAGGTATATCTTTAGATACTGCAATCGAGTCTTTTAGTTTCTTATTTTATCACTAGTTTAGTTTATAAAAGAAAACTACAAAAATATGGAATTGAGTTTGTCTCATATGCTTTATCTTTTTAATATCTTTCGTGAGTATGGTGGAAAGGAAAATTGTGTTCAAGTGCTAGAGGAAGAAGTCTATAAAATGTTTGGCACTAAATCTTTGAATGATGAGCATGATTGCAATGTTGTTAGTACGAATTCTTTGAATATCCATGATACTAATGTCTCCTATAAACATGTCAATTTTTGTGGAGTGCATTGGGCTTGCAAGTATATACCAAATAGAGAAGATGGATATTGCAAGAGGCATAAGTATTTAGAAACTAAATTGTTGCAAGAAAGTCTTGATGATTGTACTGAAAAATTCAATATTCTTCACACCCCTTGTGAATTTTGCAATGAACATGGTCATTTAAATCTCCAATGCAAATTGTTTCATGACCGAATTGTATCCAAAAATTGTGATAATTTTATTACCCTTGAGCATCATAAAGAGCTTAGTCTTCTTTTGGGGTATGAGGAAATGAAACGTATAACTGAGGGTATTCCAAAGTTTAATCTTGATAGATTTCTTGATTTTGATCTAGAGAAAATTTATATGTATTGTGCGGTGAATTGTATTGAAAATCCTTATATTGCCAATTACATAAAGAAAAGAAAGCAAATAGAAGATGAAGAGGATACTAATGAAAGGGAAGAGACTTCCCAATATCCTTCTATTATTTCTTATGATGAATCAGGTAATGAGGAGGAGCCTCCTATTCAACCAATCTCATTAATAAGGAGCTCCAAAAGGAGGATTGAACCCACACATGATGTGGTGAAGAAGAAGAAAAGAAAAAGAAAGAGGGGTAAAAACATATCTCCCCCAAATAATGCTGGTCCTATTACTATTGTGCCTCATGAAAATATAATTGTGGAAGATAATGATACTTCTTATGATCTTGAAAATCTTTTTGGCACTTGCTTGGAAGAATATGATAATTGCTATACTATTGGTTCTATCCATACTATTGATGATGAAAGTGATTATGCTTATGATACGAAAAGGCCCAAGCTTGGGGATGCTATGTTTGATGAGGATGACATATTTGAGAATATATTTGCTGAAATTAATGTTTGTCCCAAGCTTGGGGATGCTATGTTTAATGAAGATGATATTTTTAGTCTCCCAAGTTTTGATATGCAAATTTATAATGATGATAGCATGCCTCCTACTTATGATGATTATTGTGATGATACTTATGCTATAAAAAGTAGTGATTATATTTATAAAACTTGCCATGATTATGGTTACCTGTCGGTGTCAAAACCGGCGGATCTCGGGTAGGGGGTCCCGAACTGTGTGTCTAAGGCGGATGGTAACAGGAGGCAGGGGACACAATGTTTTACCCAGCTTCGAGCCCTCTTGATGGAGGTAAAACCCTATGTCCTGCTTGATTAATATTGATGATATGGGTAGTACAAGAGTAGATCTACCACGAGATCAGAGAGGCTAAACCCTAGAAGCTAGCCTATGGTATGATTGTATGTTGCAGTTGTTGTGTCCTACGGACCAAAACCCTCCGGTTTATATAGACACCGGAGAGGGTTAGGGTTACACAAGGTCGGTTACAAAGGAGGAGATACACATATCCGTATTGCCTAGCTTGCCTTCCACGCCAAGTAGAGTCCCATTCGGACACGAGACGAAGTCTTCAATCTTGTATCTTCATAGTCTAACAGTCCGGCCAATGGAGATAGTCCGGCTGTCCGGAGACCCCCTAATCCAGGACTCCCACATTACCCCTTTTCTGAACATTACTCTTTTAATGTGGAAACAATTTATAGTATTCAAGTCTCTTATGATACTCCCACTATCCCGAATGAGAAGAATTTTGCTTATGTGGAGAGTAATAAAATTTCTATGCTTGTAGATCATGAAAAGAATGCTTTAAGTGCTGGTTATATTGTTGAAACCATTCATGATACTGCTGAAAATTATTATGAGGGGGGAACATATGCTTGTAGGAATTGCAATAATATCAAGTTTCCTCTCTTTGTGCTTAAAATTTTGAAGTTATCCTTGTTTTACCTTCCTATGCAAGTTGATTCTTGTTCCCACAAGTTGTTTGCTCACATAATCCCTATGCATAGGAAGTATGTTAGACTTAAATGTGCTATTCATATTCTTCATAATGCTCTCTTTATATCGCTTCGGAAGTTGTCCGGAGATCCGAAGACCACTTCCGGTGTGATTGAGCCCGTGCAACGGGCCTCTACATCTAGTATGACACCTTTAAAGGTGGTTTTTGTGGGTTTGATCCTTGAGGGGTCGATACCCATTTTGTGCACTGTATACAGATAGAGCAGATTCAGGCTTGTCGGATTTCGGGTTGCGGCATACCCTTAAGGTTCGAACACTGGGGTGCGCGCGGAGATCACGTCCTCAACCTCCCCGTCTCACAAAGATCTAAACTACTAAAGGAATCGCACAAGAGACACAAGATTTATACAGGTTCGGGCCACCATTGTGGTGTAATACCCTACTCCAGTGTGTGGTGGATGGATTGCCTCCTGGGGCTGGTGACGATGAACACTACAAGGAAGAACTGCCTCGCGAGGGTCAGTTCTTGGCTGGGGCGGTGAACTGAGGAGTTCAGTCGCCCTTCTCTCTCTCCCTTTCCCTCTCTCTGATTTCGATTCCCCTTTACCTAAAAGCCGAACCCCTTGCTATGTGGGCGGCCGTCCCTATTTATAGAGGCCCTGGTCCTCTTCCCAAATATCGAGCGGGAAGGGAGCCAACAATGGCGGGCTAATTTGAAGGGGGACAACAAGTACATCTATCCTGACAAAAGGTGGTCTTCGCCTGCAAAAGACTCTGCGGTGACGCCGTGCTGGGCTAAATGGTGACCTCCGTCTTGTAGTCCGCTGGGTCCTGGTCTTGTTGCACCGAAATGGCAACCTTTGCCTGATGCCTCGTTACTCCATGGCTGCGCTTGCCCCCTTTGCACCAAAGAGGAAAGGAGGACGCTGCGCGCGCTGGCGCCCGCCTGGCGCCCTCGATCGTCATGACTTACGTCACGGGCACCTCACGAGGCACCCTGCCTTGATAGCTCCGTCTTCTCGCGAGCCAGCCTGAGGAGGTTGCGCCTGAGGATGCGCCGTGTCGTCCGCCTCGCGAGGCTTGGCCCCTCGCGAGGGTCTTGAGTCTTGTGCTTGATGAAGATGGGCTATGTTGGGCCCCCATTCGAGCCACGCCGCAGGCCGCAGGCAGGCAAGTCTGGGGACCCCCGTTCCTAGAACGCCGACAGTAGCCCCCGGGCCCGTGGCGCGCATGGGCTTGGCCGTGCCGAGAGGCGAAAGGGCAAGGGCGAAGCACTGCGGGCCCTAACAGCCTGCGGCCTTGGGCGCCGCATGGCGGTTGATGGGACGTGGGTGCTTCAGCAACCATGCAGGTTGGTAAGGGAGCGGCATCTGCCCAGACTTCGCCTTTTGCTCTCTCCGGTCGTCGCTCATATCCCCTTTCTTGTGCCTTCCCTTTCTTCCTCTAAACTTCCAGATCTACTCTAGCTGCGTGGCCTAGGAAGCCATGGCGCCTCGCCAGCCTCCAGCCAAGGCTTGGTACTCCCCTGCTCTGGATCCGCCGAATGTGTCCAAGGCAAGCTTCGCCCGGCTGTGCCGGATGGCGACGGCGCAGGGCGTCAACGGGACGGAGATGTTCATGGCCGGCTCCGCCACCCCCGAGGACCGAGGGAGCACCTTTTATTCTCTCTTTGCGAGCTCCATTGCTGCGGGCTTGTTGCCTCCCTTCTCCGAGTTCTTCTTCTCCGTCCTCCGCCATTACAACTTGCAGGCTCTGCATCTCCATCCCAACTCTGTCCTTCTCCTGGCGATCTTCGCTTACTACTGCGAGGCCCATGTGGGGGTGCAGCCTTCGGTGGCCCTACTGCGCCACTACTTCTACCTCCGAATCACCGGCAACTCTATTTCTGGGTGTGCGGGCTTCATCGCGTATAGCGGCACCATTGCCATCTCGAACCCCGGGAAGAGGATCGAGGGCTTCAGGAGCAAGTGGATCTTGGCAGATGTCGGGCGCGTCCACCCTCGGCTGATCTTGCCCACGGAGCAACCCGTGAGCGCCAGCGACTGGTGCCGAGTGGAGCCCGCGGATCCCCGCGCGAAGCCGGTGTTGGAGAAGATGGACGCGGACCTGAGGCCGGCCAACATGGTGAAGGCGAAGTTGACCGGTGCGTCGCTGCTGAAGGAGTTCCTGGAGCACCAGCTGGCCCCGCTCCGGGAATACTCTCCTCCGATGTGGAGGCCTCATCCGTGCCCCGAGGCTGTGGACGAAGAGGATGTGACCGCGGTTCTCCAATCTCTGGTCGGGGGCGAGGTGGCAAGGCCGAAGGGCACTCCCGAGCCCATGTTCCTTCGCGACGACTGGAAGCGGGTGGTGAAGTCCATGCCTGTTTTTAACGGGGATGGGCTCGTGCCCGCGGTGGCTTCTGAAGGACCGGTGGACGTGCCCTCCGGCGACTCCAGCGATGAGGAGGAGGGTGAAGAGGAGCGGGGAGAGGGGCCCGACTCTGGGCGACCGACGGAGAGTCGAGGGCTCCCCTCCCTCGGTGCTCGCCCCGTACTCTCTGCCTTTCGCTGAGCGATGATGATGATGATGATGATGATGACGATGATGTGCTGGGCAGCGGGAGCTCGCCCCCGATTCCGAAGAAGCACAGGACCGCGCTGATCTCCCGCGGGTCCGTCCCGGCTCCGGGGCGAACCGTGGGCGTGCCTTCTGCTTCTGGGGTCGACCCTTCCAGCCGGCTGTCAGGCTTCAAGTTAGGCCAGAGGCTGCCCGAGCTCACCGGCGAAGACCCGTAAGTGCTTGATCCTTAATCTTTTGTTTCTCGTTCCGCTGACGATGCTTGATGATTGTTTCTCTTGAGTAGGCGGGCGCCCGTGGCGAAGAAACCGAAGGTGGCTCCTGAGGTCCCACCTGCGGCGACGCCTTCGCCTGCAGGGGAGGGAGATCGTGACGCGCGGGCCTCTCCTGCCCGCACATCCTTGCGAGGTTTGGCCGAGCTGGCTGGGGCGAGCTCAGCCCCCATGGCCCAAGTGACTCCGGAGGTGCCCTCGTCTGGCGCCGCTGCTACGGCTGCGGAGGCGCAGGGGACTCTGCTTCAGGACACTGCGGCCTCACCGCCGCTACTTTCTCCCCCCGTTCTACTGGCCGTTGCTTTCTCAGCTCCTCCTATTGTCCTGGAGCGTGCCGATGCTACTCTGTCTTCTTCTTCCATCTTGGAGCGTGCCACTGCCGAACTGGACCGGCTGCGGCAGGATCTTCTTGGCGCCGACCCTCGCCTGGTGGCCGGGCGCCTGGAACTAGCTTCGGGGTGGATTCGCTCTGATGCTTCGATTCGGGCGGCGCTGGTTCAGGCCTCAACGGCCTGTGACGGAGAGAGGGAGGCCATCCTCGAGGCGAAGGCTGCTCGTGACACGGCCCTGGGAGAGGTGGTCGAAGTCCGCGGCCGTTGCAAGGCGCTGGAGGACGAGCTGCAAGGCCTGTGGGGCCAGCTTGCGGAGGAGGTCTGCCTGCGCCAAGAGCTGGGGAAGGGGGCGAAGGCGCACCAGGCGGCACTCGTGGACCAGGAGGCCAAGCTCAAGAAGCGCCGCGACCACCTGGGCGCGTTGAAGAAGGAGCTGGAGGTGACGAAGGCCGAGCTGGACGCCGAGGCTCAGGTCCTCGTTGAGGATCGCGAGGCCTTCGCAGACATGGAGAAGGACGCCCGCGCTTCTCTGAAGATGCTTTACTAGAGCGGCCTGGACAGCCCGCTAGCTGGTGACGAGGACGGCCCCGCCAAGCTGCTTCCCTTCCTGGTCAAGGCTCTTGGGGATGTCGCCCTTGGCATCGGCCCTGCGGCCGAGGCCGAGGCGCATGTCTTGTCTTCTGCTGCGCTGACGCGGGTCCTCGCCCACGTCTACCTTCGTGATCCCAACGCCGACCTCGACGGCCTGCTGGAACCGGTGAGCGGCGAGGGAGCTGCCGCCGCTGTCGGAGCCGTGAAGGGGCGCGCGGAGGCGCTGCTGGAGAAGTTCCGGGCCTTCAGCACCAAGCCAAGGCAAGGCGCTGCCGGCCCCGCTGCTCCATGAGGCGAAGCCGCTCCGCATAGCTTCACCACCGACAAGTGACTCCATTCCATCCATGTTCTTCTTTCAATTCCTGCACATGAACCACGCCTCGGGGAGGCATTTAAACTTGCATTTGGTATTGAGACGACAGTATGGACTGTAATATTTGCTTTTAAGTTCCTTGGATTTTATGCTTTTCTTCCCTACTTGCTTGTGTTCTACGCCGGCAGGGCCCGGCCTCGCGCATGCCTCACCCAGCATTAGCCCCGACCGGAAACCAGGACGGGACCAAAGGAGTGAGGGGCCACGTGATAAGTTAGGCTCCTGAGTCGCGATGCTCAGGAGTCCCCCTTGGCGCGCGCCAACAAGTAGGGAAACGTGATGTAGGTGTGTCTTCCGTTCTACGTCTGCAGAGCCTGACTCCGCGCGTACCTCACCCAGCATAGCCTTAAGGAACTAAGGAGTGAGGGGCTATGGAGCCAGTTAGGCCCCTGAGTCGCGATGCTCAGGAGTCCCCCTTGACGCGCGAACAACGGGTGATGAGGCGAGATGTAAGCGTGGCTACCGTTCTACATCTGCAGAGCCCGGCCCCGCGCGTACCTCACCCAGCATAGCCTTTCGGAACTAAGGAGTGAGGGGCTACGAGACCAGTTAGGCCCCTGAGTCACGATGCTCAGGGGTCCCCCTTGACGCGCAAACGACCTTCATACCTTGGCTCCGCTCGGGGAGAGACGCGTGGCGAACTAGGCCCGGGGGGCCTGGCTGGGCGGCGTACACCTGGGCGTGACCCAGTCGTAGCCCCCGTGCCTAGCCCCATCGCGCGGCACTCTCGAGGAGAGGTGTTGCGATGGGGCCAGCCACTGAGCTCTGGGCTCCCTGAGGTTAATGCGGCCCGGAGGCCACCCCCAGTTGTTTATCACCAGCGCGGAGCATAGCGCTTCCGTATGTGTACGGGCATAGCCATGCCTCGGCAGTGTCGTCAGCCAGTGCGGAGCATGGTGCTTCCACTGGTACGTGGGAGGGGGCTCCCCTCCGGGAGGAGCCCCCGGGGCGTATACAGCCCCGCCCTGACACGTGACCGGCACGGTAGAGCTAGGTGAGGTGTATCTGGGCACCCGTGAGCCAGCGCGGGACTCACGAGGCCCTACCTCTAGGCGGGTTGCGCCCGGCACTGGGCCGTATCTTGAGATGTGTCCCTGCAAAATTTGGTTAGATGCCGGTACTCTACGTCCTCGGGTCCCGGCCCTCGAGCTTGTCTCAGCCGTCGCTGGTATGCCAGGTCGCAACGCCATGGACAAGGCCAGAGGGTGAGGGATGGAGAGCCAGTAAGAGCCCTGAGTCGCGATGCTCAGGCACCCCCCCTTTAACGTGCAAGTAGTCGACATGGAGGAGAAGGGATGCCACGGACGGGCATCATGCAATCAAGCGCGATAGGCAAATGCATAGTTGGAAATAAACGCTAGGGAGATACACGCCGCTGGGTCTGGCCCGAGCGGCTTGGGGATGATGCAGCCCGAGGGGCGCCCCCAACAAGGCAAACTAACGATGGAAAGGTAAATGCAGATACATGCCGCGGGGACGGACCCACGCGGCCTGAGAGTGATGCAACCCTGGGAGGGCACTCCCAAGTGAGAACGGAACTTGAGAGATGTCACCTGAGAATGTCGTTGGCGAAGTGGCGTTGGTGCAGTAGGCTCGGTGGGCTGCGGAAGCTGATCCTCACGAGCCCCCAGGCCCTGGGGCCTCGGGAGGCTCCGGAGGCGCTGGTGACTCCTCGCGAGCTGCCTCCATCTCCGCTAAGGCTGCGGAACGCCTGTCTTCCTGAGCCTCCACGATGCCCCTCATGAGGCGCTGGTACGCCGCAGCCATGCTCGGCAGGCCGTAAGGCATGCGAACATAGCTGTGGGGTGGACCTCCGCAGCGCCCCACTTACGAGGGCCAGAGGCGCTCCGTTGTGGCGATCTGATTGAGTCCTGGTACGTCGACGCAGACGCGCAGCCCACCATCCTCGCCTGGATGTGGGGCCATGGTTGGCAAGCGGCGGCAACCTCTCATGATCCTTGTCTCCTGTAGCTCTTGAATGGCCTCATCAACGAACTCTTGCTGGTCTGATCTTCCTCGCCTGGCTCCCTCTCGAGGGAAACGTGCTGCGAAGCATGCCTCCACATGGTGCCTCAGTGCCTCCCCCGTGACCCTGGCTAGGTCGGTGGCCCTCCAGGTGAGAGCCCCCGAGCCCTGCCTGAGGAGGGCGCCGGGCGCGCTTTCCTATGCGATGGAAGGAGGGTCCCCCTGGGTAAACACTGGCCCTGAGGGGCCTGCCTCCTGAGGGGCCGAACCTGACGATGTCTTCTTCTTCTTGGGGGTGGTCTCGGGAAGCCTCCTGCTTCCATGGTTTGGGTCCTCTAGCGACGCGGCCTGATAGGCTCTCTCCAGGGAACAGACTGCATCCTTCTCTTCACAGGGCACCGTGATGACGCCGCCACTTTCTGGCATCTTGAGGACGTTGTAGCCGTGGTGAGTCGCAACCATAAACTTGGCCAGCGCTGGGTACCCGAGGATGGCGTTGTATGGCAGGCGGATGTGAGTGACGTCGAAGTTGATGAGCTCAGTGCGGTAGTTGTTGCGAGCCCCGAAGGTGACAGGGAGGCGGACCTGCCCGATCGGGACTGTGGAACCATTGGTGATCCTGGAGAAAGGCCTGGTTGGCTGAAGCTAGTCGTAGGGCACTTGGAGGTTGTTGAATATTTCCACAGACAGGACGTTGAGCCCTGCCCCGCCATAAATGAGGGTCTTGGTGACCAGCACGTTGTTGATGACTGGGGAGCAGAGCATCGGGAGGACTCCTGCAGTGGCCACACACTTGAGCTGGTCTGCCGAGCTGAACCTGAGGGGGCGCGTTGCTTCGAGCTTGGGGAGAACTGCATTCACTTCGCGGGCAAACTGCTTGAAGATACGTTGGGAGGCTGGGGCTTGAGCTCCGCCCAAGATGCAGGCGATTGCGCGCGGCTCCTGGAAGCCCCCAGCCCCCTCGTCTTGATGGCAGTCTTCGTTCCTTCTTGGTGGAGGCGGCAGCGGAGGTAGGCCTGCTTTGCCATGAGGGCGATCCTCATGAGGCTGATCCCTCCAGTCCCACTCACGAGGCAGGTCCCGCCAGCGATCCTCGCGAGGCTGGTCGCGCCACCCTGGGCGCGGGCTACGATCTTCCCAGCGCCCTGGGTTTCTTCCTCCTCCCCGGCCGTAGCCCCGGTCAGCACGGTCAGGGCGACGGCCGATCCTTCCTTCTCGCACGGCGCGGAGCTCTTGACATTCGTTGGTGTTGTGGGTGTGGAGGTCATGGTACACACAGTACCGGCTGCCTCTGGAGGGTTCAAGCAGATCCTTGCCCCGCTTGGTGTCTGGTTCTACCGCGAGTACGGCAGCCCCCTTGCGCTTCGCGTCCTTGTCTTTGGGCTTCTTCTCTTCTGGGTCCGCCACAGGCAGCTCGAGGAGGGAGAGACGTCCCTCCTCAGCCCTGGCGCACTTGTTCGCCAAGTTGAACAGCTCCAGGGAGGTGCAGAGGTCTTCGTGCATCGCCAGCTCCTCCTTCATCTTGACGTCACGCACGCCGTCAGAGAAGGCGGAGATGATGGCCTCCTCTGACACCCTGGGGATCTTGAGGCGCACGTTGTTGAAGCGCTGGATGTACTTTTGCAGGGTCTCTCCGGGTTGTTGCTTGATGCGGCGCATGTCGCTCACGGCGGGCGGCCGGTCGCGAGTACCTTGGAAGTTGGCGATGAAGCGGGCGCGCATCTGGTCCCAGGAGGAGATCATGCCTGGAGCCAGATTCAGGAGCCAGATTCGAGCTCCTTCCTTGAGCGCCATGGGGAACCAGTTCCCCATGACCTTTTCATCCCCGCCGGCAGCCTCGATGCCCAGCTCATAGAGCTGGAGGAACTCTGCGGGATCGGTTGTGCCGTCATAGCGAGGAGGCAGGTCGGGCTTGAACTTGCCGGGCCACGCGACGCTGCGCAGCTCAGTAGTGTAGGCGTGGCAGCCCGCGGTGGCCACGAAAGGCCTCGGTTGGTGGAGATCTTGGTTTTGAGGGTCCCCACGCGCTGCAGCTAGGAGCAGGGCGGGGTCTTGGCGCGCCGGAGCTGGAGCAGGGTCGCGGCGTGCCGGAGCAGGGAGTGCCCTGGCAGCCCCTTGCGGGCGAGGAACTTCTTGGCAGCTCCGTTCTTGCTGCGCTGGCGCCTGACGGAGCGGGTTCCGCCCAGGGGCCAAGCGCCTTCGAGCCATGGCATCTTCTTGGAGGGGAGGCGGCTGGTGCGCCTCTGGAGCTTCGTTGCCCGCGCGGGGCGGAGTGTGGCGCCGAGGGACGGACGGCGCGGAAGAGCCCCCTGCGGCGCGGACAAGCTCAGCGACGTGGTCGAGCCATTCATCATAGACGTCGTCGACGGGACGGTAGCGCGGGAGCTCGTTTGCCGTGAGGAGCGCAGCCCGAGCCTCCAAGGGTGCGCGGAGCGCGCGGGACGAAGAACTGGCTGGAGCGAGTGATGGAGTGGCGGTGCGGCCGTCTTGCCGCACGGATGGGTGCTGAGACGATGCTTGCTGTTCGCCCCCCGCCGGGCCGGTGGCTGCGTTGACGGCGGGCGACGGGGAACGACGAGGACGCCCACCGGCGGGGGCCGTCTGGGCGACGCGAGAAGCGATGGCGGCCCGGCGCTCGGCGCGGGCCCGACGAGCGTCGGACATGGACGCGACAGTCGGAGGAGAACGGAGCGGTGGAAGACAGATTTCGGCGCACCCCTACCTAGCGCGCCAAATGTCGGATTTTGGGTTCCGGTAGACCCTTAAGGTTCGAACACTGGGGTGCGCGCGGAGATCACGTCCTCAACCTCCCCGTCTCACAAAGATCTAAACTACTAAAGGAATCGCACAAGAGATACAAGATTTATACTGGTTCGGGCCACCATTGTGGTGTAATACCCTACTCCAGTGTGTGGTGGATGGATTGCCTCCTGGGGCTGGTGACGATGAACACTACAAGGAAGAACTGCCTCGCGAGGGTCAGTTCTTGGCTGGGGCGGTGAACTGAGGAGTTCAGTCGCCCTTCTCTCTCTCCCTTTCCCTCTCTCTGATTTCGATTCCCCTTTACCTAAAAGCCGAACCCCTTGCTATGTGGGCGGCCGTCCCTATTTATAGAGGCCCTGGTCCTCTTCCCAAATATCGAGCGGGAAGGGAGCCAACAATGGCGGGCTAATTTGAAGGGGGACAACAAGTACATCTATCCTGACAAAAGGTGGTCTTCGCCTGCAAAAGACTATGCGGTGACGCCGTGCTGGGCTCCATGGTGACCTCCGTCTCGTAGTCCGCTGGGTCCTGGTCTTGTTGCACCGAAATGGCAACCTTTGCCTGATGCCTCGGTACTCCGCAGCTGCGCTTGCCCCCTTTGCACCAAAGAGGAAAGGAGGACGCTGCACGCGCTGGCGCCCTCGATCGTCATGGCTTACGTCACGGGCACCTCACGAGGCACCCTGCCTTGATATCTCCGTCTTCTCGCGAGCCAGCCTGAGGAGGCTGCGCCTGAGGATGCACCGTGTCGTCCGCCTCGCGAGGGTCTTGAGTCTTGTGCTTGATGAAGATGGGCCATGTTGGGCCCCCATTCGAGCCACGCCGCAGGCCGCGGGCAGGCAAGTCTGGGGACCCCCGTTCCCAGAACGCCGACAAGGTTGTTGCCACCGTCCATAAGGACTCGAGTGAGGTGAAATCCGTCAATGATGGGGTCAAGGACCAATGCGGCAGAACCGCCATGACGGATACTAGTAGGGTGGTCCCTCCAGTCGAAAGTGATTGGACAAGAAGACATGGGTTGAACTTTGGGGCGACTGCCTCCATCGCATAGACGTCCCTTAGTGCACGCTTCTGTTCCCGCTTGGGAATATGAGTTGCACATATCATGTTCACCGTTTTCACTTGGGGAGGAAATTTCATCTGTCCTCCAGTGTTCGGCGGTCGGGGCTCCTCCTTGTCGTCACTATGCAGCCCCTTTTCCTTGTTTTCGGCATTCAACTTGCCGGCCTATTTGAACACCCAGCATTCTCTGTTGGTGTGGTTGGCTGGTTTATCAGGGGTGCCGTGAATTTGACACGAGCGATTGAGTATGCTGTCCAAACTGGACGGGCCCGGATTGCTTCTTTTGAACAGCTTTATTCGCTGGCCGGATTTAGAGCCACTGAATCCGGCATTGACTGACGTGTCTTCGGAGTTGTCGCCGTTGTTGCGGCACTTGTGTCTGTTGCGACGTGGCTTGTCGTTGCTATCTCTGGCATCTGAATTGCGAGGATTTCTTGATGTGTTGTTGCTGCGAGCCAGCCAGCTGTCCTCGCCCGCACAAAAGCGGGTCATGAGTGTCATGAGGGCTGCCATGGACTTCGGCTTCTCTTGGCCGAGGTGTCGGGCGAGCCACTCATCACGGATGTTATGCTTAAATGCCGCTAAGGCCTCGACATCCAGACAGTCAACAATTTGGTTCTTTTTAGTTAGGAACCGACTCCAGAATTTCCTGGCTGACTCCCCGGGCTGTTGGGTTATGTGACTCAAGTCATCATCATCCGGTGGTCGCACATAAGTACCCTGGAAGTTGTCAAGGAATGTGTCTTCCAAGTTCTCCCAACTGCCAATGGAGTTTGCCGGCAGGCTATTCAGCCAATGTCGAGCCGGCACTTTGAGTTTTAGTGGGAGGTACTTGATGGCATGTAGATCGTCACCGCGGGCCATGTGGATATGGAGGAGGAAATCCTCAATCCATACTGCGGGGTCTGTTGTACCATCATATGATTCAATGTTCACGGGTTTAAACCCTTCTAGGAATTCGTGATCCATTACTTAATCAGTGAAGCATAGGGGGTGTGAGGCGCCTCTGTGCCAGGCTATATCACGACGCAGTTCATACGAGTCTTGTCAGCTGTATTTGGCCCGGCTGGATTTGCTTTTAGTATATCTAGCGTGACGGTCGCCGTCACGCGTTGGGGCACGCCCCCGTGATCCATAGATCGATCTTGTATGTCCTGATTTTTTTTCAATACGTCTCGCAGGTCCGGCATGTAGCCCCAGGCCTTGGTGTTTTTGTTTGACTGGCAATAGGGTGCGGGCTGGACTTCGAGCTGATATGCCACTTTGTCTCGGCCACGAGGTGGCCGGTCAGCCGCATCATACGCTGGTAGTGTAGGCTTTAATGCTTCCTCCTCGAGTTGGGGTAGCAACTTGCGCTTTGGGTAGCTTTTGGTTGGGCGCTCGAGTTCGTATTCCTCGGCTGCTAGGACCTCGGTCCATCTATCCGCTAGCAGATCTTGATCATCTTGAAGCTGCTGGTGCTTTTTCTTCAGGCTTTTTGATGTGGCTATAAGCCGGCGCTTGAAGCGCTCCTGCTCGACGGGATCCTTAGGCACGATGAATTCTTCGTCGCCGAGGCTCACCTCATCTTTGGAGAGGGGCATGTAATTGTCATCCTCTGATTCTCTGTCTATCGCATGTTCCTTAGGGCTAGCTTGCCCATCCTCCCGCTCGAAGCCTGGCAAGAGGGGATTGTCTTCGTCTTCGGCACTATCCGCAGCGTTATTGTCTCTGGTGCTGGTATCGCTGCTTTTGCTATGGCAGGGCTTAGAGCGGCGCCGATGACGTCGGTGCTTAGATTGCTTCTCAAGGGGATTATCCTCCGTTGCCTTATTGCCATCGCTTTCTTTGGGGTGTCCAGCATATATATATCATATGATGAGGTGGCTGTCCAGCGCCCTGTGGGCGGTGGTTCCAGTTCTTCTCCTGCATCGTCGTCCATACCGTCGATGTCTTCGGAGCCGAAATCAAGCATGTCGGTTAAGTCGTCGAAAGTGGCTATTAAGTGGGTGGTGGTGGGGAATGAATTTCTTCGTCGTCCGCTTCCCACTCAAGCCGAACATAGTTCGGCCAAGGGTCTCCTGACAAGAAGAGAGACCTCAATGAATTTAGCACGTCGCCCAAGGGCGAGTGTTGAAAGATATCCGCGGAGGTAAACTCCATGATCAGTGCCCAATTAGATTTGATAGGCACGGACGCAAGCGGCTCGGAGCTTGTGGCCAAGGACGAATCCAAGGGTCCGATGACACAGGTCTCATAGGAGGTGAAGTCAGTATTCGGCTCTATCACCGCTGAGTGTGCGGCCTCCGTGGCCGGGTCCACCCACCCGTCCTCGGACGGTACGATCTACTTCGGATTGAGGGCTGGAGTAGCCGCAGGTGTGATCTCCCGAACACCGTCCGACGGTAGGGCTAAGTCATGCTCGTCGTGATTGTGCGGCGCACCTGACAAGGGCTCGAATCCGTCGAAGATCAAGTCTCCGTGGATGTCGGCAGTATAGTTCTAGCTTCCAAACCTGACCTGACGGCCAGGGGCATAGCTCTCGATCTGCTCCAGATGGCCAAGCGAGTTGGCCCGTAGTACGAAGCCGCAGAATACGAAGATCTATGGAGAAAAAACTCACCCTGGATCGCGTCATTGCCGATGATCGAAGGAGCCATCAAGCCTTTATCGTGACGGCACAGTGGAACTCTCAATGAAAGCACCAATGTCGGTGTCAAAACCGGCGGATCTCGGGTAGGGGGTCCCGAACTGTGCGTCTAGGACTGATGGTAACAGGAGGCGGGGGACACAATGTTTACCTAGGTTCGGGCCCTCTCGATGGAGGTAATACCCTACTTCCTGCTTGATTGATCTTGATGATATGAGTATTACAAGAGTTGATCTACCACGAGATCATAGAGGCTAAACCCTAGAAGCTAGCTTATGATTATGATTATGATTGTTGTTGTCCTATGGACTAAACCCTCCGGTTTATATAGACACCGGAGGGGGCTAGGGTTACACAGAGTCGGCTACAGAGAAGGAGATCTACATATCCGAATCGCCAAGCTTGCCTTCCACGCAAAGGAGAGTCCCACCCGGACACGGGACGAAGCCTTCAATCTTGTATCTTCATAGGCCAACAGTCCAGCCAAAGTATATAGTCCGGCTGTCCGAGGACCCCCTAATCCAGGACTCCCTCACTCTTCTCAATGAAAGCTTGGAGAGCTGAAGTAAAGTGGGTCTGAATCCCTTCTGCACACTTAACCCGGCACCAGATGTAAGTCTGTCCGATTTATATATGTTTCTTCATTCTTCATAAAACCTGGAAATCTCTAACTTTTATTATAATTTTTCGCGGGCTGGACCTGCTTTTTGGGATAAAAAATATGATGAGAAAGCCGCCAAGAAGGCCAGGGCTAAGACCAAAGCCGTGAAGAAGAACAGAAAGAAATCCACTGCTTCTGATATGTTTAACTTGGACGATGAAGATGAGTCAGAGGTAGACCTTGACTCCCTTGGCTCTTCTTTCATCCATCTTATTGACACAGATTACTATCAGGATGGCGCGGAAACCAGCCAGGCGAGTGATGATGAGGTAACTATTATTTCCTCCAACTCAGAACCCTTGCCAAGCCATAAAATTCGGCGAGTGATCCAGAAAGTAAGGTTTCTAACCCTTTACCTCACTTGGATCCCAACTTTATTTTGAAGCAACAATAACATGAGAACCGGCACAGAACCCGGACCAGTGGAGGTGGAGAACTTTCCTCTGGCTTGCCCAACATGCTAGCCCCACGCAAGCGCCGGAATGAGGTACTTCCAAAAGTTCCAACTCTTATTTATTCTTAGGTAGATTTTATTCATCAAACGCTTAGTCCTCCTGACTCAAATTACTAGGGAAACTCTCACTCTTCGTCTGGCGATTCATCTCAGACTCTGCTTCCGGCTTTCAAGACTGCTCCTGGGTACCAACTTTATCTGATCTTTTCAACATCTCTAAACTCATACTGACTTTTTAATCCTCTTGCAGTGGGAAAGCAAAGGCTAGCAAAAAGGCTAAGATAAACAAGCCAACAGAGGATCCCAAGATTTATGAACCGGAAAAGCAAGCACCCATTTCTGAGGCCTCCGTGCAACAACCGGAGGAACCTGCCGATGACCCGCCACCACAAAATCATGGTACCTCTACTGATCATATCGTTGTTGACCCCTTGGGCACCGAACCAGCGATCCCAGTCAAGCCATCAGAACCAAACACAGAGGAGGTTCTGATCACTGGCACTGGTTTCCAAGAACCAGGGAATCCTATTGCTCTAGCAAAGCATTCTGCCAAGGAAGAAATGGTTGAAAGGCGCAAGGTCAAATTTGACATGGCCAACTATTCTCATCTGAGTATGAGTGAAATCCTCTCCGGCTATCTTGATCAAATACACAGCTTCCATGATCTGGAGATTGACATGGTCAAGCACATGCATCAGAAACATGAGGTATCAATTCTCGCTTTTATTGAAGACTAGCACAAATGCCTGCGCGTTGCAACGGGAGAAAATAAATATCACACATATCTAACTCAATAAGCCATGACATATTCGTCAGCATCTAGTAACGGTGTCATACCAGCCAAAAATTAAATACAACACAGAGTACCAAATTTGAAATTACAAGTTATAGAATCATATTAATATGGAATTACAGTAGATGCTCAAAAAAATATGGAATTACAGTTTACTCAGAAATCTGAGATTATTTGCCTCTAGAGATGAATATCGGCCCTCGGAACATCAACATCGTGGGTGTCTTTCCACCAAATTAGAACTCAATCCTCGTACGTCCCTAGTGACCCATTCCCGTGCTTCGCTGCGGAGCAAACCACAGTTGCCATGAACCAGGCTTGACCAGGTTTGGGTCTCGGAGTGCCAATCGCGTCAGACAAAATCAGAAGCGCTTTATGAACATTCTCTATCCTTGAGCTAAAATAATAGCCTAATATCTATGAGCACCATCATCTAGTAAAACAGAAAAATATGCTAGTAGCATCTTATTAGAAAGTTTTGAGACCTGTTTCGAAAATTATATAATATTTGAAACAAATGCTAGAACTTTTTTTCTTCACAAGCTCATGTTTTGTAACTAATATGCAGCTACAGAAATCATCTAGTACAACACTAATTAAAAACTCTAACTTGACAAAAGAATAAGAACAAGTGCTTCTACCACAATTTTACAGTATGCATTAATAAACTTGCAAATGTGTGTTAGAATTTAGGAGCAGTCAACACAGGCAATGCATATATACCATTGAAGCTTATTCTGCAAAGCACATACTTCCTTTTAGGCACAAAAATAAACACTTGTTGGGCTGGAACCACAACACAACATAGAGCCATCAGGTTGTAAGCTACAGAACCAAATGCCTTTTCACTGAAACGCTCCAGCAAGAGAAATTCTTGTCTTTACAAACAAAAGAGTGAGCAAAAATTAAAACACACACACCTGTAGGTGCTTCAGCCTTGTAGATTACTGTTGAAATCTCATGTGATGCTTTACATAGATTTGAAGTTGTATAGAGAATGCACCTGTCAAAACATCACACAACTAATAAATAAATTGGAAGTTGTACACAGAATGCAACGAATTCGAGAAAAAAGGGAATAAGAAAATTGAATCATTTATATAAGAACGAATATCTTGTTATTATTGGGACAGAGAAACATGAATCATAGTTGTTTTATATTTTGTGCTTGGAGTCTCATAGCATAATTAAAGTTCTGAATCAATTTAAAGGAAAAAATACCTTATGATTAACCTTCACTCCATAGCTTCTAGAATTCATTGTCAGGGCTATAGCTCTAGAAAAAGTTCAGTAAATATGGCTTAAACCTAATGAAAGAAGCGTACCAACCTGCCAATGATTTCACTGATATTAAATAAAGCACAAACAATGTTACCCTAGAACATAAGCACATTCCATCTAAACATGCATGTACACACACATAATACATGTCAAATGCTACCTCAATTCACTGAAGACCACCTCTATTCCTTGCTCTGACTTGGCTCATGCGACCATTCTTCAACTTGGCCCGCACAAGTCAGACCAGAGCCTAAGAACTCATAAAACAAGATTATTTTTTACCTACTTGGCGCAGTATATCATCATGTTGGCATGGTGTGGTATGTGTAAACATAATAGGAAGCATCAGAAGGATATTAGGATAGTTCACAAGAACAGAAGTTAAATGAGATGCACAGGTTTACCTATGACCTGTCGCACAACTTTGCTTCTGAATTTTTTCTCCCACCAGAGAACACCGGAAAGCAAGTCAGTAGTGGAGAATGGAATTCACTTCTTAGAAGCATCAGATGTATGTTCAAAAGCTCATGCAAAGAATACTTCAATAAGAACCTGAGGAAAGGAAGAGCGGTCAAATGAATTACATAAGTATCTCGCTGGAATTGTTTCATTCCCTTCCAGCCCAGAAAACAACTCACTCTTAAATGTCCTACATGAAATGAAGCTAGTTACCTATTTCTAATATATCTTCAAGAAGCTAAGCTACTAAAGATGTCCTATAGGAGAATAAATGATATAACAGGTGTCCCTCATAGCTCAGACACATAATTGAGAGATTTTCTTCTTCCACTAAGACGTAGTAGGAAAGAAAGAAATACACTATGCATTCTTCACGGAATAAATAATGTTGAAACTGACTAAGCTCGACGCATACTTCCTTTTAGGCACAAAAATAAACACTTGTTGGGCAGGAACTACAACAAAACATAGAGCAAAATAATTCCCCTGTGTTCTTCAGATCGTAAGCTTCAAACCAAATTCCTTTTCACTGAAACGCATCAGGAAGAGAAACTCGCTTCTTCAAAAACAAAAGAGTGAGAAAAAGTTAAACACATACACACACCCCTGATCTAGGTGGATGAGATGTTGGCGGAGAGACTGGCTGGCGGGCGACAGGAAGTGCGGCCTCCATGGGCATTGCCATAGGCGTGCAGGAGATGGCGATCGGAAGCTGCGCACAAGGGCGGCGGTCGGCTGCAGGCGGATCGGCGCGGGGCGAGGACGTTCAGGAGGAGGCGCGGCGCTCGCAGCACGGGTGACCTGTGACGTACCAGAGCCGGGAAGAAGGAGAAGGCCATGGATCTGGGCGAGCTCGGGGCGGTCGCTACTAAACAAGGAGCGGGGAGAGGAGGAGAACAAAAAGGAAAGAGGAGTCAGGTGTGTTGAGGGCAGATCGCCGGCGTGGCCCTCGTCGGCGGCGGACGGTCTTCGTCGAGAGGCGCGGAATCCGGTGGTCGGGAGCGTGTGTCTCTCACGCGTGGCAGCGCAGAAGGAAAATCAGGGGTGGATTACGTCTCTAGCCAATCGTTTTTTACCTGGTGGACCGTGGGTTGAATAGGCAAAATCAAAGGGACTTTAAAAAAAATACTGTGACGGTGAACCAGGAGATTCAATCCGTGCTTTATTATTAGGGAGAGATATATTCCCTTCACCCCCAAATCTACCGAATATGATAGAATATAATAGACTGTAGACTTCTCAGATGGCCTTTAGCTTATGCATCTGAATCAAAACCTCTAGCTAATGTCTATTACACAACCTTCTTCTTGTAGACGTTTTTGGGCCTCCAAGTGTAGAGGTCTGTAGGACAGCAGCAAATTTCCCGCAAGTGGATGACCTAAGGTTTATCAATCCGTGGGAGGCGTAGCATGAAGATGGTCTCTCTCAAGCAACCCTGCAACCAAATAACAAAGAGCCTCTTGTGTCCCCAACACACCCAATACAATGGTAAATTGTATAGGTGCACTAGTTCGGCGAAGAGATGGTGATACGAGTGCAATATGGATAGTAGATAATGGTTTTTGTAATCTGAAAATATAAAAACAGCAAGGTAGCAAGTGGTAAGGGTGAGCACAAACGGTATTGCAATGCTAGGAAACAAGGCCTAGGGTTCATACTTTCACTACTGCAAGTTCTCTCAACAATAATAACATAATTGGATCATATAACTATCCCTCAACATGCAACAAAGAGTCACTCCAAAGTCACTAATAGCGGAGAACAAATGAAGAGATTATTGTAGGGTACGAAACCACCTCAAAGTTATCCTTTCTGATCGATCTATCATAGAGTTCGTACTAGAATAACACCTTAAGACACAAATCAACCAAAACCCTAATATCACCTAGATACTCCAATGTCACCTCAAGTATCCGTGGGTATGATTATACGATATGCATCACACAATCTCAGATTCATCTATTCAAACCAACACAAAGTACTTCAAAGAGTGCCCCAAAGTTTCTACCGAAGAGTCAAGACGAAAACGTGTGCCAAACTTGTTCCCTACGCGAATACCTCTCATATATACCCAAACTTCCAGAAAGAAACCTAGATTGGGAGTTCCACCGCCAAAAGACTCCGTAGCCACCAAAAACCAATCTAGACCCGTTCCGGCACCCTGCCGGAGGGGGGAATCCCTCTCCGGTGGCGTAGGGTTTGGCACATGTTTTCGTCTTGACTCTCCGGTAGAAACTTTGGGGCACTCTTTGAAGTACTTTATGTTGGTTGAATAGATGAATCTGATTGTGTGATGCATATCGTATAATCATACCCATGGATACTTGAGGTGACATTGGAGTATCTAGGTGACATTTGGGTTTTGGTTGATATGTGTCTTAAGGTGTTATTCTAGTATGAACTCTTGAATAGATCGATCCGAAAGAATAACTTTGAGGTGGTTTCATACCCTACAATAATCTCTTCGTTTGTTCTCCGCTATTAGTGACTTTGGAGTGACTCTTTGTTGCATGTTGAGGGATAGTTATATGATCGAATTATGTTATTATTGTTGAGAGAACTTGCAATAGAGAAAGTATGAGCCCTAGGCCTTGTTTCCTAGCATTGCAATACCGTTTGTGCTCACTTTTATCATTAGTTACCTTGCTGTTTTTATATTTTCAGATTACAAAAACCTATATCTATCATCCATATTGCGCTTGTATCACCATCTCTTCGCCGAACTAGTGCACCTATACGATTTATCAATGTATTGGGTGTGTTGGGGACACAAGATACTATTTGTTATTTGGTTGCAGGGTTGTTTGAGAGAGACCAACTTCATCCTATGCCTCCCACGGATTGATAAACCTTAGGTCATTCACTTGAGGGAAATTTGCTGTTGTCCTACAAACTCTGCACTTGGAGGCCCAACAACGTCTACAAGAAGAAGGTTGTGTAGTAGACATCAAGCTCCTTTCTGGCGCCATTGTCAGGGAGGTTAGCGCTTGAAGGTATATCTTTAGATCTTACAATCGAATCTTTTAGTTTCTTGTTTTATCACTAGTTTAGTTTATAAAAGAAAACTATAAAAAATGAAATTGACGGTACCTCATATGCTTCATCTTTTTAATATCTTTCGTGAAAATAAGGATTCCGATAATTGTGTCAAAGTGTTAGAAGAAGAATGCATTAAAATGTTTGGCACTAAATCTTTGAATGATGAGCATGATTGCAATATTGTTAGTATGAATTCCTTGAATATCCATGATGCTAATGATATGCAAAGCCACAAGCTTGGGGGTGCTATGTTTGATGAAGATGATATTTTTTGTCCCCCAAGTTTTCATGGGCAAATTTATTATGATGAAATCATGCCTCCCATTTATGATGATTATATTGATGAAAGTGGATTCGGAGAGGTCGTGACTTTATCTAGTGATGAATCCACTATTTCGGAAGAGGTTCCAATTGATTATGAGAACAAAGTTGCTATCTATGATGATTATTGTGATGACATGTATGCTGTAAAGAATAATGATAACCATGAAACTTGTCCATGATTTTACTTTTCAATTGGATTATGCCTCACATGATAGTTATTTTGTTGAGTTTGCTCCCACTATTATGAATGAGAAGAATTTTGCTTATGTGGTGAGTAGTAAATTTTCTATGCGTGTAGATCATGAAAAGAATGCTTTATGTGATGGATATATTGTTGAATTCATTCATGATGCTACTGAAAATTTTTATGAGGGAGGAATATATGCTTGTAGGAATTGCAATAATATCAAGTTTCCTCTCTATGTGCTTAAAATTTTAAAGTTATGCTTGTTTTACATTCCTATGCAAGTTGATTCTTGTTCCCACAAGTTGTTTGCTCACAAAATCCCTATGCATAGGAAGTGGGTTAGACTTAAATGTGATAGTCATATTCTTCATGATGCTCTCTTTATGTTTCAATTCTTATCTTTTATGTGAGCATCATTGAAATCATCATGCCTAGCTAGGGGTGTTAAACGATAGTGCTTGTTGGGAGGCAACCCAATTTTATTTTTGTTCTTTGCTTTTTGCTCCTGTTTAGTAATAAATAATTCATCTAGCCTCTGTTTCGATGTGGTTTTATGCTTTTAATTAGTGTTTGTGCCAAATAGAACCTTTGGGAAGACTTGGGGAAAGTCTTTGCGATCTTGCTGTAAAAAACAGAAACTTTAGCGTCACGAGATTTGCTGCCATTTTTTAATGGAGAGTGATATTTAGTTAATTATTTTTGTAGATGATTAATAGATAAATTCCTCGAGTCTAGAAATTTATTTTAGAATTTTTGGGGTTCCATAAGTATTCGAAACCTACAGATTACTACAGACTGTTCTGTTTTTGAAAGATTCTGTTTTTCGTGTGTTGTTTGCTTATTTTGTTGAATCTATGGCTAGTAATAGAGTTTATGAATCATAGAAAAGTTGGGATACAGTAGGTTTAACACCAATATAAATAAATAACGAGTTCATTACAGTACCTTGAAGTGGTGGTTTGTTTTCTTTTACTAATGGAGCTCACGAGTTTTCTGTTAAGTTTTGTGTTGTGGAGTTTTCAAGTTTTGGGTAAAGATTCAATGGACTATGGAATAAGGAGTGGCAAGAGCCTAATCTTGGGAATTCCCAAGGGACACCAAGGTAATATTCAAGGACAACCAAGAGCCTAAGCTTGGGGATGCCCCGGATTGCATCCCCTCTTTCGTCTTCGTTCATCAGTAACTTTACTTGGAGCTATATTTTTATTCACCACATGATATGTGTTTTGCTTGGAGCGTCAATTTATTTTGTTAGTGTCGGGGGGTGCTGATCCCACGGACACCTATGGGACCGCGGTGGACCGGGGCCACTTTCAGTTCGGCAGGGGGGCGGAGAGTGCACGAAGAGCAGATCGAGGCGAAACGCACGAGCGACGCGATCGGTTTACCCAGGTTCGGGCCGCACGGATGCGTAAAACCCTACTCCTGCTTTGGTTTGCATTGTGTTCTTGCTCGGGAGCGATGAGTGCTACAGTACACTTGGGTGGCTAGCGAGACCGAGCGTGAAAATGGTCGTCCTCTCCACTTCCCTGTTGCGCATGGGCCTCCTTTTATATGTCAAAGGGGTCACCGACAGGTGGCAACAGAGATGAGGGTAAAAAGGTAAAAGAGGTGGTGGTTGGCACCACCGCTTACTACAGTTGTATCATACCTAACCCTGACGGCAGGGGACAAAGGCATTAAATGCCTGTCTGTGTCGCCTAGACGGTGCAGAAAGGGACCGTCAGGGGCGCCACCGTTTGCCACGATGGCTATCTTGTCAGCACCTGCTTGCCACCGCATGCCCCTAGCTGCACAGCCTCCCGCCACGTACGCCAGGAACGGTCCCAGAGCGACACGTTGGTGGGTGAGCTGGAGCGCGGGCTGCGGAGTAGTAGCTTGCCGCGGCAAGCGCCTTGCCGCGGATGTTGTCTTGTCGCGCCCGGGAGCTTGTCGCTCACCGGGTCTTGTCGCGTCCGGGAGCTTGTCGCTCACCGGGTCTTGCCGTGACACGTGGTGCGCTGCGGCAAGTTCCTTGATATGCCTTGGTTGGTCTTCCCGGCAAGCTCCTCTTGCCGGGGTCTTTGTGCTTCGAGTGGCCTTCCCGGCAAGCTCCTCTTGCCGGGGCCTTGTGCCTTGGCTCGAATACTTTGTTCTTGAATGGCTCCAAAGGAACCACGGAGGACCTTGGCGGTCACCCGGCAAGCCTTGCCGCGGGGTGCTGCGACTGCCCATGCACAAGTTCGGGATACTAAGGTACCCCTACTTTAGTACACCGATAGGAGCCCCCGGGCCTGGGCCATACACGGTGCCAAGAGCTGTTGGGCCAGGCCCAAAACAGTGCACGGGCACGCGCGGCCTGGGTCACGCCGTATCTGACTACGCATCAGCGGCACACGTCGAACGCGGCGTCGTGCGTGACGTGGGCGGCGTGCGCGGGGCTAAGCCCCGCGTGCATGCGTCACATCGTGGTAAAGGGGACGGTTCGCGCCCATAAACGGAGGGAGGCGTGGAGGCGTGGTTCATTTACTGGACGGGTCCGATGTGCGGTTTTCGAGGCGTCCACTCCCCACGATCACGGGGTGGGGAGAGGTCGCCTCATCCGTCGCCTCGGTTCTGCATGCCTGCCACGTGGCTCCCATGCGCTTGGGGTCGCGTATGGTGGAGGCGGGAGACTGGGCCGTCGCGGGTCGAGGCAGCGGGTCGGCCCCAGCTCCCTGCTCTTCCCGTGTCTTGATTCGCTGAGTGGGGCGGCCGAGCCCCCACCTCGCTCCTTTATAAAGAGCGGGAGGGGGGGACGGAAGCCCGCATTCTCTCATCTCCTCCTTCCTCCAGCTTCTGCTCCCCTTTCTCTCATTCTCCATGGAGAAAGGGAACCCTGGTCCTTCATCGGTGGCGGCGAGGGTCGCCACCAGACAGCGCATCCCTCCCTCTCCCGCACCCGTGGTGGCAGAGCCAGCCGTAAGGGGAAGAGGGAGGGGGCGAGGTCGTGGACGAGGTCGAGGCGATCGGGGAAGAGGTGGACGGGGCGGCGCGCCGGCTTCGCCTCCGCCGGCGGTTCCTCTTCCCACGGCGGTCCATAGTGGGGACGACCCTTGCGAGTTCTTCGTCAGGCTACGCCGGGCGCCTCGTCGTCTCCTCCGACTCCCAGCTCCGTTTGTGAGCGCGATGGAGTTGGACCCGCCCGAGACACTGAGACTGCACATTAGGGGCTGTGGGATCAGCGGCATGCGAGTCCGCGTTGAATTCCCAGCCCCTAATGTGATGTATCTTGGTCGAGGGTGGAAGACGTTCGCCCGCATCCACAGCTTGACGGCGGGGCTCACCCTCCATTTTAAGTTGATGGAGGGCGATCTCCTCTCTGTCAAGGTCTTCGGGTGCTTCGGCATTCGGGCAAGGTGCTGCGTGGACAGCTCCTCCGATAGCAAAGGCTCCTCCTCGAGCGAGAGTGACGAGGAGGGGAGCGACGGCGACGACGAGGGTAGCGGGCGGCAGGATGACGGGTCCGACTAGGTGTCGGGCGCCGCTCCGTGCGGCACCGGCGACCCCATCATCCGTGTCGCCGGCTCCTTGAACTCCTCGGGGTCGTCTCCTTGGGCGGCTGGCGTAGGGAGGCTGCGGAAGAGGAAGAGGGCTGGCGGCAAGGCCGTCAAGTCGGAGTACGAGGGCGTGGTGCCCTCGACAGCGTGCTGACGTCCTGCCGCCTCGTCTTCGAGCCCCGCTTCCGGCGCCGCCATCACCGTCCAGCCTTCGGACGGCCCCCGGGATGTTCTCTTGGTGTCTTCTGGCACCCGTAGCTCGCCTAGGCGCCCCTTTTGCCCTTTTCGCCTCCTCGATCTACCTCCTGAAGAGAGGGACAAGAAAGGGATTACGGGCATCTTATCTTTTTAATTTGTAAGCCTTCGGGCCTTAGTTGCATTTAAAACTTGTAATCCTCTCTTTCATGTTTTTCATCCTCTATGGACTGTACCTGTGTGGAATGTTTTTTTAATGAAAAGGGGATGCTTGCCGGGTCATTTGTCTCGCGGGTAGAACCCACATCAAGGAGCAAATCCTTGGTATCTTTCAGATAGACACTTCTTTTCCTGGCAACAGGCCTTGCCGTCTTCCCACGTCGCTCGACCTTTCTCACGCTTTTGACGGAGGCAGGAATGAGGCGGGTGCGGGCCCCTCGTTTCATCCCTTTGCTATCGCGACTACGACCAAACTTGGCCCCAGGAACGAGCCCCAGGGCCTGGAGTTAAGGGAGCACGGTAGTTTTCGGGAAGAAACGAGGTTTCGTATTCCCCAGTCCATAAGAGAATGCATGATGAGGGATGAAAGACTTATCTTTGCAGCCCCCGGCAACTCTGGCTTGCCGTGGGTGAATCTTGGTACTTGTAGCGCCCAGCAACACTGGCTTGCCGGGGTCCAGATGCCGGTACGTCCTTCTTCTCCTTTTCGTCCTCAAGCGGTCCGGCCAGGATATGCGAGCCCAGCGAACCAAGGGAAACGAAAGAAAGGCAAAGGGACGCACACTCGACCTCTAAGCTAGGGGTTAGCCGCTGTTAAGCACTATCAACCCTAACCAAGGACGAGACTCGATCTAGCATGCATGCTATAACTCAGGGCGCCAGCGCTTCATTTACTTGTGCTCAGGGTCTGCGCCTGGCTTTGTACAAAGGATTACATGCAACAGCGGCAAGACTTGTACAAAAGGGTGGTTGCCGGACCGGGCCCGACAACCGCGCCTTACGGGTAAAACTTACGAAGATGCTCAATATTCTAGGAGTTGCTCACCGGAATGCCATCTTCGGTCTCAAGGCGGACAGCGCCAGGCCTAGTGACTCGTTTCACCCGGTAAGGGCCTTCCCACTTCGGCGTCAACTTGTTGGAATTCTTGGCGGACTGAACGCGCCGAAGAACAAGGTCGCCTTCCTCGAGACTTCTGGCGTTAACTTTGCGGCTATGATAGCGGCGCAAAGCTTGCTGGTAGCGAGCGGCTCGCACAGCAGCCTGAAGACGGTCTTCCTCAAGGAGCAGCGCGTCGTCTTGTCGCAGCTGCTCTTGCTCAAGCTCGTCATAAGCGAGCACTCGAGGCGACCCGTATACGAGTTCCGTGGGGAGAACTGCCTCCGCTCCATAGACTAGAGCGAAGGGTGTCTGGCCAGTGGCTCGATTTGGCGTCGTCCTGATCGACCAAAGAACCACCGGCAGCTCCTCGATCCAGTTTCTTCCGCACTTGTGCAGCCTGTCGAAAGTTTTGGTCTTGAGCCCGCGCAGCACTTCAGCATTTGCCCTCTCCGCTTGACCATTGCTTCTCGGGTGAGCAACAGAAGCGAAGCAGACCTTGGCGCCAAGATCTTGGACGTACTACATGAAGGTGCGGCTCGTAAATTGCGTACCGTTGTCGGTGATTATCCTGTTAGGGATCCCGAAACGGCAAACAATCGACCTGAAGAACTTGACTGCTGACTGTGTTGTCACCTTCCTCACTGGTTCCACTTCCGGCCACTTTGTGAACTTGTCGATTGCAACGTACAAGTACTCAAAGCCCCCGACAGCTCGGGGAAAGGGGCCGAGGATATCGAGCCCCCAGACCGAAAATGGCCAGGACAAAGGGATCATCTGGAGAGCTTGAGCTGGCTGGTGTATCTGCTTGGAATGGAACTGGCACGCTTCACACTTGGTTACTTGCGCAGTTGCATCCTGGAGGGCTGTCGGCCAGAAGAAACCTTGCCGGAATGCTTTTCCGACAAGGGCTCTTGCGCCAATGTGGTGACCACATATGCCTCCATGTATCTCTGCCAACAGCTTCTGTCCATCTTCCCGGGGAATACACTTCAATTTCACACCGTTGAGTCTTCTTCTTCACAGTGTGTCGTCGACAAACTGGTACATACTAGACTGCCGGGCTACTCTTTCCGCTTCTTCTTGCTCTTCGGGAAGTTCTTCTGTCTGAAGGAAACGGACAATCTGCTGCGGCCATGTTGGAGCCTGTGGCTCGACAACAAGGACTAAAGGCACATCTGCTGCTGCGGGAACGTCTGCTTCTACGGCAAGAGCCTGCGACTCTGCCGGAGCTTGACGTTCCCCGACAAGCTTGCCGGAGCAAAACTTGTCGGGAGCGTCTGCTTCAACGGAACAAACCCTGGGGCTTGCCGGAGCAGACTGCTCCTCAGCATTTTTGGTGTTGATCTTGGGGACTTTCTTGGCGGCGGCTTCGGGAAGCTCTGCCGGAAAATAGTCGCCAGAAACCAACTTCCTCTTCTTGTTCTGTCCAGTTGGTGGTGTTACGGACGGCTGAGTCAGCTTGAGCACAAAAATCCCTGGTTCCACAGGTAATTTAAGTGCAGCGCACTTTGATAGGCCTTCGGCAATGTCATTCTGAGCTCTTGGGACGTGCTCCATTTGCAAGCCGTCAAAGTGCTCCTCTAGCTTTCTCACTTTGTCGACGTAAGCTTCCATTAAGGGACTCTGGTAATTCTTGTTCACTTGGCGGACGACAAGCTGTGAGTCACCCCTGACTATGAGCTTCTTAATCCCAAGTTCTGCCGCGATCCTGAGACCGGCAAGCAAGCCTTCATACTCTGTAGTGTTGTTTGTTGCTTGCTCCTTGGGAAAGTGCATCTGGACTATGTACTTGAGGTGCTCTCCGGTGGGTGCGATAAGCAGCACGCCAGCACCGGCGCCTTGCAGCGAGAAGGCACCGTCAAAGTACATGAGCCACTCTTTGCTTGTTTCCTTGGCGGGGATGCTTGTCTCCGGAATTTCTTCATCTGGGGTTGGCGTCCATTCTGCTATGAACTCTGCCAATGCTCTGCTTTGGATTGTTGATGTACTCTCAAGTTTGAGGCCAAAGTTTGACAATTCCAGTGCCCACTCGACAATCCTGCCCGTTGCTTCTGGATTTTGCAATATCCTCTTCAGCGGAAAGCGAGTGATGAATGTGATCTCATGTGCTTGGAAGTAATGGCGCAGCTTTCTCGAGGCCATGAGAAGGCCGAAAAGCAACTTCTTCACACCAGAGTACCTTGACCTAGCCCCCTGTAAAAGGGAACTGACAAAGTAAACTGGGCGCTGCACCATCTTCTTCTGTGTCTCCTCTTGCATCTGCGCAGATCCATGCTTGTCGGGACCAGAGCTTGTCGGGGAAGCCCCCTGCTTGTCACTGGATGTGCTTGCCGCGGTTGCCGGCTCGTCATCTGCCTCCCTCTCCGCTACTAACGCAGCACTAACCACTTGATTGGTTGCCGCTATGTACAGCAGCAACTTCTCTTGTGGCCTAGGTGCGACAAGTGTTGGAGTGGAGGACAGGTATCTCTTCAAGTCTTGCAGCGCAGCCTCCACTTCTGGAGTCCATTTCAGTGGACCTGCCTTTTTCAAAATTTTGAAAAATGGCAGGGCGCGCTCAGCAGACCGAGAAATAAACCTGCTGAGGGCAGCCACGCAACCGGCAAGCTTCCATACATCCTTGACACGCTTTGGTGCTTCGATCTGCTCAATGGCCTTGATCTTGTCGGGATTGGCTTCGATTCCCCGCTGAGACACAAAGAACCCGAGAAGCTTGCCAGAAGGGACTCCAAACACACACTTCTCGGGGTTGAGCTTGAGATTGATCTTGCGCAGATTTGCAAAAGTCTCTTCTAAATCTTGGATCAGAGTTGCCCTGTCCTTGCTTTTGACCACTATATCATCCATGTAAGCTTCTACATTTCTGTGTATCTGTGGCTTCAAAGCGACATGAACTACTCTTGCAAATGTTGAACCAGCATTCTTTAATCCAAAAGGCATCCGTAGGAAACAGTACGTGCCACATGGAGTAATGAAAGCGGTTTTCTCCTCATCCTCTTCTGCCATGAAGATCTGATGGTATCCTGAATATGCGTCAAGAAATGAAAGCAAATCACATCCGGCTGTGGAGTCAACAATCTGGTCAATGCGCGGCAAGGGAAATGGGTCTTTGGGACAAGCTTTATTAACATCAGTAAAGTCAATACAAAGCCTCCATTTTCCATTTGCCTTGCGCACTACGACAGGATTGGCCAACCACGTGGGATGGAGCACTCCTCTGACAAGGCCTGCTTCTTCCAATTTCTTGATTTCTTTTGCTATGAACTCTTGGCGCTCCACTGCTTGTTTTCTGACTTTCTGCTTGACGGGCCGCACATGAGGACAAACGGCAAGGTGGTGCTCAATTACTTTCCTGGGAACACCGGGGATATCAGACGGTTGCCATGCAAACACGTCGACATTCGCCCGCAGGAAAGCAACGAGCGCGCTTTCCTATTTAGGGTCAAGCGTGGCACTGATGGTGAAGGTACCACCAGTGCCGTCCTCCTTGGCGGACACCTTCTTGGTATGTGGTGGAGCTGCCATTGCCTTCTTACACTTGCCGGTGGAGCTCGATGGTGCGTCCTCGACGGCAGCGCAGCACTCCGAAGATGTCGGGGGTGCTGATCCCACGGACACCTATGGGACCGCGGCGGACCGGGGCCCCTTTCGGTTCGGCAGGGGGGCGGAGAGTGCACGAAGAGCAGATCGAGGCGAAACGCACAAGCGACGCGATCGATTTACCCAGGTTCGGGCCGCACGGATGCGTAAAACCCTACCCCTGCTTTGGTTTGTATTGTGTTCTTGCTCGGGAGCGATGAGTGCTACAGTACACTTGGGTGGCTAGCGAGACCGAGCGTGAGAATGGTCATCCTCTCCCCTTCCCTGTTGCGCATGGGCCTCCTTTTATATGTCAAAGGGGTCACCGACAGGTGGCAACAGAGATGAGGGTAAAAAGGTAAAAGAGGTGGTGGTTGGCGCCACCGCTTACTACAGTTGTATCATACCTAACCCTGACGGCAGGGGACAAAGGCATTAAATGCCTGTCTGTGTCGCCTAGATGGTGCAGAAAGGGACCGTCAGGGGCGCCACCGTTTGCCACGATGGCTATCTTATCAGCGCCTGCTTGCCACCGCATGCCCCTGGCTGCACAGCCTCCCGCCACGTACGCCAGGAACGGTCCCAGAGCGACATGTTGGTGGGTGAGCTGGAGCGCGGGCTGCGGAGTAGTAGCTTGCTGCGGATGTTATCTTGTCGCGTCCGGGAGCTTGTCGCTCACCGGGTCTTGTCGCTTCCGGGAGCTTGTCGCTCACCGGGTCTTGCCATGACACGTGGTGCGCTGCGGCAAGTTCCTTGATATGCCTTGGTTGGTCTTCCCGGCAAGCTCCTCTTGCCGGGGTCTTTGTGCTTCGAGTGGCCTTCCCGGAAAGCTCCTCTTGCCGGGGCCTTGTGCCTTGGCTCGAATACTTTGTTCTTGAATGGCTCCAAAGGAACCACGGAGGACCTTGGCGGTCACCCGGCAAGCCTTGCCGCGGGGTGCTGCGACTGCCCGTGCATAAGTTCGGGATACTAAGGTACCCCTACTTTAGTACACCGACAGTTAGGATTTGCTTGCTGATATTTAGAACAATTTTTTGCATCTTTTATTTCAATAAAAATGGCATTGATAGCCTTTACTATGCCTATTTTACAAGTATACATGTTGCTGTTTGAAAACAGCAAGTTTACCGCTGTTGCAAAAATTCCCTAGAAAATTCAGAATGCGATAAAATGTTGAAACCTTTTGCATAATAAGATCTGATAAATTTACTGCAGCAGGAATTTTCTTTCATAATTTTTTGAGCTAGGGAAGTATGGATCTTGCTGCATTCTTTACAGACTGTCCTGTTTAGGCAGATTGCTGTTATGTTTGCATTGTTTGCATATGTTTTCTTCTTTAATGATTCTATTTGTGGATAGGACTATTAAATATGCAGAGGCATTTAGTATGCAATGTTGAATAATAGTTTTAGTGATTTGCTACAGTAGAGTATGATAAGGTTTTTGCATTGGTTTATACTAACTTATCTCACGAATCCTTGTTGAGTTTTGTGTGGATGAAGCTTTTGAGATTTAGGGAGACCATGATATGAGAGGAATTAAGGAGACACAAAAGCTCAAGCTTGGGGATGCCCAAGGCATCCCAAGATAATATTTCAAGAAGTCTCAAGCGTCTAAGCTAGGGGATGCCCCGGTTGGCATCCCACCTTTCTTCTTCAACAACTATCGGTTAGTATCAGTTGATCCTAAGTTTTTGCTTATTCACGTGATGTTTTCTATTCCTAGAATGTAATTTTATTTTGTTTTGCTTGTTTTTTGAATAAAATATCAAGATCTGAAATTATTAAATGGGATAGTCTTCACATAGCTAAATATTTATTTAACTACTCATTGATCTTCACTTATATCTTTCGGAGTAGTTTGTTGTTCATTCACGTGCTTCACATATATCCTATAAGTAAATAGTTGAATGAATTGAATATAATAAATCTGAAATTTTATATGTTTCATATGCTTATCCCATGGGGATTAAGGACTTCACATATAAGAAGTAGAGGTGGTAAATTTATTGAAGGTTAGCAAACATTGTATTGGTCACTTGAACAATTCATGAAAGAATATTGAGGGAAGAGAGATTTCACATATAAATATAATATCTTGGACATCTTTTGTAATTGTGAGCACTCATTAAAATATGACATGTTAAAAGGTTGATGTTGGACAAGGAAGACAACGTAATGGGTTATGTTTTCTTATATATGAAATAAAGTACATTGTCATGGATCATTAAACATGTTGAGCCTGCCTTTCCCCCTCATGCTAGCCAAATTCTTTGCACCAAATAGAGATACCACTTGTGCTTCCAAACATCCCTTAAACCAGTATTGCCATGAGAGTCCACCAAACCTACCTATGGATTGAGTAAGATCCTTCAAGTAAGTTGTCATCGGTGCATGCAATAAAAATTGCTCTCTAAATATGTATGATATATTAGTGTGGAGAAAATAAGCTTTATACGATCTTGTGATGTGGAAATAATAAAAGCGACAGACTGCATAATAAAGGTCCCTATCACAAGTGGCAATATAAAGTGACGTTCTTTCGCATTAAGATTTTGTGCATCCAACTATAAAAGCGCATGACAACCTCCACTTCCCTCTGCGAAGGGCCTATCTTTTATTCTTGTCTTATACCTTATGCAAGAGTCATGGTGATCTTCACCTTTCCTTTTTACATTTTATCCTTTGGCAAGCACATTGTGTTGGAAAGATCATGATATATATATCCAATTGGATGTAAGGCATCATGAACTATTATTGTTGACATTACCCTTGAGGTAAAAGGTTGGGAGGCGAATCCATAAGCCCCTATCTTTCTCTGTGTCTGATTAAAACTTGGAACCCATAAATATCACGTGAGTGTTAGCAATTGTGAAAGACTAAATGATAGTTGAGTATGTGAAGTTTGCTGAATCAAAGCTCTGACATAGGCCCTTCCTGAAAATAAGATGAATTGTGATGACCCACAAGTATAGGGTTCTATCATAGTCCTTTTGATAAGTAAGAGTGTCGAACCCGACGAGGAGCAAAAGGAAATGATGAGCGGTTTTCAGCAAGGTATTCTCTGCAAGCACTGAAATTATCGGTAACAGATAATTTTGTGATAAGGTAATTTGTAACGAGTAGCAAGTAATAAAAGTAAATAAGGTGCAGCAAGATGGCCCAATCCTTTTTGTAGCAAAGGTCATGCCTGAAAAAACTCTTATATGAAGTAAAGCGCTCCTGAGGACACATGGGAATTATTGCCAAGCTAGTTTTCATCATGTTCATATGATTCGCATTCGGTACTTTGATAATTTGATATGTGGGTGGACCGGTGCTTGGGTGTTGTCCTTACTTGGACAAACATCCCACTTATGATTAACCCCTATTGCAGGCATCCGCAACTACAACAGAAATATTAAGGTAAACCTAACCATAGCATGAAACATATGGATCCAAATCAGCCCCTTACGAAGCAACGCATAAACTAGGGTTTAAGATTCTGTCACTCTAGCGACCCATCATCTACTTATTACTTCCCAATGCCTCCCTCTAGGCCCAAACAATGGTGAAGTTTCATGTAGTCGACGTTCACATGGCACCACTAGAGGGATGACAACATACATCTCATCAAAATATCGAACGAATACCAAATTCACATGACTACTAATAGCAAGACTTCTCCCATGTCCTCAGGAACAAACGTAACTACTCACAAAACATATTCATGTTCATAATCAGAGGGGTATTAATATGCATAATGGATCTGAACATATAATCTTCCACCAAGTAAACCAACCAGCATCAATTACAAGGAGTAATCAACACTACTAGCAACCCGCAGGTACCAATCTGAGGTTTGGATACAAAGATTGGATACAAGACATGAACAAGGTTTTGAGATGAGATGGTGCTGGTGAAGATGTTGATGGAGATTGACCCCCTCCCGATGGGAGGATCGTTGGTGATGACGATGGTGATGATTTCCCCCTCCCCGAGGGAAGTTTCCCCGGCAGAACAGCTCCGCTGGAGCCCTAGATTGGTTCCGCCAAGGTTCCGCCTCGTGGCAACGGAGTCTCATCCCGAAAGCTTGCTTATGATTTTTTCCCTGATGAAAGACTCCATGTAGCAGAAGATGGGAATCAGAAGGCCACCAGGGGGCCCACGAGGCAGGGGGCGCGCCCCCACCCTCGTGGTTGGTAGGTGGCCCCCCTCTCGTACTTCTTGCGCTTAGTATTTTTTATATATTCTGGAAATAACTTCCGTGAAGTTTCAGGACTTTTGGAGCTGTTCAGAATAGGTCTCTAATATTTGCTCCTTTTCCAGCCTAGAATCCCAGCTGCCGGCATTCTCCCTCTTTATGTAAACCTTGTAAAATAAGAGAGAATAGGCATAAGTATTGTGACATAATGTGTAATAACAGCCCGTAATGCAATAAATATTGATATAAAAGCATGATGCAAAATGGACGTATCAACTTCCCCAAGCTTAGACCTCGCTTGTCCTCAAGCGAAAGCCAAAATCGAAAAATATGTCCCGTGTTTAGAGATAGAGGTGTCGATAAAAATAAAATACGGACATGAGGGCATCATGATCATTCTTAGAATAGTGATATACATACATATATATATATATATATATGTATTGTCATATGATCTCTTATGCTAAAGTAACAATTCAATCACAATTTCAAGTATGAAACATAAACTTCATTGAGAACCAACAAACTCTAATCTCAGTCATTGAGGCAATTGTAATTTATCATAACATAGGAAAGAGTCAATATAAGAGCTTTTCAGCAAGTCCACATACTCAACCATCATTTAGTCTTTCACAATTGCTAACACTCACGCAATATTTATGGGTATGAAGTTTTAATCGGACACAGAGAAATATAGGGGCTTATAGTTTTGCCTCCCAACGTTTTACCTCAAGGGTAATGTTAACAATAATAGTTCATGAAGACTCACATCCAATTAGCTATATATATCAGGATCTTTCCAACACATTGTGCTTGCCAAAGGATAAAATGTAAAAGGAAAGGTGAAGATCACCATGACTCTTATGTAAGGTAGCAGACAAAAGTAAAAGATAGGCCCTTCATAGAGGGAAGCAGAGGTTGTCATGCGCTTTTATGGTTGGATGAACAAAATCTTAATGCAAAAGAACGTCACTTTATATTGCCACTTCTGATATGGACCTTTATTATGCAGTCCGTCGCTTTTATTTCTTCCATATCACAAGATCGTATAAAGCTTATTTTCTCCGCACTACTAAGTCATACATATTTAGAGAGCAATTTTTATTGCTTGCACCAATGACAACTTACTTGAAGGATCTTACTCAATCCATAGGTAGACATGGTGGACTCTCATGGCAAAAACGGGTTTAGGGATATTTGGAAGCACAAGTAGTATCTCTACTTGGTGCAAATAAATTGGCTAGCATGAGAGCGAAAGGCAATCTCAACATGTTGGATGATCCATGACAATATAATTTATCTCAGATGTAAGAAAACATAACCCATTACGTTGTCTTCGTTGTCCAACGTCAACTCTTAGCATGTCATACTTTAATGAGTGCTCACAATCATAAAAGATGTCCAAGATAGTATATTTATATGTGAAGACCTCTCTTTCTTTATTACTTCCTATTAATTGCAACTGTGACCAAAACTATGTTTGTCAACTCTCAACAACTTTTATTCATCATACTCTTTACATGTGAGCTCATTACTCTCCATAAGATCCATATGATCTCTTTATTTCTTTTTATTTCTTCTCTTTTATTTTATTTAATTCCTCAAGATCATAGCAAAATAATCAAGCCCTTGACTCAACACTAATCTTTATTATATAGCTCACGGACTCGATTACATAGAGGGATCATAAAGCAAAACTCACAACTAGATCATACTAAAACTTTATTCTACTAGATCAAGATATTATCAAAAGGATCGAACTAAGAAAAACGGTAAAGATAAAAGTGATGGTGATACGATACCGGGGCACTCCCCCAAGCTTGGCAGTTGCCAATGGGAGTGCCCATACTAGATACTCAATTCTTCTTTTGTGAAGAAGATGATGGTTTTGTTGATGGCGTAGGCTTCTTCCTTAATTTGCGCTTGAGGACAGAATTTTGATCCCTCGGGTCATCGATCTCCTGCTCTAGGCTTAGTATCTTTTTGCATAATTCCTGCTTGTTTTCCTGCAAGAGGCGAAAAGGGATAAACTCGATCTTAGGTTTCTTTGTTCTATCTGGGAGGCTTGACTTTTTGAACTCCACATGCATGTCCCCAGGTTGAGGTAATGGAACTTCATCTTCATCTGAGCTCGTCTCTTCCTTTCCCTTAGGTTCATAGTCCTCTTCTTCTTCCGTAGTCCAATCACAATGCTCCACATCCCCATAGACCTTAGGATCTGCAAGGTAATCGGCCACATAGCTTTCTCCTTCCGAATCCCAGGATGACATGTTGCTCAAATCTGTAGCAGGACAGCTCGAAACAAAGACAGGAGATATTTGCGTGATACGATGGTCAAAACCTTCGGGAGATTATATAATGATTTTTTACCGACCAAAAGGAGTATCGTGCAAGAAAACAGAGTCCGAAGAGCGCACGAGGTGCCCACGAGGCAGGGGGCGCGCCCAGGGGGGTGGAGCACGCCCTCCACCCTCGTGGAAGCCTCATGTCCTTTCCGGTCTGCTTCTTATTTTCCTATTTTCTTAAATATTCCAAAACGGAGAAAATTGCCATTAGAACTGTTTTGGAGTCGGTTTACTTACCGTACCACGTACCTATTCCTTTTCGGAGTCTGAAACGTTCCGGAAAGTGTGCCTTATGTAGTCCTCCGGGGTTACGGTTTCAATAATATTAGTTTCAACATTTATGGGATTACCTGAGATATAATGTTTGATTCTTTGACCATTCACCACCTTCGGATTTGTGCCTTCGAAGTTGTTGATTTTTATGGCACCGGAACGATAGACCTCCTCGATAATGTAAGGACCTTCCCATTTAGAGAGAAGTTTGCCTATAAAAAATCTTAAACGAGAGTTGTATAAAAATACACAATCACCTACATTGAACTCATGCTTTTGTATCCTTTTATCATGCCATCTTTTAACTTTTTCTTTAAACAGCTTGGATTTTCATAAGCCTGGGTTCTCCATTCATCAAGTGAGCTAATGTCAAAAAGGCTCTTCTCACCAGCAAGTTTGAAGTCATAGTTGAGCTCTTTTATAGCCCAATATGCCTTATGTTCTAATTCAAGAGGTAAGTGACATGCTTTACCATAAACCATTTTGTATGGAGACATACCCATAGGATTTTTATATGCAGTTCTATAGGCCCATAATGCATCATCAAGTTTCTTGGACCAATTCTTTCTAGATCTATTGACAGTCTTTTGCAAAATTAATTTGAGCTCTCTGATACTTAATTCTATTTGACCACTAGACTGTGGGTGATAAGGAGATGTAATTCTATGATTAACATCATACTTAGCAAGCATTTTACAAAAGGCACCATGAATAAAATGTGAACCGCCATCAGTCATTAAATATCTAGGGACTCCAAACCTCGGGAAAATAACTTCTTTAAGCATCTTAATAGAGGTGTTATGATCAGCACTACTAGTTGGAATAGCTTCTACCCACTTAGTAACGTAATCAACAACGACTAAAATATGTGTATACCTGTTAGAGGAAGGAAAAGGTCTAATATAATCAAAGCCCCAAACATCAAATGGTTCAATAACAAGTGAATAATTCATAGGCCTTTCTTGACGTCTACTAATATTACCAATTCTTTGACATTCATCACAAGACAAGACAAACTTACGGGCATCCTTGAAGAGAGTAGGCCAATAAAAACCGGATTGCAATACCTTATGTGCAGTTCTATCTCCAGCATGGTGTCCTCCATAAGACTCGGAGTGACACTTGCGTAGGATCAATTCCTGTTCATGCTTAGGTACACAACATCTAATAATATCATCTACCCCTTCTTTATAAAGATGTGGGTCATCCCAAAATTAATGTCTCAAATCATAGAAGAACGTTTTCTTTTGCTGGTATGTGAAACTAGGTGGTATAAATTTAGCAACAATATAATTAGCATAATCAGCATACCATGGAGCAGTACGAGAAGCATTTATGACATTTAATTGTTCATCGGGAAAGATATCATCAATAGGTAGTGGGTCATCAAGAATATTTTCTAACCTAGACAAGTTGTCTGCAACGGGGTTCTCGGCTCCCTTTCTATCAATAATATGCAAATCAAATTCTTGTAGCAGGAGAACCCGTCTACTAAGTCTAGATTTAGCATCTTTCTTTTCCATAAGGTATTTAGTAGCAGCATGATGAGTGTGAATAGTTACTTTAGAATCAACAATATAAGGTCTGAACTTATCACAAGCAAAAACAACTGCTAAAAATTCTTCTTTAGTAGTAGCATAATTTCTCTGGGCATTGTCTAAAGTTTTACTAGCATATTGGATAACATTTAATTTCTTATCAACTCTTTTCCCTAGAACAACACCTACAGCATAATCACTAGCATCACACATAATTTCAAAGGGTAAATCCCAATCAAGTGGCTGGACAATAGGTGCAGAAATCAATGCTTTCTTAAGTATTTCAAATGCTTCTACACAATCATCATCAAAGACAAAAGGAATATATTTTTGTAATAGATTAGTCAGAGGCCGAGAAATTTTTGAGAAGTCCTTAATGAACCTCCTATAAAAACCGGCATGACCGAGGAAGCTTCTTATACCTTTAATGTCCTTGGGACATGGCATCTTTTCAATAGCATCAACTTTAGCTTTATGAACTTCAATGCCTCTTTCAGAAATTTTATGACCCAAGAAATACCTTCATTAACCATAAAGTGGCATGTCTCCCAGTTCAAGACAAGATTAGTTTCTTCACATCTCTCGAAAACTCGATCAAGGTTGCTCAAGCAATCATCAAAAGAGGATACATAAATGGAGAAATCGTCCATGAAAACCTGACATATCTTTTCACAAAAGTCAGAAAATATAGCCATCATGCATCTTTGAAAGGTAGCAGGTGCATACATAAACCAAAAGGCATACGTCTATAAGGAAAAGTACCGAAAGGTCAAGTAAAAGTGGTCTTTGCTTGATCATCAGTTGACACATGTATTTGAGAGAAGCCAGAGTAACCATCTAGAAAGCAAAAATGTGTATGTTTGGATAATCTTTCTAGCATTTGATCAATAAAAGGCAAAGAATAATGATCTTTTTAGTAGCTTTATTTAATTTGCGGAAATCAATTACCATCCTATAACCTGTAATAATTCTTTGCGGAATCAATTCATCTTTATCATTAGGAACAACGGTAATACCTCCATTCTTAGGGACACAATGGACAGGACTTACCCACTGACTATCAGCAACGGGATAAATTATACCTGGCTCAAGGAGCTTTAATATTTCCTTTCTTACCACTTCTTTCATCTTAGGATTCAGCCGTCGTTGGTGATCAATAACTGGTTTGGTGACTTTCTCCAAATTTATTTTGTGTTGACACAGAGTGGGACTAATGCCCTTAAGATCATCAAGAGTATATCCAATAGCAGCACGGCGCTTCTTTGGAGTTTTCAATAATTTCTCTTCTTCATGCTCTGAAAGGTTAGCACTAATAATAACAGGATATATCTTCTTTTCATCAAGATAAGCATATTTAAGAGTATCAGGTAATGGTTTAAGCTCAAACACGGGATCACCCTTGGGTGGAGGAGGATCCCCTAGGATTTCAACAGGCAAATTGTGTTTCAGAATGGGTCCTTATTTAAAGAATACTTCATCTATTTCCCATCTTTCATTCATAAACATATCATTCTCATGGTCTAGCAAATATTGTTCTAAAGGATCATTAGGAGGCACATCAATAAAAGCAAGACCAATAATTTCATCTTTACTAGGCAATTCTTCATCACAGGGTTGTCTATGAAATTTAGCAAAATTAAACTCATGAGACATATCACCCAAAACAATAGTAACAACATCCTTTTCGTAGTCTATCCTGGCATTAACAATATTCAAGAAGGGTCTGCCAATTATAATGGGGCAAAAGCTATCTTGTGGGGAACCAAGAACAAGAAAATCAGCAGGATATTTAACTTTCCCACACAAGACTTCAACATCTCTAACAATCCCAATTGGTGAAATAGTATCTATATTGGCAAGCTTAATTGTAACATCAATCTCTTCTATCTCGGCAGGTGCAATATCATGCATAGTTTCTTTGTATAAGGAATGAGGTATTGCACTAGCACTAGCACCCATATCACATAAGCCATGATAACAATTATCTGCTATTTTAACAGAAATAACAGGCATGCCTACAACAGGCCTATGTTTATTTTTAGCATCAGGTCTAGCAATTCTAGCAGCTTCATCACAAAAGTAAATAACATGCCCATCAATATTATCAGCCAAGAGATCTTTAACCATAGCAATATTAGGTTCAACTTTAATTTGCTCATGGGGTTTGTGTGTCCTAATATTACTTTTGTTGACTACAGTTGAAGCTTTAGCATGATCCTTAATTCTAACAGGGAAAGGTGGTTTCTCAACATAAGTAGTGGGAACAACAGGATCATCATAAGTGATAGTTTTTTCTTCAACTTTAATAGGTGCAACTACTTTTGTTTCAATGGGAGGATTATATTTAAACCACTTCTCCTTAAGGAGATCAACATGAGTAGCAAAGGATTCACAGAAAGAAGCTACTATCTCAGAGTCAAGTCCATATTTAGTGCTAAATTTACGGAAAACAACGGTATCCATAAAAGATTTAACACAATCAAACTTAGGTGTTATATCTGACTCCTTACCTTCGTCGAGATCCCAATCTTCAGAGTTGCGTTTAATTCTCTCCAATAAATTCCATTTGAATTCAATAGTCTTCATCATAAAGGAACCAGTACAAGAAGTATCGAGCATGGAGCGATTGTTGTTAGAAAGTCGAGCATAAAAATTTTGAATAATCATTTCTCTTGAGAGCTCATGATTGGGGCATGAATATAACATTGACTTAAGCCTCCCCCAAGCTTGAGCAATGCTTTCTCCTTCGCGAGGCCAAAAATTATATATATAATTACGATCACGATGAATAAGATGCATAGGATAAAACTTCTGATGGAATTCCAATTTCAACCGTTTGTAGTCCCATGATCCCATATCATCACATAGCCTATACCATGTCAATGCATCTCCCTTCAAAGATAAAGGGAAGACCTTCTTCTTGATAACATCATCGGGCATACCTGCAAGCTTAAATAATCCACAAACTTCATCCACATAGATTAAGTGTAAGTCGGGATGCAATGTTCCATCTCTTGCAAAAGGATTAGCTAGCAGTTTCTCTATCATACCCGAAGGAATTTCGAAGTAAACATTTTCATTTTCAGTAGGTCCAGTAGGTTGAGGAGCAACTATTTGTTCTACCGGTCGGGGTGAAGATACCCCAAACAAGCCCCTCAAAGGATTGCTTTCCATAGTAACAAGTGACAGTAAATTTCACCACACTATATAATTTTTTCCTTACCAAATTCAACCTACCAAAGGCGCTTCACTCCCCGGCAATGGCGCCAGAAAAGAGTCTTCATGACCCACAAGTATAGGGGATCTATCATAGTCCTTTCGATAAGTAAGTGTGTCGAACCCAACGAGGAGCAGAAGGAAATGATAAGCGGTTTTCAGCAAGGTATTCTCTGCAAGCACTGAAATTATCGGTAACAGACAATTTTGTGATAAGGTAATTTGTAACGAGTAGCAAGTAATAAAAGTAAATAAGGTGCAGCAAGATGGCCCAATCCTTTTTGTAGCAAAGGACAAGCCTGGACAAACTCTTATATGAAGTAAAGCGCTCCCGAGGACACATGGGAATTATCGTCAAGCTAGTTTTCATCACGTTCATATGATTCGCGTTCGGTACTTTGATAATTTGATATGTGGGTGGACCGGTGCTCGGGTGCTGTCCTTACTTGCAAAAACATCCCACTTATGATTAACCCCTATTGCAAGCATCCACAACTACAACAGAAGTATTAAGGTAAACCTAACCATAGCATGAAACATATGGATCCAAATCAGCCCCTTACGAAGCAACGCATAATCTAGGGTTTAAGCTTCTGTCACCCTAGAAACCCATAATCTACTTATTACTTCCCAATGCCTCCCTCTAGGCGCAAACAATGGTGAAGTGTCATGTAGTCGACGTTCACATGACACCACTAGAGGGATGACAACATACATCTCATCAAAATATCGAACGAATACCAAATTCACATGACTACTAATAGCAAGACTTCTCCCATGTCCTCAGGAACAAACGTAACTACTCACAAAGCATATTCATGTTCATAATCATAGGGGTATTAATATGCATAATGGATCTGAACATATAATCTTCCACCAAGTAAACCAACTACCATCAACTACAAGGAGTAATCAACACTACTAGCAACCCACAGGTACCAATCTGAGGTTTGGATACAAAGATTGGATACAATAGATGAACTAGGGTTTGATATGAGATGGTGTTGGAGAAGATGTTGATGGAGATTGACCCCCTCCTGATGAGAGGATCGTTGGTGATGATGATAGTGATGATTTCCCCCTCCCGGAGGGAAGTTTCCCTGGCAGAACAGCTCCGCAGGAGCCCTAGATTGGTTCCGCCTCGTGGCGGCGGAGTCTCGTCCCGAAAGCTTGCTTATGATTTTTCCTTGACGAAAGACTCCATATAGCAGAAGATGGGCATCGGAGGGCCACCAGGGGGCCCACGGGGCAGGGGGCGTGCCCAGGGGGTAGGGCGCGCCCCCACCCTCGTGGCTGGTAGGTGGCCCCCCTCTGGTACTTCTTGTGTTCGGTATTTTTTATATATTCTGGAAATAACTTTCGTGATGTTTCAGGACTTTTTGAGCTGTGCAGAATAGGTCTCTAATATTTTGCTCCTTTTCCAGCCCAGAATCCCAACTGCCGACATTCTCCCTCTTTATGTAAACCTTGTAAAATAAGAGAGAATAGGCATAAGTATTGTGACATAATGTGTAATAACAGCCCATGATGCAATAAATATCGATATAAAAGCATGATGCAAAATGGACGTGTCAAATTGTAATTGTTTGATGACTAATAACACGGTTTGTTAGTTTCCAAGAAAGTTTATGATCTATACTTTAACATGTGAATAGCTTGTTACTTGATCATGAGAAGTCCTATGAGTTGAGTTACTGTTATGATATAAAATGGTGCTAGAAAAGGTGATTGAAATTATCATTGAACAAACTTGTGCACCTGCTAGCATTCACACTTCATAAATTATTTCTTTTATCATTTACCTACTCGAGGACGAGTAGGAATTAAGCTTGGGGATGCTGATACGTCTCCAACGTATCTATAATTTATGAAGTATTCATGCTATTATATTATCTATTTTACATGTTTATGGGATTTACTAAACACTTTTATATTATTTTTGGGACTAACCTATTAACCGGAGGCCCAGCCCAAATTGTTGTTTTCTTGCCTATTTCAGTGTTTCGAAGAAAAGGAATATAAAACGGAGTCCAAAGGGAAAGAAACCTTTGGGAGAGTTATTTTTGGAACGGAAGCAATCCAGGAGACTTGGAGTAGACGTCAGGGAAGCTTCGAGGAAGCCACGAGGCAGGGAGGCACGCCCTACCCCCTAGGCGTGCCACACCCTCGTGGGCCCCTCGTGGCTCCCCTGGCCGACTTCTTTCACCTATATATGTCCATATACCCTAAAAACATCGAGGAGGACAATAGATCAAGAGTTCCGCCACTAGAAGCCTCCGTAGCCATCGAAAACCAATATAGACCCGTTCTGGCACGCTACCGGAGGGGGATCCCTCTCTGGTGGCCATATTCATCATCCCGGTGCTCTCCATGATGAGGAGGGAGTAGTTCACCCTTGGGGATGAGGGTATGTACCAGTAGCTATGTGTTTGCTCTCTCTCTCTCTCTCGTGTTCTTGAGTCGGCACGATCTTGATGTATCACGAGCTTTGCTATTATATTTGGATATTATGATGTTTCTTCCCCTCTACTCTCTTGTAATGGGTTGAGTTTTCCCTTTGAAGTTATCTTATCGGATTGAGTCTTTAAGGATTTGAGAACACTTGATGTATGTCTTGCATGTGCTTATCTGTGGTGACAATGGGATATCACGTGATCCACTTGATGTATGTTTTGGTGATCAACTTGCGGGTTCCGCTCGTGAACTTATGCATAGGGTTTGGCACACGTTTTCATCTTGACTCTCCGGTAGAAACTTTGGGGCACTCTTTGAAGTACTTTGTGTTGGTTGAATAGATGAATCTGAGATTGTGTGATGCATATCGTATAATCATACCCATGGATACTTGACGTGACATTGGAGTATCTAGGTAACATTAGGGTTTTGGTTGATATGTGTATTAAGGTGTTATTCTAGTACGAACTCTTGAATATATCGATCCGAAAGAATAACTTTGAGGTGGTTTCGTACCCTACAATAATCTCTTCGTTTGTTCTCCGCTATTAGTGACTGAGGGAGTCCTGGATTAGGGGGTCTCCGGACAGCCGGATTATATCCTTTGTCCGGACTATTGGACTATGAAGATACAAGATTGAAGACTTCGTCTTGTGTCCGGATGGGACTCTACTTGGCGTGGAAGGCAAGCTAGGCAATATGGATATGTATATCTCCTCCTTTGTAACCGACCATGTGTAACCCTAGCCCCCTCCGGTGTCTATATAAACCGGAGGGTTTTAGTCCGTAGGACAACATACAATCATACCATAGGCTAGCTTCTAGGGTTTAGCCTCTCTGATCTCGTGGTAGATCTACTCTTGTACTACCCATATCATTAATATTAATAAAGCAGGACGTAGGGTTTTACCTCCATCAAGAGGGCCCGAACCTGGGTAAAACATCGTGTTCCCTGCCTCCTGTTACCATCTGCCTTAGACGCACAGTTCGGGACCCCCAACCCGAGATCCACCGGTTTTGACACCGACATTGGTGCTTTCATTGAGAGTTCCTCTGTGTCGTCGCCGTTAGGCTTGATGGCTCCTAGTATCATCGATAGTGATGCAGTCCAGGGTGAGACTTTTCTCCCCGGACAAATCTTTGTGTTCGGTGGCTTCGCCTGCGGGCCAACTCGCTTGGCCATCTGGAGCAGATCAAAAGTTACGCCCCTGGCCACCAGGTCAGGTTTGGAAGCTTAAACTGCACGGCCGATATCCGCGGAGACTTGATCTTCGACGGATTCGAGCCCTGCCTTGTGCGTCACGCGGTCACGATGAGTACAATTTAGCTCTGCCATCGGACAGTGTTCAAGAAATCACACCGGCAGCCGCTCCAACCCTTAATTTGGAGCCAGTTGCGCCTCCCATGGACGGGTGGATAGACCCCGCCACAGTGGCCGCATCCCCAACGGTGATCGAGCCGAATATCGATCTTACCCTTCACGAGAGACGTGTTGTTAAACTGTCGGATACTTCTCCGGCCACGGACTCCGAACTGCCTGCGCCCGTTCCTATCGAATCCGGTTGGGCGCCGATCATGGAGTTTACCTCCGTGGATATCTTTCAGCACTCGCCCTTCGGCGACATACTGAATTCATTAAAGTCTCTCTCCTTATCAGGAGAGTCCTGGCCGAAATATGTCCGGCAGGATTGGGATGCGGATGATGAAGAAATTCGCCGCCCACCCACCACCCACTTAGTAGCCACTGTCGATGACTTAACCGACATGCTCGACTCCGACTCCGAAGACATCCACGGTATGGACGACGATGCAGGAGACGAACAGGAACCGCTGCCCACAGGGCACTGGACGCCCACTTCATCACATGACGTATACATGGTGGACACACCAAAAGAAGACGACGCCGAGGATGCAACGAAGGGTTGTCCCCTCGAGAAGCAGTCAAAGCGACGACGTAAGCACTGCTCAAAATCCCGCCTCGGCAGAAACAACGATCATATAGACCCAGCGTTAGAGCAGGGCGAACCATCGCCGGACCATGGCAACACGGAGAATCAAACCGAACAACCCGACTCTATCAAAGATAATAGTCCGGATGACATCACACCGGACAGACACCCGGAGCAACAGAATGCCCATCAAAGGCTCGTTGCCACCGCGAGGATTCTAAAAAAGCATAAGCAAAGGTTCAAGGCTGCGCAAGACACACTCAGAATTAGATGGAGTAAAGTGCTCAACACAGCAGCGAAGTACGGCGGTAATCACCCAACCAAGAGCTACCCGGACTGGAAGTTGCTACCCGAATTTGATGAGGAGGCCTTAGATCCCCCGCAACCAAAAATTAAAACAGCCATCTGGCTGGACAGATGACCTCACAGCCAACATAGAGTGGCAAACAACGCCGCACGTAAGCCAATACGCGATCCACGCGAGGGCTCGCATCAAAAGGACGGTGCAACCAGATCCATCTATGGACCACGCAAGCGCGCTCCAGCATACGATGCAACACAACAAACATCCGAACAACGCGGTACACCCAGATACAGGCGTGCCGCACACCCCCTATGTTTCACCGACGAGGTGCTGGACCATGAATTTCCAGAGGGATTCAAACCCGTAAACATAGAGGCATACGACGGAACAACAGACCCAGGGGTCTGGATTGAGGACTATATCCTCCATATCCATATGGCTCGAGGAGATGATCTCCACGCCATTATGTATTTACCCCTCAAACTCAAAGGGCCAGCTCGGCACTGGCTTAAAAGCCTCCCCGAATGCTCCATTCGAAGCTGGGAAGAGCTCGAAGACGCTTTTCGGGCAAATTTTCAAGGGACTTGTGTCCGACCTCCGGACGCCGACGATTTGAGCCATAAAACTCAACAGCCCGGAGAGTCAGCCCGAAAGCTTTGGAACAGGTTTCTTACTAAAAAGAACCAAATAGTCGACTGTCCAGACGCCGAAGCCTTGGCAGCTTTTAAGCATAGCATCCGCGATGAATGGCTTGCCAGACACCTCGGCCAAGAAAATCCGAGAACAATGGCAGCATTAACAAGCCTCATGACCCGCTTTTGCGCGGGTGAGGATAGCTGGCTAGCCAGATGCAGCACCAGCGACCCAAGTACATCCGAAGTTAGAGATTGAAATGGGAAATCACGACGCAGCAAAAATAATACGTGCCGGAATAAAGAAGACAGCCCGAAGAGCATGGCAGTAAACGCCGGATTCAGAAGCTCTCGGCCAGGTCAGCAAAAGCCGCCCTCTAAAGGCAGCAGAGACGAACTATCCAGCTTAAACAAAATTTTGGACCAAATATGTCATATCCATAGCACCCCTGGTAAACCCGTTAATCATACCCACAGAGAATGTTGGGTCTTCAAGTAGTCCGGCAAGCTCAACGCCGTACACAAGGGGGAGGATACACCAAGCGAAGACGAGGATGAGCCTCTCAAGCAAGACACTAGGGAACAAAAGAAATTTCCACCAGAAATCAAAACAGTAAACATGTTACACGTGATCAAGGGGAGAAACAAAGCAGCACTCCTAGAGAAATACGCCAAAGGGCCTATCACCGCGGAGTCCTGCCACTGGTCGTCCCAACCGATCACTTTTGACCATCGGGATTACTCAGCAAGTATCCGGCGCGCAGGATGGCCTGCCTTGGTATTAGACCCAATAATTGACGGATACCTCTTCACACGAGTCCTGATGGACGGTGGCAGCAGTCTAAACCTGATATATCAGGACACAATCCGCAAAATGGGGATAGACCCAACGAAAATTCGCCACAACAATACTACCTTTAAACGAGTAATGACAGGCCCAGGGGCTCATTGCACGGGCTCCCTGCTACTAGAGGTTATATCTGGCTTCCCCGATAACCTCCGTAGCGAAAATTTAACCTTCCACATTGCTCCGTTCCAAAGTGGCTATCAAGCACTACTTGGATGCGAAGCTTTTGCTTGCTTTAATGCAATACCGCATTACGCTTCCCTCACGCTTAAGATGCCCGGTCCATGTGGCATCATTACAGTGAATGGAAATATTGAGCAATCCTTGCACGCCGAAGAGAGTGCGACTGCCTGGGCAGGCGCACACTAAGAACGGCCTCACCAACTAAAGCATTTGATAGGTCGTCAAGACCACGGACACGGTTAAACGAGTCCGGCGCAGCTACATGTAATTCATACAGGTTTGATGGCCACACCCCTATTACAAATATAAGGGGCTCGACGCGCGCAGACAAGTGGCAATTTTTACTCATCTTGAATTGTACATGGTTTCTTTAAACCTGCCTTTTCGCACGACAACTTTTCACCTAAGTTCCTCTCTTTTACAGATGACCATCGTGCTACACCCGTCCAGGATACGGCACAACAGAGACACGGGAGCAAACGTGCAGCAGGGACCCGTTCCAAGGATTCTTTTTAGATTAAGACCCTGCATAAACCTTTTTTACTGTCTCTTGTTGATACCCATCCCTCGGATTCTCAGTACAATTGAGAAGGATGCTGATGTCTTGGCATGTGGCCACGTCAGAATCATGCACGTACCTGGACACCAGGGGCTTCTTACAAAGGGCACGGTTTAGGCCCGGTTTATACCATAAAGACCGAATACCTTAGGGAGTGTTCAGCGTCGCGAGTTTGGCCTTATATGCATCAGCTCCGAATCACGTCTTTGGTCAAATGTTGGGTTTGCCCGGCTCCTGTGTTTTGTTGCCTTACGTTCCGCTCTATGGGCTAAGGTGGCACCAGGAGAACTACTGCGATTGTGCCGCGGTTCATCCGGACAAGCACCTCAGTAGAGAAAGCCAAAAACTGACTGTCATGATATAGCGTGAGACTGGTCAACCACTCGATGACCTATCAGAATGTTAGAATTCCTCCGCCTTAACAAAGGGCCGTTTCCCGGCCAGGCATCTACACACCCTGAATTCGGGAGAGTGCGGAGCCACCAGGGGCTATATAGTAGCCCCACTGTCAAACTCCTATGGCTAAGTGAAAGTGTTAAAGCATTATAGTTCGGTTGCCTAGTTCGCTGCGCCATCACCTCCTTATTAGGACCAAGACGTTGGATTAAGTGTTAATACGCATCTTCTGCGAACACCCCCGCATTATATGCGTGGGGGCTGAAGCCGACGACTACAATCTTTCAGGTTATACACATGTATACATAAACGGCCGCATGGGAGGCATCATATTACTTTCGGACAAAAGTATAAATACAGCCTTAATAAATTTCATAAAAACATTGTGTTTACAATGGGAATACATGTCACTCAAACATAATATTCTTCAAGCACTGGGCCTCTAACAAATGAGCGCCCTCAAGAACTTCTTTGAAATAGTGCTCGACAGCCACTCGGCCTATGGCCGAACCCTGCGCCGCAATAGTGATAGCATCCATCTCCGCCCAGTATGCTTTGACACGGGCAAGGGCCATCCGCGAGCCCTCTATACACGCCGACCTCTTCATCGCACTGATGCGCGGCACCGCTCCAAGGAACTGCTGCACTAAGCTGAAATAGCTGTTCGGCTTCGGTTTTTCAGGCCATGGATGATCTACAACGGCCTCATGGTGAGTCCGGACAACCTGTTGAGTTCGGCCCATTCGGCTAGCTGATCAGTCAATGGAAGCGGACGCTCTGGAACGTTAAACTGCAACCAGAACAGCTTGTCCACTTCACGATCTGTTTGATCTCGGAAGTATTCGGCCGCATTGACAGCGCTCGCCGCCAAGTCCATATATGCGTCTGCCGAACTACACAGCCGATCCAGAAGGGCATACCGCGGATCTCCGAACTTCCTCCGCAGCAAGAAGGGCTTCCCAGCCGCAATATCCCCAGCTTCATGCAGCTCTTCCTTCTTTGCCCTCATAGCAGAGCGGGTGTCTTTGGTCGCCACCATGGCCTTTTCAATGTCCATCGCCTTCGCTCGATTTTCTTCTTCAAGGAGCCGGCAGCGGTCGGCAGTGTCTTTCAACTTTACAGCCATCTTGGCCATCTTATCTTTGCTCTCGCAATGTGCAGCCTTTTCGGCTCTTAACTCTTCGGCCACCTTTAAAGTGGCCGCATTACTAATTCTTGCTTGTTCCTTGGCTCGGGCAAGTTCCGCCCGAAGGGTCTCCATGGTGGCAGCTCCATCTGCAATCACAACATATTAAAGATACTGGTGTTATGCTGCTCTTACTATGTGACATTCACCAAAAAACATTACTTACCCTGTGCCTCGTCAAGCCTCTTGTTAACAAGCTCGATGTTGGCATAAAATGTCGGCTTTAGCTCGGCAAACTCATTAGTCCAGCTAGCCACCGGAGCTTCCACCACCTGCACATAAAGGCAGTTTGGTTATTACCCAAGACTACGATCCTCTGTTCGCCGCCGTTCTCGATGACAACCAGAGTCTCAAGGGCTACTATCTACACAGGGCACACCTAAAAATGTGCAATACTATCAAAAAGTATATCATTTCACGTACCTCAAAGCCCGTCAGTAGACTCATAAAAGCTTCATGCAATCCGCTTTCGGCGGACGAAATTCTTTCCATCACTGTACCCATCAACGTACGGTGTTCTTCTGAGATGGCCGCTCGCTCCAACAGCTCCCTCAATACGTCCGACCGCATACCAGATGGTGCTAGACTCTTTTGTTTGCTCTCTTCAAGAGCCGGACGCTGGGGACTTCGGGTGACTATAAGATTATCTTCTGGCCTCACCGGATCCGGAGAGGCCCTCCGTGATGACACTTCAAGGTCGCCCGCTTCTTGAGCGGGGGAGTCCGGGGGAGGCGTTTCGCTCTCCATCATCTCCGAAAGAAGATCCCCCGAAGACGAGCTCTGCTGAGAAGGGCTAGGATCCGAGCTGCAAGATAAACGCTTCCGTTATTTTCCTCAGAGGTAAGGTAGTATATCTCTACTAGTAAAGTACTTTTTGATTACTTACAGCTTGTTGGAGGGCTGATCCTCGCGCGGACTTTGTGCGGCAAGAGAACCCTCCAAGGTAGGACTCTCTGGTGGAGGCTTCTTCTCCCGTTTGGAAGCCTTGGTTTCCGGATCTTCAGAGGCAGTCCTCTTCCTTCCCCGAAGCGAGAGAAGGTCAGATTCTTCCCCTTGGTTATCCTCCTTCACGAAGGCGCTCATTCCCTCGGTTGGAATTGGTAGCGATGGGGGCCCGCTTCCGACCTCATTATTCCCCCTTTATCTTCCTTTGAGGGCTCCGGGCAAGGTGCTAGCTCGAGCATCTTTTCCAGTACCAGATTCTCCAAACCCTCGGGAAGGGGGGCCGAACACCAAATCATCTTCGCCCCAGTTAGCCAGTCCTGGTCAAAGAGCGATTTCCCAGAATGACATCATGGTAAATGAAAGACGGTGTGTTCGGCTAAAGGATTACTTACTTGGTCGGCGGTACGGTTGCTGCTCAGGCCCACGTCCTCGGTAGTATCCAGACACTCTATTTGGGGTCCGAAGAATGATTTGTACATCTCCGTGTGCGTCAGGCCGAGGAAATTCTGAATGGTGTGCGGCCCTTCTGGGTTGAACTCCCACATGCGGGGGGGGGGGGGGGGGGGGGGGGGTGTTTGCAAGGCTGGACTCGACGAACCAGCATGACTTGCACCACCGTAACCAGACTGAAATCTTCTTCAAAGAGATCCTGAATGCGGCTCTGCAGTATAAGCACGTACTTGGCTGGACCCCAGCTCAGTCCTCTGCTAATCCATGACATCAGTTGTGGTGGAGGGCCCGAGCAAAAAGCAGGGGCAGCCACCCACTTGGCACTTCTGGGAGTTGTGATGTAAAACCACTCCCGTTGCCATAATCCGGACACCTCTGGAAAGGAACCTTTTAGCCACGGAGCTCCTGCTATCTTGCTTATTAATGCGCCTCTGCACGCTGCATACTGCCCCTCGACCATCTTCGGCTTCACATCAAAGGTCTTGAGCCACAGGCCGAAGTGAGGGATAATGCGGAGGAAGGCCTCACACACGACAATGAATGCCGAGATATGAAGAAAGGAGTCCGGGGCTAGATCGTGGATATCTAGCCCGTAATAGAACATCAAACCCCTAACAAAGGGATACAGGGTGAGGCCTAGGCCTCGGAGGAAGTGGGAAATGAACACAACGTTCTTGTTGGGTTCGGGAGTAGGGACGACCTGCCCTCGGGCAGGCAGCCGATGCGAAACCTCGGCGGTCAGGTATCTGGCCTCCCTCAACTTCTTGATATCCTCTTCCGTAACGGAGGAGGGCATCCACCGGCCTTGAAGGCTAGATCCGGACATGATTGAAGGTCCGAAGCACCTGACCTGGGCTTTGGGTGTTAGAACTCGAGGCGGGGGAAGGATTCGATTGAGCAAGGGAGGGAAAAAAGTAAAAGCCTTGTCCCTTTATAAAGAGGGTGAATATCAAGCGTCCTCTCCGTAGCCGTTTGGGACTTGCCTATAATCTAGGAGTCCTAGACACGGTTGGGTTACCCACAACTATATTGATGAGAATCCCGTAATTAGGGGAACACGATCTCTGCTTCGACAAGACGTGTCAAGAAACCGCTTCGCGTTATGTGTGGAGCTGGTTAAAGAAAAACGGTTCGAATAATCACCGAGCCATGGCATGATGTCATGTTGCCAAAACGTGTCGGCAGATTAAAATTTGTGGAAATATTATTCTCTCTACGGTGGTATGTGGAACTTATTTTGCAGGGTTGGACACTATCCTTGTATTCAAATTCTTCCGTGATGTATTTGGAGGAAGAACTCGCCTTGCAATGCCGAAGACAACACTGTGCACCGGACTCATCGTCATTGAAGCCTGGTTCAGGGGCTACTGAGTGAGTCCTGGATTAGGGGGTCTCCGGACAGCCGGATTATATCCTTTAGCCGGACTGTTGGACTATGAAGATACAAGATTGAAGACTTCGTCTCGTGTCCGGATGGGACTCTACTTGGCGTGGAAGGCAAGCTAGGCAATACAGATATGTATATCTCCTCCTTTGTAACCGACCTTGTGTAACCCTAGCCCCCTCCAGTGTCTATATAAACCGGAGGGTTTTAGTCCGTAGGACAACATACAATCATACCATAGGCTAGCTTCTAGGGTTTAGCCTCTCTGATCTCGTGGTAGATCTACTCTTGTACTACCCATATCATTAATATTAATCAAGCAGGACGTAGGGTTTTACCTCCATCAAGAGGGCACGAACCTGGGTAAAACATCGTGTTCCCTGCCTCCTGTTACCATCCGCCTTAGACGCACAGTTCGGGACCCCCTACCCGAGATCCGCCGGTTTTGACACCGACAGTGACTTTGGAGTGACTCTTTGTTGCATGTTGAGTGATAGTTATATGATCCAATTATGTTATTATTGTTGAGAGAACTTGCACTAGTGAAAGTATGAACCCTAGGCCTTGTTTCCTAGCATTGCAATACCGTTTGTGCTCACTTTTATCTTTAGTTACCTTGCTGTTTTTATATTTTTAGATTACAAAAACCTATATCTATCATCCATATTGCGCTTGTATCACCATCTCTTCGCCGAACTAGTGCACCTATACAATTTACCATTGTATTGGGTGTGTTGGGGACACAAAAGACTCTTTGTTATTTGGTTTCAGGGTTGTTTGAGAGAGACCATCTTCATCCTACGCCTCCCACAGATTGATAAACCTTAGGTCATCCACTTGAGGGAAATTTGCTGTTGTCCTGCAAACCTCTGCACTTGGAGGCCCAACAACATCTACAAGAAGAAGGTTGTGTAGTAGACATCAACCGTCAAGTGACTTAATCATCATATGCCATGTAGGTCATAGAAGCAACAATCTTGGGAAGGAGATGATGATAAAGCTCAAGGCGGTTTATACATTAGTAGAACAACTATACACCGGAGCTCAGTGTACGGTAGCCACCATCTCCCCGAGTAATCAAGCTCCATCTCTTCTCAGCAACGTTTTAAGCCAACTTTCTGTTCTGCCTGCCCGTATTGAAGAAAACAAATGGTCGGCTGCTAGAGCCAGTGCCATTACAACTCTAAGCCAGGGAAAGGCATGGCAGTCAGAATTAGACCCGGCTGAGCTAGCCACTGGCTGACCTAGTTTCAAAGAGGACAGGTCTGCTTTTGATTAGAAAGATTTTGCTGCGTGTGTGAAGGAAATGCGTCTCTTGGAGAGCCTGCTTGTTGAAGAAACATACCTGACCAAATATCAGGCGGCTTATACCGCGGAGAACCACAAAATGCCCACATCGGCTTACAAGATTGCAGATCTTATCCCTCCAATCTGTAAGCACACTTTTGCCCCTGAAATTGACCCGTCTGAGCTTGTTGGTGACGAAGCTGAATTTCAAGCCTTGACTGGCATCAATTGGTCATCGCCTGACTTCCAGACGGTGGAGGGAGAAGAAAAACTGGCGCGGGATGATCTGGAATCATCGAACCGCCAAGACCAGGAGAACAAATCAGCTGGACGGTTCTCAATTTTCAGCAGCAAGCATTTCTTGTAAAAACACTTAAGTCATTTGAGCTCACGTAGCTAGGTAATAGGATAGTTCAAGTCTGACCTATCGTGCCATCGTGCACGTTTTGCTTGCATAACACTGTTGATCTGTCATTTGAAGATCTGCCACTTATGCTCATGATATTATCAATATGCAGGTCAATTTTATCATTTGTCCTGCACACAAAATAGATCACAAGTGCCCTGGCAGTTTACCCCAGGGCGGGTCACAATATCCCATATAAAAACCATTGGTGACTATAATAGTTCATAACCAGAGCCGGTTTAATCACAACCTCATATAATCATAACAAAATATCATACCTGTGATATTTTCTCAGACTGTCGGTTTATCATACCTGTGCAGTAAGGGTTACAACCCAACAATTGAGAGCACAACGCCCTGTTCAATTGACTCATACCGCTGGCTCATAATGCCATATGCAGCAAGGGGTAACATCCCAAAGTTTTAGAGCCAGTACTCCAAGCATAAAAAAAATTATCGTATACTGCTGACTTAAAGTCCAAATCTAGGCCGGGTTAATAAACTCTGGATAGATTCATATATGAACCATAAGGCAACATGGCCCTCATCGGTTTTCAACCATGTATTAACATGTCACAAGAATTGAACCACGAAAATATTCAAAATCAAATATAAACCAAAAACAAGGCTTTCATAGGCTGCCAAGCCTCAAACTCAAGTGCTTTTCAAGGGCCGCACAACCACTGAGTTAAGCCTTCATTCAAACCATGTAAGTCGGGCCTCACATGACCAATCGCCATTTTAACTTTGACAAGTTCAGGGTCTTTACAAGATTGACTGTCAAGAGTACGGCGAGTCATTCTAGGATTACATGGGCGGAGTGGCAAACTTACAAAGGCAGGATAACCCGGATTTTTTGGTGAATACACCTGGCGTCCAAGCCTATTACAAGGGTCAATAAAGCTCTTGTCCATTAACAAATAGCCCCCAAGTAACGTTTCATTCTAGGCGTACAAGCCGGATCAACAGGGTAGTCATAGTTATGCTCAATGAGCAGGAAGCCCCCAAGTATTTTGTAATCATGGCATACAAGCCGGATCAAGAGGGTAGTCATAGCTATGCTCAATGAGCAGGAAGCCCCCAAGTGATTGTATGAAGTGACAATAAAGACTCATTATTCTCAAAAATGAAATGACAAAGGCCCTGACTTAGCAGGGATGCTGTCTTTATTATATTCATCATAATTATATACATTGTCAAAATATGTACATCACAAGAGCTAGTGGCTCAGGTGTAACAAGACCGAAGATGAGCAATATTCCACGGTCGGCGGGTCTCCTCTTCAGATGTGCGTGAGTCCTTGTGGTCTTGAACATCGATAAAGTAGTATGACCCATTGTTCAGATTTTTGCTGATCACAAAGGGTCCTTCCCAAGGCGGGGATAGTTTGTGCATATCAGTTTGATCCTGGATAAGCCGGAGCACCAAATCACCTTCTTGAAAGGTCATGGTTTTAACCCGGCGGCTATGATAATGGCGCAGATCTTGCTGGTAAATCATCGAACGAGCCGCCGCAAGGTCGCGCTCCTCATCCAACAGGTCAATAGCATCTTGACGTGCTTTTTCATTATCAGCTTCAACATAAGCTGCCACACGAGGCGAATCGTGATGGATGTCACTAGGGAGAACAACATCTACTCCGTAAACCATGAAGAAAGGCGTGTAACCCGTAGATCTGTTGGGGTGGTATTGATGCTCCATAATACTGAGGGTAACTCCTCCACCCAACAACCCAACGTCCTCTGCAAAGGGACCATAAGCCAGGGCTTGATGCCTCTCAAAATTTCTTGATTGGCTCTCTCAGCTTGACCATTGGACTAGGGGTGAGCCATTGATGACACATCAAGTCGTATATGCTCTCGTTGACAAAACTCTTTCATAGCACCCTTGGACAGATTGGTGCCATTATCTGTTATAATGTTGTGGGGAAAACCAAAACGGAAGATCACATTTTTGATGAATTGAACCACTATGGCCGCGTCACACTTACTAACCGGCGCTGCTTCAACCCACTTTGTGAATTTGTCAACCGCCACCAAAAGGTGGGTGTTTTTATCCTTGGACCTTTTGAAAGGCCCAACCATATCAAGCCCCCAGACTGCAAACGGCCAAGCAATTGGAATCATCCTCAATTCTTGAGCCGACATGTGAGCTCGTCTTGAGAACTTCTGATAACCATCACATCTACTGACCAAATCCTCTGCATCAGCATGAGCCGTCAGCCAATAAAATCCATGATGAAAAGCCTTGGCCACGAGAGACTTAGAGCCTGCATGATGACCACAATCTCCTTCACGAATCTCTCGTAGGATCTCACAGCCTTCTTTAGGAGAGACACAACATTGAAATGCCCCGGTAACACTACAATGATGCAACTCTCCATTGACAATAGTCATTGACTTAGACCGTCGGGTTATCTGCCTGGCCAAAATTTAATCTTCAGGCAACTCACCCCGGGTCATATATGCCAAATATGGAACTGTCCAATCAAGAATAGCATGAAGAGCCGCCACCAGCTGTGCCTCTAGTTGGGAATAGCAAGATCTTCCTCTGTAGGCAGTTTAACTGAAGGATTATGCATAATATCAAGGAAAATATTGGGTGGCACCGGCTTACGTTGGGATACCAACCGCCTTAAAGCATCAGCCGCCTCATTTTTCCTTCGATCAACATGCTCTACTTGATAACCCTTGAAGTGACCAGTAATAGCATCAACCTCTCAGCAATAAGCCGCCATGAGTGGGTCCTTAGAATCCCAAGTGCCTGAAACTTGCTGAGCTACTAAATCTGAGTCACCAAAACACCTCACCCGGCATAAGTTCATCTCCTTTGCCATCCGAAGACCATGGAGCAAGGCCTCATACTTAGCTGCATTGTTAGTACAAGGGAACATCAACCTTAAAACATAACAAAATTTATCACCTCGTGGGGAAGTCAAGATAACTCCCACCCCCGAACCTTCCAACTGCCTGGATCCATCAAAGTGAATAGTCCAATATGTGCTATCCGGCTTCTCCTCAGGCATCTGCAGCTCTATCCAGTCATTTATGAAGTCCACAAGTGCTTGAGACTTCATGGATGTGCGAGGCATATACTTCAAACCATGGGGTCCAAGCTCAATGGCCCACTTGGCTACCCAACATGTGGCTTCTCTGTTTTGAATAATATCCCCTAAAGGAGTAGAACTAACCACAGTGATGGGATGACCCAGAAAATATTGCTTGAGCTTTCGACTAGCCATGAACACCCCATATACCAGCTTCTGCCAATGCGGATACCTCTGCTTGGACTCAATGAGCACCTCACTGATGTAATAAACTGGGTGCTGAACCGAGTGCTCCTTGCCTGATTCCTTCCTTTCCACCACAATTGCCACGCTAACAGCTCGGCTATTGGCAGCCACATACAACAACAAGGGCTCTTTATCAATGGGAGTAGTAAGAACCGGCGGCTAAGCTAACTGTTTCTTCAAGGCCTCAAACGCCTGATTAGCATCATCACTCCAGACAAAGTGATCTGCCTTCTTCATCATCTGGTATAGAGGGATAGCCTTTTCACCCAGCCAGCTTATGGCCACAATATGACCCGCCAGATGCAGAACATCGTTAATACACGCCAGCTTAGCCAGAGAACTGATAGCCTTTATTTTCTCCGGGTTAGCTTCAATACCACGTTCAAAAACCAAAAATCCCAAGAGCTTGCCTGCTGGTACACCCAAGACACATTTGGCCGGGTTAAGCATCATTTTGTAGACCCGGAGATTGTCAAAGGTCTCCTTTAGATCATATATCAGGGTTTCCTTCTTCTTGGACTTCACCACAATGTCATCCACATAAGCATGAACATTATACCCAATTTGATTATGAAGGCAATTTTGTACACACCGCTGGTAAGTCGCCTGGGCACTCTTGAGCCCAAAGGGCATAGACACATAACATAAGGCTCCAAAGGGAGTGATGAAAGTTGTCTTCTCCTAGTCCTTAACTGCCATCTCGATCTGATGATAACCAGAGTAAGCATCCAAAAAACCCAAATGCTCACAACTCGCTGTAGCATCAATCATCTGATCAATACGGGGGAGAGCAAAAGGATCAGCCGGACAAGCCTTGTTTAGGTCTGTGTAAGCCACACACATATGCCAAGTACCCTTTTTCTTAAGTACCAGCACCGGATTAGCTAACCACTCAGGGTGAAAAACTTCTACAATAAACCCAGCCGCCAAGAGCCAGGCCACTTCTTCACCAATCACTACAAGAAATATGTCAACTTGCGACCATCACTATTGGTCACTGAAAGGTCATGGTTTTTCATTTGCGACCTTTTTGTGACCAAAAACAGAAGGTTAAAAGCTGGCGGTCATAAAATGAAATTAACGACATTCTCTATGAGAAGGTCGTGGAATCCCACGATCAAAACAAAAGGTCATTGATCCTATGACCTTCTGTTTTGGCCGCTAGTTGTCTACCCAGGCCACGTCAGATCCGACGTGGCAATCTGACGTGGCAAAATTGCGACCAATTGAAAAGGTTGTTGATAAGATTCAGCCCGGTCCAATTTGGTGTTTTACATGGGCCAAGCCCAACAATTCAGCCCATTTAGTATGTTTTTCCTATTAATTTTTGGTTAGCTATATGGGCCATACCCAACAATTCAGCCTTCTTGTTTTCTGAGCTTCTTCCATTTTGGGGGGCCTCAGCCTTTTTAGGCTTTTTTTTGTTTCATTTCTTAGACAGTCCAATGCTTGTTGGGTTGTGGCCTTTTTCAGCCCAATTATTTGTCCAATATTAGATCTTAGATTTTGAAAAAAAATAGACGAAATTGTTTGGAACAAGACCTCTTCAACCCAGTAACACACGTCATCCAACATTGTTTCATATTCAAATCAAGAAAACTCCATGTTGAATTCAAATCATCCATCTTATCACATCACATAACACATCTCCTAGGTTTACATAACACAACAAAACCATCTATGGAATACATTTCCTTACACAAGAATATAGCAGAAACAGAGGGAATATACAATAAGACAATTATGGCACATCTGCTACAATCCTAACAGTACAATCGACTTCATTTCTCTCTCTTATGAGACATGCTCCAGCTGCGACAACTCGCCATCCTACAATGAGAAGTATATAACAATGGACCAGACTTTACAGGAAGTAAACAGGGAAGTAACAATGGACAACTCGCAATCCAATTATAGGAAATAAACAAGGACCAGACTTCACATTACAGTACCAATCCACGAGGCAAAACATTGAGTGAATCCAAAAAGAGAGGTGGAAAGGGATACCTATTTTGATCTAGAGGGGCTCGCGACCATGGCCTTCTTCCGGAAGAGGTTGGCCAATGTCATACCTGGATCAGACAAGCTGGGAGGTCGTAGCTTGTCCTGGTCAGTGAGCAGGTCCTCCTCATCCTGGGTCATACTGCTAGCGTAAGTAACAGGAAAAATCAAAGCAACAGTTTAGACTTGGTGTTAATGAACAACGACTGTAAATCAATAGCAGATTAAGCACCAATTTTCTCGGATGCAGGGAGAAGAGTAGCAAGATAGAATAGAGAGGTGGGACAATTTCATACCTCTAGATGATGTTCGCAGCCAAAGATACATGGTAGACGAATCGTCGAACTGTAGTCCCTGCAAACCAAACCAAACCAAACCAAACAGCAACCGTCAGTACAAAAGCTATTACCCAAATTGATCTTGCTGAACTCAAGTCTGGTCTGAATGAAAGACAATAAGTACAAAGTGTGTTTACACACCAGAGCTGATCTTCCGAGTACTTTGTGTGGAGCTCACGACACTTGTTCCAGGACCAACACCCATTGAGCATGCACTGAGTAGTGTAGATGGTCGTCGCCGCCAGAATTGATGTAGTCACGAGGCTCAGCTCGATCAGGAAGAAGGAGAGCAGCTCCAGCTGATTCACAAGACATCAGCACATGTGTCAGACAAGCAATGCACTCTAACTCATACAGACACACACAACAATGCTAGTAGATTTAAATTACAGTGTATAAAACAAGGGGATATAATGGTTTCCCTTGCTCAGTTTCTTAAGCCTACATATAGCATTAGTTTTTGAAACCACGCATCACACATATTTCTAATCTGGACAAAACGGTAGATATAAATCAAATTTTCTACGACACAACAATAACATCTTTAAGTAAAGTAAATTCCATGGCATATAAACACATCAATTCATTCTGTTTGTGTGTCTTGTAGGTCTGAAACTCTTGTAAGAATTTGTAAGACAACGATACCTTGTCCAGAGTGCTGAACATGACCTCTTCACCTTCTGCGAGAAAAGGTCAGTGGCTCGCTGCTACTCCGATACCTGAGAGAGCATTTACGTGTCAGTTGCGGACAGCAAATTACACATCAATTTAATCATATGCATCAATTTTGTTACCAGCTTTTCTTCAGAGCTGGGATACTACTACAGTACTATTGGTGCTCATCACTATAGTCTACATCTGCAGCTGCCCATTCACTAGAACCACACAGATCACTAGTTGTGCTATTTGATAATAGTTGACGGTATTCTTTTTCCAGATAAAGAGCTGATGCTACTACATGATAGCAAGTATATACTCCCATAAAATAAGTGTTGTTTAAGTACACTCTCTTCTCTTTATTCTGTCTATTGTTTATGACTCTAGACAGTTCCTGGCCATCCCTTTTCCAATCAATTCAGCTATGCATGTCAAAATAGGATGCTTTGATTTACTTGTGTGCAGAGGAAAAGCAAAAGCACCAGTAGATGCTTTTCCTATTAGCATCTCTTGTCAATAAAACAGGATGCAGCAAGTGATTACATTAACCCCGATTCAAATATTTTAAGTACTGAACAATTATTTCATGCAGCCATTCATAAACATACTACTACAAGGGAACTATAACTTTTTTATTATTAAGCATAATGTTTAAGCATGTAAACTTTTCTCCAGAGTCTCTACGCACTACTACTCAACTACTATACGTGTGTAGCACTATGTCAGTAAGTAGCAGAGGAGATTTAAAAGGAAGGACCATGTGTGTGTGTGTGTAGAAAACACACACAAGAAACCCTAAACATGATCTATTTAGTCTGACAGGTTCAGTTACACACAACTCTAGAAAACATGTACTTCTATATGCTTCTCTGCCACAAGTGCCGAGACTATCTGTGGGATTCTGGTGAACACCTTTTTAACTAGGCAGATGTTGTATTTTTTACAGTACAAAATCCTATCTTCTGCTTTACATTACATGTAGCCGTCGTCCGTTGCTCTGTAGCTGTTGTTGAGTTGCCAGCATGAAACTAGAGAAAACATATATTCGCATTTCAGAGGGCCGACCAATGTTAATATCAGGGGTGAAAATGGTACCAAAAGTAAACATGGAATATGGTCCAGCCGATCAACCATACTTTTAAAAGCTTACCTATTATACACTACTACCGGGCAGTCCTTGGGATTTCAAACAAGCAGAAACTCCATCTACAACTAATTACAAGATCTAACAGCAGAACCTACCTTTGCATAACCAAAAGTACATGTATTAATTGAAGCTGACAACTGACAAGAAACAGAGACTTGACGGTAGCAGGATCATCTTCCACTTGAGAAGGTGGCTGGAGGAGAAAAGGATGATTAGACGTGAATATGGATATAAGTGCACATCAACTTCATTTGCATAAGCACACCATATATATATACCTTGATGTTTCAAGGTCGGTCTTGCTGTGGACTCACAATCCACATCCAGCAGCCCACCATGTCGTATATACATCCAAACCATAAAAATAGCGGTCAAACAGCAAGGTAGTGTAAAGAAATTAAGTAAGCTATTGTGCTGGATCAAATTCCTACTGAACACAGAATGACATTCCTACTGAACACACAACGACAAGAAACATAGTGTAAAATACATATCTAATTCTAGTATATTTGTATAAAAAGATTAATAGAGCACACTATTAATTAGTATATATGCTCAGCAGCTTCGCGTTCCAGTTTGGTTATTCATTTCAAACCAAATTGACATCATTCACTTGCAATAGAAAACATGTGGTATATTTAGTTATTTATAGTGATGCTAATATGCTACCAACAATAGATACAAATCATACAACTATCTTATTGGCTTGACAAAGATAATAAAGAAAGAAAAGGCCTAGTCAACACAGGATCTGTAAATACTATTTCACTATGCAGAAGTAAATGGCTATTTGACCTGCACTGGTCCCAGTACATTAGACCTATTTAATACTAACTGCGATATGCCATCATTTGGGTACTGCTGTCCATCGAGGTGGTAGACACTGGCTCAGAGATGCACATGCATGTGTAGAAAGGACTACAGATGTGCTTGGGAAACAAACACATGCACAAAAGGAAGGAAGGAAGAAACACGTGGAAGCTACCTGGTTTTTGAGTTCTGCATGGTGAGATCCCTCACCAAATCCTTGTGCACTCACTCAACTCCTGCAAAAATCACCACAGTACCGAGGTTAAGATGCTAGGACTCGAACATGAAACTTGGTACAGAAAGTAAACAACTGGTTGCAAATTAGCTTGAAATAACTACAGTGAAAGATCATCAAAAATCACAGTGTGAAATAATTAGCTTGAAAGTGGTGATATGTCATTCGTCTTTATGTACACATTAAAATTGTGCAGCCTCACACGCCCTATAGCCTCAGGCAGAGGCAATAGTGCACCAAGCTGCACTGCACACAAGGACTAGGGCTGGCCCAATCCAAGGAGCCGTCAGGTTGAAGGAATCCAGCAAACAGCAGCCAACCTGCTCCCACTACAAGACCTAAAATATTGCAGACATGGCAAACCACCCTTGATTCATGCAACCAGCACATATGTATAGAGTAAGTGGTGCAATGTGCAGAATGAAAGAGGGGAATCGGGGAGCATGGGCGGGATCTTACCCTCAGCCTTAGGGAGCCTTGGCGGGATCCATCGGCGGCACTGCTGTGGCTGGGGAGGAATGCTAGGGTTTGATTAGGAGAAGGCGGCCTCCATGGCGTCGGAGTAGGGGGGAATGGCCATCCCGTCCATGGCATCCCGGTGCTCGAGCGACGACAGATCTGAGAGGGAGAGGGAACATGGTGAGGCAGATAGGGAGAGATGCAACGAGGAGGAGTGGAGGGACTCACCTGAGTCACCGGATCACCGGAACAACGCCGGAGCCACGCCAGCGACGCGGTGGCTCAAACCCTAGCAGACGGGTAGGTTCGCGAGTGGCCGCAGGAGGACCATCCCATCGGATCATGTCGACGCCGTCACCATCCTGGTTGCCGGAGAGCCATGGCCAGCGTGGGGAAAAGCCACCACTAACCCTAGATAATGCTCGATCTGCTACAGGACAGGAGCGGGTGGGTGGCAGGGACTAGGGAAGGAGGGGAGGAGGGGCAATGACAGAGGGCTAGGGGAGGAGGGGGTCGACGAGATGTGAGAGGCGGTGGCGTCGTTCTCCGGAGGGAAGGGGATCGGGGGGAGGCGACGGCGTTCTCGGGAGGGAAGGGGATCGAGGGAGGAGACCGAGTGTACGGGGGGGAAGGGGATCGAGGGAGGTAGGAGAGGTGAGGAGATGCTGGATCAGGACGGCGTGGACGGCTCAGATCGCCTACAGGAGGGTGATCCGGGGGAGACGTCCTGATTGGTTCGAGACATGTATCGTTTAAAATAGTCTCCAAATAGTAAAAACAAAGGTGTTTATGAAGCAACTACCAATAATATTTTGCAAAATCGCACCACAAAAATTTTCACTCAAGTTATACCACATTTTATGGATGATAACCAACTTGTATGCATTTTCGACTTTTCTAGCTTTTTTAGCCATTTAAACCAACTTCCACCAAATTAGGACGAATTGGTTCAAATTTGAACTACATCTACTTCATAGTTTGCTCATTATTTTTTCCAAAAATAATTTTTAGGTACACATGTATATATTTCATTAGAGAAACACTATGAGTTTAGTAAGATTCCACCAGTAGGTACGAACGATGATGCCCGCAATTTTGATCGTGTTTTGAAATCGGCATAAAGAATTCAAAAAAATAAAAAATGGAAAGCATTTGCATTGTGTCACTATATGTGACCTAGTGTCCACGAAAAATAACAAACTCGTAATACTGTAAATACCTTTAAAAAGTCTTCTCAGAAATAAGCTATCATATGTGAAGTTGCATGGCTTGAATTGGCCACATTCATGGCATAGTCTGTTCAAATGATCTCATATTATGCAGAAGGGTGCATCTTGGAATGGCAGACAATGTTGCATAAGGGAGTTTTCATTTTCTTCGGACAAAAAATAAATTTTCCATTTTCCGAGTGCCCAAAATGAGTTTTTTTGTGTGAAGGACCTACCATATATTTATTGCAAAATTGTACCAAGTCAATTTTACAAAATATTAGGCTATATTTAATGCACAATTGACCAAAGGGTTGGGTCTCAAAAGTTTTGATCCACCTCTGCTGAAAAAAGATAAATTCCCGCCGATTCAGCAGGAACCGGGTCAAATTTGAACTGCAGCTGCCTCATAGTTTGCTCTTTATTTTTTTCAAAAAACATTTCTAGGTACATAAGTATCTATTTCGTCGGAGAAACATCAAAATTTTTCCAAGATTCAACCACTAGCTAGGAACGGTGAAACCCGCCATTTTGATCGCATTTTGAAACGGGCATAAAAAATTCAAAAAAATCCAAAAATTGGAGAACCTTCGCATTGTGTTATTATATGTGACGCCCGGATAATCATGCTACAGTAATCCCACGCTAATCATGCCACGTCACCTCGGTTACTGTTGCTAATCTATCGTTAGGTCAAAAACCGGTCCAAAATTCAAATTCAAAGTTTGGTAAATAATAACAGTTTTCAAAAATTAAAACAAAAATGTTCGGTGATTGCCGAATAATGCATAGGTAATTATGGTGGAGGAACTACACTTTTATAAAATGTTCAAATACTCTAAAACGATTTAAACAGTAGCAAAAACAATTATTTAAATGCTTTTAAAATGATAAACTATTGCAAACTAATATATTTAGTTGCCAAGATTAATTGTGGCAGTGGTATAATTCCTATTACCAATTTAGGGATCACTTTTGTACTTTACGAAACTAAAATACAATGAGGAACGAATTAAAACCGAAAAGGATAATAAATAAAAGAAAAGAAAATACAAAACAGAAAACAAAACTAACCAAAAAAAACCAAAGAGAAAGCCCCCACCTGGACCCAGTGGCCCAGCTGGCCTTCGCAGCCCGAACGGGCCGGCCCAACTGGCCCACCCGGCCACCACCCCCACGTCCCTTATCTCCCCACCCCCAAACCCTAACCCACCCCGTCGCCCCACTCCCCCCCCCATGACGCCTCCCGATCCAGATTGGATCGGGATCGACCCACCCCGCCTCCGTGACGACGCCCGCCGCCGCCGGACCTCCACCACGCCTAACGCCGCCCCTGCCTCCTCCCAGGCGCCCCCCACTCGACTGGATCGGGGAGGGACCAGATCCCGCGCCGGCCGAACGCACCTCGACGCCGGCGCCCATCCCCTGCGTCTTCGCCCGTCGTCGCCGGCCTGCCTCCCCATCGCCGCCTCCTCCTCGACGTCCACCCCGAGCCCCACTGCCCGTGCCCTACTGCTCCCCTGTGAGCTCCCCTCCCTCTCTCTGCCATGGCCGCGCCCTCCCCCCTCACGCTCGGCTCCATCCCGCGCTGCCCCGGGAGCCGCCTACGCCCGGCCACCATCGCCTCCGTCCCGCGGCGCCCGGCCGCGCCCACCATGGCCGCCGTCGTCTGGGGCCGCCCCTACTCCGGCGCCGTCCTCGTCCGGCCGTGCCACCGCACCCGCTCTACACCACGGCTCGCCGCTCGCGCCCCCTCGCCTGACTCTTCGCTGCCTGCGCCGCGCCGCCTCATCCCTGCTGTGCATGTAGGCCGCGCGCGCGCCCGTGCTTGCCCACGGCCCGCGGCCTCCCCGCGCCGTGCCCCTCTGCCGCCGTGCTCGGCCTACTGCCGTGGCCTCGGGCACGAGCGCCCTGCTCCCCTGTGCCCGCTTCTCGCGTCGGCCTCGCGGCCTCCCGCGCGCTGCTACGCTCACCGCCACCGCCACCTTTGACCAATGCCCCCGCCCGCACTGCTCCGGCCGGTGGCGCCCCGGCCAAACCTCACCGGCGCGCTACCACTCCCACCGTGCGGCGGGCCGCGCCTAGACCGTTTCGGGCGCCCACGCCCGTTCGGGCGTTACCCGCGCTCGCACCGCCTTCTGCCCGCTAGGCCCTTGGGGCCACAGACATGTGGGGCCCCAGCCCCACAGCAAAAATGTTTTAAAAAAAGAGGATAAAAAAATAAAAACAAATAAATAAAATAAATATAATTAATAAAAATAAAAATGATTAAATAAAATTAATTATTAATTAGTTAATTAATTAAGAAATTAATTAAGTTAATTAATCCGGTTTAATTAATTTAATTAATTAGTTAAGTTTAATTAAACTGTAATTAGATTAACCTAAACCCTAATTAACCTACTTAGAGGATGACAGGTGGGTCCCCACTGGACCCACTGGTCGGGTTGACCAAGTCAACGCCGTGTTGACTGCTGACGTCATCATGACATCAGCAGGCACTATTCTGGATAATGTTTAATTAAATTAATTAAATAAATCCTAAAATGATTTAAATCTTTTAAAATTAATATAAAATAAACCGTAGCTCGGATGAAAGAACTTTGTACATGAAAGTTGCTCAGAACGACGAGGCGATTTCGGATACGCGGCCCGTTCGTCCGCCACACCTCCCTAACCTATCGAACTCGCAACTTTCCCCCTCCGGTCCTCTACCCGAAAACGCAAAACACCGGGGATACTTTCCCGGATGTCATCCCCCTTCACCGGTATCACCTACTACCGCGTTAGGGCACCTCTAACGCCGTTACTTGTCATGTCATGCATCACTATGCATATGCTTGCTTAAATATTTATTGTTTCTCCCCCCTCTTCTCTCGATAGACACCGAGACCGACGCCGCTGCTACCCAGTACGACTACGGTGTTGACGACCCCTCTCTCTTGCCAGAGCAACCAGGCAAGCCCCCCTTTGATCACCAGATATCGCCTACTCTTTTCTATACTGCTTGCATTAGCGTAGTGTAGCATGATACTGTTTTCCGTTCATCCTATCCTGATGCATAGCCTGTCCTTGCTACTGCTGTTGTTACCTTTACCTGCAAACCTAATGCTTAGTATAGGATGCTAGTTTATCATCAGTGGCCCTACATTCTTGTCCGTCTGCCATGCTATACTATCGGGCCGTGATCACTCGGGAGGTGATCACGAGTATATACTATATACTTTATATCTGATACATGTGGTGACTAAAGACGGGTAGGCTCGTAGGAGCACCCGCGAGTGGATCTTTGAGGCGGAGCGACAGGGCAGGTCCCGACCACCTAGGAGAGAGGTGGGCCTGGCCCTGTTCGGCGTTCGCGGACACTTAACACGCTTAACGAGATCTGGGTATTTGATCTGAGTCTGGCCATTTGGTCTATACGCACTAACCATCTACGTGGGAGCAGTTATGGGTATCCCGGCGTCGTGGTATCAGCCGAAGCCTTCGTGACGTCAGCGACTGAGTGGCGCGCGCCGGATTGGACTGGAAGGCCACTAGGCTAGGTCTGCTTTCGGCCGCGTTCGCAACGTGCAGGTGTGCAAAGGGCGATGGGCCCAGACCCCTGCGCCATAGGGTTTAGACCGGCGTGCTGACCTCTCTGTTGTGCCTAGGTAGGGCTGCGACGTGTTGATCTTCCGAGGCCGGTCATGACCCAGGAAAGTGTGTCCGGCCAAATGGGATCGAGCGTGTTGGGGTATGTGGTGCACCCCTGCAGGGAAGTTTATCTATTCGAATAGCCGTGTCCCTCGGTAAAAGGACGACCCGGAGTTGTATCTTGACCTTATGACAACTAGAACCGGATACTAAATAAAACACACCCTTCCAAGTGCCAGATACAACCGGTGATCGCTCTCTCACAGGGCGACGAGGGGAGGATCATCGGTTAGGTTTATGCTATACGACGCTACTTGGAGGACTTCAGTCTACTCTCTTCTACATGCTGCAAGACGAAGGCTCCCAGAAGCGTAGTCTTCGACAGGATTAGCTATCCCCCTCTTATTCCGGCTTTCTGCAGTTCAGTCCACTTATAATAGCCTTATCCTAGTTGATACCAATGCATACATATGTAGTGTAGCTCCTTGCTTGCGAGTACTTTGGATGAGTACTCACGGTTGCTTTCTCCTTCTTTTCCCTCTATTCCTTCTACCTGGTTGTCGCAACCAGATGTTGGAGCCCAGGAGCCAGACGCCACCGTCGATGACAACTCCTACTACACCGGAGGTGACTACTACTACGTGCTTCCCGCTGACAACGACCAGGAGTAGTTTAGGAGGATCCCAGGCAGGAGGCCTGCGCCTCTTTCGATCTGTATCCCAGTTTGTGCTAGCCATCTTATGGCAACTTGTTTAACTTATGTCTGTGCGCAGATATTGTTGCTTCCGCTGACTTGTCTATGATCGAGCTCTTGTATTCGAGCCCTCGAGGCCCCTGGCTTGTAATATGATGCTTGTATGACTTATTTTATTTGTAGAGTTGTGTTGTGATATCTTCCCGTGAGTCCCTGATCTTGATCGTACACGTTTGCGTGTATGATTAGTGTACGATCAAATCGGGGGCGTCACAAGTTGGTATCAGAGCCAACTGCCTGTAGGAATCCCCCTTCCACACTCCTTGGCCGAAGTTGAGTCTAGTCAATGAAAATTGTTTTACTAACTTGGCTGTGCGGCCCCTGGGCCCACGTCGCCATCGGGTGTTATTAGGATCTTTTATTCCTCGCCTTTACTCTAGGACCCTGATCTCTCTTCTATTCGGGTTAAATGGTTTTGCTAACTCTAACTCTAGGTTCTTGTAAATACTTTCTCCCGGAGAGCCCCTTCATTCCAGATGATGGCCTGCTTCACCAGAAGATTCCGAAGGTACTCTTTGCTACTCCCCTCGAGACTTGTGCCCACCACTTTTGTAATTCCCGGCCACCGATAAATCCTTATGGATAAATACTTACACCTGTCACCCTTACTTTTATTCCCAGTTAATCTTGTTATTACAAGATACCCCGAAAATTCTCTCTCTTGTTCCGATAATACCCTGTGCCCACTGCCCTTGCAGTTCTTTGCAACCTGGGTAACCCTTCGAATAATTTCTCGCACTTATTAAGTATCCGCTCATCCCAAGTGGATACATGTGTTTCACAATGGTCTTCCAAATACTATTCGATCCTCCAAAAAATCCGTAGTAGCTTATTGCTCTGCAATACTTGCCTGCTTGCATTATGGATGCTTTCCATATGTCTGGCAATATTCGTTAGTATCCTTAGGCATCGTCTTTTTGATCCTATTGATTCAACATGAGTGCGAATGCACGCAATCATTAGTTGATCCTTTTAAATTATCTTTCCGGCTCAGACGTTATTTTAAAACATGAGCTGGATCTCGACCAATCAAATTGCTGTCGATTGTACCCTTAAGGCTATTCAACTTAGCCATCCCTGATCAGAGCATTGCTTCTGATCCCTTGTCTTGGAATTGATAATTCCTTTGCATTTGAGCCTTGAATTAGTTAGTTGTTTCTAAAGTTTGATCTCCTTGCATTGTTTCTCCCTCTGGTTGAGTACCGATGCTCGCACCAGATCCCTTGAGAACCACCAGATCATTTGCGTGATTTTATCCGACAACGTCCTTCATATTCAATAAGTCTGTGAGCCTTTCCTCGGATACATAATACCTTTGGTAAATTGTATCCTCTGCTTTCTTAAACATGCTCTACTATCGAGCTGGTGTTATTTATTCTTGAAATTTGTGGTATATACTCCTAAGATGCCCTGATGGGTTGAACATATGCCTTCTCTAAACTGTGTGAACTCGAAAGTTTTCACGAGTCATACTCTTCTAGTATTTTGCTAGATAAAATTTCTATACTACAGCTTCATCAAAAGCGAGAAGTAAAATGAAAGGTTATGCATGGAAGAATTGGGAGTCGACCTTGAGCCTTTGCGTTCATGCCCATGGACCCGATGTGAAACTTATCATCGAAGCTTCTTGTAAATGATATTAGTTCCCTTGGTATAAGTTCATCTTATATCTGGGATCCGGCCTTTTACAATCGTGGTTCCGATCATGTTCTCTTTTAAATACCATTTTCGATGCAAGTGTAAGCACTTGTCTTATGTGGATCAATACCTCGGTCCAACCTCTACTTTGATCCGTCTTCGAGTATTACCCCCCTGGTATCTCGAGATTATCTTGAAACTGCATAACTTCTTATGAGTTCTTCATCAAGTACTACATTCTCATTGATTATAGTTTTCATGGGCTCTGAGTTATTAAACACTCAAAGACACCGATAACTGAACCGAGTCTGCCCTACGGTTCAGCAACTCTTGATAATCTTCTTTAAGTCCGAGTTTGTACTCGATCATGTCATTCCTAGTCTGATCGGCTATATCATTATCGTGCTAAATTTTAACTGTGCTACCTGGTCCTTAATCCCGGAGCACAACTTTCGATGATGAGCTAAGCTTACGTCGATCTTCCTCGTCATATCAATTCACCTTGAACAACAAGCTTGATTTCAAGTTTGTGCCCTACCCATGGTTCCAATAACCTTCTGCTTCATCATTCCTTTGATTTGATGTTGTCACTGATTGATTACATCTTGAAATCTCTCGGCCAATGTGCCGTGAAGATCATCAACCTTATGAGGTCTTCCTGGATATCAATTGAATTCATGATGAGGAATACCATCCTTGCCCCCGATGAATTGTATTATCATCGGCCACTTTATTGCCTTCCCTCCAACACAAACTTATTCGTGTTTTGAGTTATACCTTGAGATCCTTGCTATACAGCATTTGTTCTTCTTTACCTTGGAATATTACCACCTTTTATGTCAAGAATGTCGTGGTAATTTTAACACCTCTTGAGAATTCTTGATATAGTAATATCTCTCGCCTTTTGCGTTCATTTCTTGGTCTCCGTGTTGTTTCTAATCGGAATACCGATAAATGGTCTGTGATGTGTAAATTCTAAACTTCTAGCAACCCGATTTCTTGAAGTTATTGGTCTACAGTTTCATTCTAAGTCTATTGAATTTTTGAATCATCATTCAAACATTGATCGTGCTACCTAGTCCAGATTCCTGGGTGCACCCTTCTATCATTGTTCAATTGTGTATGTTTCCCTCGAGCATACTTCATTAGGACATTTGATTCGACAAATGATATTTCCTTGTTCACGTAATTGTGGAGATCAATCCTTTGGAAATCTCGATGATTTGTTGCTGAGCCTATCAGCCACCTCCTCATCCTCTCCTTGGTATACTGATGACCTCTTATTTCAGAGCTCACTTACATAGATCACTTCTGAGAAGCTCACAATGTCATCTCGTCAAATTGTGTTGCACCTTTTCTTCTCAGGCATCCCGAGTCTGAGGTATCCTGACACCCATCAAATCTGAATCTCAGTCAGATATGATGGTTGGAACATATTTCCAAGAGTTATAACGTTGGTCTTTAGATGACCCGGTAAGGTGGTATCATACCTAGCCCACCTGGCCGGAGGACCTATTGTTGTAGTATCCTTTTTAGCAAGTTTAGCCATTCTTCCGTGAGGAAATTGTAAGACTTATTTCACAAGCTATTCCTGATGGATCCTTTGTGTTTCCAAAATCTGACCTTTGCTTGAATACCATGTCAATGCTTCTTGAAGCATGTTTGTGGTACTCCGATTTTCAATAAGAGCATTGAAAGCGCAATGCTAAGTTTTCTTTAACCATTATCCAAACACCGTTGTATGGGTACTGTCATGAAATTTCTCTCCCCTTACTTAAAGGGTTTTCTACATGATATCCTGCCACGGATATCATGCTCTGTTTGTCCTTGGGAAGGATATACCCCTGAAATATGTGTTTAAACACATTTTCCTTTCCATTCTTCTGTTAAATCTGATAATCATATTTTCCTTTCCATTGTTCTGTTTAACCTTCTTGAGGTTTATATGATCTAAGCAGTAATACGTCACTGCTTTTATAAGCACCTCGGCGTACAACTCTGTCAGTAAGAGCCTGTTACTATTGTTGATGACATTCCGGTAACCACCGATGAACGAGAACTTTGCCTATTGGTCCGCCTCGTTTCAACGAGCAGGAAAATGGTTCTCTTCGTCCCTCGCCCTTGGTACCGACATTGTTGCCAACATAAATGATAGGCTACCCTCTGACATGTCTTGCTATCACGACCGTGCAAGATATCAACGCTTTACCTACTTTTAACCACATGGTGGGCCCATAACCCACAGTTGCATAGGATCGAAACCTGACTGTCCTGTACACCCCCTATTCCCAAAGTTATTCCTCGCGCGTGGACTCGTATGTAATCCACGGGCCACTGTCCTAGTGGTCTATTCTGGTATCAGACGCAATACTTACTCTCGCTACTCTGAACCCCTTTCTCACTCTGGTTCAGGCTTCGAGCAACTATCTATCCGCTTGGAGCCTATTATGGTACCTTCGTACCTTACTCTTGAGGTATTTCATATGTTCAACTCGAGAGATAATCTTATACTAATTCATGGGTTAACCCCAGATTGTTTCCCTCAAAAGCATTATGTCGTAGTGAGCTGCCCCTTATCTTTTCGTAAGTACGATGGAGTTCCCGAAGAAATGATGACAAGTTTATCATGATGCATCGGAATAAAGGATTGAAGGCATCAACGAAAGGAATTAACTTCTTCAAGAAAATCCGTTAGAATATCGTAACCAGAACTTTCCCCTTACTCCCCTCTTAAATCTCGGGACGAGATTTCTTGTAGTGGAGGAGAATTGTGACGCCCGGATAATCATGCTACAGTAATCCCACGCTAATCATGCCACGTCACCTCGGTTACTGTTGCTAATCTATCGTTAGGTCAAAAACCGGTCCAAAATTCAAATTCAAAGTTTGGTAAATAATAACAGTTTTCAAAAATTAAAACAAAAATGTTCGGTGATTGCCGAATAATGCATAGGTAATTATGGTGGAGGAACTACACTTTTATAAAATGTTCAAATACTCTAAAACGATTTAAACAGTAGCAAAAACAATTATTTAAATGCTTTTAAAATGATAAACTATTGCAAACTAATATATTTAGTTGCCAAGATTAATTGTGGCAGTGGTATAATTCCTATTACCAATTTAGGGATCACTTTTGTACTTTACAAAACTAAAATACAATGAGGAACGAATTAAAACCGAAAAGGATAATAAATAAAAGAAAAGAAAATACAAAACAGAAAACAAAACTAACCAAAAAAACCCAAAGAGAAAGCCCCCCCCCCCCGCTGGGCCCAGTGGCCCAGCTGGCCTTCGCAGCCCGAACGGGCCGACCCAACTGGCCCACCCGGCCACCACCCCCACGTCCCTTATCTCCCCACCCCCAAACCCTAACCCACCCCGTCGCCCCACTCCCCCCCCACGACGCCTCCCGATCCAGATTGGATCGGGATCGACCCACCCCGCCTCCGTGACGACGCCCGCCGCCGCCGGACCTCCACCACGCCTAACGCCGCCCCTGCCTCCTCCCAGGCGCCCCCCCCCCACTCGACTGGATCGGGGAGGGACCAGATCCCGCGCCGGCCGAACGCACCTCGACGCCGGCGCCCATCCCCTGCGTCTTCGCCCGTCATCGCCGGCCTGCCTCCCCATCGCCGCCTCCTCCTCGACGTCCACCCCGAGCCCCACTGCCCGTGCCCTACTGCTCCCCTGTGAGCTCCCCTCCCTCTCTCTGCCATGGCCGCGCCCTCCCCCCTCATGCTCGGCTCCATCCCGCGCTGCCCCGGGAGCCGCCTACGCCCGGCCACCATCGCCTCCGTCCCGCGGCGCCTGGCCGCGCCCACCATGGCCGCCGTCGTCTGGGGCCGCCCCTACTCCGGCGCCGTCCTCGTCCGGCCGTGCCACCGCATCCGCTCTACACCACGGCTCGCCGCTCGCGCCCCCTCGCCTGACTCTTCGCTGCCTGCGCCGCGCCGCCTCATCCCTGCTGTGCATGTAGGCCGCGCGCGCGCCCGTGCTTGCCCACGGCCCACGGCCTCCCCGCGCTGTGCCCCTCTGCCGCCGTGCTCGGCCTGCTGCCGTGGCCTCGGGCACGAGCGCCCTGCTCCCCTGTGCCCGCATCTCGCGTCGGCCTCGCGGCCTCCCGCGCGCTGCTACGCTCACCGCCGCCGCCACCTTTGACCAATGCCCCCGCCCGCACTGCTCCGGCCGGTGGCGCCCCGGCCAAACCTCACCGGCGCGCTACCACTCCCACCGTGCGGCGGGCCGCGCCTGGACCGTTTCGGACGCCCAGCGCCCACGCCCGTTCGGGCGTTACCCGCGCTCGCACCGCCCTGTGCCCGCTAGGCCCTTGGGGCCACAGACATGTGGGGCCCCAGCCCCACAGCAAAAATGTTTAAAAAAAGAGGATTAAAAAAATAATAAAAACAAATAAATAAAATAAATATAATTAATAAAAATAAAAATGATTAAATAAAATTAATTATTAATTAGTTAATTAATTAAGAAATTAATTAAGTTAATTAATCCGGTTTAATTAATTTAATTAATTAGTTAAGTTTAATTAAACTGTAATTAGATTAACCTAAACCCTAATTAACCTAATTAGAGGATGACAGGTGGGTCCCCACTGGTCGGGTTGACCAAGTCAACGCCGTGTTGACTGCTGACATCATGCTGACGTCATCATGACATTAGTAGGCACTATTCTGGATAATGTTTAATTAAATAAATCCTAAAATGATTTAAATCTTTTAAAATTAATATAAAATAAACCGTAGCTCGGATGAAAGAACTTTGTACATGAAAGTTGCTCAGAACGACGAGGCGATTCCGGATACGCGACCCGTTCGTCCGCCGCACCTCCCTAACCTATCGAACTCGCAACTTTCCCCCTCCGGTCCTCTACCCGAAAACGCAAAACACCGGGGATACTTTCCCGGATGTCATCCCCCTTCACCGGTATCACCTACTACCGCGTTAGGGCACCTCTAACGCCGTTACTTGTCATGTCATGCATCACTATGCATATGCTTGCTTAAATATTTATTGTTTCTCCCCCCTCTTCTCTCGATAGACACCGAGACCGACGCCGCTGCTACCCAGTACGACTACGGTGTTGACGACCCCTCTCTCTTGCCAGAGCAACCAGGCAAGCCCCCCTTTGATCACCAGATATCGCCTACTCTTTTCTATACTGCTTGCATTAGCGTAGTGTAGCATGATACTGTTTTCCGTTCATCCTATCCTGATGCATAGCCTGTCCTTGCTACTGCTGTTGTTACCTTTACCTGCAAACCTAATGCTTAGTATAGGATGCTAGTTTATCATCAGTGGCCCTACATTCTTGTCCGTCTGCCATGCTATACTATCGGGCCGTGATCACTCGGGAGGTGATCACGAGTATATACTATATACTTTATATCTGATACATGTGGTGACTAAAGACGGGTAGGCTCGTAAGAGCACCCGCGAGTGGATCTTTGAGGCGGAGCGACAGGGCAGGTCCCGACCACCTAGGAGAGAGGTGGGCCTGGCCCTGTTCGGCGTTCGCGGACACTTAACACGCTTAACGAGATCTGGGTATTTGATCTGAGTCTGGCCATTTGGTCTATACGCACTAACCATCTACGTGGGAGCAGTTATGGGTATCCCGGCGTCGTGGTATCAGCCGAAGCCTTCGTGACGTCGGCGACTGAGTGGCGCGCGCCGGATTGGACTGGAAGGCCACTAGGCTAGGTCTGCTTTCGGCCGCGTTCGCAACGTGCAGGTGTGCAAAGGGCGATGGGCCCAGACCCCTGCGCCATAGGGTTTAGACCGGCGTGCTGACCTCTCTGTTGTGCCTAGGTAGGGCTGCGACGTGTTGATCTTCCGAGGCCGGTCATGACCCAGGAAAGTGTGTCCGGCCAAATGGGATCGAGCGTGTTGGGGTATGTGGTGCACCCCTGCAGGGAAGTTTATCTATTCGAATAGCCGTGTCCCTCGGTAAAAGGACGACCCGGAGTTGTATCTTGACCTTATGACAACTAGAACCGGATACTAAATAAAACACACCCTTCCAAGTGCCAGATACAACCGGTGATCGCTCTCTCACAGGGCGACGAGGGGAGGATCATCGGTTAGGTTTATGCTATACGACGCTACTTGGAGGACTTCAGTCTACTCTCTTCTACATGCTGCAAGACGAAGGCTCCCAGAAGCGTAGTCTTCGACAGGATTAGCTATCCCCCTCTTATTCCGGCTTTCTGCAGTTCAGTCCACTTATAATAGCCTTATCCCAGTTGATACCAATGCATACATATGTAGTGTAGCTCCTTGCTTGCGAGTACTTTGGATGAGTACTCACTGTTGCTTTCTCCTTCTTTTCCCTCTATTCCTTCTACCTGGTTGTCGCAACCAGATGTTGGAGCCCAGGAGCCAGACGCCACCGTCGATGACGACTCCTACTACACCGGAGGTGCCTACTACTACGTGCTGCCCGCTGACGACGACCAGGAGTAGTTTAGGAGGATCCCAGGCAGGAGGCCTGCGCCTCTTTCGATCTGTATCCCAGTTTGTGCTAGCCATCTTATGGCAACTTGTTTAACTTATGTCTGTGCGCAGATATTGTTGCTTCCGCTGACTTGTCTATGATCGAGCTCTTGTATTCGAGCCCTCGAGGCCCCTGGCTTGTAATATGATGCTTGTATGACTTATTTTTTTTGTAGAGTTGTGTTGTGATATCTTCCCATGAGTCCCTGATCTTGATCGTACACGTTTGCGTGTATGATTAGTGTACGATCAAATCGGGGGCGTCACATTATATGTGACCAAGTTTCCAGGAAAAATAATGAACTTGTAATACGACAATTATTTAAAAAGTGTTCTCAGAAATGAGCTATCATGTGTGAACATTCATGGTTTTCAAGCCAAATGATCAATCTTATGGCCACATTCATGGCATAGTTTGTTTAAATGACCTCATATTGTGCACAAGGGTGCATCTTGGAATTCCAAACAATGTTGCCTAAGGGAGTTTTCATTTTCTTTGCACGGAAAATTCATTTTCCATTTTCCGAGTGCCCGAATTGAGTTCTTTTTGTGAAGGACCTACCATATATTTGTTGCAAAATTGGACCAAATCAATTTTCTAAAATACTAGGCCATATTTGATTCACAATTGACCAAATGGTTGGGTGTCAAAAGCCTTGATCCACCTCTGGTGAAAAAGACAAATCCTCGCCGATTCAGTAGGAAGCGGGTCAAATTTGAACTGCAGCTACCTCATAGTTTGCTCTTCATTAAAAAATCATTTATAGGTACATAAGTATCTATTTAATTAGAGAAATATCAAAAGTTTTCCAAGATTCGACCACTAGCTAGGAGCGGTCAAACCCGCCGTTTTGATCGCATTTCGAAACGGGCATCGAAAATTCAAAAAAATAATTAAAAAAATTGGAAAACCTTCACATTGTGTCATTATATCTGACCAAGTTTTCAGGAAAAATAATAAACTTGTAATACGGCAATTATTTAAAAAAAGTGTTCTTAGAAATGAGCTATCATGCCTGAAGATTCAGGGCTTTCAAGCCAAATGAGCAATCTTATGGCCACATTCATGGCATAGTTTGTTCAAATGATCTCATATTGTGCACAAGGGTGCATCTTGGAATTCCAAACAATGTTGCCTAAGGGAGTTTTCATTTTCTTTGCATGGAAAATTCATTTTCCATTTTTTGAATGCCCAAAATGAGTTTTTTGTGTGAAGGAGCTACCATATATTTGTTGCAAAATTGGACCAAATCATTTTTTAAAATATTAGGCCATATTTAATTCATAATTGAAAAAATGGTTGGGTGTCAAAATTTTTGATCCACCACTTGTGAAAAAGACAAATTTCTGCCGATTCAGTAGGAAGCGGGTCAATTTTGAACTACATCTACCTTATAGTTTTCTCTTTATTTTTTACAAAAATCATTTATAGGTATATAAGTATCTATTTAATCATAAATACATGGTTTGGTGGCGATACATCGAGGTTTGGATGGTGGAAGAAGACCCTAACTCCAGAGCTCGTAAACTCGCATGACCACGTGGCTGTGGCGTTGCCATGTGTTCTAGGCGGCCTTGGCATGTCTAGGGGGTTGGGTACTCCCCAGGCGGGTTCTAGGAATAAAATTACAACATAATATTCTCACGAGGAGACTGAACTATGCTCAAATATGAATTAGCGGCCAAGTGTTTGATTAGCGATACGGGAAATGCACATGGCCAATGGCCGTGAGTTTTGGCTGAGGATTATCATCTACCTTACAGTTTTGGGTATGGAAGAGTGCCCAAAAAGTTTGAGGGTAATAGGATGGATCTGGATAACACTTGCTTTGCAATGTGCCAATCTGGCCATAAAATATAAATTGAACCTGGGCTCACATAGATGATTTGACTGAGCTGAAATTTGGAGGAGGGTGATAATTTGGGCATATGAAGGAACTGTATAAATTTCATGTCATTTGGATATATAAAAATGGTACTTCCTTCACAATGCTTCTAGGTGGAAAAAAAACTTTGGAATTTGCTGAGGAAGATTTACTGGGAAAATGGAGCTGAATTTTGTCATGAGACAATAATTTGGATAGGAAAGAGTGCCCAAATTTTTTTAGGGCAATCAAGAATATATAAATAGCACTCCCTTCACAAAGTATTATTGTGAACAGAATAGGAAAACGAATATTGTTGAATTATTTTTGAACTAGGCAAGGAAGGATTTTTACATATTTGACGAAGATATGACCCAGAATTTATGAGATTTTTTGGGGAATTTTGGGAATGACAGAAATATAGGTTGCTTCACAACCTAGGGCAAAAATTGACACATGGACATGACACATAGACAAAACTAATGAGGTGGCGCCTAGTCATAGCAATCCACCACAATTTACAAGGTTATGACCATCTATATTGGTCGTGATCAGCTAGAAATAAGGCAACAGACCAGTGTTGTCTGCTTTATGACCATTTGGTGTAAGGAAATTGTGACCTTTCTGACAAAAATCATCGATATAGTTGAGTGTTTGGAGCCCCCCGAACAGCTTTTGACCAATTGATCTCAAATGGTCGTAGATCTATGACCAATTCTTCCAGGGTCACGGACAGAAGGTCACTAGTTGACATATTTCTTGTAGTGAATGGCCTTGCGCCTCTCTTCATTAAACGGCGAAGGAATTGCTTGACCGGTTTAAACTTTGGATCAATATTGAGAGTGTGCTCAGCGGTTTCCCTCGGTACACCTGGCATGTATGAAGGTTTCCATGTAAAGATGTCTCGGTTCTCACGGATGAACTCGATGAGCACGCTTTCCTATTTCTGATCCAGATTAGCACTGATACTAAACTGCTTGGATGAATCACCAGGAACAAAGTCAAGTAGCTTAGTGTCGTCGACTTAAACTTCAACAAAGGATCATGCTTCGTTGTTGGATTCTTTAAAGATGTCATATTAGCCGGGTCAACATTATCCTTGTAAAACTTCAATTCTTCTATTGCACAGACAGATTAAGCATAAGCAGCATCGCCTTCTTCACACTCCAAAGCTATCTTCTGGCTTCCATGCACTTTGATAGTACCCTTGTGACCCGGCATCTTAAGCTGCAAATACACATAACAAGGCCTTGCCATGAACTTAGCATAAGCCGGCCGCCCAAACAGAGCATGATAAGGGCTCTTGATTTTAATCACCTCAAAGGTCAACATCTCCGATCTGGAATCATGATCATCACCAAAGGCCACTTCCAAGGATATCTTACCCACTGGATACGCCAACTTACCAGGCACCATACGATCAAAAACAGTATTCGACGGCTTAAGATCTTTGTCGGTCAAGCTCGTCAAGTTCTACTTTCCTCCCACTCACTTCTTTCGAGAGAAACTCCTTCTCTAGAAAGGATCCATTCTTAGCGACAAAGATCTTACCTTCGGATTTGTGGTAGAAGGTGTACCCAACTGTTTCTTTTGGGTATCCTATGAAGACGCACTTCTTCGATTTGGGTTCAAGCTTATCAGGCTGAAGCTTTTTCAGATAAGCATCACAACCTCAAACTTAAGAAACGACAACTTAGGTTTCTTGCCAAACCATAGTTCATATGGTGTCGTCTCAATGGATTTAGACGGTGCCCTATTTAACATGAATGCAGCTGTCTCTAATGCATAACCCCAAAACGATAGTGGTAAATCGGTAAGAGACATCATAGATCGCACCATATCTAATAAAGTACGGTTATGACGTTCGGACACACCATTACGTTGTGGTGTTCCAGGTGGCGTGAGTTGTGAAACTATTCCACATTGTTTTAAATGAAGGCCAAACTCGTAACTCAAATATTCGCCTCCGCGATCAGATTGTAGAAACTTTATTTTCTTGTTACGATGATTCTCCACTTCACTCTGAAATTCTTTGAACTTTTCAAATGTTTCAGACTTGTGTTTCATCAAGTAGATATACCTATATCTGCTCAAATCATCTATGAAGGTTAGAAAATAACGATACCCGTCGCGAGATTCAACACTCATCGGACTACATACATTGGTATGTATTATTTACAATAAGTCATTAGCTCGCTCCATTGTTCCGAAGAATGGAGTTTTAGTCATCTTGCCCATGAGGCATGGTCACAAGTATCAAATGATTCATAATCAAGTGATTCCAAAAGCCCATCTGCATGGAGTTTCTTCATGTGCTTTACACCAATATGACCTAAATGGTAGTGCCACAAATATGTTGCACTATCATTATCAACTTTGTATCTTTTGGCATCAATATTATGAATATGTGTATCACTACGATCGAGATTCAATAAACCATTTACATTGTGTGTATGACCATAGAAGGTTTTATTCATGTAAACAGAACAACAATTATTCTCTGACTTAAATGCATAATCTATTGCAATAAACATGATCCGATCATATTCATGCTCAACGCAAACACCAAATAACGTTTATTTAGGTCCAATACTAATCCCGAAGGTAGAGGGAGTGTGAAATGGTGATCTTATCAACCTTGGAATCACTTCCAACACACATCGTCACCTCGCCATTAACTAGTCTCCGTTCATTTTGTAACTCCTGTTTTGAGTTACTAATCTTAGCAACTAAACCAGTATTAAATACCCTGGGGTTACTATGAACACTAGTAAAATAGACATCAATAACATGTACATCAAATATACTTTTGTTCACTTTGCCATCCCTCTTATCCGCCAAGTATTTGGGGTAGTTCCGCTTCCAGTGACCATTCCCTTTGCAGTAGAAGCACTCAGTTTCAGGCATAGGTCTAGCTTTGGGCTTCTTCACGGGAGTGGAAAATTGCTTGTCATTCTTCTTGAAGTTCCCTTTCTTTTCCTTTGCCCTTTTTCTTGAAACTACTGGTCTTGTCAACCATCAACACTTGATGCTTTTTCTTGATTTCTACCTTCGCTGATTTCAGCATCGAGAAGAGCTCAGGAATCGTTTTCGTCATCCCTTGCATATTATAGTTTATCACAAAGTTCTAGTAGCTTGGTGATAGTGACTAGAGAACTCTATTAATTACTATCTTATATGGAAGATTAACTCCCACTTGATTCAAGCGATTGTACTACACAGACATTTTGAGTACATGCTCACTAGCTGGGCCATTCTCCTCCATCTTGTAGGCAAAGTACTTGTCAGAGGTCTCATACCTCTCGACATGGGCATGAGTCTGAAATAAAAATTTCAACTCTTGGAACATCATATATGCTCTATGGCATTCAAAATGTTTTTGAAGTCCTAGTTCTAAGCTGTAAAGCATGGTGCACTAAACAATCAAGTAGTCATCATACCGAGCTTGTCAAACGTTCATAACATCTGCTCCTGCAATAGGTCTGTCACCTAGAGGTGCATCAAGGACATAATTCTTCTGTGCAGCAACGAGGATAATCCTCATATCATGGACCCAGTCCGCATCATTGCTACTATCATCTTTCAACTTAGTTTTCTCTAGGAACGTATCAAAAACATAGCGGAGCTACAACACGAGCTATTGATCTACAACATAGATATGAAAATACTATCACGACTAAGTTCATGATAAGTTAAGTTCAATTAATCAAATTACTTAAGAACTCCCACTTAGATAGACATCCCTCGAGTCATCTAAATGATTACGTGATCCAAATGAACTAAACCATGTCCGATCATCACATGAGATGGATTAGTCTTCAATGGTGAACATCTCCATGTTGATCATATCTACTATATGATTCACGTTCGACCTTTCAGTCTCCAGTGTTCCGAGGCCATGTCTGTACATGCTAGCCTCGTCAAGTTTAACCCGAGTATTCCGCATGTGCAAAACTGTCTTGCACCCGCTGTATGTGAACGTAGAGCCTATCACACCCGATCATCACATGGTGTCTCAGCACAACGAACTGTCGCAATGGTGCATACTCAGGGAGAACACTTATACCTTGAAATTTTAGTAAGGGATCATCTTATAATGCTACCGCCGTACTAAGCAAAATAAGATGCAGAAAAGATAAACATCACATGCAATCAAAACATGTGACATGATATGGCCATCTTCATAATGTGCCTTTGATCTCCATCTCTAAAGCACCGTCATGATCTCCATCGTCACCAGCTTGACATCTTGATCTCCATCGTAGCGTCATGGTCGTCTCACCAACTATTGCTTCTACAACTATCGCTAACACATAGTGATAAAGTAAAGCAATTACATGGCGTTTGCATTTCATACAATATAGAGACAACCATAAGGCTCCTGCCGGTTGCCAGTGACTTTTACAAAACATGATCATCTCATACAATAACGTATATCACATCATGTATTGACCATATCACATCACAACATGCCCTGCAAAGTTAGACGTCCTCTACTTTGTTGTTGCAAGTTTTGCTTGGCTGCTACGGGCTTCTAGCAACAACCGTTCTTACCTACGCATCAAAAACCACAACGGCGATTTATCAAGTTTTTTGTTTTAACCTTCAACAAGGACCGGTCGCAGTCAAATTCGATTCAACTAAAGTTGGAGAAACAAACACCCGCCAGCCACCTTTACGCAAAACTAGTTACATTTCTGTTGGTGGAACCGGTCTCATGAACGTGGTCATGTAAGGTTGGTCCGGGTCGCTTCATCCAAAAATAACACCGAATCAAAATAAGAAATTGGTGGTAAGCAGTATGACGATCACCGCCCACAACTCTTTGTGCTCTACTCGTGCATATCATCTATGCATAGACCTGGCTCGGATGCCACTGTTGGGGAACGTAGCATGCAATTTCAAAAAAATTCCTACGCTCACGCAAGATCTATCTAGGAGATGCATAGCAACGAGAGGGGGAGAGTGTGTCCATGTACCCTCGTAGACCAAAAGCGGAAGCGTTTGACAACGTGGTTGATGTAGTTGAACTTCTTCTCATTCTGACCGATCAAGCACTGAACGTACGGCACCTCCGAGTTCTGCACACGTTCAGCCCGATGATGTCCCTCGAACTCTTGATCCAGCAAAGTGTTGAGGGAGAGTTCTGTCAGCACGATGGCATGGTGACGGTGATGGTGAAGTAATCCGCGCAGGGCTTCGCCTAAGCACTACGTGAATATGACCGGGGGCGTAAACTGTGGAGGGGGCCGCCGCACATGGTTAACAACTGTTGATGTGTGTTCTAGCGGTGCCCTCCTCATATATATAGGTTGGAGGGGAGGAGAGGAAGCCAAGGGGGTGCCCCAAGTAGGAGGAATCCTACTTGGGCGCCTCCCAATTCGCCCCCCTCCATATCCATCTGGAGGGGGAAAGAAGGAGGGAAGGAAGGGGGAGGCCGAATCCCTCCCCTTCCTTTCTCCCTTCTCCTCCTTACCTCCCCCTTATTTCGGCCTACATGGGGCGCACCAGCCCCTTAGGGGCTGGTATGTCCCCCTCTTGGGCCATTAAGGCCCATGTAGTTGCCGGGGGGATGCCCGGAACCCCTTCTAGTGACCCAATATGCACCCGATACCCCCATAACACTTCTGGTGTCCGAATACCATCATCCTATATATCAATCTTTACCTCTCGACCATTTCGAGACTCCTCGTCATGTCCGTGATCTCATCCGGGACTCCGAACAGCATTCCGTCACCAAATCACATAACTCATATAATACAAAATCGTCATTGAACGTTAAGCGTGCGGACCCTATGGGTTCGAGAACTATGTAGACATGACCGAGACACCTCTCCGGTCAATAACCAACAGTAGAACCTAGATGCTCATATTGGTTCCTACATATTCTATGAAGATCTTTATCGGTCATATCGTAATGACTACATATGTTATTCCCTTTGTCATCGGTATGTTACTTTCCCGAGATTCGATCGTCGGTATCTTCATACCTAGTTCAATCTCGTTACCGGCAAGTCTCTTTACTCATTCCGTAATACATCATCCCGTAACTAACTCATTAGTCACATTGCTTGCAAGGCTTATCATGATGTGTATTACCGAGAGGGCCCAGAGATACCTCTCCGATACTCGGAGTGACAAATCCTAATCTCGATCTATGCCAACCCAACAAACACCTTCGGCGATACCTGTAGAGCATTTTTATAATCACCCAGTTATGTTGTGACGTTTGATAGCACACAAGGTATTCCTCCGTTATCCGGGAGTTGCATAATCCCATAGTCGAAGGAATATATGTTTGACATGAAGAAAGCAATAGCAATAAAACTGAACGATCATTATGCTAAGCTAATGGATGGGTCTTTTCCATCACATCATTCTCCTAATGATGTGATCCCATTCATCAAATGAAAACACATGTCTATGATTAGGAAACTTAACCATCTTTGATTAATGAGCTAGTCTAGTAGAGGCTTACTAGGGACACGGTGTTTTGTCTATGTATCCACACATGTATCAAGTTTCCGGTTAATACAATTCTAGCATGAATAATAAACATTTATCATGATATAAGGAAATATAAAATAATAACTTTATTATTGCCTCTAGGGCATATTTCCTTCATGCACGGAGTCCAACGGCTAGAAACGGTCACCTAAGGGAGAACACTAGTCTTCTCCTACTTCCAACCCTAATCCTTTTGCCTTGTTGGGCAATTACCATTTTCAACGTCTATTTTTCTCATATCTCTCAATCCCTCCACCCAAATTTGTTGATACTTTGGGGATTGAGTGAGCAAGGCCCGATCTACACTTTGTCCAAACCAATTCACGTTCATGTAATATTTCTTCACCAACAACTTGTTACTCTTTGAGCTTGGTCTCCTGGGCATTTAGGGTTCTTACGGGCTTCCTTGCTTGTGGCATGCTTCGGAGACCTATGGAAAGGTGTGGTGTGATCACCTTCAAGACCAACCCCTGAGTGATTCGAGGCTCATCCATTGGTGGTGACTCGAGGAGAACACGATGAGCTACTTGGTGGCGTTCTGGAGCCATGGCACCGACACTTATCTAACAAAGATTAGCACTTCCTCAAGAAAGTGTGACCTTGGGATAAAATGTGCGTCCCTGACTCACTTGTGGTTAATCCTTTTCTGCACTTTACTTTGTCTTGTATGCTTGTGGGCTTGTTAATTATATTGTTGCCTAGCTTACATTGCTTTGACCTTGCTTGCCATATAGGTTGTGATCATCTAGTTGCATGTCTGGAGAACTTACTTTATTTGCAAATCCCTAAAAATGGTAATTCATCTTAAAAAAATTCGTCTCCTATTCACCCCCCTCTAGTAGACCGCATCGATCCTTTCACCCACAAACAAACAAGGTCCGCCAACTAAAATCATTACCCACATTCAGCATGTGCACATCAATAAAAGCTTGCACATTTATTAAGAACTATGGCCTGCAGGGATTCATACCAAAAGAGTGTCAAGCCCCTCTACGGCCATCACTGCAAACACCACAAAATCCTTTAAGACCGAGCCTCCACTTCTATTTCTCCATCTTCACTAAAATTTGTCTTGTCTCACAAAGGAAAACAAAAGACTGGGGATATTGGGTTTTGAGAGGGCTAAAACCTCGCGAGCCCCCCCCCCCCCCAAAGTTCCAAAATAGGAGACTCATTGTTCCTAGTGGTACCCTCGAGGGAGCCCGCAGATCTAGCTTCACCGTCACCACGACTCTTGTTTGTCGCTTGCTGCTCGAACTATAACTAGTGGATTCATGCTCAGGAAGATCCTCCCCCTTCCCCTCTGTGATTGCCAACACACCGGGTGGGGCTTCGGCCAGATCAAGACTCCATTTACATGCACTTTGTTGCGTTCTTGTCCAAGTCCATATTTTCGCCCAGGAGTTTCTTAGGGCTAGCGGTTGTATCAACGATTTTTGGATCAATCTCCTCCTGACCCTGACCATTACATTTCCCCGCAGGAGCGATGCGAGCCCCATCACCTGGAATTCCATGGCTTACAGAAGGGACCTTTGTTACTCTTCTTTCTTATTCTCGAAAAAATAAAAAAAATGGTAAAAGACTCTTCTTTCTTCTTATTTAGAAAAGCACCTTCTCCGAAGAGACTATTTTTGCGAGAAATTTCTTAAGGGAAAACTTTATTTTTGCCACTCTAGCTTTTGACCACTTTGCTTTTGCCACTCTAAAATTTGACATTTCACTTTTGCCACTCTTAGTTTTTGACAATACATCACAATTGCCATTCCATGGCAAAAACAATAATTTTAGAGTGGCAATTATGATACATTGTCAAAATCTGAAGTGGCAAAAGTGAAATAAAAAATTATTGCTTTTGCCACGAAATGGCATTTGTAATGTATTGTCAGAAGCTAAGAGTGGCAAAAGTGATATGTCTAATTCTAGAGTGGCATAAGCAAAATGGGCAAAAACTAGAGTGGCAAAAACAAAGTTTTCCCATTTCCTAAGAGACTTAGTCTTTTCTGTTGCGTATATGTGTCACAGTTGTCTGATATTTTTTTGGGTCAATTGTTGTGCTGCTTACGCATGGATGGTAGTCGAACAAGGCACATCAATTTAATGCGAATATCCAATTCTGAGCCCGGGCTCATCTGCACCCGCTCAAGAGAAAAAAAACATAAAAACTTCAAAAAAATCCAAAAATTTTGTGGAAGGTACATAATTTGGTGCATGAGGTGCACTCCAAATTTCAGAGCATTTGCACATTTGAGTAGCTCTCAACAAAAAAGACAAATTGAGTTAAAACAGTATATGAACAGTACACTATTTAACAGACCTCAAATTTGTTTTTTTTTTGCCGAGAGCTACTCAGATGTTCAAATGATTTAAAATTTGGAACAGACATCACGCAACAAATTATCTACCATGCCAAAAAATTGTAATTTTTCGAATTTTTTAGTTTTTGTTTTGATTTTTTTATTGAGCGCAGGTGTAGATGATCCTGGGAGCCAAAACGCCTCACTCCATTTAATTTTAATTTATACTTCTTCTGTCCTTGCTCTCAACCCAAGCTTCTCTGACCGCAGCTACGAAACACTAAATTCCTTCTCCGCTCGACGACATCGACATCACACAAGTAGGAATACGTCACGTTTCTTGGCTGCCGCTATACTTGTTGCCCAGCAGAAAACGAGCCGACTCCCCTCGTTCCCAGCACGTAAATCATCGCGTACGCGGCGGACAAGGCAGCGTTTTCGGCGTGACCCGAACAAACTTTCTTCCTTCTGGTTGCAACGGCCTCTACGTCCGTCTACTCGTCTACTACTCCCGCCCGCCCGGACTAGTCTTGCTACCGCCCAACCGTATCAATTTGGCGCGTGAGACGCCGTGATTTGTAGTTTGGCACATCAATTGAAAGCCTTGCCTGGCCGCAACGGGGGATAGGGTGGGGTGGTCGGCCCGTTGCCAGGCACACATGGTGCGTGACGCCAAACGGAGTCTCTGCAGCCTCTGTCTGACCCGTTGCCGTGTGAGCAAGTCACGCCACACACACACACACACACACGCACACAATGACACAAACTTACAGAGAGTGGTGAGGTGAGGTGTGTGCTTGTGTCACTGGGTGGTGGGGGTAGAAACCTGAAAGGGTGCCGTGTGAATCCCACACTGTGGCGCTTATAAAAAACCAAGGAGAGGCGCAGTAGCAGGGGCGAGCCTGCACTCAGTACCATCTTCCTTCTGATTGGCCATTGGGGTGGCCGGGTGGGAAGCAAGCAAGGAAGGAGGCGACCACAGCCAGCCAGCCATGGCGACCAGGCCGGGGCCTTTGACTGAATGGCCATGGCAGAGGATGGGCAACTTCAAGGTACGCACCACGCAGGCGATAGCAATGCTATATCTTCCTCCGTTCTTTGCTCTGTTCCTTCCTCGAGTCGAGATGCGTAGGAAGAGGCTTCTCCAGAGCAAGAAACTACGAGTAGGTTGGTTGAACTCATACATCAACCAAGTAAACCAGTATTTCCAAAGCAAATGTTTTCTGTTGCCACTCCTGGCAGACTTGCTTGGATATTCTTGTGTGGCACCCGCGATAGTTGTTGATGCTTTGCATGGTTCTGCTCTTGCTAGATTTAGCAACACGAGCAATAGAAATTTTTCCTTTCATCCTTTACCCACTCCTATTTTGTATTATACTGCCTCAAAATCAAACTGCGCCTGCAGTTACAAAGGAGGTCAGCTCTTTCATTCCGAGGAGAAAAATGAGAAAATATAGTTCGTTTCCCTGCTTAATCCGTCTCAGATTTGAGGACACCAGACAGACATTTTATTTCTCGGCCTGCTGCCAAACTTAGGGGCATGGCAAAGAGCCCGGTGAAGAATTAAAACGAAACAGTCCCACTCCCAGACTGGAATTTTGACAAGCACCAAATTCTGCAAGAACTCCACCAGCAAGCAAACACGAAATGATTGCTCGTTGTACTAAAAATAATTAAGAAAAAAAAACCCCAGTACTACTATACCCAGGGTCAGTCAGTCCTGGGCATGAGACAGGGCATGAGACAGTGCATTTACTTTCCTCGAAGAGGAGGAGATTCTCGACCTGGTACCCCGTTCGGTGTTGTTTCTTGTTGTCTCGCGGAATTCATTACTACTCTCATAGTACTATGATTAATTAACGTGGCCAAATGCTGTTGTGTGGTGGCGCAGTACCTGGTGATGGCGCCGGTGGTCGTCCACGGCGCGTACCGGGTGATGAGCAAGGGGTGGGGCGACATCGACCTGGCCTACTCGCTGATCCTGCCGTCGCTGGCGCTGCGGATGATCCACAACCAGATCTGGATCAGCCTGTCCCGCTACCAGACCGCGCGCAGCAAGCACCGCATCGTGGACCGCGGCATCGAGTTCGAGCAGGTGGACCGCGAGCGCGGGTGGGACGACCAGATCGTCTTCAACGGGCTGCTCTTCTACGCCGGGTACCTGGCGATGCCGAGCGTGCGGAGGTTCCCGCTGTGGCGGACGGACGGGGCGGTGGCGACGGCGCTGCTGCACGCGGGGCCCGTGGAGTTCCTCTACTACTGGTTCCACCGCGCGCTGCACCACCACTTCCTCTACTCGCGCTACCACTCCCACCACCACGCCTCCATCGTCACCGAGCCCATCACCTGTAAGCCCTCCAATATTCTCTCTCTCTCTCTCTCTCTCTCTCTCGCCTTACCACATCTAATTACCCGCATCAGTTTAGTTTATATAATTTTGCTCTTCAGGTCTTTAATTATAATGCTAGTACACTTGCTAAGTTCATCGTGTCGCGTTTCTTGGGCAAATAATTTAATCAGCCCACGTATGTACCAGTAGGATCCAAGAACAGTACGCATGTGACCATGATAAAGAACCATTTATTACCGGTTCCATACAAGCAAATTCCCTACTACCACAAGTGTCCAGCCCTGGTTCCAGCTCAAAACACAATAGTGTTCTCTAATGAAACAGCTGCACGCCTCGGCCCATGCTCGCCATCCCTCTTTCAACGAAAGGGGCTGGTTTCGACTGGACCACTGGATACGTGTAGTGCTGTAGTCTCTGCACCGTCTGACCGGAAACAGTAGCGCAGTACGTACACTGCACCAGCAGCTTTAAACCACGGCCCGGCCCACACTTGCTGCCAGGGAAACGAACATGGCATGTGACTGCCTGAAATGCGGCAGCAGAGGCCACGCCCAAACGATCGCGACAATTAATTTTGGCCCAAACTTATCAACGGACGAAATGAAAGGCAGACCCAAACGGCCTCCAAAGAAAGGCAACTAACTATTCTAAAAAAAAGGCAACTATTGTATGGCACATACAGAGCAGAGAGTTCAAAATATTTTTTTTGAGACATGAGAGTACAAAATATATACCTAATGCAAAAAATATATATAGGCTTTTGTGGTCTTTTTTGTTTTGGGGAAACCAATTTTGGTCACTTAACTAGCGGTCGATTCTATATTTGGTCCCTGGAATTTGATACCAGACATCTTCAACGCTAAACATTTCAAGTCCGACAAATTTAGTCTGTGAGTTTAGTTAAGTTGGCAATGAGAACGGCCAATGGACAACAGGGTGTTTTTGTACAAGTGGCTGCATAGTTAAGTGTAGACATAACACTAAAAACATCTTTGGGTTTGTGTGTGCTTATGGGCTTGCTAAGACATAGCCTAGTGGTGGGAAAGGGCTGATGCCTTCCCACCCACCCAGGTTCAAGGCATGATACTTGCAATTTGGGTTTGTTGCATCAATTATATTGTAGGGGGTTCCCTTACAGTCTTTCTGTAAAAAAAAGCACTAAAAAGGAAAAAAAATATAAAAGAAATAACGGAAACATCTTTCTTCGTGGGGATCCCCTATTCCTCAAAGAGAAACATATTTCTTTGAAAAAATGAAACTATATTGAATATATTCAGAAAGAGACTTTAAAACTGAAATATTTAAGAAAATATAATCTAGAAACATAATATTCAGAAACTTGGGGAAATTTTTAAGAAGTATTGCTGGAATTTTGAAATTTGAGTAAGCTTACTAATAACCAAGAACAATTATGGAAAGGTGAAATGTATGGTCATATTTCGTAAATTATTTGTGAATTTTCTACATTTTTTTGTTTTGCGATGAAGTTTTATATTTTAATAGTTTTCACATGTTAAGTAACTTTTAAAGAAATATTTTTCTTTCAAAGTTTTTTCTGTCAAAGACTGTAGGGGGTTCCCTTACAGTCTTTCTGTCAAAAAAAGCACTAAAAAGGAAAAAAAATAAAGATAAAAGAAATAACGGAAACATCTTTCTTCGTGGGGATCCCCCATTCCTCAAAGAGAAACATATTTCTTTTAAAAAATGAAACTATATTGAATATATTCAGAAAGAGACTTTGAAACTGAAATATTTAAGAAAATATAATTTAGAAACATAATATTCAGAAACTTGGGGAAATTTTTAAGAAGTATTCCTGGAATTTTGAAATTTGAGTAAACTTACTAATAACCAAGAACAATTATGGAAAGGTGAAATGTATGGTCATATTTGGTAAATTATTTGTGAATTTTCTACATTTTTTTTGTTTTGCAATGAAGTTTTATATTTTAATAGTTTTCACATGTTAAGTAACTTTTAAAGAAAGATTTTTCTTTCAAAGTTTTTTCTATCAAAGACTGTAGGGAGTTCCCTTACAGTCTTTCTGTCAAAAAAAATCACTAAAAAAATAAAGATAAAAGAAATAACGGAAACATCTTTCTTTGTGGGGACCCCCCATTCCTCAAAGAGAAACATATTTCTTTGAAAAAATGAAACTATATTGAATATATTCAGAAAGAGACTTTGAAACTGAAATATTTAAGAAAATATAATTTAGAAACATAATATTCAGAAACTTGGGGAAATTTTTAAGAAGTATTCCTGGAATTTTGAAATTTGAGTAAACTTACTAATAACCAAGAACAATTATGGAAAGGTGAAATGTATGGTCATATTTGGTAAATTATTTTTGAATTTTCTACATTTTTTTGTTTTGCGATGAAGTTTTATATTTTAATAGTTTTCACATGTTAAGTAACTTTTAAAGAAAGATTTTTCTTTCAAAGTTTTTTCTGTCAAAGACTGTAGGGGGTTCCCTTACAGTCTTTCTGTCAAAAAAAGCACTAAAAACAAAAAAAATAAAGATAAAAGAAATAACGGAAACATCTTTCTTCATGGGGATCCCCCATTCCTCAAAGAGAAACATATTTCTTTGAAAAAATGAAATTATATTGAATATATTCAGAAAGAGACTTTGAAACTAAAATATTTAAGAAAATATAATTTAGAAACATAGTATTCAGAAACTTCGGGAAATTTTTAAGTATTCCTGGAATTTTGAAATTTGAGTAAACTTACTAATAACCAAGAACAATTATGGAAAGGTGAAATGTATGGTCATATTTGGTAAATTATTTGTGATTTTTCTACATTTTTTTGTTTTGCGATGAAGTTTTATATTTTAATAGTTTTCACATGTTAAGTAACTTTTAAAGAAAGATTTTTCTTTCAAAGTTTTTTCTGTCAAAGACTGTAGGGGGTTCCCTTACAGTCTTTCTGTCAAAAAAAAGCACTAAAAAATAAAAAAAATAAAGATAAAAGAAATAACGGAAACATTTTTCTTCGTGGGGATCCCCCATTCCTCAAAGAGAAACATATTTCTTTGAAAAAATGAAACTATATTGAATATATTCAGAAAGAGACTTTAAAACTGAAATATTTAAGAAAATATAATTTAGAAACATAATATTCAGAAACTTGGGGAAATTTTTAAGAAGTATTCCTGGAATTTTGAAATTTTAGTAAGCTTACTAATAACCAAGAACAATTATGGAAAGGTCAAATGTATGGCCATATTTGGTAAATTATTTGTGAATCTTCTACATTTTTTTATTTTGCGATGAAGTTTTATATTTTAATAGTTTTCACATGTTAAGTAACTTTTAAAGAAAGATTTTTCTTTCAAAGTTTTTTCTCACAATTTTCCAACCTCCCCTTTTTAAAAAACTTCCCTGAGTTGTTTTCTATGTTTTTCTTTTGTGTGTGTGTGCTTACGGGGCTTGCTACTTGGAGATCAGTTCAAATTTGTTTGGCTTTGACGATTAGGGTAATTGTGAAATGCACAAATAGTTGAAGGGATAAAAAAGGATTATTTGTTCCCCATGTCTTTAGGATCTTGGATGGTGTTAAACATGCTTTCTCCCATAAGTCATAATAACTTGGTGCTGACTGCCAAGAACGGGCAAAGATTAGTTCCAGTGTTAATGTGACAAAATTTATCTTATTTTCGTTCTATTGTTCTTAAGACTTGCTCCTAACTTGGTTAGTTTGAACGTAATGCAAATGTAGCAATCCTAATCGTGAAAAAAAAAATTGGGGCGATGTGTGGCGGTTGTGCAACCTTCTAGCTGACCACTTTTAGATTGAACACTGTTACCATAGAAAGGTTGTGTGCTTTCTAACCAGTAATGTAAGAGCTAAGAGGTGTTTTTGCATAATTACTTCTGTGTGACTAAGCATGTAAAGAATGTGTCATGTTTATGAAAATGTTCTCTTGGTTTCTAATACATCTCTGTATTGCAGCGGTCATCCATCCTTTTGGCGAACACATCGTCTATTTCACGCTCTTTGCAATCCCGATGTTGTCCACAGTTTATATGGGAAATGGCTCCGCCCTCGTGTTTGTGCTGTATATCGTTTACATTGACTTCATGAACAACATGGGGCACTGCAACTTTGAGTTGGTGCCAAAGTGGATGTTCCAAGTCTTTCCTCCTCTCAAGTACCTCATGTACACCCCATCGTAAGTGCAGACCCTTAACATTAATCCCACAACCTAGTATAGGTATTAACCAAAAAAATGATGGGACTTGGAGTTTAGAGATTCTAGACTTCACTGAAATCAACATAACAATCTTTTGCTGGTTTCTTATGCAGGTTTCATTCCCTTCACCACACGCAGTTCCGCACAAACTATTCACTCTTCATGCCATTTTACGATTACATATACAGCACTATGGACAAGGCATCTGACGAGCTGTATGAAAACTCACTGAAAGGGACAGAGGAGACACCTGACCTTGTTCATCTCACACATATGACCAACTTGCAGTCGGCTTATCATCTAAGGGTTGGATTCGCCTCCATAGCATCCAAACCATCTGATAACTCCGAGTGGCATATGTGGACGCTATGGCCCTTGGCATGGCTGTCAATGGTGGTAGCATGGATTTATGGGTCATCTGCATTCGTGGTCGAGAGAATCAAACTGAAGAAGATGAAGATGCAAACATGGGTCGTACCGAGATACAACTTCCAAGTAACCAACTCCCCTGGCCATTTATGCGTTTATCTGATGGCTGCAAGTTGCTTAACTATTTTCTTTCTTCCTGCAGTATGGTGTGACATGGGATAGAGAATCGATTAATGACTTAATTGAAAAGGCGATATTGGATGCTGATGTAAGAGGGGTTAAGGTGCTTAGTCTAGGGCTACTAAATCAGGTAACTAATCCTTACTTCAAAAACTCATATTGCAGAGGTACACAGTGTATGTGAGCATGGTGAAGACAGAAAAATCGTAAAATAACATAATAAAATTAATGCTATTGCTTCGGTAGACCCCCCTCACAAACCGTATAAAGGGCAGCATGGTCATTTGACCATAACGTGTACAACCATCTTTCGTGTGTGACACCTACTGTATGTTGACGTATCCGCCCGCCACACACACCCCTCCTCCTGGGCCTGGCCCATTCTTTTTTTTTTCTTTAACCCTCAAAAAATAGGCGCTAGGAGTAGGATTTGAACTCCAGACCTTATGGTTTATTTCCACCCAACATAACCAACTAGGACAACTCACTTTTTATGCATAAGCACTTCTTTTACTCTTTTTATTGTTTATTTTCTCAGACTACTAATGGGAAAGCTTTGGCTGGTTGGATTTGACTTGAGAACGTGGCTTTCCATAGATAGTTTGCACATAACAAACGGAAGTGGTTCCAATTTGTTCTCTAAAACAGTCCAGCGGAAATTAATTCTCCTAAAATCATGCGAGTATAAATTGAGAGTCTGTTTATTTCTCTTTTGTTCTTTCGGAAATTATGTTCAATGAAATTTTATACGACATACATGCTACTAAAATCAGATGCATATTAAATTTGCTTCCACTGTCATGAAAATGTGCTTCCTTGAGTTAATCAAATTGCTTCAAATTTAAAATATGTTCGAACTTAACCAAAAGTTGTTTTGTGTTGGATAAAATTATTTATCCCATCACATCTCGAACCGGGAATTTGCTTGCTTCCGATGCATACCAAATTTTCTTTGAGGCAATATGCATTTTCAACACAATGAAATCATGTTTCAATCAATTCGAGAATTTACTCCTGGTGCAACTAAAATGTGCTTCTAGTTTTTTTTGCAAGGAACTAAAATATGCATCGACTTAACGCAAAATGTTATCCATATAATTATTATTTTCATCCATCATAGCTCAGTTAGAGAATTGGCTTCCATGAGATAGATACATGAGTCCAATGTAATATAATATTCTCGTTTCCAATCACAGTAAAAATTGGGCGCTCTAATTGTACATTTTGCTTCCATCATGGTTCAAATTTTAGAAATTTGGGTCACTTCATGAATGTCCAAAAAACACCATGTTCAACAGAGGGTGGTCGGCTAGGACAAAAATCTCCATTTGAGAGCACATTTTTTTGGCATCCGTCAAATGACGCCAATATTTATTTCCATGAGCTTATATGACCAATTAAAGGCACTGTGCCAAGTTGTTTTAGTTTTCGATAAATTTTGCATTTTCTGGAGTTTTCTCGGGCAAAAAAACTCATAAATGGCCGAACGTGTCACAACTTGCATATGATTTTGGAAATTCGTTCAAATCTGACCTGGATGCCTACCATGGGCATTCCCACCTACTTGCAAGATTTGGGATCATTCAAAGGATGTACAAACATAGACCATGTCCAACGGAGGGTGCCCGGCTAGGCCAGAAGGCTTCATCTGAGAGCACGATGTTTCCCGATATCCTTCAAATGACCCCAATTTTTTTCTATGCCTTGTATGACTAATTCAAGGCACCATGCCCAGTTATTTTGGTTTTTGACAAATTTTGCATTTCTTGGAGTTTTCTCGGTCAAAAAATGGTCAGACGTGTCGCAACTTGCATAAGGTGTCGGAAATCGTTCAAACCTAAAATGAATGCCTACTATAGCCATGCGCTTACAAAAGTTGGGGTCAATTCAAGAATTTCTAAAACTAAACCATGTTTAATGGAGGGTGTCTAGGTATGCTATCTGAGAGCATGTTGTTTCTCCACATCCTCGAAATGGCCTTAATTTTTCTCATGACCTTGTATGATCAATTCAAGACATCATGCCAAGTTGTTTTGGTTTTCGGTAATTTTTACATTTTCTGGAGTTTCCTCGGTCAAAAAAGGTCGATACAATGATCGAACGTGATGCAACTTGCATACGGAGTCAGAAATCGTTCAAACCTGACATGGATGCCTACCATGGGCATCCCCACCTTTTTGCAAAAGGTTGGTTCATTTCAAGAATATCCAATACTCGACCATGTTTAACATAGGGTGTCCGGATAGGCAGAAGGTTCGAATCCAATCGCCATACTTTTTTGTAACGAATTTTCTCCCGGCTACTTGCCTCTACGATCTTGTATGGTATGCAGGCTATGTATCGGAGGTCTTCACGTGGAGGGTGTACTTTAAAGAAAAGACCATCGTGCCCTTTATTATGAAGGGGTATAGAGTAATCTCAGCCATCGATGTGTTTAAGGGGGTCTACCGAAGCAGAAGTGTAAAATTAAATAGTACGGAGAAATGTACAGTAATATGTGCTCTGATCCCTAGATATTTTCTCTTCATTCATCTAAAAAGGGATTAGTACTTTGTATTGATAATGAGAATTGACTTGTTTCTCTCTCTTTTTTTCCCTTTAGGCAAAACAGCTCAATGGGAATGGTGAACTATTTAGACAAAAATACCCAAAATTAGGAGTTCGAATTGTTGATGGAAGTGGCTTAGCAACTGGGGTTGTCCTAAAAAGCATTCCTTCAGATGCAAAGCAAGTTTTTCTTCATACAGGGACTTCTAAGATAGCCCGTGCCGTTGCTATGGCATTATGTGGCAGGGGCATCCAGGTATATCTATATCTTCCTGCAGCCATGTCTCTACTTTTATGGGTAAAGAGTTTTGTAGAATATTTTCATGAAATCATTTTCGGCTCAGGTGATCATGAATCGTAAGAAAGAGTATGACATGCTCAAGTCACAGATGCCAGAGGACGGAGCAAGCTACTTGAAGTGCTCCAGCAATGACATGACCAAGGTAAAAGTTATGCTGATCAATGAAAAGTTTCCTGGAAAGTACTGTATTACATTGTCGAGTGTGGAACTAAATCATGGTTTAATCATATATATGTGTCCTTGAGAAGAAAGTTGTTGGCATACCTAAAAGTATTATCGGTGGACCATAGTATGACCAACTCCCAAACATGTTCTCAATAACCATTTTAGTCATGAAAACAGTTGCCCTTAATAAGTGCTATGTGATATATTTTTCTGCAAAGAAGGGATATGGTGATCAATAAAACATTGAAATTAGCCCTAACATGGACTCAGTATGATTATCCAGACTTGAACCATAGTGGAAATGGGCAGGAGAAAATGCTCCGGCAGATTCTTGTACTAACAGTCTTGGAAGTAGCTTGTATTGATGTTTCAGTTTGTTGCAGATTTGGCTAGTAGAGAGGATCGACGACAAAGAACAGAGGATGGCACCAAAAGGAACAGTGTTCATTCCAATATCGCAGTTCCCCCTTAAGAAAGTCCGCAAGGACTGCACTTACTTGAGCACTCCAGCGATGAAGATCCCGGACACTATGCAGAACATCCACTCCTGTGAGGTAAAACCACCACCGATTTCGCAACGTGTCGTGCGAATGAACCTCTCCTGCCCAGCACTCGTTTTTTTGGCGGGTGACCATCACTGAATATATATATATGTGTGTGTGTGTTTGGTTCCTCTACAGAACTGGTTGCCGAGAAGGGTGATGAGCGCGTGGCATATCGCCGGAATACTTCATGTCCTGGAAGGGTGGAGCGTGCACGAGTGCGGTGACGACATGATGGATTCTGAGAAGGCATGGTCGGCTGCCATCAGGCACGGCTTCGTCCCTCTCACCAAAGCTTGACTGGGAAAATGTTGCTAAGATGGTACTACCGAGAATTTATGCTAAAACCGCTGCCTTTTTCTTTTCTTTTCGGGAATACGCAGCTAAGTCTGTAAGATTTATCAGTGTGAACATCGAACATCAATTCCATTAACTTAGTGCTTATGGAGTACTGTACTTTTGTTGGCATAACGTGTGTAAGATCATGGGAGATGATGTTTGGCGTTTGAGTTCAGTATAGGAATAATCGGAACGCCTGATTTGAGTGACGGATTCAAATTAGGTGGACGAAAGAAAGTAAGCTGAGAACCACCTGACTTTCAAAAGAAAAAAAGAAGCTGAGAACCACCTGGACTCACCTCTCCCCTGAGTTTGAATCTGTACGAAGTGTAACAAAAGAGTTTGAATTGGCAGTGTCCTTCATTTGGCCTACGGGGTTGGAGTTGGATCTCCCGAGTAATCCTGTGCAATGTTCCACTTTGCGCAGAGTGATCATGAGGATCAAGTGAAAGTGCAAACATGCCACTGCTCTCCGTCCAAAATTCGGTATAAAAATCCCGTTATGATGGATCTTGGGGAGAGAGAAAAAATCTTTTCGAGAAGCAGCTAATTTGGTGCCTGCAGTGTAACCATTCAGGAATCTCGATTTCGTCTGAGAAGTACGTTTGTGAAGACTGGAGTTTTATCGGAAGAGCTGTATATCGGTAAGAGCAGCATCAAGCACCAGTGGTTTAGTGGTAGAATAGTACCCTGCCACAGTACAGACCCGGGTTAGATTCCCGGCTGGTGCATTTGGTTCAAATTTCCTTTTTACCTTCGAGTGCAAACCACTACGACAATTCTCCTTTTTTGAAGGAAATGTCATCACTTTTACCGTAGGATAGAAAACCACTACAACAGTTCTGCTTTTTTAGGAAACACCAAACTAGGTATGCTTTGCAAAAGCATCGATAAGGAAGCACGACCCAATTACATAAAACATTATTATTATAAGCAAACTTTGGGGTGTTTAAAGAAACAACTTTGCTAATCTATGGCCTAACCCATTAGCTTTCCAGACACGATGCGTACCTTAGGATAGAAAACCACTATAGCCTTTTTATTCGGAAACGTCATCATGGCAAGCTTTATTGATTCGCCAATATAGTTACATCATTTACAAGACCATCAATAAGAAAGTTCAGAGGTTCATCGACTCAATTACATGAAACACTAGTAAATTGTATGTGCTTTGCATGCCATTTAAATATATGTATAAAAAGCATGGAAAAATACATTTGAATATGTATTTCCTTTCCTAGAACTTGATAAGATCCAACTTGGTTCTTACCTCTCTTGAATCTAGATTGTTCTAGTCTCTTTTCATTAGAGTATCAGATAAACATGTGGATATATGCTTCTAGAACACATGAGATGATAGAGTTGGGGGTTCAATTAAAAGTCCACATGGCAGAATTCTATGAGTTGAAAACTTTATCCAACAGATGGTAATGCTCGGATTTGCCATCTCTTGAACGTTGGATGGGCATATCCAACGACTAATATTTGAAGATATTGGCACACTATATAGTGGTATAGATTATTATTATAAGCAAACTTTGCTCAATTTATACTATATGGGGTGTTTACAGAAATAACTTTGCTAACCTATGGCCTACCCCATTAGCTTCCCGGACACAACGCATACCTTAGTATAGGAAACCACTACAACCTTTTTGCTAGGAAACACCATCAAGGCAAACTTTATTGATTCGCCAATATAGTTACATCATTTGCAAGCGCATCAATAAGAAAGTTCGGAGGTTCATCGACTCAATTACATGAAACATTATTATCATAAGCAAACTTTGCTCAATTTATACTATATGGGGAGTTTAAAGAAATAACTTTGCTAATCTATGGCCTACCCCATTAGCTTCCCGGGCACAATGCATACCTTAGGATAGGAAACCACTACAACTTTTCTGCTAGGAAACTCCATCATGGCAAGCTTTATTGATTTGCCAATATAGTTACATCATTTGCAATTGCAAGCGCATCAATAAGGAAGTTCGAAGGTTCATCGACTCAATTACATGAAACATTGTTATCATAAGCAAACTTTGCTTAATTTATATATGGGATGTTAAAAAAACTATGCTAATCTATGGCCTACCTCGGTAGCTTCCTGGAGACAAAATGCATAAACTCCACCGATCCTATCATCCTGGTTGTGATGAAACATTACACATAAATTTATGAAGCCTCATACTAGATCTTGTCTTGTCCAACACATGCATATACCACTTCGATTGCATCTGATTCAATTTGTATAGAGTGAAAACCCAAATTGTTTTCGAGGAGAAGGCCATGTTTCCTCACCAATGATTCTGCTGTATGTGCGCTAGTAATATTAGGTAATGGAGAGCAAGACGCCTCAAGAAAAACTCCATGGCTATCTCTGTTAACTGCACTAGCAGATCCTTTACCTTCTTCGGCATGAAATGACACATCCATGTTAACTTTAATGACTCTATTGATTGATTTCTTCCACTTTTTGTCCTATTCAGTTAATCGCCCCATTCTTGCAGGTTATGACTCTCTGGTAATTAAGACAGAGCACACACACAACCATAGCTCTCCTAACAATAAACAGAGTCTGATCATGATGCATTTGTTGTGGTTGTAACCACTAGAGGTACCACCATGTTGCTCCAATCCCTCCCTCCTGCGTGTGACAGATTAGGCATGCAAGATTCAGGCAGCCGTAGAATATGTTGAAGGATCACAGAGCCCAATATGTCTACCTGCATAACATTAGTAATAACTTGGGAGAGGTGCAGCAAGCGCCACATGTCTACAACACAAGCACATCCCAACAACAAAGCAACACATCTCAGCTCCATTCAAGCAAATATGACATTGGCCATCATCCCTAGTATGTCTATCAGCAAGAATAGATTTTAGAGGTATTATGCCATGCAGTGCCCTCCCACATGTTTTTCCCGGTAACTTCAACTTTCACATAATAGAACAAACCGGGTTTGGTGCTGATGGACTGAACATTGGCATAACTCTATTATGGAACTGATATTTCCACTCTATAATGATATGCCACTCTGTCTGAGAAATAACCAAATATTCATAACTAGTCAAAAGAATTGTAACTCAATGGAGTTTGGAGAATACGACCAATGCTAACTGGATCAAAAGTTTCCTAGAATAGTTCTTCATCCCAATAATCCGTTACAAGGTCAATCAGCTCATTCACTTTTGTAATAAGTACACCTGATCTTTTCTTTTCCTCGATGGGCTGGATGGAATCTAGTGGTCCTCCCAAATATTTACTTTCTCTCCATTTCCAATTCTTCCAAATTGCATTCATCTCTCTCTCTCTCTCTCTCTTGCGAGGACCAGTTGCATTCATCTGTTTAGAAAGCCCTAGGTACCTCTTCTGAAAACTTTTTAATAACCAATAAAAATGGCTAAGTCTTTTGTCTTTTTTCACAAGAAATTTCACCCCTCTATAATATGATTTATTAGACCGACTAAACCAAGGTATCTGAATGACGTGAGGCAAGAAAGAATCCATCAGAGCACTTAGTTCGAAGTCTCCCTCTCAAAAATATAAAGAGGAGCTGAGTCATGGTACCTCTATAGAAAAAACTATAATGATTTTGAGGCTATGAATGTGGAAATGTGAGGATGTCTATCATGGATGGGCTTAACACATTGTTGGTCTACAAAAGAGGTTTGTCCTCCTTAGATTGACAACCCAATAAGACCACAGAGAGGAGGCCTTTATCTGATCTCAAGATTGAGTAAAAAAGCAAATTAAATGACTATATTGTCTACCTTTTGCGTCAAGAATACATAATATGGTATGAACGCTCCATATGTTAGCCAATTCGGATGAAAATACTGAATAATTCCATATATTAGCCAATCGAAAACAACAGAAGAAATCTATCTTCATGCTTGACTAGGATGAGGCCGAGCTAGGGCGGTCCAATCAAAGATTCTATCACTAAATATTACAAAGATATTTTTGTACCACCAGTAGATAACATTTTCTCCGGATGAGTCCATAATAGTTGATATCACTCAGGTCTCAAAGGCGGAAACTACAGAAAGTTCGAGGTGTGGTTTTTCATATGGAATATAGTAAAGCTCCCGGGGTCAGATGGCTTTCTAGCCGATTTAATCAATGTTTTCCTGGGATGTAATGAAGGTGGATATGTTATAGTAGTTCAACCAACTGCATACAAAAAAACCTTGACATCACCCATTCAAACTTTGGAGAAATAATTATGCTTCCCAAGACTAAGGATGCTAGTCGGACCCAACAATATCAACCAATTTTTGTCCTAAATGTCAGCTTTAAGATTTTTATAAAGGTGGCGACTAACCAGCTACACGGTGGTGGTTGATCTTGTGGTTCGTGGAACATCACAAATTAGCAAACCATATATTGCATTGTTGTTTTTATTTGATGATCACTTTTGCACTTCATGTCATCATCAAGGTTTTGGCTCCATTAAATAATATGTGACATTTTAAAAGTATCGATCATTTTAGTTTTATTGCTCAAGGTCCCCAACTATTTTAAACCTTGGCTTTTGAAATCCATTTTGCAAAGGATTTCAATCTTTTCAAATTCAAAATTCTTCAATTGCTACACAACTTTGCACATATGGTTCTTATCACATTCTTAGCCTCCCATATAAACTTCCTAAATTTAAACCTCCGTCTACTCATAGCTCTTGTTCAAACCTTCAATTTGAATTCAACTTTATCCAAAAATGTTGTAGACACCTTCATGGGTATGGAAGTATTCCAGTAAACTCTTAACAAAGTTTTTTACATTTTCAAATTACCTAGCCATTTCTTATCTCTCTCTCTCTCTCTCTCTCTCTCTCTCTCTCGTGCGGGGACCAGTTGCATTCCTCCATTTAGAAAGCCCTAGGTACCTCTTCTAAAAACTTCTTAATAGCCAATAAAAATGGACAAGTCTTTTTTTTTCACAAGAAATTTCACCCATCTATAATATGATTTATTAGACCGACTAAACCAAGGTATCTGAACGACGCGAGGCAAGAAACAATCCATCAGAGCACTTAGTTTGAAGTATCCCTCTCAAAAATATCAAGAGGAGATGAGTCATGGTACTTCTATAGAAAAAATTTATAATGATTTTGAAACTATGAATGTGGCAATGCGAGGATGTCCTTCATGGATGAGCTTAACACATTGTTGGTCTACAAAAGAAAAGTTGAGGTTGTCCTCCTTGATTGATAACCCGATAAGACCGCAGAGAGGAGGCCTTTATCTAATCTCGAGATTGAGTAAGAAAGCAAATTAAACGACCATACTGTCTACCTTTTGTGTCAAGAATACATAAAATGGTATGAACACTCCATATGGTAGCCAATTCAGACGAAAGTACTAAATAATTCCATATGTTATCCAATGGCAAACAACAAACAAATGTATCTTCATGCTCAACTAGGATGAGGGCCGAGCTGGGGGCGGTCCAACCCAAGATTCTATCACTAAATATTACAAAGATATTTTTGTACCACTAGCAGAGAGCAATTTTTCCGGATGAGTACATAATAGTTGATATCACTCAAGTCTCAAAGATGGAAACTGGGTTTTTAATAGCTCAGTTCTCCGAACAGAAAGTTCGAGGTTGGGTTTTTCATGTGGAATATAGTAAATCTCGTGGGGTCAGATGGCTTTCTAGCCGATTTAATTAATGTTTTCCCAGGATGTAATGAAGGTGGATATGTTATAGTAGTTCAACCAACTGTATACAAAAAAACCTTGACATTACCCACTCGAACTTTGGAGAAATAATTTTGCTTCCCAAGACTAAGGATGCTAGTCAGATCCAACAATATCAACCAATTAGTGTCCTAATTAAATGTCAGCTTTAAGATTTTTATAAAGGTGGCGACTAACCGGCTACATGGTGGTGGTTGATCATGTGGTCCGCAGAACATCCCAAATGTAGCAAACCATATATTGGGTTATTGTTTTTATTTGATGGTCACCTTTTCACTTTTCATGTCATCATCAAGGTTTTGTCTCCATTAAATAATATGTGACATTTTAAAAGTACCAACCATTTTAGTTTTATTTCTCAAGGTCCCCAACTATTTTAAGCCTTGGCTTAAATTCAAATCCTTGTTGCAAAGGATTTCAATCTTTTCAAATTCAAACTTCTTCAATTGCTACATAACTTTGCAAATATTGTTCTTATCACATTCTTAGCCTCCCATATAAATTTTCTAAATTTAAACCTCCATATACTCATAGCTCTAGTTCAAACCTTCAATTTGAATTCCAATTCATCCAAAAATGTTGCAGACACCTTCATGGGTTTGGAAGTATTCTAGTAAGCCCCTAAAGAAAGTTTTTTACATTTTCAAATTTCCTAGCCATTTCTTTTCTCCCAATTCCCTCTTTCTATTTTTTCTTAAAAGGGAAAATGAAAAAGAAAAGTCAGCCCAATAGCCTTCTTAGCTTTCACCCGGTCGAGCCTTTTGGGGAACATAGTAGAAAACAAAAAAAGCATCCTACGAGCAAACGAGGAACACTATGAAGATGCATAAACAGTTTAGATCGGATCTTTACCAACTCTAAGTTGCAGTTGAAGAAGAGTCGATGTAGATCATACTTGAAGTCCCTCGAACCATTCACGAACGATCCCTCGAATGGAAGACTGAAAGCACGGCCTCTCCATAGTTTACAAGCGTACGATCTTCACAATCCGGCAGCACCTCGCCGTCCAGAGCAAACCGATACTGGAGAATTAGAGGGAGAAGATTAAAACCACGCTGGACATCTAATTATGAGGACTAGAAAGGATTAGATCTAGCTCTAATTGTCAACTAAAACTAGGACTAGAGTACTAGAGAACTAGAGGAGGCTCCAAAACTTGTGTCTCCAAAGGGCCAAATCCTCAAGTATATATAGGTTGGAGGAGAGGGGAGGCGCCACAAAGGGGGAGGGTTTCCCTCCCCCTTGAATCGTCCTAGGAGGGGGAATCCCCCTCCAATTCGGCCTCCCCTAGCTTGGGGGCGACTCCACCTAATAGGCCTCATAGGCCCATTAACTCTTCCCCTGTAGGCCTTATTGTATTCTCTTTGGCCCATTGATATTTAAATAATTATAAAAGCTTCCTAATAATCATTAGAGCCTTTTACTATTAATTTAACATCATCGGAAACATTTTCCAACTATATATCAATTCCCGGTATTACCCGGTAAACCCCGAAACCCTTTTGGTAACACCGGAACGCTTCTGGTTCCACTCGAAACTAATATTAATGAAATTATTTCATAAATATTTTCTCATAACTCTTGTTCCACTAACACTTAGAAGATTGTGATTTCCTTAAGCTTGTGACCCGACCATTTCGGTAAAACATAGACATGAACAAAAAAACCTTCATTCAATGACCAGTAGCGGAACCGTGGACATCCATATTGATCCCTATGAATACACAAATGACATTCAAGTGAACATATGGTTATCATATGTTATTCCCTTTGCTTCTAATACTTACAAAACCCGAGGTGAGATATATCGGTACCCTCTTGAATCATTCTCATACTCACTGTACTGATCTCCTCGTTATCGATTTTGTTCTTCTTTCTCGTTGACATGCACTGGTACAACGAGGTGCTATACAAATGGTTTTTAACCCCTTTCCACGACAGTGTTCCGAACCATCGCCGAGTGAGTGGCTGCGATAGGGGGGTCCTTCCCACACAACCTAGAAACCGTCGGGGATATGCCCTCCAGGTACACACGCTCGGCAAAATAAGGTCGTGTGCGACCGGCGAGCGATCAAATACGGATATACGTACATTAATGCTCAAAATATACAATTATACAGGTGAAATTGTTTCCGGTCGTAAGTACATCCCACACAGTCAGTCCCCGCTAAACGTTTCCGTTCGTATATACATCTCACATAGTGGCTCCAAGGAAATTGTTTCCGTTCGCAGGTACATCGCACACAATTTTCCCCATTAAATAATTTGTGGTAGGGTTGCCATTGCATATGATATTAATAATTTTATTGTTTGCGTTATTGAATGCGTCACACACGATGCATAGAAAAAATAGTGTGGCAAATGCTGTCCATCACACACAATTTTTATGTGGTAAACGTTTGCGCAAGGCGGCCTAACACAAACAGTTTTCAAGAGGATGTCGTGTGTGATTGTTCATTGATCCAACACGATTTATTCCTATAAACCATGTGCGTTACCCGAGGTCATCACCACGGTGTTTTCTCAATAACTGTTTGCAATAGAAAAACCCAATTAGCAGGCTAATTGGCCATTAGCGGGCTAATTGCCCTATTATTAATAATCCATTTATTAATCTAATTGACATTTCATATTAAGCACACAATATATTTAATTTCCATATTAAGGAATCAGGATTTCATAATTGAAACACATCATATAGCTTCAGCACTCAGCTAACCCATTACACAACTGCATCGGCACCAAGTTTCACGTGCAACATCTAGAACACTTCAAAATTAGCATCATAGACGGTAGATAGACAGATGCATCTCATCTGGAAAACTGCTGAAGCGGGAGGCGGATATTGAGCCTTCATTGATGTTGAAGGTCTTTGCAACTTTAGGCCAGTGCCTGTGGATGATTGACCGTCCATTCTTTGTCCTCTTTAGGAACACTTCAATATTGAACCGTGGGTGTTGTATGAAAACCTTCCTCGCCTCCTGACCATAGAGGTGGTTTGAGAGGTAATCATGAGTGAACTGCTTTGGAAAGGCCTGAAAACAAGAATGTGCATAAATATCTTCTCTATATTGGAAATGGGGCAAAGGAATAAAAAAGGCAAGGTATAATAGTTAATACCATCTTGTAGTGAACTGATGTCTTCTTCATTGTGCAGACAAAGATCTTGTTGTTTTTGTCGCTAATTTCTTTATCCTAACAATCTTTTTGATTTTCTCGACTTGATTGATATTCATGGACAACTCATTTCCCCACATGCAAAAAGGGTCGAACAGTGGGTCAAAACCTCTGACAGCAGGACCTACATGTGCAAGACCAAATTGTTAAAACCTAAATTTTAGAATGGTTCTTGCAATTGCACAATAATGTGTTATTAAACAACAGACCATGCATGTGCTAACCTTGATTGTAAATCTCAGTGCTTCCCATTGTTTCCCTGCAACACATCAAAGGTAGTTAGTCATCAGGTTAAGTGAGGGTTCGCATGCTATCAGTAAAATATGTTATGAAAATAAGCACATTGCAGATTCATCAGATTAATTCAAGCCACATGGAAAACCCATTTATCCAAACCAAGCATGATTAAGACTAGGAAATATAGCACTTGTATATGTTTCTCATGTATTAAGTGCAGCTAAATTCTATTTATTCCTCGCATGCACAATAATACAAAATTCTACCCACGACAATTGGACATTGCATTGCAGAATTGAACCAAACAGTTAACTAAACACCACAATAAATGAACCAAACATTAACTGAGCACCACATTGCACAATATAACATACTCCTAATAGAAGATCAGACAGTTAACCAAACCAAGCATGCTTAACAACTTGGAAATATAGCAATTGCATTTGTTTCTCATGTATTTAGCACAGTCAAATTCAATTTATTTCTCACATGGTATACAATAACAGAATGCACCCACAACAATTGAACATCGCATTGCAGAATTAAACCAGACAGTTAACTAAACACCACAACAAATGAACCAAACGTTAACTGAGCACCACATTGCATAATATAACATACTCCTAATAGAAGATCAAACAGTTACCAAACCAAGCATGCTTAATAATTTGGAAATATAGAAATTGTATTTGTTTCTCATGTATTTAATATAGCCAAATTTCATTTACTTCTCACATGGTATACAATAACAGAATGCACCCACAACTATTGAACATCGCATTGCAGAATTGAACCAAACAGTTAACTAAACACCACAACAAATGAACCAAACGTTAACTGAGCACCGCGTTGCACAATGTATAACATACTAGAAGGTCAAACAGTTAACCAAACCAAGCATGCTTGAAAACTTGGAAATATAGCAATTGTATTTGTTTCTCATGTATTTTGTAACGATAAATTCTATTTATTTCTCACATGGAAGACAATACAAAATTGCAGCCTAAAGAATTGAACATCACATTTGAATAATTGAACCAAACAGTTAACTGAAGACAACAACTAACTAACCAAACAGTTAATAAGTTATCACCACATTGCACGACATATCGAACATATACACCAGAGCAACAGATTGCATGGTAAAATTAGATAGCACAATTCACTAGAATTTGTTAAGAAAAGGTAGGAGCAGCACACACAACAGGTAAACCGAGCATGCTTAACCGGCATAGCTAGAAAATGGCAAGTTGCTCCTCCAAGATCTGGGGGTCGGTAGGAATGGCAGCCATCACGACCTCATCCACGCGTGCGGCTACGATTTGCTTCTCCGATGCCAAATGCTCCTTGAGCTCCTGCCTATACCGAGTTTACCGTGGCTTAGCGCGACGCTTATTTGGTGGAGGGGTCGGTGATTTGGGTGGAAGGTGTCGTGCCGGCGGTCAGGGCATGTGCGATGGAAGGAGGAGGAGGATGGGGGTCGGGTGTGGATTACCTGCCTGGATAGATGAGGCCGAGCAGCGTGAAGGAGGGTCGCCGGCGAGTAGGCGGTGCTGCAAGCAAGGAGTGAAGGTTTCAACTTGGAAAGGAAGGAGGAAATAGGGGAAATGTGGCTTTTGGTAAGGGGGAGGGGGCGGGGAGGTAGATATGTTTGCAGAAGTTGAAAAAATTGAATCAGTTAAGCAAAAAAACTAGCGCCCAAAGTGTCATCAGACATGGTTCCTTATTCAGAACTGTGTACAATATGTGAACATCACAAACAATTCAGATAGCTTAACCTGTGTGTGATGAGTTTGAACGTGAAAATTTTTGGTTCAAATTTCCCTGATTACATTGGTCATCCACGTCATTGCATAATTTGGGTACACAAAGGAGACTACAGCACACCGACACTTCTTAATCGAGCAAGTTCAGCAACTAAACAAAGCTAGCTGACCTAAACATTACTCTAACAAATTAAAGACTGGCACTCTTAATTAAAGAAAACAAAGAGTACTACTACGGCTGGTGCTCGTCGATCTCCACCGCCTCCTTCATGTCCAGCTCGCGCTCGACGGTTTCCTGGGGAAGGGGCTCCATGGCATCCATCGCACCATACTCGGCAAGCATCTCGTCGTCCGTGTCCGCCATCTCTTTGGAAAAGGTCGCCACGAGCTGGGTGTGGGTGGCTGCGATCTAGGCTCGAACAGGCTCCGCCGTGGCAAGGTATGCGGCAGAGGAATGGACGACTGCTCGAACACTCTCAGCGATTGCCAACTCTTCGACCGCGGGTTACCGACCGTTGTTGGAGAAGCTTCGTTTGATTTGTGCGGTGATGCCACGAGCTGGGCATGGAAACGTTGCGGAACAGACAGCTAATGTGCCGCTCTTGCCAATTGCTATTTGACGACGCACAAGTATAGGGGATGGTAACAGTTTTCGAGGGTAGAGTATTCGATCCAAATTTATAGATTCGACACAAGGGGAGACAAAGAATATTTGCAAGTATTAGCAGCTGAGTTGTCAATTCAATCACACCTGGAGATTAATTATCTGCAGCAAGGTGATCAGTAGCAAAGTAGTATGATAGTTTTGATAGTAGTAGTAGCAGCAATCGTAACGGTAGCAGTGATAGCAATAATTTTGTAGCAAGTGCAACAGTAATGATAGCAGTAGTAACTTAGAAAGAACTATATGTAGGAAAATCGTAGGCATTGGATCGATCATTTGTTGGATGATATTCATCATGTGACAGTCATAACCTAGGGCGATATGGCACTAGCTCCAGTTCCTTAATATAATGTAGGCATGTATTCCGTAAATAGACATACATGCTTATGGAAAGAACTTGCATGACATCTTTTGTCCTACCCTCCTATGGCAGCGGGGTCCTATTGGTAACTAAGGGATATTAATGCCTCCTTTTAATAGAGAACTAGAACAAAGCATTAACACACGATGAATACATGAACTCCTCAAACTACGGTCATCACCGGGAAGTGTCCCGACTATTGTCACTCCGGGGTTGCCGGATCATAACACGTAGTAGGTGACTATAACTTGCAAGATTGGATCTAGAACATACATATAATGGTGATAACATAAACGGTTCAGATCTGAAATCATGGCACCCGGGCCCAAAGTGACAAGCATTAAGCATGGCAAAGTCATAGCAACATCAATCTCGAAACATAGTGGATACTAGGGATCAAGCCCTAACAAAACTAACTTGATTACATTATGAATCTCATCCAACTCCTCACCGACCAGCGAGCCTATGAAGGAATTACTCACTCCCGGTGGGGAGCATCATGGAATTGACGATGGAGAAGGGTTGGTGATGACGAAGATTGAAGATTCCCCTCTCTGGAGCCCCAAACGGACTCCAGATCTGGCCTCCCGATGAAGAATAGGAGACAGCGTTGGCTCTATCTCGTGGAATGCAATAATTCTTTCTCCCTGATTTTTCTGAAAAAATAGGATTTTATAGCGTCGGTTTCAGGGTCTGCGGGGCTACCACGTGGGGACAACCCACCTGGGCGTGCCTGGAGGGGGTGCGCCCTGGTGGGTTGTGCCCACCCAGGTGCCCCCCCTCCGATGGTTCTTGGCTCCAGAAATTCTCATTTATTATATAAAAAATCCTCGCAAAGTTTCGTTACATTCCGAGAACTTTTATTTCTGCACAAAAACAACACCATGGTAGTTCTACTAAAAGCAGCATCAGTCCGGGTTAGTTTCATTCAAATCATGCAAATTAGAGTCCAAAACAAGAGGAAAAGCGTTAGGAAAAGTAGATACGACAGAGACGTATCAACTCCCCAAGCTTTAACCTTTGCTTGTCCTCAAGCAATTCAGTTGATAAACTGAAAGTGAAAAAGAAAAACTTTTACAAACTCTTTTGCTCTTGTTTGCATAAATAAGCTTAAAAAGCACCCAGGTTTTCAGCCAAGATTATAACTAACCATGTTGACAATAACTCTTAAAAATTATATTAACTCATATCAATGACATAATCAGCTAGCGAGCAATAATAAGATAACTCAAACAACAACACGTTGTCAAAACAATCATGATATAATATGACAATAGTGGTATCTCGCTAGCCCTTTGCGAGACCGCAAAACATAAATGCAGAGCACCTCCAAAGTCCAAGCAGCGACTAAACATTGTAATTCATGGTAGAAAAGATCCAGTCATGATGCACCCAACATTAGCTACACACAATGCATAAGCATGACAGCAGTGCTCTAAGGTTCTGGCGCTTATTTTAGAAGGTGATGACACAACATAAAAGTAAATAGATTGTCCCTTCGCAGAGGGAATCAGTGATTTGCACCGGTGCTAGAGCTCAAGTTTTTAAAACAGAGGTAAATGATATTTTGAGAAATGCACCCTTCTTGTTTACTTCGTAACCATCAGTTATCTATATATTCCATTCTAAACACACTAGTGGCGGTTCCCAAGTGATAAAGTAAAGGTTATTACTCCGTAGGAGTTTTTGTTTGATTATTTGTAAGCTCAATTCTTTTTGCAGTTCGGGACTGGGCATCCCTATTACCGCCCTTTTCTCATGCAGTGGCGAGTGAATAAACACTCGACCTGAGAATAACCCGCTTAGCACATGGAAGATACCGACTACCTCCTTCGTTCTATGATCAATCCAGGCACACAAAAAGGATAATTATTTGAAGTTTTAGAGATGGCACATGCAAATTTACTTAGGATGGCAGGCTAATACCGCATATAGGTAGGTATGGTGGACTCATCTGGAATAACTTGGGTTTAAGGTTTTGGATGTACAAGCAAAATTCCCACTTAGTATAGGAGAAGGCTAGCAAGTAGGTTGAGAAGCGGCCAACTAGAGAGCAACAATGGTCATGGACATGCATTATGCATAAGTAACACTGGACACTAGCATGAGTAGTATATGAACACCATGAACATAAATATCATAGAGGCTATGTTGGTTTTGATTCAACTACATGCATGAACGTGTGCCAAGTCAAGCCACTCGAACATTCAGAGGAGGATACCATATCATCATACTACATCACAATCATTTTAACACAATGTTAACATCCAAGATAAATCATTATCCACTCCTAGCTACTTATGCATGGCATGAGAAACTATAATCTCTAATTGTCATTGCAAACATGTTTAATCATAATGGGCTGAATCATGGATACTGGGTTAAACATATTTACAAAAACAGAACAAGTCGAGTTCATACCCGTTTCTCCCTGCCACGGCCAGTTCATCAAATATCGTCATTATTGCCTTTCACTTGCACGACCGAACGATATGAAAATAATAATTGGGCAAGAGTACCGTGGACTAAGCTGGAATCTACAAACATTTTATTCAACAGAAGAAGACAAGGTAAAACGGGCTCTTTGTTAGATCAACAATAATGCATATGAGAGCCACTCAACATTTCATTGTGGTCTTCTCCTCGGTATGACTCAAATAAAAAGAAAAGAAATTCAAAGAAACACACTTAAATATTTTTGTAGTTTTTGGTTTTCCTGAACAAACAAATAAATGGGGGAAGCAAAAATGAGAAAAACTATTTACACGGGAAAGCTCCCAACAAGCAAAAAGAACAAGGAAATCTTTTTGGGTTTTCTTTTTAGATCTACAACTAACTACTCTAGAAAGAAAAATAAAAAAGAAGCAGGAAATATTTTTGGATTTTCTGTGAGTTTTTCAAACACACAAGAAGAAAGCAAGAAAATAAGTTAAGCATGGATAATACAATGAAAAAGTGTGGACACCGACAACTGGAATGAAATGTGTGAACATGTATGTAATGTCGGTGGAAATACGTACTCCCCCAAGCTTAGGCTTTTGGCCTAACTTGGTAATCAGTAGTCCAAGAAACCATGGGGGTCCCTTGTTGAAATGCTGAGGAGCGGACACTTGTGGATCCCACTACTGAGGTTTAGCTTATGCTGTAGCTAGGTTGTTCCGGTAGGCGACGATGTCCACAGACATAATCCTGTATCCACCCCTAGCAATAGGATCAAATAAAGCAGGTGCAGGCAATGGAATAATATCACGAGTGTTCACACTGAAAACCAGGTTATAAGGAATAGGAATGTTAGGGTAATCGCTGTAAACTGGTGGTGTTCCATGGCTACGATCTAGGTAAACCTTGGACAAAGGATAATCATGTTGACGTATTTGAATGTTAAAGCGATTATCCAAGCGGGTAGCATAAATACCACCATGTATTTTGCCCCTGGATTTATTAATATGGAGGCGGCGTGCCACAATAGCTCCCAAGCTATAAGTGGTGTTGCCTTGGAGTGCACGGCATAAAACAGCAAGGTCTGGGGCACTGAGTGCACCCACCTTCTCTTTAGCAAGTAAGCACCTTGCAATGAAAAGAGCAAAATAATGCACGACATGAAAATGCAAGCTAGTAGAGGTGACACTCGACACCCCTCTCTCGTCCCCTATGGAGAGAGTGCGATAAAAGCCTTCGAAGTCTGCAGGCCTAGGCTCTGCTAAACTCCCATCGGAAGGGATCAAGCATACGTCACAAAATTCAGCAAGCGATATCTGATGGGGTTTAGTGTATAAGTTAAACTGCACTTCGGGGGGATTAATCCTAGGAAGGAAATTAAAACTTTGCACAAAGGAGCTTCCGAGGAGATGATACTATTTACATTCAGCTGTGATGAAGTCGGTGAGGCCGGCATTAGCAACATATTGTGTAAACTCCTGAAGGATTCCAACCCCTTCCATGAACGGGTTGTGCGGCCATTCGCACGACCGTATCTCCGCCATTCTCCGGGTGCGGAGATCACTATCAGATGACTCCCTGATAACTCCCTTGGAATTCTTGTTGGAAGCAAACTTCATAAAGGTACTCATCTTTTTCCTATGAAGAAAAATCTGAATTTTTAGTCCACAAAATTTTTCTCAACAAAACTTCACAAAATTGATCACAACTACTCATAGGGATGCATAGAGCCCATAGCAAGCATTCAAACTACTTAGAACTCTAAGAATTCAACATGCAAGATCATCTACAACATCATCAAGAGTAGCTAATTATTCAAAATATAAACCACTAAAGCAAAAACTAATTGGACAAACGAAGGAGTCGCATACCAAGCAACAATCCCCCGAAACAGTTTCGGAAATGAAGCTTCGAGCAAAGAGATCCAAATCCGCGGGTTTGAGAGCAAGAACACGAGAGAGAGAGAGCAATGGTGATTTTTTCTGGAGGTAGGTGGTGATATGGGATGAAGAGATAAGTGAGGGGGCCCACGTGGGGACCACAACTATCGTGGACTTAACATGGCAGATGCCCTAGCAAAAGGACTTAGGTGTGGAGCCATTGTGGGAGTCCTGGATTACGGGGTCCTCGGGCGTCCAGGCTATGTGACATGGGCTGGACTGATGGGCCGTGAAGATACAAGATAGACGACTTTCCCCCGTGTCCGGATGGGACTCCCCTTGGCGTGGAAGGCGCTTGGCGTGCGGATATGAAGATTTCTTTCTCTGTAAACTGACTCTGTACCACCCTAGCCCCGATGTCTACTACACAACCTTCTTCTTGTAGACGTTGTTGGGCCTCCTAGTGCAGAGGCTTGTAGGACAGTAGCAAATTTCCCTCAAGTGGATGACGTAAGGTTTATCAATTCGTGGGAGGCGTAGGATGAAGATGGCCTCTCTCAAACAACCCTGCAACCAAATGACAAAGAGTCTCTTGTGTCCCCAAAACACCCAATACAATGGTAAATTATATAGGTGCACTAGTTCGGCGAAGAGATGGTGATACAAGTGCAATATGGATGGTAGATATAGGTTTTTTGTAATCTAAAAATATAAAAACAACAAGGTAACTAATGATAAAAGTGAGCACAAACGGTATTGCAATGCTTCGAAACAAGGCCTAGGGTTCATACTTTCACTAGTGCAAGTTCTCTCAACAATAATAACATAATTGGATCATATAACTATCCCTCAACGTGCAACAAAGAGTCACTCCAAAGTCACTAATGGCGGAGAACAAACGAAGAGATTATTGTAGGGTACGAAACCACCTCAAAGTTACCCTTTCTGATCGATCTATTCAAGACTCCGTAGTAAAATAACACGAAGCTACCCTTTCTGATCAATCTATCATAGAGTTCGTACTAGAATAACACCTTAAGACAAAAATCAACCAAAACCCTATTGTCACCTAGATACTCCAATGTCACCTCAAGTATACATGGGTATGATTATACGATATGCATCACACAATCTCAGATTCATCTATTCAACCAACACAAAGAACTTCAAAGAGTACCCCAAAGTTTCTACCGGAGAGTCAAGACGAAAACGTGTGTCAACCCCTATGCTAAGTTCACGAGGTCACGGAACTAGCAAGTTGATCACCAAATCATACATCAAGTGGATCACATGATATCCCATTGTCACCACAGATAAGCACATGCAAGACATACATCAAGTGTTCTCAAATCCTAGAAGACTCAATCCGATAAGATAACTTCAAAGGGAAAACTCAATCCATTACAAGAGAGTAGAGGGGGAGAAACACCATAAGATCCAACTATAATAGCAAAGCTCGCGATACATCAAGATCGTGCCGACTCAAGGACACAAGAGAGAGAGAGAGATCAAACACATAGCTACTGGTACATACCCTCAGCCCCGAGGGAGAATTACTCCCTCCTTGTCATGGAGAGCGTCGGGATGATGAAGATGGCCACCTAAGAGGGATTCCCCCCTCTGGCAGGGTGCTGGAACGGGTCTAGATTGGTTTTGGTGCCTACGGAGTCTTGCGGCGGCGGAACTCCCGATCTTGGTTATTTTCTAGAAGTTTGGGGATATATAATAGGCATTGGCGTCGGGAACAAGTCAGGGGGGTCCACGAGGCGGCCACGAGGTAGGGGGCGCGGCCGCCACCCTCATGGTGGCCTCGGGACTCTTCTGGTCCATCTCCGATGCTTCGTGGGCTTCTTCTAGTCCAAAAATGATCTCCGTAAATTTTCATGTCAATTGGACTCCGTTTGATATACCTTTTCTGCGATACTCAAAAACAAGGAAAAAACAGAAACTGGCACTGGGCTCTAGGTTAATAGGTTAGTCCCCAAAATCATATAAAATAGCATATAAATTCATATAAAACATCCTAGATGGATAATATAATAGCATGGAACAATCAAAAATTATAGATACGTTGGAGACGTATCAAGCATCCCCAAGCTTAATTCCTGCTCGTCCTCGAGTAGGTAAATGATAAAAACAGAATTTTTGATGAGGAATGCTACATGAGATATTCATCAATGTAATCTTTCTATTGTGGTGGGAATATTCAGATCCATAAGATTCAAGACAGAATTTTAATATGGACATAAAAACAATAATACTTCAAGCATACTAACCAAGCAATTATGTCCTCTCAAAATAACATAGCCAAAGAAAGCTCATCCCTACAAAATCATATAGTTTGGCCATGCTTCATTTTCGTCACACAAAATTCTCCCATCATTCACAACCCCGATGACAAGCCAAGCAATTGTTTCATACTTTAGTATTGTCAAACTTTTTCAACTTTCACGCAATACATGAGCGCGAGCCATGGACAAAGCACTATAGGTGGAACAGAATATGATGATGGAGGTTGTGTGGAGCAGACAAAAAAGGAGAAAGTCTCACATCGACGCGGCTAATCAACGGGCTATGGAGATGCCCATCAATTGATGTCAATGCGAGGAGTAGGGATTGCCATGCAACGGATGCACTAGAGCTATAAATGTATGAAAGCTCAACAAAAGAAACTAAGTGGGTGTGCATCCAACTTGCTTGCTCACGAAGACCTAGGGCATTTTGAGGAAGCCCATTGTTGGAATATACAAGCCAAGTTCTATAATGAAAATTCCCACTAGTATATGAAAGTGACAAAATAAGAGACTCTCTATCTGAAGATCATGGTGCTACTTTGAAGCACATGTGTGGAAAAAGGATAGTAACATTGTCCCTTCTCTCTTTTTCTCTCATTTTTTGGGCCTTCTCTTTTCTTGGCCTTTCTCTCTTTTTTATTTCCTAACACGGGACAATGCTCTAATAATGATGATCATCACACTTTTATTTATTTACAACTCAAAAATTACAAATCGATACTAGAACAAAATATGACTCTATATGAATGCCTCCGGCGGTGTACCTGGATGTACAATTATTCAAGAGTGACATGTATAAAAATTATGAGCGATGGCTTTTCCACAAATACGATGTCAACTACATGATCATGCAAGGCAATATGACAATGATGAAGTGTGTCATAATAAACGAAACGGTGGAAAGTTGCATGGCAATATATCTTGGAATGGCTATGGAAATGCCATAATAGGTAGGTATGGTGGCTGTTTTGAGGAAGATATAAGGAAGCTTATGTCTGATAGAGCGTATCATATCACAGGGTTTGGATGCACCAGCGAAGTTTGCACCAACTCTCGAGGTGAGAAAGGGCAATGCACGGTACCGAAGAGGCTAGCAATGATGGAAGGGCGAGAGTGCGTATAATCCATGTACTCAACATTAGTCATAAAGTACTCACATACTTATTGCAAAAATCTACAAGTCATCAAAACCAAGCACTACGAGCATGCTCCTAGGGGGATAGATCGGTAGGAAAAGACCATCACTCGTCCCCGACCACCACTCATAAGGAGGACAATAAAAGAAACACCTCATGCTTCAAATTTGTTACACAATGGTTACCATACGTGCATGCTATGGGACTTGCAAACCTCAACGCATGTATTTCTCAAATTCACAAATACTCAACTAGCATGACTCTAATATCACCATCTTCATATCTCAAAACAATCATCAAGTATCAAACTTCTCATAGTATTCAACGCACTTTATATGAAAGTTTTTATTATACCCATATTGGATGCCCATCATATTAGGACTAAATTTATAACCAAACCAAATTACCATGGTTGGTCTAAAGACTCTCAAAATAATATAAGTGAAGCACTAGAGCAAACGATAGACTACTCCAGAAGATATAAGTGAAGATCAATGAGTAGTTGAATAATTATGTAACTATGTGAAGACTCCTTCTCGTAAATTAAATTTTAGATCTTAAGTACTTTATTCAAACAGCAAGCAAATCCTAATAAAATAAATTGACGCTCCAAGCAAAACACATATCATGTGGTGAATAAAAATATAGCTTCAAGTAAAGTTACCGATGAACGAAGACGAAAGAGGGGATGCCATCCGAGGCATCCCCAAGCTTAGGCTCTTGGTTGTTCTTGAATATTACCTTGGGGTGCCTTATTCATCCCCAAGCTTAGGATCTTGCCACTCCTTATTCCATAGTCCATCGAATCTTTACCCCAAACTTGAAAACTTCACAACACAAAACTTAACAAAAAACTCGTAAGCTCCGTTAGTATAAGAAAATAAATCACCACTTAGGTACTGTTGTGAACTCATTCTAAATTCATATTGGTGTAATATCTACTATATTCCAACTTCTCTATGGTTCATACCCTCCGATACTACCCATAGATTCATCAAAATAAGCAAACAACACAATGAAAACAGAATCTGTCAAAAGCAGAACAGTCTGTGGTAATCTAGAGATTTAGAATACTTCTGTAACTCCAAAACTTCTGAAAAATTAGGATGACCAGGATAAAAAGTATATTGATCTACTTCAGTTGGAATTGGTATTTTATCGCTCTCTGGTAAAAAATGATAATTATTTTCGTGAGCGCATACTTTCTGTTTTTATCAGCAAGATCAAACAACAATCACCCAAGAAGATCATAAAGGCTCTACTTGGCACAAACACTAATTAAAACATAAAACCACATCTAACCAGAGGCTAGATAGATTATTTATTACTAAACAGGAGCAAAAGGCAAAGAACAAAAATAAAATTGGGTTTCCTCCCAACAAGCGCTATCGTTTAACGCCCCTAGCTAGGCATGATGATTTCAATGATGCTCACATAAAAGATAAGAATTGAAACATAAAGAGAGCATCATGAAGAATATGACTAGCACATTTAAGTCTAACCCACTTCCTATGCATAGGGATTTTGTGAGCAAACAATTTATGGGAACAAGAATCAACTAGCATAGGAAAGCAAAACAAGCATAACTTCAAAACTTTAAGTACATAGAGAGGAAACTTGGTATTATTGCAATTCCTACAAGCATATATTCCTCCCTCATAATAATTTTCAGTAGCATCATGAATGAATTCAATAATATAACTATCACATAAAGCATTCTTTTCATGAGCCACAAGCATAGAATTTTTATTACTCTCCACATAAGCAAAATTCTTCTCATTCGGAATAGTGGGAGTATCATAAGTAACTCGAATACTATAAATTATTTCCACATTAAAAGAGTAACATTCAGGAAAAGGTTAATCATAATCATGACAAGTTTTGTAAATATAATCATCACTACTTTTTATAACATAAGTATCATCACAATAACCATCATAAGTAGCAACTTTGTTCTCATCATAATCAATTGAAACCTCTTCCAAGATAGTGGAATCATTACTAATTAAAGTCATGACCTCTCAAAATCCACTTTTATAATTATCACAATAAGATTCAACATCCTCCAAAATAGTGGGATCATTACTTCCTAAAGTTGACACTCTTCCAAACCCACTTTCATCAATATAATCATCATAAATATGAGGCATGCTATCATCATAATAAATTTGCTCATCAAAACTTGGGAGACTAAAAATATCATGTTCATTAAACATAGCATTCCCAAGCTTGGGACAAACATTAATTGCAGCAAATAAATTCTCAAACATGTCATTCTCATCAAACATAGCATCCCCAAGCTTGGGCCTTTGCATATCATAAGCATAATCACTGTCATCATTAATAGTATGGATAGCACCAATAGTATAGAAATTATCATCATCACAATGAGTAATAGGAGCAATATCATTTGGGAGGGATACCTTTTTACCTTTGCTTCTCCGTCTTTTTTCTTCTTCTTCACATTAAGTATGGGTTTAATCCTCTTATTTGAGCTCATTATTAATGAGATTGGTTGAATAGAAGGCTCCTCCTCGTTACCTGATTCATCATAAGAAAGAATAGGAGGATATTGGGAAATCTCTTCCCTTTAATTTCATTACTATTCTCTTCATCTTCTATTAGTTTTCTTGTCTTTATGTAATTGGCAATATAAGGATTTTTAATGCAATTCACCGCATAATACATATAAATTTCCTCTAGATCAAAATCAAGAACTTTATCAAGGACAAATTCTGGAATATCCCTAGTTATATGTTTCATTTCTTCATAACCCACAAGCAAACTAAGTTCATTATGATGCGCAAGCAAAGTCAAGTCATCACAATTTTTGGACACGATTCGATCATGAAACAATTTGCATTGGATATTTAAATGACCACGTTCATTGCAAAGTTCACAAGGATGGCTAAGAAAATTTAAATTTTTAGCACAAACATCTAGCCTTTCTTGCAACCATTAAGTTTCTAAATACTTATGCCTCTTGCAAAATCTTTCTTCCCTATTTGGTGTGTACTTGCAAACTCTATGCACTCAACAAAATTGACATGCTTATAAGAGACATTTTCATCATGACTAGTGCAATCATCATTAGTACTATGGATATTCAAAGAGTTCGTACTAACAACATTGCAATCATGCTCATCATTCAAAGATTTAGTGCCAAATTTTCTAATGCATTCCTCTTCTAGCTTTTTGGCACAATTATCGAAATCCTTATTTTCATGAAATATATTAAAAAGATGAAGCATATGAGGCACCCTCAATTCCATTTTTTGTAGTTTTCTTTAATGGACTAAACTAGTGATAAAACAAGAAACTAAAAGATTCGATTGCAAGATCTAAAGATATACCTTCAAGCGCTAACCTCCCCGACAACAGCGCCAGAAAAGAGCTTGATGTCTACTACAAAACCTTCTTCTTGTAGACGTTGTTGGGCCTCCAAGTGCAGAGGTTCATAGGACAGTAGCAAATTTCCCTCAAGTGGATGACCTAAGGTTGTTCAATCCGTGGGAGGCGTAGGATGAAGATGGTCCCTCTCAAATAACCCTGCAACCAAATAACAAAGTGTCTCTTGTGTCCCCAACACACCCAATACAATGGTAAATTGTATAGGTGCACTAGTTCAGCGAAGAGATGGTGATACAAGTGCAATATGAATGGTAGATATAGGTTTTTGTAATCTGAAAATATAAAAACAGCAAGGTAACTAATGATAAAAGTGAGCACAAACGGTATTGCAATGCTTCGAAACAAGGCCTAGGATTCATACTTTCACTAGTGCAAGTTCTCTCAACAATAATAACATAATTGGATCATATAACTATCCCTGAACATGCAACAAAGAGTCACTCCAAAGTCACTAATAGCGGAGAACAAACGAAGAGATTATTGTAGGGTACGAAACCACCTCAAAGTCACCCTTTCTGATCGATCTATTCAAGAGTCAGTAGTAAAATATCACGAAGCTATTCCTTCCATTCGATCTATCCTAGAGTTCGTACTAGAATAACACCTTAAGACACAAATCAACCAAAACCCTAATGTCACCTAGATACTCCAATGCCACCTCAAGTATTCGTGGGTATGATTATACGATATGCATCACACAATCTCAGATTCATCTATTCAACCAACACAAAGAACTTCAAAGAGTGCCCCAAAGTTTCTACCGGAGAGTCAAGACGAAAACGTGTGCCAACCCCTATGCATAAGTTCATAGAACTCGCAAATTGATCACCAAAACATACACCAAGTGGATCACGTGAATATCCCATTATCACCACATATAAGCACATGCAAGACATACATCAAGTGTTCTCAAATCCTTAAAGAGTCGATCTGATAAGATAACATCAAAGGGAAAACTCAATCCATTACAAGAGAGTAGAGGAGGAGAAACATCATAAGATCCAACTATAATAGCAAAGCTCACGATACATCAAGATCGTACCGAATCGAGAACAAGAGAGAGAGAGAGAGAGAGAGAGAGAGAGAGAGGGAGAGGGATCAAACACATAGCTACTGGTACATACCCTCAGACCTGAGGGTGAACTACTCCCTCCTCGTCATGGTGAGCGCCAGGATGATGAAGATGGCCATTGGTGATGGATTCCCCCCTTCGGTAGGGTGCCGGAGCGGGTCTAGATTGGTTTTTGGTGGCTACAGAGGCTTGCGGCGGCAGAAATCCCGATCTAGGTTATTTTCTAGAAGTTTGGGGATATATAAGAGGCGTTGGCGTCGGGAACAAGTCAGGGGGTCCATGAGGCGGCCACGAGGTAGGGGCGCGCCCAGGGGGTAGGGCGCGCCCCCACCCTCGTGGTGGGCTCGGGACTCTTCTGGTCCATCTCCGATGCTCCGTGGGCTTCTTCTGGTTGAAAAATGATCTCCGTAAATTTTCGTGCCAATTGGACTCCATTTGATATTCCTTTTATGTGATACTCAAAAACAAGGAAAAACAGAAACTGGCACTGGGCTCTAGGTTAATAGGCTAGTCCCAAAAATCATATAAAATAGCATATAAATGCATATAAAACATGCTAGATGGATAATATAATAGCATGGAACAATAAAAAATTATAGATACATTGGAGACTTATCAAGCCCCCTCCGGTGTCTATATAAACCGGAGGGTTTAGTTCGTAGAGCCAATCATAATCATACAGGCTAGACATCTAGGGTTTAGCCATTACGATTTCATGGTAGATCAACTCTTGTAACCCCTATACTCATCAAAGTCAATCAAGCAGGACGTAGGGTTTTACCTCCATCAAGAGGGAACAAACCTAGGTAAACATCATGTCCCCTGCCTGCTGTTACCCTTGATCCTTAGATGCACAGTTCTGGACCCCCTATCCGAGATCTGTCGGTTTTGACACCGACATTGGTGCTTTCATTGAGAGTTCCTCTGTGGCGTCAACAGAAGGATTGATGGCTTGCCTTGTCGTCAAGGACAGTATCACTTCCGGAGGAGCCCTAGTTTCATGGCAAACCCTCCGGCTGGGCGGCTTCACCATGGGTGCGCGTTCAGCCGTTAAGCCAAAGGCAACCCCCAAGTCACCGAAAACCCTCTCCGTATCAGCCCCTAATACTCCGATAAGATGGATCCGGCAGATCTATCATCTTTGAACGAGCTGCTAGATCGCATCGCCGCCCTGGGGGTCTCAACTGACTATGATTGGATCGGGCTTAAACCCGATCAGAGAGAAATTAAATCTCCACAGATCACCCATCAGGTAGCGGTTGTGGAGGAACAAGCTGACAATAACTCTTCTCCTATGTTGAGAACAAACTATGTTCGAATTTCTGAACCTGGGGAGCCGGATACCCATCCTCAGGAGGACATTCCCTGTCCTCCGAACACAAAATCAGACATTAAGACTGAGAATTCACCGGACACTCCAGAGCCTGGGCTGGTAACCTCGGAAATTCTTCAAACTCCGGATTCCACAGTGGGCCAGGGTGCGAATTTAAGCCCGCCCACCCACCACAAGCAATATTCTCCAAGCAATTCTGGCCCTCCAGACATATGCGATTTAATGTATGTGCAATAACAGCCTCGGGAGACAGTCCATCACTTTTGGGCCAGATTCCTCCTTGTTAAAAACAAGATAAAAGACTGATGCGACAACGATGCAATTTCAGTATTTCGCAACAACTGTACGACTGAGGGAATCCTTAATGCCCTCAATCACCGTCGCGTACTGCACTTTGTAGATTTGGCACACATAGTATAGAAGTACTGCGCAATGGAAAGCGTCTGGAAAACTTAGACAGCCCGGTGGGAACCGCAGGCCTTTAAGCCATCTCCCGGACAGGCAAAAAGGATGCACCCTCGTGGGGCACCTGATCATCATCCTGTGGATAAGAAAATTAAGCCCTTTACAGGACATAGAACTGTCTTTGAGGAATGGCTCGATAGGCCATGTCAGATATACATGATGCCGAATACCAAGCCAACACACAGCCTACGGGCATGTTGGATACTCCGGCAAGTGGCCAAGAGCGGCGAGGGTGTCCTCACCAACACTACCCCAGAGAAGTAATCTTCGGAGGACGACGATTTCAAAGTATTCATGGTCTTCGAGACCTTCTCATCAAATAATCAGCGAAAAGGGCACTCCACGACCTTGGCGAAGTCTGCCAAGTAGCAGCAATAAACCCTTGGAACGATACGATGATTACATTCAATGTCGATGACGAACCAAGATCCTGCTCAGTCCGGGCACCAGCCGCTCTGGTTCTAAACCCAATCGTGGATGGCTTTCAGCTCACTAAAGTGCTAATGGACGATGGCAGCAGACTGAACCTCATTTATGAGGACACGCTCAATAAAATGCAAATGGACATGAGTCGCATTGAGCAGAGTAATATAACTTTTCGAGGCATTATACCCAGTCGGGAAGCAAGATGCTCGGGGAAAATCAAACTCGACGTGGTATTCGGCACACCGGAGAACTATAGGTCCGAAGAATTACTCTTCCATGTGGCACCTTTCAACAACGGGTATCACGCCCTGCTGGGGCGAGACGCATTCACACGCTTTCAAGCTATACCCCATTACGTGTACATGAAGCTCAAGATGCCCGGGCCCAAAGGGGTTATCACTATCACCAGTGATCCGGACATAGCACTCCGTGCCGAAAACAAAACCGCCTCCCTGGCTCTCGAGGCACTATCGGAGGCCCTCGCGGTCGAAGAATTAACCACCTTGCATTCCACAGTGGATAGGGACGACGTAATCCTCGACAAGAGACCCAAGTCAACTTCCTTCAAACCAGCAGACGAAATAGTCAAATTCCAAGTTCACCCGACGGACCCCAAGAAGACAGCTCGCATTGGCACACAACTGGACCCAACGGTCGATGCCGCAGTACGCGCATTCTTGTGAGAGAATTGGGACATCTTTGCCTGGCACCGTTCTGATATGCTAGGAATCCCACGCGGGCTGGCCAAACATAGTCTCACTATACTGAAGGGATACAAGCCAGTCAAGCAAACGCTGCAGCGATTTTCCGAACCCAAACGATGGCACGGTGGAACTCTCAAGAACACCGACGCCACTTACCAACACATGATTCAAACGTGCCTGGAAAAGCAAATCGGCAAGACTGTGGAGGCATATGTAGATGACGTAGTCATCAAAACCAAGCATGTTGAATCATTGGTGGATGACTTATGCCTTACATTCGACAACCCCCGAGCATATGATATATGACTCAATCCGGAAAAATGTGTTTTTGGCATTCCCGTCGGCAAACTGCTCAGGTTCATTGTATCCAATAGAGGAATTTAAGGGAACCTAGCCAAAATCCGAGCCCTGTCACAATTAGCAAGACCAACTGACCTCAAGCAGGTCCAAAAACTAGCCGGGTGCGTGGCAGCTTTGAGCCATTTTATCTCCAGATTAGGAGAAAAGGCATTGCCATTGTATCGCCTACTCCGACGCACCGACCACTTTGCGTGGAAAGATGTTGCAACAACCGGACTGGAGGAAATAAAAACTTTGCTAGCAAGCAACCCAATCCTGGCCGCACCAAACATTGGTGAACCGATGTTGCTCTACATATCTGCAACTCACCAGGTGGTAAGTGCGGTGCTCGTTGTCGAACGAGAGGAAGAGGGGCATAAGTTCCCACTCCAAAAACCAGTATACTATGTATCGACGATCCTTACACCATGCAAATCCCGATACCCGCATTACCAGAAGATAGCATATGCGGTCTTTATGGCATTCTGCAAACTGCGGCACTACTTTCAAGAATGCTCAATCACGGTGGCCTCAGAAGTACCACTCAATGATATCATAAACAACCGGGACGCCACCGGCCGGATTGCCAAATGGGCCATTGAGCTCTTACCATTTGAAATAATGTACAAACCACGCCGAGCCATTAAATCTCAGGTGTTGGCTGACTTCGTCGCCGAATGGACAGAGGCCGAACTCCCTAAAGAGTACGACACGTATCCCAACTAGGTGATGCACTTCGATGGCTCCAAAATGCTAGCCGGACTGGGGGCTGGTGTCGTCTTGACATCCCCCACAGGAGACACAGTTCGTTATGTGCTCCAAATACTGTATACAGACTCTAACAATGCAGTCAAATACGAGGCCCTATTACATGGTCTCCGAATGGCTGTCTCCGTGGGCATACAATGCCTTGAGGTGCGGGGGATTCACACCTCGCAATATCCCAAACAAACGGAGAATTTGATGCAAAAGATCCGAAGATGGCGGCTTACCGCAACGCCGTACTCAAAATATCAGTCCGGTTCGAGGGGCTCAAGTTTCATCACATGGCTCAAGAGATTAATCAAGCCGCGAACATCCTTGCTTGCATGGGAGCTAAACGCGACCCCATCCCACCTAACACCTTTGTGGAAAGGCTCTTCAAGCCATCCGTGGTGTGGCAGGAAGAGAGAGGCAACATTGGTCCGGAACCGATCATACCCCCAGATTCCGAACACAGTCCCGATATCATCGGGGGCTCAAGCCCCGAATAACACCATCGGCCCATGAAATCATGGATGTAATTGCCCCGTGGACCGAGCCTTCCTTGCCTACCTTACTAGGAATGAGCTCCCTGGGGATCAGACTGAGGCCCGTCGTATCGTTCGACGCTCGAAGGCCTACAAAGTTCATGAAGGAGAACTGTATAAGAAAAGTACTACCGAAGTCCTTCAATGATGTATCTCTGAAGAAGAGGGACGACAGCTCTTGGCTGAAATACACGCTGGTCTTGGTGGCCATCAAGTCGTAGCTCGGGCCCTTGTAAGTAAGGCTTTACGTACGGGTTTCTTTTGGCCCATGGCCCGAGCAGATGCACATGACCTCGTACAGCGCTGCGTTGGATGCCAGCTTTTCACTGATCAAAGCCATATGCCGCCCACTGCCCTTTGAACAATCCCCATCACTTGGCCCTTTGCGATCTAGGGGCTCGATATGGTCGGACCTCTTAAAGGGGGAAGCCGTAAGAAGAAATACTTATTGGTTATGGTCGATAGGTTCACTAAGTGGATAGAAGCCAAGCCAGTTAAAATAGCTAAGGCCGGACCGGTGATAGACTTTATATCCGGAGTAGTACATCGTTACGGTGTCCCACACAGTATTATTACTGACAACGGCTCTAACTTTATAGCCGATGAGGTAAAAACTTGGTGCGCCAATTTGGGCATCCAGCTCGATTACGCCTCTGTATATAACACTCAGACAAACAGTCAGGTCGAACAGGCTAACGACATGATATTGAGTTCATCAAACCCAGACTAGTGCGATCTCTGCAAGAATCAAACAAACACTGGGTCGAGGAACTCGATTCCGTACTCTGGGGGCTGCGGACCACGCCCAATCGCACGACCGGGTATACACCTTTTTTCATGGTGTATGGTGCGGAGGCGGTCTTTCCTTGCGACATTATTCATGACTCACCTTGAGTGCGCATGTACGAAGAGAGAGAAGCTGAGCTCGATCGGCAGGACGACTTGGACGGCCTGGAGGAGGAGCGCGATGTTGCGAAGGCCCGTTCCGCATTCTATCAACAACAAGCTCGGCGATATCAAAGCAGAGAAGTACGGGCAAAGACTTAAAATGTCGGTGAACTCGTTCTACACCTACCAGAGAAGAAAAAGGACAAGCTCAAGCCCAAATGGGAGGGTCCCTTCATTATAGATGAAGTTCTCACTGGAGGAGCCTATCGCCTTCGCAATGCTTCGGACAATCACTTGGAGCCAAACCCATGGAACGCTGCAAGGCTCCGAAGATTCTACGCCTAAGTCCGCACATATACTCTTTCTTCTCGTTCCTTCTTTTCTCCCTCTCACTGTTTTCCTTTTTCTCGTTTTTATACGACTTTTAGCTCGTGTTCGGATAAAACGCACACCTAAGGGGTATACATCCTTAAATGTACATACCCCACAATACCTGGGGGCTTCTTTTCACAAGAAGCTTATTATTATTATTTTTCGAGCATCAAGCTCACCGTATATATGTGTCGTCCACTCATATATGTCTTTCCTTCGCCATTATATGCACCTTTATGACTTAAGTTTTTTGCCAAGCTGGGTTGCCTGGCTCCTGTGCTTATGACCTACGTTCCCGCTTGTTCGGCTAGGGCATAAAGGGAGCACCTCTACAATTGTTACAGCCGGGTTATCCGGACGTGTACCTCAGACGGGTGAAGCCGAAAGCTAGCATTCTCAAGGGAATGATTGGTCGGCGAGCAAAAGACAAACTGCCCTCGTTGCAATACAAACCCCCCAGATTATAACGCGTACTGTGATTTTTTAGCATCACAGCTTCGGTATGTAGAAGAAAACCGCATACTGGCCCGGGGAGAGGAACCCTTAACGGAACTATTCTCTCTGGAAGATGTTTCTTACAATCAAATGTAATATAACATAACTCCCCGAATACAACTTTTCTGATCAAGCAACTATGACCGGACTGCCTGGTTTCCGAACATACTTTGGATTTTACCTATGGTATATTATTCGGAAACACTCCAAACCTAGGGTTTTCGGAGGTCAAAGCAGAAAGTCTGCCATGACAATCGTTTTACAAATTCGGCTAGAGACATGTTTGTTGATAAAAGTACATTGATACTTGGACTCAAAAACTTCTTCTTCCTCTAGACCCTCTAATAGGTTGTCTAGTTTACAATCTTATTGTGAAAACTTGGCGGCCACCTTCACTTGGTCGTACACCAGGCTGACCGGAATTTCCTGTCCATCGGATCGTCGAGGTCCGACCCGTGCCATATGATTTGGATCAAGTCCGGTGTATCGTGTTTTTACCATGGCCCAGGCTTCCCGAGCACCTTCTCGGCATGCCGATATCTTCCATAGCCCAAAACGGCGTCGAGCTCCCTTGAATAAATTCACGAGTTCCTCCATACTTCCTAGAGGAGATTCGGCTGGCCATAAAGCCTTAGCGATGTTTCTCATCGCCTTCCACGCTCGCTCATGCACCTTGGACAGCTCTTGTAGCAGGTCGCCTTGAAATCCGAACACCTCTTCTTCGGGCCGCCCAGTCAGCACACCTACAGAAATAAACTTGTTAGGATTCGCATCAGCGAACTGCACGATAGTAAGTTAAAAGGCATACTGAATATGCCGCTTCTCAGCTTTCTGTTCTCTTTCAAGGTGCCCGCCAGTTGGGCTCGCACGTCTTTCAGCTCTTCATCGAGCCGGATGTTGGCATCCTGCAGCTTGTTCTTTTCGTCCCTGGTCTGCGTCAGTACACGCTGACCAGCGGCCTCTTGCCTTTCGGCATGTTCTTTATCCGCCTGCACGGCTTTTAGTTTCTCTTCCAGCTGATCCGATGATCCTGTCATCGTAAAATGCCACAGTGTTTATTCACATAAACATGACTGGCACATGATTATATTTTCCGGACAGAAGGGGACATTACCAGTCAATGCCTCCTTGGACTTCTCCAGCTTGGCGGTAACAGCAGTCAGCTGGGTCCGACACTGTTCCAGCTCCCGAGATAGCATGTTGTTCTTCTCCATGAGTACCTGATTATACGTCAGTCCATAAAATCAGTTGTTTCAAATGTTTTCAAGTCTCGGGGGCTACTGGTATATGACTGCTAAATCTACACAAAATAATTTTACCCGCATATCCTTTGAAAGCTGGTAAGTGGCTCCAGCAAGCCCATCCCGAGCAGCTCGGATGTTTGCATCTGCCGAGCTGAAGGCATTGAATGCCTCTTCAGTAAAGTTAGGGTCGTGCATAGCTGCCCTCCGGCGCCGATGGTTCATTGCACTCTCCACTTCGGAGTTGGTCACTGATACATTATCCGAATCATCGGAGAGAGGACAATCCGGCATTGCACCCGTATCAACTCTAGCCCTAGAGGCAGGGTCCGGGGTAGGATTGGTGGACATATGTCCGGTAAGGTCTCCGGATATAGTCTAGTGAATGCTCTTCCTGAAATATGGCACAGCAGAATACGTCACAGTTCGGTATGTTTGCCACGGGGCGTATTAAAAACCGTACCTTTCCGATGAAGGTAGGGGCTTGGAAGTATCACCGCCCGTCTTTCTTTTCGAAGACCTGCCTTGTGTAGACGTCCCCTTCTCAAGGGCCGATCCCGATGCGGTGTGGCAAGACAAGCGTCGCCCCCTTGAAGCACGAGACAGTGCGGCGGGTGAGGTGCGATGGGAAAACTCTTTTGGAGGGGACTGCTACCTCTTGAGCATGTGTTGGTTTTCCCTTGAAGAGGAAAAGGTGATGCAGCAAAGTAGCGTAAGTATTTCCCTCAGTTTTGAGAACCAAAGTATTAATCCAGTAGGAGACAACACACAAGTCACCTAGTACCTGCACAAACAATCAAGAACCTTGCAACCGACACGATAAAGGGGTTGTCAATCCCTTCACTGCCACTCACAAAAGTGAGATCTAATAAAGATAGTAAAGTAAATATTTTTGGTATTTTTGTTGTACAAATTGGAAAGTAAAGATTAAAAAATAGTAAACGAGATGAGATGTAAATAAAAGAGATGCAATATAATAAGAAAGAGACCCGAGGGCCATAGGTTTCACTAGTGGCTTCTCTCAAGATAGCATGTATTACGGTGGGTGAACAAATTACTGCCGAGCAATTGATAGAAAAGTGCATAGTTATGAAGATATCTAAGGCAATGATCATGAATATAGGCATAACGTCCGTGTCAAGTAGATCGAAATGATTCCGCATCTACTACTATAACTCCACACATCGACCGCTATCCAGCATGCATCTAGCGTATCAAGTTCATAAGAATAGAGTAACGCATTAAGCAAGATGACATGATGTAGAGGGATAAACTCAAGCAATATGATATAAAAACCATCTTTTTATCCTCGATGGCAACAATACAATACGTGCCTTTCTGCCCTACTGTCACTGGGAAAGGACACCGCAAGATTGAACCCAAAGCTAAGCACTTCTCCCATTGCAAGAAAGATCAATCTAGTAGGCCAAACTAAACCGATAATTTGAAGAGACTTGCAAAGATATCAAATCATGCATATAAGAATTCAAAGAAGAACCAAATAAAATTCATAGATAATCTTTTTCATAAATCCACAATTCATCGGATGTCAGCAAACACACCGCAAAAGTTACATCGAATAGATTGTCGGATTTTGGGTTCCGGCATACCCTTAAGGTTCGAACACTGGGGTGCGCGAAGAGATTACGCCTTCTACCTCTCCGTCTCACAAAGATCTAGACTACTGAAAGAACTACACACGAGACACAAGGTTTATACTGGTTCGGACCACCGTTGTGGTGTAATACCCTACTCCAGTGTGTGGTGGGTGGATTGCCTCTTGGGGCTGATGATGATGAACAATACAAGGAAGAACAGCCTTACGAGGGTCTGTCCTTGGCTGGGGTGATGAACTGCTGGGAGGAGTTCAACCACCTTTCTCTCTCTCTCTCTCTCTCTCTCACTCTAGCTGCCGTACACTCTCTTGCCGGCAACTAACCTTCCAACAAAACCAACCCCTTGCTCTGTGGGTGGCTGGTCCTATTTATAGAGGCCCTGGTCCTCTTCCCAAATATCGAGCGGGAAGGGAGCCAACAATGGTGGGCTAATTTGAAGGGGGACAACAAGTATCAACTATCCTGACAAAAGCAGTCTTCGCCTATGCAAAGCTCTGGTGACGACACCGTCTTGGGCTCCACGGTGACCTCCGTCTCGTAGTCCTCCTGGTCTTGGTCTCGTTGCACCGAAATGGCAACCTTTGCGTGATGCCTCGGTACTCTGCGGCTGCGCTTGCCCCCTTTGCACCAAAGAGGAAAGGAGGACGCTGTGCGCCCTGGCACCCGCCTGGTGCCCTGAGTCGTCATGGCTTGCGTCACGGGCACCTCGCGAGGTACCCCGCCTTGATCTCTCCGCCTCCGTGTGAGCCAGCCTCACGAGGCCGTGCCTGAGGAAGCTCCGTGCCGTCCGCCCCGTGAGGCTTGGCCCCTCGCGAGGGTCTTGAGTCCTGTGTTGATGAAGATGGGCCGTGCTGGGCCCCCTTTGAGCCACGCCGCAGGCCGCAGGCATGCAAGTCTGGGGACCCCCGTTCCCAGAACGCCGACAGTAGCCCCCAGGCCCAAGGCGCGCCCGGACTTGGCCGTGCTGAGAGGCGAAAGGGCAAGGGCGAAGCGCCGCGGGCCCTAACAGCCTGTGGCCTTGGGCGCCGCGTGGTGGTTGATGGGACGTGGGCGTCTCCACTTCCCCATGACACCTTGGTGATCGCGCGAGTTGGACAAGTCCCTGGATGCAAATCGTGTCATGATTACCTGTGATCGTGGAGGCCGGCGGTTGGCCTTCGCCGGCTATAAGTACGGAACTGCGCGTGCCCTTCCAGTCCGTCCCTCCTTGCTTCTCGTTCTTCTCGATTCTTGCTCCGTCTTGCTGCGATGGCTCCGATCCACCGGTTCTCTACAGCGGAGAAGGGAAAGGCTCCTCGAGAGGGGCCAGACCCGCTCCCGCCGAAGAAATGGCTCGCCCTTTGCGGCCGGGATGAGGAGGACCGTCAGGCAGTGTCGAGGCCTCGGTGCGAGCGGCCTCTGCCGGGGTTCCCGCTTCCCTTTTATGCCCACGTCGAGGGCCTCGAAGGGGTCGATGCCGATCCGCGCGGTCAGTGCCGTCGTCGGCACCGACGGGTCATGAAGGTGTGGGTTGTTCCTCCTGGTGTCCACGCTGAGGGCTCCTCCCAAGAGTTCGTGCTCCATGTCGCCATTCCTCTCCAGTCTTGGATCCGTCTGCCTCCCTTCTTCGCCTCCATCATCCCACCGGGGAGCCCCTGGAGCTCTGGCTGCAGCACGCCGGCTGCCGCACCCTCGCAACCGAGGCAGAGGTCGTGGTTGTTGCCCCGGGCGAGGTCTACATGTCCCGTGGCTGGAGAGAGATCGCCCGGGTTTGCAGGGAAAGGGGCGTCTTCTTGGTCCACCTGGAGTATGATGGCGCTTCGGCGATGTTCTTCAAGGTCTTCGACGCGAACGGGCGCCGGCTGGCGTGTTGCCCCGGGAGAGGTTGTCGGATTTCGGGTTCCGGCAGACCCTTAAGGTTCGAACACTGGGGTGCGCACGGAGATTACACCTTCTACCTCTCCGTCTCACAAAGATCTAGACTACTGAAAGAAACACACAAGAGACACAAGGTTTATACTGGTTCGGGCCACCGTTGTGGTGTAATACCCTACTCCAGTGTGTGGTGGGTGGATTGCCTCTTGGGGCTGATGATGATGAATAGTACAAGGAAGAACAGCCTCGCGAGGGTCTATTCTTGGCTGGGGTGATGAACTACTGGGAGGCGTTCAACCACCTCTCTCTTTCTCTCTCACTCTAGCTGCCGTATACTCTCTTGCCGGCAAAACTAACCTTCCCCCCCTTGCTCTGTGGGCGGCCGGTCCTATTTATAGAGGCCCTGGTCCTCTTCCCAAATATCGAGCGGGAAGGGAGCCAACAATGGCGGGCTAATTTGAAGGGGGACAGCAAGTATCAACTATCCTGACAAAAGCAGTCTTCGCCTGCGCAAAGCTCTGGTGATGACGCCGTCTTGGGCTCCACGGTGACCTCCGTCTCGTAGTCCTCCTGGTCTTGGTCTCGTTGCACCGAAATGGCAACCTTTGCCTGATGCCTTAGTACTCTGCGGCTGCGCTTGCCCCCTTTGCACCAAAGAGGAAAGGAGGACGTTGCGCGCCCTGGCACCCGCCTGGCGCCCTGAGTCGTCATGGCTTGCGTCATGGGCACCTCGCGAGGTGCCCCGCCTTGATCTCTCCACCTCCTCATGAGGTAGCCTGATAAGGCCGTGCCCGAGGAAGCTCCATGTCGTCCGCCCCGCGAGGCTTGGCCCCTCGCGAGGGTCTTGAGTCCTGTGTTGATGAAGATGGGCCGTGCTGGCCCCCCTTTGAGCCACGCCACAGGCCGCAGGCAGGCAAGTCTGGGGACCCCCGTTCTGAAAGTGCAACTATCTCTAGGTGGTTTTGGTAATTCATAACAACATATAGCTCATTGAGCTAATGCTACTCCAAGATGATTATTTCAGGAAAGCTCAATGATTGGCATGGCATGGATGGTGAAACTGGAACCCTCAAAATGCTAAGGACAAAGGATTGGCTCAAGACTCTTCATTTTATATTTTAGTGATCCAAGATCACATTGAGTCTTTAGGAAAAGCCAATACTATCAAGGAGGAATGAGGTGTTGCTTAATGAGCCTCTTGCTTCATGTGCTTAGTAATATGCTCCAAAACCCTCAACCACTTTCCCATATCCACATTTGACCTAAACCCTAAGCCAAACTCGGCCCTACCGATTCTTTCAACCTGGCGTCACCGTGTTTCACTTGTCATAGCCATTGCCAAACCCTAGCAAATCGGTTCTACCGATAGGGATCTCGGTCTCACCGAGATGGGATTGCAAACTCTCTATTTCCCTTTCGTAACTTTTCGGTCTCATCGAAAGAGCGGATCGGTCCCACCGAGATTGCAATGTAAATTCGGTGTTTCCTTTTTGTAACTTTTCGGTCTCACCAAAAGAGCAAATCGGTCCCACCGAGTTTTCCTGACCAACTCTTTGGTTAGCTAATTACCAAAATCGGTCTTACCGAGTTTGTGTAATCGGTCTCACCGAGATTATGTTATGCCCTAACCCTAACAAAATCGGTCCTACCGAGTTGCATGTCAGTCCCACCGAAAATCTCTAACGGTCACTAGGTTTACTATTTCGGTCTGACCGAGTTTGTTGATTCGGTCCCACCGAGATTGGTAAATTGTGTGTAACGGTTGGATTTTGTGTGGAGGCTATATATACCCCTCCACCTCCTCTTCACTCGTGGAGAGAGCCATCAGAACACATCTACACTTCCAACTCATATGTTCTGAGAGAGAACCACCTACTCATGTGTTGAGACCAAGATATTCCATTCCTACCATATGAATCTTGATCTCTAGCCTTCCCCAAGTTGCTTTCCACTCAAATCTTCTTTCCACCAGATCCAAATCCTATGAGAGAGAGTTGAGTGTTGGGGAGACTATCATTTGAAGCACAAGAGCAAGGAGTTCATCATCAACACACCATTTGTTACTTCTTGGAGAGTGGTGTCTCCTAGATTGGCTAGGTGTCACTTGGGAGCCTCCGACAAGATTGTGGAGTTGAACCAAGGAGTTTGTAAGGGCAAGGAGATCGCCTACTTCGTGAAGATCTACCGCTAGTGAGGCAAGTCCTTCATGGGCGATGGCCATGGTGGGATAGACAAGGTTGCTTCTTCGTGGACCCTTCGTGGGTGGAGCCCTCCGTGGACTCGCGCAACCGTTACCCTTCGTGGGTTGAAGTCTCCATCAACGTGGATGTAGGATAGCACCACCTATCCGAACCACGGGAAAAACATCCGTGTCTCCAATTGCGTTTGAATTCTCCAAACCCTTCCCTTTACATTCTTGCAAGTTGCATGCTTTACTTTCCGCTGCCAATATACTCTTTGCATACTTGCTTGAATTGTGTGATGATTGCTTGACTTGTCCTAAAATAGCTAAAATCTGCCAAGAACTAAAATTGGGAAAAGGTTAAGTTTTTATTTGGTCAAGTAGTCTAATCACCCCCCTCTAGACATACTTTCGATCCTACAAGTGGTATCAGAGCCTTGGTCTCCATTTGCTTTGATTTCCATAGCTTTTGGTGGTCATAGCCTTGGTTTCACAACCTAGGAGAGTATGGCGTCTAGCGAGGGAAATTATCACCGTAGAGGTCCTTACTTTGATGGTACTAATTTTGCTAGTTGGAAGCATAAAATGAAAATGCATATTCTTGGACATAACCCCGCCGTTTGGGCTATTGTGTGTGTTGGTTTGCAAGGTGACTTCTTTGATGGGAGAGAACCAAACCATGAAGCTACCGCGGATGAGTTGAAGATGTTGCAATACAATGCTCAAGCTTGTGATATTCTCTTCAACGGTTTGTGCCCCGAAGAATTCAACAAAATCAGCCGTCTTGAGAATGCAAAGGAAATTTGGGATACTTTGATTGATATGCACGAAGGTACCAACTCCGTAAAGGAATCCAAATTGGATGTGCTTCAAAGTCAACTTGACAAGTTCAAAATGAAGGATGGTGAAGGTGTCGCTGAAATGTACTCTAGGCTTGCTCTCATCACAAATGAGATTGCCGGCTTAGGAAGTGAAGAGATGACCGATAGATTCATCATCAAGAAGATTCTAAGAGCCTTGGATGGAAAATATGATACCGTGTGCACATTGATCCAAATGATGCCCAATTACAAAGATCTCAAGCCAACGGAGGTAATTGGAAGAATTGTTGCTCATGAGATATCACTTAAGGATAAAGAGGAACTTCACAACAAATCAAGTGGTGCCTACAAAGCCTCATGTGAAGCCCCTACATCATCAAGTGAGAAACAAAACTTCAATGAAGAATTGAGCTTAATGGTGAAGAACTTCAATAAGTTCTACAAGAGTAGAAGCAAAGATAGAAGCTTCAAGTCACCGTCCTACAATGACAAAAGATCTTCTAGTCGAGAGCGAAACTGCTACAATTGTGGAAGACCCGGGCACTATTCTAATGAGTGTACGGCTCCCTACAAGAGAAGAGAAGACTCTCCAAAAAGAAGAAGCAAAAGAGAGGAATCACCACCAAGAGAGAGAAGGAGTAGAGATGATCGTTATGAACGAAGATACTCACGGAGAAGCAAGGATTCGGAAAGGAAGGAAAAATCATCAAGGAGCTACACAAAACAAAGACATCAAGCTCATGTTGGTGAATGGGTATCCGGCTCCGACTCCGACAACCACTCCGAGAGAAGTTATCACTCTGATTCCGAATATACTCAAGATGAAGGTGTTGCCGGTCTAGCACTTGTGTCACCCAACTCCTACGACATATTTGACTCACCAAATGAAGGAATTGGAAGATGCTTCATGGCCAAAGGTCCTAAGGTAACACACCCCGAGTATGTTGATTTTAATAGTGATGAAGATGACTTGTTAGGTGATGATGATTTACTTGTTGACAACTCTAGTGATGAATACTATGATGAAACGTCAATTAATCATGCTAATCAAGATAAAACGAATGACAATGATAAGGAGAAGATTGAGGCTTTAACTAAAGAACTAAACACTCTTAAGTTAGCTCATGAAACTATATTCGAAGATCATCGAGAACTTTTAAGAGCTCATGAGAAGTTACGCTTTGAAAAGCTCAATCTTGAGCAAGAGCATGAGTTTTTAAAGGCAATCAATGATGATCTCCGCAAGAAAAGTTCTTCTTACATTGCCAAGCGTTTACTCTTATCCACTTACATGCCTCAAGTCAAGTCTAGTAACAAGAACAAGAAAGATTCTTCCTCTAGTAGTAACAATGATCATGCTAAATCCAATATTGTTGCTTCTAGTAGTTCTCTTGATTCCACTAATGATTCTCTTAGCCAAGTTACACTTGAGCAAGAAAATAGCTTATTGAAGGGAATTATAGAGAAAGGAGTGTACAAAAGCCTTGCCGGGAGTAAGCAATTCGAGGAAATTGTGCGCAAGCAAGGAATGCACCGGAAGAATCAAGGTGTTGGTTTTGAATGAAAGTTCAATGCCAATGGAGTTGAGTGGGAAGAAGATCAATACCCCAAGACAAAGTTTGTTCCTCAACAAGAGAAGTATGATACTTCCTTCAAGGGGACACAAGTTCAAGATGATCTTCCACCACATGACTACCAGCAAAAAGGCAAGGACAAGCTTCAAGAGGAAATTGATGCATTTGAAGAAGCTCCTAAGACCTTAGTCAAGTGGATTCCCAAGACCACTTCAAGTTCCACTTCATCAAGTACGACTACAACTCCAAGGATCCCATCAAGATGGTGTGGATCCAAAAGAAGAAGAACTAGAGAGTTCTTGAGGGTGACTCCGCCAACATACTTCACTCTTATCATTTTGGCAAGAACAAGTGCAATCAACTTCCACATCTTGCACTAGTTCAAGGAGTCACAAACCCTCTTGTTGGTAAGATAAGGGACAAGGTAACCTAAAGTTTTCATGGACATCCTCTTGTGTGTGCATCACTCTATGTCTATGGATATCCTTGTTTGTTCCTTGTGGGACTAACCCATGTAGGTATTGAAAGTGCAATTCACTCAAATGGATAGCTCCAAGTGATCTACATCAACATTGAGCATCCACATCTTGAACATCTACATGAAGTCATCATTGACAAAACCCAAGGTTAGTTCATCCCTCTTAGGGGGGATATCACATCTAGGGGGAGCTTTACTCTAAGACTTGAGCTAAAGCAACTCTAAAGATGTGAACACAACAATGCTTTATGTAAAAGTGGTAACCCCACTTGAGCTTAAACGATGAGTATGACCTATGATCAAGTGTTCACACTTGACTCCGAAGTCAATATACTCATATATAGATGACCTAGTCATCGCAAATTGCTTGATAGATGCTAGAATTGGTTGTGCATGCTTTGTCACATATTTCAATTGCCATCTTATTGTGTGAGCATGCTGGTTGCATATTTTACTCATTCGAGGACATCCACTTGTTGTTTTGATTGTGTAGTTTTATTTCCTTTTGCCAAGTGGATGGACAAGAATGCCTAAGAACCTTCTCTAGCTATCTATGCTTTTTCTCGTCTCAAACTCTATTCATGCTACATCACAAAATTTGATCAAGTCAGATTCGAACCACTCTGTGTGAGGAGCACTCGGAGTCCCCGATTCGTCATAGACTTAAACTTCCAAAACCTCTTTATGATTCTCAGTCTGACCGATATCCTACTTTCGGTCCTACCGAGATCTGAATTTTTGATCTCGGTGCAACCGATTTGAACCATTCGGTCACACCGAGTTGCAACAACTGTATACAGTTTTGCATCTCGGTGTCATCGAGTTGTTCCGCTCGGTCACATCGACAGGGTCGGGCTATATATAGTCATGGGCAAAAATTTGGAAATTTCTCCGAACCCCTTCGCCCGCGCGATAGCTCGCTCTGCCAACATGGTCTCCGGATCGTCTCCTTGCCGCCAGCCGCCTCCAGTCGCTGGTCTCCATCGCCGTCAACGGAATTCAACCCCGCCGTTGCCGCCGTAGCGAGTCTCCGCCGAACTAGGGCATGGACTCGATCACAGTGCTATTCCCAATCTGATTCCTAGCACATTGTGTTCTTAATGATTCTTGCCACGATTGAAACACTCCTATCCAGTCAATGCGTTTGTAGATTAGTTTTGATTCGAAAATTTTAGGGTTAGGTTTCCGCTGAAACCATCTCGGACCCACCAAGTTGAAAAACTCGGTCCCACCGATTTGGCTTATGCCATTACACAAGTGAGACTCGGTCTGACCGAGAATTACTTATCGGTGTGACCGATTTTGGAACTTTGTGAAACCCTAGCAGTCTTGGTGCCACCGAACTGTGACTCGGTCCGACCGAGTTCACTAGTTTAGGTTCCAAAACTGCTTCGGTATCACCGAGTTTAAAAATCGGTAGATCCGAGATGATTTCAGTGGAAAACTAAAACTAAGTTTTTGAATCGTTCTTTTGCAAAAATCTCTGCATTTTGTGATGCTCATCCACTCTACCTCATCTATAAACTCTTCACAGGGTCAGCAGTCAGCTTTCACATCATGTCTGATCAAAGTGACAGCCAGAACAGGTCAGAAGAGCAGGTGCTCATGAGTGAGGGCACTAGTCCCTCCAGCTCTTCATATGATGGCAGCAGAAGTACCCCAAGCAATTTGCCAAAAGCTGCCACCAGACAAAGGAAGAAGAGAACTTCAGATTCTGAGGATGAAGATTATGTGGCAGAGGAAGAGGAAGCCACATCAAAGAGAGTTGGGCTCAAGAAGGAATATGGCTCAGCTCAAGGCACAAAGCCAGGCTTAAAAATCAAAAGGCCAGCAGGTAGGCAGCCTATGCCAAAGGCCAGAGCTTCAACTCAGATTCCTGAAAAGCCTGCAACCATAGAGCCAGTTGCTGCTGAAGGAAAGAAAAGAAAGGAAAGGGTCAAGAAGACCGTAGCCAGAGTGCTTGGAAAGGCTTCCATAATGGAAGAAGAGGAAGAAGAAGAGGTTGCTGCACCAGCACCTAAGGCACCTAAGCTTATGGGTGATGCTATCAGGACAGGGGCTGCTGCATCCAAGCCCAAAGAAGCACCCAAAGCTGCCTCCAAGCCCAAGTCTGCCCCAAAGAGAAATACGAGGAGCATACCTGCAACTGAGAAGAACAAGGCCCCAGTGCCTGAAGCCGCTGAAGAAGATGATGAAGAGCATGTTTTGAGAAAGCTCAAGCCCAAGATCCCGGACCACAATGATGCTCATCCTGTGGCTGAGGACATGAAGCTCAGAAGAGACTCAGGGCTGAGGAAGTGGAGAGAAGCAGATCCGTATGCTTCAAGGAGAAGAACTGCTGTTGATTATAGGTTCCACACTAAGGAACAACAGGACTTCTATGAGACAGTTTTGTTGGACAAGAAGCCCATAGTTTGTGACATGAGATGGGTCAATTGGGAGTACATCAAAGAAAATGAAGAACACTACCCTGGAGTGTATGACAACTTCAATGCTTGTGGAGTAGCAGACTTTGTTGGGCAGAAGCTCACAAAGTGGAACGAGGAACTCATTATGCAATTCTACTCCACAACACATTTCTACCCAGATGGAAAGATCACATGGATGTCTGAAGGTACGAGGTACCAATCTACTATTGCTGAGTGGGCACAGCTCATCAATGCCCCAGAGGAGCATGGGGATGACTTGGATATCTATGCCAAGAAGAAGATGGACCACAACTCTATGTCCAATATGTACAAGGAAATTCCAAACAAGGCGCTTGATACTTTCAAGTTTGGGTCTGTGCATTATCTTCTGTCAGGGCTGCCAACCATTAACTGGATCCTTAGGCACACTCTGTTGCCCAAGTCAGGTGATCACAAGATGATCAGAGGCCATGCAATCAATTTGCTTCATGTATTTGATGTGCCTCAGAAATTCAAGGTCATGAGCCTCATAGTAGAAACTATCAAGAGGACTGCAGCAGATCAGAAGAGGAGCTGTGGTTATGCCCCTCAGATTCAGGAGTTAATCAACTCGAAGATGGGCACAGGCATATACTTGCTGGACAAGGAACACTTGCCTATTCATCCAGACTTTGAGGACAACCAAGTTGTGATGAATGAGAATGAACCATCATCAGTTCAAGCACAAGCAAAGAAGGAGCAGGCAAGGAAGGAGAAAGCTACCAAGATGCCAACTCAAGAGGAGGCATCTGAGTATTTCTTGAAAACCAAACAAGAGCAGCTTGGTTACTTGATTGCATCCACACTGAGGATTGAGCAAGGACTGGCCACCCTCACTCAGAATCAGTAGAGCTTAGAGAGGATCATGGAACAAAAGTTCTATGACTTGGATGTCAAAATAACAGAAATTCAGTCTGCAGTGGAACAACTTCAGGATGACATGCAGGAGAGGAGAGGCAAGACTACAACTGATGCATTTGCCAGAGTGCCAAGAGCTCAGAGATCACATGTAGTGCCAGTTGCTGACACCAGAGCCACCACTTCTGCACCAGCTACAGCTTCAGTTCCACCAGCTCCAGCATCTACTTCAGCCTCAACTCCAACCATGTCTACAGAAGGCTTCGTCCTTGGAGTGCTCCGGACTCCACCACCACCAGAAGATCAAGCCTGAGAGTCGATCTAGCACTATGCATTTTCTAGGAACTTTTTGGTAACTTGTTGCCAAAGGGGGAGAAAAATGTATAGATCATAGGCTTTGAGAGAGAGTGTGTTGCTTTTATTCTCTCTTGCTTTATTTGGTGGTTTTTCGAACTTTGTTTGCTTTTGAGTGCTTGAGATACTATGCCATTATCTGTGAGACATTGATGATCATGTGTTTGATCATAAGCTACACTTAATGCTTGGTGAATGCTATTATCTTATCTATCTTACGTGATCATTCACTTTTCTTGGTGATGAGTGCATGTATTTCATTCTTATCATTTTAAGCGCTCCACCAAGATGTATGTGACATGGAAGAGTAACCCATGACTCTAACTCTTTGTGCATTTGCAGTCCAAAGCAAATCTTAAATATGCAAAAATTTAGGGGGAGCTCTTACTTATCACATACTTCTCAAAGCGACGATATTTTTCATGCTTATTATCATTTGTCGAAGCTTTGATCTATATGTTGTCATCAATTACCAAAAAGGGGGAGATTGAAAGTGCAACTATCCCTAGGTGGTTTTGGTAATTCATAACAACATATAGCTCATTGAGCTAATGCTATTCCAAGATGATTATTTCAGGAAAGCTCAATGATTGGCATGGCATGGATGGTGAAAGTGGAACCCTCAAAATGCTAAGGACAAAGGATTGGCTCAAGACTCTTCATTTTATATTTTAGTGATCCAAGACCACATTGAGTCTTTAGGAAAAGCCAATACTATCAAGGAGGGATGAGGTGTTGCTTAATGAGCCTCTTGCTTCATGTGCTTAGTGATATGCTCCAAAACCCTCAACCACTTTCCCATATCCACATTTGACCTAAACCCTAAGCCAAACTCGGCCCTACCGATTCTTTCAACCCGGCATCACCGAGTTTCACTTGTCATAGCCATTGCCAAACCCTAGCAAATCGGTTCTACCGATAGGGATCTCGGTCTCACCGAGATGGGATTGCAAACTCTCTGTTTCCCTTTCGTAACTTTTCGGTCTCACCGAAAGAGCGGATCGGTCCCACCGAGATTGCAATGTAAATTCAGTGTTTTCTTTTTATAACTTTTCGATCTCACCAAAAGAGCAAATCGGTCCCACCGAGTTTGCCTGACCAACTCTCTGGTTAGCTAATTACCAAAATCGGTCTCACCCAGTTTGTGTAATCGGTCTCACCAAGATTACGTTATGCCCTAACCCTAACAAAATCGGTCCTACCGAGTTGCATGTCAGTCCCACCGAAAATCTCTAACGGTCACTAGGTTTACTATTTCGGTCTGACCGAGTTTGTTGATTCGGTCCCACTGAGATTGGTAAATTGTGTGTAATGGTTGGATTTTGTGTGGAGGCTATATATACCCCTCCACCTCCTCTTCACTCGTGGAGAGAGCCATCAGAACACATCTACACTTCCAACTCATATGTTCTGAGAGAGAACCACCTACTCATGTGTTGAGACCAAGATATTCCATTCCTACCATATGAATCTTGATCTCTAGCCTTCCCCAAGTTGCTTTCCACTCAAATCTTCTTTCCACCAGATCCAAATCCTATGAGAGAGAGTTGAGTGTTGGGGAGACTATCATTTGAAGCACAAGAGCAAGGAGTTCATCATCAACACACCATTTGTTACTTCTTGGAGAGTGGTGTCTCCTAGATTGGCTAGGTGTCACTTGGGAGCCTCCGACAAGATTGTGGAGTTGAACCAAGGAGTTTGTAAGGGCAAGGAGGTCGCCTACTTCATGAAGATCTACTGCTAGTGAGGCAAGTTCTTCGTGGGCGATGGCCATGGTGGGATAGACAAGGTTGCTTCTTCGTGGACCCTTCGTGGGTGGAGCCCTCCATGGACTCGCGCAACCGTTAGCCTTCGTGGGTTGAAGTCTCCATCAACGTGGATGTAGGATAGCACCACCTATCCGAACCACGGGAAAAACATCCGTGTCTCCAATTGTGTTTGAATTCTCCAAACCCTTCCCTTTACATTCTTGCAAGTTGCATGCTTTACTTTCCGCTGCCAATATACTCTTTGCATACTTGCTTGAATTGTGTGATGATTGCTTGACTTGTACTAAAATAGCTAAAATCTGTCAAGAACTATAATTGGGAAAAGGTTAAGTTTTTATTTGGTCAAGTAGTCTAATCACCCCCCTCTAGACATACTTTCGATCCTACACGTTCCCAGAACGCTGACAGTAGCCCCCGGGCCCAAGGCGCGCCCGGACTTGGCCGTGCTGAGAGGCGAAAGGGCAAGGGCGAAGTGCCGCGGGCCCTAATAGCCTGCGGCCTTGGGCGCCGCGTGGCGGTTGATGGGACATGGGCGTCTCCACTTCCCCACGACGCCTTGGTGATCGTGCAAGTTGGACAAGTCCCTACATGCAAATCGTGTCATGATTACCTGTGATCATGGAGGCCGGCGGTTGGCCTTCGCCGGCTATAAGTACGGAACTGCGCGTGCCCTTCTAGTCCGTCCCTCCTTGCTTCTCCTTCTTCCCGATTCTTGCTCCGTCTTGCTGCGATGGCTCCGATCTGCTGGTTCTCTGCAGCGGAGAAGGGAAAGGCTCCTCGAGAGGGGCCAGACCCGCTCCCGCCGAAGAAACGGCTCGCCCTTTGCGGCCGGGACGAGGAGGACCGTCAGGTGGTGTCGAGGCCTCGGTGCGAGCGGGCTCCGCCGGGGTTCCCGCTTCCCTTGTATGCCCATGTCTAGGGCCTCGAAGGGGTCGATGCCGATCCGCGCGGTCAGCGCCGTCGTCGGTGCCGACGGGTCACGAAGGTGTGGGTTGTTCCTCCTGGTGTCCACGCCGAGGGCTCCTCCCAAGAGTTCGTGCTCCACGTCGCCATTCCTCTCCAGTCTTGGATTCGTCTGCCTCCCTTCTTCGCCTCCATCATCCCGCAGGGGGAGCCCCTGGAGCTCTGGCTGCAGCACGCCGGCTACAGCACCCTCGCGACCGAGGCAGAGGTCGTGGTCGTTGCCCTGGGTGAGGTCTACATGTCCCGTGGCTGGAGAGAGATGGCCCGGGTTTGCAGGGAAAGGGGCGTCTTCGTGGTCCACCTGGAGTATGATGGCGCTTCGGCGATGTTCTTCAAGGTCTTCGACGCGAACGGGCGCCGGCTGGCGTGTTGCCCCGGGAGAGGTGGCCAGGACCTCGCCATGGTGAGGGCTAGGCCCGTCGACCGCTCCCTTGGCGGCTCTGTAGGCGACGGAGGCGCCGGAGGATCCAGCGACTCTGGCGAGATCTTCGTGACTCCGGAGACGAGCGACAACAGCTACGAGCCCCCGAGCCGGCGCTGCTCTTGGAGCAGGGCGGGCTCGTTTGGCCGTCGCCGACTCTGATCTGGATGGGGTTGGCGCCGGCGCTTGACGAGCCACTGTTGATGATGGCATCTTTTGCAGGAGCGCGTGTAGTTAGCATCCCTTAGGATTCGTTCCCTGCGAGGAATCATAATGCGCCCCATGGGGGCTTGTAAGGTGCCTGTAGTCCCGTTTGTTAATACATCACCCTTGCTACAGAGCTGTGCGATTTGCTGATTCCGTCTTAGCTCAGTTCTCCCTTTCAAACCTCGCGAGGGCTTGGTGCTCTGCGCCGACTGGTCCCAGTCCCAAGGCGGCGTCAGCCGTCGCTGGTATGCCAGGTCGCGATGCCGTGGTCAAGGCCAGGAGGTGAGCGACCCGGGGTCCGGTAAGAGCCCCTGAGTCGCGATGCTCAGGAGGTCCCCTTTGGCGCCCAAGCAGCCGTCGCTCGGTGAGAAAGGAGAGCGGCATCGCCGACACGGAATTGCATTAGGTGCGGGGGTAGTGCTACGATAGCCGGTGCTTTCGGGCGGTGACTTATCTCAAGAGTCGGGGATTATTCCTGGTGTGCCGTCGGGTCCAAGCGTCGGCAGGAGCGGAATCGCTCGCCGAGGTCCTCGCGTGCCCCTTCTCCCCCGCCTTTGCTCCCCTTTCTGCTCTACGTCCTCGGGTCCCGGCCCTCGAGCTAGTCTCAGCCGTCGCTAGTATGCCAGTTTGCGATGCCGTGGTCAAGGCCAGAGGGTGAGGGCTGGAGAGCTAGTAGGAGCCCTGAGTCGCGATGCTCAGGCACCCCCCTTTAACATGCAAGCGGCTCGCGCGGACGAGAGTGAAAGGAACGCCGCGAGGGCCTTGACTGGTGCAACTCCCTTAGGGGATCCTGTGAACTCATCATAGAAGGAAGAAAAGGTTGCCATGACAACTATCAGTCTGCCGTTAGTTGCTTCCGAGGGGAGGTGAGGCACTGGAGGCTTGACGAGGTGGCGCCATGCGGGGCTGCCGCGGCCAGAGCTCAGCCGTTCAGGTTTGTCGACGTTGTAGGGACAGACCCATGCGCAAGCGTCGTGCCGTTGTGGGAGCAATTCCGTCAGTTGGCGTCAGTTGAGCAGGCAACTAGATCAAACACGTTAGCCACGAAGGAGAGGATTCATTTAAACAAATGCTAGGGAGGTAGACATCGCTAGGTCGGGCCCGAGCGACTTGGGGATGATGCAGCCCGAGGGGCGCCCCCAAAAAAGCAAGCTAACGACATGAAAATAAAAGGGATACATACCGCAGGGACGGACCCACGCGGCCTGGGAACGATGCAGCCCTGGGAGGGCGCTCCCAATTGGAAATGAAACTTGTAAGATGTCACCTGAGGGTGCCAAGGGCGAAGGGATGTTGGTGCAGCAGACTCGGTAGGCTGCGGAAGCCTATCCTCACGAGCCCCCAGGCCCAGGGGCCTCGGGAGGCTCCAGCGGCACTGGTAGCTCTTCGCGAATCATCTCCATCTCCGCCAAGGCTGCAGAACGCCTGTCTTCTTGAGCCTCCATGATGCCCCTCATGAGGCGCTAGCACGTAGCAACCGCGCTCGGCAAGTCGTAAGGCATGCGAACGTAGCTGTGGGGCGGACCCCCGCAGCGCCCCACTCGCAAGGGCCAGAGGCGCTCCATCGTAGCGGCTTGGTTGAGCCCTGGTACGTCAATGCAGATGCGCAGCCCACCATCCTCGTCTGGATGGGGAGCCACAGCCGGTAGACGGCGGCAACCTCTCATGATCCTTGATTCCTGTAGTTCTTGAATGGCCTTGTCAACGAACTCCTGCGGGTCTTACCTTCCTTGCCTTGCTCCTTCTTGAGGGAAACGTGCTTCGAAACATGCCTCCACGTGGTGCCCAAGCGCCTCCCTTGTGACCCTGGCCAGGTCGGTGGCCCTCCAGGGGAGAGCCCCCAAGCCCTGCTTGAGGAGGGCGCCGGGCGCGCTTTCATATGCGATGGAAGGAGGTTCCCCCTGGGCAGATGCGGGCCCTGAGGGGCCCGCCTCCTGAGGGGCCGGTCCGGACGATGTCTTCTTCTTCTTGGGGGTGGTCTCGGGAAGCCTCCTGCTTCCGCGATCCGGGTCTTCCAGTGACGCGGCCTGAAAGGCTCGCTCCAGGGAACACACTGCATCCTTCTCTTCACAGGGCACCATGATGACTGCGTCACTTCCTGGCATCTTGAGGATGTTGTAGCCATGGTGAGTCACGGCCATGAACTTGGCCAGCGCTGGGTACCCGAGGATGGCATTGTACGGCAGGCGGATGTGGGCGACGTCAAAGTCGATGAGCTCGGTGCGGTAGTTGTCGCATGCCCCGAAGGTGACAGGGAGGCAGACCTGCCCAATCGGGACCGTGGAGCCGTCGGTGACTCCGGAGAAGGGCTTGGTTGGCTGAAGCTAGTCGTTGTCGGATTTCGGGTTCCGGCAGACCCTTAAGGTTCGAACACTAGGGTGCGCGCGGAGATTACGCCTTCTACCTCTCCGTCTCACAAGGATCTAGACTACTGGAAGAACTGCACAAGAGACACGAGGTTTATACTGGTTCGGGCCACCGTTGTGGTGTAATACCCTACTCCAGTGTGTCGTGGGTGGATTGCCTCTTGGGGCTGATGATGATGAACACTACAAGGAAGAACAGCCTCGCGAGGTTCTGTTCTTGGCTGGGGTGATGAACTGCTGGGAGGAGTTCAACCACCTTTCTCTCTCTCTCTCTCTCTCTCTTACTCTAGCTGCCGTACACTCTCTTGCCAGCAACTAACCTTCCAACCCCTTGCTCTGTGGGCGGCTGGTCCTATTTATAGAGGCCCTGGTCCTCTTCCCAAATATTGAGCGGGAAGGGAGCCAACATTGGCGGGCTAATTTGAAGGGGGACAACAAGTATCAACTATCCTGACAAAAGCAGTCTTCGCCTACGCAAAGCTCTGGTGATGACGCCGTCTTGGGCTCCACGGTGACCTCCTTCTCGTAGCCCTCCTGGTCTTGGTCTCGTTGCACCGAAATGGCAAACTTTGCCTGATGCCTCGGTACTCCGCGGCTGCGCTTGCCCCCTTTGCACCAAAGAGGAAAGGAGGATGTTGCGCGCCCTGGCACCTGCCTGGCGCCCTGAGTCGTCATGGCTTGCATCACGGGCACCTCGCGAGGTACCCCGCCTTGATCTCTCCGCCTCCTCGCGGGCCAGCCTAACGAGGCCGTGCCTGAGGAAGCTCTATGTCGTCTGCCCCGCGAGGCTTGGCCCCTCGCGAGGGTCTTGAGTCCTGTGTTGATGAAGATGGGCCGTGCTGGGCCCCCTTTGAGCCACGCCGCAGGCCGCAGGCAGGCAAGTCTGGGGACCCCCGTTCAGAACACCGACAGTAGCCCCCGGGCCCAAGGCGCGCCCGGACTTGGCCATGCTGAGAGGCGAAAGGGCAAGGGCGAAGCGCAGCGGGCCCTAACAGCCTGCGGCCTTGGGCGCCGTGTGGCAGTTGATGGGACGTGGGCATCTCCACTTCCCCATGACGCGTTGGTGATCGCGCGAGTTGGACAAGTCCCTGCATGCAAATCGTGTCATGATTACCTGTGATCATGGAGGTCGGCGGTTGGCCTTCGCCGGCTATAAGTACAGAACTGCGCGTGCCCTTCCAGTCCGTCCCTCCTTGCTTCTCCTTCTTCCCGATTCTTGCTCCGTCTTGCTCGATGGCTCCGATCCGCCGGTTCTCTGCAGCGGAGAAGGGAAAGGCTCCTCAAGAGGGGCCAGACCCGCTCCTGCCGAAGAAACGGCTCGCCCTTTGCGGCCGGGACGAGGAGGACCGTCAGGCGGTGTCGAGGCCTCGGTGCGAGCGGGCTCCGCCGGGTTCCCACTTCCCTTGTATGCCCACATCGAGGGCCTCGAAGGGGTCGATGCCGATCCGCGCGGTCAGCGCTGTCGTCAGCGCCGATGGGTCACGAAGGTGTGGGTTGTTCCTCCTGGTGTCCACGCCGAGGGCTCCTCCCAAGAGTTCATGCTCCACGTCGCCATTCCTCTCCAGTCTTGGATCCGTCTGCCTCCCTTCTTCGCCTCCATCATCCCGCCGGGGGAGCCCCTGGAGCTCTGGCTGTAGCACGCCGGCTGCAGCACCCTCGCGACCGAGGCAGAGGTCGTGGTTGTTGCCCCGGGCGAGGTCTACATGTCCCGTGGCTAGAGAGAGATCGCCCAGGTTTGCAGGCAAAGGGGCGTCTTCGCGGTCCACCTGGAGTATGATGGCGCTTCGGCGATGTTCATCAAGGTCTTCGACGCGAACGGGCGCCGGCTGGCGTGTTGCCCCGGGAGAGGTGGCCAGGACCTCGCCATGGTGAGGGCTAGGCCCGTCGACCGCTCCCTTGGCGGCTCTGCAGGCGACGGATGCGCCGGAGGATCCAGCGACTCCGGCAAGATCTTCGCGACTTCGGAGATGAGCGACGACAGCTACGAGCCCCCGAGCCGGCTGCTCCTGGAGCAGGGCGGGCTCGTCTGGCCGTTGCTGACTCTGATCTGGATGGGGTTGGCGCCGGCGCTTGACGGCCCACTATTGATGATGGCATCTCTTGCAGGAGCGCGTGTAGTTAGCATCCCTTAGGATTCGTTCCCTGCGAGGAATCAAAATGCGCCCCACGGGGGCTTGTAAGGTGCCTGTAGTCCTGTTTGTGAATACATCACCCTTGCTGCAGAGCTGTGCAAGTTGCTGATTCTGTCTTAGCTCAGTTCTCCCTTTCGAACCTCGCGAGGGCTTTGTGCTCTGCGCCGACAGGTCCCAGTCCCAAGGCGGCATCAGCCGTCGCTGGTATGCCAGGTCGCGATGCCGTGGTCAAGGCCAGGAGGTGAGCGACCCTGGGTCCGGTAAGAGACCCTGAGTCGCGATGCTCAGGAGGTCCCCTTTGGCGCCCAAGCAGCCGTCGCTCGGTGAGAAAGGAGAGCGGCGTCGCTGACACAGAATTGCATTAGGTGCGGGGGTAGTGCTACGATAGCTGGTGCTTTCGGGCGGTGACTTATCTCGAGAGTCGGGGATTATTCCTGGTGTGCCGTCGGGTCCGAGCGTCGGCAGGAGCGGAATCGCTCGGCGAGGTCCTCGCGTGCCCCTTCTCCCCCGCCTTTTCTCCCCTTTCTGCTCTACGTCCTCGGGTCCTGGCCCTCGAGCTAGTCTCAGCCATCGCTGGTATGCCAGGTCGCGATGCCGTGGTCAAGGCCAGAGGGTGAGGGCTGGAGAACCAGTAGGAGCCCTGAGTCGCGATGCTCAGGCACCCCCCCTTTAACGTGCAAGCGGCTCGCGCGGACGAGAGTGAAAGGAACGCCGTGAGGGCCTTGCCTGGTGCAACTCCCTTAGGGCATCCTATGAACTCATCATAGAAGGAAGAAAAGGTTGCGATGACAACTATCGGTCTGCTGTTAGTTGCTTTCGAGGGGAGGTGAGGCACTGGAGACTTGACGAGGTGGCGCCATGCGGGGCTGCCGCGGCCAGAGCTCAGCCGTTCAGGTTTTTCGACGTTGTAGGGACGGACCCATGCGCAAGCGTCGTGCCGTTGTGGGAGCAATTTCGTCAGTTGGCGTCAGTTGAGCAGGCAACTAGATCAAACACGTTAGCCACAAAGGAGAGGATTCATTTAAACAGATGCTGGGGAGGTAAACATCGCTAGCTCGGGCCCGAGTGACTTGGGGATGATGCAGCCCGAGGGGCGCCCCCAACAAAGCAAGCTAACGACATGAAAATAAAAGGGGTACATACCGCAGGGGCGGACCCACGCGGCCTGGGAACGATGCAGCCCTGGGAGGGCGCTCCCAGCTGGAAATGAAACTTGTAAGATGTCACCTAAGGGTGCCGAGGGCGAATGGATGTTGGTGCAGCAGACTCGGTAGGCTGCGGAAGTCGATCCTCACGAGCCCCCAGGCCCAGGGGCCTCGGGAGGTTCCGGTGGCACTGGTAGCTCCTCGCGAATCATCTCCATCTCCGCCAAGGCTGCGGAACGCCTTTCTTCTTGAGCCTCCATGATGCCCCTCATGAGGCGCTGGCGCGTAGCAACCGCGCTTGGCAAGACGTTAGGCATGCGAACGTAGCTGTGGGGCGGACCCCCGCAGCACCCCACTCGCGAGGGCCAGAGGCGCTCCATCGTAGCGACTTGGTTGAGCCCTAGTACGTCGATGCAGACGCGCAGCCCACCATCCTCGCCTGGATGGGGAGCCACAGCCGGTAGACGGTGGCAACCTCTCACGATTCTTGATCCCTGGAGTTCTTGAATGGCCTTGTCGACGAACTCCCACGGGTCTGACCTTCCTTGACTTGCTCCTTCTTGAGGGAAACATGCTTCGAAACACGCCTCCACGTGGTGCCCAAGCGCCTCCCTTGTGACCCTGGCCAGGTCGGTGGCCCTCCAGGGGAGAGCCCCCAAGCCCTGCCTGAGGAGGGCGCTGGGCGCGCTTTCCTATGCGATGGAAGGAGGTTCCCCTGGGCATATGCGGGCCCTGAGGGGCCCGCCTCCCGAGGGGACGGTCCGGACGATGTCTTCTTCTTCTTGGGGGTGGTCTCGGGAAGCCTCCTGCTCCCGTGATCCGGGTCTTCCAGTGACGCGGCCTGAAAGGCTCGCTCTAGGGAACACACTGCATCCTTCTCTTCACAGGGCACCGTGATGACTCCGCCACTTCCTGGCATCTTGAGGACGCTGTAGCCATGGTGAGTCACGGCCATGAACTTGGCCAGCGCTGGGTACCCGAGGATGGCATTGTACGGCAGGCGGATGTGGGCGGCGTCAAAGTCGATGAGCTCGGTGCGGTAGTTGTCGTGTGCCCCGAAGGTGACAGGGAGGCGGACCCGCCCAATCAGGACCGTGGAGCCGTCGGTGCCTACGGAGAAGGGCTTGGTTGGCTGAAGCTGGTCTTAGGGCACTTGGAGATTGTTGAACGTTTCCACGGACAGGACGTTGAGCCCTGTCCCACCATCGATGAGGGTCTTGGTGACTAGTACATTGCTGATGACTGGGGAGCAAAGCATCGGGAGGACTCCTGTTGTGGCCGCGCACTTGAGTTGATCCGCTGAGCTGAATGTGATGGCGCATGCCGACCACCTGAGAGGGCGCGTTGCTTCAAGCCTGGGGAGGACTGCATTCACCTCTCGGCAAACTGCTTGAAGATGCGTTGGGAGGCTGGGGCCTGAGCTCCGCCCAGGATGCAGGCGATTGCGCGTGGCTCCTGGAAGCCCCTAGCCCCTTCGTCTTGATGGCGGTCCTCGTTCCTCCTTGGCTGAGGCGGCAGTGGAGGGAGGCCTGCGTTGCCCTGTGGGCGATCCTCACGAGGCTGATCCCTCCAGTCTCCCTCGCGAGGCAGGTCTCACCAGTGATCCTCGCGAGGTTGATCGCGCCACCCTTGGCGCGGGCCGCGATCTTCCCAGCGTCCTACGTTTCTTCCTCCTCCTCGGCCGTAGCCCCGATCGGTGCGGTCGGGACGACGGCCGATCCTTCCTTCTCGCACGGCGCGGAGTTCTTGGCATTCGTTGGTGTTGTGGGTGTGGAGGTCGTGGTACACACAGTACCAACTGCCCCTGGAGGACTCAGGCAGATCTTTGCCCCGCTTGGTGTCTGGTTCTGCCGCGAGCACGGCAGCCCCCTTGCACTTCACGTCATTGGCCTTGGGCTTCTTCTCCTCTGGGTCTGCGGTAGGCAGCTCGAGGAGGGAGAGGCGACCCTCCTCAGCCCTGGCGCACTTGGTCGCCAAGTTGAACAGCTCCAGGGAGGTGCACAGGTCTTCATGCATTGCCAGCTCATCCTTCATCTTGATGTCGCGCACACCATCGGAGAAGGCCGAGATGATGGCCTCCTCAGATGCCTTGGGGATCTTGAGGCGCGCGCTGTTGAAGCGCTGGATGTACTTTTGCAGGGTCTCTCTGGGTTGTTGCTTGATGCGGCGCATGTCACTCACGGCGGGTGGCCGGTCGCGAGTACCTTGGAAGTTGGCGATGAAGCGGGTGCGCATCTGGTCCCAAGAAGAGATCGTGCCTGGAGCCAGATTCAGGAGCCAGGTGCGAGCTCCTTCCTTGAGCGCCATGGGGAACCAGTTCACCATGACCTTTTCGTCCCCGCTGGCAGCTTCGATGCCCAGCTCGTAGAGCTAGAGGAACTCTGCAGGGTCAGTCGTGCCATCGTAACGAGGAGGCAGGTCTGGCTTGAACTTGCCGGGCCACGCGACGCTACGCAGCTCGGTGGTGTAGGCACGGCAGCCTGCGGTGGCCACGAAAGGCTTCGGCTGGTGGAGAGCTTGGTCTTGAGGGTCCCCATGCGCTGCAGCTAGGAGCAGCGCGGGGTCCTGGTGTGCCAGAGCTGGAGCAGGGTCGCGGCGTGCCGGAGCAGGGAGCGCCCTGGCATCTCCTTGCGGGCGAGGGACTTCTTGGCAGCTTTGTTCTTGCTGCGCTAGCACCTGACGGAGCGGGTTCCGCCCAGGGGCCACGCGCCTTGGAGCCATGGCGTCTTCTTCGAGAGGAGGTGACTGGTGCGCCTCCGGAGCTTCGTTGCCCGCGCGGGGCGGGGTGTGGCGCAGAGGAACGGACGGCGCGGAAGAGCCCCCTGCGGCGTGGACAAGCTCGGCGACGCGGTCGAGCCACTCTTCGTAGACGTCGTCGACGGGGCGATAGCGCAGGAGCTCGTTTGCCGCGAGGAGCGCAGCTCGAGCCTCCAAGGGTGCGTGGAGCGCGCGGGACGAAGAACCAGCTGGTGCGAGCGATGGAGTAGCGGTGCAGCCGTCTTGGCGCACGGATGGATGCTGAGACGACGCTTGCTGCTCGCTCCCCGCCGGGCCGGTGGCGGTGTTAACGGCAGGTGACGGGGAACGACGAGGACGTCCGCCGACGGGCGCTGTCTGGGCGACGCGGGAAGCGATGGCGGCCCGGCTCTCGGCGCGGGCCCGACGAGCGTCGGACATGGATGCGACGGTCGGAGGAGAATGTGGCGGTGGACGACGAATTCCGGCGCACCCCTACCTGGCGCGCCAGATGTCGGATTTCGGGTTCCAGCAGACCCTTAACGTTCGAACACTAGGGTGCGCGCGGAGATTATGCCTTCTACCTCTTCGTCTCACAAAGATCTAGACTACTGAAAGAACTTCACAAGAGACACAAGGTTTATACTGGTTCGGGCCACCGTTGTGGTGTAATACCCTACTCCAGTGTGTGGTAGGTGGATTGCCTCTTGGGGATGATGATGATGATGAACAATACAAGGAAGAACAGCCTCGCGAGGGTCTATTCTTGGCTGGGGTGATGAACTGCTGGGAGGAGTTCAACCACCTTTCTCTCTCTCTCTCTCTCTCACTCTAGCTGCCGTACACTCTCTTGCCGGCAACTAACCTTCCAACAAAACCAACCCCTTGCTCTGTGGGCGGCTGGTCCTATTTATAGAGGCCCTGGTCCTCTTCCCAAATATCGAGCGGGAAGGGAGCCAATAATGGCGGGCTAATTTGAAGGGGGACAACAAGTATCAACTATCCTGACAAAAGCAGTCTTCGCGTGCGCAAAGCTCTGGTGATGACGCCGTCTTGGGCTCCACGGTGACCTCCATCTCGTAGTCCTCATGGTCTTGGTCTCGTTGCACCAAAATGGCAACCTTTGCCTGATGCCTCGGTACTCCGCGGCTGTGCTTGCCCCCTTTGCACCAAAGAGGAAAGGAGGACGCCGCGCGCCCTGGCACCCGCCTGGCGCCCTGAGTCGTCATGGCTTGCGTCACGGGCACCTCGCGAGGTACCCCGCCTTGATCTCTCCGCCTCCTCGCGAGCCAGCCTGACGAGGCCGTGCCTGAGGAAGCTCCGTGTCGTCCGCCCCGCGAGGCTTGGCCCCTCGCGAGGGTCTTGAATCTTGTGTTGATGAAGATGGGCCGTGCTGGGCCCCCTTTGAGCCACGCCGCAGGCCGCAGGCAGGCAAGTCTGGGGACCCCCGTTCCCAGAATGCCGACATAGATCTCCAAGAACATCGAGGAGAACTTTGTATTGAGAATAAAAGAGAGAGAAGAAGCCATCTAGCTAATAAGTATGGACCCGAAGGTCTGTGGTAAACTATTCACGCTTCATCAGAGAGGCAATGGTGTTGATGTATAAGCCCTCCGTGATCGATTCCCCCTCCAACAGATCGCCGGAAAAGGCCCCAAGATGGGATCTCACGAGTATAGAAGGTTGCGGTGGTGGAAAAGTGGTTTTGTGGCTCTCTGGGATATTTCTAGGGTATAAGAGTATATATAGGCAAAAGAAGTACGTCGGTGGAGCTACGAGGGGCCCACAAGGGTGGGGCGCGTCTACCCCCCTGGGCGCGCCCTCCTGCATCGTGGCCGCCTCGTGGAGTTCCAGAATTCGACTCCAAGTCTTCTGGATTGCTTTTGGTCCAAGAAAAATCATCGCAAAGGTTTCATTCCATTTGGACTTTGTTTGCTATTCCTTTTCTATGAAACTCTAAAATAGGCACAAAAAAACCTGGAACTGGGCCTCCGGTTAATAGGTTAGTCCCAAAAATAATATAAAACAACATATTAAAGCCCATTAAACATCCAAAACAAATAATATGATAGCATGGAGGAATTAAAAATTATAGATACGTTGGAGACGTATCAAGCATCCCCAAGCTTAATTCCTGCTCGTCCTCGCGTAGGTAAATGATAGAAAAAGAATTTTTGATGTGGAATGCTACCTATCATAATTATCAATGTAATTTTGTTTATTGTGGTATGAATGTTCAGATCCGAAATATTCAAAAAAAGTTTAATATTTACATAAAAATAATAATACTTCAAGCATACTAATAAAGCAATCATGTCTTCTCAAAATAACATGGCCAAAGAAATCTATCCCTAGAAAATCATATAGTCTGGCTATGCTCTATCTTCATCACACAAAATATTTAAATCATGCACAACCCCGATGACAAGCCAATTAATAGTTTCATACTTTTGATGTTCTCAAACTTTTTCAATCTTCATGCAATACATGAGCGTGAGCCATGGACATAGCACTGTAGGTGGAATAGAATGGTGGTTGTGGAGAAGACAAAAAGGAGAAGATAGTCTCACATCAACTAGGCGTATCAATGGCTATGGAGATGCCCATCAATAGATATCAATGTGAGTGAGTAGGGATTGCCATGCAATGGATGCACTAGAGCTATAAGTGTATGAAAGCTCAACAAGAAACTAAGTGGGTGTGCATCCAACTCGCTTGCTCATGAAGACCTAGGGAATTTTCAGGAAGCCCATCATGGGAATATACAAGCCAAGTTCTACAATGAAAGATTCCCACTAGTATATGAAAGTGACAACATAGGAGACTCTCTATCATGAAGATCATGGTGCTACTTTGAAGCACACGTGTGGAAAAAGGATAGTAGCATTGCCCCTTCTCTCTTTTTCTCTCATTTTTTGGGCCTTTCTATTTTTATGGCCTCTTTTTTCTCTCCTTTTTATTTTTTTATTTTTCGTCTGGAGTCTCATCCCGACTTTTGGGGGAATCATAGTCTCAATCATCCTTTCCTCTCATGGGACAATGATCTAAATAATGATGACCATCACACTTTTATTTACTTACAACTCAAGAATTACAACTTGATACTTAGAACAAAATATGACTCTATGTGAATGCTTCCGGCGTTGTACCAGGATGTGCAATGAATTAAGGGTGACATGTATGAAAGTATTATGAAGGTGGCTTTGCCACAAATACGATGTCAACTACATGATCATGCAAAGCAATATGACAATGATGAAGCGTGTCATAATAAACGGAATGGTGGAAAGTTGCATGGCAATATATCTCGGAATGGCTATGGAAATGGCATAATAGGTAGGTATGGTGGCTGTTTTGAGGAAGGTAAATGGTGGGTTTATGGTACCGGCAAAAGTTGTGCGGTACTAGAGAGGCTAGCAATGGTGGAAGGGTGAGAGTGCGTATAATCCATGGACTCAACATTAGTCATGAAGAACTCACATACTTTTTGCAAAAATCTATTAGTTATCGAAACGAAGTACTACGCGCACGCTCCTAGGGGGATAGATTAGTAGGAAAAGACCATCGCTTGTCCCCGACCGTCACTCATAAGGAATACAATCAAAAAATAAATCATGCTTCGACTTCATCACATAACGGCTCACCATACGTGCATGCTACGGGAATCACAAACTTTAACACAAGTATCTTTCAAATTCACAACTACTCAACTAGCATGACTCTAATATGACCACCTTCATATCTCAAAACAATCATAAGGAATCAAACTTCTCATAGTATTCAATACACTTTATATGAAAGTTTTTATTATACCCATCTTGGATGCCCATCATATTAGGACTAACTTTATAGCCAAAGAAAATTACCATGCTGTTATAAAAGACTCTCAAAATAATATAAGTGAAGCATGAGAGATCAATAATTTTGTCGGATTTCGGGTTTCGGCAGACCCTTAAGGTTCGAACACTGGGGTGCGTGCAGAGATTACGCCTTCTACCTCTCCGTCTCGCAATGATCTAAACTACTGAAAGAACTGCACAAGAGACGCAAGATTTATACTGGTTCGGGCCACCATTGTGGTGTAATACCCTACTCCAGTGCGTGGTGGGTGGATTGCCTCTTGGGGCTGAGGATGGTGAACAATACAAGGAAGAACAGCCTCGCGAGGGTCTGTTCTTGGCTGGGGTGATGAACTGCTAGGAGGAGTTCAACCACCTCTCTCTCTCTCTCTCTCTCTCTCTCTCCCTCTAGCGGCCGTACTCTCTCTTGCCGGCAACTAACCTCCCCGCTTTGCTATGTGGGCGGCCAGTCCTATTTATAGAGGCCCTGGTCCTCTTCCCAAATATCGAGCGGGAAGGGAGCCAACAATGGCGGGCTAATTTGAAGAGGGGCAGCAAGTATCAACTATCCTGACAAAAGCAGTCTTCGCCTGCGCAAAGCTCTGGTGATGACGCCGTCTTGGGCTCCACGGTGACCTCCGTCTCGTAGTCCTCCTGGTTTTGGTCTCGTTGCACCGAAATGGCAACCTTTGCCTGATGCCTCGGTACTCCGCGGCTGCGCTTGCCCCCTTTGCACCAAAGAGGAAAGAAGGACGTTGTGCGTGCTGGCACCCGCCTGGCGCCCTAAGTCGTCATGGCTTGCGTCACGGGCACCTTGCGAGGTACCCCGCCTTGATCTCTCCGCCTCATCGCGAGCCAGCCTGACGAGGCCGTGCCTGAGGAAGCTCCGTGTCGTCCGCCTCGCGAGGCTTGGCCCCTCGCGAGGGTCTTGAGTCTTGTGTTGATGAAGATGGGCCGTGCTGGGCCTCCTTTGAGCCACGCCGCAGGCCGCAGGCAGGCAAGTCTGGGGACCCCCGTTCCCAGAACGCTGACAGTAGCCCCCGGGCCCAAGGCGCGCCCGGACTTGGCCGCGCTGAGAGGCGAAAGGGCAAGGGCGAAGCGCCGCGGGCCCTAACAGCCTGCGGCCTTGGGCGCCGCGTGGCGGTTGATGGGACGTGGGCGGTACTGTTCCCCCACGCCCCCTTATTCTGCGCCCTGCTAGGCGGACTTGTAGTTGCACACAGCCTCTCCCCTTCCTGTTGCTCGAGCGTCGCCTGTTCTTCCTTCCTTCAAACGCCTGCTGCCGCCTCCAATCCAATCTCGAATCTTCCCCCTCCTTCCCATTGCCATGACTCCGACGAGGAAGGAGAGAGGGGAGAAACCCGTGCCTCCGTCTTGTGTGCCGCCATCGGTGGCCCCCACCGTCGGCCAGTCGACCGTACTCAATCAAGAGTGCCTGGGCAGGGACAGCTTGGCTCTAGCCACCGTCTTCAATGAGTGCTGAGGACGACGGCCTGGGCCGCGTCCCACTTCTCCATCGATAGGATAGCAACCGAGGTCCCATGTTTTACCGACGCCCTGTGGGCGGGTTTGGTTCCCCCCTTTTCTGATTTCTTCAATGCCGTGCTCTCCCATTATCAGATCCACATGATGCATCTAAGTCCTGAGTCCATCACCCTCCTTTCGGTCTTCGCCTTCATTTGTGAAGCCATGGTGGGAATCCCCCCTTCGGTTGCCTTGCTGTGCCACTTCTTCTCGCTGCACCTTGTCGACCCTTCCCAGTGCTGGGCGTGCGTGAGCTTCGCTGCCGTGCCTGAGACCGAGGCCTCTGGGATTGACTTCAAGCTCCCCTGCCCGCGGTTGGGTTCCGCGAGCGGTGGTTGTATGTGGACGCAGGGGTGCCCAGCCCCCTGCTATCGGAGCCGACCTCGCCTGTTGTCCCCAATTCGGGTTGGGGCCAGGAGACGCTCAAGAGCCCCCAGCTCGTCTTCGTCTAGAGCTGCTTCGCGCTCCTGAGGAAGCTCGGCGTGACAGTGCCCAAGGTGGTGAAGGAGTTCCTGTTATGCCGTTTTGCTCCCCTTCAACGCCACTCTCGCTGGATGTGGGCCTTCCGTGGGCGTGAGGATAGCATGAGGCTCCAGGAAGAGGACCTGGCTCCCGCGGTGCTGAAGTCGACGCTCTTGACCTTGGTCGGGGACCCCAACCCCGGCAACGTCCGGCAGGGAGGGGCCTTGCTGTACCTCTGCCAGAGCAGGGCCGACTTCGTGAAGCAGATGCCCATCTTTGATGAGTGGGGGCTGCGCCCCGCCGGCCTCCAGGGACCCCGCGAGAATCCAATGGCGGTGACTGCCCTTCCAATCAGCCAAGGCGACTCCTCCTCAAGTGGCGGAGCAGGGAGGCAGGAGGCGCCGGAGGCCGAGGGGGCTCCTGATGAGGTGGCAGCGCCGGGTGATGCTCGCGAGGGGATAGCTCCTGGGACCCGTGCCGCCGTGGCTGAAGGTGGCAAGCAGCCGCTCCTAGCGCCCGGGGCTGAGGCCTCGGAGGCCCCAGCCACGTCTTCTAGCGAGGTGATGGACGGCACGCGCCAGGTAGGCGCCCCTGATGCGGATCGCTCTGATGCTCCGTCTTCGTCGCAGGTTGATCCTTGTGCTCTTCTCCTGGGCCGCTTCCGTGTGGACTTTGAGGCCCTCCGGAGGAAAAGAGAGGCCCTGGGTGATGACTTACCTTGTCGCGTGCTGAAGCGCAGGAAGTACTTTGCTACTGACGAGTAAGTCTTCTCCCTCTCTGGCTCCTGACCCTCTTGTTGCTTTCACTGATCCTTGCTCCGTAGGCCCCTTCCGGCCGAGCTCGCGGAAGTAGCAGAGGTGCCGCCTCCTTTGGCTTCGCCCCCTCTACCGTCCTCAAGTGCTCCGAGCAGCTCTGCCCTTGTGGTGAGGGCGACTGAAGGGGTGGACCATCCCGAGGTGCACCTCGGCCCTTCATTCCCTCTGATTTTCCTTCGCGGGCCTTCTCGGGGAATAGCCAGTCTGCCGTGGGCTTCTCGTCTGGTCGTGGACTGCAACTGGTTGAGGCGCCCCCTGCACCCTTCATCTGGAGACGGGCTGGCTCCAGGCTAGGCTTCTGGTGCGGCGCGCCCGGCCGTCGCGAGGGCACCAGCCCCCAGCCCCCTGCCCAGAGGAGGAACGATGATTCGTGGCCCCCGGCACTTGCTTGGGGCGGATGATGGTGTGGAAGACGTGCTTGAGCGCGCCCGGGAGCGCCGCGCCCGCCGCCAAGGGTTCCTTCAAAGGGCGACCGACGTGGTGAACTTGCTTGGGGAGGAGCTTGCTGACGAAGACGCGTGCGTGGAGGCTGAGGGCCTGCGCCTGGCTGCAGGGAGGCGCGAGCTGGAGGCTGCCATTGCCCTCGCGCACCGTCAGCGTGACCTTGACGAAGAAGAGGCGAAGGCGTCGCTGGAGGCCTATCGGGTGGCCCGATCCCAGGCCGCCGAGGAGGCCCGGGGAGCTGACCGATGGCGAGAGGCGGCGGAGGAGCGGGCTCATGAGCTCCTGGCCCGGTGCCACTCACTGGAGGAGCAAGTGGAGCTGCGCGAGTTGGCCCTTGCGTCGATGCGGGTGGCCTCCGGCAACCCAGCTGAGCTCCAGAAGCATGAAGAAGCGTTGACGCTGGAAGCCGCCGAACGCACTCGCGAGTACGAGCGGCTGGAGACGAGGGAGCGCTTGGTGACGCAGGCGGAGGATGATGTCGCCGCACGGGAGGCTCGTGTCCTGGAGGAGGTCGGACGTCGGGTGGCGAGGGCGCGCCAAGACCTCGAGCGCGAGTTTGAGAGGAGGCTGGAGTTGATCCGGGTTGAAGCTGAAGGGAGGACCGCAGCCTTGAGGGCCCAGCGGGAGGAGGCGACGCGGTTGGCCGGCGCCTCCCGAGCCGCCCTTGAGGTAGCGCAAGGGGAGTTAGCCGCCTCCCAGGTCGGGATGCTCCGTCTCCGCCAGCGGGTGGAGGAGGATGAGGGCGTCGCGCGCCGGACGGGGATGATATATGTCAGCGGCAGGTCCTGGAGCACATGCACAGCCCCATGCTCGCCACGCTCCGGGAGAGGGCTAGCGGAGCCTTGGGCAACATCTGTGAGGCGGCTGTTGGTGAGCCGCACACAACCAACTATGCTGGCATCCTTCAATTCTTCACCGCCGTGGTGACGCAGCTGGAGGCGCGGTCGGCCAGGGCCGACAGGTTGGTGGAGGAGAGGAGCCGCGCCCTGCTCGGGCGCGCCTTTTCCCGTGTCTTCAGTCATCTCCTGAACATGGATTCACACTTCGACTTTGACGCCGTCATCGCCCCCGTTCCCCAGGCCGTCCGAGGCGACCTAGCGCACTAGGTGGAAGACAACATGGACGCCCTCGTCAGGGCCTTTGCTTCGGACGACGACGACGCGATCGTGGCTGCTGGCGAGGGCGGTGCAGTGAACTGCCCTGACGCCGCCGGTGACGATGCAGACAACGATGGCGAGCTCGGCGATGCCAGCGATGGCTCGGGAGGTGCTTCCGAGGACGCATTGGGGGATTGGTCCGACTGAGTGTGTATCGCTCCTGTCTTTTTTTTACCCTGCATGAATAGAACTCAGGTTTTTGACCTGATGGCTGTGAGAGCATTTTGGGAGGGGAAGCCCCTCATGTAAAACCTGTGTTTATCGTATTAGTAGTTGTCATATTGCACGAGCGCCCGCACCTGGTGGTTGGCTGATTTACCTTTGTTTCGCGCAAGCCCCGAAGCAGCCTGTGGGAGGGCGTGACGTCTGGGGTGTTCTTTAGTTGAATCCGTAGGATATGAGAGTGTCGCCAGCGGGGAACTTCACAGGCGTTGGCCTTTCCACAAGCTCTGGGCCTTTTCCAAAACGCGATAGCTTCACAGGCACTCGCCTTGCTTCACAGGCTCTGGGCCTTTTCCAAAATGCGATAGCTTCACAGGCACTCGCCTTGCTTCACAGGCTCTGGGCCTTTCCCAAAACGCGATAGCTTCACAGGCACTCGCCTTGCTTCACAGGCTCTGGGCCTTTTCCCAACAGGACAACCTCCGCAGGCACCCGAAAATCCTCCCGAGAGGGAGCAACAGCGGTAGTTGCTTTGCGCACGAGCCAGGCCTAACCCGACTCGCGAGGGGAGGCAGCTGTGGCGAAGCGGTAACCAGAACGCGAGAAATGGCTCGAACGAGAATAAGCACCCCTTCCCCGAACACACGCAAATCTCAAATTTGAATCCAACTTAAATCCAGCGGGGGAAAAGCTACAGCCAAAGGGAAAGGCAATGAAAGAAGACAAAAGGCCGCGTCCGGCACCTAGTCTAGTCTTGGACGTCTTCTCACCAGCGCGGAGCTAAGTGCTGTCCACTGGGCGTGGGAGGGAGCCCCAGGGCCTGAGGCCGGCACCCCTGAGACTCCGAGGCGTGTACATCCCCACTCATTATTACGTGAGAGTGTCACGGGATGGCGAGCTTCACAGGCACCGGGCCTTCTTCACAGGTACTGGCCTTGCTTCATATCGCCAGACGAGGGCCCCGCCTTGCGCCACACTCTACTGCCATCAGCAACGACCGAAACCCAGGACGCCGCCCGATGGGGTAGAGCGGTCGCCAGCGGTTCCCCCGACGACAACGGGTCCTCCGCCAGGGGCAGGCCCTGAGGCACCTCCCCAGCAGAGGGCCTACCTCCTGAGAACGCCTTGCTCCGAACGCCGCGGTGGTGATGTCGGATCTCGGCCCCTCTCCTGCAGCCCCCTGCGCCCTCCTCCCGAGGGGTAGGAGACTTTGGGAGCGGGGTAGCTGCTTGCCGCGACGACCTGCACCTCCTGCGATCCATGGTTAGCGTATACCTGCTCCTGAAGAATTAGCGGTGCCCGATAATTGTCGCCTCCAGCGTGGCCAGAGGGACCGTTCCGGGGCTCCTGGAAAGGCTCAGCTTCCAGTGCCTTGTCCCTCCAGCTTGGGCCGAGGAGCGAGCCTTGTCCGTTCTCGTGAGGGTGTCCTTGGTCCATCATGAGGGGCACGTATTCCTCCATCGCCGTCATCCCGAATGCCACGCCGTGATGCTCCGCAGGCCACGCGGCCCCGCCTGTCACGCCCACTGCGGGGTGGCAACGTGGCCGCCCGCTGGGGCCGCGGGTCGCGTTGAGTCCTTCTTCACGGGCCAGGGGCGGGGGCAGCGCCACCGCCGGTCTGGTGCTGACAGCTTCGCTGGCGTCGGAGTAGCCTTGGAGCCCGCAGGCGCGCATGGAGCCCTCGCGCGGGTCGCCCTGGGCTTGAGATGGGAGCTGGGTGGAGAAGGGGTGAGCCCCCGAGGCGGCGAAGCCCAGGAGCTCCGCCACTCGCTCCAGCAGCATGTCGTGGCCACCCTCCAGCAGTCTGCACCGCAGCAGCTCTCGGGCCACCGTGAGCGTGGCCCTCGAGTTCGCCTGCTCCCGGCGGGTGTAGGGTGTCGTGGTCGCGGCGTGATTGGAGGCCCTTGCTGCCGACCGTGCCTGCCGCGGTGTAAGAGTTGCCGAAGTCTGTCTGCATCGCTCGCGGCCCGCAGCACCCTGCGGACCGTGAGCTGCCTGGGGCACGGGGTCGCCCGAGGCGAGCAGTTCCACGCGGGCGGGCCACGCAGCCCATGGGTCGGGGTTGCCCTCTTGGTCGTCGGGCATGGTGATGACGACGCGACGGGGCACGGAGCGGTGGAAGACGAATTCCGGTGCACCCCTACCTGGCGCGCCAAATGTCAGATTTCGGGTTCTGGCAGACCCTTAAGGTTCGAACACTAGGGTGCGCGCGGAGATTACGCCTTCTACCTCTCCGTCTCGCAAAGATCTAAACTACTGAAAGAACTGCACAAGAGATGCAAGATTTATACTGGTTCGGGCGACCATTGTGGTGTAATACCCTACTCCAGTGCGTGTTGGGTGGATTGCCTCTTGGGGCTGAGGATGGTGAACAATACAAGGAAGAACAACCTCGCGAGGGTCTGTTCTTGGCTGGGGTGATGAACTGCTAGGAGGAGTTCAACCACCTCTCTCTCTCTCTCTCCCTCTAGCGGCCGTACTCTCTCTTGCCGGCAACTAACCTTCCCCCCTTTGCTATGTGGGCGGCTGGTCCTATTTATAGAGGCCCTGGTCCTCTTCCCAAATATCGAGCGGGAAGGGAGCCAACAATGGCGGGCTAATTTGAAGGGGGGCAGCAAGTATCAACTACCCTGACAAAAGCAGTCTTCGCCTGCGCAAAGCTCTGGTGATGACGCCGTCTTGGGCTCCACGGTGACCTCCGTCTCGTAGTCCTCCTGGTCTTGGTCTCGTTGCACCGAAATGGCAACCTTTGCCTGATGCCTCGGTACTCCGCGGCTGCGCTTGCCCCCTTTGCACCAAAGAGGAAAGAAGGACGCTGCGCGTGCTGGCACCCACCTGGCGCCCTGAGTCGTCATGGCTTGCGTCACGGGCACCTCGCGAGGTACCCCGCCTTGATCTCTCCGCCTCCTCGCGAGCTAGCCTGACGAGGCCGTGCCTGAGGAAGCTCCATGTCGTCCGCCTCGCGAGGCTTGGCCCCTCGCGAGGGTCTTGAGTCTTGTGTTGATGAAGATGGGCCGTGATGGGCCTCCTTTGAGCCACGCCGCAGGCCGCAGGCAGGCAAGTCTGGGGACCCACCACTTTAAGGTACTGTAATAAACTCATTCTTTATTTATATTGGTGTTAAACCTACTGTATTCCAACTTCTCTATGGTTCATAACCCCCGATACTACTCATAGATTCATCAAAATAAGCAAACAACACACGAAAAACAGAATCTGTCAAAAACAGAAAAATCTGTAGCAATATGGAGATTTTGAGTACTTCTATAACTCCAAAAATTCTGAAACATTAGGACGACCAGGATAAAAAATATATTGATCTAGTGCAGTTGGAATTGGTATTGTATCGCTCTCTAGTAAAAAATGATAATTATTTTCGAGAGCGCATACTTTCTGTTTTTATCAGCAAGATCAAACAACAATCACCCAAGAAGAGTCTAAAGGCTTTACTTGGCACAAACACTAATTAAAACATAAAAAACACAATCATAACAGAAGCTAGATGAATTATATATTACTAAACAGGAAGAAAAAGCAAAGCACAAAAATAAAATTGGGTTGCCTCCCAACAAGCGCTATAGTTTAACACCCCTAGCTAGGCATAAAAACAAGAATAGATCTAGGTATTGCCATCTTTGATATGCAATCCATAAGTGGCTCTCATAATAGATTCATAAGGCAATTTAATTTTATTCCTAGGAAAGTGTTCCATGCCTTTCCTTAACGGAAATTGGAATCTAACACTTCCTTCTTTCATGTCAATAATTGCACCAATCGTTCTAAGGAAAGGTCTACCAAGAATAATAGGACATGTAGGATTGCAATCTATATCAAGAACAATGAAATCTACATGCACATAATTCTATTTGCAACAATAAGAACATCATTAGCCCTTCCCATAGGTTTCTTAATGGCGGAATCCGCAAGATGCAAATTTAAAGAACAATCATCAAATTCATGGAAACCTAGCACATCACACAAAGATTTTGGAACCGTGGAAACACTAGCACCCAAATCACATAAAGCATAGCATTCATAATCTTTAATCTTAATTTTAATAGTAGGTTCCCACTCATCATAAAGTTTTCTAGGGATAGAAACTTCTAGTTCAAGCTTTTCTTCACAGGATTGCATTAAAGCACCAACGATATGTTTAGTAAAAGCTTTATTTTGATAGTAAGCATGAGGAGAATTTAACACGGATTGCAACAAGGAAATACAATCTATCAAAGAGCAATTATCATAATTAAATACCTTGAATTCCAATATAATGAGTTCATTGCTATGTAAAGTTTTGACCTCTTCAATCCCACTTTTATTAATTTTTGCATCAAGATCTAAAAACTCCAAATCATTGGGACGCCTTTAAACTAAAATTGACTCATCTTCAGTCCCATCTTTATCAAGATTCTATTGTAAAACAAAGATTTAATAAGAGTCACATGAATCACTTTTAGATCTTCATCATTATTATCATGAAAACTAGAAGAACACGCTTTCACAAAGCAATCTTTTTTGGCATGCATCCTAGCGGTTCTTTCTTTGCACTCATCAATGGAAATTGTCATGGATTTTATAGACTCATTGATGTCATGCTTAGGTGGAATAGATCTAAGTTTCAAAGAATCAACATCAAGAGAAATTCTATCCACGTTCGTAGCCAACTCATCAATCTTAAGCAATTTTTCTTCAACCAAAGCATTGAAATTCTTTTGCGAACTCATAAATTCTTTAACACTAATCTCAAAATCAGAGGGCATATTATTAAAATTTCCATAAGAGTTGTTGTAGGAATTACCATAATTATTATATGAGTTATTAGGAAACGGCATAGACTAAAAGTTTCCTCTATACATGTTGTTACCAAAATTGTTCCTACCAACAAAATTCACATCCATAGATTCATTATTATTCTCAATCAAAGTGGACAAAGGCATATCATTAGGATCAGAAGAAACACTTTTATTAGCAAACAATTTCATAAGTTCATCCATCTTTCCACTCAAAACATTAATCTCTTCAATCGGATGAACTTTTTTACTAGTGGATCTTTCGATGTGCCATTGAGAATAATTAACCATAATATTATCTAAGAGTTTAGTAGCTTCTCCTAAAGTAATTTCCATAAAAGTGCCTCCCACAGCCGAATCTAAAAGATTTCTAGAAGCAAAATTCAATCCGGCATAAATATTTTTGTATAATCATCCACAAATTCAAACCATGTGTAGGGCAATTACGTATCATTAATTTCATCCCCTCCCAAGCTTTTGCAACATGCTCATGATCAAGTTGCTTAAGATTCATAATATTGTTCCTAAGAGAGATGATCTTAGCGGGAGGAAAATACTTAGAGATAAAAGCATCTTTGCACTTATTCCATGAATCAATACTATTTTTAGGCAAAGAAGAGAACCAAGTTTTATTACGATCTCTAAGAGAAAACAGAAATAGCTTCAATTTAGCAATATCATTATCCACATCTTTATTCTTTTGCATATCGCACAAATCAACAAAGATGTTTAGATGGGTAGTGGCATCTTCACTAGGAAGGCCAGAAAATTGATCTTTCATAACAAGATTCTACAAAACGGTATTAATTTCATAAGATTCAGCATCGGTAGTTGGAGCAATCGAAGTGCTAATAAAATCATTGTTGTTGGTATTAGAAAAGTCACACAATTTAGTATTATCTTGAGCCATCGTGACAAACAATCAATCCAACACACAAGCACACAAGAAGCAGGCGAAAAGAGACAAATGGAAGAGGGTCGAAGAAAACGCAAAGGTTTTCGAAAATCATTTTAGAAGTGGGGGAGAGGAAAACGAGAGGCGAATGGCAAATAATGTAATGCTAGGGAGAAGAGTTTATGGTGGGTACTTGGTATGTCTTGACTTGGCGTAGATCTCCATGGCAACGGCGCCAGAAATCCTTCTTGCTACCTCTTGAGCATGCATTGGTTTTCCCTTGAAGAGGAAAGGGTGATGCAGCAAAGTAGCGTAAGTATTCCCCTCAGTTTTGAGAACCAAGGTATCAATACAGTAGGAGACAACGCACAAGTCACCTAGTACCTGCACAAACAATCAAGAACCTTGCAACCAACACGATAAAGGGGTTGTCAATCCCTTCACGGTCACTCGCAAAGTGAGATCTAATAAAGATAGTAAAGTAAATATTTTTGGTATTTTTGTTGTACAAATTGGAAAGTAAAGATTGAAAAATAGTAAATGAGATGAGATGTAAATAAAAGAGATGCAATATAATAAGAAAGAGACCTGTGGGCCATAGGTTTCACTAGTGGCTTCTCTCAAGATAGCATGTATTACGGTGGGTGAACAAATTACTGCCGAGCAATTGATAGAAAAGCGCATAGTTATGAAGATATCTAAGGCAATGATCATGAATATAGGCATCACATCCATGTCAAGTAGATCGAAACGATTCTACTACTATTACTCCACACATTGACCGCTATCCAGCATGCATCTAGAGTATTAAGTTCATAAGAATAGAGTAACACATTAAGCAAGATGACATGATGTAGAGGGATAAACTCAAGCAATATGATATAAACCCCATCTTTTTATCCTCGATGTCAACAATACAATATGTGACTTGCTGCCCCTACTAGCACTGGGAGAGGACACCGCAAGATTGAACCCAAAGCTAAGCACTTCTCCCATTGCAAGAAAGATCAATCTAGTAGGCCAAACTAAACCGATAATTCGAAGAGACTTGCAAAGATATCAAATCATGCATATAAGAATTCATAGAAGAACCAAATAATATTCATAGATAATCTTGTTCATAAATCCACAATTCATCGGATCTCGGCAAACACACCGCAAAAGAGTATTACATCGAATAGATCTCCAAGAACATCGAGGAGAACTTTGTATTGAGAATCAAAGAGAGAGAAAAGCCATCTAGCTAATAACTATGGAGCCGAAGGTCTGTGGTAAACTACTCACACTTCATTGGAGAGGCAATAATGTTGATGTAGAAGCCCTTCGTGATCGATTCCCCCTCCGGCAGATCGCCGGAAAAGGCCCCAAGATGGCATCTCACGGGTACAGAAGGTTGCAACGATGGAAAAGTGGTTTCGTGACTCTCTGGTATATTTCTAGGGTATAAGAGTATATATAGGCGAAAGAAGTACGTCGGTGGAGCTCCGAGGGGCCCATGAGGGTGGGGGTGCGCCTACCCCCCTGGGCGCGCCCTCCTGCCTCGTGGCCGCCTCGTGGAGTTCCGGACTTTGACTCCAAGTCTTCTGGATTGCTTTCGGTCCAAGAAAGATCTTCACAAAGGTTTTATTCCGTTCGGACTCCATTTGGTATTCCTTTTCTGCGAAACTCTAAAATAGGCAAAAAAATAGAAACTAGCACTGGGTGTTCGGTTAAAAGGTTAGTCCCATTAAACATCCAAAACATATAATATAATAGCATGGATAAATAAAAAATTATAGATAAGTTGGAGACGTATCATGGACGCTCCCTGGGTACTTACATGGGAAGAAGGAAGAAGGCGGGGGTAATCGGCTTCAATGGCCACTTCTGTGCCGTCGTAGCTCGCCTGATAGAAGATCCCCTCCTTGAGGTCCACAAATATATCCGGATCCTCCTGAAATTCGGGATCCAAATCCCGAATATGGTCCTCCGGCTATGGAGCGGGGCTATAGATCCCCGCGGTGGCCTTCCGCCATTCCTGTTAAACGTGGTCGGGTTAAGATCAACTAGTTGCGACTCAGGAAGAGGATTGAGTGAGGTTCTGGATTAAAAGCTTACCCAACTAGGGGGTTGTACAGGGAAAAGCCCTCTTAGCACTTAAGGCGAGTGAATTCTTCTTTCTCCCCTTTATAAAGATCAGCCAACATGGCGGCCAGGGCGGCAAAGCTGTCCGGACCCTTGTGCCTATAGCGAGATGTATCATCCTCCCCGTTGTAGTTCCACATGGGGAGTCCTCTGGATTGGAGTGGCTGAACACCTCATGTTATGGAAATCGTCATGACCTCAATTATGGATAGTCCGGATTGGGTGAGTATTTTTATCTTGTCCATTAACTTCTTAACCTCCGCACTATCTTCCTCCTCGAGGCTCCCGGGGCGCCAGCTGTGGCGCTTTTTTAACGGGGCACTGGAAAATTCAGGTAGGCCTTGTCGAATTGGGTCCGAGAGAACGACGTATTCAATATAAAACCACTCCGAGGGCCACTCCTTGGATGCCTTCTTCGGAGTGCCGGATAGGTATCCTGTCCCGGCTATGCGCCATACTTCGGCGCCGCCCACCTCGAATATGGAAAAGCTTCCTCCATAGCTCGAAATGGGCCTTGCAGCCTAAGAATAGCTCGCAAAGAGCGATGAAGCCCACGATGTGCAGAATGGAGCCCGTTGTGAGATTGTGCAGTTGGAGGCCGTAGTACTCCAGGATACCTTGGAGGAAAGGATGGATTGGGAATCCAATGCCTCTTAAAAGAAAGGAAACGAAGCACACTCGCTCCCTTCTGAAGGATTCGGGAAATTTTCTGCCAGGGCTTCACCAGTAAAAGAAGTTAATCCCACCCGAACGGGGACTAGATCCGTAGGGGGAGATATCCCTGCACCTGGAGTTTGGCAAGCTAGGCATGGGATACAGATCAGCTCTCCCAGTCGCCTTTTTGAGAACCGTGGGGGCGGGAGGAAGAACTAGGAGCACTGGCTATGATTGCGTGGTTTCTTGTGGCCGGTTCGAAGGATTTTCTCCTGATATGGAACGCCATCTGAGATCTAATCTCCTTATATAGACACCTTCCGTACGCTGTCAGGGGGTTATCTGTAAAAACACTTGGACCCTTCGTATTCGTTTGCCACGTGGAAGCTGAGGTGATGGAAGCACAGAAGCCGAAGGGTATGACATTTAATGTAAAACCGAGCTGTTTGAAGAATTCATGTTACCAAGACCGAAGATGTAAGGGCCGAATATAGCCCTTCGGTTCAAATGCTTTGAAGTATTCGGTGGAGGAACCCGCCTTGCAATGCCGAAAACAATTTGCACGCCGGACACGTCATCATTGAAGACTGGTTCGGGGGCTACTGAGGGGGTCCTAGATTACGGAGTCCTCGGGTGTCCGGGCTATGTGACGTGAGCCGGACTGATGGGCCGTGAAGATACAAGACGAAATACTTTCCCCCGTGTCTGGATGGGACTCTCCTTGGCGTGGAAGGCAAGCTTGGCATGCAGATATGAAGATTTCTTTCTCTGTAAACCGACTATGTACCACCCTAGCCCCCTCTGGTGTCTATATAAACCGGAGGGTTTAGTCTGTAGAGCCAATCATAATCATACAGGCTAGACATCTAGGGTTTAGCCATTACGATCTCGTGGTAGATCAATACTTGCAACCCCTATACTCATCAAAGTCAATCAAGCAAGACGTAGGGTTTTACCTCCATCAAGAGGGCCCAAACCTGGGTAAACATCGTGTCCCCTGCCTCCTATTACCCTTGATCCTTAGACGCACAGTTCGGGACCCCCTACCCGAGATCTGCTGGTTTTGACACCGACAGCCATTGCGACGTAGTTAGCTCGAAGGGTTTTAAATGGGACAAAAACACAAAGAGTTTACCCAGGTTTGGCCCCTCTCAATGAGGTAAAAGCCTACTCCAGCTTTAGGTTGTATTGCTTGGGTTTTGATTGCCAGGGAGCGAATACGCTTGACCTAGTTCTCGACTTGTTTTTTTAGTTAAGCCGCCGCGGGGTCACCCCTTTATATACACAGGTTGATGCCCTATGGCTTACAGAGTCCCGGCCAACTTACACACAACATGTCCGGCTCAGTGACTAACTAAGCTTGCCTTACAATACAAGTTAACCATATGGCGGTTCATCCTTTCGGGCCTCAAGTCACCTCTAGGCCTTGGTCCTTCAACAGGCTTCTTTCATGACCCGCCATCTTCACTATTAACTCACTAGCAGTATGACCCGACCCCTCCTGGGCGGGTTATACCCAATAGTTATATCCCCAACATTAGGCCCCAGGTTGATTTGAACTTGTTCACATCAATCTTCATCATCCTGACTTAGCAAACTCTTCCATAATCACCTCATAGTAACCTGCCATGACATCACCTCACAAAAATTTGGTAACCCGCCATGACATCATCGTGCATTAATTCACATAGAGCCCAGTATATCTCAATTGATCTTTGTTTTAATGGATATCCCAAAATCGAGCCGTTCGTATGGCCTCATAACCATTTCCTGGCCTCCTCGATTCCCGCACATGCCATTAGATCATTGCCTTATAATTAGAGGGGGGGGGTCCTTGTCTTCACTTTTCCTCCTTGCCTCCTTGTCTTCGTCTTCCTCCTCGCAACTCCTCTACAGACCCAAGCTCCGCCGCCACCGACCTTCGTCAGCAGCATCAACTCAGACCGTGGCATCAGCCTGAATAGACCAGAGAATGCTGGCGCGCCACCACTGTCCATCAGCGTCTGTAAGTACTCATCTCCTTATACCTCATATCTGCATTAGGGTTCGTTTTGTTCATCGGTGTTCTTCACCATACTTCATTGTTCCTCCATAGTGTCCCCAGTTTGATCTGAAAACACCATGGAAACCACATGGAAGTAGTTTAACGCTCCTTTTCAATCATAGAAAATATCTTTCTTATGCAAAAATCCCTCAAGCACACCAGTTCCTCCACTATCGCAACCTTAGGTTTAGATTTTACTTCCCTTTTTCAAACTGCGGCAGATCCAAAACTATAGAACCAATCTGAAAAATCTGTTTGTCCATCACTTAGCAAAATTTTCACTGATAGATCTGAAGTACCATAACTGCCCTGGTGGCTTATACAATAAACCGTGACCCGCCATATAACATTAGGCCCCATTGAGCCACCAGTATGTGCTTCATAACTTATATAACCTAATAATGTTCTTTTTAAACTTTAACTGGCTTTAACAGCATAATTCTTAACCCGACAATATTTCCCCCTATAGTTCACAATGTCAAAAGTGAAATCCGTCACGTCATGCAACTGGGTCGTCTCTCAGGTCACCGAGGAAACTCTGAATGAATTTGTTCAAACGGGTGTCTTAGCCAAGAAAGAGGTCATCCATTGGAGGGTCCCAGGCACAGAAAACCCTCCTCAACCCAAGGAAGGCGAGGTTATAGTTTTCACTAATCATTTGCTCTAGGGGTTCAGCCCTCCCGGCTCGAAGTTTTTCTACGACGTACTCAGCTTTTTTCAACTTCATCCACAAGACATAGGACCCAACTCTGTTTCAAACATCTGGAACTTCCAAGTCTTCTATGAAGTTTACCTTCAGCAAGAACCCACTGTAGAACTGTTCAGAGAGTTCTACTATCTGAACCGCCAGACTGAATTTACTGACGGACCCAATTTAGAATTGGGCGGTATTTCAATTCAAAGACGCAAAGAAGCCACTTTTCCAGCTGCCAAGCCGCTTAGTCATCCTAAGGACTAGAACCAAACTTGGTTTTACTGCCAAGACACATCTCCAGAGGGTGAGAATCCTCTGTTGGGTTACCATGTCAGCCGGCTTAGCAACAAGCACCCTCTTCCAGACTGCATCAGTACAACAGAACAGAAAAAATATATGCTCGTCTTTTCAAAGATCCGAGCCTTAATGGCCAACGGCTTGACCAGAATTGATCTAGTTTGGTGCTGGGTTGCCTAGAGTGTTTTGCCCTTAAGCCGCCACCCCGGTTTAATGTCCAAGTACACCGGTGACTTAAAAGACCCACAACGTCACTTCCAGATCCAATTTACTGATGATGATGATATCAATAATATGACCAATACTCTATTGAACGAGAGCTTGGCATTCTGTAGCAAAGCCGGACTGAATCCTTTCTGCACTCTCAACAAGCCACCAGCTCTAAGCTTGTAAACATTTTTTAGTTGAATCATATTTTCACTTAAACTGTCTTCTTATAACTGTTTGACTTCCACATGTCGATTCTCCTTTTTGGAATAAGAAACTGCAAGACAAGCCGACCAAGGCAACCCGGACGAAGAATAGGGCTCAGAAAAAGCCTGCCAAGAAAAAGACCAACACCTCCGAGCTATTTGACTTGGATGATAATGATGAGTCAGAGGTAAAACTTGACTCCCTTGGCTTATTTTTTCTACATATTATTGATAACGATCACTATCAGGATGATGTGGAAGGAAGCCAAACCAATGTTGAAGAGGTAACTATCCTTTCCTCTGACTCTAAACCTCTGATCAGACAGAAAGTGCATCAAGCGAGCCGGAAAGTAAGGTTTTCTCACCCTTTAGCTTACTTGGATCCCAACTTTATTTTGAAGAAGCAGCAACATGAACCTCGTCGTACGATCTGGAACAGTGGTGGTGGGATTCTTTCCTCCAGCTTACCAAACACGCCGGCTCCTCGCAAGCGCCGACCGGAGGTTTCAAATATTTCCGACTTAGCATATCCCAAGGCAGGTCTTTTTAGACAACCTCTTAACCCTTCTGATTCAAACTATCAGGGGACTTATCATTCTTCCTCTAGGGACTCAACTAGGACTCGGGTCCCTCTTTTCAAGATTGTGCCTGGGTAAGAAACATTTAAGCCTATTTGCTTTCACTCATGCATTCAACTGTCATATCAATCCTGTCTTATGCTTTATTTTCAGTGCTATGGCCAAGCCCAGCAAAAAGCAAAAGGTTGATAAACCGGCTGAAGAACCCAAGACTGTTGATCCAGAGAAACACACCACCTCCGAGTCTTTGCATCAAACTTCAGGAGCAGTCATGGATGATCCGCCACCAAAGGAACACCATGTCACCCAGGATCTCATGGACATTGATCCGGAAAGTGATAAGCCGCCCAGTCCCGCTCAGCCGGCTCACGAAACTGAGGACATAATAATTACTAGGACGACTTACATGGCCCCAGGCAACCCCACTGTCCTATCCAAGCACAACGCAAAAGAAGAACTTTCTGTTGTTGATAAGGGCAAATGGAAGTTGGACTTGGAGAGCTATGCCCAATTTAATGCCCATGAGCTTCACACGGGCTACTTGAACTGCCTCCACATCAGCCGTGACTTTGAGGTTGGCTTGGTCAACCTCATGAAGGAGCGTTTTAAGGTAATCACTACAGTCTTTGATATAAACAAATCTATATCAGCCGCCAAGTCTACTGGATATGAGAATCGAATATGTCGTAGAATTTAAATAACCTTTAGAGTCTTGCATTCATGTCATGACATACCCATTGTAGGATCAAACAAGTAGCCCCCAAGGGTCGACTTAAACTGAGAAGTTAAGCCGGGCCTTCCAATAGTAATGATCAACTTTTCACTTGTAGCCCCCAAGGAGCGACTTAAGCTGAGAAGCTAAACCGGGACTTCTCATCATAATCATGAAGAAAATCCAAATATGCATAGCCCCCATGAGCCGAATTAAATCATATCATTTTTTCCGGGTCATCATAGAAATTATCTTTAAAAGAGCAATAGGCATTAGCCCCCAAGTGCCAAGGAAAATACTTGTATTGTGCTTGGGACTTCAAAAAGATGATCATAATACTTCCACCTTGTTCATGTTGCAGGCTGAACTAAATGTGAAGGAATCCCAAGTCAAAGATCTGATGGCCAACATTCAAACCCAACAATCTAAGACTACAAAAGCCAAATCAGAGCTGAAGACTTCATTGCAAAGTATTGAAAAACCGAAAGAAGACTTCAGTGCTGATAAAACCGACTGGGAGCCTGAAAGGGCATTATTGAAAAGAGCAGAGGATGCCGAAGCAGCCCTTAAACTGGTAACTGACGAGTTGTCCGATTTAAAACATCAAATCAACAACATGACGTCGGCCATTTTTGGTAAGTAGCAAAAAATACTCTCCTTTACACCAGCAACATATCATAATCATTTGTCGGTTTACCAATAATTTTACTGATGCAGGCTCCCAAAGCTCCAAGCTGGGTCCAGACATGCTCATCAAGCTTAAGGCTGTCTACACTCTTGTGGAGCAGCTATACACTGGTGCTCAACAGACAATCTCTACTGTTGTTCATAAGAAACAACCACCTTCCCTCATCAAGGAAACATTGGAGAAGCTATCTGTGCTGCCCCAAAGAATTGAGGAACTCAAGCAATCAGCCGCCAGAGCCGGCGCCATCACTACCCTAAGCTGGGCAAAGGCATGGCAAGCAGAGCTTGACCCGCAAGAAATAGCAACCGACTGTCCCAGTTTTAAAGAAGATGGATCTCCCTTCAGCGCGGCTGACTATGCCAACATAATGAGGGTTGATGCATCCTTGGGAAAGTAAGTTGGCTGAAGACACATATATCTCCAAGTACCACCTGGTTTATGATGCTGAAAACTCAAAGGTGAAGGTGCCGGTTCATCAGGAGGTGGATCTCATCCTGCCGACTCGTAAGCACACCTTCACTCCTGACATTGATCCATCAAGTCTTATAGATGACGAGGCTGTGTTTAGAGCTTTGACCGGTATCAACTGGGCTACACCTGACTTCCAACCAATGGATAACCAAGGAGAAGAAGAGCCGAAACAAGATGACCCAGAAGCCTCAACCCGCCAAGACCAGGAGTCATGATCCATGAACCGGTTTATCGCCTTCAGCATTGGGATGTCGTGCGTCTCAAAACACTGAATCTTTTGTGTCCATATGATGCCTCGTAATAGGCTTAGTTGAAAAACCATGATCAGTCACGCCATCGCGCGTGTTTATTTGCATAACACTTTTAAGCTGTCCGAGTTGAGTTGAAACTCCACTATTTATGCTCATAACTTGTGTCAACCTTGCCGATCAAGTTGTCATTAGCCCTGCATACAAGCATATAACAAATGCCCTAGTGGTTTACCCCAGGGTGGGTCATAATGCCCCATAAAAAAGCCACTAGTGACTAGATCATCCATAACCAGGGCGGGGTTATCAAAACCTCGTTTATTCATAAGTAAATAACATACCTGTAATATTTGTTCATACCGCCGACTTATCATGCAGTAAGGGTAACAACCCAAAGATGTAGAGCACAATGCCCTATCCACAAATTCATATTTTTGGCTTACAATGTCATACACAGCAGAGGGTGTCATCCCAAATCTTAGAGCATAGAACTCCAAACACATAATCATGACACACTGGCGACTTAATCGTCCAAAGCTAGGCCGGGTTATCAAAACTTCGGATAAATTCAAATATGAATCATAAGGATCAAAGCAACATGGCCCGAACCAATTTGTTAAACCATATATCAGTAAAAAAATCAAAAACGATAACAAAAAATCAAAATCAAGGCTTTCATAGGCGGTCAGGCCTCAATCATCAAGTTCTTTTCATAGGCTTGCACAACCACTAAGTTAATCCTTCATTCAAACCTTGTAAGTCGGGCCTCACATGACCAACCGCCATTTTAACCTTCACAAGTTCAGGGTCTTAATAAGATTGACTATCAAGAGTTCAGCGGGTCATTCCAGGATTACCTGGGCGGAGTGGCAGACGTACAAGGTAGGATCAACTGAATATTTTGGGTGTATACCCCTGGCGTTTCAAGACAATCAAAAAGGGTTATCAAAGCTATGCTTAATGAACAGGGAGCCCCCAAGTGATATTTATTGAACCATCAAGGCAGGGTACCTATGTTTGAGCTGTGCTCCGCAATAGACTCTCTTTGGTCTCTTTAACCCAGGCATCAAGTCGCCAAGTAGCTTGTAGCAACGACGTTCAAGCCGGATCAATAGGGTAGTCACAGCTATGCTCAATGAGCAGGAAGCCCCCAAGTATTTTGTAATCATGCCGTACAAGCCAGATCAAGAGGGTAGTCATAGCTATGCTCAATGAGCAGGAAGCCCCCAAGTGATCTTATGAAGTGATAATAAAGACTCATATTCTCATAAATGAAACGACAGAGGCCCTAAATTATCAGGGATGCCGGCTTTATTATACTAATCATTATATATATATATATATATATATATATATATATTGATAAAAGTACGTACATCACAAGAGCCGGTGGCTCAAGTGTAATAAGGCCGAAGATGAGCAATGTTCCACGACCGGCGGGTCTCCTCCTCAGGTTTGCGTGATTCCTTGTGCTCTCGAATATCAATGAGGTAGTATGACCTGTTGTTCAGATTTTTGCTGACCACAAAAGGCCCTTCCCAAGGTGGGGATAACTTATGCGTGTCAGTTTGATCCTGGATGAGCCAGAGCACCAAGTCACCTTCTTGAAAAGTTCGAGTTTTAACTCGGCAGCTCTGATAACGACGCAGATCTTGCTGGCAAATCGCCGAACAAGCCACCGCAAGGTCACGCTCCTCATCTAGAAGGTCAAAAGCATCATGATGTGCTTTTTCATTATCAACTTCAACATAAGCCGCCACCCTGGGCAAGTCATGAAGGATGTCACTTGGGAGAACCGCCTCTGCTCCGTAAACCATGAAGAACGACGTGTAACCCGCAGATCTGTTGGTGGCTGTATTGATACTCCATAGCACTGAAGGCAACTCCTCAACCCAACAACCTGGCGTCCTCTGCAAAGGGACCATAAGCCAGGACTTTATACCTTTCAAGATTTCTTGATTGGCTCTTTCAGCTTGGCCATTGGACTGGGGATGAGCCACACATAAAACATCCAGGCGAATATGTTCATGTTGGCAAAATTCTTTCATTGCATCCTTAGACAGATTCGTACCATTATCTGTGATGATACTATGAGTGTACCCAAAATGAAAGATCACCTTTGTAAGGGATCAAACTGCCGTCGCTGCATCACATTTGTTGACCGGCCTGATACGTCTCCATCGTATCTATAATTTTTGATTGTTCCATGCCAATATTATTCAACTTTCATATACTTTTGGCAACTTTTTATACTATTTTTGGGACTAACATATTGATCCAGTGCCCAGTGCCAGTTCCTGTTTGTTGCATGTTTTTTGTTTCGTAGAATATCCATATCAAAGAGAGTCCAAACGGAATAAAAACTGACAGAGATTTTTTTGGAATATATATGATTTTTGGGAAGAAGAATCCACGCGAGACGATGCTCGAGGGGCCCACGAGGTAGGGGGGCGCGCCCCAGGGTGTCACGCGCGCCCCTGACCCTCGTGGCCACCCCGTAAGGCAGTTGGAGCCCTTCTTTCGCTGCAAGAAAGCTAATATCCGGATAGAGATTGTGTTTAAATTTCAGCCCAATCGGAGTTACGGATCTCGGGGAATATAAGAAACGGTGAAAGGGAAGAATATGAGAACGCAGAAACAAAGAGAGACAGAGAGACAGATCCAACCTCGGAGGGGCTCTCGCCCCTCCCGTGCCATGGAGGCCATGGACCAGAGGGGAAACCCTTCTCCCGAGAGGAGGTTAAGGAAGAAGAAGAAGGAGGGGGGCTCTCTCCCCCTCGCTTCCGGTGGCACTGGAGTGCCACCGGGGGCCATCATCATCACCACAATCTACACCAACACCTCCGCCATCTTCACCAACATCTTCATCACATTCCCCCCTCTATCTACAGCGGTCCACTCTCCCGCAACCCACTGTACCCTCTACTTGAACATGGTGCTTTATGCTTCATATTATTATCCAATGATGTGTTGCCATCCTATGATGTCTGAGTAGATTTTCGTTGTCCTATCGGTGGTTGATGAATTGCTATGATTGATTTAATTTTCTTGTGGTTATGTTGCCGTCCTTGGGTGCCCATCATATGATTGTGCGCGTGGATCACACCCTAGGGTTAGTTGTATGTTGATAGGACTATGTATTGGAGGGCAAGAGTGACAGAAGCTTCAACCTAGCATAGAAATTGATGCATACGGTATTGAAGGGGGACCAATATATCTTAATGCTATGGTTGGGTTTTACCTTAATGAACGTTAGTAGTTGCGGATGCTTGCTAATAGTTCCAATCATAAGTGCATAGAATTCCAAGTCAGGGATGACATGCCAGCAGTGGCCTCTCCCACATAATACTTGCTATCGGTCTAGTAAAGTAGTCAATTGCTTAAGGGACAATTTCGCAACTCCTACCACTACTTTTCCACACTCGCTATATTTACTTTAGTTGCTTCTTTACCTTAACAGCCCCTAGTTTTATTTTCGTGCTCTTTACTTTCTTGCAAGCCTATCCAACAACACCTACAAAGTACTTCTAGTTTCATACTTGTTCTAGGTAAAGCGAACGTCAAGCGTGTGTAGAGTTGTATCGGTGGTCAATAGAACTTGAGGGAATATTTGTTCTACCTTTAGCTCCTCGTTGGGTTCGACACTGTTACTTATCGAAAACTGTTGCGATCCCCTATACTTGTGGGTTATCAAGACCTTTTTCTGGCGCCATTGCCGGGGAGCAATAGCGTGGGGTGAATATTCTCGTGTGTGCTTGTTTGCTTTATCACTAAGTAATTTTTATTTGCTGTTCTTAGTTGTTTCCTATCTTCAGTTATGGGTAGGAAACACAAAATACCAAAAAAAATTAGTTGTACCTACTGAACCAATGGTTGAAGAACCAATCAAAATCTATCACACTGCTGAAGCTTATTACTTGGATCATCTTCGATCCCTGTGTGCTCGTGCCAAAACCCCAACTAGCTTAGTTGAGGGCAAATCTTTAGATGAGCATGCTTGTTATGTGCGACACCGTATATCTGAAAAGGGAAACTATTATGGGGTCAAATTCAATGTTTGCAATGGTATGCTTGGAATTTATGTGAAATATATGATTTTACTTGTTGTTCTGAAAACCCTAAGAAACACCTTCCCTATCAATGTGAGTTTAGTAATAATGGAATCATATCTTCGTATGCTAAGGGTGTTTATAATTACTATGATGTTCAACAAATTGAAGAATTTGTTGCTTTTAAGGGTGCTTTTGAAATTGCTTCTTTGATTGAAAAGTATGATGCTACTTTTCACAAATCTGAAATTTTTTCCATACTTAAATATTGCTATGATAATTATGCTTCTAATGCCTATGTTAAACCATATATTGAGAAATACTTCGCTGTCCAAGAAGAGACTAATATTTTGCAAGAGTCTATGGAAGAAGAAATTGATGAAACTGTGAGCTCATTGGATGAAAAAGATGAGGAGGAGAGTGAAGAACAAAAGGAGGAAGAGCGGATTAGCTACCTGTGCCCACCTTCTAATGAGAGTAACTCTTCAACTCATACATTGTTTAATTCCCGTTCGTGCTTACCGAAGGATGATTGCTATGATGATTGTTATGATCCCATCGATTCTTTTGAAATATCCCTTTTTGATGATGCTTGCTATGCTTGTGGCCAAGATGCCAATATGAATTATGCTTATGGAGATGAACTTGCTATAGTTCCTTATGTTAAACATGAAATTGTTGCTATTGCACCCACGCATGATAGTCCTATTATCTTTTTGAATTCTCCCGACTACACTATATCGAAGAAGTTTGCACTTATTAAGGATTATATTGATGGGTTGCCTTTTACCATTGCACATGATGATTTTGATGAATATAATATGCATGTGCTTGCTGCTCCTACTTGCAATTATTATGAGAGAGGAACTATATCTCCACCTCTCTATGCTTCCCACATGATAAAATTGCAAGAAACTGTTTATACTATGCATTGGCCTTTACTTTGTGTGCATGAATTGTTCTTTTATGACATGCCGATGCATAGGAAGAGAGTTAGACTTCGTCATTACATGATATATGTTACTTTGTGCTCACTACTAAATTACAAATCATTGTTAATTAAAATTGGCTTTGATATACCTTGGGATCCGGGTGGATTCACTACTTGAGCACTATATGCCTAGCTTAATGGCTTTAAACAAAGCGCTGCCAGGGAGACAACCCGGAAGTTTTAGAGAGTCATTTATTTCTGTTGAGTGCTTCCATATGGTTTTAAAACAACAAAAATAAAGAGGGGAACCCAAAACTTTTCAAAAAGGAAAGTGAAAGTGAGAAAGACAAGCACTGTTGAAGTGGGAGAGCTCCTTGAACTTTGTTCATGCTCACAGCAACTTTGTGAATCTTGATTACACAAAATTTTCAACAAAAATAATTATCCCCTTGTACAATTCCATTGTATTATAAAAATAATGTGCCAAGGTTTGCCTTTAGGATGTTTACATTTGCTTGATGGTTTGTACGATGCAGGACAGAAACTTTGGCTGTAGTGCGCGATTTTACATTTTTAGCTGGAACGTCAAATGGTTATGATTCTTTTTTCACTGTCTTCCTACACAAATTGTTTATTTTTCCTAATTTTGGTATAATTTTTCAAGTATCATAAGTATGATGAATGTTCAGATTATTACAGACTGTTATGTTTTAGACCAATTCTGTTTTTGATGCATAGTTTGCTTATTTTGATGAAACTATCAATTTATATTAGTCGATTAAGCCATGAAAAAGTTATATTACAGTAGACACAATGCAAAAACAAAATATGAATTGGTTTGCAACAGTACTTAGAGTAGTGATTTGCTTTATTATACTAACGGATCTTACCGAGTTTTCTATTGAAGTTTTGTGTGGATGAAGTGTTCGATGATTGAGAAGGTCTCGATGTGAGAAGAAGGAAGAGAGGCAAGAGCTCAAGCTTGGGGATGCCCGAGGCACCCCAAGTAAATATTCAAGGAGACTCAAGCGTCTAAGCTTGGGGATGCTGGGGAGGCATCCCCTCTTTCTTCAACAAATATCGGTATGTTTTCGGATTCGTTTCGTTCATGCGACATGTGCAAGTCTTGGAGCGTCTTTTGCATTTAGGTTTTTATTTATTTTTATGCACCATGCTGGTATGAGATAGTCCTTGGTTGATTTATAGAATGCTCTCTGCACTTCACTTATATTTTTTCAGTATGGCTTTATAGAATGCTTCATGTGCTTCACTTATATCATTTGAAGTTTGGATTGCCTGTTTCTCTTTACTTAGACAACCGCCATTTGCAGAATGCTCTTTTGCTTCACTTATATTTGTTAGAGCGTGGGCATATCTTTTGTAGAAATAATTAAACTCTCTTGCTTCACTTATATCTATTTAGAGAGATGACAGGAACTGGTCATTCACATGGTTAGTCATAAAATCCTACATAAACTTGTAGATCGCTGAATATGATATGTTTGATTCCTTGCAATAGTTTTGCGATATAAAGATGGTGATATTAGAGTCATGCTAGTCGAGTAATTGTGAAATTGAGAAATACTTGTGTTGAGGTTTGCAAGTCCCGTAGCATGCACGTATGGTGAACCGTTATGTAACGAAGTCGGAGCATGAGGTGTTCATTGATTGTCTTCCTTATGAGTGGCGGTTGGGGATGAGCGATGGTCTTTTCCTACCAATCTATCCCCCTAGGAGCACGCGCATAATACTTTGTTTCGATGACTAATAGATTTTTGCAATAAGTATGTGAGTTCTTTATGACTAATGTTGAGTCCATGGATTATACGCACTCTCACCCTTCCACCATTGCTAGCCTCTCTAGTACCGCGCAACTTTCGCCGGTACCATAAACCCACCATATACCTTCCTCAAAAAAGCCACCATACCTACCTATCATGGCATTTTCATAGCCATTCCGAGATATATTGCCATGCAACTTCCATCATCATCATATACATGACTTGAGCATTTATTGTCATATTGCTTGCATGATCGTAAGATAGCTAGCATGATGTTTTCATGGCTTGTCCGTTTTTTGATGTCATTGCTACGCTAGATCATTGCACATCCCGGTACACCGCCGGAGGCATTCATATAGAGTCATATCTTTGTTCTAGTATCGAGTTGTAATATTGAGTTGTAAGTAAATAAAAGTGTGATGATCATCATTATTAGAGCATTGCCCCAGTGAGGAAAGGATGATGGAGGCTATGATTCCCCCATAAGTCGGGATGAGACTCCGGACTTTACAAAAAAATAAAAGAGGCCAAATAAGCCCAAATAAAAAAAGAGGCCAAAGAAGCCCACCAAAAAAATATATAAAAAAAAATAAAAAAAAAATGAGAGAAAAAGAGAGAAGGGGCAGTGCTACTATCCTTTTTCCACACTTGTGCTTCAAAGTAGCACCATGTTCTTCATATAGAGAGTCTCTTGAGTTATCACTTTCATATACTAGTGGGAATTTTCATTATAGAACTTGGCTTGTATATTTCGATGATAGGCTTCCTCAAATGCCCGAGGTCTTCATGAGCAAGCAAGTTGGATGCACACCCACTTAGTTTCAGTTAGAGCTTTCATACACTTATAGCTCTAGTGCATCCGTTGCATGGCAATCCCTACTCACTCACATTGATATCTATTGATGGGCATCTCCATAGCCCATTGATACGCCGAGTTGATGTGAGACTATCTTCTCCTTTTTGTCTTCTCCACCATCATATTCTATTCCACCTCTAGTGCTATGTCCATGGCTCACGCTCATGTATTGCGTGAAAGTTGAAAAGGTTTGAGAACGTCAAAAGTATGAAACAATTGCTTGGCTTGTCATCGGGGTTGTGCATGATGTGAATATTTTGTGTGGTGAAGATGGAGCATAGCCAGACTATATGATTTTGTAGGGATAACTTTCTTTGGCCATGTTATTTTGTAACGACATGATTGCTTTATTAGTAGGCTTGAAGTGTTATTGTTTTTATGTCAAATGATAGACTATTGCTTTGAATCACTCGTATCTTAATATTCATGCCATGATTAGACATATGATCAAGATTATGCTAGGTAGCATTCCACATCAAAAATTATCTTTCTTATCATTTACCTACTCGAGGACGAGCAGGAATTAAGCTTGGGGATGCTGATACGTCTCCGTCGTATCTATAATTTTTGATTGTTCCATCCCAATATTATTCAACTTTCATATACTTTTGGCAACTTTTTATACTATTTTGGGACTAACATATTGATCTAGTGCCCAGTGCTAGTTCCTGTTTGTTGCATGTTTTTTGCTTCGCAGAATATCCATATCAAACGGAGTCCAAATGGAATAAAAACTGATGGAGATTTTTTTGGAATATATATGATTTTTGGGAAGAAGAATCCACGCGAGACGATGCTCGAGGGGCCCACAAGGTAGGGGGCGCGCCCCAGGGTGTCAGGCGCGCCCCTGACCCTCGTGGCCACCCCGTAAGGCGGTTGGAGCCCTTCTTTCGCCGCAAGAAAGCTAATATCGGTATAGAGATTGTGTTAAAATTTCAGCCCAATCGGAGTTAAGGATCTCCGGGAATATAAGAAACGGTGAAAGGGAAGAATCTGAGAACGCATAAACAGAGAGAGACAGAGAGACAGATCCAATCTCGGAGGGGCTCTCGCCCCTCCCATGCCATGGATGCCATGGACCAGAGGGGAAACCCTTCTCCCGGGAGGAGGTCAAGGAAGAAGAAGAAGGAGGGGGGCTCTCTCCCCCCGCTTCCGGTGGCACCGGAGTGCCACCGGGGGCCATCATCATCACCGCGATCTACACCAACACCTCCGCCATCTTCACCAACATCTCTATCACCTTCCCCCCTCTATCTACAGCGGTCCACTCTCCCGCAACCCACTGTACCCTCTAATTGAACATGGTTCTTTATGCTACATATTATTATCCAGTGATGTGTTGCCATCCTATGATGTCTGAGTAGATTTTCGTTGTCCTATCGGTGGTTGTTGAATTGCTATGATTGATTTAATTTGCTTGTGGTTATGTTGCTGTCCTTGGGTGCCCATCATATGATTGCACGCGTGGATCACACCCTAGGGTTAGTTGTATGTTGATAGGACTATGTATTGGAGGGCAAGAGTGACAGAAGCTTCAACCTAGCATAGAAATTGATGCATATGGGATTGAAGGGGGACCAATATATCTTAATGCTATGGTTGGGTTTTACCTTAATGAACGCTAGTAGTTGCGGATGCTTGCTAATAGGTCCAATCATAAGTGCATAGAATTCCAAGTCGGGGATGACATGCTAGCAGTGGCCTCTCCCACATAATACTTGCTATCGGTCTAGTAAAGTAGTCAATTGCTTAAGGGACAATTTCGCAACTCCTACCACCACTTTTCCACACTCGCTATATTTACTTTAGTTGCTTCTTTACCTTAACAACCCCTAGTTTTATTTTCGTTCTCTTTACTTTCTTGCAAGCCTATCCAACAACACCTACAAAGTACTTCTAGTTTCATACTTGTTCTAGGTAAAGCGGATGTCAAGCGTGCGTAGAGTTGTATCGGTGGTCGATAGAACTTGAGGGAATATTTGTTCTACCTTTAGCTCCTCGTTGGGTTCGACACTCTTACTTATCGAAAACTGTTGCGATCCCCTATACTTGTGGGTTATCACGGCCCAGCTTCAATCCATTTTGTAAACTTGTCCACTGCCACCAACAGGTGGACCTTTTTGTCCTTGCATCGTTTAAAAGGCGCAACCATATCAAGACCCCAGACTGCAAACGGCCAAGTTATTGGAATCTTCCTTAATTCTTGAGCCGGCACATGAGCTCGTCTCGAAAATTTCTGACAACCATCACATTTACTGACAAGATCCTCTGCGTCGGCATGAGCCGTCAGCCAATAGAACCCATGGCGAAAAGCCTTAGCCACGAGGGACTTAGAACTGACATGATGACCAGAATCTCCTTCATGAATCTCTCATAGAATCTCACATCCCTCCTCAGGAGAAACGCAACATTGAAACGCCCCTGTGACATGCTACCTCTTGTGCACTGCGTTGGTTTTCCCTTGAAGAGGAAAGGGTGATGCAACAAAGTAGCGTAAGTATTTCCATCAGTTTTTGAGAACCAAGTATCAATCCAGTAGGAGATTACACGCAAGTCACCTCGCACCTACACAAACAAATAAGAACCTCGCAACCAACGCGATAAAGGGGTTGTCAATCCCTTCACGGTTACTTACGAGAGTGAGATCTGATAGAGATAATAAGATAAATATTTTTGGTATTTTTATTATATAGATTGGAAAATAAAGATTGCAAAATAAAATACATTGGAAACTTATATGATAGAAAATAGACCCCGGGGCCATAGTTTTCACTAGTGGCTTCTCTCAAGATAGCATAAGTATTACGGTGGGTAAACAAATTACTATCGAGCAATTGATAGAAAAGTGCATAATTATGAGAATATCTAGGCATGATCATGTATATAGGCATCACGTCCGCGACAAGTAGACCGAAACGATTCTGCATCCACTACTATTACTCCACACATCGACAGCTATCCAGCATGCATCTAGAGTATTAAGTTCATAAGAACAGAGTAACGCATTAAGCAAGATGACATGATGTAGAGGGATAAACTCAAGCAATATGATATAAACCCCATCGTTTTATCCTCGATGGCAACAATACAATACATGCCTTGCTGCCCCTGCTGTCACTAGGAAAGGACACCACAAGATTGAACCCAAAGCAAGCACTTCTCCCATTGCAAGAAAGATCAATCTAGTAGGCCAAACCAAACTGATAATTCGAAGATACTTGCAAAGATAACAAATCATACATACAATATTACAGAGAAGAATCAAATATTTGTCATAGATAATCTTGATCATAAACCCACAATTCATCGGATCTCGACAAACACACCGCAGAAAGAATTACATCGAATAGATCTCCAAGAATCAATGAGAACTTTGTATTGAGATCCAAAGAGAGAGAAGAAGCCATCTAGCTAATAACTATGGACCCGAAGGTTTGTGGTAAACTAATCACACATCATCGGAGAGGCTATGGTGTTGATGTAGAAGCCCTCCTTGATTGATTCCCCCTCCAGCGGAGCTCCGGAAAAGGCCCCAAGATGGGATCTCTTGGGTACAAAAGGTTGCGGTGGTGGAAATAGGGTTTTGTGGTGCTCCTGGATGTTTTTGGGCTATATGGATATATATATAGGAGGAAGAAGTAGGTCGGTGGAGCTGCAAGAGGCCCACGAGGGTGGGGTGGCGCGCCTAGGGGGCAGGCGCGCCTCCCTGCCTTGTGGCCTCCTTGCTCCTTTCTTGATGTCTACTCCAAGTCCCCTGGATCACGCTTGTTCCAAAAATAACTCTCCCGAAGGTTTCATTCCGTTTGGATTCCGTTTGATATTCCTTTTCTGCGAAACACCGAAATAGGCAAAAAAACAGCCATTTGCACTAGGCCTTGGGTTACTAGGTTAGTCCCAAAAATAAAAAGTGTATAATAAAGCCCGTTAAACATCCAAAACAAATAATATAATAGCATGGAACAATCAAAGATTATAGATACGTTGGAGACATATCAAGCATCCCCAAGCTTAATTCCTGCTCGTCCTTGAGTAGGTAAATGATAAAAACAGAATTTTTGATGTGGAATGCAACCTAGCATAATTCTCAATGTCATTTTCTTTATTGCGGCATGAATATTCAGATCCAAAAGATTCAATACAAAAGTTCAATATTGACATAAAATTAATAATACTTCAAGCATACTAACTAAGCAATCATGTCTTCTCAAAATAACATGGCCAAAGAAAGTTCATCCCTACAAAATCATATAGTTTGGTCATGCTCCATTTTCGTCACACAAGAATGCTCTCATCATGCACAACCCCGATGACAAGCCAAGCAATTGTTTCATACTTTAGTAATCTCAAACTTTTTTCAACTTTCACGCAATACATGAGCATGAGCCATGGATATAGCACTATGGGTGGAATAGAGTATAATGATGGGGGTTATGTGGAGAAGACAAAAAAGGAGATAGTCTCACATTGACGCGGCTAATCAATGGGCTAGGAAGATTCCCATCAATTGATGTCAATGCAAGGAGTAGGGATTTCCATGCATCGGATGCACTAGAGCTATAAATGTATGAAAGCTCAACAAAAGAAACTAAGTGGATGTGCATCCAACTTGCTTGCTCACGAAGACCTAGGGCATTTGAGGAAGCCCATTGTTGGAATATACAAGCCAAGTTCTATAATAAAAAATCCCCACTAGTATATGAAAGTGCCAAAACAAGAGACTCTCTATCATAAAGATCATGGTGCTACTTTGAAGCACAAGTGTGGAAAAAAGGATAGTAGCATTGTCCCTTTTTATTTCTCTTTTTTGGATCCTTTCTTTTTTTGGCCTTCCCGTTTTGTTTTTATTTGTGACAATGCTCTATTAATGATGATCATCACACTTCTATTTATTTACAACTCAATGATTACAACTTGATACTAGAACAGAATATGACTCTATATGAATGCCTCCGGTGGTGTACCAGGAAGGGCAATGAATCAAGAGTGACATGTATGATAAATTATGCATGGTGGCTTTGCCACAAATACGATGTCAACTACAGGATCATGCAAGGCAATATGACAATGATGAAGTGTGTCATAAATGAAACGGTGGAAAGTTGCATGGCAATATATCTCGGAATGGCTATGGAAATGCCATAATAGGTAGGTATGGTGGCTGTTTTGAGGAAGATATAAGGAGGTTTATGTGTGATAGAGCATATCATATCACGGGGTTTGGATGCACCGGTGAAGTTTGCACCAACTCTCAAGGTGAGAAAGGGCAATGCACAATACCGAAGAGGCTAGCAATGATGGAAAAGTGAGAGTGAGTATAATCCATGGAATCAACATTAGTCATAAAGAACTCACATACTTATTTCAAAAATCTACAAGTCATCAAAAACCAAGCATTACGCGCATGCTCCTAGGGGATAGATTGGTAGGAAAAGACCATCGTTCATCCCCGACCGCCACTCATAAGGAAGACAATCAAAGAACACCTCATGCTTCAAATTTGTTACACAACGGTTACCATACATGCATGCTACGGGACTTGCAATCTTCAACACAAGTATTTCTCAAGTTCACAACTACTCAACTGGCACAACTCTAATATCACCATCTTTATATCTCAAAACAATTATCAAGTATCAAACTTCTCATAGTACTCAATGCACCTTTTTATGAAAGTTTTTATTATACCAATCTTGGATGCCTATCATATTAGGACCAACTTTATAGCCAAAGAAAATTACCATGCTGTTCTAAAGTACTCTCAAAATAATAGAAGTTAAGCATGAGAGATCAATAATTTGTATAAAATAAAACCACCACCGTGCTCTAAAAGATATAAGTGAAGCACTAGAGCAAAATTATCTAGCTCAAAAGATATAAGTGAAGCACATAGAGCATTCTAATAAATTCCGATTCATGTGTGTCTCTCCCAAAAGGTTTGTACAGAAAGGATGATTGTGGTAAACTAAGAATCAAAGACTCAAATCATACAAGACGCTCCGAGCAAAACACATATCATGTGGTGAATAAAAATATACCCTCAAGTAAAGTTACCGATGGATGAAGACGAAAGAGGGGATGCCTTCCGGGGAATCCCCAAGCTTAGGCTTTTAGTTGTCCTTGAATTTTACCTTGGGGGGACTTCGGCATCCCCAAGCTTAGGCTCTTTCCACTCCTTATTCCATAATCCATCAAATCTTTACCCAAAACATGAAAACTTCACAACACAAAACTCGACACAAAATCTCATGAGCTCCGTTAGTATAAGAAAACAAACCACCACTTAAGGTACTGTAATGAACTCATTATTTATTTATATTGGTGTTAAACATACTGTATTCCAACTTCTCTATGGTTCGTACCCTCCGATACTAGCCATAGATTCATCAAAATAAGCAAACAACACACGAAAAACAGAATCTGTCAAAAACAGAACAGTCTGTAGTAATCTGCATGTTTAGAATACTTATGTAACCCCAAAAATTATGAAATAAATTGGTGGACGTGAGGAATTTGTCTATTAATCATCAGAAAAAAGAATCAACCTAATCTCAATCTCCAGTAAAATATGGCAGCTAAACTCGTGAGCGCTAAAGTTTCTGTTTTTGCAGCAAGATCGCAAAAACTTTCCCCAAGTCTTCCCAAAGGTTCTACTTGGCACAAACACTAATTAAAAGCATAAAACCACATATAAACATAGGACATATGAATTATTTACTACTAAACATAACCAAAAAGCAAGAAACAAAAATAAAATTGGGTTGCCTCCCAACAAGCGCTATCGTTTAACGCCCCTAGCTAGGCATTAAAGGAAGAATAGATCTAGGTATTATCATCTTTGGTATGCAATTCATAGGTGGCTCTCACAATAGATTCAAAAGGTAATTTAATTTTATTTCTAGGAAAGTGTTCCATGCCTTTCCTTAACGGAAATTGGAATCTAATATTCCCTTCTTTCATATCAATAATTGCACCAATCGTTCTAAGTAAAGGTCTACCAAGAATAATGGGACATGTAGGATTGCATTCAATGTCAAGAACAATGAAATCTATGGTCACATAATTCCTATTTGCAACAATAAGAACATTGTTAATCCTTCACACATGTTTTTAATAGTGGAATCCACAAGATGCAAATTTAAAGAACAATCATCAAATTCACGGTGACCTAACACATCACACAAAGTTTTTGGAATCGTGGAAACGCTAGCACCCAAATCACGCAAAGAATAGCATTAATGATCTTTTATCTTAATTTTAATAGTAGGTTCCCACTCATCATGAAGTTTTCTAGGGATAGAAACTTCTAATTCAAGCTTTTCTTCATAAGATTGCATTAAAGCATCAACGATATGTTTGGTAAAAGCTTTATTTTGACTATAAGCATGCGGAGAATTTAGCACGGATTGTAACAAGGAAATACAATCTATCAAAGATTATCATAATTAAATCCCTTAAAATCCAAAATAGTGGGTTCATTGCTATGTAAAGTTTTGACCTCTTTAATCCCACTTTTATTAGTTTTTGCATCAAGATCTAAAAACTCTGAATCATTGGGACGCCTTTTAACTAAAGTTGACTCATCTCTAGTACCATCATTATCAAGATTCATATTGCAAAACAAAGATTTAATAGGAGACACATTAATTAATTTTAGATCTTCATCCTTATTATCGTCAAAACTAGAAGAACACGCTTTTATAAAGCAATCTTTTTTCCACGCATCCTAGCGGTTCTTTCTTTGCACTCATCAATGGAAATTCGCATGGCTTTTGAGAGACTCATTGATATCATGCTTAGATGGAATAGATCTAAGTTTCAAAGAATCGGCATCAAGAGAAATTCTATCCATGTTCCTAGCCAACTCATCAATCTTAGACAATTTTTCTTCAATCAAAGCATTGAAACTCTTTTGCGAACTAATAAATTCTTTAATACTAGATTCAAAATCAGAGGGAATCTTATTATAATTTCCATAAGAATTATTGTAGGAATTACCATAATTATTAGAGGAATTACTAGGATACGGCCTATGATTAAAGTTTCCTCTATACGTGTTGTTACCAAAATTGTTCCTACCAACAAAATTCACATCAATAGATTCATTATTATTCTCAATCAAAGTAGACAAAGGCATATCATTAGGGTCAGAAGAAACACTCTTATTAGCAAACAATTTCATAAGTTCATCCATCTTTCCACTCAAAACATTAATTTCTTCTATAGCATGAACATTTTTACTTGAAGATCTTTCGGTGTGCCATTGAGAATAATTAACCATAATATTATCTAGGAGTTTGGTAGCTTCTCCTAAAGTGATTTCCATAAAAGTGCCTCGTGTGGCCGAATCTAAAAGATTTCTAGAAGCAAAATTCAATCCAGCATAAAAAATTTGTATGATCATCCATAAATTCAAACCATGGGTAGGGCAATTGCGAATCATCAATTTCATCCTCTCCCAAGATTGTGCAACATGCTCATGATCTAGTTGCTTAAAGTTCATAATATCATTTCTAAGAGAGATGATCTTAGCAGGAGGAAAATACTTAGAGATAAAAGCATCTTTGCACTTATTCCAAGAATCAATACTATTTTTAGGCAAAGAAGAAAACCAGGTTTTAGCACGATCTCTAACCGAAAACGGGAATAGCTTCAATTTAACAATATCATTATCCACATCTTTCTTCTTTTGCATATCACAAAAATCAACAAAGCTGTTTAGATGGGTAGCGGCATCTTCACTAGGAAGGACAGAAAACGGATCTTTCATGACAAGATTCAGCAAAGCAGTATTAATTTCACAAAATTCAGCATCGGTAATGGGAGCAATCGGAGTGCTAATAAAATAATTATTGTTGGTATTGGAAAAATCATACAATTTAGTATTATCTTGAGCCATCGTGACAAACAATCCAACACACAGGCACACAAGAAGCGAGCGGAAAAAGAGGGTGAATAAAACAGCAAGAGTGAAGTGGGGGAGAGGAAAACGAGAGGCAAATGGCAAATAATGTAATGCGAGGGATAAGAGTTTGTGATGGGTACTTGGTATGTCTTAACTTGTGCGTAGATCTCCCCGGCAACGACGCCAGAAACTATTCTTGCTACCTCTTGATCACTGTGTTGGTTTTACCTTGAAGAGGAAGGGTGATGCAGCAAAGTAGCGTAAGTATTTCCCTTAGTTTTTGAGAACCAAGGTATCAATCCAGTAGGAGACTAAACGCAAGTCACCTCGCACCTACACAAACAAATAAGAACCTCGCAACCAACACATAAAGGGGTTGTCAATCCCTTCACGGTCACTTACAAGAGTGAGATCTGATAGAGATAATAAGATAAATATTTTTGGTATTTTTATTATATAGATTGGAAAATAAAGATTGCAAAATAAAATAGATTGGAAACTTATATGATAGAAAATAGACCCGGGGGAAATAGGTTTCATTAGTGGCTTCTCTCAAGATAGCATAAGCATTACGGTGGGTAAACAAATTACTGTTAAGCAATTGATAGAAAAGTGCATACTTATGAGAATATCTAGGCATGATCATGTATATAGGCATCACGTCCGCGATAAGTATACCGAAACGATTCTACATCTACTACTATTACTCCACACATCGACCGCTATCCAGCAAGCATCTAGAGTATTAAGTTCATAAGAACAGAGTAACACATTAAGCAAGATGGCATGATGTAGAGGGATAAACTCAAGCAATATGATATAAACCCCATCTTTTTATCCTCGATGGCAACAATACAATACGTGCTTTGCTACCCCTACTATCATTGGGAAAGGACATCGCAAGATTGAACCCAAATCTAAGCACTTCTCCCATTGCAAGAAAGATCAATCTAGTAGGCCAAACCAAACTGGTAATTCGAAGAGACTTGCAAAGATAACAAATCATACATAGAAGATTTCAGAGAAGAATCAAATATTGTTCATAGATAATCTTGATCATAAACCCACAATTCATCAGATCTCGACAAACACACCGCAAAAAGAATTACACCGAATAGATCTCCAAGAAGATCAAGGAGAACTTTGTATTGAGATCCAAAGAGAGAGAAGAAGCCATCTAGATAATAACTATGGACCCGAAGGTTTATGGTAAACTACTCACACATCATTGGAGAGGCTATGGTGTTGATGTAGAAGCCCTCCGTGATTGATTCCCCCTCCGATGGAGCTCTGGAAAAGGCCCCAAGTTGGGATCTCTTGGGTACAGAAGGTTGCGGCGGTGGAAATAGGGTTCATGGTGCTCCTGGATGTTTTCGGGGTATATGGATATATATAGGAGGAAGAAGTAGGTCGGTGGAGCTGCGAGGGGCCGACAAGGGTGGAGGAGCGCGCCCAGGGGGGCAGGCGCGCCTCCCTGCCTCATAGCCTCCCCGCTCCTTTCTTGACATCTACTTGAAGTCCCCTGGATCACGTTTGTTCCAAAAATAACTCTCCCGAAGGTTTCATTCCATTTGGATTCTGTTTGATATTCCTTTTCTGCGAAACACTAAAATAGGCAAAAAACAGCAATTTGCACTGGGCCTTGGGTTAGTAGGTTAGTCCCAAAAATATTATAGAAGTGTATAATAAAGCCCATTAAACATCCAAAATAGATAATATAATAGCATGGCACAATCAAAAATTATAGATACGTTGGAGACGTATCATGACGTTGCATCGGTGCAACTCTCCATTGACAATAGTCATTGACTTAGACCGCCGGGTTATCTTCGTGGCCAAAGTTTCATCATCAGGTAACTCTCCTCGGGTCATATAAACCAAATATGGAATAGTCCAATCAGGAATAGCGTGAAGAGCCGCCACCAATTGTGCCTCCGGGTCAGGAACAACAAGATCTTCCTTTGTAGGCAATTTGACTAAGGGGTTATGCAAAATATCAAGGAAACAATAGGTGGTACCGGCTTACGATGGGATCCCAACCAGCTTAAAGCATCAGCCGCCTCATTTTTCCTACGATCAATATGTTCCACTTGATAACCCTTGAAATGGCCAGCAATAACATCCACCTCTCGGCGATAGACCACCATGAGCGGGTCCTTGGAATCCCAAGTGCCTGAAACTTGCCGGGCCACCAAGTCCGAGTCACCAAAACACCTCACCCGGCTTCGATTCATCTCCTTAGCCATCCAAAGACCGTGGAGCAAGGCCTCATACTCAGCTGCATTATTAGTGCAAGGGAACATCAACCTTAAAACATAACAAAATTTATCACCTCGTGGGGAAGCCAAAATAACTCCAGCCCCTGAACCTTCCAACTGCCTGGATCCATCAAAATGAATAGTTCAATATGTGTTATCCGGCCTTTCCTTAGGCATCTGCAACTCTGTCCAGTCATTAATGAAGTCCACAAGTGCTTGAGACTTGATAGCTGTCTGAGGCATATATTTCAAAACATGGGGTCCGAACTCAATGGCCCACTTGGTTGCACGTCCGATTGCTTCTCTGTTTTGAATAATATCCCCCAAAGGAGCAGAGTTGATCATAGTGCAAGGATGACCCATAAAATAATGCTACAACTTGCAGCTGGCCATGAACACCCCATACACCACCTTCTGCCAATGTGGGTACCTTTGTTTGGACTCAATGAATACTTCACTGACATAATAAACCGACCGCTGAATCGGGTACTCTTTGCCCATCTCCTTTCTTTCAACAACAATCGCCACACTGACGGCTCGACTGTTAGTAGCAACATACAAAAGCAAGGGCTCCTTCTCAATAGGAGCTGCAAGAACTGGCGGCTCAGCCAATTGCTTTTTCAGTGCCTCAAACGCTTCATTAGTAGCATTACTCCAGACAAAGTTATCAGTTTTGTTCATCATCTGATACAGAGGGATGGCCTTCTCTCCCAGACAGCTTATAAACCATCTCAATGCTGCAATACGACCCGCCAGGTGCTGAACATCATTAACGGATGCCGTCTTAGCCAACAAAGTAATTTCCTTGATCTTCTCCGGGTTGGCCTCAATGCCATGCTTAGAGACCAGAAAACCCAAGAGCTTACTTGCTGGCACGCCAAAGACACATTTATCCGGGTTAAGCATCATTTTGTAAACCTGGAGATTGTCAGAGGTCTCCTTCAAATCATCTATCAAGGTCTCCTTCTGCCTGGATTTCACAACAATATCATCCACATAAGCATGCACATTGCGCCCAATCTGGCTATGAAGGCAATTCTGAACACACCGCTGATAAGTCGCCTAGGCACTCTTGAGCCCAAAAGGCATAGACACATAGCAGAAGGCTCCAAAGGGAGTGCTGAAAGTTGTCTTCTCCTGGTCCTTAATCGCCATTTTGATCTGATGATAACCAGAGTAAGCATCCAAAAAACTCAAACGCTCACAACCCGCCGTAGCATTGATGATCTGATCAATACGAGGGAGAGCAAAAGGATCAGCCGAACAAGCTTTATTAAGGTCTGTATAATCCATGCACATACACCATGTGCCATTTTTCTTAAGCACCAGCACCGGGCTAGCCAACCACTTAGGATGAAAAACTTCAACAATGAACCTAGCCGCCAAGAGCCGAGCCACTTCTTCACCAATGGCCTTACGCCTTTCTTCATTAAAACGACGAAGGAATTGCTTCACTGGCTTGAATTTTGGATCAACATTGAGAGTGTGCTTAGTGAGTTTTCCTCGGTACACCCGGCATGTCTGAAGGCTTCCATGCAAAGATGTCCCAATTCTCACGGATGAACTCAATGAGTGCGCTTTCCTATTTTGGATCCATATGAGCACTGATGCTAAACTGCTTGGGTGAGTCGCCCAGAAAAAAATCAACCAACTTAGTGTCATCGGCCGACTTAAACTTCAACACAGGTTCATGCTCAGTAGTTGGATTTTTCAAGGGGGTCATATCTATCGGGTCAACATTGTCTTTGTAGAACTTCAACTCTTCTGTTGCACAAACAGACTCAGCATAAGCGGCGTCTCCTTCTTCACATTCCATGGCTATCTTCCTGTTACTGTGCACCGTGATGGTGCCCTTATGACCCGGCATCTTGAGCTGCAGATAGACATAACAAGGCCGTGCCATAAATTTGGCGTAGGCCAGCCATCCAAACATGGCGTTATAAGGGCTCTTGATCTTAACAACCTCAAAGGTTAACTTTTCGGCCCTATAATCCTGCTCATCACCAAAAGCCACCTCCAACATTATGTTACCCACTGGATACGCCGACTTACCAGGCACCACTCCATGAAAGATAGTAGAAGACGGCTTAAGATCTTTATCAGTCAATTCCATGCGGCGAAAAGTATCATAATAAAGGATATTGATACTGCTACCTCCGTCCATGAGCACTTCTGTAAATTTGTATCCTCCAACCTGAGGAGCTACCACCAAAGCCAGCTGACCCGGATTGTCAACCTGAGGCAGGTGATCCTCACGGCTCCATACAATAGGCTGCTCAGACCATCACAAGTATCGAGGAACCACCGGCTCAACCGCATTCACTGCTTGCTTATGAATATTTTGATCTTGTTTGCATAAACTGGGCGTGAACACATGACACTGACCACTATTCAGTTGATTAGGGTTGCTCTGATAACCACATTGTTGTTGCTGATTGCCTTGGTTAGACTGCTGGTTAAAACCACCTTGACTGCCTTGGCCCTAGAATCCAGAATTTGAACCATGCCCCTGTGAGCCTGATCCTGACCCGTCGTGCAGGCCATTATGGTCCTAGTGAAAACCATAATTTTGGTACTCCTTCATGATGAAGCAATCTTTCCACATATGGGTAGATGGCTTATCCGGGGTGCTATGCTTTGGGCAAGGCTGATTCATCACTGCCTCAATATTGAACCTTGGCCCTCCAATCCGGGGTACGAATGGCTTCCCCTTACGACATTGATTATTGTTCTAAGCATTGGTATTAGCCACAAAGTCTGAACCGCCGTCCGCCTTGCGCTTACTATTATTACCTTGACCCGTCGTATTGGGCTACTGCCCCTTTCCATTTCTATTCTTCTTCCCCTTTCCAGCCTTTTCCTCATCAGATTTTGGATCCTTGGTACTATCCAAGTTGGCGTATTTGACGAGAGCCGCCATGAGCTCCCCCATATCATTACAGTGGCGCTTAAGCCGCCCAGCTTCTATTTGAGGGGAAGGAAACGACAGTTCTTCTCTAACATGAGGACAACTGAGCCGACGTTAATACTGTCTGAGGAGTCAATAATGGTTGAGATCCAGCGCACCCAATGGGTCATTTGTCGGCGTTCTGGGAACGGGGGTCCCCAGACTTGCCTGCCTGCGGCCTGCAGCGTGGCCCAAGTGGGGGCCCAGCGCGGCCCATCTTCATCAACACGACGCTCAAGACCCTCGCGAGGGGCCAAGCCTCGCGAGGCGGACGACGCGGCGCATCCTCAGGCACAGCCTCGTCAGGGTGGCTTGCGAGGAGGCGGAGAGTTCAAGGTGGGGTACCTCGCGAGGTGCCCATGACGCAAGCCATGACGACACGGGGCACCAGGCGGGTGCCAGCGTGCGCAGCATCCCTCTTTCCTCTTTGGTGCAAAGGGGGTAAGCGTATCCGCGGAGTACCGAGGCATCAGGCAAAGGTTGCCACTTCGTTGCAACGAGACCAAGACCAGGAGGACTACGAGATGGAGGTCACCATGGAGCCCAGCGCGGCGTCATCACCAGAGCCTTTGGCAGGCGAAGACTGCTTTTGTCAGGATAGATGTACTCGCTGTCCCCCTTCAAATTAGCCCGCCATTGTTGGATCCCTTCCCGCTCAATATTTGGGGAGAGGACCAGGGCCTCTATAAATAGGACTAGCCACCCACATAGTAGGGGGTTCGATTCCTGGTTGTTCGGTCTGGGATCTGAGAGAGAAAGAGAGAGAGAAAGGTGACTGAACTCTTCATAGCAGTTCATCGCCACAACCAAGGACAGACCCTCGCGAGGCTGTTCTTCCTTGTATTGTTCATCCACACCAGCCCCAGGAGGCAATCCATCCACCACACACTGGAGTAGGGTATTACACCACATCGTTGGCCTGAACCAGTATAAATCTTGTGTCTTTTGTGCAGCTCTTTCAGTAGTTCAGATCCCATCAAGACGGAGAGGTTGGAGGCGAGATTTCCGCACGCACCCCAGTGTTCGAACCTTAAGGGTCTGCCGGAACGCGAAATCCGACATTTGGCGCGCCAGGTAGGGGTGTGCCGGAATTCTTCTTCCACCGCTCCGCTCTCCTCCGACCGTCGCATCCATGTCTGACGCTCGTCGGGCCCGCGTCGAGCGCCGGGCCGCCATCGCCTCTCGCGTCACCCAGACGCCCCCCGTCGGTGGGCATCCTCGTCGTTCCCCGTCGCTCGCCGTCAATGCCGCCACCGGCCCGGTGGAGGGTGAGCTGCAGGCATCGTCTCAGCACCCGTCCGTGCGGCAAGACGGCCGCACCGCCACTCCATCACTCGCTCCAGCCGGTTCTTCGTCCCGCGTGCTCCGCGCACCCTTGGAGGCTCGGGCTGCGCTCCTCGCGGCAAACGAGCTCCTGCGCTACCGTCCCGTCGACAACGTCTATGAAGAATGGCTCGACCGCGTCGCCGAGCTTGTCCGTGCCGCAGGGGGCTCTTCCGCGCCGTCCGTCCCTCTGCGCCGCACTCCACCCCACGCGGGCAACGAAGCTCCAGAGGCGCACCAGCCGCCTCCCCTCCAAGAAGATGTCGTGGCTCCAAGGCGACTGGCCCCTGGGCGGAACCTGCTCCGCCAGGCGCCATCGCAACAAGAGCGAAGCTGCCAAGAAATCCCTTGCCCGCAGGGGGCTGCCAGGGCGCTCCCTGCTCCGGCACGCCGCGACCCTGCTCCAGCTCCGGCGCGCCAAGACCCCGCCCTAATCCTAGCTGCAGCGCGTGGGGACCCTCAAGACCAAGCTCTCCACCAACCGAGACCTTTCGTGGCCACCGCGGGCTGCCACGCCTACACCACTGAGCTGCGCAGCGTCGCGTGGCCCGGCAAGTTCAAGCCCGACCTGCCTCCTCGCTACGACGGCACAACCGATCCCGTAGAGTTCCTCCAGCTCCATGAGCTGGGCATCGAGGCTGCCGGCGGGGATGAGAAGGTCATGGCTAACTGGTTCCCCATGGCGCTGAAGGAAGGGGCGCGAACCTGGCTCTTGAATCTGGCTCCAGGCACGATCTCCTCCTGGGACCAGATGCGCGCCCGCTTCATCGCCAACTTCCAAGGTACTCGCGACCGGCCGCCCGCCGTCAGCGACATGCGCCGCATCAAGCAACAACCCGGAGAGACCCTGCAAAAGTACATCCAGCGCTTCAACAGCGCGCGCCTCAAGATCCCCAAGGTGTCCGAGGAGGCCATCATCTCCGCCTTCTCTGACGGCGTGCGTGACGTCAAGATGAAGGAGGAGCTGGCAATGCACGAAGACCTCTGCACCTCCCTGGAGCTGTTCAACTTGGCGAACAAGTGCGCCAGGGCTGAGGAGGGACGTCTCTCCCTCCTCGAGCTGCTTGCCGCGGACCCAGAAGAGAAGAAGCCCAAGGCCAAGGACGTGAAGCGCAAGGGGGCTGCCGTACTCGCGGCAGAACCAGACACCAAGCAGGGCAAGGATCTGCCCGAACCCTCCAGAGGCAGCCGGTACTGTGTGTACCATGACCTCCACACCCACAACACCAACGAATGTCAAGAGCTCCGCGCCGTGCGAGAAGGAAGGATCGGCCGTCGCCTGACCGTGCTGACCGGGGCTATGGCCGGGGAGGAGGCAGAAACCCAGGGCGCTGGGAAGACCGCGGCCCACGCCAGGGGTGGCGTGGCCAGCCTCGCGAGGACCGCTGGCGGGACTTGCCCCGCGAGGGGGACTGGAGAGACCAGCCTCGTGAGGACCGCCCTCATGGCAAGGCAGGCCTACCTCCGCTGCCGCCTCCACCAAGAAGGAACGAAGACCGCCATCAAGACGAGGGGGCTGGGGGCTTCCAGGAGCCGCGCGCGATCGCCTGCATCCTAGACGGAGCTCAAGCCCCAGCCTCCCAACGTATCTTCAAGCAGTTTGCCCGCGAAGTGAATGCAGTTCTCCCCAAGCTCGAAGCAACGTGCCCCCTCAGGTGGTCGGCGTGCCCCATCACGTTCAGCTCGGCAGACCAGCTCAAGTGCGCGGCCACTGCAGGAGTCCTCCCGATGCTCTGCTCCCCAGTCATCAGCAACGTGCTGGTCACCAAGACCCTCATCGATGGCGGGGCAGGGCTCAACGTCCTGTCCGTGGAAACATTCAACAACCTCCAAGTGCCCTACGACCAGCTTCAGCCAACCAGGCCTTTCTCCGGGATCACCGATGGTTCCACAGTCCCGATCGGGCAGGTCCGCCTCCCTGTCACCTTCGGAGCCCGCAACAACTACCGCACCGAGCTCATCGACTTCGTCGTCGCCCACATCCGCCTGCCGTACAACGCCATCCTCGGGTACCCAGCGCTGGCCAAGTTCATGGCCGTGACCCACCATGGCTACAACGTCCTCTGGCGGCATCATCATGGTGCCCTGTGAAGAGAGAGATGCAGTGTGTTCCCTGGAGCGAGCCTTTCAGGCCGTGTTGCTAGAAGACCCGGATCGCGAAAGCAGGAGGCTTCCTGAGACCACCCCCAAGAAGAAGAAGACGTCGTCAGGCTCGACCCCTCAGGAGGCAGGCCCCTCAGGGCCCGTGTCTGCCCAGGGGGACCCTCCTTCCATCGCATAGGAAAGCGCGCCCGGCGCCCTCCTCAGGCAGGGCTCGGGAGCTCTCACCTGGAGGGCCATCGACCTAGCCAGGGTCACGAGGGAGGCGGTTGGGCACCATGTGGAGGCGTGCTTCGCAGCATGTTTCCCTCGAGAGGGAGCCAGGCGAGGAAGATCAGACCAGCAAGAGTTCGTTGACGAGGCCATTCAAGAGCTACAGGAGACAAGGATCATGAGAGGTTGCCGCCGCTTGCCAGCTGTGGCCCCACATCCAGGCGAGGATGGTGGGCTGCGCGTCTGCGTCGACGTACCAGGGCTCAATCAGATCGCCACAACGGAGTGCCTCTGGCCCTTGCAAGTGGGGCGCTGCGGAGGTCCACCCCACAGCTATGTTCGCATGCCTTACGGCCTGCCGAGCATGGCTGTGGCGTACCAGCACCTCATGAGGGGCATTGTGGAGGCTCAGGAAGACAGGCGGTCCGCGGCTCTGGCTCAGGTGGAGACAGCTTGCGAGGAGTCACCAGTGCCTCCGGAGCCTCCTGAGGCTCCGGGGCCTGGGGGCTCGTGAGGATCGGCTTCCGCAGCTCGCCAAGCCTGCTGCACCAACACCACCTCGCCAACGACATCCTCAGGTGACATCTTTCAAGTTCTGTTCTCAGCTGGGAGCACCCTCCCAGGATTGCATCACTCCCAGGCCGCGTGGGTCCGTCCCCGCGGCATGTATCTGCATTTACCTTTCCGTCGTTAGTTTGCCTTGTTGGGGGCGCCCCTCGGGCTGCATCATCCCCAAGCCGTTCGGGCCAGACCCAGCGGTGTGTATCCCCCTAGCGTTTATTTCCAACTATGCATTGCCTATCACGCTTAGCTGCATGGTGCCTGTCCGTGGCATCTTCTCTTCCCATGTCGGCCACTTGCACATTAAAGGGGGGTGCCTGAGCATCGCGACTCAGGGCTCTTACTGGCTCTCCAGCCCTCACCCTCTGGCCTTGTCCACGGCATCGCGACCTGGCATACTAGCGACAGCTGAGACAAGCTCGAGGGCCGGGACCCAAGGATGTAGAGTACCGGCATCTAACCAAATTTTGCAGGGACACATCTCAAGATATGGCCCAGTGCCAGGCGCAACCTGCCCAGAGGTAGGGCCTCGTGAGTCCCGCGCTGGCTCACAGGTGCCCAGATACACCTCACCCAGCTCTACCGTGCCGGTCACGTGTCAGGGCGGGGCTGTATACGCCCCGGGGGCTCCTCCCGGAGGGGAGCCCCCTCCCACGTACCAGTGGAAGCACCATGCTCCGCGCTGGCTGACGACACTGCCGAGGAGCGGCTATGCCCGTACACATACGGAAGCGCTATGCTCCGCGCTGGTGATAAACAACTGAGGGTGGCCTCCGGGCCGCGTTAACCTCAGGGAGCCTAGAGCTTAGTGGCTGGCCTCATCGCAACGCCTCCCCTCGGGAGCGCCGCGCGAGGGGGCTGGGCACGGGGGCTACGGCTGGGTCACGCCTAGACGTACGCCGCCCAGCCAGGCCCCTCGGGCCTGGTTCGCCGCGCGTCTCTCCCCGAGCGGAGCCAAGGTATGAAGGCCGTTTGCGCGTCAAGGGGGACCCCAGGGCATCGTGACCCAGGGGCCTAACTGGTCCCGTAGCCCCTCACTCCTTAGTTCCGAAAGGCTATGCTGGGTGAGGTACGCGCAGGGCCGGGCTCTGCAGACGTAGAACGGTAGCCACGCTTACATCTCGCCTCATCACCCGCTGTTCGCGCGTCAAGGGGGACTCCTAAGCATCGCGACTCAGGGGCCTAACTGGCTCCGTAGCCCCTCACTCCTTAGTTCCGAAAGGCTATGCTGGGTGAGGTACGCGCGGAGTCAGGCTCTGCAGACGTAGAACGGAAGACACGCCTACATCACGCTTCCCTACTTGTTGTTCGCGTGCCAAGGGGGACTCCTGAGCATCGCGACTCAGGAGCCTAACTTGTCACGTGGTCCCTCACTCCTTTGGTCCCGTCCTGGTTTCCGGTCGGGGCTAATGTTGGGTGAGGCATGCGCGGGGCCGGGCTCTGCCGGCGTAGAACACAAGCAAGTAGGGAAGAAAAGCATAAAATTCAAGGAACTTAAAAGCAAATATTACAGTCCATACTGTCAGTCTCAATGCCAAACGCAAGTTTAAATGCCTCCCCGAGGCGTGATGCATGTGCAGGAACCTAAAGAAGAGTAGGGATGGGACGGAGTCACTCGTCGGCGCTGGTTTCGCCTTGTGGAACGGCAGGGTCGGCGGCGCCTTGCTTCGGCCTGGTGCTGAAGGCCCGGAACTTCTCCAGCAGCGCCTCCACGCGCCCCTTCACGGCTTCGACAGCGGCAGCAACACCCTCGCCGCTCACCGGTTCCAGCAGGGCGTCGAGGTCGGTGTTGGGATCGCGGAGGTAGACGTGGGCGAAGACCCGTGTTAGCGCGGCAGAAGACAGGACGTGCGCCTCGGCCTCGGCCGCGGGGCCGATGCCAAGGACGACGTCCCCAAGAGCCTTGACCAGGAAGGGAAGCAGCTTGGCGGGGCCATCCTCGTCACCAGCTAGCGGGCTGTCCAAGCCGCTCTCGTAAAGCATCTTCAACGAAGCGCAGGCGTCCTTCTCCATGTCCACGAAGGCCACGCGATCTTCGGCAAGGACCTGAGCCTTGGCGTCCAGCTCGGTCGTCGTCGCCTCCAGCTCTTGCTTCCGCATGCCTAGACGCTCGCGGCGCTTCTTGAGCTTGGCCTCCGAGTCCTCGAGCGCCGCCTCACGCGCCTTCGCCCCCTTCTCCTGCTCTTGGCGAAGGCGAACCTCCTACGCAAGTTGGCCCCACAGGCCTTGCAGCTCGTCCTCCAGCGCCTTGCAGCGGTCGCGGGCCTTGACCGCTTCCCCCAGGGCCGCGTCACGAGCAATCTTCGCCTCAAGAACGGCCCGCTTCTCCTCGTCGCAGGCCGTCGAGGCCTGAACCAGCGCCGTCCGGATCGAAGCATCAGAGCGAATCCACCCCGAAGCTAGTTCCAGATGCCCGGCCACCAGGCGAGGGTCGGCGCCGAGAAGGTCCTGACGCAGCCAGTCCAATTCAGCAGCAGCATGCTCCAAGACGGAGGAAGAAGATGGAGGAGCCTCGGCGCGCTCCAGGATGACAGGAGGAGCTGAGGGAGCGGTGGCCAGCAAAACGGGAGGAGAAGGTGGCGGCGGCAAGGCCGCCGAATCCCGAGCCAACGTTCGCTCCGTCTCCCCAGCCGTGGCAGTGGCGCCAGACAAGGACACTTCAGGAGTCACCTGGGCCATGGGGGCTGAGCTCGCCCCCGCCAGCATGGCCGAACCTCCTGAGGGCGACCGACCAGGAGAAGCCCGCGCACTATGATCGCCCCCTTTCACAGGCGGGGGCGCTGCCGCGGATGGAGCCTCGGGACGGCGCCTGCCTACTCAAGAGAAGCAATCATCAAGCCTCGTCGGCAGAATGAGAAACAAGAGAACAAGGATCAAGCGCTTACGGGTCATCGCCGGTGAGCTCGGGCAGCTTTCGGCCCAACTTCAAGCTAAACAGCCGGCTGGAAGGGTCGACCTTGGGAGCAGAAGGCGCGGCAGCGGACTGCCCCGGGGTAGGGGCAGGCCCGCGGGGGACCAGCCCGGTCCTGTCCTTCTTTGGGATCGGGGGCGAGCTCCCGCTACCCAGCACATCGTCATCGTCATCATCATAATCATCATCGCTCGGCGATAGGCGGAGAGTATGGGGTGAGCGCCGAGGGAGGGGAGCCCTCGACTCTCCGTCAGTCGCCCCGGAGTCGGGCCCCTCTCCCCGCTCCTCTTCATACACCTCCTCGCTGGAGTCACCGGAGGGCACGTCCACCAGTCCTTCAGAAGGCGCCACGGGCACGAGGCCGACCCCGTTGAAAACGGGCATGGACTTAACCACCTGCTCCCAGTCGCTGCGAAGAAACAAGGGCTCGGGAGCGCCCTCCAACTTTGCCACCATGCCCCCATGTAGGATGGAAAGTATGTCTAGAGGGGGGGTGATTAGACTACTTGACCAATTAAAAACTTAGCCTTTTCCCAATTTTAGTTCTTGGCAGATTTTAGCTATCTTAGAGCAAGTCAAGCAATCATCACACAATTCAAGCAAGCATGCAAAGAGTTTATTGGCAGTGGAAAGTAAAGCATGCAACTTGCAAGAATGTAAAGGTAAGGGTTTGGAGGATTCAAACGCAATTGGAGACACGGATGTTTTCCCGTGGTTCGGATAGGTGGTGCTATCCTACATCCACGTTGATGGAGACTTCAACCCACGGAGGGTAACGGTTGCGCGAGTCCACGGAGGGCTCCACCCACGAAGGGTCCATGAAGAAGCAACCTTGTCTATTCCACCATGGCCATCGCCCACGAAGGACTTGCCTCACTAGCGGTAGATCACGAAGTAGGCGATCTCCTTGCCCTTACAAACTCCTTGGTTCAACTCCACAATCTTGTCGGAGGCTCCCAAGTGACACCTAGCCAATCTAGGAGACACCACTCTCCAAGAAGTAACAAATGGTGTGTTGATGATGAACTCCTTGCTCTTGTGCTTCAAATGATAGTCTCCCCAACACTCAACTCTCTCTCTCATAGGATTTGGATCTGGTGGAAAGAAGATTTGAGTGGAAAGCAACTTGTGGAAGGCTAGAGAGCAAGATTCATATGGTAGGAATGGAATATCTTGGTCTCAACACATGAGTAGGTGGTTCTTTCTCAGAACATATGAGTAGGAATGGTGTATGTGTTCTGATGGCTCTTTCTTCGAATGAAGAGGTGGTGGAGGGGTATATATAGCCTCCACACAAAATCCAACCGTTACACACAATCTTCCAATCTCGGTGGGACCGAATCAGAAAACTCGGTCTGGCCGAAGTGGTAAACCTAGTGACCGTTAGGAATCTCGGTGGGACTGAGATGCAACTCGGTAGGACCGATTCGGTTAGGGTTTGGGCATAACGTAATCTCGGTGAGACCGATCGCACAAACTCGGTGAGACCGAGTTCGGCAATTAGCTAACCAGAGAGTTGGTCAGGCAAACTTGGTGGGACCGACTTGCTCTTTCAGTGAGACCGAAAAGTTACAAGAAGGAAACATAGAGTTTACCTTGCATTCTCGGTGGGACCGATTCGCTCTTTCGGTGAGACCGAAAAGTTACGAAAGGGAAACAGAGAGTTTGCAAGCCCATCTCGGTGAGACCGAGAATCTTATCGGTAGGACCGAATTGCTAGGGTTTGGCAGTGGCAAATGACAAGTGAAACTCGGTGGCGCCGGATTGACAGAATTGGTATGACCGAGTTTGGCTGAGGATTTTGGAGCATATCATTAAGCACATAAAGTAAGAGGCTCATTAAGCAACACCTCATCCCTCCTTAATAGTATTGGCTTTTCCTAAAGACTCAATGTGATCTTGGATCACTAAAATATAAAATGAAGAGTCTTGAACTTTTGAGCTTGAGCCAATTCTTTGTCCTTAGCAGTTTGAGGGCTCCACTTTCACATCCATGCCATGCCAATCATTGAGCTTTCCTGAAATAATCATCTTGGAATAGCATTAGCTCAATGAGATATATGTTGTTATGAATTACCAAAACCACCTAGGGATAGTTGCACTTTCAATCTCCCCCTTTTTGGTAATTGATGACAACATATAGATCAAAGCTTCGACAAATGATAATAATCATGAAATACATCGTCGCTTCGAGAAGTATGTGATAAGTAAGAGCTCCCCCTAAATTTGTGCATATTTAAATTTTCTTTGGACTGCAAATGCACAAGGAGTTAGAATCATGGGTTACTCTTCCATGTCACATACATCTTGGTGGAGCGCTAAAAAATGATAAGATTGAAATACATGCACTCATCACCAAGAATAGTGAATGATCACAAACAATAGATAGAATGATAATATTTAAGCAAGCATTAAGCAACCATTAAGTGTAGCTTATGATCAAACACATGATCATCGATGTATCACAAGCATAAGGACGTAGTATCTCACACACAAGCAAACAAAGTTCGAAAAGCCACCAAATAAAACAAGAGAGAATAAAAGCAACACACTCTCTCGAAGCCTATGATCTATACATCTTCTCCCCCTTTGGCAACAAGTTACCAAAAAGTTCCTAGAAAATGCATAGTGCGAAATTGACGCTCAGGCTTGATCTTTAGGTGGTGGTGGGGTTCGGAGCACGCCAAGGATGAAGCCTTCAGTAGAAGTGGTCAGAGTCGAGGCTGAAGTGGATGCTGGAGCTGGTGGAACGGAGGCTGTAGCTGGTGCAAACGTTGTAGCTCTAGTGTCAGCAACTGGCAGTGCAGACGACCTCGGACCTCGTGGCACCCTCGCAAACGCATCAGTTGTGGTCCTGCCTCTCCTCTCGTTCATGTCCTCCTGAAGCTGCTCCACGGCGGTCTGTATTTCTGTCACCTTGATGTCCATGTCATAGAACCTCTGTTCCATGATCCTCTCTAGGCTCGCCTGGTTCTGAGTCAGGGTGGCAAGTGCTTGCTCAATACGCAGGGTGGACGCTATCAGGTAACCGAGCTGCTCTTGTTTGGTCTTCAAGAAGTATTCAGATGCCTCCGCTTGAGTAGGCATCCTGGCAGCTTTCTCCTTCTTCGCCTTTTCCTTCTGAGCTTGTGCATGTGCAGATGAGGGTTCATTCTCAGTCATAACCACTTGGTTATCCTCAAAATCTGGGCGGATGGGCAGGTGTTCCTTATCTAATAAATACACGCCTGTGCCCATCTTGGAGTTGATAAGCTCCTGAATCTGTGGGGCATACCCACAACTCCTCTTCTGGTCTGCAGCTGTCCTCTTGATTGTTTCCACAGTGAGACTCATGACCTTGAATTTCTGAGGCACGTCAAAGACATGAAGCAAGTTGATCGCGTGACCTCTGATCATCTTGTGATCTCTAGATTTGGGCAGAAGGGTGTGCCTAAGGATCTAGTTGATCGTAGGCAATCCTGAGAGCAGATAGTGCACTGAGCCAAACTTGAACGTGTCAAGCGCTTCATTCGGGATCTCCTTGTACATGTTCGACATGGAGTTGTGATCCATCTTTTTCTTGGCATAAATGTCCAAGTAATCCACTTGCTCCTCTGGGGCATTGATCAACTTCGCCCATTCTTCCACAGTGGATTGGTACCTTGTACCCTCTGACATCCATGTGATCCTGCCATCCGGATAAAAGTGTGCTGTGGAGTAGAGTTGCATAATCAGCTCCTCGTTCCACTTTGTGAGCTTCTGCCCAACAAAGTCTGCAACTCCACACGCACTAAAGCTGTCAAAAACACCGGGGTAGTGCTCTTTATTATCCTTGATGTAGGTCTAGTCGACCCATCTCATGTCACAAACGATCGGCTTCTTGTCAAGCAAAACAGTCTCATAGAAGTCTGCCTGCTCCTTGGTGTGAAATCTGTAATCCACGGTAGTCCTTCTCCTAGAAGCATACGGATCTGCTTCTCTCCATTTCCTCAGCCCTGAATCTCTCCTGAGCTTCATATCCTCAGCCACAGGATGAGCATCGTTGTGGTCTGGGATCTTGGGCTTGAGCTTCCGAAGGACACTCTCTTCCTCTTCTTCGATAGCTTCAGGCACTCGGGCCTTGTTCTTTTCTACAGCTGGGATGCTTCGTGTGTTCCTCTTTGGTGCACTCTTAGGCTTAGATGCAGCCTTAGGTGCTTCCTTGGGCTTGGATGCAGCTGTTCCTGACCTTATAGCATCTCCCATGAATTTGGCTGCCTTGGGTGCTGGTGCAGCAACCTCTTCTTCTTCTTCCTCCTCATCTACCATGATGGAGGCCTTCCCAAGCACTCTGGCTACAGTCTTCTTGACTCTCTCTTTCCTCTTCTTGCCCTCAGCAGCAATGGGCTCAGTGGGAGCAGGTTTCACAGTTGAAGCCCTAGCCTTTGACATGGGCTGCCTGCCTGCTGGCCTTTTGATTTTCAGCCCTGGCTTTGTGCCTGCTGCTGGCTCAGCTCTCTTTGATGTGGCCTCTTCCTCTGCCACATAGTCTTCATCCTCAGAATCAGACGTTCTCTTCTTCCTTTGACGTGTGGCAGCCTTGGGCAGATTGCTGGGGGTGCTCCTGCTGCCATCATCAGAAGAACTTGAGGGGCTAGTGCCCTCACTCATCACAACTTGCTGCTCAGACACATTCTGGCTGTCACTTTGATCAGACATGTTGCACACTAACTACTGACCCTGTGAATAGATTATGGATAAGATAGAGTGGATGAGCATCACAAAAAAGCAGAGATTTTTGCAAAAGATTAATTCAAAAACTTAGTTTTAGTTTTCCACAGAAAGCATCTCGGATCTACCGATTTTCAAACTCGGTGACACCGAAGCAGTTTTGGCACCAGAACTGGTGAACTCGGTTAGACCGAGTCACAGTTCGGTGGCACCGAGACTGCTAGGGTTTCACAGAATTCCAAAATCGGTCGCACCGATAAGTTATTCTCGGTCAGACCGAGTTTCACTTGTGCAATGGCAAAAGCCAGATCGCCGGGACCGAGTTTTTCAACTCGGTGGGTTCGAGCTGGTTTCGGCGGAAACCTAACCCTAAAATTTTAGAATTAAACCTATTCTACGAGATCATTGACTGGATAGGAGTGTTTTAATCGTGGCAAGAATCATAATGATCACAATGTGCTAGGAATCGGAGTGGAGAATAGCACAAAGATCGAGTCCATACCCTAGTTCGGCGGAGACTCGCTACGGCGGGGCATAATTCCGTTGACGGCGGCGGAGACCAGCGACTGGAGGCTGCTGGTGGCGAGAAGACGATCCGGAGACCACGAAGGCAGAGCAGGCTATCGCGCGGGCGAAGAGGTTTCGGAGAAATTTCCAAAATTTTGCCCGTCACTATATATAGCCCGACCCTGTCGTTGTGACCGAGTGGAACAACTCGGTGGCACCGAGATGCAAAACTGTGTGCAGTTATTGCAACTCGGTGTGACCGAAAAGTTCAAATCGGTTGCACCGAGATCGAAAACCTAGATCAACTTAGTGAACTCGGTAGGACTGAAAATGGAGTATCGGCCAGACCGAGATTCATAAAGAGGTTTTGGAAGTTTAAGTCTATGAAGAATTGGGGACTCCGAGCGCTCCTCACACAGAGTGGTTCGAATCTGACTTGATCAAGTTTTGTGATGCAGCATGAATAGAGTTTGAGACGAGAAAAGCATAGATAGCTAGAGGAGGTTCTTAGGCATTCTTGTCCATCCACTTGGCAAAAGAAGAAAGCCAAACAATCAAAACAACAAGTGGATGTCCTCAAATAAGTAAAATATGCAACCAACATGCTCACACAATAAGATGGCAAATTAAATATGTGGCAAAGCATGCACAACCAATTCTAGCATCTATCAAGCAATTTGCGATGACTAGGTCATCTATATATGAGTATATTGACTTAGGAGTCAAGTGAGAACACTTGATCGTAGGTCATACTCATCGTTTAAGCTCAAGTGGGGTTACCACTTTTACATAAAGCATTGTTGTATTCACATCTTTAGAGTTGCTTTAGCTCAAGTCTTAGGGTAAAGCTCCCCCTAGATGTGATATCCCCCCTAAGAGGGATGAACTAACCTTGGGTTTTGTCGATGATGACTTCATGTAGATGTTGCAGATGTGGATGCTCAATGTTGATGTAGATCACTTGGAGCTATCCATTTGAGTGAATTGCACTTTCAATACCTACATGGGTTAGTCCCACAAGGAACAAACAAGGATATCCATAGACATAGAGTGATGCACACACAAGATGATGTCCATGAAAACTTTAGGTTACCTTGTCCCTTGTCTTACCAACAAGAGGGTTTGTGACTCCTTGAACTAGTGCAAGATGTGGAAGTTGATTGCACTTGTTCTTGCCAAAATGATAAGAGTGAAGTATGTTGGCGAAGTCACCCTCAAGAACTCTCTAGTTCTTCTTCTTTTGGATCCACACCATCTTGATGGGAATCCTTGGAGTTGTAGTCGTACTTGATGAAGTGGAACTTGAAGTAGTCTTGGGAATCCACTTGACTAAGGTCTTAGGAGCTTCTTCAAATGCATCAATCTCCTCTTGAAGCTTGTCCTTGCCTTTTTGCTTGTAGTCTTGTGGTGGAAGATCATCTTGAGCTTGTGTTCCCTTGAAGGAAGTGTCATACTTCTCTTGTTGAGGAACAAACTTTGTCTTGGGGTATTGATCTTCTTCCCATTCAACTCCATTGGCATTGAACTTTCGTTCAAAACCAACACCTTGATTCTTCCGGTGCATTCCTTGCTTGCGCACAATTTCCTCGAATTGCTTACTTCCGGCAAGGCTCTTGTAAACACCTTTCTCTATAATTCCCTTCAATAAGCTATTTTCTTGCTCAAGTGTAACTTGGCTAAGAGAATCATTAGTGGAATCAAGAGAACTACTAGAAGCAACAATATTGGATTTAGCATGATCATTGTTACTACTAGAGGAAGAATCTTTCTTATTCTTGTTACTAGTCTTGACTTGAGGCATGTAGGTGGATAAAAGTAAACGCTTGGCAATGTGAGAAGAACTTTTCTTGCGGAGATCATTATTGATTGCTTTTAAGAACTCATGCTCTTGCTCAAGATTGAGCTTTTCAAAGCGTAGTTTCTCATGAGCTCTTAAAAGTTCTCGATGATCTTCGAAGATAGTTTCATGGGCTAACTTAAGAGTGTTTAGTTCTTTAGTTAGAGCCTCAATCTTCTCCTTATCATTGTCATTCGTTTTAGCATGATTAATTGATATTTCACCATAATATTCTTCACTAGAGTTGTCAACAAGCAAATCATCATCACCTAACAAGTCATCTTCATCACTATTAAAGTCAACGTACTCGGGGTGTGTTACCTTAGGACCTTTGGCCATGAAGCATCTTCCAATTCCTTCATTTGGTGAGTCAAATATGTCGTAGGAGTTGGTTGACACAAGTGCTAGACCGGCAACACCTTCATCTTGAGTATCTTCGAAGTCGGAGTGATAACTTCTCTCGGAGTGGCTGTCGGAGTCGGAGCCGGATACCCATTCACCAACATGAGCTTGATGTCTTCGTTTTGTATAGCTCCTTGATGATTTTTCCTTCCTTTCCGAGTCCTTGCTTCTCCGTGAGTATCTTCGTTCATAACGATCATCTCTACTCCTTCTCTCTCTTGGTGGAGATTCTTTGCTTCTTCTTTTTGGAGAATCTTCTCTTCTCTTGTAGGGAGCCGTACACTCATTGGAATAGTGTCCGGGTCTTCCACAATTATAGCAGTTTCGCTCTCGACTAGAAGATGTTTTGTCATTGTAGGACCTTGTCTTGAAGCTTCTATCTTTGTTTCTACTCTTGTAGAACTTGTTGAAGTTCTTCACCATTAAGCTCAATTCTTCATTGAAGTTTTGTTTCTCACTTGATGATGTGGGGACTTCACATGACGCTTTGTAGGCACCACTTGATTTATTGTGAAGTTCCTCTTTATCCTTGAGTGACATCTCATGAGCAACAATCCTTCCAATTACTTCCGTTGGCTTGAGATCTTTGTAGTTGGGCATCATTTGGATTAATGTGCACACGGTATCATATTTCCCATCCAAGGCTCTTAGGATCTTCTTGATGATGAATCTATCGGTCATCTCTTCACTTCCTAAGCCGGCAATCTCATTTGTGATGAGAGCAAGCCTAGAGTACATTTCCGCGACACCTTCACCATCCTTCATCTTGAACTTGTCAAGTTGACTTTGGAGCACATCCAACTTGGATTCCTTGACGGAGTCGGTTCCTTCGTGCATATCAATCAAAGTATCCCAAATTTCCTTTGCATTCTCAAGGCGGCTGATTTTGTTGAATTCTTCGGGGCACAATCCGTTGAAGAGAATATCACAAGCTTGAGCATTGTATTGCAACATCTTCAACTCATCCGCGGTAGCTTCACGGTTTGGTTCTCTCCCATCAAAGAACTCACCTTGCAAACCAACACAAACAATAGCCCATACGGCGGGGTTATGTCCAGGAATATGCATTTTCATTTTATGCTTCCAACTAGCAAAATTAGTGCCATTGAAATAAGGACCTCTATGGTGATAATTTCCCTCGCTATACGCCATACTCTCCTAGGTTGTGAAACCAAGGCTATGACCACCAAAAGCTATGGAGATCAAGCCAAATGGAGACCAAAGCTCTGATACCACTTGTAGGATCGAAAGTATGTCTAGAGGGGGGGTGATTAGACTACTTGACCAATTAAAAACTTAGCCTTTTCCCAATTTTAGTTCTTGGCAGATTTTAGCTATCTTAGAGCAAGTCAAGCAATCATCACACAATTCAAGCAAGCATGCAAAGAGTTTATTGGCAGCGGAAAGTAAAGCATGCAACTTGCAAGAATGTAAAGGTAAGGGTTTGGAGGATTCAAACGCAATTGGAGACACGGATGTTTTCCTGTGGTTCGGATAGGTGGTGCTATCCTACATCCACGTTGATGGAGACTTCAACCCACAGAGGGTAACGGTTGCGCGAGTCCATGGAGGGCTCCACCCATGAAGGGTCCACGAAGAAGCAACCTTGTCTATTCCACCATGGCCATCGCCCACGAAGGACTTGCCTCACTAGCGGTAGATCCTCACGAAGTAGGCAATCTCCTTGCCCTTACAAACTCCTTGGTTCAACTCCACAATCTTGTCGGAGGCTCCCAAGTGGCACCTAGCCAATCTAGGAGACACCACTCTCCAAGAAGTAACAAATGGTGTGTTGATGATGAACTCTTTGCTCTTGTGCTTCAAATGATAGTCTCCCCAACACTCAACTCTCTCTCATAGGATTTGGCTCTGGTGGAAAGAAGATTTGAGTGGAAAGCAACTTTGGGAAGGCTAGAGATCAAGATTCATATGGTAGGAATGGAATATCTTGGTCTCAACACATGAGTAGGTGGTTCTTTCTCAGAACATATGAGTAGGAATGGTGTATGTGTTCTGATGGCTCTCTCTTCGAATGAAGAGGTGGTGGAGGGGTATATATAGCCTCCACACAAAATCCAACCGTTACACACAATCTTCCAATCTCGGTGGGACCGAATCAGAAAACTCGGTCTGGCCGAAGTGGTAAACCTAGTGACCGTTAGGAATCTCGGTGGGACTGAGATGCAACTCGGTAGGACCGATTCGGTTAGGGTTTTGGCATAACGTAATCTCAGTGAGACCGATCGCACAAACTCGGTGAGACCGAGTTCGGCAATTAGCTAACCAGAGAGTTGGTCAGGCAAACTCGGTGGGACCGACTTGCTCTTTCGGTGAGACCGAAAAGTTACAAGAAGGAAACATAGAGTTTACCTTGCATTCTCGATGGGACCGATTCGATCTTTCGGTGAGACCGAAAAGTTACGAAAGGGAAACAGAGAGTTTGCAAGCCCATCTCGGTGAGACCGAGAACCTTATCGGTAGGACCGAATTGCTAGGGTTTGGCAGTGGCAAATGACAAGTGAAACTCGGTGGCGCCGGATTGACAGAATCGGTATGACCGAGTTTGGCTTAGGGTTTAGGTCATTTGTGGATATGGGAAAGTAGTTGAGGATTTTGGAGCATATCATTAAGCACATAAAGTAAGAGGCTCATTAAGCAACACCTCATCCCTCCTTAATAGTATTGGCTTTTCCTAAAGACTCAATGTGATCTTGGATCACTAAAATATAAAATGAAGAGTCTTGAACTTTTGAGCTTGAGCCAATTCTTTGTCCTTAGCATTTTGAGGGCTCCACTTTCACATCCATGCCATGCCAATCATTGAGCTTTCCTGAAATAATCATCTTGGAATAGCATTAGCTCAATGAGCTATATGTTGTTATGAATTACCAAAACCACCTAGGGATAGTTGCACTTTCACCCCAACCAGAGATTGAAGAACCGCGTCCACGTCTTGTTCGTCCACATGCCCGGGGCTCAGATGAGGCCTCCACATCGGAGAAGAGTACTCCCGGAGTGGAGCCAGCTGCTGCTCCAAGAACTCCCTCAACAGTGATGCACCAGTCAACTTCGCCGTCGCCATGTTGGCTGGCCTCAAGTCTGCATCCATCTTCTCCAACACCGGCTTCGCGCGGGGATCCGCGAGCTCCGCCCGGCACCAGTTACTGGCGCTCACGGCCTGCTCCGTGGGCGGGATCAGCCGAGGGTGGACGCGCCCGGCGTCAACCAAGACCCACTTGCTCCGGAAGCCATCAGCCCTCTTCCCGAGACTCGAGATGGTAATGGTGCTGCCATGCGCGACGAAGCTCGCACATGCGGAAGGTGAACTGCCAGTAGTCCGGAGGTAGAAGAAGTGGCACAGGAAGGCCACCGAGGGCTGCACCCCTATGTGGTCCTCACAGTAGTAAGCGAAGATCGCCAGGAGAAGGACAGAGTTGGGGTGGAGATGCAGAGCCAGCAAGTTGTAATGGCGGAGGACAGAGAAGAAGAACTCGGAGAAGGGAGGCACCAAGCCCACTGCGATGGCGCTCACAAAGAAAGGGTAATAGGTGCTCCCTCGACCTTCAGGGGAGGCGGAGCCGACCTTGAACACCTCCGTCCCGAGGACGCCCTGCGCCGCCGCCATCCGGCACAGCCGGGCAAAGGTGGCCTTGGACACAGTCGGCGGGTCCAGAGCAGGGGAATACCAAGCTTCGGCCGGAGGCTTGCGAGGTGCCATGGCTTCCTAGGTCGCGCAACCGGAGTAGATCTGGAAGTTTGGAGGAAGAAAGGGGAGGCGCAAGAAAGGGGATCTGAGAAGCAACCAGAGAAAGCAAGGGCGAAGTCTGGGAAGATGCCTCTCCCTTGTCAACCCGCGCGGTTGCTAAGGCGCCACGTCCAATCAACCGCCACGCGGCATCCAAGGCCGCAGGCTGTTGGGGCCCGCGGCGCTTCGCCCTTGCCCTTTCGCCTCTCAGCACGGCCAAGTCCATGCGCGCCTTGGGCCCGGGAGCTACTGTCGGCGTTCTGGGAACGGGGGTCCCCAGACTTGCCTGCCTGCGGCCTGCGGTGTGGCTCAAGTGGGGGCCCAGCGCGGCCCATCTTCATCAACACGAGGCTCAAGACCCTCGCGAGGGGCCAAGCCTCGCGAGGCGGACGACGCGGCGCATCCTCAGGCACAGCCTCGTTAGGCTGGCTCGCGAGGAGGCGGAGAGTTCAAGGCGGGGTACCTCGCGAGGTGCCCATGACGCAAGCCATGATGACACGGGGCACCAGGCGGGTGCCAACGCGCGCATCGTCCCTCTTTCCTCTTTGGTGCAAAGGGGGCAAGTGTATCCGTGGAGTACCGAGGCATCAGGCAAAGGTTGCCACTTCGGTGCAACGAGACCAAGACCAGGAGGACTATGAGACGAAGGTCACCATGGAGCCCAGCGCGGCGTCATCACCAGAGCCTTTGGCAGGCGAAGACTGCTTTTGTCAAGATAGATGTACTTGCTGTCCCCCTTCAAATTAGCCCGCCATTGTTGGATCCCTTCCCGCTCAATATTTGGGGAGAGGACCAGGGCCTCTATAAATAGGACTAGCCACCCACATAGCAGGGGGTTCGATTCCTGGTTGTTAGGTCCGGGATCTGAGAGAGAAAGAGAGAGAGAGAAAGGTGACTGAACTCTTCATAGTAGTTCATCACCACAGCCAAGGACAGACCCTCGCGAGGCTGTTCTTCCTTGTATTGTTCATCCACACCAGCCCCAGGAGGCAATCCATCCACCACACACTGGAGTAGGATATTACACCACATCGGTGGCCCGAACCAGTATAAATCTTGTGTCTTTCATGCAGCTCTTTCAGTAGTTTAGATCCCATCGAGACGGAGAGGTTGGAGGCGAGATTTCCGCGCGCACCCCAGTGTTCGAACCTTAAGGGTCTGTCGGAACCCGAAATCCGACATCGTCGACTCGCCTTCCCCCTGGATGCAAGTGTCCAAGTCAAGAATCGACATGGGCAGTTTGCATGTATCCTTAAAATTCTGAATGAAACGGGACTTCAATTCCGCCCATGATCTAATGGAATTGGCGGGCAATCCCTTCAACCTGTTACAAGCTGGCCATCCAACATCATGGTGAAATATTTAGCACATGTAGCATCACTAACGTCCAGCATCTCCATGGCCATCTCATAGCTTTCAATCCAAGCCTCAAGGGGCTGATCTGCCGTGTAATTAGGCACCTTGCGAGGTCCCTTAAAATCCTTGGGAAGATGCTCATTGAGCAAAGCCGGTACTAGGCACGGTACACCAAGGGTTCTAGAGGTCACTCCAGTCCCCATAGGCACCGATGGGTAAACCAGAGATCGTTGTTGAGCCACCAGCTCAACCTCTCGACGCGCCCCGCTTTGATCCACCAAAACCTGAACATTTTTATCCGCACGCGCCAGGTAATGCTATAGGATCGAGAAGAGGTGTCTAGAGGGGGGGGGGGTGAATAGACTCTTAGCAAGAAAATGTGCAGTTTTTAATTTCTTTAACTTGAAGTGGAGTTTTGGCACAAGTTTGAACATTCACAATACATACCAAGCAAGCATTTCAAGAGTATATGAGCCGTGGAAAGTAAATCATGCAATTTGCAAGAATGTAAAGGGATGGGATTAGAGTGTGCAAACGCAAATGGAGACATGAAGATTTTTGGCGTGGTTCCGATAGGTGGTGCTATCGTACATCCACATTGATGGAGACTTTAACCCATGAAGGGTAACGGTTGCGCGAGTCCACAGAGGGCTCCACCCATGAAGGGTCCATGAAAAAGCAACCTTGTCTATCCCACCATGGTCGTCGCCCACGAAGGACTTGCCTCACTAGGGTAGATCTTCACGAAGTAGGTGATCTCCTTGCCCGTACAAACTCCTTGGTTCAACTTCACAATCTTGACGGAGGCTCCCAAGTGACACCTAGCCAATCTAGGAGACACCACTCTCCAAGAGGTAAGAAATGGTGTGTTGGTGATGAACTCCTTGCTCTTGTGCTTCAAATGTTAGTCTCCCCAACACTTAGCTCTCTCTCATAGGATTGGATTTGGTAGAAAGATGATTTGAGTGGAAAGCAACTTGGGGAAGGCTGGAGATCAAGATTTATGTGGTTGGAATGGAATATCTTGACCTCAACACAAGTGTAGGTGGTTTTCTCTCAGAAAATGTACGTTGGAAGTGTAGGCATGTTCTGATTGCTCTCTCACTTCATGAAGAGTGGGTGGAGGGGTATATATAGGCTCCACACAAAATCTAACCGTTACACACAAATCACCAAACTCGATGGGACTGAATCATACAACTCGGTCAGACTGATTTAGTTCATAATGTGACCGTTAGGGTTTTTGGTGGGACCGACTTGATCAACTCGATGGGACTGATGTGCTAGGGTTACGGTAAAGACCCATCTTGGTTGGACCGATTACACAAACTCGGTGGAACCGATTATCGTAATAAGCCAAACAGAGAGTTGGCTAGGCAAACTCGGTGGAGCCGATTACATATTTCGGTGAGACCGAAATTGATGTAATAGGCAACAGAGAGTTTGCAAGCCCATTTCGGTGAGATTGAGATCCCATCGGTGAGACCGAATTGACTAGGGTTTCTGGCAGTGGCTTATGTCAAGTGAAATCGGTGGCGCCAGATAGATAAAATTGGTGGGGCCGAGTTTGACTTTTGGTTTGGGACATATTTGGATGTGAGAAAATAGTTGAGGGTTGTGGAGCATATCGCTAAGCACTTTGAGCAAGCAAGCCATTAAGCAACATCTCACCCCCTCTTAATAGTATTGGCTTTCCTATGGACTCAATGTGATCTTGGATCACTAAAATGAAAAATGTAGAGTCTTGTGCTTTGAGCTTGAGCCAATCCTATGTCCTCAGCATCTTGAAGGGGTTGCACATCCTCTAGTCCATGCCACTCCACTATTGGACTTATCTGAAATATGCTAGATGAAAATATTAGTCCAACAAGAGATATGCTGACATTAATTACCAAAATCACCCGGGGAGCACTTGTGCTTTCAATCTCCCCCTTTTTGGTAATTGATGACAACATACATCAAAGCTTTAGATAAAGATATAGAGAATAACAAGTAAAGCTTTGGAAGGATATGTAACATGCATAGGCTCCCCCTATATGTATGCAATCATGTAAATATGGAATATAAGAATATGTGAATGCACAACATGACAGAGCAAGCAATGTGTTACATGTATCTTGGCTATGTGCATCAGAGCAAAATATGTAAATATAGGGAATGTACCTTCATGCTAATGAGTCCTTCTTGCAAACAGTATGTACATCAGCAAAAAGTCCTCATGCACATGAGTGTGATGCATATATTACCTTGTGGTATTGAGTTGGCTTAGGAAGGAATGAACCTAAGTAAACAAGGTTAGATAACACAGATACATCTACTAGTCAGAGCAAACAAAGAAACCACAAGAGTACCAGGACTGGGATGACATGTAGAGAGTGAGTACTGAGTACTCTATTGGATATAGACATGTACCCAAAGGTAAAGATGTGCAATGAATTCAAGGATTTACTTCCCTTAGATGTCTTGCTCCCCCTGAATCTAGCTTGGGATACTGGGAGAAGATAGGGAACAGAAAAACAGAGCTAATGCAAACAATCAACTATGAACATGTCTTTCCCCTCTTAAAGACATGTGACTTATCTCCTCTTGATCACCAAGCATCTGGGTTTCTTACACTCTCCCCTGAGTATTCTCTCCCCCCTATAGAAATGATTAGGCTTTGATGTGATCTCTCTCTCCCCCTTTGACATCAATTTCCAAGAAGGGTTCTTCTAGATTTTTGGTACAAATCGGTTTGGTCCTTGAGTCACAAAGCAAAGCAGCAAGTCGAATGTGATGCTGGTAGAGGAAAAGAAGCATTGAGTGGAGCTAGAGCAAAAAGGATGAAGGAATAGGTGGCAAGCTGTCTTTCCTGTAGTGAAATCAGTAGCACCGAGTTGTGTGCTTCGGTGGCGCCGAAAGGATTCGATTGGACCAAAGGAAACAAACCGGTGTGACCGAGTTCATCACAGTGAAAACACTTGTCACCTCAGCTCACTAGGCAGGTAAAATCTCACAAGGATTTGCAAGGAATTGGATGCAGGGAATGCAGAACAAAACAAGGAAAAGAAAATCTAGATGAAGTAAAAAAAGGAAACACGAGAGAACTTCATCTAGAATTGGGCGGTGACAAAGTCACCTATGTTAGAGTATATTGACGGAGGAGTCAAGTAAGAACACTTGATCGTAGGTCATACTCATCGTTTAAGCTCAAAATGGGGTTACCATCTTTTGTTTTAACATTTGATGTATTCACATCTTGTTGAGTTACTTTGACCTATCACTTGAGGTTAAGCTTCTCTAAGATGGAATGACATACCTTGGGTGGTGGTGTTGATCCTAGTCATGTAGTCGAACTTGTGTGAGTTGCTCGAGGTTAATGTAGTTCATCAAGAGTTGAGAGCACCACTTGTAATTTGAGTTAATCTACCTACATGGGTTAGTTTTGCAAGGAAGAGCACTTGTGTATCTAAAATGACAATCATGAAATTTTATACATATAATTTGTCAAAGGATATGTTGAAGGGTCTTGTGCTTCCTTGTCATCAACCACCGTATTGTAGAGACTTGGTGATGTAGAGATTGCTCAAGATGTGAGAGAGTTGCAATCTCATAGATTTAGATTCATCCAAGTACCTACAAGGGTTAGATAACATGCAAGGGTTCAAATATATCCAAGACATATGAATATCATCATAAGAGAAATATCAAGGATTTGTCATAGATTAATGCCTTGCATGTATCCAAATGGAGTTTCTACTCCAAGTTTGAAGCATCAATGATGTTCAATTCACCTCTCAAGCGGCAAAAGACTTTCTCATCAAGTGGTTTGGTGAATATATCCGCCAATTTCTTATCGGTACGAACATGCTTAAGATCAATGTCCCCTTTAGCAACATGATCTCGAATGAAATGATGACGAACTTCAATATGCTTAGTTCGAGAATGTTGCACAGGATTGTGAGCAATATTAATAGCACTCTCATTGTAACAAAGCAATGGAACATGTTTCACATTGATCCCATAATCTTTAAGAGTTTGGGTCATCCATAGTAATTGAGCACAACATGAACCGGCGGCAATGTATTCCGCTTCGGTGGTGGATAAGGATACCGAGTTTTGTTTCTTGGAAGACCAAGACACAAGAGATCTACCAAGAAATTGACAAGTACCCGAAGTGGACTTTCTATCAACCTTGTCTCCGGCATAGTCCGAGTCAGAATAACCAACAAGATCAAAAGACGACCTCTTAGGATACCAAATGCCAAAATTTAGTGTATGTATTAAGTATCTCACTATCCTTTTCACAGCCTTAAGATGGCATTCTTTGGGGGCCGCTTGATATCGTGCACACATGCACACACTTAGCATAATATCGGGACAACAGGTACATAGATATAACAATGAACCAATCATAGAGCGGTAAACTTTTTGATCAACCGGTTCACCGTCCTTAGTCAAGTCAAGACGTCCACTAGTAGGCATGGGAGTTTTCATACCTTTTCTTTCTTGCATGTTGAACATCTTGAATAAGTCATTGGTGTACTTAGTTTGAGAGACAAAGGTGCCTTCCTTAGTTTGCTTGATTTGCAAACCAAGAAAGAACTTGAGTTCACTCATCATAGACATCTCAACTTCTCCGACATTAGCTTTCCAAACTTGTCACTATAATGAGGGTTAGTTGAGCCAAATATGATATCATCAACATAAATTTGGCATACAAATAACTCACCATTAACCCTTTTAGTAAAAAGAGTAGAATCTATTTGTTCCAATTTCAAAGCCTTTTTCAATAAGGAACTTGATCAAGCATTTATACCACGCTCTAGGAGCTTGTTTAAGACCATGAAGGGCTTTGTGAAGTTTGTAAACATGATCGGGTTTCTTAGGATTGACAAAACCGGGAGGTTGTTTAACATAAACTTCCTCCTCAATTTCACCGTTTAGAAAAGCACTTTTAATGTCCATTTGGTATAAAGTGATATCATGGTGATTAGCATAGGCAAGTAAGATGCGGATGGACTCAAGTCTAGCAACAGGGGTGTATGTCTCACCATAGTCCATACCTTCGACTTGAGTGTAGCCTTGGGCGACTAGACAAGCTTTGTTGTGGACGACTTGACCGTCTTCATCTTGCTTGTTGCGAAACACCCATTTGGTACCGATGATGTTGTGGTTGTTGTCAGGCTTCTCGACCAATGTCCACACTTGATTTCTCTCAAAGTTGTGTAGCTCTTCATGCACGACATTTATCCAATCCGGATCTTCCAATGCTTCTTCAACCTTCATAGGTTCAATGCTAGAGATGAATGAATAATGTTCACAAAAGTTAGCCAAACGAGTTTTAGAGCGAGTGATTCTCCCGGTTTGGATATCATTGTAGATTTTCTCGACGGGATGGTCTTTGGCGACTCTTGCTCGAACTCGTGGAAGCTTTTGCTTGGGTCGGGGAGGTCTTCATCATCATCATCATCTTCTTCTTGTTCTTCTTCTTCTTCTTCTTGGCCTTCTTCATTGTTGACATTGTCGTTCTCTTGTCGTGGTGGAGAAGGTGGTTGATGAGGTTCATCTTGGTGTACGTCCTCATTTTCTTCGTCTTGGTGTGTACCACTCATGGATGCTTCCAAGTCAACTCTTGGTTCACCTTGTCGTGTGGTGGAAGTTTCCACTTGGACGGACGAGGTACTCTCCTTTACCTCCGTTGGACGAATCTTGCCGATAGACGAGTCTTGAATTGCTTCCGAAGGGTCTTTGTCTCCTACATCAATTGGCAATTGCTCTACTTGCGGGCCGTTAGATTCATCAAACTTCACATCTACCGTTTCTTCAACCTTTCGGGTGAAATTGTTGTAGACCCGGTAAGTGTGAGAGTTTGAGCCATAACCAAGTAGGAAACCTTTATGAGATTTAGGAGCAAATTTAGAACGACAATGCTTATCAAGAATGTAGCACTTTGAGCCAAATACTCGAAAGTATCCAACTTGGGGTTTGTTACCGGTGAGGAGCTCGTATGCCGTTTTGCCGACTAGCTTGTGAAGATAGAAGCGATTTGTTGCATGACAAGCTATCTCAACTGCTTCTACCCAAAAGTGTTTTGGAGTCTTGTACTCATCAAGCATCGTTCTAGCCATCTCAATAATAGTTTGGTTCTTCCTCTCAACAACTCCATTTTGTTGAGGCGTGTACGTAGTCGAGAACTCATGTGAGATCCCTTCTTCGTCAAGAAAGGTATCCACATTTGCGTTCTTGAACTCCGTTTCGTTGTCGCTGCGAACCTTCTTGATCTTCACTTCAAATTGATTTTGGGCCTTCCTAGCAAAGTTCTTGAAGATCTTTTGGACGTGCGATTTATCATCAAGAAAGAACACCCATGTAAATCTTGAAAAATCATCAACTATAACCAGATCGAATGAGTTACCACCAAGACTTTTATAGGCATTGGGACCAAAAAGATCCATATGAAGTAGCTCGAGCGGTCTTCTTGTGGTCGTAATGTTCTTCACGGGGTGACTTCCTCCAACTTGTTTTCCTGCTTGACAAGCACTACAAAGTCTATCCTTGTCAAATATAACATCTTTTACTCCAAGGATATGATCACATTTAATATGCTTATCAAGATTTCACATGCCCACATGACCTAGCCTTCTATGCCACAACCATCCTTTAGAAGATTTAGCAATTAAGCTAGTTCTAGGTTGAGCCTTTTTAGTGAAATCAACAATGTAAAGATCACCTCTACATATACCGGTAAAGACCATTTTATGGTTATCTCTGTGAAACACTTGGCAATTTACTTCAGCAAATAGGACATTGAAACCAAAGTCAGCAAGTCTAGATACGGAAAGTAAATTGTAACCAAGAGATTCAATGAGCATAACATTTTGTATGGAGCTATCATGTGAGATGGCCACCTTACCAAGGCCAACCACCTCACCCTTTGAGTTATCACCGAAAGTGACATACTTTCGAGGGCCGTTGTTTTCAGCAAGCTCACGAAACATATCTTTGTCTCCGGTCATATGATCAGTACATCCACTCTTAAGGACCCATTCCTTTCCTCCAGCCATGTAGCCGCGAAGATTAGCCATAAGACCAAAGTGTCTCATCGCATCATCAAGATCATAGTCACTATCATCATGCTCATCATAGTATCCATGTCCAACATCGTCATGTGATGGATCAACGCCTAAATAGGGTAATTCATTAGAAGCATGACAGCAACAATGTTCATCTCCATGGATTCTAATGACTTCGGAAATGATATTGCTAATAATTCCAACGTCTCCTTTTGCACTCATAAGATTAGTAAGCTCAAATAAGCAATCACCAAACTTGGGATCATTGGAACTCATCTTACTCAAGGCAATAGACTTATGAAGAATTTAATCTAGAATTTTCAAGGAATAATTTGGGAATCGTTCCTCAAGAAATCTCCATATAGTGTAGGCACAATCAAGAGTAGGTAAGCTAGCAATCAAATTTTTGGGTAATCCTCTAATGATAAGATTGGTAGTTCTAAGATTGCAAATCATGTCAAGGTCCTCATCGGGCGTGGGTTGCAAAGGGTCAACAATGCGAGCACAAGGAGTAGTAATGTACTTGGTCAAATGATATTCACTGAAGATCTCAAGCATCTCATTTTTTTCACTCATGAAAATACTCTCCATCAAGAATAGGCACTCTACGTCTAAGACTCCCCAACGTAGACTCATCCATCTTCCTCCAAAGGTGTTTAAACCAAAGCAATGGAAACCAATGCTCTGATACCAATTGTAGGATCAAGAAGAGGTGTCTAGAGGGGGGTGAATAGACTCTTAGCAAGAAAACTTGCAGTTTTTAATTTCTTTAAGTTGAAGTGGAGTTTTGGCACAAGTTTGAACATTCACAATACATATCAAGCAAGCATGTCAAGAGTACATGAGCAGCGGAAAGTAAATCAAGCAAGTTGCAAGAATGTAAAGGGATGGGATTAGAGTGTGCAAACGCAAATGGAGACACGGAGATTTTTGGCGTGGTTCCGATAGGTGGTGCTATCGTACATCCACGTTGATGGAGATTTCAACCCACGAAGGGTAATGGTTGCGCGACTCCACGGAGGGCTCCATCCACGAACAAGCAACCTTGTCTATCCCACCATGGCCGTCGCCCACAAAGGACTTGCCTCACTAGGGTAGATCTTCACGAAGTAGGCGATCTCCTTGCCCGTACAAACTCCTTGGTTCAACTCCACAATCTTAACGGAGGCTCCCAAGTGACACCTAGCCAATCTAGGAGACACCACTCTCCAAGAGGTAAGAAATGGTGTGTTGGTGATGAACGCCTTGCTCTTGTGCTTCAAATGATAGTCTCCCCAACACTCATCTCTCTCTCATAGGATTGGATTTGGTAGAAAGATGATTTGAGTGGAAAGCAACTTGGGGAGATCAAGATTTATGTGGTTGGAATGGAATATCTTGACCTCAACACAAGTGTAGGTGGTTTTCTCTCAGAAAATGTATGTTGGAAGTGTAGGCATGTTCTGATGGCTCTCTCACTTCATGAAGAGTGGGTGGAGGGGTATATATAGCCTCCACACAAATCTAACTGTTACACACAAATCACCAAACTCGGTGGGACCGAATCATACAACTCGGTCAGACCGATTTAGTTCATAATGTGACCATTAGGGTTTTCGGTGGGACCGACTTGATCAACTCGGTGGGACCGACTTGATCAACTCGGTGGGACTGATGTGCTAGGGTTAGGGTAAAGCCTCATCTCGGTTGGACCGATTACACAAACTCGGTGGAACCGATTTTGGTAATAAGCCAAACAGAGAGTTGGCCAGGCAAACTCGGTGGAGCCGATTACATATTTCGGTGAGACCAAAATTGATGTAATAGGCAACAGAGAGTTTGCAAGCCCATTTCGGTGAGACCGAGATCCCATCGGTGAGAATGGATTGACTAGGGTTTCTGGCAGTGGCTTATGTCAAGTGAACTCGGTGGCACCGGATAGATAAAATCGGTGGGGCCGAGTTTGATTTTTGGTTTGGGACATATTTTGATGTGAGAAAATAGTTGAGGGTTGTGGAGCATATCACTAAGCACTTTGAGCAAGCAAGCCATTAAGCAACACCTCACCCCCTCTTAATAGTATTGGCTTTCCTATGGACTCAATGTGATCTTGGATCACTAAAATGAAAAATGTAGAGTCTTGTGCTTTGAGCTTGAGCCAATCCTTTGTCCTCAGCATCTTGAAGGGGTTCCACATCCTCTAGTCCATGCCACTCCACTATTGGACTTATCTGAAATATGCTAGATGAAAATATTAGTCCAACAAGAGATATGTTGACATTAATTACCAAAATCACCCGGGGAGCACTTGTGCTTTCACATGCCTACAATGTTGCTCACTGCTTGAAACCGCTGGCGACTCAATATGCCTACTATAGCTCCGACTCGGATGTGGAGTCGAATGAATCCAGTCGCGGCTGTATGAATAAGCCGCTTGCTGAACTAGTGTTGTGTTAAGAAGTTCCACAGCCTTCCGGGTCTCAACCGCCACGGAAGATTCACCTTGTACTGGAAGAGCCGCTAGTTGTGTTGCTGCGGCAACCAAATTATCCAGGGGGTTCAAATAGTGACCCGACGGTGTTAATGTCTGCTGAGGCAGAGTCAAATTCAAATAGGTGGATCCATGCCGCACGGCTGCATCGGTTGTAGGCACCTCCGGAGCCCGGTTCACCTCTGGCGGGTTACTTGGCCCTGCCCTTGGTGTGTTGAATAGATTCCGTGCATTGTAGTCGAGGGGCAGCTGGCTCTCATGCCTTCTTTGCAGAACATCGTTTGATGCATTGTGACGCCCGGGTAATCAAGCTACAATAACCCTGTACTAATGATGCCACGTCAACTCGATTACTATTGCTAATCTCGCCTTAATTAGAAACCGATTCAAATTCAAATTCTAAATCAAGTAAACAATAAAAAAATTCAAATATTAAAACTAAAATGTTTGGAGTGAGCCAAATAATGCATAGGTAATATTGGTGAAGAAACCAAAACTTTAGAAAATGTTTAAGTCCTTAAAAATAATTAAAACAGTGGCATTCATAATTAATTAGATGCCTTTTATAATTTCTAAAGTATCAAATTAATTCAATGGGGTACCAAACTTTTGTGGCAGAGGGTTAAACTAAAACATTAATTTAGGTATTGGTCTCATATTTTTATAAAACTAAAATACGCGAATAGTAAAATAAAAGAGTAAATAAAGAAAAGGAAAAGATAAACAAAACGAAATTATAAAAAGATAAAACCTCCCCCTCCCCTGGGCCTTGGCCCAGCAAACTGGCCAGGCCGGCCCACTCCCTCATCCCCTTCCCACTACAGGAACGTGGGGGTTGCGTGGCGGCCATCGCCCCATCGCCGGCCACGCGTCGGCCATCGCCCGGCTGGCCTCGCCTATATATCCGGCGACTCCCTCCCCGGTGCCTGGAACCCTAGCTAACCCCCTCTCTCCCCCGCGTTCCGCTCCCCGATCTGGACGCCCATGGACCCGAGCCGGCACCCTTCGTCGTCGTCGCCGCACCTCGCCGTCGTTGCCTCACCTCGCCCCCGAGCCAACCCCGACCTGCGCCGTCCTCCCCTTCTTCCTCTACGCCAATCCACGAGGACCCGGACGCCCCCACGACGCCGCTCCGAGCTCGACTTCTTCCTCAGGACGCCGGTCGCCGTCGCCAACGTCGGTCGCCTCTGCAGCTCCTAAACCCCCCGAAGAGCCTCCTTGAGCTCCCTTGGTGAGCTCCGTGTCTTTCCCCCCTCTCTCTAGCAAGACTCCGTCACCGCTACTCCCTCCCCACTGTAGGCCGAGCTCGTCGTCGCCATTGCGATGCTCGTCGTCGCCGTAGAAACGCACGAGCCCAACAGAGGACATTGCCGAGCTTCTGGAGCTGTGTAGATGCCACCTACCCCCTCCATTTGGTCGATCCGTGGCTATTTGCTCGGGCTCATCGTGTCCGAGCCGCCCCCATCGCACGCGTTCGCCAGCGCCGTCGCTTGCCCGCCGTTGCCGCGTCCGGAGCCCCGCTCCCGTGCCCGCCCGCTGCTCCGCTCTCTCGCGCTCGCCTGTGCCTTGGCCGCGCTCGCGTGCTTGCTGCGCGCATCCACGCCTGCCGGCGCTGCCCCCGTGTGATGCTGCTGCACTGCGGCCGCCCCCGCCCGAGCATGCCGCCACTCGCCCCGCTCGCCCCTGTTTGCCGTGCATGCCGCCGCTGCTTGTTTCTGCTGTTGTTGTTTGCCTCTAGCGCCACCACCGTTGCTGCTTGATGTTTCTACTACCTGTCGCTGCTGCTCTTGCCTGTGCTGCTCGTACCGCTGCTTGCTGCTTCGACTGCGTCGTCGCCGCTCACCCCTGATTGCCCTGCGTGCCGCCACCTGCTCGCCCACGGCCATGCCTGCTGTTGTCGGCCGGCCTCACTGTGCCCATTGAGCCGCACCCCGCGCCCGCCCGTGTATGGCCTCGCCTGCCGCTGCGGCTGCCCCGCCTACACATGCCTGAGCCACGCCACTGCCCAACGCTGCTCTACTGTACTGCTACTATCTACTGTAGCTGCTACTAGTTAGCTTTTCAATTTCTATGTTGACTAAGCCCCTAAACAGCCCCTAATCAGCAGTTAAACAGTTGCTAATATGTGTAAAAATAATATGAATAGGTAGTACACTTGACAAAGCTCAAATGTTTCCATTGGACCAAATCCATTTGATGCATTGATTAAATCCTATGAAAATCATAAGTTGCTATCTTCTGTTAAACAGAGAACGGAATTAACCTCTAGCATTTGTGTTGCGTGTTCTGTTTGTGTGCCGTGCATGTGGCCGGCTGGGTTTTGCCCAGTAGTGGCCGACCCTTATTAGTACTAGGTTTAGCTAGTAGTGTTAATTAGTGGCTAGATTAGCCTATGTGTAGATGACATGTGGGTCCCATTCAATTAGATTAGTTTTATTTATTTGTTTAGGTACAACCTATGACATGTGGGCCGCAACCTGCCCTTTTGACTAGTCAAAATTGACTTGGTCAACTCGGTTTAAAACAAATTACAATAAATCAAAAAATTTAGAAATTGATTAAAACTTTGAAAAATCATATAAAATAATCCGTAAGTCAAATGAAAATACTTTGTACATGAAACTTGCTCCGAACGACGAGACAAATCTGGATACGAAGCCCCCGTTCGTCCGCCACACACCCCTAGCCTATCGAACATGCAACTTTCCCCCTCTGGTTCTTATGTCCGAAAACGCGAAACACCGGGGATAATTTCCTGGATGTTTCCCCCCTTCACCGGTATCACCTATCCCTGCGTTAGATCACATCTAGCACCACGTTTGTCATGTTATGATTTGATTGCTCTGTTATTTATTGTGTTCCCCCTCCGTTACTTCTTTCCGGTAGACTACGAGACCGACGCCGTTGATGCCCCGGTCGACTACGGTGTTGACGACCCCTCTCTCTTGCCAGAGCAACCAGGCAAGCCCCCCCTTTGATCACCATATATCGCCTACTCTTCTCTATACTTCTTGCATTAGAGTAGTGTAGCATGTTACTGCTTTCCGTTATTCCTATCCTGATGCATAGCCTGTCCTTGCTACTACTGTTGTTACCTTTACCTGCAAACCTAATGCTTAGTATAGGATGCTAGTTTATCATCAGTGGCCCTACATTCTTGTCCGTCTGCCATGCTATACTATCGGGCCGTGATCACTCGGGAGGTGATCATGGGTATGTACTATATACTTTATACATGATACATGTGGTGACTAAAGACGGGACGGCTCGTAGGAGCACCCGCGAGTGGATCTTTGAGGCGGAGCGACAGGGCAGGTTCCGACTATCTAGGAGAGAGGTGGGCCTGGCCCTGGTCGGCGTTCGCGGATACTTAACATGCTTAACGAGATCTAGGTATTTGATCTGAGTCTGGCCATTTGGTCTATACGCACTAACCATCTACGCGGGAGTAGTTATGGTATCCCGGCATCGTGGTATCAGCCGAAGCCTTCGTGACGTCAACGACTGAGTGGCGCGCGCCGGATTGGACTGGAACACCACTAGGCTAGGTCTGCTTCCGGCCGCGTACGCAACGTGCAGGTGTGCAAAGGGCGATGGGCCCAGACCCCTGCGCCATAGGATTTAGACCGGCGTGCTGACCTCTCTGTTGTGCCTAGGTAGGGCTGCGACGTGTTGATCTTCCGAGGCCGGGCATGACCCAGAAAAGTGTGTCCGGCCAAATGGGATCGAGCGTGTTGGGGTATGTGGTGCACCCCTGCAGGGAAGTTTATCTATTCGAATAGCCGTGTCCCTCGGTAAAAGGACGACCCGGAGTTGTACTTGACCTTATGACAACTAGAACAAGATACTTAATAAAACACACCCTTCCAAGTGCCAGATAAAACCGGTGATCGCTCTCTCACAGGGCGACGAGGGAAGGATCATTGGTTAGGATTATGCTATGCGATGCTACTTGGAGGACTTCAGTCTACTCTCTTCTACATGCTGCAAAACGGAGGCTGCCAGAAGCGTAGTCTTCGACAGGATTAGCTATCCCCCTCTTATTCTGGCATTCTGCAGTTCAGTCCACTGATATGGCCCTTTACACATATACCCATGCATATGTAGTGTAGCTCCTTGCTTGCGAGTACTTTGGATGAGTACTCACGGTTGCTTTCTCCCTCCTTTCCCCCAATCCCTTCTACCTGGTTGTCGGAACCAGATGTTGGAGCCCAGGATCTAGACGCCACCTTCGATGACAACCCCTACTACATCAGAGGTGCCTACTACTACGTGCTGCCCGCTGACGACGACCAGGAGTAGTTAGGAGGATCCCAGGCAGGAGGCATGCGCCTCTTTCGATCTGTATCCCAGTTTGTGCTAGCCTTCTTAAGGCAAACTTGTTTAACTTATGTCTGTACTCAGATATTGTTGCTTCCGCTGACTCGTCTATGATCAAGTTCTTGTATTCGAGCCCTCGAGGCCCCTGGCTTGTAATATGATGCTTGTATGACTTATTTTATTTGTAGAGTTGTGTTGTGATATCTTCCCGTGAGTCCCTGATCTTGATCGTACACGTTTGCGTGTATGATTAGTGTACGATTGAATCGGGGGCGTCACATGCATTCTGGTCCAAACTTAACTGGAAATTTTCAGCCTGAACTCGTTGGGACTCTGCATCCAGGGCGGCTCGCTCCGTGGCCATCCTAGCTTTCTCTGCATTGAGCTCCTCCTTAGCTTGAGCTATCTCATCTCTTATCTTTGCAACATCCACCTTATGTTGTGCTTGAGTCGCCAGGGTGACCTTAACCTCCATGAGTTCTACTAAGGTGTCCAAAACCTCGGACAACACTTGCACCGGAGGGCGCGCTAAACCGCTCGCACCGGCTGTCACCACGGCAGTTGAACTGGAAGTCATAGCCACTACCATTGATGAATTATGAACTGGTTGCGTACCAGCCATGAAGATCGCAGCCCTATTCGGCAGCTCATAGGGGTCCGGAATACTATCGCCATTGGAACAGCCCCCACACCAGCCGTCTTGCAACTGATACATTGAATCGCTCTGTAATACGTCTCCAACGTATCTATAATTTATGAAGTATTCATGTTGTTATATTATCATTCTTGGATGTGTTGGAAGTTTTTCCCAAGCTTGATGTGATCAAGCATCGCACACTCCCTCTACCATCGAGATTGGGGTTTTGCATTGAGCATAGACATGATTGGATTATGTCTATCGCAATACGGTTATTCATTTAAGGAGAATAATGGTTACTCTGTTTATTTGAATAATACCTTCAATGGTCTTGCACCTAAAATGAATTGTTTATTAAATCTCGATTGTAGTGATACACATGTTCATGCCAAAAGATATAAGATAGTAATTATAGTACCACCTACTTGTGGCACTGCCACGTACGTCATATCGGTATAAAACGCATGAAGAAGCTCCATGTTGATGGATCTTTGGGCTCACGCATTTTTGAAAAGTTTGAGACATGCGAACCATGTCTATTGGTGTACATGCATGAATAAACTCCATGCAAATGGACCATTTAGACTCACTTGATTTTGAACCACTTGAGACATGCAAATCATACCACATGGGCAAGATGACTGAAAGCCTCGTTTTCAGTAAATGGAACTAGAAAGCAACTTGTTGGAAGTAATACATTTTGATGTGTGCAGTCCAATGAGTGCTGAGGCGTGTAGTGGATATCGTTATGTTCTTACTTCACAGATGATTTGAGTAGATGTTGAGTATATTTGCTTGATGAATCACGAGTCTGAATTATTGAAAGGTTCAAGTAATTTCAGGGTGAAGTTGAAAGATCGCCGTGACAAGAGGATAAAATATCTATGATATGATCATAGAGATGAATATCTGAATTACGAGTTTGGCACAGAATTAAGACATTGTGGAAATTGTTTCACAACTAATACAGCCTGGAACACCATAGTGTGATGGTGTGTCCGACCATCATAACTGCACCCTATTGGATATGATGCATACCATGATGTCTCTTATCGAGTTACCACAATAGTTTATGGGTTAGGCATTAGAGACAACCACATTCACTTTAAATAGGGCACCACGTAATTCCGATGAGATGACACCATATGAACTATGGTTTAGAGAAACCTAAGCTGTCATTTCTTAAAAGTTTGGGGCTGCGATGCTTATGTGAAAAAGTTTCAGGCTGATAAGCTCGAACCCAAAGCGGATAAATGCATCTTCATAGGACACGCAAAACAGTTGGGTATACCTCCTGTCTCAGATCGAAAGCAATAAGGGATTGTTTCTAGAATCGGGTCCTTTCTTGAGGAAAAGTTTCTCTCGAAAGAATTGAGTGGGAGGATGGTGGAGACTTGATGAGGTTATTGAACCGTCTCTTCAACTAGTGTGTGGCAGGGCACAGGGAGTTGTTCCTGCGGCACCTACACCAATTGAAGTGGAAGCTTATGATAGTGATCATGAAACTTCAGATCAAGTCACTACCAAACCTCGTGGGATGACAAGGATGCGTACTACTTCAGAATGGTACGAAATCCTGTCTTGGAAGTCATCTTGCTAGACAACAATGAACTTACGAGCTATGGAGAAGCGATGGTGGGCCTGGATTCCAAAATGGCTCGAGGCCATATAATCCGAGAGAGGATCCATATATGAAAACAAAGTGTAGACTTTGGAAGAACTACTTGATGGTCGTAAGGCTATTAGGTACATATGGATTTTAAAAGGAAGACGGACAATGATGGTATGTATCGCCATTAAGAAAGCTCGACTTGTCGCTAAGATGTTTTCCGACAAGTTCAAGGAGTTGACTATGATGAGACTTTCTCACTCGTAGTGATGTTTAGAGTCTGTTGGAATTATATTAGCGATTACTGCATTATTTATGAAATCTTGCAGATAGGATGTCAAAAACATTGTTTCCTCGACGATCTTCTTGAGGAAAGGTTGTATGTGATACAACCGGAAGGTTTTGTCAATCCTGAAAGATGCTAACAAGTATGCAAAGCTCCAGCAATCCTTCTAAGGACCAGAGTAAGCATCTCGGAGTTGGAATGTATGCTTTGATGAGATGATCAAAGATTTTGGGTGTATACAAAGTTTATGAGAAACTTGTATTTCCAAAGAAGTGAGTGGGAGCACTATAGAATTTCTGATGAGTATATGATGTTAACATATTGTTGATCAAAAATGACGTAGAATTTCTGGAAAGCATATAGGGTTATTTGGAAAGTGTTTTTCAATGGAAAGCCTGGATTAAGCTACTTGAACATTGAGCATCAAGATCTATAAGGATAGATCAAAACGCTTAATGGTACTTTCAAATGAGCACATACCTTGACATGATCTTGAAGGTGTTCAAGATGGATCAGTCAAAGAAGGAGTTCTTGCCTGAGTTGTAAGGTATGAAGTTAAGACTTAAAGCTTGACCACGGCAGAAGAAAGAGGAAGGACGAAGGTCGTCCCCTATGCTTTTGTCATAGGCTCTATACGGTATGCCATGCTGAGTACCGCACCTGATGTGTGCCTTGCCACATATCTGGCAAGAGGGTACAAAGGTGATCTAGATGTAGATCACCAGATAGCGGTCTAAATTCTCCTTAGAGGAATAAGGATATGTTTCTCGGTTATGGAGGTGATAAAGAGTTCGACGTAAAGAGTTACGTCGATGCAAGCTTAACACCTATCTGGATAGCTCTGAGTAGAGATACCGGATATGTATAATGGAGCAACAATTTAGAATAGCTCCAAGTAGAACAGTTATTTGAAATGGCTCCAAATGCAGCGTAGTAGTTGCATTTACAAGATGACATAGAAATTTGCGAAGTACATACGGATCTGAATGTTGCAGACCCGTTGAATGAAACCTCTCTCACAAGCATAACATGATCAAACCCAGAACTCTTTGGGTGTTAGTCACATGGGGATGTGACCTTGAGTGTTAATCACATATCGATGTGAACTGGATTATTGACTCTAGTGCAAGTGGGAGACTGTTGGAAATATGCCCTAGAGACAATAATAAATTGGTTATTATTATATTTCCTTGTTCATGATAATCGTTTATTATCCATGCTAGAATTGTATTGATAGGAAACTCAGATACATGTGTGGATACATAGACAACACCATGTCCCTAGTAAGCCTCTAGTTGACTAGCTCGTTGATCAATAGATGGTTACGGTTTCCTGACCATGGACATTGGATGTCGTTGATAACGGGATCACATCATTAGGAAAATGATGTGATGGACAAGACCCAATCCTAAGCCTAGCACAAGATCATGTAGTTCGTATGCTAAAGCTTTTCTAATGTCAAGTATCATTTCCTTAGACCATGAGATTGTGCAACTCCCGGATACCGTAGGAGTGCTTTGGGTGTTCCAAACGTCACAACGTAACTGGGTGGCTATAAATGTACACTACAGGTATCTCCGAAAGTGTCTGTTGGGTTGGCACGAATCGAGACTGGGATTTGTCACTCCGTGTAAACGGAGAGGTATCTCTGGGCCCACTCGGTAGGACATCATCATAATGTGCACAATGTGATCAAGGAGTTGATCATGGGATGATGTGTTACGAAACGAGTGAAGAGACTTGCCTATAACGAGATTGAACAAGGTATCGGGATACCGACGATCGAATCTCAGGCAAGTATCGTACCGCTAGACAAAGGGAATTGCATACGGGATTGATTGAATCCTCAACATCGTGGTTCATCCGATGAGATCATCGTGGAACATGTCGGAGCCAACATGGGTATCCATATCCCGCTATTGGTTATTGACCGAAGAGTTATCTCAGTCATGTCTGCATGGTTCCCGAACCCGTAGGGTCTACACACTTAAGGTTCGATGACGCCAGGGTTATAGGGAATAGATATACGTGGTTACCGAATGTTGTTCGGACTCCCGGATGAGATCCCGGACGTCACGAGGAGTTCCGCAATGGTCCGGAGGTAAAGATTTATATATGGGAAGTCCTGTTTTGGTCGCCGGAAAAGTGTCGGGTTTTATCGGTAATGTACCGGGACCACCGGGAGGCTCCCGATGGTCCACCAAGTGGGGCCACCAGCCCCGGAGGGCTGCATGGGCCAAGTGTGAGAGGGGACCAGCCCCTGGTGGGCTGGTGCGCCCCCCACCAAGGCCCAAGGCGCAAGGGAGAGTGGAAGGGGGCAAACCCTAGGCTCAGATGGGCCTAAGGCCCACCTAGTGGTGCGCCCCCCTCTCTCTCCCCTTGGCCGCCCCCCCTAGATGGGATCTAGGGCTGGCCGCCACCCCTAGGAGTGGAAACCTAGGTGGGGGCGCAGCCCCTCCCCCCTATATATACTTGAGGTTTTGGGCTGCCATAGACACGATTCAATCTCCTTCTTGGCGCAACCCTACCCCTCTCCCTCCTCATCTCTTGCGGTGCTTCATGAAGCCCTGCTGGAGTACCATGCTCCTCCACCACCACCACGCTGTCGTGCTGCTGCTGGATGGAGTCTTCCCCAACCTCTCCTTCTCCCCTTGTTGGATCAAGGCGTAGGAGACGTCACCGGGCTGTACGTGTGTTGAACACGGAGGTGCCGTCCGTTCGGCACTAGGATCATCGGTGATTTGGATCATGACGAGTACGACTCCATCAACCCCGTTCACTTGAACACTTCCGCTAAGCGATCTACAAGGGTATGTAGATGCACTCTCCTTCCCTCATTGCTAGATTGCTCCATAGATTGATCTTGGTGATGCGTAGAAAATTTTGAGTTTCTGCTACGTTCCCCAATAGTGGCATCATGAGCTAGGTCTACGCATAGTTTCTATGCACGAGTAGAACACAAAGTAGTTGTGGGCGTCAATTTTGTCAATTTACTTGCCGTTACTAGTCTTATCTTAATTCGGCGGCATTGTGGGATGAAGCGGCCCGGACCAACCTTACACGTACACTTACGTGAGACCGGTTCCACCGACTGACATGCACTAGTTGCATAAGGTGGTTGGCGGGTGTCTGTCTCTCCCACTTTAGTCGGATCGGATTCGATGAACAGGGTCCTTATGAAGGGTAAATAGAAATTGGCAATTCATGTTGTGGTTTTGGCATAGGTAAGAAACGTTCTTGCTACCAACCTATAGCAGCCACGTAAAAACTTGCAACAACAATTAGAGGACGTCTAACTTGTTTTTGCAACATATGCCTTGTGATGTGATATGGCCAAAAGGATGTGATGAATGATATATGTGATGTATGAGATTGATCATGTTCTTGTAATAGGAATCACGACTTGCATGTCGATGAGTATGACAACCGGCAGGAGCCATAGGAGTTGTCTTAATTTATTTATGACCTGCGTGTCAACATAAACGTCATGTAATTACTTTACTTTATTGCTAACCGTTAGCTGTAGTAGTAGAAGTAATAGTTGACGAGACAACTTCAAGAAGACACGATGATGGAGATCATGATGATGGAGATCATGGTGTCATGCCGGTGACAACGATGATCATGGAGCCCCGAAGATGGAGATCAAGAGGAGCAAAATGATATTGGCCATATCATGTCACTATTTGATTGCATGTGATGTTTATCATGTTTTACATATTATTTGATTAGAACGACGGTAGCTTAAATAAGATGATCCCTCACTAAAATTTCAAGAAAGGTGTTCCCCCTAACTGTGCACCGTTGCGAAGGTTCGTTGTTTTGAAGCACCACGTGATGATCGGGTGTGATAGATTCTAACGTTCGAATACAACGGGTGTTGACGAGCCTAGCATGTACAGACATGGCCTCGGGACACATGCGAAACACTTAGGTTGACTTGACGAGCCTAGCATGTACAGACATGGCCTCGGAACACGGAAGACCGAAAGGTCGAACATGAGTCGTATAGAAGAGACGATCAACATGAAGATGTTCACCGATGATGATTAGTCCGTCTCACGTGATGATCGGACACGACCTAGTTGACTCGGATCATGTAATCACTTAGATGACTAGAGGGATGTCTATCTGAGTGGGAGTTCATAAGATGAACTTAATTATCCTGAACATAGTCAAAAGGTCTTCGCAAATTATGTTGTAGCTCGTGCTTCAGCTCTACTGTTTAGATATGTTCCTAGAGAAAATTTAGTTGAAAGTTGATAGTAGCGATTATGCGGACTAGGTCCGTCAACTGAGGATTGTCCTCATTGCTTCATAGAAGGCTTATGTCCTTAATGCACCGCTCAGTGTGCTGAACCTCGAACGTTGTCTGTGGATGTTGCGAACATCTGACATACACATTTTGATAACTATGTGATAGTTCAGTTAAACGGTTTAGAGTTGAGGCACCGAAGACGTTTTAAAACATCGCGAAACATATGAGATGTTTCGAGGGCTGAAATTGGGATTTCAGGCTCGTGCCCACGTCAAGAGGTATAAGACCTCCGACGATTTTCTTAGCCTGCAAACTAGAGAAAAGCTCAATTGTTGAGCTTGTGCTCAGATTGTCTGAGTACAACAATCATTTGAATCGAGTGGGAGTTGATCTTCCAGATGAGAAAGTGATGTTTCTTCGAAGTCATTACCACCAAGCTGCTAGAGCTTTGTGATGAACTATGATATATCAGGGACATATATGATGATCCTTGAGATATTCGCGATGTTTGACACCACAAAAGTAGAAATCAAGAAGGAGCATCAATTGTTGATGGTTGGTGAAACCACTAGTTTCAAAAGGGGCGAGGGCAAGAAGGGATACTTCATGAAACGGCAAATCAGCTGCTGCTCTAGTGAAGAAACCCAAGGTTGAACCCAAACCCGAGACTAAGTGCTTCTGTAATAAGGGGAACAGCCACTGGAGCAGAATTACCCTAGATACTTGGTAGATGAGAAGGCTGGCAAGGTCGATAGAAGTATACTGGATATACATTGTGTTAATGTGTACTTTACTAGTACTCCTAGTAGCACCATGGTATTAGATACGGGTTCGGTTGCTAAGTGTTAGTAAACTCGAAATAAAAGGCTGCGGAGTAAACAGAGACTAGCTAAAGGTGAGCTGGCGATATGTGTTGGAAGTTTTTCCCAAGCTTGATGTGATCAAGCATGGCACGCTCCCTCTATCATCGAGATTGGGGTTTTGCATTGAGCATAGACATGATTGGATTATGTCTATCGCAATACGGTTATTCATTTAAGGAGAATAATGGTTACTCTGTTTATTTGAATAATACCTTCAATGGTCTTGCACCTAAAATGAATTGTTTATTGAATCTCGATCGTAGTGATACACATGTTCATGCCAAAAGATATAAGATAGTAATGATAGTACCACCTACTTGTGGCACTGCCACGTAAGTCATATCGGTATAAAACGCATGAAGAAGTTCCATGTTGATGGATATTTGGGCTCACTCGTTTTTGAAAAGTTTGAGACATGCGAACCATGTCTATTGGTGTATATGCATGAAGAAACTCCATGCAAATGGACCGTTTGGACTCACTTGATTTTGAATCACTTGAGACATGCAAATCATACCACATGGGCAAGATGACTGAAAGCCTCGTTTTCAGTAAATGGAACTAGAAAGCAACTTGTTGGAAGTAATACATTTTGATGTGTGCAGTCCAATGAGTGCTGAGGCGTGTAGTGAATATCGTTATGTTCTTACTTCACAGATGATTTGAGTAGATGTTGAGTATATTTGCTTGATGAATCACGAGTCTGAATTATTGAAAGGTTCAAGTAATTTCAGGGTGAAGTTGAAAGATCGCCGTGACAAGAGGATAAAATATCTATGATATGATCATAGAGATGAATATCTGAATTACGAGTTTGGCACAGAATTAAGACATTGTGGAAATTGTTTCACAACTAATACAGCCTGGAACACCATAGTGTGATGGTGTGTCCGACCATCATAACTGCACCCTATTGGATATGATGCATACCATGATGTCTCTTATCGAATTACCACGATAGTTTATGGGTTAGGCATTAGAGACAACCACATTCACTTTAAATAGGGCACCACGTAATTCCGATGAGATGACACCGTATGAACTATGGTTTAGAGAAACCTAAGCTGTCATTTCTTGAAAGTTTGTGGCTGCGACGCTTATGTGAAAAAGTTTCAGGCTGATAAGCTCGAACCCAAAGCGGATAAATGCATCTTCATAGGACACCCAAAACAGTTTGGTATACCTCCTGTCTCAGATCCGAAAGCAATAAGGGACTGTTTCTAGAATCGGGTCCTTTCTCGAGGAAAAGTTTCTCTCGAAAGAATTGAGTGGGAGGATGGTGGAGACTTGATGAGGTTATTGAACCGTCTCTTCAACTAGTGTGTGGCAGGGCACAGGGAGTTGTTCCTGCGGCACCTACACCAATTGAAGTGGAAGCTTATGATAGTGATCATGAAACTTCAGATCAAGTCACTACCAAACCTCGTGGGATGATAAGGATGCGTACTACTTCAGAATGGTACGTAATCCTGTCTTGGAAGTCATGTTGCTAGACAACAATGAACCTACGAGCTATGGAGAAGCGATGGTGGGTCTGGATTCCAATCTGGCTCGAGGCCATATAATCTGAGAGAGGATCCATATATGAAAACAAAGTGTAGACTTTGGAAGAACTACTTGATGGTCGTAAGGCTGTTAGGTACATATGGATTTTAAAAGGAAGACGGACAATGATGGTATGTGTCACCATTAAGAAAGCTCGACTTGTCGTTAAGATGTTTTCCGACAAGTTCAAGGAGTTGACTACGATGAGACTTTCTCACTCGTAGCGATGCTTAGAGTCTGTTGGAATTATATTAGCGATTACTGCATTATTTATGAAATCTTGCAGATAGGATGTCAAAAACATTGTTTCCTCGACGATCTTCTTGAGGAAAGGTTGTATGTGATACAACTGGAAGGTTTTGTCAATCCTGAAAGATGCTAACAAGTATGCAAAGCGCCAGCAATCCTTCTAAGGACTGGAGTAAGCATCTCGGAGTTGGAATGTATGCTTTGATGAGATGATCAAAGATTTTTGGTGTATACAAAGTTTATGAGAAACTTGTATTTCCAAAGAAGTGAGTGGGAGCACTATAGAATTTCTGATGAGTATATGTTGTTGACATATTGTTGATCAGAAATGATGTAGAATTTCTAGAAAGCATATAGGGTTATTTGGAAAGTGTTTTTCAATGGAAAGCATGGATTAAGCTACTTGAACATTGAGCATCAAGATCTATAAGGATAGATCAAAACGCTTAATGGTACTTTCAAATGAGCACATACCTTGACATGATCTTGAAGGTGTTCAAGATGGATCAGTCAAAGAAGGAGTTCGTGCGTGAGTTGTAAGGTATGAAGTTAAGACTTAAAGCTCGACCACGGCAGAAGAAAGAGGAAGGACGAAGGTCGTCCCCTATGCTTTTTTCATAGGCTCTATACGGTATGCCATGCTGAGTACCGCACCTGATGTGTGCCTTGCCACATATCTGGCAAGAGGGTACAAAGGTGATCTAGGAGTAGATCACTAGATAGCGGTCTAAATTATCCTTATAGGAATAAGGATATGTTTCTCGGTTATGGAGGTGATAAAGAGTTCGACGTAAAGAGTTACGTCGATGCAAGCTTAAAACCTATCCGGATAGCTCTGAGTAGAGATACCGGATTCGTATAATGGAGCAACAATTTAGAATAGCTCCAAGTAGAACAGTTATTTGAAATGGCTCCAAATGTAGCGTAGTAGTTGCATTTACAAGATGACATAGAAATTTGCATAGTACGTACGGATCTGAATGTTGCAGACCCGTTGACTGAAACCTCTCTCACAAGCATAACATGATCAAACCCAGAACTCTTTGGGTGTTAGTCACATGGGGATGTGACCTTGAGTGTTAATCACATATCGATGTGAACTGGATTATTGACTCTAGTGCAAGTGGGAGACTATTGGAAATATGCCCTAGAGGCAATAATAAATAGGTTATTGTTATATTTCCTTGTTCATGATAATCGTTTATTATCCATGCTAGAATTGTATTGATAGGAAACTCAGATACATGTGTGGATACATAGACAACACCATGTCCCTAGTAAGCCTCTAGTTGACTAGCTCGTTGATCAATAGATGGTTATGGTTTCCTGACCATGGACATTGGATGTCGTTGATAACAGGATCACATCATTAGGAGAATGATGTGATGGACAAGATCCAATCCTAAGCCTAGCACAAGATCATGTAGTTCGTATGCTAAAGCTTTTCTAATGTCAAGTATCATTTCCTTAGACCATGAGATTGTGCAACTCCCGGATACCGTAGGAGTGCTTTGGGTGTGCCAAACGTCACAATGTAACTGGGTGGCTATAAAGGTACACTACAGGTATCTCCGAAAGTGTCTGTTGGGTTGGCACGAATCGAGACTGGGATTTGTCACTCCGTGTAAACGGAGAGGTATCTCTGGGCCCACTCGGTAGGACATCATCATAATGTGCACAATGTGATCAAGGAGTTGATCATGGGATGATGTGTTACGGTACGAGTAAAGAGACTTGCCGGTAACGAGATTGAACAAGGTATCGGGATATCGACGATCGAATCTCGGGCAAGTATCATACCCCTAGACAAAGGGAATTGCATACGGGATTGATTGAATCCTCGACATCGTGGTTCATCCGATGAGATCATCGTGGAACATGTGGGAGCCAACATGGGTATCCAGACCCCGCTGTTGGTTATTGACCGGAGAGTTATCTCGGTCATGTCTGCATGGTTCCCGAACCCGTAGGGTCTACACACTTAAGGTTCGATGACGCTAGGGTTATAGGGAATAGATATACATGGTTACCGAATGTTGTTCAGAGTCCCGGATGAGATCCCGGACGTCATGAGGAGTTCCGGAATGGTCCGGAGGTAAAGATTTATATATGGGAAGTCCTGTTTTGGTCGCCGGAAAAGTTTTGGGTTTTATCGGTAATGTACCGGGACCACCGGGAGGGTCCTGATGGTCCACCAAGTGGGGCCACCAGCCCCGGAGGGATGTATGGGCCAATTGTGAGAGGGGACCAGCCCTTGGTGGGCTGGTGCGCCCCCCACCAAGGCCCAAGGCGCAAGGGAGAGTGGAAGGGGGCAAACCCTAGGCTCAAATGGGCCTAAGGCCCACCTAGTGGTGCGCCCCCCTCTCTCCCCCCTTGGCCGCCCCCCTAGATGGGATCTAGGGCTGGCCGCCACCCCTAGGGGTGGAAACCTAGGTGGGGGCGCAGCCCCTCCCCTCCCCCTATATATACTTGAGGTTTTGGGCTGCCATAGGCACGATTCAATCTCGTTCTTGGCGCAGCCCTACCCCTCTCCCTCCTCGTCTCTTGCGGTGCTTGGCGAAGCCCTGCTGGAGTACCACGCTCCTCCACCACCACCACGCCGTCGTGCTGCTGCTGGATGGAGTCTTCCCCAACCTCTCCTTCTCCCCTTGCTGGATCAAGGCGTAGGAGACGTCATCGGGCTGTACGTGTGTTGAACACCGACGTGCCGTCCGTTCGGCACTAGGATCATCGGTGATTTGGATCACGACGAGTACGACTCCATCAACCCCGTTCACTTGAACGCTTCCGCTTAGCGATCTACAAGGGTATGTAGATGCACTCTCCTCCCGTCCTTGCTAGATTGCTCCATAGATTGATCTTGGTGATGCGTAGAAAATTTTGAATTTCTGCTACGTTCCCCAACAAAAGATGCTCTACAGGTGTCCCCGATGGTGTTTTTGAGTTGGCATAGATCAAGATTAGGATTTGTCACTCCGTGTATCGGAGAGGTATCTCTAGGCCCTCTCAGTAATGCACAACACTATGAGCCTTGCAAGAAATGTTTCTAATGAGTTAGCCATGGGATGATGCATTATGGAACGAGTAAAGAGACTTGCGGGTGATGAGATTGAACTAGGTATAATGATACCGACGATCGAATCTCGGGCAAGTAACATGCCGATGACAAAGGGAACAACGTATGTTGTTATGCCGTTTGACTGATAAAGATCTTCGTAGAATAGGTAGGAGACAATATGAGAATCAGGTTCCGCTATTAGTTATTGATCGAAGATATGTGTCGGTCATGTCTACATAGTTCTCGAACCCATAGGGTCCGCACACTTAACATTTGATGACGATTTGTATTATGAGTTTCATGTTTTGATGAACCGAAGTTTGTTCGGAGTCCCGGATGAGATCACAAACATGACGAGGAGTCTTGAAATGGTTGAGACATAAATATTGATACATTGGAAGGTTATGTTTGGACACCGGGATGGTTTCGGATAGGTTCAGACATTTTCTAGAGTACCGGGGGGTTACCGGAACCCCCCGGGGGATTAATGGGCCACAATGGGCCTTAATGGAGAAGAGAGAGGGCCGACCAGAGGTGGCGCGCGTCCCCCTTTGCCCAGTCCGAATTGGACAAGGGGAGGGGGTGGTGCCCCCCTCCTTCCTTCTCTTCTATCCTCTTTCCCTTCTTCTCCTACTTGGACTAGGAAAGGGGGGGGCGAATCCTACTTCGACTAGGAGTCCAAGTAGGACCCCCCCTTGGCGTGCCACACCTTGGCCGGCCTCCTCCTCCTCCCCACTTTATATATGTGGGGAGGGGGCACCCCAAAGACACACAAGTTGATCTTTTAGCCGTGTGCGGTGCCCCCTCCATAGTTACACACCTCGGTCATATTGTTCTAGTGCTTAGGAGAAGCCTTGCGTCAGTAAGTTCATCATCACCGTCACCACGCCGTCGTGCTGACAGAACTCTCCCTCGACCTCAACTGGATCAAGAGTCTGAGGGACATCATCGAGCTGAACGTGTGCTGATCACAGAGGTGCCGGGCGTTCAGTACTTCGATCGGTTGGATCGCAAATATGTTCGACTATAGCAACCGCGTTACTAAACGCTTCCGTTTTCTGTCTATGAGGGTATGTAGACACACTCTTGCTACCTCTTGAGCACTGCGTTGGATTTCCCCGAAGAGGAAAGGATGATGCAACAAAGTACCGTAAGTATTTCCCTCGGTTTTTGAGAACCAAGGTATCAATCCAGTAGGAGGCTACGCGCGAGTCCCTCGTACCTTCACAAAGAAAATAGCTCCTCGCAACCAACGCGATAAGGGGTTGTTAATCCCTTCACGGTCACGTACGAGAATGAGATCTAATAGATATGATAAGATAATATTTTTGGTATTTTTGTGATAAAGATGCAAAGTAAAATAAAAGCAAAGTAATAAGCAAAGGAAATAACTAAGTATTGGAAGATTAATATGATGAAGATGCAAAGTAAAAGCAAAGGAAAGGAAAAAGCAAAGGAAATAACTAGTGGCTTCTCTCAAGAGCATAGGTATTTTACGGTGGGTGAACGAATTACTGTTGAGCAATTGACAGAATTGAGCATAGCTATGAGAATATCTAGGTATGATCATGTATATAGGCATCACGTCCGAGACAAGTAGACCGACTCCTGCCTACTTCTACTACTATTACTCCACTCATCGACCGCTATCCAGCATGCATCTAGAGTATTAAGTTAATGAAAACAGACTAAAGCCTTAAGCAAGATGACATGATGTAGAGGGATAAACTCATGTAATATGATGAAAACCCCATCTTGTTATCCTCGATGGCAACAATACAATACGTGCCTTGCTGCCCCTACTGTCACTGGGAAAGGACACCGCAAGATTGAACCCAAATCTAAGCACTTCTCCCATTGCAAGAAAGATCAATCTAGTAGGCCAAACCAAACTGGTAATTCGAAGAGACTTGCAAAGATAACCAATCATACATAAAAGAATTCAGAGAAGATTCAAATATTGTTCATAGATAGTCTTGATCCTAAACCCACAATTCATCGGTCTCAACAAACACACCGCAAAAAGAAGATTACATCGAATAGATCTCCACAAGAGTGGGGGAGAACATTGTATTGAGATCCAAAAAGAGAGAAGAAGCCATCTAGCTAATAACTATGGACCCGTAGGTCAGAGGTAAACTACTCACACTTCATCGGAGGGGCTATGGTGTTGATGTAGAAGCCCACCGTGATGGATACCCCCTCCGGCGGAGCTCCGAAACAGGCCCCAAGATGGGATCTCGTGGATATAGAAAGTTGCGGCGGTGGAATTAGGGTTTTGGCTCCGTATCTGATCGTTTGGGGGTACGTAGGTATATATATAGGAGGAAGGAGTACATCGGTGGAGCAACAGGGGGCCCACGAGGGTGGCGAGCGCGCCTAGGGGGGTAGGCGCGCCCCCTACCTCGTGGCCTCCTCCTTTGTTTCTTGATACAGGGTCCAAGTCTCCTGGATCATGTTCAGTGAGAAAATCACGTTCCCGAAGGTTTCATTCTGTTTGGACTCTGTTTGATATTCCTTTTCTTTGAAACCCTAAAATAGGCAAAAACAACAATTCTAGGTTGGGCCTCCGGTTAATAGGTTAGTCCCAAAAATAATATAAAAGTGGATAATAAAGCCCAGTAATGTCCAAAACAGTAGATAATATAGCATGGAGCAATCAAAAATTATAGATACGTTGGAGACGTATCAAGCATCCCCAAGCTTAATTCCTGCTCGTCCTCGAGTAGGTAAATGATAAAAACAGAATTTTTGATGCGAAGTGCTACTTGGCATAATTTTAATGTAATTCTTCTTAATTGTGGTATGAATATTCAGATCCGAAAGATTCAAGATAAAAGTTCATATTGACATAAAAATAATAATACTTCAAGCATACTAACTAAGCAATTATGTCTTCTCAAAATAACATGGCCAAAGAAAGTTCATCCCTACAAAATCATATAGTTTAGTCATGCTCCATTTTCGTCACACAAGAATGCTCTCATCATGCACAACCCCGATGACAAGCCAAGCAATTGTTTCATACTTTAGTAATCTCAAAACTATAAACTTTCACGCAATATATGAGCGCAAGCTATGGATATAGCACTATGGGTGGAATAAAATATGATGATGGGGGTTATGTGGAGAAGACAAAAAAGGAAGAAAGTCTCACATCAACAAGGCTAATCAATGGGCCATGGAGATGCCCGTCGATTGATGTTAATGCAAAGAGTAGGGATTGCCATGCAACTGATGCACTAGATCTATAAATGTATGAAAGCTCAACAAAAGAAACTAAGTGGGTGTGCATCCAACTTGCTTGCTCACAAAGACCTAGGGCACTTGAGGAGGCCCATTGTTGGAATATACAAGCCAAGTTCTATAATGAAAATTCCCACTAGTATATGAAAGTGACAAAACAAAAGACTCTCTATCATGAAGATTATGGTGCTACTTTGAAGCACAAGTGTGGCAAAGGATAGTAGCATTGTCCCTTTTTTGGCCTTTCTCTTTTTTTGGGACAATGCTCTATTAATGATGATCATCACACTTCTATTTATTTACAACTCAATGATTACAACTCGATACTAGAACAAAAGATGACTCTATATGAATGCCTCCGATGGTGTACCAGGATATGCAATGAATCAAGAGTGACATGTATGAATATTATGAATGGTGGCTTTGCCACAAATACTATGTCAACTACATGATCATGCTAAGCAATATGACAATGATGAATGTGTCATGATAAACGGAATGGTGGAAAGTTGCATGGCAATATATCTCGGAATGGCCATGGAAATGCCATAATAGGTAGGTATGGTGGCTGTTTTGAGGAAGATATAAGGAGGTTTATATGTGAAAGAGTGTATCATATCACGGGGTTTGGATGCACCGGCGAAGTTTGCACCAACTCTCAATGTGAGAAAGGGCAATGCATGGTACCGAAGAGGCTAGCAATGATGGAAGGGTGAGAGTGCGTATAATCCATGGACTCAACATTAGTCATAAAGAACTCACATACTTATTGAAAAAATCTACAAGTCATCAAAAACCAAAGTACTACGCGCATGCTCCTAGGGGGATAGATTGGTAGGAAAAGACCATCGCTCGTCCCCGACCGCCACTCATAAGGAGGACAATCAAATAACACCTCATGTTTCAAATTTGTTACATAACGTTTACCATACGTGCATGCTACGGGACTTGCAAACTTCAGCACAAGCATTTCTCAAATTCACAACTACTCGACTAGCATGACTTTGATTTTATTACCTCCATATCTAAAAACAATCATGGAGCATCAAACTTCTCTTAGTATTCAAAACACTCATAAGAATTTTTTTACTAATCTTGGATACCTAGCATATTAGGATTATTTAAGCAAATTACCATGCAATTTAAGACTCTCAAAATAATCGAAGTGAAGCATGAGAGATCAATAGTTTCTATAAAACAAATCCACCAGCGTGCTCTAAAAGATATAAGTGAAGTACTAGAGCAAAACTATATAACCCAAAAGATATAAGCGAAGCACATAGAGTATTCTAACAAATTCCAAATAATGTATGGCACTCTCAAAAGGTGTGTACAGAAAGGATGATTGTGGTAAACTAAAAAGCAAAGACTCAAATCATACAAGACGCTCCAAGCAAAACACATATCATGTGGTGAATAAAAATATAGCTCCAAGTAAAGTTACCGATAGAAGTAGATGAAAAGAGGGGATGCCTTCCGGGGCATCCCCAAGCTTTGGCTTTTAGGTGTACTTAGAAATATTGGGGGTGCCATGGGCATCTCCAAGCTTAGTCTCTTGCCACTCCTTGTTCCATAATCCATCAAATCTTTACCCAAAACTTGAAAACTTCACAACACAAAACTCAAAGAAGAAAATCTCGTGAGCTCCGTTAGCGAAAGAAAACAAAAGACCACTTCAAGGTACTGTAATGAACTCATTCTTTATTTATATTGGTGTGAAACCTACTGTATTCCAACTTCTCTATGGTTTAAAAACTATTTTACTAGCCATAGATTCATCAAAATAAGCAAACAACACACGAAAAACAGAATCTGTCAAAAACAGAACAGTCTATAGTAATCTGTATCTAGCGCAAGATCTGGAACCCCAAAAATTCTAAAATAAATTGCTGGACGTGAGGAATTTATCTATTAATTATCTGCAAAAAGAATTAACTAAATAGAACTTCGCTATAAAAATGGCAGCAGTTCTCGTGAGCGCTAAAGTTTCTGTTTTTTACAGCAAGATATCAAGACTTTCCCCAAGTCTTCCCAACGGTTATACTTGGCACAAACACTAATTAAACACAAAAACACAACCTAAACATAGGATATATAAATTATTTATTACTAAATAGGAGTAAAAAGCAAGGAATACAAATAAAATTGGGTTGCCTCCCAACAAGTGCTATCGTTTAATGTCCCTAGCTAGGCATAAAAAGCAAGGATAGATCTAGGTATTGCCATCTTTGGTAGGCAATCCATAAGTGGCTCTCATAATAGATTCATAAGGTAATTTAATTTTATTTCTAGGAAAGTGTTCCATGCCTTTCCTTAATAGAAATTGGAATCTAATATTTCCTTCCTTCATATCAATAATTGCATCAATCGTTCTAAGGAAAGGTCTACCAAGAATAATAGGACATGAAGGATTGCAATCTATGTCAAGAACAATAAAATCCACGGGCACATAATTCCTATTTTCAACAATAAGAACATCATTAATTCTTCCCATAGGTTTCTTAATAGTGGAATCCGCAAGGTGCAAGTTTAGAGAGCAATCATCAAAATCACGGAAACCTAACAAATCACACAAAGTCTTTGGAATCGTGGAAACACTAGCACCCAAATCACATAAATCATAGAACTCATGATCTTTAATCTTAATTTTAATAGTTGGTTCCCACTCATCATAAAGTTTTCTAGGGATAGAAACTTCCAACTCAAGTTTTTCTTCATAAGATTGCATCAAGGCATCAACAATATGTTTAGTGAACGCTTTATTTTGACTATAAGCATGAGGAGAATTTAGCATGGATTGTAACAAGGAAATACAATCAATCAAAGAGCAATTTTCATAATTAAATTCCTTGAAATCCAAAATAGTGGGTTTAGCAACATCTAGGGTTTTAATTTCTTCAATCCCAGTTTCATCAATTTTAGCATCAAGATCTAAAAACTCTGAATTCTTGGAACGCCTTCTAGGTAAAGGTGGATCATAATCAGTCCCATCATTATTAAGATTCATATTGAAAAACAAGGATTTAATAGGGGACACATCAATAACTTTTAGATCTTCATCTTTATTTTCATAGGAACTAGAAGAACACGCTCTTATAAAGGCATCTTTCCTAGCACGCATTCTAGCGGTTGTTTCATTGCACTCATCAATGGAAATTCTCATGGATTTGTGAGACTCATTGATATCATGCTTAGGTGGAATAGATCTAAGTTTCAAAGAATCAACATCAAGAGAAATTCTATCAACGTTCCTAGCCAACTCATCAATCTTAAGCAATTTTTCTTCAATCAAAGCATTGAAATTCTTTTGTGAAGTAATAAATTCTTTAATATTAGATTCAAAATAAGAGGGGATATTATTATAATTTACATAAGAATTGTTGTAGGAATTACCATAATTATTAGAGGGATTACTAGGATAAGGCCTAGGATTAAAATTTCCTCTATACGCGTTGTTACCAAAATTGTTCCTACCAACAAAATTCACATCCATAGATTCATTATTATTCTCAATCATTGTTGAGGAAATCGTTAACTGGTAACTGCTCGGTTGGCTGGCGAGTAGGGGATTAATAGGCTAATCGGCAAGTTAATCGGCCATTTAATCAATTAATCGGACGATTTATCAGTTTATCGGCTACTCGGTGACCCTATGAGTAGGGATTAATCGGCAAGTTAACTGATTAATCGGATGAATTCTTGAACAGGGTTCTCAATCAAAGTAGACAAGGGCATATCATTACGATCAGAAGAAACACTTTTACTAGCAAATAATTTCATAAGTTCATCCATCTTTCCACTCAAAACATTAATTTCTTCTATCGCATGCACCTTTTTATTAGTAGATCTTTCAGTATGCCATTGAGAATAATTAACCATAATATTATCTAGGAGTTTAGTAGCTTCTCCTAAAGTGATTTACATAAAAGTGCCTCCCACGGCTGAATCTAAAAGATTTATAGAAGCAAAATTCAATTCGGCATAAAATTTGTGTATAATCATCCACAAATTTAAACCATGAGTAGGGCAATTACGTATCATTAATTTCATCCTCTCCCAAGCTTGTGCAACACGTTCATGATCAAGTCGCTTAAAACTCATAATATAGTTTCTAAGGGAGATGATCTTAGCGGGAGGGAAATACTTAGAGATAAAAGCATCTTTGCATTTGTTCCAAGAATCAATACTATTTATAGGCAAACAAGAAAACCAAGCTTTAGCACGATCTCTAAGCGAAAAAGGAAATAGCTTCAATTTAACAATATCATTATCCACATCTTTCTTCTTTTGCATATCACACAAATCAACGAAGCTATTTAGATGGGTAGCGGCATCTTCACTAGGAAGGACGGAAAACGGATCTTTCATGACAAGATTCAGCAAGGCAACATTAATTTCACAAGATTCAGCATCGGTAAGAGGAGCAATCGGGGTGCTAATAAAATCATTGTTGTTGGTATTGGTAAAGTCACACAATTTAGTATTATCTTGAGCAATCGTGACAAGCAAGCAATCCAACACACAAGCAAACAAAAAGCAAGCGGGCAAAAAGAGACAAACGGCAAAGAGAGGGAGGATAGAGAGAGAGATGTCGAATAAAACGGCAAGGGTGAAGTGGGGGAGAGGAAAACAAGAGGCAAATGGCAAATAATATAATGTCGGAGATAAGTGTTGTGATGGGTACTTGGTATGTTTGACTTTTGCATAGACTCCTCGGCAACGGCGCCAGAAATTCTTCTTGCTACCTCTTGAGCACTGCGTTGGATTTCCCCGAAGAGGACAGGATGATGCAGCAAAGTAGCGTAGGTATTTCCTTCAGTTTTTGAGAACCAAGGTATCAATCCAGTAGGAGGCTACGGGCGAGTCCCTCGTACCTGCACAAAGCAAATAGCTCCTCGGAACTAACGCGATAAGGGGTTGTCAATCCCTTCACGGTCACTTACGAGAGTGAGATCTGATAGATATGATAAGATAATATTTTTGGTTTTTTGTGATAAAGATGCAAAGTAAAATAAAAAAGCAAAGTAAAAAGCAAAGGAAATAACTAAGTATTGGAAGATTAATATGATGAAGATAGACCCGGGGGCCATAGGTTTCACTAGTGGCTTCTCTCAAGAGCATAGGTATTTTACAGTGGGTGAAGGAATTACTATTGAGCAATTGACAGAATTGAGCATAGTTATGAGAATATCTAGGTATGATCATGTATATAGGCATCAGGTCTGAGACAAGTAGACCGACTCCTGCTTGCATCTACTACTATTACTCCACTCATCGACCGCTATCCAGCATGCATCTAGATTATTAAGTTAATGAAAATAGAGTAACGCCTTAAGCAAGATGACATGATGTAGAGGGAAAACTCATGCAATATGAGGAAAACCCCATCTTGTTATCCTCAATGGCAATAATACAATACGTGCCTTGCTGCCCCTACTGTCACTGGGAAAGGACACCGCAAGATTGAACCCAAAACTAAGCAGTTCTCCCATTGCAAGAAAGATCAATCTAGTAGGCCAAACCAAACTGATAATTCAAAGAGACTTGCAAAGATAACCAATCATACATAAAAGAATTCAGAGAATATTCAAATATTGTTCATAGATAGACTTGACCATAAACCCACAATTCATCGGTCTCAACAAACACACCGCGAAAAGAAGATTACGTCGAATAGATCTCCATAAGAGAGGGGGAGAACATTGTATTGAGATCCAAAAAGAGAGAGGAAGCCATCTAGCTAATAACTATGGACCCGTAGGTCTGAGGTAAACTACTCACACTTCATCGGAGGGGCTATGGTGTTGATGTAGAAGCCCTCCGTGATGGATACCCCCTCCGGCGGAGCTTCGGAACAGGCCCCAAGATGGGATCTCGTGGATATAGAAAGTTGCGGCGGTGGAATTAGGGTTTTGGCTCCGTATCTGATCGTTTGGGGTACGTAGGTATATATAGGAGGAAGGAGTACGTCGGTGGAGAAACAGGGGGCCCATGAGGGTGGAGGGCGCGCTTGGGGGGGTAGGAGTGCCCCCTACCTCATGGCCTCCTCCTTTTTTTCTTGACGCAGGGTCCAAGTCTCCTGGATCATGTTCGGTGAGAAAATCACGTTCCCAAAGGTTTCATTCTGTTTGGACTCTGTTTGATATTCGTTTTCTTCGAAACCCTAAAATAGGCAAAAACAGCAATTCTGGGCTGGGCCTCCGGTTAATAGGTTAGTCCCAAAAATAATATAGAAGTGGATAATAAATCCCAATAATGTCCAAAATAGTAGATAATATAGCATAGAGCAATCAAAAATTATAGATACGTTGGAGACGTATCAACTCTCCCCTCTCATTGCTATGCATCTCCTAGATAGATCTTGCATGATCGTAGGTAAAATTTTGAAATACTGCGTTCCCCAACAGTTGTATCAGAGTCAGGTCTATGCGTAGATGTTATATTCACGAGTAAAACACAATGATTTGTGGTCAATAATAGTCATACTGCTTACCAACATGTCTTACTTTGATTTGGCGGTATTGTTGGATGAAGCGGCCCAGACCAACATTACATGACCGCATTCATGAGACTGGTTCTACCGACATGCTTCGCACACAGGTGGCTAATGGGTGTCTGTTTCTCCAGCTTTAGTTGAATCGAGTTTGACTACTCCCTGTCCTTGTTGAAGGTTAAAACAACACACTTGACGAAAAATCATTGTGGTTTTTATGCGTAGGTAAGACCGGTTCTTGCTAGAATCCCGTAGCAGCCACATAAAACTTGCAACAACAAAGTAGAGGACGTCTAACTTGTTTTTCCAGGGCATGTTGTGATGTGATATGGTCAAGACGTGATGATATAAATTGTTGTATGAGATGATCATGTTTTGTAACAGTTATCGGCAACTAGCAGGAGCCATATGGTTGTCGCTTTATTGTATGAAATGCAATCGCCATGCAATTGCTTTACTTTATCACTAAGCGGTAGCGATAGTCGTAGAAGCAATAGTTGGAGAGATGACAACGATGCTATGATGGAGATCAAGGTGTCAAGATGGTGATGATGGTGATCATGGCGGTGCTTTGGAGATGGAGATCAAAGCCACAAGATGATGATGGCCATATCATATCACTTATTTTGATTGCATGTGATGTTTATCCTTTATGCATCTTATTTTGCTTAGTACGGCGATAGCATTATAAGATGATCTCTCACTAAATTTCAAGATATAAGTGTTCTCCCTGAGTATGCACCGTTGCTACAGTTCGTCGTGCCGAGACACCACGTCATGATCGGATCTGATAAGCTCTACGTTCACATACAATGGATAAAAGCCAGTTTTGGACACGCAGAATACTTGGGTTAAACTTGACGAGCTTAGCATATGCAGATATGGCCTCGGAACACTAAGACCGAAAGGTCGAGCGTGAATCATATAGTAGATATGATCAACATAGTGATGTTCACCATTGAAAACTTCTCCATCTCACGTGATGATCGGACATGGTTTAATTGATATGGATCACGCGATCATTTAGATGACTAGAGAGATGTCTATCTAAGTGGGAGTTCTTAAGTAATATGATTAATTGAACTTTAAATTATCATGAACTTACTACCTGTTAGTATTTTGCATGTTTATGTTGTTGTAGATAAATGGCCTGTGCTAATGTTCCTTTGAATTTTAATGCATTCCTAGAGAAAGCTAAGTTGAAAGATGATGGTAGCAACTACACACACTGGGTCCAAAACTTGAGGATTATCCTCATTGCTGCACAGAAGAATTACGTCCTGGAAGCATCGCTAGGTGCAAAGCCTGCTGCAGGGGCAACACCAAATGTTATGAACGTCTGGCAGAGCAAAGCTGATGACTACTCGATAGTTCAGTGTGCCATGCTTACGGCCGAGAATCGGGACTTCAACGATGTTTTGAACGTCACGGAGCATATGAGATGTTCCAGGAGTTGAAGTTAATATTTCAAGCCCGAAATTGAGAGATATGAAGTATCCAATAAGTTCTATAGATGCGAGACAGAGGAGAATAGTTCTGTTAGTGAACATATACTCCGAATGTCTGGGTACCACAACCACTTGACTCAACCGGGAGTTAATCTTCCTGATGATAGTGTCATTGATAGAGTTCTTCAATCGCTGCCACCAAGCTACAAAAGCTTCGTGATGAACTATAATATGAAAGGATGGATAAGACAATTCCCGAGCTCCTCGCAATGCTAAAAGCTGCGGAGGTAGAAATCAAGAAGGAGCATCAAGTGTTGATGGTCAACAAGGCAACTAGTTTCAAGAAGAAGGGACAAGGTAGAAGGGGAACTTCAAGAAGAACGGCAAACACGTTGCTGCTCAAGTGAAGAAGCCCAAGTCTGGACCTAAGCCTGAGACTGAGTGCTTCTACTATGAAGGGACATGTCGCTGGAAGTGGAACAACCCCAAGTATTTGGCAGATAAGAAGGATGGCAAAGTGAAAGGTATATTTGATATACATGTTATTGATGTGTACCTTACAAATGCTCGCAGTAGCGCCTGGGTATTTGATAGTGGTTCTGTTGCTCATATTTGCAACTCGAAACAGGGGCTACGGATTAAGCGAAGATTGTCTAAGGACGAGGTGATGATGCGCGTGGGAAATGCTTCCTATGTCGATGTGATCGTGGTCGGCACGCTAACTCTACATCTACCTTTGGGATTAGTTTTAGACTTGAATAATTGTTATTTGGTGCCAGCATTAAGCATGAACATTATATCGGGATCTTGTTTGATGTGAGACAGTTATTCATTTAAATCAGAGAATAATGGTTGTTCTATTTATATGAGTAATATCTTTTATGGTCATGCACCATTAATGAGTGGCCTATTTTTATTGAATCTCGATAGTAGTGACACACATATTCATAGTATTGAAGCCAAAAGATATAAGTTTAATAATGATAGTGCAACTTATTTGTGGCACTGCCGTTTAGGTCATATTAGTGTAAAGCCCATGAAGAAACTCCATGCTGATGGGATTTTGGATCACTTGATTATGAATCACTTGATGCTTGCGAACCATGCCTCATGGGCAAGATGACTAAGACTCTGTTCTCCGGAACAATGGAGCAAGAAACAGACATGTTGGAAATAATACATACTGATGTATGCAGTCCGATGACTGTTGAGGCTCGCGGCGGGTATCATTATTTTCTGACCTTCGCAGATGATTTGAGTAGATATGGGTATATCTACTTGATGAAACATAAGTCTGAAACATTTGAAAATTCAAAGAATTTCAGAGTGAAATGGAAAATCATCGTAAAAAGAAAATAAAGTTTCTACAATCTGATCATGGAGGTGAATATTTGAGTTACGAGTTCGGTCTTCATTTGAAACAATGCGGAATAGTTTCACGACTCACACCACCTGGAACACCACAGCGTAGAACGTAGTAACCACACTTTGTTAGATATGGTGAGATCTATGATGTCTCTTACTGATTTACTGCTATCGTTTTCGGGTTATGCTTTAGAGACGGTTGCATTCATGTTAAATAGGGCACCATCAAAATCCGTTGAGACGACACCATGTGAATTGTGGTTCGGCTAGAAACCCAAGTTGTCGTTTCTTAAAGTTTGGGGTTGCGATGCTTATGTGAAAAAAGCTTCAACCTAATAAGCTCGAACCCAAATCGGAGAAATGTGTCTTCATAGGATACCCAAAGGCGACTGTTGGGTACACCTTCTATCACAGATCCGAAGGCAAGATATTCGTTGCTAAGAATGGATCCTCTCTAGAGAAGGAGTTTCTCTCGAAAGAAGTGAGTGGGAGGAAAGTAGAACTTGATGAGTTAACTATACCTTCTCCCTTATTGGAAAGTAGTTCATCACAGAAATCAGTTCCAGTGATTCCTACACCAATTAGTGAGGAAGCTAATGATGATGATCATGAAACTTCTGATCAAGTTACTATCAAACCTTGTAGGTCAACCAGAGTAAGATCCGCACTAGAGTGGTACGGTAATCCTGTTCTGGAGGTCATGTTACTTGACCATGATGAACCTACGAACTATGAGGAAGCGATGATGAACCCAAATTCCGCGAAATGGCTTGAGGCCATGAAATCTGAGATGGGATCCATGTATGAGAACAAAGTATGGACTTTGGTTGACTTGCCCGATGATCGGCAAACAATAGAGAATAAATGGATCTTCAAGAAGAAGACTGACACTGACGGTAATGTTACTGTCTACAAAGCTCGTCTTGTTATGAAAGGTTTTCAACAAGTACAAGGAGTTGACTACGATGAGACCTTCTCACCCGTAGCGATGCTTAAGTCTGTCCAAATCATGTTAGCAATTGCTGCATTTTATGATTATGAAATTTGGCAAATGGATGTCAAAACTGCATTCCTTAATGGATATCTCAAAGAAGAGTTGTATATGATGCAACCAGAAGGATTTGTCGATCCTAAAGGTGCTAACAAAGTGTGCAAGCTCCAGCGATCCATTTATGAACTGGTGCAAGCCTCTCGGAGTTGGAATATACGCTTTGATAGTGTGATCAAAGCATATGGTTTTATACATACTTTTGGAGAAGCCTGTATTTACAAGAAAGTGAGTGGGATCTCCGTAGCATTTATGATATTATATGTGGATGACATATTGTTGATCGAAAATGATACTGAATTTCTGAATAGCATAAAAGGATACTTGAATAAGAATTTTTCAATGAAAGACCTCGGTGAAGCTGCTTATATATTAGGCATCAAGATCTATAGATATAGATCAAAGAACTTAATTGGACTTTCACAAAGCACATACCTTGATAAAGTTTTGAAGAAGTTCAAAATGGATCAGTCAAAGAAAGGGTTCTTGCATGTGTTACAAGGTGTGAAGTTGAGTCAGACTCAATGACCAACCACTACAGAAGATAGAGAGAAAATGGAAGTCATTCCCCATGCCTCAGCCATAGGTTCTATCATGTATGCAATACTGTGTACCAGACCTGATGTGTGCCTTGCTATTAGTTTGGTAGGGAGGTACCAAAGTAATCCAGGAGTGGATCACTGGACAATGGTCAAGAACATCCTGAAATACCTGAAAAGGACTAAGGATATGTTTCTCATTTATGGAGGTGACAAAGAGCTCGTCGTAAATGGTTACGTCGATGCAAGCTTTGACACTGATCCGGATGACTCTAAGTCACAAACCGGATACGTATTTTTATTGAATGGTGGACCTGTCAGTTGGTGCAGTTCTAAGCAGAGCGTCGTGGCGGGATCTACGTCTGAAGCGGAATACATAGCTGCTTCAGAAGCAGCAAATGAAGGAGTTTGGATGAAAGAGTTCATATCCAATCTAGGTGTAATACCTAGTGCATCGGGTCCAATTAAAATCTTCTGTGACAATACTGGTGCAATTGCCTTGGCAAAGGAATCCAGATTTCACAAGAGAACCAATCACATCAAGAGACGCTTCAATTCCATCCGCAATCAAGTCAAGGAGGGAAACATAGAGATTTGCAAGATACATACGGATCTAAATTTTGCAAACCCGTTGACTAAGCCTCTCTCACGAGCAAAACATGATCAGCACCAAGACTCCATGGGTGTTAGAATCATTACTATGTAATCTAGATTATTGACTCTAGTGCAAGTGGGAGACTAAAGGAAATATGCCCTAGAGGCAATAATAAACTTGTTATTTATATTTCCATATATCATGATAAATGTTTATTATTCATGCTAAAATTGTATTAACCGGAAACTTAGTACATGTGTGAATACATAGACAAATAGAGTGTCCCTAGTATGCCTCTACTTGACTAGCTTGTTAATCAAAGATGGTTAAGTTTCCTAGCCATAGACATGTGTTGTCATTTGATGAACGGGATCACATCATTAGAGAATGATGTGATGGACAAGGCCCATCTGTTAGCTTAGCATAATGATCATTTAGTTTTTCTGCTATTGCTTTCTTCATGACTTATACATGTTCCTCAGACTATGAGATTATGCAACTCCCGAATACTGGAGGAATACCTTGTGTGCTATCAAACGTCACAACATAATTGGGTGATTATAAGGATGCTCTACAGGTGTCTCCGATGGTGTTTTGGTGTTTGTTGAGTTGGCATAGATCAAGATTAGGATTTGTCACTCCGTGTATCGGAGAGGTATCTCTAGGCCCTCTCGGTAATGCACATCACTATGAGCCTTGCAAGCAATGTGTCTAATGAGTTAGCCATGGGATGATGCATTACGAGACGAGTTAAGATACTTGCCGGTGACAAGATTGAACTAGGTATAATGGTACCGACAATCGAATCTCGGGCAAGTAACATACCGATGACAAAGGGAACAACGTATGTTGCTATGCGGTTTGACCGATAAAGATCTTTGTAGAATATATAGGAGCCAATATGAGCATCCAGGTTCCGCAATTGGTTATTGATTGGAGACATGTCTCGGTCATGTCTACATAGTTCTCGAACCCATAGGGTCTGCACGCTCAACATTTGATGATGATTTGTATTACGAGTTTCATGTTTTGATGAACCGAAGTTTGTTCGGATTCCTGGATGAGATCACGGACATGACGAGGAGTCTCGAAATGGTCAAGACATAAAGATTGATATATTGGAAGGTTATGTTTAGACACCGGAATGGTTTTGGATAGGTTCAGGCATTTCCTAGAGTACCGGGGGGTTACCGGAACCCCCCGGGGGATTAATGGGCCACAATGGGCCTTAGTGGAGAAGAGAGAGGGCCGGCAAAGGTGGCGCCCCCCTTGCCCTGTCCGAATTAGACAAGGGGAGGGGGCGGCGCCCCCCCTCCTTCCTTCACTTCTCTCCTCTTTCCCTTCTTCTCCTACTTGGACTAGGAAAGGGGGGGGGGACCGAATCCTACTTGTACTAGCCTTGTGCGGAGCCCCCCTCCACAGTTACACACCTCAGTTATATCGTTGTAGTGCTTAGGCGAAGCCCTGTATCGGTAACTTCATCATCACCGTCACCATGCCGTCGTGCTGACTGATAACCCACAAGTATAGGGGATCTATCATAGTCCTTTCGATAAGTAAGAGTGTTGAACCCAACGAGGAGCAGAAGGAAATGATAAGCAGTTTTCAGTAAGGTATTCTCTGCAAGCACTGAAATTGTCGGTAATAGATAGTTTTGTGATAAGGTATTTTGTAACGGGTAACAAGTAATGAAAGTAAATAAGGTGCAGCAAGATGGCCCAATCCTTTTTGTAGCAAAGGACAAGCCTGGACAAGGAAAGCGCTCCCGAGGACACATGGGAATTATCGTCAAGCTAGTTTTCATCACGCTCATATGATTCGCGTTCGGTACTTTGATAATTTGATATGTGGGTGGACCGGTGCTTGGGTACTGTCCTTCCTTGGACAAGCATCCCACTTATGATTAACCCCTATTGCAAGCATACGCAACTACAACAGAAGTATTAAAGTAAACCTAACCATAGCATGAAACATATGGATCCAAATCAGCCCCTTACGAAGCAACGCATAAACTAGGGTTTAAGCTTCTGTCACTCTAGCAACCCATCATCTAATTATTACTTCCCAATGCCTTCCCCTAGGCCCAACAATGGTGAAGTATCATGTAGTCGACTTTCACATGACACCACTAGAGGAGAGACAACATACATCTCATCAAAATATCGAACTAATACCAAATTCACATGACTACTTATAGCAAGACTTCTCCCATTTCCTCAGGAACAAACGTAAATACTCACAAATCATATTCATGTTCATAATCAGAGGGGTATTAATATGCATAAAGGATCTGAACATATGATCTTCTACCGAATAAACCAACTAGCATCAACTACAAAGAGTAATCAACAATACTAGCAACCCACAAGTACCAATCTGAGGTTATGGGATAAAGATTGGATACAGGAGATGAACTAGGGTTTGAGATGAGATGGTGCTGGTGAAGATGTTGTTGGAGATTGACCCCCTCCCGATGAGAGGATCGATGGTGATGATTTCCCCCTCCCGGAGGGAAGTTTCCCCGGCAGAACAGCTCCGCCGGAGCCCTAGATTGCTTCCGCCTCATGGCGGCGGAGTTTCGTCCCGTGAGCTAGCTTCTGATTTTTTTTCCTGGACGAAAGACTCCATATAGCCAAAGATGGGCATCAAAGGGCTGCCAGGGGGCCCATGAGGCAGGGGGCGCGCCCATGGGGGTAGGGCGCGCCCCCACTCTCGTGGGTGGCCTCCTCTGGTACTTCTTTCGGCCAATGTTTTTTATATATTCTGAAACTTGCTCCCGTGAAGTTTCAGGACTTTTGGAGTTGTGCAGAATAGGTCTCTAATATTTTCTCCTTTCCAGCCCAGAATTCTAGCTGCCGGCATTCTCCCTCTTCATGCAAACCTTGTAAAATAAGAGAGAATAGGCATAAGTATGGTGACATAATGTGTAATAACAACCCATAATGCAATAAATATCAATATAAAAGCATGATGCAAAATGGACGTATCAACTCCCCCAAGCTTAGACCTCACTTGTCCTTAAGCGAAAGCTGATATCGAAAAATATGTCCACATGTTTAGAGATAGATGTGTCGATAAAATAAAATATGGACATGAGGGCATCATGATCATTCTTAGGAGAACAACATATATAAATATTGTCATATGATCTCTTAAGCTAAAGTAACAATTCATTCACAGTTTCAAGTATGAATAAGAAACTTCATTGAAAACTAACAAACTATAATCCCAATCATTGAAGCAATTGCAATTTATCATAACATAGGAAAGAGTCAATAAGAGCTTTTCAGCAAGTCCACATACTCAACTATCATTTAGTCTTTCACAATTGCTAACACTCATGCAATATTTATGTGTATGAAGTTTTAATCGGACATAGAGAAAGATAGGGGCTTATAGTATTGCCTCCTAACCTTTTACCTCAAGGGTAATGTCAACAATAATAGTTCATGAAAACTCACATCCAATTAGCTATATATATCTGGATCTTTCCAACACATTGTGCTTGCCAAAGGATAAAATGTAAAAAGGAAAGGTGAAGATCACCATGACTCTTATATGAAGTAATAGAGAAGAATAAAAGGCTGGCCCTTCGCAGAGGGAAGCAGAGGTTGTCATGTGCTTCTATGGTTGGATGCACAAAGTCTTAATGCAAAAGAACGTTACTTTATATTGCCACTTGTGATATGGACCTTTATTATGCAGTCCGTCGCTTTTATTTCTTCCACATCACAAGATCGTATAAAGCTTATGTTCTCCACACTAATAAATCATACATATTTAGAGAGCAAATTTTTTATTGCTTGCTATGTTGACAACTTACTTGAAGGATCTTACTCAATCCATAGGTAGATATGGTGGACTCTCATGGCAAAACTAAGTTTAAGGATATTTGGAGGCACAAGTAGTATCTCTACTTGCTGCAAAGAATTTGGCTAGCATGAGAGGGAAAGGCAAGCTCAACATGTTGGATGATCCATGCCAATATAATTTATTTCAGATGTAAGAAAACATAACCCATTACGTTGTCTTCCTTGTCCAACATCAACTCTTTAGCATGTCATATTTTAATGAGTGCTCACAATCATAAAAGATGTCCAAGATAGTATATTTATATGTGAAAACCTCTCTTTTTTTATTACTTCCTATTAATTGCAACGATGACCAAAACTATGTTTGTCAACTCTCAACAACTTTTATTCATCATACTCTTTATATGTGAAGTCATTACTCTCCATAATATCCATATGATCTCTTTATTCTTTTTATTCTTTCTCTTTGATTTTATTCCCTCAAGATCATAGCAAGATAATTAAGCCCTTGACTCAACACTAAACTTTATTATATATACCTCACGGACTCGATTGCATAGAAGGATCATAAAGCAAAACTCAAAACTAGATCATACTAAAACTTTATTCTACTAGATCAAGATATTACCAAAAGGATCGAACTAAGAAAAACGATAAAGATAAAAGTGTGATGGTGATACAATACCGGGGCACTCCCCCACGCTTGGAAGTTGCCAAGGGGAGTGCCCATACCCATGCGTTTATGTCTGCTTCTTCGGGGGTGGTGATGTGATATTCTTGGCGATGATGCCCGTCAGGATACGATTTTCTTCCTCGAGCTTATTGACTTGCTGCTTGAGGTCCATTATTTCCTTACGGAGCTTGCCTGTGACGGCTAAAGCTCCTTTCACCCAAGGATGTTGCATGGCTGCGGGAGAACAAGTAACACTCTTTTTCATATTTTCATTAGAAAGAAATCTAACATTGGAAGGGATGACCGAGTTTGGAATAGCTGAGCTCTGTAGTTCCCCCATCTTGAATCCAGCTCAGAAACGAGAAGTAACTTCTTGATCCTCCTCCATTGCATCTATCCTTTTCATGTCGGCCTCCATTTCTTCCTCAGTTGATGGCCCAAAGTGATCAGCACCGCTGTTTGATCTTGGACTAGGTGTCGGATGAGACACCCGACTCTCCCCGACTGACCCTTGACAAGACATCTTGCTCTAAATCTGCAGCAGAAACAGCTCGAAACAAAAACAGAGTATATTTGCGTGGTACGGTGGTCAAAACCTTCGGGAGATTATATAATGAATTTTTACCGACCAAAAGAAGTATCGTGCAAGAAAACAGAGTCCGGAGAGCACACGAGGTGCCCACGAGGCAGGGGGCGTGCCCTCCACTCTCGTGGACGCCTCGTGTCCTTCCCAGACTGCTTCTTATTTTCCTATTTTCTTAAATATTCCAAAACAGAGAAAATTTGCTATTAGAACTGTTTTGGAGTCGGTTTACTTACCGTACCTGATACCTATTCCTTTTCGGTGTCTGGAACGTTCTAGAAAGTGCCCTTTATGTATTCCTCCGGGGTTACGGTTTCGATAACATTTGTTTCAACATTTATAGGATTACCTGAGATATAATGTTTGATTCTTTGACCATTCACCACCCTCGGATTTTACCTTCGAAGTTGTTGATTTTTATGGCACTAGAATGATAGACCTCCTCGATAATGTAAGGACCTTCCCATTTTGAGAGGAGTTTGCCTACAAAAAATCTTAAAATAGAGTTGTATAACAATACATAATCACCTACATTAAACTCACATTTTTGTATCCTTTTGTCATGCCACCTTTTAACTTTTTCCTTAAACAGTTTGGCATTATCGTAGGCCTGGGTTCTCCATTCATCAATTGAGCTAATGTCAAAAAGCCTCTTCTCACCGGCAAGTTTGAAATCATAATTGAGATCTTTAATGGCCCAATATTCCTTATGTTCTAGTTCAAGAGGTAAGTGACATGCTTTACCATAAACTATTTTATACGGAGACATACCCATAGGATTTTTATATGCAATTCTATAAGCCCATAATGCATCATCAAGTTTCTTGGACCAATTATTTCTAGATCTATTAACAGTCTTTTGCAAAATTAATTTAAGCTCTCTACTACTCAATTCTACCTGGCCACTAGATTGGGGTGATATGGAGATGCAATTCTATGATTAACATCATACTTAGCAAGCATTTTACGAAACACACCATGAATAAAATGTGAACCACCATCAGTCATAAGATATCTAGGGACTCCAAACCTCGGAAAAATAACTTCTTTAAGCATCTTAATAGAGGTGTTATGATCAGCACTACTAGTTGGAATAGCTTCTACCCACTTAGTAACATAATCAACAACAACTAAAATATGTGTATAACCATTAGAGGAAGGAAACGGTCACATATAGTCAAAGCCCCAAACATCAAATGGTGCAATAACAAGTGAATAATTCACAGGCATTTCTTGACGTCTACTAATATTACCAATTCTTTGACATTCATCACAAGAAGAAACAAACTTACGGGCATCCTTGAAGAGAGTAGGCCAATAAAAACCGGATTGCAATACCTTATATGCAGTTCTATCTCCGACCTGGTGTCCTCTCCATAAGCCTCGGAGTGACACTTGTGTAGGATCTGTTCCTGTTCATGCTCAGGTACACAATGTCTAATAACACCATCTACTCCTTCTTTATAAAGGTGTGGGTCATCCCAGAAGTAATGTCTTAAATCATAGAAGAACTTTTTCTTTTGCTGGTATGTGAAACTAGGTGGTATAAATTTAGCAACAATGTAATTACCATAATCAGCACACCATGGAGCAGTACGAGAAGCATTTATGACAGCTAACTGTTCATCGGGAAATCTATCATCAATAGGTAGTGTGTCATCAAGAAGATTCTCTAACCTAGACAAGTTTTCTGCAACGGGGTTCTGAGCTCCCTTTCTATCAATAATATGCAAATCAAATTCTTGTAGCAAGTGAACCCATCTAATAGTCTAGGTTTGGCATCTTTCTTTTCCATGAGATATTTAATAGCAGTATTATCAGTGTGAATAGTTACTTTAGAATCAACTATATGAGGTCTGAACTTATCACAAGCTCTGTTGGAAAAGGCAGTGCCTAGGAGTCGCTTAGGCACACCTAGGCGCTAGGCAATGGCCAAACGCCTCGCCTAGGGCATAAATGGAGGTCTAGGCAGGGCAAGCAAGGAATTGCCTCCCCAAGCAAGAAATCATGCCACATACTGCACTGATATGCCAAACAGGTTATATTACAATGTTAGTAGCCGGTAATTAACTTATTTATATGCCCTAAATTAATATCAACACCCATATAATAATCACAAATACACTTCGAGTAAAAACCATATTACCGCCTAGGCCGCGCCTATGGCGCTTCGGCACCGCCTAGGCACTAGGCGAAGGACAACCGCCCCGCTTACGCCTACCGCTTTTTCCAACCTTTCACAAGCAAATACAACTGCTAAAAATTCCTTTTTGGTAGTAGCATAATTTCTCTGGGCACTGTCTAGAGTCTTACTAGCATATTGGATAACATTTAATTTCTCATCAACTCTTTGTCCTAAAAATAGCCCCTACAGCATAATCACTAGCATCACACATAATTTCAAATGGTAAATTCCAATCAGGAGGCTGAACAATAGGTACAGAAATCAAAGCTTTCTTAAGTAATTAAAATGCTTGCACACAATCATCATCAAAGACAAAAGGAACATCTTTTTGTAAAAGATTAGTCAGAGGCCGAGAAATTTTAGAGAAGTCCTTAATGAACCTCCTATAAAAACCAGCATGACCAAGGAAACTTCTTATACATTTAATGTCCTTAGGACATGGCATCTTTTCAATAGCATCTACTTTAGCTTTATCGACTTCAATACCTCTTTCAGAAATTTTATGCCCCAAGACAATACCTTCATTAACCATAAAGTGGCACTTCTCCCAATTCAAGACAAGATTAGTTTCTTCACATCTCTGCAAAACTCGATCAAGGTTGCTTAAGCAATCATCAAAACAAGTTCCATATACGGAGAAATCATCCATGAAAACCTCAACAATCTTTTCACAAAAGTTAGAGAATATAGCAGTCATACATCTTTGAAAGGTAGAAGGTGCATTGCATAAACCAAAAGGCATACGTCTATAAGCAAAGGTACATAAAGGGCAAGTAAAAGTTGTCTTTTCTTGATCCTCTTTTGACACAGGTATTTGAGAGAAACCGGAATAACCATCTAGAAAGCAAAAATGTGTATGTTTGGATAATCTTTCCAGCATTTGATCAATAAAAGGTAAAGGGTAATGATCCTTTTTAGTAGCTTTATTTAATTTGCAGAAATCAATTACCATTCTATAACCTATAACAATTCTTTGTGGAATCAATTCATCTTTATCATTAGGAACAACAATAATACCTCCCTTCTTAGGGACACAGTGGACATGACTTACCCACTGACTATCAGCAACGATATAAATTATACCTGCCTCCAGAAGCTTTAGTATTTCTTTTCTCACCACTTCTTTCATCTTAGGATTTAACCGTCGTTGGTGATCAACAACTGGTTTCGCGTCTTTCTCTAATTTTATTTTGTGCTGGCATAGAGTGGGACTAATTCCCTTAAGATCATCAAGAGTATATCCAATAGCATCACTATGCTTCTTAAAAAAATTCAATAATTTGTTTACTTCATGCTCTGAAAGGTTTGCGCTAATAATAACAAGATATATCTCTTTCTCTTCAAAATAAGCATATTTAAGAGTATCAGGCAATGGTTTAAGCTCAAACACGGGATCACCCTTGGGTGGAGGAGGATCCCCTAGGATTTCAATAGGCAAGTTGTGTTTCAAAATAGGTCCATGTTTAAAGAATACTTCATCTATTTCCCTTCTTTCATTCATAAACACATCATTTTCATGGTCTAGCAAATATTGTTCTAAAGGATCATTAGGAGGCACGACAATAAAAGCAAGACCAATAATTTCATCTTTACTAGGAAATTCTTTATCATGGGGTTGTCTACGAAATTTAGCAAAGTTAAATTCATGAGACATATCCCCTAAACCAACAGAAACAATATCCTTATTGCATCTATCTTAGCATTGACAATATTCAAGAAGGGTCTACCAAATATAATGGGACAAAAGTTATCTTGTGGGGAACCAAGAACAAGAAAATCAGCAGGATATTTAACCTTTCCACACAAGACTTCAACATCTCTAACAATCCCAACTGGTGAAATAGTGTCTCTATTAGCAAGCTTAATTGTAACATCAATTTCCTCTATCTCAGCAGGTGTAATATCATGCATAATTTCTTTATATAAGGAATGAGGTATTGCACTTACACTAGCACCCATATCACATAAGCCATGATAGAAATGTTCTCCTATTTAACTGAAATAACAGGCATGCCTACAACAGGTCTATGTTTATGTTTAGTATCGGGTCTAGCAATTCTAGCAGCTTCATCACAGAAGTAAATAACATGCCCATCAATATTATCGGCCAAGAGATGTTTAACTATAGCAACACTAGGTGAGGGAGTCCTGGATTAGGGGATGTCCAGATGGCCGAACTATACCTTCAGCCGGACTCCTGGACTATGAAGATACAAGATTGAAGACTCCGTCCCATGTCCGGAAGGGACTTTCCTTGGCGTGGAAGGCAAGCTTGGTGATGCGGATATTTAGATCTCCTACCATTGTAACCGACTCTATGTAACCCTAACCCTATCCGGTGTCTATATAAACCGGAGGGTTTTAGTCCGTAGGACAACATACACATCAACAATCATACTGTAGGCTAGCTTCTAGGGTTTAGCCTCCTCGATCTCGTGGTAGATCTACTCTTGTCCTACCCATATCATCAATATTAATCAAGCAGGACGTAGGGTTTTACCTCCATCGAGAGGGCCTGAACCTGGGTAAAACTTCGTGTCCCTTGCCTCCTGTTACCATCCAGCCTAGATGCACAGTTCGGGACCCCCTACCCGAGATCCACCGGTTTTGACACCGACATTGGTGCTTTCATTGAGAGTTCCTCTGTGTCGTCGCTGTCAGGCTCGATGGCTCCTACGATCATCGATAGCGATGCAGTCCAGGGTGAGACCTTCCTCCCGGATAGATCTTCGTCTTCGGCGGTTTCGCACTGCGGGCCAATTCACTTGGCCACCTGGAGCAGATCGAAAGCTACGCCCCTGGCCGTCAGGTCAGATTTGGAAGTTTAAACTACACGACTGACATCCGTGGGGACTTGATCCTCGACGGATTTGAGCCACTGCCGAGCGCGCCACACTGTCCCGACGAGCATGATCTAGCTCTGCCACCGAACAGTGCCCTGGAGGCCGCACCCGCATCAGCTCCGATCCTTAATTCGGAACCAACTGCGCCGATCGAGGATGGGCGGTTGGATGCCGCCTCGGGGGCTGCGATCCCAACGGCGATTGAGCCGAACACCAGCCCCGCACTCCGCGAGACTCATGACTCCAAGGAGACGGACTCCTTTCCGGACTCCGAACCCTCCGCGCCCCGGCCAATCGAATCCGATTAGGCGCCGATCATGGAGTTTAATGCCGCGGACATCTTTCAGCACTCGCCTTTTGGCGATATTCTGAAGTCACTGAAGTCTCTTTATTTATCAGGAGAGCCCTGGCCGGACTACGACTAGCAAGGTTGGGATTCGGACGATGAAGAAATTCAAAGCCCACCCACCACCCACTTTGTAGCCACTGTCGACGACTTAACCGACATGCTTGACTTCGACTCCGAAGACATCGACGGTATGGACGCCGATGAAGGAGATGATGAAGAACCAGCGCCTACTAGGCCCTGGAAAGCCACCTCGTCATATGACGTATACATGGTGGATGCACCAAAAGATGACGACGAGGAACGGAAGGACGCACCGAAGGCATGTTCCCTCGAAAAGCAGTGAAAGCGGGAATGCAAGCGCCGCCCCAAATCCCGCCTCGACAGAAATAGCGATCACACAGACCCAGCGCTGGAGCAGGGCGAACCGCTGCCGGACAACGGCAATCCGGATAATCAAACCGAACAAACAAATCCTATCAAGGATAATGGCCCGGACGACATAACACCGGACAGACACCCGGAGCAGCAGACTGCCCGTAAAAGGCTTGTTGCCACCGCCAGGAGCCTGAAAAAATAGAAGCAAAGGCTCAAGGCCGCGCAAGACACACTCCAATTCAGATGGAGTAAAATACTCAGCACAGCTGCAAGGTACGGCGACAATCGCCCCTCCAAGAGCTACCCAAAGCGGAAGCTGCTGCCCGAATTCGATGAGGAGGCCTCAGAACCTCCACAACCAAATATCAAAGTAGCCACCTGGTCGGATAGACGACCCCTCTACCAACACAGAGCGGCATACAACACCACTCACAATACAATATGCGACCCATGTGAGGGCTCGCACCCAAAGGACGGCGCAACAAGATCCATCTATGGACCACGCAAGCACGCCCCAGCATACAACGCAACACAACAAACACCCGAACAATGCGGTACACCCAGCTACAGGGGTGCCGCACACCCCCTGTGTTTTACCGATGAGGTGCTGGACAATGAATTTCCAGAGGGATTCAAACCCGTAAACATAGAGGCATACAACGGAACAACAGGCCCCGGAGTCTGGATTGAGGACTACATCCTTCACATCCATATGGCTCGAGGAGACGATCTCCACGCCATCAAGTACTTACCTCTCAAGCTCAAAGGGCCAGCTCGTCACTAGCTCAAAGGCCTCCCCGAAAGCTCCATTGGAAGTTGGGAAGAGCTCGAAGACGCCTTTCGGGCAAATTTTCAAGGGACTTATGTCCGACCTCCAGATGCGGATGATTTGAGTCATATAAGTCAACAGCCCGGAGAGTCAACCCAAAGCTTTGGAATAGGTTTCTTACTAAAAAGAACCAGATTGTCGACTGTCCGGACGCCGAAGCCTTGGCAGCTTTCAAGCATAGCGTCCGCGACGAATGGCTCGCCATACACCTCGACCAAAATAAGCCGAGAATGATGGCTGCATTAACAAACCTCATGACCCGCTTTTGCGTGGGTGAGGACAGCTAGCTAGCCAGATGCAGCACCAGCGACCCCAGTACATCCGAAGTTAGAGATGGAAACGGGAAATCACGGCGCAACAGCAATGGCAAACGCCGGATTAAAGAAGATAGCATGAAGGGCACGACAGTAAATGCCGGATTCAAAAGCTCTCGGCCAGTTCAAAAGCCGCCCCTTAAAGGCACCAGGGACGAACTGTCCAGCCTCAACAAAATTCTAGACCAAGTATGCCAGATCCATAGTACCCCTGGTAAACCCGCTAATCGTACCCATAGAGAATGTTGGGTCTTCAAGTAGTCCGGCAAGCTCAACGCCGTACACAAGGGGGAAGATACACCAAGTGAAGACGAGGACAAGCCTCCCAAACAAGACATGGCGGAACCAAAGAAATTTCCACCAGAAGTCAAAACAGTACACGTGTTACACGTGATCAGGGGAAAAACAAAACGACACTCCCAGGAAAACATACCCAAGTGCCTGACCCGCGAAGTCCTGCCACTGGTCATCTCAACCGATCACTTTCGACCATCACGATTACTCAGCAAGTATCCGGCACGCAGGATGGGCTGCCCTGGTATTAGACCCAGTAATTGACGGATATCACTTCACACAAGTCTTTATGGACGGCGGCAGTAGCCTAAACCTAATATATCAGGATACAATCCGCGGGATGGGGTTAGACCCAACACAAATTCGCCATAGAAATACTACCCTTAAAGGAGTAACGCCAGGCCCAGGGGCTCGTTGTACGGGCTCCCTCTCATTACAAGTTACATTCGGCTCCCCCGATAACTTCCGTCGCGAGCATTTAACTTTCCACATTGCTCCGTTTCAAAGTGGCTATCAAGCACTGCTCGGATGAGAAGCTTTCGCTCGCTTTAATGCAATACCACACTATGCCTCCCTCACACTCAAGATGCCCGGTCCATGTGGCGTCATTACAGCGCACAGAAATATCAAGCGCTCTCTGTGCGCCGAAGAGAGTGAGGCTGCCTTGGCAGCCGAACATTAAAGGCGTCCGGACCAGCGATCGAGTCCGGCGCCGCTATTTACACCGAATAAGTGATCACACCCCAATTTGTCAATACAAGGGGCTCAACGCGCGCAAACAAGTGGCAATTTCATATCATCTTCAATTATACATGGTTTCTTTAAAAAACTATCTTTTTGCACGACAACTTTCTCACTTAACTTCCTCTCTTTTATAGACGATCATCGTGCTACACCCGTCCAGGATACAGCACTATGGAGACACAGGCGCAGACGTGCAGCAGGGACCCGCTCAAACGATTCTTTTTAGATTAAGACCATGCGTAAACCTTTTTTACTATCTCTTGTTGATACATACCCACCGTTGTGAAGGATGCTGACGTCTTGGCATGTGGCCACGCCAGAACAATGCACGTACCTGGACACAAGGGGCTTCTTACAAAGGCCATTATTTAGGCCCGGTTTATACCACAAAGACCGAATACCTTAGGGAGTGTTCGGCGTCGCGAGTTCGGCCCTATATGCATCAGCTCCGAATCATTGTCTTTGGTCAAATGTTGGGTTTGCCCGGCTCCTGTGTTTTGGTGCCTTACGTTCCGCTTTACCGGCTAAGGTAGCACCAGGAGAACTACTGCGATTATGCCTTGGTTCATCCGGACGAGCACCTCAGTAGAGAAAGCCGAAAACTGACTGTCATGATATAGCGTGAGACTGGTCAACCACTCGATGACCTTTGGGAATGTTAGAATTCCTCCGCCTTAACGAAGGGTCGTTTTCCGGCCAGGCATGTATGCACCCCGAGATCGGGAGAGTGCGGAGCCACCAGGGGCTATCTAGTAGCCCCACTGTCAAACTCCTATGGCTAAGTGAAAGTGTTAAAGCATTATAGTCTGGTTGCCTCGCTCGCTCCGCTATCACCTCCTTAATAGGACCAAGACGTTGGGTTAAGTGTGAATGCGTGTTTTTGCCAGCACCTCCGCATTATATGCATGGGGGTTGAAGCCAACGACTGCAATCTTTCAGGTTATACACACGTATACAAAAACGGCCGCCCAGGAGGCATCATATTACTTTCAGGAAAAAGTATAAAAATAGCCTTATAAAACTCTTTAAAAGCATTTCGCTTATAATTAGATTACATATCACTCAAACATAATATTTTTTGAGCACTGGGTCTCTACCAAACGGGCACCCTCAAGAACTTCCTCGAAGTAGTGCTCAGCAGCCTTTCGATCTATGGCCGAATCCCGCGCCGCAACATTGGTAGCATCCATCTCCGCCCAGTATGCCTTGACACGGACAAAGGCCATCCGTGCACCCTCTATGCACGCCGACCTCTTCATCGCATTAATGCGCGACACCACGTCCAGGAATTGCTGCACCAAGCTGAAATAGTTGTTCGGTTTCGACCTTTCCGGCCATAGCTCCTCCACAATGGACCTCATGGCGAGTCCGGACAACCTATTTAGTTCGGCCCATTCGGCTAATTGGTCATTCAATGAAAGTGGATGCTCGGGAGTATGGAATTGTCTCCAAAATAGCTGGTCTACTCCACGGTCCGTTTGCCCTTGCAAGTACTTGGCCGCATCGACAGCGCTCGCCGCCAAATCCATATACACATCCTCCGAGCTCCACAGCCGATCTGGAGGGGCATACCATGGATCTCCGAACTTCCTCCGCAACATAAAGGATTTCCCAGCTACAATATCCCCGGCTTCCCGCGGCTCCTCCTTCTTTGCCCTCATAGCAGAGCAGAGGTCTTTTTTCGTCGTAGCAGCCTTCTCAAGGTCCGATGCCTTCGCCTGGTTTTCCTTTTCAAGAACCCGGCAATGGTCGGCGGCGGCTTTTAATTCTATGGCCATCTTGTCTGGGCTTTCACCATGTGTGGCCTTCTCGGCTTGCAACTCTTTGGCCGCCTTCAAAGCAGCCGCATTACCCAACCTCGCTTGTTCCTTGGCTCAGGCAAGTTCTACCCGCAAGGCTTCAACAGTGGCAGCTCCATCTGCAGTCACAACATATTAAAAATACTGGCATTATGCTGCTCTTCCTATGTGACATTTACCAGATAAAGACACTTACCCTGTGCCTCGTCAAGCCTTTTGTTAACAAGCTCGATGTCGGCGTCTGCCGCATCCAACTCCCGTTCTAAATGGGCAAACTCACTAGTCCGGCTAGCCACCAGAGCTTCCATCACCTTCACATAGAGGCGGTATGGTTATTACCTGGGAATTTGATCCTCTGTTCGTCGTCGTTTCCGACGACAACCAGAGTCTCAGGGGCGACTATCTACACAGGGCACACCTGGCATGTGCAGGACTATCATACATTCTTTTACGTACCTTAAAGCCTGTCAGTAGACTCATAAAAGCTTCATGCAATCCGCTTTCGGGGAACGATATTCTCTCCATCACCATATTCATCAGCACACGGTGTTCATCTGAGATGGCCGCTCGCCCCACCAACTCCCTCAGAACATCCGATCGCACACTAGACGGTGCCGAACTCTTTTGTCTGCTCTCTTCGGGAGCCGGACACTGGGAGCTTCGGGGGTCAATGGGATTATCTTCTGGCCTCACCGGACTCGGAGAGGCCCTTCGCAACGACACTTCAGGGTCGCCCGCTTCCGGAGCGGAGGAGTCCAGAGGAGGCGTTTCGCTCTCCATCATCTCTGGAAGAAGATCCCCCGAAGACGAGCTCATTTGAGAGGGGCTAAGGCCCGAACTGCTAAGATATATGTGGTGGTTATTTTCTCAGAAGGAAAAGATAGCATATCTGTACTGTTAAAGTATTCCGGGTCACTTACGACTCGCGGGAGAATTGATCCCCCCATGGACTTTGTGCGGCAACAGCATCCCCAAGGTAGGACCCTCGGTGAGAGACTTCTTCTCCCGTTTGGAAGCTTCGGCTTTCGAATCCCCGGGCGCGGTCCTTTTCCTCTTCCGGTCGTCTTCCTTCATGGAGACGCCCGCTCCCTCAGTTAGAATGGGCAGCGTTGGGGGCCTGCGTCCTCCCTTACTGTCCTCCGCAGTATCTTCCTTCAAGGGCTCCGGGCAACGTGCGATCTGGAGCATCTTTTCCAGGACCGGATTTTCCAAACCCTCAAGGAGGGGGGCCGAACACTGAATCAACTTTGCCTTTGCTAGCCAGTCCTGATCAAAAAGCAAACTCTCAGAAATAACTGTGTAACAAATGAGGGACAGTATGTTCGGCCGGAAGATTCCTTACCTGTTCGGCGGTGCGGGTACTACTCAGGCCCACGTCCTCGGTGATTTCCGGACGCTCTACCTGAGGTCCAAAGAATGACTTGTACATCTCCTCGTGCGTCAAACCGAGGAAATTTTGAATGACACGCGGTCCCTCGGGATTGAACTCCCACATGCGAAGGGGGCGGCGTTTGCAAGGTTGGACTTGGCGAACCAGCATAACTTGTGCTACCGCAACCAAACTGAAATCTCCATTGAAGAGATCTTGAATGCGGCTTTGCAGTATAGGCACGTCCTTGGCTGGACCCCAGCTTAGACCCCTGCTGATCCATGACATCAGTTGTGGTGGAGGGCCCGAGCGGAAAACAGGGGCGGCCGCCCACTTGGCGCTTCTAGGAGCCGTGATATATAACCACTCCTGTTGCCACAATTCAGACACCTCCGGGATGGAACCTTTGGGCCACGGAGCTCCCGTCATCTTGCGTATTGAGGCACCTCCGCACGCTGCATGTTTCCCCTCGACCATCTTCGGCTTCACTTGAAAGGTCTTCAGCCACAAGCCAAAGTGAGGGTTAACCCGGAGGAAGGCCTCGCACACGACAATAAATGTCGTGATTTGAAGAAAGGAGTCCGGAGCTAGATCATGGAAGTCTAGCTTGTAATAAAACATCAAACCCCTGACGAAAGGATCCAGAGCAAGGCCTAGACCTCGGAGGAAGTGGGAAATGAACATGATGTTCTCGTTGGGTTCGGGGGTAGGGACGACCTGCCCTCGGGGAGGCAGCCGATGCAAAATCTCGGCGATCAGATATATGGCCTCCCTCAACTTTTTGATCTCTTCTTCCGTGATGGAGGAAGGCACCCATCGGCCTTGAAGGCTAGATCCGGACATGACTGAAGGTTCGGAGCACCTGACCTGAACTTCGGGCGCTTGAGCTTGAGGCGGGGGAAGGATTTGATTGAGCACGGGAGGGAAAAATAAAAGCCTGGTCCCTTTATAAAGAGGGTGAATATCAAGTGTCCTCTCCATGTCCGTTTGGGCTTGCCTATAATCTAGGAATCCTAGAAGCGGTTGGGTTACCCACGCCCGTATTGATGAGAATCCCGGAATAAGGGGACACGATCTCTGCTTTAACAAGACGTGCCAAGGAAACCGCCTCGCATAAACGCGCTGAGATAGGACAGTAAAACGGTTCGAATAAAAGCTTGGCCGTGGTGTGATGTCACACTACAGAATACGTTAGCAGATTTGATTTGTGTAAATATTATTCTCTCTATGGCAATATGTGGAAACTTATTTTGCAGAGCCGGACACTATCTTTGTGTTCGAAATCTTCTATGAAGTACTTGGAGGAGGAACCCACCTTGCAATGCCGAAGACAATCTACGTGCCGGACTCGTCATCATTGAAGCCTGGTTCAGGGGCTAGTGAGGGAGTCCTGGATTAGGGGGTGTCCAGATGGCCGCACTATACCTTCATCCGGACTCCTGGACTATGAAGATACAAGATTGAAGACTCCGTCCCGTGTCCGGAAGGGACTTTCCTTGGCGTGGAAGGCAAGCTTGGCGATGCAGATATTTAGATCTCCTACCATTGTAACCAACTCTATGTAACCCTAACCCTATCTGGTGTCTATATAAACCAGAGGGTTTTAGTCCGTAGGACAACATACACATCAACAATCATACCGTAGGCTAGCTTCTAGGGTTTAGCCTCCTCGATCTCGTGGTAGATCTACTCTTGTACTACCCATATCATCAATATTAATCAAGCAGGACATAGGGTTTTACCTCCATCGAGAGGGCCCGAACCTGGGTAAAACTTCGTGTCCCTTGCCTCCTGTTACCATCCAGCCTAGACGCACAGTTCGGGACCCCCTACCTGAGATCCGCCGGTTTTGACACCGACACTAGGTTCAACTTTAATTTGCTCAGAGGGTGTAGGTGTTCTAGTATTACTCTTACGAACCACATTTGAAGCTTTAGCATGATCCTTTATTCTAACAGGGAAAGGTGGTTTCTCAATATAAGCAGTAGGAACAACAGAATCATTATAAGTGATAGTATTTTATTCAACTTTAATAGGTGAAACTACTTTTACTTCAATGGGAGGGTTATATTTAAACCACTTCTCCTTAGGGGGATCAACATGAGTAGCAAAGGATTCACCGAAAGAAGCTACTATCTCAGAGTCAAGTCCATATTTAGTGCTAAATTCATGGAAAGCATTGGTATCCATAAAAGTTTTAACACAATCAAACTTAGGTGTTATACCTGACTCCTTACCTTCGTCGAGATCCCAATCTTCAGAGTTGCGTTTAATTCTTTCCAATAAATCCCATTTGAATTCAATATTCTTCATCATAAAAGAGCCAGTACAAGAAGTATCGAGCATGGAGCAATTATCGAGAGAAAAGCCGAGCATAAATTTTTTGAATAATAATTTCTCTTGAGAGCTCATGATTGGGGCATGAATATAACATTGACTTAATCCTCCCCCAAGCTTGAGCGATGCTTTCTCCATTGCAAGGCCAAAAATTATATATATAATTGCGATCACGATGAACAAGATGCATAGGATAAAACTTCGGATGAAATTCCAATTTCAATCGGTTGTAGTTCCATGATCCCATATCATCACATAGCCTAAACCATGTCAATGCATTTCCCTTAAAAGATAAAGGAAATACCTTCTTCTTGATAACATCCTCGGGCATACCTGCAAGCTTAAATAATCCACAAACTTCATCCACATAGATTAGGTGCAAATCGGGATGCAATGTTCCATCACCTGTGAAAGGATTAGCTAGCAGTTTCTCTATCATACCCGAAGGAATTTCAATGTAAACATTTTCAGTAGGTTCAGTAGGTTGAGGAGCAACTCTTTGCTCTACTGGTCGGGGTGAAGATACCCCGAACAAGCCCCTCAAAGGATTATGTTCCACTGTAACAAGTGACAGTAAATTTCAGCACACTATATAAATTTTTCCTTACCAAATTCCACCTACCAAAGGCATTTCACTCCTCGGCAACGGCACCAGAAAAGAGTCTTGATGACCCACAAGTATAGGGGATCTATCGTAGTCCTTTCGATAAGTAAGAGTGTCAAACCCAATGAGGAGAAGAAGGAAATGATAAGCAATTTTCAGTAAGGTATTCTCTGCAAGCACTGAAATTGTCGGTAACAGATAGTTTTGTGATAAGGTAATTTGTAACAGGTAACAATTAATGAAAGTAAATAAGGTGCAGCAAGATGGCCCAATCCTTTTTGTAGCAAAGGAAAAGCTATTGGGAACGCAGTAATTCCAAAAAAATTCCTACGCACATGCAAGATCATGGTGATGTATAGCAATGAGAGGGGAGCGTATCGTCTAGGTACCCTCGTAGACCATAAGCGGAAGCATTATGACAACATGATTGATGTAGTCGTACGTCTTCATGATCGGCCGATCTAGCACCGAAGGTACGGCACCTCCGCGATCTACACACGTTGAGCTCGGTGACGTCCCGCAAACTCACGATCTAGTAGAGCTTCGAGGGAGAGTTTCATCAGCACGACGGTGTGATGACGGTGATGATGATGCTACCGGAACAGGGCTTCGCCTAAGCACCACTACAATATAACCGAGGTGGACTATGGTGGAGGAGGGCACTGCACATGGCTAAAAGATCAATGATCAACTTGTGTGTCCATGGGGTGCCCCCCTCCCCTGTATATAAAGGAGTGGAGGAGGGGGAGGGGCCGTCCTCTCTAGGCATGCCCAAGGGAGTCCTACTCCCATCGGGAGTAGGATTCCCCCTTCCCTTGTTTGGTTTTAGGAGAGAAGGAAGGAGGAAGAAGAAGGAAGGAAAGGGGGGCCACCCCCCTCCCAATTCGGATTGGGCTTGGGGGCGCCCCCTCCTTTGCTTCTTCTTCCTCTCTTCCACTAAGGCCCAATAAGGCCCATACACCTCCCGGGGGGTTCCGGTAACCTCCCGGTGCTCCGGTATACTCCCGATTACACCCTGAACCATTCCGATGTCCAAACATAAGCTTCCAATATATCAATCTTTACGTCTCGACCATTTCGAGACTCCTCGTCATGTCTGTGATCAAATCTGGGACTCCGAACTACCTTCGGTACATCAAAACACATAAACTCATAATACTGATCGTCACCGAACATTAAGCGTGCGGACCCTACGGGTTCGAGAACTATGTAGACATGACCGAGACATGTCTCCGATCAATAAACAATAGCGGAACCTGGATGCTCATAATGATTCCTACATATTCCACGAAGATCTTTATCAGTCAAAGCGCATAACGCTATACATTGTTCCCTTTGTCATCGGTATGTTACTTGCCCGAGATTCAATCATCGGTATCCCAATACCTAGTTCAATCTCATTACCGGCAAGTATCTTTACTCGTTCCATAATGCTACATTCCGTATCTAACTCATTAGTTACATTGCTTGCAAGGCTTATAGTGATGTACATTACCGAGTGGGCCCAGAGATACCTCTCCGACAATCGGAGTGACAAATCCTAATCTTGATCCATGCCAACTCAACAAACACCATCGGAGACACCTATAGAGGACCTTTATAATCACCCAATTACATTGTGACATTTGGTAGCACACAAAGTGTTCCTCCGGTATTCGGTAGTTGCATGATCTCATAGTCATAGGAACATGTATAGTTATGGAGAAAGCAATAGCAACAAACTAAACAATCATCGTGCTAAGCTAACGGATGAGTCAAGTCAATCACATCATTCTCTAATGATGTGATCCCGTTAATCAAATGACAATTCATGTCTATGGTTAGGAAACATAACCATCATTGATTCAACAAGCTAGTCAAGTGGAGTCAAACTAGTGACACTCTGTTTGTCTATGTATTCACACATGTACTAACTTTCCAGTTAATACAATTCTAGCATGAATAATAAACATTTATCATATGATATAAGGAAATATAAATAACAACTTTATTATTTCCTCTAGGGCATATTTGCTTCACAAGCCTGGACAAACTCTTATATAAAGGAAAGCACTCCCGAGGACACATGGGAATTGTCGTCAAGCTAGTATTCATCACGCTCATATGATTCGTGTTCGGTACTTTGATAATTTGGTATGTGGGTGGACCGGTGCTTGGCTACTGTCCTTCCTTGGACAAGCATCCCACTTATGATTAACCCCTATTGCAAGCATCCACAACTACAACAGAAGTATTAAGGTATACCTAACCATAGCATGAACCATATGGATCCAAATCATCCCCTTACAAAGCAACACATAAACTAGGGTTTAAGGTTTTGTCACTCTAGCAACCCATCATTTACTTATTACTTCCCAATGCCTTCCCCTAGGCCAACAATGGTGAAGTATCATGTAGTCGACATTCACATGACACCACTAGAGGAGTGACAACATACATCTCATCAAAATATCAAACGAATACCAAATTCACATGACTACTTATAGCAAGACTTCTCCCATGTCCTCCGGAACAAACGTAACTACTCACAAATCATATTCATGTTCATAATCAGACGGGTATTAATATGCATAAAGGATCTGAACATATGATCTTCCACCGAATAAACCAACTAGCATCAACTACAAAGAGTAATCAACACTACTAGCAACCCACAGGTACCAATCTAAGGTTTTGGGACAAAGATTGGATACAAGAGATGAACTAGGGTTTGAGATGAGATGCTGCTGGTGAAGATGTTGATGGAGATTGACCCCCTCCGATGAGAGGATCGATGGTGATGATTTCCCCCTCCCGGAGGGAAGTTTCCCCGGCAGAACAGCTCCGCTGGAGCCCTAGATTGGTTCTGCCAAGGTTCCACCTCGTGGCGGCGGAGTTTCGTCCCGTGAGCTAGCTTCTGATTTTTTTTCCTGGACGAAAGACTCCATATAGCCAAAGATGGGCATCAGAGGGCTGCCAGGGGGCCCACGAGGCAGGGGGCACGCCTAGGGGGGTAGGACGTGCCCCCACCCTCGTGGATTGTGGGTGGCCCCCTCTAGTACTTATTTCACCCAATATTTTTTATATATTCCGAAACTTGCTCCCGTGAAGTTTCAGGACTTTTGGAGTTGTGCAGAATAGGTCTTTAATATTTGCTCCTTTTCCATCCCAGAATTCCAGCTGTCGGCATTCTCCCTCTTCATGTAAACCTTGTAAAATAAGAGAGAATAGGCATAAGTATTGTGACATAATGTGTAATAACATCCCATAATGCAATAAATATCGATACAAAAGCATGATGCAAAATGGACATATCACTGACGGAATTCTCCCTCGGTCTCAACTGGATCAAGAGTTCGAGGGACGTCATCGACCCGAATGTGTGCTAATCACGAAGGTGCCGTGCGTTGGGTACTTGGATCGGTTGGATCACGAAGACGTTCGACTACATCAACCGCGTTACTAAATGCTTCTACTTTCGCTCTACGAGGGTACGTAGACACACTCTCCCCTCTTAGTTGCTATGCATCTCCTAGATAGATCTTGCGTGATCGTAGGTAAAATTTTGAAATACTATGTTCCCCAACACGCACCCCTCTTTACCCTATAAATTAACAAATATTCCAAAAACCCTCGGGTTTAACCTAGATCAGAAGTTCTGCCTCCGCAATGCTCTATAGCCACCGAAAACCAATCTAGACCCTTTCCAGCACCCTACCGGAGGGGGGAATCATCTTCGGTGGCCATCTTCATCATCATGGCGGACACCACGATGAGGAGGGAGTAGTAAACCCTCGGGGCTGAGGGTTTGTACCAGTAGCTATGTGTTTAATCCCCCCCTCTCTCTCTCTCTCTCTCTCTTGTTCTTGAGATGTCACAATCTTGATGTATCGCGAGATTTGTTAGTATAGTCGGATTTATGGTGTTTTCCCCTCTCTATCTTGTTGTGATGAATTGAGTTTTTCCCTTTGAGATTTCGTTATTATCACATTGAATACTTTTATGGATTTGAGAACACTTGATATATGTCTTGCAATTTAATACTCGTGGTGACAATGGGGTATCGTATTGATTCACTTGATATATGTTTTGGCACTCAACTCGCGGATTCCCGAGGTGACATTGGGGTAAACTATGCATAGGGGTTGATGCACGTTCTTGTCTTTGTTTCTCTGGTAGAAATCTTGGGGCACTCTTTGAAGTTCTTGGTGTTGGGTTGAATATTATTAATCTAAATTTGCTTTGGTGTTATTTCAGTACGAACTCTTAGTTAGATCGGTCGAAAAGAATAGCTTCGTGTTATTTTAGTACGAACTCTAGGATGGATTGATAGGAAAGAATGGCTTTGAGGTGGTTTCGTACCCTACAAACAATTTTGTCTTATGTTCTCTGCTAGATAGGAAATTTGGAGTGATTCTTCGTTGCATGTTGTGGGACGATTATATGATCCAATTATATTAGCACGGTTGAGAGGTTGCACTAGTGAAAGTACGGACCCTGGGCCTCATTTTCAAGCATTGCAATACCGTTTTTGTGCATGTTCACTATTTTCTACCTTGCTATTTTTATTTATCCAGATTATAAAAATATATTTCTACCATCCATATTACACTTTATCACCATCTCTTCGCCGAACTAGTGCGCCTATACAATTTTCCATTGTATTAGGTGTGTTGGGGACACAAGAGATTTCTTGTATTTGGTTGCAGGGTTGTTTGAGAGAGACCATCTTCATCCTACACCTCCCACTGATTGATAAACCTTAGGTCATCCACTTGAGGGAAAATTGCTACTGTCCTACAAAACTCTACGCTTGGAGGCCCAATATGATGCTACAAGAATAAAGTTGCGTAGTAGACATCAAGCTCTTTTGTGGCGCCGTTGCCGGGGAGGTGAGTGCTTGAAGGTATATCTTTAGATCTTGCAATTGAATCTTTTAGTTTCTTATTTTATCACTACTTTGGTTTATTAAAGGAAACTACATAAAAATAGAGTTGAGGTTGCATCATATTATTGATCATCTTTATAATATCTTTCTTGAAAATGATGGTTCGGAAAATTTTGCTCAATTGTTAGAAGAATAAGTCAATAAAATGTTTGGCACAAAATATTTGAATGCTGAGCATGATTGCAATGTTGTTAGTATAAATTCTTTGAATATCCAAAATGCTAATGATGATTGCACAAGTCATGACAAAAATGTTTCTTATAAGCATGTCAATTTTTGCGGAGTGAATTGGGAATGCATTCGCACACCAAAAAGGGAAGATAGATTTTGTAAGAAGCATAAATATTTATAAATGGAAAAGTTGCAAAAGAGGCTAGATGATTGTGCTGAAAGATGTAATTTTTCGCCATCCTTGTGAACTTTGCAATGAACGTGGTCATTTAAATCTCCAATGCAAATTGTTTCATGATCAAATCGTCTCCAAAAAATGTGATAAATTCATTTCCCTTGAGCATCATAAAGAGCTTAGTCTTCTTTTGGGGTATGAAGAAATGAAACACATAACTAAGGGTTTTCCAAATCCCGATAGATTTCTTGATTTTCATCTAGAGGAAATTTATATGTTTTGTGAAGTGAATTGCATTGAGAATCCTTATATTGCCAACTATCTAAAGACAAGAAAACAAATAGAATATTAAGAGATTACGAATGAAAGGGAAAACATTTCCCAATACCGTCCTAGTGTTTATTATGATGAATCAGGTAACAAGGGGGAGCTTCCTATCCAATGAATCTCTTCAATAAGAAGCTTGAAAGAATTAATTAAACCCACACATGATATGGGGAAGAAGAAGAAGAAAAGAAGAAAGAATTAAGGTAAAAAGGCATCTCTCCCAAATAATGTCGCTCCTATCACCATTGTGCCTCATGAAAGTGAATCAAATATGTTGATGGAGGATGATGATATTGAGTATGATTTTGTGATACCTACCACTTGTTGTAATGATTATGATTGGGAAGGCAACGATATCCCTTATCATCTTGAAAATCTTTTTAGCACTTGCTTGGAAGAAATATGATAATAATGTTTGCTATACTATTAGTGCTATTCATGCTATCGATAAGAATGACTGTGATGATAAGCAAAACCACAAGCTTGGGGATGCTATGTTTAATAAGTATGATATGTTTGAAGATTTATTTGCTGGAAATAATGCTTGTCCTAAGCTTGGGGATGCTTTGCTTAATGAATATGATCCTTTGATTCCTTCTACTTTTGATAAGAAAATTTATTACGATGATAGCATGCCTCCTATTTATGATGATTACATTGATGAAAGTGGGTTTGGAAGAGTGTCAACTCTAGGTAGTAGTGATCCCACTATTTTGGAGGGTGTTGAATCTTATTACAATATTGATGAAAGTGGATTTGGAGAGGTCATGACTTTATTTAGTGATGCATCCACTATTTTGGAAGAGGTTTCAATTGACTATGACAATAAAGTTGCTATCTATGATGATTATTATGATGACATGTGTATGCCATAAAGAGTAATGAACCTTCTATGCTTGTGCATCAGGAAAAGAGTGATGTATGTGATAGTTATATTGTTGAATCCATTCTTGATATTTCTGCAAATTATTATGAGGAAGGAACTTATGCTCTTTCATATCTCAATAATATCAAGTTTCTTCTCTATGTGTTAATTGTTTTGAAGTTGCACTTGTTTTGCCTTCCTATGCTAGTCGATTCTTGTTCCCATAAGTTGTTTTCTCACAAAATCCCTATGCATAGGAAGTGGGTTAGACCTAAAATGTGCTAGTAATATGCTTCATGATGCTCTCTTCATGTTTCAATTCTTATCTTTTATGCGAGCATCATTGAATCATCATGCCTAGCTTAAAAGGCATTAAAGAAAAGCGCTTGTTTGGGATACAACCCAACACTTTTACCTACTGTTCTTGTGTGTTCACATGATTATGCTACTGTATTTATAATGTTTTATTGCTTTTGTTTCAATAAAGTGCCAAGTAAAGCCTTTGAGATCATGTTGGGTGATAGTTGATTTGATCTTGCTGAAAAACAGAAACTTTTGTGCTCACAAAAATAATTCTCATTTTGAACAGAAGCATGATACAACGTTGATTATTTTTGAAGAAGATTAGTATACAAATTCCCAGGTTTTCCTAATTGTTCAGAATTTTTGGAGTAGCAGAAGTATGGTTGGAGTACAGATTACTATAGACTATTCTATTTTTGACAGATTCTGTTTTCAATGCAAAGTTTGCTTGTTTTCTAGTTTCTATGGCTTATATTGCTCAATATAAATTGTGGAAAATATATGCTACATTAGGAATTGTGTGTAAACAATTATGAATCTTGTCTTTGACAGTACCAAAGTGAAATGGTTTGCTGTTTATCATACTAACCTCTTTCACGAAGTTCCATTAGGTTTTGCATGACTGAAGTTTACAAGTTTTGGGTGAGATGTAGATATGAGGAGAATAAAGAGTGACAAGATCCTAAGCTTGGGTATGCCCAAGGCACCCCCAGGGTAATATTCAAGGAAGATCTAAGAAACTAATCTTGGGGATGTGCCGGAAGGCATCCCCTCTTTCGTCTTCAACATTATCGGTAACCTCACTTGGAGCTATGTTTTCATTTGTTACATGATATGTGTTTTGCTTGGAGTGTCATTTTATTTTCTTAGTATTTGCTTTCTTTTATTTATAATAATTTTTTGCATCTTTTATTTCAATAAAAGTGGCAATGATAGCCTTTGCCATGCTTATTTTGCAAGTCTACATGTTGCTGATTGAAAACAGAAAGTTTACCATTGTTGCAAAAATTCCCTAGAAAATTCAGAATGTGATAAAATGTTAATTTTTTTTTTTGAAAAATGAGCTCTTATAAAGTTTCTACAGTGTGGTAAATTTTCATAATTTTTGGAATTTAAGAAGTATTGATACTCTTGCATTCTTTACAGACTGCACTGTATTGGCAGATTGCTGTTATGTTTGCATTGTTTGCATATGTTTGCTTGTTTAATGATTCTATTTGAGGATAGGAGTATTAAATATGCAAAGGCATTTAGTATGAAATGTTGAATAATAATTTTAGTGATTTTCTACAGTAGAGAATGATAAGGTTTTTGCATTGGTTTATACTAACTTATCTCACGAGTCCTTGTTGAGTTTTGTGTGGATGAAGCTTTTGAGATTTAGCAAAACCACGATACAAGAAGAATTAAGGAGACACAAAATCTCAAGCTTGGGGATGCCCAAGGCATCCCAAGATAATATTTCAATAAGTCTCAAGCACCTAAGCTTGGGGATGCCCCGGTAGGCATCCCACCTTTCCTCTTCAACAATTATCGGTTAGTATCGGTTGAGCCTAAGGTTTTGCTTCTTCACATGAGTTGTGCTATTCTTAGAATGTCATTCTAATTTCATCTTGCTTGCTGTTTAAAAAATACTTATATCTTAAAGTTTTTTTTAAAATAGAGTCCTCAAATAGTTGCCAGGGAGGTTAGGTAAGCGGCATTCACATCCCGTCAACGAAGCTCTTTTCTATGGAGTTGCTCTAGTGCTTCACTTATATCTTTTTGAGAATGGTGTGCTTTAGTATTTTTTTTAAGAAATTCTCTCTTGCTTAACTTAAATTAATTTGAGAGAAAGAAATATTATGCTCATGATCTTCACTTATATCTTTTTGGAGTAGCTTGTCATTTACTCTTGTGCTTCACTTATATCCTATGAGTAAATTGTTGAATAAATTGAATGTCATGAAGTTGAAATCATATCATGCCTAGTGGTAGCTTCACATTGTATTTAGAAAGTGAAATATTTTGAGACTTGAAAATCACAATATTGGTCATACAAGCAATTCACGAATAATTAGTATAAGGAAGAGAACTTTCACATACAAATACACTATCATGGAAATCTTTTGTGATTGTGAGCCCCCATCAAAATATTATATGGCAAAATTGTTGACATTGGACAAGGAAGACAATGTAATGGGTTATGTTTGTTCATATTCACATAGAAGTTATATTGTCATAAATCCTTTAACATGTGGTGCTTGCCCCCACCTTTGCTAGCCCAAAATTCCACACCAAGTAGAGATACTACTTGTGCATCCATAAACCCTTAAGCCCAAATCTTTTTTTCAAGAGTCCACCATATCTACCTAAGGATTGAGTAAGATCCTTCAAGTTAGTTGTCATCGGTGCAATAAGGCAATAAAAATTTCTTCTAAAAGTGTGAGATCATTTAGTGTAAGAGAAAATTGAGCGTTGTAAGAACTTGTGATGGTGAAGAATAAAAGCGACAGACTGCATAATAAAGGTTGCCATCACAAGGGGCAATATAACATGACGTTCTTTTTCTCTAAGGGGTTGAGCATACAAACAAATAAGCGCATGGCAACCTCTGCTTCTCTCTGCGAAGGGCCTATCTTTTACATTTCAGTATTTACTTTTATGCAAAAGTCAAAGTTATTCTATCTATTCCTTTTTATTTTTCTCTTTTGGCAAGCATCATGTGGTGAGGAAAGATCTAGGCACATATATCCAGTTGGATATGGGTAGCATGAGTTATTATTGTTGACATCACCCTTGAGGTGAATACGTTGGGAGGCAAAACAATAAGCCCCTATCTTTCTATGTGTCCGGTCGAAACGTTTTGCTCATGTGTATACAATGAGTGTTAGCAATCATAGAAGACTATATGATGGTTGAGTATGTGGAGCTCTTACTTAAACTCTGATGAATAAGTTGAATTACAATTGCTTTGTGACTGAGAACATAGGTTGTTGAGTTTCAAGAGAATTCATTGTTTGAACCTTAACATGTGAATTGGTTGCTACTTCAACATGAGAAGTTTTATAAGAAAGAATTGATGTTATGATGCTAGGAAAAGTGATTGAAATTATCATTAATCAAACTTATGCACTTTGCTAGCATTCACACTTCATAAATTATTTCTTTTATCATTTACCTACTCGAGGAGAAGTAGGAATTAAGCTTGGGGATGCTGATACGTCTCCAACGTATCTATAATTTATGAAGTATTCATGTTGTTATATTATCATTCTTGGATGTTTTACAATCATTTTATAGCAACTTTATATCATTTTTCAGGACTAACCTATTGATCCAGTACCTAGTGCCAGTTGTTGTTTTTTGCTTGTTTTTTACATCGCAGGAAATCAATATCAAACGGAGTCCAAACACCGTGAAACTTTGTGTGGATTTTTTTATGGACCAGAAGACCACCAGTGGACCAGAGAAGCACCTAGGGGGTGCCCCGAGGGGGCCACAACCCACCTGTCACGACCGGTTTTCCAATAAAAATATTTATTGAGAAACCAATCTTTTCAGTCCAGTATGAGAGAAATCCTCCACACTGGTAGACAAATTCTTGATACAATAAGCCAGTAGCATAGAATATATTACAGGGTTGAGCTAGGGCTGCTCAACAAATTATTACAAGCGCGCCAATAATTATACATAATGGCGGATATAACACAATGGTGTGGTGGCATACTACTGACTCGAGGATAAAGTGATGGTGGAATAACACAGTGGGGAATGTGGTAACACGACTCTCAAACTGGTATCTCATCGGGCGTCGAAGTGAGGCTCGATAAATTCATTCGGGTTGCGGAAGCGGGTATAAAACAGTGACCAAGTCCAGGGTCGCACGAGACTGACTGGGATTCCTCTAGGTATCGGACTCGCTATCGAACTCTTCATCCATGAGATCACCTTCGTCAGCATCTGGCCAAATCAACAAGCCAGTGAGTACTTTGAAAGTACTCGCAAGACAGTTCGGACGTAAGATATAACAAATTCATGCATGAATGCGGCATGATTAATCTTTCCAATGCACATTTAAAAATTTGCATAACAAAGTAAGTACGAGGGAAACTGCGGTAGTCAACCAGAAATCCCAACAAAATATAAATGAAAACCAATCGGGTGTCTGAAGCGATGCCTCGAAAGGTGAACAAATAATAACGGAAAAATCATGCCACAATCGGGCGTCTTAGCGACACCACATTAAGGGCTTTAAAAGAAATGCCACAGTCGGACGTCTGAGCGACATCACAGAAAGGGCTTTAAAAGAAATGCCACAGTCGGACGTCTGACCGACATCACAGAAAGGGCTTTAAAAGAAATGCCACAGTCGGACGTCTGAGCGACATCACAGAAAGGGCTTTAAAAGAAATGCCACAGTCGGACGTCTGAGCGACATCACAGAAAGGGCTTTAAAAGAAATGCCACAGTCGGACGTCTCAGCGACATCACAGAAAGGGCTTTAAAAGAAATGCCACAGTCGGATGTCTGAGCGACATCACAGAAAGGGCTTTAAAAGAAATGCCACAGTCGGACGTTTGAGCGACATCACAGAAAGGGCTTTAAAAGAAATGCCACAGTCGGACATCTGAGCGACATCACAGAAAGGGCTTTAAAAGAAATGCCACAGTCGGACGTCTGAGCGACATCACAGAAAGGGCTTTAATCCACCAGTAAATAATACTCATAATAAATATTCAGTTCATGATAATAAACGGGTTAGTCCATCCACATGAATAAACTATTAACCGGGCTTAGCGCTCATGAGATTCACCGGAGTATCTGTCACCAAAACTGGCACTTGTCAGAGTAAGTCAACGCAAAATTTGGATATGGATAAGATGATTTGGAGATTTATGTCTCTGCAGAGTTTGTACAAAAATTTCCCACAGCTAACGGATTTTCGTAGTCTTGAAGGACTAGTTCCGTTTACGGTATTTCGGAAGAAAACGTAGCTAACCAGTACACACCCATCCTATCTCTCGATGCCAGGACTCACCCTAGACATCGTCCAAGAAAAACTTTGAGACGGGGAGATCACAATCTCGAATAGCATGGGATCAAATTTATATACGCGCGCTCTAAGGGGTGCCCCCCTCTTGGTCCCAACCGGAAACACCCATGCCCCCTGACCGGATGACTGGCTTTAATCCAGGGCCATGGAACCATCATCCCGGCCTCTCCTTTTGGTGTGTACCAGGAAAGCGGTTTGCAACTTACTAAGCCATATTCCTTGCGGAAAACATGTGGTAGTACAAGCAAGGAAAAGGAGGAACTGGACCGATACGATTTGACACGGTACTCAAATAGTCTGGCATAAGACTGGCATGCTACAACACTGCCATCTTGCCAATCCTCATGCCAACCCATGGCCATTCATACTCACATCCATCCACTTATGGATCATCGAGCTCACTTACCTTAACCATGCATGAAAATAACGTTCATCGGTATGCTCATCAACATGCCATGAAACTAACTAGATGCAAAACATGCCAAGACACTCATCATATCAAAAGTTCAAACATGCTTGCCTGGTTCAGAGTAGTCGGAGCCTAGCTCGGTGAAGTTCGCGGCTCTGTCACCTCCTTCGGTATCTACGGTATACAGAAAATATAGGCGCTATCGTAAATACCAAGAAGTGCACAAAAAGTATTCCAAATATTTTTCAAATAAATCTGATAAAAAACTAGACAAAATTTCAAGGAGAACAGAAGAAGAATCAATCAAAAATACTTTTCTGTTTAAAATTTATAAAGGTTTTAGTCCAGGGACTCATCTGTAATGAAACAGAAAATTTCCAGGGGCTAGCTCATAAAAACGGAAAACGCTTCGGTAGAGAATATGCCAGCCAAGGAGGAAAACGCATTTGGCAGAATACGCTTCCAAAAACGGTTCGTTTAGAAAAGGACAGAGAGGCTGACGGGCAGGTCCCACCCGTCAGGTTTAAAAATTCAAAACGGGCGGCAGAGCTCGACGGTGCCCGAGAGCCGCGGTGGTCGCCGGCGGCGATCCACGGCGAAGAAAGGGGATCGGAGGGTACCTCCTTGCTCAGGGCGCCCTTCTACGTCGGTTGGTGGTGGTGGTGGTCGCCGGCGAGTACCACGTCGACGGCGAGCCTAGCTCCGGCGGACGGCGGTTCGGGTGGAAATGGATTTCGCCGGGGAGAGCTGCAAAGGTCAAATTGATGCTTGGGTTAGCTCACTGGGTGCTCGAGGAAGCTACTGACGAAGTTTGGGCGCCGGGGACGGCCTCACCGGAGCGAATCGAGGTGGAGGCCGAGGCGGAACGAGGTGGCCGGAGTCAAGGAAGAAGGGCCCCTCGAGGCTCTTCTAGTTGCTGGTCGGGGTCCAGAGAGGTAGTGGAGGTGTGCGGGGGCGAGAGGGAGCTTGGGGGCGCTATATATAGCCGGCCCAAGGTGGTTGCCGCGTACGGGATAAGTCCGGCGAGTGATTACGGCGGTGCTGTGGTTGGGCAGTGGGATTAGGGGCTTGGGCATCGTCTAGGTGGAGTAGTGGTTCCATTCCAGGGTCTAGCTCAGCACGGGAGGGGAGGTTTACGGCCTGTCCCAACGGAACGGCCGTGCGGCATGTCGGCGGCAGGGAGCGCATTCTGTGCTTGCCGGGCCACGGCGACTGTGCAGCGGGGCTGCGCTGGCATGCATGTGCCACGCGGAGAGCCAGGGAGCATTGGGCGGCGCCGAACGGCGTTGCGCCGCCGTTCTGCTTCCGGTCGGCCGTTACGGTGGATCGGCCGCCGCAAGACACGCTGGTGCAGGCGGGCCAGGGCGCCACCGACGCCCGGAAGGCGCCAAGCGCGCGTGCGGCGCTCCAGACAGGAGGAAGAGGCGGCGAGGATCGTGCCAAAGGCACTGTGAGCATGTGACTGAAGATCGACACTGAACTCTGAACTTTACTGAATTACTGAAAGTGCAGTACACAGTGTATGCAAGGTGTTCGACAGAATGATACTGGCCTCTAGGGATTTTTCCTAGAGCTGATTTTTGGTGGAGTGGCTACTCATTGCTCCAGTAGGCTGCCTGAATTTTGGTAGGATTTTTGGGGAAGTGTAGATATGAATTTCACTAAATTTGGCAAATCTGGTCCAAACTTGCAGAGGCTGAAATTTGAAAAATTTGAAAAGAAGGAGAGTGGATCAAGATGGTTCTGAGTTGTGGATGCTAAGGACAATCCAGAGGAGTTGGTTTGAGATCAAAACTCAAAGGAAATAAGGTACTTGCTTTGTAAATGGCTCAGACTCCAAATAATTGACAAAAATGATTTGAGAGGAAAAATGATTGAAATAAAATACAAAACCTGTTTGGATTAGTTGGGATAGAGAACTTAGGTTGTTCCAAGGAGGAGGGGAGGTTTTTGGAGGGGTTTTACCATCTGTGATATGGTGAAAGCATGGGTGGTTTCAAAAAGAAAGAAGTCCCAAAACTCCTAGGGTTTCTTTTTTTAAAATGGAAATAAATAAGTTTGAGAGGGAAACAACCAGAAGAAAAGATTTCAAAATTTCAACACCAAAGTTGAAAAGGAAAGGAAATCCTTGCAAAAGGTGAAAGGAAGTTTTTTAAGAGGAAGGATTTTTTGGAAAAGAAATTTTAAATGCCCTCTTTTAGAATCCAACAAAGTTTTTGATGAAAACCAAATCAAAAATTTTTGGAGTGTCACAACACCTACCCCCTTAGGAAAAATCTCGTCCCTGAGATTTCAGCTGATCCTTAAATAAGTGTGGATGCTCTGCCCGAAGAAAATCCTCTCTTTCCCAAGTTGCTTCACTGTCGGTGTGATTGCTCCACTGGACTCTGAAGAATTTGATGGTCTTCTGTCGGGTTCTCCTTTCAGACTCCTCTAATATTCTTACTGGACGCTCCCGATAAGTGAGGTCTGGCTGCATGTCAATGCTCTCATGGGATACTTGTTTCTCTGGGTTGCTTACGCACTTCCTCAATTGCGAGACGTGGAACACGTTGTGGACATCGGATAATTCCTCGGGTAAGTCTAGCTGGTAGGCTACCGTGCCTCTTCGCGCCATTATACAGAATGGTCCAATGAATCTTGGTGCTAGCTTCCCTTTAATCTTGAATCGTTGCAATCCTCTCATAGGAGATACTTTCAGGTATACGAACTCACCGGGCTTGAAGCTGACCCTACGATGTTTCTGATCATAATAACTCTTCTGTCGACTTTGAGCGGTCTTAAGTCGGTCTCTGATTAGCTTGACTTTTTCCTCGGCTTCTCTGAGCATGTTTGGTCCGAAGATGCGGCTGTCTCCGGTCTTTGACCAATTCAACGGGGTACGACATCTCCGTCCGTATAAAGCCTCAAATGGTGCCATTTGCAGGCTGGCCTGGTAGCTATTGTTGTACGCGAACTCGGCGTATGGCAGGCTTTCTTCCCAACTGGTTCCATATGCGAGGACACATGCTCTCAGCATGTCTTCTAAAACCTGGTTTACGCGTTCCGTTTGTCCATCGGTCTGTGGGTGGTATGCGGTACTGAAGGCTAGTTGAGTTCCCAGAGCCTGTTGTAAATGCTCCCAAAATCTCGAGACGAACTGAGTGCCTCTGTCGGATATTATGGTCTTCGGGACTCCATGCAGACAAACTATACGGGAGAGATAAATCCTGGCAAGCCTCTGAGTGCTGTAGGTTGTCTTTACTGGAATGAAATGTGCCACCTTGGTTAACTTGTCAGTGATGACCCATATGGCATCATTCCCATGCTGTGACCGAGGTAGTCCGACGATGAAATCCATCCCTATTTCATCCCATTTCCACTCAGGTATTTTGTTTGGTTGCAGTAGTCCGGCCGGTCTCTGATGCTCAGCTTTTATGCGTTGACACGAGTCGCAACATGCAATGAAGGTGGCTATGTCCCTCTTCATACCGTGCCACCAAAATCTTTCCTGAATATCTTTATACATCTTGGTCCCGCCAGGGTGGATCGAGTACGAGGCGGTGTGGGCTTCAGCTAGGATTTGCTGTTTAAGGTCTTCTATGTTTGGCACGCAGAGTCTCTCTCCGTACCACAATATTCCTCCATCGTCTATGACGAACTCCGAGGCCTTGCCCATACTCACCTTTCTTTTGATGCCTTCAATGCTGGGGTGACCGGGCTGAGCTTCTTTAATTTCCTCCACAAGGTCGGGTTGTATTTCCAAGTTTGATATGGTGCCTTCTGCTACCATTATCAGATTGAGCTTGGCAAATTCTTGTTGGAATTCAGGCCTCAAGCTATGCAGATTGCTTTCGTCGGAGTTGGGGTTCCGACTAAGAGCATCGGCCACTACATTTGCTTTTCCTGGATGGTAATGGATACCAACATCATAATCCTTTACCAATTTCAACCAGCGTCTTTGTCGTAAATTTAGTTCTAGCTGCGTGAAAATATATTTGAGACTTTTGTGATCCGTATATATTTCACATCGGTTCCCAAGTAAGAAATGCCTCCATTCCTTGAGTGCATGAATGACTACTGCCATTTCTAAGTCATGAGTGGGATAATTTTCCTCATGCTTGCGAAGTTGCCTTGAAGCATAGGCGACAACCTTGCCTTCCTGCATCAACACGCATCCGAGACCCTTTCTGGACGCGTAACAAAACACTTCAAAATTCTTGTGTATGTCTGGCACAATTAATACTGGTGCTGTTGTTAATTTCCGCTTTAGCTCTTGGAAACTCTTTTCGCAGGCTTCTGTCCATTCAAACTTCCTGTCTTTCTTGAGTAACTGCATCATAGGCTTGGCTATGGTGGAGAATCCTTCAATAAATCTGCGGTAATATCCTGCCATTCCCAAGAAACTACGTATATCTGTTACGCTTGCTGGCGACTTCCAGCCAAGTATGGCCTTGACTTTCTCTGGGTCCACTGCGATACCGTCTTGGGTTAGCACGTGGCCTAGAAAGCCTACTTGCCTTAGCCAAAATTCGCACTTGCTGACCTTGGCATACAATTGGTGTTTCCTGAGTTCTCCTAACACAATCCTGAGATGTTCTGCGTGTTCTTCTGGTGTCTTGGAGTACACCAGAATATCATCGATGAATACCACAACGAACTTGTCCATAAACTTCATAAATACTTTGTTCATGAGGTGAACAAAATATGCAGGGGCATTTGTTAATCCAAATGGCATTATTGTGAACTCATATAGTCCATATCTGGAGGTGAAGGCTGTTTTGGGGATATCTTCTGTTCACACTTTCAATTGATGATATCCTGACCTTAAGTCAATTTTTGAGAATACCTTGGCCTGAGCGAGTTGATCAAACAAATCGTTTATCCTTGGCATCGGGTATTTGTTCTTAATTGTGACCATGTTAAGTGCTCGATAGTCAATACACAATCTCAGTGTTCCATCCTTCTTTTTGGCAAATAAAATTGGTGATCCCCAAGGTGAGGAGCTGGCTCGAATATATCCTTTGCCTAGCAATTCTTTTATTTGTTTCTTCAATTCAACCAACTCGGATGGTGCCATTCAGTATGGTTTCTTGTATATGGGGGTGGTTCCTGGTGCGAGCTCAATGCAGAACTCTATCTCTCGGTCTGGTGGCATGCCTGGTAGTTCTTCAGGGAATACATCTGGAAATTCACATACTACTGGAACCTTGTTTAGCTCAGAAACGTCTACCTTATTCAATCTCGGTTGCCGGGGTATTTTTCCTTCCTTGGCTGACACTCTTATTGTCTTCCCGTGGTGGTGTGTGAGGATTACGGTCCGGTTGAAACAGTTAATAAAACCCTTGTTGGTGGTTAACCAGTCCATCCCTAAGATGACATCCAGTCCTTTGTTTTCCAACACAATAAGATTTGCGTGAAACTCCAATCCTTCGAACTCAATGACCACATTCGGACAGTAATTCTGAGTAACTTGCTGAATCCCAGGGGACTTGATGATCATGGATTTCTCCAAAGGAAGCATCGAAAAATTATTTTGCAAAGCAAAACTTTTCGAAATGAAAGAGTGAGAAGCTCCAGAATCAAACAAAACCGTTGCAAGTATTGTGTTGACAGGAAACATACCGAGTACGATATCCGGAGCGTTTTGTGCCTCCTCTTTGGTTACGTGGTTCAGATGACCCTTCTTGCGGTTGTTGCTGGGATTGAAATTGTTTCGCTTGGGCGCTGAATTATTGCCGCCGTTGTTTGGCTTTGGGGTTGAGTTTCTAGGCTTGGGACACTGCTTGGCATAGTGCCCTTCCTCTCCACAGGCGTAACAAGTAACGCCGGGGCGATATGTGAACTCCTTATCTCTTGCATGAAAATTCTTGATTTAGCGTGAGACATTGGATGGGAATTTGTGTGTCCCACCCTTTTGAAAATTTGTCTTGCTTCGGTGATTCCGAGCATGGTTAGTCTGGTCCCTTTTTCGCTTGCGGATATCTTCCAGACTGCGTCTCTCATTTTCTAGAGTAATGGCCTTGTCCACCAGTGTTTTAAAATCAGGAAAAGTGTGCACGACCAGTTGGCATTTAAGTGCGGGCGCCAGACCGTCAAGGAATTTCTCCATCTTCTTGCTTTCAGTCATACGCTCTTCATTTGCATAGAGAGACAATAGAGTAAATTGACTGTTGTAATCTGCCACTGTCATGTTCCTTTGTTTGAGGTCATCGAACTCTCTCTTCTTGATTTTCATAATACTCTTAGGAATGTGTGCACCACAAAAACCTTCCTTGAAATCATCCCAGGTTATGTCACCTTCGTTGGGATGCATGTGCAGAAAATTCTCCCACCACGATGCGGCTGCTCCTGTGAGATAGTGCGGAGCATACAATACTTTCTCGGGATCTAAACATTTTGCAATAATTAATTTCCTCTCCATATCTCGAAGCCAGTCCTCGGCTTCAAGAGGCTTGTTAGTATGAGAAAATGTTTGGGGACGCGTCTTCTGTAGCTCAGATAACTTGGAATGCTGCGGATACTGTCCATGGTAATTTCCCATGTTGATGACTTGGTTCATCATTTCATGATGTTGTTGCTGACTCTGTTCATAAAGGCGACACATTTGGGAAAGTGCCGTTTCACTGCCCTGTTGACTCGACTGCCCTTGCGTGAAATTATTGCCTGGTTGAGTGTCATTATTTTCCTCCGGCGGAGTAGGCATGGAGCGAGTCCAAGGACGAGACATTTTTCACTCTAGGGATATATTTTGTAAAACTCATAAGAAAAGTGAAGATGATCGCCAAAAACAACTCCGAAAATGCACAAGGATGGCAAATAATTTAGATGACCAAGATCACTTAAGAAAACAAATTGATTTGCGCACGAAGAAGGACTGCTCATTACATATCTTACACACGGGCGATAATTATACAGTACATCACTCAGGATATGCGTACATAATCCTGACATGTTATTTAGGCTAGTTAACTCCTCTAGTTCTACATGATGCGCAAACAAGCTACTTCTCACAACTTATGTACATATAAACATATCTTACAAAGCGGTACATCGCAGGACGGGCAAACGCACTCAGCCAGAAATGTCGATGATCTCCTTGGCCCTGCCAAGGGTGAGGCGCAGTGAGGCTGGGGACTCGACCTCCTCCTCACTAATAGGCTCCAGTCGTGAATAGCCGCGTCGGGTAGATGGAACGGGTGCCAGGGGCGGAGCAACACGAATAGGAGTGGGCACAGCGGGTGGTGCAGTGCGCGCTGGAGTGGGCGCAAAGGCCTGGTTGAACCCTCCGATGTTAGGCACGTGACGAGTAGGTGCATGAGATGCTGAGGATGAGACAAAAGTCAGTGGCGGTGCGGTGAGCAGGAGCTCCCTCCTGTTGGCGGCACAGCCATGGACTGAGTCCATGCGGGCAGCCACGAAGTCGTCCACCAGGTTGTCGAAGGCTGCCTCCAGAGCCCGGAGATACTCAATAAGCATCTCAAAAGCCTCGTTTCGTTCTCCTCTGGGGCAGCAGAATGCGTAGTGGCAGGTGTAGGGCACATGGCATGGAAGATAACGGTAGCGACGAGTCTTCATTGCGGGAAGGACATCCCTGAGGCGAGCTATCGCCTCACGGGCTGCCATCTACATAGCATGCCTCTCCGTAGGCATGGCCCTTCCCACGAACAGGTAGTGGCGTAGCTCACCACGCCCTCCCTTGAACTGCACCGGGGCCTGGTGCATGGTCAGACTGTCGTTGACTCTGTGCTGGCGGAGTGTGAAGACTGGGCGCACGGATGGCCCCATCGCGACCTGAACGATGAAGGAGAGAAGCTTGACGAACCCATCGGGTACGTTTGCGAAGGTCTCAGACTCGCAGTTGTTGTCGGCCATCTACAAAAGTAGGCAAAAATCCTGAATGGTCAGATCATAAATTTATGCTGACTGTCAGAAAATGACTACAATTGTAAAAAAAATCGGCTCTATCATGCTAATAACTGATTAGCGATCGCACCTAGTGGCTTCCTACAGTCAGCCTGGCTCTGGTACCAAGCATGTCACGACCGGTTTTCCAATAAAAATATTTATTGAGAAACCAATCTTTTCAGTCCAGTATGAGAGAAATCCTCCACACTGGTAGACAAATTCTTGATATAATAAGCCAGTAGCATAGAATATATTACAGGGTTGAGCTAGGGCTGCTCAACAAATTATTACAAGCGCGCCAATAATTATACATAATGGCTGATATAACACAATGGTGTGGTGGCATACTACTGACTCGAGGATAAAGTGATGGTGGAATAACACAGTGGGGAATGTGGTAACACGACTCTCAAACTGGTATCTCATCGGGCGTCGAAGTGAGGCTCGATAAATTCATTCGGGTTGCGGAAGCGGGTATAAAACAGTGACCAAGTCCAGGGTCGCACGAGACTGACTGGGATTCCTCTAGGCGTCGGACTCACTATCGAACTCTTCATCCATGAGATCACCTTCGTCAGCATCTGGCCAAATCAACAAGCCAGTGAGTACATTGAAAGTACTCGCAAGACAGTTCGGACGTAAGATATAACAAATGCATGCATGAATGCGTCATGATTAATCTTTCCAATGCACATTTAAAAATTTGCACAACAAAGTAAGTACGAGGGAAACAGCGGTAGTCCGCCAGAAATCCCAACAAAATATAAATGAAAACCGATCGGGTGTCTGAAGCGACGCCTCGAAAGGTGAACAAATAATAACGGAAAAATCATGCCACAATCGGGCGTCTTAGCGACACCACATAAAGGGCTTTAAAAGAAATGCCACAGTCGGACGTCTGAGTGACATCACAGAAAGGGCTTTAAAAGAAATGCCACAGTCGGACGTCTGAGCGACATCACAGAAAGGGCTTTAAAAGAAATGCCACAGTTGGACGTCTGAGCGACATCACAGAAAGGATTTTAAAAGAAATGCCACAGTCGGACATCTGAGCGACATCACAGAAAGGGCTTTAAAAGAAATGCCACAGTCGGACGTCTGAGCGACATCACAGAAAGGGCTTTAAAAGAAATGCCACAGTCGGACGTCTGAGCGACATCACAGAAAGGGCTTTAAAAGAAATGCCACAGTCGGACGTCTAAGCGACATCACAGAAAGGGCTTTAAAAGAAATGCCACAGTCGGACGTCTAAGCGACATCACAGAAAGGGCTTTAAAAGAAATGCCACAGTCGGACGTCTGAGCGACATCACAGAAAGGGCTTTAAAAGAAATGCCACAGTCCGACGTCTGAGCGACATCACAGAAAGGGCTTTAAAAGAAATGCCGCAGTCGGACGTCTGAGCGACATCACAGAAAGGGCTTTAAAAGAAATGCCACAGTCGGACGTCTGAGCGACATCACAGAAAGGGCTTTAAAAGAAATGCCACAGTCGGATGTTTGAGCGACATCACAGAAAGGGCTTTAATCCACCAGTAAATAATACTCATAATAAATATTCAGTTCATGATAATAAACGGGTTAGTCCATCCACAGGAATAAACTGTTAACCGGGCTTAGTGCTCATGAGATTCACCGGAGTATCTGTCACCAAAACTGGCACTTGTCAGAGTAAGTCAGCGCAAAATTTGGATATGGATAAGATGATTTGGAGATTTATGACTCTGCAGAGTTTGTACAAAAATTTCTCACAGCTAACGGATTTCCGTAGTCTCGAAGGACTAGTTCCGTTTACGGTATTTCGGAAGAAAACGTAGCTAACCAGTACACACCCATCCTATCTCTCGATGCCAGGACTCACCCTAGACATCGTCCAAGAAAAACTTTGAGACGGGGAGATCACAATCTCGAATAGCATGGGATCAAATTTATATACGCGCGCTCTAAGGGGTGCCCCCCTCTCGGTCCAAACCAGAAACACCCATGCCCCCTGACCGGATGACTGGCTTTAATCCAGGGCCATGGAACCATCATCCCGGCCTCTCCTTTTGGTGTGTACCAGGAAAGCGGTTTGCAACTTACTAAGCCATATTCCTTGCGGAAAACATGTGGTAGTACAAGGAAGGAAAAGGGAGGAACTGGACCGATACGATTTGACACGCTAGTCAAATAGTCTGGCATAAGACTGGCATGCTACAACACTACCATCTTACCCATCCTCATGCCAACCCATGGCCATTCATACTCACATCCATCCACTTATGGATCATCGAGCTCACTTACCTTAACCATGCATGAAAATAACGTTCATCAGTATGCTCATCAACATGCCATGAAACTAACTAGATGCAAAACATGCCAAGACACTCATCATTTCAAAAGTTCAAACATGCTTGCCTGGTTCAGAGTAGTCGGAGCCTAGCTCGGTGAAGTTCGCGGCTCCGTCACCTCCTTCGGTATCTACGGTATACAGAAAATATAGGCGCTATCGTAAATACCAAGATGTGCACAAAAAGTATTCCAAATATTTTTCAAATAAATCTGATAAAAAACTAGACAAAATTTCAAGGAGAACAGAAGAAGAATCAATCAAAAATACTTTTCTGTTTAAAAGTTATAAAGGTTTTAGTCCAGGGACTCATCTGTAATGAAACAGAAAATTTCCAGGGGCTAGCTCATAAAAACGGAAAACGCTTCGCTAGAGAATACGCCAGCCCAGGAGGAAAATGCATTTGGCAGAATACGCTTCCAAAAAACGGTTCGTTTAGAAAAGGACAGAGAGGCTGACGGGCAGGTCTCGACGGAGCTCGACGGTGCCCGAGAGCCGCGGTGGTCGCCGGCGGCGATCCACGGCGAGGTAAGGGGATCGGAGGGTACCTCCTTGCTCAGGGCGCCCTTCCGCGTCAGTTGGTGGTGGTGGTGGTCGTCGACGAGTACCACGTCGATGGCGAGCCTAGCTCCGGCGGACGGCGGCTCGGGTGGAAATGGATTTCGCCGGGGAGAGCTGCGAAGGTCAAATTGATGCTTGGGTTAGCTCACTGGGTGCTCGAGGAAGCTACTGACGAAGTTTGGGCGCCGGGGACGGCCTCACCGGAGCGAATCGAGGTGGAGGCCGAGGCGGAACGAGGTGGCCGGAGTCGAGGAAGAAGGGCCCCTCGAGGCTCTTCTAGTTGCTGGTCGGGGTCCAGAGAGGTAGTGGAGGTGTGCGGGGGCGAGAGGGAGCTTGGGGGCGCTATATATAGCCGGCCCAAGGCAATTGCCGCGTACGGGATAAGTCCGGCGAGTGATTACGGTGGTGCTGTGGTTGGGCAGTGGGATTAGGGGCTTGGGCATCGTCTAGGTGGAGTAGTGGTTCCATTCCAGGGTCCAGCTCAGCACGGGAGGGGAGGTTTACGGCCTGTCCCAACGGAACGGCCGTGCGGCACGTCGGCGGCAGGGAGCGCGTTCTGTGCTTGCCGGGCCATGGCGACTGTGCAGCGGGGCTGCGCTGGCATGCATGTGCCACGCGGAGAGCCAGGGAGCATTGGGCGGCGCCGAACGGCGTTGCGCTGCCGTTCTGCTTCCGGTCGGCCGTTACGATGGATCGGCCGCCGCAAGACACGCCGGCGCAGGCGGGCCAGGGCGCCACCGACGCCCGGAAGGCGCCAAGCGTGCGTGCGGCGCTCCAGACAGGAGGAAGAGGTGGCGAGGATCGTGCCAAAGGCACTGTGAGCATGTGACTGAAGATCGACACTGAACTCTGAACTTTACTTAATTACTGAAAGTGCAGTATACAGTGTATGCAAGGTGTTCGACAGAATGATACTGGCCTCTAGGGATTTTTCCTAGAGCTGATTTTTGGTGGAGTGGCTACTCATTGCTCCAGTAGGCTGCCTGAATTTTGGTAGGATTTTTGGGGAAGTGTAGATATGAATTTCACCAAATTTGGCAAATCTGGTCCAAACTTGCAGAGGCTGAAATTTGAAAAATTTGAAAAGAAGGAGAGTGGATCAAGATGGTTCTGAGTTGTGGATGCTAAGGATAATCCAGAGGAGTTGGTTTGAGATCAAAACTCAAAGGAAATAAGGTACTTGCTTTGTAAATGGCTCAGACTCCAAATAATTGACAAAAATGATTTGAGAGGAAAAATGATTGAAATAAAATACAAAACCTGTTTGGATTAGTTGGGACAGAGAACTTAGGTTGTTCCAAGGAGGAGGGGAGGTTTTTGGAGGGGTTCTACCATCTGTGATATGGTGAAAGCATGGGTGGTTTCAAAAAGAAAGAAGTCCCAAAACTCCTAGGGTTTCTTTTTTTTAAATGGAAATAAATAAGTTTGAGAGGGAAACAACCAGAAGAAAAGATTTCAAAATTTCAACACCAAAGTTGAAAAGGAAAGGAAATCCTTGCAAAAGGTGAAAGGAAGTTTTTTAAGAGGAAGGATTTTCTGGAAAAGAAATTTTAAATGCCCTCTTTTACAATCCAACAAAGTTTTTGATGAAAACCAAATCAAAAAATTTTGGAGTGTCACACCACCAGGGTGCGCCTGGGGGCCCAGGCGCTCCCAGGTGGGTTGTGCCCACCTCGATGGCCTCCCGCACCCCTCTTTACCTATAAATTCACAAATATTACAAAAACCCTTGGGGTTAACCTAGATCAGAAGTTCCACTGCCGCAAGGCTCTGTAGCCACCGAAAACCAATGTAGACCCTTTCCGGCACCCTGCCGGAGGGGGCAATCATCTCTAGTGGTCATCTTCATCATCTCGGCGGCCACCAAGATGAGGAGGGAGTAGTCCACCCTCGGGGCTGAGGGTTTGTACCAATAGCTATGTGTTTAATCTTTCTCTCTCGTGTTCTTGAGATGTCACGATCTTGATGTATCACGGGCTTTGTTAATATAGTCAGATCATATGGTGTTTTCCCCTCTCTATCTTGTTGTGATGAATTGAGTTTTCCCTTTGAGCTTTCGTTGCTATCAGATTGAATACTTTTATGGATTTGAGAACACTTGATGTATGTCTTGCAATTGAATACTCGTGGTGACAATGGGGTATCGTATTGATTCACTTGATATATGTTTTGGCACTCAACTCGCGGATTCCTGAGGTGACATTGGGGTAATCTATGCATAGGGGTTGATGCACGTTCTTGTCTTTGTTTCTCCGGTAGAAATCTTGGGGCACTTTTTGAAGTTCTTTGTGTTTGATTGAATATTATTAATCTGAATTTTCTTTGGTGTTATTTTAGTACGAACTCTTGGTTAGATCGATCGGAAAGAATAGCTTCGTGTTATTTTAGTACGAACTCTAGGATAGATTGATCGGAAAGAATAGCTTTGAGGTGGTTTCGTACCCTACAATCAATTCCGTCTTATGTTCTCCGCTAGATAGGAACTTTGGAGTGATTCTTCGTTGCACGTTGAGGGACAGTTATATGATCCAATTATATTAGCACTGTTGAGAGGTTGCACTAGTGAGAGTACGGACCCTAGGCCACATTTTCAAGCATTGCAATACCGTTTTGTGCTCGTTTACTATTTGCTCCCTTGCTGTTTTTATTTATTTAGATTATAAACATGTATTTCTACCATCCATATTACAGTCTTATAACCATCTCTTCGTCGAACTAGTGCACCTATGCAATTTGTCATTGTATTAGGTGCGTTGGGGACACACGAGATTTCTTGTATTTGGTTGCAGGGTTGTTTGAGAGAGACCATCTTCATCCTACGCCTCCCACGGATTGATAAAGCTTAGGTCATCCACTTGAGGGAAAATTACTACTGTCCTACAAAACTCTGCGCTTGGAGGCCCAATACGAGTCTACAAGAATAAAGTTGCATAGTAGACATCAGTCTCTCCAGTGGAGGACTCATCACCCGAATACATGGCTGTAACGACCCGACCCAAAGTCGGTCAAGTCTCTGTGTAGCTGTACCATCCCAAGATCATGCTGGCACACACAGTACATTGATGAAAAGATTCAAAGTTCAATCACACCTGAATTTATTACACGATTCTCATATCGAGTCTTTACTACAATAGAATAAATTCGGCCGAAGGCCAACTCATGAGAAATAAACTAAATAAAGCTGCGGAAGCGTAGACGAATAGCGAGTCCATCCGACTCCATAGGGCAATCGCCAAGCGTAGATCGTAGCCTCACTCCTGGTCGGAAAACTCCTCTGCAACATGAGACGTTGCAGCCGTGTAGGTCAGCATTTTGAATATGCCGGCAAGTCATAGAGAGAACAACAGTAAAATTTCTAACACTATATGCAATTTGGCTGTGGGGCTCTAAGTTTTATGTTTTTGCGAAAATCCAATTTTTCCCTATAACAAAGGACTTGCTTGCAATTACTACAAAATGTTGGTTGTTATTGAGATGGTTCCGCCAACCAATGTCTCATTCCCAATTATTAAATAACCCCTCAATTAATTTAGTTCAGTGTTGAGATTTCCGAAATACTCCAATTTCCAGAGGCTCATTTGTCCATAACCGGTGACACGGCTAATCGATTAGGTTGTTACTCTGCAGAGTCTTGTGCACTTTACCCGCAAGAATCGTTCCCTCCTTTATGTCCTCGCACTGCCTGGTGTTTGAAGACGGGATGAACGAAACAGGGTCTTCCGTAGAGTTTCTCTGAGCACTGCCGGTACCCATCCATGTCCTACCGTTCTTCTACATCTGCTGGCACCGTCCGTCCAAAGTCACGCCTAGGGTCAACCCAGCCAGAGCCCATAATGGCTTGCGGCTGCATAGGTAAGCTTCCGGTCAAAGGGTATCCATCCGTCTCTTCGTGGCTGGGTGAAGCTTTCCGCAAGATGTCATGGCGCTCCTCCATGCATCCCGGCCATCCGCTGGTTCCTCCAAGGTGCCCGTCAACCGTCCTCCAGCCAGTAGTGAATTTGAAGTCCATCTTGAGCTTGAAGTCATGGGGTTGTCATCATCTTGACTCTCACATCTCCCTTATGAAACACTCAACCAACCCCGTCTACGAGCATAGCAAATTAAACTACATCGTCCCGGGCAATGGTAGCAAGGGGGAGTGGGTTCATCCTACCTCATGATACTACTCAAGAACAAAACTTAAAATTCTCCTACTGCATGCATGGTGGGGAAAAAAATTCTAATGCAACAAAATCATAGGTACTGTAAAACATGATCAAATAACTTGCCTGGCTGACGGTCTTCAAACGCTAGTGACTCGAGATAGCAAACTTCACACTCCGGAAATTCTATCGAGTCAAACAATAGCACAAATAAGTATTTCACTAATGACATATCAGCAACTAAAGGAAAACACACAAGCACTCAAACCAAAATCAAAGATAACTCGAGGAAAACAAAATCAAGGTTTCCATCTCATCAAGCTACAACAAAGAAATAGTTTTAACCTACTAACACTTTTCTTTGCAGATCCAAAACAAAGGTTTTACTAACTAACATAAAGGAAAACATCATACAAACTAGGTGCAAAAAAATTCAAACCAATATCTATTATAGAACTCTTGTTATACCTAAAACAAAACTATTAAGAAAATAAAATAAAACTTTTTTATTTTGCTGTAAATAAATGTTCACTCTCTGTAACTACAGAAACTAATCTAAAATAAATTATAACATAGGAAAAATAAAATTTTAAAAAAACTAGAACAGCAGAAACTAACAGCAAGCTAAATAAACTAGAAAGGCTTGTTTTCGCATAAAAACTATTTTTAATAAAGACTAAAAATGCCCAAATAAATTCCTACTGCTAGAAAAAGTCAAAACAAAGCAGTGACAAAAAGAATCACTAAAAAAAACTAATCCTAACTCAATTTATAGCAGAAAAACTGATCTGACTAAAACTAATATAAAACAATTTTTAAAAACCTAAACATGGCCGAATCTAATTTTGTACAGAAACTATAGGAAATTTGCAAACTAGAGCAAAACGAATCAACTAAAAATATTAGATAACCTAAAAGATATAGATTTTACAAAAATGAAACTTTTCTGTTCTAAAAACAAATACGAAAATAAACTAAAAAAACAGACAACGCTACTGGGCCTAGGGTGTTGGCGATCTGTAACTATTCTAAGCTCGGCCGAAACTAGCTAAACAACGGTTGGGCGGAAGGAAACATACATGTGCGTTTTTTCTTTATAGAACAAAACCGATCTACCGGTTTGATCTGAACCGCACTAAACCGCAAAAAAATGCAACTAAAACTGATCTAATGAAAATAAAATGATCTACTAATCGATCTAATCTAACTTAACGGTTTGAAAAGAAGAAAAAAAATGAGCGAATAGAGGAGGTGCGCTCGCTTACAGAGAAGAAACCGGCGTGGCAGGGAAGAAGAGGCCGGTGGGTGGCAGGGCTCCGGTCGTCGGCGGCGTCGGCGAGGATGTCCAGGTGATGCGGGAGTTCGGGGGCATCCGATTTTCTGTGGGTGGTGAGGCGAGGGGGCGTCGGGGACGGCGGAGACGACGAAGACGAGGCGATGGAGCTCGGTGCTCCGGTGGAGCGTGCGGGGTTGGGAGTGGCCTCTGTAGATGACGAAGACGAGCAAAAACATGTCAAAAGGGTTTGTGAGGTCGGGCTAGACCGATAGCAGAGGTTAGAGAGGTGAAACCAAACGGCGGTGAACTGCGGTGGCTGGGGCGAGATCGAGACGGCGACGGCGCGAGCTATGGTGGGAGTTGGGGTAAGGTTTTTGGGGGGTTCGGAAGAGGAGGCCGAGGGGTTTATATAGGGCAACTTTCTTGGGGAGGAGGTCAACTCGGGATCATGATCCCGTGGAACTCAGATGCGGCGGCCGCGGCGAACGCGCTCTGGCGCGGTGCCTGGGCAAGGGGTTAGGGATAGGGTGGGGTCACGGGTCAGTGAGAGGGAGAGAGATCTAGAGAGAGGGAGAGCGATCGGGCGGTCGATTCGAACGGGGTCGGCGCGGTGCGGCGGGAGCAGGCCGGCTCGGTCGCTGGTGGGCTGCGGCTCAGCGCTGGCTGGGCCGGCTGGCCTGGCGCCTAGTTTTTTTTAATTACCACAGAGAGAGAAAACAAAATGTAGAAAAAAACTATAGTATTTTTATATATGACATATATATATCAATAAAATCAGAAAAAAAATCCTACAACGTGAACATTTTTCCAGAGGCAAAACAGAAACAAAAAATAAAAACATTTTTTTGTAGATTCCGAATCAAATTTGAATTCAATCTTTTTGGCATTATTTTCTTCTGACATTTTTCTTTGGAGTGTCATGTTTACTCCTCTCATACTTTTGCTCAAGTATTTGTCAGGTATTTTTGAAATAAATTTCAATTGCCAAAATCAAATTCAAATCAAATAAAACTCAAATGCCTCTGAAATTTCCAAATGTTACTCAAATCAAACAAAATGCATAGATGCTTAACTAATATTTGTAAAACATTTAAAATTGAAAATTTGGGATGTTACAAACCTACCCACCTTAAGATGAATCTCGCCCTCGAGATTCGTGTTGGCTAGCAAATAGGTGTAGGTGGTCTCGGCGGAGATCTTCTTCTCGCTCCCAGGTGGCTTCCTCCTTAGAGTGGTGGCTCCACAGAACCTTGCAAAACTTTATGATCTTGCTGCAGGTAACTCTGTTCATAGTCTCTAGAATTCTGACGGATTTCTCCTCATAAGTCAGATCACTGTCAAGTTGTATGCCCTCTAGGGGCACTGTATCTCTCAAAGGAACATCGGCCATCTCAGCATGGCATTTCTTCAGCTGGGAAACATGGAAGACATCGTGAACTCCTGACAATCCTTCCGGCAATTCCAGCTTGTATGCAACTTCTCCTCTGCGTTCAAGGATTTTGTAGGGTCCAATGAACATCGGTGCTAATTTTCCTTTAACACCAAATCTCTTGATTCCACGAAGTGGGGACACACGGAGATAGGCTCGGTCTCCAACTTCATACGTTACCTCCTTGCGTTTACTGTCGGCATAACTCTTCTGTCTCGACTGGGCTATCTTGAGTCTATCTCGAATCAGTTTGACCTTCTCTTCGGAGTCTCTGGTAAGATCGGGACCAAAAAAGCTTTCGGTCTCCAACACCATCCCACAGCAATGGTGTTCTGCACCTCCTTCCGTATAGAGCTTCGAAAGGGGCCATCTTCAAACTGGTCTGATAGCTGTTGTTGTACGAGAACTCTGCGTATGGTAGATTGTCATCCCAGCTAGACCCATAGTCTAGCGCACAGGCTCTCAACATGTCCTCCAAAATCTGGTTGACTCTCCCGGTCTGTCCATCTGTCTGCGGATGAAAAGCTGTACTGAACTCCAGCCTCGTACCCAAAGTTTCATGTAACTGATTCCAAAACTTTGAGGTAAATTGCGTTCCTCTATCTGACACGATACTACTCGGAACTCCATGCAGACATACGATCCTGGTCATGTATATCTTGGCTAACTTAGCGATGGTATATGTAGTCTTCATGGGAATGAAATGAGCTACCTTGGTCAAGCGATCAACCACTACCCAGATAGAATCATAACCTGAACGGGTCCTGGGTAATCCTGTGATAAAATCCATTCCAAGTTTTTCCCATTTCCACTCAGGAATCGGCAGTAGTTGAAGTAACCCTGCCAGCTTCTGATGCTCAGCCTTTACTCGCTGACAAACATCGCATACTGCTATGTACTCGGCAATATCCTTCTTCATACCTGTCCACCAGAAACTTTCCTTCAAATCCAGATACATCTTGGTGTTGCCTGGGTGAATCGAGTACGGTGAATCATGGGCCTCCTGAAGAATTAACTTCCTGACCTCTGGGTCATTGGGCACATGTATGCGATCCTCAAACCATAAAGTTCCATGCTCGTCTTCATGAAAACCTTTAGCCTTCCTGTTGCTCATCTTTTCCTTTATCTCTGCAATTTCCTTGTCCGTCTTCTGGGCCTCACGGATCTTTTCGGTCAGAGTGGACTGAATATCCAAGGTGGCGACAAATCCTCTTGGTACTATTTCCAATCAGAGATTTCTGAGACTGTCGGCTAAATTCTGAGGTAATCCTCCAGCTATGAGGGTGTTCACATGGCTTTTATGGCTCAAGGCATCTGGTACAACATTTGCTTTCCCTGGGTGGTAATGCAATCTCATATCATAGTCCTTGATCAATTCAAGCCATCTCCTTTGTCTGAGGTTCAACTCCTCTTGCGTGAAGATGTACTTCAAGCTCTTATGATCCGTGTAAACATCACAACTATTTCCGACAAGGAAATGTCTCCACGTCTTGAGTGCGTGCACTACGGCTGCTAACTCCAAATCGTGCATGGCATAATTCATCTCATGAGGTCGTAGCTGTCTGGAGGTATAAGCTACAACTTTTCCTTCCTGCATGAGCACTCCTCCGAGCCCTTGACGAGAAGCGTCACAATACACGTGGTAGTCCTTGTGTATGTCCGGCAAAATGAGTACTGGGGCTGTAACCAGACGTTTCTTCAACTCCTAAAAACTGGCTTCACAATCCTCGGTCCAAATGTACATTGTTTCCTTCTTCAACAGCTCGGTCATGGGTTTAGCAATCTTGGAGAAATTCTCAATAAATCTCTGATAGTATCCTGCGAGTCCGAGAAAACTGCGGATCTCCTTGACTGAGGTGGGGGATTGCCAGTTGGTGACCGATTCAACCTTGGTGGGGTCGACTGCTATTCCTTCTCCTGAAATAACATGTCCGAGGAATCCGACTTCCTTCAACAAAAATTCACATTTGCTGAACTTGGCATATAACTGATGTTCTCGGAGTTTCTCCAGGACTAGACGCAGATGTTCCTTGTGCTCTTCCTTGCTCTTGGAGAAAACCAAGATGTCATCGATGAACAGCACGACAAATTTGTCCAGATATTCCATAAATACCTTGTTCATCATGCTCATGAAATATGCAGGGGCATTAGTCAATCCGAATGACATGACGGTATACTCATATAAACCATACCTGGTGGTGAAGGCTGTTTTGGGTATATCCTGTTCATGAATCTTCAGCTGATGATACCCTGATCGAAGATCGATCTTGGAAAATACTTTGGCTCCGACTAGCTAATCAAATAAATCATTAATCATCGGTAGAGGGTACTTATTCTTGATGGTCACGTCGTTCAATGAACGATAATCTACAACCATTCTCAGGGTTCCATCCTTCTTCTCTACCAAAAGAACTGGGGCTCCCCAAGGTGACGAACTTGGATGAATTTATCCTTTCTCCAATAATTCGTTGATCTATTGCTTGATCTCTTCCAAATCATTTGGGGGCATCCGATAAGGTCTCTTGGATATTGGGGCTGTGCCAGGTAATAATTCGATCATAAATTATATTTCTCTATCCGGTGGCATTCCTGGTAATTCTTCCGGAAATACATCCGGAAAATCTTGTACTACAGGCACTTCCTCCTGAACCACTCCCATGAGGGAATTCACCCGCTTCTTTATCGGTGTGCGTCTGGATACATACTTGATCCTCTTTTGCTCCGGGGTGGTGAGCAAAATCGTCTTGTGGGCACAGTTGATGTTCCCTTCAAACTTTGTCAACCAGTCCATGCCTAGGATCATGTCCAATCCCTGGGATTCTAAGACTATGAGGTCTACGGGAAAATCATGATTTCCAATGCCGAGGGTTGAATGACAGCCTAAGCCTGCCATCATCTCTCCTCCTGGAGAAGTGACTTGGATCGGGGTTCTAAGGGTCCTAGTGGGCAACCCGTATTTTTCCACAACTACCCTTGATATGAATGAAGGCGTTGCACCGGAATCAAAGAGTACCAATACTGGACGTGAATTTAAATAAAACTTACCAACCACAGTTTCTGGCTGATCATAGACGTCCTCCACGTCAATGTGATTCACCTGAGCATGAGGAAAAGGGTTGGGCTTCTTTGCTGAGCTTCCGTTGCCGTTGCCGTTCCCATTCCTCTGCTTGGCCTCTGGATAATCGGTGGTGTAGTGCCCTATCTTCTGGCACTTGAAACAGGTGATATGACTCAGATCCTTCTGAGTTGGAGCAGGACGGTGCTGGTTGCCGTTGCCTCCATTGCCTGACTTGGGGTTGTTGTCATGGTTGCGATTGTTCCCATTCCCTCCATGGTTATGTCCTCCATGATTGTGTCCTCCATGGTTGTGATGGTTATGTCCTCCCGAGTATGGGCATAGCGAGGCTTCTGCTCAGCTCCGGAGTTTTACTTTCCCTGGCTGTATTTCCGCTTGCGGCTTTCAATCTGTTGTTGCTTGCCTTCAAGTATAGTGGCCTTGTCTACCAGCTCCTGATAGTTATTGAAGGTAGCCACCATTAGCTGCATCCCCAGCTCATCATTGAGTCCCTCAAGAAACTTCTCCGGTTTTGCGGCATCTGTGGCCACGTCATCTGGGGCATATTGAGATAACTTGTTGAACTCATCCACATACTGCCGCACAATACGATTCCCCTGGCGTAAGTTGCGGAAATCACGCTTCTTCAGACTCATGGCTCCAGCTGAGACATGCGCGGTGCGGAAAGCCCACTGGAACTGATCCCATGTCATGGTGGCGATCGGATAAGTGGCGGTGTAGTTTTCCCACCAAGAGGCTGCAGGATCCATTCAGTTGATGTGCGGCAAAACGCACCTTCTCAGCATCTGTGCATCCAGCAGTTGTTATATCCCTTCCGATCTTGCGGAGCCAATCATCAGCTACAATCGGCTCGGTGCTACTAGAGAACACCGACGGATTCAGCCTTAGGAATCGGGTTAGGTTATTGACAGGGGGTGGTGGCGGTGGATTGTTGTTGTTGTTGCCTTGGTTTTGGATGAGCATTTGCATTAAGGCATTCTGTTGTTGAATCAGCTGGGTGAGCTCCGGCGGGAAAGTGAAACCGGGGTCACATCTCAGAGGCATCTGGTGTTATGGAGTGGATGAGAAATTAGAATAGAACAAGGGTCTAATGAGAAAATAGCACTACCCAAATGAATGCACAAACACAATCACACCAATCATTTATTCATCCAACTCAAGCAAGGTTCAAACTCGGATTACAAGATCTCACGACTAACCGAAAATAACGGCCTAACTGATCGATGAAAAATAAAAATAAAATTAACATGGTGGTCGACTAAATGTCTTCATCAATTATCCCTGCGTCCTCTGGTGCGTCGTCCTCTAGTGCGGCGTCTCCTCTTGCGGCTTCCTTCGGTGGAGCTCTCTTCATAATCCTGGTCATTGCTAACGAGAGGTCCATCATCTCCACTCGGGACAAGGTCTTCTCCTAGATCCGTCTTCTCCTCCAGTGTGGCAATATATTTATTCCGGTCCTCGAGTCTTTCCATAAAATCCTTGACTTCATCCTCATGCTCATAGTGCACTTCACGTGCTGCATCCTCTAGTTCAATTTCACGAAGATGCAACTTTTGGACCGTCTTCAAGCTCCTACGCATCTGAATCTCTAGAGCCCTGATGTGAGCCTCCAAGTCTTGGACATATGAGCGGATGGAGTCGTCATCTATGGTGCGGATAATCTCTCCATTTGCAGTCCTGTGAGAAATCATGGTGTGGTCTGATCCAACAAGCTCGGTCCTGTATTCCTCCTGGATGCGTCCAAGTGCACTATGAACTGCTATGTTTCTCCCGAGTATCCAAGTGGGAGCAGTGAACTTGAAGTCAACGGGCGCCGAGAGGCTTCCAAAAGTTCTCCCTGGTATGTGCACCTTAATCCTATAACGACGGTCTTCTGGAAATGCCATGATAGAGGTCCTGGTGATAGACGGCAGAGCAATCTTCAATTCCTTGGTGATCTGGACCAGCCTCCTGCCGAAAAGCATTGTCTCATCCAGCTGGCAAAACTCCGGGAGCAGAACTGGGATGAAATTGACGGCCACCTAGAATGTTGAAATTAGAGAGAAGTCAGAAATGAACAGGGGAGAATTACAGAATGATAAGGACATAAAATAAAATAGTCTCTTCCTATGGCTTTCCAATCCTAGGGGTTACGTCCTATGGTCAGCGTGTGCTCTGAATACCATCTCTGTAACGACCCGACCCAAAATCGGTCAAGTCTCTGTGTAGCTGTACCATCCCAAGATCATGCTGGCACACACAATACATTGATGAAAAGATTCAAAGTTCAATCACACCTGAATTTATTACACGATTCTCATATCGAGTCTTTATTACAATAGAATAAATTCGGCCGAAGGCCAACTCATGAGAAATAAACTAAATAAAGTTGCGGAAGCGTAGAGGAATAGCGAGTCCATCCGACTCCATAGGGCAATCGCCAAGCGTAGATCGTAGCCTCACTCCTGGTCGGAAAACTCCTCTGCAACATGAGACGTTGCAGCCGTGTAGGTCAGCATTTTGAATATGCCGGCAAGTCATAGAGAGAACAACAATGAAATTTCTAACACTATATGCAATTTGGCTGTGGGGCTCTAAGTTTTATGTTTTTTGCGAAAAGCCAATTTTTCCCTATAACAAAGGACATGCTTGCAATTACTACAAAATGGTGGTTGTTATTGAGATGGTTCCGCCAACCAATGTCTCATTCCCAATTATTAAATAACCCCTCAATTAATTTAGTTCAGTGTTGAGAATTCCGAAATACTCCAATTTCCAGAGGCTCATTTGTCCGCAACCGGGGACACGGCTAATCGATTAGGTTGTTACTCTGCAGAGTCTTGTGCACTTTACCCGCAAGAATCATTCCCTCCTTTATGTCCTCGCACTACCTCGTGTTTGAAGACGGGATAAACGAAATAAGGTCTTCCGTAGAGTTTCTCTGAGCACTGTCGGTACCCATCCATGTCCTATCGTTCTTCTACATCTGCTGGCACCGTCCGTCCAGAGTCACGCCTAGGGTCAACCCAGCCAGAGCCCATAATGGCTTGCGGTTGCATAGGTAAGCTTCCAGTCAAAGGGTATCCATCCGTCTCTTCGTGGCTGGGTGAAGCTTTCCGCAAGATGTCATGGCGCTCCTCCATGCATCCCGGCCATCCGCTGGTTCCTCCAGGGTGCCCGTCAACCGTCCTCCACCCAGTAGTGAATTTGAAGTCCATCTTGAGCTTGAAGTCATGGGGTTGTCATCATCTTGACTCTCACATCTCCCTTATGAAACACTCAACCAACCCCGTCTACGAGCATAGCAAATTAAACTACATCGTCCCGGGCAATAGTAGCAAGGGGAAGTGGGTTCATCCTACCTCATGATACTACTCAAGAACAAAACTTAAAATTCTCCTACTGCATGCATGGTGGGGGAAAAAATTCTAATGCAACAAAATCATAGGTATTGTAAAACAGGATCAAATAACTTGCCTGGCTGACGGTCTTCAAACGCTAGTGACTCGAGATAGCAAGCTTCACGCTCTGGAAATTCTATCGAGTCAAACAATAGCACAAATAAGTATTTCACTAATGACACATCAGCAACTAAAGGAAAACACACAAGCACTCAAACCAAAATCAAAGATAACTCGAGGAAAACAAAATCAAGGTTTCCATCTCATCAAGCTACAACAAAGAAATAGTTTTAACCTACTAACACTTTTCTTTACAGATCCAAAACAAAGGTTTTACTAACTAACATAAAGGAAAACATCATACAAACTAGGTGCAAAAAAATTCAAACCAATATCTATTATAGAACTCCAGTTATACCTAAAACAAAACTATTAAGAAAATAAAATAAAACTTTTTTATTTTGCTGTAAATAAATGTTCACTCTCTGTAACTACAGAAACTAATCTAAAATAAATTATAACATAGGAAAAATAAAATTTTAAAAAAACTAGAACAGCAGAAACTAATATCAAGCTAAATAAACTAGAAAAGCTTGTTTTCGCATAAAAACTATTTTTAATAAAGACTAAAAATGCCCAAATAAATTCCTACTGCTAGAAAAAGTCAAAACAAAGCAGTGACAAAAAGAATCACTAAAAAAAATCCTAACTCAATTTATAGCAGAAAAACTAATCTAACTAAAACTAATATAAAACAATTTTTAAAAACCTAAACATGGCCGAATCTAATTTCCTACAGAAACTATAGGAAATTTGCAAACTAGAGCAAAAAGAATCAACTAAAAATATTAAATAACCTAAAAGATATAGATTTTACAAAACTGAAACTTTTCTGTTCTAAAAACAAATACGAAAATAAACTAAAAAAACAGACAACGCTACTGGGCCTAGGGTGTTGGCGATCTGTAACTATTCTAAGCTCGGCCGAAACTAGCTAAACAGCGCTTGGGCGGAAGGAAAGATACAGGTGCGTTTTTTTCTTTATAGAACAAAACCGATCTACCGGTTTGATCTGAACCACACTAAACCGCAAAAAAAACGTAACTAAAACCGATCTAATGAAAATTAAACGATCTACTAATCGATCTAATCTAACTTAACGGTTTGAAAAGAAGAAAAAAATGAGCGAACAGAGGAGGTGCGCTCGCTTACAGAGAAGAAACCGGCGTGGCAGGGAAGAAGAGGCCGGTGGGTGGCAGGGCTCCGGTCATCGGCGGCGTCGGCGAGGATGTCCAGGTGATGCGGTAGTTCGGGGGCGTCCGATTTTCTGTGGGTGGTGAGGCGAGGGGGCGTTGGGGACGGCGGAGACGACGAAGACGAGGTGATGGAGCTCGGTGCTCCGGTGGAGCATGCAGGGTTGGGAGTGGCCTCTGTGGATGACGAAGACGAGCAAAAACATGTCAAAAGGGTTTGTGAGGTCGGGCTAGACCGATAGCAGAGGTTAGAGAGGTTGGGGATGCTGACCGGTGAAACCAAACGGCGGTGAACTGCGGTGGCTGGGGCAAGATCGGGACGGCGACGGCGCGAGCTATGGTGGGAGTTGGGGTAAGGTTTTTGGGGGGTTCGGAAGAGGAGGCCGAGGGGTTTATATAGGGCAACTTTCTTGGGGAGGAGGTCGACTCGGGATCATGATCCCGTGGAACTCGGATGCGGCGGCGGCGGTGAACGCGCTCTGGCGCGGTGCGTGGGCAAGGGGTTAGGGATAGGGTGGGGTCCCGGGTTAGTGAGAGGGAGAGAGATCGAGAGAGAGGGAGAGTGATCGGGTGGTCGATTCGAACGGGGTCGGCGCGGTGCGGCGGGAGCAGGCCGGCTCGGTCGCTGGTGGGCTGCGGCTCGGCGCTGGCTGGGCCGGCTGGCTTGGCGCCTAGTTTTTTTTAATTACCACAAAGAGAGAAAACAAAATGTAGAAAAAACTATAGTATTTTTATATATGACATATATATCAATAAAATCAGAAAAAAAATCCTACAACATGAACATTTTTCGAGAGGCAAAACAGAAATAAAAAATAAAAACATTTTTTTGTAGATTCCAAATCAAATTTGAATTCAATCTTTTTTGGCATTATTTTCTTCTGACATTTTTCTTTGGAGTGTCATGTTTACGCCTCTCATACTTTTGCTCAAGTATTTGTCAGGTATTTTTGAAATAAATTTCAATTGCCAAAATCAAATTCAAATCAAATAAAACTCAAATGCCTCTGAAATTTCCAAATGTCACTCAAATCAAACAAAATGCATAGATGCTTAACTAATATTTGTAAAACATTCCAAATTGAAAATTTGGGATGTTACAATGGTTGTCTCTCCATTGGCATAGATCCTTCATCCAGACTTGTTTCATGCACACACCCCACAAAGACGTGCTTCGTGATGGGTTGACACTTGGCAGGTTGAACGCATCGGGCGATCTCGACAACACCAGGACAGAGATCCGGCATAGGGCCCGGTTCGCCGATCTTGCCGATGAAAACATGAATCCCAGCAAAGGGGGCCATGTACACGTACTCGATTGAGTCGGCCTCAGGACCCTAGCCAGCGTCATCGATGTAGATCTTGCTGCACCGGCTCTTGGTCATCCAGCCCACAGCGTATCCCTTGATCCCCGTGAAGCTGCCCTTCAAGAACACGAAACCACTGTGCGCTAGCCCATGGTGGGCGCCAACTATCATGGACTTAACACGACGGATGCCCTAGCAAAAGGACTTTGGTGTGGAGCCATCATGACGTAGTTATCTTGAAGGGTTTAAAACGGGAAAAAGAACACAGAGAGTTTACCCAGGTTCGGCCCCTCTCAACGAGGTAAAAGCCTACTCCTGCTTTAGGTTGTATTGCTTGGGTTTCGACTGCCAGGGAGCAAATACGCTTGACCTAGCACTGGTACACGTCGGTGCTATACAAATGGTTTTTAACCCCTTTCCGTGACGGCATTTGGAACCGTCGCCATGTGAGTGTGGGCGATAGGGGGTTCCTTCCCACATGACCCAGAAACCATCGGGGATAGGGAGCCTTTATGCATACAGTTGTCCCTATATAATCGTTTCCGATATCTCGAATATCCCAAATGCTTCATCCTTGCTACTCGTTTGTGCTCGCATTGCCATCGCAGTCAGGGTTTTGTGGTTTTACCTAAAACCAGGCAGATTCCAGGCACTGGAGCTTTCCAGGAAGATTCCAGGCACAGGAGTTTTATGATGCTGGCACATCACAAACAGTTCAGGACTATAAACCGTGTACGATAGGTAGACAATCACACACATTTAGTTCTCCCGCACCGTATGTGATAGTGTCTAACATCACACATGCTTTGCAAATGACAACTGTGTGCATGCTTGCACATGTTTCCTCTCTGTGAACCGTCTTGGATTATGGTGTATTTAGCAAAAGTTTGTGTTTTACCAACCGGGTGTGCCGTAATGACCCGCACAACGTAATTTCACCCTAATTTAATTGTTGCTATTTAAAATTGTACATAATTTAAACTTCAAAGTAGGCTATAGCTTTATTCATATCCATCAGGTTCAAACAACCAATGCATTTTTCGATTCACATGTACATATATTTAATAATTACATAAGCACCAAATAAAAATGATGAACCAGGGTTCTATACTTGTACTATTACAGATGGTAAAGAAAGAGGCGATAGACATTCCGGTTGTTGAACAAGGTGAAGCAGAATGGCCCTATTGTGCTCTCCTGGACGCAGAAGGCATGCAGGACTCTAGTCCAACCCCTTGTGATGGTTTATCGCCAATCATGTAGTTTGAGAGGTAATCTTGAGTAAACTACTTCAAGATCCACAGCAAAAGAAAAAAAAGATTCAGATATTGTCATCTAACACAACTCATTACGTGTAGTAAAAAGAAGGCTACAGGGTTCTTACTTACCATCCAGCAGTTCACTGTTATCTTGCATAAAGTGTAAACAAATAGTTCAATTGACATCTTTTGACCCATTTTAATAACAATCTTTATCAGTTTCCTCACTTGATGCCGGTTCATGAATATCTCATTGCACCATACGCAGAAAGGGTCGAAGTGTGGATCTTTGGCAATGATATATGTACCTAAAAGCACCAAGTTAATATTAGAAGCTAAACAACAATTGAAAAATGATATAGTACAACACTCCCTCCATCCCATTATATAAGATTTTATTACATGTATATCTAGACATCATCAGAACATTAAGGTAACACTCTTCCTTGTTGCTATGTAGCCTGGGGTTGCATATTTAGTAATTCAGTACAATGCATGTTGCTAAACAACAATTGAAAAACGAAAAGGCATGTTAACTGCAATATCCTTAACAACAACCAAATATCGTAATTCATAGTGGTATTGTTGAAACTATTATTGATGAAGTTGAACTGCACGATAAATAGTTGCACATATAGAGCATCACATTGTGAAGAACTGAAATAAACAAGTCATAAGGACATCTCTAGGCAATCCTTAAAAAGTTAAAGGACTAAAACCCTTAGTGGATATATATATATATACACCAGTAATTTTTGGCCTTTTCTAGTTGATCCCCTAAACTTAAGGTTGTAAACTTCAATTGGATCAAGTTCAAAGTTGGTTTAACCGAAAGTAGCATGCATTCAAACATAAACATAGATAGTTTTGCATAACCGAACATAAAACATAAATTTAAACTAAGCTAAACTACTCTTGGTCGAAGTAGAGGTCGAGCCAATCCCTCCTCGTCATATACGATATACCGCGAGCCGGGTCCGGGCCGGTACCGTCGTTGGGGTCGTTGGGGGAAGGCACTCCTCCACTCGTAGACGTCGATCTCCTCATCCTCGGGGCCCACCTCGACGCCCTCCATGCCGTCGCCGCCGCCGCCTTTGACCTCATCATTGGAGGAGAGCATGATAACCTCGCCGCCATCCTCGATGCCTTCGACCTCATCATCGGAGGAGAGCACAGTAAACTCGCCGCCCCGAAAAGATCACCCGCTCCGCCTCCACAGGCTGAGGGTGCTGCCGGCGGAACTCTTGCATGTAGGCCTCGTCGGTGGCCTTGGCCTCGAGGCGTTCCCATTCCTCGTAGTCCTCCTGCACCATAGCTGAGCTCACCACCCCTGGCTCTGGCGGAACGAGGTCGACCGGACGTGTGCCGAAGGGGAAATTGAGCTTAGCCGCCGCGCTGTGGTAGCGGACATGCCAGCGATCGTACTCCATTGCCGCGAGCTCGGTCGTGTGGAAGCTACTGAGCTACCGATGGGTGTGGGTCTCTCGATCTGTAATCTCGGCGACCCACATCCCCCACCGCCGCTACCGGACCCCGAGGTAGGACCTCATCGGCTGCCAGGTTCGAGGGAGGACGGGGAAGTCCTCAAACCGGCATAGGGGCGCGGCGGCGGGCGGATCGGGGGACCGGCAACGGCGGATCTGGCCTACGGAGGACGATGGGCTCGGCGGCTACCTCGCCGGCTGAGGGAGTCCTGGATTAAGGGGTCCTCGGGCATCCGGCCTATGTGATGTGGGCCGAACTGATGGGCCGTGAAGATACAAGACAGAAGACTTCCTCCTGTGTCCGGATGGGACTCTCCTTTGCATGGAAGGCAAGCTTGGCGTTCAGATATGAAGATTCCTTCCTCTATAAAACGATTTTGTACAACCCTAGGCCCCTCTGGTGTCTATATAAACCGGAGGGTTTAGTCCATAGAGGCAATCACAATCATACAGGCTAAACATCTAGGGTTTAGCCATTACGATCTCATGGTAGATCAACTCTTGTAATCATCATATTCATCAAGATCAATCAAGCAGGAAGTAGGGTATTACCTCCATCAAGAGGGTCCGAACCTGGGTAAGCATCGTGTCCCCTATCTCCTGTTACCATCGACCCTAGAAGCACAGTTCGGGACCCCCTACCCGAGATCCGCTGGTTTTGACACCGACATTCGTGCTTTCATTGAGAGTTCCGTTGTGACGTCGAAGACATGATTAATGGCGTGCCTTGTCATCAAGGACAACATCACCTCTGCAGGAGCCCTGGCCTCAGGCCAAACCCTCCGGCTGGGCGGCTTTACCATGACCGCCCGTTCGGCCGTCAAGCCGACGATGACTTCTCAAGTCATCAAAAATTGTCTGCGTGTTGACTACGAATACTACAAACGGATGTATCCGGTAGAGTTATCGTCTTTAAATGAACTCCTGGATCGCATCACCGCCATGGGGGTTGCTACAAACTACGATCAGATTGGGCTTAAACCCGATCAAAGAGAAATGAAATCTCCGCCAATCACCCATCATATAGCAGTCATGGAGGAGCAAAACCACAACTTTTCCCCTGTGTTGAGGACGAACTATGTTCGGATTTCCGAGCTCGATGAGCCGGATACCTGTCTGTCTCCAAACCTAGAATCGGGCCTCGAACCTGGAAAATCATTTAACATCTCGAAGCCCGAACCAATAAGCTTGGAAGTTTTTCAAACTCCAGACTCCGAATTGGGTCAGGGATCGGATCTAAAGCCACCCACCCACCACAAGCAACATTCACCAAGAAATTCTGGCCCTCCGGATATGCGACCTCATGTACGTATGACAACAGTCTCAGGAAACAGTACATCACTTTTGGGCCAGATTCCTCCTTGTCAAAGACAAGATTAAAGATTGTCACGACGAGGACGCAATTTCAGTATTCTGCAATAATTGCACGAACGAAGGAATCCTCAACGCTATCAACCGCCGTCGCGTATTACACTTCGCTGATTTGGCAACCATAGTATAGAAGTACTGCACAATGGAAAGCGCCTGGAAAACTCAAACAACTCGCTCGGAACGACCGGTCTCCACTCAACCCCTCTGGCGAGCAAAAAGGATGCACCCTCACGGGGCACCCGACCCCATAGTAAAGAAAACTAAGCCCATTATGGGGCGCGAAACCGTTCTGGAGGGATGGCTCGATAGGCCATGCAAAATACACATGACACCGGATACCGTACAAACCCACAGCCTTAGAGCATGTTGGATACTTTGGCAAGTGGCCAAGAGTGGCCAGGATATCCTCACCAAAAACACCTCAGAGCAACACCCCCCCGGAGGACGACGACCTTAGAGTATTGACGGTCTTCGAGACTTTCGCTTCAAACAATCAGCGCAAGAGGACACTCCGCGACCTCGCTGAAGTCTACCAAGTTGCAACAATAAACCCCTAGAACGACACAACCATAACTTTCAATGCCGGTGACGAACCAAAATTCCGGTCAGTCCGGGCACCAGCTGCCTTGGTCCTCAATCCAATTGTGGATGGCTTTCGGCTCACTAAAGTGCTCATGGACGGCGGCAACGGACTAAACCTCATCTACAAGGACACACTCAATAAAATGGAAATAGACAGGAGCCGCATCGAGCCCAAGAAGAATCATTCCCAGCCAGGAGGCATGATGTGCGGGGAAAATTACACTCGACGTGGTATTCGGCATGCCGGAGAACTATCGGTTCGAACAGATAACTTTCCAAGTGGCCCCTTTCAACAGTGGATATCACGCCCTGTTGGGGCGAGATGCATTCACACGCTTTCAAGCTATACCTCATTACGGGTATATGAAACTCAAGATGCCCGGGCCCCATGATATTATCACTCTCGCCAGTGATCCGGACATAGCCCTCCACGCCGAAAACAAAACCGCGTCCCTGGCCCTCGAGGCACTGTCTGAGGCCCTTGCGACTGAAGAGTTAACCACACTACGCTCCACGGTGGATAGGGACGACGTAATCCTTGATAAGCGGCCCAAGTCCAGCTCCTTCAGATTAGCAGACAAAATAGTCAAATTTCAAGTCCACCAGACGGACCCCAAGAAGACAGCTTCCATTGGGGGCATAGCTGGACCCAATAGTCGACACCGCACTACGAGCGTTCCTGCGCGAGAACTGGGACATATTCACCTGGCACCCTTATGATATGCTAGGAATCCCATGCAGGTTGGCCGAACATAGCCACAATATATTGAAGGGATATAAGCTGGTCAAGCAAACACTGCAGCGCTTTTCCAAACCCAAACGACAAGCCATGGGGGAGGAGCAAGCAAAGTTAATCGAGGCCGGATTCATTAGAGAAATAAAACACCCGGACTGGCTAGCAAACCTAGTGATGGTGCCAAAGAGGGATAAATCCTGACGCCTATCACTACAAAAAAAAGACACATAAGTGACATTTTGGGCCGAACGAAAAAAAATTCTGTCATACATATGACAGTTCTATGATGATAATTGTGACAAAACCCGATATCATCATAGATGTGGTGGGCTCCTACTTCTATGACAAAAAATCATGTCAGAAACTGGGCTTTTCATCCTGGGCGGACCGGAGACGCAGCTGCATGACATTCTTGGGGCCATCCATGACGGAAAAAACCGTGCTAGAAGCGAGGGGGAGGAAAATTTCGGGGAGTTCCCGGTTACGGTGGGAGGTCGGGGGCCGAGCGATGCGCGTTTCTCTCATACACGTACGCGCGTGTGTGCGAGGTGTTGGCTCTAACTGAACCCGAGCGAGGCGTTGGGGTCTAACTGAACCCGAGCGGTTGCACTGCAGGCTACGCGTTACTGAACCCGAGCGATCGATCGATGGCTATTAACTGAATCCGATCAAGCGATTCCTTTGCTACTGCTGCTAACTGAAGCCGATCGATTGGATGAACAGTGAGCGTTGCGGGGGGAGGGGGGTTGGATGAATAGTGAGCGGTGGCGTTGCCTCTGGATGAACAGGACCCTGTGGTGTGGAGGGCTGGATGAACAGTAGACGGTGGAGGGGTGTCCGTAGAGGGGTGGTTGAACAGGACCCTATGGTGTGGAGGGCTGGATGAACAGTAGACGGTGGAGGGGTGCCCGTGGAGGGGTGATTGAACAGTAGTCGGTGGAGTAGCGCGCGGTGGAGGCTGGATGAACAGGAGCCCGTGGAGGCTGGAGGAGGTCGATGGTAGCCCGTGGAGGCTGGAGGAGGTCGACAGTAGCCCGTGGAGGCTGGAGGAGGTCGACGGTGGAGATGAACAGTATCCTGTGGAGTCCCGTTTTGCGGTACGCCACACCCCTCTCAACGAACAGGACCCCCGTTTCGACCGTAGGAGGTCCGTTTCATCCGTTTTGCGGTACGCCACACCCCTCCCGATGAACAGGACCCCCGTTTCGACTGTAGGAGGTCCGTTTCGTCCGTTTTGCGGTACGCCACACCCCTCCCAATCAACAGGGCCCCCGTTTCGACCATAGGAGGTACGTTTCCTCCGTTTTGCGTTATGCCAGACCCCTCCTGATGAACAGGATCCCATTTTGAACGTGGCCGGTCGAACACAAGGCCGTTTCCTCCATTCTGCGGTACGCCAGGCCTCGTTTCCATCGCCTGTTCCATCCAAGCCCTCCCGATGAACACGACCATGCTTTCCGTTCCGACCCAGCCGGTTGGCTCCCACGCGTTCCGTTGCCTCCCGATGAACACGACGCATTCCGTTGCCTCGCCATGAACACGACGCATTCCATTGTCTCCCCATGAACACGACGCATTCCGTTGCCTCCCCATGAACATGAAGCATTCCGTTGCCTCCCCATGAACACGACGACGGCGTTGTTTCTCCGTTCCGACCCAGCCATGTACACGAGCCCTGGCTGTATGTATGCGCGAGTAGGCGTTCGAGACCCCGCCCGTATGTACACATACATGGCCGTATTTTCTTTCTTGCACCCTGGCCACTGTATGTGCGTGTACATGCTACGTGCGCGCCTACTACGACACGTGTGTGCCTCTACATCCACCAGTATATATGTACATACACATTCGCGACCAGAATGACAACGCTACGTACGGTTCGACCAGGTGGGTCCTGACTATCAGGCACTTCCTTGCGTGTGAAGATGTAGGTGGTGGGTCCCAGCAGTCAGGGGGAAATGTTTTTTCACGAAATACGGTGGCCCGTCCGGTGGGTCCCCGCTGTCAGGTGGAGGAATAATTATTTTGCACGTAATAAGGAGGCACTTCCTTGCTGCGGCCATGGACACAGCTGTCAGCCTCTCCACGCACAGTCCACGTCCGATGGAAGCCGTTCCTTGACCACGTTGACCACGCCACACTGAGAGCACCAAGGCGGTGGACGACAGTGAGGCCTAGGAAGGGGATGACGCGGAGCCGGGGAAGACGCGGCAGTGGATGCCCATGCCTAGAGGAGTACGAGGGTTCACTGCTTCGCTGCCATGTGAGGCTGCCGTCGCTACAGAATAATAGGGGGTGTGGGTGAGTAGAGGGATGGCATGGCCAACAGTGGGAGTAGTAGGGGGCGGTGAGGCCTCCGCCGCATCGCAGCCGGCCACGGGAGGCAGGAGCACGAGGCACGACCGGCGCTGGTTTGGGCGGCAGGAGCAAGAAGACCAGAGGTTGAAGAAGCACTACGGCCGTTGGATGGACATCGTATGGTCATTGGAGCTAGAATTGTGCATATTGACTAAGTTGACAAAGCCCTCCATCCCCATCAACTTAGTAGGCCCACAAGTCAGCCAACCACTATACTGGGTCCCAGCTAACAGGGGGAGTATTCATTTTTTGTGCGTAATAAGGAGGCACTTCCTTGCGTGCGAAGATATAGCTGGTGGGTCCGAGCTGTCAGCGGCGGTAACATTTTTTTCGTGAAATACAGAGGCCCTTTCGGTGGGTCCCTGATGTCAGGTGGAGGAATCATTATTTTGCGCGTAATAAGGAGGCATTTCCTTGCATGCGGCCGTGGACCCAGCTGCCGGCCTCTCCATGTACAGTCCACTTCAGATGCATGTCGGTCGTTGACCACGTTGACCAGGCCGCGCCGAGAGCACCAGGGCGGTGGACGACGGCGATGCCTAGGAAGGGAACGACACGGAGGCAAGGAAGACTCAGCAGTTGTTTCCCACGCGGAGGAGAGTACGACTGTACGAGGGTTTACTGGTTCGCGTGCCTTCGCCGGAGAATAACACCAGGTGTGGGTGAGTAGAGGGATGGCTAGGCCAGCGATGGGAGTACGGTGGGGCGGTGAGGCTTGCGCGGCAGCAGAGCTGGCCGCGGGGAGGAGGGAGCAAGCAGTCCCGCCGGCGCTTGTTTGAGCGGCTAGAGCAGGAAGAGCAGAGATTGAAGAAGCACGACGGCCGTTGGATGGCCATCCAACAGTCACTGCTTGTGCGTCAACCTTTTTTTAGGAAAGCCTCAAATCTGTGGAAAACAGCATACATCCCATCTGCCATTATTTCTAATATATTACAGCCCATTTGCTAATTATTAAGGTTTTTTTGGAGCCCATATTCTTTTTGTTAGCATTACAGCCCATATTGTGGCCACGGTTAAAAATTATACGAAATTTTGCATATTTTGGTGCGGTCCGAACTGTTTTTAATCCCGAAATTTCGACTCACATTCAAACTGATTTTAAATATAAATGTATGTCAATATAAAATCCAACAAATTCTCCACGCATAAAAATTAATGTAATTTAAAATCTCAAAATGAAAAAAGGATATTTGAAACTAATTGCCGGTTTGATGTGTTTTAAAAATGTACAACCCATTTCTCATTACTGAAGGGCCATTTTCTCGGCCAGCCAAATGAAAGCTCTCCTCGTCTTGAAAGATTTACAGCCCAACAGGCCTAACAAAGTGACTTACTTGGCAAATCACAAAAAAACTGGGTTGTAGCTGTGGACCCAACTGTCAGCCTCTCCACGTACAGTACTCTTCCGATGGAATGTCAATGACCATGTTGACCACGCCGCGTCGAGAGCACCAAGGCGGTGGACGATGGCGAGGCCTGGGAAGGGGACGACGCGGAGCCAGGGAAGACGCGGCAGTGGATGCCCACGCGGAGAGGAGTATGAGGGTTCACTGGTTCGGCTGCGGTGTGAGCCTGTCATCACCGCAGGGCCTGACTAGCGGTGGGAGTAGTAGGTGGCGATGAGGCCTCAACAACAGCACAGCCGGCCACTGGAGGCAGCAGCAGGCGGTCTCCCCGGCGCTGGTTTGGGCGGCTGGTGCAAGAAGAGCAGCGATTGAAGAAGCAGCGGGACCGTTCGATTCAAATCCAACGGTTACTGCTGCTAGAATCGTTTGTTGACTAAGTTGACAAGCCCTGTGTACGCGTCAACTTAGTAGGCCCACAGGTCAGCCTCCCAACCGGTGCGCCCCGGATGTCAGTGGGAGGAATCATTTTTTTCGCGTAATAAGGAGGCAGTTGATTGTGTGCGGCCAGGCCAGCGAAGGGAGTAGGGTGGGCCGGGGAAGCCTGCGCGACATCACAGCGGGCCACAAGAGGAGGGAGCAGGCAGTCCCGGCGGCGCTAGTTTAGGCGGCTGGAGCAGGAAGATCAGAGATTGAAGAAGCACGTCGACCGTTTGATGGACATCCAACAGTCACTGTGCTAGAATCGTGTGTTCACTGACAAAGCCTTGCGTAAACAAGGTAGCCTCGAAATTTGTGGCGTGTACAGCCCATTTGCTATTATTTTTATAATTTTTACTCATTTTCTAATTCATATGGAATTTATTGCAGCCCGTTTTCCATTTTTAGAATTGCTGGCCATTTTCTGGTCAGTACCAGGGTCAAAAAATTAACTAAATATGTAGGAAATTTTGAAAAAATTCGCAAATTTTTGCTGGGGAACGAAATATTCTTAATCCAAAAATTAATAGCCATACTAAAACAAATTTAAAAATAAAATAGTACTATGTCATGTTAAATCCAATGAAATACGTATAAGATATCAGTGAAGAACAAAAACAAAAAAAGAAACTTATATCCCATTTGCTATAATTTTTTTTGGAATTTTCAACCCCTTTTGATATTACTTTTAATAGACATTGACCATACTCTTAAGCCAGGCCGGAATGCATCCCTCCTCGTCTTGAAAGATTTGCAGCCCAGTAATTCGGAGAAAACAAATAGGCCTAGCTTGGGTATTCTTCAAAAAGAAATACTGGGCTACCTATTTTCCCAAAGAACTGGTGCATGAGCATTTAGCTTTATTTATTTACTTATTTATGTTTAGGGGACCATGAGCATGTACCTGGGCCGGATTCCTGTGAGAGCCTCCCTTCCAGTTAATTATGGGCTTCTCTATTGGGCCTTCATCAGTGGGCTCCATGTTATCAACAAGTGGAAAATGTGTTCCGTATGAAAAATAGCATGCGCTACGTACGGTACGGGGCACTAAAGGATCGAACCATGCAACGAATTCCAAAACATTGTGTTTGTCGTTCTAACAACACATTTATTCAACCAACAGACGAAATATACTACTGATTTTACATTGAAAACAGAAGCAGCAGCAACCAGGGCTGGGGTGCAACAGAAGCAGTAAGCAGGCCAGAAGAGTGAAGACCTCCACGAGCATCCACGAGCATCCAACTGTCGTGACCGTCGACGAGCACCATCCAAGACGTGTTCATGTCGACCCAGTACATACCGTTAATGTAGTTGAGGCTGACGGGGATCGGATCGCAGAAAAGGGGGTTGATGCTTGCCAGCCTACGATCGTTATGCTGCATGACACGCTGTTTCTGAAGATCAGGCGGCATCAGCAAGCAAGGAGCTGGCTTAAAAAGCTCCGGCCTGAGGGCTTTGAGTAAACGGTACAGCCCCGACGAGCACGCGATGAGCGGCATGGTACTGAGATTGTCCACACGTGAAACAATGAGCTTGATTACCTCTGTGGGGAACAAATTCCAGCCACTCTTTCGGCGGACGCTGCTCGGTTCTACCATTGTTAGTGCTTGGGTTTCAGATGAGGGGGGAGGCGCCTTAGCGAGGATGGAAGATTGGACAAGATTATGTGCGGACAAAGATGGAGAAGCGAATATGTGCTGCGGGAAGTGGACAGGTGATGATGACTACAACACGCCGCTTGACTTACGAGACACATACCAGCAGCGTAGGGTCATGTCGATGCCAGACAACTTGCTTGAGTGATCACAGTACTGGTACTCCCTACAGTGATATGCCCTAACTTGCTTGAGTACTAGCACCGGAGGAGTAGTATATTCTAATCTAAAATAGTTACAAACTTCAATGCCCGAGCGTGGAACGACTACGAACCGCGCTCAATGACCGTGTCTACGTGGTGTTTGGACATGGGCGACAACCTCAACGCCAACGGTGCTACTCCCGTTGCACCGTATGTGTTTCTGTCCTTCCTGTTCGAAATCGTGGTAGAATTCATGATTTATTTTGTGCTTATTCAGATTAAATCTCATAGTAACTTGCTCATATATTCAACTGGCGCAACGTCCCCTACAGCCACTCCCATTTCATGGACGGCCTGGTCGATGCCTCTAAGGAGCCCTTCGTCCACTGCTATGAGTGCCCGATGCCATTTTGTGGCTCGCCGACGGACATGGTGCATCACCTCACAGATGCGTGCAGTGGTCATTGCTGTCCCTTGGCGGAGAACATCAAGTACGAGACGTGCTACCTGTTCACCATGCCGGAGTCGCTGGAGGATCACCGTCGCCTGCTAGTCTTGGAGGAGGACGACAGCGTCTTCCTCTTGATCGTGGGCACCGACGAGGCCCGCGCAGGCCGCCGCCCCGTCTCTGTAATGTGCTTCAGGGGCGGCGCCGCTGACGCTGACACTGACACGAGGCCGATGTACGGGTGCGTGGTCAGTGTTACTACCCCTCTGGGTCGCGTGGGCGGCGACACCGGCCTCATCGAACGGACTTGGACTCTGGGGAGCTGGGACTATCCCGCCAATGTGGACTTGGAAAACCCATGGCATCCTTTACCCACCGACGCGGTGCACGGGGACTCCAAGGATGTTCACCTGGACATACGCATTATCAAGTTAATTGTTGATCATTAGTATTCGCTCAATGTAATCTGCTGTCTAAGCATGTGGAGACTTCCATGCAGGATCTTGGTCTATTGGAGTATCGTGCATGAATAAAAGTGTATCTGTTTATGGTTTAGTCTAGAATCTTCCATGTATGAATTTTTACTACAGTACTGGTGGAAGACTTACGATGAACCATTTCTTACATCTCCTCTGCCCGCTTGCAAGTCATCCTGATTTAATCCCTCCATCTAGGTGTATAAGGGCATGGTTAATATTACTTAATAGTATAGCCAGCTATTGACTATAAGAAAGTGCCATGTCATCTGTAGCCAACATGTATAACAATCGATACTCAAAAACTAATTCTTAAAGATCATTTCTTGCAAAGCACAATAAGTGTTATTTCTTCACAAGTTTTGCATGCAAGTTTTTGGCACCTTACTATTATAGATTAGTACGACCAAAAATTGAACTAACATTATATATAGTACGATAAATGCTGACGCATGTCACCTAAAATTATATCATTCAAAACTATGTTCAAATACGAATCCAATGATATAGTTTTTGTTGACATGCACTAACATTTTGCTAGTTAAATCTTCAGTCAAATTCAATGGGGGACTAATAAACCACGACCGATGTAGTACAAGTGTAGAGGGCGGCGCTGCACGGGAGTCTCACCTCTCACCCCGCTCGTGGCGTGGCAGTAAAGCCGTCATATCACAAAACCCAACCACTCCCAGTAATAAGTGGCCTGGTAAAATAAACGGACAAGCAACCATCACATCCCTCCGTCTCTTTTGCATTTCATCTCTCTGCATTTACTTTCTCCGGTTCATCTCGCACACTCGATCCCTAGCTACTACTCCTAGGGCCAGTTCTTTTGGCGGCTTCCCCGGCTTTTCCCACAAGACTAGTCATAGTGGAGAGTAACAATAAGGAGCCTCACTCATTTATTTGGGCTTCTAAACTACTACTCTGTCCTGGTTTATTCCTCACCATTGTAATTTGTGCTAAATTTTGACCAAAGATTTAACTGGTTTATTCCTCACCATTGTAATCCCCCCGTCTAGGTGTGTAAGTCATCTTATGGAAACCAAATAATCCCAAAACACTTAGGCATGGTGCATTAACTTCTACCTTGTTTCTTGTTTCTTGACATATCAACCAATAAGAGATAAAGAGTGTGCATGCTTTTAATGACCTGTAGTGGTTAGTTCATTGCATGCAATACTATTAATTAGCAAATAAACATTAACGTTTCTCATTTTCTCCTCCTCCTTGGTCACGGTGCACAACCTAAGATGACTTACTCACCTAGACGGATGGAGTAGTGCATGTGACATGCACTAACATTTCATTAGTTAAATTTATGATCAAAATTTGACACAGATTACAATGGGGACCAATAAACCAGGACGGAGGTAGTAGTTATGGGATTACTAATCTAGAAGCCTAAAAGAACTGGCCCCTGGTACTCCTACTAGTAGTAGTAGTACTCAAGTTGGAATTCCAATTCCACGGCACAACTTGTTAGGCAAAAAATTCGATACAGGGTGTAGGAAGCGGTTTGGGAATTTGCATGCCTTTCCAACCAGTGAGATACTCCATACAAAGTACGACAGGGAAATAACCACAAGAAGGAAGCTAAAAGTAAACAATCAAACGAGCATTTTTGCATTTGTTTTGCATTGAATCATTTCACAAGCTTGACTAGTGTTGTTTTTCTACTTTTACAAAAACTGCATCGTAATGTTAAAACGTGCATTTGCACGTACTCCCTCCGTCCGGGTTTATTAGGCCTAAAGACAACTTCTCTTAGACCAAGACACATAGTAATTTGCTCGCATTAATTCTTCCATTCCACTCCCAATGCACTCTCTCACATGCATGCAGCCAATGAAAAAGAACACATGAAGTGTATTAACTTTTCAGCCATGGCACCAACAACAATAGCTTTCAATACAACCAATGAAATGGTTGCATGCATGCACCTTTCCAACGCGGGGCCTTATAAAAGGGGACATGCTTGTGATGCTGAGAGGCCTAATAAACCCAGACGGAGGGAGTACATAAGTAATAGTAGTACTCCCTCCGTCTAGGTGTATAAGTCTTCCCTCCTTGGTCGCGGTGCACAACCAAAGATGACTTCTTGACCTGGACAGAGGGAGTAGCACAGTCTGCAAGCATATATCGGGAGAGACGTGTAGTGGGATAGTATATAGTAAAGTTTGTGCTATATGCACGTACTTGCAAAAATGCGTATGAATACACAAGGTTTCCAAACTTTCCCTTTTACATACTTAATTAAGGATGCTAAAAATTCCTGAACGTTCGGGATTTATCATTTGCGTCCCAAAACTAATGAGATCGCCTTACGAAACAAAAATTATACTCCTCCTAAAAGCCACGACACTCGCAGGAGCGCTTGTGGCACGCCACGAGTGCCCTGGTGCGCAGCCTTTTCCCAGCGCACCGACACAACGCCTCTTCCTCAGCCTCGCAACTCGCGAGGTGCTGATTGGCGGCTTGCCGGCGGGCGAGCGCGATCTCACCGGTGTGGTGATCCGGCGCCAACAGGTACTCCTCCTCACTGGAAGCGTGCACCCGGTCCATGTACCGCCAAGCGTAGATGAGGCGCTTGGGCCCGACTGCACTCAGGGCATCGGCACGGGCGTCCTCCGCCACCCTCACGGCCCTCGCACGAGCCTTCTGCCAAAGAGCCAATTGCCTGACACTCTCGGACACGACATAGGCCTCCCAGGCAGCTTGTTCCGCGGTGCGCTTCTCTTCCTCGGCCTTCTTCCCCGCCTCTATTTCGGCGTGCTCTGCTGGAGGCAAAGCCTCCCACAAGGCGACATCCATTTCTTTCCAAAGCTCCTCAAGGCTGGGGGGGGCTCGGCGGGCGGCGCGGCATTCTCCTCGTAGCAGGGAGCCGACGCGTCCTCCGGCGCGCGTGCTGGCGAGATTGGGAACACCAACGCGTCCACCTCGACGCGTCGTGGCGATGAGAAGAACACCGACGCGCCCTCCTCGACTAGTGGCGGCGAGGAACGGAACGGCGACGCGTCGCGTCGCGGTGAGGAGCGGAACGCCGACGCGTCCTCCTCGATTAGTGGCGGCGAGGAACGGAACGGCGACGCATCGCGTAGCGGCGAGGAGCGGAACACCGACGCGTCCTCCTCGACTAGTGGCGGCGAGGAACGGAACGGCGACGCGTGACCGTAGCGGCGAGGAGCGGAACACCGACGCGTCCTCCTCGATTAGTGGCAGCGAGGAATGGAACGGCGACGTGTGACCGTCCGCGCGGTGCGGTGAGGGGTTCCTAGGGCTTGGGAAGGGCGATGCCATGGTGGTCGACGTGAGAGGGAGGGGGAGGAGATAGCGATGAACGTAAACATGAGGGGGGAGATAGCAATGTCGTGGGAGGCGCAGTATTTATAGCGAGCAATGGCACACATACGTAAGATATGGACTGAGCTGCACTGTCTTAACTACAGGTCCAGTTGCGTCACTAACATGTGGGCCAGACCCCTGTTGGGCCCATATGTCAGTGACCCAATGCACCTGCAGTTAAGTAACAACTACGTGGGCATATTTGTTGGAGTAAATTACAGGAGAGCGAAGGGGTGGAAATATTGCTGGTCACAACAGATTGGACGAGCGTGGGGGGAGGAGAGTCATGCATGCAGTTAAATTAACCCCGGTAAATACGATATTTCAAACGTGGCTACTCGATCTGTGGCAACTGCCGAGCCACCACGCTCCAAGTCATTCACCTGTGGTCCCGACCATCAACTCCTACGGATCAAATTATCACACGAGCTGACTATTCATACAAAGGTGCTCTAGCACGTACCCGGTACCCGTGAATGCAGCAAGCGTGCACCTAGGGTTTTAGGGTTTATTTATTAACGTCACCTTTCCGTAACACTCATGTGTACGAGACAGCGAGAGGGCGACTGCGTGCGTATGCCTCTTCTCTTCGTATATGTACTCCACCGTTTCTCTAGTGTCCAAAAAATTATAATAACTACTAGCAATGTGCCAATGCGTTTCCACACGATCAAAGTAGATTAATACATATTCACCGATTTGATAGAAAAAAAGTCTAGTTTTGAAATACGTATATCACTAAAAATATGTTATGTTTCACTCAAAATATATTCCTTTGGCAGTTTTGATGAGATAAGGGAGGAATGTTGTTGGTTTCAAGATTCGAGAAGTGGTATATGTCTAATTTCTACTCTTACTAGAAAGATGCACGTGCGTTGCACGGAACATCAAGATCTTGTGGGAGAAAAGGATGAACGAGGGAAGGCCTCATCTGCAAATGTGGTGAAGAGTGCGGGTAAATTGCCATATTTTCCTTCCTATCCGTCAGATATAAATCGGACGACCTACATTGCAATATAGGTCGTCCGATCTATATCTGACGGATAGGAACGAAACTATGGCAATTTTGCAAAAAGATACCCACACCCCTATCCACATTTGCAAATAAGGCCTTCCCTTGTTCATCCTTTTCCCCCACAAGATAAACTACTCATACAAATGCATCTTGATGTTCCGTGCAACGCATGGGCATCTTGCTAGTTGTTGCAAAAAGCCCATGTGTGTGTGTGTGAGAGAGAGGGAGAGTGGAGGAGGACAGAGTGCATGTGTGACAAAGACACAAGGAGTGTGTGTGTGATAGTGTCAGGGGTGCTGATCCCACGGACACCTATGGGACCACGGCGGACCGAGGCCCCTTTTGGTTCGGCAGGGGGGCGGAGAGTGCACGAAGAGCAGATTGAGGCGAAGCGCACGAGCAACGCGATCAGTTTACCCAGGTTCAGGCCGCACGGATGCGTAAAACCCTACTCCTCCTTTGTGGTTGTATTGAGTTCTTGCTCGAGAGCGCTGATTGCTACAGTACACACTAGCAGCTAGCCAGACTGAGTGTGAGAGAGAATCGTCCCCCCTCTACGTTGCGCATGGGCCTCTTTTATATGTCAAAGGGGTCACCGACAGGTGGCAACATAGACGAGGGTAAAAAAGGAAAAGACGTGGTGGTTAGCACCGCCGCCTACTACAGTGTATCATACCTAACCTAAGCGGCAGGGGACAAAGGCATTAAATGCCTGTCTGCGTCGCCTAGGCGGTGCAGAAAGGGACCGCCAGGGACGCCACTGCTTGCCACGATGGCTATCTTGTCAGCGCCGCTCGCCACCGTGTACCTCTGGCTGCACAGCCTTCCGCCACGTACGGTTGGAAGGGTCCCAGAGCGACACGTTGGTGGATGTGCTGGAGCGCAGGTACAAGATGGAAGCTTGCCGCGGCAAGCGCCTTGCCGCGGTTATTATCTTGTCGCGTCCAGGAGCTTGTCGCTCATTGGGTCTTGCCGGGACACATGGTGCGCTGCGGCAAGTTCCTTGAGATGCCTTGGTTGGCCTCCCCGGCAAGCTCCTCTTGCCGGGGTCTTGTCTCCTTCCCGGCAAACTCCTCTTGCGGGGGCCTTGTCTCCTGGGTTTGGATACTTTGTTCTTGAATGGCTCCAAAGGAACCACGGAGGATCTTGGCGGTCGCCCGGCAAGCCTTGCCGCGGGATGCTACGACTGCCCGTGCACAAGTTCGGGATACTAAGGTACCCCTACTTTAGTACACCGACAGGAGCCCCCGGGCCTGGGCCATACATGGTGCCGAGCGCTGTTGGGTCAGGCCCAAAACAGGGCACGGGCACGCGCGGCCTATGTTACGCCGTATCTCACTCCGCATCCACCGCACCCTCCCCGCACGGCACGCATCGAACGCGGCATCATGGGAGAGATCGTGGGTGGTTGCTTTATTTGGAAAGGCGGAACGTCCGCCCACTCCCCCTTTATAAGCAAGGGGAAGCAGGGGTAGTGCGCCCACTCGCCCCCTTTCCGTTCCAATCTTGAAAACCTCCGCCCCGCCTCCGTCTTCCCAAAGCAAACAGAGTGCAGCGCCCTGCCCCCCACATTGCCACCAGCACCACCAACGCCGTCGACCTCCTCCACCGCTTCCGCCATGGCTCCGAAAGCCGACAAGGGGAAAGCCGTGAAGTCGTCCGAGGAGCAGCGGCTTGCGGCGCTGCGGAAGGAGCGAGCCATCTTCCCCCCCCCCCAAGCTCGCCGCGAAGGAGCTGAGGGAGTACTACTACCTTTTCTGGTCGACGGAGACGCGAGCTCACCCGAGCACCAAGGTACTCCCAGCTGCTGCTCACAAGACTACTCCGGATGGATATCCCTTCTTTGCCGTATTCTTCTACTACGGGCTCTGCCCGCCCTTCTCCGAATTCTTCTGTGATATCATGAATACCTATGGCCTCTGCCTCCTAGACTTCACTCCCAATGCCGTCCTCACCATGGCAGTTTTCGCACACCTTTGCAAAAACTTTGTCGGAGTCCACCCAAATGTAGCCCTTTTCCGCCATTTCTTCATTCCCCGGGTAGAGAGAGGAGAGCCCTTGTCCGGCGGAATCGCCTGGGTCTCTAGGACCGGCAAGAAGGATTCTTATTTGGAGGGCGAGTTCCGCGGCAAGTGGGAGGAGTGGAGGGAAGATTGGTGCTGGATTGTCGAGGAAAGCCCGCAACCGTTCACCGCCCGACGCCAAGCAGCAGCAGTACGCAGCAGCGACTGGAGTGACGTGGCCCCGGAAGACAGCAGGCTAAGGATTGCCATCACCAGGATCCAACGCCTCAGGCTTGCCGGACTCACCGTAGATGCCGTTGGCGCAGACTTCCTTCGCCGCCGCATCGCCCCCTGCAAGAACGGAGGAGGCCTGCTTGGGAGTTTAAGAACGCGGCAGACATCATGAGGCTGCGCCCGGGGCTCAACTATAATTTCACTGTCTTGGAGCTCAACGCAATGCTGCAGGAGCTCTTCAAGTATGATCCTGACCACCTAGAAGTCTTTAGGTTGCCGCAGGGCGTCGTCCCGCTATGCAAAAATTCTGCGCTCGACCGCATCAGGGCAATGATGCCGCTGTGCAATTCGCACGGAATCGTGCCAACTTGGCAGGAGCCTGAACACGACGTCGTGCAGCAGTTCTTTGACAACTTGGTGGAAGTGCCAATCCGCACCGACGAGAAGGACGGCCTCACCTGCGACACCACCGAGGCGGAGTTGAAGCGCATCGCCACCAGGTTGGAAGAGGCGGCGGCAGCCGCTACGGTGGGCGAGCTTGGCTTTACCTTGGAGGAGGCAGCGGCGGCAGAGGCGGCAAACCGTGCCGAGCGAGAAGATCTTGCCGGCAAGAAAGAGCTTGCCGGCAAGAAGGAGGTTGCCGGGTGTGATGCCGAACCGAGCGAGGCTGCCGGGCATGACGCCGAACCGAGCGGGCCTTTCGAGGATGCGAGCGGCTCGTTGGAGATCGGCTCCTCTTCCACTTCGTCCTCAGACAGCACGCCGCCAGCAGCGCCTCCGTCTCCACCAAGAAGGCGTCTCCGCAAGGCCGGGGATGCAGCGAGGCGGCAGGCGAGCCGACAGTCACTGCACCGTGCGACACGCTCCACCGCGGCAAGCACTGTTGCCGCGGGAGCGCCCCACGCTGCCGCAACAACTGGAGCGGGGTCTTCTCGGACTGCTGCCTCCGCTCCCGCCAAGCGGCCAAGGAAGCCTACTCCTCCACCTTCCCGTGCCGGACGTGATACGGACTTCGACTTCTCCGCGTTCAGCTCCGACGAGGAAGAAGAAGAAGAGTAAGTTTCTTTTATTGTACTTGCAGTTCTTCGATTTTTGCTGTTTTTGTCTTGTCTTGTTTGTCACTTGCCTTTCTTTGAATCTGTTCCTTTTCAGGACTCTGGCTCAGAGGGCAGCAAAGAGAGCCAAGGCCCCGGTGATTGTCATCGAGGACGAGCCCACCGCGTCGGCAGGGGATGCGCCCGAGACAACCTCACCGGACCCAGCACTGCTCTCCAGAGCAGCCCCCAGCATAAGTACCTTCTCTTGCTTTCCGCTGTCGGGTGCTCATGGAAATTCTTTGCTTAGCTGATATCCAACTGTTGAATTGTGCAGGAGCAGAACAGCCTCAACAGGAGCGCCCGGAGGCCGCCCCCGAAGCGCCAAGGGAAAGTCCTCCAGCAAGGGGGAGGTCTCCGGCAAGGGAGAGCCCTCCGGCAAGGGAGGAGGCTCCGGCAAGGGAGGAGCCCCCGGCAAGGGAGGAGGCTCCGGCAAGGGAGGAGCCCCCGGCAAGGGAGGGATCTCCGGCAAGGGACTGCGTCAGCGATCCCCCGGCGACGGAGACCACAGCTGCAGACCCTGGCACAGGTAACTTCCTTGCTTCAAAACTCCCCTTGGCTTCTTCATCTTCTTGATCTTTCTCTTGGATTTTCGTTTAACTCTTCTCCCCCTTCCGGCTGTCAGATCCATCCGCTGGAGAGCCGATGGAGACTAAAGTCGCCACTGACGAGGCTGTTGCCGCTGAGGAAGCAGCCGGCGCCAGCGAGCCCGCCACCGAAGAGGCCGCCAGGGCTGCCACTGCAGAAGCAGGCGGGGAGTCCGGCAGTCGTACTGACGACCCGGAGGCCACAGGAGTGCCAGGCGCTGCTCCGACTGCCGACCCCTCCGCCGTTGCCGCCGCGCCAGGCCCCAAAGAGCCCCAGCCCGGCGTATACTTGAAGGCCAGCGACGATATCTTCATCAACCTTCCCTGGACGTCAAGCTCCAGGGTGCCGGTCGAAGGAGAAAGCCTTGACGGAGAGTTGCTTGCCTCCGCCGGGCTGAAACTGGTCGACGCGCCAAGCAGGAGCAGCAGTGAACCCAAAGAGGAGCGTCTGTTGCAGAAGCTGGTGGCGCTCTACCGCGCCCGGCATGCCAAGCTGGAGTCCCGCGAAGCGCTCGTCGCGAAGGCCGGGGCTGATATCGAGAAGCGCGCGGAGGAGCTCCGGGGTGCCAATCAGGAAGCTCTCCGCTCCCTGGCAAAGGAGCGGGAGCAACTTGCCGAAGCGCAGCAGGCCTTCCTCCTCGAGAAGGCCGACATCGAAGAGCGCCAACGTCTTGCCGCGGAGAAGTTGTCTTCGCAGGAGGGTGACTTGGCGCAGCGGAAGGTCAACCTCGATAGCCACGAGGAGGAGCTTGCCGCGCGCGAGCGGGCAGTTGGCGGGGCCCTCAAACAACCCGAAGACGCCGCCGCAGCTGCCGAGGCCGCCAAGAACGAGCTGGAGCTGAAGGTGGTGCAGCTGGAGGCGAGTCTTAAGGCGAACGGCGACGAGCTTGCTGCGCTCAAGCTTGAGCGGGAGAAGGACGCCAACAGCTACTCGGAGCTACAGGCCCATCTCGCCGAGAAGGGCAAGGAACTTGACGCCGCCAAGAATTCCAACACTGATCTCGAAGTGAAGCTGGCGGCTCTGACGAAATCTCTGGACGGTGCCAAGGAGCAGGAGACGGCCCTGAAGGAGGAAGTCGAGGCCGGCAAGGTGCTGCTGGCGAGTGCTGCTGCCGCCCAGAAGACCTTGTCGGAGAACGTGGAGCACTGGACGGAGGGTCTGGTGAACATCGCCGCCGACATCGACAAGGAGTTGGCGCAGCTGGGGATGGTGGATCTCGGGTACCCATCCGACGAGAACCTCCAACCCAGCGCCAAGCTCACCTTGTTCTTCAAGGGCGTGGCGACGGCACTCCGGCGACTCCGGGAAGGGATCCCGAAGCAGCTTGCCGATGAGTCGCGCAAGATCTGCGCGGGAGCTCTTCAGAAGGTGCTGATCAAGGTGGCCTTCCGCAACCCGGGCCTCCGCCTCGCCAACGTCCTCTGAAGCTTGCCGCCAGATGCTGATCTGGAGGAGCTCAAGGCCCTTGTCGCACCTATTGTGGACAGGGTGAGCGGAATCAAGAGGGTCGAGGGTGACCGCGTAGACTAGGCCATCCATCTTCTTCTTTCCTTGTCGCTATTAATCATGTTATGAAAAACAGTCTGTTAGAGCTGCGACAAGTTATTTTGTAATATACTCTATCCTGGATAGTAATGACTATGTTATTTCCTTTACTTGATTCCTTCCTTTGTATGTTTTTACCCTACGCCTTTTAGGGAACTTGCCGGCGCAGGCACCTTTGCCGCGAGCGCTGAGTGCGGAACGTCAGCAGCCTGCTGGCGGTGTCGCAGCCGACAAGAAACCTTGTCGCAGCTAGTCGCAGCTCACTTAAGTTGTTGAGCGGACTCGAAACAACAGTAAGGGCGCAACTAGCTACGAGTTGGTTCCTCCGCGCACGGGTTTTCCATACAAAGCACGGTCGTTCAAGGAAAGTAACTTAAAAATTAGAAAATTTGATTTCTCAAACTTTGGCGACTTATCTTTTCTGTTACTTGCTTCCCGGCAAGGCGAAACTTTCTTGAACGATGCCTGGTCCACACCATATCTTCTCCTTCCCCCCCGGCAAACTTGTGGGCGAGGGACCCTTCCTTTCCTTGAGAGAAAAAAGAGAGGAGAAAATAAAGTTATGGAGCCTTATGGCTCGTTGTTGCTTACGGGAGGTAAGTGCTGCACAAAATGTCAGATAGCACATGCAAATAATAATAAAAGGCATGAAATCGACAAGGTGTACTGAGCACATAAGCTTTATGCACGGGATCTGCACCCGGCTTTGTACAAAGGATTACATGCGGCAGCGGCAAGACTTGTACAAAAGGTGGTTGCCGGAACGGGTTCCGGCAACCGCGCCCTATGGGTAAAACTTGTGAAGATACTCAATATTCCAGGAGTTGCTCACTGGTACGCCATCTTCGGTCTCAAGGCGGACAGCGCCAGGAGTAGTGACTCGTTTCACCCAGTAAGGGCCTTCCCACTTCGGCGTCAACTTGTTGGAATTCTTGGCGGACTGAACGCGCCGAAGAACAAGGTCGCCTTCCTCGAGACTTCTGGCATTAACTTTGCGGCTATGGTAGCGGCGCAAAGCTTGCTAGTAGCGAGCAGCTCGTACAGCAGCCTGAAGACGGTCTTCCTCAAGGAGCAGCGCATCGTCTTGTCACAGCTGCTCTTGCTCGAGCTCATCGTAAGCGAGCACTCGAGGCGACCCGTATACGAGTTCCGTGGGGAGAACTGCCTCTGCTCCATAGACTAGAGCGAAAGGTGTCTGGCCAGTGGCTCGATTTGGCGTCGTCCTGATCGACCAAAGAACCACCGGCAGCTCCTCGATCCAGTTTCTTCCGCACTTGTGCAGCCTGTCGAAAGTTCTGGTCTTGAGCCCGCGCAGCACTTCAGCATTTGCCCTCTCTGCTTGACCGTTGCTTCTCGGGTGAGCAACAAAAGCGAAGCAGACCTTGGCGCCAAGATCTTGGACGTACTGCATGAAGGTGCGGCTCGTAAATTTTGTACCGTTGTCGGTGATTATCCTGTTAGGGATCCCGAAACGGTAAACAATCGACCTGAAGAACTTGACTGCTGACTGTGCTATCACCTTCCTCACTGGTTCCACTTCCAGCCACTTTGTGAACTTGTCGATCGCAACGTACAAGTACTCAAAGCCCCCAACAGCTCGAGGAAAGGGGCCGAGAATGTCGAGCCCCCAGACCGAAAATGGCCAGGATAAAGGGATCGTCTGGAGAGTTTGAGCTGGCTGGTGTATCTGCTTGAAATGGAACTGGCACGCTTCACACTTGGTTACTTGTGCAGTTGCATCCTGGAGGGCTGTCGGCCAGAAGAAACCTTGCCGGAATGCTTTGCCGACAAGTGCTCTTGCGCCAATGTGGTGACCACATATGCCTCCATGTATCTCTGCCAATAGCTTTTGTCCATCTTCCCGGTGAATACACTTCAATTTCACACTGTTGAGTCTCCTTCTATACAGTGAGCTGTCGACAAACTGGTACATACTTGACTGCCGGGCTACTCTTTCTGCTTCTTCTTGCTCTTCGGGAAGTTCTCCTGCCTGAAGGAAACGGACAATCTACTGCGCCCATGTTGGAGCCTATGGCTCGACAACAAGGACTAAAGGCACACCTGCTGCTGCGGGATCATCCGCTTCTATGGCAAGAGCCTGCGGCTCTGCCGGAGCTTGACGTCCCCCGGCAAGCTTGCCGGAGCAAAACTTGCCGGGAGCGTCTGCTTCAACAGAACAAACCCCAGGGCTTGCCGGAGCAGACTGCTCCTCAGCGTTCTTGGCGTTGATCTTGGGGATCTTCTTGGCGGCGGCTTCGGGAAGCTCTGCCGGAAAATAGTCGCCAGAAATCAACTTCCTCTTCTTGCTCTGTCTAGTTGATGTTGTTACAGACGGCTGAGTTGGTTTGAGCACAAAAATCCCTGGTTCCACAGGTAACTTAAGTGCGGCGCACTTTGACAGGCCATCGGCAATGTCATTCTGAGCTCTCGGGACATGTTCCATCTGTAGGCTGTCAAAGTACTCTTCTAACTTTCTCACTTCGTCAACGTAAGCTTCCATTAATGGACTCTGATAATTCTTGTTCACTTGGCGGACGACAAGCTGTGAGTCACCCCTGACAATGAGCTTCTTGATCCCAAGGTCTGTCGCGATCCTGAGACCGGCAAGCATACCTTCATATTCTGCAGTATTGTTTGTCGGTTGCTCCTTGGGAAAGTGCATCTGGACTATGTACTTGAGGTGCTCTCCGATGGGTGCGACAAGCAGCACACCAGCACCGGCGCCTTGCAGCGAGAAGGCACTGTCAAAGTACATGAGCCACTCTTTGTTTGTTTCCTTGGCGGGGATGCTCGTCTCCGGAATTTCTTCGTCTGGTGTTGGCGTCCACTCTGCTATGAATTCTGCCAATGCTCTGCCTTGGATAGTTGAAGTACTCTCAAACTTGAGGCCAAAGCTTGACAGTTCCAATGCCCACTCGACAATCCTGCCTGTCGCTTCTGGATTCTGCAGTATCCTCTTCAGTGGAAAGCGAGTGACAACTGTGATCTCATGTGCCTGGAATAATGGTGCAGCTTTCTCGAGGCCATAAGAAGGCCGAAAAGCAACTTCTGCACACCAGAGTACCTTGACCTAGCCCCCTGCAGAAGGGAACTGACAAAGTAAACTGGGCGCTGCACCATTCTCTTTTGCACCTCTTCGCATGCCTGTGCAGATCCATCCTTGTCGGGACCAGAGCTTGTCGGGGAAGCCCCCTGCTTGTTGCTGGATGCGCTTGCCGCGGTTGCTGGCTCGTCATATGCCTCCCTCTCTGCCACTAACGCAGCACTAACCACTTGATTGGTTGCCGCTATATACAGCAGCAACTTCTCTTGCGGTTTAGGTGCGACAAGTGTTGGAGTGGAGGACAGGTATCTCTTCAAGTCCTGCAGCGCAGCCTCCGCTTCCGGAGTCCATTTCATTGGACCTGCCTTTTTCAAAATTTTGAAAAATGGCAGGGCGCGCTCAGCAGACCGAGAGATAAACCTGCTGAGAGCAGCCACGCGGCCGGCAAGTCTTCGTACATCCTTGACGCGCTTTGGTGCTTCGATCTGCTCGATGGCCTTGATCTTGTCGGGATTGGCTTCAATTCCCCGTTGAGACACAAAGAACCCGAGAAGCTTGCCGGAAGGGACTCCAAACACACACTTCTCGGGGTTGAGCTTGAGGTTGATCTTGCGCAGATTTGCAAAGGTCTCGTCTAAATCTTGAATTAGAGTTGCCCTGTCCTTGCTCTTGACCACTATGTCATCCATGTAGGCTTCTACATTTCTGTGTATCTGTGGCTTCAAAGCGACATGGACTACTCTGGCAAATGTTGAACCAGCATTCTTTAAACCGAAAGGCATCCGTATGAAACAGTACGTGCCACATGGAGTAATGAATGCGGTCTTCTCCTCATCCTCTTCTGCCATGAAGATTTGATGGTATCCTGAGTATGCGTCAAGAAATGAAAGCAAATCACATCCGGCCGTGGAGTCAACAATCTGGTCAATGCGCGGCAAGGGAAATGGGTCTTTGGGACAAGCTTTATTAACATCAGTAAAGTTGATACAAAGCCTCCATTTCCCATTTGCCTTACGCACGACTACAGGATTGGCCAACCACGTAGGATGGAGCACTCCTCTGACAATGTCCGCTGCTTCCAATTTCTTGATTTCTTCTGCTATGAACTCTTGGCGCCCTACTGCTTGCTTCCTGACCTTCTGCTTGACAGGCCTCGCATGAGGACAAACGACAAGATGGTGCTCAATTACTTTCCTGGGAACACCAGGGATGTCAAACGGTTTCCACGCAAACACGTCGACGTTCGCCCGCAGGAAAGCAATGAGCGCGCTTTCCTATTTAGGGTCAAGCGTGGCACTGATGGTGAAGGTACCACCAGTGCCGTCCTCCTTGGCGGACACCTTCTTGGTATGTTGTGGAGCTGCCATTGCCTTCTTACACTTGCCGGTGGAGCTCGATGGTGCTTCCTCGACGGTAGCGCAGCACTCCGAGGAGGTGCGCTTGCCGGAGTGGGCATCAGAGCTCTTGCCGGACTTCGTCTTCTTCTTCCCCCCGGGAGCTTCAGCGGCAAGTGTCTTGCGATCTGTTGCAGCTGCTGCTTCCCGGTAGATCTTGTCGCCACAGATAAGAGCGTCTTTCTTGTCGCCAGGGACAGAGATGACGCTTATCGGGCCTGGCATCTTGAGCATGTTGTATGCATAGTGAGAGGCTGCCATGAACTTGGCGAGTGCTGGACGGCCGAGTATCCCATTGTAAGGTAACGGAAAATCAGCAACATCAAAAGTGACCCTCTCAGTCCTGAAATTCAGCTCGCTGCCAAATGTTACCAGCAACGTGACCTTCCCCTTCAGCTTGCTCCTTCCCGGGTTGATTCCTTGGAATGTGCCGGTTTCTTCGAGCTTGCTGTCAGGGATCTGGAGTTTCTGGAGTATAGCAGAGGAGATCAGATTCAAGCCGGCCCCGCCGTCAACTAACATCTTAGTGACCTTGAGGTTGCGTATAGTTGGTCAGACCAACAACGGTAAGCACCCGACCACAGTTGTGCGATCAGGGTGGTCCTCAATATCAAAGATGATAGGCGTGCTGGACCATTTCAGAAGTTTGCGTGATTCGACAGGTGGTTCTGCTGCATTGACTTCCCGCGCCCACTGTTTGAGCTGGCGGTGAGAAGTATGCAGAGAAGCACCGCCGTCAATGCACAAGACTTCTGTGGCTTTTTGGAACTCCTGCTCACTGGTCTCGACATCATCCATGTCTTTGTCGTCGTCTTCGTCTTCATCCTTGTCGCGGCTGCGGGGAGGTCTGTCTCCTTGCCGCTGCTTGGCCTTGCCATGGCGTCCTCCCCGGCCAGCGCGCTTCTTACCGGCCTCTCCATCGCCTCCTTGGGCCCTCTCCTCGTCGCGGCGCTCATACTCAGCTTTTTGTTGCTGGACAAGCTGCTTGACCTTCTTGCTGCTCTGGAGGTCATGGCCCTTGGTGCAGTGGATCTTGCAGTACTGCTTGTCGGAGCCTTCCTGCTTGTCGGCGGCCGCCATAGCCTGGCAGTTGGTGCATGCGGTAATTTCCTTTCCGGAGCTACCAATTTTGGTTTGCTTGGCGCCACCGTCGTTGCCGGACTGCTCAACGACTAGTACTTCTTTGCGTTTCTTCTTCCTGTTGCGCCGCCGGTTTTTCTTTGTCGGGGCAGCATCCTCGCTGTCAGATCCTCCTGCTCCTGTAGTCTCTCCAGGGAGTTTCCTCCCTTCCCCAGCGCGTGCGCACTTGTCGGCCAGGGCATATAGCTCACTGACGTCTCTGATCCTGCTCATCACCATCTCCTCCCGCATCCTGCGATTACGCACGTTCTGATGGAACGCGCTAATAACCGCGGCAGGGTGGATATCTGGGATGTTGCGCTGTACACGGCTGAATCTCTGGTTATACTTGCGCAGGGGCTCTCCTTCCTTTTGGGCGAGCAGGTGAAGGTCACTCTCTTGGCCATGAGGTTTGTGGCCGCCTATAAAGGCGCCGACAAACTGATGGCACAAGTCCGCCCAAGAGGATATGGAGTTGTCCGGCAAGTGCATGAGCCAGGACCTGACGTTGGGCTTGAGCACCAGCGGGAAGTAGTTGGCAAGGACCTTGTCGTCTCGCCCCCGGCAGCTTGCACCACAATGGTGTAGATGCTGAGGAACTCTGACGGTGCGACTTGCCGTCGTACTTCTCCGGTACGTCTGGCTTGAAGTTCTTCTGGCTGGGCCACTGGACTTGCCGCAGCTCGCGGGTAAACGCAAGGCAACCTACCGCGTACGGCAAGTCACCTAGTTCCCCTGGCGCATGCATATCGACAGAGGGCCCAGCGCGCAGGTCTGATTGACGTCACGCTTCTCTTCGGCGCTCGATGCGTGTTCGAGCATCTTCTTGCTGTCGTTCATGAAGAACTTGGCGCTGATCACGACGAGCCCGCGGATCTGATGACGCGGTGGAGTCGCTGTCGTGGTGGATCCGACGAGTCGGCGATCTTGGCCTTTGAGGCGGAGAGTGCACAGCGGTTGCACCCTCCCCGGTCTTGTCGCCACCGGCTCGCGCCTGACTGACTTGCCGTGGCTGCGATGCGCTCGGCTGCCGTGGGTTGTCGCCGTTGGCGAAGCCGATGAGGCTCTGGATAGTGGCCCTCCAGTCATCGATCTTCTCTGGCGCTGGAGGGTAATCTAGGAGCAGTTGAGCTCGTGCCAAAGCTTCTGCCAGAGTGGCGGGCGGCGGCTAACGGCGCGATGACCGGGATATGCTCGGACTTCTAACTACGTTAGAAGGAGCAGTATCTCGTCCAGGCGACCGTGCCCCGCTCGCGCCAGCACGTTGGCGTGCATGCTGGTCTTGACCACTCCAGGATCCGCCAGCTTGATCTTGGCCCAGCAAACGTATGGTACCATGAGTACCATGACGCTGCTGGTCCCGCGCCTCCTGAGATGGGCGCGGTGCGTGTACGGACGCCGAGGTCTTGGAGTGCGCTCGGTCGTTGTGGGAGCCGATTGCGCCGCCGATGTGCAACGCAGTCTTGTCCTTGGACCTGGCAGCACCATGAGCCTCCTCGTCGGCGCCCGTTCTCCCGCCGGCGTCTACTCCACCAGCCATTCGCTCTTGCGGTGGTGGGCTCGGCGCGGACGGAGCAGCTGCCTCCGAAGCCTTCTTCTTGGGCGGCATGTTGATGAAGATGATGAAGATTCGGCTCATGCGAACGCCGGATCAAATTCACACAGCCTCGACGCCCCCTACCTGGCGCGCCAAAGATGTCGGGGGTGCTGATCCCACGAACACCTATGGGACCACGGCGGACCGAGGCCCCTTTCGGTTCGGCAGGGGGGCGGAGAGTGCACGAAGAGTAGATCGAGGCAAAGCGCACGAGCAACGCGATCAGTTTACCCAGGTTCGAGCTGCACGGATGCGTAAAACCCTACTCCTGCTTTGTGGTTGTATTGAGTTCTTCCTCGGGAGCGCTGATTGCTATAGTACACACTAGCAGCTAGCCAGACCGAGTGTGAGAGAGAATCGTCCCCCTCTACGTTGCGCATGGGCCTCTTTTTATATGTCAAAGGGGTCACCAACAGGTGGCAACATAGACGAGGGTAAAAAAGGAAAAGACGTGGTGGTTAGCACCGCCGCCTACTACAGTGTATCATACCTAACCTAGGCGGCAGGGGACAAAGGCATTAAATGCCTGTCTGCGTCGCCTAGGCGGTGCAGAAAGGGACCGCCAGGGACGCCACTACTTGCCACGATGGCTATCTTGTCAGCGCCGCTCGCCACCATGTACCTCTGGCTGCACAGCCTTCCTCCACGTACGCCTGGAAGGGTCCCAGAGCGACACGTTGGTGGATGTGCTGGAGCGCAGGTACAGGATGGAAGCTTGCCGCGGCAAGCGCCTTGCCGCGGTTATTATCTTGTCGCGTCCAGGAGCTTGTCGCTCACTGGGTCTTGCCGGGACACATGGTGTGCTGCGGCAAGTTCCTTGAGATGCCTTGGTTGGCCTCCCCGGCAAGCTCCTCTTGCCGGGGTCTTGTCTCCTTCCCGGCAAGCTCCTCTTGCCGGGGCCTTGTCTCCTGGGTTTGGATACTTTGTTCTTGAATGGCTCCAAAGGAACCACGGAGGATCTTGGCGGTCGCCGGGCAAGCCTTGCCACGGGATGCTGCGACTGCCCGTGCACAAGTTCGGGCTACTAAGGTACCCCTACGTTAGTACACCGACAGATAGGTATCAGCTTAAAATGAGGTGATAGTGTGTGTGTGCACGATCGAGAGGGCGTGTGTCAAGAAGGGAAGAAAATCCACATAGATACAAGGAGCGGGAGAGAGACATGTATGCAATGGTGGAAGCACGAGTGCACGGGTGTATAAACCTATCTAGAGGCTAGCTAGTCGATAAATATTTGTGAGAGAAATACGATTCAGGGTGCAAAAGCGGGAGTTTTGTGTGTGTGAGAGAGAGACGGTAGTGAAGGGGAGTGGAAGCAAGAGTTGTGTGTGTGTCTGTGTGTGAGAGAGAGGAGACGGTCGTCGGGGTTGTCTGATCGGTAAACAAATGAATAATGTCAGTCTGGGATGGAGACGATAAGGAGACCGCAACAAATGTTGTGTCTACATGAGAGAGAGTAATTTTAGTGGTATGAGTCATATGTAGAGACATATAGGGTGTGTGAGAGAATCCCATAGAGAGAAATACAAAGTGAAATACGAGTGGAGACTGTGTGTGTGGCGGTGAAAAAGAAAGCTTAGGTACCGAGTGATACCAGAGAACAGTAGAGACGTGAGAGATAATGAGAACCGTATAATGTATAATGATAGGGAGAGTGTGACACTTCTCAAGGGAGACGTTGAGATACCATGTTTGCGAGGATAGGAGAAACATGAAGTGAGCGTGTGGGTGAACTAGAGAAAAGAGAGTGATAGCTACCTGAAGGAGCATGCATGCGAGAGAGATGGGCGTGAAAGGAGTGAACAAAAAAGGGATTCAAATATTTGAATTCGAGATGATGATACATGTAATCCATACTCGAACCAAAATTGATCTATCAAACATGCATACTCATATGAATTCACGCACATCTATGTTATTTAATATGTAGATATTAATGATCCATACATTTTAGTAGAACATAATTTGGTTAAATTTTTTTGAATTCAACCTTAAGATTTCGAGATCATTGTATTTGTAAATCATATTATACATATAAATGAGCAGAATTCTTTGTTGTGCTTCTGAAAGTATATATAAAAAAATAATGTATATAGAATGTAATTCCAATTGAAAATGGATCCCGCCCGAAAAAATAGAATACAAACGGGATTCGAATTGAGTTGGCACAGTAAACATGCACTCTGCAAAATTTGAACGAAGCGGGGAAAGTCGCAGTAACCGCCCGAAACCAAAATCTGTGAGATGGAAATCAGTACTGCCTATCCCTGCCACGCAAAGCCTATCTGCTGGATTTCTATAGGTTTCGATAGGTGTAGATTTGTAATTTCACCCAAACGTGACGTAACCGCCTCTCACCCGGATTCATACATAGTGGGCGCCAAAACACAGTTTGTCCTCGGCCGAAATCGACTCCCTCCCCGATTCATATTCGTACACAGTGGGCGCCAAAAACAAACTCTCGTCGGCAAATATTCGGTGTATGCGAGATTACCGTCCTATCCCAACCGACTAATGTTGTTGTGATGTAGTAGAAATTTGAAACGGGGGATAAATTTGTATATTTACTCGCATTTGAGACAAGCGCGCCCTGAATACATGGTTCCCCCCTTCCTCTCTACCTCCCATTTCCCCATTCGTACGCCGTGGGCGCCAAAACACCCTCTCCACCCCACCCTCCTCCGTCCGCCACCCCATCCACCGCCGTCCTCCTCCACCATGCCGGAGCTGATACCTGACGCCGCCATCCATTACAAGAGATCAACCTCTCTCATCCACGGCTTCGGACCGGGATCCTTGCATCCCGTCCTCTTGCTTCATCCCCGCCATCGTCCACCTTGCCGGCGCTGCTCCTACGACCGTCTCGTCCACTGCGGCCTGCCGCCACCGTCTACCCTCCTAGATTTGCTTCCACGCCGCCGAAAGCCATCACTACCGCAGCACCGTCAAATTCTCAGCATATGCATACACGACGCCACACCAGAGGCGGTACTCTTTCATATCTGCTCAACTTATTTATCGCAGCAAGAAAATAGATCGCCACTGCTTTACTTTGATTTCTTGTCTTGGTTGCGAAGTTGCCTTTGTCCGGTTTGCACCTCAAATCTGCCATGGCACGCTCAACACTATACTCCCAATGCTTATGGTTTCCCCTTTTATATTCCACACTAGTTAAATCACAGTAGACTAAATTTCAAAATTGGGTCAGTCGATTTTTCAGAGCTCTCTGGTGCGATCGAAGGGGCTCGGGTGGTTGTGGGGCCTCGCCGAACGAAGAAAAATCGACGCGGGTGGGGGTGGGGATGGCGGAGGAACACAGGCGGTGGGGGCCGGTGGTCCGGCCGGCGGCCCGTGCGGTGTTCTGTATGGGAAGAATCAAAGACGAGGAAGAAGAAGGGTTAGGTGACGTAGGATCTTCATCCAAGTGCCTGAAATGGTCGAGAGACAGCTGGGAGTTGCATTCTTAATGCGCTCTGGTTCATCATGTGTGGGCACTGCGCAACCAACATTTTATTATCCAAAATCTGGTTGCTCTTCTTTACCATGTTCCTCCTCCATTCTTCTTTAATATGTACTCTCTTCGTTCCTAAATACAAGTCTTTGTATAGATTCCACCATGGACTACATATGGAGCAAAATGAGTGAATCTACACTCTAAAATGTATCTGGATACATCTGTATGTGATCCATAGTGGAAATCTCTAACAAGACTTATATTTTGGAACGGAGGGAGTATGATAGTAGTACAGTATGTTCCTTGTACTGAAGATGAGCATGGACATTTGCAGTGTAGAGATCTATACGGTCGGTTGCGATGGACACTTTGAGCCTCTTTGATTCGTAGGATCTTGTAAACATAGGAATAGGATTTGTAGTGGCCTGCCCACTTGAATCCTATAAGAATAGCAAGGAAATGCAGGGAGCTATGTCGCCTTTGAGAGTTACACTGATATTAACAGTACCGCACCTTCACTTGAAGAGAGCTGGTATCCGAAGCCTTTCTAGCTGTACTGGCAATACTAGCACATATATTCCAGCAAGTTCCACTTTGCTAATTGTACTCCGATGCTTAAGTTTTTCCCGTTATATCTACACTATGATCTTTGTAGCTGCTTTGTGTCGCACTAGCAGCAGTCCACTCTTGAACCTAAACACTGCAGTGACTTACAAAATTGGCACCAAGGCATTGAGTGCCATTCTGGATGCAATGAAACTCATACGCTCCCCACCTGTTGATTCTTGTTCAGAATATGATCCTAATGACTATTCTAACCTCGAGGAGTCAAAGGCAGATGGCATGTCCTGTTCACCCATCAAGGCGCCTGTTCTAATTTGGCAATGTTTTATTGATTGCGGGTATCTTGCATATGTTGTCTTGCATTTCTTCTACTTTGTTGCACCGCCATCTGCTTAGTTTACTCATCATATATGTCGAGATGCCATGCCCCTCCATTATCAATACATATTCCATCTGTCATCATACCATGTGTTTCCACTCAAATGATGTTCTTGTGCATCATACATCAAAAAGGAAGAGGGTGATTGCCGAACCTGAAGGAGCACCAGCAAAGTCCTTGAAAAACGTGGTGGTGGCGGAGAAATCAGACAACATCCCACTTATATTGGTTGTACAACCAGTGACACAAAACGTAGGACCGACTCCAGTAGATTGTACCCATACTTCACTGGACACACCACTAGCCCCACCACACAGGACCTGCACTCCAGCAAAAGGTATACCGATTTCATTTGCCATAGCACCAGCTGTACCACAGAAAAATCCCACTCCAGCGAAAAGTACAGCAAGTCCACTAGCCGAAGACCTATCCCAACTGCAGAGACGGCCAATTTTTGCAGATTGGAACCCCATTCCATTTATTCCCAGTTTAAAGACAATGCTTTCAATGTTGTTAGGGACTACGTGCACATATTCCCATCACGGGAAGATTATTGTGAAGACAAACACCATTTTCACATCCTCCTGTCCAACTTACGTGTAAGTGTTATTATTCATGGTTATTATTTTCCCGTTTTCTGCTGATCGAACACATCAATGATTTACATTACATTGTCATGACGAGCAAAGCTTGCTTGTGCTTTTCAAGGAAGCATTGCAGCAGTATCGGTGTTACCTGAGGAAATCACACTTCGATGGCAAGTCTATAAACGAATTTCCGGTGAAGTCTCCTATGCTAAATTTAAAAGACATTGAATGGAAAAACCGTGTTATGCACTGGTCTCATTCCCAGGATGAGGTACTATCTACGAAATCACATGACAATTTGAACTTCTACTTTTCCGCATGTGCCTTACGGATCTTTTTTGCAGGAAATCTTCTCGAAGAAGAATTCCGGTTTGACAAGAATGACATGATATCGCAAATATGCTACCCGCTGGTTTGCTCTTGTTAGTACCTGTTGTCCTGTATCACTGTACTTGCATACATACCTGGTTCCTTATGTGACAGTAGTATGCATGATAGCTTGCTTATCAATTGTTCGCTCCAAATTATCTGATCTGTATGAATGGTTACATTAGTGTAGAATATATCCAATGCCAATGTTTTTTAGCTCTGCATTGTTCTTGTAAGTACATGTTGTCCTTTATCAGTGTACTTATAATGACAGGTAGTTGTCCATGTACCATTACTCTGCAGCTTATTTTCCTTTGCCCTCCATTTTCTACACATCAGATCCATATTTACTCTTACCATAAGGTTGGTACTGAAGAAGTTTAGCTATGCATTACTCTTGGTTGTACCTTTTTCCTGTATCACTGCACTTACATTTATAGCTACTTGGTTATGTAGCATCACTCTTCATCTTATCTTAAATATTCTCCATTTTTTCGTATATTATCACATCTATATTTACTCTTGACAAAATCTAGAATAAAGGCAATGCTTTTGAAGAAGATTATGTGGTAAACTTCTTGAATTGCCCGCCCATCAGCATGGACAAGGCCTTTATAGAGCCTGTCTTCACCAATAATGTAAGTTTGTCCATCTCAAGCCATCAAACTTTGTTGTATATATTTGGTTAGGCATGACTGCAACAGCTATTTATTTTTGGTGTTTGCATCAAATTGCTTGTTTAAAGTTTATTATGTAGTTCATAAACAAAAGTTTGTCCTTTCTCAATTTAAGTTTTCAGTTGTACAACCAAGTTCCTTCTTCATACCATGTAAATTAAACTATACAGAGCAAGTGATCTTATTTTGCACTACATGTATGCTTGTGTTCTTCATCCGTAATCCAGTGGTGTGGTGAACCTACCCACTACAGCACAATGTCATATTCTGCAATGTATTAACTATGAACAATGTCATATCATTCTACTATTATTTAAGCCGTCTCATTATTTGCCAATCTGAAATGGTATAAATTGACAGCACACTAACCATTGATACTTATGAGTTCTTGATCTGTAATCCAGTGGTGTCGTGAAGCTGACAACTCCTTCACAATGTCATTTCCTGCCATGTCTTGACCTGAACAATACCATATTGTGTTAATGCAATTTTAAACTGTGTCACTTTATTCGTTAGTAAGAAATGTGATGAATTGTCAGCACTGATACTTTCATGTGCAAAACCTGTCATCTATCTGCTTGTTTATCTTTCAGAGTGAGCAAGGTATAAGTGTTGAACAAGCGCAGTCTCATCATCTTGCTCAGCTGCTTGCGCTGCAGCTCCCCAGCAGGGCTAACCTTTCTTGAACTCTATTGAAGTGCTGTCGGTTTTGTATATTATTTTGTCGGCATGTTTATTTGCACTTGTGGCGATCTTTGATGCCCAGTGTATGTAATCTGCTGTCTGCTTGTGCTTTATTATCATGGTGGCGAACTTTGATGCCTAGTGGATGTAATATGCCGTAATTTCTTTATTGTATAGTCTAGGTTTTTTCTTATTCACGATGTTGTAGTTATTTTACTGTATATATATCATGTCTTCGCAGTAAACCGGCCACACCGTAAAATTACGGTACATAATCGGGCCGTCATGCAATCACGATGTAGGTTGGGCCTGAAACGTGCCGAACAACTCATGGGCCGGCAGCAGCCCAAAATGAACCCCGGCCCATGATTGTGCGAATCAAATCACGGGCTTTTAATAGGCCAAAATTGTCTTGGTCCTTGTTTGGCCCAATCAGATATCGGCTACGAGCAGGCCGGATGCAAACCGGGCCGTAGTTAGGCCCAACTATATGACGGGCTTTTAACAGGCTGAAATTAATATAGGGCCGAAATGTTAAACGGGCCCTTAACAGGCCAAAACTAATATCAGGCTGAATTACTAAGTGGGCCTTTAGCAACTGGGCCCAAAAGCATAGTGTCCAGTTGACGGGCTGAATCTGATATGGGCCATAATTGAGCCCAAAGCCTCTTAAAGGGCCGGACCTGATCTGGGTCGTAATTTGGCCCAGAACGTGGTAGGCTTTTAACGGGCTGGATCTCATATGGGCCACTATTAGACCCAGAGCGTGGCAGGCCATTAATGGACCAGATCAAATATGGGCCGGCATTTGGCCCAAAACATGGCAGCCAGTTAATGGGCCGGCCTACTAGGGTCCTCAAAATCTTGTGGGCCTATAGCTGGGCCGGCCCATTAAAATTGGCGAAATCTCGTGGGCCTTTAGCTGGGCCGGCCTACTAGGGTCCTCAAAATCTTGTGGGCCTACAGCTGGGCCGGCCCATTAATGTCGGCAAAATCTCATGGGCCTTTAGCTGGGCCGGCCCATTATGATCCGTAAGAATCTTGTGGGCCTTTACCTAGGCCGGCCCATTATGGCACACAAAAATCTTGTGGGCCTTTACCTGGGCCGGCCCATTATGGCCCACAAAATCTTGTGGGCCTTTAGCTGGGCCAGCCCATTATGGTCCACAAAATCTCGTGGGCCTTTAGCTGGGCCAGCCCATTATGGTCCGCAAAATCTTGTGGGCCTTTAGTTGGGCCGGCCCATTTAAACTTGATGGGCCGGTCCACGTGTCAACATATCATAGGCGCATCTCGCCCATTGGATGAGTGACACCTTTGCCAACGCGGACCTGACACGTGTCTCCTCTAGCCAATGATGATTTTACACGTGGAAAATCCCCATTGGTCGGGGCTATTAACGGGTTATTGGATCCAAAACCCGACCCGGTAGCTTAACGGTGTTCCGTTACGGTGGATGCCACGTGTCGGTCACCCTTGACGAAAGCACTTCTGCGACGCGCGATTTATCGTCATGGAAGTGGACACTTCCGTGATGATAATTTTGGTAATGTCATGGAACACTTCTACGATAGCATAGGTATGACTATCTTGATTCTGTCATAAAATCGTCATGGATGTACATGCATGACAGAAAATGCGACCAACTGTGACAAACACGTATCATCACAGAAGTGTATTTTTTGTAGTGTGTGCGTCGATTTCAAAGATATCAACAAGGCTTGCCCTAAGGATCCCTTCCCCCTCTCCCGCATCGATCAGATTATTGATGCTACTGCAGGACACGACTCACTGTGTTTCCTCGATGCATACTCCGGATACCATCAAAACAAAATGAAGGAGTCCGATCAAGCCACAACGGCATTCATTACCCCATACGGGCCTTTCTGCTTCAACAATATGCCCTTCGGGCTTAAAAACGCCGGCACCACCTACCAACGCATGATTCAAACATGCCTGGAGAAACAAATCGGCAAAACAGTTGAGGCATATGGGGACGATGTCGTCATCAAGACTAGGCACGTCGAGTCATTAATAGATGACCCGCGTCTCACATTCGATAACCTTCGCACATATGACATCAAGCTCAATCCGGAAAAGTGTGTTTTCGGTGTTCTCGCTGGAAAACTGCTGGGCTTCATCGTTTCCAATAGAGGAATTGAGGCAAATCCAGCCAAAATCCAAGCTTTGTCACAATTGGCTACACCAACAAACCTTAAACAGGTCCAGAAACTAGTCGGATGCGTGGCGGCTTTAAGCCGCTTTATCTCCAGACTAGGAGAAATAGCATTGCCACTTTATCGCCTTCTCCGATGCACCGATCACTTCGAGTGGACAGATGCGGCAACGGCCAGACTAGAAGAAATAAAGGCTCTTTTAGCAAGCAACCCAATCCTGGCCGTGCCGAACGTCGGCGAACCAATGTTATTATACATCTCTGCAACACACTAGGTGGTGAGCGCGGTGCTCGTCGTTGAGAGAGAGGAGGATGGACACAAATTCCCACTTCAGAAACCGGTATACTACGTATCCACTGTCCTCACGCCATGCAAATCCCGGTACCCTCATTACCAAAAGATAGCATACGCGGTCTTCATGGCATCCCAGAAGCTACGACACTACTTCCAAGAGTGCTCAATCACGGTGGCTTCCGAAGTACCACTCAATGACATAATAAACAACCGCGATGCTATGGGCTGGATTGCCAAGTGGGCCATTGAGCTCCTGCCATTCGATATAACATACAAACCACACCGAGCCATTAAATCCCAACTATTGGCCGACTTCATCACCGAATGGACAGAGGCCGAACTCCCTAAAGAGTACGGTACATATTCCAACTGGGTCATGCACTTCAATGGCTCTAAAATGCTGGCCGAATTGGAGCGGGCGTCATCTTAAAGTCCCCCACTGGAGACACAGTCTAGTACATGCTCCAAATGTTATACATAGACTCCAACAATGCAGCCGAATATGAGGCCTTATTGCATGGTCTTCGCATGGCTGCCTCCATGGGCATACAACGCCTAGAGGTGTGCGGGGATTCAAATCTTGCAATATCCCAAATAAATGGAGACCTTGATGCCAAAGATCCGAAGATGGCGGCCTATCGTAACGCTATACTTAAAATATCAGCTCGGTTCGAGGGACTCGAGTTTCATCATGTGGCTCAAGAAAGTAATCAAGCAGCGGATGTCCTTGCTCGCATGGGCGCCAAGCGTGAACCCGTCCCGCCTAACATCTTTCTTGAAAGGCTCTTCAAGTCATCTGTGGTATGGCAGGTGAGAGCAGCAACACTAGTCTGGATCCGATTATACCCCTAGATTCCGAACACCATACCGATATCATCGAGGGCTCAGCCACCGAAGTAACACCATCGGCCCATCTAATAATGGCAGTAATTGCCCCATGGACTAAACCATTCTTGGCCTACCTTAATAGGCGAGAGCTCCCTGAGGATCAAAATGAGGCTCACTGCATTGTTCGACGCTCGAAAGCCTACAAGGTCCATGACGGAGAGCTCTACAAGAAAAGCGCTACCGGAGTCCTTCAAAGATGTATCTCCGAAGAGGAGGGACGATAGCTCCTGGCCGAAATCCATGCTGGTCTCGGCGGTCACCACACCGTGGCTCGGTCCCTCGTAAGTAAAGCCTTTCGTAGAGGTTTCTTGGCCAACGGCCCGAGCAGATGCACAGGACCTTGTCCAACATTCTATCGGATGCCAGTTGTTTGCCAATCAAAGCCATATGCGGCCTACCGCCCTACAAACAATCCCCATCACTTGTCCTTTCACGGTCTGGGGGCTTGATATGGTTGGACCCCTTAAAGGAGGAAGCCGTAGGAAAAAATATCTGCTGGTCATGGTAGATAAATTCACCAAATGGATAGAGGCCAAACCAGTTAAAATGGTCGAAGCCGGACTAGTGATAGACTTTATATCCGGTGTCATGCACCATTATGGTGTCCCACACAACATCATCACCGACAGTGACTCCAATTTCACAGCCGATGAAGTGAAAAGCTGGTGTGCTAACCTGGGCATTAAGCTCGATTACGCCTCCATCTATCACCCGCAAACAAACATTCAAGTCAAACAAGCTAATGGTCTTATTACGAGCAGCATTAAGCCTATACTAGTGCGGTCTTTGAAAGAATCAGACAAGCACTGGGTTGAGGAGCTCGACTCCGTACTCTCAGGGCTCCGGACCATGCCCAGTTGCACTACAGGATACACACCATTCTTCATGGTGTACGGCGCAGAGGCCGTTTTGCCCTGCGACATCATTCATGACTCACCTCGAGTGCGCATGTACGAAGAGAGAGAGGGCGAGCTTGATTGGTAGGACAGTTTAGATGCCCTGGAGGAGGAGCACGATGTTGCAAAAGTCCGTTCTGCATTCTATCAACAACAGGCTCACAGATACCAAAGCAGAGAAGTGCGGGCCAAGAGTTATAATATTGGTGAGTGATACGTCTCCAACGTATCTATAATTTTTGATTGCTCCATGCTATATTATCTACTGTTTTGGACTATATTGGGCTTTATTTTCCACTTTTATATTATTTTTGGGACTAACCTATTAACCGGAGGCCCAGCCCAGAATTGTTGTTTTTTGCCTATTTCAGTGTTTCGGAGAAACAGAATATCAAACGGAGTCCAAACGGAATGAAACGTTCGGGAACGTGATTTTCTCATCAGATAAGACCCAAGAGACTTGGACCCTCCATCAAGAAAGCCACGAGGCGGTCATGAGGGTGGATGGCGCCCCCCCTAGGGCGCGCCCCCTGCCTCGTGGTCCCCTCGAAGCTCCACCGACGTACTCCTTCCTCGTATATATACCTACGTACCCCCAAACGATCGGGGACGGAGCCAAAAACCTAATTCCACTGCCGCAACTTTCTGTATCCACGAGATCCCGTCTTGGGGCCTGTTCTAGAGCTCCGCCGGAGGGGGCATCGATCACGGAGGGCTTCTACATCATCATCCAAGCCCCTCCGATGAAGTGTGAGTAGTTTACTTCAGACCTATGGGTCCATAGTTAGTAGCTAGATGGCTTCTTCTCTCTTTTTGGATCTCAATACAATGTTCTCCCCCTCTCTTGTGGAGATCTATTCAATGTAATCTTCTTTTTGCGGTGTGTTTGTTGAGACCGATGAATTGTGGGTTTATGATCCAGTCTATCTATGAATAATATTTGAATCTTCTCTGAATTCTTTTATGTATGATTGGTTATCTTTGCAAGTCTCTTTGAATTATCAGTTTTGTTTGGCCTACTAGATTGGTTTTTCTTGCCATGGAAGAAGTGCTTAGCTTTGGGTTCAATCTGGCGGTGTCCTTTCCCAGTGACAGAAGGGGCAGCAAGGCACGTATTGTATTGTATTGTTGCCATCAAGGATAACAAGATGTGGTTTTATCATATTGCATGAAACTATCCCTCTACATCATGTCATCTTGCTTAAGGCGTTACTCTATTTTTAACTTAATACTCTAGATGCATGCTGGATAGCGGTCGATGAGTGGAGTAATAGTAGTAGATGCAGGCAGGAGTCGGTCTACTTGTCTCGGACGTGATGCCTATATACATGATCATACCTAGATATTCTCATAACTATGCTCAATTCTGTCAATTGCTCAACAGTAATTTGTTCACCCACCGTACAATACTTATGCTCTTGAGAGAAGCCACTTGTGAAACCTATGGCCCCCGGGTCTCTTTCTCATCATATCAATCTCCATCACTTTATTATTGCTTTGATTTTACTTTGCCTTTTAATTTTCACTTTGCATCCCTATATCAAAAATACCAAAAATATTATTTATCATCTCTATCAGATCTCACTTTCATAAGTGACAGTGAAGGGATTGACAACCCCTAAGCGCGTTGGTTGCGTTGAGCTATTGTTTTTGTGTAGGCACGAGGGACTCGCGCGTAGCCTCCTACTGGATTGATACCTTGGTTCTCAAAAACTGAGGGAAATACTTACGCTACTTTGCTGCATCATCCTCTCCTCTTCGGGGAAATCCAACGCAGTGCTCAAGAGGTAGCAAGAAGAATTTTTGGCACCGTTGCCGAGGAGTCTGCGCAAAAGTCAACATACCAAGTACCCATCACAATCCCTATCTCCCGCATTACATTATTTGCCATTTGCCTCTCGTTTTCCTCTCCCCCACTTCACCCTTGCTGTTTTATTCGCCCTCTCTCTCTCTCTATCCTCCCTCTCTTTCTCTATTTGCCTCTTTTTGCCCGTTTGCTTTTTGTTTGCTCGTGTGTTGGATTGCTTGTTTGTCGCGATGGCTCAAGATAATACTAAATTGTGTGACTTCACCAATACCAACAATAATGATTTCCGTAGCACTCTGATTGCTCCTCTTACCGATGTTGAATCTTGTGAAATTAATGCTGCTTTGCTGAATCTTGTCATGAAAGATCCGTTTTTCGGCCTTCCTAGTGAAGATGTCGCTACCCATCTTAATAGCTTCGTTGATTTGTGTGACATGCAAAAGAAGAAAGATGTCGATAATGATATTGTTAAATTGAAGCTATTTCCTTTTTCGCTTAGAGATCGTGCTAAAGCTTGGTTTTCATCTTTGCCTAAAAATAGTATTGATTCATGGAACAAGTGCAAAGATGCTTTTATCTCTAAGTATTTTCCTCCCGCTAAGATCATCTCTCTTAGAAACGATATTATGAATTTTAAACAACTTGATCATGAACATGTTGCACAAGCTTGGGAGAGAATGAAATTAATGATACGTAATTGCCCTACTCATGGTTTGAATTTGTGGATGATTATACAAAAATTTTATGCCGGATTGAATTTTGCTTCTAGAAATCTTTTAGATTCGGCCGCGGGAGGCACTTTTATGGAAATCACTTTAGGAGATTCTACTAAACTCCTAGATAATATTATGGTTAATTATTCTCAATGGCACACTGAAAGATCCACTAATAAAAAAGTGCATGCGATAGAAGAAATTAATGTTTTGAGTGGAAAGATGGATGAACTTATGAAATTATTTGCTACTAAGAGTGTTTCTTATGATCCTAATGATATGCCTTTGTCTACTTTGATTGAGAATAATAATGAATCTATGGATGTGAATTTTGTTGGTAGGAATAATTTTGGTAACAATGTATATAGAGGGAATTTTAATCCTAGGCCTTATCCTAGTAATCCTTCTAATAATTATGGAAATTCCTACAACAACTCTTATGGAAATTTTAATAATATGCCCTTGGAATTTGAGAGTAGTGTTAAAGAGTTTATGAATTCACAAAAGAATTTTAATACTTTGCTTGAAGAGAAATTGCTTAAAGTTGATGATTTGGCTAGGAACGTTGATAGAATTTCTCTTGAGGTTGATTATTTAAAGCTTAGATCTATCCCTCCTAAGCATGATATCAATGAGTCTCTCAAAGCCATGAGAATTTCCATTGATGAGTGCAAGGAAAGAACCGCTAGGACGCGTGCTATGAAAGATGCCTTTATTAAAGCGTGTTCTTCCAATTCCTATGAAAATCAAGATGAAGATCTAAAAGTTATTGATGTGTCTCCTATTAAATCTTTGTTTTGCAATATAAATCTTGATGAAACTGAATATGATCCACCCTTACCTAGAAGACGTTCTAAGAATTCGGAGTATTTAGATCTTGATGATGAAATTGATAAAAGTGGGATTAAAAGAAATAAAACCTTCGATGTTGCTAAACCCAGTATATTGGATTTCAAGGAATTTAGTTATGAAAATTTCTCTTTATTTGATTGTATTTCCTTGTTGCAATTCGTGCTAAATTCTCCTCATGCTTATAGTCAAAATAAAGCCTTTACCGAACATATCGTTGATGCCTTGATGCAAACTTACGAAGAAAAACTTGATTTCAAAGTTTCTATCCCTAGAAAACTTTCTGATGAGTGGGAACCTACTATTAAAATTAAAATTAAAGATTATGAGTTTTATGCTTTGTGTGATTTGGGTGCTAGTGTCTCTACTATTCCAAAAACTTTATGTGATTTGCTAGATTTCCGTGATTTTGATGATTGCTCCCTAAACTTGCATCTTGCGGATTCCACTATTAAGAAACCTATGGGAAGAATTAATTATGTTCTTATTGTTGCAAATAGGAATTATGTGCCCGTAGATTTTATCGTTCTTGATATAGATTGCAATCCTTCTTGCCCTATTATTCTCGGTAGACCTTTCCGTAGAATGGTTGGTGCAATTATTGATATGAAGGAAGGGAATATTAGATTTCAATTTCCATTAAAAAAAGGGCATGGAACACTTCCCTAGAAAGAAAATAAAATTTCCATATGAATCTATCATGAGAGCCACTTATGGATTACCTACCAAAGATGGCAATACCTAGATCTATCCTTGCTTGTTACGCCTAGCTAGGGGCGTTAAACAATAGCGCTTGTTGGGAGGCAACCCAATTTTATTTTTATTCCTTGCTTTTTTCTCCTGTTTAGAAATAAATAATTTATCTATCCTATGTTTTGGTTGTGTTTTTTGTGTTTAATTAGTGTTTGTGCCAAGTAGAACCGTTGGAAGACTTGGGGAAAGTCTTGTTGAACTTGCTGTAAAAAACAGAAACTTTAGCGCTCACGAGAACTGATGTCATTTTTATTTGGATAGTGATATTTAGTTAATTCTTTTTCAGATGATTATAGATAAATTCCTCACGTCCATAAATTTATTTTAGAATTTTTGGGGTTCCAGATCTTGCGCTAGCTACAGATTACTACAGACTGTTCTGTTTTTGACAGATTCTGTTTTTTGTGTGTTGTTTGCTTATTTTGATGAATCTATGGCTAGTAAAATAGTTTATAAACCATAGATAAGTTGGAATACAGTAGGTTTAACACCAATATAAATAAATAAATAATGAGTTCATTATAGTACCTTGAAGTGGTCTTTTGTTTTCTTTCGCTAACGGAGCTCACGAGATTTTCTACTTTAAGTTTTGTGTTATGAAGTCATCAAGTTTTGGGTAAAGATTTGATGGATTATGGAACAAGGAGTGGCAAGAGCCTAAGATTGGGGATGTCCATGGCACCCCCAAGATAATCTAAGGACACCTAAAAGCCAAAGCTTGGGGATGCCCAGGAAGGCATCCCCTCTTTCGTCTACTTCTATCAGCAACTTTACTTGGAGCTATATTTTTATCCACAACATGATATGTGTTTTGCTTGGAGCGTCTTTTATGATTTGAGTCTTTGCTTGTTAGTCTACCACAATCATCCTTTCTGTACACACCTTTTTAAGAGCCATACATGATTTGGAATTTGATAGAATACTCTATGTGCTTCACTTATATATTTTGAGCTTTATAATTTTGCTCTAGTGCTTCACTTATATCTTTTAGAGCACGGTGGTGGATTCGTTTTATAGAAACTATTGATCTCTCATGCTTCACTTAGATTATTTTGAGAGTCTTAATAGCATTGTAATTTTCTTAAAATCCTAATATGCTTGGTATGCAAGATTAACAATAAAACTTTCTTATGAGTGTGTTGAATACTAAGAAAAGTTTGATGCTTGATGATTGTTTTGAGATATGGAGGTAATAATATCAAAGTCATGCTAGTTGAGTAGTTGTGAAATTGAGAAATACTTGTGTTCAAGTTTGCAAGTCCCGTAGCATGCACGTATGGTAAATGTTATGCAACAAATTTGAAACATGAGGTGTTATTTGATTGTCTTCCTTATGAGTGGCGGTCGGGGACGAGCGATGGTCTTTTCCTACCAATCTATCCCCCTAGGAGCATGCGCGTAGTGCCAAGGTTTTGGATGACTTGTAGATTTTTGCAATAATTATGTGAGTTATTTATGACTAATGTTGAGTCCATGGATTATACGCACTCTCACCATTCCATCCTTGCTAGCCTCTTCGGTACCATGCATTGCCCTTTCTCACATTGAGAGTTGGCGCAAACTTCGCCGGTGCATCCAAACCCCGTGATATGATACCCTCTTTCACACATAAACCTCCTTATATCTTCCTCAAAACAGCCACCATACCTACCTATTATGGCATTTCCATAGCCATTCCGAGATATATTGCCATGCAACTTTCCATCATTCCATTCATCATGACACATTCATCATTGTCATATTGCTTAGCATGATCATGTAGTTGACATAGTATTTGTGGCAAAGCCACCGTTCATAATTCTTTCATACATGTCACTCTTGGTTCATTGCATATCCCGGTACACCGCCGGAGGCATTCATATAGAGTCATCCTTGTTCTAGTATCGAGTTGTAAATAAATAGAAGTGTGATGATCATCATTATTAGAACATTGTCCCAAGTGAGGAATAAATAATAAAAAGAGAAAGGCCATAAAAAAGAGAAGGCCCAAAAAATGAGAGAAAAAGAGAGAAGGGACAATGTTACTATCCTTTTACCACACTTGTGCTTCAAAGTAGCACCATGATCTTCATAGTAGAGAGTCTCTCATGTTATCACTTTCATATACTAGTGGGAATTTTTCATTATAGAACTTGGCTTGTATATTCCAACAATGGGCCTCCTCAAGTGCCCTAGGTCTTCGTGAGCAAGCAAGTTGGATGCACACCCACTAGTTTCTTTTGTTGAGCTTTTATACATTTATAGCTCTAGTGCATCCGTTGCATGGCAATCCCTACTCCTTGCATTAACATCAATCGGTGGGCATCTCCATAGCCCATTGATTAGCCTTGTTGATATGAGAATTTCTCCTTTTTTGTCTTCTCCACATAACCCCCTTCATTATATTCTATTCCACCCATAGTGCTATGTCCATGGCTCCCGCTCATATATTGCGTGAAAGTTCATAGGTTTGAGATTACTAAAGTATGAAACAATTGCTTGGCTTGTCATTGGGGTTGTGTATGATGAGAGCATTCTTGTGTGACAAAAATGAAACCTGACTAAACTATATGATTTTGTAGGGATGAACTTTCTTTGGCCATGTTATTTTGAGAAGACATAATTGCTTAGTTAGTATGCTTGAAGTATTATCATTTATGTCAATATGAACTTTTGTCTTGAATCTTTTGGATCTGAATATTCATACCACAATTAAGAAGAATTACATTAAAATTATGCCAAGTAGCACTCGGCATCAAAAATTCTCTTTTTATCATTTACCTACTCGAGGACGAACAGGAATTAAGCTTGGGGATGCTTGATACGTCTCCAACGTATCTATAATTTTTTTATTGCTCCATGCTATATTATCTACTGTTTTGGACTATATTGGGCTTTATTTTCCACTTTTATATTATTTTTGGGACTAACCAATTAACCGGAGGCCCAGCCCAGAATTGTTGTTTTTTGCCTATTTCAGTGTTTCGGAGAAACAGAATATCAAACGGAGTCCAAACGGAATGAAACCTTCGGGAACGTGATTTTCTCATCAGATAAGACCCAAGAGACTTGGACCCTCCATCAAGAAAGCCACAAGGCAGTCACGAGGGTGGAGGGCCCCCCTAGGGCGCACCCCCTGCCTCGTGGGCCCCTCGAAGTTCCACCGACGTACTCCTTCCTTCTATATATACCTACGTACCCCCAAATGATCGGGGACGGAGCCAAAAACCTAATTCCACCGCCGCAACATTCTGTATCCACGAGATCCCATCTTGGGGCCTGTTCCGGAGCTCCACCGGAGGGGGCATCGATCATGGAGGGCTTCTACATCATCATCCAAGCCCCTCCGATGAAGTGTGAGTAGTTTACTTCAGACCTATGGGTCCATAGTTAGTAGCTAGATGGCTTCTTCTCTCTTTTTGGATCTCAATACAATGTTCTCCCCCTCTCTTGTGGAGATCTATTCGATGTAATCTTCTTTTTGTTGTGTGTTTGTTGAGACCGATGAATTGTGGGTTTATGATCCAATCTATCTATGAATAATATTTGAATCCTCTCTGAATTCTTTTATGTATGATTGGTTATCTTTGCAAGTCTCTTCGAATTATCAGTTTGGTTTGGCCTACTAGATTGGTTTTTCTTGCCATGGGAGAAGTGCTTAGCTTTGGGTTCAATCTGGCGGTGTCCTTTCCCAATGACAGAAGGGGCAGCAAGGCACGTATTGTATAGTATTGTTGCCATCGAGGATAACAAGATGGGGTTTTATCATATTGCATGAAACTATCCCTCTACATCATGTCATCTTGCTTAAGGCGTTACTCTATTTTTAACTTAATACTCTAGATGCATGCTGGATAGCGGTCGATGAGTGGAGTAATAGTAGTAGATGCAGGCAGGAGTCGGTCTACTTGTCTCGGACATGATGCCTATATACATGATCATACCTAGATATTCTCATAACTATGCTCAATTCTGTCAATTGCTCAACAGTAATTTGTTCACCCACCGTAGAATACTTATGCTCTTGAGAGAAGCCACTAGTGAAACCTATGGCCCTCGGGTCTCTTTCTCATCATATCAATCTCCATCACTTTATTATTGCTTTGCTTTTACTTTGCATTTTACTTTTCACTTTGCATCTCTATACCAAAAATACCAAAAATATTATTTATCATCTCTATCAGATCTCACTTTCATAAGTGACCGTGAAGGGATTGACAACCCCTAAGCGCGCTGGTTGCGTTGAGCTATTGTTTTTGTGTATGTATGAGGGACTCGCGCGTAGCCTCCTACTGGATTGATACCTTGGTTCTCAAAAACTGAGGGAAATACTTACGCTACTTTGCTGCATCATCCTCTCCTCTTCGGGGAAATCCAACGCAGTGCTCAAGAGGTAGTAGTGAGCTCGTTCTGCGCCTGCTGGAAAAGAAAAAGGACAAACTCAAGCCGAAGTGGGAGGGTCTCTTCATCATCAATGAATTTCTCACCGGAGGAGTGTACAGCCTGCGTGATGCATCAGACAATCGCTTAGAGACGAACCCGTGGAATGCTGCCAGACTCCGAAGATTCTACGCCTAGAGTCATACTCTTTGTTCGCCTTCTTCTCCCTTTGTATCCATTTTCTTTATCTTTAAATTTTTCTCCGGCTCTATAGCTCTTGTGTGGCTAAACCGCACACCTATGACATACATGTTCTTAAATGTATACACTCATAATACCTGGGGGCTTCTTTTACAAGAAGCTTATTATTATTTTCCAAGCATCAAGCTCACCACATATGTGTCCTTTCTTCATATGTACCTTTTCTTCGCCATTATATGCACCGTTATGACTTAAGTTTTTGCCAAGCTGGGTTGCCTGGCTCCTGTGCATATGCCCTACGTTCCCATTTGTTCGGCTAGGGCATAAAGGGAGCACCTCTTTTTTGTTACAGCCGGGTCATCCGGACTTGTACCTCAGACTAGGTGAAGCCAAAAGCTAGCATTCTTAAGGGAATATTTGGTCGGCGGACTAAAGACGTTATACCCTAATTACAATATGAACCCCCAGATGTACGTATACGGTGATTCTTCAATCATAGTTCGGGCATGCATGCTAATGCATGTTCACCCAGGGAAATGAACCATTAACGGAACTATTCTCCCTGGAAGATGTTTCTTACAATCAACAAGTAATATAACATAGCTAGTCGGATACAACTTGTCTGTCCAAGCAACTATGACCCCTACGCCTAGTTTCCATGCATACCCCGGTCTATATTACCGCTCCGGTATTCGGAAACACTCCGCACCTTCAGACCCGGAGGTCGAAGCGAAAAGGTCTGCCATGACAATCGTTTTACAAATCCGGCTAGGGACAAATTTTTCAATTGAAGTACATAGTCACTTGGACTCAAAAACTTCTTCCTCTATGACGTCTAACAGGCTGTCTAGCTTACAATCCTGTTGGGAAAATTTGGCGGCTATCTTTACTTGGTCATATGCCAAACTAACTGGAATTTCTTGTCCATCTGACCCCCGAGGTCCGACCCAGGCCATATGATTTGGATCAAGCTTGGTGTACCGTGTTTTTACCATGGCCCAGGCCTCTCGCGCACCTTCTCGGCAGGCTGATATCTTCCATAATCGAAAGCGCCACCGAGATCCTTGGAATAGCTTCAAAAGCTCCTCCATGCTTCCTGGAAGGGAGGCGGATGGCCACAAAGCCTTGGCAACACTCCGCATTGCTTGTTGAGCTCGCTCGTGCACTTGGGACAGCTCTTGCAGCAGATCGCCTTGAGATCCAGACATTTCCTCTTCGGGACGACCAGTCAGCATAGCTGCAGACATAAATCTGTCAGTTCATTTTTCGTTGAATTACACTGAGGTAAGTTCAAAAGCATACTGAATATGCCGCCTCATAGCCTCCTATTTTCCTCTATGGCGTCAGCTAGTTGGGCTCGTACATCTTTTAGATTTTCGCCTAGCAGGGTGTTGGAATCCTGTAATTTGTTCTTATCATCCCTGACTCGTGTCAACACACGTTCGCCGGCGGCATGACGCCTTTCGGCCTCTTGTTTACCTGCCTGCGCGACTTTCAGTTCCTCTTTCAGTTGATCTGTTGATCATGTCATCGGAAACGCAACAATATTCACATTACTGGTGCATGATTATCCTTTTCCTGGATGGAGGGGAACATTACCAAGCGGTGCCTCCTTGGACTTCTCTAGTTCGGTGGTAACAACAGCTAGCTGAGTCTGGCACTTTTCCAGCTCGTGAGACAGCATGTTGTTCTTCTCTGTGAGTACCTGATTATACAATGATCCTTAAATCAGTTGCTTCAACTGTTTCAAGTCTCAGGGGCTACTGGTATATGATTACCAGATCTGTACAATGCGTACTTACCTGCATATCTTTCAAATGCTGGTCAGTGGCTCTGGCAAGCCCGTCCCGAGCAGCTCGGATGTACGCATCAGCCGAGCTGAAGGCATTGAATGCCTCTTTAGTAAAATAAGAGTCGCGAAGAGCGGCCCTCCGGCATCGATGATTCATGGCGCTCTCCACTTCAAAGTTCGTGACGGATACATTATCCAAATCCTCTGAAGGAGGACAATCCTGCATCGCTCCCGTGTCAGGCCCCGCCCTAGAGGCAAGGTCTGGAACCCGACTGGTGGAGGCGCGACCGAAAGGATCCCCGGACATAGTCCGGTGAACATTCTTCCTGATAAAATATAGCGGACAATGTCACGGTTCGATATGACTACCAGAGGGCATATTTAAAGCCATACCTCTTTGATGAAGGCTCGGCCGTGTTGTCATTTGCCTTCCTCTTCAAAGACCCGCCCGGTGTAGGAGCCGCTCTCTTATGAGATGCCTCTGATATGGCATGACGCGCCGATCGCCTCCCCTTCGGAGCACAAGACAGTGCGGTGGATGAGGCATAACGAGGAAGCTCTTTCGGAGGAGATGTCTCCTGGTTACTTACATGTGAGGCAGGAAGGAGGCCAGGATAATCGGCCATGATGGCCACTTCTGTGTCGTCATAGCTCGCCTGGTAGAAGACTCCCTCTTTGATTTCTACAAATATGTTTGGATCCTCTTCAAATCCGGGATCAAGGTCCCGGTTATGGTCATCCGGCTATGGAGCGGGACTATAAATCTCCGTGATAGCCTTCCGCCATTCCTATTAAAAATGGACGGGTAAATGTCAATTAAACATGACTCGGGGAAAGGATTGAGTAAGGAGGTGAGATTAAAACTCACCCATCTAGGGGGATTATACATGGAGAATCCCTCTTGACGCTTAAGATGAGTAAACTCCTCTTTCTCCCCTTTATACAGATCGGCCAATATTGTGGCCAGGGCGGCAGGGGTGTCCGGACCCTTTCGTTCATAGCGTGAGGCGTCATCTTCCCCATTGTAGTGACACATGGGGAGCCCACTGAATTGGAGTGGCTGAACACCTCGCATTATGGAAGTTGACATTACCTCGATTATTGATAATCCGGACTGGGCAAGTGTCCTTATCCCGCCCATTAATAGTTGAACTTCTACGTTGTCTTCCTCCTTGAGGCTCCGAGGACGCCAGCTGTGGCGTTTCCTCGATGGAGCACTAGAAAATTCGGGAAGGCCCATTCAGACTGGGTCGGGGAGAGGGACATCTTCAATATAAAACCACTCCGAGGACCACTCTTCGGATGCCTTCTTCGGCGTACCGGACAAGTATCCAGTTCCAGCTATGCGCCATATCTAGGCGCCACCCACCTCTAATATGGATCCCTTTTGGGTACGAGGGACGAGGCAGAAAAGTTTCCTCCATAAATCAAAGTGGGCCTCGCAGCCCAGGAACAGCTCGCAAAGAGCGACAAAACCCGTGATATGTAGGATGGAGGCTGGAGTGAGGTTGTGCAGTTGAAGGCCATAGTACTCTAGTAGACCTCGGAGGAAAGGGTGGATTGGAAACCCGATGGCTCTTATTAAGAAATATACGAAGCACACTCGCTCCCCCTGGTTGGATTAGGGAAATTTTTCGCCAAGGCTTCGCCTGTATAGGAGATTAATCCTGCCCGAATAGAGACTAGATCCGCGGGGGGAGGAATCCCTACGTTTGAAGCTTACTCACCTGGTCATGGGATACTGAAAATTTCTCCCAATCGCCTTTTTCGGAGCCATGGGGGCGGGAGGAAGAACTGGGAATGCTAGCCATGTTGGAATGGTTTCTCCTAGCAAGCTCTGAGGATTTTCCGCCTGGTGTGAGATGGCATCTAAGATCCAATCCACATAAATATACACCTTCCTTACATGACTAGGGTGTTATGTGCAAAAACACTCTGACCTTTCGTGTTCGCTCGACACGTCGAAGCCGAAGCAATGGAGGCGCGGAAGCCGATGGGTACGACATTAAATGAAAAGCCGAGTATAACTCTTTGGATCAGACGCTTTGAATTATTCGGAAGAAGAACCTGCCTTGCAATTCAGAAGACTATCAACGCGCTGGACACATCGTCATTGAAGTCTGGTTCGGGGGCTACTGAGGGAGTCCTGGATTAAGGGGTCCGTGGGCGTCCGGCCTATGTGATGTGGGCCGGACTGATGGGCCGTGAAGATACAAGATAGAAGACTTCCTCCCGTGTCTGGATGGGACTCTCCTTTGCGTGGAAGGCAAGCTTGGCGTTCGGATATGAAGATTCCTTCCTCTGTAAACCGACTTTGTACAACCCTAGGCCCCTCTGGTGTCTATATAAACCGGAGGGTTTAGTCCGTAGAGGCAATCACGATCATATAGGCTAGACATCTAGGGTTTAGCCATTACGATCTTGTGGTAGATCAACTCTTGTAATCATCATATTCATCAAGATCAATCAGGCAGGAAGTAGGATATTACCTCCATCAAGAGGGCCCGAACCTAGGTAAACATTGTGTCTCCTGTCTCTTGTTACCATCGACCCTGGATGCACGGTTCAGGATCCGCTAACCGAGATCCGTCAGTTTTGATACCGACACCAGCGTCGGGCGAAAAGGCTGCGATAAACCTCTTTTTGGCCATTGGCTCCTCGAGCTCCCCGGCACACAGGCGGAGGTTGAGGATGGATGCGCCGGCGATGGCTACGACCTAACAATGGTTTCGAGGGGGGCAAGGTTGTGTTTGAGGAAATAATGCGGCAACTAAAAATTTAACTAGGCGGGAGTACGTAAGAAGGCGGGGCTATTGAAAATTTGGATCAAGGGCGAGAAGATATTTTGGAGATTGCGAGGGATGCAGAGGTGGGAGTAAAATGCCGGGGCTAGTGAAAATTTGAATCAAGGGACTGAAGCAGAGCGGGAGTTTTTGGGGAGCGAGCTAGTGTGCTTGACACACCGGCTATGGACTATAGCTGATGCACCTTCTCCCATAAGCCATAGGCGTACCATACACCGGCGGTGCTCCAAGATATTTTGTACTACATCTCACACGGTTGGTGATAAAAAAACTGTGTGGGATCTACTTGATTTGAATTACATAATGGGGTCATAGCAACTATATGCCGGGGAGCTCGGGGAGCCAATGGCCAAAAAGAGGTTTATCTGCAGTGAACATGCAACTATATGTGTCTTGTAAAAGAATTGGATTTATTCAGGGTTCGTTTGGACATTTATACATTAAACTGGTTTTCTAGCCATTTCAAGTGCACAATTCAAAATTAAACTACATGCACATGCTCCGGTGCATATAAATTATTTGAAAAATCAAATCTGTGTCCTTCAGTGCATGCTTAGGTCCCATGCAAGAAACGGGAATGAATTTTTCGGGGTTCGTTTGGCCTTTTTTATACATTAACTGGGTTTTCCAGACATTTTATGTGCATAATTCAAATTTGAACTACAAGCACATGCTCCAGTGCACCAAAGTTGGTTGAAAAATCACATGTGTGTCCTTGGGTGCATCCTTAGGTCCCATGCAAGAGATGGGACTGAATTTCAAACACCAGGGCACTGTTGATTGCCGACAAAACGTTGAGATACCTGGTTTTTAAATTCTAGTAAATCCAAAACTCATTTGAAATTCATGAAACTTGGCATGCTATCATGTAGCGGCATCAACATGCCGTGGTGAAAATTTTGTCCCATTTGGGGTAGGTTTGGGTATAAGCTTCTCACAAACGAGAGCTTCTCACAACAAGCATGATGGTTTCGGTAGGGAACGTGCCACCTTTGGGGACGGAACGATATCCATTGCCTCTTATTGCTTTCTAAAAATTTCTAGTGTCAATATAGAACAACAGGAGTGTTGTGTTTAATCTTAGAATTTTTCGAGGTTCGTTTGGCCTTTTTTATACACTAACTGGGTTTTCTAGGCATTTTACGTGCATAATTCAAATTTGAACCACAAGCACATGCTCCAGTGCACTAAAGTTGGTTGAAAAATGACATGTGTGTCCTTGGATGAATTTCTAGGTCCCATGCAAGAGATGGGAGTGAAATTCAAACACCAGGGCACTGTTGATTGCCGGCAAAATGTTAAGATGCCTGGTTTTTAAATTCTAGTAAATCCAAAACTCGTCTGAAATTCATGAAACTTGGCATGCTATCATGGAGCAGCATCAACATGCCGTGGTAAAAAAATTGTCCCATTTGGGGCAGGTTTGGGTATGAGCTTCTCACAAACTAGAGCTTCTCACAATAAGCATGATGGTTTCGATAGGGAACGTCCCACCTTTGGGGACGAAATGATATCCATTGCGTCTTATTGCTTTCAATTTTTTTCTCATGTCAGCATAGAACAATAGGAGTATTGTTACAATTTTTGTCATTTTTTGGGGTTCGTTTGGACATTTTTATGCATTAACTGAGTTTTCAATGCATTTATGTGCATAATTCAAATTTGAACTACATGCACATGCTCCAGTGCATATAAATTGGTTGAAAAAACAAATCTGTGTCCTTGGGTGCATGCTTAGGTCCTATGCAAGAAATGGGAATGAATTTCAAACACCAAGGCACCGTTGATTGCCGACAAAACATTGAGATGCCTGGTTTTTAAATTCTAGTAAACCCAAAACTCGTCTGAAATTCATGAAACTTGGCATGCTATCATGGAGCAGCATCAACATGCTGTGGTAAAAACATTTGTTCCATTTGGGGTAGGTTTGGGTATATGCTTCTCACAGACCAGAGCTTCTCACAACAAGCACGATGGTTTCAATAGGGAACGTCCCACCTTTGGGGACTAAACGATATCCATTGCCTCTTATTGCTTTCAATTTTTTTCTCGTGTCAACATAGAACAACAGGAGTGTTGTGTCAATTCTTGTGATTTTTCAGGGTTCGTTTGGACATTTTTATGCATTAACTGAGTTTTCAATGCATTTATGTAGATAATTGAAATTTGAACTACATGCACATGCTCCAGTGCATATAAATTGGTGTAAAAATCAACTATGTGTCCTTGGGTGCATGCTTAGGTCCCATACAAGAAATGGGAATGAATTTCAAACACCAGGGCACCGTTGATTGCCGGCAAAACGTTGAGATGCCTGGTTTTTAAATCCTAGTAAATCCAAAAATCGTTTGAAATTCATGAAACTTGGCACGCTATCATGGAGCGGCATCAACATGCCGTGGTAAAAAATTTGTCACATTTGGGGCAGGTTTGGGGATATGCTTCTCACAAACGAGAGTTTCTTACAACAAGCCGGATGGTTTCGGTAGGGAACGTCCCACCTTTGGGGACGAAACGATATCCATTGCCTCATATTGCTTTCAAAAAATTTCTCGTGTCAATATAGAATAATAGGAGTGTTGTGTCAATTTTTGTGATTTTTCGGGGTTCGTTTGGACATTTTTATGCACCAATTGAGTTTTCAATGCATTATTGGGCATAATTCTAATTTTAACTACATGCACATGCTCCAATGCATATAAATTGGTTGAAAAATCAAATATGTGTCCTTGGGTGCATGCTTAGGTCCCATGCAAGAAATATGAATGAATTTCGAACACCAGGGCACCGTTGATTGCCGGCAAAACGTTGAGATGCCTGGTTTTTAAATTCGAGTAAATCCAAAAGTCGTCTGAAATTCATGAAACTTGGCATGCTATCATGGAGAGGCATCAACATGCCATGGTAAATTTTTTTGTCTCATTTGGGGAAGGTTTGGGGATATGCTCTCACAAACCAGAGCTTCTCACAACAAGCCGGATGGTTTCGGTAGGGAACGTACCACCTTTGGGGACTAAACGATATCCACTTCCTCTTATTGCTTTCAAATTTTTTTTCTCATGTCAACATAGAACAACAGGAGTGTTGCCTCAATTTTTGGGATTTTTTGGGGTTCGTTTGGACATTTTATGCATTAATTGAGTTTTCAATGCATTTATGTGCATAATTCAAATTTGAACTACATGCACATGCTCTAATGCATATAAATTGGTTGAGAAATCAAATATGTGTCCTTGGGTGCATGCTTAGGTCCCATGCAAGAAATGGGAATGAATGTCAGACACCCTGCCACGGTCACTCGGCCGCAAACATTGAGATACCTGGTTTTTAAATTCTAGTGAATCCAATGCTCGTCCGAAATTCATGAAACTTGGCATACTAGCATGGAGCGACATCAACATGCCATGGTAAATTTTTTGTCCCATTTGGGGCAGGTTTGGGGATATGCTTCTCACAAACCAGAGCTTCTCACAACAAGCGTGACGGTTTCGGTAGGGAACGTCCTACCTTTGGGGACGAAATGATATCCATTGCCTCTTATTGCTTTCAAATTTTTCTCATGTCAACTAGAACAACATGAGTGTTGTGTCAATTTTTGGGATTTTTCGGGGTTCGTTTGGACATTTTTATGCATTAATTGAGTTTTCAATGCATTTATGTGCACAATTCAAATTTGAACTGCACGCACATGCTCTAATGCATATAAATTGGTTGAAAATTCAAATCTGTGTCCTTGGGTGCATACTTAGGTCCCATGCAGGAAATTGGAATGAATTTCAAACACCAGGGCACCGTTGATTTCCGGCAAAACGTTGAGATACTTTGTTTTTAAATTCTAGTAAATCCAAAACTCGTCCGAAATTCATGAAACTTGGCATGCTTTCATGGAATGGCACCCGACATGTTGTGGTATTTTTCGTGTCCATTTTGAGAGAAGGCTCCCTCGAATAATAGCCAACAAATGCATTTTGAAAAAATAGCTTCCACTTTAATATCTCAAACGATTGTATAATTCAAATTGTGTGCGTTCTGTCAACCATTCACATGACACCACGTGTCTTCGTTTTAATGGCTATAGGAGGTGTCGTGCGGACAGCTGCTTGACCTTGACTGAATGGGAGGCGTGCAAGCGGAGTCCGGTGCGCAGGCTTACCGAGAGGCGTGCAAGCTGTCCTCCAATGCGCAGGCTCACCGGGAAGCGTGCGAGTTGTACGTTGCGCAGGCTCACTAGGAAGCGAGCCCTTTGACTTCCATGGTCGCCTGCCTTCCTCTCCATTAATGGCGCCCAAGCCGCTATTTAATACGGGGGCCTTACTGTCTGCCTCCCATTCCCCTCCCTTCCACAGACCTCCACCAATGCCATGGCGCAGAATGATCATCTGCCACTAGTCTTCAAGTTTGGTGAAGTCGGCTCCGAGCCGGAGGAGATAGAAAATAAGGAGGAATGGGGCCTCATGGACATGGCCCAGAACGAGCTGGATGTCGGTGTCAAAACCGGCGGATCTCGGGTAGGGGGTCCTGAACTGTGTGTCTAAGGTTGATGGTAATAGGAGACAAGGGACACGATGTTTACCCAGGTTCGGGCCCTCTCTATGGAGGTAATACCCTACTTCCTGCTTGATTAATCTTGATGAATATGAGTAACAAGAGTTGATCTACCTCGAGATCATAATGGCTAAAACCCTAGAAGTCTAGCCTATGGGATTATGATTATCTCTATGGACTAAACCCTTCGGTTTATATAGACACCGGAGGGGATTGGGGTTATACAAAGTCGGTTACAGAGAAAGGAATCGTCATATCCGAACGCCAATCTTGCCATCCACGCCAAGGTGAGTCCCATCCGGACACGGGTGAGAGTCTTCGGTCTTGTATCTTCATAGCCCATCAGTCCAGCCCATGTCCAATAGGACGGACGCCCGAGGACCCCTTAGTCAAGGACTCCCTCACTAGCCACTGAACCAGGCTTCAATGACGAGGTGTCCGGCGCGTAGATTGTCTTCGGCATTGCAAGGCAGGTTCCTCCTCCGAATACTCCAACACAGCCTTTGAACACAACGAACATGACTGGATCTGCAAAACAAGTACCACACACCACCGCAGAGAGTATAATATTTCATGAGTCCAATCTGCTGACAACTTTTTGTAATGTGATATCATGTCCTTGCCCAGTTATTATTTTGAACCATTTTTCGGCCTGCCGCTCCGTATTTTGAGATGCGGTTTTATTGGCACATCTTGTCAAAGCACAGATCGTGTCCCCTTATTGCGGGATTCTCATCAATACGGGTATGGGTAATCCAACCATGCCATCAGCATGGCCCCTGGGGAATATGTGAGTTTTATGGCGAGTGGGGAGGCGCTTGATATTCACTGCCTTTATAAGGATATAAGGATTCACATCTTTCACCCATGCCTTCTCTCTTTCCGCCTACCCACTCTCTAGCTCCAGCACCCAAGTTCTCATCTTTTCTACCTCAAGAAAGCACTCCGACCATGTCCGGAGCGCAGGGCAAGTGGATGGCCTCCACCGTCAAGGATAAGGACATCACCCAGCTTTGGGGGCCGGATATTTGGCCAAGGAGGTCGCCCATCGGCTTCTGACCGAGGGACAGATCGTGCCTACCCCGAAGCCCCATGAGAGGGTAGTTTTCCACTCCACCCCTTCGTCCGCGGGCTCATGTTCTACTATGGGCTGGATTTCCATGATCTGGCCCCAAATTCCTTCCTCACTATCTCGGCATTCATCGTCGTGTGTGAGGCTTTCCTCCGCATCCCACCACACTTAGGATTGTGGCTGAAGACCTTCAATGTAAAACTAAAGGTGGTGGGTGGCCAACACGCAGAGTGCGGAGGCGCCATGGTGAGCAAAATGTCCAACATCCCGTGGCCCAAAGGCACCTTCGTGGAGACCGTCAAGGGGTGGCATAAGTTGTGGTTCTACGTCACAGAGCCTCGCGACAGTACCTGGGCCGCGGCTCCCGAATTCAAATCCGGGGCCCCAACGTGGCTTACCTCCTGGCAAGAGGAGGGCCTGGGATGGTCTTCGTGAGACGAGTTGACAGCGCTTCAGACGCGCATCAGGAGCATGATGGACAAGAACGTCAAGCTTGTCGATGTGATTCAGGTGATGCTAGTTCGTCATATCCTTCCATACGAGAACCGGGCTTGCCACCTATGGGAGTTCGATCCGGCCGAGCACAAGACCTTGCAACGGTTCTTCGGAACTACACACGAAGATATCTGGAATGTGCTCTTCAAGGCCAACGAGACGTGGCCGAAGACGACCGAGGACCATGGGCACAACCTGGCCCATCCCACTAGTTCGGTAAGTTTTCCGTGCTTCAAGGTGTATCCTTTACTTGCTTACTCAAGGAGGATGTCCGAACTGCCCTATTTGTTTTTTCAGGGGTGGACAAAGAAGGCGGAGCGGATTTAGTGTCCGGCTCTCCTGCCCGAGGAACCAGCCATCCCGCTACTGGCGGAGATGCTGGTTCCGGCGCCCTACAAGGCGCTGGAGAGGAAGGCCAAGAAGAAGGCCAAGGGGACCAGAGGTGGCCTCCATCCCAAGGGTACTTCGGACATGGCGTCCGAAGACGCCGAAACTCACTCCGCCGCTGAAGATGACGAGGAGGAGGAAGAGGAAGAAAAAAGAAACTCCCCCCTCCCCGAGGGGGAAAGAAGAGGGCAGCCTCCCCAAATCTGAAGGCGGAGGCGTCCAAGAAGGGGAAGGTCTCCCTCACGGATAGCTTCGCGTGGGACATCGATAGCAACCCAGAATGGCGCCCCCAAGATAAGCCCCTGGCCGAATCGTGAGTATTCAAAGACCCTGACGCATTCATATATCAGCATCTTTACTTCATAATTTTAACATGTTGAATCATGTACTAGCAGTCCGGCTCGTTCTGCCCTCCAGCGATCCTCGTCTTCGGGGAACTCGCTGGACCCGAAGGTGATGGACAGCGGGTCCCTTCCAGCGGCCTCCTCTCCTAGGGCCATGGACGACACCGAGGTGTTTTCCCGAAGGATCCCAGGCCAGGGAGAGACGCGGGACGCCGTCAGAGCGGCGCCAGAGGGCGAGACCTCGGCCGTCGGACACATGGGGGAGCAGATCCCCATGGAGACTAGCGATGGGGGCCATGTCCAATTTGGCCCCCAGCCGAATACGATCTCGGAGACCTATATGGCTGCGGAATCTGGGAAGCAGCTTCCTTCGTCGGAAGGAGGTGTGCCCATTCCGCTGGTGACCTGTGTCCAACCAGAGGCACCGGGTACTTTACTGGAAGCGCTATGAAGTGCTTCCATCATTGAGGAACACCGTACCCTCATGGGTGCGGTGATTGAGAAGATTCAGTCCGCGGAGAGCGGACTAACCGAAGCCTGCACAAGCCTTTTAACCGGTTTTGAGGTAAACAATGCAATTTGTGAAAAGAAAGTCACACTATAGACAGTAGCCCTTGAGACTCTGTCTGGTGTTTGGAAAGAAGAGCCGAACAGAGGATCAAATAATTTTTCGCAGGAGACTAACTAGATATGTCTATGTGAACAAGCAGGTGTCGCTGCTAGCAGCGACTCCCATGCTGCCGAAGTTTCCGTACTGAGGCAGAGTCTGGAGCGGGTCGAGGAAGAGCTCGGCCAAGTGAAAAAGCAGCTGGAGGACAAGCAGGGTAAGTAATGACCTATTCGGGTGTAGCAAGATATGAATTGCTTGTGTTGATCGTATGATAATTTGTAGGAGCAGCGTCTGAGGTGGAAACCCTCAAGGCAGCGCTGGCCGTAGCCCAGAAAGGGCAGCAGATGAACATGTCGTCCACGAGAAGCACGAGGCCAGGGTCGGTGAGGTTCAGCAGGAGCTACAGGACGCCGTGAAGAAATGTGAGTCCTTGGAGCGCAAGAATGCGAACCAAGAGTCCGAACTTGCCAAGGCCCGTCAAAGTGCACAAGAGGCCCAGGTCGAAGCCCAGGGCGCCCTCCAGGAAATACAAGAGGCCAAGAAAATCGCGGCGGGTAAGGCTTTTATTATGTAGAGCAAGTATGTGAAGAAGAGATATCTCTTTCTAACCCGGATTTGGAGTTCTCCAGGGGCGTTTGCGGATCTTCCACGTAGCGTTTACGATGCTGCGGGATTCTTCCGAGCCGAAGAGGGGAGCTCAATGGAGAAGCTGCTCTAGTCGCAATACCTTGCGCCAGAACATCCGGTGCCCTTTAGTGACCATCTAAAACAGCTGGTCGAGCTGCATAGGGTGGCCGAACTAGCCATGAAGGATTTAATAATCCGGTTGTGGCCTGCAGAAGCTATACTCGGCAGCTACTTCAGACTCGTGAAGCGGCCGGTCGATGCCTGCCCTCGGCTTAACGCCATCAAGCGGTCGGTCTGCATAGAAGGTGCGCGGATGGCCTTCGCCCGTGTCAAGATACAATGGGCGGAGATCGACGCCGTCAAGCTCGCGACCGAAGGACCGCCCGCGGGCAAGGAGCACCGCATGCCCGAGCGGTATTTTGAAGATGTTCTAAAGGGATCCCGCATTATGGTGGAGCAATGTGCTAAGGACATTAATTTTGAATGAATTCATTCATGTTATCCCGTCCTGTATGATGAAAACAAGGCTGATATGTAATATAATGCTTTGCTGTTTATTATTTAAAATTTTACATCCTGTGCGGCCGTTTTATCAAGTCTGAGAGTTGGCCAGTCGTCAGCTTCAGCCCCCACATAGGTTGTATAGGGGTGTTCGGGATGAATCTAAACACTCTTTATCCAAGAATTTGGTCCTTGAAGGAGGTGTTCAGTGCGACGAACCAGACAATCGGACTATGTGGCTTTATCACCCCCACTTAGCCATAGGAGTTTGACAATAAAAATTTAGGTGCAGCCCCTAGTATCCGAACTAGTGTGTTGTAAACACCTGATCGGATAGGAATCAATTCATCACATAATGTGGAAAAAATCGCTAAAGATTTGAAAACTCTGAAGAGCTAACCGGCTCACGCCGCATAATGACAGTCGGTTTTCGGCTTTCTCTACTGAGGTGCTCATCCGGATAAACCAGGGCACAATCGCAGTAGTTCTCCCTTTACTACCCTAGCCGATATAGCGAAACGTAAGGTAGTAAGCACAGGAGCCGGGCAACCCAACTATTGACCAAAGACATGATTCGGAGCCAATGCATATAATGCTAAATTCAGGGTGCCGAACTATATTGTAAAAAGTGTTCGGACTTTGTTGCCATATTATGGGGCACAATGAAGCCCCTGGCGGATTAAAGCGTACCAAAGTGTACGGGTGCGATTTGATAAGATTATCAAAAGAGCAAGCTAGTGCCGCAGAAGTTGGGCTGTAAACTGTTTCCATTATAGTTTGATTGATACGTCTAAGCATATTTGTACAAGTAGTGCAATAAGCATCAGGGCTATTAAATATGCCACAACCAAGGGAGAGCTGCGTGCGGGTCCTGAAAACAGGTGGAGTGATCGTTAAAGAGACCACCTAGAAATTCCCTTATACGTCAATGCTTTTTGCCGTCTTGGTGTATCTATTCTTTCAAAAGGACATGTGATCAGGCCGTCAGGAAGGGCCTGTAGAAAAGAAACCTGAAAAGGGGGGAAAAGAAAAGGAAAGAAAAAATGAAACAATGTGTGTCTAGGGAGGTCGAGCCGTATTATGGATCACAATCTAGTTATGCCTCCGTCTATGCCCATGGTATTTTGAGTGCGTAGTTATGTACGCGCGGAACAAACGCCGCCACTTGGTAGGGTCTGGGACGGAGGCCGAATTGCTAGTCGAGCTCTTGACGAGCTGGGATGTCCTGCTGTAGAGTAATCCGGACTCGTTTGATAGTGTCCGGGAGCTCGGCCACCGAATTAAGGTTCTACTTGAAGAGGCTGCTCTGTACTTCTGCTCCTCGGTACGGAGGGAGTGTTCCATGTTTCCATTGACTGTTATGATGCTGCGTGGTTCGGGCATCTTGAGCTTGAGATAAGCATAGTGTGGCACCATGTTGAATCGAGCAAATGTGGTTCGTCCCAGCAGTGTGTGATAGCGACTGCGGAAAGGGACGATATCGAAGATCAACTCTTCACTTCGTCCAGTGATCCGAAGACAACCTCTAGTGTGATTGAGCCCGTACAGCGGGTCTCTACACCTAGTATGACTCCTTTAAAGGTAGTCTTTGTGGGCTTGATCCTTGAGGGATTAATACCCATTTTGCGCACTGTATCCTGATAGAGCAGGTTCAGGCTGCTGCCACCATCCATGAGGACTCACGTGAGATGGAATCCGTCAATGATTGGGTCAAGGACCAGTGCGGCTGACCCGCCATGACGGATACTGGTGGGATGGTCCCTGCGATCGAAAGTGATTGGGCAGGAAGACCATGGGTTGAACTTTGGCACGACTGGCTCCATCACGTAGACGTCCCTAACCGCGTGCTTGCGCTCCCTCTTGGGGATATGGGTAGCGTATATCATGTTCACTGTTTTAACTTCGGGGGAGGGGGACTTCTTCTGTCCCCCTGTGTTCGGCGGACAAGACTCCTCATCATCGTCATTGCTTTGCGACCCCTTCTCCTTGTTCTCGGCATTTAATTTGCCGGCCTGTTTAAAAAACCAACAGTCCATGTTGGTATGATTGGCTGGTTTGTCTGGGTGCCATGGATCTAGCATGGACGATCGAGTATGCGGTCCAAGCTGGATGCATCCAGATTGTTTCTTTTATATGGCGTCTTCCGTTGGCCAGACTTGGAGCCACTGAATCCGGCGTTGACCGTCATGTCATCGGTATTGTCACCATTGCTTCGACGCTTGTGCCTATTGTGTCGAGGCCTGCCGTTGCTGTTTTTGATCTCAGAGGTGCCAGCCTCGCCTGCAGTATTTTTGCTATGGGCTAGCCAACTATCCTCGCCCATGCAAAAACGGGTCATGAGTGCCGTGAGGGCTGCCATGGAGTTTGGCTTTTCTTGGCCGAGGTGACGGGCGAGCCATTCGTCGCGGATGCTATGCTTAAAGGCTGCTAGGGCTTCGGCATCCGGACAGTTGACGATCTAGTTATTTTTAGTTAGGAACCTGGTCCAAAATTTCTTGGCTGACTCTCCGGGCTGTTGAACTATGTGACTTAAGTCATCAGCATCCAGATGTCCTACGTATGTACCTTGGAAGTTGTCGTGGAAGGCGTCTTCCAAGTCCTCCCAGCTGCCAATAGAGTTTTCAGGCAGACTGTTTAACCAGTGCCGAGCTGGCCCTTTGAGTTTTAGGGGGAGGTATTTGATGGCGTGAAGGTCATCACCGCAGGCCATATGAATATGGAGAAGAAAATCTTCAATCCATACCGCGGGATCTGTTGTTCCATCGTATGATTTGATGTTCACGGGTTTAAACCCATCAGAGAATTCATGCCCCATTACTTCATCAGGGAAGCAAAGAGGGTGTGCGGCGCCTCTATATCGGGCCGTATCGCGACGTAGCTCGGATGGAGTCCGTCTGCGGCATTCGGACCGGGCGTGATTAGGCTTGTTATGTCCGAATAGATAGCCGTCGTCGCGTGTCGGGGCACACCCCCGTGATCCGTAGATCGATCTGGTATGTCCTTCTCTACTTTGCAGGTCCTGCCAAAGGTCGTATGTATATGCCCGAGCTGTTTTATCCCTTCCTTTACAGCGAGGTAGTACAGGTTGGTGTTCGGCTTGGGTTGCTGCTTTGTCCCGACCACGTGGTGGTCGGTCAGCCGTATTGTGCGCTCACGGTACGGGCTCCAACGCCTCGTCATCAAATTGAGGTGGCAATTTGCGCTTCGGGTAACTTTTGAGTGGTCGCTTGAGGCTGTATTCCTCGGCTGCTAGGACATTGGTCCATCTGTCATTGAGCAGATCTTGATCAGCTTGAAGTTGTTGTTGCTTCTTTTGCAGGCTCCTTGCAGTGGCTATTAGCATGCGCTTAAAGCGCTCCTGCTCGAGAGGTTCCTCAGGCACTATAAAATCCTCGTTGCCGAGGCTCACCTCATCCTCAGAGAGTGGAAGATAATTACTATCCTCCGAGTCTTCGTGCGCGGCCTATTCATCAGGGCTGACTCGCCCATCTTCCCGTTCGTCCTGTTCGGAAGTTGCCTCAACAGGGTCTTCATTGTCTCCGGCATTGTCTAGAGTATGTTTTCTCCTGTGCTGGTATTGCTATCTTTTTCACGGCATGACTTAGAGCGGCGTTGCTGTCGTCGGTGCTTTGGCTATATCTCAGGAGGTTTATCTTCCACTAGGTCTTCTTTATCATCATCGTTAAATTCTTTGGGTGTGTCCACCATGTGTATGTCATAGGAGGAGGTGGTCGTCCAGCGCCCAGTAAATGGCGAGTTTTGGGCCTGCTCCTCTTCGGCATCGTCGTCCATACCGTCGATGTCTCCGGAGTCGTAGTCGAGCATGTCGGTTAGATATTCGATAGTGGATATTAAGTTGGAGGTGGGTGGGAAGCGAAATTCCCCGTCATTAGCCCCCAGTTCAAACCGGATATAATTCGGCTCTGAGTCCCCTGCTAAAGAGAGGGGGTTTAATGAGTTTAACACATCGCCTAAACGTGAGTGCCAGAAGATGTCTGCGGAACTGAATTCGACGATCGGCGCCTGGTAAGGCTCGGCGGATGCGGTTGCACGTAGTTCGGAACCAGTGGCCGGCGATGAATCTGGGGGTCCGGTGACGCAGACACCGCTCGAGGTTGGGTCTGTGTGCGGCTCCAACGCCATTGAGTCTGCGGCTTCCGTGGCAGGGTTAAGATTCCCGTCTTCGGAAGGCATAAGCTGCTCCAGATCTAGCGCCAGAGCGCTTACCGACGCAATCTATTGGGTATGGTCCGATGGTAGATTTAGGCCGTGTTCATCATGGTGGCAGGGAGCGGCTGCCATGGGCTCAAATCCGTTGAAGATCAAGTCACCACGAATATCAGCAACGTAGTTCAAGCTTCCAAACCTGACCTGACTACCTGGGGCGTAGCTGTCGATCTGATCTAGATGGCCAAGCGAGTTGGCCCACAGTGCGAAGCCGCTGAATACGAAGATCTGGACAGGGAGAAAGAAATCCCCCGGGCAACGTTGTTGTAGATGATGGATGGAGCCATCGAACCTTGTGATGACGACACAATGGAACTCTCAATGAAAGCACCAATTTCGGTGTCAAAACCGGTGGATCTCGGATAGGGGGTCCTGAACTGTGCGTCTAAGGTTGATGGTAATAGGAGACAGGGGACACGATGCTTACCCAGGTTCGGGCCCTCTCTACGGAGGTAATACCCTACTTCCTGCTTGATTGATCTTGATGAATATGAGTATTACAAGAGTTGGTCTACCTCGAGATCGTAATGGCTAAAACCCTAGAAGTCTAGCCTATGGGATTATGATTATCTCTATGGACTAAACCCTCCGGTTTATATAGACACCGGAGGGGACTAGGGTTATACAAAGTCGGTTACAGAGAAAGGAATCGAACGCCAAACTTGCCATCCACGCCAAGGAGAGTCCCATCCGGACATGGGTGAGAGTCTTCTGTCTTGTATCTTCATAGCCCATCAGTCCGACCCATGTCCAACAGGTCGGACGCCCGAGGACCCCTTAGTCATGGACTCCCTCACTAGCCACGGCGGTTGCTGCCCCCGCTCCTGTCCCAGCTCCCATCCCCACGCCCGCACCAGCGACCATCCCCATAGCATTGACGGGCTGGTCGCCGAGCACTATCACAGAGCTGGAAGCCGCGGGCGTTAGCGAGGTCTCCGCGGACCCGTGCGAGCTCGTGTACATGCCAGCGCCAGCGCCTGTGCACGTGCGCGTTGGCCCCCGTGCGTTTGGCTACACCCTCCGCGCCCGTGCCCCTGCCCGTGCGTGCCCCTTCACCCACCACGGTGCCGGTCCCCGTGCGTTTGGCTACACCCGCCGTGCCCGTGCCCGCGCGCGCGCCCCCCTCAGCAGCATGGGACGCTGCCGTCGACCGCTACCTCTCAGCGGCGCTAGTTGTCGTCCTCCCGCACCCTGCCTGTCGATCGCACAATGACATGATGTTTGATTTACAAGTTAAGAACATTTTGTGTTGCCTTGAAGACTTCAACAACGGCATTCTGGAGGATGACAACGAAAACGACGGCGCAGCACGCCGCCGCCGGAAATAGTTCTTTTGGGAGTATAATACTGTTTCTTGAATTCTCGACCATATGAATATAAATTCACAGTGTGACTGAATGAAAGATATGGTTTGAACGAACTTTCCTTTTTCTCTCTTAATGTACAGACTTATCAAACGATTTTATTTTGAAAAAAATGTCAATGGTTTTTAAATATAAAACACTCATCGCAAATATTTTAGTTAGAACACCCGTACGCAAACCTATAGCTTCCCCAGGAAGCAAAGGGAAAATGTGTTGAGCAGGATTTCTGCATCCCTTCAACGCAAACGGTTGTTTTGCATGACCCGTGTGCAACCACGTAGAAACAATTGGGTAAGATTTGCATCTATCATTTTGGGTATGTTGCCATTTGTCAAACTGGAAAGATTGGCATTTTTTTTACCTAGTAACATTGCAATTTGTCAATCTTGTAACACCGCGATTTGTCAAAATATGCAGGTAAAAATCACTAGGACTGTCTAATTTTTGCAACTAAAATCACTAGCACTGTTCATATGGGCACCACTAGCAGGCGTGAGTTGATGGAAGCATATGCAAATGTACCATTGATTACATACAACAAGTCATCAACCCACAACGACAACGAGGATACATGTTGGATATAGATCATTTCCAACAAAACATTCTAGTAAAGTAAAGTTTTTCTCACACAACAAATAACAAAGCGATGAAATGAACTTCAGCTCAACCACTCGTCGGCGTTGGAAACGCTTTCTTTGAACCAAAAGTGTTTCTCTGGGAAGGGCCAGCTACTGTCAATCTCGAGACCAACGCAGGACTGATCATCCAGGCTGAAGCGGCCTATGTCAGGACCCATATTGGGACGGTAGGGAAGCATAGCAATGTCCGTATAGATATAGTTGCTTCTGATAAATGGTAGTAACGTTGTGTCAACAACAGCTGGATCGCCTTCCACCATCATTGGATAGCTTTGTCCAAGGAAGAGCGAGTTTCCTCCAAGACTTTCAATACTGAACCAGGGAGAAGGTGTTGGCGCTAGTACACTAGTATCCATCCCGAATACCCTGCAACGGATGTTGGAATGGGTCCGGAGAGTGTGACCATGCGAGACAACACCTGCTTCCTTAGTAACATCAGCAATGCCCTATATACAGACAAGAAGAGGTGATCCATCATAATAAGTTGCCAAGCGCCACTGAGTATATGGGTCCTCATGCTCGTGATCATCAGCATCATCATCTCCCCCTTGGTTATAAAAATTTTCAAGTATAGGTGGTGGAATATTCACAGGACCTTGGAAACACAAGAAGGTTAATTCGTAAAGGGAAACTAGCTAACCCGCATGCATGTGGATGAAACAATTATAATTACGGTGGAAGACAAACATACCAAGCATCAGGATTCCAAGCAAAAATAGTGCCACGAGTGGTGGTAGCAAACACAAGACCCTCGTATTGAATTGCATCACAGTACTCATCCGTGTACAGAAATTGATTTTTGAGCAATATCCATCGAGGCGTGGAAGTAAGGAAGGCAACAAGCTTGTCAAAGATAGCAACAACTTCATAGTTCGTGTAATCCCAAGAGCGGTTGGGAACTCGACATATTGCTATCTTCCATAGACGACAGTCACCATGATTGTATTTAACTCACGTAGAATACCAGTGTACTCAACCTCTGGGCAGCCTGAGATTTTTGGAAGTGGAACCTGGTGACGAGTGTACACATTCACAAGTTCCCACTCGCAGTTGTACCCAATATAAACAACCCAACCTCCATTTGCGCCTGCCCAAGCCTTGCCCTCAAGCGATGGCATCTTAACATCATACGTATCATTATCAAGCGGCATCAAGTTGCACAAGGCGAGGATTCCCTCGTCCCCGCGCTAGTCAGCAGGGTCACGGCGAAGAAGATAGGGGAGATCAAACCGCTCTTGAACCCTTGGGTTCCTTGTAATGATGTTATTAGTTGAGTCGAGAATGGTCTTGAACGAACCTGCCATGCTAGCCGAGGTGATGATGTCGCACCGATCTATGAGTTCCTCCACCACGTCATCTTTCAGATCGGGGCAAGAATAGCGGGGTCATTTCCGGCCTGTTCCCTCCATGCAGAAGATGATCGAACAATGGCAGAAGGAAAGGTGAAGGCAAATGGAGGGAGGAAGAGCTTGCAATAGCAGTTCCAAATCAAGAGGGAAAGGCGAAGAGGCAGTGGACGGTTGCCACGGTACAAGAGGCTAGTGGGGAGCAAACAGTTGCCACAAAGGTCACACACTAATGACAAGGCCGAGTGAACCGCGTGCCGTATATCGCACACACCTTGATCTGGCTGACTGTTTCTTTTGTGTTGCCTAATCACAAACAGTTCATTCGAGTGAACCGTATGTTGTACATCGCACACACCTTAAACTGGCTAGCCTTTTCTGTTCTCTTGTCTCAACGCAAACAATTCATCCGAGTGAACCGCATGCCATATATTGCACACACCTTGATCTGGCTGACCGTTTCTTTTGTGTTGCCTAATCACAAATAGTTCATCCAAGTCAACCATATGTTATATATCGCACACACCTGCATCTGGCTGCCCGTTTCTTTTGTGTTGCCTCATCGCAAACAGTTAATTGAACTAAACCGTATGCCCTGCATCGCACACGCAACTAAAATCTGAACTGTGTTTGATGCATCTGTCATCGCGAACGTTTTGCACCTTTTTTGACGGTTTTTAACGCCACCGTTTGCGATTATTGCATCACACACAGTTTCGTCAAAGGGTCTCTGATCATAGTGTCACGTTAGCAGCATCCTGCAGTAGTGTAGTTCTTGAATTGTTTTTTAGTTAAGCCGCCACTGGGTCACCCCTTTAGATACACAGGTTGATGCCCGGCGGCTTATAGAGTCCCAGTCGGCTTATACACAACATGTCCGGCTCGGTGACTAATTAGGCTTGCCTTACAATACAAGTTAACCATATGGCGGTTCATCCTTTCGGGCCTCAAGTCATCTCTGGGCCTTGGGCCTTCAACAGGCTTCTTTCATGACCCGCCATCTTCACTATTAACTCGCCAGTGGTATGACTCGGCCCCTCCTGGGCAGGTTATACCCAATAGTTATATCCCCAACAACAACCCACCAGGGCGCGCCTGGGGGTCCTGGCGCACCTAGGTGGGTTTTGCCCACCTGGTGCACCTCCCTCTGATATTATTTGCACCAGAAATTCTTAAATATTCAGAAAAAATTGTATTAAATTTTCAGTGTATTTCGAGAACTTTTATTTTTGGGTCATTTTTTATTGCACGGGAAATTCAGAAAACAGACAAAACATGGAATTTTATTTAACTAATAAAAACAGAAAACAGAAGGTAGGGACAGAAGGTAGTGCTCACTAAATTCATCAACTTCATACCTCTCAAAATGATCTATTAATAAGGTTGATCAAGTCTTATTAACAACCACTTTCGATTAATATGAAACCAAAGAACTTTCGTAAATCACTAAGTTACCTCAACGGGGATATGAATGTCCCCAACACTAAGCATTTGATATTTCTTTTTGAAAGTAGGTAGAGGTAGTTGAAAACTTCCAATAGTGATTGTCGGAGATTTTTCAATAATATTAATACCAATCACTTGGAATTGTTTCTTCGGAAAGTGCACCGTATGCTCAGTACCATTGATATGAAAAGTGACCTTGCTTTTATTGCAATCAATAACAGCCCCTAGAGTATTCAAGAAGGGTCTACCAAGGATAATCAACATGTTGTTGTCCTCGGGCATCTCAAGTATAACAAAGTCAGTCAAAATAGTGACATTAGCAACAACAATGGGCACATCCTGACAGATACTGATAGGTATGGCAGTTTATTTGTCAGCCATTTGCAAAGATATTTCAGTAGGTGTGAGTTTATTCAAATCAAGTCTTTTATATAAAGAGAAAGGCATAACACTAACACCAGCTCCCAAATTACATAAAGCAGATTTCACATAATTTCTTTTGATGGGGCAAGGTATATTTGGTATTCCCAGATCTCCAAGTTTTAGGTACTCCATCTTTAAAAGTATAATTAGCAAGCATGGTGGAGATTTCAGCTTCCAGTATTTTTTTCTTATTGGTGATGATGTCTTTCATGTACTGTGCATAAGGAGGCATTTTCAAGATATCAGTCAAGCGAGTACGCAAAAAGACTAGCCTTAGCATTTTAGCAAAGCGCTCAAATTCTACATCATCTTTCTTTTTAGTTGACTTAGGTGGAAAGGGCATAGGTTTTTGAACCCATGGTTCTCTTTCCTTACCATGTTTTCTAGCAACAAAGTCTCTTTTATCATATCTTTTATTCTTGGGTTGTGGATTATCAAGATCAACTGTTTGTTCTATCTCAACATCATTGTCTGGTTCTTTATTATTTGTTTGAGTGTCTTCATGAACCTCATCATTATATTTTTGATTATCAGAAGGTGAGTGTTCACTACCAGATTGAGTTTCAGCATCAGAGATAGAAACTTCTTTATCATTATCAGGAGGTTTTTCTACTTCAGGTTCACTAGAGGCATGCAAAGTCCTATCATTTTTCTTCTTATTTTTCTTTTTAGAAGGACTACGTGCATCAGTGTTAACCCTTTGAGAGTCTTGTTCAATTCTTTTTGGGTGTCCCTCAGGATAAAGTGGTTCCTGAGTCATTCTACCTCCTCTAGTCATTACTCTAACAGCATGATCATTGATATTATTATTCATTTCATTTAGCAAATCTCTTTGAGATTTAGCAACTTGTTCTAACTGAGTTTGAACCATAGAAGCATGCTTCCCCACACCTCTAACAACATTTGAGATTCTAAATAACAAGTCACTCAAGCGAGCAATCATATCAGAATTGTATTTCAATTGTTTCATAACATTTGCATTCAAATGATCTTGCTTTCTAATATAATTTTCAAATTCATAAAGGCATTGGCTAGGGTGCATATTGTGAGGATTATCATTATCACTAAATTTCATTAGAGAATTTACCTCTGCCACCTTAGGTGGTGATGATGTATCAAGCCCATGTATTTCTTCAATAGGAGGTAAATTTTTGACATCCTCAACTTTAATACCCTTTTCCTTCATAGATTTCTTTGCCTCTTGCATATCTTTAGGACTGAGATATAGGATACCCCTCTTCTTAGGAGCGGGTTTAAGCGGTGGTTCGGGAGGAGTCCAATCATCATAGTTTTTCAATATGTTATTGATTTCCTAATAGTTCTTTCCCTGAAAACACAACTAGCACAACAATCTAGGAAATCCCTAGAAGCATCGGTTAGTCCATTATGGAAGATATCAAGTATTTCATTTTTCTTAAGAGGATGATCAGGAAAAGCATTAAGCAATTGGAGAAACCTCCCCCAAGCTTGTGGGAGACTCTCTTCTTCAATTTGCGCAAAGTTAAGTATTTCCTGTAAGGCAGCTTGTTTCTTATCAGCAGGAAAATATTTTTCAGAGAAGTAATAAATCATATCCTGGGGACTAGGCGCACAACTAGGAGCAAGAGTATTGTACCAAGATTTAGCATCACCCTTTAATGAGAACGGAAATAATTTGAGAATATAGTAATAGCGAATTTTCTCATCATGAGAAAAAAGGGTGGCTATGTCATTCAACTTAGTAAGATGTGCCAGGACAATTTCAGTTTCATAACCATGGAAAGGATCAGATTCAACCAAAGTAATTAACTCTGGGTCGACAGAGAATTCATAATCCTTATCATCAATAAAGATAGGTGAAGTAGCAAACTTAGGATCACATTTCATTTTAGCATTCAAAGATTTCTCTTTATACTTGCATAATAATCTCACTAGATCATCTTTATCCTCACAAGCAAGAATATCTCTAGTTGTCTCCTCATCCATAACATAACCTTCCGGTACCTTAGGGAATTCATATCTAGAGGACTAGATCTAATAGGTGTTTCAAGATTTTCATTTTCAAGCTCATCATGAGTTTCAACAATATCTTGTTGTCTTACTCTAGCAATTTGTTCATCAAGAAATTCACCTAGTGGCACATTATCATTAAGAAAGGTACTAGCATCATCATAAGTATCATTCATAGCAAAAGTAGCATCATCAATAAATTGTGACATATCAGGATTAATAGCATGTGGTGGTGTTGCAAGTTTACTTATACAAGAAGGTGAATCTAAAGCGAAGCTGGATGGCAATTCCTTACCTCCCCTTGTCTTAGAGGGAAAAAATCTTGGTCTTAGCATCTTTTAGATTCTTCATAGTGACAAACTGAAAATATCCCAAGTAACTCAGCAAATATAGCTATGATCCCCGGCAACAGCGCTAGAAAAAGGTCTTGATAACCCACAAGTATAGGGGGTCGCAATAGTTTTTGAGGGTAGAGTATTCAACCCAAATTTATAGGTTCGACACAAGGGGGGCCAAAGAATATTTGCAAGTATTAGCAGTTGAGTTGTCAATTCAACCACACCTGGAGATTAATTATCTGTAGCAAGGTGATCAGTACCAAAGTACATGATAGTTTTGATAGTAGTAGCAGCAACAATAGTAACGTAGCAGTGATAGAAATAATTTTGTAGCAAGTGCAACAATAATGATAGCAATGGTAACTTAGCAAGAACTATATGTAGGAAAATCGTAGGCATTGGATCAATGATTTTTTGGATGATATTCATCATGTGACAGTCATAACCTAGGACGATACGGCACTAGCTCCAGTTCATAAATATAATGTAGGCATGTATTCTGTAAATAGTCAGACATGCTTATAGAAAGAACTTGCATGACATATTTTGTCCTACCCTCCCATGGCAGCGGGGTCCTACTGAAACTAAGGGATATTAAGGCCTCCTTTTAATAAGAACCGAACAAAGCATTAACACACGGTGAATACATGAACTCCTCAAACTACGGTCATCATCGGGAAGTGTCCCGACTATTGTCACTCCGGGGTTGCTAGAGCATAACACGTAGTAGGTGACTATAACTTGCAAGATCAGGTCTAGAACATAGATATAATGGTGATAACATAAATGATTTAGATCTAAAATCATGGCACCCGGGCCCAAAGTGACAAGCATTAAGCATGACAAAGTCATAGCAACATCAATCTTAGAACATAGTGGATACTAGGGATCAAGCCCTAACAAAACTAACTAGATTACATGATGAATCTCATCCAACTCCTCACCGACCAGCAAGCCTACGAAGTAATTACTCACTCCCGGTGGGGATCATCATGGAATTTGCGATGGAGAAGGGTTGGTGATGACGAAGATCGAAGATCCCCCTCTTCGGAGCCCCAAACGGACTCCAGATCTGGACTCCCGATGAAGAACAGAACATGGCAGTGGCTTCGTCTCATGGAACACGATAATTCTTTCTCCTTGATTTTTTCCTAGAAAAATAGGATTTTATAGCGTTGGTTTCAGGGTCAGCGGGGCCACCAGGTGGGGACAACCCACTTGGGCGTGCCTGGATGGGGGGCGCCCTAGTGGGCTGTGCCCACCCAGGTGCCCCCTTTGGTGGTTCTTTGCTCTAGAAATTTTCAGATATTATATAAAAAATCCTCGAAAAGTTTCGTTCCATTCGGAGAACTTTTATTTCGGCACAAAAACAACACCATGGTAGTTCTGCTGAAAACAGCGTCGGTCCGGGTTATTTTCATTCAAATTAGAGTCCAAAACAAGAGGAAAAGCATTAGGAAAAGTAGATACGATGGAGATGTATCACTCCGTGAGGCAGATGTTGCTGCCGCCACCTGAGAAGCAACAATGGTCGTTTGGGCTGCCTTGGCCGCCCGGTCGCAGATTGCGGCCGCGCTTATGCACCTTGTTAGCACACCCATGGTGGCTGCGGCCACTCTCTCTTCACAGTGGGCCGACAACACGGGTCCACGTCCCCATCTTTCACCGGCGACGAATGAACAGTGAAATGATATTTGGGGAGCGAGCTAGTGTGCTTGACACGCTGGCTGTGGACAGTAGCCGACGCACCTTCTCGCGTAAGCCATAGGTGTACTATACACCGACGGTGCTCCAAGATATTTTGTACTGCATCTCACACGGTTGGTGATAATAAACTGTGTGCGATCTACTTGATTTTTCATCTTGATTTGAATTACATAATGGGGTCACAACGACAATGGAGGGTGTTTGAATAGCTAGAACTTTTATCTGAAGTGAACATGCAACTATATGTGTGTTGTAAAATAATTGGAATTATCCAGGGTTCGTTTGGACATTTTATACATTAAATTGGTTTTCTAGCCATTTCAGGTTCATAATTCAAATTTAAACTACATGCACATGCTCCGGTGCATCAAGATGGGTTATAAAATCATATATGTGTCCATGGGTTTATGCTTATGTCCCATGCAAGAAATGAGGATGAATTTCGAACACCACGGCACCGTGGTTGTCCGACAAACATTGAGGTACTTGCTTTTGTAATTCTAGTAAATTGAAAACCCGTCTAAAATTCATGAACCTTGGCATGCTATCATGGAATGGCATCAACATACTGGGGTAAAAAATATTGTCCCATTTGGGGCAGGTTATGGTATAAGATTCTCACAAACTAGAGCTTCTCACAAGAAGCCTCATGGTTCCCTTAGGGAAATGTGTCACCTTTGTGGACAAAACAATATTCGCCGCCTCTTCTTGCTATCAATTTTTTCCTGTTGTGAACATAGAACAACAAGTGTGTCATGTTAAATTTTTGAATTTTTCGGGGATCGTTTGGACATTTCTATACGTTAACTGAGTTTTCTAGGCATTTATGTGCATAATTCAAAATTGAACTACATGCACATGCAGTCCATAAAAACGGGTTGCAAAATCAAATGTGTGTCCTTGGTTGCAAGCTTAGGTCACATACAAGAAATGAGAATGAATGTCAAACACCTTGACATTGTCGCTCGGCCGCTAACATTGAGATACATGGTTTTTAAATTCTCGTAAATCAAAAACTCATCTGAAATTCATGAAACTTGACATGATATCATGGAACTGCATTGACATGTCGTGGCAAATATAATGTCCCATTTGGGGTAGGTTTGGGTATAAGCTTCTCGCAAACCAGAGCTTCTCTCACAACAAGTCTGATGGGTTCAGTAGGGAATGTGCCACCTTGGGGGACGAAACGATATATGTTGCCTCTTCTTACTTTCAAATTTTTTCTCATGTCAACACAGAACCACAGGAGTTTTGTATCAATTTTTGGGATTTTTCGGGGTTCGCTTGGACATTTTTATACATTAATTGAGTTTTCTGCACATTTATGTGCAAAATTCAAATTTGAACTACATGCACATGCTCCAATGCATATAAATGGGTTGAAAATTGAAATGTGTGTCCTTGGTTGCATGCTTAAGTCCCATGCAAGAAATGAGAATGAATGTCAAACACCTTGCCACCGTCGCTCAGCCGCTAACATTGAGATACATGGTTTTAAATTCTAGTAAATCGAAAACGCGTGTGAAATTTATGAAAATTGACATGCTAGCATGGAACGGCATCAACATGGCATGGTAAAAACATTATCCCATTTGGGACAGGTTGGGGTAAATAAGCTTCTCACAAACCAGAGCTTCCCACAACAAGCCTCATGGTTACGGCAAGGAACATTTCACCTTTTTGGACGAAATGATATCCATTGCTTCTTCTTGATTTCAATTTTTTTTCTATTGTCAACATAGAACAACATGAGTGTTGTGTTAATTTTAGGAATTTTTCGGGATTCGTTTGGATATTTGTATACATTAACTCAGTTTTTCAATGCATTTATGTGCATAATTCAAATTTGAACTACAAGCACATGCTCTACTGCATATAAATTGGTTGAAAATTCAAATATGTGTCCTTGTTTGCATGCTTAGGTCCAATGCAAGAAATGGGAATGAATGTCAAACACCCTGCCACCATCACTCGGCCACAAACATAGAGATACATGGTTTTTAAATTCTGGTGAATCCAAAACTCGTCTGAAGTTCATGAAATTTGACGTGCTATCATGGAGCGGCATCAACATCTGTGGTAAAAAAAATTTCCCATTTGGGGCAGGTTTGGATATAAGGTTCTCGCAAACCAGAGCTTCTCACAACAAGCCTGATGGTTTCGGTAGGGAATGTGCCACCCCTGGGAATGAAACGATATCCGTTGCCTCTTCTTGCTTTCAATTTTTTTCTAGTGTCAACATAGAATGACAGGAGTGTTGTGTCAATTTTTGGGATTTTGTGGGGTTCGCTTGGACATTTTTATACATTAACTGGGTTTTCTAGGCATTTTATGTGCATAATTCAAATTTGAACTATATGCTCATGCTCCAGTGCAGAAAAATGGGTTGACATATGAAATGTGTGTCCTTAGGTGCATGCTTAGGTCCCATGCAAGAAATGGGAATGAATTTCAAACACCAGGGCACTGTTGATTGCCGGCAAAACGTTGAGATACTTTAAAAAAATCTAGTAAATCCAAAACTCGTCTGAAATTCATGAAGCTTGGCATGCTATCATGGAATGGCACCTGACATGTTGTGGTACTTTTCGTGTCCATTTTGAGAGAAGGCGCACTCGAATAACAGCCAACAAAGGCATTTTGAAAAAAATAGCTGCCACTTTAACATCTCAAATGTTTGTATAATTTAAATCATGTGTGTTCTATTAACCATTCACGTGACACCACGTGTCTTGGTTTTAATGGCTATAGGAGGTGTTGTGCGGACAGCTGGTTGACTGAATAGGAGGCATGCGAGCACGGTCCGATGTGCAGGCTGACCGAGAGGCGTGCAAGCTATCCTCCAATGTGTAGGATCACTGGGAAGCGTGCGAGCTGTACACTGCATAGGCTCACTGGGAAGCGGGCCCTGTGACTTCCATGGCCGCCCGCCTTGCTCGGATCCTCTCCATTAATGGTGTCCGAGCCGCTGTTTAATAAGGGCGTCCTTATTGTTCGCCTCCCATTCCCTCCCCCCCCCCCTCCCGCAGACCTCCACCAATGCCATGGTGCAGAAGGATCATCTGCCACTAGTCTTCAAGTTTGGTGAAGTCGACTCCGACCGAAGGAGATAGAAAATAAGGAGGAATGGGGCCTCATGGGCATGGCCCTGAACGAGCTGGCCACGGTGGTTGCTGCCCATGCGCCCGTCCTAGCTCCCATCCCCGCGCCCATGCCAGCGACCATCCCCGTAGCATTGACGGGCAGGTCACCGAGCACTATCGCAGACTTGGAAGCTGCGGGCATCAGTGAGGTCTCCGCGGACCCGCGCAAGATAGTGTACATGCCAGCGCCCGTGCCCGTGCCCATGCGCGCCCCTCCATCCACCGCGGCGCCGGTCCCCGTATGTTTGCCTACAGCCGCCGTGCCTGTGCCCGTGCGCGCGCCACCCTCAGCAGCATGGGACGCCGCCGCCGACCGCTACCTCACAGCGCCGCTAGCTTCCGTCCTCCCGTGCCTTGCCTATCGATCGTGCGACGACATGATTTTTGATTTCCAATTGAAGAACATTCTGCGCTGCCTTGAAGACTTCAACAATGGCGTCCCGGAGGACGACAACGACAATGCCGGCGCAGCATGCCGCCTCCGCCGTCGCCGGAAATAGTTTTTTGGGTTTAATATTGTATCTCGATCATATGAATATAAATTCGCGGTGTGACTGAATGAAAGATATGGTTTGAACGAACTTGCATTTTTCTCTCTTAATGTACAAACTTACCAAACAATTTTCTTTTGAAAAATGTCGATGGCTTTTAAATATTAAACAATCATCGCAAACGTTTTAGTTAGAACACCTATATGCAAACCGACAATTTCCCCAGGAAGCCAAGGAAAATGGGTTGAGCAGGATTTGTGCAGCTCTTGATCGCAAACATTTTAGATAGAACACCTGTATGCAAAGTGAGAGCTATGGTCTTCCCCCTTAAGTCAAGGGAAAATTTGCAGCGCGGGATTTGTGCATCTCTTCAATGCAAACGGTTCAGATTGAATACGGTATGCAAAGCCAGACTTCGGTGCTAAGCCAAGAGAAAATGTGCCGAGCAGGATTTGTACATCCCTTCAACGCAAATGGTTGTTTTGGATGACCCGTGTGCAACCATGTACAGGCAATTTGGTAAGATTTGCATCTGTCATATTGGGTATATTGCCATTTGTCAAACTGGAAAGATTGACATTTCTTGATCTAGTAACATTGCCATTTGCCAACCTTGTAACACTGCGATTTATCAGAATATGCAGCTAAAAATCACTAGCACTGTCTAATTTTTGCAACTAAAATTTAGTAATTAATCATAGATTTCATTCATAGATTAAGCATTCGTTCTTTATACAAATAGTTCAACTCGACAGCTGAACCAACCAAACTTTTCCCGAATTGTTGCCAACCATGTACTAAAATAGATAGTTCAACTATATATAATAGCTAAATTTAAGTACGTTGTACAGTTTCACCACATCTATAGTCAGATGAACTGAACAAAATAGCCCCTAAATACTACAACTACGAAGGGGCTTTGTACTACTTCCGGCAGCCTCTCCACAGTCGAGGGCACTCAATAAGAGGCAGAGGAGGAGGAGCCTACCGATGAGCTGGACAACTACAATACGGTGCCTGCCACTATTGCACCTTTAGCGATGCTCACCTCGAATGCCCTCTGCCACTCCAGACGAACCCTCTCGAAGCGGTGGTTCTCCTCGTAGATCTCCTGATTCCTTGCCTCTGCGGCGGCGTGTACTGTGTCCACGCCGGCGCTAAGGCTCTTGGCGTGCTCGATGAGGCGCTCCTCCTCCTCTCGCAGGAACTCGATGTAGTGTGCAAGGTCGCTGACACACGAGCGAGCCTCTGCCTCCTGCCTTCGGGCGGTGACGGCGGGGGAGCGGGTGATGACCCCGGCGGTCGACGATGGGCTGGCGGCCATGGCGGACGATGATGGGGTGGCAGCCACGACCACCACCTCCCACCTTCGGGCTGCGGCAACGGAGCAGGTGATGGCCATGGTGGCCGACAGTGGGGTGGCGGCCACGACAGCCACCTCCCGCCTTCGGGCCGCGGAGGCGGAGCGGGCGATGGCCCTGGATTTTGACGGTGGTGTGGCGGCCATGGCTGTAGACGGTAGGGTGGCGGCAGTGGCAGTCGGCAATAGCTGCCGACAGGCAGCGACGGTGGAGCATGTGGTGGGTGTTATGTGCACACCCAATAGGGACGCCACGCACACTACACTACATCGGGGGCTACGCCGCCGCCGCGGTGTAGCCTCCTAGCTGGAGTTGTCCTCTGATGACGGCGGAGTGGCTGAGCGATGACGACAGACCGGTGCCATTGGCGATTGTGGGAGAAGCAGACGAGATAAGCTATAGGGAGGGAGGGGGAAATGCGACGCGGGACTCGCCGACCGTGAGGGTTTATATAGCAAGCCGGTAAGCATTGGGATTTTCGGGGATTTCATTGAGTCGGGCGGGAAGCTTGCGCCGGAAACTGCGAGGTTGCGCGGGAACAGGCTCATTGATGATTCATTGGCATCACTTCGAGCCACCGTTTGGCCAAAAGAACACCCCCACGCGCTGCGCAGGCTTGAGCTGTAAGCCGTCTACAGCAACAGGGTGACAAGACGTGCGAGAGGAGGACAAACGGCCACGTACACATACGGTTAATAAAAAAATTTGCAATTTACTTACCTACTATACCCCCGTCCTGGTTTATAAGTAGGATTTAACTAATAAAACACGAATGCATGTCGTCAAAGATTATATCATTGGATTCGTATTTGAACATAGTTTCCAATTATATAATTTTTACAATCACACGGCTTATTAGCAGCAATCGTCTATGTTATTATTGGTCTTCGCACACATTTCTGATTAGGAACCTGTTTGCTGTGTATCACACACATCTTATTCAGTTGAACCATTTCCATTGTGTTGCCTAATCACACACAGTTCATCCTAGTGAATTGTATGTCGTATATTGCACACACCCTCATCTGGCTGCCCATTTCTGTTGTTCTGAATCATCGCAAACAGTTCTTCTGAATTAACTGTTTGCCACTCATCACACAAGCAACTCTAATATGAACTGTCTTTGATGTCGCCGCCATCGCAAACGTTCTGCATCTTTTTTGACGGTTTTATTACATCTGTCGGTGTACAAAAAGAGGGGTACATTTTTTGTACCCCTATAACTGTGCACGGGCAGTCTGAGCCGCGGATACCACCACACCAAGCAAGGCAAGGGAGGTGAGCCAGGGTAAGACTGAAGCTCAAGAGAACTAGAACGACGCCAAGGCCAAGGCCACGAAGAGCAAAGGGGACGAAGCGGACTCCCCCAGCAAGATCCTTGCCGGGAGACAGTTTTAGCAACCCCGGCAAGACCCTTGCCACGGCAACTCGCCCCACACCTACGGAGCAAATCACCCTTGAGTCCACTGCCCCCATGGGGCAAGGATTCAGGAAACATCCCCGTGGTGGCATGCAGATCTTTGTGAAGACATTCAAGATCAGATACGCACTAAGGAGACGACAACCCTTGGCGGGATCCCAGCCGAGGAAGACCACAAGGCCCCCGGCAAGCGCCTTGCCAGGGATGACAGCAGGCGCCTCGGCAAGACCCTTGCCGGGGCCCCGGCAAGGCCCTTGCCGAGGACACCCGCAGGGCCACCATCAGGCCCACGCCGACTAAACCTCCACCGCCGTTCGCATGCAGCTGCCGACCCAACCAGCTGGGCAGGCACCTGCATGGCGGCATGCAGATCTTCGTGAAGACCCACCACTGCGCCACCTCAGCTGCCTGCCTACCTACATGGCATCGCAGGCATCGCTGGCCAGGGCGCGTATCGACACAAGAAGGAGCGGCGACGGACGAGACAGATCTCTCCACCATCCCCGATAAAGCAAGGACACCTAAGCAAGACGCATTAAATGTGCCTTGTCATGTAATGCGAGGGATAACCTCGCATCACTGTACCCTTTCCACCTCCTGTGTGCCACTGTGGCAACCCCTTTTTCTATAAAAGGAGGCCCAAGGCGACCAGAGGAGGGATTCGGCTTTTTGGAGCTCATCACGCCCCATAGCTAGCTCAAGAACACAGATATACAATCCACCAAAGCAGGAGTAGGGTTTTACGCATCCTCGCGGCCCGAACCTGGATAAATGAATCGTGTGCTATATGTTTGATCTGCTCTTCTCATGACCTCGCGCCCGGCTAACCACAGTACGGATTCTTGTGATCCCATAGGTATCGTTCCCACCGACATCTCTGGCGCGCCAGGTAGGGGGCGCAGTTGTGACAATCGGCTTTAGCAGTTAGTTCGGCGCTTCTTCATCATCATGGCGCCCAAGAAGAAGACGACGGTGGCGGTTGGCCAGTCGGAAGCCGGACAGCCCGTCCCGACGCGGGCGAGCAGTGGACCGGTCGCAGAAAGGACCCGGGGCGCTGCTCGTGAACACCAACACCATCCCAGCAGCCGGAGTTTGGGAGGCGACGATGTTTGTGCGCCTGGTAACGGGCCGCACGTCGCCAAATCCAAAGGCGGAGCCAAGCCCTTCGCGGGTGGAGTGGGGCCTTCCAGGGTCATCGCCGCCCCGCCCAAAGGCGACGCAAGGGCCTCCAAGACTCCCACGCCGGCGCCAATAGCGCGCTCCTCCCAGGCAGCGCGTGACGAACGACGTAATCACGCCGAACATCCCGGGCGTCACCACGGGAAGAGCCCCGAGCGCCACTCCCGGGACGTAGAAGACCTGCCCACTCGCTGAGGCGCTGGTGAAAACGGCATGCGACCGCGGGGTCATGATAGAGCTCCTTCTGACATGGTCAGAAGTCGAAGCGCGTCGCGATCCGTGCAGGTTTCGCTGCCACCGACGCCAGCAGAGGCCCTGGCGCGCATGCAGTTGCTCCTCGACTTTCCTCCCACTACGGGGAAACTCGACGAATGGAGAGCCACTATCCGAAGCCTTGTTGTAGTGGCCAACAAAGACGAACCAAGACCGGTGGGGCCCCCGGGTCAACGCTCCGATGGAGTCCCGCGGACCAGTGGCGGAAAAGCCGGCGGCGCCGCGACCACGGTGCATTCACTTCTTCCCCATCCGGTACCGCGGACGCCGGCTCGTCACGACGTCATGGGCAACGACATCTCCATAGCATTGTCTGACTCGCGGACCCACTGTGACCAGCGCCAAGTTCTTCGGGAACGAGCCCATGAAGATGCTCGAACGACTATCGAGCGCCGGCGCGGAGCGCGCCACCAGTCAGACAGGCGAGCAGGGCCTGCTATGAACCACCCGGCCTCGGAGAGCCCTGGAGGCCTACCTTACGAGGTAGGCTGTCCGGCTTTTACCCGTGAGCTGCGACAGTTCCAGTGGCCCACTCACCGCACCTTCAAACCTGACGTTGGTGAAAAGTACAACGGCAAGACTCACCCGTCTGAGTTCCTCAGCATCTACACCATCGCGATGCAAGCCGCCGGAGCCCGCGACGATAAGGTGCTTGCGAATTACTTTCCATTGGCTCTTAAACCCAATGCCATGTCATGGTTGATGCACTTGCCGGTAGACTCTATTTCCTCCTGGTCGAATTTGTGCCATGAGTTTGTGGGTGCCTTTACTGGAGGTCACCAAGCCCATGGCCAAGCAAGCGACCTGCATGTCATTCCCCAGAAGGGAGGCGAGAGTCTGCGCAAGTATATACAGAGGTTTAGCCGGGTACAGTACAATATCCCTGATGTTCACCCTACCGCCATCATCAGCGCGTTCCACCAGAACGTGCGTAACTGCAAGATGCGCGAAGAACTGGCAACAAACAAGGTGAAAGATGTGGTAGAACTCTATGTTCTTGCTGACAGATGTGCCCGAGCTGAAGAGGGAAGGAAGTACCTCGGCGAAGATGCCGGCATGGAAACCGACTCCTCAGATGAGGATACTACCGCCCCGGCGAAGAAAGGCCGGCGCCGCAACAGGAAGCGCAAAGGTAAGGCTGTGCTTGCCGTCGAGGGATCTGACGACGCCGGCTCCGCCAAGAAAACCAAGGCAGATGACCCCGGCAAGGAAATTGCCGGATGTGTCACCTGCCGGGCCTTGGCGGCTGCCGAGAAGCCAGGAAACTCCGACAAGCAATACTGCAAGATCCATCGCACCAAAGGCCATGATCTCCAGAACTGCCGATAGGTTGAGCTCCTTGCTGAGAAGCAGAGGGCTGAATATGAGAGGCGGGACAAGGAGAAAGGCCAGGACGGTGCTGAGGGGTCCGGCAAGAAGTGTAACGGCTAGGCGGGCCGTCGCGGCAAAGATAAACAGCAGGAGAGGCCCACCCGGGGCCGTGACAAAAAGCCATAAGACGATGATCACGAAGAGGATGATGAGTCTGGTGACCAAGAATTTCAGAAAGCTAAAGAGGCCATGTGCGTCGATGGCGGCGCCTCACTGCATGCGTCTCACCGCCAGCTTAAATAGTGGACGCGTGAGATTACAGCGGTGGAGCCGTCGTTTGATGCCCAAAGGCCGCTGAAGTGGTCCAGCACACCTATCATTTTTGACACTGAGGATCGCCCTGATCGCACTACTGCAGTCAGGTGCTTGCCATTGTTGGTTTCACCAACAATATGCAACCTCAAGGTGACAAAGATGCTAGTCGATGGCGGGGCCGGTCTGAACTTAATCTCGCATGCCGTGATCAAGAAATTGCAGATTCCTGATGAAGACATGCACGTTTCAGGGGGTCAACCCAGGAAGAAGTCAACCAAAGGGAAAGGTCATGTTGCCTGTGACTTTTGGGAGTGATCTGAACTACAGGACAGAAATGATTGTGTTCGATGTTGCCAAGATCCCCTTGCCTTACAACGGGATCCTTGGCCGCCCGGCGCTGGCCAAGTTCATGGCGGCATCACATTACGCCTACAACACCCTAAAGATGCTGGGGCCTGTGACGATCATCACTGTCCCGTCAGACAAGAAGGATGCGCTAATTTGCGCTGACTAACTCTACCAACAAGCAGTTGCAGCAGCCGCCACTGCTAAGGCGCTTGCTCCTGCCGCTGGAGCCCCGGGAAGGCGAAAGAAGAAGACCGGTGAGACCTCAGGCACCCACTCCGGCAAGCGCACCTCTTCGGAGTTTAGCGCTCCCGTCGAGGACGTGCCAGAGAGCTCCGCCGACAGAAACAAGAAGTCCAGGGCCACACCGCCGGGAACGAAGAAGGTTTCTATCAAGGAGGACGGCACAGGAGGAGCTTTTACCATAAGCTCCACCCTTGACGACAAATAGGAAGACGCGCTCGTCACCTTCCTGCGGGCGAATGTCGATGTGTTTTCATGGAAAGCATCCGACATCCCCGGCGTTCCTAGGGAGGTGATTGAGCACCACCTTGCTGTCTGTCCTCATGCGCGGCCCGTCAAGTAGAAGGTCAGAAAGCAAGCTTTGGAATGACAAGAGTTCATCATAGAGGAGATCCGGAAACTAGAAGCAGCGGGTTTGGTAAGAGGAGTGCTCCATCCAACGTGGTTGGCCAATCCGGTGGTAGTGCGCAAGGCAAATGGGAAGTGGAGGCTGTGTATTGATTACACAGATATTAATAAGGCTTGTCCCAAAGAGCCCTTCCCGTTGCCGCGCATCGACCAGATTGTTGACTCCACAGCTGGGTGTGATATGTTGCCATTCCTCGATGCCTACTCCGGCTACCACCAGATCTTCATGACAAGGGAAGATGAAGAGAAAACGACATTCATCACCCCATGTGGTACGTATTGCTTTATACGGATGCCTTTCGGGTTGAAGAGTGCTGGTTCAACATTTGCAAGGGCGGTCCAGATTGGTTTTGAACCCCAGCTCCATAGAAATATGGAAGCTTATATGGATGATATTGTGGTCAAAACCAAGAAGAGGGCAACCCTCATATCAGATTTACAAGAAACATTTGCAAACCTACGCAAGATCAATCTCAAGCTGAACCCTGAGAAGTGCATCTTCAGCGTCCCGTTTGGCAAGCTTCTCTGGTTCTTTGTGTCACAGCATGGGATAGAGGATAATCCGGACAAGATCAAAGCTATAGAGCAGATTGAAGCGCCCAAGCGAGTCAAGGATGTGCGTCGGCTTGCTGGTTGCGTTGCCGCCATGAGTAGGTTCATTTCCAAGTCCGCCGAGCGCGCCCTTCCCTTTTTCAAAATTTTGAAAAAGGCGGGCCCGATGGAGCGGATGCCAGAAGCTGAAGCAACATTGCAAGATTTTAAGAGGTACCTCTCCTCCGCGCCAATACTAGTTGCGCCTAGGCCACAGGAACCGTTGCTGCTGTACCTGGCGGCAATGAACCTGGTGGTCAGCGTCGCACTAGTGGCACAGAGAGAAATTGATGATGAGGTAATAGCAGCAACGGAGCCCGATGCCACCGATGCCGAGACGACGCAGTCAATTGAAGTGCCGCCGAAGAAGAAAATGATGCAGCACCCGGTCTACTTTGTTAGTTCCCTCCTGCAGGGGGGCTAGATCGAGGTACTCCGGTGTGCAGAAACTGCTCTTCGGCCTTCTTATGGCCTCGAGGAAGCTGCGTCACTACTTCCAGGCGCACGAAATCACTGTCGTCACTCGCCTCCCTCTGCAACGGATATTGCACAATCCAGACGCAACAGGAAGGATCGTAGAGTGGGCACTGGAACCGTCCAGCTTTAGCCTCAAGTTTGAGAGTACCTCGACGATTCAAAGTCGAGTCCTGGCGGAGCTCGTTGCAGAATGGACCGCGACGCCTGTCGGATTTCGGGTTCCGGCAGACCCTTGAGGCTCGAACACTGGGGTGCGCACGGAGATTTCGCCTCCTACCTACCTGCACCCCTCCGCCATGCGAGGATCTAAACTATCAAAAGAACAACACAAGAGACACAGTGTTTATACAGGTTAGGGCCGCCGTTGTGGTGTAATACCCTACTCCAATGTGTGGTGAGGTGGATTACCTCTTGGGCTGATGATGATGAACAATACAAGGAAGAACAGCCTCGCGAGGGTCTGTTCTTGGCTGGGGCGATGAACTGCTGGGAGGAGTTCAGTCACCTTTCTCTCTCTCTCTCTTTCTGATCGAGCCTCTTCCTTCTAACCTCTCTACCTGGCCCACCCCTTGCTCTGTGGGTGGTTGGTCCTATTTATAGAGGCCCTGGTCCTCTTCCCAAATATCGAGCGGGACGGGAGCCAACAATGGCGGGCTAATTTGAAGGGGGACAGCAAGTATCAGCTATCCTGACAAAAGTATTCTTCGTCTGCACAAAGCTCTGGTGATGACGCTGTCTTGGGCTCCGTGATGACCTCCGTCTCGTAGTCCTCCTGGTTTTGGTCTCGTTGCACCGAAATGGCAACCTTTGCCTGATGCCTCGGTACTCCGCGGCTGCGCTTGCCCCCTTTGCACCAAAGAGGAAAGGAGTATGCTGCACGGGCTGGCACCTGCCTGGCGCCCTGAGTCGTCATGGCTTGCGTCACGGGCACCTCGTGAGGCACCCCGCCTTGATCTCTCCGCCTCCTCGTGAGCCAGCTTGATGAGGCCGTGCCTGAGGAAGCTCCGCGTCGTCCGTCCCGCGAGGCTTGGCCCCTCGCGAGGGTCTTGGGTTTGTGTTGGTGAAGATGGGCTGTGCTGGGCCCCCTTTTGAGCCACGCCGCAGGCCCCAGGCAGGCAAGTCTGGGGACCCCCGTTCCCAGAACGCCGATAGTAGCCCCCGGGCCCAAGGCGCGCCCGGACTTGGTCGTGCAGGGAGGCGGAAGGGCAAGGGCGAAGCACCGCAGGCCCTAACTGCATGCGGCCTTAGACGTCGCGTGGCAGTTGATTGGACGTGGGCGGCACTGTTCCCCCACGCCCTCCTTATTTTGCGCCATGCTAGGCGGACCAGTAGTCGTACACAGCCGTTCCCTTTTCTGTTGCTCGAGCGCCCTCTGTCCTTCCTCCGCTCGAACTCTGGTTTCTGTTTTCAACTCAATCTCGAACCTCCCCCCCCCCCTTTCCATCGCCATGGCTCCGACGAAGAAGGGAAGAGGGAGGGAACCCGTGTCTCCACCTTGCCCGCCGCCGCTGGCGGCTCCCACCGAGGGCTTGGGCAAGGTCAGCTCGGCTCTGGCCACCATCTTCAATGAACGCGGGAGGACGACGGCCTAGCCCGCGTCCCACTTCTCCATCGACAGGACAGCCACCGAGGTCCCGTATTTTGCCAACGCCCTGTGGGCGAGTCTGGTTCCTCCCTTTTCTGATTTCTTCAACGCCGTGCTTTCCCACTATCAGATCCACATGATGCATCTGGATCCTGAATCCATCACCCTCCTTTCGGTCTTCGCCTTTGTTTGCGAAGCTATGGTGGGCATCCCTCCTTCGGTTGCCTTGCTGCGCCACTTCTTCTCGCTGCACCTTGTCGACCCTACCCAATGCTGGGTGTGCGTGAGCTTCGTTGCCGCGTCTGAGACTGCGGCCTCTGGGATTGACTTCAAGCTCCCCCTGCCCGCGGTTGGGTTCCGCGAGCGGTGGCTGTATGTGGACGCAGGGGTGCCCAGCCCCCTGCTATCGGAGCCGACCTCGCCTGCTGTCCCCAATTCGGGTTGGGGCCAGGAGACGCTTGAGAGCCCCCGGCTTGTCTTCGTCTGGCACCGCTTCGCGCTCTTGAGGTCGCTTGGCGTGACAGCACCCAAGGTGGTGAAGGAGTTCCTGCTATGCCGCGTTGCTCCTCTCCAACACCACTCTCGCCGGATGTGGGCCTTCCGTGGGCACGAGGATCGTATGAGGCTCCAGGAAGAGGACCTGGCTCCTGAGGTGCTGAGGACGGCGCTCTTGACCCTGGCTGGGGAACCCAACCCCGGCAGCGTCCGGCAGGGAGGGGCCTTGCTGTACCTCTGCCAGAGCAGGGGCGACTTTGTGAAGCAGATGCCTGTCTTTGATGAGTGGGGGCCGTGCCCCGCCAGCCTCCAGGGACCTCGCGAGAACCCAGTGGTGGTGACTGCCCTTCTAGTCGGCCAAGGCAACTCTTCCTCAAGTGGCGGAGCAGGGAGGCACGAGGCACCAGAGGCCGAGGGGGCTCCCGGCGGGGTGACAGCGTCGGGCGAGGCTCATGAGGAAGCAGTTATCGAGGCCCATGCCACTGAGGCTGAGGGTGACAAGCAGCTGCACTCTGCGCCTACGTCCGAGGCCACTGAGACTCCGGCGGCTTCTCTTGGCGAGGCGATTGGCGGCACACATCAGGCAGGCGCCCCTGACGTAGATCGCCTCGCCGCTCCATCTTCGTCGCAGGTTGATCCATGCGCCCAACTCTTGGGCCGCTTCGGCGTGGACTTTGTGGCTCTCCGGAAGAGAAGGGAGGCCCTGGGCGGCGATTACCCTTGTCGCCTGCTGAAGCATAGGAAGTACTTCGCCACTGATGAGTAAGTCTTCTCCTTTGCCGGCTCCCAATCCTTCTGTTACTTTTACTGACCCTTGCTCCGCAGGCCCCTTCCAGCCGAGCTCGCAGAGACGGCTGAGGAGTCGTCCCCCTTGACTTCGCCCCCTCCACCGTCCTCGAGCGCTCCGAGAAGCGGAGCCATTGTGGTGAGGGCGATCGAAGAGACGAACCATCCCGAGGCGTTCCGTGGCCCCGCGCACCTCACGGTCCCCCTTCGCTGGCCTTCTTGTGGTATAGTCAGCCTGCCGTGGGCTTCTCGCCTGGTCGTGGACTGCGATTGGCTGAGGCGCTTCCTGCGCTCTTCTCCTGGAGACGGGCTGGCCCCAGGCTGGGCTTCTGACACGGCGTGCCCGGCCGTCGCGAGGGTGCCAGCCCCCAGCCCCCAGCCCAGAGGGGGAGTGCTGACTCGCGGCCCCCGGCGCTTGCTTGGGGCAAATGATGGTATGGAAGACGTGCTCGAGCGCGCTCGGGAGCGTCGCGCTCTCCGCCAAGGATTCCTTCGGAGGGCGGCTGACGCGGTGAGCCTGCTTGGTGAGGAGCTTGCTGATGAAGACGCGCGCCTTGAGGCCGAGGGCCCGCGCCTGGCTGCAGAGAGGCGCGAGCTGGAAGGCGCCATCGCCCTTGCGCCCCGTCAGCGCGATCTTGATGATGCAGAGGCCAAGGCGTCGCTGGTGGCCTCAAGGGAGGCCCGATCTTGGGCCGCTGAGGAGGCTCGGGAAGCCGACCGGCGGCGAACGACGGCGGAGGAGCGGGCTCGGGAGCTCCTGGCCTGGTGCCACTCGCTGGAGGAGCAGGTGGAGCTGCACGAGGCAGCCCTCGCGTCGATGAGGTGGCCTCCGGCGAGTCAGCAGAGCTCCAGAAGCGTGAGGAGGCGCTGACGCTGGAAGCCGCCGAACGTACCTGTGAGTACGAGCGTCTAGAGACGAGGGAGCGCTTGGTGACGCAGGCGGAGGATGATGTTGCTGCACAGGAAGCCCGCGTCCTGGAGGAGGTCGGACGTCAAGTGGCGATGGCGCATTTGAACCTCGAGCACGAGTTCGAAGAGAAACTGGGGTTGATCTGGGCCGAAGCTGAAGGCAGGACTGCCGCCTTGAGGGCCAAGCTGGAGGAGTTGACGCGGCGGGCCGATGCTTCTCGGGCCGCCCTGGAGGTGGCGCAAGGTGAGTTAACCACCTCCCAGGCTGAGGTGCTCCTTCTTCGCCAGCGGGTGGAGGTGGTTGAGGCCATCGCGCTCCAGAATGCGGACGAGATACGTCAGCGGCGGATCCTGGGGCATGAGCACGGCCCCATGATCACCACGCTCTGGGAGAGGGCCAACGCGGCCTTGGGCAACATCTGCGAGGAGGCCATCGGCGAGCCGCACGCAGTCAACTATGCTGGCAATCTTCAGTTCTTCACTGACGTGGTGACACAGCTGGAGGCGTGGTCGGTCAGAGCTGACAGGTTGGTGGAGGAGAGGAGCCGCGCCCTGCTCAGGCGCGCCTTTTCTCGCGTCTTCAGCCACCTCCGGAGCATGGATCCCCACTTTGATTTCGACGCTGCCATCTCCCCAGTCCCCCAGGCCGTCCGAGGCGATCTGGCGCACTGGGTGGAAGACAATGTGGATGCTCTTATCAGGGCCTTCGCTTCGGACAACGACGACGTGATCGTGGCTGCCGACAAGGGCGGCGCAATGAATGGTACTGACGCCGCTGGCAGCGGCGGGCAGCGATGGTGAGTTCAGCGACGCCAGCAACGGCTCGGGTGATGCTCCTGAGGACGCATTGGGGGATTCGTCCGACTGACTGTGCATCGTTCCTACTTCCTTACCCTGCATGAATAGAACTCAGGTTTTGGCCTGATGACTGTGAGAGCATTTTGGAGGGGGAGTCCCTCATGTAAAACTTGTGTTCATCGTATCAGTAGACGCTACATTGCCCATGCGCCCACGCCAAGTGGCTGGCTTAAGCGACGCGCTGGTCGGCTAGTTTACCTTTGTCCCGTGCTGGCCCTGAGGCAGCCCGTGGGAGGCCGTGGTGTCCTGAGTGTCCCCTGATTGAATCCGTAGGATCTGCAGTAAAACACCCTCCTGAGAGGATGCGGCGGCGACAGTCTGGGCTGCGCGCAAGCTAGGCCTGACCCGGCTCGCGAGGGGCTCCCAAGGGGAGGCAGCTGAGGCGATGCGGTAACCAAAACGCGAGAAATTGCTCGAATGAGACTAAGCACCCCTTCCCCGAACACACACAAATCTCAAATTCAAATCTAACTATAATCCAGCGAGGGAAAGCGACAACCAAAGGGAAGAGCAACGAGAGCAAACAAAAGGCCGCGTCTGGCACCTAGTCTAGTCTTGGACGTCTTCTCACCAGCGCGGAGCTAAGTGCTGCCACTGGGCGTGGGAGGGAGCCCCAGGGCCTGAGGCCGGCACCCCTGAGACTCCGGGGCATGTATAGCCCCACTCATTATTACGTGAGAGTGTCACGGGGCGGCGAGCCTCATAGGCACTGGGCCTTCTTCACAGGTACTGACCTTGCTCCATATCGCCAAATGAGGGCCCCGCCTTGCGCCACACTCTAGTGCCATCAACGACGACCGGAAACCAGGACGCCGCCGATGGGGTAGAGCGGTCGCCAGCGGTTCCCCCGACGACCACGGGTCCTCCGCCGGGGGCAGGCCCTGGGGCACCTCCCCAGCGAAGGGCCTACCTCCTGAGAACACCTTGCTCCGAACGCCGCGGTGATGATGTCGGATCCCTGCCCCTCTCCTGCAGCCCCCTGCGCCCTCCTCCCGAGGGGTAGGGGACTGTGGGAGCGGGGCAGCTGCTCGCTGTGGCAACCTGCACCTCCTGCGATCCATGGTTAGCGTATGCCTGCTGAAGAATTAGCGTTACCCGATAATCGTTGCCTCCAGCGTGCCCAGTGGGACCGTCCCGGGACTCCTGGAAGGGCTCAGCTTCTGGCGCCTCGTCCCCCTAGCTTGGGCTGAGGAGCGAGCCTTGTTCGCCCTCGTGTGGGTGTCCTTGGTCCATCATGAGGGGCACGTATTCCTCTGGCGCCGTCATTCCGAAGGCCACGCCGTAGTGCTCCGCGTGCCACGCGGTCCTGCCTAACGCGCCTACCGTGGGGTGGCAGCGCGGCTGTCCACTGGGGCCGTGGGTTGCGTCGGGTCCTTCTTCTTCGCGAACCGGGAGCGGGGGCAGCGCCACCGCCGGTCCGGTGCTGACAGCCTCGCTGGTGTTGGAGTAGCCTTGGAGCCCGCGGGCGTGCGCGGAGCCCCCGCGCGGGCCGCCCTGGGCTTGAGATGGGAGCTGGGTGCAGAAGGGGTGAGCCCCCGAAGCGGCGAAGCCCAGGAGCTCTGCCACCCACTCCAGCAGCACGTCGCGGCCGCCCTCCAGCAGTCTGCACTACAGCAGCTCCCGGGCCACCGTGAGCGCGGCCCTCGAGTTCGCCTGCTCCCGGCGGGTGTACGGTGTCATGGTCGCGGCGTGATTGGAGGCCCTTGCTGCCGACCGCGCCTGCCACGGTGTGAGAGCTGTCGAAGCCAGTCCGCGTCGCCCACGGCCCGCATTGCCCTGCGGACCGCGAGCTGCCTAGGGCACGGGGTCGCCCGAGGCGAGCGGCTCTACGCGGGCGGGCCACGCTGCCCATGGATCTGGGTTGCCCTCCTGGTCACCGGGCATGGTGTTGACGACGCGACGGGGCACGAAGCGGTAGAAGGTGGATTCCGGCGCACCCCTACCTGGCGCGCCAAATGTCGGATTTCGGGTTCCGGCAGACCCTTGAGGTTCGAACACTGCACCCCTCCGCCATGCGAGGATCTAAACTATCGAAAGAACAACACAAGAGACACAGGGTTTATACTAGTTCGGGCCACCGTTGTAGTGTAATACCCTACTCCAGTGTGTGGTGAGGTGGATTGCCTCTTGGGCTGATGATGATGAACAATACAAGGAAGAACAGCCTCGCGAGGGTCTGTTCTTGGCTGGGGCGATGAACTGCTGGGAGGAGTTCAGTCACCTTTCTCTCTCTCTCTCTCTTTCTGATCGAGCCTCTTCCTTCTAACCTCTCTACCTGGCCCACCCCTTGCACTGTGGATGGCTGGTCCTATTTATAGAGGTCCTGGTCCTCTTCCCAAATATTGAGCGGGAAGGGAGCCAACAATGGCGGGCTAATTTGAAGGGGGGCGGCAAGTATCAGCTATCCTGACAAAAGTAGTCTTCGTCTGCGCAAAGCTCTAGTGATGATGTTGTCCTGGGCTCCGCGATGACCTCCGTCTCGTAGTCCTCCTAGTCTTGGTCTCGTTGCACCAAAATGGCAACTTTTGCCTGATGCCTCGGTACTCCGTGGCTGCGCTTGCCCCCTTTGCACCAAAGAGGAAAGGAGGACGCTGCGCGGGCTGACACCCGCCTGGCGCCCTGAGTCATCATGGCTTGCGTCACGGGCACCTCATGAGGTACCCCGCCTTGATCTCTCCGCCTCCTCGTGAGCCAGCTTGATGAGGCCGTGCCTGAGGAAGCTCCGCGTCGTCCGCCCCGCGAGGCTTGGCCCCTCGCAAGGGTCTTGGGTTTGTGTTGGTGAAGATGGGCCGTGCTGGGCCCCCTTTTGAGCCACGCCGCAAGCCGCAGGCAGGCAAGTCTGGGGACCCCCGTTCCCAGAACACCGACAACGCCTGACGAAGAAACCCAAGAGATTGCCCTCCCCGGTAAGGAGGCAAGTTGCGACTGGATCATGTACTTTGATGGAGCTTTCTCCTTACAGGGCGTCGGGGCTGGCGTACTGCTTGTCGCGCCCACCGGAGAGCACCTCAAGTACGTGATCCAAATGCACTTCCCCAGGGAGGTGTCAACAAACAATACAGCTGAGTACGAAGGGTTGCTTGCCGGTCTTAGGATCGCGGCGGACCTCGGAATCAAGAAACTCATCGTCAGAGGCGACTCGCAACTTGTCGTCAAGCAAGTCAACAAGGATTACCAGAGCCCGTTGATGAAGGCCTACGTCGATAAAGTGAGAAAGCCGGAAGAGCGTTTTGATGGTATACAGGCAAAATACGCTCCTCGAGTGGAGAATGATATCGTCGATTACCTGTCAAAACGTGCTGCCCTCAAGCTACCTGTGGAACCAGGTACCTTCGTGCTTCGGCTAACTCAGCCATCCGTTGATCCATCAACAGAGCAGAACAAGAGGAGAAAATCAGGGCCCGGCAAGTACTTTCCCGCCGAGCTCCCCGAAGCCACCGGCAAGGATGTTGCCGGAGACACTGAGCCCGCCACGGGACGGCTAGCTCCGATAGAGCATCAAGCTCTTGCCATGGAGACAGCCGCTCCGATAGCGGAGGAAATGCCTTTAGTCCTCGTTGTCGAGCCCCAGGCTCCAGCATGGGCACAGCATACCGTCTGATTCCTCCAAACAGGGGAACTTCCTGAGGAGCAGGAAGAAGCGGAAAAAGTAGCCCGTCGCTCTACTATGTACCAGTTCGTCGATGACGTCCTGTATAGAAAGAGGCCGAACGCCGTGGATTGAAGTGTATCCCTCGAGAGGATGGACTGGGGCTGTTGGCGGAGATACATGGAGGCATATGTGGATCCCACATCGGGTCAAGGGCCCTTGTCGGGAAAGCGTTTTGGCAAGGCTTCTTCTGGCCCACCGCCCTCCAGGATGCGACGACACTAGTCACCAGGTGTGAAGCGTGTCAGTTCCATTCAAAGAAGCTTCAACGGCCAGCTCAAGCCCTTCAAACCATTCCTCTCTCCTAGCCTTTCTTGGTCTGGGGGCTCGACATACTGGGCCCTTTCCCCCGCGCTGTCGGGGGCTTTGAGTACTTGTACGTTGCAATCGACAAGTTCACAAAGTGGCCAGAAGTGGAAGCAGTGAGGAAGGTCACAGCACAGTCAGCCGTCAAGTTCTTCAAAGGACTGGTGTGCCGTTTTGGTGTACCCAATAGGGTTATCACTGACAACGGCACGCAGTTCACAAGCCACACCTTCATGCAATATATTCAAGACCTCGGCAGCAAGGTCTGTTTCGCTTCCGTTGCTCACCCACGAAGCAATGGTCAAGCTGAGAGGGCAAATGCTGAAGTATTGCGAGGCCTGAGGACAAAGACCTTTGACATACTGCACAAGAGTGGAAGGCGCTGGATTGATGAATTGCCGGCGGTTCTTTGGTCAATCAGAACGACACCAAATTGAGCCACCGGCCAGACACCCTTTTGTTGGGGAACGCAGTAATTTCAAAAAAATTCCTACGCACACGCAAGATCATGGTGATGCACAGCAACGAGAGGGGAGAGTGTTGTCTACGTACCAACGCAGACCGACTGCGGAAGCGATCACACAACGTAGAGGAAGTAGTCGTACGTCTTCTTCCCGATCCGACCGATCCAAGCACCGTTACTCCGGCACCTCTGAGTTCTTAGCACACGTTCAGCTCGATGACGTTCCTCGGGCTCCGATCCAGCAAAGCGTCGAGGAAGAGTTCCGTCAGCACGACGGCGTGGTGACGATCTTGATGTACTACCGACGCAGGGCTTCGCCTAAGCACTGTAACGGTATGATCGAGGTGGAATTTGGTGGCAGGGGGCACCGCACACGGCTAAGGAACGATTAACTTGTGTGTGTTGTGGTGCCCCCTGCCCCCGTATATAAAGGCCAGGGGCAGGGGGTTCGGCCGGCTAGGAGGGAGGCGCAGGGAGGAGTCCTACTCCCACCGGGAGTAGGACTCCTTCCCCCCAATCCTATTCCAACTAGGATTCTTGGGGGGAAGAAGAAAGAGGGGGCCGGCCCACCTCTCCTAGTCCTATTAGGACTTGGGAAAGGTGGGGGGCGCCGGCCAGGTATGGGCTGCCTCTTCTCTCCTTCCCACTAAAGCCCAATAGGCCCATTTACCTCCCGGGGGGGTTCCGGTAACCCTCCCGGTAATCCGGAAAAATCCCGATTTCACCCGGAACGCTTCCGGTGCCCAAACATAGGTTTCCAATATATCAATCTTTACGTCTCGACCTTTTCGAGACTCCTCGTCATGTCCGTGATCTCATCCGGGACTCCGAACAACCTTCGGTACATCAAAATGCATAAACTCATAATAACTGTCATCGTAACGTTAAGCGTGCGGACCCTACGGTTCGAGAACAATGTAGACATGACCGAGACACGTCTCCGATCAATAACCAATAGCGGGACCTGGATGCCCATATTGGCTCCTACATATTCTACGAAGATCTTTATCGGTCAGACCGCATAACAACATACGTTGTTCCCTTTGTCATCGGTATGTTACTTGCCCGAGATTCGATCGTCGGTATCCAATACCTAGTTCAATCTCGTTACTGGCAAGCCTCTTTACTCGTTCCATAATACATCCTCTCATAACTAACATCTTAGTTATTATGCTTGCAAGGCTTATGTGATGTGTATTACCGAGAGGGCCCAGAGATACCTCTCCGACAATCAGAGTGACAAAACCTAATCTCGAAATACGCCAACCCAACATCTACCGTTGGAGACACCTGTAGTACTCCTTTATAATCACCCAGTTACGTTGTGACGTTTGGTAGTACCCAAAGTGTTCCTCCGGTAAACGGGAGTTGCATAATCTCATAGTTATAGGAACATGTATAAGTCATGAAGAAAGCAATAGCAACATACTAAACGATCGGGTGCTAAGCTAATGAAATGGGTCATGTCAATCAGATCATTCAACTAATGATGTGACCTCGTTAATCAAATAACAACTCTTTGTTCATGGTTAGGAAACATAACCATCTTTGATTAACGAGCTAGTCTAGTAGAGGCATACTAGTGACACTCTGTTGGTCTATGTATTCACACATGTATTATGTTTCCGGTTAATACAATTCTAGCATGAATAATAAACATTTATCATGATTATAAGGAAATAAATAATAACTTTATTATTGCCTCTAGGGCATATTTCCTTCAGTCTCCCACTTGCACTAGAGTCAATAATCTAGATTACACAGTAATGATTCTAACACCCATGGAGCCTTGGTGCTGATCATGTTTTGCTCGTGGAAGAGGCTTAGTCAACGGGTCTGCAACATTCAGATCCGTATGTATCTTGCAAATCTCTATGTCTCCCACCTGGACTAAATCCCGGATGGAGTTGAAGCGTCTCTTGATGTGTTTGGTTCTTTTGTGAAATCTGGATTCCTTTGCCAAGGCAATTGCACCAGTATTGTCACAGAAGATTTTCATTGGACCCGATGCACTAGGTATGACACCTAGATCGGATATGAACTCCTTCATCCAGACTCCTTCGTTCGCTGCTTCCGAAGCAGCTATGTACTCCGCTTCACATGTAGATCCCGCTACGACGCTTTGTTTAGAACTGCACCAACTGACAGCTCCACCGTTTAAAGTAAACACGTATCCGGTTTGCGATTTAGAATCGTCCGGATCAGTGTCAAAGCTTGCATCAACGTAACCTCTTACGGTGAGCTCTTTGTCACCTCCATATATGAGAAACATATCCTTAGTCCTTTTCAGGTATTTCAGGATGTTCTTGACCGCTGTCCAGTGATCCACCCCTGGATTACTTTGGTACCTCCCTGCTAAACTTATAGCAAGGCACACATCAGGTCTGGTACACAGCATTGCATACATGATAGAGCCTATGGCTGAAGCATAGGGAACATCTTTCATTTTCTCTCTATCTTCTGCAGTGGTCGGGCATTGAGTCTGACTCAACTTCACACCTTGCAATACAGGCAAGAACCCTTTCTTTGCTTGATCCATTTTGAACTTCTTCAAAATCTTGTCAAGGTATGTGCTTTGTGAAAGTCCAATTAAGCGTTTTGATCTATCTCTATAGATCTTTATGCCTAATATGTAAGCAGCTTCCCCGAGGTCTTTCATTGAAAAACTTTTATTCAAGTATCCCTTTATGCTATCCAGAAATTCTATATTATTTCCAATGAGTAATATGTCATCCACATATAATATCAGAAATGCTACAGAGCTCCCACTCACTTTCTTGTAAATACAGGCTTCTCCAAAAGTCTGTATAAACCCAAATGCTTTGATCACACTATCAAAGCGTTTATTCCAACTCCGAGATGCTTGCACCAGTCCATAAATGGATCGCTGGAGTTTGCACACTTTGTTAGCTCCTTTTGGATCGACAAAACCTTCTGGTTGCATCATATACAACTCTTCTTCCAGAAATCCATTCAGGAATGCGGTTTTTACATCCATTTGCCAAATTTCATAATCATAAAATGCGGCAATTGCTAACATGATTCTGACAGACTTAAGCATCGCTACGGGTGAGAAAGTCTCATCGTAGTCAACTCCTTGAACTTGTCGAAAACCTTTTGCGACAAGTCGAGCTTTGTAGACAGTAACATTACCATCAGTGTCAGTCTTTTTCTTAAAGATCCATTTATTCTCTATTGCTTGCCGATCATCGGGCAAGTCAACCAAAGTCCAAACTTTGTTCTCATACATGGATCCCATCTCAGATTTCATGGCTTCAAGCCACTTTGCGGAATCTGGGCTCACCATCGCTTCTTCATAGTTCGTAGGTTCATCATGATCTAGTAGCATGACTTCCAGAACAGGATTACCGTACCACTCTGGTGCGGATCTTACTCTGGTTGATCTACGAGGTACAGTAGTATCTTGATCTAAAGTTTCATGATCATCATCATTAACTTCCTCTCTTATTGGTGTAGGTCTCACAGAAACAGTTTTCTGTGATGTACTATTTCCCAATAACGGAGTAGGTACAGTTACCTCGTCAAGTTCTACTTTCCTCCCACTCACTTCTTTCGAGAGAAACTCCTTCTCAAGAAAGTTTCCGAATTTAGCAACAAAAGTCTTGCCTTCGGATCTGTGATAGAAGGTGTATCCAATAGTTTCCTTTGCATATCCTATGAAGACACACTTCTCCGATTTGGGTTCGAGCTTATCAGGTTGAAGCTTTTTCACATAAGCATCGCAGCCCCAAATTTTAAGAAACGACAACTTTGGTTTCTTGCCAAACCATAGTTCATAAGGCGTCGTCTCAACGGATTTAGATGGTGCCCTATTTAACGTGAATGCGGCCGTCTCTAAAGCATAACCCCAAAATGATAGCGGTAAATCAGTAAGAGACATCATAGATCGCACCATATCTAGTAAAGTACGATTACGACGTTCGGACACACCATTACGTTGTGGTGTTCCGGGTGGCGTGAGTTGCGAAACTATTCCACAATTTTTCAAATGTACACCAAACTCGTAACTCAAATATTCTCCTCCACGATCAGATCGTAGAAACTTTATTTTCTTGTTACGATGATTTTCAACTTCACTCTGAAATTCCTTGAACTTTTCAAATGTTTCAGACTTATGTTTCATTAAGTAGATATACCCATATCTGCTTAAATCATCTGTGAAGGTGAGAAAATAACGATATCCGCCACGAGCCTCAATATTCATCGGACCACATACATCGGTATGTATGATTTCCAATAAATCTGTTGCTCTCTCCATAGTACCGGAGAACGGTGTTTTAGTCATCTTGCCCATGAGGCACGGTTCGCAAGTACCAAGTGATTCATAATCAAGTGGTTCCAAAAGCCCATCAGCATGGAGTTTCTTCATGCGCTTTACACCGATATGACCTAAACGGCAGTGCCACAAATAAGTTGCACTATCATTATCAACTCTGCATCTTTTGGCTTCAACATTATGAATATGTGTATTACTACTATCGAGATTCAATAAGAATAGACCACTTTTCAAGGGTGCATGACCATAAAAGATATTACTCATATAAATAGAACAACCATTATTCTCTGATTTAAATGAATAACCGTCTCGCATCAAACAAGATCCAGATATAATGTTCATGCTCAACGCTGGCACCAAATAACAATTATTTAGGTCTAATATTAATCCCGAAGGTAGATGTAGAGGTAGCGTGCCGACCGCGATCACATCGACTTTGGAACCGTTTCCCACGCGCATCGTCACCTCGTCCTTTGCTAGTGTCCGCTTATTCTGTAGTCCCTGTTTCGAGTTGCAAATATTAGCAACAGAACCAGTATCAAATACCCAGGTGCTACTGCGAGCATTAGTAAGGTACACATCAATAACATGTATATCACATATACCTTTGTTCACCTTGCCATCCTTCTTATCCGCCAAATACTTGGGGCAGTTCCGCTTCCAGTGACCAGTCTGCTTGCAGTAGAAGCACTCAGTTTCAGGCTTAGGTCCAGACTTGGGTTTCTTCTCTTGAGCAGCAACTTGCTTGCCGTTCTTTTTGAAGTTCCCTTTCTTCTTCCCTTTGCCCTTTTTCTTGAAACTAGTGGTTTTGTTAACCATCAACACTTGATGCTCCTTCTTGATTTCTACCTCCGCAGCTTTCAGCATAGCGAAGAGCTCGGGAATAGTCTTGTTCATCCCTTGCATATTATAGTTCATCACAAAGCTCTTGTAGCTTGGTGGCAGAGATTGGAGAATTCTGTCAATGACGCAATCATCCGGAAGTGTAACTCCCAATTGAATCAAGTGATTATTATACCCAGACATTTTGAGTATATGCTCACTGACAGAACTGTTCTCCTCCATCTTGCAGCTATAGAACTTATTGGAGACTTCATATCTCTCAATCCGGGCATTTGCTTGAAATATTAACTTCAACTCCTGAAACATCTCATATGCTCCATGACGTTCAAAACGTCGTTGAAGTCCCGGTTCTAAGCCGTAAAGCATGGCACACTGAACTATTGAGTAGTCATCAGCTTTGCTCTGCCAGACGTTCATAACTTCTGGCGTTGCTCTTGCAGCAGGCCTGGCACTCAGCGGTGCTTCCAGGACGTAATTTTTCTGTGCAGCAATGAGGATAATCCTCAGGTTACGGACCCAGTCCGTGTAATTGCTACCATCATATTTCAACTTTGCTTTCTCAAGGAACGCATTAAAATTCAACGGAACAACAGCACGAGCCATCTATCTACAATCAACATAAACAAGCAAGATACTATCAGGTACTAAGTTCATGATAATTTTTAAGTTCAGTTAATTTACTTAAGAACTCCCACTTAGATAGACATCCCTCTAATCCTCTAAGTGATTACGTGATCCAAATCAACTAAACCATAACCGATCATCACGTGAGATGGAGTAGTTTTCAATGGTGAACATCAATATGTTGATCATATCTACTATATGATTCACGCTCGACCTTTCGGTCTCCGTGTTCCGAGGCCATATCTGTATATGCTTGGCTCGTCAAGTATAACCTGAGTATTCCGTGTGTGCAACTGTTTTGCACCCGTTGTATTTGAACGTAGAGCCTATCACACCCGATCATCACGTGGTGTCTCAGCACGAAGAACTTTTGCAACGGTGCATACTCAGGGAGAACACTTCTTGATAATTTAGTGAGAGATCATCTTATAATGCTACCGTCAATCAAAGCAAGATAAGATGCATAAAAGGATAAACATCACATGCAATCAATATAAGTGATATGATATGGCCATCATCATCTTGTGCTTTGTGATCTCCATCTCCGAAGCATCGTCATGATCACCATCGTCACCGGCGCGACACCTTGATCTCCATCGTAGCATCGTTGTCGTCTCGCCAATCTTATGCTTCCACGACTATCACTACCGCTTAGTAATAAAGTAAAGCATTACATCGCGATTTCATTGCATACAATAAAGCGACAACCATATGGCTCCTGCCAGTTGCCGATAACTCGGTTACAAAACATGATCATCTCATACAATAAAATCAGCATCATGCCTTGACCATATCACATCACAACATGCCCTGCAAAAACAAGTTAGACGTCCTCTACTTTGTTGTTGCAAGTTTTACGTGGCTGCTACGGGCTTAAGTAAGAACTCATCTCACCTACGCATCAAAACCACAACGATAGTTCGTCAAATAGACTCCGTTTTAACCTTCTCAAGGACCGGGCGTAGTCACACTTGGTTCAACTAAAGTTGGAGAGACAGTCTTCCGCAAGCCATCTGTGTGCATAGCACGTCGAGGGAACCGGTCTCGCGTAAGAGTACGCGTAAGGTTGGTCCGGATCGTCTCGTCGAACAATACCGCCGAACCAAAGTATGACATGCTGGTAGGCAGTATGACTTGTATCGCCCACAACTCACTTGTGTTCTACTCGTGCATATAACATCAAACCATAAAACCTAGGCTCGGATGCCACTGTTGGGGAACGCAGTAATTTCAAAAAATTTCCTACGCACACGCAAGATCATGGTGATGCACAGCAACGAGAGGGGAGAGTGTTGTCTACGTACCAACGCAGACCGACTGCGGAAGCGATCACACAACATAGAGGAAGTAGTCGTACGTCTTCTTCCCGATCCGACCGATCCAAGCACCGTTACTCCGGCACCTCCGAGTTCTTAGCACACGTTCAGCTCGATGACGTTCCTTGGGCTCCGATCCAGCAAAGCGTCGAGGAAGAGTTCCGTCAGCACGACGGCGTGGTGACGATCTTGATGTACTACCGACGCAGGGCTTCGCCTAAGCACTGTAACGGTATGATCGAGGTGGAATTTGGTGGCAGGGGGCACCGCACACGGCTAAGGAACGATTAACTTGTGTGTGTTGTGGTGCCCCCTGCCCCCGTATATAAAGGCCAGGGGCAGGGGGTTCGGCCGGCTAGGAGGGAGGCGCAGGGAGGAGTCCTACTCCCACCGGGAGTAGGACTCCTTCCCCCCAATCCTATTCCAACTAGGATTCTTGGGGGGAAGAAGAAAGAGGGGGCCGGCCCACCTCTCCTAGTCCTATTAGGACTTGGGAAAGGTGGGGGGCGCCGGCCAGGTATGGGCTGCCTCTTCTCTCCTTCCCACTAAAGCCCAATAGGCCCATTTACCTCCCGGGGGGGTTCCGGTAACCCTCCCGGTAATCCGGAAAAATCCCGATTTCACCCGGAACGCTTCCGGTGCCCAAACATAGGTTTCCAATATATCAATCTTTACGTCTCGACCTTTTCGAGACTCCTCGTCATGTCCGTGATCTCATCCGGGACTCCGAACAACCTTCGGTACATCAAAATGCATAAACTCATAATAACTGTCATCGTAACGTTAAGCGTGCGGACCCTACGGTTCGAGAACAATGTAGACATGACCGAGACACGTCTCCGGTCAATAACCAATAGCGGGACCTGGATGCCCATATTGGCTCCTACATATTCTACAAAGATCTTTATCGGTCAGACCGCATAACAACATACGTTGTTCCCTTTGTCATCGGTATGTTACTTGCCCGAGATTCGATCGTCGGTATCCAATACCTAGTTCAATCTCGTTACTGGCAAGTCTCTTTACTCGTTCCGTAATACATCCTCTCATAACTAACATCTTAGTTATTATGCTTGCAAGGCTTATGTGATGTGTATTACCGAGAGGGCCCAGAGATACCTCTCCGACAATCAGAGTGACAAAACCTAATCTCGAAATACGCCAACCCAACATCTACCATTGGAGACACCTGTAGTACTCCTTTATAATCACCCAGTTACGTTGTGACGTTTGGTAGTACCCAAAGTGTTCCTCCGGTAAACGGGAGTTGCATAATCTCATAGTTATAGGAACATGTATAAGTCATGAAGAAAGCAATAGCAACATACTAAACGATCGGGTGCTAAGCTAATGAAATGGGTCATGTCAATCAGATCATTCAACTAATGATGTGACCTCGTTAATCAAATAACAACTCTTTGTTCATGGTTAGGAAACATAACCATCTTTGATTAACGAGCTAGTCTAGTAGAGGCATACTAGTGACACTCTGTTGGTCTATGTATTCACACATGTATTATGTTTCCGGTTAATACAATTCTAGCATGAATAATAAACATTTATCATGATTATAAGGAAATAAATAATAACTTTATTATTGCCTCTAGGGCATATTTCCTTCACCTTTGCCCTAGTATACGGGGCAGAAGCAGTTCTCCCCACGGAACTCATATACGGGTCACCTCGAGTACTCGCTTATGACGAGCTTGAGCAAGAGCAATTGCGGCAAGATGACGCAACGCTCATTGAGGAAGATCGTCTTCGGGCGGCTGTGAGAGTAGCACGCTACCTGCAAGCCTTGCGCCACTACCATAGCCGCAAGGTTCATGCCCGAAGCTTTGAGGAAGGTGACCTTGTTCTTCGGCGTGTTCAATCGGCCAAGAATACCAACAAGTTGACGCCAAAGTGGGAAGGCCCTTATCGGGTAATACGAGTCACCAGGCCCGGCGCAGTCCGCCCGGAGACCGAAGATGCCGTTCCGGTGAGTAACTCCTGGAACATTGAGCATCTTCGCAAGTTTTACCCGTGAGGCGCGGCTTGCCGGGCCCCCCGACAAGCCACCTTTTGTACGAGCCTTGCCGATGACGCATGTAACCCTCTGTACAAAGCCAGGCGTAGACCCTGAGCATAAATAAATGAAGCGCTGGCGCCCTAAGTTATAGCATGCATGCTAGGTCGAGTCTCGTCCTTGGTTAGGGTTGATAGTGCTTAGCAGTGACTAACCCCTAGCTTAGAGGTTGAGTGTGCGTATCTTTGTCTTTCTTTTGTCTTCTTTGGTTCACAGGACACACAAATATCCGTGCCGAACCACTTGGGGAGGAAAAAAAAGAGGAGCAGACCAGCATCTAGCCCCCAGCAAGCCAGTATTGCCGGGGGCTGCAAGAGCAAAGATTCACCCACGGCGAACCAGGGTTGCCAGGGACTGCAGCTTCAGATAAGTTCTTCATCCCTTATCATGCATTCCATTATGGACTGAGGTATGTGAAACCTCGTTTTCCCCTAAGCTACCGTGCTCCCATAACTCTAGGCCCTAGGGCTCGTTCCTGGGGCCAAGTTTGGTCGTAGTCACGACAGCGAAAGGATGAAACAAGGAGCCTGAACCCGCCTCATCCCTGCATCCGCCAAAGGCGTGAGGAAGGTCGAGCAAAGTGGGGAGACGGCAAGGCCTGTTGCCGGGCAAGGAAATGTTTATCTTGAAGATATCAAGGATTTACTCCTTGTCATGGGTTCCACCCGCAAACAAATGACCCGACAAGCATCCCTTTTTCATTAAAAAAACATTCCACTCAGGTACAGTCCATAGGGAATGAAAAACATGAATGATGAGATTACAAGTTTTAAATTCAACAAAGGCCCGAAGGCTTACAAACTAAAAAGAGATAAGGTGCCCGTAATCCCTTTCTTGTCCCTCTCCTCAGGAGGCAGGTCAAGGAGGCGAAAGGGACAAAAGGAGCGCCTAGGCGAGCTACGGGTGGCAGAAGACACCAAGAGAACATCTTGGTGGTCGTCCAAAGGCTGGATGGTGATGGCGGCACCGGAAGCAGAGCTCGAAGACGAGGCGGCAGGATGTCAGCACGCGTCGAAGGCATCGGTGCCCATGTACTCCGACTTGACGGCCTTGCCGCCCGCCCTCTTCCTCTTCCGCAGCCTCCCAACGCCAGCCGCCCAGGGAGACGACCCCGAGAAGTTCAAGGAGCTGGCGACACGGATGATGGGGTTGCCGGTGCCGCACAGAGCGGCACCCGACACCTAGTCGGACCCGTCATCCTGCCGCCTACTACCCTTGTCGTCGCTGCCGCTGTCCTCCTCGTCACTCCCGCCCGAGGAGGAGTCTTCACTATCAGAAGAGCTCTCCACGCAGCACCTTGCATGGGTCCCAAAGCACCCGAAGACCTTGACGGAGAGAAGGCCACCCTTCATCAGCTTAAAATGGAGAGTGAGCCCCTCTGTCAAGCGGTGGATATGAGCAAACGTCTTCCATCCCCGACGAAGATACATCACGTGAGGGGTGGGGAAGTCGACGCGGACCCGCGTGCCACTGATCCCGCAGCCCCTCATGTGCAGCCGCAACGATTCCGGCAGATCCAGCTCCATCTCCCGCGCAAATGCAGTTGGGAGACGAAGGCGACGGCGCGGCGGCCGGCGCAGCCTGACGAAGAACTCACAAGGGTCATCCCCAACATGGCCCTCCATTGGAGGAGGAGCTGTTGGCGGAGGCGAGGCCAGCGCGCCGCCCCGTCCTCCTCTTCCCCGAGCGCCCTGGCCTCGCCCCCTCCCCCTTCCCCTCGCGGCTAGCTCTGCCACCGCAGGCGCAGGAGAAGGAGGGACGCTTTGTCGAGTGGCGACCCTCGCCGCCACTGTTGAAGGACCGGGATTCCCTCTCTCCATGACGGATGGAAGGGAGGAGCAGAAGCTGAAGGAAGAAGAAGATGAAAGAATGTGGGACGCCATCCCCCCCCCCCCCGCTCTTTATAAAGGATCGGGATTGGGGCTCGGCCACCCCGCTCGGACAATCAAGATATGGAAGGCGCAGGGAGCCAGCACCGACCCGCCGCCCCAACCAGCGACGGCCCGGTTTCCCGCCTCCACCGTTTGCCACCCCAGGCGCATGGGAGACACATGGAGGACGTGCAGAACCGAGGGGACGGGTGAGACGACCACTCCCCACCCCATGATCATGGGGAGTGGACGCCTTGAAGATCACGCCTCAGCCCCATTCAGTAAATGGGCCGCACCTCCACGCCTCCCTTCATTATGGGGAAGGCACAAACCGCCCCTTTACTACGATGTGACGCATGCCTGCGGGAACCAACCCCACGCATGCCGCCCACGTCACACGCGCCTCCCCACGCCGCGCCACGCGCGGGAATCGTGGGAAGCACAGCGCGCGAAGAATCTTACCGCGGTAAAAACCGCCCTGCCTGCCCGCACACCGTTTTTGGGCCTAGCCCAACAATGCATTGCGCTTATGTGTGGCCCAGGCCCGGGGGCTCCTGTCGGTGTACAAAAAGAGGGGTACATTTTTGTACCCCTATAACTGTGCACGGGCAGTCTGAGCCGCGGATACCACCACACCAAGCAAGGCAAGGGAGGTGAGCCAGGGTAAGACTGAAGCTCAAGAGAACTAGAACGATACCAAGGCCAAGACCACGAAGAGCAAAGGGGACGAAGTAGACTCCCCCAGCAAGATCCTTACCGGGAGACAGTTTTAGCAACCCCGGCAAGACCCTTGCCGCGGCAACTCGCCCCACACCTACGGAGCAAATCACCCTTGAGTCCACTGCCCCCATGGGGCAAGGATTCGGGAAACATCCCCGTGGTGGCATGCAGATCTTTGTGAAGACATTCAAGATCAAATACACACTAAGGAGACGACAACCTTTGGCGGGATCCCAGCCGAGGAAGACCACAAGGCCCCCGGCAAGCGCCTTGCCGGGGATGACAGTAGGTGCCTCGGCAAGACCCTTGCCGGGGGCCCCGGCAAGGCCCTTGCCGAGGACACCCGCAGGGCCACCATCAGGCCCACGCCGACTAAACCTCCACTGACGTTCGCATGCAGCTGCCGACCCAACCAGCTGGGCAGGCACCTGCGTGGCGGCATGCAGATCTTCGTGAAGACCCACCACTGCGCCACCTCAGCTGCCTGCCTACCTACATGGCATCGCAGGCGTCACTGGCCAGGGCGCGTGTTGACACAAGAAGGAACGGCGATGGACGAGACAGATCTCTCCCCTGTCCTCGATAAAGCAAGGACACCTAAGCAAGACACATTAAATGCGCCTTGTCATGTAATGCGAGGGATAACCTCGCATCACTGTACCCTTTCCACCTCCTGTGTGCCACTGTGGCAACCCCTTTTTCTATAAAAGGAGGCCCGAGGCGACCAAAGGAGGGATTCGGCTTTTTGGAGATCCTCACGCCCCATAGCTAGCTCAAGAACACAGATATACAATCCACCAAAGCAGGAGTAGGGTTTTACGCATCCTCGCGGCCCGAACCTGGATAAATGAACCGTGTGCTATCTGTTTGATCCGCTCTTCTCACGACCCCGCGCCTCGCTAACCACAGTAGGGATTCTTGTGATCCCATAGGTGTCATTCCCACCGACAACATCACCGTTTGTGATTGATGCATCGCACACAGTTTCGTCAAAGGGTCTCTGATTCGACTGTTGCGTTTGGACCATCCTGCAGTACTGATGTTCCGACATCCCTGTGACCTAGTCACCTATTCAAAGAGCATGGTGCCGCCATGCATGGTTTTGGTAATTGATGACATTCTCTATGGACTAATGGTTGCCTTGAGTTATATTTGAAGGATTTTTCCATAGGCATTTCTTGAAGTCCATGTGTTGGTTTCAAGGAGTTTTCTAGATGACCAAGGTGCTATTCAAGGAATTATCCAAAGATTGCTCATGTAGAAGATATAATACAAGGTTGATCAAGACTAAGTCCAACTATGAATCAAGTTGATCAACACGCAAAGCATAGAAGATGTAACGAAAGGAATCAAGTGATCCCATGGTATGGTAAGTATTGCCTATTACACTTTGTGTACTAACCCATTGTCTACATGATGGTTTTATGTGGGGTTAGGTTACAGTGTGCAAATTCAAGTGGATCATCATGAAGATATCATGTCCTTGAAGCTTGTCGTCCATGTGACAACGGACTTGTGAAGATGTGCCGAAGAGTGGCTCACCCATAGTGGAGTATGGGGGAGCAATCAAATTGTCTTCATAAAGCCAACGCAATCAAGAAAGGTGGTCCAACTTGAGGGAGTCAAAATCGTCATCATCTAGCTCAAGTGGATGTGCAACGAAAGGTTTGCCCTTGATAGGTTTTCTATTTTACCGGTCTCATGGTGGTAGTTGGGAGACCGGGTTATAGGATCGATTATCGTACTATCAAGGGGGGCTCTCAAGTGAGTAGCTTGATCCAATTGATCGTAGAGAGCTCAAACCATTGCATCCTTGCATCATCTTTCCTAGTTCTGGTTTGGTGTTTCTCTTTGTGAGTTTTAGATCTTATGGTCATCTTCGCGACAAGCTCGAGTTCATCAAAAACGGAGTTCATATGTATATTTTATGATGTTTTCAATGTAGGAGTTTATGCTGGTTCTTCTCTGATGGAGGTTCTTCACTATTGGATAGTATTTGTCGTCATCTATCCAACAATCTTGAGTTTTCTTAATTCGGAGCTCATTTGCAGAAGTTACGGCCGTTCAGGTTTTATTGTATCCATTTATTTTGCTTGGGCTTCTTAGTAGCACTCCTGTGGTAGTACCGCTCTGGGAAGCGACAGTACTGCTTATAAGCGGTACTTCCGCTGTCCAATTCCGTGGCTACTACCGCTGCTTCTGGGACTCATCTTTTCGTGTCGGGTTGTGAGGCAGTGGAACGGTAGTACAAGCGGTAGTACCGCTTATAGGTGTCCTATTAGGACACAACTCCATATCATATCTAAACACAATACTACTCAAATTCCAACTGCAACCTACCTTGTACACTATATTTGACAAAACTCTAACTAACTCCACCTTGGCGAATATTCTCCACCGCCATGAATTCATTCATGTGTGAAACTTTCATGTACAGTGGACTTGAGCTTATACCATGAGTACCGCTGCTACTCCAAAGACTCCATGTGACTCCACCTGCAACTTGTAGTCCCTCCTTTTCTTGATCACAGTCAACACTCGAGCAAAACTAATTTCCTCTTTACTCTAGTTTGTGCTTCCAACTTCCATAGTATCCGTACAATGCCATCACACACTGATCACTGACCTGCATGAAAGTGCACAACTCACATATTGGATGTCACACATAAGAGTTACGTGAACTCAACATCACTGCTCTTTCTTGACCGCTTGTCTAAAACTTGAAAGAATTTCGTTGTTTCTTGTAGTCATCCCAAGTCAAATTCATAGTTGTCTCACGACATGCATGACCAGCAGAGCCTTGGCCCGTGTGCATGTCCCAGGCATACCTGATGTCTACTACACAACTTGTTCTTATAGACTCGTGTTAGGCCTCCAAGCGTAGAGTTTTGTAGGATAGTAGCAATTTTCCCTCAAGTGGATGACCTAAGGTTTATCAATCTGTGGGAGGCATAGGATGAAGATGGTCTCTCTCAAACAACCCTGCAACCAAATAATAAAAAGTCTCTTATGTCCTGAACAAACCAAATACAATGGTAAATTATATAGGGTCACTAGTTCGGCGAAGAGATGGTGATACAAGTGTAGTAATGATGGTACATATTTATTTTTGTAATAGTAACAATAAAAATAGCAAGGTAACGAGTAACAAAAGTGAGCACAAATGGTATTGCAATGCTTGAAAATGAGGCCTAGGGTCCGTACTTTCGCTAGTGCAATCTCTCAACAATGCTAATCTAATTGGATCATATAACCATCCCTCAAAGTGCGATGAAGAATCACCCCAAAGTTCTTACCTAGCGGAGAACATAAGAAGAAATTTTTGTAGGGTACAAAACCACCTTAAAGATATTATTTCTGTTCAATCTATTCAAGAGTTTTTACTAAAATAACGCAAAGTTATTCTTTCCGTTCGATCTATCCAAGAGTTTGTACTAAAATAACACCATATGATATGCATCAACCAACTCTAATGTCACCTCGAGGATTTTTTTTGGCGTTGGTTTCATGTGAAGATGGGCCTTGAGGTGAGCACTAAGCACAACCCACCGGGGCGAGCCAGGCCCCTCTAGCGTGCCCTGGTGGGTTGTGCCCTCCTCATGGCTCTTCTGGCCCTCCCATGAAGCTTCTAGTGCCTCTTTTGTTCCAAAAAATCTTCAAAAAGTTTTGTTGTATTTGGAGAACTTTTTTGCACAAAAAACAACACCATGGTAGTTGTGCTGAAAACAGCGTCAGTCCGGGTTAGTTCCATGCAAATCATACCAAAACCATATAAAATTGTTGTAAACATGGCATGAATACTTCATAAATTATAGATACGTTGGAGACGTATCAATACCGCATGCCTCGCCGCTATTACCGCGTCGAGCCTCTACTGTCCCAGCCGAGTCTCAAGGGTCGCGAACCCACACCACTCAATCCCTACTGCAGAGTACCATCGATCATCATCGACCGATGACGAGTCTCACGCTTCCATCCGACCATTGGGCTCTAGTCCGAATTACGTGTCACTCGCTTTTTTCCATGTTGAAATAGGCTTCGATTCTCTGGATCCTTACATCGTAGCCCCTCAATCCAGTTCCACCTTCAACATGACTCCATGGTAGATGATCATTCCACCCCGCGCCCCGTCGACTTCAAGCTCCCATGTGCACTGTCTTGAATCAACCCCCCCCCCCCCCGCCGCCATAGTCTTGTCGAAGCCACACAAGCCTTTGAGCTTGCACCTCGTGTTTCCATGCCCAGAAGTCGGTCACCATCAGCATCACGCTCCTATATCGTCGTCGCCGAACCGACCCCGTCTTCTGTACCAACCGACTTGCGTCGATCCGTCAGACTATCTAGTCTGAACCAGCCGAACTTGTGTGGCTGCATGACATGCTCAAGGCTCCCAAATCGTCTCCCAAGAATTTATATCCATCACATGATAATTCCATCTTAGTTGAATTGACTTCCCGCAACACCTTCAAGCATCCTGTTGTGCCAACAAATCTTTCATCTATGTCTGCCATAACCCATGGCTTTTAGTTCTGTGAACTTCTCCACCTCAAACCCAGTACCCATTGGCGCCATGGTTCTTCGTATGACTGGATGTTTGAAAAAATACATGAGCTATCCCCATGACACCAAAGTACACGAGACAACCTAGCATGGTCTCGCCTCCATGCACTAGTAGCAACCAAAATTTTTGGCCTTCACGTTATGTGCTCCCTTGGCTCTACTCTTGGCGCTAATGCAATTGCCTAATCAACGCCTCCTGCTAATTCCTATGGATGCCAATGTGATGGATTCTTTCCCTGGCCCAAATTGATCCATCTCCTGCCTTTCTGTGTCACATGAGGACTTGGTCCTCCTTTTTTTCTCAAACAAATCTCCGGCACGATCATGCTTGTGTTCCTGCATGGGATAATATCATCGAGCCAGCTCCGATGTACCTGTGCGCGGCCACGCACCACAACCGAGCCGCCTGCTCCACAGCCCGCTGGGCCTTGCCTGCACCAGCTGCTCCAGGCTGCTGCTCGGACACGTCCCACGCATCTCAACTCACTGAGATTGTATTGATCTGACGCTTGCCTAGCTCATTACCGCCTGTACGCTCGCCCAATGGATCCACACGATCAATCACCGCACGTCTGCCACCGCCAATGCTTTCGTCTCCCGTCTATCAATCCGATCTCGTCGAGAACTCCGCCAGATTCCGATTGCTTGTTTTCCAATCCCGTCGAGAACAACGCTACTGTCAGCTGCAATCTCGGGCTCGATGCTTCCTGTAGATCAAAAATTCACAGCCTTTGTACGACCTAGATCATGACACCACTGGTTAGAATAAATCTGAGGCATACCGTCGATCATCCGAGGACCAAGCAATCACACGAGGCATGGCACCGAGATTTGTTAACGAGGTTCACCAATATGGCTACATCCCAGGGGCCTGACTACGGGCGCTCCTCCCCGTGACACCGTCACAATAGCGCACTTAGGCCACCCAGGCGCCAACACACGCCGCCAGCTCCCCCTTGCGCACATGTGCTATTATGTTGGCATAGGTTATATCGTGTGTCTACCGCCACTATATATGAGAGGCCTGGGATACAAGTGTCCTATTAGGACACGACTATATCCAATCTAAACACAATACTACTCAGAGTCCAACTATAACCTACCTTGTACACTATATTCGACACAACTCTAACAGTTCTTGGTGTTCTCCTTGTTCTTCCTCTCATATTCCTCCATAGCTTTTGTTGTTATGGTGGGATTTGGGAGCGAGGGACTTGAAAACTTTGTGTGTTCTTGCCATTGCATTAGTTGCATTGGTTTGAGTTCTCCACAGTGATACATGGATGTGAAAGTTGAGAAGCTTGTTACTCTTGGGTGCTTGGGCGCCCTAGACGGTTGGTGGTGTCATGGAGCTCAATCATTGTGGTGGAAAGATCTGGGACAAGCGTAAAGGTCTCCAATTATGCTATGGAGATTGCCATGAGCAATTTGTACGGGTTCCGATAACCGCCCCAAGGGTTTCCATTTGTACGGGTTCGATCGATGACCGCCCTCAAGGATCCCATAGTGGAATCAGAACATCTTAAATTGTGCGAGGGCGTGAGGAGATTACGGTGGACCTAGTGTCTTCTTGGGGGGCCTTGTGCCTCCACACCACTCCAAACTGAGATTAGCATCCGCAAGGGTGTGAACTTTGGGACACATCGTCGTCTCCGCGTGCCTCAGTTATCTCTTACCCGAGCCCTTTAGTTATGCACTTTACTTTGTGATAGCCATAGTATGACATGTTATATATCTTGCTATCAATAGTTATTTATCTTTCTTAGCATAAGTTGTTGGTGCACATAGGTGAGCCTAGTCGATTTAGGTTTTGTGCTTGACAAATTAAACGCTAGTTTTATTCCGCATTTGTTCAAGCCTAAACCGTAATTATTTTAAAGCGCCTATTCACCCCCCCCCCCTCTAGGAGACATCCACGATATTTCACCTATGTCTGGTGAGATGATGATGGGTGTCGTCACACTGAGAGGGCCCTAAGAATATCTCTCCGTCATCGGAGGAGCAAATCCCACTCTTGAGCTATCTAGTCCCTTGTCAAACTTTTCGATGAACCTCTAAGTTTTCGTTATAATCATCGTGTTACAAATGACGTTTGAGCAACCCTAAAGTCCATCGTATGGTAAGAAGTGATTACGATAATCTCATGGAATAAGGAAGTAAAGCATATGTGACTCTCCGTGTTATAGCAATTGACTTGTGACGATTGTATCTCAAGGTATGACAAAAAAGTTTGGCTCGATTGAATGTGGTTGTTCTTACAACATCATATTCTCAAAGTTGTTTTACGACTATCATTACTCTTAATGATGTCCTAAGATCCAGAAAACATGTTCACTAACAACACTTGAGCTAGACTTAGAGGCAAGACTAGGAATCAGGTTTTACCATTTATCATTCCACACATGCATATGAGTTTCCACTGAATCGCATATTTCAGGATCATAGCAGTTATAGCATATAATATAAACTCTTAATTATAAACATGGAAATATAATAATACAATATTATTGCCTCTAGGGCATATTTCCAACATAGCCCATCAAAACATACCCCTTCGCCATCTTTTTCCTTGGTGTAAAGTACACCGAGGGTGTACAGTGCACACCGCTCACATGCTCGCTTTCCAGCGAGGATGCGAACCTTTCCCATGCCTCTCTATCGATGGAGCTGCCCTTGATGCTCCACACACTCCCAATCATTTCCCCTCTCCCAAGTCTTCCTCTCCTCCCCAAAATCCTACCCGTTCCACCAAAACAGAGAGAAATCGAGAGATGAGAGAAAGCCCCCATGGCATCCGCGTGATCATGGCCTTCCCCGGGCCTCGTCATGGAGTCTAGGAGCATTGCGGCGATGTCTAATTCCCCCATGTACATGGAAATGGTTTGGGACTCCAAGATGGTGACACCTACTTTGTCGTCTTTGGCTATATAGCAAATCAACAACGACGAGTGATTCCGTTTAACTCCATCGACTCATGGCCAGCTAAGCACATGCATGTGGTTGTTGTGAGCCCCTATTCCTTTTCACTCCATAATTTCCATTTTTGCATCCTCTGACATGTCTTGCCATGAAACCCGAGCATCACCTCCACACAACCATGTCGCCGAGAATGCTTCGATGGCCTCTAGCCCTTTTATTTTGTGTCGGTCATTGTAGTTTCATCTCTAGCGTCAATTACACCTTTTAGCTCGCCATTTTGCACATCGTATTGCCTGATCCAGTCGATCCCAAGCCACCCCGATTGTAGCTTATCACTGGTGATGCCTCCGTCCTTGTATAGAGGCAAGACTTTCACCCGTGTGTGTAGACTTTCATGTTTGCTTTTGCACCTAGGTGCACGTCAAGAGTACGTCAGGAACGTGTTCCTCCACCGCTTTTGTGGTTGATACGTCTCCATCTTATCTACTTTTCCAAATAATTTTGCTCTTGTTTTGGACTCTGATTTGCATGATTTGAATGACCCGGACTAACATTGTTTTCAGCAGAACTACCATGGTGTTGTCGTTTGTGTAGAAATAAAAGTTCTCGGAATTGGACGAAACTTTTTAGAGATTTTTTTGGAACAAATAAAAAATACTTCAGAAAAGACCCACTGGAGGGGGGGCACCTGCTGCCCACGAGGCACCAGGGCTCACCCACCCCCTGGGCGCACCCTGGTGACTGGTGGGGCCCACAAGGCTCGTTGACCCTAATCTCAGCACTATAAATTCCTATTTCCCGAGAAAAAATAAGGGGGGAGTTTCATCACATTTTACGGTACGAAGCTGCCTCCACCTCCTGTTCTTCATCGGGAGGATGGATCTGGAGTCCGTTCCGGGCTCCGGAGAGGGGAATCCTTCATCATCATCATCAACCATCCTCCATCACCAATTTCATGATGCTTACCGTCAGGAGTGAGTAATTCCTTCACAGGCTTGCTGGACAGTGATGAGGTGGATGAGATTTATCATGTAATCGAGTTAGCTTTGTTAGGGTTTGATCCCTAGTATCCATTATGTTCTGAGATTGATGTTGCCATGACTATGCTATGCTGAATGCTTGTCACTAGGGCCCGAGTGGCATGATTTCAGATCTGAACCGTTTATGTTTTCATCAATATATTTGTGTTCTTGATCCTATCTTGCAAGTTTTATGCACCTGCTACGTGTTATGATCCGCATGCCCCAAGGTGACAATAATTGGGATTCTTTCTGGTGATTACCATAGTTTGAGGAGTTCATGTATTCTCTATGTGTTAATGCTTTGTTCCGGTTCTTTATTAAAAGGAGGCCTTAATATCCCTTAGTTTCCTTATGGACCCCGCTGCCACAGGAGGGTAGGACAAAAGATGTCATGCAAGTTCTTATCGCGAGCACGTATGACTATATATGGAATACATTCCTACATTACATTGATGAATTGGATCTAGTTCTATGTCGCCCTAGGTTATAACTGTTACATCATGAATTTCATCCAGCATAATTATCCATCACCGATCTAATGCCTACGAGCATTTCACATATTGATCTTTGCTAAGTGACTATTGTTGTTGCTTCTATCACAATTGCTACAAAACTATCACTGCTACCGTTACCGTTACTGTTGCCATCATTACTAATGCTACCGAATTATCATATTATTGTGCTACTGATCACTCTGCTGCAGATATTTAGTCTCGAGGTGTGGTTGAATTGACAACTCAACTCCTAATACTTGCAAATATTCTTTGGCTCCCCTTGTGTCGAATCAATAAATTTGGGTTGAATACTCTATCCTCGAAAAGTATTGCGATCCCCTATACTTGTGGGTTATCAATGGTAGCCACCCACGCACCACTGTCAGCAGCACAAGCTCCTTGTGAGCTTCAAAAATGGTTGTCATATCTGGTTTGAACAGTCGCGATTAGATTCCCCCATACCCATTCACTCCCCATGCATCGCTATCACCCAAAGGGAAAGGGTGGCAGCAATTACACCGGAGGGGGTGAGGATGAGGGGAGAGAGGAGGCATGATAATTACACATGGGGACTGCCATGGCGCATAAAGGCGAGCTGCAACGACTTGAAATGGTCGGGAGCATCGGGACTAGGCGCAGAGCATCGGTTCTTCATGCCAGTGGTGTGGTCACCACTTGCATGGCATAGCCAAGCCAACTAAGTGCTACCAAACCATGTTACTAGTGTTTCTTGTTTTCATAAGAGACAACCTAGAAGACGGGACAATCAGGGGACCAATGGATTGAGTGCAGTGACCAAAGACATGTTTTGAATGTCGAGTGTTTGTACTGAATGATTGTATATTGGGTTGGTGGAATGAGTTGACACTTGGTAGGTAGTGGTAGGTTACTATGGTGAGTGATGTGGCAAATTTTTAGGCAAATAGGATCAATCCAGGTGCCAGTTGTAGTTCAATCATGATGCCAAAGTTAGTTTTGGTAGTTTTGCACATTATATGTACCATGGGATCCAATGTGTTGGTGTGCATGGGTGTGGTAGGTGCACAAGCTTAATTATAATAACATTCTTTTCATAGAAAAATAATGTTTCTTTGGGGAGAAGAATTATGGAATGGCTAGAATAGGAGTGCCATTGCCTTGGCAAGATTATAGAGGTTGGATCACTTGGGAGAGAACTAGTAAAATGTTTTGAACTCAACTCCAAATAAACTTCCAAATGAAGATCTGGACCAAAGTTCAAAGAGAATCCAAATGAAACTCAAATAGAAAGAAATGGGAAATTTTGGGGTGTTACAGAACTCTAAATTGTTTTTATTGAATTACCAAAAACTGGGAGACTGAAAATGCAATTGCCTTTTAATTGTGTTGTTTTGGAATCCATGATGACAAGTTACTTGGGACTAACATTGGCCTCTAAGTGTTTACACAAGTGTTAGTCTCAAGGTTACAAAGTTTGTGGCCCGATGACTGTCGAAAATTACTAGGCTCAAGGAAGAGGTGAAAATGGCCATCGAACATAGCATATCCTTCATGTTTCTTGAGTATAGGCATCCCACACTATTAAGATGGGATAATCAGGTTTGAAAGAATAAGACCGAATGGCAGTTACACACTTACCATATCCATAGCCAAATAACACTACAACAACCCATGTGGAAAATGCGGGCAGAAGCCAAAAACAGGGGGTCAGTATAATTGGGGAATCGCCCAGTGTAACAGGCGAGGAGGTATGGGTAGAGGCACTTGTGGGAGGTTGGACTAGCTCTCGAGCTGGGGGTTGGTTCAACTGGGCACTCTCGGGATATCAACTAGGTATAACCGGGCGTTGTTGTGGCCTGCGTGTGGGTATCTGGATGGGAGACCTTCGCCGCCAGGTCTAACCAGTCGTACCACGGGCTGCTCTCGGCCTCACCCTATATAACATGGCCTTCATGTTGGTATAATCTGGCCCTAGGTTGTATAGGTTCTCTAACTAGTTTTCTCTATCTCTCTACAATCGGCATTCATCAGTGACCCGGTCTGACCAGCCACTTTACCCAGGTTACACTAGGACCCAAATTTTTGCAGCCAAACATCTCTTTTCCACACTATATAATCCACCTACCACTTCAGTAGGTGGCTGCCACACTTAAGATATTTTGATCAAGATTCATTTGAGCCTCTCTCTCTCTCTTTTCCCCTCATGAAAATCGGAGACTTCATGAGATATTCTTGGCAGTTTGGAGAGATTTCACCAAGCATAGATCCACTCATGCTCTCCCTTTTTTGACATAATCTTTTCGTAATTTCAGCAAGTTCTAAGTTTTCCTTTTAGTCTTCTTACTCTCGGAGGTTGCAGACACCTAGGCGGTAGAAGTTCTTCGGTGAGGGATCAATTTTTTATCTACCTTGGAAAGTTTATGAAGGTTTGGAGGCTGCCTTAAGGTCTTTCACTAGTGGTTGAGAATCGCATTCGTGGTGATATCTCAATGAGAATTGGGTGAGCCTTCGTGTGAACACTCATCTCTGGTGACTATCTTTCCTTAGGTGGTGATATATCCTCATCTCCAAAGTCTTCGGTTATCTCCAATCCCAACTCTTTAATTGTGGTTTAGTTTAGTCACTTGACCTTGCATTCATCATATATGGTTGTCTATCTTATTGTAGCAATTGTTTAAGCACACCTTTATATTTCACATAGCCTAAACTTGCTAAGTATCAAAGTAAAATTTATAGTTGTCCCTATTCACCCCTCCCTCTAAGGCCATCTTGATACTTTTAGCAATGTGTGGCGTGATTGTACAGGGGGTGGGTTCTCCTTAGTAATGGGAGGACGAAGCAGAGATTGAAGATGTTAGTGGTGGTTGTCGTGGTGATGCTGCAGATGACGAGGTATTAGCATCGTTGAATGTGGTGGAGTATAGTGCATCACTGGTTAAGGGCAAAAATGGAAAGAGCTAGATAAGCTGAAACCGAAGAAGTAAAGCTTAATTTAGAGGACCTGTTGATTCATTTGTTGATCTTTATTTTAAATACTTAGAGAAGCTTTCTGGATTATCTTTTTACAGGAAAGATTTTCCTTTTTTGGTCCTTTAACACAAGTTGCACTGCATTATGAAATGACTATACCTATTATTGTTTATGTGATCAATGGAATTTAGATGACACTAAGTATGATCTAAACAATGGCCACAATAATTGTATTGTGTGGACAGTACAACTTCAGTATGTCCCCAATTACTATTTTAGTAGGCACAATGTCTAAAGTTTTGGTGAAATTATGGAACGTTCATATAGTTTATAGATTTGTGTGGTGATGCCCTTTGAGAGCTGGTTTGGATAGCGGAAGGTTTCCGTGCCTTTCGTCAAGGAATGACCCTGAGTTATCAAACCCACAACAGGATGTGCACTATATGACAAAGGCTCTGACAAGTTACTGCTAACAAATTAAATTCTAGTTTTCAACCTTTAACAACCTTTTGGGGTGTAAACACTAGTATTAAAAACATGCATAGGTATGAGGTCTTACTCTCACAACCTTATATTTGTGCTCGGGGTCTTAATGATATTAAACTATGCTCTGGAAGACAACCTCTATGATGTGCTTGCGACGCGAGAATGTGGGGGATGTGTCAAAAGTACGTATTGGCCGGTGCGCGGCCTGCATCAAGAGTTAGTTTTCCAACTGATGGCCCTTACCGTTGAGTGGGGTTACCTTGGTTATTAAGAATAAACATTCAGATAAAAGCATTGTGCATTTAATGACTACACCTCATTCGTCCCCAGGGAATAGCTTCCTGCCACCGTACTAACCCCTTCTCTCACTGTTGTTTGGGATAGCGTTCCACCTTCTCCTTGATAGATCTACGGGATCCTGGGTACATGCAGAGCCTTAGAATGAGAAGAAGACAAGAAATATTGCAATCGAACACATAAATAGTGTCAAATACCCAAAGTCATTCCAATGATCCCTTGCACAAATACATAGGGTTGCAGGGCCTACCCTAAACCCATTACCTTACTGGATTACTCACACACGATGATCGGATCACAAGATGAACTCATTGAAGATAACATAAAGATGAATGATTGATTGATTGATAATATGTCTTAAAATAGTTGTTGGATGTGATACACCGATTACATGTATGACAAACTTGGAGAGGGGTGGCTGCTATGGTGGCAGAGGCAATGGAGATGAGATAAGAAATGGCGGCGGCTAGGTTTGGAAGATGGTTATTTATCCCCATGTCGCGAATGGTTCTCTCTCTGTTGAAAATTGGTCATGTGGACCTCCTGGACCTGACGACAAGCGGTACAATCATTGAGCGCGTGCTCATAGCAAGCGTCATCTTGTGCTATATTGACCTTGGTGCACCTCCAATTGTCTTGCCTCTTCCACCAAACTTCATGTTTCCTTGTGTGTGATGAATATGAGTGGACTAACAGATTCTGATGTGTTATAGTCTACAAGATGAGTGTGTAGATGTGGTTTTTAAGAAGGATGGTGACTACAAAAGGAAATGCACTAGTTTGTTGCCTCCTATGTAGATTAGGTTGAATAGATGGGCTGAGGTGCTACAAAAACTTTGTCATGTAAGATGAAAATATATTTTGTGATGTTACTAATGAGCTTAACAAGATACTCGTGAAACTTGTTAACTCATTCGTTAAGCTTGTTCATTAAGAAGCAAGCCACAAGCTTAAGGAACCGAACTATCGAGCACTCATTAAGCTCACGAGTTACGGGCTTTTAGTCCAGCCCTAGTGACGATCCCCTTTCGTGTAGACCACTTTACTATTGAAACACATTAAACAAAGTATTTCGTGATCTCTCGCATTCATTACCCGGTTAAAACAGCAGTGTGATGAGCTCCAAAATATCAAGGAAAACCGGACAATATATTACTCAACAGTGTGGTTGTTAAGATTTATGCTTAGTAGTTAGGTAAGAAATGAACCATGCTTTTATGTTTTTTTTTGAGAAATCACCGGGGGAGGAGTCCCTCCACCTCAATATATTACTCAACTGGCCATATGCCAAGAGATTGATTTAGTTTATAAGGAAAACCGGACAATAACTAAATAAGTTGACCTCGTTTATGAGGAAAATCGTAGAAGTAACAAGGTTAAAAGAAGAGAATAAACAAACACCAAGGAGACGATGTGACCTAGCTAGCAGACAGAAAGACCATCACCAAAAAAGGCACAAGAGATGTGTGGTGCTATTGAGGGACCACTGAAAGATCGTGGATGTCGCCTAGAGGGGGGGTGAATAGGCGTTTTAAAATAATTACGGTTTAGGCTTGAACAAATGCGGAATAAACCTAGCGGTTAATTTGTCAAGCACAAAACCTAAAACAACTAGGCTCACCTATGTGCACCAACAACTTATGCTAAGCAAGATAAGCAACTATGTGATAGCAAGATATATGACAAGAAACAATATGGCTATCACAAAGTAAAGTGCATAAGTAAAGGGGCTCGGGTAAGAGATACCGAGGCACGCGGAGACGATGATGTATCCCGAAGTTCACACCCTTGCGGATGCTAATCTCCGTTTGGAGCGGTGTGGAGGCACAATGCTCCCCAAGAAGCCACTAGGGCCACCGTAATCTCCTCACGCCCTCGCACAATGCAAGATGCCGTGATTCCACTAAGGGACCCTTGAGGGCGGTCACCGAACCCGTACAAATGGCAACCCTTGGGGGCGGTCACCGAACCCGTACACTTTGGCAACCCTTGGGGGCGGTCACCGGTACCCGTCAAATTGCTTGGGGCGATCTCCACAACCTAATTGGAGACCCCGACGCTTGCCCGGAGCTTTGCACCACAATGATTGAGCTCCGAACACCAACAGCCGTCTAGGGCACCCAAGCACCCAAGAGGAACAAGCTCAAGGGTACCAAGCACCCAAGAGTAATAAGCTTCTCAACTTGTAACTTCCACGTATCACGTGGAGAACTCAAACCGATGCACCAAATGCAATGGCAAGGGCACACGGAGTGCCCAAGTCCTTCTCTCTCAAATCCCACCGAAGCAACTAATGCTAGGGAGGAAACTGAGAGGAAGAACAAGAAAGAGAACACCAAGAACTCCAAGATCTAGATCCAAGGGGTTCCCCTCACATAGAGGAGAAAGTGATTGGTGGAAATGTGGATCTAGATCTCCTCTCTCTTTTCCCTCAAAAACTAGCAAGAATCCATGGAGGGATTGAGAGTTAGCAAGCTCGAAGAAGGTCAACAATGGGGGAAGAACACGAGCTCAAAGGATTGAGGTTCAACGGGGAAGAAGACCCCCTTTTATAGGAGGGGGAAAATCCAACCGTTAACCCCCACTCAGCCCCGCAGAGAGCGGTACTACCGCGGAGGCAGGGCGGTACTACCGCTCGTAAGCGGTATTACCGCTCCCCCTCAGCGGTACTGCCGCGCCAGAAGAAAAGGGCTGGGGCTGGGACCCAGAGCGGTACTACCGCGGAGGTAGGGCGGTACTACCGCTCACAAGCAGCACTACCGCCACTACTACCGCAGCTAGTACCGCAAAACCCGACACGAGAAAAAGCGCACTCGAATCGAAGCGGAAGGAGCACGAAGCCACAGCGGTACTGCGGCTGAGCCCAGCAAGCGGCACTACCGCTCCGAGGAGCGGTACTACCGCTTAGTGGACTGCAGCCGTACTACCGCTCCAACCACTGTGTCGAGGCGGTAGGAGCACGGATCCGCAGAGGCACTGCTGCTGAGGCCATCAAGAGGTACTACCGCTCCGAGGAGCGGTACTGCCGCTTAGTGAGCCTCAGCGGTACTACCGCTGTGGCCCACGGTACTACCACTGGGTCCAGGAGAAAAACCACACTCCAGAAAACCAGAACTGCCATAACTTTTGCATATGAGCTCCGAATTGAGCAAACTCAAGCTTGTTGAAAACAAGACGACGAGTAGCATCAAAACAGCGACTGGTTATAGTAAGAAGAGGCAGGGGAGGTATGCCAACAAATAGAGGAGAGAAACCTCCAACCGAGAAGAACCGGCAAAACCTCCAACATCGAAAACATCATAGAAGATGCATGCGAACTCCGTTTTCGATGAACTCAAGCTTGTCGTCAACATGACCATAAGCTCTAAGACTCTCAAAGAGAACCAAACAAGAACCAAGAAAGATGATGCAAGGATGCAATGGTTTGAGCTCTCAACGAACGATACGATCAAGCTACTCATCGAGGGCCCCCCTTGATAGTACGGCAATCGGTCCTATAACCCGGTCTCCCAACTACCATCATGAGACCGGTAAAATAGAAAACCTATCAAGGGCAAACCTTTGCCTTGCACATGGTCCACTTGAGCTAGATGATGATGATCTTGACTCCCTCAAGTTGGACCACCTTTCTTGATTGGGTTGACTCGATGAAGACTAGTTGATTGCTCCCCCATACTCCACTATGGGTGAGCCACTCTTCCGCACATCTTCACAAGTCCATTGTCACCACAAAGGACGGCAAGCTTCAAGCATTTGATCTCTTCGTGATGCTCCACTTAAACTTGCACACCGCAACCTAACCCCACAAAGAACTCTCACGAAGACCATGGGTTAGTACATAAAGCGTAATTGACAATGCTTACCATACCATGGGATCACTTGATCCCTCTCGGTACATCTTCTACGCTTTGTGGGTTGATCAACTTGATTCACTCTTTAACTTAGTCTTGATCAACCTCTCACAAGACCAATCTTTAGGTAATTCCTTGAATAGCACCTTGGTCGACACAAACTCTCCTTGAAACCAACACATGTACTCCAAGAAAAGCCTATGGACAAAACCTTCAAATATAACTCAAGGCAACCATTAGTCCATAGAGATTGTCATCAATTACCAAAACCAAACATGGGGGCACCGCATGTTCTTTCAACCACAATACCAAAACTTTGCAAACAGCTTAACACACTACACCGGCGTGCGTACCAAACCCCATGGTGCAACACAAGAGCATCAACAATCATTGAGTGCCTTGACACGAACCTTGACTACGAGCACCGCCACAAGAGATCGGAAAATTTAGCCAGTTGGGGAGGCATCATTGCACCATCACTGGGCAAAGGTGAACCAATATAACACCAAGAGCACAATGCTCACCACAACACAACATCAGCCATGGGAAGGTCTTGAGCATGCGCAACAAAAGGATGCCACACCACATGATGGGCAAGCATGGAAGGATGGAAGCTCCACAAAACCAAGCGGTGTTATTGCCAGACCCAAGGATACACCACCGTTGCCCCAAAGTCGGTAGCCGCATCAACCCACAACCACAATCCTCCTCCATCCAATCACCACCAATGACCCTGGGCAACCAACAAGAATCGTCACCTCGAAGACGGCGCCACCATGGTGGTTCTGGTCTCAAGGAGCCGCTGTCGTCTGGTCCAGGAGTTGGATCTTGGGAAATTACCCATAGTATACAAGGTAGGCGGGCATAGGAGCATGAAGCGGCGACGCCTCCAAGGAGGGATACGACACCGCCAGTGCTGATCAAAGTCGACATTGGGCTATCACTCGTAGCATCCCATCTCGCCACCGAAATTGCACCATGTCCTCGTTGAGACCAAAGGCACCATCACTTAGGTCCTCACTAACCTCCCGTCACGACAGTTTCTGAGCGCCGCCAGATCCAACCCAGGTAGTCGAAGCTATCACCCAGGTAGTCGAAGCTATCACCCAGTGGGTCGAAAAAATATGACCGCTCAGTGACAGAGCAGCCCGCCCGGACATATGAGGCGAGTTTGTGTGCTCGGCTGTAGATGCACTTAGGTAGCAAGGCCCACCACCACCGCAGCCACGACAATGAGAGATCGTTTGGAGGAAGCTTTTCTGGTGACGGCCAAGTTTCGCACCTTGTCACGAGGGGAGCGACACAAGGAGCGTGGATTTTGTTTAACATCATAGTATTTTTTATTGCAAGATGATCATCATATTATCTTTTACAAGAGTATCAACAATCTCTTGTGAGCAAGCTCGGATGGCTGCCGCAGCTGCTTAGGGTATGGATCATGGGCGGTGGTACCAATAAGCAACTTTTGATTTGAGTGCAGCTGTCACGGGTGGATCTTCCAGCCACCCCGCAGACTTTACTTCTACCTAGTTTGGCTAAATCATGAGCACCACAATTAGTCTCTCCAGAAATATGCTCAAAAATAATATGCAAAAAATAACATGCAAAGTGATATATATCATCAAAAACTGCCGCCAAAAGATCAAAAAAGCGACCTCCAATCTTCATTGTCTTTATAACCTTGATGTTGTCAGAGTTGACCTCTATGTGGTTACACCCTAGTTGCCAAATTCAGATCAAACCGTAAGACCAGCGCATATTTTAAGTTAGAAAACAAAAAACGATTCATATACTTGAACTTCGTACATACTCCCTCCGTCCCAAAATTCTTGTCTTAGATTTGTTTAGACGGTAATATATCATCGAGAAAAGGAATCAAGAGACCTTTCCAAATCAAAAGTTGAGATCAAGAACGGGGAACCAAAAAGTGCTGCTTGGAAGCAAGCTCGGATGACAACACTTAAACGGGCAATCCAGGTCCAGTGACGAGTCATTAATCTGGAACATTTGTTCTACACAGAGCAAAATATCACTTGTGACAAAACCACAACGACGACACTGCAGATGCTATGTAATCTTGAATCTCCATGGTGCCATATATCTCTTGAAGAGTACTCATAGCAACACCAGGGCTCTGGATCTAGATCCTGCAGCAGCATACCACCATTTGGGGTCAGCTGATGCAACTTTAATGGTAAATCATACCACTCAAAATATCAAATGAAAAAGCAATTTTGGTGAAAATATTCATTTGTCTTTACCAGATGAATTTTTTTAAAAAAAAATACCAGATGGAATTTTTCATTCCCTATACATTCTGGAAAAATTATATGTTGGATAGGGTTACAAGGGTATGTTCTAGTATATATGTTTCAAGATCAAACTCAATTACCTCACTATCTATCTTACAAATTTCACGACAATTTGGTTGCTTTCAACTGGTACAGCCATAACAGGACATCATATGGGCATATAGTCATGTATTTTTCACCCGAAATGTTCAATACCAAGGAACTGCTATATTGAGGGGTACACACTAAATATATGCTAGTTCTTCTGCTAAAATTGGTTACACTAAATAGTACTCCCTCCGATCCAAAAAGAGTGTCGTGGTTTCAGTTCAGTACCACGACACTTTTTTTTTGGATCGGCAGGATTAGTATATCGCCAGCCGTCATGTGCATAGACATAGAAACACTAAATTGAAAAAAGAGCTAATGAGAAATAATCATAGATGCACCATTAAGAGGCATGCTAAAACCACTTGACATCTTCCAAAGATTAGAGTAGGCCAGTGGGGTAGGGAAGGTTGAGAAATAAGCATCAGTAACTATCAAGTGCACCATAGAAAAAGATTAAGGCACCTACTTGGGTTGCTTTTTTTGTCCCGGCAGTGCTTGCTTCCGCAGCAACACTTGAATGCCTTGATAGGGTGGTTGACATCGTTAAAATCAATATTGTAGTCCTGTGGTCAAAATATGCACAAAACAAGATTATGAATTTTGACGCGCGACTTAAAGTAGGCAAGAAGATTTCACTAAACAAAGAAGGGACAGTAGCCTGGCAAAACTATTGATGGGTTCGAATTGATACAGTTCAACATTAAGTTATAGAAGTCAAAAACACGAGATTGAGCAAAATATAACTAGCATGGTAGAAACGGGTTAGCCCATATCTTGTAGCCCTCAGATTCACTGGTACAGGACTGATACAGCACAATGGAGCTTAAATGCTATTGGCTAACTGGATGAAATACAAGGGTGCCACCTACCCATGTCAGTTCTTCAAATGGCTCTATTTTCCTTTTGGTGAAAAATGCCACCTGAATGAAACAAAAGAATAGATAAACAATCTTCATGTGTTTCAAACTGGATTAACACACAAAAGCCAATAACTAGCTGGAGTTGCATACATACATGGTAGTAGTGGCGGTCAGGTGTCTCGATCTGAACAGGTATATCAATGAGATTGGCATCAGAACACCTACAGCGTACAATGACATACCAAGTCAACAACTTCTCACGATAAAACATACCAAATTAATAAGTCAAAGTTATTGATGCAGCATAGTATGGAAGCAGCATTTTTTGTCTCAAAATCACTTCTGTTCAAAGTTTGGGTTAGGAAGTGTTATTAGCTAGCTTCAAATTAGAGTGGCATCACTTGAGTATCTTAATCAAAGTGCTGTCATAAGGAATAATACAACGCACCCACTACTAGTTTACAAGCATTTATAAAGAGCAATACTGGATGGTGATAACACACAGGCAAGATTTAGGAGTGTTCACTTCAACAAGTACACACAACAAGATTTGAACCTTCAGGCGGCAAGGTTTCCCCAAACCCTCACAGGTGGCCGTTCATCAGTTACATTTTGGTCAAATTTGATTACAATTTCTACAACCCTCTTTTTGAGCGCGCGGGGGGGGGGGGGGGGTGGATTTTGGGGGCTGGGGAGGTGGTTTTCTACGACATTTTTCTTGCGGAGGAAATTTTAACTTATAACTCCAAACGGCATGTATTGTGTTGTCTAATCACACAAAACCAGAAACATGATGTATTATAGAGAACTGTGAAGGATCATTATGCATCTCTGTTTAAAAAATAGCATATGGTTTATAAAAGGAATGTTACCTATGGTTTATAAACCTTGCCACATTCCCGTAAAAGGTGGCATCCAGACAGAGAGCATGGTCGTCCCCAAGAACATCTTCAGTGTCCCAATCAGCATTGAGCAGTGTTGGATATGTATGGCGACCTTTTGATGTCCCTTGAGTGTTTCGCTCATCAAGCTCAGTGTTAGTTAATATTTCACCAACATACTCACAAATAAACGCGCCTCGTGGAATTTCCTCAGCAGCCTGCAGTCCCCATCCCTTTTTTCCAGGGGTTAAGAATACCTGAAACGACGATACTCAAATGAACATAAGAAAACATGCATGATGTTCAGTTTGATGTGCTGAGCACATGAACATACACAGAATGCACCACATCGCAAGAAAAAGAAATGCTGCAGTTACCATCATACACCATTATATTAGAACACAAGGTCAAAATGGAGTTCTTTGTTTGATCAACATTGCCGTAATAATTGAAGTTAAAATACAAGGAATAGTTAAACAAGTTAAAATAGAAAGAAACAGGCTCGCCATTTTCACAGCTTGTTTAGAAGGTGCAGATTAATCATGTATCACTTGAAGTCGTATACGAAATAGTTAAATACAGTTATTCTATCATAGCTTTAATGCTTATCACAGCTTGTTTATAACAGACAAAACTCTATTTTTATTATATGCATATGTAGCTGCATAATTGCACAGGGAATACAGTTATTCTATCATATTTGCCAATTGGCACTGATTAATCAAAACTTTTATCTTTGGTACAAAAAGGGTCATACCAAGAGCATATGTAGATACGAGTATATGACTTACCTGTAGTTGCCGAGTGATTCCTCGCTGCACCACACGATTTCCACAATTTCTGGCACAGCCACATTTACTCCAGCATTCCTTGATAAATTTCTTTGTAGAGTGTCCTTCACAAGGATTGCAAATTTTGCAGTGGAATTTAGGAAGCCCAGCGACACAAGAATCAAGAAATCCTTCCTTAAGCAGGCCATCCCTTGTATAAGCAAATTCACCTCCAGTTACTGTTGCACATGCACAAGGAAGTTGTTCTGCTAGACAATCTCCAAAGCAGCCTGAGCAGCAGCTTTCATCTCCTATTCTAGCAAGCGAAAGATTGACATACGCATTCTGGTATATGATATTGCATGGTATGTAGTGGAAGGGGGGCGGAAGAATCCCATTGCCAACCTTATTAATTATGGGAATACTCACATGTTCTTCACCTTTTGTTATGTCATTGACATCATGAGCTGGTCTATTGGCAATAACAAGCATATTACTGGAACTGATCTGTTCTCCAGCAAAAGAACCAGAAGAGCATACACCACCATGAATAATGTGGTCATTAGGTGGCATACACGAGGAACCAACTTCATTTGGCTGCAACACTTGTGACACTGAAGGTTTAGACAAAAAGTCCATGGCAGGAACTATTTGTACCATTCCACTTTCTCTAGGTCCACTAGATGCATGACCCAAATCAATGATACACTGGCAAGTGTCTTGCAAAAGTTTTATGAAAGAGAAATTGGGTTCTAGGATCTTGTATGTCCTGAGACATCTAGCCTCCATTTCCTTGCATACAGACTCCATGTCCGGCATGTGGAAATCAGGATGATCTGCCGAGTTACATGTAAATGATAGTTTCCCTGTTCCAGAATTTGACAAAGCTACCTCAAAGTTGGTTGAAGAGTCTGTGCTGCTTGTGATTACTTGGCTTCCAGATGTATTAGATATGTTTCTTTCATGTGCATCCTTGTATACTGGAGGATTTGAAAAATCAAAATACAGAAATTCTAGTGGTTAGAAGTTACTCCGTATTAGAGATTAAGATCCTAGATTAACAAGGCAATGAAAAAAAAATATTAACAGCGCAGCTACAACAAGATGATGCAATCTTTGCAGGAAAAACAGGATATCTATGGAGCAGCTGCAGTACACATATTGGTATCATTAAAAGCGATATGGCAGTATTTTATAAATTCAAAGTTGACAACAGTACAATTGCTAACTTCCTATGTCAGTATGCCGTATAGGCTCACACACAAGCCAAAGATATCAGACAAACTGGTAAGCAATACACACCGTAACTAGTGATGCATTTAGAAAATAGCACGGAAATTAACAAGAGTTCCTACCATTTATGAAACCTATTTGATGTATTCCCAGCAGTCATTGATGTTTTTAGGCCTCCTTTGGTTTGGAGGAATTTCATAGGAATTCTATAGGATAGGATTCTTATAGGATTTTTTCTTTAGAGCCCTTTGATTCATAGGAATGCATTCCTATTCCTACATAGAATTTGTTCCTGTCCTCCACATTTCAAAGGAAAATAAACATTAGACACGAAATGACAAAAATTCCTATGATGTGAACGAAATGGCATCTCTTTTCCTATTCCCACTCATAGGATTTGAGATACATGTCATCTCATTTTCTACGGCCTCCTTTGGTTTAGAGGAATCTTGTAGGAATTTCTATAGGAAAAAAATCCTTTAGGCCTCCTTTGGTTTGGAGGAATTTCATAGGAATTCTAGAGGATAGGATTTCTTATAGGATTTTTTTCCTATAGAGCCTTTTGGTTCATAGGAATGGATTCTTATTCCTACATAGGATTGGTTCCTATCCTCCACATTTTATAGGAAAATAAAAATGAGCCTAGACTCAATGGAAAAATTCCTTTGGTGTCAACCAAATGACATCTCGTTTCCTATTCCTACTCATAGGATTTGAGATACATGTCATCCCATTTCCTACAAAATTCCTATTCCTACGATAATCCTATCCTATGAACCAAAAGAGGCCTTAGAGCCCTTTGGTTTGTAGGAATGAAATCCTATTCCTATTGAGGAATTATTCCTATCCTCCACATTTCATAGGAAAATAAACATTAGGCTAGACTCAATGGAAAAAATCCTATGATGTGAACCAAAGGGCATCTCCTTTCCTATTCCTACTCATAGGATTTGAGATACATGTCATCTCATTTCCTTTGACTTTCCTATTCCTACGATTTTCCTACCCTATGAACCAAAGGAGGCCTACAAGTTTTCTATTTCTATGATATTCCTATCCTATAAACCAAAGGAGACCGTGTTTTTTGAACACACACCAAGATTGAGTGTCATCTGTATATTAAGGAGGGCACTGAAATGTCACAAGTAAAAATAGACCTCAAAAAAGAACAGAGAACTGGTAAACAAGAGTGTTTATTACTAGCTAATTAATCGTACAAAAGGACGAAGAACAAAGAGAAAACTAAAAGGGGGGAAAAAGGCAAGATCTAAGCTGGGAAAGGTCATGAGGCCTGGAGTGGCAACTGTCAAAGTGCCTTCGCTCCAGCAACCACCTGCCACAGCTCAGCTTAGTTAAAGAGTGACTCAATCAAGTGCTGGCACCTCAGGATCACACCATCAAACACGCATGCATTGCGTAGCCACCAAATTTCCAGTGTCAGCATGATCAGTGAGTGTGTCTTTTAAGTCTACGAGTTATAAAACTTATGACCGCTAACTTCTATCACACTACAAACTATATTATGGAAGTAACTGGTGATAACTGCTCATGGTGGAAATTTTGCAATCCCCAAAGAACCTTTATTTGGAAATATTAAAAAGACTATAAAACTCAAAACATCAAGATTATATAATACCTGATTATAACAATATTTCTTCATATAAAATGTGGGCGCTCAGCAAATAATACGAGTGTGAGACATATTTGCTTAAACAGAAATTACCTCTCTGATGCCTGGAATCTTGAACTGGTGGGCTCATAATAGCCAGTGGGGTCTCGAATGTAGGAAGGTCTTGACCTTGGACTGATAAAGCTAAACTATCTTCATCTGTCGGTGTATCCTCCAGAACACTGGTTTCCATATTTCTTTCTTTAATCGGCAGTCGCGAAGAAGATAACTGCAATGTGTTTACAGTGGCACAAACTGTTTGAGGGGACAGCTTGCCTGCTTCTTGCTGCGGTGGAGCTTCAGCCAACTCTCTCTTCTCATTGGCATGCATCTTGGATGTAGGTTTTTGAGAATGATGTTTTGCCCTAAGCTTCTTGTTATAGTGGTCCGAATCAGGATTCTTCCTTTTGTTAGCTTGTTTTTTCTGTAATTCCTGTACCAAAAGTAGTAGCATAACAAGTTATAAGAGAAATGTTGTCCCTCAAAACAATACATTCTGACTATAAAATCAGAACAAACTAAACTGTACTTTGGGATCTGGCTCGTCAAATATAGCATCGGTTAGAACCCGAAAGTCATCAGCTTCAATGTACTCCCAGTTGTAATCATACAACTCTAGTAGCTTCGTCAACACTGGTGAAACAGTTTTTCTCGCGATTCCAATAACATCCAGCTTTGCGACAGCAGCCTCAAATTTTTCATCAAAAACGTTTGAAGATGACATCCTGCATGCAACGGAAGAAATCAGCACATTGCATCATGCATAAAGTGACATCCTCAAAAAACGAAGTGATGAAAATAATAAAATGCATAGAAAAAGTTAAGCTAGTTATCACAACAACTAATGAAGACATACAATACAGATAAGGATATTGTTGGTATATTACGAAAAGTTGTCTAACTACTAAGTGAGTGCAATGCTAGAGCGCTGCAACACCACCGACGTGCTCGCAAAGAACGGGTGGCCACACGACCCTGCCTGTGCGCTCTGCTTGGAGCCATTGGAGGACGCTGTACTGCTCGCATTGTGCCCCTACACGATTGAGGTCTGGCAGGCCACTCTGGCATTGCATCCTGCGGTCGGCACTTGCACCATCATCAACCACTACCTCCCTTGAGTGGACGGAGCGGAGCACCGTGATACTGCCGAGAGAGGAGAAGAAGGCCTGGAGCTAGTTGGTCCAGCTCACCTGGTGGACCACGTGGAAGGAACAGAACACAAGAATCTTCAAAACCAGCACTACAGCAACGGTTGGTTAGAAGGCGGATGCTTACTGCTGCTTTAATAGTATGCTTACAATACTGATCTACCCTCATCTTTAAAATCGAAATAATATTCCAAATAATTTTGCGTCAAAAATACTTCAATAAGAACTATGTGTGCTAGGAAAGTAAGAAATATATAGGAAACTAGAAACCTGAATATAAAAAAAGGTTTTCCCAATATTGCCTAGGGAATACCCATGAAAGAGTGCCACCCACTAGAGCACTGAGCAATACATACAGCAATTGTGAAGTCCTGCCAAAACAACTAAAATTTCTATCTATCACTAGCGACCAAATTTCAAATCCAAATTCAGTTTACGTACGGAAATACAAATACAACCGTGAATAGTAAGATTGTATTTTTGTTTCTTATAAGTTTCAGAAATGTATATGTCTTTTCTTCCATTTCATTTGCATCGGGTCTAGACTTGAAATTTTGTGACTTGACAGATTTAGTGTACCAACCAGAACTTGTCTGAAATTTACAGGTCATCTGCACTTAATGATCGCACCAAAAGTTGCTCTGTACCAGATACAGACTTGTTAAAACCCAATGCAGCATGCACGCAAATCTATTTCCTAGCATGCAACTGACATGTTAAAGAGAATAAACCGATGAAAATCAACCCACATTTTGGGCCAATAGCACTAAATGTATGCCCCTGAACTTGGGGGCATTTTGTGTAAACAAGTGACGTGGAGGCTCAGTTAGAACCTCAAATAGTCATGAGAAATTTTTAGAAATTAAACCTTTCTCTTTCTTTTGACTGCCTCGTGGAGGGATGAAAGAAGGGAAGTTACAAAAGGGGGCTGTGACGCCACCTTCAGTTAAGCACCTTCGGTCTAGTCAACACAGAAGGCATCTAACCAACACACAAAAATTCTCTAAATTCTTAGACACATTGAGAACAAAAAAGACAGATCATATTGTGAATTGGTAATTTTATAGAGCATACGTTCGATATGAAGCCTTGCAGAACGACGGGCTCATGGCCTCTAATCACCCTTCATGATGTTAACAGCATAAGCCCAGCCAACCTGCGCCGTGCAGCAAGGGTTCCTCCCTATCTCAGTCCATTCTGAATATTACCCCAGGCCTATTGTTCGCACCAAATTTAAGTTTTCTACTACGTATGACATGATTTATCTCGTTTGTTCCATGATGTAGGAACCAAAATTATACTAAATCAGCGACAATTAATATGGATCGGAGGGAGTATTAGTTGTTTGCTATGTTATATACTCCCTCCGTCCGAAATTACATGTCGCAAAACTGAATGTATCTAGACGTTTAGTTCTAGATACATCCATTTTTATCCATTCTGCGACAAGTAATTCGGGACGGAGGGGGTAAAAGTTTTGCCGATGTTGTTAGATTTGTTGATTTTTTTATGGCCATTAAAGCACAGCAGTACATTAAAATATCGTCCGGAAATTGCAACGCTTCATGTATAGTCGAAAGCAGAGCATCCAGTCGTATTATCATCAGTTCATCGCCACGCAAGCCTGCAAACTCAAAACGGCAAACCGCATAACCAAGGGCCCACAACACGAACCACCTCCCCAGATTTGACTGAGGACAAACAAAGGAACGAAACCATGGCAATCCGCCGAAACGGAACGGAACAGAAATCATCAGAAAAACACGCATTCCAGACCGAAAAGGAACGGAGAAAATTCATCACAAAACCCGCACTCCACACCGCAACGGAGGCAGCAAGCGCGCGCATACCTCCTCAATGCAAAACCAGCGCAAGGAATTCGCAGCGAGGATCTGGACAGCGGCGGCCCGTCGCAAGCTTACCCAGCGGCGAAGCGCCTCCGAACCCTGAACTAACCGCACGGAAAAAGGAAAAGGAAAAGAGCACGTCAGAATCCGCAGGAATGGGCCGGAAAAAGGAAAAAAGCAAAACCCAACAACAAAACCCTGCTCCGCGCAACAAACGCACCCACCTCCTACGCCAGCCGCTCAAGGAGACGAAGCCGATGCACGGCGAAGCGCCCGAGGGCTCCGCGGAGGACGGGAGCGCAGTCGCCGCCGGCGATCGCCGATGGGCTAGGGTTTGGGGTTTTGGAGAGGCGTTGCCGTGCGCCGGGGTTTTCAGGATGGGATGGATCGCGTAAAGAACAGGCTGTTTCGTGGTGGTGGATTTATAGGACAGAGGGGGGCGACGGAGGACAGATGGCAAAACAGAGGCGGCGTGGGAAGTCCAGGCGACGAGAACGGGGAAGAAAGCGAGCGGACTGCCCCACCCGCTGCGTGCGATTTGATACGGCGGGACCAGGAGGAGTGCGTTGCTGTCAAATCAAAAGAAATGCTATGGTGGAGTAGTAATTTCGCAGCGCAGCCGTCTCCACTGGCTCCCTCGCCCATTGCTAAAATAGACTATAAGGGTGTTTGGATCCAAGGGACTATTTTTAGTCTAACTAAAAATAGTCTTTTTTAGAGGCTAAAGTTTCAAGCACCCCTGACTAAAAAGAGGCTAGGACTAGTCTTGAGGCTAAAAATTTTTAGTCATAGGAAACCTACTAAAATATGTATTAGCCCTCTCTCTCCTTATTTAATGCCTCTCCTTCAACACATGCGAGTTCTGGATTAAAGGGTTTGGAGGATAATAAATGCTCAATACTTGATTTTAGTATCTTTAGTATTTGGATCCAAGCATGGGTGAGGCTAGCAAGTTTTAGTCTCATTACTTTTAGTCATGGGACTAAAATGTATCCAAGCACCCTAGTCAGACTAAAAATAGTCTCTTAGATCCAAACATCTTCTTACTCTATTGGAACGTGATTTTGCAGAGCCCACGCATGTGTTGATGATGATCGGCCAGCCTATTTCCATCATAATACATCCAGATGGCAGTTTTTTTGAGCATCAGTACAGACATAAGCGCTCATATACACGCGCATACACTCACCCCTATGAACGCACACACGCACACCCTACCCCTATGAGCACCTCCGAAAGACTGAGCCGGCATATCGTCGGAAATCCTGAAATAAATTCAGAAATAATGCGAGCACCAGGATTTGAACCCTGGTGGGTTGGGGATACCACTGTCCACCTAACCATCTCAACCACAGGTTGGTTCGCATCCAGGTGGCAGTTTGACAAACGAAATATCCATGGCAACCGTGTATATATGCAATGCAGGTTCAACAAAAACAAACATATATATGTATTTTTCTTTTGAAAAGTAAGAAAAAACTTCCAGAACCTACTGTCCGCATATGCTTCTCCAGCATGACGCGCTTTGTACCGTCAGATTTGTCAGTTGTTGTACGGATGCGTGGTTGTAATGGTTTTCATGATGTCAACAAAAGCATGTGAAAATACTGAGGTCACGGCACATGATACAAAGTTGGCGCGGCGTCCAAATTTGAATATTAGTAATTGTCACATTAAAAGAGTATTACACCGATGTTCCATTAAGACACGACGACAAGAGTAGGTTACAACGTCTGTGTCAACCACGCCGCTTGGTTTTCGTGGACTGCACGACACCCATCGAAGTTGCTTTATTACAAGAGCTTGGACGAAACATTACTCAAACTTTAATGAAACAAATAGTCACGAGGAACTTCAGGTGTCGAAAATGATGTCAAAAAAAAACTTCAGTTGCCGAAACTATGCCTTCGTCTTGCTCAGCCATTGGATTGATTTTCTACATGGTTTACTATTACGGGTTCTTTGATTCAAGGGAAATTATGCTAGACCTTGGAGGATATAATTATTTTGTTTCACGTGTGTTGGTTGTGCTCTTGTGGTTTAGGACCTCTTTGATTTGAAAGTTTTGCAAAACATATAAATAGGAAAAATGCATATATGAATTTGAATCAAATAGAAAGTTTTGTAAAACATATAAATATTATATAATTTGAAAGTATCATGTCTTCTTCAATCTTGTAGGATCATAAAACTATATATGAATTTGTATAAAATAGTACCACATGGCATTGTAGGAAAAATAAAATAGATTGTAAGAAAAGATTTGGATGGATGAAAAGAGTAATGCTACACGTACAAACGAGTTACAAGCTTTTACAAAAAGGGTTAATTTGATTGGTCAATAGGTGGCGAGGCGGCCCATCACCCTGAAAATCAGAGGGGGACAAGTTTATGATTGGTTAGTAAATGGAAAAAATCCTAGTCAGCGTGTAATTGCGTGTAACTCTTTGTATGTTTAGCATTATTGGGATGAAAATGTATCTTCGAAGTAGAGTAGACAGGAATCCCTGGGATATAACTAAGGATACCAATCCTACCAATAAAATACACCTTCCATAACTCCTTAGGATTCTTGTCCTCTAAAGATTCTACAAGGTTTTTTTTCTTTTTGAATCAAGGGAGCCCTGATGGCCCTATGGAGTTCAATGGGACACGATATATAATACGATGATTTCTCTATTCTTTTTGTTTCAAAAATCATGCCAACCAAAAGGAGCCCTTATTAGATTCAATGTTTTTGTATAAGTATCTATCTATGTCTGTATCAATATTAAAAAAAAAACAAATGGACAGATCCAACAAATCTCGGTCATCAAACAACATCGATCCAACAACCTATATTGCTTCAATGAAGAACACTCAACATGTTTAGCATGCAATTAAAATCATGTCAAATATCATCATCTACATTGTCCTAGTAATTAATGCGTAATTGATATCCACCTAATATGAACATGCAATTATTATTTTTCCTAATATTAACATGCATTGTGCGTACACATTTACTAGTATTAACAGAACGTCCGTGCGTTGCTACGGACTATCCATCGCATGTGGGCTCAAGACAAAAACCCCACCTACGATGCACCCTTCTCTTTTTCTATCGGATCGTCCTCTTTCCACTCGGTTTTTCGCCGTAGCGAGACATTTCTCGCTGGAGCCTCCTCATTTAAAACCAGATGACGCTCATCTCATCTTCGCCATGTGTTTCAATAGGGGTGGAATTTTTCATGTTTACAATATAATAGACTAGGTGAAACTAACACATACTTTGACAGACAACAACAAATAACTATAGAGATCATTCTCAAAGGTCCATTGAATTTTCCAAATGCACATTAACGTGGTAGGTGAGTGTCAACCTGAACGTAGTCACCAACAAGCTCCAACTCCACCCCACGTACCATTCATTGCTAGAAGGGATAATTATTGTTCTTCACTTCCCCGTTCTTCCCTACATCTTCTACTCATAGCCTCTTCTTCAACCCGTTTCATCGGCGCCAACCAGCACCACGTCAACATTAGTGCGTTCATCAGCGACGCCTTATCTCATTCTTCTCTCCGATTTACATTTCTTTGGGTATAGAAGCTACACTTGGCAAGCGGCCATTTTCCTTTTTTATTTAAGTATGGTTGGTTGTCAAAACTCACCAACTTTAGTTCTCGTTCCTACTTTCTATTTGAATGGACACACTTGATTTCAGAATGTAGCTTGTCTCGCTTTCTCTGTGACTAACAAGAAATATAATATGACCGCGTCCACAAATGCGTGTACATGAGGTCCGACGACCAGACTTCCACCACGTGTCCTCGACTCGTTATCCATGCCCTAGCATTCTCAAGCATCACGCCGACGTCAGGACCGGCCACAACGTCCTACATGGTGTCCCGCACAGCGTCCCTCCACAAGGGCGCAAGGATACATACACTGATAACAGAAAAGATATGTTATATTTTTGTATTAGGAAAGTTGTGATTGTCAATTAATAGTAGAGATAATGATAATAATAAATAGATATAATGATAATAATAAATGGCATAGTGCGCGGGATTAGTGATTTGTTATTGAGGAATATATGATTTTGTTTTGGAAGGTTATCAAGAAAAATCGTATGTTTGTCTTTTAGAAAGGTGATCTCGCATATATGGTGTGATTTCTGAATTCTTAATTACTTATCATTTACGTGATTGAATTAAAGCAGCACCTGCCAAAGCTAGCACGAAACAAGATCTCACCCTTTAATGGGATTTGGTTTTTTAATGAGAGGGAGAAAATCTAGTGGGAAGGGGTTGTGGGAGGTGCGACGAAAAAAAACAGACAAAAAAAGACAGATGAAAGTAAACCGTGGAGGCGAGGCTAGAAACTCCCCCTTCAGGAGTAGAGAAGGGGTGGTGGGAGGTGAGACGGAAAAAGATCGGACGAAAATAAACAATGGAGGCGAGGCTACCACCTCCCCTTTTAAGATAGAGATAGTGCACGGGATTAGTGATTGTTATTGCGGAATATCTGATTTTGTTTTGCAAGGTTATCAAGAAAAATCTTATGTATATCTTTTAGGAAGGTGATCTCACAAATATGGTGTGATTTATGAATTCTTAATTACCATCATTTATGTGATTGAATTAAAGCAGCACCTACCAAAGCAAGCACGAAACAATATCTCACCCTTTAATGGAATTTGGTTTTTTAATGGGAGGGAGAAAATCCAGTGGGAAGGGGTGGTGGGAGGTGAGACGAAAAAAAAGACAGATGGAAATTGATACGTCTCTAAAGTATCTATAATTTAGATTGTTTAATACTATTATATTATCAATTTGGTATACTTTATATGCAATTTTATATAATTTTTGGGAACTAACCTATTAACTTAGTGCCCAGTGCCATTTCCTGTTTTGCCTATTATTTTGTTTCACAGAAAATCAATATCAAACGAAGTCCAAGCACGATGAAACTTTATGATGATTTTTTCTGCACTAGAAGGGACCCTAGAAGATTCGGAAGGGGGTCAGAAGCATTACGAGTGGGCCACGAACTCAACCTGTGCGCCCCCAGGGGGGCGCACCATATGATCTTGTGGGCCCCTCGTAACTCCGTTTTCCCTAATTCCACTTTTATAAATTTCCATAAATTCCAAAAACACTAGAGCGAGACTCGAGACAATTATTCTGCCAGCGCAAGCCTCTGTTCTTCCGTGATCCCATCTGGAGGCCTCCGTCGGTAGTATGTTGGAGGGGGAATCGATCACGGAGGGCTTCTACATCAACCTTGATCACCTCCGATGATGTGTGAGTAGTTTACCAGAGACCTACATGTCCATAGTGATTAGCTAGATGGATTCTTCTCTCTCTTTGATTTTCAACACAATGTTAAATATTTGTATTTCTCTCTGATCTATCCGCTTGGTTTGGCCAATTAGATTGATTTATCTTTTGTGCGAGAGGTTCTTTGTAGTAGGTTCAATCTTGCAGTGTCCTCACCTCGTGACAGAATGGGTAACAAGGCACGTATTGTATTGTTGCTACTTGATACGTCCATTTTGCATCATGTTTTTATGTTGATATTTATTCTCATGCCTTTTCTCTCTTATTTTGCAAGATTCACATGAAGGGGGAGAATGTCGGCAGCTGGAATTCTGGCCGGAAAGGAGCAAATCTGAGATCCCTATTTTGCACAACTCCAAATATCCTGAAACTTCACAAAGAATTATTTTGGAATATATAAAAAAATATTGGGCGAGGGAATACTAGGAGGGGACCCACCAGGTGGCCACAAGCCTGGGGGCGTGCCCTACCCACCAGGGCGCTCCCCCCGAGCTTGTGGGCCACCTGGCCAGCCTCCGGTGCCCATCTTCTGCTATATGAAGTGTTTTGACCTAGAAAAAAATAAGAAGAAGGATTATGGGACGAAGCGCCACCGTCTCGAGGCGGAACCTGGGCAGAAGCAATGTAGGACTCTAGCTGAGTGATTTCGCCGGGGAAACTTCCCTCCGGAAGGGGGAAATCGAAGCCATCGTCATCACCAACGATCCTCATTCAATCTTTGTCTCAAAACCTCAGATTTGTACCTGTGGGTTGATACTAGTGTTGATTACTCCTTGGAGTTGATGCTAGTTGGTTTATTTGGTGGAACATCATATGTTCAGATCCTTAATGATATTCAATACCCCTCCACTCATGAACATAAACATGCTTTGTGAGTAGTTATTTTTGTTCCTGAGGACATGGGAGAAGTCTTGTTATAAGTAATCATGTGAATTAGGTATTCGTTTGATATTTTGATGAGATGTATGTTGTCATTCCTCTAGTGGTGTTATATGAATGTCGAGTACATGACACTTCACCATGATTTGGGCCTAGGGGAAGGCATTGGGAAGTAGCAAGTAGATGATGGGTTGCTTGAGTGACAGAAGCTTAAACCCTAGTTTATGCGTTGCTTCGCGAGGGGCTGATTTGGATCCACATGTTTAAGGATATGGTTGGATTTATCTTAATTATTCTTTCGTAGTTGCAGATGTTTGCGAGAGGGGTTAATCATAATTGGGAGGCTTGTCCAAGTAAGGATAGCACCCAAGTGTCGGTCCACCCACATATCAAATTATGAAAGTAGTAAACGTGAATCATATGAGCATGATAAAAACAAACTTGATGATAATTCCCATGTGTCCTATGGAGCATTTTGCTTTATATAAGAGTTCGTCCAGGCTTGTCCTTTGCTATAAAAAGGATTGGCCCACCTTGCTGCACCTTTTTTATACTTGTTACCCGTTACGAATTACCTTGCTACCAAACTATTTGTTACCGATAATTTCAGTGCTTGCGGAGAATACCTTATTGAAAACCGCTTGCCATTTCCTTCAGCTCCTCATTTGGTTCGACACTCTTACTTATAGAAAGGACTACGATTGATCCCCTATACTTGTGGGTCATCAAGACTTTTTTTCTAGCGCCGTTGCATGGGAGTGAAGCACCTTTGGTGAGTGGAATTTGGTAAGGAAATATTTATATTACGTGCTGAAATTTACTGTCAATTGTCACTATGGAAAGTAATCATTTGAGGGGCTTGTTCGGGGTATCTTCACCCTGTCTAGAAGCAATAAGAGTTGCTCCTCAACCTACTGCACCTACTAAAAATATTTATTATGATATTCCTTCGGGTATGATAGAGAAACTGCTAGCTAATGCTTATGCAGGAGATGGAATGACGCATCCTGATATGCACCTAATATATGTGGATGAGATTTGTGGATTGTTTAAGCTTGCAGGTTTATCCGAAGATGCAGTCAAGAGAAAGGTTTTCCCTTTATCTTTGGGGGGAGCATTGACATGGTATAGGCTATGTGATGATATTGGAACATGGGACTAGAACCAATTGAAATTGGAATTTCATCAGAAGTTTTATCCTATGCATCTGGTTAATCGTGATCGGAATTATATATATATATATATATATATATATATATAATTTTTGGCCTCATGAAGGAGAAAGTATCACTCAAGCTTTGGGGAGGCTTAAGTCACTGATGTATTCATGCCCCAATCATGAGCTCTCAAGAGAAATTATTATTCCGAATTTTTATGCTTGACTTTCTCGTGATGATCAATCCATGCTCGATACTTCTTGTACTGGTTCTTTTATGAAGAAAACTATTGAATTCAGATGGTATCTTTTGGAAAGAATTAAACGCAACTCTGAAGATTGGGAACTCGACAAAGGTAAAGAGTCGGGTATAAAGCTTGAGTTTGATTGTGTTAAATTTTTTATGGATACCGAAGCTTTTCATAAATTTAGCACTAAGTATGGACTTGACTCTGAGATAGTAGCTTCTTTCTATGAATCATTTTCTACTCATGTTGATCTCCCCAAGGAGAAGAACCCAATAAAGCTGAAGAAGAAATTATTACCTATAGTGTTAATCCAGTTATTCCCACTTCTTATATTGAGAAACCCCCTTTTCATGTAAGGATAAAAGAACATGCTAATGTTTCAACTGTGGTCAACAAAAGTTATATAAGAACACCTACACGCTCTGAACAAATTAAAATTGAACCTAATGTTTCTATGGTTAAAGATCTCTTGGTTGATAATATTGATGGACATGTTATTGATACGTCCATTTTGCATCATGTTTTCCTACTATTATTTATAGTATTTTTATGCATTATAACACTTTGTGGAGTAATTCTAATGCCTTTTCTCTCATAATATGCAAGGTTTACACAAAGAGGGAGAATGCCGACAACTGGAATTCTGGACCTGAAAAAGCTATATCAGAGACACCTATTTTGCACATCTCCAAATGAGCTGAAATTTTATGGGGAATTGATTTGGAATATATAATAAATATTGGAGAAACAAACCACCAGAGGTGGGCACCTAGGCGCCCACAAGGCACCAGGGCGCGCCACCCCCTCCAGGCGCGCCCTGGTGGGTAGTGGAGTCCCAGGCCCACCTCCGGTGCCCATCTTCTAGTACATAAGGTATTTTGACCTAGAAAAAATAAGGGGGAGGACTTTCGGGATGGAGCACTGTTGTCTCGAGGTGGAACTTGGGCAGGAGTAGTTTTGCCCTCTAGCGAAGCAATTCCGCAGGGGGAACTTCCTTCCCAGAGGGGGAAATCGAAGCCATTGTCATCACCAACAACCCTCTCATCCTTGGGAGGCCAATCTTCATCAACATATTCAACAACACAATCTCATCTCAAACCCTAGTTCATCTCTTGTGTTCAATCTTTGTATGAAAACCTCAGATTGGTACCTGTGGGTGACTAGTAGTGTTGATTACATCTTGTAGTTGGTGCTAGCCGGTTTATTTGGTGAAGATTATATGTTCAGATCCATTATGCTATTTAACATCCCTATGATCTTGAGCATGGATATTATTCGTGAGTAATTACCTTTGTTCTTGAGACCACGAGATAAGTCATGTTGCAAGTAATCATGTGAATTTGATATTCGTTTGATATTTTGATGATATATATGTTGTGATCCCCTTAGTGGTTTTATGAGAACGTCGACTACATGACACTTCACCATCTTTGGGCCCAAGGGAATGCATTGTGGAGTAGTTATTAAATGATGGGTTGCTAGTGTGAAAGAAGCATAAACCCTAGTTTATGCGCTATTCCGTAAGGGGGTGATTTGGATCCATATGTTTAATGCTATGGTTAGATTGTTATCTTAATTCATCTTTCGTAGTTGCATATGCTTGCGAGGGGGTTAAGCATAAGTGGGAGGCTTGTTCAGGTAAGAGCAGCACCCAAGCACCGATCTACCCACATATCAAATTATCAAAGTAGCGAACGGGAATCAAACCAACATGATGAAAGTGACTAGATGAAATTCCCGTGTGTCCTCAAGAACGCTTTGCTTATTATAAGAGATCGTTTTTGCATGTCCTTTGCTACAAAAAGGATTGGGCTATCGTGTTGCACTTTATTACCGTTATCGTTACTTGCTTGTTACAAATTATCTTACTATCAAACTACTTGTTACCGACAATTTCTGTGCTTGCAGAAATTACCTTGCTGAAAACTGCTTGTCATTTCCTTCTGCTCCTCATTTGGTTCGACACTCTTACTTACCGAAAGGACTACGATTGAACCCCTATACTTGTGGGTCATCAAGACTCTTTTGTGGCGCTGTTGTCGGGGAGTGAATCACTCTTGGTAAGTGGAAATTGGTAAGGAAAAACTTACACTGCGTGCTGAAATTTATTGTTACTTGCTACTATGGAAAACAATCCTTTGAGGGGTTTGTTGAGGGTATATTCACCTCGACCGGAAACACAAAGAGTTTCCACTCAACCTACTGTACCTATTGAAAATATTGGTTATGAAATTCCTTCGGGTATGATAGAACAACTGCTAGCTAATCCTTATGCAGGAGATGGAACGAAACATCCTGATATGCATTTGATACATGTGGATGAAATTTCTGGATTGTTTAAGCTTGCAGGTTGTAACAGCCATGATGCGGCTATATCTCCCACGTGTCGGAGCATGACTTAGAGGCATAACCGCATAGTAGGCATGTCGCAAGAGGGGTAATCTTTACACATCGCAAGTACTGAACAAGAATGGGATAAAGAGCTGGCTTACAATCGCCACTTCACACAATACATAAATATAGCATTATATCATCCAGAATACAATCAAGGTCCGACTACGGAACCAAATAAAGAAAGACCACCCCTATTGCCAGATCCCCAATCGCCCCAACTGGGCTCCACTACTGATCAATTGGAAACGAAACAACACAACAAACACGATCTTCATCGAGCTCCTCCTTGAGCTTGGTTGCGTCATCTGCACGGGCATCATCGGCACCTGCAACTGTTTTGGAAGTATCTGTGAGTCACGGGGACTCAGCAATCTCACACCCGCAAGATCAAGACTATTTAAGCTTATGGGTAGGAAAAGGTAGTGAGGTGGAGCTGCAGCAAGCACTAAGCATATATGGTGGCTAACTTACGCAAAAGAGAGTGAGAAGAGAAGCAAAGCACGGTCGTAAACTAGAAGTGATCCTGAAACTACTTACGGTCAAACATAACTCCAAAGCCGTGTTCACCTCCCGGACCCCGCCGAGAACAGACCATCACGGCTACACACGTGGTTGATGCATTTTAATTAAGTTAAGTGTCAAGTTTTCTACAACCGGACATTAACAAATTCACATCTGCCCATAACCGTGGGCACGACTTTCGAAAGTTCAAAACCCTGCAGGGGTGTCCCAACTTAGTCCATCACAAGCTCTCACGGTCAACGAAGGATATTCCTTCTCCTAGGAAGACCCGATCAGACTCGGAATCCCGGTTACAAGACATTTCGACAATGGTAAAACAAGACCAGCAAGACCACCCGATGCACCGACATCCCGATAGGAGCTGCACATATCTCGTTCTCAGGGCAACACCGGATGAGACATCCTACAAGTAAAACCAAACCTCAAGTTTCCCCGAGGTGGCCCCGCAGTCTACTCGGTTCGGACCAACACTTAGACAAGCACTGGCCCCCCCCCCGGGGGGGGGGGTTAAATAAAGATGACCATCGGGAGCGCGACTCCCAAGGGAAAAGTAGGTGGTGGTGGGGCGAATGGTAAGACCAAGGTTGGGCCTTGCTGGAGGAGTTTTATTCAAAGCGAACTGTCAAGGGGTCCCCATAACACCCAACCGTGTAAGGAACGCAAAATCAAGGAACATAACACCAGTATGACGGAAACTAGGGCGGCAAGAGTGGAACAAAACACCAGGCATAAGGCCGAGCCTTCCACCCTTTACCAAGTATATAGATACATTAATTAAAATAAGACACATTGTGATATCCCAAAAAATCCATGTTCCAACATGGACCAAACTTCATCTTCATCTGCAACTAGCAACGCTATAAGAGGGGCTGAGCAAAGCGGTAATATAGCCAAACAATGGTTTGCTAGGAAAAGTGGGTTAGAGGCTTGACATGGCAATATGGGAGGCATGATATAGCAAGTGGTAGGTATCGCAGCATAGCAATAGAGCGAGCAACTAGCAAGAAAAGATAGAAGTGATTTCGAGGGTATGGTCATCTTGCCTGAGATCCCGCAAGGAAGAAGAACGAGTCCGTGAAGAAGACAAACTGACGTAGTCGAATGGATCCTCACAAACGCGACATTATCGTAACTAACCCAAAGAAGCAACACCGGAAAGAAGCAAACAACATAGTAAACAACCATCACATAAGCATGGCATGATGCACAATCAAGTATGATGCATGCCCGGCTTAATGAGGCATGGCATGGCAAAGTGCACAAACAATACTACAAGTTAAGATGGAGCTTAATATGCAACGAGTTGCATATTAACGGAACACCACATTCAAGTTATTTAGTTCGATCTCGTTTATGTACCCAACAATATTAAATGTTGATTAACATGGCAAGAGGTGAAGCAAATGAAAACTACCTATTTAGGCAAGTTTAAATGAGGCCGGAACAACAAACAAGTCCGGAAACTCCTCATGTGCATATTTTTGGATTAGGTACTGTTCTGCCCTAAAGCATATTTTATAGTTATTAAACATGCAAGAAAAGTGCACCATGTTAAACTAGGCATTTTTCTACCCCATTTACATATAAAGTTTGTTAGGTTTGGAGCTACGGTTATTTAGTTATGAAATAAATCATTTTAACACGGCAATTAAGCAAAATTAAGCAAACAACAAGTTTAAACATTTTAAACATGCATGAAAGTGGCAAATTATTAATCTACACAAAATTCTAAGCATTTTACATATATAACTTATTTTAAAATGATGCACCATTTGTGAGTTATTATATGCATGTTGTGCAAGGGGTTTTCTGTAAAACTGCCAAACACTGGATAATAGCAAAATTCGCAGGTCCAGGGAAAAACACATAGTGGGCCGAAACTGGAGCAAGATGGGCCAACAGAGAGGAGGGGCTGGGGGAGCTACTCACAGCGGGCCTTGGCCCGGTTGGCAGATCTGGCATGGTGCGGACGGAGCGGCTGCAGCAGGCCGGCTTGGCACAGGCCGGGCCCTGCACTGGGAATCGGCCCATGGGGAGGTGGCCGCGATCAACGGAGCAGTGGATCGAGCGGTTCATGCTCCTCCCCGAAGCAGGACGACGATGGCGGCCTAGCGCAACTCCAGCGAGGTCCAGGGGCGCGGGACGGCCAGAGATGAGGTCGGGAACGGATGCTGTTGGGGAACGTTGCAGAAAACAAAAAATTTCCTACGTTTTCACCAAGATCCATCTATGAGTTCATCTAGCAATGAGTGATCGAATGCATCTACATACCTTTGTAGATCGCGAGCGGAAGCGTTCAAGAGAACGGGGATGAGGGAGTCGTACTCGACGTGATCCAAATCACCAGAGATCCTAGCGCCGAACGGACGGCACCTCCGTGTTCAACACATGTACGGTCAGCGTGACGTCTCCTCCTTCTTGATCCAGCAAGGGGAAAGGAGAAGTTTATGAAGATCCAACAGCACGGCGGCGTGGTGGTGGATGCAGCAGTCACCGCAGCAGGGCTTCGCCGTTCTTCTACGAGAGGGAGAGGTGTAGCAGGGGAGAGGGAGGCGCCAAGGCTTCAGGGTGTTGCTGCCCCTCCCTCCCCCTATATATAGGCCCCTTGGGGGGGGGGCGCCGGCTCTTGGAGATTAATCTCCCAAGGGGGACGGCGGCCAGGGGGGTGGAGTACCCCCCAAGGCAAGTGGGGCGCCCCCCCCCCACCCTAGGGTTTCCAACCCTAGGCGCAGGGGGTGGGTCAAGGGGGGTGCACCAGCCCACTATGGGCTGGTTCCCCTCCCCACTTCAGCCCATGGGGCCCTCCGAGATGGGTGGTCCCACCCGGTGGACCCCCGTGACCCTTCCGGTGGTCCCGGTACAATACCGGTGACCCCCGAAACTCTCCCGATGGCCGAAACTGCACTTCCTATATATAATTCTTCACCTCCGGACCATTACGGAACTCCTCATGACGTCCGAGATCTCATTCGAGACTCCGAACAACTTTTGGGTTACTGCATACTCATATCTCTACAACCCTAGCGTCACCGAACCTTAAGTGTGTAGACCCTACGGGTTCGGGAGACATGTAGACATGACCGAGACGACTCTCCGGTCAATAACCAACAACGGGATCTGGATACCCATGTTGGCTCCCACATGCTCCTCGATGATCTCATCGGATGAACCACGATGTCGAGGATTCAAGCAACCCCGTATACAATTCCCTTTGTCAATCGGTACGTTACTTGCCCGAGATTCGATCGTCGGTATCCCAATACCTCGTTCAATCTCGTTACCGGCAAGTCACTTTACTCGTACCGTAATGCATGATCCCGTGACCAGACACTTGGTCACTTTGAGCTCATTATGATGATGCATTACCGAGTGGGCCCAGAGATACCTCTCCGTCATACGGAGTGACAAATCCCAGTCTCGATTCGTGCCAACCCAACAGACACTTTCGGAGACACCTGTAATGTACCTTTATAGTCACCCAGTTACGTTGTGACGTTTGGCACACCCAAAGCACTCCTACGGTATCCGGGAGTTACACGATCTCATGGTCTAAGGAAAAGATACTTGACATTGGAAAAAGTCTAGCAAACAAACTATACGATCTTGTGCTATGTTTAGGATTGGGTCTTGTCCATCACATCATTCTCCTAATGATGTGATCTCGTTATCAATGACATCCAATGTCCATAGTCAGGAAACCATGACTATCTGTTGATCAACGAGCTAGTCAACTAGAGGCTTACTAGGGACATGTTGGTGTCTATGTATTCACACATGTATTACGATTTCCGAATAACACAATTATAGCATGAATAAAAGACAATTATCATGAACAAGGAAATATAATAATAATCCTTTTATTATTGCCTCTAGGGCATATTTCCAACAGTCTCCCACTTGCACTAGCGTCAATAATCTAGTTACATTGTGATGAATCAAACACCCATAAAGTTCTGGTGTTGATCATGTTTTGCCCTAGGGAGAGGTTTAGTCAACGGATCTACGACATTCAGATCCGTATGCACTTTACAAATATCTATGTCTCCATCTTGAACATTTTCACGAATGGAGTTGAAGCGACGCTTGATGTGCCTGGTCTTCTTGTGAAACCTGGGCTCCTTGGCAAGTGCAATAGCTCCAGTGTTGTCACAGAAGAGTTTGATCGGCCCCGATGCATTGGGTATGACTCCTAGGTCGGTGATGAACTCCTTCACCCAAATTGCTTCATGCGCTGCCTCCAAGGCTGCCATGTACTCCGCTTCACATGTAGATCCCGCCACGACGCTCTGCTTGCAGCTGCACCAGCTTACTGCTCCACCATTCAACATATACACGTATCCGGTTTGTGACTTAGAGTCATCCAGATCTGTGTTGAAGCTAGCGTCGACGTAACCCTTTACGACGAGCTCTTTGTCACCTCCATAAACGAGAAACATGTCCTTAGTCCTTTTCAGGTACTTCAGGATATTCTTGACCGCTGTCCAGTGGTCCTTGCCGGGATTACTTTGGTACCTTCCTACCAAACTTACGGCAAGGTTTACATCAGGTCTGGTACACAGCATGGCATACATAATAGACCCTATGGCTGAGGCATAGGGGATGACACTCATCTCTTCTATATCTTCTGCCGTGGTCGGACATTGAGCTGAGCTTAATTTCACACCTTGCAACACAGGCAAGAACCCTTTCTTAGACTGATCCATATTGAACTTCTTCAATATCTTATCAAGGTATGTGCTTTGTGAAAGACCTATGAGGCGTCTTGATCTATCTCTATAGATCTTGATGCCTAATATATAAGCAGCTTCTCCAAGGTCCTTCATTGAAAAACTCTTATTCAAGTAGGCCTTAATGCTGTCCAAAAGTTCTATATCATTTCCCATCAAAAGTATGTCATCTACATATAATATGAGAAATGCTACAGAGCTCCCACTCACTTTCTTGTAAACGCAGGCTTCTCCATAAGTCTACATAAACCCAAACGCTTTGATCATCTCATCAAAGCGAATGTTCCAACTCTGAGATGCTTGCACCAGCCCATAAATCGAGCGTTGGAGCTTGCACACCTTGTTAGCATTCTTAGGATCGACAAAACCTTCCGGCTGCATCATATACAATTCTTCCTTAAGGAAACCATTAAGGAATGCCGTTTTGACGTCCATTTGCCATATCTCATAATCATAGAATGCATCAATTGCTAACATGATTCGGACGGACTTCAGCTTCGCTACGGGTGAGAAAGTCTCATCGTAGTCAACCCCTTGAACTTGTCGATAACCCTTAGCGACAAGCCTAGCTTTATAGATGGTCACATTACCACCCGCGGCTGTCTTCTTCTTAAAGACCAATTTATTTTCTATGGCTTGCCGATCATCTGGCAAGTCAGTCAAAGTCCATACTTCGTTTTCATACATGGATCCTATCTTGGATTTCATGGCTTCCAGCCATTTGTCGGAGTCCGGGCCCGCCATTGCTTCTTCATAGTTCGAAGGTTCAGCGTTGTCTAACAACATGATTTCCAAGACAGGGTTGCCATACCACTCTGGTGCAGAACGTGTCCTTGTGGACCTACGAAGTTCAGTAGCAACTTGATCTGAAGTTTCATCATCATTAACTTCCTCTCTAGTCGGTGCAGGCACCTCAGGAACATTTTCTTGAGTTGCGCCACTTTCTGGTTCAGGAGGTAATACTTCATCAAGTTCTACTTTCCTCCCACTTACTTCTTTCGAGAGAAACTCTTTCTCTAGAAAGGATCCATTCTTGGCAACAAAGATCTTGCCTTCGGATCTGAGGTAGAAGGTATACCCAATAGTTTCTTTAGGGTATCCTATGAAGACGCATTTTTCCGACTTGGGTTCGAGCTTTTCAGGTTGAAGTTTCTTGACATAAGCATCGCATCCCCAAACTTTTAGAAACGACAGCTTAGGTTTCTTCCCAAACCATAATTCATACGGTGTCGTCTCAACGGATTTCGACGGAGCCCTATTTAAAGTGAATGCGGCAGTCTCTAAAGCATAGCCCCAAGATGATAGCGGTAAATCAGTAAGAGACATCATAGATCGCACCATATCTAATAGAGTGCGATTACGACATTCGGACACACCATTACGCTGAGGTGTTCCAGGCGGCGTGAGTTGTGAAACTATTCCACATTTTCTTAAGTGTGTGCCAAATTCGTGACTCAAGTATTCTCCCCCACGATCTAATCGCAAGAACTTGATTTTCCTGTCACGTTGATTCTCAACCTCACTCTGAAATTCCTTGAACTTTTCAAAGGTCTCAGACTTGTGTTTCATTAAATAGACATACCCATATCTACTCAAGTCATCAGTGAGGGTGAGAACATAACGATAGCCACCGCGAGCCTCAACACTCATTGGACCGCACACATCAGTATGTATGATTTCCAATAAGTTGGTTGCTCGCTCCATTGTTCCTGAGAACGGAGTCTTGGTCATTTTACCCATGAGGCATGGTTCACATGTGTAAAATGATTCGTAATCAAGAGACTCTAAAAGTCCATCTGCATGGAGCTTCTTCATGCATTTGACACCTATGTGACCAAGCCGGCAGTGCCACAAGTATGTGGGACTATCATTATCAACCTTACATCTTTTGGTATTCACACTATGAATATGTGTAGCATTACGCTCGAGATTCATTAAGAATAAACCATTCACCATCGGAGCATGACCATAAAACATATCTCTCATATAAATAGAACAACCATTATTCTCAGATTTAAATGAGTAGCCATCTCGAATTAAACGAGATCCTGATACAATGTTCATGCTCAAAGCTGGCACTAAATAACAATTATTGAGGTTTAAAACTAATCCCGTAGGTAAATGTAGAGGTAGCGTGCCGACGGCGATCACATCGACCTTGGAACCATTCCCGACGCGCATCGTCACCTCGTCCTTCGCCAGTCTCTGCTTATTCCGCAGCTCCTGCTTTGAGTTACAAATGTGAGCAACTGCACCGGTATCAAATACCCAGGAGCTACCACGAGTACTGGTAAGGTACACATCAATTACATGTATATCACATATACCTTTCGTGATGCCAGCCTTCTTGTCCGCTAAGTATTTGGGGCAGTTCCGCTTCCAGTGACCACTTCCCTTGCAATAAAAGCACTCAGTCTCGGGCTTGGGTCCATTCTTTGGCTTCTTCCCGGCAGCTTGCTTACCGGGCGCGGCAACTCCCTTGCCGTCCTTCTTGAAGTTCTTCTTACCCTTGCCTTTCTTGAACTTAGTGGTTTTATTCACCATCAACACTTGATGCTCCTTTTTGACTTCTACCTCTGCTGATTTCAGCATTGCAAATACTTCAGGAATGGTCTTTTCCATCCCCTGCATATTGAAGTTCATCAAAAAGCTCTTGTAGCTCGGTGGAAGCGACTGAAGGATTCTGTCAATGACCGCGTCATCTGGGAGATTAACTCCCAGCTGAGTCAAGCGGTTATGTAACCCAGACATAGTGAGTATGTGCTCACTGACAGAACTGTTTTCCTCCATCTTACAGCTGAAGAACTTGTCGGAGACTTCATATCTCTCGACCCGGGCATGAGCTTGAAAAACCATTTTCAGCTCTTCGAACATCTCATATGCTCCGTGTCTCTCAAAACGCTTTTGGAGCCCCGGTTCTAAGCTGTAAAGCATGCCGCACTGAACGAGGGAGTAATCATCGGAACGTGTCTGCCAAGCGTTCATAATGTCTTGTTCTGCAGGGAGAGCAGGTACTTCACCTAGTGGTGCTTGTAGGACATAATCTTTCTTGGCAGCTATGAGGATGATCCTCAGGTTCCGGACCCAGTCCGTATAGTTGCTGCCATCGTCTTTCAGTTTGGTTTTCTCTAGGAACGCATTGAAGTTGAGGACAACGTTGGCCATTTGATCTATAAGACATGTTGTAAAGATTTTAGACTAAGTTCATCTAATCAAATTATTCAATGAACTCCCACTCAGATAGACATCCCTCCAGTCATCTAAGTATAACATGATCCGAGTTAACTAGGCCGTGTCCGATCATCACGTGAGACGGACTAGTCAACGTCGGTGAACATCTTCATGTTGATCGTATCTTCTATACGACTCATGCTCGACCTTTCGGTCTTCTGTGTTCCGAGGCCATGTCTGTACATGCTAGGCTCGTCAAGTCAACCTAAGTGTTTGCATGTGTAAATCTGTCTTACACCCGTTGTATGGGAATGTTGGAATCTATCACACCCGATCATCACGTGGTGCTTCGAAAAAACGAACTGTCGCAATGACGCATAGTTAGGGGAAACACTTTCTTGAAATTATTATGAGGGATCATCTTATTTACTACGGTCGTTCTAAGTAAACAAGATGCAAAAACATGATAAACATCTCATGCAATCAAATAATAATAGTGACATGATATGGCCAATATCATATAGCTCCTGTGATCTCCATCTTGGGGCTCCATGATCATCTTGTCACCGGCATGACACCATGATCTCCATCATCGTGTCTCCATGAAGTTGCTTGCCAACTATTACTTCTACTACTATGGCTAACACGTTTAGCAATAAAGTAAAGTAATTTACATGGCGTTTCTCAATGACACGCAGGTCATACAAAAAATAAAGACAACTCCTATGGCTCCTGTCGGTTGTCATACTCATCGACATGCAAGTCATGATTCCTATTACAAGAACATGATCTCATACATCACATATATCATTCATCATTCATCACAACTTTGGCCATATCACATCACAAAACACTTGCTTCAAAAACAAGTTAGACGTCCTCTAATTGTTGTTGCAAGTTTTACGTGGCTGCAAGAGGGTTCTAGCAAGAACATTTTCTTACCTATGTTAAAGCCACAACGTGATTTGTCAACTTCTATTTACCCTTCATAAGGACCCTTTTCGTCGAATCCGCTCCAACTAAAGTGGGACAGACAGACACCCGCCAGCCACCTTATGCAACTAGTGCATGTCAGTCGGTGGAACCGGTCTCACGTAAGCGTACGTGTAAGGTTGGTCCGGGCCGCTTCATCCCACAATACCGCTGAAGCAAAATAAGACTAGTAGCGGCAAGAAAGTTGACAACATCTACGCCCACAACAAATTGTGTTCTACTCGTGCAAAGAGAACTACGCATAAACCTGGCTCATGATGCCACTGTTGGGGAACGTTGCAGAAAACAAAAATTTTCCTACGTTTTCACCAAGATCCATCTATGAGTTCATCTAGCAACGAGTGATCGGATGCATCTACATACCTTTGTAGATCGCGAGCGGAAGCGTTCAAGAGAACGGGGATGAGGGAGTCGTACTCGACGTGATCCAAATCATCGGAGATCCTAGCGCCGAACGGACGACACCTCCGCGTTCAACACACGTACGGTCAGCGTGAAGTCTCCTCCTTCTTGATCCAGCAAGGGGAAAGGAGAAGTTGATGAAGATCCAGCAGCACGACGGCGTGGTGGTGGATGCAGCAGCCACCGGGAGTAGGACTCCCCCCCTTGCCTTGTTGGAAAAGGAAGGGGGAAGGGAGAAAGAGGAAAGGGGGGCGGCGCCCCCCTTCCTTGTCCTATTCGGACTAGGGGGGGAGGGGGCGTGCGGCCTGCCCTGGCCGGCCCTCCTCTTCTCCCTTATGGCCCATGTAGGCCCAATAACCCCGGCGGAGTTCCGGTAACCCCCGGTACTCCGGTAAAATCCCGATTTCACCCGGAACGTTTTCGATATCCAAATATAGGCTTCCAATATATCAATCTTTATGTATCGACCATTTCGAGACTCCTCGTCATGTCTGTGATCACATCCGTGACTCCGAACAACCTTCGGTACATCAAAACACAAAAACCCTAATTACGATCGTCACCAAACTTTAAGCGTGCGGACCCTACGGGTTCGAGAACTATGTAGACATGACCGAGACACGTCTCTGGTCAATAACCAATAGCGGAACCTGGATGCTCATATTGGCTCCTACATATTCTACGCAGATCTTTATCGGTCAGACGGCATAACAACATACCTTGTTCCCTTTGTCATCTATATGTTACTTGCCCGAGATTCGATCGTCGGTATCTTAATACCTAGTTCAATCTCATTACCGGCAAGTCTCTTTACTCGTTCCGTAATATATCATCCCGCAACTAACTTATTAGTTGCAATGCTTGCAACGCTTGAGTGATGTGCATTACCGAGAGGGCCCAGAGATACCTCTCCGACAATCGGAGTGACAAATCCTAATCTCGAAATACGCCAACCCAACAAGTACCTTCGGAGACACCTATAGAGCACCTTTATAATCACCCAGTTACGTTGTGATGTTTGGTAGCACACAAAGTGTTCCTCCGGTAAATGGGAGTTGCATAATCTCATAGTCATAGGAACATGTATAAGTCATGAAGAACACAATAGCAATCAACTAAACGATCATAGTGCTAAGCTAACAGATGGGTCTAGTACATCACATCATTCTCGAATGATGTGACCCCGTTCATCAAATGACAACACATGTCCATGGCTAGGAAACTTAACCACCTTTGATTAACGAGCTATTCAAGTAGAGGCATACTAGGGACACTCTGTTTGTCTATGTATTCACACATGTACTAATTTTCCGGTTAATGCAATTCAAGGATGAATAATAAACATTTATCATGATATAAGGAAATATAAATAACAACTTTATTATTACCTCTAGGGCATATTTCCTTCAGTACTTGTTATCAATTGCCTAGGGACAAATGACTTTCTTGTTGACAAAAGCTATCCACTTTTATTCCCTTGCAATTTATTTGTAGTTTTATTTTCTCAAAGTACTCATAGTTTTCATTGTACCCGATGCACTAGGTATGACACCTAGATCGGATATGAACTCCTTCATCCAGACTCCTTCATTTGCTGCTTCCGAAGCAGCTATGTACTCCGCTTCACATGTAGATCCCGCCACGACGCTTTGTTTAGAACTGCACCAACTGACAGCTCCACTGTTCAGTATAAACACGTATCCGGTTTGCGATTTAGAATCGTCCAGATCAGTGTCAAAGCTTGCATCAACGTAACCATTTATCATGAGCTCTTTTTCACCTCCATATACGAGAAACATATCCTTAGTCCTTTTCAGGTATTTCAGGATGTTCTTGACCACTGTCTAGTGATCCACTCCTGGATTACTTTGGTACCTCCCTGCTAGACTTATAGAAAGGCACACATCAGGTCTGGTACACAGCATTGCATGCATGATAGAGCCTATGGCTGAAGCATAGGGAACATCTTTCATTTTCTCTCTATCTTCTGCGGTGGTCGGACATTGAGTCTCACTCAACTTCACACCTTGTAACACAGGCAAGAACCCTTTCTTTTCTTGATCCATTTTGAACTTCTTCAAAACTTTGTCAAGGTATGTGCTTTGTGAAAGTCCAATTAAGCGTCTTGATCTATCTCTATAGATCTTAATGCCCAATATGTAAGCAGCTTCACCGAGGTCTTTCATTGAAAAACTCTTATTCAAGTATCCCTTTATGCTATCCAGAAATTCTATATCATTTCCAATCAATAATATGTCATCCACATATAATATCAGAAATGCTACAGAGCTCCCACTCACTTTCTTGTAAATACAAGCTTCTCCAAAAGTCTGTACAAAACCAAATGCTTTGATCACACTATCAAAGCATTTATTCCAACTCCGAGAGGCTTGCACCAGTCCATAAATGGATCACTGGAGCTTGCACACTTTGTTAGCTCCCTTTGGATCGACAAAACCTTCTGGTTGCATCATATACAACTCTTCTTCCAGAAATCCATTCAGGAATGCAATTTTGACATCCATTTTCCAAATTTTATAATCATAAAATGCGACAATTGCTGACATGATTCGGACAGACTTAAGCATCGCTACGAGTAAGAAGGTCTCATCGTAGTCAATCCCTTGAACTTGTCGAAAACCTTTCGCAACAAGTCGAGCTTTGTAGACAGTAACATTACCGTCAGCGTCAGTCTTCTTCTTGAAGATCCATTTATTCTCAATTGCTTGCCGATCAACGGGCAAGTCAACCAAAGTCCACACTTTGTTCTCATACATGGATCCCATCTCAGATTTCATGGCTTCTAGCCACTTTGCGGAATCTGGGATCACCATCGCTTCTTCATAGTTCGTAGGTTCATCATGATCTAGTAGCATGACTTCCAGAACAGGATTACCATACCACTCTGGTGTGGATCTTACTCTGGTTGATCTACGAGGTTCAGTAGTAACTTGATCTGAAGTTTCATGATCATTATCATTAGCTTCCTCACTAATTGGTGTAGGTGTCACAGAAACCAGTTTCTGTGATGTACTACTTTCCAATAAGGGAGCAGGTACAGTTACTCATCAAGTTCTACTTTTCTCACACTCACTTCTTTCGAGAGAAACTCTTTCTCTAGAAAGGATCCATTCTTAGCAACGAAAGTCTTGCCTTCAGATCTGTGATAGAAGGTGTACCCAATAGTTTCCTTTGGGTATCCTATGAAGATACATTTCTCCGATTTGGGTTTGAGCTTATCAGGTTGAAGCTTTTTCACATAAGCATCGCAGCCCCAAACTTTCAGAAATGACAACTTTGGTTTCTTGCCAAACCACAGTTCATAAGGCGTCGTCTCAACGGATTTCGATGGTGCCCTATTTAACGTGAATGCAGCCGTCTCTAAAGCATAACCCCAAAATGATAGCGGTAAATCTGTAAGAGACATCATAGATCGCACCATATCTAGTAAAGTACAATTTCGACGTTCGGACACACCATTACGCTGTGGTGTTTCGGGTGGCGTGAATTGCGAAACTATTCCGCATTGTTTCAAATGTAGACTAAACTCGTAACTCAAATATTCTCCTCCACGATCAGATCGTAGAACCTTTATTTTCTTGTTACGATGATTTTCAACTTCACTCTGAAATTCTTTGAACTTTTCAAATGTTTCAGACTTATGTTTCATTAAGTAGATATACCCATATCTGCTTCAATCATATCTGAAGGTGAGAAAATAACGATATCCGCCATGAGCCTCAATATTCATCGGACCACATACATCTGTTGTATGATTTCCAACAAATCCGTTGCTCTCTCCATAGTACCGGAGAACGGCGCTTTAGTCATCTTGCCCATGAGGCACGGTTCACAAGTACCAAGTGATTCATAATCAAGTGATTCCAAAAGTCTATCAGTTTGGAGTTTCTTCATGCGCTTTACACCGATATGACCTAAACGGCAGTGCCACAAATAAGTTGCACTATGATTATCAATTCTGCATCTTTTGGCTTCAACATTATGAATATGTGTATCACTACTATCGAGATTCATCAAAAATAGACCACTCTTCAAGGGTGCATGACCATAAAAGATATTACTCATACAAATAGAACAACCATTATTCTCTGATTTAAATGAATAACCGTCTCGCATCAAACAAGATCTAGATAAAATGTTCATGCTCAACGCTGGTACCAAATAACAATTATTTAGGTCTAAAACTAATCCCGAAGGTAGATGTAGAGGTTGCGTTCCAATCATGATCACATCGACTTTGGAACCATTTCCCACGCGCAACGTCACCTCGTCCTTTGCCAGTGTTCGCTTAATCCGTAGTCCCTGTTTCGAGTTGCAAATGTTAGCAACAGAACCAGTATCAAATACACAGGTGCTACTGCGAGCTCTAGTAAGGTACACATCAATAACATGTATATCACATATACCTTTGTTCACCTTGCCATCCTTCTTATCCGCCAAATACTTGGGGCAGTTCCACTTCCAGTGTCCAGTCTGCTTGCAGTAGAAGCACTCAGTTTTAGGCTTAAGTCCAGATTTGGGTTTCTTCTCCTGAGCAGTAACTTGCTTACCGTTCTTCTTGAAGTTCCCCTTCTTCTTCCCTTTGCCCTTTTTCTTGAAACTGGCGGTCTTGTTGACCATCAACACTTGATGCTCCTTCTTGATTTCTACCTCCGCAACCTTTAGCATTGTGAAGAGCTCGGGAATTGTCTTATCCATCCCTTGCATGTTATAGTTCATCACGAAGCTCTTGTAGCTTGGTGGCAGTGATTGAAGAACTCTGTCAATGACACTATCAACAGGAAGATTAACTCCTAGTTGAGTCAAGTGGTTATGATACCCAGACATTTTGAGTATATGTTCACTGACAGAACTATTCTCCTCCATCTTGCAGCTATAGAATTTATTGGAGACTTCATATCTCTCAATCCGGGCATTTGCTTGAAATATTAACTTCAACTCCTGGAACATCTCATATGCTCCATGACATTCAAAACGTCGTTGAAGTCCCGATTCTAAGCCGTAAAGCATGGCACACTGAACTATTGAGTAGTCATCAGCTTTGCTCTGCCAGACGTTCATAACATCTGGTGTTGCTCGAGCAGCAGGCCTGGCACGTAGCGGTGCTTCCAGGATGTAATTCTTCTGTGTAGCAATGAGAATAATCCTCAAGTTACGGACCCAGTCCGTGTAATTGCTACCATCATCTTTCAACTTTGGTTTCTCAAGGAACGCATTAAAATTCAACGGAACAACAACACGGGCCATCTATCTACAATCAAACATAGACAAGCAAGATACTATCATGTACTAAGTTCATGATAAATTTAAGTTCAATTAATCATATTACTTAAGAACTCCCACTTAGAAAGACATTGATCCAAATCAACTAAACCATAACCGATCATCACGTGAAATGGAGTAGCTTTCAATGGTGAACATCAATATGTTGATCATATCTACTATATGATTCACGCTTGACCTTTCGGTCTCAGTGTTCCGAGGCCATATCTGCATATGCTAGGCTCGTCAAGTTTGACCTGAGTATTCTGCGTGTGCAAAACTGGCTTGCACCCGTTGTAGATGGACGTAGAGCTTATCACACCCGATCATCACGTGGTGTCTGGGCACGACGAACTTTGGCAACGGTGCATACTCAGGGAGAACACTTTTATCTTGAAATTTAGTGAGAGATCAACTTATAATGCTACCGTCAATCAAAGCAAGCTAAGATGCATAAAAGATAAACATCACATGCAATCAATATAAGTGATATGATATGGCCATCATCATCTTGTGCTTGTGATCTCCATCTCCGAAGCACCGTCATGATCACCATCATCACCGGCGCGACACCTTGATCACCATCGTAGCATTATTGTCGTCTCGCCAATCTTATGCTTCCACGACTGTCGCTACCGCTTAGTGATAAAGTAAAGCATTACAGCGCAATTGCTTTGCATACAATAAAGCGACAACCATATGGCTCCTGCTAGTTGCCGATAACTCGGTTACAAAACATGATCATCGCATACAATAAAATTTAGCATCATGTCTTGACCATATCACATCACAACATGCCCTGCAAAAACAAGTTAGATGTCCTCTACTTTGTTGTTGCAAGTTTTACGTGGCTGCTAGGGGCTTAGCAAGAACCATTCTTACCTACGCATCAAAACCACAACGATAGTTTGTCAAGTTGGTGCTGTTTTAACCTTCGCAAGGACCGGGCGTAGCCACACTTGGTTCAACTAAAGTTGGAGAAACTGACACCCGCCAGCCACCTGTGTGCAAAGCACGTCGGCGGAACCAGTCTCGCGTAAGCGTACACGTAATGTCGGTCCGGGCCGCTTCATCCAACAATACCGCCGAACCAAAGTATGACATGCTGGTAAGCAGTATGACTTATATCACCCACAACTCACTTGTGTTCTACTCGTGCACAACATCAACGCATAAAACCTAGGCTAGGATGCCACTGTTGGGGAACATAGTAATTTCAAAAAAATTCCTACGCACATGCAAGATCATGGTGATGCATAGCAACGGGAGGGGAGAGTGCTGTCTACGTACCCTCATAGACCGACAACGGAAGCGTTGACACAACGTAGAGGAAGTAGTCATACGTCTTCCCGATCCGACCGATCCAAGTACCGAACGTACGCCACCTCCGAGTTCTGCACACGTTCAACTCGGTGACGTCCCTCGAGCTCCAATCCAGCAAAACGTTGAGGGAGAGTTTCGTCAGCACGACGGCGTGATGACGGTGATGATGTTCTACCGACGCAGGGCTTCGCCTAAGCACTGCTACGATATGACCGAGGTGGAATATGGTGGAAGAGGGCACCGCACATGGCTAAGGAACGATCACGAAGATCAACTTGTGTGTCATGGGGTGCCCCCTTGCCCCCGTATATAAAGGAGGGAGAGGGGGAGGTGCGGCCGGCCCTAGGGGTGCGCCTGGAGGAGTCCTACTCCCACCGGGAGTAGGACTCCCCCCTCTTGCCTTGTTGGAAAAGGAAGGGGGAAGGGAGAAAGAGGAAAGGGGGGCGCCGCCCCCCTTCCTTGTCCTATTCGGACTAGGGGGGAGGGGGCGCGTGGCCTGCCCTGGCCGGCCCTCCTCTTCTCCCTTATGGCCCATGTAGGCCCAATAACCACCGGGGGGTTCCGGTAACCCCCCGGTACTCCGGTAAAATCCTGATTTCACCCGGAACGTTTTCGACAACCAAATATAGGCTTCCAATATATCAATCTTTATGTCTCGACCATTTCGAGACTCCTTGTCATGTCCGTGATCACATCCGGGACTCCGAACAACCTTCGGTACATCAAAACACAAAAACCCTAATTACGATCGTCACCGAACTTTAAGCGTGCGGACCCTACGGGTTCGAGAACTATGTAGACATGACCGAGACACGTCTCCGGTCAATAATCAATAGCAGAACCTGGATTCTCATATTGGCTCCTACATATTCTACGAAGATCTTTATCGGTCAGACCGCATAACAACATACGTTGTTCCCTTTGTCATCGGTATGTTACTTGCCCGAGATTCGATCGTCGGTATCTTAATACCTAGTTCAATCTCGTTACCGGCAAGTCTCTTTACTCGTTCCGTAATACATCATCCCGCAACTAACTTATTAGTTGCAATGCTTGCAAGGCTTGAGTGATGTGCATTACCGAGAGTGCTAGAGATAGCTCTCCGATAATCGGAGTGACAAATCCTAATCTCGAAATACGCCAACCCAACAAGTACCTTCGGAGACACCTGTAGAGCAACTTTATAATCACCCAGTTACATTGTGACGTTTGGTAGCACACAAAGTGTTCCTCCGGTAAACGGGAGTTGCATAATCTGATAGTCATAGGAACATGTATAAGTTATGAAGAAAGCAATAGCAAGAAACTAAACGATCAAGTGCTAAGCTAACGGAATGGCTCAAGTCAATCACATCATTCTCCTAATGATGTGATCCCGTTAATCAAATGACAACTCATGTCTATGGTTAGGAAACATAACCATCTTCGATCAACGAGCTAGTCAAGTAGAGGCATACTAGTGACACTCTGTTTGTCTATGTATTCACACATGTATTATGTTTCCGGTTAATACAATTCTAGCATGAATAATAAACATTTATCATGATATAAGGAAATAAATAATAACGTTATTAGTGCCTCTAGGGCATATTTCCTTCAAATACATCTTGGTGTTTCCGGGGTGTATCGAGTATGGTGAGTCATGAGCCTCCTGAAGTACTAACTTCCCGATCTCTGTATTATTGGGCACATAAACACGGTCCTCAAACCATAAGGTGTCGTGCTCATCCTCACGAAAACCTTTGGCCTTTCCTTTGCCCATTCTCTCCTTTATCTCAGCAATCTCTTTGTCATCCTTCTGAGCTTCTCGAATCTTTCCCAACAATGTAGACTGAACCTCCATTGTTGCAACAAAACCTCTAGGAACAATCTCCAATCGAAGTTCCTTGAGATCATCTGCTAAATCCTTTGGCAATCCCGTGCTCACTAGGGTATTAGCATAACTCTTCCGGCTCAAAGTGTCTGCTACGACATTGGCCTTGCTTGGATGATAGTGAAGCTTCATGTCATAATCCTTTATAAGCTCCAACCATCTCCTCTGCCTAAGGTTCAACTCCTTCTATGTGAAAATGTACTTCAAACTCTTATGATCCGTGTACACATCACAACGGTTTCCAATAAGGTAATGTCTCCAAGTCTTGAACGCATGCACTACGGCAGCCAACTCCAAATCATGCATGACATAATTCAATTCCTGCGGTTTTAGTTGTCGTGAGGCATACGAAACAACTCTTCCGTCCTGCATAAGCACACTTCCAAGTCCTAGGTGAGAGGCATCGCAATACACTTGAAACTCCTTACGTATATCCGGTAGAATCAACACTGGGGCTGTAGTCAAACGTTTCTTTAACTCCTAAAAACTTGCCTCACATTTTTCCGTCCATTTAAATTTCGTATCCTTCTTCAATAACTCCGTCATTGGCTTCGCAATTCTAGAAAAATTCTCAATGAATCTCCAATAGTATCCTGCGAGTCCAAGAAAACTGCGGATCTCGCTAACTGAAGTGGGTGCCAACCATTTAGTGACTGACTGAACCTTGGTGGGATCTACTGCTACACCTTCTCCTGATATAACATGTCCAAGGAATCCGACTTCCTTCAGCCAAAACTCACATTTACTAAACTTGGCATACAACTGGCGTTCCCCGAGTTTCTCGAGAACTAAACGCAAATGCTCTTCGTGCTCCTCCTCATTCTTCGAGTATACCATTATATCATGAATGAACACCACAACAAACTTATCCAAATATTCCCTAAACACCTTGTTCATCATGCTCATGAAATAGGGAGGGGCGTTAGTCAGTCCAAATGACATGACCGTATACTCATACAATCCGTACCTTGTGGTAAATGTTGTCTTTGGTATATCCTTCTCTCAAATCTTTAGCTGGTGATATCCAGATCGCAGATCGATCTTTGAAAACACCTTAGCTCCTTGCAGAAGGTCAAAAAAACCATTGATCATCGGCAGTGGGTATTTGTTCTTGATCGTCACCTCATTTAACGTGCGATAATCAACCACCATTCTTAGAGACTTATCCTTCTTCTCAACCAAAAGAACTGGGGCTCCCCATGGTGTTGAACTCCATCGAATGTAACCTTTCTCCAATAACTCCTTGATCTGCTTCTTAATCTCTTCCAGATCATTCGCGGGCATCCGGTATGGTCGCTTCGATATAGGCCCGGTGCCTGGCAACAGTTCTATCAAAAACTCGATGTCTCGATCCGGTGGCATGCATGGTAACTCCTCTGGAAAAACATCCGGGTAGTCCTTCACTACAGGCACTTCCTCCTAAACAATTCCCGTGAGGGTATTCACTTGGCTACTCCTAGGCGCATGCCTAGATACATACTTAATCCTTTTTCCCTCAGGGTTGATGAGACAAATTGACTTACTAACACAGCCAATGCTTCCTCATTACTTTGATATCCAGTCCATGCCTAATATCACATCCAATCCTTGTGACTCCGAGATTATTAGGTCGGACGGAAAAACATGGCTACCAATGGTTAAGGGTATTTGGTCGCACCATCGACTAGCCATATACTCTGCTCCAGGTGAACTCACTAACAGAGGGGTCCTAAGGGTTTGGGTTGGTAGTTTAAACTCATCCACGAATCCCCTTGATATGTATGAATGTGATGCACCAGTATCAAGAAGAACAAGGGCGGTAAAAGACTTAACCAAAAAATTACCAATAACCGCGTCTGGCTGCTCTTCAACCTCCTCCACGTTAATGTGGTTCACTTGTCCTTTGTTGAATGGATTGGGCTTCTTTCCAGCGCTCCCATTACCATTTCCATTCTTTGCTTCCGGGCAGTCCGTGGCATAGTGTCCAGTCTTCCCGCACTTGAAACAAGTAATGTGGCTTAGGTCTCTCTTGGCGGGTGTGGCTGGATTGGGGCGGGTCTGATTGTTGCTTGCTCCATTCCCATTTCCCATTCCTGGGCCAGTATGATTATGGGTACTCCCTCCATTGTGGGTGTCACCTCCATGGTCATGAACAAGTCCTCCCGAGTTCGGGGTTAGGCGAGGCTTTTGCTGAGCTCCTGAATTATACCTTCCTAGTCCATACTTCCTCTTACGGCTCTCAATCTACTGCTGCTTCCCTTCAATCATAAGAGCCTTATCTACCAACTCCTGGTAGTTGTTGAATGTTGCCACCATCAACTGCATGCTCATCTCATCATTCAGCCCTTCCATAAACTTCTCCTGCTTCGCGGCATCTGTGGCCACATCGTCAGGGGCATAGCGAGATAACTTGCTAAACTCATCCACGTACTAAGCCACAGTACGGTTCCCCTGACGTAAGTTGCGAAACTCACGCTTCTTCATACTCATAGCTCCTGTTGAAACATGAGCGGTGCAGAATGCTTGCTGAAACTGATCCCATGTAACAGTGGCTATAGGATAGGTGACTATGTAATTCTCTCACCATGAGGCTGCTGAAGGAAATATGCCCTAGAGGCAATAGTAAAGTTATTATTTATTTCCTTATATCATGATAAATGTTTATTATTCATGCTAGAATTGTATTATCCGGAAACATAATACATGTGTGAATACATAGACAAACAGAGTGTCACTAGTATGCCTCTACTTGACTAGCTCGTTGATCGAAGATGGTTATGTTTCCTAGCCATAGACATGAGTTGTCATTTGATTAATGGGATCACATCATTAGGAGAATGATGTGATTGACTTGACCCATTCCATAAGCTTAGCACTTGATCGTTTAGTTTGTTGCTATTACTTTCTTCATAACTTATACATGTTCTATGAGATTATGCAACCCCCGTTTACCAGAGGAACACTTTATGTGCTACCAAACATCACAACGTAACTGTGTGATTATAAAGGTGCTCTACAGGTGTCTTCGAAGGTACTTGTTGGGTTGGCGTATTTTGAGATTAGGATTTGTCACTCCGCCTGTCGAAGAGGTATCTCTGGGCCCTCTCGGTAATGCACATCACTTAAGCCTTGCAAGCATTGCAACTAAAGAGTTGGTTGCGGGATGATGTATTACGGAACGAGTAAAGAGACTTGCTGGTAACGAGATTGAACTAGGTATTGAGATACCGACGATCGAATCTCGGGCAAGTAACATACCGATGACAAAGGGAACAACGTATGTTGTTATGCGGTCTGACCGATAAAGATCTTCGTAGAAAATGAAGGAGCCAATATGAGCATCCAGGTTCCGCTATAGGTTATTGACCAGAGACATGTCTCAGTCATGTCTACATTGTTCTCAAACCCGTAGGGTCCGCACGCTTAACGTTACGATGACAATTTCATTATGAGTTTATATATTTTGATGTACCTAAGGTTGTTCGGAGTCCCGGATATGATCACGGACATGACAAGGAGTCTCGAAATGGTCGAGACATGAAGATTGATATATTGGAAGCCTATGTTTGGACATCGGAAGTGTTCCGGGTGAAATCAGAATTTTACCGGAGTACCGGGAGGTTACCGGAACGCCCCGGTAACCTAATGGGCCTTAATGGGCCTAGTGGAGGAAGTGGAAAGGAGGCCAAGGGGCAGCCGCACGCCCCTTCCCCCCAGTCCTCCTGGCGCGACCCTTGCCTGGCCGCACCTCCTCCCCCTTGCTCCTTTATATACAGGGGCAGGGGGGCACCCCAGACACAACAGTTGATCATTGATCTCTTAGCCGTGTGCGGTGCCCCCCTCCACCATAGTCCTCGATAATATTGTAGTGGTGCTTAGGCAAAGCCCTGCGATAGTAGAACATCAAGATAGTCACCACGCCGTCGTGCTGACGGAACTCTTCCCCGACATTCTGCTGGATCGGAGTCCGGGGATCGTCATTGAGCTGAACATGTGCTAGAACTCGGAGGTGCCGTAGTTTCAGTGCTTGATCGGTCGGGCCATGAAGACGTACGACTACATCAACCACGTTGTGCTAACGCTTCCACTTTCGGTCTACGAGGGTACGTGGACAACACTCTCCTCTCTCGTTGCTATGCATCACCATGATCTTGCATGTGCGTAGGAATTTTTTTGAAATTACTACGTTCCCCAACAATGGCATCCGAGCCTAGGTTTTATGCGTTGATGTTGTGCACGAGTAGAACACAAGTGAGTTGTGGGCAATATAAGTCATACTGCTTACCAGCATGTCATCCTTTGGTTCGGCGATATTGTTGGATGAAGCGGCCCGGACCGACATTACGCGTACGCTTACGCGAGACTGGTTCTACCGACGTGCTTTGCACACAGGTTGCTGGCGGGTGTCAGTTTCTCCAACTTTAGTTGAACCAAGTGTGGCTACGCCCGGTCCTTGCGAAGGTTAAAACAGCACCAACTTGACAAACTATCGTTGTGGTTTTGATGCGTAGGTAAGAACGGTTCTTGCTTAAGCCCGTAGCAACCACGTAAAACTTGGAACAACAAAGTAGAGGACGTCTAACTTGTTTTTGCAGGGTATGCTGTGATGTGATATGGTCAAGACATGATGCTAAATTTTATTGTATGAGATGATCATGTTTTTGTAACCGAGTTATCGGCAATTGGCAGGAGCCATATGGTTGTCGCTTTATTGTATGCAATGCAATTGCGCTGTAATGCTTTACTTTATCACTAAGCGGTAGCGATAGTCGTGGAAGCATAAGATTGGCAAGACGACAACGATGCTACGATGGAGATCAAGGTGTCGCGCCAGTGACTATGGTGATCATGACGGTGCTTTGGAGATGGAGATCACAAGCACAAGATGATGATGGCCATATCATATCACTTATATTGATTGCATGTGATGTTTATCTTTTATGCATCTTATCTTGCTTTGATTGACGGTAGCATTATAAGATGATCTCTCACTAAATTTCAAGATAAAAGTGTTCTCCCTGAGTATGCACCGTTGCCAAAGTTCGTCGTGCCCAGACACCACGTGATGATCGGGTGTGATAAGCTCTACGTCCATCTACAACGGGTGCAAGCCAGTTTTGCACATGCAGAATACTCAGGTTAAACTTGACGAGCCTAGCATATGCAGATATGGCCTCGGAACACTGAGACCGAAAGGTCGAGCGTGAATCATATAGTAGATATGATCAACATATTGATGTTCACCATTGAAAGCTACTCCATTTCACGTGATGATAGGTTATGGTTTAGTTGATTTGGATCACGTGATCACTTAGAAGATTAGAGGGATGTCTTTCTAAGTGGGAGTTCTTAAGTAATATGATTAATTGAACTTAAATTTATCATGAACTTAGTACCTGATAGTATCTTGCCTGTCTATGTTTGATTGTAGATAGATGGCCCGTGCTATTGTTCCGTTGAATTTTAATGCGTTCCTTGAGAAAGCAAAGTTGAAAGATGATGGTAGCAATTACACGGAATGGGTCCATAACTTGAGGATTATCCTCATTGCTGCACAGAAGAATTACGTCCTGGAAGCACCGCTAGGTGCCAGGCCTGCTGCTGGAGCAACACCAGATGTTATGAACGTCTGGCAGAGCAAAGCTGATGACTACTCGATAGTTCAGTGTGCCATGCTTTACGGCTTAGAATAGGGACTGCAACGACGTTTTGAACGTCATGGAGCATATGAGATGTTCCAGGAGTTGAAGTTAATATTTCAAGCAAATGCCCAGATTGAGAGATATGAAGTGTCCAATAAATTCTATAGCTGCAAGATGGAGGAGAATAGTTTTGTCAGTGAACATATACTCGAAATTTCTGGGTATCATAATCACTTGACTCAACTGGGAGTTAATGTTCCTGTTGATAGTGTCATTGACAGAGTTCTTCAATCACTGCCACCAAGCTACAAGAGCTCCGTGATGAACTATAACATGCAAGGGATGGATAAGACAATTCCCGAGCTCTTCACAATGCTAAAGGCTGCGGAGGTAGAAATCAAGAAGGAGCATCAAGTGTTGATGGTCAACAAGACCGCCAGTTTCAAGAAAAAGGGCAAAGGGAAGAATAAGGGGAACTTCAAGAAGAACAGTAAGAAAGTTACTGCTCAGGAGAAGAAACCCAAATGTAGACCTAAGCCTGAAACTGAGTGCTTCTACTTCAAGCAGATTGGACACTGGAAGCGGAACTGCCCCAAGTATTTGGCGGATAATGTAACATCCCAATTTTCAATTTGGATGTTTATAAATAGATCATTCATATGCATCCATGATTTATGCATTTTTTCCTCCATTTGTTTTATTTGATTTTTGATCCAAGGAACTTTGAGCAACTCAAGGACCAAAAGAGAGAGTTGGAAGTTTCCCTAAAAACCAATTTCGGTTTTTTTCAAAGTTGTGAGTTTGAATCAAATTTGGTTTCACAAAAAAATTCATTTCCATTATATCAAAAATAAAATAAAGAGAGAAGATAAAATGACTTCTTCAAAATCGGAAAAGAAAATATTGGAAATTGAATTTGGAATCAAAATTTATTTGTTGGGTTTTATTTGCACTTTATTTTATTAGTTTAGCAAAAATGTTTTTTTAAACTTGCATTTTTAGGCCAGCTAAAAGTTCACTAGGTCATATATAAGACCATATAACTATGTGAATTTTCTGGAAATTTTTAAACTTATATTTATTTGTTTTCGATGTTATTGTGTTTCTGTAAAAAAAAACGTGCAGCCAAGGCCCATGGAAGGCCCATGCTTCCTAACGACCCAACCTGGTCATCTTCTTCCTTACCTCGTTCGTTCACAGAGAGCACGTACGCAGCACTCCCACCCAACGCCCCACCCCTCCTCTCCTCTCCCTCGCTCCAAAACCGCTCTGAACGGAATCCCCTCGCCTCCCTCGACCCTTTGCCCTCCTCAGTGCGCCTTGGAGTCGCCTGTAATGGCCATTACGAGGCAGAGAAACAGCCACCATTCTACTCCATTGTCTGCTTGAATTCAGACCTCCCCAAGCCCTATATAAAGCACCCCTGGTAGCCCCTCTCACCCCTCGTCCGAAGCCCTCTCCTTCTGGAGTTTTTCCCTCTCTCTAACCTCTCCAATTGCTCGCCGGAGTTCGTGTATTCCGGCGACCTCTCATCGCGTGTACAGGAAGCATTCTACAACCACAAGTTGTTCAAGTGGTTCACCTCATCGTCCTCTACACCGTCCCGCATGCATCCTTCGCCGAAGCACACCGGAGCCGCCTTCTTCCTTGTCTCCGGCGACAAGTCCGGTGAACACCCAGGCTAATTTTTTTCTCTTTTTCCAGTATTATTTTCAATCTCAGATTCTATACCAATTCTTGTTTCTTGTATATCTTTTAGTCTATAGATCCGAATTAGTTGATTCTTTTTCCCACGGTTTCATAAAAATCCCCTCTATCCAGAGAACCAAACGAAAAATATTTTTGAAAATTTTAAATTTTGAATTCAAACAGATCTGAATTCAAACTTCGTTAGGCCATATCTCGAGTTCCGTAACTCCGTTTTAGGTGAATCTTTTTGCAAAACGAAGCTCGTGACGTGTACCTTCTGTTAAACCCAAACACACATATTTTTGCTGCTGTAAAAATTACGTTCTGTACAGAACTTTATTTAGTTGTTTTGGAGTTTTTCGAAGTCTTTCATTTGTTTACTTTTTGGATATTTGCTTGTATGCTTATGTATGTTATTGCTTACTTACGCTAGATCATCCGGAGTGCGAAACTTGCTACTACGAATCTTTACAATTCAACGAACGTCAGCAAGGCAAGTTCACACCTTGATCATAATTTTTAATACCCAGTTTTTACTATGCATTAGTTTAACCCTCAAAGATTGCATGAGTAGGATTGGGAACATGTGGTTATGCTATGTAGTTCATGTGGTAGGAACCTATGACCTTTTGATCACCGCGGGAATATTCGTTATATCATATATTGCTTAGCCCTGCTTGTAGACGGGGATTGGTATGTGTGATTCATGCAAGTTGCGAGAGACAATAATTTTGGGATAACCTAAGGTGGCAACTTTAATACACATCTGGGTGGATTGTTTGGGGCACCTGGAGAAACCAGTGCTTGCCCAAGGGGAATCCCGGAGTACCCGTGTGATTACCCTAGGTCCGCCACCCAGGCTCAAAGGGATCATAAGATATTTCATGCCTAGAAACTTCCGTGTGCAGCCACAAGCCATTATGGGCTCTGGCATAGTTGAGTAAGTTGTGTGACCTCTTTTCGTGGTAGACTAGCTGATGTAGGGGAAAATAGGTGTACCGGTCTACCCAGGGTTAAGGGGAAACGCTTCTGAAAGGCTATGTCTCGATCTTCCGATCATGGAGGTGGTCGAGTCTTGTGGGGAAAAGTGCGCAAACCTCTGCAGAGTGTACAAACTAATCATGATTAGCCGTGTCCCCGGTTACGGACATCTTGAGTATCTAGAAGTGAACTATTGGTTGATCTCATCACTCTTTTTAATGAAATTATTGGGTACTAATAACTTGGGAATTTTTGGGATTGAGTTGGAGGAACCTTCTCAGTAATGGCATTTTAACTTAATAGCAATAAAAAAATTATTCCTTTGTTGTAGGGTAAAATTAGCTTTATGCAAAATAAAACTTAGAGCCTCCACCAGCTAAATTTTGCATATAGAGATAGTCTTTTCATTTATTATTATTCTATGGTGTGAAATTGCCAGCATATTCCATGTGCTGACCTACACGGCTGCAACGTCTCATGTTGCAGACTTTTCCGACGAAGATTAAAGGTGCGATAGGTCGTTGTTCTGCACTCAGTTTGCCGTGGAGTTGGATGGACTCATTTACCTTTGAAGCTTCCGCAGTTATTTTTATTTAGATGGCCTTTGGCCATATTATTGTAATAAATACTCTTTTAAGAACCTTGATGTAATAAAGTGTGATTGAAGTCTGTTATAATTCCTCGAGTACTGTGTGTGTCAGCATACCGATCCAGGGATGACACTTAAGCACAGAGACTTCGATCCATTTTGGGTCGGGTCGCTACAAGATGGTATCAGAGCACACGCTGACTATAGGACGTGACCACTAGGAAATGGAAAGCCATAGGAGGAAAACTCTATTTTATGACTTCCTTAAATAATCGTTGGTCTATACTCTTCTCTATTCATTTCTATCTCTTCTCTACTTCAATAAAATAGTTGTTGAACTCCATCACCAAGTTGCTCAGCCCGATGAGACCATGACCTATGAAGAAACGAAGAAGAAGAAGCTAGAGTTGACTTTGATTTGAGAAGATTTAGTTCAGACCACCACTACCAAGTTGAGTCCAACGAATGATTGTGGTAGTATGAAGAGATCATATCTCTTGTGGATATGACCTTACCTGTAGGTTTTGCTTGTGTGGTGTGATATGTGTGAATTGCTTGATTTGAAGTTTTCTTGCTATCATAAGCATATGGGTAGTGATTTCTCTCATTAGGCCCTTATTCTATTCTAATTTCTCATCCACTCTAAACCTAACAGATGCCTTCAAGACGTGACCTGGAATTCCCACCGGAACTTACGCAGTTGATCCAGAACCAGAATGCCCTCATGCAGCTACTCATCCAGAATCAGAACCAGAACAACAACAACCCACCGCCACCACCCCCGGTCGACAACCTTACCTGATTCCTGAGGTTGAACCCACCGGTGTTCTCTAGCAGCACGGAGCCGATCGTTGCAGATGACTGGCTTCGCAAGATCGGAAGAGAGCTGACCACTGCAGGATGCACTGATGCTGAGAAGGTGCGCTTTGCCGCACATCAACTGGATGGACCAGCAGCCTCGTGGTGGGAGAATTACACCACCACATTCCCCATAGCCAATGTGACTTGGGATCAGTTCCAGCAGGCGTTCCGTACCGCACATGTTTCAGCCGGAGCTATGAGTCTGAAGAAGCGTGAGTTCCGCAACTTACGCCAAGGAAATCGTTCTGTTGGTGATTATGTGGAGGAATTCAGCAAGTTATCCAGGTATGCTCCCGGAGACGTGGCTGATGATGCCGCTAAGCAGGAGAAATTTCTGGAGGGACTAAACGATGATTTGGGACTTCAGTTGACCGTGGCTACCTTTAACAATTATCAAGAGTTGGTTGACAAGGCTCTCATTCTGGAAGGCAAGCAGCAATAGGTGGAGAATCGCAAGAGGAAGTACGGACAGGGAAAGTACAATGCTGGTATTCAGCAGAAGCCCCGCTATACCCCGTACTCCGGAAATAATGGACCAGGATCTGGCAAGTATGGTGGACACACTCACCATAACCATGGAGGACATTCACATCATGGAGGGAATGGACACAACCATAATGGCCATAGGAATGGCAATGGGAACGGAGGAAACAACAATCAGCATCAGTCCAACCCCGCTACACCAGCAAAGAAGGATCTGAGCCACATTACCTGCTTCAAGTGCGGGAAGACCGGACACTACGCCACCGAGTGCCCCGAGGCGAAGAACGGGAATGGAAATGGAAGCTCTGGAAAGAAGCCCAATCCTTTCACCAGAGGTCAGGTGAACCATGTCAATGTGGAGGAAGTTTATGACCAGCCTGACGCCGTTGTTGGTAAGTTCTTGATTAATTCATTTACAGCCCTTGTTCTTTTTGACACTGGTGCATCACATTCATTCATATCAAGGGGGTTTGTGGATAAGTTTAAGTTGCCGACCATAGCCCTTAAAACACCAATGTTATTGAGTTCCCCAGGAGCAGAGCATATGGCTAGTCGGGGATGTTTTCAGTTGCCATTGACCATAGGGAGACACGTTTTCTCTACAGACCTCATCATCCTAGAATCACAAGGATTGGACATAATTCTAGGTATGGACTGGCTATCCAAGTATGAAGGGAATATTGATTGTGCCCGTAAGTCGATTCTTCTCACCACCCCAGAGGGGAAACGGATCAAGTATGTGTCGAGGCATACGCCAAGGAGGACTCAAGTGAATTCTCTTTCGGGAGTTGTTCAGGAGGAAGTACCGGTTGTGAAGGATTATCCCGATGTATTCCCCGAGGAATTGCCCGACATGCCACCAGATCGGGACATAGAGTTTTTGATTGAATTGTTACCAGGCACCGGACCAATATCCAAGAGACTGTACAGGATGCCCGCAAATGATCTAGAGGAAATTAAGAAGCAGATTAAGGAATTATTGGAGAAAGGTTATATTCGACCGAGTTCATCACCTTGGGGAGCCCCAGTGCTTCTAGTTGAGAAGAAGGATGGAACCTTGAGAATGGTTGTAGATTATCGTGCACTAAACAAAGTGACGATCAAGAACAAGTACCCTCTGCCAATGATCAATGATTTGTTTGACCAGCTACAAGGAGCAAAAGTTTTCTCCAAGATCGATCTTCGATCAGGATATCATCAGCTGAAGATTCGAGAACAGGATATACCCAAGACAGCCTTTACCACGAGATATGGGCTTTATGAGTATACGGTCATGTCTTTTGGTTTGACTAATGCCCCTGCCTATTTCATGAGCATGATGAATAAGGTATTCATGGAGTTCTTGGATAAGTTTGTTGTGGTATTCATTGATGACATATTGATTTACTCGAAGAATGAAGAAGAACACAAGGAACATTTGCGCTTGGTTCTTGAGAAGCTCAGGGAACATCAGTTATACGCAAAGTTCAGCAACTGCGAATTCTGGTTGAAGGAAGTTGGATTTCTCGGACATGTTATATCAGGAGAAGGGATAGCAGTAGACCCCTCAAAGGTTGAAGGCGTCACTGAATGGAAGGCAGCCACCTCAGTCGGAGAGATTCGTAGTTTTCTTGGACTCGCAGGATATTGCCGGAGATTTATTGAGAATTTCTCCAAGATCGCGACGCCCATGACAGAGTTATTGAAGAAAGACACCAAGTTTAATTGGACTGAGGAATGTGAGGCTAGTTTCCAGGAGCTGAAGAAATGTTTGGTCACAGCCCCAGTGCTAATTCTTCCGAATATACGCAAGGATTTCCAAGTATATTGCAACGCTTCCCGTCAGGGACTTGGAGGTGTTCTTATGCAAGAAGGAAGAGTTGTTTCATATGCCTCACATCAGCTTCGACCTCATGAGCGGAATTATGCCACACATGATTTGGAGTTAGCAGCCGTAGTGCACGCACTCAAGACCTGGAGACATTTTCTTATCGGAAATCGTTGTGATGTTTACACGGATCATAAGAGTTTGAAATACATCTTCATGCAGAAGGAGTTGAACCTCAGGCAAAGAAGATGGTTGGAGCTCATAAAGGATTATGACATGAAATTGCACTATCACCCAGGAAAGGCCAATGTTGTGGCAGATGCATTGAGCCGCAAGAGCTATGTTAATACCCTCACAGCAGGAGGATTACCTCAGGAGTTAATTGACGATCTCAGAGATCTTCGATTGGAGATAGTACCACGAGGTTTTGTTGCCGCAATGGATATTCAATCCACTTTGTTGGGAAAGATTCGAGAAGCCCAGAAGTTAGACAAAGGTATTGCGGAGATAAAGGGAAGGATGAACCAAGGAAAGGCAGAAGGATTTCATGAGGATGAACATGGAACCTTATGGTTTGAACAGCGCATTTACGTGCCAAATGACCCAGAGATTAGGAAATTGATTCTTCAGGAGGCTCACGATTTGCCTTATTCAATACACCCGGGCAACACCAAGATGTATTTGGACTTGAAGGAAAGTTTCTGGTGGACAGGTATGAAAAAGGATATTGCCGAGTATGTCGCGGTATGTGACGTATGTCAGAGGGTTAAGGCAGAGCACTAGAAACCAGCAGGATTACTTCAGCCTTGCCGATACCAGATTGGAAGTGGGACAAGCTTGGCATGGACTTCATTACAGGATTACCCAGGACCCGATCAGGCTATGATTCTATTTGGGTAGTGGTTGATCGCTTGACTAAGATAGCTCACTTCATCCCCGTGAAAACCACATATACAAGTGCTAAGTTAGCCAAGATATACATGACCAGGATCGTATGTCTGCATGGAGTTCTGAGGACCATTGTATCAGATAGAGGAACACAGTTTACCTCAAAGTTTTGGCATCAGTTACGTGAAACTTTGGGTACCAGGCTGGAGTCCAGTACAGCTTTTCATCCACAGACGGATGGGCAGACCGAGAGAGTCAATCAAATTCTGGAGGACATGTTGAGAGCTTGTGCGCTAGATTATGGATCTAGTTGGGATGATAATTTGCCTTACGCAGAGTTCTCATATAACAACAGCTATCAAGCTAGTTTGAAAATGGCCCCTTTCGAAGCTTTGTACGGAAGGAGGTGTAGAACACCATTAATGTGGGATGAAGTTGGAGACCGTAAATTATTCAGACCAGATTTAATTAGAGATTCAGAGGAAAAAGTCAAGCTGATCCGCGACAGACTCAAGGTAGCCCAATCCAGACAGAAGAGTTATGCCGATACTAAACGCAAGGAGGTAACCTATGAAGTCGGAGATAGAACATATCTGCGTGTGTCGCCACTTCGAGGAGTAAAACGATTTGGAGTCAAAGGAAAGTTAGCACCACGATTTGTGGGGCCGTACAGAGTTTTAGAACGCATGGGTGAAGTTGCCTACAAGTTGGAATTACCAGAAGCCTTGTCAGGAGTTCATGATGTGTTTCACGTTTCCCAGTTGAAGAAGTGCCATGCGGAGATGGCTGATATTCCTTTGAGAGATACGGTGCCACTGGAGGCCATACAGTTGGATAATGATCTGACCTATGAGGAGAAGCCTGTCAAGATTCTCGAAACTGCAAGCAGGGTTACCCGCAGCAAGGTCATCAAGTTCTGCAAGGTTCAATGGAGTCATCATACCGAAGAAGAAGCCACCTGGGAACGAGAAGAAGATCTCCGACAGGACCACCCACACCTTTTTACTAGCCAACCCGAATCTCGAGGGCGAGATTCATCTTAAGGGGGGTAGGTTTGTAACATCCCAATTTTCAATTTGGATGTTTATAAATAGATCATTCATATGCATCCATGATTTATGCATTTTTTCCTCCATTTGTTTTATTTGATTTTTGATCCAAGGAACTTTGAGCAACTCAAGGACCAAAAGAGAGAGTTGGAAGTTTCCCTAAAAACCAATTTCGATTTTTTTTCAAAGTTGTGAGTTTGAATCAAATTTGGTTTCACAAAAAAATTCATTTCCATTATATCAAAAATAAAATAAAGAGAGAAGATAAAATGACTTCTTCAAAATCGGAAAAGAAAATATTGGAAATTGAATTTGGAATCAAAATTTATTTGTTGGGTTTTATTTGCACTTTATTTTATTCGTTTAGCAAAAATGTTTTTTTTAAACTTGCATTTTTAGGCCAGCTAAAATTTCACTAGGTCTTATATAAGACCATATAACTATGTGAATTTTCTGGAAATTTTTAAACTTATATTTATTTGTTTTCGATGTTATTGTGTTTCTGTAAAAAAAAATGTGCAGCCAAGGCCCATGGAAGGCCCATCCTTCCTAACGACCCAACCTGGTCATCTTCTTCCTTACCTCGTTCGTTCACAAAGAGCACGTACGCAGCACTCCCACCCAACGCCCCACCCCCTCCTCTCCTCTCCCTCGCTCCAAAACCGCCCTGAACGGAATCCCCTCACCTCCCTCGACCCTTTGCCCTCCTCAGTGCGCCTTGGAGTCGCCTGTAATGGCCATTACGAGGCAGAGAAACAGTCACCATTATACTCCATTGTCTGCTTGAATTCAGACCTCCCCAAGCCCTATATAAAGCACCCCTGGTAGCCCCTCTCACCCCTCGTCCGAAGCCCTCTCCTTCTGGAGTTTTGCCCTCTCTCTAACCTCTCCAATTGCTCGCCGGAGTTCGTGTATTCCGGCGACCTCTCACCGCGTGTACAGGAAGCATTCTACAACCACAAGTTGTTCAAGTGGTTCACCTCATCGTCCTCTACACCGCCCCGCACGCGTCCTTCGCCGAAGCACACCGGAGCCGCCTTCTTCCTCGTCTCCGGCGACAAGTCCGGTGAACACCCAGGCTAATTTTTTTCTCTTTTTCCAGTATTATTTTCAATCTCAGATTCTATACCAATTCTTGTTTCTTGTATATCTTTTAGTCTATAGATCCGAATTAGTTGATTCTTTTTCCTACGGTTTCATAAAAATCCCCTCTATCTAGAGAACCAAACGAAAAATATTTTTGAAAATTTTAAATTTTGAATTCAAACAGATCTGAATTCAAACTTCGTTAGGCCGTATCTCGAGTTCCGTAACTCCGCTTTAGGTGAATCTTTTTGCAAAACGAAGCTCGTGACGTGTACCTTCTGGTAAACCCAAACACACATATTTTTGCTGCCGTAAAAATTACGTTCTGTACAGAACTTTATTTAGTTGTTTTGGAGTTTTTCGAAGTCTTTCATTTGTTTACTTTTTGGATATTTGCTTGTATGCTTATGTATGTTATTGCTTACTTACGCTAGATCATCCGGAGTGCGAAACTTGCTACTACGAATCTTTACAATTCAACGAACGTCAGCAAGGCAAGTTCACACCTTGATCATAATTTTTAATACCCAGTTTTTACTATGCATTAGTTTAACCCTCAAAGATTGCATGAGTAGGATTGGGAACATGTGGTTATGCTATGTAGTTCATGTGGTAGGAACCTATGACCTTTTGATCACCGCGGGAATATTCGTTATATCATATATTGCTTAGCCCTGCTTGTAGACGGGGATTGGTATGTGTGATTCATGCAAGTTGCGAGAGACAATAATTTTGGGATAACCTAAGGTGGCAACTTTAATACACATCTGGGTGGATTGTTTGGGGCACCTGGAGAAACCAGTGCTTGCCCAAGGGGAATCCCGGAGTACCCGTGTGATTACCCTAGGTCCGCCACCCAGGCTCAAAGGGATCATAAGATATTTCATGCCTAGAAACTTCCGTGTGCAGCCACAAGCCATTATGGGCTCTGGCATAGTTGAGTAAGTTGTGTGACCTCTTTTCGTGGTAGACTAGCTGATGTAGGGGAAAGTAGGTGTACCAGTCTACCCAGGGTTAAGGGGAAACGCTTCTGAAAGGCTATGTCTCGATCTTCCAATCATGGAGGTGGTCGAGTCTTGTGGGGAAAAGTGCGCAAACCTCTGCAAAGTGTACAAACTAATCATGATTAGCCGTGTCCCCGGTTACGGACATCTTGAGTATCTAGAAGTGAACTATTGGTTGATCTCATCACTCTTTTTAATGAAATTATTGGGTTACTAATAACTTGGGAATTTTTGGGATTGAGTTGGAGGAACCTTCTCAGTAATGGCATTTTAACTTAATAGTAATAATAAAAATTATTCCTTTGTTGTAGGGTAAAATTAGCTTTATGCAAAATAAAACTTAGAGCCTCCACCAGCTAAATTTTGCATATAGAGATAGTCTTTTCATTTATTATTATTCTATGGTGTGAAATTGCCAGCATATTCCATGTGCTGACCTACACGGCTGCAACGTCTCATGTTGCAGACTTTTCCGACGAAGATTAAAGGTGCGATAGGTCGTTGTTCTGCACTCAGTTTGCCATGGAGTTGGATGGACTCATTTACCTTTGAAGCTTCCGCAGTTATTTTTATTTAGATGGCCTTTGGCCATATTATTGTAATAAATACTCTTTTAAGAACCTTGATGTAATAAAGTGTGATTGAACTCTGTTATAATTCCTCGAGTACTATGTGTGTCAGCATACCGATCCAGGGATGACACTTAAGCACAGAGACTTCGATCCATTTTGGGTCGGGTCGCTACAGATAAGAAGGATGGCAAGGTGAACAAAGGTATATGTGATATACATGTTATTGATGTGTACCTTACTAGAGCTTGCAGTAGCACATGGGTATTTGATACTGGTTCTGTTGCTAACATTTGCAACTCGAAACAGGGAGTACGGATTAAGCGAACACTGCAAAGGACGAGGTGACGATGCGCGTGGGAAATGGTTCCAAAGTCGATGTGATCGCGGTCGGCACGCTACCTCTACATCTACCTTCGGGATTAGTTTTAAACCTAAATAATTGTTATTTGGTGCCAGCGTTGAGCATGAACATTATATCTGGATCTTGTTTGATGCGAGATGGTTATTCATTTAAATCAGAGAATAATGGTTGTTCTATTTATATGAGTAATATCTTTTATGGTCATGCACCCTTGAAGAGTGGTCTATTTTTGATGAATCTCGATAGTAGTGATACACATATTCATAATGTTGAAGCCAAAAGATGCAGAGTTGATAATGATAGTGCAACTTATTTGTGGCACTGCCGTTTAGGTCATATCGGTATAAAGCGCATGAAGAAACTCCATACTGATGGACTTTTGGAATCACTTGATTATGAATCACTTGGTACTTGCGAACCGTGCCTCATGGGCAAGATGACCAAAACGCCGTTCTCCGGTACTATGGAGAGAGCAACAGATTTGTTGAAAATCATACATACAGATGTATGTGGTCCGATGAATATTGAGGCTCGTTGCGGATATCGTTATTTTCTCACCTTCACAGATGATTTAAGCAAATATGGGTATATCTACTTAATGAAACATAAGTCTGAAACATTTGAAAAGTTCAAAGAATTTCAGAGTGAAGTTGAAAATCATCGTAACAAAAAATTAAAGTTTCTATGATCTGATCGTGGAGGAGAATATTTGAGTTACGAGTTTGGTCTACATTTGAAACAATGCGGAATAGTTCCGCAACTCGCGCCACCCGGAACACCACAGCGTAATGGTGTGTCCGAACGTCATAATTGTACTTTACTAGATATGGTGCGATATATGATGTCTCTTATAGATTTACCGCTATCATTTTGGGGTTATGCTTTAGAGATGGCTGCATTCACGTTAAATAGGGCACCATCGAAATCCGTTGAGACGACGCCTTACGAACTGTGGTTTGGCAAGAAACCAAAGTTGTCATTTCTGAAAGTTTGGGGCTGTGATGCTTATGTGAAAAAGCTTCAACCTGATAAGCTTGAACCCAAATCGGAGAAATGTGTCTTCATAGGATACCCAAAGGAAACTGTTGGGTACACCTTCTATCACAGATTCGGAGGCAAGACTTTCGTTGCTAAGAATGGATCCTTTCTAGAGAAGGATTTTTTCTCAAAAGAAGTGAGTAGGAGGAAAGTAGAACTTGATGAGGAAACTGTACCTGCTCCCTTGTTGGAAAGTAGTACATCACAGAAACCGGTTTCTGTGACACCTACACCAATTAGTGAGGAAGCTAATGATAATGATCATGAAACTTCAGATCAAGTTACTACCAAACCTCGTAGATCAACCAGAATAAGATCTGCACCAGAGTGGTACGATAATCCTATTCTGGAAGTCATGCTACTAGATCATGATGAACCTATGAACTATGAAGAAGCGATGGTGAGCCCAGATTCCGCAAAATGGCTAGAAGCCATGAAATTTGAGATGGGATCCATGTATGAGAACAAAGTATGGACTTTGGTTGACTTGCCCGTTGATCGACAAGCAATTGAGAATAAATGGATCTTCAAGAAGAAGACTGGCGCTGATGGTAATGTTACTGTCTACAAAGCTCGACTTGTTGCGAAAGGTTTTCGACAAGTTCAAGGGATTGACTATGATGAGACCTTCTCACCCATAGCGATGCTTAAGTCTGTCCGAATCATGTTAGCAATTGCCGCATTTTACGATTATGAAATTTGGCAAATGGATGTCAAAATTGCATTCCTGAATGGATTTCTGGAAGAGGAGTTGTATATGATGCAACCAGAAGGTTTTGTCGATCCAAAGGGAGCTAACAAAGTGTGCAAGCTCCAGCGATCCATTTATGGACTGGTGCAAGCCTCTCGGAGTTGGAATAAACGCTTTGATAGTGTGATCAAAGCATTTGATTTTGTACAGACTTTTGGAGAAGCCTATATTTACAAGAAAGTGAGTGGGAGCTCTGTAGCATTTCTGATATTATATGTGGATGACATATTATTGATTGGAAATTATATAGAATTTCTAGATAGCTTAAAGGGATATTTGAATAAGAGTTTTTCAATGAAAGACTTCGGTGAAGCTGCTTACATATTGGGCATTAAGATCTATAGAGATAGATCAAGACGCTTAATTGGACTTTCACAAAGCACATACCTTGACAAAGTTTTGAAGAAGTTCAAAATGGATCAAGCAAAGAAAGGGTTCTTGCCTGTGTTACAAGGTGTGAAGTTGAGTCAGACTCAATGCCCGACCACTGAAGAAGATAGAGAGAAAATGAAAGATGTTCCCTATGCTTCATCCATAGGCTCTATCATGTATGCAATGCTGTGTACCAGACCTGATGTGTGCCTTGCTATAAGTCTAGCAGGGAGGTACCAAAGTAATCCAGGAGTGGATCACTGGACAGCGGTCAAGAACATCCTGAAATACCTGAAAAGGACTAAGGATATGTTTCTCTATATGGAGGTGACAAAGAGCTCATTGTAAACGGTTACGTTGATGCAAGCTTTGACACTGATCCAGACGATTCTAAATCGCAAACCGGATACGTGTTTACATTAAATGGTGGAGCTGTCAGTTGGTGCAGTTCTAAACAAAGCGTCGTGGCGGGATCTACATGTGAAGCGGAGTACATAGCTGCTTCGGAAGCAGCAAACGAAGGAGTCTAGATGAAGGAGTTCATATCCGATCTAGGTGTCATACCTAGTGCATCGGGTCCAATGAAAATCTTTTGTGACAATACTGGTGCAATTGCCTTGGCAAAGGAATCCAGATTTCACAAAAGAACCAAGCACATCAAGAGACGCTTCAATTCCATCCGGGATCTAGTCCAGGTGGGAGACATAGAGATTTGCAAGATACATATGGATCTGAATGTAGCAGACCCGTTGACTAAGCCTCTTCCACGAGCAAAACATGATCAGCACCAAGGCTCCATGGGTGTTAGAATCATTACTGTGTAATCTAGATTATTGACTCTAGTGCAAGTGGGAGACTGAAGGAAATATGCCCTAGAGGCAATAATAAAGTTATTATTTATTTCCTCATATATCATGATAAATGTTTATTATTCATGCTAGAATTGTATTAATCGGAAACATAATACATGTGTGAATATATAAACAAACAGAGTGTCACTAGTATGCCTCTACTTGACTAGCTTGTTAATCAAAGATGGTTATGTTTCCTAACCATGAACAAAGAGTTGTTATTTTATTAACGAGGTCACATCATTAGTTGAATGATCTGATTGACATGACCCATTCCATTAGCTTAGCACCCGATCGTTTAGTATGTTGCTATTGCTTTCTTCATGACTTATACATGTTCCTATGACTATGAGATTATGCAACTCCCATTTGCCGGAGGAACACTTTGTGTGCTACCAAACGTCACAACGTAAATGGGTGATTATAAAGGTGCTCTACAGGTGTCTCCAAAGGTAGATGTTGGGTTGGCGTATTTCGAGAGTAGGATTTGTCACTCCGATTGTCGGAGAGGTATCTCTGGGCCCTCTCAGTAATGCACATCACTTAAGCCTTGCAAGCAATGCAACTAATGAGTTAGTTGCGAGATGATGTATTACGGAACGAGTAAAGAGACTTGCCGGTAACAAGATTGAACTAGGTATTGGATACCGACGATCGAATCTCGGGCAACTAACATACCGATGACAAAGGGAATAACGTATGTTGTTATGCGGTCTGACAGATAAAGATCTTCGTAGAATATGTAGGAGCCAATATGGGCATCCAGGTCCCGCTATTGGTTATTGACCAGAGAGGTGTCTCGGTCATGTCTACATAGTTCTCGAACCCGTAGGGTCCGCACGCTTAACGTTCGTTGACGATATAGTACTATGTGAGTTATGTATGCTGGTGACCGAATGTTTTTCGGAGTCCGGGATGAGATCAAAGACATGACGAGGAACTCCGGAATGGTCCGGAGACAAAGTTTGATATATGGGATAATAGTGTTTGGTCACCGGAAGGGTTCCGGAAATCACCGGAAGGGGTTCCGGATGTTTCCCGAAATGTTTGGGTACGAGAACACTTTATTTGGGCCAAAGGGGAAAGCCCACAAGGTTTTTTGAAAGCGCAAAAGGAAGTTTTGCGGAGTCCAGGGGCCAGACGCCAGGGTCCCTGGCGTCTGGGTCCAGACGCCGGGAACCCTGGCGTCTGGCCTGGAGTCCGAGAAGGACTCTTGCCTTTCGGGTGAAACCGACTTTGTGGAGGCTTTTACTCCAAGTTTCGACCCCAGGGCTCAACATATAAATAGAGGGGCAGGGCTAGCACCAAAGACACATCAAGAAACACCAAGCCGTGTGCCGGCAACCCCGTCTCCTCTAGTTTATCCTCCGTCATAGTTTTCGTAGTGCTTAGGCGAAGCCCTGCGGAGATTGTTCTTCACCAACACCGTCACCACGCCGTCGTGCTGCCGGAACTCATCTACTACTTCACCCATCTTGCTGGATCGAGAAGGCGAGGACGTCACCGAGCCGAACGTGTGCAGAACTCGGAGGTGCCGTGCTTTCGGTACTTGGATCGGTCGGATCGTGAAGACGTTCGACTACATCAACCGCGTTGATATAATGCTTCCGCTTACGGTCTACGAGGGTACGTAGACAACACTCTCCCCTCTCGTTGCTATGCATCACCATGATCTTGCGTGTCCGTAGGAAAATTTTGAAATTACTACGTTCCCCAACACCTGTTTCACAACCCAATCAAGAAAAAACACACCTTTACTTGAACTTTTGGAACTTATGCTTATAGATGTATGCCCTTTGGTTTATGTAATGCACCCGCTACTTTTCAAAGATGTATGACTACTATATTCTCTGATTTTTTTTACAAGATTGTTGAGGTTTTCATGGATGATTTCTCCGTTTACGGAACTTCTTTGTGAACAAACTAATCTTGTCTTGAATTGGGAGAAGTGTCACTTTATGGTTAATGAAGGCATTGTCTCGGGGCATAAAATTTTTGAACTAGGTATTGATGTGGATAAAGCTAATGTTGATGCAATCGAGAAAATGCCATGTCTGATAACCCACAAGTATACGGGATCAATTGTAGCCTCTTTCGATAAGTAAGAGTGTCGAACCCAACGAGGAGCTAAAGGCAGAACAAATATTCCCTCAAGTTCTATCGACCACCGATACAAGTCTACGCACCCTTGACGTTCGCTTTACCTAGAACAAGTATGAAACTAGAAGTACTTTGTAGGTGTTGTTGGATAGGTTTGCAAGGTAATAAAGAGCGTGTAAATAAAAGCTAGGGGCTGTTTAGATAAAGACACAACTAAATTAGTTTTAGTAAAGAGTGTTTTTGTTATGAGAAAGTTATTTGTCCCTAGGCAATCGATAACTAGATCGGTAATCATTATTCCAATTTTATATGAGGGAGAGGCATAAGCTAACATACTTTCTCTACTTGGATCATATGCACTTATGATTGGAACTCTAGCAAGCATCCGCAACTACTAAAGATCATTAAGGTAAAACCCAACCATAGCATTAAAGCATCAAGTCCTCTTTATCCCATACGCAACAACCCCCTTACTCGGGTTTGTGTTTCAGTCACTCACGCAACCCACTATAAGTGTTGGGGATATTACTGCTGGGCGTAAACCGGCCTATCTGGGCCGGGTCAAGTTCATCAGTAGTTCAAGAGTACTAAAGCCCAAGAAGACAGATGAGGGCCTAAGGCCCGTAGTCGGTTTAAGACTTGTAGCTGTAAACCGGTATTTGTATATAAACTTGTATTGTAAGTTAGGAATAAGGAGAGACCAACCCGGATACGAATATGGACCGGTGTTGGGACTTTGTGAACCGACGGGCATCACCCGTCTATATAAGGGGACGACCCGGCGGCGGTTCAAGGACAACAGACAACAACTCGAGACATAGGTGAAGCTTGTTTGCTCCTAGTCATCGAAACCCCATCAATTCCATCACAACTAGACGTAGGCTTTTACCTTCATCGAAGGGGCCGAACTAGTATAAACTCTCTTGCGTCCCTGTGTCCGCTTTAACCCCTTCAAGCTAACCCGTCGCGATGGCTCCACGACTAAGTCCTTTCTCTAGGACATCTGCCATGACAAAACCACGATAGTTGGCGCCCACCGTGGGGCTATCACACGATGGTTTCAGGTTCTTGGAGGGCCGCTTTGAAGGACTCGAGGGCTACTGTCGGTGTCAAAACCGGCAGATCTCGGGTAGGGGGTCCCGAACTGTGCGTCTAGGCTGGATGGTAACAGGAGACAGGGGACACTTTGTTTTACCCAGGTTCGGGCCCTCTCGATGGAGGTAAAACCCTACTCCTGCTTGATTAATATTGATGATATGGGTAGTACAAGAGTAGATCTACCACGAGATCAAGGAGGCTAAACCCTAGAAGCTAGCCTATGGTATGATTGTTGTGTATGGAGTTGATTCTGTCCTACGGACTACAACCCTCCGGTTTATATAGACACCGGATAGGGTTAGGGTTACATAGAGTCGGTTACAATGGTAGGAGATCTTGAATATCCGCATCACCAAGCTTGCCTTCCACGCCAAGGAAAGTCCCATCCGGACACAGGACGAAGTCTTCAATCTTGTATCTTCATAGTCCAGGAGTCCGGCTGAAGGTATAGTCCGGCTATCCGAACACCCCCTAATCCAGGACTCCCTCAGTAGCCCCTGAACTAGGCTTCAATGACGATGAGTCCGGTGCGCAAATTGTCTTCGGCATTGCAAGGCGGGTTCCTCCTCCCAGTCCTTTATAGAAGATTGTAAACACCAAGAATAGTGTCCGGCTCTGTAAAATAAGCTTCCACATATTGCCATAGAGAGAATAATATTAACACAAATCAAATCTGCTGACGTATTCTGCAGTGCGCCATCAGACCAGAACCAAGCCCTTTACTCGAATCGTTTTTACTTTTCCTCCTCATCATGTTTTGCGAGGCAGTTTCCTTGGCACGTCTTGTCAAAGCAGAGATCGTGTATCATTTTTATGGGATTCTCATCAATACGGACATGGGTAACCCAACCGCGCCATTTACCACAGCGCTCGAGAGGCAAGCGAGTTTTATTAGGTAGGTGGGGACGCATAACCGCATCCGCCTATATAAGGGGATAAGGATCCACCCTTTTTACCTACACCTTCTTCCTCCCTTGCCTATCCATCTCTCGCGCACCCGAGCTCCAGCGCCCAAACCCGCGCATCCCACCTCAACCTTCTCCAGCAATGTCCGGAGCGGGAGGCAAATGGATGGTCTCCTCCATTACGGAGGGTAAAGTAAAAAAGCTAAGGAAGGCCGGATACCTGTCCAAGGACATCGCGCACCGGCTTCCCGAAGAGGGGCAGCTTATCCCCACCCCAAGGCCCCATGAGAGGGTCGTGTTTCTCCCCCACTTCCTCCACGGACTAGGTTTTCCACTCCACCCATTTGTCCGGGGGCTCATGTTCTACTATGGCCTGGACTTCCATGATCTGGCTCCAAACTTCATCCTCAACATCTCGGCGTTTATCGTCGTGTGCGAGGCCTTTCTCCGCGTCCGCCCCCATTTCAGCCTCTGGCTCAAGACCTTCAATGTCAAGCCCAAGGTGGTGCGCGGCAGCCAGGCGGAGTGCGGAGGCGCTATGGCGGGCAAGATGGCCAACGTCCTATGGTTCGAGGGCTATTTCATGGAGACCCTAAAGGGATGGCAAGCCGGGTGGTTTTATATCACCGAGCCACGCGATCCGGAATGGACCGCAACCCCTGAGTTCCGATCCGGACCCCCCACGTGGCTTATGTCCTGGAAAGAGACGGGCCTGTCGTGGGGTGACGAAAAAGAGGTGACCGGATTGCAAACATGCATCCAGTCCCTGGTGAACAAGCCGGTCCGGCTTGTTAATATAATCCAGGTTATGCTCGTCCGCCGGATCCTCCAGATCTAACAACGGGATTTTAATCTATGGGAGTTCGACCCGGCGCAGCACCAAACCCTCAACAGGCTCTTTGACACGATGTATGAAGACGCCTGGAAGGTGCTATTCAAGGGCGCCGAGGCTCCTGCATCTGCTTCCGAGGACCGCGGCTACAGCTCGCAGCGTCACGCTAGCAAGGTATGCCATCTACACCCTTCACAAGATGTTAAGCCTTTTTTCATAGTTTGACACTATGCGGGATCTGAACTCCCTTTCCTCTGACAGGCTTGGCGGGTGATAGCCGAGCCGATTAACTATCCGGCTCCGCTGCCCGAAGATCCAGCCCCAGCTTTACTGGTGAAGCTGCTGGCCCCGGCGCCTTATGTGGTGCCGGAAAATAAGGTGAAGAAGAAGACCACGGGGACTCGAAAGAGTGCCCGCAACGTGGTGGTGTCGGACTCGTCATCTGACGAGTCCGAGGTGCCCTCCTCCCGTGAGAATGAGGAGGAGGAAGAAGAAGACTCTCCCTCTCCAGTGGAGGGAGGAGAGAAGAGGAAGGCCGCCCCAACGGGGGAGGCCGAGGGGTCTAGGAAAAGGAAGACCCCTCCGCCGGACTACGCCCCTGACGCCGAAGAGGGTGAAGAGGAGTGGCCGGACAGGGCCAAGCGTCCGGCAAAAACGTAAGTGTTCAGATACCAGAGTAACTCATGATATTCCTTTTGTTGCACAGCTTCCCCTAATGTCGAATATAATCATACAGCCCACCCCGGGCCGCACTCAACGAGTCGTCGAGCGGCTCCCTGGATTCATCGGACGTGAACTCTATTCCGCCCGCTGTCTCCCCCCGCACTGCGGATGATGCTGAAGTGGCGTCGCAATGAGCTCCAGGGCAGGAGGAGGTGGTCCTGGAGGAGCCGCAAGGCGACCTCCCGGACCCCAGGAGTGAAGGGGACAAGACCCCCCCAGGGCTCCAATTCCGGCCTTAAGCCGGCCACCGTGCCGGAATCTTCAACAATTCCGGACCGCGACAGGCGAACTCCTTCCAAGAGGAGCAAGCCTTCTGAGCCGGCAGCCTCCGTCCAACCGGAGGCACGGGACAATCTGCTGGAGGTGCTTGAAGGTGCCTCCATCGATGAGGAGCACCGTACTATTATGAGGACGGTGATCCGGAAGGTTTAGTCCGCCAAGAGCGGGCTGAATGAAGCTTGTGCTGGCCTCCAAACAGGCTTCGAGGTAAGTAAAAATATGTAAAAATATTACCGCATAGACAGTAGCCCCTGATGCTCTGTTTGGCATTCGGAAAGAAAAGCCGAATAGAGGATCTATGAAATTTCGCAAGAGTCTAATAATAAAGAAGTCAATATGCGTATGCAGGCTTCGCTGCTAGCCACCGCCGCACTGACTGCGGAGGTGGATACCCTAAAACAGGGACTCGAGCGGTCCGAGCAAGAGCTCGGCCGTGCCAAGCAGCAGCTCGAGGAGAAAGAAGGTAAGAAATACCTTATAAAAAGGTGCCTATAGAGAGGCGTGATTGCAAAAAATAACAGGATTGTACTGCTTATTGTAGGGGCCACGACTGAGGTGGCGACCCTCAAGCAGGCGCTGTCCGAGGCCGAAAAGAAAACGGCCGCGGAGCGCACCGAGCGAGAGAAACTTGGGTCTCAGGTCCGCGAGGTGCAGAAAGAGCTTCAGGCTCTCATGAAGAAACATGAGAGTTTGGAGCTTGAGTCAAAGACCCAAGCGTCTGAGCTCGCGACGACCCTTGAGACTGCCAAGTCTGCCAAGGCCGAAGCCCAAAAGGCTCTCTGAGAGTTGGAGGATATGAAGAAGATAGCAGCGGGTAAGGCATTCTTTATGCAAAGCTGAAACATAAAAGTAAACTACTTGTTACTTACCCGAATCCGGAGTTCTCCAGGGGCCTTCGCAGATCTTCCCCGTAGCGTGTCCGATGCCGCCGCAACCGAGCTGAAGAGGGCAGCTCGACGGAGAAGGTATTCTGGTCTCAGTATGCTGAGGCCGGACACCCGGTGCCCTTGAGCGACCAGCTGAAACAGCTGGTCGAACTCCACAAGGCGGCCGAACAGGCCATGAAGGGCTTCATAGTTCGGCTATGGCCCGGAGAGGCCTTGCCTGGGAGCTACTTCGAGCTGGTGCGGTGGCTGGTGGAGGCCTGTCCAAGGCTCGAGGTCATCAAGCGCTCCGCCTTCATCGAAGGTGCCCGTAGGGCCCTTGCCCATGTAAAGGTGCACTGGGGTAAGCTGGACGGTGAGAAGCTTGTGACGGACAGGCCGCCGCCGGGGAAGGAGCATCGCAAGCCGGAGAACTACTATAAGGATGTTCTTGCAGGTGCCCGCCTTGTGGCAGATGAGTGCACCAATGATGTAATTTTTGAATGAATTCGCTCGTGTTTATCCCGTGCACTAAAAACTTGTTCATATGCGCTAAGCAATGCTTATTGAATTTAAAATATTATTTTCTGTGCGGCCGTTTATCAAAAATTGAGAGATGGCCAGTCGTCGGCTTCTGCCCCCATGCCACTAGTGCTGGGGTGTTCGGTGATAAACCTGGGCGCTCTTTTTCCCATGGTTGGGTCCTTCGAGGGAGGCGCTCAGCACGACGAACCGGGCAATCAGACTATAATGCTTGAACACTCTCACTTAGCCATAGAACTTTATAATTTTAAATTTTGGCGAAGCCCCTAGTTCGGAAGACCGAGTTCTGGGCGCTATCCACGCCTTGGCTGGGGTTATCCAGCTCCTCGCTCGAAGCGGCATAAGCCTTTAGGGACTCGAAAAACCTCTCAAACAGCGACCGGTCTCTCGCCTCATCATGACAGTCAGTTTTAGCTTTCTCCACTGAGGTGCTTAACCCAGCTCAACTGGGGCACAATTGCAGTGGTTCTCCTAGTGCTACCTTAGCCGATATAGCGGGACGTAAGGCACCAAAACATAGGAGCCGGGCAAACCCAACTATTGACCCAAATCATGATTCAGAGCTGATCCATATAGTGCTATAAGTTCGGGGTGCCGCACTTGTGAAAGTGTACAGACTTCTCACACCATGTTAAAGGGTACTGAAGCCCCTGGCGTACTTGCCGTACCACAATGTACGGGTGCAACATGTCATTAATGAACATATATATGAAAAGAGTAATGCAAAAAATAGACAAAAAGCTAGGCATTGTTTATGGAGAGGCTCTTTATCAAAGCCGAACGATACAGATGGTGCGGTAAGCAAAAGATATTGGACTATTCAGTATGTCCTGACCAGGGGAAGGCTGCGGAATTATATATAAAGTAGGTATATCGCTCGTAACAGAGACCACCTGGGAGTTCCATAATGCGGCATGGCTTGTCTGCCTTCCTGGATCTTGCATCGTTTGTGCGGCAACCTAATTGCCGAACAGGTCGTCCGAAGTATGGAGTCCTGAAAGTAAGAAAAAATTAAAAAAAGAATCCGGCAGCCCTTGGTACGTTTTAAGCCGTATTTTGGGCGTGTCGTTATTTTGCCCCTTCCCCTGTGCCCATGGTATTTCAAGGGCGTAGTTATGTACGCGAGGTACTAGTTTCGCTAGGTCGCGAAAGCTGGGGTTGGGGCTGCATTGCTACGCTTGCTCGGAGTGTGCCAGGCGGTCCTGCTGTAGGTTACTCCGGGCGCGCTTGGCAGTGTCTGGCTTTTTAATGGCCGGACTGGAGAATTGCCGAAGAAGGTAGTTTGTACCTCCGCTGCGAGAGCCGCCGTATGCTCCTCCGTACGGAGGGAGCATTCGGTGTTTCCGTTGACCGTGATTACTCCTCGAGGGCCTGGCATCTTGAGTTTGAGATATGCGTAGTGCGGCACCGCATTGAATTTTGTGAATGCGGTTCGTTCGAGCAGGGCGTGATAGCCACTGCGAAACAGGACTATATCGAAGATTAACTCTTCACTTCGGAAATTATCCGGGGATCCGAAGACCACGTCAAGTGTTACTAAGCCTGTACAGTTGGCTTCTACACCTGGTATGACGCCTTTAAAGGTCATTCTTGTGGGTTTGATCCTTGAGGGGTCTATGCCCATTTTCCGCACTGTGTCCTGATAAAGCAGGTTCAGGCTACCGCCGCCGTCCATGAGGACTCTTGTGAGGTGAAATCCGTCGATGATTGGGTCAAGAACCAATGCGGCGAAGCCACCATGACGGATGCTAGTGGGATGGTCCCTCCGATCAAAAGTGATCGGGCAGGAGGACATGGGTTGAACTTTGGGGCGACTGGCTCCATCGCGTATACGTCCCGTAGCGCACGCTTCCGCTCCTGCTTGGGAATGTGGGTTGCGTATATCATGTTCATCGTCCGCACTTGTGGGGGAAAGCCCTTCTATCCATTGTTGTTCGGCAGCTTGGGCTCCTCGTCGTCGCTGTGCATCCCCTTGTCTTTGTTTTCGGCTCTTAACTTGCCTGCCTGCTTGAACACCCAACAATCCCTGTTAGTGTGATTGGCTGGCTTTTCAGGGGTGCCATGTATCTGGCACAAGCGATCGAGTATTCGGTCCAAACTGGACGGGCCCTGAGTATTCTTTTTGAATGGCTTTTTCCGCTGACCGGATTTATAGCCTCTGAATCCGGCATTGACTGCCGTGTCTTCATTGCTGTCGCTGTTAACGCGGCGTTTTTGTTTGTTCCGACGTGTCCTACCACTTTTGTCCTTGGTATCCGAATTACCAGGGTTCTTTGATAAGTTGTTACTGCGAGCTAGCCAGTTGTCTTCACCCGCGCAAAAGCGGGTCATGAGTGTCGTGAGGGCTGCCATGGATTTTGGCTTTTCCTGTCCCAGGTGCCGGGCAAGCCACTCGTCGCGGATGTTATGCTTGAAGTCTGCTAGGGCCTCTGCGTCCGGACAGTCGACTATCTGGTTTTTCTTTGTTAGGAACCGTGTCCAGAATTGTCTGGCTGATTCTTCTGGCTGCTAAATTATGTGGCTTAAGTCATCGGCATCCGGCAGTCGCACATAAGTGCCCTGGAAGTTGTCGAGGAATGCGGCTTCCAGGTCCTCCCAAGAACTGATTGAGTCTGCTGGCAAGCTGTTAAGCCAATGCCGGGCCGGTCCTTTAAGTTTGAGCGGGAGGTACTTGATGGCGTGTAGATCATCGCCGCGCGCCATGTGGATGTGAAGGAGATAATCCTCAATCCATACCGCCGGGTCTGTGGTGCCATCGTATGATTCGATGTTTACGGGTTTAAAGCCCTTTGGGATTTTATGATCCATTACTTCATTCGTGAAGCATGACGGGTGTGCGGCGCCTCTGTATTGGGCTATATCACGACGCAGCTCGGAAGAACTATGTCTGTTGTGTTCGGCCTGGCCGGATTTGTTGTATCTGACGTGAAGATCATGGTCGCATGCTATAGGGCACCTGCGCGATCCGTAGATCGATCGTGTCTGTCTTGCCTTGTCCTCTAGTATGTCTCGCAGGTCGGGCGCATTTTCCCGTGCCTTAGTTGTGCGGCGTCGAGGCATGGCTTGGGTGGAGGGCCGAGAGGCCTCTCTGTCACGGCCACGAGGTGGCCGGTCTGCCATGTCATGCACAAGTGATGTAGGTGCTTCCTCCTTTGATCGGGGTAGCGGCCTGCGCTTCGGGTAACTCTTGGAGGGGCGTTCGAGTTCATACTCTTCGACCACAAGGACTTCAGTTCACCTGTCAGCTAGCAAATCTTGGGCAGCTTTAAGCTGTTGCTGCTTTTTCTTGAGGCTGCTTGCCGTGGCTAAAAGCCTGCGTCCAAAACGCTCTTGTTCGGCGGAGTCTGATGGTATGACGAATTCGTCGTCATCGAGGCTTGCCTCGTCTTCGGAGGGAGGCGGATAGTTATCATCCTCGACCTCTCGGTCTGCCGCTCTCTCATGGGGGCTGGCTTCTCCATCTTCCTGTGCCGAATCTTGTTAGGGTGGGTGTTCTTCGGCGCTATCCGGGGTAGTGTTATCTCCCGTGCCGGAATCACCGTTTTTGCTTTGGCGGGATTTAGAGCGGCGCCGCTGACGCCGGCGCTTCGGCTGTTTCTTGGGGGCGTCCTCCCCCATTGTTCCATTGCCATCTCCTTCTTTTGGGGTATCCACCATATATATGTCATATGATGAGGTGGCGTTCCAGCGCCGTACAGGTGCTGGTTCCTGTTCGTCTCCTATATCGTCGTCCATGCCGTCGATGTCTTCGGAGCCGAAGTCCAGTATGTCGGTTAAATCGTCGATAGTGGCTACAAAGCGGGTGGTGGGTGGGTTTTGAATTTCCTCACCGCCCGTATCCCACCCTTGCTGACCGTAGTTCGGCCAAGGCTCTCCTGATAAAGAGAGAGACTTAAGGGAATTCAGGATGTCACCAAAAGGCGAATGCTGAAAGATGTCCGCGGCGGTGAACTCCATTACCGGCGCCCAATCAGATTCGATTGGCAGGGGTGCGGGGGGCTCGGAGTTCGGAGAGGAATCTGGCTCCTCGGAGTCACGGGCCATGCGGAGTGCGGGGCTGGAGTTCGGCTCGATCGCCTCTGATATAGTAGCCCCTAAGGCAGCATCCAACCGCTGATCCTCAATCGGCACAGTAGGTTCCGAATCAATGGTCGAAACCGATACGTGTGCGGCCTCCAAGGCGCTGCTCGGCGGCAGAGCTATATCATGCCCATCGAGACAGTGCGGCACGCTTGGCTGTGGCTCGAATCTGTCGAAGATCAAGTCCCCGCGGATGTCAGCCGTGTAGTTTAGGCTTCCAAACCTGACCTGATGGCCAGGGGCGTAGCTTTCGATCTGCTCAAGGTGGCCAAGCGAATTGGCCTGCAGTGCAAAGCCACCGAAGACGAAGATCTGTCCGGGGAGAAAAGTCTCACCCTGGACCATATCGTTGTTAACGATCGAAGGAGCCATCGGGCCTAAAGGCGACGACACAGAGGAACTCTCAATGAAAGCACCAATGTCGGTGTCAAAACCGGCAGATCTCGGGCAGGGGGTCCCGAACTGTGCGTCTAGGCCGGATGGTAACACGAGACAGGGGACACTTTTTTTTACCCAGGTTCGGGCCCTCTCGATGGAGGTAAAACCCTACTCCTGCTTGATTAATATTGATGATATGGGTAGTACAAGAGTAGATCTACCATGAGATCAAGGAGGCTAAACCCTAGAAGCTAGCCTATGGTATGATTGTTGTGTATGGAGTTGATTCTGTCCTACGGACTACAACCCTCCGGTTTATATAGACACCGGATAGGGTTAGGGTTACATAGAGTCGGTTACAACGGTAGGAGATCTTGAATATCCGCATCGCCAAGCTTGCCTTCCACGCCAAGGAAAGTCCCATCCGGACACGGGGCGAAGTCTTCAATCTTGTATCTTCATAGTCCAGGAGTCCGGCTGAAGGTATAGTCCGGCTATCCGAACAACCCCTAATCCAGGACTCCCTCAGCTACGCTGTAGGCCGGATGACTAAGAGTCGTCGCGGCAAGCTCTACATCGATGAAGCAGGCTGGGGCCCCAAGGCCGGCTCAGTTGAGTACGGGTACCGGGTCCCCTTTGGTGGCATTCACGTTTTCATTGGCAAGATCGGTGAACCGGGCCCTAAGCCGGGCATCTGCACCGACCTCGTCGAGACGGCTCAGCGTGCGCGATCCACCCAGGTTAAACCGGCCATGAAGCATGCCTTTGTGGGAGTCATCCATGGGGGAAGTTATGAGGATGGATCGGAATCTCGCGGTGAGACCGTCGTTTGTTCCGATGATGAGTCATCAACCGGAGAAACCGAATCTCTTTATCAGCTACAAGACGTCCGGATTGGGGGCTGTTCCGATGGCGACAGTATTCCGGACCCCTTTGATCTGCCCAACCGGGTTGGAATATTCATGGCCGACACACAAGTAGCACTTCATTCTTCGACCGCTGCGGCAACAACCTCCGGTTCAGTAGCGGCGATGGCTGCCGGGGCAGGAGGCCCTGTGCGCCCGCCGGCTCAAGTTCTATCAGAGCTATTTGATGCATTGGCTGTGCTTATGGCGGAAGCTAATCCGGCGGATCAGGACGTCCACAACGCGGAGATCGCAAAGATAAAGAAATAGATCACCCAGGCCAAGGCGGATCTGGCAGCTGAGGACACCAGGATGGCCACAGAGCAGGCCGCTTTAGACGCACAAGCCTACATGCTCATGTTGGACCAGAGCGCGTCGCAGGAAGTCATGAGGAGGAAGTATCGATCCCGTTTGCCTCCGGTTTTCGAGGCCAGAGACCTTTTCAACACTCCAGGAGCAGGAACCAGCAATCCGCTGGAGGGAAACCGGGCGGAAGCTCCTGGGACCGGTACACCGGTTCAGCCTCGTCAGATGGACCCGCCTCATCAAAACACCATGATACCTCAGGCTGTTTTAACACCTCCGGGTCATTACTCCAACCCAATGGACAATCTCGTCGCCGCTGCTACATGGCTGGAGGCCATTCCAATTGAAGGTGACTCGCCGCAGGCAGTAGAAACGCGACGGGTCAAGGAGCTTCTGAGGACAGCTTTGGTCCAACAGGAAGCATACTCGTACAACCGCGACCGGATCCACTCGACCCCCCGTCCAAGCCGGAGCTATAGCAGACATATGGATGAACCGGCAGTGTCGAGTAATGAACGCCATGGAACACCTTGTGGCAACAACCCGGCAGGTGGTGCTGATAACGCTCAGGAAGTGGTGGACCGGGCCCGAGCGCGCAGGGAGGCCGAGTTAGCCGCACAGCATCAGGCTCGGCAGCTCACGCCGGTTCGTCCAACTATCTCGATCGAACCTGGTGTTACTTCTAGTTCTTTGGGGGTGCCTTGCCTTATCCCCGCTTTACGCAATGTGCGCCTGCCCAAGGATTTCAAAGGCCCGCGCAAAGTACCAAATTACACGGCGGATCAACCTCCAGAGACATGGGTGGAGAGCTATGAGATGGCCATGGAGATGCTTGATGTGGATGACGCGGCGTGTGCGAAATACTTCACCATGATGCTTGAAGGAACGGCCCGTACTTGGTTAAAAAGCTTGCCGGCTAATTCTATCAGTTCATGGGCCCAATTGCGAGCCCGGTTTATCAGCAATTTCAAGGATACATGTAAACAGCCTATGTCGATAGTGGACTTAGCTGCCTGCGTCCAGGAGGAAGGAGAATCGACGACTCATTGGGTGCGCCGGGTTTCACAAGTGTTGCATTCATCAGACCGCATCAACGCTGACACCGCTGTGTTAACCCTAGAAGGCAACTGCCAGTTTGGGCCCCTCAAGCTGAAGTTGGGACGGATGAAGCGTCATTGCACTGACATGGGAACCCTCATGGCTGCTTTGGTAAAGTATGCTGATTCTGATAGTACCAAGGATCCTGAATCTGATGATGACAAGGCAGGGAAGGGAAAGAGGAACAACAACTCCAAAGGTCAGCAGCATCACTGGGCAGGCAATGGTGGTGGAGGCAAGCGTAAAGCGGAGGGTAACATGGACTTTATGGCTAATACCAACACGCAAGACAATGGCCAGCGACGCAAGGGTAAACCGAAAAATCGCAATGGGGCGCCCAACCCTAACCCGGACCGCCTAAACTATCTGCTAAGCCAGCCCTGTCCAAGACATGGGATGAAGGAGGTGCCAGCAAACCACCTTTGGAAGGCTTGCTTCATTATGCAGGAGTTCAAGAATTCTAATGCTTTACGGTATGATCACGGCTCCGGCGGTGGCTCAGGGTCCGGGCCGGGTTACGGTGGAGGAAATTCCGGTTCAGGATTTAACGGTAATCCGAGCAGACATAATGGTCAAAATAGCCAGAACAGCCAGGGTGGTTACAACCAACAGCAGCAACAGTCAGGTTACCGGAGCAACCCAAAGTAGTTGAATAGTGGGCAGTACCATGTCTTCACCACTAGCTTGGACAAGCGAGAACGGAAGGTTCAGAGGCGGGCGGTCAACTCTGTTGAACCGGCCATACCCCGTTATCTACGCTGGTCTGAACAGCCAATCATATGGAGTAGAGAGGATCACCCTCCCCAGGTTGATAATCCGGGTCAGTTGGCTCTGGTGGTGGCGCCTCAGGTGGGAGGTTACAAGTTCACCAAGGTGCTCATGGATGGAGGGAGCAGCATTAATATCTTGTACTATGAGACTTTCCGTCGTATGGGACTAACAGATAAAAATCTCAAACCGTCTAATACGGTGTTCCACGGTGTAGTACCTGGCAGATCAGCATACCCTATTGGTAAGATAGCTCTGGAAGTGGCCTTTGGAGATGATCATGACTCCAGGTCGGAGACATTGACGTTTGAAGTGGTGAAAACCCAAAGTCCATACCACGCCCTGTTTGGGCGACCGGCCTACGCCAAGTTTATGGCGCGGCCCTGTTATGTGTATTTGCAGCTCAAGATGCCGGGTCACAAGGGGACAATAACGGTTCACGGAAGCCGCAAAATCGCTTTGGAGTGCGAGGAAGGAGATGCGGCCCATGCAGAGTCGGTTTGTGCCACCGAGGAGCTGAAGTATTATAAGGACAATGTTGATCCGGCGGACATGACTCCATTAAAGAAGCCAACTATGGAGCATGATCCGGCCCTGAAGTTCAAATCGGCAGCAGAAACTAAGCTTGTTGACTTTGTACCTGGCGATTCGTCCAAGCAGTTCAGCATCAGTGCCAACTTGGATCCAAAATAGGAAGGCGCGCTCATCGAGTTCATCCGTGAGAATCGGGACATTTTTGCATGAAAGCCCTCTGACATGCCAGGTGTACTGAGGCAACTCGCTGAGCACACCCTTAATGTGGATCCTAAATACAAACCGGTGAAACAGTTCCTCCGCCGGTTTAACGAAGAAAGACGCAAGGCGATTGGAGAAGAGGTAGCCAGGCTCTTGGCAGCTGGCTTTATTGTTGAAGTTTTTCAACCTGAGTGGCTTGCCAATCCGGTGCTGGTCCTTAAGAAAAACGGCACCTGGCGCATGTGTGTGGATTACACAGATCTTAATAAAGCTTGTCCAGCAGATCCTTTTGCCCTCCCCCGTATTGATCAAATTATTGATGCTACGGCGGGTTGTGAGCGTTTGAGTTTTTTGGATGCATATTCTGGCTATCATCAGATCAAAATGGCAGTTAAGGACCAGGAGAAGACGGCCTTCACAACTCCCTTTGGAGCCTTTTGCTATGTGCCTATGCCCTTTGGGCTCAAGAGTGCCCAGGCAACTTATCAACGTTGTGTGCAAAATTGTCTACACAAACAGATTGGCCGTAATGTACATGCTTACGTGGACGATATCGTGGTTAAATCCAGGGAGAAGGAGACTTTGATTGGTGATTTGAAGGAAACCTTTGATAACCTGAGGACATACAAGATGATGCTTAATCCGGAAAAGTGCGTCTTTGGTGTACCGGCGGGCAAGTTATTGGGCTTTCTGGTGTCCAATAGTGGAATTGAGGCTAATCTGAAGAAGATCACAGCCATCACCTCCCTGGCTAAACCGAAGTGTATCAATGATGTTCAACGCCTAGCAGGCCGGATTGCCACGTTAAGCCGCTTTATCAGTCGTCTTGGTGAGAAGGCAATCCCTTTGTATCAGATGTTGAAGAAGACGGATTAGTTTGTCTGGAGTTCTGCTGCTGATGAAGCATTTGAGGACTTAAAGCGGCAATTGGGCAATCCGCCTGTGCTCGCCGCTCCCATTGACAAGGAGCCGTTACTGCTATATGTTGCTGCTAATGCTAGGGCGGTCAGCGTGGCTATTGTGGCGGAGCGAAAGGAGGCAGGTAAGGAGCATCCGGTTCAACGTCCGTTCTATTATATCAGCGAGGTACTCATTGAGTCCAAGCAAAGGTATCCGCATTGGCAGAAGCTGGTGTATGGAGTTTTTATGGCAAGCCGGAAGCTTAAACAATACTTCCAAGGGCACCCAATTACGGTGGTCAGTTCTGCTCCTTTGGGGGATATCATCCAGAACCGGGAAGCAACTGGCCGGATTGCCAAGTGGGCTATAGAGCTTGGGCCGCACGGTTTGAAGTATGTGCTTCGGACGGCGGTTAAGTCTCAAGCACTTGTTGATTTCATCAATGATTGGACGGAAATGCAAGCACCTGAAGAAAAGCCGGATCACACATATTGGACCATCCATTTTGACGGATCCAGGCAATTGGAAGGCTTGGGGGTTGGAGTCGTGTTAGCTTCCCCACGAGGTGATAAGTTTTGTTACGTTCTCCGCTTAATGTTCCCTTGTACTAACAATGCAGCTGAGTATGAGGCCTTGCTCCATGGTCTCCGGATGGCTAAGGAGATGAATCTAAGTCGAGTTAAGTGCTTCGGTGACTCGGACCTCGTGGCTCAGCAAGTGTCTGGCACTTGGGACTCCAAGGACCCACTCATGGCAGCATATCGTCATGAGGTGGATATTGTTGCAGGTCATTTCAAAGGCTATCAGGTGGACCACGTGGACCGGCGGAAAAATGAACCGGCGTACGCCTTAAGCCGGTTGGGCTCTCAGCGCAAACCGGTCCCGCCCAATGTTTTTCTGGATGTGTTGCACAACCCGTCGGTCAAGATCCCTGGTGAAGCAGATTTGTCTATTCCTGATCCGGAGGCTCAATTGGTGGCAGCTCTTCATGTTATTCTAGATTGGACGCTTCCTTACCTGGCGTATAAGAACCGGGGCGAGTTACCAGAGGATGAGACTCTGGCCCGACAGATAATTCGGCGATCCAAGTCCATGACTATTATCAACGGTGAGTTGCATCATTGCAGTGTGTCAGGGGCGTTTCAACGCTGTGTGTCTCCTGAAGAAGGCCGTGAAATTTTGCGTGAGATCCACGAAGGAGATTGTGGTCACCACGCCGGTTCAAAATCTCTGGTGGCTAAAGCGTTTCGTCATGGCTTCTATTGGTTGACTGCCCATGCTGATGCGGAGGATCTGGTCAGACGATGTGATGGTTGCCAAAGGTTTTCAAGATGTGCTCATGTGCCGGCTCAAGAATTGAGAATGATTCCAATTACTTGGCCATTTGCAACTTGGGGGCTGGATATGGTTGGGCCTTTCAAAAGGTCCAAAGATAAGAAGACCCACCTCCTGGTGGCGGTTGACAAGTTTACAAAGTGGGTGGAGGCAGAACCTATTAGCAAGTGTGATGCGGCCACAGCGGTTCTGTTCATCAAAAAAGTGATTTTCCGGTTTGGCTTTCCACACAGTATCATCACAGATAATGGTACCAATTTGTCCGCCATGAAGGAGTTCTGTGAACGGGAGCACATCCGGCTCGACGTTTCATCGGTGGCACATCCACAGTCCAATGGTCAAGCAGAAAGGGCTAATCAAGAGATCTTGAGAGGCATCAAGCCCTGGCTTATGGTTCCTTTGCAGAGAACACCGGGTTGTTGGGTAGAAGAGTTACCATCTGTGTTATGGAGCATCAATACTACACCCAACAGATCAACATGATATACACCGTTCTTCATGGTTTACGGAGCGGAGGCGGTTCTCCCCAGTGATATCCGCCATGATTCACCCCGTGTGGCGGCTTATGTTGAAGCGGACAATGAGACAGCATGGCAAGACGCTTTGGACCCGTTGGATGAAGAACGTGACATAGCAGCTGCCCGCTCGGCGATTTACCAACAGGATCTTTGTCGTTATTACAGTCGCCGAGTCAGAACCAGAACCTTTCAGGAAGGAGATTTGGTGCTTCGGCTCATCCAAGATTAGACTGATATGCATAAGCTATCCCCACCTTGGGAGGGGCCTTTCGTGGTCAGCAAGAATCTGCACAACGGGTCATACTATCTGATCGATATTCGAGAGCATAAGGACTCATGTACATCAGAGGAGGAGACCAATAGGCCGTGGAACATAGCTCATCTTCGGCCTTACTATACCTAAGCCATTGGCTCTACTTATGTACATATTACGATGATGTATATATTATGATTAAATATAATAAACCGGAACCTCAGCTAAAGCGGGGTATTTGTTCTTTTACATCATGTGTGGTTACACGGAGTTGTTCTAAAGCGGCCTCCGGTTTACCCCTTGAGTTAGCTTTTTTAAAAGCATCATGTTATATCACTTGGGGGTTTGGTCGTGTCCGAACCAATACAATACCTCTTGATAGGCGAGAGCCACCAGATCACTTGGGGACTTGGTCACGTCTGAACCAGTCATGCCTCTTGATCGGCCTAAGGCCACAGAATCACTTGGGGGCTTGGTCGAACCCGAACCATTGCCATGCCACTTGATCGGCATAAATGCCACGGTTTCATTTAGGGACCTGGCTGACTAGAACCATAGTTACAGCTATCGGGAGCTTGGTCGTGTTCGGCCATGGTAACGCCATCTGATCAGCTCAAATAAACCTTTTTTTTGCAAACGGTTCTGTCATTGCATTTGCTTCGCACTTTTCTTTGAAAGATATTTCTTTCTTTTTATTGCGTTTTTTAAACCGACAAAGTTTTCAACCGGTTCACGCTGTCAATTGACGAAACACGGTTCATTTCAATCCGGAGACTGTTTGCCCGGTTTGATCTTTTTTTGTTAACATCCTCTTATGGAGTAACATGGTGTTTATTATAACCTGGCACGGTTTACATGGTAAACCGGCATCATATATATATGGGAGCTGCTATCTCCTCCAACAGTGTGGGTTTATAAAACTCTGCTTCAAGATTGGCCAAGCCAACTTCACGCTCAACGATGGCAGGTATTATGTATCTCAAAAATTTGGTCATATACTTAAAAAAATTTGGATGTTTTGATTTCATGTATACATACATCATATTCCGCTTGACGGTACAACCGCGGTGGCACTTGAAGATTTTTTATTGCAGAAAGTACTTTCGAAAGTTCATCACCCAAAGGAAGAGCAAGTGGCAGTAGTTATGCACGAAGGCATATCAACATCAAAAGTATCAGCTAGCCTATTACAAGGCAACGCGGTGCCAACAGTATGATCATTGTTTTTCGTAAGGGAGAAGCAGTTTTAAACCAGCTTCCGGTTCAAGCTTGGCCACCAGCCTGGCCTGATGGTTGTGGATCATCCCGCGCCGCTTCAGCTTCAGTTTCTCTACCCATCGGCTGGAAATCAACAGTTGTCTAGTCGATTCCCATTAATGCTTGAAAGACAACTCCATCATGGATCAGCAATGATGGGTCAATATCGGGAGCATAAGTATGCTTACGGATTGGAGGGATAAGATTTTCCGACTCATGAATTGGTGCAGCTATTTGCTTGTTTTGATTGTCATATTGGGCTTGATAATGAGACAAGTCTGCTTCTTCAGCCAATTGACAAGCTAGCGGACGCACCTCCCGGTTTATTGCTCGCTGATCCGCTTCACCAAACTCTGACCCGTCTTCCTTCAAGCTGGGATAGCCCTGAGCCGCTTCAATAGGATCAAAATCTGGCACCCAAGCTTTTGCCCGGATTAAGGCATTGATCGCACCGGTTCGAGCAACAGATTTCTTTAGTTCTTCGACCCGAGCAGGAAGCACCGACAGTTTCATTAGAGTGTCTTGAATCAAAGTGGGTGCCGGTTTGTTGTGGGATGCAGTACAGATGATACGCTGTGCACCAGTGTACAGTTGTTCGGTCAATGTATAGGCGGCTTTCAATTTCTTCCGCACATCTGACCCCAAGTGATCAATGCGTGTCCCTGAAATATCATAAAGGGTTAACAAACCGGCAGCTCTGTAAGACGGCAGAATCAGTTCAGGAGTCAAACCGGCTTACCAAAGATAGCAGTGGTCATGGCATGCACGTGCCGCTTTATGCTGGTTAGTTCATCCGCCACCGGTTTTAGTGCAGCCTCAGCATCTTCTGCTCGTTTGATTAAAGCGGATTTTTTAGTGGCCCAATCCGCCCGCTTATTCTTGAAGTTATCCTTAAGCTGTTCCATGGCGCTTAAAGTGCTGGTTAATTCCTCTTTTGCTTTGAAGGTTTCAGCTTGTTGGGATTTCAGATTATCTTGGAGATCGGCGATTTGGCTTTCTTTCTTCTTCAGCTCAGCCTGCATGCAGATAGTTATATGATTCAGCAAAATGGTACAAGGATTGAAGTACCAACCATATAACAAGTTATGCATTTGGCACTTGGGGGCTAATGCATATTCGATCTTCATCTTTCAAATGCTTACAAAGTCCCAAGATCAATACAAGTATTCAACTTGGCACTTGAGGGCTAATGGCTATTTGCTCGTATATATTCTGATGTGGCAATCTCAATTACTTAAAATACCGGTTTAACTACGCTAAGTTGAACCGGCCCTTGGGGGCTACATCAGCGAATTTCAAAGCATTAAGATTTATATTAGTAAGTCCCGGTTTGAAAGAAGGTTACAAACCGGCCCTTGGGGGCTAGGAGAGTCAGCAAGAATTGAAGCATACAGGCAGGAAAGAGCATATGGAAGTTACCTCATATTTATCTTTCATCATGTTAACCAGACCGGCTTCATAGTCACGACTGGTATACACTCGGTTCAGGTAGCCGGAATGGATATCTTGAGCGTTCAGAGCAGCGTAAGTCGCCAGATCAGCATTCCACTTGCCTTTGCCCAAGGCAGCAAATTCTTCCTTGGCAGAATGTTTGGACAAAGCGTCAGGATTGCTTGGCTCTGTATGGCCCATGCCAGTAATGACAACCTCATCATCCTTGGTATCGCCGATTTGCACTGGGGCTGTTGGCTTGTCAGTAGGCTTTGCTGGACCGGTGGATTTCTCAATCCGGATGGAGCTTGTGGGCTGATTGACAGGACTTGAGGCATCAATAGGTCTCTCTTCAGCAATAAGATCGTCGTCTTGCTGCGGTGGATCATTGGGTATATCCTCAGGAATAGCCGCTTCAAGATCTGGTGTCTTGCCCGGTTCAAGGACGGCATCTTCTTCGGCCGCTTTGTCCAGGCGAGCCTTCTTGCTTGGCCTAGGTTTGGCCCTGAAAGTAATAACAAAATCAAATACAGCATATGTTCCAAGGCGTTGTGCTGCAAATATTATGATAAGTATAGCTTACCCAAGCACCATTTTGAGCGGTGGCAGCTGAGTAGCCGATGACTCGCCAGAGGATGAGTGGGAAGTAACCTAGTAATCGGAGTCAGATGGATTAAGAGGTTGACGAAAGCAGCCCGCTTTAGGACAAGCACTAACAAGCAAATTAGAGACCTCTGAGCGACGTTTCCGAACCGGACTGTTCGGTAAACCGGTGGAGGTAACTACCTGGCCGCTGTGCCGAGTGGTGCGACGAGCTTCGTGCTGTTGGGTCTTCATAAGAAATTTGGGATCCAAATAAGCAAGAGGATGAGAAAATTTAACTTTCCGGTTTGCCTGACGGATTTTTAGTGAAGGCAAAGGTTCTGAATCGGAAGAGAGAGTAATTACCTCTGCAGCATCAGCGTGGCTGGCTTCGGCATCATCCTGACAAATATCATCATCAATAAGACGCATGAAAAATAAGCCAAGTGAGTCAAGCCCTACCTCGAGGTCCGGATTATCCACATCGTCATCAGGGGCCGGATTAGAGGATGTAGTGGTTCTTTTCCTGTGGGCAGTCTTCTTCACAGCTTTAGTCTTTTGCCGGGTTGCTCTTTCCGGTTTGTCTTGTTTTTCTGGTTTCTCCTGTGGCAGTTTCTTGCTCCAAAATGGATCATTTCCCTGGTTACACAGACACTGATATTAAACAATGACCAGATATATCAATAACAGATTCAGCAAACAGAAAAATCAAAGTCTTACAGCTGGCGGTTTGTTGGTGGCACAGAAGGGAAGCAGGCCATTTTTAGCACAGATGTGTTCCGGTTCATTCAGCATCTTGTTCACCGCCTCTGTGATTTCTTCATCGGTGAGCTGGATGTTGGAATGTCGCAGTGGGTCATCAACACTGCCAGTATACTCGCACATCAAACCGGAGCGCTGACTCAGAGGCAGTATGCTCCATGATATCCAACAGTGAGCGAGATCAACCCCTGTTAAACTGTTGGCCATAAAGGCTCTGAGCTTCGACAGTTGAGGAGCATACTTGCTTCTTTCCTGGGCAGTCAACCTTTGCGGAAAGGGGTGTGTATTGCTGAGCCGCTCCAGACGAAAGCCAGGCAAGGGATTCTCACTAGCAGGGGAGGTGTGTTTGCAATAGAACCATGTCTGATTCCACTCTTTGGGGTGGCTGTGCAGTTTGGCGTGAGGGTATGTGACCTCTTTCCTTTTCTGAATCGCCATGCCACCCAACTCCGTATTGGAGCCATCAGTAAACTCAGTACGGCGGTTTAGATGGAAAAGGTCTCTGAACAATTCCACTGTGGGCTCCTCTTAAAAGAACACCTCACAGAGCACTTGGAAGTGACACATATTTGTAACAGAGTTGGGGCCAGTGTCTTGTGGATGGAGTTGGAAATCGGCTAAAACATCCCGGTAAAATTTAGAACCGGGCGGCTTAAAGCCCCGGGCTAAGTGATCTACGAAAACAACGACCTCTCCTTCTTGAGGTGTGGGAGGGCATTCTTTGCCAGGAGCCCTCCAATGGAGGGTATCTTTGCTGCCTAAAGCGCCGATCAGGACTAAATCGTCCAGTTGAGCCTCTATGACGCGAGAAAGAACCCAATTGCACTCATATGCTTGCTTGGCCATGAGGAAATCTACAAGGTAGCAGATCCCAGTTCAAAAATGCATTGATCAAGGTACATTGGTATGTGCAATGTTAAACCGGAGACAGATCTATCTAAACCGGAGTTTTATGAAGCAACAACATCTGGCGGTTCAACAAGGGGACTAATGGTATATACCGGTTTGGCATTTTTTTCTACAAGGTTAAACCGCCTGATCTAAGCATTGAAACAGCTGAGATTGCGGATGGATAAGTATGCAGAAACAGATTTCACAAGATTTCTCTACAGCGTTGGATCTGAAGCAAGTTCAGAAAATAAGAAAAATATTCAAAAGCTCAAAGCAGAACAGTATTGAATCAATGGGCAGAAATATATGTGAGATCTATGGTCTTGGGAATGAAACTAAAGGCGGATACTAAAATCTACCGCTACATAGAGCAGGGGTTCACAAATGCATCCAGGAGCTAGTATATGAACACGAACAGGTGATGAACACTGCAAGAACACGAAACCCTAGAACAGATCTGTGTTGAGAAGAGCAGAAGGCTTACCAGAGTTGAGGAAGACGCGGAAGGTTGCCGCGGTGCTCTGGTGCGTTCAGGTTGATGTAGCGGCCAAGGTTGGTGCAGAAGTTGACGGCGGCGGCGGAGCTCTGAGGCCGGCGACGCGAGGAAGACTAAGAAGAAAGGCACGAAGGGGAGAAAAGAAATGACCCTTCGGTCCTATTTATAAGGCAAAAGGACATGTGTCAGGCGTGACAATCAAGGGGCCATGAAACGGAGCTGTCGCCTCGATTTCCACAGATCTATTAAACAAGGAAGCATAATGGATAGCTTCGTTATGACAGGTGACGTCACTCCGGTTTACAGCAATCAGAGAAGGTGACATCATGGCGGTTTACCAATTTATGAGAAGATGTTAAAGATGAAGTTTTTGTTAAAGGATTGACATGAACCCGTTCAAATCAATCTGGGGCCTAATGTTGGGGATATTACTGCTGCGCGTAAACTGGCCTATCTAGGCCGGGTCAACTTCATCAGTAGTTCAAGAGTACTAAAGCCCAAGAAGACAGATGAGGGCCTAAGGCCCGTAGTCGGTTTAAGACTTGTAGCTGTAAACCGGTATTTGTATATAAACTTGTATTGTAAGTTAGGAATAAGGAGAGACAACCCGGATACGAATATGGACCGGTGTTGGGACTTTGTGAACCGACGGGCGTCACCCGTGTATATAAGGGGACGACCCGGCGGCGGTTCAAGGACAACAGACAACAACTCAAGACATAGGCGAAGCTTGTTTGCTCCCTAGTCATCGAAACCCCATCAATTCCATCACAACTAGACGTAGGCTTTTACCTTCATCGAAGGGGCCGAACTAGTATAAACTCTCTTGCGTCCCTGTGTCCGCTTTAACCCCTTCAAGCTAACCCGTCGCGATGGCTCCACGACTAAGTCCTTTCTCTAGGACATCTGCCGTGACAAAACCACGACAATAAAGGAATCATGAACGTATTGCAAAACCCTACAGCGGGGATCCCTCACGTTTGCGTGACACGGAGAGCACCATAGGACAACACCAATAATAAAACATGCAACTCAAACCAATCACGATCATCAAATAACCATTAGGACAAAACGGATCTACTCAAACATCATAGGATAGCCATACATCTTTGGGAAATAATATATAGCGTTGAGCACCATGTTTAAGTAGATATTACAGCGGGTAAGAGAGAGGTTACACCGCTGCATAGAGGGGGGAAGGGTTGGTGACGATGGTGGTGAAGTTGTTAGTGAAGATTGCGGTGATGATGATGGCCCCCGGTGGCACTTCGGTGCCACTGGAAGCGAGGGGGAGAGAGCCCCCTCCTCCTTCTTCTTCCTTAACCTCCTCCCTAGATGGGAGAAGGGTTTCCCCTCTGGTCCATGGACTCCATGGCACGGGAGGGGCGAGAGCCCCTCCGAGATTGGATCTGTCTCTCTATCTCTCTCTGTTTCTGCATTCTCAGATTCTACCCTTCCACCGTTTCTTATATTCCCGGAGATCCGTAACTCTGATTGGGCTGAAATTTTAACACGATCTCTATCTGGAAATTAGCTTTCTTGCGGTGAAAGAAGGGCTCCAAAAGCCGTACGGGGTGGCCACGAGGGTTAGGGGCGCGCCCCCTGCCTCGTGGGCCCCTCGAGCATCGTTTCGCGTTGATTTCACTTCCCAAAAATCACATATATTCCAAAAAAATCTCCGTCCGTTTTTATCCCATTTGGAGTCCGTTTGATATGGATTTTCTGCGAAACAAAAAAACATGCAACAGATAGGAACTGGCACTGGGCACTGGATCAATATGTTAGTCCCAAAAATAGTATAAAAAGTTGCCAAAAGTATATGAAAGTTGTAGGATATTGGCATGTAACAGTAAAAAAATTATAGATACGACGGAGACGTATCAGCATCCCCAAGCTTAATTCCTGCTCGTCCTTGAGTAGGTAAATGATAAAAAAGATAATTTTTGATGTGGAATGCTACCTAGCATAATCTTGATCACATATCTATTCATGGCATGAATATTAAGATACGAGTGATTCAAATCAATAGTCTATCATTTGACATAAAAACAATAATACTTCAAGCCCACTAATAAAGCAATCATGTCTTTTCAAAATAACAAGGCCAAAGAAAGTTATCCCTACAAAATCATATAGTCTGGCTATGCTCCATCTTCACCACACAAAATATTCACATCATGCACAACCCCGATGACAAGCCGAGCAATTGGTTCATACTTTTTAACGCGCTTCAGCATTTTCAACCCTCACGCAATACATGAGCGTGAGTCATGGATATAACACTATAGGTGGAATAGAATGGTGGTTGTGGAGAGGACAAAAAGGAGAAGATAGTCTCACATCAACTAGGCGTATCAACGGGCTATGGAGATGCCCATCAATAGATATCAATGTGAGTGAGTAGGGATTGCCATGCAACGGATGCACTAGAGCTATAAGTATATGAAAGCTCAAACTGAAACTAAGTGGGTGTGTATCCAACTTGCTTGGTCATGAAGACCTAGGGCATTTGAGGAAGCCCATCGTTGGAATATACAAGCCAAGCTCTATAATGAAAATTCCCACTAGTATATGAAAGTGATAACTCAAGAGACTCTCTCCATGAAGAACATGGTGCTACTTTGAAGCACAAGTGTGGTAAAAGGATAGTAACATTGCCCATTTTTTTTATTTTTTTATTTTTTTTATTTGGCCTTTCTTTTTTTCTTCTTCATTTTTATTTTTTGCCTTTCTTTTTTATTTGGCCTTTCGTTTTTTGCCATTTTTTGGGACAATGCTCTATTAATGATGATCATCACACTTTTATTTACTTACAACTCGATACTAGAACAAAGATATGACTCTATATGAATGCCTCCGGTGGTGTACCGGGATGTGCAATGATCTAGCGTAGCAATGACATAAAAAAACGGACAAGCCATGAAAACATCATGCTAGCTATCTTACGATCATGCAAAGCAATATGACAATGATGCTCAAGTCATGTATATGATGATGATGAAAGTTGCATGGCAATATATTTCTGAATGGCTATGGAAATGCCATGATAGGTAGGTATAGTGGCTATTTTGAGGAAGGTATATGGTGGGTTTATGGTACCGGCGAAAGTTGTCCGATACTAGAGAGGCTAGCAATGATGGAAGGGTGAGAGTGCGTATAATCCATGGACTCAACATTAGTCATAAAGAACTCACATACTTATTGCAAAATTTTATTAGCCCTCGAAGCAAAGTACTACTAAGCATGCCCCTAGGGGGATAGATTGGTAGGAAAAGACCATCGCTCATCCCCGACCGCCACTCATAAGGAAGACAATCAATAAATACCTCATGCTCCGACTTTGTTACATAACGGTTCACCAAACGTGCATGCTACGGGAATCACAAACCTCAACACAAGTATTTCTACTAATACACAACTACCCACTAGCATGACTCTAATATCACCATCTTTATATCGCAAAACTATTGCAAAGAATCAAACATATCATATTCAGCGATCTACAAGTTTTATGTAGGATTTTATGACTAACCATGTGAATGACCAATTCCTGTCATCTCTCTAAATAGATATAAGTGAAGCAAGAGAGTTTAATTCTTTCTACAAAAGATATGACCATGCTCTAACAAATATAAGTGAAGCAAAAGAGCATTCTACAAATGGCGGTTTTCTATGTAAAGAGAAACAGACAATCCAAACTTCAAATGATATAAGTGAAGCACATGAAGCATTCTATAAAGCCATACTCAAAAGATATAAGTGAAGTGCAAAGAGCATTCTATAAATCAACCAAGGACTACCTCATACCATCATGGTGTATAAAATAAAAATGAAAACTAAATGCAAAAGACGCTCCAAGATTGCACATATCGCATGAACGAAACGAATTCGAAAACATACCGATACTTGTTGAAGAAAGAGGGGATGCCTTCCGGAGCATCCCCAAGCTTAGACGGTTGAGTCTCCTTGAATATTTACTTGGGGTGCCTCGGGCATCCCCAAGCTTGCTCTCTTGCCTCTCTTCCTTCTTCTCACATCGAGACCTTCTCGATCATCGAACACTTCATCCACACAAAACTTCAACAGAAAACTCGGTAAGATCCGTTAGTATAATAAAGCAAATCACTACTCTAAGTACTGTTTCAAACCAATTCATATTTTGGTTTTTCATTTTATCTACTGTAATATAACTTCTCCATGGCTTAATCCACTGATATAAATCGATAGTTTCATCAAAACAAGCAAACTATGCATCAAAAACAGAATCTGTCTAAAATAGAACAGTCTGTAACAATCTGAACATTCACCATACTTATGTACTTGAAAAATTCTACCAAAATTAGGAAAAATAAAAAATTTGTATATAAAGACAATGCAAAAAGAATCAGAATCATTTGATGTTCCAGCTAAAAATTTAAAATCACGCACTACAGCCAAAGTTTCTGTCTTGCATCGTACAAACCAACAAGCAAAGTAAACATCCTAAAGGCAAACCTTGGCACATTATTTTTATTATACAAAGGAATTGTACAAGGGGATAATTATTTTTATTGAAAAGTTTCTGTAATCAAGATTCACAAAGTTGCCGTGACCATGAACAAAGTTCAAGGAGCTCTCCCACTTCAACAATGCTTGTCTTTCTCACTTTCACTTTCCTTTTTGAAAAAGTTTTGGGTTCCCCTCTTTATTTTTGTTGTTTTTAAACTATATGAAAGAACTCAACAGAAATAAATGACTCTCTAAAACTTCTGGGTTGTCTCCCTGGCAGCGCTTTCTTTAAAACCATTAAGCTAGGCATATAGTGCTCAAGTAATGGATCCACCCGGATCCCAAGGTATATCAAAGCCAATTTTAATTAACAATGATTTTGTAATTTAGTAGTGAGCACAAAGTAACATATATCATGTAATGACGAAGTCTAACTCTCTTCCTATGCATCGGCATGTTATAAAAGAACAATTCATGCACACAAAGTAAAGGCCAATGCATAGTATAAATAGTTTCTTGCAATTTTATCGTATTGGAAACGTAGAGAGGTGGAGATATAGTTCCTCTCTCATAATAATTGCATGTAGGAGCAGCAAGCACATGCATATTATACTCATCAAAATCATCATGTGTAGTAGTAAGAGGCAACCCATCAATATAATCCTTAATAAGGGCAAACTTCTCCGATATAGTGTAGTTGGGAGAATTCAAAAAGATAATAGGACTATCATGCGTGTGCAATAACAACAATTTCATGTTTAACATAAGGAACTATTGCAAGTTCATCTTCATAAGCATAATTCATATTGGCATCTTGGCCACAAGCATAGCAAGCATCATCAAAAAGGGATATTTCAAGAGATTCAACGGGATCATAATAATCATCATAGAAATCATCCTTCGGTAAGCACGAAGGGAAATTAAAAAATGTATGAGTTGAAGAGTTACTCTCATTAGAAGGTGGGCACGGGTAGCTAATCCGCTCTTCCTCCTTTTGTTCTTCGCTCTCCTCCTCATCTTTATCATCCAATGAGCTCACGGTTTCATCAATTTCTTCTTCCATAGACTCCTGCAAAATATTAGTCTCTTCTGGGACAGCAGAGTAGTCCTCAATATATGGTTCAACATAGGCATTAGAAGCATAATTATCATAGCAATATTGAAGTATGGCAAAATTTTCAGATTTGTAAAGAGTAGCACCATACTTTTCAATCAAAGAAGCAATTTCGTAAGCACCCTTAAAAGCAACAAATTCTTCAATTTGTTGAACATCATAGTAATTATAAACACCCTTAGCATAGGAAGATACGATTCCATTATCACTAAACTCACATTGATAGGGAAGGTGTTTCTTAGGGTTTTCAGAACAACAAGTAAAATCATATATTTCACATAAATTCCAAGCATAGCATTGCAAACGATGAATTTGACCCAACCGAATTTTCCCTTTTTCAGATATTCGGTGTCGCACATAACAAGCATTCTCATCTAAATATTTGCCCTCAACTAAGCTAGTTGGGGTTTTAGCACGAGCACATAGGGATCGAAGATGATCCAAGTAATAAGCTTCAGGAGTGTGATAGATTTTGGGTGGTTCTTCAACCATTGGTTCAGTAGGTACAACTAATTTTTTTTTGGTATTTTGTGTTTCCTACCGATAACTAAAGATAGAAAACAACTAAGAACAACAAATAAAAATTACTTAGTGATAAAGCAAACAAGGACACATGAGAATATTCACCCCACGCTATTGCTCCCCGGCAACGGTGCCAGAAAAAGGTCTTGATAACCCACAAGTATAGGGGATCAATTGTAGCCTCTTTCGATAAGTAAGAGTGTCGAACCCAACGAGGAGCTAAAGGCAGAACAAATATTCCCTCAAGTTCTATCGACCACCAATACAACTCTACGTGCCCTAGACGTTCGCTTTACCTAGAACAAGTATGAAACTAGAAGTACTTTGTAGGTGTTGTTGGATTGGTTTGCAAGGTAATAAAGAGCATGTAAATAAAAGCTAGGGGCTGTTTAGATAAAGACACAACTAAATTAGTTTAGTAAAGAGTGTTTTGGTTACGAGAAAGTTATTTGTCCATAGGCAATCGATAACTAGACCGGTAATCATTATTGCAATTTTATATGAGGGAGAGGCATAAGCTAACATACTTTCTCTACTTGGATCATATGCACTTATGATTGGAACTCTAGCAAGCATCCTCAACTACTAAAGATCATTAAGGTAAAACCCAACCATAGCATTAAAGCATCAAGTCCTCTTTATCCCATACGCAACAACCCCCTTACTCGGGTTTGTGTTTCAGTCACTCACGCAACCCACTATAAGCGAATCATGAACGTATTGCAACACCCTACAGCAGGGATCCCTCACGCTTGCATGACACGGAGAGCACCATAGGACAGCACCAATAATAAAACATGCAACTCAAACCAATCATGATCATCAAATAACCATTAGGACAAAACGTATCTACTCAAACATCATAGGATAGCCACACATAATTGGGAAATAATATATAGCATTGAGCACCATGTTTAAGTAGAGATTACAGCGGCTAAGAGAGAGGTTACACCACTGCATAGAGGGGGGGGGGAGGGTTGGTGATGATGGTGGTGAAGTTGTTGGTGAAGATTGCGGTGATGATGATGGCCCCCGGTGGCACTCCGGCGCCACCGAAAGCGAGGGGGAGAGAGCCCCCCTCCTTCTTCTTCTTCCTTGACCTCCTTCCTAGATGGGAAAAGGGTTTCCCCTCTGGTCCATGGCCTCCATGGCACGGGAGGGGCGAGAGCCCCTCCGAGATTGGATATGTCTCTCTGTCTCTCTCTGTTTCCGCGCTCTCAGATTCTACCCTTTCACCGTTTCTTATATTCCCGGAGATTCATAACTCCGATTGGGCCGAAATTTTAACACGATCTCTATCCGTAAATTAGCTTTCTTGCGGCGAAAGAAGGGCTCCAACCGCCTTACGAGGTGGCCACGAGGGACAGGGGCGTGCCCCCTACCTTGTGGCCCCCTCGAGCATCGTCCCACGTTGATTTCACTTCCCAAAAATCACATATATTCCAAAAAAATCTCCGTCCGTTTTATCCCATTTGGACTCCGTTTGATATGGATTTTCTGCGAAACAAAAAAAACATGCAACAGACAGGAACTGGCACTAGGCACTGGATCAATATGTTAGTCCCAAAAATAGTATAAAAAGTTGCCAAAAGTATATGAAAGTTGTAGAATATTGGCATGTAACAATCAAAAATTATAGATACGACGGAGACGTATCAATGTCCTAAAGACATTAAAGGTATTCATAGTTTCCTTGGTCATGCTAGTTTCTATAGGAGGTTTATTAAAGACTTCTCTAAAATTGCTAGGCCTCTCACTAATCTTTTAAAAAAAGGGTGTTCCATTTATTTTTTATGATGATTGTGTAGAAGCTTTTGAAACACTTAAGAAAGCCGTAACTTATGCACCTATTGTCCAACCACCTGATTGGAACTTGCCTTTTGAAATTATGTGTGATGCTAGTGATTATGTTGTTTGTGTTGTTCTAGGACGAAGAGTTCATAAGAAATTAAAAGTTATCCATTATGCTAGTAAAACTCTACAAAGTGCCCAAAGAAATTATGCTACTACTGAGAAATAATTTTTAGCAGTTGTTTTTGCTTGTGATAAATTCAGATCTTACATTGTTGATTCCAAAGTAATTGTTCACACCGATCATGCTGCAATAAAATATCTTATGGAAAAGAAAGATGCTAAACCTAGACTTATTAGGTGGGTTCTCTTGCTACAATTATTTGATCTGCATATTACTGATAGGAAAGGAGTTGAGAACCCCGTAGCTGATAATTTGTCTAGTTTAGAAAATATTCATGATGACCCACTACCTATTGATGATAGCTTTCCTGATGAACAACTAGCTGTCATAAATGCTTCTCATAATACTCCTTGGTATGCTGACTATGCTAATTATATTGTTGCTAAATTTATACCACCTAGTTTCACTTATCAACAAAAGAAAAAAACTCCTCTTGAAGGAAATATGCCCTAAAGGCAATAATAAAGTTGTTATTTAAATTTCCTTATATGATGATAAATGTTTATTATTCATGCTAGAATTGTATTAACCAGAAACTTAGTACATGTGTGAATACATAGACAAATAGAGTGTCACTAGTTTGCCTCTACTTGACTAGCTCGTTGAATTAATGATGGTTATGTTTCCTAACCATAGACATGAGTTGTCATTTGATTAACGGCATCACATCATTAGAGAATGATGTGATTGACTTGACCCATCCATTAGCTTAGCACGATGATTGTTTAGTTTGTTGCTATTGCTTTCTCCATAACTATACATGTTCCTATGACTATGAGATCATGCAACTCCCGAATACCGGAGGAACACTTTGTGTGCTACCAAACATCACAACATAACTGGGTGATTATAAAGGTGCTCTACAGGTGTCTCCGATGGTGTTTGTTGAGTTGGCATGGATCAAGATTAGGATTTCTCACTCCGATTGTCGGAGAGCTATCTCCGGGCCCTCTCGGTAATGTACATCACAATAAGCCTTGCAAGCAATGTAGCTAATGAGTTAGTTATGGGATGTATCATTACGGAACGAGTAAAGAGACTTGCTGGTAATGAGATTGAACTAGGTATTGAGATACCGACGATCGAATCTCGGGACAAAGGGAACACCGTATATCATTATGCGGTTTGACCGATAAAGATCTTCGTAGAATATGTAGGAACCAATATGAGCATCTAGGTTCCGCTATTGGTTATCGACCGGAGACATGTCTCGGTCATGTCTACATAGTTCTCGAACCCGTAGGATCTGCACGCTTAACATTTGGTGACGATCGGTAATACGAGTTTATGTGTTTTGATGTACCGAAGGTAGTTCGGAGTCCCGGATTTGATCACGGACATAACGAGGAGTCTTGAAATGGTCGAGACGTAAATATCGATATATTGGAAGCCTATGTTTGGACATCGGAATGGTTCCGGGTGAAAACGGGAGTATACCGGAGCACCGGGAGGTTACCGAAACCCCCCGGGAGGTATATGGGCCTTATTGGGCCTTAGTGGGAGAGAGGGGAAAGGAGCAAAGGAGGGGGCGCGCCCCGAAGCCCAATCCGAACTGGGAGGGGGGCCAGCCCCCCTTTCCTTCCTCCTCCCTCCTCCTTCCTTCTCTCCTAAATCCAACAAGGCAAGGGAGAATCCTATTCCCGGTGGGAGTAGGACTCCCCTTGGGGCGCGCCTAGGAGGCCGGCCCCCTCCCCCTCCTCCACTCCTTTATATACGGGGAGGGGGTGTCGGTGTCAAAACCGGCAGATCTCGGGTAGGGGGTCCCGAACTGTGCATCTAGGCCAGATGGTAACAGGAGGCAAGGGACACAAAGTTTTACCCAGGTTCGGGCCCTCTTGATGGAGGTAAAACCCTACGTCCTGCTTGATTAATATTGATGATATGGGTAGTACAAGAGTAGATCTACCACAAGATCAGAGAGGCTAAACCCTAGAAGCTAGCCTATGGTATGATTGTTGTTATGTATGTTGTCCTACGGACTAAAACCCTCCGGTTTATATAGACACCGGAGAGGGTTAGGGTTACACAAAGTCGATTACAATGGTAGGAGATCTACATATCCGTATCGCCAAGCTTGCCTTCCCTGCCAAGGAAAGTCCCTTCCGGATACGGGACGAAGTCTTCAATCTTGTATCTTCATAGTCTAGGAGTCCGGCTGAAGGTATAGTCCGGCCATCCGGACACCCCCTAATCCAGGACTCCCTCAGTAGCCCCCGAACCAGGCTTCAATGACGATGAGTTCGGCGTGTAGATTGTCTTCGGCATTGCAAGGCGGGTTCTCCTCCAAATTCCATGTACCTGTTGAATAAAGTCCGGTTTCTTGTAAATGTTGCGCTCCTTGGCTTCTACGCCCAATAATGGCCGTCTCCCACGTGTCAAACGAATATGAAAAGTCCGAGTGTTTTTACATCCACACCCCTAGCCGCATAAATGAGCCGCCCATTTAAGGGGACGTGGATTTAGAACCAAACCACACCTTCTCCCCTTCGCGAGTGTTCATCAGAGCGCATCCGACAAAGGTCCATACCACCATGGCCAGCCGTCGCAACTCCTCCTTTCGCCCTTCCAGCCCTCAGCCTGGATATTCGGAGAGATGCTCCATCCCGCATAGCGAGCTAGTGATGCTCCAGACCAAGGGATTTCTCCCCCCGGCCTATATGGTCCCGGTTCGAGCCGGTCTTGCCATCTATAATGGCGGAGAGCAAGCGGAGAGTGCCCCTAATCCCTCCCAAGGAGAGCGGGTATGCCTCGTCCCTTATTTAATAAGGGGGCTCGGATTTCCAATCCATCCATTTCTCCGGGGTCTCCTGGAGTTCTATGGCCTCCAGCTACACAATCTCACGCCTGCCTCCGTATTGCATATTGCGGGCTTCGTAGCCCTCTGTGAGCTGTTTTTGGGTGTTGAGGCTCATTTCGGGCTGTGGAAAGAGCTATTCTGCCTTGTGCCCCGTTCTCAGAAGGGGTCGATGTATCAAGTGGGCGGAGCCGAAGTGTGGCGCATCGCCGGGACCGGATATCTATCTGGAACCCCAAAGAAGGCGTCCGAGGACTGGCCTTCGGAATGGTTTTACATAGAGGACGTCCCGCTGCCGGATCCTGTCCGGATCGGCCTCCCTGAGTTCGATAGTGCTCCACTAAAGAAGTGCCTAAGTTGGCATCCACGGAGCCCTCAGAGGGAAAGTGACAAGGACGTTCGTTACCTGATGGGCCGGATAAGATTGTTAGCTCATTCCGGACTGACCATGATCGGGGTCATGGCCGCATGCATCATGCGAGGGGTGCAGCCACTACAGTACAGAGGCCACCCCATGTGGGATTTCAACGGGGAGGATGATGCCACCCGCTACGGCCGTAAGGGACCGGATTCGGCCGCGGCCCTAACAAAGACCTTGTCCGCTTTGTACAAGGGAGAAGAGGAGGAATTTCTCCGCGTCAACCCACAGGGTGGATTTTCTATGTACAATCCCCCAAGCTGGGTAAGTGGTCACATTTACCTGCCCATTCGTTTTATATTCCCATTGTTAAATCTTCAGTCTAACGACTTCAACACAGGAACTGCGCCAGGCTGTTAAAGAAATGAACAGCCCTCCTCCACAACCCGAGGACCCAGGACGGTCCCTCGGCCCGGCCTCTCAAGAGGATCCGGACTTATCTGTGGAGCTAATTGATGGAGTGTTCCATCAGTTGAGCAAGGACAACACCTTGGTGGCCATTACGGCCGATTACCCAGGGCTAATCCCGGCCTCCCAGGTAACTGAAATCAAAGTCCCAGTACCCCGAATAGGGGTCCGCCCTCTCGTGTTTTCAGTTTCCTGATTACAACCGAGCTTTGCAGGGGAGGTTTTTGAGATGGGAGGCCGAACCTGCGGCGACAAGCCAACGAGGGGCCGCAGGGCCCTGTGGGCAGAAAAGAGGTGCAGTCCGGACCGAGGCGTCAACGCAAAGGTATGGCGCGCCCCCTTATCGAGGTGTTATACCTTCAAGGCATATTAACACTCGTGTTCTCTTCAGGGCAAAGAGACCTCGCCGGACTATATCCGGAGAGGCTGCCCATCGCGCCTCCACCAGCCAGGCTCCAAAGCCTGGTCCGGAGGCGGGGCGAACACAAGGCGCGCACCAGACGCTCCTCTGACGGAGGATGTGGACAGGTTGTCTACCACCAACTCTAAGGTGGAGAGTGCCATGAACCACAGGGGTCGCTGGACAATTCTTCGTGACGCTTGTTTCTCCCAAGAGGCATTAGATGCCTTTAATTCGGGAGATGCGTACCTCCGTGCCGCTCAAAATGGTCTAGCCAGAGCCACGGAGCAATATGTAAAAGACATACGGGTAAGAAAATTTTGGTAATTATATATATATATGCCAGTAGCCCCCAAGACTTGAAACAGTTAGAATAATTGATTTAAGGATCATTTGTTATGCAGGTTCTTACAGAAAAGAATTCCCTACTGTCCCAGGAGCTGGAAGAGTGCAAAGCCCAACTTGAGGCCGCACTAGCCGCGGCAGGGGAGCCCAAGGAGACCCCCTCTGGTAATAGACACTTCGAAAGATAAGTATTTTGCGAAGCATGGCATGGGTGCAAATCTGACAAATGAATTTGCAGATGGTGCCGGATTGAGTCCGAAAAGGCAACAACTCCTACGCTAGCTGAAGGCTGGTGAGAAGGTGCTGACAAAGGTGAGGCGGGAGAAGAATGATCTCCAAGATGCCAACACCAAGCTGGGCATTGACCTGAAAGATGTTCGTGCCCAGCTGGCAGACTTCGTTAAGGAGAATCAGCGGCTTCGGCGCGGCATATTTAGTAATTGCTTGAACGAACCTTTGAAAAAAAGTTCGGCGGGGAAGTCGACTAATAGAGTAATGTCTGTAGATGTGCTAACAGGTTGTCCTGCAGAGGAGATGCCCGGTTCTATGGGTGACCTTCTTCCCGAGCTCTTGCAACTGCTCGAGCGAGTTCGGCAGGCGATGCAAGGCGTCGCCCAGGCCTTGTGGCCATCCATCTCCATGCCCGAAGGTCTTGGAGAGCTTGCGGAGAAGCTAAAGGGAGCATGGCGGCGCTTCCGATTGCGGAAGATATTGGCCTGCCGTCAAGGCGCTAGGGAGGCTTGGGCCATGGTGAAGACGCGGTACACAAAGGCTGACCCCCACCACATGGCCGAGGTCGGTCCTGTGGGGCCCGATGGGAAGGAGATCCCTGTAAGCTTAGAATACGGCGAAGTAGAATTGGCCGCAAAGTATTCCCAGCAGGACTGTAAATTAGATAGCTTGTTAGATGGTATTGAAGATGAATACAATCAGTCAGAATGACTATGTAATTTAATTGACATTTATAATGCCTTCTAGCCGGATTGTAGATCGTTTGTCATGGCCGACCTTTTCGCTTCAGCCTCGGGACCTGACGGTCCGGAGTGTGTCCGAATTCCCATGCGGTTATATAAGAACCGGGGAATGCATGGAGACCAGGCGTAGGGGTCATTAGTGCGTGAACGGACAAGTGCCTGACTAGTTATGTTATATTACATGGTTAGTAAGAAACATCTTCCAGGGAGAATAGTTCCGTTAGGGGTTCCTTTCCCTGGGAGGCATGCCCTAAAGTGCATGCCCATTCTGCAAAAAATACGCAGGAAAAAGCATCTGGGGGCTTATAAATAAATAAGTGAAAAGATCATCTTTTAGGTCACCGACCGAATATTCCCTTAAGAACGCTAGCTTTCGGCTTCACCCAGTCTGAGGTACACATCCGGCTGATCCGGCAGTAACAATCGCAGAGGTGCTCCCTTTACCGCCTAGCCGAATAATCGGGAACGTAGGGGTAAGCACAGGATCCAGGCAACCCAGCTTGGCCAAAACTTAAGTCATATCGATGCATATAATGGTGAAATAAAAGGTACATGCGGAAGTGTAACACATGTGTTGGCCATGAAGCCCGTATAGATAAGCTTCTGTTAAAAGAAGCCCCCAGGTTTACTGAGTGCGAATAGCACGTCATTTGATGAGCCTTTAAAGGCTATAAGAGAAAGGGAGGGGAGAAGGAGACAAATGTAAGACAGACAGTATATAAAAAATGGACAGAGGAAGGAGACGAACACAGAGTCCGGCGCTAGGCATAGAATCTTCGAAGACGGGCTACGTTCCATGGGTTCGGCTCGAGTCGGTTATCCGATGCATCTCGCAGGCGGCACGCTCCACCAGTCAGGACTTGGTCAATTATGAAGGGACCTTCCCACTTGGGCTTGAGTTTGTCCTTTTTCTTGTCCGGCAGGCGTAGAACTAATTTGCCAACATTGTAATTTTTGGCCCGTACTTCTCTGCTTTGGTATCTTCGAGCCTGCTGTTGATAGAATGCGGAACGGGCTTTTGCCACGTCACGCTCCTCCTCCAATGCGTCCAAACTGTCCTGCCGATCGAGCTCGGCTTCTCTTTCTTCGTACATGCGCAGTCGAGGCGAGTCATGAATTATGTCACAAGGCAAAACTGCCTCTGCGCCGTAGACCATAAAGAATGGTGTGTATCCGGTGGTGCGATTCGGCGTGGTCCGCAGCCCCCAGTGTACGGAGTCGAGCTCCTCTACCCAGTGCGTGTTAGATTCCTTGAGGGACCGCACTAATCTGGGTTTGATGCCGCTCATGATAAGACCATTTGCACGTTCGACCTGGCCGTTAGTTTGTGGGTGATAGATGGAAGCATAATCGAGCTTGATGGCCATGTTTTTGCACCAGAGTTTTTACCTCATCGACCGTAAAGTTCGTGCCGTTATCAGTGATGATGCTGTGGGGGACGCCGTAATGGTGTACAACCCCGGATATAAAGTCTATGACCGGTCCGGATTTGGCCATCTTAACAGGCTTGGCTTCTATCCATTTGGTGAACTTATCCACCATGACCAGTAAGTATTTTTGCTTGTGGGTTCCGCCTTTAAGGGGTCCAACCATGTCAAGCCCCCAGACCGCGAAGGGCCAAGTGATGGGGATAGTTTGGAGGGCGGTGGGTGGCATATGGCTTTGGTTTGCAAAGAGCTGGCAGCCGACACATTGTTGGACTAAGTCCTGGGCGTCTGCCCGGGCTGTCGGCCAATAAAAGCTTGTACGGAAGGCATTGCTTACAAGGGACCGAGCTGCAGCATGATGACCGCTGAGTCCAGCATGAATTTTAGCCAGGAGGTTCCGCCCTTCCTCTTCAGAGATGCACCTTTGAAGGACTCTGGTAGTGCTTTTCTTATAAAGCTCTCCCTCGTGGACTTTGTAGGCTTTGGATCGCCGCACTATGCAGCGTGCCTCATTTTGGTCCTCGGGGAGTTCCTGCCTAGTAAGGTAGGCGAGGAATGGTTCTGTCCACGGGGCGATGACGACCATTATTACGTGGGCTGAAGGTGTTATTTCGTTGGCAGAGCCTCCGATTGTGTCATAATGTTCGGTGTCGGGCAGTGCTGTTGGGTCCGGGCTGTTATTGTTCGGCTCCCCTTCCCATACTATGGATGGCTTGAAAAGCCTTTCCAAGAAGATGTTGGGGGGGACTACATCACGTTTTGTGCCGATGCGTGCGAGGACATCTGCCGCCTGATTATTTTCTTGGGCTATATGGTGAAATTCAAGCCCTTCGAACCGAGCTGACATTTTTAGGACGGCGTTGCGGTAAGTTGCCATTTTTGGATCCTTGGCATCGAAGTCTCCATTTATTTGGGATATAGCGAGGTTCGAGTCCCCGCGCACCTCTAGGCATTGAATGCCCATGGATACTGCCATCCAGAGGCCATGTAAAAGGGCCTCATATTCGGCTGCATTGTTGGAGTCTGTGTACATAATCTGGAGTACGATTGAACTGTGTCTCCTGTGGGGGACGTCAAAACGACGCCAGCCCCTAGTCCGACCAACATCTTGGAGCCGTCGAAATGCATGATCCAATTTGAATATGTGTCGTACTCTTTAGGGAGTTCGGCCTTCGTCCATTCTGCAACAAAGTCGGCCAAAACTTGCGACTTGATGGCTCGCCGTGGCTTATAAGTTATGTCAAACGGGAGGAGCTCAATGGCCCATTTTGCAATCCGGCCCGTTGCGTGACGGTTGTTTATAATATCGTTAAGTGGTACTTCCGAGGCTACCGTTATTGAACACTCTTGAAAGTAGTGTCGTAGCTTCCGGGATGCCATGAATACCGCGTACGCGATCTTTTGATAATGCTGGTACCGTGATTTGCACGGAGTGAGGACAGTGGACACATAATAGACCGGCTTTTGAAGGGGGAATTTGTGTCCGTCCATTTCTCGTTCAACGACGAGCACTGCGCTTACAACCTGATGTGTTGCTGCAATGTACAATAGCATTGGTTCGCCAATGTTTGGCATGGCCAGGACTGGGTTTGTTGCCAATATGGCTTTTATTTCGTCGAGTCCGGCCGTGGCTGCATCCGTCCATTCGAAGTGTGCGGTGTGCCGTAGGAGGCGGTAAAGGGGTAGGTCCTTTTCTCCCAAGCGGGAGATAAAGCGGCTTAGAGCCGCCACGCATCCGGTTAACTTTTGTATTTGTTTGAGGTCCTTTGGGATATCCAATTGTGACATAGCTCGGATCTTGGCTGGATTTGCTTCAATTCCTCGACCGGATACAATGAAGCCCAAGAGCTTTCCGGCTAGGACGCCGAAAATGCATTTTTCCGGGTTGAGCTTGATGTCGTATGTTCGGAGGTTATCAAATGTGAGCCTCAAGTCGTCTACTAGAGATTCGACATGTTTTGTTTTGACGACCACATCATCTACATATGCTTCCATTGTTTTGCCGATCTGGTTTGCCAGACATGTCTGAATCATGCGCTGATATGTTGCGCCGGCGTTTTTGAGCCCAAAGGGCATTGTGTTGAAGCAGAATGGGCCGTATGGTGTGATAAATGCCGTTGCGGCTTGGTCTGACTGTGCCACCTTGATTTGATGGTAGCTGTAATATGCGTCGAGGAAACACAATGAATCGTGTCCTGCGGTAGCGTCGGTAATTTGATCGATGCGGGGGAGGGGGAAGGGATCCTTTGGGCAAGCCTTGTTAAGGTCTTTAAAATCAACGCACAGGCGCCAGGATTTGTCCTTCTTTGGAACCATCACTAGGTTTGCTAGCCAGTCCGGATGTTTTATATCTCTGATTAATCCGGCCTCCAATAGCTTTGCTAGCTCCTCTCCCATGGCCTGTCTCTTAGGTTCGGAAAAACGCCAAAGAGCTTGTTTGACAGGTTTGAATCCTTTTAGGATATTTAAGCTGTGCTCGGCCAGCCTGTGTGGGATTCCTGGCATATCTGAAGGGTGCCAGGCAAAAATGTCCCAGTTCTCTCGTAGGAACTCTCGTAGTGCGGCGTCTACATCAGGGTTTAACTGTGCCCTGATAGAAGCTGCTTTATTGGGGTCCGTTGGATGGACCTGGAATTTGACTATTTCGTCCGCCGGTTTAAAGGAGGCGGACTTGGATCTTTTGTCGAGTACCACATCGTCCCTATTGACTATGGAGCGCAGCGCCGTCAGTTCCTCAGCCGCTAGGGCTTCGGATAGTGCCTCGAGGGCCAGTGCGGCTGTCTTGTTTTCGGCGCGGAGTGCTATGTATGGATCACTGGAGAGAGTGATGGTCCCGTTAGGCCCGGGCATCTTGAGCTTCATGTACCCGTAATGGGGTATTGCTTGGAAGATTGTAAACGCTTCCTGCCCTAGCAAAGCGTGATAACCGCTGCTGAACGGAGCCACATGGAACGTGACCTCTTCGGACCTGTAATTATCCGGCGTGCCAAACACCACATCTAGTGTGATTTTTCCTGTACAGCGCGCTTCCCGACTGGGGATTATTCCTCTAAAGGTTGTGCTGCTTCGCTCAATGCGGTTCCAGTCTATTTCCATTTTTTGAAGGGTTTCCTCATAAATGAGGTTCAATCCGCTGCCGCCGTCCATGAGTACCTTGGTAAGACGAAAGCCGTCCACTATTGGACTGAAGACCAATGCGGCTGGTGCTCGGGCTGTTCGAAATTTAGGTTCATCACTGGCATTAAAGGTATATCCGTGTCACTCCATGGGTTTATTGTTGCTACTTGGTAGACTTCGGCAAGGCTACGGAGTGTCCTTTTTCGCATATTATTTGATGCGAAAGTCTCGAAGACTGTTAGTACCGTATTGGAGTCTCTGGGGTGGCTTTTTGTGGCCTCCGGAATTAGGAGATCTTCGCCAATTTTGGCCACCTGCCGGAGTATCCAACATGCTCTAAGGCCGTGAGTTGGTGTGGCGTCCTCTGTACTGTGAATTTTACAGGGTCCATTAAGCCATCCTTCCAGTACGGTTCCATGCCCTGTAGAGGGTTTTTGCTTTTTGGTGTTTGACCCGGGTGTCTGGCGATGATGCACCCTTTTATTTCAGACTGGGTTTGTATTCAGGGCCGGATCGTCCCAAAATTTTATTTCGGTTTTCTAGGCGCTTTCCATCGCACAGTATTTTCATACAATGGATGCTAAGTCAGAGAAGCGTGTAATATCACGGCGACTTATGGCGTTGAGGATACCCTTGTCCATGCAATTATTGTAGAAGATTGAGACTGCGTCTTCCTCACGGCAGTCCCTTATCCTGTTCCTAACCAGGAGGAATCTGGCCCAGTAATGATGTACTGTTTCATCGGGCTCTTGCCTGATTTGGGATAGATCGCTTATGTTCGGGTGGGTGGGTGTAATTAAATCCAAAGCCTCACCCAATCCGAGGCTCAAAGGCCGAGGAATTTCCGAACTTGAAAATTTGGATTCCTGGATGTTGTCCAATGAATCCAACCCGTCGCCTGACTCTAAGTTCACGTTTTGAGTGATATCCTCCCCTCCGCGGGTATCCAGCTTGGAGGGATCGGGAATCAAGAAGTAGCTAGTCCTTAAGATAGATGAAGGGTCGCCGCACTGTCCCTCTACCACAACAATGTGATGGGTGACTTGGGGAGAGTTAATCTCTCTCAGATCGGGTTTAGGCCCAATCTGGTCATAATCCGTAGCGACTCCCAGGGCGGCGATGCGGTCCAAGAGCTCGTTTATGGAGGAGAGCTCCATTGGATCTAACTGCTCGGCGAGTTCCGAGCTGACATGAAGATTGTTTTCGATGGCTCGAGGGGTCATCGTCGGCGTAGAAGCCGAACAGGAGGTCATAAGAAAACCACCTAGCCGGAGGGTTTGGCCGACAGCCAAAGCTCCCTTAGCAATGGTGCCGTATTTAAAGACGGGACGAGGCATCCTTCCTGATGGCGACGACACAGAGGACTCTCAATGAAAGCACCAATGTCGGTGTCAAAACCGGCGGATCTCGGGTAGGGGGTCCCGAACTGTGCGTCTAGGCCGGATGGTAACAGGAGGTAAGGGACACGAAGTTTAACCCAGGTTTGGGCCCTCTTGATGGAGGTAAAACCCTACATCCTACTTGATTAATATTGATGATATGGGTAGTACAAGAGTAGATCTACCACGAGATCGGAGAGGCTAAACCCTAGAAGCTAGCCTATGGTATGATTGTTGTTCTATATGTTGTCCTACGGACTAAAACCCTCCGATTTATATAGACACCAGAGAGGGTTAGGGTTACACAAAGTCGGTTACAATTGTAGGAGATCTACATGTCCGTATCGCCAAGCTTGCCTTCCACGCCAAGGAAAGTCCCTTCCGGATACGGGGCGAAGTCTTCAATCTTGTATCTTCATAGTCCAGGAGTCCGGCTGAAGGTATAATCCGGCCATCCGGACACCCCCTAATACAGGACTCCCTCAGGGGGGCACCCCATAGAAACACAAGTTGATCATTGAGCTTTAGCCGTGTGCGGTGCCCCCCTCCACCATAATCCACCTCGGTAATATCGTAGCGATGCTTAGGCGAAGCCCTGTTCCGGTAGCAACATCATCACCATCATCAAGACGTCGTGCTGATGAAGCTCTCCCTTGAATCTCTACTCGATCGTTAGTTCGCGGGACGTCACCGAGCCGAACGTGTGCAGATTGCGGAGGTGTCGTATCTTCGGTACTAGATCGGTCGACTGTGAAGACGTATGACTACATCAACCGTGTTGTCATAATGCTTCCGCGTACGGTCTACAAGGGTACGTAGACGATACTCTCCTCTCTCGTTTCTATGCATCACCATGATCTTGCGTGTGCGTAGGAATTTTTTTGAAATTACTGCGTTCCTCAACAGTGGCATCCGAGCCAGGTCTATGTGTAGATGTTATATGCACGAGTAGAACACAAAGGAGTTGTGGGCGTGGGTATATACATATTTCTTGCCGTCACTAGTTGATTCTTGATTCAGCATAGTGTTGGATGAAGCGTCTCAGACCGACATTACGCGTACGCTTACGCGAGACTAGTTCTACCGACGTGTTTCGCACACAGGTGGCTAGTGGGTGTCTGTTTCTCCAACTTTAGTTGAATCGGATTCAATGAATAGGGTTCTTTCTGCATATCAAAAAGCAATCACTATACTATGTTGTGGTTTTTGATGCGTAGGTAAGAACGGTTCTTGCTCAGCCCGTAGCAGCCACGTAAAAGTTGCAACAACAAAGTAGATGACGTCTAACTTGTTTTTGCAGGGCTTGTTGTGATGCAATATGGTCAAGACGTGATGAGATATAAGTTGTTGTATGAGATGATCATGTTTTGTTGAAGTTATCGGCAACTGGTAGAAGCCTTATGGTTGTCTCTTTATTGCATAAGACGCAAGCGCCAAATAATTGCTTTACTTTATCGCTATGCGATAGCAATAGTTGCAAGAGCAATAGCTGGCGAGACGACCCTGTGATGACACATTGATAGAGATCAAGATGATGGAGATCATGGTGTCATGCCGGTGACGATAGAGATCATGACGGTACTTTGGAGATGGAGATCAAAGGCGCAAGATGATCAAGGCCATATCATGTCACATATTTTTATTGCATGTGATGTTTGTCCTTTATGCATCTTATTTTGCTCAGTTCGGTGGTAACATTATAAGATGATCTCTCACTAACTTTCAAGTCATAAGTGTTCTCCCTGAGTATGCACCGTTGCGACAGTTCGTCGCGCTGAGACACCACGTGATGATCGGGTGTGAGTGATAAGCTCTACGTTCACATACAACGGGTGCAAGCCAGTTTTGCACACGGGGAATACTCGGGTTAAACTTGATGAGCCTAGCATATGCAGATATGGCCTCAGAACACTGGAGACTGAAAGGTCGAGCGTGAATCATATAGTAGATATGATCAACATAGTGATGTTCACCATTGAAAACTACTCCATCTCACGTGATGATCGGACATGGTTTAGTTGATTTGGACCACGTGATCATTTAGATGACTAGAGAGATTTCTATCTAAGTGGGAGTTCTTAAGTAATATGATTAATTGAACTTTAATTTATCATGAACTTAGTCCTGATAGTATTTGCATAACTATGTTATAGATCAATAGCTCACGATGTAGCTCCCCGTTTATTTTTGATATGTTCCTAGAGAAAAACTATGTTGAAAGATGATAGTAGCAATGATGCGGACTAGGTCCGTGATCTGAGGATTATCCTCATTGCTGCACAGAAGAATTATGTCCTTGATGCACCGCTAGGTGACAGACCTATTGCAGGAGAAGATGCAGACGTTATGAACGTTTGACAAGCTCGGTATGATGACTACTAGATACTTTAGTGCACCATGCTTTACGGCTTAGAACCGGGACTTCAAAAATGTTTTGAATGCCACAGAGCATATAAGATGTTCCAAGAGTTGAAATTGGTATCTCATACTCATGCCCGTGTTAAGAGGTATGATAGTGCTTTGACAAGATGGAGGTGAATAGCTCAACGAGTGAGCATGTGCTCAGAATGTCTGAGCACTATAGTTTCTTGAATCAAGTGGGAGTTAATCTTCCAGATAAGACAGTAACTGAAAAAGTTCTCTAGGAACTATCACAAAGTTACTAGAACTTCGTGATGAACTATAATATGCAAGGGATAAGGAAAACAATTCCCAAGCTCTCCGCGATGCTAAAATCGGCGAAGGTAGAAATCAAGAAAAGCATCAAGTGTTGATGGTTAACAAGACCACTAGTTTCAAGAAAAGGGCAAAGGGATAGAAAGGGAACTTCAAGAAGAATGACAAACAAGTTGTCACTCCCATGAAGAAGCCCAAAGCTAGACCCAAGCCTGAAACTGAGTGCTTCTACTGCAAAGGAAATGATCACTAGAAGTGGAACTGCCCTAGATACTTGGCGGATAAGAAGGATGGTAACATGAACAAAGGTATATTTGAGATACATGTTATTGATGTGTACTTTACTAGTGTTTATAGCAAACCCCTTGGTATTTGATACTAGTTCAGTTGCTAAGAGTAGTAACTCGAAAGAGGAGTTGCAAAATAAACAAAGACTAGTTGAGGACGAGGTGACGATGTGTGTTGGAAATGATTCCAAGGTTGATAAGATCACCATCGCACACTCCCTTTAGCTTCGGGATTAGTGTTGAACCTAAAATAAATGTTATTTGGTGTTTGGATTGAGCATAATATGATTGGATCATGTTTATTGCAATACAGTTATTCATTTAAGTCAAAGAATAATTGTTATTTTGTTTACATGAATAAGACATTTTGTGGTCATATACCCAAGGTGAATGGTTTATTGAATCTCGGTCGTAGTGATACACATATTCATAATATTGAATCCAAAATATGCAAAGTTAATAATGATAGTGCAACTTATTTGTGGCACTGCCATTTAAGTCGTATTGGTGTAAAGCGCATGAAGAAACTCCATGCTGATGGTCTTTTTGAATCACTTGATGCTTGCGAACCATGCCTCATGTGCAAGATGACTAAGACTCCGTTCTCCGGAACAATGGAGCGAGCAACTGACTTATTGGAAATAATACATACTAATGTATGCAATCAGATAGGTGTTGAGGCTCGCGGCGGGTATCGTTATTTTTTGACCTTCACAGATGATTTGAGAAGATATGGGTATATCTACTTAATGAAACATAAGTCTGAAACATTTGAAAAGTTCAAAGAATTTCAGAGTGAAGTGGAAAATCATCGTAACAAGAAAATAAAGTTTATACGATCTGATCACGGAGGCAAATATTTGAGTTACGAGTTTCGTCTTCATTTGAAACAATGTGGAATAGTTTCGCAACTCACGCCACCTGGAAAGCCACAGCATAATGGTGAGTCCGAACGTTGTAATCGTACTTTATTAGATATGGTGCGATCTATGATGTCTCTTACCTATTTACCACTATCATTTTGGGGTTATGCATTAGAGACAGCTGCATTCACGTTAAATAGGGCACCATCTAAATCCGTTGAGATGACACCGTATGAACTATGGTTTGGCAAGAAACCAAAACTGTCGTTTCTTAAAGTTTGAGGTTGTGATGCTTATTTGAAAAAGTTTCAAACTGAGAAGCTTGAACCCAAATCGGAGTAGTGCGTCTTCATAGGATACCCAAAAGAAACTGTTGGGTACACCTTCTATCACAGATCTGAAGGCAAGATATTGTGTTGCTAAGAATTGATCCTTTCTAGAGAAGGAGTTTCTCTCAAAAGAAGTGAGTGGGAGGAAAGTAGAACTTGATAAGGTAATTGTACCTTCTCCCGAATTGGAAAGTAGTTCATCACAAGAAATCAGTTCCAGTGATTCCTACAGCAATTAGTGAGGAAGCTAATGATGATGATCATGAAACTTCAGATCAAGTTACTACCGAACCTCGTAGGTCAACCAGAGTACGGTCCGCACCAGAGCGGTACGGTAATCCTGTTCTGGAAGTCATGTTACTAGACCATGACGAACCTACGAACTATGAGGAAGCGATGATGAGCCCGGATTCCGCAAAATGGCTTGAGGCCATGAAATCTGAGGTGGGATCCATGTATGAGAACAAAGTATGGACTTTGATTGACTTGCCCGATGATCGGTGAGTAATTGAGAATAAATGGATCTTCAAGAGGAAGACAGACGCTGATAGTAGTGTTACAATCTACAAAGCTCGAATTGTTGCAAAATGTTTTCGACAAGATCAAGGTGTTGACTACGATGAGATTTTCTCACTCGTATCGATGCTTAAAAGTCCGTCCGAATCATGTTAGCAGTTGCCGCATTTTATGAAATCTGGCAAATGGATGTCAAAACTGCATTCCTTAATGGATTTCTTAAAGAAGAGTTGTATATGATGCAACTAGAGGGTTTTGTCAATCCTAAAGGTGCTAACAAAGTGAGCAAGCTCCAGCGATCCATCTATGGACTGGTGCAAGCATCTCAGAGTTGGAATATACACTTTGATAGTGTGATCAAAGCATATGGTTTTATACAGACTTGCGGTGAAGCCTGTATTTACAAGAAAGTGAGTGGGAGCACTACAACATTTCTGATACGTATATGTGAATGACATATTCTTGATCAGAAATAATGTAGAATTTTCTAGAAAGCATAAAGGAGCGTTTGAAAGGAGTTTTTCAAAGAAAGACCTCGGTAAAGCTACTTACATATTGAGCATCAAGATCTATAGAGATAGATCAAAACGCTTGAAGTATTTTTTAATGAGTACATACCTTGACAAGTTTTTGAAGTAGTTTAAAATGGAACAATCAAAGAAAGAGTTCTTGTCTGTGTTGCAAGGTGTGAAGTTGAGTAAGACTCAAAGCCCAACCAAGGCAGAAGATAGAGAGAGAATGAAAGTCATTCCCTATGCCTCAGCCATAGGTTCTATAAGGTATGCCATGCTGTGTACTAGACCTATTGTATACCCTGCCCTGAGTTTGGCAAGGGATTACAATTTTTGATCTAGGAGTAGATCACTGGACAACGGTCAAAACTATCCTTAGAGGACTAAGGAATTATTTCTCGGTTATGGAGGTGATAAAGAGTTCGTTGTAAAGAGTTACACCGATGCAAGCTTTGACACCGATCTGGATGACTCTAAGTCACAATCCGGATACATATTGTAAGTGGGAGAAATTAGCTAAAGTAGCTCTGTGCAGAGCATTGTAGACATAGAAATTTGCAAAATACATACAGATCTGAATTTGGCAGACCCGTTGACTAAACTTCTCTCACAAGCAAAACATGATCACACCTTAGTACTCTTTGGGTGTTAATCACATGGTGATGTGAACTAAGATTACTGACTCTAGTAAACCCTTTGAGTGTTGGTCACATGGCAATGTGAACTATGGGTGTTAATCACATGGTGATGTGAACTATTGGTGTTAAATCACATGGCGATGTGAACGAGATTATTGACTCTAGTGCAAGTGGGAGACTGAAGGAAATATGCCCTAGAGGCAATAATAAAGTTGTTATTTATATTTCCTTATATCATGATAAATGTTTATTATTCATGCTAGAATTGTATTAACCGGAAACTTAGTGCATGTGTGAATACATAGACAAACAGAGTGTCACTAGTTTGCCTCTACTTGACTAGATCGTTGAATCAATGATGGTTATGTTTCCTAACCATAGACATGAGTTGTCATTTGATTAACGGGATCACATCATTAGAGAATGATGTGATTGACTTGACCCATCCATTAGCTTAGCATGATGATCGTTTAGTTTGTTGCTATTGCTTTCTCCATAACTATACTTGTTCCTATGACTATGAGATCATGCAACTCCCAAAATATCGGAGGAACACTTTGTGTGCTACCAAACGTCATGACGTAACTGGGTGATTATAAAGGTGCTCCATAGGTGTATCCGATGGTGTTTGTTGAGTTGGCATGGATCAAGATTAGGATTTGTCACTCCGATTGTCGGAGAGGTATCTTTGGGCCCTCTCAGTAATGTACATCACAATAAGCCTTGCAAGCAATGTAGCTATTGAGTTAGTCATGGGATATATCATTACGGAATGAGTAAAGAGACTTGCTAGTAACGAGATTGAACTAGGTATTGAGATATCGACAATTGAATCTCAGGCAAGTAACATACCAATGACAAAGGGAACAACGTATCGTTATGCGATTTGATTGATAAAGATATTCATAGAATATGTAGGAACCAATATGAGCATCTATGTTCCGCTATTGGTTATTGACCGGAGACATGTCTCGGTCATGTCTACATAGTTCTCTAACCCGTAGGGTCCGCACGCTTAACGTTCGGTGACGATCGGTATTACAAGTTTATGTGTTTTGATGTACTGAAGGTATTTCGGAGTCCCGGATTTGATCACGGGCATAACAAGGAGTCTCGAAATGGTCGAGACGTAAAGATCAATATATTGGAAGCCTATGTTTGGACATCGGAATGGTTCCGGGTGAAAACGGGAGTATACCGGAGCACCGGGAGGTTACCGGAACCCCCCGGGAGGTATATGGGCCTTATTGGGCCTTAGTGGGACATAGGGGAAAGGAGCAAAGGAGGGGGCATGCCCCCAAGCCCAATCCGAATTGGGAGGGGGGCCGGCCCCCTTTCCTTCCTCCTCCCTCCTCCTTCCTTCTCTCCTAAATCCAACAAGGCAAGGGGGGAATCCTACTCCCAGTGGGAGTAGGACTCCCCTTGGGGCGCGCCTAGGAGGCCGGCCCCTCCCCCTCCTCCACTCCTTTATATACAGGGAGGGGGAACCCCATAGAAACACAAGTTGATCATTGATCTTTAGCCGTGTGTGGTGCCCCCCTCCACCATAATCCACCTCGGTAATATCGTAGCGGTGCTTAGGCGAAGACCTGTTCCGATAGCAACATCATCGCCGTCATCACCCCGTCGTGCTGCCGAAACTCTCCCTCGAAGCCCTACTATACCGTGAGTTCGCGAGACGTCACCGAGCCGTACGTCTGCAGATCGTGGAGGTGCCGTATCTTCGGTACTAGATTGGTCGATCGTGAAGACGTACGACTACATCAACCGTGTTGTCATAATGCTTCCACTTACGGTCTACAAGGGTACATAGACGATACTCTCCCCTCTCATTGCTATGCATCACCATGATCTTGCGTGTGCGTAGGAATTTTTTTGAAATTACTGCGTTCCTCAACACTTCTATGACTTAAGATATTACTTTTGGGATAACCCACATCTTTATAAAGAAGGACTAGATGGTGTTATTAGATGTTGTATACCTGTGCATTAATAGGAACAAATCCTATGGAAATGTCATTCTGAAGATTATGGAGGGCATCATGTGGGAGATAGAATGGGCACAAGGTATTACAATCTGGTTTTTATTAGCCTGCTCTTTTCAAAGATGCCCGTAAGTTTGTCTTGTCTTATGATAAATGTCAAAGACCTGGTAATATTGGTAAGTATCAGGAAATTCCTATGAATTATTAACTTGTTTTTGAACCATTTGATGTTTGGGGCTTTGACTATATGGGACATTTTCCTTCCTCTAATGGGTATACACATATTTTGGTTGTTGTTGATTATGTCACTAAGTGGGTAGAAACAATTCCAACTAGCAGTGCTGATCATAACACCTCCATTAAAATGCTTAAAGAAATTATCTCCCAAGGTTTGGAGTCCCTAGATATTTAATGACTGATGGTGGTTCACACTTTATTCATGGTGCTTTCTGTAAAATGCTTGCTAAATATGATGTCAACCATAGAATTCCATCACCCTATAATCCTCAATCTAGTGGTCAAGTTGAACTTAGCAATAAAGAAATAAAATTAATATTATAAAAAAATTGTTAATAGGTCTCGAAAGAGTTGGTCTAAGAAACTTGATGATGCACTTTGGGCCTATAGAACAGCTTATAAAAATCCTATGGGTATGTCTCCATACAAAATGGTTTATGGAAAAGCTTGTCATTTGCCTCTTGAGTTAGAATATAAAGCATCTTGAGCAATTAACACCAGTGCACGTCGGTCCTAAACAAACGGTTTTTAACCCCTTTCCGCGATGGCATTTGAAACCGTCGTGAAGTGAGTGTGGGCGATGGGGGGGGGTCCTTCCCACATGACCCAGAAACCACCGTGGATAGGGCTACAGTACTCCTACTCATTTCTACTTGCATTTCCATCGCAGTCGGTATTCTGTGGTGCTACGTTTACGATGCACGGCCCATCACATACGGTTCACTATTATAGAACGTGTATGATGTGCATCCCATCACAAATGGTTCACCATTAAGAAGATTAGCTAATCATCATAAGAGTATCGGACAGGATTACGAAACGTCGGACCGTCGTAACATCGTCGTACACGACAACTATCGCACACGCATCCTATGGTGCAACGTTTATGATGCATACTTCATCAGAAACTGTTCATGGTTGTGAATCATGTACGATAAGGCAACTAACATAAATGTTTAGCTTGCCCACACCGTTTGTGATATTGTCTGACATTGCACACGGTTTGCAAATGGCAACTCTGTGCATGCTTGCACACATTTCCTCTCTGTGAACCGTCTCAGATTATGGTGCATATCGCAAATGTTTGTGTTTTACCGACCATGTGTGCCGTAACAACTTGGAGATCGTAATTTCACCCTAATTTATTTGCTGCTTTTGCAAATTGTACCGGATTTGGATTTGAATTTGAATGTATGCTACAACTTTATTCATATCCATGAGGTTCAAACAACTAATGCATTATTCGATTCATAGGTACATATGTTCAAGAATTACATAAGAACCAAATAAATAATGATGAACCACAGTTGTATACTTGTACTATTAAAGACGGTAAAGAAAGAGGCGAAATATATTCTGGTTTCTGCAAAATGTGAAGCAGAATGCCCATATTGTGCCCTCCTCCAAGCAGAAGGCACGCACGAATCTAGTCCAACCTCTTGCGACAACCGACCGCCCATCCTTCACGATCTTCATGAAAACATCTAGATAATCATCGTGTTCTGTTATAAATACTTTAACCTTTGCATGCCCACCAATCATGTAGTTTGAGAGGTAATCTTGAGTAAACTGCTTTGGCAACCACTGCAAAGGAAAAAGATTCAGACATTGTCATCTAACACAACTCATTATGGGCAGTAAAAAGAAGGCTGCAGAGTTCTTACTTACCATCCTGCAGTTCGCTGTTGTCTTGAATAAAGTGTAAACAAATAGTTTAATTGCCATCTTTGGACCCATTTTACTAACAATGTTTATCAACTTCCTCACTTGATGTTGGTTCATCGATATCTCATTGCCCCATACGCAGAAAGGGTCAAAGCGTAGATCTTTACCAATGACATATGTACCTAAAAGCACCAAGTTAATATTAGAAGCTAAACAACAATTGCACAATGATGTAGCACAACACTCTTTTATAATATGTCTATATACATCTGTATGTGGTAGTCCATTTGAAATCTCTAAAAAGACAAATATTCAGGAACGAAGGGAGTATCTTATAACATCCAATATACTCACATATTAGATTAATTAACATCTTATATTATGGGCTGGAAGGAGTTTAGTGCATTCTTACAAATTATCGGCTAATTAACTACTGTTGTATCCAGGGGTTACAGTTAGTTTGAGCTAGTTCGGGCTCAAATAGCCCTAAAGTATATCTAAACATGAGGGCTAGTTTGAGCTAGTTGCATCTGTAACCCACCCAAAAAAACTATCCAACCCAAGAGGTGCTAATTGGAGCTAGTTCTCCTAGTGCATTTATTGTGAATCTAACCTTGCCATCCAAACAACTCTTTGGATGGAGTTAGTTCAGGGTTAGTAATGAGCTAGAAACTAACTCTAACCTCTAGCTAAGTTGAGTATCCAAACAGGGTTGTTGTTGTTGTTGTTGTTGTTGTTGTTGTTGTTGTTGTTGTTGTTGTTGTTGTTGTTGCTCTTCTACGTATATCTAGACATCATTAGAACATTAATGTAACACTCTTCCCTGTTGCTATGTAGCCTAGGATTGCATATTTAGACATTAAGTATAGTGCATGTTGCTATGTAGCCTTTGATATATTACACATGGCCCTAGTTAACCTAACGATAAATGGGTTGCAGATATATTCAGTTAAAAGTCTGATTCACCGATTAGTCCCATATCAGCCGCCGGCCTATATGGTACCAGCTACTGATATCCTGAACAGTGAGCAGATATAAGCCATGGGATGAAACTAACCTCGATGGAAAACAATAGTCGTTCCCAAAATTGTCCTGTTTAGGTACATCGAGAAGCATGTTAAGCACAACAGTTCATACTTGCACATATAGAACATCACATTGTGAATAACTGGAATAAACAAGGCATACTACGAACAACCAAAGATATCATTTGAAATTGGACATATGCTAACTACAAACAACTGAACAATCAAAAAACTTTAAAAGAGGCATATGCTAGCTATAACAGGCTTAACATCAAGCAAATATATGCATTCCTATCGGTATGTTTAAAACTGGATTGATGAAATGTACTGCACAGTAAATAATTGCACATATAGAGCATCACATTGTGAACAACTGAAATAAACAAGGCATACTGCAAACAACCAGATATAGCAATTAAAACTAGACATATTATCACTACACTACAAAAGGGACTCGACAAACAAATCATGGGTTTTCCCCTATGAAGAGGCATGACAAAACAAATCATGGGTTTCCTCACTTGTCACAGATGGGCTCATTCCCGTGGGAAGAGCACCGACCCTGGATGCGCTCCATGTTGTCGCAGATGGGATCCTTCCCCTTGGAAGAGCACGGTTGTAGGGTGCCCTCCCCGATGTCGCAGACGGGCGCTTTCCCCTTGAAAAAGCAGATGTGCTCTTTCCCCTTGGAAGAGGCGGAGAGGGTGCCCTCCTCGTGGTCGCTGTCGATGAGGTCTGACTTGGAAGCTGTGGATCCCAAGCCAGCGTCGCAGAACATGTCCTTTAAAAATGACAAAAGGGGATCGATGGCGATGTAGAATGGAAAATTGTTGACAACGAGCAAGAGGAGATCAGCGACGGGGCCATGGATGAGATCGACGGTGGTTGAACCCGAGGGGTTGGGTGTGGGCCACTTAACCTATGACATAGCCCGCCTCAGGCCGTCGCTGTTGATGACCTCGATGTCGTAGCCGGCGGATGAGACATGCCCGCATACTCTAGCCCACTGCTTGAGTGCCTGCCGCCAGTAATGGTCATCAGCTTCCTCGGCGACGTCGGGCGAAGAGACCGCTATACACCTCTTTTGGGCCAGTCACTCCTCGAGCTCCACGGGAAGCGTAGCCAGGCTTAGGCTGCGACGCTCTGGAGTGGGGGACGGGGATCTGTGGGAAAGGGGGCGTTTGGCAGGCATCATCTAAGAAACTCAGGGCGGCCTGGGTATGGAAATTGGTGGATAAGCTGCATGGGCAAACCGACGGATGTTGACGATGGAGGCCTTGCGGCGGCGACAGCGGTAGCGGGGACCTTGTTAGGGTTCCAGGGAGGGAGGGGGTGCGTGTGTGTCTGCACGCCCGAGAAGGTTTTGGTGTGTGTGTGTGTGTGTGGAGGGGGGGGGTTGAGGAAATGACGCGGGTATTGAAAATTTTACTACGCGGGAGTCAAACACGGGATTGAAATGCCGGGCTATTGAAAATTTTGATGATAGTGCATCGCACACAGTCTGGAGATAACAACCGTGTGTTATGAAACAGAAAAACCCTCAAGGCGGGCAGATATTTTCTAGGGATGCAGGCGGGATTGGGAACAAGAAACATCGCACACGGTCCGGATATAACAACCATGTGTTATGAAACAGAAAAACCCTCGAGGCGGGCAGATATTTTTGAGAGGGGGAGCCTCGTGGAGCCCAATGTACTGTGTGGATGTGTGCGTGACAGGTGCACCGACATGGCACACGGTTAGTTTGAGTGAACCGTGTCTATTGCGTCATCCGACTTATCTAATGTTCATAAATTTGGTGAAAAATGACGCGGGAGAGGGTCAGAACACGAACACACTTGCATGTGGACCAAATTTATGTATCAAAAGGGTGGTTTGATTTTCAAATACCAAATGCAACTTCGATGTGGCACCTCTCTCGCAAAGCGCACTGTATTGCTTGCCCCCACCCCCCTCGTGTCGGCACGAAGGGAATCCTAAGCTATGAATGCATGCCTCCTCCACCCCAACCGAGGATCACCCTAGCAAAGTGCGAAGTAGCTAGCAGCCCCCTCCTCCCTTGTGACGGCATGAAGGGAATCCTAAGCTATGAGTGCATCCCACCCCCAACCGAGGTTCATTCACCTAGCAAAGTGCGAACTAGCTATCCGCCCGCCCTCCCTCGTGTCGGCACGAAGGGAATCCTAAGCTATGAATGCATGCCCCCCAACCGAGGTTCACCCTACCAAAGTGCGGAGTAGCTAGCAGCCCCCACCCTCATGTTGGCACGAAGGGAATCCTAAGCTATGAATGCATGCCCCCCAACCGAGGTTCACCTAGCAAAGTGCAAAGTAGCTAGCAGCCCTCCCTTGTGTCGGCACGAAGGGATTCCTAATCTATGAATGCATGCCCCCCAACCGAGGTTCACCTAGCAAAGTGTGAAGTAGCTAGCAGCCCCTCCCTCATGTCAGCACGAAGGGAATCCTAAGCTATGAGTGCATGCCCCCCAATCGAGGTTGACCCTAGCAAAGTGCGAACTAGCTAGAAGCCACCCCTCCCTCATGTTGGCACGAAGGGAATCCTAAGCTATGAATGCATGTCCCCGACCGAGGTTCACCTAGCAAAGTGCGAAGTAGCTAGCAGCCCCCCTCTTGTGTCAGCACGAAGGGAATCCTAAGCTATGAATGCATGCCCCTCCCCCAACCGAGGTTCCCCTAGCAAATTGCGAAGTAGCTAGCAGCCCCCACCCCCCTCGTGTCGCCACGAAGGGAATCCTATGCTATGAATGCATGCCCCTCAACTGAGGTTCACCTAGCAAAGTGCGAAGTAGCACCCCCCACACACTTTCAGTCGGTGGGCCAGAGAGGCATATATCTCAGCAAGATGGATCGTAAAACGGACCAAGAATAATCAACCTTGGTCGTACAACCTCTCTCTTGTTGTTGGTCGAAGTGATGGCCGTCCATGCAACCCCGGAGATGGGCTAGCTCGCCAATAATCACGCAAGTAGCTAGTCCCCGAAGACAACCACTGCATGTGTGTGGCCCAAACATATGTATGGAGAGGTGTGTTTTTGAGTAACAATGGAACAACTTTGATGTGGCACCGTGATTTCGAACTAGAAATCCCCAGATTGAGTGAGGGTTAGGTTGACGATGCATATGTATGTTACACCACACTTCAAGCCAACGACGGGGATTCATGCATGCATGCATGCATAGTATATGCGCTCAAACTTAATTAGGTCTGAATCTCACCACGACCTATACTACGATAACACGAACCAAATGAAGAATCCACCATGGTAACCTATCTTGTTGTTGGTCAGGTGATCATGGATGCCCACGCGGGCCCACGAATATATAGGCTTGTCACCGATAACCACGCGAGGGAGTGTACCGTTCGAAGGCAACCACTACATACATATGTATGGAGGTGATGCGTGCATGCATGTTTGAATACACAACATTGATGTGGCACGTGTGTCAAAAATCATACACTATCTCCCACACAGAGCGAGATCGGTTCATGATGTGGCATTGTACTAGCCTCTTCGACTCGATGGGAGGGATTCATGCGTACACATGCATGTGTGTGTGCTCAAGCTGTATCATGTATGTCATCCCAAAGCAAAAATAATAATCCCCTCCTATGTCAAATTAACTTCTCTTGTTGTCAGGCAAAAAGTAGTGATGGACCAAGCGGGCCACAAATGGAAAGGATCGATATCGCTGATAACCGCTTAAGTGGGTGCGAGAGGACAACCACCATGGCTTTGCATGTGGGCCAAACATATATATGTTGAATACCAAAAATTCACAACTTTGATGTGCCACATGCCTCAAAAACCGTAAACCATGCACCCACACAGAGCGAGGTTCATACCAAGCGTACTACATATATGATGTTCCCCTTCCCCCTCTTCACTGCATACTATATGCTCCTGCCGTAATATATGTAACCCAAAAGAATCCTCATCGATGGTGAAATTAATGAACCTCTCCCGATGTCGGTCAAAGTGATGCATGCATGCATCGATGATGGCCTCGTGGGCCCACAGATGGAAGCGTCACACGCGAGTGTTCTAGCTAGGATATGCATGTGGCCCAAAAAGGTGCTGTGTGATGTTTGAATAACCAATTTCAAAATTTTGATGTGGCACATGCCTAGGAAACCAAAAAGTCCCGACACTGAGTGAGGTATACTTGTTCACGGACGCGTACGTATAGTGTTGGGGATCGTTGCAGAAATTAAAAAATTTCTACGCATCACCAAGATCAATCTATGGAGTTTACTAGCAACGAGAGGGGAGTGCATCTTCATGCCTTTGAAGATCGCGATGCGGAAGCGATGCAAGAACGCGGTCGGTGGAGTCGTACATGAAGCAATTCAGATCGCGGCCGATTCCAATCTAAGCACCAAACAACGGTGCCTCCGTGTTCAACACACGTGCAGCCCGGTGACGTCTCCCGCGCCTTGATCCAGCAAGGAGAGAGGGAGAGGTTGGGGAAGACTCCGTCCAGCAGCAGCATGACGGAGTGGTGGTGGTGGAGGAGCGTGGCACTCCAGCATGGCTTCGCCAAGCACTGCGAGAGACGAGGAGGGAGAGGGGTAGGGCTGCGCCAAGAGAGAGGGAGACTCGTGTCTCTGCCAGCGCCAAAACCCCCACTATATATAGGGGAAGGGGAGGGGGCGCCGGCCCCCTAGATCCATCTAGAGGGGGGGTGGCCCCTCGGGGGGGGGGGGGGGGGGGCAGCAGCCCCTTAGGGTTTCCAACCCTAGGCGCCTTGGGCCCTGGGGGGGGGGGCACCAGCCCACTAAGGGGCTGGTTCCCACCCAACTATAGCCCATTAGGTCCTTCGGGGCAGGTGGACCCTCCCGGTGGACCCCCGGAACCCCTTCAGTGGTCCCGGTACAATACCGATAAAGCCCGAAACCTTTCTGGTCACTGAAACTGGACTTCCCATATATAAATCTTTACCTCCGAACCATTCTGGAACTCCTCGTGACATCCGGGATCTCATATGGACTCTGAACAACATTCGGTAACCACGTACATCTATTCCCTATAACCCTAGCGTCATCGAACCTTAAGTGTGTAGTCCCTACGGGTTCGGGAACTATGCAGACATGACCGAGACATCTCTTTGGCCAATAACCAACAACGGGATCTGGATACCCATGTTGGCTCCCACATGTTCCACGATGATCTCAGCGGATGAACCACGATGTCATGGATTCAATCAATCCCGTATACGATTCCCTTTGTCTACCGGTTTAGCACTTGCCCAAGATTCGATCGTCGGTATACCGATACCTTGTTCAATCTCGTTACGGCAAGTCTCTTTACTCGTTCCGTAACACATCATCCCGTGACCAACCCCTCAGTCACATTGAGCTCATTACGATGATGTCTTATTGAGTGGGCCCAGAGATACCTCTCCGTCATACGGAGTAACAAATCCCAGTCTCGATTCGTGCCAACCCAACAGATACTTTCGGAGACACCCATAGTGCACCTTTATAGCCACCCAGTTATGTTGTGACATTTGGCACACCCAAAACATTCCTATGGTATCTGGGAGTTGCACAATCTCATGGTCTAAGGAAAAGATACTTGACATTAGAAAAGCTTTAGCATACGAACTACACGATCTTGTGCTAGGCTTAGGATTGGGTCGTGTCCATCACATCATTCTCCTAATGATGTGATCCCGTTATCAACGACATCCAATGTCCATGGTCAGGAAACCATAACCATCTATTGATCAATGAGCTAGTTAACTAGAGGCTCACTAGGGACATGTTGTGGTCTATGTATTCACACATGTATTACAATTTCCGGATAACACAATTATAGCATGAATAATAGAAAATTATCATGAACAAGGAAATATAATAATAACCATTTTATTACTGCCTCTAGGGCATATTTCCAACAGTCTCCCACTTGCACTAGAGTCAATATTCTAGTTACATTATGATGAATCGAACACCCATAGAGTTATGGTGTTGATCATGTTTTGCTTGTGGAAGAAGTTTAGTCAACGGATCTGCGACATTCAGGTCCGTATGCACTTTACAAATCTCTATGTGTCCATCTTGAACATTTTCACGAATGGAGTTGAAGCGACGCTTGATATGCCTAGTCTTCTTGTGAAACCCGGGCTCCTTGGCAAGGGCAATAGCTCCAGTGTTGTCACAGAAGAGAGTCATTGGGCCCGACGCATCAGGAATAACTCCTAGGTCGGTAATGAACTCCTTCATCCAGATTGCTTCATGTGCTGCCCCCGAGGCCGCCATGTACTCCACTTCACATGTAGATCCCGCCATGACGCTTTGTTTGCAACTGCACCAGCTAACTGGCCCACCATTCAAAATATACACGTATCTGGTTTGTGACTTGGAGTCATCCAGATCTGTATCGAAACTAGCATCGACGTAACCCTTTACGACGAGCTCTTCGTCACCTCCATAAATGCGAAACATATCCTTAGTCCTTTTCAGGTACTTCAGGATATTCTTGACTGCTGTCCAGCGTTCCATGCTGGGATTACTTTGGTACCTTCATACCAAACTTACGACAAGGTTTACATCAGGTCTGGTACACAGCATGGCATACATAATAGACCCTATGGCCGAGGCATAGGGGATGACACTCATCTTTTCTCTATCTCCTGTCGTGGTCGGGCATTGAGTCGCGCTCAATCTCACACCTTGCAATACAGGCAAGAACCCCTTCTTGGACTGATCCATATTGAACTTCTTCAATATCTTGTCAAGGTACGTGCTTTGTGAAAGACCAATGAGGCCTCTTGATCTAACTCTATAGATCTTGATGCCTAATATGTAAGAAGCTTCTCCAAGGTCCTTCATTGAAAAACACTTATTTAAGTAGGTCTTTATGCTTTCCAAGAGTTCTATATCATTTCCCATCAATAGTATGTCATCCACATATAATATGAGAAATGCTACAGAGCTCCCACCCACTTTCTTATAAACACAGGCTTCTCCATAAGTCTGTGTAAACCCAAATGCTTTGATCATCTCATCAAATCAAATGTTCCAACTCCGAGATGCTTGCACCAGCCCATAGATTGAGCGTTGGAGCTTGCACACCCTGTCAGCATTCTTAGGATCGATAAAACCTTCTGGCTGCATCATATACAGTTCTTCCTTAAGGAAACCATTAAGGAATGCTGTTTTGACGTCCATTTTCCATATCTCATAATCATAGAATGCGGCAATTGCTAACATGATTCGGACAGACTTCAGCTTCGCTACGGGTGAGAAGGTCTCATCGTAGTCAACCCCTTGAACTTGTCGATAACCCTTAGCGACAAGCCGAGCCTTATAGATGAAAGTGCGTTATATCGACTAGAGGAGGGGGGGGGGGGGTGAATAGGCAATTTTTATGAAAGTCTTCAAAACGTGAAGGTTATGAAGACAAACAGTACAGATATGCCTATCACTTAAGCAGCGGAAGTTAGATTACACTAGGCAAGCCACGGTCAAGTATTCAATAGAGTGAAAGCACAAGACAAGTAGCTGCAGTGTAATAAGGATCAGGTAGGAAGAAGTTATGAAGCCAAACAAATCATACAGTTATGTTGTGAAGACAGAAGATAAAGCAAGCATGCAATGGCTTCACAATGTGTAACAGTAAGTAAAAGGAAGTGAAGATGAAACCAGTGACACGCTGAAGACAATGATTTGTTGGACTAGTTCCAGTTGCTGTGACAACTGTACATCTGGTTGGAGCGGCTAGGTATTTAAACCAAAGGACACACAGTCCCGGACACCCAGTCCTGAACACGCAGCTCAGGACACCCAGTCCTCACCGTTTTCTCCTTGAGCTAAGGTCACACAGACCTCGCCCAATCACTCTGGTAAGTCTTCAAGGTAGACTCCCAAACCTTCACAGACTTTGTTCACCGGCAATCCACAATTTCTCTTGGATGCTCAGAACGCGGAGCCTAACCGGCTGGAGGATGGACAGTCCTCAAGTGTAATAAGTCTTCAGATCACTCAGACAAGAAGACTTAAGTGATGCCCAATTTACTCTGGCTCTGGGTGGTTAGGGCTTTTCTCCTCGCTAGGGGAATTTTCTCTCAAAGGCTTCGAGGTGGGTTGCTCTTAAACGACAAAAGCCGTGCACTGAAATCTGAGCAGCCAACCGTTTATGGTTGTAGGGGATGGACTATTATAGCCACTGGGCAACCCGGCCTGATTTGTCCAAAATGACCCTGGGTCACTAAGGAACTGACACGTGTACCAACGGTTAGATTTCAAACTCACACGGCCACTTTACTTGAGCTACAAGTAAAGCAGACTTGTCCGACTTAGACAACATTTGCTCTCATAGTCTTCGCTCGAAGATATAGGTTTTGAATTAGGCATCACTTCAGTCATTCTGACTGGTTCTCTTGGACCCCACTTAACAGTACGGTGGTTCCTATGACTCAACACAAATGAAATAAAACTACAAAGAATCTAAGTCTTCGAGTTCCATAGGCTTCACGCGGTGTCTTCTCTTGTCATAGTCTTCAATGTGAATATCTTCAAATACCACCATTGTCTTCAATGTCTTCGTACATTTTTAGGGGTCATCTCTGGTAGTAAAACCGAATCAATGAGGGACTTCTACCTGTGTTATCCTGCAATTTTCACAAACACATTAGTCCCTCAACTAGGTTTGTCGTCAATACTTCAAAACCAACTAGGGGTGGCACTAGATGCACTTGCAATCTCCCCCTTTTTGGTGATTGATGACAAACTAGTTGAAGTTTTCAACGGGGAATATAATTTGTGAAATTGTAAAGGAATTGTCTTCATAAGCTGCAAGGGCTCCCCCCTGAAGATGTGCATATAAGTAATTTGCTTCTGGAATGCAAATGCACATGGCAGGTTGTACTTGTGGAAATCCACTTCAACTTATGATGACAATCCACCATGCATGTAAAAGTATATGAAGAGAATGACATGCATAATGAAAAATGGACATCTGCGGAATGATATAAGTGCGGAATTTATCGTCGTACATGCGGAATTTATCTTCGCAAAAACATAGTGGCAAACAAGTAGCAGACGACCATCGAGTTTAAGTGTTACAACTCAAAGAACCAAGTGTAGCAAAACGAGAGTTGTAAGCATGAAGCAAAATGTAGCAAAATATAAAGGCACCCGCCCATAGTGACCCGCTTGAAGACTATAAACATCATATGCTTCTCCCCCTTTTGTCAGTGATGACCAAAAAGGTTTGAAGACATAGAGTTTTCTACGCGTTCCCAGGCGCAGCAGGGTCGGTGGAGGCGTTTGGCGGTGCAAACGACCTTGGTGCAGATTCGACGTGCGCTGAAGGAGGTGGAGGTGATGTAGCGTCGTCTTCTTCTTCGATAATCCTGGCAGTTACGGTGGTAGCAGAGGAAGAGAACTCCGAATCTTCAAGTGAGGGAGTTCTGTGAAGCATTGCCCTTCGAGGAGGCGTGGAGTCAAATTTGAAGCGCTCTGTGAAGCCATCCTCTTGAAGTTCAGCTTCAGGACACATCATCGTGAGCCCTTTCCAAGTGCGGCGACAGGTTTCGTGTGCAACAAATGCATTCTTGGTTGCAAGATTTCTGGTATGATTGACGTCCTCCATGATGCTTTTCATCTGCCTCTTGAGCCAGTCGTGATGCCTGTCCTGCTTTTGGTGAAGAGCCAAAAGAAGCTCTCGGTCATTGAGGGCACGAGCGCGCTTCTTGGGTTGCTGATCAGCTGGGCTGTCAGTGGCTTCAGTAGATGCAGGTGCACGTGTGGTGCCAGCCAACGGATACACTCTGGAGATGGTTGCAACACCTTCATCATTCTGAGTGAAGCTTTGGTGTTCTGCATTCTGAAGACTTAATGGTTGCTTGGCAGGCTCAGGATATATAGCTTCAGCAGAGGTGTCCACATCTGGCAAGAAGATCCGATGGTTGCGGGCTGAGGGCTGATATGAAATCGCAGAATGAAGCTTGATCAGCTGCATAACCCAAGGAGCATAAAACTTCAAGCCAAATAAATCTGAGCCGGATGCCGCAAGCTGGCGTATGAAGAAGTCCTGCGCATTGAAGCATCTGCCATGAAGGATGTAGAATATGAGAGTCTTCATTGCACCCTCAACCTTGGCATGTGGAGAGTGTCCCTTGATGGGCCAGAGAGTCGGCCTGATGATGTGATATATGGTTCTGGGCAGGTACTCTAAGTCTTCAACGAAGAACTCAGTTGGATAGGGTGCATCATGGGGCAATGGCTTCATCATTGAGAGCATCTGACTCATATTTGGTTCAGGCCTCTAGAATATGCTCTCAATTGCTTCAGCATGTAGTTGGCAGCCTTCCTCGAAGAATTCGCCAGGAGTGGGCAGGCTAGTAAGCTCAATGATATTGAATGTATTGGCTTCATGATGGACATTGCCGGTCATCCACTCCAGGACCCAAGTCTTCGGATCTCTGTTGTAGCCTTTGATATGAAGAGTGGCATAGAATTGAAGCAGAAGCTCTTCATTCCAGTGCTCTTCATCTGTGATAAATGGCAGCAAACCCACTTGCTTGAAGCAATCCAGTGCTTCTTCTAGGCCGGGCAGACTAGCAACAGCGTCAACCTCAAGGCGCTTTTGCGGGAAGATGCGGCCTTGGTTGTATAGGATGCATGAGTAATAGCTGCGTTGTGGATAGCTCCAGAACCTATCTGATACAATCTGTTCCCTTGAATAAGGGTTCTTGGAGCTGTTGAAGAACGTATTATCTGCCCTGAAGCTATTGACATTAAAGGAGCCAGGAGCTGATGCAGGACCTGGGAACCTTGGCAGTCATGGGATCGGCTTCTGAACCTGAGGCCTGTGCGCAACATGATAGTTGAATTGTGGACCGGCAGCAGACTCAGGCGCAGAAGTGTCAGGAGCAGTAGCTTCAGTGTCTTCTGAAGCTGTTGTTGGGGAGGGCTTCACATTGGCTTCAAGGTTGGTGGTGGCAGCCTCCATATTTTCCGCCTCCACTTGACTAGCTGGAGGGTCACACGCAGGCACGTTCTCCTGGAGAACTGCTTCTTGGTGGAGCAGGGGAGTGGGTTCTGGCGGTACTTCTTCATTGTCTTCGGCTGATGCAGCCGGAATGTCTTCAGCCGAATCTTGAGGCCGTGGTCCTTTGCGAAGCCTGCGGAATGCAGACGACGCCTTTGGAGTTGGAGTGGGCTAGGCCTCAGATTCTTCTTCTTGTGGGTGATCCGCCCATGATGCAGCTTGTGCGATTGGCGTCACAGGACGACCAATGCTGATCAGTTCGCTTGTCTCAAGCTGAGGAAGGGCTGCATCATCTTGTACATTGTCCTGATGACCAATGTCTTCAGCAGCGATGGGGTCGGCTGCTGGAATATCTTCAGCTTCAGGAGCCTCTGTGGGAGCAGGCTCATGAACTGTCAGCTGACGATCTGTGTCAGGATAGATGACAGATAGAGGTTCAACTATCAAGGGCTCTGTGGGAGCAGCCTGAGCTTTCTTGATCTTGCGCTTCTTCTTGGTGGGGTCAGAAGGAGAGGCTTCAGAGTGTTTCCTCTTCCTTGCTTCAGCTTCGGCTATCCGTGTCTTCTTGAGCTCTGAAGCGGTTGACCGGCTCTTTGGCTTCGAGCCAGTCGTAGCAGTGGGGAAGACAATCGGAGCAGCTTCTTGTCTTGGTGCCTCTGGTTCAGGCACAGCAGGCTTCTTTTTTTTCTTCGCGGCCATCCTGGGGTCGATGCCGGGACGCCCAAGTGCCTTGCGCTTCTCGGCCTCATTGTAGGCTTGCACACAGTGATCAGCCAGAGTCTTCATTCGCACCCGCAAACCCTGAGCTTCTGCACGCTTCTTCAGAAAGTTTTCCTTTAACTCGTGCAACATGATCTCTGAGAAAGTGATGACGAATTTCAATGTGCTTTGTCTTCAAGTGCTGAACTAGGTTGTTGGCGATCTTGATGGCGCTTTCGTTGTCGCAGTAAAGAGGCACTTGCTTCAGATGAATGCCATAGTCCTTGAGAGTTTGCTTCATCCACAGAAGCTGAGCGCAGCAAGATCCAGCAACAATGTATTCAGATTCAGCAGTGGAGAGGGATACACAGTTCTGCTTCTTTGAAGACCAACATACAAGTGATCGTCCCAGAAAGTGACATGTGCCTGATGTAGACTTCCGATCAACCTTGTCACCAGCATAATTAGCATCCGAGAATCCAACCAGATCAAATTCTGAGCCCTTTGGATACCACAATCCTAGAGTTGGGGTGTGAGCCAAATATCGAAGAATTCGCTTCACTGCTAAGTGATGTGACTCCTTTGGTGCCGCTTGAAATCGAGCACACATGCAAACACTAAGCATAATATCTGGCCTAGATGCACATAAATAAAGAAAAGAACCAATCATGGAGCGGTATACCTTTTGATCGAACTCTTTACCATTGTCGTCAGGACCCAGATGATGTTTGGCTGGCATTGGTGTTGTGAAGCCTTTGCAGTCATGCATACCGAACTTCTTCAGGCAATCTATGAGATACTTCTCTTGAGATATGAAGATGACATTGCGTTGTTGCCGTATCTGAAGACCGAGGAAGAACTTCAGCTCCCCCATAATAGACATCTGATATTGCTCTTGCATCATATATCCAAACTCCTCACTATACTTCTGATTGGTGCAGCCGAAGATAATGTCATCCACATATATTTGGCACACAAACAGTTCACCATCATATGTCTTCGTGAAGAGAGTGGGATCTAGGGAGCCAGGTATGAAGCCTTTGCTCTTCAGGAAGTATTTGAGTGTGTCATACCAGGCCCGAGGGGCTTGTTTGAGGCCATACAGTGCCTTATTGAGCTTGTAAACCATGTCAGGATGTTTTGGATCTTCAAACCCAGGTGGTTGTGCAACGTACACTTCTTCTTCAATCTTGCCATTGAGAAAGGCACTCTTCACATCCATTTGATATAAAAGTATGTTATGATGATTTGCATAGGCCAGCAGTATACGGATGGCTTCAAGTCTGGCCACAGGAGCAAATGTTTCATCGAAGTCAATGCCTTCCACTTGAGTATATCCTTGAGCAACGAGACGAGCTTTGTTTCTGACAACTTGACCATGCTCATCTTGCTTGTTGCGGTATATCCATTTGATGCCTATTATGTTATGCTTCCGTGGATCAGGACGCTTAACCAATTCCCATACATTGTTCAGCTCAAACTGATGAAGCTCTTCTTGCATTGCTTGAATCCATTCAGGTTCCATAAAGGCCTCTTCAACTTTCTTGGGTTCTGAAATTGAGACGAATGCGAAGTGCCCACAGAAATTTGCCAGTTGAGTTGCCCTTGAACGAGTGAGTGGACCAGGTGCATTGATGCTGTCAATTATTCTGTCAATCTGCACTTCATTGGCAACACGAGGATGTATAGGGCGAAGACTTTGCTCTTGCTGATCTATGTTATCGTTGGGAGGAATGTCTTCAGGCTGAGCATTGTCTTCATGTGGATCAGGTGCTGAGATGATAAGTTCTTCTTTAGGATGAGCTTCAGAAGGTATAATCTCTCCAGTTCCCATAAGCTTGATTGATTCACTAGCTGGAACTTCATCTAGCACATTTGGCAGTTGCTCTCTTTGTGAACCATTGGTCTCATCGAACCGCACATCCACTGTTTCAACCACTTTGTAGTGAAAGAGATTGAAGGCTCTGTAGGAGTGCGAATCCTTTCCATATCCAAGCATAAAACCCTCATGTGCTTTTGGTGCAAATTTTGAGGTGTGGTGTGGGTCCTTGATCCAGCATCTTGCGCCAAATACTCTGAAGTAACTGACATTTGGCTTCTTGACAGTTAGGAGTTCATAAGATGTCTTGTTCAGAAGCTTGTGAAGATAAACACGGTTGATTGTATGGCATGCAGTGTCAATGGCTTCAGGCCAGAATTTTCTTGGAGTCTTGTATTCATCTAGCATTGTTCTGGCCATCTCAATGAGTGTTCTGTTCTTGCGTTCGACGACGCCATTCTGCTATGGCGTGTACGGAGCTGAGAATTCATGTGTGATGCCCAATGTGTCCAGATATGTATCAAGGTCAGTGTTCTTGAATTCAGTGCCATTGTCACTTCTGATGTGCTTTATCTTGGCGCCATAATTGTTCATAGCTCGATTTGCGAAGCGTCTGAAGACATCCTGCACTTCAGTCTTGTAGAGGATTATGTGCACCCAAGTATATCAAGAGTAATCATCAACAATGACAAAGCCATAGAGGCAAGCAGTAGTGGAAAAAGTTGAGTAGTGAGTGGGACCAAAAAGATCCATGTGAAGCAGTTCGAAGGGTCGAGTAGTGGTCATGATTGTCTTCGAGGGATGTTTTGCCCTTGTCATCTTCCCTGCTTCACAGGCACCACATAAGTGATCTTTCTTGAACTTGATGCCCTCGATGCCTATGACATGCTTCTTCTTCGCAAGGGTGTGGAGGTTCCTCATGCCAGCATGCCCAAGCCTCCGATGCCAAAGCCAGCATTCTGAAGCCTTTGCCAGAAGACATACTGCCAGCTGTGGCCCTGCTGAGAAATCTACCACATACAGATCATCTTTCCGATACCCTACAAACACTAGAGACTTGTCAGATTCCATTAGTACTAGGCAACAATATTTTCCAAAAATTACAATCATGTTCAAATCGCAAAGCATTGAGACAGACATTAAGTTGAAGCCAAGGGATTCAACAAGCATGACTTTATCCATGTGTTGATCCTTTGAAATTGTAACTCTACCTAGACCCAATACCTTACTTTTACCAGTGTCAGCAAATGTGATGTGGCTCTTGTCGGATGGACGTAAGGTTGAGTCCATAAAAAGACTTCTTTTGCCAGTCATGTGATTTGTACACCCACTGTCAATAATCCATTCTGAAGACTCTGAAGACGCTGGTGTCATACCCTACAGTGCAGTTAGGGGGATAGGCTTCACGAAGAGAATTGTGAAGCAAAAACATTTGACGAACCAGTGGGTTATGAAAACTTAGATCCAGGTTAGGACTAATAGGGAGAGTAGCATGCGATTCAGGTGCGAAATACATAGTGATGCCATTCGGGCATTTGATCTTGCGCCCCACAAGATTTTTAAGGTCCCAAGCAATAGCGTCAGAAGATTTTGGTTTTCTGCTGGAGACCTTTCCCTGCAAAAGAGAGTTAAGCTTTCTTAACCACCCACATCTTCAAGGGTGGCTTAGAAGCAATAAGTCTAAGTGCAGCATCTGAGAATTTTGGCTTTGGAGCCCTAGCAAACAGTCTAGCAGGCGGGCAATAGTACTCATAAGAATAGGCAGAATAGTTCTTGGTCATATGAACATGACGTTTTGAAGAACCGCTCTCATATGCCTGAGTATGGTTTCCCTGCAAAACATTTGCGTTAGTGCTACCCAGGCGAGTCCTCTGTCTGTATGAAGCCTTTGGACCATATGAAGCCTTTGGTCTGAGGTTTGTCTTCTTCATGTGAGGTGTCATGAGGACATTCACAGGAAGATTCTCCAGACACGTTTTTGGAACCCAGATCTTCTTCATAGGCGGTCCATTCCTGCAGTTAGTACAAATGTACCTGGCAAACACTTCACCATTCTGATTTCGAAACAGCTTATAGTTTGCATCAAAGGATTCATCAATGATAATTGGGTTAGCACACGTGAAGCCAGATAGATTGGATGGATCTATTGAGGATTCCTTTGCAGCAACCCATGTGGTTTTGGGGTACTGCTCAGGTTTCCAGTAAGAGCCATCAGCATTTATTTTCCTCACGAACCCAACACCCTCTTTCCTAGGGTTTCGGTTCAGAATCTGCTTCTTGAGGACATCACATAATGCCTGATTGTGATTCAAAACCCAGCTACAGAACACTTGCTAAAATTGCAACTGAACAACAGAAAGCGGTTTCGGTTCAGAATCTGCTTCTTGACGACTTTTGTACATCCCTGTTTCAAGCAATGTCTTCAACCTAGCATTCTCATCAGCAATAGCAGTGGTATCCTCAGCAGGGGGTTAGTTACCACTTCAACAATTGAAGATATTGCAACAGCAGTAGCAGTGGAACATTCAGCAACAGAAGTAGCATTATCACGCTCAATGCATTTAAGGCATGGTGGTTCAAATCCTTCCTGAGCGGAACTGATCTGTTCGGCGCGAAGTGACTCGTTTTCCTTTTTAAGATCTTCATGAGCCGCTCTCAATTTCTCAAGATCTTGCTTCCTTTGAAGATAATCATAGGAGAGCTTTTCATGAGTTGTTGAGAGAGTATCATGACGATCTTCATGTTCCTGATACTTAACGTGAAGATTTTTTATGTCTTCAATTAAGGATTCAGACCGAGTCATTTCAGCACCCAATAGATCATCGCTTCTGTCTAATAGTTTTTGAATATGTTCCATGGCTTTCTGTTGTTCAGTTGCAATTTTAGCAAGTGTTCTGTAGCTGGGTTTTGAATCACAATCAGAATCATCGTCACTGGATGTTTGATAGTGAGTAGTGCGTGTGTTTACCTTGGCACCGCGTGCCATGAAGCAGTAGGTAGGAGTGGAGTCGTCCTTGTCATTTGCATCGGTGTTGGTGATGAAGTCATTGTCTTCAGTGTTGAAGATGGACTTGGCGACGTAAGCTGTAGCCAGACTCGCAATGCCAGAATCAGATTCCTCCTCAGACTCCACCTCTGCCTCCTCAGAAGCGGATTCCTCCTCTGAATCCATTTCCTTGCCAACAAACGCACGAGCCTTGCCAGTTGAGCTCTTCTTGTGTGGCGAAGACTTTGAGGAAGACTTGGATGACGACTTTGAGTATTTCTTCTTCTTCTTGTCGTCAGAGTCATATTCCTTGCTCTTCTTCTTCTTCTTTCTGTTCTCATTGTCCCACTGTGGACACTCAGAGATGAAGTGTCCAGTTTTCTTGCACTTGTGACATGTTTTCTTCTTGTAGTCATGAGCAGAAGCTTCATCATTCCTTGAGCTTGATCGTGAAGACTTTCTGAAGCCTTTCTTCTTGGTGAATTTCTGGAACTTCTTCACTAGCATTGCAAGTTCCCTTCCAATGTCTTCAGGATCATCAGAACTACTGTCAGATTCTTCTTCAGATGAGGACACAGCTTTTGCCTTCAAGGCACGAGTTCGCCCATAGTTTGGACCATAGATATCTCTTTTCTCAGAAAGCTGAAACTCATGTGTGTTGAGCCTCTCATGTATGTCAGACGGATCGAGTGTCTTGAAGTCTGGACGTTCTTGAATTATCAGGGCTAGGATGTCAAACGAACTGTCAAGTGATCTCAGCAGCGTCTTGACGATTTCATGTTTGGTGATCTCAGTGGCGCCGAGGGCTTGAAGCTCATTTTGTGATATCAGTGAGCCGGTCAAATGTGTGCTGGACATTCTCATTGTCATTTCGCTTGAAGCGGTTGAAGAGATTGCAAAGAACACTGATTCTCTGATCTCTCTGGGTTGAGATGCCTTCATTGACTTTGGAAAGCCAGTCCCAGACCAGCTTGGATGTCTTCAGGGCACTCACACGGCCGTACTGTCCCTTGGTCAGATGACCACAGATGATATTCTTGGCAGTAGAGTCCAGTTGAGTGAACTTCTTGACATCAGCAGCAGTGACACCTTCTCTAGCCTTGGGAACGCCGTTTTTGACGACATACCATAGGTCGACGTTAATGGCTTCAAGATGCATGCGCATCTTATTCTTCCAGTAGGGATATTCAGTTCCATCGAAGACGGGGCAAGCAGCGGAGACTTTGATTATCCCTGCAGTCGACATAGCTAAAACTCCAGGTGGTTAAACCTAATCACACAGAACAAGGGAGAACCTTGCTCTGATACCAATTGAAAGTGCGTTATATCGACTAGTGGGGGGTGAATAGGCGATTTTTATGAAAGTCTTCAAAACGTGAAGGTTATGAGACAAACAGTACAGATATGCCTATCACTTAAGCAGCGGAAGTTAGATTACACTAGGCAAGCCACGGTCAAGTATTCAATAGAGTGAAAGCACAAGACAAGTAGCTGCAGTGTAATAAGGATCAGGTAGGAAGAAGTTATGAAGCCAAACAAATCATACAGTTATATTGTGAAGACAGAAGATAAAGCAAGCATGCAATGGCTTCACAATGTGTAACAGTAAGTAAAAGGAAGTGAAGATGAAACCACTGACACGCTGAAGACAATGATTTGTTGGACTAGTTCCAGTTGCTGTGACAACTGTACGTCTGGTTGGAGCGGCTAGGTATTTAAACCAAAGGACACACAGTCCCGGACACCCAGTCCTGAACACGCAGCTCAGGACACCCAGTCCTCACCGTTTTCTCCTTGAGCTAAGGTCACACAGACCTCGCCCAATCACTCTGGTAAGTCTTCAAGGTAGACTCCCAAACCTTCACAAACTTCATTCACCGGCAATCCACAATTTCTCTTGGATGCTCAGAACGCGACGCCTAACCGGCTAGAGGATGCACAGTCCTCAAGTGTAATAAGTCTTTAGATCACTCAGACAAGAAGACTTAAGTGATGCCCAATTTACTCTGGCTCTGGGTGGTTAGGGCTTTTCTCCTCGATAGGAATTTTCTCTCAAAGGCTTCGAGGTGGGTTGCTCTCAAACGACAAAAGCCGTGCACTGAAATCTGAGCAGCCAACCATTTATGGTTGTAGGGGATGGACTATTTATAGCCACTGGGCAACCCGACCCGATTTGTCTGAAATGACCCTGGGTCACTAAGGAACTGACACGTGTACCAACGGTCAGATTTCAAACTCACACAGCAACTTTACTTGAGCTACAAGTAAAGCTGACTTGTCCGACTCTGGACAAGATTTGCTCTCATAGTCTTCGCTCGAAGATATAGGTTTTGAATTAGGCATCACTTCAGTCATTCTGACTGGTTCTCTTGGACCCCACTTAACAGTACAGTGGTTCCTATGACTCAATACAAATGAAATAAAACTACGAAGAATCTAAGTCTTCGAGTTCCATAGGCTTCATGTGGTGTCTTCTCTTGTCATAGTCTTCAATGTGAATATCTTCAAATACCACCATTGTCGTCAATGTCTTCGTACATTTTTAGGGGTCAACTCTGGTACTAAAACCGAATCAATGAGGGACTTCTACCTTTGTTATCCTGCAATTCTCACAAACACATTAGTCCCTCAACTAGGTTTGTCGTCAATACTCCAAAACCAACTAGGGGTGGCACTAGATGCACTTACAATAGATGGTTACATTACCATCGGCGTATGTCTTGTTCTTAAAGATCCATTTATTTTCTATGGCTTGCCGATCATCGGACAAGTCAGTCAAAGTCCATACTTCCTTTTCATACATGGATCCTATCTCGGATTTCATGGCTTCAAGCCATTTGTCGGAATCCGGGCCCGCCATCGCTTCTTCATAGTTCGAAGGTTCACCATTGTCTAACAACATGATTTCCAGGACAGGGTTGCCGTACCACTTTGGTGCGGAACGTGTCCTTGTGCACCTACGAAGTTCAGTATCAACTTGATCTGAAGTTTCATGATCATCATCATTAACTTCCTCTCTAGTCGGTGCAAGCACCACAGAAACATTTTCTTGAGCTGCGCTACTCTCCGGTTCAAGAGGCAATACTTCATCAAGTTCTACTTTCCTCCCACTTACTTCTTTCGAGAGAAACCCTTTCTCTAGAAAGGATCCATTCTTGGCAACAAAGATCTTGCCTTCGAATCTGAGGTAGAAGGTATACCCAATAGTTTCCTTAGGGTAGCCTATGAAGACACATTTTTCTGATTTGGGTTCGAGCTTTTCAGGTTGAAGTTTCTTGACATAAGCATCGCATCCCCAAACTTTTAGAAACGACAACTTAGGTTTCTTCCCAAACCATAATTCATACGGTGTCATCTTAACGGATTTCGATGGAGCCCTATTTAAAGTGAATGCAGCAGTCTTTAAAGCATAACCCCAAAATGATAGCGGTAGGTCGGTAAGAGACATCATGGATCGCACCATATCCAATAGAGTGCGATTTCGACGTTCGGACACACCATTACACTGAGGTGTTCTAGGCGGCATGAGTTGTGAAACAATTCCACATTTCCTTAAGTGCGTGCCAAATTCGTGAATCAAATATTCTCCTCCACGATCTGATCGTAAGAACTTGATTTTCCTGTCACGTTGATTCTCAACCTCACTCTAAAATTCCTTGAACTTTCCAAAGGTCTCAGACTTGTGTTTCATTAAGTAGACATACCCATATCTACTTAAGTCATCAGTGAGAGTGAGAACATAACGATAACCACCGCGAGCCTCAACGCTCATTGGACCGCACACATAAGTATGTATGATTTCCAATAAGTTGGTTGCTCGCTCCATTGTTCCGGAGGACGGAGTCTTGGTCATTTCGCCCATGAGGCATGGTTCGCACGTGTCAAATGATTCATAATCAAGAGACTCCAAAAGTCCGTCTGCATGGAGTTTCTTCATGCGTTTGACACCAATGTGACCAAGGCGGCAGTGCCACAAGTATGTGGGACTATCATTATCAACCTTACATCTTTTGGCATTCACACTATGAATATGTGTAACATCATGTTCCAGATTCAATAAGAATAAACCATAGACTAGCGGGGCATGACCATAAAACATATCTCTCATATAAATAGAACTACCATTATTCTCAGATTTAAATGAGTAGCCATCTCACATTAAACCAGATCCAGATACAATGTTCATGCTTAAAGCTGGTACTAAATAACAATTATTGAGGTTTAAAACTAATCCCGTAGGTAAATGTAGAGGTAGCGTGCCGACGGTGATCACATCGACCTTGGAACCATTCCTGACGCGCATCGTCACCTCGTCCTTCGCCAGTCTCCGCTTATTTCACAGCTGCTGTTTTGAGTTACAAATATGAGAAACCGCACCGGTATCAAATACCCAGGAGCTACTACGAGCGCTGGTTAGGTACACATCAATAACATGTATATCACATATACCTTTGGTATTGCCGGCCTTCTTATCCTCTAAGTACTTGGGGCAGTTCTGGTTCCAGTGACCGTTTCCCTTGCAATAAAAGCACTCAGTCTCAGGCTTGGGTCCATGCTTTGGCTTCTTCCCGACAACTGGCTTACCGGGCGTGGCAACTCCCTTGCCATCCTTCTTGGAGTTCTTCTTACCCTTGCCTTTCTTGAACTTAGTGGTTTTATTCACCATCAACACTTGATGTTCCTTTTTGATCTCCGCCTTCGCTGATTTCAGCATTGAATATACCTCAGGAATGGTCTTTTCCATCCCCTGCATATTTAAGTTCATCACAAAGCTCTTGTAGCTAGGTGGGAGCGACTGAAGGATTCTTTCAACGACCGCATCATCCGGGAGATTAACTTCCAGCTGAGATAAGCGGTTGTGCAACCCAGACATTTTGAGTATGTGCTCGCTGACAGAACTATTCTCCTCCATATTACAGCTGTAGAACTTGTCAGAGACTTCATATCTCTCGACCCGGGCATGAGCTTGGAAAACCATTTTCAGCTCTGGGAACATCTCATATGCTCTGTGCTGCTCAAAACACTTTTGGAGCCCCGGTTCTAAGATGTAAAGCATGCTGCACTGAACCAGGGAGTAATCATCACTACGCGACTGCTAGGCATTCATAACGTCTTGAGGTGCTAGGAAAACAGGTGCATCACCTAGTGGTGCTTCAAGGACATATGCTTTCTTGGCAGCTATGAGGATAAACCTTAGGTTACGGACCCAGTCCGTGTAGTTGCTACCATCGTCTTTCAGCTTGATTTTCTCTAGGAACGCGTTGAAGTTGAGGGCAACATTAGCGTGGGCCATTTGATCTACAAGACATATTGCAAAGTTTTATACTATGTTCATGATAATTAAGTTCATCTAATCAAATTTTTTTAATGAACTCCCACTCAGATAGACATCCCTCTAGTCATCTAAGTGATACATGATCCGAGTCAACTAGGCCGTGTCCGATCATCACGTGAGACGGACTAGTCATCATCGGTGAACATATTCATGTTGATCGTATCTTCTATACGACTCATGTTTGACCTTTTCGGTCTTTCGTGTTCCGAGGCCATGTCTGTACATGCTAGGCTCGTCAAGTCAACCTAAGTGTATTGCTTGTGTAAATCTGGCTTACACCCGTTGTATGCGAATGTTAGAACCTATCACACCCGATCATCACGTGGTGCTTCGGAACAACGGACCTTAGCAATGGTGCACAGTTAGTGGGAACACAATTCTTGATATTTTAATGAGGGATCATCTTATTTATGCTACCGTCGTTCTAAGCAAATAAGATGTTAAAACATGATAAACATCACATGCAATCAAATAGTGACAGGATATGGCCAATATCATTTTGCTCCTTTTGATCTCCATCTTTGGGGCGCCATGATCATCATTGTCACCGGCATGACACCATGATCTCCATCATCATGATCTCCATCATCGTGTCTTCATGAAGTTGTCTCGCTAACTATTACTTCTATTACTATAGCTAACGGTTAGCAATAAAGTAAAGTAATTACATGGCGTTTTCATTGACACGCAGGTCATACAATAAATTAAGACAACTCCTATGGCTCCTGCCGGTTGTCATACTCATCGACATGCAAGTCATGATTCCTATTACAAGAACATGATATATCTCATACATCACATATATCATTCATCACATCCTTTTGGCCATATCACATCACACGGCATATGCTGCAAGAACAAGTTAGACGTCCTCTAATTGTTGTTGCAAATTTTTACGTGGCTGCTATAGGTTTCTAGCAAGAATGTTTCTTACCTACGCCAAAACCACAACATGATATGACAATTTCTATTTACCCTTCAAAAGGACCCTTTTCATCGAATCCGATCCGACTAAAGTGGGAGATAGAGACACCCGCTAGCCACCTTATGCAACTAGTGCGTGTCAGTCGGTGGAACCTGTCTCACGTAAGCGTACGTGTAAGGTCGGTCCGGGCCGCTTCATCCCACGACGCCGCCGAATCAAGATAACACTAGTAACGGCAAGTAAATTGGAAAAATCAACGCCCACAACAATTTGTGCTCTACTCGTGCGTAGAAACTACGCATAGACCTAGCTCATGATGCCACTGTTGGGGATCGTTGCAGAAATTAAAAAAAATTCTACTCGTCACCAAGATCAATCTATGGAGTTTACTAGCAATGAGAGGGGAGTGCATCTTCATACCTTTGAAGATCGCGATGCGAAAGTGTTGCAAGAACGCGGTCGGTGGAGCCGTACACGAAGCGATTCAGATCGCGTCCTATTCCGATCTAAGCACCGAACAACGGTGCCTCCGCGTTCAACACACGTATCCCGTGCCTTGATCCAGCAAGGAGAGAGGGAGAGGTTGGGGAAGACTCCGTCCAGCAGCAGCACGACGGCGTGGTGGTGGTGGAGGAGCATGGCACTCCAGCAGGGCTTCGCCAAGCACTGCGAGAGACGAGGAGGGAGAGGGGTAGGGCTGCGCCAAGAGAGAGGCAGACTCGTGTCTCTGGCAGCCCCAAAACCCCCACTATATATAAGGGAAGGCGAGGGGGCGCCGGCCCCTTAGATCCATCTAGAGGGGGGCGGCGGCCCCTCGGGTGGTGGCGGCCCCTCGGGGGGCAGCGGCCCCCTTAGGGTTTCCAACTAGGGGGGCGGCCGCCCCCCGAGGGGGGGGGGGGCAGCGGCCCCTAGGGTTTTCAACCCTAGGCGCCTTGGGCCCTTGGGGGCGCACCAGCCCACTAAGGGGCTGGTCCCACCCAACTACAGCCCATTAGGTCCTTCGGGGCAGGTGGGCCCTCCCGGTGGACCCCCGGAACCCCTTCGGTGGTCCCGGTATAGTACCGATAAACCCCGAAACCTTTCTGGTCACTGAAACTGGACTTCCCATATAGAAATCTTTACCTCCGGACCATTCCAGAACTCCTCATGACGTCCGGGATCTCATCCGGGACTCCGAACAACATTCAGTAACCATGTACATCTATTCCCTATAACCCTAGCGTCATCGAACCTTAAGTGTGTAGACCCTACGGGTTCGGGAACTATGCAGACATGACTAAGACATCTCTCCGGCCAATAACCAACAACGGGATCTGGATACCCATGTTGGCTCCCACATGTTCCATGATGATCTCATTAGATGAACCACGATGTCAAGGATTCAATCAATCCCGTATACGATTCCCTTTGTCTACCGGTATAGCACTTGCCCGAGATTCGATCGTTGGTATACCGATACCTTGTTCAATCTCGTTACGGCAAGTATCTTTACTCGTTCCGTAACACATCATCCGTGACCAACCCCTTAGTCACATTGAGCTCATTACGATGATGTCTTACCGAGTGGACCCAGAGATACCTCTCCGTCATACGGAGTGACAAATCCCAGTCTCGATTCGTGCCAACCCAGCAGATACTTTCGGAGATACCCGTAGTGCACCTTTATAGCCACCCAGTTACACTGTGACGTTTGGCACACCCAAAGCATTCCTACGGTATCCGGGAGTTGCACAATCTCATGGTCTAAGGAAAAGATACTTGACATTATAAAAGCTTTAGCATACGAACTACACGATCTTGTGCTAGGCTTAGGATTGAGTCTTGTCCATCACATCATTCCCCTAATGATGTGATCCTGTTATCAACGACATGCAATGTCCATGGTCAGGAAACCGTAACCATCTATTGATCAACGAACTAGTTAACGAGAGGCTCACTAGGGACATGTTGTGGTCTATGTATTCACACATGTATTACGATTTCCGGATAACACAATTATAGCATGAACAATAGACAATTATCATGAACGAAATATAATAATAACCATTTTATTATTGCCTCTAGGGCATATTTCCAACATATTGTATATATGCTAGTCCCCTCCCACCTCTTCGACGCGTACTATATACCACCATAACACAAAGAAAAAATATTCCACCTTGCTGGTCAAATGAACCTCACTGTCGGCTGTTCGTCAAAGTGATGGACGACGACCTCGCGGGCCCACAAAAAGCATCACAAGCAAGTATCGAGTGTCGTGTAGGACAACCATCAACTGCATGTGGCCAAAACATTTATGTATGACAGGGTTGTGTAATGTTTTAAATAACGAGTTCACGACTCTGATGTGGCACTGGCCTGCCTAACAAAACGGCCAACCCACATGGTGGCTCACAACTCGTAGTGTACTGCGAGCCACCCGCCACCCCTAGACGCGCACACCCCCCACCCCCACACACACCGCGAATCTACCGCAACTACGATCCATGTTAAATTAATTATCCCATGGTGAACATACATGTTACCAAACGAGGGACGTTTTAATTTCAAAAAAATCACAGAGATCATTAAGATGTTTTAGTACATTGATTGATTGATTTTCTACGGGTATAATGTGCAAAAATCAAATTTGAGCTACATGCACACATGACAATGCACCTAAATGGATTGCAAAAACACATGTGTCTCACTGGGTGCATGTTTACTCCCCATGCAATAAATTTCAAACATTGAGAATCTTGATTTTTAAATTCTAGTACATCCAAACCATATTTGAAGTTCATGAAACTTATTGTGTTGTCATATGGACACCAATACAAAGTGGCATTATACTTTTTTGGGTCAAATTTGAGACCAGTTTTGATGTAATCTTTATCTAATTACAGATGGGAGATTATTAATAATTGGGAACCAATATCCCAAATGGATTATTTATTCGAACCGTGAGCGTTAGACCAACAATGGATACGTCCCATGCTTCGGTTAAGCAATAAAACATAAGCATTAATCATCCAAAGAGAAAAAAATATACGTGCCACCGCACAACCCATGTGGCATGCGAGCAGGCGTGAGTTGACGGGACGCGTCCGCCGTGCAGGCATACGGGGAGGTGTGTGTGCAGGTGTGTGAATTGACGGAGGCGTACTCACTGTGCAGTGTCAATGGGAGGTGTGCGAGTAGCCGTGTGAAACTTTGGTAGGCATGCCAGCAGTCCGGTGCGCAGGCTCACCTGGAGGCGAGCCATCGGTTTGACCGCCGCTCACCTCTCTCCCACTACTCCCACTACTCCATATTAATGGTGCACCCGAGCGGCACCCCCCATCCTTGCTACGCACACACAATCCTCTCTCTCCACTTGCATCCTCGACGCCGCTCTCAGTCCTGAAAGCCGTCAGTGTATGAGGATACCGCCGAAGCGCCTCATCAGAGGCAGTGGCGACGTCAGGGCTGCTAAAGCGCTGGAGCACGGCGTGGAGATGGAGACAGAGGTTGCCTTCACCGCCAGCGAGTTATCGCTGCACCCTGACGTCGTCGACAACGTCGAGCTTCCACAGCCGGAGGTGGAATTCCACACCGACTCCGATGACCACTCGGGCGATGACTCCGACGAACACTCCGGCGACGAATCTGACAACGACAGACAGTTGGTTAGTCATCTATACCCATTTATGTGTCAAATAGGTCAGACGGTTTCTCTGGTTACTCCTGCCTCCCCCTTTTTGGAATAGAAATCCTATGGTTATGTTATCCCAATCCATGATATCTAAGTAAGTTTCGTTAGATCCGTGTAGTGTATTAATTGTTTGAATGTACACGTGATAAGTGATTAGTTGTTTCATATGTGCAAATGATTTCTGCTAGTAATTCGACTAGGGTTAGTGTTTGTGCTAATAATTCCTAGCAGGGCTTGAAAATTGATTTTCAATGACCTACATATGTTTGTGCCATTATTTTCTTGAAGATTGGTCTGTACATAGACGACTGCGCTTAAAAATCCAACCATAATCTCTAGATATGTATAAATAAATAGCCATAAATTTCTAATCCTACTTCACGGCATGTAATCATTGATTTGATGCCAAATTTGTTTTACTATTTGTATAGGTGCTGTCAGATGATGTGGACAGCGAGGATGGAGATGTCCAGAGGAGGTACAACAGGAAAATCCTGAGGGAGCTTTATGCGGGAATGCATAACAGGCGTATTAGAACCTAGAATGGCGGCTATGGATGCCCATTTTGTAACCAGTATGCAAGAGGACGGGCCGTTGGCTCCTTCAAGCAGAAGTATTCTCGCAGGGTGGCGCACGACGCATATGCGGAGTACCTAGAGAAGCTTCAAGATCATGCCGGCCTATGAGATGAGGGATTCCCGAGATGAGATGTGGGATGGATGGAACTATATATGTACACTTGAGTATGCTTAATACTATTGAACTATATACTACTTATGGTTGAACTATGCTTATCTACATGTACGCTAATTATCTATGTCTGAGTATGTTAAATATTTCACCAAATTTTGGTAAAAATTACAACGGGGGACCAATAAACCAGGAAAGACGTAGTACGTCAATCACGCACGGTTCCAAAAATTGGAACCTTATGCAATGACTTTCATTTTGCTTGCTGCATCAATCACACATGATTCACTCTAGCAAATCGTCGCCCCCAAAATTCTTTGTGGGACAGAAAACCATCAACATACAATTCAAAAAAGAAAAAAGAAAACCCTCCCCATCCCCACGTCACAAAAACCCTCACCCCGCCAGACACCCCCTCGGCCCCTCCAGTACGTTCCCCATTCACACCTGCACAAGCTCCTCCGCGTTTATGCCATGGCACCGCCTATCGCACGGTAAAAACTTAGCTCGATGCCTACCGCCGCCGCTAGGCTACCGGCAAAGCCCACCACATTTCGCCACTTCCGCTTGCCGCCGCCTATCGCCACCGACTTTCTTGACGCTGCTCGCGGTCGACCCAGCTCCGCTCGATTGGGGAATCTGTTGTACCGAGGGTTCTTTCTCATGGACGACAAGGTAACTAGTTTAACGAGATATTATCTCAACTCTTATCCTAGTTCATGTAACTCCTTTAATCACCCGGCAGAAATCGCCATGAATTCATTTTTATTCGAGCTGATTTCAGGGTTTTCTTTCATTCATAGAATGTACAGTGCATCGACACTTTAGGACTTGGCGACCGCCGCTAGAGATTCCATCTCATCGTACCAGATAACTTGAGGACGCACGCGGTATGTTTAACCTCACCCTAAATTGGTTGGCATGGCCTACTTTCCTGGACATATTCTAAATATTGCTATATTTGGATAAAAGGTGCCACATGCACCATATACGTCAAAGGGGATTTTCCCCCTCTTCTTTCTATATTAGGCAAATTAATGATGTATTGTTCTTTCGATTACTCTCATATTTCCATGACATCATGTTTACCCTAACTATTTAATTATAGACTTTTGTCCTTCGATTTCAACTGATGTACAGTTCTTTCAATTTGGGCCCATATTTGCATGTTACCATATTTTCTTTAACAATCCTACCATTTTCTGCAGGACATCCCTCGCTATGCAACAAATTATGTAGTGCACAATTTTTCCCTTTACGTACATCAAGGCTCCACGAATGTCATACTGCACACAAACCATGGATTTACAATCGTTGCTACTATAAGACTTGATGAATGTGGTGACTCCTTTGTTGGCACTTGCTTTTGGAATGAAATTGCAAAGTTTTATGTACTGAAAGCCGGCACTAAAATTGCACTGCACATAGAAGGGCCTGGTCATGAGATATATGCTAACTTCCCCTACTAAATCATCCGTGCAGATTTTGTTTGAAGTAAGTTTTCTTTTCAACTATCTACATATGTTGACTTACCCAACAATGTCAAATGAATTGTGTAGTATTTAAGCAACCAATTGTTATTCCCTTTTCTTATTGTGTTCCTAACTAATATCTTCTAGTTACCAATACACTTTTCTATTGCCTTGTTTTAACTAAATATTCCCTGTACTCCCATTTCTATCAGAAAGCGCCGCTGACAAGGAGACTCCAGAGGTGGAGAACGGGCCTGCCAACAAGCGGAGGCGGGGCGAGCTAGAACCGCAAGCGACTCCAGCAGGCATAGACTTAATCAGCAGCCTCCTCGATGATATATTGAGAGTCATCATCTCCCTCCTCCCAATCAAATATGGGGTGCGGACAACCCTCCATTCCTGGTGGTGGCACCCCCTATGGAACTCCAGCCCTCTCGACCTCATCGACACCCACGAGCTCTGCCATGGCTATTGCAAAAGCTTGGATGCGTTCTCCAAGATCCTCGGCAGTCACCTTGGCCCAACCAAAGGCCTTCAAATGGGCAAGTTCCGTTCCAATGGCAAGGGCCGAGCCAAGCTTGACGACTGGTTTCGATCCCCCGCCCTAGATCAGCTCGAGGAGCTCACTTTTGATGATGGTCATATGCAGTCGCTGCCAATGTCCGCACTCCGCCTCACACCCATGCTGCGCGTCGCCAAGTACAGGAACTGCCATTTCCCGCCCCTTAATGACGCACCCGCTCTTATTCCACCACGAATGAAACACCTCGAGCTCGTCGCCGTCTGCCTCTCAAAGGGTGACATGGAGCGCCTGCTCTGTGGTTGTACTGCACTCGAGTACCTTCGTCTTTCGGCGATCAATGGGTTGAGTACCTTCCACATCACCTCCATGACTCTCCGGACTATTTATGTGTGTTGCTGGTGCGGTAGGAAGACATCACAAAAGGTGAACCACGGTATGGTCATCCAGGACACACCTGCACTTGAGAGATTACTTGTAGTTGATCAAGAAGGAACAACAAGAATCAATGTCATTTCTGCGCCGAAATTGAAAGTGGTGGGCTACTCGTCTGACAAATACTCTGAACTTGTTATTGGATCCACACCCGTTTAGGTACAACAGCCGCCTTCTACCTCTCCTTCTACAAATTAACATTATTTCTAATTTTGAAGATGTTTGTTCGTGTGTCATTCAGAAAATGATTCCGATAAGATTGACCCCGAAACTGCGCACAGTGAAGGTCTTGGCACTAGAATCTATCGGGCCCGACCTAGAGCAAGTTGTCAGTTTTCTGAGATGCTTTCCATGCCTGGAGAAGCTATATATAGAGGTGATGTTCCTTTCCTGCTAAATTTTAACCATAAGGGAGTTCAATTTGTGACACCTTTTTCCAAGTTTACAATGACAATGTACTATGATTTCTGAAGGTTCTTTTGGAGGATTTCAGTACATACATGCCCCCATATTGGTTGCTTGATCCATATGGTTACAATCAATAAGAATTTCTCCTTTGGATTCATCTGTACTAGTTTTCTTAGGGAACTTCTCATCCACTCCAACCTCTTCTTAAGAAGGCTACATCTTTCTAGAATGTAATCAAATGCCCATGTTAATCATGTCAGATCGAAGATGGCATGTTAGTGCATTTTACAAATCCTGCAAACCAATTACCTAGACCTGTAGTAATGTTCCAAACTGCATGTAGGCACTAACACGTTTTCTTCTTTTGTAGATAAGATTAGGCCCAGTGGTGGATAATGTGATACAATATAACAATCACGTCGAATGCCTAGATCTGCATCTCTCAGAAATTACTTTGAAGTCCTACTGAGGGACCTTACCGGAGATTATATTTGCCAGGTTCTTTGTTCTCACAGCAAGGGTGCTGAAGGAAATGAGGTTTGCACTACATTTATTTCGCAAAAATGAATGGTCTGTTGATCAGTGCCGGCGCCTGCGACAGAATGGAGTAGGCTTCAAAAATGCTAAATTTTATTTTGGAACTTCAGATGACAGAGTAATCGGAATTCATCAGGTCAACCCCATACATGACTTCTCAGTGGCTGACCCCTTTGCAAAAATTGTGAGGTTTCAAAGCCACACTTAGAAGCGGTGATATTAGTTTGAACCTCTCCGATATCCATGTTCAGCGCATCAGCGTGAGCGTTTGCAGCTAATGAGCTGAATTTCATTTCTAATATCAGTTTGAACCTTGTAATCTTCGAATTTGAGCCATATAACTCTAGAATTTGAACCTTGTAACATTTCGAGCTTTTGTGGTACAATTGTTGAAATGGCATCGTATGAGACTCGTATATTGCTAGCACTATTTTGACCTTAATATGCAATGGTCTTAGATTTTATTAACCATTCTCGAATCAGTTTACCTTATCGATCTCATAGCACACGATCTGTATAGCTAACTCGACTGCGATCTTCGACATTATTGCACACAGTTGGTTTCTTCCACCATGTGCACTGTAGAGCGCAAAATTAATTATCGCACTCGAGTGTCCACCATCACCCTTCTGTGTAACTTTGACCTCATCACCCAAGGGTAAACTTATGACCGATGTCATTCCACACACTTCGTTTTTACAAAGCTTTTTGCCAATAAACGCCCACGATTTGTTCCTCTTCTAGCCGACGCATGGCCAAACTAGCTGGGCGGGAAGCTTGCGCGGTAAACAGTGCAGTAGCTCGGGAACAAGCTCACCGATGATACATTCCACGCCTCTTCGAGCCCACGCCTGGGGTGCGGTGTTGTCAAGCATGCACTGGATTCTGGAATCCTCCGCTATGAACACTGTGACAAGACGTGACGATTCCAAGCCAGCCGGCCCCCATTTATTACAGTGGCCATTTAACCTACCCTTGTGTCTCCTCAACCTTTCGATTGCGCCCCACCATTGCAAGAAGCACACCCACCACAAGAAATTCTTAGAGGGTATCCTGCGCGGCTCCAATGGCGCTCCGACCGGCTGCCAACGACGAGCAGCAGTTCACTATGCGTGCTATGGTGGACACCCACAAAAGGTTCATGGACCTCTCGATGGTGTACACCAACGACCCGGTCTGGGCGGAGCACTCCATGCACATCAGGGAGTTGTTGCTTGCTGAGGATAAGTACAAGGTGGTCAGGTTCAACCTCGAGTACACCCGCACTCGTGCCGGGTCTCATCCCAAGGTCGCTGTCGCCTAGCTAGATGTGCGTGCGCCACCATGTCCTCGTCTACCACTACTGCCTGGCCATGAGGCCTTGCGAGCGTTTCGCCAGGTTTGTCAACAGCCCCCACTACATGTTCGCTACGGTGGACATCACCAACGATGTAAAGGCGCTCGAGAATTCAGGCATCGCCTGCCAGAATCTTGTCGACATCCAGGGCCAATACAAGATCAGGGGCAGCAAGGAGCATGAGAAGGACTCACTGGTTCACCTCGTCGAGGCCATCATCAACCCCTACTACAGAGACATGAAGGATTCGTGCAACAAGAACAAGCGTGCTTGGCACTCGGCCTAGATGGAGAAACTCGACAAAGCTCACGTCGTGTACGCGGCCAAGGAGGCGTACACGAGCTATGACATGTACAGGCGGATCATTGACATGAGGAAGTCCCTCCTTCCCCAAAACGGCCAGGGATCCATCCGGAAGCAGAGCAATGGCAAGCGTCATCGCAATAATAAGTAGATGATTAGATCATCATTTCTCCTACTTTAGTATGCATGTAATTGATCTCTTTAGTGTGTGGAAATGTTATATGTGTAGTCACTTGTGTAATTGTATGCTTAATTTGGTTATGCAATGCTGTCCTTTTAAGTATATATGTTGATGCTCTGTAGACAGAGCGTAGATGTTGTGCGGACAAAGAAAATCACATCGCACACGGACAAAACAATGGAACCTGTCGGTGATGTTTTCAACAATCACTCACAATTGTATACCAGCAATCGTTTGCTTACAACACACACGACTTATTAGCAGTAATCATCTGTGTTGTTATCGGTCTTCGCACACGTTTTCGATTACTGACCTGTTTGCCTCGTATCACACACATCTTGTTCATTTGAACCATTTCTGTTCTCATGTCTCAACACAGACAGTTCACCCAAGTGAACTGCATGCCATATATCGCACACACCTTTGATCTCACTGACCGTTTCTTTTATGTTGCCTAATCACAAACAATTCATCCGAGTGAACCGTATGCTATACATCACACACACCTTCATCTTGCTGCCCGTTTCTTTTTTCCCTCCTCATTGCAAACGGTTAATTAACCTGAACTGTATGCCCTACATCGCACACGCAACTAAAATCTAAACCGTGTTTGATGCGTCCTCCATCGCAAATGTTTTGCACCTTTTTGACGGTTATTTTACACCACCATTTGCGATTATGGCATCACACACAGTTTTGTCAAAGGGTCTTTGGTCGTAGTGTCGCGTTAGGAGCATCCTGCAGTAGTGTAAAGAACTCAACTATGATTTCAAACATGCCGGTGAAAAGAGGTTATTTGATATTCGCTCACTAGATGAATGGAGAACCCAAGCTTATGGAAATGCTAAACTATTCAAAGATAAAGTTAAAAGGTGGCATGACAAAAGAATCCAAAAGTGGGAATTCAGAGTTGGTAAACAAGTTCTATTGTACAATTCTCGTTTTCGATTTCTTGCGGGAAAACTTCTTTCCAAATGGGAAGGACCATATATCATTGAAGAAGTTTATCGCTCTGGATCCATCAAGATTAATAATGCCGAAGGTACCAATCCAAAGGTGGTCAATGGACAAAGAATTAAGCACTATATTTCAGGTACGCCTATTAATGTTGAAACTAATATTATTCAAACAATGCCTCCGGAGGAACACATAAAAGAAACTTTCCAGAACACTCTAGAACCCTGAAAAGGAAGAGGTATGTGATACGATATGTAAACAGACTCCAAAAATTCCGCAAAAAATATTTTCTGTTAGTTTTGGAATATTAAAAAAGAGAAAAAACTGGGAAGTCAACTCACGTGCCCACAAGCTAAGGCACCAGGGTGCGCCTGCCCCACTTAGCGCGCCCTGGTGGGTAGTGGGCCACTCGGGCACCTTCCCAACTCCGTTTTCCTTCCATATACTTGTTTCCCAACATAAAAAATCTTTATATATACCCCCAGATGATTTGACCACCGTATCATAGAAAAATCCTCTGTTCTTGTTTCGTGTTGTTTTTTTTGGCAGATCTGAAAATATGTCGTCTCAAGATTCAGAGGGAGAGAGCTATGCTGTTGGTTATATCACAAAGCGTAAGGTCTGTGGGGAGATGGATCATTACGATTGGACCACAGATGAGGAGGAAGACGTCGATGTGGAGAAAATAAGGGGTGATACCTCTGGTGAAGATGAAGACCCACTACCTCAACCTGGAGATATGCACATGGAGTTCAAGAAGTCAAGCTTCCCTAACAAAGGAAACAAAACTAAGGTTCAATTTATCCCATCCTATTTTCTGCACGAGAGCAAGGCGGCATTATGCAAAAGGGTATTAAAGCTTGAGCTAGAGAATGATCATCTAAGGGAGGAAAATTTTAGGATCAGACAGAAGCTGGAGAAAAAGACTGCCTCCTCACCACCACCATCTTCTTCATCACCAAATAAGGAGACTTGAGTACATGGGTATGGGCACTCCACTTGGCTTGTGCCAAGCTTGGGGAGATGCACCGATATCGTATCACCATCACTTTTATTACCTTTACCTATCTTAGTTCGATCCTTAGCTATTTCATGAATTAGTTGAATAAAAGTTTAGTACGATCTATTTTCTAGTACTAATTTCGTGATCTATCTATCTATGTATTTGAGTGAGAGTTATATAATAAAGATTAGTTTGAGTGTTTGCTTCTTTACTTTATTATTTCAATCAAAATAAAGGAAAATGATGAAAAAAGATCATATGCTAATCTTATGGTGAGTAATGACATCACATAAGGAAAAGTATAAGTGGTAAAATTTGTTGAAAGTTGACAAACATAGCATTGGTCAATGATGCAATTCATGAAAGAATTAATAAGGGAAGAGAAGATTCACATGCAAATATACTATCTTGGACATCTTTTATGATTTTGAGCCCCCACTAAATATCTTATGCCAAATTGTTGGTGTTGGACAAGGAAGACAACGTAATGATTTATGTTTGTTCATATTCACATAGAAGTTGTATTCTCATAGATCCTCCAACATGGGGTGCTTGCCCAACATCTTTGCTAGCCAAAAATCTGAACTAAGTAGACAATACCAGAAATATGTCAACTTGCGACCATCACTATTGGTCGCTGAATGGTCATTGTTTTTCATTTGCGACCTTTTTGATGACCAAAAACAATTGGTCAAAAGCTGACCATCTTTAATGAAACAATTGGCATTTCAAAAATATAGGTACTATTTTGTGCAGCCCGTTTATGGTTTGCATTCACCCTTTTTATACAGGCAAATAATAATTTAATCTTGGAGTTGGTCCAGTACTCTTTTCAACCTATTGACATATATGTGGCCCATATTCATACAAATGATCCTCTTTTTCGACAAATTTTGCAAATAATTTCATAATTCAGCACTAAATATGTTTGCATCACAGGCCATAAAGCCCTACAAAATAGTATCACTTGTTCCTATATAAAACTATCAAATCATACGTACAACAAAACAGAATACATAAAATTTAGTTCAACAAAAATAAATCTTCTTCCTCTTCCATCTTCCAGAACACACAACACCTGGCATTGGAAGGATCAGCCATTAGAAGCATATTGAATACAAGGGAAACAATTAAAATAAAGAAATGAAAGGCACGCACTATGAAAATTTCAACAACACGAATATTTTTTATATTACCATAACAAACAGAAATGTAATCTGATTGCATAAGACATGGCATTATCAACAAGACAAAGCAAAATTTACAGTGCCAGCTCAGGAATAAGGCAAAGCATATTTTACAGTGCGAGCTCAGGATGCCACCATGCACACTCCAACAAAATCTAAATGTGGGCAAGAGAGCAGGACACAACTGTACCTGGAAATGCTGCTAGCCAGCGACAAAAGTAAGTTGATCGGAGCCAAAGAGGGGTTTGCCAAAGAAGCCAACGAAGCCGATGAGGATGAGGTAATCATTGGTCTCCTCCAGGTTCTCCTTGATCTTGTCCTTGAAGTTCTTCCGCTCTGGGTTGTCCCGCTACAGCTCGTCCTACACCGCCCAGAAACAAACAATTCAGATCAACAACTGCATAGATCATCCCTTGTTTGCTTATCTAAACCAGACACTACTACTTGCTTGCTTATCTAGACCAGACACTACTACTATTTGTGAATATAGAAAATGTAAAAGCAATGTAAATGGTAAATAAAACTTGAGAATATAGTTATAGATTAAGAGCATATTGTCTAGCATCAGACAAATAGTAGCAAAATGCTATAGGCAGCTATTAGGATAAACTAGATCTTCGACATTACATAGTCAGATATGAAGGACCAAGCAAAATGTTCCAGAAAAGACAAATTACAGAGGAATCATGTATTGACCATCCTACTGGTAGCAAGGGCATAAAGATAATCACTTAACAAGCAGTACCAACATGAGTAAATCACATACCAAAGTGCAATCTAATATCCTAGCTGCTGATACCTCTCCAACGTATCTATAATTTTTGATTGTTCCATGCTATTATATTATCTGTTTTGGATGTTTATGGGCTTTATTATGCACTTTTATATTATTTTTGGGACTAACCTATTAACCTAGAGCCCAGTGCTAGTTTCTGTTTTTTTCCCTTGTTTCAATGTTTCACAGAAAAGGAATATCAAACGGAGTCCAAACGGAATGAAACCTTCGGGAGAGTTATTTTTGGAACGGAAGCAATCTAGGAGACTTGGAGTATATGTCAGGAAATCAACGAGGCTGCCACGAGGCAGGGGGGCGCGCCCTCCACGCTCGTGTGCCCCTCGTTGCTGCACCAACGTACTTCTTTCGCCTATATATGTCCATATACCCTAAAAACATCAGGGAGTAGAATAGGTCAGGAGTTCCACCGCCAGAAGCCTTCGTAGCCATCGAAAACCAATCTAGACCCGTTCCGGCACCCTGCCGGAGGGGGAATCCCTCTCCGGTGGCCATCTTCATCATCCCAGTGCTCTCCATGACGAGGAGGGAGTGGTTCTCCCTCGGGGCTGAGGGTATGTACCAGTAGCTATGTGTTTGATCTCTCTCTCTCTCTCTCTCTCTCTCTCTCTTTGTCTCTCGTGTTCTTGAGGTGATACGATCTTGATGTATCGCGAGCTTTGCTATTATAGTTGGATGTTATGATGTTTCTCCCCCTCTACTCTCTTGTGATGAATTGAGTTTTCCCTTTGAAGTTGTCTTATCGGATTGAGTCTTTAAGGATTTGAGAACACTTGATGTATGTCTTTTACGTGTTTATGTGTGGTGACAATGGGATATCATGTGATCGACTTGATGTATGTTTTGGTGATCAACTTGCGAGTTCTGTGACCACGTGAACTTATGCATAGGGGTTGACATCCGTTTTCGTCTTGACTCTCCGGTAGAAACTTTGGGGCACTCTCTGATGTTCTTTGTGTTGGTTGAATAGATGAATCTGAGATTGTGTGATGCATATCGTATAATCATACACACGGATACTTGAGGTGACATTGGAGTATCTAGGTGACATTAGGATTTTGGTTGATTTGTGTCTTAAGGTGTTATTCTAGTACGAACTCTATGATAGATTGAACGGAAAGAATAGCTTCATGTTATTTTACTACGGACTCTTGAATAGATTGATCGGAAAGGATAACTTTGAGGTGGTTTCATACCCTACCATAATCTCTTCGTTTGTTCTCCGCTATTTGTGACTTTGTAGTGACTCTTTGTTGCATGTTGAGGGATAGTTATATGATCCAATTATGTTATTATTGTTGAGGGAACTTGCACTAATGAAAGTATGAACCCTAGGCCTTGTTTCAACGCATTGCAATACCATTTGTGCTCACTTTTACCACTTCTTACCTTGTTGTTTTAATATTATTAGATTACAAAAACCTTTATCTACTATCCGTATATATTGCACTTTTATCACCATCTCTTTGCCGAACTAGTGCACCTATACAATTTACCATTGTATTGGGTGTGTTGGGGACACAAGAGAATCTTTGTTATTTGGTTGCAGGGTTGCTTGAGAGAAACCATCTTCATCCTACACCTCCCACGGATTGATAAACCTTAGGTCATCCACTTGAGGGAAATTTGCTGTTGTCCTACAAACCTCTACACTTGGAGGCCCAACAACGTCTACAAGAAGAAGGTTGTGTAGTAGACATCAGCTGCCAGAACACCATATGAAGATTCCATACAGATCGAAAAAGAGCATGCACTGCAGGACATATAAATATACCATAAGCATTATTCCTATATGGGAAATCCCTGTAAATATACATGCTGCTGGGTACTAATCAGCTAGTGTAGTGTCATGGCTACCCGAGGAATCACCTAAACACACGGCCTCGAAGATGATGGCCAGTGCTGATGTCGGCGTCCTGGAAACGGGGGTACCCAGACTTGCCTGCTTGGGGCCCAAGGCGTGGCTATGACCCATCTTCACCAAGAAACCACTCAAGACCCTCGCGAGGCGGACGACACCAAGACCTCCTCTGGGACAGCCTCCCTAGGCTGGCTCCCAAGGAGCGGAGATATCTATGCAAGGGGCACCTCGCGAGGAGTGCGTGACGTGAGCCATGACGACCAAGGCCAGGCGGGCGCCAGCAGGCACAGAGTGCCAGTTTCCTCTTTGGTGTTAAAGAGGCAAGCACATGCGAGGAGTCCCGAGGCATCAGGCAAAGGTTTCCATATCGATGCAACGAGACCAAGGCCAGCAGGACGGCAGGACGGAGGTCACCGCGGAGCCCACGACGGCGTCACTGCCAGAGTCTTTGCTAGGCGAAGATCAGCTTTTGTCAGGATAATTTGCACTAGTGTCCCCCTTCAAACTGGCCGTTGTGGGATCCCTTCCGGCCTAATATTCGGGAAGAGGACCAGGGCCTCTATAAATAGGACTAGCCACCACCTTAGCAGGGAGGAACCAGACCATCCACACACACACACAAGCTCATCGAGCTCAAGAACACCTCTCCTTAGGAGGTTGTTCTTCCCTTTTACTTGTTCATCCTCAGCCTACAAGGCAATCCACCACACCACACTGGAGTAGGGTATTACACCACAACGGTGGCCCGAACCAGTATAAACCCTCGTGTCCCTTGTTCTTCGGGTTCGGCGAGTTAGGCTTTGAGATTGTTGCGAGAGTGGGCGCGTGGGGGAGAGAGATCTTTGTGTGCACCCCAGTGTTCGAACCTCAAGGATTTGCCGGAACCCGTAATCTGACATTTGGCACACCGGGTAGGGGTGCGCTGAAGCCTCTCTTCCGTCAGCTGATCCGCCAACACCCCGTGGTCTCAACGTTTGGCGACCCGAGGACCAACGTCGACCAGTGGGCTGCTTGGCCTGTCAGGGCGACACCGTCTGCCCATGGAGACCTCAACTCCATGCTCCAGGCGGTCCGCACACCACCGAACGCCACGGGATGCGGGCGGCGCGGACATACGCCTTCCACCCTCACACTGTGGCGTGCGCGGGCCGCCGCAAGATCCTCAAGCTACGCAGCAGCACCGGTGCCACACACCCAACGGGAACATGCGAACATGTCAGCCGCGCTCGTGGTGGTGCGGGAGATGCTACGGTGCCGGCTGATGGAAAGCGGCTGCGACGCGTTGCTGGAACGCGTCGCCGAGATGTTGGATGCTGCAGCCAGTGCTATGCCGCCTTTCTGCTCCCTACTTACATCTCAAGTTGCGGCCAGGTCGCATGACGGGCCTCGTCGCACCCGCGTGCTCCCAGGTGCACTCGGAGGGCTCGCCAGCGCCAGCACGACCAGCGGTGCCGAACATCCGGCCACACCCTTGCCTCCTCTGGGTGGCTGTAAGTGCCTCTAGTGCAACCCCTAGTTGGTTTTGGAGTATTGACGACAAACTTGGTTGAGGGACTAATGTGTTTGTGAGAATTGTAGGATAACACAGGTAGCAGTCCCATACTGATTTGGTTTACCCACCAGAGATGACCCCTAAAAATGTGTGAAGACATTGAAGACAATGGTGGTCTGTGAAAAGATTCACATTGAAGACAATGACATGAGAAGACATCGTATGAAGACTATGGAGTATGAAGACATAGTCGTTTCGTAGTTTCCTTTTCTTCTTTGTTCAATCATAGGAACCACCGTACTGTTAAGTGGGGTCCAAGTGAACAAAGTCAGAGTGACTGATTTGATGCTCAACCAAATCCTATGTCTTCGAGCAAAGACTATGAGAGCAAATCTTATCCAGAGCTGGATGAGTCAGCTTAACTTGTAGCCCATGTCAAGCTGCCGCGTGTGTTTGAAATCTAACCATTGGACACATGTCTATTCCTTAGTGACCCAAGGTCATTTTGGACAAATCAGATCGGGTTACCTCCTGGCTATAAATAGGCCACCCCTACACCATAAATTGGTGGTTGCTCAGAGTTAGTGCACGGCTTTTGTCGTTTGAGAGCAACCCACCTCTGAAGCAGTTGAGAGAGAGATCCTTGCGAGGACAAAGCCAAAAACACCCAGAGCCAAAGAGTGTTAGGCATCACTGAAGTCTTTCTGTCTACGTGATCCGAAGACTTGTTACACTTGAGGACTGTGAATCCTCTAGCCGGTTAGGCGTCGCGTTCTGAGCGTCCAAGAGTCATTATGGATCGCCGGTGAATGAAGTCTATGAAGGTTTGGAAGTCTGCCTTGAAGACTTACCAGAGTGATTGGGCGAGGACTGTGTGTCCTTAGCTCAAGGGGAATAAGGTGAAGACGGAGTCTTCTGAGTTGAACCTCAGCTTCCCTAACCAGACGTACAGTTGTCACAGCAACTAGAACTGGTCTACCAAATCCTTGTCTTCATCAAGCTACTGGTTTTATCCTTCACTTCCCTTTATTTATAGTTTGTCTTCGTGAAGTCATTGCATGCCTATATGATCTGATTGACTTCACTAAGTGAAGACTCTTTACTGTTTGGCTTCATACTATCTTCCATCCTGATCCATTCTACCAAGCTGCTAATAGTCTTTGTGTTTTCACTTCATTGCTTACTTGACTATGGCTTATCTAGTGTAGTCTACCTTCCACTGCATATCATAGGTTCATTTCTATCGTTTGTCTTCAAAGCCCCCGTGTTTTGAAGACTTTCATAAAAATTGCCTATTCACCCCCTCTAGTCGATAATTAGCACTTTCAGTAGCGTAGGTGCGGGCGTTGCTCCTCACAGTCCCAATCGAGCGCCACCTTACAGCCACCAGGGAGGCGCACCGGGCTCGACGGCGTGGGGCACAGGGCGCCTCGGTGGAGGTTCCAGAGAGGCAGCTCAGGAAGCCTATGTGCCCCGCATGGTGGATCAGGAGTACACGCCTAAGGACGACCCCTGCACGTTCCATGAGCCGGGCTGGGAAGAAGAGACGCTGGAAGCTGAGGCCTTCCATGAGCCACCCAGGAGCCTCGCCAACCCCCCAACGACAACCACTGCAGGGTACCACTAATATCTCAGGAGCAGGCTTACGCTAACCATGGGCCGCAGGTGGACCTGGCCGCAGCGGTGGACGGCGACCCCAGCACGGTAGCCCCACTCCAGTCAGGGGCAGCGCACTGGGGGCTGCACGGAAGGGGTCCGGAGCAAGGCCCTCCCTCATGTCGCGCGGGGCAAGGCGTCGCTCGAAGGTAGGTCCTCTGCCGGGGAGGCGCCGGCGAGCCCTCCCCCCGACAAAGGGCCCGTGGTCGCCGAGGGCGCCACTAGCATCCCCTTTGCCCATTGGCATCGTCCTAGTTTCCGGACGCCCCAACGGTGGTCGAGGGTGGCGCAAGGCGGGCCCCTCGTCTGGCGATATGAAGCAAGGCTCGCGCCTGTGAAGGTCTCCGCCTGTGACACTCTCACGTAATAATGAGTAGGGTTGTACACGCCCCTGAGTCTTCGGAGTGCCGCCCTCGGGCCTTGGGGGCTCCCTCCCACTTCCTAGTGGCAGCACTTAGCTCCACGCTGGTGAGAAGACTAGACTAGGTGCCGGACGCGACTGTTCATTTGCTTTCCGTAGTTAGCTCTTGCCCCCTTTTTCTTTAATGAAATTTGGAGTTCTGGCGTTTCTCGATGGCTTGGTTGAACCCCCTCCTATTTCCGATTCTCCCCTTGATTCTTTGTTTTGCACCAGGGAGGGCGGCAGTTGCCCGACGCTCTCCCTCGCGCGCCTCGCGAGGGGGCTGGACAGGTGTGCACACATGCGAACTCCCTTTTCTCCGTGAGGTTCCCTCGTTGAGCTCATGATCGGCGCATCCCTTTTTTAGTCCGTGCCCCACGGGTATCGCGATGTAGTGCATTTGGCCATGGCAAACCCATGACTCAGGCCTCGCACAAGAAGGGATTTGGATTTCTTAACGAATTTTTCCAGCTTCGCAATATCCCTCAAGCTGGCAGCGGGGAAGCACCACCAGGTGCCTAGAGGTGCGTGCCCTCATGAGGTCAAGTATACCCCGGGCACATCAAGGTAAGTTACCCCTCTACAACCGCGTAAGACACAGATTTCACATCACAACCCGGAAACAATAAACACTCCACAAAAGCAACATAAGCACCATGGTTCATTACACGCCCTTGCAGGGCCCCATATTCGTTTCTGACAATGCAGGGGGAAAGGGAAGGAGAGGACAAGCAAAAGAGGCTCCTACGACGTGGCTGCTCACGAGGATCGGCCCCTCGGACTCAGCCAGAGCCCTCCTCGCGCTTCACCAGGGCGTGACGACAGGATGACCTGCCACCGTCCTCGAAGCGAGTCCGACAGCGTGGTGAATGGTCGTAGCCGCTGTTGCTGGAGCTCTCGCTGGAGGAGGAGCTGCCGTAGCTGGGCGAACCGTGGCCGCCGCCGAGGGCAAGGTCACCCTTGTGCTCGTCATGGCCATCGCCAAGGCCAAGCACCTCGCAACCATCGTCATCGTCTTCAGGGCAGCATCCGGCACGGCGACTGTCTTACCCGAACACCCTCATGAAGAGGGTCGATGCGCCGTCGTACTTGAAGTGGAGGGTGCACCGCTTGCCCAGGCCGCCCGCACGGGCTAACGTCTGCCAGCCGCAGGCCAGGGCTACATTGCCCGTAGTGGAGATCTCCACCGCGACCCACGAAGCCTTGCTGCAGCAGCCGTCGGCCTGCAGCCAGAGGCCGCCGGGACCTGGGGCCGGCAGTTCGCCGGCGAAGGAGTGCGGAAGTTGAAGCCACGTGCCAGCCGGGTTCTGCGACCACACGACAAACTCCGGCATCACATCCACAGTGGTATATCATGGACTGGAACAATCTATACCACTGTGGATGTTGTTTTCCACTATATATCTCCAACAATAACACTGTTGGAAATATGCCCTAGAGGCAATAATAAAATGGTTATTATTATATTTCCTTCTTCATGGTAATTGTATATTTTTCATGCTATAATTGTATTAACTGGAAACCATAATACATGTGTGAATACATAGATCACAACATGTCCCTAGTGAGCCTCTAGTTGACCAGCTCGTTGATCAATATATGGTTGTGGTTTCCTAACCATGGACATTGGATGTCATTGATAACGGGATCACATCATTAGGAGAATGATGTGATGGACAAGACCCAATCCTAAGCATAGCACAAGATCGTGTGGTTCATTTGCTAGAGCTTTTCTAATGTCAAGTCTCGTTTCAGACCATGAGATTGTGCAACTCCCGGATACCGTAGGAGTGCTTCGGGTGTACGTATCAAACGTCACAACATAACTGGGTGACCATAAAGGGGCACTATAGGTATCTCTGAAAGTGTCTATTCAGTTGGCACGAATCAAGACTGGGATTTGTCACTCCGTATGACGGAGAGGTATCTCTGGGCCCACTCGGTAATCCATCATCATAACGAGCTCAATGTGACTAAGGAGTTAGCCATGGGATCATGTGTTACGGACGAATAAAGAGACTTCCGGTAACGAGATTGAACGAGGTATGGGGATACCGACGATTGAATCTCGAGCAAGTAACATACCGATGGACAAAGGGAATTGTATACAGGATTGATTGAATCCCCGACATCGTGGTTCATCCGATGAGATCATCGTGGAACATGTGGGAGCCAACATGGGTATCTAGATCCTGCTGTTGGTTATTCGCCGGAGAGATGTCTCCGTCATGTCAGCATGGTTCCCGAACTCGAGGGTGTACACACTTAAGGTTCGGTGACGCTAGAGTTGTTATCGGAAATTGTATGTGGTTACTGAAGGTTATTCGGAGTCCTGGATGAGATCCCGGACATCACGAGGAGTTCCGGAATGGTCTGGAGGTGAAGATTTATATATGGGAAGTCCGGTTTCAATCGCCGGAATAGTTTCGGGGTTTATCGGTATTGTACCGGGACCACTGAAAGGTGCCCGGGGGTCCACCGTGTGGGGCCACCTGCCCCGGGGGACTTAATGGGCTGAATATGGGAGGGAACCAGCCCCCTAGTGGGCTGGTGTGCCCCCCAAGGGCCCAAGGCGCCTAGGGTTGGAAACCCTAGGGGGAGGGGACGCCTCCCACCTTGCTTGGGGGGCAAGTCTCCCCCCTAGCTGCCGCCCCCCTCTAGATGCATCTAGGGGGCCGCCCCCTCTTCCCTTCCCCCTCTAAATAGTGGGGGTGGTAGGGCAGCCGCACCCCTTCCCTGGAGCAGCCCCTCCCTCCTCCAACTCCTCCTCCTCCTCCGTAGTGCTTAGTGAAGCCCTACCGGAGAACCACGAGCTCCACTGCCACCACGTCGTCGTGCTGCCGGAGTTCTCCCTCAACTTCTCATCTCCCCTTGCTGGATCAAGAAGGAGGTGATGTCCCCGGGCTGTACGTGTGTTGAACATGGAGGCACCGTCTGTTTGGCGCTTGGATCGGATCTTCCGGGATTTGAATCGCCGCGAGTACGACTCCATCAACCGCAGTCTTGTAATGCTTCCGCTTAGCGATCTTCAAGGGTATGAAGATGCACTTCTTCTCTCTTGTTGCTAGCATCTCCTAGATAGATCTTGGTGACATGTAGGAAAAGTTTGAATTATTACTACGTTCCCCAACAGTGGCATCATGAGCGAGGTCTATGCGTAGATTCTATGCACGAGTAGAACACAAAGTAGTTGTGGGCGATGATTTGTTCAATTTGCTTACTGTTACTACTCTTATCTTGATTCCGCGGCATTGTGGGATGAAGCGTCCTGAACCGACCTTACACGTACGCTTACGTGAGACTGGTTGCACCGACCAACATTCACTTGATGCATAGGGTGGCTAGCGGGTGTCTGTCTCTCCCACTTTAGTCGGGTCAGATTCGATGAAGAGGGTCCTTATGAAGGGTAAATAGCAATTGGCATCTCACTGTTGTGGCTTTTGCGCAGGTAAGAAACGTTCTTGCTAGAAACCAATAGCAGCCACGTAAAACATGCAACAACAATTAGAGGACGTCTAACTTGTTTTTGCAGGGTATGCTACGTGATGTGATATGGCGAAAATGATGTGATGAATGATATATCTGATGTATGAGATTGATCATGTTCTTTTAATAGGAATCACAACTTGCATGTCGATGAGTATGACAACCGGCAGGAGCCATAGGAGTTGTCTTAATTTATTGTATGACCTGCGAGTCAATGTAAACGCCATGTAATTACTTTACTTCATTGCTAACCGTTAGCCATAGTAGTAGAAGTAATAGTTGGCGAGACAACTTCATGAAGACACGATGATGGAGATCATGGTGTCATGCCGGTGACGAAGGTGATCATGCCGCGCCTCGAAGATGGAGATCAAAGGCGCAAGATGATATTGGCCATATCATGTCACTTTATGATTTGCATGTGATGTTTGTCATGTTTACCTCTTATTTGCTTAGAATGACGGTAGCATAGATAAGATGATACCTCACTAAAATTTCAAGAGATGTGTTCCCCCGAACTGTGCACCATTGCGAAGGTTCGTTGTTTCGAAGCACCACATGATGATCGGGTGTGATAGATTCTAACGTTCGCATACAACAGGTGTAAGCCAGATTTACACATGTGAAACACTTAGGTTGACTTGACGAGCCTAGCATGTACAGACATGGCCTCGGAACATGAGAGACCGAAAGGTCGAGCATGAGCCATATAGTAGATGCGATCAACATGGAGATGTTCACCATTGATGACTAGTTCGTCTCACGTGATGATCGAACACGGCCTAGTCGATTCGGATCATGTATCACTTAGATGACTAGAAGGATGTCCGTCTAAGTGGGAGTTCATTAAATAATTTGATTAGATGAACTTAATTGTCATGAACTTAGTCTAAAATTTCTTTACAATATGTCTTGTAGATCAAATGGCCCACGCTAATGTTGCCCTCAACTTCAACGCGTTCCTAGAGAAAACCAAGCTGAAACACGATGGTAGCAACTATACGGACTGGGTCCATAACTTGAGGATCATCCTCATAGCTGCCAAGAAAGCATATGTCCTTGAAGCACCGCTAGGTGACGCACCTATTTTCCCAGCAACTCAAGATGTTATGAATGCCTGGCAGTCGCGTAGTGATGATTACTCCCTGGTTTAGTGCGGCATGCTTTACAGCTTAGAACTAGGGCTCCAAAAGCATTTTGAGCAACACGGAGCATATGAGATGTTCCAAGAGCTAAAAATGGTTTTCCAAGCTCATGCCCGGGTCGAGAGATATGAAGTCTCTGACAAGTTCTACAGTTGTAAGATGGATGAAAATAGTTCTGTCAGCGAGCATATACTCAAAATGTCTGGGTTGCACAACCGCTTGTCTCAGTTGGGAGTTAATCTTCCAGATGACTCAGTCATTGAAAGGATCCTCCAGTCGCTTCCACCTAGCTACAAGAGATTTGTGATGAACTACAATATGCAAGGGATGGAAAAGACCATTGCTGATTTATATTCAATGCTGAAATCAGCAGAGGTGGAGATCAAAAAGGAACATCAAGTGTTGATGGTGAATAAGACCACTAGTTTCAAGAAAGGAAAGGGTAAGAAAAACTTCAAGAAGGACGGCAAGGGAGTTGCCGCGCTCGGTAAGTCAGTTGCCGGGAAGAAGCCAAAGAATGGACCCAAGCCTGAGACTCAGTGCTTTTATTGCAAGGGAAAAGGGCACTGGAAACGGAACTGCCCTAAGTACTTAGCGGATAAGAAGCCCAACAACGCCAAAGGTATATGTGATATACATGTTATTAATGTGTACCTTACTAGTGCTCATAGTAGCTCTTGGGTATTTGATACCGGTGCGGTTGCCCATATTTGTAACTCAAAACAGGAGCTGTGGAATAAGTGGAGACTGGCAAAGGACGAGGTGACGATGCGCGTCGGGAATGGTTCCAAGGTCGATGTGATCGCCGTCGGCATGCTACCTCTACATTTACCTACGGGATTAGTTTTAAACCTCAATAATTGTTATTTAGTGCTAGCTCTGAGCATGAACATTGTATCTGGATCTCATTTAATGCGAGATGGCTACTCATTTAAATCCGAGAATAATGGTTGTTCTATTTATATGAGAGATATGTTTTATGATCATGCCCCGCTGGTCAATGGTTTATTTTTATTGAATCTTGAACGTGATGTTACACATATTCATAGTGTGAATGCCAAAACATGTAAGCCTGACAATGATAGTCCCACATACTTGTGGCACTGCCGCCTTGGTCACATTGGTGTCAAACGCATGAAGAAACTCCATGTAGATGGACTTTTGGAGTCTCTTGATTATGAATCATTTGACACGTGCGAACATGCCTCATGGGCAAAATGACCACGACTCTGTTCTCCGGAATAATGGAGCAAGCAACCAACTTGTTGGAAATCATACATACTGATGTATGCGGTCCAATGAGCGTTGATGCTCGCGGTGGCTATCGTTATGTTCTCACCCTCACTGATGACTTAAGTAGATATGGGTATATCTACTTGATGAAACACAAGTCTGAGACCTTTGAAAAGTTCAAGGAATTTTAGAGTGAGGTAGAGAATCAACGTGAAAGGAAAATAAAGTTTCTACGATCAGATCGTGGAGGAGAATATTTCAGTCACGAGTTTGGCATGAACCTAAGGAAATGTGGAATCATTTCACAACTCACGCCGCCTGGAACACCTCAGCGTAATGGTGTGTCCGAACGTCATAATCGCACTCTATTGGATATGGTGCGATCTATGATGTCTCTTACCTATCTACCACTATCATTTTGGGGTTATGCTTTAGAGACTACCGCATTCACTTTAAATAGGGCTCTGTCAAAATTTGTTGAGACAACACCATATGAATTATGGTTTGGGAAGAAACCTAAGTTGTTGTTTCTGAAAGTTTGGGGATGCGATGCTTATGTCAAGAAACTTCAACCTGAAAAGCTCGAACTCAAGTTGGAAAAATGTGTCTTCATAGGATACCCTAAGGAAACTATTGGGTATACCTTCTACCTTAGATCCGAAGGCAAGATCTTTGTTGCCAAGAATGGATCCTTTCTGGAGAAAGAGTTTCTCTCGAAAGAAGTAAGTGGGAGGAAGGTAGAACTTCATGAGGTACTGCCTCTCGAACCGAAGAGTAGCGCAGCTCAGGAAGATATTTCTGTGGTGCCTACACCGACTAGAGAGGAAGTTAATGATGAAGATCATGAAACTTTGAATCAAGTTGCTACCAAACTTCTAGGTCCACAAGGACACGTTCCGCACCAGAGTGGTACGGCAACCCTCTCCTAGAAATCATGTTGTTAGTCAATGGTGAACCTTCGAACTATGAAGAAGTGATGGCGGGCCCAGATTCCAAAAAATGGCTTGAAGCCATGAAATTCGAGATAGGATCCATGTATGAAAACAAAGTATGGACTTTGACAGACTTGCCCGATGATCGGCAAGCCATAGAAAATAAGTGGATTGTCGGTGTACTAGAGTAGGGGTACCCTAGTATCCCGAACTTGTGCACGGGCAGTCGCAGCATCCCGCGGCAAGGCTTGCCGGGTGACCGCCAAGGTCCTCCGTGGTTCCTTTAGGAGCCATTCAAGGACAAAGTATCCAAGCCAAGGAGACAAGACCCCGGCAAGAGGAGCTTGCCGGGAAGGCCAACCATGGCATCTCAAGGAACTTGCCGCGATGCGCCACGCGTCCCGGCAAGGCCCGGTGAGCGACAAGCTCCCGGACGCGACAAGACAACGACCGCGGCAAGGCGCTTGCCACGGCAAGCCACCACTCTGTACTCGCGCTCCAGCACATCCACCAACGTGTCGCTCTGGGACCCTTCCAGGCGTACGTGGCGGGAGGCTGTGCAGCCAGCGGTGCGCGGTGGCAAGCGGCGCTGACAAGATTGCCATCATGGCGAGTGGTGGCGTCCCTGACGGTCCCTTTTGTACTATTTGGGCGACGCAGACAGGCATTTAATGCCCTTGTCCCCTGCCGTCAGGGTTAGGTATGATACACTATAGCAGGTAGCTGTACCAACCGCAACACCTTTCCATTTTTACCCTTGTCTACGTTGCCACCTGTCGGTGACCCCTTGAGCATATAAAAGGAGGCCCATGCGCAACGTAGAGGGGGGTGGGAAGGAGAGAACACTCACGCTCGGTCTCGTTAGCTGCTGGTGTGTACTGTAGCACTCAGCGCTCTCGAGCAAGAACTCAATACAAACCACAAAGCAGGAGTAGGGTTTTATGCATCCGTGCGGCCCGAACCTGGGTAAACTGCTCGTGTGTTTCGCCTCGATCTACTCTTCGTGCGATCTCCGCCCCCCCCCCCCCCCGCCGAACCGAAAGGGGCTCGGTCCACCGGTCCCATAGGTGCTTGTGGATTAGTTCGCGGACATCTTTGGCGCGCCAGGTAGGGGGTGCGTCGAGGTTGTGTGAACCTGATCCGGCATTCACATGAGCTAAATCTTCATCGTCTTCATCGACATGCCGCCGAAGAAGAAGGCTTCGGAGGCGGCTGCTCCGTCCGCGCCGAACCCACCACCGCCGGAGCAAATGGCTGGTGGGGTAGACGCCGGCGGAAGAACGGGCGTCGACGAGGGAGCTCACGGTGCTGCCAGGTCCAAGGACAAGGCTGCGCTGCCCATCGGCGGCACAGTCGGCTCCCACAACGACCGGCGCACTCCAAGACCTCGGCGTCCGTACATGCACCGCGCCCATCCCAGGAGGCGCGGGACCGGCAGCGTCATGGTACTCATGGTACCATACGTTTGCTGGACCAAGATCGAGCTGGTGGATCTCGGAGTGCTCAAGACCAGCATGCACGCCAACATGCTGGCACGAGCGGGGCATGGTCGCCTGGACGAGATACTGCTCCTTCTAACATAGTTAGAAGTCCGAGCATATCCCGCTCCTCACACCGTTCGCCACCGCCACCCGCCACTTCAGGAGAAGCTTTGGCGCGAGCTCAACTGCTCCTAGACTACCCTCCAGCGGCAGACAAGATCGACGACTGGAGGGCCACCATTCAGAGTCTCATCAGCTTCGCCAACGGCAACACTCCACGGCAGCCGAGTACATCGCAGCCGCGGGAAGTCAGCCAGGCACGAGCCGGTGGCGACAAGACCGGTGGGGGTGCAACCACCGTGCACTCTCCGCCCCGAAGGCCAAGATCACTGACTCGCTGGATCCACCTCGACAGCGACTCTACCGCGTCATCAGATCCACGAGCTCGTCGCGATCAGCGCCAAGTTCTTCACCAACGACAGCAAGAAGACGCTCGTACTCGCATCGAGCGCCGAAGAGAAGCGCGGCGTCAATCAGACCAGCGTGCTGGGCCCTCTGTCGACATGCATGCGCCAGGGGAACCAGGCGACTTGCCGTACGTGGTAGGTTGCCCTGCGTTTACTCGTGAGCTGCGGCAAGTCCAGTGGCCCAGCAAGAAGAATTTCAAGCCAGACATACCAGAGAAGTACGACGGCAAGTCGCGTCCGTCGGAGTTCCTCAGCATCTACACCATCGCGGTGCAAGCTGCCGGGGGGCAGGACGACAAGATCCTTGCCAACTAGTTCCCACTGGTGCTCAAGCCCAACGTCAGGTCCTGGCTCATGCATTTGCCAGACAACTCCATATCCTCCTGGGCAGACCTATGCCATCAGTTTGTCGGCGCCTTTACAGGCGGCCACAAACCTCATGGCCAAGAGAGTGACCTTCACCTGCTCGCCCAGAAGGAAGGAGAACCCCTGTGCAAGTACATTCAGAGATTCAGCCGTGTACAGCACAACATCCCAGATGTCCACCCTGCCGCGGTCATCAGCGCGTTCCATCAGAATGTGCGTAACCGCAGGATGCGGGAGGAGATGGCGATGTGCAAGATCAGAGACGTCAGGGAGCTGTATGCCCTGGCCGACAAGTGTGCATGTGCTGAGGAAGGGAGGAAACTCCCCGGAGAGAATACGGGAGCAGGAGGATCTAACAGCGAGGATGCTGCCCCGGCAAAGAAAAACCGGCAGCGGAACAACAGGAAGAAGAAAGGCAAAGATGTGCTAGTCATTGAGCAGTCCGGCAACGAAGGTGGCGCCAAGAAAGCCAAAGCTGGTAGCTCCGGCAAGGAGATTGCCGCATGCACCAACTGCCAGGCTGTGGCGGTCGCCGACAAGCAGGACGGCACCGACAAGCAGTACTGCAAGATCCACCGCACCAAGGGCCATGACCTCCAGAGCTGCAAGAAGGTCGAGCAGCTTGTCCAGCAGCAAAAGGCTGAATACGAGCGACGCGACAAGGAGAGGGCCCAAGGAGGCGCTGGAGAATCCGGCAAGAAGCGCGCCGGCCGGGGAGGACACCGCGGCATGGCCAAACAGTGGCAAGGAGACAGACCTCCCCGCGGCCGCGACAAGGATGAAGATGACGACGACGATGAAGACATGGATGATGTCGAGACCAGTGAGCAGGAGTTCCAGAAAGCCACAGAGGTCTTGTGCGTTGACGGCGGTGCTTCTCTGCATACTTCGCACCGCCAACTCAAGCAGTGGGTGCGGGAAGTCAATGCGGCGGAACCACCTGTCGAGTCACGCAAGCTTCTGAAATGGTCCAGCACGCCTATCATCTTTGATATTGAGGACCACCTGATCGCACAACTGCGGTCGGGTGCTTGCCGATGTTGGTTTCACCAACTATCCGCAACCTCAAGGTCACTAAGATGCTAGTTGACGGCGGGGCCGGCTTGAACCTGATCTCCTCCGCTGTACTCCAGAATCTCCAGATCCCTGACAGCGAGCTTGAAGAGACCGGCACATTCCAAGGAATCAACCCGGGAAGGAGCAAGCCGAAGGGGAAGGTCATGTTGCCAGTAACATTTGGCAGCGAGTTGAACTTCAGGACTGAGAGGGTCACTTTTGACGTTGCCGATTTTCCATTGCCTTACAATGGGATACTCGGCCATCCAGCACTCGCCAAGTTCATGGCAGCCTCTCACTACGCATACAACATGCTGAAGATGCCAGGCCCGATAAGCGTCATCTCTGTCCCTGGCGACAAGAAGGATGCTCTTATCTGTGCCGACAAGATCTACCGGGAAGCGGCAGCCGCAACAGATCGCAAGTCACCTGCCGTTGAAGCTCCCGGGGGGAAGAAGAAGACCAAGTCCGGCAAGAGTTCTGATGCCCACCCCGGCAAGCGCACCTCTTCGGAGTGCTGCGCTACCGTCGAGGACGCACCATCGAGCTCCACCGGCAAGTGTAAGAAGATAATGGCAGCTCCGCCAGAGACCAAGAAGGTGTCCGCCAAGGAGAACGACACTGGTGATACCTTCACCATCAGTGCCACTCTTGACCCTAAATAGGAAAGCACGCTCATTGCTTTCCTGCGGGCGAACGTCGACGTGTTTGTGTGGCAACCGCCTGACATCCCCGGTGTTCCCAGGAAAGTAATTGAGCACCATCTTGCCGTTTGTCCTCATGTGCGGCCCGTCAAGCAGAAGGTCAGGAAGCAAGCAGTGGAGCGCCAAGAATTCATCGCAGAAGAGATCAAGAAATTGGAAGCAGCAGGCCTTGTCAGAGGAGTGCTCCATCCTACGTGGTTGGCCAATCCTGTAGTCGTGTGCAAGGCAAACGGGAAATGGAGGCTTTGCATCGATTTTACCGATGTTAATAAAGCTTGTCCCAAAGACCCATTTCCCTTGCCGCGCATTGACCAGATTGTTGACTCCACGGCCGGATGTGACTTGCTTACATTTCTTGACGCATACTTAGGATACCATCAAATCTTCATGACAGAAGAGGATGAGGAGAAGACCGCATTCATCACTCCATGTGGCACGTACTGTTTCATACGGATGCCTTTCGGTTTAAAAAATGCTGGTTCAACATTTGCAAGGGTAGTCCATGTCGCTCTTGAGCCACAAATACACAGAAATGTGGAAGCCTACATGGATGACATAGTGGTCAAGAGCAAGGACAAGGCAACTCTGATTCAAGATTTAGACGAGACCTTTGCAAATCTGCGCAAGATCAGCCTCAAGCTCAACCCCGAGAAGTGTGTGTTTGGAGTCCCCTCCGGCAAGATTCTCTGGTTCTTCGTGTCTCAGCGGGGAATTGAAGCCAATCCCGACAAGATCAAGGCCATTGAGCAGATTGAAGCACCAAAGCGCGTCAAGGGTGTACGAAGACTTGCTGGTTGCGTGGCTGCTCTCAGCAGGTTTATCTCTAGGTCTGCTGAGCGCGCCCTGCCGTTTTTCAAAATATTGAAAAAGGCAGGTCCAATGAAATGGACTCCGGAAGCGGAGGCTGCGCTGCAAGACTTGAAGAGATACCTGTCCTCCACTCCAACATTTATCGCACCTAAGCCACAAGAGAAGTTGCTGTTGTATATAGCGGTAACCTATCAAGTGGTTAGTGTTGCGTTAGTAGCAGAGAGGGAGGCAGATGACGAGCCAGCAACCACGGCAGGCGCGTCAAGCGACAAGTAGGGGGCTTCCCCGACAAGCTCTGGTCCCGAGAAAGATGGATCTGCGCAGGCGCGCGAGGAGATGCAGAAGAGAATGGTACAGCGCCCAGTTTACTTTGTCAGTTCCCTTCTGCAGGGGGCTAGGTCAAGGTACTCTGGTGTGCAAAAATTGCTTTTCGGCCTTCTCATGGCCTCGAGAAAGCTGCGCCATTACTTCCAAGCACATGAGATCACAGTTGTCACTCGTTTTCCGCTGAAGAGGATACTACAGAACCCAGAAGCAACAGGCAGGATTGTTGAATGGGCACTGGAACTGTCAAGCTTTGGCCTCAAGTTTGAGAGTACTTCAACTATCCAAAGCAGAGCATTGGCAGAATTCATAGCAGAGTGGACGCCAACACCAGATGAAGAAATTCCAGAAACGAGCATCCCCGTCGAGGAAGCAAGCAAAGAGTGGCTGATGTACTTTGATGGTGCCTTCTCGCTGCAAGGCGTGGGCGCTGGCGTGCTGCTTGTCGCACCCACCGGAGAGCACCTCAAGTACGTAGTCCAGATGCACTTTCCCAAGGAGCAAGCAACAAACAATACTGCAGAGTATGAAGGCTTGCTTGCCGGTCTCAGGATCGCGGCAGACCTTGGGATCAAGAAGCTCATTGTCAGGGGTGACTCGCAGCTTGTCGTCCGCCAAGTGAACAAGAGTTATCAGATTCTGTTGATGGAAGCCTATGTTGACGAAGTAAGAAAGCTAGAAGAGCACTTTGACGGCCTACAGATGGAGCATGTTCCAAGAGCTCAGAACGACATTGCCGATGGCCTATCAAAGTGCGCCGCACTTAAGTTACCTGTGGAACCAGGGATCTTTGTTCTCAAGATGACTCGACCATCCGTAACGCCATCAACTAGACAGAGCAAGAAGAGGAAGTTGATTTCTGGTGACTATTTTCCGGCAGAGCTTCCCGAAGCCGCCGCCAAGAAGGTCCCCAAGATCAACACCAAGAGTGCTGAGGAGCAGTCTGCTCCGGCAAGCCCTAGGGTTTGTTCCGTTGAAGCAGAGGCTCCCGATAAGTTTTGCTCCGGCAAGCTTGCTGGGGAACGTCAAGCTCCGGCTGAGCCACAGGTTCTCGCCGTAGAAGCGGATGTTACCGCAACAGCAGATGTGCCTTTAGTCCTTGTTGTCGAGCCACAAGCTCTAGCATGGGCACAACAGATTGTCCGTTTCCTTCAGACAGGAGAACTTCCCGAAGAGCAAGAAGAAGCGGAAAGAGTAGCCTGGCAGTCAAGTATGTACCAGTTTGTCGACAACACACTGTACAGAAGAAGACTCAACGGTGTGAAATTGAAGTGTATTCACCGGGAAGATGGACAAAAGCTATTGGCAGAGATACATGGAGGCATATGTGGTCACCACATTGGCGCAAGAGCACTTGTCGGCAAAGCATTCAGGCAAGGTTTCTTTTGGCCGACAGCCCTCCAGGATGCAACTGCACAAGTAACCAAGTGTGAAGCGTGCCAGTTCCATTCCAAGCAGATACACCAGCCAGCTCAAGCTCTCCAGACGATCCCTTTATCCTGGCCATTTTCGGTCTGGGGGCTCGACATCCTCGGCCCCTTTCCCCAAGCAGTCGGGGGCTTTGAGTACTTGTACGTTGCAATCGACAAGTTCACAAAGTGGCCGGAAGTGGAAGCAGTGAGGAAGGTGACAGCACAGTCAGCAGTCAAGTTCTTCAGGTCGATTGTTTGCCGCTTCGGGATCCCTAACAGGATAATCACCGACAACGGTACGCAATTCACGAGCCGCACCTTCATGCAGTACGTCCAAGATCTTGGCGCCAAGGTCTGCTTCGCTTCTGTTGCTCACCCGAGAAGCAATGGCCAAGCGGAGGGGGCAAATGCTGAAGTGCTGCGTGGGCTCAAGACCAGGACTTTCGACAGGCTGCACAAGTGCGGAAGAAACTAGATTGAGGAGCTGCCGGAGGTTCTTTGGTCGATCAGGACGACGCCAAATCGAGCCACTGGCCAGACACCTTTCGCTCTAGTCTATGGAGCAAAGGCAGTTCTCCCCACAGAACTCGTATACGGGTCACCTCGAGTGCTCGCTTATGATGAGCTTGAGCAAGAGCAGCTGTGACAAGATGACGCGCTGCTCCTTGAGGAAGACCTTCTTCAGGCTGCTGTACGAGCTGCTCGCTACCAGCAAGCTTTGCGCCGCTACCATAGCCGCAAAGTTAACGCCAGAAGTCTCGAGGAAGGCGACCTTGTTCTTCGGCGTGTTCAGTCCGCCAAGAATTCCAACAAGTTGACGCCAAAGTGGGAAGGCCCTTACTGGGTGAAATGAGTCACTAGGCCTAGCGCTGTCCACCTTGAGACCGAAGATGGCATTCCGGTGAGCAACTCGTGGAACATTGAGCATCTTCGTAAGTTTTACCCGTAAGGCGCGGTTGCCGGAACCCGTTCCGGCAACCACCTTTTGTACAAGTCTCGCCGCTGTTGCATGTAATCCTTTGTACAAAGCCGGGCGCAGACCCCGTGCATAAAGCTCATGTGCTCCGCACATCTTGTCAATTTCATGCTTTCTATTTTTTGCATGTGTTATCTGACACTTTGTGCAGCACCTACCCCTGGTAAGCAACAACGAGCCATAAGGCTCCATATCTTTATTTTCTCCTCTTTCTTTTTTCTCAAGGAAAGGAAGGTTCCCTCGCCCACAAGTTTTCCGGGGGGGAAAGGAGAACATAATGGTATGGACCAGGCGTCGTTCAAGAAAGTTTCGCCTTACCGGGAAGCAAACAACAGAAAAGCTAAGTTGCCAAAGTTTGAGCAATCAGATTTTAAAAATTTTTAAGTTATCTTCCTTGAACGACCGTGCTTTGTATGGAAAACTTGTGCGCAGAGGAACCAACTCGTAGCTAGTTGTGCCCTTACTTTGTTTCGAGTCCGCTCAACAACTTAAGTGTGCTGCGACTAGTTGCGACAAGGTTTCTTGTCGGTAGCGGCACCGCCAGCAGGCTGCTGACGTCCCGCACTCAGCGCTCGCGGCTAAGGTGCCTGCGCCGGCAAGTTCCCTAAAAGCGTAGAGCAAAAACATACAAAGGAAGGAGTCAAGTAAAGGAAATAGCATTGCAATCATTACCCGGAATAGATTTATATTACAAGGTAGCTTGTCACGGCTCTAACAGATTGTTCTCATAACATGACCAGCAGCGACAAGAAAAGAAGAAAACGGGCGGCCTAGTCTACGCGATCGCCCTCAATCCTCTTGATTCCGCTCACCTTGTCCACAATGGGTGCGACAAGGGTCTTGAGCGCCTCCAGATCAGCATCCGGCGGCAGGGTCTTGAGGACGTTGGTGAGGTTGAGGCCCGGGTTGCGGAAGGCCACCTTCACCAACACCTTTTGAAGAGCTCCCGTGCAGATCTTGCGCGGCTCGTCGGCCAGCTGCTTTGGGATCCTCTCCTGGAGTCGCTGGAGGGCCGTCGCCACGCCTTTGAAGAACGAGGTGAGCTTGGCGCTGGGTTGGAGGTTCTCGTCGGAGGGATACCCGAGATCCTCCATCCCCAGCTGCGCCAGCTCCCTGTCAATGTCTACGGCAACATTCACGAGACCCTCCGTCCAGTGCTCCACATTCTCGCTAAAAGTGTTCTGGGCGGCAGTAGCACTCGCCAGCAGCGCCTTGTCGGCCTTAACCTCCTCCTTCAAGGCCGCCTCCTGCTCCCTGGCGCCGTCTAGCATCTTGGTTAAAGTAGTCAGCTTCAACTCAAGATCTGCGTTGGAGTCCTTGGCGGCGCTAAGCTCCTTGCCCTTCTCGGCGAGACGAGCCTGCAGCTCTGAGTGGCTGTAGGCGTCCTTCTCCCGCTCACACTTAAGCACGGCAAGCCCTTCACCGCTCGCCTTGAGATCGGCCTCCAGCTGCGCCACCTTCGTCTCCAGCTCCTTCTCGGCGGCCTCGGTAGCTGCGGCAGCATCCTCTGCTTGCTTGAGGGCTCCGCCGAATATTCGCTCGCGCGCGGCAAGCTCCTCCTCGTGGCTGTCAAGGTTGACCTTCCGCTGCACAGACAGCTTTTCAGCGGCAAGCCGCTGTTGCTCTTCGACTTCAGCCCACTCGAGGAGGAAGGCCTTCTGCTCCTCGGCGAGTTGCGCCCGCTCCTCTGCCAGGGACCGAAGAGCTTCCTGGTTGAGACCCCGGAGCTCCTCCGCTTGCTTTTCGATGTCCACTCCCGCCTTTGCAACAAGCGCCTCGCGGGATTCCAGCTTGGCTTGCCGAGCACGGTAGAGCGACGCCAGCTTCCGCAGCAGCCGCTCCTCCTCAGGCTCGCTGCTGCTGCTGCTCGGCGCGTCAACCAGCGTCAGCCCAATGGAGGCGAGCACCTCTCCGTCGAAGCTCTCTCCTTCGACCGGCGCCCTGGAGCTTGATGCCCATGGGAGGTTGATGAAGACGCCATCGCCGGCCTTCAAGTAGACGCCTGGCTGGGGCTCTTCGGAGCCTGATGCTGCAGCAGCGGCGGAGGGATCGGCGGTCGGCGTAGCGCCTGGCGCTCCTGCGGCCTCAGGGCCGTCAGTGCGATCGCCAGACCCCCCGCCTGCTTCTGCGGCGGCAGCTTTGGCGGCCTCTGCGCCGGCGGGATCGTCAGCGCCGGCTGCTTCTTCGATGGCAGCGGCGTCGTCGGCGGCAACCTCGGTCTCCATCGGCTCCGCAGCAGATGGGTCTGACGGCCGGAAAAGGGAGAAGAGTCAAGCAAATATCCAAAAAAGAAGATCAAAAGAAGAAGAACCCAAGGGAAGTTTTGAAGCGAGAGGATTACCTGTACCGGGTTCTGCAGTCGTGGTCTCCGCCACCGGGGGCCGCTGGTGCTGTCCCTTGCCAGAGACCTCTCCCTTGCCGGAGGACTCTCCCTTGGCATTTTGAGGGCGGCCTCCGGGCGCTCCTGGTGGGGCTGCTATGCTCCTACACAAACCAACAGTCAGATGTCAGCAAAGAAAGAGTATCCATGCGTGCCTAACAGCGGAAAGCGAACCATATACTTACGCTGGGGGCTGCTCTGGAGAACAGTTGCCGGGTCCGGCAAGGTTGTCTCGGACGCACCCCCTGCTGTCGTGGTGGGTTCGTCCTCGATGATAATCACCGGGACCTTGACTCTCTTCGCTGCTCTCTAGGCCAGAGTCCTAAAAAGGAATAAGTTCAGAGTAAAGCAAATGAGATACAAGACAAAACAGCAAGAATTGAGGAACTACAAGTACAATAAGAGAATCTTACTCTTCTTCTTCCTTGTCGGAGCTGAACGCGGAGAAGTCGAAGTCCGGCTCACATCCGGCACGAGGAGGCGGAGGAGTAGGTTCCCTTGGCCGCTTGGCGGGAACAGTGGCGGTGGTCTGAGACGACCCCGCTCCGGCTGCCGCCGCGGCGTGAGAAGCGGCAGGAGCAGAAGCGGTGGTCCGGGTGGACCCCGCTCCAGTTGCCGCAGCAGCGTGAGGTGCTCCTGCGGCAACAGTGCTTGCCGTGGTGGAGTGTGTCACGCGGCGCGGCGACTGTCGACTCGCCCGCCGCCCCGCTACGTCCCCGGCCTTGCGGAGACGCCTTCTTGGTGGAGCTGGGGGCTCTGCTTGCGGCGAGCTGTCTGAGGATGAGGAGGAAGAGGAGTTGATCTCCAACGAGCCGCTCGTATCCTCGGCGGGCTCGCTCGACTCAACGGCATGCCCGGCAAGCTCTTCCTCACCGGCAAGCTCCTCTCGCTCGGTACGGCTTGCCGCCTCTGCTGCCTCTGCCTCCTCCACGGTGAATCCAAACTCGTCCGGGGCTGCGGCTGCCGCCGCCTCTTCCAGCCTGGTGGCGATGCGTTTCATCTCCGCATCGATGGTGTCGCGAGTGAGGTTTTTCTTTTCGTCGGAGCGGATCGGCACTTCTACCAAGCCGTCAAAGAACTCCTGCACGACGTCGTCTCCAGGCTCTTGCCAAGTTGGGACAATTCCATGCGAATCGCACAGCGGCATCATTGCATGGATGCGGTCGAGCGCGGAGTTGTTGCACAGCGGAACGACACCCTTCGGCAACCTGAACACTTCGGGATGTTGAGGGTCGTACTTGAACAGCTCCTGGAGCATCGCGTTAAGCTCCAGAACAGTGAAGTTGAAGTTGAGGCCCGGACGCAGCCTCATGATATCCGCCGCATTCTTGAATTCCCAGGCGGGTCTCCTCCGTTCCTGCAGGGGGGCGATGCGGTGGCGAAGAAAATCTGCGCCAACAGCACCTATAGTGAGCCCGGCAAGCCTGAGGCGTTGGATCCGGGTGACGGCAATCTTCAGCCTATCGTCTTCCGGGGCCACGTTGCTCCAATCGCTGCCGCGCGCTACTGGGGCTTGGCGCCAGGCGGTAAACGGCTGTAGGTTCTCCTCGACAATCCAGCACCAGTCTGCTCTCCATTCCTCCCACTTGCCGCGGAACTCTCCCTCCAGATAAGCGTCCTTCTTGTCGGCCCTCGAGATCCAGGCGATTCCGCCGGATAAAAGCTCTCCTTTCTCTACTCGGGGCATAAAGAAGTGGCGAAAAAGGGCTACATTTGGATAGACTCCGACAAAGTTTTCGCAGAGATGTGCGAAAACTGCCATGGTCAGAACAGCATTAGGGGTGAAGTCAAGGAGGCGGAACCCGTAGGTGTTCATAATATCGCAGAAAAACTCAGAGAAAGGCGGGCAGAGCCCGCAGTAGAAGAACAAGGCGAAGAAAGGATATCCATTTGGAGCCATTTTCCAAGCGACGGCTGGAAGTACCTTCGTGCGCGGATGCGCTCGCGTCTCCGTCGACCAGAAGAGGTAGTAATACTCCCTCAGCTCCCTCGTGGCGAGCTTGGGGGGGAAGATTGCCCGCTCCTTTCGCAGCGCCGCAAGCCGCTGCGCCTCGGTCAACTTCACAACCTTCCCCTTGTCGGCTTTCGGAGCCATGGCGGAAGTGGTGGAGGAGGTCGACGGTGTTGGTGGTGCTGGTGGCGATGGGGGGCAGGGCGCTGCTCTCTTTCAGCTTTGGGAAGACGGGGGAGCGGCGGAAGTTTCCGAGATTGGAGTAGCAACCGGAGAATGGGCGAACTACCCCTGTTTCCCCTGCTTATAAAGAGGGAGGGGGCGGACGTTCCACCTTTCCGAATAAAGAAACCACCCACGATCTCTCCCACGACGCCGCATTCAACACGTGTCGTTCGGGGAGGGCGCTGTGGATTCGGGGAGAGATACAGCGTAACCCAGGCCGCGCGTGCCCGTGCCCTATTTTGGGCCTGGCCCCCCAACAACGCTCGGCATCGTGTATGGCCCAGGCCCGGGGGCTCCTGTCGGTGTACTAGAGTAGGGGTACCCTAGTATCCCGAACTTGTGCACGGGCAGTCGCAGCATCCCGCGGCAAGGCTTGCCGGGTGACCGCCAAGGTCCTCCGTGGATCCTTTAGGAGCCATTCAAGGACAAAGTATCCAAGCCAAGGAGACAAGACCCCGGCAAGAGGAGCTTGCCGGGAAGGCCAACCAAGGCATCTCAAGGAACTTGCCGCGACGCGCCACGCGTCCCGGCAAGGCCCGGTGAGCGACAAGCTCCCGGACGCGACAAGACAATGACCGCGGCAAGGCGCTTGCCGTGGCAAGCCACCACTCTGTACCCGCGCTCCAGCACATCCACCAACGTGTCGCTCTGGGACCCTTCCAGGCGTACGTGGCGGGAGGCTGTGCAGCCAGCGGTGCGCGGTGGCAAGCGGCGCTGACAAGATTGCCATCGTGGCGAGCGGTGGCGTCCCTGACGGTCCCTTTTGTACTATTTGGGCGACGCAGACAGGCATTTAATGCCCTTGTCCCCTGCTGTCAGGGTTAGGTATGATACATTGTAGCAGGTAGCTGTACCAACCGCAACACCTTTCCATTTTTACCCTTGTCTACGTTGCCACCTGTCGGTGACCCCTTGAGCATATAAAAGGAGGCCCATGCACAACGTAGAGGGGGTGGGAAGGAGAGAACACTCACGCTCGGTCTCGTTAGCTGCTGGTGTGTACTGTAGCACTTAGCGCTCCCGAGCAAGAACTCAATACAAACCACAAAGCAGGAGTAGGGTTTTACGCATCCGTGCGGCCCGAACCTGGGTAAACTGCTCGTGTGTTTCGCCTCGATCTGCTCTTCGTGCGATCTCCGCCCCCCCCCCCTGCCGAACAGAAAGGGGCTCGGTCCGCCGGTCCCATAGGTGCTCGTGGATTAGTTCCCCGACATGGATCTTCAATAAAAGACTGGCGAGGATGGTAATTTGACCGTCTATAAAGCTCGGCTTGTCGCTAAGGGTTATCGACAAGTTCAAGGGGTTGACTACGATGATACCTTCTTGCCCGTAGCGAAGCCGAAGTCCGTCCAAATCATGTTAGCAATTGTCTTGTTGTATGATTATGAGATATGGCAAATGGACGTCAAAATGACATTCTTAATGGTTTCCTTAAGGAAGAATTGTATATGATGCAGCCGGAAGGTCTTGTTGATCCTAAGAATGCTGACAAGGTATGCAAGCTCTAGCGCTCCATCTATGGGCTGGTGCAAGCATCTCGGAGTTGGAACATTCGCTTTGATGAAATGATCAAAGCGTTTGGGTTTATGCAAACTTATGGAGAAGCCTGTGTTTACAAGAAAGTGAATGGGAGCTCTGTTGCATTTCTCATATTATATGTGGATGACATACTATTGATGGGAAATGATATAGAACATTTGGAAAGCATAAAGGCGTACTTGAATAAGTGTTCTTCAATGAAGGACCTTGGAGAAGCTGCTTACATATTAGGCATCAAGATCTATATAGATAGATCGAGATGCCTCATTGGTCTTTTGCAAAGCACATACCTTGACAAGATATTGAAGAAGTTCAATCTGGATCAGTCCAAGAAGGGGTTATTATCTGTATTGCAAGGTGTGAGATTGAGCATGGCTCAATGCCCGACCTCGGCAGAAGATAGAGAAAAGATGAGTGTCATCGCCTATGCCACAACCATAGGATCTATTATGTATGCCATGCTGTGTACTAGACCTGATGTGAACCTTGCCATAAGTTTGGTATGGAGGTACCAAAGTGATCTAACTTGCATGATTTGAATGGAACTAACCCGGACTGACGCTGTTTTCAGCAGAATTGCAATGGTGTTATTTATGCGCAGAAACAAAAGTTCTCGGAATGACCTGAAACTTCACGGAACATCTTTTGGGAAATAATAAAAATCCTTGCAAAAGATGAAGACCAGGGGCCAACCACCTGTCCACAAGGGTGGGGGCATGCCCCCTACCTCGTGGGCCCCCTGGAGCTCCTCCGACCTCAACTCCAACTCTATATATTTGGTTTTGGGGAGAAAAAAATTCAGAGAGAAGAATTCGTCACGTTTTACGATACGGAGCCGCCGCCAAGCCCTAAAACCTCTCGGGAGGGATGATCTGGAGTCCGTTCGGGGCTCCGGAGAGGGGAATCCGTCGCCATCATCATCATCAACCATCCTCCATCACCAATTTCATGATGCTCACTGCCATGCGTGAGTAATTCCATCGTAGGCTTGCTGGACGGTGATGGGTTGCATGAGATTTATCATGTAATCGAGTTAGTTTTGTTAGGGTTTGATCCCTAGTATCCACTATGTTCTGAGATTGATGTTGCTATGACTTTGCTATGCTTAATGCTTGTCACTAGGGCCCGAGTGCCATGATTTCAGATCTGAACCTATTATGTTTTCATCAATATATGAGAGTTCTTGATCCTATCTTGCAAGTCTATAGTCACCTATTATGTGTTATGATCCGTTAACCCCGAAGTGACAATAATCGGGATACTTACCGATGATGACCGTAGTTTGAGGAGTTCATGTATTCACTATGTGTTAATGCTTTGGTCCGGTACACTATTAAAAGGAGGCCTTAATATCCCTTAGTTTCCATTAGGACCCCGCTGCCACGGGAGGGTAGGACAAAAGATGTCATGCAAGTTCTTTTCCATAAGCACGTATGACTATATTCGGAATACATGCCTACATTACATTGATGAATTGGAGCTAGTTCTGTGTCACCCTAGGTTATGACTGTTACATGATGAATCGCATCCGGCATAATCCTCCATCACTGATCCATTGCCTACGAGCTTTCCATATATTGTTCTTCGCTTATTTAATTTTTCGTTGCTATTGCTATCATCACTACAAAATACCAAAAACATTACTTTTGCTATCATTACCTTTTGCTACCGTTACCACTACTATCATATTACTTTGCTACTAAATACTTTGCTATAGATATTAAGTTTCCAGGTGTGGTTGAATTGACAACTCAACTGCTAATACTTGAGAATATTCTTTGGCTCCCCTTGTGTCGAGTCAATAAATTTGGGTTGAATACTCTACCCTCAAAAACTATTGCGATCCCCTATACTTGTGGGTTATCAAGACTATTTTCTGGCACCGTTGCCAGGGAGCATAGCTCTATTCTTTGAGTCACTTGGGATTTATATCTGCTTATCATTATGAAGAACTTGAGAGATCGAAAAACCAAGATTTATCCCTCAATTACGAGGGGAGGTAAGGAACTGCCATCTAGCTCTGCACTTGATTCACCTCTTGTTTTGAGTAAGCTTGCGACACCTCAACCTGCTTATTCTATTCGTTCTGATATATCGCATGTTATTGATGATGCCACTTCTGCTATGCATGATACTTATGATGAAACTACTTCTATGCTTGATACTATTGTGCCACTTGGTGAATTTCTTGATGAACAACTTGCTAGGGTTAGAGAGAATGAAAATATTGAATATGGTAATACTGATAAAAGTGATGATGAAGACTTGCCCGTTATTCCTAAGGGTTATGTTTTTGATAAGAAGCTTCTTTAGCTATTTTAGCTTGCAAAGATAGATACGAACTCAAGAGGTTATTAGTTAAATGGAAGCATCAATCTCTAAATGCTAGAATGAAACCTGACCCTGCTTTTGCTACTTCACCTATCTGTGTTACCGATAAGGATTATGAATTCTCTGTTGATCCTGGTATAATTACTTTGGTTGAATCTATTCCTTTTCATGGCTATGAATCTGAAACTGTTGTGGCACATCTTACTAAATTAAATGATATAGCTACCCTATTCACTAATGATGAGAGAACTCGCTACTTTTATATCCTTAAAATATTTCTGTTCTCATTAAAGGGTGATGCTAAGATATGGTTTAATTCTCTTGATCCTGGTTGTGTGCGTAGTCCCCAGGATATGATTTATTACTTCTCTGCTAAATATTTCCCAGCTCATAAGAAACAAGCTACTTTAAGGGATATATATAATTTTGTGCAAATTGAAGAAGAGAGTCTCCCACAAGCTTGGGGGAGGCTTCTCCAATTACTTAATGCTTTTCTTGATCATCCTCTTAAGAAAAATGAAATACTTGATATCTTTTATAATGGACTAACCGATGCCTCCAGAGATTACCTGGATAGTTGCGCTAGTTCTGTTTTGAGGGAAAGAATGCCAAATGAAGCTGAAATTCTATTGAATAATATGTTGACAAATGAAAATAATTGGACACTTCCTGAGCCAGTTCCTGAGCCTATTCCTAAAACAACTCCAAAGAAGAGAGGTATTCTATTTCTCAGTCCTAAAGATATGCAAGAGGCAAAGAAATCTATGAAAGAAAAAGGTATTAAAGAGGAAGATGTTAAGAATTTACCTCCTATTGAAGAAATACACGGTCTTAATTTACCGCATGTTGAAGAAACATATGATCTTAATCCTTCACCTATTGAAGAAATACATGGTCTTGATAACCCGACATAGGTAGTAAAGGTAAATTCTCTCTATAGATATGATAAAGCTGAAATCCCTTTTACTAAATTTGCTAGCCCGTGCTTAGATGAGTTTGATAAATTTATGGCTAAGCAAGAAGACTTCAATGCTTATTTTGGTAGACAATTGAAATACAATTCAAATATGCTTGAACATTTGGGTGATTATATGGCTAATGTTAAAGGTGAACTTAAACTTATTAGTAAACATGCTTCTATGGTTACCACTCAAGTAGAACAAGTACTTAAAGCTCAAAATGATTTTCTCAATGAATTGAATAGTAAGAATAATGATAATGTTGTTAGAGTTATGACTAGAGGTGGTAGAATGACTTAGGAACCTTTGTATCCTGAAGGCCACCCCAAGGGAATTGAGCAAGATTCTTAGAGAAATAATATAGATGCACCTAGTCCTTCTAAAAGGAAGAAACAGAAAAATGATAGGACTTTGCATGCTTCTAGTGAACCTATTGCCGAAACACCTGAGAATCCAAATGATATATTCTATCTCTGATGCTGAAACACAATCTGGTAATGAACCTGAAACTAGTGATAATGTTAACGAAAATTTTCATGATTATGCTCAACCTAGTAATGATAATGATGTAGAAATTGAACCTGTTGTTGGTCTTGATAACCCACAATTAAAGAATCAACGTTATGATAAGAAAGACTTTGTTGCTAGGAAACATGGTAAAGAAAGAGAACCATGGGTTTAGAAACCCATGCCTTTTCCTCCCAAACCATCCAAGAAAAAGGATGATGAGGATTTTGAGCACTTTGCTGAAATGATTAGACCGATCTTTTTGCGTATGCAATTAACTAGTATGCTCAAAATGAATCCTTATGCTAAGTATATGAAAGACATTGTTACTAATAAAAGAAAGATACCGGAAGCTAAAATTTCCACCATGCTTGCTAATTATACTTTTAAAGGTGGAATACCTAAGAAACTTGGAGATCCAGGAGTACCCACTATACCATGCTCCATTAAAAGAAACTATGTTAAAACTGCTTTATGTGATCTTGGAGCCGGAGTTAGTGTTATGCCTCTCTCTTTATATCGTAGACTTGATTTGAATAAGTTGACACCTACTGAAATATACTTGCAAATGGCTGATAAATCAACTACTATACCTGTCGGTATTTGTGAGGATGTGCCTGTTGTAGTTGCAAACGTTACTATTTTAACGGACTTTGTTATTCTTGATATTCCCGAGGACGATAGTATGTCTATTATTCTTGGAAGACCCTTTTTGAATACTGCAGGGGCTGTTATTGATTGCACTAAAGGCAATGCCACTTTTCATGTTAATAGTAATGAGCATACGGTACACTTTCTGAGGAAACAACCTCAAGACCACAGTATCAATTCTATTGGAAAAATTCCATCGATTATATTTGGAGGTTTTGAATTTCCTCTTCCTATTGTCAAGAAGAAATATGATATTCTTATTATTGTGGATGTGCATATCCCCGTTGAGGTAACATAGTGTTATTCGAAATTTCTCTGGTTCCATGTTATTCGGAATGAGTTCGTTAACAAGACTTGATCAACCTTGTTAGTGGATTCCTTTTGATCAGCATGAGATGGATGAAACTAGAAGGCACAACCTTTTGTACCCTCCTTTTACTTTCTGTTATTTATATTAAATATAATAAAAATAATATTTTCCGTCTGTTTTCTGAATTATCCGTCCAATACAAAAATACCCCAAAAATAAAAGTTCTCCAAATGCCCCGAAATTTAAATATGATTTTTTCTAGAATATTTGAGAATATTTGGCACTGAGAACATAGCAGGAGGAGCTGCTGGCACCTGGCCACGAGGGTCAGGGGCGCGCCCTACCCCCTAGGCGCACCCCCCTGCCTCATGGGCCCATGGTGGCCCTCCTCCACTTATCCTTTCACCCACACACTCCTTCCTCCCACAAACACGAATATCCAGCTCAAACCCGAGTCCAAGCTCATTTTGCTTCCATTTTCGATCTCCTTGCTCAAAGCACCTCTCACAAAACTGCTTCGGGAGATTGTTCCTTGGTATGTGACTCCTCCATTGGTCCAATTAGTTTTTGTTCGAGATAATTAGATTTATGCCCCTAGTTGTGTCCCACTCGTCTGTTTTACCCCTAATTTCCAAAAGTCACCAGTTCTGTCCAAGTCACTTTGCTCCTCTTATGCTTTTGCCCTTTGACCGTTTGACTGACAGTTTGAAAACTTCATAACTAATTCATACTGAATCAGAAAAATGCAAATAAGATACCAAACTATTCAAATAAACATCACCTATATGTCAGTGTCATTTGCATTCATGAAAAAAGTGTTGGAAAGTGCACATCCGAGTTTTAGCTCTTTTGATACCACCATGAATAGTAAAATCTAAAAAATTCAAAAACAAATGGTGGCAAAGAACGACAAATGATCTATGTGCTTGCCAAGTTTCATCAGGGAACGACATTCGTGGAAGTCGTAGCAAACAAATAATCTATTTTGGAGTGTTGATTGTTTTTTCTCCTAGGGCACCCATGAATGTCATTCCATAACGAAACTTGGCGAGCACTTAAAACATTTCTCATTCTTTGCCACCAATTTTTTTGTATTTTTTTTAGATTTTACTATTCATGGTGGTAGCATAAGAGCTAAAACTCGGATGGGCACTTTCAAAAACTTTTTTTCATGAATGCAAATGACACTGACATATAGGTGATGTTTTTCCGAACATATTGGTATCTTATTTGCATTTTTCTGATTTAGTATGAATTAGTTATGAAGTTTTCAAACTGATGGTCAAATGGTTAAAGGGCAAAAGCATAAGAGGAGCGAAGTGACTTGGACAGAAGCGGTGACTTTTGGAAATTAGGGGTAAAACAGCCGAGTGGGACACAACTAGGGGCATAAATCTAATTATCCCTTTTTGTTCAAATGCTTTATTCATTGCGAATTTGTGTTGCCTAGGTGACCATGTTCTTGAGCTTACCTGTCAAATTTATAAGGTTCCAAGTAGTGTTGATGCATGATTTAGGCTCTAGGCACTTGTAGGAGTAGTTGCTATCAATATTATTGAGTTTGGTTTACTTTTATTTCAAAGTTACTAAAAAATTCAGAATTTTTCAGAAAATGATAAAGAGATTTTTGAGGGGCTCATCGAGCCGAAGCTCAAGGGAAAAGCAAAATGAAGAGGCACAGAAGCCTAAATATAATTTGCCTCGCACCGTGGAGGTTAGGCCGTGTGAATGGCCCTCCGATGAATTCTTGAGAGCAACCAGGATTTATGAGGATTTTTATGAATTGGCTAAGAATGCAGGCCTCACCGACTTCCTCCACGACCAACGCGAATAGTATCTCTTACTCACCAATACTTTTGTGCAAAACTTCTACTATTATCCTAGGGAATCACCTCCTTCAGTAGAGTTTCAGTTATATGATGTGGTTAAGAAGATGTCACTTTATGATTTTTGTCGGGTTTGTTTGACCCCTTTCGAGGGCAAAATAGAGGAACCACATCGTGACGATGTGGACGGGTTTATTGATACCATCACCATAGGGGAAACGAGGAAGGTTTCCGATGCATGAATCACTAGCATACATTTTCCCATTTTACACTAATTTGCAATATTTGCTAGTCGTTGCTTAATTGGTCACGGAAACTGTGGAAACCTTAGTGTTCCTGATATTATTATTTTGTTCCATGGTTTATTCTATGATAACTCTGTGAGTATGGGCGGTATTATTGCTAAATGGTTGAGTCTGAACCGTACAAAGGGCCCCATCTTTGGTGGTATCTATGCTTCATGCCTAGCTGCACATTTTAACATACCTATTAGGCATTATGAGAAGGAAGAAAAATTGTTGCCTCGTGTTTATTTAGATTATAAGAGTATGGTAGCACATGACTTCATTATAAAGAATAGGGAAGGGGTGCTTAAATACAAATTTTTCTTTGATAAACAGCATCCGGAGACTATTACCTTTCCTGCTCCTTCCTTGTTTGATTTATCTGCAGGCCAGTACCTTGTCTCGCTGGAGGACATTCACGCCTACCGTAACCCTGCACCAGCCACAGAGCCAGAGTCGGAACCACCAATTGATCTTCCACGGCAGTCTAATTACCAGTGGGATCCGGAGATGATTTCCAACCAGTGACAATCAGAGTCTTCTTCATCGCAGTACGACCCCAACTATTATTATGGATATCTGTCAGGCCAGCCGTGGCCATAGACCAACTTAGGCCAAAAGCCTAAGCTTGGGGGAGTACGTATTTCTCACCGACATTATATTCATGTTCAAACACTCATTGCTAGATGTCGGTGCTCATACTTTTTCATTGTATCATCCATGCTACTTTATTTCCTTTTTATGCTTTCTTCTTGTGTGTTTAATAAACCTTAAGAAAAAATAAAAAAAATAGTTTTAGCTTTTAATTAGTTTACTTTTCATGCTTGTAGTAGTAATTAAAAAGAAAACCCAAAAAGATTTCATGTTCTTCTTTTGCTTGTTGGGAGCTTTCTCGTGTAAATAGTTTTATTTCTTTTCTTTTCTTTGGGGGTCGATAGGAGAAGACCATGATTAAATTGTTGAAGTGGCTCTTATATGCATAATTGTTGATCTGACAAAAGAGCCCATATTGCCTTGTCTTCTCTTGTTTATTGAATGCTTGCAGATTCCAGCTTAGTCCAATGCACGCGCACTATTATTATTATTCACATCGTTCGGTCGTGCAAGTGAAAGGCAATTATGATGATATATGATGGACTTATTGAGATGAGAAAAGCTGGTATGAACTCGACCTCTTTTGTTTTTGTAAATATGATTAGTTCATCGTTCCTGATTCAGCCTATTATGAATAAACATGTTTGCAATGACAACTACAGATCATAGTTTCTTGTGCCATGCTTGATTAACTAGGAGCTTATAATGGTTTACCTTGCGTGCCAACATGCTATTAAAATGGTTGTGATGTGGTATGATAGGGTGGTATCCTCCTCTGAATGATTTAAGTGACTTGACTTGGCGCATGTTCACACATGTAGTTGAAACAAAATCAACATAGCCTTCACAATATTTATGTTCATGGTGGATTATATCCTACTCATGCTTGCATTCGGTGTTGATTAATTTTAATGCATGTTCATGACTGTTGTCACTCTCTAGCTGGTCGCTTCCCAGTCTTTTTCTAGCCTTCACCTGTACTAAGCGGGGAATACTGCTTGTGCATCCAACTCCATAAACCCCAAAGTTATTCCATATGAGTCCACCATACCTACCTATATGCGGTATCTACCTGCCGTTCCAAGTAAATTTGTATGTGCCAAACTCTAAACCTTCAAATAAATATCCTGTTTTGTATGCTCGAATAGCTCATGTATCAACTAGGGTTGTCCGTATCTTCCATGTTAGGCGGGTTATTCTCAAGAGGAGTGGACTCCGCTCCTCACTCACGAGAAAAATGGCTGGTCACCGGGATGCCCAGTCCCATGCTTTATGCAAACTAAATCAAAATAATTGCAAACAAAACTCCCCCTGGGACTCTTGTTAGTTGGAGGCACTCGTTGTTTCGAGCAAGCCATGGAGTGATGCTTGTTGGTGGAGGGGGGTATAAACTTTACCATTCTGTTTGGGAACCGCCTATAATGTGTGTAGCATGGAAGATATAGCCATCTCTTGGTTGTTATGTTGACAATGAAAGTATACCGCTCAAAATATTATTCATCTCTATTTCAAAACCGAGCTCTGGCACCTCTACAAATCCCTGCTTCCCTCTACGAAGGGCCTATCTATTTACTTTTATGCTGAGTCATCATGCTCTTATTAAAAAGCACCAGTTGGAGAGCTCCGCTGTCATTTGCATTCATTACTGTTAGTTTATGATACGTCTCCAACGTATCTATAATTTTTGATTGCTCCATGCTATATTATCTACTGTTTTGGACATTATTGGGCTTTATTATCCACTTTTATATTATTTTTGGGACTAACCTATTAACCGGAGGCCCAACCCAGAATTGCTGTTTTTTGCCTGTTTTAGGGTTTCGAAGAAAAGGAATATCAAACGGAGTCCAAACGGAATGAAACCTTCGGGAACGTGATTTTCTCACCGAATACAACTCAGGAGACTTGGACCCTACGTCAAGCCAATCAACAGGAGGCCACGAGATAGGGGGCGCGCCTGCCCCCCAGGCGCGCCCTCCACCCTCGTGGGCCCCCTGTTGCTCCACCGATGTACTTCTTCCTCCTATATATACCCACGTACCCCCAAACGATCAGATACGGAGCCAAAACCCTAATTCCACCGCCGTAACTTTCTGTATCCATGAGTTCCCATCTTGGGGCCTGTTCCGGAGCTCCGCCGGAGGGGGCATCGATCATGGAGGGCTTCTACATCAACACCATAGCCTCTCCGATGAAGTGTGAGTAGTTTACTTCAGACCTACTGGTCCATAGTTAGTAGCTAGATGGCTTCTTCTCTCTTTTTGGATCTCAATACAATGTTCTCCCCCTCTCTTGTGGAGATCTATTTAAGGTAATCTTCTTTTTGCAGTGTGTTTGTTGAGACCGATGAATTGTGGGTTTATGATCGAGTCTATCTATGAATAATATTTGAATATTCCCTGAATTCTTTTATGTATGATTGGTTATCTTTGCAAGTCTCTTCGAATTATCAGTTTGGTTTGGCCTACTATATTGATCTTTCTTGCAATGGGAGAAGTGCTTAGCTTTGGGTTCAATCTTGCAGTGTCCTTTCCTGGTGACAGTAAGGGCGGCAAGGCTCATATTGTATTGTTACCATCGAGGATAACAAGATGGGGTTTTCTTCATATTGAATGAGTCTATCCCTCTACATCATGTCATCTTGCTTAAGGCGTTACTATGTTTTAACTCAATACTCTAGATGCATGCTGGATAGCGGTCGATGAGTGGAGTAATTGTAGTAGATGCAGGCAGGAGTCGGTCTACTTGTCTCGGACGTGATGCCTATATACATGATCATACCTAGATATTCTCATAGCTATGCTCAATTCTGTCAATTGCTCAACAGTAATTTGTTCACTCATCGTAGAATACTTATGCTCTTGAGAGAAGCCACTAGTGAAACCTATGGCCCCTGGGTCTATCTTTATCATATTAATCTCCTACTACTTAGTTATTTACGTTGCTATTTACTTTGCCTTTATTTTACTTTGCATCTTTATCGTAAAAATACCAAAAATATTATCTTATCATATCTATCAGATCTCACTCTCGTAAGTGGCCCTATAGGGATTGACAACCCCTATTTGTGTTGGTTGCGAGGATTTATTTGTTTTGTGCAGGTACGAGGGACTTGCGTGTAGCCTCCTACTGGATTGATACCTTGGTTCTCAAAAACTAAGGTAAATACTTACGCTACTTTGTTGCATCACCCCTTCCTCTTCGGGGAAAACCAACGCAGTGCTAAAAGAGGTAGCAAGAAGGATTTCTGGCGCCGTTGTCGGGGAGGTCTACACAAAAGTCAACATACCAAGTACCCATCACATACCCTTATCTCCTGCATTACATTATTTTCCATTTGCCTCTCGTTTTCCTCTCCCCCAATTCACCCTTGCCGTTTTATTCGCCCTCTCTCTCTATCCTCCCTCTCTGTTTGCCCCTTTTGCCCGCTTGCTTTTTGTTTGCCTGTGTGTTAGTTTGCTTGTTTGTCACGATGGCTCAAGATAATACTAAATTGTGTGACTTCACCAATACCAACAACAATGATTTTATTAGCACTCCGATTGCTCCTCTTACCGATGCTGAATCTTGTGATATTAATACCGCTTTGCTGAATCTTGTCATGAAAGATCCGTTCTCCGGCCTTCCTAGTGAAGATGCCGCTACCCATCTAAATAGCTTCGTTGATTTGTGTGACATGCAAAAGAAGAAAGATGTGGATAATGATATTGTTAAATTGAAGCTATTTCCTTTTTCGCTTAGAAATCGTGCTAAAGCTTGGTTTTCGTCTTTGCCTAAAAATAGTATTGATTCATGGAACAAGTGCAAAGATGCCTTTATCTCTAAGTATTTTCCTCCCGCTAAAATCATCTCTCTTAGAAATGATATTATGAACTTTAAGCAACTTGATCATGAACATGTTGCACAAGCTTGGGAGAGAATGAAATTAATGATACGTAATTGCCCTACTCATGGTTTAAATTTGTGGATGATTATACAAAAAAATTATGCCGGATTGAATTTTGCTTCTAGAAATCTTTTAGATTCGGTCGCGGGAGGCACTTTTATGGAAATCACTTTAGGAGAAGCTACTAAACTCCTAGATAATATTATGGTTAATTATTCTCAATGGCACACTGAAAGACCTACTAATAAAAAGGTGCATGCGATAGAAGAAATTAATGTTTTGAATGGAAAGATGGATGAACTTATGAAATTATTTGCTAAAAAGAGTGTTTCTTCTGATCCTAATGATATGCCCTTGTCTACTTTGATTGAGAATAATAATGAATCTATGGATGTGAATTTTGTTGGTAGGAACAATTTTGGTAACAACGCGTATAGAGGAAATTTCAATCCTAGGCCTTATCCTAGTAATGCCTCTAATAATTATGGTAATTCCTACAACAATTCTTATGGAAATTATAATAAGATGCCCTCTGATTTTGATTCTAATATTAAAGAATTTATTACTTCGCAAAAGAATTTTAATGCTATGATTGAAGAAAAATTGCTTAATATTGATGATTTGGCTAGGAATGTTGATAGAATTGCTCTTGATGTTGATTCTTTGAAACTTAGATCTATTCCACCTAAGCATGATATCAATGAGTCTCTCAAAGCCATGAGAATTTCCATTGACAAGTGCAAAGAAAGAACCGCTAGGATGCGTGCTAAGAAAGATGCCTTTATAAAAGCTTGATCTTCTAGTTCCTATGAAAATAATGATGAAGATCTAAAAGTTATTGATGTGTCCCCTATTAAATCTTTGTTTTGCAATATTAATCTTGATAATGATGGGACTAAATATGATCCACCTTTACCTAGAAGGTGTTCCAAGAATTCTGAATCTTTTGATCTTGATGCTAAATTTGATAAAAGTGGGATTGAAGAAATTAAAACCCTAGATGTTGCTAAACCCACTATTATGGATTTCAAGGAATTTAACTATGAAAATTGCTCTTTGATTGATTGTATTTCCTTGTTGCAATCCGTGCTAAATTCTCCTCATGCTTATAGTCAAAATAAAGCGTTTACTAAACATATCGTTGATGCCTTGATGCAATCTTATGAAGAAAAACTTGAATTGGAAGTTTCTATCCCTAGAAAAATTTATGATGAAATTAAAACTAAAGATCATGAATGCTATGCTTTATGTGATTTGGGTGCTAGTGTTTCCACGATTCCAAAGACTTTGTGTGATTTGTTAGGTTTCCGTGATTTTGATGATTGGTCTCTAAACTTTCACCTTGCGGATTCCACTATTAAGAAACCTATGGGAAGAATTAATGATGTTCTTATTGTTGTAAATAGTAATTATGTGCCCGTGGATTTTATTGTTCTTGATATAGATTACAATCCTTCATGTCCTATTATTCTTGGTAGACCTTTCCTTAGAACGATTGGTGCAATTATTGATATGAAGGAAGGAAATATTAGATTCCAATTTCCATTAAGGAAAGGCATGGAACACTTTCCTAGAAATAAAATTAAATTACCTTATGAATCTATTATGAGAGCCACTTATGGATTGCCTACCAAAGATGGCAATACCTAGATCTATTCTTGCTTGTTATGCCTAGCTAGGGGTGTTAAACGATAGCGCTTGTTGGGAGGCAACCCAATTTTAATTTTATTCCTTGATTTTTGCTCCTGCTTAGTAATAAATAAATTATTTAGCCTGTGTTTTGGTTGTGTTTAATTAGTGTTTGTGCCAAGTAGAACCGTTGCGAAGACTTGGGGAAAGCCTTGTTGAACTTGCTGTAAAAATCAGAAACTTTAGCGCTCATGAGAACTGCTGTAATTTTTATTTGGAAAGTGATATTTAGTTAATTATTTTTGCATATGATTAATAGATAAATTCCTCACGTCCAGCAATTTAATTTAGAATTTTTGGGGTTCCATATCTTGCGCTAGCTACAGATTACTACAGACTGTTCTGTTTTTGACAGATTCTGTTTTGCGTGTGTTGTTTGCTTATTTTGATGAATCTATGGCTAGTAAAATAGTTTATGAACCATAGAGAAGTTGGAATACAGTAGGTATAACACCCATATAAATAAAGAATGAGTTCATTACAGTATCTTGAAGTGGTCTTTTGTTTTCTTTCGCTAACGGAGCTCACGAGATTTTCTACTTTAAGTTTTGTGTTGTGAAGTTTTCAAGTTTTGGGTAAAGATTTGATGGATTATGGAACAAGGAGTGGCAAGAGCCTAAGCTTGGGGGTGCTCATGGCACCCCCAATATAATCTAAGTACACCTAAAATCCAAAGCTTGGGGATGCCTCGGAAGGCATCCCCTCTTTCGTCTACTTCTATCGGTAACTTTACTTGGAACTATATTTTTATTTACCACATGATATGTGTTTTGCTTGGAGCGTATTGTATGATTTGAGTCTTTATTTGTTAGTTTACCACAATCATCCTTTCTGTACACACCTTTTTAGAGTGCCATACATGATTTGGAATTTGTTAGAATACTCTATGTGCTTCGCTTATATCTTTTGAGTTATATAATTTTGCTCTAGTGCTTCACTTATATCTTTTAGAGCACAGTGGTGGATTTGTTTTATAGAAACTATTGATCTCTCATGCTTCACTTAGATTATTTTGAGAGTCTTAATATCATGGTAATTTGCTTAAAATCCTAATATGCTTGGTATGCAAGATTAATAATAAAAGTTCTCTTATGAGTGTGTTGAATACTATGATAAGTTTGATACTTGATAATTGTTTTGAGATATGGAGATGGTGATATTAAAGTCATGCTAGTTGAGTAGTTGTGTATTTGTGAAATACTTGTGTTGAATCTTGTGATTCCTGTAGCATGCACGTATGGTGAACCGTTATGTGATGAAGTCGGAGCATGATTTATTTATTGATTGTCTTCCTTATGAGTGGCGGTCGGGGACGTGCGATGGTCTTTTCCTACCAATCTATCCCCCTAGGAGCATGCGCGTAATACTTTGCTTTGATAACTTGTAGATTTTTTGCAATAAGTATATGAGTTCTTTATGACTAATGTTGAGTCCATGGATTATACGCACTCTCACCCTTCCACCTTTGCTAGCCTCTCTAATACCACGCACCTTTCGCCGGTATCATACACCCACCATATACCTTCCTCAAGACAGCCACCATACCTACCTATTATGGCATTTCCATAGCCATTCCGAGATATATTGCCATGCAAATTTCCACCATTCCGTTTATGACACACTCCATCATTGTCATATTGCTTAGCATGATCATGTAGTTGACATAGTATTTGTGGCAAAGCCACCATTCATAATTATTTCATACTTGTCACTAATGCATCATTGCATATCCCAGCACACCGCCGGAGGCATTCATATAGAGTCATATCTTGTTCTAAGTATCGAGTTGTAAGAAAAATAAAAGTGTGATGATCATCATTATTAGAGCATTGTCCCAAGTGAGGAAAGGATGATGGAGACTATGATTCCCCCACAAGTCGGGATGAGACTCCGGACGAAAAATAAATAAAAGAGGCAAAAGAAGCCCAAATAAAAAAAGAGAAAGAAAAGAGGCCATAAAAAAGAAAAGGCCCAAATAAAAAAATGAGAGAAAAAGAGAGAAGGGACAATGTTACTATCCTTTTACCACACTTGTGCTTCAAAGTAGCACACCATGATCTTCATAGTAGAGAGTCTCTCATGTTATCACTTTTATGTACTAGTGGGAATTTTTCATTATAGAACTTGGCTTGTATATTCCAATGATGGGCTTCCTCAAAATTGCCCTAGGTCTTCATGAGCAAGCAAGTTGGATGCACACCCACTTAGTTCTTTTTGAGATTTCTTATACTTATAGCTCTAGTGCATCCGTTGCATGGCAATCCCTACTCACTCACATTGATATCTATTGATGGGCATATCCATAGCCCGTTGATACGCCTAGTTGATGTGAGACTATCTTCCCCTTTTTGTCTTCTTCACAACCACCACTTTATTCCACCTATAGTGTTATATCCATGGCTCACGCTCATGTATTACGTGAAGATTGAAAAAGTTTTGAGAATGTCAAAAGTATGAAACAATTGCTTGGCTTGTCATCAGGGTTGTGCATGATTTAAATATTTTGTGTGGTGAAGATAGAGCATAGCCAGACTATATGATTTTGTAGGGATAACTTTCTTTAGCCATGTTATTTTGAGAAGACATAATTGCTTTGTTAGTATGCTTGAAATATTATTATTTTCTATGTCAATATGAACTTTTGTATTTAATCTTTCGGATCTGAATATTCATACCACAATTTAGAAGAATTACATTAAAATTATGCCAAGTAGCACTCCGCATCAAAAATTCTCTTTTTATCATTTACCTACTCGAGGACGAGTAGGAATTAAGCTTGTGGATGCTTGATACGTCTCCAACGTATCCATAATTTTTGATTGCTCCATGCTATATTATCTACTGTTTTGGACATTATTGGGCTTTATTATCCACTTTTATATTATTTTTGGGAATAACCTATTAACCGGAGGCCCAGCCCAGAATTGCTGTTTTTTGCCTGTTTTAGGGTTTCGAAGAAAAGGAATATCAAACGGAGTCCAAACGGAATGAAACCTTCGGGAACATGATTTTCTCACAGAATAGAACTCATGAGACTTGGACCCTACATCAAGCCAATCAATAGGAGGCCACGAGGTAGGGGGGCGCGCCTGCCCCCCCCCCCCCAGGCACGCCCTCCACCCTCGTGGCCCCCCTGTTGCTCCACCGACGTACTTCTTCCTCCTATATATACCCACGCACTCCCAAACGATCAGATATGGAGCCAAAACCCTAATTCCACCGCCATAACTTTCTGTATCCACGAGATCCCATCTTAGGGCCTGTTCCGGAGCTCCGCCGGAGGGGGCATCGATCACTGATGGATTCTACATCAACACCATAGCCTCTCCGATGAAGTGTGACTAGTTTACTTCAGACCTACAGGTCCATAGTTAGTAGCTAGATGGCTTCTTCTCTCTTTTTGGATCTCAATACAATGTTCTCCCCCTCTCTTGTGGAGATCTATTCGATGTAATCTTCTTTTTGCGGTGTGTTTGTTGAGACCGATGAATTGTGGGTTTATGATCAAGTCTATCTATGAATAATATTTGAATCTTCTCTGAATTCTTTTATGTATGATTGGTTATCTTTGCAAGTCTCTTCGCATTATCAGTTTGGTTTGGCCTACTAGATTGATCTTTCTTGCAATGGGAGAAGTGCTTAGCTTTGGGTTCAATCTTGTTGTCTCCTTTCCCGGTGACAGTAAGGGCAGCAAGGCACGTATTGTATTGTTGCCATCGAGGATAACAAGATGGGGTTTTCTTCATATTGCATGAGTCTATCCCTCTACATCATGTCATCTTGTTTAAGGTGTTACTCCGTTTTAACTTAATACTCTAGATGCATGCTGGATAGCGGTCGATGAGTGGAGTAATAGTAGTAGATGCAGGCAGGAGTCGGTCTACTTGTCTCAGACGTGATGCCTATATACATGATCATACCTAGATATTCTCATAACTATGCTCAATTCTGTCAATTGCTCAACAGTAATTTGTTCACCCACCGTAGAATACTTATGCTCTTGAGAGAAGCCACTAGTGAAACCTATGGCCCCCGGGTCTATCTTTATCATATTAATCTCCTACTACTTAGTTATTTACTTTGCTATTTACTTTGCCTTTATTTTACTTTTCATGTTTATCATAAAAATACCAAAAATATTATCTTATCATATCTATCATATCTCACTCTCGTAAGTGTCCCTATAGGGATTGACAACCCCTATTTACGTTGGCTGTGAGGATTTATTTGTTTTGTGCAGGTACGAGGGACTTGCGTGTATCCTCCTACTGGATTGATACCTTGGTTCTCAAAAACTAAGGGAAATACTTACGCTACTTTGCTGCATCATCCCTTCCTCTTCGGGGAAAACCAACACAGTGCTAAAGGAGGTAGCAGTTTACATTGAGTATGACTTCACTGGATCTCTTTTACCATGAATTACAATGTCTAGTCAGTCCTTGATCTTTAAAGGTGCTATGCATTTATGTTTTGCGGTCTCAGAAAGGGCTAGCGAGATACCATCTTGTTATATCATATTATGATTGTTTTGAGAAAGTGTTGTCATCCGAGATTTATTATTATTGCGCGCTAGTTGATTATGCCATTGATATGAGTAAACTTAAGACCTAAGCGTTATTGTGAATGTGGTTAGTCATAATCTTTGCTAAAAACTTGAATGCTAGCTTTACATATTTACAACAACAAGAGCAAACAGAGTTTGTAGAAGTTTTTCTTTATCACTTTCAGTTTATCAGCTGAATTGGTTGACGACAAGCAAAGGTTTAAGCTTGGGGGAGTTGATATGTCTCCGTTGTATCTACTTTTCCAAAAACTTTTGCCCTTGTTTTGGACTCTAACTTGCATGATTTGAGTGCAACTAACCCGGACTGACGCTGTTTTCAGCAGAATTGCAATGGTGTTATTTATGCGCAGAAACAGAAGTTCTCGAAATGACCTGAAACTTCATGGAACATCTTTTTGGAAATAATAAAAAATCCTTGCAAAAGGTGAAGACCAGGGGGCCCACCACCTGTCCATGAGTGTGGGGGCGTGCCCCCTACCTTGTGGGCCCCCTGGAGCTCCTCCGACCTCAACTCCAACTCTATATATTTGGTTTCGGGGAGAAAAAAATCAGAGAGAAGAATTCATCGTGTTTTACGATACGGAGCCGCCACCAAGCCCTAAAACATCTCGGGAGGGCTGATCTGGAGTCCGTTCGAGGCTCCAGAGAGGGGAATTCGTCGCCATCGTCATCATCAACCATCCTTCATCACCAATTTCATGATGATCACCGCCGTGCGTGAGTAATTCCATTGTAGGCTTTCTGGACGGTGATGGGTTGGATGAGATTTATCATGTAATCGAGTTAGTTTTGTTAGGGTTTGATCCCTAGTATCCACTATGTTCTGAGATTGATGTTGCTATGACTTTGCTATGCTTAATGCTTGTCACTAGGGTCCGAGTGGCATGATTTCAGATCTGAACCTATTATGTTTTCATCAATATATGAGAGTTCTTGATCCTATCTTGCAAGTCTATAGTCACCTATTATGTGTTATGATCCGTTAACCCCGAAGTGACAATAATCGGATACTTACCGGTGATGACCGTAGTTTGAGGGGTTCATGTATTCACTATGTGCTAATGCTTTGGTCCAGTACTCTATTAAAAGGAGGCCTTAATATCCCTTAGTTTCCATTAGGACCCCGCTGCCACGGGAGGGTAGGACAAAAGATGTCATGCAAGTTGTTTTCCATAAGCACATATGACTATATTCGGAATACATGCCTACATTACATTGATGAATTGGAGCTAGTTCTGTGTCACCCTAAGTTATGACGGATACATGATGAACCGCATCCGGCATAATTCTCCATCACTGATCCATTGCCTACGAGCTTTCCTTATATTGTTCTTCGCTTATTTACTTTTCCGTTTCTATTGCTATCATCACTAGAAAGTACCAAAAACATTACTTCTTCTATCATTACCTTTTGCTACCGTTACCACTACTATCATATTACTTTGCTACTAAATACTTTGCCACAGATATTAAGTTTCCAGGTGTGGTCAAATTGACAACTCAACTGCTAATACTTGAGAATATTCTTTGGCTCCCCTTGTGTCGAATCAATAAATTTGGGTTGAATACTCTACCCTCGAAAACTGTTGTGATCCCCTATTCTTGTGGGTTATCATGATCCCAATATGGAACACTGGACAATGGTCAAGAATATCCTTAAGTACCTGAAAAGGACTAAGGATATTTTTCTCGTTTATGGAGGTGACGAAGAGCTCGTCGTAAAGGGTTACCTCAATGCTAGCTTCGACATAGATCTGGATGACTCTAAGTCTCAAACCGGATACGTGTACATTTTGAATGGTGGGGCAGTCAGCTGGTGTAGTTGCAAGCAAAGCATCGTGGCGGCATCTACATGTGACGCAGAGTACATAGTTGCCTCGGAGGCAGCGCAGGAAGCAGTCTGGGTGAAGGAATTCATCACCGACCAAGGAGTTATTCCCAATGCGTCGGGCCCGATGACTCTCTTCGGTGACAACACTGGAGCTATTGCCCTTGCCAAGGAGCCCAGGTTTCACAAGAAGACTAGACACATCAAGTGTCGCTTCAACTCCATTCATGAATATATTCAAGATGGAGACATAGATATTTGTAAACTGCACACGGATCTGAATGTCGCAGATCCATTGACTAAACCTCTTCCACGAGCAAAACATGATCAACACGAGAACTCTATGGGAGTTCGATTCATCACAATGTAACTAGATTATTGACTCTAGTGCAAGTGGGAGACTGTTGGAAATATGCTCTAGAGGCAATAATAAAATGGTTATTATTATATTTCCTTGTTCATGATAATTGTCTATTTTTCATGCTATAATTGTATTAAGCGGAAACTATAATACATGTGTGAATACGTATATAGATCACAACATGTCCTTACTGAGCCTCTAGTTGACTAGCTCGTTGATCAATAGATGGTGGTAGTTTCCTAACCATGGACATTGGATGTCGTTGATAACGAGATCACATCATTAGGAGAATGATGTGATGGACAAGACCCAATCCTAAGCATAGCACAAGATCGTGTGGTTCGTTTGCTAGAGCTTTTCTAATGTCAAGTATCGTTTCCTTAGACCATGAGATTGTGCAAATCCCAAATGTCGTAGGAGTGCTTTGGGTGTATCAAACTTCACAACGTAACTGGGTGACTATAAAGGTGCACTACAGGTATCTCCAAAAGTGTCTGCTGGGTTGGCATGAATCGAGACTGGGATTTGTCACTCCGTATGATGGAGAGGTATCTCTGGGCCCACTAGGTAATGCATCATCATAACAAGCTCAATGTGACTATGGAGTTAGCCACGGGATCATGCGTTACAGAATGAGTAAAGAGACTTGCCGGTAACGAGATTGAACGAGGTATGGGGATACCGATGATCGAATCTCGGGCAAGTAACATACCGATGGACAAAGGGAATTGTATACGAGATTGATTGAGTCCCCGACATCATGGTTCATCCGATGAGATCATCATGGAACATGTGGGAGCCAACATGGGTATCCAGATCCCGCTGTTGGTTATTGGCTGGAGAGATGTCTCGGTAATGTCTGCATGGTTCCTGAACCCATAGGGTCTACACACTTAAGGTTCAGTGATGCTAGAGTTGTTATGAGAAATTGTATGTGGTTACTAAAGGTTGTTTAGAGTCCCGGATGAGATCCTGAACGCCATGAGGAGTTCCAGAATGGTCCAGAGGTGAATATTTATATATGGGAAGTCCAGTTTCAGTCGCCGGAATAGTTTTGGGGTTTATCGGTATTGTACCGGGACCACCGAAAGGTATGCAGGGGTCCACCAGGTGGGGCCGCCTGCCCCGGGGGACTTAATGGGATGAATATGGGATGGAACCAGCCCCTAGTGGGCTAGTGCCCCCCCAGGGCGCAAGGCTCCTAGGGTTGGAAACCCTAGGGGGAGGGGGCGCCTACCACCTTGCTTGGGGGGCAAGTCTCCCCCTGACCGCCGCCACCCTCTAGATGCATCTAGGGGGCCGGCCTCCTCTTCCCTCCCCCTATAAATAGTGGGGGAGGGCAGCCGCACCCCCTTCCCTGGTGTAGCCCCTCCCTCCTCCAACTCCTCCTCCATAGTGCTTAGCGAAGCCCTGCCGGAGAATCACGAGCTCCACCGCCACCACGCCGTCGTGCTACCGGAGTTCTCCCTCTACTTCTCCTCTCCCCTTGCTGGATCAAGAAGGAGGAGACATCCCCGGGCTGTACGTGTGTTGAACATGGAGGCGTCGTCCGTTCGACGCTTGGATCGGATCTTCCGCGTTTTTTATCACCGCGAGTACGACTCCATCAACTGCATTCTTCTAACGCTTTTGCTTAGCGATCTTCAAGGGTATGAAGATGCACTCCTTCTCTCTCGTTGCTAGCATCTCCTATATTGATCTTGGTGACACATAGGAAAATTTTGAATTATTACTACGTTCCGCAACAAACACTAGTATCAAACTTAAAAAAGAAATGCTCGACTAGCTAGCTAGTTTCTGAAAATACAAGGCATTAAGAGGTATCATCTTCTTTTAATAACTTAAATTGCAACATTCATGATCAATGCTATGCACAAATGGTTTCAAAAAATATTTATGCACAGATGCAAGAAAATCTACATGACCTATCCGGCTCTCTTAAATATTTCCTTCAGGTGGTCTCTTTACAGCTGGGTATATATTGCAGTTGAGAAAAGAAGATGTATTTGCAGTTGCCGGCCACTCTGGAATGTCGAGGTGCTGCTGAAGGAAATATGCCCTAGAGGCAATAATAAAGTTATTATTTATTTCCTTATATCATGATAAATGTTTATTATTCATGCTAGAATTGTATTAACCGGAAACATAATACATGTGTGAATACATAGACAAACAGAGTGTCACTAGTATGCCTCTACTTGACTAGCTCGTTAATCAAAGATGGTTATGTTTCCTAACCATGAACAAAGAGTTGTTATTTGATTAACGAGATCACATCATTAGTTGAATGATCTGATTGACATGACCCATTCCATTAGCTTAACACCCGATCGTTTAGTATGTTGCTATTGCTTTCTTCATGACTTATACATGTTCCCATAACTATGAGATTATGCAACTCCCGTTTACCGGAGGAACACTTTGGGTACTACCAAACGTCACAACGTAACTGGGTGATTATAAAGGAGTACTATAGGTGTCTCCAATGGTAGATGTTGGGTTGGCGTATTTCGAGATTAGGGTTTGTCACTCCGATTGTCGGAGAGGTATCTCTGGGCCCTCTCGGTAATATACATCACATAAGCCTTGCAAGCATAATAACTAAGATGTTAGTTATGAGATGATGTATTACGGAACGAGTAAAGAGACTTACCAGTAACGAGATTGAACTAGGTATTGGATACCGACGATCGAATCTCGGACAAGTAACATACCGATGACAAAGGGAACAACGTATGTTGTTATGCGGTCTGACTGATAAAGATCTTCGTAGAATATGTAGGAGCCAATATGGGCATCCAAGTCCCGCTATTGGTTATTGACCGGAGACGTGTCTCGGTCATGTCTACATTGTTCTCGAACCGTAGGGTCCGCACGCTTAACGTTACGATGACAGTTATTATGAGTTTATGCATTTTGATGTACCGAAGGTTGTTCGGAGTCCCGGATGAGATCACGGACATGACAAGGAGTCTCGAAATGGTCGAGATGTAAAGATTGATATATTGGAAGCCTATGTTTGGACATCGGAAGTGTTCCGGGTGAAATCGGGATTTTACCGGATTACCGGGAGGGTTACCGGAACCCCCCGGGAGCCAAATGGGCCAACATGGGCCTTAGTGGAAAGGTGAGAGGGCAGCCCACATAGGGCTGCGCCTCCCCCCTCTCCCTAGTCCTATTAGGACTAGGAGAGGGGCCGGCCACCTCTCTCTCTCTCTCCCCTTTAAAGGATTCCTAGTTGGACTAGGATTGGAGGGGGGAGTCCTACTCCCGGTAGGAGTAGGACTCCTCCTGCGCCTCCCCCTCTTTGGCCGGCCAGCCCCCCTCCCTCCAACCTTTATATACGGAGGCAGGGGACACCCCAAGACACACAAGTTGATCCTTGAGATCATTCCTTAGCCGTGTGCGGTGCCCCCTGCCACCAAATTCCACCTCGATCATACCGTTACAGTGCTTAGGCGAAGCCCTACGTCGGTAGTACATCAAGATCGTCACCACGCCGTCGTGCTGACGGAACTCTTCCTCGACGCTTTGCTGGATCGGAGCCCGAGGAACGTCATCGAGCTGAACGTGTGCTAAGAACTCGGAGGTGCCGGAGTAACGGTGCTTGGATCGGTCGGATCGGGAAGACGTACGACTACTTCCTCTACATTGTGTGATCGCTTCCGCAGTCGGTCTGCGTTGGTACATAGACAACACTCTCCCCTCTCGTTGCTATGCATCACCGTGATCTTGCGTGTGCGTAGGAAATTTTTTGAAATTACTGCGTTCCCCAACAGTGGCATCCGAGCCTAGGTTTTTATGGTTTGATGTTATATGCACGAGTAGAACACAAGTGAGTTGTGGGCGATACAAGTCATACTGCCTACCAGCATGTCATACTTTGGTTCGGCGGTATTGTTGGACGAGACGATCCGGACCAACCTTACGCGTACTCTTACGCGAGACCGGTTCCCTCGACGTGCTTTGCACATAGATGGCTTGCGGAAGACTGTCTCTCCAACTTTAGTTGAACCAAGTGTGGCTACGCCCGGTCCTTGAGAAGGTTAAAACGGAGTCTATTTGACGAACTATCGTTGTGGTTTTGATGCGTAGGTGAGATGAGTTCTTACTTAAGCCCATAGCAGCCACGTAAAACTTGCAACAACAAAGTAGAGGACGTCTAACTTGTTTTTGCAGGGCATGTTGTGATGTGATATGGTCAAGGCATGATGCTGATTTTATTGTATGAGATGATCATGTTTTGTAACCGAGTTATCGGCAACTGGCAGGAGCCATATGGTTGTCGCTTTATTGTATGCAATGCAATCGTGATGTAATGCTTTACTTTATTACTAAGCGGTAGTGATAGTCGTGGAAGCATAAGATTGGCGAGATGACAACGATGCTACGATAGAGATCAAGGTGTCGCGCCCGTGACGATGGTGATCATGACGGTGCTTCAGAGATGGAGATCACAAAGCACAAGATGATGATGGCCATATCATATCACTTATATTGATTGCATGTGATGTTTATCCTTTTATGCATCTTATCTTGCTTTGATTGATGGTAGCATTATAAGATGATCTCTCACTAAATTATCAAGAAGTGTTCTCCCTGAGTATGCACCGTTGCAAAAGTTCTTCGTGCTGAGACACCACGTGATGATCGGGTGTGATAGGCTCTACGTTCAAATACAACGGGTGCAAAACAGTTGCACACGTGGAATACTCAGGTTATACTTGACGAGCCAAGCATATACAGATATGGCCTCGGAACACGGAGACCGAAAGGTCGAGCGTGAATCATATAGTAGATATGATCAACATATTGATGTTCACCATTGAAAACTACTCCATCTCACGTGATGATCGGTTATGGTTTAGTTGATTTGGATCACGTGATCACTTAGAGGATTAGAGGGATGTCTATCTAAGTGGGAGTTCTTAAGTAATATGATTAAATTGAACTTAAATTTATCATGAACTTAGTCCTGGTAGTATTTTGCAAATCATGTTGTAGATCAATAGCTCGCGTTGTTGCTTCCCTGTGTTTATTTTGATATGTTCCTAGAGAAAATTGTGTTGAAAAATGTTAGTAGCAATGATGCGGATTGGATCCGTGATCTGAGGTTTATCCTCAATGTTGCACAGAAAAATTGTGTCCTTGATGCACCGCTGGGTGACAGATCTATTGCAGGAGCAGATGCAGACGTTATGAACGTTTGGCTAGCTCAATATGATGACTACTTGATAGTTTAGTGCACCATACTTAATGGCTTAGAATCGGGACTTCAAAGACGTTTTGAACGTAATGGACCATATGAGATGTTCCAGGAGTTGAAGTTAATATTTCAAGCAAATACCCGAGTTGAGAGATATGAAGTCTCCAACAAGTTCTATAGCTAAAAGATGGAGGAGAATCGCTCAACTAGTGAGCATGTGCTCAGATTGTCTGGGTACTACAATCGCTTGAATCAAGTGGGAGTTAATCTTCCAGATAAGATAGTGATTGATAGAATTCTCTAGTCACCATCACCAAGTTAGTAGAACTTCGTGATGAACTATAATATGCAAGGGATAATGGAAACAACTCCCAAGCTCTTCGTGATGCTGAAATCAACGAAGGTGGAAATCAAGAAAAACATCAAGTGTTGATGGTTGACAAGACCACTAGTTTCAAGAAAAGGGCAAAGGGAAGAAGGGGAACTTTAAGAAGAACGGCAAGCAAGTTGCTGCTCAAGAGAAGAAACCCAAGTCTGGACCTAAGCCTGAAACTGAGTGCTTCTACTGCAAGCAGACTGGTCACTGGAAGCGGAACTACCCCAAGTGATTGGCGGATAAGAAGGATGGCAGAGTGAACATAAGTATATTTGATATACATGTTATCGATGTGTACTTTACTAGTGTTTATAGCAAACCCTCAGTATTTGATACTAGTTCAGTTGCTAAGATTAGTAACTCGAAACGGGAGTTGCAGAATAAACAGAGACTAGTTAAGGGTGAAGTGACGATGTGTGTTGGAAGTGGTTCCAAAATTGATATGATCATCATCGCACACTCCCCATAATTTCGGGATTAGTGTTGAACCTAAATAAGTGTTATTTGGTGTTTGCGTTGAGCATGAATATGATTTGATCATGTTTATTGTAATACGGTTATTCATTTAAGTAAGAGAATAAATTGTTGTTCTGTTTACATGAATAAAACCTTATATGGTTACACACCCAATGAAAATAGTTCATTGGATCTCGATCTTAATAATACACATATTCATAATATTGAAACCAAAAGATGCAAAGTTAATAATGATAGTGCAACTTATTTGTGGCACTGCTGTTTAGGTCATATTGGTATAAAGCGCATGAAGAAACTCCATGCTGATGGGCTTTCGGAATCACTTGATGCTTGCGAACCATGCCTTTTGGGCAAGATGACTAAAACGCCGTTCTCCGGAACAATGGAGCGAGAAAAGATTTGTTGGAAATCATACATACTGATGTATGTGGTCCGATGGATATTGAGGCTCGCGACAGGTATCATTATTTTCTGATCTTCACAAATGATTTGAGCGGATATGAGTATATCTACTTGATGAAACATAAGTCTGAAACATTTGAACAGTTCAAAGAATTTCAGAGTAAAGTGAAAAATCATTGTGACAAGAAAATAAAGTTTCTACGATCTGATCGTGGAAAAGAGTATTTGAGTTACGAGTTTGGTCTTCAGTTAAACCAATGTGAAATAGTTTCACTACTCACGCCACCTGGAACACCACAGCATAATGGTGTGTCCGAACGTCATAACCGTACTTTATTGGATATAGTGCAATCTATGATGTTTCTTACCGATTTACCACTATCGTTTTGGGGTCATGCATTAGAGACAGCTGCATTCACATTAAATAGGGCACCATCTAAATCCGTTGAGACGACATCGTGTGAACTATGGTTTGGCAAGAAACCTAAGCTGTCGTTTCTTAAAGTTTGAGGTTGCAATGCTTATGTGAAAAAGTTTCAACCTGATAAGCTCAAACCCAAATCGGAGAAATGTGTCTTCATAGGATATCCAAAGGAAACTATTGGATACACCTTCTATCACAAGACCGAAGGCAAGACTTTTGTTGCTAAATTCGGAAACTTTCTAGAGAAGGAGTTTTCTCTCGAAAGAAGTGAGTGGGAGGAAAGTAGAACTTGACGAGGTAACTGTACCTACTCCGTTATTGGGAAATAGTACATCACAGAAAACTGTTTCTGTGAGACCTACACCAATAAGAGAGGAAGTTAATGATGATGATCATGAAACTTTAGATCAAGATACTACTGTACCTCGTAGATCAACCAGAGTAAGATCCGCACCAGAGTGGTACGGTAATCCTGTTCTGGAAGTCATGCTACTAGATCATGATGAACCTACGAACTATGAAGAAGCGATGGTGAGCCCAGATTCCGCAAAGTGGCTTGAAGCCATGAAATCTGAGATATGATCCATGTATGAAAACAAAGTATGGACTTTGGTTGACTTGCCCGATGATCGGCAAGCCATAGAAAATAAATGGATCTTCAAGAGGAAGACGGACGCTGATAGTAGTGTTACTATCTACAAAGCTAGAATTGTCGCAAAAAGGTTTTCGACAAGTTCAAAGTGTTGACTACGATGAGAGTTTCTCACTCGTATATATGCTTAAGTCTGTCCGAATCATGTTAGCAATTGCCGCATTTTATGAAATCTGGCAAATGGATAAACAAAACTGCATTCCTTAATGGATTTGCTAAAGAAGAGTTGTATACGATGCAACTAGAAGGTTTTGTCGATCCTAAAGGTGTTAACTAAATATGCAAGCTCCAGCGATCTATCTGTGGACTGGTGCAAACATCTCGGAGTTGGAATATACGCTTTGATGAGTTGATCAAAGCATATAGTTTTATACAGACTTGCGGTGAAGCCTGTATTTACGATAAAGTGAGTGGGAGCACTACAGCATTTCTGATAAGTATATGTGAATGACATATTGTTGATCGGAAATAATGTAGAATTATTCTGTAAAGCATAAAAGGAGTGTTTGAAAGGAGTTTTTCAAAGAAAGACTTCGGTAAAGCTGCTTACATATTGAGCTTCAAGATCTATAGAGATAGATCAAGACGCTTGATAAGTTTTTCAATAAGTACATACCTTGACAAGATTTTGAAGTAGTTCAAAATGGAACAGTCAAAGAAAAAGTTTTCTTGCCTGTGTTACAAGGTGTGAAGTTGAGTAAAGACTCAAAGCCCGACCACGGCAGAAGATAGAAAGAGAATGAAAGTCATTCCCTATGCCTCATTCATAGGTTCTATAAAGTATGCCATGCTGTGTACCAGATGTATTGCATCCCCTGCACTAATTTGGCAAGGGAGTACAATAGTGATCTAGGAGTAGATCACTGGACAGCGGTCAGAATTATCCTTAGTGAAATAAGGATATGTTTCTCGATTATGGACGTGACAAAAAGGTTCGTCGTAAAGGGTTACATCGATGCAAATTTTTAACACTGATCCAGATGAATCTAAAGTCTCAATCTGGATACATATTGAAAGTGGGAGCAATTAGCTAGAGTAGCTCCATGCAGAGCATTATAGACATAGAATTTTGCAAAATACTTACGGATCTGAATGTGATAGACCCATTGACTAAAATTATCTCACAAGCAAAACATGATCACACCTTAGTACTCTTTGGGTGTTAATCACCTTACTGGAATGTCGAGGTGCTGCTGAAGGAAATATGCCCTAGAGGCAATAATAAAGTTATTATTTATTTCCTTATATCATGATAAATGTTTATTATTCATGCTAGAATTGTATTAACCGGAAACATAATACATGTGTGAATACATAGACAAACAGAGTGTCACTAGTATGCCTATACTTGACTAGCTCGTTAATCAAAGATGGTTATGTTTCCTAACCATGAACAAAGAGTTGTTATTTGATTAACGAGGTCACATCATTAGTTGAATGATCTGATTGACATGACCCATTCCATTAGCTTAACACCCGATCGTTTAGTATGTTGCTATTGCTTTCTTCATGACTTATACATGTTCCTATAACTATGAGATTATGCAACTCCCGTTTACCGGAGGAACACTTTGGGTACTACCAAATGTCACAACGTAACTGGGTGATTATAAAGGAGTACTACAGGTGTCTCCAATGGTAGATGTTGGGTTGGCGTATTTCGAGATTAGGGTTTGTCACTCCGATTGTCGGAGAGGTATCTCTGGGCCCTCTCGGTAATATACATCACATAAGCCTTGCAAGCATAATAACTAAGATGTTAGTTATGAGATGATGTATTACGGAACGAGTAAAGAGACTTACCAGTAACGAGATTGAACTAGGTATTGGATACCGACGATCGAATCTCGGACAAGTAACATACCGATGACAAAGGGAACAACGTATGTTGTTATGCGGTCTGACCGATAAAGATCTTCGTAGAATATGTAGGAGCCAATATGGGCATCCAGGTCCCGCTATTGGTTATTGACCGGAGACGTGTCTCGGTCATGTCTACATTGTTCTCGAACCGTAGGGTCCGCACGCTTAACGTTACGATGACAGTTATTATGAGTTTATGCATTTTGATGTACCGAAGGTTGTTCGGAGTCCCGGATGAGATCACGGACATGACGAGGAGTCTCGAAATGGTCGAGACGTAAAGATTGATATATTGGAAGCCTATGTTTGGACATCGGAAGTGTTCCGGGTGAAATCGGGATTTTACCGGATTACCGGGAGGGTTACCGGAACCCCCCGGGAGCCAAATGGGCCAACATGGGCCTTAGTGGAAAGGTGAGAGGGCAGCCCACATAGGGCTGCGCCTCCCCCCTCTCCCTAGTCCTATTAGGACTAGGAGAGGGGCCGGCCACCTCTCTCTCTCTCTCTCTCCCCTTTAAAGGATTCCTAGTTGGACTAGGATTGGAGGGGGGAGTCCTACTCCCGGTAGGAGTAGGACTCCTCCTGCGCCTCCCCCTCTTTGGCCGGCCAGCCCCCCTCCCTCCAACCTTTATATACGGGGGCAGGGGACACCCCAAGACACACAAGTTGATCCTTGAGATCGTTCCTTAGCCGTGTGCGGTGCCCCCTGCCACCAAATTCCACCTCGATCATACCGTTACAGTGCTTAGGCGAAGCCCTGCGTCGGTAGTACATCAAGATCGTCACCACGCCGTCGTGCTGACGGAACTCTTCCTCGACGCTTTGCTGGATCGGAGTCCGAGGAATGTCATCGAGCTGAACGTGTGCTAAGAACTCGGAGGTGCCGGAGTAACGGTGCTTGGATCGGTCGGATCGGGAAGACGTACGACTACTTCCTCTACGTTGTGTGATCGCTTCCGCAGTCGGTCTGCGTTGGTACGTAGACAACACTCTCCCCTCTCGTTGCTATGCATCACCATGATCTTGCGTGTGCGTAGGAAATTTTTTGAAATTACTGCGTTCCCCAACAGCTGCCTGACCTTCTCAATGTCAGCCACCAAGTCCCAGGTGGTATTCTACTCAAGACAAGCATGGGGAGTGCTCTTCCAGCGCCTCTCGACAATCAAACACACGCAGATTAAGCATCGCGGTCTCCTAGGAACATGAGTCTCCAGCTGACGTTCTCCTCAAAATATGGAACAACATGCACTGCATGACAACTAGAGTATATGCATTGCACTCAACAATGAACAGCGGGCCTGGGCCTACAGTGGTTCAAAAGGTGCGGCCCGCACAGGGCCCAAAATTCTGGGGGCCCCAATTTTTTTTACATAAGCCTAGTCTTATGAACTACTGGGCTGGGCGCTGGAGTGGGCTCTACCGCTCTAGGCTGTAGTTGAAGCGAAGCGACGAGCGGAGGGCATCGATCAAGGGCATCGAGCGACATCATTTTTCTCCCAAAGAAAAAACAAAAACGAGCGATAACGACCAGCGCTCCGCTGAAACGGGATCGGCTAGGCCTGATCTGACCTCCTCGACTCCAGCGCTGAAACCGCGACAGCGACCATCGCTGAAACGGGAACTTCTTCTGATCTCCTCGACTCCTCCTTGACTGCTCGTACTCGAAGAAGCCTGTAATCAATGTCTCGATCGCTACAGCCTAAAGGGATCAGGAATTCAAGATCGTGAAAACTGAAAACTCTAATCGTGAGGCGACGGCCGTGGGCTCATGGCTACATGTGATTACAGATAACTTAGTGAGTCCTTTTTGATTAACTTCGATTCCTACTTCTAATTGCTAATTTTGTAATTAAGTATTGGCAGGGATCGTTACTTTTTGATTTTTTTAATTTTGCAGGCATTCTTACTTGTTAGAGATTCGTTCTTACTTCTTACATCCTCGGTTAAAGATCACAGGACCCAAAAGTACGTGAGTTAGACTTTATATTATATACATTACAATTTTTTCTGCGAGATATATACTATAATTGCTCGATAGTTCATTTTTTTGTGAGATAGGGCCCCATTTTTAAATTTTGCACAGGGCCCCGGATTTTGCCGACCAGACCCTGGTGAACAGGCATCATAGAGAACAAGATACCATGAGATGAATGATGGCACTTGATAACCCACAACTATAGGGGATCGTTTGTAGCCTTCTTCGATAAATAAGAGTGTTGAACCCAATGAGGAGCTAAAGGTAGAACAAAAATTCCCTCAAGTTCTATCGACCACCGATACGACTCTACGCACACTTGACGTTTGCTTTACGTAAAACAAGTATGAAACTATTTTGCAAGAATAAAACTATGAGTACTTTGAGAAAATAAAACTACAAATAAATTGCAAGGTAACAAAAGTGGATAGCTTATGTCAACAAGAAAGTCATATGTCCCTAGGCAATCGATAACAAGTACTGGTAATCATTCTTGTAATTTTATATGACGGAGAGGCATGAGCTAACATACTTTCTCTACTTGGATCATATGCACTTATGATTGGACCCCTAGCAATCATTCGCAACTACTAAAGATCATTAAGGTCATAAAACCCAACCATAGCATTAAGTATAAAGTCCTCTTTACTCCCATACGCCATGGACATATTGCAACACCCTACAGCGAGTTTAAGCTTCTGTCACTCTCGCAACCCACCATAAGCGAACCATGGACATATTGCAACACCCTACAACGAGGATCCATCCGTTTGCGCGACACAGAGGGCACCATAGGACAACACCATAAATAAAAAATACAATCATACCAACCAAGATCATGATTAACCCATAGGACAAAACGGATGTACTCAAACATCATAGGATAACCATAGATCATTGGGAAATAATATATGGAGATGAGAACCATGTTTAAGTAGAGATTACAGCGGGGAGAAGAGGTATTACACCACTACATAGAGGGGGAGAAAGTTGGTGTTGATGGTAGCAAGATTGTTGATATAGATCGCCGCCACGATCCTTGCCCCGGCAGCACTCCGGCGCCACCGGGAGAGGGGGAGAGAGCCCCCTCCTTCTTCTTCCTTGGCCTCTCCCCTAGATGGGAGGAGAGTTTCCCCTCTGGTCCATGGCCTCCATGGAAGCGGAGGGGCAGGAGCCCCTCCAAGATTGAATCTATCCCCTTGTTCTCTTTTGTTTCACGTTCCCCAGATCTGGCCCTTCACCGTTTCTTAAATCCCCGGAGATCCGTAACTCCGATTGCACTGAAATTTTTACATGATTTTTCCATAAATTATATTTCTTGTGCCTGAATAAGGGCCCCAACCACCTTACGGGGAGGGCACAAGACACCTGGGCTCGCCATGGGGTGCCCGGCATGCCCTGGTGGGTTGTGGAGGCCGTGGGCCTCCGTTAGCATTGATTCCACCTCACAAAAATTAGAAATATTCCAAAATAATTCTCCGTAAATTTTTATCTCGTTTGGTCTTCGTTTCATATGGGTATTCTATGAAACAAAAAACATGCAACAAATAGGAACTGGCACTGGGCATTGGATCAATAGGTTAGTCCAATAAATCATATAAAATGTTGCCAAAAATATACTCTATAAAAGTTGTATAGTATTGGCATGGAACAATAAAAAATTATTGATACGGCGGAGACGTATCATCATCCCCAAGCTTAATTCCTGCTCGTCCTCGAGTAGGTAAATGATAAAAAAGATAATTTTTGATGTGTAATGCTACCTAGCATAAACTTGATCATATATCTAATCATGGCATGAATATTAAGACATAAGTGGTTCAATGCAATAGTCTATAATTTGACATAAAGACATCAAAACTCAGGCATCCCAACAAACAATCATGTCTTTCAAAATATCAATGCTAAAGAAAGCTATCCCTACAAAATCATATAGTCTTGTCATGCTCCGACTTCTTGACACAACGTATTTATCATGCATAACCCCGATGACAAGCCGATCAATTGGTTCATACTTTTTACCACACTTCTGCTTTTTCAACCCTCACACAATACATGAACGCAAGCCATGGATATAGCACTATGGATGGAATAGAGTATGATGGTAGGTGTCGGGGATATACCCTGCGGCGTAAACCGGACGGAAGTATAACCCGGCCGGACTAGGCGTTTTCATTGGTAAACCGCCAGAGGATTGGTGGTTTACGTGATTAGCGGTTTACGTGTCTGGCAGTTTACGAGTCTGGCGGTTCACTGGTATGACGATTCACGAGCCTGAAGACGCATTGGTGACCCGACGCGTGTTCCAGATGGATGACAAGGCCCAAGGCCCAGCATGCCGGTTTATGTTAATGGTGGGCCGGTTTAAGAGGAAAGGCATGAGGAACATTTATCTTACAAGGAGTTGAGACCTGGACTTGTATCCGATTTGTATTAGAAGGTAGACTAGTCCTAATCCTAATAGGACTCCACATGTAACCCGCCCCTTCAACATATATAAGGAGGGGCAGGGCACCCCAAGAGGGACAAGATTGACAAGTTCCACAAGTTGGAGAAGTTAGGTTTAGACAATAGCTCTCAAGATAGAGCACTCTTGTAACCGTGATCATCATCATCAATATCAATGAAGCAGGATGTAGGCTTTTACCTCCACCGTGAGGGGCTGAACCTGGGTAAAACATCGCATCTCTCGTCCCGCTCAACCCCTCTCAAGCTACCACATAGATGCGTCGGCCTCGCGACTAAGTCCTGACACTAAGGACATCTGTCGTGACAATTCCACGATAGTTGGCGCCCACTGTGGGTCCGTCGCACGATGGTGTTGAGATATTAGAGGGACCTCTTCAGGGATTGAGAAGTTCGTGATTTGCTGGATGAAAAAGAACCGGTGCAGAAGTTTACATCATCCACGAATAGTTAAACAGTGTATTCAGGATTCAAGATCAAGAGAACATTAGGGTTGGATCACTACCGCCATAACTCGCCGAGATCAAGAGAAGGAATTATTTTCGTTGAAACCGACTACCGCTACAGAAGCTGTTAGCGGAGAATCGGAGACCGGGTCAACTCCGAGTCACTGCTGTTCCACGTCTACAGGTCCCAAGCCATGGGAATCGATTGTGTGCTGCTACCTTTTCCTCTGCTACGAAGGCACCTACAGATCACAGAAAAAGACAGTCTATAATGTCAAGCCAACACGGCACCAGATGTTGTTGCTAGTACGCAAGGGGTCAAAGGGCAAACTACTATCAGCAGCAGACATCTACATCTACAAAAATAGAAGGATCCGCTTTCATTACATCACATGGAGCTAAGCTACCAAGTGTGAAAGTGCAACTATCCCTAGGTGGTTTTGGTAATTCATAACAACATATAGCTCATTGAGCTAATGCTATTCCAAGATGATCATTTCAGGAAAGCTCAATGATTGGCATGGCATGGATGGTGAAAGTGGAACCCTCAAAATGCTAAGGACAAAGGATTGGCTCTAGCTCATATGCTCAAGACTCTTCATTTTACATTTTAGTGGTCCAAGATCACATTGAGTCCATAGGAAAAGCCAATACTATCAAGGAGGGATGAGGTGTTGCTTAATGAGCCTCTTGCTTCATGTGCTTAATGATATGCTCCAAAATCCTCAGCTACTTTCCCATATCCACATTTGACCTAAACCCAAAGCCAAACTCGGCCCTACCGATTCTTTCAACCCGGCGCCACCGAGTTTCACTTGTCATAGCCATTGCCAAACCCTAAGAAAATCGGTTCTACCGAGAGGGATCTCGGTCTCACCGAGATGGGATTGCAATTTCTCTTTTTCCTTTTCGTAACTTTTCGGTCTCACCGAAAGAGTGGATCAGTCCCACCGAGATTGCAATGTAAACTCACTGTTTCCTTTTCGTAACATTTCGGTCTCATCGAGAAGAGCGAATCGGTCCCACCGAGTTTGCCTGACCAACCCTCTGGTTAGCTTATTACCAAATCGGTCTCACCGAGTTTGTGTAATCGGTCTCAACGAGATTACATTATGCCCTAACCCTAACCATATTGGTCCTACCGAGTTGCATGTTAGTCCCACTGAAAATCGCTAACGGTCACTAGGTTTACTATTTCGGTCCGACCGAGTTTGTTGATTCGGTCCCACCGAGATTGGTAAATTGTGTGTAACGGTTGGATTTTGTGTGGAGGCTATATATACCCCACCACCTCCTCTTCACTCATGGAGAGAGCCATCAGAACACATCTACACTTCCAACTCATATGTTCTGAGAGAGAACCACCTACTCATGTGTTGAGGCCAAGATATTCCATTCCTACCACATGAATCTTGATCTCTAGCCTTCCCCAAGTTGCTTTCCACTCAAATATTCTTTCCACCAAATCCAAATCCCGTGAGAGAGAATTGAGTGTTGGGGAGACTATCATGTGAAGCACAAGAGCAAGGAGTTCATCTTCAACACACCATTTGTTACTTCTTGGAGAGTGGTGTCTCCTAGATTGGCTAGGTGTCACTTGGGAGCCTCTGACAAGATTGTGGAGTTGAACCAAGGAGTTTGTAAGGGCAAGGAGATCGCCTACTTCGTGAAGATCTACCGCTAGTGAGGCAAGTCCTTCGTGGGCGATGGCCATGGTGGGCTAGACAAGGTTGCTTCTTCGTGGACCCTTCGTGGGTGGAGCCCTCCGTGGACTCACGCAACCGTTACCCTTCATGGGTTGAAGTCTCCATCAACGTGGATGTATGATAGCACCTATCCAAACCACGGGAAAAACATCCGTGTCTCCAATTGCGTTTGAATTCTCCAAACCCTTCCCTTTACATTCTTGCAAGTTGCATGCTTTACTTTCCACTGCCAATATACTCTTTGCATGCTTGCTTGAATTGTGTGATGATTGCTTGACTTGTCCTAAAATAGCTAAAATCTGCCAAGAACTAAAATTGGGAAAAGGTTAAGTTTTTATTTGGTCAAGTAGTCTAATCACCCCCCCTCTAGACATACTTTCGATTCTACAAGTGGTATCAGAGCTTTGGTGTCCATTTGCTTTGATTTCCATAGCTTTTGGTGATCATAGCCTTGGTTTCACAACCTAGGAGAGTATGGCGTCTAGCGAGGGAAATTATCACCGTAGAGGTCCTTACTTTGATGGTACTAATTTTGCTAGTTGGAAGCATAAAATGAAAATGCATATTCTTGGACATAACCCCGCCGTTTGGGCTATTGTGTGTGTTGGTTTGCAAGGTGACTTCTTTGATGGGAGAGAACCAAACCGTGAAGCTACCGCGAATGAGTTGAAGATGTTGCAATACAATGCTCAAGCTTGTGATATTCTCTTCAACGGATTGTGCCCCGAAGAATTCAACAAAATCAGCCGTCTTGAGAATGCAAAGGAAATTTGGGACACTTTGATTGATATGCACGAAGGTACCGACTCCGTCAAGGAATCCAAATTGGATGTGCTTCAAAGTCAACTTGACAAGTTCAAAATGAAGGATGGTGAAGGTGTCACTGAAATGTACTCTAGGCTTGCTCTCATCACAAATGAGATGGCCGGCTTAGGAGTGAAGAGATGACCGATAGATTCATCATCAAGAAGATTCTAAGAGCCTTGGATGGAAAATATGATACCGTGTGCACATTGATCCAAATGATGCCCAATTACAAAGATCTCAAGCCAACGGAGGTAATTGGAAGAATTGTTGCTCATGAGATGTCACTTAAGGATAAAGAGGAACTTCACAACAAATCAAGTGGTTCCTACAAAGCCTCATGTGAAGCCCCTACATCATCAAGTGAGAAACAAAACTTCAATGAAGAATGGAGCTTAATGGTGAAAAACTTCAACAAGTTCTACAAGAGTAGAAGCAAAGATAGAAGCTCCAAGTCAAGGTCCTACAATGACAAAAGATCTTCTAGTCGAGAGCGAAACTGCTACAATTGTGGAAGACCCAGACACTATTCCAATGAGTGTACGGCTCCCTACAAGAGAAGAGAAGACTCTCCAAAAAGAAGAAGCAAAAGAGAAGAATCACCACCAAGAGAGAGAAGGAGTAGAGATGATCGTTATGACCGAAGACCCTCACGGAGAAGCAAGGATTCGGAAAGGAAGGAAAAAATCATCAAGGAGCTACACAAAACGAAGACATCAAGCTCATGTTGGTGAATGGGTATCCGGCTCCGACTCCGACAACCACTCCGAGAGAAGTTATCACTCCGATTCCGAATATACTCAAGATGAAGGTGTTGCCGGTCTAGCACTTGTGTCAACCAACTCCTACGACATATTTGACTCACCAAATGAAGGAATTGGAAGATGCTTCATGGCCAAAGGTCCTAAGGTAACACACCCCGAGTATGTTGATTTTAATAGTGATGAAGATGACTTGTTAGGTGATGATGATTTACTTGTTAACAACTCTAGTGATGAATACTATGATGAAATGTCAATTAATCATGCTAATCAAGATAAAACGAATGACAATGATAAGGAGAAGATTGAGGCTCTAACTAAAGAACTAAACACTCTTAAGTTAGCTCATGAAACTATCTTCGAAGATCATCGAGAACTTTTAAGAGCTCATGAGAAGTTACGCTTTGAAAAGCTCAATCTTGAGCAAGAGCATGAGTTTTTAAAGGCAATCAATGATGATATCCACAAGAAAAGTTCTTCTTACATTGCCAAGCGTTTACTCTTATCCACTTACATGCCTCAAGTCAAGTCTAGTAACAAGAACAAGAAAGATTCTTCCTCTATTAGTAACAATGATCATGCTAAATCCAATATTGTTGCTTCTAGTAGTTCTCTTGATTCCACTAATGATTCTCTTAGCCAAGTTACACTTGAGCAAGAAAATAGCTTATTGAAGGGAATTATAGAGAAAGGAGTGTACAAAAGCCCTGCCGGGAGTAAGCAATTCGAGGAAATTGTGCGCAAGCAAGGAAGGCACCGGAAGAATCAAGGTGTTGGTTTTGAACGAAAGTTCAATGCCAATGGAGTTGAGTGGGAAGAAGATCAATACCCCAAGACAAAGTTTGTTCCTCAACAAGAGAAGTATGATCCTACTTCCTTCAAGGGGACACAAGCTCAAGATGATCTTCCACCACAAGACTACAAGCAAAAAGGCAAGGACAAGCTTCAAGAGGAAATTAATGCATTTGAAGAAGCTCCTAAGACCTTAGTCAAGTGGATTCCCAAGACCACTTCAAGTTCCACTTCATCAAGTACGACTACAACTCCAAGGATTCCCATCAAGATGGTGTGGATCCAAAAGAAGAAGAACTAGAGAGTTCTTGAGGGTGACTCCGCCAACATACTTCACTCTTATCATTTTGGCAAGAACAAGTGCAATCAACTTCCACATCTTGCACTAGTTCAAGGAGTCACAAACCCTCTTGTTGGTAAGACAAGGGACAAGGTAACCTAAAAGTTTTCATGGACATTATCTTGTGTGTGCATCACTCTATGTCTATGGATATCCTTGTTTGTTCCTTGTGGGACTAACCCATGTAGGTATTGAAAGTGCAATTCACTCAAATGGATAGCTCCAAGTGATCTACATCAACATTGAGCATCCACATCTTCAACATCTACATGAAGTCATCATCGACAAAACCCAAGGTTAGTTCATCCCTCTTAGGGGGGATATCACATCTAGGGGGAGCTTTACTCTAAGACTTGAGCTAAAGAAACTCTAAAGATGTGAACACAACAATGCTTTATGTAAAAGTGGTAACCCCACTTGAGCTTAAACGATGAGTATGACCTATGATCAAGTGTACTCACTTGACTCCTAAGTCAATATACTCATATATAGATGACCTAGTCATCGCCAATTGCTTGATAGATGCTAGAATTGGTTGTGCATGCTTCATCACATATTTCAATTGCCATTTTATTGTATGAGCATGTTGGTTGCATATTTTACTCATTTGAGGACATTCACTTGTTGTTTTGATTGTTTGGTTTTATTTCCTTTTGCCAAGTGGATGGACGAGAATGCCTAAGAACCTCCTCTAGCTATCTATTCTTTTCTCGTCTCAAACTCTATTCATGCTACATCACAAAATTTGATCAAGTCAGATTCGAACCACTCTGTGTGAGGAGCACTCGGAGTCCCCGATTTGTCATAGACTTAAACTTCCAAAACCTCTTTGTGATTCTCGGTCTAACCGATATCCTACTTTCGGCCTACCGAGATCATTAAGTTGATCTGAATTTTCGATCTCGGTCCAACCGATTTGAACCATTCGGTCACATCGAGTTGCAATAACTGTATACAGTTTTGCATCTCGGTGCCACCGAGTTGTTCCACTCGGTCACACCGACAGGGTCGGGCTATATATAGGCACGGGAAAAAAATTGGAAATTTCTCTGAACCCCTTCGCCCGCGCGATAGCTCGCTCTGCCAACATGGTCTCCGGATCGTCTCCTCGCCGCCAGCCGCCTCCAGTCGCTGGTCTCCATCGCCGTCAACGGAATTCAACCCCGCCGTTGCCGCCGTAGCGAGTCTCCGCCGAACTAGGGTATGGACTCGATCTTTGTTCTATCCCCAATCTGATTCCTAGCACATTGTGATCTTATTATTTCTAGCCACGATTGAAACACTCCTATCCAGTCAATGCGTTCGTAGAATAGGATTGATTCGAAAATTTTAGGGTTAGGTTTCCGCCAAAACCATCTCGGACCCACCGAGTTGAAAAACTCGGTCCCACCGATTTGGCTCATGCCATTGCACAAGTGAGACTCGGTCTGACCGAGAATTACTAATCGGTGTGACCGATTTTGGAACTTTGTGAAACCCTAGCAGTCTCGGTGCCACCGAACTGTGACTCGGTCTGACCGAGTTCACTAGTTTAGGTTCCAAAACTGCTTCGGTATCACCGAGTTTAAAAATCGGTAGATCTGAAATGATTTCTATGGGAAACTAAAACTAAGATTTTGAATCATTCTTTTGGAAAAAATCTCTGCATTTTGTGATGCTCATCCACTCTACCTCATCTATAAACTGTTCACAGGGTCAGCAGTCAGCTTGTTCATCATGTCAGATCAGAGTGATAGCCAAAACCTGTCAGAGCAGCAAGTGCACATGAGTGAGGGCACTAGTCCCTCCAGTTCTTCAGATGAAGGCAGCAGGAGCACTCCTAGTAACTTGCCAAAAGCTGCCACCAGACAAAGGAAGAACAGAACCTCAGAATCAGAGGATGAGGACTATGTGGCAGAAGAAGAAGCCACTTCCAAGAAAGTTGTGCTTAAGAAGGAATACAGCACTGCTGCTGCCACCAAGCCAGGCATGAAGCAAAAGGTTCCTGCAAAGAGAATTCCAATGTCTAAGGCCAGAGCATCTACTCAAGTCCCTTTGGGATCTGAACCCAAAGAGCCTGCTGCAGAAGGGAAGAAGAGGAAGGAGAGGATCAAAAAGACCACTGCTAGAGTGCTTGGGAGATCCTCAATCATGAGAGATTCTGAAGAGGAAGAGGAAGAAGAGGTTGGTGCACTAGCACCTAAGGCAAAAAAGCTGATGGGTGATGCTATAAGATTAGGGGCTACTGCATCCAAGCCCAAGGAAGCACCCAAGGCTGCATCAAAGGCCAAGACAGCTCCAAAGAGGAACACAAGGAGCATACCAGCTGCTGAAAAGAATAAGGCCCCAGTGCCTGACACTGCAGAAGAAGAGGAAGGCCAAGTTCTCAGGAAGCTAAAGCCCAAGATGCTCATCCTGTGGCTGAGGACATGAAGATCAGAAGAGACTCAGGGCTGAGAAAGTGGAGAGCAGAAGATCCATATGCTACAAGAAGAAGAACTGCTGTTGACTATAGGTTCCACACTAAGGAACAGCAGGACTTCTATGAGACAGTCTTGTTGGATAAGAAGCCCATTGTTTGTGACATGAGATGGGTAGATTGGCAGTTCATCAAGGACAATGAAGAGCATTATCCTGGAGTGCAAGACAGCTTCAAGGCTTGTGGAGTAGCAGACTTTGTTGGGCAGAAGCTCAAAAAGTGGAATGAAGAGCTGATCATGCAGTTCTACTCCATAGCACACTTCTATCTAGATGGAAGGATTGTGTGGATGTCTGAAGGTACGAGGTACCAATCAACAGTTGCTGAGTGGGCACAGCTCATCAATGCCCCAGAGGAGCATGAGGATGACTTAGACATATATGCCAAGAAGAAGGTGGACCACAACTCTATGTCCAACATGTACAAGGAGATTCCAAACAAGGCACTTGATACTTTCAAGTTTGGGTCTGTACATTATCTTCTGTCAGGGTTGCCAACTATCAATTGGATTTTGAGGCACACTCTATTGCCCAAGTCAGGTGATCACAAGATGATCAGAGGCCATGCAATCAACTTGCTTCATATCTTTGATGTGCCACAGAAATTCAAAGTCATGAGCCTCATGGTAGAGACCATCAAGAGAACTGCAGGAGATCAGAAGAGGAGCTGTGGTTATGCCCCTCAGATCCAGGAGCTGATTAACTCCAAGATGGGCATAGGCATATACCTATTGGACAAGGAACATTTGCCTATTCATCCAGATTTTGAAGATAATGAAGTTGTGATGAACAAGGATGAACCATCATCAGTTCATGCTCAAGCACAGAAGGAGAAGGCAAGGAAGGAGAAAGCTGCCAAGATGCCAACTCAAGAGGAGGCATCTGAGTATTTCCTGAAAAACAAGCAAGAGTAGCTTAGTTACTTGATTGCATCCACACTGAGGATTGAGAAAGGACTGGCCACCCTCACTCAGAATCAGGTGAGCTTAGAGAGGATCATAGAACAAAAGTTCTATGACATGGATGTCAAAGTAACAGAGATTCAGTCTGCAGTGGAGCAACTTCAAGATGACATGCAGGAGAGGAGAGGGAAGACTACAACTGATGCATTAGCCAGAGTGCCACGAGCTCAGAGGTCGACTGCAGTGCCAGTCCCTGACACTAGAGCCACCACCTCAGCTCCAGCCACAGCACCAGCCCAACCAGCTCCAGCATCTACTTCAGCTCCAGCTCCAACCACGTCTATAGAAGCCTTCGTCCTTGGAGTGATCCAGACTCCACCACCACCAGAAGATCAAGCCTGAGAGTCGATCTAGCACTATGCATTTTCTAGGAACTTTTTGGTAACTTGTTGCCAAAGGGGGAGAAAAATGTATAGATCATAGGCTTCGAGAGAGAGTGTGTTGCTTTTATTCTCTCTTGATTTACTTGGTGTTTTTTTTTCAAACTTTGTTTGCTTTTGGTTGAGATACTTTGATATGCTTGTGAGTCATTGATGATCATGTGTTTGATCATAAGCTACACTTATGCATGCTTGATATATCTTATCTATCTTATGTGATCATTCACTTTCTTTGGTGATGAGTGCATGTATTTCATTCTTATCTTTTTGAGCGCTCCACCAAGATGTATGTGACATGGAAGAGTAACCCATGACTCTAACTCTTTGTGCATTTGCAGTCCAAAGCAAATTTTAAATATGCACAAATTTAGGGGGAGCTCTTACTTATCACATACTTCTCAAAGCAACGATATATTTCATTCTTATTATTATTTGTCGAAGCTTTGATCTATATGTTGTCATCAATTACCAAAAAGGGGGAGATTGAAAGTGCAACTATCCCTAGGTGGTTTTGGTAATTCATAACAACATATAGCTCATTGAGCTAATGCTATTCCAAGATGATCATTTCAGGAAAGTTCAATGATTGGCATGGCATGGATGGTGAAAGTGGAACCCTCAAAATGCTAAGGACAAAGGATTGGCTCTAGCTCATATGCTCAAGACTCTTCATTTTACATTTTAGTGGTCCAAGATCACATTGAGTCCATAGGAAAAGCCAATACTATCAAGGAGGGATGAGGTGTTGCTTAATGAGCCTCTTGCTTCATGTGCTTAATGATATGCTCCCAAAATCCTCAGCTACTTTCCCATATCCACATTTGACCTAAACCCAAAGCCAAACTCGGCCCTACCAATTCTTTCAACCCGGCGCCACCGAGTTTCACTTGTCATAGCCATTGCCAAACCCTAAGCAAATCGGTTCTACCGATAGGGATCTCGGTCTCACCGAGATGGGATTGCAATTTCTCTATTTCCTTTTCGTAAATTTTCGGTCTCACCGAAAGAGCGGATCGGTCCCACCGAGATTGCAATGTAAACTCATTGTTTCCTTTTCGTAACATTTCGGTCTCACCGAGAAGAGCGAATCGGTCCCACCGAGTTTGCCTGACCAACCCGCTGGTTAGCTTATTACCAAATCGGTCTCACCGAGTTTGTGTAATCGGTCTCAACGAGATTACGTTATGCCCTAACCCTAACCATATCGGTCCTACCGAGTTGCATGTTAGTCCCACTGAAAATCGCTAACGGTCACTAGGTTTACTATTTCGGTCCGACCGAGTTTGTTGATTCGGTCCCACCGAGATTGGTAAATTGTGTGTAACGGTTGGATTTTGTGTGGAGGCTATATATACCCCTCCACCTCCTCTTCACTCGTGGAGAGAGCCATCAGAACACATCTACACTTCCAACTCATATGTTGTGAGAGAGAACCACCTACTCATGTGTTGAGGCCAAGATATTCCATTCCTACCACATGAATCTTGATCTCTAGCCTTCCCCAAGTTGCTTTCCACTCAAATCTTCTTTCCACCAAATTCAAATCCTGTGAGAGAGAATTGAGTGTTGGGGAGAGTATCATTTGAAGCACAAGAGCAAGGAGTTCATCATCAACACATCATTTGTTACTTCTTGGAGAGTGGTGTCTCCTAGATTGGCTAGGTGTCACTTGGGAGCCTCCGACAAGATTGTGGAGTTGAACCAAGGAGTTTGTAAGGGCAAGGAGATCGCCTACTTCGTGAAGATCTACCGCTAGTGAGGCAAGTCCTTCGTGGGCGATGGCCATGGTGGGATAGACAAGGTTGCTTCTTCGTGGACCCTTCGTGGGTGGAGCCCTCCATGGACTCGCACAACCGTTACCCTTCGTGGGTTGAAGTCTCCATCAACGTGGATGTAGGATAGCACCACCTATCCGAACCACGAGAAAAACATCTGTGTCTGTAATTGCGTTTGAATTCTCCAAACCCTTCCCTTTACATTCTTGCAAGTTGCATGCTTTACTTTCCGCTGCCAATATACTCTTTGCATGCTTGCTTGAATTGTGTGATGATTGCTTGACTTGTCCTAAAATAGCTAAAATCTGCCAAGAACTAAAATTGGGAAAAGGTTAAGTTTTTATTTGGTCAAGTAGTCTAATCACCCCCCCTCTAGACATACTTTCGATCCTACAAAGTGGGTCAATGAAATCTCCTGTACTCCAGCATACAACACGCACGAGGAAGAAAGGCCCCGGGTCATGGTCGTCAGTCACAGTGCCGCTTCGGAGCCAGCGGTCGTCTTTGCAGCAGCCTCCGAGTCGCCTCCACTTCCATTTTTGCAGCGGGCAGAGCGGCCCTCCTCCATGGTCTAGCCTCGGCGAAGGCCATCGGTAGATACAGCCGGGTCAAGCCACCCCGAACTCGCCTTCACTACACACCACTCCGAGCTGCCGCTACTCTGACTTGCCGTTGCCTCTCTACATTGTTGTCAGCACCAACCCGGCGTCCGCATCAGGCTGACCCTGAGCCGTCGTTTTGTGCCTATGCTACCCCTGCTGCAGTGCGTCAACGTGCCTGGAGGAGGGATCCGGTTTACCTCTGGTTCCTGTTGGCATCGACAACTCCTTCGGGCGGACGCCCCCGCTCGGCGCCCTCTGGTCCCATTATTTCCGCAGACTCGTCTATGCTAACGAGTTGCCATTGACACGCCTTGCTTCGGCCTCTGCTGACCCGGCCTCTACTGCTGCTTTAAACCGGCCACCTCCGAGTCGGCCTACCCGGATGTTCGCCATTGAGCCGCCCCTGCCTTGCGCGGCCTTTGCGGCAAATTGCCGTCGTACAATCCGCCTTGCGCCGCCCTTGCTGGAGCAGCCTCGAACCACCGTTGCTTTAATCCGCCATGCATCCTGGTGCCCGTGCGTGTTGAATCGCCACGCTCCAGGCCACCCCGCAGAATCACCTTGGTGACGCTATAGCCCCGTGTTGCTCTGAGTTAAATCGCTGGCGCCGATGCTTCCCCGTTTTCCTCCAACTCGCTAAGAGGGCCTCTACAGTTGCAGCACCTGCCGCTTGCAAACCCCCTCCGTTGGTCAAACCTTTGCTGCATTTCAGCCACCTCCGATTCTAGCGGCAGCAGAAATGGGGGCTACAGCACAAGGAGGGTCGCATCAGCACCTGTGGCTCTGGAAGACCACTCAACATGTTTACTAGCACAATTAATACTAGTTGTTTGTACACTTGGTGCAGTTTCCAAGAAGGACCATCATCCATCACGTGAAGGATTCGGCATCAGGTGGAAAACAAATAGAAGTGAAACTGCAAGTACAGGATTGCACCTGTACCCGGTTCACTGTACTTTAAGGGACAAAGCTGCTGCTAGAAGACATGCAAAGGGAAGTTTCAGAAAATGGAGAGTGATGATATTGAAACCATTACAAAAATCTCATGTTGATGCTGAATTGGCACATATGGTTCGGTCAAAGTTGCCGAGCAATTTTTTCATCCCAAAAATACATCAGGTGATACCCATCTTATCTATTTCATCTGTTTACAGTATCTATCTACGAAACAGTTACTCTGTCTTGTAATATTTTACGCAGGACAAAATCCACTACAAAGTGGTATTATACCACGGAGATGGAGGCATGCCGACATCATTTCAGCACAGCTGGTTGTCGTTACTCAACGGACTCCCGCACCGGTTTACAACGCCGTGGCCGTCTCTCGCGACCGCGCCGGTTTACAAACGCCGTGGCCGTCTGCCGCGGCTGACTCGGCCATGATTGATTTCAGCTTCACGATGGTGATCATTAACTCCACGGTGGATAACACCTAGCATGATATATCAGGTGAAATCCATCCAATATATTTTATATTACACACTGCCTTCTTTAAAAGAGCAATTACTCTGGCTTGCACAGTTATCTAATGCAGGACCCTAAACCGCCATATTGGTGCAAATTTAAAGGCCATCAGAAATTTCCGACTTGAAAAGAAGGATTCCGGTTTAAAATCTGGTTCAAGGGAAATATATTCCCCCACAAAGCTTTGAAGCTCTCAATATCCGGTTCAAAATCCCGGTTCAAGAAGGATTTATCTCTTGCAAAAAGTTAAAGGGTGCCAAAGAGGACCTGCTGCCATGATGCACGGTTCAAACATGGGTATCCTGCCTTATTGTCTTATCATATTATCGATCACTTGGGGGCTTGGTCGTATCCGAACCATAGCAACACCTTTTAATAGGTGTAAAGCCACAGCATCACTTGGGGACTTGTGGTCACGTCTGAACCATAGTCACGCCTCTTGATCGGCCTAGTGCCACAGCATCACTTGGGGGCTTTGGTCGAACCCGAACCATCGCTACACCTCTTGATCGACGTAATGCCAATGCATCACTTGGGGACTTGTGGTCACGTCTGAACCATAGTCACGCCTCTTGATCGGCCTAAGGCCACATAATCACTTGGGGGCTTGGTCGAACCTGAACCATTGCCACGCCTTTTGATCGGCATAATGCCACTGTTTCATTTGGGGACTTGGCTGACTTGAACCATAGCTACGCCTATCGAGGGCTTGGTCATGTCCGACCATGGTAAAGCCATTTGATCGGTTCAATAGCCTCTTTTTGCAAATGGTTTTATCATTGCCTTTGCTTGAAATTTTGTTTTGATAAATATTTCTTTTGTTGCGTTTTTAAACCAAAAATTCTTAAACCGGTTCGACTATCAAATTACAAATTGACTGAACATGGTTAAATCTTAATCCGGAGGCTATCTGCCCAGTTTGATTTTCTGTTACCATCCTATTATGGAGTAAACCGGTGTTTATCAACCCGGCTCAGCTTTCAACTACAAGTTATAATCCGTAGACTATCAGCCCGGTCTGGTTTGACTATGAGTCGCCAGTATTATATGTGGTTAAACCGGTGTTTATCACAACCCGGTACGGTTTTATCTTAAACCGGCACAATATGGAAGGAGTTATCAGTACTCAAGATTGGGGTTATCACCTTTACTACAAACAGTTGGTAAAACCAACAATGTGATTTAATGTCATAGGTATGATATATTTCATATTTGATTATTCTTAAGTGCATCCTTGGTTATAAACCCGGGTTATATGTTGGGCATTATGACCCGTCCGGCGGTAAACCGCCAGGACACTTTAAACTTGTTGTATGCAGAAACAGGTTTGTTAAACCGGCCTGGCTTCAATATATATTTGGATTGCACCATTGGAATCATGCGCTTATAAATCATTGGGGTTATATTATTCAAATAGCCAAACTTGGCTGAATTTTCATTATGATATTGAATGAATAAGGTTTTCACCAGATTATATTATCTTGAATAGCCAACATGGCTGGATTTTTATGGTTATTAATAATCGGTATTATTGAGTTTTCAAAGTCGCTTTAGCGAAATGTCTATTATTTTATCAAAGGATATGATTTATTCTACAATGGAAGGAATAGTCCCGAGTTGCTGCAGGCTTACAACCCGGCACTTGGGGGCTACATTATTCAAATCGAGATTACATGCAAGTCTCATGTCGCTGCAAGCATGCATCATGACACTTGGGGGCTAATGCAAAGTCATTTTTACTAGTCTTATTGAAGACCCGACTCATCATATTATAATGAGCCGGCCCTTGGGGGCTACCAATTGCTCCTGTCAACAATTCAAGGTACACAAGTTTTCGTCCATAATATTGAAGGATCCATTGCTCAGTTGGTAAAGCACAAAGCTCTTAACCTCGTGGACGTGGGTTCAAGCCCTACGATGGAAGCTACATTATAAGATGTTATTTTCATTGAAGTATATATCAAGTCCCGGTGCAGTATTATCTTACTAAGCCGGCCCTTGGGGGCTATACATCACTGCTCAAGTCTACATGATTATATTTACAAAGTCCCTACTCATTATTGCATAATGACCCGGCCCTTGGGGGTTACACTGATTGAAGTTTTTATAAGCAATTACAAGTCCCAGGTTGCTGCAAGCATAACAACCCGGTCCTCGGGGGCTACATATATGGATTACTCAATTTATATGATTGAGATGAACAAACCGGATTTCGTCAAGGTGGAAACACAGCTTGGAGCAAGTCTTAAGTTATCACTATGTTCTCCCCTTAAGACTTGGGGGCTACAGGTATTATGCATATAAACGAGGAACATCTTCATTTTATTAGTTTTGAGTAAATCAGGAAGATCAATTACATGACCCGGTGTCGACAACAATTATGACCCGGTGCCATCAATATTTATAAACCGGCCATTTTGGTAATATTAAACCGGCAAGTTTTACATCTTCAAACCGGCAGAATACCAGATAAGTATTTCAAGACCCATATTTCTTAAACCGGCATTTTGGGAGCTGAGTCAAAGGAGTTATTCTTCACAATATTTCTCTGTGACAAACCAATGTCGGCAAATTGATTATGAAGCTGGTCTCTTGACCCGGACTTCCCAGAAGGAGGAAATAACAAGGACTTAAGGGTGATCAGCATAAGTTTACCATGGATAAATCCAAGCTAAACTTGGGGGCTAATGTCGGGGATATACCCCGCGGCGTAAACCGGCCGGAAGTATAACCCGGCCGGACTAGGCGTTTTCATTGGTAAACCGCCAGAGGATTGGCGGTTTATGTGATTAGCGGTTTACGAGTCTGGCGGTTCACTGGTATGACGATTCACGAGCCTAAAGACTCATTGGTGACCCGGCGCGTGTTCCAGATGGATGACAAGGCCCAAGGCCCAGCATGCCGGTTTATGTTAATGGTGGGCCGGTTTAAGAGGAAAGGCATGAGGAACATTTATCTTACAAGGAGTTGAGACCTGGACTTGTATCCGGTTTGTATTAGAAGGTAGACTAGTCCTAATCCTAATAGGACTCCATATGTAACCCGCCCCTTCAACATATATAAGGAGGGGCAGGGCACCCCTAGAGGGACAAGATTGACAAGTTCCACAAGTTGGACAAGTTAGGTTTAGACAATAGCTCTCGAGATAGAGCACTCTTGTAACCATGATCATCATCATCAATATCAATGAAGCAGGATGTAGGCTTTTACCTCCACCATGAGGGGCCGAACCTGGGTAAAACATCGCGTCTCTCGTCCCGCTCAACCCCTCTCAAGCTACCACATAGATGCATCGGCCTCGCGACTAAGTCTTGACACTAAGGACATCTGCCGTGACAATTCCATGACAGTAGGGGTAAATATAGAGAAGACAAAAAAGTAAGAAAGTCTCACATCGACGGGGCTAACCAACGGGATATAGAGATGCCCATCAACTGATATCAATGTGAGGAGTAGGGATTGCCATGCAATGGATACACTAAGAGATATAAGTGTATGAAAGCTCAACATGAAAACTAAGTGGGTGTGCATCCAACTTGCTTGCTCATGAAGACCTCGGGCATTTGAGGAAGCCCATCATCAGAATATACAAGCCAAGTTCTATAATGAAAAATACCCACTAGAATATGAAAGTGACTACATAGGAGACTCTCTATATGAAAAACATGGTGCTACTTTGAAGCACGAGTGTGGTAGAGGATAGTAACAATGCCCCTTCTCTCTTTGTTTTCTTTTTTTCTTCTTCTTTTTCTTTTTTCTTTTTTTTCTCTCTCATTGTCCGGAGTCTCATCCCGACTTGTGGGGGGATCATAGTCTCCATCATCCTTTCCTCACTGGGACATGCTCTAATAATGAATAATGATGATCACCACACTTCTATTTACTTATAACTCAAAAGAAATAAAAATTACAACTCGATACCTAGAACAAAATATGATTCTATATGAATGCCTCTGGCAGTGTACCAGGATGTGCAATGATCTAGCATAACAACGATATCAAAAAACGGACAAGCCATGGAAATATCATGCTAGCTATCTTATGATCATGCAAAGAAATATGAAAATGAATGCTCAAGTCATCAAAACGGAAGCAGTGGAACTTGCATGGCAATATATCTCGGAATGGCTATGGAAATGCCATAATAGGTAGGTATGGTGGCTGTTTTGAGGAAGATGTAATAGGGCTTATGTGTGATAGAGCGTATCATATCACGGGGTTTGGATGCACTGGTGAAGTTTGCACCGACTCTCTAGGTGATAAAGGGCAATGCACGGTACCGTAGAGGCTAGCAAATTGTGAAAAGGTGAGAGTGCGTATAATCCATGGACTCACATTAGTCATAAACAACTCATATACTTATTGCGAAAGTTTATTATCCCTCGAAGCAAAGTACTACTACGGATGCCCCTAGGGGGATAGATTGGTAGGAAAAGACAATCGCTCGTCCCCGGTCGCCACTCATAAGGAAGACAATCAATAATAAATCATGCTCCAACTTCATAGCATTACGAGAGACTATACGTGCATGCTTCAGGAATCACAAACCTTCACTCCAATATTCTTACTAACCACAACCATTTACTAGTACCTCCCACATATTACCATCTCTATATCGTAAAACTATTGCAAGGAATCAAACATATCATATTCAGTGATAAAGAAAGAAAAAAGGAGACCCATGCCATGATTTTCAAATCTTTTCTATTTTTCATCGGAAAGAGGTCTATGAAGACTTTTGGGAAAACATCGACATTTTCTGGCTTATTTGGCAAATAAAAATAGAGTACCATAAGTCTTATGTAGGATTTAATGACTAACCATGCAAATGACCAATTCCTTTTGACTCTCTAAATAGATATAAGCGAAGCATGAGAGTTTAATTCTCTCTACAAAAGACCATGCTCTAACAAATATAAGTGAAGCAAAAGAGCATTCTTCAAATAATGGATTTCTATGTGAGGAGAAACAGGCAATCCAAACCTCAAATGATATAAGTGAAGCACATAAAGCATTCTACAAAGCCATACTCAAAAGATACAAGTGTAGTGCAATGAGTATTCTATAAATCAACCATGGCTGTCTCAACCAGCATGGTGCATAAAAGAAAAGCGAAAACTAAACACAAACACTCCAAGTTTTAAATTCCCCTCTATATTTTTTAGTTTTTAAAATTTATTAAAGCAACAGAATAAAATGACTCTCTAAAACTTCCGGGTTGTCTCCCTGGCAGCGCTTTCTTTAAAGCCATTAAGCTAGGCATAAAGTGCTCAAGTAATGAATCCACCCGGATCCCACGGTATATCAAAGCCAATTTTACTTAAGAATGATTTGGCATTTAGTAGTAAGCACAAAGCAACATATATCATGCAATGACGAAGTCTAACTCTCTTCATATGCATCGTCATGTCGTACAAGAACAACTCATGCACATCAAGTAAAGGCCAATGCATAGCATAAGCAGTTTCTTGCAAATTTTATCGTGTTTGGAACATAGAGAGGCGGAGATGTAGTTCCTCTCTCATAATAATTGCAAGTAGGAGCAGCAAACACATGCATATTATATTCATCAAAATTATCATGTGAAATGGTAAAAGGCAACCCATCAATGTAATCCTTAATATGAGCAATCTTCTCCGATATAGTGTAGTTGGGAGAATTCAAAAAGATAATAGGACTATCATGCGTGGGTGAAATAGCAACAATTTCATGTTTAACATAAAGAACTATAGCAAGTTCATCTCCATAAGCATCATTCATATTGGCATCTTGGCCACAAGCATAGCAATCACCAAGTTCATCAAAAAGGGATATTTCAAAAGAATCAACATGATCATAGCAATTATCATAGCACTCATCCTTCGGTAAGAGTGAAGGGATATTAAACAATGTGTCAGTTGAAGAGTTACTCTCATTAGAAGGTGGGCATGGGTGATCAATCCGCTCTTCCTCCATTTGTTCTTTGCTCTCCTCATAATCTTTTTCATCCAATGAGCTCATAGTTTCATCAATTCCTTCTTCCATAGACTCCTGTAAAATATTAGTCTCTTCTTTGCCATCGAAGACTTTCTCAATAAATGCATCAATATCGGAATTGTATTTATAATTATCATAACAATATTTAAGTATAGCAAAAAAATTAGGTATATAAACCGAATCATCAAAATCTTCAAACTTTTCAAACAAAGATTCAATTTCATAAGCACCCTTAAAAGCAACAAATTATTCTATTCGTTCCACATCATAGTAATCATATCTACCATTATCATAAAAAACTAAGGTTTCATTATCATTAAATTTGCATGAAAAGGGAAGGTGTGGAGACTTCATCCTAGAGCAACAAGTATAATCATATCTCAAGCATAGCTCCCGAGCATACCGACACAACATATGAATTTGATCCCATATCAGTTTCCCTTTTTGTATCAAGCGATAACCCTAAAGTATTCATGTTGATTCAACGTGTCTCCCATTATCAAGTTGAATGGGGTTTTCTCAGGATTATCAAAGTGGTGTTTAATATCTTTGACATAACGTGCATCGAGGGATTTAGGAGGTTCCCCATCTCCATGAGTAGCAAGTACAACTTTTTTTGGTGTTTCGTGTTCCGTATCCATAACTAAAGATAGAGAACAACTTAAAAAAGAAAATAAACTCTACTTAGTGATAAAGCAAACAAGCACACACGAGAATATTCACCCCACGCTATTGCTCCCCGGCAACGGCGCCAGAAAAAGGTCTTGATAACCCAAAAGTATAGGGGATCGTTTGTAGCCTTCTTCGATAAATAAGAGTGTCGAACCCAGCGAGGAGCTAAAGGTAGAACAAATATTCCCTCCAGTTCTATCGACCACCGATACAACTCTATGCACACTTGACGTTTGCTTTACGTAAAACAAGTATGAAACTATTTTGCAAGAATAAAACTATGAGTACTTTGAGAAAATAAAACTACAAATAAATTGCAAGGGAATAAAAGTGGATAGCTTTTGTCAACAAGAAAGCCATTTGTCCCTAGGCAATTGATAACAAGTAATGAAGGAAATATGCCCTAGAGGTAATAATAAAGTTGTTATTTATATTTCCTTATATCATGATAAATGTTTATTATTCATCCTTGAATTGCATTAACCGGAAAATTAGTACATGTGTGAATACATAGACAAACAGAGTGTCCCTAGTATGCCTCTACTTGACTAGCTCGTTAATCAAAGGTGGTTAAGTTTCCTAGCCATGGACATGTGTTGTCATTTGATGAACGGGGTCACATCATTCGAGAATGATGTGATGTACTAGACCCATCCGTTAGCTTAGCACTATGATCGTTTAGTTGATTGCTATTGTGTTCTTCATGACTTATACATGTTCCTATGACTCCAAGATTATGCAACTCCCGAATATTGGAGGAATACTTAGTGTGCTATCAAACGTCACAACGTAACTGGGTGATTATAAAGATGCTCTACAGGTGTCACTGTCGGTGTCAAAACCGGCGGATCTCGGGTAGGGGGTCCCGAACTGTGCGTCTAAGGTCGATGGTAACAGGAGACGGGGGACACGATGTTTTACGCAGGTTCGGGCCCTCTCTATGGAGGTAAAACCCTACATCCTTCTTGATTGATCTTGATTAATATGAGTATTACAAGAGTTGATCTACCACGAGATCGTAATGGCTAAACCCTAGAGGTCTAGCTTGTATGGTTATGATAATGAGTATTACAAGAGTTGATCTACCACGACATCGTAATGGCTAAACCCTAGAGGTCTAGCTTGTATGGTTATGATAATGAGTATCCCCCTCTGGACTAAGTCCTCCGGTTTATATAGACACTGGGAGGATCTAGGGTTACACAAGGTCGGTTACAAAGAAAGGAATCTACATATTCGGTCGGCAAGCTTGCCTTCCACGCCAAGGAGAGTCCTATCCGGACACGGGTGCAGTCTTTGGTCTTCGTATCTTCACAGCCCATCAGTCCGGCCCATGGCTAATAGGCTGGATGCTCGAGGACCCCTTAGTCCAGGACTCCCTTAGTAGCCCCTGAACTTGGCTTCAATGACAAGGTATCCGATGCGTAGATATGTCTTCGGCATTGCAAGGCGGGTTCCTCCTTCCGGACTCCAAGGAAGTCTTCGGATGTATTGAACGTGTCTGGACCTGTAACACACACCACACACAACCGTAGAGAGAATATAATATTCCACGAGTCCAATCTACTAACAACTTTTTTACAACATGACATTACGTCCGCCCGGTGACTATATCAAACCGTTTTATCTGCCATCCCATGTTTCGAGATGCGATTTCCATTAGCACATCTTGTCAAAGCAGAGATCGTGTCCCCTTATTGCGGGATCCTCATCAATACGGGCATGGGTAACCCCACCGTGTCGTTTACACAGCCCTTGGGAGTAGGCGAATTTCAAGGCGAGTGGGGAGGCGTTCAATATTCACTACCTTTATAAGGAGATAGGAATCCCTTTTCTTCACCCATGCCTTCTCTCTTCCTCTGCCCTTCCACTCTTGAGCTCCAGCGCACAAGTTCTCATCTGTTTCCCACCAAAGCAAGAACTCAACCATGTCCAGATCCGGAGGTGAAGGCAAGTGGATGTCCTCCTCCGTCAAGGAGGAGGATGTCGCCGAGCTTCGGGCGGCCGGGTATCTGGCGAAGGAAATCGCCCACCGCCTTCCAGCCCAGGGACAAATCGTTCCCACGCCAAAGCCCAACGAGAGGGTAGTATTCATCCCTCATTTCCTCTGCGGGTTAGGGTTTCTACTCCACCCCTTCGTCCACGGGCTGATGTTCTACTACGTGATAGACTTCCATGGCCTATCCCCGAACTCCTTTCTCAATATCTCGGCGTTCATCATCGTGTGTGAAGCCTTCCTCCGCATCCAACCCCACTTTGGGTTGTAGCTCAAAATCTTCAATGTGAAGCCGAAGGTGGTGGATGGTCAGCACGCGGAGTGCGGAGGCGCCATGGTGAGCAAGCTGGCCAACGTCTCCTAGCCAAAAGGCACTTTCATGGAGTCTGTCAACGAATGGAAGAAACACTGGTTCTACATTACAGAACCCAGCGATGCCACCTAGGCCGCGGTTGTCGAATTCAACTCCGGAGCTCCCATGCGACTCACCTCCTGGGTTGAGAAGAGCCCGAACTGGTGTTCGTCAGACGAGTAGACAACACTACAAACGCACATTCAAAGCATGGTGGACAAGGATGTCAAACTTGTCGATGTAATCCAGGTGATGCTAGTTCGCTGAATTCTCCCCTGCCAAGGCCGCAGTCACTCTCTATGGGAGTTTAATCCGAAGAAGCACCAAACCCAAGAGAGGCTCTTTGAAACAACCCACGAAGATACCTGGAAGTTGCTTTTTAAGGGCAACGAGACACCGCCGGCCACAACCTCGGACCGCGAGTACAACATTAATCGCTCCACCAGCAAGGTAAATCTTTACCACATCCTTTACTTGCTTGTTTCAAGGATGATATCTAAGCTTTTATTATCATGTCTTCTTCAGGAGTGGATGGAGAAGGCGAAGCAGATCCAATGTCCGGCTCCGCTGCCTGAAGAACCAGCCATCCCGCATTTAGCGAAGATGCTGGTGCCGGCGCCCTATAAGGCGCCGGAGAAGAAGTCCATAGGGAAGGCCAAGGGGGTCTGGAGTGGCCCCCACCGCAAGGGCGCTTCAGACGTGATGTCTGAAGATAAGGCCCACTCCTCCGATGCCGAAGACAACAACAATGAGGAGGAGGAGGAGAACAACCCTCCCCCTGATGAGGGGAGGAAGAAGAGGGCGGTTTCCATGAATCTGGAGGCGGCGACTGATACGTCCATTTTGCATCATTCTTTTATATCGATATTTATTGCATTATGGGTTGTAATTACACATTATGTCACAATACTTATGCCTATTCTCTCTTATTTTACAAGGTTTACATAGAGAGGGAGAATGCCGGCAGCTGGGATTCTGGGCTGGAAAAGGAGCAAATATTAGAGACCTATTCTGCACAGCTCCAAAAGTCCTGAAACTTCACGGAAGACGTTTTCAGAACATATAAAAAATATTGAGCGCAAGAAGTTCACCAGGGGGGCCACACCCTGCCCACGAGGGTGGGGGCGCGCCCCCTACCTCATGGGCCCCCTGGTGGCCCTCTGATGGCCACCTTCTGCTATATGAAGTCTTTCGATGAGAAAAAAATCATGAGCCATCTTCTCGGACGAAACTCTGCCGCCACGAGGCGGAACCTTGGCGGAACCAATCTAGGGTTCTACGGAACTGTTCTGCCAGGGAAACTTCCCTCTGGGAGGGGGAAATCATCGCCATCGTCATCACCAACGCTCCTCTCATTGGGAGAGGGAAATCTCCACCAACATCTTCACCAGCACCATCTCCTCTCAAAACCCTAGTTCATCTCTTGTATCCAATTCTTGTCTCCAAGTCCGAGATTGGTACTAGTAGGTTGCTAGTAGTGTTAATTACTCCTTGTAGTTGATGCTAGTTGGTTTATTTGGTGGAAGATCATATGTTCAGATCCTATATTCATATTAATACCCCTCTGATTATGAACATGAATATGCTTTGTGAGTAGTTACGTTTGTTCCTGAGGACATGGGAGAAGTCTTGCTATTAGTAGTCATGTGAATTTGGTATTCGTTCGATATTTTGATGAGATGTATGTTGTCTCCCCTCTAGTGGTGTTATGTGAACGTCGACTACATAACACTTCACCATTATTTGGGCCTAGAGGAAGGCATTGGGAAGTAATAAGTAGATGATGGGTTGCTAGAGTGACAGAAGCTTAAACCCTAGTTTATGTATTGCTTCTTAAGGGGCTGATTTGGCTCCACATGTTTCATGCTATGGTTAGGTTTACCGTAATACTTTTGTTGTAGTTGCGGATGCTTGCAATAGAGGTTAATCATAAGTGGGATGCTTGTCCAAGTAAGGACAGTATCCAAGCACCGGTCCACCCACATACCAAATTATCAAAGTACCGAACATGAATCATATGAACGTGATGAAAACTAGCTTGATGATATCCCCATGTGTCCTCGGGAGCGCTTTTCTCTCTATAAGAGTTTGTCTAGGCTTTTCCTTTGTGTCGGCATTCTGGGAATGGGGGTCCCCAGACTTGCCTGCCTGCGGCCCGCGGCGTGGCTAAGCCAGCTGCTCGTACGACCCATCTTCACCAACAAAGTGCCCAAGACCCTCGCGAGGGGCCAAGCCTCGCGAGGCGGTCAACGCAAGACCTCCTCTGGAGTGGCCTAGCTAGGCAGGCTCACGAGGAGCAGAGATATCAAGGCAAGGTGAACCTCACGAGGCTGTCGTGAAAACATCACGAACTATATTTTAAAGTAGAAAACTGCGCGGTGTTGACGGTGGCCTCGAAGACGAGGTGCTCCACCAAGATCTGGCGGTCGACAGGCATGTCAGCCATAGCAACCTCGTTCACGCGTGCGGCCGCATACTACTCAGCTCCATGTTATGCTGCGTGTAAAATGGCTGTGGGCGGCGCTTAATTGGAGGAGGGGGTAGTGATTTCGGTGGAAGGTGTCGCTCCGTCAGTCGGGGCATGTGGGACGGGAAAGGAGGAGGATGGCGTGGGTGGGGTGTGGATTACCTGACCATATTGATGAGGTCGTGCAGCAAGAAGAAGGGTCGGTGGCGAGGACGCCGCGCAGCAAGAAGAAGGGTCGCCGGCGAGGAGGCGGCGCTGCAAGAAGAAGGGTAGCCGGAGAGGAGGCGGTGCTGCAAGAAGAAGGGTCGCCAGCGAGGAGGCTGAGCTGCCAGTAAGCAGCAGTGGAGGTTTGAACTTGGAAAGCAAGGAGGAATAGTGGAAATGTGGCTTTTGGTAGGAGGGAGGGGTGGGGAGATAGATATTTCCGTGGTGGCATAAAAAATTCGCTCGGTGCCGTGAGAAACTGGCACAAGTGTGGTTCAAGCGGGGGCAGTGGACTATAGACGATGAAGCTTCCTGCGTAAGCCAGACAAGACGGTGCGCCAAGATATTTTATATCGCATCCCACACGATTCGTTCTAGTAAACTGTTTGTGGTATACCTGATTTTTTCACTATGTTTTGAAAGACAAAATGGTGTTACGAAGGGAAAGGATGGTGTTTGAATTGCTAGAACATTTACATGCAGTGAACATGCAACTAGTACATGAGTGTCGTGTTAAATTTGGAATTATTCCGGGTTCGTTTGGCATTTTTATGCATTAATTGAGTTTCTAGGCATTTAATGTGCATAATTCAAATTTGAACTACAAGCACATGCTCCAATGCACCAAAGTTTGCTGGAAAATTACATGTGTGTCTTTGGGGGAATTTATAGCTCCCATGCAAGAAATGGAAATAAAATTCAAACATCTAGGCATCGTGGCTCGGCCGGAAAGATTGAGAAACTTGGTTTTGTAATTCGTGTAAATCCAAAACACGGCTGAAAATCATGAAACTTGGCATGGTCTCATGACATGGCACCAACATGCTGCTGTAATTTTTTTGGCCGAATTGGGACAAGCTTTGGTGTAAGCTTCTTCTTGCAAACCAGAGCTTCCATCAAGAAGGCTCCTGGTTCCGAGAGAGAACGTGTCACCTCCGTGTGCGAAACGACATATGTACACTGCCTTCTCCCGCCTTAATTTTTTTGCACACGTAGATTAGACTAAATAGAAGTATCGTGCTAAATTTTGGAATTATCCTGTGTTTGTTTTGCCTTTTTTATTCATTGATTGAGTTTCTAGGCATTTAATGTGCATAATTCAAATTTGAACTACAAGCACGTGCTCTAGTGCACCATAGTTGTTTGAGAAATCACATGTGTGTCCTTGGGTGAATTTCTAGGTCCCATGCAAGAGATAGGAGTGAAATTCAAACATCTGGGCCTCGTGGCTCGGCCAGAAAGATTGAGAAACTTGGTTTTTTAATTCCTATAATTCCAAAACACGCCTGAAAATCATGAAACTTGGCATGGTCTCATGACATGGCATGAACATGCTGCGGTAATTTTTTTGGCCGAATTGGGACAAGCTTTGGTGTAAGCTTCTCGTAAACCGGAGCTTCCCTCAAGAAGGCTCGTGGTTTCAAGAGGGAACATGTCACCTCCGTGTGCGAAACGACATATGTACACTGCCTTCTCCCGCCTTAATTTTTTTGCACAGCCAGATTAGACCAAATAGAAGTACCGTGCTAAATTTTAGAATTATTCTGGGCTTGTTTCGCCTTTTTATACATTAATTGAGTTTCTGGGCATTTAATGTGCATAATTCAAATTTGAACTACAAGCACAGGCTCCAGTGCATCAAAGTTGTTTGAAAAATCACATGTGTGTCCTTGGGTGAATTTCTAGATCCCATGCAAGAGATTGGAGTGAAATTCCAACATCTGGGCGTCGTGGCTCGGCCAGAAAGATTGAGAAACTTGGTTTTTTAATTCCTGTAATTCCAAAACACGCCTAAAAATCATGAAACTTGGCATGGTGTCATGACATGGCACGAACATGCTGTGGTAATTTTTTGGCCGAATTTGGTCAAGCTTTGGTGTAAGCTTCTTGCAAACCGGAGCTTCCATCAAGAAGGCTCGTGGTTCTGAGAGGGAACGTGTCACCTCCGTGTGCGAAACGACATACGTACACTGCCTTCTCTTGCCTTATTTTTTTACACAGCCATATTAGACCAAATAGAAGTACCGTGCTAAATTTTGGAATTATTCTGGGCTCGTTTCGCCTTTTTTATACATTAATTGATTTTCTGGGCATTTAATGTGGATAATTCAAATTTGAACTACAAGCACATGCTCCAGTGCACCAAATTTGTTTGAAAAATCAGATGTGTGTCCTTGGGTGAATTGCTAGGTCTCATGCAAGAGATGGGAATGAAATTCAAACATCTGGGCGTCGTGGCTCGGCCGGAAAGATTGAGAAACTTGGTTTTTTAATTCCTGTAATTCCAAAACACGCCTGAAAATCAAGAAACTTGGCATGGTGTCATGACATGGCACCAACATGCTGTGGTAATATTTTTGGCCGAATTGGGACATGCTTTGGTGTAAGCTTCTTGCAAACCAGAGCTTCCCTCAAGAAGGCTCGTGGTTCCATGAGGGAACGTGTCACCTCCATGTGCGAAATGACACACGTACACTGCCTTATCCCGCCTTATTTGTTTACACAGCCAGATTATACCAAATAGAAGTATCGTGCTAAATTTTGGAATTATTCCGGTCTCGTTTCGCCTTTTTTATACATTAATTGAGTTTTTGGGCATTTAATGTGCATAATTCAAATTTGAACTACAAGCACATGCTCCAGTGCACCAAAGTTGTTTGAAAAATCACATGTGTGTCATTGGGTGAATTTCTAGGTCCCATGCAAGAGATGGGAGTGAAATTCAAATATCTGGATGTCGTGGCTCGGCCGGAAATATTAAGAAACTTGGTTTTTTAATTCCTGTAATTCCAAAACATGCCTGAATATCATGAAACTTGGCATGGTGTCATGACATGGCACCAACATGCTGCGGTAATATTTTTGGCCGAATTGGGACAAGCTTTGGTGTAAGCTTCTTGCAAACCGGAGCTTCCCTCAAGAAGGCTCGTGGTTCCTACAGGGAACGTGTCACCTCCGTGTGCGAAACGACATACGTACACTGCCTTCTCCTGCTTTATTTGTTTTACACAGCCAGATTTGACCAAATAGAAGTACCATGCTAAATTTTGGAATTATTCCGGGTTTGTTTGGCCTTTTATACATTAATTGTGTTTCTGGGCATTTAATGTGCATAATTCCAATTTGAACTACAAGCACATGCTCCAGTGCACCAAAGTTGTTTGAAAAATCACATGTGTGTCCTTGGGTGAATTTCTAGGTCCCATGCAAGAGATGGGAGTGAAATTCGAACATCTGAGCATCGTGGCTCGACCAGAAAGATTGAGAAACTTGGTTTTTTAATTCCTGTAATTCCAAAACATGCCTGAAAATCATGAAACTTGGCATGGTCTCATGATATGGCACCAACATGCTGTGGTAATCTTCCTGTCCGATTTGGGAAGGCCCACACATTAACAATCAACAAAGTCATTTTGGAACAAGTGCAGTCACGTTACAAATCGGAAACACAAGTATTATTGAAACCATGGGCGTTCAACTTACCAATTACGTGCGGCCACGCATCCCCTTTTTTATTGGCTAGGAGGTGTCGTGCGGGGTAGCTATTTGAGTACGGGAGGCGTGCGATCAGACCCTTGCACGTGCTCATCAAGAGGAGAGCCCTTTGACCGCTACGCGCCGCGCACCTCCCTCTCAACGTCTCGATTAATGGCGCCCGAGCACCTGTTCTACGACATGGCTATATGTCTCTGAACTGGGATTTAAGAGAGAAAAATGAAAATCTAAAAAGAAAGTAATGCACGGATCTTGATGTAAGATCCGACGGACCTATATAGCATCGTCTACGACTTATAGCAAGCATGATGAATATAAGGACGATGACAGTGGATAATAATTGTCTTACATATTTTGAAACATAATTAAAATAGCCACATGCGGCAACGCCCGAAATACACAAGGGCAAAAGAGTAAGGAAGACAACGATCTGGCTCGCTGATCTCTACTTTCTTGATGCGTTGCTGCAGGCCGCGGGAACTAGTCTCCGTGGTGAGCGGCAACAAGCTCTTTCTTGTCCTCAAGATGCTGCTTGAGAGCATCCACGGATTCCTCCACTAGCCTTCTGCGCTCGATGCGCAGCTTGTTGTTCTCGTCCATAAGTTTCTCGACGATGACGCCGGTCCTCTTCAACAAGGCAGTGGTCTGCTCCTGCTACTCCGCACTTCCCACGATCTTCGCCCTAGGCAGGTCGCGCTCGGCCCGGAGCTTCGCATTGCTCCCATTTAGTTGTCGGATGACGTCAGTACACTGTTCAAACGACGCTTGTAGGTCATCCTGCAACCTCGACCACCTGGAGATCTGATCCATCTGCCTATGGACGAAGGCACACATGCGCCTGTAAGAGTCCTCGCCTGCCCGCGAGGTATTTTCCCAGGCCGACACAGCAAGGGAGGACATGTCTACTGCATTCGCGGCACGGCGGGACATCTCTTCTTCTTCTGCGGCGCGGCCGGACCAGTCTGCTGCATGGACGACGCGGCGGGTCCTCCGTGCTGCTTCGGCGGCGCGGCGAGACCTCTCTACTACTACGACCGTGCGGCGGGACATGTTTGCTCCTATCGCGGCAAGGCAGGACATCTCTCATGCTTCCGCTTCCAGACTCGCCTCTCCCTGGTCGCAATCTCTCGACCCAGAACTCACGCTGTCCATGGCGGATGCTGTAAGTGCATCTAGTGCCACCCCTAGTTGGTTTTGGAGTATTGACGACAAACCTAGTTGAGGGACTAATGTGTTTGTGAGAATTGTAGGATAACACAGGTAGAAGTCCCTCATTGATTCGGTTTTCCTACCAGAGATGACCCCTAAAAATGTATGAAGACATTGAAGTCAAAGGTGGTATGTCAAGACATTCACATTGAAGACTATGACGAGAAAAGAAATCGCGTGAAGACTATGGAGCGCGAAGACTTAGCAGTTTCGTTGTTCTGTGTTTTTCTTTGTTGAGTCACAAGAACCACCGTACTGTTAAGTGGGGTCCAAGAGAACCAGTCAGAATGACTGAAGTGATGCTTAACCAAAATCCTATGTCTTCGAGTGAAGACTATGAGAGAAAATCTTGTCCAGAGTTGGATAAGTCAGCTTTGCTTGTAGCCCAAGTAAAGTTGTCGTGTGTGTTTGAAATCTAACCGTTGGAACACGTGTCAGTTCCTTAGTGACCCAAGGTCATTTCGGACAAATCAGGTCGGGTTGCCTAGTGGCTATAAATAGCCCACCCCCTACAACCACAAACGGTTGGCTGCTCAGAGTTAGAGTACGGCTTTTGTCGTTTGAGAGCAACCCACCTCGAAGCCTTTGAGAGAGAATTCCTTGCGAGGATATAGCCCTAAACACCCAGAGCGAAAGAGTGTTAGGCATCACTTAAGTCTTCCTGACTGTGTGATCTGAAGACTTATTACACTTGAGGACTGTGAATCCTCCAGCCGGTTAGGCGTCGCGTTCTGAGCATCCAAGAGTCATTGTGGATCATCGGTGAACGAAGTCTGTGAAGGTTTGGAAGTCTACCTTGATGACTTACTAGAGTGATTGGGCGAGGACTGGGTGTCCTTAGCTCAAGGGTAATAAGGTGAATACGAGGTCTTCTGAGTTGAATATCAGCCTCCCCAACCAGACATACAGTTGTCACAGCAACTGGAACTGGTCCAACAAATCATTGTCTTCAACAAGTCACTGGTTTCATCCATCCCTTCCCTTTGCTTGCTGTTGGTCCTTGTGAAGTCATTGTATGATTGCATTATCTTTTCTCTTCACTGAGTGACTACCTGTTCTGTTCGGCTTCACAATATCTTCCTACCTGATCTTACTACCTAGCTGCTATTAGTCATTATGCTTTCACTTCATTGAATACTTGACTAAGGTTTGCCTAGTATAGTCTACCTTCCGCTGCATGGTAATAGGTTTATTTCTATCATTTGTCTTCGAAACTTCCATGTTTTGAAGACTTTCATAAAAATCGCCTATTCACCCCCCTCTAGTCGATCACTAGCACTTTCAATTGGTGTCAGAGCAAGGTACTCCCTTGTTCTGTGTGATTCGGTTTAACCACCTGGAGTTTTAGCTATGTCGACTACAGGGATAATTAAGGTCTCCGCTGCTTGCCCCGTCTTCGATGGAACTGAATATCCCTACTGGAAGAATAAGATGCGCATGCATCTTGAAGCCATTGATGTCGACCTATGGTATGTCGTCAAGAATGGCGTTCCCAAGGCTGGTGAAGGTGTCACCGCTGCTGATGTAGAGAAGTTCGTTCAACTGGACTCCACTGCCGAGAACATCATCTATGGTCATCTGACCAAAGGACAGTACGGCCGCGTGAGTGCTTTGGAAACATCTAAGCTAGTCTGGGACTGGCTCTCCAAGGTCAATGAAGGCGTCTCAACCCAGAGAGATCAAAGAATCGGTTTCCTTCGCAACCTCTTCAACTGCTTCAAGAGAAATGACAATGAGAATGTCCAGCTCACGTTTGATCGACTCACTGACATCACTAATGAGCTTCAAGCTCTCGGCGCCACTGAGATCACCAAGCATGAGGTCGTCAAGACACTCCTGAGATCACTCGATAGCTCGTTTGACACCCTAGCCCTGATGATTCAAGAACGTCCTAATTTCAAGACACTCGATCCGTCTGACATACTTGAGAGGCTCAACACACATGAGTTTCAGCTTTCTGAGAAAAGAGACATCTACGGTCCCAACTATGGGCAAACTCGTGCCTTGAAGGCAAAAGCTGTCTCCTCATCTGAAGAAGAATCTGACAACAGTTCTGATGATCCTGAAGACATTGGAAAGGAGCTTGGTATGCTTGTGAAGAAGTTCCAAAATTCACCAAGAAGAAAGGCTTCAGAAAGTCTTCTCGATCAAGCTCAAGAAATGATGAAGCTTCTGCTCATGACTACAAGAAGAGAACATGCCACAATTGCAAGAAACCTGGCCACCACATCTCTGAGTGTCCGCAGTGGGACAATGAGAACAAGAAGAAGAAGAGTAAGGAATATGACTCTGACGACAAGAAGAAGAAGAAATGCTCAAAGTCTTCTTCCAAGTCTTCCTCAAAGTCTTCATCACACAAGAAGAGCTCATCTGGCAAGGCACATGCGTTTGTTGGCAAGGAAATGGATTCAGAGGAGGAGTCTGCTTCTGAGGAGGCGGAGGTGGAGTCTGAGGAGGAGTCCGATTCTGGCGTTGCGAGTCTGGCTACAGCATACGTTGCCAAGTCCATCTTCAACACTGAAGACAATGACTTCATCACCGACACCGATGCAAATGACAAGGACTACTCCGCTCCTACCTACTGCTTCATGGCACGCAGTGCCAAGGTAAACACACGCACTGCTCACTATCAAACTTCTAGTGAAGATGACTCTGATTGTGGTTCCAAACCCAGCTACAAAACACTTGCTAAAATTTCAACTGAACAACAGAAAGCCATGGAACATATTCAAAAACTATTAGACAAAAGCGATGATCTGTTAGACGCTGAAATGACTCGATCTCAGTCCTTAATTGAAGACATCAAAAATCTTCACATTAAGTATGAGGAACTTGAAAGTCATCACGAAACGCTCTCAACAACTCATGAAAAGCTTTCCTATGATTATCTTCAAAAGAAGCAAGATCTTGAGAAATTGAGAGCGTCTCATGAAGATCTTCAAAAGGAAAACGAGTCACTTCACGCCGAACAGATCAGTTCCGCCCAGGAAGGATTTGAACTACCATGTCTTAAATGCATTGAGTGTGACAATGCTACTTCTATTGCTGAGTGTTCTACTGCTGCTACTATTGCAATATCTTCAACTGTTGATGTGGTAACTAACCCCTCTGCTGAGGATACCACTGCTATTGCTGATGAGAATGCTAGGTTGAAGACATTGCTTGAAACAGGGATGTACAAAAGTCTCAAAGGGCATCAAACACTATGTGATGTCCTCAAAAGGCAGATCCTGAACCGAAACCCTAGGAAAGAGGGTGTTGGGTTCGAAAGGAAAATGAATGCTGATGGCTCTTACTGGAAACCTGAGAAGTACCCCAAAACCACATGGGTTGCTGCAAAGGAACCTTCAGCGGATCCATCCACCCTATCTGGCTTCACTTGTGCTAATCCCGTTGTTATTGATGAATCCTTTGATGCAAACTATAAACTGTTTAAGAATCAGAATGGTGAAGTGTTTGCTAGATATATTGGTACTAACTGCAGGAATGGACCGCCTATGAAGAAGATCTGGGTGCCGAAAAGGTGTTTGGAGAATCTTCCTCTGAATGTCGTCATGACACCACAGGTGAAGAAGACAAACCCCAGACCACAGGCTTCATATGGTCCAAAGGCTTCATACAGATAGAGGACTCACCTGAGTCGCACTAACGCAAATGTTTTGCAGGGATACCATACTCAGGCCTGTGAATATGAGTGTGTTTCATTAAACCGCCATGTTCATAAGACCAAGAACAATTCTGCTTATTCTTATGAGTACTATTGTCCACCTGCAAGACTTTTTGCTAGGGCTCCAAAGCCAAAGTTCTCAGATGCTGCACTTAGACTCATTGCTTCGAAGCCACCCTTGAAGATGTGGGTGGCTAAGAAAGCTTAACTCTCTTTTGCAGGGAAAGGTCTCCAGCCAAAAACCAAAATCGTTTGACGCTATTGCTGGGGACCTTAAACATCTTGTAGGGCCCAAGATCAAATGCCCAAATGGTCTTATTATGTACTTTGTCCCTGAATCACTTGCTACTCGCCCTATCAGTCCAAATCTCGATCTAAGCTTTCATAATCCACTGGTTCATCAAATGTTTTTGCTTCACAATTCTCTTCGTGAAGCCTATCCCCCTAACTGCACTGTAGGGTACGACACCAGCTGCTTCAGAATGGATTATTGATAGTGGGTGTACCAATCACATGACTGGCAAGCGAAGCCTTCTTATGGACTCAACACTACATCCATCTCACAAAAGTCACATCACATTAGCTGACACTGGTAAAAGCAAGGTATTGGGTCTAGGTAGAGTTGCAATCTCAAAGGATCAACACATGGATAAAGTCATGCTTGTTGAATCCCTTGGTTTCAACTTAATGTCTGTTTCAATGCTTTGCGATTTAAACATGATTGTGATGTTTGGAAAATATCGTTGCCTTGTACTAATGGAATCTAACAAGTCTCTAGTGTTTGAAGGGTATCGGAAAGATGATTTGTACATGGTAGATTTCTCAGCAGGACCACAACATGCAGTATGTCTTCTAGCAAAAGCTTCTGAATTCTGGCTCTAGCATCGGAGGCTAGGACATGCTGGCATGAGGAACCTCCACACCCTTGCAAGGAAGAAGCATGTCATAGGCATCGAGGGCGTCAAGTTCAAGAGGATAACTTATGCGGTGCCTGTGAAGCAGGGAAGATGACGAGGGCCAAGCATCCCTCGAAGACAATCATGACAACGACTCAACCCTTCGAACTGCTCCACATGGATCTTTTCGGTCCCACTCATTACTCAACTCTTACTACTACTGCTTGTCTCTACAGCTTTGTCATTGTTGATGATTATTCAAGATATACTTGGGTGCATATAATCCTCTACAAGACTGAAGTGGAGGATGTCTTCAGATGCTTCGCCAATCGAGCCATGAACAACTATGGCGTCAAGATCAAGCACATCAGAAGTGACAATGGCACTGAATTCAAGAACAATGGTCTAGACACTTATCTTGATACTTTGGGCATTACACATGAATTCTCAGCTCCGTACACACCATAGCAGAATGGCGTCGTGGAACGCAAGAACAGAACACTTATTGAGATGGCCCGGACGATGCTTGATGAATACAAGACTCCAAGAAAGTTCTGGAATGAGGCCATTGATACTGCATGCCATATCATCAACCGTGTTTATCTTCACAAGCTTCTCAACAAGACATCCTATGAGCTCCTTACTGGCAAGAAGCCAAATGTCAGTTACTTCAGAGTATTTGGTGCCAAGTGTTGGATCAAGGATCCACATCACACTTCAAAATTTGCACCAAAAGCTCATGAAGGTTTTATGCTTGGATATGGAAAGGATTCGCACTCCTACAGAGTCTTCAACCTCTTTCATTATAAAGTGGTTGAAACAATGGATGTGTGGTTCGATGAGACTAACGACTCACAAAGAGAGAACCTGCCAAATGTGCTAGATGAAGTTCCATCCAGTGAATCAATCAAACTTATGGGAACTGGAGAAATCATACATTCTGAAGCTCAGCCTAAAGAGGAACTTATCATCTCCACACCTGATCGACCTGAAGACAATGATCAAACTGAAGACAATGCTCAGCCTGAAGACAATCCTTCTAACGATGACAATGATCAACAAGAGCAAAATCTTCGTCCTGTACATCCGCGTGTTGCAAATGAAGTACAGATTGAGAAGATAATTGATAGTATCAATGCACCAGGTCCACTCACTCGTTCAAGGGCAACACAGCTAGCAAATTTCTGTGGGCACTTCACATTCGTCTCAATATCTGAACCCAAGAAAGTTGAAGAAGCCTTCATGGAACCTGAATGGATTCAAGTTATGCAAGAAGAGCTTCAACAGTTTGAGCTGAATAATGTATGGGAACTGGTTAAGCGTCCTGATCCCCACAAGCACAATATAATAGGCACCAAATGGATATATCACAACAAGCAAGATGAGCATGGTCAAGTTGTCAGAAACAATGCTCGTCTCGTTGCTCAAGGGTACACTCAAGTTGAAGGGATTGACTTCGATGAAACCTTTGCTTCTGTGGCCAGACTTGAAGCCATACGCATACTACTGGCCTATGCAAATCATCATAATATTCTTCTGTATCAAATGGATGTGAAGAGCGCTTTTCTCAATGGCAAGATTGAAGAAGAAGTGTATGTTGCACAACCGCCTGGCTTTGAAGATCCAAAACATCCTGACATGGTGTACAAGCTCAACAAGGCATTGTATGGCCTGAAACAAGCCCCTTGAGCTTGGTATGACACACTCAAAGACTTCCTGAAGAGCAAAGGCTTCAAACCTGGTTCCCTCGACCCCACTCTCTTCACGAAGACATATGATGGTGAACTGTTTGTGTGCCAAATATATGTGGATGATATTATCTTTGGATGCACCAATCAAAAATACACTAAAGAGTTTGGATATATGATGCAAGAGCTATATCAGATGTCCATGATGGGTGAGCTGAAGTTCTTCCTTGGTCTTCAAATACGTCAGCAACGCAACGGCATCTTCATATCTCAAGAGAAGTACCTCAAAGATTGCCTGAAGAAATTTGGGATGCAAGACTGCAAAGGCTTCACGACTCCAATGCCAGTCAAACATCATCTGGGTCCCGACGACAATGGTAAAGAGTTTGATCAAAAGGTATACCGCTCCATGATTGGTTCCTTACTTTATCTTTGTGCATCTAGGCCAGATATTATGCTTAGTGTTTGCATGTGTGCTCGATTCCAAGCGGCGCCAAAGGAATCGCCTCACTTAGCTGTCAAGCGAATTCTCCGATATTTGGCTCACACCCCAACACTAGGATTATGGTATGCAAAGGGCTCAGAATTTCATCTGGTTGGATTCTCGGATGCTGATTATGTTGGTGACAAGGTGGATCGCAAGTCTACATCAGGCACATGTCATTTTCTGGGACGATCACTTGTATGTTGGTCTTCAAAGAAGCAGAACTATGTATCTCTCTCCACTGCTGAATCTGAATACATCGCTGCTGGATCTTGCTGTGCTCAGCTTCTGTGGATGAAGCAAACACTCAAAGATTATGGCATTCATCTGAAGCAAGTGCCACTCTACTGCGACAACGAAAGCGCCATCAAGATTGCCAACAACCCAGTTCAGCACTCGAAGACAAAGCACATTGAAATTCTTCATCACTTTCTCAGAGATCATGTTGTGAAGGAAGGCATTGATATCATACACGTCAACACTGAAGAGCAATTGGCAGATATCTTCACCAAGCCCTTGGATGAGAAGAGGTTTTGCACGTTACGGTGTGAGCTAAATATCTTGGAATCCTCAAATGTCATGTGAGCAGGCACACATCCTAACATTTATGTTTATTGATGACTTAGATGTGCAACACACTGTCGGCATTCTGGGAACGGGGGTCCCCAGACTTGCCTGCCTGCGGCCTGCGGCGTGGCTCAAAAGGGGGGCCCAGCACGGCCCATCCTCAGCAACACAAACTCAAGACCCTCGCGAGGGGCCAAGCCTCGCGGGGCGGACGACGCGGAGCTTCCTCAGGCACGGCCTCGTCAGGCTGGCTCGCGAGGAGGCGGAGAGATCAAGGCGGGGTACCTCATGAGGTGCCCGTGACGCAAGGCATGACGACTCAGGGCGCCAGGCGGGCGCCAGCCCGCGCAGCGTCCTCCTTTCCTCTTTGGTGCAAAGGAGGCAAGTGCAGCCGCGGAGTACCGAGGCATCAGGCAAAGGTTGCCGTTTCGGTGCAATGAGACCAAGACCAGGAGGACTATGAGACGGAGGTCACCATGGAGCCCAAGACGGCGTCATCACCAGAGCTTTACGTAGACGAAGACTACCTTTGTCAGGATAGCTGATACTTGCTGTCCCCTTTCAAATTAGCCCGCCATTGTTGGCTCCCTTCCCGCTCAATATTTGGGAAGAGGACCAGGGCCTCCATAAATAGGACCAGCCACCCACATGGCAAAGGGGGTCGGTTCGGTCGCGTCGAAGAGTCTCTAGGGGTCGATTGGTTGGAAAGCAGAGAGAGAGAGAGAAAGAGAAAGGTGATTGAACTCCTCCAAGCAGTCAAGGGTCTGCCAGAACCCGAAATCTGACATTTGGCGCGCCAGGTAGGGGTGCGCCGGAATTCGTCTTCCATCACCCCGTTCTCTTCCGACCATCACGCTCATGTCTGACGCTCGTCGGGCCCGCGCGGAGCGCCAGGCTGCCCTCGCTTCCCGCGTCGCCCAGACAGCCCCTGTCGGCGGGCGCCCTCGCTGTTCCCCGTCACCTGCCGTCAATGCCGCCACCGGCCCGGCGGGGGACGAGCAGCAAGCATCGTCTCAGCATCCATCCGTGCGCCAAGACGGTCGCACCGCAACTCCCTCGCTCGCCCCAGCTGGATCTTCGTCCCGCGCGCTCCGCACGCCCATGGAGGCTCGAGCCATGCTCGTCGCGGCAAACGAGCTCCTGCGCTACCATCCCGTCGACGACGTCTACGAAGAATGGTTCGACCGCGTCGCCGAGCTCGTCCGCGTCGCAGGGGGCTCTTCCGCGCTGTCCGTTCTGCTGCACCGCACCCCACCCCGCGCGGGCGACGAGGCTCCGGCGGCGCCCCGGCCGCCTCCTCCTCAAGAATATGCCATGGCTCCAAGGCGCGTGGCCCCTGGGCAGAACCCGCTCCGTCAGGTGCCAGCGCGGCAAGAACAGAGCTGCCAAGAAGTCCCTCGCCCGCCAGAAGCTGCTCGGGCGCTCCCTGCTCCCGCACGTCGCGACCATCCTCCTGCTCCGGCGCGTGGGGACATGCAGGACCAGGCTCTCCATCACCCAAGGCCTCCCGTGGCCACAGCAGGCTGCCGCGCCTACACCACCGAACTGCACAGCGTTGCATGGCCAGGCAAGTTCAAGCCAGATCTGCCTCCTCGCTACGACGGCACGGCTGACCCTGCGGAGTTCCTCCAGCTCTACGAGCTGGGCATCGAAGCTGCCAACGGAGACAAGAAGGTCATGGCGAACTGGTTTCCCATGGCGCTCAAGGACGGGGCCCGCACCTGGCTCCTGAACCTGGCTCCAGGCACAATCTCCTCCTGGGAAGAGATGCGCACCTGCTTCATCGCCAACTTCCAAGGTACTCGCGACTGGCCACCCGCCGTGAGCGACATGCGCCGCATCAAGCAACAACTCGGGGAGACCCTGCAGAAGTACATCCAGCGCTTCAACAACGCACGCCTCAAGATTCCCAAGGTGAATGAAGAGGCCATCATCTTAGCCTTCTCCGACGGCGTGCGAGACGTCAAGATGAAGGAGGAGCTGGCGATGCATGAAGACCTGTGCACTTCCTTGGAGCTGTTCAACTTGGTGAACAAGTGCGCCAGGGCTGAGGAAGGGCGTCTCTCCCTCCTCGAGCTGCCTGCCGCAGACCCGGAAGAGAAGAAGCTCAAGGCCAAGGAAGTGAAGCGCAAGGGGGCTGCCGTGCTCGCGGTAGAACCAGACACCAAGCGGGGCAGAGATCAGCCCGAACCTCCCAAGGGTAGCCGGTACTGCGTGTACCACGACCTCCACACCCACAACACCAGCGAATGCCAAGAACTCCGAGCCATGCGAGAAGGAAGGATCGGTCGTCGCCCTGACCGCGGTGACCGGGGCTACAGCCGATGAGGAGGAAGGAACGCAGGGCGCTGGGAAGACCGTGGCCCACACCAGGGGTGGCGTAACCAACCTCGCGAGGATCGCTGGCAAGACCCACCTCGCGAGGGAGGCTGGAGGGATCAGCCTCGCGAGGATCACCAGCAAGGCAACGCAGGCCTCCCACCGCTGCCGCCGCAGCCAAGGAGAAACGAGGACCGCCACCAGGACGAAGAGGCTGGGGGCTTCCAAGAGCCGCGCGCGATCGCCTGCATCCTGGGCAGAGCTCAAGCCCCAGCCTCTCAACGCATCTTCAAGCAGTTTGCCCGCGAGGTGAACGCAGCCCTCCCCAGGCTCGAAGCCACGCGCCCTCTCAGGTGGTCGGCGTGCGCCATCACGTTCAGCTCAGCAGATCAGCTCAAGTGCGCAGCTACAGCCGGAGTCCTCCTGATGCTTTGTTCCCCAATCATCAGCAACCTGGTGGTCACCAAGACCCTCATCGATGGCGGGGCAGGACTCAGCGTCCTGTCCGTGGAGACATTCAACAACCTCCAAGTGCCCTACAGCCAGCTTCAGCCAACCAAGCCTTTCTCCGACATCACTGACGGCTCCACGGTCCCGATCGGGCAGGTCCACCTCCCTGTCACCTTCGGGGCACGCGACAACTACCGCACCAAGCTCATCGACTTCGACGTCGCTCACATTCGCCTGCCATACAACGCCATCCTTGGGTACCCGGCGCTGGCCAAGTTCATGGCCGTAACTCACCATGGCTACAACGTCCTCAAGATGCCAGGAAGCGGCGGAGTCATCACGGTGCCCTGTGAAGAGAAGGACGCGGTGTGTTCCCTGGAGCGAGCCTTTCAGGCCGCATCACTGGAAGACCCGGATCGCGGAAGCAGGAGGCTTCCCGAAGCCGCCCCCAAGAAGAAGAAGACGTCGTCGGGCCTGGCCCTTTAGGAGGCAGGCCCCTCTGGGCCCGTGCCTGCCCAGGGGGAACCTCCTTCCATAGCATAGGAAAGCGCACCCGGCGCCCTCCTCAGGCAGGGCTCGGTGGCTCTCCCCTGGAGGGTCACCGACCTAGATAGGGTCACGAGGGAGGTGCTTGGGCACCACATGGAGGCGTGTTTCGAAGCACGTTTCCCTCAAGAAGGAGCAAGGCAAGGAGATCCAGACCCATAGGAATTCGTCAGCAAGGCCATTCAGGAGTTACAGGAGTCAAGAGCCATGAGAGGTGGCCGCCGCCTACCAGCAGTGGCTCCCCATCCAGGCGAGGATGGCGGGCTGCGCGTCTGCATCGACGTACCAGGGGTCAACCGAGTCGCCTCCCTGGAGCGCCTCTGGCCCTCGCGAGTGGGGCGCTGTGAAGGTCCACCCCACAGCTACGTTCGCATGCCTTACGGCTTGTCGAGCGCGGCTGACACGCACCAGCGCCTCATGAGGGGCATCATGGAGGCACAAGAGGCCAGGCGCTCCGCAGTCCTGGCGGAGGTGGAGATGGCCCGCGAGGAACCGCCAGCGCCTCCGGAGCCTCCCGAGGCCCCGGGGCCTGGGGGCTCATGAGGATCGGATTCCGCAGCCCACCACGCCGGCAACACCAACACCTCTTCGTCTTCGGCGTCATCAGGTGACATCTTTCAAGTTTCACTTCCAGCTGGGAGCGCCCCCAGGGCTGCATTATTCCCAGGGCGCGTGGGTCCGTCCCTGCGGTGTGTATCCCTTTTATTTCGCGTCGATTAGCTTACCTTGTTGGGGGGACCCCTCGGGCTGCATGAGCCCCGAGCCGCTCGGGCCAGGCCCAGCGGCATGTACCCCATTTGCGTTCATTTCCGGTTATGCGTTAGAACCACCATGCTTGATTATTTGATGCCGGTCCACGGCACCTCTTCTTCCCCTTGCTGACCACTTGCACGTTAAAGGGGAGGTACCTGAGCATCGCGACTCAGGGCTCTTACTGGCTCTCCAGCCCTCACCCTCTGGCCTTGACCACGGCATCGCGACCTGGCATACCAGCGACGGCTGAGACTAGCTCGGGGGCCGGGACCCGAGGACGTAGAGTGCAGGCATCTAACCAGACTTGCAGGGACACAACACAAGATAAGGCCCAGTGCCAGGCACAACCCGCCTAGAGGTAGGGCCCCGTGAGTCCCGCGCTGGCTCACGGGTGCCCAAATACACCTCACCAGCCCTACCGTGCTAGCCACATGTCAGGGCGGGGTTGTACACACCCCGGGGGCTCCTCCCGGAGGGGGCCCCCTCCCACGTACCAGTGGAAGCACCATGCTCCGTGCTGGCTGACGACACTGCCGAGGAGCGGCTATGCCCGTACACATACGGAAGCGCTATGCTCCGTGCTGGTGATAAACAACTGAGGGTGGCCTCCGGGCCGCATCAACCTCAGGGAGCCCAGAGCTCAGTGTCTATCCTCATCATAACGCCTCCCCTCGGGAGTGCCGCGCGAGGAGGCTGGGCACGGGGGCTGCGCCTGGGTCACGCCCGGACGCACGCCGCCCAGCCAGGTCCCTCGGGCCTGGTTCGTCGCGCGCCTCTCCCCGAGCGGAGCCAAGGTATGAAGGCCGTTTGAGCGTCAAGGGGGACTCCTGAGCATCACGACTCAGGAGCCTAACTGGTCACGTAGCCCCTCACTCCTTGGTCCCGTCCTGGTTTCCGGTCGGGGCTATTGCTGGGTGAGGTACGTGCGGGGCCGGGCTCTGCAGACGTAGAACGGTGGACCCACCCACATCATACCTCCCTACTTGCTGTCCATGCGCCAAGGGGGACTCCTGAGCATCGCGACTCGGGAGCCTAACTTGTCACGTAGCCCCTCACTCCTTGGTCCCGTCCTGGTTTCCGGTCGGGGCTATTGCTGGGTGAGGTACGCGCGGGGCCGGGCTCTACCGGCGTAGAACATAAGCAAGTAGGGAGGAAAATCACAAATTTAAAAGGAATTCGAAAGCAAATATTACAGTCCACACTGTTATCCCAATATCAGATGCAAGTTTAAATGCCTCCCTGAGGCATGATACATGTGCAGGAATTAAAAGCAGGACAAGAGCCACGATGGAGTCACTTGGCGACGGGGGAGCAGCGCGGAGTGGGTTCGCCTCACGGAGCAGCGGGATCGGCAGCGCCTTGCTCCGGCTTGGTGCTGAAGGCCCGGAACTTCCCCAGCAGAGCCTCTGCGCGACCCTTCACGACCTTGGCAGCAGCCGCGGCACTCTCGCCACTCACGGGCTCCAGCAGGCTGTCGAGGTCGAAATAGGGATCGCGAAGGTGGATGTGGGTGAGGACCCGCGTCAGCGCCGCAGAAGATAGAACACGCGCCTCGGCCTCGGCCATGGGGCCAAGGCCAAGGGCGACATCTTCAAGAGCGTGGACCAAGAAGGGAAGCAGCTGGGCGGGGCCGTCCTCGGCGTCGGCCAGCGGGCTCTCCAGGCCGCTGCCGTAAAGCGTCCTCAGCAAGGAGCGAGCCTTCGCCTCCAGCTCCGTGAAGGCCGCGCGGTCTTCGGCAAGGACCCGGGCCTTGTCGTCCAGCTCGGCCTTCCTTGCCCCCAACTCCTGCTCCAACGCGCCTAGGCGGTCGCGGCGCTTCTTGAGCTTGGCCTCCCGGCCCTTGACGGCCGCCTCGCGAGCCTTCACACCTTCTTCCTGCTCTTGGCGAAGGCGAACCTCCTTTGCGAGCTGATCCCGCAGGCCTTGCAGCTCGTCCTCCAGCGCCTTGCAGCGACCACGGACGTCGACCACCTCTCCCAGGGCTGCATCGCAAGCAGCCTTCGCCTCAAGGATGGCCTGCTTCTCCTCATCGCGAGTAGCCTTCGCCTCAAGGACGGCCTGCTTCTCCTCGGACGGGGCCTCCACATTGGAAGCGAGTACTGCTGAAGCGGATCCAGCTGGCGCTCCAGGAAGTCCCTCAGCAGCGACGCGCCGGTCAGCTTCACAGCCGCCATGTCGGCCGGTCTCAGATCCGCGTCCATCTTCTCCAACACCATCTTCGCGCGGGGATCCGTGAGCTCCGCTCGACCCCGGTTGCTGGAGCTCTGGGCTGCTCCGTGGGCAAGATCAGCCGAGGGTGGATGCGCTCAGCATCCACCAATACCCACTTGCTCCTGAAGCCCTCAATCCTCTTCCTAGGTTTCGAGATGGCAATGGCGCCACCGTACACAACGAAGCTCGCGCACGCGGAAGCAGGACCGCGAGAGGTCCGGAGGTAGAAGTAGTAGCGTAGCAAGGCCACTGAGGGCTGCACCCGAACGTGGGCCTCGCAATAATAAGCAAAGATCGCGAGGAGAAGGACGGAGTTGGGATGGAGATGCAGAGCCTGAAGCTTGTAATGGTGGAGGACAGAGAAGAAGAACTCGGAGAAGGGAGGCACCAGGCCAGGAACAATGGCACTTACGAAGAGCGGATAGAAGGTGCTCCTCTGACCCTCAGGGGTGGCGGAGCCGGCCTTGAACACCTTCGCCCCGTCAATACCTCGCGCCATCGCTATCCGGCGCAACCGGGCAAGGCCCGCCTCCGACACGTTCGGCGGGTCCAGGGCAGACGAGTACCAAGCTGCGACCGGGGGCTGGCGAGGCGCCATGGCTTCCTAGGTCACATGGTCGGAGCAGATCTGGAGATTTTGGAGGAAGGGAGAAGAGGCGCAAAAAAGGGGATCTGAGTAGCAACCGGGGAAAGCAAGAAGAAGGGCCTAGGCGGATGCCACTCCCTTATCAACTCGCGCGGTTGCTAAGGCGCCCACGTCCAGTCAACCGCCATGTGGCGCCCAAGGCCGCATGCTGTTAGGGCCCGCGGTGCTTCGCTCCTGCCCTTCCGCCTCCCTGTACGGCCAAGTCCGGGCGCGCCTTGGGCCCGGGGGCTACTATCGGCGTTCTGGGAACGGGGGTCCCCAGACTTGCCTGCCTGCGGCCTGCGGCGTGGCTCAAAAGGGGGGCCCAGCACGGCCCATTTTCACCAACACAAACTCAAGACACTCGCGAGGGCCAAGCTTCGCGGGGCGGACGACGCGGAGCTTCCTCAGGCACGGCCTTGTCAGGCTGGCTCGCGAGGAGGCGGAGAGATCAAGGCGGGGTACCTCACGAGGTGCCCGTGACGCAAGCCATGACGACTCAGGGCGCCAGGCGGGCGCCAGCCCGCGCAGCGTCCTCCTTTCCTCTTTGGTGCAAAGGAGGCAAGCGCAGCCGCGGAGTACCGAGGCATCAGGCAAAGGTTGCCATTTCGGTGCAACGAGACCAAGACCAGGAGGACTACGAGACGAAGGTCACCGTGGAGCCCAAGACGGCGTCATCACCAGAGCTTTACGCAGACGAAGACTACCTTTGTCAGGATAGCTGATACTTGCTGTCCCCTTTCAAATTAGCCCGCCATTGTTGGCTCCCTTCCCGCTCAATATTTGGGAAGAGGACCAGGGCCTCCATAAATAGGACCAGCCACCCACATGGCAAAGGGGGTCGGTTCGGTCGCGTCGAAGAGTCTCTAGGGGTCGATTGGTTGGAAAGCAGAGAGAGAGAAAGAGAAAGGTGACTGAACTCCTCCAAGCAGTTCAGCGCCCCAGCCAAGAACAGACCCTCGCGAGGCTGTTCTTCCTTGTATTGTTTATCATGATCAGCCCAAGAGGCAATCCACACACCACACACTGGAGTAGGGTATTACACCACAACGGTGGCCCGAACCAGTATAAACCCTGTGTCTCTTGTGTTGTTCTTCCCGTAGTTCTGATCCTAGCATGGCGGAGGGGTGCAGGTAGGTAGAAGGTGAAATCCCCGCGCGCACCCCAGTGTTCGAACCTCAAGGGTCTGCCGGAACCCGAAATCCGACACACACGACGTAAAGTATATCTTCGATCAATGAAGACTTACATTCTGAGTGTGAATACATTAATGTGGAATTTGACTTCGGAGCGCCACGATAATTGTGCCCCGTGTCTGAGTCTAATACTTCCTATACGGTGGGTAATGCCACCATCAAATTTTTCTGTTTGAAGTGTTTCGCTCATGGCGTTACGTTTGGTATGTCCTCACATTTGGTTTGGCTTCAATCTCAACTTGCCTTCATGATTATCTTCACTATGTTGATTTGATTGTCTGTCTAATCTATATATATATATATACTAGTGTTCTGTCCTCTACAGCATTCACTTATAGCTATGTGTTCTTGTTGAATCTTTTGAACTAAGTAAATGTGATCGGACCCTAACCTCTCTATGCTTTCTATCTCAAACTCTATCTCTCCAAATCATATGCATTCTATTGTAACTGTCGAATATCTTCTCTGCGTCCTTGTCAGCAGAAGATACAAAGACAAACATTAAGTCCGTTTTCAATGCTAATTCCTTCACCTGAAACCCGGAGAAGTGGGAACGACCTCCCGACAATCCAGGCATACGTGGGAACGTGGGACAACTCCAAGTATGTTGCATGTTTTCCACGTGTTCCTCAAATGTGAACCGCCAGGGGCACCTGCGTAATTGCGTTGTGCCGCACACTTCCTTATAAATACATGTCCCCTGCGGTCAAGAAAACCTTCTTCCACCTCTCCACCTCGTCAAACCCTAGCGCCCCCGCTAGCTCTCGATGACGTCGGCGATGAAGCGCTTAGCTGCCGCGACTTCTCCGACGTCGTCCTCATGCCGGCCGCGGACATCATCTTCTCCGCTGTCGCCGTAGGTGTTCTCCATCGCCAAGATAGGGCACGGTGGATTGAACTGCTTGGTCTCCTACTCTTCCCATCTAGCAGTTCTTCGCGTGGTAAATATAACTCTATTTTTACCATCTTTTTGATCCTCAAAGATTCATCCTGTTTGCCAAAATAAGTTTTTGCCTATACAATGTTAGATCTATCATGTTTGCATCTCATTCTGCCTAGAGTATTCACTTAAGCTTCATATCTAGTTAGATTCCTCACTTGTACTTATTCGCGGATTCGTATAAATCTGGAACCAACTCTCAACATATAAGTGAATTTCTTCGCACGATGAGGTCAATGTCTCCTAAACTGATTTATCTTCAAAATCTTCTGAGAATGCATATGACCTCTTACCCTTCCCTCGCATCTCTAATGCTGTCATAGGTACATGTCCGTGGGAGAATCCCTTGGTTCTCATAGTCTGCATTCGTTTGCAGAATTCTTACAGTATCACATTAACTCTCCCGAAGCCAGTTCCTGTTTGTCCAGCAAGCGAAAGCCTTTAAAGCCTTTGAACGTGCTGAAGCCATTCAGTTTGAAGTTCATGGCTGCAGAGAAATCAGTAAGGAAGGGTGGCAGACAGCGTCGTGGGGGAACGTCAAGAGATTTGCCTGATGACCTCTCAGAGCTTTACAAGACAGATCCTGAAGAGGATTACAATCAGCGCAAGACCCGAATCCAGTGGATTCGAAGATATTGGGCAGAACAATGGTTCAAGTACAGATTTGTGACCCAGGAATATGCTGAGAAAATGCCATCAAACGACCATGGGGAGACATCCTATACAGAAATCTTCAACCCAGGTCTAGAGATGAAGCCATTGAACAAGGCTTCTATCCCTGCATGGTCCGTGGACCACAGCCTGCAGATGCACACCCATCGTCATTGCTATGGTGTCGTGACGACAATCTGTTCAAGCGCAACTTCCAGTTTGCCAAGAATTCGGCCAAGCAAAACAAGAAGTCATGGGGACTTGACTTCAACCCTGGCCCTTCTGCTCCCCGTGTCGATGGCACCCGCGAAGCTGAACCCAATCTTGTTGGGCCCTTCTACAACCTGGAAGGTCTCATCACTCATATCAAGGTTCAAGGGACAGCCATGAATGAGCCTGCAGATGACGCTGAATCTGATGAAGCGCCTGCATCACCGAAGCCAAAGAAACTGAAGAAGCCTAAAGCTTCAAAGCCTGCCTCAGCACCAAAAATCTCACGAGCGAAGCCACTGGCTACTGCACCTCCTGAAGACGGTGTGCAGTCTGAAGATTTTTCACGCATCTCCAAGCCCTCGAAAGTAAAGATGCCTTTGCAACACACCAGCCAAGAACTGACTACTGCTGCTATTCTGCGCAACGACGCCATTGATCTATCCAGCGATGAAGATCTAGCAGATGACGCTCTTGAGCAACTGATCAAGAGCAAAGAAGAAGCAGAAATCTTCAATGATTTGCCTCTCTTTGATGTGGCAATCATCCATAACTTCATTGATGAGTGGTTTGACACGCCCAACCTCAGCTTTGAAGATCTGCAACTTCCAATTGGCCTCAGTGTCTCCTTCATTGGCGCCATTGCTTCTGAGCTAACTCTAGCTCAGCGCATCGTTGAACTGAAGAAAAGATCGACTATGAGAAAGCTCAGTTCAAGAAGCACATGGCCAAGCTCAGCATGCAAGATGTCAAAAACTTCCAGATCATGCTGCACGAGCTCAAGGAAGCCTTTCTCAAGAAGCGTGAAGAAGCTAAAGGCTCTCGTGAGTGCATGAAGAGCCTGGCAGACACGTGTGTGCAAGCCTACAATGAGGCTGAGAAGCGCAAGGCTCTTGGTCGTCCTGGCATTGATCCCAGGATGGCTGCAAAGAAGAAGAAGAAGCCAGCTGTGGCCGAACCCGAAGAACCAAGGCAGGAAGCACATCCCATTGTCTTCCCAGCTAGCATGACTGGCTCGAAGCCAAAGGTCAGGTCAACCGCTTCAGAACTAAAGAAGACGAGGACTGCTGAGGTTGAAGCTAGAAAGAGGAAAAATCCTGAAGCCTCTGATGCTGCTCCCTCCAAGAAGAAGAGCAAAACCAAGAAGGATCGGGCTGCTCCCCACAGAGCCCTTAGTTGTTGAACCTATCTCAATGGTTCGCCCTGCATCTGCACACCAAGAGCGCCAACTGATTGTCCATGAGCCTGCTTCCACAGAGGCTCATGAAGCTGAAGACATTCTAGCAGTTGATCCCACCGCTGCTGAAGACATTGGTCACCATGACAATGTTGAAGATGATGTAGTTCTTCCTCAGATGAAGCAAAACTTGGTATCATCGCCTGTTCTCATGAACAGTGAACTCATCAGCATTGGTCGTACTCTGACGCCAATTGCTCAGGATGCATCGTGGGCTAATCACCCACAACAACAAGAAACTCCGAGTACTCAACAACAACAAGTCACACCACCCCGGCCAAAAGAGGAAGATGACTTTGAGGCCCAGCAAACTCCATCTCCAAAGGCGTCGCCAGCGTTGCGCAGGCTTTGCAAAGGACCAAGGCCTCAAGTCCCTCTATCGAGCATTCTAGAAGGAGAAGTGCACCACCAATCTGTTGCACGTCAAATGTTTCCAGATGCCACTCCTACTGTGACTGAATCCGAAGCCAAACTGGCTGAAGATGTTCTGGCTGCATCAGCCGATGAAGAAGAAGCCCCAAGAGTTGCTACACCCCCATCTCACCAAGATGTTGTTCTCAAGAAGAATGTGACCGACCCTCCAGCTTCTGAAGTGGAGGTTGAGATTCCTGAGGCTGCCACCACCAACACCAATGAAGCCAATGACGTAGTCATGGCTGAAGCAAATGTGGAGCCTGCACCTGAAGTCAATGTGGCCCCTAAAGCCCATGAAGACAATGCCAATGCCCCTGTTCCCCCTCCAAGACCTCACACAATGGAGCTGGCATTTGATTGTGGTCAGCAAGTTACGGTTCGATGGCCCATTCTGACTCCTCCGCCAGCTGCTGGTCCACAATTTGAGTACCACGTCGAGCACAGGCCTCAAGTCCAAAAGCCCAAGCCAAGACTTCCACGTTTCCCAGGCACTGCCACTTCACCTGGGGTCTTCAATGCGAATGGCTTCGTGGCACATGATACCTTCTTCAACAACTCCAAGAACCCTTATACCAAACCGCGCATTTGTTCAGATCAGTTCTGGAGCTATCAGGAGCGCAACTACTATTCCTGTGTCGTATACAATCAAGGGCGCATATTTCCACATATGCGCCTCGACTCTGAAGCTATGGCTCGTCTGCCCTGCCTCAAAGAAGCATTGGACTATTTTAGAGATGCTGGTCTGCTGAAGTTCATCACTGACAAGGAGCACTGGAATGAAGAACTGTTGCTTCAATTCTATGCCACTCTTCATATTCGAGGCTACAACGGGATCCGAAGACTTGGGTCCTTGAGTGGAGGACAGGCAATGTCCATCATGAAGCTAAAGCTCTTGACATCATTGAGCTCACAGGCCTGCACACTCCTGGTGAATACTATGAACCAGGTTGTCCACAACATCAAGATGCCTTGGAAAGCATCTTTCAGAAGCCAGAACCCAACATGAGTCAAATGCTAAGCATGATGAAGCCTTTACCTCTAGAAGCTGAATATCCTAAGGAATTCTTTGTTGAATACCTAGAGTACCTGCCTCGCACCATCTACCACATCATCAGGAAGACCCTATGGCCTGTCAAAGGACACTCATCTCCAGCAAAGCTTGAAGGAGCAATGAAGACTTTGGTTTTCTATATCTTCAATGGCATCAGCTTCAATGCTCAAGACTTCTTCATCGGGCAGTTGGCTGCGTCTGTCTCCGACATCTTTGGGTTGAAATTCTATGCTCCATGGGTCATGCGTCTGATCAAGCGTCACTCAGCCTTCAACTATCAGCCGTCTACGCGCAATCATCTTATATTCTTGCCCGAGGTTGATCTGTCAGTTGAAGCCATTTACCCAGAGCCTGTTAAGGATCCCATTTATCTTCATAATGCTGATCACCAAAGCTGCAACCAGCCCATTGAAGGAATTCCAGCAGTGTCTCGTGTTTATCCCTTTGCTGGAAACACACGTGCCCCGCGTGCTCAAACTGACGCCATTGTAGCACTATTGCGCAAAGGCCTCAAAGACGATCTCGTGTCCTTAATGACCGAGAGCTTCTCGTCACGCTACATCAGAAACAGGATAAGCATCATGACTGGCTTAAGCGTCAGATGCAAAGCCTCTTGGTGGATGTCAACCGCATTCGCAATCTTGCCACCAAGAATGCCTTTGTTGCCCATGAAACCTGTCGGCGTACATGGAAAGGGCTGACGCTTATGTGGTCTGAAGATGATCTTCAAGAGGATGGCTTCTCTGAACGCTTCAAGTTTGACTCCACACCTCCAAGAAGGACTATGCTACGACGAACTCCGTCTCTTGAAGACTCTAAGTTCTCTTCCTCCACGGCAACTGTGAATGCCAGAGTGATCGATGACGAACACGATGCTACTTCACCGCCCCCTACTTCTGCACGCATCAACACTACCCCGAGTTCGTCTGCATCGCCTAACAACACCGACGACCTTGCTGCTTCACCTACTCCTCATGGGAACGAGTAGACGCTCCATGTCTTCAAACCTTTTTGGTCCTTACTGACAAAAGGGGGAGAAGCATATGAGTTTGATAGTCTTCAAGCGGGTCCATACGGGCGGTTGCTTTATATTTTGCCTAGTGTTTACAACTCTCGTTTTGATACATTTGGTTCTTTGAGTTGTAACACTTAAAACTCGATGGCCGTCTGCTATTTATTTGTTATTCTGTGATGCGATGATAAATTCCGCATGTGCGACAATAAATTCCGCACTTAGATCATTTTGCAGACGTCCATTTTTCATTATGCATGTCATTATCTTCACATACTTTTTCATGCATGATGAATTGTCATCATAAGTTGAAGAGGATCTCCACAAGTATAACCTGCCATGTGCATTTGCATACCAAAAGCAAATTACTTATATGCACATCTTCAGGGGGAGCCTTTGCCACTTATGAAGACAATAACCTATCCTTTACAATTTCACATATTTTATTCCCTGTTGAAAACTTCAACTAGTTTGTCATCAATCACCAAAAAGGGGGAGATTGTAAGTGCATCTAGTGCCACCCCTAGTTGGTTTTGGAGTATTGACGACAAACCTAGTTGAGGGACTAATGTGTTTGTGAGAATTGCAGGATAACACAGGTAGAAGTCCCTCGTTGATTCGGTTTTCCTACCAGAGATGACCCCTAAAAATGTATGAAGACATTGAAGTCAAAGGTGGTATGTGAAGACATTCACATTGAAGACTATGACAAGAAAAGACATCGCGTGAAGACTATGGAGCACGAAGACTTAGTAGTTTCGATGTTCTGTGTTTTTCTTTGTTGAGTCATAGGAACCACCGTACTGTTAAGTGGGGTCCAAGAGAACCAGTCAGAATGACTGAAGTGATGCTTAACCAAAATCCTATGTCTTTGAGTGAAGACTATGAGAGCAAATCTTGTCCAGAGTTGGATAAGTCTGCTTTGCTTGTAGCCCAAGTAAAGTTGCCGTGTGTGTTTGAAATCTGACCGTTGGAACACATGTCAGTTCCTTAGTGACCCAGGGTCATTTCGGACAAATCAGGTCGGGTTGCCTAGTGGCTATAAATAGCCCACCCCCTACAACCATAAACGGTTGGCTGCTCAGAGTTAGAGTATGGCTTTTGTCGTTTGAGAGCAACCCACCTCGAAGCCTTTGAGAGAGAATTCCTTGCGAGGATAAAGCCCTAAACACCCAGAGCCAAAGAGTGTTAGGCATCACTTAAATCTTCCTGTCTGTGTGATCTGAAGACTTATTACACTTGAGGACTGTGAATCCTCCAGCCGGTTAGGCGTCACGCTCTGAGCATCCAAGAGTCATTGTGGATCGCCGGTGAACGAAGTCTGTGAAGGTTTGGAAGTCTACCTTGAAGACTTACCAGAGTGATTGGGCGAGGACTGGGTGTCCTTAGCTCAAGGGGAATAAGGTGAAGACGAGGTCTTCTGAGTTGAATCTCAGCCTCCCCAACCAGACGTACAGTTGTCACAGCAACTGGAACTGGTCCAACAAATCATTGTCTTCAACGAGTCACTGGTTTCATCCTTCCCTTCCTTTTGCTTACTGTTGGTCCTTGTGAAGTCATTGTATGATTGCATTATCTTTTGTCTTCACTGAGTGACTACCTGTTCTGTTCGGCTTCACAATATCGTCCTACCTGATCTTACTGCCTAGTTGCTATTAGTCATTATGCTTTCACTTCATTGAATACTTGACTAAGGTTTGCCTAGTGTAGTCTACCTTCCGCTGCATGGTAATAGGTTTATTTCTATCGTTTGTCTTCGAAACTTCCATGTTTTGAAGACTTTCATAAAAATCGCCTATTCACACCCCCCCTCTAGTCGATCACTAGCACTTTCAGATGCAAGGAAACGATGATGAATGACTTGTTTGTTTTTGACTTTTTGTGGATGAGGAGTTGAGGTGAAATGTGCAGTCATCTTGGAGTAGTAGTATTTGTAACCGCGTAGTAATACGCTCCTAAGTGGGAAACCATTTAGGTTTCGATTGGTGTGAACATGTTTGCAATTTGGAATGTGATGGGACGCATGCTCAAAATTTACTGAGGGTTATAAGTGCGGCACTATTCCCGGAAGGTGTAATGTGGGCACGTACGCCTTCTCGGCCACGTACGTAGCGTTTGCACCATAGGGTTCACTTCAATAGGCAATGACAGCACACGTCTTTTAATTATAATGTGTGTGCCCATCTAACGTACACACGTTGATCTATCTAACTGTTTCAGTTTGTTGTAGCTAATCGCAAACAGTTCATCCATGTGAAGTGTATGCCATCAATCGCGGACACTTTGATCTGGCTTACCCGTTTCTGTTCTGTTGCCTAATCGCAAACAGTTAATCCTTCTGAAGTGTATGCCCTCAATCACACACACCTTGATCTGGCTGACCGTTTCTTTTGTGTTGCCTAATCACAAATAGTTCATCCGAGTGAACCGTATGATGTATATCGCACACACCTTCATCTAGCTGCCCGTTTCTTTCGTGTAGCCTAATCACAAACAGTTCGTCCGAGTGAACCATATGCTGTATATCGCACACGCCTTCATCAGGATGCCCGTTTCTTTTGTTCCGCCTCATCGCAAATAGTTCATTGGATTGAACCGTATGCCGTGGATCACACACGCAACTAAAATTTGAACCGTGTTTGATGCATCCTCCATCGCAAATGTTTTCACCTTTTTGATGGTTTTCATACATCACCATTTGCGATTATGGCATCGCACATAGTTTCTCGAAGGGTCTTTGATCATAGTGTCGTGTTAGCAGCATCCTGCAGTAGTGATATATCATGCAACAACGAATTCTAACTCTCTTCCTATGCATCGGCATGTCATAAAAGAACAATTCATGCACACATAGTAAAGGCTGATACATAGCATAAACAGTTTCTTGCAATTTTATCATATTGGAAACATAGAGAGGTGAAGATGTAGTTCCTCTCTCATAATAATTGCAAGTAGGAGCAGCAAGCACATGCATATTATATCTATCAAAATCATCATGTGCAAGAGTAGAACGCAACCCATCAATATAATCCTTAATAAGCGCAAACTTCTCCGATATAGTGTAGTTGGGAGAATTCAAAAAGATAATAGGACTATCATGTGTGGGTGCAATAACAACAATTTCATTGTTAACATAAGGAACTATAGCAAGTTCATCTACATAAGCATAATTCATATTGGCATCTTGTCCACAAGCATAGCAAGCATCAAGTTCATCAAAAAGGGATATTTCAAACGAATTCAAGGGATCATAGCAATCATCCTTCGCTAAGCACGAAGGGAAATTAAACAATGTATGAGTTGAAGAGTTACTCTCATTATAAGGTGGGAACGGGTAGCTAATCCACTCTTCCTCCTTTTATTCTTTGCTCTCCTCATCATCTTTTTCATCCAATGAGCTCACAATTTCAGCATTTTCTTCTTCCATAGATTCCTTTAACATATTAGTCTCTTCTTGGACAGCGGAGATTTTCTCAATAAACGCATCAATGTCGACATTCTATTCATAATTCTCATAGCAATATTTAAGTATAGAAAAAATTTCAGGCCTATAAACATCATCATCAAAAGCTTCATACTTTTTAAACAAAGATTCAATTTATAAGCACCCTTAAAAGCAATGAATTCTTCTATTCGTTCCACATCATAGTAATCATATATATGATTAGCATAAGAAGCCAAGGTTTCATTATCATTAAATTTACATGAAAAGGGAAGGTGTGGAGCCTTCATCCTAGAGCAACAAGTATAATCATATCTCAAGCATAAATTCCGAGCATACCAATGCAACATATGAATTTGATCCCATAATAGTTTCCCTTTTTGTGTCAAGCGATAATCCCTAAAGTATTCACATTGATCCAACGTGTCTTACACTATATAATTGAATGGGGCTTTCTCATGATTATTAAAGTAGTGCATAATATCTTTCACATAATGAGCATCGAGGGTTTAGGAGGTTCCCCATCTCCATGAGTAGCAAGTAAACCTATTTTTTGGCATTTCGTGTTCCATATCCATAACTAAAGATGGAGAACAACTTAGAACAACAAATAAAATCTACTTAGTGATAAAGCAACCAAGCACACACGAGAATATTCACCCCACGCTATTGCTCCCCGGCAACGGCGCCACAAAAAGTTCTTGATAACCCACAAGTATAGGGGGTCAGTTGTAGCCTCTTTCGATAAGTAAGAGTGTCGAACCCAACGAGTAGCTAAAGGTAGAACAAATATTCCCTCAAGTTCTATTGTCCATCGATACAACTCTACGCACGCTTAATGTTCGCTTTACCTAGAACAAGTACGAAGTTAGAAGTACTTGGTAGGTGTGATAGGATAGGTTTGGAAGATAATATGGAACACATAAATAAAATCTAGGGGCTGTTTAGATAAAGAAATAACTAAGTTAGTTTTAGTAGAGAGCTTTTTGTCCCGAGAAAGTTATTTGTCCCTAGGCAATCGATAACTGGACCGGTAATCATTATTGCAATTTTATATGAGGAAGAGGCATCAGCTAACATACTTTCTCTTCTTGGATCATATGCACTTATGATTGGAACTCTAGCAAACAGCCATAACTACTAAAGATCATTAAGGTAAAACCCAACCATAGCATTAAAGTATCAAGTCCTCTTTATTCCCATATGCCATAACCCACTTATCCATGTTTGTGTTTCTATCACTCACACAACGCAGAAAATAAGCAAACCATGACCATATTGAAAACCCTACAACTGAGATCCCTCACTCTTGTGCGACCCGGAGAGCACCATAGGACAGCACCAATAATAAAACATGCAACTCAAACCAATCACAATCTTCAATTAACCCATAGGACAAAACAGATCTACTCAAACATCATAGGATAGCCACACATCATTGGGAAATAATATATAGCGTTGAGCACCATGTTTAAGTAGAAATTATAGAGGGGAGAAGAGGTGTTGAACCGCTGCATAGAGGGGTAGAGAGTTGGTGATGATAGCGGTGAAGTTGTTGGTGTAGATCGTTGTCACGATGATGCCCCCGGTGGCGTTCCGGCGCCACCAGGAGAGAGGGGGGAGAGCCCCCTCCTTCTTCTTCTTCCATGACCCCCCCCCTAGATGGGAGGAGGGTTTCCCCTCTAGTCCTTGGCTTCCATGGCGGCGGAGGGGTGGGATCCCCTCCGAGATTTGATCTCTCTCTCTCTCTATCTCTCTCTCTCTCTCTCTCTCTCTTTGTTTCCTTGTGTTTCTGCGCTTCCAGTTTCTGCCCTTTCACAGTTTCTTAAATTCCTGGAGAACTGTAACTCCAATTGGGCTGAAATTTTAAGACGATTTTTATCCTGATATTAGCTTTCTTGCGGCAAAATAAGGGCACCAACTGCCTTATGGGGTGACCACAATAACCCAGGGTGCGCCCTACCCCTTGGGCGCACCCCCTGCCTTGTGGCCGCCTCGGGCATCATCTCACGTTGATTCTTTTTCCCAAAAATCACATACATTCCCGAAAAAATCTCCATAAGTTTTTATCGCGTTTGGACTCCGTTTGATATGGATTTTCTGCAAAACAAAAAACATGCAACAAACAGGAGCTGGCACTTGGCACTGGATCAATAAGTTAGTCCCAAAAATAGTATAAAAAGTTGCCAAAAGTATATATGAAAGTTGTATAATATTGGCATGGAACAATCAAAAATTATGGATACGACGGGGACATCTCATTGAGCACCATGTTTAAGTATATATTACAGCGGGGAGAAGAGGTGTTACACCACTGCATAGATGGGGAGAAAGTTGGTGTTGATGGTAGCAAGATTGTTGATGTAGATCGCTGTCATAATCCTAGCCCCGGCGGCACTCCAGCACCACCGGGAGAGAGGGGTGTCGGTGTAAAAACTGGCGGATCTCGGGTAGGGGGTCCCGAACTGTGCGTCTAGGATTGATGGTAACAGGAGACAGAGGACACAATGTTTACCCAGGTTCGGGCCCTCTCTATGGAGGTAATGCCCTACGTCCTGCTTGATTGATATTGATGAATATGGGTGTTACAAGAGTTGATCTACTACGAGATCGTAATGGCTAAACCCTAGGAGTCTAACTTGTATGACTATGGTAATGAATGTCTCCTTTCCGGACTATCCCCTCTAGTTTATATAGACACCGAGGGGATCTAGGGTTTACACAGAGTCGGTTGCATAAGCAGGAATCTTCATAGTCGGTCGCCAAGCTTGCCTTCCACACCAAGGAGAGTCCAATCCAAACACAGGTATAGCCTTCGTACTTCATGTCTTCACAGCCCATTAGTCCGGCCCATGGATAATAGGCCGGACGCCCAAGGACCCCTTAGTCCAGGACTCCCTTAGTAGCCCCTGAACCTGGCTTCAATGACGAGGGGTCAGGCGTGCAGATTATCTTCGGCATTGCAAGGCGGGTTCCCCCTTCCAAACTCCTAGTTGATCTTCAGATGTAATGATTGTATCCGGACTTGTATGCACAACCATAGAGGATATAATATTTCATGGGTTCAATCCACCAACCACCTTTTGGTAATATGACACCACGCCTACCCGGCCTTTGCCTGCGAACCGTTTTAGCCAGCCTGTTGCCCCACGGCCCAAGACGTGGCATTATTGGCGTATTTTATCCAAATGAAGACCGTGCCTCCTTTTTTTAAGGGATTCCTGTCGACCTGAACGTGGGTAACCCAACCGTCGCTTGGGTACAACTCCTTGGGAACAAGCAAGTTTCTGAGGCCCGAGAGGAGACGTTTGATATTTGCAGCCTTTATATAGGGGTACAGACCCGTCTTTTTCTTCCACGCTTGCCTCTTCCTCAACTCCTGCTACCCCGAGCTCCAACTCCCGGGCTTCAGTCGCCACCAGCCCCAATCATGTCCGGATCTAGCCACCAAGGCCGATGGGTAGCCTCTTCTGTCACAGAGGAAGACATTGCAAAGCTTCGGGCAGCGCGGTACCTGGCCGCTGAAATCCATCATTGGCTTCCCGCCGAGGGGTAGGTCATTCCCACCCCCAGATCCGTCGACAGGGTCGTGTTCATGTCCCACTTCCTCCGCGGGTTGGGTTTTGCACTTAACCCCTTCATCCAAGGACTCATGTATTATTACGGGCTAGACTTCCACGATTTGGCCCCAGCCCTCCAACTCAACTTGCATCGTGGATTAATAAGGGGCTAGATTGGGGATAAACGAATGATGTGCAAACTCAGCAAAGTCGCATCCAGAGCCTCATTGAGAGGGACATCGACATAGCCAACGTCGTTCATATAATGCTAGTTCATCGGACCCTGCCATGCCAGCGACGGCCTCTCCGCCTATGGGAGTTCAATCCAGAAGGGCCGCAGACTCTTCAGAACTTCTTCCGCGCAACGCCCGAAGGAATGTGGAGATTAGTCTTTAGAAAATGAAGGCAATGGCCGGACACTGCCAGAGATGTCGGCCTAGACTGCAACCATCCGGACACCCCGGTAAGTACACGTTTACTGAATACCTTACAGTCAGATATCCAGTGGCAAGAAACCAACAGTATCATCCTTTTTTGGGGCTGGATAAAGAAGGTGGAATTGATTAGGTGTCCGGCTCCCATTCCCGAAGACTCGGCTACTCCTATGTTAACAAGGATGATGGCCTTGGCGCCGTTCCAGGCATCGACAGGGGAGGGCGAGAAGACCCAAGATGACCTTGGTTCTGGAGGTAAGTCGGACACTGAGTCCGGAGAAATCGACATTTCCCCGCCCGAAGACGGAGGCAGGAAAGGACCCAGTGTTCCTTCTCCAAACAGGAGGAAAAGGGCCGCCTCCGAAGATGGGGAGGGGCGGTCTTCCAAGAAGGTCAAGATGCCACCATTGACCGGCTTGGGTTTGGAAGGTGACGCCGTTGAGAAGCTCCAACAAGGGGACAAACCCTTGGCCAAACCGTAAGAAAATCCAGAGTAACTTGATTGCGTCCTGTTCCGTTGTTGTTACCGTAACGCATTCATGCATTTTTACAGGTCGGCACCGAGTTTTTCTGGACGATCCTCTTCTTCGGGGAGTCTCCTTCCAGAGATGATGGAGAGCGAGACGCCTCCTCCAACCTCCTCGCCCAACAAGGCGGATGACTCTGAAGTGTCATCGCGGAGGGTCCCTTTAGACCAGGGGACAGAAGAGGCGGTACCCCAAGGTGGACCTCCGACCATCTGGGATTCCGGGGCTGATGGTAACAAGGGCCTCGGACTGTCCGGTTCTCAGTCGACAGCGATTTTGGAGACGGGCGAGCAGATTCCTTCAAAGGATGATCGTGCTGTTGTAGCAATTTCCGGAGGCCCGGAGACTCCGGATATATTGCGAGACATGTTGCGGAAAGCATCTGTCTCGGGGGAACAATGTACCTTGATGGGTACAGTGATTGAGAAGATTTCGTCCGTGAAGAGTGGATTAAATGAAGCCTTCATGAGCCTACTAAAGGGCTTCAAGGTTTGTAACATAATGTTTTCAGCTATGTTTCATTTGCAAAGATACGCCTGTGCATAGGTAGTAGCCCCCGATACTCGGGTTGCCTTCCACTAGGAAGCAAAACGGAGGATCGAAAAAGGATCGTTTGAGGACTAACCTGATAAACCTTGAACGCAGGCTGCTTCCCCTTTGGCCACCTCCCAGACTATGGAGATTGCCGATTTGCAGGGGAAGCTTGATGTGGCAGGGGACGATCTTGCTTTAATCAATATGCATCTTGACGAGTCCCAAGGTATGTATTCAGGGCAATCCTCATACATTTTTGTGGTATAAGCGTGATGCTGAAATTTGGCTGCAGATGGTGCTGCCGTTGTTGAAGTTCTTCGAGCGGAGCTGCCCGGGCCAAGGAGCAAGCCCGACGTAGCAATGCTGCTGCCGAAAAGGCATCGGCTGAACTAGAAGCCGAACGAGCTGTATGGCGCCAAGATGAGGAGAAGATATCCACGATGATGCTCGAGCTGGAGAATGCTACCGGCCGCTGTGAATTTCTGGATAAGGAGAGTGAAGCCTTAACGGCTGGCCTGGAGAAGGCCTTGCAAGAGGCAAGAGGAGCACGGTCGGAATGCAGAGCGGCCCGTGGGGAGGTTCGACAGGCGAGGGAGATTGCGGCTGGAAAGCCTTTCCTACTGCAAACTAAGTTCGGCGACCCGAACTATGTCCAGCTCAACCAAGTACGGAGTTCTTCGGACGGGTTCTTGGACTTGCCGAAGAGTTCTGCCGATGCGGCGTAGTATTACCGAGCGCGGGATTGATATGCAACGGAGAAGCTTTTTTGGTCGCAGTTTGGCGCGTCAAAGCGCCCCTTGTTGCTTAATGAACAGATGTCCCAATGGGCCGAACTTCATAGGATGTCCGACACTACCATGAAGGACGTCATAGTCTGGCTATGGCCAACCGAGCCTGTTCCGAACAGCTATTTCAGTTTAGTGCAATGGCTTGTTGACGCGGTGCCGCATATCGATGCTGTGAAGCGGTCAACGTGCATTGAGGGTGCACGGATGGCTTTCGCCCGAGTCAAGACGTTCTGGGGGAAGATGAAAGCCATCGATGTTGCAACGAAGGGTCCACCCAAAGGCAAGGACCGTCCAGAATCGGAACATTATTTTGAGAACGTCCTAGAGGCCGCTCGCTTTGTGGAGGGTCAGTGCTCACATAATGTTCGAGTGAAAAATGTAAAAGACAATTTTATAGTTCATCTATTTATGTTTTGCTTGAAAGCTTGAATTCCTCCTGTGCGGCCATTTTGATATAGTCTGGAAGTTTTCCAGTCGTCGGCTTCAGCCCCCTCGTAGGAAGTACGGGGGTGTTCCGAAAAGCATTTAATCACTCTTTATCCAACGTCTTGGTCCATGAAGGAGGTGATAATGCGGCGAACTAGGCAATCGGACTATAAGGCATTAACACTTTCACTTAGCCATGGGAGTTTTATGGTGGGGCTATGATATAGCCCCTGGTATGTATGCGGCGTATGGAGCCTTACATGTTTGATCTGAAAAAGATCCCTCGTGTGACACGGAGAATCGCTAAAGATTCTGATAAGTCGTCAAGTGGTTGACCAACTCACGCCGCATCATGACAGTTAGTTTTCGGCTTTCTCTACGGAGGTGCTCGTCCAGTTTAGACCAGGGCACAATCACAGTAGTTCTCCCTTTACTGCCCTAGCCGATACAGCGGAACGTAGGGTAGCAAGCACGGGAGTCGGGAAACCCAACTATTGACCCAAGACAATGATTCGGAGCTGATGCATATAAGGCCAAACTTGCGACGCTGAAGTATGCTATAGAGCTGTTCGGACTTTCACTGGCAGCTCATTTGTTCCCACACCGAGCCCCTGGCAGATTAGGCCAAGGTATATCTGTGAAATAACCATAGGAGCCATGTTTATCGGGAAAACCATACGGATGATTAGTTCGAATATTGTTTACTGGTAACTGAGCGATATGCCAGTGATTACTTATGATTATATAAAAGCCACCCCCCGGGCTATTTGACATGCTCGGGGTTGGAGGCGGAGGAACAGGCATAATACAGGCTCGAAAAATGGAGAGTGCGGTCTACAAAAAGTTATTTTGGACCTCCTGTCGCACGTCTGCGCCGCCAGTCCTCTGCGGGGAATCCTTGATGGACATAGCCCCTTAGGTGAGTGTACGGATCCAAACTCCGATAGAGCCAGTTTCCGATTTTTAAACTGTTCCTCACCTGTTTTTTTAAAGGATATCAAAAGAGGAAATAAAAAAGGAAAATAAATAATTATATATAGAAAAAGTTACTGGAGTGCTCGCAGGCTTGTCCGTATTGTGCTTCCACCGATGCCCATGGTATCTTGAGTGCGTAATGATGTATGCATGGTACAAACTTTGTAGGTGTATGGAGTGGGTGGCGAAAGCCGGGCTGCTATTTCCATTCTAGGGGTAGTTGATCTTCGGGTGGAGACTGCTTCAGACCTCCGGTTTTTCATTGGTGAACCTTCCCGTCATCCTTGTCGCTTGGCGGCTTCCTTCCCCTATGTTCGGTGTTGATCTTGCCGGCCTGTTTAAAGACCCAGCAATTTTCTGTTGGTATGATTAGCTGGTTTATCGGGGTGGTCGTGAATCTGGCAGGGTTGGTCCAAAATCCTGTCCAGGTTGGATGGTTCATCTCGATTCGCCTTGGATGGCTTCTTCCGCTAGCCGGGCTTGGGGTTGCTGAATCCGGCGTTGACTCTTGTGTCGCCTCATCTTTCATTGTCACTGTGACTGTTGTTTTTGCTTCCGTGTGGCTTGCCGTTAGCGTCTCGGATTTCGGAGGTGCCCTGGTTGCTGGCACTATTGCTTCTACGAGCGAGCCAGCTATCTTCTCCCGCGCAAAAGTGAGTCATTAGAGCAGTGAGAGCTATTATGGATTTAGGTCCTTCTTGGCCAAGGTGGCAGGCGAGCCATTCGTCCTGGACGCTATGTCTGAAAGCCGCGAGGGCTTCCGCGTCCGGATAGTCGACAATTTGGTTCTTTTTGATAAAGAACCGGGTCCAGAGCTCCCTGGCTGATTCGCCGAGTTGTTGGACAATGTGACTTAGGTCATCGGCATCTGGTGGCCGGACATGTGTTCCTCGGAAGTTATTGAGGAAGGCCCCTTCCAAGTCCTTCCAGCTGCCTATGGAATTTTCAAGCAGGTTGTTTAACCAGTACCGAGCTGGTCCTTTTAGTTTTAGTGGGAGGTATTTAATGGCGTGGAGGTCGTCTCCACGGGCCATATGGATGTGGAGGATAAAATCTTCTATCCATACTGCGGGATTGGTTGTCCCGTCGTATGATTCAATATTGACGGGTTTGTCGGATTTCGAGTTCCGGCAGACCCTTAAGGTTCGAACACTGGGGTGCGCGCGGAAATCTCGCCTTCAACCTCTCCGTCTCAATGGGATCTAAACTACTAAAAGAGCTGCATGAAAGACACAATATTTATACTGGTTCAGGCCACCGATGTGGTGTAATACCCTACTCCAGTGTGTGGTGGATGGATTGCCTCCTGGGGCTGGTGTGGATGAACAATACAAGGAAGAACAGCCTCGCGAGGGTCTGTTCTTGGCAGTGGCGATGAACTGCTATGAAGAGTTTAGTCACCTTTCTCTCTCTCTTTCTCTCTCAGATCCCAGACCGAACAACCAGGAATCAAACCCCTTGCTATGTGGGTGGCTAGTCCTATGTATAGAGGCCCTGGTCCTCTCCCCAAATATTGAGCGGGAAGGGATCCAACAATGGCGGGCTAATTTGAAGGGGGACAGCGAGTACATCTATCCTGACAAAAGCAGTCTCCGCCTGCCAAAGGCCCTGGTGATGACGCCGCGCTGGGCTCCATGGTGACCTCCGTCTCGTAGTCCTCCTGGTCTTGGTCTTGTTGCACTGAAGTGGCAACCTTTGCCTGATGCCTCGGTACTCCGCGGATACGCTTGCCCCCTTTGCACCAAAGAGGAAAGAGGGACGCTGCGCGTGCTGGCACCCGCCTGGTGCCCCGTGTCGTCATGGCTTGCGTCATGGGCACCTCGCGAGGTACCCCGCCTTGAACTCTTCGCCTCCTCGCGAGCCAGCCTGACGAGGTTGTGCCTGAGGATGCGCCGCGTCGTCTGCCTCGCGAGGCTTGGCCCCTCACGATGGTATTGAGCCTCGTGTTGATGAAGATGGGCCGCGCTGGGCCCCCACTTGAGCCACGCCGCAGGCCGCAGGCAGGCAAGTCTGGGGACCCCCATTCCCAGAACGCCAACGGTAGCCCCCGGGCCCAAGGCGCGCATGGACTGGGTCGTGCCGAGAGGCGAAAGGGCAAGGGCGAAGCGCCGCGGGCCCTATCAGCTTGCGGCCTTGGGCGCCGCGTGGCGGTTGATTCGCCGTGGCGTCTCCGCTTCCCCACGACGCCTCGGTGGTCGTGCGAGTTGGACAAGTCCCTGCATGCAGAACGTGTTATGATTACCTGTGATCATGGAGACCGGTGGTTGGCCTTCACCGGCTATAAGTACGGTGCCGCTCGTGCCCGTCCAGTCCATCTCCTCTTGCTCTCTCCTTCGCCTCAGTTCTTGCCCCGTCTTGGTGTGATGGCTCCATCGAGGAGGTACTCGGCCGCAGAGAAGGGGAAGGCCCTCCAGGTCGGTCCTGCCTCTCTCCTACCCAAGCGTGGTCGCGGGCGCCCTCGGAAGCACCCGGTGGCCGCCCCGGCAGCTTCCAGCGGCCATGGGGGGGCTCCCAGCACGGCGGCGGGCAAACCACCGCAGCCGGAGGGTGCGCCTGGGTTGCGCGCTCCCCCAGGCCGTGCTTCCGCACCGTGCAGGCGCCGCCAGAATTCGTCGTTTGGTCGGCGGAGCCGGCTCGCACCCGGCTCCCGCTCCCTCGCTTCCTCCTTGATGAACTCCCGGCCGGCGCTCCTGGCGGCCTCTGGCTCCAGGCGGAGGGCTGCTGCGGCAGGTCCTCGTGGGTCGCGCTGGAGGTCTCCGCCAGCAGGGGCTTGGCCTTCACTCGTGGCTGGCAGGCGTTCGCCCGCGCTCGCGGCTTGGAGCGTCGGTCCACTCTGCACTTCAGGTTCGATGGCGACGCCACCCTCTACGTGAGGGTGTTTGGGGAAGATGGTCGCCGCGCGGGGTGCTGCCCTGAGGACGATGACCGCGTCCGTGGGCCCCGCTCCGATGGTGATGTGGGAGATAGCGCCCGAGGGGGCGGCGGCGTCAGCGACTCCCCCAGCTTCGTCAGCTCTTCCTCAAGCGACTCCTCCAGTGGTGGCAGCAGTCCTCCCCCGCGCCGTCGGGTTTGCCTAGGAGGTGGTGGTTCGTCCGCCCGCTGTCGTGCCCCGGTGAAGCGCGATAGGGAGTCCGCCTGAGGCCCAGAGGCAGCCTGTGTCGCTGTCGTGGGCCGATGCGGGAGGGGCGGCGCCAGGCTCGTCTTTTTCCTTTCTCTTTTGCTCCCTGCGTAAGACAGAACAGATGCATGGAGCCCCCTTGGGGCGTGTTGGGAAATGTTGCCGCTTCAGCTATTACCTTGATCTCATTTTTGTACTTCCTGATATCCCGCCTGTGCGTAGATAGCTTTTGACCCCTGCCGGGGAGTGGGGCGACCGACCCAGGCCCTGTGTGCGTGTCGTGGTACCCGACGGGCACGGACTAGGAGGGGTGCTCCTGTAATGCGCCAGGGCCGTAAAACCCTCCTGTGGCTAGGGCAGAAACCCTCGCGAGGGCGTCTGAGCACCATCCCTCGCGAGGTTGTTCACGAGAGAAACCAAAGCGAGGGGCGAAAATCGGGCAGAAACCCTCGCGAGGGCGTCTGAGCACCATCCCTCACGAGGTTGTTCACGAGAGAAACCAAAGCGAGGGGCGAAAATCGACGAACCATAAATCAGCAACAGCGATAACTCCAAAAGACTCCAAATGCAAACGAACACGTCAACTGCGGAAAGCAAATGGAAAAGCCGCGTCCGGCACCTAATCTAGTCTTCGACGTCTTCTCACCAGCGCGGAGCTAAGTGCTGCCATTGGGCGTGGGAGGGAGCCCCAGGGCCTGAGGCCGGCGCTCCTGAGACTCCGGGGCGTGTACAGCCCCACTCATTATTACGTGAGAGTGTCACGGGGCGTCGAGCTTCACAGGCATTGGCCTTGCTTCACAGGCTCTGGGCCTTTTCAAAAGAGATGATCTTCACAGGCACTCGCCTTGCTTCACAGGCTCCGGGCCTTTCCAAAAGAGATGATCTTCACAGGCACTCGCCTTGCTTCACAGGCTCCGGGCCTTTCCAAAAGAGATGATCTTCACAGGCACTCGCCTTGCTTCACAGGCTCCGGGCCTTTCCAAAAGATCTTCACAGGCACTCGCCTTGCTTCACAGGCTCCGGGCCTTTCCAAAAGAGATGATCTTCACAGGCACTCACCTTGCTTCACAGGCTCGAGGCCTTTCCAGAAGAGATGATCTTCACAGGCACTCGCCTTGCTTCACAGGCTCCGGGCCTTTCCAAAAGAGATGATCTTCACAGGCACTCGCCTTGCTTCACAGGCTCCGGGCCTTTCTTAGGGGTAGAACCTCCGGAGGTGCTGGATGTTCCACGCGTTCTGGACCGGCACTCCCTCCTGAGTCTCCAAGCGCGCGGAGCCGGGCCTGGAAACATGAACAACCTTGAACGGGCCCTCCCACATGGGAGAGAGCTTGTGCAATCCCTCCCTGGAGAGGACCCGCCTGAGCACGAGGTCTCCTACCTTGAGGGTCCTGGGGCGGACGTTGCGGCAGTGGTATCGCCGCAGCGCTTGCTGTTACCTCGCCGCCCGTAGTGCGGCTTCCCGTCATCGTTCCTCCCCCAACATGAGGTCTGTCCCCCGCATGGCGTCCTGCTGCGCCTCGTCAAACGCCAGGACCCGCGCGGAGCGACGTCTGACCTCATGAGGGAGGACTGCCTCCGCTCCATAGACCAGGAAGAATGGGGTCTCTCCAGTTGACTTGGTCGCGGTGGTGCGGATGGACCACAGCACGGATTGAAGCTCGTCGTACCAACCTCGGCCGCAGGCATCCAGCTTCTTCTTGAACGTCCTAGTCTTGAGGCCTCTCAGGACCTCTGCGTTGGCTCGTTCAGCCTGGCCGTTGCTTTGAAGGTGCGCCACTGAAGCGTAGCATATCTGCGTTCCATGGTTAGCACAGTATGTTTTGAAGAGGTTACTGGTGAACTGTGAACCGTTGTCTGTGATGATGCGGTTCGGCACCCAGAACCGGCTCACGATGCCCCTAATGAACTTGACTGTGGAGCCCGCGGGGATGGTGCGGACGGCCTCCACTTCAGCCCACTTGGTGAACTTGTCCACGGCGACGTAGAGGTAGCGGTAGCCCCCTGGCGCCCGAGGAAACGGGCCCAGGATGTCCAGCCCCCAGACTGCGAATGGCCATGAAAGGGGTATAGTCTGCAGGCTTCCGGCCGGCTGATGGATTTGCTTGGCGTGGAACTGGCAGGCCTCACAAGCTTTCACCAGCTCTACGGCGTCATTGAGTGCGGTAGGCTAATAAAACCCACTGCGGAACGCCTTGCCGATGAGGGTCCGCGATGATGAGTGGTGCCCACAGTCTCCGCCGTGTATGTCCTCCAGTAGTTCCTTTCCTTGCTCCCTGGAAATGCAACGCAGGAGTACATCGTTTGGTCGCTTTCGGTTGAGTTCTCCGTCTCTGATGCAGTACGCAGTGGCCTGCCGCGCCACCCGCTCCGCTTCCTCCTCCTTCTCCGGCATGGTCCCTTGCGTCAAGTAACTCCAGAGCTCCGTGATACAGCACTCCTCCTGAGGTTCCATCGTCAGGAGCAGGCGTGCTCCTGAGGCCAGGCCACAGACCGGGGCTCCTGAGGCAGGTGGCTAGGGGAGCTCCTCCCGAGACTGAGCCGTGTTTGACAGCGACGGCAAGGCTGAGGGCTTGAAGAGCCTCTCCTCGAAGACGCCAGGCTCCTGAGGCAGCCGCCTGGATGCCCGCTTGGCGATGTCGTCGGCCTCCTGATTGGTGCCACGGGGCACATGCTGCAACTCCAACCCCCAGAACTGCTTCTCCATCCTGCGGACCTCCGCAAGGTAAGCTTCCATGTGCTCGTCTTTCGGCTCGTACACCTTGTTGGAGAAGTTCAAGAGGAGCTGTGAATCGCCCTTAATGGTAAGGCGCTTCACCCCCAGGGCTACCGTGGCCTTCAGGCCCGCTATTAGACCCTCGTATTCCGCTATGTTGTTGGAGACCTTTTCACCTTGTTGGAAGCAGAGCTGTACGGCGTAGTAGGGCTTGTCCTGAGTGGGCGATATAAGCATCGCTCCAGCCCCAGCACCATGTCTAGAGAACGCCCCGTCAAAGTGCATGACCCGGCCTTCTGGCGCCTCGCTCCCCGGGAAGAGGGACCGATCCTCGTCGGCCTTGAGGCCAGGTGCCTCTGTCCATTCTGCCACAAAATCCACCAATGCTGCTCCTTTGATGACCCTGGTTGTGCTGAATTCAAGCTGAAACGCCTGCAGCTCTATGTTCCACTCTGCGACCCTTCCGGCTGAGTTAGGGCTCCTGAGAACCCTCTCCAGGGGGTATGACGAGACGACTTTGATGGGGTGAGCCTGGAAGTAGTGACACAGCTTGCGCGAGGCTATCAGTAGCGCGAGGAGGAGCTTCTGAGGCATTGGGTACCATGCCCTCACATCCCGTAGCACCGTGCTGACAAAGTAAACTGGGTGCTCGACAAGACTGGGAGCATCTGGGGTTGCCGCGCCCTCGGGAGGTGAGGGCGCCTCGCGAGGCGTCGCGGCCTCGGGAGGTGGACTACACGGTCGGGTGGCCTCTCCTGCCCCCGGTGCATTTCCCGGCTGTTGACCCTCCTTAGTTGTGGTTGTGGCTCCTGCAGGCTTTCCTTGTTCCTGTTTCGTCCTGCCCCAGGCTACCGCTGCGGCCTTGACTATGCGTTCCTCCCTAACTGCCACCAGGGCTGCGCTGGCGGAGTAGGGTGTGGCGGCGAGGTACAGTAGCAGGGGCTCCTGAGGGCATGGAGCCACCATGACTGGGGGACTGGTCAGGTATCTCTTGAGATCTTGAAATGCCTTATCTGCTTCTTCAGTCCACTCAAAGGTCCCTTTCTTCTTCATCAGCTGGAAGAAAGGCAGCGCTTGCTCCCCCAGTTTGGAGATGAAGCACCCTAGCGCGGTCACGCACCCCGTGAGCTTCTGCATTTCTCTGAGGGTCTTTGGCGGGCTCATGTCCTCGACCGCTTTGACCTTCTCGGGGTTGGCCTCGATGCCACGATGGGACACGAGGAATCCCAAGAGCTTGCCCGAGGGGACGCCAAACACACATTTCTCCGGGTTGCGCCGCAGGTTTACTGCGTCGAGGCTCGCGAAGGTCTCCTCCAGGTCTTGTATCAGGGTCTTGGCCTCCCGAGACTTTACCACTATGTCATCAACGTAGGCTTCGACATTCCTTCCGAGCTGCTGACCCAAGGTGATGTGCATCAGTCGCTGAAAGGTTGCCCCTGCGTTACGTAGCCCGAAGGGCATGCATGTATAGCAGTATACCCCGCACAGGGTCAAGAAAGCAGTCTTCTCGACGTCTTCCACGGCCATCTTGATCTGGTGATACCCGGAGAAGGCATCCAGGAAGCATAGCAGGTCGCACTCGGCAGTGGAATCGACAATCTGGTCGATACGGGGGAGCGGGAACAGATCTTGCGGGCATGCCTTGTTGAGGTTGGTGAAGTCGACACACATGCGTTCTCCCCCCCCCTTCTTGGGCACAACGACAGGGTTGGCCAACCAGCCCGGGTATCGGACCTCACGAATGACCCATGCAGCCTCTAGCTTGCGGGTCTCTTGGGTGATGAAAGCCTGCTTCTCCATGGACTGCCGCCTGGCCTTCTGCTTCACGGGGCATACATTTGGGCATACGTTGAGGTGGTGCTCGATGACACTTCTGGGGATCCCCGCCAGCTGATCCGGCTCCCAAGAAAATACCTTCTTATTCGAGCGCAGGAACCTGACCAAGGCCTCCTCCTGCTCGGGCTCTAGGTTGGCGCCTATGGTGAAAGTGGCGCTGGAGGACCCGTCCTCGTCGACGGGGATCTGCTTGGTTTCTGCTTTGTCCTGGGTGAACAACTGCTTCTCTTGGCGGGCGCAGCCCCCTTGGGCTCTGGGGTCTCCGCATCAACGGGCCGTGCCGGCGCCGCGGTCTTGAAGGCGAGTTTGAGTACTTGCAAGGCGTCCCTGGTGTCCCCGGGCACGGTGAGGGTACCGCTGCTCCCGGGCATCTTCATGAGGTTGTACGCCGGGTGCGTGGCAGCCATGAATTGAGCCAAAGCTGGGTAGCCAAGGATGGCGTTGTAAGGGAGGCCGATGGGGGCGATGTCGAAGTCGACCATCTCCGTGCGAAAGTTGTCGTAGGTGCCGAAGGTTACCGGGAGCCGGATCTGTCCTAGGGAGTTGGACGATCCGCCACCGACACCTGAGAAGGATCGACTGGGTCGCAGCCGCTCCTGAAGTATGTGGAGGAGGCTGAAAGTCTCGACGAAAAGCACACTGAGACCCGCGCCGCCATCAATGAGGGTCCTGGTGACGGCCACCCGGCAGATAGTGGGTGTGCACAGCAGCTGGAGCGCGCCAGAGCCGACCGGGTTGGTGGGGTGGTCTGCCGAGCTGAAGGTCAGGCCGACCTCGGGCGCCGCCCGGTCCAGGGGATCCCCCTGCCGTGCAGAGACGGTGCTAACCCGGCGGGCAAAGGGCTTGACGTGGCGACAGGTGGGCGGCGCCTGTGAGCCGCCCAGGAGGGCCACGACGACCGGAGGCGTCGGCGCCGTGGTGCAGTCACTCCGTCGCGCGGGTGGGTGCTGAGACGAGGCCTGCTGCTCGCCCCCCCCCCCCCCCCCCCGGGCGGCATTGACGGCGGGGGCCGTGGAACAACAAGGACGCCCACCGACGGGGGCCGTCTGGGCGACGCGAGAAGCGATGGCGGCCCGGCACTCGGCGCGGGCTCGACGAGCGTCTGACATGGATGCGACGGTCGGAGGAGAGCGGAGCGGTGGGAGACGAATTCCGGTGCACCCCTACCTGGCGCGCCAAATGTCGGATTTCGGGTTCCGGCAGACCCTTAAGGTTCGAACACTGGGGTGCGCGCGGAAATCTCGCCTTCAACCGCTCCGTCTCGATGGGATCTAAACTACTAAAAGAGCTGCACGAAAGACACAAGATTTATACTGGTTCGGGCCACCGATGTGGTGTAATACCCTACTCCAGTGTGTGGTGGATGGATTGCCTCCTGGGGCTGGTGTGGATGAACAATACAAGGAAGAATAGCCTCGCGAGGGTCTGTTCTTGGCTGTGGTGATGAACTGCTATGAAGAGTTCAGTCACCTTTCTCTCTCTCTTTCTCTCTCAGATCCCGGACCGAACAACCAAGAATCGAACCCCTTGCTATGTGGGTGGCTAGTCCTATTTATAGAGGCCCTGGTCCTCTCCCCAAATATTGAGCGGGAAGTGATCCAACAATGGCGGGCCAATTTGAAGGGGGACAGCGAGTACATCTATCCTGACAAAAGCAGTCTCCGCCTGCCAAAGGCTCTGGTGATGACGCCGCGCTGGGCTCCATGGTGACCTCCGTCTCGTAGTCCTCCTGGTCTTGGTCTCGTTGCACCGAAGTGGCAACCTTTGCCTGATGCCTCGGTACTCCACGGATACGCTTGCCCCCTTTGCACCAAAGAGGAAAGAGGGACGCTGCGCGCGCTGGCACCCGCCTGGTGCCCCGTGTCGTCATGGCTTGCGTCATGGGCACCTCGCGAGGTACCCCGCCTTGAACTCTCCGCCTCCTCGCGAGCCAGCCTGATGAGGCTCTGCCTGAGGATGCGCCGCGTCGTCCGCCTCGCGAGGCTTGGCCCCTCGCGAGGGTCTTGAGCCTCGTGTTGATGAAGATGGGCCGCGCTGGGCCCCCACTTGAGCCACGCCGCAGGCAGGCAAGTCTAGGGACCCCCGTTGCCAGAACGCCGACAGGGTTTGAATCCTTCAGGGAATTCATGATCCATTACTTCATCAGTGAAGCAAAGCGGGTGTGCGGCGCCTCTATGTTGGGCCACACTGCGGCTTAACTCCGAAGGAGTCCCATTGCGGTTTTCGGCCTGGTTGCGGCGAGGTGTGACACGTCCGAATAGGTAGCCATTGTGTGTCGAAGCATGTTTTCGTGATCCGTAGATCGGTCTTGCGCTTCCTGCTCTATTGTCCCAGTCCCTCTGCAGGTTATCTGGGTAATCGTGGCCTGCGTTATTCTTGCCTTTACAGCGAGGTGGGGCGGTCTGGTGTTCGGCTTGAGTTGCCTTTTTATCCAGACAAGGTTGCCGACGACCTGCTGTGTTGTGTGACAATGGTATGGGCTCCAACGCCCCGTCATCGGACTGGTAGAGCGATCTATGCTTTGGGTAGCTTTTGGCTGGGCAACTGAGGCCATATTCTTCGCCGACCAGGACTTCGGTCCATCTGTCATTGAGTAGGTCTTGGTCAGCTTGAAGCTGTTGCTGCTTCTTTTTCAGGCTCCTTGCCATAGCTATCAGCCTGTGCTTGAAGCGCTCCTGTTCGAGGGGCTCTTCAGGTACGATGAAGTCTTCGTCGCCGAGGCTTTCCTCATCTTCGGAGAGCGGAAGGTAGTTGTCGTCCTCCGATCCGTCGCTAGGCAAGGCCTGTTCGTCGGGGCTGGCTTGCCCGTTTTCCTGTTCCTCCTGCTTGAATGTTGCTCCCACAGGGTCTTCATTGCTTTCAGCGCCGTCCGGAGTACTATTTTCTCCAGCGCCATTGTTGATGCGGTGTGACTTGGGGCGCCGGAACTTAGACTATGACTCAGGAGTTTTGACCGGATCTCCTTTGTCTTTGTTGCGAGGCTTTTTAAGTGTATCGATCATGTACACGTCATGTGAGGGGGTGTCTGTCTTGCGTCCGAAGACTGGCGGATCTTGGCCTTGCTCCTTATCTGCATTGTCGTTTGGACCATCTATGTCTGCGGGGCCAGGAGTGGACATGTCGGTTAAGTCCTCGACAGTGGCTATGAAGTGGGTGGCAGGTGGGAAACAAAATTCTCCGTCGTCAACCCCTAGTTCGAGCCGGACATAGTTCGGCTGCGAGTCTCCCGTGAATGACATGTTCTTTAAAGAGTTTAACACGTCGCCCAAAGGTGAGTGCTGAAAGACGTTTGTGGCACCGAATTTGAAGATCGATAACCGATCTAGCTCGGTGTACGCAAGCGTATATGGTCCGGAATTTATAACCGGAGATGAATCCAGAGTTTCATTGATGCAGATATCGTGGGGTGACGAGTCCGTGTGCAGCTCCAATGCCGCAGATTTTGTGGCTTCGGATGGCATGATCTTCTCTGGTTCTAAGGTTGTTGCAGCAACAGGGACCATCTCCTGCATGTGATCCGATGAGAGATTTAAGTCATGTTCCTCAGAGCGAGGGGGAACGATCGTTGCGGTTTAAAATCCATTGAAGATCAAGTCTCCACGGATATCCGCGACATAGTTCAAGCTTCCAAATCTGACCTGGTGGCCGGGGGCGTAGCTATCGATCTGCCCCAGATGGCCGAGCGAGTTGGCCTGTGGTACGAAGCCGCCGAACATGAAGATCTGTCCGGGGAGGAAGATTTCTCCTTGGACAGCGTTGCTATAGACGATTGAAGGGGCCATCGAGCCTTTCGTCGACGACACAGTGGAACTCTCAATGAAAGCACCAATGTCGGTGTCAAAACCGGCGGATCTCGAGTAGGGGGTCCCGAACTGTGCGTCTAGGATCGATGGTAACAAGAGACAGGGGACACAATATTTACCCAGGTTCAGGCCCTCTCTATGGAGTTAATACCCTATGTCCTGCTTGATTGATATTCATGAATATGGGTGTTACAAGAGTTGATCTACCACGAGATCGTAATGGCTAAACCCTAGGAGTCTAACATGTATGACTATGGTAATGAATGTCTCCTTTTCGGACTATCCTGTCCGGTTTATATAGACACTGAGGGGATCTAGGGTTTACATAGAGTCGGTTGCATAAGAAGGAATATTCATAGTGGGTCGCCAATCTTCATAGTCGGTCGCCAATCTTCATAGTTCTCGGAATGACCTGAAACTTCACGAAACATCTTTTCGGAAATAATAAAAAATCCTTGCAAAAGATGAAGACCAGGGGTCCCACACCCTAGCCACGAGGGTGGGGGCGCGCCCCCTACCTCGTGGGCCCCCTGGAGCTCCTCTGACCTCGACTCCAACTCTATATATTTGCTTTCGGGGAGAAAAAAATAAAGAAGAAGGATTCATCGCGTTTTATGATACGGAGCCGCCGCCAAGCCCTAAAACCTCTCGGGAGGGCTGATATGGAGTCCGTTCGGAGCTCCGGAGAGGGGAATCTGTCGCCATCGTTATCATCAACCTTCCTCCATCACCAATTTCATGATGATCACTGCTGTGCGTGAGTAATTCCATCGTAGGCTTGCTGGACGGTGATGGGTTGGATGAGATTAATCATGTAATCGAGTTAGTTTTGTTAGGGTTTGATCCCTAGTATCCACTATGTTCTGAGATTGATGTTGCTATGATTTTGCTATGCTTAATGCTTGTCACTAGGACCCGAGTGCCATGATTTCAGATCTGAACCTATTATGTTTTCATCAATATATGAGAGTTCTTGATCCTATCTTGCAAGTCTATAGTCACCTATTATGTGTTATGATTCGTTAACCCCGAAGTGACAATAATTGGGATACTTACCAGTGATGAGAGTAGTTTGAGGAGTTCATGTATGCACTATGTGTTAATGCTTTGGTCTGGTACTCTATTAAAAGGAGGCCTTAATATCCCTTAGTTACCGCTAGGACCCCGCTGCCATGGGAGGGTAGGACAAAAGATGTCATGCAAGTTCTTTTCCATAAGCATGTATGACTATATTCGGAATACATGCCTACATTACTGTCGGGTGGTAGGTGCGACATATGCCAACGGGTGGCTTATCATTGTGGGAGCCAATAAAACATCGCCGGTGCCTGGAAACGGGATAAGGCGGAGACATGCACGCCGGCGAATCTTACCCAGCTTCAGGGCTCTCCGGGGAGATAACACCCCTACTGCTGCTCTGCAGGGTCTCCGCATGCTTACTAAATGAACAAGTAGCTACACAATGCTCCTTGAGCTGTTCGGGTGGGAGGAGGAAGAAGGGCACACCTTGCGTCTTCTCCTTGTGTGGTGTCTAAGTCTATCTAGAGAGTTCCCCCTTTTGCATGGGTGCACCGGGGGGTTTATATAGGCCTACCCCCCGGGGGTACAATGGTAATCCAGCTGGGCGCGGGGCCCAGCTGTCTGTGACTGTGCTCGCCGGCTTCTGCGCCGGCAGCTGGGGCCCGCCGACTGGTGGGTCCCGACGGCTGCCGGCTCCTTGGTCGACAGGCAGGCCCCACTGTCCAGGGCCTGGTTGGTGGCTGGTTACTGTTGCTCCGTGCTGTTGACGCAGGCTTGGTCGGGGTAAGCGTGGCTACAGTACCGCCGCCCTGGCGGGCGATTACTGTAGCCCCGCCGTATCTTGTCTCCTTAATGGGCGTCTCCCTCGAGGAGGATGGCGAGCCGGCTATGGGGGGGGCGGCTCTCCATCAGGCCGACTTGGGAGGAGGTGCGGCCGCCTCTGGTATCTCTCTGCCCGGAGGGGCCCACCGCCTCGGGGGCCACGCTGGTGGCCCGTCGTGGACAGCGTTGGGGCCGCCGTGGCAATAGTGCCGCGCCGGACGGGTCATGGCCACCCGTACGGCGCACTATACCAGGCGTGCTCCGGGTTTTGGGGGTGGCAGGCTCCACTGTAGCCACGCCCGGCTTCATCATCGCGGGGTGGACGCGTACCTTACGGGTACGGCCTTGACCGCTTTATGGGAGCCGGCTTCTTGGAGTCGGCCACTTTGCAGCCGGCTTGTCAGGACCCCGATTCCAAGTCACATCGATCTAGCCGGTAACACCTCATATCACTTTGCGGCCTCACGCACGGTATCCCACGGGTGACGCCTTACCATGGCCAGGGACCGTTTGTGCCTTTTGGCTCACGTATATGATAGTGTCGCTAGCATCCATATGACAGAGAACCCGGGCCAACATGGCTAGTCGTGAACCCAAAGCGGCACAGACCTATGGAGACAGGCATACATGAATCGCATCGAACATGTCGGTCATCAACGAGTGATTTCGGGCTGTAGCACTGGGCTAACAGGACTCCGGGGATCCCGGGCTGTAGCAGGCTAGGCAGGACTCCGGAGATCACTGCGTGACATTTCCCCGAAGGGACAGACATGGGGACGAAGTGAAACACATGCCGGCCAGTCAAGTGTCCTGAACAGTAGTGCTGGGCTAGCAGGACTCCGGTGAACCGGGTTGTAGCGGACTACTATGGCTCGAGGAACACTAGACTACATTTCCCCATAAGAAAGGCTGCGAAGGACAAACGACTAGATTGTCGGATCCCACTCATACCAAGCATTTCAATCATACACACAATATGCCCGATATGAGTACATACAACATGGCATCACAACAAAACTCTACAACTCAAGTACTTTATTTGAATGCTCCAGGGAGCCATACATAACATATTCATACAGATAGGGGTCACATGACCCGACACTCAAGTCATACAATCATACAAGCACATGCGGAAGCAACTAGTCTGAGTACAGACTCTAGAAAGAAAGAAGGCTTCTCGAAGCCTGTCTATCTACATAGGGCCCTCCATGGCCGGGATCACCACCTGGGTGGCTAGTCACTCGTCGACGTCAAGGTCTACATAAAACCCATCGGAGGGGGCAGTGTTGTCGTCTGAAAACAATAAATAAGCAAACATGAGTACAAAGGTACTCAGCAAGTCTTACATCAGAACCTACTATACATGCTCATTCTCAAGAAGGTGGTGGGGTTTATGCAGCAAGCCAGCTTTGACTCTTGGCTAAGCTATCCTACGGAACCTTTTTAGTAGAAATAGTTTTCGCACACGAGTCCACTACTCACCAACACAATACTCCACTGGGGATCCTCCCTCGACATCCTGCGAGAGGGCCATCCTCGGTACTCACACTTATCTTGAGTCTTTTAGTAGTATCCATTAACTTGTCTATGAACTGTATAGGCAACCAAGTAGTCCTTTACCGCGGACGCGGCTATTCGAATAGTTTTATACCCTGCAGGGATGTACTTCGTCATACACGCTTTCACCGCTTACCGCCGTCTACACGACATGTACTCGGCAACCTTCAAGCGGAAGCCCGGCAAGGGTGTCGGCCACGGCCTACCTAAACACCTAAGCCCCTAGTCCAGGGTTATCGCCTATCCAGGTTCCATCCGCAGGGAGTCCGGCCGAGGTTTCCACATACGGCCCCGAACGATGTGAACAAGGTTCCCGAGACACCAAACGGGTGACTCGGTACACCCGGCCATGGTGTATCTACCGCAACATAGCCCACCCCTAGGGTCAGCGCTACGCACGGCCGCCAACACATAACCTACAAACACCAGAAACTAAGTGCAGCTCCTGGACAGAGTACGAGGGTGACTAAGAAGCCGAGAGGGTCCGTTTGTTTTGGGCCCAATGTACGATAGTAACTGCATCTTAAATCACACATACAGATCTCAGTTCTTATGGACGGCCTCAATGAAACAACCCACCATGTACTCCTACATGGCCTCTCATCGATACCTTTACCAAACATGTTCAACACATCCCACATATTACTGACACAAGCATTTCACTCTAGCCCATCACCCAGATGAACCAGACCTGACACAACTCTAAGCATAGCAGGCATAGCAAGGTAGGAATCACAAAACATGGCTCAATCAACTCCTACACATGCTAGTGGGTTTCATCTAGTTACTGTGGCAATGACAGGTCATGTAGAGGATAAGGGTTCAACTACCGTAGCACACAACAATTTGAATCGTGTTGTCTTAATGCAGTAGCAAGAGCAGGAGCGAGAACATGGGTTGTATCGGAATGATCAATGGTTGCTTGCCTGATGGAGTGGTAACGGGATACTGCCCTTCAGTTGGATACTCGTGAATATTCTCGGAGGCAGAACCTACCAAGAAGGACACAACCGAGCACAATCAACACATGACGATATGCAACAATATGATGCATGCTATGACATGGCAATATGAATGTGTTTTGGCCTAATGCAAGCTAAAACAGAAAGGGGTGAACTCATTTGAATCCAAGATTCAAATATTAGCTCATTAATTATTGCATTTATAGGGCATTTCCTTATTCTTCTTAAACAGTAGGGTAAACTTGTTTTGTCATGCATGAAACCATTACAGATGGATAGATTGAATTTTTCTGATAATTTTTCATATATAATTTATCTCATTTGGAGTTATGGTTGAATTTCTATGAATTTTTGAAGTTTGACCTATTTTCTGGAATTTCCTGAATAAGAATAAAGCCAGAAAATCATTTACTGCGTCAGCATTGCGTCATGCTGACCTCAGCAGGTCAAAGGCGCCAGCCCAGGTCAAACCTGACTGGTGGCCCCTTCTGTCAGTCTCTCAGTTAAATAACATGATTAGATTAACACTAATTAGCTGTCAGTGGGGCCTGGGCCCACATGTCAGTGACTGAGTAGTTAAGATTTAATTAAGACTAATCCTAATTTAGTTAGCAGACCGGCCCCACCTGTCATAGACTCAGGGGGGTCTACCTGGGCCCACCCAGGGGTCAAACTCGCCGGCGTTGAGCCGCCGGCGAGGCCCGAGACGGTGGCGCAGCTCGGAAAACGCCTACAGGGCACGAGCGAGGCCGTTCTTGGGCTCGTTGGAGAGCTCTTGCAGTCGCACATCTAGTGGTGGTGGTGGCCGGGCCTACGGTGGCCGGAGACGACGATGGTGAGCTCCATGGCGGCGGCCGGAGTTCGGCCATGTGCGGGGTGTGGGCTGCGGCGTGCAAACGTGGAAACTGAGGCGCTAGCGAGGCACTACGCGATGTGGCAAGCACGTTGCATAGCACGGGATGACCAAATGGTCGCCGGAGCGGCGCCGGCGACAAGCTCGAGCGGAGACGAGCTTCGGCCAAGGTGGAACTATGGCCTAGAGGGTGCAAACGCATGGAAAAGAAGAGGAGAAAGGTGGCGGAGCTCACAGGGAGGTCGATGAGCAGCTCAGTAGGCTCGGGAGCGACCGGAGTGAGGCGAATCGATGAGCGGCGTCCGGCGGGTACCGAGGTTGAAGATGATCCGATGACGGCGATGCAGGGCCTCCGGCGATGCGTGGCTCGGTGGGGAGGACAAGGGAGCCGAGGCGAAGCTTATGGACTCATCGGAGGGGCGAGGGGAGGTCTCTGGCGACGGCTATGGCGATCGGCGGCGAGGGCCGCGCTCGGCCATCGTGGGAGAGGATGAGGGAGACGAGGGGAGAGTGAGAGAGGACGGGAGAGGATCGAGGGGGTCGCGTGGCATTTCCTGGACGTCTCCCAGCATCGACGGAAGCAGGAGGTGGCCGGCGTGTGGCCGCGGGCGCCGGCCACGCGCTCCGCGTCCTTCTGGCGCGAGGAGGACGACGACTGGCAGCGCCAGTAGGCTGGGCCGAGCCAGGTGGGCTGGCCAACACAGGTAAGGCCCAGGTGGGCTGCTTTCCCCTTTTTTTGATTTTGTTTTCTTTTCTATTATTCTGTAGCTTTAGGTCTTTAATTGAAATACCTAGGCACTTTCTAAAATCCTGAAAATAATTGTGGGCTCTATTGGGATTATTCCTAACAGCAAACAATTATTTCCAGAATTATTTGAGCACTTGAATTATTTAATAGCATTTAAACGCCCAAATTCAAATATTTATGAATTAAATCAGTGACCTTCTGTTGACCTAGAAAAATGTGCACCTATTTTCCCAAAGGTTCTAACCCAAGGCAAAGAGGGTGAACATTTTAGAAGGGCATTTCAGGTTCATTGAAATTATTTTTAGTAAACCCTAGTTGATTTCAGGGGGGTGCTGGGGGTTCTGCCTTCCCCATTTCAAGTTTCTGATGAAAGTAAACATGATGCACACTCTAATGCATGGACTAGCTAGGGTGTGACAACTCACCCCCACTCAATAGAATCTCGTCCCGAGATTTAGGATCATCTGGAAAGAAGGTGGGGTACTCAAGTCGAAGACGATCCTCCCTTTCCCAAGTGGCTTCTTCCTCGGAATGGTGTGACCATTGAACCTTGAGAAACTTGATATTATGACGTCGAGTGGTACGCTCGGCTTGATCAAGGATACGAACGGGGTATTCCCGATAAGAAAGGTTATCTTGTAAATCAAGCGTTTCGTGGTCCACTCCATGGATAGGATCCATGAAGCAACGCCTGAGTTGCGAAACGTGGAAGACATCGTGAACTCTGGAAAGATGCGGAGGTAGTTCCAATTGGTAGGCAACTTCTCCTTGTTTGGCAAGAATGCGAAAGGGTCCAATGTAACGAGGAGCCAATTTGCCTTTGATGCCGAAGCGATGGGTTCCCTTTAACGGAGTAACCCGGAGGTAAGCCTTCTCGTCAACTTCAAAGGTCATAGGCTTATGTTTATGATCATATTGACTCTTTTGGCGAGATTGGGCTGTTTTCAATTTCTCACGAATAACGCGAACCTGCTCTTCTGCTTCCTGAATCATATCCGGGCCAAAGAGTTGTCTTTCCCTGGTTTCTGACCAGTTAAGAGGCGTTCGACATTTTCGTCCATAAAGAACTTCGAAGGGAGCTTTGCCCAAACTAGCTTGATAACTATTGTTATAAGCAAACTCCGCGAATGGAAGGCATTTCTCCCAACTCATTCCGAACGAGATAACAGAAGCTCGGAGCATATCTTCCAGAATTTGATTGACTCGCTCCACTTGACCACTTGATTGAGGATGGAAGGCGGTACTAAAGGAGAGACGAGTTCCCATAGCATTTTGGAAACTTTCCCAAAATCGAGAGGTGAAGAGACTCCCACGGTCTGAGTTAATTTCCAATGGAACACCATGAAGAGACACTATTCGGGAGATGTATAAGTCAGCTAGCTGGCTAGCGGTGATACTCTCACGAACAGGTAGAAAGTGGGCTACTTTGGAAAGACGGTCGATCACGACGAAGATGGCATTATTCCCTCTCTTGGTCCTGGGAAACCCAGTGATGAAATCCATAATGATTTTATCCCATTTCCATTTAGGAATAGCCAAAGGTTGAAGGGTGCCAGCAGGCCGTTGATGCTCTGCTTTAACGCGAAGACAAACGTCGCAATTAGCAATGTATTGAGCGATTTCTCTCTTCATCCTAGTCCACCAAAACCTCTGGCGTAGGTCTTGATACATTTTAGTACTACCGGGATGAATGGTGAGAGGGGATTCATGAGCTTCCTTAAGGATCAGTCGCCTCAGGTTTCGCGCCTTTGGAACCACTAGGCGATTCCCAAAGTATACGACACCTTGATCATCAATGGAGAAACAATTCACGACTCCTTTCTTAATGTTTCTCTTGATACGGGAGATTCCCGGATCTACCTTCTGTGCCTTGATGACCTGATCCGTAAGGGTAGGTTTCGCCACCAGGGTGGATAGGAATCCTCGAGGAACAATGTGAAGATTAAGCTTACGAAATTCCTCATGGAGAAGTGGTTGACTTTGTTGTAACATTAGGTTGTTACAGTAGGACTTACGACTTAGTGCATCAGCCATGACATTGGCCTTGCCGGGGGTGTAAGTTATTCCTAAGTCGTAATCTGAGATCAACTCGACCCAACATCTTTGCCTGAGATTCAAATCTGGTTGGGTGAAGATATATTTCAAGCTTTGGTGATCGGTGAAGATCTCGCAACGATTACCGAGAAGGTAATGTCGCCAGGTTTTAAGTGCATGGACTACAGCTGCAAGCTCTAGATCATGTGTGGGATAATTTTCCTCATGTGGGTGTAATTGCCGTGAGGCATAGGCAATTACCTGACGATCTTGCATGAGTATGCAACCTAGTCCTTGTCGCGAGGCGTCGCAATAGATAATAAAGTCCTTGGAGAAATCTGGTGGTACCAGTACGGGAGCAGATGTCAGGCGTCTTTTCAGTTCCTGAAAACTGAACTCGCACTGTGGATTCCACTCGAACTTTTTATCTTTCTTGAGGAGTTCAGTTAGAGGTTTCGCAACCTTGGAGAAGTTCTCGACGAAGCGGCGGCAATAGCTCGCTAGGCCAAGGAAACTCCGAACTTGCTTGACCGATTCAGGTGGAGTCCAATCAAGGACGGCTTGAACTCACTCAGGATTGACAGCAATACCCTTACCAGAGATTACATGGCCTAGATAGGTCACTTCTGACAACCAAAATTCACACTTGGAGAATTTGGCATAAAGGCGATGCTCTCGAAGTTTCATCAATACCAGCCTTGGATGTTCGGCATGTTCCTCTTCATTCTTGGAGTAGATGAGTATGTCATCGAGGTATACTACGACGATTTTGTCCAAGTACTCCATGAAGACTGAGTTCGTTAACCAAGAAAAAGTAGCTGCGGCATTGGTTAAACTGAAGGACATGACGGTGTACTCGTATTGGCCGTAACGAGTAACAAAGGCCGTTTTGGGAATGTCCCCGTTTCTGATTTTGATTTGATGGTAGCCCAACCTCAAATCCATCTTGGAGAAAACTGAGGATCCAGCGAGCTGATCATACAGGTCGTTGATCCTGGGAAGCGGGTATTTGTTCTTGATGGTGACCAGATTGACAGGTCGGTAATCCACAACCATTCGATCCGTTCCATCCTTCTTCTTGACGAAGAGGATGGGGCAAGCCCAAGGAGAGGAACTAGGACGGATGAACCCCTTGTTCAAGGACTCATCGAGTTGGTTCTTAAGCTCGGCTAGTTCTAAGGGTGCCATCTTGTAGGGTCTTCTAGAAATTGGAGCAGTTCCTGGAACAAGGTCTATTACAAACTCAACATCCCTGTCGGGTGGAACGCCTGGCAGTTCTTCTGGAAAGACATCCGGAAAGTCTCGGACTACCGGAACATCCTCAAGATCTGGAAGAGGGTTGGCATTTAGGTAGTAAAGTTGGCGCTTGGCCACTCGAGTTAAGACATTAACTGTCTTGCCCGAGGGGTGAGTAAGTTGAACGGTTCTAGTGGCACAATCGATCTTGGCATAATGAGCCGACATCCAGTCCATACCCAAGATGATGTTTATGTCAGAGGACTTGAGAGCTATTAAAGATGCAAGGAAGACAAGTCTATCGACAAGAATTTTGTTCCCATGGCTTACCCTAGACGTTTGCCATCTAGAGCCAGGGGTTTGAATTTCCATGGTGGAGGGCATGTCACAGAATGTCGTGTTATGCAATCGAGCATAATTCTCGGATATGAATGAATGAGATGCTCCAGTATCGAAAAGAACAGATGCCGGATGGCAGTTAACAAGGAGCGTACCAAGGACGACGTTGGGATCCTCATGAGCTTCCTCAGCTGAAACATAATTGACATGGCCACGTGCAGTGGTGGCCGGCTTGGCATAGAAAGTCTTTCCCGCGGGCTTACCACGGCCAATGGACTTTCAGCTTGATTGGGGTTGTTCTGGGGACACTCTCGACTATAGTGACCCGGCTCTCCACACTTGAAGCATGTTACCACAGTGGGGCGTGGAGCAGCATTAGCAGCGCGGCCACCATAGGGCTTGGGCGGTGCGAATTGCTGGTTGGGACGAGGCGCCTCAAAGGATGGCCTCGGGGTGAATCTGGGTGGCAGTGCCGTGCTTGGAATCCACACCCGGCGCTTCTGAGCTCCAGAGCCGGATGAAGAGCCAAAATCACGGGAGTGCTTGCATGAAGCGTCATAATCAGTCTGGCCTGTCTCAGCACTGATGGCTTTATTAACCAACTTCTGAAAAGATGTGCACTCATGCAGACGAAGATCGCGGCGAAGCTCAGGGCTAAGTCCCTTGCGGAACCTTGCCTGCTTCTTGGCGTCAGTAGAAACCTCTTCAGGAGCATAGCGTGCTAGGTTCCCAAATTCACGACTATATGCATCCACAGTCAGTCTTCCTTGCGTGAAGTTGCAGAACTCCTCCCTCTTGCGATCCATGAGACCTTCCGGAATGTGATGCTCATGGGAAGCCTCACTGAACTCAGCCCAGGTAGTGATTTGACCGACCGGGCGCATAGCTTCGTAGTTTTCCCACCAATGGCTAGCGGGGCCTTCGAGATGATAGGCAGCATAGGTAACCTCGTCGGCTTCGGCTATGTTGGCAGAACGTAGCTTGTGGGTGATGCTGTGAAGCCAATCATCCGCGTCGAGGGGCTCGACGGAATGGTTAAACTTTGGTGGGTACAGCTTGATAAAGTCATTGATTGACACCAAGTCATTTCGTGGGTGGCGTGCAGTGTTCTGCTCAATCCGCTCCAGCAGGCGGTTGGTCTCACGCTTCTTTCTTTCCGCCTCCAGCATCACTTCGGCCAGAGAAGGCGGGTGAGGCAGATTTTCACCTCTAGCTGCACTGGCTTCCCCCTGCTCTGGGACAGCAGGGTTGCCGCGGGTGTTGACCATCCTAGGAGAAAACAAGACAACGGTTTAGACAAGGATGGCTCAAACTTAGCAAGGAAGTGCAGAATGTAATGGATAACACGGAATGCAGAGATGTTCATCCGTATGTCATGGTAATATAAAACTGCCATATATATACCAACGGTCATACGCATCATACATAGTTTAGTACAAGCCCAGGGAACAGTACAACTATGATGAAAGACGTTACATCTCATCGGAGGCATTCCAGGTTCCTATACATTATTTGTCTACACCTCCGGAATCGATTACATGCCAAGTCATATTCCACAAGTCACGCAGGACAGTGGAGATACAACTACTACAATACTAGTGGTACTACTACTAACTCAGACAGCTCCGTAGTAGTCCTCATAGAAGTCACCTCCATAGCCTGGAAGTTCAACGTGATCATCCGGAAACAGACGGTCCTGAGGAGCCTGTGGACCATAGGGGCTAGGATGAGGTCTTGGACCAACAAACGGTGGCCTGCGGGGACCACGGGGTGGGGTGATGCCTCCCACATCACGCCAATCCACCATGTCTGGCAGAGCTGATCTCACAGGATACAAATCCCTTGTATCCATACATCCAGCTTGCACCGCAGCTGCAAACCGAGTCAATGTGGCCCAATGATCAGCACGAGTATTAAAAAGCTCCAGCCTCAAGGCCCGATTCTCTCGGTCCTTATCTTCGAGCATCTCAGCGGTGGTACGAGTTAATGAGTCCTCCTGAGTGGAATCAGCATAGATAGCCTGAAGATACCCTTGCACTCCCGGAAGTGAAGCTGGCATGTAACGGAAGTCAGTGTTCCGAAGCAGGCCAGTCCGGACTCGCAAGATGGTCATCATGGAGTAGGCAGCATCCTGCACAGCCATCTCAACGGTAACCCCGAGTCCATAGGAACAGTGAAGGGGCTCGGTAGATCCAGGATAGGAAGGAAATATCCTAACGGTGCAGAAATACTGGCTTTGATTAAAGTCGCGGAACTGCTCTTCGACAGTGTATTCGGGATACCAACGGTATCCTGTCTCGATCATGACCCGGACTAACATAGCAGTATGACCGGGCACGTCGAGGCACCTGGTCAGGCGAACCACTTGGTTTTGAGGACGGTTGGCCATCTGAAAGCACAACCACAAGACAAAGACATCAGAATTCCTAGGGAAAATTGGACAGCATAACGGCTGTAAATGCTCAGAAAAAGATTTGAGACATCCACAACAGTTCACAATACCGCTCAACAGCATCATATCAAGGTTCTGATTCAAATAGCAACATACTAAAATAGTAGAAACTGGACTGGGACTCGTAGCAACAATCCTGTAAGCTACTACGGATTAGTAACACGTGAACCTGATAGAAGAAGAGAGCCTAGTCCTTAACCCACGTTGAATGAGAAGAGAATGACTCAGATCAGAGGCATAGGGTAAAGGAGTAAAAGAACCTTACGTTCCCTCCCACAATCAATTCCCTTACATATAACTAAAGCATTTCTAGACTCGACATCGACCAGTTTGGCTCAATGAACCTACAGGCAGTCCGGCTCTGACGCCAACGCTATCAGGACCCCGATTCCAAGTCACATCGATCTAGCCGGTAACACCTCATATCACTTTGCGGCCTCACGCACGATATCCCACGGGTGACGCCTTACCATGGCCCGGGACCGTTTGCGCCTTTTGGCTCACGTATATGATAGTGTCGCTAGCATCCATATGACAGAGAACCCGGGCCGACATGGCTAGTCGTGAACCCAAAGCGGCACAGACCTATGGAGACAGGCATACATGAATCGCATCGAACATGTCGCTCATCAACGAGTGATTCCGGGCTGTAGCACTGGGCTAATAGGACTCCGGGGATCCCGGGCTGTAGCAGGCTAGGCAGGACTCCGGAGATCACCGCGTGACATTTCCCCGGAGGGACAGACATAGGGACAAAGTGAAACACATGCCGGCCAGTCAAGTGTCCTGAACAGTGGTGCTGGGCTAGCAGGACTCCGGTGAACCGGGCTGTAGCGGACTACTATGGCTCGAGGAACACTAGACTACATTTCCCCATAAGAAAGGCTGCGAAGGACAAACGACTAGATTGTCGGATCCCACTCATACCAAGCATTTCAATCATACACACAATATGCCCGATATGAGTACATACAACATGGCATCACAACAAAACTCTACAACTCAAGTACTTTATTTGAAGGCTCCAGGGAGCCATACATAACATATTCATACAGATAGGGGTCACATGACCCGACACTCAAGTCATACAATCATACAAGCACATGCGGAAGCAACTAGTCTGAGTACAGACTCTAGAAAGAAAGAAGGCTTCTCGAAGCCTGTCTATCTACATAGGGCCCTCCATGGCCGGGATCACCACCTGGGTGGCTAGTCACTCGTCGACGTCAAGGTCTACATAAAACCCATCGGAGGGGGCAGTGTTGTCGTCTGAAAACAATAAATAAGCAAACATGAGTACAAAGGTACTCAGCAAGTCTTACATCAGAACCTACTATACATGCTCATTCTCAAGAAGGTGGTGGGGTTTATGCAGCAAGCCAGCTTTGACTCTTGGCTAAGCTATCCTACGGAACCTCTTTAGTAGAAATAATTTTCGCACACGAGTCCACTACTCACCAACACAATACTCCACCGGGGATCCTCCCTCGACATCCTGCGAGAGGGCCATCCTCGGTACTCACACTTATCTTAAGTCTTTTAGTAGTATCCATTAACTTGTCTATGAACTGTATAGGCAACCAAGTAGTCCTTTACCGCGGACGCGGCTATTCGAATAGTTTTATACCCTGCAGGGGTGTACTTCGTCATACACGCTTTCACCGCTTACGGCCGTCTACACGACATGTACTCGGCAACCTTCAAGCGGAAGCCCAGCGAGGGTGTTGGCCACGGCCTACCTAAACACCTAAGCCCCTAGTCCAGGGTTATCGCCTATCCAGGTTCCATCCGCAGGGAGTCCGGCCGAGGTTTCCACATACGGCCCCGAACGATGTGAACAGGGTTCCCGAGACACCAAACGGGTGACTCGGTACACCCGGCCACGGTGTATCTACCGCAACATAGCCCACCCCTAGGGTCAGCGCTACGCACGGCTGCCAACACATAACCTACAAACACCAGAAACTAAGTGCAACTCCTGGACAGAGTACGAGGGTGACTAAGAAGCCGAGAGGGTCTATTTGTTTCGGGCCCAATGTACGGTAGTAACTGCATCTTAAATCACACATACAGATCTCAGTTCTTATGGACGGCCTCAATGAAACAACCCACCATGTACTCCTACATGGCCTCTCATCGATACCTTTACCAAACATGTTCAACACATCCCACATATTACTGACACAAGCATTTCACTCTAGCCCATCACCCAGATGAACTAGGCCTGACACAACTCTAAGCATAGCAGGCATAGCAAGGTAGGAATCACAAAACATGGCTCAATCAACTCCCACACATGCTAGTGGGTTTCATCTAGTTACTGTGGCAATGACAGGTCATGTAGAGGATAAGGGTTCAACTACCGTAGCACACAGCTGTTTCAATCGTGTTGTCTTAATGCAGTAGCAAGAGCAGGAGCGAGAACATGGGTTGTATCGGAATGATCAATGGTTTCTTTCCTGATGGAGTGGTAACGGGATACTGCCCTTCAGTTGGATACTCGTGAATATCCTCGGAGGCAGAACCTACCACGAAGGACACAACCGAGCACAATCAACACATGACGATATGCAACAATATGATGCATGCTATGACATGGCAATATGAATGTGTTTTGGCCTAATGCAAGCTAAAACAGAAAGGAGTGAACTCATTTGAATCCAAGATTCAAATATTAGCTCATTAATTATTGCATTTATAGGGCATTTCCTTATTCTGCTTAAACAGTAGGGTAAACTTGTTTTGTCATGCATGAAACCATTACAGATGGATAGATTGAATTTTTCTGATAATTTTTCATATATAATTTATCTCATTTGGAGTTATGGTTGAATTTCTATGAATTTTTGAAGTTTGAACTATTTTCTAGAATTTCCTGAATAAGAATAAAGCCAGAAAATCATTTACTGCGTCAGCATTGCGTCATACTGACCTCAGCAGGTCAAAGGCGCCAGCCCAGGTCAAACCTGACTGGTGGCCCCTTCTGTCAGTCTCTCAGTTAAATAACATGATTAGATTAACACTAATTAGCTGTCCGTGGGGCCTGGGCCCACATGTCAGTGACTGAGTAGTTAAGATTTAATTAAGACTAATCCTAATTTAGTTAGTAGACCGGCCCCACCTGTCATAGACTCAGGGGGGTCTACCTGGGCCCACCCAGGGGTCAAACTGGGTCAAACTCGCTGGCGTTGAGCCACCGGCGAGGCCCGAGACGGTGGCGCAGCTCGGAAAACGCCTACAGGGCATGAGCGAGGCCGTTCTTGGGCTCGTTGGAGAGCTCTTGCAGTCGCACATCTAGTGGTGGTGGTGGCCGGGCCTACGGTGGCTGGAGACGACGACGGCGAGCTCCAAGGCGGCGGCCGGAGTTCGGCCATGTGCGGGGTGTGGGCTGCGGCGTGCAAACATGGAAACTGAGGCGCTAGCGAGGCACTACGCAATGTGGCAAGCACGTTGCGTAGCACGGGATGACCAAATGGTCGCCGGAGCGGCGCCGGCGACAAGCTCGAGCGGAGACGAGCTTCGGCCATGGTGGAACTATGGCCTAGAGGGTGCAAACGCGTGGAAAAGAAGAGGGGAAAGGTGGCGGAGCTCACAGGGAGGTCGATGAGCAGCTCAGTGGGCTCGGGAGCGACCGGAGTGAGGCGAATCGATGAGCGGCGTCCGGTGGGTACCGAGGTTGAAGATGATCCGATCACGGTGATGCAGGGCCTCCGGCGATGCGTGGCTCGGTGGGGAGGACGAGGGAGCCGAGGCGAAGCTTATGGACTCGTCGGAGGGGCGAGGGGAGGTCTCTGGCGACGGCTACAGCGATCGGCGGCGAGGGGCGCGCTCGGCCATCGTGGGAGAGGATGAGGGAGACGAGGGGGAGAGTGAGAGAGGACGGGAGAGGATCGAGGGGGTCGCGTGGCATTCCCTGGACGTCTCCCAGCATTGACGGAAGCAGGAGGTGGCCGGCGTGTGGCCGCGGGCGCTGGCCACACGCTCCGCGTCCTTCTGGCGCGAGGAGGACGACGACTGGCAGCGCCAGTAGGCTGGGCAAGCCAGGTGGGCTGGCCAGCACAGGTAAGGCCCAGGTGGGCTGCTTTCCCCTTTTTTGATTTTGTTTTCTTTTCTATTATTCTGTAGCTTTAGGGCTTTAATTAAAATACCTAGGCACTTTCTAAAATCCTGAAAATAATTGTGGGCTCTATTGGGATTATTCCTAACAGCAAACAATTATTTCCAGAATTATTTGAGCACTTGAATTATTTAATAGCATTTAAATGCCCAAATTCAAATATTTATGAATTAAATCAGTGACCTTCTGTTGACCTAGAAAAATGTGCACCTATTTTCCCAAAGGTTCTAACCCAAGGCAAAGAGGGTGAACGTTTTAGAAGGGCATTTCAGGTTCATTGAAATTATTTTTAGTAAACCCTAGTTGATTTCAGGGGGGGTGCTGGGGGTTCTGCCTTCCCCATTTCATGTTTCTGATGAAAGTAAACATGATGCACACTCTAATGCATGGACTAGCTAGGGTGTGACACGGCTTCTTGCAGTGGGCCCTCCCACAACTTTCTTCATGAGGGTAAGGGGCGGGCCGCCCCCGAAGCCGGCCTAGAAGATAGCCGGTAGGGGGGAGGCGGCCCCAGGTCTTGAGTCCTCTTGAGAGCCGGACGGGCTCGTAATTTTTTCAGATGGGCCAGGGGAAGCCGGCTAGGCTACCCATGGCTATTTACTCCGACAGTAGTCCCCGAAGCTGAGCGAGCTTCGCGGCGGACAGAGGGACAAGAAGCTTGGTCAGCTTCATACCCTGAGGAGCCGACCTCGCCGTCGTAGGCCGACTTCAGAGAACTTTTTATGTTTTATCAACATGACCGTGGTTGACCCACAGGCTGCCCGCGGGCCCCACGACGGGCCACGTGGCGGAGAAGTCCTGCCGTCGCACGCGCGCGACGGGACGCCGCCGCAGGCCCGGGCCCGCCACTCCCTGGCCTCGGCCCGAGCGCAGATCTTCTGTGGCCCGAGGGGACTGCTCGCCTTCCCGCGGCCGTTTCTTCTTGTCTTTAGTGCGTAATAAATGCGGGGCGTGGGGGAAGTGGGCACGATCGATCCCCACGACCCCCCACGCCGCGCCTCCTTGGCTCCGGCGCACGAGCCTACAAGTAGGAGGGGGAGGGGGAGAGGCAAAGGCTCGCTCGCTCCCCCGCTCCCCGTCCTTCCTCGTTCTCTTCTCTTCTCCTTCCTCTCGCGCCCAACGCAACTTCCCGTCCCAGCTTCCCCACGCCTCCATGTCCATGGCGCTGTCGAGCTCGTGGGACGGCTCCAACGTCCATGACGAGCACATAGAGTTTCTCCGCCGGACCCGCCGCCTGCCCGCCGCCAACCTCGTGCAGGTTCGTCTGGCGCCGGAGACGGAAATCTCGCCGGCGCCGGAGGAAGGCGAGCGGGTCGTCTTCCGCGCGCATTACCTGCGCGGCTTTGGCCTCCCGACGAGTGGGTTCATGCGTTCCTTCCTCGACTTCTACCACCTCCAGCCGCATCACCTCACCCCCAACGCGGTGATGCTGCTGTCGGCCTTCGTCTCCCTCTGCGAAGGCTTCTTGGGAGTGCTGCCCACGCTGGAGCTTTGGGCGGAGCTCTTCCAGAACAAGCTCGGCACCGTCATCGCCGGCGTGCCCGCCCCCTGCGGGGCCTTCATCGCGATGAAGAGGTCAGGCGAGAACAACCCCTTCCCGCACATCCCTTTAATCCAATCGGTGAAGCTCTGGCAAAAATCATACTTCTACGTGAAGAACATCGCCTCGCAAGGAGACCATGTTAATCTGCCGGCTTACGTAGCCGGCCCGCCGGCTGGGAGGCAGCCGTCCTGGGGCTTCAGATCCAAGTCCTAATATCCGGCTGGGAACGCCGCCATCGCCTGGCTTCGAGTAATGATTCAGTCGGAAGGCCTGCGCGGAGCCGACTTGGTGGCCGCCTTCGTCGAGCGCCGGATCCTTCCCCTTCAGAGCCGGCCCCACATGCTATGACAGATGAGCGGCCGCTTCGACCCATGCCGGCTGAGCACATGGGACATGCCCCATGCCGAGGTAGCGCTCATGGTAAACTACATCGCCAACCTCAAGCTCGCCGACGACTGGCAATACGGCAAGGCGCCGTACTCTCGCGCCCATCCGCCGCCTGTGGTAAGCCTTTCTTTCTATCTTCTTTCTGCCATCAGCCGGCTTCATGTCGGCCGGCTTCTGACCAGGCGGTTCCTTTTTAGAACCCTCTTCTTCCGCCGCCAGCCAGGGCGGCAGGAGTCAAACGCCGGTATGCCCCCGACCGTACGGTAGATGACATTGACGACCCGGATCTGGGGGCGGCCGCCATGGAGGACGCCGCCACGGGGGACGTCGCCGAGCCCGGAGGCACGGGGCTCTCAGCCAGTTTTGACGACTGGCCGGATGACGCCGACGTCGAAGAAATCCCGCGCCGCCAGCCGGCAGCCGATCGTCACAGCGCGGGCTCCTCCACCGCGCCGGCTGCCGGTGGTGGAACGTCGAAGCGCCGGGCCGCGCTTCCTCTCTTCGGCAGCCGGCCGAAGAAGACGAGGGCCTCCGCCGCGGCAACGAAGCGAGACGAGGCGGCGGCGAAGGCGGCCCGCTTCCGGAGGACGGTGAAGCAGCCTCAGGCGGTTTCGTCGTAAGTTTTCGGCTATTTGCGTGCTTGTCTTTTGTTGTCTTCTTTGTTCTAACCCTCCTCCAATTTCTGAGCAGGGCGCCGCTTTCCCTTGAACGGGGCCCAGGCGGCTCTGTGGTTGGGCCGGGTGCTGGATCTTCAGGGCCCCACCGCGTGGACCCCCGCGCCGACCTTGCAGAGGCCACGGAGCGGAACGCCCGTGAAGGGCGAGAGGAGAGGGAGGCGGTGGAGCGCGAGGCCGCCCAGGCGGCGAAGGAGCGGGCCGATGCGGCAGCCGAGACTCCATCGGAGCGGGCGACCGCGGAAACGGAGGCGGAGGGCACGCGTAGCCAGCCTCCGCTGCTCGCCATCCCCCTTTGCACCGTGGACCCGGACATCCCGCTGCCCATGGCGGAGGAGATCACACCAGATCAGCCACCGGTGCAAAGGGAGGAGCTCTTCGAGGTCTTCGCAGAGAGGACGCCGCCGGCAGCGCCAACCGGAGCGGGCAAAGGCGGCCAGTCGGCGGCGGCGCCGGAGGAGCCGGCCCGGGGCGCACCCAAGGCCGGAGCCGGTCTTGAGATTCAGCTGGCGGCGAGCCAGCGCGCCGGAGAGAACACGGCCCCGCCGGACACGCGTCAAGCCGCGGGTGCCAACCAGTCGGCAGAAGCCTTGGAGGCGGCCAGCTCTGCCACGTCCGGGTGGACACCCAGCGGAGGGAGTGGCGAGCTGAACGTGGCGGCCCAAGAGGTTCGGAGCCGGCTGCAGGCTCAGGCCGCCCTCCTGCAGCAATATACTCAGGAGTTCTTGTTGACGCGGTCTGTTATCCGGGTAAGTTTTTCGCTTGTCGACCGCTCTGGTCCTCTGGTTTCTTCCGTGGGGGCGCGCCAGCACACCCACTGGGTGTAGTCCCCGAGATCCGGGCCGACTGCGGCGCAGTCGGGTCGGATCTTTCTTGACGACTATCTTAACCCTGTCTTCTGTTTGATCCTTAGGATTATCACAACTCTCGTGCTGCCGCCTTCAACTCCCAGGCTCAAGAGCTGGGCCGGAGGACCGATGACCAGGCCCGCAGCCGTCGTAAGTACTTTGCTCTTATCTGTCTCTTGTGGGGGCGCGACAGCACACCCACTGGGTGTAGTCCCCGAGATTCGGGCCGACTGCTGAGCAGTCGGGTCGGATCTTCCTTGATGACCTTTCCCTTATTGATTTTTTCTCTTTGTCTCTTGCTCATGCAGGGGCCAACGCCGACTTGCGGAGGGAGCTCGGCGAGGCGCAGACCGCTCTTCGCGCCAGGGACGCCGAGTATGCCGACCTGGTCCAGGAGCGCGACCACCTGGTCAACAAAACTGGCCGGCCCGGAAGAAAACCACAAGGCGGCCCTGCAGAAGGCGCAGGACAGCGAGGCTGCCCTGAAGGCGGAGTTTGAAGTCAAGGAGGCGAGCTGGGCCGAGACGCGTCAGGCGCGGGAGGAAGGCTTCGGCCGAATCGAAGACCTGATCAATGGTAAGCCACTTTTCTTGCCCTTCCTCCATCTGCTAGCCGCCTAGAGTTTTATTCTGACTTGTGCTTGTTACTTTGCGCAGATTACTTTCCCGGCCATTCCGTCCTCGCCACCCAAGCCATCGAGGCCCATCGCGAGGCGCGCCGTCAGGCTGGAGTTGTCATTGCGCCGGATGCAAATCGAACGCTAGCGGAGCAGCTCATTGCTGTCCAGGCGCGACTGCAGCCGGTCCATCGGATGCTCCGCCGGCTCCAATGTGCTGGGGCGCAGGTGCTGGCCGCGCTCTGGCCCGGCCAGATGATCCCCCGCACCCCAAGCCGGACCGCCGACTGGCTGGAAGTCGCAGTCGCCGCTTCGAAGCTTGGAAGGCGTCGGCAGCCCGTCTTGGAGCCGGGTGTGCGTTGGAGTTCGTCCGCGCATGGTACCCAGGGCTAAGCCTGGACCAGCTACGAACTTGGCGGCTGGAGGCCGACGCGGAGCTGGAGAAGGTACGGTCGGCGATCGCCCAACGCACCTCGACGATCGCCGAGTGCACCGACACCAGCGTCTTCGCGCCCGAACTTAATGACGATGGCGTCGCCCAGCCGGAGGAGTGGTTCGGGCTGAACCCGGCGGAGGGCGAGGACTCGGCCGAGGAGATCGCCTACAGCGACGAGGGCGAGGATGACGAGGAGGACGGTGAAGACGCCAAGCCGGCCAGTGGAACGACCGACCGTCCTCAAGCCGACCGTGCCTCCAGCAAGGAGACGCACGGAAGCGCGCCCTCTGCCGGAGGCGGTGATCATGCCGAAGTTGGTCAGCCGGCCGCTCCTTCAGCCGGCGCGACCGTCTCCCCCGCCCAGCCTGGCTCGTCAGCTGCCCCGCCGGCTTGATCTGCCGTCTTTGTTGTTCCTGCTTTTGTCTTTTTGAACAACTTTAAGTTTTCGCAATTCCACCCACTGGGGGTGTATCAAACTATGTTGGATGCTGACCTCTCTGGAGGTCCTTTGTGTAAATATTATTGTATGCATGTTTTGGTTTCCATTCGAGTGCACTTTTCATCCTTAGGCTTTTTCCTTTGCTGCCTTCCCACTTTGGGAAGGCAAGTACTCGAGCTTTCTTGGATTTGAAGCGAACCGAATGCAAGCCGGCCGGCCGGCTACTCTGGTAGTCGGTCGGCTGGAGGCGGCAAGCCGGCTTTCGTTATATAAGTCCGTTAGTCCCTAGCCGTTTTTCGTATGCACACCCTTTCCGTCATATGACTCTTGCCAGCCGGGCAGCCGGTTCTTCGAACTGCGATTTTGGCAAGAGCCAAGCCTGGGTGTCGGCACATTACTTGTCTGACCGCGGGTAGGACTCCTAATATAACTCCAGTCGGCTAGTCCCCGGGCCGACTCGTCGAACCCGGTGCCGGACGAAATAAATAAATGAAAAGGCAATATCATACACATGATAATTTTCATTCATAGATAAAAGATGGCAGTCCCCGAGTCCTCCTCGGGGAGCCTATTGTCTCGTACTTAATACAAAAGTTGACGCGATACATACTGTATTTGAACTGTAAAATCTTCGAAGGAGGTTGGCATTCCATGGTCGTTCCGACTCCTTGCCGGAGTCGTCTCTCTTGCGTGCCTTGGGCTTCTGCGCGTCGATGAGGTAGTAGGCATCGTTGCCTAGAGCTTTGCTGACGATGAAGGGGCCTTCCCAGGGGGCTGCGAGCTTGTGCTGGCCGGCTGTTCGCTGGATCAGATGGAGCACAAGGTCGCCCTCCTGGAAGGATCTTGGCCTGACCTTCCGGCTGTGGTAGCGGCGCAAACCCTGCTGGTAGATGGCATACCGGCTAAGGGCTAACAGCCGGCCTTCTTCCAGCAGGTCGATGCCGTCTTCTCGTGCTTCTTTGGCATCCGCCTCCGTGTACATGGTTACCCGAGGTGAGTCGAACTCGATGTTTGTTGGGATGACTGCCTCAGCACCGTACACGAGGAAGAAAGGAGTGAAGCCAGTTGATCTGTTTGGGGTAGTACGCAGACTCCATAGGACAGCCGGCAGCTCGTCGAGCCAACAGCCGGCTGAACGCTCCAGAGGTACGACCAGTCGGGGTTTGATGCCGGAGAGGACTTGGCCGTTTGCTTGCTTGACTTGGCCGTTTGACTGCGGGTGGGCGATGGACGCAAGGTCCAGCCGGATACCTTGTGTAGCGCAGAATCGTGCCAAGGCTCCTTTGGCAAAATTCGTGCCGTTGTCGGTGATGATGCTGTGCGGTACGCCGTACCGGGTTTTTATATCTGCAATGAAAGTCACCGCAGTCGGCCCATTCAGCTTCTTGATCGGCTTTGCCTCGATCCACTTGGTGAATTTTTCCACGGCGACGAGCAAATGTGCCATGCCGCCGCGCGCCATCTTGAATGGGCCCACCATATCCAGTCCCCAGATGGCAAAGGGCCAGGTGAGGGGAATGGTCTTGAGTGCTGAAGCCGGCATGTGTTGCTTGGAGCTGAAAAGCTGGCAGCCTTTGCAGTGTTTGACTAGCTCTTTGGCGTCGTCCAAAGCAGTCGGCCAGAAGAAACCGTGGCCGAAGGCTTTGGCGACAAGTGATCTTGAGGCGGCGTGGTGGCCGCACTCTCCCTGGTGTATATCCCTGAGGATTGCAATGCCCTTCTCCTGCTCGACGCATCGCTGTAGGACTCCGGTGACACTGCGCTTGACAAGTTCTCTGTTGACGATTGTGTATGCTCCGGCTCGACGTTGGACTTGCCTCGCTTCTGTTTTGTCAGCCGGCAGATCTTGGTTCACTAAGAAGTTGAGGACGGATTGAGCCCATGATGAAGCTGCAACCTCCCCTGCCGCCAATGTGGCTACAGCCACCAGGGTGGGCGGGCTGGGTGATGAAGTGCTGGAGTCGGCCGCCGCTTGTTGTGCTGAAGAAGTCCCTGGGCCGGCTACCGCAGTCCCCGAGCTGGGTGCGGCAGTCCCCGAGCCGGCTACTGCAGTCCCCGAGCCGAGTACTGAAGTCCCCGGGCCGACCGCTTGGTTCTTCGAGCCGGACCCGGCCCTGTCGGGGTCGAGCGGCACGAAGATGGAGTCGGATTCTGGAGACGGCTTGATGGATGGCTTGAGGAGGCATTGTAGGGCGACGCCGGTTGTTATTGCTTGCCGCATGGAGCCTATTCGGGCCAGGGCATCTGCTGGCTCGTTGTCGGCTCGCGGTACGTGGAGGAATTTGCATCCATCAAAGTACCCACTGATTTTCTGCACTAGGAAGCAGTAGCTTGCCATGTTTGCGTCCTTGGCGTCCCAGTCGCCAGATGATTGCTGAACCACCAAATCCGAGTCGCCATAACACAGGATCCGGCGGATGCCGAGTTCCTTGGCAAGCCGGAGCCCATGTATGAGCGCCTCGTACTCGGCTACGTTGTTGGAGGCGGCGAAGTGGATCTGCAGCGTGTATCTGAGCTTGTCGCCCTTAGGAGAGGTAAGGACGACGCCGGCTCCCAAGCCGGTGCGCATCTTGGATCCGTCAAAGTGCATGCGCCAATGGGTGGAGTCAGGAGCTGGTGGTAAGTACTGGGTCTCGGCCCAGTCGACGAGGAAGTCGGCCAGTGCTTGTGACTTGATGGCGGTGTAGGGTTGGTAGAAGATCGTGTAAGGGGCCAGCTCGATGGCCCACTTAGCCACCCGGCCGGATGCATCCGGCTGCCTATGATCTCGGCCAGCGGGGCAGTGCATACGACCATGATGGGATGTTCTTGAAAGTACGGCTTTAGCTTCTTGGCGGTGAAGTACACGCCGTAGCACATCTTCTGGTAGTGCAGGTAGTTCTGCTTTGAGGCGGACAGCACCTCGCTCAAGTAATACACCGGCCTCTGGACTGGCTGGGCTCGGCCTTCTTCGGGGCGTTGGACTACAATGACGGTGCTGACCACCCGGCTAGTAGTGGAAATATAAAGGAGCATGGGCTCTTTCTCAGTCGGCGCCGCCAGGACAGGCGGCGTGGCCAGCATTTTCTTCAGCTCGTGGAAGGCTTGGTCGGCCTGGTCATTCCACTCGAAGTGAGTGCTCTTCTTCATGAGGCGGTAGAGAGGGAGAGCTTTCTCTCCAAGCCGGCTGATGAAGCGGTTCAAAGAGGCCAGGCACCCGGTGAACTTCTGGATTTCTCGAAGCTTGGTTGGGATCGCCATCCTCTCGATGGCCTTGATCTTTACTAGGTTGCACTCGATGCCGCGTTCAGAGACCAGAAAGCCTAGGAGCTGGCCAGCTGGCACTCCGAACACGCATTTCTCCGGGTTGAGTTTGATTCGGAACCGGCGCAGGATCTCGAATGTCTCTTTCAGGTCTTCCAGCAGAGTGTCGCGCTTCTCCGTCTTCACCACGATATCGTCCACATAGACGTGGGCGTTTTTGCCGAGCTGCGTGAGGAGGCACTTCTGCATGCAACGCTGAAAGGTGGCGCCGGCATTCCTCAAGCCGAACGTCATGGTCAGGTAGCAGAAGGCTCCGAATGGCATGATGAAGGCGGTCTTCAGCCGGTCATCCGGGTTCAGTTTTATCTGGTGGTATCCTGAATAAGCATCCAAAAAACTCAATAGCTCGCATCCGGCTGTGGAGTCTATCACTTGGTCAATTCTGGGCAGGGCGAAGGGATCTTTGGGGCAGGCTTTGTTGAGGCTTGTGTAGTCTATACACATGCGCCACTTGTTATTCTTTTTCAGCACGAGAACCGGGTTCGCGAGCCACTCTGGGAAGAAAACTTCCATGATGAAGCCGGCTGCAAGAAGCCGGGCTATCTCCTCCCCTACGATCCTTCTCTTCTCCTCTGACAGTCGGCGAAGAGGCTGCTTGACTGGTTTGGCGTCCTCCGGCACATGTAATTTGTGCTCGGCGAAATCCTTCGGAACACCCGGCATGTCCTTGGGGGACCATGCGAAGATATCCCGATTCTCACGGAGGAAATCGACGAGCTCGCCTTCCTATTTGCTGTTTAGGCTCGCCCCAATGACGGCAAACCTCTCGGGGTGCTAGGGGTCGAGCTGTATTTTCTTGGTCTCCTTGGCCGGCTGGAAAGATCCTTGGGCATCATACTCCTTGGAGTCGGCGGGCTGGCTCTGCTGCTTGCTAGCCAGGGCCACGACCCGGTCCAGTGTCTTCTTTTCTTCGGCAATCACGAGGGATTCGGCCAGCCGGCTGCTGGCCGCGGCGCAGTCGGCGGACTTCTTGTAGTCGCCGGTGATGGTGATGATGCCCTTGGAGCTTGGTATCTTCATCTTGAGGTATGCGTAGTGGGGGACCGCCATGAACTTGGCCAAGGCGGGTCGGCCAAGCAAGGCGTGGTAAGGGCTCTCCAGGTCCACCACCTCGAACCAGATCGCTTCCCGACGGAAATGATCCTTGCCCCCAAAGAGTACATCGATCTTGATCTTGCCAATGGGGGCGCAGGACAAATCGGGTACGATGCCGTGAAACACCGTTCGAGTCGGCACAAGCTGTTTTGTCTTGACACCCAACTTCTCCAGGGTGTCGTGGTACAGGATGTTGATGATGCTTCCGCCGTCGATCAGCACGTGGGAGAAGCGGGCGGCGCGCGTGTCCGTCACGAGGGTGGCCTCCATGACAAAAGCGTAGGAGCCGGGGGACGGCATCACCTCTGGGTGGTCGGCCCGGCTCCAGCTGATGGATTTCTCTTACCAATGCATGTGTCCGGCTGGGTTAGCGGCGGCCACATTGACTTCTTGATGCTCTCGGTGCTTGCTGCGCCGGTCTTCGGGATGGCTCGTAAAGACGACGTAAGATGCTTTCTCGTCGGGGAACTCGTCCTGCACGGCGTCGACCGCGGGCCGAACGGCCTTGGGCGGCGGAGCCGGCAGGCGAAGTCGGCGTGAGCCCTTCGCCCTTAGAGATTCGGGCGAGCCAGTTACACTTTCGGGTTGTATGGTTGGACGGCTTCGCGCCGCTATGGAACTTGCACGGGGCGTCAAGAGTTTGTTCGTAGGAGAAAGCTGGCTGCCAAGCCGGCCGGCCGCCCTTGGGTTTCTTGGGCGCGGGCCGCCCCTCAGGCGGCGCGTCTTCGACCGTGGCCACCTGCCGGCTAGCGGGAGGCGGCGCAGGGCCTTTGCGCTTCTGGTCATTCTGGTGTTGGCGTCGGCCGGAATCTCCCGTCGGCATTTGGGGCGCCGGATTAAGCACTTTCCCGGATGTGTCCACCCGGAGCTCGGTCTTCATCGAAGAGTCGGCGGTGGCGTACTTGTCGGCGATGTTCAGGAGCTCGTCGAGGGTAGTCGGCTCGTCGCAAAGGAGCTTGTGCTTGAGGAGGGTGCCCTCTCGGCACCCGGCAGTGAAGTATTCGATGGCTTGCACCTCGTGCACCCCTTCACAAGAATTGCGGAGCTCGGCCCAACGCGTGAGGTAGTCGCGGGTGGACTCGGCTGGGCCCTGTACGCACAGGGAGAGCTGCCTGGGCTTAGGAGCCCGCTTGTAGGTGCTGGTGAAGTTGCGAATGAAGGCTTCAGTGAAATCTACCCAGCTGTTGATGCTGAGAGGCTTGAGGTTGTTGAGCCAAGTCCGTGCCGTGCCTTGCAGCATGAGGGACACGTACTTCACGGCAACGCGCCAGTTGCCGTTGGCGATGCTGACGGCTGTGGAGTAGTCGGTCAGCCAGTCTTCCGGCTTCACCGAGCCGTTGTACTTGGGCGTGTCTCTCGGGAGCTAGAACCCTTTAGGGAAGGGCTCGTCGCGGATGCGGGGGCCAAAACAGGGCGGGCTGACATCGTCTTCTTCTTCTAGTGCCAGGGATCTGGCCAGGCGGTCGATCCGGTGGCGGGCGTCATTCTCTCCGACTCCTTTTCGGTGACCTAGCCGGCCGCTGAGAGTCGGGTGTGTCACTGGAGGCGGGGTGGGGTATCTCTCTCCACGAGCTCGAGGCGGAGGCGGGCTGCCCTGCCATTCCATGGCTCGGGGACGGCCGTCCGCGTCTCGCTCGATGGAGATTCGGGTCCGGCTTCGGCTGGAAGCCGGCTCTTTATCGCGCCGCGCGCGGGTGTTGCTCGTAGTCAGCGACCGGGAAGTCGCGCCATGATCGCGGCGCGGGGAGGGCTCCCCGCGCAGGCGTCGGCTTCGTGCCGCCGAGCGGCCGCGTCAATTAGTTGCTGTATGCGCCGCGTCATGTGGGGGAGGTCTTCGGCTTCCAAGCCGTCCAGCTCGTCTATGGCCACCTGGGCGGCGCACAGGTTCTCGAGCGGAGTGGCGTAGACCGGGTGATCGACTCCAAGCGTGTCGGCGATGATGGCGCCGCGTTGCCTGACAGCACCAGCCCGGCTTGGGCCAGCCGGGGCCAGCGTGCCGAAGGCGGCTCGGTCAGCTTCGCGCTGGTAGGCCTCAGTCGAGAGTCTTACGGAGGCCAGCCGCCAGCCCTCCGCGAGGAGGGCGAGGCGGCGTGCCTCCAGTACTTCGTCGTCGGCATCAGCCGGGAGGGGGACGGACAAGTCGTGGGCTGCCACACGCGGGGCGTCGTGGGCGCCCTTGTCGGCCGGGCCGTCATGGCCGATAACCATCACCTCAGTGGTGACAGTATCGCAATCGCCGGCCGGAGGGAGCAGGTCGTTGTAGATCGCGATGTTGGTGGGGAAGGTGTCGTAGGACGCCGTGTCGAAATCGACAGGCATCGGGTTGGTGGAGCGAACCGACTCCAAATCTGCAGCAGGCTCGCTGGAGACGTGGAGCTGGCCAAGGAGGTTGGCGAGGTGGTTGGTGCCCGCATCGGAGACGAGCTCATTGGAGATGCAGGCCTTGTCGAAGAGATCGGCGAGGCCGCTCGCCGCACAGATGTTGGTGATGCCTTGCAGCGCGTCGTGGCAAGCGCCATCGGGCGAGCCGGGCTGGCTACGCTCGCGAGGGAGGAAGAGGGTTCCCGTCCAGAACAGGTCTCCGGACGACGGTGCACCTGGCCCCACGGTGGGCGCCAAATGTTGGGTGGTAGGTGCGACATATGCCAACGGGTGGCTTATCATTGTGGGACCCAATAAAACATCACCGGTGCCTGGAAACGGGATAAGGCGGAGACATGCACGCCGGCGAATCTTACCCAGCTTCAGGGCTCTCCGGGGAGATAACACCTCTACTGCTGCTCTGCGGGGTCTCCGCATGGTTACTAAATGAACAAGTAGCTACACAATGCTCCTTGAGCTGTTCGGGTGGGAGGAGGAAGAAGGGCACAGCTTGCTTCTTCTCCTTGTGTGGCGTCTAAGTCTATCTAGAGAGTTCCCCCTTTTGCATGGGTGCACCGGGGGTTTATATAGGCCTACCCCCCGGGGGTACAATGGTAATCCAGCTGGGCGCGGGGCCCGGCTGTCTGTGACTGTGCTCGCCGGCTTCTGCGCCGGCAGCTCGGGCCTGCCGACTGGTGGGTCCCGCCGGCTGCCGGCTCCTTGGTCGATAGGCAGGCCCCACTGTCCAGGGCCTGGTTGGTGGCTGGTTACTGTTGCTCCATGCTGTTGACGCAGGCTTGGTCGGGGTAAGCGTGCCTACAGTACCGCCGCCCTGGCGGGCGATTACTGTAGCCCCGCCGTATCTTGTCTCCTTAATGGGCGTCTCCCTCGAGGAGGATGGCGAGCCGACTATGGGGGGCCGGCTCTCCATTAGGCCGACTTGGGAGGAGGTGCGGCCGCCTCCGGTATCTCTCTGCCCGGAGGGGCCCACCGCCTCGGGGGCCACGCTGGTGGCCCATCGTGGACAGCGTCGGGGCCGCCGTGGCAACAGTGCCGCGCCGGACGGGTCGTGGCCACCCGTACGGCGCACTGTACCAGGCCTGCTCCGGTTTTTGGGGGTGGCAGGCTCCACTATAGCCACGCCCCGCTTCATCATCGCGGGGTGGACGCGTACCTTGCGGGTACGGCCTTGGCCGCTTTATGGGAGCCGGCTTCTTGGAGTCGGCCACTTTGCAGCCGGCTTCTCGCAGTCGGCCCTCCCACAACTTTCTTCATGAGGGTAAGGGGCGGGCCGCCCCCGAAGCCGGCCTAGAAGATAGCCGGCAGGGGGGAGGCGGCCCCAGGTCTTGAGTCCTCTTGAGAGCCAGACGGGCTCGTAATTTTTTCATATGGGCCAGGGGAAGCCGGCTAGGCTACCCATGGCTATTTACTCCGACAATTACATTGATGAATTGGAGCTAGTTCTGTGTCACCCTAGGTTATGACTGTTACATGATGAACCGCATCCGGCATAATTCTCCATCACTAATCCATTGCCAACGAGCTTTCCATATATTGTTCTCCGCTTATTTACTTCTCCGTTGCTATTGCTATCATCACTACAAAATACCAAAAACACTACTTTTGTTACCGTTACCTTTTGCTATCGCTACCACTACTATCATATTACTTTCCTACTAAATACTTTGCTGCAGATATTAAGTTTCCAGGTGTGGTTGAATTGACAACTCAGCTGCTAATACTTGAGAATATTCTTTGGCTCCCCTTGTGTCGAATCAATAAATTCGGGTTGAATACTCTACCCTCGAAAACTGTTGCGATCCCCTATACTTGTGGGTTATCAAGACTATTTTCTGGCGCCATTGCCGGGGAGCATATCTCTATTCTTTGAGTCACTTGGTATTTATATCTGCTTATCATTATGAAGAACTTGAGAGATCCAAAAACCAAGATTTATCCCTCAACTACGAGGGGAGGTAAGGAACTGCCATCTAGCTCTACACTTGATTCACCTTTTGTTTTGAGTAAGCTTGCGACACCTAAACCTGCTTCTGCTATTCGTTCTAATATGTCGCATGTTATTGATGATGCCACTTCTGCTATGCATGATACTTATGATGAAACTACTTCTATACTTGATACTACTGTGCCACTTGGTGAATTTGTTGATGAACAACTTGCTAGGGTTAGAGAGAGTGAAAATATTGAATCTGATAATATTGATGAAAGTGATGATGAAGACTCTCCCTCTAATGAACATGAATTACATGTTATTCCTGAGGGTTATGTTTTTGAAAAAGAAGCGGCTCTAGCTATTTTAGCTTGCAAAGATAGATACGAACTCAAGAGGTTATTAGCTAAATGGAAGCAGCAATCTCTTAATGCTAGAATGAAACCTGACCCTGCTTTTGCTACTTCACCTATCTGTGTTACTGATAAGGATTATGAATTCTCTGTTGATCCTGATATAATTACTTTGGTTGAATCTGATCCTTTTCATGGCTATGAATCTGAAACTGTTGTGGCACATCTTACTAAATTAAATGATATTGCCACCCTCTTCACCAAAGATGAGAGAACTCGCTACTTTTATATCCTTAAAATATTTCTGTTCTCATTAAAGGGTGATGCTAAGATATGGTTTAATTCTCTTGATCCTGGTTCTGTGCGTAGTCCCCAGGATATGATTTATTACTTCTCTGCTAAATATTTCCCTGCTCATAAGAAACAAGCTGCTTTAAGGGATATATATAATTTTGTGCAAATTGAAGAAGAGAGTCTCCCACAAGCTTGCGGGAGGCTTCTCAAGTTACTTAATGCTTTGCCCGATCATCCTCTTAAGAAAAATGAAATACTTGATATCTTTTATAATGGACTAACCGATGCTTCCAGAGATTACCTGGATGTGCTGGTTCTGTTTTCAGGGAAAGAGCGCCGGATGAAGCTGAAATTCTATTCAATAATATGTTGACAAATGAAAATAATTGGGCACTTCCTAAGCCTATTCCTAAACCAACTCCAAAGAAGAGAGGTGTTCTATTTCTCAGTCCTGAAGATATGCAAGAGGCAAAGAAATCTATGAAAGAAAAAGGTATTAAAGCCGAAGATGTTAAGAATTTACCTCCTATTAAAGAAATACACGGTCTTAATTTACCGCCTGTTGAAGAAACATATGATCTTAATCCATTACATATTGAAGAAACTCATGGTCTTGATAACCCGACACAGGTAGTAAAGGTAAATTCTCTCTACAGATATGATAAAGCTGAAATCCCATTTACTAAGTTTGCTAGCCCATGCTTAGATGAGTTTGATAAATTTATGGTTAAGCAAGAAGATTTTAATGCTTATTTGGTAGACAATTGAAATACAATTCAAATATGCTTGAACACTTGGGTGATTATATGGCTAATGTTAAAGGTGAACTTAAACTTATTAGTAAACATGCTTCTATGGTTACCACTCAAGTAGAACAAGTACTTAAAGCTCAAAATGATTTGCTCAATGAATTGAATAGTAAGAATAATGATTATGTTGTTCGAGTGGCTACTAGAACTGGTAGAATGACTCAGGAACCTCTATATCCTGAAGGCCATCCTAAGAGAATTGAGCAAGATTCTCAGAGAAATAATATAGACGCACCTAGTCCTTCTAAAAGGAAGAAAAAGAAAAATGATAGGACTTTGCATGCTTCTAGTGAACCTATTGCTCAACCACCTGAGAATCCAAATGATATTTCTATTTCTGATGCTGAAACACAATCTGGTAATGAACCTGAAACTAGTGATAATGTTAATGATAATGTTCATGATGATGCTCAACCTAGTAATGATAATGATATAGAAATTGAACATGTTGTTGATCTTGATAACCCACAATCAAACAATCAACGTTATGATAAGAAAGACTTTGTTGCTAGGAAACATGGTAAAGAAAGAGAACCATGGGTTCAGAAACCCATGCCCTTTCCTCCCAAACCATCCAAGAAAAAGGATGATGAGGATTTTGAGCGCTTTGCTGAAATGATTAGACCTATCTTTTTGCGTATGCGATTAACTGATATGCTCAAAACAAATCCTTATGCTAAGTACATGAAAAATATTATTACAAATAAAAGAAAGATACCGGAAGCTGAAATTTCCACCATGCTTGCTAATTATACTTTTAAGGGTGGAATACCAAAGAAACTTGGAGATCCAGGAATACCCACTATACCATGCTCCATTAAAAGAAACTATGTTAAAACTGCTTTATGTGATCTTGGAGCCGGTGTTAGTGTTATGCCTCTCTCTTTATATCGTAGACTTGATTTGAATAAGTTGACAATACTGAAATATCTTTGCAAATGGGTGATAAATCAACTACTATGCCTGTCGGTATTTGTGAGGATGTGCCTGTTGTAGTTGCAAACGTTACTATTTTAACAGACTTTGTTATTCTTAATATTCCCAAGGACAATAGTATGTCTATTATTCTTGGAAGGCCCTTTTTGAATACTGCAGGGGCTGTTATTGATTGCACTAAAGGCAATGTTACTTTTCATGTTAATGGTAATGAGCATACGGTACACTTTTCAAGGAAACAACCTCAAGTTCATAGTATCAACTCTATTGGAAAAATTCCATCGATTATATTTGGAGGTTTTGAATTTCCTCTTCCTACTGTCAAGAAGAAATATGATATTCTTATTATTGGGGACGTGCATATCCCCGTTGAGGTAACATAGTGTTATTCGAAATTTCTCCGGTTCCATGTTATTCGGAATGAGTTCATTAACAAGACTTGATCAACCTTGTTAGTGGATTCCTTTTGATGATCATGAGATGGATGAAGTTAGAAAACACAACTCTCTGTACCCTCCTTTTACTTTCTGTTATTCATATTAAATAAAGTAAAGAATAGTATTTTCCGTCTGTTATCTGAATTATCCGTGCAATATAAAAATACCTCGAAAATAAAAGTTCTCCAAATGCCCTGAAATTTAAATATGATTTTTTTTCTGGAATATTTGAGAATATTTGGCACCAAGAACACAGCATGGGGCATCCACCTGGCCACGAGGGTGGAGGGCGGGCCCTACCCCCTGGATGCGCCCCCTGCCTTGTGGGCCCACGGTGGCCCTCCTCCACTTATTCCTGCACCCACACACTCCTTCTTCCTCCCACAAACATGAATATCCAGCTCAAACCCGAGTCCAAGGTCATTTTGCTGCCATTTTCGACCTCCTTGCTCAAAGCACCTCTCACAAAACTGCTTGGGGAGATTTTTTTTCCTTGGTATGTGACTCCTCCATTAGTCCAATTAGTTTTTGTTCTAGTGCTTTATTCATTGCAAATTTGTGCTGCTTAGATGACCCTGTTCTTGAGCTTGCATGTCAAATTTATATGGTCAAAAGTAGTTCTAATGCATGATATAGGCTCTAGGCACTTGTAGGAGTAGTTGCTATCAATTTTGTTGAGTTTGGTTTACTTTTATTTTGAAGTTACTAAAAAATTCAGAAATTTTTCAGAGGAAGAAATATGCTTAGGAAAATGTACCAAGGTGGTTCTTCAAGGAAGCAAGGACCCAGGCTTGCAATGCATGATGCTGATGAAGAACCACCAAGAGACGCTCCGGTGCGTCCTTGTGAATGGCCTTCGGAAATCTTTATGGATCGAGCAGGAATTAAGGAAGAATTTAACGCATATTTGCATAACGCTGATCTTGTGATCTTCGAGGAAGAAAAGTGCCGCCAGTATCACTATCTCACTAGTTCCTTTGTGAGGTGGTTTGAATTTTCATCTTCACGTAATTCTCCAACTGTCATGTTTGACCTTTATGAAAATTCTTACACTATGGACTTAGAGGATTTTACCACTGCTTGCAAACTTCCACAATGGGGTAGTGTCAGGGAACCTCGCAAATCTGAATTTAGAGACTTTCTTGCTAGTATAACTATGGGGGAATCTAGAGATATAACACAAGCTACCATAGGGAGCCTTCAATTTCCTGCTATACATTATTTTTCTCTCTTCATAGGTAGATGCATTAATGGTAAAGATGAGGCATGTCACATGTGTGTCCATGACCTCAGTATTCTTAGGAGTGTTGTGTTAGGAGATAAATCTTATAATTTGGGAGCCATTATTGCAAGTAGGTTGCATCTTAATAGATTTAATGGAGATTTCTTTGGTGGAATTTATGCAACCCGCATAGCTAATTTTCTTGGTATAGCCATACGTGAAGATGATGTTGAGTTGCCTCCTGCTTATTTGGATTATGAGGCTATGGTTCACCACCAGTTTGTCGAGAGGAATGAATCACCTCTCCAGTATCGCTTAATCCTTGACAGACGCCGTGATGTCCGTATTACTCTCCCTGCTCATGCCTTCTCTGATTATCAGGCAAAAGGAAGATATGTTATTACCAGAGAGGAGGCAGATGAGTACGAGAGGAGGGAGGAGGCCGCTCGTCACCATGCTGCAGCTCAGGAGGCGATAGCCGCTGCATCACAGTACGACCCCAACTATTACTATGGATATCCGCCAGGCCAGCCGTGGCCATAGACCAACTTAGGCCAAAAGCCTAAGCTTGGGGGACTATGTATTTCCCACCGACATCACATTCATGTTCACACACTCATTGCTAGATGTCGGTGCTCATACTTTTTCATTGTATCATCCATGCTAGTTTATTTTCCTTTTTATGCTTTCTTCTTGCGTGTCTAATAAACCTTAAGAAAAACAAAAAAAATTAGTTGTAGCTTTTAATTAGTTTACTTTCCATGCTTGTAGTAGTAATTAAAGAGAAAACCCAAAAAGATTTCCTGATCTTCTTTTGCTTGTTGGGAGCTTTCCCGTGTAAATAGTTTTATTTATTTTCTTTTCTTTCGGGGTCGATTGGAGAAGACCATAATGAAATTGTTGAAGTAGCTCTTATATGCATTATTGTTGATCTGACAAAAGAGCCCATATTGCCTTGTCTTCTCCTGTTTATTGAATGCTTGCAGATTCCAGCTTAGTCCAATGCACGTGCACTCTTCATATTATTCACATCGTTCGGTCATGCAAGTGAAAGGAAATTATAACGATATATGATGGACTGACTAAGATGAGAAAAGCTGGTATGAACTCGACCTCTCTTGTTTTTGTAAATATGATTAGTTCATCGTTCCTGATTCAGCCTATTATGAATAAACATGTTTGAAATGACAACTAGAGATCATAGTTTCTTGTGCCATGCTTGATTAGCTAGGAGCTTATAATGGTTTACCTTGCGTGCCAACATGCTATTAAAATGGTTGTGATGTGGTATGATAGGGTGGTATCCTCCTCTGAATGATTTAATTGACTTGACTTGGCGCATGTTCACGCATGTAGTTGAAACAAAATCAACATAGCCTTCACGATATTTATGTTCATGGCGGATTACATCCTACTCATGCTTGCATTCGGTGTTGATTAATTTTAATGCATGTTCATGACTGCTGTCGCTCTCTAGCTGGTCGCTTCCCAGTCTTTTGCTAGCCTTCACCTGTACTAAGCGGGAATACTGCTTGTGCATCCAACTCCATAAACCCCAAAGTTATTCCATATGAGTCCACCATACCTACCTATATACGGTATCTACCTACCGTTCCAAGTAAATTTGCATGTGCCAAACTCTAAACCTTCAAATAAATATCCTGTTTTGTATGCTCAAATAGCTCATGTATCAACTAGGGTTGTCTGTATCTTCCATGTTAGGCGGGTTATTCTCAAGAGGAGTGGACTCCGCTCCTCACTCACGAGAAAATGGCTGGTCACCGGGATGCCCAGTCCCATGCTTTATGCAAACTAAATCGAAATAATTGCAAACAAAACTCCCCTAGTACTCTTGTTAGTTGGAGGCACTCGTTGTTTCGAGCAAGCGATGGATTGATGCTTGTTGGTGGAGGGGGAGTATAAACTTTACCATTTTGTTTGGGAACCGCCTATAATGTGTGTAGCATGGAAGATATCGCCATCTCTTGGTTGTTATGTTGAGAATGAAAGTATACTGCTCAAAATATTATTCACCTCTATTTCAAAACCGAGCTCTGGCACCTCTACAAATCCCTGCTTCCCTTTGTGAAGGGCCTATCTATTTACTTTCATGTTGAGTCATCATCCTCTTATTAAAAAGCACCAGTTGGAGAGCACCGCTGTCATTTGCATTCATTACTGTTAGTTTACATTGAGTATGACTTGACTGGATCTCTTTTACCATGAATTACAATGTCTAGTCAGTCCTTGATCTTTAAAGGTGCTCTGCATTTATGTTTTGCGGTCTCAGAAAGGGCTAGCGAGATACCATCTTGTTATATCATATTATGATTGTTTTGAGAAAGTGTTGTCATCCAAGATTTATTATTATTGCTCGCTAGTTGATTATGCCAATGATATGAGTAAACACGAGACCTATGCGTTCTCGTGAATATGGTTTGTTCATAATCTTTGCTGAAAACTGGAATGCTGGCTTTACATATTTATAACAAGAGCAAACAGAGTTTGTAAAAGTTTTTCTTTTTCACTTTCAGTTTGTCAACTGAATTCTTGAGGACAAGCAAAGGTTTAAGCTTGGGGGAGTTGATACGTCTCCATCGCATCTACTTTTCCAAACACTTTTGCCCTTGTTTTGGACTCTAACTTGCATGATTTGAATGGAACCAACCCGGACTGACGCTGTTTTCAGCAGAATTACCATGGTGTTATTTATGTGCAGAAACAAAAGTTCTCGGAATGACCTGAAACTTCACGGGACATCTTTTCGGAAATAATAAAAAATCCTTGCAAAAGATGAAGACCATTGGGCCCACACCCTAGCCACGAGGGTGGGGGCACGCCTGCCCCCCTAGGGTGCGCCCCCTACCTCGTGGGCCCCCTGGAGCTCCTCCGACCTCGACTCCAACTCTATATATTTGCTTTCGGGGAGAAAAATAATAAAGAAGAAGGATTCATCATGTTTTGCGATATGGAGCCGCCGCCAAGCCCTAAAACCTCTCGGGAGGGCTAATCTGGAGTCTGTTCGGGGCTCCGGAGAGGGGAATCCATCGCCATCGTCATCATCAACCTTCCTCCATCACCAATTTCATGATGCTCACCATCGTGTGTGAGTAATTCCATCGTAGGCTTGCTGGACGGTGATGGGTTGGATGAGATTTATCATGTAATTGAGTTAGTTTTGTTAGGGTTTGATCCCTACTATCCACTATGTTTTGAGATTGATGTTGCTATGATTTTGCTATGCTTCATGCTTGTCACTGGGGCCCAAGTGCCATGATTTCAGATATGAACCCATTATGTTTTCATCAATATATGAGAGTTCTTGATCCTATCTTGCAAGTCTATAGTCACCTATTATGTGTTATGATCCGTTAACCCCGAAGTGATAATAATCGGGATACTTAGCGGTTCAAACTCCTAGTTTGAGGAGTTCATGTATTCACTATGTGTTAATGCTTTGTCCGGTACTCTATTAAAAGGAGGCCTTAATATCCATTAGTTTCCGCTAGGACCCCGCTGCCATGGGAGGGTAGGACAAAAGATGTCATGCAAGTTCTTTTCCATAAGCATGTATGACTATATTCGGAATACATGCCTACATTACATTGATGAATTGGAGCTAGTTCTATGCCACCCTAGGTTATGACTGTTACACGATGAACCGCATCAAGCATAATTATCCATCACAGATCCATTGCCTACGAGCTTTCCATATATTTTTCTCCGCTTATTTACTTTTCCGTTGCTATTGCTATCATCACTACAAAATACCAAAAACACTACTTTTGTTACCGTTACCTTTTGCTATCGCTAGCACTACTATCATATTACTTTGCTACTAAATACTTCGCTGCAGATATTAAGTTTCCAGGTGTGGTTGAATTGACAACTCAGCTGCTAATACTTGAGAATATTCTTTGGCTCCCCTTTTGTCGAATCAATAAATTTGGGTTGAATACTCTACCCTCGAAAACTGTTGCGATCCCCTATACTTGTGGGTTATCAGGTTTACACAGAGTCGGTTGCATAAGAAGGAATCTTCATAGTTGCCTTCCACGCCATGGAGAGTCCAATCCGGACACAGGTATAGTCTTCGGTCTTCATGTCTTCACAGCCCATCAGTCTGGCCCATGGATAACAGGCCGGACGCCCAAGGACCCCTTAGTCTAGGACTCCCTCAAGGGGGAGAGAGCCCCCCTCGTTCTTCTTCTTCCTTGGCCTCCCCCTAGATGCGAGGAGTGTTCCCCCTCTGGTCCATGGCCTCCATGGTGGCGGAGGGGCAGGAGCCCCTTCGAGATTGGATCTATCCCCCTGTTCTCTTCTGTTTCACATTCCCCAGATATGACCCTTCACCATTTCTTAAATTCTCAGAGATCCGTAACTCCGATTGCGATGAAATTTTTACAGAATTTTTTCCCATAAATTATCTTTCTTGTGCCAGAAGAAGGGCCCCAATTGCCTTACGGGGAGGGCACAAGACACCTAGGCGCGCCATGCCCTGGTGGGTTGTGGAGGCCATGGGCCTCCGTTAGCGTTGATTCCACCTCCCAAAAATTACAAATATTCCAAAATAATTCTCCATAAATTTTATCGCATTTGGACTTCGTTTGATATGGATATTCTGCGAAACCAAAAACATGCAACAAACAGGAACTGGCAATGGGCACAGGAGCAATAGGTTAGTCCAATAAATCATATAAAATGTTTCCAAAAATATATAAAAGTTTTATAATATTGGCATGAAACAATCAAGAATTATAGATACGATGGAGATGTATCAGCACTCAAATTCTAATCTCAGATAGATAAAATTCATTGCCATAGTAAGTTAGTCACGGTACATCTTCACTTCGGTATATATAGGAAGTCAAGTCCGTTATCATAAGCAAGTGTTCTTAGGTTACCCTCAACATGGCTGCTTAACTTATACTTAATGTGAACAAACAGTACATATCAGAATCATGGATTTAATTTAAGGTGCCAACGATGGATAAAATCATGCACACTCAAACATAACCAGAACAGCAGCAACTAGAGCAGTACGTTGACGTGCCTGAAGAGCCCGACGGCCTTTGTGAGAAATCAAAAGGACCAACGGACGGATCTAGGGTTGTTGCCACACCTCCGTGTGGGCGCTCAGGAGGAAGAGACCTTCGTCGGTGAGCTACAGCTGTGTGGGGAAGGCAATCAAGCACGCATTAGCATCATGGTGGAACGGGAGATGGTTGTTGGATCAAATCAAATCAATCCAAGAGGATAGGGGAAGATGGGTGCCTTGAATGGAAGATGCACACCTCCATGGATAGGAAGAAGCACATCGTTGCCGGTGGTGACGATCTCCATGTCGTGGGAGCAACAGATGATGGGCTGGAGAAAGAGGAGGTTGTGTAGGTCGACCGCAGGCAGTGTCCACGACACCGACTGCTGGTCATGGGAGCTGCGCCCAGAGAATACGCCGACCTCGCCTTTGAGCTGCCACATCTGCAAGGCAAGGTGGCAAATGGGGAGAATCGGAGGTGGCTCAGCCAATACGAAGAATTTGAGGCATGGAAGGAGTTGGAGTGTGTGCGCCCCATGGACGCTGCGACCGTCTTGACGAGGGAGTAGGGGCAGACTTGGTCGGGCGCAGCACCCCGCCCACGTCGCCGGCGAGCCACTAGTCTAGCTGGTGGCGGTGGTGCATGATGGCGATGCCCTAGACCGGATCGGATCAAATCTCCCCCGCGAGGACGGATTTGAATCGGATTGCGAGGGCGGAGGGAGGCGGCATAGGGGAAGGGAGGGAGGAGGCGGACGGCGCAGGGGAGGGGAGGGAGGATCGTGTGGGCCTTGTCGATGGCGCATCCAGTGCTGCACCTCCAGCCCGCGGATCCAGAGCTCTGTCACCATGGCTGCGCCGCGGGCTAGAGTTTCGGGCGCTTGGGAAAGAAGGAGAAGGTGGGGCGTCAGCGGTGGTTGGGTAGAGGAGAGGGTGGGGGTCTCCTGCGGTCTCAGAGAAGGTGAGGAGCGCGCGCGGGCGGCAGAGGAGCGTGCGGCACAAGGGAAGGGAGAGAGGAGAGAGAAGAGAGCGAGGAGACAAAGAAACGAGGCGAGGGTGGATGGAAAATGTCCATGAGGACTCACGAGAGCTAGGGTTTCGGCTTAGGTGGGCTTGGGGTGAGGGTTGCCGTTGGATCCGTGAGCATCCTACGGTGCTCCATCCACGATTCACGTGAAATGCCCACAAACCAATCAAAATGCAGTACACGCGTACGATGTCATGACCATCTAAATTGGTCGTAATTAACTAAAAATTGGTCATAGTTGACTAAAAATCCATTTTCCATTTCCAAGTGCTCAAAATGAGTTTTTTGTGAAGGACCTACAATATATTTTTTGCAAAATTGGATCAAATCAATTTTATAAAATATTAGGACATATTTAATGTACAATTGACCAAATAGTTAGGTGTCAAAAGTTTTGATTCACCTCTCGTGAAAAAGACAAATTTCCGCCGATCCAGTTGGAAGCGGGTCAAGTTTGAATAGAAGCTACCTTATAGTTTACTCTTTATTTTTTCCAAAAATCATTTTTTAGGTACGTAAGTATCTTTACTTAGAGAAACGACAAAAGTTTTTCAAGATTCAACCACTAGCTCAGAACAGTCATGCCCGTCGTTTTGACCACATTTTGAATTGGGCATGAAAAATTCAAAAAAAATCAGAAAATTGGAAATCCTTCGCATTGTGTCATTACATGTGACCAAGTTACCAGGAAAATTAATAAACTTGTAATACGGTAATTATTAAAAAAAAGTGTTCTCAGAAATGAGCTATCATGTACGAAGATTCATGGCTTTCAAACCAAATGGTCTATCTTATGGCCACATGCATGCCATATTTTGTTCCAATGATCGCATATTGTGTACAAAGGTGCATCTTGGAATGACAAACAATGTTGGCTAAGGAAGTTTTCATTTTCTTTGGACGAAAAATTCATTTTCCATTTTTTGAATGCCCAAAATGAGTTTTTTGTGAAGGATCTACCATATATTTGTTGCAAAATTGCACCAATATAATTGTATAAAATATTAGGACATATTTAATGTACAATTGACCAAATAGTTGGGTGTCAAAAGTTTTTGATTCAGCTCTTGTGAAAAAGACAAATTTCCGCTGATCTAGATGGAAACGTGTCAAGTTTGAACTACAGCTGTCTTATAGTTTGTTCTTTATTTTTTCCAAAAATCATGTTTAGGTACATAAGTATCTATTTAATTAAAGAAACACCAAAAGTTTTCCAAGATTCAACCACTAGCTCAGAACGGTCATGCCCGTCATTTTGATCACATTTTGAAATGCGCATGAAAAATTCAAAAAAATCAAAAAATTGGGAAACCTTCGCATTGTGTCGTTATATGTGACCAAGTTACCAGGAAAAATAATAAAATTGTAATTCGGCAATTATTTTTAAAAAGTGTTCTCAGAAATGAGCTATCATGTGTGAAGATTCATGGCTTTCAACCCAAATGCTCAATCTTATGGCCACATTCATGGCATAGTTTTTATAAATGATCTAATATTGTGCACAAGGGTGCATATTGGAATGGCAAACAATGTTTCCTAAGGAAGTTTTCATTTTCTTTGGACGAAGAATTCATTTTCCATTTTTTGAGTACCCAAAATGAATTTTCTTCTGAAGGACCTACAATATATTTGTTCGAAAATTGGACCAAATCAATTTTCTAAAATAATAGGCCATATTTAATGTAAAATTGACCAAATGGTTGGGTGTCAAAAGTTTTGATCCACCTCTCGAGAAAAAGACAAATTTCTGCCGATTGAGTAGGAAGTGGGTCAAATTTGAACTGCAGCTGCCTCATAGTTTGCTCTTTATTTTTTCCCAAAAATCATTTCTAGGTACATAAGTATCTATTTAATCAGAGAAACACCAAAAAATCCATGATTCAACCACTAGCTAGGAACGGTCGTTCCCGTTGTTTTGACCGCATTTTGGAACGGGCATGAAAATATCAAAAAATTGGAAAACCTTCGCATATGTGACCAAGTTATGAGGAGAAGTAATAAACTTGTAACACGGCAATTATTTTTAAGAAGTGTTCTCAGAAATGAGCTATCATGTGTGAAGATTCATGGCTTTCAACCCAAATGCACAATCTTAAGGCCACATTCATGGCATAGTTTGTTCAAATGATCTAATATTGTGCACAAGGGTACATCTTTGAATGGAAAACAATTTTGCCTAAGGAAGTTTTCATTTTCTTTGGACGGTAATTTCATTTTCCATTGCTCGAGTGCCCAGAATGAGTTTTTTGTGAAGGACCTACAATATATTTGTTGCAAAATTGTACAAATCAATTTTATAAAATACTAGGACATATTTAATGCATAGTTGACCAAATGTTTGGGTGTCAAAAGCTTTGATCCACCTCTCGTGAAAAAGACAAATTTCCACCGATTCAGTAGGATGCGGGTCAAATTTGAACTGCACCTGCCTTATAGTTTGCTCTTTATTTTTTTCAAAAATAATTTCTAGGCACATAAGTATCTATTTAATCATAAATACATGGTTTGGTCGCGATACGTCGAGGTTTGGACAGTGGCCGAGGGCCCCAACTCCAGAGCGCGTAAACTCGCATGTCCGCCGCATGGTCGCCGCATGACCGTGGTGTTGCCACGCGTTCTGGGTGTCCTAGGCATGTCTAGTGGGTTGGGAGCTCCCCCGGTAGGTTTCAGGAAGAAGAAGAAGGCAATAGAAGAATCTCACGAGGAGATTGAACTGAGCTCAAACATGAATTAGCAGCCAAGTGTTTGATTAGTGGTGGGGAAAATGCACATGGCCAAATGGGCCTGAGTTTTGGCCAAGGATGGTCATCTACTAAGGACACTGTGTTGGAAAATTTGCAGCTCAAATGGAGGAGCCTAGGTGTCACTTGCTTTGCAAAGTACCACACTGGCCAGAAATATGAATGTTGAAGCTAGACTCAAATGAATGAATGGATTGATCTGAAATTTGGAGGAGGATGATAATTTGGGCATATGAAGGCACTTTAAAATTTTCATGCCATTTGGATAAATAAAAATGGTACTTCCTTCACAGTGCTCTCCACTGAACAGAAAATTGGGAAAATGTTGAGGGAAATTGGCTAGAATAAATGAGATAAAATTTGGTGGAGGGAGGTTCTATGGGCAGAGTCATGTCATGGTAAATTCAGCAAATATAAATTAACATAAACTATAGTTGATTCACAAATTGAAAATATTACCAGGAACAAAGATTGGATGGTGAGCTCACATGGATTGTTAGATGGGGCTCAAATTTTGTGGAGAGCTATGATTTGGGAATATAGAAGATGTGGCAAAAATTCAGCTCATTAGGATATGCCTAGCTAGTACTTCTTTCACAACAAGCGGAACAAAAACTTTGGAAATTTGCCGAGGAAGATTTACTTGGCAAGTCGAGCTGAATATTGCCATGAGGAAATGATTTGGATAGTAAAGAATGCCCAATTGTTTGGGGGAATTTTGGGAATGACAGAAATATAGGCTGCTTCACAACCTATGGCAAAAATTGACACATAGGCAAAACTGATGAGGTGGCACCTAGTCATACCAGTGCACCATAATTTACAAGGCTATGACCATCTATATTGGTCGTTATCAGCTAGAAATAAGGAAACGAACTAGTGTTGTTTTCTTTACGACAATTTTGTGTAAGGAAATTATGACCTTTCTGACCAAAATGGTCATTATGGTTTAGGGTTTGGAGGCCCCCGAACAGCTTTTGACCAATTGGTCTCAAATGGTCATAGATTTATGACCAATTCTTCCAGGGTCACTGACAGAAGGTAACAAGTTGACATATTTCTTGTAGTGAGAGATACTACTTATGCATCCAAAAACCCTTAAACCCAACTTCATGTTTTGAGAGCCCACTATACCTACCTATGGATTGAGTAAGATCCTTCAAGTAAGTTGTCATTGGTGCAAAAAGGCAATAAAAATTGCTCCTAAATGTGTTTGATCTTTTAGTGTAATGGAAAATAAGCGTTGTACGAACTTGTGATGGAAAAGTAATAAAAGTAACAAACTACATAATAAAAGGTTGCTATCATATGGAGAAATATAACATGGCGTTCTTTGCATTAAGAGATTGTGCATTCAAAACCAAAAAGCGCATGACAACCTCTGCTTCCCTCTACGAAGGGCCTATCTTTTACTTTTATGTATTTACTTTTTATGCAAGAGTCAAAGTATTCTTCCCTATTCGTTTCTATTTTCTCTTTTTGCAAGCACCATGTGGTGGAGAAAAATCTAGGCACATACATCCAGTTGAATGAGAGTGATCATGAGTTATTATTCTTGACATCACCCTTGAGGTGAATAAGTTGGGAGGCGAAACTATAAGCCCCTATTTTTCTATGTGTTCGGTTGAAACTTTTTGCTCATATGTATGTTGTGAGTGTTAGCAATCATAGAAGACTAAATGATGGTTGAGTATGTGGACTTCCAAAAGGCTTCAATACGAGACCCTTCCAGAAAATATGATGAATTGTAGTTGCAAAGTTGACTGACAACATAGTTTCTTAGTTTTCAATAAAGTTTATGCTTTCTACTTTGATGTTGTGATGAATTGTTACTTGTTCATGAGAAGCTATATGATGAAGTTCTATGATAAAGTTTGTTGTTGTTATAATAATAAGCATGATGCTACTATGTCCGTATTTTGTTTGTATCGACACCTCTCTCTCTAAACATGTGGACATGATTTTTGATATCGGTTTTCGGTTGGGGACAAGCGAGGTCTAAGCTTGGGGGAGTTGATACGTCCATTTTGCATCATGTTTTCCTTCTATTATTTATAGTGTTTTTATGCATTATTACACTTTGTGGAGTAATTCTAATGCCTTTTCTCTCATAATATGCAAGGTTTACACCAAGAGGGAGAATGCCAGCAGTTGGAATTCTGGACTTGAAAAAGCTATGTCAGAGATACCTATTCTGCACATCTCCAAATGAGCTGAAATTTTACGGAGAATTATTTTGGAATATATAATAAATATTGGAGAAAAGAACCACTAGAGAGGGCTACCCAGGCGCCCACAAGGCACCAGGGCATGCCACCCCCTCTAGGCGTGCCCTGGTGGGTAGTGGAGGCCCAGGCCTACCACTGGTGCCCATCTTCTGGTACATAAGGTCTTTAGACCTAGAAAAAAATAAGGGGAGGACTTTCGGGATAGAGCGCCACCGTCTCGAGGCGGAACTTGGGCAGGAGCACTTTTTCCCTCTAGTGGAGCGATTCCGTCGGGGGAACTTCCCTCCCAGAGGGGGAAATCGAAGCCATCGTCATCAATAACAACCCTATCATATTTGGGAGGCCAATATTCATCAACATCTTCAACAACACCATCTCATCTCAAACCCTAGTTCATCTCTTGTGTTCAATCTTTGTATCAAAACCTCATATTGGTACATGTGTGTGACTAGTAGTGTTGATTACATCTTGTAGTTGATGCAATCCGGTTTATTTGGTGGAAGATTATATGTTAAGATCCATTATGCTATTTAATATCCCTCTTATCTTGAGCATGACTATTATTCGTGAATGGTCGCCTTTGTTCTTGAGGCCACAGGAGAAGTCATGTTGCAAGTAATCATGTGAATTTGATATTCGTTCGATATTTTGATGATATCTATGTTGTGATTCCCTTAGTGGTGTTATGTGAACGTCGACTACATGACACTTCACCATCTTTGGGCTAAGGGAATGCATTGTGGAGTAGTTATTAGATGATGGGTTGCTAGAGTGACAGAAGCTTAATCCCTAGTTTATGTGATATTCCGTAAGGGGCTGATTTGGATCCATATGTTTAATGTTATGGTTAGATTGTTATCTTAATTCTTCTTTGATAGTTGCGGATGCTTGCGAGGGGGTTAATCATAAGTGGGAAGCTTTTTCAAGTAAGAGCAGCACCCAAGCACCGATACACCCATATATCAAATTATCAAAGTAGCGAACGCGAGTCAAACCAACATATCAAATTATCAAAGTAGCGAACGGGAATCAAACAGTGACTATATGAAATAACCGTGTGTCCTCAAGAACGCTTTGCTTATTATAAGAGACCATTTTGGCATGTCCTTTGCTACAGAAAGGATTGGGCTACCTTGCTGCACTTTATTTACCATTACCATTACTTGCTCGTTACAAATTATCTTACTATCAAACTACTTGTTACCGACAATTTTAGTGCTTGCAGAAATTACCTAGCTGAAAACCGCTTGTCATTTCCTTTTGCTCCTCATTGGTTTCGACACTCTTACTTATCGAAAGGACTATGATTGATCCCTTATACTTGAGGGTCATCAGTTATTTATTTTTGTGATGGAGCCACTAGAATTGCTAAACCCTATGATAAAGATAAAAATAGATCCTCTGTTGGCATGCTAGTTGTCTTTGTTAAAATATGAGATCATTGTTATCATGGCTTATGTGATTTGGGTGCTTGTGCCAGTGCTATCCCGTTTACCTTATATCAAGAAATTATGAATGATATTGCACCTACCGAGATAGAAGATATTGATGTTACTATTAAACTTGTGAATAGAGATACTATTTCACCACTTGGGATTGTTAGAGATGCTGAAGTCTTGTGTGGGAAAATTAAATACCCTACTGATTTTCTAGTTCTTGGTTCCCCACAAGATGATTTTTGTCCCATTATATTTGGTAGACCTTTCCTGAATGCGGTTAATGCTAAGATTGGTTGCACTAAGGAAATTGTTAGTGTTAATTTTAGTGATGTGTGTCATGAGTTTAATTTCTCCAAATTCCATAGACAACCTCATGATAAAGAATTTCCTAGTAAGGATGAAATTATTGGTCTTGCTTCTATTGTCGTGCCTCCTATTGATCCATTAGAACAATATTTGCTAGACCATGAAAATGATATGCATATGAATGAAAGAAACAAAATAGATGAGATATTCTTCAAACAAATGCCTATTTTGAAACACATTTTGCCTGTTGAGACTCTTGGAGATCCTCTTCCACCCAAGAGTGACCACGTGTTTATCGGGGGAAACGACACCTATGGGATCACTAGGATCACTTTTGCTACGGTTGGCGGGCGTGAGGTTGCGCAAAGAGCGGGTCTAGAAGCCAGCACGAGGATCGTTTACCCAGGTTCGGGCCGCGAGGATGCGTAATACCCTAGTCCTGCTTTGATGTATATTTAAGTGTTCTTGAGTTCTTGATCTAGCTACAATGCGTGCGCCATCCCAAAGATCCACATCCTTCTCTAGTTTGCCTCGGGCCTCCTTTTATAGTCAAAAGGGGCTGCCATAGTGGCACACAGGAGGTGGAAAGGTATATAGTGTACAAGCTTATCGCCATTCATTACAGGACAAAGTGCATTAAATGCGCTACTTGGGTGTCCACTTGCTTTATCGGGGGTGGCAACGAGGCCCGTCTTGTCCGTCGCCGCTCTGCCTTGCTCCGACACGCATCCAGGCCAATGAGGCATGCAACGCCACATAGGCTGGCAGGCTGCTGAGTTGGCATGGTGGTAGGGTCTTCACGAAGATCTATATGACACCATGCAGGTGTTTTGCTAGTTGGATTAGTACCCACGTACTGCCACGTGGGTACTTGCTTCAGTTGGTGGGTTCACCGCTGAGCTGGGGCGGCGATGGGGCGGCAAGGTCTTGCCGCGGCCTCGCGTATATTCCCGGCAAGGGTCTTGCCGGGGTCTTGTGAGCGCCCTCGTCAATAGTCTTGTCGGATGCTACGTCTTGAGCTTGCGTTGGTTTTCCCCGAAGAGGAAGGGATGATGCAACAAAGTAGCATAAGTATTTCCCTTAGTTTTTGAGAACCAAGGTATCAATCCAGTAGGAGCCCATGCTCAAGTCCCTCGTACCTGCACAAAAGCGATAGCTACTCGCAACCAACGCGATTAGGGGTTGTCAAGCCCTTCGCGGTCACTTACGAGAGTGAGATCTGATAGATAGAATATTTTTGGTATTTTGGTTATATTTTAGACCCGGGGGCCATAGGTTTCACTAGTTGCTTCTCTCAAGAGCATAAGTATTCTACGGTGGGTGAACAAATTACTGTTGAGCAATTGATAGAATTGTGCATAATTATGAGAATATCTAGGCATGATCATGTATATAAGCATCACGTCCGTGACAAGTAGATCGAAACGATTCTGCATCTACTACTATTACTCCACTCATCGACCGCTATCCAGCATGCATCTAGAGTATTAAGTTAAAAACAGAGTAACGCCTTAAGCAAGATGACATGATGTAGAGAGATAAATTCATGCAATATGAAATAAACCCCATCTTGTTATCCTCGATGGCAGCGATACAATAGGTGCCTTGCTGCCCCTTCTGTCACTGGGTAAGGACACCGCAAGATCGAACACAAAGCTAAGCACTTCTCCCATGGCAAGAACTACCAATCTAGTTGGCCAAACCAAATGGATAATTCTAAGAGACTTGCAAAGATAACCAATCATGCATAAAAGAATTCAGAGAAGATTCAAATATTATTCATAGATAGACTTGATCATAAACCCACAATTCATAGGTCTCAACAAACACACCGCAAAAAGAAGATTACATTGAATAGATCTCCACAAGAGAGGGGAGAACTTTGTATTGAGATTCAAAGAGAGAGAAGAAGCCATCTAGCTACTAACTATGGACCCGAAGGTCTGAGGTAAACTACTCACACTTCATCGGAGGGGCTAGGATGATATAGAAGCCCTCCGCGATGACGGCCCTCTTCCGGCGGAGCTCCGGAATAGGCCCCAAGATGGGATCTCATGGATACAGAAAGTTGTGGCGGTGGAATTAGGGTTTTGGCTCCTGTTCTGATTGTTTGGGGGTACGTGTGTATATATAGGAGGAAGGAGTACGTCGGTGGAGCACCAAGGGGCCCACGAGGCAGGGGGCGCGCCCTAGGGGGTGCGCGCCCCCCACCCTCGTGACCACCTCTTTGATCCCTTGCAGTAGGGTCCAAGTCTCCTGGATCATGTTCGGTGAGAAAATCACGTTTCCAAAGATTTTATTCCGTTTGGACTCTGTTTGATATTATGTATATCCGAAACACTAAGATAGGCAAAAAAACAGCAATTCTAGGCTGGGCCTCCGGTTAATAGGTTAGTCCCAAAAATAATATAAAAGTGGAAAATAAAGCCCAATATAGTCCAAAACAGTAGATAATATAGCATGGAGCAATCAAAAATTATAGATACGTTGGAGACGTATCAGGCATCCCCAAGCTTAATTCATGCTCGTCCTCGAGTAGGTAAATGATAAAAAGAGAATTTTTTATGCGGAGTGCTACTTGGCATAATTTCAGTGCAAATCTTCTTAATTGTGGTATGAATATTCAGATTAGAAAGATTCAAGACAAAAGTTTATATTGACATAGAAAATAATAATACTTCAAGCATACTAACAAAGCAATTATGTCTTCTCAAAATAACATGGCCAAAGAAAGTTATCCCTACAAAACCATATAGTCTGGCTATGCTCCATCTTCCCCACGCAAAGTATTTAAATCATGCACAACCCCGATGACAAGCCAAGCAATTGTTTCATACTCTAACTTTTTCAAAACTTTTTCAATCTTCACGCAATACATGAGCGTGAGCCATGGATATAGCACTATAGGTGGAATATAATGGTGGTTGTGGAGAAGACAAAAAGGAGAAGATAGCCTCACATCAACTAGGCGTATCAACGGGTTATGGAGATGCCCATCAATACATATCAATGTGAGTGAGTAGGGATTGCCATGCAACGGATGCACTAGAGCTATAAATTTATGAAAGCTCAACAAAAGAAACTAGTGGGTGTGCATCCAACTTGCTTGCCCACAAAGACCTAGGGCAATTTGAGGAAGACCATCATTGGAATATGCAAGCCAAGTTCTATAACGTAAAATTCCCACTAGTATATGAAAGTGACAACATATGAGACTCTCTATATGAAGAACATGGTGCTACTTTGAAGCACAATATATGCGACTTGCTATATCATGGTGCTACTTTGAAGCACAAGTGTGGAAGAAAAGGATAGTAGCATTGCCCCTTTTTATTTTTATTTTTTTGGGCCTTCTTTTTTTTCTTTGGCCTTTTTTTTGGGACAATGCTCTATTAAATGATGATCATCACACTTCTATTTATTTACAACTCAATGATTACAACTCGATACTAAAACAAAGTATGACTCTATATGAATGCCTCTGGTGGTGTACCGGGATATGCAATGAATCAAGAGTGACAAGTATGAAAGAATTATGAATGGTGGCTTTGCCACAAATACTACGTCAACTACATGCTCATGCTAAGCAATATGACAATGATGGATATGTCATGATGAACTAGATGGTGGAAAGTTGCATGGCAATATATCTCGGAATGGCTATGGAAATGCCATAATAGGTAGGTATGGTGGCTGTTTTGAGGAAGGATATGGTAGGTGTATGATACCAGCGAAAGTTGCGCGGTATGAGAGAGGCTAGCAAAGGTGGAAGGGTGAGAGTGAGTATAATCCATGGACTCAACATTAGTCATAAAGAACTCATATACTTATTGCAAAAATTTAGAAGTTATCAAAGCAAAGTATTACGCGCATGCTCCTAGGGGGATAGATTGGTAAGAAAAGACCATCGCTCATCCCCGACCGCCACTCATAAGGAAGACAATCAATAAATAAATCATGCTCCGACTTCATCACATGACGGTTCACCATATGTGCATGCTACGGGAATCACAAACTTCAACACAAGTATTCTTTAAATTCACAACTACTCAACTAGCATGACTTTAATATTATCACCTCCATATCTCAAAACAATTATCATGCTTCAATCTTTTCTTAGTATTCAACACACTCAAAAGAAAGTTTCACAAATCTTGAATACCGAGCATATTATTATTAGGCAAATTACTATGCTATTAATAGACTCTCAAATTAATTTAAGTGAAGCATGAGAGATCAATAGTTTCTTTAAAACGAATCCACCACCGTGCTCTAAAAGATCTAAGTGAAGCACATAGAGCAAAATTATAACGCTCAAAATATATAAGTGAAGCACATAGAGCAAAATTATCTAGCTAAAAGGATATAAGTGAAGCACATAGAGCAAAATTATCTAGCTCAAAAGATATAAGTGAAGCACATAGAGAAAAATTATCTAGCTCAAAGGATATAAGTGAAGCACATAGAGTATTCTATCAAATTTTAATTCATGTATGGCTCTCTAAAAAGGTGTGTACAGCAAGGATGATTGTGGCATACTAAAAAACAAAGACACAAATAATACAAGACGCTCCAAGCAAAACACATATCATGTTGGTGAATAAAAATATAGCTCCAAGTAAATTACCGATGGAAGTGGACGAAAAGAGGGGATGCCTTCCGGGGCATCCCCAAGCTTTGACTTTTTGGTGTCCTTGGATTATCTTGGGGGTGCCATGGGCATCCCCAAGCTTAGGCTCTTGCCACTCCTTGTTTCATGATGCATCAAAAGAATTCATCCAAAACTTGAAAACTTCACAACCCAAAACTCAAGATAGAAAACTCGTGAGCTCCGTTAGCAAAAGAAAACAAAAGACCACTTCAAGGTACTGTAATGAACTCATTATTTATTAATATTGGTGTTAAACCTACAGTATTCCAACTTCTCTATGGATTATAAACTATTTTACTAGCCATAGATTCATCAAAATAAGCAAACAACACACGAAAAACAGAATCTGTCAAAAACAGAACAGTCTGTAATAATCTGTAGCTAGCGCAAAATCTGGAACACAAAAATTCTAAAATAAATTTCTGGACGTGAGGAATTTATCAATTAATCATCTGCAAAAATAATTAACTAAATAGCACTCTTAAAATAAAAATTACAGTAGTTCTCGTGAGCGCTAAAGTTTCTGTTTTTTACATCAAGTTCAACAAGACTTTCCCCAAGTCTTCCCAACGGTTCTACTTGGCACAAACACTAATTAAACACAAAAAACACAACCAAAACAGAGGATAAATAATTTATTTATTACTAAACAGGATCAAAAGGCAAGGAATAAAAATAAAATTGGGTTGCCTCCCAACAAGCGCTATCGTTTAACGCCCCTAGCTAGGCATAACAAGCAAGAATAGATCTAGGTATTGCCATCTTTGGTAGGCAATCCATAAGTGGCTCTCATGATAGTTTCATATGGTAATTTTATTTTATTTCTTGGAAAGTGTTCCATGCCCTTTTTTAATGGAAACTGAAATCTAATATTCCCTTCCTTCATATCAATAATCGCACCAACCGTTCTAAGGAAAGGTCTGCCAAGGATAATAGGGCAAGAAGGATTGCAATCTATATCAAGAACAATGAAATCTACGGGCACATAATTACTATTTGCAACAATAAGAACATCATTAATTCTTCCCATAGGTTTCTTAATAGTGGAATCCGCAAGATGCAAGTTTAGAGAGCAATCATCAAAATTACGGAAATCTAGTAAATCACACAAAGTCTTGGGAATAGTAGAGACACTAGCACCCAAATCGCACAAAGCATAAAACTCATGATCTTTAATTTTAATTTTAATAGTTGGTTCCCACTCATCATAGAGTTTTCTAGGGATAGAAACTTTCAACTCAAGTTTTTCTTCATAAGATTGCATCAAGGCATCAACAATATGTTCGGTGAAGGCTTTATTTCGACTATAAGCATGTGGAGAATTTAGCACTGATTGCAACAAGGAAATACAATCAATCAAAGCTCAATTTTCATAATTAAATTCCTTTAAATCCAATATAGTGGGTTTAGCAATATCTAGATTTTTATTTCTTTCAATCCCACTTTCATCAATTTCATCATTAAGATCTAAACACTCCGAATTTTTAGAACGCCTTCTAGGTAAAGGAAGATCATATTCAGTTTCATCAAGATTCATATTGCAAAATAAAGATTTAATTGGAGACAAATCAATAACTTTTAGATCTTCATCTTGATTTTCATAGGAATTAGAAGAACACGCTTTAATAAAGGCATCTTTGGAAGCACGCATCCTAGCGGTTCTTTCTTTACACTCATCAATTGAAATTCTCATGGATTTTAGAGACTCATTAATATCATGCTTAGGTGGAATAGATCTAAGTTTCAAAGCATCAACATCAAGAGCAATTCTATCAACGTTCCTAGCCAAATCATCAATCTTAAGCAATTTTTCTTCAATCATAGCATTAAAATTCTTTTGCGAAGAAATAAATTCTTTAATATTAGATTAAAAATCAGAGGGCATCTTATTATAATTTCCATAAGAGTTGTTGTAGGAATTCCCATAATTATTAGAAGGATTACTAGGATATGGCCTAGGATTAAAATTCCCTCTATAAGCGTTGTTACCAAAATTATTCCTACCAACAAAATTCACATCCATAGATTCATTGTTATTCTCAATCAAAGTGGACAAAGGCATATCATTAGGATCAGAAGAAACTCTTTTAGTAGCAAATAATTTCATAAGTTCATCCATCTTTCCACTCAACACATTAATTTCTTCTATCGCATGCACTTTTTTATTAGAAGTTCTTTCAGTATGCCATTGAGAATAATTAACCATAATATTATCTAGGAGTTTAGTAGCATATCCTAAAGTGATTTCCATAAAAGTGCCTCCTGCGGCCGAATCTAAAAGATTTCTAGAAGCAAAATTCAATCCGGCATAAAATTATTGTATAATCATCCACAAGTTCAAACCATGAGTAGGGCAATTACGTATCATTAATTTCATTCTCTCCCAAGCTTGTGCAACATGTTCATGATCAAGTTGTTTAAAGTTCATTATATAATTTCTAAGAGAGATGATCTTAGCGGGAGGAAAATACTTAGAGATAAAAGCATCTTTGCACTTGTTCCATGAATCAATACTATTCTTAGGCAAAGATGAAAACCAAGCTTTAGCACGATCTCTAAGCGAAAAGGGAAATAGCTTCAATTTAACGATATCATTATTGACATCTTTTTTTCTTTTGCATATCACATAAATCAACGAAGCTATTCAGATGAGTAGCGGCATTTTCACTAGGAAGGCCGGCGAATTGATCTTTCATAACAAGATTCAACAAAGCAGTATTAATTTCACAAGATTCAGCATCGGTAAGAGGAGCAATCAGAGTGCTAAGGAAATCATTATTATTGGTATTGGTGAAGTCACACAATCTAGTAGCATCTTGAGCCATCGCGACAAACAAGCAATCTAACACATGAGCAAACAAAAAGCAAGCGGACAAAAGAGGCAAATAGAGAGGGAGGATAGAGAGAGAGAGAGGGCGAATAAAACGTCAAGGGTGAATTGGGGGAGAGGAAAACGAGAGGCAAATGGCAAATAATGTAATGCAAGAGATAGGGATTGTGATGGGTACTTGGTATATTGACTTTTTGCGTAGACTCCCCGGCAACGGCACCAGAAATCCTTCTTGCTACGTCTTGAGCTTGCGTTGGTTTTCCCCGAAGAGGAAGGGATGATGCAGCGAAGTAGCATAAGTATTTCCCTCAGTTTTTGAGAACCAAGGTATCTATCTAGTAGGAGCCCACGCTCAAGTCCCTTGTACCTGCACAAAGCGATAGCTACTCGCAACCAACGCGATTAGGGGTTGTCAAGCCCTTCACGGTCACTTACGAGAGTGAGATCTGATAGATAGAATATTTTTGGTATTTTTGATATAAAGATGCAAAGTAAAAAGTAAAGGCAAAGTAAATAGCAAAATAATATAAAAGTGATGGAGATTGATATGATGAGAATAGACCCGGGGGCCATAGGTTTCACTAGTGGCTTCTCTCAAGAGCATAAGTATTCTACGGTGGGTGAAGAAATTACTATTGAGCAATTGATAGAATTGTGCATAATTATGAGAATATCTAGGCATGATCATGTATATAGGCATCACGTCCGTGACAAGTAGATCGAAACGATTCTGCATCTACTACTATTACTCCACTCATCGACCGCTATCCAGCATGCATCTAGAGTATTAAGTTAAAAACAGAGTAACGCCTTAAGCAAGATGACATGATGTAGAGAGATAAATTCATGCAATATGAAATAAACCCCATCTTGTTATCCTCGATGGCAACGATACAATATGTGCCTTGCTGCCCCTTCTGTCATTGGGTAAGGACACCGCAAGATCGAACCCAAAGCTAAGCACTTCTCCCATGGCAAGAACTACCAATCTAGTTGGCCAAACCAAACGGATAATTCAAAGAGACTTGCAAAGATAACCAATCATGCATAAAAGAATTTAGAGAAGATTCAAATATTATTCATAGATAGACTTGATCATAAACCCACAATTCATCGGTCTCAACAAACACACCGCAAAAAGAAGATTACATCGAATAGATCTCCACAAGAGAGGGGGAGAACTTTGTATTGAGATTCAAAGAGAGAGAAGAAGCCATCTATCTACTAACTATGGACCTGAAGGTCTGAGGTAAACTACTCACACTTCATCGGAGGGGCTAGGATGATGTAGAAGCCCTCCGTGATGACGGCCCTCTTCCGGCGGAGCTCCGGAATAGGCCCCAAGATGGGATCTCGTGGATACAAAAAGTTGCGGCGGTGGAATTAGGGTTTTGGCTCCTGTTCTGATCGTTTGGGGGTACGTGTGTATATATATATGAGGAAGGAGTACGTCGGTGGAGCACTGAGGGGGCCACGAGGCAGGGGCGCGCCCTAGGGGGGCGCCCCCCACCCTCGTGACCACCTCTTTGATCCCTTGCAGTAGGGTCCAAGTCTCCTGGATCACGTTCGGTGAGAAAATCACGTTTCCGAAGATTTTATTCCGTTTGGACTCCATTTGATATTCTGTTTATCCAAAACACTGAAATAGGCAAAAAAAAACAGCAATTCTGGGCTGGGCCTCCGGTTAATAGGTTAGTCCCAAAAATAATATAAAAGTGGAAAATAAGGCCCAATATAGTCCAAAACAGTAGATAATATAGTTGTTGGGGAACGTAGTAATTTCAAAAAATTCCTACGCACACGCAAGATCATGGTGATGCATAGCAATGAGAGGGGAGAGTGTTATCTACGTACCAACGCAGACCGACTGCGGAAGCGATCACACAACGTAGAGGAAGTAGTCGTACGTGTTCTTCCCGATCCGACCGATCCAAGCACCGTTACTCCGCCACCTCTGAGTTCTTAGCACACGTTCAGCTTGATGACGATCCTCGGGCTCCGATGCAGCAAAGCGTCGAGGAAGAGTTCCGTCAGCACGACGGCGTGGTGACGATCTTGATGTACTACCGACGCAGGGCTTCGCCTAAGCACTACAACGGTATGATCGAGGTGGAATTTGGTGGCAGGGACACCGCACACGGCTAAGAAACGATCACCAAGGATCAACTTGTGTATCTATGGGGTGCCCCCTGCCTCAGTATATAAAGGATGGAGGAGGAGGAGGCCGGCCAAGGCTATTGGTGCGGCCAGGATGGGAGTCCTACTAGGACTTGGAGTCCTAGTAGGAGTCCATCAAGAGGGGAGGAAGGGAGAAGGAAGTGGAGGAGAAGGAGAGGTGGCCGGCCCCCTTTTCCCTAGTCCAATTCGGACCAAAGGGGAGGGGGCGCAGCAGCCTTTTTCCTCTTCCCACTAAAGCCCATCAAGGCCCATTACTTCTCCCGTAACTACCCGGTACTCCTAAAAATACCCGAATCACTCAGAACCTTTCCGATGTCCGAATATAGTCGTCCAATATATCGATCTTTACGTCTCGACCATTTTGAGACTCCTCGTCATGTCCCCGATCTCATCCGGGACACCGAACTCCTTCGGTACATCAAAACTCATAAACTCATAATATAATTCTCATCGAAACCTTAAGCGTGCGGACCCTACGGTTCGAGAACAATGTAGACATGACCGAGACACGTCTCCGGTCAATAACCAATAGCGGGACCTGGATGCCCATATTGGCTCCTACATATTCTATGAAGATCTTTATCGGTCAGACCGCATAACAACATACGTTGTTCCCTTTGTCATTGGTATGTTACTTGCCCGAGATTCGATCGTCGGTATCCAATACCTAGTTCAACCTCATTACCGGCAAGTCTCTTTACTCGTTCCGTAATACATCATCTCACAACTAACATATTAGTTGCAGTGCTTGCAAGGCTTATGTGATGAGCATTACCGAGAGGGCCCAGAGATACCTCTCCGACAATCGGAGTGACAAATCCTATTCTCGAAATACGCCAACCCAACATCTACCTTTGGAGACATCTGTAGTACTCCTTTATAATCACCCAGTTACGTTGTGACGTTTGGTAGCACCCAAAGTGTTCCTCCGGTAAACGGGAGTTGCATAATCTCATAGTCATAGGAACATGTATAAGTCATGAAGAAAGCAATAGCAACATACTAAACGATCGGGTGCTAAGCTAATGGAATGGGTCATGTCAATCAGATCATTCAACTAATGATGTGACCTCGTTAATCAAATAACAACTCTTTTGTCCATGGTTAGGAAACATAACCATCTTTGATTAACGAGCTAGTCAAGTAGAGGCATACTAGTGACACTCTGTTTGTCTATGTATTCACACATGTACTATGTTTCCGGTTAATACAATTCTAGCATGAATAATAAACATTTATCATGATATAAGGAAATAAATAATAACTTTATTATTTCCTCTAGGGCATATTTCCTTCAGTCTCCCACTTGCACTAGAGTCAATAATCTAGTTCACATCGCCATGTGATTTAACAGCAATAGTTCACATCACCATGTGATTAACACCCATAGTTCACATCGTCATGTGACCAACACTCAAAGGGTTTACTAGAGTCAGTAATCTAGTTCACATATCTATGTGATTAACACCCAAAGAGTACTAAGGTGTGATCATGTTTTGCTTGTGAGATAATTTTAGTCAACGGGTCTGTCACATTCAGATCCGTAAGTATTTTGCAAGTTCTATGTCTACAATGCTCTACACGGAGCTACTCTAGCTAATTGCTCCCACTTTCAATATGTATCCAGATTGAGACTTTAGATTCATCTGGATCAGTGTCAAAAACTTGCATTGACGTAACCCTTTATGACGAACCTTTTTGTCACGTCCATAATCGAGAAACATATCCTTATTTCACTAAGGATAATTCTGACCGCTGTCCAGTGATCTACTCCTAGATCACTATTGTACTCCCTTGCCAAATCAATGCAGGGTATACAATAGATCTGGTATACAGCATGACATACTTTATAGAACCTATGGCCAAGGCATAGGGAATGACTTTCATTCTCTTTCTATCTTCTGCCGTGGTCGGGCTTTGAGTCTTGCTCAACTTCACACCTTGTAATACAGGCAAGAACTCTTTCTTTGACTGCTCCATTTTGAACTACTTCAAAATCTTGTCAAGGTATGTACTCATTGAAAAAACTTATCAAGCGTCTTGATCTATCTCTATAGATCTTGAAGCTCAATATGTAAGCAGCTTCACCGAAGTCTTTCTTTGAAAAACTCCTTTCAAACACTCCTTTATGCTTTACAGAATAATTCTACATTATTTCCGATCAACAATATGTCATTCACATATACTTATCAGAAATGTTGTAGTGCTCCCACTCACTTTCTTGTAAATACAGGCTTCACCGCAAGTCTGTATAAAACTATATGCTTTGATCAACTCATCAAAGCGTATATTCCAACTCCGAGATGCTTGCACCAGTCCACAGATGGATCGCTGGAGCTTGCACATTTTGTTAGCACCTTTCGGATTGACAAAACCTTCTGTTGCATCATATACAACTCTTCTTTAATAAATCCATTAAGGAATGCAGTTTTGTTTATCCATTTGCCAGATTTCATAAAATGCGGCAATTACTAACATGATTCGGACAGACTCAAGCATAGATACGAGTGAGAAGATCTCATCGTAGTCAACACCTTGAACTTGTCGAAAACCTTTTGCAACAATTCTAGCTTTGTAGATAGTAACAGTACTATCAGCGTCCGTCTTCCTCTTGAAGATCCATTTATTCTCAATTGCCTGCCGATCATCGGGCAAGTCAACCAAAGTCCAAACTTTGTTCTCATACATGGATCATATCTCAGATTTCATGGCCTCAAACCATTTCACGGAATCTGGGCTCATCATCGCTTCCTCATAGTTCGTAGGTTCGTCATGGTCAAGTAACATGACCTCCAGAACAGGATTACCGTACCACTCTGGTGCGGATCTCACTCTGGTTTACCTACGAGATTCGGTAGTAACTTGATCCGAAGTTTCATGATCATTATCATTAGCTTCCTCACTAATTGGTGTAGGAGTCACAAGAACAGATTTCTGTGATGGACTACTTTCCAATAAAGGTAGAAGGTACAATTACCTTATCAAGTTTTCTACTTTCCTCCCACTTACTTCTTTCAAGAGAAACTCCTTCTCTAGAAAGGATCCATTATAAGCAACGAATGTCTTGCCTTAGGATCTGTGATAGAAGGTGTACCCAACAGTCTCCTTTGGGTATCCTATGAAGACATATTTCTCCGATTTGGGTTTGAGCTTATCAGGATGAAACTTTTTCTCATAAGTATCGCAACCCCAAACTTCAAGAAACGACAACTTTGGTTTCTTGCCAAACCATAGTTCAGATTGTGTCGTCTCAACGGACTTAGATGGTGCCCCTTTTTAACGTGAATGCAGTTGTCTCTAATGCATAACCCCAAAACGATAGTGGCAGATAGGTAAGAGACGTCATAGATCGCACTATATCTAATAAAGTACGGTTATGACGTTCGAACACACCATTACAGTATGGTGTTCCTTGTGGCGTGAGTAGTGAAACTATTTCACATTGTTTTTAACTGAAGGCCAAACTCGTAACTCAAATACTCTTCTCTACGATCAGATCATAGAAACTTTATTTTCTTGTTACGATGATTTTTCACTTCACTCTGAAATTCTTTGAAACTTTTCAAATGTTTCAGACTTATGTTTCATCAAGTAGATATACTCATATCTTCTCAAATCATCTGTGAAGATCAGAAAATAATGATACCTGTCGCGAGCCTCAATATTCATCGGACCACATACATCAGTATGTATGATTTCCAACAAATCTGTTGCTCGCTCCATTGTTCCGAAGAACAGAGTCTTAGTCATCTTGCCCATGAGGCATGGTTCGCAAGCATCAACTGATTCATAATCAAGTGATTCTAAAAGCCCATCATCATGGAGTTTCTTCATGCGCTTTACACCAATATGACCTAAACGGCAGTGCTACAAATAAGTTGCACTATCATTATTAACTTTGCATCTTTTGGTTTCAATATTATGATTATGTGTATCACTACGATCGAGATCCAACGAACTATTTTCATTGGGTGTGTAACCATATAAGGTTTTATTCATGTAAAAAGAACAACAATTTATTCTCTTACTTAAATGAATAACCGTATTACAATAAACATGATCAAATCATATTCATGCTCAACGCAAACACCAAATAACACTTATTTAGGTTCAACACTAATCCCGAAATTATAGGGAGTGTGCGATGATGATCATATCAATCTTGGAACCACTTCCAACACACATCGTCACTTCACCCTTAACTAGTCTCTGTTTATTCTGCAACTCCCATTTCGAGTTACTAATCTCAGCAACTGAACCAATATCAAATACGGAGGGGTTGCTATAAACACTAGTAAACCACACATCAATAACATGTATATCAAATATACTTTTGTTCACTTTGCCATCCTTCTTATCCGCCAAATACTTGGGGTAGTTCCGCTTCCAGTGACCAGTCCCTTTGTAGTAGAAGCACTTAGTCTCAGGCTTAGGATCAGACTTGGGCTTCTTCACTTGAGCAGCAACTTGCTTGCCGTTCTTCTTGAAGTTCCCCTTCTTCCCTTTGCCCTTTTCTTGAAACTAGTGGTCTTGTCAACTATCAACACTTGATGTTTTTCTTGATTTCTACCTTCGTTGATTTCAGCATCACGAAGAGCTTGGGAGTTGTCTCCGTTATCCCTTGCATATTATAGTTCATCACGAAGTTCTACTAACTTGGTGACGGTGACTAGAGAATTCTGTCAATCACTATCTTATCTGGAAGATTAACTCCCACTTGATTCAAGCGATTGTAGTACCCAGACAATCTGAGCACATGCTCACTAGTTGAGCGATTCTCCTCCATCTTTTAGCTATAGAACTTGTTGGAGACTTCATATCTCTCAACTCGGGTATTTGCTTGAAATATTAACTTCAACTCCTGGAACATCTCATATGGTCCATGACGTTCAAAACGTCTTTGAAGTCCCGATTCTAAGCCATTAAGCATGGTGTACTAAACTATCAAGTAGTCATCATATTGAGCTAGCCAAACGTTCATAATGTCTGCATCTGCTCCTGCAATAGGTCTGTCACCTAGCAGTGCATCAAGGACATAATTCTTCTGTGCAGCAATGAGGATAAACCTCAGATCACGGATCCAATCCGCATCATTGCTACTAACATCTTTCAACACAATTTTCTCTAGGAACATATCAAAAATAAACACAGGGAAGCAACAACGCGAGCTATTGATCTACAACATAATTTGCAAAATACTACCAGGACTAAGTTCATGATAAATTTAAGTTCAATTTAATCATATTACTTAAGAACTCCCACTTAGATAGACATCCCTCTAATCCTCTAAGTGATCACGTGATCCAAATCAACTAAACCATAACCGATCATCACGTGAGATGGAGTAGTTTTCAATGGTGAACATCGTTATGTTGATCATATCTACTATATGATTCACGCTCGACCTTTCGGTCTCCGTGTTTCGAGGCCATATCTGCATATGCTAGGCTCGTCAAGTTTAACCTGAGTATTCTGCGTGTGCAAAACTGGCTTGCACCCGTTGTAGATGGACGTAGAGCTTATCACACCCGATCATCACGTGGTGTCTGGGCACGACGAACTTTGGCAACGGTGCATACTCAGGGAGAACACTTCTTGATAATTTAGTGAGAGATCATCTTATAATGCTACCGTCAATCAAAGCAAGATAAGATGCATAAAAAGATAAACATCACATGCAATCAATATAAGTGATATGATATGGCCATCATCATCTTGTGCTTGTGATCTCCATCTCCGAAGCACCGCCATGATCACCATCGTCACCGGCGCGACACCTTGATCTCCATCGTAGCATCGTTGTCGTCTCGCCAATCTTATGCTTCCACGACTATCGCTACCGCTTAGTGATAAAGTAAAGCATTACATCGCGATTGCATTGCATACAATAAAGCGACAACCATATGGCTCCTGCCAGTTGCCGATAACTCGGTTACAAAACATGATCATCTCATACAATAAAATTTAGCATCATGTCTTGACCATATCACATCACAACATGCCCTGCAAAAACAAGTTAGACGTCCTCTACTTTGTTGTTGCATGTTTTACGTGGCTGCTACGGGCTTAAGCAAGAACTCATCTCACCTACGCATCAAAACCACAACGATAGTTTGTCAAATAGACTCCGTTTTAACCTTCTCAAGGACCGGGCGTAGCCACACTCGGTTCAACTAAAGTTGGAGAGACAGTCGCCCGCAAGCCATCTATGTGCAAAGCACGTCGAGGGAACCGGTCTCGCGTAAGCGTACGCGTAAGGTTGGTCTGGGTCGTCTCGTCCAACAATACCGCCGAACCAAAGTATGACATGCTGGTAGGCAGTATGACTTGTATCGCCCACAACTCACTTGTGTTCTACTCGTGGAAATAACATCAAACCATAAAACCTAGGCTCGGATGCCACTGTTGGGGAACGTAGTAATTTCAAAAAAATTCCTACGCACACGCAAGATCATGGTGATGCATAGCAACGAGAGGGGAGAGTGTTGTCTACATACCAACGCAGACCGACTGCGGAAGCGATCACACAACATAGAGGAAGTAGTCGTACGTGTTCTTCCCGATCCGACCGATCCAAGCACCGTTACTCCGGCACCTCCGAGTTCTTAGCACACGTTCAGCTCGATGACGATCCTCGGGCTCCGATCCAGCAAAGCATCGAGGAAGAGTTCCGTCAGCACGACGGCGTGGTGACGATCTTGATGTACTACCGACGCAGGGCTTCGCCTAAGCACTACAACGGTATGATCGAGGTGGAATTTGGTGGCAGGGGCACCGCACACGGCTATGAAACGATCACCAAGGATCAACTTGTGTGTCTATGGGGTGCCCCCTGCCTCAGTATATAAAGGATGGAGGAGGAGGAGGCTGGCCAAGGCTATTGGTGCGGCCAGGATGGGAGTCCTACTAGGACTTGGAGTCCTAGTAGGAGTCCATCAAGAGGGGAGGAAGGGAGAAGGAAGTGGAGGAGAAGGAGAGGTGGCCGGCCCCCTTTTCCCTAGTCCAATTCGGACCAAAGGGGAGGGGGGCGCGGCAGCCTTTTTCCTCTTCCCACTAAAGCCCATCAAGGCCCATTACTTCTCCCGTAACTACCCGGTATTCCGAAAAATACCCGAATCACTCGGAACCTTTCCGATGTCCGAATATAGTCGTCCAATATATCGATCTTTACGTCTCGACCATTTCGAGACTCCTCGTCATGTCCCCGATCTCATCCAGGACTCCGAACTCCTTCGGTACATCAAAACTCATAAACTCATAATATAACTGTCATCGAAACCTTAAGCGTGCGGACCCTACGGTTCGAGAACAATGTAGACATGACCGAGACACGTCTCCGGTCAATAACCAATAGCGGGACCTGGATGCCCATATTGGTTCCTACATATTCTACGAAGATCTTTATCGGTCAGACCGCATAACAACATACGTTGTTCCCTTTGTCATCGGTATGTTACTTGCCCGAGATTCGATCGTCGGTATCCAATACCTAGTTCAATCTCGTTACCGGCAAGTCTCTTTACTCGTTCCGTAATACATCATCTCAAAACTAACATATTAGTTGCAGTGCTTGCAAGGCTTATGTGATGAGCATTACCGAGAGGGCCCAGAGATACCTCTCCGACAATCGGAGTGACAAATCCTATTCTCGAAATACGCCAACCCAACATCTACCTTTGGAGACACCTGTAGTACTCCTTTATAATCACCCAGTTACGTTGTGACGTTTGGTAGCACCCAAAGTGTTCCTCCGGTAAACGGGAGTTGCATAATCTCATAGTCATAGGAACATGTATAAGTCATGAAGAAAGCAATAGCAACATACTAAACGATCGGGTGCTAAGCTAATGGAATGGGTCATGTCAATCAGATCATTCAACTAATGATGTGACCTCGTTAATCAAATAACAACTCTTTTGTCCATGGTTAGGAAACATAACCATCTTTGATTAACGAGCTAGTCAAGTAGAGGCATACTAGTGACACTCTGTTTGTCTATGTATTCACACATGTATTATGTTTCCGGTTAATACAATTCTAGCATGAATAATAAACATTTATCATGATATAAGGAAATAAATAATAACTTTATTATTGCCTCTAGGGCATATTTCCTTCAATAGCATGGAGCAATCAAAAATTATAGATACGTTGGAGACGTATCATCGGGCCTTGCGAGTGCCCTCGGCAAGAGTCTTGCCGGGGCCTTGCGAGTGTCTTCAGCAAGGAGCCTTGCCGGGGCCTCATGGGCATCCTCGGCAAGGAGTCTTGCCATTGTCTTGTCTTCTGGTCCTCATCTAGGATTTGTAGGCTCTCTATCTTTACAAAGATCTGCATGACACCATGCAAGAACTTCCCGAGCCTTGGTTTCAATGTTGTCGATGGTGTCGGAACTCTCAGGCTCAAGGGTGGCTGCGGTGTTGGTGTTGGGCGAGCTGCCCCAGCAAGGCTCTTGCCGGGGCTGTGTAGGCCGCCTCGGCAAGGGTCTTTCCGGGAGGAAGCCTGTCCGTCTTATGCGCCCTTGGTTGGAGCATTGCTTCGGTAGCCTTGCACTTCTTCTTCCATCCTCTGCCCTACTAAGTGTGGTCGCGGGTGCGGCTCTGACTAGCCGTGCATCAGTAAAGGGGCAAAAAGGAGAGCCCCTGCTTTTGTGCACCGACAGGAGCCTTCGGGCCTAGGCCACACATAAGCGCGACGCGTTGTTGGGCTAGGCCCAAAACGGTGCGCGGGCACGCGGGGCGACCGCATTAATAAGCGGTTCGACGAGACGCAAGGTATGTGTATGATGTTAAAAAGAAATTAATTTTTCATGTCAGAAGTGATATGTATATTGAGAGGTTAACTCATATAATGCTTTGATTATGAGCATAGTTGGTGCAGCCGAGGTTGAGACCCTCAAAGGCGCCCTCGCCTAGGCCAAGAAGGAAGCAGCGATGAACAAGGCAGCCGCTGATAAAGCGGCTGCTGAACTGGAGGCCGAACAAGTTGCCCGCCACCAACATGAAGCTCAGGTGGCCGAAGTCGAGCAGGAGCTGAAGGATGCCATCAGCAAATGCAAAACATTGGAGCAGAAGACTTCGGCCCAGTCCTCCAAGCTTGACAAGGCTCTCCTGGATTCCAAAGAGGCGCGGAGTGAGTCCCGGAGTGCTCACGAAGAGATCCAGCAGGCGAGGCATATAGCAGCTGGTAAGGCCTTTCTTTTGCAGAGTATCTTTGGAGGTCAGAGGTACACTTTGCTCACATGAGTGTGGAGTTCTCCAGGCATGTTTACGGATCTTCCTAAGAGTGTCGCTGATGCCGTGCAGTTCTTCCGAGCCCTGGAGGGGAACTCGACTGAGAAGCTGTTTTGGTTGCAATTTCTGGTGTCGGGACACCCGACGCCGCTGAACGACCAACTGAAGCAGCTGGTAGAGCTGCATAGGGTGGCAGGTTTGGCCATGAAGGACCTGATAGTCCAACTTTGGCCGGCCGAGCCGATCCCTAGTAGCTAGTTCGGTTTGGTGGCACGGCTTGTCGACGCGCGGCCGCGGTTTGATGCTGTGAAGCGCTCGGCATGCATAGAGGGTGCCTGGATGGCATTCGCCTGCGTCAAGATGCAATGGGCAAAGATGAAGGCCCCCGAAGTGGCAAATGCAGGCCCGCCCGAGGGCAAAGATCATCGGAAGCCGGAGAGGTACTTTGACGATGTCCTAGAAGGAGCCCGAGAGATAGAGGGCCAATGTTCGAAGGACGTAATGTTTGATTAAATGTGTTCGGGTTGTACAAACTATGTTGTGAACCCATGTTGTTATATATCTACGTTTGTGCCTTTTGTTTCAAGCGAGTTTTTCCTCCTGTGAGGCCGTTTATTGTTATATTTTTGAAAGTTGTCAGTCCTCGGCTTTAGCCCCCATGTAGATGCTACAGGGGTATTTAGCGTAACGCGTGACCACACTTTATCCATCATCTTGGTCCGTAAAGGAGGTGTCCGCAAGGTGAACCAGGCAATCGGACTATGCGGCTTTATTACTTTCACTTAGCCATAGGAGTTTGACTATGGAGCTAAGTACTAGCCCTTGTGCGTGTGCGGCTATCCAGACTACGGTGCCTTTTCCATGTGGCTGGACAAAGACCAGCCCCTCATATAACACGGGGTGAATCGCTAACGATTTGTAGTATAATACTAAGTCGCCGAATCACCGACAAGCTCTCACCTATCATGACAGTCAGTTTTCGGCTTTCTCTACTGAGGCACTTGACCGGACGAACCAGAAATACAATCGAAGTAGTTCTCCCTTTACTACCTTAGCCAAACGAGCGGAACATAAGGTGGTAAGCACAGGAGCTGGGGAACCCAACTATAGACCACATACATGATTCAGAGCGATGCATATAATGCAATATCCGGGACGTCGAAGAGTTCCCTATAGGTGTTCGGACTTGAAATGTGCAGGGCCGAATACAGCCCCCGGTGTTAAGGCCAGACTAAAGCACGTGTGACAGTCTGAAGTAGGGAGGGAATACATATGATAATATAAAATAAAGTGATTGCCAAACAAAAGTGGTGATCTACTACTTCCTTTATACCCTGATTAATACATCAAGCCGTGTTATTACAGATAATGCCATGAATATCGAGGCCATTTTACATGCCAAAGGTTTACACGGGGCCTAAAAGTAGTGGTTTGAAGATCCCAATGATGCCCTGCTGCACGTCTGCGTCGTTTCTCCTTGGTGAGACAACCTTGAAGAGGAGGAGTATGATGGTCGTCGGCTAGAAAGAGGGACCTGGAAAGGAGCCCCCGTTTGACCTTAGATCAGGTACGTTTCTTAACGAACCTACAATGGAAAAAATATTTGAGGTCCGAATAGGGTCAGGCCGTACTATGGACCTTTTCTGCAGTGTGCCTCTGGCGCTGACCAAGGTATTTTAAGTGTGTAGTTATGTACGCGCGGTACATATGCTGTAACCTTATGGGGCGATTGGCGGAGGCCAAACTGCTATTCAAGCTCCGGCTCCGCCGAGCTACCGCATTGTAATGCGGATCGCACTCACTTAGCAGTGTCATGGGTCTTGATGACCGATGAGCTATTCGGCTTGATGAGGCCGCCCTGTACTTCGGCTGCTAGGGTCGGGGTGTGCACCTCAGTATGGAGGGAGCGCTCCATATTCCCATTTACTGTGATGACACCACGAGGTCCGGGAATTTTGAGCTTCAGATAAGCATAGTGTGGGACTGCATTAAAGCGGGCGAAAGCAGTTCGTCCGAGCAGTGCATGATAACCACTGCAAAAAGGGACGATGTCGAAGATCAATTCTTCGCTTCGGAAGTTGTCTGGAGGGCCGAATACTACTTCCAGCGTTAAGGAGCCCGTGCAGCGGGCCTCCATGCCGGGTATCACCCCCTTAAAGGTGGTGTTGCTAGGTTTGATTCTTAATGGGTCGATACCCATCTTAGGGACAGTATCCTTGTAGATCAAGTTGAGGCTACTTCCGCCGTCCATAAGGACTCTAGTGAGATGGTATCCATCGGTGATAGGATCGAGTACCAGGGCCGCCGAACCTCCGTGACGGATACTGGTTGGGTGTTCCCTATGATCAAGGGTGATCGGACAAGCCGACCAAGGGTTGAATTTTGGGGCAACAGGTTCTACGGCGTAGACGTCCTTAATGCGCGTTTGCGCTCCCTCTTGGGGATGTGGATGACATAGATCATGTTCACCATTTTCACCTCAGGGGGGAATTGTTTTTGACCCCCATTGTTCGGCGGGCGAGCCTCATCATCATCCTCACTTTGAGGTCCTTTCCCCTTGTGTTTGGCATTTTATTTACCGGCATGTTTGAAAACCCAGCAGTTTCTGTTGGTGTGGTTGGCAGGCTTGTCAGGGGTGCCATGAATCTGGCAAGGTCTCTCTAGTATTTTGTCCAGGTTGGATGGACCGCCCCTGTTACCTTTGAACGGCTTCTTCCGCTGACCGGGTTTGGAGCCACTGAATCCGGTATTTACTACTGTATCCTCTGTTTCTTCGTTATTGTTCTGACGCTTGCTTTTGCTGCATCATGGCCTGCCATTGCCATCCCTGGCCTCAAAAGTGTTGGGTCGCTGGAACTATTGCTTCTATGAGCCAACCAACTATCTTCGCCCGCATAGAAGCGGGTCATAAGTGCAGTAAGAGCTTCCATAGTCTTCGGCTTTTCCTGACCGAGGTCTCGGGCAAGCCATTCGTCGCGGACGCTGTGCTTAAATGCCACTAAGGCTTCAGCGTCCAGACAGTCAACGATTTGGTTCTTTTTAATTAAGAACCGATTCCAAAGTTTGTGGGCTGACTCTCCGGGTTGTTGGATTATGTGACTCAGGTCATCAGCATCTGGTGGTCAGACAGAAGTGCCCTGAAAGTTGGCCCGAAAAGCATCCTCTAAGTCTTCCCAACTTCCAATGGAGTTCTCTAGGAGGCTGTTCAACCAGTGCCATGCTGGTCCTTTCAGCTTTAGAGGGAGGTATTTAATGGCATGGAGAAGAAAATCTTCAATCCATATAGCGGGATCCGTTGTTCCATCGTATTGCTCAATGTTCATGGGTTTGAACCCTTCCGGAAATTGGTGCTGCATTACCTCATCGGTAAAGCACATGGGGTGTGCGGCACCTCTGTACCGGGCGACATCGCGATGGAGTTCGGATGACATCTGTGTTCGGTGTTGACCCCGGCATTGGTTATGTTTGTCGCGCCAGGCTTGATAGCCGTCATCGCGTGCTGGGGCATGTCCTCTTGATCCATAGATATATCTAGTCTGGCCGGCTCTATTGCTCAGGTCCTGACGCAGGTCGTACGTGTAGCCCGGAGCCGCGGTCTCCTTGCCTCTATGGAGAGGGGGCGCGGGCTGGTGTTTGGCATAATTAGTCATTTTGTCCCATCCACGTGGTGGTCGGTCCGGTTGATCAGCATGATTTTATTTTAATGGTGTTGGCTCAAAGGCGTCGTCGTCAAATTGTGGCAGTAGCCTGTGTTAGGGATAACTTTTTGTTTGGCGCTCAAAGCCATATCCTTCTTCGGCGGCTATGACCTGGTCCATCTGTCGTTCAGCGTATCCTGTTCGGCTTGAATCTGCTGTTGTTTCTTTTTCAGGCTCCGCGCGGTGGCGATGAGCCGTCGCTTGAAGCGTTCTTGTTCAAGGGGTTCCTCCGGGATGATGAAGTCTTCGTTACCGAGGCTAACATCCTCTTCGGAGACAGGTAAGTAGTTACTATCTTCCGGATCCTCGTGATCAGCGAGTTCCTCAGGGCTATATTGACCATGTTCCCTTTCATCCTGCTCAAACGCAGGCTCAACGGGGTGGTCTTTGATACGTATCCAACGTATCTACTTTTCCAAACACTTTTGCCCTTGTTTTGGACTCTAACTTGCATGATTTGAATGGAACTAACCCGGACTGACGCTGTTTTCAGCAGAATTACCATGGTGTTATTTATGTGCAGGAGCAAACGTTCTTGGAATGACCTGAAACTTCACGGAGACACTTTTCAGAAAATAAGAAAAATACCTGCCAAAGATGAAGGCCAGGGGGGCCACCACCTTGCCACGAGGGTGGGGGCGCGCCTGCCCCCCTAGGGCATGCCCCCCTACCTTGTGGGCCACCTGTTGCCTCTCCGACTCCAACTCCACCTCCATATATTGAGTTTCGGGAGAAAAAAATCAGGGAGAAGAAATCATTGCATTTTACGATACGGAGCCACCGCCAAGCCCTAAAACCTCTCGGGAGGGCTGATCTGGAGTTTGTTTAGGGCTTCGGAGAGGGGAATCCGTCGCCATCGTCATCATCAACCATCCTCCATCACCAATTTCATGATGCTCACCGCCGTGCGTGAGTAATTCCATCGTAGGCTTGCTGGACGGTGATGGGTTGGATGGGATCTATCATGTAATCGAGTTAGTTTTGTTAGGGTTTGATCCCTAGTGTCCACTATGTTCTGAGATTGATGTTGCTATGACTTTGCTATGCTTAATGCTTGTCACTAGGGCCCGAGTGCCATGATTTCAAATCTGAACCTATTATGTTTTCATCAATATATGAGAGTTCTTGATCCTATCTGGAAAGTCTATAGTCACCTATTATGTGTTATGATCCGTTAACCCCGAAGTGACAATAATCGGGATACTTACTGGTGATGACCATAGTTTGAGGAGTTCATGTATTCACTATGTGTTAATGCTTTGTTCCGGTTCTCTATTAAAAGGAGACCTTAATATCCCTTAGTTTCCGTAAGGACCCCGCTGCCACGGGAGGGTAGGACAAAAGATGTCATGCAAGTTGTTTTCCATAAGCACGTATGACTATGTTCGGAATACATGCCTACATTATATCAATGAACTGGACCTAGTTTTGTGTCACCCTAGGTTATGACTGTTACATGACGAACCGCATCCGGCATAATTCTCCATCACCGATCCATTGCCTATGAGCTTTCCATATATTGTTCTTCGCTTATTTACTTTTCTATTGCTATTGCTATCATCACAACAAAATACCAAAAACATTACTTTTACTACTGTTACCTTTTGCTACCGTTATCACCACTATCATATTACTTTGCTACTAAACACTTTACTGCAGATATTAAGTTTCCAGGTGTAGTTGAATTGACAACTCAGCTGCTAATACTTGAGAATATTCTTTGGCTCCCCTTGTGTCGAATCAATAAATTTGGGTTGAATACTCTACCCTCGAAAACTGCTACGATCCCCTATACTTGTGGGTTATCAAGACTATTTTCTGGCGCCGTTGCCGGGGACCATAGCTCTATTCTTTGAGTCACTTGGGATATATATCTGCTTATCATTATGAAGATCTTGAGAGATCCAAAAACCAAGATCTATCCCTCAACTACGAGGGGAGGTAAGGAACTGCCATCTAGCTTTGCACTTGATTCACCTTCTGTTTTGAGTAAGCTTGCGACACCTACACCTGCTTCTGCTATTCGTTTTGATATGTCGCATGTTATTGATGATGCCACTTCTGCTATGCATGATACTTATGATGAAACTACCTCTATGCCTGATACTACTACGCCACTTAATGCTTTTCTTGATGAACAACTTGCTAGGGCTAGAGAAATTGAAAATATTGAATCTGATGATACTGATGAAAGTGATGATGAAGAACCACTTGCCATTCTTAAGGGTTAGGTTTTTGATCAAGATGCTTCTTTAGCTATTTTAGCTTGCAGAAATAGAACTGAACTTACAAGATTATTAGCTAAATGGAGTAAGCAATCTCTAAATGCTAGAATGAAACCTAACCCTGCTTTTGCTACTTCACCTATCTTTGTTACTGATAAGGATTATGAATTATCTATTGATCCTGATATAATTACTTTGGTTGAATATGATCCTTTTCATGGTTATGAATCTGAAACTGTTGTGGCACATCTTACTAAACTGAATGATATATCTACCCTGTTCACTAAAGATGAGAGAACTCGCTACTTTTATATCCTTAAAATATTTCCATTCTCATTAAAGGGTGATGCTAAGATATGGTTTAATTCTCTTGATCCTGGTTGTGTGCGTAGTCCCCAAGATATGATTTATTACTTCTCTGCTAAATATTTCCCTGCTCATAAGAAACAAGCTGCTTTAAGGGATATATATAAATTTGTGCAAATTGAAGAAGAGAGTCTCCCACAAACTTGGGGGAGGCTTCTCCAATTACTTAATGCTTTGCTTGATCATCCTCTTAAGAAAAATGAAATACTTGATATCTTTTATAATGGACTAACCGATGCCTCCAGAGATTACCTGGATAGTTGTGCTGGTTTTGTTTTCAGGGAAAGAACACCGGATGAAGCTGAAATTCTATTGAATAATATGTTGACAAATGAAAATAATTGGACACCTCCGGAGCCAATTCCTGAGCCTATTCCTAAACCAACTCCGAAGAAGAGGGGTATTCTATTTATCAGTCCTAAAGATATGCAAGAGGCAAATAAATCTATGAAAGAAAAGGGTATTAAAGCTGAAGATGTTAGAATTTACCTCCTATTGAAGAAATACATGGTCTTAATTTACCGCCTGTTGAAGAAACATATAATCCAAATCCTTTACCTATTGAAGAAACTCATGGTCTTGATAACCGACACAGGTAGTAAAGGTAAATTCTCTCTATAGATATGATAAAACTGTAATCCCATTCACTAAAATTGCTAGCCCATGTTAGATGAGTTTGATAAATTTATGGCTAAGCAAGAAGATTTTAATGCTTATTTTGGTAGACAACTGAAATATAATTCAAATATGCTAGGCCACTTGGGTGATTATATGGCTAATGTCAAAGGTGAACTTAAACTTATTAGTAAACATGCTTCTATGGTTACCACTCAAGTAGAACAAGTACTTAAAGCTCAAAATGATTTGCTCAATGAATTGAATAATAAGAATAATGATAATGCTGCTAGAGTTATGACTAGAGGTGGTAGAATGACTCAGGAACCTTTGTATCCTGAAGGCCATCCTAAGAGAATTGAGCAAGATTCTCAAAGAAATAATTTAGATGCACCTAGTTCTTCTAAAAAGAATAAAAAGAAAAATGATAGGACTTTGCATGCTTCTAGTGATCCTATTGTTGAAACACCAGAGAATCCAAATGATATTTCTATTTCTGATGCTGAAACACAACCTCATAATGAAACTGAAACTAGTGATAATGTTAATAATAATGTTCACGATGATGCTCCACCTAGTAATGATAATGATATAGAAATTGAACCTGCTGTTGATCTTGATAACCCACAATCAAAGAATCAACGTTATGACAAGAAAGACTTCGTTGCTAGGAAACACGATAAAGAAAGAGAGCCTTGGGTTCAGAAACCCATGCCCTTTCCTTCCAAACCATCCAAGAAAAAGGATGATGAGGATTTTGAGCGCTTTGTTGAAATGATTAGACCTATCTTTTTGCGTATGCGATTAACTGATATGCTCAAAACAAATCCTTATGATAAGTACATGAAAGATATTATTACAAATAAAAGAAAGATACCGAAGCTAAAATTTCCACCATGCTTGCTAATTATACTTTTAAGGGTGGAATACCAAAGAAACTTGGAGATCTAGGAGTACCCACTATACCATGCTCCATTAAAAGAAACTATGTTAAAACTGCTTTATGTGATCTTGGAGCCAGTGTTAGTGTTATGCCTCTCTCTCTTTATATCGTAGACTTGATTTGAATAAGTTGACACCTACTGAAATATCTTTGCAAATGGCTGATAAATCAACTGCTATACCTGTCGGTATTTGTGAGGATGTGCCTATTGTAGTTGCAAATGTTACTATTTTAACGGACTTTGTTATTCTTGGTATTCCCGAGGACGACAGTATGTCTATTATTCTTGGAAGACCCTTTTTGAATACTGCAGGGGCTGTTATTGATTGCACTAAAGGCAATGTCACTTTTCATGTTAATGGTAATGAGCACACGGTACACTTTCCGAGGAAACAACCTCAAGTTCATAGTATCAAGTCTATTGGAAAAATTCCATCGATTATATTTGGAGGTTTTGAATTTCCTCTTCCTACTGTCAAGAAGAAATATGATATTCTTGTTATTGGGGATGTGCATATCCCCGTTGAGGTAACATAGTGTTATTAGGAATTTCTCCGGTTCCATGTTATTCGGAATGAGTTCCTTAACAAGACTTGATCAACCTTGTTAGTGGATTCCTTTTGATGACCATGAGATGGTTGAAACTAGAAGGCACAACCTTCTGTATCCCACTTTTACTTTCTATTATTCATATTAAATAAAATAAAAATAAATATTTGTCTCTCTGTTATCTGATTATCCGTGCAATATAAAAATACCTCAAAAAAAAGTTCTCCAAGTGCCCTGAAAATTAAATATGATTTTTTCTAGAATATTTGAGGATTTATGGAACTGAGAACACACCAGGGGGGCCAACCACCTGCCCACGAGGGTGGAGGGCGTGCCCCCTGCCTTATGGGCCCACGGTGGCCCTCCTCCACTTATCCTTTCACCCATACACTCCTTCTTACTCCCCCAAACATGAATAACCAGCTCAAACCCGAGTCCAAGCTCGTTTTGCTGCCATTTTCGATCTCCTTGCTCAAAGGACCTCTCACAAAACTGCTTGGGGAGATTGTTCCTTGGTATGTGACTCCTCCATTGGTCCAATTAGTTTTTGTTCTAGTTCTTTATTCATTGCAAATTTTTGCTGCTTAGGTGACCATGTTCTTGAGCTTGCATGTCAAATTTATATGGTTCCAAGTAGTTTTGATGCATGATATAGGCCCTAGGCACTTGTAGGAGTAGTTGCTATCAATATTATTGAGTTTGGTTTACTTTTATTTTGAAGTTACTAAAAAATTCACAATTTTTCAAAGGAAGAAAAATGCTTAGGAAAATTGTCGGATTTCGGGTTCTGGCAGACCCTTAAGGTTCGAACACTGGGGTGCGCGCGGAAATCTCGCCTTCAACCTCTCCGTCTCGATGGGATCTAAACTACTAAAAGAGCTGCACGGAAGACACAAGATTTATACTGGTTCGGGCCACCGATGTGGTGTAATACCCAACTCCAGTGTGTGGTGGATGGATTGCCTCCTGGGGCTGGTGTGGATGAACAATACAAGGAAGAACAGCCTCGCGAGGGTCTGTTCTTGGATGTGGTGATGAACTACTATGAAGAGTTTAGTCACCTTTCTCTCTCTTTCTCTCTCGGATCCCGGGCCGAACAACCAGGAATCGAACCGAACCCCTTTCTATGTGGGTGGCTAGTCCTATTTATAGAGGCCCTGGTCCTCTCCCCAAATATTGAGCGGGAAGGGATCCAACAATGGCGGGCTAATTTGAAGGGGGACAGCGAGTACATCTATCCTGACAAAAGCAGTCTTCGCCTGCCAAAGGCTCTGGTGATGACGCCGCGCTGGGCTCCATGGTGACCTCCGCCTCGTAGTCCTCCTGGTCTTGGTCTCGTTGCACCGAAGTGGCAACCTTTGCCTGATGCCTCGGTACTCCACGGATACGCTTGCCCCCTTTGCACCAAAGAGGAAAGGGGGATGCTACGCGCGCTGGCACCCGCCTGGTGCCCCGTGTCGTCATGGCTTGCGTCATAGGCACCTCGCGAGGTACCCCGCCTTGAACTCTCCACCTCCTCGCGAGCCAGCCTGACGAGGCTGTGCCTGAGGATGCGCCGCGTCGTCCGCCTCGCGAGGCTTGGCCCCTCGCGAGGGTCTTGAGCCTCATGTTGATGAAGTTGGGTCGCGCTGGGCCCCCACTTGAGCCACGCCGTAGGCCGCAGGCAGGCAAGTCTGGGGACCCCCGTTCCCAGAACGCCGACGGTAGCCCCCGGGCCCAAGGCGCGCATGGACTGGGCCGTGCCGAGAGGCGAAAGGGCAAGGGCGAAGCGCCGCGGGCCCTATCAGCCTGCGGCCTTGGGCGCCGTGTGGCGGTTGATTGGCCGTGGCGTCTCCGCTTCCCCATGACGCCTTGGTGATCGTGCAAGCTGGGCAAGTCCCTGCATGCAGATCGTGTTATGATTACCTGTGATCGTGGGGGCCAGCGGTTGGCCTTCGCCGGCTATAAGTACGGCACCACGTGTGCTTGTCCAGTCCATCTCTTCTTGCTCTCTCCTTCGCCTCAGTTCTTGCTCCGTCTTGGTGTGATGGCTCCATCGAGGAGGTACTCGGCCGCAGAGAAGGGGAAGGCCCTCCAGGTCGGTCCTGCCTCTCCCCCACCCAAGCATGGTCGCGGGCGCCCTCGGAAGCACCCGATGGCCGCCCCGGTAGCTTCCAGCGGCCATGGGGGGGGCTCCCAGCGCGGCGGCGGGCAAGCCACCGCGGCCGGAGGGTGCGCCTGGGTTGCGCGCTCCCCCAGGCCGCGCTTTCGCGCCGTGCAGGCGCCGCCGGAATTCGTCATTTGGTCGGCGGAGCCGGCTTGCGCCCGGCTCCCGCTCCCTCGCTTCCTCCTTGGCGAACTCCCGGCTGGCGCTCCTGGCGGCCTCTGGCTCCAGGCGGAGGGTTGCTGCAGCAGGTCCTCGTGGGTCGCGCTGGAGGTCTCCGCCAGCAGGGCTTGGCCTTCACTCGTGGCTGGCAGGCGTTCGCCCGCGCCTGCGGCCTGGAGCGTCGGTGCACTCTGCACTTCAGGTCCGATGGCGACGCCACCCTCTACGTGAGGGTGTTTGGGGAAGATGGTCGCCGCGTGGGGTGCTGCCCTGAGGACGATGACCGCGTCCGCGGGCCCCGCTCCGATGGTGATGGGGGAGATTGCACCCGAGCAGGCGGCGGCGTCAGCGACTCCCCCAGCTTCGTCAGCTCTTCCTCAAGCGACTCCTCCAGTGGTGGCAGCAGTCCTCCCCCGCGCCGTCGGGTTTGCCTAGGAGGTGGTGGTTCGTCCGCCCGCCGTCGTGCACCGGTGAAGCGTGAGAGGGAGTCCGCCTGAGGCCCTGAGGCAGACTGTGTCGCCGCCATGGGCCGATGCGGGAGGGGCGGCGCTAGGCTCGTTTTTTTCCTTTCTCTTTTGTTCCCTGTGTAAAACAGAACAGATGCATGGAGCCCCCTTGGGGCGTGTTGGGAAATGTTGCCGCTTCAGCTATTACCTTGATCTCATTTTTGTACTTCCTGATTTCCCGCCTGTGCGTAGATAGCTTTCGACCCCTGCCGGGGAGTGGGGCGACCGACCCAGGCCCTGTGCGCGCGTCGTGGTACCCGAGGGGCACGGACTAGGAGGGGTGCTCCTGTAATGCGCCAGGGCCGTGAAACCCTCCTGTGGCTAGGGCAGAAACCCTCGCGAGGGCGTCTGAGCACCATCCCTCACGAGGTTGTTCACGGGAGAAACCAAAGCGAGGGGCGAAAATCGACGAACCATAAATCAGCAACAGTGATAACTCCAATAAGACTCCAAATGCAAACGAACACGTCAACTGCGGAAAGCAAATGGAAAAGCCGCGTCCGGCACCTAATCTAGTCTTCGACGTCTTCTCACCAGCGCGGAGCTAAGTGCTGCCACTGGGCGTGGGAGGGAGCCCCAGGGCCTGAGGCCGGCGCTCCTGAGACTCCGGGGCGTGTACAGCCCCACTCATTATTACGTGAGAGTGTCATGGGGCGGCGAGCTTCACAGGCATTGGCCTTGCTTCACAGGCTCTGGGCCTTTTCCTTGAGCGCGAGGGCTTCACAGGCACTCGCCTTGCTTCACAGGCTCCGGGCCTTTCCAAAAGAGATGATCTTCACAGGCACTCGCCTTGCTTCACAGGCTCCGGGCCTTTCCGAAAGAGATGATCTTCACAGGCACTCGCCTTGCTTCACAGGCTCCGGGCCTTTCCAAAAGAGATGATCTTCACAGGCACTCGCCTTGCTTCACAGGCTCCGGGCCTTTCCAAAAGAGATGATCTTCACAGGCACTCGCCTTGCTTCACAGGCTCCGGGCCTTTCCGAAAGAGATGATCTTCACAGGCACTCGCCTTGCTTCACAGGCTCCGGGCCTTTCCAAAAGAGATGATCTTCACAGGCACTCGCCTTGCTTCACAGGCTCCGGGCCTTTCCAAAAGAGATGATCTTCACAGGCACTCGCCTTGCTTCACAGGCTCCGGGCCTTTCTGAAAGAGATGATCTTCACAGGCACTCGCCTTGCTTCACAGGCTCCGGGCCTTTCCAAAAGAGATGATCTTCACACGCACTCGCCTTGCTTCACAGGCTCCGGGCCTTTCCGAAAGAGATGATCTTCACAGGCACTCGCCTTGCTTCACAGGCTCCGGGCCTTTCCGAAAGAGATGATCTTCACAGGCACTCGCCTTGCTTCACAGGCTCCGGGCCTTTCCTAGGGGTAGAACCTCCGGAGGTGCTGGATGTTCCACGCGTTCTAGACCGGCACTCCCTCCTGAGTCTCCAAGCGCGCGGAGCCGGGCCTGGAAACATGAACAACCTTGAACGGGCCCTCCCACATGGGAGAGAGCTTGTGCAATCCCTCCCTGGAGAGGACCCGCCTGAGCACGAGGTCTCCTACCTCGAGGGTCCTAGGGCGGACGTGGCGGCAGTGGTATCGCCGCAGCACTTGCTGATACCTCGCCGCCCGTAGTGCGGCTTCCTGTCGTCGTTCCTCCCCCAACACGAGGTCCGTCCCCCGCATGGCGTCCTGCTGCGCCTCGTCGAACGCCAGGACCCACGCGGAGCGACATCTGACCTCGTGAGGGAGGACTGCCTCCACTCCATAGACCAGGAAGAATGGGGTCTCTCCAGTCGGCTTGGTTGTGGTGGTGCGGATGGACCACAGCACGGATTGAAGCTCGTCGTACCAACCTCGGCCGTAGGCCTCCAGCTTCTTCTTGAACGTCCTAGTCTTGAGGCCTCTTAGGACCTCTGCGTTGGCTCGTTCGGCCTGGCCGTTGCTTCAAGGGTGCGCCACTGAAGCGTAGCATATCTGCGTTCCAAGGTTAGCACAGTATGTTTTGAAGAGGTTACTGGTGAACTGCGAACCGTTGTCTGTGATGATGCGGTTCGGCACCCCGAACCGTCTCACGATGCCCCTGATGAACTTGACCACGGAGCCCACGGGGATGGTGCGGACAGCCTCCACTTCAGCCCACTTGGTGAACTTGTCCACGGCGACGTAGAGGTAGCGGTAGCCCCCTGGCGCTCGAGGAAATGGGCCCAGGATGTCCAGCCCCCAGACTATGAATGGCCACTAAAGGGGTATAGTCTGCAGGCCTCCGGTCGGCTGATGGATTTGCTTGGTGTGGAACTGGCAGGCCTCACAAGCTTTCACCAGCTCTACGGCGTCATTGAGTGCGGTAGGCCAATAAAACCCACTGCGGAACGCCTTGCCGACGAGGGTCCATGATGATGAGTGGTGCCCACAGTCTCCGCCGTGTATGTCCTCCAGTAGTTCCTTTCCTTGCTCCCTGGAAATGCAACGCAGGAGTACATCGTTTGGTCACTTTCGGTAGAGTTCTCCGTCTCTGATGCAGTACGCAGTGGCCTGCCGCGTCACCCGCTCCGCTTCCTCCTCCTTCTCCGGCATGGTCCCTTGCGTCAAGTAACTCCGGAGCTCCGTGATCCAGCACTCCTCCTGAGGTTCCATCGTCAGGAGCAGGCGTGCTCCTGAGGCCGGGCCACAGACCGGGGCTCCTGAGGCAGGTGGCTGGGGGAGCTCCTCCCGAGGCTGAACCGTGTTTGATAGTGACGGCAAGGCTGAGGGCTTGAAGAGCCTCTCCTCGAAGACGCCAGGCTCCTGAGGCAGCCGCCTGGATGCCCGCTTGGCGATGTCGTCGGCCTCCTGATTGGTGCCACGGGGCACATGCTGCAACTCCAACCCCCAGAACTGCTTCTCCATCCTGCGGACCTCCGCAAGGTAAGCTTCCATGTGCTCGTCTTTCAGCTCGTACACCTTGTTGGAGAAGTTCACAAGGAGTTGCGAATCACCCTTAATGGTAAGGCGCTTCACCCCCAGGGCTGCCGCGGCCTTCAGGCCCGCTATTAGACCCTCGTATTCCGCTATGTTGTTGGAGACCTTTTCACCTTGTTGGAAGCAGAGCTGTACGGCGTAGTAGAGCTTGTCCTGAGTGGGCGATATAAGCACCGCTCTAGCCCCAGCACCATGTCTGGAGAACGCCCCGTCAAAGTGCATGACCCAGCCTTCTGGCGCCTCGCTCCTCGGGAAGAGGGACCGATCCTCGTTGGCCTTGAGGCCTGGTGCCTCTATCCATTCTGCCACAAAATCCGCCAATGCTGCTCCTTTGATGACCCTGGTTGTGCTGAATTCGAGCTGAAACGCCTGCAGCTCTATGTTCCACTCAGCGACCCTTCCGGCTGAGTTAGGGCTCCTGAGCACCCTCTCCAGGGGGTATGACGAGACGACTTTGATGGGGTGAGCCTGGAAGTAGTGACGCAGCTTGCGCGAGGCTATCAGTAGCGCGAGGAGGAGCTTCTGAGACATTGGGTACCGAGCCCTCGCATCCTGTAGCACTATGCTGACAAAAGTAAACTGGGTGCTCGACAAGACTGGGAGCATCTGGGGTTGCCGCGCCCTCGGGAGGTGAGGGCGCCTCGCGAGGCGTCGCGGCTTCGGGAGGTGGACTACACGGTCGGGTGGCCTCTCCTGCCCCCGGTGCATTTCCCGGCTGCTGACCCTCCTCAGCTGTGGTTGTGGATCTTGCAGGCTTTCCTTGTTCCTGTTTTGTTCTGCCCCGGGCTGCCACTGCGGCCTTGACTTTGCGTTCCTCCCTAACCGCCACCAGGGCTCCGCTGACGGAGTAGGGTGTGGTGGCGAGGTATAGTAGCAGGGGCTCCTGAGGGCGTGGAGCCACCATGACTGGGGGACTGGTCAGGTACCTCTTGAGATCTTGAAATGCCTTATCTGCTTCTTCAGTCCACCCAAAGGTCCTGGCCTCCCGAGACTTTACCACTATGTCATCAACGTAGGCTTCGACATTCCTTCCGAGCTGCTAACCCAAGGTGATGTGCATCAGCCGCTGAAAGGTTGCCCCTGCGTTACATAGCCCGAATGGCATGCATGTATAGCAGTATACCCCGCACGGGGTCAAGAAAGCAGTCTTCTCAACGTCTTCCACGGCCATCTTGATCTGGTGATACCCGGAGAAGGCATCCAGGAAGCATAGCAGGTCGCACTCCGCAGTGGAATCGACAATCTGGTCAATACGGGGGAGCGGGAACGGATCTTGCGGGCATGCCTTGTTGAGGTTGGTGAAGTCGACACACATGCGTTCTCCCCCCCCCCCCTTCTTGGGCATAACGACAGGGTTGGCCAACCAGTACGGGTATCGGACCTCGCGAATGACCCCTGCAGCCTCTAGCTTGCGGGTCTCTTGGGCGATGAAAGCCTGCTTCTTCGTGGACTGCCGCCTGGCCTTCTACTTCACGGGGCATACATTTGGGCATACGTTGAGGTGGTGCTCGATGACACTTCTGGGGATCCCCGCCAGCTGATCTGGCTCCCAAGCAAATACCTTCTTATTCGAGCGCAGGAACTTGACCAAGGCCTCCTCCTGCTCGGGCTCTAGGTTGGCGCCTATGGTGAAAGCGGCGCTGGAGGACCCGTCCTCGTCGACGGGTATCTGCTTGGTTTCTGCTTTGTCCTGGGTGAACAACTGCTTCTTCTTGGCGGGCGCAGCCCCCTTGGGCCCTGGGGCCTCCGCATCAACGGGCCGTGCCGGCGCCGCGGTCTTGAAGGCGAGTTTGAGTACTTGCAGGGCGTCCCCGGTGTCCTCGTGCACGGTGAGGGTACCGCTGCTCCCGGGCATCTTCATGAGGTTGTACGCCGGGTGCGTGGCGGCCATGAATTAAGCCAAAGCTGGGTAGCCGAGGATGGCGTTGTAAGGGAGGCCGATGGGGGCGATGTCGAAGTCGACCATCTCCGTGCGGAAGTTGTCGTAGGTGCCGAAGGTTACCGGGAGCCGGATCTGTCCTAGGGAGTTGGACGATCCGCCCCCGACACCTGAGAAGGATCGACTGGGTCGCAGCCGCTCCTGAGGTATGCGGAGGAGGCTAAAAGTCTCGACCGAAAGCACGCTGAGACCCGCGCCGCCGTCAACGAGGGTCCTGGTGACGGCCACCCGGCAGATAGTGGGCGTGCACAGCAGCGGGAGCGCGCCAGAGACGACCGGGTTGGTGGGGTGGTCCGCCGAGCTGAAGGTCAGGCCGACCTCGGGCGCCGCCCGGTCCAGGGGAGCCCCATGCCGTGCAGAGACGGTGCTAACCCGGCGGGCAAAGGGCTTGACGTGGCGACAGGTGGGCGGCGCCTGCGAGCCGCCCAGGAGGGCCGCGACGACCGGAAGCGTCGGCACCGTGGTGCAGTTACCCCGTCGCGCGGGCGGGTGCTGAGACGAGGCCTGCTGCTCGCCCCCCGCCGGGCCGGTGGCGGCGTTGACGGCGGGCGACGGGGAACGACAAGGACGCCCACCGACGGGGGCTGTCTGGGAGACGTGAGAGGCGATGGCGGCCCGGCGCTCGGCGCGGGCCCGACGAGCGTCAGACATGGACACGACGGTCGGAGGAGAGCGGAGCGGTGGAAGACGAATTCCGGCGCACCCCTACCTGGCGCGCCAAATGTCGGATTTCGGGTTCTGGCAGACCCTTAAGGTTCGAACACTGGGGTGCGCGCGGAAATCTCGCCTTCAACCTCTCCGTCTCGATGGGATCTAAACTACTAAAAGAGCTGCACGAAAGACACAAGATTTATACTGGTTCGGGCCACCGATGTGGTGTAATACCCTACTCCAGTGTGTGGTCGATGGATTGCCTCCTGGGGCTGGTGTGGATGAACAATACAAGGAAGAACAGCCTCGTGAGGGTCTGTTCTTGGCTGTGGTGATGAACTGCTATGAAGAGTTTAGTCACCTTTCTCTCTCTTTCTCTCTCGGATCCCGGGCCGAACAACCAGGAATCGAACCGAACCCCTTGCTATGTGGGTGGCTAGTCCTATTTATAGAGGCCCTGGTCCTCTCCCCAAATATTGAGCGGGAAGGGATCCAACAATGGCGGGCTAATTTGAAGGGGGACAGCGAGTACATCTATCCTGACAAAAGCAGTCTTCGCCTGCCAAAGGCTCTGGTGATGACGCCGCGCTGGGCTCCATGGTGACCTCCGCCTCGTAGTCCTCCTGGTCTTGGTCTCGTTGCACCGAAGTGGCAACCTTTGCCTGATGCCTCGGTACTCCGCGGATACGCTTGCCCCCTTTGCACCAAAGAGGAAAGGGGGATGCTGCGCACGCTGGCACCCGCCTGGTGCCCCGTGTCGTCATGGCTTGCGTCATAGGCACCTCGCGAGGTACCCCGCCTTGAACTCTCCGCCTCCTCGCGAGCCATCCTGACGAGGCTGTGCCTGAGGATGCGCCGCATCGTCCGCCTCGCGAGGGTCTTGAACCTCGTGTTGATGAAGTTGGGCCGCGCTGGGCCCCCACTTGAGCCATGCCGCAGGCCGCAGGCACGCAAGTCTGGGGACCCCCGTTCCCAGAACACCGACAAAAATGTTCCAAGGTGGTTCTTCAAGGAAGCAAGGACCCAGGCTTGGAATGCGTGATGTTGATGAAGAGCCACCACGAGACGCTCCAGTGCGTCCTTGTGAGTGGCCTTCTGAAAAATTTATGGATCGAGCGGGAATAAAAGAAGAATTCAACGCATATTTGCGTGACGCTGATCTCGTGAGCTTTGAGGAAGAGAAGTGCAGTCAGTATCATAATCTCACTAGTTCCTTTGTGAGGAGGTTTGAATTTTCAACTTCACGTAATTCTCCAACTGTCCTGTTTGATTTTTATGATAAATCTTATACCATGGACTTAGAGGATTTTACCACTGCATGCAAACTTCCACAATGGGGTAGTATAAGGGATCCTCGCTAATCTGAATTTAGAGATTTTCTTGTTAGTATAACTGTGGGAGAATCTAGAGATATTACACAAGCTACCATAGGGAGCATTCACTTTCCTGCTATACATTATTTTGCTCTCTTCATAGGTAGATGCATAAATGGTAAAGATGAGGCATGTCACATGTGTGTCCCTGACCTCGGTATTCTTAGGAGTGCTGTGATAGGAGACAAATCTTATAATTTGGGAGCCATTGTTGCACGTAGGCTGCATCTTAATAGATTTAATGGAGATTTCTTTGGTGGAATTTATGCTACCCGCGTAGCTAATTTTCTTGGTATAGATATAAGCGAAGATGATATTGAATTACCTCCTGCCTATCTAGATTTTAATGCTATGGTTCACCACCAGTTTGTCGAGAGGAACGAATCACCTCTCCAGTATCGACTAATCTTTGACAGATGACGTGCTGTCCGTATTACTCTCCCTGCTCCTGCTTTCTTTGATTATCAGGCAAGAGGAGGATATACTATTACTAGAGAGGAGGAGATGAGTACGAGAGGAGAGAGGAGGCCGCTCGTCGCCACGCTGCAGCTCAGCAGGCGATAGCTGCTGCATCACAGTACGACCCCAACTACTATTATGGATATCAGCCAGGCCAGCCGTGGCCATAGACCAACTTAGGCCAAAAGCCTAAGCTTGGGGGAGTATGTATTTCCCACCGACATTACATTTATGTTCACACACTCATTGCTAGATGTCGGTGCTCATACTTTTTCATTGTATCATCCATGCTAGTTTATTTTCCTTTTTTATGCTTTCTTCTTGTGTGTTTAATAAACCTTAAGAAAAACCAAAAAAAATAGTTGTGGCTTTTAATTAGTTTACTTTCCATGCTTGTAGTAGTAATTAAAAAGAAAACCCAAAAATATTTCATGTTCTTATTTTGCTTGTTGGGAGCTTTCCCGTGTAAATAGTTTTATTTCTTTTCTTTTCTTTGGAGGTTGATAGGAGAAGACCATAATTAAATTGTTAAAGAGGCTCTTATACGCATTATTGTTGATCTGACAAAAGAGCCCATATTGCATTGTCTTCTCCTGTTTATTGAATGCCTGCAGATTCCAGCTTAGTCCAATGCACGTGCACTATTATTATTATTCACATCATTCGGTCGTGCAAGTGAAGGGCAATTATGATGATATATGATGGACTGGCTGAGATGAGAAAAGCTGGTATGAACTCGACCTCTTTTGTTTTTGTAAATATGATTAGTTCATCGTTCCTGATTCAGCCTATTATGAATAAACATGTTTGCAATGACAACTAGAGATCATAGTTTCTTGTGCCATGCTTGATTAGCTATGAGTTATAATGGTTTACCTTGCGTGTCAACATGCTATTAAAATGGTTATGATGTGGTATGATAGGGTGGTATCCTCCTATGAATGATTTAAGTGACTTGACTTGGCACATGTTCACGCATGTAGTTGAAACAAAATCAACATAGCCTTCACGATATTTATGTTCATGGTGGATTATATCCTACTCATGCTTGCATTCGGTGTTGATTAATTTTAATGCATGTTCATGACTGTTGTCGCTCTCTAGCTAGTCGCTTCCCAGTCTTTTGCTAGCCTTCACGTGTACTAAGCGGGAATACTGCTTGTGCATCCAATCCCTTAAACCCCAAAGTTATTCCACATGAGTCCACTATACCTACCTATATACGGTATCTACCTGCCATTCCAAGTAAATTTGTATGTGCCAAACTCTAAACCTTCAAATAAATATCATGTTTTGTATGCTCGAATAGCTCATGTATCAACTAGGGATGTCTGTATCTTCCATGTTAGGCGGGTTATTCTCAAGAGGAGTGGACTCCGCTCCTCACTCACGAGATAAGGGATGCCCAATCCCATGCTTTATGCAAACTAAATCAAAATAATTGCAAACAAAACTCCCCCTGGGACTCTTGTTAGTTGGAGGCACTCGTTGTTTCGAGCAAGCCATGGATTGATGCTTGTGGTGGAAGGGGGAGTATAAACTTTACCATTCTGTTTGGGAATTGCCTTTAATGTGTGTAGCATGGAAGATATTGCCATCTCTTGGTTGTTATGTTGACAATGAAAGTATACCGCTCAAAATATTATTCACCTCTGTTTCAAAACCGAGCTCTGGCACCTCTACAAATCCTTCCTTCCCTCTGCGAAGGGCCTATCTATTTACTTTTATGCTGAGTCATCATCCTCTTATTAAAAAGCACCAGTTGGAGAGCACCGCTATCATTTGCATTCATTACTGTTAGTTTACATTGAGTAGGACTTGACTGGATCTCTTTTACCATGAATTACAATGTCTAGTCAGTCCTTGGTCTTTAAAGGTGCTCTGCATTTATGTTTTGCGGTCTCAGAAAGGGCTAGCGAGATACCATCCTGTTATATCATATTATGATTGTTTTGAGAAAGTGTTGTCATCCGAGTTTTATTATTATGGCTCGCTAGTTGATTATGCTATTGATATGAGTAAACCTGAGACCTATGCGTTATTGCAAATGTGGTTAGTTATAATCTTTGCTGAAAACTTGAATGTTGGCTTTACATATTTACAACAACAAGAGCAAACAGAGTTTGTAAAAGTTTTTCTTTATCATTTTCAGTTTGTCAACTGAATTGCTTGAGGACAAGCAAAGGTTTAAGCTTGGGGAGTGGATACGTCTCCAACGTATCTACTTTTCCAAACACTTTTGCCCTTGTTTTGGACTCTAACTTGCATGATTTGAATGGAACTAACCCGGACTGACGCTGTTTTCAGCAGAATTACCATGATGTTATTTATGTGCAGGAGCAAACGTTCTCGGAATGACATGAAACTTCACGGAGACACTTTTCAGAAAATAAGAAAAATACCTGCCAAAGATGAAGGCCAGGGGGGCCACCACCTTGGCACGAGGGTGGGGGGCGCGCCTGCCCACCTAGGGCGCGCCCCCTACCTCGTGGGCCCCCTGTTGCCTCTCCGACTCCAACTCCACCTCCATATATTGAGTTTCGGGGAGAAAAAATCAGGGAGAAGAAATCATCGCATTTTACGATACGGAGCCGCTGCCAAGCCCTAAAACCTCTTGGGAGGGCTGATCTGGAGTCCGTTCGGGGCTCCGGAGAGGGGAATCCGTCGCGATCATCATCATCAACCATCGTCCATCACCAATTTCATGATGCTCGCCATCGTGCGTGAGTAATTCCAGCGTAGGCTTGCTGGACGGTGATGGGTTGGATGGGATCTATCATGTAATCGAGTTAGTTTTGTTAGGGTTTGATCCCTAGTGTCCACTATATTCTGAGATTGATGTTGTTATGACTTTGCTATGCTTAATGCTTGTCACTAGGGCCCGAGTGCCATGATTTCAGATCTGAACCTATTATGTTTTCATCAATATATGAGAGTTCTTGATCCTATCTTGCAAGTCTATAGTCACCTATTATGTGTTATGATCCGTTAACCCCAAAGTGACAATAATCGGGATACTTACTGGTGATGACCGTAGTTTGAGGAGTTCATGTATTCACTATGTGCTAATGCTTTGTTCCGGTTCTCTATTAAAAGGAGACCTTAATATCCCTTAGTTTCCGTAAGGACCCCGCTGCCACGGGAGGGGAGGACAAAAGATGTCATGCAAGTTCTTTTCCATAAGCACGTATGACTATGTTCGGAATACATGCCTACATTATATCAATGAACTGGAGCTAGTTCTGTGTCACCCTAGGTTATGATTGTTACATGATGAACCGCATCCGGCATAATTCTCCATCACCAATCCATTGCCTACGAGCTTTCCATATATTGTTCTTCGCTTATTTACTTTTCTGTTGCTATTGCTATCATCACTACAAAATACCAAAAACATTACTTTTACTATTGTTACCTTTTGCTACCGTTATCACCACTATCATATTACTTTGCTACTAAACACTTTGCTGCAGATATTAAGTCTCCAAGTGTGGTTGAATTGACAACTCAGCTGCTAATACTTGAGAATATTCTTTGGCTCCCCTTGTGTCGAATCAATAAATTTGGGTTGAATATTCTACCCTCAAAAACTATTGCGATCCCCTATACTTGTGGGTTATCAGTCTTCGGTGCTACCCGGAGTGTCATTGTCTCCGGTGCCGGTATTGCTTTCCCTTCCCCGACGCGATCATGAGCGGCGCCGCTGACGTCGGTGTTTTGGTGGTTCATCGACGGGCTTGTCCTCATCTTAATCTTGCATGCCATCGTCATCCTTCTTCTCAGGCATGTCCACCATATATACATCGTAAGTAGAAGTGGTCGTCCAACGCCCGGTAGTGGGTGAGTTTTGACCTGGCTCGGCTTCGACACCGTCGTTCATGCCATCGATGTCTTTGGAGGCGTAGTCTAGCATGTCGGTTAAATCCTCGACAGTGGCTATTAAGTGGGTGGTGGGTGGGACATAAAATTCCCTACTCTCAGCCCCCAGTTCAACCTGGCATAGTTCGGAGGTGACACTTTCGTGATGGCGAGAGATTGTATGAAGTCCAGCATTTGGTTTAAGAGGGAAAGCTGGACAGGCGTCTGAGGATCTGCGGAGCTAGGCTCGGTGATAACCACTTGACCGAGCCCGATGGACGCAGACCTCGAGAGTTCGGAGTTGGCGTCCAGAAGCGAGTCCGGCTTCCCGATGACGGGGAGAGTCCTGTTTGACTCCGGGTCCGCCGACGATGTGGTCGCATCTGGGTCTCCGGCTAGAAGCTCCGTGATGGGAGAGAGTCCGGCGGGGTTCATCCTACCGTCTTCGAACAAAGTGGTCCGCCCTAGATCTAAGGCCGGGGTGTACATGAGCGTCAACCCCTGAGCGGGATCTGAAAGTAGATCCGAAGGGCCTCCGTCGTGTTGGTGGGGAGCGGCGGCCGAGGCTGTGAACCCCTCTAAGATCAGATTGTTGGGGAACATAGTAATTTCAAAAAAATTCCTACGCACATGCAAGATCATGTTGATGCATAGCAACGAGAGAGAAGAGTGTTTGTCTACATACCCTCGTAGACCGGCAACGGAAGCGTTGACACAACATAGAGGAAGTAGTCATACGTCTTCCCGATCCAACCGATCCAAGTACCGAATGTACGGCACCTCCGAGTTTTGCACACGTTCAACTCGGTGACGTCCCTCGAGCTTCGATCCAGCAAAGTGTTGAGGGAGAGTTTCGTCAGCACGATGGCGTGATGACGGTGATGATGTTCTACTAATGTAGGGCTTCGCCTAAGCACAGCTACGATATGACCGAGGTGGAATATGGTGGAAGGGGGCACCGCACACGGCTAAGGAACGATCACGAAGATCAACTTGTGTGTCATCGGGTGCCCCCTTGCCCCCGTGTATAAAGGAGGGAGAGGGGGAGGTGCGGCCGGCCCAAGGGGTGCGCCTGGAGGAGTCCTACTCCCACCGGGAGTAGGACTCCCCCCTCTTGCCTTGCTGGAAAAGGAAGGGGGAGGGAGAAAGAGGAAAGGGAGGCGCCCCCCCCCCCCCTTCCTTGTCCTATTCAGACTAGGGGGAGAGGGCGCGCGGCCTGCCCTGGCCGGCCCTCCTCTTCTCCCTTAAGGCCGATGTAGGCCCAATAACCCCCGGGGGGATTCCGGTAACCCCCCGGTACTCCGGTAAAATCCCGGTTTCACCTGAAATGTTTCTGATATCCAAATATAGGCTTCCAATATATCAATCTTTATGTCTCGACCATTTCGAGGCTCCTCGTCATGTCTGTGATCACATCCGGGACACCGAACAACCTTCGGTACATCAAAACACAAAAACCCTAATTATGATCGTCACCGAACTTTAAGCGCGTGGACCCTATGGATTCGAGAACTATGTAGACATGACCGAGACATGTCTCCGGTCAATAACCAATAGCGGAACCTGGATGCTCATATTGGCTCCTACATATTCTATGAAGATCTTTATCGGTCAGACCGCATAACAATATACGTTGTTCCCTTTGTCATCGGTATGTTACTTGCCCGAGATTTGATCGTCGGTATCTCAATACCTAGTTCAATCTCATTACCAGCAAGTCTCTTTACTCGTTCCGTAATACATCATCCCGCAACTAACTTATTAGTTGCAATGCTTGCAAGGCTTGAGTGATGTGCATTACCGAGAGGGCCCAGAGATACCTCTTCGACAATCGGAGTGACAAATCCTAATCTCGAAATACGCTAACCCAACAAATACCTGTAGAGCACCTTTATAATCACCCAGTTACGTTGTGACGTTTGGTAGCACACAAAGTGTTCCCCCGGTAAACGGGAGTTGCATAATCTCATAGTCATAGGAACATATATAAGTTATGAAGAAAGCAATAGCAACAAACTAAACGATCAAGTGCTAAGCTAATGGAATGGGTCAAGTCAATCACATCATTCTCCTAATGATGTGATCCCGTTAACCAAATAACAACTCATGTCTATGGTTAGGAAACATAACCATCTTTGATCAACGAGCTAGTCAAGTAGAGGCATACTAGTGACACTCTGTTTGTCTATGTATTCACACATGTATTATGTTTCCGGTTAATACAATTCTAGCATGAATAATAAACATTTATCATGATACAAGGAAATAAATAATAACTTTATTATTGCCTCTAGGGCATATTTCCTTCAGTCTCCCACTTGCACTAGAGTCAATAATCTAGATTACACAGTAATGATTCTAACACCCATGGAGCCTTGGTGCTGATCATGTTTTGCTCGTGGAAGAGGCTTAGTCAGCAGGTCTGCAACATTCAGATCCGTATGTATCTTGCAAATTTCTATGTCTCCCACTTGGACTAAATCCCGAATGGAATTGAAGCGTCTCTTGATGTGCTTGGTTCTCTTGTGAAATCTGGATTCCTTTGCCAAGGCGATTGCACTAGTATTGTCACAAAAGATTTTCATTGGACCCGATGCACTAGGTATGACACCTAGATCGGATATGAACTCCTTCATCCAGACTCCTTCATTTGCTGCTTCCGAAGTAGCTATGTACTCCGCTTCACATGTAGATCCCGCCACGACGCTTTGTTTAGAACTGCACCAACTGACAGCTCCACCGTTTAATGTAAACACGTATCCGGTTTGCGATTTAGAATCGTCCGGATCAGTGTCAAAGCTTGCATCAACGTAACTATTTACGATGAGCTCTTTGTCACCTCCACATACGAGAAACATATCCTTAGTTCTTTTCAGGTACTTCAGGATGTTCTTGACCGCTGTCCAGTGATCCACTCCTGGATTACTTTGGTACCTCCCTGCTAGACTTATAGCAAGGCATACATCAGGTTTGGTACACAGCATTGCATACATGATAGAGCCTATGGCTGAAGCATAGGGAACATCTTTCATTTTCTCTCTATCTTCTGCAGTGGTCGGACATTGAGTCTTACTCAACTTCACACCTTGTAACACAGGCAAGAACCCTTTCTTTGTTTGATCCTTTTTGAACTTCTTCAAAACTTTGTCAAGGTACGTGCTTTGTGAAAGTCCAATTAAGCGTCTTGATCTATCTCTATAGATCTTAATGCCCAATAAGTAAGCAGCTTCACCGAGGTCTTTCATTGAAAAACTCTTATTCAAGTATCCCTTTATGCTATCCAGAAATTCTATATTATTTCCAATCAATAATATGTCATCCACATATAATATCAGAAATGCTACAGAGCTCCCACTTACTTTCTTGTAAATACAGGCTTCTCCAAAAGTCTGTATAAAACCAAATGTTTTGATCACACTATCAAAGCGTTTATTCCAACTCCGAGAGGCTTGCACCAGTCCATAAATGGATCGCTGGAGCTTGCACACTTTGTTAGCTCCCTTTGGATCGACAAAACCTTCTGGTTGCATCATATACAACTCTTGTTCCAGAAATACATTCAGGAATGCAGTTTTGACATCCATTTGCCAAATTTCATAATCATAAAATGCGGCAATTGCTAACATGATTCGGACAGACTTAAGCATCGCTACGGGTGAGAAGGTCTCATCGTAGTCAATCCCTTGAACTTGTCGAAAACCTTTCGCAACAAGTCGAGCTTTGTAGACACTAACATTACCGTCAGTGTCAGTCCTCTTCTTGAAGATCCATTTATTCTCAATTGCTTGCCGATCAACGGGCAAGTCAACCAAAGTCCACACTTTGTTCTCATACATGGATCCCATCTCAGATTTCATGGCTTCTAGCCATTTTGCGGAATCTGGGCTCACCATCGCTTCTTCATAGTTCGTAGGTTCATCATGATCTAGTAGCATGACTTCCAGAACAGGATTACCGCACCACTCTGGTGCGGATCTTACTCTGGTTGATCTATGAGGTTTGGTAGTAACTTGATCTGAAGTTTCATGATCATTATCATTAGCTTCCTCACTAATTGGTGTAGGTGTCACAGAAACCGGTTTCTGTGATGTACTACTTTCCAATAAGGGAGCAGGTACAGTTACCTCATCAAGTTCTACTTTTCTCCCACTCACTTCTTTCGAGAGAAACTCCTTCTCTAGAAAAACTCCAAATTTAGCAACAAAAGTCTTGCCTTCGGATCTGTGATAGAAGGTGTACCCAACAGTCTCCTTTGGGTATCCTATGAAGACACATTTCTCCGATTTGGGTTCGAGCTTATCAGGTTGAAGCTTTTTCACATAAGCATCACAGCCCCAAACTTTCAGAAATGACAACTTTGGTTTCTTGCCAAACCACAGTTCATAAGGCGTCGTCTCAACGGATTTCAATGGTGTCCTATTTAACGTGAATGTAGCTGTCTCTAAAGCATAACCCCAAAACGATAGCGGTAAATCAGTAAGAGACATCATAGATCGCACCATATCTAATAAAGTACGATTACGACATTCGGACACACCATTACGCTGTGGTGTTCCGGGTGGCGTGAGTTGCGAAACTATTCCGCATTGTTTCAAATGTAGACCAAACTCGTAACTCAAATATTCTCCTCCACAATCAGATCATAGAAACTTTATTTTCTAGGTACGATGATTTTCAACTTCACTCTGAAATTCTTTGAACTTTTCAAATGTTTCATACTTATGTTTCATTAAGTAGATATACCCATATCTGCTTAAATCATCTGTGAAGGTGAGAAAATAACGATATCCACCACGAGCCTCAACATTCATTGGACCACATACATCTGTATGTATGATTTCCAAAAAATCCGTTGCTCTCTCCATAGTACCGGAGAACGGCGTTTTAGTCATCTTACCCACGAGGCACGGTTCGCAAGTACCAAGTGATTCATAATCAAGTGGTTCCAAAAGTCCATCAGTATGGAGTTTCTTCATGCGCTTTACACCGATATGACCTAAACGGTAGTGCCACAAATAAGTTGCACTATCATTATCAACTCTGCATCTTTTGATTTCAACATTATGAATATGTGTATCACTACTATCGAGATTCATCAAAAATAGACCACTCTTCAAGGGTGCATGACCATAAAAGATATTACTCATATAAATAGAACAACCATTATTCTATGATTTAAATGAATAACCGTCTCGCATCAAACAAGATCTAGATATAATGTTCATGCTCAACGCTGGCACCAAATAAAAATTATTTAGGTCTAATACTAATCCCGAAGGTAGATGTAGAGGTAGCGTGCCGACCGCGATTACATCGACTTTGGAACCATTTCCCACGCGCATCATCACCTCGTCCTTAGCCAATCTTCGCTTAATCCATAGCCCCTGTTTCGAGTTACAAATGTTAGCAACAGAACCAGTATCAAATACCCAGGTGCTACTGCGAGCATTAGTAAGGTACACATCAATAACATGTATATCACATATAACTTTGTTCACTTTGCCATCCTTCTTATCCACCAAATACTTGGGGCAGTTCCGCTTCCAGTGACTAGTCTACTTGCAGTAGAAGCACTCAGTCTCAGGTTTAGGTCTAGACTTGGGTTTCTTCTCCTGAGCAGCAACTTGTTTGTTGTTCTTCTTGAAGTTCCCTTTCTTCTTCCCTTTGCCCTTTTTCTTGAAACTGGTGGTCTTATTGACCATCAACACTTGATGCTCCTTCTTGATTTCTACCTCCGCGGCTTTATCGCGAAGAGCTCAGGAATAGTCTTATTCATCCCTTGCATATTATAGTTCATCACGAAGCTTTTGTAGCTTGGTGGCAGTGATTGAAGAACTCTGTCAATGACACTATCAACAGGAAGATTAACCCCCAGTTGAGTCAAGTGATTATGATACCCAGACATTTTGAGTATATGTTCACTGACAGAACTATTCTCCTCCATCTTGCAGCTATAGAACTTATTGGAGACTTCATATCTCTCAATCCGGGCATTTTCTTGAAATATTAACTTCAACTCCTGGAACATCTCATATGCTCCATGACGTTCAAAACGTCGTTGAAGACCCGGTTCTAAGCCGTAAAGCATGGCACACTGAACTATCGAGTAGTCATCAGCTTTGCTCTGCCAGACGTTCATAACATCTGGTGTTGATCCTGCAGCAGGCTTGGCACTTAGCGGTGCTTCCAGGACGTAATTCTTCTGTGCAGCAATGAGGATAATCCTCAAGTTACGGACCCATTCCGTATAATTGCTACCATCATCTTTCAACTTTGCTTTCTCAAGGAACGCATTAAAATTCAACGGAACAACAACACGAGCCATCTATCTACAATCAAACATAGACAAGAAAGATACTATCAGGTACTAAGTTCATGATAAATTTAAGTTCAATTAATCATATTACTTAAGAGCTCCCACTTAGAAAGATATCCCTCTAATCCTCTAAGTGATCACGTGATCCAAATCAACTAAACCATGTCCGATCATCATGTGAGATGGAGTAGTATTAATGGTGAACATCAATATGTTGATCATATCTACTATATGATTCACGCTCGACCTTTCGGTCTCCGTGTTCCGAGGCCATATCTGTTATATGCTAGCCTCGTCAAATTTAACCTGAGTATTCCGTGTGTGCAACTGTTTTGCACCCGTTGTATTTGAACGTAGAGCCTATCACACCCGATCATCATGTGGTGTCTCAGCACGAAGAGCTTTCGCAATGGTGCATACTCAGGGAGAACACTTATACTTTGATAATTTAGTGAGGGATCATCTTATAATGCTACCGTCAATCAAAGCAAGATAAGATGCATAAAAGATAAACATCACATGCAATCAATATAAGTGATATGATATGGCCATCATCATCTTGTACTTGTGATCTCCATCTCCGAAGTACCGTCATGATCACCATCGTCACCGGCGCGACACCTTGATCTCCATCGTAGCATCGTTGTCGTCTTGCCAATCTTATCCTTCCACGACTATAGCTACCGCTTAGTGATAAAGTAAAGCATTACAGCGCGATTGTATTGCATACAATAAAGCGACAACCATATGGCTCCTGCCAGTTGCCGATAACTCGGTTACAAAACATGATCATCTCATACAATAAAATTTAGCATCATATCTTGACCATATCACATCACAACATGCCCTGTAAAAACAAGTTAGACGTCCTCTACTTTGTTGTTGGAAGTTTTACGTGGCTGCTACGGGCTTAGCAAGAACCGTTCTTACCTATGCATCAAAACCACAACGATAGTTTGTCAAGTTGGTGCTGTTTTAACCTTCGCAAGGACCGGGCGTAGCCACACTTGGTTCAACTAAAGTTGGAGAAACTGACACCCGCCAGCCACCTGCGTGCAAAGCACGTCGGAAGAACCAGTCTCGCGTAAGCGTACGCGTAATGTCGGTCCGGGCCGCTTCATCCAACAATACCGCCGAACCAAAGTATGACATGCTGGTAAGCAGTATGACTTATATCGCCCACAACTCACTTGTGTTCTACTCGTGCACAACATCAACGCATAAAACCTAGGCTCGGATGCCACTGTTGGGGAACGTAGTAATTTCAAAAAAAATCCTACGCACACGCAAGATCATGGTGATGCATAGCAACGAGAGAGAAGAGTGTTTATCTACGTACCCTCGTAGACCGGCAACAGAAGCGTTGACACAACATAGAAGAAGTAGTCGTACATCCTCCCGATCCGACCGATCCAAGTACCGAACATACGGCACCTCCGAGTTCTGCACACGTTCAACTCGGTGACGTACCTCGAGCTTCGATCCAGCAAAGTGTTGAGGGAGAGTTTTGTCAGCACGATGGCGTGATGACGGTGATGATGTTCTACCGACGCAGGGCTTCTCCTAAGCACCGCTATGATATGACCAACGTGGAATATGGTGGAAGGGGGCACCGCACACGGCTAAGGAACGATCACGAAGATCAACTTGTGTGTCACGGGGTGCCCCCTTGCCCCCGTATATAAAGGAGGGAGAGGGGAGGTGTGGCCGGCAAAAGGGGTGCGCCTGGAGGATCCTACTCCCACCGGGAGTAGGACTCCCCCCTCTTGCCTTGTTGGAAAAGGAAGGGGGAAGGGAGAAAGAGGAAGGGGGCGCCCCCCCTTCCTTGTCCTATTCGGACTAGGGGGGAGGGGGCGCGCGGCCTGCCCTGGCCGGCCCTCCTCTTCTCCCTTAGGGCCCATGTAGGCCCAATAACCCCCGGGGGGTTCCAGTAACCCCCCGGTACTCCGGTAAAATCCCGATTTCACCCGGAACGTTTCCGATATCCAAATATAGGCTTCCAATATATCAATCTTTATGTCTCGACCATTTCGAGACTCCTCGTCATGTCTGCGATCACATCTGGGACACCGAACAACCTTCAGTACATCAAAACACAAAAACCCTAATTACAATTGTCACCGAACTTTAAGCGTGCGGACCCTACGGGTTCGAGAACTATGTAGACATGACCGAGACATGTCTCTAGTCAATAACCAATAGCAGAACCTAGATGCTCATATTGGCTCCTACATATTCTACGAAGATCTTTATCGGTCAGACCGCATAACAATATATGTTGTTCCCTTTGTCATCGGTATGTTACTTGCCCGAGATTTGATCGTCGGTATCTCAATACCTAGTTCAATCTCGTTACCGGCAAGTCTCTTTACTCGTTCCATAATACATCATCCCGCAACTAGCTTATTAGTTGCAATGCTTGCAAGGCTTGAGTGATGTGCATTACCGAGAGGGCCCAGAGATACCTCTTCGACAATCGGAGTGACAAATCCTAATCTCGAAATATGCTAACCCAACAAATACCTTCGGAGACACCTGTAGAGCACCTTTATAATCAACCAGTTACGTTGTGACGTTTGGTAGCACACAAAGTGTTCCCCCGGTAAACGGGAGTTGCATAATCTCATAGTCATAGGAACATATATAAGTTATGAAGAAAGCAATAGCAACAAACTAAACGATCAAGTGCTAAGCTAATGGAATGGGTCAAGTCAATCACATCATTCTCCTAATGATGTGATCCCGTTAACCAAATAACAACTCATGTCTATGGTTAGGAAACATAACCATCTTTGATCAACGAGCTAGTCAAGTAGAGGCATACTAGTGACACTCTGTTTGTCTATGTATTCACACATGTATTATGTTTCCGGTTAATACAATTCTAGCATGAATAATAAACATTTATCATGATACAAGGAAATAAATAATAACTTTATTATTGCCTCTAGGGCATATTTCCTTCATAGATCTCCTCGGATATCGGCGATGTAGTTCAAACTCCCAAACCTGATCTGGTGACCAGGGGTGTAGCTGTCGACCTACTCAAGGTGACAAGACGAGTTGGCACGTAGCACGAAGCCGCCAAACACAAAGAGTTGACCAGGGAGAAAGGTCTCCCCGGAAACAGCATCGTTGTCGATGACGAGGCGAGCCATCGATTCTTCTGTCGACAACACAACAGAACTCTCAATGAAAGCACCAATGTCGGTGTCAAAACCGGCAGTTCTCGGGTAGGGGGTCCCAAGATGTGTGTCTAAGGATCAATGGTAACAAGGGACAATAGGGACACGATGTTTTACCCAAGTCAGGGCCCTCTTAAAGGAGGTAAAACCCTACGCCCTGCTTGATTGTATTCGATGTATATAAGGGTTACAAGAGTTGACCTACCTCAAGATCGTAATGCCTAAACCCTAGTTGTCTAGCCTATGATTCTTCTGATAGCCTCTACGGACTAAACCCTCTGGTTTATATACACACCAGAGGGGCCTAGGGTTGTATAGAGTGGGCTTTCAGAGGAAGGAAATAGTACATCCGGACACCAAACTTGCCGTCCACGCATATAGGAGTCCTACCTGGACACGGGGGATGATCTTCTGCTTTGTCTTCACGACCCATCAGTCCGGCCCATATCGAATAGACCGGACGCCCAAGGCCCCCTAGTCCAGGACTCCCTCATGGACCAACACTCATGAGGAGCACTGGCCCGGGTTGTTGATTAAGAATCCTCGGGTTAATTAGTCCCTGTGCAAATTTTAGTTGTTATTAGGCAAATGGAAAACCAATGTTGGGCCTTGCTGTAAGAGTTTTATTCAAAGCGAATTATCAAGGGGGGCCCATAAACCCCAACCGTGTAAGGAACGCAAATTCAAGGAACATAACACCGGTATGACAGAAACTAAGGCGCCAAGAATGGAACAAAACACCGAGCAAAAGGCCAAGCTTTACACCCTTTACCAAGTATATAGATGCATTAATTAAATAATAGATATGGTTATATCCCAACATATCCATGTCCCAACATGGAACAACCTGCAATGCACCTGCAACTAGCAATGCTATAAGAGGGGCTGAGAAAAAGCGGTAACATAGCCAAACAACGGTTTGCTAGGAAGGTGGGTTAGAGGCTTCACATGGCAATTTGGGAGGCTATATAAACAAGTGGTAGGTAGCGCGACATAGCGATAGAATGAACAACTAGCAAGCAAAGATAGAAGTGATATCGGGGGTAATGATCATCTTGTCTGAAATGTCCTTAGTGGGAACGAAAGCTTGCTCCTCGTGAACGTACTTGACAGGGACCTCGTTCACGAACTCGTCTCCCGACTCTACCCGAAGCAAGAACACAAACAACGGAACAATAATCAATCTCGGTGCAATGCGCAAGTAACATGATACAAGATATGTTATGGAATGCAAGATATGATGTGCATATGCATATGAGGTGCTTTGGAAGGGGTGCAAGCGAGACGGAAGGAGAGAACGATGAACATGGCACTATGTTGGTAATCTAAGCATTCCACTGGATAGATTGGAAGATTTTGGTTGAAATCGATATAAAGAACACGAGGAACGGATGCACACAACTCAAACGGTGAGCAAAACAATGAACAATGCAAAACTGACAATAACAGCAACATGACAATTAAGATGCAACATCTAAATATGCTACAACACTCCAACACGAAAACAAATGGCATGGAATTGAAGTACATGACAAGCACTACAAAACATGATTACTGAGCTACTGCTAAAACTCACTAGAACATGTTTAAAACAGCATGGCAAGATTGCAAATGATAACAAGTTTTCAGACTTGGTGGAATTTACTGGACATGGCAGAAACAGAATTAAGTAGGCATGTTTGCAAGCTTGTTATCAGGTTGGGCATATAATGGCATGAAAATACAACCAACATTAATACAGCATGTTTGTGCAACTACTCATGTCAAGAATATGGTCATAGGATACACAAAACACTAACTATACACTTTGCAAAAATGACCTTGATGTTAACAGGTTGACTGAAATATTCGTAAGCAATTTTAGAGCCTGATAACAACAAGCTGCAGTAGGCTATAATTACAAAACATGGCATGGATGGATATAGCATAACATGATCTTCAAAACATGATTACTGAACATCTCCAGATTATGCATAGATTTGATGGTAGCATTAAGTAAACATGGCATCATAATGTAACAGTTTCAGACTTAACAAAATTTATTGTCTCTGAAAACAGAAACAGCAAGTAGCCCACTTCGCAAGCTTGTGCTAGTCACCACAAGGCATATCATGATAAGTGGGTTACAGAACTGCAAAGATGACATGATTATGCTCCTAAAACATGTAGGCATGTTGCTCAAAAGAAAATCACATAAAATTCTATGAAAAGACAAAATGACAAGTTACAGCAGTTTTTTGCACTTAACAACACTTAGCACTTTTGCAACAATGATAATGACATCAATATGATTCCTAACATGCATCCTAAGTACACCACCATGTAGAGCATGAAGATCAGAACATATTGACATATCATACACTCCAATCGGATATACATGCACGAAGTTATGGGTCTCATAAGGAGGCAACATAATGCTGATACAGAAAAGACTTGGCCATTTTTCACCTTGCGAAAAACAGGACGGAGAGGAGCGGGATGGCGCGGTGCGGCTCCGAATTAGGGTTTGGAGCTAGGAGAGGAGTTTTTCAGGGCCATTTTTGCCCACATGGTCGTGATCCGATGGCGAAGAGCATGGAGGGGAGTTAGGTGGGCTAGTGGGCTGTTGTGGAGAGGTGTTGGGCTGCAAAGAGAAGGAGGGATAGGGTCCGGTTCGTCTCGGAGTTCCAAAACATCTGGCGGTTTATGTGGTTAGCCGTTGGGGCATCAAACGACCTCCAAATGGAACAAAATTTGACAGGCGGTCTCCCGGTGATATACCAAGACCGCTCGTCAACTCTCGGCCCATTCCGAGAACGTTTTTCTCCCGCTCATAAAACGAGATCTTGGAGGTGCGGCGGATGCGTGTGGGAGTGTCGGAATTCGAAATGGACAACATTTCTCTCGAACATGACCGGACGCAAGTGTTGAACACGAATGCAAATGTAATGCACATGACGACATGAGATGAAATGCATGACATGAAGAAAGAATGCACAACGAGAAAATCCAACCACGAATAATTTAATATAGCATTGCCGAAAATGGCGAGAGTTGGAGGTACAAATATGGAATGTTACATCCGGGACGTTACAAGAGATTCTATTCCAACCATTTGAACCTTGATTTCTAGCGTTCCCCAAGTTGCTTTCCACTCAAAGCCTTCTTCCACCATAGCCAAATCTCTGAGACAGAGTTGAGTGTTGGGGAGACTATCATTTGAAGCACAAGAGCAAGGAGTTCATCATCAACACATCGTCTATTACCTTTTGGAGAGTGGTGTCTCCTAGAATGGTTGGGTGTCTCTTGGGGAGCCTCCGTCCTGATGTGTAATTAAACCAAGAAGTTTGTAAGGGCAAGGAGATCACCTACTTCGTGAAGATCTACCCGAGTGAGGCAAGTCCTTCGTGGGCGATGGCCATTGTGGGATAGACAAGGTTGCTTCTTCGTGGACCCTTCATGGGTGGAGCCCTCTGTGGACTCGCGCAACCATTACCCTTTGTGGGTTGAAGTCTCCATCAACGTGTGCATACGATAGCACCACCTATTAGAACCACGCCAAAAATCTCCGTGTCTCCATTGCGTTTAGCTTCTCCAAACCCTTCCCTTTACCTTAATATGCAATGTTTTGCATTCCGCTGCTATGCTCTTAGAATTGCATGTGTAGGTTGATTGCTTGACTTATCATAATTGCTAAAAATATGCCCACAACTAAAATTGGGAAAAGGAAATATTTTTATTTTGTCAAGTAGTATAATCACCCCCCTCTAGACGTACTTTCGATCCTACAAAAACCGCTTGCCATTTCCTTCTGCTCCTTGTTGGGTTCGACACTCTTACTTATCGAAAGGACTACTATTGATCCCCTATACTTGTGGGTCATCACTACTAAGAAGAAAACGACGGGGTTAATCATATTGCTTGGTTTTATTCTGTTTACATTATGTCATCATACTTCATGCATTACTCTGTTTGTTATGAACTTAATACGTAAAGAGGCAAGCATAGAAGCGCTCTCAAAGTGTAGTAATAGTAGTAGATGCAGGCATGAGTCGGTCTACTTGTCACGGACGTAATGCCTATGTACATGATCATGCCATGAATAACGTCATAACTATGCGCTTTTCTATCAATTTCTCAACAATAAATTGTCTACCCACCGTATGCTATATTTATGTGAGAGAAGATCTAGTGAAAACTATGTCCCTCGGGTCTACCTTAATCATATTTGATGACCCACAAGTATATGAAATCAATTGTAGTCCTTTCGATAAGTCCTTTCGATAAGTAAGAGTGTCAAACCCAACGAGGAGCAGAAGGAAATGATAAACAATTTTCAGAAATGTATTCTCTGCAAGCACTGAAAGTAGTGGTGATAGATAGTTTGATAGTAAGGCAATTTGTAACAAGTAACATGTAGCAATAGTAACAATAGGTGTAGAAAGGTGGCCCAACCCTTTTTATAACAAGGGATAAGCCGGAACGTTCTCTTATATTAAGGAAAGCTTTCTTGAGGACACATGGGAATTGTCATCTAGTCACGTTCATCATGTTTAGTTGATTCGTGTTCGCTACTTTGATAATTTCATATATGGGTGGACCGGTGCCAGGGTGCTGTTCTTACTTGAAAAAGCAACCCTGTATGATTACCCCCTCTCGCAAGCATCCACAACTACGAAGGATTAAGATAAATCTTACCATAGTATTAAACATATGGATCCAAATCAGCCCCTTATGGAATAACGCATAAGATAGGGTTTAAATTTCTGTCACTCTTGCAACCCATCATCTACTTATTACTCCTCAATATCTTCTCTTAGGCCCAAGTATGGTGAAGTGTCACGTAGTCAACGTTCATATAACACCACTAAAAAAAGAACAACATACATATCATCAAAAACTTGAACGAATACTAACTTCACATGATTACGTATAACAAGACTTCTCACATGTCCTCAAGAATAAAAGTAACTACTCAAAAATCATATTCATGTTCAAGATCAGAAGGGTATTGAATATGTTTGAGGATCTGAACATTTAATATTCCACCAAATAAACCAACTAGCATCAACTACAAGATGTAATCAACACTACTAGCAATCCACAGGTACCAATCTGAGGTTTTGGGATAAAGATTGAATAGAAGAGATGAACTAGGTTTTGAGAGGAGATGATGATGTTGAAGATGTTGATGAAGATTGGTCCTACGTGATGTGTGAAAGCCTAGGCTTTAGCACCCCACGTGAATAATCTGAGCGGTCTAATTCCCGTAGATCATAGGGCTAACCAGGCGGCTGACTGTTCTTGGTTATGAGCCAGATGACGCCTAGTAGACGCCTTTTTTCGTTCATGACTATAAGTTAGTTTTCCTTTTTTTTCTCTGTGTGATTTTTTTCTTTTTTCTTCATGTCCATTTTTCTTTTCCTTTTTCCTATATTTCAGAATTGTTTTTTTGTACACACTAAACTTTTTTTTATATACTGTGAACATTTTTTAAGTATACACTAAACTTTTTTTATATATGATGAACTATTTTTTTACATTGAACATTTTTAGTATATGATAAATCTTTTTTAGTTATACAATGAACATTGTTTAAATACACACTTAATATGCCATGAAATTTTATGTATGCACTGAACCTTTTTATATAAACACATACTGAAAAAACTTATGAAATAGTTTTTCTAATTTTTCAATTGGTTTTAGAATATTTAGCTCCATACAAAACAACAGTCAGTTTTGTTTGGGGAAAAACTTACTAAAAAACTAAAGGGACAGAAAAACGTTCGCGCCACTGTGGGCTGGCCCATATGCCAAGACTGTCAGGCGTGGCCTAGCCTGTTTGACGCCAATGGGCGTCACACAGGAGGTCTCGTCGTAAGCGAAACACAGCTCCTGTCTGTGTAAAACTCACACACAGCACAAACCAAAAAAAGAAGTCCCGCGCGGCGCCACCGCGACGATGCTTCCGGCACCTCCTCCGTTCTCCCACGGCGACTTCGTCGGCGTTCTCTCCCGCTGCGCCACCCTCGCTCACCTGAAGCAGCTCCATGCCCACTCCGTCGTCACCGCCCGCGCCGCCACGCAACCCACCACCTTCCACCTCCTCCGTTTCGCATCCCTCCGCCTCTCCTGCCTCCCCTACGCCCGCCGCCTCTTTGACTCCACGCCCTATCCCAATGTCTTCCTCTACTCCGCCATGCTCTCTGCCTACGCAGCCGCGTCCCCCGCGCAGGCGTACGCCCGGGACGCCCTCGCCCTCTTCCTCCGTATGCTCCGCCGCGGCCGCTCCGCGCCCAACCAGTTCGTCTACCCGCTGGTCCTCCGCGCCGCCTGCGTCGTCGGCGTACAGCTGGTTAGGTCGATCCATTCCCACGCCTACAAGAGCGGGTTCCACGCGCATGATGTTGTAAGGACTTCGCTGCTTGATGCGTACTCGAGGTATGGCATGATGCTGGACGCACGAAAGCTGTTTGATGCTTTGACCGAGAGGAATGTGGTCTCCTGGACCGCGCTACTGTCCGGCTACACAAGGGCCGGGAAGGTCGGAGACGCGATTGTTCTGTTTGAACGGATGCCCGAGAGGGATGTGGCTGCGTGGAATGCGATGATCGCTGGCTGCACGCAGAATGGATTGTTTCTGGAGGCTCTGGGGATTTGTAGCAGGATGGTGGAAGAGGGGTTCTGGCCGAATGGGACCACAGTTGCTTGTGTGCTGTCTGCATGTGGGCACCTTGGGATGCTGAAAATTGGGAAGGTCATCCATGGTTATGCGTGGAGGAGCTGTGTTGGTTTTGGCTCGTCTGTTGTGAATGGGTTGATTGATATGTATGGCAAATGCGGGACTTTGAAGGGGGCGAGGTGGATGTTTGATGAGTTTTCCGACAAGAGTCTGACCACATGGAATTGTCTGATTAATTGCCTTGCACTACATGGGCACAGCAAGAGTGCAATTGCTGTCTTCGGTGAGATGAGGAACACAGGAATTGAACCTGATGAGGTTACATTTGTGGGACTGTTAAATGCGTGCACCCATGGTGGATTTGTCGATGAAGGGCTTATGTACTTTGAACTCATGTGCGATGAGCTGAGAATTGAGGCAGAGATTGAGCATTATGGGTGTATCATTGACCTTCTTGGTCGAGCAGCACGATTTGAAGATGTAATGAATGTAATCAAAGATATGAAAGTCCAACCAGATGAGGTCATTTGGGGGTCACTTCTCAATGCCTGTAGGATACACAGACAGCTAGAGCTTGCTGAGTTTGCTATAAGAAAATTACTGCAGTTGAATCCGAACAATGTTAATTATGTTGTGATGCTGGCAAACTTATACAGTGAAGGTGGATCCTGGGAACAGGTTACGAAGGTACGGAAGCTGATGCAGGAGGATATGGGCAAGAAAGTGCCTGGTTGTAGTTGGATCGAGGTGGATCGCAAGACACACATGTTTTACTCTGGTGACGATACTCATCCTGTATCAGAGGATATCTGTAACACTCTTGTGGAATTAGTGGCCTCAATGGAAATGTGCCAGGATTAATTTCTTATAGACGCAACAGGAGTTCTGCCTGTATAGTATTATGAGAAGTAGACATTACAGGCTGAAGCCTAAATAGAAGAAAAGCCCATGAGGATTGATTTGGATAGATTGATAGTTTTATTTTGAAAGTCGGAAACTTCTATTCCGTAAGTGAAGTGGGGTAAATTGAAATTTTTGACCTAGGCTGATTAGGAGTTATGTTGGATGTACGCATGAAGGTGTTCCCTCGAACCCCACTATCAAGTTACTCCATGCCAGAGGTAGTACTTATGCCAGTACTGTACTGTACTTCTGTAGGGACTGATGTGTTACTATTTCTAGCGCAATTGGTGCATAAGGTATGCATGTATTTTCATGTCATTCATATTGATTATTTAAGTTATGAATGACCTTATATATTTATGTTAATCTTATTAATTGGTGTCGGTTTAATAATCAGTAGTGCTGCTAGCAGTCCCACATTCAGTCCCACGTGTAGCTTCCCTATCTTTTGTCTTCACTGCTGTTCTGTTGATTAGATCGATGTTCTGTGTTTCCATTGGTTAGCGACTATTGCCTGACAATCTGATATGCCATTTTGTGTTGTGACTGGTGGAAGGTAGCGTACTATCTAGTTAGGGATGAAAATGGAGCGAAAACTTTCTGTTTTTTCAGAGGAAAAATGGAAACGGACAGGAAATATGAAAATGGAAATGGAAATTTGCAAAACGGAAATGGAAATGGAATTTTTTAATGTGGAAATGGAAACAAAAACGGAATAGCGTTTTCCGGTGGAACAGACGTGGAAATGGAACTTTCTGTTTCCGTGAATATGGACTTTCTGTTTCAATATTGGCCTGGCCTATAGCTGCTTTGTAGCACAACCACCAAACAACACACAATGACACAATGAGCAGAATCGATCATTTAGGCCCAACTTCAATATCACACACGTACTCAACTAGATCCTATATGCAATTGTCCAGTACTACTACAATGCTATGCTAAGTTGCTAACGTAATCATATTATTTTGTAGCCATGTTAACAATTCATTAAATTTGTTTCTGTGTATTTCTCTATGATTCATGGCGTTTTTAAGTTCCGCTCAACGCCCACTTTTGTTTCCGTGTCCACTCTGTATTCGCTCTGTGTCTGTTTTCGGTTATCTGTTTCCGTATTCATTTTTGGGGTTTCTGTATTTGTTTCTGCATCTGCAAAAAAATATGGAAACAAATGTGGCAGCACCCAGTTCTGTCCGTTTCCGCTCCGTTTTCATCCCATCTAGTATCTATCAATAGTAACATGTCAAACAGAAATTGACCGCCTCTATGGTGTAGAAACTTGTCCTCGATAGAATACTCACTCATTTTCCCCTCTTTCTTGGTTTGCCACTTTATTACGATGCATATCATCTTACTTCATATAGCCTACACTGTGATGTTCGATTTGCTTGTTCTCCAAACTTTTCTAGGATGATGACTCAGTTGATTTAGTAAAAACAGGATTGACTATAGGATCTCATGAGTATGTTTGGGTTAGTGCAACTGTTCAAGCAAGCCACACATTTATAATCAGTCACCTAACCCTTTCTAAAGCATTGGTGGTTTTGGAAATATACTGCAAAAAAAGTGATTCCATGCTGAGTATATCACATATGACTGTTCTCAAAGCATGGTTTCATTGTGTATCGGCAAAACTTTTCAAAACATGGCAGACGGAGAAGATCACAACTAGTCTGGTTTGCGATGGCTTAAGTGAAATTTGTTTTTCTCTCGGTTCCAGCTACCATCATGTTGCGTTATTTTGGATAGGAAAAGTGAAGTGTTGAAGAGTATTACTGTTAATTGGAGGGTCTAGTTAAAATATACACTTGTGTGTTTCCTAATTATATATGAGAACTCCGTTTTGTTTTGATAGGATATGTTGGATTTATACATTTATATAGTAGTACAAATGACTGAATCAAACTATAAAATTGTTGCTAAATTACTGGAAGCAATCAACTTTGCTGCATGCATTTTAATGTAGCAGTAGCAAAGACCATGCTTGGAAGTTGGAACTATCCTTGGAAGTTGGAAGTTGGAAATATTTTTATGAAGTCCAGATAAAAAAATATGAGTTGGCAAAACCAGTTCTATCAAATGCAGAACTGTTACCCTTTGTGGAGCCTTGCAATTGGCTGGGAAGCAAAATATCTTGTACCACCTATTGATCCACTTTATTATCACAGCTTAAAGCCTCTATTGTTCTGTAACTGCTACTGTTATTTACTAGTACCAATTTGTTAGATGCATGTTTTTTGATCCAAAAAGTGTATTTACTCAGTCAAATTGCTGGTTGCCACCATTTGTACTTTCGTCAAGTTGATATTATTAGTAGTCGGCCATAGTAAGTTTCTGATTTGTGGGCGGATTTTAAACATCTATGCTGGATGATTTTGAAAACCAACATCACCGTGCATAATGCTCCTGTCTCCTGCCATTGTTTCTGTTTCTCTTTCCTGTACAGGAGGGCAAAAAGAAAGGAGACGATAGAAGCTAAAGATGGAGTGTAGAACAAATGACAGAAGTTGTCTAACATTTCCATGCATGTATTTCAGCAGGTAATTCTATATTTAATCATTTTGTGGACTTCTCTTAAACGATTATATCGGTTTCATGTAATCTGGAGTTTGAACCTATTAAGAAGCATTAATTTAGCTGCTGGAGTAGCCAGTTGGGGTGACAGATATATTCGGGAAGTTGGAATCTGTTGCACATCACTCGTCTGAAAAGGCCATTATTACTTGGATGAGAATTGTGGCTCCCTGGCCCTAACAATATGCTATGTGCAGCAGTATGACTACATATTTTGCGATCATAGATTTGCTCTTTCCTAGCTTAGCTGGGCTCGCTTTTCTTATTGATTTATCATAAATTGAGGTATTCTCGTCCTCTCATCATGTCCCCACAACTTGGTGAAAAGGTGATTCTTTCAAGGGAAAAGAAGACCCAAGTTAGCAGATGCGTGTAGCTTCCATATCTTCCTGCTCAGAATGTGTCAAATGGCAGGATCGGGGGAGGACATGGGGAAATGAGCACCGGACATTGCTGTTGCAATCTAGATAGAAGAAAAATGGACGTCGAAAAGGATGGTGCAGATTATAGAACAAACATGCAAGGTACAATGCAGTGCACCAACAGCGTGAGACGGGGAATAAAAGTGCTCCTTTACACTCGACCAGAGAATAATTCCAGCGATGCCTTGCCATGTAAACTGTGAACCGTATGTTTCACCATGATATGATCAATCCAAAAGCAGATAAAATCTTCGATCCTTTCCTGTTGGCTAATGCCTGTAGCCGGCGAGAACTGACAAGTACAATTAGAAAGACTCCTAAATTATAACCTAGTTTTAGTGATCCATTCATTGTAGGAACGGGAAGGATTAAACAATCCCAGTTCTGCTGTACGCACAAAATAAAGACGAGTGCATAGAAGCGAACAAGGGACGGAGTAAAGATTGTGCATGATGTGGTGTGGACTTGTGGAGTCGAAACCCAAAAGCTGGCATTATGGGCCTGTTTGGTTTGTGACTATATTTGTCATATGTTACCACATTATTTTTGTCGCACTTGTCTAAGTTAAGATTCTTAGTCATACTTTGGCTTGCCTTAAGAAATTTTGCTACATTTTTTGTGTGAATGTCATGTGGGACATATTGCTTATAAAATAATCCAAAAAATGACACACCTACAAGTAGTCTACGTAGAACTTACTACAAGTCAACTAATAATCTCCCTGAATTTAATGGGTGGGGCCTGGGACATTTTTTCTTCCAATTAAATTATGCCAAGTCAACTTCGTTTCCTAGTCAGTACGTAAAATCACTGAAAGTGCTAGTGATCGACTAGAGGGGGGTGTGAATAGGCGATTTTTATGAGAGTCTTCAAAACATGGAAGTTTCGAAGACAAACGATAGAAATAAACCTATTACCATGCAGCGGAAGGTAGACTACACTAGGCAAACCATAGTCAAGTATTCAATGAAGTGAAAGCACAATGACTAATAGCAGCTAGGCAGTAAAGATCAGGTAGGAAGATATTGTGAAGCCAATCAGAACAAGCAGTCACTCAGTGAAGACAAAAGATAATGCAATCGTACAATGACTTCACAAGGACCAACAGTAAGTAAATGGAAGGGAAGGATGAAACCAGTGACTCGCTGAAGACAATGATTTGTTGGACCAGTTCCAGTTGCTGTGACAACTGTACGTCTGGTTAGGGAGGCTGAGATTCAACTCAGAAGACCTCGTCTTCACCTTATTCCCCTTGAGCTAAGGACACCCAGTCCTCGCCCAATCACTCTGGTAAGTCTTCAAGGTAGACTTCCAAACCTTCACAGACTTCGTTCACCGGTGATCCACAATGACTCTTGGATGCTCAGAACGCGACGCCTAACCGGCTGGAGGATTCACAGTCCTCAAGTGTAATAAGTCTTCAGATCACACAGACGGGAAGACTTAAGTGATGCCTAACACTCTTTGGCTCTGGGTGGTTAGGGCTTTATCCTCGCAAGGAATTCTCTCTCAAAGGCTTCGAGGTGGGTTGCTCTCAAACGACAAAAGCCGTAGTCTAACTCTGAGCAGCCAACCGTTTATGGTTGTAGGGGGTGGGCTATTTATAGCCCCTTGGCAACCCGACCTGATTTGTCCGAAATGACCCTTGGTCACTAAGGAACTGACACGTGTTCCAACGGTCAGATTTCAAACACACACGGCAACTTTACTTGGGCTACAAGCAAAGCTGACTTATCCAACTCTGGACAAGATTTGCTCTCATAGTCTTCACTCGAAGGCATAGGATTTTGGTTAAGCATCACTTCAGTCATTTTGACTGGTTCTCTTGGACCCCACTTAACAGTACGGTGGTTCCTATGACTCAACAAAGAAGAAAAAGAACGACGAAAGAACTAAGTCTTCGCGCTCCATAGTCTTCATGCGATGTCTTCTCTTGTCATAGTCTTCAATGTGAATGTCTTCACATACCACCTTTGACTTCAATGTCTTCTTACATTTTTAGGGGTCATCTCTGGTAGGAAAGCCGAATCAATGAGGGACTTCTACCTGTGTTATCCTGCAATTCTCACAAACACATTAGTCCCTCAACTAGGTTTGTCGTCAATACTCCAAAACCAACCATGGATGGCACTAGATGCACTTATAATCTCCCCCTTTTTGGTGATTGATGACAAACTAGTTGAAATTTTCAACGGGGAATAAAATATGTGAAATTGTAAAGGATAGGTTATTGTCTTCATAAGTGGCAAAGGCTCCCCCTGAAGATGTGCATATAAGTAATTTGCTTTTGGTATGCAAATGCACATGGCAAGTTGTACTTGTGGAGATCCTCTTCAGCTTATGATGACAATTCATCATGCATGAAAAGTATGTGAAGATAATGACATGCATAATGAAAAATGGACGTCTGCAAAATGATCTAAGTGCGGAATTTATCGTCGCACATGCAGAATTTATCATCGCATCACAGTAAAGCAAATAAGTAGCAGACGACCATCGAGTTTGAGTGTTACAACTCAAAGAACCAAATGTATCAAAACGCAAGAGTAGTAAACACTAGGCAAAATATAAAACTACCGCCCATATGAACCCGCTTGAAGACTATCAAACTCATATGCTTCTCCCCCCTTTTGTCAGTAAGGACCAAAAAGGTTTGAAGACATAGAGCACCTACTCGTTCCCATGAGGAGTTGGTGAAGCAGCAGGGTCGTCGGAGTTGGTTGGCGATGCAGACGAACTCGGTGCAGTGGTGATTCGCGCTGAAGGTGGTGAAGTAGCATCGTCTTCATCATCGATGACACGTGCATTCACTGTTGCAGCAGAGGAGGAGAACTCAGAGTCTTCAAGAGACGGAGTTCGTCGCAGCACAGTCCTTCTTGGAGGTGTTGAGTCAAACTTGAAGCGTTCAGAGAAGCCATCCTCTTGAAGATCATCTTTAGAACACATAAGCGTCAACCCTTTTCATGTACGCCGACAGGTTTCATGGGCAACAAAGGCATTCTTGGTGGCAAGGTTGCGAATCCTGTTTACGTCCACCAAGAGGCTTTGCATTTGGTGCTTCAGCCAGTCATGATGCTTATCCTGTTTCTGATGAAGGGCAACCAGAAGCTCTCGGTCATTGAGAACATGGGATCGCTTCTTGGGCCGTTGTGCAATGGTGCTTTCAGTGGCTTCAGTGAGGGCAGGATGAGGTGCACGGGTAGTACCAGCCAGAGGATAAACACGAGTGACTGCTGGGTCGCCTTCAATGTGTTGAGAGAAACTTTGCTTATCAGCATTCTGAAGACTAAGGGGCTCCTTGGCAGGCTCTGGATAGATGGCTTCAACTGGCATATCGACGTCAGGCAAAAAGATCCGATGATTGCGAGCAGAGGGCTAATAGATGACAGCCGAGTGTAGTTTGATCAGCCGCATAATCCATGGAGCGTAAAACTTCAAGCCAAAGAGATCAGATCCTGATGCAGCAAGTTGGCGGATGAAGAAGTCTTGTGCATTGAAGCATTTGCCATGAAGAATATGGAAGACCAAAGTCTTCATTGCACCTTCCAGCTTTGCATATGGAGAATGTCCTTTGATGCGCCAGAGAGTTCGCCTTATGATGTGATAGATAGTGCGTGGCAGATACTCAAGGTCTTCAACAAAGAACTCCTTAGGATATTCAGCATCTGGAGGCAAAGGCTTCATCATGCTAAGCATCTGACTCATGTTTGGTTCAGGCTTGTGAAAAATGCTCTCCATAGCTGCACTGTGAAGCTGACAACCAGGTTCATAAAGATCTCCTGGAGTGGGCAGACCAGTGAGCTCTATGATATCAAAGGCTTTGGCTTCGTGATGAACATTACCTGTCATCCACTCAAGGACCCAAGTCTTCGGATCTCTGTTGTAGCCACGAATATGAAGAGTGCCATAGAATTGGAGCAGCAATTCTTTGTTCCAGTGCTCCTTGTCAGTGACGAACGACAACAATCCAGACTCTTTGAAGCAATCCAGAGCTTCTTCCAAACAAGGCAGACCAGTTATGGCTTCAGTGTCAAGACGCATATGTGGGAAAATGCGACCTTGATTGTATAGAATGGATGAGTAATAACTGCGTTGCTGATAGCTCCAGAACCGATCAGAAGATATTCTTGCCTTGGTGTAGGGGTTCTTGGCGCTATCAAAGAAGGCGTTCTGTGCCTTGAAGCCATTGATATTGAACGATCCGGGTGCAGATGCAGTGCCTGGAAACCTGGGCAACCTTGGTATTGGCTTCTGAACCTGAGGCATGTGCTCAACTTGATAGTCAAACTGAGGACCAGCAGCAGGCGGAGGAGTCAGAAAAGGCCATTTGACAGTGATAAGTTGGCCATAGTTGAATGCTTGCTCGATAGTGTGTGGCCTTGGTGGCGGAACAGGAGCAGTGGCATCAACAGAGGCGTCAGGCTGCACAACAGAGGCTTCAGGAGCAGATGCATCATTGGCTTCATTGGCTTCTGGCATATTGGTTGGTGCAGGCTCCACATTTGCTTCGGCCATGACTATGTCATTGGCTTCATTTGTGTTGGTGGTGGCAGCTTCAAGATTCTCAACCTCCACTTGATGAGCTGGAGGGTCGTTCACGTTCTCCTCGAGAACAACATCTTGGTGACACGGGGGTGTAGCAATTCTTGGGGCTTCTTCTTCATCGGTTGATGCAGCCGGAACATCTTCAGCCATTTTGGCTTCGGATTCAGAGACAGTCACAGTAGGAGTGGTATCTGGAAACACTTGACGTGCAACAGATTGGTGGTGCACTTCTCCTTCTGGAACACTCGAATGAGGGACTTGAGGCCTTGGTCCTTTGCGAAGCCTGCGTAGCGCTGACGACGCCTATGAAGATGGAGTTGGCTGGGCCTCAAAGTCGTCTTCTTCGTCTGGCACAGGTGGTGTGACTTGTTGTTGTTGGGGAGTACTCGGGGTGTCTTGTTGTTGTGGGTGATCAGCCCATGATGCATCCTGAGCAATTGGCGTCAGAGGACGACCAATGCTGACGAGTTCGCCTGTTCTCACCAAGTTGTGCTCGATCTGAGGAAGAACTACATCATCTTCAACATTATCATGGTGACCAATGTCTTCAGCAGCGGTGGGATCAACTGCTGGAATGTCTTCAGCTTCATGAGCCTCTGTGGAAGCAGGCTCATGAACAATCAGTTGGCGCTCGTGGTGTTCAGATGCAGGGCGAACCATTGAGATGGGTTCAACAACTAAGGGCTCTGTGGGAGCAGCCCGATCCTTCTTGGTTTTGCGCTTCTTCTTAGAGGGAGCGACATCAGAAGCTTCAGGATTTTTTCTTTTTCTGGCTTCAGCCTCGGCAGTCCTCGTCTTCTTCAGTTCTGAAGGGGTTGACCTGACCTTTGGCTTCGAGCCAGTCATGTTGCTTGGTAAGACTATGCGAGGTTCTTCCTGCCTTGAAGGTGCAGATTGGTCAGTTGAGGGCTTCTTCTTCTTTGCAGCCATTCTTGGGTCGATGCCAGGACTACCAAGAGCCTTGCGCTTCTCAGCTTCATTGTAAGCTTGCACACACTTGTCAGCCAGGCTCTTCATGCGCTCACGAGAACCTTGAGCTTCTTCACGCTTCTTGAGAAAGGCTTCCTTGAGCTCGTGCAGCATAATCTTAAAGTTTTTCACATCTTGCACGCTGAGCTTGGCCATGTGCTTCTTGAACTGGGCTTTCTCATAGTCGATTTTTTGCTTCAGTTCAACGATGTGCTGAGCTAGAGCTAGCTCAGAAGCAATGGTGCCAGTGAAGGCGACACTGAGGCCAATTGGAAATTGCAGATCTTCAAAGCTGAGGTTGGGCGTGTCAAACCACTCATCGATGAAGTTATGGATGATTGCCACATCAAAGAGAGGCAAATCATTGAAGATCTCTGCTTCTTCCTTGCTCTTGATCAGTTGCTCAAGAGCGTCATCTGCAAGATCTTCATCGCTGGACAGATCAATGGCGTCATTGCGCAGAATAGCAGCAGCAGTCAATGCCTGATCAGTATTCTTTCTCATCTGAGACTTCTTGGAGATACGTGATAGATCTTCAGACTACACACTGTCTTCAGGAGGTGTAGTAGCCAGTGGCTTCGCATGTAAGACCTTTGGTGCAGGAGCAGGCTTTGAAGCTTTAGGCTTCTTCAGTTTCTTTGGCTTCGGCGGTGCAGGCGCTTCATCAGATTCAGCGTCATCTGCAGGCTCATCCACGGCTGTCCCTTGAACCATGATATGAGTGATGAGACCTTCCAAGTTGTAGAAGGGCCCAACAAGATTGGGTTCAGCTTCACGGGTGCCATTGGCACGGGGAGCAGAAGGACCAGGGTTAAAGTCTAGTCCCAATGACTTCTTGTTTTGCTTAGCCGAATTCTTGGCAAACTGGAAGTTGCGCTTGAACAGATTGTTGTCATGACACCATATCAATGAAGATGGGTCTGCATCCGCAGGCTGTGGTCCACAGACCATGCAGGGATAGAAGCCTTGTTCAATGGCTTCATCTCTGGACCTGGGTTGAAGATTTCTGTATAGGATGTCTCCCCATGGTCGCTTGATGGCATTTTTCTCAGCATATTCCTGGGTCACAAACCTGTACTTGAACCATTGCTCAGCCCAGTATCTTCGAATCCATTGGATTCGTGTCTTGCGTTGATTGTAATCCTCTTCTGGATCTGTCTTGTACAACTCTGAGAGGTCATTAGGCAGATCTCTTGATGTTCCCCCTCGACGCTGTCTGCCACCCTTCCTTGCTGATTTCTCTATAGCCATGAACTTCAAACTGAATGGCTACAACACATTCAAAGGTTTCAAAGGCTTCCGCTTGCTAGTCAAACAAGAACTGGCTTCGGGAGAATTTATATGATGCTGTAAGAATTCTGCAAATGAATGCAGACTATGAGAACCAAGGGATTCTCCCACGGACATGTACCTATGACAGCATTAAGGTGCGAGGGAAGGGGAAGAGGTCATATGCATTCTCAGAAGATTTTGAAGATAAATCAGTTTAGAAGACATTGACCTCATAGTGCGAAGACATTCACTCATAGATAGAGAGTTGGTTCCAGATTTGTATGAATCCACGAAGAAGTACAAGTGAGGAATCTAACTACTTTGTGAAGCATAAGTCAACATACTAGGCATATTATGAGATGCAGTATGAAATAGATCCAACTTGTGTGAACAGAAACTGCTTGTGGTAGAAAGTGATGAATCTATAGGATCAAAGGGGCCGTAAAAAGGAAGTTTTATTTACCACACGAAGAACTGCAAGACGGAGTGGGAGAGCAGGCCGAGCAGTTCGATCGTCCGTGCCCTAACTTGGCGACGGAGGACACCTACGGCGACGGCGGAGAAGACGATGTCTGCGGCCGGCGTGAAGACGACGTCGGTGAGGTCGCAGCAGCTAAGCGCTTCGTCGCCGGCGTCGTCGAGGGCTAGCGGTGGCGCTAGGGTTTGTGCGAGAGTGGAAGAAAGGATAATGACTGTGGTGAGGCGTGTATTTATAGGGACATGGACGGCACCGTGTTATTACATAGGTGCCCCTGGCGATTCACATCTGAAGGGCATGTGGCTATCATGCAACATATCGGAGGTTGTTCCACGTTCCCACGCACGCCTGGATTGTCGGGTGGTCGTTCCCACTTCTCCGGGTTTCAGGTGAAAGGATTTAGCATTGAAAACAGACTTAATGTTTGTCTCTGTATCTTCTGCTGACAAGGATGTAGAGAAGATATTCGGCAGTTTCAATAGAATGCATATGATTTGGAGAGATAGAGTTTGAGATAGAAAGCATAGAGAGGTTAGGGTCCGATCACATTCACTTAGTTCAAAAGATTTAACAAGAAGACATAGCTATAAGTGAATGATGTAGAGGACAGAACACTAGGATATGAGAAAGACAATCAAATCAACATAGTGAAGATAATCATGAAGACAAGTTGAGATTGAAGCCAAACCAAATGTGAAGACATACCAAACGTAACGCCATGAGTGAAACACTTCAAACAGAAAAATTTGGTGGTGGCGTTACCCACCGTATAGGAAGTATTAGACCCAGACACGGCGCACAATTATCGTGGCGCTCCGAAGTCAGATTCCACATTAATGTATTCACACTTAGAATGTAAGTCTTCATTGATTGAATATATACTTTACTTCGTGTGTTGCACATCTAAGTCATCAATATGCATAAGTGTTAGGATGTGTGCCTGATCACAGGACATTTGAGGATTCCAAGATATTTAGCTCACACCGTAACTTGCAAAACCTCTTCTCATCCAAGGGCTTGGTGAAGATATCTGCCAATTTCTCTTCAGTGTTGACGTGTATGATATCAATATCTTCCTTCACAACATGATCTCTGAGAAAGTGATGACGAATTTCAATGTGCTTTATCTTCGAGTGCTGAACTGGGTTGTTGGCAATCTTGATGGCGCTTTCGTTGTTGCAGTAGAGTGGCACTTGCTTCAGATGAATGCCATAGTCTTTGAGTGTTTACTTCATCCATAGAAGCTGAGCACAGCAAGATCCAGCAGCAATGTATTCGGATTCAGCAGTGGACAGAGATACACAGTTCTTCTTATTTGAAAACCAGCATACAAGTGATCGTCCCAGAAAATGACATGTGCCTGATGTAGACTTGCGATCCACCTTATCACCAGCATAATCAGCATCTGAGAATCCAACCAGATCAAACTCTGAGCCCTTTGGATACCATAATCCCAATGTTGGGGTGTGAGCCAAATATCGAAGAATTCGCTTCACAGCTAAGTGATGCGATTCCTTTGGTGCCGCTTGGAATCGAGCACACATGCAAACACTAAGCATAATATCTGGCCTAGATGCACATAGATAAAGTAAAGAACCAATCATGGAGCGGTATATCTTTTGATCGAACTCTTTACCATTGTCGTCGGGACCCATATGATGTTTGGCTGGCATTGGCGTTGTGAAGCCTTTGCAGTCTTGCATCCCAAATTTCTTCAGGCAATCTTTCAGGTACTTCTCTTGAGATATGAAGATGCCGTTGCGTTGCTGACGTATTTGAAGACCAAGGAAGAACTTCAGCTCACCCATCATGGACATCTGATATTGCTCTTGTATCATATATCCAAACTCGTCAGTGTATTTCTGATTGGTGCAGCCAAAGATAATGTCATCCACATATATTTGGCACACAAACAGTTCACCATCATATGTCTTTGTGAAGAGAGTTGGGTCGAGGGAACCAAGTTTGAAGCCTTTGCTCTTCAGGAAGTATTTGAGTGTGTCATACCAAGCCCGAGAGGCTTGTTTGAGGCCATACAGTGCCTTGTTGAGCTTGTACACCATGTCAGGATGTTTTGGATCTTCAAAGCCAGGCGGTTGTGCAACATACACCTCTTCGTCAATCTTGCCATTGAGAAAAGCGCTCTTCACATCCATTTGATACAGAAGAATGTTATGATGATTTGCATAGGCCAGAAGTATGCGTATGGCTTCAAGTCTAGCCATAGGAGCAAATGTTTCATCGAAGTCATTCCCTTCAACTTGAGTGTATCCTTGAGCAACGAGACGAGCTTTGTTTCTGACAACTTGACCATGCTCATCTTGCTTGTTGCGATATATCCATATGGTGCCTATTATATTGTGCTTGCGAGGATCAGGACGCTTAACCAGTTCCCATACATTATTCAGCTCAAATTGTTGAAGCTCTTCTTGCATAGCTTGAATCCATTCAGGTTCCATGAAGGCTTCTTCAACTTTCTTGGGTTCAGATATTGAGACGAATGCGAAGTGCCCACAGAAATTTGCTAGCTGTGTTGCCCTCGAACAAGTGAGTGGACCTGGTGCATTGATGCTATCAATTATTTTCTCAATCTGTACTTCATTTGCAACACGAGGATGTACAGGACGAAGATTTTCCTCTTGCTGATCATTGTCATTGTTAGAAGGATTGTCTTCAGGCTGAGCATTGTCTTCTGTTTGATCAGGTGCGGAGATGATAAGTTCCTCTTCAAGCTGAGATTCAGATGGTATGATTTCTCCAGTTCCCATAAGTTTGATTGATTCACTGGATGGAACTTCATCTAGCACATTTGGCAGGTGCTCTCTTTGTGAGCCATTAGTCTCATCGAACCGCACATCCATTGTTTCAACCACTTTATAGTGAAAAAGTTTGAAGACTCTGTAGGAGTGCGAATCCTTTCCATATCCAAGCATAAAACCTTCATGTGCTTTTGGTGCAAATTTTGAAGTGTGATGTGGATCCTTGATCCAGCACCTGGCACCAAATACTCTGAAGTAACTGACATTTGGCTTCTTGCCAGTAAGGAGCTCATAGGATGTCTTGTTGAGAAGCTTGTGAAGATAAACACGGTTAATGATATGGCATGCAGTATCAATGGCTTCAGGCCAGAACTTTCTTGGAGTCTTGTGTTCATCAAGCATCGTCCGGGCCATCTCAATAAGTGTTCGGTTCTTGCGTTCCACGACGCCATTCTGCTGTGGTGTGTACGGAGCTGAGAATTCATGTGTAATGCCCAAAGTATTAAGATAAGTGTCTAGACCAGTGTTCTTGAATTCAATGCCATTATCACTTCTGATATGCTTGATCTTGACGCCATAGTTGTTCATGGCTCGATTGGCGAAGCGTCTGAAGACATCCTGCACTTTAGTCTTGTAGAGGATTATATGCACCCAGGTATATCTTGAATAATCATCAACAATGACAAAGCCATAGAGACAAGCAGTAGTAGTAAGAGTTGAGTAATGAGTGGGACCGAAAAGGTCCATGTGGAGCAGTTCGAAGGGTTGAGTCGTTGTCATGATTGTCTTTGAGGGATGCTTGGCCCTCGTCATCTTTCCGGCTTCACAGGCACCGCATAAGTGATCTTTCTTGAACTTGACGCCCTCAATGCCTATGACATGCTTCTTCCTTTTAAGGGTGTGCAGGTTCCTCATGCCAGCATGCCCTAGCCTCCGATGCCAGAGCCAGCATTCAGAAGCTTTTGCTAGAAGACATACGGCAAGTTGTGGTCCTGCTGAGAAATCTACCATATACAAATCATCTTTCCGATACCCTTCAAACACTAGAGACTTGTCAGATACCATTAGAACAAGGCAACGATATTTTCAAAACATCACAATCATGTTTAAATCGCAAAGCATTGAGACAGACATTAAGTTGAAACCAAGGGATTCAACAAGCATGACTTTATCCATGTGTTGATCCTTTGAGATTACAACTCTACCTAGACCCAATACCTTGCTTTTACCAGTGTCAGCAAATGTGATGTGACTTTTGTCAGATGGACGTAAGGTTGAGTCCATGAGAAGGCTTCGCTTGCCAGTCATGTGATTAGTACACCCACTATCAATAATCCATTCTGAAGCAGCTGGTGTCGTACCCTACAGTGCAGTTAGGGGGGTAGGCTTCATGAAGAGAATTGTGAAGCATAAACATTTGACGAGCAAGTGGATTATGAAATCTTAGATCGAGGTTAGGACTGATAGGGCAAGTGGAAAGCGACTCAGGAACAAAATACATAATAAGACCATTTGGGCATTTGATCTTGCGCCCTACAAGATGTTTAAGGTCCCCAGCAATGGCTTCAGATGATTTTGGTTTTCGGCTGGAGACCTTTCCCTGCAAACGAGAGTTAAGCTTTCTTAGCCACCCACATCTTCAAGGGTGGCTTCGAAGGAATGAGTCTAAGTGCAGCATCTGAGAACTTTGGCTTTTGAGCCCTAGCAAAAAGTCTTGCAGGTGGACAATAGTACTCATAAGAATAAGAAGAATAGTTCTTGGTCTTATGAACATGGCGGTTTGATGAAACGCACTCATATTCACAGGCCTGAGTATGGTTTCCCTGCAAAACATTTGCGTTAGTGCGACTCAGGTGAGTCCTCTGTCTATATGAAGCCTTTGGACTGTATGAAGCCTGTGGTATGGGGTTTGTCTTCTTCATCTTTGGTGTCATGATAACATTCACAGGAAGATTCTCCAAACACCTTTTCGGCACCCAGACCTTCTTCATAGGCGGTCCATTCCTGCAGTTAGTACCAATATACCTGGCAAACACTTCACCATTCTGATTCTTAAACAGTTTATAGTTTGCATCAAAGGATTCATCTATAAGAATGGGATTAGCACAAGTGAAGCCAGATAGGGTGGATGGATCCGCTGAAGGTTCCTTTGCAGCAACCCATGTGGTTTTGGGGTACTGCTCAGGTTTCCAGTAAGAGCCATCAGCATTCATTTTCCTTTCGAACGCAACACCCTCTTTCCTAGGGTTTCGGTTCAGGATCTGCCGTTTGAGGACATCACATAGTGTCTGATGCCCTTTGAGACTTTTGTACATCCCTGTTGCAAGCAATGTCTTCAACCTAGCATTCTCATCAGCAATAGCAGTGGTATCCTCATCAAAGGGGTTAGTTACCACATCAACGGTTGAAGATATTGCAACAGGAGCAGCAGTAGAACACTCAGCAACAGAAGTAGCGTTGTCACGCTCGATGCATTTAAGACATGGTGGTTCAAATCCTTCCTGAGCGGAACTGATCTGTTCGGCGTGAAGTGACTCGTTTTCCTTTTGGTTCTTTGAGTTGTAACAGTTAAACTCGATGGTCGTCTGCTACTTATTTGCCACCTTGTGATGCGATGATAAATTCCGCATGTGCGACGATAAATTCCGCACTTAGATCATTTTGTAGACGTCCATTTTCCATTATGCATGTCATTATCTTCACATACCTTCACATGCATAGTGGATTGTCATCATAAGTTGAAGAGGATCTCCACAAGCACAACCTGCCATGTGCATTTGCATTCCAAAAGCAAATTACTTATATGCACATCTTCAAGGGGAGCCCTTGCAACTTATGAAGACAATTCCTTATCCTTTACAATTTCACATATTATATTCCCCATTGAAAACTTCAACTAGTTTGTCATCAATCACCAAAAACGGGGAGATTGTAAGTGCATCTAGTGCCACCCCTAGTTGGTTTTGGAGTATTGACGACAAACCTAGTTGAGGGACTAATGTGTTTGTGATAATTGCAGGATAACACAGGTAGAAGTCCCTCATTGATTCGGTTTTCCTACCAGAGATGACCCCTAAAAATGTATGAAGACATTGATGTCAAAGGTGGTATATGAAGATATTCACATTGAAGACTATGACAAGAGAAGACATCGCATGAAGCCTATGGAGCTCGAAGACTTAGGTCTTTCGTGGTTCTTTTTCTTCTTTGTTGAGTCATAGGAACCACCGCACTATTAAGTGGGGTCCAAGAGAACCAGTCAGAATGACTGAAGTGATGCTTAAACAAAACCTATGTCTTCGAGTGAAGACTATGAGAGCGAATCTTGTCCAGAGTCCGACAAGTCAGCTTTGCTTGTAGCCCAAGTAAAGTTGCCGTGTGAGTTTGAAGTCTGATCGTTGGAACACGTGTCAGTTCCTTAGTGACCCAGGGTCATTTCGGACAAATCAGGTCGGGTTGCCTAGTGGCTATAAATAGCCCACCCCCTACAACCATAAACGGTTGGCTGCTCAGATTCAGAGTACGGCTTTTGTTGTTTGAGAGCAACCCACCTCGAAGCCTTTGAGAGAGAATTCCTTGCGAGGATAAAGCCCTAACCACCCAGAGCCAAAGAGAATTAGGCATCACTTAAGTCTTCTTGTCTGTGTGATCTGAAGACTTATTACACTTGAGGACTGTGAATCCTCCAGCCAGTTAGGCGTCGCGTTCTGAGCGTCCAAGAGACATTGTGGATCGTCGGTGAACAAAGTCTGTGAAGGTTTGGGAGTCTACCTTGAAGACTTACCAGAGTGATTGGGCGAGGTCTGTGTGACCTTAGCTCAAGGGGAATACGGTGAGGACTGGGTGTCCTGAGCTGCGTGTTCAGGACTGGGTGTCCGGGACTGTGTGTCCTCAGGTTTAAATACCTAGCCGCCCTAACCAGACGTACAGTTGTCACAGCAACTGGAACTGGTCCAACAAATCATTGTTTTCAACTAGTCACTGGTTTCATCCTTCCCTTCCCTTTACTTACTGTTGGTCCTTGTGAAGTCATTGTATGATTGCTCTATCTTTTTTCTTCACAGAGTGACTGTGTGTTATGTTTGGCTTCATAATATCTTCCTACCTGATCCTTACTACCTAGCTGCTATTAGTCATTATGCTTTCACTTCATTGAATACTTGACTATGGTTTACCTAGTGTAGTCTACCTTCCGCTGCATGGTAATAGGTTTATTTCTATCGTTTGTCTTCAAAACTTCCACGGTTTGAAGACTTTCATAAAAATCGCCTATTCACACCCCCCTCTAGTCTATATAACGCACTTTCAATTGGTATCAGAGCAAGGTACTCCCTTGTTCTGTGTGATTCGGTTTAACCACCTGGAGTTTTAGCTATGTCGACTGCAGGGATAATCAAAGTCTCCGCTGCGTGCCCCGTCTTTGATGGAACTGAATATCCCTACTGGAAGAATAAGATGTGCATGCATCTTGAAGCCATTGACATCGACCTATGGTATGTCGTCAAGAACGGCGTTCCCAAGGCTGGAGAAGGTGTCACTGTTGCTGATGTCAAGAAGTTCGTTCAACTGGACTCTACTGCCAAGAATATCATCTGTGGTCATCTGACCAAAGGACAGTATGGCCGTGTGAGTGCTTTGGAAACATCTAAGCTAGTCTGGGACTGGCTCTCCAAGGTCAATGAAGGCGTCTCAACCCAGAGAGATCAGAGAATCAGTGTCCTTCGCAACCTCTTCAACCGCTTCAAGCGGAATGACAATGAGAATGTCCAGCTCACGTTTGATCGACTCACTGACATCACAAATGAGCTTCAAGCCCTCGGCGCTACTGAGATCACCAAGCATGAAGTTGTCAAGACACTACTGAGATCACTTGACAGCTCGTTTGATACCCTAGCTCTGATGATTCAAGAACGTCCTGATTTCAAGACACTCGATCCGTCTGACATACTTGACAGGCTCAACACACATGAGTTTCAGCTTTCTGAGAAAAGAGATATCTACGGTCCAAACTATGGGCGAACTCGTGCTTTGAAGGCAAAAGCTGTCTCCTCATCTGAAGAAGAATCTAACAGCAGTTCTGATGACCCTGAAGACATTGGAAAGGAACTTGCTATGCTTGTGAAGAAGTTCCAAAAATTCACCAAGAAGAAAGGCTTCAGGAAATCTTCATGATCAAGCTCAAGGAATGATGAAGCTTCTGCTCATGACTACAAGAAGAAAACATGCCACAAGTGCAAGAAAACTAGCCACTTCATCTCTGAGTGTCCGCAGTGGGACAATGAGAACAAAAAGAAGAAGAAGAGCAAGGAATATGACTCTGACGACAAGAAGAAGAAGAAATACTCAAAGTCTTCTTCCAAGTCTTCCTCAAAGTCTTCGTCACACAAGAAGAGCTCATCTGGCAAGGCACGTGCGTTTGTTGGCAAGGAAATGGATTCAGAGGAGGAGTCCGCTTTCGAGGAGGCGGAGGTGGAGTCTGAGGAGGAGTCCAATTCTGGCGTTGCAAGTCTGGCTACAGCATACGTTGCCAAGTCCATCTTCAACACTGAAGACAATGACTTCATCACCGACACCGATGCAAATGACAAGAACTACTCTGCTCCTACCTACTGCTTCATGGCACACGGTGCCAAGGTAAACACACGCACTACTCACTATCAAACATCTAGTGAAGATGACTCTGATTGTGGTTCAAGACCCAGCTACAAAACACTTGCTAAAATTGCAAATGAACAACAGAAAGCTATGGAACATATTCAAAAACTGTTAGACAAAAGCGATGATCTGTTAGGCGCTGAAATGACTCGATCTGAGTCCTTAATTGAAGACATAAAAAATCTTCACGTTAAGTATGAGGAACTTGAAAGTCGTCATGAAACGCTCTCAACAACTCATGAAAAGCTTTCCTATGATTATCTTCAAAGGAAGCAAGATCTTGAGAAATTGAGAGCGGCTCATGAAGATCTTCAAAAGGAAAATGAGTCACTTCGCGCCGAACAGATCAGTTCCGCTCAGGAAGGATTTGAACCACCATGTCTTAAATGCATTGAGCGTGATAATGCTACTTCTGTTGCTGAATGTTCTACTGCTGCTACAGTTGCAATATCTTCAACTATTGATGTGGTAACTAACCCCTCTGCTCATGATACCGCTGCTATTGCTGATGAGAATGCTAGGTTGAAGACATTGCTTGAAACAAGGATGTACAAAAGTCTTAAAGGGCATCAGACACTATGTGATGTCCTCAAAAGGCAGATTCTGAACCGAAACCCGAGGAAAGAGGGTGTTGGGTTCGTAAGGAAAATGAATGCTGATGGCTCTTACTGGAAACCTGAGCAGTATCCCAAAACCACATGGGTTGCTGCAAAGGAACCTTCAGCAGATCCATCCAATCTATCTGGCTTCACTTGTGCTAACCCCATTGTCATTGATGAATCCTTTGATGCAAACTATAAACTGTTTAAGAATCAGAATGGTGAAGTGTTTGCTAGGTATATTGGTACTAACTGCAGGAATGGGCCGCCTATGAAGAAGATCTGGGTGCCGAAAAAGTGTTTGGAAAATCTTCCTATGAATGTCATCATGACACCACAGGTGAAGAAGACAAACCCCAGACCACAGGCTTCATATGGTCCAAAGGCTTCATACAGACAGAGGACTCACCTGAGTCGCACTAACGCAAATGTTTTGCAGGGAAACCATACTCAGGCCTATGAATATGAGCGCGGTTCATCGAACCGCCATGTTCATAAGACCAAGAACTATTCTGCTTATTCTTATGAGTACTATTGTCCGCCTGCAAGACTTTTTGCTAGGGCTCCAAAGCAAAAGTTCTCAGACGCTGCACTTAGACTTATCGCTTCTAAGCCACCCTTGAAGATGTGGGTGGCTAAGAAGGCTTAACTCTCTTTTTCAGGGAAAGGTCTCCATCAGAAAACCAAAATCTTCTGACGCTATTGTTGGGAACCTTAAACATATTGTAGGGCGCAAGATCAAATGCCCGAATGGTCTTACTATGTACTTCGTTCCTGAATCGCTTGCTACTCTCGCTATCAGTCCTAATCTGGATCTAAGCTTTCATAAACCACTGGTTCGTCAAATGTTTTTGCTTCACAATTCTCTTCGTGAAGCCTATCCCCCTAACTACACTGTAGGGTACGACACCAGCGTCTTCAGAATGGATTATTGATAGTGGGTGTACCAATCACATGACTGGCAAAAGAAGCCTTCTTATGGACTCAACCTTACGTCCATCCGACAAGAGTCACATCACATTTACTGACACTGGTAAAAGTAAGGTATTGGGTCTAGGTAGAGTTGCAATCTCAAAGGATCAACACATGGATAAAGTCATGCTTGTTGAAACCCTTGGCTTCAACTTAATGTCTGTCTCAATGCTTTGCGATTTGAACATGATTGTAATATTTGGAAAATATCGTTGCCTTGTTCTAATGGAATCTGACAAGTCTCTAGTGTTTGAAGGGTATCGGAAAGATGATTTGTACGTGGTAGATTTCTCAGCAGGACCACAGCTTGCCGTATGTCTTCTAGCAAAAGCTTCAGAATGCTGGCTCTGGCATCGAAGGCTAGGGCATGCTGGCATGAGGAACCTCCACACCCTTGCAAAGAAGAAGCATGTCATAGGCATCGAGGGCATCAAGTTCAAGAAAGATCACTTATGCGGTGCCTGTGAAGCAGGAAAGATGATGAGGGCCAAACATCCCTCGAAGATAATCATGACTACTACTCGACCCTTCGAACTGCTCCACATGGATCTTTTCGGTCCCACTCATTACTCAACTCTTACTACTACTACTTGTCTCTATGGCTTTGTCATTGTTGATGATTATTCTAGATATACTTGGGTGCACATAATCCTCCACAAGACTGAAGTGCAGGATGTCTTCAGACGCTTCGCCAATCGAGCTATGAACAACTATGGCGCCAAGATAAAGCACATCAGAAGTGACAATGGCACTGAATTCAAGAACACTGACCTTGATACATATCTTGATACCTTGGGCATCACACATGAATTCTCAGCCCCATACACGCCACAGCAGAATGGCGTCGTCGAACGCAAGAACAGAACACTCATTGAGATGGCCCGAACAATGCTTGATGAATACAAGAGTCCAAGAAAATTCTGGCCTGAAGCCATTGATACTGCATGCCATACAATCAATAGTGTTTATCTTCACAAGCTTCTGAACAAGACATCTTATGAGCTCCTTACTAGCAAGAAGCCAAATGTCAGTTACTTCAGAGTATTTGGCGCCAGGTGCTGGATCAAGGATCCACATCACACTTCAAAATTTGCACCAAAAGCACATGAGGGTTTTATGCTTGGATATGGAAAGGATTCGCACTCCTACAGAGTCTTCAATCTCTTTCATTATAAAGTGGTTGAAACAGTGGATGTGCGGTTCGATGAGACTAACGGTTCACAAAGAGAGCACCTGCCAAATGTGCTAGATGAAGTTCCATCCACTGAATCAATCAAGCTAATGGGAACTGGAGAAATCATACCTTCTGAAGCTCATCCCGAAGAAGAACTTATCATCTCCGCACCTGATCAACCTGAAGACAATGCTCAGCTTGAAGACATTCCCTCTAACAACGACAATGATCAGCAAGAGTAAAATCTTCGCCCTGTACATCCTCGTGTTGCCAATGAAGTGCAGATTGAGAGAATAATTGATAGCATCAATGCACCCGGTCCGCTCACTCGTTCAAGGGCAACTCAGCTAGCAAATTTCTGTGGGCACTTCGCATTCGTCTCAATAACAGTGTTGGAAATATGCCCTAGAGGCAATAATAAATTGATTTTTATTATATTTCCTTGTTCATGATAATCGTTTATTATCCATGCTAGAATTGTATTGATAGGAAACTCAGATACATGTGTGGATACATAGACAACACCATGTCCCTAGTAAGCCTCTAGTTGACTAGCTCATTGATCAATAGATGGTTACAGTTTCCTAACCATGGACATTGGATGTCGTTGATAACGGGATCACATCATTAGGAGAATGATGTGATGGACAAGACCCAATCCTAAGCCTAGCACAAAGATCGTGTAGTTCGTTCGCTAAAGCTTTTCTAATGTCAAGTATCATTTCCTTAGACCATGAGATTGTGCAACTCCCGGATACCGTAGGAATACTTTGGGTGTGCCAAACGTCACAACGTAACTGAGTGGCTATAAAGGTGCACTACGGGTATCTCCGAAAGTGTCTGTTGGGTTGGCACGAATCGAGATTGGGATTTGTCACTCCGTGTGACGGAGAGGTATCTCTGGGCCCACTCGATAGGACATCATCATAATGTGCACAACGTGATCAAGGAGTTGATCACAGGATGATGTGTTACGGAACGAGTAAAGAGACTTGCCGGTAACGAGATTGAACAAGGTATTGGGATACCGACGATCGAATCTCGGGCAAGTACAATACCGCTAGACAAAGGGAATTGTATACAGGATTGATTGAATCCTCGACATCGTGGTTCATCCGATGAGATCATCGTGGAACATATGGGAGCCAACATGGGTATCCAGATCCCGCTGTTGGTTATTGACCGAAGAACGTCTCGGTCATGTCTGCATGTCTCCCGAACCCGTAGAGTCTACACACTTAAGGTTCGATGACGCTAGGGTTATAAAGGAAGTTTGTATGTGGTTACCGAATGTTGTTCGGAGTCCCAGATGAGATCCCGGACATCACGAGGAGTTCCGGAATGGTCCATAGGTAAAGATTGATATATGGGAAGTCCTGTTTTGGTCACCAGAAAAGTTTCGGGGTTTATTGGTAACGTACCGGGACCACCAGGAGGGTCCCGGGGGTCCACCAAGTGGGGCCACCAGGCCCGAAGGGCCGCATGGGCCAAGTGTGGGAGGGGACCAGCCCTAGGTGGGCTGGTGCGCCCCCCACCAAGGCCCAAGGCGCCTAAGGGAAGAAGGGGGGCAAACCCTAAGGGTAGATGGGCCCTAAGGCCCATGCTCCCTGCGCCTCCCTCTCCTCCCCCTTGGCCGCCTCCCTCAGATGGGATCTTGGGCTGCCGCACCCCTTGGGGTGGGAACCCTAAAGGGGGCGCAGCCCCCTCCCCTTCCCCTATATATACTTGAGGCCTAGGGGCTGCCCAGTACGCGATTTGATCTCTCTCATGGCGCAGCCCTGCTTCCCTCTTCCTCCTCTCTTGCGGTGCTTGGCGAAGCCCTGCAGGATAGCCATGCTCCACCACCACCACGCCGTCGTGCTGCTGCTGGATGGAGTCTTCCTCAGCCTCTCCCTCTCTCCTTGCTGGATCAATGCATGGGAGACGTCACCGGGCTGTACGTGCGTTGAACACGGAGGTGCCGTCCGTTCGGCACTAGGATCATCGGTGATTTGAATCACGATGAGTACGACTCCATCAACCCCGTTCTCTTGAACGCTTCCGCTTAGCGATCTACAAGGGTATGTAGATGCACTCTCCTTCCCCTCATTGCTGGTTTCTCCATAGATAGATCTTGGTGACACGTAGGAAAATTTTGAATTTCTGCTACGTTCCCCAACAGTGGCATCATGAGCTAGGTCTATGCGTAGTTACTATGCACGAGTAGAACACAAAGCAGTTGTGCGCGTTGATTTTTTCAATTTACTTGCCGTTACTAGTCTTATCTTGATTCAGCGGCATCGTGGGATGAAGCGGCCCAGACCAACCTTACACGTACGCTTACGTGAGACCGGTTCCACCGACTAACATGCACTAGTTGCATAAGGTGGCTGGCGGGTGTCTGTCTCTCCCACTTTAGTCGGATCGGATTCGATGAAAAGGGTCCTTATGAAGGGTAAATAGCAATTGGCATATCACGTTGTGGTTTTGCGTAGGTAAGAAACGTTCTTACTAGAAACCCATAGCAGCCACGTAAAACATGCAAACAACAATTAGAGGACGTCTAACTTGTTTTTGCAGGGTATGCTATGTGATGTGATATGGCCAAGAAGAATGTGATGAATGATATGTGATGTATGAGATTGATCATGTTCTTGTAATAGGAATCACGACTTGCATGTCGATGAGTATGACAACCGGCAGGAGCCATAGGAGTTGTCTTTATTTATTATATGACCTGCGTGTCATTAAACAACGACATGTAATTACTTTACTTTATTGCTAACCGTTAGCTGTAGTAGTAGAAGTAATAGTTGGCGAGACAACTTCATGAAGACACGATGATGGAGATCATGGTGTCATGCCGGTGACAATGATGATCATGGAGCCCCGAAGATGGAGATCAAAAGGAGCAATATGATATTGGCCATATCATGTCACTATTTGATTGCATGTGATGTTTATCATGTTTATACATCTTATTTGCTTAGAACGACGGTAGTAGATAAGATGATCCCTCATTAAAATTTCAAGAAAGTGTTCCCCCTAACTGGGCACCGTTGCGAAAGTTCGTCGTTTCGAAGCACCACGTGATGATCGGGTGTGATAGATTCTTACGTTCAAATACAACGGGTGTTGACGAGCCTAGCATGTACAGACATGGCCTCGGAACACATGCAAAACACTTAGGTTGACTTGACGAGCCTAGCATGTACAGACATGGCCTCGGAACACAAGAGACCGAAAGGTCGAGCATGAGTCGTATGGCAGATATGATCAACATGAAGATGTTCACCGATGTTGACTAGTCCGTCTCACGTGATGATCGAACACGGCCTAGTTGACTCGGATCATGTAATCACTTAGATAACTAGAGGGATGTCTATCTGAGTGGGAGTTCATAAGATGAACTTAATTATCCTGAACATAGTCGAAAGGTCTTCACAAATTATGTCGTAGCTCGCGTTTCAGTTCTACTGTTTAGATATGTTCCTAGAGGAAATTTAGTTGAAAGTTGATAGTAGCAACTATGCGGACTAGGTCCGTAAACTGAGGATTGTCCTCATTGCTTCATAGAAGGCTTGTGTCCTTAATGCACCGCTCAGTGTGCTGAACCTCGAACGTTGTCTGTGGATGTTGCGAACATCTGACATACACATTTTGATAACTACGTGATAGTTCAGTTAAACGGTTTAGAGTTGAGGCACCGAAGACGTTTTGAAACGTCGCGAAACATATGAGATGTTTCGAGGGCTGAAATTGGGATTTCAGGCTCGTGCCCACATCAAGAGGTATAAGACCTCCGACGATTTTCTTAGCCTGCAGACTAAGGGAGAAAAGCTCAATTGTTGAGCTTGTGCTTAGATTGTCTGAGTACAACAATCATTTGAATCGAGTGGGAGTTGATCTTCCAGATGAGATAGTGATGTTTCTCCGAAGTCATTACCACCAAGCTGCTAGAGCTTCGTGATGAACTATAATATATCAGGGACATATATGATGATCCTTGAGATATTCGCGATGTTTGACACCACAAAAGTAGAAATCAAGAAGGAGCATCAATTGTTGATGGTTAGTGAAACCACTAGTTTCAAGAAGGGCAAGGGCAAGAAGGGATACTTCATGAAACGGCAATTCAGTTGCTGCTCTAGTGGAGAAACCCAAAGTTGAACCCAAACCCGAGACTGAGTGCTTCTGTAATAAGGGGAACACCCACTGGAGCAGAATTACCCTAGATACTTGGTAGATGAGAAGGCTATCGATAGAAGTATATTGGATATACATTATGTTAATGTGTACTTTACTAGTACTCCTAGTAGCACCAGGGTATTAGATACCGGTTCGGTTGCTAAGTGTTAGTAACTCGAAATAAAAGCTACGGAATAAACGGAGACTAGCTAAAGGTGAGCTGACAATATGTGTTGGAAGTTTTTCCAAGCTTGATGTAATCAAGCATCACACGCTCCCTCTACCATCAAGATTGGTGTTTGCATTGAGCATAGACATGATTGGATTATGTCTATCGCAATACGGTTATTCATTTAAGGAGAATAATGGTTACTCTGTTTATTTGAATAATACCTTCAATGGTCTTGCACCTAAAATGAATGGTTTATTGAATCTCGATCGTAGTGATACACATGTTCATGCCAAAAGATATAAGATAGTAATGATAGTACCACTTACTTGTGGCACTGCCACGTAAGTCATATCGGTATAAAATGCATGAAGAAGCTCCATGTTGATGGATCTTTGGGCTCACTCGTTTTTGAAAAGTTTGAGACATGCGAACCATGTCTATTGGTGTATATGCATGAAGAAACTCCATGCAAATGGACCATTTGGACTCACTTGATTTTGAATCACTTGAGACATGCAAATCATACCACATGGGCAAGATGACTGAAAGCCTCGTTTTCAGTAAAATGGAACTAGAAAGCAACTTGTTGGAAGTAATACACTTTGATGTGTGCAGTTCAATGAGTGCTGAGGCGTGTAGTGGATATCGTTATGTTCTTACTTCACAGATGATTTGAGTAGATGTTGAGTATATTTACTTGATGAATCACGAGTTTGAATTATTGAAAGGTTCAAGTAATTTCAGGGTGAAGTTGAAAGATCGTCGTGACAAGAGGATAAAATATCTATGATATGATCATAGAGATGAATATCTGAATTACGAGTTTGGCACAGAATTAAGACATGGTGGAAATTGTTTCACAACCAATACAACGTGGAACACCATAGTGTGATGGTGTGTTCGAACATCATAACTGCACCCTATTGGATATGATGCATACCATGATGTCTCTTATCGAATTACCATGATAGTTTATGGGTTAGGCATTAGAGACAACCACATTCACTTTAAATAGGGCACCATGTAATTCCGATGAGTTGACACCGTATGAACTATGGTTTAGAGAAACCTAAGCTGTCATTTGTTAAAAGTTTGGGGCTGCGACGCTTATATGAAAAAGTTTCAGGCTGATAAGCTCGAACCCAAAACGGATGAATGCATCTTCATAGGACACCCAAAACAGTTGGGTATACCTCCTGTCTCAGATCTGAAAGCAATAAGGGATTGTTTCGGGTCCTTTCTCGAGGAAAAGTTTCTCTCGAAAGAATTGAGTGGGAGGATGGTGGAGACTTGATGAGGTTATTGAACCGTCTCTTCAACTAGTGTGTGGCAGGGCACAGGGAGTTGTTCCTGTGGCACCTACACCAATTGAAGTGGAAGCTTATGATAGTGATCATGAAACTTCAGATCAAGTCACTACAAAACCTCGTGGGATGACAAGGATGCGTACTACTTCAGAGTGGTACGTAATCCTGTCTTGGAAGTCATGTTGCTAGACAACAATGAACCTACGAGCTATGAAGAAGCGATGGTGGGCCTGGATTCCAAAATGGCTCGAGGCCATATAATCCGAGAGAGGATCCATATGTGAAAACAAAGTGTAGACTTTGGAAGAACTACTTGATGGTCGTAAGGCTGTTAGGTACATATGGATTTTAAAAGGAAGACGGACAATGATGGTAAGTATCATCATTAAGAAAGCTCGACTTGTCGTTAAGATGTTTTCCGACAAGTTCAAGGAGTTGACTACGATGAGACTTTCTCACTCGTAGCGATGCTAAGAGTCTGTTGGAATTATATTAGCGATTACTGCATTATTTATGAAATCTTGCAGATAGGAATATCAAAACATTGTTTCCTCGACGTTTTTCTTGAGGAAAGGTTGTATATGATACAACCGGAAAGTTTTGTCAATCCTGAAAGATGCTAATAAGTATGCAGAGCTCCAGCAATCCTTCTAAGGACTGGAGTAAGCATCTCGGAGTTGGAATGTATGCTTTGATGAGATGATCAAAGATTTTGGGTGTATACAAAGTTTATGAGAAACTTGTATTTCCAAAGAAGTGAGTGGGAGTACTATAGAATTTCTGATGAGTATATGTTGTTAACATATTGTTGATCAGAAATGACGTAGAATTTCTGGAAAGCATATAGGGTTATTTGGAAAGTGTTTTTCAATGGAAAGCTTGGATTAAGCTACTTGAACATTGAACATCAAGATCTATAAGGATAGATCAAAACGCTTAATGGTACTTTCAAATGAGCACATACCTTGACATGATCTTGAAGGTGTTCAAGATGGATCAGTCAAAGAAGGAGTTCTTGCCTGAGTTGTAAGGTATGAAGTTAAGACTTAAAGCTCGACCACGGCAGAATAGAGAGAAAGGACGAAGGTCGTCCCCTATGCTTAAGACATAGGCTCTACAGTATGCTATGCTGTGTACCGCACCTAAAATGTGCCTTGCCATGAGTCAGTCAAGGGGTACAAGAGTGATCCAAGAATGGATCACAGGACAGCGGTCAAAGTTATCCTTAGTAACTAGTGGACTAAGGAATTTTCTCGATTATGGAGGCGGTAAAAGAGTTCGTCGTAAAGGGTTACGCCGATGCAAACTTTGACACTAATCCAGATTATTCTGAGTAGTAAACTGGATTCGTATAGTAGAACAGTTATTTGGAATAGCTCTAAATAGAACGTGGTAGCTGCATCTAGAAGATGACATAGAAATTTGCAAAGTCCATACGGATCTGAATGTTACAGACCCGTTGACTGAAACCTCTCTCACAAGCATAACATGATCAAACCCAGAACTCTTTGGGTGTTAGTCACATGGGGATGTCACCTTGAGTGTTAATCACATATCGATGTGAACTGGATTATTGACTCTAGTGCAAGTGGGAGACTATTGGAAATATGCCCTAGAGGCAATAATAAATTGATTATTATTATATTTCCTTGTTCATGATAATCGTTTATTATCCATGCTAGAATTGAATTGATAGGAAACTCAGATACATGTGTGGATACATAGACAACACCATGTCCCTAGTAAGCCTCTAGTTGACTAGCTCGTTGATCAATAGATGGTTACGGTTTCCTAACATGGACATTGGATGTCGTTGATAACGGGATCACATCATTAGGAGAATGATGTGATGGGCAAGACCCAATCCTAAGCCTAGCACAAAGATCGTGTAGTTCGTTCGCTAAAGCTTTTCTAATGTCAAGTATCATTTCCTTAGACCATGAGATTGTGCAACTCCCGGATACCATAGGAATACTTTGGGTGTGCCAAACGTCACAACGTAACTGAGTGGCTATAAAGGTGCACTACGGGTATCTCCGAAAGTGTCTGTTGGGTTGGCACGAATCGAGATTGGGATTTGTCACTCCGTGTGACGAAGAGGTATCTCTGGGCCCACTCGGTAGGACATCATCATAATGTGCACAATGTGATCAAGGAGTTGATCATAGGATGATGTGTTACGGAACGAGTAAAGAGACTTGCCGGTAACGAGATTGAACAAGGTATTGGGATACCGACGATCGAATCTCGGGCAAGTACAATACCGCTAGACAAAGGGAATTGTATACGGGATTGATTGAATCCTCGACATCGTCGTTCATCCGATGAGATCATCATGGAACATATGGGAGCCAACATGGGTATCCAGATCCTGCTGTTGGTTATTGACCGGAGAACGTCTCGGTCATGTCTGCATGTCTCCCGAACCTGTAGGGTCTACACACTTAAGGTTCAATGACGCTAGGGTTATAAAGGAAGTTTGTATGTGGTTACCGAATGTTGTTCGGAGTCCCGGATGAGATCCCGGACGTCATGAGGAGTTCCGGAATGGTCCGGAGGTAAAGATTTATATATGGGAAGTCCTGTTTTGGTCACCGGAAAAGTTTCGGGGTTTATTGGTAACGTACCGGGACCACCGGGAGGGTCCCGGGGGTCCACCAAGTGGGGCCACCAGCCCCGGAGGGCCGCATGGGCCAAGTGTGGGAGGGGACCAGCCCCAGGTGGGCTGGTGCGCCCCCCCACCAAGGCCCAAGGCGCCTAAGGGAAGAAGGGGGGCAAACCCTAAGGGCAGATGGGCCCTAAGGCCCATGCTCCCTGCGCCTCCCTCTCCTCCCCCTTGGCCGCCTCCCTCAGATGGGATCTGGGGCTGCCGCACCCCTTGGGGTGGGAACCCTAAAGGGGGCGCAGCCCCCTCCCCTTCCCCTATATATACTTGAGGCCTAGGGGCTGCCTAGTACGCGATTTGATCTCTCTCATGGCGCAGCCCTGCTTCCCTCTTCCTCCTCTCCTGCGGTGCTTGGCGAAGCCCTGCAGGATAGCCACGCTCCTCCACCACCACCACGCCGTCGTGCTGCTGCTGGATGGAGTCTTCCTCAACCTCTCCCTCTCTCCTTGCTGGATCAAGGCATGGGAGACGTCACCGAGCTGTACGTGCATTGAACACGGAGGTGCCGTCCGTTCGGCACTAGGATCTTCGGTGATTTGAATCACGACGAGTACGACTCCATCAACCCCGTTCTCTTGAACGCTTCCGCTTAGCGATCTACAAGGGTATGTAGATGCACTCTCCTTCCCCTCGTTGCTGGTTTCTCCATAGATAGATCTTGGTGACACGTAGGGAAATTTTGAATTTCTGCTACGTTCCCCAACAAACAGAACCTAAGAAAGTTGAAGAAGCCTTCATGGAACCTGAATGGATTCAAGCTATGCAAGAAGAGCTTCAACAGTTTGAGCTAAATAATGTATGGGAACTGGTTAAGCGTCCTGATCCTCGGAAGCACAACATAATAGGCACCAAATGGATATACCGCAACAAGCAAGATGAGCATGGTCAAGTTGTCAGAAACAAAGCTCGTCTCGTTGCACAAGGATATACTCAAGTGGAAGGCATTGACTTCGATGAAACATTTGCTCCTGTGGCTAGACTTGAAGCCATACACATACTGCTGGCCTATGCCAATCATCATAACATACTTCTATATCAAATGGATGTGAAGAGTGCTTTTCTCAATGGCACGATTGAAGAAGAAGTGTATGTTGCACAACCGCCTGGCTTTGAAGATCCAAATCATGTTGTGAAGGAAGATATTGATATCATACACATCAACACTGAAGAGCAATTGGCAGATATTTTCACCAAGCCCTTGGATGAGAAGAGATTTTGCAAGTTACGGTGTGAGCTAAATATCTTGGAATCCTCAAATGTCCTGTGATCAGGCACACATCCTAACACTTATGCATATTGATGACTTAGATGTGCAACACACGAAGTAAAGTATATCTTCAATAAATGAAGACATACATTCTAAGTGTGAATACATTAATGTGGAATTTGACTTCGGAGCGCCACGATAATTGTGCGCCGTGTCTGGGTCTAATACTTCCTATACGGTGGGTAACGCCACTACCAAATGTTCTGTTTGAAGTGTTTCACTCATGGCGTTACATTTGCTATGTCTTCACATTTGGTTTGGCTTCAATCTCAACATGTCTTCATGATTATCTTCACTATGTTGATTATATATATATACTAGTGTTCTGTCCTCTACATCATTCACTTATAGCTATGTCTTCTTGTTGAATCTTTTGAACTAAGTGAATGTGATCGGACCCTAACCTCTCTATGCTTTCTATCTCAAACTCTATCTCTCCAAATCATATGCATTCTATTGAAACTGTCGAATGTCTTCTCTGCGTCCTTGTCAGCAGAAGATACAGAGACAAACATTAAGTCTGTTTTCAATGCTCATTCCTTCACCTGAAACCCGGAGAAGTGGGAACGACCACCCGACAATCTAGGCGTGCGTGGGACGTGGAACAACCGCCGATATGCTGCATGATGGCCACGTGTCCCTCAGATGTGAATCGCCAAGGGCACCTGTGTAATAACGCAATGCCGCCCCTGTACCTATAAATACACGCCTCACCACAGTCATTATCTCTTCTTCCACTCTCGCACGAACCCTAGCGCCACCGCTAGCCCTCGACGATGCCGGTGACGAAGCGCTTCGCTGCCACAACCTCTCCGACGCCGTCTTCACGCCGACCGCGGACATCGTCCTCTCCGCTGTCGCCGTAGGTGTCCTCCGTCGCCAAGTTAGGGCACGGAAGATCGAACTGCTCGGCCTCCTTTTCCACTCCGTCTAGCAGTTCTTCGTGTGGTAAATAAAACTTCCTTTTTACGGCCCCGTTGATCCTTTAGCTTTATCACTTTCTACCACAAGCAGTTTCTATTCACACAAGTTGGATATCTTTCATACTGCATCTCATAACATGCCTAGTATATTCACTTATGCTTCATAAAGTAGTTAGATTCCTCACTTGTACTGATCCATGGATTCATACAAATCTGGAACCAACTCCTTATCTATGAGTGAATGTCTTCGCACGATGAGGTCAATGTCTTCTAAACTGATTTATCTTCAAAATCTTCTGAGAATGCATATGACCTCTTCCCCTTCCCTCGCACCTTAATGCTGTCATAGGTACATGTCCGTGGGAGAATCCCTTGGTTCTCATAGTCTGCATTCATTTGCAGAATTCTTACAGTATCACATAAATTCTCCCGAAGCCAGTTCATGTCTGTCCAGCAAGCGAAAGCCTTTGAAGCCTTTGAACGTATTGAAGCCTTTCAGTTTAAAGTTCATGGCTTCAGAGAAATCAGCAAGGAAGGGTGGCAGAAAGCGTCGTGGAGAAACATCAAGAGATCTGCCCGATGACCTCTCAGAGCTGTACAAGACAGATCCTGAAGAGGATTACAATCAGCGCAAGACACGAATCCAATGGATTCGACGCTATTGGGCAGAACAGTGGTTCAAGTACAGATTTGTGACAAAGGAATATGCTAAAAAGAATGCAATCAAGCGACCATGGGGAGACATCCTCTACAAAAATCTTCAACCCAGGACCAGAGATGAAGCCATTGAACAAGGCTTCTATCCCTGCATGGTCCGTGGGCCACAGCCTGCAGATGCACACTCATCGTCACTACTATGGTGTCATGATGACATTCTGTTCAAGCGCAACTTCTAGTTTGCCCAGAACTCAGCAAAGTAGAACAAGAAGTCATTGGGACTAGACTTCAACCCTGGTCCTTCTGCTCCAAGGGCTGACGGCACACGAGATGCAGAACCCAATGTCGTCGGTCCTTTCTACAACCTTGAAGGTCTCATCACCCATATCTTGGTTCAAGGGGCAACCGTGAATGAGCCTGCAGATGACACTGAATCAGATGAAGTGCATGCAGCACCGAAGCCAAAGAAGCATCCTAAAGCTTCATAGCCTGCCTCTGCTCCAAAAATCTCACGGGCGAAGCCACTGGCAACTGCACCTCCTGAAGACAGTGTGCAGTCTGAAGATTTGTCACGCATCTCCAAGCCCTAGAAAGTCAAGATGCCTCTGCCACACACCGGCCAAGAACTGACCGCTGCTGCCATTTTGCGTAACGATGCCATCGATCTGTCCAGTGATGAAGATCTTGCAGATGACGCTCTTGAGCAACTGATCAAGAGCAAAGAAAAAACAGAAATCTTCAATAATCTGCCTCTCTTTGACATGGCAATCATCCACAACTTCATTGATGAATGGTTTGACACGCCCAACATCAGCTTCGAAGATCTGCAACTACCCATTGGCCTCAGTGTTGCCTTCCATGGCGCCATTGCTTCAGAGCTAGCTATCGCCCAGCGCATAGTTGAACTGAAGCAGAAGATTGACTTTGAGAAATCTCAGTTCAAGAAGCATATGGCAAAGCTCATCGTGCAAAAGGTGAAGAACTTCAAGATTATGCTGCATGAGCTCAAAGAAGCCTTTCTCAAGAAACGTGCAGAAGCTCAAGGTTCTCGTGAGCGCATGAAGGTCCTGGTTGACAAGTGTGTGCAAGCCTACAATGAGGCTGAGAAGCGCAAGGCCCTTGGGCGTCCTGGCATCGACCCCAGGATGGCTGCAAAGAAGAAGAAGAAGCCCGCTATGGCTGAACCCGACGCACCAAGGCAGGAAGCAGTTCCCATTGTCTTCCCAACTAGCATGACTGGCTCGAAGCCAAAAGTCAGGTCTACTACTTCAGAACTGAAGAAGACAAGGACTGCTGAGGCTGAAGCAAGGAAGAGGAAACATCCTGAAGCCTCTGCTACTGCCCCCTCCAAGAAGAAGAGAAAGACCAAGAAGGAACGGGCTGCTCCCACAGAGCCCTTGATTGTTGAACCCATCTCCATGGTTCACCCTGACGCTGAACCTCAAGAGCGCCAACTGACTATCCATGAGCCCGCTTTCACAGGGGCTCATGAAGCTGAAGACATTACAGCAGCTGATCACATCGTTGCTGAAGACATTGGTCATCATGACCATGTTGAAGATGATGTAGTTCTTCCTCAGCTCGAGCACCAACAGGTATCATCGCCTGTGCTAACGCACAGTGAACTTGTCAGCATTGGTCGTCCTCTGACGCCAATTGCTCAGGATGCATCATGGGCTGATCGCCCACAAGCACAAGAGAAAGAAGACTTTGAGGCCCAGCCAACTCCAACTCCACAGGCGTCGCCAGCGTTACGCAGGCTTCGCAAAGGACCAAGGCCTCCAGTCTCTGAGTCTGTAGCTAAAGCTGCTGAAGACATTCCGGCTGCATCAGCCGATGAAGAAGAAACACCAAGCGTTGCTACACCCCCATCTCACCAAGAAGCTGTTCTCGAGGAGAACATGACTGTGACCGACCCTCCAGCTCGTCAAGTGGAGGTTGAGAATCCTGAGGCTGCCACCACCAACACCAATGAAGCCACTGACGTTGTCATGGCTGAAGCTAATGTGGAGCCTTCACCAACCCAAGCACCAGAAGTCAGCAAAGCCACTGATCCCACTGCTTCTGTTCCTGCACCTGTTGCTGGTCCTCAGTTCGACTATCATGTTGAGCACAAGCCTCAGGTACAGAAGCCAATCCCAAGATTGCCCAGGTTTCTAGGTCCTGCATCAGCACCTGGATCCTTCAATGTAAATGGCTTCAAAGCAGACAACACCTTCTTCAATAGCTCCAGGAACCCCTACTCAAGGGAAAGTATATCATCTGATCAGTTCTGGAGCTATCCGCAGCGAAGCTATTACTCATGCATTCTATACAATCAAGGTCGCACCTTTCCACATAAGCGCCTTGACATTGAAGCAATAGCTGGTCTGCCCTGTCTGGAAGAAGCTCTGGATTGCTTCAAAGAGGTTGGATTGCTGCCGTTCGTCACCGACCAAGAGCATTGGAATGAAGAGTTGCTGCTCCAATTCTATGCAACACTTCACATCCGTGGGTACAACAGAGATCCGAAGACTTGGGTCCTGGAGTGGATGACAGGAAATGTTCATCACGAAGCCAAAGCCTTTGACATCATTGAGCTCACTGGTCTGCCCACTCCTGGCGATCTCTACGAACATGGCTGTCAGCTTCATAGTGAAGCTGTGGAGAGCATCTTTCAGAAGCCTGAACCTAACATGAGTCAGATGCTCAGTATGATGAAGCCATTGCCCCAAGATACTGCATATCCCACGGAGTTCTTCGTTGAAGACCTTGAGTATCTGCCAAGGACTATTTATCACATCATAAGGCGAACTCTCTGGCCAATCAAAGGACATTCTCCACATGCCAAGCTGGAAGGTGCAATGAAGACTTTGGTCTTCTATATGCTTCATGGCAAATGCTTCAATGCACAGGACTTCTTCATCCGCCAACTTGCTGCATCAGGCTCTGATCTTTTTGGCTTGAAGTTCTACGCTCCATGGATAATGCGTCTGATCACACTCCACTCCGCCATCTCATATCAGCCATCTGCTCGCAATCATCGGATCTTTTTGCCTGATGTGGATATGTCTGTTGAAGCAGTTTATCCTGAGCCTGCCAAGGAACCTCTAAGTCTTTAGAATGTGGAGCGTCAAAGTTTTTCTTAGAACATTGAAGGAGTTGAAGCAGTCACTCGTGTGTATCCTTTGGCTGGAACTACACGTGCACCGCATCCTGCTCTCACTGAAGCCACTGATAGCACAATTGCCCAACGACCCAAGAAGCGCACTCGTGTTCTCAATGACCGAGAGCTTCTTGTGGCTCTTCATCAGAAACAGGATAGGCACCATGACTAGCTGAAGCGTCAAATGCAAAGCCTCTTGGTGGATGTTAATCGCATTCGCAATCTTGCCACCAAGAATGCCTTTATTGCCCATGAAACCTCTCGACGCACATGGAAAGGGCTGACGCTGATGTGCTCTGAAGATGATCTTCAAGAGGATGGCTTCACAGAACGCTTCAAGTTTGACTCCACACCTCCTCGAAGGGCAATGCTGCGACAAACTCCATCTCTTGAAGACTCTGAGTTCTCTTCCTCTGCTGCAACTGTGAATGCCAGAGTGATCAAGAATGAAGACGATGCTACTTCACCGCCACCTCCTTCAGCCCGCTTCGACACTGCTCCAAGCTCTTCTGCACCGCCGAACACCACCGACGACCCTGCTGCTTCACCTACTCTTCATGGGAACGTGTAGATGCTCTATGTCTTCGAACCTTTTTGGTCCTTACTGACAAAAGGGGGAGAAGCATATGAGTTTGATAGTCTTCAAGCGGGTCCATATGGGTGGGTGCTTTATATTTTGCTTCGTGTTTACAACTCTCGTTTTGATACATTTGGTTCTTTGAGTTGTAACAGTTAAACTCGATGGCCGTCTGCTACTTATTTGCCACCTTGTGATGCGATGATAAATTCCGCATGTGCGACGATAAATTCCGCACTTAGATCATTTTGCAGACGTCCATTTTCCATTATGCATGTCATTATCTTCACATACCTTCACATGCATAGTGGATTGTCATCATAAGTTGAAGAGGATCTCCACAAGCACAACCTGCCATGTGCATTTGCATTCCAAAAGCAAATTACTTATATGCACATCATCAAGGGGAGCCCTTGCAACTTATGAAGACAATTCCTTATCCTTTACAATTTCACATATTATATTCCCCATTGAAAACTTCAACTAGTTTGTCATCAATCACCAAAAACGGGGAGATTGTAAGTGCATCTAGTGCCACCCCTAGTTGGTTTTGGAGTATTGACGACAAACCTAGTTGAGGGACTAATGTGTTTGTGAGAATTGCAGGATAACACAAGTAGAAGTCCCTCATTGATTCGGTTTTCCTACCAGAGATGACCCCTAAAAATGTATGAAGACATTGATGTCAAAGGTGGTATATGAAGATATTCACATTGAAGACTATGACAAGAGAAGACATCGCATGAAGCCTATGGAGCTCGAAGACTTAGGTCTTTCGTGGTTCTTTTTCTTCTTTGTTGAGTCATAGGAACCACCGCACTGTTAAGTGGGGTCCAAGAGAACCAGTCAGAATGACTAAAGTGATGCTTAAACAAAACCTATGTCTTCGAGTGAAGACTATGAGAGCGAATCTTATCCAGAGTCGGACAAGTCAGATTTGCTTGTAGCCCAAGTAAAGTTGCCATGTGAGTTTGAAATCTGACCGTTGGAACACGTGTCAGTTCCTTAGTGACCCAGGGTCATTTCGGACAAATTAGGTCGGGTTGCCTAGTGGCTATAAATAGCCCACCCCCTACAACCATAAACGGTTGGCTGCTCAGATTCAGAGTACGGCTTTTGTCGTTTGAGAGCAACCCACCTCGAAGCCTTTGAGAGAGAATTCCTTGCGAGGATAAAGCCCTAACCACCCAGAGCCAAAGAGAATTAGGCATCACTTAAGTCTTCTTGTCTGTGTGATCTGAAGACTTATTACACTTGAGGACTGTGAATCCTCCAGCCGGTTAGGCGTCGCGTTCTGAGCGTCCAAGAGACATTGTGGATCACCGGTGAACGAAGTCTGTGAAGGTTTGGGAGTCTACCTTGAAGACTTACCAGAGTGATTGGGTGAGGTCTGTGTGACCTTAGCTCAAGGGGAATACAGTGAGGACTGGGTGTCCTGAGCTGCGTGTTCAGGACTGGGTGTCCGGGACTGTGTGTCCTCAGGTTTAAATACCTAGCCGCCCTAACCAGATGTACAGTTGTCACAGCAACTGGAACTGGTCCAACAAATCATTGTTTTCAACTAGTCACTTGTTTCATCCTTCCCTTCCCTTTACTTACTGTTGGTCCTTATGAAGTCATTGTATGATTGCTCTATCTTTTGTCTTCACAGGGTGACTGCGTGTTCTGTTTGTCTTCATAATATCTTCCTACCTGATCCTTACTACCTAGCTGCTATTAGTCATTATGCTTTCACTTCATTGAATACTTGACTATGGTTTACCTAGTGTAGTCTACCTTCCGTTGCATGGTAATAGGTTTATTTCTATCGTTTGTCTTCAAAACTTCCACGGTTTGAAGACTTTCATAAAAATCACCTATTCACCCCCCTCTCGTCAATATAACGCACTTTCAAGCGTCTAATAGATCATCGCTTTTGTCTAACAGTTTTTGAATATGTTCCATAGCTTTCTGTTGTTCAGTTGCAATTTTAGCAAGTGTTTTGTAGATGGGTTTGGAACCACAACCAGAGTCATCTTCACTAGATGTTTGATAGTGAGTAGTGCGTGTGTTTACCTTGGTACTGCGTGCCATGAAGCAGTAGGTAGGAGCGGAGTAGTCCTTGTCATTTGCATCGGTGACGGTGATGAAGTCATTGTCTTCAGTGTTGAAGATGTACTTGGCAACGTATGCTGTAGCCAGACTCGCAACGCCAAAATCGGACTCCTCCTCAGACTCCACCTCCGCCTCCTCAGAAGCGGACTCCTCCTCTGAATCCATTTCCTTGCCAACAAACGCACATGCCTTGCCAGATGAGCTCTTGTTGTGTGATGAAGACTTTGAGGAAGACTTGGAAGAAGACTTTGTGTATTTCTTCTTCTTCTTGTCGTCAGAGTCATACTCCTTACTCTTCTTCTTCTTGTTCTCATTGTCCCACTACGGACACTCAGAGATGTAGTGGCCAGGTTTCTTGCACTTGTGGCATGTTCTCTTCTTGTAGTCATGAGCAGAAGCTTCATCATTCCTTGAGATTGATCGTGAAGACTTTCTGAAGCCTTTCTTCTTGGTGAATTTTTGGAACTTCTTCACAAGCATAGCAAGCTCCTTTCCAATGTCTTCAGGATCATCAGAACTGCTGTCAGATTCTTCTTCAGATGAGGAGACAACTTTTGCCTTCAAGGCACGAGTTCGCCCATAGTTGGGACCGTAGATGTCTCTTTTCTCAGAAAGCTGAAACTCGTGTGTGTTGAGCCTCTCAAGTATGTCAGACGGATCGAGTGTCTTGAAATCAGGACGTTCTTGAATCATTAGGGCTAGGGTGTCAAACGAGCTGTCAAGTGATTTCAGGAGTGTCTTGACGACTTCATGCTTGGTGATCTCAGTGGCGCCGAGAGCTTGAAGCTCATTTGTGATGTCAGTGAGTCGATCAAACGTGAGTTGGACATTCTCATTGTCATTTCTCTTGAAGCGGTTGAAGAGGTTGCGAAGGACACTGATTCTCTGATCTCTCTGGGTTGAGACGCCTTCATTGACCTTGGAGAGCCAGTCCCAGACTAGCTTAGATGTTTCCAAATCACTCACGCGGCCATACTGTCCTTTGGTCAGATGACCACAGATGATGTTCTTGGCAGTGGAGTCCAGTTGAACGAACTTCTTAACATCAGCAGCGGTGACACCTTCACCATCCTTGGGAACGCCATTCTAGACGGCATACCATAGGTCGACATCAATGGCTTCAAGATGCATGCGCATCTTATTCTTCCAGTAGGGATATTCAGTTCCATCGAAGACGGGGCATGTAGCGGAGACTTTAATTATCCCTGCAGTCGACATAGCGAAAACTCCAGGTGGTTAAACCGAATCACACAGAACAAGGGAGTACCTTGCTCTGATACCAATTGAAAGTGCTAGTGATCGACTAGAGGGGGGTGAATAGGCGATTTTTATGAAAGTCTTCAAAACATGGAAGTTTTGAAGACAAACGATAGAAATAAACATATTACCATGCAGCGGAAGGTAGACTACACTAGGCAAGCCATAGTTAAAAATTCAATGAAGTGAAAGCACAATGACTAATAGCAGCTAGGCAGTAAAGATCATGTAGGAAGATATTGTGAAGCCAATCAGAACAAGCAGTCACTCAGTGAAAACAAAAGATAATGCAATCATACAATGACTTCACAAGGACCAACAGTAAGTAAAGGGAAGGGAAGGATGAAACCAGTGACTCGTTGAAGACAATGATTTGTTGGACCAGTTCCAGTTGCTGTGACAACTGTACGTCTGGTTAGGGAGGCTGAGATTCAACCCAGAAGACCTCGTCTTCACCTTATTCCCCTTGAGCTAAGGACATTGTAACGCCCCGAGACCGATGTGCCAGGTGTATTCCAGTTATTCGCTGTCTTTGCCATGTCATTCACTTGCATGTTGCATCTTGTCATGTCATCATGTGCATTGCATCATCATGTTTTCGAAACTTGCATCCGTCCCGACCTCCTTGTTCCCTCCGTTGTCCGTTCTGAGCCCAGACACACTTGCACGCGCCCGCGGCATGTCCGAAATATTATTTTATAAGTGGCCGGAAAGTGTTCTCGGAATGGGTTGAAAGTTGGCGCGCGGTCTTATTATAGTGTAGATAGACCGCCTGTCAAGTTTCATCGCATTCGGAGTTCGTTTGATAGCCCAACCGTTAAACTATAGCGGCATTATAGCCGGACAAATGTCGGACGTTTTCGGTCTCCGGAAACAGACGCCGGGCCGCTCTCTCTCTTCTCTTCTCTCAGCTCGAGACCGTCTTTACAGTCCACTACTCACCGCCAGGCCCGACCTAACCTCTCTCGTCAGCCCGTGACCCTCCTCGCGCGCGCGCCCGAAACTTGTCCCGGACCCGACCCGAGCAGTCGTCACCATTGTGTCCGGATCATCCCCAAACGTCTACAAAATATCACCGTTTTATTATTTGGACTCCCTATCCTATTCTTTCTGAACCGTCCGATTTCGATCGGAGGATCCAAACTCCCTCTTTTCCTTATATTAATAGACCACCACCTACCAAATCTAGCCTAACCCTAAAACCTAGGAGGCTTGTCCCTCCCCACCGCCACTCCTCTCCCACATCAAGATCTCCTCCCGATCCAAATCCATCCCCTCCCAAATCCCCCTCGTGTTCAACACCAGACCAACCCACGCCCTCCTTCTCGCGCCTGAGGCCTCCCTGCCGACCTCGGGACTCTGCAGCCGTGCGCCTCCTCGTCGTCGTTTCCTCCTCGCCGCATCCACCAGGACCGGCCTCGTCCCGCCCCGCCATCTTCCCTCGTTCTTCCTACTCCCTCTGTTCGTCTCTCTCTCTCTCAAGGCTCTCTCTCTGTCTTGCACAGGAAACGCCCGAGCCGCTCTCTCCTCTACCCCGCTGGATCGAGGGAATGGAGGTCCTGCCCCGCCTCGCCAGAGCTGCCACCCCCGCCGGCGAGCACCTTCACCAGGCCGCCACCGGCTAGGTCGCGCCACCCACTGCATCGCCCGTTTGCCCATAGCTGCCGGATTAGATCCATCCCGAGGGATGCACCGCGGCCCGCCGTTCCTTCTGCTGCGTCATTCCGGTGCACCGCCGCATCTTCGCCCTCTGGGACGGCATCGAACAACAAGCAGCCGCTTCCCCGCTCGTCGTTGAACCCCCCCCCCCCGAACCGGTCTTCCTCGCTCACCGTTGACCGTGTCCTGCTGCGTGGGCCGCCTCCAGCGCCCTCCTGGCCGTGTCTCGCTTCGTGGCCCAGCGCCTGCGGAGCCGGCCTGCTCGACCGCACCCCCTGGGCCGCCTCCACCGACAAGCGCCAAGGCCCAGTCGCCCGTGCCCTGCTGCAGCCTTAGCCTACCAGATCCGCTGGCCCAAGGCCCGCGAGGTGAGCACAAGCAAGCCCAACCCTGCTTGCTTATGTGACGCCCTGGGCGCTGAATAATATCCTGCGCTCAGCCAGATTCGTCCCATGTCATGTTTTTTCCCGTCCTACGAATTTGCTATTTAATCAGAGAACTGCAGTTTTTCAAAAAAAAAAACCTAGAGTTCTTGCATATCATAACTCACCAACCATGCATCGGATCTAAATAAATTATATATGAAAGTTGCTTAGACTTTTGTCTAGTTTAACAATATTCAACTTTCATGCATGTTTGAAATATTTAAAATGCTGTTTGGTTAAATTTTCTCAAATAACTTGTTAAAATGTTTTAATTCATAACTAAATAACCGTAACTCGGAATTTAATAAACTTTATATGTAAATGGGGTGGAAAAATGTCTAGTTTAACATGGTGGCATCACTTTGCATGTTTAACAACTCTAAAGTTGTGTTTAGGGCAGAACAGTAACAAACCTAATATATGCATATGGGGTTTTCCGGAATTGTTGTTTGTTGCTTCCGGACTCATTTAAACCTGACTAGATAGGTAGTTTTACTTAGCTTCACCTCTTGCCATGTTAATCAACATTTAATCTTGTTGGGTACATAAACGAGATCGAACTAAATAAGTCACGTGGTGTTTCGTCAATATGCAACGGAGTTGCATATTGAGCTCCACTTAATTTGTAGGGTTGTTTGTGCATTTTGCCATGCCATGCTTCATTAAACCAGACATGCATCATACTTCGTTGTGCACCATTCCATGTTTATGTGATGTTTGTTTACGATGTTGTTTGCTTCTTTCCGGTGATGCTTCTTCGAGTTGTTTCCGTTAACGTCGTGTTGTGAGGATTCGTTCGACTACGTCCGTTTGTCTTCTTCATGGACTCGTTCTTCTTCCTTGCGGGATTTCAGGCAAGATGACCATACCCTCGAAATCACTTCTATCTTTGCTTGCTAGTTGCTCACTCTTTTGCTATGCCTATGCTGCGATACCTACCACTTGCTTATCATGCCTCCCATATTGTTAAACCAAGCCTCTAACCCATCTTGTCCTAGCACACCGTTGTTTGGCTATGTTACCGCTTTGCTCAACCCCTCTTATAGCGTTGTTAGTTGCAGGTGATGTTTGGAGCTTGTTCCTTGTTGGAACATGATATTTTGTTGGGATATCACAATATATATTATTTACTTAATGCATCTATACACTTGGTAAAGGGTGGAAGGCTCGGCCTTATGCTTGGTGTTTTGTTCCACTTTTGCCGCCCTAGTTTCCGTCATATCGGTGTTATGTTCCCAGATTTTGCGTTCCTTATGCGGTTGGGTTATAATGGGAACCCCTTGACAGTTCGCCTTGAATAAAACTCCTCCAGCAAAGCCCAACATTGGTTTTACCATTCGCCACCTAGCCTCTTTTTCCCTTGGGTTTCGTGGACTCAAGGGTCATCTTTATTTTAACCCCCCGGGCCAGTGCTCCTCTGAGTATTGGTCCGGACTGACCTGCCTGCGAGGCCACCTCGGGGAAACTTGAGGGTTGGTTTTACTCATAGCTAGTCTCATCTGAGTGTGCCCTGAGAACGAGATATGTGCAGCTCCTATCGGGATTTGTCGGCACATTCGGGCGGTGTTGCTGGACTTGTTTTACCATTGTCGAGATGTCTTGTAACCGGGATTCCGAGTCTGATCGGGCCTTCCCGCTAGAAGGAATATCCTTCGTTGACCGTGAGAGCTTGTGATGGGCTAAGTTGGGACACCCCTGCAGGGTTTTGAACTTTCGAAAGCCGTGCCCGCGGTTATGGGCAGATGGGAATTTGTTAATGTCCGGTTGTAGAAAACTTGAAGTTTAACTTAATTAAAATGCATCAACCGTGTGTGTAACCATGATGGTCTCTTTCCGGCGGAGTCCGAGAAGTGAACACGGTGTTGGAGTTATGCTTGACGTAGGTTGTTCTAGGATCACTTCTTGATCATAGTTGTTCGACCGTGCTTTTGCCTTCTCTTCTCGCTCTCTTTTGCGAATAGGTTAGCCACCATATATGCTAGTCGCTTGCTGCAGCTCCACCTCATACCTTTACCTTACCCATAAGCTTAAATAGTCTTGATCGTGAGGGTGTGAGATTGCTGAGTCCCCGTGGCTCATAGATACTTCCAAAACCAGCTTGCAGGTGCCGATGAGACCATGCAGATGACGCAACCAAGCTCAGGAGGAGCTCGATGGAGATCTTGTCCTTTGTGTTGTTTCGTTCTAGTTGATCGGTAGTGGAGCCCAGTTGGGACGATCGAGGAGCTGTGTGGCATTTGGGGTAGTCTTCTTTTATTTTGGGTTTCGTAGTCGGACCTTGATTGTATCTGGTTGATGTAATGCTTTATTCCTGTAATTATGTGAAGTGGCGATTGTAAGCCATCTATGTATCTCTTTCCCTTATGTATTACATGGGTTGTGTGAAGATTACCTCACTTGCGACATTGCTTTCAATGCGGTTATGCCTCTAAGTCGTGCTTCGACACGTGGGAGATATAGCCGCATCGAGGGCGTTACAAGTTGGTAATCAGAGCCTTCCCCGACCTTAGGTGCCCCCTGCTTGATCGAATAGCTGGCGTTGTTGAGTCTAGAAAAATGTTTTGAGTCATTTAGGATTATATATATCGGAGAGTTAGGAATTCTTTTTACTCCTCAGTCCCTTCGTCGCTTTGGTGAGGCATCCTGACGTAGAGTTTTGACTCTTCTCTTCTCAAATTTCACTAAAAAAAATTAGGATCACGCGGGTATCTTGAATCGTTCCGATGTTTTTGTGACGAGAACATTGTTCTTGGTGCCTCCTGACATTTAGGGGTTGTGGCAGTGTCCCCGGGAGTTGAGCTCCGAGGTGTTGTCGTCACAATTTTATCGTTGCAGTTCTGGAATACTTGAGATTAGTTTCGCCGACATCGAAGATCTCTTTTATGTAGTTGTTGGTGAGATAACCTCGACGCCACCCAGTACTGGGGCGGGAGTTCGGGAGTATTGCCATAACTCTTATAACGGATGCTTTTCGAAGGTTGAGGATGATTTCCGAAGGTTTCTTGGTTATGTGTTGAAGGATAGATACAGCTGGATGTAGGATTTGTTAGTTTGGGTGAGATATTATGCTTTCCCTGTATCCCCAACACCTGATTGCATAACCGGAAAATTTCAGGAGTTTATAAGTGGGAATTCAAGTAGCTCTTAGGATATCTTTCCGACAGATGTATGATATGAAATTGGGGTTCGACGTCTAGTGGTTCGCCTATTCACGGTTGGTTTTACAGTGGTCTCATTCTGTCTTAAAGAGTCCTTGGCTATGCCGACTTGGGGACGCTTCGTATATCATGTGCACTGCCTTGTACATGATGGTACTGTACGATCGAGCCCGTGTAGGCCCCACCACGAAAACTTCGGACGAAATCTCTATCATATGTTTGTTCCGGCTTATTCTGCAAGCCAATCCTTTGTTTTGTTTTGAGTTGTGGTATTCGAGTTGCTTCGAAGTCAAATGTTGATTCCATAGCTTTCCTAAGTGGTTTTCTCATATTTCTATGTGGATACTAATCATTCTTGATCATCGAGAATGTCATGCCAATCCTTTTCAACCGGCGTGTTTCTCTTCAAGTGGATCTGATCATGTCAACACCCGCAAGATCAATTATCAGTTCTTCTCAACGATGTTTGTTTCATTCGTCTCCAAGTTGCTTTTGTTTTCCCGCCTGCCCACCCTTCTTCAAGGACTCAGTTTTCTTAATCAAATATCCATTTTATTCATGTGAAGTCTCTTCATTATTTTCAGTCAATGTTCGTATCTGGTGATTGTCATGAAGATTCTAACGGAGCTTCTAGTTTATCATTCTTCGTTCTTTTCTTCTCCGGTGGATTCAAGTCAAGCCTTGTCGATCATATCTTTTCCTCGTTCCAAATGTTTTCTCTTGCCGGTGCACCTCATATTCATTCACCTCTCGCTATCCATTTGTTCCGGAGTGCTCAAGATATCTCGAAGATTCGTGTTTCCACTCTGCTTTCATTCCAGCTCTTTCGAGGATGTTATCTCATTCAAGCCATTTAATTCAACCGGTGCAATCTCTCTTTTCAAGTAATCGTTCTACGGTGTTTCTTTTGAGTGGGTCCTAACCCACAGGTCTTTTCCCAGGATTTTACCTGACTCTTCTAATTTTACCGGAGCTATCCTAAATTCATTTCAAAGATTGGTGTAAGAATGTATTATCATCAGTCTTATGTTTTTCTCCAAGATCTGTCGAATTCTTTTCATCATTGGCTCAACCTCTCCGTTTTGATTCTTCCGGAGGTCTAAATAATTCATGGTGGTGTTTCAGTCGTCATTCTCGGATTTTGAAGACCGAAGAAGAATTTTTCTCTCAATCTTGCTCTTTTCACTTCAAGATTCATGATTCTAGCTTTATGCCATTCTCTCATAATTATTTTCGGTTGTGAGAATTCTTTTCACCCATCCGGAGCAATTCAGGAGTCTTTTCAGTTTGATTATCCGGAGCCCATCATCTCAGAGTTATTCATTCCAGCTTTCAGCTCTCATACTCTAAATCATACCACTGCTTAAATCAAGGATTCTCTAATCAGCTCGTAATCTCTTCGTTCTCATGGATCTAAATTCTCTCAAGTATCTTCATTCTTTATATAATTCTTCCCGGTGTTTCTTTATCTTTACTTCGTTCATTTCCAATTCTTACGGTGGTTTGTTCAAGATTTCTCTTCCGTATCAATTCATTCGTGGTTTCAATTCTACCGGTGGTTCGTTGAAGACCTTCCTCAAGTTTGCGCTATATCTATCTTAATCCTTTCTATGAGAATAAGTAGTAGGCCAAATCCATTGCTTGTCATCAATCTAAATTGGTGAAGGATGAGCATAACATAATTCTTATTCTTGTTTCATCCTAATGATTAATTCCTTATTCCGGAGGTTCTTCAAATTCTCTATTTCAATTGTTTCATCTTTCTTTTCCTGAGTTCCGAGGTTTTTTGTTTTATCTCACCACGGAGATCCATCTAAATCATTACAAGGTTTCACCTTGTGTTTTCAACTTCTCTTTCCTTTTTGTTTGATCATCCTTTTGTTACCGGAGTTCTTCATGAAGGTTCTACATGATGGTTTCATCAAGGATTTATTTCCTTCTCGAAGTGTTCATCAACATTCTTTTCAGAGGAGCTCAAGCATTCGTCATCTTGCAATCCGGAGTGCAATTCTTTTACCGTATCATTTGAGGTGGTGCTATGGCATTCTTCATAACTTGAGCTCATGTTTCACGATTCACATGTTGTTAAGAATGAGGTATTTTAATCCATCAATCCCTTTGTTGGAATTATCTTGGGCTATATTTCACCTAAAACTGTCCCTAAGGATTGTTGCTATTTATGGTGCTCATATAGGACCCAAGTTCTTTTTTATCCTCCCGGTGAAATAGTTTCTCGTCTCCTTGCTCTTATCAATCCAATCTTTTTCCGTGAGTGGCAGGTTGTCACCTCATAATTTTGAGATGCTTTCCATAAGCCCATATCTAGCTTATCCTATCATTGTAGGTGTTCCAACAACTCCGTTCGACCCTTCTCCTAAGGACACCTTTCAAGCTCTTTCGTAGCAGAAGTTGGCTTTTTCTTCTACATTCTTTTATCTCTATGATCTATCATCGATTTCTCTCTTCTGGAGACATTGCGATGTTGCCCTTTTCAACCCATCATTTTGTTTTGTCAAGATCATGCTTCTTTCTTTTGCTTATCCATTTAACCGGAGTGTTCTGTCCCTTTTGCTCAAGTTCTTTTCGCCTTATCAAGCCTTGTATTTCTTTTCATTCGGAGTGCTGCCCGAATTTGTTTCTTCCTTATTACTCTTACCTACCGGAGTGCTTTCAACTTTGTTCTTCCTCGTTCCTCTTTCCTAACGGAGTGCTTTCAACTTCGCTCATCTCCGCTGTTTTTTTTTGTCTCGAAATTGCTTAACCTTTTCAAGGTTCTTTGGTTTCACTCGTTTGTCAAAGAAGCAACTTAGTTTTACCTGTTCTCTTTTCTCTTCCGTTTTCCCTCCGGTGCCATCCTAGATCTCGGGACGAGATCCTCTCATAGTGGTCGAGTGTTGTAACGCCCGGAGACTGATGTGCCACGTGTCTTCCAGTTATTCGCTGTCTTTGCCATGTCATTCACTTGCGTGTTGCATCTTGTCATGTCATCATGTGCATTGCATCATCATGTTTTCGAAACTTGCATCCGTCCCGACCTCCTTGTTCTCTCCGTTGTCCGTTCTGAGCCCAGACACACTTGCACGCGACCGCGGCATGTCCGAAATATTATTTTATAAGTGGCCGGAAAGTGTTCTCGAAATGGGTTGAAAGTTGGCATGCGGTCTTATTATAGTGTAGATAGACCGCCTGTCAAGTTTCATCGCATTCGGAGTTTGTTTGATAGCCCAACTGTTAAACTATAGCGGCATTATAGCCGGACAAATGTCACACGTTTTCGGTCTTCGGAAACAGACGTCGGGCCTCTCTCTGTCTCTCTTCTCTTCTCTCAGCTCAAGACCGTCTTTACAGTCCACTAGTCACCGCCAGGCCCTACCTAACCTCTCTCGTCAGTCCGCGACCCTCCTCGCGCGCGCGCCCGAAAATTGTCCCGGACCCGACCCGAGCAGTCATCACCATTGTGTCCGGATCATCCCCAAACGTCTACAAAATATCACCGTTTTATTATTTGGACTCCCTAGCCTATTCTTTCTGAATCGTCCGATTTCGATCGGAGGATCCAAACTCCCTCTTTTCCTTATATTAATAGACCACCACCTACCAAATCTAGCCTAACCCTAAAACCTAGGAGGCTTGTCCCTCCCCGCCGCCACTCCTCTCCCACATCGGGATCTCCTCCCGATCCAAATCCATCCCCTCCCAAATCCCCCTCGTGTTCAACACCAGACCAACCCACGCCTTCCTTCTCGCGCCTAAGGCCTCCCTGCCGACCTCGGGACTCTGCAGCCGTGCGCCTCCTCGTTGCCGTTTCCTCCTCGCCGCATCCACCAGGACCGGCCTCGTCCCACCCCGCCATCTTCCCTCGTTCTTCCTACTCCCTCTGTTCGTCTCTCTCTCTCAAGGCTCTCTCTCTGTCTTGCGCAGGAAACGCCCGAGCCGCTCTCTCCTCTACCCCGCTGGATCGAGGGAACGGAGGGTCCTACCCCGCCTCGCCGGAGTTGCCTCCCCCGCCGGCGAGCACCTTCACCAGGCCGCCTCCGGCTAGGTCGCACCACCCACTGCATCGCCCGTTTACCCGCAGCTGCCGGATCAGACCCATCCAGAGGGATCCACCGCGGCCCGCCGTTCCTTCTGCAGCGTGATTCCGGCGCGCCGCCGCATCTTCGCCCTCTGGGACGGCATCGAACAACAAGCAGCCACTTCCCTGCTCGCCGTTGAACGCGTCCCCCCCGAACCGCTCTTCCCCGCTCGCCGTTGACCACGTCCTGCTGCATGGGCCGCCTCCAGCGCCCTCCTGGCCGCGCCTCGCTTCGTGGCCCAGCGCCTACGGAGCCGGCCTGCTCGACCGCACCCCCTGGGCCGCCTCCACCGACAAGCGCCAAGGCCCAGTCGCCCGTGCCCTGCTGCAGCCTTAGCCTACCAGATCCACTGGCCCAAGGCCCGCGAGGTGAGCACAAGCCAGCCCATCCCTGCTTGCTTATGTGACGCCATGGGCGCTGAATAATATCCTTCGCTCAGCCAGATTCGGCGCATGTCATGTTTTTTCCCGTCCTACGAATTTGCTATTTAATCAGAGAACTGCAGTTTTTCAGAAAAACCCCTAGAGTTCTTCCATATCATAACTCACCAACCGTGCATCGGATCTAAATAAATTATAGATGAAAGTTGCTTAGAATTTTGTCTAGTTTAACAATATTCAACTTTCATGCATGTTTGAAATATTTAAAATGTTGTTTGGTTAAATTTTCTCAAATAACTTGTTAAAATGTTTTAATTCATAACTAAATAACCATAACTCGGAATTTAGTAAATCTTATATGTAAATGGGGTGGAAAAATGTCTAGTTTAACATGGTGGCATCACTTTGCATGTTTAACAACTCTAAAATTGTGTTTAGGGCAGAACAGTAACAAACCTAATATATGCATATGGGGTTTTCCGGAATTGTTGTCCGTTGCTTCCGGCCTCATTTAAACTTGACTAGATAGGTAGTTTTACTTAGCTTCACCTCTTGCCATGTTAATCAACATTTAATCTTGTTGGGTACATAAATGAGATCGAACTAAATAAGTCACGTGGTGTTTCGTCAATATGCAACGGAATTTGTAGGGTTGTTTGTGCATTTTGCCATGCCATGCTTCATTAAACTGGACATGCATCATACTTCATTGTGCATCATTCTATGTTTATGTGATGTTTGTTTACGATGTTGTTTGCTTCTTTCCGGTGATGCTTCTTCAAGTTGTTTCCGTTAACGCCGTGTTGTGAGGATTCGTTCGACTATGTCCGTTTGTCTTCTTCATGGACTCGTTCTTCTTCCTTGTGGGATTTCAGGCAAGATGACCATACCCTAGAAATCACTTCTATCTTTGCTTGCTAGTTGCTCGCTCTTTTGCTATGCCTATGTTGTGATACCTACCACTTGCTTATCATGCCTCCCATATTGTTAAACCAAGCCTCTAACCCACCTTGTCCTAGCACACCATTGTTTGGCTATGTTACCGCTTTGCTCAGCCCCTCTTATAGCGTTGTTAGTTGCAGGTGAAGTTTGGAGCTTGTTCCTTGTTGGAACATGATATTTTGTTGGGATATCACAATATATATTATTTACTTAATGCGTCTATACACTTGGTAAAGGGTGGAAGGCTCGGCCTTATGCTTGGTGTTTTGTTCCACTTTTGCCGCCCTAGTTTCCGTCATATCGGTGTTATGTTCCTAGATTTTGCGTTCCTTACGCGGTTGGGTTATAATGGGAACCCCTTGACAGTTCGCCTTGAATAAAACTCCTCCAGCAATGCCCAACATTGGTTTTACCATTCGCCACCTAGCCTCTTTTTCCCTTGGGTTCCGCGGACTCAAGGGTCATCTTTATTTTAACCCCCCAGGCCAGTGCTCCTCTCAGTGTTGGTCCGAACTGAGCTGCCTGCGGGGCCACCTCGGGGATACTTGAGGGTTGGTTTTACTCGTAGCTAGTCTCATCTGAGTGTGCCCTGAGAACGAGATATGTGCAGCTCCTATCGGGATTTGCCGGCACATTCGGGCGGTGTTGCTGGACTTGTTTTACCATTGTCGAGATGTCTTGTAACCGGGATTCCGAGTCTGATCGGGCCTTCCCGCTAGAAGGAATATCCTTCATTGACCATGGGAGCTTGTGATGGGCTAAGTTGGGACACCCCTGCAGGGTTTTGAACTTTCGAAAGTCGTGCCCACGGTTATGGGCGGATGGGAATTTGTTAATGTCCGGTTGTAGAAAACTTGAAGTATAACTTAATTAAAATGCATCAACCGTGTGTGTGACCGTGATGGTCTCTTTCCGGCGGAGTCCGGAAAGTGAACACGGTGTTGGAGTTATGCTTGACGTAGGTTGTTCTAGGATCATTTCTTGATCATAGTTGTTCGACCGTGCTTTTGCCTTCTCTTCTCGCTCTCTTTTGCGAATAGGTTAGCCACCATATATGCTAGTCGCTTGCTGCAGCTCCACCTCATACCTTTACCTTACTCATAAGCTTAAATAGTCTTGATCGCGAGGGTGTGAGATTGCTGAGTCCCCGTGGCTCACAGATACTTCCAAAACCAGCTTGCAGGTGCCGATGAGACCGTGCAGATGACGCAACCAAGCTCAGGAGGAGCTCGATGGATATCTTGTCCTTTGTGTTGTTTCATTCTAGTTGATCAGTAGTGGAGCCCAGTTGGGACGATCGGGGATCTGTGTGGCATTTGGGGTAGTCTTCTTTTATTTTGGGTTCCGTAGTCGGACCTTGATTGTATCTGGTTGATGTAATGCTTTATTCCTGTAATTGTGTGAAGTGGCGATTGTAAGCCATCTATGTATCTCTTTCCCTTATGTATTACATGGGTTGTGTGAAGATTACCTCACTTGCGACATTGCTTTCAATGCGGTTATGCCTCTAAGTCATGCTTCGACACGTGGGAGATATAGTCGCATCAAGGGCGTTACACACACCCAGTCCTCGCCCAATCACTCTGGTAAGTCTTCAAGGTAGACTTCCAAACCTTCACAGACTTCATTCATCGGCGATCCACAATGACTCTTGGATGTTCAGAACGCGACGCCTAACCGACTGGAGGATTCACAGTCCTCAAGTGTAATAAGTCTTCAGATCACACAGACAGGAAGACTTAAGTGATGCCTAACACTCTTTGGCTCTGGGTGTTTAGGGCTTTATCCTCGCAAGGAATTCTCTCTCAAAGGCTTCGAGGTGGGTTCCTCTCAAACGACAAAAGCCGTACTCTAACTCTGAGCAGCCAACCGTTTATGGTTGTAGGGGTGGGCTATTTATAGCCCCTTGGCAACCCGACCTGATTTGTCCAAAATGACCCTTGGTCACTAAGGAACTGACACGTGTTCCAACGGTCAGATTTCAAACACACACGGCAACTTTACTTGGGCTACAAGCAAAGCTGACTTATCCAACTCTGGACAAGATTTGCTCTCATAGTCTTCACTCGAAGACATAGGATTTTGGTTAAGCATCACTTCAGTCATTCTGACTGGTTCTCTTGGACCCCGCTTAACAGTACGGTGGTTCCTATGACTCAACAAAGAAGAAAAAGAACGACGAAAGAACTAAGTCTTCGCGCTCCATAGTCTTCATGCGATGTCTTCTCTTGTCATAGTCTTCAATGTGAATGTCTTCACATACCACCTTTGACTTCAATGTCTTCTTACATTTTAGGGGTCATCTCTGGTAGGAAAACCGAATCAATGAGGGACTTCTACCTGTGTTATCCTGCAATTCTCACAAACACATTAGTCCCTCAACTAGGTTTGTCGTCAATACTCCAAAACCAACTAGGGGTGGCACTAGATGCACTTACAATCACATAAGTCTATGTAGGTGTAGCAAATCTCAAATAATCTTTATCTTAGGTGTGGCTAGAATCAAACAGACAAACACACACCTAACTTGAAATTTTGCTAACTTGAGGTGTGGCAAAGTGTGGTAAGATGTGAATAGGAACCAAACAACCCCTATGATACCAAGTTTTCGTGCACTCAACAGTAGAGTGCAATGGAGTAACAGAGGGAGAATTCCATACCATATCCATTGTCGGAACCATTGATAACCTAACACTTTTTTGCGGGGAATCTAACACATGACATACTCTTTTTTAAGCCACTTTCATGGCTAGGGATAAACATGATAAGCAAGACTAAAAACATCATAAGCAAATGTTCTTCGAGACGACAAATGGGGGTTTATTGTTGTATCTAACAACGACTTGAGTATGTTGGCGATGCATCATGGCAGAGGCCTGTGCACTCAGGAACAGACTACTTCCGACCACAATTGGACTACATGGAACATGGAAGTGATCAACACGATGCAGGAGGGTGGGCTTCACAACCTCGGGAGCGGCCACCATGGTGCAGATTGTATCATCCTCTCTTCAGGACATGCTTTAGTTTCATTACTTCGCTGTGTAAGGGAGGCAAATGTTGTCTCTCATAAACTAACTCCGCTAGCCGTCTCGACACCAACATCTTTGTAGTTAGAGGAGGCGTCGACATCTCTTGTAAAGCGAAAATCCTATACCCACGGAGCTTTACGGGGCTTTTACAGATCTCTAATTAAATTAGCCCAACTAAGCATCCTCGTAAACCCCGTTAGCATAAGGAAAAAAAATTATATGAGACCAGGCCTCACGGTTAGCAGGTGAGACCCGTCCTGATGGATGACACGTGTCATTCATAAATCACAAAGCATCTAATCTCTCCCCTCTGATTTTAAGTGGGGGTTAGGGGATGCTTTGGGATGCTTTGTGATTTGTGAATGACACGTGTCATCCATCAGGATGAGTCTCGCGTGAAACCTGGTCTCATAGAATTCTTTTCCTTAGCATAACGCCCGTGCGTGTAGCATTGCTCCTTGTAAAGTGCCTGGTGGATGATGTAACTTCTTTTTTTTTCGGGAAAGGTGGATGATGTAACTGTTCTTTAATCTGACAAAGTTAGTACCTAAGTTTTAAAGAAGAAAAAAGACAAGCACACGTAGTTCCACACGCGCGCGCGCATAGCACGGAAAAAAAAATAGGAGACTACTTCCTCCCGTGGATCTTATGATACAATCACGTAGCAGTACTCACGTAGCATCAAACGTTGATGAGTTCGAGATCCAACCCAACACAAAAAGGGGAAACATACCGAGGCGTTGCACTTGCACGCATGTCATTTGTGCGTGTGTATGAAATATGTGTATCCGTTATTACAGCATATATAAATCACTAGACCGAGCTGCTCGGGGACGTGGCGTCGGCCGCGACCTGCGAGGTCTGCGCCGACTTGAGCATGAACCCTCCCACGCTGCCGCCGGCGCCTCGGCCGGGCCTGCTGCTGGAGTCCTCGTCGGTGTAGGCGTACGCGAACCCGCCGTGCCGCGTCTGGTCCATGCCGGCCATCTCGTCCTCGGCGGAGATGCGCAGCAGCCCCAGCTTGTTGAGCGCCAGGAACAGTGGGCCCATGGTGCAGCTCACCCACGCCGCGATCACCAGGATCAGCACCACGTGCGCGCCCAGCAGCCGCCCCCCGCCGCCCATGAACAGCCCGTACGGCCGCCCCGGCGCGCCGTAGATCTGCTCCACGTACTCCCTGCGCGCGAACAGCGCCGTGAAGATGACGCCCCACGCGCCGCACCCGCCGTGCAGCTGCGCCGCCTCCAGCGGGTCGTCGAACTTGAACCTGGCGGCCAGCTTGTTCAGCCCGATGAGCACCCACGCCGACACGAACCCGCAGATGATCGCCGCCCACGGGTCCACGACGGAGCACCCCGCGGTGATCGCCGCGAAGCCGCCCAGGAGGCCGTTGCAGACGTCCAGCACGTTCCAGTGCCCCGTCTGGAGCCTCTTCCCGAACAGCGTCGTCAGCGCCGCCGTGCTGCCGGCGAGGGTGGTCGTCACGGCCGCGCGGCCTACCGCCGACCACTGCCCGTGGATGCTGCCGGGCGGGCCGTAGGACTTGAGGATGGTGAGGAACGAGCCCGGGTTGAACCCGTACCAGCCAAACCACAGCAAGAAGGTGCCCAGGACGACGAGCGACGCGCTGTGCCCGCGCAGCGCCACCGCTCGTCCGGCGTGGTCGAACCGCCCAATGCGGGGGCCCTCGATGAGCGCGCCCCAGAGCCCGGCGACGCCGCCGACCATGTGGACAACCCCGGACCCGGCGAAGTCGATGACGCCGGAGTTGAAGAGCAACGGCCCCGACGTCCGGGAGGCGGAGGCCCAGCCGTCGGCGGACCAGATCCAGTGGGACACCACAGGGTAGACGAAGCCGGTGAGGAAGGCCGAGTAGATGAGGTAGGCCACGAACTGCGTCCGCTCCGCGATGGAGCCGGAGGTTATCCCGGCCGCGGCGATGGCGAAGGCCCACTGGAAGAGGAAGAAGCTGTAGTCGAAGCCGACCTGGGGAACGTCACGGAGGCCGAAGAAGTGCTTCCCGATGAAGCCGTTGGAGGGCGTACCGAAGGCGAAGGCGAAGCCGAAGAGGTAGTAGAAGAGCGCGCCGGCGGCGGCGTCGAGCACGTTGGTGAGCATGATGTTCATGGTGTTCTTGGCCCGGACGGAGCCCGCGCAGAGCATGGCGAAGCCGAGCTGCATGGCGAACACCAGGTAGGCGGAGAAGAGCAGGTACGTCGAGTCGATCGCCGTCGTGGTGTCCGCGAACTGGTTGCACAGGTAGTCCGTCGCGTTCGCCGCCGCCGTGCCCAGCAGCGGCGCCAGGCTCGCAGCGCACGTCGACATCTTCGGCCGCCTTGCTTCCCTTGCCTTATGACTACTCTGCTCAAGGAGCAATGGCAGGTGCAGGTGTCTGAGAGGCGCGGCGCGAGATGGAGGTGCAAACGGAGCGGACGGATTTATAGGCGAGACGGCAGCAGCGCCGGTAGCCAACCCGTTCAGATTCTGCTTGGGCCTACCTGCCAGTGAATATTCATTCCTACGAGCTTGACGTGTGGGACACACCCCTGTGGTTGCTTGTTGCTCTTTTTGTTCCTGGTGGTTGAAAACACCCGCATGCCGGCCGCATACATCTGGAGCGTTACCTGCATCATTTTCTATTCATTTGCGTACTTATTCCAGTTGGACTTGACTAAGCAAATGTAAGTTAAAAATCAATATCTTCACTTAGTTTCGTTGTCTGCATATCATCTTCCTGCATCGTAGCGATGTCTCTATGTATTGTGTTTGGTTGCTTGCATTGTATGTGCTCACATGGGTGCACATTGTTTGGTTACATACGAGCATAGAGTTGTGTTCATCTTGTACCCTACTTGGTGAGCTTACCAATACTATTACACCTTCCACACGATCACACCAAACACACCAACGCTACAACATTGCTATGACAATGAATTGGACGAAGATGATGAAGTTCTCCCGTCCTAACGGCCGATCCACCTTCTTGCCAACCTCAACCTTGCTGCATGAATGTTCTCCCACATACTTGGAGTAGGCATCTTCTACCGCGTGTCTAGTCTTAAAACCTCATCTGTGGTTGTTGTCTTGTACCCTGAAACTTGTTTGTTGCAAGCTTCTCATGAACTGTAAACCCCTGGAACCCTACTTTCGAACACCACATACCACTTGCTTCGGCAATGCAAACGAGCAATAAGTTCAAGCAACAAGCATTGAAACACACAAACATCAAGCAATGAAGAACTCTAGGAGCAAGCAATGGAGCAGAAGAGCATTAGTAAGTATGCATGACCATAACAAGTTCAACCTAGCACTACTTTGGTATCATCCTACCCCCACATCCAAAAGAGGGTGTCATCCTACCACCACAAGTTCGTGATCACCGCGGGGATCACCGTGAGGGGTTAGTATATACCACCTCACTAAAATATACAAATCCTAAAATTGTTTTCAAGCCCTAACTACACAAAATATATGTCGTCATCGTCGTCGTCATCCTTGTCGCCATCGCCGTCGAGGATCATGCACGCCGTTGCCACCAGCAGAAGCAGCACTAGTAGTAGTGCTTGCCCAGCCAGGTCCTCGGCCAGAGCACCCTGTGGTCTGCTCCCATGGCAACAAACCCAACACCCTAGGCTTTGTTGTCCAGCAGGTGGTTGAGAGCCACCATGAGAGCCTCTGGGCTGAAGCCAATATGATCCATGATGGCGTTGTAGAGCTTAGGGTGGACGGCCACACTCTTGCTCTCCCTGATGGCGGTCGCAACCTCCTTCACTGCCTCAGTCATGCTGCTGAAGACGCTCAGCTCCTCCTCCATGAAGCCTGCCCGCTTCCTCTTCCTATCAAGCACAGGAACATGCTCACAATCCTTCTCAGGAGCATCAACGTTGATGGTGTCTGACTCCTGGGTGTCTGGATACTCCGGCATCGGCGAGCCCAGCAGCTTACCAGAGCCCGTGGCATGCTTGCCGGTTGCCAGCCCGAAGGAGAAGATCTGTTGCATCTGGTGGTAGTTCTGGATAGGGGTGTTGAGGAACTCTGCATGCTTGGGGTGGACCTAAGAAGAAATGGGGCAGACATGTTAGTTAGTATGGAAATGGTTCATAGGCTTGAACTGTTGGTCTGTTAGAATGGCATGGTTTCTGAGCTAACCGCGACGTGGCCTTGGTAGTGCTCTGCCTCTAGAAGGATCGAGCAGGTGTCCTCATCCCATGAAGCACCGCTAAGGTCTCTGAGCTTGGATGCGGTGATCCACCTAGCTCTCCACTTCCTCAGGTGGTTGTACACATGGTTCGAGGTGACCTCCTGTCCACAGAAGTCGAACACCTACTTTGCGACAAGGTTCAAGTGCACCTCCTTGAAGCCCTTGTCAGTCCTCACTCCACTAGCTATGATCTCACACATCTTGTTAAGCACAAAAGTGAAAAGGAACGGATGTCATTTCATGTTGTTCCCCCTGCCATCCTTCTTCTCCTTTGTTGTTGCCTTTTGAGCAGCAGCATGAGCAACAGCATTGGCCAGCCAGCACAAATGGAGGAACCGTAGACGGTACCTCAAAAACCTCTAAACCAAGAGGCATCTGTTTCATAGGAGGAGGAGGCTGGGAGTCCTCGGCGTAGGACAACGGGAACTGGCTCTCGGACAGCACGAGGGCCTGACTAAACTCTTGCGTCGTCATGTCCTACAAACGTAAGTGCCATTAACACCACAAGACACTACACATGGACAGTGAGGGAGTCCTGGATTAAGGGGTCCTCGGGCGTCCGACCTGTTGGACATGGGTCAGACTGATGGGCCATGAAGATACAAGACATAAGACTCTCTCCCGTGTCCTGATGGGACTCTCCTTGGCATGGATGGCAAGCCAGGCATTCGGATATGAAGATTCCTTTCTCTGTAACCGACTTTGTACAACCTGAAGGAAATATGCCCTAGAGGCAATAATAAAGTTATTATTTATTTCCTTATTTCATGATAAATGTTTATTATTCATGCTAGAATTGTATTAACCGGAAACATAATACATGTGTGAATACATAGACAAACATAGTGTCACTAGTATGCCTCTACTTGACTAGCTCATTGATCAAAGATGGTTAAGTTTCCTAGCCATAGACATGAGTTGTTATTTGATCAACGTGATCACATCATTAGGAGAATGATGTGATTGACTTGACCCATTTCGTTAGCTTAGCACTTGATCATTTAAGTTTAATGCTATTGCTTTCTTCATGACTTATATATGTTCCTATGACTATGAGATCATGCAACTCCCGAATACCGGAGGAACACTTTGTGTGCTACCAAATGTCACAATGTAACTGGGTGATTATAAAGGTGCTCTACAAGTGTCTCCGATGGTGTTCATGGAGTTGGCATAGATCAAGAATAGGATTTGTCACTCCGGTTGTCGAAGAGATATCTCTGGGCCCTCTCGGTAATGCACATCACTATAAGCCTTGCAAGCAATGTGACTAATGAGTTAGTTGCGGGATGTTGCATTACGGAACGAGTAAAGAAACTTGTCGGTAACGAGATTGAGCTAGGTATTGGGATACCGACAATCGAATCTCAGGCAAGTAACATACCAATGACAAAGAGAACAACGTATATTGTTATGCGGTTTGACCGATAAAGATCTTCGTAGAATATGCAGGAACCAATATGAGCATCCAGGTTCCGCTATTGGTTATTGACCGAAGACATGTCTCGGTCATGTCTACATAGTTCTCGAACCCGTAGGGTCCGCACACTTAAAGTTCTGTGATGGTCGGTGTTATGAGTTTATATGTTTTGATGTACCGAAGGTAGTTCGGAGTCCCGGATATGATCACGGACATGACGAGGAGTCTCAAAATGGTCGAGACATAAAGATTGATATATTGGAAGCCTACATTTGGACATCGGAAGAGTTCCGGGTGAAATCGGGATTTTTAACGGAATGTCGGAGGGGTTACCGGAACCCCCCGGGTGTTAATGGGCCTTGTTGGGCCCTAGTGGAGAGAGAGAGGGGCCGTCCAGGGCAGGCTGTGCGCCCCCTCCCCCTCTGGTCTGAATTGGACTAGGAGAGGGGGGGCGGCGCCCCCCTTTCCTTCTCCTTCTCCCCCTTCCTTTCCCCCTCCTAGTAGGAGTAGGAAAGAGGGGAATCCTAATCCTACTAGGAGGAGGATTCCTCCTCCTGGCGCGCCCTCTAGGGCCGGCCGGCCTCCCCCCTTGCTCCTTTATAGACGGGGGCTGGGGGGCACCTATAGACACACAAGTTGATCATTGATCTCTCCCAGCCGTGTGCGGTGCCCCCTCCACCATAAAACACCTCGGTCATATTGTAGCGGTGCTTTGGCGAAGCCCTGCAACGGTAGCTTCATGAACATCGTCACCATGCCGTCGTGCTGCCGAAACTCTTCCCCAAGATCTACTGGATCGTGAGTTCGCGGGACGTCACCGAGCTGAACGTGTGCTGAACGCGGAGGTGTCATACGTTCGGTGCTGAGGATCGGTCGATCGTGAAGACGTACGACTACATCAACCGCATTGTCATAACGCTTCCGCTTAACGGTCTACGAGGGTACGTGGACGACACTCTCCCCTCTCGTTGCTATGCATCACCATGATCTTGCATGTGCGTAGGAATTTTTTTTGAAATTACTATGTTCCCCAACAGTGGCATCCGAGCCAGGTTATTGCGTAGATGTTATATGCACGAGTAGAACACAAGTGAGTTGTGGCGATACAAGTCATACTGCTTACCAGCATGTCATACGTTGGTTCGGCGGTATTGTTGGATGAAGCGGCCTGGACCGACATTACGTGTATGCTTACGTGAGACTGGTTCTACCGATGTGCTTTGCACACAGGTGGCTGGCGGGTGTCAGTTTCTCCAACTTTAGTTGAACCGAGTGTGGCTATGCCCGGTCCTTGAGAAGGTTAAAACATCACTAACTTGATGAACTATCGTTGTGTTTTTGATGCATAGGTAAGAACGGTTCTTGCTCGGCCCGTAGCAGCCACGTAAAACTTGCAACAACAAAGTAGAGGACGTCTAACTTGTTTTTGCAGGGCATGTTGTGATGTGATATGGTCAAGACATGATGCTATATTTATTGTATGAGATGATCATATTTTGTAACAGAGTTATCGGCAACTGGCAGGAGCCATATGGTTGTCGCTTTATTGTATGCAATGCAATCGCCCTATAATTGCTTTACTTTATCACTAAGCGGTAGCGATAGTTGTAGAAGCAATAGTTGGTGAGACGACAATGATGCTACGATGGAGATCAAGGTGTCACGCCGGTGACGATGGTGATCATGACGGTGCTTTGGAGATGGAGATCAAAGGCACAAGATGATGATGGCCATATCATATCACTTATATTGATTGCATGTGATGTTTATCCTTTATGCATCTTATTCTGCTTTGTTTGACGGTAGCATTATAAGATGATCTCTCACTAAATTTCAAGGTAAAAGTGTTCTCCCTGAGTATGCACCGTTGCCAAAGTTCGTCGTGCCGACACTGTAGGGGAACATAGTAATTTCAAAATTTCCTACGCACACGCACGATCATGGTGATGCATAGCAACGAGAGGGGAGAGTGTTGTCCACGTACCCTCGTAAACCGAAAGTGGAAGCGTTGGCACAACGCGGTTGATGTAGTCATACGTCTTCACGATCCGACCGGTCAAGTACCGAATGCACGGCACCTCCGAGTTCAGCACACGTTCAGATCGATGACGTCCCTCGAACTCCGATCCAGCCGAGTGTTGAGGGAGAGTTTCGTCAGCACGACGGCGTGATGACGATGATGATGTTCTACCAACGCAGGGCTTCGCCTAAGCACCGCTACAGTATTATCGAGGTGAACTATGGTGGAGGGGGGCACCGCACACGGCTAAAAGATCAAATCAATTGTTGTGTCTCCAAGGGGTGCCTCCCTCCCTGTATATAAAGGAGTGGAGGAGGAGGAGAGGGCCGCCCCCTATGGCGCGCCCTGGAGGAGTCCTACTCCCACCGGGAGTAGGATTCCTCCCCTTTCCAAGTAGTAGGAGTAGGGGACAAGGAATGGGAAGAGGGAAGAGAGGGAAGGAGGGGGCGCCGCCCCTCCCCCTAGTCCAATTCGGACTAGTCATTGTGGGGGCACGCAGCCTGCCTCTCTCTCTCTCCCCTAAAGCCCAATAAGGCCCATATACTTCTTCCCCCGTATTCCCGTAACTCCCCGGTACTCTGAAAAATACCCGATTCACTCGGAACCTTTCCGATGTCCGAATATAGTCGCCCAATATATCGATTTTTACGTCTCGACCATTTCGAGACTCCTCGTCATGTCCCCGATCTCATCCAGGACTCCGAACTACCTTCAATACATCAAAACTCATAAACTCGTAATATAACCGTCATCGAACTTTAAGCGTGCGGACCCTACGGGTTCGAGAACTATGTAGACATGACCGAGACACGTCTCCGGTCAATAACCAATAGCGGAACATGGATGCTCATATTGGCTCCTACATATTCTATGAAGATCTTTATCGGTCAAACCGCATAACAACATACGTTGTTTCTTTTGTCATCGGTATGTTACTTGCCCGAGATTCGATCGTCGGTATCTCAATACCTAGTTCAATCTCGTTACCGGCAAGTCTCTTTACTAGTTCCGTAACACATCATCCCGCAACTAACTCATTAGTTGCAATGCTTTGAAGGCTTTAGTGATGTGTATTACCGAGTGGGCCCAGAGATACCTCTCCGACAATCGAAGTGACAAATTGTAGGATCTAGAAGTAGGTGTGTCTAGAGGGGGGTGATTAGACGCTTAGTGCTAAAGTTGCAATTTTTAATCTTTTAGGTTTGAGTGGAGTTTTAGGCACAATTTCAACATACACAATACATATCAAGCAAGCATGGAAAGAGTATATGAGCAGCGGAATGTAAAGCATGCAACTTGCAAGAATGTAAGGGGAAGGGTTTGGAGAATTCAAACACAATTGGAGACACGGATGTTTTTCCCGTGGTTCGGATAGGTGGTGCTATCCTACATCCACGTTGATGGAGACTTCAACCCACAAAGGGTAATGGTTGCGCGAGTCCACGGAGGGCTCCACCCACGAAGGGTCCACGAAGAACAAACCTTGTCTATCCCACCATGGCCATCGCCCACGAAGGACTTGCCTCACTAGCGGTAGATCTTCACGAAGTAGGCAATCTCCTTGCCCTTACAAACTCCTTGGTTCAACTCCACAATCTTGTCGGAGGCTCCCAAGTGACACCTAGCCAATCTAGGAGACACCACTCTCCAAGAAGTAACAAATGGTGTGTTGATGATGAACTCCTTGCTCGTGTGCTTCAAATGATAGTCTCCCCAACACTCAACTCTCTCTCATAGGATTTGGATTTGGTGGAAAGAAGATTTGAGTGGAAAGCAACTTGGGAAGGCTAGAGATCAAGATTCATATGGTAGGAATGGAATATCTTGGTCTCAACACATGAGTAGGTGGTTCTCTCTCAGAACATATGAGTTGGAAGTGTAGATGTGTTCTGATGGCTCTCTCTCTGAATGAAGAGGAGGTGGAGGGGTATATATAGCCTCCACGCAAAATCCAACCGTTACACACAGTTTTCCAATCTCGGTGGGACCGAATCAACAAACTCGGTCGGACCGAAAAGGTAAACCTAGTGACCGTTAGAGATTTTCGGTGGGACCGACTGAATCAACTCGGTGGGACCGATGTGCTACGGTTAGGGTAAATTCAAAACTCGGTTTGACCGCTTACTCAAACTCGGGGGGACCGATTTTGGTAATAAGCGAAACAGAGAGTTGGCCAAGCAAACTCGGTGGGGCCGATTGCATATTTCGGTGGGACCAAAAATATTGCAATAGGTAACAGAGAGTTTGCAAGCCAATCTCGGTGAGACCGAACTGATTAGGGTTTCTGGCAGTGGCTATGACAAGTGAAACTCGGTGGCGCCGGATAGAAAGAATCGGTAGATCCAAGTTTGGCTTTGGGTTTAGGTCATATGAGGAAGTGGGAAAGTAGCTGAGGGTTTTGGAGCGTATCATTAAGCACATGAAGCAAGAGGCTCATTAAGCAACATCTCATCCCTCCTTGATAGTATTGGCTTTTCCTATGGACTCAATGTGATCTTGGATCACTAGAATGTAAAATGATGAGTCTTGAGCTTTAAGCTTTAGCCAATCCTTTGTCCTTAGCATCTTGGAGGACTTCCCACAACCTTTAGTCCATGACACTCCATTGTTGAATTTATCTGAAACATACTAGATAGAAATGTTAGTCCAACAAGAGATATGTTGTCATCAATTATCAAAACCAAAAAGAGAGCACTTGTGCTTTCAATCTCCCCCTTTTTGGTAATTGATGGCAACATACATCAAAGCTTTAGATCAAGATATAAAGAACAGTGAGTAAAGCTTTGGAAGTACATGTAACAAGCATAGGCTCCCACTACATGTATGCACTCATGTAAATATGAAATATAGAGGCATGTGAGAGCATAATCATGACAGAGTAGGCAATGTGTTACATGTATCTTGGCCATATGCATCAGAGCAAAAGATTGTCAAGGAAAATACATTCATGCTCATGAGTCCTTCTTGCAAACAGTATGTACATAAGGAAGAATTCCTCATACTCGTGATTTTGATGCATACACTTACCTTGTAGTCTTTGGTTGGCTTAGGATGGAATGAACCTGCACAAACAAGGTTAGATAACACAGGTACATCCACTAGTCATAGCAAACAAAAGAAACCACAAGAATACCAAGACTGGGATGACATGTAGAGAGTGAGTACAAGGTACCACATTGGATTCAACATGTCCCCAAGAGTAAAGATATGCAATGAATTTGACTGATTTCTTTCCCTTAGGTGTCTTGCTCCCCCTGAATCTTACATGGGATATTTGGAGAAGATAGGGAACAGAAAATCAGAGCTGAAAGATACAAATGGATAGAACTTAATGCAAATAAGCACATATGAACATGTCTTTCCCCCAAAAAGACACGTGACATCTCTCCTCTTGAACATCAAGCATCTGGGACATCTGGGATCCTTGAGTATTCTCCCCCCTGGAAATCTCTTTCTACCCCTTAATACTTTCTCTCTTGTAGGTTTGGTCCTTGAGACTTTCTCTCTCCCTTGAGCTTTGATGTGATCTCTCTCTCCCCCTTTGACATCAATTTCCAAGAAGGTCTTTCTGGAATCCGTCGTAGAGGTTTGGTCCTTGAGACTCAGCACAAAGCAATAGATAAAATTGTGATGCTTGTAGAGGACAAGATTCATTGAGTAGAGCTGGATCAGAAGAAATAAAGAACAAGTGGCAAACTGTTTGTCCTGTTGCGAAGTCGGTGGCACCGAGTGGCATGTTTCGGTGGTACCAAAAAGATTCGGTTGGACCGAAAATTACAAGTCGGTGAAACCGAGTTCACACAGAGAAAAACACTTGTCACCTCAGCTCACTAGACATGTAGGATCGCACAAAGATTTGCAATGAATTACCTGAAGGATTTACAAGGAATTGGATGCAGAAAATGCAAAACAAAAACAAAGAGAAAAGAAAAGAAACTGAAGGAACTAGATGAAGTTGAAAAAGAGAAAGAAAATAAACATGCATGAGACAAATGCAATAACACAAAAAGAACACAAGAGAACTTCATCTAGAGTTGGGCGGTGACATAGTCACCTATGTTAGAGTATATTGACTTAGGAGTCAAGTGAGAACACTTGATCATAGGTCATACTCATCGTTTAAGCTCAAAATGGGGTTACCATTTTTCGTTTAAGCATCTTGATGTATTCACATCTTGTTGAGTTGCTTTGACTCATGTCTTGGAGTAAAGCTTCTCTAAGATGGAAGAACATACCTTGGGTAGTGGTGTGGTTCTTGCGCATGTAGTTGAACTTGTGTGGGTGCTCAAGGTTGATGTAGCTCATCAAGAGTTGGGAGCACCACTTGGAGTTTGAGTTCATCTACCTACATGGGTTAGTTCTTTGCAAGGAAGAGCACTTGTGTATCCAAAAAAATGACAATCATGAAGCTCAACATAGAATTTGTCAAAGGATATGTTTGAATGATTTTGTGCTTCCTTGTCTTCAACCACCATTGTGTAGAGACTTGGTGATGCAGAGATTGCTCAAGATGTGAGTGAGTCGCAATCTCATGGAATTAGATTCAACCAAGCACCTACATGGTTAGACAACATGCAAGGTACAAATATATCCAAGACATAAGATAGTCATCATAAGAGATATATCATGGATTAGTCATAAGCTCATGTCTTGCATGTATCCAATGAAGTTTCTACTCCAAGTTCGAAGCATCAATGATGTTCAATTCTCCTCTCAACCTGCAAACACTTTCTCATCAAGTGGTTTAGTAAATATATCCGCTAATTGCTTATCGGTGCGAACATGCTTAAGATCAATGTCACCCTTAGCAACATGATCTCGAATGAAATGATGACGAACTTCAATGTGCTTAGTTCGAGAATGTTGTACAGGATTATGACCAATTTTAATAGCACTTTCATTGTCACAAAGCAGTGGAACATGTTTCACATAGATCCCATAATCTTTAAGAGTTTGGGTCATCCAAAGTAATTGAGCGCAACATGAACCGGCGGCAATGTATTCCGCTTTGGCGGTGGATAAGGATACCGAGTTTTGCTTCTTGGAAGACCAAGACACAAGAGATCTACCGAGAAATTGACAAGTACCCGAAGTAGACTTTCTATCAACCTTGTCTCCGGCATAATCTGAGTCGGAATAGCCAACAAGATCAAAAGAAGACCTCTTAGGATACCAAATGCCAAAGTTTGGTGTATGAATTAAGTATCTCACTATCCTTTTCACGGCCTTAAGATGACATTCTTTAGGAGCAGCTTGATATCGTGCACACATGCACACACTTAGCATAATATCGGGACGTGAAGCACATAGGTATAGCAATGAACCAATCATAGAGCGATAAACCTTTTGATCAACCGGTTCACCATCTTTGGTCAAATCATTATGTCCACTAGTAGGCATGGGTGTAGACATACCTTTGCATTCTTGCATATTGAACTTCTTGAATAAGTCCTTGGTGTACTTCGTTTGAGAGACAAATGTACCTTCCTTAGTTTGCTTGATTTGCAAACCGAGAAAGAATTTGAGTTCACTCATCATAGACATCTCAAACTTCTCTGACATTAGCTTTCCAAACTTTTCACTAAAGAGAGGGTTAGTTGAACCAAATATGATATCGTCAACATAAATTTGGCATACAAATAGCTCTCCATTAACCCTTTTAGTAAAAAGAGTAGAATCAATTTTACCAATTTCAAAGCCACTTGTAATAAGGAACTTGGTCAAGCATTTATACCATGCTCTAGGAGCTTGTTTAAGACCATAAAGGGCTTTGTGAAGTTTGTAAACATGATTAGGTTTCTTAGGATTGACAAAGCCGGGAGGTTGTTTGACATAAACTTCCTCCTCTATTTCACCATTTAGAAAAGCACTTTTAATGTCCATTTGGTACAAGGTGATGTTATGGTGATTAGCATAGGCAAGTAAGATGCGAATGGACTCAAGTCTAGCAACGGGAGCATATGTCTCACCATAGTCCATACCTTCGACTTGTGTGTACCCTTGGGCGACGAGACGTGCTTTGTTGTGAACCACTTGTCCATCTTCATCTTGCTTGTTGCGAAACACCCATTTGGTACCAATGATGTTGTGGTTGTTGTCGGGCTTCTCAACCAATGTCCAAACTTGGTTTCTCTCAAAATTGTGTAGCTCTTCATGCATAGCGTTTATCCAATCCGGATCTTCCAATGCTTCTTCGACCTTCATAGGTTCAATGCTAGAGATGAATGAATAGTTTTCACAAAAGTTAGCTAAACGAGTTTTTGAGCGAGTGATTCTCCCGGTTTGTATGTCATTGAAGATTTGCTCGACGGGATGATCTTTGGCGATTCTTGCTCGAACTCGTGAGAGCTTTTGCTTGGGTCTTCATTGAACATCTTCTTCATCTTGTTCTTCTTGGCCTTCTTCATTGTTGACGTTGTCGTTCTCTTGTCGTGGTGGAGAAGGAGGTTGTTGATGTTCGTCTTGATGCACTTCTTTGTCTTCTTCATCTTGGTGTGTTCCACTTGTGGATGCTTTCGTATCAATTCTTGGTTCACCTTGTTGTGAAGTAGAAGCTTCCACTTGGACGGACGAGGTACTCTCCTTCACCTCCGTTGGACGAATTTTGCTAATGGACAAGTCTTGGATTGCTTCTGAAGGGTCTTTGTCTCCTACATCAATTGGCAATCGCTCTACTTGCGAGCCATTAGATTCATCAAACTTCACATCTACCGTCTCTTCAACCTTTCGGGTGAAATTGTTGTAGACACGGTAAGTGTGAGAGTTTGAGCCATAACCAAGTGGGAAACCTTCATGAGATTTAGGAGCAAACTTTGAACGACGATGCTTATCAAGAATGTAGCACTTTGAGCCGAATACTCGAAAGTATCCAACTTGGGGTTTGTTACCGGTGAGGAGCTCGTATGCCGTCTTGCCGAGTAGCTTGTGAAGGTACAAGCGATTTGTTGTGTGACAAGCTGTCTCAACCGCTTCTGCCCAAAAGTGCTTCGGCGTCTTGTATTCATCAAGCATTGTTCTTTCCATTTCGATGAGCGTCCGGTTCTTCCTCTCAACAACTCCATTTTGTTGAGGTGTGTACGTAGCCGAGAACTCGTGTGAAATCCCTTCTTCGTCAAGAAAGGTGTCCACATTTGCGTTCTTGAACTCCGTTCTGTTGTCACTCCGAACCTTCTTGATCTTCACGTCAAACTGATTTTGGGCCTTCCTAGCGAAGTTTTTGAAGATCTTCTGGACCTGCGACTTGTCATTAAGAAAGAACACTCACGTAAATCTTGAAAAATCATCAACTATAACTAGACCAACAGAATTTCCACCGAGACTCTTGTAGGCGTTGGGACCAAAGAGATCCATATGAAGTAGCTCGAGTGGCCTCCTTGTGGTCATGATGTTCTTCACGGGATGCCTTCCTCCAACCTGTTTACCTGCTTGACAAGCACTGCAAAGTCTATCCTTATCAAATATGACATCGTTAACTCCAAGGATATGATTTCCTTTAATAAGCTTGTCAAGGTTTCTCATGCCAACATGTCCTAGTCGTCTATGCCACAACCAACCTTTTGAGGATTTAGCAATAAAGCAAGTTTTAGGTTGTGCCTTTTTAGAGAAATCGACAATGTAAAGATCACCTCTACGCATACCGGTAAAGACCATTTTATGATTGTCTCGACGAAATACTTGGCAATCTACCTCAGTAAATAGGACATTCAAACCGAAATCAGCAAGTCTAGATACTGAAAGTAAGTTATAGCCGAGAGATTCAACGAGCATGACATTTTGAATGGAACTATCATGTGAGATGGCCACCTTACCAAGGCCAACCACTTTACCCTTTGAATTATCACCAAAGGTGACATATTTTCGAGGGCCCTCATTTTCAGCAAGCTCACGGAACATCTCTTCATCTCCGGTCATATGATCAGTACATCCACTATCAAGAACCCATTCCTTTCCTCCTGACGCATATCCCCGAAGACTTGTCGTAAGACTAAAGTGTCTCATTGCATCATCAAGATCAAAGTCACTATCATCATCATCATCATCATCATAGTATCCGTGTTCACCATGATCTTGTGACTCATCATTTCCTAGAGAGGGTAATTCATTAGATAAATGATCATCAAAGTGGACACTTTTATGAATTTTTATAGCTTCGGATATAATATCACTAATGATTCCAACATCTCCTTTAGCTCGCTTGAGATTGGCAAGCTCAAATAGACAATCACCAAAACTAGGATCACTAGAGTTCATCTTACTCAAGGCAATAGATTTATGGAGAATTTCATCCAAATTTTTCAAGGAATGGTCGGGAAATCATTCCTCAAGAAATTTCCATATAGTATAGGCACAATTAAGAGTAGGCAAACTAGCAATCAAATTTTTGGGCAATCCTCTAATGATGAGCTCGATAGTTCTAAGATTGCGAATCATGTCAATATCTTCATCTAGGGTAGGATGCAAGGGATCAATATGAGGTGCACAAGGGTTAGCAATATACCTGTTCAAATGATATTGGTTGAAGATTACAAGCATCTCATTTTTCCACTCATGAAAATATTCTCCATCAAGAATAGGCACTCTATGTCTAAGACTCCCTAAAGTAGACACATCCATCTTCCTCCAATGGTGATTAAACCAAGGCAATGGAGACCAAAGCTCTGATACCAATTGTAGGATCTAGAAGTAGGTGTGTCTAGAGGGGGGGTGATTAGACACTTAGTGCTAAAGTTGCAATTTTTAATCTTTTAGGTTTGAGTGGAGTTTTAGGCACAATTTCAACATACACAATACATATCAAGCAAGCATGCAAAGTGTATATGAGCAGCGGAATGTAAAGCATGCAACTTGCAAGAATGTAAGGGGAAGGGTTTGGAGAATTCAAACGCAATTGGAGACACGGATGTTTTTCCCGTGGTTCGGATAGGTGGTGCTATCCTACATCCACATTGATGGAGACTTCAACCCACGAAGGGTAACGGTTGCGCGAGTCCACGGAGGGCTCCACCCACGAAGGGTCCACAAAGAAGCAACCTTGTCTATCCCACCATGGCCATCGCCCACGAAGGACTTGCCTCACTAGCGGTAGATCTTCACGAAGTAGGCGATCTCCTTGCCCTTACAAACTCCTTGGTTCAACTCCACAATCTTGTCGGAGGCTCCCAAGTGACACCTAACCAATCTAGGAGACACCACTCTCCAAGAAGTAACAAATGGTGTGTTGATGATGAACTCCTTGCTCTTGTGCTTCAAATGATAGTCTCCCCAACACTCAACTCTCTCTCATAGGATTTGGATTTGGTGGAAAGAAGATTTGAGTGGAAAGCAACTTGGGAAGGCTAGAGATCAAGATTCATATGGTAGGAATGGAATATCTTGGTCTCAACACATGAGTAGGTGGTTCTCTCTCAGAACATATGAGTTGGAAGTGTAGATGTGTTTTGATGGCTCTCTCTCTGAATGAAGAGGAGGTGGAGGGGTATATATAGCCTCCACGCAAAATCCAACTGTTACACACAGTTTTCCAATCTCGGTGGGACCGAATCAACAAACTCGGTCGGACCAAAAAGGTAAACCTAGTGACCGTTAGAGATTTTCGGTGGGACCGACTGAATCAACTCGGTGGGACCGATTGTTGGGGAACGTAGTAATTTCAAAAAAATTCTTACGTACACGCAAGATCATGGTGATGCATAGCAACGAGAGGGAAGAGTGTTGTCTACGTACCCTCGTAGACCGACTGCGGAAGCGTTGACACAACATAGAGGAAGTAGTCGTACGTCTTCCTGATCCGACCGATCCAAGCACCGTTACTCCTGCACCTCCGAGTTCTTAGCACATGTACAGCTCGATGACGCTCCCCGGGCTCCGATCTAGCAAAGCTTCGGGGATGAGTTCCATCAGCACAACGGCGTGGTGACGATGATGATGTTCTACCGACGAAGGGCTTCGCCTAAGCACTACAACGATATGATCGAGGTGGAATATGGTGGCAGGGGGCACCGCACACGGCTAAGGAACGATCACGTGGATCAACTTGTGTGTCCTAGGGTGCCCCCCTGCCCCCATATATAAAGGAGCAAGGGGGAGGCCGGCCGGCCCTATGGGGCGCGCCAAGGGGAGGAGGAGTCCTCCTCCTAGTGGGAGTAGGACTCCCCTTTCCTAATCCAATTAGGAAACCTAAGGGGGAAGGAAAGAGAAGCAGAGGGAGAGGGAAAGAGGGGCCGCGCCCCCCTCCCTAGTCCAATTCTGACTCCCCATGGGGGGGCGCCACCTCCTAGGCCGCAGCCCTCTCTCTCCCCTAAGGCCCAATAAGGCCCATTACTTCCCCGGGGGGTTCCGGTAACCCCTCCGGCATTCCGGTTTTCTCCGAAATCACCCGGAACCCTTCCGGTGTCCGAATATAGCCGTCCAATATATCAATCTTTATGTCTCGACCATTTCGAGACTCCTCGTCATGTCCGTGATCACATCCGGGACTCCGAACTAACTTCGGTACATCAAAATGCATAAACTCATAATAACTGTCATCGTAACGTTAAGCGTGCGGACCCTACGGTTCGAGAACAATGCAGACATGACTGAGACACATCTCCGGTCAATAACCAATAGCGGGACCTGGATGCCCATATTTGCTCCTACATATTCTACGAAGATCTTTATCGGTCAGACCGCATAACAACATACGTTGTTCCCTTTGTCATCGGTATGTTACTTGCCCGAGATTCGATCGTCGGTATCCAATACCTAGTTCAATCTCGCTACCGGCAAGTCTCTTTACTCGTTCTGTAATACATCATTCCGCAACTAACTCATTAGTTGCAATGCTTGCAAGGCTTATGTGATGTGCATTACCGAGAGGGCCCAGAGATATCTCTCCGACAATTGGAGTGACAAATCCTAATCTCGAAATACGCCAACCCAACATGTACCTTTGGATACACCTGTAGAGCTCCTTTATAATCACCCAGTTACGTTGTGACATTTGGTAGCACACAAAGTGTTCCTCCGGCAAACGGGAGTTGCATAATCTCATAGTCATAGGAACATGTATAAGTCATGAAGAAAGCAATAGCAACATACTAAACGATCGGGTGCTAAGCTAATGGAATGGGTCATGTCAATCAGATCATTCATCTAATGATGTGATCCCGTTAATCAAATGACAACTCTTTGTCTATGGCTAGGAAACATAACCATCTTTTATCAAGGAGCTAGTCAAGTAGAGGCATACTAGTGACACTTTGTTTGTCTATGTATTCACACATGTATCATGTTTCCGGTTAATACAATTCTAGCATGAATAATAAACATTTATCATGAAATAAGGAAATAAATAATAACTTTATTATTGCCTCTAGGGCATATTTCCTTCAGTCTCCCACTTGCACTAGAGTCAATAATCTAGTTCACATCGTCATGTGACTTAACAACACTAGTTCACATCACCATGTGATTAACACCCATAGTTCACATCGCCATGTGACCAACACCCAAAGGGTTTACTGGATTCAGTAATCTAGTTCATATCGCTATGTGATTAACACCCAAAGAGTACTAAGGTGTGATCATGTTTTGCTTGTGAGAGAATCTTAGTCAACGGGTCTGCCACATTCAGATCCGCATGTATTTTGCAAATTTCTATGTCAACAGTGCTCTGCATGGAGCTACTCTAGCTAATTGCTCCCACTTTCAATATGTATCTAGACTGAGACTTAGAGTCATTTAGATTAGTGTCAAAACTTGCATCGGTGTAACCCTTTACGATGAACCTTTTTTCACTTCCATAATCGAGAAACATATCCTTATTCCACTAAGGATAATTTTGACCGCTGTCCAGTGATCTACTCCTAGATCACTATTGTACTCCCTTGCCAAACTCAGTGGTAGGGTATACAATAGATCTGGTACACAGCATGGCATACTTTATAGAACCTATGACCAAGGCATAGGGAATGACATTCATTCTCTTTCTATCTTCTGCCGTGGTCGGGCTTTGAGTCTTACTCAATTTCACACCTTGTAACATAGGCAAGAAACTCTTTCTTTGACTGTTCCATTTTGAACTACTTCAAAATCTTGTCAAGGTATGTATTTATTGAAAAAACTTATCAAGCGTCTTGATCTATCTCTATAGATCTTGATGCTCAATATGTAAGCAGCTTCACCGAGGTCCTTCTTCGAAAAACTCCTTTCAAATACTCCTTTATGCTTTGCAGAATAATTCTACATTATTTTTGATCAACAATATGTCATTTACATATACCTATCAGAAATGTTGTAGTGCTCCACTCACTTTCTTGTAAATACAGGCTTCACCGCAAGTGTGTATAAAACTATATGCTTTGATCAACTTATCAAAGCGTATATTCCAACTCCGAGATGCTTGCACCAGTCCATAGATGGATCGCTGGAGCTTACACATTTTGTTAGTACCTTTAGGATTGACAAAACCTTCTGGTTGCATCATATACAACTCTTCTTTAATAAATCCATTAAGGAATGCAGTTTTGTTATCCATTTGCCAGATTTCTTAAAATGCGGCAATTGCTAACATGATTCGGATAGACTTAAGCATAGATACGAGTGAGAAACTCTCATCGTAGTCAACACCTTGAACTTTGTCAAAAACCTTTTTCGACAAGTCTAGCTATGTAGATAGTAACACTACTATCAGCGTCCGTCTTCCTCTTGAAGATCCATTTATTTTCTATGGCTTGCCGATCATCGGGCAAATCCATCAAAGTCCATACTTTGTTCTCATACATGGATCATATCTCAGATTTCATGGCCTCAAACCATTTCGCGGAATCTGGGCTCACCATCGCTTCTTCATAGTTCGTAGGTTCGTCATGGTCAAGTAACATGACTTCCAGAACAGGATTACCGTACCACTCTGGTGCGGATCTCATTTTGGTTGACCTACAAGGTTCACTAGTAACTTGATCCGAAGTTACATGATCATCATCATTATCTTCCTCACTAATTGGTGTAGTAGTCACAAGAACAGATTTCTGTGATGAACTACTTTCCAATAAGGGAGATGGTACAATTACCTTATCAAGTTTTCTACTTTCCTCCCACTCACTTCTTTCAAGAGAAACTCCTTCTCTAGAAAGGATCCATTCTAAGCAACAAACATCTTGCCTTCGGATCTGTGATAGAAGGTGTACCCAACTGTCTCCTTTGGGTATCCTATGAAGACACATTTCTCCGATTTGGGTTTGAGCTTATCAGGATGAAACTTTTCCACATAAGCATCACAACCCCAAACTTTAAGAAATGACAACTTTAGTTTCTTGCCAAACCACAGTTCGTACAGTGTCGTCTCAATGGATTTAGATGGTGCCCTTTTAACGTGAATGCAGCTGTCTCTAATGCATAACCTCAAAAACGATAGTGGTAAATCGGTAAGAAACATCATAGATTTGCACTATATCTAATAAAGTACGTCTATGACGTTCGGACACACCATTATGCTGTGGTGTTCCGGATGGCACGAATTTGTGAAACTATTCCACATTGTTTTAATTGAAGACCAAACTCGTAACTCAAATATTTGTCTTCGCGACCAGATCGTAGAAGCCTTATTTTCTTGTTACGATGATTCTCCACTTCACTCTGAAATTCTTTGAACTTTTGAAATGTTTCAGACTTATGTTTCATCAAGTAGATATACTCATATCTGCTTCAAATCATCTGTGAAGATCAGAAAATAATGATACCTATCGCGAGCCTCAGTATTCATCGGACCACATACATCAGTATGTATGATTTCCAACAAATCTGTTGCTCGCTCCATTGTTCCGAAGAACAGAGTCTTAGTCATCTTGCCCATGAGGCATGGTTTGCAAGAGTCTTAGTCATCTTGCCCATGAGACATGGTTTGCAAGCATCAACTGATTCATAATCAAGTGATTCCAAAAGCCCATCAGCATGGAGTTTCTTCACGCGCTTTACACCAATATGACCTAAACGGCAGTGCTACAAATAAGTTGCACTATCATTATTAACTTTGCATCTTTTGGTTTCAATATTATGATTATGTGTATCACTATGATCGAGATCCAACGAACTATTTTCATTGGGTGTGTAACCATATAAGGTTTTATTCATGTAAACAGAACAACAATTTATTCTCTTACTTAAATGAATAACCGTATTACAATAAACATGATCAAATCATATTCATGCTGAACGTAAACACCAAATAACACTTATTTAGGTTCAACACTAATCCCGAATTTATAGGGAGTGTGCGATGATGATCATATCAATCTTGGAACCACTTCCAACACACATCATCACTTCACCCTTAACTAGTCTCTGTTTATTCTGCAACTCCCATTTCGAGTTACTAATCTTAGCAACTGAACTAGTATCAAATACTGAGGGGTTGCTATAAACACTAGTAAAGTACACATCAATAATATGTATATCAAATATACTTATGTTCACCTTGCCATCCTTCTTATCTGCCAATCACTTGGGGTAGTTCTGCTTCCAGTGACCAGTCCCTTTGCAGTAGAAGTACTCAGTCTTCGGCTTAGGTCCAGACTTGGGCTTCTTCACTTGAGCAGCAACTTGCTTGCTGTTCTTTTTGAAGTTCCCCTTCTTCCCTCTGCCCTTTTCTTGAAACTAGTGGTCTTGTCTACCATCAACACTTGATGTTTTTCTTGATTTCTACCTTCATCGATTTCATCATCATGAAAAGCTTGGGAATTACTTTCGTCATCCCTTGCATATTATAGTTCATCACGAAGTTCTACTAACTTGGTGATGGTGACTAGAGAATTCTGTCAATCACTATTTTATCTGGAAGATTAACTCCCACTTGATTCAAGCGATTGTAGTACCCAGACAATCTGAGCACATGCTCACTAGTTGAGCGATTCTCCTCCATCTTTTAGCTATAGAACTTGTTGAAGACTTCATATCTCTCAACTCGGGTATCTGCTTGAAATATTAACTTCAACCCCTGGAACATCTCATATGGTCCATGACGTTCAAAACGTCTTTGAAGTCCCGATTCTAAGCCGTTAAGCATGGTGCACTTTAAACTATCAAGTAGTCATCATATTGAGCTAGCCAAACGTTCATATCGTCTGCATCTGCTCCTGCAATAGGTCTGTCACCTAGCGGTGCATCAAGGACATAATTCTTCTGTGCAGCAATGAGGATAAACCTCAGATCACGGACCCAATCCGCATCATTGCTACTAACATCATTCAACACAATTTTCTCTAGGAACATATCAAAATAAACACAGGGAAGCAACAACGCGAGCTATTGATCTATAACATAATATGCAAAATACTACCAGGACTAAGTTCATGATAAATTTAAGTTCAATTAATCATATTACTTAAGAACTCCCACTTAGATAGACATCCCTCTAATCCTCTAAGTGATCACGTGATCCAAATCAACTAAACCATAACCGACCATCACGTGAAATGGATTAGTTTTCAATGGTGAACATCATTATGTTGATCATATCTACTATATGATTCACGCTCAACCTTTCGGTCTCCGTGTTCCGAGGCCATATCTGCATATGCTAGGCTCATCAAGTTTAACCTGAGTATTCTGCGTGTGCAAAACTGGCTTGCACCCATTGTAGATGGACGTAGAGCTTATCACACCCGATCATCACGTGGTGTCTGGGCACGACGAAATTTGGCAACGGTGCATACTCAGGGAGAACACTTCTTGATAATTTAGTGAGAGATCATCTTATAATGCTACCGTCAATCAAAGCAAGATAAGATGCATAAAAAGATAAACATCACATGCAATCAATATAAGTGATATGATATGGCCATCATCATCTTGTGCTTGTGATCTCCATCTCCGAAGCACCGTCATGATCACCATCGTCACCGGCGCGACACCTTGATCTCCATCGTAGCATCGTTGTCGTCTCGCCAATCTTATGCTTCCACGACTATCACTACCGCTTAGTGATAAAGTAAAGCATTACATCGCGATTGCATTGCATACAATAAAGCGACAACCATATGGCTCCTGCCAGTTGCCGATAACTCGGTTACAAAACATGATCATCTCATACAATAAAATTTAGCATCATGTCTTGGCCATATCACATCACAACATGCCCTGCAAAAACAAGTTAGACGTCCTCTACTTTGTTGTTGCAATTTTTTACGTGGCTGCTACGGGCTTAAGTAAGAACCAATCTCACCTACGCATCAAAACCACAACGATAGTTTGTCAAATAGACTCCGTTTTAACCTTCGCAAGGACCGGGCGTAGCCACACTCGGTTCAACTAAAGTTGGAGAAACAGTCACCCGCAAGCCACCTTTGTGCAAAGCACGTCGGGAGAACCGGTCTCGCGTAAGCGTACGCATAATGTTGGTCCGGGCCGCTTCATCCAACAATACCGCCGAACCAAAGTATGACATGCTGGTAGGCAGTATGACTTATATCGCCCACAACTCACTTGTGTTCTACTCTTGCATATAACATCAAACCATAAAACCTAGGCTTGGATGCCACTGTTGGGGAACGTAGTAATTTCAAAAAAATTCCTACGCACACACAAGATCATGGTGATGCATAGCAACGAGAGGGGAGAGTGTTATCTACGTACCCTCGTAGACCGACTGCGGAAGCGTTGACATAACATAGAGGAAGTAGTCGTACGTCTTCCCGATCCGACCGATCCAAGCACCGTTACTCCGGCACCTCCGAGTTCTTAGCACACGTACAGCTCGATGACGCTCCCCGGGCTCCGATCCAGCAAAGCTTCAGGGATGAGTTTCGTCAGCACAACAGCATGGTGACGATGATGATGTTCTACCGACGCAGGGCTTCGCCTAAGCACTACAACGATATGATCGAGGTGGAATATGGTGGCAGGGGGCACCGCACACGGCTAAGGAACGATCACGTGGATCAACTTGTGTGTCCTAGGGTGCCCCCCTGCCCCCGTATATAAAGGAGCAAGGGGGAGGCCGGCCGGCCCTATGGGGCACGCCAAGGGGAGGGGAGTCCTCCTCCTAGTGGGAGTAGGACTCCCCTTTCCTAATCCGATTAGGAAACCTAAGGGGGAAGGAAAGAGAAGGAGAGGGAGAGGGAAAGAGGGGCCGCGCCCCCCCTCCCTAGTCCAATTCGGACTCCCCATGGGGGGGTGCGCGCCACCTCCTAGGCCGCAGCCCTCTCTCTCCCCTAAGGCCCAATAAGGCCCATTACTTCCCCGGGGGGTTCCGGTAACCCCTCCGGCATTCCGGTTTTCTCCGAAATCACCCGGAACCCTTCCGGTGTCCGAATATAGCCGTCCAATATATCAATATTTATGTCTCGACCATTTCGAGACTCCTCGTCATGTCCGTGATCACATCCGGGACTCCGAACTAACTTCGGTACATCAAAATGCATAAACTCATAATAACTGTCATCGTAACGCTAAGCGTGTGGACCCTACGGTTCGAGAACAATGCAGACATGACTGAGACACATCTCCGGTCAATAACCAATAGCGGGACCTGGATGCCCATATTGGCTCCTACATATTCTACGAAGATCTTTATCGGTCAGACCGCATAATAACATACATTGTTCCCTTTGTCATCGGTATGTTACTTGCCCGAGATTCGATCGTCGGTATCCTATACCTAGTTCAATCTCGTTACCGGCAAGTCTCTTTACTTGTTCTGTAATACATCATTCCGCAGCTAACTCATTAGTTGCAATGCTTGCAAGGCTTATGTGATGTGCATTACCGAGAGGGCCCAGAGATATCTCTCCGACAATCGGAGTGACAAATCCTAATCTCGAAATACGCCAACCCAACATGTACCTTTGGAGACACCTGTAGAGTTCCTTTATAATCACCCAGTTATGTTGTGACGTTTGATAGCACACAAAGTGTTCCTCCGGCAAACGGGAGTTGCATAATCTCATAGTCATAGGAACATGTATAAGTCATGAAGAAAGCAATAGCAACATACTAAACGATCGGGTGCTAAGCTAATGGAATGGGTCATGTCAATCAGATCATTCATCTAATGATGTGATCCCATTAATCAAATAACAACTCTTTGTCCATGGTTGGGAAACATAACCATCTTTGATTAACGAGCTAGTCAAGTAGAGGCATACTAGTGACACTCTGTTTGTCTATGTATTTACACATGTATTATGTTTCCGGTTAATACAATTCTAGCATGAATAATAAACATTTATCATGAAATAAGGAAATAAATAATAACTTTATTATTGCCTCTAGGGCATATTTCCTTCACCGATGTGCTAGGGTTAGGGTAAATTCAAAACTCGGTTTGACCGCTTACTCAAACTCCGTGGGACCGATTTTGGTAATAAGCGAAACAGAGAGTTGGCCAAGCAAACTCGGTGGGGCCGATTGCATATCTCGGTGGGACCGAAAATATTGCAATAGGTAACAGAGAGTTTGCAAGCCCATCTTGGTGAGACCGAGATCCCATCGGTGAGACCGAACTGATTAGGGTTTCTGGTAGTGGCTATGACAAGTGAAACTCGGTGGCGCCGGATAGAAAGAATCGGTAGATCCGAGTTTGGCTTTGGGTTTAGGTCATATGAGGAAGTGGGAAAGTAGCTGAGGGTTTTGGAGCGTATCATTAAGCACATGAAGCAAGAGGCTCATTAAGCAACACCTCATCCCTCCTTGATAGTATTGGCTTTTCCTATGGACTCAATGTGATCTTGGATCACTAGAATGTAAAATGAAGAGTCTTGAGCTTTAAGCTTTAGCCAATCCTTTGTCCTCAGCATCTTGGAGGACTTCCCACAACCTTTAGTCCATGCCACTCCATTGTTGAATTTATCTGAAACATACTAGATAGAAATGTTAGTCCAACAAGAGATATGTTGTCATCAATTATCAAAACCACTTAGGGAGCACTTGTGCTTTCACAAATCCTAATCTCAAAATACGCCAACCCAACAAGTACCTTTGGAGACACCTGTAGAGCACCTTTATAATCACCTAGTTACGTTGTAACATTTGGTAGCACACAAAGTGTTCCTCCGGTAAATGGGAGTTGCATAATCTCATAGTCATAGGAACATGTATAAGTCATGAAGAAAGCAATAGCAACAAACTAAACGATCAAGTGCTAAGCTAACGGAATGGGTCAAGTCAATCACATCATTCACCTAATGATGTGATCCCGTTAATCAAATGACAACTCTTTGTCTATGGCTAGGAAACATAACCATCTTTTATCAAGGAGCTAGTCAAGTAGAGGCATACTAGTGACACTTTGTTTGTCTATGTATTCACACATGTATCATGTTTCCGGTTAATACAATTCTAGCATGAATAATAAACATTTATCATGATATAAGGAAATAAATAATAACTTTATTATTGCCTCTAGGGCATATTTCCTTCAGTCTCCCACTTGCACTAGAGTCAATAATCTAGTTCACATCTCCATGTGATTTAACACCAATAGTTCACATCACCATGTGATTAACACCCATAGTTCACATCGTCATGTGACCAACACCCAAAGGGTTTACTAGAGTCAACAATCTAGTTCACATCGCTATGTGATTAACACCCAAAGAGTACTAAGGTGTGATCATGTTTTGCTTGTGAGAGAAGTTTAGTCTACGGGTCTGCCACATTCAGATCCGTATGTATTTTGCAAATTTCTATGTTAACAATGCTCTGCACGGAGCTACTCTAGCTAATTGCTCCCACTTTCAAAATGTATCCAGATTGAGACTTAGAGTCATCTGGATCAGTGTCAAAATTTGCATCGACGTAACCCTTTACGACGAACCGTTTGTCACCTCCATAATGGAGAAACATATCCTTATTCCACTAAGGATAATTTTGACCGTTGTCTAGTGATCTACTTCTAGATCACTATTGTACTCCCTTGCCAAAAAAAACAGTGTAGGGTATAAAATAGATCTGGTACACAGCATGGCATACTTTATAGAACCTATGGCTGAGGCATAGAGAATGACTTTCATTCTCTTTCTATCTTCTGCTGTGGTCGGGCTTTGAGTCTTACTCAATTTCACACCTTGTAACACAGGCAAGAACTCTTTCTTTGACTGTTCCATTTTGAACTACTTCAAAATCTTGTTAAGGTATGTACTCATTGAAAAAACTTATCAAGCGTCTTGATCTATCTCTATAGATCTTGATGCTCAATATGTAAGCAGCTTCACCGAGGTCTTTCTTTGAAAAACTCCTTTCAAACACTCCTTTATGCTTTGCAGAATAATTCTACATTATTTCCGATCAATAATATGTCATTTACATATACTTATCAGAAATGTTGTAGTGCCCCCACTCACTTTCTTGTAAATACAGGCTTCACCGCAAGTCTGTATAAAACTATATGCTTTGATCAACTTATCAAAGCGTATATTCCAACTCTGAGATGCTTGCACCAGTCCATAGATGGATCGCTGGAGCTTGCATATTTTGTTAGCACCTTTAGGATTGACAAAACCTTCTGGTTGCATCATATACAACTCTTTCTTTAATAAATCCTTTAAGGAATGCAGTTTTGTTTATCCATTTGCCATATTTCATAAAATGTGGCAATTTGCTAACATGATTCGGACAGACTTAAGCATCGCTACGAGTGAGAAAATCTCATCATAGTCAACACCTTGAACTTTGTCAAAAACCTTTTTCGACAAGTCTAGCTTTGTAGATAGTAACACTACTATCAGCATTCGTCTTCCTCTTGAAGATCCATTTATTTTCTATGGCTTGCCGATCATCGGGCAAGTCAACCAAAGTCCACACTTTGTTCTCATACATGGATCCCATCTCAGATTTCATGGCCTCAAGCCATTTCGCGGAATCTGGGCTCATCATCGCTTCCTCATAGTTCGTAGGTTCGTCATGGTCAATTAACATGACCTCCAGAACAGGATTACCGCACCACTCTGGTGCGGATCTCACTCTGGTTGACCTACGAGGTTCGGTAGTAACTTGATCTGAAGTTACATGATCATCATCATTAGCTTCCTCACTAGTTGGTGTAGGAGTCACAGAAACAGATTTCTGTGATGAACTACTTTCCAATAAGGGAGCAGGTACAGTTACCTCATCAAGTTCTACTTTCCTCCCACTCACTTCTTTCGAGAGAAACTCCTTCTTTAGAAAGGATCCATTCTCAGCAACAAATATCTTGCCTTCGGATCTGTGATAGAAGGTGTACCCAGCAGTTACTTTTGGGTATCCTATGAAGATGCACTTCTCCGACTTGGGTTTGAGCTTATCAAGATATAGGTTTCTTGCTAAACTTTAAGGAACGACAGCATAGGTTTCTTGCTAAACCACAGTTCATACGGTGTCGTCTCAACGGATTTAGATGGTGCCCTTTTTTAATGTGAATGCAGATGTCTCTAATGCATAACCCCAAAACGATAGTGGTAAACCAGTAAGAGACATCATAGATCGCACCATATCTAGTAAAGTACGATTACGACATTCGGACACACCATTAGGCTGTGGTGTTCCAGGTGGCATGAGTTTGTGAAACTATTCCACATTGTTTTAATTGAAGACCAAACTCGTAACTCAAATATTCGCCTCTGCGATCAGATCGTAGAAACTTTATTTTCTTGTTACGTTGATTTTCCACTTCACTCTGAAATTCTTTGAACTTTTCAAATGTTTCAGACTTATGTTTCATCAAGTAGATATGCCCATATTTGCTCAAATCACATGTGAAGGTCAGAAAATAACGATACCCGCTGCGAGCCTCAACACTCATTGGACTGCATACATCAGTATGTATTATTTCTAACAAGTTTGTTGCTTGATCCATTGTTCTAGAGAACGGAGTCTTAGGCATCTTGCCCATGAGGCATGGTTCGCAAGCATCAACTGATTCATAATCAAGTGATTCCAAAAGCCCATCAGCATGGAGTTTTTTTCATGCGCTTTATACCAATATGACCCAAACGGCAGTGCCACAAATAAGTTGCACTATCATTATTAACTTTGCATCTTTTGGCTTCAATATTATGAATATGTGTATCACTACGATCGAGATCCAACAAACCAATTTCATTGGGTGTATAACCAAAGAAGGTTTTATTCATGTAAACAGAACAACAATTATTCTCTGATTTTAAATGAATAACCGTATTGCAATAACATGATCAAATCATATTCATGCTCAACGCAAACGCCAAATAACATTTATTTAGGTTTAACACTAATCCCGAAAGTATAGGGAGTGTACAATGATGATCATATCAATCTTGGAACCACTTCCAACACACATCGTTACCTCACCCTTAACTAGTCTCTATTTATTCTGTAACTCCTGTTTCAAGTTACTATTTTTTTAGCAACCGAACAAGTATCAAATACCCAGGGGCTACTATAAATACTAGTAAGGTACACATCAATAACCTATATATCAAATATATCCTTGTTCACTTTGCCATCCTTCTTATCCACTAAATATTCAGGGCATTTCCGCTTCCAATGACCAGTCGCTTTGCAGTAGAAGCACTTAGTCTCAGGCTTAGGTCCAGACTTGGGCTTCTTCACTTGAGCAGCAACTTGCTTGCCGTTCCTCTTGAAGTTCCCTTTCTTTCCCTTTGCCCTTTTCTTGAAACTAGTGGTCTTGTTAATCATCAACACTTGATGCTCTTTCTTGATTTCTACCTTCATCGATTTCATCATCATGAAAAGCTCGGGAATCACTTACGTCATCCCTTGCATACTATAGTTCATCACAAAGTTCTACTAACTTGGTGATGGTGACTAGAGAATTCTGTCAATCACTATTTTATCTGGAAGATTAACTCCAACTTGATTCAAGCGATTGTAGTACCCAAACAATCGGAGCACATGCTCGCTGCTTGAGCTATTCTCCTCCATCTTTTAGTTATAGAACTTGTTGGAGACTTCATATCTCTCAACTCGGGTATTTTCTTGAAATAGTAATTTCAACTCCTGGAACATCTCATATGGTCCATGACATTCAAAACGTCTTTGAAATCCCGATTCTAAGTTGTTAAGCATGGTGCACTAAACTATCAAGTAGTCATCATATTGAGCTAGTCAAACGTTCATAACGTCTGCATCTGCTCCTGCAATAGGTCAGTCACCTAGCGGTGCATCAAGGACATAATTCTTATGTGCAGCAATGAGGATAAACCTCAGATCACGGACCCAGTCCACATCATTGCTACTATCATCTTTCAACTTAGTTTTCTCTAGGAACACATATAAAACATAGGAAAGCAATAACGCGAGCTATTGATCTACAACATAGATATGCAAATACTATCAGGGCTAAGTTCATGATAAATTAAAGTTCAGTTAATCATATTACTTAACTCCCACTTATATAGACATCCCTCTAATCATCTAAGTGATCACGTGATCCATATCAACTAAACCATAACCGATCATCACGTGAAATGGAGTAGCTTTCAATGGTGAACATCATTATGTTGATCATGTCTACTATATGATTCATGCTCGACCTTTCGGTCTCCAGTGTTCCAAGGCCATATCTGCATATGCTAGGCTCGCCAAGTTTAACCCAAGTATTTCTGCGTGTGCAAAACTGGCTTGCACCTGTTATAGATGGACGTAGAGCTTATCACACCCGATCATCACATGGTGTCTGGGCACGACGAACTTTGGCAATGGTGCATACTCAGGGAGAACACTTTTATCTTGAAATTTAGTGAGAGATCATCTTATAATGCTACCGTCATAACTAAGCAAAGTAAGATGTATAAAAGATAAACATCACATGCAATCAAAATATGTGACATGATATGGCCATCATCATCTTGTGCCTTTGATCTCTATCTCCAAAGCATCGTCATGATCTCATCGTCACCGGCATGACACCATGATCTCCATCATCTTGATCTATATCAATGTGTCGTCACATGGTCGTCTTGCCAACTATTGCTCTTGCAACTATTGCTATCGCATAGCGATAAAGTAAAGCAATTATTTGGCACTTGCATCTTATGCAATAAAGAGACAACCATAAGGCTTCTGCCAATTGCCGATAACTTCAACAAAACATGATCATCTCATACAAAAACTTATATCTCATCACGTCTTGACCATATCACATCACAACATGCCCTGCAAAAACAAGTTAGACGTCCTCTACTTTGTTGTTGCAAGTTTTACGTGGCTGCTACGGGCTGAGCAAGAACCGTTCTTACCTACGCATCAAAACCACAACGATAGTTCGTCAAGTTAGTGCTGTTTTAACCTTCTCAAGGACCGGGCGTAGCCATACTCGGTTCAACTAAAGTTGGAGAAACTGACACCCGCCAGCCACCTGTGTGCAAAGCACGTCGGTAGAACCAGTCTCGCGTAAGCGTACGTGTAATGTCGGTCCGGGCCGCTTCATCCAACAATACCGCCGAACCAAAGTATGACATGCTGGTAAGCAGTATGACTTGTATCGCCCACAACTCACTTGTGTTCTACTCATGCATATAACATCAACGCATAAAACCTGGCTCGTATGCCATTGTAGGGGAACGTAGTGATTTCAAAATTTCCTACGCACATGCAAGATCATGGTTATGCATAGCAACGAGAGGGGAGAGTGTTGTCCACGTACCCTCGTAGACTGAAAGCGGAAGCGTTAGCACAACCCGGTTGATGTAGTCGTACGTCTTCACGATCCGACCGATCAAGTACCGAATGCACGGCACCTCCGAGTTCAGCACACGTTTAGCTCGATGACGTCCCTCGAACTCCGATCCAGCTGAGTGTTGAGGGAGAGTTCCGTCAGCACGACGGCGTGGTGACGATGATGATGTTTTACCGATGCAGGGCTTCGCCTAAGCACCGCTATAGTATTATCGAGGTGGACTATGGTGGAGGGGGGCACCGCACACGGCTAAAAGAGCAAATCAATTGTTGTGCCTACAAGAGGTGCCTCCCTCCCTGTATATAAAGGAGTGGAGGAGGAGGAGAGGGCCGGCCCCTATGGCACGCCCTGGAGGAGTCCTACTCCCGCCGGGAGTAGGATTCCTCCCCTTTCCAAGTAGTAGGAGTAGGGGACAAGGAAGGGGAAGAGGGAAGAGAAGGAAGGAGGGGGCGCCGCCCCTCCCCCTAGTCCAATTCGGACTAGTCATTGGGGGGGGCGCAGCCTGCCTCTCTCTCTCTCCCCCCTAAAGCCCAATAAGGCCCATATACTTCTTCCCCTGTATTCCCGTAACTCCCCGGTACTCCGAAAAATACCCGAATCACTCGGAACCTTTTCGATGTCCGAATATAGTTGTCCAATATATCGATTTTTATGTCTCGGCCATTTCGAGACTCCTCGTCATGTCCCCGATCTCATCCGGGACTCCAAACTACCTTCGATACATCAAAACTCATAAACTCATAATATAACCGTCATCGAACTTTAAGCGTGCGGACCCTACGGGTTCGAGAGCTATGTAGACATGACCGAGACACGTATCCGGTCAATAACCAATAGCAGAACCTGGATGCTCATATTGGCTCCTACATATTCTACGAAGATCTTTATCGGTCAAACCGCATAACAACATACATTGTTCCTTTTGTCATCGATATGTTACTTGCCTGAGATTCGATCGTCGGTATCTCAATACCTAGTTCAATCTTGTTACCGGCAAGTCTCTTTACTCGTTCCGTAACACATCATCCTGCAACTAACTCATTAGTTGTAATGCTTGCAAGGCTTAAGTGATGTGTATTACCGAGTGGGCCCGGAGATACCTCTCCGACAATCGAAGTGACAAATCCTAATCTCGAAATACGCCAACCCAACAAGTACCTTCGGAGACACCTGTAGAGCACCTTTATAATCACCCAGTTACGTTGTGACATTTGGTAGCACACAAAGTGTTCCTCCGGTAAACGGGAGTTGCATAATCTCATAGTCATAGGAACATGTATAAGTCATGAAGAAAGCAATAGCAACAAACTAAATGATTAAGTGCTAAGCTAACGGAATGGGTCAAGTCAATCACATCATTCTCCTAATGATGTGATCCCCTTAATCAAATGACAACTCTTTGTCTATGGCTAGGAAACATAACCATCTTTGATCAAGGAGCTAGTCAAGTAGAGGCATACTAGTGACACTCTGTTTGTCTATGTATTGACAGATGTATCATGTTTCTGGTTAATACAATTCTAGCATGAATAATAAACATTTATCAAGATATAAGGAAATAAATAATAACTTTATTATTGCCTCTAAGGCATATTTCCTTCAGAGACACCACGTGATGATCGGGTGTGATAAGCTCAACGTTCATCTACAACGGGTGTAAGACAGTTTTACACATGCAGAATACTCTGGTTAAACTTGACGAGCCTAGCATATGCAGATATGGCCTCGGAAGACTGAGACCGAAAGGTTGAGCATGAATCATATAGTAGATATGATCAACATAGTGATGTTCACCATTGAAAACTACTCCATTTCACGTGATGATCGGTTATGGTTTAGTTGATATGGATCACGTGATCACTTAGATAATTAGAGGGATGTCTATCTAAGTGGGAGTTCTTAAGTAATATGATTAATTGAACTTAAATTTATCATGAACTTAGTACCTGATAGTATTTTTCTTGTCTATGTTATTGTAGATAGATGGCCCATGTTGTTGTTCTTTTGAATTTTAATGCTTTCCTTGAGAAAGCAAAGTTGAAAGATGATGGTACCAATTACACGGACTGGGTCCGTAACTTGAGGATTATCCTCATTGTTACACAGAAGAATTATGTCCTGGAAGCAGCGCTGGGTGCCAAACCCGCTGCAAGAGCAACGCCAGATGTTATGAACGTCTGGCAGAGCAAAGCTAATGACTACTCAATAGTTCAGTGTGCCATGCTTTACGGCTTAGAACCGGGACTTCAACGACGTTTTGAACATCATGGAGCATATGAGATGTTCCAGGAGTTGAAGTTAATATTACAAGCAAATGCCCGGATTGAGAGATATGAAGTCTCCAATAAGTTCTACAGCTGCAAGATGGAGGAGAATAGTTCTGTCAATGAACATATACTCAGAATGTCTGGGTACCATAATCACTTTACTCAAGTGGGAGTTAATCTTCTGGTTGATAGTGTCATTGACAGACTTCTTCAATCACTGCCACCAAGCTACAAGAGCTTCGTGCTGAACTATAATATGCAAGGGATGGATAAGACGATTCCCGAGCTCTTCGCAATGCTAAAGGCTGCGGAGGTAGAAATCAAGAAGGAGCATCAAGTGTTGATGGTCAACAAGACCACCAGTTTCAAGAAAAAGGGTAAAGGGAAGAAGAAAGGGAAATTCAAGAAGAACGGCAAACAAGTTGCTGCTCAAGAGAAGAAACCCAAGTCTGGACCTAAGTCTGAGACTGAGTGCTTCTACTGCAAAGGGACTGGTCACTGGAAGCGGAACTGCCCCAAGTATTTGGCGGATAAGAAGGACGGCAAGGTGAACAAAGGTATATGTGATATACATGTTATTTATGTGTACCTTACTAGAGCTCGCAGTAGCACCTGGGTATTTGATATTGGTTCTGTTGCTAATATTTGCAACTCGAAACAGGGACTACGGATTAAGCGAAGACTGGCTGAGGACGAGGTGACGATGCGCGTGGGAAATGGTTCCAAAGTCGATGTGATCGCCGTCGGCACGCTACCTCTACATCTACCTTCGGGATTAGTTTTAGACCTAAATAATTGTTATTTGGTGCCAGCGTTAAGCATGAACATTATATCTAGATCTTGTTTGATGCGAAACTGTTATTCATTTAAATATGAGAATAATGGTTGTTATATTTATATGAGTAATATCTTTTATGGTCATGCACCCTTGAAGAGTGGTCTATTTGTGTTGAATCTTGATAGTAGTGATACACATATTCATAATGTTGAAGCCAAAAGATGTAGAGTTGATAACGATAGTGCAACTTATTTGTGGCACTGCCGTTTGAGTCATATTGGTGTAAAGCGCATGAAGAAACTCCATACTGATGCACTTCTGGAATCACTTGATTATGAATCACTTGATGCTTGCGAACCATGCCTCATGGGCAAGATGACTAAAACGCCGTTTTCCGGAACAATGGAGCGAGCAACAGATTTATTGGAAATCATACATACTGATGTATGTGGTCCGATGAATATTGAAGCTCGCAGCGGGTATCGTTATTTTCTCACCTTCACGGATGATTTGAGCAGATATGGGTATATCTACTTAATGAAACATAAGTCTGAAACATTTGAAAAGTTCAAAGAATTTTAGAGTGAAGTGGAAAATCATTGTAACAAGAAAATAAAGTTTCTACGATCTGATCGTGGGGGAGAATATTTGAGTTACGAGTTTGGTTTACATTTGAAACAATGCGGAATAGTTTCGCAACTCACGCCACCCGGAACACCACAACGTAATGGTGTGTCACGTCGTAATCGTACTTTACTAGATATGGTGTGATCTATTATGTCTCTTACTGATTTACCACTATCGTTTTGGGGTTATGCTTTAGAGACAGCTGCATTCACGTTAAATAGGGCACCATCGAAATCCGTTGAAACGACGGCTTATGAACCGTGGTTTGGCAAGAAACCAAAGTTTTCGTTTCTTAAAGTTTGGGGCTGCGATGCTTATGTGAAAAAGCTTCAACCTGATAAGCTCGAACCCAAATCGGAGAAATGTGTCTTCATAGGATACCCAAAGGAGACTATTGTGTACACCTTCTATCACAGATCCGAAGGCAAGACATTTGTTGCCAAGAATGGATCCTTTCTAGAGAAGGAGTTTCTCTCGAAAGAAGTGAGTGGGAGGAAAGTAAAACTTGATGAGGTAACTGTACCTGCTCCCTTATTGGAGAGTAGTTCATCACAGAAATCGGTTCCTGTGACACCTACACCAATTAGTGAGGAAGATAATGATGATGATTATGAAACTTTAGATCAAGTTACTACTGAACCTCGTAGGTCAACCCGAGTAAGATCTGCACCAGAGTGGTATGGTAATCCTGTTCTGGAGGTCATGTTACTTGACCATGACGAACCTACGAACTGTGAGGAAAGGATGATGAGCCCAGATTCCACAAAATGGCTTGAAGCCATGAAATCTGAGATGGGATCCATGTATGAGAACAAAGTGTGGACTTTGGTTGACTTGCCCGATGATCGGCAAGCCATCGAGAATAAATGGATCTTCAAAAAGAAGACTGACGCTGATGGTAATGTTACTGTCTACAAAGCTCGACTTGTTGCAAAAGGTTTTCGACAAGTTCAAGGAGTTGACTACGATGAGACCTTCTCACCCGTAGCGATGCTTAAGTCCGCCCGAATCATGTTAGCAATTGCTGCATTTTATGATTATGGAATTTGGCAAATGGATGTAAATACTGCATTCCCGAATGGATTTCTGGAAGAAGAGTTGTATATGATGCAACCTGAAGGTTTTATCGATCCAAAGGTTACTAACAAAGTGTGCAAGCTCCAGCGATCCATTTATCGACTGGTGCAAGCTTCTCGGAGTTGGAATAAACGTTTTGATAGTGTGATCAAAGCATATGGTTTTATACAGACTTTTGGAGAAGCCTGTATTTACAAGAAAGTGAGTGGGAGCTCTGTAGCATTTCTAATATTATATGTGGATGACATATTATTGATTGGAAATGATATAGAATTTCTGGATAGCATAAAAGATACTTGAATAAGAGTTTTTCAATGAAAGACCTCGGTGAAGCTGCTTATATATTAGGCATCAAGATTTATAGAGATAGATCAAGACGCTTAATTGGAATTTCACAAAGCACATACCTTGATAAAGTTTTGAAGAAGTTCAAAATGGATCAAGCTAAGAAAGGGTTCTTGCCTGTGTAACAAGGTGTGAAGTTGAGTAAGACTCAATGCCCGACCAATGCAGAAGATAGAGAGAAAATGAAAAGTGTTCCCTATGCTTCATGCATAGGCTCTATCATGTATGCAATGTTGTGTACCAGACCTGATGTGTGCCTTGCTATTAGTTTAGCAGGGAGGTACCAAAGTAATCCAGGAGTGGATCACTGGACAGCGGTCAAGAACATCCTGAAATACCTGAAAAGGACTAAGGATATGTTTCTTGTTTATGGAGGTGACAAAGAGATCGTCGTAAATGGTTACGTCGATGCAAACTTTGACACTGATCCGGACGATTCTAAATCGCAAACCGGGTACGTGTTTATATTGAACGGTGGAGCTGTCAGTTGGAGCCGTTCTAAACAAAGCGTCGTGGCGGGATCTATGTGTGAAGCGGAGTACATAGCTGCTTCGGAAGCAGTAAATGAAGGAGTCTGGATGAAGGAGTTCATATCCGATCTAGGTGTCATACCTAGTGCATCGGGTCCAATGAAAATCTTTTGTGACAATACTGGTGCAATTGCCTTGGCAACGGAATCCAGATTTCACAAGAGAACCAAGCACATCAAGAGACGCTTCAATTCCATCTGGGATCAAGTCCAAGTGGGAGACATAGCGATATGCAAGATACATACGGATCTGAATGTTGCAGACCCGCTGACTAAACCTCTTCCACGAGCAAAACATGATCAACACCAAGACTCCATGGGTGTTAGAATCATTACTGTGTAATCTAGATTATTGACTCTAGTGCAAGTGGGAGACTAAAGGAAATATGCCCTAGAGGCAATAATAAAGTTATTATTTATTTCCTTATTTCATGATAAATGTTTATTATTCATGCTAGAATTGTATTAATCGGAAACATAATACATGTGTGAATACATAGACAAACATAGTGTCACTAGTATGCCTCTACTTGACTAGCTCATTGATCAAAGATGGTTAAGTTTCCTAGCCATAGACATGAGTTGTTATTTGATCAACGGGGTCACATCATTAGGAGAATGATGTGATTGACTTGACCCATTTCGTTAGCTTAGCACTTGATCGTTTAAATTTACTGGTATTGCTTTCTTCATGACTTATATATGTTCCTATGACTATGAGATTATGCAACTCCCGAATACCGGAGGAACACTTTATGTGCTACCAAATGTCACAACGTAACTGGGTGATTATAAAGGTGCTCTACAGGTGTCTCCGATGGTGTTCGTGGAGTTGGCATAGATCAAGAATAGGATTTGTCACTCCGGTTGTTGGAGAGGTATCTCTGGGCCCTCTCGGTAATGCACATCACTATAAGCCTTGCAAGCAATGTGACTAATGAGTTAGTTGCGAGATGTTGCATTACAGAATGAGTAAAGAGACTTGTCGGTAACGAGATTAAGCTAGGTATTGGGATACCGACGACCGAATCTCGGGCAAGTAACATACCGATGACAAAGGGAACAACGTATATTGTTATGCGGTTTGACCGATAAAGATCTTCGTAGAATATGTAGGAACCAATATGAGCATCTAGGTTCCACTATTGGTTATTGACGGAAGACATGTCACAGTCATGTCTACATAGTTCTCGAACCCGTAGGGTCCGCACGCTTAAAGTTCTGTGACGATCGATATTATGAGTTTATATGTTTTGATGTACCGAAGATAGTTCGGAGTCCCGGATATGATCACGGACATGATGAGGAGTCTCGAAATGGTCGAGACATAAAGATTGATATATTGGAAGCCTACATTTGGACATCGGAAGAGTTCTGGGTGAAATCGGGATTTTACCGGAGTGGCCGAGGGGTTACCGAAACCCCCCGGGGGTTAATGGGCCTTGTTGGGCCCTAGTGGAGAGAGAGAGGGGCCGGCAAGGGCAGGCCGCGCACCCCCTCCCCCTCTGGTCCAAATTGTACTAGGAGACGGGGGGCGGCGCCCCCCTTTCCTTCTCCTTCTCCCCCTTCCTTTCCCCCTCCTAGTAGGAGTAGGAAAGAGGGGAATCCTACTCCTACTAGGAGGAGGATTCCTCCTCCTGGCGCGCCCTCTAGGGCCGGCCGGCCTCCCCCTTGCTCCTCTATATACGGGGGCAGGGGGCACCTCTAGACACACAAGTTGATTATTGATATCTCCCAGCCGTGTGAGGTGCCCCCCTCCACCGTAATCCACCTCGGTCATACTGTAGCGGTGCTTAGGCGAAGCCCTGCAACGTTAGCTTCATCAACATCGTCACCACACCGTCTTGCTGACGAAACTCTTCCCCAAGCTCTACTAGATCGTGAGTTCGTGGGACGTCACCGAGATGAACGTGTGCTGAACGCGGGGGTGTCGTACGTTCGGTGCTGAGGATCGGTCGGTCATGAAGACGTACGACTACATCAACCGCGTTGTCATAACGCTTCCACTTAACGGTCTACAAGGGTACGTGGACGACACTCTCCCCTCTCATTGCTATGCATCACCATGATCTTGCGTGCGTAGGATTTTTTTTGAAATTACTACGTTCCCCAACACAACCCTAGCCCCCTCCGGTGTCTATACAAACCGGAGGGTTTAGTCCATAGATGAAATCATAATCATACAGGCTAGACTTCTAGGGTTTTAGTCACAACGATCTCGTGGTAGATCAACTCTTGTAATCCTCATATTCATCAATATCAATCAAGCAGGACGTAGGGTATTACCTCCATCAAGAGGGCCCGAACCTGGGTAAAACATCGTGTCCCCTGCCTCCTGTTACCATCGACCTTAGACGCACAGTTCGGGACCCCCTACCCGAGATTCGCTGGTTTTGACACCGACATTGGTGCTTTCATTGAGGGTTTCTCGCCGTCAGAAGGTTTGATGGCTCCATCCATCATCTGCAACGATGCTGCCCTAGGGGAGGCTTTTCTCCCCGGCCAGATCTTCGTATTCGGCGGCTTCGCACTACGGGCCAACTCGCTTGGCCATCTAGAGCAGATCGACAGCTACGCCCCAGGTCACCAGATTAGTTTTGGAAACTTGGATTATGTCGCTGATATCTGAGGAGACTTGATAGTCTTCCAAGGATTCACGACCCCAACCTCTGCTCTGGCCTTAGAGCCGGAGCGCCTCGCTAGGACCGAAGGCAGGATTTCTAAACCCGCCGGACTATCTGCAGCCACTAGGCTCAGTACTGGAGAGCCGAAGGAAGTAGTGTCGCCGGCAACCATCACAAAGTCGGACTCTTCCCCGGACACTGGCTCCGAACTCTCGGGGTCAGCATCGCATGAGCTCGGCCGAGGAATTCCCTTCCCACCATAATCCATGGATTCTTTTCTCCCTCGACAAACCTCACTTTAAGCGAGGCTCTGGACTTGATGCGATCCCTCGCGATTACAGGGGAGCAACGTCCGAACTACGCCCAGCCCAGACTAGGGGCTGAGAGCGGGGAATTTTACGTCCCACCCACCACCCACTTCATCGCCACAGTCGAGGACTTAACTGACATGCTCAATTACGGCTCCGAAGACATCGACGGTATGGACGATGATGCCAGAGAGGAGAAAGCCGAAAACCCACCATTTACGGGATGCTGGACGGCCATCTCTTCGTATGATGTGTACATGGTGGATACACCCAAGGAGGGTGACAGCGATAATGAGAAAAATCCAGTAGAGGATAAACCTCCCGAGATACAACCAAAGCGCCGACGGTGCCGCTCTAAATCACGCCACAGCAAAGACAGCAATACCGGCACGAGAGACAACAATACTCCGGATGATGACGAAGACCAAGAAAACCCCGTCGAGCAAAACTCTGAACAAGACGGTCGGGAGGATGGGCAAGTTAACCCTAATGAACAGGCTGCAAACGAAGACTTGGAGGACAGTAATTACCTTCCACCCTCCGAGGATGAGGTGAGCCTCGGCGATGAAGACTTTATCGTGCCTGAGGAACCTCTCAAGCAGGAGCGCTTTAAGCAACGGCTAGTAGCCACTTCAAGGAGCCTAAAAAGAAACAGCAGCAACTTCAAGCTGATCAAGATCTACTCAATGACAGATGGACCAATGTCCTGGCAGCTGAGGAATACGGCCTCGTGCGCCCAACCAAAAGTTACCCGAAGCGTAAACTGCTACCTCAATTCGACGACGAGGCACGCGAGCCCGTAGCAGCAACACATAATGCGGCTGATCGACCACCACGTGGTTGGGACAAAGCGTCAACTCAAGCCGAACACCAGCCCGTCCCACCTCGCCTTAAAGGCAGAGATAAAACAGCTCGGGAATATACATATGACCTGCGGCAGGACCTGAAGAATAAAGCAGGTCCGTCCAGATCGATCTACAATCGCGGGGGCGTGCCCCGACGCGCGACGACGGCTATCAAGCCGAACATGACAAGCACAATCACATCCAGGCTGAAAACCGCAGACGGACTCCATCTGAACTACGTCGCGATCTGGCCCGATATAGAGGCGCCACACACCCCCTCTACTTCACTGATGAAGTAATGGAACATGAATTCCCAGAAGGGTTCAAACCCGTGAATATCGAATCATATGATGGGACAATAGATCCCGCGGTATGGATTGAAGACTTTATTCTCCATATTCATATGGCCCGCAGTGATGATCTTCATGCCATTGAATACCTCCCCCTAAAACTCAAGGGACCGGCCCAGCACTGGCTGAACAGCCTGCCTGAAAACTCTATTGGCGGCTGGGAAGACCTAGAAGATGCCTTCCGCGACAACTTCCAAGGCACATACGTCAGACCTCCGGATGCCGATGACTTAAGTCATATAGTTCAACAGCCCGGAGAGTCAGCCAGGAAATTCTGGACCAGGTTCTTAACTAAAAAGAACCAGATCATCAACTGCCCGGATGCTGAAGCCCTAGCAGCCTTTAAGCATAGCATCCGCGACGAATGGCTTGCCCGACACCTTGGCCAAGAAAAGCCAAAGTCCATGGCGACCCTTACGGCACTTATGACCCGCTTCTGTGCGGGCGAAGATAGTTGGCTAGCCCATAGCAATAATAATGCAAGCGAACCGGGCACCTCCAAAACCAAGAATAGCAACGGCAAGACCCGACGAAACATGCATAAGCGTCAAAACAATGGTGACAATACTAATGACACGTCGGTCAACGCCGGATTCAGTGGCTCCAAGTCCGGTCAGCAGAAGAAGCCATATAAAAGGAACAATCAGGGCTCTTCCAGCCTGGACCGCATACTCGATCGTCCATGTCAGATCCACTGCACCCCTGATAAACCAGCCAATCATACCCACCGGAGTTGTTGGGTCTTCAAACAGGCCGGCAAGTTAAATGCCGAAGACAAGGAGAAGGGGTCGCAAAGCGAGAATGACGACGAGGAGCCCCGTCCACCGAACACAGGGGGACAGAAGAAGTTTCCCTCTCGGGTCAAAACGGTGAACATGATATACACTACTCATATCCCCAAGAGGGAGCGCAAGCGCGCGCTCAGGGACGTCTATGCGATAGAGCCAGTCACCCCAAAATTCAACCCATGGTCGTCCTGCCCGATCACCTTTGATCGCAGGGACCATCCGACCAGTATCCGTCATGGCGGTTCAGTCGCGTTGATTCTCGACCCAAAAATTGCTGGATTCCACCTCACATGAGTCCTCATGAATGGTGGCAGCAGCCTCAACCCGCTCTATCAGGATACAGTCCGCAAAATGGGTATCGATCCATCAAGGATCAAGCCCACCAAAACTAACTTAAAGGAGTTATACCAGGTGTAGAGACCTATTGCATGGGCTCAATCACATTGGAGGTCGTCTTCGAATCTCCGGACAACTTCCGAAGCGAAGAGTTAATCTTTGATATCGCCCCCTTCTGTAGTGGCTATCGCGCACCGCTCGGACGAACCGCGTTTGCTCGATTCAATGTGATGCCACACTATGCTTATCTCAAGCTCAAGATGCCCGGACCACGCGGTGTCATAACAGTCAATGGAAACACGGAGCGCTCCCTCCGTACCGAGGAACACACCGCGACCCTGGCAGTGGAAGTACAGAGCGGCCTTTTAAGGCACAACTTTAATTCAGCAGCCAAGCTCCCGGACACTATCAAACAAGTATGGACTACTACGCAGCACGACAGTCCGGCTCATCAGGAGTTAGACTAGCAATTCGACCTCCGTCTCAGTCCCGACCAAGTGGCGGCATACGTACCGCGCGTACATAACTACGCATTAAAAATACCATGGGCAGAGAGGGAGGCATAACCAGACTATGGTCCACAATACGGCTCGACCTTCCCGGGACACACATACTTTTACTTTACTTTTTATCCTTTTCAGGTTTCTTTTCCACAGGCCCCTCTCGACGGCCTGATAATCGGTCCTTTTGAAGGACGGATATACCAAGGTGGCAAGTAGCAAGGTGGCAAGTAGCACAGGCATGTGGGGGGTCTCTAGATGTTCTTCTTAACGATCACTCTACCTGTTTTCAGGACCCGTACGCAGCCCCCCTTGGTCTTGGCATATTAAATAGCCACTGTTGCTTATCGCACTATTTGTACAAATACGCTTTGACGTATTAATCAAAATTATAATGGAAACAGTTTGCGACCCAACTTATGTGGCACTAGCTTACTACTTCATTTTATTTCGCTATTCTTATCGATTGCATCCGTACACTTTGGTACACTGTAGTTCGCTAGGGGCTTTATTGCGCTCCATACTACGACAACAAGTCTGAACACTTTCACAGTATAGTTCGGCCCCCGAATTTAGCATTATATGCATCGGCTCTGAATCATGTCTTTGGTCAATAGTTGGGTTGCCCGGCTCCTGTGCTTACTACCTTACGTTCCGCTCTATCGGCTAGGGTACTAAAGGGAGAACTACTGCGATTGTGTCCTGGTTTATCCGGATGAGCACCTCAGTAGAGAAAGCCGAAAATTGAATGTCATGATGCAGCATGAGCCGGTCAGCTCTTCGGAGGTTAAAACATCGTGTCCCCTGCCTCATGTTACCATCAACCTTAGACGCATAGTTCGGGACCCCCTACCCGAGATCCGCCGGTTTTGACACCGACAGACAGTATGAACTAGCAGTACAACATGAACAGATCGAACTAGCAGTACATCTTAGATAGATCGAACTAGCAGTACATCATGGACAGAAGTAGTAGTAACACATGCACAAGAATACCACAACTAGAGCATACCACAACATAACATAGCACTAATCATGGAGAACAGAGCACTAATCATGGACACATGGATGATCTTGTTCAACACTTGCACACTAGCACACCATTGATTCATCCATGACCACTAACTGCCAACACTTTCCCACATGGAAACAACCCCTAGCATGCTCCAAATCCATCACAACTAGCTACTACAACATCACAGTCAAACAGATTGGACGACCTAACCTTAGCACATGGACATATCTAGCTATAACTAGAAGAGAGGAGGTGGTGACTGAACTTACAGACGCCATTGGAACAGCCGCAGAGGAGGTGCCTGGCATGTAGGAGAGGAGGAGGAGTCGACCTGCCGCCGCGGTCAACCGGTCGCCGGAGTAGATGCACCGCTTACCTCGTCGTGGAAGTGGATCCGCATCGGATGGAAAGCACGAGAGGGGGGAAATGGTGGCGGGAGTATTGCCGCGACAGTGCCCCTCGATATATAGGGCGATCAAATCGGCGGGCGGTGAGTCGAATTCGTCACGTCGCTTTTTTGGAGATGCGCCATCTCCCTCCCTTGCGCGACACGGCTCTGTGTTACCCTCCCCTACATCGCTCGAGCTTGGCTCGCTGGAAACGGCTATTTCGGCTGTTCCTAGCGGGCCTGGCCGAGGGGTGCTTTGAGGTTCATGCTATGCGGGCCAAACAGTAAACATAGACATCCAAACAACCCATTTTCATCCTGTGTGGGCTTGGCCCGACCTAATGCAGGCTACCAAATGCGTCCCTGCAGACCGCACATCCGAATTCCACAGACTGATCATAAACTATAAACTGGTGGGAGGTTTGCAAGAGTTCGAACCTTCACCACGTAGGACTCTAACAACCCTAGCCCACTCAAATCCTTTCTTCAAGAATCAAGACCACTTTTCTCCCACTTCGTCCATCTCCCTACTCTGTATCTGCACCCTCCTAACCCAATGCCATCACTCTACCACTTCGGTCGCCGCCCAGGCCATGCCGAACGCCCCTTCCCCATGTGCCCGCGTGCCCGCCTTCGACTACACCGCCGTCCACCCCAGATCCATCCGTAGCCAAGTATCATCTATCCCTACCGACGTTGTCCATGTCGGATACCATGCCCGACAAGTGTTCAACCAAATGCCATTGAGCTTCTTTTTACATTTCATTGTTTCTTTGGAGCAAGCATGATAGTCAGGTACTCAATGAGGGAGGATGAGTTGTTGTGTGATGTGTGGTTGACCAAAAGTGTGGACCTTTTAGGCATGAAGCAAGGTGACCGGGTGTTCTGGCTAAATGTGCATTGTTGGTTTTTTGAGCAAAAGCACTTCGTGCCTTACAACTTACATGTGATCCATGATTGCAATGTGAAGTCGCTAGCCCATCAGTGGTACACCGTCTCAAATTCCATCATAAAGTATTGCAATGTGACTGTACAAGTGGAGAGAATGTTGCCACCGGGTGTGTCAAAAGCAAAGATCCTAAGTTTTGCTTCTTACTGATCTACATATCGATCAATTTATTCATTCACTCAATGTTGCAATTTGATAATTATCACCTTGTATAACTACTACGTGTTGTCTTGCTGTACCAATCAATGAAAGGCATGTCATTCACGTTCATACATTGTTGGATGAACCTTAAGAGGCATAGGATCTATATGACCAACATTTGCGAATACTAATGCATTGTATCGATGAATTTCAAAATTTTGTTGAACATACCATTATATTTCGGATCTAATATTTATTATATTTAAACTATTATTGTATTAGAGTATTTGCATATCGTTTATGCATAAATTGTGCTATTGCTATATTATTTTGAGTGATCCGGACATAGGGACAAAAACATAGACGGGCGCATGGGGCACTACATTGGATGGATGGCTCCCGTATCCATGTCCATGAACGCATCTATGAACAGATAGTGAGTCCAATTTAGTGGACAGCATTGGAGATGCCCTTATCCGGCTGACCCTCTTGAGCCGTGTGCCGGACACACACATGCGCCACGTGTTGTTGTGGGCCCCATGCGCTCGTCCATGGTCCACCCACGTACGCGTCTCTAGAATTGTCTCGATTCATCCTCTACATTCCCATTCTCTCTCTCTCTCTCGGTGTGTGTGTGTGTGTGTGTGTGTGTCGCGCGCGTGCGCTCGCATCCCTCTCCTTCTCCTCTGGCTCATTGCCCTCACCTTCCCCTCTCCATGTGAATCATGTTGTTGTGCCCCGGCCGGACCAGCATCGTTGGGAGCCTCCTTCACACCCTGCAAGCCTACTCCAAGCACCATTCATCTTCATCTCCAAGTGTCTCTTCCTTGTTTGTTCAGATCTGACGACGATGGCCATGGGCAGCACCACTGTGGTGTAGTGATGCTGCCGTAACTAGTGACCGCCAGGGTTGCTTACCGGGGCGGCGAGTTGCAACCCGTGGGAGAGGGGATGGTACTGCAACGCGGGGGGGGGGGGCAGTCGAGCCGGCAACCAGGAGACACCGGCGCTGCCACCGACGACATCCTGAAGCTGTGAGTGTGGGGCGACGGTGCTGCTAGAACAGGCCACCAGCAGAGCTACAACCATCCATGGCGGTGTTGCGATCGACCGGCGATGAGCCTGGGGCGGCTGGAGCATGTTGTTAGAACCAACCACCAACAAAGCTACAACAAGGCATGGCGGTGCTGCGACCGTGGCCGCAACATGCTGGAACCGGCCGGCGATGAGTGGGGCGGCTGAAGCGTACTGCTAGAACCGGCCACCAGCATAGCTGCAACTAGGTGTTGTGACCATGGACTCACCATGCTGAAACCAGTCACGCGGGTGTTCGCGATGTTGCAACGATGGCTGGTGCATACTGTACCAGCCATGAGAAGAGCTGCAACCCCCAATGGTAGAGTTGCACTCAGCCACAACGATACTACAATCGCGACTGTCGCGTGATGGAACCATCCATGACGATGTTGTAACAGATGATGATGGAGCTGCAACTAGTCACCCAACGATGTTGGGAGCGGTGTGCGGCAATGCGAAAATGACAAACTGTAGGTCATGAACGAAGCGCGGTGTTGTGACCACAACGGAATAAGCTACAGCCGACGACTGAAAAAGCTTCAACTAGCGTGGCGAGCTGACGATCTCCTTCTGCCTGGCCTCGAACCGGCTCCTCGTCTTCTTGCTCATCTTTGTCAAGTCCACACTCATGATCGCTAGGGCCACCTCCTTTGCTTTGGTTGCGGCATTGGTGGCCTCGATGTCGAGCTGCCTCTGCCTACCGTGACATTTGCGGCCTCGATGTCGGGCTGCCTTTGCCAGGACGCCTCCTCCATGTCGATCTTCCTCTTTTTGGCTGCCTCCTCCATCTCAAGCTTCTTCCTTTGAAGCTCTAGGTATTGCTTCATTTGCTCGTCCTTGCTTTGTCTCCTTTTCTCGTCCCTCACGTCCTTTTGAGACATCATGCCATGCAAAGTCTCATGCAAGGCCATGGATGACACATCACGTATGTCGTCAATCTTGGAGTTGGTCTTGCCCCTCAGCCTCTTCGACGCCTCGCCGTCTCCACCTCCAGCTAACGCGGCCGTCTTCTTGCCTCTATTCTTTTGAAGTTCACGGTATTGATCTTTGAACTTAGGGCAATTGTTGATGAGCATCCAACAATGCGTAAGAGTGAATGGCTTGTCATTATGCCGGGCCTTGAACGCTTTCAAAGATTGAAATGCCTACACGATCAACAACAATTGAACATGCAAACATATAGAAGGCCGAAGTCTCATGGCCGTAGCAACGAAAGATAGAGCATACCATGTACCCAATGTCGAGACCACTCACGGGTCGTGCTTCAACGCTCTCAAGTGCGGCACAATACTTGTTGCATCCTTGTTGGATGAACAACCACCTCTTTTGAATCGAGGTGATGCCATGGTCGCTCGCAAATTGGTAGGGCGCAAAAAACTTTCTTTCATGGAATGTTTTGTGAACTCTTGTCCAAAAAACAAGTCCCTTTTGTTGCGTACCGGTCCTCGGATCTTGGCCAACCTCCATCCAACTTTGGCAAATCAATTTGTCCTCCTACTGTGAGTATGATCCCGTACAAATGCTCTTCTTCCTCTTTTGTGCTTCTGCTCTTTGGGTGAGCTCGTCGATGAACAATGGATCGCCCCCAATATCAATGCCTTCCTCTTCTTCATCATCATCACCTTCGCAATAGATGTCATCATCTTCATGCCACGAGTCACCATGGTTGTAGTCAGCATGGTCGTGGGCCTCATTGTCTTCATCGGCAACGTACTGGCCGTGGCCATCCCGACTTTGGGTCTCGTCGGGATCGTAGGCACCGCCATGCCCACCCTCGTAGATGACATTCTTCATGAACTGGTTGTAGAAGGGGTCGTCGACCGTTGGCATTGGTGTTGGCATTTCGTCGAACAGGACGCGGGGCGCCGGCATGGTGCCCGTAGACGGTGGTCGTGCTTGCTTTCTTTGCATCTCGACAAATGGCCGGCCGCCCTGTTGGACCCCGGCATGACGTTGAGGTCGATGACGACCGAGGGGCGCGGGGTGGATGGCGCGATCACGCCAACGTTCGGCGACCCCGAGAAACGGGTCCGTCCTTCGTGCCTTGGCGCAAAAAAACCGGGCGACAAAGGCGTGGTCCGCGACGTAGGCGAGGGGCAGTGCGGAGGCCTGGCGACCGACGAGCCTGTGGTCGCCAGGACAACGGCCGCTGCCGAGAAACCCACCGGACGGCAAATGCCAAGCATGAGGAGGGCGTGCGCTTTGTTGACGATGTCATCCTTCCCCTCGACGTCGGCCTTGCGCCGCGCGGCCTTCAACGCATCGCGCTCGGCGGCAAACTTGGCCGCGGCGTTCTTGCCCTTGGTCGCCGCCCTTCGGTTCCTTCTCTTGGCTGATTTCCCGTCCAGCTTTGTGACCTTGGCCGGCATGAGTTTCGACCGCGGCTTCTTCTTGGTCGCCGTTGCCTTCTTCTTCACCTTTTCGGGCGGGTCGACCGCCTGGCCGCCGGATCTTGGCGGGGCATCGGCCATGGACGTGGAGGGTGGTGGACGGGGCGTGGGAGGGATTGAGGGGGGGGGGGAGGGTGACGCGAAATGGGACGTCGGGATAGTGCTTTGTGCCACCGATGGGCGGGCCAGGGAAGGACAATCGCGCGCATCCGCCCGTCCGCGCGCTGTCCGTTTTACCTTAGACTAAGCCGTCTAATTTATCAGTTTTGACTCAGACGAACACACCCGGACAGGATAGTGTCGCGCGCTAGAGTTGGCATAAGGGAAGGAGGACCAAAAGGTGTGGAGGGGGGCTGATCGGATGGGATACAACGCACCGGCGTACCGGATGCAACCGACGGGGATGCTGGCGCTGGTCGACCGGGGCCTAGCATCGTCCCTGATAAACTGATGGAGCCTTAGCTTGAATAAAATACGAAAGTGAGTACTTGCTGTGTAATATTGATCCGTATAGCAACTTCTGTTTGTTCGTTTTATTCAAAAAAATGGAAAACGTGAGCATGTATGGAGCTGCTTCTCCATGTTGCGTCGCTTTTGTACGTCCAATCCTTCCTGATATGTGCTTATTCTCAGTCTGTGCACCGGTGAGTCCCTGATCTTCCCTGATCTGCCGTCGTCGGCGTATGGAACGGAAATGCGCATGTGTTCGTCAATGCGAGTTTTTTTGGAGATTCTCCTACTAACCATATCATCTTAGAAACTTTCCGGTCAAATAGGGTGCCGCAATTATCAGTAGGCGCTCATCCGCGTCGGGCTTCCCCACCAGCGATCAACCCCTATTTGTTTAGACAAGTGATATGCAGACGCAGCCATCTTGCCGGATGCGACCAGCGGTGGATCCCAAAAGGTACAAGCAAAACACAACGCGGCGATCGGAGGCCGCATCGCCCTCCTCCGGAGTCCACGGCCACGCCCACGTCCTGGAGCGCCCCGGTTCAGAAAACAAATGGAAGGGTCCATTTCATCGACAGGCCCCCAGCTAATCGTAAACTTTCTGGTAAACTTTTGCTTTTATAAAAATCGTAAACTTAATCTACACCAGCAAAGTTCCCTTTTGCATCTTGGATGATGATTGATTCCTCTTCTGACGCGCTGCGCCCGTGGCCAGGACAGGGCTGCTCTGGGTAGTTTATTTATGGTGTGTCCAGACTACAGAAACATACACAACTCTGTGTGTTCTGGGTTATTTCGTTGACTTTGGGTTAAGCAAGTGTTTGTCGCCGTGTTATGTCAATATAAAACAGGGCCTGACATCATGGATGGACTGCAGCGGATTAGAGTATTCAGTCTCCCTTGCGTTTTGGCCTCTGCCGCCATTGGTTGAGATAGAGCACAACTGTGCTGGCGGTGTTTCCTGTCAACTATACTATGCGCATTTCGCAACTCTTTCAAGCGAAAAATATATTACTTCGGAATCGGAATCGGAACAAGAATACTAATACTTACCTTTCAGAAGAGAACGTCATTACTACCTACTTACATGGCGTTTTAGACTTTTAGTCCAAAATCATCATCATCCACTTCCTCCGTTCCAAAATAAATGATTCAACTTTGTATTAATTTTAGTACACAAAGTTGAGTCATCTATTTTAAAACGAAGAAAGTAGCTACGTACGTGAGCACAGACAAAGAGGCCAGTTCACGACTTGCAACCTCAAGAACAGCAATAATAGGAGCGTTTGTTCCGCTTCTCCTTTTACCTGAAGCCAGGGAGGAGATACATCTCCGCCTATTGGCTATTGCATTTGATGATAGGTGTAGCTGTTTCTGCTTCCGGAAAAAAAAATTGTACTGGTTTCCTGTTCAATTTTTTCAATGGACACGAGTAATCTGTACGCTTTGAGGTTTCGGTGTGTGTTCTTCTCTAGAGGCGTGTTTAGTTTAAGTTGCAAGCTGGAACGGTATTGGTCGGACTTGCACCAGGGCTTTGTTCTTGTGTTTGGTACTTAACTGGAACAGAACCAGGTCATTCCCACCAAGCGAATATTCGACCGAGATCCCTATAGCAGTCGTTCCTCCAAATCGGCGGAACGACGCCGAACCGGCCTCTCGCGCTCACGTCTCTTTTGCTTTCTCCCCGATTCACCCAACCACGTCTCACCCCTCTCTCTCCCTCGAAGGCCATGGCGGCCTGGAGGTTGATTCGTGCTCGTCCCATGCGCCTCCATTGCACTCACCAAAGCCTTTGTTGTCGCCGCACCACGAGGCATCTAGCAGCGGGCCCCTTCTTCACCAGAAGAATTGTTGCCGTCACCTTGCCATTAGTTCTTTTTTTTCCTGCCAAAGCCTTCTTCGCCCCTAGGGCCGGGAAAACTTATTTGCCGTTTAAGGCCAACTACCAGGAGCTCCTATTCAACACCAAATGCATCCAATAGCACCGTGGCACACATGATATTGGGCTGGCCCAAACAAAAGAAGAACAGTGTAGCAATTCGTGGTTGCTGTAGCTGTTCGATCTAGCAGATCCTATTTTGCACTTCAGGCGCCCGTCACTGTGCATTTTGCAAACGGGCGCCTGAAGCGCTCCATGCTGGATCGGCCCATTAAGTTATATTTTCTTTACTTAAATTTCATGAAGTTTTTCCCAAATCGATGAAGTTTTTTTTAACATGATGAACTTTCGCCACTTTGTGAACTTTTTCACGGAATTGATGAACTCGTTTCAAAATCAATGAAGTTTTTTTTAAAAAAAAATACAGGAATTTTTACAAAATAGATGAACTTTTCATCAAATGAGATGAACTTCTTTTCAAATTCGATGAACTTCTTTTCAAAATTGATGAATTTTTTTTTGAAAATTTGTGAACTTTTTTCCTGATATAGATACACATTTTTAAACAGTGTTGAACTTTTAAAATTGATGAACTTCTCTTTCAAATGCAATGATATTTTAAAAAATTGATGAACTTTTTCAAATTCGATTATGCCCTTTTCAAATTGATGAAAAATTTTCAAGTTCACGAATTGTTTTCCAAAATCCGTGAAATCTTTGGAATTAACGAATTATTTTCGTTTCTTGCGATTTCTTTCGTTTTTCTCCTCATGTGTGAATGTATAAATGGGCCAGCCCACCAGCGCCGGCACATGGGCGCAAGGGAGCTTCTCTGGCGCCTGAAGCACCAAATAGGAACCCCCGTTCTAGCTACCGGTACAATGTAGCATCCAGTTTATAGTCTTTTTTTTTTAGTTTCGACCATTTTTATAAATATGAATATATTTTTGAAACATGATTTATTTAGATTTCTGTCATTTTACTTTCAAACACGAACATCTTGTGGAAATTCCAAAATTCCTTAAAACAGGAATAAACTTACAAACACAAATATTATTCATAATTCTAAAGAATTGAAATTTTCATTTTTCTAAAACGTGAAATTTTTTTAAAAAAATTGTAAATAAATAAAAATTATTTTTAATAAAATAACAAATTTTTAAATAGGAACTTTTTGGAAAACCATAAAGTTTTTCAAATTCAGCAAAATATTATTGAAATTTTTTGAAAATGGAACTTTTAAAAAAGCAAAAATGAAACAATACATAAAAAACGAAAGTCTTGGACCTGAACCGATCAGAAACCTTTGGAAATCACTAATTAAGGAGTACTCGTTGCAAAGAACACTCCACTTTCCCAGGTTGCGACAAGTGGCGCACATGCAGCACGTCACTTGTCACAAATGGGAGTTTTCCCTTTTTTCGTAGATCCGTTTATTCAAGACGTTTTATCTTTTAAACCGTGCGTCCAAATCTCGAATCGTTTTCATCATTGGATTCCTCGCATCGAGATCTTCAAAATTAGATACCATGTTGATAGGTTTTGATAAACTTTTTTTATGAAAAAAACCGGACGAAAAAACCAGGCAAAAAAACCGAACCGGGAGCACGGTTTTTTTCCTTTTCGAAAGAGGCACGCCCGTGCCTCTCGTGAAATCACACCCGTGCCTCTTGTGGAAGCAAAACCATGACTCTCGTAGAAGGAAAAAAACAGAAAACGCGTTTTTTTCGTTTCCGAGAGGCACGGCCATGATTCTCGCGAAAGCACAACCATGCCTCTCGCGGAAGCAAAACCGTGACTCTTGCGAAAGAAAAAAAATAGAAAACGCGTATGTTTTCCATTTCTGAGAGGCACGGCCGTGACTCTCACGAAAGCACAATCATGCCTCTCGCGGAAGCAAAATCGTGACTCTCGCGAAAGAAGAAAAAAAATAGAAAACGCGTTTCGTTTTCCCTTTCGGAGAGGCATGGCTGTGGCTCTCGCGAAAACACAACCGTGCCTCCCACGGAAGCAAAACCGTAACTTTCGCGAAAGAAAAAAGAAACAGAAAACGTGTTTTTTTTTCGTTTCCGAAAGATACGGCCATGACTCTCGCTAAAGCACAACAGTGCCTCTTTGCGAAAAAAACCGTGACTTTCATGAAAGGAAAAAAAAAGAAAACACTTTTTTTTCATGCAAAAGAAATCGAAAAAAAATTCATCGAAAATCTAAGGAAAACCGGAAGAAAACCAAAACGTCGAAAACCCCCGAAAATAACCGTTTAAAAAGCCAAAAACGTGTGCAAAAAAATAAAATAAATAAAATCCGAAGGGAACGTTCAGAGCACGACACGTGGCGAATGACTAAGAGCGCGCCAAGTGGCGCTAATCGTTGTGAGGCTCCCGAAGGAGCGCTTGTTAACTAGTAGCTCCCGGAACCTTCTCCCAAAAACCAAATGCGCTGTAGTAGGTTGGGCAGCCCATTTACATCGTCGTTGTCCAAGATCTGTGTGATTGGTCGACTATACACCACAGTAAGCGTAGTATAGGATTTGTACCAAATACTTGTTTCTTTTGTTAGTAGAATGCGATACGATTTCCAGCATGCTCGTAGGTAAACGACCGGCCTATTTAGGGGTTTTTCAATAGCTTCCTAGGCCCGGTTTTGTGAAGTTTCTAGAAGCTTCCAATTGCATTTGTGAAACTTCTAACATGTTTGCTATTTCTTACGCTTTTGTTTCTACAAAGATTTTTACTTATTTAAATATAATTTTCTTTTTTGTGGACATTTTCTAAATTAATATATCATTTTATTTTACCAAATTCATCTTTTTTTTAAAACTTGTCATCTTTTTAGAAAAATGACAAAGTCTTTCAAAATTAAAAACCGATCGTTTTTCTATCCTAATACAATGGACTAACAACTTCAAGAGATGGAGATAGAGAACGAGCAATCCAACCGTCATGTGCGAGCGAGCGTCAAAAGTTACTAGCCGATACATGTCGGGCGACCCCTCTGCGCCATAGCACCATTTTGGCGCCTTCATCGCCGAAGAAGAGCACTTCGTAAGGAGACCTCCTCTTTTTACTATTGTTTCTATTTTCATTTTTGCAAAATGTTTCAACATTCCAAAAACTTTTGGAAGTTCAAACACAATGTTCCTGGGTTTCAAAAGAAATTCAAAAAATGATCATGAATTCGAAAAAAATAAAATATGCATATTTCAATAAATGTTGTCTGTCGAAAAATATCAATAAATGTGAAAAAGATATTAAAATAATAATAATGATAGTGATAATGATAATAATTGACAAAAATGTGTAGTACGAGTTTAAAAAATATTTGGTGTGTATCGAACATATGTTCATCTTATATTAAAAAAGTTCATTATGTATTAGTAAAATATTTAGTGGGTATTACAAAAATGTTCAATGTATATGGAAGAGGATTTTCTATGGACAGTTAGACAAAAGTTGTTTAAGGTTTGATGGTGTAAAAGTTGCAAAAAATCATGAAAAGAATATTCTAGCATCACACCTATAATATAAGATTGTTACTTTTGTGCCCTGGATGAAAACAAATATCGTAGTGAGTTGAAATGATTGTTATTTTTGCCGAGGGCACCAAAACTCATATTTGCCCAATCGACTGTGGGATTCTCGAATGAGTATTTGTATCATATTTTTTGTGTAACTTTTAAGGGCAATGCTACATCTACATAAGGGATTTTACGTGATCTACGTAATGGGTAAAGGGACAACTTTTGATTGGATGAATGAAGGAAGGGGGCCCACCCAGTTAAAATCAGGGGGATTTATTGATTAGGGATGGAAAGTCCCGTAACCTTACATATGCCTTTACGTAGGTTTAGCATTCTCGAAATTTTAAACACTTTAAACCTCAACAAGCCTAAACGGGTTCCCGAGACAGCATTTATATAGACAATTTTACCCTTTGTATATTACAAAAATGCTTAGTCTAGAAATGCTCACCGTGTATTAAATAATTGTTCATCGTGTATTAGAAAAAAAAATAAAAATATATTGTTTGAAATTGCCAACAATTTTAGCAATTCCTGAACATTTTTTAAAAAGTGAACTTTTTTAAAGACACAAACATTTATTGAATTTGTCAATAATTTTTAAAACAAAAAATCCGTAATTTGAACAATTCTAAATTTAGAATAATTTTTAAATTCCCAAACATTTTTTGAAAACTCAAAAAAACCAATTCTTGAACATATTTTAAAACAAATACATTTTTGAAATTTTGAAAAGGCAGACATTATTGGAAATTTCTTACTAAAGACAAACATTCCAAAGCAAAATATAACCAAGAGAAAATGCAGAAGAGAAATTAAAAAGAAAAAAGGAAATTAATAAATGAAAATCAAACAAATGGGCGGCGTGGTTTGCTTGGATCTTATGACTGTGTGCACTGCAGATGGATGAACTGTTGAAAAACTATACAAGGGCAATACCAGGGCGATGTTAAAAAGCTCACCATAATTCCCAAAGCAATTTCATCACAGGATTTTCGAATTTGGCAGACTTTTTTTGGCATGCTCGGGTCTCACAATGAAATCAATGTGCTATAGCGGTCTCCATTGTTTACTAGGCCGACTGAAGGAAAAGCTCCTCCTTGCAACTATATTGTCAATGGACACAACATGGGCTACTATCTGGTTGACATTACCTATTCTCCGTGGGCTACCTTTGTTAATACCATCTCTGAGCTAGTTAGTCTGAAAAGGTCTCACTTTGCCCAAAGACAAAAAGGAGCTAGAAGGGATGTGGAGAGAGCATCTAGAATGCTCCGTGCCTGTTTTGCGATTGTTCGTGAATCTGCTAAACAATAAAATCCAAAAACCTTGTGGGAGGTGATGACATGTTATGCGACCATGGACAACATGATTATGGAGGGTGAGTGTGAAGACACTGCCACAACTCTTGAATTTGAGAACATGGATAATCCTATCCAAATTTCATATCAAAATTTGGCCACGTATGATGAGTATGTTCAAATGCATCAACAAATTCGGTATCGAGCAAAATATAAGCAACTTAGGGCAAATTTGATTGAGCATTTATGGGCAGCTAAGGTGGACCAAGCATGTGTGCTAGTTGAATTCAAGTTTAAACTATTTTAATTTAAAAAGAATGTTGGATTGTAATATTTAAATTTCACATTTGAACATTTTCAATCATATTTATGCACTTATTTTGAGCTTACGATCTTGAAAAAAAAGCAAAAAAAATTAGAAGACAAGGTTGGATAGTCGACTCTAGCATCACTGTTTGTAAAACTGGTCTCCACCGGTCCATGAACGAATACATTGTTGGGGTCAGCGTTGGACATGTCCTGATACTTCACGGCATTCAATTTGGGAGTGCATGCAATTGTGGTGCAGTCGACTTAATCGCAATATTCGGTCCGTTACAGGCCATTGGACAGTAACAAAATCCTCGGGGGTTTTACTGCTGAACAAGTTTGGCCATTCTTCGTCGAGGTGCTGGACACTATGCAGGAGAGCTGTATCTGTATACGAATTCATCCAAAGAAGAGCGGGGGGTGACGCAGGTGCTGCGGCTGGCGCACAAGCCTACAGCTTTGCTGAACGAGGGGGGATGACGTACGGTGCACCATCTCGTTCTTTGCTGACCATATCTCCACATGACGAACCATATGGACCGTCACCTATCTGAACCTCTCGTGCATCGCGATGTGGAACAGGACGCTCCTCGCCCTCCCGTGCCAATATTCATGAGCAAAGGGTACCAAAACTTAAGCCAACTCCACCGTTCGACCTTATCCTGTCCGCTCTTATCCGTTTGAAGTAAAATAGACAAACCAGACGGCCCAGCGCGCGACCGCAAATGGACATTTGTTCGCTTTGTGTCCGTTTTCGACCCGTCCGCGGCTCAAGTTTGCGCCGGTTTTGAGGTGAAACGAACAACTCGCGGACGGGCGGGACGCGCGCGCTTGTCCTCCCCTGGCCCGCCTGTCGGTGGGAGAAATCAAAACCCTCCATGCCCGATTTGGCGTCATTTTCCACAAACCCTCTCATGTCCCTCCCGCCCACCCCTTCTCTTCCCCGTCCATGGCCGACGCCCCGTCGAATTCCGGCGGCCTGGCCGTCGACCCGCCCACAAAGGTGAAGAAGAAGGCGGCCAAGGCGCCAGGAAAGCTGCGGTCGGAGTGCACGCCGGAGGAGATCACCAAGTCGGACGAGGAATCGACGAAGAGGAGGGAGCGGAGAGCGGTGGTCAAGGTCAATGCCGCCGCGGCCAAGTTCGCCGCCCAGCGCGACGCGATGGAGGCCGCGCGGCGCAAGGCCGCGGTCGACGAGAAGGAGGACGTCGTCAACAAAGCACACGCCCTCCTCATGCTTGGCATGGGCCGTCTGACCGCGTTCCCTGTAGCGGCCGCCGGCCCCGCGAGCACAGGCTCGTCGGTCGCCCGGCCTCCGCACTGCCAGACGCCGACGTCGCGGACCGCGCCCATGTCGCCCGGCTTTCCTCCGCCAAGGGACGACGGCCAGACCCGTTTCTCGGGGTCGCCGGATGTGGGCTTGTTCGCGCCATCCACACCGCGTCCCGCGGCCGTCATCGACCTCAACGTCACGCCTGGGTCCAGCAGCGGCGGCCGGGCGTCCACCGGGATGCAAATAAAGCAAGCACGGGTACCGTTCACGGGCACCATGCCGGCCCCCCGCGTCTTGTTTGACGGAATGCCAACACCAATGCCAACGGTCGACAACCCCTTCTACAACAGTACATGGAGGACGTGATCTTCGAGGGTGGGCATGGCTGTGACTACGACCCTGAGGAGACCCAAAGTTAGGATGGCCGCACCCAGTACGTGCCCGATGAAGAGGCCGACGACCGTGCTGACTACGACCATGATGACTCAAAGAAAGAAGCTTGAGATGGGTAGGCGGTCAAGAGGAAGAAGATCAACATGGAGGAGGCGGCCCGGCAAAGGCAGCTCGACATCGAGGCCGACAACGTCAAGGCCAGGCAGAGATAGCTCGACATCGAGGCCACGAATGCCGCCACCAAAGCGAAGGAGGTGGCCCTTGCGATCATGAGCGTGGACTTGTCGAAGATGAACGACAAGATGAGGGCCTGGTTCGAGGCCAAGCAAAAGGAGATGCTCGACGCCGAAGGCCTGAACTAGGTCATCCGATCGGCCGTGGCCGTTCTTTTTGGAGGCTGGCATGGGTGCCGCCCGCTCGCTGGGCCGCTGGCTGTGTGCCGGCGAGAAAACATTCATTTTGGTGGCCGGCTGTGTTGTCGGCCGCTGGTTGTGTTGCCGACGAGGACAACTATTCATTTTGGAGGTTGGCTGTGTTGCCGGCCGCTGGCTGTGTTGCCGGCGATGGACGTGTAGGCCGCTGGCTCTATTGCCGGCGTGATGAACCGGGGCCGCTAGCCTGAACTAGTGCTTGGCATTTGAAATGTTGCTTTTTGTTTTTTAAATAAAGCGAACATAATGGGGCAAATGGATGCGGCCACGCGCTGGGCGCACGGCCACCGCATCCCAAGATACATCCGAACACGACCCCAAATCCCTATCCAAACGAACAGAATCTAAACAAAATGGACGTCCATTTGAGATCGCGCGGTGGAGTTGGCCTTACACGTCCACTACTCTGTAAAGCGCACGTAAAAATTGATACCACCTCCAAAACGAAGTACTACCTGGCTGGGTGGACGTACCACCCTGATGCCTGATCTAGCTACTCGTATGCGGATTCGATTCGGAATCTGCCCTCGTAGTCAAAAAGGCGTCGCTAAATGCACAACGGCAAAGACATAACTAGTTAGGCCTTTTTTGGTTCATAGGATATAAATGTTGTAGGAATAGAAAAATCATAGAAAATGAAATGATATGCATCTCAATTCCTATAAAGAAAAAAAAAGAAATGTCATTTGATACATAGAATAGGAATTTTTTCATTGAGTCTTAACTAATGTTTTTTTTCCTTCAAAATGTGAAGGATTGATTCCTATCCTATATAGAAATAGGAATCAATTCCTATAAATCAAAGGGCATCAAAGAAAAAAAAATTATGCAAACCTATCCTATAGAAATTATATGACATTCCTAGAAAGAAACCAAAAGGAAAACCATCAATTCCTAAAGGGGGAGGGCTCACGTGCCACAACCGCGCTTTCGGTGGGCGAGTAAGTGAACAGGACCACATGCGCACCTAGCGGTCACAGCCAGCCACGAGCTTGGCAGCAATGGATCGCTGCCGCAGGAATTAACGAGCCACCACCCTGCCTGCCCTGCCACCGACCTCAAGTACGCCGGCTGGTCCAGAGGCACGGACTATGCGTGCATATCGGTCCAAGTATCCAATTCCAACCATCAATTTCAGTCCAGCCTCAACTACCTAGCTACGAGCCTAGGAGGCGCAAAACCAGCAGAATTCGGTATGCTGATTCATCTCTTTTGCACCATGTGTATGCACTATTTCATCACCCATGCTGCCTAACAAATTATTTATTGGCTGTTAGTATCCGTGCGAAGCCACTATTCCCTCGGTATCATATATTAGCTAAAATGGATGTATCTAGGCAACAGTGGCAGAGCTTCAAAGAAAAAGTTGACCGGCCAGGCTGAAAAAAAGCACACAATTTTAATGAATTAGTCACTACCCAGCCCCTTCTGTTGTCATAATTTTTCACCCTATGTTGACAAACAAGTTAGCAGCAAGATACTGAGAACGGCGACGGTGTGGACGAGCTCGTGCGCTCCCGCTAGCTGGACGAACGACTCCATGACGCGTAGCACAGCGTATTTACTGCTATGGTGTGCATTGACGTCGAGTACAGGTGATCCACCGTCCAAACTAACCCGAAAGTAGCGGCTCAGCTTCGTGTTGTTCCGTTGGAACATGAATGTCGGAGCGGCCCATAACCAAGTGCCGCCGTCAACTTCCGCTAGTAAAACGGCGTCCTCCGAAAGGGTACTTGGGTGCCCAACTCTGAAAAGTAAATGGGTACCCATGTTTGGGCCCATGGTCGTCTCGGCGTCGTTGACCAGTAAAAGAAATATATCTTCTTTCTCCCATAGCCGCCTACAGAGTAGGAGCTCATGGCGCAGATGTCGGCCACCGGAGGTGTTGAAGTCGAGTTTTTGTCAGATCCCGTCGACAGGTACACTTTTCCGCTACCAGCTTCTCTTCCCGTCGACAGGTACACGTTTAGCAGCTGATCTGTTGTATCCTTCTCGAAAAAGATTTCCACTGCCAGATCCCGCTGCCGCACAGCCCTTGGTTGCTTACGAGACGTACAAATCCATGGAGTGTGAGCCTGCTGAGTCCAGCATTGGTGATGTGGGAGACGCTCCGGTCAACAATAATTGCGATGCGATTGCCTTGTCCGCAGTAGCATCGGAGCATTCTACGGGCAAAGACACCCCTGAAGCCCCAGGCTGGAGGAAGAGGTATAGCAGTGTGCCAAATCTTCAGTTAGCATTATATGTGCAGATGACATGTTCTTGCGTTATCTTAAGACGAACTGTCGGATATTCAAATTCAGCCGTGTATCACATGTAATTAAACACTGCATTCAACGATGAGGCCTAAGAAATTCAATCCAATTGATGCAGAATGCGAGTCGGAAGTTCATCTAGCGAGCGCCACCCATGCGCTGACAGGATGAGTGCTTTGGAAGCAACACTAAGAAGCTATGCAGAGAAAAAAAAACTGACACTGTCGTAGTTCCTACTATGGGGACAAAATTTGATTCTCTTGGAGAAGCCTGCTAGAACATGTCCCTGGATGTGCATGGATGCAGAAAATCTCCTTGGGATATAGAGCTGGAAATCTGGGACTTAGGGTGTTCTAGAGCATCTGTCATCCAAGTGAGAGGAGAATATCCTTTGTCTTTAGGACATGCTTGCTGAACATGCAAGTTCCCTAGACGAAGGATGAGTATAACTGATGAAGTTTTATGCAGTCTATTGGCGAAGTTTTATGCAGTCTATTGGCGCCCATCTCGTACAGAGCTATTGCCGAGAGCGCCTTTGCATCTGACGTCATGCGCCAGAGCTGGTCATAGGGGACCACACGCAGCTTGATCAGCTCGCCATGGTCCCGCAGGCCCGTTTCCTTCCCTTGGAGAGCCTAATAGTCTCCTCGTCCACGTGCCCCCTATAAAGGAACATGCCAGTCTCTTCGTCACAGCCACCCTGGTAAAAAGAGGAAGATGTTTAGTCGAGGTATTGCACAACCAGGAGCAAGTGTAAGTTCTTAGAACAGGTGTTGAAATTGCGTCAGCATGGATCAAGAGAACTATTCCATTCCAGGTATATGATGCCAAATGAACATCCCATTTATAGAAGTTTTGCTGAATCACATGACAAAATTGCTATGCAGTACTCTTTGTTATGTTTCCAAGCAGGATTATTACAGATCTGCAAAGTTATTGCAAACTGAATTCATCCGGCTGTCTTCTGCTTTTTTGTGTTGCGTGTGATTCTCAACAAAAACATATGGGTATAATGAGGCAAGGAACCCAAACTACGTATATCAAATGTTATCATCAGGTCTGCCTAGTGCACGGAAGCCAATCAGTGTCAAGTTATGTTATTCTTTTTTGAAACAGAAGTTATGCCTTAATTGTGAACTGAAGGGAATGCAGGCCACTTACCAGTGATGGTAGCATTCTGGACCCAGTAGCAGGGTCCGGCGAAGCAGTAAGATCAACCATGCCCTCTAGATTTAACTTTATACCAGTTTCTTCTTCGACCTAGCAACAATCCAAGTATAATTAGCGAAGAGTGACGTATCCATTAACTGAATACTTAGTACTTCGGAAATTAAGTTGAATTCCTGGCAGTGGCAGCAAGATTGGTGTATGTCTTGTGAACCAAATCAAGCTAAAACAGGGCTAGTGTGACTGACTAGCTGCAATAGCATGCAAAATTCAGTGGATATAAACTGTATATTTGGGGAAAGAAGATACTAATCTCTCGGACTACGGTGATGTAACTCGATTAGGCTCGGTTTCTTGGTAGCTAAAGGTAACATTTTGTTTTGCGGTTTCTTGGAAGTTTCAGAGAAACATGAGTTACCTCCTTATGTTCACTAACTCCTATATCATTGTTTCAGCAAGGGTCACTTGCTGATGAAGATTTCCGAATCTCTCTGAAGATTGAGATTGTGTAGGTCGAAAAATTAAGGCCAAACCCGAGTAGCGAGAACCAATTAAAGGTGGAAGTATAAAAATCTCAGAAAACAAAGACATAGTAAGTTGGAGATTTAGAACTTTACATGTGCATAGCTATTCCCATCGAATTAAATAAAAATATCAATTCACCCACAATTCTGACCTAATCGATTTGGATGGAACTGCCACTTTCCCCAAAAAGTTCTGAAAATCCTGATGGAGACCATAGAAGCTACAAACATGCAACCGTGATATCTCTACAGCTAAATGCTGCTGCGATATCTCATTAATATTGGGCCAGTGTTTGGCAGACATCATATTTGGAAGTTGAAAGTGTGGATTAAGATTAAAAATTGCATATGATTTGTACAACCTACCGTAATCGTCAGTAAAGATAATCTGGTCATACAAAAAATCATCACGCATAAAAACTAATGATTTAATTTATTTTAAGATGAGCGACCCCTGTTGCTGCAGTTGCTAGCTGGTTGACTAAGACCTGGTATATATTTTACACATCATAGCAGCCTTTTTGATAAACTATCTACTACATCTTATTCTCTTGGTACATGGAAATGTTTGTGTACCCTTTTCTTTTATACAGTCTCAAGTCATAATCCGGTGAAAAAATTCTAGATCCATGAAAAGTACCTTTCTTCTAGTATACTACTATGTTATTTGGCTTAGCAAAATGACGTTGGAGGAATCAAGAAGGTAGTACATGAGATGACTTTTGAAGGAGGAAGTAAGGATGAGACCTCACCTGGCTGAGGCTGTACTAGAAGATGAGGCTTTCCTTCCCACAGGTGGCCTCGGCAATCTCCAGCAGCCAGTCCACGAAGCCATCGCTGGCTGGCGATGCGCGCATCGCAGATCTCTCCTTGCCCCTACAGAAACCCCAACCACCCTTCTGCAAATGAAAGGATTCGCAGAGCACGCATGGATCAGCAACAAGCAGGCACATGGAGTGGCAGTGGCGGGGGAGGGAGGAAGATACCTGCGCGCAAGGAGATGAGGAGGAGGAGAGAGGTGGAGGCGCCGGCGCTAGGGTTTGGGCGTTGCACACCAGAGTTGGGGCTCACCGGATCACGCCGCCGCCTCCTGCAAGGCGGACCATGGATCGAAACCAGCACCTGCACCTTCTCCTCCCACCTGCTCCCGGATCTGGATCAGCACCTGGATCTGCCATCTCTTCGACCTAACTGATCTCTCTGCTCCGATTTTGTGACAAGCTAAAGGAAATACTGCTGCGCCCCTAGGGTTTCTTCTCTCGATTTAGGGATCGAATGGGGAACAGAATAACAAGTACCCGTGGGCTGGGTTAAAAACATCTGGCGGGCCGGCCATCACGTCCCGTTCCAGTGATAACAGGAAAGTAACGACCCGTCGCTAGATCGCCGTCAAACCCATCTGCCGTCGGCCACAAACACCGTCTCCCACGGCGTCAGTGCCCGTCACGCACACACATTAACTCCCCTAACCACCCATCGGCCCCACATCGGAAATTACGTATCTCGATGGAAACGAACGCCTCTAGATACCGATAGCGCGCGAGCTCGTCTGCGCCAGTGAATTTACGCAAGATACTCATCTTCTATCTTGTTATGCAAGCTTGTTTCAGTTATCTTCATACACTCAGATGGACTTAAGAACAAATATTTAGCATTAGGTACCCGATTCACCAAAGAAAAATGCATTAGTTATGCATTAGGTACCCGATTCACCAAAGAAAAATGCATTAGTTATGCTCGGTCCAACTAATGGATAACAGAAACACATTCTCGGGAGATAATTACAAATTACCTAGCAGCATCGATGTCAGGAGGTGAACATAGGCTCTACTCGGCAGTTGTCAGCGGAGGCCGAAGCCCGGAGGGAAGGGAGGATGGGGCCATAGCGAGGTCGCACGGAGGCGAGCAATGCCATGGAGCTGGAAGAATGTCGTGGCATCGGACGACAGCTCAGGGGAGGTGGCGGCGCGTGTGCGTTTAGCAGCGATGAGGCTGTGCTATCTATGCGTTGGTGGGGGTTGGTTGTGCCATGCAAGATCTACGCCCTTGCAAGACGCAGGCGGCGGCGGCTGCTCCTACTGTGTGCGCTCGCGCGAGACATCATTTTGGTCTTCTCGTATACTCGATGATGGACTGGGCTGAGTGAAGCATACATAGTAATACAAACACACATGAAAATCATGGGCGGTCCATGGCCCGGTTCTGCCCCAACTAAGCTTCGCCCCTGCTAGGCAAACCAAAAGGGTATAAAAAAATCATCTTGTCGATTCTTAAGCCGCACCATTTCATTTACACACAATGTTCTTCTTGCGTTTTTGCTCAGTCGAAAATTCTCAAGACCTACCGCCCCTAATTCCTCAAAATTACCTCAGAATTAACCACATGTTCCAGAGTTGGCTACAAGTAAAGCATGTGAAAACATTTTCTCATCAATCAACCTTCCCCCTCTTGTATAGTACTTTCTTTGTTTTTATTTACTCCACATATTAGGTATGTCTAAAATCAAACCTAAAATACTTTCAACAAGTTTGTAGAAAAATATATTAACATATGCACCATCAAATCAATCCTATTGGATTCATCATTGCATATATTTTTCACATCATATAAATTAGTTACTGTAAATGTTCATATTGTTTTTTACAAATTTGGTCAAACTTTATAAAGTTTGACTTTACTCAAAGCTAATACGCGCTGTCGGTGTCAAAACCGGTGGATCTTAGGTAGGGGGTCCCGAACTGTGTGTCTAAGGTCGATGGTAACAGGAGACGGGGGACACAATGTTTACCCAGGTTCGGGCCCTCTTGATGGAGCTAATACCCTACTTCATGCTTGATTGATCTTGATGAATATGAGGATTACAAGAGTTGCTCTACCATGAGATCGTAATGGCTAAACCCTAGACGTCTAGCATGTATGATTGTGATTCCCTCCATGGACTAAACCCTCCAGTTTATATAGACACCAAAGGGATCTAGGGTTGTACAGAGGAAGGAATCTTCATATTCGAACGCCAAGCTTGCCTTCCACGCAACGGAGAGTCCCATCCGAACACGGGAGGAAGTCTTCTGTCTTGTATCTTCACGGCCCATCAGTCCAGCCTACGTCACATAGCCCGGATGCCCGAGGACCCCTTAATCCAGGACTCGCTCAGTAGCCCATGAACCAGGCTTCAATGACGATGTGTCCAGCGTGCAGATTGTCTTCGACATTGCAAGGCGGGTTCCTCCTCTGAATACTCCAAATTAGTCCTTGAACACAAAAAAACGTGTCCGGCTTTGCAAAACAAGTACCACACACAACCGTAGAGAGTATAATATTTCATGGGTCCCATCTACTGACAACTTTTGTAGCGAGACGCCACGTCTTCGCCCGGTCATTATTTTGAACCATTTTTAGCCTCCCGCTCCACGTTTCGAGATGCGGTTTTCATTGGCACGTCCTGTCGAAGCAGAGATCATGTCCCCTTATTGCGGGATTCTCATCAATACGGGCGCGGGTAATCCAACCGCGCCGTCCGCACGACCCTTGGGAAATAGGCGAGTTTTAAGGTGAGAGGGGAGGCGCTTGACATTCGCTGCCTTTATAAGAGGATACAGATCCATTCTTTCACCCACGCCTTCTTCCTCTCTGCCCATCCGTTCTCGGGCTTCAGTGCCCAAGCTTCCATCCTTTCCGCCTCCAAAAAATACTCCGACCATATCCGGATCTAGAGTGCAGGGCAAGTGGATGGCCTCCTCTGTCACGGAGAAGGACATCACGAAGCTCCGGGAGGCGGGATACTTGGCCCAGGAAATCGCCCACTGGCTTCCGGCCGAGGGGCAGATCGTCCCCACCCCGGAGCCTCATGAGAGGGTGGTATTCATTCCCCACTTCGTCCATGGGCTGGGATTTCCTCTTCACCCATTCGTCCATGGACTCATGTTCTAGTACGGGCTAAATTTCCATGATCTGGCCCCAAACTCCTTCCTCAACATCTTGTCATTCATTGTCGTGTGCGAGGCCTTCCTCTGCATCCTACCCCACTTCGGATTCTGGCTGAAGACCTTCAATGTGAAGCCGAAGGTGGTGGGCGGTCAACACGCAGAGTGCGGAGGCGCTATGGTGAGCAAGATGTCCAACATTTCATGGCCCAAAGGCACCTTTGTGGAGACCGTCAGAGGGTGGCAGAAGCAGTGGTTCTACGTCACAGAGCCCCGCGACACCACCTGGGCCGCGGCTCCCGAATTCAAGTCCAGGCCCCCAATGCGGCTTACCTCCTGGCTAGAAAAGGGCCTGGACTAGGCGTCGTTGGACGAGGTCTCCGCGCTGCAGATGCGCATCAAGAGCATGGTGGACAAGAACATCAAGCTTGTTAATGTGATCCAGGTGATGCTTTTTTGCCGGATCCTTCCTTTCCAAAGCCGTACTTGCAATTTGTGGGAGTTCGATCCGGCCGAGCACCAGACCTTGCAACAGTTCTTCGGCGTTACACACGAAGGCACTTGGAAGGTACTTTTTAAGGCCAGTGAGACGTGGCCGAAGATGACCTAGGCCCGTGGGTACAACCTGACCCATCTCGCCAGTCCGATAAGTTTTTCGTATTTCAAGGTGTATCCTTCACCTGTACATTCAAGAAAGATGACTAAACTTCCCCATCTGTCCTTCCAGGGCTGGGCAAGGAAGGTGGAGCGGATCCAGTGTCCGGCTCCGCTGCCTGAAAACCCAGCAATCCCACTTTTGACAAAGATGCTGGTTCCGGCGTCCTACCAGGTGCCAGAGAAGAAGGCCCAGAAGAAGGGCTAGGCAGGAAGAGGCGGCCTTCGCCGTAAAGGCACTTCAGACGTGATGTCCGAAGACGCCGAAACCCACTCCTCCCCCGCCACAGAGGACGACAAGGAGGAGCAGGAAAGCAATTCTCCCCCTGAGGGGGAAGGAAGAAGAGGACGGCCTCCACGGATCTGGAGGCAGATGCGTCCAAGAAGGGGAGGGTCTCCCTCGCGGATAACTCCACGTTGGGCACTGATAGCAGCTCCGAGTGGCACCCCAGGGAGAAACCCCTGACCGAATCGTAAGTACTCAAAGGCACTTATATACACATATATCCAACTTCTTTACTTCGTTGTTTTAATATGTCAAATCATGCGCTGCAGTCCGGCCCACGCCTACCCCTAGCGATCCTCAACTTCGGGGAATTCACTGGATCCAAAGGCGATGGACAGTGGGTCGCTTCCGGCGGCCTCCTCTCCCAAGGCCACGGACGACGCCGAGGTGTTGTCTCGAAGGACCTTCCCAGGCCAGGGAGAGGTACAGGAGGCTGTCAGGGTGGCGCCAGATGGTGATACCTCGGCCATCGGACACATGGGGGAGAAAATCCCCCTAGAGACTGGCGATGGGGGCCATATCCAATTCGGCCCCCAGCCAACTACTATTCCAGAGGCCCATACGGCTCCGGAATAAGGCAAGCAGCCTCCTTCGAAAGAAGGAGGTGCACCTATTCCGCCGGTGACCTCTATCCATCCAGAGGCACCGGTTACTCTATTAGAAGCATTGCAAAGTGCTTCCATTGTTGAGGAACACCGTATCCTTATGGGTATGGTGGTTGAGAGGATTCAGTTCGCTAAGAACGGACTGACCAAAGCCTGCACCAGCCTTTTAACAGGCTTTGAGGTATGCGACATAATTATGCAAAAAGGATGTCATAGTATAGACGGTAGCCCCTGAGACTCTGTCCGGTGTTCGAAAAGAAAATCCAGACAGAGGATCAAATAATTTTCGCAGGAGACTAACCATATGTGTCTATGTGAATAAGTAGGCATCGATGCTGGCTGCGACTTCCCATTCTGCCGAAGTCTCCAAACTGAAGCAGAGTCTGGAGCGGGCCAAGCAAGAGCTAGGTCGTGTGAAAAAACAACTAGAGGATGAGAAAGGTATGCAATGGCCTATCCAGATCTAGAAAGATATGAATTGTTTGTGTTGATCATGTTATCATGATATTTCGCAGGAGCTGCGACCGAGGTGGAGACCCTCAAGAGTGCGCTGGCCGAGGCCCAGAAGAGAGTGGCAAAGGAACAAGCCGCCCGTGAAAAACACGAGGCAAGGGTCGGGGAGGTCCAGCAGGAGCTCCGGGACGCCGTAAAGAAATGGGAGTCTTTGGAGCGCAAGATTGCGGACCAAGAGTCCGAACTTGCTAAGGCCCACCAAAGCGCACAAGAGGCCCGGGTTGAAGCCCAAAGCGCCCTCCAGGAAATCCAGGAGGCCAGGAAAATCACGGCCGGTAAGGCATTTATTATGCAGAGCAAATATGTGAAGAAAAGGTACCTCTTACTAACCCGGATTTGGAGTTCTCCAGGGGCGTTTGCGGATCTGCCGCGCAGTGTTACTGATGCCACGGAGTTCTTCCAAGCCGAAGAGGGGAGCTCAACAGAGAATCTGTTTTGGTCGCAATACCTTGCGTCAGAGCATTGATGAACCACAAGTGTAGGGGATCTATCGTCGCCTTTTCGATAAGTAAGAGTGTCGAACCCAACGAGGAGTAGAAGGAAATGATAAGCAGTTTTCAGTAAGGTATTCTATGCAAGCACTGAAATTATTGGTAACAGATAGTTTTGTGATAAGGTAATTTGTAACGAGTAGTGAGTAATAAAAGTAAATAAGGTGCAACAAGATGTCCCAATCCTTTTTGTAGCAAAGGACAAGCCTGGACAAACTCTTATATGAAGTAAAGCGCTCCCGAGGACACATGGGAATTATCGTCATGCTAGTTTTCATCACGCTCATATGATTCGTGTTCGGTACTTTGATAATTTGATATGTGGGTGGATCGGTGCTTGGGTACTGTCCTTACTTGGACAAGCATCCCACTTATGATTAACCCCCATTGCAAGCATCCGCAACTACAACAGAAGTATTAAGGTAAACCTAACCATAGCATGAAATATATGGATCCAAATCAGCCCCGTACGAAGCAACGCATAAACTAGGGTTTAAGCTTCTGTCATTGTAGCAACCCATCATCTACTTATTACTTCCCAATGCCTCTCTCTAGGCCCAAACAATGGTGAAGTGTCATGTAGTCGACGTTCACATGACACCACTAGAGGGATGACAACATACATCTCATCAAAATATCGAACGAATACCAAATTCACATGACTACTTGTAGCAAGACTTCTCCCATGTCCTCAGGAACAAACATAACTTCTCACAAAGCATATTAATGTTCATAATCAGAGGGGTTTTAATATGCATAATGGATCTGAACATATAATCTTCCATCAAGTAAACCAACTAGCATCAACTACAAGGAGTAATCAACACTACTAGCAACCCACAGGTACCAATCTGAGGTTTGGATACAAAGATTGGATACAAGAGATGAACTAGGGTTTGAGATGAGATGGTGTTGGTGAAGATGTTGATGGAGATTGGCCCCCTCCTGATGAGAGGATCGTTGGTGATGATGATGGTGATGATTTCCCCCTCCCGGAGGGAAGTTTTCCCGGCAGAACAGCTCTGCCGGAGCCCTAGATTGGTTCCGCCAAGGTTCCGCCTCGTGGGGGCGGAGTTTCTTCCCCAAAGCTTGCTTATGATTTTTTTCCTCGACAAAAGACTCCATATAGCCAAAGATGGGCATCAGAGGGCCACCAGGGGGCCCACGAGGCAGGAGGGCGCGCCTAAGGGGTAGGGCACGCCCCCACCCTCGTGGCCAGGGTGTGGGCCCCCTCTGGAACTTTCTTCGCTCGGTATTTTTTATATATTCTGGAAATAACTTCCGTGAAGTTTCAGGACTTTTGGAGCTGTGCAGAATAGGTCTTTAATATTTGCTCCTTTTCCAGCCTAGAATCCCAGCTGCCGGCATTCTCCCTCTTCATGTAAACCTTGTAAAATAAGAGAGAATAGGCATAAATATTGTGACATAATGTGTAATAACAGCCCATAATGCAATAAATATCGATATAAAAGCATGATGCAAAATGGACGTATCAACTCCCCCAAGCTTAGACCTCGCTTGTCCTCAAGCGAAAGCCGATATCGAAAAATATGTCCACATGTTTAGAGATAGAGGTGTCGATAAAATAAAATACGGACATGAGGGCATCATGATCATTCTTAGAACAACTATATTGTCATATGATCTCTTATGCTAAAGTAACAATTCAATCACAATTTCAAGTATGAATCAGAAACTTCATTGAAAACTAACAAACTATAATCTCAGTCATTGAAGCAATTGCAATTTATCATAACATAGGAAAGAGTCAATATAAGAGCTTTTTATCAAGTCCGCATACTCAACTATCATTTAGTCTTTCACAATTGCTAACGCTCACGCAATACTTATGGGTATGGAGTTTTAATCGGACACAGAGAAAGATAGGGGCTTATAGTTTTGCCTCCCAATATTTTACCTCAAGGGTAAAGTCAACAATAATAGTTCATGAAAACTCACATGCAATTAGCTATATATATCAAGATCTTTCCAACACATTATGCTTGCCAAAGGATAAAATGTAAAAGGAAAGGTGAATATCACCATGACTCTTTGCATGAAGTATAAAATAAGAATAAAAGATAGGCCCTTCGCAGAGGGAAGCAGAGGTTGTCATGCGCTTTTATGGTTGGATGCACGAAATCTTAATGCAAAAGAACGTCACTTTATATTGCCACTTGTGATGTGGACCTTTATTATGCAGTCTGTCGCTTTTATTTCTTCCACATCACAAGATCGTATAAAGCTTATTTTCTCCACACTAATAATTCATACATATTTAGAGAGAAATTTTTATTGCTTGCACCGATGACAACTTACTTGATGTATCTTACTCAATCCATAGGTAGATATGGTGGACTCTCATGGCAAAACTGGTTTTAAGGGTATTTGGAAGCACAAGTAGTATCTCTACTTGATGCAAAGAAATTGGCTAGCATGAGAGGGAAAGGCAAGCTCAACATGTTGGATGATCCATGACAATATAATTTATCTCAGATGTAAGAAAACATAACCCATTACGTTTTCTTCCTTGTCCAACATCAACTCTTTATCAAGTCATATTTTAATGAGTGCTCACAATCATGAAAGATGTCCAAGATAGTATATTTATATGTGAAGACCTCTCTTTCTTTATTACTTCCTATTAATTGCAACGATGGCCAAAACTATGTTTGTCAACTCTCAACAACTTTTATTCATCATACTCTTTATTTGTGAAGTCATTACTCTCCATAAGATCCATATGATCTCTTTATTTCTTTTTATTTCTTCTCTTTTATTTTATTCCCTCAAGATCATAGCAAAATAATCAAGCCCTTGAATCAACACTAATCTTTATTATATATAGCTCACGGACTCGATTACATAGAAGGATCATAAAGCAAAACTCACAACTAAATCATACTAAAACTTTATTCTACTAGATCAAGATATTATCAAAAGGATCAAACTAAGAAAAACGGTAAAGATAAAAGTGATGGTGATACGATACCGGGGCACTCCCCCAAGCTTGGCAGTTGCCAAGGGGAGTGCCCATACCCATGTGTTTATGTTTCCTTCCTCGAAGCTGGTGATGAAGGAGTTGTTGATAATGTAGGCTTGTCGTCCATCTTCCAAGGCATAGGCTCACCATCATAGAAGGATGATCGAGTCTCCGGAATCCTCAAATCTGCAGCCAAACTCATCCTCTTGAATCTATATTCATACTCACAGTTTTGGTTTTGAAGGTCATAGATCTGGGCTTGGAGGCGCTCAATTTTCTCGTGAAGCTTGAAGATGGCCTCCCCAATGTCCTTGGCATCTAGCTTGTGGTTGTTGGTGAACTCCGTGATCATTATGTGATTGGAGTCGAGTCCACACTCCACCATCTCCTGACACTTGAAAACTTGTTGCTCCATCACCTCAAGCCTTGTCTCTACGCTTCCGGTCCTCCTTGGTCCCTCCACATCGTGGATGTGCAACAACCCCTCACGCATCTCAATGGTTTGAGGGTGTTGCAGCACCTCCGTGAGGTAGGGGTTGATGACCTTCTCGAAGAACTTGTCCTTGGGGGCACTTGAAGACGCCATGTCGATCTAGATCTGTCACAAAAACAGCTCGAAACAAAGATAAGAGATATTCGCGTGACACGGTGGTCAAAACCCTCAGGAGATTATATAATGAATTTTTACCGACCAAAAGAACTATCATGCAAGAAAACGGAGTCCGGAGAGCGCACGGGGTGCCCACGAGGCAGGGGGCGCGCCCTCCACCCTCGTGGAAGCCTCGTGTCCTTTCCGGTCTACTTCTTATTTTCTTATTTTCTTAAATATTCCAAAACGGAGAAAACTTGCCATTAGAACTGTTTTGGAGCCGGTTTACTTACCGTACCACGTACCTATTCCTTTTTGGAGTCTAAAACGTTCCGGAAAGTGTCTCTTATGTATTCCTCCGTGGTTACGGTTTTAATAATATTAGTTTCAACGTTTATGGGATTACCTGAGATATAATGTTTGATTCTTTGACCGTTCACCACCTTCGGATTTGTGCCTTCGAGATTGTTGATTTTTATGCTACCGGAACGATAGACCTCCTCAATAACGTAAGGACCTTCCCATTTATAGAGAAGTTTGTTGGAAATATGCCCTAGAGGCAATAATAAAATGGTTATTATTATATTTCTTTGTTCATGATAATTGTCTATTGTTCATGCTATAATTGTGTTATCCGGAAATCGTAATACATGTGTGAATACATAGACCACAACACGTCCCTAGTGAGCCTCTAGTTGACTAGCTCGTTGATCAAAAGATAGTCATGGTTTCCTGACTATGGACATTGGATGTCATTGATAACGGGATCACATCATTAGGATAATGATGTGATGGACAAGACCCAATCCTAAGCATAGCTCAAAGATCGTGTAGTTCGTTTGCTATAGCTTTTCCGAATGTCAAGTATCATTTCCTTAGACCATGAGATTGTGCAACTCCCGGATACCGTAGGAGTGCTTTGGGTGTGCCAAACGCCACAACGTAACTGGGTGACTATAAAGGTACACTACAGGTATCTCCGAAAGTGTCTGTTGGGTTGGCACGAATCAAGACTGGGATTTGTCACTCTATATGACGGAGAGGTATCTCTGGGCCCACTCGGTAATGCATCATCATAATGAGCTCAATGTGACCAAGTGGTTGATCACGGGATCATGCATTACGGTACGAGTAAAGTGACTTGCCGGTAACGATATTGAACGAGGTATTGGGATACCGACGATCGAGTCTCGGGCAAGTAACGTACCGATTGACAAAGGGAATTGTATATGGATTGATTGAATCCTCGACATCGTGGTTCATCCGATGAGATCATTGAGGAGCATGTGGGAGCCAACATGGGTATCCAGATTCCGCTGTTGGTTATTGACCGGAGAGTCGTCTCGGTCATGTCTGCGTGTCTCCCGAACCCGTAGGTCTACACACTTAAGGTTCAGTAATGCTAGGGCTGTTGAGATATTAGTATATGGTAACCCGAAAGTTGTTCGGAGTCCCGGATGAGATACTGGACGTCACAAGGAGTTCCGGAATGGTCCGGAGGTGAAGATTTATATATAGGAAGTCAAGTTTCGGCCATCGGGATAGTTTCGGGGGTAATCGGTATTGTACCGGGACCACCGGAAGGGTCCCGGGGGTCCACCGGGTGGGGCCACCTATCTCGGATGGCCCCATGGGATGAAGTGGGAGGGGAACCAGCCCCTAGTGGGCTGGTGCGCCCCCCTTGGGCCTCCCCCTGCGCCTAGGGTTGGAAACCCTAGGGGTGGGGGCGCCCCACTTGGCTTGGGGGGCAAGCCACCGCCTTGGCCGCCGCCCCCCCCCCCTTGGAGATTGGATCTCCTAGGGCTGGCGCCCCCCTTAGGGACCCTATATATAGTGGGGGGGAGGGAGGGCAGCCGCACCCTAGCCCCTGGCGCCTCCCTCTCCCTCCCGTGACACTCCTCCCTCTCCCTGAGCTTGGCGAAGCCCTGCCAAGATCACCGTTGCTTCCACCACCACGCGGTCGTGCTGCTGGATCTTCATCAACCTCTCCTTCCCCCTTGCTGGATCAAGTTGGAGGAGACGTCTTCCCAACCGTATGTGTGTTGAACGCAGAGGTGTCGTCCGTTCAGTGCTAGGTCATCGGTGATTTGGATCACGACGAGTACGACTCCATCAACCCCGTTCTCTTGAACGCTTCCGCGCGCGATCTACAAGGGTATGTAGATGCACTCCCCTCTCCCTCGTTGCTAGATGACTCCATAGATTGATCTTGGTGATGCGTAGAAAATTTTAAAATTCTGCTAGGTTCCCCAACAAAGTTTGCCTGCAAAAAATCTTAAACGAGAGTGGTATAGTAATACATAATCACCTACATTAAACTCATGCTTTTGTATGCTTTTGTCATGCCATCTTTTAACATTTTCTTTAAAAAGTTTGGCATTCTCATAGGCCTGGGTTCTCCATTCATCAAGTGAGCTAATGTCAAATAACCTCTTCTCACCGGCAAGTTTGAAATCATAATTGAGCTCTTTAATAGCCCAATATGCCTTATGTTCTAGTTCAAGAGGTAAGTGACATGCTTTTCCATAAACCATTTTATACGAAGACATACCCATAGGATTTTTATATGCAGTTCTATAAGCCCATAATGCATCATCAAGTTTCTTGGACCAATTATTTCTAGATCTATTAACAATCTTTTGCAAAATTAATTTAAGCTCTCTATTACTTAATTCTACTTGGCCACTAGACTGTGGATGATACGGGGATGCAATTCTATGATTAACATCATACTTAGCAAGCATTTTAAGAAAGGCACCATGAATGAAATGTGAACCACCATCAATCATTAATTATCTAGGGACTCCAAACCTCAGAAAAATAACTTCTTTAAGCATCTTAATAGAGGTGTTATGATCAGCACTACTAGTTGGAATAGCTTCTACCCACTTAGTAACGTAATCAACAACAACTAAAATATGTGTATACCCATTAGAGGAAGGAAAAGGTCCCATATAATCAAAGCCCCCAAACATCAAATGGTTCAATAACGAGTGAATAATTCATAGGCCTTTCTTGACGTCTACTAATATTACCAATTCTTTGACATTCATCACAAGATAAGACAAACTTACGGGCATCCTTGAAGAGAGTAGGCCAATAAAAACCGGATTTCAATACCTTGTGTGCAGTTCTATCTCCAGCATGGTGTCCTCCATAAGCCTCGGAGTGGCACTTGCGTATGATCTGTTCCTGTTCATGGTCAGGTACACAACGTCTAATAACACCATCTACTCCTTCTTTATAAAGGTGTGGGTCATCCCAGAAGTAATGTCTTAAATCATAGAAGAACTTTTTCTTTTGCTGGTATGTGAAACTAGGTGGTATAAATTTAGCAACAATGTAATTACTATAATCAGCACACCATGGAGCAGTACGAGAAGCATTTATGACAGCTAATTGTTCATCAGGAAAGCTATCATCAATAGGTAGTGGGTCATCAAGAACATTCTCTAACCTAGACAAGTTGTCTGCAACAGGGTTCTCAGCTCCCTTTCTATCAATAATATGCAAATCAAATTCTTGTAGCAAGAGAACCCATCTAATAAGTCTAGGTTTAGCATCTTTCTTTTCCATATGATATTTAATAGCAGCATGATCAGTGTGAATAGTTACTTTAGAACCAATAATATAAGGTCTGAACTTATCACAAGCAAATACAATTGCTAAGAATTCCTTTTCAGTAGTAGCATAATTTCTCTCGACATTGTCTATGTTGGGGAACGTAGTAATTTCAAAAATTTCCTACGCACACGCAAGATCATGGTGATGTATATCAACGAGAGGGCAGAGTGTTGTCCACGTACCCTCGTAGACCGAAAGCGGAAGCGTTAGCACAGCGCGGTTGATGTAGTCGTACGTCTTCACGATCCGACCGATCAAGTATCGAACGCACAGCACCTCCGAGTTCTGCACACGTTTAACTCGATGACGTCCCTCGAACTTCGATCCAGCCGAGTGTTGAGGGAGAGTTTCGTCAGCACGACGACATGGTGACGATGATGATGTTCTACCGACGCAGGGCTTCGCCTAAGCACCGCTACGATATGATCGAGGTGGATTATGGTGGAGGGGGGCACCGCACACGGCTAAGAGATCCAAGGGATCAATTATTGTGCCTTTATGGTGCCCCCTGCCCTTGTACATAAAGGAGTGAAGGAGGGGGAGGGCCAGCCCTCTCTATGGCGCGCCCTAGGGGAGTCCTACTCCCACCGGGAGTAGGATTCCCCCTTTCCTAGTAGAACTAGGAGCCCTTCCAAGTAGTAGGAGTAGGAGGGAAGGAAAGGGAAGGGAAAAGGAGAAGGAAGGAAGGGGGCGCCCCCCTCCCTAGTCCAATTCGGACCAGCCCATGGGGAGGGGTGCAGCCACCCTTTGAGGCCTTTCTCTCCTTCCCCGTATGGCCTATTAAGGCCCAATATGAATTCCCGTAACTCCCTGGTACTCCCGAAAATACCCGAATCACTCGGAATCTTTTCGATGTCCGAATATAGTCGTCCAATATATCGATCTTTACGTCTCGACCATTTCGAGACTCCTCGTCATGTTACCGATGTCATCCGGGACTCCGAACTCCTTCGGTACATCAAAACACATAAACTCATAATATAACCATCATCAAACTTTAAGCGTGTGGACCCTACGGGTTCGAGAACTATGTAGACATGACCGAGACACGTCTCCGGTCAATAACCAATAGCGGAACCTGGATGCTCATACTGGCTCCTACATATTCTACGAAGATCTTTATCGGTCAAACCGCATAACAACATATGTTGTTCCCTTTGTCATCGGTATGTTACTTGCCCGATATTCGATCGTCGGTATCTCAATAACTAGTTCAATCTCGTTACCAGCAAGTCTCTTTACTCGTTTCGTAACACATCATCCCGCAACTAACTCATTAGTTGCAATGCTTGCAAGGTTTATAGCGATGCGCATAACCGAGTGGGCCCAGAGATACCTCTCCGACAATCGGAGCGACAAATCCTAATTTCGAAATACGCCAACCCAACAAGTACCTTCGGAGACACCTGTAGAGCACCTTTATAATAACCCAGTTACGTTGTGACGTTTGGTAGCACACAAAGTGTTCCTCCGATAAACGGGAGTTGCATAATCTCATAGTCATAGAACATGTATAAGTTATGAAGAAAGCAATAGCAACAAACTAAACGATCAAGTGCTAAGCTAACGGAATGGGTCAAGTCAATCACATCATTCTCCTAATGATGTGATCCCGTTAATCAAATGACAACTCATGTCTATGGCTAGGAAACATAACTATCTTTGATCAACGAGCTAGTCAAGTAGAGGCATACTAGTGACACTCTGTTTGTCTATGTATTCACACATGTAGTATGTTTCCAGTTAATACAATTCTAGCATGAATAATAAACATTTATCATGATATAAGGAAATAAATAATAACTTTTATTATTGCCTCTAGGGCATATTTCCTTTAGTCTTCCACTTGCACTAGAGTCAATAATCTAGTTCACATCGCCATGTGATTTAACATCAATAGTTCGCATCACTATGTGATTAACACCCATAGTTCACATCGTCATGTGACCAACACCCAAAAGGTTTACTAGAGTCAATAATATAGTTCACATAGCTATGTGATTAATACCCAAAGAGTACTAAGGTGTGATCATGTTTTTCTTGTGAGGGAAGTTTAGTCAACTGGTCTACTACATTCAGATCCGTATGTATTTTGCAAATTTCTATGTCAACAATGCTCTGCACGGAGCTACTCTAGCTAATTGCACCCACTTTAAATATGTATCCAGATTGAGACTTTGAGTCATCTGGCTCAGTGTCAAACTTGCATCGACGTAACCCTTTACGACGAACCTTTTGTCACCTCCATAATCGAGAAACATATCCTTATTCCACTAAGGATAATTTTGACCAATGTCCAGTGATCTACTCCTAGATCACTATTGTACTCCCTTGCCAAACTCAGGGCAGGGTATACAATAGGTCTGGTACACAGCATGGCATACTTTATAGAACCTATGGCTAAGGCATAGGGAATGACTTTCATTCTCTCTCTATCTTCTGCCGTGGTCGGGTTTTGAGTCTTACTCAACTTCACACCTTGTAACACAGGCAAGAACTCCTTCTTTGACTATTCCATTTTGAACTACTTCAAAATCTTGTCAAGGTATGTACTCATTGAAAAACTTATCAAGCATCTTGATCTATCTCTATAGATCTTGCTGCTCAATATGTAAGCAGCTTCACCGAGGTCTTTCTTTGAAAAACTCCTTTCAAACATTCCTTTATGCTTTGCAGAATAATTCTACATTATCTCCGATCAACAATATGTCATTCACATATACTTATCAGAAATGCTGTAGTGCTCCCACTCACTTTCTTGTAAATACAGGCTTCACCGCAAGTCTGTATAAAACTATATGCTTTGATCAACTTATCAAAGTGTATATTCCAACTCCGAGATGCTTGCACCAGTCCATAGATGGTTTGTTGGAGCTTGCATATTTTGTTAGTACCTTTAGGATTGACAAAACCTTCTGGTTGCATCATATACAACTCTTCTTTAATAAATCCATTAAGGAATGCAGTTTTGTTTATCCATTTGCCAGATTTCATAAAATGCGGCAATTGCTAACATGATTCAGACAGACTTAAGCATAGATACGAGTGAGAAACTCTCATCGTAGTCAACACCTTGAACTTGTCGAAAAACCTTTTTGCGACAATTTTAATTTGTAGATAGTAACACTACTATTAGCGTTCGTCTTCCTCTTGAAGATCCATTTAATCTCAATGGCTCGCCAATCAATGGGCAAGTCAATTAGAGTCCATACTTTATTCTCACACATGGATCTCATCTCAGATTTCATGGCCTCATGCCATTTCGCGAAATCTGGGCTCATCATCGCTTCCTCATAGTTCGTAGGCTCGTCATGGTCAAGTAACATGACCTCCAGAACAGGATTACCGTACCACTCTGGTGCGGATCTCACTCTGGTTTACCTACGAGGTTCGGTAGCAACTTGATCTGAAGTTACATGATAATCATCATTAGCTTCCTCACTAATTGGTGTAGTAGTCACAGGAACATATTTCTGTGATGAAATACTTTCCAATAAGGGAGCAGGTACAGTTACCTCATCAAGTTCTACTTTCCTCCCGCTCACTTATTTCGAGAGAAACTCCTTCTCTAGAAAGGATCCATTCTCAGCAACGAATATCTTGCCTTCAGATCTGTGATAGAAGGTGTACCCAACATTTTCTTTTGGGTATCCTATGAAGACGCACTTCTCTGATTTGGGTTTGAGCTTATCAGGTTGAAATTTTTTCACATAAGCATTGCAACCTCAAACTTTAAGAAACGATAGCTTAGGTTTCTTGCCAAACCATGGTTCATACGGTGTCGTCTCAACGGATTTAGATGGTGCCCTATTTAACGTGAATGCAGTTGTCTCTAATGCATAACCCCAAAACGATAGTGGTAGATCGGTAAGAGACATCATAGATCGCACCATATCTAACAAAGTACGGTTATGACGGTCGGACACACCATTACACTGTGGTGTTCCAGGTGGCGTGAGTAGTGAAACTATTTCACATTGTTTTAACTGAAGGCCAAACTCTTAACTCAAATATTTTACCTCTGCGATCATATCGTAGAAACTTTTATTTTCTTGTTACGATGATTCTCCACTTCACTCTGAAATTCTTTGAACTTTTCAAATGTTCCAGACTTGTGTTTCATTAAGTAGATATACTCATATCTTCTCAAATCATCTGTGAAGATCGGAAAAAATGATACCTGCCGCGAGCTTCAATATTCATCGGACCACATACATCAGTATGCATGATTTCCAACAAATTTGTTGCTTGCTGCATTTTTCTGGAGAACGGAGTCTTAGTCATGTTGCCCATGAGGCATGGTTCACAAGCATCAACTGATTCATAATCAAGTGATTCCAAAAGTCCATCAACATGGAGTTTCTTCATGCGCTTTACACCAATATGACCTAAACGGCAGTGCCACAAATAAGTTGCACTATCATTATTAACTTTGCATCTTTTGGTTTCAATATTATGAATATGTGTATCACTACGATCGAGATCCAACGAACCATTTTCATTGGGTGTGTAACCATATATGTAAACAGAACAACAATTTATTCTCTTACTTAAATGAATAACCGTATTGCAACAAACATGATCAAATCATATTCATGCTCAATGCAAACACCAAATAACACTTATTTAGGTTCAACACTAATCCCGAAAGTATAGGGAGTGTGCGATGATGATCATATCAATCTTGGAACCACTTCCAACACACATCGTCACTTCACCCTTAACTAGTCTCTGTTCATTCTGCAACTCCCGTTTCGAGTTACTACTCTTAGCAACTGAACCAGTATCAAATACCGAGGGGTTGCTACGAACACTAGTAAAATACACATCAATAATCTTTATATCAAATATACCTTTGTTCCCTTTGCCATCCTTCTTATCCGCCAAATACTTGGGGTAGTTCCGCTTCCAGTGACCAGTCTCTTTGCAGTAGAAGCACTTAGTCTCAGGCTTAGGACCAGACTTGGGCTTGTTCACTTGAGCAGCAACTTGCTTGCCGTTCTTCTTGAAGTTCCCCTTCTTCCCTTTGCCCTTTTCTTGAAACTAGTGGTCTTGTCTACCATCAACACTTGATATTTATCTTGATTTCTACCTTTGTTGATTTCAGCATTACGAAGAGCTTGGGAATCGTTTTCGTCATCCCTTGCATACTATAGTTCATCACGAAGTTCTAGTAACTTGGTGATGCTGACTAGAGAACTCTGTCAATCACTATCTTATCTGTAAGATTAACTCCCACTTGATTCAAGCGATTGTAGTACCCAGACAATCTGAGCATATGCTCACTGCTTGAGCTATTCTCCTCCATCTTTTAGCTATAGAACTTGTTGGAGACTTCATATCTCTCAACTTGGGTATGTGCTTGAAATATTTAACTTCAACTCCTAGAACATCTCATATGGTCCATGACGTTCAAAACATCTTTGAAGTCCCGATTCTAAGCCGTTAAGCATGGTGCACTAAACTATCAAGTAGTCATCATATTGAGCTAGCCAAACGTTCATAACGTCTGCATCTGCTCCTGCAATAGGTCTATCACCTAGTGGTGCATCAAAGACATAATTCTTCTGTGCAGCAATGAGGATAATCCTCAGATCACGGATCCAATCCGCATCATTGCTACTAACATTTTTCAACATAATTTTTCTCTAGGAACACAATAAATTGGGAGCAACATCGCGAGCTATTGATCTACAACATAGATATGCTAATACTACCAGGACTAAGTTCATGATAAATTAAAGTTCAATTAATCATATTACTTAAGAACTCCCACTTAGACAGAGATCCCTCTAATCTTCTAAGTGATCACGTGATCCATATCAACTAAACCATGTCCGATCATCACGTGAGATGGAGTAGTTTCAATGGTGAACATCACTATGTTGATCATATCTACTATATGATTCACGCTTGACCTTTCGGTCTCCGTGTTCCGAGGCCATATCTGTTATATGCTAGGCTCGTCAAGCTTAACTTGAGTATTCCGCGTGTGCAACTGTTTTGCACCCCTTGTATTTGAACGTAGAGCCTATCACACCCGATCATCACGTGGTGTCTCAGCACGAAGAACTTTCGCAACGGTGCATACTCAGGGAGAACACTTATACCTTGATAATTTAGTGAGAGATTATCTTATAAAGCTATCGCCGAACTAAGCAAAATAAGATGTATAAAAGATAAACATCACATGCAATCATAATATGTGATATGATATGGCCATCATCATCTTGTGCCTTTGATCTCCATCTCCAAAGCATCGTCATGATCTCCATCATCACCGGCATGACACCATGATCTCCATCATCCTTATCTATATCAATGTGTCGTCACATGGTTGTCTCGCCAACAATTGCTCTTGCAACTATTGCTATCGCATAGCGATAAATTAAACCAATTATTTGGCGCTTGCATCTTATGCAATAGAGAGATAACCATAAGGATTTTGCCTGTTGCCGATAACTTCAACAAAACATGATCATCTCATACAACAACTTATATCTCATCATGTCTTGACCATATCACATCACAACATGCCCTGCAAAAACAAGTTAGACGTCCTCTACTTTGTTGTTGCAAGTTTTACGTGGCTGCTACGGGCTGAGCAAGAACCGTTCTTACCTACGCATCAAAACCACAACGATAGTTTGTCAAGTTGGTGCTGTTTTAACCTTCGCAAGGACCGGGCGTAGACACACTCGGTTCAATCAAAGTTCGAGAAACTGACACCCGCTAGTCACCTGTGTGCATAGCACAGCGGTAAAACCAGTCTCGCGTAAGCGTACGTGTAATGTCGGTCCGGGCCGCTTCATCCAACAATATCGCCGAACCAAAGTGTGACATGCTGGTAAGTGAAAGTGCGTTATATCGACTAGAGGGGGGGTGAATAGGCGATTTTTATGAAAGTCTTCAAAACATGGAAGTTTCGAAGACAACCGATAGAAATAAACCTATTACCATGCAGCGGAAGGTAGACTACACTAGGTAAACCATAGTCATGTATTCAATGAAGTGAAAGCACAATGACTAATAGCAGCTAGGTAGTAAGGATCAGGTAGGAAGATATTAAGAAGCCAAACAGATCACACAGTCACTCAGTGAAGACAACAGATAGTGCAGACATACAATGACTTCACAAGGAGTAACAGTAAGTAAGGAGAAAGGAAGGATGAAACCAGTGACTCGTTGAAGACAATGATTTGTTGGACCAGTTCCAGTTGCTATGACAACTGTACGTCTGGTTAGGGAAGCTAGGTATTTAAACCTGAGGACACACAGTCCCAGACACCCAGCCCTGAACACGCAGCTCAGGACACCCAGTCCTCACCGTATTCCCCTTGAGCTAAGGTCACACAGACCTCGCCCAATCACTCTGGTAAGTCTTCAAGGTAGACTCCCAAACCTTCACAGACTTCGTTCACCGGCAATCCACAATGTCTCTTGGATGCTCAGAACGCGACGCCTAACGGGCTGGAGGATTCACAGTCCTCAAGTGTAATAAGTCTTCAGATCACACAGACAAGAAGACTTAAGTGATGCCCAATTCTCTTTGGCTCTGGGTGGTTAGGGCTTTATCCTCGCAAGGAATTCTCTCTCAAAGGCTTCGAGGTGGGTTCCTCTCAAACGACAAAAGCCGTACTCTAAATCTGAGCAGCCAACCATTTATGGTTGTAGGGGGTGGGCTATTTATAGCCACTAGGCAACCCGACCTGATTTGTCTGAAATGACCCTGGGTCACTAAGGAACTGACATGTGTTCCAACGGTTAGATTTCAAACTCACACGGCAACTTTACTTAGGCTGCAAGCAAAGTTGACTTGTCCGACTCTGGACAAGATTCGCTCTCATAGTCTTCACTCGAAGACATAGGTTTTGTTTAAGCATCATTTCAGTCATTCTGACTGGTTCTCTTGGACCCCACTTAACAGTACGGTGGTTCCTATGACTCAACACAGAAGAAAAAGAACTACGAAAGATCTAAGTCTTCGAGCTCCATAGGCTTCATGCGGTGTCTTCTCTTGTCATAGTCTTCAATGTGAATATCTTCATATACCACCTTTGACATCAATGTCTTCATACATTTTTAGGGGTCATCTCTGGTAGGAAAACCGAATCAATGAGGGACTTCTACCTGTGTTATCCTGCAATTCTCACAAACACATTAGTCCCTCAACTAGGTTTGTCGTCAATACTCCAAAACCAACTAGGGGCGGCACTAGATGCACTTACAATCTCCCCCTTTTTGGTGATTGATGACAAACTAGTTGAAGTTTTCAACGGGGAATATAATATGTGAAATTGTAAAGGATAAGGAATTGTCTTCATAAGTAGCAAGGGCTCCCCCTGAAGATGTGCATATAAGTAATTTGTTTTGGAATGCAAATGCACATGGCAGGTTGTGCTTGTGGAGATCCTCCTCAACTTATGATCACAATCCATTTATGCATGTGAAGGTATGTGAAGATAATGACATGCATAATGGAAAATGGACGTCTGCAAAATGATCTAAGACGACCATCGAGTTTAAGTGTTACAACTCAAAGAACCAAATGTATCAAAACGTGAGTTGTAAACACGAAGCAAAATATAAAGCACCCGCCCATATGGACCCGCTTGAAGACTATCAAACTCGTATGCTTCTCCCCCTTTTGTCAGTAAGGACCAAAAAGGTTCGAAGACATAGAGCCTCTACTCGTTCCCATGAAGAGTAGGTGAAGCAGCAGGGTCATCGTTGGTGTTCGGCGGCGTAGAGGAACTTGGAGCATTGTCGAAGCGTGCTGACGGAGGTGGCGGCAAAGTAGCATCGTCTTCATCCTCGATCACTCTGGCATTCACAGTTGCAGCAGAGGAAGAGAACTCAGAGTCTTCAAGAGATGGAGTTTGTCGTAGCATTGCCCTTCGAGGAGGTGTGGAGTCAAACTTGAAGTGTTCTGTGAGTGGGAAAACCAGTGAGCTCAATGATGTCAAAGGCTTTGGCTTCGTGATGAACGTTTCCTATCATCCACTCCAGGACCCAAGTCTTCGGATCTCTGTTATACCCGCGGATGTGAAGTGTGGCATAGAATTGGAGCAGCAACTCTTCATTCCAGTGCTCTTGGTCAGTGACGAACGGCAGCAAGCCAACCTCTTTGAAGCAATCCAGAGCCTCTTCCAGACAGGGCAGACCAGCTATTGCTTCAATGTCAAGACGCCTGTGTGGGAAGATGCGACCTTGATTGTAAAGAATGCAGGAGTAATAGCTTCGCTGCGGATAGCTCCAGAACCGATCAGATGATATTCTTTCCCTTGAGTAGGGGTTCCTGGAGCTATTGAAGAATGTGTTGTCTGCTCTGAAGCCATTGATATTGAAGGAGCCAGGTGCTGATGCAGGACCTGGGAACCTGGGCAATCTTGGGATAGGCTTCTGTACCTGAGGCCTGTGCTCAACATGATAGTCGAACTGGGGACCGGCAGCAGACGCAGGAACAGAAGCAGCGGGATCAGTGGCCTCGCTGACTTCTGGTGTTTTTGTTGGTGAGGGCTCCACATTAGCTTCAGCCATGACAGCGTCAGTGGCTTCAGTGGTGTTGGTGGTGGCAGCCTCAAGATTTTCAACCTCCACTTGACGAGCTGGAGGGTCGGTCACAATCACGTTCTCCTCGAGAACCGTTTCTTGGTGGGACAGGGGAGTAGCAGCTTGTGGGACTTCTTCTTCATCGGCTGATGCAGCCGGAATGTCTTCAACAGTTTTAGCTTCAGACGCAGAGACTTGAGGCCTTGGACCTTTGTGAAGCCTGCGCAACGCGGGCGACGCCTAAAGAGTTGGTGTTGGCTAGGCCTCAAAGTCTTCTTCCTCTTGTGGGCGATTAGCCCATGAAGCATCCTGTGCAATTGGCGTCAGTGGACGACCAATGCTGATGAGTTCATTGTGCGTTAGCACACAGGCGATGATACCTGTTGGTGCTCTAGCTGAGGAAGGACTGCATCATCTTCAACATGGTCATGGTGACCAATTTCTTCAGCAGCGATGGGATCAGCTGCTGGAAAGTCTTCAGCTTCACGAGCGTCTGTGAAAGCAGGCTCATGGACAGTCAGTTGATGTTCTTGTGGTTCAGCGTTAGGGTGAACCATGGAAATGGGTTCAACAATCAAGAGTTCTGTGGGAGCATTCCGTTCTTTCTTGGTTTTCCTCTTCTTCTTGGAGGGGGCAGTAGGAGAGGCTTCAGGATGTTTCCTCTTCCTGGCTTTAGCCTTAGCAGTCCTTGTCTTCTTCAGCTCTGAAGCGGTTGACCGGGCTTTTGGCTTCGAACCAGTCATGCTGGTTGGGAAGACAATGGGATCTGCTTCCTGCCTTGGTGCGTCGGGTTCAGCCGTAGCAGACTTCTTCTTCTTCTTGGCAGCCATCCTGGGGTCTATGCCAGGACGCCCAAGGGCCTTGCGCTTCTCAGCCTCATTGTAGGCTTGCACACACCTGTCAGCCAGGACCTTCATGCGCTCACGAGAACCCTGAGCTTCTGCACGTTTCTGGAGAAAGGCTTCCTTGAGCTCGTGCAGCATAACCTTGAAGTTCTTCACGTCTTGCACGCTGAGCTTGGCCATATGCTTCTTGAACTGAGATTTCTCAAAGTCAATCTTTTGCTTCAGTTCAACAATGCGCTGGGCGATAACTAATTCTGAAGCAATGGCGCCATGGAAGGCGACACTGAGGCCAATGGGTAGTTGCAGATCTTCGAAGCTGATGTTTGGCGTGTCAAACCACTCATCAGTGAAGTTGTGGATGATTGTTACATCAAAGAGAGGCAGATCATTGAAGATTGTTGCTTCTTCTTTGCTCTTGATGAGTTGCTCAAGAGCGTCATCTGCAAGATCTTCATCACTTGACAGATCAATGGCATCATTGCGCAGAATGGCAGCAGCTGTTAGCTCTTGGCCGGTGTGTGGCAGAGGCATCTTGACCTTCTGGGGCTTGGAGATGCGTGAGAAGGGCGACTGAGCTCCTCCTAGCAGTTCATCGCCCCAGCCAAGAACAGACCCTCGCGAGGCTGTTCTTCCTTGTATTGTTCATCATCACCAGCCCCAGGAGGCAATCCACCAACCACACACTGGAGTAGGGTATTACACCACAACGGTGGCCCGAACCAGTATAAACCTTGTGTCTCTCGTGTAGTTCTTTTAGTAGTTTAGATCTTTGTGAGACGGGGAGGTAGAAGGCGTGATCTCCGCGCGCACCCCAGTGTTCGAACCTTAAGGGTCTGCCGGAACCCGTGAATCCGACATTTTGGCGCGCCAGGTAGGGGTGCGCCGAAATCTTTCCTCCACCACTCCATTCTCCTCCGACCGTCGCGTCCATGTCCGACGCTCGTTGGGCCCGCGCCGAGCGCCGGGCCGCCATTGCTTCTCGCGTCGCCCAGACGGCCCCCGTCGGTGGGCGTCCTCGTCGTTCCCCGTCGCCCGCCGTCAACGCCGCCATCGGCCCGGCGGGGGGCGAGCAGCAAGCGTCGTCTCAGCATCTGTCCGTGCGCCAAGACGGCCGCACCGCTACTCCATCGCTCGCACCAGCCGGTTCTTCGTCCTGCGCGCTCCGCGCACCCTTGGAGGCTCGAGCTGCGCTCCTCGCGGCAAACGAGCTCCTGCACTACCGCCCCGTCGACGACATCTACGAAGAGTGGCCCGACCGCGTCACCGAGCTTGTCCGCGCCGCAGGGGGCTCTTCCGCGCCGTCCGTTCCTCTGCGCCACACCCCGCCTCGCGCGGGCAATGAAGCTCCAGAGGCGCACCAGCCGCCTCCTCTCCAAGAAGACGCCATGGCTCCAAGGCGCGTGGCCCCTAGGCGGAACCTGCTCCGTCAGGTGCCAGCGCAACAAGAACGGAGCTGCCAAGAAGTCCCTCGCCCGCAAGGAGCTACCCGGGCGCTCCCTGCTCCGGCGCGCCGCGACCCTGCTCCAGCTCCGGCGCGCCAAGACCCCGCTCTGCTCCTAGCTGCAGTGCGTGGGGACCCTCAAGACCAAGCTCTTCACCAGCCGAAGCCTTTCGTGGCCACCGCCGGCTGTCGTGCCTACACCACTGAGCTGCGCAGCGTCGCGTGGCCCGGCAAGTTCAAGCCAGACCTGCCTCCTCGCTACGACGGCACAACTGATCCCGCAGAGTTCCTCCAGCTCTATGAGCTGGGCATCGAGGCTACCAGTGGGGATGAAAAGGTCATGGCGAACTGGTTCCCCATGGCGCTGAAGGAAGGAGCTCACACCTGGCTCCTGAATCTGGCTCCGGGCACGATCTCCTCCTGGGACCAGATGCGCACCCGCTTCATCGCCAACTTTCAAGGTACCCGCGACCGGCCGCCCGCCGTGAGCGACATGCGCCGCATCAAGCAACAACCCGGAGAGACCCTGCAAAAGTACATCCAGCGCTTCAACAGTGCGCGCCTCAAGATCCCCAAGGTGTCCGAGGAAGCCATCATCTCGGCCTTCTCCGATGGCATGCGCGACGTCAAGATGAAGGAGGAGCTAGCGATGCATGAAGACCTCTGCACCTCCCTGGAGCTGTTCAACTTGGCGAAAAAGTGCGCCAGGGCTGAGGAGGGACGTCTCTCCCTCCTCGAGCTGCCTGCCGCAGACCCAAAAGAGAAGAAGCCCAAGGCCAAGGACGTGAAGCGCAAGGGGGCTGCCGTACTCGCGGCAGAACCAGACACCAAGCGGGGCAAGGATCTGCCCGAATCCTCCAGAGGCAGCCGGTACTGCGTGTACCACGACCTCCACACCCACAACACCAACGAATATCAAGAACTCCGCGCCGTGCGAGAAGGAAGGATCGGTCGTCGCCCTGACCGTGCTGACCGGGGCTACGTCCAAGGAGGAGGAAGAAACCCAGGACGCTGGGAGGATCGCGGCCCGCGCCAGGGGTGGCGCGACCAACCTCGCGAGGACCGCTGGCGGGACCTGCCTCGCGAGGGGGACTGGAGGGATCAGCCTCGTGAGGATCGCCCTCATGGCAACGCAGGCCTACCTCCGCTGCCGCCTCAGCCAAGGAGGAACAAAGACCGCCATCAAGACGAGGGGGCTGGGGGCTTCCAAGAGCCACGCGCAATCGCCTGCATCCTGGGCGGAGCTCAAGCCCCAGCCTCTCAACGTATCTTCAAGCAGTTTGCCCGTGAAGTGAATGCAGTTCTCGCCAAGCTCGAATCAACGCGCCCCCTCAGGTGGTCGGCATGCGCCATCACGTTCAGCTTAGTAGACCAGCTCAAGTGCGCGGCCACGGCAGGAGTCCTCCCAATGCTTTGCTCCCCAGTCATCAGCAACGTGCTGGTCACCAAGACCCTCATCGACGGCGGGGCAGGACTCAACGTCCTGTCCGTGGAAACATTCAACAACCTCCAAGTGCCCTATGACCAGCTTCAGCCAACCAAGCCTTTCTCCGGAATCACCGACGGTTCCACAGTCCCGATCGTGCAGGTCTGCCTCCCTGTCACCTTCGAGGCCCGCAGCAACTACCGCGCCGAGCTCATTGACTTCGACGTCACCCACATCCGCCTGCCATACAACGCCATCCTCGGGTACCCAGTGCTGGCCAAGTTCATGGCCGTGACTCACCACGGCTACAACGTCCTCAAGATGCCAGGAAGTGGCGGCGTCATCACGGTGCCTTGTGAAGAGAAGGATGCAGTGTGTTCCCTGGAGCGAGCCTATCAGGCCGCGTCGCTAGAAGACCCAGATCGCGGAAGCAGGAGGCTTCCTAAGACCACCCCCAAGAAGAAGAAGACATCGTCAGGCTCAGCCCCTCAGGAGGCAGGCCCCTCAGGGCCCGTGTCTGCCCAGGGGGACCCCCCATCCATCGCATAGGAAAGCGCGCCCAGCACCCTCCTCAGGCAGGGCTCGGGGGCTCTCACCTGGAGGGCCACCGACCTAGCCAGGGTCACGAGGGAGGCGCTTGGGCACCATGTGGAGGCGTGCTTCGAAGCACGTTTCCCTCGAGAAGGAGCCAGGCAAGGAAGGTTAGACCAGCAGGAGTTCGTTAATGAGGTCATTCAAGAACTACAGGAGTCAAGGATCATGAGAGGTTGCCGCCGCCTACCAGCTGTGGCCCCACATCCAGGCGAGGATGGTGGGCTGCGCGTCTGCGTCGACGTACCAGGGCTCAATCAGATCGCCACGATGGAGCGTCTCTGGCCCTCGAAAGTGGAGCGCTGCGGGGGTCCACCCCACAGCTATGTTCGCATGCCTTACGGCCTGCCGAGCATGGCTGTGGCGTACCAACGCCTAATGAGGGGCATCATGGAGGCTCAGGAAGATAGGCATTCCGCGGCCTTGGCGGAGATGAAGACAGCTCGCGAGGAGTCACCAGTGCCTCCGGAGCCTCCCGAGGCCCCGGGGCCTGGGGGCTCGTGAGGATCAGCTTCCGCAGCCCACCGAGTCTGCTGCACCAACGCCACTTCGCCGACGACATCCTCAGGTGACATCTTTCAAGCTTCATTCCCAGCTGGGAGCACCCTCCCAGGGTTGCATCACTCCCAGGCCGCGTGGGTCCGTCCCTGCGGCATGGATCCCCTTTTATTTTTCGGTCGATAGTTCGCCTTGTTGGGGGCGCCCCTCGGGCTGCATCATCCCCAAGCCGCTCGGGCTAGGCCCAGCGGCGTGTATCTCCCTCGCGTTTATTTCCAACTATGCATCGCCTATCATGCTTGATTGCTTGATGCCTGTCCGCGGCATCCTTTCTTCTCCATGTCGGCCACTTGCACGTTAAAGGGGGGGTGCTTGAGCATCGCGACTCAGGGCTCTTACTGGCTCTCCAGCCCTCACCCTCTGGCCTTGTCCACGGCATCGTGACCTGGTATACCAGCGACAGCTGAGACAAGCTCGAGGCCCGGGACCCGAGGACGTAGAGTACCGGCATCTAACCAAATTTTGCAGGGACACATATCAAGATACGGCCCAGTGCCAGGCGCAACCCGCCTAGAGGTAGGGCCTCATGAGCCCCGCGCTGGCTCACGGGTGCCCTGATACGCCTCACCTACTCCAACCAGCAAGCTCTTGAGCGACTAACGATCGACTAATGACTGCCATGGCAACCCCATCTTCTTTCTGTGATGAACCTGCAGGATCCTTGGAGGGAAATGCGCTAGCCAAGGCCCTCACGGAGTTCCCTTCATCCCCGCCCGCACGAACCGCTTGCACGTTAAAGGGGGGCGCCTGAGCATCGCGACTCAGGGCTCTTACTGGCTCTCCAGCCCTCACCCTCTGGCCTTGTCCACGGCATCGCGACCTGGCATACCAGCGACGGCTGAGACCAACTCGAGGGCCGGGACCCGAGGACGTAGAGCAGAAAGGGGAGCAGAGGCGAGGGAGAAGGGGCGCGTGAGGACCTCGCCGAGCAACTCCGTCCCAACTACCCCACGGACCCGACAATGCGCTGGGGGCGATCCCCAGTCCTCAAGATAAGTCACCATCCAAAGCACTGGCTACCGTGGCACTACCCCCGCACCCAAAGCAATTCCGTACTAGCAATGTTGCTTCCCTTTCTCACCAAGCGACGACTGCTTGGGCGCCAAAGGGGACCTCCTGAGCATCGCGACTCAGGGGCTCTTACCGGACCCCGGGTCGCTCACCTCCTGGCCTTGACCACGGCATTGCGACCTGGCATACCAGCAACGGCTGACGCCGCCTTGGGACTGGGACCTGTCGACGCAGAGCACCAAGCCCTCGCGAGGTTCGAAAGGGAGAACTAAGCTAAGACGAAATCAGCAACTCACACAGCTCTGCGGCAAAGGTTATGTATTAACAAACGAGACTACAGGCACCTTACAAGCCCCTGTGGGGCGCATTTTGATTCCTCGCAGGGAACGGATCCTAAGGGGTGCTAACTACACGAGCTCCTGCAAAAGATGCCACCATCAATAGTGGGCTGTCAGGTGCCGGCGCCAACCCCATCCAGATCAGGGTCGGCGACGTCCCGACGAGCCCGCCCTGCTCCGGGAGCGGCGCCGACTCGGGGGCTCGTAGCTGTCGTCGCTCGTCTCCGGAGTCGCGAAGATTTCGCCGGAGTCGCTGGACCCTCCGGCACCTCCGCCAAGGGAGCGGTCGACGGGCCTGGCCCTCACCAGGGCAAGGTCCTGGCCACCTCTCCCGGAGCAACACTCTAGCCGGCGCCCGTTCGCATCGAAGACCTTGAAGAACATCACCGCAGCGCCATCGTACTCCAGGTGGACCGCGAAGACGCCCCTTTCCCTGCAAACCCGGGCGATTTCTCTCCAGCCGCGGGACAAGTAGACCTCGCCCAGGGCAGCGACCACGACCTCTGCTTCGGTCGCGAGGGCGCTGCAGCCGGCGTGCTGCAGCCAGAGCTCCAGGGGCCCTCCTGGAGGGATGATGGAGGCAAAGAAGGGAGGCAGACGGATCCAGGACTGGAGAGGAACGATGACGTGGAGCATGAACTCTTGGGAGGAGCCCTCGGCATGGACTCCAGGAGGAACAACCCACGCCTTCGTGACCCGACGGCGCCTACGACGGCGCCGACCGCGGAGATCGGCATCGACACCTTCAGGGCCCTCGACGTGGGTATATAAGGGAAGTGGGAACCCCGGCGGAGCCCGCTCGCACCAGGGCCTTGGCACCACCTCATGGTCTTCCTCGCCCCGGCTGCAAAGGGCGAGCCGTTTCTTCGGCAGGAGCGGGTCTGGCCCCTCTCGAGGAGCCTTTTCCTTCTCCGCTGCAGAGAACCGGCGGATCGGAGCCATCATAGCAAGACGGAGCAAGGATCGGGAAGAAGGAGAAGCCAGGAGGAATGGACTGGAAGGGCACGCACAGCTTCGTACTTATAGCCGGCGAAGACCAACCGCCGGCCTCCATGATCACAGGTAATCATGACACGATTTGCATGCAGGGACTTGTCCACCTCGCGTGGTCACCGAGGCATCGTGGGGAAGTGGAGACGCCCGCGTCCCATCAACCGCCACACGGCGCCCAAGACCGCAGGCTGTTAGGGCCCGCGGCGCTTCACCCTTGGCCCTTTCGCCTCTCGGCACGGCCAAGTCCATGCGCGCCTTGGGCCCCGGGGCTACTGTCGGCGTTCTGGGAATGGGGGTCCCCAGACTTGCCTGCCTGCGGCCTGTGGCGTGGCTCAAAGGAGGCCCAGCATGGCCCATCTTCATCAACACAAGACTCCAGACCCTCGCGAGGGGCCAAGCCTCGCGGGGCGGACGACACGGCGCATCCTCAGGCACAGCCTCCTCAGGCTGGCTCGCGAGGAGGCGGAGAAATCAAGGCGGGGTACCTCGCGAGGTGCCCATGACGAAAGCCATGACGATCGAGGGTGCCAGGCGGGCGCCAGCACGCGCAACGTCCTTCTTTCCTCTTTGGTGCAAAGGGGCAAGCGCAGCCGCGGAGTACCGAGGCATCAGGCAAAGGTTGCCATTTCGGTGCAACGAGACCAAGACCAGGCGGACTACAAGACGGAGGTCACCATGGAGCCCAGCACGGCGTCACCGCAGAGCCTTTCGCAGGCAAAGACCAACTTTAGTCAGGATAAGTGTACTTGCTGTTCCCCTTCAAATTAGCCCGCCATTGTTGCCTCCTTTCCCACTCAATATTTGGGAAGAGGACCAGGGCCTCTATAAATAGGACTAGCCACTCCCAGAGAAAGGGGGATGGGATCAGATCGGAAGAGGGGATCGAATCGGGATCAGACCAAGGGGGTTGGTTCGTTCGGTTCGCAATCAGAGAGAGAGAGAGAGAAGGGCGACTGAGCTCCTCCTAGCAGTTCATCGCCCCAGCCAAGAACAGACCCTCGCGAGGCTGTTCTTCCTTGTATTGTTCATCATCACCAGCCCCAGGAGGCAATCCACCAACCACACACTGGAGTAGGGTATTACACCACAACGGTGGCCCGAACCAGTATAAACCTTGTGTCTCTCGTGCAGTTCTTTTAGTAGTTTAGATCTTTGTGAGACGGGGATGTAGAAGGCGTGATCTCCGCGCGCACCCCAGTGTTCGAACCTTAAGGGTCTGCCGGAACCCGTGAATTCGACACCTTGAACCAAGATATGGGTGATGAGACCTTCAAGGTTGTAGAAAGGACCGACGACATTGGGTTCTGCATCTCGTGTGCCGTCAGCCCTTGGAGCAGAAGGACCAGGGTTGAAGTCTAGTCCCAATGTCTTCTTGTTCTGCTTTGCTGAGTTCTGGGCAAACTGAAAGTTGCGCTCGAACAGAATGTCGTCACGACACCATAGCAGTGATGATGGGTCAGCATCTGCAGTCCGTGGTCCACGGACCATGCAGGGATAGAAGCCTTGTTCAATGGCTTCATCTCTGGTCCTGGGTTGAAGATTTTTATAGAGGATGTCACCCCACGGTCGCTTGATGGCATTTTTCTCAGCATATTCCTGGGTCACAAACTGGTATTTGAACCATTGTTCTGCCCAATATCTTCGAATCCATTGGATTCGGGTCTTGCGCTGATTGTAATCCTCTTCAGGATCTGTCTTGTAAAGTTCTGAGAGGTCATCAAGCAGATCTCTTGATATCTCTTGATGTTTCTCCACGACGCTTTCTTCCACCCTTCCTTGCTGCTTTCTCTAAAGCCATGAACTTTAAACTGAAAGGCTTCAATACGTTCAAAGGCTTCAAGGGCTTTCGCTTGCTGGACAGACATGAACTGGCTTCGGGAGAATTTATGTGATACTGTAAGAATTCTGTAAATGAATGCAGACTATGAGAACCAAGGGATTCTCCCACGGACATGTACCTGTGACAGCATTAAGGTGCGAGGGAAGGGGAAGAGGTCATATGCATTCTCAGAAGGTTTTGAAGATAAATCAGTTTAGAAGACATTGACCTCATCGTGCGAAGACATTCACTCATAGATAAGGAGTTGGTTCCAGATTTGTACAAATCCACATATCAGTACAAGTGAGGAATCTACTACTTTGTGAGGCATAAGTGAATATACTAGGCATGTAATGAGATGCAGTATGAAAGAGATCCAACTTGTGTGAATAGAAACTGCTTGTGGTAGAAAGTGATAAAGCTATAGGATCAAAGGGGCCGTAAAAAGGAAGTTTTATTTACCACAGAAAGAACTGCTAGATAGAGTGGAAGAGGAGGCCGAGCAGTTCGATCTTCTGTGCCCTAACTTGGCGATGAAGGACACCTACGGTGACGGCGGAGAGGACGATGTCCGCGGTCGGCGTGAAGACGGTGTCAGAGAGGTTGCGGCAGTGAAGCGCTTCGTCGCCGGCGTCGTTGAGGGCTAGCGGTGGCGCTAGGGTTCGTGCGAGAGTGGAAGAAGAGATAATGACCGCTGTGAGGTGTGTATTTATAGGTACAGGGGCGGCACTGCATTATTACACAGGTGCCCCTGGGGATTCGCATCTGAGGAACACGTGGCCATCATGTAGCATATTGGGGTTTGTTCCACGTCCCACGCACGCCTGGATTGTTGGGTGGTCGTTCCCACTTCTCCGGGTTTCATGTGAAGAAATGAGCATTGAAAACGGACTTAATGTTTGTCTCTGTATCTTCTGCTGACAAGGACGCAGAGAAGACATTCAACAGTTTCAATAGAATGCATATGATTTGGAGAGATAGAGTTTGAGATAGAAAGCATAGAGAGGTTAGGGTCCGATCACATTCACTTAGTTCAAAAGATTCAACAAGAAGACATAGCTATAAGTGAATGCTGTAGAGGACAGAACACTAGTATATATATATATATATATATATATATATATATATATAATCAACATAGTGAAGATAATCATGAAGACATGTCGAGATTGAAGCCAAATCAAATGTGAAGACATAGCAAATGTAACGCCATGAGTAAAACGCTTCAAACAGAACTTCTGGTGGTGGCGTTACCCACCGTATAGGAAGTATTAGACCCAGACACGGCGCACAATTATCGTGGCGCTCCGAAGTCAAATTCCACATTAATGTATTCACACTTGGAACATATGTCTTCATTGATTGAAGATATACTTTACTTCGTGTGTTGCACATCTAAGTCATCAATATGCATAAGTGTTAGGATGTGTGCCTGATCATAGGACATTTGAGGATTCCAAGATATTTAGCTCACATCGTAACTTGCAAAATCTCTTCTCATCCAAGGGCTTGGTGAAGATATCTGCCAATTGCTCTTCAGTGTTGACGTGTATGATATCAATATCTTCCTTCACAACATGATCTCTGAGAAAGTGATGACGAATTTCAATGTGCTTTGTCTTCGAGTGCTGAACTGGGTTGTTGGCAATTGTAGGACCTTGAAGTAGATGTGTCTAGAGGGGGGTGATTAGACACATAATGCTAAAGTTGCAATTTTTAAGCTTTTTCGGTTTAAGTGGAGTTTAAGCATAATTTCAACAATCACAATACATATCAAGCAAGTATGCAAAGGGTATATAGGCAGCGGAAAGTAAAGCATGCAACTTGCAAGAATGTAAAGGGAAGGGTTTGGAGAATTCAAACGCAATCGGAGACACGGATGTTCTTCCCGTGGTTCGGATAGGTGGTGCTATCCTACATCCACGTTGATGGAGACTTCAACCCACAAAGGGTAATGGTTGCGCGAGTCCACGAAGGGCTCCACCCACGAAGGGTCCACGAAGTAGCAACCTTGTCTATCCCACCATGGCCATCACCCATGAAGGACTTGCCTCACTAGCGGTAGATCTTCACAAAGTAGGCGATCTCCTAGCCCTTACAAACTCCTTGGTTCAACTCCACAATCTTGTCGGAGGCTCCCAAGTGACACCTAGCCAATCTAGGAGACACCACTCTCCAAGAAGTAACAAATGGTGTGTTGATGATGAACTCCTTGCTCTTGTGCTTCAAATGATAGTCTCCCCAACACTCAACTCTCTCTCATGGGATTTGGATCTGGTGGAAAGAAGATTTGAGTGGAAGGCAACTTGGGGAAGGCTAGAGATCAAGATTCATATGGTAGGAATGGAATATCTTGGCCTCAACACATGAGTAGGTAGTTCTCTCTCAGAAATAGGATGCTGGAAGTGTAGGCTTAGTCTGATGGCTCTCTCTTTGAATGAAGAGGAGGTGGAGGGGTATATATAGCCTCCACACAAAATCCAACCGTTACACACAGTTTTCCAATCTCGGTGGGACCGAATCAACAAACTCGGTCGGACCAAAAAGGTAAACCTAGTGACCGTTAGAGATTTCGGTGGGACCGACTGGATCAACTCGGTGGGACCGACGTGCTAGGGTTAGGGTAAATCCAAAACTCGGTTTGACCGATTACTCAAACTCGGTGGGACTGATTTGGGTAATAAGCGAAACAGAGAGTTGGCCAAGCAAACTCGGTGGGACCGATTGCATACCTTGGTGGGACCGAGGATAATGCAATAGGTAACAGAGAGTTTGCAAGCCCATCTCGGTGAGACCGAGATCCCATCGGTGAGACCGAACTGATTAGGGTTTTTGGCAGTGGCTATGACAAGTGAAACTCGGTGGCACCGGATAGGAATAATCGGTAGGTCTGAATTTGGCTTTAGGTTTAGGTCATATGTGGAAGGGGGAAAGTAGCTAAGGATTTTGGAGCATATCATTAAGCACATGAAGCAAGAGGTTCATTAAGCAACACCTCATCCCTCCTTGATAGTATTGGCTTTTCCTATGGACTCAATGTGATCTTGGATCACTAAAATGTAAAATGAAGAATCTTGAGCTTCAAGCTTTAGCCAATCCTTTGTCCTTAGCATCTTGGAGAACTTCCCACAACTTTTAGTCCATGCCACTCCATTGTTGAACTTATCTGAAACATACTAGATGAAAACGTTAGTCCAACAAGAGATATGTTGTCATCAATTATCAAAACCACCTAGGGAGCACATGTGCTTTCAATCTCCCCCTTTTTGGTAATTGATGGCAACATACATCAAAGCTTTAGATAAAGATATAAAGAACAGCAAGTAAAGCTTTGGAAGGACATGTAACAAACATAGGCTCCCCCACATGTATGCAATCATATGAATATAAAATATAGAAGCATGTGAGAGCATAATCATGATAGAGTAGGCAATGTGTTACATGTATCTTGGCCATATGCATCAGAGTAAAAGATTATCACGGAAAATACCTTCATGCTCATGAGTCCTTGCAAACAGTATGTACATAAGCAAGAACTCCTCATACTCATGATTTTGATGCATACACTTACCTTGTAGTTTTTGAGTTGGCTTAGGATAGAATGAACCTGCACAAACAAAGTTAGATAACACAGGTACATCCACTAGCCAGGGCAAACAAAAGAAACCACAAGAGTACCAAGACTGGGATGACATGTAGAGAGTAAGTACTAGGTACTACATTGAATTCAACATGTCCCCAAGAGTAAAGATATGCAATGAATTTGACTGATTTCTTTCCCTTAGGTGTCTTGCTCCCCCTGAATCTTACATGGGATATTGGGAGAAGATAGGAAACAGAAAATCAGAGCTGAAAGATACAACTGGATAGAACTTAATGCAAATAAGCGTATATGAACATGTCTTTCCCCCAAAGAGACATGTGACATCTCTCCTCTTGAATCATCAAGCATCTGGGATCCTTGAGTATTTTCTCTCCCCCTGGAAATCTCTCTCTCCCCCTTAATAACATCTATGATCCTTGAGACTTTCTGTCCCTTGGTGTGATCTCTCTCTCCTACAAGCTTTGATGTGATCTCTCTCTCCCCTTTGACATCAATTTCCAAGAAGGGCTTTCTGGAATCCGTCGGATAGGTTTGGTCCTTGAGACTCAGCACAAAGCAATAGAGAAAACCGTGATGCTTGTAGAGGACAAGATTCATTGAGTAGAGCTGGATGAGAAGAAATGTAGAACAAGTGACAAACTGTTTTCTGATTGCAAGGTCGGTGGCACCGAGTGGCATATTTCGGTGGTACCGAAAGGATTCAGTTGGACCGAAAATTGCAAGTCAGTGAAACCGAGTTTACACAGAGAAAAACACTTGTCACCTCAGCTCACTATACATGTAGGATCTCACAAAGATTTGCAATGAATTACCTGAAGGATTTGCAAGGAATTGAATGCAGAAAATGCAGAACAAAAAACAAAGAGAAAAGAAAGAAACTGAAAAATCTAGATGAAGTTTTTTTTGTTTTTGAAAAAGAGAAAGAAAATAAACATGCATGAGACAAATGCAATAACACAAATAAGGAACACAAGAGAACTTCATCTAGAGTTGGGCGGTGACATAGTCACCTATGTTAGAGTATATTGACTTAGGAGTCAAGTGAGAACACTTGATCATAGGTCATACTCATCGTTTAAGCTCAAAATGGGGTTACCATTTTTCGTTTAAGCATCTTGATGTATTTACATCTTGTTGAGTTGCTTTGACTCATGTCTTGGAGTAAAGCTTCTCTAAGATGGAATAACATACCTTGGGTGGTGGTGTGGTTCTTGCTCATGTAGTTGAACTTGTGTGGGTGCTCAAGGTTGATGTAGCTCATCAAGAGTTGGGAGCACCACTTGGAGTGTGAGTTCACCTACCTACATGGATTAGTTCTTGCAAGGAAGAGCACTTGTGTATCCAAAAATGACAACCATGAAGCTCAATATAGAATTTGTCAAAGGATATGTTTGAATGGTTTTGTGCTTCCTTGTCTTCAACCACCATCGTGTAGAGACTTGGTGATGTAGAGATTGCTCAAGATGTGAGTGAGTCGCAATCTCATGGAATTAGATTCAACCAAGCACCTACATGGGTTAGACAACATGCAAGGTACAAATATATCCAAGACATAAGATAGTCATCATAAGAGATATATCATGGATTAGTCATGAGCTCATGTCTTGCAGGTATCCAATGGAGTTCCTACTCCAAGTTCGAAGCATCAATGATGTTCAATTCTCCTCTCAACCTGCAAAATACTTTCTCATCAAGTGGCTTAGTAAATATATCCGCTAATTGCTTATCGGTGCGAACATGCTTAAGATTAATGTCACCCTTAGCAACATGATCTCGAATGAAATGATGACGAACTTCAATATGCTTAGTTCGAGAATGTTGTACAGGATTATGACCAATTTTGATAGCACTTTCATTGTCACAAAGCAGTGGAACATGTTTAACATAGATTCCATAATCTTTAAGAGTTTGGGTCATCCAAAGTAATTGAGCACAACATGAACCAGCGGCGATGTATTCCGCTTCGGCGGTGGATAAGGATACGGAGTTTTATTTCTTGGAAGACCAAGACACAAGGGATCTACCAAGAAATTGACAAGTACCCGAAGTTGACTTTCTATCAACCTTGTCTCCGGCATAATCCGAGTCGGAATAGCCAACAAGATCAAAGGAAGACCTCTTAGGATACCAAATGCCAAAATTTGGTGTATGAATTAAGTATCTAACTATCCTTTTCACGGCCTTAAGATGACATTCTTTAGGAGCAGCTTGATATCGTGCACACATGCACACACTTAGCATAATATCGGGACGTGAAGCACATAGGTATAACAATGAACCGATCATAGAGCGATAAACCTTTTGATCAACCGGTTCACCATCTTTGGTCAAATCATTATGTCCACTAGTAGGCACGGGTGTAGACATACCTTTGCATTCTTGCATATTGAACTTCTTGAATAAGTCCTTGGTGTACTTCGTTTGAGAGACAAATGTACCTTCCTTAGTTTGCTTGATTTGCAAACCGAGAAAGAATTTGAGTTCACTCATCATAGACATCTCAAACTTCTCTGACATTAGCTTTCCAAACTTTTCACTAAAGAGAGGGTTAGTTGAACCAAATATGATATCATCAACATAAATTTGGCATACAAATAGCTCTCCATTAACCCTTTTAGTAAAAAGAGTAGAATCAATTTTACCAATTTCAAAGCCACTTGTAATAAGGAACTTGGTCAAGCATTTATACCATGCTCTAGGAGCTTGTTTCAGACCATAAAGGGCTTTGTGAAGTTTGTAAACATGATTAGATTTCTTAGGATTGACAAAGCCGGGAGGTTGTTTGACATAAACTTCCTCCTCTATTTCACCATTTAGAAAAGCACTTTTAATGTCCATTTGGTACAAGGTGATGTTATGGTGATTAGCATAGGCAAGTAAGATGCGAATGGACTCAAGTCTAGCAATGGGAGCATATGTCTCACCATAGTCCATACCTTCGACTTGTGTGTACCCTTGGGCGACGAGACGTGCTTTGTTGCAAACCACTTGTCCATCTTCATCTTGCTTGTTGCAAAACACCCATTTGGTACCAATGATGTTGTGGTTGTTGTCGGGCTTCTCAACTAATGTCCAAACATGGTTCCTCTCAAAGTTATGTAGCTCTTCATGCATAGCGTTTATCCAATCCGGATCTTCCAATGCTTCTTCGACCTTCATAGGTTCAATGCTGGAGATGAATGAGTAGTTTTCACAAAAGTTAGCTAAGCGAGTTTTTGAGCGAGTGATTCTCCCGGTTTGTATGTCATTGAAGATTTTCTCGACGGGATGATCTCTGGCGATTCTTGCTCGAACTCGTGAGAGATTTTGCTTGGGTCTTCGTTGAACATCTTCTTCATCTTGTTCTTCTTCTTGGCCTTCTTCATTGCTGATGTTGTCGTTCTCTTGTCGTGGTGGAGAAGGAGGTTGTTGATGTTCGTCTTGATGCATTTCCTTGTCTTCTTCATCTTGGTGTGTCCCACTTGTGGATGCTTCTGTATCAATTCTTGGTTCACCTTGTTGTGAAGTAGAAGCTTCCACTTGGACTGATGAAGTACTCTCCTTCACCTCCGTTGGACGAACTTTGCCTATGGACAAGTCTTGGATTGCTTCTGAAGGGTCTTTGTCTCCTACATCAATTGGCAGTTGCTCTACTTGCGAGCCATTAGATTCATCAAACTTCACATCTACCGTCTCTTCAACCTTTCGGGTGAAATTGTTGTAGACACGGTAAGTGTGAGAGTTTGAGCCATAACCGAGTAGGAAACCTTCATGAGATTTAGGAGCAAACTTTGAACGACGATGCTTATCAAGAATGTAGCACTTTGAGCCGAATACTCGAACGTATCCAACTTGGGGTTTGTTACCGGTGAGGAGCTCGTATGCCGTCTTGCCGAGTAGCTTGTGAAGATACAAGCGATTTGTTGCGTGACAAGCTGTCTCAACCGCTTCTGCCCAAAAGTGCTTCGGCGTCTTGTATTCATCAAGCATTGTTCTTGCCATTTCGATGAGCGTCCAGTTCTTCCTCTCAACAACTCCATTTTGTTGAGGTGTGTACGTAGCCGAGAACTCGTGTGAAATCCCTTCTTCGTCAAGAAAGGTGTCCACATTTGCGTTCTTGAACTCCATTCCATTGTCACTCCGAACCTTCTTGGTCTTCATGTCAAACTGATTTTGGGCCTTCCTAGCGAAGTTTTTGAAGATCTTCTGGACCTGCGACTTGTCATTAAGAAAGAACACCCACGTAAATCTTGAAAAATCATCAACTATAACTAGACCAAAAGAATTTCCACCGAGACTCTTATAGGCGTTGGGACCAAAAAGATCCATATGAAGTAGCTCGAGTGGCCTCCTTGTGGTCATGATGTTCTTCACGGGATGCCTTCCTCCAACCTGTTTACCTGCTTGACAAGCACTGCAAAGTCTATCCTTATCAAATATGACATCGTTAACTCCAAGGATATGATTTCCTTTAATAAGCTTGTCAAGGTTTCTCATGCCAACGTGTCCTAGTCGTCTATGCCACAACCAACCTTTTGATGATTTAGCAATAAAGCAAGTTTTAGGTTGTGCCTTTTTAGAGAAATCGACAATGTAAAGATCACCTCTACGCATACCGGTAAAGACCATTTTATGATTGTCTCGATGAAAAACTTGGCAATCTACCTCAGTAAATAGGACATTCAAACCAAAATCAGCAAGTCTAGATACTGAAAGTAAGTTGTAGCCGAGTGATTCAATGAGCATGACATTTTGAATGGAACTATCATGTGAGATGGCCACCTTACCAAGGCCAACCACTTTACCCTTTGAGTTATCACCAAAAGTGACATATTTTCGAGGTCCGTCATTTTCAGCAAGCTCACGAAACATCTCTTCATCTCCGGTCATATGATCAGTACATCCACTATCGAGAACTAGCCACTCTATGTCTAAGAAACTTCCATATAGTATAGGCACAATTAAGAGTAGGCAAACTAGCAATCAAATTTTTGGGCAATCCTCTAATGATGAGCTCAATAGTTCTAAGATTGTGAATCATGTCAATATCTTCATCTAGGGTAGGATGCAAAGGATCAATGTGAGGTGCACAAGGGCCAGCAATATACTTGTTTAAGTGATATTGATTGAAAATTACAAGCATCTCGTTTTTCCACTCATGAAAATACTCTCCATCAAGAATAGCCACTCTATGTCTAAGACTCCCTAAAGTAGACACATCCATCTTCCTCCAATGGTGATTAAACCAAGGCAATGGAGACCAAAGCTCTGATACCACTTGTAGGACCTTGATGTAGATGTGTCTAGAGGGGGGTGATTAGACACATAATGCTAAAGTTGCAATTTTTAAGCTTTTTTGGTTTAAGTGGAGTTTAAGCATAATTTCAACAATCACAATACATATCAAGCAAGTATGCAAAGGGTATATAGGCAGCGGAAAGTAAAGCATGCAACTTGCAAGAATGTAAAGGGAAGGGTTTAGAGAATTCAAACGCAATCGGAGACACGGATGTTTTTCCCGTGGTTCAGATAGGTGGTGCTATCCTACATCCACGTTGATGGAGACTTCAACCCACAAAGGGTAACGGTTGCGTGAGTCCACGGAGGGCTCCACCCACGAAGGGTCCACGAAGTAGCAACCTTGTCTATCCCACCATGGCCATCGCCCATGAAGGACTTGCCTCACTAGCGGTAGATCTTCACGAAGTAGGCGATCTCCTAGCCCTTACAAACTCCTTGGTTCAACTCCACAATCTTGTCGGAGGCTCCCAAGTGACACCTAGCCAATCTAGGAGACACCACTCTCCAAGAAGTAACAAACGGTGTGTTGATGATGAACTCCTTGCTCTTGTGCTTCAAATGATAGTCTCCCCAACACTCAACTCTCTCTCATGGGATTTGGATCTGGTGGAAAGAAGATTTGAGTGGAAAGCAACTTGGGGAAGGCTAGAGATCAAGATTCATATGGTAGGAATGGAATATCTTGGCCTCAACACATGAGTAGGTAGTTCTCTCTCAGAAATAGGATGCTGGAAGTGTAGGCTTAGTCTGATGGCTCTCTCTTTGAATGAAGAGGAGGTGGAGGGGTATATATAGCCTCCACACAAAATCCAACCGTTACACACAGTTTTCCAATCTCGGTGGGACCGAATCAACAAACTCGGTCGGACCGAAAAGGTAAACCTAGTGACCGTTAGAGATTTCGGTGGGACCGACTGGATCAACTCGGTGGGACCGATGTGCTCGGGTTAGGGTAAATCCAAAACTCGGTTTGACCGATTACTCAAACTCGGTGGGACCGATTTGGGTAATAAGCGAAACAGAGAGTTGGCCAAGCAAACTCGATGGGACCGATTGCATATCTCGGTGGGACCGAGGATAATGCAATAGGTAACAGAGAGTTTGCAAGCCCATCTCGGTGAGACCGAGATCCCATCGGTGAGACCGAACTGATTAGGGTTTCTGGCAGTGGCTATGACAAGTGAAACTCGGTGGCACCGGATAGGAATAATCGGTAGGTCCGAATTTGGCTTTAGGTTTAGGTCATATGTGGAAGTGGGAAAGTAGCTGAGGATTTTGGAGCATATCATTAAGCACATGAAGCAAGAGGTTCATTAAGCAACACCTCATCCCTCCTTGATAGTATTGGCTTTTCCTATGGACTCAATGTGATCTTGGATCACTAAAATGTAAAATGAAGAATCTTGAGCTTCAAGCTTTAGCCAATCCTTTGTCCTTAGCATCTTGGAGAACTTCCCACAACCTTTAGTCCATGCCACTCCATTGTTGAACTTATCTGAAACATACTAGATGAAAATGTTAGTCCAACAAGAGATATGTTTTCATCAATTATCAAAACCACCTAGGGAGCACTTGTGCTTTCAGCAATCTTGATGGCGCTTTCGTTGTCGCAGTAGAGTGGCACTTGCTTCAGATGAATGCCATAGTCCTTGAGTGTTTGCTTCATCCACAGAAGCTGAGCGTAGCAAGATCCAGCAGCAATGTATTCAGATTCAGTAGTGGAGAGAGATACACAGTTCTGCTTCTTTGAAGACCAACATACAAGTGATCGTCCCAGAAAGTGACATGTGCCTGATGTAGACTTGCGATCAACTTTGTCACCAGCATAATCAGTATCCGAGAATCCAACCAGATCAAACTCTGAGCCCTTTGGATACCATAATCCTAGAGTTGGGGTGTGAGCCAAATATCAAAGAATTCGCTTCACAGCTAAGTGATGCGACTCCTTTGGTGCCGCTTGAAATCGAGCACACATGCAAACACTAAGCATAATATCTGGCCTAGATGCACATAGATAAAGCAAAGAACCAATCATGGAGCGGTATACCTTCTGATCGAACTCTTTACCATTGTCGTCAGGACCCAGATGATGCTTGGCCGGCATTGGAGTCGTGAAGCCTTTGCAGTCTTGCATACCGATCTTCTTCAGGCAATCTTTGAGATACTTCTCTTGAGATATGAAGATGCCGTTGCGTTGCTGTCATATTTGAAGACCGAGGAAGAACTTCAGCTCTCCCATCATGGACATCTGATATTGCTCTTGCATCATATATCCAAACTCTTCACTGTACTTCTGATTGGTGCAGCCGAAGATAATGTCATCCACATATATTTGGCACACAAACAGTTCACCATCACATGTCTTCGTGAAGAGAGTGGGGTCGAGGGAACCACGTATGAAGCCTTTGCTCTTCAGGAAGTATTTGAGTGTGTCAAACCAGGCCCGAGGGGCTTGTTTGAGGCCATACAGTGCCTTGTTGAGCTTGTATACCATGTTAGGATGTTTTGGATCTTCAAAGCCAGGCGGTTGTGCAACATACACTTCTTCTTCAATCTTGCCATTGAGAAAGGCGCTCTTCACATCCATTTGATATAGAAGTATGTTGTGATGATTGGCACAGGCCAGCAGTATGCGTATGGCTTCAAGTCTAGCCACAAGAGCAAATGTTTCATCGAAGTCAATGCCTTCCACTTGAGTATATCCTTGAGCAACGAGACGAGCTTTGTTTCTGACAACTTGACCATGCCCATCTTGCTTGTTGCGGTATATCCATTTGGTGCCTATTATGTTGTGCTTCCGAGGATCAGGACGCTTAACCAATTCCCATACATTATTCAGCTCAAACTGTTGAAGCTCTTCTTGCATAGCTTGAATCCATTAAGGTTCCATGAAGGCTTCTTCAACTTTCTTGGGTTCTGTTATTGAGACGAATGCAAAGTGCCCACAGAAATTTGCTAGCTGAGTTTCCCTTGTACGAGTGAGCGGACCGGGTGCATTGATGCTATCAATTATTCTTTCAATCTGCACTTCATTGGCAACACGAGGATGTACAGGGCGAAGACTTTGCTCTTGCTGATCATTGTCGTTGTTAGAGGGAATGTCTTCAGGCTGAGCATTGTCTTCAGGTTGATCAGGTGCGGAGATGATAAGTTCTTCTTCGGGATGAGCTTCAGAAGGTATGATTTCTCCAGTTCCCATTAGCTTGATTGATTCACTGGATGGAACTTCATCTAGCACATTTGGCAGGTGCTCTCTTTGTGAACCGTTAGTCTCATCGAACCGCACATCCACTGTTTCAACCACTTTATAATGAAAGAGATTGAAGACTCTGTAGGAGTGCGAATCCTTTCCATATCCAAGCATAAAACCCTGATGTGCTTTTGGTGCAAGTTTTGAAGTGTGATGTGGATCCTTGATCCAGCACCTTGCACCAAATACTCTGAAGTAACTGACATTTGGCTTCTTGCCAGTAAGGAGCTCATAAGATGTCTTGTTCAGAAGCTTGTGAAGATAAACACGATTGATTGTATGGCATGCAATATCAATGGCTTCAGGCCAGAATTTTCTTGGAGTCTTGTATTCATCTAGCATCGTTCTGGCCATCTCAATGAGTGTTCTGTTCTTGCGTTTGACGACGCCATTCTGCTGTGGCGTGTACGGGGCTGAGAATTCATGTGTGATGCCCAAGGTATCAAGATATGTATCAAGGCCAGTATTCTTGAATTCAGTGCCATTGTCACTTCTGATGTGCTTTATCTTGGCGCCATAGTTGTTCATTGCTCGATTGGCGAAGCGTCTGAAGACATCCTGCACTTCAGTCTTGTAGAGGATTATGTGACCCAAGTCAAGATTCAAAATTATCAAACGTGCAAACAAAAATGTTCAAGTTGTTGTAAATAATCATTTGGTAATATTAGTGGGAAATCAAATTTTTACAAAATGGCTAAATTCTCTAAAAATAAATAAAACAGAAAAGTTAAAAAAAGAAAATACAAAAAAAGGAGACCCCCCTCACTGGGCTCTGGCCCAACAGGCCACCGGCCCAACTGGGCAGAGGCCAACCGGACAGCCCACCCCCGCTCCCTTATCCACCCCACTCCCTCCAGAAACCCTAACCACCCCGCACCCCCCTCCCATTTCCTCGTCTCTCACTTTTTCCTCCGATCCAGGCCGGATCGGGGCTGACCTCGTGGCCATCGCCCGAAGCCGCCTCGCCGGCCCCCACCCTCATCCTCGCGCCCCGTCCCCTCTCCCTCAGCGGCGCCCCTTGCCGCGCCTGCCGGGTCGTCTCTGACAGCCCGTCGCCGTCCATCGCCGCCCGGAGCAGCGTCGCCACCCTCCTCCTCGCCGGTTGTCCCCATCAACCTCCATCGAGCCCACTGCCCTGGACCCTACTCCCCGCCGTGAGTCGCTGCCTTTCCTTCCTCATCTCCCCGCGTCGGCCGCGCACTCACCTTCCCCGGCTCGCCTCGTCACCGCCACGCCCCAGTCCCCATCGTCGTGCACACCCGCACCATCTCTGGTCGCGCCCGATGCGCGCTCACCGTGCCCCCCGTCCGCGCGCAGGTCCCCGACGCCCCTTGCCTTGCCTGCCTCCGCCGCGTTCCTGTCTGCGCGCGCACACTCGCAGCCTGCCTCGCTCGATGCCGCCTCCTTTGCCGCTGACGCCCGTCGCTGGCTACAGCTCAAGGCGCGCCCTTGGCCGCCCTTCTGCGCCCCGCTTCCCCCCTGCGCCATCCCACGCCCGCTCGCTGCTGTCGAGCTGCATCCACCGGCTGCGCCCCGCCTCTGCCTCACGACAGCGCCCGAGCTCTGCCTCCAAGCGCCGTGCCGCCGCCCGGCTGCGCCGTTGCCGCGCCGGCGACCAACTCCGGCACCCCGTCGTGTCCCGGTGGCCGTCGCCCTCGTGCCCGGGTTCGCCCCATCGGGCGCCTGGCGCCGCATGCCCGTAACCGCACCGCCCGATCCGCTAAGGCCCTATGGGCCTATGACAGCTGGGCCCCGCCCCCATGTGCCAATGACAGGTGGGCCTTGCCCAGAACGAAAACGTTTAAAAAATAAGAATAATAAATAAATAAAGTAATTAATTAATTAATTAACTTAATTAATTTTGATTAATTAAACTAATCAATTAACTAAACTAATTAAACTGTTAGTTAATTAATTAATTAGTCAATGACACTGGGGCCCACCCCTAATTAATTCTGATTAGGTTAACTAAAATTGGATAATTTAAAATGTGTCAATGACAGATGGGACCCACACGTCAGCTTGACCTAGTCAACACCTCTGTTGACTGCTGACGTCATGCTGACATCATGATGACGCCACCAATCGCTATTCTGAATGATGTTGAATTTAAGTAATTAAATAAATCCTAAAAATGATTTAAAACTTTTAAAATTAATATAAAATAAACCATAGCTCGGATGGAAAAACTTTGTACATGAAAGTTGCTCAGAACGACGAGACGAATCCGGATATGCAGCCCGTTCGTCCGCCATGCATCCATAGCATAGCAAACACGCAACTTTCCCCTTCGATTCATCTGTCTGAAAAAGCGGAACACCGGGAATACATTCCCGAATGCTTCCCCCCCTTCGCCGCTATCACCTCCTATCGCGTTAGGTCACCCTAGCACCGTGTATTGTCATGTTATCCCTTGTGATGCTTTGATTGCACTGTTATTTATTGTGTTCCCCTTCGTTACTTCTTTCCAGTAGACCCTGAGACCGCTGCCGGTACCCCTGTTGTCGACTACGGTGTTGACGACCCTTCTTGCCAGAGCAACCAGGCAAGCAAACCCCCCTTGAGCATTCCGATATCGCCCATTTCTTTCCCTCTCATGCTTGCATTAGAACTGCTACTGCTTTATGTGTGATCCTACTCTGATGCATAGCCTGTTGTTGTTACCTGCTTTCATACCTTACCTGCTTATCCTAAACTGCTTAGTATAGGTTGGTTAGAGATCCATCAGTGACCCCACCTTGTCCCAGTTGCCGCGCTTTATGTTCGATGACTCGATCATCGTGATCGACGTCCAGGCCCCGACACCGCACATCACCCCCCTATTTGTACAACTCTGCAGAGTTACCATCAAGTACCGAGGGTGGAACCTCTTACATCACTCCTAATGAGATCTCTGTAGTGTAGCTATATGGTCGAGGTCATCGAGGGTGATTTCCTCCTTAACCACTTCCATTACGGCTCTGTCGTGCAACCCCTCAAGTGTGAACCTCGAGGGTGGATCCTCTTATGTTCAGCTTGATGATAACATCGAGTGGAATTCTCCGGGGGTGATTCCTCGGGTTTCCTCTTTGGTGTTAGACACACAGTTACTATGGTTACTATGACTTTGTACTGAACCATGTTACTAAAGACGGGTCGGCCCTGAGGGGGTACCCGCGCGAGCTTAATAGCGAGTGATGTGGAGTCGGGTTGACCTGGAAGGTGCCCGCGAGATACTTACGAGGCGTGGTCGGGCATTCTTAGCCCTTGCCGCAAGTACTCGAGATGGGGCGACAGGGTCACATCGATCGTGAGTCTCTGCTCGTTACCGCGTGCTCCTAATCCACTACGGTTTGGATATTTGATCTGAGGGGCCTCTGGCCTGATAGCACTAACCATCACGTGGGCATAGTATGGGCGTTCTGCGTCATATGCATCAGCCAAAGCTTAATAGACGTCAGCGACTGAGCGGCGCGCGCCGGGTTGGACTGGTAAGCACCTGCCTTTTTGAAGGAGGTAGCTAGGTCTGATCACCGGTCGCGTACGCAACGTGCAGGAGTTCCCGGGGAGATGGCCCATGACCCCTGGGGGCATAGGTTTAGTCCGGCATGCTGACCTCTCTATTAAGCCTATGTCGGGTTGCGGCGTATTGTTTGGCCGAAGCCGGGCATGAGCTAGGAAAGTGTGTCCGGCCGGAGTTAATCGAGCGTGGTGGGTAAGTTGGTGCACCCCTGCAGGGAAGAAAACATCTATCGATAGCCTGTCCTACGGTAACGGACACTTGGAGTTGTATCCCGGTCGATACAACTAGAACTGGATACTTGAGATGAGACATGGAGATGAGACTTGGATATGAGATGATAACTGGATAGTATGGCTCTGGGATTGCTTTCTTGCAGGGAGTCGAGAAAGGATCTCTGGCCGAGGTTGATAACACTTCTACTACTTTACTTTATGCCACTCTTATCTCTTCTGATGCTGCAAGATGCTTGGAGCTGCTTGAAGATGCTAGTCTTCGATAGGCTAGGCTTCCCCCTTCTCTTCTGGAATTCTGCAGTTTAGTCCACAGATATAATCCATTTCCTTTGATACAGATGCATACTTAGTTTAGATCTGATGTAAGTCTTCCGAGTACTTTGGATGAGTACTCATGGTTGCTTTGCTACCTCTTTTCCCCCCATACCCGTTTGTTGCGACCAGTTGACGGATCCCAGGAGCCACACGACACCACTAATGACTACTGCTACCCCGAGGGTGCCTACTACTACGTGACGGCCGCTAACGATCTGGAGTAGTTAGGAGGCTCCCAGGCAGGAGGCCTTGCCTTTTTGATCGATATTGTTTTTGTGCTAGCCTTCTTAAGACAAACTTGTCTAACTCATGTCTGTACTCAGATATTGTTGCTTCCGCTGACTCTTGTGTATTCGAGCTTATGTATTCGAGCCCTCGAGGCCCCTGGCTTGTAATATAAAGCTTGTATTATTTTAATTTGTGTCTAGAGTTGTGTTGTGGTATCTTCCCGTGAGTCCTTGATCTTGATCGTACACATTTGCATGTATGATTAGTGTACGATTGAATCGAGAGCGTCACATAAGTATTGTGACATAATGTGTAATAACATCACATAATGCAATAAATATCGATATAAAAGCATGATGCAAAGTGGACGTATCAAGCATCCGGTGCCCTTTAGCGATTAGCTGAATCAGCTGACCAAACTACATAGGGTGGACGAATCGGCCATGAAGGATTTGATAATCCATTTGTGGCTTGCCGAAGCCATACCCAGCAGCTGCTTCGGGCTCGTGAAGCGGCTGGTCGATGTCTGCCCTCGGCTTGATGCCATCAAGCCGTCGGTCTGCATCGAAGGTGCGTGGATGGCCTTCGCCCGTGTCAAGGTGCAGTGGGCGAAGATGGACGCCGTCAAGCTCGTGACCGAGGGACCACCCGCGGGCAAGGAGCACCGCACGCCCGAGCGGTATTTTGATGATGTCCTGAAGGGATCCCGCATTGTAGAGGGCAGTGCGCAAAAGACATTATCTTTGAATGAAGACATTCATGTTATCCCATCCTGTATTATGAAACAAAGTTGATATGTAATGTAATGCTTGTTTTTTGTTTAAAATTTTGCCTCGTGTGCGGTCGTTTTATTAAATCTGAGAGTTGGCCAGTCGTCGACTTCAGCCCCCACGTAGGTAGTACGGGGGTGTTCAGGTTGGAACCTAAACACTCTTGATCCATGAGTTTGGTCCTTGTAGGAGGTGTTTAGCACAACGAACTAGGCAATCAGACTATATGGCTTTATCACCCTCACTTAGCCATAGGAGTTTGACATTAGAAATGTAGGCACAACCCCTAGTTAGTATTTGTTAATCCGGACTAGGGTGCTGTAGACACCTGATCGGGTGGAGGCCGATCCGTCGCATAATGTGGGAAAAAATCGCAAGAGATTTTAACCTCCGAATACCTGACCAGCTCTCGCCGCATTATGACAGTCAGTTTTCGGCTTTCTCTACTGAGGTGTTTACCCGGATGAACCAGAAACACAATCGTAGTAGTTCTCCCTTTACTACGTACCCTAGCCGATAGGACGGAACGTAAGGTAGTAAGCACATGAGCCGGGCAACCCAACTATTGACCAAAGACATGATTCAGAGCCGATGCATATAATGCTAAATTCGGGGTGCCGAACTATACTGTAAAAGTGTTCGGACTTTGTTGCCGTAGTATGGGGCGCAATGAAGCCCCTGGCGAATTAAAGCGTACCAAAGTGTACGGGTGCAATCGATAAGAATAGCGATATAAAATGAAGTAGTAAGCCAGTGCCACATAAGCTGGGCCGCGAACTGTTTCCATTATAATTTGATTAATACGTCGAAGCGTATTTGTACAAACAGTGCGATAAGCAGCATGGCTATTTAATGCCGAGACCAAGGGGGAACTGCGTGCGGGTCCTGAGAACAGGTAGAGTGATGTCAAGAAGACCACAGAGATTCCCCCACATGTCTGTGCTGCTTGCCGCCTTGGTATATCCATCCTTCGAAAGGATCGATGATCAGGCCGTCGTGAGGGGCCTATGGAAAAGAAAAGGGAAAAAAGAAAAGGGTAAGTATGTGTGTCCAGGGTAGGTCGAGCCGTATTATGGACCACAATCGAGTTATGCCTCCGTCTATGCCCATGGTATTTTGAGTGCGTAGTTATGTACGCGCGGTACATACGCCGCCATTTGGCCAGGATTGAGACGGAGGCCGAATTGCTAGTCGAACTCCTGACGAGCTGGACTGTCAAGCTGCGGAGTAGTCCGGACTCGTTTGACAATGTCCGGGAGCTTGGCCGCTGAATTAAAATTCTGCTTGATAAGGCTGCTCTGTACTTCCGCTGCCAGGGCCGCGGTGTACTCCTCGGTACGGAGGGAGCGTTCAAAGTTCCCATTGGCTGTTATGACAGCACGTGGTCCAGACATCTTGAGTTTGATATAAGCATAGTGTGGCACTGCATTGAATCGAGCAAATGCGGTTCGTCCGAGCAGTGCGTGATAGCCACTGCGGAAGGGGACGATATCGAAGATCAAGTCTTCGCTTCGGAAGTTTTCCGGGGATCCGAAGACGACTTCCAATGTGATTCAGCCCGTGCAGCGGGCCTCTACACCTGGTATTACTCCTTTAAAGATAGTTTTTGTGGGCTTGATCCTTGATGGATCGATGCCCATCTTGCGGACTGTATCCTGATAGAGCAAGTTAAGACTGTTGCCGTCGTCCATGAGGACTCATGTGAGGTGGAATCTATCAATGATTGGGTCGAGGACCAGTGCGGCTGAACCGCCATGACGGATACTGGTGGGTGGTCCCTGCGATCAAAGGTGATCGGGCAGGACGACCACCGGTTGAATTTTGGAGCGACTCGCTCTATCGCGTAGACGTCCCTGAGCGCACGTTTGCGCTCCCTCTTGGGGATATGGGTAACATATATCATGCTCACCGTTTTAACTTGGGGGGGGGGGACTTCTTCTGTCCCCTGTGTTCGGCGGACGGGGCTCCTCGTTGTCGTCCTCACTTACCGGTCTGTTTAAAGACCTAACAGCTTCTGTTGGTATGATTGGCTGGTTTATCGGGGGTATCGTGGATCTGACATGGACGATCGAGTATGCGGTCCAAGCTGGATGGGCTCGGATTGTTTCTTTTAAATGGCTTCTTCCACTGGCCGAACTTGGAGCCACTGAATCCGGCGTTAACCGCCGTGTCATCGATATTGTCACCGTTGTTTCGACGCTTGTGTCTATTGCGTCGGGGCTTGCCGCTGCTATTTCTGGCTTCGGAGGTGCCAGGTTCGCTTGCGTTATTATTGCTACGGGTTAGCCAACTATCTTCGCCCGCGCAAAAGCGGGTCATAAGTGTCGTGAGGGCTACCATGGACTTCGGTTTTTCTTGGCCGAGGTGTCGGGCGAGCCATTTATCACGGATGCCATGCTTAAAGGCCGCTAGGGCTTTGGCATCTGGACAGTCGATGATCTGATTATTTTGAGTTAGGAACCTAGTCCGAAATTTCCTGGCTGATTCTCCGGGCTGTTGAACTATCTGACTTAAGTCATCGGCATCCGGAGGTCGGACGTATGTACCTTGGAAGTTGTTGCGAAAGGCGTCTTCCAAGTCCTCCTAGCTGCCAATGGAGTTTCCAGGCAGGCTATTCAACTAGTGCCGACCTGGTCCCTTGAGTTTTAGCGGGAGGTATTTGATGGCATGAAGATCATCACCGCGGACCATATGAATATGGAGAAGAAAGTCCTCAATCCATACCGCAGGATCTGTTGTTCCATCATATGATTTGATATTCACGGGTTTAAACCCTTTTGGGAATTCGTGTTCCATTACTTCATCAGTGAAGCAGAGGGGGTGTGCGGCGCCTCTATATCGGGCCAAGTCGCGACGTAGCTCGGATGGAGTTCGTCTGCGGTTTTCGGCCCGGACGTGGTTATGCTTGTCACGTCTGGCTAGATAGCCGTCGTCGCGCGTCGGGGCACGCCCCCGTGATCCGTAGATCGATCTGGTCCGACCTGCTCTCTTTTCCAGGTCCTGCCGTAGGTCATATTTATATCCCCGAGTTGTTGTGTCCCTACCTTTATGGCGAGGTAGTATAGGCTGGTGTTCGGCTTGAGTTGCCGTTTTGTTCCGGCCACGTGGTGGTCGGTCAGCCGCGTTACGCGCTGATGGTACGAGCCCAAGTGTCTTGTCGTCGAATTGAGGTAGTAGTTTATGCTTCAGGTAACTTTTGGTTGGGCGCTCGAGGCCGTATTCCTCGGCTACCAGGACATTAGTCCACCTGTCGTTAAGTAGGTCTTGATCAGCTTGAAGCTGTTGCCGCTTCTTTTTCAGGCTCCTTCCAGTGGCAATTAGCCGGTGCTTAAAGCACTCCTGCTCGAGGGGTTCCTCAGGCACGATAAAGTCTTCGTCGCCGAGGCTCACCTCTTCCTCGGAGAGTGGAAGATAATTACTGTCCCCCAAGTCCTCGTTTACGGCCTGTTCATCAGGGCTAACTTGCCCATCTTCCCGATCGTCATGTGCGGAATTTGGCTCGACGGGGTCTCCTTGGTCTTCGGCGTAGTCCGGAGTATTGTTGTCTCTCGTGCCAGTATCGCTGTCTTTTCCATGGCGTGATTTAGAGCGGCGCCGCTGACGTCGTCGCTTTGGCTGTATCACAGGAGGTTTATCCTCGACTGGATCTTTATCATTATCATTTTTACCCTCTTTGGGTGTATCCACCATGTATACGTCATACGAAGAGGTGGTCGTCCACCGTCCGGTAAACGACAGGTTTTGGGCCTGCTCTTCTCCGACATCGTCGTCCATACCGTCGATGTCTTCGGAGCCATAGTCGAGCATGTCAGTTAAGTCCTCGACAGTGGCTATGAAGTGGGTGGTGGGTGGGACGTCAAATTCCCCACCCTCAACCGCTAGTCTGGGATGGGCGTAGTTCGAATGTTGCTCCTCTGTAATGATGAGGGATCGCATCAAGTCCAGAGCCTCGCTTAAAGGTGAGGTTTGGCTAGGGAGAAGAGAGTCCGTGGAGTACGGCGGGAAGGAGACTCCTTGGTCGAGCTCAGACGATGCTGACTCCGAGGGTTCGGAGCAGTGTCCGGAGAAGAGTCCGGCCTAATGATGGTTGCCAGCGACACTACTTCCTCCGGCTCTCCCGTACAGGGCTTAGTGATTGCAGATAGTCCGGCGGGCTCAAGAATCCCATCTTCGGACCTGGCGATGTGCTCCGGATCTAAGGCTGGAGCGGAGGTTGGGGTCGTGAACCCTTGGAAGATCAAGTCTCCTCGGATATCAGCGACATAGTCTAGATTTCCAAAACTAATCTAGTGACCTGGGGCGTAGCTGTCGATCTACTCCAGATGGCCAAGCGAGTTGGCCCGCAGTGCGAAGCCGTCGAATACGAAGATCTGGTCGGGGAGAAAAACCTCCCCCCAGGGCGGCATTATTGTAGATGACTAATGGATCCATCGAACCTTCTGATGATGACACAACGGAACTCTCAATGAAAACACCAATGTCGGTGTCAAAACCGGCGGATCTCGGGTAGGGGTCCCGAACTGTGCGTCTAAGGTTGATGGTAACAGGAGACGGGGGACACGATGTTTACCCAGGTTCGGGCCCTCTTGATGAAGGTAATACCCTACTTTCTGCTTGATTGATCTTGATGAATATGAGGATTACAAGAGTTGATCTACCATGAGATCGTAATGGCTAAACCCTAGACGTCTAGCCTGTATGATTAAGATTCCCTCTATGGACTAAACCGTCCGATTTATATAGACACCGGAGGAATCTAGGGTTGTACAAAGTTGATTTACAGAGGAAGGAATCTTCATATCCGAACGCCAAGCTTGCCTTCCACGCAACGGAGAGTTCCATCCGGACACGGGAGGAAGTCTTTTGTCCTGTATCTTCACGGCCCATCAGTCCGGCCCACGTCATATAACCCGGACGCCCGAGGACCACTTAATCCAGGACTCCCTCATGCGGAGTAAATAAAAACGGAGGGAGTAATTGCATTTGTTGTGTGTGCCTTTTTTTTGAGTTGGGTGGTGGATGCCTTCAAACAACATAAAATGATGCAGCTTCCCTCTTTTTAATACATTGTTAATAGAAGATAAAATACTAACTCTACTACAAGCATCTTCATTTGAAGGGTCAATTAAGGAATACAATAGGTGTATTAGCAAACATTTTAGCGCATCCTATGGTTCTATAATTGTGTTCGAGATCAACTCAGATTATATATAATTATCTTTATAATAATATGCCCGATCTGGTCAATCCAGGCAACCGGTGGAAACCGTTGTTGAAAAACATGTTAGGGGTATGCGACTATTTTCGGACAATAAAGGTCGGCTCAGATCTTACTTCTCCGGTTCTGTCAGACATTGACTTCTTTTTGTCAGTGTCATCTTGGCATGCCATTTGTTATGCCGGTCAAAATGCATATATATTGGTAAAAAAGTTGTCCTCTTCTAATTAAAAGGTAGCGTTCCTACCAATTACTCGGAAAAAAAGTCAATGTACATGGCTATCTCTTACTCGTTGACTATCCCTAGTGACGACAGCTACAACCCGTCGTGCATAAATGTTGTGTCGACCTTTCATGATACGAAAAGATGGCAAAATAATAGGTTTTGACTCCTTCTGTGCATGATCTTTTGAGCTTCAATCTTCAATCATATTTTGTTTCTTATGGAACTTCCATTTTTTTCTTTTTGTTTTCAGCTGGTGAGTATATAGCCTTCCATTTCAAGTTTAATATCCAACACTATGAGCTATAATGAGAAAGTTTTTGACAGTGACACCATATCATATCGAACAAAAAAATAATAGGATTTAAATGCAAAAGACATGAAAATAACCTATCCCAAGACATTTGTGTGTGTGTGTGTGTGGGGGGGGGGGGGGGGTGTGGGGGGGGGTCCCGAATAGAATAGAGTTGCTACATTTGGATCCAAACAATGTAGTAACATGATTATTATTCATTTCGTTTCTTCTTACTTGATTTCGGGTTGTATGTAGGTTAGATTACTCTGATGCTTATAGGTTAAAATATTAATAAAGATGTACAAAGAAATATAGCAATACAAAAATGCTTTTAATGACAACTGTATTACAAGATCCCCCTCTACCAGTAAATAGTGCAATAGTGTTTGGAAATAGGCACCGTTTGCACGATGCCGACATTTTGTCTCCTAGGGGCATATATATATGCTTCCTGATCAAAAGTAAAATTATAAAACATATTTAAAATAAAAAACTGAATTGTTTTACAACATGCATACCCGTGCCTTCTATCTTCCTGTTAGATTCCGCAAAAATATGTCATATGTTTTTATCTTGGCCAAAATGAAAAGAAAATCCCGTGGTGTAAAAAGCAACTTTTCAAGCACTAATTTGATTTATTTTAGCACATGTCGCAATTCTTGTGTTTTTTTCATTAAAAATTTACATACATCCAAAGAGTCACGAACAAATACATCTGAACAGAATTATGGACTTTTTTACATTTGTAGAACTATTTTTCACATGTGGAAGCATATCCTCCAGCAAGCCGTTTTGAATATCCGCCGACTCTTACACATATCTTCCCTTGTTGCTTTTCATATAAGTAAAATATATCCTCCACAAAAAAGTAAGATATATAAATTATAAATAAAAATATTTTTCTTCACGAAACCATGTAATATTTCACATGACTAATTAAATATTATTATGTGTATTATGAGTCAACATTACTTAAAAGTAGACAAGTTTTATTGTATGGTCTCTATGATGGCAATCTATAGATAGCATCTTTCATTAGCCATTTTCTGTAAATTTGTATCTATCAGCGGACGGTCATTCTTTTGTTTGTTCTGAGGGCAGGGGTTCTAGCTGGAGGCGGATCTAGGGTGGCGCTGCCAAAATTGTAAAATATTTTTTCTCATATACTTAACACTAGATAGTTAACAAGCTCATGCCATTTTAAGACTTTTTATTAAGACTATAATGATGTTTACATCAAATCTTACTATCTGTAGCGTAAATTTTCACATTTTTTAATTGTGGTACCCCCCACATTTTAGGTCAGGGGGCTCTAGGATGTTAGAAACAACGAAAGAAGTAACATTAATTGTAGCTGAGTAGGATATGCTGATTTCGCAAGAGAGAGAGAGAGAGTTTGTATGCGAGATAAGATCATAAAAACTAGAACTCAGATCAATTCTCATCTCTCGAACATGCTCTCGCCCCGCTTTATAAATAAAGCACAAGCCAATTCTCATCTCTCAGCCATGCTTTATCACACTCTTAAAGTGCTGTGGGTGGTCGATAGCCACACACACACCGCTGGCCCTGTAATCCTGCTCATAAAGAAGAAAAGGAAGGTGGCCATAGACAATGCAGTCCACTGATGCTGGCTGGTCAAAGAAGGCATTCAAAACGGATTTGCACTGCACTCTGGGCAATAAATAAGAATACTTTGAACGGCCACTGCATTGACCGGTTTTAGGGGGGCAACTGAATAACTAGGAACCTACTACTCCTTTCGTAAACTAATATAAAAGCGTTTAGATCATTAAAATAGTGATTTAAACATTTTTATATTAGTTTTCAGAAGGAGTACTACACAGGAGGGCTAGATGCCCCTCACCTCACCTCACTCACACCGATTTTTTTTCCCTACTACTACTACACACGACGAAGCCAATAGAGACGGATATTATGTCTAGCAAATTAGCTAGAGAATGAGGCTAACACAGTCACCGATCTAAATCAGGAGGCGAATTAGTCACCGCGAAGTGAACCCGGCAAAGTCAGGACGAATCGAACTTGTAGTACTTGTCGACGGCGGCGACGACGTCCCAGGTGCAGCTGAGCCCCTTGGGGAAGACGACGAGGTCGCCGGCGCCGAACTCCACGCACTCGGACGACCCCTTGATGTGCGCCCGCACCTTGCCCTTCACCAGGTAGCACGTCTGCCTCGCGTCGAACTTCACCGGGAACTTCCCCGTCGGGCAGCCCCACCTGCACGAGCACGGCACACAGGATTTAACCGCTGCACGCGCCCACTTTGACGCCCGCCCCCCCATGGAAATGATGGAACGAAGTATCAAGAAATAGCTGGCACCGGTGATCGATCGGTACTCACTTGGGCCAGGACTTGACGCCGAGCTGAACCAGGCGCGACTCCGGCGGGCCGTGCTCGACGGCGATGGAGAGGACGGGCGGGTCCGTGTCCATGCTGACCGGGTTTGAGCTCGAGGCCATGAGCACCTCAGGAGACGGAGGGGGAGGAAGGAGATGTTAGTCTGGTAGGTGTTGAGGCCTCTGGGGCTGGGGAGTCTAGTCTAGGGGAAAGGGCAAGGCTCCAAAGGCAAGCACGACCGGGAGCTTCCCTGTATTAGTACAGCGGAGGGGAGGAATCTCTTTCTCTTCTCGTCGTTAGTGGTGAGGCGTGGGTGATTTTTTATTATTTCCCTCCAGCATGTGTAGATATTGGGACAGCTGATTCTGTTGACGATATGTCGTGATATATCGACGCATAGTGCCTTTTCTACTTTATGAAAATAAGCAAACTGGTCTCCTTTTCCTAAAATTTAATCCGTGCTTAAATTTGACTATGAATTTCCCTTATAGTATGCCCCACAAGATAGTCAAATCATACTCACGATGTATGTCCACGATAATATTGTTTGATCGGCTTATTTTACCATTCCATTCAAAAAGGCGATGATAATTTATTAACATACAACTTTAAAAGATAATTAGTTCTCAAATTAAGGAGGAAAAATATGGAAGTTTCTTTCCAAAATTACATAACTCACTTCACTTCCATACGGTGTAGATTGAGGAAAACACCTGCTTTTTTGTTTCATATGTGCACGCTATCATTCATCGGGCTTAGATTAAGGAAGGAACGTAGGCCTTTTCGCTTCCTATGTGCGCGCCATCGTTCATTTGGCGTAGACTAAGGAGGAAAAACACTCCGAACCATACGCCATATTAGGAATCACTAAAGCACGAAGAGGGGCAATGAGGTGAGGTAGTCTCTTGCGCCCTTTTAAGCTTACACCATTCTTTTGAGAATGATGGGAGCAATGATCAAAATTATGAAATGTTGAATGCATCTATACTTATGCGCTCTATAGTTTGGAACAAAGAGACTATTGGTGCAAACGACTGAGCACGGCATTTTTTTTTTGGAAATGGCTAACTAGGAAAATGACATGTCGGTCTAAGAGGCAAGCATCTAAAGATTGTCAGGGTTGATATCTTGTTTTGTGTAGCCTACCGCCCTCTTTAGATTGGTCTAACAGACTATTGGTGCAAACTTTTGAAGTCTTTATCTTGGGGCACTCTTTGACGTTCTTGGGGTAATGCCAAATTAATATTGTAGATGTTGATATTTTTTACAAAGTTTGACCTGGCACAAATCTAATACGCGGAGTAAAAAAGACCGAAGGGAGTATAGAGAAATCATATAAAAGCTCTTCCAGGCTTCAAAGTTGTTGTACACCTTTCTCTTGACCCTACATATGATATATTTGAGCTCCTTCTTAAAAAAATGACAAGTACTCCGGAGGGATGTGCAAATTATATTGGTTTGGAGGAATGTGCTTCAAAATGAAGTCATTTCTAGTGGTCCAGATTGCCCAAAAAATAAGGGCATTGTTTGACTTATTTGCCATCCCCACTCTCTAAATCAGAGCTATGTCACTATCTAAATACTACCAAATCAAGATGTTAGAGCATAGCCGGACTTGGTGAAAGTGCTAGTTATTGACTAGAGAGGGACTGAATAGGCGATTTTTGTGAAAGTCTTCAAAACACGGGGGCTTCGAAGACAAACGATAGAAATGAACCTATTGATATGCAGCGGAAGGAAGACTACACTAGACAAGCCATAGTCAAGTAAGCAATGAAGTGAAAACACGAAGACTATCAGCAGCTAGGTAGTATGGATCAGGATGGAAGATAGTATGAAGCCAGACAGTAAAGAGCCTTCACTTAGTGAAGTCAATCAGATCATACAGGCATGCAATGACTTCACGAAGACAGACTGTAAAGTAAAGGAAAATGAAGGATAGAACGAGTAGCTTGATGAAGACAAGGATTTGGTAGACCAGTTTCAGTTGCTGTGACAACTGTACGTCTGGTTAGGGAGGCTGAGATTCAACTCAGAAGACCGCGTCTTCACCTTATTACCCTTGAGCTAAGGACACATAGTCCTCGCCCAATCACTCTGGTAAGTCTTCAAGGTAGACTTCCAAACCTTCACAGACTTCGTTCACCAGCGACCCACAATGACTCTTGGACACTCAGAACGCGACGCCTAACCGGCTGGAGGATTCATGGTCCTCAAGTGTAACAAGTCTTCAGGTCACGCAGACAGAAAGACTTCAGTGATGCCTAACACTCTTTTGGCTCTGGGTGTTTTGGTCTTTGTCCTTGCAAGGATTTCTCTCAAATGCTTCAAAGGTGGGTTGCTCTCAAACGACAAAAACTGTGCACTAACTCTGAGCAGCCACCAATTTATGGTGTAGGGGGTGGGCTATTTATAGCCAGGAGGCAACCCGACCTGATTTGTCCGAAATGACTATGGATCACTAAGGAACTGACACGTGTCCAATGGTCAGATTTCAAACGCACGCGACAGCTTGACTTGGGCTACAAGTAAAGCTGACTCATCCAGCTTTGGATAAGATTTGCTCTCATTGTCTTCGCTCAAAGACATAGGATTTGGTTTAGCATCACTTCAGTCACTCTGACTTTGTTCACTTGGACCCCACTTAACAGTAAGGTGGTTCTTATGCACACTACTAGGAAAAGGCTAATTAGTGGCGCACATGTTTTTGCCATTAATGGCGCACTACAGGTGCGCCACTATTATCACGTCATTAGTAACAAAATAGTAATGGCGCACTACATGTGCGCCATTAATATCCCAGATAGTAATGGCGCACCTATAGTGCGCCATTACTATGCCTATCTGGTGCGCCATTACTAGTGCGGCATTAGTATCCCAGCACCAGCTCACTTCACAGGCACTTGTTGATATATATATATATATATATATATATATATATATATATATATATATATATATCATATCAATCCTATTAAACCTTGTTGATGTCTAGGACTTTGTTCATGTTCATGAGTGTGATGAAATTTTAAAAATATATTTCAAACTTCCCGATCATATTACGTATCATATTTTGGAAAAAAAATCCAAATTTTTTTAAACCAATTTTTTTCTGTTACTAGTGGCGCACCTAGCAAATGGTCCGCCACTAGTAAGTTTGAATTTTTTTCATTTCCCCCCTCTAGATCTTAAAATCCCTGTATCTTTCGTTCTGTTAGGTTTTTGGAGATTTTGAAGATGTTGAACGGGGTTCCCCCCGGTTCAATTCGTATGTAACTTTTCGAGTAGATGATTTTTCATATAAAAAACTTTTTAATCCGAGTTCGTATGCAAAAGTTATGCCCATTTTACTAAATTCCAGAGAGATTTTGCAAATAAAGTCGAAATTAATATTTGTAAATTTTCCCAACAACTAGACCACATATCACATGGGAAACTTATTTTCTTTTATTTTTTTAACATTTCCATCATTTTGTTTTATTTTATTAACTGAAAAGGCGGTCCCAGGGGGTGGTGCATTTAGCACCAGGGTTACTAATGGCGCACCTGGTGTGTGGTGCGCCATTAGTAGTTTTGAAAAAATAAAAAAAATGTTAGTAGTAGCGCACCATGGGACAGTGCGCCATTACTAGTTAAAACTAGTAATGGCGCACGGTGGGTGTGGTGCGCCATTACTATGTCAACTAGTAATGACGCACTATCCACTAGTGTGCCACTGCTAACAATTTTTTTTCAAAACTACTAATGGCGCACCACACACCAGGTGCGCCATTAGTAATATGTCAATAATGGCGCACATGTATCTGGTGCGCCACTGCTATAGCAGTGGCGCACCACATACATGATGCGTCATTAATGTCCATATTAGCTACTCCCTCCTTCCATCTATATAGGGCCTAATGCTTTTTTCAAGGCCGCATTTGACTATTGACAAGATTAATAGTACATGACATGCATAATGTGAAAATTATATCATTAAAATCTCCTTTCACATACGAATTTAATAATATGCTTTGTGTAAGTTGCATGTCATATATTATTGCCCTAACATTTGGTCAAAGTTAACCTCAAAAAATGCATTAGGCCCTATATATATGGAAGGAGGGAGTATAGCCCTTTTCCTAGTAGTGATATGACTCAACAAAGAAGAAAAGGAAACTACAAAACAACTATGTCTTCGTACTCCATAGTCTTCATACGATGTCTTCTCATGTCATAGTCTTCAATGTGAATCTCTTCACAGACCACCATTGTCTTCAATGTCTTCACACATTTTTAGGGGTCATTTCTGGTAGGTAAACCGAATCAATGAATGACTCCTACCTGTGTTATCCTACAATTCTCACAAACACATTAGTCCCTCAACCAGGTTTGTCGTCAATACTCCAAAACCAACTAGGGGTGGCACTAGATGCACTTACAATCTCCCCATTTTTGGTGATTGATGACAAACCAGTTGAAATTTTCAACAGGGATAAAAGTATGTGAAAGTAGAGAATTATGGCATTGTCTTCATAAGTAGAAAGAGGCTCCCCCCTGAAGATGTGCATATAAGTAGTTTGCTTTTGAATGCAAATGCACATGGCAGGTTTTACTTTGTGGAGATCCTTTTTCAACTTATGAAGGAAATTTATCATGCATATAAAGATATAACGAAGATAATGACATGCATAACGAAAAATGGGCATATGCGAAATGACTTCATACGGAATTTATCATCGCATCACATAGTAGCAGAAAAAGTAGCAGACGACCATCGAGTTTAAGTGTTACAACCCAAAGAACCAAATGTATCAAGAGACAAGAGTTGTAAACACTTGGCAAAAATACTGCAACCACCCATAAGGACACGTTTGAAGACTATCAACTCATGTGTTGTCCCCCTTTTGTCAGTAATGGCCAAAAAGGTTTGAAGACATAGAGTATCTACTTGTTCCCATCAGGAGTAGATGAAGGTGCAAGGTCGACATTGGAGTTCGGTGGTGCAGAAGGGCCTGGTGCAGTGTCGAGATGCAGTGAAGCCATGGTTGGTGAAGTGGCATCGTCTTCTTTATGGATGACTCTCGCAACAACAGTTGTAGTCGAAGATGAGTACTCAGAGTCTTCTATGGAAGGAGTCCGACGCCAGCTTGCATTCTATGGAGGCCTGGAGTCAAATTTGAAACCTTCTGTGAAGCCACCTCGCGAAGATCTTCTTCAGGGCATAGGAGTGTGAGACTCTTCTAAGACCTTCGACAGGCTTCATGGGCAACGAATGATTTCTTGGTGGCCATGTTTCTGATGTGATTGGCGTCCACCATGATACTATGCATCTGACGCTTTAGCCAGTCATGATGCTTGTCCTGCTTCTGATGTAAGGCCACAAGAATCTCTCGGTCATTGAGAACACGAGAACGCTTTCGAGGCCTTTGAGATATTGTACTGTCAATGGCTTCGGTGTTGGCATGGTGAGGCACACGTATATTACCAGCCAGAGGATAAGCAGGGGTAGTAGCATTTGGAACATGAATCCCTTCTATGGGCTGCGTGAAGCTTTGATGATCAACATTGTGATGATATAGCGGCTCCTTGGCAGGCTCTCGGTAGATGGCTTCGACGGACAGATCAACCTCAGGCAGAAAGACAAGATGGTTGCGCACTGAGGGCTAATAGTCAATAGTAGAGTGAAGCTTGATCAAGTGCATCACCCATGGAGCATAAAACTTTAGGCCAAACAGATCAATCCCAGATGCAGCAAGTTGTTTGATGAAGAAATCCTAGGTGTTGAATCTGATGCCATTGATGATGTAAAACACCAAAGTCTCCATGGCTCCTTCAAGTTTGGCTTCAGCAGTGTATCCCTTGATCGGCCATAGAGTACGCCTCGGGATGTGATAGACTGTGTGGGGCAAGTACTCGAGGTCCTTGACAAAGAATTCCTTGGGATATTTGATAACCCACAAGTATAGGGGATCGCAACAGTTTTCGAGGGTAGAGTATTCAACCCAAATTTATTGATTCGACACAAGGGGAGCCAAAGAATATTCTCAAGTATTAGCAGTTGTGTCGTAGAAACGTCATGGCAGATGTCCTAGTATGAGGACTTAGTTGTGAGGCCAACGCATCTATGCGGTAGCTTGAAGGGGTTGATCGGAATCGAGAGACACAACACGCAAGACGAAGATTTAGACAGCTTCAGGCCCCGGGAAACATCGTCCGGTAACAACCCTACATGTTGTTTGTGGCTAGGTCTCATTATCATCATCAAGGAGTCACCGTAACTCCGGCTGTCCTAGTTGTGTCTAGACTTAATGATTATTCAACTTGTCCCTCTTGGGGTGCCCTACCCCTCCTGATATATGTTGAAGGGGCGGGTTACATGTAGAGTCCAACTTGGACTTAAGACTTAACTATTCTGACTTCTCTCCATGGGCTTCTTAACGTTTCAGGCTTCTTAACTGTCTGGCTTAACTGTCTGAGTTAACTGTCTGCTTAACTATCTGACTTATATGACTGTGTCTGCCGGGTTACATGACTGTGTCTGCCGGCTTACATGACTGTGTATGCCGGCTTACATGACTGTGTCCGCTGGCTTACATGACTGTGTCTGCCGGCTTAATCTGCTTAACTGTTACCGCTGGCTTAACCTCTGGTTTAAACAATCTGCCGGCTTACCAATGAAATACCAAGTCCCAGCCGGGTCATATCTACGGTCGGGTCATACCACGGGGTATATCCCCAACATTAGCCCCCAGTTTAATTTGGATTTATCCATGTTAAACTGATCCTGTAAATAGGTTATGCTCCAAGTTAAATATTCTTGTAAGTCGGCACCTGAACATCCTTAAGTCCTTGTCATTTCCTTCTTCCAGAAAATCCGGGTCAATAGCCAACTTCATAATCAATGTGTTGACGTTGGTTTCTCACAGAGAAAGACTGAAAAATAATTCATTTGACTCAGGTCCCAATGCTTAAAAATATTGGTCTTTGAAATATTCATGTGACCTTCAACCGGCTTAAAGATGAAAAACTTGCCGGGTTATAAATAGATAATGCCGAGTTATAATTGTTGCCGACGCCCGGTCAATCTGGTTTACTCAAAACTGAAAATTTGAGAATTTTTCTCCCTTATATCCATATTACCTGTAGCCCCCAAGTGCCAGGTCATTATACAATAATGAGCAGGGACTTTGTAAATATGATCATGTAGACTTGAGCAGCAACATGTAGCCCCCAAGGACCGGTTCAGTAAAATAATACTGAGCCGGGACTTTGTATATAATTTATTGATAATAACATCATATGATGTAATCTCCACCATGGGGCTTGAACCCACGTCCATAAGGTTTAAGAGCTTTGTACTATACCAACTGAGTAGTGGACCTTTCAATATAATGGACTAAGGCTCATGTACCTTGAATTTTTGACAGGAGCAATTAGCAGCCCCCAAGGGCCGGCTCATTACAATGTGATGAGTCGAATCTTCAATAAAATGAGCCAAAAAATGACTTTGCATTAGCCCCCAAATGCCATGGTGCATGCTGGAAGTGACATGGGACTTGTATATTTGATATAATCTCAATCTGAATAATGTAGCCCCCAAGTGCCGGGTAGTAAGCATGCAGCGACTCGGGACTATTCCTTCCATTGTAGAATGAATTATATCCATTGATAAAATAATATACATTGCACTGAAGGGACTTTGAAAACCTCAATAGTAATATTGGTTATTGATAACCATAATAAAAATCCAGCCATGTTGGCTATTAAAGATTTGAATAATATAATCCGGTTTGGAAAACCGGTTCCTGTGATATTGAATCGTACTGCCGGTTTAGGATAACTGTGCAGTAAGGGTGATAACCCAATCTTTAGAAGCAAAAACTTCCAAATGTTTATGATTGTTATATGATGGCGACTTATCATCCAAAGTCAAGCCGGGTTAAATTTAAACCACACTTATACTTAGATCTGGACAAAAGCCTCAAGACAAAAACAACGATTGTTTGCAAAAACTTAAGCAAAATAGAAAGAAAAATTTTAGGCTTCTGATTCGAATATGATCAGTAAACCGGACCAAAGGGGTTAAGCTAGGATTCGAATACGATCATGTAGCCCCCAGTGGCTTTGGCGTTGCGCTGATCAAGAGGGTACCGACAGCTATGTTCTCTTTGGTTCGAATACGACCTATGTTTGAATAGGAAGCCCCCAAATGACCTTGAGAGTTTTTTACCGACTCTAATTCGAATACGATCAAAGTTAGACCCAAAAGGGGTTAAGCTATGATTCGAATATGATCAAGAAGCCCCCTAGTAGGTTTGGCATTGTGCCGATCAAGAGGGTACCGACAACTATGTTCTCTTTGGTTCGAATACGACCTATGTTTGAACAGGAAGCCCCCAAGTGACCATATAAATTTTGGCATCGCGCCGATCAAGAGGGTACGACAGCTATGCTCGATGAGCAGGAAGCCCCCAAGTGACCATAATAAGGTAAGCCGTAAAGCAGGATACCCACGTTTGAACCGCGCATCATGGCAGCAAGTTCTCTTTGGCAACCTTTTAATTTTTCTGAGAACTCGAATCTTGCGAGAGATTAATTCTTTTTGAACTGGAACTTTAAACCGGATTTAAAAGCTTTCAAATCTTTGTGGGAGACAGATTGTCCTTGAGCCAGATATTTGAACCGGTTTTGAGAGCTTAAAAGCTTTGTAAGAGACAAATTTACCTTGAGCCGGATGTTTGAACCGGATTTGAGAGCTTCAAAGATTTGCGAGAGAGAGATGTCTCTTGAACCGGATTTTAAACCGGAACCTTTATTTTGAACCGACAATTTTCTGACGGTCTTTAAATTTTCATCAATATGGCGGTGTCCTCCAGAACCGGGTTATCATTCCCTCCAATGACCCGGAGTTCCTGAGTCAAGTCATTGTAGCCCCCGAGTCATAAGACTACTCGAGGAGTTGGCTGGAGACTCTCCATGCTTGACCATGATATAACCAGTGGATTGATGGAATATGCTGAATCTCGGCGGGTTATAATTGACCCTGTCCATTGATCCGTTGATGTAGGCAAGAACCATAGTTTGATGGTTTGTAATTATGAATTTCTGCATAAGAATTTATACAAACGAGAGTAATTGTTCTCGAAAAATATCAATAGAAACTTGACGGGATGGATTTCACCTGATATGTTTTGACCGGAAATTACCAGCCATAGGGTTGTAGTACTGATGACAGAGGTGGCCGGTGAAAGCGCAACACCGGGCGGCTCAGAAATGATCCTCCGGGTCATGTTGACCCCCCTTTTTTTTGAAACCAGCCCCCACATCTTTTTACACGGGCCAGTGACCCGGCGTGGAGTCACATATGCGTTAGGGTAAAAAAAAGCCACAATAGAGGCCTCTGACGGCGTTGACTCGAAGGTGGAAGCTAGCGGGAGTGGCAGCAGTGAGCCGGCACCCGCCATAACGGTGCGGGCTGTTGCCACGGTGATCCAAAGGTGCGGGGCGGGCCTCGACATCTACATGGCGCGAGGCGACTCTCCGGCCGAGGCGGACAGCAGAGGCGAGACCGAACGGGGGCAACCTTGGGCGAGGCACAACGACGGCTTAGCACGGAGGCCACCTTAACCGCCAGGGTGACTCGTAGTGCAGCGGGTCAGAGAAGCGGCTCAATGGCCACTCCAGCGGGACGAGACCGTCGGGGCGGCGTGATGTGCGGGCATGCAGCGTTCCGAGGTGGACGACTGCTCTCCTGCGGCGGCTTGATGCAGCAAGGCCAGAACATGGTGCTGCAACAGCAACTCATAGCGGATGCACCGGACCGCGGCAGAAGTGCTCAGAGGCGGAGGACCTATCCGAGCGGGTCATTGAGATCCTCAGAGGCCATGGAGACACGCATGACGGGGCATATCCAGGCAACATGGACCGATGCAATACAGGGTGACGTGAGATGCGGTAGTTGAGGCGGCTCATAGGTCGGGTCATGGCGGCTGTAGGTGGTGGTGCCCGCGGCAACTTTGCCGATGGCAGCCGAAAGCAGCAAACGCGGCTCAGCAGGAGGAGCGGTTCTCTAGCGTGTCAGCTCCGGTGAAGGCGGCTCACGGCGGTGCAAAACCACGGCGGCTGGGGCGGAGGAGTAGCCGAGAGTAGTAGCAGGAGATGGGCGCCGCATTCGAACGGAGGCTCTGGGCAGGCGGCGTTTTTCCCTTGCTGCTTTTTAAGGCGGAGCTCGGAGAGACGGATGGACGGCTTGATCCCTGGTAGCTCATGGCGTAGGTGGAGAACGGCCTGGAGCAAGGCGGGTCTGAAGACAGGGACTTAAGGCCATGGTGGCGACTTGGAGGTGATGGCGGCTCAAGGCTATAACACATGTGGGCGGGCAGCTCAGACGGATCAGCCCAAGGCGGAACGGCTCTTGCAACAGATGGAGAGGCGGAGGACTGGGACTCGGCGGCTCAAAGCGCAACGACAGCGGTTTTGACGAAGGGTGCCTGGTAAGGGTGGCTCTCGCTGAACGGCAGGTCAGCGATAAAAACTTGGCAGAGAAGCACTCGCGGAGCGGCGGCTCGACAACAGAAGCGCGTTGGTAGAGGTCGATGACTCAATGCGAGGCCCGCGTGAAGGCGGCTCGGAGCGAGGCCACATCGGCTGCGTCCGAATCCAACCCCCGTCCACATACTTGTCCTGGCTGTAGTTGGTTTGATTCTCCGTCTGACCATGTAAGAGCTTCTGTTGGTTTTTCTCTGTAGGAATTTTGCTTGATCTGATAGTTACGGAGATGCTCAAAGCAAGGCCAAGCGGGGGCAACCTGCAACGGTCGTTGGGCGCGACAGTGAGCTTACAGAGGTGATGGCAGCTCACAAAGGCCATGCTGGACAGGTGCTGGGTCGGGTACAACTCAGCAGCAAGGCGAGTCGACAAAATCAGCTACGGCGGAATTCGGCCAGCTCAAAATCGAGGGGGTGATGCAGTTGCGATTTTATGAGATAGGCCACCAATGACAGATTTGTCTCTCCTCTGAATAAAACATCATCTCCCCTCTCTGAATTCAAATGGTTGTTTATATTAGGATCCCTCATCGCGCATCTGTCTGTCATCCTCTGAAAAAGAATTCATCGTCGGGTTGTACCGTCTTATGGATTTTCTTCAATTTAGGATTCCTCTCGTAGTGCACCGTCTCGAAGGTAAGTTGAAAGTGCGGTGGTTTAGAAACAGGCAAAACACGGCCGGCTCTATGGAAACAATCAGCGGTGGTCTCAGCCGGCGGGAGCCGATGCTGCGTGCTATTATCCACGCCCTGCCCGAAATAGGAGCGGCTGGAAGACAACGGCGGCATGGTGGTAGATTGAGCGCGCCGGGCCGCGGCCCTCCTGCTGCAATTGAAGTGGGTGGCAGAAACCAAGCGCGGCTCGGCGTTGACCCGCCGTAGAAGAGGCGGTTTTACCAACAGCTTTGCGCGTTGCAGGTGACCCGGCCACGAAGCGGGGGGAACAGACCAGCCAAGGGGCGAGGCCGGCTTTTGGGCGACACCGGTGAGGTGTGGGGGCAGCGGCGGGTTGTAAGTGAAATAAACCACTATGTGTCCGACGACTTGGTAACGCGGCGATGGAATCCTGACACAAAGGTCGAACGCCGGAGGTTTGAATGCGCCAGTAACTGAGAGGCGCCGGGCAACTCATAAAGAAACATCTCTCAGCAGCATAGGCCACGATGCCATGGCGACTCAGTACAGAGATCGGAGGCTTGATACTTTAAGGAGCAGTTAAAAAAGCGTCCGGCAGCCCGTCGGCGGTGGCTCGGGACCATCGGTAATGAAGGGGCCGCGGCGCGTGAGGCGGCCCAACGGCTGATGAGGCCGACGAGACTGAGGCAATTCAAGTAGGCCCGTGGTATCCTAGCAGAGTGCAGCCAGGCGACTCGACCGTCCTCAGTATGGATGGAGCAGATTTCGGTTGCAGGTGTCTCCACAGAAGCCGATCGGTGAGGGCGAGCGATGGCAGCGGCGGCTCAAGTCCGGTTGGTGTGGCGGCTCAAGGACGGTCGGCATGATGAGACGACTGGACGGTGACTCGCAGGGCTCAGCAGCACAACGTGGTGGCTCTGTGGCTATTTGGGGTCAACCATGGTGGGTTGGCGAGCTGGCGAAGGCAGGAAATAACCGTGAGCCGGACATCAGTCAAGGCGGGTCAACAGCGTTTGAGGAGTCCGTGTAGAGATCCACTTTCGGGTCATGGAAGGATGCATTCATCCATCTGACATGTCTTTAACCATTAATTCCCATTGACCTTCACAAATAGTGTCTAATCCGTAGTCTCATCTGATGGATTGATTGGGATTTGGCCTTGCGCGTTTTGGTATTTTTGGCAACTCTCACGGAGAGCCGGCGTGGCACTGGCGGTTCACAGTGGAAGCGATCTTGCCAACCGGCCGGATAAACTCCATTAATCCATAATTTCCGATCTTGATCAAAGCTGATGTAAATCCTTTCCAACCTTCCTCGGGAATTTTGCGAACTTCTCGAAACACTAGTTAAGATCCCTCCAAGAACTCAACACCACCGTACGCAGGCCCCACGGTGGGCACCAACTGTCGTAGAAACGTCACGACAGATGTCCTAGTGTGAGGACTTAGTCGTGAGGCCAACGCATCTATGTGGTAGCTTGAAGGGGTTGATCGGAATCGAGAGACGCAACACGCAAGACGAAGATTTAGACAGCTTCGGGCCCCGGGAAACATCGTCCGGTAACAACCCTACATGTTGTTTGTGGCTAGGTCTCATTATCATCATCAGGGAGTTGCCATAACTCAAGCTCTCCTAGTTGTGTCTAGGCTTAATGATTATTCAACTTGTCCCTCTTGGGGCGCCCTGCCCCTCCTTATATATGTTGAAGGGGCGGGTTACATGTAGAGTCCAACTCGGACTTAAGACTTAACTATTCTGACTTCTCTTCATGGGCTTCTTAACGTTTCGGGCTTCTTAACTGTCTGGCTTAAATGTCCGGATTAACTGCCTTACTTAACTATTTGCTTAACTATTTGACTTATATGACTGTGTCTGCCGGGTTACATGACTGTGTCTGCCGGGTTACATGATTGTGTCTGCTGGCTTACATGAATGTGTCTACCGGCTTACATGACTGAGTCCGCCGGCTTACATGACTGTGTCCGCCGGCTTAACTTGCTTAACTATTGCCGCTGGCTTAACCTCTGGTTTAAACAATCTGCCGGCTTACCAATGAAATACCAAGTCCCGGCCGGGTCATATCTCTGACCGGGTCATATCGCGGGGTATATTCCCGACAAGCTGAGTTGTCAATTCAACCACACCTGGAAACTTAATATCTGCAGCAAGGTATTTAGTATCAAAGTAATATGATAGTAGTGGCAACGGTAGCAAAAGTGACATTTTTGGTTTTATAGTGGTTGTAATAGTAGCAACGGAAAAGTAAATAAGTGAAGAACAATATAGAAAAAGCTCGTAGGCAATGGATCAGTGATGGATAATTATGTCAGATGCGATTGATCATGCAACAGTTATAACATAGGGTGACACGGAACTAGCTCCAGTTCATGTATTAGCTGCTGAGTTGTCAATTCAACCACACCTAGAAACTTAGTATCTGCAGCAAAGTGTTTAGTAGCAAAGTAATATGATAGTAGTGGTAACGGTGGTAAAAGGTAATGGTACCAAAAGTAATGTTTTTGGTATTTTGTAGTGATGATAACAATAGCAACGGAAAAGTAAATAAGCGAAGAATAATATATGAAAAGCTCGTAGGCATTGGATCGGTGATGGAGAATTATGCCGGATGTGGTTCATCATGTAACAGTCATAACCTAGGGTGACACAAAACTAGCTCCAATTCATCAATGTAATGTAGGCATGTATTCCGAATATAGTCATACATGCTTATGGAAAAGAACTTGCATGACATCTTTTGTCCTACCCTCCCATGGCAACGGGGTCCTATTGGAAACTAAGGGATATTAAGGCCTCTTTTTAATAGAGTACCGGGCCAAAGCATTAACACATAGTGAATACATGAACTCCTCAAACTACGGTCATCACCGGTAATGGTCCCGATTATTGTCACTTCAGGGTTAACGGATCATAACACATAATAGGTGACTATAGACTTGCAAGATAGGATCAAGAACTCTCATATATTCATGAAAACATAATAGGTTCAGATCTGAAATCATGGAACTCGGGCCCTAGTGACAAGCATTAAGCATAGCAAAGTCATAGCAACATCAATCTCAGAACATAGTGGATACTAGGGATCAAACCCTAAGAAAACTAACTCGATTACATGATAAATCTCATCCAACCCATCACTGTCCAGCAAGCCTACGATGGAATTACTCATGCAGGTAGTGAGCATCATGAAATTGGTGATGGAGGAAGGTTGATGATGACGATGGCAACGGATTCCCCTCTTCGGAGCCCCGAACGGACTCCAGATCAACCCTCCCGAGAGAGTTTAGGGCTTGGCGGTGGCTCCGTATCGTAAAACATGATGAATCCTTCTCTCTTATTTTTTTCTCCCCGAAAGCGAATATATGGAGTTGGAGTTGAGGTTGGTGGAGCGTCAAGGGGGCCACGAGACTGGGGGGCCCCCCACCCTCGTGGATAGGGTGTGGGCGCCCTGACATGGATTCTTCTTCCAGTATTTTTTACATATTCCAAAAATAATCTCTGTTGATTTTCAAGTCATTTCGAAAACTTTTATTTCTGCACAAAAATAACACCATGGCAATTCTGCTGAAAACAGCGTCAGTCCGGGTTAGTTCCATTCAAATCATGCAAGTTAGAGTCCAAAACAAGGGCAAAAGTGTTTGGAAAAGTAGATACGACGGAGACGTATCAACTCCCCCGAGCTTAAACCTTTGCTTGTCCTCAAGCAATTCAGTTGATAAACTGAAAGTGATAAAGAAAAAGTTTTACAAACTCTGTTTGCTCTTGTTGTTGTAAATGCGTAAACCCAACATTCAGGTTTTCAGCAAAGATTATGAACTAACTGAAAGTGCAACTATCCCTATGTGGTTTTGGTAATTCATAACAACATATAGCTCATTGAGCTAATGCTATTCCAAGATGATTATTTCAGGAAAGCTCAATGATTGGCATGGCATGGATGTGAAAGTGGAACCCTCAAAATGCTAAGGACAAAGGATTGGCTCAAGCTCAAAAGCTCAAGACTCTTCATTTTATATTTTAGTGATCCAAGATCACATTGAGTCCATAGGAAAAGCCAATACTATCAAGGAGGGATGAGGTGTTGCTTAATGAGCCTCTTGCTTCATGTGCTTAGTGATATGCTCCAAAAACCCTCAACTACTTTCCCATATCCACATTTGACCTAAACCCTAAACCAAACTCGGTCCTACCGATTCTTTCTATCCGGCGCCACCGAGTTTCACTTGTCATAAGCCACTGCCAAACCCTAGCAATTCGGTTCTACCGATAGGGATCTCGGTCTCACCGAGATGGGATTGCAAACTCTCTGTTTCCCTTTCGTAACTTTTCGGTCTCACCAAAAGAGCGGATCGGTCCCACCGAGATTGCAATGTAAACTCTCTGTTTCCCTTTTGTAACTTTTTGATCTCACCGAAAGAGCAAATCGGTCCCACCGAGTTTGCCTGACCAACTCTCTGGTTAGCTAATTACCAAAATCGGTCTCACCGAGTTTGTGTAATCGGTCTCACCGAGATTACGTTATGCCCAAACCCTAACCATATCGGTCCTACCGAGTTGCATGTCAGTCCCACCGAAAATCTCTAACGGTCACTAGGTTTACCTTTTCGGTCCGACCGAGTTTGTTGATTCAGTCCCACCGAGATTGGTAAATTGTGTGTAACGGTTGGATTTTGTGTGGAGGCTATATATACCCCTCCACCTCCTCTTCATTCGTGGAGAGAGCCATCAGAACACATATACACTTCCAACTCATATGTTCTGAGAGAGAATCACCTACTCATGTGTTGAGACCAAGATATTCCATTCCTACCATATGAATCTTGATCTCTAGCCTTCCCCAAGTTGCTTTCCACTCAAACCTTCTTTCCACCAGATCGAAATCCTATGAGAGAGAGTTGAGTGTTGGGGAGACTATCATTTGAAGCACAAGAGCAAGGAGTTCATCATCAACACACCATTTGTTACTTCTTGGAGAGTGGTGTCTCCTAGATTGGCTAGGTGTCACTTGGGAGCCTCCGACAAGATTGTGGAGTTGAACCAAGGAGTTTGTAAGGGCAAGGAGATCGCCTACTTCGTGAAGATCTACCGCTAGTGAGGCAAGTCCTTCGTGGGCGATGGCCATGGTGGGATAGACAAGGTTGCTACTTCGTGGACCCTTCGTGGGTGGAGCCCTCCGTGGACTCGCGCAACTGTTACCCTTCGTGGGTTGAAGTCTCCATCAACGTGGATGTAGGATAGCACCACCTATCCGAACCACGGGAAAAACATCCGTGTCTCCAATTGCGTTTGAATTCTCCAAACCCTTCCCTTTACATTCTTGCAAGTTGCATGGCTTACTTTCCGCTGCTAATATACTCTTTGCATGCTTGCTTGAATTGTGTGATGATTGCTTGACTTGTCCTAAAATAGCTAAAATCTGCCAAGAACTAAAATTGGGAAAAGGTTAAGTTTTTATTTGGTCAAGTAGTTTAATCACCCCCCTCTAGACATACTTTCGATCCCACAAGTGGTATCAGAGCTTTGGCCTCCATTTGCTTTGATTTCCATAGCTTTTGGTGGTCATAGCCTTGGTTTCACAACCTAGGAGAGTATAGCGTCTAGCGAGGGAAATTATCACCGTAGAGGTCCTTACTTTGATGGTACTAATTTTGCTAGTTGGAAGCATAAAATGAAAATGCATATTCTTGGACATAACCCCACCGTTTGGGCTATTGTGTGTGTTGGTTTGCAAGGTGACTTCTTTGATGGGAGAGAACCAAACCGTGAAGCTACCGCGGATGAGTTGAAGATATTGCAATACAATGCTCAAGCTTGTGATATTCTCTTCAACGGATTGTGCCCCGGAGAATTCAACAAAATCAGCCGTCTTGAGAATGCAAAGGAAATTTGGGACACTTTGATTGATATGCACAAAGGTACCGACTCCGTCAAGGAATCCAAGTTGGATGTGCTTCAAAGTCAACTTCATAAGTTCAAAATGAAGGATGGTGAAGGTGTCGCTGAAATGTACTCTAGGCTTGCTCTCATCACAAATGAGATTGCCGGCTTAGGGAGTGAAGAGATGACCGATAGATTCATCATCAAGAAGATTCTAAGAGCCTTGTATGGAAAATATGATACCGTGTGCACATTGATCCAAATGATGCCCAATTACAAAGATCTCAAGCCAACGGAGGTGATTGGAAGAATTGTTGCTCATGAGATGTCACTTAAGGATAAAGAGGAACTTCACAACAAATCAAGTGGTGCCTACAAAGCCTCATGTGAAGCCCCTACATCATCAAGTGAGAAACAAAACTTCAATGAAGAATTGAGCTTAATGGTGAAGAACTTCAACAAGTTCTACAAGAGTAGAAGCAAAGATAGAAGCTCCAAGTCAAGGTCCTACAATAACAAAAGATATTCTAGTCGAGAGCGAAACTGCTACAATTGTGGAAGACCCGGACACTATTCTAATGAGTGTACGGCTCCGTACAAGAGAAGAGAAGACTCTCCAAAAAGAAGAAGCAAAGAATCACCACCAAGAGAGAGAAGGAGTAGAGATGATCGTTATGAACGAAGATACTCACGGAGAAGCAAGGATTCGGAAAGGAAGGAAAAATCATCAAGGAGCTACACAAAACGAAGACATCAAGCTCATGTTGGTGAATGGGTATCCGGCTCCGACTCCGACAGCCACTCCGAGAGAAGTTATCACTCCGACTCCGAAGATACTCAAGATGAAGGTGTTGCCGGTCTAGCACTTGTGCCAACCAACTCCTACGACATATTTGACTCACCAAATGAAGGAATTGGAAGATGCTTCATGGACAAAGGTCCTAAGGTAGCACACCCCGAGTATGTTGATTTTAATAGTGATGAACATGACTTGTTAGGTGATGATGATTTGCTTGTTGACAACTCTAGTGATGAATACTATGATGAAACGTCAATTAATCATGCTAATCAAGATAAAACGAATGACAATGATAAGGAGAAGATTGAGGCTCTAACTGAAGAACTAAACACTCTTAAGTTAGCTCATGAAACTATCTTTGAAGATCATCAAGAACTTTTAAGAGCTCATGAGAAGTTACGCTTTGAAAAGCTCAATCTTGAGCAAGAGCATGAGTTTTTAAAGGCAATCAATGATGATCTCCGCAAGAAAAGTTCTTCTTACATTGCCAAGCGTTTACTCTTATCCACTTACATGCCTCAAGTCAAGTCTAGTAACAAGAACAAGAAAGATTCTTCCTCTAGTAGTAACAATGATCATGCTAAATCAAATATTGTTGCTTCTAGTAGTTCTCTTGATTCCACTAATGATTCTCTTAGCCAAGTTACAATTGAGCAATAAAATAGCTTATTGAAGGGAATTATAGAGAAATGAGTGTACAAAAGCCTTGCCGGGAGTAAGAAATTCGAGGAAATTGTGCGCAAGCAAGGAATGCACCGGAAGAATCAAGGTGTTGGTTTTGAACGAAAGTTCAATGCCAATGGAGTTGAGTGGGAAGAAGATCAATACCCCAAGACAAAGTTTGTTCCTCAACAAGAGAAGTATGATACTTCCTTCAAGGGAACACAAGCTCAAGATGATCTTCCACCACAAGGCTACAAGCAAAAAGGCAAGGACAAGCTTCAAGAGGAAATTGATGGATTTGAAGAAGCTCCTAAGACCTTAGTCAAGTGGATTCCCAAGACCACGTCAAGTTCCACTTCATCAAGTACGACTACAACTCCAAGGATTCCCATCAAGATGGTGTGGATCCAAAATAAGAAGAACTAGAGAGTTCTTGAGGGTGACTCCGCCAACATACTTCACTCTTATCATTTTGGCAAGAACAAGTGCAATCAACTTCCACATCTTGCACTAGTTCAAGGAGTCACAAACCCTCTTGTTGGTAAGACAAGGGACAAGGTAACCTAAAAGTTTTCATGGACATCATCTTGTGTGTGCATCACTCTATGTCTATGGATATCCTTGTTTGTTCCTTGTGGGACTAACCCATGTAGGTATTGAAAGTGCAATTCACTCAAATGGATAGCTCTAAGTGATCTACATCAACATTGAGCATCCACATCTTCAACATCTACATGAAGTCATCATCGACAAAACCCAAGGTTAGTTCATCCCTCTTAGGGGGGATATCACATCTAGGGGGAGCTTTACTCTAAGACTTGAGCTAAAGCAACTCTAATGATGTGAACACAACAATGCTTTATGTAAAAGTGGTAACCCCACTTGAGCTTAAACGATGAGTAGGACCTATGATCAAGTGTTCTCACTTGACTCCTAAGTCAATATACTCATATATAGATGACCTAGTCATCGCCAATTGCTTGATAGATGCTAGAATTGGTTGTGCATGCTTTGTCACATATTTTATTTGCCATCTTATTGTGTGAGCATGTTGGTTGCATATTTTACTCATTCGAGGACATCCACTTGTTGTTTTGATTGTTTGGTCTTATTTCCTTTTGCCAAGTGGATGGACAAGAATGCCTAAGAACCTCCTCTAGCTATCTATGCTTTTCTCGTCTCAAACTCTATTCATGCTACATCACAAAAATTTGATCAAGTCAGATTCGAACCACTCTATGGGAGGAGCGCTCGGAGTCCCCGATTCGTCATAGACTTAAACTTCCAAAACCTCTTTGTGATTCTCGGTCTGACCGATATCCTACTTTCGGTCCTACCGAGATCATTAAGTTGATCTAGGTTTTCTATCTCGGCGCAACCGATTTGAACCATTCGGTCACACCGAGTTGCAACAACTGTATACAGTTTTGCATCTCGATGCCACCGAGTTGTTCCACTCGGCCACACCGAGAGGGTCGGGCTATATATAGTCACGGGCAAAAATTTGGAAAGTTCTCCGAACCCCTTTGCCCGCGCGATAGCCTGCTCTGCCAACGTGGCCTCCGGATCGTCTCCTCTCCGCCAGCCGCCTCCAGTCGCTGGTCTCCGTAGCCGTCAATGGGAATCAACCCCGCCGTTGCTGCTGTAGCGAGTCTCCGCCGAACTAGGGTATGGACTCGACCTTTGTGCTATTCCCCAATCCGATTCTTAGCACATTGTGATCATCATGATTCTTGCCATGTTTGAAACACTTCTATCCAGTCAGTGAACTCGTAGATTAGATTTAATTCGAAAATTTTAGGGTTAGGTTTCCGCCGAAACCATCTCGGACCCACCGAGTTGAAAAACTCGGTCCCACCGATTTGGCTTATGCCATTGCACAAGTGAGACTCGGTTTGACCGAGAATTACTTATCGGTGTGACCGATTTTGGAACTTTGTGAAATCCTAGCAGTCTCGGTGCCACCGAATTGTGACTCGGTCTGACCGAGTTCACTAGTTCAGGTGCCAAAACTGCTTTGGTATCACCGAGTTTAAAAATCGGTAGATCCGAGATGATTTCAGTGGGAAACTAAAACTAAGTTTTTGAATTATTCTTTTGCAAAAATCTCTGCATTTTGTGATGCTCATCCACTCTATCTCATCTATAACCTATTCACAGGGTCAGCAGTCAGAGTTTGCAACATGTCTGATCAAAGTGATAGCCAGAATTTGTCAGAGCAGCAAGTGCAGATGAGTGAGGGCAAAAGTCCCTCAAGTTCTTCAGTTGATGGCAGCAGAAGTACTCCTAGCAACCTGCCAAAAGCTACCACAAGACAGAGAAAGAAGAGAACCTCAGAATCAGAGGATGAGGATTATGTGGCAGAAGAGGAAGCAACTTCCAAGAGAGTTGAGCCAGCTCAAGGCACAAAGCCAGGGTTAAAGATCAAAAGGCTAGCAGGCAGGCAGCCTATGTCAAAGGCCAGAGCTTCAACTGAGAAGCCCACTCCCATAGAGCCAGTTGCTGCTGAAGGCAAGAAAAGAAAGGAAAGGGTCAAGAAGACCGTAGCCAGGGTGCTTGGAAAGGCTTCCATCATGGAAGATGAGGAGGAATAAGAAGAGGTAGCTGCACCAGCACCAAAGGCACCCAAGCTGATGGGTGATGCCATAAGATCAGGGGCAGCTGCTTCCAAGGCCAAGCCAGCTCCAAAGCCAAAGCCAAAGAGGAATACAAGAAGCATCCCAGCTGCTGAGAAGAACAAGGCCCCAGAGCCTGACACTGCAGAAGATGATGAAGAGCAAGTTCTCAGAAAACTCAAGCCCAAGATCCCAGACCACAACGATGCTCATCCTGTGGCTGAGGACATGAAGCTCAGGAGAGATTCAGGGCTCCGGAAGTGGAGAGAAGCAGACCCGTATGCTTCAAGGAGAAGGACTGCTGTGGACTACAGATTTCACACCAAGGAACAGCAGGACTTCTATGAGACAGTGCTGCTAGATAAGAAGCCAATTGTATGTGACATGAGATGGGTTGATTGGCAATACATCAAGGACAACGAAGAGTACTACCCTGGAGTGCAGGACAGCTTCAAGGCATGTGGAGTAGAGAACTTTGTTGGGCAGAAGCTCACAAAGTGGAACGAGGAACTCATCATGCAGTTCTACTCCACCGCACATTTTTATTTAGATGGGAGAATTGTTTGGATGTCTGAGGGTACGAGGTACCAGTCTACAGTTGCTGAATGGGCTCAGCTGATCAATGCCCCACAAGAGCATGAAGATGACTTGGACATCTATGCCAAGAAGAAGATGGACCACAACTCAATGTCAAACATGCACAAGGAGATTCCAAATGAAGCACTTGACACTTTCAAGTTTGGCTCAGTACACTATCTTCTGTCAGGGCTGCCAACCATCAATTGGATACTGAGGCACACCTTGTTGCCCAAGTCAGGTGATCACAAGATGATCAGAGGCAATGCGATCAATTTGCTACATATCTTTGATGTGCCATAGAAGTTCAAGGTGATGAGCCTCATGGTAGAGACCATCAAGAGGGCTGTAGCAGACCAGAAGAGGAGCTGTGGGTATGCCCCACAAATTCAGGAGCTCATTAACTCCAAGATGGGCACGGGCATATACTTATTGGACAAGGAACACCTGCCCATCCATCCAGACTTTGAAGATAATCAAGTTGTTATGACTGAGAATGAACCATCTTCAGCACAAGCACAAGCCAAGAAGGAGAAGGCAAGGAAGGAGAAAGCTGCCAAGATGCCAACTCAAGAGGAGGCATCTGAATATTTCTTGAAAACCAAACAAGAGCAGCTTGGTTACCTAATTGCATCCACCCTGCGGATTGAGAAAGGATTAGCCACCCTAACTCAGAACCAGGCAAGCCTAGAGAGGATCGTAGAACAAAGGTTCTATGACTTGGATATCAAGGTGACAGAGATTCAGACTGCAGTGGAGCAGCTCCAAGATGACATGGAGGAGAGGAGAGGCAAGACTACAACTGATGCCTTTGCCAGAGTGCCACGAGGTCCGAGGTCGTCTGCAGTGCTAGTTGCTGACACCAGAGCCACCACTTCTGCACCAGCTACCGCCTCAGTTCCACCAGCTCCAGCGTCTACTTCAGCCTCGACTCCGACCACATCTACAGAAGGCTTCGTCCTTGGAGTGCTCCAGACTCCACCACCACCTGAAGATCAAGCCTGAGTGTCGAGTTAGCACTATGCATTTTCTAGGAACTTTTTGGTAACTTGTTGCCAAAGGGGGAGAAAATGTATAGATCATAGGCTTCGAGAGAGAGAGTGTTGCTTTTCTCTCTTGCTTTATTTGGTGGTTTTTCGAACTTTGTTTGCTTTTGAGTGCTTGAGTACTATGTTACTATGTCATTATCTGTGACACATTGATGATCATGTGTTCGATCATAAGCTACACTTAATGCTTGCTTAATGCTATTATCCTATCTATCTTATGTGATCATTCACTATTCTTGGTGATGGGTGCATGTATTTCATTCTTATCATTTTAAGCGCTCCACCAAGATGTATGTGACATGGAAGAGTAACCCATGACTCTAACTCTTTGTGCATTTGCAGTCCAAAGCAAATCTTAAATATGCACAAATTTAGGGGGAGCTCTTACTTATCACATACTTCTCAAAGCGACGATATATTTCATGCCTATTATCATTTGTCGAAGCTTTGATCTATATGTTGTCATCAATTACCAAAAAGGGGGAGATTGAAAGTGCAACTATCCCTAGGTGGTTTTGGTAATTCATAACAACATATAGCTCATTGAGCTAATGCTATTCCAAGATGATTATTTCAGGAAAGCTCAATGATTGGCATGGCATGGATGTGAAAGTGGAACCCTCAAAATGCTAAGGACAAAGGATTGGCTCAAGCTCAAAAGCTCAAGACTCTTCATTTTATATTTTAGTGATCCAAGATCACATTGAGTCCATAGGAAAAGCCAATACTATCAAGGAGGGATGAGGTGTTGCTTAATGAGCCTCTTGCTTCATGTGCTTAGTGATATGCTCCAAAAACCCTCAACTAATTTCCCATATCCACATTTGACCTAAACCCTAAGCCAAACTCGGTCCTACCGATTCTTTCTATCCGGCGCCACCGGGTTTCACTTGTCATAAGCCACTGCCAAACCCTAGCAATTCGGTTCTACCGATAGGGATCTCGGTCTCACCGAGATGGGATTGCAAACTCTCTGTTTCCCTTTTGTAACTTTTCGGTCTCACCGAAAGAGCGGATCGGTCCCACCGAGATTGCAATGTAAACTCTCTGTTTCCCTTTCGTAACTTTTTGGTCTCACCGAAAGAGCAAATCGGTCCCACCGAGTTTGCCTGGCCAACTCTCTGGTTAGCTAATTACCAAAATCGGTCTCACCGAGTTTGTGTAATCGGTCTCACCGAGATTATGTTATGCCCAAACCCTAACCATATCGGTCCTACCGAGTTGCATGTCAGTCCCACCGGAAATCTCTAATGGTCACTAGGTTTACCTTTTCGGTCCGACCGAGTTTGTTGCGGTCCCACCGAGATTGGTAAATTGTGTGTAACAGTTGGATTTTGTGTGGAGGCTATATATACCCCTCCACCTCCTCTTCATTCATGGAGAGAGCCATCAGAACACATATACACTTCCAACTCATATGTTCTGAGAGAGAATCACCTACTCATGTGTTGAGACCAAGATATTCCATTCCTACCATATGAATCTTGATCTCTAGCCTTCCCCAAGTTGCTTTCCACTCAAACCTTCTTTCCACCAGATCGAAATCCTATGAGAGAGAGTTGAGTGTTGGGGAGACTATCATTTGAAGCACAAGAGCAAGGAGTTCATCATCAACACACCATTTGTTACTTCTTGGAGAGTGGTGTCTCCTAGATTGGCTAGGTGTCACTTGGGAGCCTCCGACAAGATTGTGGAGTTGAACCAAGGAGTTTGTAAGGGCAAGGAGATCGCCTACTTCGTGAAGATCTACCGCTAGTGAGGCAAGTCCTTCATGGGCGATGGCCATGGTGGGATAGACAAGGTTGCTACTTCGTGGACCCTTCGTGGGTGGAGCCCTCCGTGGACTCGCGCAACTGTTACCCTTCGTGGGTTGAAGTCTGCATCAACGTGGATGTAGGATAGCACCACCTATCCGAACCACGGGAAAAACATTCGTGTCTCCAATTGCGTTTGAATTCTCCAAACCCTGCCCTTTACATTCTTGCAAGTTGCATGCCTTACTTTCCGCTGCTAATATACTCTTTGCATGCTTGCTTGAATTGTGTGATGATTGCTTGACTTGTCCTAAAATAGCTAAAATCTGCCAAGAACTAAAATTGGGAAAAGGTTAAGTTTTTATTTGGTCAAGTAGTCTAATCACCCCCCCTCTAGACATACTTTCGATCCCACACTAACCATATTCACAATAACATTTAGGTATCATGTTTACTCATATCAATAGCATAATAAACTAGCGAGCAATAATAACAAATCTCGGAAGTCAACACTTTCTCAAAACAATCATGATATGATATAACAAGATGGTATTTCGCTAGCCCTTTCTGAGACCGCAAAACATAAATGCAGAGCACCTTTAAAGATCAAGGACTGACTAGACATTGTAATTCATGGTAAAAGAGATCTAGTCACAGTCATACTCAATGTAAGCTAGCAGTAATGGATGCAAATGACAGCGGTGCTCTCCAACTGGTGCTTTTTAATAAGAGGATGATGACTCAACATAAAAGTAAATGGATAAGCCCTTCGCAGAGGGGAGTAGGGATTTGTAGAGGTGCCAGAGCTCAGTTTTGAAATAGAGATGAATAATATTTTGAGCGTTTTACTTTGATTGTCAACATAACAACCAAGAGATCTCGATATCTTCCATGCTACACACATTATAGGCGGTTCCCAAGCAGAATGGTAAAGTTTATACTCCCCCACCACCAACAAGCATCAATCCATGGCTTGCCCGAAACAACGGGTGCCTCCAACTAACAACAATCCTGGGGGAGTTTTGTTTGCAATTATTTTGATTTGATTTGAGCATGGGACTGGGCATCCCGGTGACCAGCCATTTTGTCCTGAATGAGGAGCGGAGTCCACTCCTCTTGAGAATAACCCGCCTAGCATGGAGGATATAGACAACCCTAGTTTATACATGAGCTATTCGAGCATACAAAACAGAATGTTTATTTGAATGTTTAGAGTTTGGCACATACAAATTTGGTTGGAACGGCAGGTAGATACCGTATATAGGAAGGTATGGTGGACTCATATGGAATAACTTTGGGGTTTATGGAATTGGATGCACAAGCAGTATTCCCGCTTAGTACAAGTGAAGGCTAGAAAAAGACTGGGAAGCGTCCAGCTAGAGAGCAACAACAGTCATGAACATGCATTAAAATTAATCAACACCGAATGCAAGCATGTAGCGATCCGACCTGAGACGGTCAAATCTCTCTGTTCAGTGTCATCCCTGGATCGATAATGCTGACACACACAGTACTTGAATGGATTTATAACAGAGTAGTAATCACACACTTATTGTTGGGGAACGTAGTAATTTCAAAAAAAATCCTACGCACACGCAAGATCATGGTGATGCATAGCAACGAGAGGGGAGAGTGTCGTCCATGTACCCTCGTAGACTGTTAAGCAGAAGCGTTATAACAATGCGGTTGATGTAGTCGTACGTCTTCACGATCGACCGATCCTCAACACCGAACATACGGCACCTCCGCGTTCAGCACACATTCAGCTCGGTGACGTCCCCCGAACTCACGATCTAGTAGAGCTCGAGGGAGAGTTTCGTCAGCACGACGGCATGGTGACGATGTTGATGAAGCTACCGTCGCAGGGCTTCGCCTAAGCACCGCTACGATATAACCAAGGTGGATTATGGTGGAGGGGGGCACCCCACACGGCTAAGAGATCAGCAGATCAATTGTTGTCTCTATGGGGTGCCCCTGCCCCCATATATAAAAGATCTAGGGGGAGGCAGCCGGCCAAGGAGGAGGGTGCGCCAAGGGGGGAGTCCTACTCCCACCGGGAGTAGGACTCCCTCTTTTCCTAGTTGGAGTAGGAGAGGATAAGGAAGGGACAGAGGAAGAGAAGGAAAGGGGGCACCGCCCCCCCTCCTTGTGCAATTCCGACTAGAGGGTGAGGGGGCACGCGGCTGCCCTTGGCCACCCCTCCTCTTCTCCCACTAAGGCCCATTAGGCCCAATATACTCCCCGGGGGGTTCCGGTAACCCCCCCGGTACTCCGGTAAATGTCCAAAACCTCCCGAAACACTTCCGGTGTCTGAACATAGTCATCCAATATATCGATCATTACGTCTCGACCATTTCGAGACTCCTCGTCATGTCCGTGATCATATCTGGAACTCCGGACTACCTTTGGTACATCAAAACACAAAAACTCATAATACCGATTGTCACAGAACTTTAAGCGTGCGGACCCTACGGGTTCGAGAACTATGTAGACATGACCGAGACATGTCTCCAGTCAATAACCAATAGTTGAACCTGGATGCTCATATTGGTTCCTACATATTCTATGAAGATCTTTATTGGTCAAACCGCATAACAACATACGTTGTTCCCTTTGTCATCGGTATGTCACTTGCCCGAGATTTGACCGTTGGTATTTCAATACCTAGTTCAATCTTGTTACTGGCAAGCCTCTTTGCTCGTTCTGTAATACATCATCCCGCAACTAACTCATTAGTCACATTGCTTGCAAGGCTTATAGTGATGTGCATTACCGAGAGGGCCCAGAGATATCTCTCCGACAATCGGAGTGACAAATCCTATTCTTGATCTATGCCAACTCCACGAACACCAATGGAGACACCTGTAGAGCACCTTTATAATCACCCAGTTACATTGTGACATTTGGTAGCACACAAAGTGTTCCTCCGGTATTCGGGAGTTGCATAATCTCATAGTCATAGGAACATGTATAAGTCATGAAGAAAGCAATACCAGTAAACTTAAATGATCAAGTGCTAAGCTAACGAAATGGGTCAAGTCAATCACATCATTCTCCTAATGGTGTGATCCCCTTGACCAAATTACAACTCATGTCTATGGCTAGGAAACTCAACCATCTTTGATCAATGAGCTAGTCAAGTAAAGGCATACTAGTCACACTATGTTTGTCTATGTATTCACACATGTATTATGTTTCCGGTTAATACAATTCTAGCATGAATAATAAACATTTATCATGATATGAGGAAATAAATAATAACTTTATTATTTCCTCTAGGGCATATTTCCTCCAGTCTCCCACTTGCACTAGAGTCAATAATCTAGATTACACAGTAATGATTCTAACACCCAAGGAGCCTTGGGGCTGATCATGTTTTGCTCGTGAGAGAGGCTTAGTCAACGGGTCTGCAACATTCAGATCCGTATGTATCTTGCTAATATCTATGTCTCCCACCTGGACTTGATCCCGGATGGAATTGAAGCATCTCTTGATGTGCTTGGTTCTCTTGTGAAATCTGGATTCCTTTGCCAAGGCAATTGCACCCGTATTGTCACAAAAGATTTGCATTGGACCCGATGCACTAGGTATGACACCTAGATCGGATATGAACTCCTTCATCCAGACTCCTTCATTTGCTGCTTCCGAAGCAGCTATGTACTCCGCTTCACACGTAGATCCCACCATGATGCTTTGTTTAGAACCGGACCAACTGACAGCTCCACCGTTCAATATAAACATGTATCCAGTTTGCGATTTAGAATTGTCCGGATAAGTGTCAAAGCTTGCATCGACGTAACCATTTACGACGAGCTCTTTGTGACCTCCATAAACGAGAAACATATCCTTAGTCCTCTTTAGGTACTTCAGGATGTTCTTGACCGATGTACAGTGATCCACTCCTGGATTACTTTGGTACCTCCCTGCTAAACTAATAGCAAGGCACACATCAGGTCTGGTACACAGCATTGCATACATGATAGAGCCTATGGCTGAAGCATAGGGAACACTTTTCATTTTCTCTTTATCTTCTGCAGTGGTCGGACATTGAGTCTTACTCAACTTCACACCTTGTAACACAGGCAAGAACCCTTTCTTAGCTTGATCCATTTTGAACTTCTTCAAAACTTTATCAAGGTATGTGCTTTGTGAAAGTACAATTAAGCGTCTTGATCTATCTCTATAGATCTTGATGCCCAATATATAAGCAGCTTCTCCGAGGTCTTTCATTGAAAAACTCTTATTCAAGTATCATTTTATGCTATCCAGAAATTCTATATCATTTCCAATCAACAATATGTCATCCACATATAATATTAGAAATGCTACAGAGCTCCCACTCACTTTCTTGTAAATACAGGCTTCTCCAAAAGTCTGTATAAAACCATATGCTTTGATCACACTATCAAAACGTTTATTCCAACTCCGGGAGGCTTGCACCAGTCCATAAATGGATCGCTGGAGCTTGCACACTTTGTTAGTACCCTTTGGATCGGTAAAACCTTCAGGTTGCATCATATACAACTCTTCTTCCAGAAATCCATTCAGGAATGCAGTCTTTACATCCCTTTGCCAAATTTTATAATCATAAAATGCGGCAATTGCTAACATGATTCGGGAGGACTTAAGCATCGCTACAGGTGAGAAGGTCTCATCGTAGTCAACTCCTTGAACTTGTCGAGAACCTTTCACGACAAGTCGAGCTTTGTAGACAGTAACGTTACCGCCAGCGTCAGTATTCTTCATGAAGATCCATTTATTCTTGATGGCTTTCCGATCATCGGGAAAGTCAACCAAAGTCCATACTTTGTTCTCATACATGGATCCCAACTCAGATTTCATGGCTTCGGGCCATTTTGCGGAATCTGGGCTCATCATTGCTTCCTCATAGTTCGTAGGCTCATCATGGTCAAGTAACATGACCTCCAGAACAGGATTACCGTACCACTCTGGTGCGGATCTTACTCTAGTTGACCTACTTGGTTCGGTAGTAACTTGATCTGAAGTTTCATGATCATCATCATTAGCTTCCTCACAAATTGGTGTAGGTGTCACAGGAACCGGTTTGTGTGATGAATTACTCTCCAATAAGGGAGCAGGTACAGTTACCTCATCAAGGTCTACTTTCCTCCCACTCACTTCTTTCGAGAGAAACTCCTCTAAAAAGGATCCATTCTTAGCAACAAATGTCTTGCCTTCGGATCTGTGATTGAAGGTGTACCCAACAGTCTCCTTTGGGTATTCCTATGAAGACACATTTCTCCGATTTGGGTTCGAGCTTATCAGGTTGAAGCCTTTTCACATAAGCATCGCAGCCCCAAACTTTAAGAAATGACAACTTTGGTTTCTTGCCAAACCACAGTTCATAAGGCGTTGTCTCAACGGATTTCGATGGTGCCCTATTTAACGTGAATGCAGCCGTCTCTAAAGCATAACCCCAAAACGATAGCGGTAAATCAGTAAGAGACATCATAGATCGCACCATATCTAGTAAAGTACGATTACGACATTCGGACACACCATTACGCTGTGGTGTTCCGGGTAGCGTGAGTTGCGAAACTATTCCACATTGTTTCAAATATAGACCAAACTCGTAACTCAAATATTCGACTCCACGATCAGATCATAGAAACTTTATTTTCTTGTTACGATGATTTTCCAATTCACTCTGAAATTCTTTAAACTTTTCAAATGTTTCAGACTTATGTTTCATTAAGTAGATATACCCATATCTGCTCAAATCATCTGTGAAGGTGAGAAAATAACGATACCCTCCGCGAGCCTCAATATTCATTGGACCACATACATCAGTATGTATGATTTTACAACAAATCTGTTGCTCGCTCCATTGTTCCGGAGAACGGCGTTTTAGTCATCTTGTCCATGAGGCATGGTTCACAAGTACCAAGTGATTCATAATCAAGTGATTCCAGAAGTCCATCAGTATGGAGTTTCTTCATGCGCTTTACACCCATATGACCTAAACAGGAGTGCCACAAATAAGTTGCACTATCATTATCAACTCTACATCTTTTGGCTTCAACATTATGAATATGTGTATCACTACTATCGAGATTCAATACAAATAGACCACTCTTCAAGGGTGCATGACCATAAAAGATATTACTCATATAAATAGAACAACCATTATTCTCAGATTTAAATGAATAACCATCTCGCATCAAACAAGATCCAGATATAATGTTCATGCTTAACGCTGGCACCAAACAACAATTATTCTCAGATTTAAATGAATAACCATCTCGCATCAAACATGCGCTTTACAATCACCCAGTTACGTTGTGACGTTTGGTAGCACACAAAGTGTTCCTCCGGTATTCGGGAGTTGCATAATCTCATAGTCATAGGAACATGTATAAGTCATGAGGAAAGCAATAGCAGTAAACTTAAACGATCAAGTGCTAAGCTAACGAAATGGGTCAAGTCAATCACATCATTCTCCTAATGATGTGATCCCATTGGTCAAATGAAAACTCATGTCTATGGCTAGGAAACTCAACCATCTTTGATCAGTGAGCTAGTCTAGTAGAGGCATACTAGTGACACTATGTTTGTCTATGTATTCACACATGTATTATGTTTCCGGTTAATACAATTCTAGCATGAATAATAAACTTTTACCATGATATGAGGAAATAAATAATAACTTTATTATTGCCTCTAGGGCATATTTCCTTCACTTATTACATCAAATGTCTCAAAAGAGAACTTATTACAATAAATATGGCTTAAGGCCATATAATTAAGATAACAACGAAAGGCTTGGAAGATAAAGCGAGTCCATCAACTCCAACGGCATAGCTGAGTGCACGACAAACGACCTAGCGCACCTTACTCTTCGTCTGAAAAGTCTGCAACATGATATGTTGCAGCCCGAAATGGGTTAGCACATGGAATATGCTGGAAGATAACACAGTGGAGAAATGAATCGATAAATGCTATCACTACATGCATATATGGCTGGTGGAGGCTCTATGGTTATAATCTTTTTGCGAAAAGCCAATTTTTTCCTACAACAAAGGAATATGTTTTATTTAACTATGAGGGTAGTTGAAACAACATTGAGAAGGTTCCTCCAAGTCAATCCCAATTAAAGTAGTCATTAACAACCCGTCAAATTAATTTAGAGTGATGAGATCAAATCAATAATTCAAGTACCAGATACTCAAGATGTCCATAACCGGGGACACGGCTAACCATGATTAGTTTATACACTACGCAGAGGTTTGCGCACTTTTCCTCACAAGACTCGATCTCCTTCGTTGGATTTCTCACATTACAAGGTGTTTGAGAAACGGATGACCAAGACACAGTCTTTTAGAAGCATTAACTCTTTACTCTGGGTAGACAGTTACACCTACTTTCCCCTACATCTGCTAGCCTACCATTGAAAGAGGTCATGCAACATACTCAACCATTCCAGAGCCCATAATGGCTTGTGGCTGCACATGGAAGTTTTTAGCATGAATAACCTTATGATCCCTTTGAGCCTAGGTGGCGGACCGTAGGATGGTCACACGGGTACTCCGGGATATCCTTGGACAACACTGGATTCTCCAGGTGCCCACAAGCAATCCACCCAGATGTGTATTAAATTTGCCACCTTAAGTTGAACCATTAATTAACAACTCACATCTGTCATGGATCCACTCAAACCAATCCACGTCTACGAGCATAGCATGGCAACATAAGCCTAGCGTAGAAGTAACTCCCAAGGGTTTGATAATAAAATAGGTAATAGGTTCTACCTCATCATCTAGTTCCCAGACCCACATGTTAAGAGATCCTACTCATGCAATGTGTGAGGGTTGAAACTAATGCATAAAAACTGGGTAATAAAGGGGTATTATCAAAATGTTACTTGCCTTGCTGACGATCTGCAAATCCTAGAGACTCGTAGTAGCACGCTTCGCACTCCGGGACTTCTAACGCAAATAAACAATAGCATGCATAAGCACTCAAGCAAAGATGCAAGGGTAAAACGCAAATAAGAAAATCTAACCAGAAAGTTCAACTGAAGAACTCTGGTTTGCAAAAACAATCAAATCAAACGGAGCAATGAAACTTAAACTACGAAAGAAACAAGATCTGATTACTAATATGGACTAAAGACAAATTTTACAGTACCAAAATCTTGTTCAAGTTGGTTAAACAGAAAGAGGGCTTCGAGACGAAGATCTAGGCGCTTGTTTCACCTGATTTGGATAAACGAGCGAAAAGATAAACTAAAACGAAGATTAGGGCAGAGATCGCGATCGAAAATAATCGCGGAAATCCCTGAGAAAAATAAAACGTGACGAACAGGCTAACGAACGAACGTTCGCTGCCTGCAGCTAACTGACGAACAGCGTTCGTTAAAACGAACATACAGACGAACGTCCACTAAATAATAAACCGACGAAAAAAACGAACCAAAATCACAAAAAAACGAATCTAGGGTTTACGAAAAAACCAATCGGTTTTCCTGAGAAAAACCGGACGGTGGCGGCGGCTGCCTTGGTGGCGGGGTCGGCGGCGGCGGGCGGGATCGGCGGCGGCTCCAGCGGCGGCGGGGCGGTCGACGACGACGGCAAGCGGCGGCGGCGGCTCGCTGCGGCGGCGCGGGCGGCGGCGGCTCGCGGATCGAGGCGGCTAGGGTTTGGGCGGCAGGGCTGGCGGCGGGGCGGGGCCGCGGCTTATGAAGCCTGGCCGGGCAGTGCCCGGCTCGGGCATGGCCCGGTTAGGTCGGTGCACTTTGTTTATTAATCCTGACACGGAAAAACAAATAAAAGAAATACTAAACGGAATCCAAAAATCCTGAAATAAATTTTCACGGTCCTGTAATAATATTGCGGACGAAGTGAAGATTTATTTGGGCTTCTAATACAATTTTGAAAAATGCACATTTATTTGATTTTAATATTTTTCCTCCAATATTCCCTTTATTTTGGAGAAGTCATATTATCTCCTCTCATATATTTTAAGGTGAAATATTTTCGGAGAGAAAAATAATTAAAACCAAAGTGATCCTTGTTTTGATATTTGATAAAATTCAAATATGAAAAACATGAAATCGCCAACTCTCTTCGTGGGTCCTTAAGTTGCTTAGAATTTCGAGGATTGCAAAGCAAAAATGCAGCAAAATATGATATGCAGGAATGACCTATGTATAACATTCCAAATTGAAAATTTGGGATGTTACAAACCTACCCCCCTTAAGATGAATCTCGTCCTCGAGATTTGGGTTGGCTAGAAAATATGTGTGGGTGGTCTTTGCGTAGATCATCCTCTCGTTCACAGGTGGCTTCATCCTTGGTATGGTGGCTCCACTGAACTTTGCAAAACTTGATAACCTTGCTGCGGGTAACTCAGCTGGCAATCTCAAGAATCTTGACTAGTTTCTCCTCATAGGTCAAATCACTATCCAACTGAATTTCTTCCAGGGGCACCGTATCTCTTAGAGGAATTTCGGCCATCTCTGCATGACACTTCTTCAACTAGGAAACGTGAAACACATCATGAACTCCTGATAGTCCCTCGGGTAACTCCAACCTGTAGGCAACCTCTCCCATGCATTCCAAGACACGGTATGGTCCTACAAATATCGGGGATAACTTTCCCTTAACTCCAAAATGTTTAACTCCTCGCAGTAGTGACACACGGAGATATGCTTTGTCTCCGATTTCATAGACCACCTCCTTGCGTTTTAAGTCTACATAGCTCTTCTGTCTGGACTGAGCTACCTTCAGTCTATCTCGAATCAGCTTAACCTTCTCTTCGGACTCCTTAATCAAATCTGGTCCAAACAACCGGCGGTCTCCAACTTCATCCCACATCAACGGTGTTCGGCATCTTCTTCCATACAGGGCTTCGAACGGTGGCATCTTCAAACTAGCCTGGTAGCTGTTGTTGTATGAGAACTCCGCGTTGGGCAAGCTGTCATCCCAACTAGATCCATAATCTAGCGCACAAGCTCTCAACATGTCCTCCAGAATCTGATTGACTCTCTTGGTTTGTCCATCTATTTGCGGATGAAATGTTGTACTGAACTCTAGCCTAGTTCCCAAGGTGTGGTGCAGCTGGTGCCAAAACTTTTAAGTAAACCGTGTTCCTCTATGTGATACGATGGTCCTCAGAACTCCGTGCAGACATACGATCCTAGTCATATATATCTTGGCCAACTTTGCACTGATATAGGTGGTTTTCACTGGGATAAAGTGAGCTACTTTGGCCAAGTGATCCACTACTACCTAGATAGAATCATATCCTGATTGGGTCCAGGGTAATCCGGTGATAAAATCCATGCCAAGCTTGTCCCATTTCCATTCGGGTATCGGCATAGGCTGCAGTAATCCTGCTGGCTTCTGATGTTCTGCCTTCACTCTCTGACATACATCACATATGGCTACATACTCCGCAATGTCCTTCTTCATTCCAGTCCACCAGAAACGCTCCTTCAAATCCAAATACATCTTGGTCTTTCCGGGGTGTATCGAGTATGGCGAGTCATGTGCTTCCTGTAGGATCAACTTCCTGATATCTGCATTATTGGGCACACTGATGTCTACTACAGAACCTTCTTCTTGTAGACGTTGTTGGGCCTCCAAGTGCAGAGGTTTGTACGACAGTAGCAAATTTCCCACAAGTGGATGACCTAAGGTTTATCAATCCGTAGGAGGCGTAGGATGAAGATGGTCTCTCTCAAGCAACCCTACAACCAAATAACAAAGAGTCTCTTGTGTCCCCAACACACCCAATACAATGGTAAATTATATAGGTGCACTAGTTCGGCGAAGAGATGGTGATACAAGTGGTATATGGATGGTAGATAATAGTTTTTGTAATCTGAAATAATAAAAACAGCAAGGTAGCAAGTGATAAAAGTGAGCGTAAACGGTATTGCAATGTGTTGAAACAAGGCCTAGGGTTCATACTTTCGCTAGTGTAAGTCCCCCCAACAATACTAACATAATTGGATCATAAAACTATCCCTCAACATGCAACAAAGAGTTACTCCAAAGTCACTAATAGCGGAGAACGAACGAAGAGATTATGGTAGGGTACGAAACCACCTCAAAGTTATTCTTTCCAATCAATCCATTGGGCTATTCCTATAAGTGTCACAAATAGCCCTAGAGTTCGTACTAGAATAACACCTTAAGATACAAATCAATCAAAACCCTAATGTCACCTAGATACTCCAATGTCACCTCAAGTATCCGTGGGCATGATTATACGATATGCATCACACAATCTCAATTCATCTATTCAACCAACACAAAGGACCTCAAAGAGTGCCCCAAAGTTCTACCGGAGAATCACGACGAAAACGTGTGCCAACCCCCTATGCATAGGTTCCCAATGTCACGAAACCCGCAAGTTGGTCACCAAAACATACATAAAGTGGCACGTGGTATCCCATTGTCACCACAGATATCCACGACAAGACATACATCAAGTGTTCTCAAGTCTTTAAAGACTCAATCCGATAGGATAACTCCAAAGGGGAAACTCAATTCATTACAAGAGAGTAGAGGGGGGAAGAAACATCATAGGATCCAAATATAATAGCAAAGCTCGCGATACATCAAGATCGTATCATCTCAAGAACACGAGAGAGAGAGAGAGAGAGATAGAGAGAGAGAGAGAGAGATCAAACACATAGCTACTGGTACATACCCTCACCCCGAGGGAGAACTACTCCCTCCTCATCATGGAGAGCACCGGGATGATGAAGATGGCCACCGGAGAAGGATTGCCCCCTCTGGCAGGGTGCCGGAACGGGTCTAGATTGGTTTTCGGTGGCTACGGAGGCTTCTGGAAGCAGAACTCTCGATCTATTGTGCGTTCTGGAAGTTTTAGGTCACGTAGGTATATATGGGTGCAGGAGGTACGTAGGGGGAGCCACGAGGGCCCCACGAGACAGGGGCGCGCCATAGGGGGGGGCACCCCACCCTCGTGAGCACCTCGTTCCTTCCTTGACGTGGGGTCCAAGTCCATCAGGTGTGTTTCCTTCCAAAAATAACTTCTCCAGTTGATTTCGTTCCATTTTGACTCCGTCTGATATTCCTTTTCTTCAAAACACTGAAATAGGCATAAAACAACAAATCTGGGCTGGGCCTCCGGTTAATAGGTTAGTCCGAAAAATAATATAAAAGTGGATAATAAGGCCCAACATTGCCTAAAACAGTAGATAATATAGCATGGGGCAATAAAAAATTATAGATACGTCGGAGACGTATCAAGCATCCCCAAGCTTAATTCCTGGTCGTCCTCGAGTAGGTAAATGATAAAAAAAGATAATTTCTGATGTGGAATGCTAGTTGGCATAATTTCAATGTAATTCTTCTTAATTTTGGCATGAATATTCAGATCCATAAGATTCAAGACAAAAGTTTATATTTACATAGAAAATAATAATACTTCAAGCATACCAACTAAGCAATTATGTTTTCTCAAAATAACATGGCCAAAGAAAGCTATCCCTACAAAATCATATAGTCTGGCTATGCTCCATCTTCACCACACAAAATATTTAAATCATGCACAACCCCGATGACAAGCCAAGCAATTGTTTCATACTTTTGATGTTCTCAAACTTTTTCAATCTTCACGCAATACATGAGAGTGAGCCATGGACATAGCACTATAGGTGGAATAGAATGGTGGTTGTGGAGAGGAAAAAGGGAGAAGATAGTCTCACATCGACTAGGCCTATCAACGGGCTATGGGGATGCCCATCAATAGATATCAATGTGAGTGAGTAGGGATTGCCATGCAACGGATGCACTAAAGCTATAAATGTATGAAAGCTCAACAAAAGAAACTAGTGGGTGTGCATAGAACTCGCTTGCTCACGAAGACCTAGGGCATTTTGAGGAAGCCCATCATTGGAATATACAAGTCAAGTTCTATAATGAAAGATTCCCACTAGTATATGAAAGTGACAACATAGGAGACTCTCCATCATGAAGATCATGGTGCTACTTTGAAGCACAAGTGTGGTAAAAGGATAGTAGCATTGCCCCTTTTATTTTTTTATTTTTTATTTAGCCTTTCTTTTTTATTTGGCCTTTATTTTTTTATTTGGCCTTTCTTTTTTATGGTCTTTCTATTTTTTGGGACAATGCTCTATTGAATGATGATCATCACACTTCTATTTATTTACAACTCGATGATACAACTCGATACTAGAACAAAGATGACTCTATATGAATGCCTCCGGCGGTGTACCGGGATGCGCAATGATGCATGAGTGACATGTATGAAAGAATTATGAACGGTGTCTTTGCCACAAATACAATGTGAACTACATGATCATGCAAAGCAATATGACAATGATGAATGTGTCATAATAACCGGAACGGTGGAAAGTTGCATGGCAATATATCTCGGAATGGCTATGGAAATGCCATAATAGGTAGGTATGGTGGCTGTTTTGAGGAAGGTATATGGTGGGTTTAAGGTACCGGCGAAAGTTGCGCGGTACTAGAGAGGCTAGCAATGGTGGAAGGGTGAGAGTGCGTATAATCCATGGACTCAACATTAGTCATAAAGAACTCACATACTTATTGCAAAAATCTATTAGTTATCGAAACAAAGTACTACATGCATGCTCCTAGGGGATAGATTGGTAGGAAAAGACCATCGCTCGTCCCCGACCGCCAATCATAAGGAAGACAATCAAAAATAAATCATGCTCCGACTTCGTCACATAACGGTTCACCATACGTGCATGCTACGGGAATCACAAACTTCAACACAAGTATTTCTCAAATTAACAACTACTCAACTAGCATGACTCTAATATTACCATCCTCATATCACAAAACAATTATCAAGTATCAAACTTCTCATAGTATTCAACACACTCATAAGAGAATTTTATTATTCTTGAATACCTAGCATATTAGGATTTTAAGCAAATTACCATGATATTTAAGACTCTCAAAATAATCTAAGTGAAGCATGAGAGTTCATCTATTTCTTCAAAATAAAACTACGACCATGCTCTAAAAGATATAAGTGAAGCACTAGAGCAAAGGACAAACTACTCCGAAAGATATAAGTGAAGATCAATGAGTAGTCGAATAATTATGCAACTATGTGAAGACTCTCTAACATTTAATAATTTCAGATCTTGGTACTCTATTCAAACAGCAAGTAAAGCAAAATAAGATGACATTCTAAGAATGGCAAACATCATGTGAAGAAGCAAAAACTTAGGATCAACCGAAACTAACCGATAATTGTTGAAGAAGAAAGGTGGGATGCCAACCGGGGCATCCCCAAGCTTAGATGCTTGAGACTTCTTAAAATATTATCTTGGGATGCCTTGGAAATCCCCAAGCTTGAGCTTTTGTGTCTCCTTAATTCCTCTCATATCATGGTCTCCCTAAATCTCAAAAGCTTCATCCACACAAAACTCAACAAGGACTCGTGAGATAAGTTAGTATAAACCATTGCCAAAACCTTATCATACTCTACTGTAGCGAATCACTAAAATTATTATTCAACATAACATATGCAAACAATGCAAACATAACAGCAATCTGCCTAAACAGGATAGTCTGTAAAGAATGCTGCAACATCCATACTTACCTATCTCCAAAAATTATGAAAGAAAATTCCCACTATATTAAATTTATCATATCTTAATATTCAAAAGGTTTCAACATTTTATCACAGTCTGACTTTTCTAGGGAATTATTGCAACAGCGGTAAACTTTCTGTTTTCAAACAGCAACATGTATACTTGTAACATAGGCATAGTAAAGACTATCAATGCCACTTTTATTGAAATAAAAGATGCAAAACATTGTTCTAAATAACAGCAAGCAAATCCTAACAAAATAAATTGACGCTCCAAGCAAAACACATATCATGTGGTGAATAAAAATATAGCTCCAAGTAAAGTTACCGATGAACGAAGACGAAGGAGGGGATGCCTTCCGGGGCATCCCCAAGCTTAGGCTCTTGGTTGTCCTTGAATATTACCTTGGGGTGCCTTGGGCATCCCCAAGCTTAGGCTCTTGCCACTCCTTATTCCATAGTCCATCGAATCCTTACCCAAAACTTGAAAACTTCACAACACAAAACTTAACAGAAAACTCGTGAGCTCCATTAGCGAAAGAAAACAAAACATCACTTGAAGGTACTGTAATGATGTAGCGACCAGACCTCAAATAGTCTGATCTCTGTGCTCCAGTGTCATCCCTGGATCAGTAATGCTGACACCACACAGTACTCGGAGGATTTATAGCAGAGTAGCAATCACACACTTATTACATCGAGTGTCTCAAAAGAGAACTTATTACAATAAGTATGGCTTAAGGCCATCTAATAACGATAACAGCGGAAGGCTTGGAGGATAAGTGAGTCCATCAACTCCAACGGCATCACTGAGTATAGAACCATGACCTAAAAACTCCTTGATCGTCGTCTGAAAAGTCTGCAACATTAACGTTGCAGCCCGAAAACGGGTCAGCACATGGAATATGCTGGCAAGGTAACACATAGAGAGTAATGGAATGAAACAGCTATACTATATGCATATTTGGCTGGTGGAAAGCTTTATGGTTACAGTTCTGCGTAAAGCCAATTTTTCCCTACTTCAAAGGAATAAAATTTAATTACTATCATGGTGGTTGTTAAACATTGAGAATGGTTGACAGCATTCTCAATCCCAATTAAATATCATCATTAAACATAACCCAACAAAATTAATTTAGAGTAACATGTTGAGATTCACATGAAAATCCAAGTACTAGATACTCAAGATGTCCATAAACCGGGACACGGCTAACCATGATTAGTTTATTACACTCTGCAGAGGTTTGCACACTTTTCCCCACAAGACTCGATCGCCTCCGTTTGGTTTCTCGCACTACATGGTGTTTGAGAAGACGGATGACCGAGACATAGTCTTTCAGAAGCGCTAGCACCTTACGATTGGGTAGACCATACCACCTACATCTGCTAGTCCACCACTATAGGAGTTCGCACAACTTAGTCAACTATGCTAGAGCCCATAATAGCTTGTGGCTGCACACGGAAGTTTCTAGTATGAATAGTCTTATGATCCCTTTGGGCCTGGGTGGCGGTCCAAAAGAAAACAGGCAAGTCCTGGAATACCCAGGTGCCTCAATCCACCCAGATGTGTGTTTAAGTTGCCACCTTAGATAAACCATTAATTAACAATCTCACATCTGTCATGGATTTCACTCACCCAATCCACGTCTACTAGCATAGCATGGCATAATAAGCAAACTCAGAAGTAACTCCCAAAGGTTTGATAATAAACAGGTAATAGGTACTACCTCAACTACTTCCCATCCCACAATTTAATTAGATTCTAATCATGCTATGTGTGAGGATTGATCTAATGCAATAAAACTGGGTAGTAGAAAATGGTATGATCAAAGTGTTACTTGCCTTGCTGATGATCCGCGAAACCTAACAATTCGAAGTAACAGGCGGCGCACTCCGGGTATTCTATCGCAGACAAACAAACAAGCATACAATAAGTACTCAACTAATGCACAGGTAAAATTCAAATAAGAGATCTAACCAGAAGGTTCAACTTAAGAACTCCGCTTGGCAAAAAGAAACAAAACGAACGAAGCAACGAAAGACAAACGGCGAAAGAAAAAACAACTTTGTTCTAGTAATCTGGATCTAGGGCAAATTTTACAGTAGCAAAATCTTGTTTAAGTTGGTTAAACAAATAGAGGGTTTCGAGACGAAACTCTAGGCGCTTGAATCACCTGATTCCGATAAACGAGCGAAAAATTAAACTAAAACGAAAATCGGATCAGGAATCGCGATCAGAAAAATCGCGGATTTAATCCGAGAAAAAGAAAAACGACGAACGCCGAATATTTTTTTCAGCATGGAAAACGAGGCGCGACGAACCTCGGGCGGCGGGATCATCGGCGGCGGCTACGGCGGCGCGCGCGGATCGAGGCGGGGCTGATGGGCTGGGGCAGCTCGGGGCGGCGCTATTTAAAGGCTGCCCCCGGGCGGTGTCCCGCTCGGGTACGGCCCGAAGTCGTTTTTTTTAATTATTCCGCTCGTAAGAAAAATAAAAAGAAATACTAAACGGACTCCAAAAATTCCGAAATAAATTTTCACGGGCTTCTAAAATGAAGCCGCACAAGGTGAACATTTATTTGGGCCCTAAATGTAATCTTGAAAAACACACTTTTTTCCTAAATTCAAATAAAACACCGAAAAACTCTGAAATAAAATCTTATTTGATTTTATTATTAAATCCTCAATATTTCTCTATTTTGGGAAAGTCATTTTATTCCCTCTCTCATATTTTTGTAATAGAAATAATTGAAGATAAAATAAATAAAATCAAATGATCCTATTCTCAAAATTTGAGAGAACTCAAATATGAAAATAACGAAATCCCCAACTCTCTTCGTGGGTCCTTGAGTTGCGTAGAATTTTCTAGGATCAACCAAAATGCACGATAAAATATGATATGCATTGATGATCTAATGTATAACATTCCAAATTGGAAATTTGGGATGTTACAAATGAACTCATTCTTTATTTATATTGGTGTTAAACCTACTGTATTCCAACTTATCTATGGTTTATAAACTATTTTACTAGCCAAAGATTCATCAAAATAAGTAAACAACACATGAAAAACAGAATCTGTCGAAAACAGAACAGTCTGTAGTAATCAGGATCAAACGTGTACTTCTGGAACTCATAAAATTCTCAAATAAATTGCTGGACCTGAGGAATTTATCTATTAATCATCTGAAAATAGAATTAACTAAATATCACTCTCCAAATAAAAATGGCAGCAATTCTCGTGAGCGCTAAAGTTTCTGTTTTTGACAACATGATCAACAAGACTCTTCCCAAGTCTTCCCAAAGGTTCTACTTGGCACAAACACTAATTAAACACATAAAACCACATCTAAACAGAGGCTAGATGGATTATTTATTACTAAACAGGAACAAAAATCAAGGAACTAAAATAAAATTGGGTTGCCTCCCAACAAGCGCTATCATTTAATGCCCCTAGCTAGGCATGATGATTTCAATGATGCTCACATAAAGGATAAGAATTGAAACATAAAGAGAGCATCATGAAGAATATGACTAGCACATTTAAGTCTAACCCACTTCCCATGCATAGGGATTTTGTGAGCAAACAACTTGTGGGAACAAGGATCAACTTGCATAGGAAGGTAAAACAAGCATAACTTCAAAATTTTAAGCACATAGAGAGGAAACTTGATATTATTGCAATTCCTACAAGATATGTTCCTCCCTCATAATAATTTTCAGTAGCATCATGAATGAATTCAACAAGATAACCATCACCTAAAGCATTCTTTTCATGATCTACAAGCATGCAAAATTTACTACTCTCCACATAAGCAAAATTCTTTTCATGAATAATAGTGGGAGTAAACTCAATAAAATAACTATCATGTGATTGAAAATTAAGATCAAGATGACAAGTTTCATGGTTATCATTATTCTTTAAAGCATACGTGTCATCACAATAATCATCACAGATAGGAGGCATGCTTTCATCATAATAAATTTGCTCATCAAAACTTGGGGGACAAAAAATATCATCTTCATCAAACGTAGCTTCCCCAAGCTTGTGGCTTTGCATATTATTAGCATCATGGATATTCAAGGAATTTATACTAACAACATTGCAATCAAGCTCATCATTCAAACATTTAGTGCCAAACATTTTATAGATTTCTTCTTCTAGCACTTGAGCACAATTATCCTTTCCATCATACTCACGAAAGATATTAAAAAGGTGAAGCGTATGCGACAAACTCATCCATTTTTTTATAGTTTTCTTTTATAAACTAAACTAGTGATAAAACAAGAAACTAAAAGACTCAATTGCAAGATCTAAAGATACACCTTCAAGCGCTAACCTCCCCGGCAATGGCGCCAGAAAAGAGCTTGATGTCTACTACACAACCTTCTTCTTGTAGACGTTGTTGGGCCTCCAAGTGCAGAGGTTTGTAGGACAGTAGCAAATTTCCCTCAAGTGGATGACCTAAGGTTTATCAATCCATAGGAGGCGTAGGATGAAGATGGTCTCTCTCAAGCAACCCTGCAACCAAATAACAAAGAGTCTCTTGTGTCCCCAACACACCCAATACAATGGTAAATTGTATAGGTGCACTAGTTCGGCGAAGAGATGGTGATACAAGTGGTATATGGATGGTACATAATAGTTTTTGTAATCTGAAATAATAAAAATAGCAAGGTAGCAAGTGATAAAAGTGAGCGTAAACGGTATTTCAATGTGTTGAAACAAGGCCTAGGGTTCATACTTTCGCTAGTGTAAGTTCCCCGAACAATACTAACATAATTGGATCATAAAACTATCCCTCAACATGCAACAAAGAGTCACTCCAAAGTCACTAATAGCAGAGAATGAACGAAGATATTATGGTAGGGTACGAAACCACCTCAAAGTTATTCTTTCCAATTAATCCGTTGGGCTATTCCTATAAGTGTCACAAACAACCCTAGAGTTCGTACTAGAATAACACCTTAAGATACAAATCAATCAAAACCCTAATGTCACCTAGATACTCCAATGTCACCTCAAGTATCCGTGGGCATGATTATACGATATGCATCACACAATCTCAATTCATCTATTCAACCAACACAAAGGACCTCAAAGAGTGCCCCAAAGTTCTACCGGAGAATCACGACGAAAATGTGTGCCAACACCTATGCATAGGTTCCCAATGTCACAAAACCCGCAAGTTGGTCACCAAAACATACATCAAGTGGCACGTGGTATCCCATTGTCACCACAGATATCCACGGCAAGACATACATCAAGTGTTCTCAAGTCTTTAAAGACTCAATCCGATAGGATAACTCGAAAGGGGAAACTCAATTCATTACAAGAGAGTAGAGGGGGGAAGAAACATCATAGGATCCAAATATAATAGCAAAGCTCGCGATACATCAAGATCGTATCATCTCAAGAACACGAGAGAGAGAAATCAAACACATAGCTACTGGTACATACCCTCAGCCCTGAGGGAGAACTACTCCCTCCTCGTCATGGAGAGCACCGGGATGATGAAGATGGCCACCGGAGAAGGATTGCCCCCTCCGGCAGGGTGCCGGAACGGGTCTAGATTGGTTTTGGGTGGCTACGGAGGCTTCTGGTGGCAGAACTCCCGATCTATTGTGCGTTCTGGAAGTTTTAGGTCACGTATGTATATATGGGTGCAGGAGGTACGTTAGGGGAGCCACGAGGGCCCCACGAGGCAGGGGGCGCGCCCTAGGGGGGGCGCCCCCCACCCTCGTGAGCACCTCGTTCCTTCCTTGACGTGGGGTCCAAGTCCATCAGGTGTGTTTCCTTCCAAAAATAACTTCTCCAGTTGATTTCATTCCGTTTCGACTCCGTCTGATATTCCTTTTCTTCAAAACACTGAAATAGGCATAAAATAACAAATCTGGGCTGGGCCTCCAGTTAACAGCTTAGTCCCAAAAATAATATAAAAGTGGATAATAAGGCCCAATGTTGCCTAAAATAGTAGATAATATAGCATGGAGCAATCAAAAATTATAGATACGTTGGAGATGTATCACACATATACACGGTTCTCAAACCACAAGGTGCCGTGCTAATCCTCACGAAAAACTTTGGCCTTTCCTTCACTCATCTTCTCCTTTATCTCGGCAATTTCTTTGTCATCCTTCTGTGCTTCTCGATGTTGGGGAACGTAGCAATAATTCAAAAAAAAAATCCTACGTGTCACCAAGATCAATCTAGGAGATACTAGCAAGGAGAGAGAGGGAGTGCATCTTCATACCCTTGAAGATCGCTAAGCGGAAGCATTACAAGAACGTGGTTGGTGGAGTCGTACACGCAGCAATTCAGATCGCGGTCGATTCCGATCTAAGCGCCGAACAACGGTGCCTCCGCGTTCAACACACGTACAGCCCGGGGACGTCTCCTCCTTCTTGATCCAGTAAGGGGAGAGGAAAAGTTGAGGGAGAACTCCGACAACACGACGGCATGGTGGTGATGGAGCTCGTGGTTATCCGGCAGGGCTTCGCCAAGCGCTACGGAGGAGGAGGAGGTGTAGGAGAGGGGGAGGGGATGCACCAGGGGAAGGGTGCGGCTGCCCTCTCTCTCCCTCACTATATATAGGGGGAAGGGGCAGGAGGAGGCGCCCTAGGGTTCCCTAGGGAAGGGGCGGTGGCCACAGGGGAAACCCTATATGGGTTTGGGCGCCCCCACCCCTAGGAAACTTGCCCCCCAAGCTAGGAGGGGTGGCTGCCCTAGGGGAGGCGCCCCCACCTCTCCAAGTTACGTGTGATGGGGTGGGAGGGGCGCTCAGCCCCTTAGTGGGCTGATGTGCCCCTTCCCCTTGGCCCATAAGGCCCCCCAACGCTTGTCGGGGCCTCCGAAACCCCTTTCGGACACAGTGGTCGTCACCCGGTACCCCCGGAACAATTCCGACTCCAATACCCTTCGTCCAATATATCGATCTTCACCTCCGGACCATTCCGGAACTCCTCATCACGTCCAGGATCTCATCCGAGACTCTGAACAACCTTCGGTAACCACATACTATTTCCCATAACAACTCTAGCATCACCGAACCTTAAGTGTGTAGACCCTATGGGTTCGGGAACCATGCAGACATGACCGAGACATCTCTCCGGCCAATAACCAATAGCGGGATCTGGATACCCATATTGACTCCCACATGTTCCACGACGATCTCATCGGATGAACCATGATGTCGGGGATTCAATCAGTCCCTTATACAATTCCCTTTGTCTATCGGTATATTACTTGCCCAAGATTCGATCATCGGTATCCCCATACCTCGTTCAATCTTGTTATTGGCAAGTCTCTTTACTCGTTCCTTAACGCATGATCCCGTGGCTAACTCCTTAGTCACATTGAGCTCATTATGATGATGCATTACCAAGTGGGCCCAGAGATACCTCTCCTTCATGCGGAGTGACAAATCCCAGTCTCGATTCATGCCAACCCAACAGACACTTTCGGATATACCTGTAGTGCACCTTTATAGCCACCCAGTTACGTTGTGACGTTTGGTACACCCAAAGCATTCCTACGGTATCCGGGAGTTGCACAATCTCATGGTCTAAGGAAATGATACTTGACATTAGAAAAGATTTAGCAAACGAACTACACGATCTTGGGCTATGCTTAAGATTGGGTCTTGTCCATCACATCATTCTCCTAATGATGTGATCCTGTTATCAACGACATCCAATGTCCATGGTCAGGAAACCATAACCATCTATTGATCAACGAGCTAGTCAACTAGAGGCTCACTAGGGACATGTTGTGGTCTATGTATTCACACATGTATTATGGTCTCCGGTTAATACAATTATAGCATGAACAATAGACAATTATCCTGAACAAGGAAATATAATAATAACCATTTTATTATTGCCTCTAGGGCATATTTCCAACAGTCTCCCACTTGCACTAGAGTCAATAATCTAGTTCACATCGTTATGTGATTCACACTCATAGTTCAGATCGCCATGTGACTAACACCCGAAGAGTTTACTAGAGTCAATAATCTAGTTCACATCGCCATGTGATTAACACCCAAGAGTTTACTAGAGTCAATAATCTAGTTCACATCACCTTGTGATTAACACTCAATGAGTTCTAGGGTTTGATGATGTTATGCTTACGAGAGAAGTGTCAGTCAATGGGTCTGCAACATTCAGATCCGTGTCTTCTTCGCAAATCTCGATTTCATATTGTAGATGTTGCTAGTATGCTCCACTTTGAGCTATTCCAAATGGTTGCTCCACTATACGTATCCGGTTTGCTACTTAGAGTCATTCGGACAGGTGTTAAAGCTTGCATCGACGTAACCCTTTACGCTGAACTCTTTATCACCTCCATAACCGAGAAACATTTCCTTATTCCTAAGGATAATTTTGACCGCTGTCCAATGATCCACTCTTGGATCACTCTTGTACCCCCTTGCCAAACAAGTGGCAAGGCACATCGCGGTACACAGCATGGCATATCGGATAGAGCCTATGGCTAAGGCATAGGGGATGACTTTCGTCCTTTCTCTTTCTTTTGCCGTGGGCGAGCTTCAAGTCTTAACTTCATACCTCACTACTCAGGCAAGAACTCCTTCTTTGACTGATCCATCTTGAACTCCTTCAAGATCATGTCAAGGTATGTGCTCTGTGAAAGTCTTATCAGGCGTCTTGATCTATCTCTATAGATCTTGATACCCAGCATGTAAGCAATTTTACACAGGTCTTCCTTTAAAAAACTCCATTCAAACAACCCTTTATGCTTTCTAGAAATTCTAGATCATTTCCGATCAACAATATGTCATCCATATATACCTATCAGAAATGTTGTAGTGCTCCCACTCACTTTCTTGCAAATACAAGTTTCTTGCAAACTTTGTATAAACCCAAATGCTTTGATCGCCTCATCAAAGCGTATGTTCCAACTCCGAGATGCTTGCTCCAGTCCATAGAAGGATCGCTGGAGTTTGCATACCTTTTAGCATCCTTAGGATTGACAAAAAACTTTTGGTTGTATCACATACAACCTTTCCTCATGGAAACCGTCAAGGAAACTTTGTTTTAACATCCATCTGTCTGGTTTCGTAAATGAAAATGCAGCAACTGCTAACATAGTTCTAACAGACTTTAGCATCGCTATGATTGAGAGAGTCTCATCATAGTCAACTTGAACTTGTCGGAAACTTCTTTGAGACAAGTCGAGCTTCACAAATGGTGACATTAATTACCATCAGTGTCTGCCATCTTCTTAAAGATCCATTTATTCTCAATGGCTTGCCGTTCATCGGGCAAGTCCACCAAAGTCCATACTTTGTTCTCATACATGGATCCTATCTTGGATTTCATGGCGTCCAGCCATTTGTTGGAATCCGGGCCCACCATCGCTTCTTCATAGCTCATAGGTTCATCATTGTCCACACTGAGAAGTTGTACACACCCTTGTCAACCTACGAGGTTCGATAGTAATTTGATCTGAAGCTTCATGATCATCATCATTAGCTTTCTCTTCAACTGATGTAGTTGCCACAGAAACATCTTTTTGTGTTGCGCTACTCTCTGGTTGAAGTGAAAGTTCAACAACCTCATCAAGTTCTATCTTTCTCCCACTCAATTCTTTCGAGAGAAACTCTTTCTTGAGAAAGGACCTGTTCTTAGTGACAAACACTTTGCCCTCAGATCTGAGATAGAAGGTATACCCAATCGTCTTGTTTGGGTATTCTATGAAGATACAATTTTCCACTTTGGGTTCAAGCTTTTTCGATCGAAGCCTATCGACATAAGCATCGTATCCCCAAACCTCAAGAAACAACAACTTTGGTTTCTTGCCAAACCATAGTTCATACGGTGTCGTCTCCACGGACTTAGATGGTGCTCTATTTAAAGTGAATGTAATTGTCTTTAATGCATAACCCCCAAAATAGCGGTAGATTGGTAAGAGACATCATACACCATATCCAATAAGTTTCGATTACGACATTCGGACACACCATCATGCTATGGTGTTCCAGGAGGCGTCAACTGTGAAACGATTCCACCTTGTCTTTAGTGATTGCCAAACTCAGATACTTTCCCTTTGATCAGATCGAAGGAACTTGATCTTCTTGTTACGATGATTCTCTACTTCACTCTGAAATTGCTCGAACTTTTCAAACATTTCAGACTTATTCTTCATTAAGTAAATATACCCATATCTATTTAATTCACTGGTGAAGGTGAGAAAATAACGATATCCACCGCGCGCATCAACACTCATCAGACCGCACACATCAACATGTATGATTTCCAACAAGTCACTTGCCCGTTCCATTGTTCCAAAGAACGGGGTTTTAGTCATCTTGCCAAAGAGGCATGGTTCGCATGTGTCAAGTGATTCAAAATCAAGTGACTTTAAAAGTCCATTAGCATGGAGGTTCTTTCATGCGCTTTACATCAATATGACCTAAGCGGCAGTGCCACATGAAAGTGGTACTATCATTATCAACTCTACATGTTTTGGCATCAATGTTATGAACATGTGTATAATTACGACCGGGATTCAATAAACCATTCACATTGGGTGCATGACCATAGAAGGTATTATTCATGTAAACAGAATAACCATTATTCTCCGACTTAAATGAATAACCGTATTGCAATAAACATGATCTAATCATGATCATTCTCAACATAGACACCAATGCAAACACCATTTATCTAGGTTCAACACTAATCCCGAAGGTAGAGGGAGCGTGCGATGGTGATCACATCAACCTTGGAAACACTTCCAACACACATCGTCACCTCGCCCTTAGCTAGTCTCCGTTAATTCCATAGCTTTTGTTTTGAGTTACCAATATTAGCAACTGAACCGGTATCTAATACCCAGGTGCTACTAGGAGAACTAGCAAGGCACACATCAATAACACACATATATCAAATACACTTATGTTGAAGTTGACATCCTTCTTATCTACCAAGTATTTGAGGCAGTTCCGCTACTAGTGACCGTTCCCCTAATAGAAGCACTTTGTCTCGGGTTTGGGTTCTTGGATTTCTTCACTGGAGCGGCAACTGGCTTGCCATTCAAGAAGTTTCCCTTCTTGCCCTTGCCCTTCTTTGAAACCAGTGCTCTTGTTAACCATCAACACTTGATGCTCCTTCTTGATTTCTACCTTTACGGCCTTAAGCACGACGAACAGCTCCGGGGTTATCTTCCCTTGCATGTTATAGTTCATCACGAAACTCTAGTAGCTTGGTGATAGCAACTGGAGAACTTTTGTCAATCACTCTCTTATCTGGAAGATTAACTCCCACTTGATTCAAATGATTGAAGTACCCAGACATTCTAAGCACACGCTCACTGGCTGAGCTATTCTCCTCCATCTTGCAGGCAAAGGTCTTGTCAGAGGTCTCAACCTCTCAACACGAGCATGAGCCTGAAATACCAATTTCATCTCTTCAAACATCTCATATTTCTATGGCGTTCAAAACGCTTTTGGAGCCTCGACTCTAAGCCGTAAAGCATGGCACACTAAACTATCAGGTAGTCATCAGAATGTGTCTACCAGATGTACACAAAATCCACAAACAATGCCAGAGGGGTTGGCACACCGAGCGGTGCATCAAGGACATAAGCCTTCTATATAGTAGGGCCCTAGTCCGCACAATTGCTTACAATATCTTTCAACTTAGTCTTTCTCTAGGAACGTATTAAAACAAAGAGCTAAAGCACGAGCTATTAATCCACAACATAATTTGCAAAGACAATTTAGACTATGTTCATGATAATTAAGTTCATCTAATCAAATTATTCAATGAACTCCCACTCAGATAGACATCCCTCTAGTCATCTAAGTGATACATGACCCGAATCGACTAGGCCGTGTCTGATCATCACGTGAGACGGGCTAGTCATCAACGGTGAACATCTCCATGTTGATCGTATCTACTATACGACTCATGTTTGACCTTTCGGTCTCTCGTGTTCCGAGGCCATGTCTGTACATGCTAGGCTCGTCAAGTCAACCTAAGTGTTTTGCATGTGTAAATCTGGCTTACACCCGTTGTATTCGAACGTTAGAATCTATCACACCCGATCATCACGTGGTGCTTCGAAACAACAAGCCTTCACAACGGTGCATAGTTAGGGGGAACACTTGCTTGAAATTTTAGTGAGGGATCATCTTATTTATGCTACCGTTGTTCTAAGAAAATAAGATGTAAACATGACAAACATCACATGCAAATCATAAAGTGACATGATATGGCCAATATCATCTTGCGCCTTTGATTTCCGTCTTTGAGGCACGGCATGAACACCATCGTCACTGGCATGACACCATGATCTCCATCATCGTGTCTTCATGAAGTTGCGTCACCAACTATTACTTCTACTACTATGTCTAACGGTTAGTAATAAAGTAAAGTAATTACATGGCCTGTTGATTGACACGCAGGTCATAAATAAATTAAGACAACTCCTATGGCTCCTGCCGGTTGTCATACTCATCGACATGCAAGTCGTGATTCCTATTACAAGAACATGACCAATCTCATACATCACATATATTATTCATCACATCCTTTTGGCCATATCACATCACATAGCATACCCTGCAAATACAAGTTAGAAGTCCTCTAATTGTTGTTGCATGTTTTACATGGCTGCTATGGGTTTCTAGCAAGAACGTTTCTTACCTACGCAAAACCACAAGGTGATATGCCAATTGCTATTTACCCTTCATAAGGACACTTTTCATCGAATCTGACCGACTAAAGTGGGAGAGACAGACACTCGCCAGCCACCGTATGCATCAAGTGCATGTCAGTCGGTGGAACCAGTCGCACGTAAGCGTACGTATAAGGTCGGCCCGGGCCGCTTCATCCCACAATGCCGCCGATCAAGATAATGTTGGGAAACGTAGTAATTTAAAAAAATTCCTCCGCACACGCAAGATCATGGTGATGCATAGCAACTAGAGGGGAGAGTGTTGTCCACGTACCCCCGTAGACCGAAAGCGGAAGCGTTAGCACAACGCGGTTGATGTAGTCGTACGTCTTCACGATTCGACCGATCAAGTACCGAACGTACGACACCTCCGAGTTCAGCACACGTTTAGCCCGATGACGTCCCTCGAACTCTGATCCAGCCAGGTGTTGAGGGAGAGTTTCGTCAGCACGACGGCATGGTGACAATGCTGATGTTCTACCGACGCAGGGCTTCGCCTAAGCACTACTACAGTATTATCGAGGTGGACTATGGTGGAGGGGGGCACCGCACACGGCTAAAAGATCAAACGATCAATTGTTTTCTATGAGGTGCCCCCTGCCCCCATATATAAAGGATCAAGGGGAGGAGGCGGCCGGCCAGGGAGAGGTGCACCAAGGGGGAGTCCTACTCCCACTAGGAGTAGGACTCCTCCTATTCCTAGTAGGAGTAGGAGAGGGGGAAGGAAAGGGAGAGGGGGAGAAGGAAAGAGGGGGTCGGTCCCCCTTGCCCTAAACCAATTCGGTTTGGGCCTTGGGGGGGGGGGGGCGCCCCACACTCCCCTTGCCGCCCTCTATTTCCAATAAGGCCCATGCAGGCCCATTAAGCCCCCGGGGGGTTCTGGTAACCTCCCGGTACTCCGGTAAAATCCTGATTTCACCCGGAACACTTCCGATATCCAAACATAGGGTTCCAATATATCAATCTTCATGTCTCGACCATTTTGAGACTCCTCATCATGTCCGGATCACATCCGGGACTCCGAACAACCTTTGGTACATCAAAACATATAAACTCATAATATAACCGTCATCGAAACGTTAAGCGTGCGGACCCTACGGGTTTGAGAACTGTGTAGACATGACCGAGACATGTCTCCGGTCAATAACCAATAGCTGAACCTGGATGTTCATATTGGCTCCCACATATTCTACGAAGATCTTTATCGGTCAAACCGCATAACAACATACGTTGTTCCCTTTGTCATCGGTATGTTACTTGCCCGAGATTCGATTGTCGGTATCTCAATACCTAGTTCAATCTCGTTACCGGCAAGTCTCTTTACTCGTTCTGTAATACATCATCCCGTAACTAAATCATTAGTTGCAATGCTTGCAAGGCTTAAGTGATGTGCATTACCAAGAGGGCCCAGAGATACCTCTCCGACAATCGGAGTGACAAATCCTAATCTCGAAATACGCCAACCCAACAAGTACCTTCGAAGACACCTGTAGAGCAACTTTATAATCACCCAGTTACATTGTGACGTTTGGTAGCACACAAAGTGTTCCTCCGGTAAATGGGAGTTGCATAATCTCATAGTCATAGGAACATGTATAAGTCATGAAGAAAGCAATAGCAGAATACTAAACGATCGTGTGCTAAGCTAACGGAATGGGTCAAGTCAATCACATCATTCTCCTAATGATGTGATGTCATTAATCTAATGACAACACTTTGTCTATGGTTAGGAAACTTAACCATCTCTGATCAATGAGCTAGTCAAGTAGAGGCATACTAGTGACATACTATTTGTCTATGTATTCACACATGTATTATGTTTCCTGTTAATACAATTCTAGCATGAATAATAAACATTTGTCATGATATAAGGAAATAAATAATAACTTTATTATTGCCTCTAGGGCATATTTCCTTCAGATAAGACTAGTAATGGCAAGCAAATTGAACAAATCATCGGCCACAACTGCTTTGTGTTCTACTCATGCATATAATCTACGCATAGACCTAGCTCATGATGCCACTGTTGGGGAACGTAGAATAATTCAAAAAAAATTCCTATGTGTCACCAAGATCAATCTAGGAGATACTAGCAACGAGAGAGAGGGAGTGCATCTTCATACCCTTGAAGATCGCTAAGCGGAAGCGTTACAAGAACCCGGTTGGTGGAGTCGTACACGCAGCGATTCAGATCGCGGTCGATTCCGATCTAAGCGCCGAACAACGGCGCCTCCACATTCAACACACGTACAACCTAGGGACATCTCCTCCTTCTTGTTCCAGCAAGGGGATAGGAGAAGTTGAGGGAGAACTCCGACAGCACGATGGCGTGGTGGTGATGGAGCTCGTGGTTCTCCGGCAGGGCTTCGCCAAGCGTTATGATGGAGGAGGAGGTGTAGGAGAGGGGAGGGGCTGCGCCAGGGGAAGGGTGCGGCTGCCCTCTCTCTCCCTCACTATATATAGGGGGAAGGGGGGAGGAGGTGCCCTAGGGTTCCCTAGGGGAGGGGCGGCGGCCACAGGGGAAACCCTAGATGGGTTTGGGCGCCCCCATGCCTAGGAAACTTGCCCCCAAGCCGGGAGGGGTGGCTGCCCTAGGGGGTGCCCCCACCTCTCCAGGTTACGTGAGATGGGGTGGGAGGGGCGCTCAGCCCCTTAGTGGGCTGATGTGCCCCTTCCCCTTGGCCCATAAGGCCCCCCAACGCTTGCCGGGGCCTCCAAAACCGCTTTCGGACACACTTGTCGTCACTCGGTACCCTCGGAACAATTCCAGACTCCAATACCCTTCGTCTAATATATCAATCTTCACCTCCGGACCATTCCGAAACTCCTCGTCACATCCGGGATTTCATCCGTGACTCCGAACAACCTTCGGTAATCACATACTATTTCCCATAACAACTCTAGCGTCACTGAACCTTAAGTGTGTAGACCCTACGGGTTCGGGAACCATGCAGACATGACCGAGACATCTCTCCGGCCAATAACCAATAGTGGGATCTGGATACCCATATTGACTCCCACATGTTCGACGATGATATCATCGGTTGAACCACGATGTCGGGGATTCAATCAATCACGTATACAATTCCCTTTGTCTATCGGTATGTTACTTGCCCGAGATTCGATCATCGGTATCCCCATACCTCATTCAATCTTGTTACTGGCAAGTCTCTTTACTCGTTCCGTAACGCATGATCCTGTGGCTAACTCCTTAGTCACATTGAGCTCATTATGATGATGCATTACTGAGTGGGCCCAGAGATACCTCTCTGTCATGCGGAGTGACAAATCCCAGTCTCGATTCGTGCCAACCCAATAGACACTTTTGGAGATACCTGTAATGCACCTTCATAGCCACCCAGCTATGTTGTGACGTTTGGTACACCCAATGCATTCCTACGGTATCCGGGAGTTGCACAATCTCATGGTCTAAGGAAATGATACTTGACTTTAGAAAAGCTTTAGCAAATGAACTACACGATCTTATGCTACACTTAAAATTGGGTCTTGTCCATCACACCATTCTCCTAATGATGTGATCCCGTTATCAACGACATCCAATGTCCATGGTTAGTAAACCATAACCATCTATTGATCAACGAGCCAGTCAACTAGAGGCTCACTAGGGACATGTTGTGCTCTATGTATTCACACATGTATTATGGTCTCCAGTTAATACAATTATAGCATGAGCAATAGACAATTATCATGAACAAGGAAATATAATAATAACCATTTTATTATTGCCTCTAGGGCATATTTCCAACACTCGAATGTTTTCCAATAATGTTGACTGAACCTCTATTGTTGTAACAAAACCTCTAGGAACTATCTCCAAATGAAGCTCCCTGAGATCTTCTGCTAACTCCTTTGGCGAGTCTTTTCTTACGAAGGTATTGACATAACTCTTCCGGCTCAAAGTGTCTGGTACGACGTTGGCCTTGCCTGGATGATAGTGCAACTTCATATCATGATCCTTTATGAGCTCCAACCATCACCTCTGCCTGAGGTTCAGCTCCTTCTAAGTAAAAATGTACTTCAAACTCTTGTGATCCGTGTACACATCACAACGGTTTCTAATAAGAAAATGTTTCCAGGTCTTCAGCGCATGCACTACAGCTGCTAACTCTAAATCATGGGTGGCATAATTCAACTCATGCAGTCAAAGTTGACGTGAGTGATATGTCTCCAACGTATCTATAATTTTTGATTGCTGCATGCTATTGTATTATCCATTTTGGACGTTAATGGGCTTATTTTTACACTTTTATATTATTTTTGGGACTAACCTACTAACCAGAGGCCCAACCCAAATTGCTATTTTTTTGCCTATTTTAGAGTTTCACCGAAAAGGAATATCAAATGGAGTCCAAACGGAATGAAACCTTTGGGAGCGTTATTTTTGGAAGAAACGTGATCCAGGAGACTTGGAGTGGACATCAAGAATTAATCAAGGAGGCCACGAGGCAGGGGGCGCGCCCTCCACCCTCGTGGGCCCCTCGTTGCTCCACCGACATACTTCTTCCTCCTATATATATCCATATTCCCCGCAAACATCCAGGAGCACCATGAAACCCTATTTCCACTGCCGCAACCTTCTGTACCCAAGAGATCCCATCTTGGGGCCTTTTCCGGAGCTCCGCCGGAGGGGGCATTGATCACGGAGGGCCTCTACATCAACTCCATGGCCCCTCCGATGATGTGTGAGTAGTTTACTTCAGACCTTCAGGTCCATAGCTAGTAGCTAGATGGCTTCTTCTTTCTATTTGGATCTCAATACAAAGTTCTCCTCGATTCTCTTGGAGATCTCTTCGATGTAATCTTCTTTTGCGGTGTGTTTGTCGAGATCCAATGAATTGTGGGTTTATGATCAAGTTTATCTATGAACAATATTTGAATCTTCTCTGAATTCTTTTATGTATGATTGGTTTATCTTTGCAAGTCTCTTTGAATTATCAGTTTGGTTTGGCCTACTAGATTGATCTTTCTTGCAATGGGAGAAGTGCTTAGCTTTGGGTTCAATCTTGCGGTGCTCGATCCCAGTGACAGAAAGGAAACCGACACGTATTGTATTGTTACCATCAAGGATAAAAAGATGGGGTTTATATCATATTGCATGAGTTTATCCCTCTACATCATGTCATCTTGCTTAAGGCATTACTCTGTTCTTATGAACATAATACTCTAGATGCATGCTGGATAGTGATCGATGTGTGGAGTAATAGTAGTAGATGCAGGCAGGAGTCGGTCTACTTGTCTCAGACATGATGCCTATATACATGATCATACCTAGATATTCTCATAATTATTCGCTTTTCTATCAATTGCTCGACAGTAATTTGTTCACCCACCATAATACTTATGCTATCTTGAGAGAAGCCACTAGTGAAACCTAAGGCCCCCGGGTCTATTTTCCATCATACAAGTTTCCAATCTACTTTATTTTTCTATCTTTTAGTTTCAATCTATATCTTAAAAATACCAAAAATATATATCTTATTATTATCATCTCTATCAGATCTCACTCTTGCAAGTGGTCGTGAAGGGATTGACAACCCCTTTATCGCGGTGGTTGTGAGGTTCTTATTTGTTTGTGTAGGTACAAGGTGACTCGCGTGGTCTCCTACTAGATTGATACATTGGTTCTCAAAAACTGAGGGAAATACTTACGCTGCTTTACTGCACCACCCTTTCCTCTTCAAGGGAAAACCAACGCAGTGCTCAAGAGGTAGCAGTGAGGCATACGAAACAACTCTTCCGTCTTGCATAAGTACTCCTCCAAGTCCTAAGCAAGAGGCGTCACAATATACATGGAAATCCTTGCGTATATCTGGCGGAATCAGCACTGGGGCCGTAGTCAAACGTTTCTTCAACTCCTGGAAACTTTCTTCACATTCTTCAATCCAATGGAACTTGGTGTCCTTCTTCCACAATGCCGTCATGGGCTTTGCAATCTTAGAAAAATTCTCAATGAATCTCCAGTAATATCCCGCGAGTCCAAGAAAACTGCGGATCTCTCCAACTAAGGTGGGTGCCAACCACTCAATGACTGACTGAACCTTGGTAGGGTCTACTGCTATACCCTCTCCTGATATAACATGTCTAAGGAATCCAACTTCCTTCAACCAAAACTCACATTAGCTGAACTTGGCATATAACTGGTGTTCCCTGAGCTTCTCGAGAACTAAACGCAAATGCTCCTTATGCTCCTCTTCATTCTTCAAGTGCACCAAAATGTCATCAATGAACACCACGACAAATTTATCCAAGAACTCCATGAACACCTTGTTCATCATACTCATGAAATAGGCAGGGGCGTTAGTCAACCCGAATGACATCACCGTATACTCATACAACATGTACCTGGTGGTGAAAGCTGTCTTAGGTATATCATGTTCTCGAATCTTCAGCTGGTGGTATCCTGATCGAAGATCGATCTTGGAAAAGACTTTAGCTCCTTGCAATTGGTCAAACAAATCATTGGTCATCGGCAGTGGGTACTTGTTCTTGATCGTCACTTCATTCAATGCCCGATAATCAACAACCATTCTCACAGACTTATCCTTCTTCTCAACCAAGAGCACTGGGGCTCCCCTCGGAGACGAACTTTGTCAAATGTAACCTTTATCAAATAATGTGACACCATGAGACTGTTGCGCTAGGTGTCTTCCAGTTATTCGCTGTTGTTGCCTTGTCATTTGCTTGCGTGTTGCATCTTGCCATGTCATCATGTGCATTGCATCATCATGTTTTCAAAACTTGCTTCCATCCCGGTCTCCTCGTTCCCTCCGTTGTCCGTTCTGAGCTCAACCACACTTGCACGCACCCGCGGCACGTCCGAAATAGTATTTTATAAGTGGCCGAAAAATGTTCTCGGAATGGGTTGAAAAATGGCATGCGGTGTTGTTTTGTTGCCAGTAGGCCGCCTGCCAAGTTTCATCGCATTCGGAGTCCGTTTGATGCCCCAACGAATAACTATAGCGGCAATATAGCCGGCCTAACGTCGGACGTTTTCGGTCTCCGAAAACTGCTGCCGGGCCCTCTCTCTCTCTCTCTCTCTCTCTCTCTCTCTTCTCTCCTCTCAGCCTCGCCATAGCCCACCTAGTCCATCCACCTACCCCTCTTCGCGTCTGGAGTCGTCCGATGCGATCGCACGGTCCAAAAACCCTCTCTGCGCAGTGCATCGAACCCCTCGCGCGCGCCTGGAAGTTGTCCCGAACCCGACCTGGTCAGTTGCCACCGTTGGACTCAAATCATCCCCAATCATCTGCCGCGACCACTCCAGCGCCAAGACCCGTCGCCTCCCCGCCGCGCCATGAACTCGATGCCAGCGCCGCCGTGTTTCCGCCGTCCGCGTTGGCAAGTGCAGCGCCCAGCCGCGCCGACCTCCTGCAGCTCGTCCCAGCGCTGGACTTGCAGCCCGCGACTCCCGCTGGACCTCGCCTCGCCGGAGATACCCCAAGTCCGCCGCCCGCTGCCGTCTTCCTGGTGAACCTCGGTCGACCCCTGCCTCGTCTGCGAGTGACCAGAGCCGCGCCAGCTCCTCTGCATCGCGCCAAGTCCGCCCGCTCGTTTTCCCCCTGCTTCAAGCGACACGAGGGAGCCACGTCCGCATTGACTTCTCGTCGCGTGGATGCACCCACGCCCAGCCACCTGCCTCGTCCAGCCCAGCACCAACCGAGCCAAGCCCAATGTGAGAAGCCCCCCTCCAGCCCCTGTGCACTGTTAGGCTTGTCCCAGATTCGGCCTAGTGTTGTTTTTTTCCTTTCAGCGAATTTCCTAATATTCCAGAGAACGTCGTTTTACAGTAAAGCCCTCAAACTTCATGCATATCATATATTTCAAACTGTGCATCATATGGAAAAACTTTATATATGGTTAGAATTTTGTGTAGATTAATAATATGCCATTTTCATGCATGTTAAAATGTTTAAATGCTGTTTGTTTAAGTTTTGCTTAATTGTCATGTTAAAATGCTTTATTTCATAACTAATTAACCGTAGCTCCAAACTTAAAAAACAATCTTTATATGTAAATGGGGTAGAAAAATGCCTAGTTTAACATGGTAGCTTTACTTTGCATGTTTAATAACTCTAAAATTGTGTTTAGGGCAGAACAGTACCAAACCTAAAATATGCACATGAGGAGTTTCCGGACTTGTTGTTTTGTTGTTCCGGCCTCATTTAAACTTGCCTAGATAGGTAGTTTTCATATGCTTCACCCCTTGTCATGTTAAACAACATTTAATATTGTTGAGTACCTAAACGAGAGAGAACTAAATAAGTCATGTGGTGTTTTCTTCAATATGCAACTCCGTTGTATATTGATCTCCACTTAATTTGTAGTGTTGTTTATTGCACTTTGCCATGCCATGCTTCATTAAACCGGACATGCATCATACTTGGTTGTGCATCATGCCATGTTTATGTGATGGTTGTTTACTATGTTGTGTGCTTCTTTCCGGTGTTGCTTCTTCAGGCTGGTTCCGATAACATCGCGTTTGTGAGGATCCGTTCGACTACGACCGTTTGTCTTCTTCATGGACTCGTTCTTCTTCCTTGCGAGATCTCAGCCAAGATGACCATACCCTCGAAATCACTTCTATCTTTGCTTGCTAGTTGCTCTCTCTATTGATATGCCTATGCCACGATACCTACCACGTGCTATATCATGCCTCCCATATTGCCATGTCAAACCTCTAACCCACCTTGTCCTAGCAAACCGTTGTTTGGCTATGTTACCGCTTTGCTCAGCCCCTCTTATAGCGTTGATAGTTGCAGGTGAAGATGAAGTTTGTTCCTTGTTGGAACATGGATATTGTTGGGATATCACAATATCTCTTATTTATATTAATGTATCTATATACTTGGTAAAGGGTGGAAGGCTCGGCCTTATGCCTGGTGTTTTGTTCCACTCTTGCCGCCCTAGTTTCCGTTATACCGGTGTTATGTTCCTTGAGTTTGCGTTCCCTACACGGTTGGGTTATAATGGGAACCCCTTGACAATTCACCTTGAATAAAACTCCTCCAGCAAGGCCCAACCTTGGTTTTACCATTTGCCACCTAGCCTTTTTCCCTTGGGTTCTGCAGACTCAAGGGTCATCTTTATTTTAACCCCCCCGGGCCAGTGCTTCTCTAAGTGTTGGTCCAACCTGAACGATGTCTGGCGCCCCTGGGCAACCAGGGTCTATGCCAGCCCGACGTCTGGCTCATCCGGTGTGCCCTGAGAACGAGATATGTGCAGCTCCTATCGGGATTTGTCGGCACATCCGGGCGGCTTTGCTGGTCTTGTTTTACCATTGTCGAAATGTCTTGTAACCGGGATTCCGACTCTGATCGGGTCTTCCTGGGAGAAGGAATATCCTTCGTTGACCGTGAGAGCTTGTGATGGGCTAAGTTGGGACACCCCTGCTGGGTTTTGAAATTTCAAAAGCCATGCCCGCGGTTATGGGTAGATGGGAATTTGTTAATGTCCGGTTGTAGAAAACTTGACACTTGACTTAATTAAAAGGCATCAACCGCGTGTGTAGCCGTGATGGTCTCTTCTCGGCGGAGTCCGGGAAGTGAAAACGGTGTTGGAGTTATGTTTGAACGTAAGTAGTTTCAGGATCACTTCTTGATCACTTCTATTCACGACCATGCTTTGCCTTCTCTCCTCACTCTCATTTGTGTATGTTAGCCACCATATATGCCAGTGCTTGCTGCAGCTCCACCTTACTACCTTTTTCCCTACCCATAAGCTTAAATAGTCTTGATCAAGAGGGTGTGAGGTTGCTGAGTCCCCGTGACTCACAGATTACTTCCAAAACCAGTTTGCAGGTGCCGACGATACCGTGTAGGTGACGCAACCAGCTCAAGGAGGAGCTCGATGAAGATCTCGGTTTTTGTGTTGTTTTGTTTCAGTTGATCAGTAGAGGAGCCCAGTCGGGGCTATCGGGGATCTTTAGCATTAGGGGTGGTCTTCTTCTATTTTGTGTAGCGACCAGACCTCAAACAGTCTAATCTCCGTGCTCCGGTGTCATCCTTGGATCAGTAATGCTGACACCACACAGTACTTGGAGGATTTATAATAGAGTAGCAATCACACACTTATTACATCGAGTGTCCCAATAGAGAACTAATTACAATAAGCATGGCTTAAGGCCATCTAATAATGATAACAGCGGAAGGCTTGGAAGATAAGTGAGTCCATCAACTCCAACGTCATCATTGAGTATAGAACCACGACCTAAAAACTCCTTAATCGTCGTCTGAAAAGTCTGCAACATTAACGTTGCAGCCCGAAACGGGTCAGCACATGGAATATGCTGGCAATGTAACACATAGAGAGTAATGGAATGAAACAGCTATACTATATGCATATTTGGCTGGTGGAAAGTGTTGGGGAACGTAGTAATTTCAAAAAATTTCCTACGCACACGCAAGATCATGGTGATGCATAGCAACGAGAGGGGAGAGTGTTGTCCACGTACCAACGCAGACCGACTGCGGAAGCGATCACACAACGTAGAGGAAGTAGTCGTACGTCTTCCCGATCCGACCGATCCAAGCACCGTTACTCCGGCACCTCCGAGTTCTTAGCACACGTTCAGCTCGATGACGATCCTCGGGCTCCGATCCAGCAAAGCATCGAGGAAGAGTTTCGTCAGCACGACGGCGTGGTGACGATCTTGATGTACTACCGACGCAGGGCTTCGCCTAAGCACTACAACGGTATGATCGAGGTGGAATTTGGTGGCAGGGGGCACCACACACGGCTAAGGAACAATCTCAAGGATCAACTTGTGTGTCTATGGGGTGCCCCCTGCCCCTGTATATAAAGGATGGAGGAGGAGGAGGCCGGCCAAGGCTAGGCGCGCCAGGTGTGGAGTCCTACTAGGACTCCAAGTCCTAGTAGGAGTCCACCAAGAGGGGAGGAAGGGAGAAGGAAGTGGAGGAGTAGGAAAGGTGGCCGGCCCCCTTTTCCCTAGTCCAATTCGGACTAGAGGGGAGGGGGGGCGCAGCAGCCTTTTTCCTCTTCCCACTAAAGCCCATCAAGGCCCATTACTTCTCCCGTAACTACCCGGTACTCCGAAAAATACCCGAATCACTCGGAACCTTTCCGATGTCCGAATATAGTCGTCCAATATATCGATCTTTACGTCTCGACCATTTCGAGACTCCTCGTCATGTCCCCGATCTCATCCGGGACTCCGAACTCCTTCGGTACATCAAAACTCATAAACTCATAATATAACTGTCATCGAAACCTTAAGCGTGCGGACCCTACGGTTCGAGAACAATGTAGACATGACCGAGACACGTCTCCGGTCAATAACCAATAGCGGGACCTGGATGCCCATATTGGCTCCTACATATTGTACGAAGATCTTTATCGGTCAGACCGCATAACAACATATGTTGTTCCCTTTGTCATCGGTATGTTACTTGCCCGAGATTCGATCGTCGGTATCCAATACCTAGTTCAATCTCGTTACCGGCAAGTCTCTTTACTCGTTCCGTAATACATCATCTCGCAACTAACTTCTTAGTTGCAATGCTTGCAAGGCTTATGTGATGTGCATTACCGAGAGGGCCCAGAGATACCTCTCCGACAATCGGAGTGACAAATCCTAATCTCGAAATACGCCAACCCAACATCTACCTTTGGAGACACCTGTAGTACTCCTTTATAATCACCCAGTTACGTTGTGACGTTTGGTAGTACCCAAAGTGTTCCTCCGGTAAACGGGAGTTGCATAATCTCATAGTCATAGGAACATGTATAAGTCATGAAGAAAGCAATAGCAACATACTAAACGATCGGGTGCTAAGCTAATGGAATGGGTCATGTCAATCAGATCATTCATCTAATGATGTGATACCATTAATCAAATAACAACTCTTTGTCCATGGTTAGGAAACATAACCATCTTTGATTAACGAGCTAGTCAAGTAGAGGCATACTAGTGACACTCTGTTTGTCTATGTATTCACACATGTATTATGTTTCCGGTTAATACAATTCTAGCATGAATAATAAATATTTATCATGATATAAGGAAATAAATAATAACTTTATTATTGCCTCTAGGGCATATTTCCTTCAGTCTCCCACTTGCACTAGAGTCAATAATCTAGATCACATCACCATGTGATTAACATCGATAGTTCACATCATCATGTGATTAACACCCATAGTTCACATCGCCATGTGACCAACACCCAAAGGGTTTACTAGATTCAGTAGTCTAGTTCACATCGCTATGTGATTAACACCCAAAGAGTACTAAGGTGTGATCATGTTTTGCTTGTGAGAGAATCTTAGTCAACGGGTCTGCCACATTCAGATCCACATGTATTTTGCAAATTTCTATGTCAACAATACTCTGCATGGAGCTACTCTAGCTAATTGCTCCCACTTTCAATATGTATCTAGACCGAGACTTAGAGTCATCTAGATTAGTGTCAAAACTTGCATCGGCGTAACCCTTTACGACGAACCTTTTTATCACGTCCATAATCGAGAAACATATCCTTATTTCACTAAGGATAATTCTGACCGCTGTCCAGTGATCTAGTTCTAGATCACTATTGTACTCCCTTGCCAAATCAGTGCAGGGTATACAATAGATCTGGTATACAACATGACATACTTTATAGAACCTATGGCCAAGGCATAGGGAATGACTTTCATTCTCTTTCTATCTTCTGCCGTGGTCGGGCTTTGAGTCTTACTCAACTTCACACCTTATAATACAGGCAAGAACTCTTTCTTTGACTGCTCCATTTTGAACTACTTCAAAATCTTGTCAAGGTATGTACTCATTGAAAAAACTTATCAAGCGTCTTGATCTATCTCTATAGATCTTGAAGCTCAATATGTAAGCAGCTTCACCGAAGTCTTTCTTTGAAAAACTCCTTTCAAACACTCCTTTATGCTTTACAGAATAATTCTACATTATTTCCGATCAACAATATGTCATTCACATATACTTATCAGAAATGTTGTAGTGCTCCCACTCACTTTCTTGTAAATACAGGCTTCACCGCAAGTTTGTATAAAACTATATGCTTTGATCAACTCATCAAAGCGTATATTCCAACTCCGAGATGCTTGCACCAGTCCACAGATGGATCACTAGAGCTTGCACATTTTGTTAGCACCTTTCGGATTGACAAAACCTTCTGTTGCATCACATACAACTCTTCTTTAATAAATCCATTAAGGAATGCAGTTTTGTTTATCCGTTTGCCAGATTTCATAAAATGCGGCAATTACTAACATGATTCGGACAGACTCAAGCATAGATACGAGTGAGAAGCTCTCATCGTAGTCAACACCTTGAACTTGTCGAAAACCTTTTGCGACAATTCTAGCTTTGTAGATAGTAACACTACTATCAGCGTCCATCTTCCTCTTGAAGATCCATTTATTCTCAACTGCTTGCCGATCATCGGGCAAGTCAACCAAAGTCCAAACTTTGTTCTCATACATGGATCATATCTCAGATTTCATGGCCTCAAACCATTTCGTGGAATCTGGGCTCATCATCGCTTCCTCATAGTTCGTAGGTTCATCATGGTCAAGTAACATGACCTCCAGAACAGGATTACCGTACCACTCTGGTGCGGATCTCACTCTGGTTTAGCTACGAGATTCGGTAGTAACTTGATCTGAAGTTACATGATCATCATCATTAGCTTCCTCACTAATTGGTGTAGTAGTCACAAGAACAGATTTTTGTGATGAACTACTTTCCAATAAGGTAGAAGGTACAATTACCTTATCAAGTTTTCTACTTTCCTCCCACTTACTTCTTTCAAGAGAAACTCCTTCTCTAGAAAGGATCCATTATAAGCAACGAATGTCTTGCCTTAGGATCTGTGATAGAAGGTGTACCCAACAGTCTCCTTTGGGTATCTTATGAAGACATATTTCTCCGATTTGGGTTTGAGCTTATCAGGATGAAACTTTTTCTCATAAGCATCGCAACCCCAAACTACAAGAAATGACAACTTTGGTTTCTTGCCAAACCATAGTTCATAAGGCGTCGTCTCGACGGATATAGATGGTGCCCCTTTTTTAACGTGAATGCAGCTGTCTCTAATGCATGACCCCAAAAACGATAGTGGTAAATCGGTAAGAAACATCATAGATTGCACTATATCCAATAAAGTACAGTTATGACGTTCGGACACACCATTATGTTGTGGTGTTCCAGGTGGCGTGAGTAGTGAAACTATTTCACATTGTTTTAACTGAAGACCAAACTCATAACTCAAATACTCTTTTCCACGATCAGATCGTAGAAACTTTATTTTCTTGTTATGATGATTTTCCACTTCACTCTGAAATTATATGAACTTTTCAAATGTATCAGACTTCTATTTCATTAAGTAGATATACCCATATCTGCTCAAATCATCTGTGAAGGTCAGAAAATAATGATACCCGCTGCAAGCCTTAAATATTCATCGGACCACATACATCAGTATGTATGATTTCCAACAAATCTGTTGCTTGCTCCATTGTTCCAGAGAACGGCGTTTTAGTCATCTTGCCCAAAAGGCATGGTTCGCAAGCATCAAGTGATTCATAATCAAGTGATTCCGAAAGCCCATCAGCATGGAGTTTCTTCATGCGCTTTATACCAATATGACCTAAACGGCAGTGCCACAAATAAGTTGCACTATCATTATTAACTTTGCATCTTTTGGTTTCAATATTATGAATATGTGTATCACTGCGATCGAGATCCAACGAACTTGTTTCATTGGGTGTATGACCATCGAAGGTTTTATTCATGTAAACAGAACAACAATTATTCTCTGACTTTAATGAATAACCGTATTGCAATAAACATGATCAAATCATATTCATGCTCAACGCAAAAACCAAATAACACTTATTTAAGTTCAACACTAATCCCGAAAGTATAGGGGAGTGTGCGATGATGATCATATCAATCTTGGAACTACTTCCAACACATATCGTCACTTCACCCTTAACTAGTCTCTGTTTATTCTGCAACTCCTGTTTCGTGTTACTACTCTTAGCAACTGAACCAATATCAAATACTGAGGGGTTGCTATAAACACTAGTAAAGCACACATCAATAACATGTATATCAAATATACTTTTGTTCACTTTGCCATCCTTCTTATCCGCCAAATACTTGGGGCAGTTCCGCTTCCAGTGACCAGTCCCTTTGCAGTAGAAGCACTTAGTCTCAGGCTTAGGCCAGACTTGGGCTTCTTCACTTGAGCAGCAACTTGCTTGCCGTTCTTCTTGAAGTTCCCCTTCTTCCCTTTTGCCCTTTTCTTCAAACTAGTGGTCTTGTCAACCATCAACACTTGATGTTTTTCTTGATTTCTACCTTCATCGATTTCAGCATCACGAAGAGCTTGGGAATCGTTTCTGTTATCCCTTGCATATCATAGTTCATCACGAAGTTCTACTAACTTGGTGATGGTGACTAGAGAATTCTGTCAATCACTATCTTATCTGGAAGATTAACTCCCACTTGATTCAAGCGATTGTAGTACCCAGACAATCTGAGCACATGCTCACTAGTTGAGCGATTCTCCTCCATCTTTTAGATATAGAACTTGTTGGAGACTTCATATCTCTCAACTCGGATATTTGCTTGAAATATTAACTTCAACTCTTGGAACATCTCATATGGTCCATGACGTTCAAAACGTCTTTGAAGTCCCGATTCTAAGCCATTAAGCATGGTGCACTAAACTATCAAGTAGTCATCATATTGAGCTAGCCAAACGTTCATAACGTCTGCATCTGCTCCTGCAATAGGTCTGTCACCTAGTGGTGCATCAAGGACATAATTTTTCTGTGCAGCAATGAGGATAAACCTCAGATCACGGATCCAATCCGTATCATTGCTACTAACATCTTTCAACACAATTTTCTCTAGGAACATATCAAAATAAACATATGAAAGCAACAACGCGAGCTATTGATCTTCAACATAGATATGCTAATACTACCAGGACTAAGTTCATGATAAATTAAAGTTCAATTAATCATATTACTTAGGAACTCCCACTTAGATAGACATCCCTCTAATCCTCTAAGTGATCACGTGATCCAAATCAACTAAACCATAACCGATCATCACGTGGGATGGAGTAGTTTTCAATGGTGAACATCGTTATGTTGATCATATCTACTATATGATTCACGCTCGACCTTTCGGTCTCCGTGTTCCGAGGCCATATCTGCATATGCTAGGCTCGTCAAGTTTAACCTGAGTATTCTGCGTGTGCAAAACTGGCTTGCACCCGTTGTAGATGGACGTAGAGCTTATCACACCCGATCATCACGTGGTGTCTGGGCACGATGAACTTTGGCAACGGTGCATACTCAGGGAGAACACTTCTTGATAATTTAGTGAGAGATCATCTTATAATGCTACCTTCAATCAAAGCAAGATAAGATGCATAAAAAGATAAACATCACATGCAATCAAAATATGTGACATGATATGGCCATCATCATCTTGTGCCTTTGATCTCCATCTTCAAAGCATCGTCATGATTTCCATCGTCACCGGCATGACATCATGATCTCCATCATCTTGATCTATATCAATATGTCGTCACATGGTCGTCTCGCCAACTATTGCTCTTGCAACTATTGCTATCGCATAGCGATAAAGTAAAGCAATTATTGGGCGCTTGCATCTTATGCAATAGACAGACAACCATAAGGCTTTTGCCAGTTGCCGATAACTTCAACAAAACATGATCATCTTATACAACAACTTATACCTCATCACGTTTTGACCATATCACATCACAACATGCCCTGCAAAAACAAGTTAGACGTCCTCTACTTTGTTGTTGCAAATTTTACGTGGCTGCTACGGGCTTAGTAAGAACCAATCTTACCTACGCATCAAAACCAGAACGATAGTTTGTCAAATAGACTCCGTTTTAACCTTCGCAAGGACCGGGCGTAGCCACACTCGGTTCAACTAAAGTTGGAGAAACAGTCACCCGCAAGTCACCTATGTGCAAAGCACGTCGGGGAAACCAGTCTCGCGTAAGCGTACGCGTAATGTCGGTCCGGGCCGCTTCATCCAACAATACCGCCGAACCAAAGTATGACATGCTGGTAGGCAGTATGACTTATATCGCCCACAACTCACTTGTGTTCTACTCGTGCATATAACATCAAACCATAAAACCTAGGCTCGGATGCCACTGTTGGGGAACGTAGTAATTTCAAAAAATTTCCTACGCACACGCAAGATCATGGTGATGCATAGCAAAGAGAGGGGAGAGTGTTGTCCACGTACCAATGCAGACCGACTGCGGAAGCGATCACACAACGTAGAGGAAGTAGTTGTACGTCTTCCCGATCCGACCGATCCAAGCACCGTTACTCCGGCACCTCCGAGTTCTTAGCACACGTTCAGCTCGATGACGATCCTCGGGCTCCGATCCAGCAAAGCACCGAGGAAGAGTTTCGTCAGCACGATGGCGTGGTGACAATCTTGATGTACTACCGACGCAGGGCTTCGCCTAAGCACTACAACGGTATGATCGAGGTGGAATTTGGTGGCAGGGGGCACCGCACACGGCTAAGGAACGATCTCAAGGATCAACTTGTGTGTCTATGGGGTGCCCCCTGCCCCTGTATATAAAGGATGGAGGAGGAGGAGGCCGGCCAAGGCTAGGCGCGCCAGGTGTGGAGTCCTACTAGGACTCCAAGTCCTAGTAGGAGTCCACCAAGAGGGGAGGAAGGGAGAAGGAAGTGGAGGAGTAGGAAAGGTGGCCGGCCCCCTTTTCCCTAGTCCAATTCGGACTAGAGGGGAGGGGGGGCGCAGCAGCCTTTTTCCTCTTCCCACTAAAGCCCATCAAGGCCCATTACTTCTCCCGTAACTACCCGGTACTCCGAAAAATACCCGAATCACTCGGAACCTTTCTGATGTCCGAATATAGTCGTCCAATATATTGATCTTTACGTCTTGACCATTTCAAGACTCCTCGTCATGTCCCCGATCTCATCCGGGACTCCGAACTCCTTCGGTACATCAAAACTCATAAACTCATAATATAACTGTCAGCGAAACCTTAAGCGTGCGGACCCTACGGTTCGAGAACAATGTAGACATGACCGAGACACGTCTCCGGTCAATAACCAATAGCGGGACCTGGATGCCCATATTGGCTCCTACATATTCTACGAAGATCTTTATCGGTCAGACCGCATAACAACATACGTTGTTCCCTTTGTCATCGGTATGTTACTTGCCCGAGATTCGATCGTCGGTATCCAACACCTAGTTCAATCTCGTTACCGGCAAGTCTCTTTACTCGTTCCGTAATACATCATCTCGCAACTAACTTCTTAGTTGCAATGCTTGCAAGGCTTATGTGATGTGCATTACCGAGAGGGCCCAGAGATACCTCTCCGACAATCGGAGTGACAAATCCTAATCTCAAAATACGCCAACCCAACATCTACCTTTGGAGACACCTGTAGTACTCCTTTATAATCACCCAGTTACGTTGTGACGTTTGGTAGTACCCAAAGTGTTCCTCCGGTAAACGGGAGTTGCATAATCTCATAGTCATAGGAACATGTATAAGTCATGAAGAAAGCAATAGCAACATACTAAACGATCGGGTGCTAAGCTAATGGAATGGGTCATGTCAATCAGATCATTCATCTAATGATGTGATACCATTAATCAAATAACAACTCTTTGTCCATGGTTAGATCCTACTCATGCAATGTTTGAGGATTGATCTAATGCAGTAAAACTGGGTAGTAGAAAAGGTATGATCAAAGTGTTACTTGCCTTGCTGATGATCCGCGAAACCTAGCGATTCGAAGTAACAGGCGGCGCACTCCGGGTATTCTATCACAGACAAACAAACAAGCATACAATAAGCACTCATCTAATGCACAGGTAACAGTCAAATAAGAGATCTAACCAGAAAGTTCAAGTTAAGAACTCCGGTTTGCAAAAAGAATCAAATCGAACGAAGCAACGAAAGTCAAACGACGAAAGAAAACAACTTCGTTTTACTAATCTGGATCTAAGTCAAATTTTACAGTAGCAAAAACTTGTTTAAGTTGGTTAAACGGATAGAGGGTTTCGAGACAAAACTCCAGGCGCTTGAATCGCTTGATTCCGATAAACGAGCGAAAAGTTATACTAAAACGAAAATCGGATCAGAAATCGCGATCAGAAAAATCGCGGATTTAATCCGAGAAAAGAAAAACGATGAACATTCGCTAGAACGAACGAACGGACGAACGCTCGCTAATTAACCTAAACAAAAAAATGATCTAAAAAAACGAAAACAAAAAAAACCGACGAAAACCGATCGATTTTTAACAAAAACCGGCGGCGCGGATTACGAGGCGAACCTCGGGGGGCGGGTCGGCGAGGCGGCGGCGGCGGGGTCGGGCGGGCGGCGGCGCTAGGGTTCGTCGGGCGGGGCTGGGCTGGCTGGCTTCGGCTGGGCTTCCCCCGGCTTATAAAGCCTATGCGGGCCGGAGTCCCGGTCGGACACGGCCCGTAGGTCGGTGCGTTTTTTTAATAATTACGCGCAGAAGGAAAATAAAAAGAAATACTAAACGGACTCCAAAAATTCCGGAATAAATTTTTGCGGGCTTCTAAAATCAAGCCGCACAAGGTGAACATTTATTTGGGGCCTAAATGCAATTTTGAAAAACGCACATTTTTCCTAAATTCAAATAAAATAACGAAAAACTCCGAAATAAAAACTTATTTGATTTTATTATTAAATCCTTAATATTTCTTTATTTTGGGAAAGTCATTTTATTCCCTCTCTCATATTTTTGTAATAGAAATAACTGATGATAAAATAATTAAAATCAAATGATCCTATTCTCAAAATTTGAGAAAACTCAAATATGAAAATAATGAATTCCCCAACTCTCTCCGTGGGTCCTTGAGTTGTGTAGAAATTTCTAGGATCAAACCAAAAGCAAAATAAAATATGATATGCATTGATGATCTAATGTATAACATTCCAAATTGAAAATTTGGGATGTTACAAACCTACCCCCCTTAAGATGAATCTCGCCCTCGAGATTCGGGTTGGCTAGAAAATAGGTGAGGATGGTCATTGAGCAAATCTTCCTCTCGTTCCCAGGTGGCTTCATCCTCCGTGTGGTGGCTTCACTAAACTTTGCAAAACTTGATAACCTTGCTGCGAGTGACTCGGCTGGCAAACTCGAGAATCTTAATTGGTTTCTCCTCATAGGTCAAATCGTTATCCGACTGAATTGTTTCCAATGGCACTGTGTCTCTCAAGGGTATGTCAGCCATCTCCGCGTGGCACTTCTTCAACCGAGAAACGTGAAACACATCATGAACTCCTGACAATCCTTCGGGCAATTCCAACTTGTAGGCCACTTCTCCCATACGCTCCAAAACTCGATATGGTCCTGTAAATCGTGGCGCTAACTTTCGTTTAACCCCAAAACGCTTTGTTCGCCGAAGTGGGGATACTCGAAGATAAGCTCTATCTCCAACTTCATAAATAGTCTCCTTGCATTTAGAATCTGCATAACTCTTCTGTCTGGACTGAGCTACCTTGAGCCTATCGCGAATCAATTTCACCTTCTGTTCAGACTCTTTAATCAAATCAGGCCCAAACAACTGGCGGTCTCCAACTTCGTCCCACGACAACGGTGTCCTGCACCTCCTTCCGTACAAAGCTTTGAAAGGGGCCATCTTTAGACTGGTTTGGTAACTGTTGTTGTAAGAGAACTCTGCATATGGCAAATTGTCGTCCCAACTAGATCCATAATCTAGCGAACAAGCTCTCAACATGTCCTCCAAAATCTGATTGACTCTCTCGGTCTGTCCATCTGTCTATGGATGAAAAGCTGTACTGAATTCTAGCCTAGTACCCAAAGTTTCATGCAACTGCTTCCAGAACTTTGAGGTAAACTAGGTTCCTCTATCTGATACGATACTCCTCGGAACTCCATGCAAACATATGATCCTGGTCATGTATATCTTTGCCAACTTAGCGCTGGTGTACGTGGTCTTTACCGGGATGAAATGAGCTACCTTCGTCAACCGATCAACTACAACCCAAATCGAGTCATAGCCTGAACGAGTCCTGGGTAATCCCGTGATAAAATCCATGCCTAACTCATCCCACTTCCATTCCGGTATCGACAATGGTTGTAACAATCCTGCTGGCTTCTGATGCTCTACCTTTACTCCCTGACACACATCAGAAACTGCTACATACTCCGCAATATCTTTCTTCATTCCGGTCCACCAGAAAATATCCTTCAAATCCAAATACATCTTGGTATTTCCTGGGTGAATCGAATATGGTGAATCGTGTGCCTCTTGCAGAATTAGCTTCCTAATCTCCGGGTCATTGGGCACATAAACACGGTCTTCAAACCATAGGGTGTCGTGCTCATCCTCACGAAATCCTTTAGCCTTTCCTTCACTTATTTTATCCTTTATAGAGGCAATCTCCTTGTCAGTTTTCTGAGCTTCTATGATTCTATCCATCAAAGTTGTCTGAATCTCCAATGCTGTTACATAGCCTCTAGGAACTATTTCCAAAGATAACTCTCGAAGATTTTCGGCTAACTCCCTTGGTATTTCTCCCGTCATTAATGTGTTGACATGGCTCTTACGGCTTAATGCCTCAGCTACTACATTAGCCTTTCCAGGATGGTAATGCAATCTCATATCATAATCCTTGATGAGCTCCAACCATCTCCTTTGTCTGAGGTTTAACTCCTTCTGTGTGAAAATGTATTTCAAACTCTTATGATCCGTGTACACCTCACAATGGTTTCCAATGAGGAAATGTCTCCATGTTTTCAATGCATGCACTACGGCTGCTAATTCCAAATCATGCGTAGCATAATTCAACTCATGAGGTTTCAGTTGTCTTGAGGCATATGAAACAACTCTCCCTTCCTGCATAAGCACTGCTCCAAGTCCTCGACGTGAAGCGTCGAAATACACCTCATAGTCCTTGGTCTGATCTGGCAAAATCAACACTGGTGAAGTAACCAAGCGTTTCTTCAACTCCTGGAAACTAGCCTCACATTCCTCAGTCCATTTGAACTTGGAATCCTTCTTTAATAACTCCGTCATAGGCTTTGCAGTCTTGGAGAAATTATCAATGAATCTCCGGTAGTATCCTGTGAGTCCAAGAAAACTCCGTATCTCTCCAACCGTGGTTGGTGCTTCCCACTTGGTCACGGTATCAACTTTAGTGGTATCAACTGCTATTCCTTCTCCGGATATAACGTGTTCGAGGAATCCAACTTCCTTCAACCAAAACTCACATTTCTGAACTTGGCATACAACTGATGTTCTCTGAGCTTCTCAAGTACCAATCGCAAATGTTCCTTATGCTCCTCTTCATTCTTCGAGTAAAACCGGATATCATCAATGAACACTATGATGAACTTATCCAAGAACTCCATAAACACTTTGTTCATCATGTTCATAAAATATGCAGGTGCGTTAGTCAGACCAAATGACATAACGGTATACTCGTACAGCCCATACCTGGTGGTAAAAGCTGTCTTAGGAATATCCTGTTCTCGAATCTTCAACTGGTGGTATCCTGATCACAGATCGATCTTGGAAAATACCTTAGCTCCTTGCAATCGATCAAACAGATCATTGATCATTGGTAGTGGGTACTTGTTCTTGATCGTTACTTCATTCAATCCTCGATAATCAACAAACATCCTTAATGATCCATCCTTCTTCTCCACTAGAAGTACTGGCGATCCCCAAGGCGAAGAACTTGGGCGAATATATCCCTTATCCAGTAACTCTTTAATCTGCTTCTTAATTTCCACCAAATCCTTTGGAGGCATCCTGTATGGTCTCTTTGATATTGGCCCTGTGCCTGGCAATAGCTCAATCAAAAACCCAATATCTCTATCCGGTGGCATGCCTGGTAACTCCTCTGGAAATACTTCAGGGAAATCCCTTACCACTGGTACTTCCTCCTGCACAACTCCTGTTAAACAATTTACTTGAGTCCCTTTTGGCACATGCCGGGATACATACTTGATCCTTCTCCCTTCTGGGGTAGTAAGCAAAATTGTCTTACTGGCGCAATCGATGTTTCCCCCATACATCGACAGCCAATCCATACCCAGAATTACATCCAATCCTTGTGATTCCAAAATGATTAAATCCGAGGGAAACACATGCCTACCTATACTCAATGGCACTTGAAAACATCCTTGACTGGCCATATACTCCGCTCCTGGTGAGCTTACTAGCATAGGTGTTCTAAGAACCTTAGTGGGCAGATTATACTTATTCACAAATCCCCTTGATATGTATGAATGCGATGCACCAGTATCAAAAAGAACGAGTGCAGTAAATGACTTAACCAAAAACTTACGATTACGGCATCCGGCTGCTCTTCAACCTCCTCCACGTTAACGTGGTTCACCTGTCCCCTATTGAAAGGGTTCGACTTCTTCCCAGAACTTCCATTGCCATTCTGGCCTTCAGGACATTCATTGGCATAATGTCCGGTCTTCTCACACTTAAAGCAAGTGACTTGGCTCAGGTCCTTCTTGGCTGGGGTTGATGGGTTGGTGCGATTCTAGCCATTGCTTCCTCCATTCCCATTACCATTCTTGGTGCCATTGTGATTGTGCGTGCTACCTCCTCCATGGGTATGCTGAAAATGTCCTCCCGATCTAGGGGTAAAACGTGGCTTCTGCTGAGCTCCTGAATTGTACTTTCCTTGTCCATACTTCCTCTTGTGGTTCTCAATTTGCTACTGCTTGCCTTCAATCATAAGAGCACGGTCTACCAACTCCTGGTAGTTGTTGAAGGTTGCTACCATCAACTGCATGCTCAACTTATCATTCAGTCCTTCCAGAAACTTCTCCTGCTTATCTGCATCCGTAGCAACGTCATCTGGGGCATAACGTGCTAATTTGCTAAAGTCCTCCACATACTGGCCAACTGTCCGTCCTCCTTGGCGCAAGTTGCGAAACTCACGCTTCTTCATGGCCATAGCTCCTGCTGAAACATGGGCAGTACGAAAGGCCTGCTGAAACTGGTCCCATGTGACAGTGTCGACAGGGAAAGTGGCTGTGAAATTCTCCCACCATGATGTTGCGGGTCCTTCAAGCTGATGTGCGGCAAATTTCACCTTCTCTGCATCCGTGCATCCTGTTGTGGTCAACTCTCTAGCTGTCTTGCGAAGCCAATCATCTGCTAATATCGGCTCGGTGCTATTGGAAAACACCGGCGGATTCAGCCTAAGAAAACGGGCTAAGTGATCAACAGGTGGTGGTGGGTTGTTGTTGTTGTTCCCATGATTCTGATTCTGGACTAGCAACTGCATTAATGTGTTCTGCTGCTGGATCAACTGGGTGAGCTCCGGTGGAAAGGTAAATCCGGGGTCACATCTCGGAGGCTTCTGAGGGTTTAGAAAAGATGAGATGTAAGAATAGAGGGGGGTCTAAAGAGAAAACACTACCCATATGCACATGAGGCAAAAGCAAACAATTCACTTCATTCAATCAAACAAGGGCATACAATCGATCTAACTATCACAAAAGTGCTCGGACTACTATATTTACATGGTGGACTACTACTACTGATGAGGTGGTCTACTAAAATTATTCTTCGGTTGCAGACTCCATGATATCTGCTCCGGCTTCATCAACATAGTCATCATCGCTATCATCTGGGCCCGAGTCAGTGTCGTCGATGATGATGTAGTCTTCCGGGCGAATCTCATTGGGTTCTTCGTCTTCATCTACTGGTGTAGGGCCTCCCATAAATATTGCTAGCTTCATTGTTAGGTCGGCATTCTTATCCACTAGTACTTCAATTTCCTCTTCATAATCTTCACGAGTAGCTTTGAGTTCTTCCTCTAGTTCCTTGATCCTTGTCCTTGCCTTCTTCAGGTCTATCATGTCGGCGCACATCTGGTTCTCCTATCATCGAATGTGCTAGTTTAACTCCTGGATAAAAGCTGCAACTGATCTGTCCTTTCTGGTGCTGATCATCTCCCAGTGCTCATCTCGGCGCCCACAAATCTCGTAGATAGTATCCTTGAGATCATTGTGATAGACTTCTCCAATGCGTCCCATGGCGATGTGAGCTGCCATGCTCTTTCCTAGACTCCAAGTAGGTGCATCAAAAGAAAACTCTATGGGCTCAGTGACTGGCATGAACGTCCTTCCTGGAACTTGAACTTGAATCATCAAGCGCTCTTCTTCACGTAAAGTGGCGTTGTAAGTTCCGGTGAAGCTTGGTACTCCTATGTTCAGGTATCTAGTGACTTTCTTCAAGTGACGTCCAAAAGGTGTATCGTCATCCGGTTGCGTGAACTTGTTCCTTGCATCCGCCATCCTAAAGAGTAGAAAAGATGAGAGGTCAGAAGAGAAGAGAGTGAATAGTGATCTAGGTCTTTAGCTTAGTTGTCGTGTCCTATAGTCAGCGTGTGCTCTGATACCATCTGTGTAGCGACCAGACCTCAAACAATCTGATCTCTGTGCTCCGGTGTCATCCCTGGATTAGTAATGCTGACACCACATAGTACTCGAAGGATTTATAACAGAGTAGCAATCACACACTTATTACATCGAGTGTCTCAATAGAGAACTAATTACAATAAACATGGCTTAAGGCCATCTAATAACGATAATAGCGGAAGGCTTGGAAGATAAGTGAGTCCATCAACTCCAACGGCATCACTGAGTATAGAACCACGACCTAAAAACTCCTTAATCGTCGTCTGAAAAGTCTGTAACATTAACATTGCAGCCTGAAACGGGTCAGCACATGGAATGTGCTGGCAATGTAACACATAGAGAGTAATGGAATGTAACAGCTATACTATATGCATATTTGGCTGGTGGAAATCTCTCTATGGTTACAGTTTTGTGTAAAGCCAATTTTTCCCTACTACAAAGGAATAAAATTTATTTAACTATCATGGTATTTGTTAAACATTGAGAATGGTTGACAGCATCCTCAATCCCAATTAAACATCATCATTATCAAAACCCAACAAAATTAATTTAGAGTAACATGCTGAGATTCACATGATAATCCAAGTACTAGATACTCAAGATGTCCATAATCGGGGACACGGCTAACCATGATTAGTTTAATACACTCTCCAGAGGTTTGCGCACTTTTCCCCACAAGACTCGATCGCCTCCGTTTGGTTTCTCGCACTACATGGTGTTTGAGAAGACGGATGACCGAGACATAGTCTTTCAGAAGCGCTAGCACCTTATGATGGATAGACCGTTACACCTACTTTCCCCTACATCTGCTAGTCTACCCTGTAAGAGTTCGCACGACATAATCAACTATGCCAGAGCCCATAATGGCTTGTGGCTGCACACGGAAGTTTCTAGTATGAATAATCTCATGATCCCTTTGAGCCTGGGTGGCGGTCCATAAAAAAAAACAGGCAATCCTGGAATACCTAGGTACCTCAATCCACCCAGATGTGTGTTTAAGTTGCCACCTTAGATAAACCATTAATTAACAAACTCACATCTGTCATGGATATCACTCACCCAATCCACGTCTACTAGCATAGCATGGCATAATAGGCAAACATAGAAGTAACTCCCAAGGGTTTGATAATATAACAGGTGATAGGTACTACCTCAACTACTTCCCATCCCACAATTTAGTTAGATCCTACTCATGCAATGTTTGAGGATTGATCTAATGCAGTAAAACTGGGTAGTAGAAAAGGTATGATCAAAGTGTTACTTGCCTTGCTGATGATCCGCAAAACTAGCGATTCGAAGTAACAGGCGGCGCACTCCGGGTATTCTATCGCAGACAAACAAACAAGCATACAAGAAAACAACTTCGTTTTACTAATCTGGATCTAAGTCAAATTTTACAGTAGCAAAAACTTGTTTAAGTTGGTTAAACGGATAGAGAGTTTTGAGACGAAACTCCAGGCGCTTGAATCGCCTGATTCCGATAAACGAGCGAAAAGTTATACTAAAACAAAAATCGGATCAGAAATCGCGATCAGAAAAATCACGGATTTAATCCGAGAAAAGAAAAACGACGAACGTTCGCTATAACGAACGAACGAACGGACGAACGCTCGCTAATTAACCTAAACCGAAAAAACGATCTAAAAAAACAAAAACTAAAAAAACCGACGAAAACCGATCGGTTTTTAAAAAAAACTGGCGGCACGGATTACGAGGCGAACCTCGGGCGGCGGGTGGGCGAGGCGGCGGCTCCGGCGACGGTAGGCGGCAGCGGGGTCGGGCGGGCGGCGGCGCTAGGGTTCGGTGGGCGGGGCTGGGCTGGCTGGCTTCGGCTGGGCTCCCCCCGGCTTATAAAGCCTATACGGATCGGAGTCCCGGTCGGACACGGCCCGTAGATCGGTGCGATTTTTTTTAATAATTACACGCGGAAGAAAAATAAAAAGAAATACTAAACGGACTCCAAAAATCCCGAAATTAATTTTCCCGGGCTTCTAAAATCAAGCCGCACAAGGTGAACATTTATTTGGGGCCTAAATGAAATTTTGAAAAACGCAAATTTTTCCTAAATTCAAATAAAATAACGAAACACTCCGAAATAAAAACTTATTTGATTTTATTATTAAATCATCAATATTTCTTTATTTTGGGAAAGTCATTTTATTCCCTCTCTCATATTTTTGTAATAGAAATAATTGGTAATAAAATAATTAAAATCAAATGATCCTATTCTCAAAATTTGAGAAAACTCAAATACGGAAATAATGAATTCCCCAACTCTCTCCGTGGGTCCTTGAGTTGCGTAGAAATTTCTAGGATCAAACCAAAAGAAAAATAAAATATGATATGCATTGATGATCTAATGTATAACATTCCAAATTGAAAATTTGGGATGTTACATTTTGGTTCCGTAGTCGAACCTTGATTGTATCTGGATATTGTAATGCTTTATTCATGTATTATGTGAAGTGGCGATTGTAAGCCAACTATGTATCTCTTTTCCTTATTCATTACATGGGTTGTGTGAAGATTACCCCACTTGCGACATTGCTTACAATGCGGTTATGCCTCTAAGTCGTGCTTTGACACGTGGGAGATATAGCCGCATCATGGGCATTACAAGTTGGTAATCAGAGCCTTCCCCGACTTAGGAGCCCCCTGCTTGATCGAATCGCTGGCGTTACAAGTTGGTAATCAGAGCCTTCCCCGACTTAGGAGCCCCCTGCTTGATCGAATCGCTGGCGTTGTTGAGTCTAGAAAAATGTTTGGAGTCTTATAGGATTATATATATCGGAGAGTAGGATTCTTTTTACTCCTCAGTCCCTTCGTCACTCTGGTGAGGCCTCCTGACGTAGAGTTTTGACCCTTCTCTTCTCAAATTTCACTAAAAATTTAGGATCACGCGGGTATCTTGGAATAGTTCCGATGGTTTTGTGACGAGAACATTGTTCTTGGTGCCTCCTGACATTTAGGGGTTGTGGCAGTGTCCCGGGGAGTTGAGCTCCGAGGTGTTGTCGTCACAATTTTATCGTTGCAGTTCTGGAATACCTGAGTTTGTCGACATCGAAAATCTCTTTTATGCAGTTGTTGGTGAGATAACCTCGACGCCACCTAGTACTGGGGCGAGAGTTCGGGAGTATTGCCATAACTCGTATAACTAATGCTTTTCAAAGGTTGAGGTAAATGATTTCCAAAGGTTTCTTGGTTATGTGTTGAAGGATGGATACAGCTAGATGTAGGATTTGCTAGTTTTGGGTGAGATATTATGCTTCCCCTGTATCCCCAACACCTGATTACATAACTAGAAAGTTTCGGGAGTTTATAAGTGGGAATTCAAGTAGCTCTTAGGATATCTTTCCGACAGATGCATGATATGAGATTGGGGTTCGACGTCTAGTGGTCCTCCTATCCACGGTTGGTATTACAGTGGTCTCCTTGTGTCTTAAAGAGTCCTTGGCTATGCTGACTCGGGGACGCTTCGTATGTCACGTGCACTGCCTTGTACATGATGATGCTGTACGATCGAGCCCGTGTAGGCCCCACCACGAAAACTTCGGACGACATCTCTATCTTATGTTTGTTCCGGCTTATTCTGCAAGCCAATCCTTTATTTTGTTTTGAGTTGTGGTATTCGAGTTGCTTCCAAGTCAAATGTCGATTCCATACCTTTCCTAAGCGGTGTTCTCATATTTCTATGTGAATACTAATCCTTCTTGATCATCGAGATTGTGTTGTCAATCCTTTTCAACCGGCGTGTTTCTCTTCAAGTGGATCCGATCATTTCAACATCAGCAAGATCAATTATCATTTCTTCTCAATGGTGTTTGTTTCATCCGTCCCAAGTTGCCTTTGTTTTCCCACCCTCCCACCCTTTTTCTTCGAGGACTCAGATTTCTAAATCAACTATCCATTTTATTCATGTGAAGCCTCGTCATCCTTTTCTTTGAAGTTTCGATCCGGTGATTTATCGTGCAGTTGCTAAGGAAGCTTCAAGTTCATCATTATTCGTTATCTTTCTTCTCCGGTGGATTCAAGTCAAGCCTTGTCGATCATATCTTTTCCTCGTTCCAAATGTTTTCTCTTGCCAGTGCACCTCTTAATCATTCACCTCTCGCTATTCATTTGTTCCGGAGTGCAGAAGAAATCTCAGAAGATTCAAGTTTTTCCATTCTCAATCCGTTCAAGTTCTTTTGAGGATGTTATCTCTTTCAAACCATTTAAATCTACCGGTGCATTATCTCTTCCTAAGCAATCATTTCAATGGTGTTTTCTTTTGAGTGAGCCCTAACCCACAGGTCCTTTTCCAGGATCTTACCTGACTCTTCTAATTTTACCGGAGCTATTCTCAAATCTTTTAAAGTTTGACGTAAGAATGAATTATCATCAGTCAATTGCCTTCTCCAATATCGCTTTCAAATTATTTTCATCTTCGGCTCAATATTTCCTCTTTTAATCATGCCGGAGTGTATCAACAATTCATGGTGGTGTTCTCGTCGTCATTCTCGGATTTGAAGACCAAAGAATAGTTTCTCTTCAATCATATCCGTTCTCTCGAAGATTCGTGATTCTAGCCTGTTGCCATCCTCTCATAATTGTTTTCAATTATGAGAATTCTTTTCACCCATCCGGAGCATTTCAATGAGTCTTTTCAGTTTGATTCATCCGGAGCCCATCTTCTCAGAATTATTCTTTCCAGCTTTCAACTCTCGTTCTCTAAATAATACGAGTGCATCACTCAAATATCCTCTAATCAGTTCATGATCTCTCTGTTCTCATGTATTTATAATCTCTCAAGTTTCTTCGTTCTTTTATAATTCTTCCCGGTGTTTTCCTTATCTTTTCTTTGTTCATTTTCGATTCTTATGGTGGTTCTTCCAAGATTATTTTCCCTTTGTTTATCATATCAATTTATTCGTTGTGTCAATTCTACCGATGGATCGTTGAAGACCTCCTCAAGTTTGCACTATATCTATCTTAATCCTTTCAACGAGAATAAGTAGTATGCCAAATCCGTTACTTGTCTTCAATCTAAATTGATGAAGGATAAGCAGAATGTAATTCTTATTCTTATTTCATCAAGTGAATTCAATTCCTTATTCCGGAGATTCATCATATCACATTCTCGGTTCGAGAGGCTTATCTTCTTTTCCAAGAGTTCCAAGCTCTCGCAATTATATCACCACGAAGATTCATCTAAATCATTGCAAGGATTCACCTTGCGTTTTCAACTTCTCTTTCCTTTCGCGTGATCATCCTTTTGTACCGAAGTCCTTCATGAAGGTTTTACATGATGTTTTATCAAGGATTTAATTCATTCTCGAAGTGTTCACTGAGATTCTTTTCAGTGGGGATCAAGCATTATTCATCTTGCATCCCAAAGTCCAATTCATTCTATCTTATCTTTTGAGCTGGTGTTATGCCATTGTTGATAATTTTCCCTTCGTGTTTCATGATTCACATGTTTTCAAGAGTGACATATCTAAATCCATCATTTTTCTCTACGCTCAAGACTTCTTATCAATCTTTGGGGTTATCTTGGGTTATATTTCACCTAAAGCCTTCCCTAAGGATTGTTGCTATTTATGGTGCTTATAAACGACTCTAGTTCTTCATTTATCCTCCTGGTGAAATAAGTTTCTCGTCTTCTTGTTGATATCAATCCAATCTATTGTTTCCGTTAATGGCAGAATTTCACCTCATAGTTTTGAGATGTTTTTTCCATAAGCCCACAACAACCTTATTCTTTTGTTGTTTAATTTTCAACAACTCCATTCAATCCTTATTTCTAAGGACGCTTTCAAATTCATTCGACGTAGAAGATGTTGTTTTCTTATTTGCTACTTTCAGTCCGTGCTATCTTTTGTTCTAGAGGCATTGTGATGTCCTCTCTTCAACCCATCATCTTGTTTGTCAAGATCTTGTTCAATTCCTTCCATTTACAGTCGGAGTGCTGCCCAAATTATATCATTCTTATTCCTTCGCTATCTTGCTTTAACCGGGGTGTTAGGTCTATCATTCCTCTTCTAACCGGAGTCTTCATCCAAGTGCTTTCGTTTTGTCAAGTTTATATTCTTTGCCTTCCATTTCTAATCGGAGTGCTGTCGAAATTGATCCTTATCGTTCCTTGTACATCTCGTTTCTACCGGAGTGCTTGCATGTACTTCTTGTCCATTGCAACCATTTTCTTATGTCTTTCTACCTACATGGTTACCATAATGTTCCTTGTTCCTCTTTTCTAACGGAGTGTTTTCAACTTTGTTCATCTTCATTGCCTTCTTTCCTTCAATTTGTTCAACATCTCAAGGTCCGTTGGTTTCACTCGTTTTTCAAAGAAGCAACTTAGTTTTACCTTTTCTCTTTCTCTTCCGTTTTCCCTCCGGTGCCATTCTAGATCTTGGGACGAGATCTTATCGTAGTGGTGGAGTATTGTGACGCCCTGAGACCGTTGCGCCAGGTGTCTTCCAGTTATTCATTGTTGTTGCCTTGTCATTTGCTTGCGTGTTGCATCTTGCCATGTCATCATGTGCATTGCATCATCATGTTTTCAAAACTTGCTTCCGTCCCGGTCTCCTTGTTCTCTCCGTTGTCCGTTGTGAGCTCAACCACACTTGCACGCGCCCGTGGCACGTCCGAAATAGTATTTTATAAGTGGCCGAAAAATGTTCTCGGAATGGGTTGAAAGTTGGTATGCGGTGTTGTTTTGTTGCCAGTAGGCCACCTGCCAAGTTTCATCGCATTCGGAGTCCGTTTGATGCCCCCAACGCATAACTATAGCGGCAGTATAGCCGGTCTAATGCCGGACGTTTTCGGTCTCCGAAAACTGCTGCCGGGCCCTCTCTCTCTTCTCTCCTCTCAGCCTCGCCACAGCCCACCTAGTCCATCCACCTACCCCTCTTCGCGTCCGGAGTCGTCCGATGCGATCGCACGGTCCGAAAACCCTCTCTGCGGAGCGCATTGAACCCCTCGCGTGCGCCCGGAAGTTGTCCCGAACCCGACCTGGACGGTTGCCACCGTTGGACTCAGATCATCCCCAATCATTTGCAAAACGTCTCCGTTTTCTTATTAGGACTTCCTAGCCTATTTATTCGCGACCGTCCGATTATGATCGGAGGGACGAGATAGCCCTAAGCCTAGTCCACCTGCTATATATTCACCGGACCAAATTTTAGTCCAACCCTAAAATTTAGGAAGTTTGTCCCTGCCACCGCCGCACTCATCTTCCACCTCGGATCCTCCCCGATCCAAAATATTCCCCTCGTTTTCTTCATCGGACCAACCATCATCCCTTTCCTTGATCTCCTTCACCAGCATCCCCTCCTCCATCGTTTTCCCAATGGCCAACCAGCACTCGAGGTTTCCCCTCGATCCAATTCCGTAGCTTCCTCCCGATTCATCGGTCAGCCACCACCATAATCTTCAAATCCATCGATCCCCAACCACGCGTCTTGCTCCTCCTGTGCACCCCGCCTTCGCCCGCCGTGCCTCGTCGGACCGGCCTCGCCGGAGACCAGCGCCATGCTCCTTCCTCGAGCTCCTCCTTGTCGTCCCAGCAGCAGCACCGGAGCCACCTCGCGTCTCCTACCTCGCCGACCAGTCACCGCGTCGCCGTCCAGGACCCCGTTGGCCTCCCCTTCTTCTGCTGCATGGAGAGGACGATGCATCCAGCGAGCGCCTCGCTCGACCGGGTCTTGCTCGCATTGACCGCGCCAATTGCCAAGGCCAGCGTCCAGCCTCTACTTCGCCTCGAGCTTGACCAGGAGACCGCCGTGGCCGCCGTTTGTCCTAGTCGTTGCCTTTCGAATCCCCGCCGGATCAGCCTCCTCCACGAGCCCTTCTTGCCGGAGCCCCGAGCCTTTGCCGCAACCACTCCAACGCCAAGACCCGTCGCCGCCCCGCCGCGTCATGAACTCGATGCCAGCGCTGCCGTGTTTCTACCGTCCGCGTCGGCAAGTGCAGCGCCCAGCCGCGCCGACCTCCTGCAGCTCGTCCCAGCGCTGGACCTGCAGCCCGCGACTCCCGCCAGACCTCGCCTCGCCGGAGATACCCCAAGTCCGCCGCCCGCTGCCGTCTTCCCGGTGAACGTCGGTCGACCCCTGCCTCGTCTGCGAGTGACCAGAGCCGCACCAGCTCCTTTGCATCGCGCCAAGTCCGCCCGCTCGTTTTTCCCCTGCTTCGAGCGACAGGAGGGAGCCGCGCCCGCGTTGACTTCTCGTTGCGTGGATCCACCCAGGCCCAGCCGCCTGCCTCGTCCAGCCCAGCACCAACCGGGCCAAGCCCAATGTGAGAAGCCCCCCTCCAGTCCATGTGCACTGTTGGGCTTGTCCCAGATTCAAGCAGTGTTGTTTTTTTCCTTTCAGCGAATTTCCTAATATTCCAGAGAACGCCGTTTTACAGTAAAGCCCTCAAACTTCATGCATATCATATATCTCAAACTGTGCATCATATGGAAAAACTTTATATATGGAATATGCTTAGAATTTTGAGTAGATTAATAATATGCCATTTTCATGCATGTTAAAATGTTTAAAATGCTGTTTGGTTAAGTTTTGCTTAATTGTCATGTTAAAATGCTTTATTTCATAACTAATTAACCGTAGCTCCAAACTTAACAAACAATCTTTATATGTAAATGGGGTAGAAAAATGCCTAGTTTAACATGGTGGCTTTACTTTGCATGTTTAATAACTCTAAAATTGTGTTTAGGGCAGAACAGTACCAAACCTAAAATATGCACATGAGGAGTTTCCGGACTTGTTGTTTTGTTGTTCCGGCCTCATTTAAACTTGCCTAGATAGGTAGTTTTCATATGCTTCACCCCTTGTCATGTTAAACAACATTTAATATTGTTGAGTACCTAAACGAGAGAGAACTAAATAAGTCATGTGGTGTTTTCTTCAATATGCAACTCCGTTGTATATTGGTCTCCACTTAATTTGTAGTGTTGTTTGTTGCACTTTGCCATGCCATGCTTCATTAAACTGGACATGCATCATACTTGGTTGTGCATCATGCCATGTTTATGTGATGGTTGTTTACTATGTTGTGTGCTTCTTTCTGGTGTTGCTTCTTCGGGTTGGTTCCGATAACGTCGCGTTTGTGAGGATCCGTTCGACTACGACTGTTTGTCTTCTTCATGGACTCGTTCTTCTTCCTTGCGAGATCTCAGGCAAGATGACCATACCCTTGAAATCACTTCTATCTTTGCTTGCTAGTTGCTCGCTCTATTGTTATGCCTATGCCGCGATACCTACCACTTGTTATATCATGCCTCCCATATTGCCATGTCAAACCTCTAACCCACCTTGTCTAGCAAACCGTTGTTTGGCTATGTTACCGCTTTGCTCAGCCCCTCTTATAGCGTTGATAGTTGCAGGTGAAGATGAAGTTTGTTCCTTGTTGGAACATGGATATTGTTGGGCTATCACAATATCTCTTATTTATATTAATGTATCTATATACTTGGTAAAGGGTGGAAGGCTCGGCCTTATGCCTGGTGTTTTGTTCCACTCTTGCCGCCCTAGTTTCCGTCATACCGGTGTTATGTTCCTTGAGTTTGCGTTTCTTACGCGGTTGGGTTATAATGGGAACCCCGACAGTTCGCCTTGAATAAAACTCCTCCAGCAAGGCCCAACCTTGGTTTTACCATTTGCCACCTAGCCTTTTTCCCTTGGTTTCTGCAGACTCAAGGGTCATCTTTATTTTAACCCCCCGGGCCAGTGCTTCTCTAAGTGTTGGTCCAACCTGAGCGATGTCTAGCGCCCCCTGGGCAACCAGGGTCTATGCCAACCCGACGTTTGGCTCATCCGGTGTTCCCTGAGAACGAGTTATGTGTAGCTCCTATCGGGATTTGTCGGCACATCTGGGCGGCTTTGCTGGTTTTGTTTTACCATTGTCGAAATGTCTTGTAACCGGGATTCTGAGTCTGATCAGGTCTTCCTGGGAGAAGGAATATCCTTCGTTGACCATGAGAGCTTGTGATGGGCTAAGTTGGGACACCCCTACAGGGTTTTGAACTTTCGAAAGCCGTGCCCGCGGTTATGGGCAGATGGGAATTTGTTAATGTCTAGTTGTAGAAAACTTGACACTTGACTTAATTAAAATGCATCAACTGCGCGTGTAGCCGTGATGGTCTCTTCTCGGTGGAGTCCGGGAAGTGAACACGGTGTTGGAGTTATGCTTGAACGTAAGTAGTTTCAGGATCACTTCTTGATCACTTCTAGTTCACGACCGTGCTTTGCCTTCTCTCCTCGACCTCATTTGCGTATGTTAGCCACCATATATGCCAGTGCTTTCTGCAGCTCCACCTCACTACCTTTTTCCCTACCCATAAGCTTAAATAGTCTTGATCGCGAGGGTGTGAGGTTGCTGAGTCCCCGTGACTCCCAGGTTACTTCCAAAACTAGTTTGTAGGTGCCGATGATACCGTGCAGGTGACGCAACCGAGCTGAAGGAGGAGCTCGATGAATATCTCGGTCTTTGTGTTGTTTCATTTCAATTGATCAGTAGAGGAGCCCAGTTGGGGCGATCGAGGATCTGTAGCATTAGGGGTGGTCTTCTTCTATTTTGGTTCCGTACTCGGACCTTGATTGTATCTGGATGTTGTAATGCTTTATTCATGTATTGTGTGAAGTGGCGATTTTAAGCCAACTATGTATCTCTTTTCCTTATTCATTAAATGGGTTGTGTGAAGATTACCCCACTTGCAACATTACTTACAATGTGGTTATGCCTCTAAGTCGTGCTTCGACACGTGGGAGATATAGCCGCATCATGGGCGTTACAAAGAACTCCTTAATATGTTTCTTAATCTCCTCCAAATCATTTGCGGGCATTTGTTCTGGTATCTTTGATATTGGTCCGGTGCCTAGCAATAACTCTAAAACTCAATGTCTCAATCCGGGGGCATACCTGGTAGTTCCTCTGGAAATACATCCAGAAAATCCTTCACTACGGGCACTTCCTCCTGAACAACTCCCGAGAGGGAATTTACATAAGTACTCTTAGGAGTATACCTGGATACATACTTAATCATTTTTCCCTCCGGTGTGGTGAGCAAAATTGACTTACTGGCGCAATCGATGTTTCCTCCATACATCGATAGCCAATTCATACCGAGTATCACATCTAATCCTTGGGATTCCAAAATTATCAAGTCTAAGGGGAAAACATGCCTACCTATGGTCAATGGCATCTGAAAACATCCCCGACTTGCCATATACTCCGCTCCTGGTGAGCTTACGAACATGGGTGTCCTAAGTACTTCAGTGGGCAACTTATATTTATCCATGAATCCCCTTGAAATGTATGAATGCAATGCACTAGTATCAAAAAGAACTATTGCAATAAATGACTTAACCAAAAACTTACTGATAACTGCATCTGGCTGCTCCTCAACCTCCTCCACGTTCACGTGGTTCACTTGTCCCTTGTTGAAAGGGTTGGGCTTCTTCCTAGAGCTTCCATTGCCATTTCCATTCTTTGCTTCAGAACACTCGGTGGCGTAGTGTCTAGTCTTCCCGCACTTGAAACAAGTGATGTGACTTAAATCCTTCTTGGCGGGCGTGCTTGGGTTAGAGCGGTTCTCGTTGCTGCCTGCTCCAGTCCCATTTCCATTCCTAGGGCCATGGTGGTTATGCGGAATTCCCCCATTGTGGTTATGGACTCCATGGTTATGGGTAAATCCTCTCGGGTTCGGGGTGAAATGGGGTTTCTACTGAGCTCCTGAATTGTACTTTCCTTGCCCATACTTCCTCTTGTGGCTCTCAATCTGCTCCTGCTTCCCTTCAATCATAAGAGCCTTATCTACCAACTCCTGGTAGTTGTTGAATGTTGCCACCATCAACTGCATACTCATCTCATCATTCAGCCCTTCCATAAACTTCTCCTGTTTCGCGGCATCGGTGGCCACGTCATCTGGGGCATAACGAGCTAGCTTGCTAAACTCCTCCACGTACTGCCCTACAGTACGGTTTCCCTGGCGTAAGTTGCGAAACTCACGCTTCTTCATACTCATAGCTCCAGTTGAGACATGAGCAGTGCGGAATGCTTGCTGAAACTGCTCCCAAGTAACATTGGCTATGGGGAAAGTGGACGTGTAATTTTCCCACCATGCGGCTGCGGGTCCATCCAATTGGTGTGTGGAAAAACGCACCTTCTTAGCATCTGTGCAACCGGTAGTGGTTAACTCCCTTCCAATCCTGTGTAGCCAGTCATCCACAACTATGGGCTCAATGCTACTGGAAAACACGGGCGGCTGTAACCTCAGAAAACGGGCTAAGTTGTCAACTGGAGGTGGCGGCGGTGGGTTGTTGTTGTTGTTGTTGCCCTGATTCTGAACTAGAAACTGCATCCGTGTATTCTGCTACTAGATCAACTGAGTGAGCTCCGGTGGAAATGCAAATCCAGGGTCACGTCTCGGAGGCATCTGATGGGTTTAGAGGGGAGAGATTAGAATATAAGGAGGTCTAATGAGGAAGCACTACCCATATGCACATGAGACAAAACACAATCAATATCACACCAAAACAATATCAAGCAAGGGCATACATTCGATCTAACTATCGTTACAGTGCTCGGACTACTAATATATACATGGGGAATACTACTAATCATATGGTGGTCATCTAGAAATTTTGATCGGTGGAAGACTCCATGATATCTGCTCCAGCTTCGTCTTCATAATCATCATCACTACCATCAGGGTCGGAGTCGGTGTCGCCGATGATGATGTAGTCTTCAGAACGAATTTCCTTAGGTTCGTCGTATTCTCCTCCTGGCGTGGGGTCTCCCATGAAAACTCCTAGCTACCTTGTCAGGTCGTCATTCATCTCCACAAGTATCGCCATTTCCTCCTCATATCCATCGCGTGTAGACTTGAGTTCCTCTTCTAGCTCTATGATCCCGGTCATCGCCTTCTTCAAATATATCATGCTTGCGCACATATGGTTCTCCTAGCGACGAATGTGATGATTTAACTCCTGGATAAAGGCTGCAATGGACCTGTCCTTCCTGGTGCTGATCATCTCCCATTGCTCATCTCGGCGCCCACATATCTGGTAGATAGTGTCCTTAAGCTCCTTGTGATAAACTTCGCCGATGCGTCCCATGGCGATGTGGGCTGCCATGCTCTTTCCTAGATTCCAGGTTGGTGCATCAAAAGAAAACTCTATGGGCTCAGTGACTGGCATGAATGTACTTCCTGGAAATTCAACTCGAATCATCCAACATTCCTCTTCTGGTAGTGTGGCGGTGTAGGTCCCGGTGAATCTTGGTATTCCGATGTTCAGATACCTAGTGACTTCCTTCAAGTGTCATCCAAAGGGTGTGTCTTCATCCGGTTGTGTAAACTTGTTCCTTGAGTCCGCCATCCTAAAGAGTAGAAAATGGAGAAGAGTAAGAAATGAGTAGAGAAGAGTGTCCTATGGCTCATCTTAGTGGTCATGTCCTACATTTAGCGTGGGCTCCGATACCATCTTGTAGCGATCCGGCCTCAGACGGTCAAATCTATGTGTTCAGTGTGATCCCTGGATCGGTAATGCTGACACACACACAGTACTTGAAAGGATTTATAACAGAGTAGCAATCACACACTTATTACATCGAATGTCTCAAAAGAGAACTTATTACAATAAATATGGCTTAAGGCCATATAATTAAGACAACAGTGGAAGGCTTGGAAGATAAAGCGAGTCCATCAACTCCAACGGCATAGCTGAGTGCACGACAAATGACCTAGCGCACCTTACTCTTCGTCTGAAAAGCCTGCAACATGATATGTTGCAGCCCGAAACGGGTCAGCACATGGAATATGCTGGCAAGATAACACAATAGAGAAATGAATGGATAAATGCTATCACTACATGCATATATGGCTGGTGGAGGCTCTATGGTTATAATATTTTTGCGAAAAGCCAAATTTTCCCTATAATAAAGGAATATGTTTTATTTAACTATCATGGAAGTTGAAACAACATTGAGAAGGTTCCTCCAACTCAATCCCAATTAAAGTAGTCATTAACAACCCATCAAATTAATTTAGAGTGATGAGATCAAATCAATAATTCAAGTACCAGATACTCAAGATGTCCATAACCGGGGACACGGCTAACCATGATTAGTTTATACACTCTGCAGAGGTTTGCGAATTTTCCACGCAAGACTTGATCTCCTCCATTGGATTTCTCGCACTACAAGGTGTTTGAGAAACAGATGACCAAGACATGGTCTTTCAGAAGCATTAACTCTTTACTCTGGGTAGACAATTACACCTACTTTCCCCTACATCTGCTAGCCTACCACTGAAAGAGGTCACGCAACATACTCAACTATGCCAGAGCCCATAATGGCTTGTGGCTGCACATGGAAGTTTCTCGCATGAATAATCTTATGATCCCTTTGAGCCTGGGTGGCGGACCGTACGATGATCGCACGGGTACTTCGGGATATCCTTGGACAACACTAGATTCTCCAGGTGCCCACAAGCAATCCGCCCAGATGTGTATTAAAATTGCCACCTTCAGTTGAACCATTAATTAACAACTCACATCTGTCATGGACCCACTCAAACCCAATCCACGTCTACGAGCATAGCTTGGCAACATAAGCATAGCGTAGAAGTAACTCCCAAGGGTTTGATAATAAAACAGGTAATAGGTTCTACCTCATCATCTACTTCCCGGACCCACATGTTAATAGATCCTACTCGTGCAATGTGTGAGCATTGAAACTGATACATAAAAACCGGGTAATGAAGGGGTATGATCAAAGTGTTACTTGCCTTGCTGACGATCTGCAAATCCTAGAGACTCGTAGTAGCACGCTTCGCACTCGGGAATTCTAACGCAAACAAACAATAGCATACATAAGCACTCAAGCAAAGATGCAAGCATAAAACTCAAATAAGAAGATCTAACCAGAAAGTTCAACTGAAGAACTCCGGTTTGCAAAAAGAATCAAATCAAATGGAGCAACGAAACTCAAACTACGAAAGAAACAAGATCTGATTACTAATCTGGACTAAAGTCAAATTTTACAGTACCAAAATCTTGTTCAAGTTGGTTAAACAGAAAGAGGGCTTCGAGATGAAGATCTAGGCCCTTGTTTCACCTGATTTGGATAAACGAGCAAAAAGATAAACTAAAATAAAGATTAGGGTAGAGATCGCGATCGAAAATAATCACGGAAAACCCTGAGAAAAATAAAATGTGACTAACAGGCTAACGAACGAACATTCGCTGTCTGCGGCTAACTGACGAACAACGTTCGTTGAAACGAACGTATGGACGAACGTCCGCTAAATAATAAACCGACAAAAAAAACCGAACCGAAATCACACAAAAACGAATCTAGGGCTTACAAAAAAACCGATCGGTTTTCTCGAGAAAAACCGCACGACGGCGGCGGGGTCGGTGGCGGCTACGTCGGTGGCAAGGTCGGCGGCGGCGGGCGGGATCGGCAGCAACGGGGCGGTCGGCGGCGACGGCGGGCTCGCTGCTGCGGCGCGGGCGGCGGCGGCTCGCGGATCGAGGCGGTGGGGTTGGCGTCTAGGGTTTGGGCGGCTGGGCTGGGCCACGGCTTATGAAGCCTGGCTGGGCAGAGTTCGGCTCGGGCACGACCCGGTTAGGTTGGTGCACTTTTTTTAAAAATAATCCTGACGCGGAAAAACAAATACAAGAAATACTAAACAGAGTCCAAAAATCCTAAAATAAATTTTCACGGTCCTCTAATAATATTGTGGACAAAGTGAACATTTATTTGGGCCTCTAATGCAATTTTGTAGAACACATATTTTGCTAATTCGAATAAAATAGCAATAAAAGTCCAAAGGAAATATTTATTTGATTTTAATAGTTTTCCTCCAATATTCCCTTTATTTTGGAGAAGTCATATTATCCCCTCTCATATATTTTAAGGTGAAATATTTTTGGAGAGAAAAATAATTAAAACCAAAGTGATCCTTGTTTCGATATTTGATAAAATTCAAATATGAAAAATGTGAAATCCCCAACTCTCTCCGTGGGTCCTTGAGTTGCTTAGAATTTCGAGGATCGCAAAGCAAAAATGCAGTAAAATATGATATGCATGAATGACCTATGTATAACATTCCAAATTGAAAATTTGGGATGTTACAAAGCATGAGTATGATATAATGCACCATGAACATAAATATCGTAGAGGCTATGTTGATTTTGTTTCAACTACATGCGTGAACATGTGCCAAGTCAAGCCACTCGAATCGTTCAAAGGAGGATACCACCCTATCATACCACATCACAACCATTTTAATAGCATGTTGGCACGCAAGGTAAACCATTATAAACTCCTAGCTAATTAAGCATGGTATAAGCAACTACAATCTTTAATTGTCATTGTAAACATGTTTCTTTCATAATAGGATGAATCAGGAACGATGAACTAATCATATTTGCAAAAACAAGAGCGGTCGAGTTCATACCAGCTTTCCTCATCTCAATCAGTTCATCATATATCATCATTATTGCCTTTCACTTGCACGGCCGAATAGTATGGATAATAATAATAATAGTGCATGTGCATTGGACTAAGCTGGAATCTGCAAGCATTCAATTCAAGAGAGAAGACAAGGTAATATGGGCTCTTTGTTACATCAACAATAATGCATATAATAGCCACTCAACATTTCCATTATGGTCTTCTCCTCTCGACCCCCAAAGGAAAGAAATAAAACAAAACTATTTACACGGGAAAGCTGACAACAAGCAAAAGAAGAACGAGAAATCTTTTTGGGCTCTCTTTTAATTACTACCACTACATGCATGGAAAGTAAACTAGTTAAAAGCTACAACAATTTTTTTTGGTTTTTCTTAAGGTTTTTCAAACACACAAGAAGAAATCTTAAAAAGAAAATAAACTAGCATGGATGATACAATGAAAAAGTATGAGCACAAACAACTAGCATGAGTGTGTGAACATGAATGTAATGTCGGTGAGAAATACGTACCCCCCAAGCTTAGGCTTTTGGCCTAGGTTGTTCTATGCCCATGAATCAAAACTGTAGTTGGGGTCGCACTAAGAAGGGTCCTTAGATTGCCACTGGTTGGCGATCTGCTCCGGATTCCACTGATAAACAGACTAATGGTGAGGGTCAGATGGTGGCTCCGGCTCTGCAGCTGACATCTGGCTCCGGTAGGCATGAATGGCCTCCGGCAGAACAAGGTATATGCCTGAAAATATGTTGAACAAAGAGGGTGCAGGCAAGGTAATAAACTTACAATAATTTTTATTAAATATCAGTTTATATTTGAGTGCCGTATTCTTATCCTTAACAATAAACTCATGTGCTACCATACTCTTGTAACCTAGAACAATAGAAGGCAACAACTTTTCCTCTTTCTCATAATGCCTGATAGGTATGTTAAAGTGTGCAGCAAGGCGCAAGGCAAAGATGCCTTCGAGGATGGGGCCCTTAGTACGGTCCAGATTTCACCGTTTAGCAACAATAGTGCCTAAACTGAAAGTAGTGTCCTGAAACAAGGAATGGCGCAAAATAACAATATCAGGGGCACTAAGGTTTCCATAGTTCCCGCGACCAATTAAACATCTACTAGCAAATATTGCAAAGTAACGTAGAACAGGAAAATGTATGCTAGTGATTCTCGCATCGGAAACTTTCCTCGTTTCCCATACATCAATCATATCAATAAATCCCTCCACATCAATATGATGTGGTTCCTCTATGCTGCCCTCAAAGGGTATCAAACAGACCCGGCAAAAATCATAAAGTGACATCTCCTTATGCTCATCATATAAATAAAATTCCACCGAAGGTGGTGATCTCCTAGCATGGAAATGAAAATTCTGCACAAAGATATTGGTGAGTAAGTGGTACTGTTCACGCTGGTCGTGGAGGAAGGCGGTGAGGCCTGCATGCTCAGCCAAATGATAAAAATCTTCATGAATCCCAACTTCTCTCAAGAACTCATCACAAGGCCATTCACACGGCCGAACCTCCGCAGTACGAGGGAGATTATACTTGGGCTTCTTGTTCTCTTCATTTTCCTTATCCTTCGAGCTTTGGCTCAATGCGCCCCTCAAAAATCTCTTAATCTTTTTCTGAAAATTTCTGAATTTTTTTAGTAACTTAAAATAAAAGTGAACCAAACTTAACAAGATTGATAGCAACTACTCCTACAAGTGCCTAGAGGCTAAATCATGCATTAAAACTACTTTTGACCACATAAATATGACATGCAAGCTCAAGAACAGGGTCACCTTAGCAGTAAAAATTTGCAATAAATAAAGCACTAGAACAAAAACTAATTGGACCATTGGAGGAGTCGCATACCAAAGAACAATCCCCCAAAGCAGTTTTGTGAATGGAGCTTTGAGCAAGGAGATCGAAAATGGTAGCAAGATGAGTAAGAACTCGGGTTTGAGCTGGCTAGTGATTTTTTTCTGGAGCAAGACGAAGTATGTGGGTGAAAGGATAAGTGGAGGGGACCCACGTGGGGTCCACGAGGCAGGGGGCGCGCCCAGGGGGTGGGCGTGCCCTCCACCCTCGTGGGAACGTGGCCGCTCCCCCTGCTGTGTTCTCAGTGCCTAAAATCCTCAAATATTCTAGAAAAAATCATATTCTATTTTCAGGGCATTTGGAGAACTTTTATTTTCGGGGTATTTTTTTATTGCATGGATAATTCAGAAAACGGACAAAAAATACTATTTTTTCTTTATTTAATATAAATAACAGAAAGTAAAAGGAGGGTACAGAGAGTTGTGTTTTCTAACTTCATCCATCTCATGCTCATCAAAAGGAATCCACTAACAAGGTTGATCAGGTCTTGTTAACAAACTCATTTCAAATAACATGAAACCGGAGAAATTTCGAATAACACTAGGTTACCTCAACGGGGATATGCACATCCCAATAATAAGAATATCATATTTCTTCTTGACAGTAGGAAGAGGAAATTCAAAACCTCCAATAGTGATTGTTGAAATTTTTCCAATAGAATTGATACTGTGGACTTGTGGTTGTTTCCTCGGAAAGTGTACCGTATGCTCGTTACCATTAATATGAAAATGGACATTGCCTTTGTTGCAATCAATAACAGCCCCTGCAGAATTCAAAAAGGGTCTACCAAGGATAATCGACATACTATCGTCCTCGGGAATATCAAGAATTACAAAATATGTTAAAATAGTAATGTTTGCAACCACAATAGGCACATCCTCACAAATACCGACATGTATAGCGGTTGATTTATCAGCCATTTGCAAAGATATTTAAGTAGGTGTCAACTTATTCAAATCAAGTCTCCGATATAAAGAGAGAGGCATAACACTAACACTGGCTCCAAGATCACATAGAGCAGTTTTAACATAGTTTCTTTTAATGGAGCATGGTATAGTTGGTACTCCGGGATCTCCTAGTTTCTTTGGTATTCCACCCTTAAAAGTATAATTAGCAAGCATGGTGGAAATTTCAGCCTCCGGTATCTTTCTTTTATTAGTAACAATATCCTTCATGTATTTAGCATCAGGGTTCATTTTAAGCATATCAGTCAAACGCATACGCAAAAAGATAGGTCTAATCATTTCAGCAAAGCGCTCAAAATCCTCATCATCCTTTTTCTTGGATGGTTTAGGAGGAAAAGGCATGGGTTTCTGAACCCATGGTTCTCTTTCTTTACAATGCTTCCTAGCAACAAAGTCTCTCTTATCATAATGTTGATTCTTTGATTGTGGGTTATCAAGATGAACAGCAGGTTCAATCTCTACATCATTATCATTACTAGGTTGAGCATCGACATGAACATCATCATTAACACTATCACTAGGTTCATGTTCATTACCAGATTGTGTTTCAGCATCAGAAGTAGAAATATCATTGGGATTCTCAAGTGTGTTAACAACAGGTTCACTAGGAGCATGCAAAGTCCTATCATTTTTCTTTTTCTTCCTCTTAGAAGGACTAGGTGTATCAACAATAGCTCTCTGAGAATCTTGCTCAATTCTCTTCGGGTGGCTCTTAGGATACAAAGGTTCCTGAGTCATTTTACCTCCTTTAGTCATAACTCTAACAACATTATCATTCTTCTTATTATTTAATTCATTGAGCAAATCATTCGGAGCTTTAAGTACTTGTTCTACTTGAGTGGTAACCATAGAAGCATGTTTACTAATAAGTTTAAGTTCACCTTTAACTCTAGACATATAATCACTTAAGTGTTCAAGCATATCAGCATTGCATTTCAATTGTCTACCAACATAAGCATTGAAGTTTTCTTGTTTAACCATAAAGTCATCAAACTCATCCAAACTTTGGCTAGCAAACTTAGTAAATGGGATTTTGCATTTATCGAATCTATAGAGAGAATTTACCTTTACTACCTGTGTCCGGTTATCAAGACCATGTATTTCTTCAATAGGTGGTAAATTCTTAACATCTTCTACTTTAATACCTTTTTCTTTCATAGATTTCTTTGCCTTTTGCATATCTTCAGGACTGAGAAATAGAATACCCCTTTTCTTCGGAGTTGGCTTAGGAGTTGGTTCAAGAAGTGTCCAATTATTTTCATTAGTCAACATATTATTCAATAGCAATTCAGCTTGATCAATAGTTCTTTCCCTGAAAACACAACCAGCACAACTATCCAGGTAGTCTTTGGAAGCATCGGTTAGTCCATTATAAAAGATATCAAGTATTTCATTTTTCTTGACAGGATGATCAGGCAAAGCATTAAGTAATCGAAGAAGCCTCCCCCAAGCTTGTGGGAGACTCTCTTCTTCAATTCGCACATAATTATATATTTCCCTTAAAGCAGCTTGTTTCTTATGAGCGGGGAAATATTTAGCAGAGAAGTAATAAATCATATCATAGGGACTACGCACACAACCAGGATCAAGAGAATTAAACCATGTTTTAGCATCACCCTTTAATGAGAACGGGAATAACTTAAGCATAAAGTAATAGCGAGTTTTCTCATCATTAGTGAACATGGTGGCTATATCATTTAATTTAGTAAGATGTGCCACAAAAGTTTCAGATTCATAGCCATAAAAAGGATCAGATTCAACGAAAGTAATTAACTCAGGATCGACAGGGAAATCATAATCCTTATCAGTAATAAAGATAGGTGAAGTAGCAAAAGCAGGGTCATATTTCATTCTAGCATTCAAAGACTTTTGTTTAAGCTTAGCTAATAATTTCTTAAGTTCAGATCTATCATTGCAAGCAAGAAAGTCTCTAGCAGTTTCTTCATCCATAACATAACCCTCAGGCACAACAGGCAATTCATATCTATGGGGAGAATCTTCATCATCACTTTCATCAATATTATCAGTTTCAATAATTTCATTCTCCCTAGCCCTAGCAAGTTGTTCATCAAGAAATTCACCTAGTGGCACAGTATTATCAAGCATAGAAGTAGTTTCATCATAAGTATCATGCAAAGCAGAAGTGGCATCATCAATAACATGCGACCTATCAGAATCAATAGCATGTGTAGGTGTCGCAAGTTTACTCAAAACAGAAGATGAATCAAGTGCAGAGCTAGATGGTAGTTCCTTACCACCCCTCGTAGTTGAGGGAAAAATCCTGGTTATTTGATCTTTCTTCATAGTGATCAGTAGATATAAATCCCAAGTGACTCAAAGAATAGAGCTATGCTCCCCGGCAACGGCGCTAGAAAATAGTCTTGATAACCCACAAGTATAGGGGATCACCACAATTTTCGAGGGTAGAGTATTCAACCCAAATTTATTGATTCGACACAAGGGGAGCCAAAGAATATTCTCAAGTATTAGCAGCTGAGTTGTCAATTCAACCACACCTGGAAACTTAATATCTGCAGCAAGGTATTTAGTAGCAAAGTAATATGATAGTAGTGGTAACGGTAGCAAAAGTGATATTTTTGGTTTTATAGTGATTGTAACACTAGCAACGGAAAAGTAAATAAGCAAAGAACAATATAGGAAAAGCTCGTAGGTAATGGATCAGTGATGGATAATTATGTCAGATGCGATCGATCATGCAACAATTATAACATAGGGTGACACAGAACTAGCTCCAGTTCATCAATGTAATGTAGGCATGTATTCCGAATATAGTCATACGTGCTTATGGAAAAGAACTTGCATGACATCTTTTGTCCTACCCTCCCGTGGCAGCGGGGACCTATTGGAAACTAAGAGATATTAAGGCCTCCTTTTAATACAGTACTAGACCAAAGCATTAACACATAGTGAATACATGAACTATTCAAACTACGGTCATCACTGGTAATGATCCCGATTATTGTCACTTCGGGGTTAACGGATCATAACACATAATAGGTGACTATAGACTTGCAAGATAGGATCAAGAACTCTCATCTATTCATGAAAACATAATAGGTTCAGATCAAAAATCATGGCACTCAGGCCCTAGTGACAAGCATTAAGCATAGCAAATTCATAGCAACATCAATCTCAGAACATAGTGAATACTAGGGATCAAACCCTAACAAAACTAACTCGATTACATGATAAATCTCATCCAACCCATCACCGTCCAGCAAGCCTACAATGGAATTACTCACGCACTTTGGTGAGCATTATGAAATTGGTGATGGAGGAAGGTTGATGATGATGATGATGATGATGGCGACGGATTCCCCTCTCCGGAGCCCCGAACGGACTCCAGATCAGCCCTCCCGAGAGAGTTTAGGGCTTGGCGGCGGCTTCGTATCATAAAACGCGATGAATCCATCTTTCTTATTTTTTCTCCCCAAAAGCGAATATATGGAGTTGGAGTTGACGTCGGTGGAGCGTAAGGGGGCCCACGAGGCAGGGGGGCGCGCCCCCACCCTCATGGACAGGGTGTGGGCCCCCTGATGTGGATTCTTCTTCCAGTATTTTTTATATATCCCAAAAATAATCTCCGTTGATTTTCAGGTCATTCCGAGAACTTTTATTTCTGCACAAAAACAACACCATGGCAATTCTGCTGAAAACAACGTCAGTCCGAGTTAGTTCTAGTCAAATCATGCAAGTTAGAGTCCAAAACAAGGGCAAAAGTGTTTGGAAAAGTAGATATGACGGAGACGTACCAATATTCAGCATCGTGAGGCAATGGCTTCATCATGCTGAGCATCTAACTCATATTTGGTTCAGGCCGCTGAAAGATACTCTGCAGTTCATTATTGTGAAGCTGACAACCAGGCTCATACAAGTCCCCTAGAGTGGGCAGGGAAGTAAGCTCAATAATGTCTTGAGCTTTGGCTTCATGGTGCACATCGCCTGACATCCACTCAAGGATCCATGTCTTCAGATCCCTGTTGTAGCCACGAATGTGAAGAGTGGCATAGAACTGCATCGAGAGCTCTTCATTATAGTGCTCCTTGTCAGTGACGAACTATAGAAGACCAACCTCCCTGAAGCAATCAAGGGCTTCTTCCAGACAGTGCAGCCCAGCAATGGCTTCACAATCAAGACGCATGTATGAGTAGTAGGATGCATGAGTAGTAGCTGTGCTGCTGATAGCTCCAGAAGTGATCAGAAGAGATCTTGGGCTTCGAGTATGGATTCTTGGCACTATCAAAGAAGGTATTGTGTGCCCTGAAGCTGTTCACGTTGAACGATCCTGGGGAGGTTGCAACTCCTGGAAGCCTTGGCAGCCTGGGCTTTGGCTTCTGAACTTGTGGCCTCTGCTCCACATGATAGTCATATTGAGCTCCGGGAGCAGTGGGAGGCACCATGATGGGCCATTTCACAGTGACCAGTTGTCCATGATCAAAGGCCTATTCAATTATGTGAGGCCTTGGAGATGGAATAGTGGCTTCAGGTTGAACTTGAGCTTCAGGCAGCACATTGGCTTCAGATTCCATATTATCTTCAGGTGCCACATTGTTGTCAGGCACCACATGGTCTTCAGCCATGACAGTGTCATTGGCTTCAGCATCAGTGTTTGTGGCCGCCTCAGTAGTTTCAACCTCTGTCTGTTCAATGACAGGAGGGTCGGGCACAGACTCATTCTCCCCGAGAATGACTGGTTCAATAGGAGGGGTGTAGCAACTCTTTCTTCTTCTTCTTCTTCTTCTCTTGTTTCTTGATTGTCATCGGTTGATGCTGCCGAGATGTCTTCAGCAGTTTTTGCTTCAGACTCGAAGACATTCACAGTTGGGGTAGCTTCAGGAAACACTTGATGTGCTACTGAGTTGTGTTGCACTTCCCCTTCTGAAATGCTCGACATGGTGACATGTGGCCAGGGGCCTTTGTGAAGCCTGTGGAAAGCAGGCGACACCTGTGGAGATGGAGTGGTCTGAACCATGTAGCTATCATCTTCAAGCACCGGAGTGGTGACTTGAGGTGTTGGAGTTCTGGGTGTGTCTTGATGAATGGGGTGTCTTCTTGAGGGTGCTATGCCCACGAATCATCCTGAGCAATTGGCGTCAAAGGACGACCGATGTTGATGAGTTCGATGTTCGTAAGAACAAGTGATGATACCAGTTGATGCTCGAGTTGAGGAAGGACTTCATCATCTTCAACATTGTCTTTACGACCAATGTCTTCAGCTGTGATGGGGTCAACAACTGGAACTTCTTCATCTTCAGGAGCCTCTGTGGAAGCAGGCTTGTGGATCTCAAGTTGACGTTCTTGGTTGGTGGACGCCGGACGGGCAACAGAAATGGGCTCAACCACAAGGGGCTCAGAGGCCGTTGCACGCTCTTTCTTTGAAGACTTCTTCAATTTCTTCTTTGATGGTGTATCATCAGATGCATTCTTGTGCTTGCGCTTCCTGGCATCAGCTTCAGCTGCCATGGTTTTCTTCAGTTCTGAAGCTGCTGAGGGGACCTTAGGCTTCGAGCCTGTCATGCTGGCAGGGAAGACAATACGAGGTTCTTCCTGCCTTGGTGCTTCAGTTTGGTCCGCAGCAGGCTTCTTCTTTTGTTTGGCAGCCATCTTGGGGTCAATGCCAGGGCGCCCAAGAGCCTTGCGTTTCTCAGCCTCATTATGTGCTTGAACACATTTCTTTGCGAAGTATTTCATCCGCTCTCTTGAGCCTTTAGCTTCTTCACATTTCTTGTGAAACTATTCCTTGAGCTCATGCAACATCTTCTTAAAGCTTTGAACATCAGCCACGCTGAGCTTTGCCATATTCTTCTTGAACTGCGCCTTCTCATAATTCAAATCGATGATTTTCTGAGCCAGAGCCACTTCATTTGCAATGGCTCCATGGAAGGTGACGCTGATGTCCATAGGAAGCTGAAGATCATCAATGCTAACGCTCCTGTTGTCAAACCAGTCATCAATGAATTTTTTTTGTATGTCCACATCAAAGAGGGGCAGATTGTTGAAGATCTCCGCCTCTTGCTTGCTCTTGATCAGCATCTCAAGGGCTTCATCACCAAAGTCTTTGTCACTTGATAAATCAATGGTGTTTTCCTTGTTCCTGAGAACGACAACGGGAGTTAGCTCATGTCTAGAAATCTTCATGGGTTTCTGCTTGGGCTTCTCCGTCTTCTTGGAGACACGAGAAAGATCTTCAGATTGCACATTGGGTTCGGAAGGTGCAGTTGCCAATGGTTTCACACACGAAACTTTTGGTGGGATAGAGGGCCTCGTAACCTTTGTCTTCTTCTTCTTCTGCGGCTTTGGTGGAGCTGGTGCTTCGTTAGAATCTGCATCATCAGCTGAGTGCTCCACAGTGGCCCCCTGTACAACTATGTGAGTGAGAAGGCCATCGAGGTTGTAGAAGGGGCCGATGACATTCGGATTGGCATCACGGGTGCCATCAGCCCTTGGACCAGATGGACCAGGGTTGAAGTCGAGTCCCAGATCCTTCTTGTTCTTGATAGCAGACTCCTTGGTAGATTGATAATTGCGCTTGAAGAAATTGTCGTCGCGACACCATAACAGTGATGATGGGTCGGCATTCTCTGGCTGTGGCCCTCAGAACATGCAAGGGTAGAAGCCTTGAGCAGTGGCTTCAGACTTGGACTTGGGCTGCAGATTTCTGTATAGAATATCTCCCCAGGGGCCCTTGATGGCGTTCTTTTCAGCATATTCAGCAGTCACAAATCTGTATTTGTACCATTCCCCAGCCCAATATCTTCGAATCCATTGGATTCGGGTCTTGCGCTCGCCGTAGGTTTCCTCTGGGTCTCTCTTGTACATTTCAAACAGATCAGGAGGTAAATCCTTAGTTGTATCCCCACGGCATTGCCTGCCGCCCTTCCTGACAGATTTTTCAGTTGCCATGAGATTTAGACTGAAGGGCTTCAGAACTGTGAATGGCTTCCTTTTGCTGGTCAGACATGAACTGGCTTCAGGAGAGTTGATGTGACATTGCAAAAACTCTGCAAATGAATGCAGACTATGAGAACCAAGGGATTTTCCCACGGACATGTACCTGTGACAGCATTAAGGTGCGAGGGAAGGGAAAAAGGTCATATGCATTCTCAGAAGTTTTTGAAGATAAATCAGTTTGAAGACATTGACCTCATAGTGCAAAGACATTCACTTATTTGAAGAGAGTCGGTTCCAGATTTGTACGAATCCATGAATATATACAAGTGAGGAATCTAACTATTTATGAAGCATAAGTGAATATACTTGGCATGATATGAGATGCAGACAAGGGCAAATCCAGATTTGGAAGTTGAGAAACCACTTTTGGTTGAAGTGGATGTATTTGACGGATCAAAAAGGCAGTAAAAGGTAGGATTTATTTACCACTTACGAACTGCTAGACGAGGTCGAAGATAGAGAGGTCGAGCAATTCAATCTTCCGTGCCCTAACCTGGTGGCGGAATACACCTATGGCGGCGGCGGAGAAGACAAGGTCCGTGGCCGGCGTGAGGACGGCGTCGAAGAAGTCGCGGCAGCTAAGCGCTTCGTCTCCGGCGTCGACGCGAGCTAGTGGAGGCGCTAGGGTTTGTGCGAGGTGACGAGGTGGAAGAAGAGATAATGACCACGATGAGTTGTGTATTTATAAGGAAAGGGACAGCACAGCGTAATTATGCAGGTGCCCCTGGCAGTTCACATCTGAAGGACACATGGCTTGCATGCAACTCATTGGGAGCTGATCCATGTTCCTACGCACGTCTAGATTCTCGGGTGGTAGTTGCCGCTTCTCCGGTATTCAGGCAACCAGGATGTGGCATTTAAAACAGTTTTAAACTCTTGTCACTTTGTCTTCTGCTGACAAGGATTCAGAGAAGACAATCGATGGGTTTCAATAGAATGCATACGATTTGGATAGATAGAGTTTGAGATAGAAGCACAGAGGGGATTAGGGTCCGATCACATTCACTTAGATCAAGAAGGATTCAAGCATGACATAGCTATAAGTGAATGTTGTAGAGGACAGAACATGAATATATATATATATATATATATATATAGACTATGCAATTATGATGCCACATGAAATCCTTCGAAGATATTGTGGTGGTGGCGTTACCCATTGTATAGGAAGTATTAGACCCGTACACTGCACACAATTATCGTGGCGCTCCGAAGACAAATTCCACGTTAATGTATTCACACTTAGAGTGTATGTCTTCATTGATTGAAGATATACGTTACTTCGTGTGTTACACATCTAAGTCATCAATATGCATAAGCGTTAGGATGTGTGTCCAATCACAGGACATTTGAGGATTCTAATATATTTAGCTCACACCGCAACTTACAAAACCTTTTCTCATCCAAGGTCTTTGTGAAGATATCTGCCAATTGCTCTTCAGTGTTGACGTGAATGATATCGATATCTTCCTTCATGACATGATCTCTGAGAAAGTGATGACGGATCTGAATGTGCTTTGTCTTCGAGTGCTAGACTGGGTTGTTGGCAATCTTGATGGCGCTTTCATTGTCGCAGTAAAGTGGCACTTGCTTCAGATGGATGCCATAGTCCATGAGAGTTTGCTTCATCCATAGAGGCTGAGCGCAGCAAGATCCAGGTGCAATGTATTCACATTTTACACTGGAGAGAGATACACAGTTCTGCTTCTTCGAAGACCAACAAATAAGAGATCGTCCAAGAAAGTGACATGTGTCTGATGTGGACTTGCGATCAACCTTGCCACCAGCATAATCAGCCTCTGAGAATCCAACTAGATCAAACTCTGAGCCCTTTGGATACCATAATCCTAGAGTTGGGGTGTAAGCCAAATATAGAAGAATTCGCTTCACAGCTAAGTGATGCGACTCCTTTGGTGCCGCTTGGAATCGGGCACACATGCAAACGCTAAGCATTATATCTGGCCTCGATGCACATAAGTAGAGTAAAGAACCAATCATGGAGCGGTATACTGTAAGTGCATCTAGTGCCCCTTAGTGATTTTGGTGTATTGAAGACTTATAGGTTAAGGGACTAATGTGTTTTTGAGTGTACACAGGTCTATAAGTCTATGAGGAGTTTGATATTTACAGAGAAAGTCGACCCCTAAAAATGAAGTTCTTTGACTGAAGACTTTGAGTTTCTGAAGACATTCTGAAGACTTTGAAAGTGAAGAAATTGGTGTGACCTTGAAGACTTGGCATTCATTCGAGGAACATGAAGCGTGAAGACTTTTATTTTCGTAGTTTCATTTTCTCTTTCTTGAGTCTTAGGAACCATACTATTAAAGGGGGTCGAGGAAATACTAAGGAAAAATTTCCATGTGATGCTCAACTCAAAATCCCACACCTACCAATCCCTTCGAGTGAAGCCATTAGAAATCTCATACAGTTCAGTCATATTCTTCAGTGACAGAGATGAAGTTCTTCTGGTCTCTGAGGAATTTGCTCTGACTGAGGAGGTAGGAATTCGCCAGTGCGGATTGCCTACATAGTGAGGAACATGATAGCCCTGAGGATTTTGGTACTCAAAATTCCGACTGTTGATGTGCTATGCGCCAGCTGTCCCAAAATATCTACCCACCTAAGGGTCATATCATTGAAGGGCATTTATGTCTTATCATGTCGGGCTGCTCCCTAGGCTATAAATAGCCGCCCCCTACAACCACTAGCTGGTTGGCTGCTTCGAGAGAAACTGACACTTGTCATTTGAGAGCATCCCATCCTCCGAGGACTTTGAGCGAAAATCATCAAGTGAGGAAAACCCAAACACAAACACCTACAAACCCCAAGTGATTGAGCATCACTGAAGAGATTGATCCTGCGTGGATCCGATGCTTGTTACCTTTGAAGACTGTGCTTATTCCAGACGGTTAGGCGTCAAGGTCTAGAGTATCCAAGAGGAATTGTGGATCGCCGAGTGACCAAGTTTGTGAAGGTTCGGAAGTCACCTGAAGACTTACCACGAGTGATTGGGCAAGGTCTATGTGACCTTAGCTCAAGGAGAATATGGTGAGGACTGTGTGTCCGGGACTGTGTGTCCTCGGGTTTAAATACCTAGCCGCTCCAACCAGATGTACAACTGAGACAGAAGTTGGAACTGGTCTACCAAATCATTGTCTTCACCAAGCTCACTGGTTCTATTTCCTCAACTCTTTCATTTCCTCATAAATGTGTTGAGTGCTTGTTCATATCTGTGTTTGAAGACTTTCTCAATTTCCTCAGTTCAATTTCTTCAGTCTGTTTGTCTTCATCCTGTCTTATCCTGTGCTTACGCTTTCTGTACTATGTGCTTGTCTTCATCTCATCATGATGACTATGCTTGTGCTCTGTTATGTTTACTTTTGAGTACTTATTCCGCTGCTAGTAGTTCTTCGCTAAGGAATTTTCTCACCTGCAAATTCCTCGGTGAAGAATTCATAAAAATCGCCTATTCACCCCCCTCTAGTCAATATAACGCACTTTCAATTGGTATCAGAGCAAGGTACTCCCTTGTTCTGTGTGATTTTGGTTTAACTGCCTGGAGTTTAGTTATGTCAGCCGCAGTTATGATGAAAGTGACATGCCCCATCTTTGACAGTCACGAGTATCCCAAGTGGAAGGCCATGATGAAGAAGCGCCTCATGGCGATGAACAACGAGCTGTGGACCGTCACTGAGATTGGTCTGACCGATCTGTGCAAGATGGCGGAAGCAGATGACATTCGCAACTACATTCTTCTCAATCTCACGGCGAAGGACGTCATATGCTCCTGTCTGTCTCAAAATCAGTTCAGGAATATCATGCATCTTGATCATGCGAAGCTTATCTGGGACCGTCTCTCTGAGGTCTATGAAGGTCATCGAACCTGTCATGATCCTTGGTTTGAGGACTTCAAGAAATCTCTCAAAGCGATGACATTCGAACCAGAATCATCATCTTCTGGATCATGGCTTATGGCAAAAGATGCTAAGGTAACTGAATGCTACCTATCCGAGTCTAGTGATGATGAATCTAATGATGAATTTGGACCCAGCTATGTCAAACTTGCTTCCCTTGCCACTAAACAACAAAGAGCTTTGGAAAAAGTTCAATACATGCTAAATAAGAGCAATGGTATGTTGGGTGAAGAAATGGGTGAGTCAAAAGCTTTGGCTAAAAGTCTTCAGAGACTTCATACTAAGTATGACACCCTTCAAGATCATCATAACACTCTCTTATCTGATCATGAGAAGCTTTCTTATGAATTTCTTCAAAGAATGCAAGACCTTGAGAAGCTAAGAGTGAGTCATGAAGATCTTCAGAAGGAGCACGATTCATTACTTGCTCAACAAATCAACGCTTCTCAGGAAGAATTTTTTCCTCCATGCTTGAAGTGCATTGAACGTGAATCTGCTAATTCTTCACCTGAATGTTCAAATGCTGTTAATGTTTAAAATTGTTCATCTGCCTCTGCTATCACTAATTCCTCATCTGAGGACACTGCTAGTATCACTGACGATGCAGGGCTAAAGGAATTGTACATGACAGGCATGTACACAAGCCTCAAAGGGCATCAGACTCTTTGTGATGTGCTTAAAAAGCTGATCCTCAACAGGAACCCTAGGAAAGAGGGTATTGCCTTTGAGAGGAAACTCAATGTTGATGGTACATATTGGAAGCCTGAGCAGTACCCCAAAACCTCATGGGTTGCTGCAAAGGGACCTCTAGTTGATCCATCTAACTTATCTGGATTTGCATGTGAATCTCCTTGTTCTCATGATGAGTCATTTGACTCCAACCATAAACTGTTCAAAAATCACAATGGTGAAGTATTTGCTAGATATGTTGGCACTAACTGCAGGAACGGTTCCCCTATGAAGAAAATCTGGGTTCCCAAAAGGTGCCTTGAAAGTCTTCAGGTGAATGTCCTCAGGACACCACCTGTGAAGAATAGGAACCCCAGATCAAACTCTTCATCTGAACCAAATTCCTCAAAAGGTTCAAACTCCTCACATGAATATCATCATGCTAACAACTCTGTTTCGCAGGGAAGAGCTAAGGGCTATGAATATGAGCATTATTCTTCTAATCATTATGTTCATAAGTCCTCGAAGAATTTCTCTGCTTATTCATATGCTTATCCTAACCCCTCTTATGTGAAACAAAATGGACTGGCTTCTATGCCACCTTTCTCGTATGGAGCTCGCAGAGTGATGAACTCTTTGCCACCCCTTCAGATGTGGGTGGTGAAGAAAAAGAACTAATCTCTTCTACAGGGTCAGGTCTCCAGACGTACGTAATCGTCTGAAGAATTTGCTAGAGACCTGAGTGTGCCTGATAGGACGCAGGCTAACCATGAAGAAATGAACTTTCATTTCTCATGTCCTCATACTGCTTTATCTGTTCTATTGCTTGATGAAATTGATCCGATGAATTGATGTCATATTCTTCACTGATGAAGTATATGAGTTCGTAAGCTGCACTAATTCATCTGCAAGATGATCAAACCAAAGCCACTGAGTGGGTCCTCGATAGTGGATGTATAAATCACATGACTGGTGACAAGAATCTATTGATGGATGCTCCATTATATCCATCGCATCTGAAGCATATCATCTTTGTTGACAAAGGCAAAAGTCAGGTATTGGGTCTAGGTAAGGTTGCGATCACAAAGGATCGACACGTGGACAAAGTCATGCTTGTCGAGTCCTTAGGATACAACCTCATGTCTGTCTCAATGCTTTGCGATCTTGATATGGTTGTTATCTTTGGCAAGTACCGTTGTGTTGTGGTTATGGAAGCTAGCAATTCCAAAGTCTTCGAAGGCTTTAGGAGAGGAGACCTGTATATTGTTGATTTCTCTACAGGACCACAACCAGCCGTGTGCCTACTTGCAAAAGCTTCAGAAGACTGGCTCTGGCATCGACGACTTGGTCATGCAGGCATGAGGAATTTACACATGCTTGCGAAGAAGAAGCATGTCATTGGCATCGAGAATGTCAAATTCCTCAAGGATCACTTATGCAAAGCATGTGAAGCTGGGAAGATGACAAAGGCTAAGCATCCCGCGAAGACTATCATGACCACCACTCATCCATTTGAATTGCTTCACATGGATCTCTTCGTTCCTAACCATTATTCTGCAGTCTCAAATGAGGCATCTCAATATGGCTTTGTTATTGTTGATGATTACTCTCGATACACATGGGTACACATTGTTACTTACAAACATGAAGTGCAGGAAGTCTTCAAACGATTTTCCTCGAGGGCTTCAACCAATTTTGGTGCGAAGACCAAGCACATCAAAAGTGACAATGGAACTGAGTTTAAGAATTCTGGTCTTGATGACTATCTTGATGAACTTGGTATTACTCATGAGTTATCTGCTCCTTATACTCCTCAGCAGAATGGCGTCGTGGAGCGCAAGAACAGGACTCTTGCTGAGATGGCTCGCACTATGCTTGATGAATACAAAACGCCTCGTCATTTCTGGATTGAGGCAATTGATACTGCGTGCTACATCATCAACAGAGTATATCTTCACAAATTATTCAAGAAGACTGCCTATGAACTCCTCACTGATAAGAAACCCAATGTAAGTTATTTCAAAGTCTTCGGTGCTAAATGTTGGATTAGAGATCCTCATCACAACTCAAAATTTGCACCAAAAGCACATGAAGGTTTTATGCTTGGCTACGGAAAGGACTCGCACACCTACAGAGTCTTCAACAACGTTCTTCACAAGGTTGTTGAAACTGTAGATGTGCGGTTCGATGAAACTAATGGCTCACAAAGAGAGCACCTACCTACTGTGATAGATGAACCAGCACCTGAGGAAACTATCAAGTTCAAGGCTACTGAGGATGTCATTCCTACTAAAGAATCTGCTGAAGAATTCATTCCAGAACATGAAGAACGTCGAGCTAATGCACCTGAAGAAAATACTGAAGAAAATGGTGCTGAAGAAAATGTTGATCAAATTCATCAATGACAACCAGCTCATCCTCGCATTGCAAAAGAAGTCCAAGTTGAAAATATCATCAATGACATTAAAGCGCCAGGTCCTCTCACACGCTCAAAAGCTTCACATTTATCTAACTTTTGTGGGCACTATGCTTTTATATCTATCATAGAGCCCACTAAGGTACATGAAGCATTTCTGGAGCCTGAGTGGATTCAGGCCGTGCAAGAAGAATTACATCAGTTCAAGCTCAACAACGTCTGGGAACTAGTCAAACATCCAAATCCTCGCAAGCACAATATCATTGGCACAAAGTGGATCTATCGCAACAAGCAAGACGAAAATGGCCTTGTGGTAAGGAATAAGGCATGGCTTGTAGCTCAAGGCTACACACATGTTGAAGGAATTGATTTCTATGAAACTTTTGCACCTGTTGCTAGACTTGAGGCTATTCGCATATTACTTGCTTATGCTAACTATCATGATATCACTTTATATCAAATGGATGTGAAAAGTGCATTCCTCAATGGTAAGCTTGAGAAAGAAGTATATGTTGCTCAACCCCCAGGTTTTGAAGATCCAAAGAATCCTGACAAAGTCTTCAGACTCAATAAGGCCCTCTATGGCCTCAAGCGGGCCCCACGGGCGTGGTATGATACTTTGAAGGAATTCCTTATGAAGAAAGGCTTCAAACCCGGTTCACTCGATCCTACTCTTTTCACTAAATCTTATGATGGTGAATTTTTTGTGTGCCAAATATATGTTGATGATATTATCTTTGGTTGTACTGACCAACGTTATAGTGATGAATTTGTCTATATGATGAGTGAAGAATATCAAATGTCTATCATGGGAGAATTGAAATTCTTTAGGCCTTCAAATTCGTCAACAATGCAGTGGCATATTCATATCTTAGGAGAAATACCTCAAGGATGTACTAAGGAAATTCGGCATGCAAGATTGCAAAGGCGTCAAAATTCCTGTGCCCACAAATGGCCATTTGTGCACTGATGAAAATGGTATTGACTTCGATCATAAGGTATACCGCTCCATGATTGGTTCTTTATTATTTTTATGTGCATCTAGGCCAGATATAATGCTAAGTGTTTGTATGTGTGCCCGATTTCAAGCTACAACGAAGGAATCACACCATAAGGCTGTGAAGCATATTCTTCGATATCTAGCTCACACACCAACACTTGGATTATGGTACCCCAAGGGCTCGGCTTTTGATCTCATCGGATATTCTGACTCTGACTATGCTGGTGATCGTGTGGACCGCAAGTCAACATCTGGTACATGTCATTTCCTCGGACGATCTTTGGTCTGTTGGTCCTTGAAGAAACAGAACTGTGTATCACTATCTACTGCTGAAGCTGAGTACATTGCCGCTGGTTCTTGCTGTGCTCAATTGCTATGGATGAAGCAAACTCTCAAGGACTACGGCGTCAACATGAAGAATGTGCCTCTCTTCTGTGACACTGAGAGTGCCATCAAGATTGCTCACAACCCAGTTCAGCACTCGAAGACAAAGCACATTCAGATTCGTCATCATTTTCTTCATGATCATGTGTTGAAGGGCGACCTTTCTATTGAGCATGTGAAGACTTAAGAACAGCTAGCCGATATCTTCACAAAGCCCTTGGGTGAGAAGAGATTTAGCAAGTTGCGGTGTGAGCTAAATATCCTAGAATCTTCGAATGTTCTCTGAAAAGGACACTCATCCTAACACTGATGCGAAACTAATGACTTAGATGTGCAACACATGAAGAAACGTTTTTCTTCAATCGATGAAGAATAACACTCCAAGCGTGAAGAAATTAACGAACAATTTGATTCTCAGAACCCTACGACAATTGTACGCGGTGTCTGAAATCATCATTCTTATACGGTGGGTCACGCCACCACCAAAAGTTGAAATCCCTCAGTTGTTCAAATTCTTCAACTTTGCATTGTCTTCACTGTTTCCGTCATTTTTCTTCATTGGCTATATACATATATGAGTTTATGTCCTCTACAGCATTCACTTATTGCTAATTCTTCAAGTTGGTTTTTCTGCTAAGTGAATGTGATCGGACCCTTCCCCCTCTATGCTATACTCAACCCAATCTATTCACAAATTCTTCATGTGCGTTCTATTTGAAACTCGTTCAAAATCTTCACTGTGTCCTTGTCAGCTGAAGAATTTGCGAACGAAACGTTAAAACTTATCTTATCCAAATTTTCGGCTTTGCCGCTCAAACCGTTCCGCATCCCACGATATACTTATCTATTCACCCATGATCTAACACGATCTCCACTTCTCAGTACGTGGGTGACACATGTCAAGCGAATGAGAAGGGTCAGGGGCACGTTCGTCACAATTCTTCGGGCGAACAGTTTTTCGCCGTGGCTATAAATACCCCCTCTCCCCTTCCTCACTTCCTTTACTCCGCTAGACCTCCTTCTCCAGCTCGAGCTTCTAAAACCCTAGTGTCGCCGCTACTTCATCCTCACCGGTGAGGAAGAGCTTCACTGCCTCGACCTTGTCGCCGCCGTACTCGCGCTGGCCGCAGAAATCTTCACTCCGCCCTTGTCGTAGCTGTCTTCCTCCGCCGAGTTAGGGTGTGGAAGATCTGCACAGACAAATTCACTTCTCCACCTCACAGTTCGTTGTGTTCTTCGCCCAGGGTAATTAAAAGTTACTTTTACTGCCCTCTTTGATTCAAATATTTTCCACAAAATCCTCAAAGGTGTTTTTCTTCATATCTTCACACACTAAAACACCTCACATGCCATATGTTCTTGATTCGTTTCTCTAAGCTATGTTTTTCTTCAAGATTCCTCAAATGTGTGGATTTTCGATCTATACATCTCTGGAACCTAAGACAAAGAACGCTTAGTGAAATTCTTCAAGACTCGTCTGGTCAAATTCCTCAAACTTCTTCTTTTTTACAAAACCTTCTGAGAACACATATGACCTCTCGAAATTCCTCGCAACTATACTCTGTTCACACGTACTCTTGTCCGCTGGTGAATCACTAGGTTCTCATCAACTTAACTCATTTGCAGCGTTCCTCGAAGAAAAATTGCATACTTCTTTAGAGAATTCAATTGTTCAAATTCCTTAACTGAAGAAAATGGCTGACGGTAAGAAGCCACAAAAAGGAGGAAAGAGGCCTGAAATCAATACTGCCTTTGAAATCCCTGATGACATATACAAAGATTACTGCACTTCTGATGAGGCCAAGTTTGGAAAAGAGGACAAAAATCAGCGCAAGGTGCATATACAGAGGATAGAGAGGAGATGGGCAAGAGAGTGGAGGGAGTACAGATATGTTACTCCCAAATACATGAAGAAATTCGCACTTGATCCTCCATGCCCAAGACCTCCATTGGCACCTGGCCAAATAACTGATCCCACCAGCCTCAAGCGTGGTGAGGATTATCCTGATGAATGGGCCAAGCGCCAGGCCAAGTTGGCTAGACAAGCCAGAGAAGCTGTGAGGAAATTCAACAAAGACTCTGCTGCTGCTGCTGCTGCCGCTGAGGCCTCTATCAAGCCTAAGAAGGCCATGTCAAAGAAGTCTGCGCACAAGCCAAGTGCTTCGCCTTCAGTGCCCTCAAGGCCAAGTTCCTCAGCAATGCCCTCACGGCCAGAATCTTCAAAGCCCTCAAGGCCAATTCCTCATGCTGCTCCTGCTCCTCCCAAATCCTCAGCTTCTCAAAAGTCCTCAGTAGCTCCTCCAAAGTCCTCGGCTGCTCCGACAAAGTCCTCTTCACCTGTGCATCTTGCCACGTGCCAAAGGACTACAGGCGTCTCTATTGCCTCAGGAGCTTCAGCTAGTTCCTCAGGTGCACCTAATTCTTCAATGGGACCCTCTCTACTGAAGACAAAGGCCACTGCTGGACGAGGCCCTCGCCCTAGTCCTCAGAAGAAGCATGTCGCCTTCCAAGTACCGTCTGAAGAAGACGAAGCTGATGATGAAGAACTTGCTGAGATCATCAAAGATAGGCAAGTCAGGGCTGCTAGAGCCAAAGGCACAAATGTGCCACTGCTTTTGGATCCAAGGTTGATCCTCGACTATATTGATCTCTGGCACAAGGACCCAAACACTCCTATGCCTGATTTCAAGTTGACTCCTGGCCAAAGTCACATGCTGACCCATTTCATCCAAGAAGAAAAATGGAAATATGAGAAGGCCAGGCAGATCAAGAAAGCACAATATAAGAAGGAGAAATTTCTGAAGAACAACGTTGTCACTGTGACAACTGATAAACTTGTAAAAATCAAGTCTGAAATCAAAACCCTCAGCGATGACTTCAAAGCCTACTATGCTGATTGGCAAGGAGCCAAGGTCAGGTTAGTTAAACTGACTGACAACTTCACCTCAAATGTTGCACCCCCAACACAACAGGAAATTCCTCAGGCTGAAGCATCTGCTCAGCCAACTGAAGAACATGCCAGCACCGCTGATGACTTTCAGGCTGCTGAAGAAAATGTGAGTTCCAGGGCTGATGACTGCATTCCAGCCGCTGAAGAAGTTGTCAGGGCATCCACTAGTGGTGCGCCTGAAGAAAATGAAGAAGTCAGGGCAACTGCATCAGTTGTGCCTGAAGAAAATCAACCAGATTCCTCTGCTCCTCCTGCGCCTACACCAACTCTGATCCTTCCATCTGCATCAGATGTGAAGAAGACTAAGGCTGCAGAGCGTGCAGCAGTGAAGAAAAGGAAGGCATCAACTTCATCAAATTCTTCAGCCCTAAAGAAGATGAAGCCACTAACAAGCTCGTTTGCAAACCCAATTGATGTTGTTCCGATCTCAACCATGCCATCAAAGGACCTTGTTCCTTTTGATGAAGAATATGTGATCCCTAGCGGATCTGATGAAGAAAATCCTTCTGCTGCTTCGTCAGAGCAGATGGATGTAGAAATTGAAGCGGATCAGATCCCTTCAACACCAGTTGTTTCTTCGCCTATGCCTCAGTTCACAGTTGAAGAGGCCGGCGTTGAAGAAATGGGAGATGAAGATGTGGACATTGGTTGTACCACACCCGTGCTAAGTGATGACTTTTGGGAAAGTCAGCATCCCAACTCTCCACTGTTCACACCTTTACAACAAATACCTCAGTCCCCTGGACAAACTGTTCAAATGGGCTCTGAAGAAACTCACCCCACTTCGTCTGTACGTGAAGAAATTCCAGCCACTAGTGCTGAAGAAACTGCTGCTGCTGAACATCTGAAGACGCAGACTACCACTGAAGAGGAACCAGACATTCCTCAGCCTAAAGAACCTGAGATTGCGATTCCTGAGGTTGTGATGCAACTCACTCTACCCAAGCTAAAGGATCCATTCTCTAGGAAGCAAAAATTCAAGGTTGATGATTTCTTCGGCAAGCACGTGTTCTTCACAAACTACAACCCCTATGACTCTGCTTGCATTAGGAAGAGGCGTTTCTGGACTGCCAGCCAGGCTAATTTCTATTCCTCAGTGCTGTTCAACAAAGACAAAATCTTCTACCATGAGCACATTCCTCACATGGATATGGAATCTCTGTCGTGCTTCGTGCCAGTCCTCAGTATTCTTCACGATGCTAGACTGTTAAATTTCTGTACTGACATCTGTGATTGGAATGAAGAACTCATTTTTCAATTTTATGCGACACTGCACATCACCGGAGATTCTGAAGATGTGAATTCATGGGTGCTGGACTGGATGTCTGAAAACACTCACTACACGGCACCAGCTACTGAATTGCTTCGTGCTTTACCACTCATTCCTCCCCTTGAAGTTGCCCGTTGCATCTACAGTGAACCTGAGCTTACAAATCACTACATGCAAGTTCTGATGAAGCCTTCGAAGCCAGGTCAGGCCCCACAAACCAAATTCCTCGTGAAGGATTTACTCTATGTGCCCAGAACCGTCTATCGCATTCTGACGAGGACAATGAGTCCCATCAAAGGCCACGACTCATCTGGTGAGGAAATTGTCGGCATCATGAAGAATCTGGTTTTCAACATTATTCATGGCATTCCTGTCAACTATCACGATTCCTTCATGAGGACTCTGGCAAATGTTGCACCTTCACCATTTGAGCTGAAGCCTTATGCACCCTGGATCATGAGATTCCTCAGGACAAGGTCTTCGCTCAACTACAAAGCTGATTTTTAGAATCACCTTAGCTACTTGCCCCCGATTGAAGTCCTCAAGCGGACCTATTCCTTAGCTGATGAAAAGGACAAGGCTCCACCTGTTATTGATGAAGGCATTCGTCCATTGGATGGTCAGTTTCACAAGGCTGCATCTTATTCCACCAATGATGACTCTGCCACACATGACTCTGAAAGTGCGTTATATCGACTAGAGGGGGGTGAATAGGCGATTTTTATGAAAGTCTTCAAAACGTGGAAGTTTTGAAGACAAACGATAGAAATAAACCTATTACCATGCAGCGGAAGGTAGACTACACTAGGTAAACCATAGTCAAGTATTCAATGTAGTGAAAGCACAATGACTAATAGCAGCTAGGTAGCAAGGATTAGGTAGGAAGATATTATGAAGCCAAACAGAACACGCAGTCACTCTGTGAAGACAAAAGATAGAGCAATCATACAATGAGTTCACAAGGACCAACAGTAAGTAAAGGGAAGGGAAGGATGAAGCCAGTGACTAGTTGAAGACAATGATTTGTTGGACCAGTTCCAGTTGCTGTGACAACTGTACGTCTGGTTAGGGCGGCTAGGTATTTAAACCTGAGGACACACAGTCCCAAACACCCAGTCCTGAACACGCAGCTCAGGACACCCAGTCCTCACCGTATTCCCCTTGAGCTAAGGTCACACAGACCTCGCCCAATCACTCTAGTAAGTCTTCAAGGTAGACTCCCAAGCCTTCACAGACTTCGTTCACCGGCGATCCACAATGTCTCTTGGACGCTCAGAACACGACGCCTAACCGGCTGGGGGATTCACAGTCCTCAAGTGTAATAAGTCTTCAGAACACACAGACAAGAAGACTTAAGTGATGCCTAATTCTCTTTGGCTCTGGGTGGTTAGGGCTTTATCCTCGCAAGGAATTCTCTCTCAAAGGCTTCGAGGTGGGTTGCTCTCAAACGACAAAGGCCGTACTCTAACTCTGAGCAGCCAACCGTTTATGGTTGTAGGGGGTGGGCTATTTATAGCCACTAGGCAACCCCACCTAATTTGTCCGAAATGACCCTGGGTCACTAAGGAACTGACACGTGTTCCAACGGTCAGATTTCAAACTCACATGGCAACTTTACTTGGGCTACAAGCAAAGCTGACTTGTCCGACTCTGGACAAGATTCGCTCTCATAGTCTTCACTCGAAGACATAGGTTTTGTTTAAGCATCACTTAAGTCTTTCTGACTGGTTCTCTTGGACCCCACTTAACAGTACGGTGGTTCCTATGACTCAACAAAGAAGAAAAAGAACTACGAAAGATCTAAGTCTTCGAGCTCCATAGGCTTCATGCGATGTCTTCTCTTGTCATAGTCTTCAATGTGAATATCTTCATATACCACCTTTGACATTAATGTCTTCATACATTTTTAGGGGTCATCTCTGGTAGGAAAACCGAATCAATGAGGGACTTCTACCTGTGTTATCCTGCAATTCTCACAAACACATTAGTCCCTCAACTAGGTTTGTCGTCAATACTCCAAAACCAACTAGGGGTGGCACTAGATGCACTTACAATCTCCCCCTTTTTGGTGATTGATGACAAACTAGTTGAAGTTTTCAATGAGGAATATAATATGTGAAATTGTAAAGGATAAGGAATTGTCTTCATAAGTTGCAAGGGCTCCCCTTGAAGATGTGCATATAAGTAATTTGCTTTTGGAATGCAAATGCACATGGGAGGTTGTGCTTGTGGAGATCCTCTTCAACTTATGATGACAATCCACTATGCATGTGAAGGTATGTGAAGATAATGCCATGCATAATGGAAAATGGACGTCTACAAAATGATCTAAGTGCGGAATTTATTGTCGCATCACAAGGTGGCAAATAAGTAGCAGACGACCATCGAGTTTAAGTGTTACAACTCAAAGAACCAAATGTATCAAAACGAGAGTTGTAAACACGAAGCAAAATATAAAGCACCTGCCCATATGGACCCGCTTGAAGACTATCAAACTCATATGCTTCTCCCCCTTTTGTCAGTAAGGACCAAAAAGGTTCGAAGACATAGAGCATCTACTCGTTCCCATGAAGAGTAGGGGAAGCAGCAGGGTCGTCGGTGGTGTTCGGCGGTGCAGAAGAGCTTGGAGCAGTGTCGAAGCGGGTGAAGGAGGTGGCGGTGAAGTAGCATCATCTTCATCCTCGATCACTCTGGCATTCACAGTTGCAGCAGAGGAAGAGAACTCAGAGTCTTCAAGAGATGGAGTTCGTCGCAGCACTGCCCTTCGAGGAGGTGTGGAGTCAAACTTGAAGCGTTCAGAGAAGCCATCCTCTTGAAGATCATCTTCAGAGCACATCAGCGTCAGCCCTTTCCATGTGCGGCGAGAGGTTTCATGGGCAACAAAGGCATTCTTGGTGGCAAGATTGCGAATGCGATTAACATCCACCAAGAGGCTTTGCATTTGACGCTTCAGCCAGTCATGATACCTATCCTATTTCTGATGAAGAGCCACAAGAAGCTCTCGGTCATTGAGAACAGATGTGCGCTTCTTGGGTCGTTGGGCAATTGTGCTATCGGTGGCTTCAGTGAGAGTAGGATGCAGTGCACGTGTAGTTCCAGCCAAAGGATACACACGAGTGACTGCTTCAACTCCTTCAATGTTCTGAGAAAAACTTTGATGCTCTGCATTTTGAAGACTTAGAGGTTCCTTGGCAGGCTCAGGATAAATTGCTTCAACAGAAATATCCACATCAGGCAGAAAGATCCGATGATTGCGAGCAGATGGCTGATATGAGATGGCGGAGTGGAGTTTGATCAGCCGCATTATCCATGGAGCGTAGAACTTCAAGCCAAAAAGATCAGAGCCTGATGCAGCAAGTTGGCGGATGAAGAAGTCATGTGCATTGAAGCATTTGCCATGAAGAATATAGAAGACCAAAGTCTTCATTGCACCTTCTAGCTTGGCATGTGGAGAATGTCCTTTGATTGGCCAGAGAGTTCGCCTTATGATGTGATAAATAGTCCTCGGCAGATACTCAAGGTCTTCAACGAAGAACTCCGTGGGATATGCAGCATCTTGGGGCAATGGCTTCATCATACTGAGCATCTGACTCATGTTAGGTTCAGGCTTCTGAAAGATGCTCTCCACAGCTTCACTGTGAAGCTGACAGCCATGTTCGTAGAGATCGCCAGGAGTGGGCAGACCAGTGAGCTCAATGGTGTCAAAGGCTTTGGCTTCGTGATGAACATTTCCTATCATCCACTCCAGGACCCAAGTCTTCGGATCTCTGTTGTACCCACGAATGTGAAGTGTGGCATAGAATTGGAGCAGCAACTCTTCATTCCAATGCTCTTGGTCGGTGACGAACGGCAGCAATCCAACCTCTTTGAAGCAATCCAGAGCTTCTTCCAGACAGGGCAGACCAGCTATTTCTTTAATGTCAAGACGCTTATGTGGGAAGATGCGACCTTGATTGTATAGAATGCAGGAGTAATAGCTTCGCTGCGGATAGCTCCAGAACCGATCAGATGATATTCTTTCCCTTGAGTAGGGGTTCCTGGAGCTATTGAAGAAAGTGTTGTATGCTTTGAAGCCATTGATATTGAAGGATCCAGGTGCTGATGCAGGACCTGGAAACCTGGGCAATCTTGGGATTGGCTTCTGTACCTGAGGCCTGTGCTCAACATGATAGTCGAACTGAGGACCAGCAGCAGGTGCAGGAACAGAAGCAGTGGGATCAGTGGCTTCGCTGACTTCTGGTGCTTGGGTTGGTGAAGGCTCCACATTAGCTTCAGCCATGACAGCGTCAGTGGCTTCATTGGTGTTGGTGGTGGCAGCCTCAGGATTCTCAACCTCCACTTGACGAGCTGGAGGGTCGGTCACAGTCATGTTCTCCTCGAGAACAGCTTCTTGGTGAGACGGGGGTGTAGCAGCGCTTGGTGTTTTTTCTTCATCGGCTGATGCAGCCAGAATGTCTTCAGCAGCTTTAGCTTTAGACTCAGAGATTGGAGGCCTTGGTCCTTTGCGAAGCCCGCGTAACGCTGGCGACGCCTGTGGAGTTGGAGTTGGCTGGGCCTCAAAGTCTTCTTCCTCTTGTGCTTGTGGGCGATCAGCCCATGATGCATCCTGAGCAATTGGCGTCAGAGGACGACCAATGCTGATGAGTTCGCTGTGCATTAGCACAGGCGATGATACCTGTTGGTGCTCGAGCTGAGGAAGAACTGCATCATCTTCAACATGGTCATGATGACCAATGTCTTCAGCAGCGACGGGATCAGCTGCTGGAATGTCTTCAGCTTCATGAGCCCCTGTGAAAGCAGGCTCATGGACAGTCAGTTGGCGCTCTTTAGGTTCAGCGTCAGGGTGAACCATGGAGATGGGTTCAACAATCAAGGGCTCTATGGGAGCAGCCCGTTCCTTCTTGGTCTTTCTCTTCTTCTTGGAGGGGGCAGTAGCAGAGGCTTCAGGATGTTTCCTCTTCCTTGCTTCAGACTCAGCAGTCCTCGTCTTCTTCAGTTCTGAAGCAGTAGACCTGGCTTTTGGCTTCGAGCCAGTCATGCTAGTTGGGAAGACAATGGGAGCTGCTTCCTGCCTTGGTGCGTCGGGGTCAGCCATAGCAGGCTTCTTCTTCTTCTTTGCAGCCATCCTGGGGTCGATGCCAGGACGCCCAAGGGCCTTGCGCTTCTCAGCCTCATTGTAGGCTTGCACACACTTGTCAGCCAGGACCTTCATGCGCTCACGAGAACCTTGAGCTTCTGCACGTTTCTTGAGAAAGGCTTCTTTGAGCTCGTGCAGCATAATCTTGAAGTTCTTCACCTCTTGCACGCTGAGCTTTGCCATATGCTTCTTGAACTGAGATTTCTCAAAGTCAATCTTCTACTTCAGTTCAACTATGCGCTAGGCGATAGCTAGCTCTGAAGCAATGGCGCCATGGAAGGCGACACTGAGGCCAATGGGTAGTTGCAGATCTTCGAAGCTGATGTTGGGCGTGTCAAACCATTCATCAATGAAGTTGTGGATGATTGCCACGTCAAAGAGAGGCAGATTATTGAAGATTTCTGCTTCTTCTTTGCTCTTGATCAGTTGCTCAAGAGCATCATCTGCAAGATCTTCATCACTGGACAGATCGATGGCATCATTATGCAGAATGGCAGCAGTGGTCAGTTCTTGGCCGGTGTGTGGCAGAGGCATCTTGACTTCCTGGGGCCTGGAGATGCGTGATAAATCTGCAGACTGCACACTGTCTTCAGGAGGTGCAGTGGCCAGTGGCTTCGCCCGTGAGATTTTTGGAGCAGAGGCAGGCTTTGAAGCTTTAGGCTGCTTCTTTGGCTTCGGCGCTACAGGCGCTTCATCTGATTCAGCGTCATCTGCAGGCTCATTCACGGCAGTCCCTTGAGCCAAGATATGGGTGATGAGACCTTCAAGGTTGTAGAAAGGACCGACGACATTGGGTTCTGCATCTCGTGTGCCGTCAGCCCTTGGAGCAGAAGGACCAGGGTTAAAGTCTAGTCCCAATGACATCTTGTTCTGCTTTGCTGAGTTCTGGGCAAACTGGAAGTTGCGCTTGAACAGAATGTCGTCACGACACCATAGTAGTGACGATGAGTGTGCATCTGCAGGCTGTGGCCCACGGACCATGCAGGGATAGAAGCCTTGTTCAATGGCTTCATCTCTGGTCCTGGGTTGAAGATTTTTGTAGAGGATGTCTCCCCATGGTCGCTTGATGGCATTCTTTTCAGCATATTCCTTTGTCACAAATCTGTACTTGAACCACTATTCTGCCCAATAGCGTCGAATCCATTGGATTCGTGTCTTGCTCTGATTGTAATCCTCTTCAGGATCTGTCTTGTACAGCTTTGAGAGGTCATCGGGCAGATCTCTTGATGTTTCTCCATGATGCTTTCTGCCACCCTTCCTTGCTGATTTCTCTGAAGCCATGAACTTTAAACTAAAAGGCTTCAATACGTTCAAAGGCTTCAAAGGCTTTCGCTTGCTGGACAGACAGGACTGGCTTCGGGAGAATTTATGTGATACTTTAAGAATTCTGCAAATGAATGTAGACTATGAGAACCAAGGGATTCTCCCACGGACATGTACCTATGACAGCATTAAGGTGTGAGGGAAGGGGAAGAGGTCATATGCATTCTCAGAAGATTTTGAAGATAAATCAGTTTAGAAGACATTGACCTCATCGTGCGAAGACATTCACTCATAGATAAGGAGTTGGTTCCAGATTTGTATGAATCCATGGATCAATACAAGTGAGGAATCTAACGACTTTGTGAGGCATAAGTGAATATACTAGGCATGTTATGAGATACAGTATGAAAGAGATCCAACTTGTGTGAATAGAAACTGCTTGTGGTAGAAAGTGATAAAGCTAAGGATCAACGGGGCCGTAAAAAGGTTGCGGCAGCGAAGCGCTTCATCGCCGGTGTCATCGAGGGCTAGCGGTGGCGCTAGGGTTCGTGCGAGAGTGGAAGAAGAGATAATGACTGTGCTGAGGCGTGTATTTATAGGTACAGGGGCGGCACTGCGTTATTACACAGGTGCCCCTGGCGATTCACATATGAGGGACACGTGGCCGCCATGCAGCATATCAGGGGTTGTTCCACGTCCCACACACGCCTGGATTGTCGGGTGGTCGTTCCCGCTTCTCCGGGTTTCAGGTGAAGGAATGAGCATTGAAAACGGACTTAATGTTTGTGTCTGTATCTTCTGCTGACAAGGACGCAGAGAAGACATTCGACAGTTTCAATAGAATGCATATGATTTGGAGAGATAGAGTTTGAGATAGAAAGCATAGAGAGGTTAGGGTACGATCACATTCACTTAGTTCAAAAGATTCAACAAGAAGACATAGCTATAAGTGAATGATGTAGAGGACAGAACACTAGTATATATATATATAATCAACATAGTGAAGATAATCATGAAGACATGTTGAGATTGAAGCCAAACCAAATGTGAAGACATAGAAAATGTAACGCCATGAGTGAAACACTTCAAACAGAACATTTGGTGGTGGCGTTACCCACCGTATAGGAAGTATTAGACCCAGACACGGCGCACAATTATCGTGGCGCTCCAAAGTCAAATTCCACATTAATGTATTCACGCTTAGAATGTATGTCTTCATTGATTGAAGATATACTTTACTTCGTGTGTTGCACATCTAAGTCATCAATATGCATAAGTGTTAGGATGTGTGCCTGATCACAGGACATTTGAGGATTCCAAGATATTTAGCTCACACCGTAACTTGCAAAATCTCTTCTCAGCCAAGGGCTTGGTGAAGATATCTGCCAATTGCTCTTCAGTGTTGACGTGTATGATATCAATATCTTCCTTCACAACATGATCTCTGAGAAAGTGATGACGAATTTCAATGTGCTTTGTCTTCGAGTGCTGAACTGGGTTGTTGGCAATCTTGATGGCGATTTCGTTGTCGCAGTAGAGTGGCACTTGCTTCAGATGAATGCCATAGTCCTTGAGTGTTTGCTTCATCCACAGAAGCTGAGCGCAGCAAGATCCAGCAGCAATGTATTCAGATTCAGTAGTGGAGAGAGATACACAGTTCTGCTTCTTTGAAGACCAACATACAAGTGATCGTCCCAGAAAATGACATGTGCATGATGTAGACTTGCGATCCACTTTTTCACCAGCATAATCAGCATCCGAGAATCCAACCAGATCAAACTCTGAGCCCTTTGGATACCATAATCCTAGAGTTGGGGTGTGAGCCAAATATCGAAGAATTCGCTTCACAGCTAAGTGATGCGACTCCTTTGGTGCCGCTTGAAATCGAGCACACATGCAAACACTAAGCATGATATCTGGCCTAGATGCACATAGATAAAGCAAAGAACCAATCATGGAGCGGTATACCTTTTGATCGAACTCTTTACCATTATCGTGAGGACCAAGATGATGCTTGGCTGGCATTGGCGTCGTGAAGCCTTTGTAGTCTTGCATACCGAACTTCTTCAGGCAATCTTTGAGATACTTCTCTTGAGATATGAAGATGCTGTTGCGTTGCTGTCGTATTTGAAGACCGAGGAAGAACTTTAGCTCTCCCATCATGGACATCTGATATTGCTCTTGCATCATATATCCAAACTCTTCACTGTACTGATTGGTGCAGCCGAAGATAATGTCATCCACATATATTTGGCACACAAACAATTCACCATCATATGTCTTCGTGAAGAGAGTGGGGTCGAGGGAACCAGGTATGAAGCCTTTGCTTTTCAGGAAGTATTTGAGTGTGTCATACCAGGCCCGAGGGGCTTGTTTGAGGCCATATAGTGCCTTGTTGAGCTTGTAAACCATGTCAGGATGTTTTGGATCTTCAAAGCCAGGCGGTTGTGCAACATGCACGTCTTCTTCAATCTTGCCATTGAGAAAGGCGCTCTTCACATCCATTTGATATAGAAGTATGTTATGATGATTTGCATAGGCCAGCAGTATGCGTATGGCTTCAAGTCTAGCCATAGGAGCAAATGTTTCATCGAAGTCAATGCCTTCCACTTGAGTATATCCTTGAGCAACGAGACGAGCTTTGTTTCTGACAACTTGACCATGCTCATCTTGCTTGTTGCGGTATATCCATTTGGTTCCTATTATGTTGTGCTTCCAAGGATCAGGACGCTTAACCAGTTCCATTACATTATTCAGCTCAAACTATTGAAGCTCTTCTTGCATAGCTTGAATCCATTTAGGTTCCATGAAGGCTTCTTCAACTTTCTTAGGTTCTGTTATTGAGACGAATGTGAAGTGCCCACAGAAATTTGCTAGTTGAGTTGCCCTTGAACGGGTGAGCGGATCGGGTGCATTGATGCTATCAATTATTCTCTCAATCTGCACTTCATTGGCAACACGAGGATGTACAGGGCGAAGATTTTGGTCTTGCTGATCATTGTCGTTGTTAGAGGGATTGTCTTCAGGCTGAGCATTGTCTTCAGGTTGATCAGGTGCGGAGATGATAAGTTCCTCTTTAGGTTGAGCTTCAGAAGGTATGATTTCTCCAGTTCCCATTAGCTTGATTGATCGTTGGATGGAACTTCATCTAGCACATTTGGCAGATGTTCTCTTTGTGAACCGTTAGTCTCATCAAATCGCACATCCACTGTTTCAACCACTTTATAATGAAAGAGATTGAAGACTCTTTATGAGTGCGAATCCTTTCCATATCCAAGCATAAAAGCCTCATGTGCTTTTGGTGCAAATTTTGAAGTGTGATGTGGATCCTTGATCCAGCACCTGGCGCCAAATACTCTGAAGTAACTGACATTTGGCTTCTTGCCAGTAAGGAGCTCATAAGATGTCTTGTTCAGAAGCTTGTGAAGATAAACACGATTGATTGTATGCAGTATCAATGGCTTCATGCCAGAATTTTCTTGGAGTCTTGTATTCATCAAGCATCGTTTGGGCCATCTCAATGAGTGTTCTGTTCTTGCGTTCGACGACGCCATTCTGCCGTGGCGTGTACGGGGCTGAGAATTCATGTGTGATGCCCAAGGTATCAAGATATGTATCAAGGCCAGTGTTCTTGAATTCAGTGCCATTGTCACTTCTGATGCGCTTTATCTTGGTGCCATAGTTGTTCATTGCTCGATTGGCGAAGCGTCTGAAGACATCCCGCACTTCAGTCTTGTAGAGCATTATGTGCACCCAAGTATATCTAGAATAATCATCAGCAATGACAAAGCCATAGAGACAAGCAGTAGTAGTCATGATTGTCTTTGAGGGATGTTTAGCCCTCGTCATCTTTCCTGCTTCATAGGCACCGCATAAGTGATATTTCTTGAACTTGATGCCCTCGATGCCTATGACATGCTTCTTCTTTGCAAGGGTGTGGAGGTTCCTCATGCTAGCATGCCCTAGCCTCCGATGCGAGAGCCAGCATTCTGAAGCTTTTGCTAGAAGACATACGGCAAGCTGTGGTCCTGCTGAGAAATCTGCCACGTACAAATCATCTTTCCGATACCCTTCAAACACTAGAGACTTGTCAGATTCCATTAGAACAAGGCAACGATATTTTCCAAATATTACGATCATGTTCAAATCGCAAAGCATTGAGACAGACATTAAGTTGAAGCCAAGGGATTCAACAAGCATGGCTTTATCCATGTGTTGATCCTTTGAGATTGCAACTCTACCTAGACCCAATACCTTTCTTTTACCAGTGTCAGCAAATGTGATGTGACTCTTGTTGGATGGACGTAAGGTTGAGTCCATAAGAAGGCTTCTTTTGCCAGTCATGTGGTTGGTACACCCACTATCAATAATCCATTCTGAAGACGGTGGTGCCGTACCCTACAGTGCAGTTAGGGGGATAGGCTTCACGAAGAGAATTGTGAAGCAAAAACATTTGACGAACCAATGGGTTATGAAAGCTTAGATACAGATTAGGACTGATAGGGAGAGTAGCAAGCGATTCAGGAACGAAGTACATAGTAAGACCATTCGGGCATTTGATCTTGCGCCCTACAAGATGTTTAAGGTCCCCAGCAATAGCGTCAGGTGATTTTGGTTTTCTGCTAGAGACCTTTCCCTGCAAAAGAGAGTTAAGCTTTCTTAGCCACCCACATCTTCAAGGGTGGCTTAGAAGCGATAAGTCTAAGTGCAGCGTCTCAGAACTTTGGCTTTGGAGCCCTAGCAAAAAGTCTTGCAGGCGGACAATAGTACTCATAAGAATAAGCAGAATAGTTCTTGGTCTTATGAACATGGCGGTTCGATGAATCGCGCTCATATTCATAGGCCTGAGTATGGTTTCCCTGCAAAACATTTGTGTTAGTGCGACTCAGGTGAGTCCTCTGTCTGTATGAAGCCTTTGGACCATATGAAGCCTGTGTTCTGGGGTTTGTCTTCTTCACCTGTGGTGTCATGATGACATTCACAGGAAGATTTTCCAAACACTTTTTCGGCACCAGATCTTCTTCATAGGCGGCCCATTCCTGCAGTTAGTACCAATCTACCTGGCAAACACTTCACCATTCTGATTCTTAAACAGTTTATAGTTTGCATCAAAGGATTCATCAATGACAATGGGGTTAGCACAAGTGAAGCCAGATAGATTGGATGGATCTGCTCAAGGTTCCTTTGCAGCAACCCATGTGGTTTTGGGGTACTGCTCAGGTTTCTAGTAAGAGCCATCAGCATTCATTTTCCTTACGAACCCAACACCCTCTTTCCTCGGGTTTCGGTTCAGAATCTGCCTTTTGAGGACATCACATAGTGTCTGATGCCCTTTAAGACTGTTGTACATCCCTGTTTCAAGCAATGTCTTCAACCTAGCATTCTCATCAGCAATAGCAGTGGTATCCTCAGCAGAGGGGTTAGTTACCACATCAACAGTTGAAGATATTGCAACAGTAGCAGCAGTAGAACATTCAGCAACAGAAGTAGCATTATCACGCTCAATGCATGTAAGACATGGTGGTTCAAATCCTTCCTGAGCGTAACTGATCTGTTCGGCGCAAAGTGACTCGTTTTCCTTTTGAAGATCTTCATGAGCCGCTCTCAATTTCTCAAGATCTTGCTTCCTTTGAAGATAATCATAGGAAAGCTTTTCATGAGTTTTTGAGAGCGTTTCATGACGATTTTCAAGTTCCTCATACTTAACGTGAAGATTTTTTATGTCTTCAATTAAGGACTCAGATCGAGTCATTTCAGCGCCTAACAGATCATCGCTTTTGTCTAACATTTTTTGAATATGTTCCATAGCTTTCTATCGTTCAGTTGCAATTTTAGCAAGTGTTTTGTAGCTGGGTCTTGAACCACAATCAGAGTCATCTTCACTAGATGTTTGATAGTGAGTAGTGCGCGTGTTTACCTTGGCACCGCGTGCCATGAAGCAGTAGGTAGGAGCGGAGTAGTCCTTGTCATTTGCATTGGTGTCGGTGATGAAGTCATTGTCTTCAGTGTTGAAGATGGACTTGGCAACGTATGCTATAACCAGACTTGCAACGCTGGAATCGGACTCCTCCTCAGACTCCACCTCCGCCTCCTCAGAAGCGGACTCCTCCTCTGAGTCCATTTCCTTGCCAACAAATGCACGTGCCTTGCCAGATGAGCTCTTCTTGTGTGATGAAGACTTTGAGGAAGACTTGGAATAAGACTTTGAGTATTTCTTCTTCTTCTTGTCGCCAGAGTCATATTCCTTGCTCTTCTTCTTCTTTTTGTTCTCATTGTCCCACTGCGGACACTCAGAGATGAAGTGGCCAGTTTTCTTGCACTTGTGGCATGTTTTCTTCTTGTAGTCATGAGCAGAAGCTTCATCATTCCTTGAGCTTGATCGTGAAGACTTCCTGAAGCCTTTCTTCTTGGTGAATTTTTGGAACTTCTTCACAAGCATAGCAAGTTCCTTTCCAATGTCTTCAGGGTCATCAGAACTGCTGTCAGATTCTTCTTCAGATGAGGAGACAGCTTTTGCCTTCAAGGCACGAGTTCGCCCATAGTTTGGACCGTAGATATCTCTTTTCTCAGAAAGCTGAAACTCATGTGTGTTGAGCCTCTCAAGTATGTCGGACGGATCGAGTGTCTTGAAATCAGGACGTTCTTGAATCATCAGGGCTAGGGTGTGAAACGAACTGTCAAGTGATCTCAGTAGTGTCTTGACGATTTCATGCTTGGTGATCTCAGTAGCGCCGAGGGCTTGAAGCTCATTTGTGATGTCAGTGAGTCGATCAAACGTGAGCTGGACATTCTCATTGTCATTTCGCTTGAAGCGGTTGAAGAGGTTGCGAAGGACACTGACTTGCTGATCTCTTTGGGTTGAGACGCCTTCGTTGACCTTGGAGAGCCAGTCCCAGACTAGTTTAGATGTTTCCAAAGCACTCACACGGCCATACTGTCCTTTGGTCAGATGACCACAGATGATATTCTTGGCAGTAGAGTCCAGTTGAACGAACTTCTTGACATCAGCAGTAGTGACACCTTCTCTAGTCTTGGGAACGCCGTTCTTGACGACATACCATAGGTCGACGTCAATGGCTTCAAGATGCATACGCATCTTATTCTTCCAGTAGGGATATTCAGTTCCATCAAAGACGGGGCACGCAGCGAAGACTTTAATTATCCCTGCAGTTGACATAGCTAAAACTCCAGGTGGTTAAACCAAATCACACAGAACAAGGGAGTACCTTGCTCTGATACCAATTGAAAGTGCGTTATATCGACTAGAGGGGGGTGAATAGGCGATTTTTATGGAAGTCTTCAAAACGTGGAAGTTTTGAAGACAAACGATAGAAATAAACCTATTACCATGCAGCGGAAGGTAGACTACACTAGGTAAACCATAGTCAAGTATTCAATGAAGTGAAAGCACAATTAAGGATGGCAATGGATAGGGTATGGGCAGGGTAGAGCAATACCATACCCATACCCGTATAGTCAGTGGGTACAAAATTCTACCCATACCCGTACCCATGGGTATGAAACTTTACCCGTACCCATACCCGACTGGTACCCGTACCCATTGGGTACCCGGCGGGTAGAACAAATAGTACACAAGTTGTTCACAATTTTACGCTCATTAATTGCATATTTGACAAAAAAACAATTATCTCAGATAGATGAGTAATTTACCAATATCAAAATTTAGAAATCACAAGATACTCTTAAGTCAATAGGAGTAGACGAGTCACATGATAAATTAATGATTAATTGACAACAACTTAACATTAGTTCACAAACGGGCAAGGTATGGGTATACCCGTGGGTACAAGACTATACCCGTACCCTACCCATGACTTAATGGGTAGGATATGGGTACTACCCGTGGGTATAAAAGTGTGCCCATACCCTGCCCATGCGGGTACGGTACCCGCGGGTACCCGTACCCATGGGTAAAATTGCAATCCTTAAGCACAATGACTAATAGCAGCTAGGTAGCAAGGATCAGGTAGGAAGATATTATGAAGCCAAACAGAACACGCAGTCACTCTGTAAAGACAAAAGATAGAGCAATCATACAATGAGTTCACAAGGACCAACAGTAAGTAAAGGGAAGGGAAGGATGAAACCAGTGACTAGTTGAAGACAATGATTTGTTGGACCAGTTCCAGTTGCTGTGACAACTGTACATCTGGTTAGGGTGGATAGGTATTTAAACCTGAGGACACACAGTCCCGGACACCCAGTCCTGAACACGCAGCTCAGGACACCCAGTCCTCACCGTATTCCCCTTGAGCTAAGGTCACACAGACCTCGCCCAATCACTCTGGTAAGTCTTCAAGGTAGACTCCCAAACCTTCACAGACTTCGTTCACCGGCGATCCACAATGTCTCTTGGACGCTCAGAACGCGACGCCTAACCGGCTGGAGGATTCACAGTCCTCAAGTGTAATAAGTCTTCAGATCACACAGACAAGAAGACTTAAGTGATGCCTAATTCTCTTTGGCTCTGGGTGGTTAGGGCTTTATCCTCGCAAGGAATTCTCTCTCAAAGGCTTCGAGGTGGGTTGCTCTCAAACGACAAAATCCGTACTCTAACTCTGAGCAGCCAACCGTTTATGGTTGTAGGGGGTGGGCTATTTATAGCCACTAGGCAACCCGACCTGATTTGTCCGAAATGACCCTGGGTCACTAAGGAACTGACACGTGTTCCAATGGTCAGATTTCAAACTCACACGGCAACTTTACTTGGGCTACAAGCAAAGCTGACTTGTCCGACTTTGGACAAGATTCGCTCTCATAGTCTTCACTCGAAGACATAGGTTTTGTTTAAGCATCACTTAAGTCTTTCTGACTGGTTCTCTTGGACCCCACTTAACAGTACGGTGGTTCCTATGACTCAACAAAGAAGAAAAAGAACTACGAAAGATCTAAGTCTTCGAGCTCCATAGGCTTCATGCGATGTCTTCTCTTGTCATAGTCTTCAATGTGAATATCTTCATATACCACCTTTGACATCAATGTCTTCATACATTTTTAGGGGTCATCTCTGGTAGGAAAACCTAATCAATGAGGGACTTCTACCTGTGTTATCCTGCAATTCTCACAAACACATTAGTCCCTCAACTAGGTTTGTCATCAATACTCCAAAACCAACTAGGGGTGGCACTATATGCACTTACAGACTCTGCTGCCAATGCACCCAAGTCTACTCCCCAAGCTACTGCTCCTCGTGTGATGACTGGCCGTGAGCTTCTACTTAGTCTTCACCAGAAGGTGGATCAAAACCATAAATGGGTTAAGCGTCAGTTTGGTTCATTTCTTCACAACATGACCGCTACACATAATGCAATGAAGAAAAACCATTACTACCTCCATGAAGTCTTCAGTCGCACCTGGGCCATTCTATCACATTTGTATGGTGAAGAAGATCTCAAGAAAATGGGTCTCAAGGAAGATTTTGACTGGTCTGCTCCTCCATCGAAGAAATTCAAGAAGGTCAAGGTTCCTTCTTTGGTGTCCAGCTCATATTCTTCATCGCGTGATACCGACGAGCATGAAGACTTGGACGACACTGCAGCAGGCCCTTCCACGACAAACGACCCCAACAATGTTGGCGCTCCTTCATCAACTTGATATTCTTCAGGGGCGTTAGTCCTCATTTTCAATCCTTTTGGTCATTCGATGACAAGGGGGGAGAATTTTGAGTTAGTCTTCAAGCGGGCCAGTCTATATGGGCGTTTTTTTGCTAAGTTACAACTCTCGTTCTTCTGAAACTTTATTGGATCGAGTTGTAAACTTAAACCCGATGGTGCTCTGATACTTTTGATGTGTCTTTCTGCATGCTTATTCCTCATATATGTTAATGCACACATGCTGAATTACATCAGTCACCATATTTCATCATGCATTTCAAATTCCTCATTATGATATGTCAAATGCGTGTATGAATTACAAGATATAGGGGGAGATCTCCATGATTCTACTCTTCAAGTGTGCAATGCTTCAAAAGCAAATTCCTCATCATGCACATCTTCAGGGGGAGTTCTTCTATATCTTGCAGTCAAATTCCTCAATATCAGTATTTACACTTCATATGTTTATCCCCGTTGAAAACTTAACCTATATTGTCATCAATCACCAAAAAGGGGGAGATTGTAAGTGCATCTAGTGCCCCTTAGTGATTTTGGTGTATTGAAGACTTATAGGTTAAGGGACTAATGTGTTTTTGAGTGTACACAGGTCTATAAGTGTATGAGGAGTTTGATATTTACAGAGAAAGTCGACCCCTAAAAATGAAGTTCTTCGACTGAAGACTTTGAATTTCTGAAGACTTTCTGGAGACTTTGAAAGTGAAGAAATTGGTGTGACCTTGAAGACTTGGCATTCATTCGAGGAACATGAAGCGTGAAGACTTTAGTTTTCGTCGTTTCATTTTCTCTTTCTTGAGTCTTAGGAAACACCGTACTATTAAAGGGGGTCGAGGAAATACTAAGGAAAAATTTCCATGTGATGCTCAACTCAAAGTCCTACACCTACCAATCCCTTCGAGTGAAGCCATTGGAAATCTCATACAATCCAGTCATATTCTTCAGTGATAGAGACGAAGTTCTTCTTGTCTCTGAGGAATTTGCTCTGACTGAGGAGGTAGGAATTCGCCAGTGCGGATTGCCTACATAGTGAGGAACATGATAGCCCTGAGGATTTTGGTACTCAAAATTCCGACCGTTGCTGTGCTATGCGCCAGCTGTCCCAAAATATTTACCCACCTAACGGTCATATCATTGAAGGGCATTTATGTCTTATCATGTCGGGCTACTCCCTAGGCTATAAATAGCTGCGCCCTACAACCACTAGCTGGTTGGCTGCTTCTAGAGAAACTGACACTTGTCATTTGAGAGCATCCCATCCTCCGAGGAATTTGAGCGAAAATCATCAAGTGGGGAAAACCCAAACCCAAACACCTACAAACCCCAAGTGATTGAGCATCACTGAAGAGATTGATCCTACGTGGATTCGATGCGTGATACCTTTGAAGATTGTGCTTCTTCCAGACGGTTAGGCGTCAAGGTCTAGAGCATCCAAGAGGAATTGTGGATCGCCGAGTGACCAAGTTTGTGAAGGTTCGGAAGTCACCTAAAGACTTACCATGAGTGATTGGGTGAGGTCTGTGTGACCTTAGCTCAAGGAGAATACGGTGAGGATTGTTTGTCCTCAGGTTTAAATACCTAGCCGCTCCAACCAGATGTACAACTAAGACAACAGTTGGAACTGGTCTACCAAATCATTGTCTTCACCAAGCTCACTGGTTCTCTTTCCTCAACTCTTTCATTTCCTCATAACTGTGTTGAGTGCTTGTTCATATCTGTGTTTGAAGACTTTGACTGAAGACTTTCTCAACTTCCTCAGTTCAATTTCTTCAGTCTGTTTTTCTTCATCCTGTGTTATCCTATGCTTACGCTTTCTGTACTTTGTGCTTGTCTTCATCTCATCATGATGACTATGCTTGTCTTCTATTATGTTTACTTTTGAGTACTTATTCCTCTGCTAGTAGTTCTTCGCTAAGGAATTTCCTCACCTGCAAATTCCTCAGTGAAGAATTCATAAAAATCGCCTATTCACCCCCCTCTAGTCGATATAACGCACTTTCATATACCTTTTGATCAAACTCTTTACCATTGTCGTCGGGGCCCAGCTGACTTTTGGTTGGCATTGGCATCGTGTATCCTTTACAGTTTTGCATTCCAAACTTCTTCAGGAAATCTTTGAGGTATTTCTCTTGAGATATGAAGATGTCGTTGTTCTGCTGACGAATTTGAAGACCGAGGAAGAATTTTAGCTCACCCATCATGGACATCTGATATTGCTCTTTCATCATGTGCCCAAACTCATCACTGTATTTCTTGTCAGTGCAGCGGAAGATAATGTCATCCACATAGATCTGGCACACAAATAGTTCACCATCGTATGTCTTCGTGAAGAGAGTGGATCCAGGGAACTGGGTTTGAAGCCTTTGCTCTTTGGGAAGTCTTTGAGGGTGTCATACCAAGCGTGAGGGGCTTGTTTGAGGCCATACAGTGCCTTATTGAGCTTGTATACCATGTCAGGATGTTTTGGGTCTTCAAAGCCAGGTGGTTGTGTAACATACACTTCTTCTTCAATCTTGCCATTGAGAAAAGCAATATTCACATCCATTTGGTACAAGAGGATGTTGTGATGGTTGGGATAGGCTAGTAGTATGCGAATGGCTTCAAGCCTAGCCACCGGAGCAAATGTTTCATCGAAGTTAATCCCTTCAACTTGAGTGTATCCTTGAGCAACGAGACGAGCCTTGTTTCTGAAAACTTGACCATGCTCATCTTGTTTGTTGCGATAGATCCATCGGGTGCCAATTATGTTGTGCTTGCGAGGATTAGGACACTTGACCAGTTCCCACACATTGTTCAGCTCAAACTGTTTAAGCTCTTCTTGCATAGCTTGAATCCATTCAGGTTCCATGAAGGCTTCAGCAACTTTCTTTGGTTCAAATATAGAGACAAATGCAAAGTGCCCATAGAAATTTGCTAGCTGTGTTGCTCTTGAACGAGTGAGCGAACCAGGTGCATTGATGCTATCGATTATCTTTTCAATCTGCACTTCATTTGCAACCCGAGGATGTACTGGACGAAGACTTCGGTCTTGCTGATCATTGTCTTCATTGTCGGCATTGAATTCAGGCTGTGCATTATCTTCAGGTTGATTAGGTGCAGAAATGATGAGTTCTTATTCATCCTGAGCCTCTAAAGGTATTATTTCTCCAGTACCCTTAAGCTTGATGGATTCACTTGGTGAGACTTCATCTAGCACATTTGGCAGGTGCTCCCTTTACGAGCCGTTAGTTTCATCGAACCACACATCCACATTTTCAACCGCTTTATAGTGAAAGAGGTTAAAGACTCTGTAGGAGTGCGAATCCATTCCGTAACCAAGCATGAAAACTTCATGTGCTTTCGGTGCAAATTTTGAAGTGTGATGCAGATCCTTGATCCAGCACCTAGCACCAAACACTCTGAAGTAGCTGACGTTTGGCTTCTTACCAGTCAGTAGCTCATAGGATGTCTTGTTTAGAAGCTTGTGAAGATAAACACGGTTGATGACGTGGCATGCAGTATCAATGGCTTCAGGCCAGAACTTCCTAGGAGTCTTGTACTCGTCAAGCATCGTCCGGGCCATCTCAATGAGGGTTCTGTTCTTGCGTTCCACGATACCATTCTGCTGAGGTGTGTATGGACCTGAGAACTCGTGAGTGATGCCCAATGTATCTAGATATGTGTCGAGGTCGATGTTCTTGAACTCTGTGCCATTGTCACTTATCATGTGCTTGATCTTCATGCAATAGTTCGTCATGGCACGATTGGGGAATCGTCTGAAGACATCCTGCTCTTCATTCTTGTAGAGAATTATGTGCACCCATGTATATCTTGAGTAATCATCAACAATGACGAAACCAGAGGCAAGCAGTGGTAGTAAGAGTAGAGTAGTGAGTAGGGACGAATAAGTCCATATGAAGCAGCTCAAAGGGACGTGATGTCGTCGTGATTGTCTTCGAGGGATGCTTGGCCCTTGTCATCTTTCCAGCTTTGCAGGCACCACATAGATGATCCTTCTTGAACTTGATGCCCTCGATGCCTACGACATGCTTCTTCTTCTCGAGAGTGTACAAGTTCCTCATGCCAGCATGCCCTAGCCTCCGATGCCAGAGCCAGCATTCTAAAGCTTTTGCTAGAAGACATACGACCAACTGTGGTCCTGCTGAGAAATCTACCATATAAAAATCGTCCTTTCGATACCCTTCAAAGACTAGAGATTTGCCAGATTCCATAAGCACAAGGCAATGATATTTTCCAAATATCACAATCATGTTCAAGTCACAAAGCATTGAGATAGACATTAAGTTGAAACCAAGGGATTCAACAAGCATCACTTTATCCATGTGCTGATCCTTTGAGATTGCAACTCTACCTAGACCCAATACCTTGCTTTTACTAGTGTCAGCAAATGTGATGTGACTCTTGTCAGATGGACGTAAGGTTGAGTCCATGAAAATACTTCGGTCACCAGTCATGTGGTTAGTGCATCCACTGTCCATAATCCACTCAGAAGCCTTTGGTGTCGTACCCTACAGTGCAGTTAGGGGGGTAGGCTTCACCAAGGGAAATGTGAAGAATAAACATTTGACGAACAAGCATATTATCAAAGTTCAAATCCTGGTTAGGGCAAATAGGATGACTGTCGAGAAATCCTGAAACAAAATACATAGTAAGACCATTTGGGCATTTTATCTTGCGCCCCACAAGATGTTTTAGGTCACCAGCATGAACATCAAACGCCTTTGATTTCCGGCTGGAGACCTTTCCCTACAAAAGACAGTTAATTTTTCTTAACCACCCACATCTTCAGGGGTGGCTTAGAAGCAATGAGTCTAAGTGCAGCATTTGAGAACTTTGGCTTTGGAGCCCTAGCAAATAATCTTGTAGGAGGAGAATAATACTCATAAGAATAAGCAGAATAGTTCTTGGTCTTATGAACATAGCGGTTTGATGAAACACGGTCATATTCATAGGTCTGAGTATGGTTTCCCTGCAAAACATTGGCCTTAGGGTGACTCTGGTGAGTCCTCTGTCTGTATGAAGCCTTTGGACCATATGAAGCCTTTGGTCTGGGGTTTGTCTTCTTCCCAGGTAGTGTCATGATGACATTCACCTGAAGATTTTCAAGAAACCTCTTGGGCACCCAGATCTTCTTCAAAGGGGGTCCATTCCTGCAGTTAGTACCTATATACCTGGCAAACACTTCACCATTCTAATTCTTGAATAGTTTATAGTTTGCATCAAAGGATTCATCAATGATAATAAGGTTAGCACAAGTGAAGCCAGATAAGGTAGATGGATCCACTAAAGGTCCCTTTGTAGCAACCCATGTGGTTTTAGGGTACTGCTCAGGCTTCCAGTAGGAACCATCAACATCCGTTTTCCTCTCGAACCCAACACCCTCTTTCCTAGGGTTTCAGTTCAGAATCTGTTTCTTGAGGACATCACACATTGTCTGATGCCCTTTGAGGCTTTTGTACATCCCTGATTCAAGCAATGTCTTCAACTTGGCATTCTCATCAGAAATAATAGTGGTATCCTCAGAAGAGGGGTTAGTTTCCACATCAGCAGTTGAAGACATAGCAACAGTAGTAGTAGTAGAACATCCAGCAACAGAAGCAACATTATCACGCTCAAGACATTTTAAACATGGTGGCTCAAAGTCTTCCTGAGCGGAACTGATCTGTTGAGCACGGAGTGACTCATTCTCCTTTTGAAGATGTTCATGAGCCGATCTCAAGTTCTCAAGCTCTTGCTTCCTTTCAAGATAATCATAGGAGAGCTTTTCATGAGTAGTTGAGAGCGTTTCATGACAACTTTCAAGTTCCTCGTACTTAATATGAAGACTTTTAATGTCTTCAATTAAGGACTAAGTTTGAGTCATTTCCGCATCCAATAGGTCATCGCTTTTGTATAGCAATTTTTGAATATGTTCCATAGCATTTTGTTGTTCTGTTGCAATTTTAGCAAGTGTTTTGTAGCTAGGTTTAGATTCACATTCAGAGTCATCTTCACTTGAAGTTTGAAAGTAAGCATCGTGTGAGTTTACCTTGGCACCACGTGCCATGAAGCAGTGGGTAGGAGCAGAGTCATCCTCATCAGTAGCATCAGTGTTGGTGACGAAGCCATTGTCTTCAATGTCAAAGATGGATTTGGCAACATACGCTGAAGCTAGAGCCAGGATTGCCACGCCTGAATCAGATTCCTCTTCAGACTCCACCTCTGCCTCCTCAGATGCAGACTCCTCCTCTGAATCCATCTCCTTGCCAACAAACGCACGAGCCTTGCTGGATGATCTCTTCCTATGTGATGAAGACCTCGACGAAGACTTGGAAGAAGGCTTTGAGGATTTCTTCTTTTTCTTATCATCAGAATCATATTCCTTGCTCTTCTTCTTCTTCTTGGTCTCATTGTCTCACTGAGGACACTCAGAGATGTAGTGACCAGGTTTCTTGCACTTGTGGCATGTTCTCTTCTTGTAGTCACGTGAGGAAGCTTCATCGTTTCTTGAGTTGGATCTTGAGGACTTTCTGAAGTCTTTCTTCTTGGTGAACCTCTGGAACTTCTTCACAAGCATAGAAAGCTCCTTACCAATGTCTTCAAGGTCCTCAGAACTACAGTCAGATTCTTCTTCAGATGAGGAAACGACCTTTGCCTTCAAAGCACGAGTTCGGCCATAGTTGGGACCATGTATATCTCTTTTCTCAGATTGCTGTAACTCATGTGTGTTGAGCCTCTCAAGTATGCCAGACGGATCGAGAGTCTTGAAGTCAGGGTGTTTGGGATATGACTATCAAGTATGACATGCCCAGGAGGGGCCGGGTCATCCCTATGGCGGTTCATCTCAATGAAGCCCAAGATCATATTAACAATGGCGGTTCATAGATAGGCTTAGTATAGGGCCCAAACCCGAAGGCGGCTTAAGGCCCATGGATATAAACCGCCATGTCTATGAACTTGTATTGTAAGGCATGTAAGAAAGGTCGCCGAGCCGGATACGTTGTATAAGCCGGCCGGGACTCTGTAGGCCGCAGGGCGTCAACCTGTGTATATAAGGGGACGACCCAGCGGCGGCTTAGGACAAGAAACAACAGATCGAGAGCCAGGTTAAGCGTATTTTCTCTCTGCTCATCGAAACCCTAGCAATTCCACCTCCAACTGGATTAGGCTTTTACCTTCACCGCAAGGGGCCGAACCAGTATAAACTCCCCATGTCCTTTGTCCTGATTAACCCCTTTAAGCTAACCTCATCATGATGGCTCCACGACTAAGTCCTCACACTACGACATCTGCCGTGGCAATTCTGCGACAGCTGGCGCCCACCGTGGGGCTGTGGCACGATGGTTTCAAGTTCTTAGAGGGCAACTTCGAAGGGATCAAGGGATATGTCATGGGCCGGATGACCAAGAGTCGTCGTGACAAGCTCTACATCGATGACACAGGCTGGGGCCCCGAGGTCGGCTCAATTGAGTACGGATACCGGGTCCCCTTTGGCAGAATTCGCGTCTTCATCGGCAAGATCGGTGAACCGGGCCCTGAGCCGGACATCTGCACCGACATCATCGAGACGGCTCAGCATGCGAGACCCGCCCGGGTTCGGCCCGCCATGAATCGTGCCTTCGTGGGATTTATCCATGGAGCGGAACCTGAGGATAGATCGGCATCTGGTGGTGAGACCGTCATTTACTCTGACGGCGACTATCCACTGGTGAGACTGAGTCATTGTATCATCTGCAAGACGGCCGGCTTGGGGGCTGTTCCGATGGCGACAGTATTCCGGACCCCTGCAAGCCGTTGAACCAGGTTGCAATCTTCATGGCTGGTACGCAGCCCATGCAACACTCGTCGACCGCGGCAAAGCTGGTTTCTGGGTCAGCAGCAGCAACGGCTGCCGGGTAGGAGGCCCTAAGCGCCCACCAGCTCAGGTTTTAATTGACTTGCTGGATAAACTGACAGCCCTGTTAACCGCGGTAGTCAACCCGGCAAATCAAGATCAGCATAATGCGGCGATCGCAAAATTACGTGATGAGATAGCACAGGGCAAGGAGGAGCTAACCACAGAAAACACTAGGATGGCCGAGGAGCGGGCTGCTTTGGATGCTTAGGCGCAATGGATTCAGTCGCAGTCTTACCGGCTCATGCTAGATCAGAACGCTTCAAACGAAGTTATGAGGAGGAGGCATCAGACTCGTCTACCCTCGATTTACGAAGCAAGATATCTCTTTAACACGCTAGGAGCAGGAACCAGTAACCCGGCAGTGGTAAACCGGGTCAAAGAACCTAGGACGGGTACGCCAGTTTAGCCGCGCATGACAAACCCACCTCGTTAGAACAATAACCCGCCGCAGCATATGCCGACGCCAATGGGTCATTACTCTAACCCTTTGGATAACATGATCGCTGCGGCGTCATGATTGGTGCCTTTCCCAGTTGAAGGCGAGTCACCGACGGCGGTTGAAACACGAAGGGCTAGAGAGCTCCTTCAGACAGCACTGGTACAACAGCAGGCTTATTCTTACAGTCGTGACAGGATTCACTCCACCCCACGCCCGAGCCGAAGTTACAACAGGCATATCGATGAGCCGGCTATGTCAAGCAGTGGGCAGAACCATAACCCGCCTCGTGGACATGACCCGGCGGGCGGTGGCGCTGATGCTCAGAATGTAGTGGATCAAGGTAGAGCACGTCGAGAGGCTGAGCTGGCGGCATAGTATGCGGCCCGTCAACCTACTCCGGTTCGTCCAACCACTTCTGTGGAGTCAGGGGTAACCTTCGGGAATTTGGGTGTGCCATGTTTAGTGCCGCCTCTATGTAATGAGCGTCTGTCCAAGGATTTTAAGGGTCCTCGCAAGGTGCCTAACTATACAGCCGATTTACCTCCTGAGGCATGGATTGAGAGTTATGAGATGGCCATGGAATTGCTAGATGTCAGCGATGCTGCGTGTGCTAAATATTTCCCCCTGATGTTGGACGGAACGACCCACACTTGGTTGAAGGGGCTCCCTACCAATTCCATCGGGCCATGGGCCGAGTTAAAAGCCTGGTTCATCCAGAATTTCAAGGATACATGTAAGCAGCCCATGTCAATTGTGGATTTAGCCTCCTGTGTCCAAGAAGAAGGTGAGTCGACAACCCATTGGGTGCGCCGGGTCTCAACAATCCTGCACTCGTCGGATCACATCAATGCCGACTTAGTAGTGTTGATATTGGAGAACAATTGCCATTTCATGCCCCTAAAGCAGAAATTAGGGCGGCTCAAATGCCACTGCAATGACATGGGGACACTAATGGCGGCTCTAGTTAAGTATGCTGACTCTGATGGTACCAAGGACCCCGAGTCTGATGACGAAAAGCCAGGAAAGGGAAAGAAGAGTAGCAACACCAAGGGGCAGCAGCATAACCCGGCGAACCAGGGAGGCAACGGTAAGCGCAAAGCTGATAATAGTTTTGACTTTGTGGCTAACACCAATGCGCGGAATAATAGTCAGCGTCGTAAGGGTAAACCGCCCCCACGGACCGGAGGATTGATACGTCTCTAATGTATCTATAATTTTTTATTGTTCCATGCTATTATATATTATGTTTTGGATGTTTAGTGGGCTTATTTATACACTTTTATATTATTTTTTGGGACTAACCTATTAACCGGAGGCCCAGCCCAAATTGTTGTTTTTTGCCTATTTCAGTGTTTTGCAGAAAAAGAATATCAAACGGACTCCAAACGGAATGAAACCTTCAGGAGCGTGATTTTTGGAACAAACGTGATCTAGAGGACTTGGAGTGGACGTCAAGCAATCAACGAGGAGGCCACGAGGCAGGGGCGCGCCTACCCCCTGGGCGCGCCCTCCACCCTCATGGGCCCCTTGTGGCTCCACCGACCTACTTCTTCCTCCTATATATACCTACGTACCTTGAAAACATCAGAGGGCACCATGAAAACCTAATTCCATCGCCGCAACCTTCTGTACCCATGAGATCCCATCTTGGGGACTTTTTCGGCGCTCCGCCGGAGGGGGCATTGATCACGGAGGGCTTCTACATCAACACCATAGCCTCTCCGATGATGTGTGAGTAGTTTACCTCAGACCTTCGGGTCCATATTTATTAGCTAGATGGCTTCCTCTCTCTCTTTGGATCTCAATACAAAGTTCTCCTCGATTCTCTTGGAGATCTATTTGATGTAATCTTCTTTTGCGGTGTGTTTGTCGAGATCCGATGAATTGTGGGTTTATGATCAAGATTATGTATGAACAATATTTGAATCTTCTCTGAATTCTTTTATGTATGATTGGTTATCTTTGCAAGTCTCTTTGAATTATCAGTTTGGTTTGGCCTACTAGATTGATCTTTCTTGCAATGGGAGAAGTGCTTAACTTTGGGTTCAATCTTGCGGTGCTCGATCCTAGTGACAGTAGGGGAAACGACACGTATTGTATTGTTGCCATCGAGGATAAAAAGATGGGGTTTATATCATATTGCATGACTTTATCCCTCTACATCATGTCATCTTGCTTAAAGGGTTACTCCGTTCTTATGAACTTAATACTCTAGATGCATGTTGGATAGCAGTTGATGTGTGGAGTAATAGTAGTAGATGCAGGCAGGAGTCGGTCTACTTGTCACGGACGTGATGCCTATATACATGATCATACCTAGATATTCTCATAATTATTCACTTTTCTATCAATTGCTCGACAGTAATTTGTTCACCCACAGTAATACTTCTGTTATCTTGAGAGAAGCCACTAGTGAAACCTATGGCCCCCGGGGTCTATTCTCCATCATACAAGTTTCCAATCTATTTTATTTTGCAATCTTTATTTTCAATCTATATCATAAAAATACCAAAAATATTTATCTTATTATTATTATCTCTATCATATCTCACTCTTGCAAGTGGCCGAGAAGGGATTGGCAACCCCTTTATCGCGTTGGTTGTGAGGTTCTTATTTGTTTGTGTAGGTACAAGGTGACTCACGCGTGGTCTCCTACTGGATTGATACCTTGGTTCTGAAAAACTGAGGGAAATACTTACGCTGCTTTGCTGCATCACCCTTTCCTCTTCAAGGGAAAACCAACGCATGCTCAAGAGGTAGCAAGGATCCGGCTTCAATCTTGAATACATGCTAAATCAGCCCTGCCCAAGACATGGTATGCAAGAAAGACCGTCCAGGCACCTCTGGAAGGATTGTTACATTATGAAGGAGTACAAGAATTCCAATCTTTTTCAAGACAGTCATGGGCCAGGTGGCAGTTCAGGATCCGGCTCTCACGGACTGGGTTATGGCGGTGGCGACTCTAACTCTGGATTCCAAGGAAACCAAAGTAATCACGGCAACCAGGGTGGTTGCAATCAGCAGAGTAATCAGGGGAGTCAACAGTAGCAATAGTCTGGTTATCAGAGCAACCCGAAGCAGTTGAATAGTGGACAATATCATGTCTTCACCACTAGCTTATGTAAGCGTGACCAGAAGCTTCATAAGAGGGCAGTCAACGCTATTGAGCCGGCGGTTCCCCATTACTTGCGCTGCTCTGAGCAGCCCATTGTGTGGAGTCGGGAAGATCACCCGCCTCGGGTTGATAATCCGGGTTACTTGGCTTTGGTGGTTGCACCTCAGGTCAGAGGGTATAAGTTTACCAAGGTACTCATGGACGGAGGGAGCAGCATCAATATCCTTTATTATGAAACTTCCCATCGCATGGGGTTGACTGATAAAAATCTTAAGCCATCAAACACTTTTTCCATGGCGTTGTGCCTGGTAAGTCGGCGTACCCAGTTGGTAAGATAGCTCTGGAAGTTGCTTTTGGAGATGATCATGACTCTAGGTCAGAGACATTGACCTTTTAAGTAGTCAAGATTCACAGCCCGTATCACGCTCTGTTTGGACGACCGGCTTATGCCAAGTTCATGGCACGGCCTTGTTAAGTTTATCTGCAGCTCAAGATGCCAGGTTACAAGGGGACCATTACAGTGCATGGGAGCCATAAGATAGATCTGGAATGCGAAGAAGGTGATGCGGCTTATGCTGAGTCGGTTTGTGCAACGGAGTTAAAATTCGATAAAGTCAATGTTGATCCGGCGGATATGACATCTTTGAAAAAGCCAACTACAGAACATGATCCGGTCTTAAAGTTTAAATCGGCAGATGATACTAAGATGTTTGATTTTGTTCCTGGCGATTCATCCAAGCAGTTCAGTATCAGTGCTAATCTGGATCCGAAATAGGAAGGCGCGCTCATCGAGTTCATCCGTGAGAGCCGGGACATCTTTGCATAGAAGCCTTCCGACATGCCGGGTGTACCGAGAGAACTCGCTGAGCACACTCTTAATATTGATCCAAACTTTAAGTCGGTTAAGCAGTTTCTCCGCCGGTTTAATGAAGAGAGGCGGAAGCCATTGGTGAGGAAGTGGCCCGGCTCTTGGCAGCCGGGTTTATCGTCGAAGTTTTCCATCCTGAGTGGTTGGCTAACCCGGTGCTGGTACTTAAGAAGAACGACACTTGGCGTATGTGTGTGGACTACATGGATTTAAACAAGGCTTGTCCGGCTGCCCTTTTGCTCTCCCTCGTATTGATCAGATTATCGATGCTACAGCGGGTTGTGAGCGTTTGAGCTTTTTGGATGCTTATTCTGGTTATCATCAGATCAAGATGGCAGTTAAGGACTAGGAGAAGACGACTTTCATAACTCCCTTTGGAGCCTTCTGCTATGTGTCTATGCCTTTTGGGCTCAAGAGTGCCCAGGCGACATATCTGAGATGTGTGCAAAATTGCCTTCATGATCAAATTGGGCACAATGTTCATGCTTATGTGGATGATATTGTGGTGAAATCCAGAGAGAAATAGACATTGATAGATGATTTGAAGGAAACCTTTGATAATCTCAGGGTTTATAAAATGATGCTTAACCCGGCCAAGTGTGTTTTTGGTGTACCGGCAGGCAAACTCTTGGGCTTTTTGGTGTCTAACAGGGGCATTGAAGCTAATCCGAATAAGATCAAAGCCATCACTTCTCTGGCTAAACCGGCGTGTGTCAATGATGTGCAACGTCCGGCGGGTCGTATTGGGGCATTAAGCCAGTTCATAAGCCGGCTGGGAGAGAAGGCCATCCCTCTGTATCAGATGATGAAAAAGAAAGATAATTTTGTCTGCAGTGATGCTGCCAATGCGGCGTTTGAGGACTTGAAGAAGCAGCTAGCTGAGCCGCCCGTTCTGGCTGCTCCTGTTGATAAAGAGACATTATTGCTGTACATAGCAGCCAATGCTCGGGCTATTAGCGTAGCTATTGTGGTGGACTGGAAGGAGGCAGGCAAGGAATATCTGGTTCAAAGGCCCGATTACTACATTAGTGAGGTGCTTATTGAGTCCAAGTAGAGATATCCGCACTAGCAGAAGCTTGTGTATGGGGTGTTCATGGCCAGCCGGAAGCTTAAGCAATATTTTCCCCATCACTGTGGTTAGTTCTGCTCCTTTAGGGGGACATTATTCAGAACAGAGAAGCCACAGGTCGAGTAGCCAAGTGGGCCATTGAGCTTGGTCCTCATGGTTTGAAATATATGCCTCGCACGACCATCAAGTCTCAGGCGCTGGTGGATTTCATCAATGACTGGACATAGCTGCAGATGCCTGAGGAAAAGCCAGATAACACGTATTTGACTATTCACTTTGATGGGTCCAGGCAATTGGAGGGATCGGGGGCTGGCGTTGTGCTCGCTTCCTCTTGAGGTGATAAATTTTGTTATGTTCTCCGTTTAATGTTCCCTTGCACTAACAATGCAGCCGAATATGAGGCCTTTCTCCACGGTCTTCGGATGGCTAAGAAGATGAACTTAAGCCGGGTTAGGTGCTTTGGCGACTCAGATTTGGTGGCCCAGCAAGTCTCTGGTGCTTGGGATTCCAAGGATCCACTCATGGCGGCTTATCGACGAGAGGTGGACGTTATTGCTGGTCACTTCAAGGGTTATCAAGTTGAGCATGTTGATCAGAGGAAAAATGAAGCGGTGGATGCTTTAAGCCGGTTGGGTTCTCAACGTAAATCTGTGCCGCCTAATGTCTTTCTTGACGTTTTGCATAACCCGTCGGTCAAGTTACCTACAGAGGAGGATTTGGCTATTCCTGACCCGGAAGCTCAGTTGGTGGCGGCTCTTCATGTAATTCCGGATTGGACAGTCCCTTATTTGGCTTATATGACCCGAGGCGAGTTACCTGAGGATGAAACCTTAGCCAGGCAGATAACCCGGCGGTCTAAGTCGATGACAATTGTTAATGGAGAGCTACATCATCGCAGTGTCACAGGGGCATTTCGATGTTGTGTTTCTCCAGAAGAGGGTTGTGAGATCCTGCGTGAGATTCATGAAGGAGACTATGGTCATCATGTCGGTTCAAAATCTCTCGTGGCTAAAGCTTTTCGTCATGGGTTTTATTGGCTAACAGCTCATGCTGATGCGGAGGACCTGGTCAGCAGGTGTGATGGATGTCAAAAAAATTCACGACGAGCTCATGTGCCGGCTCAAGAATTGAGGATGATTCCAATTACTTGGCCGTTTGCAGTTTGGGGCTTTATATGGTTGGACCTTCCAAAAGACGCAAGGATAAGAAGACCCACCTTTTGGTGGCGGTTGATAAGTTCACTAAGTGGGTAGAGGCAGAGCCAATCAGTAAGTGTGATGCAGCAACAGCGGTTCAATTCATGAAGAAGGCGATCTTCTGTTTTGGCTTTCCACACAGCATCATAACAGACAATGGCACTAATCTCTCTAAGGGTGCTATGGAAGAATTTTGTCAACGTGAGCATATCCGGCTTCATGTATCGTCAGTGGCTCACCCCCAATCTAATGGTCAAGCTGAGAGACCCAATCAAGAGATCTTGAGAGGCATCAAGCCCCGGCTCATGGTTCCCCTGCAGAGGACGCCGGGTTGTTGGGTGGAGGAGTTACCTTCTGTGTTATGGAGCATTAAGACCACCCCAAACAGATCTACAGGGTATACACCTTTCTTCATGGTTTACGGAGCAGAGGCGATTCTCCCAAGTGACATCGGTCATGACTCACCTCGTGTGGCAGCTTATGTTGAAGCTAACAATGAAAAAGCACGTCAGGAAGCACTTGACCTGTTGGATGAGGAGCGTGACATCGTGGCGGCTCGTTCGGCGATTTACCAGCAAGATCTGCATCGTTACCACAACCACCGGGTTAAAACCAGAACTTTCCAAAAAGGCGATCTGGTGCTCCGGCTTATCCGGGATCAAAGTGATATGCACAAGTTATCCCCACCTTGGGAAGGACCTTTTGTGGTCAGTAAGAATGTCAACAATGGGTCCTACTACCTTATCAATGTTCGAGAGCACAAAGACTCACGTAAGTCGGAGGAGGAGACCCACCGGCCGTGAAATATTGCTCATCTTTGGCCCTACTACAGCTGAGCCACTCGCTTTTTTGATGTACATATTTTTGACAATGTTATATTATGATCAATATAATAAACCGACATCTCTGCTAAAGCAGGGCCTCTGTCGCTTTTTCTTTTAAATAATGAGTTTTTGGTCACTTGGGAGCTTTTTCTTTATAGAGCGAAGTTATGATTATCCTTTGATCCGGATTATTGGCCACACAAAAAAATTTGGGGGCTTTTACCCAAGTTAAAGGGACCAAAGAGAGACTATTGCAAAAGCACAACTCAAATATAGGTGCCCCTTGAGCACAACTCAAAATATTGCTTGGGGGCTCTTTTGTTCTAAAGAACAAAGAGTTTTTATAACCCTTGCAATAGGCTTGGAAGCCAGGTGTATTCACCTAAAACCCCGGGTTATCCTGCCTTTTTAAGTAAGCCACTCCGCCCAGGTAATCCTGGAATGACCCGCCGAACGTTTGACAAGTCAATCTTATGTAGACACTGAACTTGTCAAAGTTAAAATGACAATTGGTTATGTGAGGTCCATATTATAAGGTTTGTATATAGGTTTAACTCAGTGGTTGTGCGACACATTAAAGCACTCGATTTTCGGCCTGGCCGCCCATGAAAAGCCTCGTTTTTTGTTTGTTTTTATTCGACAGATTTTCTTTTTTGAGGTTTATTTGATGAGGTTTATAAGCTTTATGATTATAAATCACTGGTGTTATTAACCCGGCCTAGTTTTTTGACTATAAGTCGCTAGTATGAGATAAGATACAATCTGGTGTTTATTAACCCGACATGGCTTTTGACTATAAGTCGCCAGTTTGAGATAAGATAATATTCGGTGTTTATTAACCCGGCCCGGCTTTTTTTATAAACCGGCAATCTCTGATAATTACGAGTGCTCAAATTTTGGGTTATCACCTTTACCGCACTGGCTTGGTAAACCAATAGTGTGATCAAATATCACATGTTATGACATATTTTAAATCATATATGGTTATCATTCAGTTCAGCCTTGGTTATAAACTGTGATAGTTTCCTATGGTTTATATCGGGCATTATAACCCGTCCAGCGGTAAACCGCCAGGATACTTTTTCACCTATTGCATGCAGGAACAGATTCAAAATTGCTAATATCATAAAGCATACATGGCATATCTTAACATGGCGGATGAATAGTGTCTTGCACAGCAAATATGCACGATGGCATAGCAAAATAAGAGTTTAAAGCTAGCCTATTACAAGGCACTTGGTGCCCAAAAAGGATAATTGTTTTTAAGTCTTGTAGAAAGCAGATGATAAACCGGCCCCGGTTCATGAATCTTGGCCCGGCTAGCTTGAAGGTTGCGATTCATCCCTTGCCGGTTCGTCTTCCTCCTCCACCGTCTGGAGTTGGGTTTGGACCAGTCAAAGCCACACAAGGCGACGAACTCAGCTTCGTCTTCAATCAGATCAGACGGGTCAATATTTGGGGCAAAAAGTGTGCTTATGAATCGGCGGAATTAAATCCATCACTTTATACGAAGGAGTCTGCATATTCTGATTATCTGCGTCGTAAGCCGGCTGGTACTTGGAGAGGTTGGTCTCTTCAGTGATGATTGTTGCATGCGGACGAATCTCTTTGAGACAGGTGGCAAAGTCTTGCTAGTCAAAAGAATCTCCATCTTCCTTCAGACTAGGATACCCACTAGCTACATCTATCAGGTATAGTTCGGGTACCCATGCTTTGGCACGGCTCAAGGATGTTACAGCTCCGGCTCTAGCACAAGACCATTTGATTTCTTGAAACCTGGTGGGTAAGATGGACAGCTTCTTCAAAACATCACTTAACAGATTTGGTCCTTGATTCGTTGGGGAGATAGTAGTGAGAGTCCGCTGAGCTCCAGTGTATAATTTCTCAACCAAAGTATAAACCGCCTTGAGCTTCACCAGTGTATCTTGGCTAAGGTTGCTGCTCCAGGGACCTGAAAAAATTCAAAGATTGGTTAAGTGGTGGCTTACATTAAGACGGCATATACTTACTTTGGATGAATAACAAGGGGACTTATCGAAGATAGCAGAAACCATCTGAGACACACGGTGTTTTAAATTGGTGAGTTTAGTGGTAGCTTCTTCAAGAGTCGCCTCTGTTTTCTCAGCACAGTGTATCAAGGCAGTTTTTTCTTCAGCCCAAGCCTTTTTATCCTCATCAAAACTGGTCTTCAATTTTTCTGACTCAGACACACTGAATTGGAATTTTGATTCTGCCTTCCGGGTCTCATTTCCTTCAGCCGCCAGCCGAGTCTTGGCATCATTCAATTGAGACTCTAATTCAGTAGTAGCAGCCTGCATACAACACAAGTTTATCAAACATATTTCAAGGCAGATTACAGCAGTTAAGTCGCAAGCACTTTGCAAGAGAAACCACTTGGCACTTGGGGGCTAATGTCTGTCAACGTAATTTTTCAACAGAAATGGATTTTCTAAAGTCCCAAGTGCTTTGCAAGCAATAACACTTGGCACTTGGGGGCTAATGCATATTGCTTGTTTCTTCCTAAAGATGAGCCGGGTGAGCTGTCAATAATCTCAGCCGACTCATGGGGGCTATACAGTTCAGTTATGTTCTTTTACAGTGATCAATAGGACCGGCTCATTCATACTGATTAAACCGGCCCTTGGGGACTATACATGCAAAATTGTGATACTATCAGCATCCGGCTTAGTTGTAAACCGGACTTGGAGGGAGTCTAGGACAGAAGATTGTAAGTTTTTAAGTCTACAGATTATTCAGTCTTATCATAATCAGAAGACTTGGGGGCTGGTAGGATATATAACTTATATAAGCCGGAAACATACCTCATACTTCTTGTGCATCTGTTTGACCATCTCAATTTCTAAGTCACGGCTAGAGTGTACTTGACTGAGATAACCAGATAATACTTCACTATTACTCAATTGAGCATAGTGGGAGACATCGAACCTCACTTTCTGTCTTTCCCTGAATTCTTGTTTGGAAGAATGTCTCGCTAGTACAGTTGGATTCCCCGGCTCAGTAAACCTAGTGCCAGTGATTAAAACGTCATCAGTATGAGTTTCTGGCGGGTTAAGGGAGCTTGACGGTTCAGTGATTGACGGGTCAATATTAGTGTTGTCAACAGATAACTCAGGCATCTCAGGTTGAATATTGGGAGCAGGATCTTCTGGTTGTTCAGAGGCTTGTGATGCAGAAGTTGACTCGTCTGGTTCGGCGGCTTTAGGGGCTTCGGTCGGCTTTGTCACCTTCGCTTTCTTGTTGGGATTTGCTTGACCGCTAAAAAGAATTTGAACAAGTCAGCATAATGATAAAGATATAAAGGTACAGAAGAAGGATACTTATTCTTGCCTAGGGGAAGTCTTGAAAGACGACAGTTGAGTCTGCGATGAGTCGCCAGAGGAAGAACAGGAAATGTCCTGCAAAATGTAATCAAAGGAATTGAGTGTTTAATGGAAAGAAAACCACCGATAAATAAAAAAGTTAAGGTTAAAAAGAACCTCATTTTGGCGCTTCCGAGGAGTATTTGGTAAACCGGAGGCTAAATCTTCACCTCCACTGGTCCGGGTCTGGCGGCGGCTCTCATGTTGCTGTCGTTTTAAGAGAAAATGAGGATATAAATAAGCCAAGGGGCGTGAAGACCTTACTTTCCGGGTTACCCGTCGAAGTTTCTGCCTTGGTGAAGGTTCTGAGTTGGAGGAAATAATAGTTACCTCTTCTTCGACTGCTTGGCTAGCTCCTGTGTCATCCTGGCAATAGTCAGTGTCAATAAGGTGGTTAAAAAACAAGCCAAGAGAGTCCAGGGCTACCTCTAACTCAGAGATTTCGTCCAGCTTAAGCAGATGAAAGGCGCTTGGCTTCTTCTTAGACCTCCTGATAGTCTTTTTGGCGGCTTTTGCGGCAGTCCTATCCTTTTTGGCAGCCTCATGATCATATTTGGCTTTCCAGAAATTAGAGTTAGCCTGCAGAAGAATAACATAGTTGAGTTCACAAAGTTCCAGTTGTAGTGACAACTGTACGTCTGGTTAGGGAGGTTGAGATTCAACTCAGAAGACCGCATCTTCACCTTATTCCCCTTGAGCAAAGGACACATAGTCCTCTCCCAATCACTCTGGTAAGTCTTTAGGGTAGACTTCCAAACCTTCACAGACTTCGTTCACCGGCGATCCACAATGACTCTTGGAAGCTCAGATCACGACGCCTAACCGGCTGGAGGATTCACAGTCCTCAAGTGTAACAAGTCTTCAGGTCACACAGACAGAAAGACTTCAGTGATGCCTAACACTCTTTGGCTCTGGGTGTTTTGGGATTTGTCCTTGAAAGGATATCTCTCAAATGCTTCGGAGGTGGGTTGCTCTCAAACGACAAAAGTCGTGCACTAACTCTGAGTAGCCACCAATTTATGGTGTAGGTGGTGGGTTATTTATAGCCAGGAGGCAACCCGACCTGATTTGTCTGAAATGACCCTGGGTCACTAAGGAACTGACACGTGTCCAACTGTCAGATTTCAAACGCACGTGGCAGCTTGGCTTGGGCTACAAGTAAAGCTGACTCATCCGGCTTTGGATAAGATTTGCTCTCATTGTCTTCGCTCGAAGACATAGGATTTGGTTGAGCATCACTTCAGTCACTCTGACTTTATTCACTTGGACCCCACTTAACAGTACGGTGGTTCCTATGACTCAACAAAGAAGAAAAGGAAACTACGAAACAACTATGTCTTCGTACTCCATAGTCTTCATACGATGTCTTCTCATGTCATAGTCTTCAATGTGAATCTCTTCACAAACCATCATTGTCTTCAATGTCTTCACACATTTTTAGGGGTCATTTCTGATAGATAAACTGAATCAATGAAGGATTACTACCTGTGTTATCCTGCAATTCTCACAAACACATTACTCCCTCAACCAGGTTTGTCGTCAATACTTCAAAACCAACCAGGGGTGGCACTAGATGCACTTACACTTGGCAAATCCAGTCTCTCAAATGCCCGCGGACGCATCTGGGCGTGTCCACTGGCACTTACTGAGCACCCCTCAAATAATGTAATCCACATCCGGACACCTCAATTACCATATCTTAAACCCATATAAACTCATGCAACTATGTCGACGCACACGCATCATCCGGCTACTCCATCACACTACACTAAACATGTGATTGGACTACCAAATTTTGGCATGTTTGGCTATGCTGAAGTTCATCCAGGTTGCCCTTGCCCTTCCCGGCACCCTTACCGTCCTTCTCACGAAAGTACATCGAAGATGCAGTATGGATCGAGCCGGACCTGCTCGCCGTAGGAGCTATCCTCGTCGTTGTTGTCCTCATTCGGTGGCAGTCCGGCCATGGCACGGACCGCCCGATTCTACTATTGGGCGAGGGCGCGCGTGTTTCTCTGCTGGCGTTTCTTCATAATGCGGGCGCAGATGGCTTCCTCCTCTATGGCCGCCCACTCCGCCGCCATTTCCGCCGCGATGCAGACCTTGGCGGTCCTTATCCTGTCCTTCCCACGGCGTGCCGCCTGTTCCCAGTGGGACGCATACTCTGCCTGACCGGTGATGGGGAAGGAGAGGTGTTCCGGCCGGGACCACGAGGATCCAGCGCCAAAGGACCCGAGCGCCCCCATGAGCCGATGCTATGAGGCCGCGACACACGGGTCCGTTCGTCGGCCGGGCGTTGTCCTCTCGGGAGCGGCGGAGTGCAATGCGGATTGCCATTGCCTTCTCCAACCCACATGGATGACACCACAGTCAATGGATCCAGACTGGTCGGAGTCTGATCCACTGCCTGCCATGGCGGAGAAGGCCGAAAAACCGCCGGAGGTGAGCTCGAGTGACAAAGGGGAGTGAAGTGAAGTGGCTAGGGTTTGCTCCGGCGAGCGGCTGGGGAGGAATATAAGTGGGGTTGGATGGGCCAGCATGTGCCGGGTCCGACGTGGCGGGCGTGCCTGGGCGCGCCCGGGCGCACCCATATCTGCCTCATATTTGGGCTAGATATGGAGGTGCCGGTCAGCTCGGACGTTTGAGGTCCATTTAGGCGTCCGTTTGGGTCGAAAAAACGTGATCGAACGGCCCGCTCAAACGTATGAGGAGGGTTTAAGAGGTCCGGCTATAGATGCTCTTAGTCGTGTAGTGAACGAGATCAAGCTTAAATTTAAGGCAATGGAAACCCGGTAAAATGTATAAAACGGTCAATTCAGAGTCGTCTTTACACGTCCATGGCTCTGAAACGAAAAGGAGACGATATCTTGCGAGCAGCGCCGATACGAACCAAAGCGAGGGGCACTATGGCCGTCCCTATCCGCTGGGCTGACGTGGCAGCTCTGGGGCCACCAGGTGCTGGTCAGGGCCTTGACCGCCTGGGACTGGGAGCGATCCCGTGTGGCGACGGCCCGTGTGGCCCTTGAGCCGTAGGCGCAGGCGCAGGACACGTGCGGAAGGCGACGACGGGGTCATCGTCCCCTCCCCTCCGATCGGGACGAGAGAGGCCTCTGGCGCATCTGCGTTTGCCCGGTTGGACGATGGCGACTGCGACGGTCCGGTCGGCACCGCAGTCCCTCCCCTGGTCGTACGCCGTCTCCCCCGAACATGTGGGGCGCCAGTGCTCGGCCGACGCATGCCCGGTCCCGGCGCAAGGACCGGATCCCTTGCGTTTTCATGGGGGAAAGGGACGGATCGTGTGCTGCGCTCAAGATTTATTTTGAAGAGGTAAATACACGGGCAATCATAGAACTTGCACGTGACGGTTAGTTTGGTGCATAAACTTGTAAAATACATATTTCTAGTCATCAAACTTGCGTGGGCGTGCAAATACGATGCTTTCTACCATACCGCGGCGTGCCAACATTACATGGGCCCGCTGTCAGTGGCTGAGGAGGTGGGTAATCCGCATGTGTTTTTTTTCAAAAAGCACCCTTGCATTTCATTTATTTACACAGAAAATTCTGAAGTAAAACAGAAAAAAAGGATGGATCAGTATGGATGGGATTCGACCACACCTGCAATTCAATTGCATATTGCCCGCCAATCGGCTAACTGACGTCTGACCTCTAACGTGCACAATTAGCTTTATATAAGAGGACCGTCCTAATTAAAATAGAAATCAAAACCAGAAAAGGGTTGGTGAAAAGGTGGAAGCCCCGGTTCGAACCATCCGGCCACAATGACACATAAAAAGATAAACACAATTTATCTTATGTATTTTGCTTTCGGTTTTTTCTATGTAAGAAAACAACTTGTATCCTAGATAAATTTTTGGGACAGATTGACTAGATTTCTCTTTTGAATTTGAGTATTTTTCGGAAGAGGTAAATACATCAGGAGTCATAGAACTTGCACGTGACGGTCAGTTTGGTGCATAAACTTGCAAAATACGTGTTTCTGGTCATCAAACTTGCGTGGACGTGCAAATACGGTCACATTTCCCGTACACGGATATATTCACTGCTTACATGGCATGCCAGCATGGCCGGGGTCCATTGTCAGTGGCTGAAGCGTTGTGCATGTAATATTTTTTGTAGAAGCACCCTCAAGTTTTTTAAAACTTCGTACAAAAGCCCTCCAACACAGGTAATGTTAAATAGTATCCCGCTGGGTCCTGCCCGTCAGTGTGCGTTGTGAATAATTTGGACTAGAAAATAGGTCTGAGGGAGTTCGAACCACCGACTAGCTGTAATAGCGCTAGAGTAGTAACCACACCACCGTTGTTGTTTACACGGACTACCAATGTCTAGATCCTTTAGGCTAAATAAAAGGTACACATTTAGAATTATATTTTCTTTTGTCAACATTTTAAAATTTAAATTATTAAAATTCAAACATATTTTCCGCTGATTTGTCTGAAAGGAAATTACGGACATTCAGTCTGCACTATATTTTGCTTTTTAGATTTTGTAACTTAAAATTATTAGAATTCAAGCAAATTTTTAGTTAACTTGTCTGGAAAATTTACGTACATTCATTCTCGCCTATATTTTTCAATCTAGTTTTCCAATTTAAAATTATTCAAATTCAAACAAAATTTTGTTGATTTGTTCGAAAGAAATTTATGTACATTCATTATGTACTATATTATCTTTTGTTTGGGTTATTCAAATTCTTAAAAAGGTTGTTTTGTCAAAAAAATGTACATTCATTCTGACCTATATTTTCTTTAATCAAGATTTTTAAATTTAAAGTTATTCGAATTCAAACAGAATTTTCTTTTGATTTGTCCAAAGGAAATTATTTACATTCATTCTAAAGTACACTTTACTTTATATAGGTTTTTTAATTTAAAAGTATTCAATTTCAAACAAAAAATTAGTTAATTTGCCCGCAAACATACATTAATTCTGCACTATATTTTGTTTTATCTAGATTTTCTAATATATTTTTTTGAATTCTAAGCGCATCTGTAGCAAACCCCTCATATCACGCTGACCCATAAAATAATCGCGAGTTTACGATTTTGCGCCAAAAAGTTGTCTGAATAGACACTGTAAACAAACTATAAGGGTCCGCATATAAGGGGTCTGCTACAGATACTCTAACGGAAATTGGTTGATTTGTCCGTAAAAAATACATGCATTCATTCCGAAAAGAGCCCCTGGCTCGTCTTCGTCTGGAGCCGCTTCGCGCTCCTGAGGAAGCTCGGCGTGACAGCGCCCAAGGTGGTGAAGGAGTTTCTGTTATGCCGTGTTGCTCCCCTTCAACGCCACTCTCGCCGGATGTGGGCCTTCCGTGGGCGCGAGGATAGCATGAGACTCCAAGAAGAGGACCTGGCTCCCGCGGCGCTGAAGTCGACGCTCTTGACCTTGGCCGGGGACCCCAACCCCGGCAACGTCCGGCAGGGAGGGGCCTTGCTGTATCTCTGCAAAAGCAGGTCCGACTTCGTGAAGCAGATGCCCGTCTTTGATGAGTGGGGGCTGCGCCCCGCCGGCCTCCAGGGACCTCGCGAGAATCCAATGATGGTGACTGCCCTTCCAATCGGCCAAGGCGACTCCTCCTCAAGTGGTGGAGCAGGGAGGCAGGAGGCACCGGAGGCCGAGGGGGCTCCTGATAAGGTGGCAGCGCCGGGTGATGCTCGCGAGGGGACAACTCCTGGGACCCGTGCCGCTGTGGCTGAAGGTGGCAAGCAGCTGCTCCCGGCGCCCGGGGCTGAGGCCTCGGAGGCCTCAGCCATGTCTTCTGGCGAGGTGATGGACGGCCCGCGCTAGGCAGGCGCCCCTGACGTGGATCGCTCCGATGCTCCATCTTCGTCATAGGTTGATCCTTGTGCTCTTCTCTTGGGTCGCATCCGCGTGGACTTTGAGGCCCTCCGGAGGAAGAGGGAGGCCCTGGGTGATGACTTCCCTTGTCGCGTGCTGAAGCGCAGGAAGTACTTCGCCACTAACGAGTAAGTCTTCTCCCTCTCTGGCTTCTGATCCTCTTGTTGCTTTCACTGATCCTTGCTCCGCAGGCCCCTTCCGGCCGAGCTCGCGGAAGTAGCAGAGGTGCCGCCTCCTTTGGCTTCGTCCCCTCTACCATCCTCAAATGCTCTGAACAGCGCTGCCCTTGTGGTGAGGACGACTAAAGGGGTGGACCACCCCGAGGTGCACCGTGGCCCTCCATTCCCCCCGATTTTCCTTTGCGGGCCCTCTCGGGGGATAGCCAGTCTACCGTGGGCTTCTCGTCTGGTCGTGGACTGCGACTGGTTGAGGTGCCCCCGTGTGCCCTTCATCTAGAGACGGGCTGGCTCCAGGCTGGGCTTATGGTGCGGCGCGCCCGCCCGTCGCGAGGGCGCCAGCCTCCAGCCCCCTGCCCGGAGGAACGATGATTCGTGGCCCCCGGCGCTTGCTTGGGGCGGATGATGGTGTGGAAGACGTGCTTGAGCGCGCCCGGGAGCGCCGCGCTCGCCGCCAAGGGTTCCTTCGAAGGGCGACCGACGCGGTGAACTTGCTTGGGGAGGAGCTTGCTGACGAAGACGCGCGCCTAGAGGCCGAGGGCCTGCGCCTGGCCGCAGGGAGGCGCGAGCTGGAGGCCGCCATCGCCCTCGCACACCGTCAGCGTGATCTTGACGATGAAGAAGCGAAGGCGTCGCTGGAGGCCTCTCGAGTGGCCCGATCCCAGGCCGCCGAGGAGGCCCGAGGAGCTGATCGGCGGCGAGAGGCGGCGGAGGAGCGGGCTCGTGAGCTCCTGGTCTGGTGCCACTCACTAGAGGAGCAAGCGGAGTTGCGCGAATTGGCCCTTGCGTCGATGCGGGTGGCCTCCGGCGACCCAGCTGAGCTCCAGAAGCGTGAAGAAGCGTTGACGCTGGAAGCCGCCGAGTGCACCCGTGAGTACGAGCGGCTGGAGACGAGGGAGCACTTGGTGACGCAGGCGGAGGACGATGTCGCCGCACGGGAAGCTCGTGTCCTGGAGGAGGTCAGACGTCGGGTGGCGATGGCGCGCCAAGACCTTGAGTGCGAGTTCGAGAGGAGGCTGGAGTTGATCCGGGTAGAAGCTGAAGGGAGGACCGCAGTCTTGAGGGCCAAGCGGGAGGAGGCGACGCGGCTGGCCGACGCCTCCCGGGCCGCCCTTGAGGTAGCGCGAGGGGAGTTAGCCGCCTCCCAGGCCGAGGTGCTCCGTCTTCGCCAGCGGGTGGAGGAAGCTGAGGGCGTCGCACGCCAGAACGCAGATGAGATATGTTAGCGGCAGGTCCTAGAGCACATGCACGGCCCCATGCTCACTACGCTCCGGGAGAGGGCTAGCGCAGCCTTGGGCAACATCTGTGAGGCTGCTGTTGGCGAGCCGCACTCAGCCAACTATGCTAGCAACCTTCAGTTTTTCACTGCCGTGGTGACGCAGCTGGAGGCGCGGGAGGCCAGGGCCGACAGGTTGGTGGAGGAGAGGAGCCGCGCCCTGCTGGGGCGCGCCTTTTCCCATGACTTCAGTCATCTCCTGAACATGGATTCCCACTTCGATTTTGACGCCGTCATTGCCCCAGTTCCCCAGGCCGTCTGAGGCGACCTGGCGCACTGGGTGGAAGACAATGTGGACGCCCTTGTCAGGGCCTTCGCTTCGGATGATGACGATGTGATCATGGCTGCTGGCGTGGGCGGTGTGGTGAACGTCCCTGGCGCCGCTGGTGGTGACGCAGACGACGATGGCGAGTTCGGCGACGCCAGCGACGGCTCGGGAGGTGCTTCCGAGGATGCATTGGGGGATTGGTCCAACTGAGTGTGTATCGCTCCTGTTTTTTTACCCTGCATGTATAGAACTCAGGCTTTTGACCTGATGGCTGTGAGAGCATTTTGGGAGGGGAAGCCCCTCATGTAAAACCTGTGTTCATCATATTAGTGGTTTTCATATTGCACGAGCACCCGCGCCTAGTGGCTGGCTGGTTTACTTTGTTTCGCGCTAGCCCCGAAGCAGCCTGTGGGAGGGCGTGACATCTGGGGTGTTCTTTAGTTGAATCCGTGGGATATGAGAGTGTCGCCGGCGGGGAGCTTCATAGGCGTTGGCCTTTTCACAGGCTCTGGGCCTTTTCCCAAAATGCGATGGCTTCACACGCACTCGCCTTGCTTCACAGGCTCTGGGCCTTTTCCAAAACGTGATAGCTTTACAGGCACTCGCCTTGCTTCACAAGCTCCGGGCCTTTTCCAAAACACGATAGCTTCACAGGCACTCGCCTTGCTTCACAGGCTCCGGGCCTTTTCCAAAACGCGATAGCTTCACAGGCACTCGCCTTGCTTCACAGGCTCCGGGCCTTTTCCAAAACGCGATAGCTTCACAGGCACTCACCTTGCTTCACAGGCTCCGGGCCTTTTCCAAAACGCGATAGCTTCACAAGCACTCGCCTTGCTTCACAGGCTCTGGGCCTTTTCCAAAACGCGATAGCTTCACAGGCACTCGCCTTGCTTCACAGGCTCTGGGCCTTTTCCAAAACGCAATAGCTTCACAGGCACTCGCCTTAATTCACAAGCTCTGGGCCTTTTCCAAACACGGCAACCTCCGCAGGCACCCGAAGGTCCTCCCGAGAGGGAGCAACAGCGGCAGTTTGGGTTGCGCACGAGCCAGGCCTGACCGGACTCGCGAGGGGCTCGCGAGGGGAGGCAGCTGTGGCGAAGCGGTAACCATAACGCGAGAAATGGCTCGAGTGAGAATAAGCACCCCTTCCCCGAACACACGCAAATCTCAAATTCGAATCCAACTTAAATCCAGCGGGGGAAAAGCTACAGCCAAAGGGAAAGGCAATGAAAGCAGACAAAAGGCCGCGTCCGGCACCTAATCTTGTCTTGGACGTCTTCTCACCAGCGCGCAGCTAAGTGCTGTCCACTGGGCGTGGGAGGGAGCCCCAGGGCCTGAGGCGGGCACCCCTGAGACTCCGGGGCGTGTACAGCCCCACTCATTATTATGTGAGAGTGTCACGGGGCGGCGAGCTTCACAGGCACCGGGCCTTCTTCACAGGTACTGGCCTTGCTTCATATCGCCAAACGAGGGCCCCGCCTTGCGCCACACTCTAGTGCCATCAGCAACGACCGGAACCCAGGACGCCGCTCGATGGGGTAGAGCAGTCGCCAGCGGTTCCCCCGACGACCACAGGTCCTCCGCCAGGGGCAGGCCCTGAGGCACCTCCCCAGCAGAGGGCCTACCTCCTGAGAACGCCTTGCTCCGAATGCCGTGGTGGTGATGTCGAATCTCGGCCCCTCTCCTGCAGCCCCCTGCGCCCTCCTCCCGAGGGGTAGGAGACTGTGGGAGCGGGGCAGCTGCTTGCCGCGGCGACCTGCACCTCCTGCGATCCATGGTTAGCGTATACCTGCTCCTGAAGAATTAGCGATGCCTGAGAATCGTTGCCTCCAGCGTGGCCAGCGGGACCGTTCCGGGGCCCCTGGAAAGGCTCAGCTTCCAGTGCCTCGTCCCTCCAGCTTGGGCCGAGGAGCGAGCCTTGTCCATTCTCGTGAGGGTGTCCTTGGTCCATCATGAGGGGCACGTATTCCTCCAACGCCGTCATCCCGAATGCCACGCTGTGATGCCCCGCATGCCACGCGGTCCCGCCTGTCACGCCCACTGTGGGGTGGTAACGCGGCAGCCTGCTGGGGCCACGGGTCGCGTTGAGTCCTTCTTCGCGGGGCGGGGGCGGGGGCAGCATCGCCGCCGGTCCAGTGCTGATAGCTTCACTGGCGTCGGCGTAGCCTTGGAGCCCGCAGGCGCGCGCAGAGCCCCCGCGCGGGTCGCCCTGGGCTTGAGATGGGATCTGGGTGGAGAAGGGGTGAGCCCCCGAGGCGGCGAAGCCCAGGAGCTCCACCACTCGCTCCAGAAGCACGTCGTGGCCGCCCTCCAGCAATCTGCACCACAGCAGCTCCCGGGCCACCGTGAGCGCGGCCCTCGAGTTCGCCTACTCCCGGTGGGTGTACGGTGTCGTGGTCGCAGCGTGATTGGAAGCCCTTGCTGCCGACCGTGCCTGCCGCGGCGTAAGAGTTGTCGAAGTCTGTCCGCGTCACCCGCGGCGCGCAGCGCCCTGCGGACCGCGAGCTGCCTGGGGCACGGGGTCGCCCGAGGCGAGCGGTTCCGCGCGGGCGGGCCATGCAGCCCATGGGTCGGGGTTGCCCTCCTGGTCGCCGGGCATGGTGATGACGACGCGACGGGGCACGGAGCGGTGGAAGACAAATTCCGGCACACCCCTACCTGGCGCGCCAAATGTCGGATTTTGGGTTCCCGCAGACCCTTAAGGTTCGAACACTGGGGTGCACGCGGAGATTACGCCTTCTACCTCCCCGCCTCGCAAAGATCTAAACTACTGAAAGAACTACACAAGGGACATCAGATTTATACTGGTTCGGGCCACCGTTGTGGTGTAATACCCTACTCCAGTGTGTGGTTGGTGGATTGCCTCTTGGGGCTGACGATGATGAACAATACAAGGAAGAACAGCCTTGCGACATTCTGTTCTTGGCTGGGGTGATGAACTGCTAGGAGGAGTTCAGCCACCTTCTCTCTTCTCTCTCTCTCTCTGCTTGCAAACCGAATGAACCAACCGACCGAACCCCCTTGCTATGTGGGCGGCTGGTCCTATTTATAGAGGCCATGGTCCTCTTCCCAAATATTGAGCGGGAAGGGAGCCAACAATGGCGGGCTAATTTGAAGGGGGGCAGCAAGTATCAACTATCCTGACAAAAGCAGTCTTCGCCTGCGCAAAGCTCTGGTGATGACACTGTCTTGGGCTCCACGGTGACCTCCGCCTCGTAGCCCTCCTGTTCTTGGTCTCGTTGCACCGAAATGGCAACCTTTGCCTGATGCCTCGGTACTCCGCGGCTGCACTTGCCCCCTTTGCATCAAAGAGGAAAGAAGGACGCTGCGCGCGCTGGCACCCGCCTGGCGCCCTGAGTCGTCATGGCTTGCGTCACGGGCACCTCGCGAGGTACCCCGCCTTGATTTCTCCGCCTCCTCGCGAGCCAGCCTGACGAGGCCGTGCCTGAGGAAGCTTCGTGTCGTCCGGCTCGCGAGGCTTGGCCCCTCGCGAGGGTCTTGAGTCTTGTGTTTGATGAAGATGGGCCGTGCTGGGCCTCCTTTGTGCCACGCCGCAGGCCGCAGGCAGGCAAGTCTGGGGACCCCCGTTCCCAGAACACCGACAGTAGCCCCCGGGCCCAAGGCGCGCCCGGGCTTGGCCGTGCCGAGAGGCGAAAGGGCAAGGGCGAAGCATCGCGGGCCCTAACAGCCTGCAGCCTTTGGGCGCCGCGCGGCGGTTGATGGGACATGGGCGGCACTGTTCCCCCACGCCCCCTTATTCTGCGCCCTGCTAGACAGACTTGTAGTTGCACACAGTCGCTCCCCTTCCTGTTGCTCGAGTGTCCCCTGTTCCTCCTTCCTTCGAACGCCTGCTCCCGCCTCCAATCCAATCTCGAATCTTCCCCCTCCTTCCCATCGCCATGACTCCGACGAGGAAGGAGAGAGGGGAGAAACCCATGCCTCCGTCTTGTGCGCCGCCATCGGTGGCCCCCGCCGTCGGCCAGTCGACCGTACTCAATCAAGAGTGCCTGGACAGGGACAGCTTGGCTCTAGCCACCTTCTTCAATGAGTGCGGGAGGACGACGGCCTGGCCCGCGTCCCACTTCTCCATCGACAGGATAGCAACCGAGGTCCCATGTTTTGCCGACGCCTTGTGTGCGGGTCTGGTTCCCCCTTCTCTGATTTCTTCAATGCCGTGCTCTCCCATTATCAGATCCACATGATGCATCAAAGTCCTGAGTCCATCACCCTCCTTTCGGTCTTCGCCTTTGTTTGCGAAGCCATGGTGGGCATCCCTCCTTCGGTTGCCTTGCTGCGCCACTTCTTCTCGCTGCACCTTGTCGACCCTTCCCAATGCTGGGCGTGCGTGAGCTTTGCTGCCGAGCCCGAGACCGAGGCCTCTGGGATTGACTTCAAACTCCCCCTGCCCGCGGTTGGGTTCTGCGAGCGGTGGTTGTATGTGGACGCAGGGGTGCCCAGCCCCCTGCTATCGGAGCCGACCTCGCCTGCTGTCCCCAATTCGGGTTGGGGCCAGGAGACGCTCAAGAGCCCCCGGCTCGTCTTCGTCTGGAGCCGCTTCGCGCTCCTGAGGAAGCTCGGCGTGACAGCGCCCAAGGTGGTGAAGTTCTGTTATGTCGTGTTACTCCCCTTTAACGCCACTCTCGCCGGATGTGGGCCTTCCGTGGGCACGAGGATAGCATGAGACTCCAGGAAGAGGACCTGGCTCCCGCAGCGCTGAAGTCGACGCTCTTGACCTCGGCCGGGGACCCCAACCCCGGCAACGTCTGGCGGGGAGGGGCCTTGCTGTATCTCTGCCAGAGCAGGGCCGACTTCGTGAAGCAGATGCCCGTCTTTGATGAGTGGGGGCCTGCGCCCCGCCGGCCTCCAGGGACCTCGCGAGAATCCAATGGTGGTGACTTCCCTTCCAATCGGCCAAGGCGACTCCTCCTCAAGTGGCAGAGCAGGGAGGCAGGAGGCGCCGGAGGCCGAGGGGGCTCCTGATGAGGTGGCAGCGCCGGGTGATGCTCGCGAGGGGACAGCTCCTGGGACCCGTGCCGTTGTGGCTGAAGGTGGCAAGCAGCTGCTCCCGGCGCCCGGGGCTGAGGCCTCGGAGGCCCCAGCCGCATCTTCTGGCGAGGTGATGGACGGCACGCGCCAGGCAGGCGCCCCTGACGTGGATCGCTCCGATGCTCCGTCTTCGTCGCAAGTTGATCCTTGTGCTCTTCTCTTGGGCCGCTTCCGCATGGACTTTGAGGCCCTCCGGAGGAAGAGGGAGGCACTAGGTGATGACTTCCCTTATCGCGTACTGAAGCGCAGGAAGTACTTCGCCACTGATGAGTAAGTCTTCTCCCTCTCTGGCTTCTGATCCTCTTGTTGCTTTCACTGATCCTTGCTCCATAGGCCCCTTCCGGCCGAGCTCGCGGAAGTAGCAGAGGTGTCGCCTCCTTTGGCTTCGCCCCCTCTACCGTCCTCAAATGCTCCGAACAGCTCTGCCCTCGTGGTGAGGGCGACTGAAGGGGTGGACCACCCCGAGGTGCACCGTGGCCCTCCATTCCCCTCGATTTTTCTTCGCGGGCCCTCTCGGGGGATAGCCAGTCTACCGTGGGCTTCTCGTCTGGTCGTGGACTGCGACTGGTTGAGGCGCCCCCTGCACCCTTCATCTGGAGATGGGCTGGCTCCAGGCTGGGCTTCTGGTGCGGCGCGCCCGCCCGTCGCGAGGGCGCCAGCCTCCAGCCCCCTGCCCGGAGGAACGATGATTCGTGGCCCCCGGCGCTTGCTTGGGGCAGATGATGGTGTGGAAGACGTGCTTGAGCGCGCCCGGGAGCGCCGCGCTCGCCGCCAAGGGTTCCTTCAAAGGGCGACCAACGTGGTGAACTTGCTTGGGGAGGAGCTTGCTGACGAAGACGCGCGCCTGGAGGCCGAGGGCCTGTGCATGGCCGCAGGGAGGCGCGAGCTGGAGGCCGCCATCGCCCTCGCACGCCGTCAACGTGATCTTGACGATGAAGAAGCGAAGGCGTCGCTGGAGGCCTCTCGAGTGGCCCGATCCCAGGCCGCCGAGGAGGCCCGAGGAGCTGATCGGCGGCGAGAGGCAGCGGAGGAGCGGGCTCGTGAGCTCCTGGCCTGGTGCCACTCACTGGAGGAGCAAGCGGAGTTGCGCCAATTGGCCCTTGCGTCGAGGCGGGTGGCCTCCGGCGACCCAGCTGAGCTCCAGAAGCGTTAAGAAGCGTTGACGCTGGAAGCCACCGAGCACACCCGCGAGTATGAGCGGCTGGAGATGAGGAAGCGCTTGGTGACGCAGGCGGAGGACGATGTCGCCGAACGGGAAGCTCGTGTCCTGGAGGAGGTCGGACGTCGGGTGGCGATGGCGCACCAAGACCTTGAGCGCGAGTTCGAGAGGAGGCTGGAGTTGATCCGGGTCGAAGTTGAAGGGAGGACCGCAGTCTTGAGGGGCAAGCGGGAGGAGGCGACGCGGCTGGCCGATGCCTCCCGGGCCGCCCTTGAGGTAGCGCGAGGGGAGTTAGCCGCCTCCTAGGCCGAGGTGCTCCGTCTTCACCAGCGGGTGGTGGAAGCTGAGGGCGTCGCGCGCCAGAACATGGATGAGATATGTCAGCGGCAGGTCCTGGAGCACATGCACGGCCCCATGCTTGCTACGCTTCGGGAGAGGGCTAGCGCAGCCTTGGGCAACATCTGTGAGGCGGCTGTTGGTGAGCCTCGCATAGCCAACTATGCTGGCAACCTTCAGTTTTTCACTGTCGTGGTGACGCAGCTGGAGGCGCGGTCGGCCAGGGCCGACAGGTTGGTGGAGGAGAGAAGCCGCGCCCTGCCCGGGCGCGCCTTTTCCCGTGTCTTCAGTCATCTCCTGAACATGGATCCCCACTTCGATTTTGACGCCGTCATCACCCCAGTTCCCCAGGCCGTCCGAGGCGACCTGGCGCTCTGGGTGGAAGACAACATGGACGCCCTTGTCAGGGCCTTCGCTTCGGATGATGACGACGCGATCGTGGCTGCTGACGTGGGCGGTGCGGTGAACGGCCCTGGCGCCGCTGGTGGCGACGCAGACGACGATAGCGAGTTCGGCGACGCCAGCGATGGCTCAGGAGGTGCTTCCGAGGATGCATTGGGGGATTGGCCGGACTGAGTGTGTATCACTCCTGTTTTTTAACCCTGCATGTATAGAACTCAGGCTTTTGACCTGATGGCTGTGAGAGTATTTTGGGAGGGGAAGCCCCTCATGTAAAACCTGTGTTCATCATATAAGTGGTTGTCATATTGCACGAGCGCCCGCGCCTAGCGGCTGGCTGGTTTACCTTTGTTTCGCACTAGCCCCGAAGCAGCCTGTGGGAGGGCGTGACATCTGGGGTGTTCTTTAGTTGAATCCGTGGGATATGAGAGTGTCGCCGGCGCGGAGCTTCACAGGCGTTGGCCTTTTCACAGGCTCTGGTCCTTTTTCCAAAATGCGATGGCTTCACAGGCTCTGGGCCTTTTCCAAAACGCGATAGCTTCACAGGCACTCGCCTTGCTTCACAGGCTCGGGGCCTTTTCCAAAACGCGATAGCTTCACAGGCACTCGCCTTGCTTCACAGGCTCCGGGCCTTTTCCAAAACGCGATAGCTTCACGGGCACTCGCCTTGCTTCACAGGCTCCGGGCCTTTTCCAAAACGCGATAGCTTCACAGGCACTCGCATTGCTTCACAGGCTCCGGGCCTTTTCCAAAACGCGATAGCTTCACAGGCACTCGCCTTGCTTCACAGGCTCCGGGCCTTTTCCAAAACGCGATAGCTTCACAAGCTCCGGGCCTTTTCCAAAACGCGATAGCTTCACATGCACTCACCTTGCTTCACAGGCTCCGGGCCTTTTCCAAAACGCGATAGCTTCACAGGCACTCACCTTGCTTCACAGGCTCCGGGCCTTTTCCAAAACGCGATAGCTTCACAGGCACTCGCCTTGCTTCACAGGCTCCGGGCCTTTTCCAAAACGCGATAGCTTCACAGGCTCTGGGCCTTTTCCGAACAGGGTAACCTCCTCAGGCACCCGAAGGTCCTCCCGAGAGGGAGCAACAGCGGCAGTTTGGGTTGCGCACGAGCCAGACCTGACCGGACTCGCGAGGGGCTCGCGTGGGGAGGCAGCTGTGGCGAAGCGGTAACCAGAACGCGAGAAATGGCTCGAGCGAGAATAAGCACCCCTTCCCCGAACACACGCAAATCTCAAATTCGGATCCAACTTAAATCCAGCGGGGGAAAAGCTACAGCCAAAGGGAAAGGCAATGAAAGCAGAGAAAAGGCCGCATCCGGCACCTAGTCTAGTCTTGGACGTCTTCTCACCAGCGCGCAGCTAAGTGTTGTCCACTGGGCATGGGAGGGAGCCCCAGGGCCTGAGGCCGGCACCCCTGAGACTCCGGGGCATGTACAACACCACTTATTATTACGTGAGAGTGTCACGGGGCGGCGAGCTTCACAGGCACTGGCCTTGCTTCATATCGCCAGACGAGGGCCCCGCCTTGCGCCACACTCTAGTGCCATCAGCAACGACCGGAACCTAGGACGCCGCCCGATGGGGTAGAGTGGTCGCCAGCGGTTCCCCCGACGACCACGGGTCCTCCGCCAGGGGCAGGCCCTGAGGCACCTCCCCAGCAAAGGGCCTACCTCCTGAGAACGCCTTGCTCCAAACGCCACGGTGGTGATGTCGGATCTCGGCCCCTCTCCTGCAGCCCCCTGCGCCCTCCTCCCGATGGGTAGGAGAGTGTGGGAGTGGGGCAGCTACTTGCCGCGGCGACCTGCACCCCCTGCGATCCATGGTTAGCATATACCTGCTCCTGAAGAATTAGCGGTGCCTGATAATCGTTGCCTCTAGCGTGGCCAGCGGGACCGTTCCGGGGCCCCTGGAAAGGCTCAGCTTCCAGTACCTCGTCCCCCTAGCTTGGGCCGAGGAGCGAGCCTTGTCCGTTCTCGTGAGGGTGTCCTTGGTCCTTCATGAGGGGCACGTATTCCTCCGACGCCGTCATCCCGAATGACACGCCGTGATGCCCCGCATGCCACGCGGTCCCTCCTGTCACGCCCACTGCAGGGTGGTAACGCGGCAGCCCGCTGGGGCCGCGGATCGCGTAGTCCTTCTTCTTCGTGGGCCGGGGGCAGCGCCGCCGCCGGTCCGGTGCTGACAGCTTCGCTGGCGTCGGCGTAGCCTTGGAGCCCGCGGGCGCGCGAGGAGCCCCCGCGCGGGTCGCCCTGGGCTTGAGATGGGAGCACGGCGGCGGCGAAGTTGACCGGTGCGTTGCTACTGAAGGAGTTCCTGGAGCACCAGCTGGCTCCACTCCGGCGGTACTCACCTCCAATGTGGAGGCCTCACCCGAGCCCCCTCGGCCTTGAGCGATGAAGATCTGGCCGCGGTCCTCCAATCTCTGGTAGGGGGCGAGGTGGCAAGGTTGGAGCACGCTCCCAAGCCCTTGTTCCTTCGCGACGACTGGGAGCAGGTGGTGAAGTCCATGCCCGTTTTTAACGGGGACGGGCTCGTGCCCGTGCCAGCTTCTGACGGACTGGTGGACGTGCCCTCCGACGACTCCAGCAAGGAGGAGGATGAAGAGGAGCGGGGAAAGGGGCCCGACTCCGAGGCGACCGATGGAGAGTCGAGGGCCCCCCTCCCCCGGCGCAGGCCCCGCAGTCTCTGCCTTTCTTCGAGCGATGAAGACGAGGATGGAGACAAGCAGGTCGGCGGGAGCTTGCCCCCGATCCCGAAGAAGGATAGGACCGGGCTGATCTCCCGCGGGCCTGCCCCCGCCCCGAGACAGTCTGCGGACGCGCCTTCTGCTTCCGAGGTTGACCCTTCTAGCCGGCTGTCAGGCTTCAAGTTTGGCCGGAGGCTTCCCGAGCTCACCGGCGATGACCCGTAAGTGCTTGACCCTTATCTTTATTTCTTGTTCCGCTGCCGAGGCTTGACGTTCGCATCTCTTGAATAGGCAGGAGCCCGTGGCGAAGAAGCCGAAGGGGGCTCCTGAGGCTCCATCCGCGGCAGCGCCTCCGCCTGCGGAGGAGGGTGATCGTGGCGCGCGGGCTTCTCCCGCCCGGTCATCCTTGCGAGGAAAGGCCGAGCTGGCCGGGGCGAGCTCAGCCCCCGTGGCCCAAGTGACTCCTGTGGTGCCTTTGCCCACTGCCGCCACCACAGCCGCTGGGGTGCAGCAGGCTCCACCTCAGGACGTTGCGGTCTTGCCGTCGCCGCCTTCTTCCCCCATTCCGCTGACTGTTGTTTCTCCAACTCCTCCGGCCGTTCTGGAGCGTGGTGTTGCTGGACTGGACCGGCTACGGTAGGATCTTCTTAGCGCCGACCCTCGCCTGGTGGCCGGGCGCTTGGAGCTGGCTTCGGGATGGATTCGCTCCGACGCCTCGATTCGAGCGGCGCTGGTTCAAGCCTCGACGGCCTGCGACAAGGATAGGCAGGCCATCCTTGAGACGAAGGCTGCTCGGGACGCAGCCCTGGGGGAGGTGGTCGCAGTCCGCAACCGTTGCAAGGCGCTGGAGGACGAGCTGCAAGGCCTGCGGGACCAGCTCGCGAAGGAGGTTCGTCTTCGCCAGGAGCAAGAACAAGGCATGAAGGCTCGCGAGGCGGCCATCATGGACCAAGAGGCCAAGCTCAAGAAGCGCCGCGACCGCCTAGGTGCGCTGGCGAAGGAGCTGGAGGCGACAAAGGTCGAGCTGGACAGCAAGGCCAAGGTTCTTGCCGAGGATCGCATGGCCTTCGCGGACATGGAGAAGAAGGCTCGTGCTTCGCTGAAGATGCTCTACGCCAGTGGCCTGGAGAGCCCGCTGGCCGGCGCCGAGGACGGCCCTGCCAAGCTGCTTCCCTTCCTGGTTCGTGCCCTTGAGGATGTCACCCTTGGCCTTGGCCCCACGGCCGAGGCCGAGGCGCGTGTCCTGTCTTCTGCTGCGCTGACGCGGGTCTTCACCCACATCTACCTTCGTGACCCCAGCGCCAACATCGACAGCCTGCTGGAGCCAGTAAGCGGCGAGGGTGCTGCTGCCGCTGCCGAGGCCGTGAAGGGTCGCGCGGAGGCTCTGCTAGGGAAGTTTCGGGCCTTCAGTACCAAGTCGAAGCAGGATGCTTCCGGTTCTGCTGCTCCGTGAGGCGGGGCCACCCGCGCTGCTCCACCGTCGCCAAGTGACTCCGCTACTGCTCCTGCCCTCCTTTTAACTCCTGCATCATGCATCATGCCTCGGGGAGGCGTTTTGTAACACCCTCGATGCGACTATATCTCCCACGTGTCGAGGCACGACTTAGAGGCATAATCGCATTGAAGGCATATGTCGCAAGTGAGGTAATCTTCACACAATCCATGTAATATAATAAGGGAAAGAGTTACATAGTTGGCTTACAATCGCCACTTCACACAATTACAAGAATAAAGCATTACATCAATCAAGTACACTCATGGTCCGACTACGGAACCAAAATAAAAGAAGAACCCCAAATGCGACAACGGTCCCCGATCGACCCCAACTGGGCTCCACTACTGAACGACTAGAACGAAACAACACAAAAGACAAGATCTTCATCGAGCTCCTCCTGAGCTTGGTTGCGTCATCTGCACGGTCTCATCGGCACCTGCAAGCTGGTTTTGGAAGTATCTGTGAGCCACGGGGACTCAGCAATCTCGCACCCTCGCGATCAAGACTATTTAAGCTTATGGGTAAGGTAAAGGTATGAGGTGGAGCTGCAGCAAGCAACTAGCATATATGGTGGCTAACATACGCAAATGAGAGCGAGAAGAGAAGGCAAAGCACGGTCGATAAAAGTATGATCAAGAAGTGATCCTTGACTACCTACGTCAAGCATAACTCCAACAACCGTGTTCACTTCCCGGACTCCGCCGGAAAGAGACCATCACGGTTACACACACGGTTGATTCATTTTAATTAAGGTCAACTTCAGGTTTTCTACAACCGGACGTTAACAAATTCCCATCAGCCCATAACCGCGAGCACGGCTTTCGAAAGTTCAAATCCCTGCAGGGGTGTCCCAACTTAGCCCACGACAAGCTCTCACGGTCAACGAAGGAATAGACCTCCACCCGAGACATTCCGATCAGACTCGGTATCCCAGTACAACAAGACATTTCGACAGGGTAAAACTAAACTAGCAACACCGCCCGAATGTGCCGACAAATCCCGATAGGAGCTGCACATATCTCTTTCTCAGGGCACACTCAGATGAGACTAGCTACGAGTAAAACCAACCCTCAAGTTTCCCCGAGGTGGCCCTGCAGGCAGCTCAGTTCGGACCAACACTCAGAGGAGCACTGGCCCGGGGGGGTTTAAAATAATGATGACCCTTGGGCGCGCGACCCCCAAGGGAAAAGAAAAGGCTAGGTGGCAAATGGTAAGACCAATGTTGGGCATTGCTAGAAGAGCTTTACTTAAGGCGAACTGTCAAGGGGTTCCCATTATAGCCCAACCGCGTAAGGGACACAAAATCCGGGAACATAACACCGATATGACAGAAACTAGGACGGCAAGAGTGGAACAAAACACCAGGTATAAGGCCGAGCCTTCCACCCTTTACCAAGTATATAGATGCATTAAATAGATAAGATATATAGTGATATCCCAACAAGTAAATAAATGTCCCAACAAGGAACAACATCTCCATGTTCCAACAAGGAACAAACTTCAATCTTCACCTGCAACTAACAATGCTATAAGAGGGGCTGAGCAAAGCGGTAACATAGCCAATCAACGGTTTGCTAGGACAAAGGTGGGTTAGAGGCTGAACACGGCAATTTGGGAGGCTGACAAGCAAGTGGTAGGCATCGTAGCAATGGCATAGCAAAGAGCGAGCAAACTAGCATAGCAAAGATAATAGTGATTTCGAGGGTATGATCATCTTGCCTGAAATCCCGCAAGGAAGAAGAACGAGTCCATGAAGAAGACAAACGGACGAAGACGAACGGGTCCTCACAAACTTGACGTTATCGGAACCAACCCGAGGAAGCAATCACCGGAAAATAAGCACACAACATAGTAAACAACCAACACATGAACATGGTATGATATGCGAGATGCGGGATGCGATGCGGGATGCAAAATGCAAGACATGACAGGAAATGCATGAACCTGGCCTCAACTTGGAAAAACCAAGTGCGCCACTGGATAGAGGGGAAGAAATTCCCTGAAAACGATATAAAGATCATGGCAATCGGAGCTACGGTTTGGAAATGGCAAGCGTTTTACTAAACGAACCGATCTGCGATATACAGCAAGTAGGCTCCTAAATGCAATGATATGAACATGCTACAGCCACCAAACATGAAAACAAATTGCATGGCAGGGATGTACTCAAGAAGCTTAACAAATCACCAGGACTAAGGCATAGGCAAATTCATCCATTAAGGGCTCCAAACAAGCATGGCAAAACTGAATAAGCAAAACAGATTTCAGACTTAGCGAAATTAACGCTAGTCTGAAATTTCAGACCACAATGCTCTCTTCGGAGCAGCAAAACAACATGAAGAAAACCCTGAACATGAGAAGTAAGAGCATGGCATGGAGCTACTCAACAAGCTTAACAAAACACCCAAAATGACCTGGGGCCAAAAGGGTTCACAAAATACTCTACCGAGCACACGAACATCGATGAAACACAATCAGTTTCCAGACTTGGTGAAAATTGGGACATGCTGAAATAATAACTCACGGAGGCATGTAAACGAGCTCGATGCTCTCACTACGGTGCAAGTCATGGCAAGGCAAGCATATATCCATTAAGAAGGCACAAAATTCTAGCTAGACATGGCAAGAACAATGGCATAGCATGCATGGATCACTAGCAATAGCTCCGGCAAAATCGCAAAAGAGTTCACGATCTGCCCAAAATAACAACTATGCAAAAGTTGAGCTCGATTGAGTCAACCTAGGGTGCTCCAACATAACAAGTAAAGACATGGATGGATTAAGCACAACAAGCATAACAAATCACTCTTACTGATCATCCTCAAAAGAGGCACGGATCACTAGGAAACAAGCTGGACATATAGCATCATGAACTAAAACCGTACATAAATCCAAGGTTCCAGATATATTTTTATATATGTCATATTCCTAACCAAAAACCCCTGGTTTTTTCCCCTTTATTGGTTTATTTATATAAACAATAATTTTGGAAAGTGGGGTTGTTGGAAAGGAGAGGGAGCTCAGCCCAGCCGCGCGGCCCAGTTGCATCGAGGCCCAGCCCCTACCTACAACTAACCCTAGCCCCAATCCCCTGGCCTCTCCCTCGTTTTCTCTCCCTCGCGCCGCCACTCAGGGACGAGGAGCCCGATCCATCTCCCTCGCGCACCCTCTCTCTCGTTCCCTCGCGCCGCCAGAGAGCTCTGCTCGATCCCCTCGTGCCTGACGCTCGATCTACCCCATCTCCCTCGATCTCTCCTCCAGCGCCGCCTCTCCTCTTGCTTCTCCTCGCAGAGCACCCCCCCGCGCGCCTCGGCATCCTTCCTCGACTCCAGCCGCCCCTGCCGGCGATAGTAGGCCGCTGCCATCCGTCTCCTCCGCCTCTCTGCGCCGCTTCGTGGACGCCGAGGAACGATGGGGACAGCATCTTCCGGCCTCCATGCTCCCTCGCGCGGACCCTGAGCACCCTCAAGGCGGGTGTGTCCGGGGCGTTACACGTTTAAACTTGCGTTTGGTATTGAGACAACAATATGGACTGTAATATTTGCTTTTAAGTTCCTTGAATTTTATGCTTTCCTTCCCTACTTGCTTGTGTTCTACGCCGGCAGAACCTGGCCCCGCGCGTACCTCACCCAGCATTAGCCCCGACCGGAAACCAGGACGGGACCAAAGGAGTGAGGGGCTACGGAGCCAGTTAGGCTCCTGAGTCGCGATGCTCAGGAGTCCCCCTTGGCGCATGAACAACAAGAAGGGAGGTGTGATGTAGGTGGATCCTTCGTTCTACGTCTGCAGAGCCCGGCCCCGCGTTTACCTCACCCAGCATAGCCTTTCGGAACTAAGGAGTGAGGGGCTACGGGACCAGTTAGGCTCCTGGGTCACGATGCTCAGGAGTCCCCCTTGACGCGCAAACAACAAGTGATTAGGTGAGATGCGAGTGGGACCACCATTCTACGTCTGCAGAGCCCGGCCCCGCGCGTACCTCACCCAGCATAGCCTTTCGGAACTAAGGAGTGAGGGGCTACGGGACCAGTTAGGCTCCTGAGTCGCGATACTCAGGAGTCCCCCTTGATGCTCGAACGGCCTTCATACCTTGGCTCCGCTCGGGGAGAGGCGCGCGACGAACCAGGCCCGAGGGGCCTGGCTGGGTGGCGTACGTCCGGGCGTGACCCAGGCGCAGCCCCCGTGCCCAGCCCGTCGCGCGGCGCTCCCGAGGGGAGGCGTTGCGATCAGGCTAGACACTAAGCTCTGGGCTCCCTGAGGTTGATGCGGCCCGGGGGCCACCCTTAGTTGTTTATCACCAGCGCGGAGCATAGCGCTTCCGCATGTGTACGGGCATAGCCGCTCCTCGGCAGTGTCGTCAGCCAACACGGAGCATGGTGCTTCCACTGGTACGTGGGAGGGGGCTCCCCTCCGGGAGGAGCCCCCGGGGCGTGTACAGCCCCGCCCTGACACGTGGCCGGCACGGTAGGGCTAGGTGAGGTGTATTTGGGCACCCGTGAGCCAGCGCGGGACTCACGGGGCCCTACCTCTAGGTGGGTTGCGCCTGGCACTGGGCCTTATCTTGTGTTGTGTTCCTGCAAACTTGGTTAGATGCCGGCACTCTACGTCCTCGGGTCCCGGCCCTCGAGCTTTTCTCAGCCGTCGCTGGTATGCCAGGTCGCGATGCCGTGGACATAGCCAAAGGGTGAGGGCTGGAGAGCCAGTAAGAGCACTGAGTCATGATGCTCAGGTACCCCCCCTTTAACATGCAAGTGGTCGACATGGAGAAGAAGAGGTGCCGTGGGCAGGCATCAAGTAATCGAGCATGATGGGCGAAAGCATAGCCGGAAATAAACGCAAGGGAGATACATGCCGCTGGGCCTGGCCCGAGCGACTTGGGGATGATGCAGCCCGAGGGGCGCCCCCAACAGAGCAAGCTAACGACATGAAAGCAAAAGGGATACATACCGCAGGGACGGACCCACGCGGCCTGGGGACGATGCAGCCCTGGGAGGGCGCTCCTAGCTGGAAATAAAACTTGTAAGATGTCACCTGAGGGTGTCGAGGGCGAAGTGGTGTTGGTGCAGCAGACTCGGGGGGGCTGCGGAAGCCTATCCTCACGAGCCCCCAGGCCCGGGGGCCTCGGGAGGCTCCGGAGGCACTGGTAGCTCTTCGCGAATCACCTCCATCTCCGCCAGGGCTGCGGAACGCCTGTCTTCTTGAGCCTCCATGATGCCCCTCATGAGGCGCTGGCGCGTAGCAACCGCGCTCGGCAGGCCGTAAGGCATGCGAACGTAGCTGTGGGGCGGACCCCCGCCGCGCCCCACTCGCGAGGACCAGAGGCGCTCCATGATAGCGACTTGGTTGAGCCCTGGCACATCGACGCAGACGCGCAGCCCACCATCCTCGCCTGGATGGGGAGCCACAGCCGGTAGATGGCGGCAACCTCTCATGATCCTTGATTCCTGTTGTTCTTGAATGGCCTTGTCGACGAACTCCTGCGGGCATGACCTTCCTTGCCTTCCTCCTTCTTGAGGGAAACGTGCTTCGAAACACGCCTCCACGTGGTGCCCAAGAACCTCCCTCGTGACCCTGGCCAGGTCGGTGGCCCTCCAGGGGAGAGCCCCCGAGCCCTGCCTGAGGAGGGTGCCGGGCGCGCTTTCCTATGCGATGGAAGGAGGCTCCCCCTGGGCAGACACGGGCCCTGAGGGGCCTGCCTCCCGAGTGGCTGGTCTGGACGATGTCTTCTTCTTCTTGGGGGTGGTCTTGGGAAGCCTCCTGCTTCCGTGATCCGGGTCTTCCAGTGACGCGGCCTGAAAGGCTCGCTCCAGGGAACACACTGCATCCCTCTCTTCACAGGGCACCGTGATTACTCCGCCACTCCCTGGCATCTTGAGGACGTTGTAGCCATGGTGAGTCACGGCCATGAACTTGGCCAGCGCTGGGTACCCGAGGATGGCGTTGTACAGCAGGCGGATGTGGGCGACGTCGAAGTCGATGAGCTCGGTGCGGTAGTTGTCGCATGCCCCGAAGGTGACAGGGAGGCGGACCTGCCCAATCGGGACCGTGGAGCCGTCGGTGACTCCGGAGAAGGGCTTGGTTGGCTGAAGCTGGTCGTAGGACACTTGGAGATTGTTGAACGTTTCCACGGACAGGACGTTGAGCCTGGCCCCACCACCGATGAGGGTCTTGGTGACCAGTACATTGCTGATGACTGGGGAGCAGAGCATCGGGAGGACGCCAGCTGTGGCTGCACACTTGAGTTGATCCGCTGAGCTGAATGTGATGGCGCACGCCGACCACCTGAGAGGGCACGTTGCTTTGAGCCTGGGGAGGGCTGCGTTCACCTCGCGGGCAAACTGCTTGAAGATGCGTTGGGAGGCTGGGGCTTGAGCTCCGCCCAGGATGCAGGCGATTGCGCGTGGCTCCTGGAAGCCCCCAGCCCCCTCGTCTTGATGGCGGTCCTCGATCCTCCTCGGCTGAGGCGGCAGTGGAGGGAGGCCTACGTTGCCTTGTGGGCGATCCTCACGAGGCTGATCCCTCCAGTCCCCCTCGCGAGGCAGGTCTCGCCAGCGATCCTCGCGAGGCTAATCGCGCCACCCTTGGCACGGGCCACGGTCTTCCCAACGTCCTGCGTTTCTTCCTCCTCCTTGGCCGTAGCCCCGGTCGGCGCGGTCGGGACGATGGCCGATCCTTCCTTCTCGCGCGGCACGGAGTTCTTGGCATTCGTTGGTGTTGTGGGTGTGGAGGTCATGGTACACACAGTACCGGCTGCCCCTGGAGGACTCAGGCAGATCTTTGCCCTGCTTGGTGTCTGGTTCAGCTGCGAGCACGGTAGCCCCCTTGCACTTCACGTCCTTGGCCTTGGGCTTCTTCTCCTCTGGGTCTGGGGCACGCAGCTCGAGGAGGGAGAGGCGTCCCTCCTCAGCCCTGGCGCACTTGGTCACCAAGTTGAACAACTCCAGGGAGGTGCACAGGTCTTCATGCATCGCCAGCTCCTCCTTCATCTTGACGTCGCGCACACCATCGGAGAAGGCCAAGATGATGGCCTCCTCGGACACCTTGGGGATCTTGAGGCGCGCGCTGTTGAAGCGCTGGATGTACTTTTGCAGGGTCTCTCCAGGTTGTTCCTTGATGCGGCGCATGTTGCTCACGGCGGGCGGCCGGTCGCGAGTACCTTAGAAGTTGGCGATGAAGCGAGTGCGCATCTGGTCCCAGGAAGAGATCGTGCCTGGAGCCAGATTCAGGAGCCAGGTGCGAGCTCCTTCCTTGAGCGCCATGGGGAACCAGTTCGCCATGACCTTTTCGTCCCCGCTGGCAGCCTCGATGCCCAGCTCATAGAGCTAGACGAATTCTGTAGGGTCAGTCGTGCCATCGTAACGAGGAGGTAGGTCTGGCTTGAACTTGCCGGGCCACGCGACGCTTCGCAGCTCGGTAGTGTAGGCACGACAGCCTGCGGTGGCCACGAAAGGCCTCGGCTGGTGGTGAGCTTGGTCTTGAGGGTCCCCGCGCACTGCAGCTAGGATCTGTGCGGGGTCTTGGCATGCCGGAGCTGGGAGCGCCCGGGCAGCCCCTTGCGGGCTTGGGATCTCTTGGCAGCTCCGTTCTTGCTGCGCTGGCACCTGACGGAGCGGGTTCTGCCCAGGGGCCACGCGCCCTGGAGCCGTAGCATCTTCTTGGAGAGGAGGCGGCTGGTACGCCTCCGGGGCTTCGTTGCCCGCGCGGGGCGGGGTGTGGCGCAGAGGAACGGACGGCGCGGGAGAGCCCCCTGCGGCGTGGACAAGCTCGGCGACGCGGTCGAGCCACTCCTCGTAGACGTCGTCGACGGGACGGTAGCGCAGGAGCTCGTTTGCCGCGAGGAGCGCAGCTCGAGCCTCCATGGGTGCGCGGAGCATGCGGGACAAAGAACCAACTGGTGCGAGCGATGGAGTAGCGGTGCGGCCGTCTTGCCGCACGGATGGATGCTGGGACGACGCTTGCTGCTCGCCCCCCGCCGGGCCGGTGGCGGCGTTGATGGTGGGCGACGGGGAACGACGAGGATGCCCGCCGACAGGCGCCATCTGGGCGACGCGAGAAGCGATGGCGGCCGGGCGCTCGCCGCAGGCCCGATGAGCGTCGGAAATGGATGCGACGGTCAGAGGAGAACGGAGCGGTGAACGACGAATTCCGGCGCACCCCTACCTGGCGCGCCAAATGTCGGATTTCGGGTTCCGGCAGACCCTTAAGATTCGAACATTGGGGTGCGCGCGGAGATTACGCCTTCTACCTCTCCGTCCCGCAAAGGTCTAGACTACTGAAAGAACTACACAAGGGACACAAGATTTATACTAGTTCGGGCCACCATTGTGGTGTAATACCCTACTCTAGTGTGTGGTTGGTGGATTGCCTCTTGGGGCTGATGATGATGAACAATACAAGGAAGAACAGCCTCGCGAGGGTCTGTTCTTGGCTGGGGTGATGAACTGCTAGGAGGAGTTCAGCCACCTTTCTCTCTTCTCTCTCTCTCTCACTGCTTGCAAACCGAATGAACCAAAACCGAACCCCCTTGCTATGTGGGTGGCTGGTCCTATTTATAGAGGCCTTGGTCCTCCTCCCAAATATTGAGCGGGAAGGGAGCCAACAATGGCGGGCTAATTTGAAGGGGGGCAGCAAGTATCAACTATCCTGACAAAAGCAGTCTTCGCCTGCGCAAAGCTCCGGTGATGACGCCGTCCTGGGCTCCACGGTGACCTCCGTCTCATAGTCCTCCTGGTCTTGGTCTCGTTGCACCGAAATGGCAACCTTTGCCTGATGCCTCGGTACTCCGCGGTTGCGCTTGCCCCCTTTGCACCAAAGAGGAAAGAAGGACGCTGCGTGCGCTGGCACCCGCCTGGCGCCCTGAGTCGTCATGGCTTGCGTCACGGGCACCTCGCGAGGTACCCCGCCTTGATCTCTCCGCCTCCTCGCGAGCCAGCCTGACGAGGTCGTGCCTGAGGAAGCTCCGTGTCATCCGCCTCGCGAGGCTTGGCCCCTCGCGAGGGTCTTGAGTCTTGTGTTTGATGAAGATGGGCCGTGCTAGGCCTATTTTGCGCCATGCCGCAGGCCACAGGCAGGCAAGTCTGGGGACCCCCGTTCCCAGAATGCCGACAGTAGCCCCCGGGCCCAAGGCGCGCCCGGACTTGGCCGTGCCGAGAGGCAAAAGGGCAAGGGCGAAGCGCCGCGGGCCCTAACAGCCTGCGGCCTTGGGCGCTGCGTGGCGGTTGATTGGACACCAGTGCCTCAGCAACCGCGCAGGTTGATAAAGCAGCGGCATCTGCCCAGACTTTTCCTGTTGCTTTCTCCGGTTGCTGCTCAGATCCCCTTTCTTGCGCCTCCCCTTTCTTCCTCCAAACTTCCAGATCTACTCCGGCCGTGTGACCTAGGAAGCCATGGCGCCTCGCCAGCCTCCGGCCGATGCTTGGTACTCTCCTGCTCTGGACTTGCCAAATGTGTCCAAGGCTGGCCTTGCCCGGCTGCGCCAGATGGCGGCAGCGCAGGGCATCAACGGGACGAAGGTGTTCAAGGCCGGCTCCACCACCCCTGAGGGCCGAGGGAGCACCTCTTATCCTCTCTTTGTAAGCTCCATTGCTGTGGGCCTGGTGCCTCCCTTCTCCGAGTTCTTCTTCTCTATCCTCCGCTGTTACAACTTGCAAGCTCTGCATCTCCACCCCAACTCCATTCTTCTTCTAGCGACCTTCGCTTACTACTGCAAGGCCCACGTAGGGGTGCAGCCTTCAGTGGCCTTGCTGCGCCACTACTTCTCCCTCTGGGTCACTCGCGGTTCTCCTTCCGCGTGCGCGGGCTTTGTCGCGTATGGTGGCACCATTGCCATCTCGAATCCCGGGAAGAGGATTGAGGGCTTCCGGAGCAAGTGTGTCTTGGTAGATGCCGGGCGCGTCCATCCTAGGCTGATCTTGCCCGCGGAGCCACCCGCGAGCTCCGGCGACTGGGGCCGAGCGGAGCTCACGGACCCCCGCGCAAAACTGGTGTTGGAGAAGATGGACGCGGACCTGAGGCCGGCCAGCACGGCGGCGGCGAAGTTGACGGGTGCGTTGCTGCTGAAGGAGTTCCTGGAGCACCAGCTGGCTCCACTCCGGCGGTACTCACCTCCGATGTGGAGGCCTCACCCGAGCCCCGCGGCCTTGAGCGATGAAGATCTGGCTGTGGTCCTCCAATCTCTGGTAGGGGGTGAGGTGGCAAGGTTGGAGGGCGCTCCCAAGCCCTTGTTCCTTCGTGACGACTGGGAGCAGGTGGTGAAGTCCATGCCTATTTTTAACGGGGACAGGCTCGTGCCCGTGGTGGCTTCCGAGGGACTGGTGGACGTGCCCTTCGGCAACTCCAGCAAGGAGGACGAAGAGGAGCGGGGAAAGGGGCCCGACTCCGAGGCGACCGATGGAGAGTCGAGGGCTCCCCTCCCCCGGCGCAGGCCCCACAGTCTCCGCCTTTCTTCGAGCGATGAAGACGAGGATGGAGACGAGCAGTTTGGCGGGAGCTTGCCCCCGATCCCGAAGAAGGACAGGACCGGGCTGATCTCCCGCGGGCCTGCCCCCGCCCCGAGACAGTCTGCGGACGCGCCTTCTGCTTCCGAGGTTGACCCTTTCAGCCAGCTGTCAGGCTTCAAGTTTGGCTGGAGGCTGCCCGAGCTCACCGGCGATGACCCGTAAGTGCTTGACCCTTGTATTTATTTCTTGTTCCGCTGCCGAGGCTTGACGTTCGCATCTCTTGAATAGGCTGGAGCCTGTGGCGAGGAAGCTGAAGGGGGCTCCTGAGGCTCCATCCGCGGTAGCGCCTCCGCCTGCGGAGGAGGGTGATCGTGGCACGCAGGCTTCTCCCGCCTGGTTGTCCTCGTGAGGCCAGGCCGAGCTGGCTGGGGCGAGCTCAGCCCCCGTGGCCCAAGTGACTCCTATGGTAACTTTGCCCACTACCGCCACCACAGCCGCTGGGGTGCAGCAGGCTCCACCTCAGGACGCTGTGGTCTTGCCGTCGCCGCCTTCTTCCCCCATTCCGCCAACTGTTGTTTCTCCAACTCCTCCGGTCGTTCTGGAGCCTGCTGTTGCTGGACTGGACCGGCTGCGGCAGGATCTTCTTGGCGCTGACCCTCGCCTGGTGGCCGGGCACTTGGAGCTGGCTTTGGGATGGATTCGCTCTGGTGCCTCGATCCAAGGGGCGCTGGTTCAAGCCTCGACGGCCTGCGACGAGGATAGGCAGGCCATCCTTGAGACGAAGGCTGCTCGGGACGCAGCCCTGGGGGAGGTGGTCGCAGTCCGCAACCGTTGCAATGCGCTGGAGGACGAGCTGCAAGGCCTGTGGGACCAGCTCGCGAAGGAGGTTCGTCTTTGCCAGGAGCAAGAAGAAGGCATGAAGGCTCACGAGGCGGCCATCAAGGACCAAGAGGCCAAGCTCAAGAAGCGCCGCGACCGCCTAGGTGCGCTGGGGAAGGAGCTGGAGGTGACGAAGGTCGAGCTGGACAGCAAGGCCAAGGTTCTTGCCGAGGATCGCGTGGCCTTTGCGGACATGGAGAAGAAGGCTCGTGCTTCGCTGAAGATGCTCTACGCCAGTGGCCTGGAGAGCCCGCTGGCCGGCGCCGAGGACGGACCCGCCAAGCTGCTTCCCTTCCTGGTTCGTGCCCTTGAGGATGTCACCCTTGGCCTTGGCCCCACGGCCGAGGCTGAGGCGCGTGTCCTGTCTTCTGCTGCGCTGACGCGGGTCTTCACCCACATCTACCTTCGCGACCCCAGCGCCGACCTCGATAGCCTGCTGGAGCCAGTAAGCGGCGAGGGTGCTGCTGCCGCTGCCGAGGCCATGAAGGGTCGCGCGGAGGCTCTGCTGGGGAAGTTCCGGGCCTTCAGTACCAAGTCAAAGTAGGATGCTTCCGGAGTTCTGGTTCGGCTGCTCCGTGAGGCGGGGCCACCCGCGCTGCTCCACCGCCGCCAAGTGACTCCGCTACTGCTCCTGCCCTGCTTTTAACTCCTGCATCATGCATCATGCCTCGGGGAGGCATTTAAACTTGCGTTTGGTATTGAGACAACAATATGGACTGTAATATTTGCTTTTAAATTCATTGAATTTTATGCTTTCCTTCCCTACTTGCTTGTGTTCTACACCGACAGAGCCCGGCCCCGCGCGTACCTCACCCAGCATTAGCCCCGACCGGAAACCAGGATGGGACCAAAGGAGTGAGGGGCTACGGAGCCAGTTAGGCTCCTGAGTCGCGATGCTTAGGAGTCCCCCTTGGCGCACGAACAACAAGTAGGGAGGTGTGATGTAGGTGGATCCTTCGTTCTACGTCTGTAGAGCCCGGCCCCGCGCGTACCTCACCCAGCATAGCCTTTCGGAACTAAGGAGTGAGGGGCTACGGGACCAGTTAGGCTCCTGGGTCACGATGCTCAGGAGTCCCCCTTGACGCGCAAACAGCAAGTGATTAGGTGAGATGCGAGTGGGACCACCGTTCTACGTCTGCAGAGCCCGACCCGCGCGTACGTCACCCAGCATAGCCTTTCGGGAGTAAGGAGTGAGGGGCTACGGGACCAGTTAGGCTCCTGAGTCGCGATGCTCAGGGGTCCCACTTGACGCTCAAACGGCCTTCATACCTTGGCTCCGCTCGGGGAGAGGCGCACGACGAACCAGGCCCGAGGGGCCTGGCTGGGTGGCGTACGTCCGGGCATGACCCAGGCACAGCCCCCGTGCCCAGCCCCCTCGCGCGGCGCTCCCGAGGGGAGGCGTTGCGATGAGGCTAGACACTGAGCTCTGGGCTCCCTGAGGTTGATGCGGCCCGGGGGCCACCCTCAGTTGTTTATCACCAGCGCGGAGCAAAGCGCTTCCACATGTGTACTGGCATAGCCGCTCCTCGGTAGTGTCGTGAGCCAGCGCGGAGCATGGTGCTTCCACTGGTACGTGGGAGGGGGCTCCCCTCCGGGAGGAGCCCCTGGGGCATGTACAGCCCCGCCCTGACACATGGCCGGCACGGTAGGGCTAGGTGAGGTGTATTTGGGCACCCGTGAGCTAGCGCGGGACTCACGGGGCCCTACCTCTAGGCGGGTTGCGCCTGGCACTAGGCCTTATCTTGGGCCGTGTTCCTGCAAACTTGGTTAGATGCCGGCACTCTACGTCCTCGGGTCCCAGCCCTCGAGCTTGTCTCAGCCGTCGCTGGTATGCCAGGTCACGGTGCCGTGGACATAGCCAGAGGGTAAGGGCTGGAGAGCCAGTAAGAGCCCTGAGTCGCGATGCTCAGGCACCCCCCCTTTAACGTGCAATTGGTCGACATGGAGAAGAAGAGGTGCCGTGGGCAGGCATCAAGTAATCAAGCATGATGGGCGAATGCATAGCCGGAAATAAACGCAAGGGAGATACATGCCGTTGGGCCTGGCCCGAGCGACTTGGGGATGATGCAGCCCGAGGGGCGCCCCCAACAGAGCAAGCTAACGACATGAAAGTAAAACGGATACATACCGCAGGGACGGACCCACGCGGCCTGGGGACGATGCAGCCCTGGGAGGGTGCCCCTAGCTGGAAATGAAACTTGTAAGATGTCACCTGAGGGTGTCGAGGGCGAAGGGGTGTTGGTGCAGCAGGCTCGGTAGCCTGCGGAAGCCGATCCTCACGAGCCCCCAGGCCGAGGGGCCTCGGGAGGCTCCGGTGGCACTGGTAGCTCTTCACGAATCATCTCCGTCTCCGCCAAGGCTGCGGAACGCCTGTCTTCTTGAGCCTCCATGATGCCCCTCATGAGGCGTTGGCGCGTAGCAACTGTGCTCGGCAAGCCGTAAGGCATGTGAACGTAGCTGTGGAGCGGACCCCGGCAGCGCCCCACTTGCGAGGGCCGGAGGCGCTCCATCGTAGCGGCTTGGTTGAGCCCTGGTACATCGACACAGACGCGCAGCCCACCATCCTCGCCTGGATGGGGAGCCCCAGCCGGTAGACGGCGGCAACCTCTCATGATCCTTGATTTCTGTAGTTCTTGAATGGCCTTGTCGACGAACTCCTGCGGGTCTGACCTTCCTTGCCTTGCTCCTTCTTGAGGGAAACGTGCTCCGAAACACGCCTCCACGTGGTGCCCAAGCGCCTCCCTCGTGGCCCTGGCCAGGTCAGTGGCCCTCCAGGGGAGAACCCCCGAGCCCTGCCTGAGGAGGGCGCCGGGCGCGCTTTCCTATGCGATGGAAGGAGGCTCCCCCTGGGCAGACCCGGGCCCTGAGGGGCCTGCCTCCCGAGGGGCTGGTCCGGACGATGTCTTCTTCTTCTTGGGGGTGGTCTCGGGAAGCCTCCTGCTTCCGCGATCTGGGTCTTCCAGTGACGCGGCCTGAAAGGCTCGCTCCAGGGAACACACTGCATCCCTCTCTTCACAGGGCACCTGTAACACCCTCGATGCAACTATATCTCCCACGTGTCGGGGCACGACTTAGAGGCATAATCGTATTGAAGGCATATGTCGCAAGTCGGGTAATCATCACAAACATCCCATGTAATATAATAATAAAGAGGGATAACATAGTTGGCTTACACTCGCCACGTCACATCAAAGTACATAAATAACATCCATCATACAAATCACTCATGGCCCGACTACGGCGCCAAAATAGAAAAGACCCCCAACATGCGACAAGGCCCTGAATCTACCCCGACTGGGCACCACTACTGATCATCAGGAAAAGACACATAGTAACGCCGAGAGTCCTTGTCGTACTCCCACTTGAGCTCGAGCACGCCATCTGGAGCTGTATCATCTGTCCCTGCATCTGGTGTAATAGTAATCTGTGAGCCACAGGGACTCAGCAATCTCGCACCCTCGCGATCAAGACTATTTAAGCTTAATAGGTAGGAACGGGGTAATGTATAAGTGGAGCTGCAGCAAGCGACTAGCATATATGGTGGCTAACTCATTCGCAAAAGAGAGCGAGAAGAGGAGGCAAAGCACGAGCGAGAAACTAGAGAGCAACCTGCGCAAACATAACTCCAACACCGTGTCCACTTCCCGGACTCCGCCGAGAAGAGGCCATCACGACAACACACTTATTTGATTCATTTTAATTAATTAAGGTTCAAGTTGTCTACAACCGGACATTAACAAATTCCCATCTGCCCATAACCGCGGGCACGGCTTTCGAAAGATCAATCCCTGCAGGGGGGTCCCAACTTAGCCCATAACAAGCTCTCACGGTCAACGAAGGAATAGACCTCCACCCAAGACACACCGATCAGACTCGGTATCTCGGTACAACAAGATGATTCGACAGATTAAAACAAGATCAGCAACACCGCCCGAATGTGCCGACAAATCCCAATAGGAGCTGCACATATCTCTTTCTCAGGGCACACTCAGATGAGCGCTCCATACAACTAAAACCAAACCTCGAGTTTCCCCGAGGGGGCGCTGCACAGGACTCTAGTTCGGACCAACACTCAGAGGAGCACTGGCCCGTGGGGGGGCTAAAATAAAGATGACCCTCGGGCTTCGGAAACCCAAGGGAAAAGGGGTAGGTGGCAAATGGTAAAACCAATGTTGGGCATTGCTGGAAAAGCTTTAATCAAGGCGAACTATCAAGGGGTTCCTATTATAGCCCAACCGCGTAAGGGACGCAACAATCCGGGAACATAACACCGATATGACGGAAACTAGGGCGGCAAGAGTGGAACAAAACACTAGGCGAGAGGCCGAGCCTTCCACCCTTTACCAAGTATATAGATGCATTAAGATAACATAGCAATATAATGATATCCCAACAAGTAAATAAATGTTCCAACAAGGAACGGCTCCAATCTTCACCTGCAACTAGCAACGCTATAAGAAGGGGCTGAGCAAAGCGGTAACATAGCCAATCAACGGTTTGCCAGGACAATGGTGGGTTAGAGGCTCAATCATGGCAATTGGGAGGCTGACAAGCAAGTGGTAGGCATCGTAGCATTGGCAAAGCAAAAGAGCGAGCAAACTAGCATAGCAAAGATAGTAGTGATTTCGAGGGTATGATCATCTTGCCTGCACAGTTGTCAGAGTTGACTGGATCCTCAAAAGCAAACTCAACGGGCTCCTTATTAGCGAACTCGTCTCCCGGCTCTACCCAACAACACAAACAAGCAACAAGGATTCAATCAACCACGTGCAAGGGCAACCAATAATATGCAAGGATGGTATGCTATGCGGGATGCGATGCGGGATGCAAAATGCAAGACGTGACAGGAAATGCATGAACCTGGCCTCAACTTGGAAAACCAAGTGTGCCACTGGATAGAGGGGAAGAAATCCCCTGAAAACGATATAAAGATCATAGGGATCGGAGCTACGGTTTGGAAATGGCAAGCGTTTTACGAAACGAACCGATCTGCGATTTACAGCAAGTAGGCTCCTAAATGCAACGAAATGAACATGCTACAGCCACCAAACATGAAAACAAAATACATGTCAGGGCTGTACACAAGATGCTTAACAAATCACTAGGACTGAGCCATAGGCAAATTCATCCATTAAGGGGTTCAAACAAGCATGGCAAAACTGAATAAGCAAAACAGATTTCAGACTTAGTGAAATTAACACTAGTCTGAAATTTCAGACCACGATGCTCTCTTCGGAGCAGCAAAACAACATGAAACATAACCTGAACATGACAAGTAAGAGCATGGCATGGAGCTACTCAACAAGCTTAACAAAACACCCAAAATGACCTGGGGCCAAAAGGGTTCACAAAATACTCTAACGAGCACACGAACATAGATGAAACACGATCAGTTTTCAGACTTAGTGAAAACTGAGACATGCTGAAATTATAACTCACGGAGGCATGTAAACGAGCTCGATGCACTCACTACGGTGCAAGTCATGGCAAGGCAAGCATATATCCATAAAGAAGGCACAAAATGCTAGCTATACATGGCAAGAACAATGGCATAGCATGCACAGATCACTAGCAATAGCACCGGCAAAATCGCAAAAGAGTTGACGATCTGCCCAAATACACAACTATGCAAAAGTTGAGCTCGATTGACTCAACCTAGGGTGCTCCAACATAGCAATTAAAGACATGGATGGATAGATCATAACAAGAATAACTAATCCCTCTTATTGATCATCCTCAAAAGAGGCACGGATCACTAGAAAACAAGCTAGACATATGGCATCATGAACTAAAACATCCCAGACTTAGTGAAACTTAGTGAAAACCACTAAGTCCCTGAATTCAGCAATCTCAGGTACCCCTCTTTGCAAGCTTGCACAAGACACCACACACATCCTAAAAATGCATGGGTGGCACCTGTGGAAAGAAGACAAAATGCTTAACAATTCATCCCAAAGGGGCACAGGCATATCATGCACACAATAATCATGGCAAAAATGACAAAAGTCAATGATGAGCTAACGGATCTGCAATTTAACTGACGATGCCTCCTTCAAACAGCATTTTGGGCATCAAGATGAACTCAATGCAAATGATGCAATGGAATGAAATGATTTACTCGTCGAGACGAAGATTTTGATATATCATATGGCCAAAACGGAGCCACAGATGCAAAGTTATGAGCAGTCAAAGTTAGCATGAAAAACTAGGGTTGCAGGGAAAAAGTCAACCGGGAGGATTTTAGATCTCAGATCCACTGTTCATCACCGGGTACTGTAGCACGAACCCGCCGGACTTGGTGCTCCGGTGACCGTCCGGGAAAAGGAGGGCGGCAAGGGGAGGTCCGGACGACGGGGCGGCGGCGCCGGCCCGGTGGTCGGCGGCGTGGGGCGCGGCGTCGTCGGGCGTGGCGCCGGCGCAAGGTCCGGTGCGGCGGGCGGCGGCACGAGCTCGCCGGAGCTGGTGGCGCGGCGGCCGGAGCCGAACAAGACGGCGGCGGGGAGGATCCCAGCGGTGGGGCGCGGCTCGCGGGCCTCGGGGGCCCGGTGCGGGCCGGGCGGGCCGCGCGCGGTGGGAGGCGGCGAAGGCGGCGGCGGCGACACGTGGCAGGCTCCGATTGGTGCGGGCGGCGGCGGGCGGACGTGTCCGGCCTGATCCGGACGCGTCCGGCGGCGGGAGGAGGAAGAAGCTAGGGTTTCGGGGAGGAGGAGATCCGAATTTCGGGAGGGGGTATTTATATGCATAGAGGGAGCTAGGAGTGTCCAAATGATGTGCGGTTTTCGCCCACGCGATCGTGATTGAACGACCGAGACGATGGAGCAGAGTTTGGTGGGTTTTGGGCCAAATAGGAGGGGTGTTGGGCTGCAACACGCACGAGGCCTTTTCGGTCCCTCGGTTAACCGTTGGAGTATCAAACGAAGTCCAAATGACCCGAAACTTGACAGGCGGTCTACCGGTAGTAAACCAAGGCCGCATGGCAAGTCTCGGTCCAATCCGGAAATGTTTAATCCCCACACACGAAAGAAAGCTAGAAATGGCCACCGGAGGAGAACGAAGCGCCAGAATGCAAAACGGACAACGGGGAAAATGCTCGAATGCTTGAGATGAACATGTATGCAAATGCAATGCACGTGATGACATGATATGCGATGCACGAAAACGAAAACAACACACGGAGACAAAGACCCGAACCCAAGGAATAAATATAACTTAATGCCGGAAACGGCAAGAGTTGGAGTACAAATTGGGAAAGTCGTATTTGGGGCGTTACAACACTCCACCACTACGAAAAGATCTCGTCCCGAGATCTAGGACTGAAAGAACTCTGGGTACTCAGAACGGAGGTGATCCTCGTGTTCCCAGGTAGCTTCACGGTCGGAATGGTGTGACCACTTGACTTTGAGAAATTTGATTGACTTGTTGCGAGTTCTGCGTTCAGTCTCTTCAAGGATTGATACTGGGTGCTCACGATAGGAGAGATCTTCTTGGAGCTCAATGTCCTCGAAGTTGACTGTGCGCTCAGGCGTCTTGAAGCACTTTCGGAGTTGGGAGACATGGAACACATCATGAACATTAGCAAAGTTTGAAGGAAGCTCGAGTTGATAGGCGAGGTCGCCTCTCTTGCTGACAATCTTGAAAGGTCCGACGTATCTGGGGGCAAGCTTCCCTTTGATACCGAAGCGACGAGTCCCTTTCATAGGAGAGGCGCGGAGGTAAACATGATCTCCGATCTCGAAAGCCAAATCACGGTGCTTACTATCATAGTAGCTCTTCAGGCGGGATTGGGCTGCTTTGAGGTTATCACGAATGACCTTGCACATTTCTTCTGCCTCTGTGATTAGGTCATTACCCAGCAGCTAACGTTCACCGGTTTCAGACCAGTTGAGAGGTGTACGGCACTTCCTACCATACAGAATTTCAAATGGGGCCTTGCCCGGACTTGCTTGAAAACTGTTGTTGTATGAGAATTTAGCATAAGGAAGACAATCCTCCCACTTCATGCCGAAGGAGATAACACAAGCCCTGAGCATATCTTCAAGAATCTGGTTGACACGCTCGACTTGACCGCTTGTTTGAGGATGGAAAGCAGTGCTGAAGCGGATGTTGGTGCCCATGGCCTTCTGAAAAGAATCCCAAAACTTGGAGGTAAAGATGCTGCCATGGTCTGAAGATATCACTTGAGGAATACCGTGCAGAGAGACAATTCGAGAGGTATAGAGTTCCGCCAATTGAGCTGCAGTGGTTGACTCTTTGATAGGCAGAAAGTGAGCCACTTTGGTGAGCTTGTCGATGATAACGAATATAGCATCATTGCCACGCTTGGACTTTGGAAACCCAGTCACGAAGTCCATTTCAATGTGGTCAAACTTCCATTCTGGAATGGCAAGAGGTTGGAGGAGACTTGCTGGCCTTTGGTGTTCTGCCTTCACTCTTCTGCAGACATCACATTCATTCACGAATTGAGCGATCTCGCGCTTCATTCGAGTCCACCAATAAGTTTGCTTCAGATCCTGATACATCTTCGTGCTACCAGGGTGGATGGAGAGGAGAGAATTTTGAGCCTCGTTCATGATCACTTTACGGAGGTCACCTTTGGGCACAACAATTTGATCCTCGAAGAAGAGAGTGTCCTTGTCATCAAGTCGGTAGCACTTGTACTTGGACTGACTCTTTGCAATACCAATCTTCACCTTTTTCACCATAGCATCAAGAAGCTGGGCTTGGCGAATCTGGTCTTCCAAGGTAGGAGAGACTTGAAGATTGGCGAGGAAACCTTGAGGAACAATTTGCAGATTAAGTTTGCGGAAAGCTTCACAAAGCTCGGGTTGATAAGGCTTCAGAATCAGACTATTGCAATATGCTTTTCTGCTCAAAGCGTCAGCGATCACATTAGCCTTGTCTGGAGTATACTCGATACTCGGATTGTACTCTTGAATCATTTTGACCCATCGAGTCTGCCTGAGGTTGAGATTAGGCTGGGTGAAGATGTACTTGAGACTCTTGTGATCAGTGAAAATATCCACTTTCCTTCCCAATAGAAGATGTCTCCAAGTCAACAAAGCGTGCACAACTGCCGCCAACTCGAGATCATGAGTGGGGTAGTTCTTCTCATTAGGCTTCAACTAGCGAGAGGTATAAGCAACAACTTTCTTCTCTTGCATCAGTACAGCACCTAGACCTTGGAGAGAGGCATCACAAAAGACCTCGTACGGCTTGGTTTCATCAGGCGGAGTCAGAACTGGAGCAATGATCAATTTCTCTTTCAAAGCGTTGAATGCAATATCACACTCCGGCGACCAAACATACTTGACGTGCTTCTGAAGAAGATTTCAGAGAGGCTTCGCGATCTTGGAAAAAATTTCAACGAATCTTCGGCAGTAGCTTGCGAGACCAAGGAAGCTACGGAGTTGCTTCACATTCTGAGGAGGTTCCCAATTAACAATTGCAGACACCTTCTCAGGATCCACGGAAATGCCCTTGGCAGAGATGATATGACCAAGATAAAGAACCTCATCGAGCCAAAATTCACACTTGGAGAACTTGGCGTAGAACTGATGTTCCCTGAGCTTGTCAAGAACCAAACGCAAGTGCTTGGCATGATCTTCCTTGTTCTTCGAGAAAACCAGAATGTTGTCGAGATAGACCAAAACGAAGTCATTGGTGTAGGGGTTGAAGATGAAGTTCATCATGCGAGAGAACGTCGGAGGAGCGTTGGCGAGGCCAAAAGACATGACAGTGTATTCGTATGACCCATAGCTTGTCCTGAATGCCGTCTTGGGAATATCTTGCTCACGAATGCGAATTTGATGATAACCCATACGAAGGTCAAGCTTGGAGAATACTTGGGCACCCTTGAGTTGTTCAAACAGCTCATTAATGTTGGGAAGTGGGTATTTGTTCTTGATGGTCTTCTTGTTCAATGGATGATAATCAACACAAAGTCGGTCCGTTCCACCCTTCTTCTTCACAAAAAGAACACCACAACCCCACGGAGAAGTACTAGGCCGAATGATACCCATTCTTTCTTGAACATCGAGTTGTTTCTTCAACTCCTTCAACTCTTCGGGGCCGAGCTTGTAAGGATGTTTGCACACAGGTTCCGTACCAGGCTCAAGTTCAATAACAAATTCAACCGGCCGGTGCGGAGGCATTCCTGGGAGTTCTTCTGGGAAGACATCTTGATACTCACAAACAACCCTAATCTGCGAAATAGCATCCAATTCACCCTTCTCATTGAGAGAAAACAACCGGATTGTATTATCCCAAGCAGCAAAGACAATTACATCCTCAGACGAATGAGTCAGTTGAATCTGCCTGGCTGCACAATCAAGGTGAGCCTTGTGTTTAGAGAGCCAGTCCATCCCAAGAATAAGATCAATATCGGAATCGCCAAGAACAATTGGGGAAGAAAGGAACTTGTAGTCGCCCAAAGTGATAGTAACCTCCGGAACGCAGGTGTTAGCTGTCATCTGCTTGCCCGGTGACACAATTTGCAAGGCACTTTGCAGATACTGATAGTCACACTCATACTTTGATGCAAAAGGTTTGGAAATGAAACAATGCGATGCACCCGTGTCAAAAAGAACTTTTGCAGGAATATCATTAACAGGAAGGTTACCCATGATGACATCTGACGAATCCTCTGCCTGAGCTACATTCACCATATTGACCTTGGCGTGCTTGGGATTATGCTTGACCACAGCTGTACTTGCCGATCTGACAGGAGGAGGAGGAGGAAGACGCCTCTGGTTGAAACACTTGTTGGCGTAGTGACCCTTCTATTGGCACTTGTTGCACGTGACCTCAGAAAGAGGACGGTGGTACGGAGCACTTGATCTTGGAGCTTGAGACGAAGTCTTGTTCTGAAAGCCTGGGTTGGGTGGGTGGGAAGAACCACTGCCACCTTTGCTCTTCTGCTGATACGGCTGACGGAACGGAGGAGGAGGAAGCCAATACTTCTGCTGCTTGGCCACTTGAGTAGAGGAACAAGGCGTAGTGTCTCTGACTCGCTTCCTGGAAGCATCACACCTCAACTGAGCAGCCTCTTGCTTCAGTGCCATGTTGTAGAACTCATCGTATCTCAACGGCTCGAAGAGGACAAGAGCGAGTTGAATTTCTTCACGGAGACCACCCCTGAACTGATAGATCATGCTCTTCTCATCAGGAACATCCTGCTTGGCAAAACGGGCGAGCTTCTGGAACAACTTGTTGTAGTCATAGACAGACAAAGAGCCTTGCTTCAGATTGCGGAATTCCTCATGTTTTCTTTTAGTCACACTTTGAGGGATGTGATGAGCTCGGAAATCACGACGGAAATCATCCCAAGTGATCAAACGTCCACCTCTGGAATCCTGGTACTGCTGGAACCACTCTATGACCTGATCTTTGAGCTGGAAAGAAGCAAACTTGACGAAATCTTCAGGCCTGACGTTGCTGCATTCAAAATGCTTGCCCAGATCCACTAGCCAATCGTTAGCATCGGTAGCTTCAACGCAATTGTTGAACGTCTTTGGACCATTTGCGAGGAACTGGTTCAGAGTAGCAAAATGGTTCTGATTGTTGCCTTCATTCCCTTGACTGCCTTGATTCCGCTCTTGGAGGATTTGCATGATCAACTGTGTATTTGCATTGGTTGCGGCCATCACAGCTTGCCAAGCCTCTGGAGGCGGTGGAGGTGGTGGCGGATCAGGATTCGAAGTCGTGCGCGTTGGAGGAGCCATCCTGAAGAGGTTGACCACCATTAGCACACAATTGACAAATATTGAAGGTGAATCCAACGGAATGAAAATTGCAACAAAAAGTCTTCACATCCGAACAAAATGAACGAATGCACTTCTCTTGAAGTGGTCACATATTCCTAAATTGCGAAGCCACGAAGAATCAGGTAGAAGAGGTACATCAACGAGGGATGGAATCAACATATGACGTCGAAGCAGAACGAATACCACAACTCAAAATAAAACCAAGGGTTGGCTTGCGAGATAAGCCGGAACAAATATATGATAGAAATTTCGTCCGAAGTTTTCGTGGTGCGACCTACACGGGCTCGATCGTACAGCACCATCATGTACAAGGCAGTGCACATGACATACGAAGCGTCCCCGAGTCAGCATAGCCAAGGACTCTTTAAGACACAACGAGACCACTGTAAAATCGACCGTGAATAGGCGAACACTAGACGTCGAACCCCAATTTCATATCATACATCTGTTGGAAAGATATCCTAAGAGCTACTTGAATTCCCACCTATGAAACTCCCGAAACTTTCCGGTTATGCAATCAGGTGTTGGGGATACAGGGGAAGCATAATATCTCACCCAAGCTAGCAAATCCTACATCCAGCTGTATCCATCCTTCAACACATAACCAAGAAACCTTCGGAAACCATCTACCTCAACCTTCGAAAAGCATCCGTTATACAAGTTATGGCGATACTCCCGAACTCCCGCCCCAGTACTGGGTGGCGTCGAGGTTATCTCACCAACGAACTGCATAAAGGAGATTTTCGATGTCGCGCACATATCTCAAGTATACCAGAATTGCAACGATAGAATTATGATGACAACACCTCAGAGCTCAACTCCCCGGGACACTTCCACTAAACCCCTGACAGGAGGCACCAAGACAGTATTCTCATCATAAGCCATCGGAACAAAACCAAGATACTCGCGTGATCCTAATATTTTTTTAGTGAAATTTGAGAAGAGAAGAGTCAAAACTCTACGTCAGGATGCCTTACCAGAGCGATGAGGAGACTGGGAAGTAAAAGAATTCCTAAGCTCTCCGATATATAATTCCTAAGGACTCAAAACATTTTTCTAGACACAACTCGGCTGCTAAAAACGATCAAGCAATGGGGGCTCCTAAGGTCGGGGAAGGCTCTGATTACCAACTTGTAACACCCTCGATCCGACTATATCTCCCACGTGTCGGGGCACGATTTAGAGGCATAATCGCATTGAAGGCATATGTCGCAAGTCGGGTAATCATCACAAACATCCCATGTAATATAATAATAAAGAGGGATAACATAGTTGGCTTACACTCGCCACGTCACATCAAAGTACATAAATAACATCCATCATACAAATCACTCATGGCCCGACTACGGCGCCAAAATAGAAAAGACCCCCAACATGCGACAAGGCCCTGAATCTACCCCGACTGGGCACCACTACTGATCATCAGGAAAAGACACATAGTAACGCCGAGAGTCCTCGTCGTACTCCCACTTGAGCTCGAGCGCGCCATCTGGAGCTGTATCATATGTCCCTGCATCTGGTGTAATAGTAATCTGTGAGCCACAGGGACTCAGCAATCTCGCACCCTCGTGATCAAGACTATTTAAGCTTAATAGGTAGGAACGGGGTAATGTATAAGTGGAGCTGCAGCAAGCGACTAGCATATATGGTGGCTAACTCATTCGCAAAAGAGAGCGAGAAACTAGAGAGGAACCTGCGCAAACATAACTCCAACACCGTGTCCACTTCCCGGACTCCGCCGAGAAGAGGCCATCACGGCAACACACTTATTTGATTCATTTTAATTAATTAAGGTTCAAGTTGTCTACAACCGGACATTAACAAATTCCCATCTGCCCATAACCGCGGGCACGGCTTTCGAAAGATCAATCCCTGCAGGGGGGTCCCAACTTAGCCCATAACAAGCTCTCACGGTCAACGAAGGAATATACCTCCACCCAAGACACACCGATCAGACTCGGTATCTCGGTACAACAAGATGATTCGACAGGTTAAAACAAGACCAGCAACACCGCCCGAATGTGCCGACAAATCCCGATAGGAGCTGCACATATCTCTTTCTCAGGGCACACTCAGATGAGCGCTCCATACAACTAAAACCAAACCTCGAGTTTCCCCGAGGGGGCGCTGCACAGGATTCTAGTTCGGACCAACACTCAAAGGAGCACTGGCCCGTGGGGGGCTAAAATAAAGATGACCCTCGGGCTCCGGAAACCCAAGGGAAAAGGGGGTAGGTGGCAAATGGTAAAACCAATGTTGGGCATTGCTGGAAAATCTTTAATCAAGGCGAACTATCAAGGGGTTCCCATTATAGCCCAACCGCGTAAGGGACGCAACAATCCGGGAACATAACACTGATATGACGGAAACTGGGGCGGCAAGAGTGGAACAAAACACTAGGCGAGAGGCCGAGCCTTCCACCCTTTACCAAGTATATAGATGCATTAAGATAACATAGCAATATAATGATATCCCAACAAGTAAATAAATATTCCAACAAGGAACGGCTCCAATCTTCACCTCAACTAGCAACGCTATAAGAAGGGGCTGAGCAAAGCGGTAACATAGCCAATCAATGGTTTGCTAGGACAATGGTGGGTTAGAGGCTCAATCATAGCAATTGGGAGGCTTACAAGCAAGTGGTAGGCATCGTAGCATTGGCAAAGCAAAAGAGCGAGCAAACTAGCATAGCAAAGATAGTAGTGATTTCGAGGGTATGATCATCTTGCCTACACAGTTGTCAGAGTTGACTGGATCCTCAAAAGCAAACTCAACGGGCTCCTCATTAGCGAACTCGTCTCCCGGCTCTACCCAACAACACAAACAAGCAACAAGGATTCAATCAACCACGTGCAAGGGCAACCAATAATATGCAAGGATGGTATGCTATGCGGGATGCGATGCGGGATGCAAAATGCAAGACGTGACAGGAAATGCATGAACCTGGCCTCAACTTGGAAAACCAAGTGTGCCACTGGATAGAGGGGAAGAAATCCCCTGAAAACGATATAAAGATCATAGGAATCGGAGCTACGGTTTGGAAATGGCAAGCGTTTTACGAAACGAACCGATCTGCGATTTACAGCAAGTAGGCTCCTAAATGCAACGAAATGAACATGCTACAGCCACCAAACATGAAAACAAAATACATGTCAGGGCTGTACACAAGATGCTTAACAAATCACTAGGACTGAGCCATAGGCAAATTCATCCATTAAGGGGTTCAAACAAGCATGGCAAAACTGAATAAGCAAAACAGATTTCAGACTTAGTGAAATTAACACTAGTCTGAAATTTCAGACCACGATGCTCTCTTCGGAGCAGCAAAACAACATGAAACATAACCTGAACATGACAAGTAAGAGCATGGCATGGAGCTACTCAACAAGCTTAACAAAACACCCAAAATGACCTGGGGCCAAAAGGGTTCACAAAATACTCTAACGAGCACACGAACATAGATGAAACACGATCAGTTTTCAGACTTAGTGAAAACTGAGACATGCTGAAATTATAACTCACGGAGGCATGTAAACGAGCTCGATGCACTCACTACGGTGCAAGTCATGGCAAGGCAAGCATATATCCATAAAGAAGGCACAAAATGCTAGCTATACATGGCAAGAACAATGGCATAGCATGCACAGATCACTAGCAATAGCACCGGCAAAATCGCAAAAGAGTTGACGATCTGCCCAAATACACAACTATGCAAAAGTTGAGCTCGATTGACTCAACCTAGGGTGCTCCAACATAGCAATTAAAGACATGGATGGATAGATCATAACAATAATAACAAATCCCTCTTACTGATCATCCTCAAAAGAGGCACGGATCACTAGGAAACAAGCTGGACATATGGCATCATGAACTAAAACATCCCAGACTTAGTGAAACTTAGTGAAAATCACTGTCCCTGAAATCAGCAATCTCGGGTACCCCACTTTGCAAGCTTGCACAAGACACCACACACATCCGAAAAATGCATGGGTGGCACCTCTGGAAAGAAGACAAAATGCTTAACAATTCATCCCAAAGGGGCACAGGCATATCATGCACACAATATCATGGCAAAAATGACAAAAGTCAATGATGAGCTAACGGATCTGCAGTTTAACTCACGATGCCTCCTTCAAACAGCATTTTGGGCATCAACATGAACTCAAATGAAAATGATGCAATTGAATGAAATGATGTACTCGTCGAGACGAAGATTTTGATATATCATATGGCCAAAACGGAGCCACGGATGCAAAGTTATGAGCAGTCAAAGATAGCATGAAAAACTAGGGTTGGAGGGAAAAAGTCAACCGGGAGGATTTTAGATCTCAGATCCACCGTTCATCGCCGGGTATTGTAGCACGAACCCGCCGGACTTGGTGCTCCGGTGACCGTCCGGGAAGAGGAGGGCGGCGAGGGGAGGTCCGGACGACGGGGCGGCGGCGCCGGCCCGGTGGTCGGCGGCGTGGGGCCCGGTGGTCGGCGGCCGGCGCGTCGGGCGTGGCGCCGGCGCAAGGTCCGATGCGGCGGGCAGCGGCACGAGCTCGCCGGAGCTGGTGGCGCGGCGGTCGGAGCCGAACAAGACGGCGGCGGGGAGGATCCCAGCGGCGGGGCGAAGAACGGGCGGCGGGGCGCGGCTCGCGGCCCTCGGGGGGCCGGTGCGGGCCGCGCGCGGTGGGAGGCGGCGAAGGCGGCGGCAGCGACACGTGGCAGGCTCCAATTGGCGCGGGCGGCGGCGGGCGGACGTGTCCGGCCTGATTCGGACGCGTCCGGCGGCGGGAGGAGGAAGAAGCTAGGGTTTCGGGGAGGAGGAGATCCGAATTTCGGGAGGGGGTATTTATAGGCATAGAGGGAGCTACGAGTGTCCAAATGAGGTGCGGTTTTCGCCCACGCGATCGTGATCAAACGACCGAGACGATGGAGCAGAGTATGGTGGGTTTTGGGCCAAATAGGAGGGGTGTTGGGCTGCAACACACACGAGGCCTTTTCGGTCCCTCGGTTAACCGTTGGAGTATCAAACGAAGTCCAAATGACCCGAAACTTGACAGGCGGTCTACGGTAGTAAACCAAGGCCGCATGGCAAGTATCGGTCCAATCCGGAAATGTTTAATCCCCACACACAAAAGAAAGCTAGAAATGGCCACCGGAGGAGAACGAAGCGCCAGAATGCAAAACGGACAACGGGGAAAATGCTCGAATGCATGAGATGAACATGTATGCAAATGCAATGCACGTGATGACATGATATGCGATGCACGAAAACGAAAACAACACACGGAGACAAAGAACCGAACCCGAGGAATAAATATAACTTAATGCCGGAAACGGCAAGAGTTGGAGTACAAATTGGGAAAGTCGTATCTGGGGCGTTACAGCACCGTGATGACTCGCCACTCCCTGGCATCTTGAGGATGTTGTAGCCATGGTGAGTCATGGCCATGAACTTGGCCAGCGCTGGGTACCCGAGGATGGCGTTGTATGGCAGGCGGATGTGGGCGACGTCGAAGTCGATGAGCTCGGTGCGGTAGTTGTCGCGTGCCCTGAAGGTGACAGGGAGGCGGACCTGCCCAATCGGGACCGTGGAGCCGTCGGTGATTCCGGAGAAGGGCTTGGTTGGCTGAAGCTGGTCGTAGGGCACTTGGAGATTGTTGAAAGTTTCCACGGACAGGATGTTGAGCCCGGCCCCACCATCGATGAGGGTCTTGGTGACCAGTACATTGCTGATGACTAGGGAGCAGAGCATCGGGAGGATGCCAGCTGTGGCTGCACACTTGAGTTGATCCGCTGAGCTGAATGTGATGGCGCACGCCGACCACCTGAGAGGGCGCGTTGCTTCGAGCCTGGGGAGGGCTGCGTTCACCTCACGGGCAAACTGCTTGAAGATGCATTGGGAGGCTGGGGCTTGAGCTCCGCCCAAGATGCAGGCGATTGCACGTGGCTCCTGGAAGCCCCCAGCCCCCTCGTCTTGATGGCGGTCCTCGTTCCTCCTCGGCTGAGGCAGCAGTGGAGGGAGGCCTGCGTTGCCTTGTGGGTGATCCTCACAAGGCTGATCCCTCCAGTCCCCCTCGCGAGGCAGGTCTCGCCAGCGATCCTCGCGAGGCTGATCGCGCCACCCTTGGCGCGGGCCGCGGTCTTCCCAGCGTCCTGCGTTTCTTCCTCCTCCTCGGCCGTAGCCCCGGTTGGCGCGGTCGGGACGACAGCCGATCCTTCCTTCTCGCACGGCGCGGAGTTCTTGTTATTCGTTGGTGTTGTGGGTGTGGAGGTCATGGTACACACAGTACCGGCTGCCCCTGGAGGACTCAGGCAGATCTTTGCCCCGCTTGGTGTCTGGTTCTGCTGCGAGCGTGGCAGCCCCCTTGCGCCTCACGTCCTTGGCCTTGGGCTTCTTCTCCTCTGGTTCTGCGACAGGCAGCTCGAGGAGGGAGAGGCGTCCCTCCTCAGCCCTGGCGCACTTGGTCGCCAAGTTGAACAGCTCCAGGGAGATGCACAGGTCTTCATGCATCGCCAGCTCCTCCTTCATCTTGACGTCACGCACACCATCGGAGAAGGCCGAGATGATGGCCTCCTCGGACACCCTGGGGATCTTGAGGCGCGCGCTGTTGAAGCACTGGATGTACTTTTGCAGGGTCTCTCCAGGTTGTTGCTTGATGCGGCGCATGTCGCTCACGGCGGGCGGCCGGTCGCGAGTACCTTGGAAGTTGGCGATGAAGCGGGTGCGCATCTGGTCCCAGGAAGAGATCGTGCCTGGAGCCAGATTCAGGAGCCAGGTGCGAGCTCCTTCCTTGAGCGCCATGGGGAACCAGTTCGCCATGACCTTTTCGTCCCCGCTGGCAGCCTCGATGCCCAGCTCATAGAGCTGGAGGAATTCTGCAGGGTCAGTCGTGCCATCGTAACGAGGAGGCAGGTCTGGCTTGAACTTGTCGGGCCACGTGACACTTCGCAGCTCGGTGGTGTAGGCACGGCAGCCTGCGGTGGCCACGAAAGGCCTCGGCTGGTGGTGAGCTTGGTCTTGAGGGTCCCCACACGCTGCAGCTAGGATCAGCGCGGGGCCTTGGCGTGCCGGAGCTGGAGCAGGGTCGCGGCATGCCGGAGCAGGGAGCGCCCGGGCAGCCCCTTGCGGGCGTGGGATCTCTTGGCAGCTCCGTTCTTGCTGCGCTAGCACCTGACGGAGCGGGTTCCGCCCAGGGGCCACGCGCCTTGGAGCCACAGCGTCTTCTTGGAGAGGAGGCGGCTGGTACGCCTCCGGAGCTTCGTTGCCCGCGCGGGGCGGGGTGTGGCGCAGAGGAATGGACGGCGCGGGAGAGCCCCCTGCGGCGCGGACAAGCTCGGCAACGCGGTCGAGCCACTCCTCATAGACGTATTCGACGGGACGGTAGCGCAGGAGCTCGTTCGCCGCGAGGAGCACAGCTCGACCCTCCATGGGTGCGCAGAGCGCGCGGGACGAAGAGCCAGCTAGTGCGAGCGATGGAGTAGCGGTGCGGCCATCTTGCCGCACGGATGGATGCTGGGACGACGCTTGCTGCTCGCCCCCCACCGGGCCGGTGGCGGCGTTGACGGCGGGCGACGGGGAACGACGAGGACGTCCACCGACGGGCGCCGTCTGGGCGACGCGAGAAGCGATGGTGGCCCGGCGCTCGGCGCGGGCCCAACGAGCGTCGGACATGGATGCAACGGTCGGAGGAGAACGGAGCGGTGAACGACGAATTCCGGCGCACCCCTACCTGGCGTGCCAAATGTGGGATTTCGGGTTCCGGCAGACCCTTAAGGTTCGAACACTGGGGTGCGCGCGGAGATTACGCCTTCTACCTCTCCGTCTCGCAAAGGTCTAGACTACTGAAAGAACTACACAAGGGACACAAGATTTATACTGGTTCGGGCCATCGTTGTGGTGTAATACCCTACTCCAGTGTGTGGTTGGTGGATTGCCTCTTGGGGCTAACGATGATGAACAATACAAGGAAGAACAGCCTCGCGAGGGTCTGTTCTTGGCTGGGGTGATGAACTGCTAGGAGGAGTTCAGCCACCTTTCTCTCTTCTCTCTCTCTCTCACTGCTTGCAAACCGAATGAACCAAAACCGAACCCCCTTGCTATGTGGGCGCCTGGTCCTATTTATAGAGGCCCTGGTCCTCCTCCCAAATATTGAGCGGGAAGGGAGCCAACAATGGCGGGCTAATTTGAAGGGGGACAGCAAGTATCAACTATCCTGACAAAAGCAGTCTTCGCCTGCGCAAAGCTCTGGTGATGACGCCGTCCTAGGCTCCACGGTGACCTCCGTCTCATAGTCCTCCTGGTCTTGGTCTCGTTGCACCGAAATGGCAACCTTTGCCTGATGCCTCGGTACTCCGCGGCTGCGCTTGCCCCCTTTGCACCAAAGAGGAAAGGAGGACACTGCGCGCTGGCACCCGCCTGGCACCCAGAGTCGTCATGGCTTACGTCACGGGCACCTCGCGAGGTACCCCGCCTTGATCTCTCCGCCTCCTCGTGAGCCAGCCTGACGAGGCCGTGCCTGACGAAGCTCCGTGTCGTCCGCCTCGCGAGGCTTGGCCCCTCGCGAGGGTCTTGAGTCTTGTGTTGGTGAAGATGGGTCGTGTTGGGCCTCCTTTGAGCCACGCCGCAGGCCGCAGGCAGGCAAGTCTGGGGACCCCCATTCCCAGAACGTCGACAATAGCCCTCGGGCCCAAGGCGCGCCCGGACTTGGCCGTCCCGAGAGGCGAAAGGGCAAGGGCGAAGCGCCGCGGGCCCTAACAGCCTGCAGCCTTGGGCGCCGCGTGGCGGTTGATGGGACGTGGGCGTCTCCACTTCCCCATGATGCTTCGGTGATCGCGCGAGTTGGACAGGTCCCTTCATGCAGATCGTGTCATGATTACCTGTGATCGTGGAGGCCGGCGGTTGGCCTTCGCCGGCTATAAGTACGGGGTTGCGTGTGCCGTTCCAGTCTATTCTTCCTTGCTTCTCCTTCTTAATGGCCCCGTCAAAGAGATTCTCGGCCGCCGAGAAGGGGAAGGCTTGCCGGGTTGAGCCCGCCTCTCCCCCACCCAAGCGCGGCAGAGGGAGCCCTCACAAGCATCCTGTGGCCACCACGGCGGCTCCCCGCGGCCGTGGAGGTGATCTTCAGCACGGCGACGGGCGGGTTGCTGCAGCCGGGGGGCGCGCTCCAGCTGCGCATCCCCCCAGGCCGCGCGTTCGTGTTGCTGAAGTGCTGCCGGAGTTCGTCGTGTGGTCGGCGGAGCCGGCTAGCACCCGTCTTCCGCTTCCTCGCTTCCTCCTAGGCGAGCTCCCGGCCGGCTCCCCGGGCGGCCTTTGGCTTCAGGCTTACGGCTGCTGCAGCCGGGCCTCATGGGTTTCCCTGGAGGTCTCCGCGGTCGGGAGCCTGTCCCTGGCCCACGGTTGGCAGACATTTGCCCGTGCGCGTGGCCTGGGCCGCCGGTGCACCCTACACTTCAAGTTTGACGGCGATGCCACCCTCTACGTGAGGGTGTTTGGGGAAGATGGTCGCCGCGCGGGGTGCTGCCCCGAGGGTGACGACCACGGGTGGGAACCCAGCTCCAGTGACGATGGAGGGAGCAGCGCTCGCGCGGCTAGCGGCGCTCGGAGTTCCTCAAGCTTCTCTGGTTCTTCTTCAGGCGGCGACTCCTCCAGCGGTGGCCGCGATCAGTTTCCACACCGCCGCGCACTGGTGAGGCGCGAGAGGGAGTCCGCCTGAGCTTCGGAGGCAGCTCGGGCCTTCCCTGCGGCCGATGTGGGGCGAGCCGCGCCAGATTTGTTCTTCCTTTTTCCCTTTTTCCTGCGCAACAAAGACAATAGTGCGGAGCCCCGCGGGGGCGTGTTTGGGTTATTGCTGTTAATCATCGTTTCGCTTTTGTTACCGTTCCTTCCGGCTATGTGTCCGAGCGTGGATAGTTCCCGACCCCGGCCGTGGGGGGGCGACCGACCCAGGCCCTTTGTTTGTGTCGCGATGCCCATGGGGCACGGACTAGAGGGGTGCTCCTGTAAGGGGCCCAGGTCGTGAACTCTTTGAATGACTAGGATAGGAATGCTCGCGAAGGCGCTCAGCTGCCCCCCTCGTGAGGCCTTGCGCAAGAGAAAACGAGACAGGAGAGCGAAAATCCGAAGAACCGCAAGCCAAAGATGGCAACAACTTCAATAAAACTTCAAATGAGAAGGAACGAGCCAACTGCGGAAAGCAAATGAAAAGCCGCGTCCGGCACCTAATCTAGTCTTCGACGTCTTCTCACCAGCGCGGAGCTAAGTGCTGCCACTGGGCGTGGGAGGGATCTCCAGGGCCTAAGGTCGGCGCTCCTGAGACTCCGGGGCGTGTACAGCCCCAACTCATTATTACGTGAGAGTGTCACGGGCAGCGAGCTTCATAGGCATTGGCCTTCTTCACAAGCTCCGGGCCTTTTCCAAAACGCGATAGCTTCACAGGCACTCGCCTTACTTCACAGGCTCTGGGCCTTTCCCAAAACGTGATAGCTTCACAGGCACTCGCCTTGCTTCACAGGCTCTGGGCCTTTCCCAAAACATGATAGCTTCACAGGCACTCACCTTGCTTCGCAGGCTCTAGGCCTTTCCCAAAACGCGATAGCTTCACAGGCACTCGCCTTGCTTCACAGGCTCTGGGCCTTTCCCAAAATGCGATAGCTTCACAGGCTCTGGGCCTTTCCCAAAACGCGATAGCTTCACAGGCACTCGCCTTGCTTCACAGGCTCTGGGCCTTTTCAGGGGTAGAACCTCCGGAGGTGCTGGATGTTCCATGCATTCTGGACCGGCACTCCCTCCTGAGTCTCCAAGCGCGCAGGCCAGGCCTGGAAACATGAACAACCTTGAACGGGCCCTCCCACACGGGGGAGAGCTTGTGCAGTCCCTCCCTGGAGAGGACCCGCCTGAGCACGAGGTCTCCTACCTCAAGAGTCCTAGGGCGGATGTTGCGGCAGTGATATCGCCGCAGCGCTTGCTGATACCTCGCCGCTCACAGCGCCGCTTCCCAGCGACGTTCCTCCCCCAACAAGAGGTCCATCCCCCGCATGGCGTCCTGCTGCGCCTCGTCGAACGCCAGGACCCGCGCGGAGCAACGTCTGACCTCGTGAGGGAGGACCGCTTCCAAGACATGGTACGCAAGAAAGACATGGTATGAATTCAATCTTGAATAGATGCTAAATCAGCCCTGCCCAAGACATGATATGCAAGAAAGACAGTCCGGGCACCTCTGGAAGGATTGTTACATTATGAAGGAGTACAAGAATTCCAATCTTTTTCAAGACAGTCATGGGCCAGGTGGCAGTTCAGGATCCGGCTCTCACGGACTGGGTTATGGCGGTGGCGGCTCTAACTCTGGATTCCAAGGAAACCAAAGTAATCACGGCAACCAGGGTGGTTACAATCAGCAGAGTAATCAGGGGAGTCAACAGGAGCAACAATCTGGTTATCAGAGCAACCCGAAGAAGTTGAATAGTGGACAATATCATGTCTTCACCACTAGCTTATGTAAGCGTGACCAGAAGCTTCATAAGAGGGCAGTCAACGCTATTGAGCCGGCGGTTCCCCATTACTTGCGCAGGTCTGAGCAGCACATTGTGTGGAGTCGGGAAGATCACCCGCCTCGGGTTGATAATCCGGGTTACTTGGCTTTGGTGGTTGCACCTCAGGTCGGAGGGTATAAGTTTACCAAGGTACTCATGGACGGAGGGAGCAGCATCAATATCCTTTATTATGAAACTTCCCATCGCATGGGGTTGACTGGTAAAAATCTTAAGCCATCAAACACTTTTTCCATGGCGTTGTGCCTGGTAAGTCGGCGTACCCAGTTGGTAAGATAGCTCTGGAAGTTGCTTTTGGAGATGATCATGACTCTAGGTCAGAGACATTGACCTTTGAAGTAGTCAAGATTCACAGCCCGTATCACGCTCTGTTTGGACAACCGGCTTATGCCAAGTTCATGGCACGGCCTTGTTATGTTTATCTGTAGCTCAAGATGCCGGGTTACAAGGGGACCATTACAGTGCATGGGAGACATAAGATAGATCTGGAATGCGAAGAAGGTGATGCGGCTTATGCTGAGTCGGTTTGTGCAACGGAGTTAAACTTCGATAAAGACAATGTTGATCCGGCGGATATGACATCTTTGAAAATGCCAACTACAGAACATGATCCGGTCTTAAAGTTTAAATCGGCAGATGATACTAAGATGTTTGATTTTGTTCCTGGCGATTCATCCAAGCAGTTCAGTATCAGTGCTAATCTGGATCCGAAATAGGAAGGCGCACTCATCGAGTTCAATCGTGAGAGCCGGGACATCTTTGCATAGAAGCCTTCAGACATGCCGGGTGTACCGAGAGAACTCGCTGAGCACACTCTTAATATTGATCCAAACTTTAAGTCGGTTAAGAAGTTTCTCCGCCGGTTTAACAAAGAGAGGCGAAAGCCATTGGTGAGGAAGTGGCCCGACTCTTGGCAGCCGGGTTTATAATCGAAGTTTTCCATCCTGAGTGGTTGGCTAACCCGGTGCTGATACTTAAGAAGAACGACACTTGGCGTATGTGTGTGGACTACATGGATTTAAACAAGGCTTGTCCGGCTGCCCTTTTGCTCTCCCTCGTATTGATCAGATTATCGATGCTACAGCGGGTTGTGAGCGTTTGAGCTTTTTGGATGCTTATTTTGGTTATCATCAGATCAAGATGGCAGTTAAGGACTAGGAGAAGACGACTTTCATAACTCCCTTTAGAGCCTTCTGCTATGTGTCTATGCCTTTTGGGCTCAAGAGTGCCCAGGCGACTTATCAGAGATGTGTGCAAAATTGCCTTCATGATCAAATTGGGCACAATGTTCATGCTTATGTTGATGATATTGTGGTGAAATCCAGAGAGAAATAGACATTGATAGATGATTTGAAGGAAACCTTTGATAATCTCAGAGTTTATAAAATGATGCTTAACCCGGCCAAGTGTGTTTTTGGTGTACCGGCAGGCAAACTCTTGGGCTTTTTGGTGTCTAACAGGGGCATTGAAGCTAATCCGAATAAGATCAAAGCCATCACTTCTCTGGCTAAACCGGCGTGTGTCAATGATGTGCAACGTCCGGCGGGTCGTATTGGGACATTAAGCCGGTTCATAAGCCGGCTGGGAGATAAGGCCATCCCTCTGTATCAGATGATGAAAAAGACAGATAATTTTGTCTGCAGTGATGCCGCCAATGCGGCGTTTGAGGACTTGAAGAAGCAGCTAGCTGAGCCGCCCGTTCTGGCTGCTCCTGTTGATAAAGAGACATTATTGTTCTACATAGCAACCAATGCCCGGGCTATTAGCGTAGCTATTGTGGTGGACTAGAAGGAGGCAGGCAAGGAATATCTGGTTCAAAGGCCCGTTTACTACATCAGTGAGGTGCTTATTGAGTCCAAGTAGAGATATCCGCACTGGCAGAAGCTTGTGTATGGGGTGTTCATGGCCAGCCGGAAGCTTAAGCAATATTTTCTGGGTCATCCCATCACTTTGGTTAGTTCTGCTCCTTTAGGGGACATTATTCAGAACAGAGAAGCCACAGGTCGAGTAGCCAAGTGGGCCATTGAGCTTGGTCCTCATGGTTTGAAATATATGCCTCGCACGGCCATCAAGTCTCAGGCGCTGGTGGATTTCATCAATGACTGGACATAGCTGCAGATGTCTGAGGAAAAGCCAGATAACACGTATTTGACTATTCACTTTGATGGGTCCAGGCAATTGGAGGGATCGGGGGCTGGCGTTGTGCTCGCTTCCCCTCGAGGTGATAAATTTTGTTATGTTCTCCGTTTAATGTTCCCTTGCACTAACAATGCAGCCGAATATGAGGCCTTTCTCCACGGTCTTCGGATGGCTAAGAAGATGAACTTAAGCCGGGTTAGGTGCTTTGGCGACTCAGATTTGGTGGCCCAGCAAGTCTCTGGTGCTTGGGATTCAAAGGATCCACTCATGGCGGCTTATTGACGAGAGGTGGACGTTATTGCTGGTCACTTCAAGGGTTATCAAGTTGAGCATGTTGATCGGAGGAAAAATGAAGTGGTGGATGCTTTAAGCCGGTTGGGTTCTCAACGTAAATCGGTGCCGCCTAATGTCTTTCTTGACGTTTTGCATAACCCGTCGGTCAAGTTACCTACAGAGGAGGATTTGGCTATTCCTGACCCGGAAGCTCAGTTGGTGGCGGCTCTTCATGTAATTCCGGATTGGACAGTCCCTTATTTGGCTTATATGACCTGAGGCGAGTTACCTGAGGATGAAACCTTAGCCAGGCACATAACCCGGCGGTCTAAGTCAATGACAATTGTTAATGGAGAGCTACATCATCGCAGTGTCACAGGGGCATTTCGACGTTGTGTTTCTCCAGAAGAGGGTTGTGAGATCCTGCGTGAGATTCATGAAGGAGACTATGGTCATCATGTCGGTTCAAAATCTCTCGTGGCTAAAGCTTTTCGTCATGGGTTTTATTGGCTAACAGCTCATGCTGATGCAGAGGACCTGGTCAGCAGGTGTGATGGATGTCAAAAAATTTCACGACGAGCTCATGTGCCGGCTCAAGAATTGAGGATGATTCCAATTACTTGGCCGTTTGCAGTTTGGGGCTTTATATGGTTGGACCTTCCAAAAGACACAAGGATAAGAAGACCCACCTTTTGGTGGCGGTTGATAAGTTCACTAAGTGGGTAGAGGCAGAGCCAATCAGTAAGTGTGATGCAGCAACAGCGGTTCAATTCATGAAGAAGGCGATCTTCTGTTTTGGCTTTCCACACAGCATCATAACAGACAATGGCACTAATCTCTCTAAGGGTGCTATGGAAGAATTTTGTCAACGTGAGCATATCCGGCTTGATGTATCGTCAGTGGCTCACCCCCAATCTAATGGTCAAGCTGAGAGAGCCAATCAAGAGATCTTGAGAGGCATCAAGCCCCGGCTCATGGTTCCCCTGCAGAGGACGCCGGGTTGTTGGGTGGAGGAGTTACCTTCCGTGTTATGGAGCATTAATACCACCCCTAACAGATCTACAGGATATACACCTTTCTTCATGGTTTACGGAGCAGAGGCAATTCTCCCAAGTGACATCGGTCATGACTCACCTCGTGTGGCGGCTTATGTTGAAGCTGACAATGAAAAAGCACGTCAGGAAGCACTTGACCTGTTGGATGAGGAGCGTGACATCGCGGCGGCTCATTCGGCGATTTACCAGCAAGATCTGCATCGTTACCACAACCACCGGGTTAAAACCAGAACTTTCCAAAAAGGCGATCTGGTGCTCTGGCTTATCCAGGATCAAACTGATATGCACAAGTTATCCCCACCTTGGGAAGGACCTTTTGTGGTCAGTAAGAATCTCAACAGTGGGTCCTACTACCTTATCGATGTTCGAGAGCACAAAGACTCACGTAAGTCGGAGGAGGAGACCCACCGACCGTGGAATATTGCTCATCTTTGGCCCTACTACACCTGAGCCACTAGCTTTTTTGATGTACATATTTTTGACAATGTTATATTATGATCAATATAATAAACCAGCATCTCTGCTAAAGCAGGGCCTCTGTCGCTTTTTCTTTTAAATAATGAGTTTTTGGTCACTTGGGAGCTTTTTCTTTATAGAGCGAAGTTATGATTACCCTTTGATCCGGATTATTGGCCACACAAAAAAACTTGGGGGCTTTTACCCAAGTTAAAGGGACCAAAGAGAGACTGTTGCAAAAGCACAACTCAAATATAGGTGCCCCTTGAGCACAGCTCAAAATATTGCTTGGGGGCTCTTTTGTTCTAAAGAACAAAGAGTTTTTATAACCCTTGCAATAGGCTTGGAAGCCAGGTGTATTCACCTAAAACCCCGGGTTATCCTGCCTTTTTAAGTAAGCCACTCCGCCCAAGTAATCCTGGAATGACCCGCCGAACGTTTGACAAGTCAATCTTATGCAGACACTGAACTTGTCAAAGTTAAAATGACAATTGGTTATGTGAGGTCCATATTATAAGGTTTGTATATAGGTTTAACTCGGTGGTTGTGCGACACATTAAAGCACTCGATTTTCGGCCTGGCAGCCCATGAAAAGCCTCGTTTTTTGTTTGTTTTTATTCGACATATTTTCTTTTTTGAGGTTTATAAGCTTTATGATTATAAATCACTGGTGTTATTAACCCGGCCTGGTTTTTTGACTATAAGTCGCCAGTATGAGATAAGATACAATCCGGTGTTTATTAACCCGACATGGCTTTTGACTATAAGTCGCCAGTTTGAGATAAGATAATATTCGGTGTTTATTAACCCGGCCCGGCTTTTTTTATAAACCGGCAATCTCTGATAATTACCAGTGCTCAAATTTTGGGTTATCACCCTTACCGCACTGGCTTGGTAAACCAATAGTGTGATCAAATATCACATGTTATGACATATTTCCAATCATATATGGTTATCATTCAGTTCAGCCTTGGTTATAAACTGTGATAGTTTCCTATGGTTTATATCGGGCATTATAACCCGTCCAGCGGTAAACCGCCAGGATACTTTTTCACCTGTTGCATGCAGGAACAGATTCAAAATTGCTAATATCATAAAGCATACATGGCATATCTTAACATGGCAGATGAATAGTGTATTGCACAGCAAATATGCATGATGGCATAGCAAAATAAGAGTTTAAAGCTAGCCTATTACAAGGCGCTTGGTGCCCAAAAAGGATAATTGTTTTAAGTCTTGTAGAAAGCAGATGATAAACCGGCCCCGGTTCATGAATCTTGGCCCGGCTAGCTTGAAGGTTGCGATTCATCCCTTGCCGGTTCGTCTTCCTCCTCCACCGTCTGGAGTTGGGTTTGGACCAGTCAAAGCCACACAAGGCGACGAACTCAGCTTCGTCTTCAATCAGATCAGACGGGTCAATATCAGGGGCAAAAGGTGTGCTTACGAATCGGCGGAATTAAATCCATCACTTTATACGAAGGAGTCTGCATCTTCTGATTATCTGCGTCGTAAGCCGGCTGGTACTTGGAGAGGTTGGTCTCTTTAGTGATGATTGTTGCTTGCGGACGAATCTCTTTGAGACAGGTGGCAAAGTCTTGCTAGTCAAAAGAAGTTACATCTTCCTTCAGACTAGGATACCCACTAGCTACATCTATCAGGTATAGTTCGGGTACCCATGCTTTGGCACGGCTCAAGGATGTTACAGCTCCGGCTCTAGCACAAGACCATTTGATTTCTTGAAACCTGGTGGGTAAGATGGACAGCTTCTTCAAAACATCACTTAACAGATTTGGTCCTTGATTTGTTGGGGAGATAGTAGTGAGAGTCCGCTAAGCTCCAGTGTATAATTGCTCAACCAAAGTATAAACCGCCTTGAGCTTCACCAGTGTATCTTGGCTAAGGTTGCTGCTCCTGGGACCTGGAAAAATTCAAAGATTGGTTAAGTGGCGGCTTACATTATGACGGCAAATACTTACTTTGGATGAATAACAAGGGGACTTATCGAAGATAGCAGAAACCATCTGAGACACACGGTGTTTTAAACAGGTGAGTTTAGTGGTAGCTTCTTCAAGAGTCGCCTCTGTTTTCTCAGCACGGTGTATCAAGGTAGTTTTTTCTTCAGCCCAAGCCTTTTTATCCTCATCAAAACTGGTCTTCAATTTTTCTGACTCAGACACACTGAATTGGAATTTTGATTCTGCCTTCCGGGTCTCATTTCCTTCAGCCACCAGCTGAGTCTTGCCATCGTTCAATTGAGACTCTAATTCAGTAGTAGCAGCCTGCATACAACACAAGTTTATCAAACATATTTCAAGGCGGATTACAGCAGTTAAGTCGCAAGCACTTTACAAGAGAAACCACTTGGCACTTGGGGGCTAATGTCTGTCAACGCAATTTTTCAACGGAAATGGATTTTCTAAAGTCCCAAGTGCTTTGCAAGCAATAACACTTGGCACTTGGGGGCTAATGCATATTGCTTGTTTCTTCCTAAAGATGAGCCGGGTGAGCTGTCAATAATCTCATCCGACTCATGGGGGCTATACAGTTCAGTTATGTTCTTTTACAGCGATCAATAGGACCGGCTCATTCATACTGATTAAACCGGCCCTTGGGGACTATACATGCAAAATTGTGATACTATCAGAATCCAGCTTAGTTGTAAACCGGACTTGGAGGGAGTCTAGGACAGAAGATTGTAAGTTTTTAAGTCTACAGATTATTCAATCTTATCATAATCAGAAGACTTGGGGGCTGGTAGGATATATAACTTATATAAGCCGAAGAACATACCTCATACTTCTTGTGCATCTGTTTGACCATCTCAATTTCTAAGTGTTGGGGAACATAGTAATTTCAAAATTTTCCTACGCACACACAAGATCATGGTGATGCATAGCAACGAGAGGGGAGAGTGTTGTCTACGTACCCTCGTAGACCGAAGCGGAAGCGTTGACGCAACATAGAGGAAGTAGTCGTACGTCTTCCCGGTCCAACCGATCCAAGCACCGTTACTCCGGCACCTCCGAGTTCTTGGCACACGTTCAGCTCGATGACGCTCCCCGGGCTCTGATCCAGCAAAGCTTCGGGGAGGAGTTCCGTCAGCACGACGGCGTGGTCACGATCTTGATGTTCAACCGTCGCAGGGCTTTGCCTAAGCACCGCTACAATATGATCGAGGTGTAATATCATGGAGGGGGGCACCGCACACGGCTAAGGAACGATCACGAAGATCAACTTGTGTGTTCTAGGGTGCCCCCCTGCCCCCATATATAAAGGAGCAAGGGGGGAGGCCGGCCGGCCCTATGGGGCACGCCAAAGGGAGGGGGGAGTCCTCCTCCTAGTGGGAGTAGGACTCCCCTTTCCTAGTCCAACTAGGAAGAAAGAGGGGGAAGGAAAGAGAGGGAGAGGGAGAGGGAAAGAGGGGCCGCGCCCCCCCTCCCTAGTCCAATTCGGACTCCCCATGGGGGGGCGCCACCTCCTGGGCTGCTGCCCTCTCTCTCCCCTCAGGCCCACTAAGGCCCAATACTTCCCCGGGGGGTTCCGGTAACCCCTCCGGCACTCCGGTTTTCTCCGAAATCACCCGGAACACTTCCGGTGTCCGAATATAGTCGTCCAATATATCGATCTTTATGTCTCGACCATTTCGAGACTCCTCGTCATGTCCGTGATCACATCCGGGACTCCGAACAACCTTCAGTACATCAAAATACATAAACTCATAATGAAACTGTCATCGTAACGTTAAGCGTGCGGACCCTACGGGTTTGAGAACAATGTAGACATGACCGAGACACGTCTCCGGTCAATAACCAATAGCGGAACCTGGATGCTCATATTGGCTCCCACATATTCTACGAATATCTTTATTGGTTAGACCGCATAACAACATACGTTGTTCCCTTTGTCATCGGTATGTTACTTGCCCGAGATTCGATCGTCGGTATCTCAATACCTAGTTCAATCTCATTACCGGCAAGTCTCTTTACTCGTTCCGTAATACATCATCTCGCAACTAACTCATTAGTTGCAATGCTTGCAAGGCTTATTTGATGTGCATTACCGAGAGGGCCTAGAGATACCTCTCCGACAACGGAGTGACAAATCCTAATCTCGAAATACGCCAACCCAACATGTACCTTTGGAGACACCTGTAGAGCACCTTTATAATCACTCAGTTACGTTGTGACATTTGGTAGCACACAAAGTGTTCCTCCGGCAAATGGGAGTTGCATAATCTCATAGTCATAGGAACATGTATAAGTCATGAAGAAAGCAATAGCAACATACTAAACGATCGGGTGCTAAGCTAATGGAATGGGTCATGTCAATCAGATCATTCACCTAATGATGTGATCCCGTTAATCAAATAACAACTCTTTGTCCATGGTTAGGAAACATAACCATCTTTGATTAACGAGCTAGTCAAGTAGAGGCATACTAGTGACACTCTGTTTGTCTATGTATTCACACATGTATTATGTTTCCGGTTAATACAATTCTAACTTGAATAATAAACATTTATCATGAAATAAGGAAATAAATAATAACTTTATTATTGCCTCTAGGGCATATTTCCTTCAGTCTCCCACTTGCACTAGAGTCAATAATCTAGATCACATCACCATGTGATTAACATCGATAGTTCACATCATCATGTGATTAACACCCATAGTTCACATCGCCATGTGACCAACACCCAAAGGGTTTACCAGATTCAGTAATCTAGTTCACATCGCTTATGTGATTAATACCCAAAGAGTACTAAGGTGTGATCATGTTTTGCTTGTGAGAGAAGTTTAGTCAACGGGTCTGCCATATTCAGATCCGTATGTATTTTGCAAATTTCTATGTCAACAATGCTCTGCACGGAGCTACTCTTAGCTAATTGCTCCCACTTTCAATATGTATCCAGATTTAGACTTAGAGTCATCTAGATCAGTGTCAAAATTTGCATCGACGTAACCCTTTACGACGAACCCTTTTTTTTGTCACGTCCATAATTGAGAAACATATCCTTATTCCACTAAGGATAATTTTGATTGTTGTCCAGTGATCTACTCCTAGATCACTATTGTACTCCCTTGCCAAAATCAGTGTAGGGTATACAATAGATCTGGTACACAGCATGGCATACTTTATAGAACCTATGGCCAAGGCATAGGGAATGACTTTCATTCTCTTTATATCTTCTGTCGTGGTCGTGTTTTGAGTCTTACTCAATTTCACACCTTGTAACACGGGCAAGAACTCTTTCTTTGACTGTTCCATTTTGAACTACTTCAAAATCTTGTCAAGGTATGTACTCATTGAAAAAACTTATCAAGCGTTTTGATCTATCTCTATAGATCTTGATGCTCAATATGTAAGTAGCTTCACCGAGGTCTTTCTTCGAAAAACTCCTTTCAAAAACTCCTTTTTGCTTTGCAGAATAATTCTACATTATTTCCGATCAACAATATGTCATTCACTTATACTTATCAGAAATGTTGTAGTGATCCCACTCACTTTCTTGTAAATACAGGCTTCACTGCAAGTCTGTATAAAACTATATGCTTTGATCAACTTATCAAAACATATATTCCAACTCCGAGATGCTTGCACCAGTCCATAGATGGATCGCTGGAGCTTGCATATTTTGTTAGCACCTTTAGGATTGACAAAATCTTCTGGTTGCATCATATACAACTCTTCTTTAAATCCATTAAGGAATGTAGTTTTGTTTATCCATTTGCCAGATTTCATAAAAATGCGGCAATTGCTAACATGATTTGGACAGACTTAAGCATCGCTACGAGTGAGAAAATTTCATCGTAGTCAACACCTTGAACTTTGTCAAAAACCTTTTTCGACAAGTCTAGCTTTGTAGATAGTAACACTACTATCAGCGTCCGTCTTCCTCTTGAAGATCCATTTATTTTCTATGACTTGCCGATCATCGGGCAAATCCATCAAAGTCCATACTTTGTTCTCATACATGGATCATATCTCAGATTTCATGGCCTCAAACCATTTCGCGGAATCTGGGCTCATCATCGCTTCCTCATAGTTCGCAAGTTCGTCATGGTCTAGTAACATGACTTCCAGAACAGGATTACCGTACCACTCTGGTGCGGATCTCACTCTGGTTTACTTACGAGATTCGGTAGTAACTTGATCTGAAGTTACATGATCATCATCATTAGCTTCCTCACTAATTGGTGTAGTAGTCACAAGAACAGATTTCTATGATGAACTACTTTCCAATAAGGGAGCAGTGTAGCGACCCGACCTCAGACGGTCAAGTCTCTGTGCTTAAGTGTCATCCCTGGATCGGTATGCTGACACACACAGTACTCGAGGATTTATAACAGAGGTAAATCACATGTAAAAAGTAACGTAAATACTATTACCTCAATCCAAAATAGCGGAAATAACAAGGTTGTGGATTCCCATCAACACCAACGGCAAAGTTGAGTGTAGAAATCGTAACCCTAACGTATCACTTACTCGTCGTAAGATAATCCTGCAACATGAGACGTTGCAGCCACAAAGGGTCAGTACATTGAATGTACTGGCAAATTCACACCATAGAGAATGATGAATAAAGGCTATCACTACATGCATATTTGGCTGGTGGAAAAGCTCTATGGTTATAAGGTTTTTGCGAAAAGCCAATTTTTCCCTACTGCAAAGGAATAAATTTAATTACTATCATGGTGGTTGTTAAACATTGAGAATGGTTGACAGCATTCTCAATCCCAATTAAGTAACATCATTAAACCCAACAATATTCATTTAAAGTAACATGATGAGATCAACAGGATAATCCAAGAACTAGATACTCAAGACGTCCATAACCGGGGACACGGCTAATCATGATTAGTTTATACACTCTGCAGAGGTTTGCGCACTTTTCCCCACAAGACTCGATCGCCTCCGTTGGATTTCTCGCACTACAGGATGTTTGAGAAACGGATGACCGAGACATAGTCTTTCAGAAGCGCTAGCACCTTACGTTGGATAGACCGGTACACCTACTTTCCCCTACATCTGCTAGTCTACCCTGTAAGAGTTCGCACGACTTAATCAACTATGCCAGAGCCCATAGTGGCTTGTGGATGCACACGGAAGTTTCTAGTATGAATAATCTTATGATCCCTTTGGGCCTGGGTGGCGGTCCAAAAGAAAAACAGGCAAGTCCTGGAATACCCAGGTGCCTAGATAGGCAAGTCCTGGAATACCCAGGTGCCTCAATCCACCCAGATGTGTGCTTAAGTTGCCACCTTAAGTAAACCATTAATTAACAATCTCACATCTGTCATGAAATACTCTCAAACCCAATCCACGTCTACGAGCATAGCATGGCAGTATAAGCCTAATGTAATAGTAACTCCCAAGGGTTTGATAATGAACAGGTAATAGGTACTACCTCAACTACTTCCCATCCCACAATTTAAGTAGATCCTAATCATGCAATGTTTGCGGATTTATCTAATGCAATAAAAACTGGGTATGAAAGGGATATGATCAAAGTGTGAACTTGCCTGCAATGTTGATGAAGATGATTCGCACTCAAAATCTTGATAGCTCTACTCGTCACACTCCGGTCAATCTATCGTAATCAAGCAATAGTAACCACACATAAGCAATCACTCAAAAGACCAGAAAGATCGAAGAAGTCGATTCGGAAAACATCAAAACGAACCAAATAGCTCTTGCAACATAAAACAATTTCTAACAGTACCAAAATTATGTGAATTTGGTCTTATCAAAAAATTTAGGTCAAGAGCTTCGATTTGCAAAAAGAATCAACTCAAACGGAGTTACGGATAAAAAGATATGATCAAAAGAAGTTTGAATTCAAATCTGATCTAATTCAAAATTTAAAATTTTCAAAAACATGTTTGACTTGGATTACTGGATAGAGGAGATCATAACGAAGAAGTGGGCGTTAGTTTCGTTGGATTTGGGCAAACGAGTAAAAAGTTATGGCTATTTGAAAAATCAGGACCAAGCTGTTTTACGGAAGAAAAAAATAGCTACGGGCTAGGGTCTAATGTATAAATACGTAGACTAATTGATAATCTAATTATTTTATCATATTAGTCTAAAAATAATAAACTACGGAGATATAAGAAGAAAAAAAACAAAGAAAGATACCTTTATAAGGCAGAGAAAAGACAACTTTGGAGAGAGGAGACAACTTCCAGAAGTCGCGCCAGAGAAAAAAAATATTTTTCTTAAATAAATCTAGTCAAACCAAAATATTGATTTAACCCGAATTGGATGATTTTTGGAGGCTCTATGGGTCTATATTTATTGGTGGAAAAGAGGCTTAGGGGTCAAAGGCTAGGTAATGTGGGACTAAACGTAGACGAAAATAAACGAAGCAGAGAAGAAAAGAGGCGATGGGCTTAAAGGCCTTCGGCCGCGCGCACGCTGCAGTATTTTTTTTTTTTTGCCTTTGGCCGGCCGCGATGTGCAGTTTTTTTTACAGAATGCGATAAACTGAAAAACGGAAATAAAATAAAACTTTATATAGGCATATTATATATCAAAATTTCCAGAAAAAGATTTTCAATGACGTGAACATTTTTCTAGCATTAAATAAAATACACACAAATTCTAATAATACAAAGAGTGCTACTGGTCTATTAAAATCCAACAAAAATTATTTTAAAAAAAATCAAAATGATTTCAAATTTATTTCTCTCCAATTTTCTGTTGTAGGGAATCATGTTACCCTATTTTCCATATATTTTATTTTTGGAGAAAAATAATTTGAATAAAACTCAAACAACTCCAAATTGAAAATAAATTCAAAAGGGCTTTGAATTTGATTCTTCGAAACCCCCAACTCATATTTCATATGTTTTGAAGAAGTCATTTTATCTTCTCTCGTGAAAATATTGAGTTGCATAAAGTTTCAGAATTGGAAGTATTTCAGATGAAATTCAAATATTTTCAACACCCCTTTTCATTTTAAAAAAATGGAAGAAGTCATGTCATCTTCTCTCTAGGGTTTTGTGATGAAAAGTATTTGAATTCACGGAGAGCAAAATGCAAAAATGAAAGTTTTAGGAAAGTCCTTTTATTCCCTCTCATTTAACTTTCAAAAGTTTCGAATTTCACTCAATCAATCACACAACAATCAAACAATTAGTCAAGTCTATCTATTTATTATAACATTCCAAAATTTAGAATTTTGGGATGTTACAAACCTACCACCCTTAAAATGAATCTCGTCCTCGAGATTCGGAGAGGCTAGCAAGAAAAAGGTTGGGGTTTGGGAGTCTTCTCAAAATCCATCGATCATCGCAAGGGGTCTGGGGTGCTACTGTTGGGGAACGTGGTAATTTCAAAAAAAATCCTATGCACACGCAAGATCATGGTGATGCATAGCAACGAGGGGGAGAGTCTGATCTACGTACCCTTGTAGATCGCAACGGAAGCGTTGACACAACGTAGAGGAAGTAGTCGTACGTCTTCTTCCCGATCCGACCGATCCAAGCACCGTTACTCCGGCACCTCCGAGTTCTTAGCACACGTTCAGCTCGATGACGATCCCCGGGCTCCGATCCAGCAAAGCTTCGGGGAGGAGTTCCGTCAGCACGACGGCGTGGTGACAATCTTGATGTACTACCGACGTAGGGCTTCGCCTAAGCACTACAACGATATGATCGAGGTGGAATTTGGTGGCAGGGGGCACCGCACACGGCTAAGGAACGATCTCAAGGATCAACTTGTGTGTCTAGAGGTGCCCCCTGCCCCCGTATATAAAGGTTGACAGGGGGAGGGCTGGCCGGCCAAGCTAGGGAGGCGCAGGAGGAGTCCTACTCCTACCGGGAGTAGGACTCCCCCCCCCCCCCAATCCTATTCCTAATAGGATTCCCAAGGAGAAAGAGAGGGAGAGGGGTGGCCGGCCACCTCTCCTAGTCCTAATAGGACTAGGGGAGGGGGGTGGCGCGCAGCCCACCTTGGGCTGCCCCTTTCACCTTTCCACTAAGGCCCAATAAGGCCCATTTGGTTCCCGGGGGGTTCCGGTAACCTCCCGGTACTCCGGTAAAATTCCCGATTTCACCCGGAACACTTCCGATGTCCAAACATAGGCTTCCAATATATCAATCTTTATGTCTCGACCATTTCGAGACTCCTCGTCATGTCTGTGATCACATCCGGGACTCCGAACAACCTTCAGTACATCAAAATGCATAAACTCATAATAACTGTCATCGTAACGTTAAGCGTGCGGACCCTATGGTTCGAGAACAATGTAGACATGACCGAGACACATCTCCGGTCAATAACCAATAGCGGGACCTGGATGCCCATATTGGCTCCTACATATTCTACGAAGATCTTTATCGGTCAGACCGCATAACAACATACGTTGTTCCCTTTGTCATCGGTATGTTACTTGCCCGAGATTCGATCGTCGGTATCCAATACCTAGTTCAATCTCGTTACCGGCAAGTCTCTTTACTCGTTCCGTAATACATCATCTCGCAACTAACTCATTAGTCACAATGCTTGCAAGGCTTATGTGATGTGTATTACCGAGAGGGCCCAGAGGTACCTCTCCGACAATCGGAGTGACAAATCCTAATCTCGAAATACGCCAACCCAACATCTACCTTTGGAGACACCTGTAGTACTCCTTTATAATCACCCAATTACGTTGTGACGTTTGGTAGTACCCAAAGTTTTCCTCCGGTAAACGGGAGTTGCATAATCTCATAGTCATAGGAACATGTATAAGTCATGAAGAAAGCAATAGCAACATACTAAACGATCGGGTGCTAAGCTAATGGAATGGGTCATGTCAATCAGATCATTCAACTAATGATGTGACCTCCTTAATCAAATAACAACTCTTTTGTCCATGGTTAGGAAACATAACCATCTTTGATTAACGAGCTAGTCAAGTAGAGGCATACTAGTGACACTCTGTTTGTCTATGTATTCACACATGTATTATGTTTCCGGTTAATACAATTCTAGCATGAATCATAAACATTTATCATGATATAAGGAAATAAATAATAACTTTATTATTGCCTCTAGGGCATATTTCCTTCAGCTACCACCCTTAGAAACATGGTTACGGTTCCATCAAAACTCATATACTCCATCCTTATTGCTGACAGTGTCAGTCTTCTCAGATCTTCAGTATAATTCGTTCTCTGGCTCTTCCGGTAACGGCATAACCTTTTTCCTCAATTCTTATGTCCTTCCTCTTGGTAAGGTTATTCCGAGATTGGGTCTTCTTAGCTGACGGGTCTGGCGCCAATACTAAACAACTATCGATATCTCATGGTGGTCAACAATTTATGGTTTCTCCTGCAGGCAATGGGTCTGGGTTGATCCTCACCATATAACCTACGGTTGGCAAAGCTGCCTTGTACAAGGGAAAAATACCTATACCATTCTAAGGTTTAAACAGGATTTTGATCGTCGTCTCTCTACTATAGGTAAGTCACTCAGATTTACCATCCCACATAGCAAGGCGAATAATAAGAGTAAGTCGGTATGGTGATCAATCCATCCCGCACCCAAATCATTACCATGTATATGGTTTAGCGAATCTCGCATTCTAACACTCGGTCATCCTCATAAGCATTGCAGAATTTCTCTTGTCAACGAACTAAGTTCGGATAAATCCATTGATTCTGCAAGCCCAAACAAACATCTATCGTTCCTTCACAACTCTCAGGTTTTGCGTTACTCCTATAAGATCGTCTATCGATAAAATCGTAACTTCTACCAGGGTTTTTCCTTCAGCAAGAGTGTGCTTGATTCTTGGCAGGTCCTGGGGCCTATGGGTTATGGCCCATCTCATTACTTGCAGTCCTTGAACTTATCATCGGCAACTGATCATTATTCCAAATTCCAACTTCCTAGTATTCTTAAATCCATCCAATTGTATTGTCTTCCTTCCTTCTATTGGCACCAAAACTAGGACATGATTACTCAGACTCATCATGGAATTTTCATTGATCCATATTTCCAACATCATACCTCCTTTATATCCAATAGTAATTTATCTCTTCATCCTTGTGGGATATCCCACATACCGAGATAAAAACTTATACTTATGAAGTTCATATTCCACTTCATGGAACATCATTATCCTTTCCAGGGTCAAGCGTCCTTACAGGCGAATATTGGACATCTCTGCATGGCACTCCTTCAACTGGGAAACGTGGAACACATCTTGAACTCCTGACAGTCTTTCGGGTGACTCCAACTTGTTGGCCGCTCCAAAACTCAGTATGGTCCTATAATTCTCGGGGCTAATTTTCCCTTAACTCCAAATCGTTTAATTCCTCGCAGAGGGGACACATGAAGACATGCTCTGTCTCCAATTTCATAGACTACCTCCTTGCGTTTTTGAGTTTGCATAACTCTTCTGCCTGGGCTGAGCTACCTTCAGTCTATCTCGAATCAACTTAACATTCTCTTCTGACTCCTTGATCACACTTGGTCCAACAACTGATAGTCTCCAACTTCATCCCACATACTCTTGGGGCATCACACATATCGAGACAAAACTCGTATTCATTTTGTCCGAAATCCACTCAGTGGAGTATCCTTGTCTTTTCCAGGGGCCAACGGTTCTTACAGGGTACTACCACCCTTAAAATGCACAAATCTTCCATAGACCATATTTCTCATATCCTCAAAATGGCCAAAATTCTTCTTCATAGAGTAACAACTCATAAAATCCATATCAGTACCAACGATGCTAACTTTATTCATTCTCCAATGATTACAATCTCTCGCTTTTCCATTACATGCCTCAACTCAACACCTCAATAGAAAATAAAATGTTCTCACTTCTACTACTCCATTTCTTTTGTTTCAAACTCAACTATCTAGCACAAGTTTCCTTCTCCTTGGGGCATTCTCTGGCAAAGTGCCCTGCTCCATTACAACTAAAACATATTACTTCTGACAAGTATCGAGGTTTCCCTTTTTGGGTAATTGTTGAGGTAGTGCCCTGACTCCTTGCACCTGTAACAGATGATATGACTCAGGTTCCTCCTGGGCTCCAATCGGTTTCTCTTCCTGGACTTTTCCATTCCAATCAGGGCTTCTATTTCCTGTGGGTCATATTCTACTTCCTCTGTCGGGAATTCTACTAGATCCCCATTCAAACAATTTTGGGAGATGTGTCCTTCTTCTCCACATGAATAGCAAGACCTAGTGCAGGGTTTACTCGGGTCTTCTTTAGGTGTGTCCTCCACATCTTCCTTCATCACGGGTTCTTCTAAAATTTCCATAAGGTCTCCTTTCATTACTTCTTTCTTCTGCTGGATGGTTCGTTGTACCATGGGGTAAATGTGACACTGAGCAGGATAGTGGGTAGTCCCTTCACACAAGAAACAAGTAACCTGCCTAATTGGGCATTCTTCAACTGGGTGACTTCCTTCACAATTAGGACATTCATCCTTGTGATCTTTATGGGTGTGTCCTATTTCTCCACAAATCTTGCATGCACAAGGTTTCTTCATATCCTTTCCATAAGGCTTCAACTTCTGGGACACAAGCCGAGACTCTGGCAAAGTCAACTTTAATTCTTCCCAAGTGGTTACTCCTTTCCATCCATTCATGGTTTGGTATATCCTCGACCAAGTAGCAGCACCTCTTTCAAAGCACTGAAGAGCATGCTGGGTCATATCATTTCCAACTATAGGGTTATTCTCCATGTGATCCTCCATGTTCTGAATCCATTGGTCCGTCTCCAATTGACTCATCGGTCCAGAAAATACAAGCTCATCTTTATTCATCCTCTATTGGGTCCATGGGTTTGAGGTGAGATAAGATAGATAGAGAGGGATGCACACAATACAAACAAAAAGTTTTGAAAAGACAGATTTTATTGTGGCTGTCGAAAAACATCAAACAAATGACAGCTCACAATCATCGCATCTAACGTAGGTATATAACAAGGGTTTGGTCTTCTAAAGGTCAATAAATCATCAACTCTTCAAACTCTTCAAGCCTTGTTCATGCCTCCAATGGCTTCTTCCGATCATGCTTGTCTTTCTTAAGTTCTTTTGACAGATCAACTCTGTTGATGCGAAGTCTCTCGTGACGTCCTTTAATATTCTGGAGTTGCATTCCAAACTTCTGGGTTTCATCAAACTCAACCTGAACCATGATCCTGCTGTCCTTCAGTTCTTAACGAATCTCCGGTATTTCGAGGTTGTAGCTCCTCCAGCTTGGCTACTTTCAGCCTTTGGTTCCTGAGTTCTTCACGAAATGCTTCCTTGTCTAATACGGCTTCATGGAGCTCCACCTTAAACTTCTTAATGTAACACTCCAGATCCTGGTGATACACCGGCTAAAGTTAAAACTTCATCTTGCTGATAGGTGCTCCATTAGCCTTCTACCATCCAATCCATTCTGAAGAAATGCATCCTTAACTCAGCACGGTGACAATAGCATAAGCGGGCGATGACATCACGGATAACCGTGTTTCTGCTCTTGTCATTTCCATGAGCTATCAGTCCATAGTTGATATCTCCTGCCTTAGGGTTTTCTTGACAAATCCTTGAGTTCTTAACTCTACATGCTCCGGTCTTTCTCCGATACACCTTGATCTCGGGTATTGACAACTTCCATAGTCTGCCAAGTTCCATAAGGGTAGCCTTCCTAGGTCATACAAATCTGGGGATTCTTCAGAGCCTTCAAATTCTACTTGTCTTCGGTCTTCAACCGTTGTAGTTTCCATTATTCAGATGCACGGAAAATACTCTTCATTCCGAAGTGGTCTTAGTTGTCCGATATCTTGTACTTCTTGGAGTGGTCTCATCAGTCAAATCTTCGTGTGGTCAAAAGGGGAAAGGGATATGGTCTCACTAAAGGGAATTTTTGAATAAGCTCAAAAGAGAAGAGAGGTAAAAGATCTTTTGAAAGGGAAAGTTGTAGAGAAAAATCTTTGCTATGGGCTTGCCAGTTTCTAGGGTCACGTCCTACAGTCAACATGTGCTCTGATACCATCTTGTAGCGACCCGACCTCGGACGGTCAAGTCTCTGTGCTTAAGTGTCATCCCTGGATCGGTATGCTGACACACACAGTACTCGAGGATTTATAACAGAGGTAAATCACATGTAAAAAGTAACGTAAATACTATTACCTCAATCCAAAATAGCAGAAATAACAAGGTTGTGGATTCCCATCAACACCAACAGCAAAGTTGAGTGTAGAAATCGTAACCCTAACGTATGACTTACTCGTCGTAAGATAATCCTGCAACATGAGACGTTGCAGCCACAAAGGGTCAGTACATTGAATGTACTGGCAAATTCACACCATAGAGAATGATGAATAAAGGCTATCACTACATGCATATTTGGCTGGTGGAAAAGCTCTATGGTTATAAGGTTTTTGCGAAAAGCCAAATTTTCCCTACTGCAAAGGAATAAATTTAATTACTATCATGGTGGTTGTTAAACATTGAGAATGGTTGACAGCATTCTCAATCCCAATTAAGTAACATCATTAAACCCAACAATATTCATTTAAAGTAACATGATGAGATCAACAGGATAATCCAAGAACTAGATACTCAAGACGTCCATAACCGGGGACACGCCTAATCATGATTAGTTTATACACTCTGCAGAGGTTTACGCACTTTTCCCCACAAGACTCGATCGCCTCCGTTGGATTTCTCGCATTATAGGATGTTTGAGAAACGGATGACCGAGACATAGTCTTTCAGAAGCGCTAGCACCTTACGTTGGATAGACCGGTACACCTACTTTCCCCTACATCTGCTAGTCTACCCTGTAAGAGTTCGCACGACTTAATCAACTATGCCAGAGCCCATAGTGGCTTGTGGCTGCACACGGAAGTTTCTAGTATGAATAATCTTATGATCCCTTTGGGCCTGGGTGGCGGTCCAAAAGAAAAACGGGCAAGTCCTGGAATACCCAGGTGCCTCAATCCACCCAGATGTGTGTTTAAGTTGCCACCTTAAGTAAACCATTAATTAACAATCCCACATCTGTCATGAAATACTCTCAAACCCAATCCACGTCTACGAGCATAGCATGGCAGTATAAGCCTAACGTAATAGTAACTCCCAAGGGTTTGATAATGAACAGGTAATAGGTACTACCTCAATTACTTCCCATCCCACAATTTAAGTAGATCCTAATCATGCAATGTTTGAGGATTTATCTAATGCAATAAAAACTGGGTATGAAAGGGATATGATCAAAGTGTGAACTTGCCTGCAATGTTGATGAAGATGATTCGCACTCAAAATCTTGATAGCTCTACTCGTCACACTCCGGTCAATCTATCGTAATCAAGCAATAGTAACCACACATAAGCAATCACTCAAAAGACCAGAAAGATCGAAGAAGTCGATTTGGAAAACATCAAAACCAAGCAAATAGCTCTTGCAACATAAAACAATTTCTAACAGTACCAAAATTATGTGAATTTGGCCTTATCAGAAAATTTAGGTCAAGAGCTTCGATTTGCAAAAAGAATCAACTCAAACGGGGTTACGGATAAAAAGATATGATCAAAAGAAGTTTGAATTCAAATCTGATCTAATTCAAATTTTAAAATTTTCAAAAACATGTTTGACTTGGATTACTGGATAGAGGAGATCATAACGAAGAAGTGGGCGTTGGTTTCGTTGGATTTGGGCAAACGAGTAAAAAGTTATGGCTATTTAAAAAATCAGGGCCAAGCTGTTTTACGGAAGAAAAAAAATAGCTACGGGCTAGGGTCTAATGTATAAATACGTAGACTAATTGATAATCTAATTATTTTATCATATTAGTCTAAAAATAATAAACTACGGAGATATAAGAAGAAAAAAAAACAAAGAAAGATACCTTTATAAGGCAGAGAAAAGACAACTTTGGAGAGGGGAGACAACTTCCAGAAGTCGCGCCGGAGAAAAAAAAAATATTTTTCTTAAATAAATCTAGTCAAACCAAAATATTGATTTAACCCGAATTGGATGATTTTTGGAGGCTCTATGGGTCTATATTTATTGGTGGAAAAGAGGCTTAGGGGTCAAAGGCTAGGCAATGTAGGACTAAACGTAGACGAAAATATACGAAATAGAGAAGAAAAGAGGCGATGGGCCTAAAGGCCTTCGGCCGCGCGCACGCTGCAGTTTTTTTTTTTTTTTGCCTTTGGCCTGCCGGGCGGTGCAGTTTTTTTATTACAGAATGCGATAAACTGAAAAACGAAAATAAAATAAAACTTTATATAGGCATATTATATATCAAAATTTTCAGAAAAAGATTTTCTATGACATGAACATTTTTCTAGCATTAAATAAAATACACACAAATTCTAATAATATAAAGAGTGCTACTGGTCTATTAAAATCCAACAAAAATTATTTTAAAAAAATCAAAATGATTTCAAATTTATTTCTCTCCAATTTTCTGTTGTAGGGAATCATGTTACCCTATTTTCCATATATTTTATTTTTGAAGAAAAATAATTTGAATAAAACTCAAACAACTCCAAATTGAAAATAAATTCAAAAGGGCTTTGAATTTTATTCTTCGAAACTCCCAACTCATATTTCATATGTTTTGAAGAAGTCATTTTATCTTCTCTCGTGAAAATCATTGAGTTGCATAAAGTTTCAGAATTGGAAATATTTCAAATGAAATTCAAATATTTTAAACACCCCTTTTCATTTAAAAAAATGGAAGAAGTCATGTCATCTTCTCTCCAGGGTTTTGTGATGAAAAGTATTTGAATTCACGGAGAGCAAAATGCAAAAATGAAAGTTTTAGGAAAGTCCTTTTATTCCCTCTCATTTAACTTTCAAAAGTTTCGAATTTCACTCAATCAATCACACAACAATCAAACAATCAGTCAAGTCTATCTATTTATTATAACATTTCAAAATTTAGAATTTTGGGATGTTACAAGCAGGTACAATTACCTCATCAAGTTCTAATTTCCTCCCACTCACTTTTTTTGAGAGAAACTCCTTCTCTAGAAAGGATCCATTCTCAGCAATGAATATCTTGCCTTCGGATCTGTGATAGAAGGTGTACCCAACAGTCTCCTTTGGGTATCCTATGAAGACATATTTCTCCGATTTGGGTTTGAGCTTATCAGGATGAAACTTTTTCATATAAGCATCACAACCCCAAACTTTAAGAAACGACAACTTTGGTTTCTTGCCAAACCACAGTTCAGATTGTGTCGTCTCAACGGACTTAGATGGTGCCCCTTTTTAATGTGAATGCAGCTGTCTTTAATGCATAACCTCAAAAACGATAGTGGTAAATCAGTAAGAAACATCATAGATTTGCACTATATCTAATAAAGTACGGCTATGACGTTCGGACACACCATTATGCTGTGGTGTTCCAGGTGGGACGAATTTGTGAAACTATTCCACATTGTTTTAATTGAAGACCAAACTCGTAACTCAAATATTTGTCTCCGCGATCAGATCGTAGAAACCTTATTTTCTTGTCACGATGATTTTCCACTTCACTCTGAAATTCTTTGAACTTTTCAAATGTTTCAGACTTATGTTTCATCAAGTAGATATACCCATATCTGCTCAAATCATCTGTGAAGGTCAGAAAATAATGATACCCGCTGCAAGCCTTGATATTCATCGGACCACATACATCAGTATGTATGATTTCCAACAAATCTGTTGCTTGCTCCATTGTTCCGAAGAACGGCGTTTTAGTCATCTTGCCCAAGAGACATGGTTCGCAAGCATCAAGTGATTCATGATCAAGTGATTCCAAAATCCCATAAGCATGGAGTTTCTTCATGCGCTTTACACCAATATGACCTAAACGGCAGTGCCACAAACAAGTTGCACTATCATTATTAACTTTGCATCTTTTGGCTTCAATATTATGAATATGTGTATCATTACAATCGAGATCCAACAAACCATTTTCGTTGGTGTGTATGACCATAGAAGGTTTTATTCATGTAAACAGAACAACAATTGTTCTCTAACTTAAATGAATAACCGTATTGCAATAAACATGATCAAATCATATTTATGCTCAACGCAAACACCAAATAACACTTATTTAGGTTCAACATTAATCCCGAAAGTATAGGGAGTGTGCGATGATGATCATATCAATCTTGGAACCACTTCCAATACACATCGTCACTTCACCCTTAACTAGTCTCTATTTATTCTGCAACTCCCGTTTCGAGTTACTAATCTTAGCAACTGAACTGGTACCAAATACTGAGGGGTTGCTATGAACACTAGTAAAGTACACATCAATAACATGTATATCAAATATACCTTTGTTTACTTTGACATCCTTTCTTATCCACCAAATACTTGGGGTAGTTCCGCTTCCAGTGACCAATCCCTTTGCAGTAGAAGCACTTTGTCTCAGGCTTAGGACCGGACTTGGGTTTCTTCACTTGAGCAGCAACTTGCTTGCCGTTCTTCTTGAAGTTCCCCTTCTTCCTTTTGCCCTTTTATTGAAACTAGTGGTCTTGTCTACCATCAACACTTGATATTTTTCTTGATTTCTACCTTTGTCGATTTTAGCATCACGAAGAGCTTGGGAATTGTTTCCGTTATGCCTTGCATACTATAGTTCATCACGAAGTTCTACTAACTTGGTGATGGTGACTAGAGAATTCTGTCAAGCACTATCTTATCTGGAAGATTAACTCCCACTTGATTCAAGTGATTGTAGTACCCAGACAATCTGAGTACATGCTCACTGCTTGAGCGATTCTCCTCCATCTTGTAGCTATAGAACTTGTTGGAGACTTCATATCTCTCAACTCGGGTATTTGCTTGAAATATTAACTTCAACTCCTGGAACATCTCATATGGTCCATGGCGTTCAAAACGTCTTTGAAGTCCTGATTCTAAGCCGTTAAGCATGGTGCACTAAACTATCAAGTAGTCATCATATTGAGCTAGCCAAACGTTCATAACGTCTGCATCTGCTCCTGCAATAGGTCTGTCACCTAGCGGTGCATCAAGGACATAATTTTTCTGTGCAGCAATGAGGATAAACCTCATATCACGGATCCAATCCGCATCATTGCTACTAACATCTTTCAACATAGTTTTTCTCTAGGAACATATCAAAACAAACATAGGGAAGCAACAACGCGAGCTATTGATCTACAACAGATATATGCTAATACTACCAGGACTAAGTTCATGATAAATTTAAATTCAATTAATCATATTACTTAAGAACTCCCACTTAGATAGACATCCCTCTAATCATCTAAGTGATCACGTGATCCAAATCAACTAAACCATGTCTGATCATCACGTGAGATGGAGTAGTTTTCAATGGTGAACATCACTACGTTGATCATATCTACTATATGATTCACGCTCGACCTTTCGGTCTCCAGTGTTCCGAGGCCATATCTGCATATGCTAGGCTCGTCAAGTTTAACCTGAGTATTCTGCGTGTGCAAAACTGTCTTGCACCCGTTGTAGATGGACGTAGAGCTTATCACACCCGATCATCACGTGGTGTCTGGGCACGACGAACTTTGGCAACGGTGCATACTCAGGGAGAACACTTTTATCTTGAAATTTAGTGAGAGATCATCTTATAATGCTACTGTCAATCAAAGCAAGATAAGATGCATAAAAGATAAACATCACATGCAATCAATATAAGTGATATGATATGCCATCATCATCTTGTGCTTGTGATCTCCATCTCCGAAGCACCGTCATGATCACCATCGTCACCGGCACGACACCTTGATCTCCATCGTAGCATCGTTGTCGTCTCGCCAATCTTATGCTTCTACGACTATCGCTGCCGCTTAGTGATAAAGTAAAGCATTACAGGGCGATTGCATTGCATGCAATAAAGCGACAACCATATGGCTCCTGCCAGTTGCCGATAACTCGGTTACAAAACATGATCATCTCATACAATAAAATTTAGCATCATGCCTTGACCATATCACATCACAACATGCCCTGCAAAAACAAGTTAGACGTCCTCTACTTTGTTTGTTGCAAGTTTTATGTGGCTGCTACGGGCTTAAGCAAGAACCAATCTTACCTATGCATCAAAACCACAACGATAGTTTGTCAAGTTGGTGCTGTTTTAACCTTCGCAAGGACCGGGCATAGCCACACTCGGTTCAACTAAAGTTGGAGAAACTGATACCCGCCAGCCACCTGTGTGCAAGGCACGGCGGTAGAACCAGTCTCGCGTAAGCGTACGCATAATGTCGGTCCGGGCCGCTTCATCCAACAATACCGCCGAACCAAAGTATGACATGCTGGTAAGCAGTATGACTTATATCGCCCACAACTCACTTGTGTTCTACTCGTGCATATAACATCAAACCATAAAACCTAGGCTCGGATGCCACTATTGGGGAACGTAGTAATTTCAAAATTTTCCTACACACACGCAAGATCATGGTAATGCATAGCAATGAGAGGGGAGAGTGTTGTCTACGTACCCTCGTAGACCGAAGCGGAAGCGTTGACGCAACATAGAGGAAGTAGTCGTACGTCTTCCCGGTCCAACCGATCCAAGCACCGTTACTCCGGCACCTCCGAGTTCTTGGCACACGTTCAGCTCGATGACGCTCCCCGGGCTCCGATCCAGCAAAGCTTCGGGGAGGAGTTCCGTCAGCACGACGGCGTGGTGACGATCTTGATGTTCAACCGTCGCAGGGCTTTGCCTAAGCACCGCTACAATATGACCGAGGTGTAATATCGTGGAGGGGGGCACCGCACACGGCTAAGGAATGATCACGAAGATCAACGTGTGTGTTCTAGGGTGCCCCCTGCCCTCGTATATAAAGGAGCAAGGGGGAGGCCAGCCGGCCCTATGGGGCGCGCCAAAGGGAGGGGGGAGTCCTCCTCCTAGTGGGAGTAGGACTCCCCTTTCCTAGTCCAACTAGGAAGAAAGAGGGGGAAGGAAAGAGAGGGAGAGGGAGAGGGAAAGAGGGGCCGCGCCCCCCCTCCCTAGTCCAATTCGGACTCCCCATGGGGGGAGGGGGCGCGCCACCTCCTGGGCTGCTGCCCTCTCTCTCCCCTCAGGCCCACTAAGGCCCAATACTTCCCCGGGGGGTTCCGGTAACCCCTCCGGCACTCTGGTTTTCTCCGAAATCACCCGGAACACTTCCAGTGTCCGAATATAGTCGTCCAATATATCAATCTTTTTGTCTCGGCCATTTCGAGACTCCTCGTCATGTCCGTGATCACATCCGGGACTCCGAACAACCTTCGGTACATCAAAATACATAAACTCATAATGAAACTGTCATCGTAATGTTAAGCGTGCGGACCCTACGGGTTCGAGAACAATGTAGACATGACCGAGACACGTCTCCGGTCAATAACCAATAGCGGAACCTGGATGCTCATATTGGCTCCCACATATTCTATGAATATCTTTATCGGTCAGACCGCATAACAACATACGTTGTTCCCTTTGTCATCGGTATGTTACTTGCCCGAGATTCGATCATCGGTATCTCAATACCTAGTTCAATCTCGTTACCGGCAAGTCTCTTTACTTGTTCTGTAATACATCATCTCGCAACTAACTCATTAGTTGCAATGCTTGCAAGGCTTATGTGATGTGCATTACCGAGAGGGCCCAGAGATACCTCTCCGACAATTGGAGTGACAAATCCTAATCTCGAAATACGCCAACCCAACATGTACCTTTGGAGACACCTGTAGAGCACCTTTATAATCACCCAGTTACGTTGTGACGTTTGGTAGCACACAAAGTGTTCCTCCGGCAAACGGGAGTTGCATAATCTCATAGTCATAGGAACATGTATAAGTCGTGAAGAAAGCAATAGCAACATACTAAACGATCGGGTGCTAAGCTAATGGAATGGATCATGTCAATCAGATCATTCACCTAATGATGTGATCCCGTTAATCAAATAACAACTCTTTGTCCATGGTTAGGAAACATAACCATCTTTGATTAACGAGCTAGTCAAGTAGAGGCATACTAGTGACACTCTGTTTGTCTATGTATTCACACATGTATTATGTTTCCGGTTAATACAATTCTAGCATGAATAATAAACATTTATCATGAAATAAGGAAATAAATAATAACTTTATTATTGCCTCTAGGGCATATTTCCTTCACTAAGTCATGGCTGGAGGGTACTTGACTGAGATAACCAGATAATACTTCACTATTACTCAATTGAGCATAGTGGGAGACATCGAACCTCACTTTCTGTCTTTCCCTGAATTCTTGTTTGGCAGAATGTCTCGCTAGTACAGTTGGATTCCCCGGCTCAGTAAACCCAGTGCCAGTGATTAAAACATCATCAGTATGAGTTTCTCGCGGGTTAAGGGAGCTTGACGGTTCAGTGATTGACGGGTCAATATTAGTGTTGTCAACAGATAACTCGGGCATCTCAGGTTGAATATTGGGAGCAGGATCTTCTGGTTGTTCAGAGGCTTGTGATGCAGAAGTTGACTGGTCTAGTTCGGCGGCTTTAGGGGCTTCGGCCGGCTTTGTCACCTTCGCTTTCTTGTTGGGATTTGCTTGACCGCTAAAAAGAATTTGAACAAGTCAGCATAATGATAAAGATATAAAGGTACAGAATAAGGATACTTATTCTTACCCAGGGGAAGTCTTGAAAGCCGACAGTTGAGTCTGCGATGAGTCGCCAGAGGAAGAACAGGAAATGTCCTGCAAAATGGAATCAAAGGAATTGAGTGTTTAATGAAAGAAAACCACCGGTAAATAAAAGAGTTAAGGTTAAAAAGAACCTCATTTTGGCGCTTCCGAGGAGTATTTGGTAAACCGGAGGCTAAATCTTCACCTCCACTGGTCCGGGTCTGGCGGCGGCTCTCATGTTGCTGTCGTTTTAAGAGAAAATGAGGATATAAATAAGCCAAGGGGTGTGAAGACCTTACTTTCCGGGTTACCCGTCGAAGTTTCTGTCTTGGTGAAGGTTCTGAGTCGGAGGAAATAATAGTTACCTCTTCTTCGACTGCTTGGCTAGCTCCCGTGTCATCCTGGCAATAGTCAGTGTCAATAAGGTGGTTAAAAAACAAGCCAAGAGAGTCAAGGGCTACCTCTAACTCAGAGATTTCGTCCAGCTTAAGCAGATCAAAGGCGCTTGGCTTCTTCTTAGACCTCCTGATAGTCTTTTTGGCGGCTTTTGCGGCAGCCCTAGCCTTTTTGGCAGCCTCATGATCATATTTGGCTTTCCAGAAATCAGAGTTAGCCTGCAGAAGAATAACATAGTTGAGTTCATACAGTTCCAGTTGTAGTGACAACTGTACGTCTGGTTAGGGAGGTTGAGATTCAACTTAGAAGACCGTGTCTTCACCTTATTCCCCTTGAGTTAAGGACACACAGTCCTCGCCCAATCACTCTGGTAAGTCTTCAAGGTAGACTTCCAAACCTTCACAGACTTCGTTCACCGGCGATCCACAATGACTCTTGGACGCTCAGATCACGACGCCTAACTGGCTGGAGGATTCACAGTCCTCAAGTGTAACAAGTCTTCAGGTCACACAGATAGAAAGACTTCAGTGATGCCTAACACTCTTTGGCTCTGGGTGTTTTGGGATTTGTCCTTGCAAGGATATCTCTCAAATGCTTCGGAGGTGGGTTGCTCTCAAACGACAAAAGTCGTGCACTAACTCTGAGCAGCCACCAATTTATGGTGTAGGTGGTGGGTTATTTATAGCCAGGAGGCAACCCGACCTGATTTGTCTAAAATGACCCTGGGTCACTAAGGAACTAACACGTGTCCAACTATCAGATTTCAAACGCACGCGGCAGCTTGACTTGGGCTACAAGTAAAGCTGACTCATTCAGCTTTGGATAAGATTTGCTCTCATTGTCTTCGCTCGAAGACATAGGATTTGGTTGAGCATCACTTCAGTCACTCTGACTTTATTTACTTGGACCCCACTTAACAGTACGGTGGTTCCTATGACTCAACAAAGAAGAAAAGGAAACTACGAAACAACTATGTCTTCGTACTCCATAGTCTTCATACGATGTCTTCTCATGTCATAGTCTTCAATGTGAATCTCTTCACAAACCATCATTGTCTTCAATGTCTTCACACATTTTTAGGGGTCATTTCTGATAGGTAAACTGAATCAATGAAGGACTACTACCTGTGTTATCCTGCAATTCTCACAAACACATTACTCCCTCAACCAGGTTTGTCGTCAATACTTCAAAACCAACCAGGGGTGGCACTAGATGCACTTACACTTGGCAAATTCGGTCTCTCAAATGCCCGCGGACGCATCTGGGCGCGTCCACTGGCACTTACTGAGCACCCCTCAAATAATGTAATCCACATCCGGACACCTCAATTACCATATCTTAAACCCATATAAACTCATGCAACTATGTCGACGCACACGCATCATCCGGCTACTCCATCACACTACACTAAACATGTGATTGGACTACCAATTTTTGGCATGTTTGGCTATGCTGAAGTTCATCCAGGCTGCCCTTTCCCTTCCCGGCACCCTTACCGTCCTTCTCACGAAAGTACATCGAAGATGCAGTATGGATCGAGCCGGACCTACTCGCCGTAGGAGCTATCCTCGTCATTGTTGTCCTCATTCGGTGGCAGTCCGGCCATGGCACGGACCGCCCGATTCTACTATTGGGCGAGGGCGCGCGTGTTTCTCTGCTGGCGTTTCTTCATAATGCGGGCGCAGATGGCTTCCTCCTCTACGGCCGCCCACTCCGCCGCCATTTCCGCCGCGATGTGGACCTTGGCGGTCCTTATCCTGTCCTTCCCACGGCGTGCCGCCCGTTCCCAGTGGGACGCATACTCTGCCCGACCGATGATGGGGAAGGAGAGGTGTTCCGGCCGGGACCACGAGGATCCAGCGCCAAAGGACCCGAGCGCCCCCATGAGCCGATGCTATGAGGTCGCGACAGACGGGTCCATTCGTCGGCCGGGCATTGTCCTCTCGGGAGCGGCGGATTGCCATTGCCTTCTCCAACCCACATGGGATGACACCACAGTCGATGGATCCGGACTGGTCGGAGTCTGATCCGCTGCCTGCCATGGCGGAGAAGGCCGAAAAACCGCCGGAGGTGAGCTCGGGTGACGAAGGGGAGTGAAGTGAAGTGGCTAGGGTTTGCTCCGGTGAGCGGATGGGGAGGAATATAAGTGGGGTTGGATGGGCCAGCATGTGCCGGTTCCGACGTGGCGGGCGTGCCTGGGCGCGCCCTGGCGCACCCATATCTGCCTCATATTTGGGCTAGATATGGAGATGCCGGTCAGTTCGGACGTTTGAGGTCCATTTAGGCGTCCGTTTGGGTCGAAAAAACGTGATCGGACGGCCCGCCCAAACATATGAGAAGGGTTTAAGAGATCCGGCTATAGATGCTCTTAGTCGTGTAGTGAATGAGATCAAGCTTAAATTTAAGGCAATGGAAACCCGGTAAAATGTATAAAACGGTTAATTCAGAGTCGTCTTTACACGTCCATGGCTCTGGAACGAAAAGGAGACGATATCTCGCGAGCAGCGCCGATACGAACCAAAGCGAGGGGCACTATGGCCATCCCTATCCGCTGGGCTGACGTGGCAGCTCTGGGGCCACCAGGTGCTGGTCAGGGCCTTGACCGCCTGGGACTGGGAGCGATCCCGTGTGGCGACGGCCCGTGTGGCCCTTGAGCCGTAGGCGCAGGCGCAGGACACGTGCGGAAGGCGACGACGGGGTCATCGTCCCCTCCCCTCCGATCGGGACGAGAGAGGCCTCTGGCGCGTCTGCGTTTGCCCGGCTGGACGGTGGCGACTGCGATGGTCCGGTCGGCACCGCAGTCCCTCCCCTGGTCGTACGCCGTCTCCCCCGAACATGTGGGGCGCCAGTGCTCGGCCGACGCGTGCCCGGTCCCGGCGCAAGGACCGGATCCCTTGCGTTTTCATGGGGGAAAGGGACGGATCGTGTGCTGCGCTCAAGATTTATTTTGAATACCGCGACGTGTGAGGTAACTATCTGACGATTAAACCGCAGTGGCCTCCCGGGTTCACACGAGCTGGTTTGGTTTGACTTCAAAAGAGCGCTGCTACACGGACGACACATTCTGGATGATCTGCATACGATGCAGGGCATCCAGCCATCCATGTGTAGTCCAAAAGTGAATCCTCCCGTTGTTCACAGTTCGCAAATTTTCGTGTTTGAACCCGAAACCTATTCAAGATTTGATTCTAATTTTTTTTTAAATTCAAGATCCAACTCTTTTGCTACCGCTATAGTCTACGGTGGTAGGGTGTAACAGCCTACCGTCAAGGTCCATGACGGTAGGAAACATCCATACCGCCAAACAGACTAGCGGTAGTCTGTACACCCCTACCGCTAACGTGCTCGGCGATAGGCACGGACACAGACTGTGTTCAATACTTAAGAGGATTTTACGGTAGGGCATGCAACCCTACCGCCAGGGACCTTGGCGGTAGGCTGTTATATTCTTCCGTCATGGATCCTGGCAATAGCAAAATGATCATATCTTGATTTTTTTTAACTAGGGTCAGATCTCGAATACGTTTGAGAAAATGGTCAAAACATGAAATTTAGCCTCCACAGTTCAGCCGGTATCAGTCGTCCGTATAGTAATTTCGATTCCAAAATCTGAAGCGGAAGCAAGAGCGTTATTAGCGGGCCTGAACTCTCTGTCTACCATATACTTCCTTCGTTTTTAAATATTTGTCTTTTTAAAGATTTTAACAAATAAACATACAGAGCAAAATGAGTGATTCTATATTCTAAAATATGTTTATATATATCCATATGTGGTAGTTTATTTAAAATTTCTAAAAAAACAAATATTTAAGAATGGAGGAAGTACAAAGGGCCTATAATTGTTGAAACTGATTGTGCTTTCCTAGCACAACAGCTAGCCCCTGGATGTGAGAACCGATCTGCCTGGTTCCATGTAATCAGCCATCAGCGAGATCAAGTCTGCTCGCAAAATCCTTCACTGCTGCAAAAGTTCAGCATGTTAAAAGAAATCAGTGCAAGCTGGCTCGCATGCTTGCCGCAAGAGCTAAATCAAGGGACGATGTTTTCCGGATTGCTGATGTCCCTGTGGAGCTACAAAACACTTCGTACTCTGAATACCCCTTGCTTTTTGACTTATTTATTTACTCCTGTTAGGAGCTAGGGTTCTGCCCGGTCTTGGTTGGAGGCAGTAGGGGAAGGATGGAGGAAGACGTGACGAGGATCGGGCGCGCCGGCGGCTAGGAGAAGGGCAGCGGCTAGGGTTCCGGCTCCTTAGGGAGCCGGGCAATAGAAGATAATATTCTTCTTATTGCTTGCCTTCAAAAAGAGTCTTACAACCTATATTTATATCTTAGATAACTTGTAGAAGAATCAACCTAAAATAACTTGCCTAAGATGAAAATAAGAACTAAGATAACTTGCGGGCCTAAGCCGGCCGGCCATAACATTTCTCCCCGCCTGCACAAACAGCTCGTCCTCGAGCTGTAAGGTGGGGAAGCGCTTGCTTGAACTCTTCGAGGTAATCAACCAGCGTCAAACACCTTCTCGACATCTGGGGCGGCCAGGTCAGCGGCGACGGCGTCCTCCGGAATGTAGTCTGCCACCTCCAGGTAGAAGAGTCGCGGGCAGGCATGGCCGGGCTTGTAGGGTTCATCGCAGTTGAAGCACAACCCTTGGCGGCGACGCTCGAGTATCTCAGCTGGGGTGAGCCGGCGGAACGGGCGCCCCGCGGTCGCGGCGAGGGGTGCCGCAGAAGCTTGCACAGGGCGACCCTGCGCGGAATCCGGTCCGGGTAGCGACCCAGCAGTCTGGGACGGTGATTCCTGCTGGATGGCCACCGCGCGGCGCTCGAACGCGCGGGCGTAATACATGGCCGACTGGAGATCCTGGGGTCCCCGAAGCTCCACGTCCACGCGGATATGGTCCGGTAGACCGCCCACAAATAACTCGGCGTGCTGAGTGGCGGAGACGCCCGGCGCGTGGCACGCCAGGGCCTGGAAGCGGTCGGCGTAGTCCTGCACCGTGGATGTGAAAGGTAAGCGACCGAGGGCCGCCAGTCGGCTCCCGCGGGTAGGAGGCCCAAACCGGAGGAGACAGAGCTCCCGGAAGCGCTCCCATGGTGGCATGCCGCCCTCGTCCTGCTCGAGGGCGTAGTACCAGGTCTGCGCTGCGCCTCGAAGATGATAGGACGCGAGCCAGGTGCGATCCGAAGCGAGCGTCCGCTGCCCTCGAAAGAACTGCTCGCACTGGTTGAGCCAGTTGAGGGGGTCCTCCGTGCCCTCGTAGGTGGCGAAGTCCAGTTTGGCGAAGCGAAGGGGTGTGGGCCCGCCGTGCCCGGGGGCGGCCGTAGTCGCCGCCGGCGCGTATGCTGGGTCGGGAAGCGCCGGGGCGTAGTTTGCCGAGCTGGAGGGGTGATCAAACCGCAGGGAGGGCGTCGGGTGTTCCGGCGCCGTGGAGTAGACCGGCCCCGAAGACGAGCCGGTCGCCCAAGCGGGGATCGGCGATGGTGACGGTGGAAACTGCACCTGGTGCAGGGGCCGACCCGTAGCCCTAGGCGCGGGTGGTGGTACTGTCGATGGCGGCAGCGCCTGATGGAGCTGCTGCACCGGCGCCTGCGGCGTGGGGGCCGGCGGTGGCGCCGGGAGAAGCTGCTGGGGCGGCCCTCCCAGCGGCGCGGTGGAGGCCAGCCATGCTGGCCACGGCTGTCCCGCAATCGAGTAGTGCGGCAACAGCAGCGGTGGCTGGGACGCCCCTCCGTAGGGCGCCTGGAAGGCCGGGGCGGCCCACGGTAGTGGCGGCGGCCCGTAGGTGCTCGGTGGCGGGGGCTGGTTCCCGGCGAGGTAGAGGGTAATACCCCTGACCGCCTGGACAAGCTCCCGCAGGGTACCCGACATCTCCTCGGGCGAGAGGAGCGGAGGCGGTCCCGCCGTGATGGTGATGGGCGCGGTGGTGCCGGAGACGGTGATGATGGGGGAGCCGGATGCGATCTCCGCCATCTCGGTGGACGTGGCCGGCGGCAGCGAGAGCGGGGTGGAGGTGGATGGTAGCGGCGGCGATATGATCGGAACGAGGTCTCTGGATACCAAGGTGTTAGAAGCTAGGGTTCTGCCCAGTCTTGGTCGGAGGCAGTAGGGGAAGGATGGAGGGAGACGTGGCGAGGATCGGGCGCGCCGGCGGCAGGGCGCCGTCGCGGCTAGGAGAAGGGCGGCGGCTAGGGCTGTTGGCGGTTAGGGTTCCGGCTCCTTAGGGAACCGGGCAATAGGAGATAATATTTTTCTTATTGCTTGTCTTTTAAAAGAGTCTTACAATTTATATTCATATCCTAGATAACTTGTAGGAGAATCAACCTAAAATAACTTGCCTAATCTAAAAATAAAAACTAAGATAACTTGCAGCCCTAAGCCGGCCGGCATAACAGCTCCTTTCCTCAAAAAAAAAAAAAAGAGATCTGACTCATCATTATGTTCGCAAAGACTAAATATTTTTGTCATTCTCTATGAAGATTGTTAATATTGGCAACTATAAGCGGCCTCACCGAACATGGGAACAACTCGTGTAATACAGCTCTTCGATAATCACAGTGTCGACAGTCATGCAACTTGAAATTAGTCGCGTCGTGGACAGCCATTTGGCATTACAAAATAATATTGCAATACTTGAAATCTCTCTCAAACTAGAAATATGTATGTCATTGAAAATAGTTGAATTTTCGTTGCACCAATAGATAAACTTTTTTGAGGGAATAGATAAACTTTCTTGAATTTGCAAAAGAAAAAAGATAAACTTTCTTGGGTGGTTGAGATTGTCCCAGATACGCATGACATTTGAAAATGACCATCGTTGAGTGGAGCAAATAATTACCTTCTAGTGGATGACAATAATAGCTCCACTTGTAACATATGAGGTGAGGGATGGCGCACTTTCTCTCTCACGCATGCTTTCAAACTCTTCCACATACGCACTTTAATCACCTTTGTGATTACTAATAATTGAACCTCAATCTATTTATGTTTTGATACCTAACTCACTCCAAAACGACTAGCAATCACTTTTGCAAACATATTCTCCTACTCCCGTCTTTGGACTTACGATGTTTCTTCTATGGACATGTGGCACCGGATATTCGGATGAGGTCGGTCATCCGGCAGCTGATGGATGTCGGACGTTCGGCATCTGGCGGTCGTCCGGGCGCTGTAGAGTCCCTCGGATGTAGCTGTTCTGTAGGCTGAACTTTCAGGTGTCGGACGTCCAGTATGGACCGGTCATCCGGTGGCTGTGACTTGCAGTCAGGCCTTTCTCTTGTTCCTCGCGCTTGGTGTCCTTGCCGTAAGTGCCTATGATCAGGATGGCAAATATCTGGCGGTTCAGTTAAAAATCTAACATGCGAAATCATTTAACCTTTACCACCACGACAGAATTGGTTTCGCTTTTGTGTGTGCTACAGGACTTACTGCCGCCGCAAGATCAAGATCAGGATCAGCGCTTCCTAATTGGGGGCAAGGACTTCTCCAACCAATCTGAAGCCGACACTGACAATGACGGATCTGAAGCTCACACGTCCCCAACAAAGTCAAGATCTTCGCCTGGCTACTCTTCCGCGACAGGCTCAACATAAGTGTCAACCCCGTCAACAAGCATATCATCGCCGACTCAAACTGCCCACGCTGCTAGTCGCCCACCCGCTGAGGACGCCGCTAGCCTCTTCATCAACTGCCCATAAGCCGACCGCATCTGGTAGCGACTGGGCATCACGCCTATCTCCGCCTCCATCCACGACCACTGGGACGCTTCGCTTCCTCAAGGTGCACCCCACGCGTATGGTCGTTTATGCTGCTCACTATCCTTTGAAAGATTTGTGAAGCCATGAATGACAAGGCCTTCAGAGCCTCGCCCTCAACTACCTCCACTAGACTAATCACGCGTATGCCCGTTTGGTCTCACCGGCTCTTTGTGTTCGATGACAAGGATGTCATCTCCTCCCGGCGGTCTTTCCTCTCTGCACGTTGTAATATGTCAACGTAATTATGCTCAATAGCTTGTTGTGACTTCTTTGAATAATATATCCAGGCGGGGGAACACCCTCTCCCCCCATGATTCTAAAAAAATAATATGCACTATAATCTCTGATTCATACATTGAAGAAAGACATAGATTCACACACTGAAGAAAGAAAGGCTCTCCGAGACTAGGGTATCCAGCTTAAGAGGCCCCTCGCGCCTCAATAGATCAGCCTCCTTCCTACCCCTCTCACCATCGGAATCATCCCCACAGACAGTAGGCTTTGCTGCCAGTGATCAAAGAGGTCGGAGGGGGGAGTGTGTAATGAATCAGGGGGCTTCTTTTTCTCTTCGCTGAAACTGGTCGCCGAAGGGTGACACAAGGATCCAGATGGCTCGCCCACCGATACGAGGCGCTAACTGGTCGACCAGCGGCTAGCATCACCCTTTTACTCCCTTTGTTCCTAAATATTTATCTTTTTAAATATTTTAACAAGTGATTACATACACAAAATGAGTAAATCTACACTCTAAAATATGTCTATGTACATCCATATGTGGTAGTCCATTTAAAATCTCAAAAAAGACAAATATTTAGAAACAAAGGGAGTATTAAATATGACAGTTCCAGACGTCAAAAGGCAAAAATGACAGCTTATATTCAGCACGCTTATATTCAGCACTCCCAAATAAAAAACAGCCGAACAGAATGTATTTACTGTCACATCACACTCTTATACATGGCCTTGGAAAGAGCTGACTTTCAATGATTCAAGCAATTGCACATATGAAGGGAAAACATATTAGCACCCAGATATTGACATTTGACATAGAAAATGAAGCAAGTGCCAATTTCAAGTAGGCTTTCGATGCTAGGTCAACCAAAGTTTCTAACAAGTCATGCATGTTACATGCAAATTATTTCCTTAACACTCTGTTGACACCTGATTTTGGCAAGATACAGATTGCAATGAAGATGGTCTCGAGTGAACGAGTTTTCAGCATAAAAATATTCACGTCACCGAGTGGAACCACTTTGATGTTTCGGTTATATTCATTCGACTTTATCTTACGGACCGAAACTATACTCCGAGTGGCATAATTCAATGTTCCGAGTGGTTTTGGCCAATCACGTCTTCAAGATGACCTCAGATGAAGGAGCACTCTTAAGGAATTATCTTCGTCTCGTCGAGGCAATCGATTTTAATATATAAATCATCTCAATCCGAGTTCATATGCAAAAGTTAGAGGTAATATACTGCAGACCGAACCTCAACGGAAATATGGCGCGAGGTGCCAGACACTTGTCTGATAGGTTGCGCGAGTAATTCGGCCATCAAGACGGCCTTGAATCGAAAAACCTTCAACACGGAAAAGTTTCGTCTCGTCGAGCTGATCGATTTTCATATATAATTCGTCTCAATCCGAGATCGTATGAGACCTGGAAAGACAAATCAAGATCGGGTTATGTTTTCAGTCGGAAATCCGAGTGAAAAATTTACCATCCGAGTGAAAGTTTACGGTCGAGTGAAAGTTTGCTGACCGGATGAACTTATTATTATCCAAGTGGAAACATAGTCATCCGAGTGAAAATATGATCATCCGAGTGAAATTGTCGTTCAGGTGAAAATATTCCGAGTGAAAAGATTACCATCGGGACGAAAACTTGCCGATTGAATAAGATAGTGCCTTCCGAGTGGAAATATAGTCATCCGAGTGGAAATATAGTCATCCGAGTGAAAGATTGTCTTCCGAGTGAAAAAGTCCAATCGGACGATCCGAGTGAAAGTATCTAATATCCGAGTGGATGAGTTCAAATCCGAGTGAAATTGAACATGTGCTCGAAAGTTTATCAAAATGACCTTGGATGAAGAAGTGTTCAATACAGAAGTTGTGCGTATCATCAAGACGGTAAACTTTGATTTTGGAGTCATCGTCATCAGAGATAATATATAGTCTACAAATTCACTACGAGACTCGGATAATCCAGTCTATTGCAAGACCGAGTCCGACTAGAAGATAAAGATGACCTCGAAAAGTATTCAAGATGGTCTTATTTGAAAAAGTGATCAACATGAGAGTTGTTCGTATCGTCGAGGCGCACAAGTTTGATATTTGGACCGTCTCGATCGGAGATCATATGCAAGCCCGGCGGCCCGCGCAAGAAGGAAGACAGAGTTTGGGCCAGATTCAGACTGAATCCGAGTTAGAATAGAATTAGGACTCCAGGACGTGAATTGATATAATTTTTCTTGTAAGAAAAGCCTAGATGAATCATTTACTTGTACGGGAAGTCCAACCGCCTCTTATATATGTTGGGGGTGACGGCCGATTGAACAACACACAATCGAACAAATCAATATACTACTTTTTCATCTACGTTTTATCTCTCCACCGTTTTTCTATCTCGTTCTTCGCTGTTCTTCGTGTTTGAGAGCTGCGAATCCCGAGGCTCTAGGGGCGAGCGAATCGATCTAGGGCAGCCCATAGCCGCCGCACTCCCTGACGGAGTCCCTCCCGAGGGTGTGAGGTTTTCGGATCTGCAAAAGCGCCCGTCGACTGTCTTTCATATCGCGCTGTCGCTCGGGTCTCCTTCGACGTAAGCTGCGGTATATCACCCCCGGCGTCGAGGGTACACATGATGTGTTCGTGTGTCAACACACTCCAACAGATTGGTCTGGGATGAACCATCCGAGAAACTCATACTGAATTTTGTATGGCCGAGATCCTTGAATACCAAACTTAGCAACAGTTTAAGTTGGGATCAACTCTACAGCTACCGCAATAGGACAGCAGTTTATACTATACTGTTAAGTACTAGCACTAATGCATCTTGTAACAATGTTATTTCTCTAAATTGTGTTGCAAAGAAACATAACAAGCATTGCACTGATTGCGTTGCAAAGAAACATAATAAGAGTTCTGAAGTTCCAGCTAGGCATTCCCTGTCTTTATTAGTCCCTCTGGAATTTTTTATAAGACGTTTTTAGAGTGTCAAAAAAAATTCTTATATTAAGTTACATAAGCAGTACTACAGAAAAGGGTCGATGATAATTGGACTTTCCAGTGCAATACCACTGCTGATCAAAGATGTCTGCTCCCTTCATTCCATAATTTGAACTAAAACCATGACAAGAATTATGGAACAGGGATACTAATTAAGTATCCCGACTAAACCAACGTTTTCATTATCTCTATTTTTAATGGAGCAGTTGTTAGTCTTCGTCGGTCAATTTTCGTCTCACCACTTTCGTCCGGTTTTTTTCGTCGGTTAACCTTCGTAAATTTTTTTGGTTCCGTCCACCACCTCCCCTCCGCTGGTTTTAGCGTCGCGACAGAACCAATCCCTCGCTAGCCCTACCTCCTCTCCCGTCTCCAGTCGCAGCCGCCGCCGCCGCACCCCAATCCAACCCCGCCGCCGGCGATCTCCTCGCCCCCCTGTGCCGTCGCCCCCAACCTTCTATTCCTCTCCCAAGGGAAGGGAAGGCAAGGCAAGGCAAGGAAGGGAGAGGGAGCGCCTAGATCCACGGCGGCATCAGCGCGCCGTCCTCGACCTGATCCGCGTCCGTCCACGGATGGGAGCTAATCGGCGCAGGAAATCCCCGTCCCCGTGTCCGAGCCCCGCCACCCTCCGCAACGGCTCGACCGCCCATCGACGCGCTGCCCCCGCGGCGCCCGACCAGTTCGGCTCTCGCGGCTGGTGGACGCGCCCTTGCTGTTGCCGACGCCGGCTCGCTGCGCCGCACTGGCCCTCACAAGCGTCTTCTGTCAATGGTTACAACTCACGTTTCTCTCTATTTTCTCTTTGAATTTTCTTTTGAGCCGGTCAGGAAGCAAGAACATGTCGATTGACATGCCAATTGGAGATGATTTGAGGGATTTTTACGTGTTTGGTAGATGGACTTGAGAGGTCAAGGAGTTTCCATTGGGACATCGGGACATGCTCCTCCATCTCCTCCGGTGGACGACATCCAACATCGCCAGGTAGATTACTGTTTTTGCAAATTCCAGTTCTTGATGTTTAAAACTGGATGATCTGCACCCAACCCCTCTATTGTTCTATTTCTGCTTAAATCTGATTTGGTTGTTCAGTTCATGCACTTATGGACTGAAGAAAAAAATGGAAATGAAGAAGAAAAGAATAGCAATATTATCATATGCGAGGTTTGCTTTTAACCGTGGTTCCTAACCAATATTTGCTTCATAATTCTGCCGAGAGATTCACACTGTCATTCATATTATGAATATAGTTCATAACCAGTATTCTCTTTTATCTAATTATACGTACAGAAAGGAGTAATCTGAAGTGCATCATGCTATGTTAACAGTCTAACAAACATCTTGGAGGTGTGAATGCTTTCTTGGGTCTGACAAGTAATCAATAATTGATGGTATACTGGGATTTTTCTCATACTTCTAGCACTTCCTCATTGACAATAAAGCAAGTAGTATCACAACAAAGGCTATCTAGGTATTTTTTTTTCAACTATAATCCTTCCAGCTTTAGGGACTGCTCAATTGGATCTGCACAATCCAACAAAATAAATGTGCATAGTGTCTGCGACACTTTCATCCGATCATCACGAAGGTAGTTGTAGGAGTAAAAAAGTATGTCATACTGTTTTTTCAGTTCAAGCCAAAAGGCTAGGACAGGTAATACTTGTTTTTACAGTACTTGTGCAAAAAGTATGTCATACTGTTTGCTCTAGATGATTTTGATGAATTTTACAACCTTATTTTCAGTTGTTTACCCCAAGAAATGGTCTCCTTTCATGGGGTTTATTGAATCCAGGAAAGAACTGTGAGTAGTAGCGAACCAGACATGAAAAGTTTCAGAGAACTACGAAAACTCCGGTCAGTTTTGTCGGGATCTTGTGACACAGTTCCAGGACTCTATTGACTAAGGAAATGATATATATGTGTGATTTATCCTGTTAAAACTTTTAGTGTTCACTTAGGGGTGAGTGCAACCAGTAACTGAATTTAGACTACGAACTAGAGTGTGACAGTAAAGTCAGGAGCATGATGGAGAACACACGGGACATTGAGGACTAATGGTCAACACTTAAATCTTGCTTTACATACAGTTCAGTTCCAAGTAGTCTGATACATAGATGGCGAGGGGAGTGCTGATTTGGGGTTGATTTTGGTAATTATATATTTTCCTTGATGACTGTCATTTTGTTGTCCTACATGTGCTATATGATATGCATAACAACTTGAGAGCACCTTTGCTTCTCTTGATGTGCTTCGTCATACAGTTTTTTAAAGTGCACAAGCAAGCTTGCGAGTGATGACAACTACTATGACCTACAACCTTGAATCTAGGTTTTTGGGGTTGAACATAGGGGCACAGCGCGCTCTCCCATCTAACCAGTGAAGCGTAATGAAGGAAAAGCTATAATATACAAATCGTCACCGTCATTCAGTTTGTCCAAAACTGAGAAAAGCTCTTTAAAAAAACTGGGAAAAGCTCACGTGATGGAATGAGATGAGATTTCAACATCATGATTGTGTTTTATAATTTGAACGACCAAAGTAGATGGTCCCGTCAGCCCGTGTTTGACAATATGAAGGGACAAACTTGTTGATCCATTATTTTGCTAGGAAAATACAATAATTCGGAGGGCTTAAATATGGATAATAGATCTGACATAATCTAGCAAGGTGAGTGACTCAATTGCACATGTGCAAAATGGAAGTTTAAACTTCCTTGAATCTCTTGTAGGGTTTGGGGGAGATTGTCAGCAAGCCACTGATGAAAGTCCTTTTGCGATGACAATGCTAGAGAAGATTTGAAAGATCTTGGTTGGCGTGGGGCAACTTATGTATTCCTGGATGGGGGCGCCGTCCGGTGGCAGTGGGGTGTGGCAGTTGCCGCAGCTGGGCACAACCGGGAGTCCAACTATCCAGAACACCCAACTATTTCATCCGGTGAACTGCGAAGAGCTTCTGTGTGCGTCTCCGTTATATTTAACTACGACAGGCTTATGTTATCTTATCGCGAACTCATTTTTCAGTTTGTGCCCAACGTGACTGCATGTAAATATGTAATACAGCAATTTTGTTCTTCCTTTTTGTTGTTCGATTGACTCAGTATACCATCTCAAATGTCATTCCTTTTATAGCTAGCACATCATCTCCAAAGAATTTATTTAAGTTGAAATCCAGTAATTATATGTTGATCGCATAAGCAGGCTGATGGTGTCTTGGTCGAATTTTTTTATTCCTTCTCTATGGAACTAAAACTGTTCTTTCCTGAATATATTGGATCGCAAAGAACTAAACCTATGTACAATGTCTTTGGGCATATTCTGAATTTGCAGAATTAGCACAAATCTGAAAGCATATATGCAGCTCCCAGATGTTGCAGGCTAGAGGAAGGGCAGGCACTCATGCGATACCATGTATCTGGTAGTGGTTTCGTTCCCCAGACGCTATGCATTTATTGTCTGGTTTGTTCATATCTGTTAGCTCTATGTTAACCTTCTTTTAGCTACTTCCCATGATTTTCTTTGTAAGAAACCCCAGAAATATATATAGGTGTATTTTCCTGTAAAGATGCTAAATTTTGTTGGTCTTATTTATGGGATAGCGAAACCATTTTTGTGTGCACTTAATTGTCAGGTTGGACGCGCCGGGTGTGGGTACACTGCAGGACATGTTTGATTATCATGTCAGTGAATTCTGGCGAGAATGAACCAAGTGAGCTTTCATAGCTGGTCTATTCAAAATGGATGAACGGACCAGTTAGTGTACATATAAGTTTGCACTCTATCTTCCTGCTGAATATATTGGATTGCAAAGAACTAAACCTATGTACAATGTCTTTGGGCATATTCTGAATTTGCAGAATTAGCACAAATCTGAAAGCATATATGCAGCTCCCAGATGTTGCAGGCTAGAGGAAGGGCAGGCACTCATGCGATACCATGTATCTGGTAGTGGTTTCGTTCCCCAGACGCTATGCATTTATTGTCTGGTTTGTTCATATCTGTTAGCTCTATGTTAACCTTCTTTTAGTTACTTCCCATGATTTTCTTTGTAAGAAACCCCAGAAATATATATAGGTGTATTTTCCTGTAAAGATGCTAAATTTTGTTGGTCTTATTTATGGGATAGCGAAACCATTTTTGTGTGCACTTAATTGTTAGGTTGGACGCGCCGGGTGTGGGGACACTGCAGGACATGTTTGATTATCATGTCAGTGAATTCTGGCGAGAATGAACCAAGTGAGCTTTCGTAGCTGGTCTATTCAAAATGGATGAACGGACCAGTTAGTGTACATATAAGTTTGCACTCTGTCTTCCTGCTCATTCGTGCAATGTGTTCATGGGAGACTTATTTTAGGAAAACATAAAATAATTTTTCTTTCTGTGCGTACTACTCCAGCTTTCAAGTGCCAGGCTTCAATAAATCTGAAATTTCTATCGCTCGATTTGCAGTGTTTATTTTACGGTTACCACTGGGAAATGCTTCCTTTTAATCATTTTTATCTGGTACACACCATTGTAAGTGTATTATTTAAGAAATCAAGTCCATTCTGGAAGAATATTCACTCATGATAGTTTTGAGTTTCGGTAAAGCAGAATGTGTACATTCATTTTAAAATTGTCCAATGGATAATAGATTGTTCCGTGTAAAAGAAAATGATGCTTACAAAAAAATATGCTCGATTAGGATGTAACGATGAATGATGCTACTTGGGATGATGCTCAATTAGGTAGAGGACACATCAATGGTGGGGTAGGTGGAGTGGGAGAAGATGTACATATGATGGTGATGTGAGCACATACATAGGAGTGAAGCTAGCCAAGATACAACAAGCTTGCTGCGAGAAGAGGAATGGAAGAGGATTTGGAAAAGGGTGTGCACATGATGGCGAAATGATATGGAGTAAGCAAATGATAGAACAATGGCGTAGCCAAATGTGACGAGGGGACGGGGGAAACCGGTCAAGATGGCGTCGACGTGATAGGAACCATGGTGGAATTGTGTCGGAGTAGTAAAAGTTACTCACATGACAATGTGATGACATGGTGGCTTCAGAGAATCTGATGAGCAAAAGAACATGGAGAAAGATTATAGCTTGTATTCTTAATAACATGTGTGACATAGATAAAGAGAGTTAAATGAAACATATTTGATTGATGATTACATTGGTTTGTTATTCTCTAGCAACATGTTTATATGAACTATTTTACCAATGAGAATGCTAGAGCAAGGCCCTGTGAAGGAAGACTACTAATAGAATAATAAATTATTTTTCAAAAGGTAGAGAAATTGGATCTGCCTTCTTTCGGAGGAGGGGCGCATCATGGGTGGTGCATGCCTCCTCTCCTTGATGGTGGTGGTGAATTGGCACTAACACTGAGACGTGATCAGGGCGGAGCACGGGGCGCTTGGCGGGGGACTCGTTGGCGGTCCGTGGAGAAGTACAGTGTTTGAAGAGAGGGTGTCATGGCGAAGATGAGGCAGGCATCATCCTGTTTTAAAGAAAAGGGCTCCAGTGAGAAATGTCGAATGAGAAGGGAAGGTTTTGCCAGGAAAACATAAAAGCTCCTTGTGAAGTGGAGTTTTTTGTGTTGGGACCATGTGTTAGAGATAAGAATAAATTGGGTAACCATATTTCTCCCCAACTTATGGGCTGGATTTGGGGGAGCTTGGACTATTGAGACTATTGAATTTTGAGGAGCCTGCTATCGTCCGTTTGACGTCAGCATAACATACGAGGGAGCAATGAGTTTCGACCTTGAAGACGACGTTAATCCTTTATCTGGTTCATTTATATGCATTGTAGCCCGTAGTGTGTGTGTGAAATAGATGGATTATGGTCCCGTACCCAATAAGATGGATATGTATGTGTGTTAGAGAGAAAGAGATGGGTAGAGAGAGTGAGGAAGAGGGAGGAAGAGAGTGTGTGTGAGGATTTGATGGTAAAAAAGATCGCCAATGTCACTTGATATGTATGAGAATATTAATATTAAACTCTTAAAGTTAATGTAGCCCCGTTGCAACGCACGGACGTTTTTCTAGTAATCGCTAAAATTGCAAACTAATACCACTACCGGAAGTGCTCTGCGTACAATAAAAGCCTCATACGATCTTATCCCAGCTGTACAGAAAATAGAATGGACGAGTGTCGTAGACAGATCGTACAGAAATCATCGTATGTGTGGCGGAACCCATATACAACTACTGATCAAAGAGATTTGCGAATTAAGTACCCCTAGTTAGACCAATGTTTCAACAAAATTGCAAACTAATACCACTACTTATCAAAGAGATTCGCGAATTAAGTATCCCTAGTAGACCAATGTTTCAACAGAATTGCAAACTAATACCACTACTACTTATCAACGAGACCATCTATGCATGATCAACAACATAAAACAGCAAGAATTGAAGCTAATTAATTAGCTTAGCATCTGCTCATGCCCAGCACAGCCACGAGCAGAAATAACACAACAACAAGCATATCCATGATCATAATCATTAGAACAAGGAAGAGAACAAAAGCAACTCACAGAGATGATACTAATCAATAATAACTTGCAATCATAAAATATTTCATAAAGTTATAGAGATGATTTCAAAGAAGAGGGGTTCAATTTTCCGTGCTAATAGAATGCGACTTGCAATTGCAAGGTCAATCAAAAGTACACGGTTATCCTAGTGCATCAACTCCTCGAGGAAATCACGGGCATATTGCTTACGAACTTTCACTGCACTTGCAGCATTGATTAAGTGAAAATTGAGCTATCCTGGTTGATCATCAAACTCCTAACAAATCGCTAAATTGTCTTGCAGAGGAACATAATAAGAGTTAACTGAAGTTCCAGCTAAGCATCCCCTGTGTTTATTTGCGATGATAATTGGATTTTCCAGTGCAACATCACTGCTCGTCAAAGAGATATGCTAATTAAGTATACCTACTAGACTAACGTCTTCAATAAAATGGCTAAAATTGCACCTGTATGATCAAAGAGATTGGGGAATTAGGTATCTCTAGAATACTAATGTTTTCAATAATAAAATCAAACACCATCTATGCAAGATAAACAACGCACAACAGCAAGAATCGAAGCTAATTTATTAGCATAGCATCAGCTCGTTCCCAACACAGCCACAATTGAGCAGAAATAACATAGCAACAATCCATAACCGATCGAACTATAAAGAGAACCTCGCAGAGATGATACTAATCAAGGATAAGTTAAGGCACTTGCATATATTAACCAAACAACACGAGATCCAAGGGCAACGCAGCAGTGCGATACTTAGATTGATCACCGAAAGGTCTCCAGATGCCTCGAAATAGTTTCACTTCACCGATAACATAACTAGATAGACCGCAAGTACCATATCGACAGAACGACCTCCCAGCCTCATTACTAGTACCGGAAGACGCCTCGATCAGGCCAGATCGGAGTCGTCGAAGTCGGCGCCGTCGAAGGTGTTGAAGAAGCCGGCGAAGGGGAGGGGGCCGCGCGCCTCGTTCCCGCGGCCGCCCATGCGGTGGGAGTGGAGGAGGTCCCCCTCGTCGTCGTCGTCGAGGAAGCCGGCGCCGGCGGCGCTGCGGGGGGAGTCGTCGATGTCCATGAGCGTGGTGATGGCGTCGTCCTCCATGGCGGCGGCGGCCGCGGCGGCGGCGGAGCGCGGGGAGATCGGGGCGGCGGCTGGGACGTAGCGGATAGGGTTTTGGCCGGGCGTGCCGGGGTGGTGGCGGGGATGATGGGGCGTCGGTGGGCCGCGCGGGGTGCGGAGCAGCCTTTGGTGCCGGGGCGTCCTGGCGTCCATCTTGTGGGTTGCGGCGGCTATTAACCTGGCGTGGCTGGGTTTGGAGATCTGTGCGTGCGTGCCTTGCTGGCCCACGGCTTATTTTTATATGGACGGAGACGCTGCGTTTTCGTTTCGTTTTCCGTTTCCTCGGAAGAGACGATGGTGTTCTTCCTTCCGGGACGCCTCTTGAACATTTTTTTTCTGGAAAAAATTCCAATGTATTCATCTTTAATAATGATAGTATAAAAAAAACAAAGGTAATAAAAATTATAATCATGTCCGTGGATCACCTAGCGACGACTACAAGCACTGTAGCGAGCTGAAGGCGCGCCGCCGTCATCGCCCCTCTCTCACTGGAGTCAGCAAACCTTATTGTAGTAGACAGTAGAGAAGTCGTCGCGTTAAGGACCATAGAACCAGCACACCAGAGTACTAGCAACCATCGCCGATGAAGAAAGTTGTAGATCAGAAGGATCAAACCTTTATACACCTAAATGAAGACGAACGAAGACAAGACCCAAATAGATTCACCGAAGACCAGCACTGATAGAATCTCGCAAGATCCGACAGAGACAAACCTCCACACCCCTCCGACGATGCTAGACGCACCATTAGAACGGGGATAGAACATGGGAGACATTATTCTTACTAAGGGACATCATCGTCGCCACACAACCCCAACCAAGACGCTAACTCTAACAAGAACGAGAACGGGGTCCCTCCTGCCGGTGGAGGGCCGTGATCCTCCGCACCTCCATGGTCTAGGGATCCGGCTTGCCTGCTCCCTCCCCATGCTTTCATCCGTGCTCCCACCTCATCCTACGGCTGTCTTTTTTCCTTTTTCCTTTTTTCCTTTTCCTTTCTAACCTCATAGGAGGTGGGACGGATCGGCGGCGGCGCCGGCGGGAGGAGAAGAGCTTTTCTGCCTTTTGAACCTTGTTTCTTTAGCTTTGTTGAGATCTCAAATTACATTCTGCAAAGTGTCAAAAATGTTCTTATATTATGGGACAAAGGGAATACCATATTGGATGTGTCTCCCGATTTCAATCAAAAAATGTAAAAGAAAGTAAATCCATGTGTGTACACTAAACAAACAATTATATAAAAAAATAGTGTAGTAATCAATTGTGGCCTAAAGAAACAATAAGTGGATAGCCGATGATACTATTTACCTTGCTCTTTCATTTTTGCAAATGTCATAATGGTCATAGTTTCCAAGAAATTATGCAAAGCATAGAAGAGCCATACGCAATGTGGGATAATGGCTGCAACGAATTGCAGAAAATTCGCATTAGAGACCTCCAGTCTATTTTCATCAATTCCACTTCGGTTACTTCTTTCCACTGAGACATACAAAGAAAACAGCTCCGAGAAAAGGATATGAACCTACAGCGGCCCAAAACGCCATAAAGAAGAAACCCAGCACAAAGGAGCATTGGACAATTTTTTATACACAAACAAAAAAGTTATATTCGACAGGAACACACCCAGGGAGAGTCTACTGCAGATCTTTCTATTTGTTTATCTCAATTGCGTTCAGCGGCAACAATGGTAGACGGATGGGATTAAGCACTAGAGATCTTATAGAATGCTGGAGACTGGAGAGTGCTACTGTGCTAGTGGTCTTTTGAGTCTGGAGAGACAACATATGTATAGATGTTGACATGTACATACAGCTGTTCTGATAGAGCTGCAGTTCAGGTAGCTAGCGAGAGGGTAGCTTGACAACATTACAGGGGACTTTGTAGTACATGGGGGCGGTTGACATCCTCATATTGCAAACCCCCACAACACATGTTACTCCTTCCGCGAGTCATTCACAGCCGCGTTCACCTCTTGCATGTCCTCAGTGCTAGGAGCGGAACCTGTGAGACAGGGTGATGAGATTAAAGTCTGTGCCATAGATACAACGATAACAACGAAGAGATCCAGAGGAAAATGACGGTGGAACCCTTACCCGGTGCTAAACGCTTCTGGTCTCTAAGACAATTGACGTTCCAAACATTTTGGCCCACCATGGCCTCAAGCTCAACCTTTTTCCTTTTCATAACCTTCATTTTCTGGTGCAATTTTGGTATTGTGTTCGCAATAGCTGCAGGTTCAGCACAGTTGAGTAGGCATACATTCTGAACCAGAGATAATTGAGCAGAAGCAGTGCTTCTCGAATAGTAGCTAGCAGCACTATCTAGACCAAATTTAGACGTGGGGATATGATCTTTGTGATTTCTGCCAAGCATACTGTTAACCATGTTCAGCTGTATTTACGCTAGATGCAAAAAGGATAGAACATTGCCAGAGAAAAACTGAGAAGTCATAATTAAGTGTGAGAACCATCTGGTTGCTAAAGCTAACACGTCAGAGCAAAAAGTTCAAAAGACGACCAAAGGTTAATGGTGTATTGAATTGTTGCTCATAAATAAATAACAAATGGCTCACACTGATAGGTGTGGCACTTACTACCAAATTACTAATTAGTATCTCAACGATCTAACGAGGAGATAAGGAAGAACATTGACTTCAGGGCTTAAGGTGATAAGGCTATGATAACAAATAATATCTGGTGTGGTTTCACACAATAACCCTTCACTAATCATCTGAACTGGTGAGTGTTCAAATAAATAATTCAATAAATTGAAAGTTCTGATTACTTTGAGAATTAGATATTTAATGCATACCTTGTATATTCTCCTGAACAGATTTGTCTTCAAACAACTTCAGTACTTCAGCGATAGAGGAATTAAGGTTACTCTTGTATGTAGTTTGCCTTTCCAAGGAAGAAATTTCTCTTTGAAGTTCTTCAGATTCCTTGTTAGCCTAATTAAACAACACCAGAGTTTGTTAGATTAAGTGTAGATAATATTAACAAGCAAATTCTTTACGAGTAAAGAATTACATCTGCCAGTTTTTTTCTCAAAGAATTAAGTTCTGCATCCAGTTCCAAATCAGAATTCCCATCTTTATGCAACACCATTGCAGAAGAATTATCCTGATGAAGAAAATATATTCTAATTATAATCACTTACATGCCTCTTGATTTTTGAAATGCAGGTTGTAAAGTAAATATAAAATAATGCATGGCTTCAGTGAAACAAAATGTGCAGAAACATGTAATCTATTGAGTACCGTATTTCAAGAAAACTTTGACCTTAATCTTAACTATATGTTTCACGCTGATTCCATTTAGTAGATATAAGAACTGAACTGCGGATGACACTTACCAGAAACTTTGTTCTGTACCATAATATCAAACTGGAAAGTCGATGGTTATGAGTTAATCACTTAGTTGTATTAAACTTCTATTTCCCTACAAACAGTTTAGTAAAATGGTGTGATTGATACTGAATCGAAATTTGCCTGTAGGGCATCTAGAATCGAAATCTAAGTGCAATAATTTCAACGAAGATGGATAGAAAACAGAATTGCACTAATATATGCTAACAATATAAAAGAAAAAGGTATCTATTTCAATACAACGGCCAACAAATTAATGATGTGCATTAGTTGGGCAATTCGAAATAAGACATCAATAAGAAATGTCCAGATATATTTTGCCCTGAGATTCAGAAGGTCTTGCTGATATTACTATTTATCATATTACTTCCTAGTAGAACATAATGTACACCACGGGCACTTAGAAAAACTGCACTTGAATAATATCATGAGATACAACATAGGTAAAGAAAAGCTCAAGCTTTCATAAGCCAAAACAAAGCCTAAAAGTCAGAAATGATGGAATATTAATCACTGTAGAGTAGAGAGCAGAACTCAAATTCTCTAATTAGCTTACAAAATAGTTCAAGCCTGACTGGTATTAACTGTGCACAACTTTTATCTTGAAAGGTTTCCTTGTCAATTGCTGAGTCAACTGAATGAAATGTTTTTTTTTCACAAACGGGTGAATCAATATAAGATGAGGCATCAGTTTCCACATTATGAACCCCCAAGACGAAAAGTATCTTTAAAATAATCTATAGTGAATCATGTGAAACAGGGGTGAGAATTGAGTGGATTAATTCTAAACCGTGAGTGTTGGGTCAAATTGAAAATTCTGGCTTGCCAAAATTTATTACTTTGAGATAAGAGACATACATCTTCAGGTGCCACAAATCCTTCAGGTACAGTTAAACATTTCCGAAGGCAATACATCTCCCAATTGTTCATTCTCTTGTCCAATACATCCTTTACCAAGTGGTGAATTTCATTTACTCCCTAAGACAAAAATCATCACAAAGTCCATAATTTCAGATGTTTCCAGCAGACATTTTGACAAAAAATATACAGAACATTTAATCATATGAAAGAATGTAACATAGGCTAAATAAATCAGTTTTTATAACTATCCTAAAGGATGCTATAGGTAAAACCAGATGAATTATAGGTCGAACCTAAAGTTAATATGAGGATTGTTCTAACTGTTTCAAACTTCCAGTCAGTAATCATTTTACTTCAGAAATTGCGAATAGTGTCTGGTATCAAATGTGTGACAAAGAAGACCTCATTCCTGGCACAATAAAGTTCCAAGACACTGTTTGCAGAACAAAGTAATATCCAGTTTGCTACAGAAAGGGATCACCAAGCATGTAAATCTAAATTTTATATCCTCTACACCTGAAAGACGCATCTACTTAGGCAGTTAAGGCGACATCGCTACATCAATTTCCTTTGGAATGGGTATACTCGAACATATAATAAACCTATCTATACATGGCAGACACAGATTAGTTTTCCCCACTGTGGGATTACAAGCAAAACAGACCCATCTTCACATGTGCAAGCCACTGAGGGCGTTTAGTCCATATTCAAACCTAACAGTTTCCCCTGTGCAATCACTGAAGGAGCATTATTAGCATGTAAAATGCAAAAACTCTGGCCAAGACACCATTCTGGATCTGGTAGTGCCCTGAATCCTCCAAAATTCAAAAGGAGGATTCGGTTATATTGGATCCTGAGGTCGGAAGAAACCTACCCGTTTCAGCTCCTCAGCCTTATTGGTCGCCGTGGCGGCGCCGACCGCCGTGGGGGCGCCTTCCCTGTAGAATGACAGCGAAAGGGCAAAGTTAGCAAAACCGGTAGGCGGCAAAGGGGGGCGAAGCTACGGAGAGGGATCCGACGCGTAACCGGAGGCAGTAGTCGAAGGCCTGGAAGCAGACGTCGTCGACGAAGTTGAGGACCTCGTTGATGAAGGTCTGAGGGCTCAGTCCGAGCGCCGCCTCCGCCGCCGAGGTCTCGCCGTCACCTTCCATGCCTCCCGTCGCGGCCCTTCGAGACTAGCGGGCGGCGGTCTTGAATCGTGGCGGCGTGTGCGCAGCTGTGAGAGGAGAGGCGGCTGATTGGACTGGACACGGGAGTATTGAGTGGCTCGGGCTCCGGCGGCCGGCGCGGCGGTTTCGTTCAAATTTTGCGCTGGCCGCTGCCGCCTATTTGGGCGAAAACTTAGGCACCCCTCAAGAAAACTTGGGAAAATTTAGGCGATCCGTCCTGTGGGCCGGCCCATATCCTGGTCCTAAGGGGTGTTTGCTTCCAGAAATTTTTTTGTGTTAGGACTAAAAAAAGTTTCTAGCAAAACAAATAAGATGGGACTTTTTTAAGTAAAATTTCTTAAAAGCATCTTTTTAAGAGTCTTTTTTTAAAAATCTCAAGGACTAAAAAAAAAGTCCTAGTACTAAAGAGCAAACAGCACCCAAGACGGTTTTCTTTGGTTGATTTGATCGGTTCTAGAGCAAAACCAGGGAGCTCCTATTTACCGTATCCTGCGGCAAATAGTTGGAGCGACGCACACAGGTGCCTCACTGGGCAGGTCCATTAGAAGACCACGCGTGCATCACTAAAAGGAGATGTAAGGCCAACTCTACCGCACGAACTTATCATGTCCGGCCTCGTTCGTTTGGAGTAAAATGGACAAACCAGACGGCCCAGCGCGCGGGTGCAAATGGACTTTTGTCCGTTTTCTGTCCGCTTTCGACCCATCCCCGACCCAAGTTTGCGTCGATTTTGGGGTGAAACGGACAGGCGGGGCGCGCGCGCTTGTCCTCCCCTGGCCCGCCTGTCGGTGGGAGAAAGCAACCCCCCCCACCCACGCCCCATTTGGCGTCATTTCCCACAAACCCTCCCACGTCCCTTCCGCCGCCCCCTCCCTCCCCCCTCCATGGCCGACGCCCAACCGGATTCCGGCGGCCTGGCCGTCCACCCGCCTGGAAAGGCGAAGAAGAAGGCGGCCAAGGCGCCAAGGAAGCTGCGGTCGGAGTGCACGCCGGAGGAGATCGCCAAGTTGGACGCGAAATCGGCGAAGAGGAGGAACCGGAGAGCGGTCGTCAAGGTCAATGCCGCCGCGGCCAAGTTCGCCGCCAAGCGCGATGCGATGGAGGCCGCACGGCGCAAGGCCGCGGTCGACGAGAAGGAGGACATCGTCAACAAAGTGCACGCCCTCCTCATGCTTGGCATTGGCCGTCTGGCCGGTTTCCCTGCAACGGCCGTTGGCCCAGCGAGCACAGGCTCGTCGGTCGCCCGGCCTCCGCACCGCCAGTCACCGACGTTGCGGACCACGCCCATGTCGCCCGGCTTTCCTCCGCCAAGGCACGACGACCAGACCTGTTTCTCGGGGTCGCCGGACGTTGGCGTGATCGTGCCGTCATCGACCTCAACGTCACGCCTGGGTCCAGCAGCGGCGGCCGGCCGTCTATCGAGATGCTAAGAAAGCAAGCACGGGCACCGTTCATGGGCACCATGCCGCCCCCTCGCGTCTTGTTTGACGGAATGCCAACACCGACGCCACCGGTCGACGAACCCTTCTACAACCAGTACATGGAGGACGTGATCTTCGAGGGAGGGTAGGGCCGTGCCTACGACCGCGAGGAGACCCAAAGTCGGGATGGCCGCACCCAGTTCGTCCTCGATGAAGAAGCTGACGACCGTGCTGACTACGACCATGGTGACTCGTGGCATGAAGACGATGACATCTATTGCAAAGGTGATGGTGATGAAGAAGAAGGCAATGACGTTGATATTAGTGGCGAGCCATTGTTCATCGACGAGCTCACCCAAAGAGCGGAAGCACAAAAGTGGAGGAAGAGCATTCGCACGGGTTCATATACCCAAGATGAGGACAAGTTGATTTGCCAATGTTGGATGGAGATTAGCCAAGATCCGAAGACCGGCGCGCAACCAAAAGGGCCTCATTTTTGGACAAGAGTCCACAAAACATTCCATGAAAGGAAGATGTTTGAACCCTACCAAATTACAAGCAACCATGGCATCACCTCGATTCAAAAGAGGTGGTTATTCATCCAACAAGAGTGCAACAAGTATTGCGCCGCATTTGAGAGCGTTGAAGCACGGCCCGTGAGTGGTCTCGGCGTTGGGCACATGGTATGCTCTCCCCATCCTAGTCCTTTCCTTGCTTCGGCCATGAGACTTCGGCCTTCTATATGTTTGCATGTTCAATTGTTGTTCATCATGTGGTGTAGGCATTTCAATCTTTGGAGGCATTCAAGGCCCGACACATGACAAGCCATTCACTCTTACGCGTTGTTGGACGATCATCAACAATTGGCCTAAGTTCAAGGACCAATACCGTGAACTTCAAAGAAAGAGAGGCATGAAGACGGCCAAGTTCGCCAGAGGTGGAGATGGTGAGGCGTGCAAGAAGCCGAGGGGCAAGACCAACTCCAAGGTTGACGACATACGTGATGCCTCATCCATGGCATTGCATGACACTTTGCATGGCATGATGTCTCAAAAGGATGTGAGGGATGAGAAGAAGCGGCAAAGTAAGGACGAGCAAATGAAGCAATACCTAGACCTTCAAAGGAAGAAGCTTGAGATGGAGGAGGCGGCCAAGAGAAGGAAACTCGACATGGAGGAGGCGGCCCGGCAAAGGCAGCTCGACATGGAGTGTGACGCCCCGAGACCGATGTGCCAGGTGTCCTGTAGTTATTCGCTGTTGTTGCCTTGTCTTTGCTTGCATGTCATGCATCGCATATCATGTCATCATGTGCATTTCAATTGCATACATGTTCGTCTCATGCATCTGAGCATTTTCCCCGTTGTCCGTTTTGCAATCCGGCGCTCCTATGTCACCCGGTGTCCCTTTCTACCTCTTTTCATGTGCGGGTGTTAAACGTTTTCGGACTGGACTGAGACTTGTCATGCGGCCTTGGTTTACTACTGGTAGACCGCTTGTCAAGTTTCGTGTCATTTGGACTTCGTTTGATACTCCAACGGTTAACCGAGGGACCGAAAAGGCCTCGTGTGTGTTGCAGCCCAACACCCCTCCAAAGTGGCCCAAAACCCACCTAAGACCTCTCCATCATCTAGAGCGTTCGATCACGATCATGTGGCCGAAAACCGCACCTCATTTGGACTCTCCTAGCTCCCTCTACCTATAAATATGTGCTCCCCTCCCGAAAAATCACGGTACAAACCCTAGATCCAACTCCCTCATCGCCACCGGACAAAACCTCGCCGCCCGGACATGTCCGTTTCGTCCCGCCGCCGTGCCCAGCCAACCCGCGCGCGACACGTGGCGCCGCCAGTCCCTCCGCTGCCGCGGCCCGCGAATCCCACGGCCGGCCCGCCCGCACCCGCGCGGGGCCCAACCGCCGCCGCCGCCACCCGTGAGGACCCCGCGCGCGCCCGCCCTCTTCTCGAGTTCCAGCCGCCGGAGCTGCGCCGACCACCGCAGCGCGCCGCCTCCCGCCGACGAGATCTCCACCGCCAACCGCCGATCCGCGCCTCCACTCCTCCCTGCCGGCGCCGCCTTCGCCCCGATCCGGGAGGAGATGAGCTCCTCCCGATCCAGCGCGCCGCCCCTGCCGCCGGGCGCCGCGCCTGCTTCGCCAGAAGTCCCCCGCGCCCACCGCCGATCAAGCTCGCGGCCGCCTGCCGGGCCTCTCCTTCGCCAAGACCTCGCCGGATCCGGTCCCCCCGGCTTCCTCCTCGCCGGATACCTCTTCTCCGGTCGTCTCCCCGCTCTCCGGCGACTCTCCGACGAGATCCGGCCCTGCCTCGACTTCCGTGCCAAAGTCAACCCTAGACCCGAAGGGTAAAATTTCCACTAAGTCCCCAGTATTTTTGACATTTTCATCATGTCATAACTCCCTCACCGTAACTCCGATTCGTGCGTGTAGCATATCAAAATGTTCGTCTCGACGAGTACATCTTTCCATCTCATTGCATCATTTTCATCTGAGCTTATCTTGATGCCCGAAATGCTGTTGGAAGAGGGCTATGTGATGAATTTGTCAGATCTATTTCATCAAATAGACTTTTGTCATTTTTGCCATGTTTAATGTGTGCATGCTATGATCCTGAGCTCTACATGTGTTTTGTTATATGCCATGCCATCTTTACAGGGGTGTATGCCATGTATTTTTGTGATCTATGTGGTGACTAGCACAAGCTTGCAAAGTAGCGTAATCGGTAATGCTGATTTCAGGGACTTAGAATTTCACTAAGTCCTTGTCCTGATTTTGTTGTTATGTCATATGTTCATGTTGTGTCCTAGTGATCCGTACCTCTTTTGAGGATGATCAGTAAGGATGTTTTGTTAACATTGTGGTGCCCTATCCATCCATGTCTTTGTTTGCATTTATGGAGCACCCTAGCTTGAGTCAATCGAGCTCTACTTTTGCTATAAAATGTTCCTGGCAGATTGTTAACTTGTTTAGCGATTTTGCCAAGGTTGTTGCTATTGATCCGTGCATGCTATGATGTTGTTCTTGCCATGTATAGCTTCTATGCCATGTATTCTTGATGGGTGTATGCTTAGTTTGTCATGCCATGCTCTGTAGTGAGTGCATTGAGCTCGTAAACATGCCTACTCGTTAACTGATTTGCATGCTCCAGTTTTTCACTAAGTCTGAGATCTGTTTATGTTTCTGCCATGTTCACATGCTTGCAATTGTATTTTCTGATCCCTTTTGGCTCAAGGTCACTAAGGGACTTTTGTTAAGTGCTTTGAGTAGCTTCATGTCATGCCTTGCTTTGCCATGTTAAGTTCCTGTAGCATATTTGTTTCATGCTCCAAAGTATGCTTCCTGATAATAAATCCCAGACTTGTGTTAATTTCACTAAGTCTGAAACCTATTACCATTTGCACTTTTGCCATGCTTGTTTGAACCTATTAATGAGTGAATTAGCCGTAGCTTAGTGTTCATCTTTTGTTAAGCTTCTTGAGTCGATCCCTGCCATGTATTTTGTTGCCATGTTTGAGTGCTGTAGCATATTTATTTTGATGCATTTAGATGGTCACTTGCTGATTATCACAGACCGGTGCCATATTTGTTTTGCTTTCCATTTCCAAACCGTGCATCCGATTCCGGTGATCTTTATATCGATTTCAACTAAAATTACCTCACCTTTCCAGTGGCACTCTTGGATTTCCAAGTTGAGGCCAGGTTCAATCATTCCTTTCCAAATCATGCATATGCACTGCATCCCGCATCCCGCATATCATACCATGTTCATGTGTGGTTTGTTTACTATGTTGTGTGCTTCTTTCTAGTGTTGCTTCTTCGGGTTGGTTCCGGTAACATCGCATTTGTGAGGACCCGTTCGTTTACGTCCGTTTGTCTTCTTCATGGACTCGTTCTTCTTCCTTGCGGGATTTCAGGCAAGATGACCATACCGTCGAAATCACTTCTATCTTTGCTTGCTAGTTGCTCGCTCTTTTGCTATGCATATGCTGCGATACCTACCACTTGCTTATCATGCCTCCCATGTTATTAAACCAAGCCTCTAACCCACCTTGTCCTAGCAAACCGTTGTTTGGCTATGTTACCGCTTTGCTCAGCCCCTCTTATAGCGTTGTTAGTTGCAGGTGAAGATTGGAGCTTGTTCCATGTTAGTACATGGATATTTTGTTGGGATATCACAATATCTCTTATGTAATTAATGCATCTATATACTTGGTAAAGGGTGGAAGGCTCGACCTTATGCCTGGTGTTTTGTTCCACTCTTGTCGCCCTAGTTTCCGTCATATCGGTGTTATGTTCCCGGATTTTGCGTTCTTTACGCGATTGGGTTATAATGGGAACCCCTTGACAGTTTGCCTTGAATAAAACTCCTCCAGCAAGGCCCAACATTGGTTTTACCATTTGCCACCTAGCCTTTTCTTTCCCTTGGGTCGGCCAGCCCAAGGGTCATCTTTATTAAACCCCCCGGGGCCAGTGCTTCTCTAAGTGTTGGTCCAACCCAGAGCACCGTGCGGGGCCGTCCCTTGACAACTTGGGTTACGTTGGCTCCCGTACGCTTAGCTTATCCGGTGTGCCCTGAGAACGAGATATGTGTAGCTCCTATCGGGATTTGTCGGCACAGCGGGTGGTCTTGCTGGACTTGTTTTACCATTGTCGAGGATGTCTTGTAACCGGGATTCCGAGCCTGATCGGGTCTTCCCGCTAGAAGGAATATCCTTCATTGACCATGAGAGCTTGTGATGGGCTAAGTTGGGACACCCCTACAGGGTTTTTGAACTTTCGAAAGCCGTGCCCGCGGTTATGGGCAGATGGGAATTTGTTAATGTCCGGTTGTAGAAAACCTGAAGTTGATCTTAATTAAAATACATCAACCGCGTGTGTAACCGTGATGGTCTCTTCTCGGCGGAGTCCGGGAAGTGAACACGGTGTTGGAGTTATGTTTGACATAGGTTGTTCTAGGGTCACTTCTTGATCATAGTTGTTCGACTGTGCTTTTGCCTTCTCTTCTCGCTCTCTTTTGCGAATAGGCTAGCCACCATATATGCTAGTCGCTTGCTGCAGCTCCACCTCATACCTTTTACCTTACCCATAAGCTTAAATAGTCTTGATCGCGAGGGTGTGAGATTGCTGAGTCCCCGTGACTCACAGATACTTCCAAAACCAGTTTGCAGGTGTCGATGATACCGTGCAGATGACGCAACCAAGCTCAAGGAGGAGCTCGATGAAGATTTTGTCCTTTGTGTTGTATCGTTCTAGTTGATCAGTAGTGGAGCCCAGTTGGGGCCGATCGAGGATCTGTGTAGCATTTGGGGTAGTCTTCTTTCATTTTGGTTCCGTAGTCGGACCTTGATTGTATCTGGTTGATGTAATGCTTTATCCACGGTATTTGTGTGAAGTGGCGATTGTAAGCCAACTATGCATCTCTTTCCCTTATGTATTACATGGGTTGTGTGAAGATTACCTCACTTGCGACATTGCTTTCAATGCGGTTATGCCTCTAAGTCGTGCTCCGACACGTGGGAGATATAGCCGCATCGAGGGCATTACATGGAGGAGGCGGCCCGTCAAAGGCAGGTCGACATCGAGGCCGACAATGTCACGGCCAGGCAAAGGCAGCTCGACATCGAGGCCACCAATGCCGCCACCAAAGCAAAGGAGGTGGCCCTTGCGAGCATGAGCGTGGACTTGCCCAAGATGAGCAAGAAGACAAGATCCTGGTTCGAGGCTAGGCAGAAGGAGATGCTCGACGCCGACAACCTGAACTAGGTCGTCCGATCAGCCGTGGCCGTTCTTTTTGGAGGCTGGCATGGGTGCCGCCCGCCCGCTGGGCCGCTGGCTTTGTGCCGGCGAGAAAAACTTTCATTTTGGAGGCCGGCTGTGTTGCCGGCCGCTGGCTATGTTGCCAGCGAGGACAACTATTCATTTTGGAGGCCGGCTGTGTTGCCGGCCGCTGGCTGATGCCGGCGATGAACGTGTAGGCCGCTAGCTCTATTGCCGGCGTGATGAACTGGGGCCGCTGCCCTGATGAACTAGGGCTTGGCATTTGAAACGTTTCTCTTTTTTTAAATAGACGCGGTCAGGATGGGGGCAAACGGATGCGACCGCGCGCTGGGCGCACGGCCACCGCTTCCCAGGACACGCCCGGACACGACCCCATCTCCCTACCCAAACGGACAGAATCCGGACGAGTCTGTTTGGGGTCGCGCGGTGGAGTTGGCCTAAAAGTAGAGAGGTCACGAGGATTCGAGGTGAGTGCAGCACGCCGCTGGACCAAACAAGTGTAACTGATGGTAGGTAGCACGAATATTATAAGAGCTCAAAGCCGCGTTCACATATGAAAACACTTTCGGAAAAATTCATAACATTTCCTCAAAGAATGTGGTGTTGTTTTTGAAATTATGAATATTTCTTAAAACAGGTTCATTTTTTGAAAATGAAGAACATTTTTTAAACGGTTTTTTTAAATGGCAACATTTCATGAAACAAAGTTGGAAATGCGAACAAATTTTGAAACTCCCAAACGAAATTCAAAAACATAAATATTTTTTGAAATTTGTGAACAATTTTTGAAGCTCGAACATTTTTTAGAAGGGTTTTTTACATCTGTGCCCCTGGTTCCTTAGCTCTACTCATTCATCTCCGCGCTCTTAACTTTTGCTCAATTTTCCCCACTCCCTTGCCAGAAACCCTCATAACTGGTCATGGCAGACGTTGCCGTCGGGTCAAAGGCTTGACCGTTAACTCTAATGAGTGGGGCCGCGCTGGACTGTGTCGTCCATTAGACCTGACAAGTGAGGCCGCGTTGGGTGGTGTCGTTGTTCGACCGTTGGGCCGTGGTTTCGTTGGGCCGTCCCTTGCATTAAACGCCTGCGTGCGCCGCCAGGACAGAAGCCTGCTATGCATGTGCCCAGTAATGCCTACCTGCATGCGTCGATCGAGCCTGCATGCGCCGATGCCACGATGCCACGATGTGCCGACCGAGCCTGCATGCGCCGATGAGTCCGCCACGATGCACTGACCAAGCAGCTTTCTTGCACGCGAGCCGCCACGGATGCAGCGACGGTCACTGCCGCTGGTTCCTCTCTTCTAGCTAGGTGGCTACATATTCAACCCTACTAACAAAGCTTGTGTAAAAAAGAGCCACTCCCTTGCTTAGCTCTACTCAATCATCCCTACTAACAAAGCTTGCTTGCATGTGCTAGGTGGTTACTAACAAGGGAACCCTAGTAACAAACCGAGCTCTCTAAGCAAACAATCAACAAATATGTAGTCCTAATATGTAGATAGGGACAACAAGCCCATAGCATGATCACATAGTTCAAACTAGGAAGAACTTAATAATAGAATAGATAGAAAACTTAAAAAATAGAACTTAAGAAAAGGCCCACCAAATTCCTTCTAGAAGACCACATCTGAGGGTTGTCGCTTGGTGCTAGGGTATGATCGTACGGCTGACGTTCGGAGCTAGGGTTAGGCAAAACCCCGCGGGGTTTTGAGGGGGTTTGAGCTGGTCAACGGGGTTTTGAAAGCTTTGACCGAGCATAACTATTCATTTGTAGCACATGTCTCAAATTTGGAGCACAACGGGGTTTCGCCTCATTTGTAGCACATTTCTCAAATTTGGAGCACATTTGTAGCACATTTGGAGGTTAAAAACTTGATTACAAGGGAGCTCATTTGGAGCACATTTCTCAAATTCAAATTTCTTTGACCTCCTCTAAATCACCTCAAATTTTGCACACTTGATCTCCTACACAAACATAGATAGTTTGCCAAGGTTTTATTTTTTGCATTTTCTTGAATTTATATTGTCCTTGAATGTTAGCTCAAAACATCGGATAATGAAACATGCTGCTGGGAAAAAAGCATGCATTTGATTAGATTAATAAACATGAGACAAATAACATGTGTGATCAGTGAAGCAACACTGAAACAACATGTGTGATCAGTGAAGCAACATGAAACAACATGTCTGATCAATGAATCAACACTGAAACAACATGTGTGATCATTGCAGCACCTAAACTCATAGTTCACAACATCTAAACATAACTAACTATTGGGGAGCGTAGTAATTTCAAAAAAATTCCTACGCACACGCAAGATCATGGTGATGCATAGCAACGAGAGGGGAGAGTGTTGTCCACGTACCCTCGTAGACCGAAAGCAGAAGCGTTAGCACAACGCGGTTGATGTAGTCGTACGTCTTCACGATCCGACCGATCAAGTACCGAACGCACGACACCTCCGAGTTTAGCACACGTTCAGCCCGATGACGTCCCTCGAACTCCGATCCAGCCGAGTGCTGAGGGAGAGTTTCGTCAACACGACGGCGTGGTGACGATGATGATGTTCTACCAACGCAGGGCTTCGCCTAAGCACCGCTACAGTATTATCGAGGTGGACTATGGTGGAGGGGGGCACTGCGCATGGCTAAAAGATCAAATCAATTGTTGTGTCTTTGGGGTGCCCCCTGCCCCCGTATATAAAGGAGAAAGGGGGAAGGTGCGGCCGGCCAGGAGGAGGCGCGCCACGAGGAGTCCTACTCCCATCGGGAGTAGGACTCCCTTCCTTCCTTGTTGGATTAGGAGAAGGGGGGAAAGAGGAGGGAGAGAGGAAGGAAAGGGGGGCGCCGCCCCCCTCTCCTTGTCCTATTCAGACTAGTGGGGGAGGGGCGCGCGGCCCTGCCCTAGCCGCCTCTCCTCTTCTCCACTAAGGCCCACTATGGCCCATTAAGCCCCCGGGGGGTTCCGGTAACCCCTCGGTACTCCGGTAAAATCTCGATTTCACCTGGAACATTTCTGATATCCAAATATAGGCTTCCAATATATCAATCTTCATGTCTCAATCATTTCGACACTCCTCGTCATGTCCGTGATCACATCCAGGACTCCGAACAATCTTCGGTACATCAAACTCATAAACTCATAATATAATCGTCACCGAAACTTTAAGCGTGCGGACCCTACGGGTTCGAGAACTATGTAGACATGACCGAGACACGTCTCCGGTCAATAAACAATAGCGGAACCTGGATGCTCATATTGGCTCCCACATATTCTACAAAGATCTTTATCGGTCAGACCGCATAACAACATACGTAGTTCCCTTTGTCATCGGTATGTTACTTGCCCGAGATTCGATCGTCGGTATCTCAATACCTAGTTCAATCTCGTTACCGGCAAGTCTCTTTACTCGTTCTGTAATACATCATCCCGCAACTAACTCATTAGTTGCAATGCTTGCAAGGCTTAAGTGATGTGCATTCCCGAGTGGGCCCAGAGATACCTCTCCGACAATCGGAGTGACAAATCCTAATCTCGAAATACGCCAACCCAACAAGTACCTTCGAAGACAGCTGTAGAGCACCTTTATAATCACCCAGTTATGCTGTGACGTTTGGTAGCACACAAAGTGTTCCTCCGGTAAATGGGAATTGCATAATCTCATAGTCATAGGAACATGTATAAGTCATGAAGAAGCAATAGCAACATACTAAACGATCAAGTGCTAAGCTAACAGAATGGGTCAAGTCAATCACATCATTCTCCTAATGATGTGATCCCGTTAATCAAGTGACAACTCATGTCTATGGCTAGGTAACATAACCATCTTTGATCAACGAGCTAGTCAAGTAGAGGCATACTAGTGACACTCTGTTTGTTTATGTATTCACACAAGTATTATGTTTCCGGTTAATACAATTCTAGCATGAATAATAAAAATTTATCATGATATAAGGAAATAAATAATAACTTTATTATTGCCTCTAGGGCATATTTCCTTCAGTCTCCCACTTGCACTAGAGTCAATAATCTAGATTACACAGTAATGATTCTAACACCCATGGAGTCTTGGTGTTGATCATGTTTTGCTCGTGGAAGAGGCTTAGTCAACGGGTCTGCAACATTCAGACCTGTATGTATCTTGCAAATTTCTATGTCTCCCACCTGGACTAGATTCCAGATGGAATTGAAGCGTCTCTTGATGTGCTTGGTTCTCTTGTGAAATCTGGATTCCTTCGCCAAGGTAATTGCTCCAGTATTGTCGCAAAAGATTTTCATTGGACCCGGTGCACTAGGTATGACACCTAGATCGGATACGAACTCCTTCATCCAGACTCCTTCATTTGCTGCTTCTGAAGCAGCTATGTACTCCGCTTCACATGTAGATCCCGCCACGACGCTTTGTTTAGAACTGCACCAACTGACAGCTCCACCGTTCAATGTAAACACGTATCTGGTTTGTGATTTAGAATCGTCTGGATCAGTGTCAAAGCTTGCATCAACGTAACCATTTACAATGAGCTCTTTGTCACCTCCATAAACGAGAAACATATCCTTAGTCCTTTTCAGGTATTTCAGGATGTTCTTGACCGTTGTCCAGTGATCCACTCCTGGATTACTTTGGTACCTCCCTGCTAGACTTATAGCAAGGCACACATCAGGTTTGGTACACAGCATTGCATACATGATAGAGCCTATGGCTGAAGCATAGGGAACATATTTCATCTTCTCTCTATCTTCTACAGTGGTCGGGCATTGAGTCTTACTCAACTTCACACCTTGTAACACAGGCGAGAACACTTACTTTGCTTGATCCATTTTGAACTTCTTCAAAACTTCGTCAAGGTATGTGCTTTGTGAAAGTCCAATTTAAGCATCTTGATCTATCTCTATAGATCTTGATGCCCAATATATAAGTAGCTTCACCGAGGTCTTTCATTGAAAAACTCTTATTCAAGTATCCCTTTATGCTATGCAGAAATTCTATATCATTTCCAATCAGGAATATGCCATCCACATATAATATCAGAAATGCTACAGAGCTCCCACTCACTTTCTTGTAAATACAGGCTTCTCCAAAAGTCTGTACAAAACCAAATGCTTTCATCACACTATCAAAGTGTTTATTCCAACTCCGAGAGGCTTGCACCAGTCCATAAATGGATCGCTGGAGCTTGCACACTTTGTTAGCTCCCTTTGGATCGACAAAACCTTCTGGTTGCATCATATACAACCCTTCTTCCAGAAATCCATTCAGGAATGCAGTTTTTACATCCATTTGCCAAATTTCATAATCATAAAATGCGGCAATTGCTAACATGATTCGGACAGACTTAAGCATCGCTACAGGTGAGAAGGTCTCATCGTAGTCAATCCCTTGAACTTGTCGAAAACCTTTCACAACAAGTCGAGCTTTATAGACAGTAATATAACCGTCAGCGTCAGTCTTCTTCTTGAAGATCCATTTATTCTCAATGGCTTTCCGATCACCGGGAAAGTCAACCAAAGTCCACACTTTGTTCTCATACATGGATCCCATCTCAGATTTCATGGCCTCAAGCCATTTTGCGGAATCTGGGCTCACCATCGCTTCTTCATAGTTAGTAGGTTCGTCATGGTTTAGTAACATAACCTCCGGAATAGGATTACCGTACCACTCCAGTGCGGTTCTTACTCTGGTTGACCTACGAGGTTCAGTAACAACTTGATCTGAGGTTTCATGATCATCATCATTAACTTCCTCACTAATTGGTATAGACGTCACATGAACCGGTTTCTATGATGAACTACTTTCCAATAAGGGAGCAGGTATGGTTACCTCATCAAGTTCTACTTTCCTCCCACTCACTTCTTTCGAGAGAAACTCCTTCTCTAGAAAGGATCCATTCTTAGCAACAAATGTCTTGCCTTCGGATCTGTGATAGAAGCTGTACCCAACAATCTCCTTTGGGTATCCTATGAAGACACATTTCTCTGATTTGGGTTCGAGCTTATCAGGTTGAAGTTTTTTTCACATAAGCATCGCAGCCCCAAACTTTAAGAAACAACAACTTTGGTTTCTTGCCAAACCACAGTTCATAAGGCGCCATCTCAACGGATTTCGATGGTGCCCTATTTAATGTGAATGCGGCCATCTCTAAAGCATAACCCCAAAATGATAGCGGTAGATCAGTAAGAGACATCATAGATCGCACCATATCTAGTAAAGTACGATTATGACGTTCGGACACACCATTACGTTGTGGTGTTCCGGGTGGCGTTAGTTGCGAAACTATTCCGCATTGTTTCAAATGTAGACCAAACTCGTAACTCAAATATTCTCCTCCACGAACAGATTGTAGAAACTTTATTTTCTTGTTACGACGATTTTCAACTTCACTCTAAAATTCTTTGCACTTTTCAAATTTTTCAGACTTATGTTTCATTAAGTAGATATACCCATATCGGCTTAAATCATCTGTGAAGGTGAGAAAATAACGATACCCGCTGCGAGCCTCAATATTCATTGGTCCACATACATCAGTATGTATGATCTCCAATAAATCAGTTGCTCGCTCCATAGTTCCGGAGAACGGCGTTTTAGTCATCTTGCCCATGAGGCATGGTTTGCAAGTACCAAGTGATTCATAATCAAGTGGTTCCAAAAGTCCATCAGTATGGAGTTTCTTCATGCACTTTACACCGATATGACCTAAACGGCAGTGCCACAAATAAGTTGCACTATCATTATCAACTCTGCATCTTTTGGCTTCAACATTATGAATATGTGTATCACTACTATCGAGATTCATCAAAAATAGACAACTCTTCAAGGGTGCATGACCATAAAAGATATTACTCATATAAATAGAACAACCATTATTCTCCGATTTAAATGAATAATCGTCTCGCATCAAACAGGATCCAGATATAATGTTCATGCTCAACGCTGACACCAAATAACAATTATTTAGGTCTAATACTAATCCCGAAGGTAGATGTAGAGGTAGCATGCCGACGGCGATCACATCGACTTTCGAACCGTTTCCCACGCGCATCGTCGCCTCGTCCTTGGCTAGTGTTCGCTTAATCCGTAGTCCCTGTTTTGAGTTGCAAATATTAGCAACAAAACCAATATCAAATACCCAGGTGCTACTGCGAGCTCTGGTAAGGTACACATCAATAACATGTATATCACATATACCTTTGTTCACCTTGCCATCCTTCTTATCCGCCAAATACTTGGGGTAGTTCCGATTCCAGTGACCAGTCTGCTTGTAGTAGAAGCACTCAGTCTCAGGCTTAGGTCCAGACTTGGGTTTCTTCTCTTGACCAGCAACTTGCTTGTTGTTCTTCTTGAAGTTCCCCTTCTTCTTCCCATTGCCCTTTTTCTTGAAACTGGTGGTCTTGTTGACCATCAACACTTGATGCCCCTTCTTGATTTCTACCTCCGCAGCCTTTAGCATTGCAAAGAGCTCAGGAATCGTTTTATCCATCCCTTGCATGTTATAGTTCATCACAAAGCTTTTGTAGCTTGCTGGCAGTGACTGAAGAATTCTGTCAATGACGCTATCATCCGGAAGATTAACTCCCAGTTGAATCAAGTGATTGCAGTACCCAGACATCTTGAGTATATGCTCACTGACAGAACTATTCTCCTCCATCTTGCAACTGTAGAACTTATTGGAGACTTCATATCTCTCAATCCGGGCATTCATTTGAAATATTAACTTCAACTCCTATATGCTCCATAACGTTCAAAACGTCGTTGAAGTCCCGGTTCTAAGCCGTAAAGCATGGCACACTGAACTATCGAGTAGTCATCAGCTTTGCTCTGCCAGACGTTCATAACATCTGGTGTTGCTCCTGCAGCAGGTTTGGCACCTAGCGGTGCTTCCAGGACGTAATTCTTCTGTGCAGCAATGAGGATAATCCTCAAGTTACGAACCCAGTCCGTGTAATTGCTACCATCATCTTTCAACTTTGCTTTCTCAAGGAATGCATTAAAATTCAACGGAACAACAGCACGGGCCATCTATCTACAATCAACATAGACAAGCAAGATACTATCAGGTACTAAGTTCGTGATAAATTTAAGTTCAATTAATCATATTACTTAAGAACTCCCACTTAGATAGACATCTCTCTAGTCCTCTAAGTGATCACGTGATCCATATCAACTAAACCATAACCAATCATCACGTGAAATGGAGTAGCTTTCAATGGTGAACATCACTATGTTGATCATATCTACTATATGATTCACGCTCGACCTTTCGGTCTCAGTGTTCCAAGGCCATATCTGCATATGCTAGGCTCGTCAAGTTTAACCTGAGTATTCTGCGTGTGCAAAACTGGCTTGCACCCGTTGTAGATGGACATAGAGCTTATCACACTCAATCATCACGTGGTGTCTGGGCACGACGAACTTTGGCAATGGTGCATACTCAGGAAGAACACTTTTATCTTGAAATTTAGTGAGAGATCATCTTATAATGCTACCGTCAATCAAAGCAAGATAAGATGCATAAAAGATAAACATCACATGCAACCAATATAAGTGATATGGTATGGCCATCATGATAGAGGCAAAGGTGTCCCGATGTTTCGATGAGATGGTGGCTATCGTTTTCTGTGGGAGTCGACCTTGACGATCCGACTACGAACGTGCGAGACGTCGCGCCTTAGCAATCGCTAAACCAACTTCCGAGGGGTTATTGACCACGCCGGAGCACGATCAACCTGACCACGAGGGTCTGTTTCCTGCAAGCAAACGAAGAACAAGCAAGAAACTGAGATTGCAATCTGGATATTGCGAATATAAGATGAAAGCTTTATTGATCAAGGTGGGGTTCTGTGATGTCTTGGTCTGGTCGTTGGACACAAACGAAGTACAAGAAGTTGCAGCTATGGCGAACTTTTAATCTAAACTAAACCCAAAGTCTAAACGACGCCCTAAGGGCTGTATATATGGAGGAAGAGGGGGGAATTTCGTGGCCCTTGAGGGTGGGGTCCGAAACCAACCCTAACTCTTGTTTCCCCACACATACGGACTCTAAAAATAGCCTATACTTAAGTATTTCGAAATTACATGGGCCTGGCCCATTAATAAGGTGACACAGCACCTAGAATAGCCTATGGATGAATATTATGAAGTGGCATCTTGTATATTTCGTCCAAGGCTTCATGCACTCCTTATGGCGTCTTCAAAGTCCTGAAATCATCACTTGTAACTCCGTTCTTGATCCCCTTGCGCATGCCATCAACTCCATGCGTGTTCTTGCTCCAATGTTCATCCTTCTCCAAGCTAGGCCCTTCATTTGTAAGCAAAACAAATGTATCCAATTTAGGCAGCATCATAATCTCATGAACAATAGAATCATTACCAAGAAAGAAAGTACCTGGTAATTTAATTGGCGTGCGCGAGCTCTAGTAATTGGTCCAGTATATGTAACAATAGGGGCTGTGGGTGTAACAATGGTATTGATGTCCTCATCACATCATCATCTTGTGCTTGTGATCTCCATCTCCGAAGCACCATCATGATCACCATTGTCACCGGCGTGACACCTTGATCTCCATCGTAGTATCGTTGTCGTCTCGCCAATCTTATGCTTCTACGACTATCACTCCCGCTTAGTGATAAAGTAAAGCATTACAGGGCGATTGCATTGCATACAACAAAGCGACAACCATATGGCTCCTGCCAGTTGCCGATAACTCGGTTACAAAACATGATCATCTCATACAATAAAATTTAGCATCATTCTTTGACCATATCACAGGACAACATGCCCTGCAAAAACAAGTTAGACGTCCTCTACTTTGTTGTTGCAAGTTTTACGTTGCTGCTACGGGCTGAGCAAGAACCGTTCTTACCTATGCATCAAAACCACAACGATAGTTTGTCAAGTTGGTGCTATTTTAACCTTCCCAAGGACCGGGCGTAGCCACACTTGGTTCAACTAAAGTTGGAGAAACTGACACCCGTCAGCCACCTGTGTGCAAAGCACGTCGGTAGAACCAGTCTCGTGTAAGTGTACGCGTAATGTCGGTCCGGGCCGCTTCATCCAACAATACCGTCGAACCAAAGTATGACATGCTGGTAAGCAGTATGACTTATATTGCCCACAACTCACTTGTGTTCTACTCGTGCATATGACATCTACACATAAAACCTGGCTCTAATACCACTGTTGGGGAACGTAGTAATTTCAAAAAATTTCCTACGCACACGCAAGATCATGGTGATGCATAGCAACGAGAGGGGAGAGTGTTGTCCACGTACCCTCGTAGACCGAAAGCGGAAGCGGTAGCACAACGCGGTTGATGTAGTCGTACGTCTTAACGATCCGATCGATCAAGTACCGAACGCACGACACCTCCGAGTTCAGCACACGTTCAGCCCGATGACGTCCCTCGAACTCCGATCCAGCCGAGTGTTGAGGGAGAGTTTCGTCAGCATGACGGCGTGGTGACGATGATGATGTTCTACCGACGCAGGGCTTCGCCTAAGCACCGCTACAGTATTATCGAGGTGGACTATGGTGGAGGGGGGCACCGCACACGGCTAAAAGATCAAATCAATTGTTGTGTCTTTGGGGTGCCCCCTGCCCCCGTATATAAAGGAGCAAGGAGGGTAGGTGCGGCCGGCCAGGAGGAGGCGTGCCAGGAGGAGTCCTACTCCCATCGGGAGTAGGACTCCCCGAGGGAGTCCTGGATTAGGGGGTGTTCGGGTAGCCGGACTATACCTTCAGCCGGACTCCTGGACTATGAAGATACAAGATTGAAGACTTCGTCCCGTGTCTGGATGGGACTTTCCTTGGCGTGGAAGGCAAGCTTGGCGGTGCGGATATTCAAGATCTCCTACCATTGTAACTGACTCTATGTAACCCTAACCCTATCCGGTGTCTATATAAACCGGAGGGTTGTAGTCCATAGGACATCAACTCCATAGACAACAATCATACCATAGGCTAGCTTCTAGGGTTTAGCCTCCTTGATCTCGTGGTAGATCTACTCTTGTACTACCCATATCATCAATATTAATCAAGCAGGACGTAGGGTTTTACCTCCATCAAGAGGGCCCGAACCTGGGTAAAACATCGTGTTCCATGCCTCCTGTTACCATCCGGCCTAGACGCACAGTTCGGGACCCCCTACCCGAGATCCGCCGGTTTTGACACCGACATTGGTGCTTTCATTGAGAGTTCCTCTGTGTCGTTGCCTTTAGGCCCGATGGCTCCTTTGATCATCAACAACGATGTGGTCCAGGGTGAGACTTTTCTCCCCGGACAGATCTTCGTCTTCGGCGGCTTCGCTCTGCGGGCCAACTCGCTTGGCCACCTGGAGCAGATCGAAAGCTACGCCCCTGGCCATCAAGTCAGGTTTGGAAGCTTAAACTACACGGCCGACATCCGCGGAGACTTGATCTTCGACGGGTTCGAGCCACGGCCAAGCGCGCCGCACTATCTCGAGGGGCATGATCTAGCTCTGCCTCCGGACAGTGTCCTGGAGGCTGCACACGCATCGGTTCCGACCCCTAACTCGGAGCCTATTGCACCAATCGAGGACGAGCGGTTGGACGTCACCTCGGGGGCTGCGATCTCAAAGGCGATCGAGCTGAACGCTAGCCCCGCACTCTGCATGACCCGTGACTCCGAGGATCCGGACTCCTCCCCGGACTCCGAACCCCCCGCGCGCCTGCCAATCGAATCCGATTGGGCGCCGATAATGGAGTTCACCGCCGCAGACATCTTTCAACACTCGCCTTTTGGCGACATCCTGAATTCTCTTAAGTCTCTCTCTTTATCAGGAGAGCCCTGGCCGGATTACGGTCAGCAAGGGTGGGATACGGACGATGAAGAAATTCAAAGCCCACCCACCACCCACTTTGTAGCCACTGTCGACGATTTAACCGACATGCTTGACTTCGGCTCCGAAGACATTGACGGTATGGACGACGATGTAGGAGACGAACAGGAACCAGTACCTGTAGGGCGCTAGAAGGACACCTCGTCATATGACATATATATGGTGGATACTCCAAAAGATGGAGATGGCGATGGAACAGTGGGGGATGACACCCCCAAGAAACAGCCAAAGCACCGGCGTCAGCGGCGCCGCTCTAAATCCCGCCAAAGCAAAAATGGTGATTCCGACACGGGAGATAATACTACCCCGGATAGCGCCGAAGAACACGCACCTCAGCAAAATTCGGCACAAGAAGATGGAGAAGCCAGCCCTCATGAGAGAGCAGCAGACCGAGAGGTCGAGGATGATAACCATACGCCTCCCTCCGAAGACGAGGCAAGCCTCGGTGATGACGAATTCGTCATACCATCAGACCCCGCCGAACAAGAGCGTTTCAAACGCAGGCTTTTAGCCATGGCAAGCAGCCTCAAGAAAAAGCAGCGACAGCTTAGAGATGCCCAAGATTTGCTAGCTGACAGATGGACTGAAGTCCTTGCGGCCGAAGAGTATGAACTCGAACGCCCCTCCAAGAGTTACCCAAAGCGCAGGCCGCTACCCCGATCAGAGGAGGAAGCACCTACATCACCAGCGCATGACATGGCAGACCGGCCACCTCGCGCCCGCCGCAGAGAGGCCTCTTGGTCCTCCACCCAAGCCATGCCCCAACGCCGCTCAACTAAGGCACGGAAAAATGCGCCAGACCTGCGAGACGTACTGGAGGATAAGGCAAGACAAACAAGATCGATCTACGGATCGCGCAGGCGCCCTACGGCACGTGACGATGATCTTCACTCCGGATACAAAAAATCCGGCCCGGCCGAACACAACAGACATAGCTCTTCCGAGCTGCATCGTGATATAGCCCAGTACAGAGGCGCCGCAACCCGCTATGCTTCACGAATGAAGTAATGGATCATAAAATCCCAGAGGGTTTCAAACCCGTAAACATCGAATCATACGATGGCACAACAGATCCGGCGGTATGGATCGAGGATTATCTCCTTCACATCCACATGGCACGCGGTGATGATCTACACGCCATCAAATACCTCCCGCTCAAACTTAAAGGACCGGCCCGGCATTGGCTTAACACCTTGCCAGCAGACTCAATCGGTTCTTGGGAGGACCTGGAAGCCGCATTCCTCGACAACTTCCAGGGCACTTACGTGCGACCACCGGATGCCGATGACTTAAGCCACATAATTCAGCAGCCAGAGGAATCGGCCAGACAATTCTAGACACGGTTCCTAACAAAGAAAAACCAAATAGTCGACTGTCCGAACGCAGAGGCCCTAGCAGCCTTCAAGCATAACATCCGTGACGAATGGCTTGCCCGGCACCTGGGACAGGAAAAGCCGAAATCTATGGCAGCCCTCACGACACTCATGACCCGCTTTTGCGCGGGAGAAGACAGCTGGCTAGCTCGCAGTAACAACTTATCAAAGAACCCTGGTAACTCAGATACCAAGGACAAAAGTGGCAGGACACGTCGGAATAAGCAAAAACGCCGCGTTAGCAGCGACAGAAATGAAGACACGGCAGTCAATGACGGATTCAAAGGCTATAAATCCGGTCAGCGGAAAAAGCCATTCAAAAAGAATACTCAGGGCCTGTCCAGTTTGGACCGAATACTCGACCGCTTGTGCCAGATACATGGCACCCCCGAAAGGCCAGCCAATCACACTAACAGGGATTGTTGGGTGTTCAAGCAGGCAGGCAAGTTAAGAGCCGAAAACAAAGACAAGGGGCTGCACAGCAACGACGAGGAGGAGCCCAAGCCGCCGAACAACAATGGACAGAAGGGCTTTCCCCCACAAGTGCGGACGGTGAACATGATATATGCAACCCACATTCCCAAGAGGGAGCAGAAGCATGCGCTACGGGACGTATACGCGATGGAGCCAGTCGCCCCAAAGTTCAACCCATGGTCCTCCTGCCCGATCACTTTTGATCGAAGGGACCATCCCACTAGCATCCGTCATGGCGGCTTTGCCGCATTGGTTCTCGACCCAATCATCGACGGATTTCATCTCACAAGAGTCCTCATGGACAGTGGCAGTAGCCTGAACCTGCTTTATCAGGATACAGTGCGGAAAATGGGCATAGATCCCTCAAGGATTAAGCCCACAAAAATGACCTTTAAAGGCGTTATACCAGGTGTAGAAGCCAACTGTACAGGCTCAGTAACACTTGATGTGGTCTTTGGATCCCCGGACAATTTCCGGAGCGAAGAGTTAATCTTTGATATAGTCCCATTTCGCAGTGGCTATCACGCCCTGCTCGGACGAACCGCATTCGCAAAGTTCAATGCGGTGCCGCACTACGCATATCTCAAGCTCAAGATGCCAGGCCCTCGAGGAGTAATCACGGTCAACGGAAACACCGAACGCTCCCTCCGTACGGAGGAGCACACGGCGGCTCTCGTAGCGGAAGTACAAAGTGGCCTTCTTAGGCAATTCTCCAGTCCGGCCGTTAAAAAGCCAGACACTGCCAAGCGCGCCCGGAGTAACCCACAGCAGGACCGCCTGGCACACTCTGAGCAAGCGTAGCAATGCGGCCCCAACCCCAGCTCTTGTGACATAGCAAAACCAGTACCTCGCGTACATAATTACGCCCTTGAAATACCATGGGCACAGGGGAAGGGGCACAATAACGGCACGCCCAAAATACGGCTTAAAACGTACTAGGGGTTGTCGGATTCTTTTTTTTAATTTTTTCTTACTTTCAGGACTCCATACTTCGGACGACCTGTTCGGCAATTCGACTACCGCACAAACGATGCAAGATCCAGGGAGGCAGACAAGCCATGCCGCATTATGGAACTCCCAGGTGGTCTCTGTTACGAGCAGTATACCTACTTTAAATACAATTCCGCGGCCTGCCCCTGGTCAGGACATACTAAATAGTCCAATATCTTTTGCTTACCGCACTATTTGTATCGTTCGGCTTTGATAAATAGCCTCTCTATAAACAATGCATAGCTTTCTGTCTATTTTTTGCATTATCTTCTTTTCACATATATGTTTATTAAATGACATGATTGCACCCGTACACCATGGTACGGCAAACACGCCAGGGGCTTCAGTACCCCTCATAATGGTGTGAGAAGTCCGTACACTTTCACAAGTGTGGCACCCCGAACTTATAGCACTATATGCATCGGCTCCGAATCATGATTTGGGTCAATAGTTGGGTTTGCCCGACTCCTATGTTTTGGTGCCTTACGTTCCGCTATATCGGCTAAGGTAGCACTAGGAGAACCACTGCGATTGTGCCCCGGTTCAGCTGGGTTAAGCACCTCAGTGGAGAAAGCTAAAACTGACTGTCATGATGTGGCGAGAGACCGGTCGCTGTTCGAGAGGTTTTTCGAGTCCCTAAAGGCTTATGCCGCTTCGAGCGAGGAGCTGGCTTTGTCCGGCCAAGGCGTAGATAGCGCCCCGAACTCGGTCTTCCGAACTAGGGGCTTCGCCAAAATTTAAAATTATAGAGTTCTATGGCTAAGTGAGAGTGTTCAAGCATTATAGTCCGATTGCCTGGTTCGTTGTGCTGAGCGCCTCCCTCGAAGGACCCAACTATGGGAAAAAGAGCGCTCAGGTTTATCCCGAACACCCAAGCACTAGTGGCATGGGGGCAGAAGCCGACGACTGTCCATCTCTCAATTTTTGATAAACGGCCGCACAGAAAGTAATATTTTAAATTCAATAAGCATTGCTTAGCGCATATGAACAAGTTTTCAGCGCACAGGATAAACACGAGCGAGTTCATTCAAAAATCACATCCTTGGTACATTCATCCGCCACAAGGCGGGCACCTGCAAGAACATCCTTGTAGTAGTTCTCGGGCTTGCGATGCTCCTTCCCCGGCGGCGGCCCGTCCTTCACAAGCTTCTCACCGTCCAGCTTACCCCAGTGCACCTTTGCACGGGCAAGGGCCCGACGGGCACCTTCGGTGCAGACGGAGCACTTGATGACCTCGAGCCTCGGATAGGCCTCCACCAGCCGCCGCACCAGCCCGAAATAGCTCCCAGGCAGGGCCTCTCCGGGCCACAGCCGAAATATGAAGCCCTTCATGGCCTGTTCGGCCGCCTTGTGGAGCTCGACCAGCTGTTTCAGCTGGTCGCTCAAGGGCACAGGGTGTCCGGCCTCAGAATACTGAGACCAGAACACCTTCTCCGTCGTGCTACCCTCTTCAGCTCGGTAGAATGCGGCGGCGTCGGATACGCTGCGGGGAAGATCTGCGAATGCCCCTGGAGAGCTCCGGATTCGGGTAAGTAACAAGTAGTTCACTTTTATATTTCTGCTTTGCATAAAGAATGCCTTACCCGCTGCTATCTTCCTCATCTCCTCCAACTCTTGGAGGGCCTTTTGGGCTTCGGCCTTGGCAGACTTCGCAGCCTCTAGGGCCGTCGCAAGCTCGGATGCTTGCGCCTTCGACTCAAGCTCCAAACTCTCATGTTTTTTCATGAGAGCCTGAAGCTCTTGGTGCACCTCGCCGACCTGAGCCCCAAGTCTGTCTCGCTCGGTGCGCTCCGCGGCCGTTTTCTTTTCGGCCTCAGACAGCGCCTGCTTAAGGGTCGCCACCTCAGTCGTGGCCCCTACAATAAGCAGTACAATCCTGTTATTCTTTTTGCAATCAAGCCTTTTTATAGGCACTTTTTCTGTAAGGTATTTCTTACCTTCTTTCTCCTCGAGCCGCCGCTTGGCAAGGCCGAGCTCTTGCTCGGTCCGCTCGAGGTCCTGCTTCAGGACACCCACCTCCGCAGTCAGTGCGGCGGTGGATAGCAGCGAAGCTTGCATACGCATATTGACTCTTTTTTTAGACTCCTGCGAAATTTAATAGATCCTCTATTCGGCTTTTCTTTCCGAACGCCAAACAGAGCATCAGGGGCTACTGTCTATGCGGTAATATTTTTACATATTTTTACTTACCTCGAAGCCTGTTAGAAGGCTAGCGCAAGCTTCAGTCAGTCCGCTCTTGGCGGACTGAACCTTCTGGATCATCGTACTCATAATAGTACGGTGCCCCTCGTTGATGGAGGCGTCGTCAAGCACCTCCAGCAGATTGTCCGGCACCTCCGGTTGGACGGAGGCCGCCGGCTCAGAAGGCTTGCTCCTCTTGGAAGGAGTTCGCCTACCGCAGTCCGGAACTGTGGAAGATTTCGGCGCGGTGTCCGGCACAAAGCCGGACTTGGAGCCCTGGGGAGTCTTATCCCCTTCACTCCTGGAGTCCGGGAGGTTGCCTTGCGGCTCCTCCGGGACCACCTCCTCCTGCCCCGGGGCTTGTCGCGATGCCACTTCAGCGCCGTCTGCAGTGCGGGAGGAGATAGCGGGCGGAACTGAGTTCACGTCCGATGAGTCCAGGGAGCCGCCCGACGATTCGTCGAATTTGGCCCGGGGCGGACTGCATAATTACATTTGACATTAGGGAAAGCTGTGCAACAAAGGAACATCATGAGTTACTCTGATATCCGAACTTACGATTTCGCCGGACGCTTGGCCCTGTTTGGCCACTCCTCTTTGCCCTCTTCGGCGTCGGGGGCGTAGTCCAGCGGAGAGGTCTTCCTTTTCCTAGACCCCTCGGCCTCCCCCGTTGGGGCGGCCTTCCTCTTCTCTCCTCCCTCCGCTGGGGGGGAGAGTTTTCTTCTTCCTCCTTGTTTTCACGGGAGGAGGGCATCTCGGACTCGTCAGATGACGAGTCCGACACCACCACGTTGCGGGCACTCTTTCGAGTCCCCGTGGTCTTCTTCTTCTTGGCCTTCTTCTCCGGCACCACATAAGGCGTCGGAGCCAGCAGCTTCACTAGTAGAGTTGGGGTTGGGTCTTCGGGCAGCGGAGCCGGACAGTTAATCGGTCCGGATATCGCCCGCCAAGCCTGTCAAAGGTAAGGGAGTTTAGATCCCGCATAGAGTCAAACTATGAAAAAAAGCTTAACATCCTGTAAAAGGTGTAGATGGCCTACCTTGCTAGCATGACGCTGCAAGCTGTATCCGCTGTCCTCGGAAGCGGATGCGGGAGCCTCGGCGCCCTTGAATAGCATCTTCCAGGCGTCTTCGTACGTCGTGTCGAAGAGCCTGCTGAGGGTTTGATGCTGCGCCGGGTCGAACTCCCACAGATTGAAATCCCGTTGTTGGCACGGGAGGATCCGGCGGACGAGCATTACCTGGATTACATTAACAAGCCGGATTGGCTTGTTCACCAGGGACTGGATGCATGTTTGCAATCCGGTCACCTCTTTTTCGTCACCCCACGACAGGCCCATCTCTTTCCAGGACATAAGCCGCGTGGGGGGTCCGGATCGAAACTCGGGGGTTGCGGTCCATTTCGGATCGCGCGGCTCGGTGATGTAAAACCACCCGGATTGCCATCCCTTTAGGGTCTCCACAAAAGAGCCCTCGAACCATAGGACGTTGGCCATCTTGCCCGCCATGGCGCCTCCGCACTCCGCCTGGCTGCCGCACACCACCTTGGGCTTGACGTTGAAGGTCTTGAGCCAGAGGCCGAAATGAGGGCGGACGCGAAGAAAAGCCTCGCACACGACGATAAATGCCGAGATGTTGAGGATGAAGTTCGGGGCCAGATCGTGGAAATCCAGGCCGTAGTAGAACATGAGCCCCCGGACAAATGGGTGGAGTGGAAACCCCAGTCCGCGGAGGAAGTGGGGAAGAAATACTACCCTCTCATGGGACCTTGGGGTGGGGAGAAGCTGCCCCTTTTCGGGAAGCCGGTGCGCGATGTCCTTGGACAGGTATCCGGCCTTCCTTAGCTTCTTGACTTGGCCCTCCGTGGCGGAGGAGACCATCCACTTGCCTCCCGCTCCGGACATTGCTGGAGAAGGTTGAGGTGGGAAGTGCGGGCTTGGGCGCTGGAGCTCGAGTGCGCAGGAGATGGATAGGCAAAGGAGGAAGAAGGCGTAGGTAAAAAGGTGGATCCTTATCCCCTTATATGGGCGGATGCGGTTGTGCGTCCCCGCCTGCCTAGTAAAACTCGCTTGCCTCCCAAGCGCCGTGATAAGTGGCGCAGTTGGGTTACCCACGTCCGTATTGATGAGAATCCCGCAAAAGGGGGGGTACACGATCTCTGCTTTGACAAGACGTGCCAAGGAAACCGCCTCGCAAAACGTGCTGAGGTGGAAAAGTAAAAACGATTCGAGTAAAGGATTTTGCCGTAGTGTGATGATGCACTGCGGAATACGTCAGCAGATTTGATTTGTGTTAATATTATTCTCTCTATGGCAATGTGTGGAAGCTTATTTTGCAGAGCCGGACACTACTCTTGGTGCTTACAATCTTCTATGAAGGGCTTGGAGGAGGAACCCACCTTGCAATGCCGAAGACAATTTGCACGCCGGACTCGTCATCATTGAAGCCTGGTTCAGGGGCTACTGAGGGAGTCCTGGATTAGGGGGTGTTCGGGTAGCCGGACTATACCTTCAGCCAGACTCCTGGACTATGAAGATACAAGATTGAAGACTTCGTCCCGTGTCCGGATGGGACTTTCCTTGGCGTGGAAGGCAAGCTTGGCGGTGCGGATATTCAAGATCTCCTACCATTGTAACCGACTCTATGTAACCCTAACCCTATCCGGTGTCTATATAAACCGGAGGGTTGTAGTCCGTAGGACATCAACTCCATAGACAACAATCATACCATAGGCTAGCTTCTAGGGTTTAGCCTCCTTGATCTCGTGGTAGATCTACTCTTGTACTACCCATATCATCAATATTAATCAAGCGGGACGTAGGGTTTTACCTCCATCAAGAGGGCCCGAACCTGGGTAAAACATCGTGCTCCCTGCCTCCTGTTACCATCCGGCCTAGACGCACAGTTCGGGACCCCCTACCCGAGATCCGCCGGTTTTGACACCGACACTCCCTCCCTTCCTTGTTGGATTTGGAGAAGGGGGGAAAGAGGAGGGAGAGAGGAAGGAAAGGGGGCGCCGCCCCCCTCTCCTTGTCCTATTCGGACTAGAGGGGGAGCGGGCGCGGCCCTGCCCTAGCCACCTCTCCTCTTCTCCATTAAGGCCCACTATGGCCCATTAAGCCCCTCGGGGGTTCCGGTAACCCCTCGGTACTCCGGTAAAATCCCGATTTCACCCAGAACATTTCTGGTATCCAAATATAGGCTTCCAATATATCAATCTTCATGTCTCGATCATTTCGAGACTCCTCGTCATGTCCGTGATTCAATACATCAAAACTCATAAACTCATAATATAACCGTCATCGAAACTTTAAGCGTGCGGACCCTACGGGTTCGAGAACTATGTAGACATAACCGAGACATGTCTCCAGTCAATAACCAATAGCGGAACTTGGATGCTCATATTGGCTCCCACATATTCTATGAAGATCTTTATCGGTCAGACCGCATAACAACATACGTTGTTCCCTTTGTCATCGGTATGTTACTTGCCTGAGATTCGATCGTCGGTATCTCAATACCTAGTTTAATCTCGTTACCGGCAAGTCTCTTTACTTGTTCCATAATACATCATCCCTCAACTAACTCATTAGTTTCAATGCTTGCAAGGCTTAAGTGATGTGCATTACCGAGTGGGCCGAGAGATACCTCTCCGACAATCGGAGTGACAAATCCTAATCTCGAAATACGCCAACCCAACAAGTACCTTCGGAGACACCTGTAGAGAACCTTTATAATAACCCAGTTACGTTGTGACGTTTGGTAGCACACAAAGTGTTCCTCCGGTAAACGGGAGTTGCATAATCTCATAGTCATAGGAACATGTATAAGTCATGAAGAAAGCAATAGCAACATACTAAGCGATCGAGTGCTAAGCTAACGGAATGGGACAAGTCAATCACATCATTCTCCTAATGATGTGATCCCGTTAATCAAATGACAACTCATGTCTATGGCTAGGAAACATGACCATCTTTGATCAACGAGCTAGTCAAGTAGAGACATACTAGTGACACTCTGTTTGTCTATGTGTTCACACAAGTATTATGTTTCCGGTTAATACAATTCTAGCATGAATAATAAACATTTATCATGATATAAGGAAATAAATAATAACTTTATTATTGCCTCTAGGGCATATTTCCTTCACTAACCATACACCACAGGCAAATTTAAGAACAGACAAATATAGATAGCATAATACATTACTAACCATGCCCGCGCGGCGGCACGCCGCGCCCTGTCGATGTATTGCAGTGAAATTTGTTGCGTCTAATAATGAAAAAGTTACAACATATTGCATTGGTACTGTTGAGTTGCCTGTAACTTTTGAGGTCACCACAACTTACGATAAAAGATGTGTATATGTGATTATATAGTTATAATAAGGTAAGTGGTGTGCCATGGCAGATTTGAACACTTAGATTTGTTACATTGCACAATTGATGTATTTTACAATGAAAAGCATACACACTGCTATCTCTTCCCTTCCCAAATATATAGCGGTGATTTTCCCCATCGGGTCTTGTGGACCCAGAGGAAAACCACTCTCCAAAGGTATATGCAGAAGCAGGACTAAGGCTTGAAGCATGACCAGTATTTGCACTTATAACCTTGAAGATCCATATGGACTTGTCACTCCCAAATAATGCGTTTGAGTTCAGCCATTCTAATTGCCGTGTGGTGCCTTTGCAATGACACATTGTAATATACAGAAGATAGTGGCAATAATGATATAATTTTAAGATAAAATGATGATAGGGATGATGTGCACACAGAGAAGCAAATAGCAGGAGTAAAATGACTGATATATTAAACTAAACACTACCAGACTGGTTTTCATAATACACTCTCAAGCAAATAACACATATAATTTTGACATAGCTTCCTGGAACAATCACTTGCTTCTTCGGAGAATTCACTTTAGAAACTAAAGAGAGGGTACACTTAAAACATGGCCAAGTTATCAGAGTGTAAGTGCATAACTATTGAGTAATCTATGTGGACAGACTGAAACTAATCATAAAATTAGGTTTTTGAAGAAATAGTGCAATGCAAAGGAGACTATTTCAGTGAATTACCATCACATGAGTGAAGGTATATGGTCTAAGATTAAGCTCGCTCCGTGTAAGAATTGCATCACCAGCACATGTTTCTCATGGTTGTTAGATGCAAGGCAAGTCCATGTAGCTGCCACCTCACCACTCATCATGTGTTGGCCAATGATCAGAGGTAGGAGTGTCTCGAACATGCAGCGGCCATAACCAATACTACATTTGTAGAAAAAGAATACTTTTATCAGCTTAACAATAGCGAAAAAGCTACTCCAGATCGCTAGACATGTCATCAAGTGTGTATGGTTAGTTATATATTAGATTGCATACGGAGAGCACTGCATACATTTAAGTAGTACCAAGTCATCATATTACATAACACAATTTAAACTCTTCACAAGTTGCATCTATGAAAAGACTGGATAAGTCCAAGTAGAGTGGTAAGTCTGTCTTATTACAGTACACAACTTTAGTTGTGCAGACAAAGCACCCACACTACAGTGTAGAACTAAGCTGGTCCTTGCTTGCTGCTAGCACATAACTTAGTCCGTTTTCAACCTTTCTGCGTTGACAGCTCCCTGGGCCCTGGCTACTTAAATGAAAAAAATAGAGAACTGCACAAAGGATCAAAAGCATACCAATCAGAATTGAAATTAAGGAAATTGCTCATACAAGAAGAGGAATCAGCAGATGACAAACCAATCACAGAGCAACAACCAGCCGACACGAACAAAGTATGACCGCCAGCCGGGCGACGCGGTTAGGAGCTAGACCAGAAGAAAGAATTATGCATCTGTAAAGAGAGGGCCAAGAAAGCAGGCAAATTGAATGTGCTCACCGTCGACAGCAGTAGCCCCGGCTTGATGGTGCAGTAGATATCTACCCGGGTTTCGCCGCGGCCCTCCTCCTTGCGCTCCACCTCGAACTGCAACCACCAACCAACATTCCTCAGTTAGTCTCTTGCTTTCACCATTAATTTTTTCAAGCTACAACATCAATGGCCCAGCGCTCCTCTGGTGACAGTGGGTGGCTTAGATTGCTCACCTTGGGGGTGTTCCTGGACAGCATCTCGTTGGGGTTCAGCTCTCAGAACACACTCAGCACCGGTGCCGGCTGCGGATGGGAGTCCTCCATATCATCCTGGAGATCCTCTCTAGTAGCTCCTTCATGTAGTCGATCGTGTCCCTAGGATCGATGTTCTGTCTATCTAGATTCCCAAAATCAAGAACACACATTCAAATTTACTCCCAAGATTACACCCCTCATTCTTCCAAGATCGATTGATGATTGATCTTTGATAACCCACAAGTATAGGGGATCAATTGTAGCCTCTTTTGATAAGTAAGAGTGTCGAACCCAACGAGGATCTAAAGGTAGAACAAATATTCCCTCAAGTTTTATCGACCACCGATACAACTCTACACACACTTGATGTTCACTTTACCTAGAACAAGTATAAAACTAGAAGTACTTTGTAGGTGTAACATGATAGGTTTGCAAGAATATAAAGAGCACGTAAATAAAAACTAGGGGCTGTTTTAGGTAAAGAAGCAATAAAGTTAGTATAGAGAGTGTGGAAAAGTGGTGGTAGGAGTTGCGAAATTGTCCCTAAGGAATTGACTACGTTACTAGACCGATAGCAAGTTTTATGTGGGAGAGGCCACTGCTAGCATGTCATACCTGACTTGGAATTCTATGCACTTATGATTGGAACTATTAGCAAGCATCCACAACTACTAACGTTCATTAAGATAAACCCCAACCATAGCATTAAGATATATTGGTCCCCCTTCAATCCTGTATGCATCAATTTCTATGCTAGGTTGAAGCTTCTGTCACTCTTGCCCTCCAATACATAGTCCTATCAACATACAACTAACCCTATGGTGTGATCCATGCGCGCGCTCATATGATGGGCACCAAAGGAAAGCAACATAACCAAAAGCAAATTAAACCGATCATAGCAATTCACCAATTACCGATAGGACAACGAAAATCTACTCAGACATCATAGGATGGCAACACATCATTGGATAATAATATGAAGCATAAAGCACCATGTTCAAGTAGAGGGTACAACGGGTTGCGGGAGAGTGTACCGCTGTAGATAGATGGGGGAAGGTGATGAAGATGTTGGTGAAGATGATAGAGGTGTTGGTGTAGATCGCCGTCACACGATGATGGCCCCGGTGGCGTTCCGGCGCCACCGGGAGAGAGGGGGAGAGGGCCCCCCTTCTTCTTCCTTGACCTTCTCCCTAGATGGGAGAAGGGTTCACCCTCTGGTCCATGGCCTCCGTGGCGGCGGAGGGGCGAGAGCCCATTCGAGATTGGATCAGTCTCTCTCTATTTCTGCGTTCTAGATTCTGGCCTTTCACCGTTTCTTATATTCCCAGAGATCCGTAACTCCGATTGGGCTGAAATTTTAACATGATTTCTATCCGGATATTGGCTTTTCTTGCGGCAAAAGAAGGGCACCAACGGCCTTACGGGGTTGCCACGAGGGCCCAGGGCGCGCCCCCTGCCTCGTGCCCCCCTCGGGCATCGTCCCGCGTTAATTCTTCTTCCCAAAAATCACATATATTCCAAAAAATCTCCGTCAGTTTTCATCCCGTTTGGACTCCGTTTGATATGGATTTTCTGCGAAACAAAAAACATGCGACAAACATGAACTGACACTGGGCACTGGATCAATTTGTTAGTCCCAAAAAAAGTATAAAAAGTTGCCAAAAGTATATGAAAGTTGTATAATATTGGCATGGAACAATAAAAAATTATAGATACGACAGAGACGTATCAGCATACCCAAGCTTAATTCCTACTTGTCCTCGAGTAGGTAAATGATAAAAAAGATAATTTTTTATGTGGAATGCTACCTAGCATAATCTTGATCATGTAATCTAATCATGGCATGAATATTAAGACACGAGTGATTCAAACCAATAGTCTATCATTTGACATTAAGACAATAATACTTCAAGCATACTAATAAAGCAATCATGTATTTTCAAAATAACATGGCCAAAGAAATTTATCCCTACAAAATCATATGGTCTGGTTATGCTCCATCTTCACCACACAAAGCATTCAAAGCATGCACAACCCCGATGACAAGCCAAGCAATTGTTTCATACTTTTGATGTTCTGAAACCTTTTCAACATTCACGCAATACATGAGCGTGAGCCATGGACATAGCACTATAGGTGGAATAGAATATGATGGTGGAGGTTGTGTGGAGAAGACAAAAAGGAGAAAGTCTCACATCGACGCTGCTAATCAACGGGCTATGGAGATGCCCATCAACTGATGTCAATGTGAGGAGTAGGGATTGCCATGTAACGGATGCACTAAGAGCTATAAGTGTATGAAAGCTCAAACTGAAACTAAGTGGGTGTGCATCCAACTTGCTTGCTCATGAAGACCTAGGGCATTTGAGGAAGCCCATCATTGGAATATACAAGCCAAGTTCTATAATGAAAATTCCCACTAGTATATGAAAGTGATAACTCAAGAGACTCTATATGAAAAACATGGTGCTACTCTGAAGCACAAGTGTGGTAAAAGGATAGTAACATTGTCCCTTCTCTCTTTTGTCTCATTTTTTATTTTTTATTCTTTTATTATTTTTAGGCTTCTTTGGCCTCTCTTTTTTTGGAGGGGCTTCTACTGCCACTTTTATTTTGATAACCTCACATGGGACAATGTTCTAATAATGATGATTATCACACTTTTATTTACTTACAACTCGATACTAGAACAAAGATATGACTCTATATGAATGCCTCCGGCGGTGTACCGGGATGTGCAATGATCTAGCATAGCAATGACATCAAAAAATGGACAAGCCATGCAAACATCATGCTAGCTATCTTACGATCATGCAAAGCAATATGACAATGATGCTCAAGTCATGTATATGAAGATGATGGAAGTTGCATGAGAATATATCTCGGAATGGCTATGGAAATGCCATGATAGGTAGGTATGGTGGCTATTTTGAGGAAGATATAAGGAGGCTTATATGTGATAGAGCGTATCATATCACGGGGTTTGGATACACCGACAAAGTTTGCACCATCTCTCGAGGTGAGAAAGGGCAATGCACGGTACCGAAGAGGCTAGCAATGATGGAAGGGTGAGAGTGCATATAATCCATGGACTCAACATTAGTCATAAAGAACTCACATACTTATTGCAAAAATCTATTAATATCGAAACAAAGTACTACGCGCATGCTCCTAGGGGGATAGATTGGTAGGAAAATTTTGGAAATATGCCCTAGAGGCAATAATAAAATGGTTATTATTATATTTCTTTGTTCATGATAATTGTCTATTATTCATGCTATAATTGTGTTATCCGGAAATCGTAATACATGTGTGAATACATAGACCACAACAAGTCCCTAGTGAGCCTCTATTTGACTAGCTCGTTGATCAAAAGATAGTCATGATTTCCTGACTATGGACATTGGATGTCATTGATAACAGGATCACATCATTAGGAGAATGATGTGATGGACAATACACAATCCTAAGCATAGCTCAAAGATCGTGTAGTTCGTTTGTTGTAGCTTTTCCGAATGTCAAGTATCATTCCTTAGACCATGAGATTGTGCAACTCCCGGATACCATAGGAGTGCTTTGGGTGTGCCAAACGTCACAACGTAACTGGGTGACTATAAAGGTACACTATAGGTATCTCCGAAAGTGTCTGTTGGGTTGGCATGAATCGAGACTGGGATTTGTCACTCCGCATGACAGAGAGGTATCTCTGGGCCCACTCGGTAATGCATCATCATAAAGAGCTCAATGTGATCAAGTGGTTGATCATGGGATCATGCATTACGGTACGAGTAAAGTGACTTGCCGGTAACGAGATTGAACGAGGTATTGGGATACTGACGATCGAGTCTCGGGCAAGTAACGTACCGATTGACAAAGGGAATTGTATACGGATTGATTGAATCCTCGACATCATGGTTCATCCGATGAGATCATCATGGAGCATGTGGGAGCCAACATGGGTATCTAGATCCCGCTGTTGGTTATTGACCAGAGAGTCGTCTCGGTCATGTCTGCATGTCTCCCGAACCCGTAGGGTCTACACACTTAAGGTTCGATGACGCTAGGGTTGTAGAAATATTAGTATGCAGTAACCCGAAAGTTGTTCGGAGTCCCGGATGAGATCCCGGACGTCACGAGGAGTTCCGAAATGGTCCAGAGGTAAAGATTTATATATAGGAAGTTCAGTTTCGGCCATCGGGAAGGTTTCGGGGGTCGCCGGTATTGTACCGGGACCACCGGAAGGGTCCCGGGTGTAACACCCTCGATGCGACTATATCTCCCACGTGTCGAGGCACGACTTAGAGGCATAATCGCATTGAAGGCATAAGTCGCAAGTGAGGCAATCTTCACACAACCCATGTACATATAAATATAAAGGGGAAATAATAAATAATAGTTGGCTTACACTCGCCACGTCACATCAAGGTACACAAATAGCATCCATCATACAAACACTCATGGCCCGACTACGGCGCCAAAATAGAAAAGACCCCCCAACATGCGACTAAACCCTGAATCGAACCCCGAGCAGGCACCACTACTGATCATCAGGAAAAGAAACATAATATCGCTGAGAGTCCTCGTCGTACTCCCACTTCAGCTCGAACGCGCCATCCGAAGGAGTATCATCGGTCCCTGCATCTGGTATAATAGTAATCTGTGAGCCACAAGGACTCAGCAATCTCGCACCCTCGCGATCAAGACTATTTAAGCTTAATAGGTAAGGAAGGGGGTAATGTGAGTGGAGCTGCAGCAAGCGACTAGCATGTATGGTGGCTAACTTATTCGCAAAAGAGAGCGAGAAGAGAAGGCAAAGCACGAGCGGTAACTAAGTAGAGCAGACTACGCAAGCATAACTCCAACGCCGTGTCCACTTCCCGGACTCCGCCGAGAAGAGGCCATCACGGCAACACACACAGTCGATTCATTTTAATTAATTAAGTTCAAGTTATCTACAACCGGACATTAACAAATTCCCATCTGCCCATAACCGCGGGCACGGCTTTCGAAAGATCAATCCCTGCAGGGGGGTCCCAACTTAGCCCATAACAAGCTCTCACGGTCAACGAAGGAATAGACCTCCACCCTGGACCCACCGATCAGACTCGGTACCCCGGTACAACAAGATGATTCGACAGGTCAAAACTAGTCCAGCAACACCGCCCGAATGCGCCGACAAATCCCGATAGGAGCTGCACATATCTCTTTCTCAGGGCACACTCAGATTGTCCAAACTTCCGGTAGGCCAGCCCAGAGTTGCCCCTGGTGGCCACCGGCGGCTGACGTTCCGGACCAACACTCAGAGGAGCACTGGCCCGTGGGGGGCTAAAATAAAGATGACCCTCGGGCTCCGGAAACCCAAGGGAAAGAAAAGGGTAGGTGGCAAATGGTAAAACCAATGTTGGGCATTGCTGGAAAAGCTTTAATCAAGGCGAACTATCAAGGGGTTCCCATTATAGCCCAACCGCGTAAGGGACGCAACAATCCGGGAACATAACACCGATATGACGGAAACTAGGGCGGCAAGAGTGGAACAAAACACTAGGCGAGAGGCCGAGCCTTCCACCCTTTACCAAGTATATAGATGAGTAAAGATAACATAGCAATATAGTGATATCCCAACAAGTAAATAAATGTTCCAACAAGGAACGGCTCCAATCTTCACCTGCAACTAACAACGCTATAAGAAGGGCTGAGCAAAGCGGTAACATAGCCAATCAATGGTTTGCTAGGACAAAGGTGGGTTAGAGGCTCAATCATGGCAATTGGGAGGCTGACAAGCAAGTGGTAGGCATCGTAGCATTGGCAAAGCAAAAGAGCGAGCAAACTAGCATAGCAAAGATAGTAGTGATTTCAAGGGTGTGATCATCTTGCCTGCACAGTTGTCAGAATTGACTGGGTCCTCAAAAGCAAACTCAACGGGCTCCTCGTTAGCGAACTCGTCTCCCGGCTCTACCCAACAACACAAACAAGCAACAAGGATACAATCAACCTCGTGCAAGGGCAACCAATAAGATGCAAAGATGATATGCTATGCGGGATGCGATGCGGGATGCAAGAGTGCAACATGTAACAGGAAATGCGTGAACCTGGCCTCAACTTGGAAATCCAAGTGTGCCACTGGATAGAGGGGAAGAAATCCCCTGAAAACGATATAAAGATCATGGCAATCGGAGCTACGGTTAAGAAATGGCAAGCGTTTTACTAAACGAACCGATCTGCAATTTACAGCAACATGCCTCCTAAATGCAACAAAATGAACATGCTACAGCCACCCAACATGAAAACAAATTACATGGCAGTGATTTACTCATCAAGCTTATCAAATCATCATGACTGAGGCATAGGCAAATTCATCCATTAAGGGCTTCAAACAAGCATGGCAAAACTGAATAAGCAAAACAGATTTCAGACTTAGCGAAATTAACGCTAGTCTGGAATTTCAGACCACGATGCCCTCTTCGGAGCAGAAAAACAACATGAAGGAAAACCTGAACATGGCAAGTAAGAGCATGGCATGGAGCTACTCAACAAGCTTAACAAAACACCCAACATGACCTGGGGCCAAAAGGGTTCACAAAATACTCTACCGAGCACACGAACATCGATGAAACACAATCAGTTTTCAGACTTAGTGAAAACTGGGACATGCTGAAATAATAACTCACGGTGGCATGTAAACGAGCTCGATGCTCTCACTACGGTGCAAGTCATGGCAAGGCAAGCATATATCCATTAAGAAGGCACAAAATGCTAGCTAGACATGGCAAGAACAATGGCATAGCATGCATGGATCACTAGCAATCACTCCGGCAAAATCGCAAAAGAGTTAACGATCTGCCCAAAACAGCAACTATCCAAAAGTTGAGCTCGATTGAGTCAACCTAGGGTGCTCCAACATAACAAGTAAAGACATGAATGGATTAAGCACAACAAGCATAACAAATCACTCTTACTGATCATCCTCAAAAGGGGCACGGATCACTAGGAAACAAGCCGAACATATGGCATCGTGAACTAAAACGGCTCAGACTTAGTGAAAATCACTAAGTCCCTGAAATCTGAAATCTCAGGTAGCCCTCTTCGCAAGCTTGCACAAGACAACACACACCTCCTAAAAATGCATGGAAGGCACCTCTGGAAAGAAGGTGACATGCTTAACAATTCATCCCAAAGGGGCACAGGCATATCATGCATGGATTAAATATGGCAAAAATGACAAAAGTGCATGTTGGATTATCGGATCTGCAATTTAACTCAACATGCCTCCTTCCAACAGCCTTTTGGGCAACAAGATGACCTCAAATGCAAATGATGCAATGGAATGAAATGATGTACTCGTCGAGACGAAGAATTTGACATATCATACGCCCAAATCGGAGCTACGGATGCAAACTTATGGGCAGTCAAACATGGCATGAAACATAACAGAATTAGGTCAAAAGTCAACCCTTAAGGAAAAAAACCAGATCTCAGATCCGGCCGGGCACTGTTCACCCGAGGCGGTTTACTGTAGCTCCGCGATGGACTCCGGCGAGACGGCGGCGCCGGCGACCCTGGACGGCGGCGAGGGGAGGCGGCCGGCGAGGGGGGAACCGGGGACGGTGAGGGGGAGCGCGGGGGAAGCCCGGCGAGGTGCGGCGCGGACGCCGGGGCGAGCTGCGGCCGGCGGTGAGCTCGGGCGCGGTGGCGCGCGCTGCTCCGGCGAGGTCGGGGCGGTCGGCGGCGAGCTGCCGCGGTGGAGCTCGGCCGGCTCGGGGGAAGAGGCCACGGCGCGGGGGCGGCGAACTGGCCCGCTCGGGCGGCGCTGGAGGGCCGGATCCGGGCCTCGGGCCCGGCGGCGGGAGGCGGCGATGTGGGGCTGGCGGCGGCCACTAGGAGGCCGACACGTGGCAGCGGACGGGGAGGCCGGACATGTCCGTCGGCAGGGCAGGCGTCCGGCGCGCGCGGGGACGAGTGGATCTAGGGTTTCGGGGGAGAGGGGAGATCCGAAAACGGGAGGGGGGTATATATAGGCTTAGAGGGAGCTAGGAGAGTCCAAATGAGTTGCGGTTTTCGCCCACACGATCGTGATCGAACGACCGAGACGATGGAGCTGAGTTTGGTGGGTTTTGGGCCAAAATGGAGGGGTGTTGGGCTGCACACACACGAGGCCTTTTCGGTCCCTCGGTTAACCGTTGGAGTATCAAACGAAGTCCAAATGACCCGAAACTTGACAGGCGGTCTACCGGTAGTAAACCAAGGCCGCATGGCAAGTCTCGGCCCAATCCGGAAATGTTTAATCCCCACACACGAAAGAAAGCTAGAAATAGCCACCGGAGGAGAACGAAGCGCCGGAATGCAAAACGGACAACGGGGAAAAAGCTCGGATGCATGAGATGAACATGTATGCAAATGCAATGCACGTGACGACAAGATATGAGATGCACGAAAAACGAAACAACACACGGAGACAAGGACGCGAACCCGAGAATTAAATATAACTTAATGCCGGAAACGGCAAGAGTCGGAGTACATTTGGGGAAGGTTACATGTGGGGCGTTACAACACTCCACCACTACGAAAAGATCTCGTCCCGAGATCTAGGACTGAAAGAACTCCGGGTACTCAGAACGGAGGAGATCCTCGCGTTCCCAGGTAGCTTCACGGTCGGAATGGTGTGACCACTTGATTTTGAGAAACTTGATTGACTTGTTGCGAGTTTTGCGTTCAGTCTCTTCAAGGATTGCAACTGGGTGCTCACGGTAGGAGAGATCTTCTTGGAGCTCAATGTCCTCGAAGTTGACAGTGCGCTCAGGCGTCTTGAAGCACTTACGGAGTTGCGAGACGTGAAACACATCATGAACATTGGCAAAGGTTGCAGGAAGCTCGAGTTGATATGCGAGGTCGCCTCTCTTGCTGACGATCTTGAAAGGCCCGACGTATCTTGGGGCAAGCTTCCCTTTGATACCGAAGCGACGAGTCCCTTTCATTGGAGAGACGCGGAGGTAGACATGGTCTCCGATCTCGAAGGCCAAATCACGGTGCTTGCTGTCGTAATAGCTCTTCTGACGAGACTGGGCTGCTTTGAGGTTATCACGAATGACCTTGCACATTTCTTCTGCTTCTGTGATCAGGTCATTACCCAGCAGCTGACGTTCACCGGTTTCAGACCAGTTGAGAGGTGTACGGCACTTCCTACCATACAGAATTTCAAACGGGGCCTTGCCGGAACTTGCTTGGAAACTGTTGTTGTACGAGAATTCAGCATAAGGAAGGCAATCCTCCCACTTCATGCCGAAGGAGATAACACAAGCCCTGAGCATATCTTCAAGAATCTGGTTGACACGCTCGACTTGACCGCTTGTTTGGGGATGGAAAGCAGTGCTGAAGCGAATGCTGGTGCCCATGGCCTTCTGAAAAGAATCCCAGAACTTGGAGGTAAAGATGCTGCCACGGTCTGAAGATATCACTTGAGGAATACCGTGCAGAGAGACAATGCGGGAGGTGTAGAGCTCCGCCAATTGAGCTGCAGTGATTGACTCTTTGATAGGCAAGAAATGAGCCACTTTGGTCAGCTTGTCGATGACGACGAATATAGCATCATTGCCACGCTTGGACTTAGGAAATCCAGTCACGAAGTCCATTTCAATGTGGTCAAACTTCCATTCTGGAATGGCGAGAGGTTGGAGGAGTCCTGCTGGCCTTTGGTGTTCTGCTTTCACTCTTCTGCAGACATCACATTCGTTCACGAATTGAGCGATCTCGCGCTTCATTCGAGTCCACCAATAAGTTTGCTTCAGGTCTTGATACATCTTCGTGCTCCCAGGGTGGATGGAGAGGAGAGAGTTGTGAGCCTCATTCATGATCACTTTACGAAGTTCTCCTTTGGGCATAACAATTCGATCCTCGAAGAAGAGAGTGTCCTTGTCATCAAGCCGGTAGCACTTGTACTTGGACTGACTCTTTGCAATACCGATCTTCACCTTTTTCACCATAGCATCAAGAAGCTGGGCTTGGCGAATCTGGTCTTCCAAGGTAGGAGAAACTTGAAGGTTGGCAAGGAAACCTTGAGGAACAACTTGTAGATTAAGTTTGCGGAAGGCTTCACAAAGCTCGGGTTGATAAGGCTTGAGAATCAGACTGTTGCAATATGCTTTTCTGCTCAAAGCGTCAGCAATCACATTAGCCTTGCCTGGAGTATACTCGATACTCGGATTGTACTCTTGAATCATTTCGACCCATCGAGTCTGCCTGAGGTTGAGGTTAGGCTGAGTGAAGATGTACTTGAGACTCTTGTGATCAGTGAAAATGTCCACTTTCCTTCCCAAGAGAAGATGTCTCCAAGTCAACAATGCGTGCACAACTGCCGCCAACTCGAGATCATGAGTGGGGTAGTTCTTCTCATTTGGCTTCAACTAGCGAGAGGTATAAGCAACAACTTTCTTCTCTTGCATCAGTACTGCACCGAGACCTTGTAGAGAGGCATCACAAAAGACCTCGTACGGCTTGGTTTCATCAGGCGGAGTTAGAACTGGAGCAGTGATCAATTTCTCTTTCAAAGCGTTGAAAGCAACATCACACTCCGGAGACCAAACGTACTTGACGTGCTTCTGAAGAAGATTTGAGAGAGGCTTCGCGATCTTGGAGAAGTTTTCGACGAATCTTCGGCAATAACTTGCAAGACCGAGGAAGCTACGGAGTTGCTTCACATTCTGAGGAGGTTCCCAATTAACAATTGCAGACACCTTCTCAGGATCCACGGAAATGCCCTTGGCAGAGATAATATGCCCAAGATAAAGAACTTCATCGAGCCAAAACTCACACTTAGAGAACTTGGCATAGAATTGATGTTCCCTTAGCTTGTCAAGAACCAAACGCAAGTGTTTGGCATGATCTTCCTTGTTCTTCGAGAAAACCAGGATATCATCGAGATAGACCAAAACGAAGTCGTTGGTGTAGGGGTTGAAGATGAAGTTCATCATGCGAGAGAACGTCGGAGGAGCATTGGCGAGGCCAAAAGACATAACGGTGTATTCATATGACCCATAGCTTGTTCTGAACGCCGTCTTTGGAATATCTTGTTCACGAATGCGAATTTGATGATAACCCATACGGAGATCAAGCTTGGAGAATACTTGGGCACCCTTGAGTTGTTCGAATAGCTCATTAATGTTGGGAAGTGGATATTTGTTCTTGATGGTCTTCTTGTTCAATGGACGATAATCAACACAAAGTCGGTCCGTTCCATCCTTCTTCTTCACAGAAAGAACACCACAACCCCGCGGAGAAGTACTAGGCCGAATGAGACCCATACTTTCTTGCTTATCGAGCTGTTTCTTCAACTCCTTCAACTCTTCGGGGCCGAGCTTGTAAGGCCGCTTGCACACCGGTTCCGTACCGGGCTCAAGTTCAATAACGAATTCAACAGGCCGGTTTGGAGGCATGCCTGGGAGTTCTTCAGGGAAGACATCTTGATACTCACAAACAACCGGAATCTGCGAAATAGCATCCAATTCACCCTTCTCATTGAGAGAGAATAACCGGATGGTATTATCCCGAGCAGCAAAGACAATCACTTCCTCAGACGAATGAGTCAGTTGAATCTGCTTGGCTGCGCAATCCAGCTGAGCTTTATGTTTAGAGAGCCAGTCCATCCCAAGAATGAGGTCGATATCGGAATTGCCAAGAACCATAGGAGAAGCCAAGAACTTGAATTCACCCAACATGATGGAAATATCCGGAATCTCCTGATTGGCGAGCAAACATTTGGCCGGAGATACCACTGCTAACGGACTATGCATCGCTTGGGAAAAGAACTCATGCTTAGATGCAAAAGGCTTCGAGATGAAACAATGTGATGCACCTGTATCAAAAAGTACTTTTGCAGGAACATCGTTAACAGGAAGGTTACCCATGATCACATCTGACGAATCCTCTGCTTGAGCTGCATTCACCATATTGACCTTGGCGTGCTTGGGATTGTGCTTGACCACAGCTGTACTTGCCGATCTGACAGGAGGAGGAGGAGGAAGACGCCTCTGGTTGAAACACTTGTTAGCGTAGTGACCCTTCTGTTGGCACTTGTTGCACGTGACCTCTGAGAGCGGACGGTGGTACGGAGCACTCGATCTTGGAGCTTGAGACGAAGTCTTGTTCTGAAAGCCTGGGTTGGGTGGGTGGGAAGAACCACTGCCACCTTTGCTCTTCTGCTGATACGGCTGACGAAACGGAGGAGGAGGAAGCCAATACTTCTGCTGCTTGGTCACTTGAGTAGAGGACGAAGACGAAGTGTCTCTGACTCGCTTCCTGGAAGCATCACACCTGAGCTGAGCAGCCTCTTGCTTCAGTGCCATGTTGTAGAACTCATCGTCAGGAACATCAGGAACATCCTGAACTGATAGATCATGCTCTTCTCATCAGGAACATCCTGCTTGGCAAAACGGGCGAGCTTATGGAACAACTTGTTGTAGTCATAGACAGACAAAGAGCCTTGCTTCAGATTGCGGAATTCTTCACGTTTGCTTTCAGTCACACTTTGAGGAATGTGATGAGCGCGGAAATCACGACGGAAATCATCCCAAGTGATCAAACGTCCACCTCTGGAATCCCGGTACTGCTGAAACCACTCTGCGGCCTGATCCTTGAGCTGGAAAGACGCGAACTTGACGAAATCTTCAGGTCTGACGTTGCTACATTCAAAATGCTTGCCCAGATCGATTAACCAATCATCGGCATCGGTAGCCTCAACGCAGTTACTGAACGTTTTTGGACCATTAGCGAGGAACTGATGCAGAGTTGCAAACTGGTTCTGGTTGCTGCCTTGGTTCGCTTGACTGTGTTGATTCCGCTCTTGGATGATTTGCATGATCAGCTGAGTATTTGCATTAGTAGCAGCCATCACAGCCTGCCATGCTTCCGGAGGAGGCGGAGGTGGCGGAGGATCTGGGTTCGGAGTCGTGCGCGTTGGAGGAGCCATCCTGAAGAGGTTGACCACCATTAGCACACAAATAGAGAAATATAGAAGGTGAATCCAACGGAATGAAAATTGCAACATAAGTCTTCACATCCGAACAAAATGAACGAATGCACTTCTCTTGAAGTGGTCACATAATCCTAAATTGCGAAGCTACGAAGAATCAAGTAGAAGAGGTACATCAACGAGGAATGGAATCAACATATGACGTCGGAGAAGAACGAATACCACAACTCGAAATAAAACCAAGGGTTGGCTTGCGGAATAAGCCGGAACAAACACATGATAGAAATTTCGTCCGAAGTGTTCGTGGTAGGACCTACACGGGCTCGACCGTACAGCACCATCATGTACAAGGCAGTGCACATGACATACGAAGCGTCCCCGAGTCAGCATAGCCAAGGACTCTTTAAGACACAACGAGGCCACTGTAAAATCGACCGTGAATAGGCGAACCACTAGACGTCGAACCCCAATTTCATATCACACATCTGTAGGGAAGATATCCTAAGGCTACTTGAATTCCCACCTATGAAATTCCCGAAACTTTCCGGTTATGCAATCAGGTGTTGAGGATACAGGGGAAGCATAATATCTCACCCAAGCTAGCAAATCCTACATCCAGCTGCATCCATCCTTCAACACATAACCAAGAAACCTTCGGAAACCATCTATCTCAACCTTCGAAAAGCATCCGTTATACAAGTTATGGCGATACTCCCGAACTCTCGCCCCAGTACTGGGTGGCGTCGAGGTTATCTCACCAACGAACTGCATAAAGGAGATTTTCGATGTCGCGCACATATCTCAAGTATACCAGAATTGCAACGATAGAATTATGATGACAACACCTCAGAGCTCAACTCCCCGGGACACTTCCACTAAACCCCTGACAGGAGGCACCAAGACAGTATTCTCATCATAAGCCATCGGAACAAAACCAAGATACTCGCGTGATCCTAAAAATTTTTTTTAGTGAAATTTGAGAAGAGAAGAGACAAAACTCTACGTCAGGATGCCTTACCAGAGCGATGAGGAGACTGGGAAGTAAAAAGAATTCCTAAGCTCTCCGATATATAATTCCTAAGGACTCAAAACATTTTTCTAGACACAACTCGCCTGCTAAAAACGATCAAGCAATGGGGCTCCTAAGGTCGGGGAAGGCTCTGATTACCAACTTGTAACACCCTCGATGCGACTATATCTCCCACGTGTCGAGGCACGACTTAGAGGCATAATCGCATTGAAGGCATAAGTCGCAAGTGAGGCAATCTTCACACAACCCATGTACATATAAATATAAAGGGGAAATAATAAATAATAGTTGGCTTACACTCGCCACGTCACATCAAGGTACATAAATAGCATCCATCATACAAACACTCATGGCCCGACTACGGCGCCAAAATAGAAAAGACCCCCCAACATGCGACTAAACCCTGAATCGAACCCCGAGCAGGCACCACTACTGATCATCAGGAAAAGAAACATAATATCGCTGAGAGTCCTCGTCGTACTCCCACTTCAGCTCGAACGCGCCATCCGGAGGAGTATCATCGGTCCCTGCATCTGGTATAATAGTAATCTGTGAGCCACAAGGACTCAGCAATCTCGCACCCTCGCGATCAAGACTATTTAAGCTTAATAGGTAAGGAAGGGGGTAATGTGAGTGGAGCTGCAGCAAGCGACTAGCATGTATGGTGGCTAACTTATTCACAAAAGAGAGCGAGAAGAGAAGGCAAAGCACGAGCGGTAACTAAGTAGAGCAGACTACGCAAGCATAACTCCAACGCCGTGTCCACTTCCCGGACTCCGCCGAGAAGAGGCCATCACGGCAACACACGCAGTCGATTCATTTTAATTAATTAAGTTCAAGTTATCTACAACCGGACATTAACAAATTCCCATCTGCCCATAACCGCGGGCACGGCTTTCGAAAGATCAATCCCTGCAGGAGGGTCCCAACTTAGCCCATAACAAGCTCTCACGGTCAACGAAGGAATAGACCTCCACCCAGGACCCACCGATCAGACTCGGTACCCCGGTACAACAAGATGATTCGACAGGTCAAAACTAGTCCAGCAACACCGCCCGAATGCGCCGACAAATCCTGATAGGAGCTGCACATATCTCTTTCTCAGGGCACACTCAGATTGTCCAAACTTCCGGTAGGCCAGCCCAGAGTTGCCCCTGGTGGCCACCGGCGGCTGACGTTCCGGACCAACACTCAGAGGAGCACTGGCCCGTGGGGGGCTAAAATAAAGATGACCCTCGGGCTCCGGAAACCCAAGGGAAAGAAAAGGGTAGGTGGCAAATGGTAAAACCAATGTTGGGCATTGCTGGAAAAGCTTTAATCAAGGCGAACTATCAAGGGGTTCCCATTATAGCCCAACCGCGTAAGGGACGCAACAATCCGGGAACATAACACCGATATGACGGAAACTAGGGCGGCAAGAGTGGAACAAAACACTAGGCGAGAGGCCGAGCCTTCCACCCTTTACCAAGTATATAGATGAGTAAAGATAACATAGCAATATAGTGATATCCCAACAAGTAAATAAATGTTCCAACAAGGAACGGCTCCAATCTTCACCTGCAACTAACAACGCTATAAGAAGGGCTGAGCAAAGCGGTAACATAGCCAATCAATGGTTTGCTAGGACAAAGGTGGGTTAGAGGCTCAATCATGGCAATTGGGAGGCTGACAAGCAAGTGGTAGGCATCGTAGCATTGGCAAAGCAAAAGAGCGAGCAAACTAGCATAGCAAAGATAGTAGTGATTTCAAGGGTGTGATCATCTTGCCTGCACAGTTGTCAGAATTGACTGGATCCTCAAAAGCAAACTCAACGGGCTCCTCGTTAGCGAACTCGTCTCCCGGCTCTACCCAACAACACAAACAAGCAACAAGGATACAATCAACCTCGTGCAAGGGCAACCAATAAGATGCAAAGATGATATGCTATGCGGGATGCGATGCGGGATGCAAGAGTGCAACATGTAACAGGAAATGCGTGAACCTGGCCTCAACTTGGAAATCCAAGTGTGCCACTGGATAGAGGGGAAGAAATCCCCTGAAAACGATATAAAGATCATGGCAATCGGAGCTACGGTTAAGAAATGGCAAGCGTTTTACTAAACGAACCGATCTGCAATTTACAGCAACATGCCTCCTAAATGCAACAAAATGAACATGCTACAGACACCCAACATGAAAACAAATTACATGGCAGTGATGTACTCATCAAGCTTATCAAATCATCATGACTGAGGCATAGGCAAATTCATCCATTAAGGGCTTCAAACAAGCATGGCAAAACTGAATAAGCAAAACAGATTTCAGACTTAGCGAAATTAACGCTAGTCTGGAATTTCAGACCACGATGCCCTCTTCGGAGCAGAAAAACAACATGAAGGAAAACCTGAACATGGCAAGTAAGAGCATGACATGGAGCTACTCAACAAGCTTAACAAAACACCCAACATGACCTGGGGCTAAAAGGGTTCACAAAATACTCTACCGAGCACACGAACATCGATGAAACACAATCAGTTTTCAGACTTAGTGAAAACTGGGACATGCTGAAATAATAACTCACGGTGGCATGTAAACGAGCTCGATGCTCTCACTACGGTGCAAGTCATGGCAAGGCAAGCATATATCCATTAAGAAGGCACAAAATGCTAGCTAGACATGGCAAGAACAATGGCATAGCATGCATGGATCACTAGCAATCACTCCGGCAAAATCGCAAAAGAGTTAACGATCTGCCCAAAACAGCAACTATCCAAAAGTTGAGCTCGATTGAGTCAACCTAGGGTGCTCCAACATAACAAGTAAAGACATGGATGGATTAAGCACAACAAGCATAACAAATCACTCTTACTGATCATCCTCAAAAGGGGCACGGCTCACTAGGAAACAAGCCGAACATATGGCATCGTGAACTAAAACGGCTCAGACTTAGTGAAAATCACTAAGTCCCTGAAATCTGAAATCTCAGGTAGCCCTCTTCGCAAGCTTGCACAAGACAACACACACCTCCTAAAAATGCATGGAAGGCACCTCTGGAAAGAAGGTGACATGCTTAACAATTCATCCCAAAGGGGCACAGGCATATCATGCACGGATTAAATATGGCAAAAATGACAAAAGTGCATGTTGGATTATCGGATCTGCAATTTAACTCAACATGCCTCCTTCCAACAGCCTTTTGGGCAACAAGATGACCTCAAATGCAAATGATGCAATGGAATGAAATGATGTACTCGTCGAGACGAAGAATTTGACATATCATACGCCCAAATCGGAGCTACGGATGCAAACTTATGGGCAGTCAAACATGGCATGAAACATAACAGAATTAGGTCAAAAGTCAACCCTTAAGGAAAAAAACCAGATCTCAGATCCGGCCGGGCACTGTTCACCCGAGGCGGTTTACTGTAGCTCCGCGATGGACTCCGGCGAGACGGCGGCGCCGGCGACCCTGGACGGCGGCGAGGGGAGGCGGCCGGCGAGGGGGGAACCGGGGACGGCGAGGGGGAGCGCGGGGGAAGCCCGGCGAGGTGCGGCGCGGACGCCGGGGCGAGCTGCGGCCGGCGGTGAGCTCGGGCGCGGTGGCGCGCGCTGCTCCGGCGAGGTCGGGGCGGTCGGCGGCGAGCTGCCGCGGTGGAGCTCGGCCGGCTCGGGGGAAGAGGCCACGGCGCGGGGGCGGCGAACTGGCCCGCTCGGGCGGCGCGGGAGGGCCGGATCCGGGCCTCGGGCCCGGCGGCGGGAGGCGGCGATGTGGGGCTGGCGGCGGCCACTAGGAGGCCGACACGTGGCAGCGGACGGGGAGGCCGGACATGTCCGTCGGCAGGGCAGGCGTCCGGCGCGCGCGGGGACGAGTGGATCTAGGGTTTCGGGGGAGAGGGGAGATCCGAAAACGGGAGGGGGGTATATATAGGCTTAGAGGGAGCTAGGAGAGTCCAAATGAGGTGCGGTTTTCGCCCACACGATCGTGATCGAACGACCGAGACGATGGAGCTGAGTTTGGTGGGTTTTGGGCCAAAATGGAGGGGTGTTGGGCTGCACACACACGAGGCCTTTTCGGTCCCTCGGTTAACCGTTGGAGTATCAAACGAAGTCCAAATGACCCGAAACTTGACAGGCGGTCTACCGGTAGTAAACCAAGGCCGCATGGCAAGTCTCGGCCCAATCCGGAAATGTTTAATCCCCACACACGAAAGAAAGCTAGAAATAGCCACCGGAGGAGAACGAAGCGCCGGAATGCAAAACGGACAACGGGGAAAAAGCTCGGATGCATGAGATGAACATGTATGCAAATGCAATGCACGTGACGACAAGATATGAGATGCACGAAAAACGAAACAACACACGGAGACAAGGACGCGAACCCGAGAATTAAATATAACTTAATGCCGGAAACGGCAAGAGTCGGAGTACATTTGGGGAAGGTTACATGTGGGGCGTTACACCGGGGGTCCACCGGGTGGGGACACCTATCCCGGAGGGCCCCATGGGCTGAATTGGGAGGGGAACCAACCCCTAGTGGGCTGCTGCGCCCCCCTTGGGCCTCCCCTGCGCCTAGGGTTGGGAAACCCTAGGGGTGGGGGCTCCCCCCACTTGGATTGGGGGGGAAGGCACCCCTTGGCCGCCGCCCCCTTGGAGATCCATCTCCCTAGGGCCGGCGCCCCCCCAAGGCCCCTATATAAAGAGGGGGGAGGGAGGGCAGCCGCACCCTTGCTCTGGGCGCCTCCCTCTCCCTCCGTAACACCTCTCCTCCCCGCTTGCGCTTGGCGAAGCCCTGCTGGGATCCTGCTACATCCACCACCACGCCGTCGTGCTGCTGGATCTTCATCAACCTCTCCTTCCCCCTTGCTGGATCAAGTTGGAGGAGACGTCTTCCCAACCGTATGTGTGTGGAAAGCGGAGGTGCCGTCCATTCGGCACTTGGTCATCGGTGATTTGGATCACGTCGACTACGACTCCATCAACCCCGTTCTCTTGAATGCTTCCACGCGCGATCTACAAGGGTATGTAGATGCACTCCTCTCTCCCTCGTTGCTATATGACTCCATAGATTGATCTTGGTGATGCGTAGAAAATTTTAAAATTCTGCTACGTTCCCCAACAGTGGCATCATGAGCTAGGTCTATGCGTAGTTACTATGCACGAGTAGAACACAAAGGAGTTGTGGGCGTCGATATTGTCAATTATCTTGCCGTTGCTAGTCTTATCTTGATTCGACGGCATTGTGGGATGAAGCGGCCCGGACCGACCTTACACATACGCTTACGTGAGACTGGTTCCACCGACTGACATGCACTAGTTGCATAAGGTGGCTGGCGGGTGTCTGTCTCTCCCACTTTAGTCGGATTGGATTCGATGAACAGGGTCCTTATGAAGGGTAAATAGAAATTGGCAATTCACGTTGTGGTTTTGGCATAGGTAAGAAATGTTCTTGCTAGAAACCTATAGCAGCCACGTAAAAACTTGCAACAACAATTAGAGGATGTCTAACTTGTTTTTGCAGCAAGTGTTTTGTGATGTGATATGGCCAAAGGATGTGATGAATGATATATGTGATGTATGAGATGATCATGTTCTTGTAATAGGAATCACTACTTGCATGTCGATGAGTATGACAACCGACAGGAGCCATAGGAGTTGTCTTTATTTATTTATGACCTGCGTGTCAACATAAACGTCATGTAATTACTTTACTTTATTGCTAAAACGTTAGCCATAGTAGTAGAAGTAATAGATGACGAGACAACTTCAAGAAGACACGATGCTGGAGATCATGGTGTCATGCCGGTGACAACGATGATCATGGAGCCCCGAAGATGGAGATCAAAAGGAGCAAATGATATTGGCCATATCATGTCACTATTTGATTGCATGTGATGTTTATCATGTTTTACATCTTATTTGCTTAGAACGACGGTAGCTTAAATAAGATGATCCCTCGTAATAATTTCAAGAAAGTGTTCCCCCTAACTGTGCACCGTTGCGAAGGTTCGTTGTTTCAAAGCACCACGTGATGATCGGGTGTGATAGATTCTAACGTTCGAATACAACGGGTGTAAGCCAGATTTACACACGCAATACACTTTGGTTGACTTGACGAGCCTAGCATGTACAGACATGGCCTCGGAACATAGAAGACCGAAAGGTCGAGCATGAGTCGTATAGAAGATACGATCAACATGAAGATGTTCACCGATGTTGACTAGTCCGTCTCACGTGATGATCGGACACGGCCTAGTTGACTCAGATCATGTTTCACTTAGATGACTAGTGGGATGTCTATCTGAGTGGGAGTTCATTAAGTAATTTGATTAGATGAACTTAATTATCATGAACTTAGTCTAAATTTTTTACAATATGTCTTGTAGATCAAATGGCCCACGTTGTCCTCAACTTCAACGCGTTCCTAGAGAAAACCAAGCTGAAAGATGATGGCAACAACTATACGGACTGGGTCCGGAACCTGAGGATCATCCTCATAGCTGCCAAGAAAGATTATGTCCTAGAAGCACCGCTAGGTGACGCACCCATCCCAGAGAACCAAGACATTATGAACGCTTGGCAATCACGTGCTGATGATTACTCCCTCGTTCAGTGTGGCATGCTTTACAGCTTAGAACCGGGGCTCCAAAAGCGTTTTGAGAGACACAGAGCATATGAGATGTTCGAAGAGTTGAAAATGGTTTTCCAAGCTCATGCCTGGGTCGAGATATATGAAGTCTCCGACAAGTTCTTCAGCTGTAAGATGGAGGAAAATAGTTCTGTCAGTGAGCACATACTCAAAATGTCAGGGTTGCATAACCGCTTGACTCAGCTGGGAGTTAATCTCCCGGATGACGCGGTCATTGACAGAATCCTTCAGTCGCTTCCACCAAGCTACAAGAGCTTTGTGATGAACTTCAATATGCAGGGGATGGAAAAGACCATTCCTAAGGTATATTCAATGCTGAAATCAGCGGAGGTAGAAATCAAAACGGAACATCAATTGTTGATGGTGAATAAAACCACTAAGTTCAAGAAAGGCAAGGGTAAAAAGAACTTCAAGAAGGACGTCAAGGGAGTTGCCGCGCCCGGTAAGCAAGCTGCCGGGAAGAAGCCAAAGAATGGACCCAAGCCCGAGACTGAGTGCTTTTATTGCAAGGGAAGTGGTCACTGGAAGCGGAACTGCCCCAAATACTTAGCGGACAAGAAGGCCGGCAACACTAAAGGTATATGTGATATACATGTGATTGATGTGTACCTTACCAGTACTCGTAGTAGCTCCTGGGTATTTGATACCGGTGCGGTTGCTCACATTTGTAACTCAAAGCAGGAGCTGCGGAATAAGTGGAGACTGGCGAAGGATGAGGTGACGATGCGCGTCGGGAATGGTTCCAAGGTCGATGTGATCGCCGTCGGCACGCTACCTCTACATTTACCTACGGGATTAGTTTTAAACCTCAATAATTGTTATTTAGTGCCATCTTTGAGCATGGACATTGTATCAGGATCTCGTTTAATTCGATATGGCTACTCATTTAAATCCGAGAATAATGGTTGTTCTATTTATATGAGAGAAATGTTTTATGGTCATGCTCCGATGGTGAATGGTTTATTCTTAATGAATCTCGAGCGTAATGTTACACATATTCATAGTGTGAATACCAAAAGATGTAAAGTTGATAATGATAGTCCCACATACTCGTGGCACTGCCGCCTTGGTCACATAGGTGTCAAACGCATGAAGAAGCTCCATGCAGATGGACTTTTGGAGTCTCTTGATTACGAATCATTTGACACGTGCGAACCATGCCTCATGGGTAAAATGACCAAGACTCCGTTCTCAGGAAGAATGGAGCGAGCAACCAACTTATTGGAAATCATACATACTGATGTGTGCGGTCCAATGAGTGTTGAGGCTCGCAGTGGCTATCGTTATGTTCTCACCCTCACTGATGACTTGAGTAGATATGGGTATGTCTACTTAATGAAACACAAGTCTGAGACCTTTGAAAAGTTCAAGGAATTTCAGAGTGAGGTTGAGAATCAACGTGACAGGAGAATCAAGTTCTTGCGATCAGATCATGGGGGAGAATACTTGAGTCACGAATTTGGCACACACTTAAGAAAATGTGGAATAGTTTCACAACTCACGCCGCCTGGAACACCTCAGCATAATGGTGTGTCCGAATGTCGTAATCGCACTCTATTGGATATGGTGCGATCTATGATGTCTCTTACTAATTTACCGCTGTCATCTTGGGGCTATGCTTTAGAGACTGCCGCATTCACTTTAAATAGGGCTTCGTCGAAATCCGTTGAGATGACACCGTATGAATTATGGTTTGGGAAGAAACCTAAGCTGTCATTTCTAAAAGTTTGGGGATGCGATGCTTATGTCAAGAAACTTCAACCTGAAAAGCTCGAACCCAAATCGGAAAAATGCGTCTTCATAGGATACCCTAAAGAAACTATTGGGTATACCTTCTACCTCAGATCCGAAGGCAAGATCTTTGTTGCCAAGAATGGGTCCTTTCTAGAGAAATAGTTTCTCTTGAAAGAAATAAGTGGGAGGAAAGTAGAACTTGATGAAGTATTATCTCTTGAACCGGTAAGTGACACAACTCAAGAAAATGTTCCTGAGGTGCAGCACCGACTAGAGAGGAAGTTGATGATGATGATCATGAAACTTCAGATCAAGTTGCTACTGAACTTCGTAGGTCCACGAGGACACGTTCCGCACCAGAGTGGTACAGCAACCCTGTCTTGGAAATCATGTTGTTGGACAACGGTGAACCTTCGAACTATGAAGAAGCGATGGCGGGCCCGGATTCTGACAAATGGCTGGAAGCCATGAAATCCGAGATAGGATCCATGTATGAAAACGAAGTATGGACTTTGACTGACTTGCCCGTTGAACGGCGAGCCATAGAAAATAAATAGATCTTTAAGAAGAAGACAGATGCGGATGGTAATGTGACCATCTATAAAGCTCGGCTTGTCGCTAAGGGTTATCGACAAGTTTAAGGGGTTGACTACGATGAGACTTTCTCACCCGTAGCGAAGTTGAAGTCTGCCTGAATCATGTTAGCAATTGCCGCATTCTATGATTATGAGATATGGCAAATGGACGTCAAAATGACATTCCTTAATGGTTTCCTTAAGGAAGAATTGTATATGATGCAGCCGGAAGGTTTTGTCGATCCTAAGAATGCTGACAAGGTGTGCAAGCTCCAACGCTCGATTTATGGGCTGGTGCAAGCATCTCGGAGTTGGAACATTCGTTTTGATGAGATGATCAAAGCGTTTGGGTTTACGCAGACTTATGGAGAAGCCTGCATTTACAAGAAAATGAGTGGGAGCTCTGTAGCATTTCTCGTATTGTATGTGGATGACATACTGTTGATGGGAAATGATATAGAATTCTTGGAAAGCATAAAGGCCTACTTGAACAAGTGTTTTTCAATGAAGGACCTTGCAGAAGCTGCTTATATATTAGGCATCAAGATCTATAGAGATAGATCGAGACGCCTCATTGGTCTTTCACAAAGTACGTACCTTGACAAGATATTGAAGAAGTTCAAAATGGATCAGTCAAAGAAGGGGTTCTTGCCTGTATTGCAAGGTACGAGATTGAGCACGGCTCAATGCCCGACCATGGCAGAAGATAGAGAAAAGATGAGTGTCGTCCCCTATGCCTCGGCCATAGGGTCTATCAGTTATACTATGCCATGTACCAGACCTGATGTAAACCTTGCCGTAAGTTTGGTAGGAAGGTACCAAAGTAATCTCGGCATGGAACACTGGACATCGGTCAAGAATATCCTGAAATACCTAAAAAGGACTAAGGATATGTTTCTCGTTTATGGAGGTGACGAAGAGCTCGTCGTAAAGGGTTACATTGATGCTAGCTTCGACACAGATCTGGATGACTCTAAGTCACAAACCGGATACGTGTATATTTTGAATGGTGGGGCAGTAAGCTGGTGCAGTTGCAAGAAAAGCGTTGTGGCGGGATCTACATGTGAAGCGGAGTACATGGCAGCCATGGAGGTAGCACAAGAAGGAGTCTAGGTGAAGGAGTTCATTACCGACCTAGGAGTCGTACCCAATGCGTCGGGCCCGATGACTCTCTTTTGTGACAACACTGGAGCTATTGCCCTTGCCAAGGAGCAAAGGTTTCACAAGAAGACCAGACATATCAAGCGTCGCTTCAACTCCATTCGTGAAAGTGTTCAAAATGGAGACATAGAGATTTGTAAAGTACATACGGACCTGAATGTGCAGATCCGTTGACTAAACCTCTCCCTAGAGCAAAACATGATCAACACCAGAACTGCATGGGTGTTCGATTCATCACAATGTAATTAGACTATTGACTCTAGTGCAAGTGGGAGACTGTTGGAAATATGCCCTAGAGGCAATAATAAGATGGTTATTATTATATTTCTTTGTTCATGATAATTGTCTATTATTCATGCTATAATTGTGTTATCCGGAAATCGTAATACATGTGTGAATACATAGACCACAACCAGTCCCTAGTGAGCCTCTAGTTGACTAGCTCGTTGATCAAAAGATAGTCATGGTTTCCTGACTATGGACATTGGATGTCATTGATAACGGGATCACATCATTAGGAGAATGATGTGATGGACAAGACCCAATCCTAAGCATAGCTCAAAGATCATGTAGTTCGTTTGCTGTAGCTTTTCCGAATGTCAAGTATCATTCCTTAGACCATGAGATTGAGCAACTCCCGGATACCGTAGGAGTGCTTTGGGTGTGCCAAATGTCACAACATAACTGGGTGACTATAAAGGTACACTACAGGTATCTCCGAAAGTGTCTGTTGGGTTGGCACGAATCGAGACTGGGATTTGTTATCTCTGGGCCCACTCGGTAATGCATCATCATAATGAGCTCAATGTGATCAAGTGGTTGATCACGGGATCATGCATTACGGTACGAGTAAAGTGACTTGCCGGTAACGAGATTGAACGAGGTATTGGGATACCGACGATCGAGTCTCGGGCAAGTAACGTACCGATTGACAAAGGGAATTGTATACGAATAGATTGAATCCTCGACATCGTGGTTCATCCGATGAGATCATCATGGAGCATGTGGGAGCCAACATGGGTATCCAGATCCCGCTGTTGGTTATTGACCGAAGAGTCGTCTCGGTCATGTCTGCATGTCTCCCGAACCCGTAGGGTCTACACACTTAAGGTTCGGTGACACTAGGGTTGTAGAGATATTAGTATGCAGTAACCCGAAAGTTGTTCGGAGTCCCGGATGAGATCCCGGATGTCATGAGGAGTTCCAGAATGGTCCGGAGGTAAAGATTTATATATAGGAAGTTCAGTTTCGGCCATCGGGAAGGTTTCGGGGGTCGCCGGTATTGTACCGGGACCACCGGAAGGGTCCCGGGGGTCCACCGGGTGGGGCCACCTATCCCGGAGGGCCCCATGGGCTGAATTGGTAGGGGAACCAGCCCCTAGTGGGCTGCTGCGCCCCCCTTGGGCCTCCCCTGCGCCTAGGGTTGGGAAACCCTAGGGGTGGGGGCGCCCCCCACTTGGATTGGGGGGGAAGGCACCCCTTGGCCGCCGCCCCCTTGGAGATCCATCTCCCTAGGGCCGGCGCCCCCCCAAGGCCCCTATATAAAGAGGGGGACGGAGGGCAGCTGCACCCTTGCTCTGGGCGCCTCCCTCTCCCTCCGTAACACCTCTCCTCCTCGCTTGCGCTTGGCGAAGCCCTACCGGGATCCTGCTGCATCCACCACCACGCCGTCGTGCTGCTGGATCTTCATCAACCTCTCCTTCCCCCTTGCTGGATCAAGTTGGAGGAGACGTCTTCCCAACCATACGTGTGTTGAATGTGGAGGTGCCGTCCGTTCGGCACTTGGTCATCGGTGATTTGGATCACGTCGAGTACGACTCCATCACCCCCGTTCTCTTGAACGCTTTTGCACGCGATCTACAAGGGTATGTAGATGCACTCCTCTCTCCCTCATTGCTAGATGACTCCATAGATTGATCTTGGTGATGCGTAGAAAATTTTAAAATTCTGCTATGTTCCCCAACAGAAAATACCACCGCTCGTCCCCGACCGCCACTCATAAGGAAGAAAATCAATAAATACCTCAGGCTCCAACTTCGTTACATAACGGTTCACCATACGTGCATGCTACGGGAATCACAAACTTCAACACAAGTATTTCTACAATCCAGAAATACCCACTAGCATGACTCTAATATCACCATCTTTATATCGCAAAACTATTGCAAGGAATCTAACATATCATATTCAGTGATCTACAAGTTTTATGTAGGATTTTATGACTAACCATGTGAATGACCAATTCCTGTCATCTCTCTAAATAGATATAAGTGAAGCAAGATAGTTTAATTCTTTATACAAAATATGCCCATGCTCTAACAAATATAAATGAAGCAAAAGAGCATTCTACAAATGGCGGTTTTCTAATTGAAGAGAAACAGGCAATCCAAACTTCAAATGATATAAGTGAAGCACATGAAGCATTCTATAAAGCCATACTCAAAAGATTTAAGTGAAGTACAATGAGCATTCTATAAATCAACAATGGACTATCTGATACCAGCATGGTGCATCAAATAAAAGTGAAAACTAAATGCAAAAAACGCTCCAAGATTTGCACATATCACATGAATGAAACGAATCCGAAAACATACCGATACTTGTTGAAGAAAGATGGGATACCTTCCGGGGCATCCCCAAGCTTAGACGCTTGAGTCTCCTTGAATATTTACTTGGGGTTCCTTGGGCATCCCCAAGCTTGAGCTCTTGCCTCTCCTCCTTCTCCTCACACCGAGACCTCCTCGATCTTCGAACACTTCATCCACACAAAACTCAACAGAAAGCTCGGTAAGATCCGTTAGTATAATAAAGAAAATCACTACTCTAAGTACTGTTGCAAACCAATTAATATTTTGTTTTTCCATTGTAGCTACTGTAATATAACTTTTCCATGGCTTAATCCACTGATACAAATCGATAGTTTCATCAAAACAAGCAAACTATGCATCAAAAACAGAATCTGTCTTAAACAGGACATTCTGTAGTAATCTGAATATTCACCATACTTATGGTAGTCCACAAATTCAGAAACAATTAGTAAAAATTACAAATTTGTATAGAAAGACAGTGCAAACAGTTTCAGAACCGTTTGACGTTCGAGTAAAAAATGTAAAATCACGCACTACAACTAAAGTTTCTGTCTTGCACCGCACAAACCAACAAGCAATGTAAACATCCTAAAGGCAAATCTTGGCACATTATTTTTATTTTTAAACTTTATAAAAGCACACAACAGGAATAAATGACTCTCTAAAACTTCCGGGTTGTCTCCTTGGCAGCGCTTTCTTTAAAGCCATTAAGCTAGGCATATAGTGCTCAAGTAATGGATCCATCCGGATCCCAAGGTATATCAAAGCCAATTTTAATTAACAATGATTTGTGATTTAGTAGTGAGCACAAAGTAACATATATGATGCAACAACAAAGTTTCACTCTCTTCCTATGCATTGTCATGTCGTAAAAGAACAATTCATGCACACATAGTAAAGGCCAATGCATAGTATAAACAGTTTCTTACAATTTTATCATATTGGAAACATGGAGATGCGGAGATTTAGTTCCTCTCTCATAATAATTGCAAGTAGGATCAGCAAGCACATGCATATTATATTCATCAAAATCATATTGTGTAGTAGTAAAACGCAACCCATCAATATAATCCTTAATAAGGGCAAACTTCTCCGATATAGTGTAATCGGGAGAATTCAAAAAGATAATAGGACTATCATGCGTGGGTGCAATAGCAACAATTTCATGTTTAACATAAGGAACTATAGCAAGTTCATCTCCATAAGCATAATTCAAATTGGCATCTTGGCCACAAGCATAGAAAGCATCATCAAAAAGGGATATTTCAAAAGAATCAACGGGATCATAACAATCATCATAGCAATCATCCTTTGGTAAGCACAAAGGGAAATTAAACAATATATGAGTTGAATACTTACTCTCATTATAAGGTGGGCATGGGTAGCTAATCCGCTCTTCCTCCTTTTGTTCTTCGCTCTCCTCATCATCTTTTTCATCCAATGAGTTCACAGTTTCATCAATTTCTTCTTCCATAGACTCCTGCAAAATATTAGTCTCTTCTCAGACAGCGGAGACTTTCTCAATAAATTCATGAATATCATAATTGTATTTATAGTTCTCATAGAAATATTTAAGTACAGCAAAATTTTCAGGTATCTGAATCATCAAAATCTTCAAACTCTTTAAACAAAGATTTAATTTCACAAGCACCCTTAAAAGCAACAAATTCTTCTATTCGTTCCACATCATAGTAATCATATATACCATTAGCATAATAAGCTAAGGTTTCATTATCATTAAATTCGCATGAAAAGGGAAGGTGTGGATCCTTCATCCTAGAGCAACAAGTATAATCATAGCTCAAGCATAGTTGCCGAGCATACCAATGCAACATATAAATTTATCCCATAATAGTTTTCCTTTTTGAGTCAAGCGATAATCCCTAAAGTATTCACGTTGATCCAACGTGTCTCCCATTATATAATTGAATGGGGTTTTCTTAGGATTATTAAAATAGTGCATAATATCTTTCACATAATGAGCATCGAGGGTTTTAGGAGGTTCCCCATCTCCATGAGTAGCAAGTAAACCTATTTTTTTGGTATTTCGTGTTCCATATCCATAACTAAAGATACAGAACAACTTAGAACAACAAATAATAATTACTTAGTGATAAACCAAACAAGCACACACGAGAATATTCACCCCACGCTATAACTCCCCTGCAACGGCGCCAAAAAAGGTCTTGATAACCCACAAGTATAGGGGGTCAATTGTAGCCTCTTTTGATAAGTAAGAGTGTCGAACCCAACGAGGAGCTAAAGTTAGAACAAATATTCCCTCAAGTTTTATCGACCACCGATACTACTCTACGCACACTTGACGTTCACTTTACCTAGAACAAGTATAAAACTAGAAGTACTTTGTAGGTATAACAGGATAGGTTTGCAAGAATATAAAGAGTACGTAAATAAAAACTAGGGGCTGTTTTAGGTAAAGAAGCAATAAAGTTAGTATAGCGAGTGTGGAAAAGTGGTGGTAGAAGTTGCGAAATTGTCCCTAAGCAATTGACTACGTTACTAGACCGATAGCAAGTTTTATGTGGGAGAGGCCACTGCTAGCATGTCATCCCAGACTTGGAATTCTATGCACTTATGATTGTAACTATTAGCAAGCATCCGCAACTACTAACGTTCATTAAGTTAAAACGCAACCATAGCATTAAGATATAATGGTCCCCCTTCAATCCCGTATGCATCAATTTCTATGCCAGGTTAAAGCTTCTGTCACTCTTGCCCTCCAATACATAGTTCTATCAACATACAACTAACCCTATGGTGTGATCCACATGCGCACTCATATGATGGGCACCAAAGGAAAGCAACATAACCACAAGCAAATTAAACAAATCATAGCAATTCACCAATGTAACATCCCAAATTTTCAATTTGAAATGTTATACACTAGATCATCATTGCATATCATATTTATTGCATTTTGGTTGATCCTAGAAATTTTTCGCAACTCAAGGACCCTCGGAGAGAGTTGGGGATTTCGTTATTTTCATATTTGAGTTGTCTCAAATTGTGAGAATAGGATCGTTTGATTTTATTTATTTTATCTTCAATTATTTCTATTACAAAAATATGAGAGAGGGAATAAAATGACTTTCCCAAAATAAAGAAATATTGAAGATTTAATAAAAAAATCAAACAAGATTTTATTTGGTTTTATTTGCTATTTTATTTGAATTTAGGAAAAATGCGCGTTTTTCAAAATTGCATTTAGGCCCCAAATAAATGTTCATCCTGTGCAGCTTGATTTTAGAAGCCGGGGAAAATTTATTTCGGAATTTTTGGAGTCCGTTTAGTAGTCCTTTTGTTTTTTTTCTGAGCGTAACTATTTATATAAAAAACGCAACCGACCTACGGGTCGTGTCCGACCCGGAAACTAGGCCCGTCCGGCTTTATAAGTCAGGAGGCCCAGCCGGAACCCCCCCCCCCAAACCCTAGCCGCGCCCCGCCGCCCTAGCCCCGCGCCGCCGCCTTGCCGCCGCCGCTGCCACCTAGCGCCGCCCCGCGCCGCCGACCGCCGCCGCCGGACTAGTTGCCGGAGTTGCGGGAGGTAGTATTTTTTTAGTCGCGGTTTTCCCGAAAAACTGTTTGATTTTTTGACGGTTTTGTTCGTTTTTTTAGTTTCGGTTTTTTTAAATAGATCGGTTTTCCGGTTTATTTAAATAGCGAGCGTTCGTCCGTTCATTCATTTTAACGAACGTTCGTCGTTTTTCTTTTCTCGGATTAAATCCGCGATTTTTTTGATCGCGATTTCTGATCCGATTTTCTTTTTAGTAAACGAAGCCTGTTTATTTTGCCGTTTTGTCTTTCATTGCTTCGTTCGATTTGATTCTTTTTGCCAACCGGAGTTCTTAAGTTGAACTTTCTGGTTAGATCTCTTATTCGAGTTTTACCTGTGCATTAGTTGAGTACTTATTGTATGCTTGTTTGTTTGCGATAGAGTACCCGAAGTGCGCCGCTTGTTACTTCGAATCGCTAGGTTTCCCGGATCATTAGCAAGGCAAGTAACACTTTGATCATACCTCCTACTACCCAGTTTTATTGCATTAGATCAATCCTTACACCTTGCATGATTAGGATCTAATTAAATTGTGGGTTTGGGAAGTAGTTGAGGTAGTACCTATTACCTGTTTATTATCAAACCTTTGGGAGTTACTTCTACGTTTGCTTATTATGCCATGCTATGCTAGTAGACGTGGATTGGGTGAGTGTATCCATGACAGATGTGAGATTGTTAATTAATGGTTTATTTAAGGTGGCAACTTAAACACACATCTGGGTGGATTGAGATACCTGGGTATTCCAGGATTGCCTGTTTTTCTTTATGGACCGCCACCCAGGCTCAAAGGGATCATGAGTTATTCATGCTAGAAACTTCCGTGTGTAGCCACAAGCTATTATGGGCTCTAGCATAGTTGACTAAGTCGTGCGAACTCTTACAGTGGTAGACTAGCAGATGTAGGGGATGTAGGTGGTACGGTCTACCCATCGTAAGGTGCTAGCGCTTCTGAAAGACTATGTCTCGGTAATCCGTTTCTCAAACACCATGTAGTGCGAGAAATCCAACGGAGGAGATCGAGTCTTGTGGGGAAAAGTGCGCAAACCTCTGCAGAGTGTATAAACTAATCATGGTTAGCCGTGTCCCCGGTTATGGACATCTTGAGTATCTAGTACCTGGATTATCATGTGAATCTCAATATGTTACTATAAAATTTAATTTTGACGGGTTTGTTTAATGATGATGCTTAATTGGGATTGAGAATGCTGTCAACCATTCTCAATGTTTAACAACCACCATGATAGTTAAATTTTTTTATTCCTTTGCAGTAGGGAAAAATTGGCTTTACGCAAAACTGTAACCATAGAGCTTTCCACCAGCCAAATATGCATATAGAATAGTTGTTTTATTCCATTACTCTCTATGTGTTACGTTGCCAGCATATTCCATGTGCTGACCCGTTTCGGGTTGCAATGTTAATGTTGCAGACTTTTCAGACGATGATTAAGGAGTTTTAGGCGTGGTTCTATACTCAGTGATGCCGTTGGAGTTGATGGACTCACTTATCTTCCAAGCCTTCCGCTGTTATCGTTATTAGATGGCCTTAAGCCATATTTATTGTAATAAGTTCTTTTTTGGAGACACTCGATGTAATAAGTGTGTGATTGCTACTCTGTTATAAATCCTTCAAGTATTGTGTGGTGTCAGCATTACTGATCCAGGGATGACACCGGAGCACAGAGATTGGACCGTTTGAGGTCTGGTCTCTACAACCAATTACCGATAGGACAATGAAAATCTACTCAAACATCATAGGATGGCAACACATCATTGGATAATAATATGAAGCATAAACCACCATGTTCAAGTAGAGGGTACAGCGGGTTCTTCCTTGACCTTCTCCCTAGATGGGAGAAGGGTTTACTCTCTGGTCCATGGCCTCCACGGCGGCGGAGGGGCGAGAGCCCATCCGAGATTGGATCTGTCTCTCTGTCTCTCTCTATTTCTGCGTTCTAGATTCTAGCCTTTCACCGTTTCTTGTATTCTCAGAGATCCGTAACTCCGATTGGGCTGAAATTTTAACATGGTTTCTATCTGGACATTGGCTTTCTTGCGGCGAAAGAAGGGCACCAACCGCCTTACAGGGTGGCCACGAGGGCCCAGGGCGCGCCTGACCCCCTGGGGCGTGCCCCCTGCCTCGTGGCCCCCTCGGGCATCGTCTCATGTTAATTCTTCTTCCCAAAAATCACATATATTCCAAAAAAATCTCCGCTAGTTTTTATCCTGTTTGGACTCTGGTTGATATGGATTTCTGCGAAACAAAAACATGCAACAAACAGGAACTGGCACTGGGCACTGGATCAATATGTTAGTCCCAAAAATAGTATAAAAAGTTGCGAAAAGTATATGAAAGTTGTATAATATTGGCATGGAACAATCAAAATTTATAGATATGACGGAGACGTATCAATCTTTACCATGCTGGGCACGACGGAGTGGAGCATGGAGAGACGATAGTTCAGGCGCTTGCGGCGGCGACGCTCGGCCATTTGGTTCTTAGAGGGCATGCCCTCCACCTCTTCTTCCTCGATGCTTGCTTAGTGGCCGCCGCCATCGCGCAAAGGTAGAACATGCCGCCGTCCGCCAGCACGGGCTCCACCTTGCAGGCGTCGAGGCGTCACATCTGTTCAAGCAGGACTTTCCACAGCCGCGCATCGACCCAACGGCGTTGGCGATTTTTCTTCTCGCCGGCCGGCCGTCTATAGGTCGACCGAGGCGGGAAAAGAGCGGGCCGAAGCATGCGATGGTGGCCTTGTTGCCGCCAGCGAGGAGGCTGAGCGTGCCATCGCTGGCACGGACGTTGCCGCTGGAGTCAACGACGTGGCGACCCAAAGAGCTCGTGCATTCCATGAGGGCTTGGCTGGTAGTGGACTCCGGTGAGGAACGGGCGTGGGCATAGCCAAGATTTGAGAGATGGACGCAATGATGCAAGGGTGATCGCTAGGTGAGGATGAGCGCCAGGGAAGGCGGGCCTTTTTTATAGGCTAGTATGGTGGTCGAGAGGTCGGCAGCGGGACGGAAGTGAGGGCTTCCAGAAAAAACCAGATACGTCAAGGAGTGGAAACATCACGTATGTGCATCCACGTAGTCCCATCGCATGAAGATCACCTCCCACCAGGGGCATGTTGCATGCTGCACATGCAAACACCGAAAACAAAGCCACCGCCAGACAGAGTGCATGTTTGACTAGGAACCATCGATGAGAAAGCGGCGCATAAAAGACAAACAAGATGCTAGCGCTAGAGCTACACGACGACTACACAGCGACGAAGCAATGAAGTTCAAAAAATTTGAATCAAAAACACACAGCCACACACTGGTTTTTACCCCACCATATCCCAAAGTAATACACGCGTCAAGGAAAGGAAATGCCCACAAGTTGTTTTCAACCAAGTGGTTAAACGTCAGGGCAAAAACATCCCCGAAAATAGGGGTTTGGGTACTAGCATAATATAGATTCAGTTCAACACACCATAAGTTTACCAAAAGTAACCGGACCCAAAGTAACCAAAAAGATAAAGTTCATCATAGCATCACATCACGGCGGAGTCAGAGCCTTCGCGAGCCCAACAAGCTGCCTGTAACGCCCGGAGACCGATGTGCCAGGTGCCGTGCAGTCATTCGATGTTGTTGCGTTGTCATGTGCTTGCGTGTTGCATCATGTCACGTCATCGTGTGCATTGCATCATGTCATCGTGTCATAATCTTTTGCATCTCAACTAAATAATTCGTATGGGTCTTCGATCCATTTAATTCGAGGGAAAGATGACTTCTCTTTATAATATATCCTCCCGATATTAGTGGAGCTACTATAATAAATATTCCATTCTTTTGGAATTAACCGGAACACACTTGCAAATCCCAACGCCTTTTATTATTTCTTCTCTTGGCCTCTAACTTTGTCACGTGGCCTTTCATCATTTTCCGGAGCTCCACATAATTTCTCAACATTTTTGGACTCTCCTAAATCCTAGTCCTTGTGCAACCTTTCTAATTAAATTCAATTGTCCTTGAATTTAATTCTTGCAATCTTGCCCACTTCATTTTTCTCAGAACAAGTGCATTTTTGTGAGTCCGGGAAAATTATTCGCGTGCCCACCTTCTTCCCCTAACCCCCCTCTTTCTTTTCTTTCTCTTTAATCGTTTTCTGCAAATAAGAGAAATAAGAGAAGAGGGAAGGAGAGAGCAGCCCAGCAGGCCTCTGGCCTCTTCTCCCCACGCTGGGCGACCTCCTAGGCCCAGCCGCAGCCAGGCCACCTACCTTGGGCCAAGGCCCATCTCCCTTACCCCTCCTAACCCTAAGACGCACCTATCACCCCTGGCCCGATCCCCTCTCCCTCGTTTCCCTCCCTCGCGCCGCCAGGAGAGAAAGAGCGCCCGCGCCCGAAGCCTCTCCCTCGATCCCATCTTCCCTCCTCTCGCTTCCTCCCTCCCTCTCAGCGACCAGGATGGGGATCCCGATCCCCATGGCCTTCCCTGCTCACCCCGCCGTCCGGATCAGGCCGGGAACCGCCGCCTGCCCCACCGTTGCCCCTTCTCCTTCCCGAGGCCGCCGCCGGCGCCCCAAGTATGTCCTCCTTCCAGCGAGCCCCACCGCCGGCGTCCCGTTGTCGCCCGGCGCGCCTCGCTGCCGCCCACGCTCGCCTGCCTCGCCGCCCTGCTGACTCCGGCGAGGACGTGCCTCCCCTCCGCCGCTTCCACTGCCTCCTGCCATGGCCTCCTCCTCGCCTCGAAGCTCCGCGCCTTGGGCGTCTTCCTCGCGCGACCTGCATGGCCGCCGGCCATGGATGCCATCGTGCTGGCCTGCAGCTTCATGCGCTGCTGTTCCTTGCTGCTCCTGCTTCCTACGACAGTGGAAGACCTCCGCTGAGCCCGCGCCAGCCAGCAACCTCCTGCTGCCCTTGCCCCATGCTTCTACCACTCCGGCGAGCACCCCATCTGCGAAACCTGCCGCCGTCGGAGGCGACCAGTGCATCGTGTCCTTTTGAACGCTGTCAACCGAGGCATTTTTGGTGTTGTTTTGGATCTCGCCAAGGCCTTTTTGTTCTTGAGTTTTTTTGGCAAGCAGCATGAGGACCGAGAACTCGGAGCGACCAGTCCTTCAAGTTTTTCAGAGACCACGCGGAGTCGCCAAGTACCTCGACACCGGATCCCCTTGGAAACATCAAGTTCCTCTCCGAACGTGAACGACTACCGTCGCCGAGACCGCAAGTACCACGACCACCCCGAAAGGATTCGGACCCGTCAAGTACCTCTCCGAAGAACGAGCATGTACCACTACGTTCGAAGGCATCGGATCCGTCAAGTTCCACTACCGCCGTGAACAACTACCGTCGCTAAGATCGCGAGAACCCCTACTTCCTCCTCGAAATGTGAACGACTACCGTCGACCCCAAGTGACTCGGTTTCGTCAAGTCCTTCTACGAAAAACGAGAACGACTACTTCTCCTACTTCCCACGACGACCCCGTGAACAACTACTTCCTCGTCGACGCGTGTACCCCTACCGCCGAACTCGATCCGTTTTGATGATGCTCGCTTCAAAGGTATAACCGCCGGAACGATGCTCGCGAATGAATGCATGTTGTATGAGATGCCCCCTTTTTCGATAACGTCGCCCCTCTTTTGCTTTGTCACCATATTGTGGGAACCCGAAATCCGGGATCACCCCACCTCCTATCGCATGTCATGCTCCCGTCACTTTTCCTTTTGCGCCGGTATCTCCGCGAGTTACCGGGACCGACATGTTGCCGTGGCATCATTTTCGGATTCGTTGCCGTGACACCCCTTTTCCCTTCCACCACGGTGACAATGCTTCATGATAATGCTCTTGTCAAGTCTTAATTAAAATTGCTTAAACTTGTTCATGTCATCCACATCATGATAACAAAAATTAAAAAATGTCTAAAATGATGTTTGTTTAAATTTGCCCCTATGCCATGTTAAAATGATTTTATTCATAACTAAATAACCGTAACTCGGAATTAAATAAACTTTATATGTAAATGGGGTAGAATTTTGCCTAGTTTAACGTGGTGGCCTCATCTTGCATGTTTAACAACTCTAAAATTGTGTTTAGGACAGATCAGGACCAAATTTAAAATATGCTATGGGGATTTACCGGAATTGTTGTTCGTTGCTTCCGGCCTCATTTAACCTTGACTAGATAGGTAGTTTTGCTTTGTTTCCCCTCTTGCCATGTTTTAACAACATTTAGTATTGTTGGGTACGTAAACGAGATCAAACTAAATAATTGACGTGGTGTTTCGTCAATATGCAACTCATTGCATATTGAGCTCCACTTAACTCGTAGGATTGCTTGTGCATTTTGTCATGCCATGCTTCATTAAACCGGACATGCATCATACTCGATTGTGCATCATGCCATGTTGATGTGTTGGTTGTTTACTATGTTGTTTGCTCTTTTCCGGTGTTTGCTTCTTCGGGTTGGTTCCGATATCGTCGAGTTTGTGAGGACCCGTTCGTCTACGTTCGTTTGACTCCTTCATGGGCTCGTTCTTCTTCCTTGCGGGATTTCAGGCAAGATGATCATACCCTCGAAATCACTACTATCTTCGCTATGCTAGTTTGCTCGCTCTTTTGCTATGCCATTGCTACGATGCCTACCACTTGCTTGTCAGCCTCCCAAATTGCCATGCTCAGCCTCTAACCCACCATTGTCCTAGCAAACCGTTGATTGGCTATGTTACCGCTTTGCTCAGCCCCTCTTATAGCGTTGTTAGTTGCAGGTGAAGATCGAAGTTTGTTCCTTGTTGGAACATGGAGATCGTTCCTTGTTGGAACATTTGTTTACTTGTTGGGATATCACTATATATCTTATTTAATTAATGCATCTATATACTTGGTAAAGGGTGGAAGGCTCGGCCTTATGCCTGGTGTTTTGTTCCACTCTTGCCGCCCTAGTTTCCGTCATATCGGTGTTATGTTCTCGGATTTTGCGTCCCTTACGCGGTTGGGCTATAATGGGAACCCCTTGACAATTCGCCTTAAGTAAAGCTTTGCCAGCAATGTCCAACATTGGTTTTACCATTTGTTACCTAGCCTTTTTTCCCTTGGGAGTCGCGCATCCCGAGGGTCATCGTTATTTTAACCCCCCCGGGCCAGTGCTTGTCTAAGTGTTGGTCCAAACCGTCAGCCGCCGGTGGCTACCAGGGGCAACTCTGGGCTGGCCTACCGGAAGTTTAGACAATCCGGTGTTGCCCTGAGAACGAGATATGTGCAGCTCCCATCAGGATGTCGGCGCATCGGGCGGTGTTGCTGGTTTAGTTTTACCCTGTCGAAATGTCTTGTTGTACTGGGATACCGAGTCTGATCGGAATATCTCGGGTGGAGGTCTATTCCTTCGTTGACCGTGAGAGCTTGTCATGGGCTAAGTTGGAACACCCTGCAGGGATTTGATCTTTCGAAAGCCGTGCCCGCGGTTATGGGCAGATGGGAATTTGTTAACGTCCGGTTGTAGAAAACCTGAACTTGACCTTAATTAAAATGAATCAACAGCGTGTGTAACCGTGATGGTCTCTTTCCGGCGAAGTCCGGGAAGTGAACACGGTTGTTGGAGTTATGCTTGACGTAGGTAGTCCAGGATCACTTCTTGATCATACTTTTATCGACCGTGCTTTGCCTTCTCTTCTCGCTCTCATTTGCGTATGTTAGCCACCATATATGCTAGTCGCTTGCTGCAGCTCCACCTCATACCTTTACCTTACCCATAAGCTTAAATAGTCTTGATCGCGAGGGTGCGAGATTGCTGAGTCCCCGTGGCTCACAGATACTTCCAAACCCAGCTTGCAGGTGCCGATGAGTCCGTGCGGATGATGCAACCAAGCTCAGGAGGAGCTCGATGAAGATCTTGTCCTTTGTGTTGTTTCTTTCTAGTTGTTCAGTAGTGGAGCCCAGTTGGGGTCGATCGGGGACCTTTGTCGCATTTGGGGTTCTTCTTTTATTTTGGTTCCGTAGTCGGACCTTGAGTGCTTTGAATGATGTAATGCTTCATTCATGTAATTGTGTGAAGTGGCGAGTGTAAGCCAACTATGTATCTTTTTCCTTGTTATACTACATGGGTTGTGTGAAGATTACCTCACTTGCGACATATGCCTTCAATGCGATTATGCCTCTAAGTCGTGCCTCGACACGTGGGAGATATAGTCGCATCGAGGGTGTTACACTGCCCCTGATCATGTAGTCCTCCCCGCGAATCGCTACATCCTCTGCATGAGACCGAATGTGATCGAAGTGGCCATCCTTTGGCTTTGGCTTGGTGGTGCAGTAGGGGCAGTGCCACTTCTTGATCTTGCGGTTGTAGAAGGAAGCAACTCCCTTGGCCTTGATCTTCTGCACCTCCTTGGCCGTGAAGGACGTGACGTTGCCCTTGTACACATCATCTCCAGAATCATAGTGCACACATGAATGAATTACATTAATACATTATAGCTTCATATAAACCATGTCAAAGGAACTAAATGAACAATCCAAATTTCAAGTAGGCTTACCTCATATTCTTCGTCATCACTAAACTTTGGATCGTACGGGTCATACTGGGCCAGCTTCCTCTTCCCCCCAACCATCATCCTCCTGAATATACAATTACATCCATCACTAGTAGCCAATTAAAAATTTAGATATGCACACATGACACATTGATCATATGGCTAATACACTCCCAATATACTATGATCCTATTTGCATTTTCCATTGTCATGCACACACACATTGAACAACAGAGCTAATATAACTATATATTGTGGACAAATTTATATACTAATGAATCAAATAACTTCTTAATAAATGGATTCCATTTGGGCATATGACATTCAAAACCCCAATCTGAGTAGCATTCAAAAACAAATCTAATAGGGACCCAATCTAATAAGCATACATGTATGTAGCATTAAAACCCTAATCCGTGAGCATTAAAAACAAATCTAATAGGGACCCAATCTAATAAGCATACATGTCTGTAGCATTAAAACCCTAATCTGTGAGCATTAAAAACAAATCTAATAAGCATACATCTGTCAATCTGCGTAGCATTGAAGCACATCTAATAAACAGATCTATCTAGCATTTTTGCAACGAATTTATCCAACAAACCCTAGTACAAAACCCCCCATCCCCCAATACGGAAAACCCCAGCCCATCCATCAACCCAACTACTCTAACCATCTGAACTATCGTTGAATCCACAATCTAACCAATCCAACTAACTCTACAAGCTAATATCCTAAAGCAACAAGTGCAAATACCTCCCGCTCCTCGTCAGGCAGCGCATCGGGGGTATCGGGATGGACTGCACCGCTCAACGTCGTCACCTTCTGCGGCGCTAAGGCGGGGCCTGCCACCTCCTTCTTCACATGCGCAGCGATTGCAAGTTTCCCTGCACCGCCGTGGACGCTGCCGACATCCTCGATCACCGTGCCCTGCAGCTCGACAACATCTTCGGCTGCTGCGTTGGTGTCACCACGAGCTTCGGCCATCTCCGGGCAGATGGAGGCGATGAAGGTGAGGAAGAGGATGCGGTGGGGGAGAGCGAGACGACGCCGGTGGGGGAGAGAAAGACGATGCGATAGCGAGTGGATTTGGGGGAAAACCCTGGGGGGGTGGTAGGGGCGATGCGCCGCGAGGTGGTTCCCCCTCATTTATACGATGGGACGTGTCGAGCATGTCCTATGGGCACGTGCTACCCCACGACCGCGGTCAGTTGCATGCGCCCACGTATACGAATACCTGTATGGTCAGCATACGAAACAACTATACGGGTAACGGTCAAAGGTGTACGCGGCCCTACGCGGCCCCACTCGTCAAAGTTAACAGTCAAAGGCATTGACCCGACTGCAACGTCTGTTGTAACCTGTTCTGAGGGTTTCGGGCAAGGGAGTGAGGAAAATTGAGCAAAAGTTAACAGAGTGGAGATGAATGAGTAGAGCTAAGAACCAGGGGCACACACATAAAAATCTCTTTTAGAAATGCTAAAAAATGAAAATGTGAATATTTTTTCTAAATGGGAACATTTTTAGAAAAGTTATGAAAACATTGAAAAAAACTCTGAATAACTTTTGAAAAACAAGGACATTACTTGAAATTTCCGAGATATTGTTTTAAACAATTTTTTAAATTTATGAACAACTTTTGAAACCACGACCATTTTTTGAAAGGACAAACATTTTTCGAAAGGACGAAACATAGACTTTCTTAAAAAATAAATATGAAGTTGAAAATAAAATATAAGAGAAAAAAAACAAAAAAGGAAAAGAAGCATAAAAATGAAAAAGTAAAGAAAATTGTGAAAACCATTAAACAAACAGGAAAGCCAGTTCGAAACCGAAAAAACCGGCTGGGAAACTCTAAAAGGTTTCCAAAACCGAAAACGCTGAAACAGGTTAATGGGCCTGCCCAGGTCAGCGCTTGTTCACTAGCTCTTTGTGCGAAAGGTCGACAGTTGGACGCAGAATGCGTCAAATAGGATATTACGCAAAACCAGCCCATGACTCGGTTTTGAGCGGGAGGTTTTAGGGAAAAGAATATAAGCCGGGTGGAGAATTTTTTATATAATAACAAATATAAATCCAGATGGTCACGCGCCAGATGAATTTTCCATTTTTTATGTGAATTATTTCCAGAAATATGATATGGAAAAAATATAAAATTCTAAAAACATGACTTCCCAAATATGTATGTGAATATTATTTTACTAATAAATTTTAAAAAAATGTTCACATATCTAAGAAAAATGTTCAAAAAAATTAAAAAATATACATGAATTCTTAAAAAATCATAATTTTTTAAAAAAATTGCTAACTAAAAATGATTGGGAATTCTAGATTTTTCTCGTGAAGTTTAAAAATGTTGTTGAATTTGATAAAGGTATTCGCCAATTTAGAAATAATAATGTGAATTAAAATGAATTTTAATTAATAAAACATACATAAAGAGTAAAAATGGAAATAATAAAAATAACAAAAAGAAAAAGGCAAAAGAAAACAAAAAAACAAACAAACAAAAAGTAAAGACGCCCTGTCGAGTAGTGGGCATGTCCAGTAGCGCGTAGGTGCGCGGCTCAAAACTGGGCCTAAGGCCATTTTTGCTGTATAACCGATCTAATCAACGTCGGGCCAAGGACCCATGTGATGATTTACTGGTGTGTCGTATTCATCAACGCCCACATCGTCAAGATGAGATGTATCCGAAGACTTGGTGCCTACTCTAAGATTTAGAGTCCGTCGGCTCCACGATTACCCTAGATGCAATCGACCTATGTGTAAACCCTAGGCGCCCTGATACCTATATAAGCTGAGGGGTAGGGGTCGTAGACGACACCTCATAGACACACAATCCCATGGTACATGAACATCTAATGTGTACTGTCTCGAAATCAATACAATCAAAGAAGGACATACGATATTATATCTTTGAGAGAGTCCAAACCTGGGTAAAATCATGTGTCTCCGTTACCATCACACCAAGGCTTACTTGTTCGGGGCCCCTACCAAAGATATGCTATATTTGACTCCATCAAGGGTGAGGGGGTTTACTAGACCGCGTCCACCAACTATTGTCGACATGGCATCCCCTTCAATTAAAAAACTCAACCACTCAATCACGTGGGCAAATACATCGTCTCAAACCACCCAAAATGGGGGTGACTTGTCTCGCATTTGTTAGTCCATGAGGATTAAGATTCTAGTTTCGTGGTTGGGAGGGTGTGCTCAAAATATAAGACTTCAAGGGGGTATGTGGACTTCTTTCCAGAGGCATGGGAGAGTTGCATATGAGAATGACGTGTGCCTTCCTCTTTCATGAGAAAGGAGACGAACATTGACGGTGGCAGATTCACAGGTGGTCGTTTGGCTGTTTCACTGGGTCGACTGCATGGTAAGTGAAGGATAAGTGAGCCTTTTCATTTATCGTCCTATTCTTTTTGTATTTAGAACTAGGAAAATAAAAGAGAAAAATAAATGGATGGCCAGAGAGTGAATAAAAGTGTGTGACATTTATATAGGTTTTATGATTCATACGTATGCCCACCATCAATTTCGGAAAATTTGGTATTCAAATTCATTTCAATTTAATTCAAATGGTTTTGACCTAGAGGTATGAGAACCAAGTGTACAAAATTTGTAATAATTTTTGTGGAGGCTAGGAATGTGATAAGAAGGCCGTGTGTAAAGTTGTGTATCATTTGGAAGATTCAAATCACTTGCAAATTGTATTCGAATTGAAGCCATTGTTTCAAATAGTTGCTAGCCTTGAAAAATAAATCTAAAACTATGAATATTTTCATAATATCACATATTGCTTAAAAGATTAATGACATCGACTAAGACATGAAATGTAAAATTATCTATTAAATAAAAAACAATGTAATGCTAAGGCTTGTTGCTCTTGGGCTGTTATACGCGCCGAGCCCGAGCTCACGTTGGGCCGAGGAACAGTCCAAGACCATCGCACAGACGTCCGCCTGGCAACGGCGCAGGCTCAGTGGCCAGCTCCTCAAAGTGGGGTTGGCCGAGTCCGAGAGCGCCATCCATGCCTCGGCGGTAAGGGCAAGACAGTCGCGGCGGAACGTCGCCGTTGGGATGACTCATCCGAGCGCTTGCGCCCAGCGATGAAGACAAAGGGACCAACATAGACAATGGTCCCCATAACATCATGAGTTTGCTACCATATTACCGAAGAAGAAGAACAACAATATGCCATTAGAGATTTTTTGAAGCTAAACATCTATTTTCCTAAGGCTTGGCTCTCGTTGATATATTTTTAATAACACGTGCTTCCCCTAGTTCAATTTTTCTACCTCCGCCAGTACCTGCACCGAGCGGCGGAGGCGGCCGTACTACGTGAACACCGCGCGGCAGCCAATCAAGGCTTCCGGACCCTGCGCGCCCTTCCATCGTTGGATATGCCCTTATAAGAGCGCCTTCAATAGTTGCCCTATTTTTGGGGCACGAGGCATTTTTTGCCCAGTCACAAAAATTTTACAAAAAAAATTGTGGGCAACCCTATAATGCATCACGAAGTACTGCAAAAATGCAACACTTCGGCTGCTACTGCAAAATCGCGTGGCTCCAACCCGACGCCCGTGCGTGATCGTTTCGCTCCCACCAACAACCGAATCTCAACCATCTGTTGCTCCGTCTCCACCACCCGACTCCATCCTTACCCGGGGCTCCAATTTCGCTTCCGCCCTCGACGGCCGCGCTACAATTTCTGCCAACCGCCGCTGCTCCATCGCCCGTAATGGCCGTAGAAGCCCGGTCGTGTCCCTTCGAGGTAGGCTAGTGGCCACGCGGAGCACCGTAGTGAAAGAAATATGCCCTAGAGGCAATAATAAAGTTGTTATTTATATGTTCTTATATCATGATAAATTTTTATTATTCATTCTAGAATTGTATTAACCGAAAACTTAGTACATGTGTGAATATATAGACAAACAGAGTGTCACTAGTATGCCTCTACTTGACTAGCTCGTTAATCAAAGATGGTTAAGTTTCCTAACCATAGACATGAGTTGTCATTTGATAAACGAAATCACATAATTGAATAATGATGTGATTGCATGACCCATCCGTTAGCTTAGCACTTTGATCATTTAGTTTATTGCTATTGCTTTCTTCATAACTTATACATGTTCCTATGACTATGAGATTATGTAACTCCCGATTACCGGAGGAACACTTTGTGTGCTATCAGACGTCACAACATAACTGGGTGATTATAAAGATGCTCTACAGGTGTCTCCAATGGTGTTTGTTGAGTTGGCATAGATCGAGATTAGGATTTGTCACTCCGATTGTCAGAGAGGTATCTCTAGGCTCTCTCGATAATGCACACCACTATAAGCCTTGCAAGCAATGTGACTAATGCATTAGTTGCGGGATATTCCATTACGGAACGAGTAAAGAGACTTGCCGGTAACGAGATTGAACTAGGTATGATGATACCGACGATCGAATCTCGGACAAGTAACATACCGATGACAAAGGGAACAACGTATGTTGTTATGCAGTTTGACCGATAAAGATCTTCACAGAATATGTGAGAACCAATATGAGCATCCAGGTTCCGCTATTGGTTATGAACCGGAGGTGAGTCTCGGTCATGTCTACATAGTTCTCGAACCCGTAGGGTCCGCACGCTTAACGTTCGATGACGATATGTATTGTGAGTTATGTGATTTGATGTACCGAAGGTTGTTCGGAGTCCCATATGTGATCACAGACATGACGAGGAGTCTCGAAGTGGTCGAGATATAATGATTTATATATTGGAAGGATATGTTTGCACACCGGAAAGGTTTCAGATAGGTTCAGGCATTTTCCGGAGTACCGGGGGTTACCCGAACCCCCCGGGGGGGTTAATGGGCCTTCATGGGTTTTAGTGGAGGAGGAGGAGGCCAAGAGGAGGGGCGCGCCCCCAAGCCCAATCCGAATTGGGGAGGGGGGCCGGCCCCCCTTTCCTTCTTCCCCTCTTCCCTTTCCTTCCCCTCCTAGTTGGACTAGGAAAGGGGGGAACCTACTCCTAGTAGGAGTAGGATTCCCCCCTTGGGGCGTGATGACCCACAAGTATAGGGGATCGCAACAGTTTTTGAGGGTAGAGTATTCAACCCAAATTTATTGATTCGACACAAGGGGAGCCAAAGAATATTCTCAAGTATTAGCAGCTGAGTTGTTAATTCAACCACACCTAGAAACTTAATATCTGCATCAAAGTATTTAGTAGCAAAGTAATATTATAGTAGTGGTAACGGTAGCAAAAGTAATATTTTTGGTTTAATAGTGATTGTAACAGTAGCAACTGAAAAGTAAATAAGCGAAAAACAATATATGAAAAGCTTGTAGGCAATGGATCAGTGATGGATAATTATGTCGAATGCGATCAATCATGCAACAGTTATAACATAGGGTGACACAGAACTAGCTCCAGATCATCAATGCGATGTAGGCATGTATTCCGAATATAGTCATACGTGCTTATCGAAAAGAACTTGCATGACATCTTTTGTCCTACCCTCCCGTGGCAGCGGGGTCCTATTGGAAACTAAGGGATATTAAGGCCTCCTTTTAACAGAGTACCGGACCAAAGCATTAACACATAGTGAATACATGAACTCCTCAAACTACGGTCATCACTGGTAAGTATCCCGATTATTGTCACTTCGGGGTTAACGGATCATAACACATAATAGGTGACTATAGACTTGCAAGATAGGATCAAGAACTCACATATATTCATAAAAACATAATAGGTTCAGATCTGAAATCATGGCACTCGGACTCTAGTGACAAGAATTAAGCATAGCAAAGTCATAGCAACATCAATCTCAGAACATAATGCATACTAGGGATCAAACCCTAACAAACTAACCCGATTACATGACAAATCTCATCCAACCCATCACCGTCCAGCACGCCTATGATGGAATTACTCACGCACGGCGGTGAGCATCATGAAATTGGTGATGGGGGAAGGTTGATGATGATGATGGCGACGGATTCCCCTCTCCGGCGCCCCGAACGGACTCCAGATCAGCCCTCCTGAGAGAGTTTAGGGCTTGGCGGCAGCTCCGTATCGTAAAATGCGATGAATCCTTCTCTCTTATTTTTTTTCTCCCCGAACACGAATATATGGAGTTGGAGTTGAGGTCGGTGGAGCACCAGGGGGGCCACGAGGCAGGGGGGCGCCCAGGGGGGTAGGCGCGCCCCACCCTCGTGGACAGGGTATGGTCCCCCTAGCCTTGATTCTTTCGCCAGTATTTTTTATATATTCCAAAAATAATCTTTGTTGATTTTCAGGTCATTCCGAGAACTTTTATTTCTGCACAAAAATAACACTATGGCTATTCTGCTGAAAACATCGTCAGTCCGGGTTAGTTCCATTCAAATCATGCAAGTTAGAGTCCAAAACAAGGGCAAAAGTGTTTGGAAAAGTAGATACGACGAAGACGTATCAACTCCCCCAAGCTTAAACATTTGCTTGTCCTCAAGTAATTCAGTTGATAAACTGAAAGTGATAAAGAAAAACTTTTACAAACTCTGTTTGCTCTTGTTGTTGTAAATATGTAAATTCAGCATTCAAGTTTTCAGCAAAAATTATGAACTAACCATATTCACAATAACATTTAGGTCTCATGTTTACTCATATCAGTGACATAATCAACTAGCGAGCAATAATAATAAATCTCGGATGACAACACTTTTTCAAAACAATCATAATATGATATAAGAAGATGGTATCTCGCTAGCCCTTTCTGAGACCGCAAAACATAAATGCAGAGAACCCCTGAAGATCAAGGGCTGACTGGATATTGTAATTCGTGGTAAAAGAGATCTAGTCAAGTCATACTCAATGTAAACTAATAATAATACATACAAATGACAGCGGTGCTCTCCAACTGGTGCTTTTTAATAAGAGGATGATGACTCAACATAAAAGTAAATAGATAGGACCTTTGTAGAGGGAAGCAGGGATTTGTAGAGGTGCCAGAGCTCGGTTTTGAAATAGAGATGAATAATATTTTGAGCGGTATACTTTCATTGTCAACATAACAACCGAGAGATCTTGATATCTTCCATGCTACACACATTATAGGCGGTTCCCAAGCAGAATGGTAAAGTTTATACTCCCCCACCACCAACAAGCATTAATCCATGGCTTGCCCGAAACAACGGGTGCCTCCAACTAACAACAATCCTGGGGGGGGGGGGGTTGTTTGCAATTATTTTGATTTGATTTGAGCATGGGACTGGGCATCCCGGTGACCAGCCATTTTTATCGTGAGTGAGGAGCGGAGTCCACTCCTCTTGAGAATAACCCGCCTAGCATGGAGGATACAGACAACCCTGGTTGATACATGAGATATTCGAGCGTACAAAACAGAATGTTTATTTGAAGGTTTAGAGTTTGGCACATACAAATTTACTTGGAACGGCATGTAGATACCGTATATAGGAAGGCATGGTGGACTCATATGGAATAACTTTGGGGTTTATGGAATTGGATGCACAAGAAGTATTCCCGCTTAGTACAAGTGAAGGCTAGAATGGGACTGGGAAGCGACCAGCTAGAGAGCGAACACAGTCATGAACATGCATTAAAATTAATCAACACTGAATGCAAGCATGAGTAGGATCTAATTCACCATGAAGATAAATATCATAGAGGCTATGTTGATTTTGTTTCAACTACATGCGTGAACATGTGCCAAGTCAAGCCACTCGAATCGTTCAAAGGAGGATACCACCCTATCATACCACATCACAACCATTTTAATAGCATGTTGGCACGCAAGGTAAACCATTATAAACTCCTAGTAAATTAAGCATGACATGAGCAACTATAATCTCTAATTGTCATCGCAAACATGTTTCATTCATAATAGGCTGAATCAGGAACAATGAACTTGTTGGGTGATAACCCACAAGTATAGGGGATCGCAACAGCTTTCGAGGGTAGAGTATTCAACCCAAATTTATTGATTCGACACAAGGGGAGCCAAAGAATATTTTCAATTATTCGCAGCTGAGTTTTCAATTCAAGCACACCTGGAAACTTAGTATCTGCAGCAGAGTGTTTAGTAGCAAAGTAATACGATAGTGGTGGTAACAGTAACAAAAGAGTAATGAAAGCAAAGTAATATTTTTGGTATTATGTAGTGATTGTAACAATAGCAACGGGAAAGTAGATAAGCGTAAACCAGTATATGGAAAGCTCGTAGGCATCGGATCAGTGATGGATAATTATGCCGGATGTGGTTCATTATGTAACAGTCATAACATAGGGTGCCACAGAACTAGATCCAATTCATCAATGTAATGTAGGCATGTATTCCGAATATAGTCATACGTGCTTATGGAAAAGAACTTGCATGACATCTTTTGTCCTAACCTCCCGTGGCAGCGGGGTCCTAATGGAAACTAAGGGATATTAAGGCCTCCTTTTAATAGAGAACCGGAACAAAGCATTAGCACATAGTGAATACATGAACTCCTCAAACTACGGTCATCACCGGTAAGTATCCTGATTATTGTCACTTCGGGGTTAACGGATCATAACACTTAATAGGTGACTATAGACTTGCAAGATAGGATCAAGAACTCTCATATATTGATGAAAACATAATAGGTTCAAATCTGAAATCATGGCACTCGGGCCCTAGTGACAAGCATTAAGCATAGCAAAGTCATAGCAACATCAATCTCGGAACATAGTGGATACTAGGGATCAAACCCTAACAAAACTAACTCGATTACATGGTAAATTTCATCCAACCCATCACCGTCCAGCAAGCCTACGATGGAATTACTCACGCACGGTGGTGAGCATCATGAAATTGGTGATGGAGGATGGTTGATGATGACGACGGCGACGAATCCCCCTCTCTGGAGCCCTGAACGGACTCCAGATCAGCCCTCCCGAGAGGTTTTAGGGCTTGGCGGCGGCTCCGTATTGTAAAACGCGATGATTTCTTCTCTCTGATTTTTTTCTCCCCGAAACCAAATATATAGAGTTGGAGTTGAGGTCAGAGGAGCCCCAGGGGGCCCACGAGGTAGGGGGCGTGCCCTAGGGGGGCAGGCATGCCCCCCACCCTCGTGGACAGGTGGTGGGCCCCCTGGTCTTCATCTTTTGCAAGGATTTTTTTATTATTTCCGAATAGATGTTCCGTGAAGTTTCAGGACATTCCGAGAACTTTTGTTTCTGCACATAAATAATAGCAATTCTGCTGAAAACAACGTCAGTCCGGGTTAGTTCCATTTAAATGATGCAAGTTAGAGTCCAAAACAAGGGCAAAAGTGTTTGGAAAAGTAGATACGACGGAGACGTATAAACTCCCCCAAGCTTAAACATTTGCTTGTCCTCAAGCAATTCAGTTGACAAACTGAAAGTCATAAAGAAAAACTTTTACAAACTCTGTTTGCTCTTGTTGTTGTAAATATGTAAAGTCAGCATTCAAGTTTTCAACAAAGATTATGACTAACCACATTCACAATAACGCTTAGGTCTCAAGTTTACTCATATCAATGGCATAATTAACTACCGAGCAATACTAATAAATCTCGGATGACAACACTTTCTCAAAACAATCATAATATGATATAACAAGATGGTATCTCGCTAGCCCTTTCTGAGACCGCAAAACATAAATGCAGAGCACCTTTAAAGATCAAGGACTGACTAGACATTGTAATTCATGGTAAAAGAGATCCAGTCAAGTCATACTCAATGTAAACTAACAATAATGAATGCAAATGACAGCGGTGCTCTCCAACTGGTGCTTTTTAATAAGAAGATGATGACTCAACATGAAAGTAAATAGATAGGCCCTTCGTAGAGGGAAGCAGGGATTTGTAGAGGTGCCAGAGCTCGGTTTTTAAATAGAGATGAATAATATTTTGAGCGGTATACTTTCATTGTCAACATAACAACCAAGAGATGGCAATATCTTCCATGCTACACATATTATAGGCGGTTCCCAAACAGAATGGTAAAGTTTGTACTCCCCCTCCACCAACAAGCATCAATCCATGGCTTGCTCAAAACAACGAGTGCCTCCAACTAACAAGAGTCTCAGGGGGAGTTTTGTTTGCAATTATTTTGATTTGATTTGCATAAAGTATGGGACTGGGCTTCCCGGTGACCAGCCACTTTCTCGTGAGTGAGGAGCGGAGTCCACTCCTCTTGAGAATAACCCGCCTAACATGGAAGATACGGACAGCCCTAGTTGATACATGAGCTGTTCGAGCATACAAAACGGGATATTTATTTGAAGGTTTAGAGGTTGGCACATACAAATTTACTTGGAACGGCAGGTAGATACCGTATATAGGTAGGTATGGTAGACTCATATTGAATAACTTTGGGGTTTATGGAGTTGGATGCACATGCAGTATTCCCGCTTAGTACAGGTGAAGGCTAGCAAAAGACTGGGAAGCGACCAGCTAGAGAGCGACAACATTTATGAACATGCATTAAAATTAATCAACACCGAATGCAAGCATGAGTATGATATAATCCACCATGAACATAATATCGTGAAGGCTATGTTGGTTTTGTTTCAATTACATGCATGAACATGCGCCAAGTCAAGTCAGTTAAATCATTCAGAGGAGGATTCCACCCTATCATACCACATCACAACCATTTTAATAGCATGTTGGCACGCAAGGTAAACCATTATAAGCTCCTAGCTAATCAAGCGTGGCACAAGAAACTATGATCTCTAGTTGTCATTGCAAACATGTTTATTCACAATAGGCTGAATCAGGAATGATGAACTAATCATATTTACAAAAACAAGAGAGGTCGAGTTCATACCAGCTTTTCTCATCTCAGTCAGTCCATCATATATCGTCATAATTGCTTTTCACTTGCACAACCGAACGATGTGAATAATAATAAGAGTGCACGTGCATTGGACTAAGCTGGAATCTGCGAGCATTCAATAAACAGGAGAAGACAAAGCAATATGGGCTCTTGGTTAAATCAACAATAAAGCATATAAGAGCCACTTCAACAATTTAATCATGGTCTTCTCCTACTGACCCCCAAGGAAAAGAAAAGAAATAAAACTATTTACACGGGAAAGCTCCCAACAAGCAAAAGAAGAACGAGAAATATTTTTGGGTTTTCTTTTTAATTATTACTATAGCAAGAAAATTAAACTGATTAAAAGCTACAACTAATTTTTTGGTTTTTCTTAAGGTTTATTAAACACACAAGAAGAAAGCATAAAAGGAAATAAACTAGCATGGATGATACAATTAAAAAGTATGAACACCGGCATCTAGCAATGAGTGTGTGTGAACATAAATGTAATGTCGGTGAGAAATACGTACTCCCCCAAGGTTAGGCTTTTGGCCTAAGTTGGTCTATGGCCACGGCTGGCCTGGCGGATATCCATAATAATAGTTGGGGTCGTACTGCGATGAGGAAGAAGAAGACGCCGATTGCCACTGGCTGGCAATCATCTCCGGATCCCACTGATAGTTAGACTGTCGTGAAGGATCAAATTGTGGTTCCGGTTCTGGCTCCTCGGCTGGTGCAGGGTTCCGGTAGGCGTGAATAGTCGTCAACGGAACAAGGTACGTGCCTACAGTCAAATCAAACAAAGAAGGAGCAGGCAAGGTAATAGTCTCAGGATGATGTTTATTAAAGAACAATTGATATTTAAGCTCTCCTGCCCTATTCTTAATAATAAAACCATGTGCCACCATACTTTTATAATCTAGATAAACACGAGGCAACACTTTTTATTTCTTCTCAGCATGCCTAATAGGTATGTTAAAATGTGCAGCTAGGCGTGTAGCATAGATGCCTCCAAAGATGGGGCCCTTTGTATAGTTCAGACTTAACCGTTTAGCAATACTACCGCCCATACTAAAACTGTTATTACTGTCTAAACCTTGGAGAAAAACAATAATATCAGGGATACTAAGGTTTCCACAGTTTCCGCGACCAATTAAGCAACAACTAGCAAATAATGCAAAGTAACATAAGACAGGAAAATGTATGCTAGTGATTCGTGCATCGGAAACCTTCCTAGTTTCCCCTACAGTGATAGTATCAATAAATCCCTCCACATCATCATGATGTCGTTCTTCTGTCTTGCCCTCAAAAGGGACTAAACAAATTCGACAAAAATCATAAAGTGACATCTCCTTATGCTCATCATATAAATGAAACTCCACCGTATGTGGTGAGTTCCTAGAATGGAAATGAAAGTTTTGCACAAAGGTATTTGTGAGTAAGAGATACTGATCGCATTGGTCGTGGAGGAAGGCGGTGAGGCCTGCATTATGAGCCAATTCATGAAAATCTTCATAAATCCCGGCTGCTCTCAAGAAATCCTCGGAAGGCCATTCACACGCCCGAACCTCCGCGGTGTGCGGCAAATTATACTTAGGCTTCGGTGCCTTTTCCTTCGAGCTTTGGCTCGATGAGCCCCTCAATAATCTCCTCATCATTTTCTATAAAATTCTGAAATTTTTGTAACTTAAAAATAAAAGTAAACCAAACTCAATAATATTGATAGCAACCACTCCTACAAGTGCCTAGGGCCTATATCATGCATCAAAACTACTTTTGACCATATAAATTTGTCATGCAAGCTCAAGAACAGGGTCACCTAAGCAACAAAAATTTGCAATGAATAAAGCATTAGAACAAAAACTAATTGGACCAATGGAGGAGTCACATACCAAGGAACAATCTCCCCAAGCAGTTTTGTGAGAGGTGCTTTGAGCAAGGAGATCGAAAATGGCAGCAAAAAGGGCTGGAACTCGTGCTTGAGTTGGTTTTTCGTGTTTGTGGGAGGAAGAAGAAGAGGATGGGTGAAAGGATAAGTGGAGGAGGGCCATCGTGGGCCCACGAGGCAGGGGGGTGCGCCTAGGGGGGTAGGGTGCGCCCTCCACCCTCGTGACCAGGTGGCAGCTCCCCCCGCGGTAATTTTTGCACCATAAATCCTCAAATATTCCCGAAAAAATCATATTAAATTGGCATGTCATTCTTAGGACTTTTATTTTCGGGACATTTTTATAGTGCACGGATAATTCAGATAACAGACAGAAAAATACTTTTTTTTATTTAATATAATAACATAAAGTATATAGGGGGTACAGAAGGTTGTGCTTCTAGTTTCATCCATCTCATGCTCATCAAAAGGAATCCACTAACAAGGTTGATCAAGTCTTGTTAACAAACTCATTCCGATTAACATGAAACCGAAGAAATTTCGAATAACACTAGGTTACCTCAACGGGGATATGCACATCCCCAATAATAAGTATATCATATTTCTTCTTGACAGTAGGAAGATGAAATTCAAAACCTCCAAATATAATCGATGGAATTTTTCCCATAGAGTTGATACTATGAACTTGAGGTTGTTTCCTCGGAAAGTGTACCATATGCTCATTACCATTAACATGAAAAGTGACATTGCCTTTAGTGCAATCAATAACAGCCCCTGCAGTATTCAAAAAGGGTCTTCCAAGAATAATAGACATACTATCGTCCTCGGGAATATCAAGAATAACAAAGTCCGTTAAAATAGTAACGTTTGCAACTACAACAGGCACATCCTCACAAATACCGACAGGTATAGCCGTTGATTTATCAGCCATTTGCAAAGATATTTCAGTAGGTGTCAACTTATTCAAATCAAGTCTACGATATAAAGAGAGAGGCATAACACTAACACCAGCTCCAAGATCACATAAAGCAGTTTTAACATAGTTTCTTTTAATGGAGCATGGTATAGTTGGTACACTGGGATCTCCAAGTTTCTTTGGTATTCCACCCTTTAAAGGATAATTAGCAAGCATGATGGAAATTCCAGCCTCCGGTATCTTTCTTTTATTTGTAACAATATCTTTCATGTACTTAGCATAAGGATTCATTTTGAGCATATCAGTCAATCGCATACGCAAAAAGATACGTCTAATCGTTTCAGCAAAGCGCTCAAAATCCTCATCATCCTTTTTCTTGGATGGTTTGGGAGGAAAAGGCATGGGTTTATGAACCCAAGGTTCTCTTTCTTTACCATGTTTCCTAGCAACAAAGTCTTTCTTATCATAACGTTGATTCTTTGATTGTGGGTTATCAAGATCAACAACAGGTTCAATTTCTACATCATTATCATTACTAGGCTGAGCATTATTATGAACATCATCATTAACATTTTCATTAGGTTTATGTTCATTGCCAAATTGTGTTTCAGCATCAGACATAGAAATATCATTTGGATTCTCAGGTGTTTCAGCAATAGGTTCACTAGAAGCATGCAAAGTACTATCATTTTTATTTCTCTTCCTTTTAGAAGGACTAGGTGCATCAACGTTGTTTCTCTGAGAACCCTACTCAATTCTCTTAGGGTGGCCCTTGGGATACAAAGGTTCTTGAGTCATTCTACCATTTCTAGTAGCCACTTTAACAGCATAATCATTTTTCTTACTATTCATCTCATTGAGCAATTCCTTTTGAGCTTTAAGTACTTGTTCTACTTGAGTGGTAAGCAAAGAAGCATGTTTGCTAACAAGTTTAAGTTCACCTCTAATATTAGCCATATAATCACCCAAGTATTTAATCCTATCAGCATCTTGTTTTAATTGTCTACAAAATAAGCATTGAAGTCTTCTTGCTTAAACATAAAATTATCAAACTCATCCAAGCATTGACTAGCAATTTTAGAAGGGGGGGGGGTTCAGCTTTATCATATCTATAGAGAGAATTTACCTTTACTACCTGTGTCGGGTTATCGAGGTCTGGAGGTTCTTCAATAAATAAAGGATTAAGATCATATGTTTCTTCAATAGGCGGTAAATTAAGACCATGTATTTCTTCAATAGGAGGTAAATTCTTAACATCTTCAGCTTTAATACCTTTTCTTCCATAGATTTCTTTGCCTCTTGCATATCTTCGAGACTAAGAAATAGAACACCTCTCTTCTTCGGAGTTGGTTTAGGAATAGCATCATTAATTGGAGCAGGAGCTGGCTCAGGAGGTGCCCAATTATTTTCATTTGTCAACATATTATTCAATAAGATTTCAGCTTCATGCGGTGTTCTTTCCCTGAAAATAGAACCAACACAACTATCCAGGTAATCCCTGGAAGCATCGGTTAGTCCATTGTAAAAGATATCAAGTATTTCATTTTTCTTAAGAGGATGATCATGCAAAGCATTAAGTAATTGGAGAAGCCTCCCCCAAGCTTGTGGGAGACTCTCTTCTTCAGTTTGCACAAAATTATATATATATATATATCCCTTAAAGCAGCTTGTTTCTTATGAGCAGGGAAATATTTAGCAGAGAAGTAATAAATCATATCCCGGGGACTACACACACAACCAGGATCAAGAGAATTAAACCATATCTTAGCATCACCCTTTAATGAGAACGAACATATTTTAAGGATATAAAAGTAACGAGTTCTCTCATCGTTAGTGAACAGGGTGGCTATATCATTTAATTTAGTAAGATGTGCCACAACAGTTTTAGATTCATAGCCACGAAAAGGATCAGATTCAACCAAAGTAATTATATCAGGATCAACAGAGAATTCATAATCCTTATCAGTAACAAAGATATGTGAAGTAGCAAAATCAAGGTCATGTTTCATCCTAGCATTTAGAGATTGCTTATTCCATTTAGCTAATAACCTCTTAAGTTCATAACTATCTTTGCAAGCTAAAATAGCTAAAGAAGCTTCTTTATCAAAAACATAACCTTTAGGAATAACGGGCAAGTCTTCACCATCACTTTCATCAATATTATCAGATTCAATATTTTCATTCTCTCTAGCCCTAGCAAGTTGTTCATCAAGAAATTCACCAAGTGGCACAGTAGTATCAAGCATAGAAGTAGTTTCATCATAAGTATCATGCATAGCAGAAGTAACATCATCAATAACATGCGACATATCAGAAGGAATAGCAGAAGCAGGTTTAGGTGTCACAATCTTACTCATAACAGAAGGTGAATCAAGTGCAGAGCTAGATGGCAGTTCCTTACCTCCCCTTGTAGTTGAGGGATAAATTGTTGTCTTAGCGTCTTTCAAATTCTTCATAGTGTCCAGCAGATATAAATCCCAAGTGACTCAAAGAATAGAGCTATGCTCCCTGGCAACGGCGCCAGAAATTAGTCTTGATAACCCACAAGTATAGGGGATCGCAACAGCTTTCGAGGGTAGAGTATTCAACCCAACTTTATTGATTTGACACAAGGGGAGCCAAAGAATATTCTAGAGTATTAGCAGCTGAGTTGTCAATTCAACCACACCTGGAAACTTAGTATCTACAGCAGAGTGTTTAGTAGCAAAGTAATACGATAGTGGTGGTAACGGTAACAAAAGAGTAATGAAAACAAAGTAATATTTTTGGTATTATGTAGTGATTGTAACAATAGCAACGGGAAAGTAAATAAGCGTAAACCAGTATATGGAAAGCTCATAGGCATCGGATCAGTGATGGATAATTATGCCGGATGTGGTTCATCATGTAACAGTCATAACATAGGGTGACACAGAACTAGCTCCAATTCATCAATGTAATGTAGGCATGTATTCCGAATATAGTCATACGTGCTTATGGAAAAGAACTTGCATGACATCTTTTGTCCTACCCTCCCGTGGTAGCGGGGTCCTAATGGAAACCAAGGGATATTAAGGCCTCCTTTTAATAGAGAACAGGAACAACGCATTAGCACATAGTGAATACATGAACTCCTCAAACTACGGTCATCACCGGTAAGTATCCCGAGTATTGTCACTTCGGGGTTAACAGATCATAACACATAATAGGTGACTATAGACTTGCAAGATTGGATCAAGAACTCTCATATATTGATGACAACATAATAGGTTTAGATCTGAAATCATGGCACTCGGGCCCTAGTGACAAGCATTAAGCATAGCAAAGTCATAGCAACATCAACCTCAGAACATAGTGGATACTAGGGATCAAACCCTAACAAAACTAACTCGATTACATGGTAAATCTCATCCAACCCATCACCGTCCAGCAAGCCTATGGTGGAATTACTCACACACGGCGGTGAGCATCATGAAATTGGTGATGGAGGATGGTTGATGATGACGACGGCGATGAATCCCCCTCTCCTGAGCCCCGAACGGACTCCAGATCAGCCCTCCCGAGAGGTTTTAGGGCTTGGCGGTGGCTCCGTATCGTAAAATGCGATGATTTCTCTTCTCTAATTTTTTTCTCCCCGAAACCAAATATATAGAGTTGGAGTTGAGGTCGGAGGAGCTCCAGGGGGCCCACGAGGTAGGGGGCGCGCCCTAGGGGAGCAGACGTGCCGCCCCCCCTCGTGGATAGGTGGTGGGCCTCCTGGTCTTCATCTTTTGCAAGGATTTTTTATTATTTCTGAATAGATGTTCCATGAAGTTTCAGGACATTCCGAGAATTTTTGTTTCTGCACATAAATAACACCATAGCAATTCTGCTGAAAACAGCGTCAGTCCGGGTTAGTTCCATTCAAATCATGCAAGTTAGAGTCCAAAACAAGGGCAAAAGTGTTTGGAAAAGTAGATACGACGGAGACGTATCATTGGGGAACATAGTAATTTCAAAAAAATCCTACGCACATGCAAGATCATGGTGATGCATAGCAACAAGAGGGAGAGTGTCATCCATGTACCCTCGTAGACCATTAAGTGGAAGCGTTATGACAACACGGTTGATGTAGTCGTACATCTTCACGATCGACCGATCCTCAGTACCAAACATACGGCACCTCCGCGTTTAGCACACGTTCAGCTCAGTGACGTCCCGAGAACTCACGATCCAGTAGAGCCCGGGGGAGAGTTTCATCAGCACGACGGCGTGGTGACGATGTTGATGAAGCTACCGTCACAGGGCGTCGCCTAAGCACCGCTACAGTATGACCGAGGTGGATTATGGTGGAGGGGTCACCACACACGGCTGGGAGAGATCAATGATCAACTTGTGTGTCCTAGGGTGCCCCTGCCCCCGTATATAAAGGAGCAAGGGGGGAGGCCGTCCGGCCCTATAGGGCGCGCCAGGAGGAGGAGTCCTCCTCCTAGTAGGAGTAGGACTCCCCTCTTTCTTACTCCTACTAGGAGGGGGAAAGGAAGGGGAGAAGGAGAAGGAAAGGGGGCGCCCCCCTCCTAGTCCAATTCGGGCCAAAGGGGGAGGGGGCGCGCGGCCTGCCCTAGCCGGCCCCTCTCTCTCTCTCCACTAGGGCCCAACAATGCCCATTAACCCCCGGGGGGTTCCGATAACCCCTCCGGCACTCCGGTAAAATCATGATTTCACCCGGAACTCTTCCCATGTCCAAATGTAGCCTTCCAATATATCAATATTTATGTATCGACCATTTCAAGACTCCTCGTCATGTCCGTGATCATATCCGGGACTCCAAACTACCTTCGGTACATCAAAAGATATAAACTCATAATACCGATCATCACAGAACTTTAAGCGTGCGGACCCTACGGGTTCGAGAACTATGTAGACATGACCAAGACACGTCTCCAGTCAATAACCAATAGCAGAACCTAGATGCTCATATTGGTTCCTACATATTCTATGAAGATCTTTATCGGTCAAACCGCATAACAACATACGTTGTTCCCTTTGTCATCGGTATGTTACTTGCCCGAGATTCGATCGTCGATATCTCAATACCTAGCTCAATATCGTTATCGGCAAGTCTCATTACTCGTTCTGTAATGCATCATCCCGCAACTAGCTCATTAGTTGCATTGCTTGCAAGGCTTATAGTGATGTGCATTACCGAGAGGGCCCAGAGATACCTCTCCGACAATCGGAGTGACAAATCCTATTCTTGATCTATGCCAACTCAACAAGTACCATCGGAGACACCTGTAGAGCACCTTTATAATCACCCAGTTACGTTGTCACATTTGGCAGCACACAAAGTGTTCCTCCAGTAATCGGGAGTAGCATAATCTCATAATCATAGGAACATGTATAAGTCATGAAGAAAGAAATAGCAGTAAACTTAAACGATTAAGTGCTAAGCTAACAAAATGGGTCAAGTCAATCACATCATTCTACTAATGATGTGATCCCGTTAATTAAATGACAACTCATGCCTATGGCTAGGAAACTCAACCATCTTTGATCAACGAGTTAGTCAAGTAGAGGCATACTAGTGACACTATGTTTGTCTATGTATTCACACATGTATTATGTTTCCGGTTAATACAATTCTATCATGAATAATAAACATTTTTCATGATATGAGGAAATAAATAATAACTTTATTATTGCCTCTAGGGCATATTTCCTTCAGTCTCCCACTTGTAGCAGAGTCAATAATGTAGATTAGACAATAATGATTCTAACACCCATGGAGTCTTCGTGTTGATCGTGTTTTGCTCGTGGAAGAGGCTTAGTCAATGGGTCTGCAACATTCAGATCCGTATGTATCGTGCATATCTCTATGTCTCCCACGTGGACTTGATCCCGGATGGAATTGAAGTATCTCTTGATGTGCTTGGTTCTCTTGTGAAATCTAGATTCCTTTGCCAAGGCAATTGCACCAGTATTGTCACAAAAGATTTTCATTGGACCTGATGCACTAGGTATGACACCTAGATCAGATATGAACTCCTTCATCCATACTCCTTCATTTGCTGCTTCCGAAGCAGCTATGTACTCCGCTTCACACGTAGATCCCGCCACGACGCTTTGTTTACAACTGCACCAACTGACAGCTCCACCGTTCAATATAAACACGTATCCGGTTTGTGATTTAGAATCGTCCGGATCGGTGTCAAAGCTTGCATCAGCGTAACCATTTACGACGAGCTCTGTGTCACCTCCATAAACGAGGTGTGCCTTGCTAGGCCGCCAGGTGGGCCGGCTGGTGGGTTAGGTGGGCTGCTCCAGGCGAGTTCCTGTTCTTTCTCTCCTTTTCTGTTTTTTCATTTATTTATTATTTCTATAATTTCAGGGCTTTATTAAAAATGCCAGGGCATTACCATAAATCATAAAATTAATCATGGCCACTACTTAGAATATATCCGACAGCAAACATTTTAGTTTATGATTATTTGAGCATTTAAAATATTTTATAGCATTTAAATGCCCAAATGCAAATACTATAAGGACTAATCCAATGACCTTAGATGTCCTAGAAAAATGTGCACCATTTTTGTCAAAGGTTTTAACCCAAAACAAAAAGGGTGGGCTTTTTAGAAGGGCATTTCAGGTTCATTGAAAAAGTTTTTTAGTAAATCCTAGTTGTTCCAGGGGGGTGCTGGGGGTTTTGTCATCCCCATTTCAAAATTAAGAGAAAAACAAACATGATGCACACTCTAATGCTTGAACTAGCTAGGGTGTGACAACTCACCCCCACTCAAAAGAATCTCGTCCCGAGATTTAGGATCCTCCGGGAAGAAGGTGGGGTACTCGAGTCAAAGACGATCCTCCCTTTCCCAAGTGGCTTCTTTCTCAGATTGGTGTGACCATTGAACCTTGAGAAACTTGATATTATGACGTCGAGTGGTATGCTTGGCTTGATCAAGGATACGAACGGGATATTCCCGATATGAGAGGTTATCTTGTAGATCAAGCATTTCGTGGTCCACTCCACGGATAGGATCTGCGAAGCAACACCTGAGTTGTGAAACGTGGAAGACATCGTGAACTCTGGAAAGATGCGAAGGTAGTTCCAATTGGTAGGAAACTTCTCCTCGTTTGGCAAGAATGCGAAAGGGTCCGATGTAGCGAGGAGCCAATTTGCCTTTGATACCGAAACAATGGGTTCCCTTTAACGGAGTAACCCGAAGGTAAGCCTTCTCGCCGACTTCAAAAGTCATGAGCTTATGTTTACGATCATATTGGCTCTTTTGACGAGATTGGGCTGTTTTCAATTTCTCACAAATAACGCGAACCTGCTTTTCTGCTTCCTGAATCATATCCGGGCCAAAGAGTTGTCTTTCCCCGGTTTCTGACCAGTTAAGAGGCGTTCGACATTTTCGTCCATAGAGAACTTCGAAAGGAGCCTAGCCCAAGCTAGCTTGATAACTATTGTTATAAGCAAACTCCGCGAATGGAAGGCAATTCTCCCAACCCATTCCGAACGAGATGACAGAAGCTCGGAGCATATCTTCCAGAATTTGATTGACTCGCTCTACTTGACCACTTGATTGAGGATGGAAGGCGGTGCTAAAAGAGAGACGAGTTCCCATAGCATTTTGGAAACTTTCGCAAAATCGAGAGGTGAAGAGACTCCCACGGTCTGAGTTAATTTCCAATGGGACACCATGAAGAGACACTATTCGGGAGATGTACAAGTCAGCTAGCTGGCTAGCGGTGATACTCTCACGAACAGGTAGGAAATGGGCTACCTTGGAAAGACGGTCGATCACGACGAAGATGGCATTATTCCCTCTCTTGGTCCTGGGAAACCCAGTGATGAAATCCATACTGATTTTATCCCATTTCCACTTGGGAATAGCCAAAGGTTGAAGGGTGCCAGCAAGCCGTTGATGCTCTGCTTTAACACGACAACAAACGTCGCAATTAGCAATGTATTGAGCGATTTCTCTCTTCATCCTTGTCCACCAAAACCTCTGGCGTAGGTCTTGATACATTTTAGTACTACCGGGATGAATGGTGAGAGGGGATTCATGAGCTTCCTTAAGGATCAGCCGCCTCAGGTTTTGTGCCTTTGGAACCACTAGGCGATTTCGAAAGTATAAGACACCTTGATCATCAATGGAGAAACAATTCGTGACTCCTTTCTTAATGCTTCTCTTAATATGGGAGATTCCCGGATCTACCTTCTGTGCCTTGATGATCTGATCCGTAAGGGTAGGTTTCGCCACCAGTGTGGATAGGAATCCTCGAGAAACAATGTGCAGATTGAGCTTACGAAATTCCTTGTGGAGAAGTGGTTGACTTTGTTGTAACATCAGGTTGTTACAATAGGATTTACGGCTTAGTGCATCAGCCATGACATTGGCTTTGCCTAGGGTGTAAGTTATTCCTAAGTCATAATCTGAGATCAACTCGACCCAACATTGTTGCCTGAGATTCAAATCTGGTTGGGTGAAGATATATTTCAAACTTTGGTGATCGGTGAAGATCTCGCAATGATTACCGAGGAGGTAATGTTGCCAAGTTTTAAGTGCATGGACTACAGCTGCAAGCTCTAGATCATGTGTGGGATAATTTTCCTCATGTGGGTGTAATTGCTGTGAAGCATAGGCAATTACCTCATGATCTTGCATGAGTATGCAACCTAGTCCTTGTCGCAAGGCGTCGCAATAGATAATAAAGTCCTTGGAGAAATCTGGTGGTACCAGTACGGGAGCAGATGTCAGTTGTCTTTTTAGTTCCTGAAAGCTGAACTCGCACTGTGGAGTCCACTCGAACTTTTTATCTTTCTTGAGGAGTTCAGTTAGAGGTTTAGCAACCTTGGAGAAATTCTCGACGAAGCGGCGACAGTAGCTCGCTAAGCCAAGGAAGCTCCGGACTTGCTTGACCGTCTTAGGTGGAGTCCAATCGAGGACGGCTTGAACTCGCTCGGGATTGACAGCAATACCCTTACCAGAGATTACATGGCCTAGATAGGTCACTTCTGGCAACCCAAATTCACACTTGGAGAATTTGGCATAAAGGCGATGCTCTCGAAGTTTCATCAATACCAGCCTTAGATGTTCGGCATGTTCCTCTTCATTCTTGGAGTACATGAGTATGTCATCGAGATAAACTACGACGAATTTATCCAAATACTCCATGAAGACCGAGTTCATTAACCGGGAGAAAGTGGCTCGGGCATTGGTTAAACCAAAGGACATAACGGTGTACTCGTATTGGCCATAACGGGTAACAAAGGCCGTTTTGGGAATGTCCCCATTTCTGATTTTGATCTGATGGTAGCCTAACCTCAAATCCATCTTGGAAAAGACTGAGGATCCAGCGAGCTGATCATACAGATCGTTGATCCTGGGAAGCGGATACTTGTTCTTGATAGTGACCAAGTTGACAGGTCGGTAATCTACAACCATCCGATCCGTTCCATCCTTCTTCTTGACAAAGAGGACGGGGCAAGCCCAAGGAGAGGAACTAGGACGGATGAAACCCGTTTTCAAGGACTCATCGAGTTGATTCTTAAGCTCGGCTAGTTCTAAGGGTGCCATCTTATAGGGTCTCCTAGAAATTGGAACGGTTCCTGGAACAAGGTCTATCACGAACTCGACATCCCTGTCAGGTGGAACACCAGGCAGTTCTTCGGGAAAGACATCCGGGAAGTCTCGGACTACCGGAACATCCTCAAGGTCTGGAAGGGGGGTGGCGTTCAGGGAGTAAAGCTGGCGCTTGGCCACTTGAGTTAAGACATTGACTGTCTTGCCCGATGGATGAGTAAGTTGAACGGTTCTAGTGGCACAATCAATCTTAGCATAATGAGCTGACATCCAGTCCATACCCACGATGATGTTTATGTCCGAGGACTTGAGAGCTATTAAGGATGCAAGGAAGACAAGTCTATTGACAAGAATTTCGTTCCCATGGCTTACTCTAGAAGTTTGCCATTTGGAACCCGGGGTTTGAATTACCATGGAAGTGGGCATGTCACAGAATGTCATGTTATGCAATCGAGCATAGTTCTCGGATATGAATGAATGAGATGCTCCAGTATCAAAAAGAACAGATGCCGGATGGCAGTTAACAAGGAGCGTACCAAGGACGACGTTAGGATCCTCGTGAGCCTCCTCGGCTGAGACATAGTTGACATGGCCACGTGCAGTGGTGACCGGCTTGGCGTACAATGTCTTTCCCGCTGGCTAACCACGGCCAACAAACTTTCTAGATTGATTGGGGTTGTTGTTCTGGGGACACTCTCGGCTATAGTGACCCGGCTCTCCACACTTGAAACACGTCACCACACTAGGACGTGGAGCAGCATTAGCAGCGGGGCCACCATAGGGCTTGGGCGGTGCAAACTGCTGGTTGGGACGAGGCGCCTCAAAGGGTGGCCTTGGAATGAACCTGGGTGGCAGTGTCGTGCTTGGAATGCACACCCGGCGCTTCTAAGCTCCAGAGCCGGATGAAGAGCCAAAATCACGGGAGTGCTTGCGTGAAGCGTCATAATCAGTCTGGCCTGTCTCAGCGCTGATGGCTTTATTGACCTACTTCTGAAAGGATGTGCACTCGTGCAGACGAAGATCGCGGCGAAGCTCAGGGCTAAGTCCCTTGCGGAACCTTGCCTGCTTCTTAGCATCGGTAGATACTTCTTCAGGAGCATATTGTGCCAGATTCCCAAATTCACGACTATATGCATCCACAGTCAGTCTTCCTTGGGTGAAATTGCAGAACTCTTCCCTCTTGTGATCCATGAGACCTTCTGGAATGTGATGCTCACGGAAAGCCTCACTGAATTCAGCCCAAGTAGTAATTTGGCCGACCGGGCGCATAGCTTCGAAGTTTTCCCACCAAAGGCTAGCAGGGCCTTCGAGGTGATAGGCAGCATAAGTAACCTTGTCGGCTTCGGCTACGTTGGCGGAACGTAGCTTGTGGGTGATGCTGCGAAGCCAGTCATCCGCGTCGAGGGGCTCGACAGAATGGTTAAACTTTGATGGGTACAACTTGATAAAGTCATTGATTGACACCAAGTCATTTCGCTGATGGCGTGCATTGTTCTGCTCAATCCGCTCTAGTAGGCGGTTAGTCTCACACTTGTTTCTTTCTGCCTCCAGCATCACTTCGGCCAGAGAAGGCGGGTGAGGCAGATTTTCACCCCTAGCTGCACTGGCTTCCCCCTGCTCCGGGGCAGCAGGGTTGCTGCGAGTGTTGACCATCCTAGGAGAAAACAAGACAACGGTTTAGATAAGGATGGCTCAAACTTAGCAAGGAAGTGCAGAATGTAATGGATAAGACGGAATGCAGAGATGTTCATCCGTATGTCATGGTAATATAGAACTGCCATATATATACCAACGGTCATACACACCATACATAGTTTAGTACAATCCCAGGCTACAGTACAACTATGATGAAAGACGTTACATCTCATCAGAGGCATTCCAAGCTCCTATACATTATTTGTCTACACCTCCGGAATTGATTACACACAAAGTCATATTCCACAAGTCACGCAGGACAGTGGAGATACAACTATTACAATACTAGTGATACTACTACTAACTCAGACAGCTCCGTAGTAGTCCTCATAGAAGTCACCTCCATAGCCTGGAAGTTCAACGTGATCATCCGGGAACAGACGGTCCTAAGGAGCTTGTGGACCAAAGGGACTAGGATGAGGTCTTGGACCAACAAACGGTGGCCTGCGGGGACCACGGGGAGGGGTGATGCCTCCCACATCACGCCAATCCACCATGTCTAGCAGAGCAGATCTCACAGGATACAGATCCTTGTATCCATACATCCAGCTTGCACCATAGGTGCAAACCGAGTCAATGTGGCCCAATGATCAGCACGGGTGTTGAAAAGCTCCAGCCTCAAGGCCCGATTCTCTCGGTCCTTATCTTCGAGCATCTCGGCAGTGGTACGAGTTAATGAGTCCTCCTGAGTGGAGTCAGCATAGATAGCCTGAAGATACCCTTGCGCTCCCGGGAGTGAAGCTGGCATGTAACGGAAGTCGGTGTTCCGAAGCAGGCCAGTCCGGACTCGCATGATGGTCATCATGGAATAGGCAGCATCCTGCACAGCCATCTCAACAGTAACCCCAAGTCCATAGGAATAGTGGAGGGGCTCGGTAGATCCAGGATAAGAAGGAAATATCCTGACGGTGCAGAAATGTTGTCTTTGATTAAAGTCTCGGAACTGCTCTTCGACAGTGTATTCGGGATACCAACGGTAACCCGTCTCGATCATTACCCGGACTAACATAGCAGTATGACCGGGCACATCAAGGCACCGGGTCAGGCGAACCACTTGATTTTGAGCACGAGTGGCCATTTGAAAGTACAACCACAATGCAAAGACATTAGAATTTCTAGGGAAAATTGGATAGCATAACAGCTGTAAATGCTCTGAAAGAGATTTGAGACATCCACAACAGTTTGCAATACCACTCAACAACATCATATCAAGGTTCTGATTCAACTGGCAACATACCAAAAGTAGTAGAAACTGTACTAAGGCTTGTAACAACAATCCTATAAGCTACTACGGATTAGTAACACGTGAACCTGATAGAAGGAGAGAGCCTAGTCCTTAACCCATGTTGAATAAGAAGAAAATGACTCAGATCAGAGGGCATAAGATAAAGGAGTAAAAAGAGCCTTACGTTCCCTCCCACAATCAATTCCCCTACATATAACTAAAGCATTTCTAGACTCGAGATCGACCAGTTTGGCTCAACGAACATACAGGCAGTCCGGCTCTGATGCCAACGCTGTCAGGACCCCGATTCTAAGTCACATCGATCTAGCCGGTAACACCTCATATCACATTGCGGCCTCACGCATGGTATCCCCACGGGTGTCGCCTTACCATGGCCCGGGACTGTTTGCGCCTTTTGGCTCACGTATATGATAGTGTCGCTAGCATCCATATGACAGAGAACCCGGGCCGACATGGCTAGTCGTGAACCCAAAGCGGCACAGACCTATGGAGACAGGCATACATGAATCACATCGAGCATGTCGGTCATCAGCGAGTGAATCCGGGCTGTAGCACTGGACTAACAGGACTTCGGGGAACCCGGGCTGTAGCAGGCTAGGCAGGACTCCGGATGTCACCGCGTGACATTTCCCCGAAGGGACAGACATAGGAACGAAGCGAAACACATGCCGGCCAATCAAGTGTCCTGAGCAGTAGTGCTGGGCTAGCAGGACTCCGGTGAACCGGGCTGTAGCGGACTACTATGGCTCGAGGAACACTAGACTACATTTCCCCATAAGAAAAGCTGCCAAGGATAAACAACTAGATTGTCGGATCCCACTCATACCAAGCATTTCAATCATACACACAATATGCCCGATATGAGTACATACAACATGGCATCACAACAAAACTCTACAACTCAAGTACTTTATTTAAAGGCTCCAGAGAGCCACACATAACATGTTCATATAGGTAGGGTCACATGACCCGACACTCAAGTCATACAAGCATACAAGCACATGCGGAAGTAAATAGTCTGAGTACAGACACTAGAAAGCAAGAAGGCTTCCGAAGCCTGTCTATCTACATAGGGCCCTCCGTGGCCAGGATCACCACCTGGGTGGCTAGTCACTCGTCGACATCAAGGTCTACATAAAACCCATCGGAGGGGGCGGTGTTGTCGTCTGAAAAAAATAAATAAGCAAACATGAGTACAACGGTACTCAACAAGTCTTACATCAGATCCTAATATACATGCTCATTCTCAAGAAGGTGGTGGGGTTATTGCACCAAGCCAGCTTTGACTCTTGGCTAAACTATCCTACGGAACTCTACTAGTAAAAATAGTTTTCGCACACGAGTCCACTACTCACCAACACAATTCTCCATCGGGGATCCTCCCTCGTCATCCTATGAGGGGTCATCCTCGGTACTCACACTTATCTTGAGTCTTTTAGTAGTATCCATTAGCTTGTCTATGAACTGTATAGGCAACCAAGTAGTCCTTTACCGTGGACGCGGCTATTCGAATAGTTTTATACCCTACAGGGTGTACTTATTCATACACGCTTTCACCACTTACCGCCATTTACACGACATGTACTCGGCAACCTTCAAGCGGAAGCCCAACGAGGGTGTCGGCCACGGCCTACCCAAACACTCAAGTCTCTAGTCCAGGTATATCGCCTATCCAGGTTCCCTCTGCAGGGAGTCCGGCTGAGGTTTCCACATACGGCCCCGAATGATGTGAACAGGGTTCCCGAGACACCAAACGGGTGACTCGGTACACCGTGCCATGGTGTATCTACCGCAACATAGCCCACCCCTAGGGTCAGCGCTACGCACGGCCACCAACACATAACCTACAAACACCAGAAACTATTTGCAACTCCTGGACAGAGTACTAGGGTGAATAAGAAGCCGAGAGGGTCCATTGGTTTCGGGCCCAACGTATGGTAGTAACTGCATCTTAAATCACACATACAGATCTCAGTTCTTATGGACGGCCTCAATGAAACAACCCACCATGTACTCCTACATGGCCTCTCATCGATACCTTTACCAAATCATGTTCATCACATCCCTCACATTACCGATATAACCATTCCACTCTAGCCCATCACCCAGATGGACCAGACCTGACACAACTCTAAGCATAGCAGGCATATCAAGGTAGGAAACACATACATGGCTCAATCAACTCCTACACATGCTAGTGGGTTTCATCTAGTTACTGTGGCAATGACAGGTCATGCAGAGGATAAGGGTTCAACTACCGTAGCACACATCAGTTTGAATCGCGTTGTCTTAATGCAGTAAATAAGAGCAGAAGCGAGAATATGGGTTTGTATCGGAATGATCAATGGTTGCTTGCATGTTGTAGTGGTAGTAGGGTACTGCCCTTTAGACGGATACTCGGGGTTATCCTCGGAGGCAGAACCTACCACGAAAGACACATCAAACATAATCAACACATGACAATATGCAACAATATGATGCATGCTATGACATGGCAAAATGAATGTGTCTTGGCCTAATGCAAGCTAAAACAGGATGGAATGAACTCATTTGAATCAAAGATTCAAATGTTAGCTCATTTAACATGGTCTTATTAGTGCATTACCTTATTCTGCTTAAATAGCAAGGTTAACTTGTTGAAACCATTACAGATGGATAGATTGAATTTTTCTAATCATTTTTCATATATAAATCTTGGCATTTGGAGCTATGGTTGATTTTCAATGATTTTTAGAAGTTTTGGCTATTTTCTGGAATTTCCTATTAAAGAATAAATCCAGTAATTGAATTAATGCGTCAGCATGACATAGGTGTGACGTCAGCGGGTCAACTGGGCCGGCCAGGTCAAACCTGACTGGTGGGCCCTGTCTGTCAGTGACTCAGCTAATTAACAGAATTCAATTAACACTAATTAACTGTCAGGGGGGCCTCGGCCCACATGTCAGTGACTAAATTAATTAAATTTAGTTAAAACTAATCCTAAACTAATTAGCAGACCGGCCCCACCTGTCATAGACTCAGGGGGTCAACCTAGGCCCACACGAAGTCGAACAGGGTCAACTCGCCGGCGTCTAGCCGCCAGTGAGGCCAGACGCGGCGGAGCAGCGCGGGATTTGCAGTCCGGCGAACAAAAGGGCGGCGGAGACTATCTACGTGATGCGGGGAGGAAGCCGTGTCGAGTGGTGGCAGTGGGTGGAGCTGGGGTGGCTGGACACATCGCCAGCGACGAGTTTGGCGGCGGCCGGAGCTCGGGTAAGGTTGAACTAGTCGCTAGGGGGCACGGGGAGGCGCGTGGTTTGGTGCGTTGAGCTCCTGGAGGTGCGGTAGGACTAGTGGACAGGGTGGCGCGGCCATTGGGTGGCCGGAGCCCCGTCAGCGACGAGCTCCGCGGCGGTGCGTGCGGGTGAGCTACGTGCAGTCGCTACGGGGCTCGAGAGGGAGAACGAAGAGGGTGGGGGTGGCTGAGCTCACGGGGGTCTCGTCGAGGTAGTCAGAGAGGTCGGGGATGAGCTGATGCGGCAGGGACGGCGAAGGGGATCTCCGGGGGCCGGAGTTGAGGACGAGCTCGGTGCAGCGTCTCCGGGGCGAGCGAGCGCTCGGGGCTCGGCCTACTCGATGTAGTCGACGACGGCGGAGTTCATGGACACGATGGCGCGGCGCGAGGACGACGGAGGGCGCGGCTACGATGACGGTGCGGCAACAGGAGCGTCGGCCATGGCGGGGAACGGCAAGGGAGAGAGACAGGGGGGAATGGCGTGTCCAGGGGCTTCGAGGTGCGACGTGGAGTCGTCCAGGCGTCCAGGGGCGTGGGCGGCAAGTAGGTGACTCCGTGGCGAGCTCGGGCACGCTGGCGTCACCTCCCTGCCTGCCTGGCGGGGACGAAGCAGCTGGCTGGCGCGGGCCAGCACAATGCTAGGCCGCCAAGTGGGCCGGCTGGTGGGTTAGGTGGGCTGCGCCAGGTGAGTTCCTGTTCTTTCTCTCCTTTTCTGTTTTTTTTTATTTCTGTAACTTCAGGGCTTTATTAAAAATGCCAGGGCATTACCATAAATCATAAAATTAATCATGGCCACTACTTAGAATATATCCAACAGCAAACATTTTAGTTTATGATTATTTGAGCATTTAAAATATTTTATAGCATTTAAATGCCCAAATGCAAATACTATAAGGATTAATCCAATGACCTTAGATGTCCTAGAAAAATGTGCACCATTTTTGTCAAAGGTTTTAACCCAAAACAAAAGGGTGGACTTTTTAGAAGGGCATTTCAGGTTCATTGAAAAAGTTTTTTAGTAAACCCTAGTTGTTCCAGGGAGGGTGCTGGGGGTTTTGTCATCCCCATTTCAAAATTAAGAGAAAAATAAACATGATGCACACTCTAATGCTTGAACTAGCTAGGGTGTGACATAATACTACCGTCAAACAAAGCAAAATAAGATGCATAAAGGATAAACATCACACGCAATTAGTATAAGTGATATGATATGGCCATCATCATCTCGTGCTGTTGATCTCCATCTCCAAAGCACTGTCATGATCACCATCATCATCTGCGCGACACCTTGATCTCCATCGTAGCATCGTTGTCGTCTCGCCATCTATTGCTTCTACGACTATCGCTACCGCTTAGTGATAAAGTAAAGCAATTACAGGGCAATTGCATTGCATACAATAAAGCGACAACCATATGGCTCCTGCCAGTTGCCGATAACTCCGTTACAAAACATGATCATCTCATACAATAACTATAGCATCATGTCTTGACCATATCACATCATAATATGCCCTGCAAAAACAAGTTAGACGTCATCTAGTTTGTTGCTACAAGTTTTACATGGCTGCTACGGGCTGAGCAAGAACCGTTCTACCTACGCATCAAAACCACAACGATAGTTCGTCAAGTTAGTGTTGTTTTAACCTTCACAAGGACCGGGCGTAGCCACACTCGGTTCAACTAAAGTTGGAGAAACTGACATCCGCCAGCCACCTGTGTGCAAAGCACGTCGGTAGAACCAGTCTCGCGTAAGCGTACGCGTAATGTCGGTCCGGAGCGCTTCATCCAACAATACCGCCGAACCAAAGTATGACATGCTGGTAAGCAGTATGACTTGTATCGCCCACAACTTACTTGTGTTCTACTTGTGCATATAACATCTATGCATAAACCTGGCTCGGTTGCCACTGTTGGGGAACGTAGTAATTTCAAAAAAAATCCTACGCACACGCAAGATCATGGTGATGCATAGCAACGAGAGGGGAGAGTGTCATCCACGTACCCTCGTAGACCATTAAGCGGAAGCATTATGAGAACGCGGTTGATGTAGTCGTACGTCTTCATGATCGACCGATCCTCAGTACCGAACATACGACACCTCCGTGTTCAGCACACGTTCAGCTCGGTGACGTCCCGCGAACTCACGATCCAGTAGAGCTCGAGGGAGAGTTTCGTCAGCACGACAGGGTGGTGACGATGTTGATGAAGCTATCGTCGCAGGGCTTCGCCTAAGCACCGCTATAGTATGAACGAGGTGGATTATGGTGGAGGGGGGCACCGCACATGGCTGGGAGAGATCAATGATCAACTTGTGTGTCCTTAGGTGCCCCTGCCCCCATATATAAAGGAGCAAGGGGGAGGTCGGCCGGCCCTGTAGGGCGCGCCAGGAGGAGTCCTCCTCCTCCTAGTAGGAGTAGGACTCCCCTCTTTCCTACTCCTACTAGGAGGGGGAAAGGAAGGGGAGAATTAGAAGGAAAGGGGGGGGGGCGCCCCCCTCCTAGTCCAATTCGGACTAGAGGGGGAGGGGCGCGCGACCTGCCCTGGCCGGCCCCTCTATTTCTCCACTAGGGCCCAACAAGGCCCATTAACCTCCGGGGGGTTCTGGTAACCCCTCCGACACTCCGGTAAAATCCCGATTTCACCCGGAACTCTTCCGATGTCCAAATGTAGGCTTCCAATATATCAATCTTTATGTCTCGACCATTTCGAGACTCCTCGTCATGTCCGTGATCATATCCGAGACTCCGAACTACCGTTGGTGCATCAAAACATATAAACTCATAATACCGATTGTCACAGAACTTTAAGCGTGCGTACCCTACGGGTTCGAGAACTATGTAGACATGACCAAGACACGTCTCCAGTCAATAACACATGCTCATATTGGTTCCTACATATTCTACGAAGATTGATACGTCTCCAACATATCTATAATTTTTGATTGTTCCATGCTATTATATTATCAACCTTGGATGTTTTATATGCATTTATATGCTATTTTATATGATTTTTGGGACTAACCTATTAACCTAGAGCCCAGTGCCAGTTTTTGTTTTTTCCTTGATTTAGAGTATCGCAGAAAAGGAAAATCAAACGGAGTCCAATTGACTTGAAACTTCACGGAACTTATTTTTGGACCAGAAGAAGCCCACAGAGTATCGGAGATGGACCAGGAGAGTCCCGGGCTGCCCACGAGGGTGGGGGCGCGCCCACCCCCCTGGGCGCGCCCCCTGTCTCGTGGACAGCCCGGAGATCCACCGACGTAATTCTTCCTCCCATATATTTCCATATACCCTAAAAACATCGGAGAGCACAATAGATCGGGAGTTCCGCCGCCAGAAGCCTCCGTAGCCACCGAAAGCCAATCTAGACCCGTTCCGGCACCCTGCCGGAGGGGGAATCCCTCTCCGGTGGCCATCTTCATCATCCCGGTGCTCTCCATGATGAGGAGGGAGTAGTTCTCCCTCGGGGCTGAGGGTATGCACCAGTAGCTATGTGTTTGATCTCTCTCTTTCGTGTTCTTGAGGTGATACGATCTTGATGTATCGCGAGCTTTGCTATTATAGTTGGATCTTATGATGTTTCTCCCCCTCTACTCTCTTGTAACGGATTGAGTTTTCCCTTTGAAGTTATCTTATCGGATTGAGTCTTTAAGGATTTGAGAACACTTATGTATGTCTTGCGTGGGATACCCGTGGTGACAATGGGGTATTCTATTGATCCACTTGATGTATGTTTTGGTGATCAACTTGCGGGTTCCCCCCATGAACCTATGCATAGGGGTTGGCACACGTTTTCGTATTGACTCTCCGGTAGAAACTTTGGGGCACTCTTTGAAGTACTTTGTGTTGGTTTGAATAGATGAATCTGAGATTGTGTGATGCATATCATATAATCATACCCACGGATACTTGAGGTGACATTGGAGTATCTAGGTGACATTAGGGTTTTGGTTGATTTGTGTCTTAAGGTGTTATTCTAGTATGAACTCTATGATAGATTGAATGGAAAGAATAGCTTCATGTTATTTTACTACGGACTCTTGAATAGATCGATCAGAAAGGATAACTTTGAGGTGGTTTCGTACCCTACCATAATCTCTTCGTTTGTTCTCCGCTATTAGTGACTTTGGAGTGAATCTTTGTTACATGTTGAGGGATAGTTATATGATCCAATTATGTTATTATTGTTGAGAGAACTTGCACTAGTGAAAGTATGAACCCTAGGCCTTGTTTCAACGCATTGCAATACCGTTTGTGCTCACTTTTACCATCAGTTACCTTCCTGTTTTTATATTTTCAGATTACGAAAACCTATATCTATTATCCATATACCACTTGTATCACCATCTCTTCGCCGAACTAGTGCACCTATACAATTTACCATTGTATTGGGTGTGTTGGGGGACACAAGAGACTGTTCGTTATTTGGTTGCAGTTGCTTGAGAGAGACCATCTTCATCCTACGCCTCCTACGGATTGATAAACCTTAGGTCATCCACTTGAGGGAAATTTGCTACTGTCCTACAAACCTCTGCACTTGGAGGCCCAACAACGTCTACAAAAAGAATGTTGTGTAGTAGACATCAAAGATCTTTATCGGTCAAACCGCATAACACCATACATTGTTCCCTTTATCATCGGTATGATACTTGCCCGAGATTTGATCGTCGGTATCTCAATACCTAGCTCAATCTCGTTACCGGCAAGTCTCTTTACTCGTTCTGTAATGCATCATCCCGCTACTAGCTCATTAGTTGCATTGCTTGCAAGGCTTATAGTGATGTGCATTACCGAGAGGGCCCAGAGATACCTCTCCGACAATTGGAGTGACAAATCCTATTCTTGATCTATGCCAACTCAACAAGTACCATCGGAGACACCTGTAGAGCACCTTTATAATCACCCAGTTACATTGTGACATTTGGTAGCACACAAAGTGTTCCTCCGGTAATCGGGAGTTGCATAATCTCATAGTCATAGGAACATGTATAAGTTATGAAGAAAGCAATAGCAATAAACTAAACGATCAAAGTGCTAAGCTAACGGATGGGTCATGTCAATCACATCATTCTCCAATGATGTGATCTTGTTTATCAAATGATAACTCATGTCTATGGCTAGGAAACTCAACCATCTTTGATCAACGAGCTAGTCAAGTAGAGGCATACTAGTGACACTATGTTTGTCTATGTATTCACACATGTATTATGTTTCCGGTTAATACAATTCTAGCATGAATAATAAACATTTATCATGATATGAGGAAATAAATAATAACTTTATTATTGCCTCTAGGGCATATTTCCTTCAGAACTAATCATATTTACAAAAACAAGAGAGGTCGAGTTCATACCAGCTTGTCTCATCTCAATCAGTTCATCATATATCGTCATTATTGCCTTTCACTTGCACAACCGTATAGTGTGGATAATAATAATAGTGCACGTGCATTGGACTAAGTTGGAATGTGCAAGCATTCAATATACAGGAGAAGACAAGGTAATATGGGCTCTTTGTTAGATCAACAATAATGCATATGAGAGCCACTCAATATTTTCATCATGGTCTTCTCCTCTCGACCCCCAAGGAAAAGAAAGGAAATAAAACTATTTACACGGGAAAGCTCCCAACAAGCAAAAGAAGAACGAGAAATCTTTTTGGGTTTTCTTTTAATTATTACTACTACTACTACTACAGGCATGGAAGGTAAACTAGCTAAAAGCTACAACTTTTTTTGGTTTTTCTTAAGGTTTTTCAAACACACAAGAAGAAAGCTTAAAAAGAAAATAAACTAGCATGGATGATACAATGAAAAAGTATAAGCACCGACAACTGGCATGAGTGTGTGAACATAAATGTAATGTCAGTGAGAAATACATACTCCCCCAAGCTTAGGCTTTTGGCCTAAGTTGGTCTATGCCCATGAATCAAAACTATAGCTGGGGTCGTACTGAGATGCAGCGGCAATTTCCTCATGAGTTGTGGCTTGGAGGCGAGCTGCCTCCGCCCTCCTCTCATACTCGTTCGCCTCCTCCCTGGTTATAACATATCTCCCTTTTGCCTGAAAGTCAAAGAAAGTAGGAGCAGGGAGAGCGACATGATAGGTACGTCATTTGTCAAAGATTAGTCAGTACTGGAGGGACTGATTGTTTCTCTCAACAAACTGATGACGAACCATAGCATTATAATCTAAATAAGCAGGAGGCAACTCAATATCATCTCCACGTATGGGTATCTCAAGAAAATAAGCTAAACGGGTTGCGTAAATTCCACTAAAGAAATCTCCATTAATACTATTATTATGCAACCTACGTGCAACAATGGCCCCCAAGTTATATTGTCTATCTCCTAATACATCACTCTTGAGAACACTTAGGTCGGGAACACACATGTGACATGCTTCATCCTTACCATTAATGCATCTACCTATGAAGAGAGCAAAATAATGTATGGCAGGGAAATGAATGCTCCCTATGGTAGCTTGTGTGATCTCCCTTGATTCCCCCACAGTTATACTAGCAAGAAAGTATTTATATTCAGATTTGCGAGGCTCACTAGCACTACCCCACTGAGGGAGTTTACAGGCAGTATTAAAATCTTCTAAGTCCATGGTATAATATTTATCATAAAGATCAAACAAGACAGTTTCGGAATTGCGTGATGATGTAAATTTAAACCTTCTCACAAATGAATCAGTTAAATAGAGGTCTGACGACACTTATCTGACTCGAAGCTCTCAAGATCAGCGTAACGCACATATGCGTCAAATTCTTCCTTGATGCCTGCCCGAACCACGAAATCCTCTGACGGCCATTCACAAGGCCGCACTTGAGCCTCCCTTGGTAGTTCATTGTCTAGCTCGCGTATTGAGGGCCTTGGTCCTTGCTTCCTTGAGGAACCACCTTGGTACATTTTCCTAAACATATTTCTTCCTCTGAAAAATTTCTTAAATTTTTAGTAACTCAAAAATAAAGTGAACCAAACTCAACAAAATTGGTAGCAACTACTCCTACAAGTGCCTAGAGGCCATATCATGCATTAAAACTACTTTTGACCACATAAATTTGACATGCAAGCTCAAGAACAGGGTCACCTAAGCAGCAAAAATTTGCAATAAATAAAGCACTAGAACAAAAACTAATTGGACCATTCGAGGAGTCACATACCGAAGAACAATCCCCCAAAGTAGTTTTGTGAGTGGAGCTTTGAGCAAGGAGATAAAAAATGGCAGCAAGATGAGCAAGAACTCGGGTTTGAGCTGGTGGGTGATTTTTTCTAGAGCAAGACGAAGTGTGTGGGTGCAAGGATAAGTGGAGGGGACCCACGTGGGGTCCACGAGTCAGGGGGTGCGCCCAGGGGGTAGGGCACGCCCTCCACCCGCGCGGGCACGTGGTGGGTCCCTCTGGTGTGTTCCCAGTGCCAGATATTCTCAAATATGCTAGAAAAAATCATATTAAATTTTCAAGGCATTTGGAGAAATTTATTTTTGGGGTATTTTTCATTACATGGATAATTCAAAAAATAGACAAAAAAATACTATTTTTGCTTTATTTAATATAAATAACAGAAAGTAAAAAGAGGGTACAGAAAGTTGTGCTTTCTAACTTCATCCATCTCATGCTTATCAAAAGGAATCCACTAACAAGGTTGATCAAGTCTTGTTAACAAACTCATTCCGAAACGCATGAAACCAGAGAAATTTCGAATAACACTAGGTTACCTCAACGGGGATATGCACGTCCCCAACAATAAGAATATCATATTTCTTCTTGACAGTAGGAAGAGGAAATTCAAAACCTCCAATAGTAATTGTTGAAATTTTTCCAATAGAATTGATATTGTGGACTTGAGGTTGTTTCCTCGGAAAGTGTACCGTATGCTCATTACCACTAACATGAAAAGTGACATTGCCTTTGTTGCAATCAATAACAGCCCCTGCAGTATTCAAAAAGGGTCTACCAAGGATAATCGACATACTATCGTCCTCGGGAATATCAAGAATAACAAAGTCTATGAAAATAGTAACGTTTGCAACCACAACAGGCACATCCTCACAAATACTGATAGGTATAGTAGTTGATTTATCGGCCATTTGCAAATATATTTCAGTAGGTGTCAACTTATTCAAATCAAGTCTACGATATAAAGAGAGAGGCATAACACTAACACCGGCTCCAAGATCACATAAAGCAGTTTTAACATAGTTTCTTTTAATAGAGCATGGTATAGTCGGTACTCCGGGATCTCCTAGTTTCTTTGGTATTCCACCCTTAAAAGTGTAATTAGCAAGCATGGTGGAAATTTCAGCCTCTGTTATCTTTCTTTTATTTGTAACAATATCTTTCATGTATTTAGCATAAGGATTCATTTTAAGCATATCAGTCAAACGCATACGCAAAAAGATAGGTCTAATCATTTCAGCAAAGCGCTCAAAATCCTCATCATCCTTTTTCTTGGATGGTTTAGGAGGAAAAGGCATGGGTTTCTGAACCCATGGTTCTCTTTATTTACCATGTTTCCTAGCAACGAAGTCTCTCTTATGATAACGTTGATTCTTTGATTATGGGTTATCAAGATCAACAACAGGTTCAATCTCTACATCATTATCATTGCTAGGTTGAGCATCAACATGAACAACATTAGTAATATTATCACTAGGTTCATGTTCATTACAAGATTGTATTTCAGCATCAGAAATAGAAATATCATTGGGATTGTCAGGTGTGTCTACAACAGGTTCACTAGAAGCATGCAAAGTCCTCTCATTTTTCTTTTTCTTCCTTTTAGTAGAACTAGGTGCATCAACATTAGTTCTCTGAGAATCTTTCTCAATTCTCTTAGGGTGGCCCTCAGGATACAAAGGTTCCTGAGTCATTTTACCCCCTCTAGTCATAACTCTAACAACATTATCATTTTTCTTATTATTTAATTCACTAAGCAAATCATCCCGAGCCTTAAGTACTTGTTCTACTTGAGTGGTAACCATAGAAGCATGTTTACTAATAAGTTAAGTTCACCTTTAACTCTAGACATATAATCACTCAATTGTTCAAGCATATTAGCATTGCGTTTCAATTGTCTACCAACATAAGCATTGAAGTTTTCTTATTTAACAATAAAATTATCAAACTCATCTAAGCATTGGCAAGCAGACTTATAATGAGGAATATCACCTTCACCAAATCTATAGAGAGAATTTACCTTTACTACCTATGTCGGGTTATCAAGACCATGTATTTCTTAAATAGGTGGTAAATTCTTAACATCTTCAGCTTTAATACCTTTTTTTCATAGATTTCTTTGCCTCTTGCATATCTTCAGGACTGAGAAACAGAATAGCCCTTTTCTTCGGAGTTGGCTTAGGAGTTGGTTCAGGAAGTGTCCAATTATTTTCATTAGTCAACATATTATTCAATGGCAATTCAGCTTGATCAACGTTCTTTCCCTGAAAACACAACCAGCACAACTATCCAGGTAGTCTCTAGAAGCATCGGTTAGTCCATTATAAAAGATATCGAGTATTTCATTTTTCTTAAGAGGATGATCAGGCAAAGCATTAAGTAATTGGAGAATCCTCCCCCAAGTTTGTGGGAGACTCTCTTCTTCAATTTGCACAAAATTATATATTTCCCTTAAAGCAGCTTGTTTCTTATGAGCGGGGAAATATTTAGCAGAGAAGTAATAAATCATATCCTGGGGACTACGCACACAACCAGGATCAAGAGAATTAAACCATGTTTTAGCACCACCTGTCGGTGTCAAAACCGGCGGATCTCGGGTAGGGGGTCCCGAACTGTGCGTCTAGGCCGGATGGTAACAGGAGGCAGGGGACACGATGTTTTACCCAGGTTCAGGCCCTCTTGATGGAGGTAAAACCCTACGTCCTGCTTGATTAATATTGATGATATGGGTAGTACAAGAGTAGATCTACCACGAGATCAGAGAGGCTAAACCCTAGAAGCTAGCCTATGGTATGATTGTATGCTGTGGTTGTTGTCCTACGGACTAAAACCCTTCGGTTTATATAGACACCGGAGAGGGTTAGGGTTACACAAGGTCGGTTACAAAGGAGGAGATATCCATATTTGTATTGCCTAGCTTGCCTTCCACGCCAAGTAGAGTCCCATCCGGACACGAGACGAAGTCTTCAATCTTGTATCTTCATAGTCTAACAGTCCGGCCAATGGAGATAGTCCGGCTATCCGGAGACCCCCTAATCCAGGACTCCCTCAGTAGCCCCCAAACCAGGCTTCAATGACGATGAGTCCGGCGCGCAGTGTTGTCTTCGGCATTGGAAGGCGGGTTCCTCTCCAAATTCTGTGTACCTATCGAAATAGTGTCCGGTCTCTTGTGAATGTTGCACTCCTTGGCTTCCACGCCCAATAATGGCCACTTTCCACGCGTGGAGCGAATGTGAAGAGCCAGGGTGTTTTCACATTTACCCCCCTAGCTGTGTGAGTGAGCCGCCTATTAAAAAGACGAGGATTCAGATCAAAATCACACCATCCTCCCTTGGCGAGCCTTCATCAGAGCGCACCTGACAGAGATCCATTCCATCATGGCCGGTCGACGCAGCTCCTCCTCTCGCTCCCCTAGCTCCAAGCCTGGAGATTGGGAGAGATGTTCCTTCCCGCCCATCAAATTAGTGATGCTTTAGACCAAGAGATTTCTTCCCCCAGCGTACATGGTCCCGGTTCGAGTCGGGCTCGCCACCTATAATGGCGGAGAGCAAGTGGAGAGCCTTCCCAATCCCTCCAAGGGAGATCGGGTATGCCTTGTCCCTTATTTGGTAAGAGGGCTCGGATTCCCAATTCATCCGTTTCTCCGGGGACTCCTGGAGTTCTACGGCCTCCAGTTGCACAACCTTACGCCTGCCTCCATGCTGCATATCGCGGGATTCATAGCCCTTTGCGAGTTGTTCTTGGGCTGTGAGGCTCATTTCACTCTGTGGAAGAAGTTGTTTTGCCTTGTGCCCCGTTCTCAGAAGGGGTCAATATATCAAGTGGGCGGAGCCGAAGTGTGGCGTATTGCCGGGACCGGATACCTGTCCGGAACCCCAAAGAAGACGTCCGAAGAGTGGCCTTCAGAATGGTTTTATATAGAAGATGTCCCCCTCCCGGATCCTATCCGGATCGGCCTTCCTGAGTTCGACAATGCCCCTTTGAAGAAGCGCCGGAGCTGGCGTCCACGAAGCTCCCTAGAGGAAGACGACAGGGACGTTCTTTACCTGATGAGCCGGATAAGTTTTTTAGCTCGATCCGGATTGACCATGATCGAGGTCATGGCCATATGTATCATGCGGGGGGTGCAGCCGCTTCAGTATAGAGGCCACCCCATGTGGGAGGATGACGCTACCCGCTACGGCCGTAAAGGGCCGGATCGGTTGCTGATCTAATAAAGATCTTATCCACTTTGTACAAGGGAGAAGAGGAGGAATTCCTTCGTGTCAACCCACAGGGTGGATTTTCTATGTACAATATTCCGAGCTGGGTAAGCTGAGACTTTTTCTCGCCCATCTGTTTCATATTTCCGCAGTTAAGTACTCAGTCTAGCAATTTCTATGCAGGAACTGCGCCAGGCTGTAAGGGAGATAAACAACCCCCCTCCACAACCCGAGGACCCTGGATGGTCCCTCGATCCGGCCTCCTAAGAGGATCCGGACATATCTGTGGAGCTGATCGATGGGGTGTTTTACCAATCGAGCAATGATAATGCTTTGGTGGCCATTACGGCCGATTACCCTGGGCTAGTTCTAGGCTCACAGGTGACTGAGACCGAAGTCCCAGCACTTCAAAAGGGATCCGTCCTTGCGTGTTTTTGATCGCCGTATAACAGACGTGTTTTGCAGGGGAGGTCCTCGAGGCAGAAGGCCAAGCCTGCGGCAACTGGCCAACAAGGGGCCGCGAGGCCAGGCAGGCTGAAAAGACCCGCAGTCCGGACTGAGACACCGGCACAGCGGTACGGCGCACTGTCTTTATTGCAAGACATTATTCTCAGAGGCATATTAACGCCCATGCCTTCTTTTTAGGAAAAAGAGCGCTCACCGGACTATACCCGGAGAGTCTACCAATCGCGCCTCCACAAGCCAGGCTCTAAGGCCGGATTCGGAGGCGGGAACGAATACGAGGCGTGCGCCGGGTGCTCCTCCGACAGAGGATGCGGATAAACTGTCCGCCACCCATTCCGAGGTGGAAAGTGCCATGAACCACAGGCGTCGCCGGACTATTCTTCGTGACACTTGTTTCTCCCAAGAGGCATTGGATGCCTTCAACTCGGGAGACACGCACCTCCGTGCCGCTCAAAATGGTCTAGCCAGAGCCACAGAGCAGTATGTAAAAGACATACGGGTGAGAAAATTTGGTGATTATATATATATATATATATATATATATATATATATATATATCAGTAGCCCCTAAGACTTGAAACAGTTAGGATAACTGATTTAAGGATCATTTGTTATGCAGGTTCTTACAGAAAAGAATACTCAACTGTCCCAGGAGCTGGAAGAGTGCAAAGCCCAACTTCAGGCCGCACTGGCCGCAGCAGGGGAGCCGAAAGACACCCTCTGGTAACATATCCTTCAAATGATAAGTATCATATAGAATGCGGCGTGTATGCAGATCTGACGATAAAATTGCAGATGACACTGGAGTAAATCTGGATAAGCAACAGCTCCAACGCCAGCTGAAGGCCGGTGAGAACGTGCTTACGAGGGTGAGGCAGGAGAAAAATGATCTCCTAGATGCCAACACCAAGTTGGGCGTGGAACTACAAGATGTTCGTGACCAACTGTCGGACTCTGTTAAGGAAAATCGGCGGCTTCGACCCGACATATTTAGTAAGTGCTTGAACGAACTTTGAAAAAGAGTTCAGCGAGGAAGCTGGCTGACAGAGTTATGTCTGTAGGTATGCTAACAGGTCATCCTGCCGAGGAAATGCCCGGCTCAATGGGTGACCTTCTTCCCGAGCTCTCACAACTGCACGAACGAGTTCGGCAGGTGATGCAAGGCGTCGCCCAGGCCTTGTGGCCATCCGTCTCCATACCCGAAGGCCTTGGAGAGCTTGCAAAAAAGCTAAAGGGAGCGCGGTGGCGCTTCCGATTATGGAAGATATTGACCTGCCATCAGGGCGCCAGGGAAGCCTGGGCAATGGTGAAGACACGGTACACGAAGGCTGACCCAAAGCACATGGCCGAAGTCGGACCTGTGGGGCCCGATGGGAAGGAGATCCCTGTGAGCTTAGTGTAAAGTCAAGTAGAATTGGCCGCAAAGTATTCCCAACAGGACTGTAGACTAGACAGCCTTTTGGATGGTATTGAAGAGGAATTCAACCAGTCAAATTGACTATGTAATTTTAAAGTGACATGTATAATGCCTTCTAGCCAGATTGTAGATCGTTTGTCGTGGCGGACCTTTTCGCTTCGACCTCGGAACCCGACGGTCCAGGGTGTATCCCAATACCCTCTCGGTTATGTAAGAACCGGGGCATGCGTGGAGACCAGGCGTAGGGGTCATTAGTGCTCTATCAGACAAGTGCCCAACTAGTTATGTTATATTACATGGGTAGTAAGAAACATCTTCCAGGGAGAATAGTTCCGTTAAGGGTTCCTTTCCGTGGGTAAGCATGCCCTAAAGTGCATGTCCGGACTGTGACAAGAAGCGCAGAAAAAGCATCTGGGGGCATATATGGATAATAAATAAAAGTCATCTTTTGTTCACCGACTGAATATTCCCTTAAGAATGCTAGCTTTCGGCTTCACCCAGTCTGAGGTACATGTCTGGCTGACCCGGCGGTAACAATCGCAGAGGTGCTCCCCTTATGCCCTAGCCGAATTAACGAGAACGTAGGGCATAAATACAAGAGCCAGGCATCCCAGCTTGGCCAAAACTTAAGTCATATCGATGCATATAATGGTGAAAAAAGGTACATGCGGAAGTATAACACATGTGTTGGGCGTGAGGCCCAAGTAAATAATTTAAGCTTCTGTGAAAGAAGCCCCCAGGTATGAAGAGTGCGGCTAGCGCATCTGTAATGTATGAGTCAGGCACAAGGTGACCCTTGAAGGCCTAGAGAAATAAAAGAAAAAAGGGAAACAAGACAGATGATGCATATGCAGAAAATGGACAGAGGGAGGGGACTAACGTAGAGTCCGGTGCTAGGCGTAGAATCTTCGAAGGCTGGCTGCGTTCCATGGGTTCGGCTCGAGTCGACTAGTCGATGCATCCCGCAGTCGGTACGCTCCACTAGTCATAACTTGGTCGATAATGAAGGGACCTTCCCATTTGGGCTCGAGCTTGTTATTTTTCTTATCCGGCAGTCGTAGAACTAGTTCGCCAACGTTATAAGTTTTGGCCCGTACTTCTCTACTTTGGTATCTGCGAGCCAGTTGCTGGTAAAATGCGGAACGGGCTTTGGCTATGTCGCGCTCTTCCTCCAAGGTGTCCAGACTATCCTGCCGATCGAGCTCGGCTTCTCTTTCTTCGTACATGCGCACTCGAGGTGAGTCATGAATTATGTCACAGGGCAGGACAGCCTCTGTGCCGTACACCATAAAAACGGTGTATATCCGGTACTACGATTCGGCGTGGTCCGCAGCCCCCAGAGTACGGAGTCAAGCTCCTCTACCCAGTGCGTGTCAGACTCCGTTAAGGAGTGCACCAATCTGGTTTTAATGCCGCTCATTATAAGACCATTTGCTCGTTCGACTTGACCGTTGGTTTGTGGGTGATAGACTGAAGCATAATCTAGCTTGATGCCCATTTTGCTGCACCAGAGTTTTACCTCGTCGGCCGTGAAGTTCGTGCCGTTATCAGTGATGATGCTGTGGGGTACGCCGTAATGGTGTACAACCCCGGATATGAAATCTATCACCGGTCCGGATTCGGCTGTTTTAACCGGTTTAGCCTCTATCCATTTGGTGAATTTATCCACCATGACCAATAAGTATTTTTTCTTGTGGGTTCCCCCTTTAAGGGGTCCAACCATGTCAAGCCCCCAGACTGCAAAGGGCCATGTAATGGGGATTGTTTGGAGGGTGGTGGGTGGTGGGTGGCATGTGGCTTTGATTTGCAAAGAGCTGGCAACCGGCGCAACGTTGGACCAAGTCCTGTGCATCTGACTGGGCCGTTGGCCAATAGAATCATGTACGGAAGGCCTTGCTTACAAGAGCTCGGGCTGCGGCGTTATGACCGCCGAGTCCGGCGTGAATTTCTGCCAAAAGGTTCCGCCCTTCCTCTTCGGAGATGCACCTTTGAAGGACTCCGGTAGCGCTTTTTTTGTACAATTCACCCTCATGGACCCTGTAGGCCTTGGATCGCCGCACTATGCAGCGTGCCTCATTTTGGTCCTCCGGAAGTTCCTGACTAGTTAGGTAGGCCAGGAATGGTTTTGTCCACGGGGCAATAATGGCCATTATTTCGTGGGCTGAATGTGTTATTTCGGTGGTGGAGCCTCTGATTGTGTCAGAGAGTTCGGTATCGGGTATTTTGGCCGGGTCCGGAGTGTTGTTACTGGTGTCCCCTTCCCATGCTACGGATGGCTTGAAGAGCCTTGCCAGAAATATGTTGGGAGGGACCGCGTCGCGTTTTGCACCGATGCGACCAAGGATATCCGCCGCCCGATTGTTTTCCCGAGCCACATGGTGAAATTCGAGCCCCTCGAACTGAGCTGACATTTTTAAGACGGCATTGCGATAAGCTGCCATTTTCGGATCCTTGGCATCAAAGTCCCCATTTATTTGGGATATCGCGAGGTTCGAATCCCTGCGCACCTCTAGGCGTTGAATGCCCATGGATACTGCCATCCGGAGACCATGTAGAAGGGCCTCATATTCGGCTGTGTTGTTGGAGTCCATATACATTATTTGTAGTATGTATTGAACGATATCTCCTGTTGGGGACGTCAAAACGATGCCAGCCCCTAGACCATCCAACATTTTGGAGCCGTCAAAGTGCATGATCCAGTTTGAATATGTGCCGTACTCTTTAGGGAGTTCGGCTTCCGTCCACTCAGCGACGAAGTCAGCCAAAACTTCCGACTTAATAGCTCGCCGTGGCTTGTAAGTTATGTCGAATGGGAGGAGCTCAATGGCCCATTTGGCAATCCGGCCTGTCGCGTCGCGGTTGTTTATAATATCGTTAAGTGGTACTTCCGAGGCTACCGTTATCGAACACTCTTGAAAGTAGTGTCGCAGCTTCCGGGATGCCATAAATACCGCGTACACTATCTTTTGATAATGAGGGTACCGTGATTTGCATGGAGTAAGGATAGTGGACACATAGTAAACCGGTTTTTGAAGGGGTAATTTGTGTCCGTCCACTTCTCGGTCGACGACGAGGACTGCGCTTACTACTTGATGAGTTGCCGCAATGTATAATAGCATTGGTTCGCCAATGTTTGGCGCGGCCAGGACTGGGTTTGTTGCCAATATGGATTTTATTTCGTTGAGTCCGTCCGTGGCGGCATCTGTCCACTCGAAGTGTTCAGTGCGCCGAAGGAGGCGATAAAGGGGTAATGCCTTTTCTCCCAAGCGGGAGATAAAGCGGCCTACAGCCGCCACGCATCTAGTCAATTCTTGTATTTGTTTGAGGTCTGTTGGGGTAGCCAACTATGACAACGCTCGGATTTTGGCCGGAATAGCTTCAATACCTCTACTAGAGACAATGAATCCCAAGAGCTTTCCGGCTGGTACGCCGAAAACGCATTTTTTTGGATTGAGCTTGATGTCATATGTTCGGAGGTTGTCGAATGTGAGCCTCAAGTCGTCTACTAGTGTTTCGACATGCTTGGTTTTAACGAACACGTCATCTACATATGCCTCCACTGGTTTGCCAATCTGGTTTGCCAGACATGTCTGAATCATGCGCTGATATGTTGTGCCGGTGTTTTTGAGCCCAAAGGGCATTGTGTTGAAGCAGAATGGGCCGTATGGTGTGATGAATGCCGTTGCGGCTTGGTCTGGCTCTGCCATTTTAATTTGATGGTAGCCGGAGTATGCGTCGAGGAAACACAATGAATCGTGTCCTGTGGTAGCATCGGTGATTTGATCGATGCGGGGGAGGGGGAAGGGATCCTTTGGGCAGGCCTTGTTAAGGTCCTTAAAATCAACACACAAGCGTCAGGATTTGTCCTTCTTTGGTACCATCACCAGGTTTGCTAGCCAGTCCGGATGTTTTATGTCTCTGATGAATCCGGCCTCCAATAGCTTGGCTAGTTCCTCTCCCATGGCTTGTCTCTTAGGTTCAGAGAAACGTCGAAGAGCCTGCTTGACTGGCTTGAATCCTTTTAGGATATTTAGGCTGTGCTCAGCCAGCCTGCGTGGGATTCGTGGCATGTCTGAAGGGTGCCAGGCAAAAATGTCCCAGTTCTCGCGTAGGAACTCTCGCAGTGCGGCGTCGACATCAGGGTTTAATTGTACCCCGATGGAAGCTGTTTTTGTAGGGTCTGTTGGATGGACATGGAATTTGACTATTTCGTCTGCCGGCTTAAAGGAGGTGGACTTGGATCTTTTATTGAGTATCACGTTGTCCCTGTTCGCCGTGGAGCGCAGCGCAGTTAGTTCCTCGGCCGCTAGGGCTTCGGATAGAGCCTCAAGGGCCAGTGCAGCTGTCTTATTTTCGGCGTGGGGTGCTATGTCCGGATCACTAGCAAGAGTGATGATTCCGTTGGGCCCGGGCATTTTGAGCTTCATGTACCCGTAATGGGGTATGGCTTGGAAGATTGTAAATGCCTCCCGCCCTAATAGAGCGTGGTATCCGCTGCTGAACGGGGCCACTTGGAATGAAATTTTTTTGGACCTGTAATTATCCAGCGTGCCGAATACCACGTCTAGTGTGATTTTCCCAGCACAGCGTGCTTCCCGACTGGGGATGATTCCTCTAAAGGTTGTGCTACTTTGCTCAATGCGGCTCCAGTCTATTTCCATCTTTTGAAGAGTTTCCTCATAGATGAGGTTTAATCCGCTGCCACCGTCCATGAGTACCTTGGTGAGTCGAAAGCCATCCACGATTGGACTGAGGACCAGTGCAGCTGGTGCTCGGGCTGTTCGGGATTTGGGTTCGTCACTGGCATTGAAGGTAATAGTCGTGTCACTCCAAGGATTTATTTCTGCTATGTGGCAGATTTCGGCCATGCTGCGGAGTGTTCACTTGCGTCTATTATTTGACGCAAAGGTCTCAAAGACCATTAACACCGTATTGTTGTCCACGAGATGGTGCTCTGTGGTATTTGGGAGGAGTAGATCCTCACCACTTTTGGCCACCTGCCGGAGTATCCAACATGCTCTAAGGCTGTGCGTTGGTATTGCATCCGTTGTACTATGAATTTTGCAGGGTCTGTTGAGCCATCCCTCCAGTACGGTTTCTTGCCCCGTAGAGGGCTTTTGCTTTTTGGTAGTTAACCCAGGTGTATTGTGATAATGCACCCTTTTATTTAGGACTGGGTTTGTATTCAGGGCCGGATTATCCCAAAATTTTATTTCGGTTTTCCAGGCGCTTTCTATCGCACAGTACTTTCGTACTATGGACACCAAGTCGGCAAAGCGTGTAATTTCATGGTGACTTATGGCGTTGAGGATTCCCTTGTCCGAGCAATTATTGCAGAAGAATGAAATTGCGTCTTCCTCGTGGCAGTCCTTTATCCTGTTCATGACCAGGAGGGACCTGGCCCAGTAATGGTGTACTGTTTCTTCGGGCTCTTGCCTAATTTGGGATAGATCGCGTATGTTTGGGTGGGTGGGTGGAATTGAATCCGAATCCTCACCTAATCTGAGACTTGGGGGCCAAGGAGTTTCAGAACTCAGAAGTTTGGATTCTTGGATGTTTTCCGATAAATCTAGCCCGCTGCCTGATTCTAGGTTCAGGCCTTGAGTGACGTCCTCCCCTCCGTGGGTATCCGACTTGGAGGGATCGGGAATCCGGACATAGCTAGTCCTTAAGATAGATGAAGGGTTGCCGCATTGTTCCACCACCACTGCAACGTGATGAGTGACCTGGGGAGAGTTGATCTCTCTCAGATCGGGTTTAGGCCCAATCTGATCATAGTCTGTAGCGACTCCCAGGGTGGCGATGCGATCCAAGAGCTCGTTCAGGGAAGAGAGCTCCATTGGATCTAACTGCTCGGCGAGTTCCGAGTTGACGTGAAGATTGCTTTCGATGACCCGAGAAGTCATCGTCGGTGCAGCGGCCGAACAGGCGGTCATAAGAAAACCACCTAGCCGGAGAGTTTGGCTGATAGCCAAAGCTCCCTCAGCAACAGTGCCGTCTTTAAAGACGGGATGAGACATCCTTCCTGGTGGCGACGGCACAGCGGAACTCTCAATGAAAGCACCAATGTCAGTGTCAAAACCGGTGGATCTCGGGTAGGGGGTCCCGAACTGTGCGTCTAGGCCGGATGGTAACAGGAGGCAGGGGACATGATGTTTTACCCAGGTTCGGGCCCTCTTGATGGAGGTAAAACCCTACGTCCTGCTTCATTAATATTGATGATATGGGTAGTACAAGAGTAGATCTACCATGAGATCAGAGAGGCTAAACCCTAGAAGCTAGCCTATGGTATGATTGTATGTTGTGGTTGTTGTCCTACGGACTAAAACCCTTCGGTTTATATAGACACCGGAGAGGGTTAGGGTTACACAAGGTCGGTTACAAAGGAGGAGATATCCATATTCATATTGCCTAGCTTGCCTTCCACGCCAAGTAGAGTCCCATCCGGACATGAGATGAAGTCTTCAATCTTGTATCTTCATAGTCTAACAGTCCGGCCAATGGAGATAGTCCGGCTGTCCGGAGACCCCCTAATCTAGGACTCCCTCACCACCCTTTAATGAGAATGGGAATAACTTAAGGATAAAGTAATAGCGAGTTTTCTCATCATGAATAAACATGGTGGCTATATCATTTAATTTAGTAAGATGTGCCACAATAGTTTCAGATTCATAGCCATAGAAAGGATCAGATTCAACCAAAGTAATTAACTCAGGATCGACAGAGAAATCATAATCCTTATCAGTAATAAAGATAGGTGAAGTAGGAAAAGCAGGTCATATTTCATTCTAGCATTCAAAGACTTTTCTTTAAGCTTAGCTAATAATTTCTTAAGATCAGATCTATCATTGCAAGCTAAGAAGTCTCTAGCAGTTTCTTCATCCATAACATAACCCTCAGGCACAACAGGCAATTCATATCTAGGGGGAGAATCTTCATCATCACTTTCACCAATATTATTAGTTTCAATAATTTCATTCTCTCTAGCCCTAGCAAGTTGTTCATCAAGAAATTAACCTAGTGGCACAACAGTATCAAGCATAGAAGTAGTTTAATCATAAATATCATGCAAAGCAGAAGTGACATCATCAATGACATGTGACCTATCAGAATCAATAGCAGCAGTGGGTGTCGCAAGTTTACTCAAAACAGAAGGTGAATCAAGTGCAGAGCTAGATGGCAGTTCCTTACCTCCCCTTGTAGTTGAGGGAAAAATCTTGGTTCTTTAATCTTTCAAGTTCTTCAAAGTGATCAGCTGATATAAATACCAAGTGACTCAAAAAATAGAGCTATGCTCCCCGGCAACGGCGCCAGAAAATAGTTTGATAACCCACAAGTATAGGGGATCATAACAATTTTCGAGGGTAGAGTATTTAACCCAAATTTATTGATTCGACACAAGGGGAGCCAAAGAATATTCTCAAGTATTAGCAGCTGAGTTGTCAATTCAACCACACCTGGAAACTTAATATCTACAACAAAATATTTAGTAGCAAAGTAATATGATAGTAGTGGTAACGGTAGAAAAAGTAATATTTTTGGTTTAATAGTGATTGTAACAGTAGCAACGGAAAAGTAAATAAGCAAAGAACAATATATGAAAAGCTCATAGGCAATGGATCAGTGATGGATAATTATGTCGGATGCGATCAATCATGCAACAGTTATAACATAGGGTGACACAGAACTAGCTCCAGTTCATCAATGCAATGTAGGCATGTATTCCGAATATAGTCATACGTGCTTATCGGAAAGAACTTGCATGACATCTTTTGTCCTACCCTCCCGTGGTAGCGGGGTCCTATTGGAAACTAAGGGATATTAAGGCCTCCTTTTAATAGAGTACCGGACCAAAGCATTAACACATAGTGAATACATGAACTCCTCAAAATACGGTCATCACCGGTAAGTATCCCGATTATTGTCACTTCGGGGTTAACAGATCATAACACATAATAGGTGACTATAGACTTGGAAGATAGGATCAAGAACTCACATATATTCAGAAAAACATAATAGGTTCAGATCTGAAATCATGGCACTCGGGCCCTAGTGACAAGCATTAAGCATAGCAAAGTCATAGCAACATCAATCTCAGAACATAATGGATACTAGGGATCAAACCCTAACAAAACTAACTTGATTACATGATAAATCCCATCCAACCCATCACCGTCCAGCAAGCCTACGGTGGAATTACTCACGCACGGCGGTGAGCATCATGAAATAGGTGATGGAGAAAGGTTGATGATGACGATGGCGACGGATTCCCCTCTCCGGAGCCCCGAACGGACTCCAGATCAGCACTCCCTAGAGATTTTAGGGCTTCGCGGTGGCTCCGTATCGTAAAACGCGATGAATCCTTCTCTCTTATTTTTTTCTCCCCGAACACGAATATATGGAGTTGGAGTTGAGGTCGGTCGAGCACCAGGGGGCCCACGAGGCAGGGGGCGCGCCCCCACCCTCGTGGACAGGGTGTGGGCCCCCTGGCCTTGATTCATTCGCCAGTATTTTTTATATATTCCAAAAATAATCTTTGTTGATTTTCAGGTCATTCCGAGAACTTTTATTTCTGCACAAAAATAACACCATGGCCATTCTACTGAAAACAATGCCAGTCCGGGTTAGTTCCATTCAAATCATGCAAGTTAGAGTCCAAAACAAGGGCAAAAGTGTTTGGAAAAGTAGATACGGCGGAGACGTATCAGGGCACGCCCTATGAGGCCGGCTGGCCCCCTCCTCCACTCCTTTATATACGGGGAGGGGGACACCCCATAGACACACAAGTTGATCTCTTAGCCGTGTGCGGTGCCCCCCTCCATAGATTTCCACCTCGGTCATATTGTCGTAGTGCTTAGGCGAAGCCCTGTGTCGGTAACTTCATCATCACCGTCACCACGCCGTCGTGCTGACGAAACTCTCCCTCGGCCTCAGCTGGATCTAAAGTTTGAGGGACGTCACCGAGCTGAATGTGTGCAGATCGCGGAGGTGCCGTGCGTTCGGTACTTGATCGGTTGGATCGCGAAGACGTTCGACTACATCAACCGCGTTACTTAACGCTTCCGCTTTCAGTCTATGAGGGTACGTGGACTCACTCTTCCTACTCATTGCTATGCTTCTCCTAGATAGATCTTGCGTGATCATAGGGAATTTTTTGAATTACTACGTTCCCCAATAGTGGCATCCGAGCCAAGTCTATGCGTAGATGTTATATGCACGAGTAGAACATAAAGGAGTTGTGGGCGTGGGTATATACCTATTCCTTGTCGTCACTAGTTGTTTCTTAATTCGGCCGTATTGTTGGATGAAGCGGCCTGGGCCGACATTACATGACCACGTTCATGAGACTGGTTCTACCGACGTGCTTTGCACACAGGTGGCTGGCGGGTGTCTGTTTCTCCAACTTTAGCTGAATCGGATTCAATGAACAGGGTTCTTTCTGAAGATCAAAAAGCAATCACTATACCACGTTTTGGTTTTTATGCCGGAGGTAAGAACGGTTCTTGCTAGAAGCCCGTAGCAGCCACGTAAAACTTGCAACAACAAAGTAGAGGACGTCTAACTTGTTTTTGCAGGGCATGTTGTGATGTGATATGGTCAAGACGTGATGATATATAGTTTGTTGTATGAGATGATCATGTTTTGTAATAGTTATCGGCAACTGGCAGGAGTTGTCGCTTTATTCTATGAAATGCAATCGCCATGTAATTGCTTTACTTTATCACTAAGCAGTAACGATAGTCGTAGAAGCAATAGTTGGCGAGACGAGAACGATGCTTCGATGGAGATCAAGGTGTTAAGCCGGCGACGATGGTGATCATGACGGTGCTTTGGAGATGGAGATCAAAGGCACAAGATGGTGATGGCCATATCATATCACTTATTTGATTGCATGTGATGTTTATCCTTTATGCATCTTATTTTGCTTAGTTCGATGGTAGCATTATAAGATGATCTCTCACTAAATTTCAAGGTACAAGTGTTCTCCCTAAGTATTTACTGTTGCTACAGTTCGTCGTGCCGAGACACCACGTGATGATCGGGTGTGATAAGCTCTATGTTCACATACAACGGGTGCAAGCCAGTTTTGCACATGCAAAATACTCGCGTTAAACTTCATGAGCCTAGCATATGCAGATATGGCCTCGGAATACTAAGACCGAAAGGTCAAGCGTGAATCATATAGTAGATATGATCAACATGGTGATGTTCACCATTGAAAGCTAATCCATCTCATGTGATGATCGGGCATGGTTTAGTTGATATGGATCACGTGATCACTTAGATGATTAGAGGGATGTCTATTTAAGTGGGAGTTCTTAAGTAATATGATTAATTCAACTTTAATTTATCATGAACTTAGTACCTGATAGTATTCTGCATGTCTATGTTATTGTAGATAAATGGCCAGTGCTGTTGTTTCGTTGAATTTTAATGCGTTCCTAGAGAAAGTTAAGTTGAAATATGATGGTAGCAACTACACAGACTGGGTCCGTAACTTGAGGATTATCCTCATTGCTGCACAGAAGAATTACATCCTGGAAGCACCGCTAGGTGCCAAACCCTGCAGGAGCAACTCCAGATGTTATGAACACCTGGCAGAGCAAAGCTGATGACTACTCGATAGTTCAGTGCGCCATGTTTTACGGCTTAGAACCGGGACTTCATCGACGTTTTGAACGTCATGGAGCATATGAGATGTTCCAGGAGTTGAAGTTAATATTTCAAGCAAATGCCCAGATTGAGAGATATGAAGTCTCCAATAAGTTCTAAAGCTGCAAAATGGAGAAGAATAGTTCTGTCAGTGAGCACATACTCAGAATGTATGGGTACCACAATCACTTGACTCAGCTGGGAGTTAATCTTCCGGTTGATAGTTGCTACCTCTTGAGCATGCGTTGGTTTTCCCTTGAAGAGGAAAGGGTGATGCAGCAAAGTAGCGTAAGTATTTCCCTAAGTTTTTGAGAACCAACGTATCAATCTAGTAGGAGACTACACGCAAGTCGCCTAGTACCTGCACAAACAAACAAGAACCTCACAACCAACGCGATAAAGGTGTTGTCAATCTTCACGGTCACTTACGAAAGTGAGATATGATAGAGATAATAAGATAAATATTTTTGGTATTTTGGTGTGTAGGTTGAAAAGTAAAGATTGCAAAATAAACGGCGACGGAAATGGCTAGTTGACGGGAAAATAATATGATGTAAAGTAGACCCGGGGGCCATAGGTTTCACTGTGGGTGAACAAATTACTGCCGAGCAATTGATAGAAAAGCGCATAGTTATGATAATATCTAGGCATGATCATGAACATAGGCATCACGTCCGTGTCAAGTAGACCGAAACGATTCTGCATCTACTACTATTACTCCACACATCGACTGCTATCCGGCATGCATCTAGAGTATTAATTTCATAAGAATAGAGTAACGCATTTGGCAAGATGACATGATGCAGAGGGATAAACTCAAGCAATATGATATAAACCCCATCTTTTTTATCCTCGATGGCAACAATAAAATACGTGCCTTGATGCCCCTGTTGTCACTGGGAAAGGACACCGCAAGATTGAACCCAAAGCTAAGCACTTCTCCCATTGCAAGAAAGATCAATCTAGTAGGTCAAACCAAACTGATAATTCGAAGAGACTTGCAAAGATATCAAATCATGCATATAAGAATTCAGAGAAGAATCAAATATTGTTCATAGATAATCTTAATCGTAAACCCACAATTGATCGGATCTCGGCAAATACACCGCAAAAAGAATTACATCGAATAGATCTCCAAGAACATCGAGGAGAACTTTGTATTGAGATCCAAAGAGAGAGAAGAAGCCGTCTAGCTAATAACCATGGACCCGAAGGTCTGTGGTAAACTACTCACACATCATCGGAGAGGCTATGGTGTTGATGTAGAAGCCCTCCATGATCGAATCCCCCTCCGGCATATTGCCGGAAAAGGTCCCCAGATGGGATCTCATGGGTACAGAAGGTTGCGGCAGTGGAAAAGTGGTTTCATGGATCCCCTCAATGTTTTCAGGGTATAAGAGTATATATAGGCGAAAGAAGTAGGTCGGTGGAGCCACGAGGGGCCCACGAGGGTGGGGGGCGCGCCTGCCCCCCTGGGTGCGCCGCCCTACCTCGTGGCTGCCTCGTTGCTTCCTTGACCTCCACTCCAAGTCTCCTGGATTGCGTTTGTTCCAAAAAAATCCTCGCGAAGGTTTCATTCCGTTTGATATTCCTTTTATGCGAAACACTGAAATATGCAAAAAACAACAATTTGCACTGGGCCTTCGGTTAATAGGTTAGTCCCAAAAATAATATAAAAGTGCATATTAAAGGCCATTAAACATCCAAAACAGATAATATAATAGCATGGAACAATAAAAAATTATAGATACGTTGGAGATGTATCAATAGTGTCATTGACAGAGTTCTTCAATCACTGCCACCAAGCTACAAAAGCTTCATGATGAACTATAATATGCAAGGGATGGATAAGACTATTCCCGAGCTCTTCGCGATGCTAAAAGCTGCGGAGGTAGAAATCAAGAAGGAGCATCAAGTGTTGATGGTCAACAAGACCACCAGTTTCAAGAAGAAGGGCAAAGGGAAGAAGGGGCACTTCAAGAAGAATGGCAAGCAAGTTGTTGCTCAAGTGAAGAAGCCCAAGTCTGGACCTAAGCCTGAGATTGAGTGCTTCTACTGCAAAGGGACAGGTCACAGGAAGCGGGACTGTCCCAAGTATTTGGCAGAAAAGAAGGATGGTAAAGTGAAAGGTATATTTTATATACATGTTATTGATGTGTACCTTACCAATGTTCGCAGTAGCGCCTGGGTATTTGATACTGGTTCTATTGCTAATAGTTGCAACTCGAAACAGGGGCTATGGATTAAGCAAAGATTGGCTAAGGACAAGGTGACGATGCGCGTGGGAAATGGTTCCAAAGTCGATGTGATCGTCGTCGGCACGCTACCTCTACATCTACCTTCGGGATTAGTTTTAGACCTGAATAATTGTTATTTGTTGCCAGCGTTAAGCATAAACATTATATCTGGATCTTGTTTGATGCGAGACGGTTATTCATTTAAATCAGAGAATAATGGTTGTTCTATTTATATGAATAATATCTTTTATGGTCATGCACCCTTGATGAGTGGTCTATTTTTACTAAATCTTGATAGTAGTGATACACATATTCATAGTATTGAAGCCAAAAGATATAAGTTTAATAATGATAGTGCAACTTATTTGTGGCACTCCGTTTAGGTCATATTGGTGTAAAGCGCATGGAGAAACTCCATGCTGATGGGCTTTTGGAATCACTTGATTATGAATCGCTTGATGCTTGCGAACCATGCCTCATGGGCAAGATGACTAAGACTCTATTCTTCGGAACAATGGAGCGAGCAACAGACTTGTTGGAAATAATACATACTGATGTATGCGGTCCAATGCGTGTTGATGCTCACGGTGGGTATCGTTATTTTCTGACCTTCACGGATGATTTGAGCAGATATGGGTATATCTACTTGATGAAACATAAGTCTGAAACATTTGAAAAGTTCAAAGAATTTCAGAGTGAAGTGGAAAATCATCGTAAAAAGAAAATTAAGTTTCTACGATCTGATCGTGGAGGTGAATATTTGAGTTATGACTTTGGTCTTCATTTGAAACAATGCGGAATAGTTTTGCAACTCACGCCACCTGGAAAACCACAATGTAATGGTGTTTGCGAACGTCGTAACCGCACTTTATTAGACATGGTGCGATCTATGATGTCTCTTACTGAGTTACCGCTATCGTTTTGGGGTTATGCTTTAGAGACGACTGCATTCACGTTAAATAGGGCACCATCTAAATCCGTTGAGACGACACCATATGAACTGTGGTTTGGCAAGAAACCTAAGTTGTCATTTCTTAAAGTTTGGGGCTGCGATGCTTATGTGAAAAAGCTTCAACCTGATAAGCTCGAACCCAAATCGGAGAAATGTGTCTTCATAGGATACCCAAAGGAGACTGTTGGGTACACCTTCTATCACAGATCCGAAGGCAAGATATTCGTTGCTAAGAATGGATCCTTTCTAGAGAAGGAGTTTCTCTTGAAAGAAGTGAGTGGGAGGAAAGTAGAACCTGATGAGGTAACTATACCTGCTCCCTTATTGGAAAGTAGTTCATCACAGAAATCAGTTCCAGTGATTCCTACACCAATTAGTGAGGAAGCTAATGATGATGATCATGAAACTTCTGATCAAGTTACTACCGGACCTCGTAGGTCAAGCAGAGTAAGATCCGCACCAGAGTGGTACAGTAATCCTATTCTGGAGGTCATGTTACTTGACCATGACGAACCTACGAACTATGAGGAAGCGATGATGAGCCCATATTATGCGAAATGGCTTGAGGCCTTGAAATCTGAGATGGGATCCATGTATGAGAACAAAGTGTGGACTTTGGTTGACTTGCCCGATGATCGACAAGTCATAGATAATAAATGGATCTTCAAGAAGAAGACTGACGCTGACGGTAATGTTACTGTCTACAAAGCTCGGCTTGTTGCGAAAGGTTTTCAACAAGTTCAAGGAGTTGACTACGATGAGACCTTCTCACCCATAGCGATGCTTAAGTCTGTCTGAATCATGTTAGCAATTGCCGCATTTTATGATTATGAAATTTGGCAAATGGATGTCAAAACTGCATTCCTTAATGGATATCTTAAAGAAGAGTTGTATATGATGCAACTAGAAGGTTTTGTTGATCCAAAAGGTGCTAACAAAGTGTGTAAACTCCAGTGATGCATTTATGGACCGGTGCAAGCATCTCGGAGTTGGAATGCACGCTTTGATAGTGTGATCAAAGCATATGGTTTGATACAGACTTTTGGATAAGCCTGTATTTACAAGAAAGTGAGTGGGAGCTCTATAGCATTTCTGATATTATATGTAGATGACATATTGTTGATTGGAAATGATACTAAATTTCTGAATAGCTTAAAAGGATACTCGAATAAGAATTTTTCACTGAAAGACCTCGGTGAAGCTGCTTATATATTGGGCATGAAGATCTATAGAGATAGATCAAGAAGCTTAATTGGACTTTCACAAAGCACATACCTTGATAAAGTTTTGAAGAAGTTCAAAATCAATCAAGCAAAGAAAGGGTTCTTGCCTGTGTTACAAGGTGTGAAGTTGAGTCAGACTCAATGCCCGACCACTGCAGAAGATAGAGAGAAAATGAAAGTCATTCCCCATGCTTCGGCCATAGGTTCTATCATGTATGCAATGTTGTGTACCAGGCCTGATGTGTGCCTTGCCATTAGTTTAGCAGGGAGGTACCAAAGTAATCCAGGAGTGGATAACTAGACAGCGGTCAAGAACATCCTGAAATACCTGAAAAGGACTAAGGATATGTTTCTCTTTTATGGAGGTGACAAAGAGCTCGTCGTAAATGGTTATGTTGATGCAAGTTTTGACACTGATCCGGATGACTCTAAGTCACAGATCGGATACGTATTTTTATTAAATGGAGGAGCTGAAAGTTGGTGCAGTTCCAAGCAGAGCGTCGTGCCGAGATCTACGTGCGAAGTGGAGTAGATGGCTGCTTCGGAAGCAGCAAATGAAGGAGTCTGGATGAAGGAGATCATATCCGATCTAGGTGTCATACCTAGTGCATCGGGTCCAGTGAAAATCTTTTGTGACAATACTGGTGCAATTGCCTTGGCAAAGGAATCCAAATTTCACAAGAGAACCAAGCACATCAAGAGACGTTTCAATTCCATCCGCGATCAAGTCAAGGAGGGAGACATAGAGATATGCAAGATACATACGGATCTGAATGTTGAAGACCCATTGACTAAGCCTCTCTCACGAGCAAAAGATGATCAGCACCAAGACTCCATGGGTGTTAGAATCATTACAATATAATCTAGATTATTGACTCTAGTGCAAGTGGGAGACTGAAGGGAATATGCCCTAAAGGCAATAATAAAGTTGTTATTTATATTTCCTTATATCATGATAAATGTTTATTATTCATGCTAGAATTGTATTAACCGGAAACTTAGTACAAGTGTGAATACATAGACAAACAGAGTGTCACTAGTATGCCTCTACTTGACTAGCTCGTTAATCAAAGATGGTTAAGTTTCCTAACCATAGACATGAGTTGTCATTTGATAAACGAGATCACATCATTGAAGAATGATGTGATTGAAATGACCCATCCATTAGCATAGCACTTTGATCGTTTAGTTTATTGCTATTGCTTTCTTCATAACTTATACATGTTCCTATGACTATGAGATTATGTAACTCCCAAATGCCAGAGGAACACTTTGTGTGCTATCAAACGTCACAACGTAACTGGGTGATTATAAAGATGCTCTACAGGTGTCTCCGATGGTGTTTGTTGAGTTGGCATAGATCGAGATTGGGATTTGGTTGCCGGAGAGGTATCTCTAGGCCCTCTCGGTAATGCACTCTCTTTGTTTGAGTTGAAGCCTTATGCTCCTTAAATTATGAGATTCCTCATAACAAGGTCTTCACTCAACTACAATGCTGATTTTCAGAATCACCTCTGCTACTTGCCCCCCGATTGAACTCCTCAACCAGACTTTTACTTCAACTGATGAAAAGGGCAAGACACCTCTTGTCATTGGTGAAGGCATTCGTCCATTGGATGGTCAGTTTCGCAAAGTTGCATCTTACTCCACCAATGATGACTCTGCCACTCATGAATCTGCTGCCAATGCACCCAAGTCTACTCCTTAAGCCACAGCTCCACGTGTGATGACTGACCGTGAGCTGCCTCTTAGTCTTCACCAGAAGGTGGGTCGAAATCATAAATGGGTTAAGCGTTAGTTTGGTTCTATTCTTCACAACATGACTGCTACACATAATGCAGTGAAGAAAAACCACTACTACCTCCATGAAGTGATTGGGCGAGGTCTGTGTGACCTTAGCTCAAGGGGAATACGGTGAGGACTGGGTGTTCTGAACTGCGTGTTCAGAACTGAGTGTCTGGGACTGTGTGTCCTCAGGTTTAAATACCTAGCCGCCCTAACCAGACGTACAACTGTCACAGCAGTTGGAACTGGTCTACCAAATCATTGTCTTCACCAAGTTACCTGGTTCCATTTCCTCAACCCTTTCATTTCCTCTTTTATGTGTTGAGTGCTTGTTCATATCTGTTTGAAGACTTTGACTGAAGACTTCCTCTATTCCCTCAGTTCAATTTCTTTAGTCTGTTTGTCTTATCCTGTGTTATCCTGTGTTTACGCTTTCTGTACTCTGTACTTGTTTTCATTTCATCATGGAGACCATGCTCATGCACTGCTATGTTTACTTCTGAGTACTTATTCCGCTGCAAGTAGTTCTTCACTCAGGAATTTCCTCACCTGCAAATTCCTCGGTGAAGAATTCATAAAAATCGCCTATTCAACCCCCCTCTAGTCGATATAACGCACTTTTAATTGGTATCAGAGCAAGGTACTCCCTTGTTATGTGTAATTTTGGTTTAACCGCCTGGATTTTTAGTTATGTCGACCACAGGAATGAAGACTGTGACTTGCCCCATCTTTGACGGTCATGATTATCCCAAGTGGAAGGCCATGATGAAGAAGCGCCTCATGGCGATGAACAACGAACTCTAGACCGTCACCGAGATCGGTCTTACTGACCTATGCAAGATGGCGGAGGCTGATGATATTCGCAAATACACACTTCTCAACCTCACGACGAAGGACATCATCTCCTCCAGCTTGTCACAAAATCAGTTCAGGAATGTTATGCATCTCAGCCATGCGAAACTCATCTGGGACCGACTCTCTGAGGTCTATGAAGGTCATCGATCTCACCATGAACCCTGGTCCAAAAAATTCATGGAATCACGCAAGGCTATGACCTTCGATCCAGAATCATCATCCTCTGCACCATGTCTTATGGAAAAAGGTGCCAAGGTAACTGAATGCTACTTATCTGAGTCCAGTGATGATGAACATGGTGATGAATTTGGACCCAGTTATATCAAACTTGCTTCCCTTGCCACTAAACAACAAAGAGCTTTGGAAAAAGTTCAATACATGCTGGATAAAAGCGATGATATGCTAGGTGAAGAAATGGATCAGTCGAAAGCTTTGGCTGATAGTCTTCAGAGACTTCAGTCTAAGTTTGACACCCTTCAAAGTCATCATAACACTCTCTTATCTGATCATGAGAAGCTTTCTTCCGAATTCCTTCAAAGAAAGTAAGATCTTCAGAAGCTAAGAGTGAGTTATGAAGATCTTCAGAAGGAGCGTGATTCATTACTTGCTCAACAAATCAGCGCTACTCAGGATGAATTTGTTCCTCCATGTTTGAAGTGCATTGAACGTGAAACTGCTAATTCTTCACCTGAATGCTCAAATACTTCCATTGCTGCAAATTCTTCAACTGCCTCTGCTATCACTAATTCCTCATTTGAGGACATTGCTAGTATCACTGATGATGCAGGGCTGAAGGAATTGTATATGACAGGCATGTACAGAAGCCTCAAAGGGCATCAATCTCTTTGTGACGTGCTTAAAAAGCAGATCCTCAACAGGAACCCTAGGAAAGAGGATATTGCCTTTGAGAGGAAAATCAATGCTGATGGGACCTACTGGAAACCTGAGCAGTATCCCAAAACCTCATGGGTTGCTGCAAAGGGACCTTCAGTGGATCCATCTACTTTATTTGGCTTTACATGTGAATCTTCATATTCTTCTGATGAATCCATTGACTCTAACTATAAACTGTTCAAAAATCAGAATGGTGAAGTATTTGCTAGATATGTTGGGAACGGTCCTCCTATGAAGAAAATCTGGGTTCCCAAAAGGTGCCTTGAAAATCTTTAGGTGAATGTCATCATGACACCACCAGTGAAGAATAGGAATCCCAGATCAAATTCTTCATATGGACCAAATTCTTCATATGGATCCAAGTCCTCATACGGACCAAACTGCTCTCATGGATCAAATTCCTCAAAAGGATCAAAGTCCTCATATGAACATCATCGTGCTAACCCGTCTGTTTCACAGGGAAGATCTAAGGACAATGGATATGTGCATTATTCATCAAATCATTATGTCCATAAGTCCTCGAAGAATTTCTCTGCCTACTCTTATGCTTATCCTAACCCCTCTTATGTGAAACGAAGTGGATTGGGGTCTATGCCACTTTTCTCTTATGGAGCTCACAAAATGATGAACTCTTTGCCACCCCTTCAAATGTGGGTGGTGAAGAAAAAGAACTAACCTCTTATGTCGGGTCAGGTCTCCAGACGAACTTAATCGTCTGAAGGATTTGCTAGAGACCCGAATGTGCTTGAAAGGACGCAAGCTAATCATGAAGAAATGAATTTTCATTTCTCACTTCCTCATACTGCTTTACCTATTTTATTGCTTGATGAACTTGATCTAATGAAATTCACACCATATTCTTCACCGATGAAGTATATGAGTTCATAAGCTGCACTAATTCATCTGCAGGATGATCAACCCAAAGCCACTGAGTGGGTCCTCGATAGTGGATGTACAAATCACATGACTGGTGACATGAGCTTATTGATGGACTCTGCTTTATCTCCATCACATCTGAAGCATATCACCTACGCTGACAAAGGCAAAAGCAAGGTATTGGGTCTAGGTAAGGTTGCAATCTCAAAGGATCGACACATGGACAAAGTCATGCTTGTCGAGTCCTTAGGGTTCAACCTCATGTCTGTCTCAATGCTTTGTGATCTTGATATGGTGGTTGTCTTTGGCAAGTATCGTTGTGTTGTGATCATGGAAACTGACCATTCCAAAGTCTTCGAAGGCTTTAGGAGAGGAGATTTGTATATTTTTTATTTCTCTACAGGACCACAACCTGCTACATGTCTTCTTGCAAAAGTTTCAGAAGGCTGGCTATGGCATCGACGACTTGGTCATGCTGGCATGAGGAATCTACACATGCTCGCGAAGAAGAAGCATGTCATTGGCATTGAAAATGTCAAATTCCTCAAGGATCACTTATGCAGAGCTTGTGAAGCTAGAAATATGACCGAGGACAAGCATCCAGCAAAGACTATCATGACTACTACTCGACCATTTGAATTGCTTCACATAGATCTCTTTGGCCCTACTCACTATGCCACATTTACCAATGCTGCATCTTTATATGGCTTTGTCATTGTTGATGATGACTCTCGATATACATGGGTCCATATTATCACTTACAAAACTGAAGTGCAGGAATTCTTCAAACGATTTTCCTCGAGGGCTTCAACTAACTTTGGTGTGAAGATCAAGCACATCAGGAGTGATAATGGAACTGAGTTCAAGAACGCTGGCCTTGATGACTATCTTGATGAACTTGGTATTACTCATGAGTTATCTGCTCCTTATACTCCTCAGCAAAATGGCGTCGTGGAGCGCAAGAACATGACTCTTGTTGAGATGGCCCGCACTATGCTTGATGAATACAAGACGCCTCCTCGCTTCTGGCCAGAGGCAATTGATACTGCATGCCACATCATCAACAGGGTATATCTTCACAAATTCTTCAAGAAGATAGCATATGAACTTCTCACTGACAAGAAACCCAATGTGAGTTATTTCAAAGTCTTCGGTGCTAAATGTTGGATTAGAGATCCTCATCACAGTTCTAAATTTGCACCGAAAGCACATGAAGGTTTTATGCTCGGTTATGGTAAGGACTCACACACCTACAGAGTCTTCAACGCCTGTCATCACAAGGTTGTTGAAACTGTAGATGTGCGGTTTGATGAGACTAATGGCTCGCAAAGAGAGCATCTACCTCCTGTGACAGATGAAATACCTCCTGAGGAATCTATTAAGCTCAAGGCTACAGAGGATGTCATTCCTACTGAAGAATCAGCTGAAGAAGTTATTCCAGAGCATGAAGAACGTCATGCTAATGCACCTGAGGAAAACGGTGCTGAAGAAAATGCTGATCAAATTCCTCAACATCAACCCGCTCATCCCCGCGTCGCAAATGAAGTGTAAATTGAGAAAATCATCAGCGACATCAACATTCCAGGTCCTCTCACACGCTCAAGAGCTTCACATTTATCTAACTTTTGTGGGCACTTTGCTTTCGTCTCTATCACAGAGCCCACTAAGGTAGATGAAGCATTTCTGGAGCCTGAGTGGATTCAAGCTATGCAAGAGGAATTACATCAATTCGAGCTCAACAACGTCTGGGAATTGGTCAAACGTCCAGATCCTCGCAAGCACAATATCATCGGTACAAAGTGGATCTACCACAACAAGCAAGATGAAAATGGCCTTGTGGTGAGGAATAAGGCACGGCTTGTAGCTCAAGGCTACACACAGGTTGAAGGAATTGATTTTGATGAAACTTTTGCACCAGTTGCTAGACTTGAAGCTATTCGCATATTACTTGCTTATGCTAACCATCAAGATATCACTTTATATCAAATGGATGTGAAAAGTGCATTCCTCAATGGTAAGCGTGAGGAAGAAGTGTATGTTGCTCAACCCCCAGGTTTTGAAGATCCAAAGCATCCTGACAAAGTCTTCAGACTCAATAAGGCCCTCTATGGCCTCAAGCAGTCCCCACGGGCGTGGTATGATACTTTGAAGGAATTCCTCATGAAGAAAGGCTTCAAACCCGGTTCACTTGATCCAACTCTTTTCACTAAATCTTATGATGGTGAATTGTTTGTGTGCCAAATATATGTTGATGATATTATCTTTGGTTGTACTGACCAACGTTATGCTGATGAATTTGCCTACATGATGAGTGAAGAATATCAAATGTCTATGATGGGAGAATTGAAATTCTTCTTAGGTCTTCAAGTTCGTCAACAATGCAATGGCATATTCATATCTCAGGAGAAATATCTCAAGGATGTACTAAGGAAATTCGGCATGCAAGATTGCAAAGGAGTCAAAATCCCTATGCCCACAAATGGCCATCTATGCACTGATGAAAATGGTATTGACTTCGATCAAAAGGTATACCGCTCCATGATTGGTTCTTTATTGTACCTATGTGCATCTAGGCGAGATATTATGCTTAGTGTTTGCATGTGTGCCTGATTTCAAGCTACACCGAAGGAATCACACCATAAGGCTGTGAAGCATATTCTTCGATATCTAGCTCACACACCAACACTTAGATTATGGTACCCCAAGGGCTCAGCTTTTGATCTCATTGGATTTTCAGACTCTGACTATGCTGGTGATCGTGTGGATCGCAAGTCAACATCTGGCACATGCCATTTCCTCGAACGATCTTTGGTCTGTTGGTCCTCGAAGAAACAGAACTGTGTATCACTGTCTACTGCTGAAGCTGAGTACATTGCTGCTGGTTCTTGTTGTACTCAACTGCTATGGATGAAGCAAACTCTCAAGGACTACGGCGTCAACGTGAAGAATGTGCCACTCTACTATGACAATGAGAGTGCCATCAAGATTGCTCATAACCCAGTTCAGCACTCGAAGACAAAGCACATTCAGATTCGTCATCATTTTCTTCGTGATCGTGTGTTGAAGGGCGACATCTCTATTGAGCATGTGAAGACTGAAGAACAGCTAGCCGATATCTTCACTAAGCCCTTGGATGAGAAGAGATTTGGCAAGTTGCGGTGTGAGCTAAATATCCTAGAATCTTCGAATGTTCTTTGAAAAGGACACCCATCCTAACACTTATGCAAAATTGATGACTTAGATGTGCAACACATGAAGAAACATTTTTTCTTCAATCAATGAATACTAACACTCTAAGTGTGAAGAAATTAACGAAGAATTTGATTCTCAGAACCCTACAACAATTGTACGCGGTGTCTGAAATCATCATTCTTATACGGTGGGTCATGCCTCTACAAAATGTTGAAAATCTTCAATTGAGATTTTCCTCAGTTCTTTGAAATTCCTCAGTTGTTTTTCAATTTGCATTGTCTTCTCCATTTCCGTCGTTTTTCTTCATTGGCTATATATATGAGTTTATGTCCTCTACAACATTCACTTATTGCTATTTCTTCAAGTTGCTTGTTCCTCTAAGTGAATGTGATCGGACCCTTCCCCCTCTATGCTAAACTCAACCCAGTCTATTCACAAATTCTTCATGTGCGTTCTATTTGAAACTCGTTCAAAATCTTCACTGTTTCCTCGTCAGCTGAAGAAATTGCGAACGGAACTTTAAAACCTATCTTATCTAAATTTTCGGCTTTGCCGCTCAAACCGTTCCACATCCCACGACAACACTTATCCATTAACCCACGGTCTCACACGATCTCCACTTCTCAGTACGTGGGTGACACATGTCAAGCGAATGAGAAGGGTCAGGGGCACATTCGTCCAATTTCTTCGGGCGAACAGTTTTTTCACCGTGGCTATAAATACCCCTTCCCTTCCTCACTTCACTTTTACTCCGCTCGTTCTCACTCCAACTCGAGCTTCTCAAACCCTAGCGCCACCGCTACTTCATCATCGTCGGTGAGGAAGAGCTTCACTGCCTCAACCTCGTCGCCGTTGTACTCACGCCGGCTGCGGATTTCTTCACTCTGCCGCCGCGGTAGCTGTCTTCCTCTGCCAAGTTAGGGTGTGGAAGATCTGAACTGACGAACTTCACATCTACACCTCTCAGTTCGTCGTGTTCTTCATCCAGGGTAATGAAAAGTTACTTTTACTGCCCTCCTTTGATTCAAATGATAACTACAAAATCTTCAAAGGTGTTTATACTTCAAATTCATCACACACTGAACACCTCACATGTCATCTGTTCTTGATTCATTTCTCTAAAGCTATATTTTTCTTCAAGATTCCTCAAATGTGTGAATTTTCGATCTATACATCTCTGGAACCTAAGATAAAGAACGCTTAGTGAAATTCTTCAAGACTCATCTGGTAAAATTCCTCAAACTTGCTCCTTTTTGAAAAACCTCTGAGAACACATATGACCTCTCCATATTCCTCACAACTATACTCTGTTCACATGTACTCATGTCAGCTGCTGAATCACCAGGTTCTCATCAACTTAACTCATTTGCAGTGTTCCTCGAAGAAAAGTTGCATACATCTTCTGATAATTCCATTGTTTAAATTCCTCATCTGAAGAAAATGGCTGATGGAAAGAAGCCACAGAAGGGAGGAAAGAGGCCTGAGGTCAATACAACTTTTGAGATCCCCGATGACATATACAAGGACTATTGCACTCCTGATGAGGCCACTCATGGAAAGGAAACCATGAATGAGCGCAAAGTGTGCATTCAAAGAATAGAGAGGAGATGGGCACGAGAGTGGAGGGAGTACAGGTATGTTACTCCCAAGTACATGAAGAAATTTTCTCTCAATCCTCCATGCCCAAGACCTCCATTGGCACCTGGCCAAGAAGCAGATCCCACCAGCCTCAAGCGCGGTGAGGATTATCCTAATGAATGGGCCAAGCGCCAGGCCAAGTTGGCTAGACAAGCAAGAGAAGCAGTGAGGAAATTCAATGAAGACTCTGCTGCTTCTGCTGCCACTGCTGAGGCCTCTGCAAGCAAGCCAAAGAAGGCCATGCCAAAGAAGCCTGCTCACAAGCCAAGTGCTTCATCAGCAATGCCCTCACGGCCAGATTCTTCAAAGCCCTCATGACCAACTCCTCAAGCTGCTCCCACTTCAAAATCCTCAGCTCCTCCGCCAAAGTCCTCAGCTGCTCCGACCAAATCCTCAGCACCTGCGCATCTCGCCACGTGCCAAAGGACGACAGACATCTCTATTGCCTTAGGAGCATCTGCTAGTTCCTCAGATCCACTGCATTCTTCAACTGGTCCCACTCTGTTGAAGACCAAGGCAACTGCTGGACGAGGCTCTCGACCAAGTCCTCAAAAGAAGCAAGTCGCTTTTCAAGTGCCATCATATGAAGACGAAGCTGATGATGATGAACTTGCATAAATCATCAGAGACAGGCACGTCAAGGCCGCTAGAGCCAAGGGCACAAGCGTGCCTCTATGATGACCCACAAGTATAGGGGATCTATCGTAGTCCTTTCGATAAGTAAGAGTGTCGAACCCAACGAGGAGCAGAAGGAAATGATAAGTGGTTTTCAGCAAGGTATTCTCTGCAAGCACTGAAATAATAGGTAACAGATAGTTTTGTGATAGGATAATTTGTAACGAGCAACAAGTAACAAAAGTAAATAAAGTGCAGCAAGGTGGCCCAATCCTTTTTGTAGCAAAGGACAAGCCTGGACAAACTCTTATATAGAGAAAAGCGCTCCCGAGGACACATGCGAATTATCGTCAAGCTAGTTCTCATCACGTTCATACGATTCGCGTTTGGTACTTCGATAATTTGATATGTGGGTGGACTGGTGCTTGGGTGATGTCCTTACTTGGACAAGCATCCCACTTATGATTAACCTCTATTGCAAGCATCCACAACTACAACAAAAGTATTAAGGTAAACCTAACCATAGCATGAAACATATGGATCCAAATCAGCCCTTACAAAGCAACGCACAAACTAGGGTTTAAGCTTCTGTCACTCTAGCAACCCATCATCTACTTATTACTTCTCAATGCCTTCCTCTAGGCCCAAATAATGGTGAAGTGTTGATGTAGTCGACGTTCACATAACACCACTAGAGGAGAGACAACATACATCTCATCAAAATATCGAACGAATACGAAATTCACATGACTACTAATAGCAAGACTTCTCCCATGTCCTCAGGAACAAACGTAACTACTCACAAAGCATATTCATGTTCATAATCAGAGGGGTATTAATATGCATATAGGATCTGAACATATGATCTTCCACCAAATAAACCAACTAGCATCAACTACAAGGAGTAATTAACACTACTAGCAACCCACGGGTACCAATCCCGGACTTGGAGACAAGAATTGGATACAAGAGATGAACTAGGGTTTTGAGAGGAGATGGTGCTGGTGAAGATGTTGATGGAGATTGCCCTCTCCCGATGAGAGGAGCGTTGGTGATGATGATGGCGATGATTTCCCCCTTCCAGAGGGAAGTTTCCCCGGCAAAACAGCTCCACCAGAGCCCTAGATTGGTTCCGCCAAGGTTCCGCCTTGTGGCGGTGAAGTCTCGTCTGGGAAGATGGCTTATGATTTTTTTTCTCATCGAAAGACTCCATATAGCAGAAGATGGCCATCGGAGGGCCACCAGGGGGCCCACGAGGTAGGGGGGCGCGCCCAGGGGGGTAGGGCGCGCCCCCCACCCTCGTGGGCAGGGTGTGGCCCCCTGGTGAACTTCTTGTGCTTAATATTTATTATATATTCTGAAAATGACTTCCATGAAGTTTCAAGACTTTTGGAGCTGTGCAGAATAGGTCTCTAATATTTGCTCCTTTTCCAGCCCAAAATTCCAGCTGCCGGCATTCTCCCTCTTTATGTAAACCTTGTAAAATAAGAGAGAATAGGCATAAGTATTGTGACATAATGTGTAATAATAGCCCGTAATGCAATAAATATCGATATAAAAGCATGATGCAAATGGACGTATCAACTCCCCCAAGCTTAGACCTCGCTTGTCCTCAAGCGAAAGCCGAAATCGAAAAATATGTCCACATGTTTAGAGATAGAGGTGTCGATAAAAATAAAATACGGACATGAGGGCATCATGATCATTCTTAGAACAACAACTTATATAATTTATCTCATATGATCTCTTATGCTAGAGTAACAATTCAATCACAATTTCAAGTATGAATCATAAACTTCATTGAAAACTAACAAACTATAATCTCAGTCATTGGAGCAATTGCAATTTATCATAACATAGGAAAGAGTCAGTATAAGAGCTTTTCAGCAAGTCCACATACTCAACTATCATATAGTCTTTCACCATTGCTAATACTCATGCAATACTTATGGGTATGGAGTTTTAATCAGACACAGATAAAGATAGGGGCTTATAGTTTTGCCTCCCAACATTTTACCTCAAGGGCAATGTCAACAATAATAGTTCATGAAAACTCACATCCAATTAGCCATATATGCCAGGATCTTTCCATCATGTTGTGCTTGCCAAAAGATAAAATGTAAAAAGGAAGGGCGAAGATCACCATGACTCTTATGTAAGGTAGGAGATAAAGGTAAAAGATAGGCCCTTCGCAGAGGGAAGCAGAGGTTGTCATGCGCTTTTATGGTTGGATGCACAAAATCTTAATGCGAAAGAACGTCACTTTATATTGCCACTTGTGATATGGACCTTTATTATGCAGTCTGTCGCTTTTATTTCTTCCATATCACACGATTGTATAAAGCTTATTTCCTCCACACCAATCAATCATACATATTTAGAGAGCAATTTTTATTGCTTGCACCGATGACAACTTACTTGAAGGATCTTACTCAATCCATAGGTAGATATGGTGGACTCTCATGGCAAAACTGGTTTAAGGGTGTTTGGAAGCACAAGTAGTATCTCTACTTGGTGCAAAGAATTTGTCTAGCATGAGGGGGAAAGGCAAGCTCAACCATGTTGGATGATCCATGACAATATAATTTATCTCAGATGTAAGAAAACATAACCCATTACGTTGTCTTCCTTGTCCAATGTCAGCTCTTTAGCATGTCATATTTTAATGAGTGATCACAATCATAAAAGATGTCGAAGATAGTATATTTATATGTGAAGACCTCTCTTTCTTTATTACTTCCTATTAATTGCAATGATGGCCAAAACTATGTTTGTCAACTCTCAACAGCTTTTATTCATCATACTTTTTCTATGTGAGCTCATTACTCTCCATAAGATCCATATGATCTCTTTTATTTCTTTTTATTCTTTCTCCTTTTCTTTTATTCACACAAGATCATGGCAAAATAATCAAGCCCTTGACTAAACACTAATCTTTATTATATATAGCTCACAGACTCGATTACATAGAAGGATCATAAAGCAAAACTCACAACTAGATCATACTAAAAACTTTTATTCTACTAGATCAACATATTACCAAAAGGGTCAAACTAAGAAAAACGGTAAAGATAGAAGTGATGGTGATACGATACGGAGGCACTCCCCCAAGCTTGGCAGTTGCCAAGGGGAGTGTCCATACCAGATACTCAGTTCTTCTTTGTTGGTGAAGAAGGTGATGGTTTTGTTGATGGCGTAGGCTTCTTCCTTAATTTGCGCTTGATGACAGAATTCTGGTCCCTTAGGTCCTCGATCTCCTACTCCAGGCTCAGTATCTTTTTGCATAGTTCCTGCTTGTTATCCTGCAAGAGGCGCAAAGGGATAAACTCGATCTTAGGTTTCTTTACTCTATCAGGGAGGCTTGACTTTTTGAACTCCACATGCATGTCCCCAGGTTGAGGTAGTGGGACTTCATCTTCATCTGAGCTCGTCTCCTCCTTTCCCTTAGATTCGTAGTCCTCTTCTTCTTTCGTAGTCCAACCACAATGCTCCACATCCCCATAGACTTTAGGATCTGCAAGGTAATCAGCCACATAGCTCTCTCCTTCCGAATCCTGGGACGACATGTTGCTCAAATCTGCAGCAGGACAGCTCGAAACAAAGACAGGATATTTGCGTGATACGGGAGTCAAAACCTTCGGGGGATTATATAATGAATTTTTACCGACCAAAATACGTGTCGTGTAAGAAAACGGAGTCCGGAGAGTGCACGAGGTGCCCACGAGGTAGGGGGGTGCGCCCAGGGGGGTAGGGCGCGCCCTCCACCCTCGTGGAGCCCTCGTGTCCTTCCCGGACTGCTTCTTATTTTTCTATTTTTTAAATATTCCAAAACGGAAGAAAATTGCCATTAGAACTGTTTTGGAGTCGGTTTACTTACCGTACCACATACCTATTCCTTTTCAGAGTCTAAAACATTCCAAAAAGTGTCCCTTATGTATTCCTCCGGGGTAACGGTTTCAATAGCATTGGTTTCAACATTTATAGGATTACCTGAGATATAATGTTTAATTCTTTGACCGTTCACCACCTTCGGATTTGTGCCTTCGAAGTTGTTGATTTTTATGGCACCGGAATGATAGACCTCCTCGATAACGTAAGGACCTTCCCATTTAGAGAGAAGTTTTCCTGCAAAAAATCTTAAACGAGAGTTGTATAGCAATAAATAATCACCTACATTAAACTCGCGCTTTTGTATCCTTTTGTCATGCCATCTTTTAACTTTTTCTTTAAATAATTTGGCATTCTCATAGGCTTGGGTTCTCCATTCATCAAGTGAGCTAATGTCAAATAACCTCTTCTCACCGGGAAGTTTGAAATCATAGTTAAGCTCTTTAATTGCCCAATAAGCCTTATGTTCTAGTTCGAGAGGTAAGTGACATGCTTTTCCATAGACCATTTTATACCGAGACATACCCATAGGATTTTTATATGCAGTTCTATAGGCCCATAATGCATCATCAAGTTTCTTGGACCAATTCTTTCTAGATCTATTAACAGTCTTTTGCAAAATTAATTTGAGTTCTCTATTGCTCAATTCTACTTGACCACTAGACTGTGGGTGATAAGGAGATGCAGTTCTATGATTAACATCATACTTAGCAAGCATTTTACGAAAAGCACCATGAATAAAATGTGAACCACCATTAGTCATTAAATATCTAGGGACTCCAAACCTTGGAAAAATAACTTCTTTAAGCATCTTAATAGAGGTGTTATGATCAGCACTACTAGTTGGAATAGCTTCTACCCACTTAGTAACGTAATCAACAGCAACTAAAATATGTGTATATCCATTAGAGGCAGGAAAAGGTCCCATATAATCAAATCCCCAAACATCAAATGGTTCAATGACAAGTGAATAATTCAACGGCATTTCTTGACGTCTACTAATATTACCAATTCTTTGACATTCATCACAAGATAAGACAAACTTACGGGCATCCTTGAAGAGAGTAGGCCAATAAAAACCGGATTGAAATACCTTATGTGCAGTTCTATCTCTAGCGTGGTGTCCTCCATAAGCCTCGGAGTGACACTTGCGTAGGATATGTTCCTGTTCATGCTCAGGTACAGAACGTCTAATAACACCATCTACCCCTTCTTTATAAAGATGTGGGTCATCCCAAAAGTAATGTCTCAAATCATAGAAGAACGTTTTCTTTTGCTGGTATGTGAAACTAGGTGGTATAAATTTAGCAAAAATGTAATTAGCATAATTAGCATACCATGGAGTAGTATGAGAAGCATTTATGACATTTAATTGTTCATCAGGAAAGCTATCATCAATAGGTAGTGGGTCATCAAGAACATTTTCTAACCTAGACAAGTTGTCTGCAACGGGGTTTTTCAGCTACCTTTCTATCAATAATATGCAAATCAAATTCTTGTAGCAAGAGAACCCATCTAATAAGTCTAGGTTTAGCATCTTTCTTTTCCATAAGATATTTAATAGTAGCATGATCCGTGTGAATAGTTACTTTAGAATCAACAATATAAGGTCTGAACTTATCACAAGCAAATACAACTGCTAAGAATTCTTTTTTAGTAGTAGCATAATTTCTCTAAGCATTGTCTAGAGTTTTACTAGCATATTGAATAACATTTAGTTTCTTATCAACTCTTTGCCCTAGAACAACACCTACAGCATAATCACTAGCATCACACATAATTTCAAAGGGTAACTTCCAATCAGGTGGCTGAACAATCGGTGCAGAGATCAATGCTTTCTTAAGTATTTCAAATGCTTCTACACAATCATCATCAAAAACAAATGACATATCCTTTTGTAATAAATTAGTCAGAGGCCGAGAAATTTTTGAGAAGTCCTTAATGAACCTCCTATAAAAACTGGCATGACCAAGAAAACTTCTTATACCTTTGATGTCCTTGGGACATGGCATCTTTTCAATAGCATCAACCTTGGCTTTATCAACCTCAATGCCTCTTTCAGAAACTTTATGCCCCAAGACGATACCTTCATTAACCATAAAGTGGCACTTTTCTCAATTCAAGACAAGATTAGTTTCTTCACATCTCTACAAAACTCGGTCAAGGTTGCTTAAGCAATCATCAAAAGAGGATCCATAGACGAAAAAATTGTCCATGAAAACCTCACAAATCTTTTCACAAAAGTCAGAGAATATAGCCATCATGCATCTTTGAAAGGTAGCAGGTGCATTACATAAACCAAAATGCATACGTCTATAAGCAAAAGTACCAAAAGGGCAAGTAAAAGTAGTCTTTGATTGATCATTGGCTGACACAGGTATTTGAGAGAAACCAGAATAACCATCTAGAAAGCAAAAATGTGTATATTTGGATAATCTTTCTAGCATTTGATCGATAAAAGGTAAGGGGTAATGATCTTTTTAGTAGCTTTATTTAATTTGCGGAAATCAATTACCATCCTATAACCTGTAATAATTCTTTGCGGGATCAACTCATCTTTATCATTTGTAGCGACCTGACCCGAATGGATCAAGTCTCTGTGCTTATGTGTCATCCATGGATCAGTATGCTGACACACACAGTACTCGAAGGATTTATAACAGAGGTAAATCACATGTATAAAGTAACGTAAATACTATTACCTCAATCTATATAGCGGAAGCAACAAGGTTGTGGATTCCCATCAACACCAACGGCAAAGTTGAGTGTAGAAATCATAACCCTAACGTATCACTTACTCGTCGTAAGAAACCTGCAACATGAGACGTTGCAGCCTGAAAACGGGTCAGTACATTGAATGTACTGGCAAATTCACACCATAGAAAATGATGAATAAAGGCTATCACTACATGCATATTTGGCTGGTGGATAAGCTCTATGGTTATAAGGTTTTTGCGAAAAGCTAATTTTTCCCTACTACAAAGGAATAAATTTTATTTAGCTATCATGGTGGTTGTTAAACATTGAGAATGGTTGACAGCATTTTCAATCCCAATTAAAAGTAATCATTAAAACCCAATAATTTAATTAAAGTAACATGATGAGATCAACAGGATAATCCAAGAACTAGATACTCAAATTGTCCATAACCGTGGACACGGCTAATCATGATTAGTTTGTTATACTCTGCAGAGGTTTGCACACTTTTCCCCACAAGACTCGATCTCCTCCATTGGTTTTCTCGCACTACAGGGTGTTTGAGAAACGGATGACCAAGACACAGTCTTTCAGAAGCATTTGCTCTCTACTCCGGGCGGACCGGTACACCTACAATCCCCTACATCTGCTAGTCTACCTCTTCAAGAGTTTACGCAACTTACTCAACTATGCCAGAGCCCATAATGGCTTGTGGCTGCACACGGAAGTTTCTAGTATGAATAGTCTTATGATCCCTTTGAGCCTGGGTGGCGGTCCATAAAAAAAATAGGCAAGTCCTGATAGACATCAGGTGCCTCAATCCACCCAGATGTGTGTTTAAGTTGCCACCTTAGATAAACCATTAAAATTATCAACTCACATCTGTCATGGATATCACTCACCCAATCCACGTCTACTAGCATAGCATGGCATATTAAGCAAACGTAGAAGTAACTCCCAAAGGTTTCATAATAATACAGGTAATAGGTACTACCTCATCTACTTCCCATCCCACAATTTATTTAGATCCTAAACATGCAATGTGTGAGGATTGATCTAATGCAATAAAACTGGGTTGTAGAAAAGGTATGATCAAAGTGTGAACTTGCCTGCAATGTTGATGAAGATGATGCGCACTCAAAACTCTTGATAGATCTACTCGTCACACTCCGGTCAATCTATCGTAATCAAGCAATTGTAACGGCACAATAAGTACTCATCTAAAGCACAGGTAAAACTCAAACAAGAGAACGAACCAGAAAGTTCAACTTAAGAACTCCGGTTGCAAAGAAAGAAAGAACCGACAAACGATGGAAAACAAACGACGGAAGAAAAACAACTTGGTTCTAGCAAGTTGAAACTAGGTCAAATTTTACTGTAGCAAAAGCTTGTTCAAGTTGATTAGACGGAACGACGGTTTCGAGACGAAACTCCAGGCGCTTGAATCACCTGATTCCGATAAACGAGCGAAAAGAAAGACTAGAAGAAGATCGGATCTGAGATCACGATCGGAGAGAACGCGGAATAAATCCGACAAAAAGAAAAACAAAGAACGGTTAAACGAACGGACGTTCGTTAACCTAGAAGGATCGGTGATCACGTTCGTTGAAACGAACGGTCCGAAAGAAGAACGGAAACCAATCTAGGGTTTCGGAAAAAGAGATCGAAACGAAAAACCGATCTAGAATACCGGAACGGTTTAGCGGAGAACCGGAAAGAAAACGAATCGGAAGAAACGGAATGATCTAGAAGAAAACCGATCCGAGGGAAAAGAAGAGACGCGGCGTGGTACCTCCGGCGAGGTCTCCGGCGAATGGGGGCTCCGGCGGCTGCGGCGGTGACGCAGGGCGGCGGCGGCGCGGTGACGCATGGCGGCGGCGGCACTAGGGCGCGGGGTGCGGCGCGGGGCAGGTGATGGGCGGCGCGGGCGGCGGCTTTGGGTGGCGCGCGGGTGACGCAGGGCGCGGCGCGGTGTGCTTGGGGTTTTGGGGCTTTGGATTTGATGTGTTTAGAGGGGGGGGTGTGGGTATTTATATTGGGGAGGGGAGAGAAAACTTGATGTACGGGTCAAGGAAATAGACTAGGATTAGGAATAGAAAAAAGGAAAGAAATCTAGAAAAAAACGAATGTAGACGAATCCTACTAGGAATCTAAAAGACAAGGACGGCGGCCTGGCGCCTGGCGCGTGGCTCCCTGGCCGTGGGGCGCTCGATGGCCTTTGGCCTGGCCGGCCGCTGGCTTGGTTCGGTGGCTTGGGCCTTAGGCCCAAGTTGCTGGATCTGATTTTTTTAATAGATTTTGCACGCAGGAAAACTAAAAGAAAACTAACTAAATGGACTCCAAAATTCTAAAAGTAAATTTTTCCCGACTCCTAAAAATGAGCCGAACAAAATGAACTTTTCTCCGGGCCTAAAATACAAACTTTTAAAACGCGCATTTTTCCCTATCCAAATAAACACGCGCAAGAAACACCGAAAAACAAAATTTGATCTATTTATTAAATCTTCATTTTTCCTAAATTTTGGGAAAGTCATATTATTCCCTCTCATATAATTTGACATCGGAAAAATATTTGAAGATAAAATAAATAAATCAAACAACCCTCTTTTCAAAATTTGAGAAAACTCCCAACTCATATAATTTGAAGAAGTCATTTTATCTTCTCTCGTGAAAATCATTGAGTTGCATAGAGTTGCGGAATTGGAAATATTTTTCCAAATGAAATTCAAATGTTTTCAGCACCCCTTGTCATTTAAATAAATGGAAGAAGTCATGTCATCTTCTCTTCAGGGTTTCGTGGTGAAAAGAATTTGAATTTACGGAGATCAAAAAGCAAATATGAAAGTTTGGGAAAGTCCTTTTATCCCCTCTCATTTAACTTTCAAAAAGTTTCGAATTCACTCACTTTCAGACAATCAATCAAACAATCAATCAAATCTATCTATTTGTTTATAACATTCCAAAATTTAGAATTTTGGGATGTTACAAACCTACCACCCTTAAAATGAATCTCGTCCTCGAGATTCGGAGAGGCTAGAAAGAAAAGGTTAGGGTTTGGGGGTCTCCTCAAAATCCATCGATCATCACACGGTGTCTGGGGTGCTACCACCCTTAGAAGCATGGTTACAGCTCCATTGAATCTCATATAGTCCATCCTTATCCTTGACAGTGTCGGTCTTCTCAGATCCTCGAGAAAATTTCCTTCTCTGAGCTCTTCTGGTAGTGGCATAACCTTTTCCTCAATTCTTTTGTCCTTTCATCTTGGTAAGGTTATTCCGAGATTGGGTCTTCTTAGCTGACGGGTCTGGCGCCAACTAAACAACTATCGATATCTCATGGTGGTCAACAATTTATGGTTTCTCCTGCAGGCAATGGGTCTGGGTTGATCCTCACCATATAACCTACGGTTGGCAAAGTTGCCTTGTACAAGGGAAAAATACCTATACCATTCTAAGGTTTAAACAGGATTTTGATCGTCGTCTCTCTACTATAGGTAAGTCACTCAGATTTACCATCCCACATAGCAAGGCGAATAATAAGAGTAAGTCGGTATGGTGATCAATCCATCCCGCACCCAAATCATTACCATGTATACAGTTTAGCGAATCTCGCATACTAACACTCGGTCATCCTCACAAGCATTGCAGAATTTCTCTTGTCGATGAACCAAGTTCGGATATATCCATGGATTCTGCAAGCCAAACAAACATCTATCGTTCCTTCACAACTCTCAGGTTTTGCGTTACTCCTATAAAATTGTCTGTCGATAAACGTCGTATCTTCCTCTAGGGTTCTTCCTTCAGCAAGGATGTGCTTGCTTCTTGGCAGGTCCTGGGGCCTGTGGGTTATGGCCCATCTCATCACTTGTAGTCCTTGAACTTATCCTCTGGGCAACCTATCGTTATTCCAACATCCAACTTCCAGCTTCCTAGCATAATTAAAATACATCCAATTGTATTGTCTCCCTTCCTTCTATTTGTACAAGACTAAGACGTGATTACTCAAACTCATCATGGAGTTATAATCATTCCATAATACCAACATCATACCTCCTTTATATCCGATAGTAATTCATCTCTTCATCCTCGTGGGTTGTCCCACATACCGAGATATAAACTTATACTTATGGAGTCCATACTCCACTTCATGGAACATCATTATCCTTTTCAGGGTCAAGCGTCCTTACAGGGGAATATTGGCCATCTCTTCATGGCACTTCTTCAACTGGGAAACGTGAAACACATCGTGAACTCCTAACAGTCCTTCGGGTGACTCCAACTTGTTGGCCACTTCTCCCATACGCTCCAAAACTCGGTATGGTCCTAGAAATCTCGGGGCTAACTTTCCCTTAACTCAAAATCGTTTAACTCCTCGTAGAGGGGACACACGAAGACATGCTCTATCTCCAATTTCATAGACTACCTCCTTGAGTTTTTGAGTCTACATAACTCTTCTGCCTGGACTGAGCTACCTTCAGTCTATCTCGAATCAACTTAACATTCTCTTCTGAATCCTTGATCACATTTGGTCCAAACAACTGACGGTCTCCAACTTTATCCCACACACTCTTGGGGTATCACACATATCGAGACAAAACTCGTATTCATTTTGTCCAAAATCCACTCAGTGGAGTATCCTTATCTTTTCCAGGGGTCAACGGTTCTTACAGGGTACTACCACCCTTAAAATGCACAAATCTTTCATAGACCATATTTCTCATATCCTCAGAATGGCCAAAATTCTTCTTCATAGAGTAACAACTCATAAGATCCATATTAGTACCAATGATGCTAACTTTATTCATTCTCAAGTGATTATAATATCTCGCTTTTCCATTACATGTCTCAACTCAACACCTCAATATAAAAGAAAATGTTCTCACTTCTACTACTCCATTTCTTTTGTTGCGAACTCAACTATCTAGCACAAGTTTCCTTCTCCTTGGGGCATTCTCTGGCAAAGTGCCCCGCTCCATTACAACTAAAACATATTACTTATGACAAATATCAAGGTTTTCTTTTTGGGCAATTGTTGAGGTAGTGCCCTGACTCCTTGCACCTGTAACAGATGATATGACTTAGGTTCCTCCTGGGCTCCAATCGTTTTCTCTTCCTGGACTTTTCCATTCCAATCAGGGATTCTATTTCCTGTGGGTCATATTCTACTTCCTTTGTCGGGAATTCTACTAGATCCCCATTCAAACAATTTTGGGAGATGTGTCCTTCTTCTCCACATGAATAGCATGACTTGGTGCAGGGTTTAATTGGTTCCTCTCTCGGTGTGTCCTCCACCTCTTCCTTCATTGCAGGTTCTTCTAAACTTTCCATAAGGGCTCCTTTCATTGCTTCTTCCTTCTGCTGGATGGTTCTTTGTACCAAGGGGTAAATGTGACACTGAGCAGGGTAGTGGGTAGTCCCTTCACACAAGAAACAAGTGATCTGCCTAGTTGGGCATTCTTCAGCTGGGTGACTTCCTTCACAGTTAGGGCATTCATCCTTGTGTTCTTTATGGTTGTGTCCTATTTCTCCACAAATCTTGCCTGCACATGGTTTCCTCATATCCTTTCCATAAGACTTCAACTTCTGGGAAACAAGCCGAGACTTTGGCAAAGTCAACTTGAATTCTTTCCAAGTGGTTACTCCTTGCCATCCATTGATCGTTTGGTACATCTTCCACCAAGTAGCAGCACCTCTTTCAAAACATTGAAGAGCATGCTGGGCCATATCCTTTCCGGCTATAGGGTTGTTCTCCATATGATCCTCCATGTTCTGAATCCATCGGTCTGTCTCCAACTGACTCATCGGTCCAGAAAATACAAACTCATCTTCATTCATCCTCTATTTGGTCCATGTGGGTTTTGGGGTGAGATAAGAGAGATCAAGAGAGATGCACACAATACAAACAAAGTTTTGAAAGACAGATTTTATTGTGGCTGTCGGAAAAACATCAAACAAGTGATAGCTCACAATCGTCGCATCTAATGTAGGTATAAAACAGGGGTTTGGTCTTCTAAGGGTCAATAAACCTTCAAAATCGCCAACTCTTCAAGTCTTGTTTATGTCTCCGATGGCTTCTTCCCATCGTGCTTGTCCTTCTCAAGTTCTTTTGCCAGATCATCTCCGTTGACGTGAATTCTCTCACGACATCCTTTAATATTCCGGAGTTGCATTTCAAACTTCTGGGTTTCAATATCCTTGGCATGAGCCATGGTCATACTGTCCTTCAGTTCCTGATAAATCTCCGGTATCTCGAGGTTGTAGCTCTTCTAGCTTGGCTACTTTCAGCTTTTGGTTCCTGAGTCCTTCACGAAATGCTTCCTTGTCTAATATGCTTTCATGGAGCTCCACCTTAAACTTCTTGATGTACTACTACAGATCCTGGTGATACACCGACTAAGTTTAAAACTTTATCTTACTAATAGGTGCTCCTTCATCTTTCTTCCATCAAATCCATTCTAAAGAAATGCACCCTTAACTCAGCACGGTGACAGTAGCATCAGCGGGCGATGACATCACGGATAACCATGTTCCTGCTCTTGTCATTTCCATGAGCTTTCATTCCATAGTTGATATCTCCTGCCTTAGGGTTTTCTTTGACAAAACTTCGAGTTCTCAACTCTCCATGTCCCGGTCTTTCTCCGATACACCTTGATCTCGGGTATTGACAACTTCCATAGTCTGCCAAGTTCCATAAGGGTAGCCTTCCTAGGTCATACAAATCTGGGAATTCTTCAGAGCCTTCAAATTCTACTTGTCTTCGGTCTTCAACCGTTGTAGTTTCCATTATTCAAATGCACGGAAAATACTCTTCATTCTGAAGTGGTATTAGTTGTCTGATATCTTGTACTTCTTGGAGTGGTCTCATCAGTCGAATCTTCGTGTGGTCAAAAGGGAAAAGGGGTATGGTCTCACTAAAGGGAATTTTTGAACAAGCTCAGAAGAGAAGAGAGGTAAAAGGTCTTTTGAAAAGAAAGTTGTAGAGAAAATTCTTTGCTATGGGCTTGCCAGTTTCTAGGGTCATGTCCTACAGTCAACATGTGCTCTGATACCATCTTGTAGCGACCTGACCCAAATGGATCAAGTCTCTGTGCTTATGTGTCATCCATGGATCAGTATGCTGACACACACAGTACTCGAAGGATTTATAACAGAGGTAAATCACATGTATAAAGTAACGTAAATACAATTACCTCAATCCATATAGCGGAAGCAACAAGGTTGTGGATTCCCATCAACACCAACGACAAAGTTGAGTGTAGAAATCATAACCCTAACGTATCACTTACTCGTCGTAAGAAACCTGCAACATGAGACGTTGCAGCCCGAAAACGGGTCAGTACATTGAATGTACTGGTAAATTCACACCATAGAGAATGATGAATAAAGGCTATCACTACATGCATATTTGGCTGGTGGATAAGCTCTATGGTTATAAGGTTTTTGCGAAAAGCCAAATTTTCCCTACTACAAAGGAATAAATTTTATTTAGCTATCATGGTGGTTGTTAAACATTGAGAATGGTTGACAGCATTCTCAATCCCAATTAAAAGTAATCATTAAAACCCAATAATTTAATTAAAGTAACATGATGAGATCAATAGGATAATCCAAGAAGTAGATACTCAAATTGTCCATAACCGTGGACACGGCTAATCATGATTAGTTTGTTATACTCTGCAGAGGTTTGCGCACTTTTCCCCACAAGACTCGATCTCCTCCGTTGGTTTCTCGCACTACAGGGTGTTTGAGAAACGGATGACCGAGACACAGTCTTTCAAAAGCATTTGCTCTCTACTCCAGGCGGACCGGTACACCTACAATCCCCTACATCTGCTAGTCCACCTCTTCAAGAGCTTACGCAACTTACTCAACTATGCCAGAGCCCCTAATGGCTTGTGGCTGCACACGGAAGTTTCTAGTATGAATAGTCTTATGATCCCTTTGAGCCTGGGTGGCGGTCCATAAAAAAACAGGCAAGTCCTGATAGACATCAGTTGCCTCAATCCACCCAGATGTGTGTTTAAGTTGCCACCTTAGATAAACCATTAAAATTATCAACTCACATCTGTCATGGATATCACTCACCCAATCCACGTCTACTAGCATAGCATGGCATATTAAGCAAACGTAGAAGTAACTCCCAAAGGTTTCATAATAATACAGGTAATAGGTACTACCTCATCTACTTCCCATCCCACAATTTATTTAGATCCTAAACATGCAATGTGTGAGGATTGATCTAATGCAATAAAACTGGGTTGTAGAAAATGTATGATCAAAGTGTGAACTTGCCTGCAATGTTGATGAAGATGATGCGCACTCAAAACTCTTGATAGATCTACTCGTCACACTCCGGTCAATCTATCATAATCAAGCAATTGTAACCACACAATAAGTACTCATCTAAAGCACAGGTAAAACTCGAACAAGAGAACGAACCAGAAAGTTCAACTTAAGAACTCCGGTTGCAAAGAAAGAAAGAAAGAACCGACAAACGACGGAAGAAAAACAACTTGGTTCTAGCAAGTTGAAACTAGGTCAAATTTTACTGTAGCAAAAGCTTGTTCAAGTTGATTAGACGGAACGGCGGTTTCGAGACGAAACTCCAGGCGCTTGAATCACCTGATTCCGATAAACGAGCGAAAAGAAAGAGAAAGAAGAGCAGATCTGAGATCACGATCGGAGAGAACGCGGAATAAATCCGACAAAAAGAAAAATGAAGAACGGTTAAACGAACGGACGTTCGTTAACCTAGAAGAATCGGTGATCACGTTCGTTGAAACGAACGTTCCGAAAGAAGAACGAAAACCAATTTAGGGTTTCGGAAAAAGAGATCGAAACGAAAAACCGATCTAGAATACCGAAACGGTTTAGCGGAGAACCGGAAAGAAAACGAATCGGAAGAAACGGAACGATCTAGAAGAAAACCGATCCGAGGGAAAAGAAGAGACGCGACGTGGTACCTCCGACGAGGTCTCTGGCGAACGGGGGCTCCGGCGGCGGCGGCGGTGACGCAGGGCGGCGGCGGCGCGGTGACGCATGGCGGCGGCGGCGGTGTATGGCGGCGGCGGCGGCACTAGGGCGCGGGGTGCGGCGCGGGGCAGGTGGTGCGGCGCCGGTGATGGGCGGCGCGGGCGGCGCAGGGCGCGGCGCGGTGTGCTTGGGGTTTTGGGGCTTTGGATTTGATGTGTTTATAGGAGAGGTGTGTGGGTATTTATATTGGGGAGGGGAGAGAAAACTTGGTGTAAGGGTCAAGGAAATAGACTAGGATTAAGAATAGAAAAGAGGAAAGAGATCTAGAAAAAAACGAACATAGACGAATCCTACTAAGAATCTAAAAGACAAGGACGGCGGCCCGGCGCCTTGCGCCTGGCGCACGGCTCCCTGGGCGTGGGGCGCTCGATGGCCTTCGGCCTGGCCGGCCGCTGGCTTGGTTCGGTGGCTTGGGCCTTAGGCCCAAGTCGCTGGATCTGATTTTTTTAAACAGATTTCGCGCGCAGAAAAACTAACTAAACGGACTCCAAAATTCTAAAAGTAAATTTTCCCCGACTCCTAAAAATGAGCCGAACAAAATGAACTTTTCTCCGGGCCTAAAATACAAATTTTTAAAACGCGCATTTTCCCTATCCAGATAAACACGCGCAAGAAACAGCGAAAAACAAAATTTGATCTATTTATTAAATCTTCATTTTTCCTAAATTTTGGGAAAGTCATATTATTCCCTCTCATATAATTTGACATCGGAAAAATATTTGAAGATAAAATAAATAAATCAAACGACCCTCTTTTCGAAATTTGAGAAAACTCCCAACTCATATTTCATATAATTTGAAGAAGTCATTTTATCTTCTCTCATGAAAATCATTGAGTTGCATAGAGTTGCGGAATTGGAAATATTTTTCCAAATGAAATTCAAATGTTTTCAGCACCCCTTGTCATTTAAATAAATGGAAGAAGTCATGTCATCTTCTCTCCAGGGTTTCGTGGTGAAAAGAATTTGAATTTACGGAGATCAAAAAGCAAATATGAAAGTTTGGGAAAGTCCTTTTATCCCCTCTCATTTAACTTTCAAATAGTTTCGAATTCACTCACTTTCAGACAATCAATCAAACAATCAATCAAATCTATCTATTTGTTTATAACATTCCAAAATTTAGAATTTTGGGATGTTACATCATTAGGAACGACAGTAATACCTCCCTTCTTAGGGACACAATGGACATGACTTACCCACTGACTATCAGCAACGGGATAAATTATACATGCCTCAAGAAGCTTTAGTATTTCCTTTCTGACCACTTCCTTCATCTTAGAATTCAGCCGTCATTGATGATCACGAACTGGTTTGGCATCATCCTCCAAATTTATTTTGTGTTGACACAGAGTGGGACTAATGCCCTTAAGATCATCAAGAGTATATCCAATAGCAGCTCGGTGCTTCTTCAGAGTTTTCAATAATCTCTCTTCTTCATGCTCTGAAAGGTTAGCACTAATAATAATAGGATATATCTTTTCCTCATCAAGATAAGCATATTTAAGAGTGTCAGGTAACGGTTTGAGCTCAAACACGGGATCACCCTTGGGTGGAGGAGGATCCCCTAGGATTTCAATAGGCAAATTGTGTTTCAGGATGGGTTCCCGTTTAAAGAATACTTTATCTATTTCCCTTCTTTCATTCATAAACATATCATTTTCATGGTCTAGCAAATATTGTTCTAAAGGATCACTAGGAGGTACGGCAATAGAAGCAAGACCAATAATTTCATCTTTACTAGGCAATTCCTCTTCACGGTGTTGTCTACGAAATTTAGAGAAATTAAATTCATGAGACATATCACCTAAACCGATAGTAACAACATCCTTTTTGCAATCTATCTTAGCATTAACAGTGTTCAAGAAGGGTCTACCAAATATAATGGGACAAAAGCTATCTTGTGGGGAACCAAGAACAAGAAAATCAGCAGGATATTTAGTTTTCCCATACAAGACTTCAACATCTCTAACAATTCCAATTGTTGAAATAGTATCTCTATTGGCAAGTTTAATTGTGACATCAATATCTTCTATTTCAGCAGGTGCAATATCATGCATAATTTCTTTGTATAAGTCATGAGGTATAGCGCTAGCACTGGCACCCATATCACATAAGCCATGATAACAATGATCTCCTATTTTAACAGAAATAACAGGCATGCCTACCAAAGATCTAGGTTTATCTTTAGCACAAGGTTTAGCAATTCTAGCAGTCTCATCACGGAAATGAATAACATGCCCATCAATATTATCAGATAAGAGATCTTTAACAATAGCAATGTTAGGTTCAACTAATTTGCTCAGCGGGTGTATAAGTTCTAATATTGCTTTTACGAACCACGGTTGAAGCTTTAGCATGATCCTTTATCCTAACAGGAAAAGGTGGTTTCTAAACATAAGCAATAGGAATAATAGGATCATTATAAGTGACAGTCTTTTCTTCAACTTTAATAGGTGCAGCTACTTTTACTTCTATGGGAGGATGCTATTTAAACCACTTCTCCCTAGGGAGATCAACATGAGTAGCAAAAGATTCACAGAGAGAAGCTACTATCTCAGAGTCAAGTCCATATTTAGTGCTAAATTTACAGAAAACATCGGTATCCATAAAAGATTTAACACAATCAAACTTAGGTGTCATACCTGACTCCTTACCTTCGTCGAGGTCCCAATCTTCAGAGTTGCGTTTAATTCTTTCCAATAAATCCCTTGAATTCAATAGTCTTCGCCATAAAAGAGCCAGCACAAGAAGTATCGAGCATGGTGCGATTGTTATCAGAAAGCCGAGCATATAAATTTTGAATAATCATTTCTCTTGAGAGCTCATGATTGGGGCATGAATATAACATTGATTTAAGCCTCCCCCAAGCTTGAGCGATGCTTTCTCCTCCGCGAGGCCAAAAAATATATATATAGTTGCGATCACGATGAACAAGATGCATAGGATAAAACTTCTGATGAAATTCCAATTTCAATCGTTTGTAGTTCCATGACCCCGTATCATCACATAGCCTATACCATGTCAATGCATCTTACTTCAAAGATAAATGGAAGACCTTCTTCTTAATAACATCTCCAGGTACACCTACAAGCTTGAATAATCCACAAACTTCATCCACATATGTTAGGTGCTCATCAGGATGAATTGTTCCGTCTCCTGCAAAAGGATTAGCTAGCAGTTTCTCTATCATACCCGAAGGAATTTTGTTGGAGTTGTGTCAAATATAGTGTACAAGTTAGGTTACAGTTGGACTCTGAGTTGTATTGTGTTTATATAGGATATGAAGTCGTGTCCTAGTAGGACACTTGTATCCTAGGCCTCTCATATATAGCAGGGCTAGACACACGATGTAACCTATGCCAACATAATAGCACCGGAACGCAGGGGAAGACCGCGGCATGTGCCGGTGTCCAGGGAGACCGAGTGCGGTATTATGACGGTGTCACGGGGAGGAGCGCCCGTAGTCAGGCCCCGGGGATGTAGCCATATCGGTGAACCTCGTTAACAAATCTCGGTGTCGTGCTCGTGTGATTGCTTGGTCTTCGGATGATCAACGGTATGCTTCGGATTTATTCTAACAAGTGGTATCATGAGCAAGGTTTGAAAAGGCAGTGGAAGTTGATCTAGAGGAGATGGAAGGTATCGTTGGACATCAGCAGGATTGATTGCAATCGGAGCGGAAGAAAAGCGACGAGACGTCATTGATGTGTTCTATGACGAGCGATCTAAGAAGCAGGATGTGGTCGACGGTTGTGACCTTCTCGAAAAGCCAATCAAAGGGAGGTGCGTTGCTTGGCCGCAGCAGACAAGACGTGCGGCGATCGTGGATCGATCGGGCGAGCGTCCGAGGCGGCGGCTGGAAGGCGAGTACGTCAAAGCAGTGGCGGAGTGTTCTGCCTCGATGATGTCGGATCAATTCGATCCGGACTGAACGCGTGAGGGCGTGCGACCTACGCGGCTATAGGCCGGCTAGTCCAGGCACACGAGGTGCGTGCGTGTGTGTCGGCGTGTGCAAGGCTTGTGTGTGCTGGAGGCTTGCGGGAGGCCCAGTTATTCGCAGGCAGCCCAAGCGAACTAGGGTGCGCGCGGTCGTACATGAGGCAGGTCTCAGCAAGCCAGATGCCAAGACCAGACTATGAGATTTGTTGTGAAAAAAAGCTACGTGACGAACTGGTTTTCCATCTGGATGAAGAGCTAGGCAAAGCTAATGGACCTACACAGCTTACATATGCACATGGTGGAGTTTGGAAATTTTCCTTTGATCTCTATGTTGGAGTGCACGGGAAGGCTTATGAGGTAGGTTGGCTTTGTTTCTTCAAACACGTTGAGTACGTGGATGGTAGCCTGATGGTTTGTGGTGTGCGTGGCAAGGATAAAGACATGTGTATAAGGCTCGTGGAGTTTGGGGCATGTCATGAGTCGAACAAGTTCGGCTGGGTCGGACTGGACAGTCTGACGGATCGACGCGAGTCGATTGGTACAGAAGATGGTGGTGGGCTCGGCGACAACATCATAGGAGCGTGATGCTGATGGTGACCGACTTCTGGGCGTGGAAACATGTGGCGCAGGCCCGAGGGCTTGTGTGGCTTCGACAAGACTATGGTGCAGGGTTGATTCAAGACGGTGCACCTAAGAGCTTGAAGTCGACGGGGTGCGGGGTGGACTGATCATCTACCATGGAGTCATGTTGAAGGTGGAGCTGGATTGAGGGGCTGCGATGTAAGGATCCATGGAATCAAAGCCTATTCAGCAAGGGGGAAAAGCGAGTGGCATGCAGTTCGGACTGGAGCCCAATGGTCTGATGGAAGCGTGAAACTCGTCATCGATCGGTGATGATCGGTGGTACTCTGTAGTGGGGGTTGAGTGGTGTGGGTTTGCGACCCTTGAGACTCGACCGGGACAGCGGAGGCTCAACGCGGAAATAGCGGCGAGGCATGCGGTATGCACGAGGCATGGAGATGGGCCAGGGCTGTGGTGGTCATACATGTGGTGAGACAACTGCGAATTTGACTCAGGTTGACTACAAGCAATGGTGAAATTCCTTCAAGTTTCAGACAGGCTGTCAAGAAAGGAGCAGTGATGTTGAGTTCAGGTAACTCTTATGTGTGACACCCAATATGTGAGTTGTTCACTTTCACGCAGGTCAGTGATCAGTGTGTGATGGCGTTGGACGCATACTCTGGAAGTTGGGGCACAGACTAGAGTAAAGAGAACTTAATTTTGCTCGAGTGTTGACTGTGGTCAAGAAAAGAAGGGACTACAAGTTGCAGGTGGAGTCACATGGAGTCTTGGAGTAGCAGCGGTGCTCATGGGATAAGCTCAAGTCCAATGTACATGGAAGTTTGACGCATTAACGAATTCAAGGTGGCGGAGAATATTCGCCAAGGTGGAGTTTGTTGGAGTTGTGTCAAATATAGTGTACAAGTTAGGTTACAGTTGGACTCTGAGTTGTATTGTGTTTAGATAGGATATGGAGTCGTGTCCTAGTAGGACACTTGTATCCTAGGCCTCTCATATATAGCGGGGCTAGACACACGATGTAACCTATGCCAACATAATAGCACCGGAACGCAGGGGAAGCCGGCGGCATGTGCTGGTGTCCAGGGCGACCGGGTGCGGTATTGTGACGGTGTCACGGGGAGGAGCGCCCGTAGTCAGGCCCCGGGGATGTAGCCATACGGGTGAACCTCGTTAACAAATCTCAGTGTCGTGCTCGTGTGATTGCTTGGTCTTCGGATGATCAGCGGTATGCTTCGGATTTATTCTAACAAATTTCAAAGTAGACATTTTTATTTTCAGTAGGTTCAGTAGGTTGAGGAGCAACTCTTTGCTCTACTGGTCGGGGTGAAGATACCCCGAACAAGCCCCTCAGAGGATTACTTTCCATAGTAACAAGTGACAGTAAATTTCAGCACACTATATAAAATTTTCCTTACCAAATTCCACCTACCAAAGGCGCTTCACTCCCCGGCAACGGCACCAGAAAAGAGTCTTGATGACCCACAAGTATAGGGGATCTATCGTAGTCCTTTCGATAAGTAAGAGTGTCGAACCCAACGAGGAGCAGAAGGAAATGATAAGCGGTTTTCAGCAAGGTATTCTCTGCAAGCACGGAAATAATAGGCAACAGATAGTTTTGTGATAGGATAATTTGTAACGAGCAACAAGTAACAAAAGTAAATAAAGTGCAGTAAGGTGGCCCAATACTTTTTGTAGCAAAGGACAAGCCTGGACAAACTCTTATATAGAGAAAAGCGCTCCCGAGGACACATGGGAATTATCGTCAAGCTAGTTTTCATCACGTTCATATGATTTGTGTTCGGTACTTTGATAATTTGATATGTGGGTGGACCGGTGCTTGGGTGCTGTCCTTACTTGGACAAGCATCCCACTTATGATTAACCTCTATTGCAAGCATCCGCAACTACAACAAAAGTATTAAGGTAAACCTAACCATAGCATGAAACATATGGATCCAAATCAGCCCCTTATGAAGCAACGCATAAACTAGGGTTTAAGCTTCTGTCACTCTAGCAACCCATCATCTACTTATTACTTCCCAATGCCTTCCTCTAGGCCCAAATAATGGTGAAGTGTTGATGTAGTCGACGTTCACGTAACACCACTAGAGGAGAGACAACATACATCTCATCAAAATATCGAACGAATACCAAATTCACATGACTACTAATAGCAAGACTTCTCCCATGTCCTCAGGAACAAACATAACTACTCACAAAGCATATTCATGTTCATAATCAGAGGGGTATTAATATGGATATAGGATCCGAACATATGATCTTCCACCAAATAAACCAACTAGCATCAACTACAAGGAGTAATTAACACTACTAGCAACCCATAGGTACCAATCCCGGACTTGGAGACAAAAATTGGATGCAAGAGATGAACTAGGGTTTTGAGAGGAGATGGTGCTGGTGAAGATGTTGATGGAGATTGCCCTCTCCCGATGAGAGGAGCGTTGGTGATGACGATGGCAATGATTTCCCCCTCCAGGAGGGAAGTTTCCCCGGCAGAACAGCTCCGCCAGAGCCCTAGATTGGTTCCGCCAACGTTCCGCCTCGTGGCGGCGGAGTCTTGTCCGGGAAGATGGCTTATGATTTTTTTTCTCATCGAAAGACTCCATATAGCAGAAGATGGCCGTCGGAGGGCCACCAAGAGGCCCACGAGGTAGGGGGGCGCGCCCAGGGGGGTAGGGTGCGCCCCCACCCTCCTAGGTAGGGTGTGGCCCCTGGTGAACTTCTTGCGCTCAATATTTATTATATATTCTGAAAATGACTTCCGTTTCAGGACTTTTGGAGCTGTGCAGAATAGGTCTCTAATATTTGCTCCTTTTCCAGCCCAGAATCCTAGCTGCCGGCATTCTCCCTTTTTATGTAAACCTTGTAAAATAAGAGAGAATAGGCATAAGTATTGTGACATAATGTGTAATAATAGCCCATAATGCAATAAATATCGATATAAAAGCATGATGCAAAATGGACGTATCACTCTGCTTTTGGATCCAAAGTTGATCCTTGAGTACATTGACCTATGGCACAAGGACCCAAATACTCCTATGTCTGATTTCAAGCTGACTCCTGGCCAAAGTCATATGTTGACTCACTTCATACAAGAAGAAAAATGGAAGTTTGAGAAGGCCAACCAGATCAAGGAAGCGCAGTACAAAAAGGAGCGCCACCTGAAGAAAAACGTTGTCTCTATGACAACTGAAGAACTCGTCAATATACAGTCTGAGATCAAGAAACTCAGTGATGAATTTGACTTATACCATGCTGATTGGCTGGGAGCCAAGGTTCGTTTTGTGAGGCTCGCTGACAACTTCATTTCAAATGTTGCAGCCCCAATGCAACATGAAATTCCTCAGGCTGAAGTATCTGCTCAGCCTACCGAAGAAAATGCCAGCACCACTGATGACAATCAGGCTGCTGAAGAAAATGCTAATTCCAGGGCTGATGACTGCATTCCAGCCACTAAAGAAACTACCAGGGCAACCACTAGAGTTGTGCCTGAAGAAAGTGAAGACGTCAGGGCAACTACATCAGTTGTGCTTGAACAAAGTGAAGACGTCAGGGTAACTGCATCAGTTGCGCCTGAAGAAATTCAACAAATTCCTCTGCTCCTCCTGCGCCTACACCAACTTCGATCCTTCCATCTGCATCAGATGTGAAGAAGACCAAGGCTGCAGAGCGTGCAGCAATGAAGAAAAGGAAGGCATCAACTTCATCAGATTCTTCAGCCCCAAAGAAGATGAAGCCATTGACCAGCTCATTTGCCAACCCAATTGATGTTGTTCCTATCTCAACCATGCCATCAAAGGACCTTGTTCCTTTTGATGAAGAATATGTGATTCCAAGTGAATCCGATGAAGAGAATTCCTCTGCTGCTTCGTTAGAGCAGTTGGATGAAGAAATTGAAGTGGATGAAATCCCTTCAACCCCAATTATCTCATCGCCCATGCCTCAGTTCACTGCTGAAAAGGCCGGCGGTGAAGAAATGGATGAAGAAGTCGATGTGGACATTGGATGCACCACGCCAGTGCTGAATGATGACTTTTGGGAAAGTCAGCACCCCAATTCTCCTCTGTTCACACCTCTTCAACAAATTCCTCAGTCCCCAGTAACTACTGAAGTCCAAATGGGATCTGAAGAACCCCGTGCAACTCCGTCCATCCATGAAGAAATTCCAGCCACTAGTGCTGATGAACATGTAAATGCAGAATTGAAGTCCCAGGCTGCCACTGAAGAAGTACCTGAAATTCCTCAGCCTATGGAACCTGAGATTGAGATCCCCGAGGTTGTGATGCAATTGACTGACACTCCTCACCCCAAGCCAAAGGACCCCTTCTCAAAGAAACAAAAATTCAAGGCTGATGACTTCTTTGGCGAGCATGTATTCTTCAGTGACTACAATCCTTATGACTCTGCTCGTCTTAGGAGGAAGCGCTTCTGGACTACCAGCCAGGCCAATTTCTATTCTTCGCTGCTTTTCAACAAGGACAAAATCTTCTACCATGAGCATATTCCTCATGTGGACATGGAATCATTGCCTTGTGTTCACTCCTGTGCTCAGTGTGCTTCATGACGCAGGCCTCCTCAACTTTTTCTCTGACATTGTTGATTGGAATGAAGAGCTTATTCTTTAGTTCTATGCTACACTGCATATCACAGGTGATCCTGAAGATATCAGCACCTGGGTCTTGGATTGGATGACCGATAATACTCATTATAAGGCACCGACCTCTGAATTGCTTCACACCCTGCCCATCAGTCCACCCAGCGAAGGAGCTCGCTGCCTGTACCAAGAACCTAAACTCACTACTCATTACATGCAAGTGTTAATGAAGCCTCTAAAGCCCGGTCAAGCCCCAAGGACCAAATTCCTCGTAAAGGACTTACTCTATGTGCCCAGAACAGTCTATCGCATTCTGACGAGGACAATGAGTCCCATCAAAGGCCACGACTCATCTGATGAGAAAATAGTTGGCATCATGAAGAATCTACTATTCAACATCATTCATATCATTCCAACCAATTATTATGATTTCTTCATGAGGACTCTGGCAAATGTTGCACTCTCTCCGTTTGAGTTGAAGCCTTATGCTCCTTGGATTATGAGATTCCTCAGAACAAGGTCTTCACTCAACTACAAGGCTGATTTTCAGAACCACCTCAGCTACTTGCCCCCGATTGAAGTCCTCAAGCAGACTTTTACTTCAACTGATGACAAGGGCAAGACACCTCTTGTCATTGATGAAGGCATTCGTCCATTGGATGGTCAGTTTCGCAAAGCTACATCTTACTCCACCAATGATGACTCTGCCACCATGATTCTACTGCCAATGCACCCAAGTCTACTCCTCAAGCCACAGCTCCACGTGTGATGACTGATTGTGAGCTGCTTCTTAGTCTTCACCAGAAGGTGGATCGAAATCATAAATGGGTTAAGCGTAAGTTTGGTTCTATTCTTCACAACATGACTGCTACACATAATGCAGTGAAGAAAAACCATTACTACCTCCATGAAGTTTTCGGTCGCACCTAGGCTGTCTTATCTCATCTGTATGGTGAAGAAGATCTGAAGAAAATGGGTCTCAAGGAAGATTTTGACTAGTCTTCACCTCCTCCAAAGAAATTCAAGAGGTCAAAGTTCCTACCTTGGTGGCCAGTTCATATTCTTCATCTCGTGACACCGACGAGTATGAAGACTTGGACAACACTGCGGCAGGCCCTACAACGACAAATGACCCCAACAACGCTGGTGCTCCTCCATCAACTTGATATTCTTCAGGGGCGTTAGTCCTCATTTTCAACCCTTTTGGTCATTCGATGACAAAGGGGGAGAAATTTGAGTTAGTCTTCAAGCGGGTCTACTTTTATGGGCGTTTTTTTCTAAGTTACAACTCTCGTTCTTTTAAAGACTTTGCTGGATTGAGTTGTAATCTTAAACTCTATGGTGGCCTGATACTTTTGTTGTGCTTTCCTGCATGCGTATTCCTTATTAATGTTAATGCACGCATGCTGGATTACATCAGTCACCATATTTCATCACACATTTCAAATTCTTCATATTATATGTCAATGCGTGTATGAATTACAAGATATAGGGGGGGATCTCCATGATTCTACTCTTCAAGTGTGCTTTGCTTCAAAAGAACATTCCTCACTATGCACATCTTCAGGGGGAGTTCTTCTATATCTTGCAATCAAATTCCCCAATTCTAGTATTTACACTTCATATGTTTATCCCCGTTGAAAACTTAACCTATATTGTCATCAATCACCAAAAATGGGGAGATTGTAAGTGCATCTAGTGCCCCTTAGTGATTTTGGTGTATTGAAGACTTATAGGTTAAGGGACTAATGTGTTTATGAGTGTACACAGGTCTATAAGTCCATGAGGAGTTTGATATTTATAGAGAAAGTCGACCCCTAAAATGAAGTTCTTCGACTGAAGACTTTGGCTTTCTGAAGACTTTGAAAGTGAAGAAATTGATGCAATCCTGAAGACTTGGTATTCATTCGAGGAGCATGAAGCATGAAGACTTTTGTTTTCGCAGTTTCATTTTCTCTTTCTTGAGTCATAGGAAACACCGTACTGTTAAAGGGGGTCGAGGAAATACTAAGGAAAAAGTTTCCATGTGATGCTCAACTCAAATCCTACATACCAATCCTTTCGAGTGAAGCCATTGGAAATCTCATATAGTTCAGTCAAATTTCAGTGACAGAGACGAAGTTCTTCTGGTCTCTGAGGAGTTTGTTCTGACTGAGGAGTTAGGAATTTGCCAGTGCGGATTGCCTACATAGTGAGGAACATGATAGCCCTGAGGAATTTGTTAGTCAAATTTCCGACCGTTGCTGTGCTATGCGCCAGCTGTCCCAAAATATCCTTCCACCTAACGGTCATATCATTGAAGGGCTTTTATGTATTATCATGTCGGGCTGCTCTCTAGGCTATAAATAGCCGCCCCCTACAACCACTAGCTGGTTGGCTACTCCGAGAGAAGCTGACACTTGTCATTTGAGAGCATCCCATCCTCCCAGGACTTTGAGTGAAAATCATCAAGTGAGGAAAACCCAAACCCAAACACCTACAAACCCAAAGTGATTGAGCATCACTGAAGAGATTGATCCTGCATGGATCCGACGCTTGTTACCTTTGAAGACTGTGCATCTTCCAGACGGTTAGGCGTCATGGTCTAGAGCATCCAAGAGGAAATTGTGGATCGCCGAGTGACCAAGTCTGTGAAGGTTTGGAAGTCACCTGAAGACTTACCATGAGTGATTGGGCGAGGTTTGTGTGACCTTAGCTCAAGGGGAATACGGTGAGGACTGAGTGTTCTGAACTGCCTGTTCAGAACTGGGTGTCCGGGACTGTGTGTCCTCAGGTTTAAATACCTAGCCGCCCTAACCAGACGTACAACTGTCACAGCAGTTGGAACTGGTCTACCAAATCATTGTCTTCACCAAGTTACCTGGTTCCATTTCATCAACCCTTTCATTTCCTCTTTTATGTGTTGAGTGCTTGTTCATATCTGTTTGAAGACTTTGATTGAAGACTTCCTCTATCTCCTCAGTTCAATTTCTTCAGTCTGTTTGTCTTATCATGTGTTATCCTGTGTTTACGATTTCTGTACTATGTACTTGTTTTCATTTCATCATGGAGACCATGCTCATGCACTACTATGTTTACTTCTGAGTACTTATTCCGCCGCAAGTAGTTCTTCACTCAGGAATTTCCTTACCCGCAAATTCCTCAGTGAAGAATTCATAAAAATCGCCTATTCACCCCCCTCTAGTCGATATAACGCACTTTCAGTTATTGACCGGAGATGAGTCTCGGTCATGTCTACATAGTTCTCGAACCCGTAGGGTCCGCACGCTTAACGTTCGATGACGATATGTATTGTGAGTTATGTGATTTGATGTACCGAAGGTTGTTCGGAGTCCCGGATGTGATCACAGACATGACGAGGAGTCTCGAAATGGTCGAGACATAAATATTGATATATTGGAAGGTTATGTTTGGACACCGGAAAGGTTTCAGATAGGTTCGGGCATTTTCCGGAGTACTGGGGGTTACCGGAACCCCCCGGTGGGTTAATGGGCCTTCATGGGTTTTAGTGGAAGAGAGGATGAGGCGGCCAAGAGGAGGGGCGCGCCCCCAAGCCCGATTCAAATTGGGGAGGGGGGCCGGCCCCCCTTTCCTTCTTCCCCTCTTCCCTTTCCTTCCCCTCCTAGTTGGACTAGGAAAGGGGGGAACCTACTCCTAGTAGGAGTAGGATTCCCCCCTTGGGGCGCGCCCTAGGAGGCCGTCCGCCCCCTCCTCCACTCCTTTATATACGGGGGGAGGGGGCACCCCATAGACACACAAGTTGATCTCTTAGCTGTGTGCGGTGCCCCCTCCATAGATTTCCACCTCGGTCATATTGTCGTAGTGCTTAGGTGAAGCCCTGCGTCGGTAACTTCATCATCACCGTCACCACGCCGTCGTGCTGACGAAACTCTCCCTCGGCCTCAGCTGGATCTAGAGTTCGAGGGACGTCACCGAGCTGAACGTGTGCAGTGTTGGAAATATGCCCTAGAGGCAATAATAAAAGCATTATTATTATATTTCCTTGTTCATGATAATTGTCTTTATTCATGCTATAATTGTGTTATCCGGAAATCGTAATACATGTGTGAATAAAAGACACCAACAGGTCCCTAGTAAGTCTCTAGTTGACTAGCTCGTTAATCAACCGATAGTCATGGTTTCCTGGCTATGGACATAGGATGTCATTGATAACGAGATCACATCATTAGGAGAATGATGTGATGGACAAGACCCAATCCTAAACATAGCATAAAGATCGTGTAGTTCGTTTGCTAGAGTTTTGCAATGTCAAGTATCTTTTCCTTAGACCATGAGATCGTGTAACTCCCGGATGCCGTAGGAGTGCTTTGGGTGTACCAAATGTCACAACGTAACTAGGTGACTATAAAGGTATACTACGGGTATCTCCGAAAGTGTCTGTTGGGTTGACACGGATCAAGACTGGGATTTGTCACTCCGTATGACGGAGAGGTATCACTGGGCCCACTCGGTAATGCATCATCATAATGAGCTCAAAGTGACCAACTGTCTGGTCACGGGATCATGCATTACGGTACGAGTAAAGTGACTTGCCGGTAACGAGATTGAACGAGGTATTGGGATACCGACGATCGAATCTCGGGCAAGTAATATATCGATTGACAAAGGGAATTGCATACGAGGTTGATTGAATCCTCGACATCGTGGTTCATCCGATGAGATCATCGTGGAGCATGTGGGAGCCAACATGGGTATCCAGATCCCGCTGTTGGTTATTGACCGGAGAGTCGTCTCGGTCATGTCTACATGTCTCCCAAACCCGTAGGGTCTACACACTTAAGGTTCGGTGACGCTAGGGTTGTGAAGATATGTATATGCAGTAACCCGAATGTTGTTCGGAGTCCCGGATGAGATCCCGGACGTCACGAGGAGTTCCGGAATGGTCCGGAGGTAAAGAATTATATATAGGAAGTGCTGTTTCGGCCATCGGGACAAGTTTCGGGGTTACCGGTATTGTACCGGGACCACCGGAAGGGTCCCGGGGGTCCACCGGGTGGGGCCACCTATCCCGGAGGGACCCATGGGCTGAAGTGGGAAGGGACCCAGCCCATAGTGGGCTGGGGCGCCACCCCCTAAGGGCCCATGCGCCTAGGGTTTAGGGGAAACCCTAAAGGGGGGCGCCCCCTTGCTTGGGGGGCAAGCCCCCCACCCCTTGGCCGCCCCCCCCCCCTAGGAGATCCATCTCCTAGGGCCGGCGCCCCCCCCTAGGCACCCCTATATATAGTGGGGGAGAGGAGGGACTTGAGGCTGCGGCTTTTGGTGCATCCCTCTCTCCCTGTTACGTCTCTCTCTTGTAGTATAGGCGAAGCCCTGCTACTGTGACGCCCTGCATCCACCACCACGCCGTCGTGCTGCTGGATCATCACCAACCTCTCCTCCCCCCTTGCTGGATCAAGAAGTAGGAGATGTCTCCCGTCCCGTACGTGTGTTGAACGCGGAGGTGCCGTCCGTTCGGCACTTGGTCATCGGTGATTTGGATCACGTCGTGTTCGACTACATCATCCCCGTTCTTTGAACGCTTCCGCACGCGATCTACAAAGGTATGTAGATGCATCTGATGACTCGTTGCTAGATGAACTCCTAGATGGATCTTGGTGAAACGAGTAGGAAAATTTTTGTTTTCTGCAACGTTCCCCAACAGTGGTATCAGAGCTAGGTCTATGCGTAGTTCTTCTTGCGTGACTAGAACACAATTTGTTGTGGGCGTGGATTTGTCAACTTTCTTGCTGCTACTAGTCTTTTCTTGCTTCAGCGGTATTGTGGGATGAAGCGGCCCGGACCAACCTTACACGTACGCTTATGTGAGACCGGTTCCACCGACTAACATGCACTAGTTGCATCAGGTGGCTGGCGGGTGTCTGTCTCTCCTACTTTAGTTGGAGCGGATTCGATGAACAGGGTCCTTATGAAGGGTAAATAGAAGTTGACAAATCACGTTGTGGCTTTCACGTAGGTAAGAAAACGTTCTTGCTAGAACCCTAATTCAGCCACGTAAAACTTGCAACAACAATTAGAGGACGTCTAACTTGTTTTTGCAGCAAGTGGTTTGTGATATGATATGGCCAAAGTTGTGATGAATGATGAATGATCTATATGAGATGTATGAGATGTTCATGCTATTGTAATAGGAATCATGACTTGCATGTCGATGAGTATGACAACCGGCAGGAGCCATAGGAGTTGTCTTTATTCTTTTATATGACCTGCGTGTCATTGAGAAACGCCATGTAAATTACTTTACTTCATTGCTAAACGCGTTAGCCATAGTAGTAGAAGTAATAGTTGGCGAGCAACTTCATGGAGACACGATGATGGAGATCATGATGATGGAGATCATGGTGTCAAGCCGGTGACAAGATGATCATGGAGCCCCAAGATGGAGATCAAAGGAGCTATGTGATATTGGCCATATCATGTCACGTTTATTATTTGATTGCATGTGATGTTTATCATGTTTTGCATCTTGTTTACTTAGAACGACGGTAGTAAATAAGATGATCCCTCATAACAATTTGAAGAAGTGTTCTCCCCTAACTGTGCACCGTTGCTAAAGTTCGTCGTTTCGAAGCACCACGTGATGATCTGGTATGATAGATTCTTACGTTCACATACAACGGGTGTAAGACAGTTTTACACATGCAAAACACTTAGGGTTAACTTGACGAGCCTAGCATGTGTATAGACATGGCCTCAGAACACAGAAGACCGAAAGGTCGAACATGAGTCGTATAGAAGATACGATCAACATGAAGATGTTCACCGACGTTGACTAGTCCGTCTCACGTGATGATCGGACACGGCCTAGTTAACTCGGATCATGTAATACTTAGATAACTAGAGGGATGTCTAATCTAAGTGGGAGTTCATTATATAATTTGATTAGATGAACTTTATTATCATGAACATTAGTCTAAAATATTTTACAATATGTCTTGTAGATCAAATGGCCCACGTAGTCCTCAACTTCAACGCGTTCCTAGAGAAAACCAAGCTGAAAGACGATGGTAGCAACTATACGGACTGGGTCCGGAACCTGAGGATCATCCTCATAGCTGCCAAGAAAGATTACGTCCTACAAGCACCGCTAGGTGAAGCTCCCGTCCCACAGAACCAAGACGTTATGAACGCTTGGCAGACATGTGTTGACGACTACTCCCTCGTTCAGTGCGGCATGCTTTACAGTTTAGAGCCGGGGCTCCAAAAGCGTTTTGAGAGACATGGAGCATATGAGATGTTCGAAGAGCTGAAAATGGTTTTCCAAGCTCATGCCCGGGTCGAGAGATATGAGGTCTCCGACAAGTTCTTCAGCTGTAAGATGGAGGAAAATAGTTCTGTCAGTGAGCACATACTCACTATGTCTGGGTTACATAACCGCTTGACTCAGCTGGGAGTTAATCTTCCGGATGATGCGGTCATTGACAGAATCCTCCAGTCGCTTCCACCAAGCTACAAGAGCTTTGTGATGAACTTCAACATGCAGGGGATGCAAAAGACCATTCCTGAGTTGTTTTCAATGCTGAAATCAGCGGAGGTAGAAGTCAAAAAGGAACATCAAGTGTTGATGGTCAATAAAACCACCAAGTTCAAGAAAGGCAAGGGTAAAAAGAACTTCAAGAAGGACGGCAAGGAAGTTGCCGCGCCCGGCAAGCAAGCTGCCGGGAAGAAGCCAAAGAATGGACCCAAGCCCGAGACTGAGTGCTTTTATTGCAAGGGAAGCGGTCACTGGAAGCGGAACTGCCCCAAATACTTAGCAGACAAGAAGGCCGGCAAAACAAAAGGTATATGTGATATACATGTAATTGATGTGTACCTTACCAGTAATCGTAGTAGCTCTTGGGTATTTGATACCGGTGCAGTTGCTCACATTTGTAACTCACAGCAGGAACTACGGAATAAGCGGAGACTGGCAAAGGACGAGGTGACGATGCGCGTCGGGAATGGTTCCAAAGTCGATGTGATCGCCGTCGGCACGCTACCTCTTCATTTACCTACGGGATTAGTTTTAAACCTCAATAATTGTTATTTAGTACCAGCTTTGAGCATGAACATTGTATCAGGATCTCGTTTAATTCGAGATGGCTACTCATTTAAATCCGAGAATAATGGTTGTTCTATTTATATGAGATAAGTTTTATGGTCATGCTCCTATGGTGAATGGTTTATTCTTTATGAATCTCGAACGTAATGCTACACATGTTCATAGTGTGAGTACCAAAAGATGTAAGGTTGATAATGATAGTCCCACATACTTGTGGCACTGCCGCCTTGGTCACATAAGTGTCAAACGCATGAAGAAGCTCCATGCAGATGGACTTTTGGAGTCTCTTGATTATGAATCATTTGACACGTGCGAACCATGCCTTATGGGTAAAATGACCAAGACTCCGTTCTCAGGAACAATGGAGCGAGCAACCAACTTATTGGAAATCATACATACTGATGTGTGTGGTCCAATGAGTGTTGAGGCTCGTGGTGGCTATCGTTATGTTCTCACCCTCACTGATGACTTGAGTAGATATGGGTATGTCTACTTAATGAAACACAAGTCTGAAACCTTTGAAAAGTTCAAGAATTTCAGAATGAGGTTGAGAATCAACGTGACAAGAAAATCAAGTTTCTACGATCTGATCGTGGAGGAGAATACTTGAGTCATGAATTTGGCACACACTTAAGAAAATGTGGAATAGTTTCACAACTCACGCCGCCTGGAACACCTCAGCGTAATGGTGTGTCCGAACGTCGTAATCGCACTCTATTAGATATGGTGCGGTCTATGATGTCTCTTACCGATCTACCTCTATCTTTTTGGGGCTATGCTTTAGAGACTGCTGCATTCACTTTAAATAGGGCTCCGTCAAAATCCGTTGAGACGACACCGTTTGAATTATGGTTTGGGAAGAAACCTAAGTTGTCATTTCTGAAAGTTTGGGGATGCGATGCTTATGTCAAGAAACTTCAACCTGAAAAGCTCGAACCCAAGTCGGAAAAATGCGTCTTCATAGGATACCCAAAAGAAACTATTGGGTATACCTTCTACCTCAGATCCGAAGGCAAGATCTTTGTTGCCAAGAATGGATCCTTTCTAGAGAAAGAGTTTCTCTCGAAAGAAATAAGTGGGAGGAAAGTAGAACTTGATGAAGTGTTACCTCTTGAACCGGAAAATGGCGCAACTCAAGAAAATGTTCCTGAGGTGCCTGCACCGACCAAAGAGGAAGTTAATGATGATGATCATGAAACTTCTGATCAAGTTGCTACTGAACTTCGAAGGTCCACAAGGACACGTTCCGCACCAGAGTGGTACGGCAACCCTGTCTTGGAAATCATGTTGTTAGACAACGGTGAACCTTCGAACTATGAAGAAGCGATGGCGGGCCCGGATTCCGACAAATGGCTAGAAGCCATGAAATCCGAGATAGGATCCATGTATGAAAACGAAGTATGGACTTTGACTGACTTGCCCGTTGAACGGCGAGCCATAGAGAATAAATGGATCTTTAAGAAGAAGACAGACGCGGATGGTAATGTGACCATCTATAAAGCTCGGCTTGTCGCTAAGGGTTATCGACAAGTTCAAGGGGTTGACTACGATGAGACTTTCTCACCGGTAGCGAAGCTAAAGTCCGTCCGAATCATGTTAGCAATTGCCGCGTTTTACGATTATGAAATATGGCAAATGGACGTCAAAACGGCATTCCTTAATGGTTTCCTTAAGGAAGAATTGTATATGATGCAGCCGGAAGGTTTTGTCGATCCTAAGAATGCTGACAAGGTGTGCAAGCTCCAACGCTCGATTTATGGGCTGGTGCAAGCATCTCGGAGTTGGAACATTCGCTTTGATGAGATGATCAAAGCGTTTGGGTTTACGCAGACTTATGGAGAAGCCTGCGTTTACAAGAAAGTGAGTGGGAGCACTGTAGCATTTCTCATATTATATGTAGATGACATACTTTTGATGGGAAATGATATAGAACTCTTGGACAGCATTAAGGCCTACTTGAATAAGAGTTTTTCAATGAAGGACCTTGGAGAAGCTGCTTATATATTAGGCATCAAAATCTATAGAGATAGATCGAGACGCCTCATAGGTCTTTCACAAAGCACATACCTTGATAAGATATTGAAGAAGTTCAATATGGATCAATCTAAGAAGGGGTTCTTGCCTGTGTTACAAGGTATGAAATTGAGCTCGGCTCAAAGTCCGACCACGGCAGAAGAAATAGAAGAGATGAGTGTCATCCCCTATGCCTCAGCCATAGGTTCTATTATGTATGCCATGCTGTGTACCAGACCTGATGTAAACCTTGCCGTAAGTTTGGTAGGAAGGTACCAAAGTAATCCCGGCAAGGAACACTGGACAACGGTCAAGAATATCCTGAAGTACCTGAAAAGGACTAAGGAAATGTTTCTCGTTTATGGAGGTGACGAAGAGCTCGTCGTAAAGGGTTACGTCGATGCTAGCTTCGACACAGATCTGGATGACTCAAAGTCACAAACCGGATACGTGTATATTTTGAATGGTGGGGCAGTAAGCTGGTGCAGTTGCAAGCAGAGCATCGTGGCAGGATCTACATGTGAAGCGGAATACATGGCAGCCTCGGAGGTAGCACATGAAGCAATTTGGGTGAAGGAGTTCATCACCGACCTCGGAGTCATACCCAATGCGTCGGGGCCGATCAAGCTCTTCTGTGACAACACTGGAGCTATTGCACTTGCCAAGGAGCCCAGGTTTCACAAGAAGACAAGGCACATCAAGCGTCGCTTCAACTCCATTCATGAAAATGTTCAAGATGGAGACATAGATATTTGTAAAGTACATACGGACCTGAATGTAGCAGATCCGTTGACTAAACCTCTCCCTAGGGCAAAACATGATCAACACCAGAATTCCATGGGTGTTCGATTCATCACAATGTAACTAGATTATTGACTCTAGTGCAAGTGGGAGACTGTTGGAAATATGCCCTAGAGGCAATAATAAAAGCATTATTATTATATTTCCTTGTTCATGATAATTGTCTTTATTCATGCTATAATTGTGTTATCCGGAAATCGTAATACATGTGTGAATAAAAGACACCAACAGGTCCCTAGTAAGCCTCTAGTTGACTAGCTCGTTAATCAACCGATAGTCATCGTTTCCTGGCTATGGACATAGGATGTCATTGATAACGAGATCACATCATTAGGAGAATGATGTGATGGACAAGACCAAATCCTAAACATAGCATAAAGATCGTGTAGTTCGTTTGCTAGAGTTTTGCAATGTCAAGTATCTTTTCCTTAGACCATGAGATCATGGATACCGTAGGAGTGCTTTGGGTGTACCAAACGTCACAACGTAACTGGGTGACTATAAAGGTATACTACGGGTATCTCCGAAAGTGTCTGTTGGGTTGACACGGATCAAGACTGGGATTTGTCACTCCGTATGACGGAGAGGTATCACTGGGCCCACTCGGTAATGCATCATCATAATGAGCTCAAAGTGACCAACTGTCTGGTCACGGGATCATGCATTACGGTACGAGTAAAGTGACTTGCCGGTAACGAGATTGAACGAGGTATTGGGATACCGACGATCGAATCTCGGGCAAGTAATATATCGATTGACAAAGGGAATTGCATACGGGGTTGATTGAATCCTCGACATCGTGGTTCATCCGATGAGATCATCGTGGAGCATGTGGGAGCCAACATGGGTATCCAGATCCCGCTGTTGGTTATTGACCGGAGAGTCGTCTCGGTCATGTCTACATGTCTCCCGAACCCGTAGGGTCTACACACTTAAGGTTCGGTGACGCTAGGGTTGTGAAGATATGTATATGTAGTAACCCGAATGTTGTTCGGAGTCCCGGATGAGATCCCGGACGTCATGAGGAGTTCCGGAATGGTCCAGAGGTAAAGAATTATATATAGGAAGTGTTGTTTCCGCCATCGGGACAAGTTTCGGGGTTACCGGTATTGTACTGGGACCACCGGAAGGGTCCCGGGGGTCCACCGGGTGGGGCCACCTATCCCGGAGGGCCCCATGGGCTGAAGTGGGAAGGGACCCAGCCCATAGTGGGCTGGGGCGCCACCCCCTAAGGGCCCATGCGCCTAGGGTTTAGGGGAAACCCTAAAGGGGGGCGCCCCCTTGCTTGGGGGGCAAGCCCCCCACCCCTTGCCCCCCCTAGGAGATCCATCTCCTAGGGCCGGCGCCCCCCTAGGCACCCCTATATATAGTGGGGGAGAGGAGGGACTTGAGGCTACGGCTTTTGGTGCATCCCTCTCTCCCTGTTACGTCTCTCTCTCTCTTGTAGTATAGGCGAAGCCCTGCTACTGTGACGCCCTGCATCCACCACCACGCCGTCGTGCTGCTGGATCATCACCAACCTCTCCTTCCCCCTTGCTGGATCAAGAAGGAGGAGACGTCTCCCGTCCCGTACGTGTGTTGAACGCGGAGGTGCCGTCCGTTCGGCACTTGGTCATCGGTGATTTGGATCACGTCGTGTTCGACTACATCATCCCCGTTCTTTGAAAGCTTCCGCACGCGATCTACAAAGGTATGTAGATGCATCTGATGACTCGTTGCTAGATGAACTCCTAGATGGATCTTGGTGAAACGAGTAGGAAATTTTTTGTTTTCTGCAATGTTCCCCAACATGCAGATCACGGAGGTGCCCTGCATTTGGTACTTGATCGGTTGGATCGCGAAGACGCTCGACTACATCAACTGCGTTACTTAATGCTTCCGCTTTCGGTCTACTGGGGTATGTGGACTCACTCTTCCCACTCATTGCTATGTTTCTCCTAGATAGATCTTGCGTGATCGTAGGCAAAATTTTGAATTACTACGTTCCCCAACACGTAGCATGTTGCCCCATTGCCGCGACAAAGCAGATCGACCACGAGCTTGGGGCTCGATGGCGCGGCGTTGCCGATTTTTGTCTGCATAACGACCTTCCCCCACATTCTTGGAGGACCCCCCCCCCTCCCGTGGCCGTTTTTATCTCCTCCCGGCATCCAGTAGCCTCTGACAACCCATCGGCCGGATATCTCCTCCTCGCCCACAAGGTGTTCGACAAAATTTGTCCAAAGGGAAAAATTGTTTGCGTTTTTCTTGTGCATTTGTAGAATTGTAGCTTTATATATAGTTTCGTATTGTAGATGAGTTCACATGACTCCAGTTATTGTGACGAATCCTTATCGGATGAGGAATTTGACTTGATTGAGGAGGAAGATATTGCTATGCGTTTGATATTTTTATGTGTGCAATATGTATGAATAAAGATGAAAGATATAAATGAGGTTCCCATGCGGCTGCCCTATTATAGGGCAGCTGTTGGTGACGGTGCTTGCTCGTGCCCCCAAAAAGTTGTTTTCATGCCCATTTTTTACAACACCCTGTTTTCGTGCTCCAAAAGTGGGTAGTTATTGGAAATGCTCTAATGCTGCCATATTGGTGTCATAAAAAGAAGTCCAAATCTTGCAGTAGTCTCCTACTTTGTGGACGCAAAAGACGCGTGTACAGCTCGATCAGGATGCCACATATTCAATATCGTGGTCTTGGGAGGCAAATGGAGAGTTCTCGGCTCGGTTAGCATATGCGGCAAAGTTCTCAGGCAGAGAGGTAATCCCCACTATTGAATTTACGTGGAAATCTAAGCCCCGTTACAATGCAAATTCTTTGTCTAGCTCTACAAAACAGGTGTTGCAATTCAGACAGACTTGCAAGCCATGGACTGGAGCACCAGGAGGCTTGTCCATTTTGTGCGTAGGAGAAGGAGACCACTAATCACATCTTACTAGACGGGAGAGGTTTGGACTCTCGTTTCCTAGCTCTCAACAAACCGGACTGGGTGCCCCTGAGGGGGTCAAGATTGGAGGAATGGTGCATTAATAAGCTGGGGGCATGCCTATACAAAAAAGACATGTGTGCAATCTTTGTTCTTATAGTGTGGGAGCTAAGAGAAGCACCACAATGTCATTGTGCTCGATGAAGCTTCACCATCCCTGCCACTATTAGGCCAAAGAATAGAAGTTGAAAATAGAATGAGGAAGCAAGAGGGAATCTTAAAAGGAGACATGGAAGACTTGTTCGAGGCTACTAGTAGAACCAACTGAAGAAGCACGCACTGCCTATTAGTAATAGCTGCCCTGCTAGTAGTACTACTCTAGCGGTTGGTATACTCTATTATGGGAACTAGCCAGAAAATTCCGGATAGCAATTGGAGAATCGCGTGGTTGGTGTATTCTATCATAGGAGCTAGCCAGAAATTTCCGAATAACAACTAGAGAATCGCGTCCAGCCAACAAACTTCGCTTGACAATGGCTAGCTGGCAGCACAGTGACATCACGCAGAGCGAATCCCTGCAATAGGGACCGTTGGATATATATACTAGGCCACGCAGTTCTCGGACACAAACCAACAAATATGAGCCATCTGATTAAAAAGATCCAACGCTCGACATTACTTGATGCTGGTATACTGTATAGGAGTATAGAGGTACAGATAACTCCATGCGTATTCGAGATCAACACTCCCCCCCTCCCCACCAATGTCTCCGTTGAGCACATCACACAATTCTTCGCTCTATGGATGATACTAAATGAGGTCTGTCTTGACGAGCCCACCGAGGATGGCATCCTTTAGAAACACATGACCTGTGGACAATACTCGACGACCTTCGCGTACAGGGCATAGTTCCTAGGGATGATCCTTTCTCCCTTGGACAAAATGGTTTAAAAGGTTTGGGCACCTCCAAAGTCAATTTTTTTGCTTGGTTAGCCCTTCAAGACATAATTTGAACGACCGATAGATTGGCAAAATGTGGGTGGCCAAATTGCGATCTCTGCCCTCTTTGCATGACGATACAAGAGTGCGGGCCTCACCTCTTTCATAAGTGTTGCTACACACGACGTCTTTGGTCTTTGGCCATTGAGAAATTCATCATGCACGGGCTTGACACTTCGGCTTGACCCTTGTTCAACTCGGTGGAGGAGTGGTGGGCAAGCACCTCTGCCGAGGGCACGCCGAACCGTCAAGTCAAGGCCTCCCTCATCATACTTGTCTCATGGATAATTTGAAACGAGCGTAATGCAAGAGTGTTTAAACATAAGAGTGCTCCACCGCCAATCTCGCTCTCCTCCATCTCTACCGAGGCCAATCTTTAGGTCGTCGCCGGTGCAAAGAATCTAGGGTCTTTTATTTCATGCGAGTAATCCTCATTCCGTGTTTTTGGGTGTCTTGTAACAAACTTTTTTCTATCTTAATTAATGAATGAGACAAAACTTTTACCTTCGTTTAAAAAAAAAAGAGAAGGAAAGAAAAGGAAGTCCAGCGTCAGACTCAAAGGAAGAGCTTAGAGCTGTTGCGGAAATGGAAAGAACCGGAAGGGTGAGCCGTGGTCGTTCTAGTCGAGTCGGGCCGCCACGCCATCTTCTCCTTCCCGTTAATTAAAACCATCATCAAGCATAAAACCCTCGCTCGCCTAGCGCGGCCACCTGTTCTCCCTCTCCTCTTCCCCTCTTCTCCACTCTGCCGCGCCTGCGCGCGAAGCGAAGCCTCTCGCTTCGATCCTTTGCTTCCCCGGGACTCTTGCCATGGCGGCCGATGGCTCCGAGCGCCACACGACGCAGGTGGTGGGCGCTGACGGAGAGATGGACGGCTCCGCGCTGGCGCGGTTCGCGGCGGCGGCGGGGCTCGTGCAGCGCGGCCTCTCCTACGCCGTCGTCTCCATCTTTGGGCCCCAGGGCAGCGGTGAGCCCACATCCTCTGCCGTGCGGAAATATTCAGCTCCTTGTGTTGGGATTTGTGAGGGGAGGATGCAACTGTCTCTTTGGGGTTCACGGTGATGAGAAAATGGAGAGCGATAAATTAAACAGGTTTCCGTTTACGCAGTTATTAATCCGTATGCTCGTTTCCGTAGTGCGCATCCTATCCTCTAGCGGTGCGGTCGGTTGAGTTCCCTCTAGCGTGATGTGAACTTGTCGTGCGGTGGCGATTTTGTTTAGGTGCTAGTTCATTTCGGAAGCCGTTCCTGATGCCTACTTTGTTCACCGGGCAGGGAAAAGCACCCTGCTCAACCATCTCTTCGGGACAAGCTTCACCGAGATGGATGCCTTGAAAGGAAGGTAAACGCCATCCACGCCGAGTTTCCTTTTTCTTCAAAAATTGTTCGATTTGGTGATTGTGATGTTAAATGCTGCTTTTATGTCTTTTCATTGCTGCTGTTGCTGCCAGGAATCAGACCACCAAGGGGATTTGGGTTGCCGAAGCTGTTGGCATCGAGCCGTTCACTCTTGTGATGGATTTGGAGGGGACGGATGGGAGGGAAAGAGGGGAGGTGACTTGTTTTCTACTGTACTTGCAAGCCTGTTCGATGTTTAGATTGTTATGCATGCAATTGGGCTTTCATGCTATACTTTCATTTTATAGTTTGGATGGCTTGTATATTCCTCAACCTTTAGCATTCATCCAGTCCTCTGCCTCTTAACTGTTTGTTGACTAATGTCCACAAAAGTAGTACACGTCACTTATTTCCTTTGTACCACCTGAGTGCTTAACATGCCGAGAAGAAAATTGCTGTGATTCACATGCTGCATTAGTCCCCTTATTAACTTCCTACAAGGATCTATAACATTTATGCTCTTGTTTCCAGTACGAAATGGAGGTTCTTAGCACTCAGTGGTGTGCTATAAATGCTATTTTGCCACTATAGTACGTCTAGTTGCCATTTTGCAGCCTAAATCCAGGCAACTGATTTGAGCACATACTTAGAAATGCAACCAACTAATACACTCTCGCAAGTTCTCTGTCCCTTCACCTATGACAGTTTGAGCTAGAATTTCAGGCATCCACTTTTTTTTCCGTAAAAGAGGGAGCGGCTCCGGCCTCTGCATTGTGCAATGCAAGTCAGCCATCTTTTTTTTTTCTCGAGCACCCAGACGTCTTTATTAAAAGTGTTTATTACGAAGTATCAAGTTCGACAAAATGAAACCGTCAACTTAAAGGATACATATCGTCACTTCTGACCATACATTTGATATTTCTTTTGTTGAAATGAGGAGCTTCACCTTTTATTTCCGTTTTTTCACTGGTTGGTATTGTTAATTCTCATTAAGTTACATTCCAGCGACGATTATTAACTGGTGCCTTGTGTTACTCGTGCAGGATGATACAGCCTTTGAGAAGCAGAGTGCCCTTTTCGCTCTTGCAGTTTCTGATATTGTAATGATAAATTTGTGAGTTGCTGATGTCATTGAGTAATCTTTAGTTGGTGAATTATAACTGAATTACTGCAATGAGTAGAGAGCAATTTTGCTCAACCTTTTCATGTGGATTGCTAATTGTAAATGTGCACTCTGCAGGTGGTGTCATGACATAGGCCGAGAACATGCGGCTAACAGGCCTCTTTTGAAAACTATATTTGAGGTAACTCGGTTGCAATCAGACATGAAGTACTTATTTTGGCTACATATGTGTGTTAGTTTCTTATGAGTTATTTTTCTCTATTTGAGGTTTTGATGCGTTTATTCAGCCCTCGGAAAACGACGCTACTGCTTGTGATCCGTGATAAAACAAAGGTTAGTACAGTTCTAGAGACCGAGACACACAATTTTGTTCCTCTACTACCGAGTCAGAGATGCATAACTTCTAGTATTTTAGACAACGGAAGAAAATCTCTCTCCCGGCCTCTACATGCACATAGCCATGCTTATATAGAAATAAAACTCGACCAAGAGGAACTAGCACCTGTGGCATTTTTATTTAGGAAAACAACTGTGAGGCACCGCATGGAGGCCAAGTCTTGAACCCACGTGTGCGTAGCAAGCGCATAAGCTGCTAGCCAACTGAGTGGCACTCAATTCTCGTGCATAATTTGTATGATTTCATTATTATTATTTTCTTCTTATTTGCAGACTCCCGTAGAGTATCTTGCCCAGGCTCTAAAGGAGGATATCCACAAGGTTTTCTTATCTTACATTCTGCTCACCTTCCTTTTCTGCTTTGTCATATTGGAATATTCACAATTTTTTTTTCTGTTTGTAATAGATATGGGATTCTGTTCCCAAACCAGAAGTCTTCAAGAAAGCTGCGCTAAGCGAATTCTTCAATGTAAGTGCATGACTTTCACTGAAAATGGGACTTGCATATATCAACTGACATATATTTTGTTCAATATAAAGGTGGAGGTCACCGCTTTGTCAAGTTATGAAGAGAACGAAGAACTATTTAAGGAGCAGGTATGTTAGAAGCTAACATGCTTATTCTGTCACATGCTGGTTGCAACTATATTTTAGTTTAGACGTCTTGTGTAGAATCAATAACTCAAGCTAGTCTCTCTCTCTCTTTTTTATGGGGAAGACCTTGTACTCTACCGTTTCCTACCTTTTTTACTTACTTGCAGGTTGGGAAACTCAGGCACAAGTTTATTCATTCAATCGATCCCGGTGGTTTAGCAGCTGATAGAAGAGGTGTCATACCTGCTTCAGGTTTCTGTATTAGCGCAATGCATATCTGGAAAGTAATACGAGAAAATAAGGACCTTAACCTTCCCGCTCACAAGGTTAGGTCATTGTATTTTTATTGACAGTGGTCTGAGAAAACTAACACTTCATTGGGTACCTAAGCATGCTTCTAAATCCCTTTTATATCATATATAAATTATATATTTCACTGTTTTTTCTTCCTGCATTTTCTAGATCATGGTTGCTACTGTTCGTTGTGAAGAGATTGCGGATGAAAAGCTTAGATGTTTTATGTTGGATGAGGTTACCTTTGCTCTTATGTTATAGTTCTTAATCTCCTCTTTAGCTAGCACCATGGGAATTAATTATTTCGCTCTGCAGGGTTGGTTGGAGCTGGAGGCAGCTGTAACATCCGGTCCAGTACGAAGCTTTGGCATGAAGCTTAGCGACATTATTGATTTTTATCTATTAGAGTGAGTGATTGACTAGTTTTCCCGGCAAGGGTCTTCCTAGAAAGTTATGATAATCGCATTGATTACCATGATTCATTATGTTTGTCTTCTCAATTAGCATACCCCTGAACCTGTTAGTTTGATTACGTGCTGTTCATTTGCTTCAGCGGTGTAATGCACATTTTCCTTGCACGCATGTTCGGTCTTTGTTTGTTTGTCCCCATAAGTCTGAGGTTCTATATTGTTTTGATGCACATCATGTACTGCCTATATGGATATTAAACTGTTACCCAACATATTGATCAATTAATGCACGCGGTTCCTTATAATGCCATTTGCGTTGTGTTACCATGCTGCTATGTCTTATGGTAATCAATCTTTTTGAACCAGTTTTTGCCTTTTCCCCACAACTTTTTTCTGCTTTGGTGACTATTTTTCCACAGCAAATTATAAAATAACCCGAGCACAACACAGTTTAGGAGTAGGAAAACTCGGAAGATATATAATTCATAATGTTTACATCTCTTCTTAAAACCGCCATTCATTTGTACTGTACCATGGCATCACTTGATAGAAATCTCAAAAGAAAGGAAACCTTTTCTTACTTTTTACACTGATGATTTATTTTTTCGGTTTTTGTTTTATTTTGTCATGTGAGTTAGCTGAATTTATTTGGTTGTTCTGGTACTGCATAGTCGTACAAATGTCGTGGTCTCTGGGGTTGTTTCAATTAGTGTTTATGTGGAAATTGATTAGTTCTTGAAAGCACATAAAGAAAATGATCTTGGCATTTGTTTCATACAGTTCGATCTCTGATCTGACTGCTTTTTCTTGCAGCTATGACATGGAAACCATGTACTTCGACGAAGGTGTGAGAACTGTCAAACGTCAACAGTTACAATCTGAAATTGTAAATGTGAGTAACTCATTTAAACATACTCTGTCACTCTTCACTTACATAAAGTGGTGTAAAGCGCCAGGGGGGGGGGGGGGGGGGGGGGGGCTGTAACCATCGTACAGACGGTCACAGAAGGAATTACAAGAACACGAGGGTTCGTGCGGATAGGTATGTAAGGCGGCGGTCTTTTCAGCCGGCATCTTTTGCCGGTGAGACCATAGGGTCAGGTCGTCAATGATAAGCCGTAGGGTGGTCGAGCCATGATAGTCGATCTTGTTGAAGATCATGGTGTTTCGAGAGGCCCAAATCTTCCACAGGTTGATGAGCAGGACGGTCGACCAGATGGAGTGGTCCAGTCTAGGGGCATTCTGCATGCCCACAAGATTGGTGCGGCGAGGTGGAGTGATGCCGACTCTTTGCCAGATTCAGTGGCGTGCGGGCATTGGATGAAGATGTGAAGGGCATCCTTGGAGGCGTGGCTGCACCTTGGGCATACTGGAGATATGCTTGTGGAGGAGGTTGGCCTTGGAGTTTAGTCTGGTCATGGAACAGCATCCATCCTAAGTTACGCGATTGGTAACCTTGGAGGATTATATTGCCCTAGCATGAGTGTCCACATTGTCTTCAGCCATTATAAGCCGAGCGGGTGGAGAATGGAAAGAGTAAGGGCATTATAGGTCCTTAAACTATTTCAGGGGTCTCATGTAGTTCCCGGAACTTTGAAATCATCATCAAGATCCTGGAAGTGCGATTAGTGAATCATCCAGGTCCGAAGCGGCCATGTCATCCTTCCACTGTGCTCGCTCACGCTGCTTGTTTGCAGCTTTGGCCCTAGATGATTCACTAATTGCACTTCCAGGACCGTGATGGTGATTTTTAAAGTTCCAGAACCTATGTGAGACCCCCCGAATTAGTTTAGGAACCTCTAATATGCTTTACTCTATATTCAATGTAGGTGAATATATTCTTAAGAATCAGTGCATGGCCAATGACAGTTTACATCATAGGTTGCCAACGTGTGCAGTATCAAGTGTTGTTCCAAACATCTGAAACACTCGGTTTTATAATCTTTCTTGGGTCCTATTAAGTTAACTGAAGCGGTTTCCGCATATGTAGGGCAGCTATAATGTTAAATACTGGATCTTGCCAATTCTTAGAAAATGAAGCTGGATTTTTTCAATTGTATCTCATGTTGATCACTTGGTCTCATGCATTGCAGCACACGCACCCTGCTTTTGAGACAGTGATAGAACACCTGCATTGCACGGTCCTCAGTAAATTCAAAAACGATCTAGAACAATTATTGAGGAGTGGTGAGAGATTTGCAGCATCAGCTCGTCATTGTGCCCAGTCTTCATCAGTAGAGTTTGAGGCAGGATGGAGAGGTAAACAAACAACTTCCAGCCTCAAGATTTCTTGGAATGCAACTATCTAGCGCTATTTGACCATTGTTTCCGTGTCATGTGCTTTATTCTTCAGTTAGTCGGTTTTTTTACATGATTAGTGATGTTCCTTTTGATGAATTTGGGTGACCTTGTAACCATATGCAGTAATGCAGTATTGTGAATTTTTTGACAGGAACAGTATTGTGAAAATTGATTTCTCACGTTTTGGTACTGCCTTCATGCTTTTGGTTTCATAATACTGAATGAGCTTTCACCACCCTATTGCACTTCGACTGCAATGAGCTTTTGCATGTTGATCTTGTTGTAAGCACTTTTTTCACGCTTGCTCCCAGTGGCAGTGCCAGCATCCAGACGTTGTGATGTCACGAGGACCTGTGTAGTCAATTTTCCTAATTTGTTTGATCAGCAGTGGTGTACGCATACATGAGGTTCTCCTGTTTGCCAAATTCATGTGTAGTTACTAGACTACACAGCTACAACTTGGCTTTGCCACTGCTTGCTCCTGGGATTGTTATCATCTTCATTTGGGAGGCATGTCTTTATCATCTTGTGTGTGTTTTTAAACGGTAGTGGCTTGTCATAAGCTCTAGTTCTCATGCTTGTTATTATGGCTCATTCAGCTGATATTGAAAACACTAGGCTGTATCGTCTCCTTTAATTGAGATATCGGTCCTATTTTGGAGTGCTCGTGCAAGTAGGGTTCACTTCGGACTTGTGCTTCTATTATCGTGGTCATTGCTTGGATGTTGCAAGCTCCTTTGACGTATGGTCTGTGCTTTCATGCATGTTTGTGGTCCCTGCTTGTACTTGCTTAGGTTCTAGTGTTCTGTCTTGGTCGCTGGTTGCCGGCGGGCGTGCCAGGGTTCCTTAGGTCGTTTATTGTTTGTTTTGGTTGCCATGGGCCATGCGATCTTTGGCGCTGTACTTCTATTTCTATCTAATGAATACATGCAGCTCTCCTGCATGGTTTGAATCTCAATATTTTTGACTAGATAAACTATGTATTTTGGTTTTTACTTTGTTGTTCCCATGCAGATGCAGTAGTTAAACATGCAGACTGGGATGCTACAAATAGCAGGAACAAACTGCAGCAGAGTATGGAAGTTCATACAGCATGTTTGAGGACTGCAAAATTGGATGAACTAAAAGCTACTTATAAGGTTATTTTCCTACTCAGTACAGACTCTGAAATCTTGAGACGCCCCCCCCCCCCCCCTCTGAAATATACAGAAAGTTTTTCTTACCATGACGTCAGTTTTTAAAACGTTACATCTTCATGCTTTGCCCTTCATTATTGAACATTGCAGAAGAAGCTCTTGGATGCACTTTCTGGACCTGTACAATCAATCCTGGAAACTGGCGAGCGAGACTCTTGGGCATCTATTAGGAGATTATATAGGCGTGAGACCGAACATATTATATTGACATTTTCAGATTCCCTTTCTGAGTATGAACTAGATCAGACAACTTCTGTTGAAATGGTCTTAGAATTAAGGGAACATGCAAAATGTACAGTAGTAAAGAAAGCTCGAGAAGAAGCTGGAAACATCCTTATTCGTATGAAAGGAAGGTAGGACATGATTCCTTTCTTTGCTGAAGGAGAAACTAGGAAAACGTGGCCTTTATGTTTTAGGATAGCACTGCCATCTTTATATCGTTAACATGTTTGCTACCTGTTTTATTTGATTATCTATAGGTTTTCAACTGTGTTGAGCCATGATAAAGATTTGATGCCAAGGACATGGACGGCAAATGAAGATATACATGCAATCACCCGAGAAGCACGCTTAGCGGTATTTATAGTTTCATACTTGTCATGTTCCAGAATTACCAACACACCATTCTTGGGTGGGTGAAGCAATCATCTGTGATTTGTGTGTACAAAAAGTATCATATGTTTACCATCTTCAATTTTCAGGCGTTAAGGCTTATGTCGGTAATGGCAGCTGTACGGTTGGATGATAAACCAGATAAAATAGACCGGGCTCTGATGGTTTCTCTTCTAGATGGAGGACCACTTTGCTGGAAGAGGAGCATCGAGTTCACTTCTGATCCACTAGCTTCAACCACATGGCAAGAGGTGCTGCGTCTTATACTTTGCTCTCTATGGTTTACAAGGCATGGAGTGAGAAATAAGTTGGAACATTTTATGTTTGTACAGGTGTCACCACAGGATACACTAATCACACCAGTGCAGTGTAAATCCATCTGGAGGCAATTCAAAGCTGAGACGGAGTATCCTGTTGCACAAGCAATTTTGATGCAGGTCTATTTTCCTGGGTTATTTTTCCCGCACAAAATAAATAAATATTTTCCCGGGTTATTTGCTGCCCAAGTGTTCATCCAATCAATCAGTTCTTTCATAACTGTGATCTATGTTTTCTTGAATGGTGAACATGAGCCCATGAGCATCCCTATAAACAGTAAAATCTAAATAGCAAAAAGAATCAAACTATTCTAAAACTTTATATTAATAAACCTGGTCGGCTGTTCTACTCAAAGTTTAAGGTTCGCGAAGAAATGACATCTGTGGTATTCTTAGCAAAGCAAACAAAATTGGGCATCCAAATTGCTTCAAACGATGCTTTTTTAGCACCGACTTTTTCTTTTTTCTTTGGCCAGAATACCACGATGTCATTTCCTTTTTGGACACGGCCATGCTTACCAAAAATAATAATCAGCTTTACCATTTTTTTACTGTTCAAAGGGTGAACATGGGCCCATGTTCCAATAAGCCCATGTTCCAATAATCCGTGTTGGAAGTTGGAACCTCTGGGTACTAATCTTGGTAGTCCCATCCTCATTGTTTCCTTTTCACCTTATATGTGGAATTATGTTTATGGTATATCTACCTAAGTATATGTGCTGTATGTGGTGTCCTGATCGAATTCTTCCTATCCAACCCTTTCTGCAGGAAGCACACAGACGTAGTAATAATTCATTACCACCTGCGTGGACCATTCTTGTTCTTGCAATACTTGGATTCAACGAATTTATGTTTCTTCTTAGGTACTTATCTGACTGAAGTAATTCTTTATGTGGTGGAATATCTGAATTATCTTTTAAACATTTAATTCAAGTTGTTTCTAGTTAGCATGATATTCTGAGATTTCAGTGTTCAGGGTTGTAACAGGGCCACATGTTGGTGGGCTGACTAACCAGGGCTGTTCTTTTGTTCATGAGCAGGAACCCTGTATATATTCTGGGGCTCTTTCTCGCTTTTGTTCTATCCTATGCTGTATGGTTGCAATACGACATTAGGGCTTATTTCCGTCACGGCACTGTAAGAATCTACACATCTCTTTCCATAGATATTAGATCCATGGATTCCTTTTAATTGCCACAATGGAAGATGCTTCTACTAGGCATTTCTCATCTTTTCTCATTATGCCAGTTAGAATTCCTTCCTTGTATTTCTTCCTGATGCATTTTCACTTCAACCGAAGATTGCCAAACATAATTTCCAATTGTTATCCTGCCATCTGCAGGTGTCTGGACTTATCACTGTTTCGTCAAGTCTCCTCCCCACTATCATGGATATCGTAACGGCGATCATCAACATGAGCCACAGGAAGAAGCATTCCTTGCACCGGTCTCGCCGAGCCCCGCCATACCATGCTCAAAGCTTGAGCAACCAGTCGCAGCAACACGCTGAAGTGCACTATCATGCTTCTCCAGACTCGCCGTCCTCGGTGGACTCAAGCAGTGGCGGTGACTCTTGAAACCGTCAGCACAAACGTCTCATGGAAGGAGCACTTAAATCTCGACGTGATGTGCAGATGAGTAGTACGTATATATGGTAAGATGCGGCGAGCACAAACGACTCAAGGAGCACTTCAATCTGGATGTGATGTGCAGATGAGTAGTAGTACATATCGTAGTACTATATATTAGATCCATGTATTCTTTTTAATTGCCACAATGGAAGTTGCTTAAATATATACCGAAATGTGTGAATATGGGGAAAGATCTAGTACCTTTGTGTAACCCCCCCCCCCCCCCCCCCCCCTCTCTCTCTCTCTCTCGCTCTCTCTTTCTCATACACACACGCAACAAAATAGCACAAAAATACACACACGACAGAGGGAGGATGTTCTGCGAGCCATCAGGAGCACGCTGGAGCTCTGGCGGCTTGCTGGAGCAAGATGTCTTGAGCCCCCGTTCGGGGAAGACGTAGCGAGATAATACCCTTAGCTTCTTTTAGTTTGGGAAGCTAGATCTCCTAATTTCTGGTAAACCATGATCACTTGATCACCCTTGTATTTCCCGTTGCTTTCTTCTAAATCAATGAAGCCGGTGACCCCGGATCTTTCAAAAAATATGACATAGCAAGAGATTTTTTTCCTATTCAAAGTTTAACAAGTTTTGTCCCCCAAATCGTTAACACAATTGATCCACTTTTACCATTAGCTTCCTCATGATGAGTTCTTTAAAACTAGATCTCTTGTTGGTATGTCTGATAAATATTTTTGTGTACTTGCAGATCACTATCACTTGTCGTATTTAGCCACTTAGTTAACAGATTCAGTTAACTTAGTTGTGAGGTTTGAACGTCAATATACAGTATTAAAAGACTTGTTTCATGGTACTTGTGTGGGTTAATACATCTTCTTGCTTATTGTTAACACTTTAATACTTATTCTGTAGCTCTTCACAACATTCTAAGTTTTAAAATATACAAAATTATTGTATGGTACTTCCTCCGTTTCTTTTTAATCTACATATAGGGTTTGTCTGAAGTCAGACTCTGACCAACTTTATAGAAAAAAAATCAACATTCTCAATATGAAATTAATATCATTAGATGCATCATGAAATTAATTTTTATACTATGTAGCTTTAGTATGATATTTTAAATATAATTTTGGTCAAACTTTATATAGTTTGACTTCAAACAAACCTTATATGCGGAGTAAAAAATGAAGGGGGTCACTATACACAATGTTTGTGGCAATTGTTCTGGTTAATATGACAACTATCATGACATAATCTAACAATTGACGGCGTCAAAAAAATTAAACATATGAATATGGGATCTTGTTTCGAATAGCTCGCCGAGACAACTCTCTGGCGAAGACAGGTCACTAATAAGATTAATGGCTTGAAGACGAATCATTTTGAATTTAGCAATTAGTGCCATGATGTCACCATGAGGTGGAAGATTGCACGCATGCATTTCCTCCCTATGGGAAAAACACCATTGGGATGCACTTTTGCACACACATGCAATGTAGATTTTCCTTCTCAATTTATTGATCATTATATGGGCACTTAAATTGGAAGTGGAAGATAGTCAAATGCCCAAATGGCTCCCCTCTCCCTCAACCTGGCCTACCCACCCACACTCTCGCATCCAGTGCCTCTTCACTCGTCGACGTGCCGAACAAGCCACACTATGTTTGCTCCTGTCAAATTGTGCTACGATGTCGCCTAGGCGTCCGGAACGCCATGGTCTCGACTTCGAGGACCAGATCAATTATGGCCGGCAAACACCAGTTTCTATGCACCTCTTGTGGCTAGTGCACCCTTCTCTACACAACCTTATCCACCACCAAGCTCAATCTAGACTCCACGTGGGTTGCCACTCTACTACCGATTACTTGCAGTGGCCGCACATCTAAGTACTTCGTCGCCCAACTTGACGAACTCAATTTCGGTGCCATAGCCTAGATTCTACTCCAACAAGACTACCTCACATAGAAATTTACTTTTGACTTCTAGCCGAACATATATGTTTTCCTCCGGTATCGTCGGCACCACGCACACTTGCAAAACCCTAGTTGACCTAATCCACACACATGGTGACCTACTGGCTAACTTCAAAGTCACAACATGGCAAAAATTTCAAGTTTAACAATGATCAATAGCCTTTTCATCTTCATTACCATGAAATCCATTAGCTTCAACGATAGTAATAATTTCAAGTTCAATAAATACACTGATAGAGGCGAAGGTGTCCTGATGTTTCGATGAGAGGTAGCTACTATTTCCGATGGAACTCGACTTTAACGATTCGACTATGACCGTGCGAAGAAGTCGCACCTTAGCAATCACTAAACCAACTCCAAGAGGTTACTAACCACGTCGGAACACGATCAACCTGGCCAAGAGAGTCTATTTTCTGCACACAAATAAAGAACAAGCAAGAAACTGAGATTACAATCTGGATATTGCAAATATAAAAGGAAAACTTTATTGATCAAGTGGGGTTCTATGACGTCTTGGTATGATCATTGAACACAAACGAAGGACGCAAGTTGCATTTATGGCAAACTTTAATCTAAAAAAACCCAAGTCTAAAATGACGCCCTAAGGGTTGTATTTATAGGGAGACAGAGGGGAATTTTGTCCATCCTTGGCAAGATGGGACTAAAATTCATTTTCCTATTAATACGGATTCTAAAAACAACATATTAAGTGTATTTTGAAATTACACGGGTTTGGTACAAAAATAAGGTGGCGCGGCACCTATATTAAGTTATGGACGAAATTTATGAAAGGTCATCTTATATATTTCGTCCATGTCCTTTGTATGTCGTCATGATGGCTCTAAAGTGCTGAAAACTTCATTAGAAAACTCCGTTCTTGTTCCCTTTCCGCTCGCCATCATCTTCATGCTTGATCATGCTCCGATGTTCGTCCTTCTTGTCCGTGTTGGCCCCTTCATTTGTAAGCAAAACAAATATAACCAATTTAGGCAGCATCATATCCTTATGAACATTAGAATCATTACCAACAAATGAAAGTACCTGGTAATTTAGTCGGCATGCGCAAGCTCTAATAATTGATTCAGTATGTGTAGCAGCAGGGGTTGTGGGTGTAACTGTATTAGTGATGTCCTCATCAGACATCATAAGAGTAACATTTAAAATAAATATGAGAAGCACAATGTCATCATCAGGGAGAAACATGTCTCCTGAAGCTTTCTTCTAAATAGGTCAATTAAAGCATAAGAGTCTTTTGGTGTTACATACCATACAAGCTCTAGAAAAATTCTCGTCATATCAATTCAGTTGGTGTTCTTAAAGTAACCAGTTTATGTTATGACTATGAAGTCGACCGACAGTAGAACAAAAAGTAAAAATCAGAGAAGCATCTAGTGGAACAAAGGTAAATCTAAGTAGCAGTGCTCACAAAATTAAACATGGCATACGCACCAGAATAACAAAGTACTCAAAATCGTCTTCGAAGCAATCACAGAGAAAGAAGATGGGGAGTGAAGGAAATATGCCCTAGAGGCAATAATAAAGTTATTATTTATTTCCTTATTTCATGATAAATGTTTATTATTCATGCTAGAATTGTATTAACCGGAAACATAATACATGTGTGAATACATAGACAAACAAAGTGTCACTAGTATGCCTCTACTTGACTAGCTCGTTAATCAAAGATGGTTATGTTTCCTAACCATAGACAAAGAGTTGTTATTTGATTAACGGGATCACATCATTAGGAGAATGATGTGATTGACTTGACCCATTCCGTTAGCTTAGCACTCGATCTTTTAGTATGTTGGTATTGCTTTCTTCATGACTTATACATGTTCCTATGACTATGAGATTATGCAACTCCCGTTTACCGGAGGAACACTTTGTGTGCTACCAAACGTCACAACATAACTGGGTGATTATAAAGGAGCTCTACATGTGTCTCCAAAGGTACATGTTGGGTTGGCGTATTTCGAGATTAGGATTTGTCACTCCGATTGTCGGAGAGGTATCTCTGGGCCCTCTCGGTAATGCACATCACATAAGCCTTGCAAGCATTGCAACTAATGAGTTAGTTGCGAGATGATGTATTACAAAACGAGTAAAGAGACTTGCCGGTAACGAGATTGAACTAGGTATTGAGATACCGACGATCAAATCTCGGGCAAGTAACATACCGATGACAAAGGGAACAATGTATGTTGTTATGCGGTCTGACCGATAAAGATCTTCGTAGAATATGTGGGAGCCAATATGAGCATCCAGGTTCCGCTATTGGTTATTGATCGGAGACGTGTCTCGGTCATGTCTACATTGTTCTCGAACCCGTAGGGTCCGCACGCTTAAGGTTTCGATGACAGTTATATTATGAGTTTATGAATTTTGATGTACCGAAAGAGTTCGGTGTCCCGGATGAGATCGGGGACATGACGAGGAGTCTCGAAATGGTCGAGACGTAAAGATCGATATATTGAACGACTATATTCGGACACCGGAAAGGTTCCGAGTGATTCGGGTATTTTTCAGAGTACCGGAGAGTTACGGGAATACGTATTGGACCTTATTGGGCCATACGGGAAAGAAGGAAAAGGGCCTCAAGGGTGGCCGCACCCCTCCCCTTGGTCTGGTCCGAATTGGACTAGGGAAGGGGGGCGCCCCCTTCCTTCCTTCTCCTTTTCCCTTCCTCTTTTCCTATTCCATATGGGAGGTGGAATCCTACTAGGACTAGGGAGTCCTAGTAGGACTCCACACTTGGCGCGCCCCCTCCTAGGGCCGGCCTCCTCCTCCCTTGCTCCTTTATATACGGGTGCCGGGGGGCACCCCAAAGACACAACAATTGATCCTTGAGATCTATTAGCCGTGTGCGGTGCCCTCCATCATCATAATCCTCAATAATATTGTAGCGGTGCTTAGGCGAAGCCCTGCGACGGTAGAATATCAAGATCGTCACCACGCCGTCGTGCTGACAGAACTCTTCCCCAACATTCTGCTAGATCGGAGTCCGGGGATCGTCATCAAGCTGAACGTGTGCTAGAACTCGGAGGTGCCGTAGTTTCGGTGCTTGATCGGTCGGGCCGTGAAGACGTACGACTACATCAACCGCGTTGTGCTAACGCTTCCGCTTCCGGTCTACGAGGGTACGTAGATAACACTCTCCCCTCTCGTTGCTATGCATCACCATGATCTTGCGTGTGCGTAGGAATTTTTTTGAAATTACTACGTTCCCCAACAGGGAGAAGTTCTTCGGACACATGTAAGTTATAGAACTAAATGTGATCGAAGAAGTAGAACATGTAGGCTTGACGAAGACAGAGATTTGTTCGACCAGTTCGAGTTGTTGGAACAACTCTATGCTTGGTTGGAGGGGCTGAGATTTAACTCAGAATACCAGGTCTTCACCCTATTATCCTTGAGCTGAAGTCACTTATACTTATCACTCGTGGTAGATCTTTGAGGTACATGTCCGAGACATTCACTGACTTGTGTTCGGTTGTTCACAATAACTCTCAGATGCTCTGAGTAGACACCTAACCGTCTAGTGGATGCACAGTCCACAAGAGTAACATGTTAACTTGAGTTTCAATTAGTTCTTTAGTGATGTTCAATCACTTAACAGTTGTAGGCTATGGGATTTTACTCTCTTTGGATTCTCACAATCTCTTCGGGGGGATGGGTTGCTCTGACAAGCTCTTGTCAATTCACTCACAGAGCAACCAACCGTTTAAGGTTGAAGTGGGGTGGCTATTTATAACCGGGATCAGTCTCGAGGTGCGAAATGACCAATAAGGAAACCAGTCACCTATTGTACACATGACACGTGGCGTAATGCTAGGATTTCAAACGCAACCAACGTCTTACTTGCGGAATGAGTCAAGCCGACTCAACTTGATATTCGGGCGCACGGTAAACATCAGTACTCCAATGCATTTGGCTGTCTAATTCAAAAAAATATGCTATTATAACATTTCTTCAAATATGTAAAGTGGACGTTCTAGCTTCTGAAGTTTTGAGCATCAGTACTTCTTGGACTTGCCCTTCTTCTTGAAACTGGTGGTCGTGTTGACCATCAACACTGTTTTATTCTTCTACATTCCAGCTTCGGCAGTTTTGAGCATAGCAAACAAATCGTTTGCACTATTATCCATCCCATTCATGTTGTAATTCATGATAAAGCCATCGTAAGATAGTGGGAGTGAAGCAAGCACAATATCTGTACCGAGTGTTGGCGGAATTCCAAATTCTAGAGAAGCCAGTCTATCAACATAGCCAGCAAGCTTCACTATATGCTCACTCATTGAGGAACTCTCTTTCATCTTGCATTCAATCAAGGCCTTGGTTAATTCAAAATGTTCAGTCCTTGACTGCTTCTTGTACATAATTTCCAGTGACCCAATTATGAATTGAGTCGTGGCTCGTTCAAAACGCTTATGTAGTTCAGGATCCATGCAAGTTAACAAAAGGCAATGGACTGAATCATATCATCACTACGAGCAACATAAGAAGCAACTTCTTCTGGTGTTGCATCCTTTCCGGGAGCATCACCTAGGGGTTGATCCAGCACATACTCCTTCTTAGCACTCCTGAGAACAAATCTCATGTTTCGGATCCAATACGCATAGTTTCCACCATTAGTAGCCAACTTTTGTTTCTCTAACATATGGGATAAGTTGAACATATTGCGAGCCATTGATCTACAATGATAGACACAAAATATTTAGACATTATCATAATTAAACCTTGCACTAAGTTGTTATAATTTTAACAATATGAAGTGCACTCCCACTCAAGTTAATATCTCTCATAATTAATATTGAGTGATTCAAGATCCAAATCTAATTCTTAGTCATTGATGTGGACATCACTGATGATGAGAATTTTGACCGATGGGCAATCTATTGCCGATCATATCACCATATGACTCTTGTTCATCTTTCCATGCTTTGTGTCCCGAGTTCAGAATGATTCTGCTAGAACTTCAAGACAACTGAGTGCTATCTGCTCATATGGTCTAACCATCTCTGTCTTACATCTCTTATCTCGTTTGATCTCATGTGGACATGACAAATGTTGGGGAACGTAGCATGCAATTTCAAAAAAAATTCCTACGACCACGCAAGATTTATCTAGGAGATGCATAGCAACGAGACGGGGAGAGTGTGTCCACGTACCCTCGTAGACCAAAAGCGGAAGCATTAGCTTAACGCGGTTGATGTAGTCAAACGTCTTCGTGATCCAACTGATCAAGTACCAAACGTACGACACCTCTGTGTTCAGCACACATTCAACTCGATGATGTCCCTCGAATTCTTGATCCAGCGGAGGGTCAAGGGAGAGTTTCGTCAACACGACGGCGTGGTGACGGTGATGGTGATGTGATCCGCGCAGGGCTTCGCCTAAGCACTACGACGCTATGACCGGAGGAGTAAACTGTGGAGGAGGGCATCACACACGGCTAAGAGAACAATTGATGTGCTTTGGGGTGCCCCTGCCCTTGTATATATAGGAGGAGGGGAGGAGGCCGGCCACAAGGGGTGCGCTAAGGAGAGGGGAGTCCTACTAGGACTCCAGTCCTAGTAGGATCCATTCCCCCTTTTTTCCTTCTGCCGGAGGGGAAAAAGGGAGGGAGAGGGAGTAGGAGAAGGAAAGGGGGGGGGGTGATACGTCTCCAACATATCTATAATTTTTATATTGTTCCATGATGTTATATTATCAACCTTGGACGTTTCATAATCATTTTATAGTCATTTTATATCATTTTTTGGTACTAACCTATTGACATAGTGCCAAGTGCCAGTTCCTGTTTTTTCCGTGTATTTTACATCGCAGAAAATCAATATCAGACGGATTCCAAATGCCACGATACTTTACGGAGATTTTTTATGGACCAGAAGGAACATGTTGGGCCCTGGTTGCACTTGGGGGGAGTCCCGAGGAGGGGACAACCCACCAGGGCGTGCCGGGAGGCCTAGGCGCGCCCTGGTGGGTTGTGCCCACCTTGGGTGCCCCCGGACCGCCTCTTTGCTCTATAAATACTCCAAAAATACCAGAACACTAGGGGGGTCGACGAAATGTTCATCCAGCCGCCGCAGAGTCCAGAATCGCCAGATCCAATCTAGACACCATCTCAGATGGGGTTCACCACCTCCATTGGTGCCTCTCCGATGATGCATGAGTAGTTCTTTGTAGACCTTCGGGTCCGTAGTTAGTAGCTAGATGGTTCTCTCTCTCTCTCGCTGAATTATCAATACAATGGTCTCTTGGAGATCCATATGGTGTAACTCTTTTTGCGGTGTGTTTGTTGGGGTCTGATGAACTTTGAGTTTATGATCAGTCATATCTTTTTATATCCATGAAAGTTATTTGAGTTTCTTTGATCTCTTATATGCATGATCTCTTATAGCCTCGTATTTCTTCTCCGATATTTGGATTTTGTTTGGTAAACTTGATCTATTTATCTTGCAATGGGAAGAGGTGCCCGGTAGTGGGTTTGATCTTACGGTGCTTGATCCCAGTGACAGAAAGGGAACTGACACGTATGTATCATTCCTACCAAGGATAAAAAGATGGGATCTATATCTAGATGCATGCTGGATAGCGGTCGATGTGTGAAGTAATAGTAGATGCAGGCAGGAGTCAGACTACTAATCTTGGACGTGATGCCTATGTAATGATCATTTGCCTGGATATCATCATAACTATTTGAGGTTCTATCAATTGCCCAACAGTAATTTGTTTATCCACCGTTTGCTATCTTTCTCGAGAGAAGCCACTAGTGAAACCTACGGCCCCCGGGTCTTCTTTCTCATATATTTGCTTGCGATCTACTTTTCCTTTGCATTTTTATTCACATCTATTAAACCAAAAATACAAAAATACTTTGATGCACTTTATTTTATTTGTGATCTATTATTTCAATCTATTACAATCTCTGGCATCGTTACCCGAAAGGGATTGACAACCCCTTTAACACGTCGGGTTGCGAGGTGTTGTTATCTATGTGCAGGTGCTGTTTACGTTGTGTTGCTTGGTTCTCTTACTGGTTCAACATAACCAAGTTCCTAATCACAAATCTCATCTCCTCGCAATTTACATTATTTACCATTTGCCTCTCGTTTTCCTCTCCCCCACTTCACAAAAAAATGTTGTTTTATTCGTCCTCTTTTTCGTTCGCCTTTTTCTCGTTGGATCTTTTGTTTGCTTGTGTTGCCATGTGTCTTCTATTTGCTTGCATCTTCGCTTGCTAAAAATTTATTGATATGGATCCTCATCCACTTGCTAATCTTTTTAAGAGATCCAATTATGATGAACCAATTGCTAGTGAGTTGAGTGCACTATATTATCTTTATGAAGTTTTGCTTGAGATTCGTGAATCTGAAAATTGTGATGAAGAACTTTATGAAGTGATTCATGATAGCTCCTTGAATGAAAAGCATGATTGCAATGATTTTACTATAAATTATATTAATGTCAATTGTGCTAATAATATGCAAAACCCCAAGCTTGGGGATGCTAATTTTGTAATGAACACTATTTGTTGCAATGATCATGATTGGGGTGATTCTTCTTATGATCTCGAAAATTTATTTAAGAATCATGATGACTATGTTATTTGCAATAATTTTGAAAGTGGGTTTGGAAGAGTGTCAACTTTAGGTAAAAATAATCCCACTTATTTGGAGAGTGTTCAATCTTATGAATTTTTTGATGAAAGTGGGTTTGGAGAGGCCATGACTATAGTTGATGTTAACCCCACTATCTTGGAAGATCATAAAACTTTTATGCATGTGGATCGTGAAGAGAAAATGTTATGTGATAGCTATATTGTTGAATTTGAATATGTTTCCACATATAATAATTATGAGAGAGGGAAATATGGTTGTCAAAGTTTTCATGTTACTAAATTACCTCTCGTTATGTTGAGATTGGTATTGTTTCTTTCTTCTTCCTTGCATATGGTAGTTTTGCTTGCCTCGATAAATTGTTTTCCTATAAAATTCGTATGCATAGGAAGTATGCTATACTTAAATATGTTTTCACATGTTTTATGATGCTCTCTTTGTGTTACAATTATTATCTTTCATCTGAGCATCAATAAAATTTTATGCCTAGCTAGGGGCATGAAACTATAGCGCTTGTTGGGAGGCAACCCGATGAATAAAATTTATTTTTGCTTTTTGCTTCCTGTTTTTGTGTGTTAGAAAAATTATGCTACTGTTATTATTGTGTTTTTTTATGTTTTAACTAGTGTTTGTGCCAAGTAAAGCCTTTAGGATCTTCTTGGGTGATAGTTGTTTGATTTTACTGAAAAAAACAGAAACTTTTACGCTCACGAAATTAATTTTCAGTTTTTACCAGAGAGAGATAAAATACCCATTCCACTTGAAGTAGATCAATATACAAATTTCTCAGGTCTTCCTAATTGCTCAGAATTTTTGGAGTTACAGAAGTATTCTAAATAGTCAGATTTCTACAGACTGTTCTGCTTTGACAGATTCTGTTTTCTTTGTGTTATGTGCTTATTTTGATGGCTCTATGGTTTTCTTTGATGAGTTTTTGCCATAGAAAATTTCGAATACAATAGATATAATATAGAAACAAAATATGAATTGGTTTGATACAACACTTACAGTAGTGATTTATTATTCTTATACTAACGGATCTCACAAAGGTTTTGTTGAGTTTTGTGTGATTGAAGTTTTCAAGTTTTGGGTTATCTTACGATGGATGAAGGAAGGATGGAAGAGCCTAAGCTTGGGGATGCCCAGGCATCCCAAGCTATTATCCAAGAATGAGCAACCAACTAAGCTTAGGGATGCCCCCGAGTGGCATCCCCGCTTTCTTCCAACAACTATCGGTATTTTACTCGAGACTATATTTTTATTCGTCACATGATATGTGTTTTGCTTGGAGCGTCTTGTACGATATGAGTCTTTGCTTGTTTTATTATGTATTTTAAGTCATCAATCCTTGCTGGACACACCTATTTGAGAGATCCAAAATTATTTCATGACTTGTTAGAATTGCTCTCTATGCTTCACTTAAATCTTTTATGAGCTAGGACTTGCTCTAGTACTTCACTTATATCTTTTTGAGCACGGTGTGCTTAGTATTTTTGAAGAAATTCTCTCTTGCTTCACTTAGATTTATTTGAGAGTTAATTAATTTTTGAAGAAATTCTCTCTTGCTTCACTTAAATTATTTTGAGTGAAAGAAAATTTGTTATGCTAATGATCTTCACTTATATTTGTTTGAGCTTATGAAAAGCAACATGTGAAAATTAGTCCCAAAGTGATAGATATCCAAGAAGGATAAAGAAAAATAAAAAAAAATATCATGAAGATCATTGGGCAAAATAAACTTGATTCTTAGTAATAGTTTTGAGATATGATGATGTGATATGTGAGTTATGTTGATGAGTAATTATGCTCTAGTAGGAATATTGGTGTTAAGGTTTGTGATTCCCGAAGCATGCACGTATAGTCTCTCGTTATGCTATGATGTTGGAACATGATTTATTTTTGATTGTCTTGTAGCGACCCGACCTCAAACGGTCAAGTCTCTGTGCTTCAGTGTCATCCCTGGATTGGTAATGCTGACACACACAGTACTCGAGGATTTATAACAGAGTAGCAATCACACACTTATTACATCAAATGTCTCCAAAGAGAACTTATTACAATAAATATGGCTTAAGGCCATCTAATACGATAACAGCGGAAGGCTTGGAAGACAAAGTGAGTCCATCAACTCCAACGGCATAGCTGAGCTGCACGACAACGACCTAACGAACCTTACTCCTCGTCTGAAAAGTCTGCAACATAATACGTTGCAGCCCAAAAACGGGTCAGCACATGGAATATGCTGGCAAAGTAACACAGTAGAGCAAGAACAGAATAATGCTATCACTACATGCATATTTGGCTGGTGGAAAGCTCTATGGTTATAGTTTTTGCGAAAAGCCATTTTTTCCCTACAACAAAGGAATAGATTTTAATTTAACTATCATGGTAGTTGAAACATCATTGAGAAGGTTCCTCCAACTCAATCCCAATTAAAGTAATTAACAACCCAACAATATTAGTTTAGAGTGATGAGATACTTAAGATACTCCAAGTATTAGATACTCAAGACGTCCATAACCGGGGACACGGCTAACCATGATTAGTTTGTACACTCTGCAGAGGTTTGCGCACTTTTCCCCACAAGACTCGATCTCCTCCGTTGGTTTTCTCGCACTACAGAGTGTTTGAGAAACGGATGATCGAGACACAGTCTTTCAGAAACATTAAATCTCTACTCCGGGCAGACCATACCAAACCTACAACCCACTACCTGCTGATCCACCTCTTCAAGAGCTTCACGTAACTTACTCAACTATGCTAGAGCCCATAATAGCTTGTGGCTGCACACAGAAGTTTCTAGCATGAAACATCTCAGTTCCCTTTGATCCTGGGTGGCGGTCCATAGGAAGATCACACGGGTACTCCGGGATTTCCAAAAATACAGGCAACACTGGGTACTCTAGGTGCCTCAATCCACCCAGATGTGTATTTAAGTTGCCACCTTAAGTTGAACCATTAATTAACAATCTCACATCTGTCATGGATTTCACTCACCCAAACCACGTCTACGAGCATAGCATAGCAATATAAGCAACGCGTAGAAGTAACTCCCAGGGGTTTGAATGTAACAGGGCAATAGGTTCTACCTCATCAACTACTTCCCAACCCACATGTTAATGACATCCTAACCATGCAATGTTTCAGGATTGGAACTAATGCATAAAAACTGGGTGATAAAGGGGTATGATCAAAGTGTTACTTGCCTTGCTGACGATCCGCATAACCTAGGGACTTCCAATAACACGCTTCGCACTCCGGGAATTCTGTCGCAAACAAACAATATCATACATAAGCAATCAAGCAAAGAAGCACGGGTAAATCTCAAATAAGAAGATCTAACCAGAAAGTTCAACTTAAGAACTCAGGTTTGTAAAAAGAATCCAATCGAACGGAGCAACGAAATTCAAATGGCAAAGAAAACAAGATCAGTTAACTAATCTGGACCTAGGTCAAATTTTACTTTAGCAAAAGCTTGTTCAAGTTGGTTAAGCAGAAAGAGGGTCTCGAGACGAATATCTAGGCGCTTGAATCACCTGATTCCGACAAACGAGCGAAAAGATAAACTAGAACGAAAATCGGATCAGAAATCGCGATCAGAAATAACCGCGGAAAAATCCGATAAAAGAAAACTGACGAACAGGCTAACGAACGAGCGTTCGTTGTCTGTAACTAACGAGCGAAAACCGTTTGTTAAAACGAATGTGCAGACAAACGTCCGCTAAAAAGAAAAACCGGGAAAAACTGGCAAACCAAAAAAACGAACTAGGGGTTTCTTAAAAAAACCGAATCGGTTTTCTTTTTAAAAAACCGCTGGCTACCTCATCGGTCCAGCGAGACACGGCGGCGACGGCGGGGCGAGGCGCGGCAGCGGGCGGCGGGTGCGGCTGCGGGCGGCGGTGGCGGGTGGTGGTGGCGGTGGGGGAGGCGGTGTATATAAAGGGGAGGGGGTGCCTTGGGGAGGGGGCAAGAGGCGGCGGGGAGGAGTCCTGGCCGGACTCCCAGTCCGAGTCGGGGCGGCGGCGGCGCGGCCGGTCTCCAGGAGGGAGACGGCGCGCGGGAGAGGCGGGCCGGTGGCTGGGCTTCGGCCCAGTTAGCCCCTGCGCAACTCTTTTTTTTAAATAATTCCGCCGAAACTAAAAAAATCCTAAAAAATAAAATAAAATTCTAAAATGCCAAAACAAATTTTCACCGTCTAAATAAAATATTTAGAACAAGATGAATATTTTCTTGGCCCTAAAATGCAATTTTGAAAACGTGCAATTTTTCTAATGCAAACAAAATTGCAGTAAAATCCAAATAAAACAAATATTTGATTTTTAATATTTTTCCTCCAATATTTCAATTATCTTGGAGAAGTCATATTATCTCCTCTCATCTATTTTAATATGAAATATTTTCGGAGAGAAAAATAATTAAAACCAAAATCCTCGTTTCAAAATTTGATAAAATCAAATTTGAAAACTGGGGAAATCCCCAACTCTCTCCGAGGGTCCTTGAGTTGCTTAGGATTTCGAGGATCGCGAGGCGAAATGCAATAAAATATGATATGCAAGAATGATCTATGTATAACATTCCAAATTGAAAATTCGAGATGTTACAGTCTTCCTTATGAGTGGCAGTCTGGGACGAGCGGTGGTCTTTTCCTACCAATCTATCCCTCTAGGGACATGCATAGTAGTACTTTGCTTCGAGGGCTAATAAATTTTTGCAATAACTATATGAGTTCTTTATGACTAATGTGAGTCCATGGATTATACGCACTCTTACCTTTTCGTAATTTGCTAGCCTCTACAGTACCGTGCACTGCCCTTTCTCACATCGAGACATGGTGCAAACTTTGCAGGTGCATCCAAACCCCGTGGTATGATACGCTCTATCACACATAAGCCTTATTATATCTTCCTCAAAACAGCCACCACACCTACCTATTATGGCTTTTCCATGGCCATTCTGAGATATATTGCCATGCAACTTCCACCACTTCCGTTTGATGACTTGAGCATTCATTGTCATATTGCTTTGCATGATCATATAGCTGACATAGTAGTTGTGGCTCAGTCACCGTTCATCATTTTTCATACATGTTATGCTAGATCATTGCACATCTTGGTATATGCTAGAGGCATTCATATAGAGTCATACTTTGTCATAGGTATCGAGTTGTAATCTTTATTTCTTTTGAGTTATAAGTAAATAGAAGTGTGATGATCATCATTAATCATTTTTAGAGCAGCGCCCCAGTGAGGAAAGGATGATGGAGACTATGATTCCCCCACAAGTCGGGATGAGACTCCGGACAATGAGAGAAAAAATATAAAAGAAAAGAAAAAAACGAAAAAAAGAAAAAGAGGAAGGGGCAATGTTAGTATCCTTTACCACACTTGTGCTTCAAAGTAGCACCATGTTTTTGATATGGAGAGTCTCCTATGTTGTCACTTTCATATACTAGTGGGAATTTTTCATTATAGGATTAGATGCACACCCACTTAGTTTTCATATTGAGCTTTCATACACTTATAGCTCTTAGTGCATTCGTTGCATGGCAATCCCTACTCCTCACGTTGATATCGATTGATGGGCATCTCCATAGTCCGTTGGTTAGCCGCATCGATGTGAGACTTTCTTACTTCTTTTGTCTTCTCTATATTTAACCCTATCATCATACTCTATTCCACCTGTAGTGCTATATCCATGGCTTGCGCTCATGTATTGCGTAAGAGTTGAAAAAGCTGAAGTGCGTTAAAAAGTATGAACCAATTGCTCGGCTTGTCATCGGGGTTGTGCATGATAAATACTTTGTGTTAAGAAGACAGAGCATGATAAGACTATATGATTTTGTAGGGATAACTTATTTTAGCATTGATATTTTGAAAGACATGGTTGCTTGTTGATATGCTTGAGTATCTAAATTATTATGTCAAAACTACACTATTTCTTTGAATCACATAAAAAGTCCAAATGTCCATGCTATAAAGAAAAGAATATGATATGACATGTTAAACATCACTCCACATCAAAAATTCTTTTTTTATCACTTACCTACTCGAGGACGAGTAGGAGTTAAGCTTGACGATGCTGATACGTCTCCAACGTATCTATAATTTTTGATTGTTCCATAATGTTATATTATCAATCTTGGATGTTTTATAATAATTTTATAGTCATTTATATCATTTTTTGCTATTAACCTATTGACATAGTGCCAAGTGCCAGTTCCTGTTTTTCCGTGTTTTTTACATCACAGAAAATCAATATCAGACAGAGTCCAAATGCCACGAAACTTTACGGAGATTTTTTATGGACCAGAAGGAACATGTTGGGCCCTGGTTGTGTTGGGGAACGTAGTAATTTCAAAAAAATAATCCTACACAAGATCATGGTGATGCACAACAACGAGAGGGGATAGTGTTGTCCACGTACCCTCGTAGACCGAAAGCAGAAGCGTTAGCACAACGCGGTTGATGTAGTCGTACATTTTCACGATCCGACCGATCAAGTACCGAACGTATGGCACCTCCGAGTTCAACACACGTTCAGCCCGATGACGTCCCTCGAACTCCGATCCAGCCTAGTGTTGAGGGAGAGTTTCGTCAGCACGACGGTGTGGTTACGATGTTGATGTTCTACCGACACAGGGCTTTGCCTAAGCACCGCTACAGCAATATCGAGGTGGACTATGGTGGAGGGGGGCACCGCACACGGCAAAAAGATCAAACGATCAATTGTTGTGTCTATGGGGTGCCCCCCTGCCCCTGTATATAAAGGAGCAAGGGGGAGTGCGGCCGGCTAGGGAGGAGGCGCGCCAGGAGGAGTCCTACTCCCACCGGGAGTAGGACTCCCCCCTTTCCTAGTTGGATTAGGACTTGGGAGGGGGGAAGTGTGGAGGAGAAGAAGGAAGGGGGCGTCGCCCCCCTCTCCTTGTCCTATTCGGACTGGGGGGAGGGGCGCGCGGCCCAGCCCTAGCCGCCTCTCCTCTCTTCCACCTAGGCCCACTAAGGCCCATTTAGTCCGCGGGGGTTCCGGTAACCTCCCGGTACTCCGGTAAAATCCCGATTTCACCCGGAACACTTCCGGTATCCAAACATAGGCTTCCAATATATCAATCTTCATGTCTCGACCATTTCAGGACTCCTCGTCTTGTCCGTGATCACACCTGGGACTCTGAACATCCTTCAGTACATCAAAACATCTAAACTTATAATATAACTGTCATCGAAACGTTAAGCGTGCGGACCCTACGGGTTCGAGAACTATGTAGACATGACCGAGACATGTCTCCGGTCAATAACCAATAGCGGAACCTGGATGCTCATATTGGTTCCTACATATTTTATGAAGATCTTTTATCGGTCAGACCGCATAACAACATACATTGTTCCCTTTGTCATCGGTATGTTACTTGCCCGAGATTCGATCGTCGGTATCTCAATACCTAGTTCAATCTCGTTACCGGCAAGTCTCTTTACTCGTTCCGCAATACATTATCCCGCAACTAACTCATTAGTTGCAATGCTTGCAAGGCTTAAGTGATGTGCATTACTGAGAGGGCCCAGAGATACCTCTCCGACAATCGGAGTGACAAATCCTAATCTCGAAATACGCCAACCCAACAAGTACCTTCGGAGACACCTGTAGAGCACCTTTATAATCACCCAGTTACGTTGTGACGTTTGGTAGCACACAAAGTGTTCCTCCGGTAAACGGGAGTTGCATAATCTCATAGTCATAGGAACATGTATAAGTTATGAAGAAAGCAATAGCAACATACTAAACGATCGGGTGCTAAGCTAACGGAATGGGTCATGTCAATCACATCATTCTCCTAATGATGTGACCCCGTTAATCAAATGACAACTCATGTCTATGGTTAGGAAACATAACCATCTTTGATCAACGAGCTAGTCAAGTAGAGGCATACTAGTGACAATCTGTTTGTCTATGTATTCACACATGTTTTATGTTTCCGGTTAATACAATTCTAGCATGAATAATAAACATTTATCATGATATAAGGAAATAAATAATAACTTTATTGTTGCCTCTAGGGCATATTTCCTTCAGTCTCCCACTTGCACTAGAGTCAATAATCTAGATTACACAGTAATGATTCTAACACCCATGGAGCCTTGGTGCTGATCATGTTTTGCTCGTGGAAGAGGCTTAGTCATCGGGTCTGCAACATTTAGATCCGTATGTACCTTGCAAATTTCTATGTCTCCTACCTGGACTAGATCCCGGATGGAATTGAAGTGTCTCTTGATATGCTTGGTTCTTTTGTGAAATCTGGATTCCTTCGCCAAGGCAATTGCTCTAGTATTGTCACAAAAGATTTTCATTGGACCCGATGCACTAGGTATGACACCTAGATCGGATATGAACTCCTTCATCCAGACTCCTTCATTTGCTGCTTCCAAAGCAGTTATGTATTCCGCTTCACACATAGATCCCGCCACGACGCTTTGTTTGGAACTGCACAAACTGACAGCTCCACCGTTCAATGTAAACACGTATCCGGTTTGCGATTTAGAATCGCCCTGGTTAGTGTCAAAGATTGCATCAACGTAACCGTTTACGATGAGCTCTTTGTCACCTCCATAAACGAGAAACATATCCTTAGTCCTTTTCAGGTACTTCTGGATGTTCTTGACCGCTGTCCAGTGATCCACTCCTGGATTACTTTGGTACCTCCCTGCTAGACTTATAGCAAGGCACACATCAGGTCTGATACACAGCATTGCATACATGATAGAGCCTATGGCTGAAGGATAGGGAACATCTTTCATTTTCTCTCTATCTTCTGCAGTGGTCGGGCATTGAGTCTTACTCAACTTCACACCTTATAACATAGGCAAGAACACTTTCTTTGCTTGATCCATTTTGAACTTCTTCAAAACTTTGTCATGGTATGTGCTTTGTGAAAGTCCAATTAAGCGTCTTGATCTATCTCTATAGATGTTGATGCCCAATATGTAAGCAGCTTCGCCAAGGTCTTTTATTGAAAAACTCTTATTCAAGTATCCCTTTATGCTATCCAAAAATTCTATATCATTTCCCATCAGTAATATGTCATCCACATATAATATCAGAAATGCTATAGAGCTCCCACTCACCTTTTTGTAAATACAGGCTTCTCCAAAAGTCTGTACAAAACCAAATGCTTTGATCACACTATCAAAGCGTTTATTCCAACTCCGAGAGGCTTGCACCGGTCCATAAATGGATCACTGGAGATTGCACACTTTGTTAGCTCCCTTTGGATCAACCAAACCTTCCGGTTGCATCATATACAACTCTTCTTCCAGAAATCCATCTAGGAATGCAGTTTTGACATCCATTTGCCAAATTTCATAATCATAAAATGCGGCAATTGCTAACATGATTCGGACAGACTTAAGCATCGCTACGGGTGAGAAAGTCTCATCGTAGTCAATCCCTTGAACTTGTCGAAAACCTTTCGCAACAAGTCGAGCTTTGTAGACAGTAACATTACCATCAGCGTTAGTCTTCTTCTTGAAGATCCATTTATTCTCAATTGCTTGCCGATCATCGGGCAAGTCAACCAAAGTCCACACTTTGTTCTCATACATGGATCCCATCTCAGATTTAATGGCCTCAAGCCATTTTGCGGAATCTGGGCTCACCATCACTTCTTCATAGTTCGTAGGTTCATCATGATCTAGTAGCATGACTTCCAGAACAGGATTACCGTACCACTCTGGTGCGGATCTTACTCTGGTTGACTACGAGGTTCAGTAGTAACTTGTTCTGAAGTTCCATGATCATCATCATTAACTTCCTCACTAATTGGTGTAGGCGTCACAGAAACCGATTTTTTTGATGAACTACTTTCCAATATAGGAGCAGGTACAGTTACCTCATCAAGTTCCACTTTCCTCCCACTCACTTCTTTCGAGAGAAACTCCTTCTCTAGAAAGGATCCATTCTTAGCAACGAATGTCTTGCCTTTGGATCTGTGATAGAAGGTGTACCCAACAGTCTCCTTTGGGTATCCTATGAAGACACATTTCTCCGATTTGGGATCGAGCTTGTCAGGTTGAAGCTTTTTCACATAAGCATCACAGCCCCAAACTTTCAAAAACGACAACTTTGGTTTCTCGCCAAACCACAGTTCATATGGCATCGTCTCAACGGATTTTGATGGTGCCCTATTTAACGTGAATGCAGCTGTCTCTAAAGCATAACCCCAAAATGATAGCGGTAAATCTGTAAGAGACATCATAGATCGCACCATATCTAGTAAAGTACGATTACGACATTCAGACACACCATTACGCTGTGGTGTTCTGGGTGGCGTGAGTTGCGAAACTATTCTGTATTGTTTCAAATGTAGACCAAACTCGTAACTCAAATATTCTCCTCCACGATCAGATTGTAGAAACTTTATTTTCTTGTTACGATGATTTTCAACTTCACTCTGAAATTCTTTGAACTTTTCAAATGTTTCAGACTTATGCTTCATCAAGTAGATATACCCATATCTTCTTAAATCATCTGTGAAGGTGAGAAAATAACGATATCCGCCACGAGCCTAAACATTCATCGGACCACATACATCTGTACGTATGATTTCCAACAAATTTGTTGCTCTCTCCATAGTTCCGAAGAACGACGTTTTAGACATCTTGCCCATGAGGCACGGTTCGCAAGTACCAAGTGATTCATAATCAAGTGGTTCCAAAAGTCCATCAGTATGGAGTTTCTTCATGCGCTTTACACCGATATGACCTAAACGACATTGCCACAAATAAGTTGCACTATCATTATCAACTCTGCATCTTTTGGCTTCAACTTATGAATATGTGTATCACTACTATCGAGATTCATCAAAAATAGACCACTCTTCAAGGGTGCATGACCATAAAAGATATTACTCATATAAATAGAATAACCATTATTCTCTGATTTAAATGAATAACCGTCTCGCATCAAACAAGATCCAGATATAATGTTCATGCTCAACGCTGGCTCCAAATAACAATTATTTAGGTCTAATACTAATCCCAAAGGTAGATGTAGAGGTAGCGTGCCAACCGTGATCACATCGACTTTGGAACCATTTCCCATGCGCATCGTCACCTCGTCCTTTGCCAGTGTTCGCTTAATCCGTAGTCCCAGTTTCGAGTTGCAAATATTAGCAACAGAACCAGTATCAAATACCCTGGTGCTACTACGAGCTCTAGTAAGGTACACATCAGTAACATGTATATCACATATACCTTTGTTCACCTTGCCATCCTTCTTATCCGCCAAATACTTGGGGCAGTTCTGCTTCCAGTGACCAGTTTGCTTGCAGTAGAAGCACTCAGTTTCAGGCTTAGGTCTAGACTTGGGTTTCTTCTCCTGAGCAGCAACTTGCTTGTTGTTCTTCTTGAAGTTCCCCTTCTTCTTCCCTTTTCCCTTCTTGAAAATGGTGGTCTTACTGACTGAGGGAGTCCTGGATTAGGGGGTATCTGGATAGCCGGACTATATCCTTTGGCTGGACTGTTGGACTATGAAGATACAAGATTGAAGACTTCGTCCCGTATCCGGATGGGACTCTACTTGGCGTGGAAGGCAATCTAGGCAATACGGATATGTATATCTCCTCCTTTGTAACCGATCTTGTGTAACCCTAGCCCCCTCCGGTGTCTATATAAACCGGAGGGTTTTAGTCCGTAGGACAACATACAATCATACCATAGGTTAGCTTCTAGGGTTTAGCCTCTCCGATCTCATGGTAGATCAACTCTTGTACTACACATATTATCAAGAATAATCAAGCAGGACGTAGGGTTTCACCACCATCAAGAGGGCCCGAACCTAGGTAAAACATCGTGTCCCCTGCCTCCTGTTACCATCCGCCTTAGACGCATAGTTCGGGACCACCTACCCGAGATCCGCCGGTTTTGACACTGACATTGGTGCTTTCATTGAGAGTTCCTCTGTGTCATCGCCATTAGGCTTGATGGCTCCTTCAATCATTGATAGCAATGCAGTCCAGGGTGAGACTTTTCTCCCCGAACAGATCTTTGTATTCGATGGCTTCGCACCGCGGGCCAACTCGCTTGGCCATCTGGAGCAGATCGAGAGTCACGCCCCTGGCCATCAGGTCAGGTTTGGAAGCTTAAACTACACGGCCGATATCCGCCGAGACTTGATCTTCGACGGACTCGAGCCCCTGCTTAGTGCGCCACGCGATCACGATGAGCATGATTTAGCTCTGCCATCAGACAGTGTCCAGGAGATCGCGCCGGCAACTACACTGACCCTCAATTCAGAACCAGTTGCGCCATCCATGGACAAGTGGATAGACCCAGCCACGGAGGTCGCGTCCTCAGCAGCGTTCGAGCCGAATATCGACCTTACCCTTCACTTGAGCCGTAATGCCACACTACCGGATCCTTCCCCGGCCACGGACTTCGAACCGCCTGCGCTTGTGCCTATTGAATCCGACTGGGCGCCGATCATGGAGTTTACCTTCGCGGATATCTTTCAGCACTCGCCCTTCGGCGACATGCTGAACTCATTAAGGTCTCTCTCCTTGTCAGGAGAGTCCTGGCCGAACTATGTCCGGATGACGAAGAAATTCGTTGCCCACCCACCACCCACTTAGTAGCCACTGTCGACGATTTGATAGACATGCTCGACCTCGACTCCGAAGACATCCACGGTATGGACGACGACGCAGGAGACGAATAGGAACCACTGCCCACAGGGCACTGGACGCCCACTTCATCACATGATGTATACATGGTGGACACACCCAAAAAAAACGACGACGAGGAACGGAAGGACGCAATGAAGGGTTGTTCCCTCGAGAAGCAGTCAAAGTGGCGGCGTAAGCGCCGCTCCAAATCCCGCCTCGGCAGAAACAACGGTCATATAGACCCAGCGATGGAGTAGGGTGAACCATCGCCCGACCAGGGCAACACAGAGAATCAAACCGAACAACCCAACTCCGTCGAAGATAACAGTCCGGATGACATCACAACGGACAGGCGCCCGTAGCAACTGAATGCCCATCAAAGGCTTGTTGCCACGGCAAGGAGTCTGAAAAAGCAGAAGCAAAGGCTCAGAACTGCATAAAACACACTCAAAATCAAATGGAGTGAAGTACTCAACATTGCAGCAAAGTACAGCGGTAATCGCCACACCAAGAGCTACCCAAATTCGACGAGGAGGCCTTAGATCCACCGCAATTAGAAAACAAAATGGCCATCCGATCGGATAGACGACCTCGTGGGCAATACAGAGCGGCAAACGACGCCGCACATAAGCCAATGCACGACCTACGCGAGGGCTCACATCAAAAGGATGACGCAAACAGATCCATATATGGGCCACGCAAGCGCGCTCCAGTATGCAATACAACACAACAAACATCCGAACACCACGGTACACCCAAATACAGGGGTGCCACACACCCACTATGTTTCACCAATGAGGTGCTGGACCATGAATTTTCAGAGGGATTCAAACCCGTAAACATAGAGGCGTACGACGGAACAACAAACCCTGGGGTCTGGATTGAGGACTATATCCTCCATATCCACATGGCTCGAGGAGACGATCTCCACGCCATCAAGTACTTACCCCTCAAGCTCAAAGGGCCAGCTCGGCACTGGCTTAAAAGTGTCGGGTGGTAGGATCGACATATGCCAACGGGTGGCTTATCGTTGCGGGGGCCAAAAGAACGTCGCCGGTGCCTGGAAACGGGATGAGGCGTAGACATGCACGCCGGCGGATCTTACCCAGCTTCAGGGCTCTCCGGGGAGATAATACCCCTACTGCTGCTCTGCGGGGTCTCCGCATGGTTGCTAAGTTCACAGGTGGCTACAATGCTCCTTGAGCTGTTCGGGATGGAAGGAGGAAGAAGGGCTTAGCTCAGCTTGCTTCTTCTCCTTGTATGTGTCTATGTCTAAAAAGAGAGTTCCCCCTTTGCATGGGTGCACCGGGGGGTTTATATAGGCCTACCCCCCGGGGGTACAATGGTAATCCGACTGGACGCGGGGCCCAGCTGTCCGTGGCTATGTTCGCCGGCTTCTCCGCCGGCTTCTGGGGTCCGCCGGCTGGTGGGTCCCGCCGACTGCCAGCTCCCGGGCCGACAGGCCGGCCCCACTGGCCAGGGCCCGGTCGGCGGCTGGTTACTGTGGCTCCGTGTCAGTTGGCGCAGGCTTGGTCGGGGTAGGCGTGGCTACAGGAACGCCGCCCTGGCGGGCGATCACTGTAGCCCCGCCGCACCTTGTCTCCTTAATGGGCGTCTCCCTCGAGGAAGGCGGCAGGCCGGCTACGCGAAGCCGGCCCTCTGTCTCGCCGACTTGAGAGGGGGTGCGGCCGCCTTCGGCATCTCTCTGCCCGAAGGGGCCCACCGCCTCGGGGGCCACGCTGGCGGCCCGTCGAGGACGGCGTCGAAGCCGCCGAGGCTACAGTGCCGCGCCGGGCGGGCCGCAGTGCCCCGCACGGCACGCTGCACCAGGCGTGCTCCGGGTTTTGGGGGTGGCAGGCTCCACTGTAGCCACGCCCCGCTTCATCATCGCAGAGTGGACGCGTACATCGCGGGTACGGCGTTGACCGCTTTATCGGAGCCGGCCCGACAGTAGCCGGCCGCGCCATAGCCGGCCGTGCCATTGCCGGCCTTGCCGTAGCCGGCCCTCCATAGTCTTCTTCATGGGGGTAGAAAGGGCGGGCCGCCCCCCAAGTTGGCTAGGAAGGTAGCCGGCTAGGGGGGGAGTCGGCCTGAGTCTTGGGTCTTCTTATGAGCCGGTCGGGCTCACAATTTTCTCTGAGGGGCCAGGGGAACCCGGCTGGGCTACCCGTGGCTATTTATCCCGACAGTAGTCCCCGAAGGCGGGCGAGCTTCACGGTAGACGGAAGGACGGGAAGCTTGGCCGGCTTCATACCATGAGGGGCCGACTGCGTCGTTGCAGCTAACTTCAGAGCGCTTTTCTTTATTAGGGCGACCGTGGTTGACCCGCGGCTGGCCGCGGGCCCCACGACGAGCCACATGGCGGGGAAGTCCTGCCGTCGCACGCGCGCGACAGGACGCCGCCGCAGGCCCGGGCCCGCCACTCCCCGGCCTCGGCCCGGGCGCAGATCTTCTGTGGCCCGAGGGGGCTGCTCGCCTCCCCGCGGCCGTTACTCCGCGTCATCAAGGCGCGCAATTAACGCGAGCGTGGGGGAGATGGGCATGATCGATCCCCACGATCCCCCACGCCGCGCCTCCTCGTCTCCGGCGCACGCGCCTACAAGTAGGAGGGGAGGGGGAGAAGCACGGGCCTGCTCGCTCCCCCGCTCCCCATCCCCCCCGCTCTTCTTCTTCTTGCTCCTCGCGCCCGACGCCGCTCCGCGCCGTAGCCCTCCCACGCCGCCATGTCGCTGGCCTTGTCGAGCTCGTGGGACGGGTCCAACGTCCATGATGAGCACATCGAGTTCCTCCGCCAGACCCGGCGCCTGCCCGCCGCCGACCTCGTGCAGGTGCGCCTGGCTCCCGTGAAGGAGGTCTCGCCAGCGCCGGAGGAAGGCGAGCGCGTCGTCTTCCGCGCGCACTTCCTCCGGGGCTTCGGCTTCCCGGCGAGCAGTTTCATGCGGTCATTCCTTGAGTTCTACCACCTTCAACCGCACCACATCACGCCCAACGCGGTGCTCCAGCTCTCGGCCTTCGTCACGCTCTGCGAGGGGTACTTGGGGGTGCTGCTGACGCTGGAGCTCTGGGCGGAACTGTTCCAGAACAAGCTCGGCACCGTCTCCGCCGGCGTGCCGGCTCCCTGTGGCGCCTTCATCGCGATGAAGAGGGCCTGCGGCGATAACCCTTTCCCCCATATTCCTCTGATCCAGTCGGTCAAGCTGTGGCAAAAGTCCTACTTCTACGTCAAGAACGTGGCCCGGCGTGGCGACTACGTCAACCTGCCGGCTTACGTAGCCGGCCCGCCGGCCGGGAGGCGGCGGACCTGGGGCTACCGGTCGAAATCCCTGTCTCCAGCGGGGAACGCCTCCATCTCCCGGCTTCGGGTGATGATCCAGTCGGAAGGTCTGCTCGCGTCCGACTTGGCAACCGCCTTCGTCGAGCGCCGGATCTTGCCTCTTCAAAGCCGGCCGCACATGATGTGCCAGATGAGCGGCCGGTTCGATCCCTGCCGGCTGAGCACCTGGGAGATGCCGCACGCCGAGGTGGCTCTGATGGCGAACTACGTCGCCAACTTGAAGCTCACCGACGAGTGGCAATTCGGCAAGGCGCCGTACTCCCGCGCCCATCCTCCGCCTGTGGTAAGCTTTTCCTCTTGTTGTCTGCCGGCTTGGGTTAGCCGGCCTCTGACTAGGCGACCATTTTTTCTCTTTTTCCTTTATCAGAATCCTCTCCTCCCGCCGCCAGCCGGGGCAGCCGGAGCCGAGCGAGGGTACGCCCCGGACCGCACGGTGGATGACCCCGAAGACCCGGATCTCTCCGCCGTTGCCATGGAGGACGCCGCCACGGGGGGTGCCGCCGAGCCTGGCGGCACCGGGCTCTCCGCCAGTTTCGACGACTGGCCAGACGACTTTGAAGCCGAAGAACTCCCGCGCCGCCAGCCGGCAACCGACCGCCGCGGCACGAGCTCGTCCGCCGCACCGACTACCGGTGGCGGGAAGGGAAAACGCCGGGCCGCGCTCCCGCTCTTTGGAAGCCGGCCGAAGAGGCCGAAGGCCGCCGCCGCGGCCACAAAGCGCGAGGAGGCGGCGGCGAAGGCGGCCCGCTTCCGGAAGGAGGTGAAGAAGCCCCCGTCAGTTTCCGCGTAAGTCTAGTAGCCGCCTGCATGCTTGTTATTCCGAAGTTTTCTTTCTTTGAATGTTTCCTGATTTCCTGAGCAGGGCGCCGCTCTCCCTTGAGAGAGGCCCAGCCGGCTCCGTGGTCGGGCCGAGCGCCGGCTCGTCAGGGTCCCGCCGAGTAGACCCCCGCGCCGAACTTGAAGCGGCCACGCAGCGCAACGCACGCGAGGCGCGCCGAGAGAGGGAGGCGGCCGAACGGGCGACGGCGGAGCGAGAGGCCGCCCAAACGGCGCCAGGGCGAGCGAGCGCGGCGGCCGAGGCTCCATCGGAGCGGGCGGCCGTGGAGGCGGAGGGGGAAGGCGCGCGCAGCCAAACTCCGCTGCTCGCCATCCCCCTCCAGACCTTGGATCCGGATGTCCCTCTGCCCACGGCGGAGGAGATTATCCCCGAGCAGCCGCCGGTGCAGAGGGGCGAGGTCGTCGAGGGATCCGCTGAGAGGACGTCGCCAGCAGCGCCAGCCGGAGCAGGCGAAGGCGGCCGATCGGTGGTGGTGCCGGAGGAGCCGGCGCGGGCTGCGCCCGAGGCCGAAGCCGGCCTTGAGATCGAGCCGGTGGCGAGCCGGCCCGCCGGAGGGGGCACGGCCCCGCCGGACGCGCGCCGAGCCGCGGGAGCCGAACGGACGGCAGACGCCTTGGAGGCGGCCAGCTCCGCCACGTCCGGGTGGACTCCCAGCGGAGAAAGCGGCGAGCTGAACATCGCGGCTCAAGAGGTTCGGAACCGGCTGCAGGCACAGGCCGGCCTCCTGAGGCAATTCACTCAGGAGTTTCTGTCGACGCGGTCTGCAATCCGGGTAAGCCTTCACTCCTTAACCGTTCTTGTTCTCGAGTTTTTTCCGTGGGGGCGCGCTAGCGCACCCACTGGGTGTAGTCCCCGAGATCCGGGCCGACTGCAGCGCAGTCGGGCCGGATCTTACTAGACGACTATGCTGACTGTATTTTCTACTCTTCAGGATTATCACAACTCTCGCGCGGCCGCCTTCAACTCCCAAGCTCGGGAGCTAAGCCGGAGGACCGAAGACCTCGCCAGCAGCCGGCGTAAGTGCTTTGTCATTGTTAACTTCTCGTGGGGGCGCGGCAGCGCACCCACTGGGTGTAGTCCCCGAGATCCGGGCCGACTGCAGAGCAGTCGGGCCGGATCTTACTTGACGACTTCCCTTTGCTGATTTTTCTCTTTATTTCTTGCTCGTGCAGAGGCCAACGCCGAGTTGCGGAAGGAACTCGGCGTGGCGCAGGCTGCTCTTCGTGCCAAGGACGCCGAATACGCTGACCTGGCTCAAGAGCGCGACCGCCTAGCGACGAAACTGGCCGACCAGGAGGAGAGCCACAAGGCGGCCCTGCAAAAGGCGCAGGACGACGAGGCTACCCTGAGGGCGGAGTTCGGGGCCAGGGAGGCGAGCTGGGCCGAGACGCGCCGGGCGCTGGAAGAAGGCTTCGGCCGGGTCGAGGATCTTATTGACGGTAGGCCATCTTTCTTGCTCTTCTTCCATTCGCCGGCCGCCTATGGTTTTGTTTTGACTTGTGTTTGCTGTCTTGCGCAGAGTACTTCCCCGGCCAGTCTGTCCTTGCCGCCCAGGCCATCGAGGCCTATCGCGAGGAGCGCCGTCAAGCCGGGGCCATGATTCCGCCGGATGCAAACCGGACGTTGTCGGAGCAGCTTATCGCCGTCCAGGCGCGGCTGCAGCCGGCCCACCGGTTGCTCCGCCAGTTCCAACGCGCCGGGGCGACGATGCTAGCCGCGCTCTGGCCTGGCCAGGCAATTTCCCGGACCCCAAGCCGGACGGCCGACTGGCTTGAAGTCGCAGTCGGCCGCTTCGAGGCTTGGAAGGCGTCCGCGGCCCGTCTTGGAGCCGGGCGTGCGCTGGAGTTCGTCCGCGCGTGGTACCCAGGGCTAAGCCTGGACCAGCTGCGGACGTGGCGGTCGGAAGCCGACGCCGAGCTGGAGGAGGTGCGGCCGGCGATCGCGCAGCGCGCCTCGACGATCGCCGAGTGCACCGACACCAGCATCTTCGCGCCGGAGCTTAACGACGATGGCGCTGCCCAGCCGGAGGAATGGTTCGGGCTGAACCCGGCGGACGGCGAGGATTCGGCGGAAGAGATTGCCTCCAGCGACGAGGGCGAGGACGACGAGGAGGAGGACAGCGAAGACGCCGAGCCGACTGGTGGGGCGGCCGACCGTCCCTCAGCCGATCGTGCCTCTAGCAACGAGCCACGCAGGAGCGCGCCCTCTGCCGGAGACGACGATCAGGCCGAGGTCCGCCAGTCGGCCGCTCCTTCAGCCGGCGCGACTACCTCCGCCGCCTAATCCAGCTCGCCTGCGGCCCCGCCGGCTTTTCTTTTTGCCCCTGTCTTTCTTTTTGGACAAGTTTAAGTTTCTGCAATTCCACCCACTGGGGGTGTATTGAACAATGCTGAATGTCGACTTCTCTGGAGGCTTTTTGTGTAATATATTAATATATGCATGTGTTGGCGTTCATCCGAGTGTACTTTTTGTCCTTAGGCTCTTTCCTTTGCCACCTTCCCTCTTTGGGAAGGCAAGTACTTGAGTTTTCTTGGATTTGAAGTAGACTGAATGTAAGCCGGCCGGCCGGCTACTCTGGTAACCGGTCGGCGGAAGGCGGCAAACCGGCTTTTGTTATATATGCGAGCCTGTTTGGTCCCTAGCCGTTTTTCATGTGCGCACCCTTTCCGGCTGGTGACTCTTGCCAGCCGGGCAGTCGGTTCTTCGAGCTGCGATTTCGGCAAGAGCCAAGCCTGGGTGTCGACACATTACTTGTCTGACTGCGGGTAGGGCTCTTAATATAACTCTAGTCGGCCAGTCCCCGGGCCGACTCGTCGGACCCGGTACCGGACAAAATAAATGAAAAGATAATGTCATACGCATGATAACTTTCATTCATAAAACAACGGGTGGCAGTCCCCGAGTCTTTCTCGGGGAGCCTACTGTATCATACTAAATACAAAAGTGGGCATGACACATACTGCGCTTTAACTGTAAAACTTTCGAAGGAGATTTGCATTCCACGGTCGCTCCGACTCCTTGCCGGAGTCGTCTCTCTTGCGTGCCTTCGGCTTCTGCGCATCGATGAGGTAGTAGGCGTCGTTGCCCAAGGCTCTGCTGATGATGAAGGGGCCTTCCCAGGGGGCTGCGAGCTTGTGCTGGCCGGCTGTCCGCTGGATCAGCCGGAGCACAAGGTCGCCCTCCTGGAAGGATCTTGGGCGGACCCTCCGGCTATGGTAGCGGCGCAGACCCTGCTGGTAGATAGCGGACCGGCTGAGGGCTAACAGCCGGGCCTCTTCCAGCAGGTCGACGCCGTCTTCTTGTGCTTCTTTGGCTTCCGCTTCCGTGTACATGGTTACCCGAGGCGAGTCGAACTCGATGTCTGTTGGGATGACCGCCTCGGCACCATATACAAGGAAGAAGGGAGTGAAGCCGGTTGATCTGTTGGGAGTAGTGCGCAGACTCCATAGGACAGCCGGCAGCTCATCGATCCAGCAGCCGGCTGAACGCTCCAGGGGTACGACCAGTCGAGGCTTGATGCCGGACAGAATGAGGCCATTTGCCCGCTCCACTTGGCCGTTTGACTGCGGGTGGGCGACTGACGCAAGGTCCAGCCGGATACCTTGCGCAGCGCAGAACCGTGCCAGGGCACCTTTGGCAAAGTTCGTGCCATTGTCGGTGATGATGCTGTGCGGTACGCCGTACCGGGTTGTTATATCTGCAATGAAGGTCACTGCAGTCGGCCCATTCAGCTTCTTGATCGGCTTCGCCTCGATCCACTTGGTGAATTTGTCAACGGCAACGAGCAAATGTGTCATGCCGCCGCGCGCCGTCTTGAATGGGCCCACCATATCCAATCCCCAGACGGCGAAGGGCCAGGTGATGGGAATGGTCTTGAGTGCTGAAGCCGGCATGTGTTGTTGCGAGCTGAAAAGCTGGCAGCCTTTGCAGTGTTTGACTAGCTCTTTGGCGTCGTCCAAAGCAGTCGGCCAGAAGAAACCGTGGCGGAAGGCTTTGGCGACCAGTGATCTTGATGCGGCGTGGTGGCCGCACTCTCCTTGGTGTATATCCCTGAGGATCGCGATGCCTTTCTCCTGTTCGACGCATCGCTGCAAGACTCCGGTGACACTGTGCTTGACAAGCTCTCTGTTGGCGATTGTGTATGCTCCGGCCCGGCGCTGAATTTGTCTTGCTTCGTTTTTGTCGGCCGGCAGGTCATGGTTCACCAGAAAGTTGCGGATGGCTTGGGCCCATGATGGGGCGGCGACCTCCTCAGCCACCAATGTGGCCAGAGCCACCAGGGTGGGTGGGTTGGGCGGTGCAGCGCTGGAGTCGGCCGCCGCTTCCTGTGCTGAAGAAGTCCCCGGACCGGCAGTTCCCGAGCCGAATATTGAAGTCCCCGGGCCGGCTGCTTGATTCTTCGAGCCGGACCCGGCCCCCTCGGGATTAGGCGGCACGAAAATGGAGTCGGACTCCGGAGACGGCTTGATTGAAGGCTTGAGGAGGCGCTGCAGGGCGACGCCGGCTGGTATTGCTTGCCGCGTGGAGCCTATTCGGGCCAGGGCGTCAGCTGGGTCGTTGTCGGCCCGCGGCACGTGAAGGAACTCACATCCGTCGAAGTATCCGCTGATTTGCTGTACTAGGAAACGGTAGCTCGCCATGTTCGCGTCCTTGGCGTCCCAGTCGCCAGAAGACTGCTGCACCACCAAATCCGAGTCGCCATAGCACAGGATCTGGCGAATACCAAGCTCCTTGGCAAGCCGGAGCCCGTGTATGAGCGCCTCGTACTCGGCTACGTTGTTGGAGGCGGCGAAGTGGATCTGCGGCGTGTATTTGAGCTTGTCGCCCTTTGGAGAAGTAAGGACGACGCCGGCTCCCAAGCCGGTGCGCATCTTTGATCCGTCAAAGTGCATGCGCCAATGGGTGGAGTCGGGCGCGGGTGGTAAGTACTGGGTCTCGGCCCAGTCGACGAGAAAGTCGGCCAGCGCTTGCGTCTTGATGGCGGTGCGGGGTTGGTAGAAGATGGTGTAGGGGGGCAGCTCGATGGCCCATTTGGCCACCCGGCCGGATGCATCCCGGCTGCCTATGATGTCGGCAAGCGGGGCAGTGCATACGACCGTGATGGGATGCTCTTGAAAGTACGACTTCAGCTTCTTGGCGGCAAAGTACACGCCGTAGCACATCTTCTGGTAGTGCGGGTAATTCTATTTCGAGGCGGACAGCACCTCGCTCAGGTAATAAATTGGCCTCTGGACCGGCTGGGCTCGGCCTTCTTCGGGTCGTTCGACCACAATGACGGTGCTGACCACCCGGCTAGTGGCGGCAATATATAGGAGCATGGGCTCCTTCTCAGTCGGTGCCGCCAAGACAGGCGGCGTGGACAACACTTTCTTCAGGTCGCGGAAAGCTTGGTCGGCCTGGTCGTTCCACTCAAAATGAGTGCTCTTCTTCATGAGGCGGTAGAGGGGGAGAGCCTTTTCTCCGAGCCGGCTGATGAAGCGGTTAAGAGAAGCCAGGCACCCGGTGAACTTCTGAATCTCTCTGAGCTTGGTTGGGACCGCCATCCTCTCGATGGCCTTGATCTTCACAGGGTTGCACTCTATGCCGCGTTCAGAGACCAGGAAGCCTAGGAGCTGGCCGGCTGGCACTCCGAACACGCATTTCTCTGGGTTGAGCTTGATTCGGAACCGGCGCAGGTTCTCGAACGTCTCCTTCAAGTCTTCCAGCAGAGTGCCACGCTTCTCCGTCTTCACCACAACATCATCCACGTAAACGTGGGCATTCTTGCCGAGCTGCGTGAGGAGGCATTTCTGCATGCAACGCTGGAACGTGGCGCCGGCATTCCTCAGGCCGAACGTCATGGTCAGGTAGCAGAAGGCCCCAAACGGCGTGATGAAGGCGGTCTTCAGTTGGTCATCCGGGTTCAGCTTGATCTGGTGGTATCCCGAGTAGGCATCCAAAAATCTCAACAGCTCGCATCCGGCTGTGGAGTCTATCACTTGATCAATCCTGGGCAGAGCGAAGGGATCTTTTGGGCAGGCTTTGTTGAGGCTCGTGTAGTCTATACACATGTGCCACTTGTTATTCTTTTTCAGCACGAGAACCGGGTTCGCGAGCCATTCGGGGAAGAAAACTTCCATGATGAAGCCGGCTGCAAGGAGCCGGGCTATCTCCTCCCCTACGATCCTTCTCTTCTCTTCTGACAGTCGGCGGAGAGGCTGCTTGACTGGTTTAGCATCCTCCCGCACGTGCAATTTGTGCTCGGCGAAATCCTTCGGAACACCCGGCATGTCCTTGGGGGACCATGCAAAGATATCCCGATTCTCACGGAGGAAATCGGCGAGCTCGCCTTCCTATTTGCTATCCAGGCTCGCCCCAATGACGGCAAACCTCTCGGGGTGCTCGGGGTCGAGCTGTATCTTCTTGGTCTCCTTGGCCGGCTGGAAAGATCCTTGGGCATCATACTCCTTGGAGTCGGCGGGTTGGTTTAGCTGCTTGCTGGCCAGGGCCACGACCCGGTCCAGCGTCTTCCTCTCGGCTGCGATCACGAGGGATTCGGCCAGCCGGCTGCTGGCCGCGGCGCAGTCGGCGGACTTCTTGTAGTCGCCGGCGATGGTGATGACACCCTTTGAGCTTGGTATCTTCATCTTGAGGTAAGCATAGTGGGGGACCGCCATGAACTTGGCCAAGGCGGGTCGGCCAAGCAAGGCATGATAAGGGCTATCCAGGTCCACCACCTCGAACCAGATTGCTTCCCGGCGGAAATGATCCTTGCCCCCAAAGAGTACATCGATCTTGAGCTTGCCGATGGGGGCGCAGGACAGTCCAGGTACGATGCCGTGGAACACCGTTCGAGTTGGCGCAAGTTGCTTGGCCTTGACGCCCAGCTTCTCCATGGTGTCGCGGTACAGGATGTTGATGCTGCTTCCGCCTACGATCAGCACGCGGGAGAAGCGTGCGGCGCGCGTATCCGTTGCGAGGGTGGCCTCCAAGACCAATGCGTAGGAGCCGGGGGATGGCATCACCTCTGGGTGGTCGGCCCGGCTCCAGCTGATGGGTTTCTCCGACCAGTGCATGTGGCCGGCTGGGCTGGCGGCGGCCACGTTGACCTCCTGTTGCTCTCGGCGCTTGCTGCGCCGGTCTTCGGGCTGGCTCGTGAAGATGACATAAGACGCTTGCTCGTCGGGGAACTCGTCCTGCACGGCGTCGACCGCGGGCTGGGCGGCTTTGGGCGGCGGAGCCGGCGGCGGCGGGCCGGCAGGCGGAGTCGGCGTGAGCCCTTCGCCCTTCGAGATTCGGGCGAGCCAGTTGCATTTGCGGGTCGTGTGGTTGGACGGCTTCGCGCCGCTGTGGAACTTGCACGGGGCATCAAGGGTTTGCTCGTAGGAGAAGGCCGGCTGCCAAGCCGGCCGACCGCCCTTAGGCTTCTTGGGTGCGGGCCGCCCTTCAGGCGGCGCGTCTTCGACCGTGGCCACCTGCCGACTGGCGGGAGGCGGCGCAGGGCCCTTGCGCTTTTGATCGTTCTGGTGTTGGCGTCGGCCGCCGTCTCCAGCCGGCGCTTTGGGCGCCGGATTGAGCACTTTTCCGGATGCGTCCACCCGTAGCTCGGTCTTCATTGAGGAGTCGGCGGTGGCGTACTTGTCGGCGATGTTCAAGAGCTCGTCGAGGGTAGTCGGCTCATCGCAGAGAAGCTTGTGCTTGAGGAGGGTGCCCTCTCGGCACCCGGCTGTGAAGTATTCGATGGCTTGCACCTCGTGCACCCCCTCGCAGGAGTTGCGGAGCTCGGCCCAACGCGTCAGGTAGTCGCGAGTGGACTCGGCTGGGCCCTGTACACACAGGGAGAGCTGTCTGGGCTTGGGAGCCCGCTTGTAGGTGCTGGTGAAGTTGCGAACGAAGGCTTCAGTGAAGTCCAACCAGCTGTTGATGCTGAGCGGCTTAAGGCTGTTAAGCCAAGTCCGCGCCGTGCCCTGCAGCATGAGGGGCACGTACTTTACGGTGACGCGCCGATTGCCATTGGCGATGCTGACGGCCGTGGAGTAGTCGGTCAGCCAGTCTTCCGGCTTCACCGAGCCGTTATACTTGGGCGTGTCTCTTGGGAGCGAGAAGCCTTTGGGGAAGGGCTCGTCGCGGATGCGGGGGCCGAAGCAAGGCGGGCCGACATCGTCTTCTTCTTCCAGCGCCAGGGATCGGGCCAGGCGGTCGATCCGGTGGCGGGCGTCGTTTTCGCCGATTCCCTCCCGGCGACCAAGCCGGCCGCTGAGAGTCGGGTGAGCCATTGGGGGCGGGTAGGATATCTTTCTCCGCGAGCTCGAGGCGGAGGCGGAGTGCCCCGCCATTCCATGGCTCGGGGGCGGCCGTCCGCGTCTCGCTCGATGGAGACTTGGGTCCGGCTTCGGCTGGAAGCCGGCTCTTTCTCGCGCCGCGCGCGGGTGTAGCTGGTAGTCGGCGACCGGGAGGTCGTGCCGTGTTCGCGGCGCGGGGGAGGACTCCCCGCGCAGGCGTCGGTCTCGTGCCGTTGTGCGGCCGCATCAATTAGTTGCTGGATGCGCCGCGTCATATGGGGGAGATCTTCGGCTTCCAAGCCGTCTAGCTCGTCTACGGCTGCCTGGGCGGCGCGCAGGTTCTCGAGCGGGGTGGCGTAGACTGGGCGATCCATGCCAAACGTGTCGGCGATGACGGCGCCGCGTTGCCTGACAGCGCCGGCCCGGCTAGGGCCAGCTGGAGCCGGCGTGCCGAAGGCGGCGCGGTCAGCTTCGCGCTGGTAGGCCTCGGTGAGGCGTCTTACGGAGGCCAGCCGCCGGCCCTCCGCGAGGAGAGCGAGGCGGCGTGCCTCCAGAACTTCGTCGCTAGCGTCGGCCGGAAGGGGGGCGGACAAGTCTTGGGCTACCGCGCGCGGGGAGTCGCGGGCGCCCTCGTCAGTCGGGCCGTCGAGGCCGATAACCATCACCTCGGGGGCGTCAGAATCGCGATCGCCAGCCGGAGGGAGCGGGTCGTTGTAGACCGTGACGTTGGTGGGGAAGGCGTCGCAGGATGCCGCCTCAGAGTCGACGGGCATCGGGTCGGTGGAGCCAACCGACTCCAAGTCCGCAGCAGGCTCGCTGGAGACGTGGAGTTGGCTGAGGAGGTTGGCGAGGTGATCTGTGCCCGCATCGGAAGCGAGCTCGTCGGAGGTGTGGGCCTTGTCAAAAAGGCTGGCGAGGCAGCTAGCCGCGCAGGCGTCAGTGACACCACGCAGCGCGTCGTGGCAAGCGCCATCGGGCGAGCCAGGCTGGCTCCGCCTGCGAGGAAGAAAAAGGGTTCCCGTCCAGAACAGGTCTCCGGACGACGGTGCACCTGGCCCCACGGTGGGCACCAAATGTCGGGTGGTAGGATCGACATATGCCAACGGGTGGCTTATCGTTGCGGGGGCCAAAAGAACGTCGCCGGTGCCTGGAAACGGGATGAGGCGTAGACATGCACGCCGGCGGATCTTACCCATCTTCAGGGCTCTCCGGGGAGATAATACCCCTACTGCTGCTCTGCGGGGTCTCCGCATGGTTGCTAAGTTCACAGGTGGCTACAATGCTCCTTGAGCTGTTCGGGATGGAAGGAGGAAGAAGGGCTTAGCTCAGCTTGCTTCTTCTCCTTGTATGTGTCTATGTCTAAAAAGAGAGTTCCCCCTTTGCATGGGTGCACCGGGGGGTTTATATAGGCCTACCCCCCGGGGGTACAATGGTAATCCGACTAGACGCGGGGCCCAGCTGTCCGTGGCTATGTTCGACGGCTTCTCCGCCGGCTTCTGGGGTCCGCTGGCTGGTGGGTCCCGCCGGCTGCCAGCTCCCGGGCCGACAGGCCGGCCCCACTGGCCAGGGCCCGGTCGGCGGCTGGTTACTGTGGCTCCGTGTCAGTTGGCGCAGGCTTGGTCGGGGTAGGCATGGCTACAGGAACGCCGCCCTGGCGGGCGATCACTGTAGCCCCGCCGCACCTTGTCTCCTTAATGGGCGTCTCCCTCGAGGAAGGCGGCAGGCCGGCTACGCGAAGCCGGCCCTCTGTCTCGCCGACTTGAGAGGGGGTGCGGCCGCCTTCGGCATCTCTCTGCCCGAAGGGGCCCACCGCCTCGGGGGCCACGCTGGCGGCCCGTCGAGGACGGCGTCGAAGCCGCCGAGGCTACAGTGCCGCGCCGGGCGGGCCGCAGCGCCCCGCACGGCACGCTGCACCAGGCGTGCTCCGGGTTTTGGGGGTGGCAGGCTCCACTGTAGCCACGCCCCGCTTCATCATCGCAGAGTGGACGCGTACATCGCGGGTACGGCGTTGACCGCTTTATCGGAGCCGGCCCGACAGTAGCCGGCCGCGCCATAGCCGGCCGCGCCATAGCCGGTCGTGCCATTGCCGGCCTTGCCGTAGACGGCCCTCCATAGTCTTCTTCATGGGGGTAGAAAGGGCGGGCCGCCCCCCAAGTCGGCTAGGAAGGTAGCCGGCTAGGGGGGGAGTCGGCCTGAGTCTTGGGTCTTCTTATGAGCCGGTCAGGCTCACAATTTTCTCTGAGGGGCCAGGGGAACCCGGCTGGGCTACCCGTGGCTATTTACCCCGACAAAAAGCCTCCCCGAAAACTCCATTGGAAGCTGGGAAGAGCTCGAAGACGCCTTTCGGGCAAATTTTCAAGGGACCTATGTCCGACCACCGGATGCAGACGATTTAAGTCATATAACTCAACAGCCCGGAGAGTCAGCCCGAAAGCTTTGGAACAGGTTCCTCACCAAGAAGAACCAAATAGTAGACTGTCCAGACGTCGAAGCCTTAGCAGCTTTCAAGCACAACGTTCGAGACGAATGGCTCGCCAGACACCTCGGCCAAGAAAAGCCGAGAACAATGGCAGCATTAACAAGCCTCATGACCCGCTTTTGCGCGGGCGAGGACATCTGGTTAGCCCGATGCAGCACCAGCGACCCAAGTACATCCGAAGTCAGGGACGGAAACGGGACATCACGACGCAGCAAAAACAAGCGTTGGAATAAAGAAGACAGCCCGAAGAGCACGGCGGTAAACGCTGGATTCAGAAGCTCCCGGCCAGGTCAGCAAAAGCTTCCCTCCAAAGGCAACAGAGACAAACTGTCCAGCCTAAACAAGATTCTGGACCAAGTATGTCAGATACATAGTACCCCCGACAAACCCGCAAATCATACCCATAGAGAATGTTGGGTCTTCAAGTAGTCCGGCAAGCTCAACGCCGAACATAAGGGGCAAGATACACAAAGCGAAGACGAGGACGAGCCTCACAAGCAAAGCATTGGGGAACAGAAGAAATTCCCACTAGAAGTCAAAACAGTCAACGTGTTACACGTAATAAAGGGGAGAAACAAAGCGGCACTCCCAGAGACACATGCCCCAGGGCCTATCACCGCGGAATTCTGCCACTGGTCGTCCCAACCGATCGCTTTTGACCATCGGGATTACTCAGCAAGTATCCGGCGTACAGGATGGGCTGCCTTGGTACTAGACCCAATAATTGACGGATACCACTTCACACGAGTTCTGATGGACGGCGGCAGCAATTTAAACTTGATATATCAGGACACAGTACGCAACATGGGGATAGACCCAGCAAAAATTAGCCACAGCAATACTACCTTTAAAGGAGTAATGCCAGGCCGAGAAGCCCATTGCACGGGCTCCCTGCTACTAGAGGTTCTATTCGGCTTTCCCGATAACTTCTGCAGCGAAAAGTTAACCTTCCACATCGCTTCGTTCCAAAGTGGCTATCAAGCTCTACTCGGACACGAAGCTTCCGCTTGCTTTAACGCAATACCGCATTACGCTTCTCTTACGCTTAAGGTTCCCGGTCCACGCAGCATCATTACGGTAAATGGAAATATTGAGCACTCCTTGCACGCGGAAGACCGTGCGGCTGCCTTGGCAACCGCACGCTAAACGGCCTCACCAACCGAAGCATCTGACAGGTCATTAAGACCACGGACGCGGTTAGACGAGTCTGGTGCAGTTATATATAATCGATACATGTTTGATGGCTATACCCCTATTACAATTCAAGGGGCTGAACGTGCGTAAACAAGGGGCAATTAGGCTCAACTTTACTCATCTTGAACTGTACATATTTTCTTTAGTACAACCTACCTTTTTGCACGACAACTTTTCAACTAAGTTCCTCTCTTTTACAGATGACCATCGTGCTACACCCGTCCAGGATACGGCACAATGGAGACACAGGCGCAGACGTGCAGCAGGGACCCGTTCCAAGGATTCTTTTTCGATTAAGACCCTGCGTAAACCTTTTTTTACTGTCTCTTGTTGATACACATCCCCCAGATTCTCAGTACAATGGAGAGGGATGCTGACGTATTGGCATGTGTCCATGTCAGAATATTGCACGTACCTGGACACCAGGGGCTTATTAAAAATGGCACTGTTTAGGCCCAGTTTACACCATAAAGACCGAATACCTTAGGGAGTGTTCGGCGTCGCGAGTTTGGCCTTATATGCATCAGCTCCGAATCATGTCTTTGGTCAAATGTTTGGTTTGCCCGGCTCCTGTGTTTTGCTGCCTTACGTTCTGCTCTATCGGCTAAGGTGGCACAAGGAGAACTACTGCGATTGTGCTCTGGCTCATCCGGACGAGCACCTCAGTAGAGAAAGCCGAAAATTGACTGTCATGATATAGCGTGAGACTGGTCAACCACTCGATGACTTACCGGAATCTTTGGGATTCCTCCGCCTTAACGAAGGGCCATTTCCCGGCCCGGCATGTACGCACCCCAAATTCGGATGAGTGCGGAGCCACCAGGGGCTATATAGTAGCCCCACTGTCAAACTCCTCTGGCTAAGTGAAAGTGTTATAGCATTATAGTCCGGTTGCCTAGTTCGCTGCGCTATCACCTCCTTAATGGACCAAGACGTTGGATCAACTGTGAACATGCGTCTTCTGCGAACACCCCCACATTATATGCGTGGGGGCTGAAGCCGACGACTGCAATCTTTCTGGTTATATACACATATACATAAATGGCCGCACAGGAGGCATCACAATACTTTCGGGCAAAAGTATAAATACAACCTTGATAAACCTAATAAAACATTGTTTTTACAATGGGAATACATATCATTCAAACATAATATTCTTCGAGCACTGGGCCTCTATCGAACGAGCGCCTTCAAGAACTTCTTCAAAATAGTGCTCGGCAGCCACTCGGCCTATGGCCGAACCCTGCGCCGCGACAGTGGTGGCATCCATCTCCGCCCAGTATGTTTTGACACGGGCAAGGGCCATCCGCGAGCCTTCTATGCACGCCGACCTCTTCATCGCATTAATGCGCGGCACCGCACCAAACTAAAATAGTTGTTCGGCTTTGGCCTTTCCGGCCACAGATGATCCACAACAGACCTCATGGCGAGTCCGGACAATCTATTCAGCTCGGCCCATTCGTCAAGCTGATCAATCAATGGAAGCGGACGCTCTGGAACATTAAATTGTGACCAGAATAGCTTGTCCACTTCACAATCTATTTGATCTCAGAAGTATTCGGCCGCGTCGACAACACTCGCCGCCAAGTCCAGATATGTGTCCGCTGAACTCCACAGCCGGTCCAGAGGGGCATACTGAGGATCTCCAAACTTCCTCCGCAGCATGAAGGGTTTCCCAGCCGCGATATCCACGGCTTGACGCAACTCCTCCTCCTTCGCTCTCATCGCAGAGCAGGTGTCTTTGGTCGCCATCGTGGCCTTTTCCAGGTCCATCGCCTTCGCCCGATTTTCTTCTTCAAGAAGCTGGCAACGGTCGGCAGTGCCTTTTAACTTTACAGCCATCTTGGCCATTTTCTCTTTGCTCTCGCAATGCGCGGCCTTTTCGGCTCTTAACTCTTTGGCCGCCTTTAAAGCGGCCGCATTACTACTCCTTGCTTGCTCCTTGGCTCGGGCAAGCTCCGCCCGAAGGGCCTCCACGGTAGCAGCTCCATCTGTAGTCACAATATATTAAAGATACTGGCATCATGTTGCCCTTATTATGTGACGATCACCAGAAAAAACACTCACCCCGTGCCTCGTCAAGCCGCTTGTTGACAAGCACAATGTCGGCATTTGCCGCATCAAGTTGCCGCTTTAGTCCGGCAAACCCATTAGTCTGGCTAGCCACCGGAGCTTCAACCACCTGCACATAAAGGCGGTCTGGTTATTACCTGGGACTACGATCCTCTGTTCGCCGCCGTTCTCGATGACAACCAGAGTCTCAGGGGCTACTATCTACACAGGGCACACCTTAAAATGTACGGTACTATAAAAATGTACATCATTTCACGTACCTCAAAATCCGTCAGTAGACTCATAAAAGCTTCATACAACCTGCTTTTGATGGACGAAATCCTTTCAATCACCGTACCCATCAACCTACGGTGCTCTTCTGAGATAGTCGCTCGCTCTAGCAGATCCCTCAGTATGCCCGACCGCATACCAGACGGTGCCAGACTCTTTCGGTTGCTCTCTTCAAGAGCCGGATACTGGGGACTTCGGCTATCCATAGGAATAGGATTGCCTTCTGGCCTTGCCGGATCCGGAGCGACCCTCCACAACGACACTTCAAGGTCACCTGCTTCTTGAGCTTGGGAGTCCGGGGAAGGCGTTTCACTCTCCATCATCTCCGGAAGAAGATCCCCCGAAGACGAGCTCTGCTGAGGAGGGCTAAGATCCGAACTGCAAGATAAATGCTTCGGTTATTTTCCTCAGAAGTAAGGTAGGATATCTTCACTATTAAGTACTTTTTGATTACTTACAGCTCATTAGAGGGCTGATCCCCGCGCGGACATTGTGCGGCAAGAGCACCCTCCGGGGCAGGACCCTCTGGTGGAGATTTCTTCTCCTGTTTGGAAACCTCGGTTTCCGGATCTTCAGAGGTAGTCCTCTTCCTTCCCCGGGGCGAGAGAATGTCAGATTCTTCCCCTGGGTTGTCCTCCCTCACGGAGACGCTCATTCCCTCGGTTGGAATAGGTAGGGGTGGAGGCCCGCTTTCGCCCTCTTTATTCTCCCCTTCGTCTTCCTTTGAGGGCACCAGGCAAGGTGCTGGCTCGAGCATCTTTTCCAGCACCGGATTGTCCAAGCCTTCAGGAAGGGGGGCCGAACACCGGATCATCTTCACCTTTGTTATCCAGTCCTGGTCAAAGAGCGATTCTTCAGAATGATGTCATAATAAAGAAAGGGGCAGTGTGTTCGGCCATGGGATTACTTACTTGGGCCGCGGTGCGGTTGCTGCTCAGGCCCACATCCTCGGTAGTGTCCGGACACTCTATTTGGGGTCTGAAGAATGATTTGTACATCTCCTCGTGCGTCAGGGCGAGGAAATTCTGAATAGTGCGGGGTCCTTCCGGGTTGAATTCCCACATGCGGAGGGGCCGGCGTTTGCAAGGCTGGATTCGACGAACCAACATGACTTGCATTACCATAACCAGACTGAAATCTCCCTCGAAGAGATCTTGGATGCGGCTCTGCAGTATGGGCACGTCCTTGGCTGGACCCCAGCTCAGCCCCCTGCTGATCCATGACATCAGTTGTGGTGGAGGGCCCGAGAGGAAGGTGGGGGCAGCTACCCACTTGGCACTTCGGGGAGCTGGGACGTAAAACCACTCCCGTTGCCACAATCCAGACACCTCTGGAAAGGAGCCCTTCGGCCATGGAGCGCCAGCAATTCTGCTTATTAGACCGCCTCCGCACGCTGCGTACTGCCCCTCGACCATCTTTGGCTTCACATCAAAGGTCTTGAGCCACATGTCGAAGTGAGGAGTAATGCGGAGGAAAGCCTCACAAACGACAATAAATGACGAGATGTGGAGGAGGTAATCCAGGGCTAGGTCGTGGAAATCCAGCCCGTAATAGAACATAAGACCCCTAACAAAAGGATCCAGAGCGAGGCCTAGTCCTCGGAGGAAGTGGGAGACGAACACAACGCTCTCGTTGGGTTCGGGAGTAGGGATGGCCTGCCCTCGGGCGGGCAGCCTATGCGAAATTTCGGCGGTCAGGTATCTGGCCTCCCTCAACTTCTTAATATCCTCCTCCGTGACGGAGGAGGGCATCCACCAGCCTTGAAGGCTGGACCCGGACATGATTGAAGGTCCGAAGCACCTGACCTGGGCTTTGGGTGTTAGAACTCGAGGCGGGGGAAGGATTCGATTGAGCACGGGAGGGAAGAAGTAAAAGTCTTGACCCTTTATAAAGAGGGTGAATATCAAGCGTCCTCCTCGTGTCCGTTTGGGACTTGCCTAAAATCTAGGAGTCCTAGGAACAATTGGGTTACCCACGTCCGTATTGATGAGAATCCTGTAATAAGGGGAACACGATTTCTGCCTTGACAAGACGTGTCAAGAAACCGCCTCGCGTTATGTGCGGGGCTGGTTAAAGAAAAACGGTTCGAATAATTACCGAACCATGGCATGATGTCATGCCGCCAAAACGTGTCGGCAGATTGGATTTGTGGAAATATTATTCTCTCTACGGTGGTATGTGGGACTTATTTTGCTGGGTCGGACACTATCCTCATATTCAAACTCTTCTGTGGTGTATACAAAGGAGGAACCCGCCTTGCAATGCCGAAGACAAACACTGTGCGCCGGACTCATCGTCATTGAAGCCTGGTTTAGGGGCTACTGAGGGAGTCCTGGATTAGGGGGTATCCGGACAGCCGGACTATATCCTTTGGCTGGACTGTTGGACTATGAAGATACAAGATTGAAGACTTCGTCCCGTATCCGGATGGGACTCTACTTGGCGTGGAAGGCAAGCTAGGCAATACGGATATGTATATCTCCTCCTTTGTCACCGACCTTGTGTAACCCTAGCCCCCTCCGATGTCTATATAAACCAGAGGGTTTTAGTCCGTAGGACAACATACAATCATACCATAGGCTAGCTTCTAGGGTTTAGTCTCTCCGATCTCGTGGTAGATCAACTCTTGTACTACACATATTATCAAGAATAATCAAGCAGGACGTAGGGTTTAACCACCATCAAGAGGGCCCGAACCTGGGTAAAACATCGTGTCCCCTGCCTCCTGTTACCATCCGCCTTAGATGCACAGTTTGGGACCCCCTACCCGAGATCCGCCGGTTTTGACACCGACACTGACCATCAACACTTGATGCACCTTCTTGATTTCTATCTCCGCAGCCTTTAGCATTGCGAAGAGCTCGGGAATTGACTTATCCATCCCTTGCGTATTATAGTTCATCACGAAGCTCTTGTAGCTTGGTGGAAGTGATTGGAGAATTCTGTCAATGACGCTATCATCCGGAAGATTAACTCCCAGTTGAATCAAGTGATTGCAGTACCCAGACATCTTGAGTATATGCTCACTGACAGAACTATTCTCCTCCATCTTGCAGCTATAGAACTTATCGGAGACTTCATATCTCTCAATCTGGGCATTCTTTTCAAATATTAACTTCAACTCCTGGAACATGGCATATGCTCCATGACGTTCAAAACATCGTTGAAGTCCCGGTTCTAAGCTGTAAAGCATGGCACACTGAACTATCGAGTAGTCATCAACACACGACTGCCAGGCATTCACAATGTCTGCAGTTGCTGGCGCAGGTGGTACACCCAGCGGTGCTTCCAGGACGTAACTCTTCTGTGCAGCAATGAGGATAATCCTCAAGTTACGGACCCAGTCCGTGTAATTGCTACCATCATCTTTCAACTTTGCTTTCTCAAGGAACGCATTAAAATTCAACGGAACAACAACACGGGCCATCTATCTACAATCAAACATAGACAAGAAAGATACTATCAGGTACTAAGTTCATGATAAATTTAAGTTCAATTAATCATACTACTTAAGAACTCCCACTTAGAAAGACATCCCTCTAATCTTCTAAGTGATCATGTGATCCAAATCAACTAAACCATAACCGATCATCACGTGAAATGGAGTAGTTTTCAATGGTGAACATCACTATGTTGATCATATCTACTATATGATTCATGCTCGACCTTTCGGTCTCAGTGTTCCGAGGCCATATCTGCATATGCTAGGCTCGTCAAGTTTAACCTAAGTATTCTGCGTGTGCAAAACTGGCTTGCACCCGTTGTAGATGGACGTAGAGCTTATCACACCCGATCATCACGTGGTGTCTGGGCACGACGAACTTTGGCAACGGTGCATACTCAGGGAGAACACTTTTTATCTTGAAATTTAGTGAGAGATCATCTTATAATGCTACCCTCAATCAAAGCAAGATAAGATGCCTAAAAGATAAACATCACATGCAATCAATATAAGTGATATGATATGGCCATGATTATCTTGTGCTTGTGATCTCCATCTCCGAAGCACCGTCATGATCACCATCGTCACCGGCACGACACCTTGATCTCCATCGTAGCATCGTTGTCATCTCGCCAATCTTATGCTTCCACGACTATCGCTACCGCTTAGTGATAAAGTAAAGCATTACAGGGCGATTGCATTGCATACAATAAAGCGACAACCATATGGCTCCTGCCAGTTGCCGATAACTCGGTTACTAAACATGATCATCTCATACAATAAAATTTAGCATCATGTCTTGACCATATCACATCACAACATGCCCTGCAAAAACAAGTTAGATGTCCTCTACTTTGTTGTTGCAAGTTTTACGTGGCTGCTACGGGCTTAGCAAGAACCGTTCTTACCTACGCATCAAAACCAAAGCGATAGTTTGTCAAGTTGGTGCTGTTTTAACCTTCGCAAGGACTGGGCGTAGCCACACCTGGTTCAACAAAAGTTGGAGAAACTGACACCCGCCAGCCACCTGTGTGCAAAGCACATCGGTAGAACCAGTCTTGCGTAAGCGTACGCGTAATGTCGGTCCGGGCCGCTTCATCCAACAATACCGCCGAACCAAAGTATGACATGCTGGTAAGCAGTATGACTTATATCGCCCACAACTCACTTGTGTTCTACTCGTGCATATGACATCTACGCATAAAACCTGGCTCTGATGCCACTGTTGGGGAACATAGTAATTTCAAACAAATATCCTACGCACACGCAAGATCATGGTGATGCACAACAACGAGAGGGGAGAGTGTTGTCCACGTACCCTCGTAGACCGAAAGCGGGAGCGTTAGCACAACGCGGTTGATGTAGTCGTACGTCTTCACGATCCGACCGATCAAGTACTGAACGTACGGCACCTCCGAGTTCAGCACACGTTCAGCCCGATGACGTCCCTTGAACTTCGATCCAGCCAAGTGTTGAGGGAGAGTTTCGTCAGCACGACGGCGTGGCGAAGATGTTGATGTTCTACCGACGCAGGGCTTCGCCTAAGCACCACTACAGCAATATCGAGGTGGACTATGGTGGAGGGGGCCACCGCACACGGCTAAAAGATCAAACGATCAATTGTTGTGTCTATGGGGTGCCCCGTGCCCCCGTATATAAAGGAGCAAGGGGGGTGCGGCCGGCCAGGGAGGAGGCACGCTAGGGGAGTAGGACTCCCCCCTTTCCTAGTTGGATTAGGACTTGGGAGGGGGGAAGAGTGGAGGAGAAGAATGAAGGGGGGGGGTGCCGCCCCCCTCTCCTTGTCCTATTCGGACTGGGGGGAGGGGCGCGCGGCCCAGCCCTAGCCGCCTCTCCTCTCTTCCACCTAGGCCTACTAAGGCCCATTTAGTCCCTGGGGGTTCCGGTAACCTCCCGGTACTCCGGTAAAATCCCAATTTCACCCGGAACACTTCCGATATCCAAACATAGGCTTCCAATATATCAATCTTCATGTCTCGACCATTTCAAGACTCCTCGTCATGTCCGTGATCACATCCGGGACTCCGAACATCCTTCGGTACATCAAAACATATAAACTCATAATATAACTGTCATCGAAACGTTAAGCGTGCGGACCCTACGGGTTCGAGAACTATGTAGACATGACCGAGACACGTCTCCGGTCAATAACCAATAGCGGAACCTAGATGCTCATATTGGTTCCTACATATTCTACGAAGATCTTTTATCGATCAGACCGCATAACAACATACGTTGTTCCCTTTGTCATCGGTATGTTACTTGCCTGAGATTCGATCGTCGGTATCTCAATACCTAGTTCAATCTCGTTACCGGCAGGTCTCTTTACTCGTTCCGTAATACATCATCCCGCAACTAACTCATTTGTTGCAATGCTTGCAAGGCTTAAGTGATGTGCATTACCGAGAGGGCCCAGAGATACCTCTCCGACAATCGGAGTGACAAATCCTAATCTCGAAATATGCCAACCCAGCAAGTACCTTCGTAGACACCTGTAGAGCACCTTAGGAACATGGATAAGTTATGAAGAAAGCAATTGCAACATACTAAACGATCGGGTGCTAAGCTAACGTAACGGGTCATGTCAATCACATCATTCTCCTAATGATGTGACCCTGTTAATCAAATGACAACTCATGTCTATGGTTAGCAAACATAACCATTTTTGATCAACGAGCTAGTCAAGTAGAGGCATACTAGTGACAATCTGTTTGTCTATGTATTCACACATGTATTATGTTTCCGGTTAATACAATTCTAGCATGAATAATAAACATTTATCATGATATAAGGAAATAAATAATAACTTTATTATTGCCTGTAGGGCATATTTCCTTCAGGTTGTACCTGGGGGGAGTCCTGAGGAGGGGACAACTGACCAGGGCATGCCCTGGTGGGTTGTGCCCCCCGGACCACCTCTTTTCTCTACAAATACCCCAAAAATACCAGAACCCTAGGGGGGTCGATGAAATATTCATCCAGTCGCCGCAGAGTCCAGAACCACCCGATCCAATCTAGACACCATCTTGGATGGGGTTCACCACCTCAAATGGTGCCTCTCCGATGATGCGTGAGTAGTTCTTTGTAGACCTTCGGTCCGTAGTTCGTAGCTAGATGGCTGTCTCTCTCTCGCTGAATTTTCAATACAACGGTCTCTTGGAGATCCATACGATGTAACTCTTTTTGCGATGTGTTTGTTGGGATCTGATGAACTTTGAGTTCATGATCAGTCACATCTTTTTATATCCATGAAAGTTATTTGAGTTTCTTTGATCTCATATATGCATGATCTCTTATAGCCTCGTGTTTCTTCTCCGATATTTGGGTTTTGTTTGGCCAACTTGATGTGTTTATCTTGCAATGGGAAGAGGTGCCCGGTAGTGGGTTCGATCTTACGGTGCTTGATCCCAATGACAGAAAGGGAACCGACACATATGTATCGTTGCTACTAAGGATAAAAAGATGGGATCTATATCTACGCAATATAGAAACGGATCTTGTCTACATCATGTCATCGTTCTTATTGCATTACTCCGTTTTTCCATGAACTTAATACACTAGATGCATGCTGGATAGCGGTCGATGTGTGGAGTAATAGTAGTAGATGCACGCAGGAGTCGGTCTACTAATCTTGGACGTGATGCCTATGTAATGATCATTGCGTGGATATCATCATAATTATTTGAGGTTCTATCAATTGCCCAACAGTAATTTGTTTACCCACCGTTTGCTATCTTTCTCGAGGGAAGCCACTAGTGAAACCTACGGCCCCCGGGTCTTCTTTCTCATATATTTGCTTGCAATCTACTTTTCCTTTGCATTTTTATTCACATCTATTAAACCAAAAATACAAAAATACTTTGCTGCGCTTTATTTTATTTGTGATCTATTATTTCAATCTATTACAATCTCTGGCATCGTTACCGAAAGGGATTGACAACCCCTTTAACACGTTGGGTTGCGAGGTGCTGTGTTGCTTGGTTCTCCTACTGGTTCAATAACCTTGGTTTCTTCTCCAAGGGAAATACCTACCGCCGCTGTGCTGCATCATCCCTTTCTCTTTGGGGAAATACCGATGTAGTCCTAACAGACAGGAGCTTTTCTGGCGCTATAGTCAAAGAGCAATCAGGGTGGTGCCCCCTTCCCTAGTCCAATTTGGCCTCCTCCCTTGTGGGGGCGCACCAGCCCCTTGTGCGCTGGTTAGCCTCCCTCCTATGGCCCATATGTCCCATATCTTCCACCGGGGGGTTCCGGTAACCCCTCCGGTACTCCGATATGTACCCGATACACTCCGGAACCCTTCCGGTGTCTGAATACTACCTTCCAATATATCAATCTTTACCTCTCGACCATTTCGAGACTCCTCATCATGTCCGTGATCTCATTCGATACTCCGAACAAACTTCGGTAACCAAAACACATAACTCATAAATACAAATCATCATCGAACTTTAAGTGATAACCCACAAGTATAGGGGATCACAACAGTTTTCGAGGGTAGAGTATTCAACCCAAATTTATTGATTCGACACAAGGGGAGCCAAAGAATATTCTCAAGTATTAGTAGCTGAGTTGTCAATTCAACCACACCTGGAAACTTAATATCTGCAGCAAAGTATTTAGTAGCAAAGTAATATGATAGTAGTGGTAACAGTAGCAAAAGTAATATTTTTGGTGTTTTGTAGTGATGATAACAATAGCAACGGAAAAGTAAATAGGCGAAGAACAATATATGCAAAGCTCGTAAGCAATGGATCAGTGATAGAGAATTATGCCGGATGATGTTCATCATGTAACAATCATAACCTAGGATGACACAGAACTAGCTCCAGTTCATCAATGTAATGTAGGCATGTATTCCGAATATAGTCATACGTGCTTATGGAAAAGAACTTGCATGACATCTTTTGTCCTACCCTCCCGTGGCAGCGGGGTCCTATTGGAAACTAAGGGATATATAGGCCTCCTCTTAATAGAGTACCAAATCAAAGCATTAACACATAGTGAATACATGAACTCCTCAAACTACTATCATCACCGGGAGTGGTCTTGATTATTGTCACTTTGGGGTTGCCGGATCATAACACATAGTAGGTGACTATAGACTTGCAAGATAGGATCAAGAACTCTCATATATTGATGAAAACATAATAGGTTCAGATCTGAAATCATGGCACTCGGGCCCTAGTGACAAGCATTAAGCATAGCAAATTCATAACAAAATTAATCTCAGAACATAGTGGATACTAGGGATCAAAACCCAAACAAAACTAACTCGATTACATGATAAATCTCATCCAACCCATCACCGTCCAGCAAGCCTACGATGGAATTAGTCACGCACGGCGGTGAGCATCATGAAATTGGTGATCGAGGATGGTTGATGATGACGATGGCGACAGATTCCCCTCTCCGGAGCCCCGAACGGACTCCAGACTAGCCCTCCTGAGAGAGTTTAGGGCTTGGCGGCGGCTCCGTATCGTAAAACGCGATGAATCCTTCTCCCTGGTTTTTTTCTCCCTGAAAGTGAATATACGGAGTCAAGGTTGAGGTCGGTGGAGCATTAGGGGCCCACGAGGCAGGGGGCGCGCCAAGGGGGGTAGGGCGTGCCCCCCACCCTCGTGGACAGGTGGAGGCCCCCCTGACGTGGATTCTTCTTCCAGTATTTTTTATATATTCCAAAATAATTATCCCATGATTTTCAGGTCATTCCGAGAACTTTTATTTCTACACGAAAATAACACCATGGCAATTCTGCTGAAAACAGCGTCATTCTGGGTTAGTTCCATTCAAATCATGCAAGTTAGAGTCCAAAACAAGGGCAAAAGTGTTTGGAAAAGTAGATACGACGGAGACGTATCAACTCCCCCAAGCTTAAACCTTTGCTTGTCCTCAAGCAATTCAGTTGATAAACTGAAAGTGATAAAGAAAAACTTTTACAAACTCTGTTTGCTCTTATTGTTGTAAATATGTAAAGCCAGCATTCAAGTTTGCAGCAAAAATTATGAACTAACCATATTCACAATAACAGTTAGGTCTCATGTTTACTCATATCAATGGCATAATCAACTAGCGAGCAATAATAATAAATCTCGGATGACAACACTTTCTCAAAACAATCATGATATGATATAACAAGATGGTATCTAGCTAGCCCTTTCTGAGACTGCAAAACATAAATGTAGAGCACCTTTAAAGATCAAGGACCGACTAGACATTGTAATTCATGGTAAAAGAGATCCAGTCAAGTCATACTCAATGTAAACTAACAGTAATGGATGCAAATGACAGTGGTGCTCTCTAACTGGTGATTTTTAATAAGAGGATGATGACTCGGCATAAAAGTAAATAGATAGGCCCTTCGCAGAGGGAAGCGGGGATTTGTAGAGGTGCCAGAGCTCGGTTTTGAAATAGATATGAATAATGTTTTGAGCGGCATACTTTCATTGTCAACATAACAACCAAGAGATGACAATACCTTCCATGCTACACAAATTATAGGTGGTTCCCAAACAGAATGGTAAAGTTTATACTCCCCCACCACCAACAAGCATCAATCCATGGCTTGCTCGAAACAACGAGTGCCTCCAACTAACAACAATCCCGAGGGAGTTTTGTTTGCAATTATTTTGATTTGATTTGCATAAAGCATGGGACTGGGCATCCCGGTGACCAGCCATTTTCTCGTGAGTGAGGAGCGGAGTCCACTCCTCTTGAGAATAACCCGCCTAACATGGAAGATACATACAACCCTAGTTGATACATGAGCTATTCGAGCATACAAAACAGAATGTTTATTTGAAGGTTTAGAGTTTGGCACATACAAATTTACTTGGAATGGCAGGTAGATACCGTATATAGGTAGGTATGGTGGACTCATATGGAACAACTTTGGGGTTTATGGAATTGGATGCACAAGCAATATTCCCGCTTAGTACAAGTGAAGGCTAGCAAAAGACTGGGAAGCGACCAGCTAGAGAGCGACAACAGTCATGAACATGCATTAAAATTAATCAATACCGAATGCAAGCATGAGTATGGTATAATGCACCATGAACATAAATATCGTTGAGGCTATGTTGATTTTGTTTCAACTACATGCGTGAACATGTGCCAAGTCAAGCCACTCGAATCGTTCAAAAGAGGATACCACCCTATCATACCACATCACAACCATTTTAATAGCATGTTGGCACGCAAGGTAAACCATTATAAGCTCCTAGCTAATTAAGCATGGCATAAGCAACTATAATCTCTATTTTTCATTGCAAACATGTTTATTCATAATAGGCTGAATCAGGAACGATGAACTAATCATATTTACAAAAACAAGAGAGGTCGAGTTCATACCAACTTTTCTCATCTCAATGAGTTCATCATATAATCATCATTATTGCCTTTCACTTGCATGACTGAATAGTGTGGATAATAATAATAGTGCACATGCATTGGACTAAGCTGGAATCTGCAAGCATTTCAATTCAAGAGAGAAGACAAAGTAATACGGGCTCTTTGTTTGATCAACAATAATGCATATAAGAGCCACTTTAACATTTTAATCATGGTCTTCTCCTCTCGACCCCCAAAGGAAAGAAAAAGAAATAAAACTATTTACACGGGAAAGCTCCCAACAAGCAAAAGAAGAACGAGAAATCTTTTTGGGTTCTCTTTTTAATAACTACTACAAGCATGGAAAGTAAACTAATTAAAAGCTACAACTATTTTTCCTTAAGGTTTATTAAACACACAAGAAGAAAGCATAAAAAGGAAAATAAACTAGCATGGATATTACAATGAAAAAGTATGAGTACCAACAACTAACAATGAGTGTGTGAACATGAATGTAATGTCGGTGAGAGATACGTACTCCCCCAAGCTTAGGCTTTTGGCCTAAGTTGGTCTATGGCCATGGGTGGTCTGGCGAATATCCAAAGTAATAGTTGGGGTCATACTGAGAAGAAGCCTCGGATTGCCACTGGTTGGCAATCACCTCTGGATCCCACTGGTAATCAGACTGTCGTGGAGGCTCAAATTGTGATTCCGGCTCTGGCTCTGTAGAACTTGCCTTTTAGCTTTTGTGGCACTCTCTTATCACAGAGAATGCCAGAAGCTTGGTGCCACTTCATCCATCCGACTTTGATTCGATGGTTCACATCTTCATCAATACCCCCATCCTCCTGCAGCATTGACCCCAAATACCGAAAGGTGTCCTTCTGAGGTACCACCTGGCCATCAAGGCTAACCTCCTCCTCACACCTAGTAGTACTGAAACCGCACATCATGTACTCGGTTTAGTTCTACTAAGCCTGAACCCTTTCGATTCCAAGGTTTGTCTCCATAACTCTAACTTCCTATTTACCCCCGTCTGACTATCGTCAACTAGCACCACATCATTCGCAAAGAGCATACACCATGGGATATCTCCTTGTATAACCCTTGTGACCTCATCCATCACCAATGCAAAAAGATAAGGGCTCAAAGCTGACCCCTTATGCAGTCCTATCTTAATCGGGAAGTCATCAGTGTCGACATCACTTGTTTGAACACTTGTCACAACATTATCGTACATGTCCTTGATGAGGGTAATGTACTTTGCTGGGACTTTGTGTTTCTCTAAGGCCCACCACATGACATTCCACGGTATCTTATCATAGGCCTTCTCCAAGTCAATGAACACCATATGCAAGTCCTTCTTTTGCTCCCTATATCTCTCCATAAGTTGTCGTACCAAGAAAATGGCTTCCATGGTCGACCTCACAGGCATGAAACCAAACTGATTTTTGGTCACACTTGTCATTCTTCTTAAGCGGTGCTCAATGACTCTCTCCCATAGCTTCATTGTATGGCTCATCAGCTTAATTCCACGGTAATTAGTACAACTCTGAACACCCCCCTTGTTCTTGAAGATTGGTACTAATATACTCCGTCTCCATTCTTCTGGCATCTTGTTTGCCCGAAAAATGAGGTTGAAAAGCTTGGTTAGCCATACTATCGCTATGTCCCCGAGACCTTTCCACACCTCAATGGGGATACAATCAGGGCCCATCGCCTTGCCTCCTTTCATCCTTTATAAAGCCTCCTTGACCTCAGACTCTTGGATTCGCCGCACAAAACGCATGCTGGTCTCATCAAAGGAGCCGTCCAGTTCAATGGTAGAACTCTCATTCTCCCCATTGAACAGCTTGTCGAAGTACTCCCGCCATCTATGCTTAATCTCCTCGTCCTTCACCAAGAGTTGGCCTGCTCCGTCCTTGATGCATAAATTATTTTTCTCCTAAAACTAAATAAATGGAAATAAGGGTAAAATGATTCCCTACAATATAACATTGAAGGAAAGTAAATTTGAAATCATTCTGGTGTTTTAAAAATGATTTTTATTGGGTTTTCTTTCAACGACAACATTGTTTGAATTTTGTGAATTTTTGTGTACTTTATTTGTACATGAAAATATGTTCATGTTTTAGGATTTATGTTTCTGAAAATTTTGGTATATAATATGTCTATATAAAAATCTTATTGTTTTTCCTTTATTTTCTTGTCTGTGCTTATTTAAAAAAACAGCCGAAGCCATATTGCCCAGCCCGAGGCCCATCTCTCTCTCCCTCCGCTGCGGCCCACAGCGGTCCAGCCCGCGCACGCGCCCGAAACCCCTCCCCACCGGTCGCCCGCACCTCTCCCTCATTCCTGCACTCGCTGACAGCGGGGCCCGCATCGTCTTCTTCCTCCGCAAGCCCCGCCCGAGCCAGATCACACTGGCCGCGCCGCTGAATCCTGTGATCCTCGGGATCCTCTCCCCGATTCGCCCCCTCCTCCAAGAACTCCTCCCCCTATAAATACCCCTCTCCCTCGACCCATTCCCCTCCTTTCCCCGCACCAAGAACCTCCGCTGCCTCCCCGATTTCTCGCCGGATCCGAGCGTCGCCACACTATTGTTGCCTTACCTCACCACCCTGACCACCTAGCCGCCACTTGGGATCACCACCGTAACCCCCTCGCTTGTCCGCACCTCCCCGTGCGCTCACGCGAGCCCGAAACCCACCGGAGCGCCGCCACTGCCGATGCTCGAACGTCACTGCCACCTCGACCTCGCCGCCGACCTCCTCCGTCAACCTACGACGCCGCCTCGACCACCGCTAGACTCGCCGTTGAACGCCTCGTCCGCTCGTGCTCTCGTCGGAGCTCTCTTACGACCGGAGCGCCGCCGACGTCCGAGCCGCATCGCCGGTGACCACCACCGCTGTAAGCTCCGACGACTCTCCCCCGCCGTTAGATCTTCACTATACGGCTTAGATTAGATGCAAACGAATAGGTAGGTTTTATGTATTAGATCGGTTTATTGCGGTTTTATTTATGGTTTATATTGGTTCAGATCGAACCGGGCCTCCTCCGGTTTTCTGCTTTAGCCGCACAGTCGTGGTTTTGTTAAGTTATGGCCGAGCGTTGTTTCGTTCAGATCGCCCACTGCTTAGGCCCAATAGCAGCCCGACGCGTAGTACCTGCCAGTTTTTTTGTTGTTCCTGTTTTAAAAACATAAATAGTTTCAATTTTAGATTGCTTATATATTTTAGTGTGTTTATCCAAATTGAGTGATTCTTTTTGCATTAGATTCAAAATTTCTTGAAGTTTCTGTTTGTGTAGATAACAAGTTTGAGTAGTTTAAATTTTGAGTTTGATGAAATTTGTTCAAATCACTAATTTGACCGTATCTTGAGTTTTATAAAATATTTTTGATTGATTCTTTTTGCTACGGTTTTGTTATTGTTTTGTCTATCCAGAGTCATATAGTGATTTATTTTTAGTTTATTTTAAATTAAGTTTTTTAGCAAAACAGTATTGCTTTAGTTCTAGTTTCGTTTTAGTCTTTTCTTTATTGTTTTTATTAGTTTTAAATTATTTCTTTTTGTCACTCTTGAAAATTTTAGTTTTGTTTCTGTTAGTCAACAAAAGAAAATTTTGTTTTTATTTTAAAAAATTGTTTTACTTAGTTTTGTATGAAAACTTGTTTAGGTCATAGTTAGTGTTTCATAAAAGCTTTTATTTGTTTCTTTTTGCTATTAAAATTTTATGAAAAATACTTTCTGTTAAAATTTGTTGTTTTATATTTTCTTTTCTGTTTATTTATTATATTAGTATTTTCTCTGTTGTTAAATTTTACTTAGGACAAAGCTATTTTGGGTTATGACTTAGAATTTTCTTTAGTACTCCCTCCGTCCCATAATGTAAGACGTTTTTTTGACACTACACTAGTATAAAAAAACGTCCTATATTATGGGACGGAGGGAGTAGTTTTCTTCTGTAGTTTTTATTGGTTTATTATTTTGTGTTCTTTGTTAATTGCATTTTATTTGTTGATTTTTTTGTGAGTGTTAGAAATTGCTTGCTAGTATGTTTGCTTATGTGAATACTATGTTTTACTATATAGATTTTCATCGGAGAGTTGCGTACAGTGCTATCAAGTTTTGCGAGAGCGATGTTATCTTGATCAAGTAATACTAGGCAAGTTCACTTTGACCATACTTTTCATACCAATGTTTTACTGCATTTAGTGTCACCATTCATAATCCCTCCAATAGTGTTATTGAATCTTGTAGTTGAGTAGAATGCATGAGGTAGGAACCCATCTCCCTGTTACCAATCCCAGGGCATTGTTTAGTTTCAATGCTACGCTATAGTAGACGGGGTTGGTATGAGTGTTCGGGAGTGGTGTGAGAATGGAGGACTCTATGTCGATGACGACAAATTCATGATGGCATAGGCAAAGACTGCATCTTCAGGACTTTCAAGACTTCAAGATTTCGAGACTCGAGACAAGAATTCAATACACACTAGTGGGTGAAGGACGGTTGACGGGCACCCTGGAGCAACCAGTGGATGGCCGGGATGCATGGAGAAGCGCCATGACATCTCACGGGAAGCTTCACCCAGACTCAAAGAGACGGAAGAATACTTCATGCCCGGAAGCTTACCTGTGCAACCGCAAGTCACTATGGGCTCTGGCTTGGTTGACCTTAGTGGTGACTCTGGCTGGGACGATGCTAGCAGATGTAGAACTATGGTAGGATTGGATGAGCACCGGACAGTGGTCAGGGGAACTCTTCGGAAGACCATGTTTCGGTCGTCTTGTTCTCAAACACCGTGAAGTGCGAGAACAGAAAAAGAGGGATCGAATCTTGCGGGTAAAGTGTACAAACCTCTGCAGAGGGTTAAAACCTAATCGATTAGCCGTGTCCCCGGTTACGGACAATTTGAGCGTCTGGACTTGGATCTATCTCGGAACTCTCAACACCGGACTGATAATTTAATTGTGGCCAACTTATGATGATTTGGATCTATCTCGGAACTCTCAACTATTGCGAGAGCGATATTATCTTCATGTTGCAGATATGTTTCTTCCGACGAGTAAGAGTACGGTACAGGGTTACAGTCTACACTCAACCTGCCGATGGCGTTGATGGGACTCCACACCCGATTGTTTATTTCCGCTGAGACTTATGAGGTATATATCAGTTTTACGTTATTTATACATGTGATTGCACTTTGATATATACATTGATGTACTGTGTGTGCCAGCATACCGATCCAGGGATGGCACAGATACACAGAGGCTTGACCGTCTGAGGTCGGGTCGCCACACCATTGGAGGAGTCACATACCAAGGAACAATCCCCCAAAGCAGTTTTTTGAATGGAGCTTTGAGCAAGGAGATCGAAAATGGCAGCAAAATGAGCTTTTACTCGGGTTTGAGCTAGTTAGTGATGTTTGTAGGAGGAAGAAGGAGTGTGTGGTAGCTGGAATAAGTGGAGGGAAGCCACTGTGGGCCCATGAGGCAGGAGGCATGCCCAGGGGGTAGGGCACGCCCTCCACCCTCGTGGCCAGGTGCTTGCTCCTCCCGCTGTGTTCTCAGTGCCAGATATTCTCAAATATTCCAGAAAAGAATCATATTTAAATTTTAGGGCATTTGGAGAACTTTTATTTTCGGGGTATTTTTTTGCATGGATAGTTCAGAAAACAGACATAAACTACTATTTTTGCTTTATTTAATATAAATAACAGAAAGTAAAAAGAGGGTACACAGAGTTGTGTTTTCTAAATTCATCCATCTCATGCTCATCAAAAGGAATCCACTAACAAGGTTGATCAGGTCTTGTTAACAAACTCATTCCGAAACATGGAACCGGAGAATTTTCGAATACCACTAGGTTACCTCAACGGGGATATGCACATCCCCAACAATAAGAATATCATATTTCTTCTTGACAGTAGGAAGAGGAAATTCAAACCTCCAAAAATAATCAATGGAATTTTTCTGATAGAGTTGATACTGTGGACTTGAGGTTGTTTCCTCGGAAAGTGTACCATATGCTCATTGCCATTAACATGAAAAGTGACATAGCCTTTGGTGCAATCAATAACAGCCCCTGTAGTATTCAAAAAGGGTCTTCCAAGAATAATAGACATACTATCGTCCTCGGGAATATCAAGAATAACAAAGTCCATTAAAATAGTAACATTTGCAACCACAACAGGCACATCCTCACAAATACCGACAGGTATAGCAGTTGATTTATCAGCCATTTGCAAAGATATTTCAGTAGTGTCAACTTATTCAGATCAAGTCTACGATATAAAGAGAGAGTCATAACACTAACACCGGCTCCAAGATCACATAAAGTAGTTTTAACATAGTTTCTTTTAATGGAGCATGGTATAGTTGGTACTCCGGGATCTCCTAGTTTCTTAGGTATTCCTCCCTTAAAAGTATAATTAGCAAGCATGGTGGAAATTTTAGCTTCCGGTATCTTTCTTTTAGCAACAATTTCTTTCATGTACTTAGCATAAGGATTCATTTTGAGCATATCAGTCAAACGCATACGCAAGAAGATAGGTCTAATCATTTCAGCAAAGCGCTCAAAATCCTCATCATCCTTTTTCTTGGATGGTTTAGGAGGAAAAGGCATGGATTTCTGGACCCATGGTTCTCTTTCCTTACCATGCTTCCTAGCAACAAAGTCTCTCTTATCATAACGTTGATTCTTTGATTGTGGGTTATCAAGATCAACGGCAGGTTCAATCTTTACTTCATTGTCATTACTAGGTTGAGCATCAACATGAACATAATTATTAACATTATCCCTAGGTTCATGCTCATTACCAGATTGTGTTTCAGCATCAGAAATAGAAATATCATTGGGATTCTTAGGTGTGTCAACAACAGGTTCACTAGAAGCATGCAAAGTCCTATCATTTTTCTTTTCCTTCGTTTTAGAAGGACTAGGTGCATCAATATTATTTCTCTGAGAATCTTGCTCAATTCTCTTAGGATGGCCCTCAGGATACAAAGGTTCCTGAGTCATTTTACCACCTCTAGTCATAACTCTAACAACTTTATCATTTTTCTTACTATTCAATTCATTGAGCAAATCATTCTGAGCTTTAAGTACTTGTTCTACTTGAGTGATAAACATAGAAGCATGTTTACTAATAAGTTTAAGTTCACCTTTAATATTAGCCATATAATCACCCAAGCGTTCAAGCATATCAGCATTGCGTTTTAATTCTCTACCAAAATAAGCATTGAAGTTTTCTTGCTTAACCATAAAGTTATCAAACTCATCTAAGCATGGGCTAGCAAACTTAGTAAATGGGATTTCAGCTTTATCATATCTATAGAGAGAATTTACCTTTACTACCTGTGTCGGGTTATCAAGACCATGTACTTCTTCAACAGGTGGTAAATTAAGACCATGTATTTCTTCAATAGGAGGTAAATTCTTAACATCTTCAGCTTTAATACCTTTTTCTTTCATAGATTTCTTTGCCTCTTGCATATCTTCAGGACTGAGAAATAGAATACCCCTTTTCTTCGGAGTTGGCTTAGGAGTTGGTTCAGGAATTGGATCAGGGATTGGATCAGGAAGTGTCTAATTATTTTCATTAGTCAACATATTATTCAATAAAATTTCAACTTCATCTGGTGTTCTTTCCCTGAAAACACAACCAGCACAACTATCTAGGTGGTCTCTGGAAGCACCGGTTAGTCCATTATAAAAGATATCAAGTATTTCATTTTTCTTAGGAGGATGACCAGGGAAAGCATTAAGTAATTGGAGAAGCCTCCCCCAAGCTTGTGGGAGACTCTCTTCTTCGATTTGCACAAAATTATATATTTCCCTTAAAGCAGCTTGTTTCTTATGAGCGGGGAAATATTTAGCAGAGAAGTAATAAATCATATCCTGGGGACTACGCACACAACCAGGATCAAGAGAATTAAACCATATCTTAGCATCACCCTTTAATGAGAATGGAAATAATTGAAGGATATAATAGTATCGAGTTTTCTCATCATTAGTGAACATGGTGGCTATATCATTTAATTTAGTAAGATGTGCCACAACAGTTTCATATTCATAGCCATAGAAAGGATCAGATTCAACTAAAGTAATTATCTCAGGATTAACAGAGAAATCATAATCCTTATCAGTAACAAAGATAGGTGAAGTAGCATAAGCAGGATCATATTTCATTCGAGCATTCAAAGTTTTTTGTTTCAGCTTAGCTAATAATTTCTTAAGATCACTCCTATCATTACAAGCAAGAAAATCTCTAGCAGTTTCTTCATCCATAACATAGCCCTCAGGCACAATAGGTAATTTATATCTAGGGGGAGAATCTTCATCATCACTTTCATCAATATTATCAGTTTCAATAATTTCATTCTCTCTAGCCCTAGCAAGTTGTTCATCAAGAAATTCACCAAGTGGCACAGTAGTATCAAGCATAGAAGTAGTTTCATCATAAGTATCATGCATAGCAGAAGTGGCATCATCAATAACATGCGACATATCAGAATTAATAGCAGAAGCAGGTTTAGGTGACGCAAGCTTACTCAAAATAGAAGGTGAATCCAGTGCAGAGCTAGATGGCAGTTCCTTACCTCCCCTCGTAGTTGAGGGATGAATCTTGGTTCTTGGATCTTGGATATTTCAAGTTCTTCATAATGATAAAAAGATATAAATCCCAAGTGACTCAAAGAATAGAGCTATGCTCCCCGGCAACGGCGCCAGAAAATAGTCTTGATAACCCACAAGTATAGGGGATCGCAACAGTTTTCGAGGGTAGAGTATTCAACCCAAATTTATTGATTCAACACAAGGGAAGCTGATAACCCACAAGTATAGGGGATCACAACTGTTTTCGATAAGTAAGAGTGTCGAACCCAATGAGGAGCTAAAGGCAAAACAAATATTCCTCTAGTTCTATCAACCACCGATACAACTCTACGCACGCTTGACGTTCGCTTTACCTAGAACAAGTATGAAACTAGAAGTACTTTGTAGGTGTTGTTGGGTAGGTTTGCAAGATAATAAAGAGCATGTAAATAAAAGCTAGGGGCTGTTTAGATAAAGACACAACTAAATTAGTTTTAGTAAAGAGCTTTTTGTTACGAGAAAGTTATTTGTCCCTAGGGAATCGATAACTAGACCGGTAATCATTATTGTAATTTTATATGAGGGAGAGGCATAAGCTAACATACTTTCTCTACTTGGATCATATGCACTTATGATTGGAACTCTAGCAAGCATCTGCAACTACTAAAGATCATTAAGGTAAAACCCAACCATAGCATTAAAGTATCAAGTCCTCTTTATCCCATACGCCACAACTCCCTTACTCGGGTTTGTGTTTCAGTCACTCATGCAACCCACTATAAGCGAATCATGAACGTATTGCAACACCCTACAGCGGGGATCCGTCACTCTTGCGCGACACAGAGAGCACCATAGGACAGCACCAATAATAAAACATGCAACTCAAACCAATCACGATCATCAAATAACCATAGGACAAAACGGATCTACTCAAACATCATATGATAGCCATACATCATTGGGAAAAAATATATAGCATTGAGCACCATGTTTAAGTAGAGATTACAGCGGGTAAGAGAGAGGTTACACCGCTGCATAGAGGGGGGAAGAGTTGGTGATGATGGCGGTGAAGTTGTTGGTGAAGATTGCGGTGATGATGATGGCCCCTGGTGGCACTCCGGTGCCACCGGAAGCGAGGGGGAGAGAGCCCCCCTCCTTCTTCTTCTTCGTTGACCTCGTACCTAGATGGGAGAAGGGTTTCCCCTCTGGTTCATGGCCTCCAAGGCGTGGGAGGGGCGAGAGCCCCTCCGAGATTGGATCTGTCTCTCTATCTCTCTCTGTTTCTACGTTCTTAGATTCTACCCTTTCACCGTTTCTTATATTCCCGGAGATCCGTAAATCCGATTGGGCTGAAATTTTAACACGATCTCTATCCGGATATTAGCTTTCTTGCAGCGAAAGAAGGGCATCAACCGCCTTACGGGGTGGCCACGAGGGTCAGGGGAGCGCCCCCTGCCTCGTGGGCCCCTCGAGCATTGCCTCGCATGGATTTTTCTTCCCAAAAATCATATATATTCCAAAAAAATCTCTATCGGTTTTTAATCCGTTTGGACTCTGTTTGATATGGATATTCTGCAAAACAAAAAACATGCAACAAATAGGAACTGGCACTGGGCACCGGATTAATATGTTAGTCCCAAAAATAGTATAAAAAGTTGTCAAAAGTATATGAAAGTTGTAGAATATTGGCATGGAACAATCAAAAATTATAGATACGACGGAGACGTATCAGGAGCCAAAGAATATTCTCAATTGTTAGCAGCTGAGTTTTCAATTCAACCACACCTGGATACTTAATATCTGCATCAAAGTATTTAGTAGCAAAGTAATATGATAGTAGTGGTAACGGTAGTAAAAGGTAACAGTAGCAAAAGTAATATTTTTGGTGTTTTGTAGTGATGATAACAATAGCAACGGAAAAGTAAATAGGCGAAGAACAATATATGGAAAGCTCGTAGGCAATGGATCAGTGATAGAGAATTATGCCGGATGCGGTTCATCATGTAACAGTCATAACCTAGGGTGACATAGAACTAGCTCCAGTTCATCAATGTAATGTAGGCATGTATTCCGAATATAGTCATACGTGCTTATGGAAAAGAACTTGCATGACATATTTTGTCCTACCCTCCCGTGGCAGTGGGGTCCTATTGGAAATTAAGGGATATTAAGGCCTCCTTTTAACAGAGTACCGGATCAAAGCATTAACACATAGTGAATACATGAACTCCTCAAACTACGGTCATCACCGGGAGTGTTCCCGATTCTTTTCACTTCGGGGTTGCCGGATCATAACACATAGTAGGTGACTATAGACTTGCAAGATAGGATCAAGAACTCTCATATATTGATGAAAACATAATAGGTTCAGATCTAAAATCATGGCACTCGGGCCCTAGTGACAAGCATTAAGCATAGCAAAGTCATAGCAACATCAATCTCAGAACATAGTGGATACTAGGGATCAAACCCTAACAAAACTAACTCGATTACATGATAAATCTCATCCAACCCATCACCATCCAGCAAGCCTACGATGGAATTACTCACGCACGGCGGTGAGCATCATGAAATTGGCGATGGAGGATGGTTGATGATGACGATGGCGACGGATTCCCCTCTTCGGAGCCCCGAACGGACTCCAAATCAGCCCTCCCGAGAGAGTTTAGGGCTTGGCGGCGGCTCCGTATCGTAAAATGCGATGAATCCTTCTCCCTGGTTTTCTCTCCCCGAAAGTGAATATATGGAGTCAAGGTTGAGGTCGGTGGAGCGTCAGGGGGCCCACGAGGCAGGGAGAGCGCCCAGGGGGTAGGGCGCCCCCCACCCTCGTGGGCAGGTGGTGCCCCCCTGATGTGGATTCTTCTTCCAGTTTTTTTTTATATATTCCAAAATAATTCTCCATTGATTTTCAGGTCATTCCGAGAACTTTTATTTCTGCACAAAAATAACACCATGGCAATTCTGCTGAAAACAACGTCGGTCCGGGTTAGTTCCATTCAAATCATGCAAGTTAGAGTCCAAAGCAAGGGCAAAAGTGTTTGGAAAAGTAGATACGACGAAGACGTATCATTAAGCGTGCGGACCCTACGGGTTCGAGAACTATGTAGACATGACCGAGACACCTCTCCGGTCAATAACCAATAGCAAAACCTGGATGCTCATATTGGTTCCCACATATTCTAAGAAGATCTTTATCGGTCAAACCGTTATGACAACATACGCTATTCCCTTTGTCATCGGTGTATTACTTGCCCGAGATTCGATCGTCGGTATCTCCATACCTAGTTCAATCTCGTTACTGGCAAGTCTCTTTACTCGTTCCGTAATGCATCATCCCACAACTAACTCATTAGTCACATTGCTTGCAAGGCTTATTATGATGTGCATTATCGAGAGGGCCCAGAGATACCTCTCCGATACTCGGAGTGACAAATCCTAATCTCGATCTATGTCAATCCAAAAAACACCTTCGGAGACACCTATAGAGCATCTTTATAATCGCCCAGTTATGTTGTGACGTTTGATAACACACAAGGTGTTCCCTGGTATTTGGGAGTTGCATAATCTCATAGTCAAAGGAATATGTATAAGTCATGAAGAAAGCAATAGCAATAAAACTTAACGATCGTTATGCTAAGCTAATGGATGGGTCTTGTCCATCACATCATTCTCCTAATAATGTGATCATGTTCATCAAATGACAACACATGTCTATGGTTAGGAAACTTAACCATCTTTGATTAACGAGCTAGTCTAGTAGAGGCTTACTAGGGACACCGTGTTTTGTCTATGTATCCACACATGTATCAAGTTTCCGGTTAATACAATTCTAGCATGAATAATAAAAATTTATAATGATATAAGGAAATATAAATAACAACTTTATTATTGCATCTAGGCCATACTTTCCTCAGTCTCCCACTTGCACTAGAGTCAATAATCTAGTTCACATCGCCATGTGATTTAACACCAATAGTTCACATCACCATGTGACCAACACCCAAAGGGTTTACTAGAGTCAATAATCTAGTTCACATGACCATGTGATTAACACCCAAAGACTACTAAGGTGTGATCATGTTTTGCTTGTGAGAGACGTTTAGTCAACGGGTCTGCCACATTCAGATCCGTATGTATTTTGCAAATTTCTATGTCTACAATGCTCTGCATGGAGCCACTCTAGCTAATTGCTCCCACTTTTAATATGTATCCAGATTGAGACTCAGAGTCATCCAAATCAGTGTGAAAGCTTGCATCGATGTAACTCTTTACGATGAACTCTTTATCACCTCCATAACCAAGAAATATTTCCTCAGTCCTCTAAGGATAATTTTGACTGGTGTCCAGTGATCTACTCCTAGATCACTATTGTACCCCTTTGCCAAACTCATGTCAAGGTTCACAATAGGTCTTGTATACAGCATGGCATACTTACATTCTCTCTCTATCTTCTGTCATGTTCGGGTTTTGATTCTTACTCAACTTCATACCTTACAACTCAGGAAAGAACTCCTTCTTTGACTAATCCATTTTGAACTCCTTCAAAATCTTATCAAGGTATGTATGATGTCTACTACACAACCTTCTTCTTGTAGACGTTGTTGGGCCTCCAAGTGCAGAGGTTTGTAGGACAGTAGCAAATTTCCCTCAAGTGGATGACCTAAGGGTTATCAATTTGTGGGAGGCATAGGATGAAGATGGTCTCTCTCAAACAACCCTGCAACCAAATAACAAAGAGTCTCTTGTGTCCCCAACACACCCAATACAACGGTAAATTGTATAGGTGCACTAGTTCGGCGAAGAGATGGTGATACAAGTGCAATATGGATGGTAGATATAGGTTTTTGTAATCTGAAAATATAAAAACAGCAAGGTAACTAATGATAAAAGTGAGCACAAACGGTATTGCAATGCTTCGAAACAAGGCCTAGGGTTCATACTTTCACTAGTGCAAGTTCTTTCAACAATAATAACATAATTGGATCATATAACTATCCCTCAACATGCAACAAAGAGTCACTCCAAAGTCACTAATAGCGGAGAACAAACGAAGAGATTATGGTAGGGTACGAAACCACCTCAAAGTTATTCTTTCTGATCGATCTATTCCCGAGTCGATAGTAAAATATCACGAAGCTATTCTTTCTGTTCGATCTATTATAGAGTTAATACTAGAATAACACTTTAAGACACAAATCAACCAAAACCCTAATGTTACCTAGATAATCCAATGTCACCTCAAGTATCCGTGGGTATGATTATATGATATGCATCACGCAATCTCAGATTCATCTATTCAACCAACACAAAGAACTTCAAAGAGTGCCCCAAAGTTTCTACCGGAGAGTCAAGACGAAAACGTGTGCCAACCCCTATGCATAAGTTGACGAGGTCACGGAACTCACAAGTTGATCACCAAAACATACATCAAGTGGATCACATGATATCCCATTGTCACCACAGATAAGCACATGCAAGACGTACATCAAGTGTTCTCAAATCCTTAAAGACTCAATCCGATGAGATAACTTCAAAGGGAAAACTCAATCCATTACAAGAGAGTAGAGGGGGAGAAACATCATAAGATCCAAATATAATAGCAAAGCTCACGATACATCAAGATCGTGCCGACTCAAGAACACGAGAGAGAGATCAAACACATTGCTACTGGTACATACCCTCAGTCCCGAGGGTGAACTACTCCCTCCTCGTCATGGAGAGCACCGGGATGATGAAGATGGCCACCGGAGAGGGATTCCCCCCTCCGGCAGGGTGTCGGAACATGTCTAGATTGGTTTTCGGTGGCTAGGGAGGCTTCTGGCAGTGGAACTCCCGATCTATTTTGTTTGGAAGTTTTGGGTTATATAAGAAGTGTTGGAGTCAGGGACAAGTCAGGAGGGTTCCCGAGGCGGCCACGAGGCAGGGGGCGCGCCCCCACCCTCGTGGTGACCTCAGGACTCTTCTAGCCCACGCCCGGTATTCCGTGGGCTTCTTCTGGTCCAAAAATGATATCCGTGAAGTTTCAGGTCAATTGGACTCCGTTTGATTTTCCTTTTCTATGATAGTTAAAAACAAGGAAAAAAACAGAAACTGGCACTGGGCTCTAGGTTAATAGGTTAGTCCCAAAAATCATATAAAATAGCATATTAATGCATATAAAACATCCAAGGTTGATAATATAATAGCATGGAATAATCAAAAATTATAGATACGTTGGAGACGTATCAAGCATCCCCAAGCTTAATTCCTGCTCGTCCTCGAGTAGGTAAATGATAAAAACAGAATTTTTGATGTGGAATGCTACCTACCATATTTATCCATGTAATTCTCTTTATTGTGGCAAGAATATTCAGATCCGAAAGATTCAAGACAAAAGTTTAATATTGACATAAAAATAATAATACTACAAGCATACTAACAAAGTAATCATGTCTTCCCAAAATAACATGGCCAAAAAAGCTATCCCTACAAAACCATATAGTCTGGCTATGCTCTATCTTCATCACACAAAATATTTAAAATATTTAAATCATGCACAACCCCGATGACAAGCCAAGCAATTGTTTCATACTTTTGATGTTCTCAAACTTTTTCAATCTTCACGCAATATATGAGCGTGAGCCATGGATATAGCACTATGGTGAAATAGAATGGTGGTTGTGGAGAATAAAAAAACGAGAAGATAGTCTCACATCAACTAGGCATATCAACGTGCTATGGAGATGCCCATTAATAGATATCAATGTGAGTGGGTAGGGATTGCCATGCAACGGATGCACCAGAGCTATAAGTGTATGAAAGCTCAACAAAAAGAAACTAAGTGGGTATGCATCCAACTTGCTTGCTCACGAAGACCTAGGGCAATTTGAGGAAGCCCATCATTGGAATATACAAGCCAAGTTCTATAATGTAAAATTCCCACTAGTTTATGAAAGTGACAACATAAGAGACTCTCTATCATGAAGATCATGGTGCTACTGTGAAGCACAAGTGTGGTAAAAGGATAGTAGCATTGCCCCTACTCTCTTTTTCTCTCATGTTTTTTTATTTGGGCCTTTCTCTTTTTTTATGGCCTATTTTTTATTTTTATTTTATTTTTCATCCGGAGTCTCATCCCGACTTGTGAGGGAATCATAGTCTCCATCATCCTTTCCTCACTTGGGACAATGCTCTAATAATGATGATCATCACACTTTTATTTACTTACAACTCAAGAATTACAACTCAATTCTTATAACAAAATATGACTCTATATGAATGGCTCCGGCGGTGTACCGAGATGTGCAATGACTCATGAGTGACATGTATGAAAGAATTATGAATGGTGCCTTTGCCACAAATACGACGTCAACTACATGATCATGCAAAGCAATATGACAATGATGGAGCGTGTCATAATAAACGGAACGGTGGAAAGTTGCATGGCAATATATCTCGGAATGGCTATGGAAATGACATAATATGTAGGTATGGTGGCTGTTTTGAGGAAGATATATGGTGGGTTTATGGTACCGACGAAAGTTACGCGGTACTAGAGAGGCTAGCAATGGTGGAAGGGTGAGAGTGCATATAATCCATGGACTCAACATTAGTCATAAAGAACTCACATACTTATTGCAAAAATCTATTAGTCATCAAAACAAAGTACTACGTGCATGCTCCTAGGGGGATAGATTGGTAGGAAAAGACCATCGCTCGTCCCCGACCGCCACTCATTAGGAAGACAATCAATAAATAAATCATGCTCCGACTTCATCACATAACGGTTCACCATACCTGCATGCTACGGGAATCACAATCTTCAACACAAGTATTTCTCAAATTCACAACTACTCAACTAGCATAACTCTAATATCACCATCTCCATATCTCAAAACAATCATCAAGTATCAAACTTCTCATAGTATTCAATGCACTTTATACGAAAGTTTTTATTATATCCCTCTTGGATGCCTGTCATATTAGGACTAAATTCATAACCAAAGCAAATTACCATGCTGTTCTAAAGACTCTCAAAATAATATAAGTGAAGCTCGAGAGTTCATCTATTTCTTCAAAATAAAACCACCGCCGTGCTCTAAAACGATATAAGTGAAGCACTAGAGCAAATGACAAACTCCTCCAAAAGATATAAGTGAAGATCAATGAGTATTCGAATAATTATGCAACTATGTGAAGACTCTCTAACATTTAAGAATTTCAGATCTTGGTATTTTATTCAAACAGCAAGCAAAACAAAATAAAATAAAATGACGCTCCAAGCAAAACACATATCATGTGGTGAATAAAAATATAGCTCCAAGTAAAGTTACCGATGAACGAAGAAGAAAGAGGGGATGCCATCCGGGGCATCCCCAAGCTTAGGCTCTTGCCACTCCTTATTCCATAATCCATCGAATCTTTACCCAAAACTTGAAAACTTCACAACACAAAACTTAACAGAAAACTCGTAAGCTCCGTTAGTATAAGAAAATAAATCACCACTTAGGTACTGTTGTGAACTCATTATAAATTCATATTGGTGTAATATCTACTGTATTACAACTTATGTATGGTTTATACCCTCCTATACTACTCATAGATTCATCAAAATAAGCAAACAACACATAGAAAACAGAATCTGTCAAAGACAGAACAGTCTGTAGTAATATGGATCAAACGTATACTTATGGAACCCAAAAAATTCTAAAATAAATTTCTGGACGTGAGGAATTTATCTATTAATCATCTGCAAAAATAATTAAATAAATATCACTCTCTAATAAAAAATGGCAGCAAATCTCGTGAGTGCTAAAGTTTCTGTTTTTTACAGCATGATCGCAAAGACTTTCCCCAAGTCTTCCCAAAGGTTCTACTTGGCACAAACACTAATTAAAAGCATAAAAATTCAATCATAATAGAGTCTAGATGAATTATTTATTACTAAACAGGAACAAAAAATTAAGTTGGGTTGCCACCCAACAAGCGCTATCGTTTAACGCCCCTAGCTAGGCATGATAATTTCAATGATGCTCACATAAAAGATAAGAATTGTAACATAAAGAGAGCATCATGAAGAATATGACTAGCACATTTAAGTCTAACCCACTTCCTATGCATAGGTATTTTGTGAGCAAACAACTTATGGGAACAATAATCAACTAGCATAGGAAGGCAAAACAAGCATAACTTCAAAACTTTAAGCACATAGAGAGGAAACTTGATATTATTGCAATTTCTACAAGCATATATTCCTCCCTCATAATAATTTTCAGTAGCTTCATGAATGAATTCAACAATATAACTATCACATAAAGCATTCTTTTCATGATCTACAAGCATAGAAATTTTATTACTCTCCACATAAGCAAAATTCTTCTCATTCGGAATAGTGGGACTATCATAAGAAACTCGAATCCTATAAATTGTTTCCATATTAAAAGAGTAATGTTCAGAAAAGGGGTAGTCATAATCATGAAAAGTTTTATAAATATAATCATCGTTACTTTTTATAGCATAAGTATCATCACAATAATCATCATAGGTAGCAACATTGTTCTCATCATAATCAATTGAAACCTCTTCCAAGACAGTGGAATCATTACTAAATAAAGTCATGACCTCTCCAAATCCACTTTCATCAATATAATCATCATAATTAGTATTGTGGATATTCAAGGATTTCATACAAACAACATTGCAATCATACTCATCATTCAAAGATTTAGTTCCAAACATTTTATAGACTTCTTCTTCTAGCATTTGAGCACAATTTTCCTTTTCATCATTCTCATGAAAAATATTGAAAAGATGAAGCGTATGAGGCAAATGCAATTCCATTTTTTTGTAGTTTTCTTTTATAAATTAAACTAGTGCTAAAACAAGAAACTAAAAGATTCTATTGCAAGATCTAAAGATATACCTTCAAGCACTCACCTCCTTGGCAACGGCGCCAAAAAAGAGCTTGATGTCTACTACACAACCTTCTTCTTGTAGACGTTGTTGGGCCTCCAAGTGCAGAGGTTTGTAGGACAGTAGCAAATTTCCCTCAAGTGGATGACCTAAGGTTTATCAATCCGTGGGAGGCGTAGGATGAAGATGGTCTCTCTCAAACAACCCTGCAACCAAATAACAAAGAGTCTCTTGTGTCCTCAACACACCCAATACAATGGTAAATTGTATAGGTGCACTAGTTCGGCGAAGAGATGGTGATACAAGTGCAATATGGATGGTAGATATAGGTTTTTGTAATCTGAAAATATAAAAACAGCAAGGTAACTAATGATAAAAGTGAGCACAAACGGTATTTCAATGCTTCGAAACAAGGCCTAGGGTTCATACTTTCACTATTGCAAGTTCTCTCAACAATAATAACATAATTCGGTCATATAACTATCCCTCAACATGCAACCAAAAGTCACTCCAAAGTCACTAATAGTGGAGAACAAACGAAGAGATTATGGTAGGGTACGAAACCACCTCAAAGTTATTCTTTCTGATCGATCTATTCAAGAGTCCGTAGTAAAATATCACGAAGCTATTCCTTTCGTTCAATCTATTATAGAGTCCGTACTAGAATAACACCTTAAGACACAAATCAATCAAAACCCTAATGTCACCTAGGTACTCCAATGTCACCTCAAGTATCCGTGGGTATGATTATACGATATGCATCACACAATGTCAAATTCATCTATTCAACCAACACAAAGAACTTCAAAGAGTGCCCCAAAGTTTCTACCGAAGAGTCAAGACGAAAACGTGTGCCAACCCCTATGAATAAGTTCACGAGGTCACGGAACTCGCAAGTTGATCACCAAAACATACATCAAGTGGATCACATGATATCCCATTGTCACCACAGATAAGCACGTGCAAGACATACATCAAGTGTTCTCAAATCCTTAAAGACTCAATCCGATAAGATAACTTCAAAGGGAAAACTCAATCCATTACAAGAGAGTAGAGGGGGAGTGATACGTCTGTATCGTATCTACTTTTCCAAACACGTTTGCCCTTGTTTTGGACTCTAACTTGCATGATTTGAATGGAACTAACCCGGACTGACGCTGTTTTCAGCAGAATTGCCATGGTGTTATTTATGTGCAGAAACAAAAGTTCTCGGAATGACCTGAAACTTCACGGAACGTCTTTTTGGAAATAATAAAAAGTCCTTGCAAAAGATGAAGACCAGGGGGGCACACCCTAGCCACGAGAGTGGGGGGCGCGCCTGCCCCCTGGGCGCGCCCCCTACCTCGTGGGCCCCCTGGAGCTCCTCCGACCTCAACTCCAACTCTATATATTTGCTTTCGGGGAGAAAAAAATAAGAGAGAAGGATTCATCGCGTTTTACGATATGGAGCCGCCGCCAAGCCCTAAAACCTCTCGGGAGGGCTGATCTGGAGTCCGTTCGGGGCTCCGGAGAGGGGAATCCGTCGCCATCGTCATCATCAACCATCCTCCATCACCAATTTCATGATGCTCACCGCCGTGCGTGAGTAATTCCATCGTAGGCTTGCTAAACAGTGATGGGTTGGATGAGATTTATCATGTAATCGAGTTAGTTTTGTTAGGGTTTGATCCCTAGTATCCACTATGTTCTGAGATTGATGTTGCTATGAATTTTCTATGCTTAATGCTTGTCACTAGGGCCCGAGTGCCATGATTTCAGATTTGAACCTATTATGTTTCCATCAATATATGAGAGTTCTTGATCCTATCTTGCAAGTCTATTGTCACCTACTATGTGTTATGATCCCGCAAACCCGAAGTGACAATAATCGGGACCACTCCCGGTGATGACCGTAGTTTGAGGAGTTCATGTATTCACTATGTGCTAATGCTTTGTTCCGGTACTCTATTAAAAGGAGGCCTTAATATCCCTTAGTTTCCATTAGGACCCCGCTGCCACAGGAGGGTAGGACAAAAGATGTCATGCAAGTTCTTTTCCACAAGCACGTATGACTATATTCGAAATACATGCCTACATTACATTGATGAATTGGAGCTAGTTCTGTGTCGCCCAAGGTTATGACTGTTACATGATGAGCAACATCCGGCATAATTCTCTATCACCGATCCATTGCCTACGAGCTTTCCATATATTGTTCTTCGCTTATTTACCTTTCCGTTGCTATTGTTACAACCATTACAAAATTCCAAAAACAATACTTTTGCTATCATTACCTTTTGCTACCGTTACCACTACTATCATATTACTTTGCTACTAAACACTTTGCTGCAGATATTAAGTTTCCAGGTGTGGTTGAATTGACAACTCAACTGCTAATACTTGAGAATATTCTTTGGCTCCCCTTGTGTCGAATCAATAAATTTGGGTTGAATACTCTACCCTCGAAAACTGTTGCGATTCCCTATACTTGTGGGTTATCAAGACTATTTTCTGGCGCCGTTGCCGGGGAGCATAACTCTATTCTTTGAGTCACTTGGGATTTATATCTGCTTATCATTATGAAGAACTTCAGAGATCCAAAAACCAAGACTTATCCCTCAACTATGAGGGGAGCTAAGGAACTACCATCTAGCTTTGCACTTGATTCACCTTCTATTTTGAGTAAGCTTGTGACACCTAAACCTGCTTCTGCTATTTGTTCTGATATGTCACATGTTATTGATGATGCCACTTCTGCTATGCATGATACTTATGATGAAACTACTTCTATGCTTGATACTACTATGCCACTTGGTGAATTTCTTGATGAACAACTTTCTAGGGTTAGAGAGAATGAAATTATTGAAACTGATAATATTGATGAAAGTGATGATGAAGACTCTCCCCCTTATAAATATGAATCGCATGTTATTCCTGAGGGTTATGTTTTGGAAAAAGAAGCTGCTCTAGCTATTTTAGCTTACAAAGCTAGATACGAGCTCAAGATGTTATTAGCTAAATGGAAGCAGCAATCTCTTAATGCTAGAATGAAACCTGGCCCTGATTTTGCTACTTCACCTATCTGTGTTACTGATAAGGATTATGAATTCTCTGTTGATCCTGATATAATTACTTTGGTTGAATCTGATCCTTTTCATGGCTATGAATCTGAAACTGTTGTGGCACATCTTACTAAATTAAATGGTATAGCCACCCTATTCACTAATGATGAGAAATCTCGCTACCTTTATATCCTTAAAATATTTCCGTTCTCATTAAAGAGTGATGCTAACATATGGTTTAATTCTCTGGATCCTGGTTGTGTGCGCAGTCCTCAGGATATGATTTATTACTTCTCTGCTAAATATTTCCTTGCTCATAAGAAACAAGTTGCTTTCAGGGATATATATAATTTTGTGCAAATTGAAGAAGAGAGTCTCCCACAAGCTTGGGGGAGGCTTCTCAAGTTACTTAATGCTTTGCCTGATCATCCTCTTAAGAAAAATAAAATACTTGATATCTTTTATAATGGACTAACCGATGCTTCCAAAGATTACCTGGATAGTTGTGCTGGTTCTGATTTCAGGGAAAGAATACCGGATGAAGATGAAATTCTAAAGAATAATATGTTGACAAATGAAAATAATTGGACACCTCCAGAGCCAATTCCTGAGCCTATTCCTAAACCAACTCCGAAAAAGAGAGGTGTTCTATTTCTCAGTCCTGAAGATATGCAAGAGGCAAAGAAATCTATGAAAGAAAAGGGTATAAAACCTGAAGATGTTAAGAATTTACCACCTATTGAAGAAATACATGGGCTTAATTTACCGCCTATTGAAGAAACATATGATCTTAATCCATCACCTATTGAAGAAACTCATGGTCTTGATAACCCGACATAGGTAGTAAAGGTAAAATTCTCACTATAGATACGATAAAGCTGAAATCCCTCCTACTAAGGTTGCTAGCCAATGTTTGGATGAATTTGATAAGTTTATGGTTAAGCAAGAAGATTTTAATGCTTATTTTGGTAGACAGTTAAAACAAAATGCTTATATGATTGAACACTTGGGTGATTATATGGCTAATGTTAAAGGTGAACTTAAACTTATTAGTAAACATGCTTCTATGGTTACCACTCAAGTAGAACAAGTACTTAAAGCTCAAAATGATTTGCTCAATGAATTGAATAGTAAGAATAATGACTGCTGTTAGAGTGGCTACTAGAACCGGTAAAATGACTCAGGAACCTTTGTATCCTGAAGGCCACCCTAAGAGAATTGAACAAGATTCTCAGAGAAATAATATTGATGCACCTAGTCCTTCCAAAAAGAAGAAAAAGAAAAATGATAGGACTTTGCATGCTTCTAGTGAACCTATTGCCGAACCACCTGGGAATCCAAATGATATTTCTATTTCTGATGCTGAAACACAATCTGGTAATGAACATGAAACTAGTGATAATGTTAATGATAATGTTCATGTTGATGCCCAACCTAGCAATCATAAGGATATAGAAATTGAACCTGCTATTCATCTTGATAACCCACAATCAAAGAATCAATGTTATGATAAGAAAGACTTTGTTGCTAGGAAACACGGTAAGGAAAGAGAGCCTTGGGTTCAGAAACCCATGCCTTTTCCTCCCAAACCATCCAAGAAAAAGGATGATGAGGATTTTGAGCGCTTTGCTAAAATGATTAGACCTATCTTTTTGCGTATGCGATTAACTGATATGCTTAAAATGAATCCTTATGCTAAGTACATGAAAGAAATTGTCACTAATAAAAGGAAGATACCGGAAGCTGAAATTTCCCCCATGCTTGCAAATTATACTTTTAAGGGTGGAATACCAAAGAAACTTGGAGATCCAGTAGTACCTACTATACCATGCTCCATTAAAAGAAACTATGTTAAAACTGCTTTATGTGATCTTGGAGCCGGTGTTAGTGTTATGCCTCTCTCTTTATATCGTAGACTTGATTTGAATAAGTTGACACCTACTGAAATATCTTTGCAAATGGCTGATAAATCCACTGCTATACCTGTCGATATATGTGAGCATGTGCCTGTTGTGGTTGCAAATGTTACTATTTTAACGGACTTTGTTATTCTTGATATTCCCGAGGACGATAGTATGTCTATTATTCTTGGAAGACCCTTTTTGAATACTGCAGGGGCTGTTATTGATTGCAACAAAGGCAATATCACTTTTCATGTTAATGGTAATGAGCATACGGTACACTTTCCGAGGAAACAACCTCAAGTTCATAGTATCAACTCTATTGGAAAAATTCCATCGATTATATTTGGAGGTTTTGAATTTCATCTTCCTACTATCAAGAAGAAATATGATATTCTTATTATTGGGGATGTGCATATCCCCGTTGAGGTAACATAGTGTTATTTGAAATTTCTCCGGTTCCATGTTATTCGGAATGAGTTCGTTAACAAGACTTGATCAACCTTGTTAGTGGATTCCTTTTGATGAGCATGAGATGGATGAAACTAGAAGGCACAACCTTCTGTACCCTCCTTTTACTTTCGGTTATTTAGTTGAAACAAAGTAAAAATAGTATTTTTCTATCTATTTTCTGACTTATCCGTGCAATATAAAAATACCCCGAAAATAAAAGTTCTCCAAATGCCCTGAAATTTAAATATGATTTTTTTCTGGAATATTTGAGAATATTTGGCACTGAGAACACAGCACGGGGGGCATCCACCTGGTCACCATGGTGGAGGGCGCGCCCTACCCCCCTGGGCGCGCCCCCTGCCTCGTGGGCCCACGGTGGCCCTCCTCCACTTATTCCTGCACCCACACACTCCTTCTTCCTCCCACAAACACCAATATCCAGCTCAAGCACGACTTCTAGCTCAAAGCACCTCTCACAAAACTGCTCGGGGGATTGTTCCTCGGTATGTGACTCCTCAATTGGTCCAATTAGTTTTTTGTTCTAGTGCTTTATTCATTGCATATTTTTGCTGCTTAGGTGACCCTGTTCTTAAGCTTGCATGTCAAATTTATATGGTCAAAAGTAGTTTTGATGCATGATATAGGCTCTAGGCACTTGTAGGAGTTGTTGCTATCAATTTTGGTTGAGCTTGGCTCACTTTTATTTGAAGTTACTAAAAATTTCAGAATTTTTCAGAAAATAATGAAGAGATTTTTGAGGGGCTCATCGAGCCGAAGCTCGAAGGAAAAGCAAAATGAAGAAGCAAAGAAGCCCAAATATAATCCGCGTCGCACCGTGGAGAATGCAGGCCTCACCGACTTCCTCTGCGATCAATGCGAACAGCCAGTAACTCGTCTCGCCGGAGGACATTCACGCTTACCGGAACCCTATATCAGCCACAGAGCCAGAGTCAAAACCACAAGTTGATCCTCCACGATAGTCTAATTACCAGTGGGACCCGGAGATGATTGCCAACCAGTGGCAATCGGAGTCTTCTTATTTGCAGTACGACCCCAACTATTATTATGGGTATCCGCCAGGCCAGCCGTGGCCATAGACCAACTTAGGCCAAAAGCCTAAGCTTGGGGGAGTACGTATTTCTCACCGACATTACATTTATGTTCACACACTCATTGTTAGATGTCGGTGCTCATACTTTTTCATTGTATCATCCAAGCTAGTTTATTTCCTTTTTATGCTTTCTTCTTGTGTGTTTAATAAACCTTAAGAAAAACCAAAAAATTAGTTGTAGATTTTAGCTAGTTTTAATTTCCATGCTTGTAGTAGTAATTAAAAAGAAAGCCCAAAAAGATTGCCTCTTCTTCTTTTTGCTTGTTGGGAGCTTTCCCGTGTAAATAGTTTTATTTCTTCTCTTTTCTTTGGGGGTCGATAGGAGAAGACCATAATTAAATTGATGAAGTGGCTCTTATATGCATTATTGTTGATCTAACAAAAGAGCCCATATTGCCTTGTATCCTCCTGTTTATTAAATGCTTGCAGATTCCAGCTTAGTCCAATGCACGTGCATTGTTCGGTCGTGCAAGTGAAAGGCAATTATGACGATATATGATGGACTGACTGAGATGAGAAAAGCTGGTATGAACTCGACCTCTCTTGTTTTTGTAAATATGATTAGTTCATCGTTCCTGATTCAGCCTATTATGAATAAATATGTTTGCAATGAAAACTAGAGATCATAGTTTCTTGTGTCATGCTTAATTAGCTAGGACCTTATAATGGTTTACCTTGCATGCCAACATGCTATTAAAATGGTTGTGATGTGGTATGATAGGGTGGTATCCTCTTTTGAACGATTCGAGTGGCTTGACTTGGCACATGTTCACGCATGTAGTTGAAACAAAATCAACATAGCCTTCACAATATTTATGTTCATGGTGGATTATATCCTACTCATGCTTGCATTCGGTGTTGATTAATTTTAATGCATGTTCATGACTGTTGTCGCTCTCTAGCTGGTCGCTTCCCAGTCCTTTTCTAGCCTTCACCTGTACTAAGCGGGAATACTGCTTGTGCATCCAACTCCTTAAACCCCAAAGTTATTCCATATGAGTCCACCATACCTACCTATATACGGTATCTACCTGCCGTTCCAAGTAAATTTGTATGTGCCAAACTCTAAACCTTCAAATAAATATCATGTTTTGTATGCTCGAATAGCTCATGTATCAACTAGGGTTGTCCGTATCTTCCATGTTAGGCGGGTTATTCTCAAGAGGAGTAGACTCCGCTCCTCACTCACGAGAAAATGGCTGGTCACTGGGATGCCCAGTCCCATGCTTTATGCAAATCAAATCAAAATGATTGCAAACAAAACTCCCCCTGGCACTCTTGTTAGTTGGAGGCACTCGCTGTTTCGAGCAAGCCATGGGTTGATGCTTATTGCTGGAGTGGGAGTATAAACTTTACCATTCTGTTTGGGAACCGCCTCTAATGTGTGTAGCATGGAAGACATTGCCATCTCTTGGTTGTTATGTTGACAATGAAAGTATACCGCTCAAAATATTATTCACCTCTATTTCAAAACCGAGCTCTGGCACCTCTACAAATCCCTGCTTCCCTCTGCGAAGGACCTATCTATTTACTTTCATATTGAGTCATCACCCTCTTATTAAAAAGCACCAGTTGGAGAGCACCGCTATCATTTGCACCATGAATTAGAATGTCTAGCCAGTCCTTGATCTTTAAAGGTGCTCTACATTTATGTTTTGTGGTCTCAGAAAGGGCTAGCGAGATACCATATTGTTATATCATATTATGATTGTTTTGAGAAAGTGTTGTCATCCGAGATTTATTATTATTGCTCGCTAGTTGATTATGCCATTGATATGAGTAAACATGATACCTAACCGTTATTGTGAATATGGTTAGTTTATAATCTTTGCTGAAAACTTGAATGCTGGCTTTACATATTTACAACAACAAGAGCAAACGAAGTTTGTAAAAGTTTTTCTTTATCACTTTCACTTTATCAACTGAATTGCTTGAGGACAAGCAAAGGTTTAAGCTTGGGGGAGTTGATACGTGTCCGTCGTATCTACTTTTCCAAACACTTTTGCCCTTGTTTTGGACTCTAACTTGCATGATTTGAAAGGAACTAACCCGGACTGACGCTATTTTTAGCAGAATTGCCAAGGTGTTATTTATGTGCTGAAACAAAAGTTCTCGGAATGACCAGAAACTTCACGGAACGTCCTTTTGGAAATAATAAAAAATCCCTAGCCGCGACGGTGGGGGGGCGCGCCTGCCCCCCTGGGCGCGCCCCCCCTACCTCGTGGCCCCCCTGGAGCTCCTCCGACCTCAACTCCAACTCTATATATTTGCTTTTGGGGAGAAAAAAAATAAGAGAAAAGGATTCATTGCGTTTTACAATACGGAGTCGCCGCCAAGCCCTAAAACCTCTCGGGAGGGCTGATCTGGAGTCCGTTCGGGGCTTCGGATAGGGGAATCCGTCGCCATCGTCATCATCAACCATCCTCCATCACCAATTTAATGATGCTCACCACCGTGCGTGGGTAATTCCATCGTAGGCTTGCTACACGGTGATGGGATGGATGAGATTTATCATGTAATCGAGTTAGTTTTGTTAGGGTTTGATCCCTAGTATCCACTATGTTCTGAGATTGATGTTGCTATGACTTTGCTATGCTTAATGCTTGTCACTAGGGCCCGAGTGCCATGATTTTAGATCTGAACCTATTATGTCTCCATCAATATATGAGAGTTCTTGATCCTATCTTGCAAGTCTATAGTCACCTACTATGTGTTGTGATCCGGCAACCCCGAAGTGACAATAATCGGGACCACTCCCGGTGATGACTGTAGTTTGAGGAGTTCATGTATTCACTATGTGCTAATGCTTTGTTCCGGTACTCTATTAAAAGGAGGCCTTAATATCCCTTAGTTTCCATTAGGACCCCGCCGCCATGAGAGGGTAGGACAAAAGATGTCATGCAAGTTCTTTTCCATAAGCACGTATGACTATATTCGGAATACATGCCTACATTACATTGATGAATTGGAGCTAGTTCTGTGTCGCCCAAGGTTATGACTGTTACATGATGAACCACATCCGGCATAATTCTGTGCTCAGGTGTCATCCCTGGATCAGTAATCTTGACACCACATAGTACTCGGAGGATTTATAACAGAGTAGCAATCACACACTTATTACATCGAGTGTCTCAATAGAGAACTTATTACAAAAATATGGCTTAAGGCCATCTAATAAGGATAACAACGGAAGGCTTGGAAGATAAGTGAGTCCATCAACTCCAACGACATCACTGAGTATAGAACCATGACCTAAAAATCCTTAATCGTCGTCTAAAAAGTCTGCAACATTAACGTTGCAGCTCGAAACGGGTCAGCCCATGGAATATGCTGGCAAAGTAACACATAGAGAGTAATGGAATGAAACAGCTATACTATATGCATATTTGGCTGGTGGAAAGCTCTATGGTTACAGTTTTGCGTAAGGCCAATTTTTCCCTACTGCAAAGGAATAAATTTTATTTAACTATCATGGTAGTTGTTAAACATTGAGAATGGTTGACAGCATCCTCAATCCCAATTAAGCATCATCATTAAAAAACCCAACAAAATTAATTTAGAGTAACATGTTGAGATTCACATGATTATCCATGTACTAGATACTCAAGATGTCCATAACCGGGGACACGGCTAACCATGATTAGTTTATACACTCTGCAGAGGTTTGCGCACTTTTCCCCACAAGACTCGATCGCCTCCGTTTGGTTTCTCGCGCTACATGATGTTTGAGAAACGGATGACCGAGACATAGTCTTTCAGAAGCGCTAGCACCTTACGATGGATAGACCGTTACACCTACTTTCCCCTACATCTGCTAGTCTACCCTGTAAGAGTTCGCACGACTTAATCAACTATGCTAGAGCCCATAATAGCTTGTGGCTGCACAAAGAAGTTTCTAGTATGAAAAATCTCATGATCCCTTTGGGCCTGGGTGGCGGTCCATAAAAAAACAGGCAAATCCTGGAATACCCAGGTACCTCAATCCACACAGATGTGTGTTTAAGTTGCCACCTTAGATAAACCATTAATTAATAAACTCACATCTGTCATGGATATCACTCACCCAATCCACGTCTACTAGCATAGCATGGCATAATAGGCAAACGTAGAAGTAACTCCCAAAGGTTTGATAATATAACAGGTAATAGGTACTACCTCAACTACTTCCCATCCCACAATTTAATTAGATACTAATCATGCAATGTTTGAGGATTGATCTAATGCAATAAAACTGGGTAGTAGGAGGTATGATCAAAGTGTTACTTGCCTTGCTGATGATCCGCGAAACCTAGAGATTCGAAGTAACAGACGGCGCACTCCGGGTATTCTATCGTAGACAAACAAACAAGCATACTATAAGTATTCATCTAATGCATGGGTAAAACTCAAATAAGAGATCTAACCAGAAGGTTCAACTTAAGAACTCCGGTTTGCAAAAAGAATCAAATCAAACGAAGCAACGAAAGTCAAACGACAAAAGAAAACAGGCTTCGTTTACTATTCAAGATCTAGGGCAATTTTTTACAGTGGCAAAAACTTGTTTAAGTTGGTTAAACGGATAGAGGGTTTTGAGACGAAACTCCAGGCGCTTGAATCGTCTGATTCCGATAAATGAGCGAAAAGTTATACTAAAACGAAAATCGGATCAGGAATCGCGATCAGAAAAATCGCGGATTTAATCTGAGAAAAAGAAAAACGACGAACGTTCGCTAGAACAAACGAACGGACGAACGCTCGCTAAATAAATAAACCGGAAAAACCCGATCTATTTGAAAAAACCGAAACTAAAAAAATAAAATAAAACCGTGACTTTTTTACCTCGGGAGGCGGGTCAGCGGCGGCTCCGGTGGCGGCTCCGGCGGGCGTGAGGATCGAGGCGCGGCTAGGGCGGATCTGGTGGGCTGGGGCGGCGACTATTTAAAGGGTGCCCCCGGGCGGAGTCCCGCTCGGGTACGGCCCAAAGTCGTTTCGCGTTTTTTTATTATTATTCCGCGCAGAAAAACAAATAAAAAATACTAAACGGACTCCAAAAATCACGAAATAAATTTTCCCGGGCTTCTAAAATCAAGCCGCACAAGGTGTACATTTATTTGGGGCCTAAATGCAATTTTGAAAAACACACATTTTTTCTAAATTCAAATAAAATACCGAAAAACTCCGAAATAAAATCTTATTTGATTTTATTATTAAATCCTCAATATTTCTTTATTTTGGGAAAGTCATTTTATTCCCTCTCTCATATTTTTGTAATAGAAATAATTGATGATAAAATAATTAAAATCAAATGATCCTATTCGCAAAATTTGAGAAAACTCAAATATGAAAATAAGGAAATCCCCAACTCTCTCCGTGGGTCTTTGAGTTGCGTGGAATTCTAGGATCAAAACTAAAAGCAAATAAATTATGATATGCAATGATGGTCTAGTGTATAACATTCCAAATTGAAAATTTGGGATGTTACATTAACAGGTTCAAACAAGCATGACAAAAGTGCAAATGATAACAGGTTTCAGACTTAGTGAAATTAACACAAGTCTGGAATTTATCATCAGAAAGCACACTTTAGAGCATGAAAACTATAAGCTATAGGAACTTAACATGGCAAAGCAAGGCATGGCATGAAGCTACTCAAAGCACTTAACAAAAGTCCCTTAGTGACCTTGAGCCAAAAGGGATCAGAAAATACAATTGCAAGCATGTGAACATGGCAAAAACATAAACAGATTCAGACTTAGTGAAAAACTGGAGCATGCAAAATAGTTAACGAGTAGGCATGTTTACGAGCTCAATGCACTCACTACAGAGCATGGCATGACAAACTAAGCATACACCCATCTAGAATACATGGCATAGAAGCTAGACATGGCAAGAACATAATCATAGCATGCACGGATCAATAGCAACATCCTCGGCAAAATCGCTAAACATGTCAACAATCTGCCAGAATTATATTATAGCAAAAGTAGAGCTCAATTGACTCAATCTAGGGTGCTCCATTAATGCAAACAAAGACATGGATGGATAGAGCACCACAATCTTAACAAAACATCCTTACTGATCATCCTCAAAAGAGGCACGGATCACTAGGAAACAACATGAACATATGGCATAACAACAAAATCAGGACAAGGACTTAGTGAAAAACTTAGTCCCTGAAATCAGCATTACCGATTACGCTACTTTGCAAGCTTGTGCTAGTCACCACAAATATCACAAAAATACATGGCAAGCACCTCTGTAAAGATGGCATGGCATATAACAAAACACATGTATAGCTCAGGATCATAGCATGCACACATTAATCATGGCAAAAATGACAAATAGATATTTGCTGAAACAGATCTGACAAATTCATCACATAGCCCTCTTCCAACAGCATTTCGTGCATCAAGATGAGCTCAAATGAAAATGATGCAATGAGATGAAATAATGTACTCGTCGAGACGAACATTTCGATATGCCACACGCACAAATCGGAGCTACGATGAGAGAGTTATGACATGCCAAAGTTTGTAAAAAATATCTGGGAGAGGGAGAAGAAGTCAACTGAGTGGACCTAGGGTTTACTGTAGATCTGGATCGAGATCTCGCCGGACGCGGACTTCGAGGTTCGCCGGCGACGGGATCTCGCGGTGGCCGGAGATAGGAGGAGCTCGCCGGAGCTGGGACTGGCCGGAGTTTGCCGGGGCGGCGGGGCGCGCCGGCGCCAGAGAGGTGCGGCGGAGGCGTACGGGGCGGCGAGGCGGCGGAGCGCGGTGGAGCGGCAAGGTCGGTGGCGGCGGACGGCGAGGTCGGTGGCGGCGAATGGCGAGGTCGGTGGTGGCGAACGGCGACGAGGGTTGCAGGCGTCGGGCGCGGGGAGGATGAAGGCGGGCGACGGCGCAGCGGATCTGGGCCGCGGGGGCCTGCCCCGGGCCTCGCGGGCCGGCGCGGGAGGCGGCCGACGGTGCCACGTGGCATCGCCCAATTGGCACGGGCGCGGCGGCGGCCAGACGTGGCCGATGGCTGCGGGACGATTTTTAGGGTTTTAGGGGGGGAAAGATCCGGGAAAAGAGGAAGAGGGATATATATAGTGTTACTATTCATCATCCGGGGTGTAGAATAAGTTATTCTTCATCTGAGGTAATCTTACGATCATTTCATAATTAAATTACGTTTGGAATTCAAATAGTTACAATCCTATTGATTCAATACGTAAAATTTGACATAAGAAAATAAAAATATAGGTCATAAGACAAGAAAATTTGCAATTTATGTGTATTTTAGACTATGTTTTTACGTTTGTAATTTTACATAATATAAAATATTTTTTACGGTAATTATATATTTTCTTACGGTCTCTTTTTGCGTCGAAAATAAGACAAAACTTACGGAACGTAAAATTACGGTGCATTGAGGTAAAATAGAAGGGGTGAAGAATAACTATTCCTCACCCAGGGTGACGAATAGCGCGACCCTATATATATATAGAGAGGGAGCTAGGAAGCTCAGAATGAGGTGCGGTTTACGGCCACGCGATCGTGATCGAATGCTCTAGACGATGGGAGAGGTTTGGATAGCTTTTGGGTCACTTTGAAGGGGTGTTGGACTGCAACACACATGAGGCCTTTTCGGTCCCTCGGTTAACCATTGGAGTATCAAACGAAGTCCAAATGGGACGAAACTTGACAGGCGGTCTAATGGTAATAAACCAAGGCCGCAAGGCAAGTCTCGGTCCAATCCAGAAATGTTTAACCCCCACACACGAAAAGAGGTAGAAAGGACCACCGGAGGACATAGGAGCGCCGGAATGCAAAACGGACAACGGGGAAAATGCTCGGATGCATGAGACAAACACATATGTGAATGCAATGCACATGATGACATGATATGAGATGCATGACAAAGACAACAATGCACGAAGACAAAAAACCGCCAACGACGAAATGAAATAACTTAGTGCCGGAAACGGCAAGAGTTTGAGTACAAATAAGGTAAATTACATCCGGGGTGTTACAACACTCCACCACTACGAAAGGATCTCATCCCGAGATTTAGGACTGGAAAAACGCCGGGTACTTAGAATGGAGGTGATCCTCGCGTTCCCAGGTGACTTCACGGTCGAAATGGTGTGACCACTTGACTTTGGGGAATTTGATTGACTTGTTGCGATTCTTGCGCTCAGTTTCTTCAAGAATGGCAACTGGGTGCTCATGATAAGAAAGGTCTTCTTGGAGATCAATGTCTTCGAGGTTGACGGTGCGGTCAGGGGTCTTGAAGCACTTGCGGAGCTAAGAGACATGGAACACGCCGTGCACATTTGCAAAGTTGGAAGGAAGCTTGAGTTGATAGGCGAGATCGCCTCTCTTGCTGACGATCTTGAAAGGACCCACGTACCTAGGGGCAAGCTTCCCTTTGATACCGAAGCGACGAGTACCTTTCATTGGAGAGACGCGGAGGTAAACATGGTCTGCGATATCGAAAGCCAAATCACGATGCTTACTATCATAGTAGCTCTTCTGGCGCGATTGCGCTGCTTTGAGGTTATCACGAATGACTTTGCACATCTCCTCTGCCTCTGTGATCAAGTCATTTCCAAGAAGTTGGCGTTCACCGGTCTCTGGCCAGTTAAGAGGAGTACGACACTTCCTGCCATAGAGAATTTCAAATGGGGCCTTGCCCGAACCCGCTTGGAAGCTATTGTTGTAGGAGAACTCGGCATATGGAAGACAATCTTCCCACTTCATACCGAAAGAGATAACGCAAGCCCTAAGCATATCTTCAAGAATCTGATTGACACGCTCGACTTGGACGCTAGTTTGAGGATGAAAAGCTGTGCTGAAACGGATGTTGGTGCCCATAGCCTTCTGAAAAGAATCCCAAAACTCCGAGGTGAAGATGCTGCCATGATCTGAAGAAATCAACTGTGGAATGCCGTACAGAGAGACAATCCAAGAGGTATAAAGCTCTGCCAATTGAGCTGCTGTGATAGACTCTTTGATAGGTAGAAAGTGAGCCACTTTAGTGAGTTTGTCGATGACAACGAATATAGCATCATTGCCACGCTTGGACTTTGGAAACCCAGTCACGAAGTCCATCTCAATGTGGTCAAACTTCCATTCTGGAATGGCAAGAGGTTGGAGGAGACCAGCTGGTCGTTGGTGTTCTGCCTTCACTCTTCTGCAGACATCACATTCATTCACGAACTGAGCAATCTCACACTTCATTCGAGTCCACCAATACGCCTGCTTGAGGTCCTGGTACATCTTTGTGCTCCTAGAGTGGATGGAGAGGAGTGAATTGTGAGCCTCGTTCATAATGACTTTACGAAGGTCACCTTTAGGCACAACAATGCGATCCTCGAAGAAGAGAGTATCATTGTCATCAAGACGATAGCACTTGTACTTGGATTGACTCTTGGCAATCCCAATCTTCACCTTCTTCACCATAGCATCAAGAAGTTGAGCCTCGCGAATCTGATCTTCCAAAGTAGGAGAGACTTGAAGGTTGGTGAGGAAACCTTGAGGAACAATTGCAGATTGAGTTTGCGAAAGCTTCACAAAGCTCGGGTTGGTAAGGCATGAGAATCAAACTGTTGCAGTAAGCCTTCCTGCTCAATTGCAGTAAGCTGTACTTGCCGACCTCACAGGAGGAGGAGGAGGAGGGAGACGCCTCTGATTGAAGCATTTGTTGGCATAGTGACCCTTCTGTTGGCACTTGTTGCACGTGACCTCCAAGAGCGGACGGTGATACGGAGCACTCGATCTTGGAGCTTGAGATGAAGTCTTGTTCTGAAAGCCAGGGTTGGGTGGGTGGGAAGATCCACTACCACCTTTGCTCTTCTATTGATAAGGCTGGCGGAACGGAGGAGGAGGAAGCCAATACTTCTGCTGCTTAGCCACTTGAGTTGAGGAAGAAGGAGTTGCATCTCTGACTCGCTTCTTGGAAGCATCGCACTTCAGTTGAGCAGTCTCTTGCTTCATTGCCATGTTGTAAAACTCATCGTACTTCTTGGGCTCAAAGACGACAAGAGCTAGCTGGATTTCTTCTCTGAGACCACCCCTGAGCTGATATATCATGTTCTTCTCGTCAGGGACGTCTTGCTTAGCAAAACGGGCGAGCTTCTGAAACATGGTGTTGTACTAGGAAACAGACATAGTGCTTTGCTTCAGGTTGCGGAATTCCTCATGCTTGCTCTCAACCACACTCTGAGGAATATGATGAGCTTTGAAGTCTTGACGGAATTCATCCCAGGTAATCACACGGCCTCCTCTAGAATCTTTGTACTGCTGAAACCATTCTGCAGCTTGGTCTTTGAGTTGGAAGGAGGCGAACTTGACAAAATCCTCGCGCCTGACGTTACTGCACTCGAAATGCTTAGATATGTCCACAAGCCAATCATCAGCGTCTGTTGCCTCAACACAATTGCTGAAGGTCTTTGGCTGGTTAGCAAGGAACTGGTTGAGTGTAGCAAACTGATTCTGATTGTTGCCATGGCCTTGGTTACCTTGGTTGCGCTCTTGAAGAAGTTGCATGATCAGCTGCGTGTTTGCATTGGTAGCGGCCATCACAGCTTGCCATGCCTCCGGAGGTGGTGGTGGTGGTGGCGGATCAGGATTCGGGGTCGTGCGTGTTGGAGGAGCCATCCTGAATGGGTTGACATCCGTTAGCATCATGACAGACATATATTCAAGCTGAATCAAACGGGTCAAAATTGCAACATAAAGTCTTCACATCCGAACAAAATGAACGAATGCATTCCAATTGAAATGGTCACATATCCATAAATTGAGAAGCCACTTAGAATTGAGGTAGAAGAATAAAACCAACAAGGTACGGAACAAGAACAAATACTTGGTGAGGATTACCCAATCCCAAACCAAATATCCGCGGAAGAAGAACTAGAGCTACAAGAATTCCCACCTATGAAACTCCCGAACCTTTCTGGTTATGCAATCAGGTGTTGGGGATACAGGGGAAGCATAATATCTCACCCAAATCTAGCAAATCCTACATCCAGCTGTATCCATCCTTCAACACATAACCGAGAAACCTTCGGAAATCATTTACCTCAACCTTCGAAAAGCATCCGTTATACAAGTTATGTCAATACTCCTGAACTCCCGCCCCAGTACTGGGTGGCGTCGAGGTTATCTCACCAACAACTGCATAAAAGAGATTTTCGATGTCGGCGAAACTCAGGTATTCCAGAATCTCAACGATAAAATTGTGACGACAACACCTCGGAGCTCAACTCCCCGGGACACTGCCACAACCCCTAAATGACAGGAGGCACCAAGAACAATGTTCTCGTCACAAATCGATCGGAACGATTCCAAGATACCCGCGTGATCCTAAAATTTTTTTAGTGAAATTTGAGAAGAGAAGAGTCAAAACTCTACGTCAGGATGCCTCACTAGAGCGACGAAGGGACTGGGGAGTAAAAAGAATTCCTAACTCTCCGATATATATAATTCCTAAAAGACTCAAAACATTTTTCTAGACTCAACAACGCCAACGATTCGATCAAGCAGGGGGCTCCTAAGGTAGGGGAAGGCTCTGATTACCAACTTGTAACGCCCTCGATGCGGCTATATCTCCTATGTGTCAAAGCACGACTTAGAGGCATAACCGCATTGAAAGCAATGTCGCAAGTAAGGTAATCTTCACAACAACCCATGTAAATAGATAAAAGGGGAAAGGATACATAGTTGGCTTACACTCACCACGTCACACAAATACATGAATAACATTACAATCATCCAATACACTCATGGTCCGACTATGGTACCAAAATAAAGATCAACCCCCACATGCGACAAAGTCCCCGATCGCCCCAACTAGGCACCACTACTGATCATCTGGGAAAGACACGTAGTAACGACGAGAGTCTTCATCGAACTCCCACTTGAGCTCAAGCGCATCGTCTGGAACGGTATCATTGGTCCCTGCATCTGGTTTTGGAAGTAAACTGTGAGTCACAGGGACTCAGCAATCTCACACCCTCGCGATCAAGACTATTTAAACTTATAGGTAAGGCAAGGTATGATGTGGAGCTGCAGCAAGCGACTAGCATATATGGTGGCTAACCTGTTCGCAAAAGAGAGCGAGAAGAGAAGGAAAAAGCACGGTCGAACAACTATGATCAAGAAGTGATCCTAAAACAACCTACGTCAAGCATTACTCCAACACCGTGTTCACTTCCCGGACTCCACCGAGAAGAGACCATCACGGTTACACATGCGGTTGATTCATTTTAATTAAGTTAAGTTTCATGTTATCTACAACCGGACATTAACAAATTCCCATCTACCCATAACCGCGGGCACGGCTTTCGAAAGTTCAAATCCCTGCAGGGGAGTCCCAACTTAGCCCATCACAAGCTCTCATGGTCAACGAAGGATATTCCTTCTCCCGAAACATTCCGATCAAACTCGGCATCCCGGTTACAAGACATCCTCGACAATGGTAAACAAGTCCAGCAACACCGCCCGAATGTGCCGACTAATCCCGATAGGAGCTGCACATATCTCGTTCTTAGGGCACACTCAGATTGTCCAAACTTCCGGTACGCCAGCCCAGAGTTGCCCCTGGTGGCCACCGGCGGCTGACGAGGTGGACCAACACTCAAAGGAGCACTGGCCCGGGGGGTTTAAATAAAGATGACCCTTGGGCTCCGGAAACCCAAGGGAAAAAGAGGCTAGGTGGCAAATGGTAAAACCAAGGTTGGGCATTGCTGGAGGAGTTTTATTCAAGGCGAACTGTCAAGGGGTTCCCATTATAACCCAACCGCGTAAGGAACACAAAATCCGGGAACATAACACTGATATGACGGAAACTAGGGCGGCAAGAGTGGAACAATACACTAGGCAAAAGGCCGAGCCTTCCACCCTTTACCAAGTATATAGATGCTTTAAGATAACAAGATAATATGGTGATATCCCAACAATAAACAATGTTCCAACAAGGAACGATCTCCAATCTTCACCTGCAACTAGCAACGCTATAAGAGGGGTTGAACAAAGCGGTAACATAGCCAAACAACGGTTTGCTAGGACATGGTGGGTTAGAGGTTTGACATGGCAATACGGGAGGCATGATAAGCAAGTGGTAGGTATTATAGCATAGGCATAGCAAAAGAGCGAGCATCTAGCCAGCAAAGATAGAAGTGATTTCGAGGATATGATCATCTTGCCTGCAAAGTTGTCAGAGTTGACTTGATCCTCGTAAGCGAACTCAACGGGCTCCTTGTTCACGAACTCGTCTCCCGGCTCTACCCAAACAAGAACAACAAGCAAACGGAACACAATCAACCACGTGCAATGCTCAAACAACATGATGCAAACATGGTATGATATGCGGGATGCGGTATGTGATGCATATGCAAGATTTGACAAGGAATGATTGAACCTGGCCTCAACTTGGAAATCCAAGAGTGCCACTGGAAAGGTGAGGTGATTTTGGTTCAAATCAATATAAAGATCACCACAATCGGATGCACGGTTTGGAAATGGCAAGCAAAACAAATATGGCACCGGTCTGCGATAATCAGCAAGTGACCAACTAAATGCATCAAGATAAATATGCTACAGCACTCAAACATGATAACAAAATACATGGCAGGGATCCACTCATGAAGCTTGACAAAATATGAACACTGAGCTATGGCTAATTCAACCATTAACATGTTCAAACAAGCATGGCAAAAGTGCAAATGATAACAGGTTTCAGACTTAGTGAAATTAACACGTCCGGAATTTATCATCAGGAAGCACACTTTAGAGCATGAAAACTACAATCTATAGGAACTTAACATGGCAAAGCAAGGCATGGCATGAAGCTACTCAAAGCACTTAACAAAAGTCCCTTAGTGACCTTGAGCCAAAAAGGATCAGAAAATACAATTGCAAGCATGTGAACATGGCAAAAACATAAACAGATTCAGACTTAATGAAAAACTGGAGCATGCAAAACAGTTAACGAGTAGGCATGTTTACGAGCTCGATGCACTCACTACAGAGCATGCCATGACAAACTAAGCATACACCCATCTAGAATACATGGCATAGAAGCTAGACATGGCAAGAACATCATCATAGCATGCACGGATCAATAGCAACATACTCGGCAAAATCGCTAAACATGTCAACAATCTGCCAGGATTATATTATACTCAAGTTAGGTTGCTCCATTAATGCAAACAAAGACATGGATGGATAGAGCACCACAATCTTAACAAAACATCCTTACTGATCATCCTTAAAAGAGGCACGGATCACTAGGAAACAACATGAACATATGGCATAACAACAAAATCAAGACAAGGACTTAGTGAAAAACTTAGTCCCTGAAATCAGCATTACCGATTACGCTACTTTGCAAGCTTGTGCTAGTCACCACAAGTATCACAAAAATACATGGCAAGCACCTTTGTAAAGATGGCATGGCATATAACAAAACACATGTAGAGCTCAAGATCATAGCATGCACACATTAATCATGGCAAAAATGACAAATAGCTATTTGCTGAAACAGATCTGACAAATTCATCACATAGCCCTCTTCCAACAACATTTTGGGCATCAAGATGAGCTCAAATTAAAATGATGCAATGAGATGAAATGATGTACTCGTCGAGACGAACATTTCCATATGCTACACGCACAAATCGGAGCTACAATGAGAGAGTTATGACATGCCAAAGTTTGTAAAAAAATATCTCGGAGAGGGAGAAGAAGTCAACCGAGTGGATCTAGGGTTTACTGTAGATCTGGATCAAGATCTCGCCGGACGCAGACTTCGAGGTTCGCCGGCAACGGGATCTCGCGGTGGCCGGAGAGAGGAGGAGCTCGCCGGAGCTGGGACTGGCCGGAGTTTGCCGGGGCGGCGGGGCGCGCCGGCGCCAGAGAGGTGCGGCGGAGGCGTACGGGGCGGCGAGGCGGCGTCGCGCGGCGGAGCGGCGAGGTCGGTGGCGGCGAACGGCGACGAGGGTTGCAGGCGGCGGCGCGCGGGCGGAGTCGGCGTCAGGCACGGGGAGGATGATGGCGGGCGGCGGTGGAGCGGATCTGGGCCACAGGGGCCTGCCCCGGGCTGGAGTGGGAGGCGGCCGACGGTGCCACGTGGCGTCGCCCGATTGGCGCGGGCGTGGCGGCGACTTCGTCCGGCGGCGGCCGGACGTGTCCGATGGCGGCGAGACGATTTTTAGGGTTTTAGGGCGGAAAGATCTGGGAAAAGAGGGAGAGGGACCTATATATATAGGTAGAGGGAGCTAGCAAGTTTAGAATGAGGTGCGGTTTGCGGCCATGCGATCATGATCGAACGCTCTAGACGATGGGAGAGGTTTGGATGGGTTTGGGCCCACTTTGAAGGGGTGTTGGGCTGCAACACACATGAGGCCTTTTCGGTCCCTCGGTTAACCGTTGGAGTATCAAACGAAGTCCAAATGGCACGAAACTTGACAGGCGGTCTACCGGTAGTAAACCAAGGCCGCATGGAAAGTCTCGGTCCAATCCAGAAATGTTTAACCCCTACACACGAAAAGAGGTAGAAAGGACCACCGGAGGACATAGGAGCGCTGGAATGCAAAACGGACAACGGGGAAAATGCTCGGATGCATGAGACAAACACGTATGCGAATGCAATGCACATGATGACATGATATGAGATGCATGACAAAGACAACAACACACGAAGACAAAAACCCGCCAACGACAAAATGAAATAACTTAGTGCCGGAAACGGCAAGAGTTTGAGTACAGATAAGGTAAATTACATCTGGAGTGTTACAATTGTAGTACCCAGACATTCTGAGCACATGCTCACTAGCTGAGATATTCTCCTCCATCTTATAGGCAAAGTACTTGTCAGAGGTCTCATACCTCTTAACACGGGCATGAGTCTGAAATATCATTTTCAGCTCTTGGAACATCTCATATGTTTTATGGCGTTCAAAACATTTTTAATTCCCTGTTCTAAGCCGTAAAGCATGGTGCACTAAACTATCAAGTAGTCATCATACCGAGCTTGTCAAATGTTCATAACATCTACATCTGCTCCTGCATTGGGTCTGTCACCTAGCGGTGCATCAAGGACATAATTCTTCTGTGCATCAATGAGGATAATCCTCAGATCACGGACCAAGTCCACATCATTGCTACTATCATCTTTCAACTTATTTTTCTCTACGAACATATCAAAAATATATGCGGAACTACATCACGAGCTATTGATATAAACATAATTTGCAAATACTATCAGGACTAAGTTCATGATAAATTAAAGTTCAATTAATCATATTACTAAAGAACTCCCACTTAGATAGACATCCCTCTAGTCATCTAAATGATCACGTGATCCATATCAACGAAAGCATGTCCGATCATCACGTGAGATGGAGTAGTTTTCAATGGTGAACATCTCTACGTTGATCATATCTACTATATGATTCACGTTCGACCTTTCGGTCTCAGCGTTCCGAGGACATATCTGCATATGCTAGGCTCGTCAAGTTTAACCCGAGTATTCTGCATGTGCAAAACTAGCTTGCACCTATTGTATGTGAACGTAGAGCTTATCACACCCGATCATCACGTGGTGTCTCGGCACGACGAACTGTCGCAATGGTGCATACTCAGGGAGAACACTTGTACCTTGAAATTTAGTGAGGGATCATCTTATAATGCTATCGCCGAACTAAGCAAAATAATATGCATAAAGGATAAACATCACATGCAATCAAAATATGTGACATGATATGGCCACCATCATCTTGTGCCTTTGATCTCCATCTCCAAAGCACCGTCATGATCTCCATCGTCACCGGCTTGACACCTTGATCTCCATCGTAGCATCGTTGTTGTCTCGCCAACTATCGCTGTTGCTTAGTGATAAAGTAAAGAAATTACATGGCGATTGTATTTCATACAATAAAGCGACAACCATAATGCTCGTGCCACTTGCCGATAACTTCTACAAAACATGATCATCTCATACAACAATTTATATCTCATCACGTCTTGACCATATCACATCACAACATGCCCTGCAAAAACAAGTTAGACGTACTCTACTTTGTTGTTGCAAGTTTTACGTGGCTGCTACGGGATTCTAGCAAGAACCGTTCTTACCTATGCATCATAACCACAACGATTTTTCGTCAAGTGTGTTGTTTTAACCTTCAACAAGGACCGGCCGTAGTCAAACTCGATTCAACTAAAGTTGGAGAATCAGACACCCACAAGCCACCTATGTGCGAAGCACGTCGGTAGAACTAGTCTCATGAATGCGGTCATGTAATGTCGGTCCGGGCCGCTTCATCCAACAATACCGCCTAATCAAAGTAAGACGTTGGTGGTAAGCAGTATGACTATTATCGCCCACAACTCTTTGTGTTCTACTCGTGCATATCATCTACGCATAGACCTGGCTCGAATGCCACTGTTGGGGAACGTAGCATGCAATTTCAAAAAAAAAATCCTACGATCACGCAAGATCTATCTAGGAGATGCATAGCAACGCGACGGGGAGAGTGCGTCCACGTACCCTCGTAGACCGAAAGCGGAAGCGTTAGGTTAACGTGGTTGATGTAGTCGAACGTCTTTGCGATCCAACCGATCAAGTACCGAACGTACGGCACCTCCGTGTTCAGCACACGTTCAGCTCGATGACGTCCCGCGAACTCTTGACCAGGAGAGGGTCGAGGGAGAGTTCCGTCAGCAAGACGGCATGGTGACGATGATGGTGATGTGATCCGCGCAGGGCTTCGCCTAAGCACTGCGACGCTATGACCGTAGGAGAAAACCATGGAGGGGGCACCGCACACGGCTAAGAGAATAATTGATGTGCTTTGGGGTGCCCCTGCCCTCGTATATAAAGGAGGAGGGGAGGAGTCCGACCATAAGGGCCACGCCAAGGAGAGGGGATCCCTACTAGGACTCCAGTCCTAGTAGGATTCAGCCCCCCCCCCTTTTCCTTCTATCGGAGGGGGAAAGAGGGAAGGAGAGGGAGTAGGAGAAGGAAAGGGGTGGTGGTGCCCCTTCCCTAGTCCAATTCGGCCTTCTCCCTTGTGAGGGGCGCACCAGCCCCTTGTGCACTGGTTAGCCTCCCCCCTATGGCCCATATCTTCCATCGGGGGGTTTCGGTAACCCCTCCGGTACTCCGGTATGTACCTGATACACTCCGGAACCCTTCCGGTGTCCGAATACTACCTTCCAATATATCAATCTTTACCTATTGAACATTTCAAGACTCCTCTTCATGTCCGTGAACTCATCCGGCACTCCGAACAAACTTCGGTCACCAAAACACATAACTCATAAATACAAATCGTCATCAAACATTAAGCGTGCAGACCCTACGGGTTCGAGAACTATGTAGACATGACCGAGACACCTCTCCGGTCAATAACCAATAGCGGAACCTGGATGCTCATATTGGTTCCCACATATTCTATGAAGATCTTTATCGGTCAAACCGTTATGACAACATACGTTATTCCCTTTGTCATCGGTATGTTATTTGCCTGAGATTCGACCGTCGGTATCTCCATACCTAGTTCAATCTCGTTACCGGTAAGTCTCTTTACTCGTTCCATAATGCATCATCCCGTAACTAACTCATTAGTCACATTGCTTGCAAGGCTTTTTATGATGTGCATTACCGAGAGGGCCCAGAGATACCTCTCAAGATACTCGGAGTGACAAATCCTAATCTCGATCTATGCCAACCCAAAAAACACCTTCAGAGACACCTGTAGAGCATCTTTACAATCACCCGGTTACGTTGTGACATTTGATAGCACACAAGGTGTTCCTACGGTATCCGGGAGTTGCATAATCTCATAGTCAAAGGAATATGTATAAGTCATGAAGAAAGCAATAGCACTAAAACTTAATGATCATTATGCTAAGCTAATGGATGGGTCTTGTCCATCACATCATTCTCCTAATGATGTGATCTTGTTCATCAAATGACAACACATGTCTATGGTTAGGAAACTTAACCATCTTTGATTAGCGAGCTAGTCTAGTATTACTAGGGACACTGTGTTTTGTCAATGTATCCACACATGTATCAAGTTTCCAGTTAATACAATTCTAGCCTGAATAATAAACATTTATCATGATATAAAGAAATATAAATAATAACTTTATTATTGCCTCTAGGGCATATTTCCTTCAACAAACTCTGAGATGCTAGAATGTTGCAGATGGTTACAGCACTCAGAAGAGCACCTTTTAACTTGATATTTACTCTGAGAGATCACCCTAATAATTGACTACTACGCAATCAAAGGTTGCAAACAACAAAGGAATAAACATCTCAGTCGGTTCATAAAAGCATGATGTGATATAGCCCTAGGTTCTAGGAATGTCCGTGGTCATATTCACTCTCCATTTCAAGCATCGTGACAACCAATATTTTGTTGTTGTGGCAATCGTTTCAAAAATTTTGCCGTGGCGATCGTTTCAAAAACTTTGTTGTGGTACCAAATTTAGAAATTCCGTCGTGGCACAAAATTATAGCTCCTCGTCCCGCGCCATGTACATTTTCTCCTCGTCGGGGTCCTCCGTGTACGATTGCCATCGTCACCTATAAGCTGTAGGCTATCTCTATGAATTTTACATTAACGCAGCAATCGCGTGGCTCCAACCATCATGTCGTGACGCGCAGATCACTTAACATTACAACATTTAACCATCTCATACATAAACTCATTATCATGATGAAGGCTATACCACATCATATGCATACCTTGCAAACCCAAGTTAGACGTCCTCTAATTGATTTTAGCAAAATTTAAGTTACACGGTTAACTAGTTTTAACAGATAACACTAGCTACGTATGTCAACAATATAGGTAATGCTTCTTGATGCTAGATTAAGTTTCGGGGTGTGTGAAAGAAGAGACTTAATTAAAAGTCTCGTCCCCCACACTAAACTTCATCAAATACAAGTGACACCCTAGAAGATCATCCATCTTCGGCACCCTTTTGTGTACGCGGCTATTCACTATTCTGAACTATGGTGAAGCCTAAGGAACTGTTAGCAGATTGTTGACACCTAGAGCCGATCGATTGTCAGAACCTTGTAAAAAAATGACACCATATTCCACACGTGCATATGAGTTTTTCACTGAATCGCATATTCGAGAAACATAGCAGTTATAGCATCGAATATAAACTCTCTAATTATGAATATGGAAATTTAATAATACAAATATTATTATCTCTAGGGCATATTTCCAACATGCGGGTGGATCGTTGAATACCGCTGCGTGCTCCAAGGTCTGTCAACAGGGTCGGGCCCACCTCAATTCAAGGGTATTCCCATTATTTTTGCCATAAAACTAGGTATATATAATGTATATACTACGTATGTATAAGGAAAAATGAAACTGTACAATCAAACTTGTTAGTTAAGTATTTCAGTCGAAAACTCCATGACTCCACGACTTGGCCCATTGGCCCAAGTGGTTGTAGCGCACGCACGCAGGCCATCAATCTGTCGACCATCGGCCCTAAAAAAAATCTATCGATCAGGTCAGACGGAGATGAAGCGGCACCTTCCTTGCCCTGTTCTCTCCCCCACGCGAGCGTCGAGCCTCCAGGAGGCCACGGCGGTTACCATTGCCCGCTCGGCGATTGGACGTGCAAATGGCGCGACGAATCCATCCCCCGTTTACCCTGGTTCAGATCCAGCAGCAGACAGCAGCCAGGAGGCATTGGTTCAGTTTCAAAGCTACAACCCACAGATTGACGTATAATTGCTAATTGGATACATCTATCGCTGCAGGCAGGAGTACAGTTTTCTCCTCCTGCTGTTAAGGAGGATGCACTATAGTACATACAGACAAAAGTAAGTTAGTTTGAACACTTGTTTACCTATTTAGTTATAATGAAATTAGAAACTTGTTTGCAGTCAATTGTGAATTATTTAGACATGAGAATTTAAAATTTTCCATTAAAATTTGTAATGTGAGAATGTTTATAATTTTTGAATTTGCTACAATGAACATTATTTATAAAGAATAATACTCCTGTAATTTGTAAGGTTTCTTATCATTTTCTATTTTCTATTCTCTATATATCTTAGATTTTTGCACAATATGTTGAACAATTACTTATATATGTTGAACAATGCAAGTTATGATCAATTTTGATGAATATAATATATTATGAAATATCTTTTATTTAGTTCACAACTAGTACACGATAGTACTATAATCGGTTATACACGCCAAAAAGGAAGGCTATATGCTTCCCAAAAGAAAATTTAAAATTTGAATACACGGTCTTCAATTCCTAGGCCCGCCCGTGTCTGTCAAGATGTCAAATCTTGAGGTACGAGCTTGCTGCGAGAGTCGGTGATGAACTATAGATTCCCGAAGAAGAGAATCTGGCTTGAGGTATTGGTCTCGACGGGGTCATTGCCGCTCGCCAAGTCAGCGAGAAAACTCATCGAGCCAAAAGCGAAGATCTGACTTGGTTGATGATGAATCCCATCTAGATCTCAGCTCCGACAAGTGCTACCTGTGTCAGTCGCGCAACAGTTGGCGTAAATTCAGCTAGACCCCTTGATAGAGTGCTGCAACTAGTCGAAAACAAGAGATTGGTTTACTCAGGTTATTAAGACCCTCATGATTGAGGTAAAATCCTACTCATACCCGTGTTTCATGGCAATGATGTGGCGTACATGATACAATGGTGAATCGAATGATAAGTATATTGTAGCATGTCTATTGACTAGCCCTCGCTCGGTTTATAAAGAATGACGAGGGTCTAGATTTTACAGGAGTCCTAACCGACCTAGACGGTGTGTAGAGTTCTCCTCGGATCCAACCTCCTTGTCTCGTTCAGATCTTTTTTGAGGACCCACGAGTCGGACTAATGGCCGGGCTGCTGGGCAGACTTCTGGTCAAATGTCAACCTGTTTGGCCTTCTTTGATTTAAAGAAATTTTGTAGGATTTTTATAGAATATGATTTTTATAGAAAAAATTCCTTCATAGCTCTTTAGTTTGTAGAAATGAAATCTTATTCCTATAAAGAAATTCTTTCTATGCTTCACATTTCATACGAAAATAAACATTAGCCTAGATTCAATGGAAAAAAAATCTTATGATGTGAATTAAAAGACATCTCCTTTTCTATTCCTATGCATAAAATTTGAGATGCATGTCATCTCACTTCCTATGACTTTTCTATTTCTATGATTTTTTAATCCTACAAACCAAAGAAGGAGTGCAAAAATATTTCGCCGAATGACATCATGTGTGTGTAGCAATCTTTTTTTAGAATTATGTGTGTAGTGTGTAGCAACCAAAATCCCTTTTTACGCGTGCACACGGGGACATGCTGAGGCCAACTCCATCACGTAACCCATCCGAACGTCCGTTTTTGTCTGTTTGAGGTGTGATTTGGCGGATGTCCGAAAGGGGGACAGGCGTATGGGGCATCTACATCCAACGCGTAGAATGACTCTCGGACCCCAAACTGTCCGTCGCGCCTTTTGCCTTGCCAGAGGTCATCCACGTCGTGCCCGCGCCTCGTCGGAGCTTGCCCCGTCGTGTCCGTACGCCCGCCTCGCCTGCCCAGAGCATAGCTGCGCGCTGCCCCGCCCCGCCCGCCGCATGCCCGCCCCGCGCGAGCGGTCGCCCGTGCCGCGTCCTCGCTCGCGCCCGCGCTCGAGCTCGCCGCCGCCCCGTCGGGCGGCCTCCGTGCCCCCACCCGCGCTCGAGCGCGCCGGCCACGCCTCCCCGCACGCGCGTCGGTGGCGCCCCGCCCCCGCGCGCGCGTCTCCCGGCCGGCCCCGCGCCGGCCGCGCACCGCCCCGCCCCGCACGCGCGCGCTGGCCCAGCCCCGCGCCGCCCCGCACGCGCGCGCCGGCCGCGCCCCGCCCCCGAGCGCGCCGCCCCGCTCCCGCGCGCGCCGGCCGCACCCCGCACCGCACGCGCGCGCCGGCAGCGCACCGCCCCCGCCCAGCCCTGGTCGCGCCCCACGCGCGCGCCAGCCCCGACCCCAGCTCGCCGCGGCCCCGCCGCGCACGTGCCGCTGCTCCACCCCGAGCTTGTCGTGTTGTGCGCTCGCACCCAAGCCCCGTCCCGAGCTCGCCGCCGCAGCGTCCGAGCACGCCGCCGCCACGTGCCCCTGCCTCAACCCGAGCTCGCCAGTCCCGCCTCGCCCCGCGCGCACCGTAGCTGCGTCCTGCGCCGGTGGCATCGCCGCTGGCCTCGCAGGCCATGCGTTAGCTCTCGTCTCACTGATTTGTGGGCCAGAGGGCGGACAGGGGCGGACGGGAGCGGACGAGAGAGGCGAGGAGAGCATCCGTTTTCTGTCCGTTGGGGAGCATTCTTGGACCAAGTTTACTCCAAGTTTGGGGTTGGATGAAACAAAAAAGTGTCTAAAAGACAACTCTGTTCGTTTGGATATTACCATTGAGTCTTATTTTATCCTAAACGGACAAAAACGGACCGAATAGGTTACGGATGGGTCACACAGTGGAGTTGACGTGAGGAAGGCATGCACGATGAGCATGGCCCGCTTCGACGAAAATAATAGGGGAAAAGGTGGGCACAAATAAAGTTAGTGTTAAACCTTTTTGCTTGTCAATGGTAAGTAAAGTCAGTTCCTCCTCTTTTCCGGAAAGGTGATAGCCGAGGCGGGGGGCTCCTTTTTACGGGAGCGTGCGTGCGTGCGTGCATGCATGGAATGGATAGGCCGCTCTCCGTCCACTCCTCCGCTGACCCCTCCTCGTCCGGCCCGCCGTGTACGTGGACGTGGTACCCCCATCACCTCCATGGCTCCATCTCCAGGCCCTACCATCTCAACCTGTCTGTTTCTCTCTCTCGGTGGGGTGGGCATCTTGAGTTCACGCTTGCTGGCCTGCTGCTGACGACGAGAAACAGATGAAAGGACAAGGCAGCGCTTGCGCTTTGCGCTTTGCCTTTGCCTTTGCAGCTGCGTGGACAAAGCAACGTTGTAGTACTACGTAGTACGTACGCATGGGCACGTGAACACCCGGCGCACGCACATGCATGTCATGTCAGCGCCTAGTCCAGGTCCGGCAAACCAAAATGCTGGTCACCGCAAGCACGCCCCCGCACCAACTGTATCGGAATCATGTATGGCCGGAGCGGGAGGCCGGAGCTGGCCTTGGGCGTCGCCGTTTTTTTAGGGAGTTAATTGCACAGAAGTATTATAATTAGGGTATTGGAAGCAGATTGGTACCATGGTAATTTTTACGTGTTAGTATTAACTTTAGGGCGAGGCGTTGTAGAATGGACTAAACGACGTATAAACAAGTATTGACTATGAAACTGACAGCGTGGCCTGCCTGTCAGGGACTGATGTGGCATCTTCTTTGACAGAAAAACCCCTAGATTTATATTTAATCACACAAAGGCCTCTTTTGCGGAAAAAACTCAAAACCAGAAAAATTTACTGATTCGAACGAGCGGCAAACGACCCGAGGGAAAATGACGACACCACTGCACTACGCCACTGCGTTCGTTATATTTGATGCTTAAACGTCTTTATACTATACCGTAGAAACCATTTTTGTTCCTGGACAACAGTTTCGTTTTTTTGCGTTTTTTTTGTTTCGTATTTCTTTTATCTTTTAAGACACGTCCTGGCCTACTTCCGGTTTTCCTTTTTTTTAACTTTTGCGCATATCTTTTCTATGTAGGTTTTCTAATAAATGGTGTACATTATTTCAATACTTTCGACATTTTTTAAATTTACACCGAACTTTTTACTATGCGGCATTTTTTCAGATATTGTATATTAAAAAATGCAATGTATATAACAAAATTGTTCATTGTATATTATACAATATTATTCAGAGTGTATTTATAGAATAATATTCAGTGTGTATTTTCAAAAAATATCGCATAATATAAAATGTTCAATATATATATAAACATCACCATATATTTTTTAAATGTTCATCTAAAACTTAAAAAGGTGTTCATATATTATAGTTCAGTATAAATAATTTTCAGTGTGTATAACAAATTGTTCGTATATTATACAATAATGTTCAGTATGTATTTATAAAATAATTTTCAGTGTGTATTTACAAAAATATCGCAAAATAAATAGTTCAGTATAAATTTAAAATATGTCGAGTACTGAGAAAACGTTCACCGTTTACTACAAAACCTATATAAAAAAAGAAATGTGCGTAAATAAAAAATGGAAGACCCGAAGAATACCCAAGATCTAAAAGGTAAAAGAAAATTTAAAATGATTTTACACAATAAATTTTTAATACACGTCGAACCTTTTTTGAAATGTGGCCCCTGACTGGTGGGTCCCACCCATCAGTTTCAGCATCAATACATGTTCATTTCAAAAAAGGATCGATGTGTATTAAAAAAATTATTGTGTAAAATCATGTTTAATTTTCTTTTTTCTTTTTAGATCTTGGGTATTCTTTGGGTTTTCCATTTTTTTATTTAAGCACATTTCTTTTTTATATAGGTTTTGTAGGAAATGGTAAACGTTTTCTCAGTACTCGACATATTTTAAATTTATACTGAACTATTTATTATGTGATATTTTTGTAAATACACACTGAAAATTATTTTATAAATACATACTGATCATTATTGTATAATATATGAACAAAAGTTTAAAAGTTTAAAAGATGCGCAAAATTTTAAAAAGGAAAACCGGAAGAAGGCCAGGACGTGTCTTAGAAGATAAAAGAAATAGGAAGTGGCGATTTTCCTAGCTTCGGTTAAATAAAGCGGCACGATTTTCGCCTAAAAAAGATAAAAGAAATAGGAAAAAACGCATTAAAAATGAAACAGTTGTCCCGCAACAAAAATGGTTTCGTCGTTATTATAAAAACCTTTAAGCATCGAATCTACCGAACGAAGTGGTGTAGCGCAGTGGTCACCACGCTTTTCCTCGGGTAGTGCGTCTCGGGTTTGAATCCTCGCGGGCGCGCGGAATGTAGTTTTTCTGGTTTTGAGTTTTTTCTGCAAAAAAGGCCTTTGTGTGATTAAATATAAACTGAGGGGTTTTTCTGTGAAAGAAGATGCCACGTCAGCCCTTGACAGGCAGGCCCCGCTGTCAGTTTCACCGTCAATACGTGTTTCTACGTCGTTTAGTCCATTATATGCAACGCCTCGCTCCAAAGTTGGTACTAACACGTAAAAATTACTAAACTTGATACCAATCTGCTTCCAATGCCTCAATTATGATACTCCCTCCGTTTTTATTTACTCTGCATATTAGAGTTGACTGAAGTCAAACTTCGTAAAGTTTGATCAAGTTTATAGAAAAAATTATAAAATTTTACCGTAACAAATCTATATGATGTGAAAGTATATTTAATAATAAATCTAATAGTATTGCTTTGTTATTGTATATGTTAATATTTTTGTTTATAAACTTGCACGAAGTTTATAAAGCTTGACTTTGACCAAAGCTAATATGCGAATTAAATAAAAATGGAGGGAGTATTTTTGTGCAATTAAGATCCCAGCCCTGCCAGACCTTTCCGAGGGTAAAGTCAACACGAAAGCGAGCTTTTCGCCCGCAAGCGCATGCAGGGGCTGTTTGGTTTGAGACTAAGGGGCTGTTTGAATTATGACTACCTTTGCCATATATTGCCATATGTTTTTTGCCACACTTGCCTTAGTTGAGTTGCTCAAATTGTTAGCCACACTTTGGCTTGCCTAAGGGAATCTTACCACACTTTTTGTGTCTATGACATGTGGGATTTATTGCTCATAAAAAAATGTTTGCCTTAGGTGTGGCTAGAACCAAACACCTACCTAACTTGGTCAAACTTGCCTAAGGTTAGGTGTGGCAAAATGTGGCTGGGAACCAAACAGCCCCTAATAAGTTTGCCTAAGGTTGCCCCACCTAAGGTTAGTCAAGTTTGACCAACTTGGGTGGGTGTTTGGTTCAAGCCACACCTTAGGCAAGCCACACTATAATTCCACATCACATATTCTCAAAAAGTATGGCAAGATTCCCTTCAACTTACCAACTTATGAATCTCATTTTAAAGAACTAACCTTAATCAAATATGACAATATTATATGACAAAGTATGGCATGGCTAGCCCAATGCATGGCCCCTTTCCCGCGGCCCGGCGAGGTTGCCATGGCAATTGCTTCCGCCTCCGCCTTGCGCGCGCTCTCTCTCTCTCACTCTTCTTCTTTTTTTTCCGGCGCCGACGGGGGTCAGCATCAGCTCAGCTCAGCTCTGCAGGGTGCAGGGCTGACCTCCTCGAGTTGCTCTGCCTTCCGGAGACAGACAGAAAGATCGACACGTAGCTGCGTGGTACGCACCGTTTTGCACGAGTACGTACTCCTAGTTGATGAATCAATGCAGCGAGCGTGTGCTCATTTATTGACCTGACCGCAGTGCACCGCACGTACCTTTTCACGGGCTATAATTACTTTACCGCTTCCTCCAGTCGGTGCGACAGCGTCTTTGCCTCGGATTCCAGACACCACCACTGCCCACTGCCATGGTTGCTGCTACCGAGGCCTTGCTTCAGATGATCAAGATGCAGGTTAGCATAGGTGAAAGTGCTAACTCCATTGGCGGAGTTGCGATGCAGCGATTAGATCTGTCGCAGTGCTCCTCTGGATCTTAAGGAAAGGGGGGTTTGATAAATAGTGATCCATTGACCAATTGACATGGCACCAAAAGGAACATGTCTACTTAAACAGCCTTTCTTTTTACTACTATATATGAAAAAAAAGGAACAGGGAGACCATGCTGGGTTAACTATACTACTCTAGTAGCTAGTAGTAGTCCTGTTTTTTTAAGGAGGAGGAGATTTGATAGTCTTTTGTTCCGGCGATGCTAAAACAGTCACCAACTAACAAGAGATCATGAGCCTCCGTTTCGAAAAAAGAAAGAAGATGACAAGTTGTTTTCCGGTGCATGTTTATCGTTTTTGTCGTTGAACCTACCCACCAGGTCAAACAATGTACCGTATAAAAGCACAAAACCCATGCATGATTGATTGATTGTAGGGACTCGCCCGTTTTTATCAGCGTCACATCGACGTTAGTAGACCCACACATCTGATCTTAGGCTGAGATGGCCCATGGAGATGGAGGGGAGGGAGGGTGGGTAAACTTCCCGCTGCCGCATGATGCGCCTTTTGACGGTCACGTAAACTTAGTAACATTTTTTTTTGAGCCTACGTAAGCTTGGTAGTACTCCTTTGTGATAAAGCCCATGCCACTTTTGTGGCAGAAAGTGAGCACTAGCTGCTCATACTCATACTCGAGCCGAGCACACAAAAGAAAAGGCCACACCTAGACGACCTAGGTTTACCTCAAAAAATAAAAAAAACCTAGACGACCTAGGTTTACCTCAAAATATATAAAAACCTAGACGACCTAGGCTAGCTACGGTAGCCACCCATTAATCTACACGGTTAAGCCATGATTCTCTCGCGCGCGGCGCTATCATCATGGCACAAATTGCACACACGCACGCACGCAGGCCTCGGTCGTTGCACGCTCCCCCGCTTTGCGTCGCATCGATGATCGATCACCGGACCCGGATTAGCTGCCTGCTCCTGCTCCTGCTCATGCTCAGTTTAGGCTAGGCAGGCTCCTTTCCGGGATCGCGATATGGCCTAAACCAGTAAAGTATGCTCTCGGCGCGTCAATGCCCCGGATCCGGATCCGGTGATGGTCGAAACTAAAGGTTAAAACTGATGAGTGAGTGATGGGCAGCAGGCGATTCCGGTGTGGGGAAGGAAATCAATCAGGATGGACTCCTCGTGCAGCGGTGCAGACGGACGGGGTCGTGGGAATCTCGGGCTGGGGGATTGCGCTCACGTGCGTTCCTGCTCAACGTAAATTCGCGGCGCGGATTCATATCCTCCGCCGCTATACATGCCGCAAATTGGTGTAGTATTTCTCCACAGTGGTAGTACTCCACCAGACCCACCTTTGTGTGCTCCGGGGCTCCGGGCGTTCATTTGTTTCGTCCTGGCGTACACTAAACCGGATGTGACCGCCTATCTGCAAAATAATGAACGGCACGCCCGTCTCATTTTAATCATTTTAATCAACTGTACGTCTTGATGGGCTTAATGGCCACTAACTCGAGATGGATTTCAGCTACGTGACCATGGTGCATATGTCAAGCATGATGGTGGATGCACAGCCGACGGCATGGGCCGTCGCCATCTCCTCGATGATGGAGGGTTTTGGCGGTGAAGTAGGCCACACACAACACGGTTGGCTGTTGTGGATCAGGACGCTATTCAGCGGTCATCGAGGATGCAAGAAATGGGTGCGGATTTGGTCGCATGGATGCTTTCAACCCGATCTCGTCGCACTTGACAAGTTTGCAGGAAACGGCACCGCTGGTATTTACAACACGTGTTCAACCAAGTTCGTGCTTGTGGGATTTTCCATTCCCGGATATGTAGTACTCCCTCCATTCCACAATGTAGTGCTTCCTCTATTCTTGTGCTTCAACTTTAACCGTAAATTTAACTATCAAGACCGATTACGGCAGGAGCAAAAGTTATATCAGTGAATTCGTATTCGAAAGAAGTTTTTAATTATGTAACTTTTTCTCCCGCCGCAATCGGTCTCATTCGTTAAATTTATCATCAAAGTTCGACCTCGGAAAGCGCGGGCACATTATATTTTGGAATGGAGGAAGTATTATATTTTTAAAACGGCCAACACCTGACTTGTCAGCGAAAAAAGATAGTTTGTTTTAAACCCTATCCTGAATTGTGGTAGTTTTATGTTGTTTACTCTCTTTTTCCGCCGGAGAGGGTATGGATCCCAGCCTTCTCTCATCGCACCGAGGGCGTGATGAGGTGGGGATCCCGTTCCCTGCCTCCAGACGTGTAGATAGGGTAGGTGTAGTGGCCAATGGCGGCTATTTGGGGAAGGTCTCGCCGCCGATCTGGAAGAATAATTCCGCCGCTCCCTTTTCCTCTTGTCAGTGCTCTTGATGCTGGCACGCGAGCAGCGTACGTCGCCCACCGAGCTACGGATTTGGTTGTGGATCAAGGCTCTTCTCCGTCGGTGGCAGCGCGTGGATCAAGAGGTGGTTTTGCTCCTCGTTTGTCCTTGGAGGTGACGAGTTCCTTTCTCTGCTCGGTCGGCGATGCGGCGTCAACAACTGCACAGTGTAAGTATTGGCTTCCCCTCCCTCTCCGTTGTGTAGATGGTCAAAATTTGATCCAACATAGGAAGGGATCTGATAAACACGGACGAAGGAAGCACTGCATACGCCAGCTTGGATGTTGCGTTTGATTCTTGTCACTACACTACAGCAGGCAATTTGTCTACTCCTTGCAAAACTCACGATAAGTCCCTAAAATAGTCCTCGGTGATGAAGTATATGTGCTTAAAAATTACAAAGTGCTAATTAGTTACTCATTATAATGACTTGCTTAAGGTCTCATTCTGTTTACAAAAAGGAATAAGATGTTCTGCTCGTTCCAATCCTTAGAATTTCTGTAGGAGCAGGAATCAAGTCAATACAAACACCCTCACGACTGAAAAGCATGTAAGAATCCTTCAAAAGTGCTTCAAACCAAATGAGCCCTATGTTTATCTGTTAAGTGTAAAACACACCATATGAGCCTCTCTCATAATGGGTTGAACACACACTTCTTTTAGAATGGGTACATTGTAATGTAAGTATTGATTAAACAAAAACATGCACACCAGGAAACCCTGGGAACACACACACAAACCACACACCCATCAAACAACAAAAAGAGATCCAAAAAGATAAACAAGATTACAATCTAGTCCCTAGAGACTTATCATGATATTGTAAATATGACCTCACATATGGGTATCCTCGTGTTGAAGGATGAGAACCTAGATGATTTGGTGCTTGAAGAAGAAGGTTCGACGCTTGCAAAAATAATAACGAGGCTAACAAAAATAGACGTCTGAGGTAGAACAAAATCAAAAGAGAGCCACACCATCTGAGAGCCATCCAACCCTAGTTGTCGTCGCCTCCCACACGTCAAATCGACCTCGGCTGTTGGGCGGCTTGTCCAAATGCTTGAACTACCTCCAATATGGTCGCTCCGGTACCACCAAGACCCCCCCCCCCCCTCGGTCAAAAGCAATGTCTGAAAAATATATATCTTAAAAGGATCTAAAACTAGTGATAATAATATTTCCTTGTCGGAATGGACGATATCCCTCATGGAGCACGACAAAGAGTAATTAATCAGGTGAGGCAGGAAACATACTTTGTCCTTCGGGAGTTAATTGTTGGAAATATGCCCTAGAAGCAATGATAAAAGCATTATTATTATATTTTCTTATTCATGATAATTGTCTTTTATTCATGCTATAATTGTATTATCCGGAAATCGTAATACATGTGTGAATACTTAGACACCAACATGTCCCTAGTAAGCCTCTAGTTGACTAGCTCGTTGATCAACAGATAGTCATGGTTTCCTGACTATGGACATTGGATGTCATTGATAACGAGATCACATCATTAGGAGAATAATGTGATGGACAAGACCCAATCCTAAACATAGCACAAGATCGTATAGTTCGTTTGCTAGAGTTTTCCAATGTCAAGTATCTTTTCCTTAGACCATGAGATCGTGTAACTCCCGGATACCGTAGGAGTGCTTTGGGTGTACCAAATGTCACAACGTAACTGGGTGACTATAAAGGTATACTACGGGTATCTCCGAAAGTGACTGTTGGGTTGACACGGATCAAGACTGGGATTTGTCACTCCGTATGATGGAGAGGTATCTCTGGGCCCACTCGGTAATGCATCATCACAATGAGCTCAAAGTGACCAAGTGTCTGGTCACGGGATCATGCATTACGGTACGAGTAAAGTGACTTGCCGGTAACGAGATTGAACGAGGTATTGGGATACCGACGATCGAATCTCGGGCAAGTAATGTACCGATTGACAAAGGGAATTGTATACGGGGTTGCTTGAATTCTCGACATCATGGTTCATCCGATGAGATCATCGAGGAGCATGTGGGAGCCAACATGGGTATCCAGATCCCGCTGTTGGTTATTGACCGGAGAGTCTTCTCGGTCATGTCTACATGTCTCCCGAACCCGTAGGGTCTACACGCTTAAGGTTCGGTGACGCTAGGGTTGTTAGGAAGACTTGTATGTGATTACCAAATGTTGTTCGGAGTCTTGGATGAGATCCCGGACGTCACGAGGAGTTCTGGAATGGTCCGGAGGTAAAGATTTATATATGGGAAGTTATCATACGGTCGCCGGAAAGGTTCGGGGGCATATCGGTATTGTACCGGGGCCACCGGAGGGGTTCCGGGGGTCCACCGGGAGGGGCCACCTCTCCCGGAGGGCCTTATGGGCTGTATGAGGAAGGGATCTAGCCCAAAGTGGGCTGGGGCGCCACTTTCCCCTAGGGCCCATGCGCCTAGGGTGGGGGAAACCCTAAAGGGGGCGCCCCCCTTGCTTGGGGGGCAAGCCCCCTCCCCTTGGCCGCCGCCCTCCTAGGAGATTGCATCTCCTAGGGCCGGCGCCCCCCTTAGGCCCCCTATATATAGTGGGGGGGAGGAAGGGCCTCACACCCTTGCCCCTGGCGCCTCCCTCTCCCCTCCAACACCTCCTCCTCCTCCATAGAGCTCGGCGAAGCCCTGTCGAAGTACTGCATCTCCACCATCACCACGCCGTCGTGCTGCTGCTGGAGCCATCTTCCTCAACCTCTCCTTCCCCCTTGCTAGATCAAGAAGGAGGAGACGTCACGCTAACCGTATGTGTGTTGAACGTGGAGGTGCCGTCCGTTCGGTGCTAGGATCTCCGGTGATTTAGATCACGTCGAGTACGACTACCTCATCCCCGTTCTTTGAACGCTTCCGCTCGCGATCTACAAAGGTATGTAGATGCATCCAATCACTCGTTGCTAGATGAACTCATAGATGGATCTTGGTGAAACCGTAGGAAAATTTTTGTTTTCTGCAACGTTCCCCAACAGTGGCATCATGAGCTAGGTCTATGCGTAGTTCTTCTTGCACGAGTAGAACACAATTTGTTGTGGGCGTAGATGTTGTCAACTTTCTTGCCGCTACTAGTCTTATTTTGCTTCAACGGTATTGTGGGATGAAGCGGCCCGGACCAACCTTACACGTACGCTTACGTGAGACCGGTTCCACCGACTAACATGCACTAGTTGCATAAGGTGGCTAGCGGGTGTCTGTCTCTTCCACTTTAGTTGGAGCGGATTCGATGAAAAGGGTCCTTATGAAGGGTAAATAGAAGTTGACAAATCACGTTGTGGCTTTCACGTAGGTAAGAAAACGTTCTTGCTAGAACCCTATTGCAGCCACGTAAAACTTGCAACAACAATTGGAGGACGTCTAACTTGTTTTTGCAGCAAGTGTCTTGTGATGTGATATGGCCAAAGTTGTGATGAATGATATATATGTGTGATGTATGACATGTTCATGTCATTGTAATAGGAATCACGACTTGCATGTCGATGAGTATGACAACCGGCAGGAGCCATAGGAGTTGTCTTTATTTTTTGTATGACCTGCGTGTCATTGAGAAACACCATGTAAATTACTTTACTCTATTGCTAAATGTGTTAGCCATAGTAGTAGAAGTAATAGTTGGCGAGCAACTTCATGGAGACACGATGATGGAGATCATGGTGTCATGCCGGTGACAAGATGATCATGGAGCCCCAAGATGGAGATCAAAGGAGCTATGTGATATTGGCCATATCATGTCACTATTATTATTTGATTGCATGTGATGTTTATCATGTTTTTGCATCTTGTTTACTTAGAACGACGGTAGTAAATAAGATGATCCCTCATAATAATTTCAAGAAAGTGTTCCCCCTAACTGTGCACCGTTGCGATGGTTCGTTGTTTCGAAGCACCACGTGATGATCGAGTGTGATTCCAACGTTCACATACAACAGGTATAAGACAGATTTACACATGGAAACACTTAGGTTGACTTGACGAGCCTAGCATGTATAGACATGGCCTCGGAACACAGAAGACCGAAAGGTCAAGCATGAGTCATATAGAAGATACAATCAACATGAAGATGTTCACCGACGTTGACTAGTCCGTCTCACGTGATGATCGGACACGGCCTAGTTAACTCGGATCATGTTATACTTAGATGACTGGAGGGATGTCTATCTGAGTGGGAGTTCATTGAATAATTTCATTAGATGAACTTAATTATCATGAACTTAGTCTAAAAAATTTACAATATGTCTTGTAGATCAAATGGCCAACGTTGTCCTCAACTTCAACGCGTTCCTAGAGAAAACCAAGCTGAAAGACGATGGTAGCAACTATACGGACTGGGTCCGGAACCTGAGGATCATCCTCGTAGCTGCCAAGAAAGATTATGTCCTACAAGCACCGCTAGGTGAAGCACCTGTTCTCCCTGCTGAACAAGACGTTATGAACGCTTGGCAGACACGTTCCGATGATTACTCCCTCGTTCAGTGCGGCATGCTTTACAGCTTAGAGCCGGGGCTCCAAAAGCATTTTGAGAGACACGGAGCATATGAGATGTTCGAAGAGCTGAAAATGGTTTTTCAAGCTCATGCCCGGGTCGAGAGATATGAAGTCTCCGACAAGTTCTTCAGCTGTAAGATGGAGGAAAATAGTTCTGTCAGTGAGCACATACTCACTATGTCTGGGTTACATAACCGCCTGACTCAGCTGAGAGTTAATCTCTCGGATGACGCGGTTATTGACAGAATCCTCCAGTCGCTTCCACCGAGCTACAAGAGCTTTGTGATGAACTTCAATATGCAGGGGATGGAAAAGACCATTCCTGAAGTATTTGCAATGCTGAAATCAGCAGAGGTAAAAGTCAAAAAGGAACATCAAGTGTTGATGGTGAATAAAACCACTAAGTTCAAGAAAGGCAAGGGAAAGAAAAACTTCAAGAAGGACGGCAAGGGAGTTGCCGCGCCCGGCAAGCAAGCTGCCGGGAAGAAGCCAAAGAATGGACCCAAGCCCGAGACTGAGTGTTTTTATTGCAAGGGAAGTGGTCACTGGAAGCGGAACTGCCCCAAATACTTAGCGGACAAGAAGGCCGGCATCACGAAAGGTATATGTGATATACATGTAATTGATGTGTACCTTACCAATACTCGTAGTAGCTCTTGGGTATTTGATACCGGTGTAGTTGCTCATATTTGTAACTCAAAGCAGGAGCTGTGGAATAAGCGGAGAGTGGCGAAGGACGAGGTGACAATGCGCGCCGGGAATGGTTCCAAGGTCGATGTGATCGCCGTCGGCACGCTACCTCTACATTTACCTACGGGATTAGTTTTGAACCTCAATAATTGTTATTTAGTGCCAAGTTTGAGCATGACCATTGTATCAGGATCTCGTTTAATACGAGATGGCTACTCATTTAAATCCGAGAATAATGGTTGTTCCATTTATATGAGAGATATGTTTTACGGTTATGCTTCGATGGTGAATGGTTTATTCTTAATGAATCTCGAGCGTAATGCTACACATATTCATAGTGTGAATACCAAAAGATGTAAGATTGATAATGATAGTCCCACATACTTGTGGCACTGCCGCCTTGGTCACATAGGTGTCAAACGCATGAAGAAGCTCCATGCAGATGAACTTTTAGAGTCTCTTGATTACGAATCATTTGACACGTGCGAACCATGCCTCATGGGAAAAATGACCAAGACTCCGTTCTCAGGAACAATGGAGCGAGCAACCAACTTATTGGAAATCATACATACTGATGTGTGCGGTCCAATGAGTGTTGAGGCTCGCGGTGGCTATCGTTATGTTCTCACCCTCACTGATGACTTGAGTACATATGAGTATATCTATTTAATGAAACACAAGTCTGAGACTTTTGAAAAGTTCAAGGAATTTCAGAGTGAGGTTGCGAATCAACGTGACAGGAAAATCAAGTTCTTGCGATCAGATCGTGGGGGAGAATACTTGAGTCACGAATTTGGCACACACTTAAGAAAATGTGGAATAGTTTCACAGCTCACGCCGCCCGGAACACCTCAGCGTAATGGTGTGTCCGAACGTCGGAATCGCACTCTATTAGATATGGTGCGATCTATGATGTCTCTTACCGATTTACCGCTATCATTTTGGGGCTATGCTTTAGAGACTGCCGCATTCACTTTAAATAGGGCTCCGTCAAAATCCGTTGAGACGACACCGTTTGAATTATGGTTTGGGAAGAAACCTAAGTTGTCATTTCTAAAAGTTTGGGGATGCGATGCTTATGTCAAGAAACTTCAACCTGAAAAGCTCGAACCCAAATCGGAAAAGTGCGTCTTCATAGGATACCCTAAAGAAACTATTGGGTATACCTTCTACCTCAGATCCGAAGGCAAGATCTTTATTGCCAAGAATGGATCCTTTCTAGAGAAAGAGTTTATCTCGAAAGAAGTAAGTGGGAGGAAAGTAGAACTTGATGAAGTATTACCTCTTGAACCGTAAAATGGCGCAACTCAAGAAAATGTTCCTGAGGTGCCTGCACCGACTAGAGAGGAAATTAATGATGATGATCATGAAACTTCAGATCAAGTTGCTACTGAACTTCGTAGGTCCACAAGGACACGTTCCGCACCAGAGTGGTACGGCAATCCTGTCTTGGAAATCATGTTGTTAGACAACGGTGAACCTTCAAACTATGAAGAAGCGATGGCGGGCCCGGATTCCGACAAATGGCTAGAAGCCATGAAATCCGAGATAGGATCCATGTATGAAAAGGAAGTATGGACTTTCACTGACTTGCCCGTTGAGCGGCGAGCTATAGAAAATAAATGGATCTTTAAGAAGAAGACAAACGCGGATGGTAATGTGACCATCTATAAAGCTCGGCTTGTCGCTAAGGGTTATCGACAAGTTCAAGGGGTTGACTACGATGAGACTTTCTCACCGGTAGCGAAGCTAAAGTCCGTCTGAATCATGTTAGCAATTGCCGCATTCTATGATTATGAGATATGGCAAATGGACGTCAAAACGGCATTCCTTAATGGTTTCCTTAAGGAAGAATTGTATATGATGCAGCCGGAAGGTTTTGTCGATCCTAAGAACGCTGACAAGGTGTGCAAGCTCCAACACTCAATTTATGGGCTGGTGCAAGCATCTCGGAGTTGGAACATTCGCTTTGATGAGATGATCAAAGCGTTTGGGTTTACGCAGACTTATGGAGAAGCCTGCATTTACAAGAAAGTGAGTGGGAGCTCTGTAGCATTTCTCATATTATATGTAGATGACATACTTTTGATGGGAAATGATATAGAACTCTTGGACAGCATTAAGGCCTACTTGAATAAGAGTTTTCCAATGAAGGACCTTGGAGAAGCTGCATATATATTAGGCATCAAGATCTATAAAGATAGATCAAGACGCCTCATAGGTCTTTCACAAAGCATATACCTTGATAAGATATTGAAGAAGTTCAATATGGATCAGTCTAAGAAGGGGTTCTTGCCTGTGTTGCAAGGTGTGAAATTGAGCTCAGCTCAATGTCCGACCACAGCAGAAGATATAGAAGAGATGAGTGTCATCCCCTATGCCTCAGCCATAGGTTCTATTATGTATGACATGCTGTGTACCAGACCTGATGTAAACCTTCCTGTAAGTTTGGTAGGTAGGTACCAAAGTAATCCCGGCAAGAACACTGGACAGCGGTCAAGAATATCCTGAAGTACCTGAAAAGGATTAAGGAAATGTTTCTCGTTTATGGAGGTGACGAAGAGCTCGTCGTAAAGGGTTACGTCGACGCTAGCTTCGACATAGATCTGGATGACTCTAAGTCACAAACCGGATACGTGTATATTTTGAATGGTGGGGCAGTAAGCTGGTGCAGTTGCAAGCAAAGCGTCGTGGCAGGATCTACATGTGAAGCGGAGTACATGGCAGCCTCGGAGGCAGCGCATGAAGCAATTTGGGTGAAGGAGTTCATCACCGACCTAGGAGTCATACCCAATGCGCCGGGGCCAATCAAACTCTTCTGTGACAACACTGGAGCTATTGCACTTGCCAAGGAGCCCAGGTTTCACAAGAAGACCAGGCACATCAAGCGTCGCTTCAACTCCATTCGTGAAAATGTTCAAGATGGAGACATAGATATTTGTAAAGTACATATGGACCTGAATGTAGCAGATCCGTTGACTAAACCTCTCCCTAGAGCAAAACATGATCAACACCAGAATTCCATGGGTGTTCGATTCATCACAATGTAACTAGATTATTGACTCTAGTGCAAGTGGGAGACTATTGGAAATATGCCCTAGAAGCAATAATAAAAGCATTATTATTATATTTCCTTGTTCATGATAATTGTCTTTTATTCAAGCTATAATTGTGTTATCCGGAAATCGTAATACATGTGTGAATACTTAGACACCAACATGTCCCTAGTAAGCCTCTAGTTGACTAGCTCGTTGATCAACAGATAGTCATGGTTTCCTGACTATGGACATTGGATGTCATTGATAACGAGATCACATCATTAGGAGAATGATGTGATGGACAAGACTTAATCCTAAACATAGCACAAGATCGTATAGTTCGTTTGCTAGAGTTTTGCAATGTCAAGTATCTTTTCCTTAGACCATGAGATCGTGTAATTCCGGATACCGTAGGAGAGCTTTGGGTGTACCAAACGTCACAACGTAACTGGGTGACTATAAAGGTATACTACGGGTATCTCTGAAAGTGTCTGTTGGGTTGACACGGATCAAGACTGGGATTTGTCACTCCGTATGATGGAGAGGTATCTCTGGGCCCACTCGGTAATGCATCATCACAATGAGCTCAAAGTGACCAAGTGTCTAGTCATGGGATCATGCATTACGGTACGAGTAAAGTGACTTGCCGGTAACAAGATTGAACGAGGTATTGGGATACCGACGATCGAATCTCGGGCAAGTAACGTACCGATTGACAAAGGGAATTGTATACGGGGTTGCTTGAATTCTCGACATCGTGGTTCATCCGATGAGATCATCGAGGAGCATGCAGGAGCCAACATGGGTATCCAGATCCCGCTGTTGGTTATTGACCGGAGAGTCTTCTCGGTCATGTCTACATGTCTCCCGAACCCGTAGGGTCTACACACTTAAGGTTCGGTGACGCCAGGGTTGTTAGGAAGACTTGTATGTGATTACCGAATGTCGTTCGGAGTCTTGGATGAGATCCCGGACGTCACGAGGAGTTCCGGAATGGTCCGGAGGTAAAGATTTATATATGGGAAGTTATCATACGGTCGCCGGAAAGGTTCGGGGGCATATCGGTATTGTACCGGGGCCACCGGAGGGGTTCCAGGGGTCCACCGGGAGGGGCCACCTCTCCCGGAGGGCCTTATGGGTTGTATGAGGAAGGGATCCAGCCCAAAGTGGGTTGGGGCGCCACTTTCCCCTAGGGCCCATGCGCCTAGGGTGGGGGAAACCCTAAAGGGGGCGCCCCCTTGCTTGGGGGGCAAGCCCCCTCCCCTTGGCCGCCCCCTAGGAGATTGCATCTCCTAGGGCCGGCGCCCCCCTAGGCCCCCTATATATAGTGTGGGAGGAAGGGCCTCACACCCTTGCCCCTGGCGCCTCCCTCTCCCCTCCAATACCTCCTCCTCCTCCATAGAGCTCAGCGAAGCCCTGTCAGAGTACTGCATCTCCACCATCACCACGCCGTCGTGCTGTTGCTGGAGCCATCTTCCTCAACCTCTCCTTCCCCTTGCTGGATCAAGAAGGAGGAGACGTCACGCTAACCGTACGTGTGTTGAACGCGGAGGTGCCTTCCGTTCGGTGCTAGGATCTCCGGTGATTTGGATCACGTCGAGTACGACTACCTCATCCCCGTTCTTTGAACGCTTCCGCTCGCGATCTATAAAGGTATGTAGATGCATCCAATCACTCGTTGCTAGATGAACTCATAGATGGATCTTGGTGAAACCGTAGGAAAATTTTCGTTTTCTGCAACGTTCCCCAACATTAATTTGCTTATTTTATTTATATATTTAGTTGGTTGTAGACTAACCTACTAACAATTGACAATATGCAATGTCTTTTGTGACTATTTTCAACACTTGTCCCGAGGCGAAAAAGAATTAAGAATACCATGTGTAACTCTACAAAGGGTTCAAAACACATGCAAAGAGGGCAAACAGAGGGGGCTACCCACGCCACATCATGCCTCTTGAGTTGTTCTGGAGACACACAAGATGCAGTGGGGTCAATGTGAACCATATTTGGCCGTCCTCACACCGAGGGTTTCATCTTACCTCTTTGCGGTCACCCCATTTACTTCAGGATTTTTGGGTGGGACCATGAAGAGCAGCATCGTCAGAGATAGAGGTAAAATGCACTACTGAAGAGAGCTCACCACCAATGTTCGCCAAGATCGCTGCCCCGCGGCTCTTACATTGAGGTGGGAGTAGTCCATTGCAGGAATATGGTTTCATAGTTGTATGTAGTCGTTGATGTCCAACAAAATACACAAGTTATGTATAGCCGGTTTAAGAAGTGAAAGCGACGAATCCATGAAATATGATGTGGTATTCTTCAATCGAGCTGTCAGATTTTTAACCCAATTTCATAATTATGTACCCAATGGTGGTGGGCAAACTGTTTTAATCACATACTTTTTGCCTTTTTGACTACTCTCCAATTCAATTTCACACTCATTAACTCTTGGGGTTGAAAATTTTGGTACCCATGTGATGTTGCTTTATACAGGTAAAATAAACAAATAAGTTCATGTTCTCATTTCCAAGATATACATATTGTAAGAAATTATCAAACTACAATGTTCAACGTACATGCATATAAATTTGCTGTGCGTTCTAGTCCAAGTCATGATAGTTTGTTTTCACATGAGTACGACTCCAAACCTGCGTCTTCTAGTGTTTGTGGCTTGTCGGTGCCTCTGCTGGCGCGGCTCCGGCCCCGGTGACGGCTCCGGCCCCGATGACCCAGTGGCTGCGCTCCTTCCAGCTCACTCGGCTCGCCGGTGTCCTGACAACTACGGTCCCAACAGTTAGGCTCTGTGTTCCTTCATATCCTAGCTTTATTGGCGTCACCGGATGCCGTCGGTTCTCTCCGCCTTGTCGCCTCCTTGACATTGTACACCTCCACGCCATGCCTGCTGCCAGATCCAACACTTGTATGTCCGGCGGCACCCAGGGCCGCCCTCCCGCGGCAGGTGCAGCCCGACCACCCTGTTTCCTGTTGTGGAGGTTTTGATCTGCGGAGGACTCATTGGTGCGCGTCAGTTCTAAACAAACGGTTCAAAACCCCTTTCTGCGACAGTATCTGGAACCGTCACCAAGTGAGTGTGGGCGATAGGGGGGTCCTTCCCACACGACCCGGAAATCGTCGGGGATATGCCCTCCTGGCACACATGTTCGGCAAAATGAGGTTGTGTGCGACCGGCGAGCACTCAAATACGAAAATACGTACAGTAGAGCTAAAAAAATACAATTATACGGCGAAATTGTTTCCGGTCGCATAGTCAGTCCCCGCTAAACGTTTCCGTTCGTATGTACATCCCACACAGTCACTCCAAGGAAAATGTTTCCGTTCACAGCTACATTACACACAATTTTTCCCGTTAAATCATTTGTGATAGCGTTGTCATTGCACATGATATTAATAATTTTATCATTTGCGGTATTGAATGCATCACACGGTGCGTACAAAGAAATTGTGTGGCAAAGGTTGTCCATCACCACACTTTTTATGTGATAAACGTTTGCGCAAGGTGGCCTAATGCAAACAGTTTTTAAGAGAAAGTCGTGTGTGCAGTGGAGATTGATCGCACACATAGTGGATCCTAGAAACATTTCTGATCTCCACGTATATCGCAGACGTTTCGCTTTCGCAAACCGTGTGCAGTGTAATCCCTATTTAATCCACAATTAATCCAATTAATCCCTGATGATCCCACAAGTATAGGGGATCTATCGTAGTCCTTTCGATAAGTAAAAGTGTCGAACCCAACGAGGAGCAGAAGGAAATGATAAGCAGTTTTCAGCAAGGTATTCTCTGCAAGTACTAAAATAAGTGGTAACAGATAGTTTTGTGATAGGATGAATTGTAACGAGCAACAAGTAACGAAAGTAAATAAAGTGCAGCAAGGTGGCCCAATCCTTTTGTAGGAAAGGACAAGCCGGAACAAACTCTTATAATAGGAAAAGCGCCCCCGAGGACACATGGGAATATCGTCAAGCTAGTTTTCATCACGTTCATATGATTCGCGTTCGATACTTTGATAATTTGATATGTGGGTGGACCGGTGCTTGGGTGCTGTTCTTACTTGAACAAGCATCCCACTTATGATTAACCTCTATTGCAAGCATCCGCAACTACAACAAAAGTATTAAGGTAAACCTAACCATAGCATGAAACATATGGATCCAAATCAGCCCCTTACGAAGCAACACATAAACTAGGGTTTAAGCTTCTGTCACTCTAGCAACCCATCATCCACTTATTACTTCCCAATGCCTTCCTCTAGGCCCAAATAATGGTGAAGTGTTATGTAGTCGACGTTCGCATAACACCACTAGAGGCTAGACAACATACATCTTATCAAAATATCAAACGAATACCAAATTCACATGACTACTGACAGCAAGACTTCTCCCTTGTCCCCAAGAACAAACTTAATTACTCACAAAGCATATTCATGTTCATAATCAGAGGGGTAATAATATGCATATAGGATCTGAACATATGATATTCCACCAAATAAACCAACTAGCATCAACTACAAGGAGTAATCAACACTACTAGCAACCTACTAGCACCAATCCCGGACTTTGAAACAAGAATTGGATACAAGAGATGAACTAGGGTTTGGAGGTGAAATGGTGCTGGTGAAGATGTTAATGGAGATTGCCCTCTCCCGATGAGAGGAGCGTTGGTGATGACGATGGTGATGATTTCCCCCTCCAGGAGGGAAGTTTCCCTGCAGAACAGCTCTGCCGGAGCTCTAAATTGGACCCGCCAAGGTTCCGCCTCGTGGCGGCGGAGTCTCGTCCCAAAAATTTCCACTTTATTTTTTCTCATTAAAAGACCTCATATAGGAGAAGATGGACCTTGGAGAGCCACCAGGGGGCCCACGAGGTAGGGGGGCGCGCCCTAGGGGGGGCGCGCCCCCACCCTCGTGAGAAGGGTGTGGGCCCCCTGGCCTTCATCTTTGGCGAGGATTTTTATTTATTTATTTTAAGACGTTCCGTGGAGTTTCAGGACTTTTGGAGTTGCGCAGAATAGGTCTGTTATATTTGCTCGTTTTCCAGACCAGAATTCCAGCTGCCGGCATTCTCCGTCCTTATGTAAACCTTGTAAAATAAGAGAGAATAGCCATAAGTATTGTGACATAAAGTGAAATAACAGCCCATAATACAATAAATATCGATATAAAAGCATGATGCAAAATGAACGTATCAACTCCCCCAAGCTTAGACCTCGCTTGTCCTCAAGCGAAAAGTCGATAACAATAAATATGTCCTCATGTTTAGAGGTAGAGGCGTCGATAAAAATAAAATACGGACATGAAGGCATCATGATTTTTCTCATAACAGCAACATATATAGATTTTGTCATATGATTACTTATGTTCAAGTGATGATCTATTCACAATGCAAAAGCATAAATCATAAATCTTATTGGGCTCCGACAAACTATAATCTCAGTCATTGAAGCAATTGCAATTTATCATAACATCGGGAAGAGTCTATGTCAGAGCTTAAAAGCAAGCCCACATACTCAACTATCATTTAGTCCTCCATAATTGCTAACACTCACGCACTACTTGTGGTTATGAAGTTTTAATCGGACACAGAGAAAGATAGGGGCTTATAGTTTTGCCCTACAACCTTTACCTCAAGGGTAATGTCAACAATGATGATTCATGCCCCCCTACATCCAATTATATATATATATATATATATATATATATCTTGTTCTTTCCAACATGCTGAGCTTGCCAAAGGATAAAATGAAAAAGAAAGGGTGAAGATCACCATGACTCTTGCATAAGGTAGAAGATAATAATAAAGGATAGACCCTTCGCAAAGGGAAGCAGAGGTTGCCATGCGCTTTTATGGTTGGATGCATAAAAATCCCAATGCGAAAGAACGTCACTTTATATTGCCCCTTATGATATGAACCTTTATTATGCAGTATGTCGCTTTTATTACTTCCACATCACAAGATCATATAAAGCTTATTTCTCCCACACCAATCAATCATACATATTTAGAGCAATTTTTATTGCTTTGCACCGATGGCAACTTACTTGAAGGATCTTACTCAATCCATAGGTAGATATGGTGGACTCTCATGGCAAAACTGGTTTAGGGGTATTTGGAAGCACAAGTAGTATTTCTACTTGGTGCTGAGAATTTGGCTAGCATGAGGGGGAAAGGCAAGCTCAACAAGTTAGAGGATCCATGACAACAAACTTTATCTCAGATATAAGAAAAACATAACTCATCACGTTGTCTTCCTTGTCCAACATCAAGTTTTTAGCATGTCATATTTTAATGAGTGATCCCAATCATAAAAGATGTCAATGATAATATATCTATATGTGAAAACCTCTCTTTCCTTATTACTTCCTATTAATTACAACAATGACCAAAGCTATGTCTGCCAACTCCCAACAACTTTTAATCATCATACTCTTTCTATGTGAAGTCATTACTCTCAATAAGATCAATATGAACTTTTTGTTTCTTTTTATTCTTTTTCTCTTTTCTTTTATTCACCCAAGATCATGGAAAAATAATCAAGCCCTTGACTCAACACTAATCTTTATTATATATATATATCTCACGGACTCGATTACAAAGAGAGATCATAAAGCAAACTCAAAACTAGATCATGCCATAAGCTTTATTCTACTAGATCAAGATACTACCAATAAGATCGAACTAAAAGAAAACGATAAAGATAGGAGTTGTGAAGGTGATACGATACCGGGGCACCTCCCCCAAGCTTGTCAGTTGCCAAGGGGAGTGCCCATACCCATGTGATTATATCTCCTTGGTTGGTGAAGAAGGTGGTGATGACGGGTGATCGCACATCGAGCGTAAGAGGTCCTCCAGCTTGCGAATAATGCCCTTGAGTGCGACAATATGCTCCTTCAACAAAATATTTTCTTGTGTGAGATACTTGTTTTGTATACGAGCTAACTCAATCATCTTGAAGGCTTCAATCTCAGTTGGGGTAAGAAGGTTATGATCAAGTTGAAGGATGTCTTTTGTTGCCGGAGCTTGATCCTCTGTGGCCTTCTTGATCCTTTCGTCCTTGTTGACCCTCGTGGGTTCTTCCCTCTTCAGATCTATCTTCATTAGCCAAGCATCGTTGTCACCATTGTTGGAGAAGGGAGACGTCATGATGCCTAGCCTGGAAAACCCTGACAGAAAACAGCTCGAAACAAGAACAGAGGAGGTTTGCGTGATACGGGAGTCAAAACCTTCGGGAGAATATATAATGAATTTTTACCGACCAAAATACGTAACGTGCAAGAAAACGGAGTCCGGAAGGCACACGAGGTGCTCACGAGGTAGGGGGGAGCGCCCACCACCCTCGTGTCCTTCCCGGACTGCTACTTATTTTTCTATCTTTCCAAATATTCCAAAATGGAGAAATATTGCCTTAAAAATTATTTTGGAGTCGGTTTACTTACTGTACCACATACCTATTCCTTTTCGGAATCTGAAACATTCCGGAAAGTATCCCTTATGTATTCCTTCGGGGTTACGGTTTCAATAATATTGGTTTCAACATTTATGGGATTACCCGAGATATAATGTTTGATTCTTTGGCCGTTTACCACCTTCAGATTTGTGCCTTCGAAGTTGTTGATTTTTATGGCACCGGAACGATAGACCTCTTCGATAACATAGGGGCCTTCCCATTTAGAGAGAAGTTTGCCTGCAAAAAATCTCAAACGAGAGTTGTATAGCAATACATAATCACCTACATTAAACTCACGCTTTTGTATCCTTTTGTCATGCCATCTTTTAACTTTTTCTTTAAACAACTTGGCATTTTTCATAAGCTTGGGTTCTCCATTCATCAAGTGAGCTAATATCAAATAACCTCTTCTCACCGGCAAGTTTAAAATCATAGTTGAGCTCTTTAATAGCCCAATATACCTTATGTTCTAGTTCGAGAGGTAAGTGGCATGCTTTTCCATAAACCATTTTATACGGAGACATACCCATAGGATTTTTGTATGCAGTTCTATAAGCCCATAATGCGTCATCAAGTTTCTTAGACCAATTCTTTCTAGAGCTATTAACAGTCTTTTGCAAAATTAATTTGAGCTCTCTATTGCTCAACTCTACTTGACCACTAGACTGAGGGTGATAAGGAGATGTAATTCTATGATTAACATCATATTTAGCAAGCATTTTACGGAAAGCACCATGAATAAAGTGTGAACCACCATCAGTCATTAAATATCTAGGAACTCCAAACCTCGGGAAAATAACTTCCTTAACCATTTTAATAGAAGTGTTATGATCAGCACTACTAGTTGGAATAGCTTCTACCCACTTAGTAACGTAATCAACAGCAACTAGAATATGTGTGTATCCATTAGAGGCAGGAAAAGGTCCCATATAACCAAAGCCCCAAACATCAAACGGTTCAATAACAAGAGAATAATTCATAGGCATTTCTTGACGTCTACCAATATTACCAATTCTTTGACATTGATCACAAGACAAGACAAACTTACGGGCATCCTTGAAGAGAGTAGGCCAATAAAAACCAGATTGCAATACCTTATGTGCAGTTCTGTCTCCAGCGTGGTGTCCTCCTTAAGACTCGGAGTGACACTTGCGTAGGATCTGTTCCTGTTCATGCTCAGGTACACAACGTCTAATAACACCATCTACTCCTTCTTTATAAAGATGTGGGTCATCCCAAAAGTAATTTCTCAAGTCATAGAAGAACTTTTTCTTTTGTTGGTATGTGAAGCTAGGTGGTATAAATTTAGCAACTATATAATTAGCATAATCAGCATACCAAGGAGTACTACGAGAAGTACTTATAACATTTAATTGTTCATCAGGAAAGCTATCATTAATAGGTAGTGGGTCATCAAGAACATTCTCTAACCTAGGCAAGTTGTCTGCAACGAGGTTCTCGGCTCCCTTTCTATCAACAATATTCAAATCAAATTCTTGCAGCAGGAGAACCCATCTAATAAGTCTAGGTTTAGCATCTTTATTTTCCATAAGATATTTAATAGCAGCATGATCAGTGTGAATAGTTACTTTAGAATCAACAATATTAGATCTGAACTTATCACAAGCAAATACAACTGCTAAAAGCTCTTTTTCAGTAGTAGCATAATTTCTTTGAGCATTGTCTAGAGTCTTACTAGCATAATGAATAACATTTAATTTCTTATCAACTCTTTGCCCTAGAACAGCACCTACAGCATAATCACTAGCATCATACATAATTTCAAAGGGTAAATTCCAATCAGGTGGCTGAACAACAGGTGCAGAGACTAATGCTTTCTTAAGTATTTAAAATGCTTCTACACAATCATCATCAAAGACAAATGGTATATCTTTTTACAATAAATTAGTCAGAGGCCGAGAAATTTTTGAGAAGTCCTTAATGAACCTCCTGTAAAATCCAGCGTGACCAAGGAAACTTCTTATACCTTTGATGTCCTTGGGACATGACATCTTTTCAATAGCATCAACCTTGGCTTTGTCAACTTCGATACCTCTTTCAGAAACTGTATGCCCCAAGACAATACCCTCATTAACCATAAAGTGGCACTTTTCCCAATTCAAGACAAGATTAGTTTCTTCACATCTCTGCAAAACTCGATCAAGATTGCTCAAGCAATCATCAAAAGAGGAACCATAGACAGAAAAAATCATCCATGAAAACCTCACAAATCTTTTCACAAAAGTCAGAGAATATAGCCATCATGCATCTTTGAAAGGTAGTAGGTGCATTACATAAACCAAAAGGCATACGTCAATAAGAAAAAGTACCAAAAGGGCATGTAAAAGTAGTCTTTGACTGATCCCTAGCCGACACAGGTATTTGAGAGAAACCAGAATAACCATCTAGAAAGCAATAGTGTGTATGTTTGCATAATATTTCTAGCATTTGATCAATAAAAGGTAAGGGGTAATGATCTTTCTTAGTAGCTTTATTTAATTTGCAGGAATCAATTACCATTCTATAACCTGTGATAATTCTTTATGGAATCAATTCATGTTTATCATTAGGAACAACAGTAATACCTCCCTTCTTAGGGACGCAATGGACAGGACTTACCCATTCACTATCAGCAACGGGGTAGATTATACCTGCCTCCAGAAGCTTTAGTATTTCTTTTCTTACCACTTCTTTCATTTTAGGATTCATACGTCGTTGAGGATCATGAATTGGTTTGGCATCTGCTTCCAAATTTATTTTATGTTGACATAGAGTGGGACTAATGCCCTTAAGATCATCAAGAGTATATCCAATAGCAGCACGATGCTTCTTCAGATTTTTCAATAATCAATTCTTCATGCTCTGTAAGGTTAGCACTAATAATAACAGGATATATCTTCTTTTCATCAAGATAATCATATTTAAGATTATCAGGCAAAGGTTTAAGCTCAAACACGGGATCACCCTTGGGTGGAGGAGGATCCCCTAAAATTTCAACAGGCAAATTATGTTGCAGAATAGGTTCCTGTTTAAGGAATACTTCATCTATTTCCCTTCTTTCATTCATGAACATATCATTTTCATGGTCTAACAAATAGTGTTCTAAAGGATCACTAGGAGGTATGACAATAAAAGCAAGACCAATAATTTCATCCTTACTAGGTAATTCTTCCTCACGATGTTGTTTACTAAATTTAGTAAAATTAAACTCATGAACCATATCATTCAAGCCAACAGTAACAACATTCTTTGTGCAATCTATGGTAGCATTAACAGTGTTCAAGAAGGGTCTACCAAATATAATGGGACAGAAGCTATCTTGTGGGGAAGTAAGAACAAGAAAATCAGCAGGATATTTAGTTTTCCCACACAAGACTTCAACATCTCTAACAATTCCAATTGGTGAAATAGTATCTCTATTAGCAAGTTTAATTGTGACATCAATATCTTCTAACTCAGCAGGTGCAATTTCATTCTTAATTTCTTCGTATAAGTCAATAGGTATTACACTAGCACTAGCACCCATATCACATAAGCCATGATAACAATGATCTCCTATTTTAACAGAAATAACATGCATGCCTACCACAGGTCTATGTTTATCTTTAGCACAAGGTTTAGCAATTCTAGCAGTTTCACCTTCAAACTGAATAACATGCCCATCAATATTATCAGACAAGAGATCTTTAACAATAGCAATATTAGGTTCTACTTTAACTTTCTCAAGAGGTGTATAAGTTCTAATATTGCTTTTACGGACAACAGTTGAAGCTTTAGCATGATCCTTTATTCTAACAGGGAAAGGTGGTTTCTCAACATAAGAAGTAGGAACAATAGGATCATTATAAGTGACAGTCTTTTCTTCAACTTTAATAGGTGCAACTACTTTTACTTTTATGGGAGGATGATATTTAAACCACTTCTCCTTAGGGAGATCAACATAAGTAGCAAAAGATTCACACAAAGAAGCTACTATCTCAGAGTCAAGTCCATATTTAGTGCTAAACTTACGGAAAATATCGGTATCCATAAAAGATTTAACTCAATCAAACTTAGGTGTCATACCTGACTCATTACCTTCGTCGAGGTCCCAATCTTCAGAGTTGCGTTTAATTCTATCCAATAAATTCCATCTGAATTCAATAGTCTTCATCATAAAAGAGCCAGCACAAGAAGTATCGAGCATGGTTTGATTATTATGAGAAAGCCGAGCATATAAATTTGGAATAATCATTTCTCTTGAGAGCTCATGATCGGGGCATGAGTATAACATTGATTTAAGCCTCCCCCAAGCTTGAGCGATGCTTTCTCCTTCGCGAGGCCAGGAATTATATATATAATTGCGATCACGATGAACAAGATGCATAGGGTAATACTTTTGATGAAATTCCAACTTCAATCTTTTATAGTCCCATGATCTCATATCATCACATAGCCTATACCATATCAATGCGTCTCCCTTCAAAGATAAAGGGAAGACCTTCTTCTTAGCAACATCATCGGGTATACCTGCAAACTTAAATAATCCACAAACTTCATCCACATATATTAAGTGCTCATCAGGATGCTTTGTTCCATCTCCTATAAAAGGGTTAGCTAGCAGTCTTTCCATCATACCCGAAGGAAATTCAAAAGGAGTTTCATTTTCAATAGGTTCAGTAGGTCGAGGAGCAACTCTTTGCTCTACTGGACGGGGTAAAGATACCCCGAACAAGCCCCTCAGAGAATTACTTTCCATAGTAACAAGTGACAGTAAATTTCAGCACACTATATAAATTTTTCCTTACCAAATTCCACCTACCAAAGGCGCTACACTCCCCGGCAACGACACCAGAAAAGAGTCTTGATGACCCACAAGTATAGGGGATCTATCGTAGTCCTTTCGATAAGTAAGAGTGTCGAACCCAACGAGGAGCAGAAGGAAATGATAAGCAGTTTTCAGCAAGGTATTCTCTGCAAGTACTGAAATAAGTGGTAACAGATAGTTTTGTGATAGGATGAATTGTAACGAGCAACAAGTAACGAAAGTAAATAAAGTGCAGCAAGGTGGCCCAATCCTTTTGTAGCAAAGGACAAGCCGGAACAAACTCTTATAATAGGAAAAGCGCTTTCGAGGACACATGGGAATATCGTCAAGCTAGTTTTCATCATGTTCATATGATTCGTGTTCGATACTTTGATAATTTGATATGTGGGTGGGCCGGTGCTTGGGTGTTGTTCATACTTGAAGAAGCATCCCACTTATGATTAACCTCTATTGCAAGCATCCGCAACTACAACAAAAGTATTAAGGTAAACCTAACCATAGCATGAAACATATGGATCCAAATCAGCCCCTTACGAAGCAACGCATAAACTAGGGTTTAAACTTCTGTCACTCTAGCAACCCATCATCTACTTATTACTTCCCAATGCCTTCCTCTAGGCCCAAATAATGGTGAAGTGTTATGTAGTCGGCATTCACATAACACCACTAGAGGCTAGACAATATACATCTTATCAAAATATCAAACGAATACCAAATTCACATGACTACTGATAGCAAGACTTCTCCCTTGTCCTCAGGAACAAACGTAATTACTCACAAAGCATATTCATGTTCATAATCAGAGGGGTAATAATATGCATATAGGATCTGAACATATGATCTTCCACCAAATAAGCCAACTAGCATCAACTACAAGGAGTAATCAACACTACTAGCAACCTACTAGCACCAATCCCGGACTTTAAAACAAGAATTTGATACAAGAGATGAACTAGGGTTTGGAGATGAGATGGTGCTGGTGAAGATGTTGATGGAGATTGCCCTCTCCCGATGAGAGGAGCGTTGGTGATGACGATGGTGATGATTTCCCCCTCCGGGAGGGAAGTTTCCCCGGCAGAACAGCTCTGCCGGAGCTCTAGATTGGATCCGCCAAGGTTCCGCCTCGTGGCGGCGGAGTCTCGTCCCGAAAATTTCCTCTCTATTTTTTCTCATCGAAAGACCTCATATAGGTGAAGATGGACGTCGGAGAGCCACCAGGGGGCCCACGAGGTAGGGGGTGCGCCCTAGGGGGGGGGGGGGGCGCCCCCCACCCTCGTGAGAAGGGTGGGGGCCCCTGGCCTTCATCTTTGGCGAGGATTTTTCTTTATTTATTTTAAGACGTTCCGCGGAGTTTCAGGACTTCTGGAGTTGCACAGAATAGGTCTCTAATATTTGCTCCTTTTCCAGACCAGAATTCCAGCTGCCGACATTCTCCCTCCTTATGTAAACCTTGTAAAATAAGAGAGAATAGCCATAAGTATTGTGACATAAAGTTAAATAACAGCCCATAATACAATAAATATCAATATAAAAGCATGATGCAAAATGAACGTATCAATCCCTAATTTAAAAATCACATGTTATGAATTTGAAAGTAGGCAATCACTTATTTCAAATCCAACCATGTTTATTACAAATATAGGTTCAACCACCAGTCCATAATTCATGCATAGGTACATATACTGAAGAACTACATAAACACCAAGTAAAGAATGATGAACCACAGTTGTACTAAATACTGTAAAGAGAGAGGCAAAAGACATTCTGGTTGCTGGAGATGGTGAAGCGGAATGCCCATATTGTGCCCTCCTCCATGCGTAAGGCGCGCACGACTCTAGGCCATCGCCTTGTGATGGCTGCCCGTCCATTCTTCACTGTCTTCATTAGGACTTCTCGATGCTCATTGTAGTCTGGATGAAATACTTTAACCTTCATTGTGTGTCCACCAATCATGTACTTTGCGAGGTAATCTTGAGTGAACTGCTTCGGGAACCACTGGGAACGAAAAAGATTCAGACATTGTTGTCTAACAGCTCATTATGGGCAGTAAAAAAAGGCTGCAGAGTTTGTAGTTACCATCCTACAACTCATTGTTGTGTTGGATAGAGCATAAACAAATAATTTGCTTGCCACCATTCGTATCTTTTTGCTAATAATCCTTATCAGTTTCCTCACTTGATGCTTGTTCATCAATATCTCATTGCCCCATACACAAAAAGGGTCGATGCGTGGATCCTTGCCAAGGGCATATGTACCTACAAGCAACAAGTCAATATTAGAACCTAACTAGTGTCCAGGCCTGAATCTATATGCTCTACATTATGGAACGACGGGGGAGTACAAGCCGAGGGATGAAGCTAACCTCGGCGGAAAATGGTGGCCACTCCCGTTGTTGTCTTGCATAAGTAGTGGAAAGGCATGATAAGTACATCGATATTAACATCAAACAAGTATAGCAAAGGTAAACAATATCATCTCCAAATGATAGCTTGAATGTGTTGGTTTCAGCATGCTGTTAAAGTAGATATAAAATGGAAGGCAATGTTACCGACAGCAGGCTTAACAGCCATCAAATATTGCAATTCAAACTGGTATTGTTGAAAATGAATAGAACGTAGGTAATGCTTAAACATCACACTGGATAAATGTGTAAAACTAAAAATAAAGGGCATGTCTTAACTACACCAAGAATAACTGGAACCAAATATAGCCGTTCAACTCGTATTGATGTAGTCGAGCGGCACAGTTATGACTTGCATATAATGAACCACACATTGTGTGACGCCTGGATAATTAAGCTACAGTAAACCTCTGTTAATGATGACATGTCACCATGGTTACTGTTGCTAATCTCGCGTTAGTTCGAGACCGATTCAAATTCAAATTTAAAATCAAATCAAACAGTGAAAGTTTTCAAAAACTAAAACTAAAATGTTCTAAATGCGACAAATAAATTCATGAGTAATAATGTTGGAGAAACCAACATTTCTTGTAATATTTAAAGGCACTAAAACAACCAAAACAGAGGGGAAAATAATTAATTAAATGCCTTTTATAAAGTTATAATAATATAACTAATTTAGTAGTGTGCCAAAATAATTGTGGCAGTGGACTAATTAGTAATACTAATTTAGGTGCTCAATTGGTATTTTATAAAACTAACATAAAAGAAACTTCAAGTGAAAACAGTAAAGAAATAAAATAAATAAAAAGAAAAGGTCTAAACAAAAACAAAAAAAGAAGAGGGGAAGAAAGACCCCCCCCCCCCCCCCGCGCTGGGACTCAGCCCAGCTGGCCATCCAACCGGGCCGGCCCACATAACCCCTCCATAACCCCACCGACGGAAACCCTAGCCTATCGCCCCCCACTCCCCCACTCGCTCGCTTCCCCACTCCCCCCGGTTTCTGGATCGGGGCAAACCGCCCCGACCCCATCGTCCTTGGCGCCGCCGCCCGGTGCCCGCGCCTCGCCCTGCGCCCCGCCGCCGCCCTGGCTTGGCAGGGCGCCGTGCTCGTGCCCCGCACCACCCGACGACCTTGCTACGGTGGGCGAGCCGCCCGCCGGCGACGACCCCCCTCCCTCGCGCCCGTGCCACGGCCTCCTCCTCACCGGACCCCGCCCCCGCCCGTCGCCTCGTCCTTCTCGCCGATGACGCGTCCCCGTCCTCCTCCCCAAAGGCTTCACCGCGCCTCGACGCCCCCTTCCCTCCAACGAACGGTGAGGACCCCGATCCTCCTTCCCCCGCTGTGCCTTACCGCGGCGGCCCTCGCCTCTGCCGCCCCGATCCGTCGCCCGCCGCCCGCGTCGACCGCGCGTGTGACGGCGCTCCCACCTTTGCTCGCCCCTCCCCATGAACGCGCGCGCCACCCCCAGCGCTCGGCTACGCCGCACGCTGCCGTCCTCGCCGCACGCGCTGCGAGGCCGAGCCCTGATGCTGCTCCACTCGACGCCGGCGCCTCTGCAGCCCACCTCCGACAACCCCACGGCCATCTTCCGGAGCGCCTCGTCGCGTTGCGTCTGCCGAGCCCACCCGTCGATCCAGTCGTCGCCGGAGATGGCTGGCAGGTGAGCACCTCTACTCTCTGTTCGCATTGCCGGCGCTCGAACCACCAGGTGTGGCACCGACGCATGGGCCCATGCTGCGAATTAGTTTGGGCCTAAACTTGTTTAGTGCTAAATCATAACCTTAAGCACTCACTGACCTCTGGGCCTGCTAGTTAACAAATTTTACTAAAACTATTTAAAACCCCTGTTAAAATGTGTACCTATGACACATGGGTCCCACTGGCCCCATTGACCACTCAAACCGCTGACTATGATAACCTAGCAATGACATGCGGGTCCCACAAACACTGTTCACTATATGACCAAGTCAACAGTCAATGCTTAGTCAGCAGTTGACCAGGCCCATTGTGTGCCTCACTAGGACATCCCTGGGTACACTTCTCTATGTATCCATGGCAATTAAGTATTTATTATTTTTCAAATAAAATTAACTCCAGAAATTAGAAAATCATTTAAAACTTTTAAAATTAATATAAAATAAACCGTAACTCGGATGAAAAAACTTTGTACATGAAAGTTGCTCAAAACGACGAGATGAATCCGGATACGCAGCCCGTTCGTCCGCCACGCATCCCTAGCATATCAAACACGCAACTTTCCCCCTCCGGTTCATCTGTCCAAAAATGCGAAACACCGGGGATATTTTCCCGGATGATTCCCCCTTCACCGGTATCACCTAGTACTGCGTTAGGGCACACCTAGCACTGCGTATTGCTATGTTATACCATGTGTTGCTTTGATTGCTTTGTTATTTATTGTGTTCCCCCTCCGTTACTTCTTTCCGGTAGACCCCGAGACTGCCGGCGACCCCCAGTTCGACTACGGTGTTGACGACCCCTCTCTCTTGCCAGAGCAACCAGGCAAGCCCCCCCCCCCCTTGATAACCAGATATCGCCTACTCTCCTCTATACTGCTTGCATTAGAGTAGTGTAGCATGTTACTGCTTTCCGATAATCCAATTATGTTGCATAGCCTATCATTATTGCTACAACTGTTGATACCTTACCTGCAATCCTAAATGCTTAGTATAGGATGCTAATTTACCATCAGTAGCCCTACATTCTTGTCCATCTGCCATGCTATACTACTCGACCGTGATCACTTCAGGAGGTGGCATATGATATATACTTATACTATTACATTACTTATGATACTGTTCGGAGATGGGGGCTGAAGGGGCAGGTGGCTCCATCCCGGTAGAGGTGGGCCTGGGTTCCCGACGGCCCCCGACTTTTACTTTATGGCGGAGCGACAGGGCAGGTTGAGACCACCTAGGAGAGAGGTGGGCCTGGCCCTGGTCGGCGTTCGCGGATACTTAACACGTTTAACGAGATCCTGGTATTTGGTCTGAGTCTGGCCACTGGCTTATACGCACTAACCATCTACGCGGGGACAGTTATGGGCACTCGACGTCGTGGTATCAGCTGAAGCCTTCGTGACGTCAGCGACTGAGCGGCGCGCGCCGGGTTGGACTGGAATGCCTACTCTTGTATAAGGGAGGCTAGGTCTGCTCATCGGCCGCGTTCGCAACGTGCAGGTGTGCAAAGGGCGATGGGCCCAGACCCATGCGCCATAGGATTTAGACCGGCGTGCTGACCTCTCTGTTGTGCCTAGGTAGGGTTGCGACGTGTTGATCTTCCAAGGCCGGGCATGACCCAGGAAAGTGTGTCCGGTCAAATGGGATCGAGCGTGTTGGGTTATGTGGTGCACCCCTGTAGGGAAGTTAATCTATTCGAATAGCCGTGATCTTTGGTAACAGGATGACTTGGAGTTGTACCTTGACCTTATGACAACTAGAACTGGATACTTAATAAAACACACCCTTCCAAGTGCCAGATACAATCGGTGATCGCTCTCTCATAGGGCGGCGAGGGGAGAATCGTCGGTTAGGATTATGCTATGCGATGCTACTGTGTGAACTTACCATCTACTCTCTTCTCCTGCTGCAAGATGGAGGTTACTAGAAGCGTAGTCTTCTAAAGGACTAGCTATCCCCCTCTTATTCCGGCATTCTGCAGTTCAGTCCACATATGATACCCTTAATCCATTTGATACCAATGCATACATATGTACTGTAGCTCCTTGCTTGCGAGTACTTTGGATGAGTACTCACGGTTGCTTTTCTCCCCTTTTCCCCTTTCCTATACCCGTTTGCTGTGACCAGACGCTGGAGGTGCCTACTACTACGTGCAGCCCGTTGACGACGACCAGGAGTAGTTTAGGAGGATCCCAGGCAGGAGGCCTACGCCTCTTTCGATTTGTATCCCAGTTTGTGCTAGCCTTCTTAAGGCAAACTTGTTTAACTTATGTTTGTACTCAGATATTGTTGCTTCCGCTGACTCGTCTATGATCGAGCTCTTGTATTCGAGCCTTCGAGGCCCCTGGCTTGTAATATGATGCTTGTATGACTTATTTTATTTGTAGAGTTGTGTTGTGATATCTTCCCGTGAGTCCCTGTTCTTGATCGTACACGTTTGTGTGTATGATTAGTGTATGATTGAATTGGGGGCGTCACAAGTTGGTATCAGAGCCGACTGCCTGTAGGAATCCCCCCTCCACACTCCTTGGCCGAAGTTGAGTCTAGCCGATGAAAATTGTTTTACTAACTTGGCTGTGCGGCCCCTGGGCCCACGTTGCCATCAGGTGTTATTAGGATATTTTATTCCTCGATCTATACTCTGGGACTTTGATCTCTCTTTTATTCGGGTTAAATGATTTTGCTAAAATCTAAATCTAGGTTCTCGTTACCACTTCCTGCCGGAGAACCCTTTCATTACGGATGATCAACTGCTTCAACAGAAGATTCTAACAATACTCTCCGATATTTTCTCGAGACCTTGTGCCTGTTGCTTTTGCAATTCCCTACCACCGAAAAATCCCTATGGATAAATACTTACACCTGTCGTTCTTACTTTTATTCCCAGTTGGTCTTGTTATTACAAGATACCCCGAAATACTCGTCGTTATTTCGATAATCCTTTGGGCTTACTGCCTTGTTGTTCTTTGTCACCTGAATACCCCTACGGATAATTCTCGCACTTATCGAGTATCCGCTCATCCCCCAGTTGTTCATGTGTTTCACCATGGTCATTGAAATACCATTCGATCTTCCGAAAATCCTCAGGAGCCTTTTACTCTTGAAATTCTTGCTTACTTGCATTATAGTTAATCCCATAAGTCTAGTAATCTTATTGACATCCTTTGTCATTATGATTTGAGTCCGTTGATTCAATATGTTGCGAATGCTCGCAATCCTCAATCAGATCCTATAATTCATCCTTCCGGCTCAGCCGTCATTTTTAACTGGAGCTGGTTCTCGACCAATCAAATTCCCGTCGATTGTACCCCTAAGCCGGCTCAGCTTATCCATCCTAAATCAGAGCGTTTGCTTCTGATCCCTTGGTTGGGAAATCATAATTCCTTGGCAATTAAACCTTGCATTAATTATTTGCTTCTATAATCCAATGCCTTCGCATTGTTTCTCCCTCTGGTTGTGTGCCGATGCTCACATCAACTCCAGTATGGACCGTCGGATCATTTGTTGAAATATCATCCGACAGCGTCCTTCGTATACAAAAACCTCGAGAAGTTCTTTCCCTGATACATAATGCCTTTGGTAAATTGTATCATCTACTTTCTCAACCTTGCTCTACTTTCGAGCTTGTGATATTTACTGTTGAAACTTGTGGTATATGTTTCTAAGAAGCCCCTATGGGTTGAACATATGCTTTCTCTAAACTGTGTGAACTCGAAAGTTTTCATGAGTCATACACTTCTGGTATTTTGCCAGATGAAATTTCAACACTACAACTTCTTCGAAAGTGGGAAGTGAATGAAAGGTTATGCATTGGAGAAGTGGGAGTCGACCTTGAACTTTGTGTTCATGCCCATGGACACGATGTAGATCTTATCGTTAAAGATTCTCTTAAATTAAATAATTCCTTTGGTATACGTTCATCTTATATCTGGGATCTGGCATTTTGCAATCGTGGTTCCAACCATGTTCTCCTTTAAATACCATTTCGCGTGCAAGTTTAAGCGCTTGTCTTCTGTAGAGCAATACCCTAGTCCAACCTCTACTTTGATCTGTCATCGAGTATTACCCCCTTTGGTATCTCGAGATTATCATGGAACTGCATAACTTCTTATGAGTTCTTCTTCAAGTATTATTTGACTTTCGCTGCATCATCATTTGACTTGATGTCGTCGCCAACCGATTACATCTTCATGAAATCTCTCGACAAATGTGTCGTGGTCATCATCAACATCCCGAGCTTTTCCAAGATATATATCGAATTCTTGATGAGAAGTACCATCCTCGCCCCTCAATGGTTTGTGTTATCACCGACCACTTTATTGCCTTCCATTCAACACAAACTTATTCTTGTTTTGTGTTATACCTTGAGATCTTTGCTATCCAGCATTTGTTCTTCTTTACCTTGGAATATTACCACCTTTTATGTCAAGAATGTCGTGGTAATTTTACCACCTCTTGAGAATTCTTGATATAGTAATATCTCTCACCTTTTGCATTCATTTCTTGGTCTCTGTGTTGTTTCTAACCGGAATACCGACAAATGGTCTGTGATGTGTAAATTCTAAACTTCTAGCAACCCTATTGCTTTGAAGTTATTGGTCTACAATTTCATTCTAAGTCTATTGCTTATTGAATCATCATTCGAACATTAATCGTGCTACCTAGTCCAGATTCCTGGGTGCACCCTTCTATCATTGTTCAATTGTGTATGTTTCCCTCGAGCATACTTCATTATATCATTTGATCTAACAAATGTTATTTCCTTGTTCACATAATTGTGGAAATCAATCCTTTGGAAATCTCGATGATTTGTTGCTGAGCCTATCAGCCACCTCCTCATCCTCTCCTTGGTTTACTGATGAACTCTTGTTTCATAGCTCACTTCCATAGTACATTTCCAGAGAATCTTACAATGTCGTCTCGTCAATTGTGTTGTACCTTTTCTTCTCAGGCATCTCGAGTCTGAGGCATCCTGGCACCAATCAGATCTGAATCTCAGTCAGATATGATGGTCGGAACATATTTCCAAGAATTATTACATTGGTCATTATATATCGGTAAGGTGATGTCATGCCTATCACACCTGGCCGGAGGACTTGTTGTTATAGATTCCTTTTCAGCAAAGTTATCCCTTCTTCCATGAGGGAATTGTAAGACCTATTCTTCAAGTTATTCCTGATGGATCCTTTGTGTCTCCAGAGTCTGATCTTCACCTGTTGACCATGTCAATGCTATCTCGAAGCATGTCTATGGTATTCTGATTTTCAACAAGAACATTGAAGCTAATGCTAAATGTTTCCTGCTCAATTATCCAAACACCGTTGTATGGGTAATATCATGAGCTCCACCCCTTACTTAAGTGGTTTTCTACCTTCTATCCGGTCTTCGATATCATACTCTGCTTGTTCTTGGGAAGAATATACCCTTGAAATATGTGTTTAAACACATTTTCCTTTCCATTGTTCTGTTTAAACCTGATAATCACTTTTCCTTTCCATTGGTTTGTTTAAACCTTCTTGTGATCAATATTGTATAAGCAGTAATATATCCCTGCTTATGTAAACACCTCGTTGTACCACTCTGTTAGAAAGACCATGTTACTTTTGTTGATGACAATCCGGTAACCACCGATGGACGAGAATCTTGCCTACTGGTCCGCGGCAGGAAAATGGTTCTCTCCGCCCCTCGCCCTTGGTAACGACGTTGTTGCCGACATAACTGACAGGCTATCCTCTGACATGTCTTGCTTAAATGATCGTGCAAGACGTCACCACCCTCCCTACTTTTACCCACATGGTGGGCCCATAACCCACAGTTCCACAGGATCGAAACCTGACTCTCCTGTACACCACCTGTTCCTAAGGTTGTTCCTTGCGGTTGACTTCGTATGTAATTCACAGACCACCTGTCTAGTGATCTATTCTGGTATGAGGCGCAATACCTATTCTTGCTGCCCTGAAACCCTTTCACCTTCTGATTAGGCATCGAACGATTGCCTATCCGTTGAACCTTCTCATGGTACCGTCTTACTTTGCTCTCGATATCTTCTTAAGTTTCAAATCGAGAGATACTTATGCTCCTTCCCTGAGTTGACCGTCTGATGCCCGATCTTGTTAGGATCCATCCATATCGAGTTTTCCCTTCTTACCCTTTCGTATACGGTGAAGATCCTAAGAGAAGGACGACAACTTCATCATGATGACCTGAAGCAGAGAAATGAAGACATCAGCGCTATGGATCAACCACTTTGAGAAGAGCAACCAAGACCGAGAAGATCCATTAGAATTTCGTAACCAGAACCTTCCCCCTTTACTCCGCCACTAAATCTCGGGACGAGATTTCTTGTAGTGGAGGAGAATTGTGACGCCCGGATAATTAAGCTATAGTAAACCTCTGTTAATGATGCCACGTCACCATGGTTACTGTTGCTAATCTCACGTTAGTTCAGGACCGATTCAAATACAAATTTAAAATCAAATCAAACAGTGAAAGTTTTCAAAAACTAAAAACTAAAATGTTCTAAATGTGACAAATAAATTCATGAGTAATAATGTTGGAGAAACCAACATTTCTTGTAATATTTAAAGGCACTAAAACAACCAAAACAGAGGGAAAAATAATTAATTAAATGCCTTTTTATAAAGTTATAATAATATAACTAATTTAGTAGTGTGCCAAAATAATTGTGGCAGTGGACTAATTAGTAATACTAATTTAGGTGCTCAATTGGTATTTTATAAAACTAACATAAAAGAAACTTCAAGTGAAAACAGTAAAGAAATAAAATAAATAAAAATAAAAGGTCTAAACAAAAACAAAACAAAAAGAAGAGGGGAAGAAAGACCCCCCCCCCGGCGCTGGGCCTCAGCCCAACTGGCCATCCAACCGGCCCGGCCCACCTAACCCCTCCATAACCCCCACCGACGGAAACCCTAGCCTATCGCCCCCCACTCCCCCACTCGCTCGCTTCCCCACTCCCCCCGGTTTCTGGATCGGGGCAAACCGCCCCGACCCCATCGTCCCTGGCGCCGCCGCCCGGTGCCCGCGCCTCGCCCTGCGCCCCGCCATCGCCCTGGCTCGGCAGGGCGCCGTGCTCGAGCCCCGCACCACCCGGCGACCCTGCTACGGTGGACGAGCCGCCCGCCGGCGACGACCCCGCTCCCTCGCGCCCGTGCCACGGCCTCCTCCTCACCGGACCCCTCCACCGCCCGTCGCCTCGTCCTCCTCGTCTCCTCGCCGACGACGCGTCCCCGTCCTCCTCCCCAAAGGCTTCACTTCGCCTTGACACCCCCTTCCCTCGAACGGACGGTGTGGACCCCGGTCCTCCTTCCCCCGCCGTGCCTTACCGGGGCGGCCCTTGCCTCTGCCGCCCCGGTGCGTCGCCCGCCGCCCGCGTCGACCACGCGCGTGACAGCGCTCCCGCCTTTACTCGCCCCTCCCCGTGAACGCGCCCGCCACCCCCTGCGCTCGGCTACGCCGCATGCTGCCGGCCGCACCTTGCCGTCCTCGCTGCACACGGTGCGATGCCGAGCCCCGACGCTGCTCCACTCGACGCCGGCGCCTCTACAGCCCACCTCCGACAACCCCACGGCCATCTTCCGGAGCGCCTCGTCGCGTTGCGTTTGCCGAGCCCACCCGTCGATCCAGTCGCCGCCAGAGATGGCCGGCAGGCGAGCACCTCTGCTCTCTGTTCGCATCGCCGGCGCTCGAACCACCAGGTGCGGCACCGACGCGTGGGCCCATGTTGCGAATTAGTTTGGGCCTAAACTTGTTTAGTGCTAAATCATAACCTTAAGCACTCACTGACCTCTGGGCCTGCTAGTTAACAAATTTAACTAAAACTATTTAAAACCCCTGTTAAAATGTGTACCTATGACACATGGGTCCCACTGGCCCCATTGACCAGTCAAACCGCTGACTATGATAACCCAGTCAATGACATGCGGGTCCCACAAACACTGTTCACTATATGACCAAGTCAACAGTCAATGCTTAGTCAGCAGTTGACCAGGCCCATTGTCTGCCTCACTAGGACATCCCTGGGTACACTTCTCTATGTATCCATGGCAATTAAGTATTTATTATTTTTCAAATAAAATTAACTCCAGAAATTAGAAAATCATTTAAAACTTTTAAAATTAATATAAAATAAACCGTAACTCGGATGAAAAAACTGTGTACATGAAAGTTGCTCAGAACGACGAGATGAATCCGGTTACGCAGCCCGTTCGTCCGCCACGCATCCCTAGCATAGCAAACACGCAACTTTCCCCCTCCGGTTCATCTGTCCAAAAATGCGAAACACCTGGGATATTTTCCCGGATGATTCCCCCTTCACCGGTATCACCTAGTACTGCGTTCGGGCACACCTAGCACCGCGTATTGCTATGTTATAGCTTATGTTGCTTTGATTGCTTTGTTATTTATTGTGTTCCCCCTCCGTTACTTCTTTCCGATAGACCCCAAGACTGCCGGCGACCCCCAGTTCGACTACGGTGTTGACGACCCCTCTCTCTTGCCAGAGCAACCAGCCAAGCCCCCCCCCTTGATCACCAGATATCGCCTACTCTCCTCTATACTGCTTGCATTAGAGTAGTGTAGCATGTTACTACTTTCCGATAATCCTATTCTGTTGCATAGCCTGTCATTGTTGCTATAACTGTTGATACCTTACCTGCAATCCTAAATGCTTAGTATAGGATGCTAGTTTACCATCAGTGGCCCTACATTCTTGTCCGTCTGCCATGTTATACTACTGGGCCGTGATCACTTCAGGAGGTGATCACGGCCATATGATATATACTTATACTGTTACATTACTTATGATACTGTTTGGAGATGGGGGCTGAAGGGGCAGGTGGCTCCATCCCGGTAGAGGTAGGCCTGGGTTCCCGACGGCCCCCGACTGTTACTTTGTGGCAGAGCGACAGGGCAGGTTGAGACCACCTAGGAGAGAGGTGGGCCTGGCCCTGGTCGGTGTTCGCGGATACTTAACACGTTTAACGAGAACCTGGTATTTGATCTGAGTCTGGCCACTGGCTTATACGCACTAACCATCTACGCAGGGACAGTTATGGGCACTCGACATCATGGTATCAGCCGAAGGCTTCGTGACGTCAGCGACCGAGCGGCGTGCGCCGGGTTGGACTGGAACGCCTACTCTTGTATAAGGGAGGCTAGGTCTGCTCACCGGCCGCGTTCGCAACATGCAGGTGTGCAAAGGGAGATGGGCCCAGACCCCTGCGCCATAGGATTTAGACCAGCATGCTGACCTCTCTGTTGTGCCTAGGTAGGGTTGCGACGTGTTGATCTTCCGAGGCCGGGCATGACCCAGGAAAGTGTGTCCGGCCAAATGGGATCGAGCGTGTTGGGTTATGTGGTGCACCCCTGCAGGGAAGTTAATCTATTCGAATAGCCGTGATCTTCGGTAACAGGACGACTTGGAGTTGTACCTTGACCTTATGACAACTAGAAACGGATACTTAATAAAACACACACTTCCAAGTGCCATATACAACCGGTGATCGCTCTCTCACAGGGCGACAAGGGGAGAATCGTCGGTTAGGATTATGCTATGTGATGCTACTTGGTGAACTTACCATCTACTCTCTTCTCCTGCTGCAAGATGGAGGTTACCAGAAGCGTAGTCTTCTAAAGGACTAGCTATCCCCCTCTTATTCCGGCATTCTGCAGTTCAGTCAACATATGATACCCTTAATCCATTTGATACCAATGCATACATATGTAGTGTAGCTCCTTGCTTGCGAGTACTTTGGATGAGTACTCACGGTTGCTTTTCTCCCCTTTTCCCCTTTCCTATACCCGTTTGCTGCGACCAGACGTTGGAGTCCAGGAGCCAGACGCCACTGTCGATGACGACTACTACTACGCTAGAGGTGCCTACTACTACGTGCAGCCCGCTGACGACGACCAGGAGTAGTTTAGGAGGATCCCAGGCAGGAGGCCTGCGCGTCTTTCGATTTGTATCCCAGTTTGTGCTATCCTTCTTAAGGCAAACTTGTTCAACTTATGTGTGTACTCAGATATTGTTTCTTCCGCTGACTCGTCTATGATCGAGCTCTTGTACTCAAGCCTTCGAGGCCCCTGGCTTGTAATATGATGCTTGTATGACTTATTTTATTTGTAGAGTTGTGTTGTGATATCTTCTCGTGAGTCCCTGATCTTGATCGTACACGTTTGCATGTATGATTAGTGTACGATTGAATCGGGGGCGTCACACATTGTGAATAAACAAGGCATAAATGACCAGTATAACAACCAAATATAGCCATTGAAAACTGGAGAGAGTCTCACTGCAACCAACCTAACAAGCAAATACAGATAAACAGGGCATATGCTTGAAAACTGGACAAATGCTCACTACAACCAACCTAATAAGCAGATGAAGATAAACAAGGCATCTGCTGTATAACTGCAGAAATGCTAAAAAAGCAACCTAACAACCAAATACAGATAAACAAGGCATCTGCTTGATAACTGGACAAATGCTAAAAAAAGCAACCAATCAACCAAATACAGATAAACAAGGCATCTGCTTGATAACTGGATGAATACTCACTATAACCAAACTAAGAACCAAATACAGATAAACAAGGCATCTGCTCGATAACTGAAAAAATGCTCACTCCAACCAACCTAACAACCAAATACAGATAAACAAGGCATCTACTCACTATAAACAACCAAATATAGCCATTCGTGAAACTAAAGTAGACAACTCATACTTAAACATCACATAGACCTATTGAACAATACATTTTTGCATAACTGAAATAATTAAACACGGTATGGGTTGGCAAGCTAGAAAAGGTAATATTTGCTGATAGAATGTTGCCTCACATTTCATGGACGGGATCTTTCCGGTTGGAAGAGCACGGACCCATGGTGCGCTCTCTTATGTCACAGATGGGCTGTTTCACCTTGGAAGAACCTTCATGGGTGCCCCCGTCGTGGTCGTGGTCGATGAGATCTGACTTGGCAATTCAGGATCCCAAGCCACCGTCATAGAACGTGTCCTTCAGAAGTGACAAAATGGGCTCGATGGCGTATAAAGCTCGCAAATCCTTGACCGCTTGGCGGAGGAGATCAACGGCAGGGTCATCAAAGAGATCGACGACGGTTGAACCAGAGGGGTTGGGGATGGACCACTTAACCTGTGACATGGCCCGCGTTAAGCCGTTGGTGTGGACGAGCTTGATGTCGTAGCCAGCTTTCCCGAGATACAATAATACGCTAGCCCGCTGACATGTAGCCTTCGGCACGGCAACATAGTCAACGTCTTTGTCGGCTTCCGCAGCGACATGTTGCTCCAGGATTGACAGGTCGGGGTGAACGGCGGCCACCTCGGCAACGTCCGCCGAATAGGCCATGATAAACCTCTTCTTGGCCGAACGCACGTCGGGCTCCCCGGGATACGTGGTCGAGCTTAGGCTGCGACATTCAGGAGCAGGGGATGTGGATCTGGCGGGCAGGGACACCGCATGCCTCATCTAAAAACTCAGGGGAGTGGGGCAATGATATGTCTCCAACGTATCTACTTTTCCAAACACTTCTGCCCTTGTTTTGGACTCTAACTTGCATGATTTGAATAGAACTAACCCGGACTGGCGTTGTTTTCAGCAGAATTGCCATGCTGTTATTTTTGTGCAGAAATAAAAGTTCTCGGAATGACCTAAAACTTCAATGAGAATATTTTTGGAATATATAAAAAATACTGGCAAAAGAATCAAGACCAGGGGCCCACCCCCTGCCTCGTGGGCCCCCTGGAGCTCCACTGACCTCAACTCCAACTCTATATATTCACGTTCGAGGAGAAAAAAATCAAAGAGAAGGATTCATCACGTTTTACAATACGGAGCCGCCGCCAAGCCCTAATCTCTCTTGGGAGGGCTGATCAGGGAGTCCGTTCGGGGCTCCGGAGAGGGGAATCCATCGCCATCGTCATCATCAACCTTCCTCCATCACCAATTTCATGATGCTCACCACCGTGCGTGAGTAATTCCATCGTAGGCTTGCTGGACGGTGATGGGTTGGATGACATTTATCATATAATCGAGTTAGCTTTGTTAGGGTTTGATCCCTAGTATTCACTATGTTCTGAGATTGATGTTGCTATGACTTTGCTATGCTTAATTCTTGTCACTAGGGCCCGAGTGCCATGATTTCAGATATGAAACTATTGTGTTTTCATGAATATATGTGAGTTCTTGATCCTATCTTGCAAGTCTATAGTCACCTATTATGTGTTATGATCCGTTAACCCCGAAGTGACAATAATCGGAATACTTACCGGTGATGATTGTAGTATGAGGAGTTAATATATTCACTATGTGTTAATGCTTTGGTCCTGTGATGACCTGGCTTATTAGGGATGATAGACTACTCATATCAATAAGGAATTCCTTCTTTTCCAGGAGCCCATTTAGACAGAACTCCAAAGTTAAGCGTGCTCAGCTTGGAGTAGTGTCAGGATGGGTGACCGACCGGGAAGTTGCTGCCGGGTGCACATGAGTGAGGACAAAGTGCGCAGAAAAGACTAGTATTGATCTGTGGGGCCAGTCTAGATCCCGCCAGGAGTAACGACCACCGGACAGGTGCGCGGTCATGTTGTTCATGAAGTTTGTGACCCATCGTGGCACACGGCATGGTACATGTACCGGACTGGATGCACAGACGTATGTGCCAAGAGGGAATGTTCATGTGGCCCGACGAGGACGTCGGTTCCTCTGAGTGGGGGTGTATGTGATGACCTACCTTATTAGGGATGATAGACTACTCATATCAATAAGGAATTCCTTCTTTTCCGGGAGCCCATTCAGACAAAACTCCATAGTTAAGCGTGCTCAGCTTGGAGTAGTGTTAGGATGGGTGACCGACCGGGAAGTTGCTCCCGGGTGCGCACGAGTGAGGACAAAGTGCGCAGAAAACACTAGTATTGATCTGTGGGGCCAATCTAGATCCCGCCAGGAGTAACGACCACTGGCGGGTGTGTCCGGGGCGTTACAGGTCTGGTACTCTATTAAAAGGAGGCCTTAATATCCCTTAGTTTCTAATAGGACCCCGCTACCATGGGAGGGTAGGACAAAAGATGTCATGCAAGTTCTTTTCCATAAGCATGTATGACTATATTCGGAATACATGCCTACATTACATTGATGAACTGGAGCTAGTTCTGTGTCACCCTATGTTATAACTATTGCATGAGGAATCGCATCCGACATAATTATCCATGACTGACCCGTTGCCTACGAGCTTTTCATATATTGATCTTCACTTATTTACTTTGCCGTTGTTACTGTTACAATCACTACAAAACCAATGTCGTTATTTTGCTACCGTTACCGCTACTATCATATTACTTTGGTGCAGATATTAAGTTTTCAGGTATGGTTGAATTGACAACTCAGCTGATTATACTTGAGAATATTCTTTGGCTCCCCTTGTGTCGAATCAATAAATTTGGCTTGAATACTCAACCTTGAAAACTGTTGCGATCCCCTATACTTGTGGGTTTTCACGCGATGGTATGGGAATCACTGGATAAACCTGAACTTTATTATCTAAGCTAGGAGGGACAGGCAGACCGGCAGGGTTGGCGGCGGCGCCGACGGCTGCTGCGTGCTAGGGTTCAAGGGGGGGAGGGGGTGGGTGGGTGATACGTCTCCAACGTATCTATAATTTTTGATTGGTTTGTGCTATTATATTATCTATTTTGGATGTTAATGGGCTTTATTTTACACTTTTATATCATCTTTGGGACTAACCTACTAACCGGAGGCCCAGCCCAAATTGCTGTTTTTTGCCTATGTTAGGGTTTCAAATAAAAGGAATATCAAACGGAGTCCAAACGGAATGAAACCTTCGGGAACGTGATTTTCTCAACAACCATGATCCAGGAGACTTGGAGTGGCCATCAAGAAACAAGGGAGGAAGGCACGAGGCAGGGGAGCGCGCCTACCCCCCTGGCCGCGCCCTCCACCCTCGTGGGCCCTCCGTTGCTCCACCGACGTACTTCTTCCTCCTATATATATATATATCCACGTACCCCCAAACATCCAGGAGCACCACGAAAACCTAATTCCACAGCCGCAACCTTCTGTACTCGAGAGATCCCATCCCGAGGCCTTTTCTAGAGCTCTGCCGGAGGGGGCATTGATCATGGAGGGCCTCTACATCAACTCCATGGCCTCTCCGGTGATGTGTGAGTAGTTTACTTCAGACCTACGGGTCCATAGTTATTAGCTAGATGGCTTCTCCTCTCTCTTTGGATCTCAATACAAAGTTCTCCTCGATTTTCTTAGAGATCTATTCGATGTAATCTTCTTTTGCGGTGTGTTTGTCGAGATCCGCTGAATTGTGGGTTTATGATCCAGATTATCTATGAGCAATATTTGATTCTCCTCTGAATTCTTTTATGTATGATTGGTTTATCTTTGCAAGTCTCTTCGAATTATCAGTTTGGTTTGCCCTACTAGATTGATCTTTCTTGCAACGGGAGAAGTGCTTAGCTTTGGGTTCAATCTTGCGGTGTTCGATCCCAGTGACAGAAAGGGAACCGATACGTATTGTATTGTTGCCATCGAGGATAAAAAGATGGAGTTTATATCATATTGCATGACTTTATCCCTCTGCATCATGTCATCTTCCTTAAAGCATTACTCTGTTCTCTTGAACTTAATACTCTAGATGCGTGCTGGATAGCGGTCGATGTGTGGAGTAATAGTAGTACATGCAGGCAGGAGTCGGTCTACTTGTCTCGGACATGATGCCTATATACATGATCATACCTAGATATTCTCATAACTATGCTCAATTCGATCAATTGCTCGATAGTAATTCGTTTACCCACCGTAATACTTATGCTTTTGAGAGAAGCCACTAGTGAAACCTATGGCCCCCGGGTCTATCTTTCATCATATTAATCTTCCAATACTTAGTTATTTCCTTTGCACTTTATTTTACTTTGCATCTTTATTTCTCTTTATCATAAAAATACTAAAAATATTATCTTATCATATTTATCAGATCTCACTCTCGTAAGTGACCGAGAAGGGCTTGACAACCCCTTTATCGTGTTGGTTGCGAGGTTCTTATTTGTTTGTGTAGGTGCGTGGGACTTGAGCGTGATCTCCTACTGGATTGATACCTTGGTTCTCAAAAACTGAGTGAAATACTTATGCTGCTTTACTGCATCACCCTTTTCTCTTCAAGGGAAAACCAACACAGTACTTAAGAGGTAGCAAGAAGGATTTCTGGCGCCGTTGCCGGGGAGATTCGCGCCAAGTCAAGTCAAGATTTGACTCCCACTACGAGTCATTTCTGGCGCCATTACCAAGTCAAAATATACTAAGTACCCATGGCAAACTCTAATCCCTCGCATTACATTATTTGCCATTTGCCTCTCGTTTTCCTCTCCCCCATTTCACCCTTGCCGTTTTATTCGCCCTCTTTTCCTCTCTCCCTCTTTTTTCCGCTCTCCTTTCTTTCGCCACGTCGGAATCAAAAAGGGTTGGGGGTTCTCTCCCTAGTTTTAGTACTTTTGACAATCCTTCTGTTCTCTCTAAACTCATAAAAAATGATGCTGTGGGAAGACCTACCGAAGTTATCAATGAGAATCTTAATAATTTTGACGAAGATGATTCCGGAATTTTTCGTTATTTACTCGATGAATCTTTGAAAGATGCTTGGGATATACTATTAAGGATCTGGGCCAGCTATGTGCCCCAATACCAAATTGAAATTTACTTAAAGAGCTTTTCTGTTTCCCTACCTTCTTCATTTAAGCATGTCCTAGATTCTATTTTTGAAGAAGGTTTTCTTGAAGGGGATGCCGTAGATACTTATGAAAAGATGAAAACCATATTTGGGCGCCCCATGAATGAGAGGGTTGAATCCTTATCTCTTTTGCTCTCCTACCAAAACGAATCTATCAAAGAGATGAAAGCTAACTTAGATGCAAATTTCCGTAAAATGCTTAATCTTTCTTCTACCATTATCAACCATGTGCTTTATCAAAATAGAAAGATTAATGCCATAGATAATAAGTTTGCTCTTTTCTTCCCTAAAACCAAAGATGGCAATACCTAGAATCTAAGGATGGCAATTTTATCCATGGACATGGATATCCATGGATATCCGACCCAAATGGATAGGGTTTGGATATGCTTTTGTGTCCATGGGCTGCGCCCAAACCCGACCTGATTGATCGTGGGTAGGGTATGGATATAATCTTGTACCCATGGATATACCCAAACCCGACCCGATAGTATGACTTAATGGAAAAAAATCTTCCATCCCTGCCCCACGTTCACATGTCCCACGACAATTTTACACTTTTTTTATCTAAACTATGCATAAGAAATCACACAATCCCCATCATAACTTTTATAAGTTAACAGTCAATCCCCTCTATAACATACTCCAACACCCCTTCCCTTATTTTTATCTCCTTCTTAAATGACTCGTGATTCTCATATGTTAGAAAAATACTAAATGATCTTAGGTTGTTACTGGATGTTGATTTACCATAAGTGAAGCCTAGCCTGCCACGAGGTGAAGAATGGAAGATTTTATGTTAATATTGTGTTAAGTTTTATTTACATGTCTCGAGAGGACCCAATGGATATCCAGTGGATATGGATATCCATCGGATTTGGACATGGACAAAAATTTTCACCCATGGATTTTTTCATGGGCGGGCAAAGACTGACTTCATGGATATGGATATGGATTTGATATTGTTCAACCCGATCCAAACCCGACACATTGCCATCCTTAACCTAGATCTATCTTCGCTTTTATGCCTAGCTAGGGGCGTTAAACGATAGCGCTTGTTGGGAGGCAACCCAATTTTATTTTTATTCCTTGCTTTTTGCTCCTGTTTAGTAATAAATAATTTATCTAGCCTCTGTTTTGGTTGTGTTTTTTGTATTTAATTAGTGTTTGTGCCAAGTAGAACCGTTGGGAAGACTTGGGGAAAGTCTTTTTGATCTTGCTGTAAAAAAACAGAAACGTTAGCGCTCACGAGAATTGCTGCCATTTTTATTTGGAAAGATCTATTTAGTTAATTCTTTTTGAAGATGATTAATAGATAAATTACTCACGTCCCGAAATTTATTTTAGAATTTTTGGGGTTCCATAACTTGGGTTAGCTACAGATTACTACAGACTGTTTTGTTTTTGACAGATTCTGTTTTTCTTGTGTTGTTTGCTTATTTTGATGAATCTATGGCTAGTAAAAGAGTTTATAAACCATAGAGAAGTTGGAATACAGTAGGTTTAACACCAATATAAATAAATAATGAGTTCATTATAGTACCTTGAAGTGGTGTTTTGTGTTCTTTCGCTAACGGAGCTCATGAGATTTTCTATTTTGAGTTTTGTGTTGTGAAGTTTTCAAGTTTTGGGTAAAGATTTGATGGATTATGGAACAAAGAGTGGCGAGAGCCTAAGCTTGGGGATGCCCATGGCACCCCAAGGTAAAATTCAAGGACACCAAAAAGACTAAGCTTGGGGATGCCCTGGATGGCATCCCCTCTTTCGTCTTCGTCTATCGGTAACTTTACTTGGAGCTATATTTTTATTCACCACATGATATGTGTTTTGCTTGGAGCGTCTTGTATGATTTGAGTCTTTGATTTTTAGTTTACCACAATCATCCTTGATGTACACACCTTTTAAGAGAGACTCGCATGATTTGAAATTTACTAGAATACTCTATGTGCTTCACTTATATCTTTTGAGCTATATAGTTTTTGCTCTAGTGCTTCACATATATCTTTTAGAGCACGGTGGTGGATTTGTTTTATAGAAACTATTGTTCTATCATGCTTCACTTATATTATTTTGAGAGTCCTTTAGAACAATATGGCAATAATAAGAAATTTTATATAAGTGCATACCATGAGAAGTTTGATACTTGATAATTGTTTTGAGATATGGAGATGGTGATATTAGAGTCATGCTAGTTGAGTAGTTATGAATTTGAGAAATACTTGTGTTGAAGCTTGTGATTCCCGTAGCATGCACGTATGGTGAACCATTATGTGATGAAGTCGGAGCATGATTTATTTATTAATTGCCTTCCTTATGAGTGGCGGTCGGGGACGAGCGATGGTCTTTTCCTACCAATATATCCCCCTAGGAGCATGCGTGTAATACTTTGCTTTGATAACTTGTAGATTTTTGCAATAAGTATGTGAGTTTTTTATGACTAATGTTGAGTCCGTGAATTATACGCACTCTCACCCTTCCACCATTGCTAGCCTCTCTAGTATCGCGCAACTTTCGCCGGTACCATAAACCCACCATGTACCTTCCTCAAAATAGCCAGCATACCTACCTATTATGGAATTTCCATAGACATTCCAAGATATATTGCCATGCAACTTTCCATTGTTCCGTTATTATGACACGCTTCATAATTGTCATATTGCTTGCATGATTATGTAGTTGACATCGTATTTGTGGCAAAGCCACCGTTCATAATTCTTTCATACATGTCAGTCATGCATCATTGCACATCCCGGTACACCGCCGGAGGCATTCACATAGAGTCATATTTTGTTCTAAGTATTGAGTTGTAATTCTTGGGTTGTAAGTAAATAAAGTGTGATGATCATCATTATTAGAGCATTGTCCCAAGTGAGGAAAGGATGATGGAGACTATGATTCCCCCACAAGTTAGGATGAGACTCCAGAAAAAAATAAAAAATAATAAAAAAGAGTCCAAAAGAAAAAAAGAAAGAGGGCCCAAATAAAAAAATGAGAGAAAAAAGAGAGAAGGGGCAATGTTACTATCCTTTTCCACACTTGTGCTTCAAAGTAGCACCATGTTCTTCATATAGAGAGTCTCTTATGATATCACTTGCATATACTAGTGGGAATTTTTCATTATAGAACTTGGCTTGTATATTTCAATGATGGGCTTCCTCAAAATGCCCTAGGTCTTCGTGAGCAAGCAAGTTGTATGCACACCCACTTAGTTTCTTTTGTTGAGCTTTCATACAATTATAGCTCTAGTGCATCCGTTGCATGGCAATCCCTACTCACTCACATTGATATCTATTGATGGGCATCTCCATAGCCCGTTGATACGCCTAGTTGATGTGAGACTATCTTCTCATTTTTTGTCTTCTCCACAACTACCATTCTATTCCACCATAGTGCTATATCCATGGCTCACGCTCATATATTGCGTGAAGATTGAAAAAGTTTGAGAACATCAAAAGTATGAAACAATTGCTTGGCTTGTCATCGGGGTTGTGCATGATTTAAATATTTTGTGTGGTGAAGATAGAGCATAGCGAGACTATTTGATTTTGTAGGGATAACTTTCTTTGGCCATGTTATTTTGAGAAGACATAATTGCTTAGTTAGTATGCTTTAAGTATTATTATCTTTATGTCAATATTAAACTTTTATCTTGAATCTTATGGATCTGAACATTCATGCCACAATAAAGGAAAAATTACATTGAGAAATATGTTAGAAAGCATTCCACATCAAAAATTCTTCTTTTATCATTTACCTACTCGAGGACGAGCAGGAATTAAGCTTGGGGATGCTTGATATGTCTCCAATGTAAATATAATTTTTGATTGCTCCATGCTATTATATTATCTATTTTGGATGTTAATGGGCTTTATTTTACACTTTTATATCATTTTTGGGACTAACCTACTAACCGAAGGCCCAACCCAAATTGATGTTTTTTTTGCCTATTTTAGGGTTTCGAAGAAAGGAATATCAAATGGAGTCCAAACGGAATGAAACCTTTGGGAACGTGATTTTTTCAACAAACGTAGACTTGGAGTGGCCGTCAAGAAACAAGGGAGGAAGGCACGAGGCAGGGGGGCGCGCCTACCTCCCCTGGGCGCGCCCTCCACCCTCGTGGGCCCTCCGTTGATCCACCAATGTACTTCTTCCTCCTATATATATCCACATACCCCCAAACATTCAGGAGCACCACGAAAACCTAATTCCACCGCCGCAACCTTCTGTACTCGAGAGATCCCATCTTGGGGCCTTTTCCGGAGCTCCGCCGGAGGGGGCATTGATCACGGAGGGCCTCTACATCAACTCCATGGCCTCTCCGGTGATGTGTGAGTAGTTTACTTCAGACCTACGGTAACATAGTTATTAGCTAGATGGCTTCTCCTCTCTCTTTGGATCTCAATACAAAGTTCTCCTCTATTTTCTTGGAGATCTATTCGATGTAATCTTCTTTTGCGGTGTGTTTGTTGAGATCCGATGAATTGTGGGTTTATGATCTAGATTATCTATGAGTAATATTTGATTCTCCTCTGAATTCTTTTATGTATGATTGGTTTATCTTTGCAAGTCTCTTCGAATTATCAGTTTGGTTTGGCCTACAAGATTGATCATTCTTGCAATGGGAGAAGTGCTTAGCTTTGGGTTCAATCTTGCGGTGTTCGATCCCAGTGACAGAAAGGGAACCGACACGTATTGTATTCTTGCTATCGAGGATAAAAAGATGGGGTTTATATCATATTTCATGAGTTTATCCCTCTACATCATGTCATCTTCCTTAAAGCATTACTCTATTCTCTTGAACTTAATACTCTAGATGCATGCTGGATAGCGGTAGATGTGTGGATTAATAGTAGTAGATGCAGGAAGGAGTCAGTCTACTTGTCTCGGATGTGATGCCTATATACATGATCATACCTAGATATTCTCATAACTATGCTCAATTGTAACACCCTCGATGCGAATATATCTCCCACGTGTCGAGGCACGACTTAGAGGCATAATCGCATTGAAGGCATATGTCGCAAGTTAGGCAATCTTCACAAACATCCCATGTAATATAATTAATAAAAGGGAGATAACATAGTTGGCTTACACTCGCCACGTCAATCAAGTACATAAATAACATTACATCATTCAAACACTCATGGCCCGACTACGGCGGCAAAATAAAAGACAACCCAACAAGCGACACGGTCCCGATCACCCCAACTGGGCACCACTACTGATCATCAGGAAAAGAAACATAGTATCGTTGAGAGTCCTCGTCGAACTCCCACTTGAACTCAAGCGCGCCATCTGGAGCTGTATCATATGGCCCTGCATCTGGTGTAATAGTAATCTGTGAGCCACAGGGACTCAGCAATCTCGCACCCTCGCGATCAAGACTATTTAATCTTAATAGGTAAGGCAAGGTAAATATATGGAGCTGCAGCAAGCGACTAGCATATATGGTGGCTAACCTATTCGCAAAAGATAGCGAGAAGAGAAGGCAAAGCGCGAACGCACAACTAAAGAGGGCAATCCTGCGGCAAACATTACTCCAACACCGTGTCCACTTCCCGGACTCCGCCGAGAAGAGGCCATTATGGTAACTCACACAGTTCATTCATTTTAAATAAGTTAATGTTTAAGTTATCTACAGCCGGACATTAACAAATTCCCATCTGCCCATAACCGCGGGCATGGCTTTCGAAAGTTCAAATCCCTGCAGGGGAGTCCCAACTTAGCCCATGACAAGCTCTCACGATCAATGAAGGAATAGACCTCCTCCCGAGACGTTCCGATCAGACTCGGTACCTCAGTTCTTCAAGACATTTCGACAGGTTAAAACAAGACCAGCAACACCACCCGAATGTGCCGACAAATCCCGATAGGAGCTGCACATATCTCGTTCTCGGGGCACACTCAGATTGTCTTAGGTACGGGTAGGCCAGCCCAGAGTTGCCCCTGGTGGCCACCGGCAGCTGACAGGTGGACCAACACTCAGAGGAGCACTGGCCCGGGGGGTTTAAAATAAGATGACCCTCGGGCTCCGGAAACCCAAGGGAAAAAGAGGCTTTAACCAAGGTTGGGCATTGCTGGAAAAGCTTTAATCAAGGCGAACTATCAAGGGGTTCCCATTATAACCCAACCGCGTAAGGAACGCAAACTCCGGGAACATAACACCGATATGACGGAAACTACGGCGGCAAGAGTGGAACAAAACACTAGGCGAGAGGCCGAGCCTTCCACCCTTTACCAAGTATATAGATGCATTAAGATAACATGGCAATATAATGATATCCCAACAAGTAAATAAATGTTCCAACAAGGAACGGTCTCCAATCTTCACCTGCAACTAGCAACGCTATAAGAGGGGCTGAGCAAAGCGGTAACATAGCCAATCAACGGTTTGCTAGGACATGGTGGGTTAGAGGCTGAACATGGCAATTTGGGAGGCTTGAAAGCAAGTGGTAGGCATCGTAGCATTGGCATAGCAAAAGAGCGAGCATCTAGCCAAAGCAAAGATAGTAGTGATTTCGAGGGTATGATCATCTTGCTTGCAAAGTTGTCAGAGTTGAATGGATCCTCGAAAGCAAACTCAACGGTCTCCTCGTTAGCGAACTCGTCTCCCGGCTCTACCCAAACAAGACAAACAAGCAACAAGAACACAATCAACCACGTGCAAGGATCAAACAATAGGATGCAAACATGGTATGCTATGCGGGATGCAATGCGGGATGCATATGCAAGATTTGACAAAGAATGCATGAACCTGGCCTCAACTTGGAAAACCAAGTGTGCCACTGGAAAGATGAGATGAAATCGCTTGAAAACTATATAAAGATCACCGGAATCGGAGTTACGGTTTGGAAATGGCAAGCGATTCAAATATGACACCGGTCTACGATTTACAGCAAGTAGTCATCTAAATGCAATGAGATGAACATGCTACAGCACTCAAACATGACAACAAAATACAAGGCAGGGATGCATTCAAGATGCTTAACAAAAGTCTATCACTGAGCTACGGCCAATTCATCCATTAACAGGTTCAAACAAGAATGGCAAAAATGCATATGGTAAACAGATCTCAGACTTAGTGAAATTAACACTTGTCTGGAATTTCAGATCAGGTAGCACTCTTCGGAGCAACAAAACTACATGCTACAGGACCTGAACATGACAAAGTAAAGCATGGCATGGAGCTACTCAAAGAGCTTAACAAAAGTCCCTTAGTGACCTTGAGCCAAAAGGGATCACAAAATACAATTGCAAGCATGTGAACATAGCAAAAACATAATCAGTTTTCAGACTTGGTGAAAACTGGGACATGCTGAAAACAGATATCAAGTGGGCATGTTTACGAGCTCGATGCACTCACTACGGAACAAGTCATGAAAAGCTAAGCATACATTTGTCAAGAACACACAAAATGCAAGCTAGACATGGCAAGAACAATAACATAGCATGCACGGATCAACTACAACATCATCGGCAAAATTGCAAACAAGTTGACAATCTGCCCAGATTCACAAAGTAGCAAAAGTAGAGCTCGATTGACTCAAGCTAGGGTGCTCCATAATGCAAACAAAGACATGGATGGATAGAGCACTACAAGATTAACAAAACATCCTTACTGATTATCCTCAAAAGAGGCACAGATCACTAGGAAACAACATGAACATATGGCATCATGAACTAAACAGCTCAAGGACTTGGTGGAAATGCTAAGTCCCTGAAAACAGAATTACCAAGTGCCTCACTTTGCAAGCTTGCACTAGTCACCACACACATCACAAAAATACATGGGTTGCACCTCTGGAAAGATGACAAAACCCTTAACAAAACATATGTAGAGCTCATGGGCATATCATGCACACAATAATCATGGCAAAAATGACAAATGTCTAAGATGGAGTAGCAGATGTGACAATTATCTCAAGTAGCCCTCTTCTAACAGCATTTCGGGCATCAAGATGAACTCAAATGAAAATGATGCAATGGAATGAAATGATGTACTCTCTGAGACGAACAATTTGATATGCTATATTCCCAAGTCGGAGCTACGGATGAGGAGATACGATGCTATGAACATAGGCATATGGATTAGGGTTTCGGGCAAAAATTAGGTCAACCTCACGAGATTGGATCTCAGCTCCGGTCGGCGCAGAAAACGAGGTTCGACGCCGGGCACTGTTCACCGGAGTGGGTCGTCGCCGGACTTGCCGGGGCGGCGCGGAGCTCCGAGGAGGGAGGAGGAGGCCGGCGCCGGGGTTGGCGATGGCGGCGGCGGGAGGCGGCGGGCGGCGACCGGCGGAGCAGCGTCGGCGAGCGGGCGGAGATGGTGCGGCGGCGGAGCTCAACGGCGCCGGAGTTGGTGGCGGAGAGCGGCGGCCGGCTCGGGCGAGGAAGGACATGGCGCGCACGGGCGGCGGCGCCTGGAAGCCGGGCCGAGAGGGCCGGGGACGGGCCCGAGTGGGCCTGGCGGCGGGGGGCGGTGATGTGGTCCGGGGGCGCCACGTGGCAGCTCCCGGTTGGCAGCGAATGGCTGGCGGCGGTGTCCGGCGCGGTGCGGACAATGTCCGGCCGCACGGAGACGATTTGGGATCCGAGATTTTCGAGGAGGACCTATTTATAGGCATAGAGGGAGCTAGGAGAGTCCAAATGAGGTGTGGTTTTCGGCCACGCGATGGTGATCGAACGCTCTAGATGATGGAGAAGGGTTAGGTGGGTTTTGGGCCAAATTGGAGGGGTGTTGGGCTGCAACACACACGAGGCCTTCTCGGTCCCTCGGTTAACCGTTGGAGCATCAAACGAAGTCCAAATGATACGAAACTTGACAGGCGGTCTACCGGTAGTAAACCAAGGCCGCTTCGCAAGACTCGGTCCAATCCGGAAATGTTTAATCCCCACACACGAAAGAAAGCTAGAAATGACCACCGGAGGAGAACGAAGCGCCGGAATGCAAAACGGACAATGGGGAAAATGCTCGAATGCATGAGATGAACACGTATGCAAATGCGATGCACATGATGACATGATATGAGATGCATGACAACGATAACAACACACGGAGACAAAGAACCCGAACCCGAGAAAATAAAATAACTTAACGCCGGAAACGGCAAGAGTTGGATTACATATTGGGTAAATCATATCTGGGGTGTTACATCAATTCTATCAATTGCTCGACAGTAATTTGTTTACCCACCGTAATACTTATGCTCTTGAGAGAAGGCACTAGTGAAACCTATGGCCCCGGGTCTATCTTCCATCATATTAATCTTCCAATACTTAGTTATTTCCTTTGCCATTTAGTTTACTTTGCATCTTTATATCTCTTTATCATAAAAATACCAAAGATATTATCTTATCATATCTATCATATCTCACTCTCGTAAGTGACCGAGAAGGGCTTTACAACCCCTTTATTGCATTGGTTGCGAGCTTCTTATTTTTTTGTGTAGGTGCGTGGGACTTGAGCGTGATCTCCTACTGGATTGATACCTTGGTTCTCAAAAACTAAGGGAAATACTTACGCTGCTTTACTGGATCACCCTTTCCTCTTCAAGGGAAAACCAACGCAGTGCTCAAGAGATAGCAGTGGGGGACTATGGAGAGAGGGGGGGGTTTTGAGGATACGCCACGGCTACTGAAAATTTTAGTAATGGTGGGTGGAGATGGTGGTGGACGAGGGAGGGCGACGGTTCAAATGCCTCGGCTGCTAAAATTTCACTATAAGGTCGGCGCTGGAGGAGTGTGGGCGACGGTTGAAGTACGACAACTACTAAAATTTGGGTAAAGGAATTGATGTGGGGCGGGAGTGCCCAAGATCGCGCACGGTCCAATAACAATATGCGTGTATGATAATAAGGAAAAGTGGCGCGGATTCGCCGATTTTTGCAGCGCTCAAGGCGGGTAGTTTGTTTTTTATATTTCTAGCTAGATGGTCTATCGCACACGGTTCATCCTAATTTCCAAATAAACTTATCCGCCTTTAGCTTCCACAAGTGGTGGTTTTACAGCGCACTGACATCGCGCACGGTTAAGCCAGTACCTCCACCCTTTGCTCACGCTTGCGCGGTCGTGGCGATTTCAGCGCACTTGCATCGCACACGGTTGAGCCAGTACCTCCACCTTAATTTGCTCGCGCTTGCGCGGTCGTGGTGATTCATATCGCACTTGTATCGCACATGGTTTAGATATTATACCCCGTGTCCATTGAGGATCATCAGAGTTTTTGCAACAAAATATAACATTAGGGAGGGTCAAAAGACAGACACACCAGCATGTGGCCCAAATATATATGAGTGAAAAGGATTGTATGTGATGTTCAAAATTCCAGTGCACAAGTTTGACCCTGCGGGCCCACGGTTAGGCGCGTCATTGAAGATTGATGAGAGGTGCCAGAAGTCAAGAACCACCTGGAAGTGGCCAAATATATGTATGAATATTGGGAATGTTTAAAAACTTTAAGTACACAATGCATAACTTTGGTGGCATCTGCCTTGCAAACCCGAAAGCACCCTAACAACCACCTAGCTAGGATATATATAATGACATAATGTCGTACCTAGCTAGGATGCTTGGCCCACCACCTCCCACTTCATGTCAGCGGGGCGGATGCACGTTGTCGGTGTCAAAACCGGCGGATCTCGGGTAGGGGGTCCCGAACTGTGCGTCTAGGCCGGATGGTAACAGGAGGCAAGGAACAAGATGTTTTACCCAGGTTCGGGCCCTCTTGATGGAGGTAAAACCCTATGTCCTGCTTGATTAATATTGATGATATGGGTAGTACAAGAGTAGATCTACCACGAGATCAAGGAGGCTAAACCCTAGAAGCTAGCCTACGGTATGATTGTTGTATGATGGAGTTGTCCTACGGACTAAAACCCTCCGGTTTATATAGACACCGGAGAGGGTTAGGGTTACACAAAGTCGGTTACAATGGTAGGAGATCTTGAATATCCGCATCGCCAAGCTTGCCTTCCACGCCAAGGAAAGTCCCATCCGGACACGGGACGAAGTCTTCAATCTTGTAACTTCATAGTCCTGGGGTCCGGCTGAAGGTATAGTCTGGCTACCCGAACACCCCCTAATCCAGGACTCCCTCAGTAGCCCCTGAACCAGGCTTCAATGACGACGAGTCCGGCGCGTAGATTGTCTTTGGCATTGCAAGGCGGGTTCCTCCTCCAAATTCTTCATAAAAGTTTGTAAACACCAAGAGTAGTGTCCGGCTCTGCAAAATAAGTTTCCACACATTGCCACAGAGAGAATAATATTAACATAAATCTAATCTGCTGACGTATTTCGCAGCGTGACATCACACTACGGCCAAGCCTCTATTCGAATCGTTTTCACTTTTCCACCTCAGCGTGTTTTGCGAGGCGGTTTCCTTGGCACGTCTTGTCAAAGCAGAGATCATGTCGCCCATTTACGGGATTCTCATCAATACGGACGTGGGTAACCCAACCGCGCCATTTATCACGGCGCTGGGCAAGCGAGTTTTGCTAGGCTGGTGGGGACGCACAGTCGCATCTGCCCATATAAGGGGATAAGGATCCACATTTTTACCTACGCCTTCTTCCTCGTTTGCCCATCGATCTTCTGCGCACCCAAGCTCCAGCGCCCAAGCCCGCACTTCCTGCCTCAACCTTCTCCAACAATGTCTGGAGCAGGAGGCAAGTGGATGGTCTCCTCCATTACGGAGAGCCATGTCAAAAAGCTAAGGAAGGTCGGATACCTGTCCAAAGACATCGCGCACCGGCTTCCTGAGGAGGGGCAGCATCTCCCCACCCCAAGGCCCCATGAGAGGGTAGTATTTCTTCCCCACTTCCTCCGCGGACTGGGTTTTCCTCTCCACCCATTCGTCTGCGAGCTCATGTTCTACTATGGCCTAGCTTTCCACGATCTGGCCCCAAACTTCATCCTCAATATCTCGGTGTTTATCATCGTGTGCGAGGCTTTCCTCTGCATCCGCCCCCTTTCGGCCTCTGGCTCAAGACCTTCAGCGTCAAGCCAAAGGTGGTGCGCGGCAACCAGGCGGAGTGCGGAGGTGCCATGGCGGGCAAAATAGCCAACGTCCTATGGCTCGAGGGCTACTTTGTGGAGACCTTGAAGGGGTGGCAGTCAGGGTGGTTTTACATCACCGAGCCACGCGATCCGAAGTGGATCGCAGCCCCTGAATTTCGGTCCGGACCCCCTACGCGGCTCACGTCCTGGAAGGAGACGGGCTTGTCGTGGGGCGACGAAGAAGAGGTGACCGGACTGCAAAAATGCATCCAGTCCCTAGTGAACAAGCAGCTCAGGCTTGCCAATGTAGTCTAGGTCATGCTCGTCCGCCGGATCCTTCCATGTCAAGAACGGGACTTCAATCTATGGGAGTTCAACCCGGCGCAGCACCAAACTCTGAGCAGGCTCTTCGACATGACGTACGAAGATGCCTGGAAGGGGCTAACCAAAGGCGTCGAGGCTCCCGCATCCGCCTCCGAGGACCGCGGATTCAGCTCGCAGCGTCCTGCTAGTGAGGTAAAATATTTTCATCTTTTACAGGATGTTAAGTTTCTTCATAGTTTGACTCTATGCGGGATCTAAACTCCCTCACCTTTGACAGGATTGGCGGGCGCAGTCCGGACTGATTAACTGTCCGGCTCCCTTGCCCGAAGACCCAGCCCCTGCTCACCTAGTGAAGCTGCTAGTTCCGGCACCTTATGTGGTGCCGGAGAAGAAGGCCAAGAAGAAGAAGACCACGGGGACTCAAAGAGTTCCCGGCATATGGTGGTGTCGGACTCGTCGTCCGACGAGTCCGAGACGCACTCCTCCCGTGAAGACGAGGAGGAGGAAGAAGAGACCTCTCCCCCTCCAGCGGGGGGAGGAAAGAAGAGGAAGGCCGCCCCAGTAGGGGAGGCCGAAGGGTCCAAGAAGAGGAAAACCCCTCCGCCGGACTACGCTCCCGACGCCGACGAGGATGAAGAGGAGTGGCCGGACAGGACCAAGCATCCGGCGAAATCGTAAGTGTTCGGATACCAGAATAACTCATGATATTCCTTTTGTTGTGCAGCTTTCCCTAATGTCGAATATCATCATGCAGCCCGCCCAAGGACGGGCTCGACGAGTCATCGAGCGGCTCCCTGGATTCCTCGGACGTGAATTCAGTTCTGCCCGCTGCCTCCCCCTGTGCTGAGCATGACGCCGAAGTGGCGTCGCGACAAGCTCCGGGGCAAGAGGAGGTGGTCCCGGAGGAACCGCGAGGCGACCTCCCGGACTCCAGGAGTAAAGGGGACAAGACCCCCAGGGCTCCAAGTCCGGCTTTAAGCCGGACACCACGCCGGAATCATCAACGGTTTCGGACCACAGCAGGCGAACTCCTGCCAAGAGGAGCAAGCCTATTGAGCCGGCGTCCTCCGTCCAACCAGAGGCGCCGGACAATCTGCTGGAGGCGCTTAAGGGCGCCTCCATCGACGAGGAGCACCGTACCATCATGAGTACGGTGGTCCAGAAGGTTCGGTCCGCCAAAAGCGGACTGACTGAAGCTTGTGCTAGCCTTCTAACAGGCTTCGAGGTAAGTAAAAAATATATAAAAATATCACCGCATAGACAGCAGCCCCTGATGCTCTGTTTGCGTTCGGAAAGAAAAGCCGAATAGAGGATCTATTATATATCGCAGGAGTCTAACTAAAAAGGAGTCAATATACGTATGCAGGCTTCGCTGCTGGCCACCGCCGCACTGACTACGGAGGTGGGTGCCCTGAAGCAGGGCCTCGAGCGGACCGAGCAAGAGCTCGGCCTTGCCAAATGGCAGCTCGAGGAGAAAGAAGGTAAGAGATACCTTATAGAAAAAATGCCTATAAGAAGATGCAATTGCAAAAAATGACAGGAGTACCCTGCTTATTGTAGGGGCCACAACTGAGGTGGCGACCCTCAAGCAGGCGCTGTCCGAGGCCGAGAAGAAAGCGGCCACGGAGCGTACCGAGCGGGAGAAATTTGAGGCGCAGGTCGGCGGGGTGCAGCAAGAGATTCAGGCTCTCATGAAAAAACATGAGAGTTTGGAGCTCGACTCGGAGACGCGAGCGTCCGAGCTTGCTGCGGCCCTTAAAACTGCCGAATCTGCCAAGGCCGAAGCCCAGAAGGCCCTCCAGGAATTGGATGCGGTGAAAAAGATAGCGGCGGGTAAGGCATTCTCTATGCAAAGCAGACATATAAAAGTAAGCTACTTGTTACTTACCCGAATCCGGAGCTCTCCAGGGGCATTCGTAGATCTTCCCCGCAGCGTATCCGATGCCGCCGCATTCTACCGAGCCGAGGAAGGCAGCTCGACGGAGAAGGTGTTCTGGTCTCAGTACGCCGAGGCCGGACACCCTGTGCCCTTGAGCGACCAGCTGAAGCAGCTGGTCGAGCTCCACAAGGCGGCCGAACAAGCCCTGAAGGGCTTCATAGTTCGGTTGTGGCCTGGAGAGGCCCTACCTGGGAGCTACTTCGGACTGGTGCGGCGGCTGGTGGAGGCTTGTCCAAGGCTCGAGGTCATCAAGCGCTCCGTCTGCATCGAAGGTGCCCGTAGGGCCCTTGCCCGTGCAAAGGTGCACTGGGGTAAGCTGGACAGTGAGAAGCTTGTGAGGGACGGGCCGCTGCTGGGGAAGGAGCATCGCAAGCCCGAGAACTATTACAAGGATGTTCTGGCTGGTGCCCGCCTTATGGCGGATGAATGTACCAAAGATGTAATTTTTGAATGAACTCGCTCGTGTTATCCTATGCGCTGAAAACTTGTTCATATGCGCTAAGCAATGCTTGTTGAATTTAAAATATTACTTTCTGTGCGGCTGTTTATCAAAAAATTGAGAGATGGCCAGTCGTCGGCTTCTGCCCCCATGCCACTAGTGCTGGGGTGTTCGGGATAAACCTGAGCGCTCTTTTTCCCATGATTGGGTCTGTCGAGGGAGGCTCTCAGCACAACGAACAAGGCAATCGGACTATAATGCTTGAACACTCTCACTTAGCCATAGAACTCTATAATTTTAAATTTCGGCGAAGCCCCTAGTATTCGGAAGACCGAGTTCGGGGCGCTATCCACGCCTTGGCCGGACAAAGCCGGTTCCTCGCTCGAAGCGGCATAAGTCTTTAAGGACTCGAAAAACCTCTCGAACAGCGACCGGTCTCTCGCCTCATCATGACAGTCAGTTTTAGCTTTCTCTACTGAGGTGCTCAACCCAGCTTAACTGGGGCACAATCACAGTAGTTCTCCTAGTGCTACCTTAGCCGATATAGCGGAATGTAAGGCACCAAAACATAGGAGCCGGGCAAACCCAACTATTGACCCAAATCATGATTCGGAGCCGATGCATATAGTGCTATAAGTTCGGGGTGCCGCACTTGTGAAAGTGTACGGACTTCTCATGCCATATTGATGGGCACTTAAGCCCCTGGCGTATTTTTGCCGTACCACAGTGTACGGATGCAACATGTTATAAACATATATATGAAAAGAGGATAATGTAAGAAATAGACAAAAAGCTATGCATTGTTTATAGAAAGGCTGCTATGAAAGCGGAACCATACAAATAGTGCGATAAGCAAAAGAAATTGGACTATTTAACATGTCCTGGCCAGGGGCAGGCCGCGGAATTGTATTAAAAAACAGGTATACTGCTCACAATAGAGACCACCTGAGAATTCCATAATGCGGCATGGCTTGTCTCCTTTCCTGGATCTTGCATCGTTTGTGCGGCAGTTGAATTGCCAAATGGGTCATCTGAAGTATGGAGTCCTGAGAGTAAGAGAAAAAGGAAAAGGAGGAATCCAGCAGCCCCTGGTGCGGTTTAGGCCGTATTTCGGGCGTGCCGTGATAGTGCCCCGTTCCCTGTGCCCATAGTATTTCAAGAGCGTAGTTATGTACGCGAAGCACTGGTTTCGCTATATCACGAGGGCTAGGGTTGGGGCCGCATTGCTACGCTAGCTTAGAACGTGCCAGGCGGTCTTGTTGTAGGGTACTCCGGGCGCGCTTGGCAGTGTGCGGCTTTTTGAAGGCTGAACTGGAGAACTGCCTAGAGAGGCTGCTTTGTATTTCTGCTGCGAGCGCTGCCGTGTGCTCCTCCATTTGGAGGGAGCGTTCAGTGTTCCCATTGACCGCGATTACTCCTCTAGGGCCTGGCATCTTGAGCTTGAGGTATGCATAGTGCGGTACCGCGTTGAATTTTGTGAATGCGGTTTGCCCGAGCAGTGCGTGATAGCCACTATGGAACGGGACTATGTCGAAGATTAACTCCTCGCTTTGGAAGTTATCCGGAGATCCGAAGACCACTTCCAGTGTGACTGAGCCTATACAGTTGGCTTCTACACCTGGTATGACGCCTTTAAAGGTCGTTTTGGTGGGCTTGATCCTCGAGGGATCTATGCCCATTTTTCGCACTGTATCTTGGTAAAGCAGGTTCAGGCTGCTACCGCCGTCCATGAGGACTCTTGTGAGATGAAATCCGTCAATGATTGGGTCTAGAACCAATGTGGCGAAGCCGCCGTGACGGATGCTAGTGGGGTGGTCCCTTCGATCAAAGGTGATCGGGCAGGAGGACCATGGGTTGAACTTTGGGGCGACTGGCTCCATCGCATATACATCCCGTAACGCACGCTTCCACTCCCTCTTGGGGATGTGGGTTGCGTATATCACATTCACCGTCCGCACTTGCGGGGGAAATCCCTTCTGTCCACTGTTGTTCAGCGACCTGGGCTCCTCCTCGTTGTCGCTATGCAGCCCCTTGTCTTTGTTTTCGGCTCTTAACTTGCCTGCCTGCTTGAACACCCAACAGTCCATGTTGGTGTGATTGGCTAGCTTTTCGGGGGTTCCATGTATCTGGCACAAGCGGTCGAGTATTCGGTCCAAACTGGACGGGCCCTGAGTATTTTTTTGAATGGCTTTTTCCGTTGACCGGATTTGTAGCCTCGGAATCCGGCATTAACTGTTGTATCCTTGTTGTTGTCGCTGTTAACGCGGCGCTTTTGTTTGTTCTGACGCGACCTGTCGCTTTTGTCCTTGGTATTTGAATTTCCAAGGTTCTTGGTTAAATTGTTGCTGCGAGCTAGCCAGCTGTCTTCTCCCACGCAAAAACGGGTCATGCGTGTCGTGAGGGCTGCCATAGATTTCGGCTTTTCCTGTCCCAGGTGCCGGGCAAGCCACTCGTCACGGATATTATGCTTGAAGGCCGCTAAGGCCTCTGCGTCCGGACAGTCGACTATCTGGTTTTTCTTTGTTAGGAACCGTGTCTAGAATTGCTTGGCCGATTCCTCTGGCTGCTGAATTATGTGGCTTAGGTCATCGGCGTCCGGTGGTCGCACATAAGTGCCCTGGAAGTTATCAAGGAATGCGGCTTCCAGGTCCTCCCAAGAACCGATTGAGTCTGCTGGCAAGCTGTTAAGCCAATGCCGGGCCGGTCCCTTAAGTTTGAGTGGGAGGTATTTGATGGCGTGTAGATCATCACCGCGGGCCATGTGGATATGAATTAGATAATCTTCGATCCATACCGCGGGATCTGTTGTGCCATCGTACGATTCGATGTTTACGGGTTTGAAGCCCTCAGGGATTTTATGATCCATTACTTCATCTGTGAAGCATAGTGGGTGTGCGGCGGCTCTGTATTGGGCTATATCACGACGCAGCTCGAAGGAGTTTTGTCTGTTGAGTTCGGCCCGGCCGGATTTATTGCATCCGGAGTGACGATCACCGTCACGTGCCGCGGGGCGCTTGCGTGATCCATAGATCAATCTTGTTTGCCTTGCCTTGTCCTCCAGTATGTCGTGCAGGTCGGGCGCATTTTCCCGTGCCTTAGTATGCTTGATGCGGCGTCGGGGCATGGCTTGAGTGGAGGGCCAAGAGGCCTCTCTGTCGCGGCCACGAGGTGGCCGGACGGCCATGTCATGCACTGGTGATGTAGGTGCTTCCTCCTCTAGTCGGGGTAGCAGCTTGCGCTTTGGGTAACTCTTGGAGGAGCGTTCGAGTTCATACTCTTCGACCGCAAGGACTTCAGTCCATCTGTCCGCTAGCAAATCCTGATCAGCTCTAAGCTGTTGCTGCTTTTTCTTGAGGCTGCTTGCCGTGGCCATAAGCCTGCGTTTAAAACGCTCTTGTTCGGCAGGATCCTCTAGCACGGCGAACTCGTCGTCGTCGAGGCTTGCCTCGTCTTTGGAGGGAGGCGTATAATTATCGTCCTCAACCTCTTGGTCCGCCGCCCTCTCATGAGGGCTGGCTTCTCTGTCCTCCTATGTTGAATCTTGTTGGAGGGGGTGTTCTTCGGTGCTATCCGGAGTAGTATTATCTCCCGTGCTGGAATCACCGTTTTTGCTTTGGCGGGATTTAGAGCGGCGCTGCTGACGCCGGCGCTTGGGCTGTTTCTTAGAGGTATCGTCCCCTGCTGTTCCATCGCCATCTCCATCCTTTGGAGTGTCCACCATATATATGTCATATGACGAGGTGACCTTCCGGCGCCCTACAGGTGCTGGTTCTTGCTTGTCTCCTGCATCGTCGTCCATGCCGTTGATGTCTTTGGAGTCAAAGTCAAGCGTGTCGGTTAAGTCGTCGACAGTGGCTACGAAGTGGGTGGTGGGTGCGTTTTGAATTTCCTCATCGTCCGTATCCCAACCTTGCTGACCGTAGTCCGGCCAGGGCTCTCCTGATAAAGAGAGAGACTTTAGAGAATTCAGGATGTCGCCGAAGGGCGAGTGCTGAAAGATGTCCGTGGCAGTGAACTCCATTATTGGCGTCCAATCGGATTCGATCAGGGGCGCGGGGGCCTCGGAGTTCGGAGAGGAATCCGGCTCCTCAGAGTCACGGGCCATGCAGAGTGCGGGGCTGGAGTTCGGCTCGATCGCCTCTGAGATCGCAGCCCCTGAGGCAGCGTCCAACCGCTGATCCTCGATCGGCGTAGTAGGCTCCCAATCAATAGTCGGAACCGATGCGTGTGCGGCCTCCAAGGCGTTGTTCGGCGGCGGAGCTATATCGTGCCCATCGAGACAGTGCGGCGCGCTTGGCTATGGCTCGAATCCGTCAAAGATCAAGTGCCCGCGAATGTCAGCCATGTAGTTTAGGCTTCCAAACTTGACCTGATGGCCAGGGGCATAGCTTTCGATCTGCTCAAGGCGGCCAAGCGAATTGGCCCGCAGTGCGAAGCCGCCGAAGACGAAGATCTGACTGGGGAGAAAAGTCTCACCCTGGACTGCATCGTTGTTGATGATCGAAGGAGCCATCGGGCTTAAAAGCGACGGCACAGAGGAACTCTCAATGAAAGCACCAATGTCGGTGTCAAAACCGGCGGATCTCGGGTAGGGGGTGCCGAACTGTGCATCTAGGCCGGATGGTAACATGAGGCAAGGAACGCGATGTTTTACCCAGGTTCGGGCCCTCTTGATGGAGGTAAAACCCTACGTCCTGCTTGATTAATATTGATGATATGGGTAGTACAAGAGTAGATCTACCGCGAGATCAAGGAGGCTAAACCCTAGAAGCTAGCCTACGGTATGATTGTTGTATGATGGAGTTGTCCTACGGACTAAAACCCTCTGGTTTATATAGACACCGGAGAGGGTTAGGGTTACACAAAGTCGGTTACAATGGTATGAGATCTTGAATATCCGCATCGCCAAGCTTGCCTTCCATGCCAAGGAAAGTCCCATCCGGACACGGGACGAAGTCTTCAATCTTGTATCTTCATAGTCCTGGAGTCCGGCTGAAGGTATAGTCCGGCTACCCGAACACCCCCTAATCCAGGACTCCCTCACACGTACTGATCGATACTTTGGTCATACATGCATGTCGACATGACCTACCACAAGATGGAGCAATGAATCTTTTGTTTGGTCAAATGATAGTTGTTGTTGTCGATAAACCACTTGTGCCAATAGATTGAACCATCATAAACATCACACGAGAGGGGCCACAAAACCAGCACCTCTTGCATGTGGCCCAAAATGATGTACGTTGGGAAGGGGTAATGTGTGATACGTCCATTTTGCATCATGCTTTTATATCGATATTTATTGCATTATGGGATGTTATTACACATTATGTCACAAAACTTATGCCTATTCTCTCTTATTTACAAGGTTTACATGAAGAGGGGGAATGCCGGCAGTTGGAATTCTAGGTTGGAAAAGGAGCAAATATTAGAGACCTATTCTGCACATCTCCAAAAGTCCTGAAACTCCACGGGAATTATTTTCAGAATATATAAAAAATATTGGATGAAAGAAGTACCAGAGGGGGGCCACCCACCATCCACGAGGGTGGGGGCGCGCCCCTGCCTCGTGGGCCCCCCTAGTGGCCCTTTCATGCCCATCTTTGGCTATATGGAGTCTTTCACCAAGGAAAAAATCATAAGCTAGCTCACGGGACGAAACTCCGCCGCCACGAGGCGGAACCAACCTAGGGCTCCGGCGGAGCTGTTCTGCTGAAGAAACTTCCCTCCGGGAGGGGGAAATCATCACCAACGATCTTCTCATCAGGAGGGGGTCAATCTCCATCAACATCTTCATTAGCACCATCTCATCTCAAACCCTAGTTCATCTCTTGTATCCAATCTTTGTATTCAAACCTCCGATTGGTACGTGTGGGTTGCTAGTAGTGTTGATTACTCTTTGTAGTTGATGCTAGTTGGTTTACTTGGTGGAAGTTCATATGTTCAGATCCATTATGCATATTAATACCCCTCTGATTATGAACATGAATATGCTTTGTGAGTAGTTACGTTTGTTCATGAGGACATGGGAGAAGTCTTGCTATAAGTAGTCATGTGAATTTGGTATTCGTTCGATATTTTGATGAGATGTATGTTGTCATCCCTCTAGTGGTGTCATGTGAACGTCGACTACATGACACTTCACCGTTATTTGCGCCTAGAGGGAGGCATTGGGAAGTAATAAGTAGATGGTGGGTTGCTAGAGTGACAGAAGCTTAAACCCTAGTTTATGTGTTGCTTCATAAGGGGCTGATTTGGATCCATATGTTTCATGCTATGGTTAGGTTTACCTTAATACTTCTGTTTTAGTTGCGGATGCTTGCAATAGGGCTTAATCATAAGTGGGATGCTTGTCCAAGTAAGGGCAGTACCCAAGCACCGGTCCACCCACATATCAAATTATCAAAGTGCCGAACGTGAATCATATGAACGTGATAAAAACTAGCTTGACGATAATTACCATGTGTCCTCGGGAGCGCTTTCCTTCATATAAGAGTTTGTCCAGGCTTGTCCTTTGCTACAAAAATGATTGGGCCATCTTGCTGCACCTTATTTACTTTTATTACTTGCTACTCATTACAAATTACCTTATCACAAAACTATCTGTTACCGATAATTTCAGTGCTTGCAGAGAATACCTTACTAAAAACTGCTTATCATTTCCTTCTGCTCGTCGTTGTGTTCGACACTCTTAGTTATCGAAAAGGCTACGATAGATCCCCTACACTTGTGGGTCATCAAGACTCTTTTCTGGCACCGTTGCCGAGGAGTGAAGCTCCTTTTGTAGGTGAAATTTAGTAAGGAAAAATTTATATAGTGTGCTGAAATTTACTGTCACTTGTTACTATGGAACATAATCCTTTTACGGGCTTGTTCGGGGTATCTTCACCCCAACCAGTAGAGGAAAGAGTTGCTCCTCAACCTAGTGAACCTACTGAAAATGTTTACTTTGAAATTCCTTCGGGTATGATAGAGAAACTGCTAGCTAATCCTTTCACAGGTGATGGAACATTACATCCCGATTTGCACCTAATCTATGTGGATGAAGTTTGTGGATTATTTAAGCTTGCAGGTATGCCCGGGGATGTTATCAAGAAGAAGGTCTTCCCTTTATCTTTGAAGGGAGATGCATTGACATGTTTGAGGCTATTTGATGATATTGGAACATGGAACTACCAATGATTGAAATTGGAATTTCATCAGAAGTTTTATCCTATGCATCTTGTTCATCGTGACTGTAATTATATATATAATTTTTGGCCTCGCGAAGGAGAAAGCATCGCTCAAGCTTGGGAGAGGCTATAGTCAATGTTATATTCATGCCCCAATCATGAGCTCTCAAAAGAAATGATTATTCAAAAAAAATTATGCTCGGCTTTCTCTCAGTAATCGCTCCATGCTCGATACTTCTTGTACTGGATCTTTTATGATGAAGACTATTGAATTCAAATTGGATTTATTGGAAAGAATTAAACGCAACTCTGAATATTTGGATCTCGACGAAGGTAAGGAGTCAGGTATAACACATAAGTTTGATTGTGTTAAATCTTTTATGGATACCAATGCTTTTCGTGAATTTAGCACTAAATGTGGACTTGACTCTGAGATAGTAGCCTCTTTCTGTGAATCTTTGCTACTCATGTTGATCTCCCTAAGGAGAAGTGGTTTAAATGTAATCCTCCCGTTGAAGTAAAAGTAGTTTCACCTATTAAAGTTGAAGAAAATACTATCACTTATAATATCTTGCTGTTCCTACTGCTTATATTGAGAAACCACCTTTCCCTGTTAGAATAAAGGATCATGCTAAAGCTTCAACTGTGGTCAACAAAAGTAATATTAAGACACCTAAACCCCCTGAGAAAATTAAAGTTGAACCTAGTGTTGCTATGGTTAAAGATCTCTTGGCCGATAATATTGATGGGCATGTTATTTACTTCTTCAATGAATCTGCTAGAATTGCTAGACCAGATACGAAAAATAAACATAGACCTGTTGTACGCATGCCTATTATTTCTGTTAAAATAGGAGATCATTGCTATCATGGCTTATGTGATATGGGTGCTAGTGCAAGTGCAATACCTCATTCCTTATACAAAGAAATTATGCATGATATTGCACCTGCTGAGGTAGAAGAGATTAATGTTACTATTAAGCTTGCCAATAGAGATACTATTTCACCAGTTGGGATTGTTAGAGATGTTGAAGTCTTGTGTGGGAAAGTTAAATATCTTGCTGATTTTCTTGTTCTTTGTTCCCCACAAGATGACTTTTGTCCCATTATATTTGGTAGACCCTTCTTGAATATTGTTAATGCTAAGATAGACTGCAATAAGGATATTGTTTCTCTTGGTTTAGGGGATATGTCTCATGAGTTTAATTTTGCTAAATTTAGTAGACAACCCCATGATAAATAATTGCCTAGTAAAGATGAAATTATTGGTCTTGCTTCTATTGTCATGCCTCCTAGTGATCCTTTAGAACAATATTTGCTAGACCATGAAAATGATATGTTTATGAATGAAAGAAGGGAAATAGATGAAGTATTCTTTAAACAGTGACCTATTTTGAAACACAACTTGCCTGTTGAAATCCTAGGGGATCCCCCTCCGCCCAAGGGTGATCCTGTGTTTGAGCCTAAACCTTTACCTGTTACTCTCAAATATGCTTATCTTGATGAGAAAGAGATATATCATGTTATTATTAGTGCTAACCTTTCAGAGCATGAAGAAAAGAAATTATTGAAAACTCTGAAGAAGCACCGTGCTGCTATTGGATACATTCTTGATGATCTTAAGGGCATTAGTCCCACTCTATGCCAGCACAAAATAAAGCTGGAGAAAGATGCTAAACCAATTGTTGATCACCAACGGCGGTTAAATCCTAAGATGAAAGAAGTGGTAAGAAAAGAAATACTAAAGCTTCTTGAGGCAAGTATAATTTATCCCGTTGCTGATAGTCAGTGGGTAAGTCCTGTCCATTGTGTCCCTAAGAAGGGAGGTATTACTGTTGTTCCTAATGATAAAGATGAATTGATCCCACAAAGAATTGTTACAAGTTATAGAATGGTAATTGATTTCCGCAAATTAAATAAAGCTACTAAAAAGGATCACTACCCTTTACCTTTTATTTATCAAATGCTAGAAAGATTATCAAAGAATACACATTTTTGCTTTCTGGATGGTTATTCTAGTTTCTCTCAAATACTTGTGTCAAAAGAGGATCAAGAAAAGACAACTTTTACTTGCCCTTTCAGTACCTTTGCTTACAGATGTATGCTTTTGGTTTATGTAATGCACTTGCTACCTTTCAACGATGTATGACAACTATATTCTCTGACTTTTGTGAAAAGATTGTTGAGGTATTCATGGATGATTTCTCTGTTTATGGGATTTCTTTTGATGATCGCTTAAGCAACCTTGATCGAGTTTTGCAATGTGACGCCCGGATAATTAAGCTATAGTAATCTCCTGCTAATGATGCCAGGTCATCACTCTTACTATTGCTAATCCTCGTTGGTCCAAATCATGATTCCAATTCAAATTCAAAACTAAAGTCCAAAATTCAAGTTTCTCAAACATGACAAATAAAATGTTCAAAATGTGGCAAATATTCCATATCTAATTATGGTGGTGACCCAACACTTTTGTAAAATGTTTAAATCCTCATTTGTGAATATAACAATGGCTTAAACAACCATTGAAATGCCTTTTATAATTTCTAAAAAGTTAAACTATTTTATGTGTGGGTGAAACTTTTTGTGGCAGAGGTATAACTAGTAATACTAATTTAGAAACTACTTTTGTATTTTAGCTAAACTAAAGTATTATGGAAATTAATTAAAACAGTGAAATATAAAAAATAAAAAGTAATTAAACACAAAAAAACTAAACAAGACAACCCCCTTCTCCTGGGCCACTTGGCACACCTAACCACCAGACCCGCCCAAGCGCACTGCCTCCCCCTCCCTGTTCACAGGGGGGATCGTGAGCAACGCCGATGCCTGCCACTACACCTGCCGTCGCCGTGGCGGCCATCCGACGGCCCTCCGGCGTTCTTCCTGCCTATATCTACCCCCTGCGCCTGCAACCCTAGCCGGCTCTCCCCATTCCCCTCGCGTCGCCCTTCTCTCCCTTCGCTCGCAACCGCGCCGCCATCGCCATGCCTCGACTTGTCCACGCGGCCATCGTCGACCCTAGCGCCTAGGAGATGGACCATCAGCTCCGTTGTCGTCTGCCGTGTCGGGCACACCCTCGAGTCCTTGGTGGGAGCCCATACATCGTCGGGTTCGTCGTCGTCTTCAACCTACGGTCACCGGCGCGTCCGTGACGACTGTCGCCGTTCTGCTGCTCTTAAGCCACCAATGGGCCATTGTGTGCCTCCTCGGTGAGGCACCCAACCATTCCCGTCTCCTTCCCGTGCGGATCCGCCGTCGTATTCGTTGCTCTGTTCATGGCCGAAGCCATCGTCCGCCATGGCCACGAGCTCGTCGTGGTCGTGCTTTTCCCCCCGTATCTGGCTGCCCCAGTTGCACCCTCACGCGTGTGCGTGTGCCCAGGGCCGCGCTCCCCACGCTCTGCGTGCTTGCTCCGCTGCCGCCCGCGCCCGCACTGCCCATTGACCCGCTTGCCGGCGCTCGCTTGCCGGTTCTCTGCTGCATTGCCGCTGCTGAATCGCCGCTGCTGCGCTACTGCTGCGGCCGCCGCTGGTGCCTCTGCTGCGCACCGCCTAGCCACGGTCGCGCCCCGCCGCTACCGCCCTCTGCCTCACGCTCACCGCGACCGTGTCGCTCGCTTGCCAGCCGTTCACGCGACGCGCCGCTGCTCGTCGTCTGCTGCTGCCTAGCGCCTCTGCTCGCCCGGCGCTATAGCTGCTCATGCCCGTCCCTGGCCGCGCGTGCTATTGATCGCGCCATGGCCGGGCCAGCTCCGCCCATCGCTGCTCTGTTGCTGCTTGCCTGCTTCTAGCCACCGCCGCTACCCCGTGTAATACTACTGCTCAGTTACTGTAGCTGCTACTAGCTAGCTTTGCGAATATTACATCGAGTAACCTCCTCGACTGCCCCTAAACTGCGGTTAAACAACTGTTAACAGGGCTAAAAAAATATGGGAAGGTAGTACACTTGACAAGGCTCAAATGTGTTCATTGGACCAAATCCATTTGATGGATGGATTAAATCCTATGAAATTCACAAATTGCTATCTTCTATTAACATATAACATACTTAACCCCTAGCAGCGTGTGTGTGTGTGCTGTGTAGGTGTGTGTGCGTGTGAGTGTGTGTGGACGATGTGCCCATGTGTGTGGGGCTGTCCCAAAATTAGTTTAGGTCTAATTTAATTAGGTGAATTAGTTTTAGGATTATTTTTATGCTCCTTAGCTAGTTTTAGTAATGCTAAGTTAGTCTAGTAGTAAATGACATGTAGGTCCTCACTTTAAATAAGTTAGATTTATTTATTTGTGTAGGTAAATAGTCTATGACATGTGGGCCGCACATCCCTTTTTGACTAGTCAAATTGACTTAGTCAATCTGAATTAGAATAATATGTTAATTCTAGAAAATAAATTAAACTTTAAAATCAATATAAAATAAACCGTAGTTCGGATGGAAAAACTTTGCACATGAAAGTTGCTCAGAACGACGAGACGAATCTGGATACGCAGCCCGTTTGTCCGCCACGCATCCTTAGCATAGTGAACACACATCTTTCCCCCTCCGGTTTATCTGTCCGAAAACGCGAAACACTGGGGATACTTTCCCGGATGTTTTCCCCCATCACCGGTACCACATCGTACCGCGTTAGGGCACACCTAGCATCACGCTTTGTCTTGTCATGCATCGTCATGCATTTGTTTGCATTATATTTATTGTTTCTTCCCCCTCTTCTCTCGCTAGACACCGAGACCGACGCCGCTGCTACCCAGTACGACTACGGTGTTGACGACCACTCTCTCTTGCGAGAGCAACCAGGAAAGCCCCCCCTTTGATCACCAGATATCGCCTACTCTTCTCCATACTGCTTGCATTAGAGTAGTGTAGCATGTTACTGCTTTCCGTTATTCCTATCCTGATGCATAGCATGTCCTTGCTACTACTGTTGTTACCATTACCTGCTATCCTACTGCTTAGTATAGGATGCTAGTGTTCCATCAGTGGCGCTACACTCTTGTCCGTCTGCCATGCTATACTACTGGGCCGTGATCACGGGCATATACTAAATACTTTACACAGTTACATTACTTATGATACTGTTCGGAGATGGGGGCTGAAGGGGCAGGTGGCTCCATCCCGGTAGAGGTGGACCTGGGTTCCCGACGGCCCCCGACTGTTACTTTGTGGCGGAGCGACAGGGTAGGTTGAGACCACCTAGGAGAGAGGTGGGCCTGGCCCTGGTCGGTGTTCGCAGATACTTAACACGTTTAACGAGATCTTGGTATTTGATCTGAGTCTGGCTACTGGCCTATACGCACTAACCATCTACGCGGAGACAGTTATGGGCACTCGACGTTGTGGTATCAGCCGAAGCCTTCGTGACGTCAGCGACTGAGCGGCGCGCGCCGGATTGAACTGGAACGCCTGCTAGGCTAGGTCTGCTTCCGGCCGCCCTCGCAACGTGCAGGTGTGCAAAGGGCGATGGGCCCAGACCCCTGCGCCATAGGATTTAGACCGGCGTGCTGACCTCTCTGTTGTGCCTAGGTAGGGCTGCGACGTGTTGATCTTCCGAGGCCGGGCATGACCCAGGAAAGTGTGTCCGGCCAAATGGGATCGAGCGTGTTGGGTTATGTGGTGCACCCCTGCAGGGAAGTTAATCTATTCGAATAGCCGTGATCTTCGGTAACAGGACGACTTGGAGTTGTACCTTGACCTTATGACAACTAGAACCGGATACTTAATAAAACACACCCTTCCAAGTGCTAGATACAACCGGTGATCGCTCTCTCACAGGGCGACGAGGGGTGGATCATCGGTTAGGATTATGCTATACGATGCTACTTGGAGGTCTTCAGTCTACTCTCTTCTACATGCTGCAAGACGGAGGCTACAAGAAGCATAGTCTTCGAAAGGATTAGCTATCCCCCTCTTATTCTGGCTTTCTGCAGTTCAGTCCACCGATATGGTCCTTTACACATTTACCCATGCATATGTAGTGTAGCTCCTTGCTTGCGAGTACTCTGGATGAGTACTCACGGTTGCTTTCTCCCTCTTTTCCCCCTATCCCTTCTACCTGGGTGTCGCAACCAGATGTTGGAGCCCAGGATCCAGACGCCACTGTCGACGACGACTCCTACTACATCGGAGGTGCCTACTACTACGTGCTGCCCGCTGACGACGGCCAGGAGTAGTTAGGAGGATCCCAGGCAGGAGGCCTGCGCCTCTTTCGATCTGTATCCCAGTTTGTGCTAGCCTTCTTAAGGCAAACTTGTTTAACTTATGTCTGTACTCATATATTGTTGCTTTTGCTGACTCGTCTATGATCGAGCTCTTGTATTCGAGCCCTCGAGGCCCCTGGCCTGTAATATGATGCTTGTATGACTTATTTTATTTGTAGAGTTGTGTTGTGATATCTACCCGTGAGTCCTTGATTTTGATTGTACACATTTGCGTGCATGATTAGTGTACGGTTGAATTGGGGGCGTCACAAGTTGGTATCAGAGCCGACTGCCTGTAGGAATCCCCCTTTCCCACTCCTTGGCCGAAGTCGAGTCTATTTATTGAAAAACTTTTACTAACATGGCTGTGCGGCTTACGGGCCCACGTCGCCCTCTGGGTGATATTAGGATCTTTTATTCCTCGTCTATACTCTGGGACTCTGTTCTCTCTTCTATTCGGGTTAAATAATTTTACTAACTACATTAGGTTCTCGTAACGACTTTCCCCGGAGAGCCCCTTCATTCCAGATGGTTGCCTGCATCACCAGAAGACTTCGATGATATTCTTCGATCTACTCACGAGAACTTGTGTTGATTTCTTTTGCAATCCCTTAACACCGTTGAATCCTTATGGATAACTGTGTACCCTCGCCGTTCATACTTTCATCCCTAGTTGTTCTTGTTATTACAAGATACCCAAAAGTATTCTCCGACTTGTGAGAATCCTTTTTCCGACTGCCTTGCAGTTCCTTGCCACCTGAATACCCCTACGGATAATTGCTCGCCCTTGTCGAGTATCCGCTCATCCCCAGTTGTTTCGGTGTTTCACAATTGTCTTCGAAGTACTATTCTATCCTCCAAAATTCCTCAGTAGCTTATTGCTCTGCAATACTTGTCTGCTTGCATTATGGATGCTTTCCATATGTCTGGCAATATTCGTTAGTATCCTTAGACACCGTCATTTTGATCCTATTGATTCAACATGAGTGCGAATGAACGCAATCATCACTTGATCCTTTTAAATTATCTTTCTGGCTCGGATGTCATTTTTGAACATAAGCTTGTTCTCGACCAATCTGTTTGCCGTCAATTGTACCCTTAGGTCTATTGAACTTATCCACCCTTGATCAGAGCGTCTGCTTCTGATCCTTCTATTTTGAAATCATAATTCCTTTGATATCTAAGCATCGAATCATTCAGGTGTCCTATAATCTGATGCCCTTGCATCCTTTCTTCAACTGACTGTATGTCGATGCTCACATCAGCTCCGCTATGGACCGTCAGATCCTTTATTGGATTATTATTCGACAGTGTCCTCTTTATTTAATAACCTTGTGAGTTTTTCCTCGGATACATAATGCTTTTGGTAAATCGCATCCTCTGTTTTCTCAACCATGCTCTATTTTTTAGCTGGTGGTATTTACGATTGAAGCTAGTGGTATATGTTTCCACGATACCCTGACGGGTTGAACCTATGCCTTTCTTAATCTGTGTGAACCCAAAAGTTTTCATGGGTCATACTCCTCTGGTAATTCACCAGGTGGGTTTTGACACTGAAATCATTTTTATCTAGAGCGGTGAATGAAAGGTTATGCATTGAAGAAGTGGGAGTTGACCTTGAACTTTGTGTTCATGCCCATGGACACGATGTAGATCTTATCATTAGAGCTTCTCTTACATTAAACTTTCCCTTGGTATAAGTTCTTATATCTGGGACCCGGCCTTTTGCAATCGTGGTTTCAACCATATGTATTTCTTTGACCCATTTCACGGGCAAGTTTCAGCACTTGTCTTCTGCAGATCAATACACTAGTCCAACCTTTACTGATCTTCTGTCGAGTATTACACCATGGTACCTCGATAATATCAAGTATTACATAACCTCTTATGAGTTCTTCATCGAGTACTACATTCTCACTGATTCCAATTTTTCATGGGCTCTAGGTTATCAAACACTCAAAGACCGATAACTGAACCGAGTCCACACTACGGTTCAACAACTATTATAAATCTTCTTTGCTTATGAGTTTGTACCCGATCACGTCCTACCTACCCTATTTTGCTATATCATTACTGTGATGATTTTAATTGTGCTACCTGGTCCTTATTCCCGGAGCACAACTTTCAACGATGAGCTAAGCTTACGACGATCTTCCTCATCATACCATTTTTCCTTAAACAACGAGCTTGGTTTCGAGTTTGTGTCATACCCTTGGGTTCAATAACCTTTCGCTTCATCATTCCTTTGGCTTGATGTCATCGCCGACCGATTACATTTGCATGGAATCTCTCAACAATTGTGTCGTGATCATCATCGGCATTCTGAACTCTTCCAGGATGTCAATTGAGTTCATTATGAGAAATACCATCCTTGCCCTCGATGATCTGTGTTATCATCGACCACCTTATTGACTTCCCTCCAACACAAACTTATTCGTGTTTTGAGTTATACTTGGAGATCCTTGCTATCCAACATTTGTTCTTCTTTACCTTGGAGTATTACCATCTTTTATATCAAGGATGTCGTGCTTAGCACACCCGACCGGAGGCCCTATGGTTATAGATTCCTTTTCAGCAAGGTTATCCATTCTTCCATGAGGAAATTGTAAGACTTATTCTACAAGTTATTCCTGATGGATCCTTTGTGTTTCCAAAGTCTGACCTTTGCCTGATTACCATGTCAAAGCTATCTCGAAGCATATATATGGTACTCCAATTTTCAACAAGAAGATTTAAAGCCTAATGTTAAATGTTTCCTGCTCAATTATCCAAACACCGTTGTACGGGTGATGTCATGAAAATTCTCTCCCCTAACTAAAGAGTTTTCTACATTATATCCTATCATGGATAATATGTTCTGCTTGTCCTTGGAAAGAATATACCCTTGAAATATGTGTTTAAACACATTTTCCTTTCCATTGTTTTGTTTAAAACCTGATAATCACTTTTCCTTTCCATTGGTTTGTTTAAACCTTCTTGCGATCTATATTGTATAAGCAGTAATATATCCTTGCTTATGTAAACACCTCGTTGTACCACTCTGTTAGAAAGACCCTACTACTTTTGTTGATGGCATTCCGGTAACCACCGATGGACGAGAATCTTGCCTACTGGTCCGCCTCGTTCAACGAGCAGGAAAATGGTTCTCTTCGACCCTCGCCCTTGGTACCGACATTGTTGCCGACATAACTGGCAGGCTACCCTCTGACATGCCTTGCTATCATGACCATGCAAGATGTCACCACTCCTACTTTTATCCCACATGGCGGGCCCATAACCCACAGTTCCACAGGATCGAAACCTGACTCTCCTGTACACCACCTGTTCCCAAGGTTGTTCCTCGCGCTTGACTTCGTAAGTAATTCACGGACCACCTGTCTAGTGATCTAATCTGGTATGAGGCGCAATACCTATCCTCATTGCCCTGAAACCCTTTCACCTTTTGATTAGGCATCGTACGATTGCCTATCCGTTTGAAACTTCTCATGGTACCTTCTTACTTTGCTCTCGATATCTTCTTAAGTTTCAAATCGAGAGATACTTATGCTTCTTCCCTGAGTTAACCATCTGATGCTCGATCTTGTTGGGATCCGTCCTTATAGATTTTTTCCCATCTTATCCTTTCGTAAGTATGGTGAAGTTCCCAAAGGAAGGACGACAATTTCATCATGATGCATTGGTACATAGGAATGAAGACATACATACTATGGATTGACCTCTTCGAGAAGAGCAACCAAGACCGAGAAGACTCGATAGAATTTCGTAGCCACGTCTTTCCCTTACTCCCCTCCTAAATCTCGGGACGAGATTTCTTGTAGTGGAGGAGATTTGTGACGCCCGGATAATTAAGCTACAGTAATCTCCTGCTAATGATGTCAGGTCATCAGTCTTACTATTGCTAATCCTCGTTGGTCCAAATCATGATTCCAATTCAAATTCAAAATTAAAGTCCAAAATTCAAGTTTCTCAAAGATGACAAATAAAATGTTCAAAATGTGGCAAATATTCCATATCTAATTATGGTGGTGACCCAACACTTTTGTAAAATGTTTAAATCCTCATTTGTGAATATAACAATGGCTTAAACAACCATTGAAATGCCTTTTATAATTTCTAAAAAGTTAAACTATTTTATGTGTGGGTGAAACTTTTTGTGGCAGAGGTATAACTAGTAATACTAATTTAGAAACTACTTTTGTATTTTAGCTAAACTAAAGTATTATGGAAATTAATTAAAACAGTGAAATATAAATAATAAAAAGTAATTAAACACAAAAAAACTAAACAAGACAACCCCCTCCTCCTGGGCCACTTGGCACACCTAACCACCAGGCCCGCCCAAGCGCACTGCCTCCCCCTCCCTGTTCACAAGGGGGATCGTGGGCAACGCCGATGCCTGCCACTGCACCAGCCGTCGCCGTGGCAGCCATCCGACGGCCCTCCGGCGTTCCCCCTGCCTATATCTACCTCCTGAGCCTGCAACCCTAGCCGGCTCTCCCCATTCCCCTCACGTCGCCCTTCTCTCCCTTCGCTCGCAACCGCGCCGCCATCGCCATGCCTCGACTTGTCCACGCGGCCATCGTCGACCCTAGCGCCTAGGAGCTGGACCATCAGCTCCGTCGTCGTCTGCCGTGTCGGGCACACCCTCGAGTCCTTGGTGGGAGCCCATACATCGTCGGCTTCATCGTCGTCTTCAACCTACGGTCACCGGCGCGTCCGTGATGACTGTCGCCGTTCTGCTGCTCCTAAGCCACCAACGGGCCATCGTGTGCCTCCTTGGTGAGGCACCCAACCATTCCCGTCTCCTTCCCGTGCGGATCCGCCGTCGTATTCGTTGCTCTGTTCGAGGCCGAAGCCATTGTCTGCCATGGCCACGAGCTCGTCGTGGTCGTGCTTTTTCCCCGCGTATCTGGCTGCCCCAGTTGCACCCTCACGCGTGTGCATGTGCCCAGGGCCGCGCTCCCCACGCTCTGCGTGCTTGCTCCGCTACCGCCCGCACTGCCCATTGACCCGCTTGCCGGCGCTCGCTCGCCGGTTCTCTGCTGCATTGCCGCTGCTGAATCGCCGCTGCTGCGCTATTGTTGCGGCCGCAGCTGGTGCCTCTGCTGCGCACCGCCTAGCCATGGTCGCGCCCCGCCGCTACCGCCCTCTGCCTCACGCTCACCGCGACCGTGTCGCTCGCTCGCCGGCCGTTCATGCGTCGCGCCGCTGCTCGTCGTCTGCTGCTGCCTAGCGCCTCTGCTCGCCCGATGCTGTAGCTGCTCATGCCCGTCCCTGGCCGCGCGTGCTATTGACCGCGCCATGGTCGGGCCAGCTCCGCCCATCGCTGCTCTGTTGCTATTTGCCTGCTTCTAGCCACCGCCGCTACCCCGTGTAATACTACTGCTAAGTTACTGTAGCTGCTACTAGCTAGCTTTGCGAATATTACATCGAGTAACCTCCTCGACTGCCCCTAAACTGCGGTTAAACAACTGTTAACAGGGCTAAAAAATATGGGAAGGTAGTACACTTGACAAGGCTCAAATGTGTTCATTGGACCAAATCCATTTGATGGATGGATTAAATCCTATGAAATTCACAAATTGCTATCTTCTGTTAACATATAACATACTTAACCCCTAGCAGCGTGTGTGTGTGCTGTGTAGGTGTGTGTGCGTGTGAGTGTGTGTACACGATGTGCCCATGTGTGTGGGGCTGTCCCAAAATTAGTTTAGGTCTAATTTAATTAGGTGAATTAGTTTTAGGATTATTTTTATGCTCCTTAGCTAGTTTTAGTAGTGCTAAGTTAGTCCAGTAGTAGATGACATGTAGGTCCTCACTTTAAATAAGTTAGATTTATTTATTTGTGTAGGTAAATAGTCTATGACATGTGGGCCACACATCCCTTTTTGACTAGTCAAATTGACTTAGTCAACCTGAATTAGAATAATATGTTAATTCTAGAAAATAAATTAAACTTTAAAATCAATATAAAATAAACTGTAGTTCGGATGAAAAAACTTTGTACATGAAAGTTTCTCAGAACGACGAGACGAATCTGGATACGCAGCCCATTTGTCCGCCACGCATCCCTAGCATAGTGAACACACATCTTTCCCCCTCCGGTTTATCTGTCCGAAAACGCGAAACACCGGGGATACTTTCCCGGATGTTTTCCCCCTTCACCGGTACCACATCGTACCGCGTTAGGGCACACCTAGCATCACGCTTTGTCTTGTCATGCATCGTCATGCATTTGTTTGCATTATATTTATTGTTTCTTCCCCCTCTTCTCTCACTAGACACCGAGACCGACGCCGCTGCTACCAAGTACGACTACGGTGTTGACGACCACTCTCTCTTGCGAGAGCAACCAGGAAAGCCCCCCCTTTGATCACCAGATATCGCCTACTCTTCTCTATACTGCTTGCATTAGAGTAGTGTAGCATGTTACTGCTTTCCGTTATTGCTATCCTGATGCATAGCCTGTCCTTGCTACTACTGTTGTTACCATTACCTGCTATCCTACTGCTTAGTATAGGATGCTAGTGTTCCATCAGTGGCCCTACACTCCTGTCTGTCTGCCATGCTATACTACTGGGCCGTGATCACTTTGGGAGGTGATCACGGGCATATACTAAATACTTTACGCAGTTACATTACTTATGATACTGTTCGGAGATGGGGGCTGAAGGGGCAGGTGGCTCCATCCCGGTAGAGGTGGGCCTGGGTTCCCGACGGCCCCCGACTGTTACTTTGTGGCGGAGCGACAGGGCAGGTTGAGACCACCTAGGAGAGAGGTGGGCCTGGCCCTGGTCGGCGTTCACGGATACTTAACACGTTTAACGAGATCTTGGTATTTGATCTGAGTCTGGCTACTGGCCTATACGAACTAACCATCTACGCGGGGACAGTTATGGGCACTCGACGTCGTGGTATCAGCCGAAGCCTTCGTGACGTCAGCAACTGAGCGGCGCGCGCCGGATTGGACTGGAACGCCTGCTAGGCTAGGTCTGCTTCCGGCCGCCCTCGCAACATGCAGGTGTGCAAAGGGCGATGGGCCCAGACCCCTGTGCCATAGGATTTAGACTGGCGTGCTGACCTCTCTGTTGTGCCTAGGTAGGGCTGCGACGTGTTGATCTTCCGAGGCTGGGCATGACCCAGGAAAGTGTGTCCGGCCAAATGGGATCGAGCGTGTTGGGTTATGTGGTGCACCCCTGCAGGGAAGTTAATCTATTCGAATAGCCATGATCTTCGGTAACAGGACGACTTGGAGTTGTACCTTGACCTTATGACAACTAGAACCGGATACTTAATAAAACACACCCTTCCAAGTGCCAGATACAACCGGTGATCGCTCTCTCACAGGGTGACGAGGGGAGGATCATCGGTTAGGATTATGCTATACGATGCTACTTGGAGGTCTTCAGTCTACTATCTTCTACATGCTGCAAGACGGAGGCTGCAAGAAGCGTAGTCTTCGAAAGGATTAGCTATCCCCCTCTTATTCTGGCTTTCTGCAGTTCAGTCCACCGATATGGTCCTTTACACATTTACCCATGCATATGTAGTGTAGCTCCTTGCTTGCGAGTACTTTGGATGAGTACTCACGGTTGCTTTCTCTGTCTTTCCCCCCTATCCCTTCTACCTGGTTGTCGCAACCAGATGTTGGAGCCCAGGATCCAGACGCCACCGTCGACGACGACTCCTACTACATCGGAGGTGCCTACTACTACGTGATGCCCGCTGACGACGACCAGGAGTAGTTAGGAGGATCCCAGGCAGGAGGCCTGCACCTCTTTCGATCTGTATCCCAGTTTGTGCTAGCCTTCTTAAGGCAAACTTGTTTAACTTATGTCTGTACTCAGATATTATTGCTTTTGCTGACTCGTCTATGATCGAGCTCTTGTATTCGAGCCCTCGAGGCCCCTGGCTTGTAATATGATGCTTGTATGACTTATTTTATTTGTAGAGTTGTGTTGTGATATCTACCCGTGAGTCCCTGATTTTGATCGTACACATTTGCGTGCATGATTAGTGTACGGTTGAATCGGGGGCGTCACATGCAGAGATGTGAAGAAACTTGTAGCGACCCGACCTCAGACGGACAAGTCTCTGTGCTTAAGTGTCATCCCTGGATCGGTATGTTAACACACACAGTACTTGAGGATTTATAACAGAGGTAAATCACATGTATAAAGTAACGTAAATACCATTACCTCAATCCAAAACAGCGGAAGTAACAAGGTTGTGGATTCCCATCAACACCAACGATGAAGTTGAGTGTAGAAATCATAACCCTAACGTATCACTTACTCGTCGTAAGATAATCCTGCAACATGAGACGTTGCAGCCACAAAGGGTCAGTACATTTAATGTACTGGCAAATTGACACTGTAGAGCAATGATGAGTAATGGCTATCACTACGTGCATATATGGCTGGTGGAAAAGCTCTATGGTTATATGGTTTTGCGAAAAGCCAATTTTTCCCTACTACAAAGGAATAAAAAAATTTTAACTACAAAGTTGGTTGAAAAATATTGAGAGTGTAGACACTCTCTTAATTCCAATTAAAAGTAATCAGTAACAACCCAGCAAATTATTTAAGTAACGTGATGAGATCAATATGATAATCCAAGCACCAAATACTCAAGATGTCCATAACCGGGGACACGGCTAACCATGATTAGTTTATACACTCTGCAGAGGTTTGCGCACTTTTCCCCACAAGACTCGATCTCCTCCGTTGGGATTCTCGCACTACATGATGTTTGAGAAAGGGATGACCGAGAAAGTCTTTCAGAAGCGCTAGCACCTTACGAACGGGTAGACCGTTACACCTACTTTCCCCTACACCTGCTAGTCTACCACTATAAGAGTTCGCACGACTTAATCAACTATGCTAGAGCCCATGGTAGCTTGTGGCTGCACACGGAAGTTTCTAGTATGAATAATCTCATGATCCCTTTGAGCCTGGGTGGCGGTCCATAAAAAATAGGCAATCGCTGGAATACCCAGGTGCCTCAATCCACCCAGATGTGTGTTAAAGTTGCCACCTTAAGTAAACCATTAATTAACAATCTCACTTCTGTCATGAATACTCTCAAACCCAATCCACGTCTACGAGCATAGCATGGCAATATAAGCATAATGTAATAGTAACTCCCAAGGTTTGAATGTAAGAGGGCAATAGGTTCTACCTCATCAACTACTTCCCAACCCACATGTTAATCACATCCTAACCATGCAATGTTTGAGGATTGGAACTAATGCATAAAAACTGGGTATGAAGGGGATTTGATCAAAGTGTGAACTTGCTTGCAATGTTGATGAAGATGATACGCACTCATAACTCTTGATAGTTCTACTCGTCACACTCCGGTCAATCTATCGTACGCAAGCAATAGAACCACACATAAGCAATCACTCAACAGATGAGAAAGAACAAAGAAGACGATTCGGAAAACTTCAAAACCAAGCAAAACTCTTGCAACATAAAACAATTTCTAACAGTACCAAAATTCTGTGAATTTGGCCTTATCAGAAAGTGTAGGTCAAGAGCTTCGATTTGCAAAAAGAATCAACTCAAACGGAGTTATAAAACTCAAATTATGATCAAATGAAGTTTGAATCTAAATCTGATCTAATTCAAAATTTAAAATTTCAAAAACATGTTTGGGTTGGATTACTGGATAGAGGAGATCATAACGAAGAAGTGGGCGTTGGTTTCGTTGAATTTGGACTAATGAGTAAAAGGTAGTGATTGTTTTGAGATCAAGGGCTAAACTGTAAATAAAACATCTACAAAGAAGTCCATGTCCAAAACTAACAGAAAAAGGAAAATACTAAAAAGAGAACGTTCGTTTTCTGAACCTAACCAGCGAACGTTCTCTAAATAGATCACTCTAAAAGAAAACCAGTTATATAAAAAAATGATGTTGGTTTTTTTAAAGAACCGAACTAAACCGAGAATAAACCGGGGTGGTTACCGGTTCAGCCGGCTGCAGATCGGATCAGGCGACGGCGGACGACGGCAGAGGTGACGTCCGGCAGCAGCGGTGGCGGTCGGTGATGGCGCAGCAGCGGAGGCGGCGCGGGGCAGGGCGATGCGGCGCGGGCGGCGGCAGGCGACGCGGCAGAGCAGCGGCGCGGCGGCGGAGTGCTGCATCTGCGTAGCAGTGGCGTGGCACAGCAAAGCAAAGTGGCGGCGGCAACGAGCAGCAAGCAGCGGCGGGAGGCGGCGGTTGCGGGGAGAGGAGAGAGAGGGAGGGGCCCGGGGTGCCCGAATTTATAGGAGGGGGGCGACGGCGGCTTCGGGAAGGGGTCAAGGAGAGGGAGGACACCAGCGGTGGTACGGCAGCGTCGGTGGCGTGCGGGAGCAGGGCTCTCGTCGGGAGGTCGGGGGCGATGCTGCCGGGAAGGCTGGGTGCTGGGCCGGCCCAGTCGGCATAGTTCTCCTTTTTTTGTAAACACATTTAACACAGACAAATAAAATAATAAAACAAAATAAATAAAAACATTATATGGGCATATAATATATCAAAAAATTAGAAAAAGAATATCTACAATATGAACATGTTTGTAAAGTCAAATAAAATCCAGAAAAAATTCAAATAATTCCAAGAGTGCTCCTGCTCTAGTAAAATCCCATAAAAATCATTTTAAAAAATACCAAAATTAATTCAAATTTATTTCTCTCCAATTTTCTGGTGTAGGGAATCATTTTACCCTAATTTCTATATATTTTGTTTTTGGAGAAAAATATTTTGAATAAAACTCAAATAACTCCAAAATGAAAATAATTTCAAAAGGACCTTGAATTTGATCCTTTTAACCTCCAACTCATATTTCATATAATTTGAAAAAGTCATTTTATCTTCTCTCATGAAAATCATTGAGTTGCTTACAGTTCTTAATTTGAAATATTTTCAAATTAAATTCAAATGCTTTCAAAAACACTTGTCATTTAAATAAATGGAAGAAGTCTTGTCATTTTCTCTCCAGGGTTTTGTGATGAAAAGAATTTGAATTCATAGAGATCAAAATGCAGAAGGTGAAAGTTTGGGAAAGTCCTTTTATTCCCTCTCATTTAACTTTCAAAAGTTTCGAATATCACTCACTTTCAGTCAATCAATCACACAACAATCAATCAAATCTATCTATTTATTATAACATTCCAAATTTAGAATTTTGGATGTTACAAACCTACCACCCTTAAAATGAATCTCGTCCTCGAGATTCAGAGAGGCTAGAAAGAAAAAGGTTAGGGTTTGGGGGTCTCCTCAAAATCCATCGATCATCACTGGGGTCTCGGGTGCTACCACCCTTTGAAACATCGTTACGGTCCCATCAATACTCATATACTCTATCCTTATTCTTGACAGGGCCGGTCTTCTCAGATCTTCAAGATAATTCCTCCTCTGGCTCTTCCGGTAGTGGCATAACCTTTACCATAATTGTTCTGTACTTTCATCCTGGTAAGGTTATTCCGAGACTGGGTCTTCTTAGCTGACGAGTCTAGCGCCAATACTGAACAACTATCGATATCTCATGGTGGTCAACGATTTATGGTTTCTCCTGCAGGAAATGAGTCTGGGCTGAACCTCACCGTATAACCTACAGTTGGCAAAAGCTGCCTTGTACCAAGGAAATTTGCTATACCATTCTAAGGTTCAAACAAGGTTTAATACCGTCGTCTCTCTACTATAGGTAAGTCACTCAGATTTACCATCCCATATAGCAAGGCGAATAATAAGAGTAAGTCGGTATGGTGATCAATCCATCCCGCACCCAAATCATTACCCTGTATACGGTTTAGCGAATCTCGCATTCTAACACTTGAATCATCCTCACAAGCATTGCAGAATTTCTCTTGTCGGCGAACTGGGTTCGGAAAAATTCATTGATTCTGTAAGCCAAACAAACATCTATCGTTCCTTCACAACCCTCAGGTTTTGCGTAACTCCTATAAGATCGTCAGTTGATAAAGTCGTAACTCCTTCCAGGGTTTTTCCTTCAGCAAGAGTGTGCTTGCCTCTTGGCAGGTCTTGGGGCCTGTGGGTTATGGCCCATCTCATCACTTGTAGTCCTTGAACTTATCATCGGGCAAGTAATCATTACTCCAACTTCCAACTTCCTAGTATTCTTAAATCCATCCCATTGTACTGTCTCTTCTTCCTTCTTTTGGCACCAACTAAGACGTGATTACTCAAACTCATCACGGGGTTTCAATTGCTCCATATTTCTGACATCATACCTCCTTTATATCCAATAGTAATTTATCCCTTCATTCTTGTGGGTTATCCCGCATACCGGGATAAAAACTTATACTTATGAAGTCCATACTCCACTTCATGGAACATCATTATCCTTTCCAGGGTCAAGCGTCCTTACAGGGAAATATTGGCCATCTCTGCATGGCACTTCTTCAACTGGGAAACGTGAAACACATCATGAACTCCTGATAGTCCTTCGGGTGACTCCAACTTGTTGGCCACTTCCCCCATATGCTCCAAAACTCGGTATGGTCCTACAAATCTCGGGGATAACTTTCCCTTAACTCCAAATCGCTTAACTCCTTGCAGAAGGGACACACGAAGGCATGCTCTGTCTCCAATTTCATAGACTACCTCCTTGCATTTTTGAGTCTGCATAACTCTTCTGCCTGGACTGAGCTACCTTCAGTCTATCTCGAATCAACTTAACATTCTCTTCTGACTCCTTGATCACATTTGGTCCAAACAACTGACGGTCTCCAACTTCATCCCACATACTCTTGGGGTATCACACATATCGCGACAAAACTCGTATTCATTTTCTCCGAAATCCACTCAGTGGGGTATCCTTATCTTTTCCAGGGGTCAAGGGTACTACCACCCTTAAAATGCACAAATCTTCCATAGACCATATTTACCATATCCAAAAAATGGTCAAAATCCTTCTTCATAGAGTAACAACTCATAAAATCCATATCAGTACCAACGATGCTAACTTTATTCACTCTCAATTGATTACAATCTCTCACTTTTCCATTACATGTCTCAACTCAACACCTCAATCTAAAAGAAAAAATGCTCTCACTACTACTACTATACGTCTCACAAACACCACTAATTATCACAAGTCTCCTTCTCCTTAGGGCATTCTCTGGCAAAATGCCCTGCTCCATTACAACGAAAGCATATTACCTCTGACAAGTCTCGAGGTTTCCTTTTTGGGCAACTGCTGAGGTAGTGCCCTGACTCCTTGCACCTATAACAGGTGATATGACTCGATCCTTCCTGGAATCCACTCTGCTTCTCTTTCTGGACTTTTCCATTCCAATTAGGGCATCTATTTCCTGTGGGTCATACTCTACTTCCTTTGTCGGGAATACTACTAGATCCCCATTCAAACAATTCTGGGAGATATGTCCTTCTTCTGCACATGAATAGCATGACTTGGTGCAGGGTTTAATTGGTTCTTCTTTGGGTGTGTCCTCCACCTCTTCCTTCATCAAAATTTCTTCTAAAATTTCCATGAGGGCTCCTTTCATTACTTCTTTCTTCTGTTGTGCGGTTCTTCATACCATGGGGTAAACGTGACACTGAGCAGGATAGTGGGTAGTCCCTTCACACAAGAAACAAGTAATCTGCCTAGTTGGGCATTCTTCAACTGGGTGACTTCCTTCACAATTAGGATATTCATACCTTGTGTTCTTTATGGGTGTGTCCTATTTCTCCACAAATCTTGCATGCGCAAGGTTTCTTCATATCCTTTCCATAAGGCTTCAACTTCTGGGACACAAACCGAGACTTTGGCAAAGTCAACTTAAGTTCTTTCCAAGTGGTTACTCCTTGCCATCCATTGATGGTTTGGTACATCCTCCACCAAGTAGCAGCACCTCTTTCAAAGCACTAAAGAGCATGCTGGGTCATATCCTTTCTGACTATAGGGTTATTCTTCATGTGATCCTCCATCTTCTGAATCCATCGGTCCGTCTCCAATTGACTTATCGGTTCAGGGAAACATGAGTTCATCTCCATTCAACCTCTATTGGGTCCATGGGTTTGGGGTGAGATGGGAGAGCCAAAGGGGGATACACACAATACTAACAATGGTTTTGAAAGGACAGATTTTATTTGTGGCCGTCGAGAAAAACATCAAACAAATGACAGCTCACAAACGTCGCATCTAACATAGGTATAATAGGGGTTTAGTCTGCTAAAGGTCAATAAATCTTCAAAGTTGCCAAACTTTTCAAGCCTTGTTCATGTCTCCGTTGGCTTCTTCCGATCATGCTTGTCTTTCTCAAATCCTTTTGCCAGCTCATATCTGTTGTAGCAAAGTCTCTCGTGACATCCTTGAATATTCTGGAGTTGCATTCCAAACTTATAGGTTTCAACATCCTTGGCATGAGCCATGGCCATACTGTCCTTCAGTTCCTGACAATCTCCGGTATCTCGAGGTTGTAGCTCCTCCATCTTGGCTACTTTCAGCTTTTGGTTCCTGAGTTCTTCATGAAATGCTTCCTTGTCTAATAGGGTTTCATGGAGCTCCACCTTAAACTTCTTGATGTACTACTACAGATCCTGGTGATACACCGGCTAAGGTTAAAACTTCATCTTACTGATAGGTGCTCCATCAGCCTTCTTCCATCAAATCCATTCCGAAGAAATGCATCCTTAACTCAGCACGGTGACAATAGCATCAGCGGGCGATGACATCACGGATAACCGTGTTTCTGCCCTTGTCATTGCCAGGAGCTATCTTCCATAGTTGATATCTCCCGCCTTAGGGTTTTCTTGTCAAAAACTTTGGGTTCTAATGCTCCATGTTCCGGTCTTTCTCCGATACACCTTGATCACGATTATTGACAGCTTCCTTAGTCTGCCAAGTTCCATACGGGTAGCCCTCCTAGGTCTTACAAATCTGGGAATTCTTCAGAGCCTTCAAATTCTCCTAGTCTTCTGGGTCTTCAACCGTTGTAGTTTCCATTATTATAATACACGGTAAAATCCTCTTCATTCCGAAGTGGTCTTAATTGTCCGATATCTTGTACTTCTTGAAGTGGCCTCATCAGCCGAATCTTCATGTGGTCAAAAAGGGGAAAAGGGTATTTGGTCTCACTAAAAGGGAATATTTGAATAAGCTCAGAAGAGAAGAGAGGTAAAAGATCTTTTGAAAATGAAGATGTAGAGAAAATCTTTCCTATGGGCTTGCCAATTTCTAGGGTCACGTCCTACAGTCAACATGTGCTCTGATACCATCTTGTAGCGACCCGACCTAAGACGGTCAAGTCTCTATGCTTAAGTGTCATCCCTGGGTCGATATGGTGACACACACACAGTACTCGAGGATTTATAACAGAGGTAAATCACATGTATAAAGTAGCGTAAATACCATTACCTCAATCCAAAACAGCGGAAGTAACAAGGTTGTGGATTCCCATCAACACCAACGGCAAAGTTGAGTGTAGAAATCATAACCCTAACGTATCACTTACTCGTCGTAAGATAATCCTGCAACATGAGACGTTGCAGACACAAAGGGTCAGTACATTGAATGTACTGGCAAATTCACACTGTAGAGCAATGATGAGTAATGGCTATCACTACATGCATATATGGCTGGTGGAAAATCTCTATGGTTATAAGGTTTTGCGAAAAGCCAATTTTTCCCTACTACAAAGGAATAAAAAAAATTTAACTACAAAGTTGGTTGAAAAATATTGAGAGCATAGACACCCTCTCAATCCCAATTAAAATTAATCATTAACAACCCAACAAATTATTTAAGTAACGTGATGAAATCAATAGGATAATCCAAGAACCAGATACTCAAGATGTCCATAACCGGGGACATGGCTAACCATGATTAGTTTATACACTCTGCAGAGGTTTGCACACTTTTCCCCACAAGACTCGATCTCCTCCGTTGGGATTCTCGCACTACATGATGTTTGAGAAACGGATGACTGAGACATAGTATTCCAGAAGCGCTAGCACCTTACGAACGGGTAGACCGTTACACCTAGTTTCCTCTACATCTGCTAGTCTACCACTGTAAGAGTTCGCACGACTTAATCAACTATGCTAGAGCCCATAGTAGCTTGTGGCTGCACATGGAAGTTTCTAGTATGAATAATCTCATGATCCCTTTGAGCCTAGGTGGCGGTCCATAAAAAACAGGCAATCGCTGGAATACCCAGGTGCCTCAATCCACCCAGATGTGTGTTAAAGTTGCCACCTTAAGTAAACCATTAATTAACAATCTCACATCTGTCATGAATACTCTCAAACCCAATCCACGTCTATGAGCATAGCATGGCAATATAAGCATAACGTAATAGTAACTCCCAAGGTTTGAATATAAGAGGGCAATAGGTTCTACCTCATCAACTACTTCCCAACCCACATGTTAATCACATCCTAACCATGCAACGTTTGAGGATTGGAACTAATGCATAAAAAGTGGGTATGAAGGGGATTTGATCAAAGTGTGAACTTGCCTGCAATGTTGATGAAGATGACTCGCACTCATAACTCTTGACAGTTATACTCGTCACACTCCGGTCAATCTATCGTACGCAAGCAATAGAACCACACATAAGCAATCACTCAACAGATCAGAAAGAACAAAGAAGATGATTCGGAAAACTTCAAAACCAAGCAAAACTCTTGCAACATAAAACAATTTCTAATAGTACCAAAATTATGTGAATTTGGCCTTATCAGAAAGTGTAGGTCAAGAGCTTCGATTTGCAAAAAGAATCAACTCAAACGGAGTTATAAAACTCAAATTATGATCAAATGAGTTTGAATCCAAATCTGATCTAATTCAAATTTTAAAATTTGAAAAACATGTTTGGGTTGGATTACTGGATAGAGGAGATCATAACGAAGAAGTGGGCGTTGGTTTCGTTGAATTTGGACTAACGAGTAAAAGGTAGTGATTGTTTTGAGATCAGGGGCTAAACTGTAAATAAAACATTTACAAAGAAGTCTCTTTCTAAAACTAACAAAAAAAGGAAAAGACTAAAAAGCGAACGTTCATTTTCTGAACCTAACCAGCGAACGTTCTCTAAATAGATCCATCTAAAAAAACCAGTTATATAAAAATGATCTAGGTTTTTAAAGAACCGAACTAAACCGAGAATAAACCGGGGTGGTTACCGGTTCGGCCGGCTGCAGATCGGATCAGGCGACGGCGGACGACAACAGCGGTGATGTCCGGCAGCGGCGGCGGTGGTTGGCGATGGCGCAACAGCGGAGGCGGCGCGGGGCAGGGCGATGCGGCGCGGGCGGCGACAGGCGACGCGGTAGAGCAGCGGCGTGGCGGCGGAGTGCTGCACCGGCGTAGCAGCGGCGCGGCGAAGCAAAGCGGCGGCGGGGACGAGCAGCAAGTAGCGGCGGGAGGCGGCGGTTGCGGGGAGAGGAGAGAGAGGGAGGGGCCCAGGGTGCCCGAATTTATAGGAGGGGGCGACGACGGCTTGGGGAAGGGGTCAAGGAGAGGGAGGACTCCGGCAGTGGTACGACGGCGTCAGTGGCGTGCAGGAGTAGGGCTCCCGTCGGGAGGTCGGGGGCGATGCTGCCGGGCTGGCTGGGCCGGCCCAGTCGGCGTAGTTCTCCTTTTTTTATAAACACATTTTTTAACATAGACAAATAAAACAATAAAACAAAATAAATAAAAACATTATATAGGCATATAATATATCAAAATTTTCAGAAAAAGAATATCTACAACGTGAACATGTTTGTAAAGTCAAATAAAATCTAGAAAAATTCAAATAATTCAAAGAGTGCTCCTGCTCTAGTAAAATCCCATAAAAATCATTTAAAAAAAATACCAAAATTAATTCAAATTTATTTCTCTCCAATTTTGTGATGTAGGGAATCATTTTACCCTAATTTCTATATATTTTATTTTTGGAGAAAAATATTTTGAATAAAACTCAAATAACTCCAAAATGATAATAATTTCAAAAGGACCTTGAATTTGATCCTTTTAACCTACAACTCATATTTCATATAATTTGAAGAAGTCATTTTATCTTCTCTCATGAAAATCATTGAGTTGCTTAAAGTTCTGAATTTGAAATATTTTCAAATGAAATTCAAATGCTTTCAAAAACCCTTGTCATTTAAATAAATGGAAGAATTTATGTCATCTTCTCTCCAGAGTTTTGTGATGAAAAGAATTTGAATTCACAGAGATCAAAATGCAAAAGGTGAAAGTTTGGGAAAGTCCTTTTATTCCCTCTCATTTAACTTTCAAAAGTTTCGAATATCACTCACTTTCAGTCAATCAATCACACAACAATCAATCAAATCTATCTATTTATTATAACATTCCAAAATTTAGAATTTTGGGATGTTACAAAACTAATCTTATCTTGAATTGGGAGAAGTGCCCCTTTATGGTTAATGAAGGTATTGTCTTGGGGCATAAAATTTCTGAAAGAGGTATTGAAGTTGACAAAGCTAAGGTTGATGCTATTGAAAAGATGTCGTGTCCCAAGGACATTAAAGGTATAAGAAGTTTCCTTGGCCATGCCGGTTTTTATAGGAGGTTCATTAAGGACTTTTCTAAAATTTCTCGGCCTCTGAGTAATCTCTTACAAAAAGATGTTCCTTTCGTCTTTGATGACGATTGTGTAGAAGCACTTGAAATACTTAAGAAAGCTTTGGTTTCTTCACCTATTGTTCAACCTCCTGATTGGAATCTACCCTTTGAAATTATGTGTGATGCTAGTGATTATGTTGTAGGGGCTGTTCTAGGACAAAGAGTTGATAAGAAATTAAATGTTATTCAATATGCTAGTAAAACTCTAGACATTGCCCAAAGAAATTATGCTACTACTGAAAAAGAATTTTTAGCAGTTGTATTTGCTTGTGATAAGTTTAGACCTTATATTGTTGATTCTAAAGTAACTGTTCACACTGATCATGCTGCTATTAAATATCTTATGGAAAAAAAGATGCTAAACCTAGACTTATTAGATGGGTTCTCTTGCTACAAGAATTTCATTTGCATATTATTGATAGAAAGGGAGCTGAGAACCCCGTTGCAGACAACTTATCTAGGTTAGAGAATGTTCTTGATGACCCACTACCTATTAGTGATAGCTTTCCTGATGAACAATTAGCTGTCATAAATGCTTCTCGTACTGCTCCATGGTATGCTGATTATGCTAATTATACTGTTGCTACATTTATACCACCTAGTTTCACATACCAGCAAAAGAAAAAGTTCTTCTATGATTTAAGACATTACTTCTGCGATGACACACATCTTTATAAAGAAGGAGTAGATGGTGTTATTAGACGTTGTGTACCTGAGCATGAACAAGAACAGATCCTACGCAAGCGTCACTCGAAGGCTTATGGAGGACACCATGCTGGAGATAGAACTGCACACAAGGTATTGCAATCCAATTTTTATTGGCCTACTCTCTTCAAGGATGCCCGTAAGTTTTTCTTGTCTTGTGATGAATGTCAAAGAATTGGTAATATTAGTAGACGTCAAGAAATGCCTATGAATTATTCACTTGTTATTGAACCATTTGATGTTTGGGGCTTTGATTATATGGGGCCTTTTCCTTCCTCTAATGGGTATACACATATTTTAGTTGCTATTGATTACGTTAGTAAGTGGGTAGAAGCTATTCCAACTAGTAGTGTTGATCATAACACCTCTATTAAGATGCTTAAAGAAGTTATTTTTCCGAGGTTTGGAGTCCCTAGATTTAATGACTGATGGTGGTTCACATTTCATTCATGGTGCTTTTCATAGAATGCTTGCTAAGTATGATGTTAATCATAGAATTGCATCTCCATATCATCCACAGTCTAGTGGTCAAGTAGAACTCAGCAATAGAGAGCTTAAATTAATTTTGCAAAAGACTGGCAATAGATCTAGAAAGAATTGGTCCAAGAAACTTGATGATGCATTTTGGGCCTACAGAACTGCATACAAAAATCCTATGGGTATGTCTCCATATAAAATGGTTTATGGTAAAGCATGTCACTTACCTCTTGAACTAGAACATAAGGCATATTGGGCTATTAAAGAGCTCAACTATGACTTCAAACTTGCTGGTGAGAAGAGGCTTTTTGACATTAGCTCATTGGATGAATGGAGAACCCAGGCTTATGAGAATGCTAAAGTGTTTAAAGAAAAAGTTAAAAGATGGCATGACAAAAGGATACAAAAACTTGAGTTTAATGTAGGTGATTATGTATTGTTATACAACTCTCATTTAAGATTTTTTGTAGGCAAACTCCTCTCTAAATGGGAAGGTCCTTACATCATCGAGGAGGTCTACCGTTCCGATGCCATAAAAATCAACAACTTCAAAGGAACAAATCCGAGGGTGGTGAACGGTCAAAAAATCAAACATTATATCTCAGGTAATCCTATAAATGTTGGAACTAATGTTATTGAAACCGTAACCCCGGAGGAATACATAAGGGACACTTTCGAGAACGTTTTAGACTCCGAAAAGGAATAGGTACGTGGCACGGTAAGTAAACCGACTCCAAAACAATTCTAATGGCATTTTTTCTCTGTTTTGTAATATTTAAGAAAATAGGAAAATAAGAAGCAGATCGGAAAGGACACAAGGCTTCCACGAGGGTCGAGGCGCGCCCTACCCCCTGGGCGCACCCCCTGCCTCGTGGGCTCCTCGTGTGCTCTCCGGACTGCGTTTTCTTGCATGATACTTCTTTTGGTCGGTAAAAATTCATTATATAATCCCCCGAAGGTTTTGACCACTGTATCGCGCAAATATCCTCTGTCTTTGTTTCGAGCTGTTTTTCCGACAGATCTAGATCACCATGGCGTCTTCAAGTGCCCCTAAGGACAAGTTCTTCGAGAAGGTCATCAACCCCTACCTCGCGTAGGTGCTGCAACACCCTCAAACCATTGAGATGCGTGAGGGGTTGCTGCATATCCATGATGTTGAGGGACCAAAGAGGACCGGAAGCATGGAAACAAGGCTCGAGGCATTGGAGCAACAAGTTTTCAAGTGCCAGGAGATGGTGGAACATGGACTCAAATCCAATCATATAATGATCATGGAGTTCACCAATAACCACAAGCTGGATGACAAGAACATTGGGGAGGCCATCTTCAAGCTTCACGAGAAAATCGAGCGCCTCCAAGCCCAGATCTATGACTTGCAAAACCAAAACTGTGAGTATGAATATAGATTCAAGAGGATGAGTTTGGCTACAGATTTAAGGATCCCGGAGACTCGATCATCCTTCTATGATGGTGAGCCTATGCCTTGGAAGATGGACGACAAGCCTACATCATCAACAACTCCTTCATCACCACCTCCGAGGAAAGAAACATAAACACATGGGTATGGGCACTCCCCTTTGCAACTGCCAAGCTTGGGGGACTGGCCCGGTATCGTATCACCATCACTTTTATCTTTACCGTTTTTCTTAGTTCGATCCTTTTGGTAATATCTTGATCTAGTAGAATAAAGTTTTAGTATGATCTAGTTGTGAGTTTTGCTTTATGATCCTTCTATGTAATCGAGTCCGTGAGCTATATATAATAAAGATTAGTATTGAGTCAAGGGCTTGATTATTTTGCTATGATCTTGAGGGAATAAAATAAAAGAGAAGAAATAAAAAAGAAATAAAGAGATCATATGGATCTTATGGAGAGTAATGAGCTCACATATAAAGAGTATGATGAATAAAAGTTGTTGAGAGTTGAAAAACATAGTTTTGGTCATCGTTGCAATTAATAGGAAGTAATAAAGAAAGAGAGGTTTTCAAATACAAATATACTATCTTGGACATCTTTTATAATTATGAGCACTCATTAAAGTATGATATGCTAAAGAGTTGACGTTGGACAAGGAAGAGAACGTAATGGGTTATGCTTTCTTACATCTCAGATAAATTATATTGCCATGGATCATCCAACATGTTGAGCTTGCCTTTCCCTCTCTTGCTAGCCAATTTCTTTGCACCAAGTAGAGATACTACTTGTGCTTCCAAATATCCCTAAAACCAGTCTTACCATGAGAGTCCACCATATGTACCTATGGATTGAGTAAGATCCTTCAAGTAAGTTGTCATCGTTGCAAGCAATACGAATTGCTCTCTAAATATGTATGACTTGTTAGTGTGGATAAAATAAGCTTTATACGATCTTGTGATGTAGAAGAAATAAAAGCGACGGACTGCATAATAAAGGTCCATATCACAAGTGGCAATATAAAGTGACGTTCTTTTGCATTAAGATTTCGTGCATCCAACCATAAAAGCACATGACAACCTCTGCTTCCCTCTGCGAAGGGCCTATCTTTTATTTTTGTCTTATACTTCATGCAAAGAGTCATGGTGATCTTCACCTTTCCTTTTTACATTTTATCCTTTGGCAAGCACAATGTGTTGGAAAGATCCTGATATATATGGCTAATTGGATGTGGGTCTTCATGAACTATTATTGTTGACATTACCCGTGAGGTAAAACGTTGGGAGGCAAAACTATAAGCCCCTATCTTTTTCTGTGTCCGATTAAAACTTCATAACCATAAATATCGCATGAGTGTTAGCAATTGTGAAAGACTAAAAGATAGTTGAGTATGTGGACTTGCTGAGAAGCTTTTATATTGATTCTTTCCTATGTTATGATAAATTGCAATTGTTTCAATGACTGAGATTATGGTTTGTTAGTTTTCAATGAAGTTTCTGATTCATACTTGAGTATGTGAATGAATTGTTACTTTAGCATAGGAGATCATATGACAATATATATATATGTTGTTGTTCTAAGAATGATCATGATGCCCTCATGTCTGTATTTTATTTTATATACACCTCTATCTCTAAACATGTGGACATATTTTTTCGATTTCGGCTTTCGCTTGAGGACAAGCGAGGTCTAAGCTTGGGGGAGTTGATACGTCCATTTTGCATCATGCTTTTACATCGATATTTATTGCATTATGGGCTATTATTACACATTATGTCACAATACTTATGCATATTCTCTCTTATTTTACAAGGTTTACATGAAGAGGGGGAATGTCGGCAGCTGGAATTCTAGACTAGAAAAGGAGCAAATATTAGAGACCTATTCTGCACATCTCCAAAAGTCCTGAAACTCCACGGGATTATTTCCAGAATATATAAAAAATATTGGGTGAAAGAAGTACCAGAGGGGGCCACCCACCGTCCACGAGGGTGGGGCCGCGCCCTACCCCTCTAGGCGCACCCCCTGCCTCTTGGGCCCCATGCTGGCCCTCTGATGCCCATCTTTGGCTATATGGAGTCTTTCGTCGTGGAAAAAAACATGAGCTAGCTCACGGGATAAAAATCTGCCGCCACGAGGCGGAACCTTGTCGGAACCAATCTAGGACTCCGGCGGAGCTGTTCTGCTAGGGAAACTTCCCTCCGGGAGGGGGAAATCATCACCATCGTCATCACCAACGATCCTCTCATCGGGAGGGGGTTAGTATCCATCAACATCTTCACCAGCACCATCTCATCTCAAACCCTAGTTCATCTCTTGTATTCAATCTTTGTATTTAAACCTCAGATTGGTACCTGTGGGTTGCTAGTAGTGTTGATTACTCTTCGTAGTTGATGCTAGTTGGTTTACTTGGTGGAAGATCATATGTTCAGATCCATTATGCATATTAATACCCCTCTGATTATGAACATGAATATGCTTTGTGAGTAGTTACGTTTGTTCCCGAGGACATCGGAGAAGTCGTGCTATAAGTAGTCATGTGAATTTGGTATTCATTCGATATTTTGATGAGATGTATGTTGTCATCCCTCTCTTGGTGTCATGTGAACGTCGACTACATGACACTTCACCATTATTTGGGCCTAGAGGGAGGCATTGGGAAGTAATAAGTAGATGATGGGTTGCTAGAGTGACAGAAGCTTAAACCCTAGTTTATGTGTTGCTTCGTAAGGGGCTGATTTGGATCCGTATGTTTCATGCTATGGTTAGGTTTACCTTAATACTTCTATTATAGTTGTGGATGCTTGCAATAGGGGTTAATCATAAGTGGGATGCTTGTCCAAGTAAGGGCAGTACCCAAGCACCGGTCCACCCACATATCAAATTATCAAAGTACCGAACGCGAATCATATGAACGTGATGAAAACTAGATTGACGATAATTACCATGTGTCCTCGGGAGCGCTTTCCTTCATATAAGAGTTTGTCCAGGCTTGTCCTTTGCTACAAAAAGGATTGGGTCATCTTGCTGCACCTTAATTACTTTTATTACTTGCTACTCTTACAAATTACCTTATCACAAAACTATCTGTTACCGATAATTTCAGTGCTTGCAGAGAATACCTTACTGAAAACTGCTTATCATTTCCTTCTGCTCCTTGTTGGGTTCGACACTCTTACTTATCGAAAAGGCTACGATAGATCCCCTACACTTGTGAGTCATCAATGTGTGTTTTCAATATAGAATAATGTACAATTTAGATGTGGTGCCTACCTCTCGATACAGACAACAACCATGAAGGCAAGGTAGCTAAGGACGAGATACGTACGCAGGGTTTGATGTAGGTCGAACCCAGCAATCCGAGCATATGGGAGGGAATCCTGACAATGCATGAGCTCGAGTTTTGGTTGACCGACATTTGACGTGACCGGCCCTAACATGAACTAGGAGGAATCCATTCATGGCAAACACATACCCCTCATTATCGGTCAAAGGGATAATATATATACACTCGGGGAGCCCACATATATCTGTGTCGTCACAAAAAACGCACAAGGGAGACGTGGTCGATCAGAAGACCCTGTTTACACTGCATGCAGCCCGAAAATATGTATGGGTGCGATGGTGTATGATGTGTTGAAATCCCAAATGCACAACTTCGATGGGCCACACCAAGTACATTACAAACCGAACACCGCACCCGACTCCAAACCTGGTTCAATACCTATGATGTTAGTTTCCCAACTTCGAGGCGGCAGCCGGGGGGGGGGGGGGTCGTCCAACGCATGCGCTCAAACTTTATTTTGTCTAGCATGAGACACACACACACACACACACACATATATATATATATATATATATATATACATCTATACACATATATAGTGTGCGAATAACTATGAAAGTTGCTCGTTGGATGAAGCCAATCCGACGGTACAGAGATGGCAAATTCGAGCACTACTGGCCGTTGGATATCATCTACATTCCACCAGATTCTGCCACATGTACAATCTAGAAGACTCCATGGTTGAACTTAAGCATAATGCACAAACTCTAAACACAAGCACTTCTCCTTTGTCCTCTAGAATCTTCCATATCTTAATTTCCCAAACCTTTTTTTCTAAATGAATTGTCACTATTTGTTTTTACCTTTACAATGCACAATTCTATGAATCTTAAAATAGTTTTTTTACAAAACTAATTGATTTTGGATGAGATGAACTATAAGAATTAAACGAACATCTACATCATGCATATCTAGGAGAAGAGGCGGGAAACCATGAGAGGAGTGGCCAGAAACAGTAGTCTGTTTTGAGTGAAAACCTAGTAGAGAAGGAAGCGTGAGCTACACGACGCATGCACACAGTGCTTACCCATGTACTGCATGTGTCGTTCGATCTGGGAGCATCCAACGGTGTACACGTACGATCCGTGGGGTTTGGGTTCTGTCCAGTCAGAACGCAGGACTCAGATCGCGCGCGCAGCGGGGGGGGAGGATATCATACGGAAACCAACATTCGGTGGAAACCGATGAAAACCACGAGAAAAAGATGTTTTGAAGTTAAAAAAAATTCAAAAAATGCGGGATGTTAAGAGGATGATGTTTTATTGGCACACAAAATTTCAAGTTGAAACACATTAAGAGATGTAAGCTATGAAAAAGACAAAATCAGTGTTGAATAGTGCCGAATAGTAATGTCACTATTTAGGGCGGAATTTGTCTTTTTCATAGCTCACATCTCGTAATGTTTTTCAACTTGAAATTTTGTGTAGCAATAAAACATCACCTTCTTAACATCCCGCACTTTTTCAGATTTTTACGAAACTTTAAAATGTGGTTTCCATGAAGTTTTCATTGAATATCGGCTTTCGTGAGTGTATCATGTGCTATTTGAAAACATTTCATGAGAAGAATCTCAGTTTTTAAATCCTCGTAAATCCAAAACTAAGCTGAAAATCGTGAAACCTGCCATGGTGTCACGACAGCGCACTTATATGTCGAGGAATTTTTTTCGTCCATTGTGGCGCAAGTTTTATTACAAGCCTCTTACAAACCCGAGCTTCTCTCAAAGAAGCCTCGTGGTTCCGATAGGGAAACGTGTCCCCCTTGTGGGCGAAACGTAATCACTGTCTCTTTTCACCTTGTATTTTCTTCTATGGGCAACATGGAACGACAAGATATCCGTGCTGAAATTTAAACTTATTCATGGTTTGTTTGGCCTTTTTATACACTAATTGAGTTTCCTAGGCATTTAATGTCCATAATTCAAATCTAAACTACAAATACATGCTCCAGTTCACCAAAATGGCTAGAAAAATTATGCATGTGTCCTTGGATGCATGTTTAGGTCCCATGCTAGAAATGGGAACGAATTACAACCGTACTGGTGTCATGGCACGTACTCAAACATTTCGAATCTCGGTTTTTAAGTCCCCATAAATTCTAAACTCACCAGAAAATCATCAAAGGTGGCATGGTGTCACGTCATGGCACATATATGTCGTGGTAAAAACACTGTCCAATTTGGGCCAAGCTTTATTACAAACCTTTTACAAAAACTGGAGCTTCTCTCAAATAAGCCTCGTTCTCATAGAGAAACGTGTTCCCCTTGTGGGCGAAACGTAATCACTGCCTTTTTTGCCTTGTATTTTCTTCCACGGGCAACATGGAACCACAGGATATTCACACTGAAAATTAAACTTATTCAGGATTCGTTTGGCCTTTTTACACACAATTTGAGTTTCCTAGGCATTTAATGTCCATAATTCAAATCTGAACTACAAATACATGCTTCATTTCACCAAAATGGCTAGAAAAATTATACATGTGTCCTTGGGTGCACGTTTAGGTCTCATGCCAGGAATGAGAACGAATTACAACCGTACCGGTGTCCTGGCTCTTTCTCAAACATTTCGAATCTCGGTTTTTAAGTCCCCAAAATCCTAAACTCACCAGAAAGTCATCAAAGGTGGCAATGTGTCATGTCATGGCACATATATGTCGTGGTAAAAACATTGCCAATTTGGGCCAAGCTTTATTACAAACCTCTTACAAACCGGAGCCTGTCGCAAGAACCCTCGTGGTTTCGATAGGGAAACGTGTCCCCTTGTGGGCCAAACGATAACCACTTCCTCTTCTAGCCTCGTATTTTCTTCTATAGGCGACACGGAACAACTGGAGATTCGGGCTAAACTTTGAAATTACTCATGGTTCGTTTGACCTTTTTTATTCATTAATTGAGTTTTCTAGGCATTTAATGTCCACCATTCAAATCCGAACTACAAATACATGCTCCAGTGCACCAAAATAGCTAGAAAAAACGTACATGTTTCCTTGGGGTGCATGTTTAGGTCACATGGAACGAATGAGATCGAATTCAATCATCTCGCCGTCCTGGCCTGGCCACAAACATTGCGAATCTTGGTTTTTAAATGTATGTAAATCCAAAACTCACCAGGAAATCATGAAAACTTGGTATGGTGTCACTACATTGTATATACAATTGTCCAATTTGGGCGAAGCTATATTACAACCCTTTTACAATCCGGAGCCTGTCACAACCCTCGTGGTTCCGGTAGGGAAACATGCCCTTCTTGTGGGCAAAACGATAATCGATGCCTATTTTCGCCTTGAACTTTGTTTTCTACAGACAACATACTTCCTCAGGTCCTTTTTACTCTGCATATTAGGTTTGTCTGAAGTCAATCTCATCCAACTTTAACCAAGTTTATACAAAAAATATTAACATTCACATAATGACACGTTTATTATTAGATCCATCTCGGAATATATTTTCATATTATATTTATTAGATGTTATAGATGTTAATATTTTCTAATATAAATTTGGTCAAATTTAGCAAACTTTGATTCGGACAAAGCTAATGTGTGGAGTAAAAAGGACCGGAGGGAGTAGAATAACAAGAGTGTCGGGCTGAAATTTAGAACTGTTCAGGGTTCGTTTGGCCATTGTATATATATTACTAATTACTAAGTTTTCTATGCATTTAATGTAGTCCATAATTCAAATTTGAACTACAACCACATGCTCCAGTGAAGCAAAATGGGTGGGAAATCATATATGTGTCATTGGGTTTATGTTTAGGTTTCGTTTAAGGAATGAAATTGAATTACAAACTTGCCATCGTCCTGAAATAATGAGAATCTCGGGTTTTAAATCCCAGTAAATAAAAAAGTCACCCAAAAAACATGAAACTTGGTATGATTTCATGACATGGCACATATATGCTATGGTAAGAAAAATCGCCCAGTTTGAGAAGAGGCGCACACATTAATAGCCAACGAAGTCCTTTTTGAAAAAAAACTGACACGTTAATACCGCAAACAGTTGTATTATATTTACCGTGTCGAAATTTAACCATACTCGGTGACGTGCATGCAGCTGTTTGATTAGATTGGACGAGCGCGAGAAGTCCGCCGTGCAGCTTCGACAGGACGCGTGCGAGCAGTCTGCCGCGCAGGCTCGACGGAACGCGTGCATCCTGTCCACCTCGCAGGCTCTACGGGACACGTGCGAGCAGCAAGGCCGCCCATGCTCACTAGGAAGCGAACTCTTTGACCTTCATGCACCAGCCGCCGGCCACCTCGCTCACAACTTCTCCATTAATGGGTTAATTAAAGCACCTGGACGGAGGGTGTTTGCTTGTGATCCTATGGCAGCATTCGCTTTGTTCGTATTTTCAACTAGTATTCCGCCCTAATTTAAATTGTCACATAGGGCAACGGATAATACGACTACAAATAAAATGGCAACGGATAATACGATGACAAATTTACAATGGTGCACATAATAATTATTTTACATATTCCGGATAATTTAAAATGCCACATGCGGAAAAGCCCGAAAGACAAGGGGGCAAGAGAAGAAGAAAATTGCAGACAACGATCTGGGTCGCTATTGTCTCTACTCGTGGATGGATCACCGGGCGGCGAAATACTCCAGCTCCTTCTTCAATTCCTCACGACTTTGCTTGAAAGCAGCCACAGATTCCTCCATCTCCTGCTCGCGCTCGATCCGGAGCTTCCTCAAGCCACCCATCAGTTCCTCGACGACCGCTTTCAGCGTCATCTCCGAGGCACTGCTCTGCTCATGCAGCATCTTCCATCCGGCAGCCTCCTCCTCCTTCTCGGCGACCAACTTCAGGAGCTTCGCATTTTCATCCATGAGTTGCTCGACGAGGCCGATCGCCTTGTCAACCGAGTCATCACTGATCTTGAGCAGCTTCATCAAGCCGTCGACTAGCTCTTGCTGCATAGTGACGCCAGCAAGAATGTCGTCATCGCTGGCGAAGGACTTCAGGAACGCCGGCTCATCGCGATGGCCGATGCCGTGAATGCGCTTTTGAGAGCCCTCGCGTGCCCGTAAGAGCTCGTTCGAGGGCTCCGCGGCACGCGCGAACATCTCTGCTGCGGCAGCGGCTTCGCGGCGGGACCTCTCTAGTGCTTCCGCGGCCTTGGTCTTTGCTGCATGGTTATATGTCCATCCTAAACTCCTTCTACCGGTGATGGCGGAACGACTTGATAGAGAAAACCAATTTTGTGGGTGATGAGGAGAGGAACCGTGAAGTAATTTTCGAGTGGGTAGTTTTTATAGCCCGGTGCTAAGTGTGAACACATATTAGTTTGAGAGGTGTGAACAGATTTGCAATTACTCATTGCGTTGTAATCAACAATGTGACGAGAAACAAGGTCAACATTTATTGATGGTAGAAGGTTGACCACGTGGTTGCTCGCCGTTGAGGCGCTCGCGGCGTGCTCCGCTCTAGCGTCCCTGCGCGCGCTCTGCTCGCCGTTGAGGCAAAGTTACAATGACAACTGGTAATAATTTTTAATAATTGTCTTACATATTCAGGATAATCTAAAATACCACGTGTTATTTATCACACAAGTGTTAATATAAGGAAATGCACACGAGTACTCGCAGACGCATCGTGTGCGATACTCCTAGCCACCGCGAGCAACTAGTTTGCATTCTTCAAAGTTTTTTGTACACACAGAATCGCACACGAACTAACTGTATTAACCGTCTGTGTTGTAAGTTCTCATGGCAAACAGTTCATCTGAGTCGGCTGTTTGCGACGTATCACACACATCTTGTTAAGTTGAACCATTTATGTTGCGTTCGCTAATCGAAAACAATTCGTCCGAGTGAACCGTATGCCCTATATCACACACACCTTGATGTGGCTAACCATTTATGTTGCACTCCCTAATAGCAAACGGTTCATCGGAGCGAGCTGTATGCCGTATATCGCGCACACATTGATATGGCTGCTCGTTTCTGTTGTTCTGCTCATCGCAAACAGTTCGAACGGGTTAACCGTGTGGCCTGAATCGGACACGCAACTAAAATCTGAACCGTGTTTGATGCATCCTCCATCGCAAACGTTTTGCACCTTTTTTGACGATTTTCATACACCATCGTTTGCGATTACTTCATCGCACACCGTTTCTCGAAGGGTCTCTGATCGTAGTGTCGCGTTAGCAACATCCTGCAGTAGTGACTCCTCATCTTCAATTTGAAACCTGGCGGCTTGGGATTGTTCAGGCTTTGGCCGAGGAGAAATCTTTGCCCGGCTTGCCGGTGCTGGCAGCGGCGACACATGCGGGTGCCGTTTCCCCCTTCTTGGAGGCGCTGCCATGGCCTCGTCCCGCGTCCCTCTTCGAGCTCAGGGAAAACCCTAGGTCCGGCTCCTCCGGATCGGATGGTGACGAAGTCGTGGCGCCATTTTCCTTCATGAAGGCGCTATCTTGCTCGCTCGCGGCGTCCCCAGTGTTGGTTTTGACGATGTTGGTCTTCATGCTTGTTCGGTCTGCCCCTCTAGATAGGGGTTTCGTGGGTTTTAGATGTGTGTATCCCTAATTTGGGCTGAGCATCCCTTGCCTCTCTGCTCTACGCATCATGTTCACGTCTTCTTGCGTTCATGTCATGGGTTGTACCACCTCTTTGTACTCGTTTCTTCTCCTTCTATCAATGAAAAGATATACAAGCTTTGCGTATTCACGAAAAAACATTTCATACTCATACAAACCCTATTTCATGGGCATATCCTCACAAAACATATATTCTTGGGCATGTATCATAAAATACAATTCCATCGTTAGCATATTTACTTTCAGCAGTACTTTTTTTTTGAAAAGGAGGATTATCTTCGGCCTATGCATCAGTCGATGCATGCAGCCATATTATTACAAATCGCAACAAAGTCTGAACAAAGTCTTACAATCCAAGGAAGCTCAAAATCCTGAGAAAAAGGAGAAAAACAATATGTAAAGCGCCACATCCGGCGATCAAGAACAGGCTACGATGCCTACACACCTAGCCTATTATTAGCTCGTCATCCAAATCGGCTGAAAATAATCCGTGCTACCATCTCACAGCGGTTGCACCCAATAGACATAAGCTTTCTGTATTCCGCATGAGTGAGTAACGACCACATACGGATCCTGTAACCGCCGGCTGGTTTGACAAATGAGATTGTGGCAGTTCACCATAAGTAAGTAAGGGCCTGTTTGGTTCCAAATAAGTCACCAACTTATAAGTCGAAAAGTGAAAAAAGTGACTTATTTTGCCAAACAGACCCGACTTATAAGTCACCCCAACTTATAAGTCATAAGTTGCTCCACCCCAACTTAAAACTTATAAGTCACCCCCTTTTACGTGGGTCCCACCACCTGCATGATGTTGATTGGTGTGGAAAGGTGTGTCAGGTGACAACCAAACAGGCGTGACTTATAAGTCTTAGTCACCTGACTTATAAGTCGGATGACTTATTGAAACCAAACAGGCCCTAAGATCATAGTACAAAGTCTACAAACTCAGTCCTGATTTGCGGTATGGTTCGGTCAAAAATATACCAACACAGGATTACATCAACTTTGAAATGGAGAAATACTCAACTCAATACGAGACAATTCGTCTGACGTGTGTGCATACACCACGGGTGCTACTAGTACTAGTAGTGACATTTGACATTTCGTCCTTGGAGCTCAGGTCTGTGTGGGATGGGATGGGATGGGGTCGTACGATCGATGTGTGAGACCCGGTCGTATAAGATTATTTTCGGGGATGGGATGGATTGCCGCCCACAGCAGCAACAGCAAGTTCCGCTGCGATTTATGGCGCCCACCAACCGGCGACCGAACCCGCCCAAAACCAGCCACAACCACAAGGCTTGGCCGCACCGCAATCCGCTCCGCCAGTTTCTCGTTTCTCCCACCATAGTCAAAACGCCTCCCCTCTCCACCATCCTCCTCCTGTGCGCCGCTTGCCTGCTGCCTGCCTGTCTGTCTGTCTGTCGCCTGTCTCTCTCGCCGCAGAGGTCAAACCAAAAGCAGCACGCACTCCACCGCCCGCCTCGCTCTCCAATGGCGGCTCCCTCCCCCCTTCAAAACCACCGCCCGTCCCTCGCACCCTTCCCCTCGTCCTAGTAGTGCCGGCAAGCAGGTCAGGTCAGAGGGAGGAAGAAGCGTTCTGTGTGAGTTCCGTGGACGCGAATCTGTCGAGTGCCGCCGCTCATGGAGGGGATGTGGAGGAAGGCCAAGAGGGCGATGGGCATTGGCTTCTGCGCGCACCTCCCCGCCGTCGCCGGCGACCGGGACGACTGCGCCAGCGAGCGCCGCGCGTCCGACGCCTTCTCCCAGGACTCGGCGGCGCTGGCGGCGTTGGCGCACGCGTCCGCGCCCAATACGCCGGCGCAGGCGGAGGCAGCCGGCGCGCTGCTCCGCAGGTCCAAGTCGGGAGCCAAGTCCTCCAAGGTGAGGAGCCCTTCCCCCCCGCATCTACCTTCTCTCCCGGCCATTGCGTTAAGATTTGTCCTTGGTTTGCGTGCGGGCTACCCGGACATACTGCTGCAGTACTACTGTACGCTACGCTAGATGTGAAATGCTGCGGACACCAGAGGCTTCCCCTACCAGTGGTTGAGTCCAGGTGCTGGTTGGAGTAATGTGGCTTCACCAGTGAAATATTTAGGTCCAGATGTGGTTCTTCTTGCCGGCAAATCTTGGTTGAAGTGATGGCAGTTCCGTTTTGGTTTATCTTGCTTTGAGTCTAGCAACAGTTTTGTATGCATCTGACTTTTTTAATCAGGAGTATCATGTTTTGTCTCGAGCTCCACCTGTACTAATTTGGATATGCCATTTCCATTTTGTTTCTAATGCTGTTTCCTCCTGTCCCCGAGGGAACACGAGTCCGCAGATTTTCACATAAAAGTTTTATTTGCATATTTGATGATTTTGTCAAACTACCCCCTTTTAACATTATTCCAAGGGAATATCCCAGTTTTGTTTGCACATGTCATTGACAAAATGATGCTATTTTGTTTCCCATCTTCTTCAGTACATATAGGTAGATTTCTAACAAAGTGCAAAAATGCCCAATTTGTTTCCTAGTCATATGTCGATCAGATTTTAGTTTTGTGTGCCTATCCTCCAAGGCGCTTTGGTATCGACGATGGTCAATTCCACTTGCTCTTTTTCCGTGGGATACATGTAGCTTAACGTAAGCCTCATTTCAATCAGTTGTCTCCACTTGTTCCTGCCCGAAAGGGAAAGTTGGCCTCTGTGGTCAACAATATCCACATGGTCACGTGTATCATCTTACCATCACGTTTCTTAATTTGCTAAAGGCGAACCCTTCCAACTTGAGCTGTTATCCATTACCAGGGACGCTGAATGGCCAGCCTTGCACTAGATTTTATTGGCACTTTTATAATTATTTATTATCTTGTATTACTAGTTTGTCATGGCAACCACGTGATTACTTTGAATGGTCCAGGATCTGAATTTTTCTTACATTAATCACTATTTTTTTCGTGTGGTGACGACGATTCGTTGATGCCTTTATCGATGGGTTCACACTTTATTGTTTACTAGTAGTATGTCTGACTTTGTGAGATATTGTGCACGGAAGCGTGGAGAATTGACCGGCAACTTCACTAGGATCTCCTCAATATCTTCTTTGGGAGAAGGATCTCCTAAAAGGGTTGACATTTTTATCTTCATGGTGCTTGACGGTTCTCATTTTGCTTGCCTTGGTCAGAACTCAGAAATAAATGCAAAATATTTGAGAGAATAAACACTAGATTCATTATTTATTGTGATGCAAACGCTAAATCTGCAATGTTTTCAAGTCTCTGCCAAGAAATTCATTTTTATGTGTGAAGGTAGGGCCTCTACTTGTGACATAGTCTGATGCCTGAACTAATGTCTTCCTAACTTGTTTAAGAGTTGCCAAACTGTACAGCTGGAAAACCACAATGACAGAAATACTGATTCCACTCGTTTTTGTGGTGTCGGCAGTCCCTGAATGGCCAGCCTTGCCTTAGATGTTATTGGCACTTTTATATTTATAATATCCTGTATCGCTAGTTGTCATGGCAAGCACGTGATTACTTTGAATGGTCCAGGATCTGAATTTTTCTTACATAACAGCTAATGTTTTCGTGTGGTGACGACGATTCGTTGATGCCTTTATCGACGGGTTCACACTTTATTGTTTACTAGTAGTATGTCTGACTTTGTGAAATATTGTGCATGGAAAAGCGAAATAATTGACCAGCAACTTCACTAGGATCTCCTCAGTATTTTCTCTGGGAGAAGGATCTCTTAAAAGGGTTGACATTTATCTTCATGGTGTTAGCTTTGACGGTGCTTATTTTGCTTGCTTGGTCAGAACTCAGAAATAAATGCAAAATATTTGAGAGAATAAACACTAGATTCATTATTTATTGTGATGCAAACGCTAAATCTGCAATGTTTCAAATCTCTGCCAAGAAATTCATTTTTGTGTGTGAAGGTAGGTTTCTACTTGTGAAATAGTGTGATGCCTGAACTAATGTCTTCCTAACTTGTTTAAGAGTTGCCAAACTGTCCAGCTGGAAAACCACAATGACAGAAATGCTGATTCCACTGGTTTTTGCGGTGTCGGCAGTCCCTGATAAAGACAACCAGGAGCTACTTTAGGCTTTAGCATAGTGATATATGGATTGTTATCAGCAATTTTGTGTTGACTCTGACATTTGTGGTAGGTATTGGTCTAAAGTTGTCCAGTTTTATGCTTTGGTCAAACCAATATTAGTTGGAATCTATACAGCAGTGCTGATAAATAGATACATCCAGCAAGCACTGGAGGGCAGTTGAATTTGATCGTGGTTTTGTCAAACTCCTAAAATAAGTCCCTAATTGTTATCCTTTGACCTTTGTTATGTATCGGCAATATGTTTTTTTTACTTCTAATTGGTTTTCTGCATTAGTACTATTAAAAAATCATTAAAGAAATAGTACCATCCTTTGTCTATTCCACTATTTTTTTTTATAAAATAGTAAAATTATAATTATAGTGTTGGTACACTGGTGATAATTATAAATTGGACACGGTTGAGACCACCTAACTAGAGGGTGGGTGGGAGGATATAGCATGCAGAGTGGCCTTGAATAAATGTGTCAAATGCATGCATGAGGTTGAGACGCATCTATGAATCTACAAGTTGATTGAGATGAGCTTTCGTTTTCATGTGGTCAACTTTCTGAAATAAATACCTTTCAAAAGATTTGGTGGTTCTTGGCAAGACCATTCATTCATTAGAATAGGCTCGTTAATGAAGGTAGTTTCTTGATAACAGCCCCATCATCCTAATAAAAACATGGAAAACCATCCTAATATTAGTTGAATGAAATCCGACTGCATGCTGAACCAGGAGTACCTTTGTAAGCCGCTTTTAGATTTGGAAGCTTTAGGATAAATGTTTCCTACTCCCTCCGTCCCATAATGTAAGACGTTTTCTGTCCCATAATGTAAGACGTCCCATAATGTAAGATGTTTTCTGACACTAGTCTTACATTATGGGACAGAAAGCGTCTTACATTATGGGACGGAGGGAGTACCATTTATAGTGTTTATTAATTATCAGCTCATTGCTTGTACAAATTAACTCTTTAACCTGACATGTCTGCTTAGCTAGAGTGCCTGACACAATAACTATGTGTGCTGGAATCCATAAATATAGTCAGCAACTTATATAGGGCATCTTAGGTGTGAGTGTCCTGCTGGCTTTTGAATTGGACTTGATAAGTGTCGTTGGGGTGTTGGGTTGCCAAATGATATAAAGTATTTTATAAGGGCTTGTCAAATTGACATTTCAACTATGCAATATTGTCAAACATTGGTTGGATTTAAAAACGGATGGTGTTGATTTTGTAACTTTGACATCAGTTTCTCAAAATGGTATGTTTTGGTGTATTTGCTATAAATGTTTCAAAGTGATCCTTTTTTATGAGATTATGTCCATCATTATTAAACATTTCCTGTGTTTCTTTTGTTTAACTGCTGCTAAGGGATAAATTCTGATGACATACAATTAAATTAATACATGTTCTGTTTCTTTTCCAACAGAAAACGTGTGCGATATGTTTTGATTCCATGAAGCCAGGTCATGGGCAAGCCCTCTTCACTGCTGAATGTTCTCACATGTTCCATTTTCACTGCATCTCCTCCAGTGTAAAACATGGGAATTATGTATGCCCAGTTTGCCGAGCAAAGTGGAAAGAGATACCATTTAATCGCTCGCTATCTTCTATTGTTCCTCGTGGAAGAAGTGGGTTGAATGTGAACCAAGCTCGATTACCCCAACAAGATGCTTACATGGCTCTCCTCCGTCAAGTTCCAACCCGGCAGCGAGAAGTACCCACCTTGCATACTTCTGAGCCAGTAGAGTTCAATGATGATGAACCTTTGCAGCTGATGGAGGCTGCTGACAATTGTGATGTTAGGTCCAGTAAAACTGTGGAAATGAAGACATATTCAGAGTTCTTGGCCATTCCACAGTCATCATCTCAAGATGATTTCGCTGTTCTGATCCATCTGAAGGCCCCCTGTGCTAACCCAGAGCAGATCACAAGCAGACTGGTTAATGCAACCTCAGTTGGGTATCCGACATCTCGTGCCCCTGTTGATCTTGTTACCTTGCTTGATGTTAGCGGCAGTATGGCAGGAACCAAGTTGGCGCTGTTGAAGCGAGCAATGGGTTTTGTTATTCAACACCTTGGTCCATCTGATCGCCTTTCAGTCATTGCTTTCTCGTCTACTGCCAAAAGGTTGTTCCATCTCCGACGCATGTCACACTCTGGCCGACAGCAGGCCCTGCAGGCTGTTAACTCACTTGGTGCTGGTGGCGGCACAAATATTGCTGATGCGTTGAAGAAAGCTGCTAAGGTTATTGAGGATCGCAGTTATAAGAATCCAGTATGCAGTATTATTCTGTTATCAGATGGTCAAGATACCTATAATATTTCCTCAAATGTTAGGGGAACCCGTCCTGATTATAGGTCCCTTGTTCCATCTTCCATTCTAAACCAAGCTGTAGGCATAGTACCTGTCCATGGGTTTGGTTTTGGAGCAGATCATGATTCAGATGCTTTGCACTCAATTGCTGAGGTCTCTGGTGGTACATTTTCCTTCATTGAGGACGAGGGTGTGATTCAGGATGCATTTGCTCAGTGCATTGGTGGTCTTCTTAGTGTGGTTGTTCAGGATATGCGCTTAACTGTGCAGTGTGTGCATACTGGTGTTCAGCTTCGCTCCATCAAATCTGGCAGCTACTTGAGTAAGGTGGCTGGAGATGGGCGAAATGGTTCAATTGATGTTGGACATCTTTATGCTGACGAGGAGAGGGACTTTTTGCTGTCTGTGAGCTTCCCGCAATCCCGTGAACAGACCATACTCTTGAAGGTTGCCTTTTCCTACAGAGATCCGGTGACAAATGAGTGTATCAAGATCCAAGGTGACGAGGTGATGATCCTGAGGCCGAAATCACGCACACCTGAACTTGTTTGCATGGAGGTTGATCGTGAGAGGAACCGAGTCCGTGCCGCGGATTCTATTGAGGCTGCAAGGGCTGCTGCTGAGAGAGGTGTTCTTTCTGAGGCAGTGGCTATTCTTGAGGAGTGCCGAAGGGTGTTGTTAGAGTCCTTTTCAAGCCGGAATGGGGACCGTTTATGCATGGCTCTTGATGCGGAGCTGAGGGAGATGCAGGAGAGGATGGCTAGCCGGCAACGCTACGAGGCTTCAGGAAGGGCATACCTGCTGTCGGGGCTCAGCTCGCATTCTTGGCAGAGAGCCACGACACGCGGTGACTCCACGGACAGCAGTTCACTTGTTTACTCGTATCAAACACCATCCATGGTTCAGATGCTGCAGCGCTCGCAGAACCAGTGCCCTTCGCCTCAGATCCCAAGGCCACAGATCATCGTACCAACAAGGTCATTCATCCAGAAACCTCAGCCAAGGTAGAAGGTAGCAGCACACCATCATCCCGTGAAGCAAGCACACGGATGATGGTGAAGAAATAACGCTTAGTAGGTCGAAATGTAGTAGTTTAGTATCCGTCTTTTGTTTTTCTGGTTTGAGTCGTGGTGGTGGCGGTATACCGGAGAAGGTGGGGGTGGGACGGGCTTGGAGGTATATATGTTGTGGGGGACTGGGGGTGGTATACTGGAGAAGGTGATGGAGGGCTCACGGTGGTAAATACATTGTGGGGGGTATACTCCTGTGGTGTCAAGGAATAAGGGTTGGGGAGTAAGTAGGAGGGGTGCTGGAGATTGGTATAATGGCTTCAAGGGGAAGTGGGTGTGGTCTAGGGTAGGCTAGGTTGTCACTAAGTTGCTTTATCGGTGAACAATTTTCGTTAGGTATTTGGTAATGTAGATAAGATGGTCTGGTCTCGTCTGGTGTGATGGAACCTTGGAAATTTTGAGTTTTTGGGGGTGCAATGCGATGCAGTTCTATGGATCCAATTTCGCGTTTCGGTGAACTGTTTGTTGGTCTCTGATGATGAACTGTTTGTTGGTCTCTGATGATGCTCTGCTTGGTCGCCTTAAGGCGCGTCGCAAGCTTATCTGCTGGTGTGCTTTTTGTTCAATTGCTCCGGTCTAAATATTTTGTGCATGGACGACTGGGGCACGTTCAAATTGTTGTGGTGTAGGGTAGGTTTGTTGAAATTGTTGCACAAGCACGCGTTCGAAAAATCACACAATGTGAATGCAAAGATCACACGTATAAGCCTAAACAAAATACTACTATAACAAGAAGCAAAATCTTGTAGGGCTACTATAAAAAAAATTGAGTCTAAGCTAACACAAAACCCTAGCTAACTAGGAGTAGTGATCTATAGTCGCTCCATGACTCAAGAAGCTTCCTCGCCGGCCGTGGCCCCAGCGGGTACTCGGGCTCGGGCGAGATCGGATACTGGGACGTGACCTTGCACGTCAGCGAGGCCTCGCCGCGGCCTAAGACGGCCGTGCACTCGACCACCTTCTGCAGGTGCCTTGGCGCGGCCGGCCCCAGCAGGGCCACGTCCACCGTGGCATTCCCTCGCCGGAGCTCCTCGGCGAGGTGCTCCCGCGCGAACCGCGGCACGGGCGCGGCGTTGCCCCACGCCATCACGGACCCCACCTCCGTGACGTTCTCCTTCCTCGCGCAGAACTCTGGCACGGGCCCGCTCGCCAGCACGACGCGGCGGTAGGAGACTGACGCCGTGGTGCCGCGGTCCACGCACTCGGCGCTGTACTTGCGCGGCTCCATGATGCGGAAGGTGAGGTCGAAGGCGGGGTCGAGCGTGGCGCGCGCGAGGTCGACGTCGGGGTCGAGGCCCGAGAAGGCGGCGACGGCGACGGTGTACTCCGGGATCTTGGCCGAGTCCTCGGAGCCCGCGTACAACCAGTGGAGGATGGGCGTTATGATCACCAGCGCCGTCAGGGCGCCGAGGATGGCCGGCCAGGCGTCCCCGAGACACTTACCCGGATCGCACCCGCCACCGCCGTCGATGTCGTCGTCTCGAGCTGCCGCCATGGCGCGCGCTGTTGGCTTCTCCGGGCGGGCTTGGCTTCCCTCTTCTTCTTGGCCTGGCCTGTTGTGTGCGGCTACGTTGTATAGTATATATAGGACGTGAAGGGCGTTGGTTATCCGGTGTTTGTGTGCCCTACGTCCATGAGTTGGGCAATGGCACAGATTGACAAATATACGTGCGAAGCTTTGTTTTTTTTTTTTTGAAATACGAAGCTTTGGTGTTGTATAAACATGCTCATACATCTGCTACGGATCTAACGTGTTTCCACAGTTTAATTGGAATACGAGTGTCATGTGTACATGATCTGGTCTCTAATTAGGTGCTGCGATCACATTAGGTGGACACGTGTCCTGCCAGTATGCCATGTCGTACACGCATGTATGTAAGTTTGACGTACGTGTATATATCTCTACTCCTAATAAAGCAGTTGATAGTCTTGCTTCCAGGTTTTCTTTAGTCCCACCTCCTCTGGTTTTTTTTATACCTCCTTCCACCTCTGATTTATCCATCAGAAACCGAAAAAACCTCCTCCTGATGCCCCAACCCACACCCATCCACGTACCAAAAAAATAGACCTGCGAAGTTTAACTAACGAAAAAAGACCTAGGAAGGTTAACCAGAGCTACGAGTACGAGAACCACGCCCAGCCGCCATAGTGGAGTCCTACGCCGCCACCGAGATCCGAGAGGAGCCGCCGTCGCCGAGATCCGAGATGAGCTGGCCACCGGACACCATGACCTCCCTCCCCAACCGGCCGCCACCACCCCCTCCCCCAGCAGCCATGTACAGCGGGGCAGCGATGGGTATCGGCCTCCCTCCTCCCTTCGCCCAAGGCTAAACTCCCCTCCCCTACCCGATCTCCTCCCTTCGTGCAAGGCCACGAGCTCCCCTCCCCTACCCGATCTGACGGAGAGAGGGCCAGGTCTTGCCACTCCGGTGTTTGATGTGGCCAGATCCGGCCAGGGGATTCGCCGCAGAGCCTCCATGTCGGTGGAGCAGCAGCAGCCCGACAGAAGGTGGGTGCCCAATCCATTTTTTGGTGATTTGTCTATAGTTAGATTAGCACAGGGAGGGAGCAGTGCAGCGCGGATTAGAAGAACGGACATCAAACTCTCCATTAGATTAGTTCATATTATATTCCTACTATCATAGTTCATATCATAATGCTGATGCCTCTTTAGATCCAGCGCTCAAATAAGATTAGGAGGAAGGGCATCACACTCTCCGGGAGCAAACAAGATACCACATACCGATCCTGTCAATGCATGTAATATCACTATGTTGTATTAACAAATCTGCCTAATGTTGTATTAACAAATCTGTCTTTTCTTTTTTCATATTGTGTAGGATTCGGAATTATGACAGGGAGTCAGGGACACAATCAAATTTATACCATCCGTTGTGATTCAATTTGACCATTTCATTAAAATTTCCGGATGGATCTTAATTTCTCGGGAATGATGTGGTTCTGGAGTCTATTGTTAATCTCTTCTGTCGCAGATGTTTCACAAATCCAACTACCATGTTGATTTTCTGATCATTCTTTGGTCTGGAGTCTGGACTATACATGATATATGTATTATATCATCATCACAATATGATTATTTTTCTTCTTCTCACAAGGCGCTTCCGATGCACAGATGGCGGCAATGAAGCAGCAGGCTCCGGAGAGCGTGCAGGGGAGGAAGGAGTCCCTGGTGGAGGTGCTGATGCTGACGGTGCTCAGCCAGCCTAACTTCGTCAGCCTGGTCGGCTTCTGCGCGCAGGGGGACAAGCGCCTGCTATTGTACGAGTACATGCCCTTCGGCAACCTAGAGAGCCATCTCTTTGGAATACTTCGTCTCAACTTGCTTTCTGTTTGGTCCATCATCTCTGCAATGCAGTTAATATGTATCTATCTCTGCTCTTAACATGTTATAACTAAGCATCCCTATTGAAATGCATTGACTTTTCTTCATGATGCATATGTTATGGTAGTAGTTCTGTTTGTGTGGTAAACCTTCACACTACTGGTGTGTGTTCTAGAAAGTTGTTCGTGTGGATTTGGGAAATCAAAGGGGAAAAGAAATGGGTCATAGAAGAATCATCTATGGTTCTCCTTTCTCAGTTCTGGGAAAGAGTTCACTTCAAGAATTTGCCTTTCTTTTTGTTCACTTTCAATTCCTCTTTGTCAATCCCTCTCTCATTTGATTGCAGTATACAGGCTTTCAAAGGTGGGGCATGGGCTCAGAGGTGAGGCCACTAGCGGTTCAACTTTGCACATACAAGAAAATAAAATCAAGGTTCTGCTGCTGAATAGATATTGTGTTGTAAACTTTAATATACACACACATAGATAAGTCAGTTAACGATTGCCTTCTGTGATCAAATTGGCTTGCTATTGTGAAGGAAATGAGTTGTTTGCTTCTGCTTCTGTGATCATGGGTTAGTTGGAAATCAGAATGTACGATTAATTATTAGAGAATGTCGCTCACAGTTAATTTCTATAAATCTGCACTACAAGCTAAATGTGTGCAATTTCTGTTGGGTTCGATCCAGTATAGAAATTTGGACAATATATAAGGATCAATACAAATCCTGCTGCCTTCCTATGAATAAATCTTTCAAAGGACATCTTCTAATACAGCAGCCACACATTGTTCTTACATATAAATCATATAAATGGATTCATTCAGATTTATTTTGTTTCATGTCCCTGAAAGTTCTCTCATCTTTTGATGTGTTTATTGTAGGGACTTACTTGGTGTGAAAATTATGCTCCTGCTTTAATAGCTGATATCAAGAACTATGTTTTAGTGTTTATTCCTTACACTTCCAATATACTAATGCGCCTACTTTTGTACAATGTTCTTAACTGAAGTCGATTGTTCATGTAGGCACAAATTGGATGGACAAATGTTGATAGAGGAGGAGAACACCATGCAAATACGCATGTGCCAAAATTGATAGATTTACCTCTAGGCATTGCATTATTTGCCGCAGTTTAGGTGTACTCTTTAAAGAATTTGTAGAAGATAGCAAAGGACTAGATGAAAGATCCATTCCTTTTAGAAACAGGTGGAAAGCATTCAGTTTAGTAAATATTGTATATACCCTTCTCCTGAAAAGTTAAATGTTGTTGCTTGGGAAAAAGGAAAATGCTCACAGATCAAATCCTTTGGTACAATGATTACTTTTTAGGGATGCAAATTTTAAACTTCAGTCATGCTTTATTGGTCGTTCTTCTCTAATAATTATCTTCCATATAGTATAAACATCTGGAGGTATTATTAGATTTTATTTTATTTTGTACCTATAAGATAATAACAATGCATACAGTCGAGACTGAATTAGCTTAGGACATCAAAGGAATCCTTTTGTAACTTGAAGAGTGTTCTTTCATACGTGTTGATAACAGTGTGCCTCCAATTAGTTTCTAGACATCCTTTCCAAGTCTCATACCTTTTATATTCCTCTGTTTTCTCCTTTTAGTCCAATTATTTCTTGATAACTAAAATAATCATATACTCCCTCCGTCCAGAATTACTTGGTGCTGAAATGCACGTCTAGATACATCCATTTCAGTGTCAAGTAACTCTGGACTGTCATTTCTCTTGATTTTTGAACCAAGTGTTATCTTGTTTTCTCGATAGGCAAGAAAGGTCCAACTGGCAAAAGCATAAGAGGATGTTTCTGCACTTCTCTTCCTCTATTGAGTTTATAATGCATATAAAAAAAATGTATACCTGTTTCTGTTCTTGCACCTACATTATTCATTTATGCTCCTTCGACTCCTTTTGAATGTCTTATACTCTCTGCAATCACCAAACTGGAAGACATGCGGTTTTTTAGGACATCTTCAATGCAAGACTCTTATACACGCGCTTAAGAGAACTATTTTTTTGTAAAATACAGTAAAAAGAAACACCCAAGCGCAGATCTATTTCAACGCAGACGGTACCTGATGCTAATATAATTTGCCAGCGTAGCAGCGATCCATCCAACATGGCAAGAGATACCTAGGCACTCGGTGATATTTCTCGCGTCAATGCACCCCCTATGTCGGGAATCGATGGCTCAACCGTCAATCGAGCAGGATGGATATCCTAGCGCCTCTATATTAGCACCCACAAGGAAAGTAAACATAGGCGCATATTGTGTTCAACGTGATGATACAAGCGAGAGTTGGCCTACGCCGCCAACTGATCTGCGGCAGCGTGGAAGGAGTGTTCAAAAGCAGCATGAGCAGTTGTTCTACTGCTGGTCGGAGGGAGAGCTTGGCAAGGGAGATAGAGGGAGCTCTACAACCATGATATTGGCATACAACCCGATGGCATCGTGCCCACATAAGCTTCTTCCATGTTCCAATTCTTGCACTTGTTGGTCTTTTACTGTCAAAGCTTACGAAATCTTAGATGTTGCTGACAAAAGACCGAGATACAATATTTCAATTACAGGCTATATATTATTCAGCAAGTACATTCGCAAAAAAATTGATCTCAGCAGGTTGGTGTTCATGTACAGGTTGCCATATGAGAATATACTGCGTATTGGTCAAATCTCAAAACAAATGGCCCATTCTGACCATAACTATTCCAAAAGCATTGATAAGCTTTTTAAAACATCAAGCTATCTGTATATTGATCTCAGTAGTGTCCAAAATCCAAATGGTTATGTTTGTTCAGATTTTCCTCATTTTTACGTTCTTTGAATTAAAGTAGTGCTTGAGGTTAATAATAAATGATTGTTGGTAACTTAGCTAGCTCATGAGAATAATTTGTGATATAGCTTGCTCCTATATGTGTCATTGACAACGTTCTAATGTCACAAATTTTTTTATCATGCACTCTTACAAGGTCATTTCTTCTTGTTTGTTTTTGTGAGCAGAGCAACCTCCTTCTGGATGACAAAAGAATTAGGTCCAGATAATTCGTTCTTTGAGCAAAGCAACTTTGTTGGGGATGCCAAAAGAAGTTTTAGTTTTCTTACTAATTAATGCGGCAATTGGTAAGGATAGAACAATGTCAGTTTTCCTTATGTTGGTTTTGTACTAAACATAATCATTTATGAAAGACCTTGAAAGAACTCTATACAGTATGTCAATCAGGAAAATCATGTACTCCCTCCGTTCCTAAATATTCGTCTTTCTAGAGATCTCCAATGGACTATCACATACGGATGTATATAGACATATTTTAGAGTGTAAATTCACTCATTTCGCTCCGTATGTAGTCACTTGTTGAAATATCTAGAAAGACAAATATTTAGGAACGGAGGGAGTAGCTTTTTGGGTGTTTTCTCTTAGTATTACAACCTTAATCCTTGGTGGGTTTGAAAGAAATTGTGTTAAACATGGTTATGAGCTTATTGGATCTTAAACAAACTACTCCCTCCATTCCTAAATATAAGTCTTTTTAGAGATTTCACTACGAACTACATATGATGTATATAGACGTACTTTAGAGTGTACATTCACTCATTTCGCTCTGTATGTAGTCCGTAGTGGAATCTCTAAAAAGACATATTTTGGAACGGAGGGAGTACATTACATGTGTAGTAATTTTAGTAGCTAGACATGCATACTCTGCTATATTAGATTTAGGAGAAAGAGTTGTTTTATTCATTCATCTGGAATTTTTTTGTCTATAATGCTGATCTATTTTTTCATCTTTTGATCTTCTTTGCTTCAGTTGTGCTCTTGTTACATTAACTCAGCATGACGGAATGTTTCGTGTTAACTTGGTTCATGGTTGCAGGCTGCCGCGACAGAAAACTGGGAGCCCCCTAGGAACAAAATAAAAAAGGTCCCAACCTCCTGTCGATGATTATCTTAATAACTTGGCATGAATTTTGTTTCTTACATATATTTGTCCATGGTTACCTTTTTCAAACAAGCTTTAGCTTCTACAATGGGATAAGGCCTCACATGAGTGACTGAAAAATCGTCCCTTTTTAAAATTTACCTGATAGTGTTGGGATTTAAATATTTCCTTTTTGGTAACACATTCATGATTCATGTGACATTCTAAAGTACCGCAAATTTGTAATGAATGAATTACACTTTTGTGCAGTACAGAAAGATCCTGCCTTTGCCCTTAATACACCTGATGGGCAATGTCATCCCCAGCATGAGTTTGGTCTCCTTAACGCACCCGATCGAGGCCATGGAGTCCATCTTCCCTATTCTACTATCTGTCTTGTTCCTCGGGCAGGTATTTGGTTTCAGACTTTATCAAGTGGTCTGTCCTGACAAATGAAATGTGATGAACACCCAGGGAATAATGTACCTATATAGGATTAGGAATCTTTTTGTATCAATGAAATTGTTGTGCATGCTCGTAGGTATATGTTCTCCTATCTTGACAAATGAAATGAGTGATTACAAAACTACTTTTGATCGATGAAATGGATGGATGTATGGACATCTTGTTATGCAGATGTCATGTGTGAAACTCTTTTCAGTTGTATTGTCGTGACCCGTTTAGGATGGCACAACCAGTTTCTACCACAACTATTGTGGTATCAAGTATCAAGGTGAGGCACTTATATGTGATTATCAGTCAACATGAGCTATAACAAGTTGAAGGTCCATCTATCTCCAGGGGTTCACTACCACAGACCGATGGGTTTGAATTTTGACGTGTGTGTGATTGGGGTGTAAGAGGAAATTTGAGCTGACTGCATCATGCACAACTGCCAGAGGTGGCAAGTTTGGATAGATGGTGGAGAGACGAAAATAGTGGATGAAATAAGAAAAAAAGAAGAAGATGAAGAGTTATTTAATGGTTAAAGAATTGTCGATAACACCACCCTATTTGCACGAGTGTCCTAAAGGTTTATATTAAACTACAAAAATATGTATGCTCTGTAGCAACGGATGGGCAATTAACTTGCGATGGATTGAGGGAAAGACCATCCAGTTAACGTCTAGCGGGGGCAAGGAGCCAAGAACGTGGTTGCACAAGACACCAATTTACCCGGAGATCACCCTCGGCACCGAAAATCGACCTGGGAGGGCCAGGTCGATGACACGGATTGCCCGAGGTAGAAATTGTATAGTATGTAGCCCATGGCACCAGAAATCGCCATGGGATGGCCATATTGATGTCGTCGCTGAATCCGGCTACTCACCGTGACATATATGTGCTCACCGCAGCTCATCAGATCTGACCAAAACATATAACCGGGGAGGGGATGGGCGACATAGCGATTGATGGAGGGGAGGGGATGGTGAACGTGGATGGGAAGGTGGCAGCGACATGCCACGATTGGGAGATATGGTGGCAGCAACACCGTGGCAGAGAGAACGAGTGAGAGGGGTGGTTGTGGTGAGAGAATCGGTTGCGAGGGGAACACAAGGTCCATTATGCTAGAGTCAACACGAGGTTGGAAGTTTTGCGACAAGGAAACTATCCAAACTTTGGCAACATTATTTGATAGCTGGCCTGGGATAGACAACGACATCTCATCGTGCAACATGATAAGTAAAGTATTTTGTCTATTGTTATCATGGTTTATTGTTGTTTCTAATAGCTCCACTTGTAGATTTATCTTCCCTATGCATCCATCGGACGATACATTTTATACGTCATCGACAAAGAGGTACGTCGTCTATATATTATGGAGCCTATTCAAACATCATGATCGTTAGAGGATAAAAATTTAAGGCATGCACTCAAATTAAAAAGTTTTGCAAGGGATTTCAAAGAAGCACTCGAAATAAAGCTGCCTGGTTGAAATTCTGATATATCTAAATGGCAACATTTATTTCCGTTTGGTATTTCAACAAGTATAGATGGGTAATGAATTCATAATAAAAACATTTATTTTTGTTATCACCATATTCTTTATATTATCAATTTAAAAAATTGCAGGAATGTGTCTAGCTATTTTGTTTTTAATTTTATGCTCTCGTGGAACGGTAAAGAATTGATCAAGCCGGTTTGCGGGGTGAGTATTGTCTGTTACATGTTTTAAGACCTTCGGCGTGAAATTTTCATACCAACTACATATAATGTTTGTGCAAGATGGGTATGAGTTGAGAAAACAGTTTTTATTATACTTGCTAAAACATCGTGGGGATGAAGCTAAAGGCAACTTTCCTGATATTGTGAAAGAATTTTTTAAACGCATCATCTAGATATTGATAGTTTTGTAATAGATGTTAAGGTCAAACATCGCTCAGTTTGTTACCTGCACATGTCGTTAATCTTTCTTTTTGTTATCAATTTACATTGCAAAATTGGACTTCAATTATTCAATAATTGTGTTTGTGTTATATTGTTTGTATGTGTGAAATTTAACATGTAAATCTTGCAAACTATTTCAAGAGCCCATGGCAACGCACAGGCACTCTACTAGTATATATAGTAGCAGGACTCAATACCCTCAAAAAAAAGCATGACTCAATCTCGGCATCGCGTCACGGAACCCCATTCGCGACGAGTGCTTCGAGCCCGGCACGAGCGTGGAGGTGACCTACCGCGACATCCCCCGCCCGAGTTAATTGCAATGAACTATCACATTTTGACACGTTGTAACGGATCAGTACTATTAGTCATTTTTTTTGAATATCAGTACCATCATACAGCCTAAGTGTTACAAAATAGTCTAAGCTACGTATAAACGCGTATTGACTGTGTATCTGACCACCGGGACCCGTGTGTCAGGAGCCAACCTGGCATATTTTTTTGCAGAAAACACCTTTGTTGTAAATGTAATCACTCAAAAGCCCTGCTGCCTCGACCTCGCCGGAGCCCCATCGCTGGCTCGCCGGTGCCCACACGCTAGGTCGCCGGAGCAGCGGAGCAGTGGCTGGCTCGCCGGAGCAGGGGCTGGTGTTAGGCGACAAGGGCTAAGGGCGGCGCGATCGCCGGGACTGTCACTGGATTCAAACCCTTATGCCTCGTCCCCGATCCGATCCGCTCGAGCTAGACGAGCCAGCGTTGCATGGGCTGCAGGATGGCCCAACCGCGGCCCAGTGAGGCCAGCACATTTAAAATAAAATATGTGAGTAAAAGAAAACCAATCGCATGACTTTGCCGGCAACTTCTTCAGAATATGGGTGAGGATAGACGTCCACAAACCTCTGAAAAACCTTGTGTCAATGATTAGGAACTCCAAGCGCCAGATATACAGAGTTTGTTATGAGAAGCTGCCGGACTGGTGCGCTGTCTGTGGCCATCTAGGGCACATGTATAAGGAGCATGGGGATGGTGTTCATCCCCCATCTACTTTGTACTTCAAGGACCTCCGTGCATCATGGGCAATGCGCATAGGGGAAGGCCCAGGTGGAGGCCGAGGCCGCCGCGGTGGACGGAGAGGAGGACGAACGGCTCATGCTGGTGGGCGTTCAGAGGGAAACAGGAGCAAGGGGCTGGTTGGTGGTGAGGAAAACATGAATTCAGCATCACTGGATGTGGAGATGGAAGAGGCCAATAGAAAGAAGTCTGATCCAGTGGATGTTTTGGACCCCAAGAATCAGCTAGCATTGGTTCCTCATGTTGGTAACCCGGTTAGCCCTCCCCCGAAGAGGGATCCGAAGAGATCACACACTGATGGCAAGGAAAGCAAGGGCAGTAGCTCAAGCGTCACAAAACCAAATTTGGCGGGCTCCCAAGAGGAGCGCCGCCAAGCACAATGAGTGCCCTCTGTTGGGAACTTGAACTACGTTGCGGACATCCGTGGAGACTTGATCTTCGCTGGATTCGAGACCGCGGCAACCACTCCTGGTCACCCCGATAGACATGACCTAAATCTGTCATCGGATCGCATCCAAGAGATAGCTCCTATAACCTCTCTGGCCTTAGATCCGGAGCAGACAGCGCCATCCAAGGACGGGAAGCTCAACCCTGCCACGGAGGCCACAGATTCCCCGGCGTTGGAGCCGCGCATAGACTTGATCTCACACGATACCTGTGCCACCGGAACTCAGGACTCATCTCCAGTCATAAGTTCCGAACCATGTGAGCCCGCGGATGCCGAACTTTGTCGTTTATCGATCTTCAAATTCAGCGCCGCAGACATCTTCCATCACTCGCCTTTGGGCGACATGCTAAATTCATTAAAGAACCCGTCCTTGGCGGAGGACTCACAGCTGAACTATATCTGGTTCGAACTAGGGGCTGATGATGGAGAATTTCGCTTCCCACCCGCCACCAACTCCATAGCCACTGTTGAGGACTTAACCAACATGCTCGATTACGGCTCCAAAGACCTCGACGGTGTAGACGCCGCCGCCGATGAGGAGCAGGGCCAAAACCCGCCGTTTACCGGACGTTGGACGGTCACTTCTTCATACGACGTACACATGGTGGATACACCTAAAGAAACTAATGGCGATGACAAAGAAGATCTAGTTGAGGATAAACCTCCTGAGACACAGCCCAGACGCCGGCGGCGCCACTCTAAGTCACGTCGTGCAAAAGGCAGCAATGCCGGCACCGGAGAAAACAACACCCCGGACGATGCCGAAGACAATGAAGACCCTGTTGAGGGAACATCCGAACAGGATGAATGGGAAGACGGGCACGATAGCCCTGATGAACAGGCCATACACGAAGACTCGGAGGACAGTAATTATCTTCCGATCTCCGAGGATGCGGAGAGCCTCGGGGACGAGGATTTCATCGTGCCTGAGGAACCTCTCGAGCAGGAGCGCTTTAAACGCCGGCTATTAGCCACTGCAAGGAGCCTGAAAAAGAAGCAGCAGCAACTTCAAGCTGACCAAGACCTGCTCAACGACAGATGGACAGGCATCCTAAAAGCCGAAGAATACGGCCTTAAGTGTACAACCAAGGGTTACCCGAAGCGCATATTGCTACCTCAGTTTGATGAGGAGGCGCCGGAACCTGTATCACGCGGTCGGGACAATGCGGCTAACCGACCACCATGCGGTCGGGATAAAGCAGTAGCTCAAGCCGAACATCAGCCTGCCTCACCCCAAAGAAAAACAGAGATAAAACAGCTTGGGGTTATACATATGACCCTCGGCAGGACCCGGACAGTAGAGCAGAACATACCAGATCGATCTACGGATCGCGAGGACGTGCCTCGACGCGAAACATCGGCTGCCTATTCGGACGTGACAAGTCTAGTCACGCCCGGGCCGAAAACCGCTGACGGACTCCATCTAAGCTACATCGCGATGTTGCCCAATATAAAGGCGCCGCACACCCACTCTGCTTCACTAACGAAGTAATGGAGCTTGAATTCCCAGAAGGGTTTAAACCCGTGAATATCGAATCATATGATGGAACAACTGATCCCGCGGTATGGATCGAGGTTTTTCTTCTCCATATTCATATGGCTCGCGGAGATGACCTTCACGCCATCAAATACCTCCCACTAAAGCTCAAAGGACCAGCAAGGTACTGGTTAAACAATCTGCCTGAAAACTCTATCGGCAGCTGGGAGGATCTGGAAGACGCCCTCCACAACAACTTGCAAGGTACATATGTCCGGCCACCAGATGCCGATGACTTAAGTCACATCGTCCAGCAGCCAGGAGAGTCAGCCAGGACGCTCTGGACTAGGTTCTAAGTTAAAAAGAACCAAATCGTAGACTGTATGGACGCGGAAGCCCTAGCGGCCTTTAAACACAATGTCTGGGACGAGTGGCTCGCCCGCCACCTCGGCCAGTAGAAACCAAAATCCATGTCAGCCCTTACCGCTCTGATGACCTGCTTTTGCGCGGGAGAGGACAGCTGGCTCGCTCATAGAAGTAGTAGCGCCAGCGACCCGGGCACTTCCGAAGTTCGAGACAGCAACGGGAAACCACGACGCAATAAACACAAACGTGACAATAGTAATGAGGGAACGCACGACACAATGGTCAACGCCGGATTCAGTGGCCCCAAACCCGGTCAACGGAAAAAGCCATTTACGGCAAATAGAGACGGACCATCCAATTTAGATAAGATATTGGATAGACCCTGCCAGATTCATGGCCACCCCAATAAACCAGCTAATCACACCAACAGAAGCTGTTGGGTCTTCAAATAGGCCGGCAAGTCAAATGCTGAACACAAGGGGAAGAGGCCGCCCGGCGATAGCGACGACGAAGAAACTCGCCAACCAAACACCGGGGTCAGAAGCAGTTTCCCCTGAAGTAAAGACAGTGAACATGGTATACGTGACACACTCCCCTACAGGGGAACGCACGGAGCGCTCCCACTGTACAGATGACCATACTACGGCCACCTCAGCCGAACTACATAGTGGGGGACTAGCAGTTCGGCTTCTGCTGCTCACCTGATATACCTGCGAAGTCTGTACCGTGCACACATAATTATACACTTGAAATATCCTGGGCGCCAGCGGAAGCACAATACGGACGGACCTGCAAGTACTCCCATAACCTCCCCTTTTCTCTAGCTACTTTCTATTCTTCCTTTTTCTCTTTCCTCTCCACAGGTGGCTCAATGGCTGGCCACAGACTCTACGGGAGTTCGGATTCGTACACTCACCCAAGGGCTATTTCCATCAAGGAGTCCCTTCACCGAGGACAAGCGGCGCAGACGTGCGACAGGAGGTCCAAAATAACTTTTTATAGACCGCACTCTCTATTTCGAGCCTGTAAAGTGCCTTTTTCCTCCGCCTTCGACCCCTGGCATGTCAAATAGCCGGGGTTGCGGCTTTGTTATCCATATAAACGATTGGCACTTCACTCAGATACCAGTAAAAATAATCCACTCTTTTCTAAAGAACCAAGTTTTGCCCCTATGGCGGTTTTAAACATACACCTCGACATAACTTGCCAGGGGCTCGGTATGGGAACAAACGAGTTGCCGACAAGTCCGAACAGCTCTATAGCGTACTTCTGCGTCACGAGTTTGGCCTTATATGCATCAGCTCCAAATCATGTCTTGGGTCAATAGTTGGGTTGCCCGGCTCCTGTGCTTGCTATCCTATGTTCCGCTCTATCGGCTAGGGTAGTAAAGGGAGAACTACGACGATTGTGCTTCCGGCTCACCTGGTTAAGCACCTCAGTAGAGAAAGCCGAAAACAGACTGTCATGATGCGACGAGAGCTGGTCAACCACTCGATGACTTATTGGAATCTTTCGCGATTCCCTCCGTGTCACACGAAAGACCTCTTTCCGTGGCTATATCGTAGACCCACCATAAAACTCCTATGGCTAAGTGAAAGTGTTAACACCCTATAGTACGATTTCCTGGTTCGCCGCATTGACACCTCCTGCATGGACCAAGATGTTGGGTCAAGAGTGATCAGATGCTTTTCCGAACACCCCCATATTTCCTATGAGGGGGCTGAAGCCGACGACTAGAAAATTTTCAGATTATATACAAACGGCCACACAGGAGGAATAAAAGCCTTTAGGAAAAACTAAAATATAGACTGATTATAAAAATTGTCTTTTACAATTCATATAGAGTTCATTCGAATATTATGCCTTTCGAACATTGACCCTCTATCAAGCGGGCAGCCTCCAAGACGACCTCAAAATAATGCTCTGGTGCATGATGATCCTTGGCCTTGGGTGGACCCTTCGCTGCAATATCGATGGCTTTCATCTCCCCCCAGTATGTCTTGACTCGAGCAAAGGCCATCCGTGCACCTTCAATGCACGCCGACCGCTTTGCGGCGTCGATACATGGCATCGCATCAGTAAGCCGCTGCACCAAGCCGAAGTAGCTATTCGGAATAGGCTCAGTCGGTCACAGCCGGAGTATGATGTTCTTCATGGCAGCGCCATACATCCTGTGAAGCTCGGCCCATTGGGACATCTGTTCATTCAGCAGCAGAGGGTGTTTTGATGCACTAAACTGTGACCAGAAAAGCTTCTACGTCGCATATCCCTCTTGCGCCTGGTAAAATTGCGCCGCATCGGAAGAACTCTTCGGCAGGTAGAAAAATGGATCTGGAGAGCTCCACACTTGGTTAAGCTGAGCATAATTCAGATCACCGAACTTAGTCTGTAATAAAAAGGGCTTACCAGCCGCAATCTCCCCAGCTTGCCGGATCTCCTCATGGACCGCTCTAGATTCGGACCGCGCTTCTTTCGCCTCTCGCAAGGCCTTGTCAAGATCAGCCATTTTGGCTTTATTTGCCTTCTCAAGGAATTCACAGCGGCTAGTAGCATTCTTTAGTTCGAGCGCCATCGCAGATATTTTCCCCGCGTCTTGGTGCCGAGCAGCTCGTTCGGCCTTTAACTCGGCCAATGCCTTTTCGGCAGCCGCATTACTAAACCGGGCCTGCTCCTTGCCCTGGGCCAGATCCGCCCGAAGAATCTCAACGGCGGCGGCACCATGTGCAGCCATATATATCCCAGTATGCACTTTTCAGCATCACGCTTATATTACAAACACGCACGTGTAAGGACTGCTACGAATACATACCTTGCGACTCGTCAAGACGCCTATTGATTAACGCAATGTCATCCCCTGCCACATCAAGCTTCCGCTACAGCTCGACAATATCCGTAGTCCGGGCAGTCGTCAGGGGAGAAACAACTTGTGTTCCAATTAATCAGGTCCGTCCCTGGGAATTTCTTTTGATCCTCTGATTGCCTCCCTCGGGAAGCCAATCAGAGTCTCAGGGGCTACTATCTATACACTGGTGCATTTTGTGAATAAAACACAATTGAACATATTACAGTACAAACCTCGAAACCTCTTAGTAGGCCCATAAAGGCCTCATTCAATCTGCGCTTCGCAGACAGGACATTTTCAACCACTATGCCCATCAAGGTACGATGCTCCTCTAAGACGGACACCTGCAACAGCATGTTCATCAGTATATCCGGCGCCTATGGATCTCCGGAGGCTACTGTAGGAGTACGGCCACCCTTTGAAGGGACCCGTTTATTCATATCTGGCTGTAGACCGGATCGTTCGGGGCCTTCATTACTGGTCCTCGGACCCTGGGCCACCGAAGCGTCACCTTCGGGTAATATCTTCATCATCCCTCGCACCACCTGTTGGTCGGGGGAGACCCTCCGCGACGACACCTCGAAGTTGTCCGCCCTATTGGGCGGAAAGGCCGGTGGAGGTGTCTCGCTTTCCATCATCTCTGGGAGAAGGTCCCCCGAGGAAGAGGATTGTTGAAGAAGACTGCGTGCCGAACTGCAAAAAATATATATATATATATATTCTAGGCATTATAAGAAAAAGAACGGGACATGTCTAAAACATCCTTGTTTACTTATGATTTGGCCTGAGGCTTGTCCTCATCATGAGACTGCGCATCGACGTCCTCCAAGCCCGAGCCGCCCGACGGAGGCATCTTGCCTCGCTTAGGAGCCTTTTCCTCCCAATCTTCGGAGGCGGCCCTTTTATTTCCATGGGGGGAAGAGGCGTTGACCTCCCCCTCATTTTTGTCTTTGGACGATGGGATCTTGATTCCTCTGGACACAATGTCTGAAACACCTTCGGGATGGAGGCCATCTTTGGTCCTCTCCGCCTTGCCCCCCTTCACAAGCATCGGGTATGGTGCCAGGGCTAGCATCCTTGTTAAAACAAGATTCGCTGGGCCTTCGGGCAGGGGGGCGAACACATAATTAGTTCCGCTTTCTTTATCCAGCCCTGGAAGAAGATAGTTTGCTCAGTACCATATTACGGTATGCGTAACTACAAGGTGTTCGGAAGACAAGTGCTTGCCGGGGTATCTTGACGGTTGCAGTCAAGGCCAGCGTCCTCAGTCGTGTCCGGCCAATGTTTTCGCTTCCCGAAAACAGCTTCCACATCCCTTCGTGCGTAGTGCCGAAGAAGTGTTGGAGGGTTCGTGGTCCTTCTGGATTAAGCTCCCACATGCGGCGAGACCTGCGCTGGCATGGCAGGATTCGGCAAACTAGCATCACTTGAATCACGTTGACAAAGATCGATGTCTCTCTCAAGGAGGGTTCGGATGCGGCTCTATAGAGTTTGCACTTTGTTAACTGCCCCCCAGTCCAGCCCCTTTGTTAATCCATGATGCAAGCTGTGGCGGAGGGCCAGAACGAAACGTAGGTATAGCTGCCCACTTGGTGCTACCGTGACATAAAACCACTCTCGCTGCCATTGGTTGGAGGTTTCAGTGAAAGAGCCTTTTGGCCAGAGAATGCTGGTAAGCTTGTTCACTACAACACCACCGCACTCTGCCTGTTCCCCGTCGACTACCTTCGGCTTCACACTAAAAGTCTTGAGCCATAAGCCGAAGTGTGTGGGGATTCGGAGGAAGGCCTCGCATGTAATGATAAACGCCGAGACATGGAGGAAAGATTCCGGAGCTCGATCATGAAAATCTAGTCCGTAATAAAACATTAGCCCCCGGACGAAGGGGTGAAGAGCGAACCCTAGCCCCCGAAGGAAGTGGGAGATGAACACGACCCTCTCGCCAGATCTGGGGGTCGAAATAACCTGTCCTTGAGCAGGAAGCCTATGGTGGATCTTCGCGGTCAAGTATCTGGCCGCCCGAAGCTTTGCAATGTCCTCCTCTATAACGGAGGAAGCCACCCATCGGCCTTGAGGGCTGGGTCCGGACATAACGGGGAGGCTTGAAGCAATGAAATTGAACCTTGGGTGCTAGAACTCAAGGTTGGGAAGGCCGAGGAGAGGTTTGGCGTAAAATAGACGGCCCTTGGTTCATTTATAAAGACAACGGGTATTGAACGCCTCCTCCTAAGCCTGAGAACCTACCTATTCCTAAGGAATCTTTCCCCGCAGGACGGTTGGGTTACCCACGCTCACATTGATGAGAATCATGCGATCAGGGGACATGATCTCTGCTTCGACAGGACGTGCCAACAAAAACCACGCCCCGAAACATGGAACGGCGGGACGGGAAACGGTTTGAAATAATGACCGGGCAAGCGTGACGTCACGTTACTAAAGTTGTTAGCAGATTGGATTCGTGAAATATTATACTCTCTACTACTGTGTGTTGTAGATCCGGACACGTTTGTTTCGTCCGAAGACTATCTTGGAATTCAGAAGGAGGAACCCGCCTTGCAATGCCGAAGACAGATCTACGCGCCAGATACCTTGTCATTGAAGCCAGGTTCAGGGGCTACCGAGGGAGTCCTGGACTAAGGGGTCCTCGGGCGTTCGGCCTGTTAGCCATGGCCGGACTGATGGGTTGTGAAGACGCGAAGACTGAAGACTGCACCCGTGTCCGGATGGGACTCTCCTTGGTGTGGAAGGCAAGCTTGGCAATCGAATAAGTAGATTCCTATCTTTGTAACCGACCTTATGTAACCCTAGATCCCCCGGTGTCTATATAAATCGAAGGACTTAGTCCGGAGGGGGGACAATCATTATCATAGCCAGGCTAGATCTTTAGGGTTTAGTCATTACGATCTCATGGTAGATCAACTCTTGTAATACTCATATTCATCAAGATCAATCAAGCAGGACGTAGGGTATTACCTCCATAGAGAGGGCCCGAACCTGGGTAAAACATTGTGTCCCCTGTCTCCTGTTACCATCGACCCTAGACACACAGTTCGGGACCCCCTAGCTGAGATCTGCCGGTTTTGACACCGACAACCACTACTATCATATTACTTTGCTACTAAATACTTTGCGCAGCGGAAGCGTGGTGGGCCCATAACCCACAGGTCCCAGGATTGAAACCTGGCTCTGATACCAACTTATAACGCCCTCGATGCACTCACTACAGAGCAAGTCATGACAATCTAAGCATGCACCCATCAAGAGTACACATTATACAAGCTAGTCATGGCAAGAACAACAACATAGCATGCACGGATCAACTACAACATCCTCGGCAAAATCGCTAACAAGTAGACAATCTGCCCAGATTCACGAAATAGCAAAATTAGAGCTCGATTGACTCAAGCTAGGGTGCTCCATAATTGCAAACAAAGACATGGATGGATAGAGCACTACAAGATTAACAAAACATCCTTACTGATCATCCTCAAAAGAGGCACGGATCACTAGGAAACAACACAAACATATGGCATATTGATAAAAACAGATCAAGGACTTACTGGAATTGCTAAGTCCCTGAAATCAGCATTAACGAATGCACCACTTTGCAAACTTGTGCTAGTCGCCACACACATCACAAAAATACATGGATGGCACCTATGGATAGATGACAAAGCATATAAAAAAACATATGTAGAGCTCAGGGGCATATCATGCACACATTAAACATGGCAAAAATGACAAATAGCTATTTGGAGCAGTAGATCTGACAACTAACTCAAATAGCACTCTTCCAACAGCATTTCGAGCATCAAGATGAGCTCAAATGAAAATGATGCAATGACATGAAATGATGTACTCTCTGAGACGAACATTTTGATATGCTATATGCCCAAAACGGAGCCATGGATGCAAAGTTACGACACGATAAACATAGCAAAATAATTAGGGTTTTCTAAGAAAAAGTCAACCGAGGTGCTATTCCCAGATCTAGATCTGGATCGGCGCACGAACGCCGAGGTTCATCGGCCGGACTTGACATGGTGGATCCGGCCGGAGAGTTCGTCGGAGGAGGCGAGGAGGTGCGGAGGCGCTCGCCGGCGTGGTCGCCGGCGCTGGGCGGTGGCTGCGCGGCCTTGCCGGAGTTGAGGAGGCGCGGCGGAGCGGCCGCCGGAATGTCTCGGGAGAAGGTATATCCTTCATTGACCGTGAGAGCTTGTCATGGGCTAAGTTGGGACTCCCCTGCAGGGATTTGAACTTTCGAAAGCCGTGCCCGCGGTTATGGGCAGATGGGAATTTGTTAATGTCCGGTTGTAGATAACTTGAACCTAAACTTAATTAAAATGAATCAACGGTGTGTGTTACCATGATGGTCTCTTCTCGAGGGAGTCCGGGAAGTGAACACGGTGTTGGAGTAATGCTTGTCGCATGTTGTTCTCTAGTTATTCGTTCGTGCTTTGCCTTCTCTTCTCACTCTCTTTTGCGAACAGGTTAGCCACCATATATGCTAGTCGCTTGCTGCAGCTCCACATATTACCTTGCCTTACCTATAAGCTTAAATAGTCTTGATTCGCGAGGGTGCGAGATTGCTGAGTCCCTCTGGCTCACAGATTACTTCCAAACCAGATGCAGGGCCAGACGACTCCGTTCCAGATGATGCGCATGAGCTCAAGTGGGAGTTCGATGAAGCTTCCCGTCGTTACTATGTGTCTTTCCCTGATGATCAGTAGTGGTGCCCAGTTGGGGCGATCGAGACCGTGTCGCATGTTCGGTTGATCTTTTATTTTGGCGTCGTAGTCGGGCCATGAGTGATTGAATGATGTAATGCTATTTATGTACTTTGTTTGACGTGGCGAGTGTAAGCCAACTATGTACCTTCCCCTTTTATTATCTATATTACATGGGATGTTGTGAAGATTGCCTTACTTGCGACATTGCTTTCAATGCGGTTATGCCTCTAAGTCGTGCTTCGACACGTAGGAGATATAGCCGCATCGAGGGCATTACAAGTTGGTAATCAGAGCCTTCCCCGACCTTAGGAGCCCCCACTGCTTGATCGTTTTTAGCAGCCGTTGTTGAGTCTAGAAAAATGTTTTGAGTCATTTAAGAATTATATATCAGAGAGTTTAGGAATTTTTTTACTCCCCAGTCCCTCATCGCTCTAGTAAGGCTTCCTGATGTAGAGTTTTGACTCTTCTCTTCTCAAATTTCACTAAAATTTTTTTAGGATCACGCGGGTTTCTTGGAATCGTTCCGATGGATTTGTGACGAGAACATTGTTCTTGGTGCCTCCTATCATTTAGGGGTTGTGGCAGTGTCCCGGGGAGTTGAGCTTCGAGGTGTTGTCATCACAATTTTATCGTTGCAGTTCTGGAATACCTGAGTTTAGTACGCCGACATCGAAAATCTTTTTTATGCAGTTGTTGGTGAGATAACCTCGACGCCACCCAGTACTGGGGCGGGAGTTCAGGAGTATTGCCATAACTTGTATAACTGATGTTTTTCGAAGGTTGAGGTAGATGGTTTCCGAAGTTTTTCTCGGTTATGTGGTGAAGGATGGATACAGCTGGATGTAGGATTTGCTAGATTTGGGTGAGATATTATGTTTCCCCTGTATCCCCAACACCTGATTGCATAACCGGAAAGGTTTGGGAGTTTCAAAGGTGGGAATTCTTGTAGGTCTAGTTCTTCTTCCACGGATATTTGGTTTGAGATTGGGATTTCTTACCGAGTATTCGTTCTTGTTCCTTACCTTGTTGATTATTCCTCTACCTAAATTCTAAGTGGCTTCTCAATTTATGGATATGTTACCATTTCAAGTGGAATGCTTTCGTTCTTATGTTCGGATGTGAAGACTATATGTTGCAATTTCAACCCGCTTGATTCAGCTTCAATTTTATCTGTCGATGTGCTAACGGATGTCACCCTCTTCAGGATGGCTCCCGCTAAGAGCAACAATCAGAATCAGAATCAGGATCCACCACCACCTCCCCCTCCCCCGGAGGCATGGCAAGCTGTGATGGCTGCTACCAATGCAAACACGTAGTTGATCATGCAAATTCTTCAAGAGCACAATCAAGCGAACCAAGCAAACCAAGGCAACCAAGGCAACAATCAGAATCACTTTGCTACACTCAACCAGTTCCTTGCAAACCAGCCAAAGACCTTCGGCAATTGTGTTGAGGCAACTGATGCTGATGATTGGCTTGTGGACTTGTGCAAGCATTTCGAGTGCAGTAACGTCAGGCCTGAGGACTTTGTCAAGTTTGCTTCCTTCCAACTCAAAGACCAAGCTACAGAATGGTTCCAGTAGTACAAAGATTCCAGAGGAGGCCGTGTGATTACCTGGGATGAATTCCGTCAAGACTTCAAAGCTCATCATATTCCTCAGAGCGTGGTTGAAAGCAAGCGTGAGGAATTCCGCAACCTGAAGCAAGCCTCTATGTCTGTCTATGACTACAACAAGTTGTTTCAGAAGCTCGCCCGCTTTGCTAAGCAGGACATCCCTGGCGAGAAGAGCATGATATACCAGTTCAGGGGTGGTCTCAGAGAAGAAATCCAGCTAGCTCTTGTTCTCTTTGAGCCCTTGAGGTACGATGAGTTCTACAACATGGCATTGAAGCAAGAGGCTGCTCAACTGAAGTGTGATGCTTCCAAGAAGCGAGTCAGAGATGCTACTCCTTCTTCCTCTACTCAAGTGGCCAAGCAACAGAAGTATTGGCTTCCTCCTCCTCTGTTCCGTCAGCCGTATCAGCAGAAGAGCAAAGGTGGCAGTGGATCTTCCCACCCACCCAACCCTGGCTTTCAGAACAAGACTTCGTCTCAAGCTCCAAGATCGAGTGCTCCGTATCACCGTCCGCTTTCAGAGGTCACGTGCAACAAGTGCCAACAGAAGGGTCACTATGCCAACAAATGCTTCAATCAAAGGTGTCTCCCTCCTCCTCCTCCTCTTGTGAGATCGACAAGTACAGCTATGGTCAAGCATAACCCCAAGTCTGCTAAGGTCAACTTGCTGAACGCAGTTCAGGCAGAGGACTCGCCAGATGTGATTATGGGTAACCTTCCTGTTAATGACATTCCCGCAAGAGTTCTTTTTGATACTGGTGCATCTTTATCATTTTTATCGAAGCCTTTTGCATCAATGCATGATGTGCAAACTATTGATTTGCCTAAGCCGATAGCGGTTTCTTCTCCGGTTTTGTTCATGAACACCAAAATGTTGGCTCCGGATGTTACTATCATGCTGGGCGATTACAAGTTTCTTTCTTCTCCAATGGTCCTTGGCAACTCAGATATTGATCTTATTCTCGGAATGGATTGGCTTTCTAAGCACAAGGCGCATCTTGATTGTGCTGCCACGCAGATTCAATTGACTCATTCATCTGAGGATGTAATTGTCTTTGCCGCTCGTGATGATACAATCCGTCTGTTTTCTCTCAATGAGAAGGGTGAACTGGATGCCATCTTGCAAATTCCAGTCGTTTGCGAATATCAAGACGTCTTTCCAGAAGAGCTTCCAGGAATGCCTCCGCACCGGCCAGTTGAATTCGTCATCGATCTTGAGCCTGGCATGGAACCGGTTTGCAAGCGTCCCTACAAGCTCGGACCTAAAGAGTTGAAGGAGCTGAATAAGCAACTCGATATTCAAGAGCGAATGGGTCTCATCCGACCTAGCTCTTCTCCGTGGGGTTGTGGAGTACTTTTTGTGAAGAAGAAGGATGGAACGGACCGACTTTGTGTTGACTACCATCCATTGAACAAGAAGACTATCAAGAACAAGTACCCACTTCCCAACATCAACGAGCTGTTCGAACAACTCAAAGGTGCCCAAGTATTCTCCAAGCTTGATCTCCGTATGGGCTATCACCAGATTCGAATCCGTGAGCAAGATATTCCCAAGACGGCTTTCAGGACAAGCTATGGTTCATATGAATACACTGTCATGTCTTTTGGCCTCGTCAATGCTCCTCCGACTTTCTCTCGCATGATGAACTTCATCTTCAACGCCTACACAAATGACTTTGTTTTGGTCTATCTCGACGACATTCTGGTCTTTTCGAAGAACAAGGAAGATCATGCCAAGCACTTGCGTTTGGTACTCGATAAGCTCAGGGAACACCAGTTCAACGCCAAGTTCTCCAAGTGCGAGTTTTGGCTCGATGAGGTTCTATATCTTGGGCGTATCATCTCTGCCAAGGGCATTGCGGTCAATCCTGAGAAGGTGTCTGCAATTGTGAATTGGGAACCACCTCAGAACGTGAAGCAACTCCGTAGCTTCCTCGATCTCGCAAGCTATTGTCGAAGGTTCGTTGAGAACTTTTCAAAGATCGCGAAGCCTCTTTCAAACCTTCTCCAGAAGCACGTCAAGTACGTTTGGTCTCTGGAATGTGACATCGCTTTGAACACTTTGAAAGAGAAATTGGTCACTGCTCCAGTTCTGACTCCTCCTAATGAATCCAAACCGTTCGAGGTCTTCTGCAATGACTCTCTCCAAGGTCTTGGTGCAGTGTTGATGCAAGAGAAGAAAGTTGTGGCTTATACCTCTCGTCAGTTGAAGCCCAACGAGAAGAACTACCCCACTCATGACCTCGAGTTGGCGGCAGTTGTGCATGCTCTTTTGACTTGGAGACATCTCTATTGGGAAGAAAAGTGGACATCTTCACTGACCACAAGAGTCTCAAGTACATCTTCACTCAGCCTAATCTCAACCTCAGGCAGACTCGCTGGGTTGAGATGATTCAAGAGTATAATCCGAGTATCGAGTATACTCCAGGAAAGGCCAATGTGATTGCTGACGCTTTGAGCAGGAAGGCTTATTGCAACAGTCTGTTTCTCAAGCCTTATCAACCCGAGCTTTGTGAAGTTTTCTGCAAACTTAATCTGCAAGTTGTTCCTCAAGGTTTCCTCGCCAACCTTCAAGTCTCTCCTACCTTGGAAGACCAGATTCGCGAGGCTCAACTTCTTGATGCTATGGTGAAGAAGGTGAAGATTGGGATTGCCAAGAGCCAACCCAAGTACAAGTGCTACCGCCTTGATGCCAAGGATACTCTCTTCTTCGAGGATCGTATTGTTGTGCCCAAGGGTGATCTTCGTAAGGTTATCATGAACAAGGCTCACAATTCACTCCTCTCCATCCACCCTGGGAGTATGAAGATGTATCAGGACCTCAAGCAGGCTTATTGGTGGACTCGAATGAAGCGCGAGATTGCTCAGTTCGTGAATGAATGTGATGTCTGTAGAAGAGTGAAGGCAGAACACCAAAGGCCAGCTGGTCTCCTCCAACCTCTTGCCATTCCAGAATGGAAGTTTGACCACATTGAGATGGACTTTGTGACTGGGTTTCCAAAGTCCAAGCGTGGCAATGATGCTATATTCGTTGTCATCGACAAACTCACTAAAGTGGATCATTTTCTGCCTATCAAAGAGTCTATCACTGCACCTCAATTGGCGGAGCTTTATACCTCTCGGATTGTCTCACTACACGGTATTCCACAGGTGATCTCTTTAGACTGTGGCAGCATCTTTACCTCCATGTTTTGGGAGTCTTTTCAGAAGGCCATGGGCACCAACATCCGCTTCAGCACAGCTTTCCATCTCAAACTAGCGGTCAAGTCGAGTGTGTCAACCAGATTCTTGAAGATATGCTCAGGGCTTGTGTGATCTCCTTCGGCATGAAGTGGGAGGATTGTCTTCCATATGCTGAATTCTCCTACAACAATAGTTTTCAAGCAAGTTCGGGCAAGGCCCCATTCGAAATTCTGTATGGCAGGAAGTGCCGTACCCCTCTCAACTGGTCTGAAACTGGTGAATGTCAACTTCTGGGAAATGACTTAATCACAGAGGCAGAGGAAATGTGCAAAGTCATTCGAGATAACCTCAAAGCAGCGCAATCGCGCCAGAAGAGCTACTATGATAGTAAGCACCGTGATTTGGCTTTCGAGATCGGAGATCATGTTTACCTCCGCGTCTCTCCTATGAAAGGTACTCGTCGCTTCGGTATAAAAGGGAAGCTTGCCCCTAGATACGTGGGACCTTTCAAGATCGTCAGCAAGAGAGGCGATCTCGCCTATCAACTCGAGCTTCCTTCAAACTTTGCAAATGTGCATGACGTGTTCCATGTCTCTCAGCTTCACAAGTGCTTCAAGACTCCTGACCGCACCATCAACTTCGAAGACATTGATCTCCAAGAAGATCTCTCTTATCGTGAGCACCCCGTTGCTATTCTTGAAGAGACTGAATGCAAGACTCGCAATAAGTCAATCAAATTCCTCAAAGTCAAGTGGTCACACCATTCCGACCGTGAAGCCACCTGGGAACGCGAGGATCACCTCCGTTCTGAGTACCCGGCGTTCTTCCAGTCCTAGATCTCGGGACGAGATCCTTTCATAGTGGTGGAGTGTTGTAACACCCCGGATGTAACTTACCTAATATGTAATCCAACTCTTGCCGTTTCCGGCGTTAAGTTATTTTATTTTCTCGGGATCGGGTTTTCGTCTCCGTGTGTTGTTGTTGTCATGCATCTCATATCATGTCATCATGTGCTTTGCATTTGCATACGTGTTCGTCTCATGCATCCGAGCATTTTCCCCGTTGTCCGTTTTGCATTCCGGCGCTCCGTTCTCCTCCGGTGGTCATTTCTACCTTTCTTTCGTGTGTGGGGTTAAACATTTCCGAATTGTACCAAGACTTGCCAAGCGGCCTTGGTTTACTACCGGTAGACCGCCTGCCAAGTTTCGTACCATTTGGACTTCGTTTGATGCTCCAACGGTTAACCGAGGGACCGAAAAGGCCTCGTGTGTGTTGCAGCCCAACACCCCTCCAATTTGGCCCAAAACCCTCTCCATCATCTAGAGCGTTCGATCACGATTGCGTGGCTGAAAACCGCACCTCATTTGGACATTCCTAGCTCCCTCTATGCCTATAAATACACCCCCTTCCGAAAATTCGGTTCCTCTCCCCGAAACCCTAGATCTGACATTGTCCGCCGGTGCCGGACACGCCGCCGCCAGCCATTCCCGCGCCGCCACGTGGCCGGCCGCCTCCTCCCACCGCGGAGGCCCGCGAAGCCTGGGGCCGGCCCTCCCCGCCGCCCGACCGGGCCGCGCCTCCCCGCGCCGGGCGCCGCACCGCGCCGCATCCTCCTCAACTCCGGCGGCCGGACCTCCTCGCGGCCCCTCGCCTCAAGTCCGGCGGCCGCTCCGCCGCGCCTCCTCAACTCCGGCAAGGCCGCGCCGCCACCGCCCGGCGCCGGCGAGCGCCTCTGCACCTCCTCGCCTCCTCTGACAAACTCTCCGGCCGGATCCACGGCGTCAAGTCCGGCCGACGAACCTCGATGTCCGTGCGCCGATCCGGATCTAGATCTGGGAATAGCACCTCGGTTGACTTTTTCTCAGAAAACCCTAATTATTTTGCTATGTTCATCGTGCCGTAACTTTGCATCCGGAGCTCCGTTTTGGGCATATAGCATATCAAAATGTTCGTCTCAGAGAGTACATCATTTTATCTCATTGCATCATTTTCATTTGAGCTCATATTGATGCCCTAAATGCTGTTGAAAGAGTGCTATTTGAGTTAGTTGTCAGATCTGCTGCTCCAAATAGCTATTTGTCATTTTTGCCATGTTTAATGTGTGCATGATATGCCCCTGAGCTCTACATATGTTTTGTTATATGCTTTGTCATCTATCCAGAGGTGCCATCCATGTATTTTGTGATGTGTGTGGTGACTAGCATAAGCTTGCAAAGTGGTGCATTCGTTAATGCTGATTTCAGGGACTTAGCAATTCCACTAAGTCCTTGATCTGTTTTTATCAATATGCCATATGTTTGTGTTGTTTCCTAGTGATCCGTGCCTCTTTTGAGGATGATCAGTAAGGATGTTTTGTTAATCTTGTAGTGCTCTATCCATCCATGTCTTTGTTTGAAATTATGGAGCACCCTAGCTTGAGTCAATCGAGCTCTACTTTTGCTATTTCGTGAATCTGGACAGATTGTCTACTTGTTAGCGATTTTGCCGAGGATGTTGTAGTTGATCCGTGCATGCTATGTTGTTTTTCTTGCCATGACTAGCTTGTATAATGTGTATTCTTGATGGGTGCATGCTTAGATTGTCATGACTTGCTCTGTAGTGAGTGCATCGAGCTCGTAAACATGCCTACTTGATATCTGAATTGCATGCTCCAGTTTTTCACCAAGTCTGTGATCTGATTATGTTTTTGCCATGTTCACATGCTTGCAATTGTATTTTCTGATCCCTTTTGGCTCAAGGTCACTAAGGAACTTTTGTTAAGCTCTTGGAGTAGCTACATGGCATGCCGTGCTTTGCCATGTTAAGTTCCTGTAACATATATTTTTCTTGCTCCAAAGTATGCTACCTGATCTGAAATTCCAGACAGGTGTTAATTTCACTAAGTCTGAAACCTATTTACCAAATGCACTTTTGCCATGCTTGTTTGAACCTGTTAATGGATGAATTGGCCGTAGCTCAGTGTTCATCTTTTGTTAAGCATCATGAATGGATCCCTGCCATGTATTTTGTTGCCATGTTTGAGTGCTGTAGCTTAATTATCTTAATGCATTTAGATGGCTACTTGCTGTTTATCGCAGACCGGTGCCATATTTGTTTCGCTTGCCATTTCCAAACCGTGGATCCGATTCCGGTGTTCTTTATATCGATTTCAACCGAAATCACCTCACCTTTCCAGTGGCACACTTGGATTTCCATGTTGAGGCCAGGTTCATTCATTCCTTGTCAAATCTTGCATATGCATCACATATCGCATCCCGCATAGCATACCATGTTTGCATCATGTTGTTTGAGCTTTGCACGTGGTTGATTGTGTCCCTTTTGCTTGTTTGTCTTGTTTGGGTAGAGCCGGGAGACGAGTTCGCTAACGAGGAGCCCGTTGAGTTTGCTTTCGAGGCTCTAGTCAACTCTGACAACTTTGCAGGCAAGATGATCATACCCTCGAAATCACTTCTATCTTTGCTTTGCTAGATGCTCGCTCTTTTGCTATGCCTATGCTACGATGCCTACCACTTGCTTATCATGCCTCCCAAATTGCCATGTCAAACCTCTAACCCTCCATGTCCTAGCAAACCGTTGATTGGCTATGTTACCGCTTTGCTCAGCCCCTCTTATAACGTTGCTAGTTGCAGGTGAAGATTGGAGACCGTTCCTTGTTGGAACATTGTTTACTTATTGGGATATCATTATATTATCTTGTTATCTTAATGCATCTATATACTTGGTAAAGGGTGGAAGGCTCGGCCTCTCGCCTAGTGTTTTGTTCCACTCTTGCCGCCCTAGTTTCCGTCATATCGGTGTTATGTTCCCGGATTTTGCGTTCCTTACGCGGTTGGGTGATAATGGGAAGCCCTTGACAGTTAACCTTGAATAAAACTCTTCCAGCAATGCCCAACATTGGTTTTACCATTTGCCACCTAGCCTTTTTCCCTTGGGTTTCGCGGACTCAAGGGTCATCTTTATTTTAAACCCCCTGGGCCAGTGCTCCTCTGAGTGTTGGTCCAACCGAGCGATGTCCGGGGCTACCAGGGGCAACTCTGGGCTGGCCTACCTGACGTCTTGCTCATCCGGTGTGCCCTAAGAATGAGATATGTGCAGCTCCTATCAGGATTTGTCGGCACATCTGGGTGGTGTTGCTGGATTTGTTTTAACTTGTCGAAGTGTCTTGTAGAACCGGGATGCCAAGTCTGATCGGAATGTCTCGGGAGAAGGTATATCCTTCGTTGACCATGAGAGCTTGTCATGGGCTAAGTTGGGACTCCCCTGTAGGGATTTGAACTTTCGAAAGCAGTGCCCACGGTTATGGGCAGATGGGAATTTGTTAATGTTCGGTTGTAGATAACTTGAACCTAAACTTAATTAAAATGAATCAACGGTGTGTGTTACCATGATGGTCTCTTCTCGGGGGAGTCCGGGAAGTGAACACGGTGTTGGAGTAATGCTTGCCACAGGTTGTTCTCTAGTTATTCGTTTGTGCTTTACCTTCTCTTCTCACTCTCGTTTGCGAACAGGTTAGCCACCATATATGCTAGTCGCTTGCTGCAGCTCCACATATTACCTTGCCTTACCTATAAGCTTAAATAGTCTTGATTGCGAGGGTGCGAGATTGCTGAGTCCCTGTGGCTCACAGATTACTTCCAAACCAGATGCAGGGCCAGACGACTCCATTCCAGATGATGTGCTTGAGCTCAAGTGGGAGTTCGATGAAGCTTCCCGTCGTTACTATGTGTCTTTCCCTGATGATCAGTAGTGGTGCCCAGTTGGGGCGATTGGGACCATGTCGCATGTTGGGTTGATCTTTTATTTTGGCGCCGTAGTCGGGCCATGAGTGATTGAATGATGTAATGCTATTTATGTACTTTGTTTGACGTGGCGAGTGTAAGCCAACTATGTACCTTCCCCTTTTATTATCTATATTACATGGGATCTTGTGAAGATTGCCTTACTTGCGACATTGCTTTCAATGCGGTTAGGCCTCTAAGTCGTGCTTCGACATGTAGGAGATATAGCCGCATCGAGGGCATTACATTTAGTCATTACGATCTCGTGGTAGATCAACTCTTGTAATACTCATATTCATCAAGATCAATCAAGCAGGACGTAGGGTATTACCTCCATGGAGAGGGCCCGAACCTGGGTAAAACATTGTGTCCCCTGTCTCCTGTTACCATCGACCCTAGACACACAGTTCGGGACCCCCTAGCTGAGATCCGCCGGTTTTGACACCGACAACCACTACTATCATATTACTTTGCTACTAAATACTTTGCTGCAGATTTTAAGTTTCCAGGTGTGGTTGAATTGACAACTCAGCTGCTAATACTTGAGTATATTCTTTGGCTCCCCTTGTGTTGAATCAATAAATTTGGGTTGAATACTCTACCCTCGAAAACTGTTGCGATCCCCTATACTTGTCGGTTATCAAGACTATTTTCTGGCGCCGTTGCCGGGGAGCATAGCTCTATTGTTTGAGTCACTTGAGATTTATATCTGCTAATCACTATGAAGAACTTGAAGGATCAAAGAACCAAGATTTTTCCCTCAACTACGAGGGAGGTAATGAACTGCCATCTAGCTCTACATTTGATTCACCTTCTGTTTTGAGTAAACTTGCGACACCTACTCCTGCCATTCATTCTGATATATCGCATGTTATTGATGATGCCACTTCTACTTTGCATGATACTTATGATGAAACTACTTCTATGCTTGATAATACTGTGCCAATAAGTGAATTTCTTGATGAACAAGTTGCTAGGGTTAGAGAGAATGAAATTATTGAAACTGATAATATTGATGAAAGTGATGATGAAGACTCTCCCCCTAGATATGAATTGCCTGTTGTGCCTGACGGTTATGTTATGGATGAAGAAACTGCTAGAGACTTCTTAGCTTGCAATGATAGATCTGATCTTAAGAAATTATTATCTAAGCTTAAAGAAAAGTCTTTGAATGCTAGAATGAAATATGACCCTGCTTTTGCTACTTCACCTATCTTTATTACTGATAAGGATTATGATTTCTCGGTTGATCCTGAGTTAATTACTTTGGTTGAATCTGATCCTTTTTATGGCTATGAATCTGAAACCGTTGTGGCACATCTTACTAAATTAAATGATATAGCCACCCTATTCACTAATGATGAGAAAACTCGCTATTATTATATCCTTAAGTTATTTCCATTCTCATTAAAGGGTGATGCTAAAACATGGTTTAATTCTCTTGATCCTGGTTGTGTGCGTAGTCCCCAGGATATGATTTATACTTCTGTGCTAATTATTTCCCCGCTCATAAGAAACAAGCTGCTTTAAGAGAAATATATAATTTTGTGCAAATTGAAGAAGACAGTCTCCCACAAGTTTGGGGGAGGCTTCTCCAATTACTTAATGCTTTGCCTGATCATCCTCTCAAGAAAAATGAAATACTTGATATCTTTTATAATGGACTAACCGATGCTTCCAGAGACCACCTGTTTAGTTGTGCTGGTTGTGTCTTTAGGGAAAGAACTGTTGATCAAGCTGAATTGCTATTGAATAATATCACTACAAAAATATACACTTCCGTGATGATACGTGTTTGTCACAGTAGGTCGCTTTTTTGTCATGCATGTACATCCATGACAAATTTATGACAGAATCAAGATAGTCATACCTGTGCTGTCGTAGAAGTGTTCCATGACATTACCAAAATTATCATCACGGAAGTGTCCATTTCCATGACGATAAATCACGCGTCACAGAAGTGCTTTCGTCAAGGGTGAACAACACGTGGCATCCACCGTAACGGAACGCCGTTAAGCTATCGGGTCGGGTTTTGGATCCGATAACCCGTTAACATACCCGACCAATGGGGATTTTCCACGTGTAAAATCATCATTTGCTAGAGGAAACACGTGTCGGCTCATCGTCGGGACAGATGTCATCCACTCACTGGACAGAAGGCGCCTATGATACGTCGACACGTGGCACGGCCCAACAAGTTTAAATGGGCCGGCCCAACTAAAGGCCCATAAGATTTTGCGGACAATAATGGGTCGGCCCAGCTAAAGGCCCACAAGATTTTGCGGACCATAATGGGCTGGCACAGCTAAAGGCCCACAAGTTTTCGCGGGGCATAATGGGCCGGCCCAGGTAAAGGACCACAAGAGTTTTGTGCGCCATAATAGGTCGGCCCAGGTGAAGGCCCACAAAATGCTTGCGGATCATAATGGGCCGGCCCAGCTAAAGGCCCATGAGATTTTGCCAACATTAATGGGCCGGCACAGCTGTAGGCCCACAAGATTTTGAGGACCCTAGTAGGCCGGCCCGTTAACTGGCTGCCATGTTTTGGGCCAAATGCCGGCCCGTATTTGATCCGGTCTATTAATGGCCTGCCATGCTCCGGGCCTAATAGTGGCCCATATGAGATCTGGCCCGTTAAAAGCCTACCACGTTTTGGGCCAAATTACGGCCCAGATCAGGTCCGGGCCTTTAAGAGGTTTTGGGCCTAATTATGGCCCATATCAGATTCGGCCCATCAATTGGACACTATGCTTTTGGGCCCACTTGCTAAAGGTCCAATTAGTAATTCGGCCTCATATTAGTTTTGGCCTGTTAAGGGCCCGTTTAATATTTCGACCCTATATTAATTTCTGCCTGCTAAAAGCCCGTCATATAGTTGGGCCTAACTACGGCCCGGTTTGCATCCGGCCTGCTCGCAGCCGATATCTGATTGGGCCAAACAAGGACCGAGACAATTTTTCTGTCTGTTAAAAGCCCATGATTTGATTCGCACAATCATGGGCCGGGGTTCATTTCGGGCTGATGCCGGCCCATGTGCTGATCGGCACGTTTTAGGCCCAACCTACATCGTGATTGCATGATGGCCCGATTATGTACCGTCATTTTACGGTTTGGCCGGTTTACTGCGATGACGGGATATATATACAGTAAAATAAATGCAGCATCGTGAATAAGAAAAAACCTATACTATACAATAAAGAAATTACGGCATATTACATCCACTGTGCATCAAAGTTCGCCACTATGATAATAAAGCACAAGCAGACAGCAGATTACATATACTGGGCATCAAAGATCGCCACCAGTGCAAATAAACACATCGACAAAATAATATAAAAAACTGACAGCACTTCAATAGAGTTCAAGAAAGGTTAGCCCTGCTGGGGAGCTGCAGCGCAAGCAGCTGAGCAAGATGATGAGACTGCACTTGTTCAACACTTATATCTTCCTCACTCTGAAAGATAAACAAGCAGACAGATGACAGGTTTTGCACATAAAAGTATCAGTGCTGACAATTCATCACATTTCTTACTGATGAATAAAGTGACACAGTTTAAATTTGCATTAACACAATATGGTATTGTTCAGGTCAAGACATGGCAGGAAATGACATTGTGAAGGAGTTGGCAGCTTCACAACACGACTGGATTACAGATCAAGAACTCATAAGTATCAATCGTTAGTGTGCTATCAATTTATACCATTTCAGATTGGCAAATAAAGAGAGGGTTTAAATAATAGTAGAATGATATGACATTGTTCATAGTTAAGACATTGCAGAATATGACATTGTGCTGTAGTGGGTAGGTTCACCACACCACTGGATTACAGATGAAGAACAGAAGCATACATGCAGTGCAAAAGAAGATCACTTGCTCTGTATAGTTTAATTTACATGGTATGAAGAAGGAAATTGGTTGTACAACGGAAAACTTAAATTGAGAAAGGACGAACTTTTGTTTATGAACCACATATAATAAACTTTAAACAAGCAATTTGATGCAAACACCAAAAATAAACAGCTGTTGCAGTCATGCCTAACCGAATATATACAACAAAGTTTGAAGGCTTGAGATGGACAAACTTACATTATTGGTGAAGACAGGCTCTATAAAGGCCTTGTCCATGCTGATGGGGGGGGGGGGCAATTCAAGAAGTTTACCACCGAATCTTCTTCAAAAGCATTGCCTTTATTCTACATTTTGTTAAGAGTAAATATAGATGTGATAATATACAAAAAAATGGAGAATATTTAAGATAAGATGAAGAGTGATGCTACATAACCAAGTAGCTATAAATGTAAGTGCAGCGATACAGGCAAAAGGTACAGCCAAGAGCAATGCACAGCTAAACTTCTTCAATACCAACCTTATGGTAAGAGTAAATATAGATATGATGTGTAGAAAATGGAGGGCAAAGGAAAATAAGTTGCAGAGTGATGGTACATGAACAACTACCTGTCATTTATAAGTACACTGATAAATGACAACATGTACTTACAAGAACAATGCAGAGCTAAAAAAACATTGGCATTGGATATATTCTACACTAATGTAACCATTCATACAGATCAGATAATTTGGAGCGAACAATTGATAAGAAAGCTATCATGCATACTGTTGTCACATAATGAACCAGGTATGTATGCAAGTACAGTGATACAGGACAACAGGTACTAACAAGAGCAAAGCAGCGGGCAGCATATTTGTGATATCCTGTCGTTCTTGTCAAACCGGAATTCTTCTTCGAGCAGATTTCCTGCAAAAAAAGATCCGTAAGGCACATGCGGAAAAGTAGAAGTTCAAATTGTCATGTGATTTTATAGAGAGTACCTCATCCTGGGAACGAGACCAATGCATAACATGGTTTTTCCATTCAATGTCTTCTAAATTTAGCATAGGAGACATCACCGGAAATTCGTTTATAGACTTGCCATCAAAGTGTGATTTCCTCAGGTAACACCGATACTGCTGCAATGCTTCCTTGAAAAGCACAAGCAAGCTTTGCTCGTCATGACTATCTAGATTGACCCTCACCTAGTTACAACAATGTAATGTAAATCATTGATGTGTTCAATCAGCAGAAAACAGGAAAATAATAACCATGAATAATAGCATTTACCCGTAAGTTGGACAGGAAGATGTGAAAATGGTGTTTGTCTTCACAATAATCTTCCCATGATGGGAATATATGCACGTAGTCCCTAACAACATTGAAAACACTATCTTTTAAACTAGGAATAAATGGAATGGGGTTCCAATCTGCAGGAATTGACCATCTCTGCAGTTGGGATAGGTCTTCGGCCGGTGGACTTGCTGTACTTTTTGCTGGAGTGGGATTTTTCTGTGGTACAGCTGGAGCTATGGCAAATGAAATCGGTATACCTTTTGCTGGAGTGTAGGTCCTGTGTGGTGGGGCTAGTGGTGTGGCCAGTGAAGTATGGGTACAGTCTGCTGGAGTCGGTCATATACCTTTTGATGTCTGATGCACAGGAACAACATTTGAGTGGAAAACATGGTATGATGACAGATGGAATATGTATTGATAATGGATGGGCATGGCATCTCGACATATATGATGAGTAAACTAAGCATATGGCGGTCCAACAAAGTAGAAGAAATGCAAGACAACATATGCAAGATACGCACAATCAATAAAACCTTGCCAAATTAGAACAGGCACCTTGATGGGTGAACAGGACAGGCCATCTGCCTTTGACTCCTCGAGGTTAGAATAGTCATTAGGATGATATTCTAAACAAGAATCAACAGGTGGGGAGCGTACAAGTTTCATTGCTTCCAGAATGGCACTCAATGCCTTGCTGCCAATTTTGTAAGTCATTGCAGTGTTCCAAAATATTCTTCTGATGCGCGGATTCTGATATTCACTGTAATTGCGTATAATATCTGAGAACCATGAAAACATAAATAGTTGTGAGATTATCTTTGTAATGCAGATGATATTCTAATATAGGGGTGCCCCTGTAAACACTTGTGTGCTATCACTGGATCCTGATGAGAGAGCTCATGTGGGCTATAATATGGTCCGTGCATTTATATAATCTGGCACAAGTACACAAAAAAGGCTCCAGAAGTAAGGATAACTGGCAGATGATAGGTTCATAATATACTGTATAGAGAGTTTATTGCCTAACCATGATAACAAGAGCACACAGCAACTAGGCAGATCATAGGGGTTGTTTGGTTTTAGGACTAGCATTGCCACACTTTGCCACACATTTTTGCCAAACATGACTAAGGTTAGTTCATCAAAATGAGAGCCACAAGTTGACAAGCCTAAGGGAATCTTGCCACACTTTTTGTGTGGATGCCATGTGGTGTCCAAGTGTGGCTTGCCTAAGATGTGGCTTGAACCAAACACTCACCTAAGTTGGTCAAACTTGCCTAACCTTAGGTGTGGCAATCTTTGGCAAAGTTAGTCACAAACCAAACAGCCCCATAGTGTACATAACAGGGATACACCATAACCAGGATATATAAATCGGGAAAGTGGAACTGGCTGGAAATTACGGTGTTGTATTGCCGCTAGTAATTGAAAGCCTATCGATCATGTACAGGCCAGCTCTATCAGCTATTGACTGTTGATGTCCCTGCTCCCCTTCCTGACAAGGAACACACTATGCTTCCCATACAGAACACCGCACGGGCCGCCGGCCGAACCACCGGCCCCACCGCCTGTGTTCCTCCGCAACCCCCACCCCGCCCCCACCCACATCGAGTTTTCTTCGTTCGACGAGGCCCCACCACCGCCCCCACAACCACCGTGCCCACCCGAGCCCCTTCGATCGCACCGGCGAACTCCGGTGAGCTCTGAAAAATCGACTGACCCAATCTTGAAATTTAGTCTACTGTGATTTAACTAGTGTCGAATATAAAAGGGGAAAACCATAAGCATTGCGAGTATTGTGTTGAGCGTGCCATGGTGGATCTAATGGTGCAAACTGGACAAAGGCAACTTCGCAACCAAGACAAGAAATCAGAGTAAAGCAGTGGCGATCTATTTTCTTGCTGCGATAAATAAGTTGAGCAGATACGAAAGAGTACCGCTTCTGGTGCGGCGCCGTGTACGCATCTGCTGAGAATTTGACGGTGCTGCGGTAGCGATGGCTGTCGGCAGCGTGGAAGTAGATCTAGGAGGGTAGACAGTGGCGGCGGGGCGCGGTGGACGAGACGGTCGTAGGAGCGGCGCCGGCAAGGTGGACGACGGCGGGGATGAAGCGAGAGGACGGGATGCAAGGATCCCGGTACGAAGCCGTGGATGAGAGAGGTCGATCTCTTGTAATGGACGGCGGCGTCGGGGTATCAGCTCCGGCATGGTGGAGGAGGACGGCGGTGGATGGGGTGGCGGACGGCGGCGGACGGAGGAGGGTTGGGTAGAGAGGGTGTTTTGGCGCCCACAGAGTACGAATGGGGAAAAGGGAGGTAGAGAGGAAGGGGGAACCATGTATTCAGGGCGCGCTTGTCTCAAATGCGAGGAAATTTACAAACTTAGCCCCCGTTTCAAATTTCTACTACATCACAGCAACACTAGTCAGTTGGGGATAAGATGGTAATCTCGCATACACCGAATATTTGTCGACGAGAGTTTGTTTTTGGCGCCCACCGTGTATGAATATGAATCGGGGAGGGAGTCGATTTCGGCCGAGGACACACTGTGTTTTGGCGCCCACCGTGTATGAATCCGGGTGAGAGGCGGTTACGTCACGTTTGGGTCAAATTACAAACCTGCCCCTATCGAAACCTATAGAAATCCAGCATATAGGGTTTGCGTGGCAGGGATAGGCAGTAGTGATTTCCATCTCACAGATTTTGGTTTTGGACGGTTACTGCGACTTTCCCTGCTTCGTTCAAATTTTGCAGAGTGCACGTTTACCGTGCCAACTCAATTCGAATCCCGTTTGTATTCTATTTTTTCCGGGCGGGATCCATTTTCAATTGGAATTACATTCTATATACATCAATATATATATATTTTCAAAAGCACAACACCATTTATACATAAATATGGTTTACAAATGGCATGATCTCAGATTCATAAGGTTGTATCCATCAATTTGGATTTTCAAATATTTGAAACCACTTTATGTTGAAATCCAATGTATGCATTCCTCGCTAACTGTCTCCAATTAATGTGTGTTTCATGTGGGGTTTTTTTTACTTCTCAAACATGTATAATGTGTTTCACACACGCAACATATAGTGCAATCCTGTTTAGACATTAATTGCATATAAACCATGCATTGTTTGTAATTGAAGAATCTATGGATCACCAATATTGATAAACTATATAACATTACACGTGTGCCCAAATTCAAATGAATATGCATGTTTGATACACCAATTTGCGTTATGATATTATCGATGTCGTGATCTCCAGTTTAAATATTTGAATCCCCTTTAATCCAGATATTCATCTCATATAGCTATCACTGATGCTTATATAGGACTATCTCTCTGGACCTATACACGTTCATCGTCTCTCAGGTATTTCTCGTGCTACCTGTATGTCGACAATGATCTTTTATCTTTGTAACACACTGATGGTACTCTCTCCCTATACCTTCATCACTCTATCTCTCTCTAAGTATATCTCGCTCCCTGCTATGTGTCTCTAACTATGATTCTCCATGCAGAATTTCTTTCTCTCACACAAACACAAAACTTTGTCTCCCGGGGTCTCATTTCTCTCTACTATTCCCATGTGTGCCACTCGCACACCCCTCATACAGAGATGTCTTTCGCTCCTTAGATATGAGAACCTACGACTCTTCCTCTTCAATATCTCTTTCTCACACACAAACACACACTCTGTCTCCCAGGGTCTCATATTTCTCCATTGTTCTCTTGTATGTCGCTCACACACACCCTCTCTCCCTAGAGATATCTTGCGTTCCCTCGTATGTCTCTCTAGCTATCACTCTCGTTGTGAAATATCTTTCTCTCTCGTAGACACAAAACTCCGTCTCTCTGGATCTCATTTCTCTCTGATATCTGTTTGTATGTGACTCACATGCACCCTCTCTCTATCTCTCTCACACCCACACACATAACCCAGCCTTCTGATCCACTCGATTCCTATCTCTAACGCACACTAGCTAGCATCTTTATCTTTCTATTTATCTATTTCTCCGTCAACCTTCTTTCTCGCCCTCACTCTTGATTCCTATCACGCACACGACATATGTTTCTCTCTACATGCAGTCAAGTGCCCTTTCACACACATATATAACTTCACCCTTTGAACCACCCGGCGGTCATCTCCAACACCCAAACTAGCAGATGTCCCTCTAGCTAGCATCTCCATCTCTGTATCTATCTGTAGTTTCTCCGTCAACATTTCTTCTTGCACGGAGTCTTGCTTCCTATCACCCATACTATATATGTCTCTCCATACATATGCATTTATAGGTTGGTCTCTTTTGCACAATCGTTGCGCCTCACTCCCTCTGCTCGCCATAGATGCATGCTCCAGCCCACTCCACTATCTCTTAAAGACAAAAACACATGCTCAATTGTCGGGACTTCTTCCATGCATTCTCACATGCATGCATATTGTAATACCGATCCGTCTCTCCCATGTCGCTGATCTTATGACTTATGTCTTCTTTCTTTTATCTTGATCATGCGCGCGCACACACACACACACATCCAACGTATACATGTATACCTCTCACACATGCACGTTCAAGGTCTCTATGTCTCCATACGTAGTTAATTACCCTCAATCCTAATGCCACATCGAATCGTTCTCCTCTTTTGTGCACATAACTTCCACCTGGATGGGTAAAACACATACTCACACTTAACAATCTCCTTCTAGCTACCCCCCCGCCTCTCACTCTTCCCCTATATCCCCGAAACCAATAAGACCATCCCTTAGTTTAATTCCCGCCTACATGCACCATTGATATATAGTAGTCTTCCTCGGTGTCTCTCGAACAAACACGTTGTCTCGAAGTCGACTCCTCTCACGCGCACACACCTTCTCTTCCCTCTCTACGGGCATTTTCTCTCTCGTACCCCATCATTGGTGGCCTCTGCCATACACATCACCTCTCTATGATGAAAGCCATGCACACTTAAATTACATCTGTCACAGAGGACCCCGCGACACACACACACACACACACGCACCCCCCCAACACACACACACACGCAAGCACGCATGCCCGCCCCCCCAAACACTCAGAGACTCCATCTCTCTCCCTCTCTCTCTCACACACACAAACCAAGACTCCATCTCTCTCTCTCTCTCCTCTCTCTCTCTCTCACACACACACCACACACACACACTAAGACCCCATCTCTCACACACATGCTCTAGGCGGAGCATTTGTTTCTGCCACCCTTCATCCAACCTTCCCATATGATAAACAATCACCTTTATTTACTTTCATAACATGGACAAATTCCACTTTACTTTAGTAGTCAACAAACTTATCATTTGTACCCTTATAAAAAAACGAGTCGGTGGTGATGGTGTGCCTGCCATCTTGTAATACAGACCGTATGATCTATATCTGAGGATAGAAAGTAAACTATGATAATTTTACAAAAGATACCGGCACCTCTCTCCACATCATTATCTCCCGCAACCTCATTGCTCAACAATTAAAAAAGGAATAAGTCTCTGGAACAATCTACCATGCATGGTGGCCGCTGCCGCCTGCCGGCGCCATCCATCCCCATGCCTCCGCCCATTCTGACCACCAGTCACCACCATGCTCCACTCATCCTCGCCTTATCTCTCATCTTTCATTTTTTCGATGACATTCTTGAGATACCAGTTTTCCGATAAAATTCTTGAGATATCATTAGTTTTTACACATGGGATTACTCCAGCATGGGTCAATCACGACAGGTGTTCTGTAAAAAAATGCATATTGATGTTCCGTGCAATGGACGAGAATCTTGCTTGTAATTATATAACGCAAATCACGAGCAGGAAGTGACATTTTTTGACACAACCACGTTAACATGGCCACATAAATCACTCGCTAAAGTAAATACCATTATACTTATATCCCGATGCAAAAGGTTGAGTACATGTCCTAAGAGTAGAGTCGCACACACGCACTCTGTCTCTCAGAATCTCTCTCACACACACACCAGTTATGTGACGCCCACTTAAGCAGACATGTATGTTACAATTTGTGCACCCGCGGGTACACGTGATGCTGCGCATTCATTTAAGCCGGAAGGCGAACCCAAACAGTAGCTGCATTCATTCCCCTCCCACCGCCTCTTCTCTGGTCGCTGTTGCCCAGTAGCCATGGGCCGGCCGAAGGTAACAACATACGCCATACTCCCGCCGGAGCGGCGCTTTAATATGGAAATTTTAGTGGTCATGCATGCATCTTTTTGTGCTAGCACTCCTATATAAGGGTTGACCGGTCGCTTCCCGCGGACGTGCGCGGGCGGTGGAAGAGGAAGGAGAAGGGAAGCGGGCTGTGGAGTAACGTTTTTACCACAATTTCTTAGGAAACTGAGTGCAATAATTGAGTAGTTTTGCAAACTACCAGTACTACACCTGAAACGGTTCAAAACCTATACTCCCTTGCCAGCGCGCGCTTCCCGCGTGAAACGGTCAGTGTCGCCCTGGAGCGTCAGTGCTGCATTAGGCCATCTCCAGCGCAAGGCGCCTAATCAGGTGCTTGATTAGGAATAAAAAAAGGATTTTTCTCCTAGCGCCTTGGCTTGGAGTCCAGGCATGCAACGGTGAGAGCCAACGTATGGGCGCTACGTATAAAAATAGAACGGGTGGCTCGTTTAGCACCGGACGACTCTTATGGCATCGATGCTAACCAAATTTCAGGATTTGGACGGGATTACGAGGAAACGGCCGGGATCCTAAGCCTGGCGCGTGGCGTTAGCGCCTGCATTGTAGATGCCCTTAATGCCCGGCCAGAGCGGAGGCGACCTCTCACTGGCGCCAGCTTTGAAGTGGCGCGACGACCGAGAGAGCGCCGCTTCCCGGTGCACGCGACTACTCCGCGTTGAGACTGGCCATAGGCCCTGTTTGGATCCATGGGTTAGAGTTAGTTTGAGCTAGTTGGGGCTCAAATAGCCCTAAACTATCCAAGCATGAGGGTTTAAATTGGAGCAAGTTGCACCGAACCCACCAAAAAAAACTATCCCGCCGAAGAGGTGCTAACTGGAGATAGTTCTCATTGGGACGACAGAAAAATCACTTTTCTCTCTCCATGAAGTGCATTTATTGTCAATCTAACCCTGTCACCCAAACACCTCTTTGGCTACAGTTAGTTTAGGGTTAGTCATGAGTTAGTCTAACCTGTAGCTAAGTTAGAGTATCAAACATGAGCAGTATAGGACATGCAAGTTGCTCAAAGCATATAGGCAAATTCGTACGTGAAAGGATTTTTTCTTTTTGAAAACGGAACATGCAAGGAATTTTTTTAGAATGCTCTTGGCATGTCGCTAACATGTGATAGCTAACCGACCTCAATAGACGGCAGAAACGCCAGCCCGCCGCACTTTGATAGAGACGAGGAGGGAGAAGCGATACAGGCTGCTGGATTACTAGAGATAGGTGTCGCACGGAGGCCAAGAAATATGGTGATAGTGTGGGTTAGCCATGTACTAGTATGATACTACACTGGGCTGCCATGTTTCGTACTCTTCGAGTCCACTATGGAGATGACTGGTTAATTTTATATCGCAGAATAATATTAAATATTATGAGTGCAGACGCTCCACCACGAGGTTCCTTGCTCCTTCTCGGTCGTCCGGAATCTATGTTCTTCCACTCTATTTTTTTACGTGAGCTTTGTTCATCCTTTTGCCAACACGTGAGACATCGAGCATCAAGGTGCACATGTTATGCAAGGATCGTTCCATCTATATGAAGAACACGTGGGACTGGAACTACGAGACGAACATGTACCCCAGGAGTGGACGTACGAACCTGAGTAATGTAGCGCAGTAAGTGAAGTAGAAAGGCACAAATGGTATGAACATGCGTGGCATATAGGGTGTGTTTGGTTGCGTTCTCGTCTCAGCATAGTTGTTCCCTCTTCATGCATGCTCAACTCAACACCCCTCTTCATGCATGATCTCTTTATGCATGCTTCTAGTGTATTTGTGCTAAACTAGTGTGGACTCATGCACCCTCCATACACTCTACCAAACACCCAAAAGTAGGTCGAGAAGGGAACTCTTGGGTGGCATTTATCTCTTACTACATACTACCACTAAATGTTGTATGTGCAATGCACGATGATGTTATGGAGTACATGCCTAAGTACTCTGCTACTACTATATTAGTTGGAGGCACATATTAACTTTTATATTTGTTTACGTGTATGCCCCGAGACCTCCCAACTAGACGTGTCTTTGTCTCCAGGTCGCACTTTGTATCGTTCATACCACTAAGTACTACTACGTGTGGTCTCCGACCCAGAAGTGGAAGAAGTGGAGACGCTCTACCACGCTGTTTTTTTACGCTGGGCTCTACCACGCTGTTCATGTCCCACTCCTTTCGCTAACGTGTGCACTACAAAAAAGACACATCCGTGACATTTTGGGCCGAACGAAATTTTTTTCTGTCATACATATGACACTTCTATGACGATAATTGTGACAAAACCCGGTATCATCATAGATGTGGTGGGCTCCTACTTCTATGACAAAAAATCATGATAGAAAATGGGCTTTTTGTCCTGGGCGGGCCGGAGACGCAGCTGCATGACATTCTTTGGGCCGTCCATGATGGAAAAACCATGGTAGAAGCAAGGGGGAGGAAAATTTCAGGGAGTTCCCGATTACGGTGGGAGGTCGGGGGCCGAGCGATGCACATTTCTCTCGTACACGTATGCGCGTGTGTGCGAGGCGTTGGCTCTAACTGAACCCGAGCGAGGCGTTGGGCTCTAACTGAACCCGAGTGATTGCACTGCAGGCTACGCGTTACTAAACCCGAGCAGTCGATCAATGGCTGTTAACTGAACTCGATCGAGCGATTCCTTCGCTACTGCTGCTAACTGAAGCCGATCGATGCTGCCTATGGGTGAACAGTGAGTGTTGCGGGGGGGGGGGGGTTGGATGAACAGTTCCCGTTGGGGGTGGATGAACATGACCCCGTGGTGTTGCCTCTGGATGAACAGGACCCCGATCGATTGAGCCGGTTGGGGCTGGATGAACAAGACCCCGTGGAGGGCTGGATGAACAGGACCACCCCATGGAGGGCAGGATGAACAGTAGACGGTGGAGGGCAGGATGAACAGTAGCCCGTGGAGGGGTGTATGAACAGGAGCCCGTGGAGAGGGCTGGTTGAACAGTAGCCGGTGGAGTAGCGCGCGGTGGAGGCTGGATGAACAGGAGCCCGTGGATGAACAGTCGCAGGTGGAGGCTGGAGGAGGTCGACGGTGGATGAACAGTAGCTCGTGGAGGCTGGAGGCGCTCCAACACAATTCCGTTTTGTTTGTTTTGCGGTACGCCACACCCCTCCCGATCAACAGGACGCCCATTTCGACCGTAGGAGGTCTGTTTCCTCCGTTTTGCGGTACGCCAGACCCCTCCCGATCAACAGGACCCCTGTTTCGACCATAGGAGGTCCGTTTCCTCCGTTTTGCGGTACGCCAGACCCCTCCCGATGAACAGGATCCAATTTCGAACGTGGCCGGTCGAACACAAGGACGTTTCCTCTGTTCTGCGCTATGCCAGGCCTCGTTTCCATCGCATGTTCCGTCCAAGCCCTCCTGATGAACACGAGCATTCTGTTGCCTCCCCATGAACACGACGCATTCCGTTGCCTCCCCATGAACACGACGACGACGCTGTTTCTCCGTTCCGACCCAGCCATGTACACGAGCCCTGGCCGTACGTATGCGCGAGTAGGCATTCGAGACCCCACCCGTATGTACACATACGTGGCCGTATTTTCTTTCTTGCACCCTGGCCGCTGTACGTACGTGTACATGCTACTTGCGCGCCTCTACTATGACACGTGCGCGCCTCTACTACGACCAGTATGTATGTACACGTTCGCGACCAGAATGACAATGCTACGTACGCTTCGACCAGGTGGGTCCCGACTGTCAGGCACTTCCTTGCCTGCGAAGATGTAGCTGGTGGGTCCTAGCAGTTAGGGGGCGAATCGTTTTTTTTTGCCCGGACGCACTTCCTTGCGTGCGAAGATGTAGCTGGTGGGTCCCAGCAGTCAGGGGGAAATGTTTTTCTCACGAAATACAGTGGCCCGTTAGGTGGGTCCCAGCTGTCAGGTGGAGGAATCATTATTTTCCGTGTAATAAGGAGGCACTTCCTTGCTGTGGCCATGGACCCAGCTGTCAGCCTCTCCACGTACAGCCCACGCCCGATCGAAGTCATTCCTTGACAACGTTGACCACGCCGCGCCGAGAGCACCAGGGCGGTGGACGACGGCGAGGCCTAGGAAGGGGACGACACGGAGGCAGGGAAGACTCGGCAGTTGTTTCCCACGCGGAGGGGAGTACGACTGTACGAGGGTTTACTGGTTCGTCTGCCGTCGTCGGAGAATAACAGCAGGTGTGGGTGAGTAGAGGGATGGCTAGGCCAGCGATGGGAGTACGGTCGGGCGGTGAGGCCTGCGCGGCAGCACAGCCCGCCGCGAGGAGGAGGGAGTAGGCAGTCCTGCCGGCGCTTGTTTGAGCGGCTGGAGCAGGAAGAGCAGAGATTGAAGAAGCACGACGGCCGTTGGATGGACATCCAACAGTCAGTGCTTGTGCGTCAACCTTTTTTTAGGAAAGCCTCAAATCTGTGGAAAACAACATACATCCCATCTGCCATTATTTCTAATAATTTACAACCCATTTGCTAATTCTTAAGGTTTTTTTGGAGCCCATATTCTTTTTGTTAGCATTACAACCCATATTGTGGCAACGGTTAAAAAATTATATGAAATTTGGCATATTTCGGTGCGGTCCAAACTGTTTTTAATCTCGAAATTTCGACTCACATTCAAACTGATTTTAAAAATAAATGTATATCAATATAAAATCCAACAAATTCTCCATGCATAAAAATTAATGTAATTTAAAATCTTGAAATGAAAAAAGATATTTGAAACTAATTGCCGGTTTAATGTGTTTTAAAAATGTACAACCCATTTCTCATTACTGATGGGCCATTTTCTCGGCCAGCCGAATGAAAGCTCTCCTCGTCTTGAAAGATTTGCAGCCCAACAGGCCTGACAAAGCGACTTACTTGGCAACTCACAAAAAAAACTGTGCTGTGGCCGTGGACCCAGCTGTCAGCCTCTCCACATACAATACTCTTCCGATGGAAGTCGTTCCTTGACCACGTTGACCACGCCACGCGGAGAGCACCACGGCGGTGGACGACGGCGAGGCCTAGGAAGGGGACGACGTGGCAGTGGAAGCCCGCGTGGGGAGGACTACGAGGGTTCACTGGTTCTGCTGTGGTGTGAGGCTGCCGTCGCCGCAGGGCCTGGCCAGCGGTGGGAATAGTAGGGGGCGATGAGGCCTCTGTGGCAACACAGCGGGCCATGGGAGGCAGGAGCATGCGGCACGACCGGCGCTACTTTGGGTGGCTGGAGCAAGAAGACCAGAGGTTGAAGAAGCACTACGACCATTGGATGGATATCGTACGGTCACTGGAGCTAGAATCGTTCATATTGACTAAGTTGACAAAGCCCTTCGTCCCCGTCAACTTAGTAGGCCCACAAGTCAGCCTCCCAGCAAGGTGGGTCCCAGCTAGCCGGGGGAGTATTCATTTTTATGCGTAATAAGGAGGCACTTCTGGTGGGTCCGAGCTGACAGTGGGGGGAACGTTTTTTTTCGCGAAATACGGTGGCCCGTCCGGTGGGTCCCAGCAGTCAGGGGAAATGATTTTTTTTCGCAAAATACTGGTGGCCCGTCCAGTTGGTCCCTGCTGGCAGGTGGGAGAATCATTATTTTCTGCCTAATAAGGAGGCACTTCCTTGCTGCCACCGTGGACCCAGCTGTCGGCCTCTCCACATACAGTCCACATCCGATGGAAGTCGTTCCTTCCATGTTGACCACGCCGCGCCGAGAGCACCAGGGTGGTGGACGACGGCGAGGCCTAGGAAGGGGACGACGTGGAGCCGGTGAAGACACGGCAGTGGATGCCCACGCGGAGAGGAGTATGCGTTCACTCGTTCGGCTGCGGTGTGAGGCTACCGTCGCCACAGGGCCTGGCCAGCGGTGGGAATAGTAGGGGGCGGTGAGGCCTCCACGGCAGCACAGCCGGCCACGGGAGGCAGGAGCAGGCGGCACGACCGGCGCTGCTTTGGGCGGCTGGAGCAAGAAGACCAGAGGTTGAAGAAGCACTACGGCCGTTGGATGGACATCGTACGGTCACTGCAGCTAGAATCATTTATATTGACTAAGTTGACAAAGCCCTTGGTACGTCAACTTAGTAGGCCCACAGGTCAGCTTCTGAAATGGTGCGCCCCAGATGTTAGGGGGAGGAATCATTTTTTGGGTGGGTGAAGCTAGAATATCCGAGATTGAAGAAGAAGAACGGCATACGTTGGATGGGCATCCAACGGCCACTGCTGCTAGAACCGTGTGTTGACTATAAGTTGACAAAGCATTGCATATGCGTCAATTGTGTTTTTTTAGGGGACGCGTCAACTTAGTAAGGCCAGAAGTGTGTGACAGAGAACTTATAGCCCATTTGAGATTTGTAAGAATGTGTAGCCCATTTTTGAATTCTAATGGAATTTACTACAGCCCATTTACAGTTTGTTAAAAGTACACCCCATTTCAACCAACCGTTCAAAACAAAATTCAATAAAATTTCCCACATTTTGATGGGATCCGAAATATTTTATCCCGAAATTTCTAGTCAGATCAAATACAATTTCAATATAATTTTATATTACATAAAAATCCAACGAAACATTGCGCTCGCAACAATTAATGAAATTAAAATTTTCAATATCCAAAAATAATATTTTATAAAGTAATCACGTCTTTGGTGCATTTTTTATAGTTACTGCCCAGTTTTTGTAATTACATCCCATTTATTATTTCTTAAAGTCCATTTTCTTGTTAAGCCTAATGCATCCCTCCTAGGAAAGATTTGCAACCCAGCGGGGCGGAGAACAACAACTTGACCTTGCCTGGGTATTCCTAAAAAAAAGTATAGCTAGGCTAGCCATTTTCAGCTTGAAAATAATTAATATCTGGGCTAGATATCTGGCCTGGGCTAGACGGGCCACAGCCCGCCCAGTTAATACCTGCAGCGATGTTTTCGTTGTTGTTCAGAGGAGAAAAATTAATATCTGGGCTAAACATCAAAAAACTCTGCAGTGCTCACACCTCAAAAACACAAATACTGCTCGAGCTGCTTGGTCCAGCTGTCGGCCGCTTCTTGTGCAATTCTCTCATTTATTGACTAGTACTACATAGGTTGACAATGGTGTCGGACCGTGATGTCAGGAAACCAGGGGGAAGCAAAATAAATAACTCCAGCGAGCGCTTCCACCTCTGCCTCGTTGTCTCCCGTGGAAACCCCTTTCCTCCCTTTTTTTGCTCGGGAAGGACCAATGCATGCAGCACGTCCATGCGGTTATTAGGCAAGAAATAAAAGCGCTTTGCATGCTATGAATTACGATGGCCTGCATGGGTAGCTAATAAGGCATCCTCTTAACTGCTGTGATTAAATGTTGTGTTTAGAAGAGAGAAATATTCTTCTTTTCCACCAATCTGCTTGCACCTAGGTCGTGATGCACCTTCTAATATGACTTATTCACCTAGACGGAGGGAGTATAGTTTTACACACACACACACACACACACACACACACACACACACACACACACACACACACATATATATATATATAATAAGGAGGCACTTGTGTACGTGAGGCTATGGACCTGGTGGGTCCCCATTGTCATCCTCTCCAAGTAAAGTCATCTCCTCGCCCCCGCGCGCTTTCTGCCCGAAACAGTCAGCGCCGCCCGCCCCGCTTCCTGGTGCAGGCGATTGCTCCGCCTTCAAAAGACACAAGTGTCGTCCGTCCGTCCATCTGCCGCACACATTAATGATACGCGGTTGCCGAGGCGGCTACTCCGGCGCCACACGTCCGTCCCTCCGCCCGCCCACCATTGCTATATAAACTGCTGCGCCGGCCATAGCCGCAGTCATCCGCATCCGTTCCCTTTCTCCTGTCCACACCACTACTGCCCACCATGGCCTCCTCTCGCTCCAGCGCTCTTCGGGACGGGCGAACGACAGACCACAAGGAGATGGCAGCCATTGCTGCCAACCGGCTGGCCAGCAGGCAGCCAAAGGACGACGACGTCCTAATGGAGAACATGGTAGTCGATGATCCGGTGCCAATCCCCTCCTCCGCGCCGTCCTCGCCGGTGCATTGCACCATGACCATCGGTGAGGCCCGTGCCCAATATATGGACAGTGTGAGGCAGATGCGTCAGGAGCAATTCCGGGAGGCGCAGGCCGACGCCACCTACAACCACCATCTCCTCCAGGAGCATCTGCGGGCGGAGGAGCAGATCGCCGTGGAGCGGGCGGAGCAGGAGGCGTTGCCTCACTCATACCGCTCCGCCCGCAAGGGCCGCCTCGAGCGCTGGCGGGAGCGCATGCGGGTGGCGGAGGTTGCGGCCGCCTACAAAGAGGCTAGCAAAGAGGGCGATGAAGCGGGTGAGGCGCTATTTGGCGAGACCGAGGACGAGGCAGAGGACAATGCCGGCTCCGACGAGTCCCCGCTCCGCTCGCATCGATGAGGCCCTGCTCCGCCGAGGCCCCGCGGCGCCAACAACGAGGCACAGGACACCGCCGGCTCCGCCGAGGCCCCGCCCCGCCAACAACGATGCAGAGGACATCGCCGGCTCAGCCAAGGCCCCACCCTGCCGGCAACACGGGGGAGGATTTCCACCGCTCCGCTGAGGCGCCGCCCGCCGGCAACGAGACAGAGGACATCGCTGGCTCCGCCGAGGCCCCGCCCCGCTGCCAACGAGGCCGCGCCACACAGAAAACGAGGAAGAGTAGAACACGGTAGGTCGCCGCCACTCAGGTCCAAGTAAGGCCACCACTCCTACCCTCCTGTTGAAGCCAAGCTAGGCGGGTTGACCATTGACGGCCGGTTAGCTTCTTGGCGGCGACGTGGAGTCAGGGAGTTCTGCTGGAGAGTAACGCTGCTTCTACTTAACTGTTGGTGCAGTTGGCTAACTGACACGTGGGCCCAACAGGCCACATGTCAGTTACGCAACTGCACCTGCAGTTAAGTCACTGAAGCTTCTGTTCGGCTCAGCGGGACACAGGTGGGTAGCTTCGGTTAATTAATTATACCTCCAGCGCACCCCTTTTTAGTTGAAGAATGTACGAAATGTAATGAAATCTGGCATGTTTATATGATATCCGACCGTGTATAAATGAATTTATTTCGATTAGTTCGAATTCCTGTATCACTGGCATTGGATGAACATGCAACACAATATGTACTAGCATTATTCCCAGGGCGATCACCTCGTTTGCAGCAGTTTCACATGTACTCCCTCCGGTCCTTTCTAGTTTGCATACAAGTTTTGTCTGTAGTCAAAGTATCTCTACTTTGACCAATGTTATACAAAAAAGTATGCACTTTCACAATGTGCGAAGTAAAAAGGAACAGAAGGAGTACAAAGAGTTTGAGCAGGTTTTTAGCGTTTCTCTACATTGCAATAAAACACACCGGCCTGGCAATTCATAGAGAACATTCAAAACAATCGATGATTATGCATCTCAGCGACTCACATGTCAGAGGCAATATTTACTTCACAACTAAAGAATAAAGAAAAAATTGATCGATGCTGCTGACAACAAGGGCGTCCCATTCGAAAATATCAAACACATGTCTTGCTAAAATCAATGAGCAAAATTTGACAAGGTTGTCCCATTCCAAAATATCAAATGCCTACGATTGTGGAATGGGCAGGGTTTGCCATCAGTTCGGACATTGACATGGCACCTCGTGCTAAATAAACCAGCTGTTCTTTTTGTGCAGTTCCACCAAAATCAACCAAATTCGCGCGTAGCTTGTATGATTTCGCCCTTATATGTTGCAACGCCTTGAACTTATCGGCACCTCCTTTCTTGTGGTGGAAATGAATGATTCGATGTATTCATGAACATTTTGTGCAGTTCCCATTGAAATCAAGCTGAGCACCCCTATTTGCACAAATACAAAAAATTGATTAGTATAGAGCAAACTGTACTATGAATTGACAGTTTCAACAGGCACATACATGGTCCATGTAGAGCACACTTTTAGAAAAATGGAACTCACCAGAAAGAATCCTAGAACAACATTGTACTTGCGCATCACAGCAAAAAAATCGAGATTTTGTCAGTCCTTCTGAGCTGAAGTTAGTTTGGTCTTGTGGGGAGTAATGTAACCATCCTTCAACTGCTCCTTCTGATGATAAGATAGACAGGGCTTCTTCATCCTCGCATAATTGGAACTAGTCACTTCACGTACTCCATATTCTTCTTCAGAGGAAGATGATCCTGTTGTGCAAAGACAAGAGGACTACTAAATGCTAGCATCACTGTTTGCTCGAAAAAAGGAAATGAATTATTTAAAACAACACAGATGAAGCACTTCTCAAGGACAATACCACTTTTTCATGACAGCACCGGGAGTTGATTTTTGTTTTTCTTCCCCTTCATCACTTGGTTCAATAACAAACAAGCTTCGCCTTCAATGTAAGATTTGGCATGTCAATTAGGGAGCATAAGTATAGTACTAAACTTAATTTTCTGATGAAAGTGGCAAAATACAGGCCAACAGTTGTGAAATATCCTTATCTTACCTCAATGGGATATTACGGTGCACATACAGATTGGAAGTCTTGTCTCCATTTGTGCAGTTCACTAAAATCAAGCAACATTATTGTACAAGTAGCACAACATATGAATGCACACTGCAGAACCATGTGAAAGAAGGCTAGTACTGACCTCTCATGATGCGGCATTCAAACAACTCACAAGAAGAAGACCTGAACCAAATTCGCCTTAATGGATAGGAAGTAAGATCTCCTCTTATGCTGTTCCACTAAGATCAAGCAATCAAGAAACATTGTCGGTGTGACATTTTGGTTGAACTGCACAAAACACTCTTAAAACAAATTTTTTTGTGTAGTGCAACAAAAGGTCACAATAGCAACGAGGTGAAGCAGATAACCCTGTTTACACAGAGGTGCAAAGGAAACAATTAGTGGTCAATAACGGTGGATGACACAGAAGCCAACAAAAAGAAGCATCTACCTTATCTAAATGGGAAAGAAAGCAAGACAGTAGCATTTCTCAAATGGTGGCATTGATTAATATTAACATAGAGATTATATTAACAATAAAATTCGTTAAACATGTAATTTGCTTTTAACTGTGGCATTGCATCAATTTTCCAGTGGCATTATTAGAGGGTGTTTGTTTACAGGGACATTTTGGTGTAGGGACTAAAAAACTCCGTGTCAGTCCCATCTAAACCAAAGAGGAGGGACTTTTAGGGACTAAAAGTGGGCATTTGGAACTAAAGAAAGAAGACCTCGAGGGAGTCTTTTTGGGACTTTTTTCCAACAGTTGCCCCTGCCACGCATCGTGCCTTGTCTCTATTAGTTCATTACTAGGGGTAACATGGTCTTTTAGCATGTCATTTAATAACCTCTAGTCCATGTTTAGTCCCTGGAACCTAGCAGGTAGGGACTAGGGAGTTTTTAACCAAACAAGGCCTTAGATTAACAACAGCTAATGAGTTGCACGGGACAGTGGACGCACCAGCACCATGTGCATCTACCGATGTACTGTGGTCATGCATAGTCTGTTGCAACAAAGAACAAGCAACCAAGGAGCATATTTGTGTTGGTCCCAGTTTTGTTATCTTTAGACGCCTTTCCCTATATGAGCGCAGCAAATCTAGTCCTTCTCAAACTCTACAGCCTTGTCCCTTCCTTTCCTTTTTGAACTAGTACTTTCACCCCTTCCTTTCCTCTTTGAACCACGTCCTAGATTTATGCGATACAACTTTCCCCACTACTTTCCCCCATTCCTTTCCTCTTAGAACCACGTCCTAGATTAATGCTATACAACTTTCCCCCTTCATTTCCTCTTTGAACCACGTCCTAGATTCATGCTATATACAACTTTTCCCACTACTTTCCCCCACTCCTTTCCTCTTTGAACCATGTCCTAGATTCATGGTATACATGCAGCTAGAGAAATGCATGTGGAGTAAGTACATTATACCTTAAGGTTCTTGGGGCGTGGTTCAGTGGGCGACGGGACGACGACAAAGAAGAAGGGGTCGGAGGCCCTCCCGCGCCGCCACTGGGTGGAAAGTGAACAGCTGCGCCGGTAGTCCCTCACCGACGGCGACAGCGTTAAGCCTCCTTCCCTTCCCGACAGACGGATCCTGCCGGCTCTTTGAGCAGCAGTGAGGGGAGAGAGAGGCCAACGAAGTCTTGTTTAGATCTGGAGAGGGCGAGAGAGTGTGAAGAGAGCAACTACAAGCGCTGAGGCTCCAGCGGGAGAGGGCGAGAGAGTGAGCGAACAGGCTAACCAGCTACACAACCCTCCCGTTATATTCAACGAGAGGGAAATAACCTTTTATACATTCCTGCATTCGTGTGACAAGCATGCCATGTTTTTTTGTGTGTGTGTGTGGGAGTCATTGGGATTTCAATCATAATTGTGTCATGTGGCTTTGGTGGTAAGACTATCCACAGTGGTGCAGAAATAATGCAGCCTTAGTCACCTTACCTCTCTCCACGTAGTATGTTGGGTCCCACCAGTCAGAGGGTGAAACAAACAAATTAATAAGAAAAATTAAAAGCGCCAGCGGTGTATCTTACCTCACACATCTCGCTACTACTCGGAAACACTATCCAATTGATCCCTCTGTTCGCTCACATACTATTTTAAGTGAATCCTTATTATAACATGCACACAAATTTTGGCCACTTATATTCGATTTAAGTCAGTGTGCCACCATATCTCGTATACTTACTACTCCCTCCATCTAGGTGTAATAAGTCACACAAGAAGGTGCAACGGGACCAAGGTGCGTGTGTGTGTGTGTGTGTTTAACACCATGTGTGTGTTAGAGAGAGCGGCAGATCGACCTACTCCTACAAAGAGATGTTGTGTAGTGTACGATTTTAGCCGCGAGAGTCAGTGCATCCTCTCGTTTCCACGCCCGCTCCTGACCAGCCTGGCCCACCCAAAGCCCCTCCATCACCCGCGCGCGCTTCCCGCCCGAAACGATCAGCGCCGCTCCAAAGAATCGGTGCCACATTCATGCCCAGGCAGAGCGGACGCGACCTCTCGCTGGCGCAAGAGTGATGGTTGCTTCGTCCGTCCAACCTACTGCTGGGTCTATGTGATTTGACGGCTCATTGGTCTTTTTTACTGAGGTGGTAGGACTGCTGGATGTCCCACGCTTTCGGTGAAAGGAGGTATACTACTACTACTAGATTACAATTTTCTCCATTCTTACAATGGAGGCATGCAAGAGCAGTGAAAACACACAGGCTCAGTGATTACATGGCCCACCTCACACTACTATCACCGTGCGACACCTAACTCTTTACATAGTACTCCCTCCGTTCCTAAATATTACTAGATGAGTCCCCGCGCGTTGGCGCGGAACAGCGGTATATCTCTCTGCGCAAAATTATCGATTTCATAGAACAAAAAAAACTCTATAACCGCATGACAAATGTGGTAGCCAAACTAAATAAACTCCCATCATCATTTAGATCATCCCACATAAGGAAAAAAGATCAGCCAACTCCTGAACTCCTACTGCATAATTGGATTATATTTTTCTTTTTGACATGTTAATGGGACTTAAAAGCTCACTTACATGCATGCTACCGGTGCATTCTTGCATGCAGACATGTTGATGTGATTTAAAACCCACTCACATGCATGTGGCACGGTATTTCTGCATGCTTTCATGTGGCTTAGTGCGGAGCCTCTCAACGTCAAGATCAGACGGCTATTATGGACTGATTTACTTCATCTAACGGCTACATCAATTTTGATGACATGGCTCAAGGAGAGGATAGATAATTCCTAGTAGTGGGGGCTAGCTATTACTAGTATATATAAGTCTTTGTAGAGATTCCACTACATACGGAACAAAATGAATGAATCTACACTTAAAATGCATCTATATACATCCGCATGTGGTTCATGGTGAAATCTCTAAAAAGACTTATATTTAGGAACGGAGGAAGTACTAGTATAGTACGTACTTTAATTTATCAGCGAGATAAATTTGTACAATGCTATGAAGCTTCCAGCTTCTGTTACATGTATCTTGCGTCCAAGGTTGCCCATTGCAACATTTCATCAAATACAAAGGAGACTAACATGCATGCTATTGCATCTCAATGATTGACAGATCATAGCAAATATGTACTCCCTCCGTTCCAAAATAAGTTTCTCAACTTTGTGAAAACTTTAGTACAAAGTTGTACTACTACTAAAGTTGACACTTATTTTGGAACAGAGGCAGCCAAAGAAAAAAAAACGATCCATGCATTCCCTAGCCCTTGAACCGTGAACCCTGACCAAGCTTCAATTTGTTGGCAATGTTCGAGCTTCCTAATAAATGAAGTTTGCAACCTTTTGACCATCGGATCATTTTGTGCAGTTTCACCAAAATCGAGATGAGCATCCCTGTGGCAAAGAAATTGAACAAGCGTGATTGGAATAAGATTACTGGGACTAGTTGATGAGACATAACCTCATCACAAATACAGTACATAGAAGCCAGTAGAGGTATGTGCGGGGCAAAGAAGTAGAGAAATATCCACAGGGAGTGATGTGGTCAGCTGGAGCAGTGGTGCAAGCCGGCTGTAAAGGGAGTTGTACCTGAGGGACGTAGCTCAACCTTGAGGAGGGCGGCGGGAGGCGGCAACTGCCCACGTCGCGGCAGTGAGCAAGGGACGAAGGCAACCTCACCGGCTTTGTGAGAGAGAACGGCGGGGACCCCTGATCGGGACGTGCCGATAGTGGGTTTTCGCCATCGGTGACGGCCACCGCATCTACACTAAGCATCCACCACTTCCCCAAGCGGACATGATCCGCCGAGATGTTAGAGATGTGGCCAAAGTCGTTTTGTGCGAGAGAGTGTGAAGAGAGCAACCCCAACAAGCAACCGTGTAGGCTGGCCCGTCCTGACTATGCACTCCTTTTCTCTCCATATGAACCTATCATATTGCGTACGTGCCACTGAAGAAAAAAAACTTTATTTATAAATGACGTGGCACCTAATACTTGTTCTCCTATAACCTTGCGATTGGCTCTTCGCCTCTTCGGGAAGTCGAGCAATAATGGTAGTGCAGTATATATCATTCTGGCTATATGAGACCGAATGAATTGCTGCACGTCCACCACGTGGGCGAGGGAGAGTGCTACATACAGAGCAAAATGAGTGAATCTACACTCTAAAATACGTCTATATACATCAGTGTTTGGAGTATGTACTAGTAGTTCATATTGAAATCTACTAAAGGACATATATATTCCAAACAATATGATATAATCTCTATAACCAAGGTAGTAGGGACGAGGAGTAAACGTAGAGAGTAGTAATTTTTTCTCCTCGTCCTGCGAGCCACCACGCGCATGGGCGAGGGAGCGGGCGTAAGGCGTAGTAAGCAAGCTTCACCTCATCCTGCGAGCCACCGCGCCCGTGGGCGGGGGAGACGGCGTACAAAGCAAGCTTCTCCTCGTTCTGCGAGTTGACGGGGCACATCAAAAGTACTCCAGTGTATAGAGCCTTGCCTCTAAGGTAGGCCCCACATGGTTTGCCTCTTGTTTTAACATAACACTTCAAGTCGCAATTTGTTTGTTCACCCGTGGTAGACGATCCTCCCTCCACCAAGTGGACAACCGGTACACGTGCCAAATTACCACGTGGGCTGCCTTTTTCGTACAGAAATGAGCTCCACCATGTACCCGCGCGGGTGTGGTTGGGAAAGAGACGGGAGTACGTGCGCCGTGCATGCACCTCTTCTCTTCGTGCATGTTCCCCACCTACGTGGGTGTGTGTGAGAGATACAAACCGCGTTCGTGAGTGTTTTTTGTTTTGGGGTTGGGTGGGGTGGGGGGTTGATTTCGTGAATTATTTGTGGGAATATGTGTCGATGACATCTCAAACAAAATTTTGCATGCAATGTGTGTGAAATGGAGTACCGAGGCATCAGGCAAAGGTTGCCATTTCGGTGCAACGAGACCAGGACCAAACGGACTACGAGACGGAGGTCACCATGGAGCCCAGTACGGCGTCATCACCAGAGCCTTTCACAGGCGAAGACCACCTTTTGTCAGGATAGATGTACCCGCTGTCGCCCTTCAAATTAGCCCGTCATTGTTGGCTCCCTTCCCGCTCAATATTTGGGAAGAGGACCAGGGCCTCTATAAATAGGGACGGCCACCCACGTAGCAAAGGGTTCGGGTCGAGCAGTTGGTTGGTCCGGCTAGCAAGTAAAGAGAGAGAGAGAGAGAGAGAGAGAGAGAGAAAGAGAGGGTGACCGAACTCCTCCCAGTAGTTCGTCGCCCCAGCCAAGAACAGACCCTCGCGAGGCTGTTCTTCCTTGTATTGTTCTTCATCACCAGCCCCGGGAGGCAATCCATCCACCACACACTGGAGTAGGGTATTACACCACAATGGTGGCCCGAACCAGTATAAATCTTGTGTCTCTTGTGTGATTCTTTTAGTAGTTTAGATCCTTGTGAGACGGGGAGGTTGAGGACGTGATTTCCACGCGCACCCCAGTGTTCGAACCTTAAGGGTCTGCCGGAACCCGAAATCCGACATTTGGCGCGCCAGGTAGGGGTGCGCCGGAGTTCGTCTTCCACCACTCCGTACCCCACCGCGTCTTCATCACCATGCCCGGCGACCAAGAGGGCAATCCCGACCCATGGGCTGCGTGGCCCAAACGCGCGGAACCGCTCGCCTCGGGCGACCCCGCGCCCCAGGCAACTCAAGATCCGCAGGGCGCTGCGGGCCGCGGGCGACGCAGACAGACTTCAGCAACTCTTACGCCTCGGTAGGCTCGGTCGGCAGCAAGGGCCTCCAATCACGCCGCGACAACGACACCATACACCCGCCGGGAGCAGGTGAACTCGAGGGCGGCGCTCACGGTGGCCCGGGAGCTGCTACGGTGCAGGCTGCTGGAGGGCGGCCGCGACGTGCTGCTGGAGCGAGTGGCGGAGCTCCTGGGCTTCGCCGCCTCGGGGGCTCACCCCTTCTCCACCTAGCTCCCATCTCAAGCCCAGAGCGACCCGCATGCGGGCTCCGCGCGTGCCCGCGGGCTCCAAGGCTACTCCGACGCCAGTGAAGCTGTCAGCACCGGACCGGTGGTGGCGCTGCCCCCGCCCCCGGCCCGCGATGGAGAGGGACTCGACGCAACCCGCGGCCCCAGAGGGCGGCCGTGCTGCCACCCCGTCGCAGGCGTGACAAGTGGGGCCGCATGCATTGCGGGGCGTCACGGCATGGCATACGGGATGACGGTGACAAAATAGTACGTGCCCCTCATGATGGACCAAGGACACCCTCACGAGGACGGACAAGGCTCGCTCCTCGGCTCAGGCTGGGGGGATGAGGCAATGGAAGCCGAGCCCTTCCAGGAGCTCTGGGACGAGCCCGCTGGCCACGCTGGAGGCAGCGATCACCGGGCGCCGCTAACTCTTCAGGGGCAGGTATACGCTAACCATGGATCGCAGGAGGTGCAGGTCGCCGCGGCGAGCGGCTGCCCCGCTCCTACAGTCTCCCACCCCTCGGGAGGAGGGTGCAGGGGGCTGCAGGGGAGGGGCCGGGATCCGACATCACCACCGCGGCGTTCGGAGCAATGCGTTCTCAGGAGGTAGGCCCTCTGCTGGAGAGGTGCCTCAGGGCCTGCCCCTGGCAGAGGACCCGTGGTCGTCGGGGGAACCGCTGGCAACCGCTCTACCCCATCGGGCAGCGTCCTGGGTTCCGGTCGTTGCTGATGGCACTAGAGTGTGGCGCAAGGCGGGGCCCTCGTCTGGCGATAGGAAGCAAGGCCAGTACCTGTGAAGAAGGCCCAGTGCCTGTGAAGCTCGCCGCCCCGTGACACTCTCACGTAATAATGAGTGGGGTTGTACACGCCCCGGAGTCTAAGGGATGCCGGCCTCAGGCCCTGGGGCTCCCTCCCATGCCCAGTGGACAGCACTTAGCTCCGCGCTGGTGAGAAGACGTCGAAGACTAGATTAGGTGCCAGACGCGGCTTTTCGTCTGCTTTTTGTTGCCTTTCCCTTTGGCTGTTGCTTTCCCCCACTGGATTTAAGTTGGATTCGAATTTAAGATTTGCGTGTGTTCGGGGAAGGGGTGCTTATTCTCGCTCGAGCCATTTCTCGTGTTCTGGTTACCGCTCCGTCACAGCTGCCTCCCCTCGCGAGCCCCTCGCGAGTCGGGTCAGGCCTGGCTCATGCGCAACCCAGTCTGCCGCTGTTACTTCCCCTCGGGAGGATTTTCGGGTGCCTACGGAGGTTGTCCTATTTAAAAAGGCCCAGAGCCTGTGAAGGAAGGCGAGTGCCTGTGAATCTCTCGCGCTAAGGAAAAGGCCCAGAGCCTGTGAAGCAAGGCGAGTGCCTGTGAAGCTCTCGCGCTCAAGGAAAAGGCCCAGAGCCTGTGAAGCAGGGTGAGTGCCTGTGAAGTCATTGCGCTCGGCAGAAGGCCAACGCATGAGAAGCTTCTCATCAGCGACGATCTCACATCCTGAGGACCCAACTAGAAAGCGCCCAAGGCGTCGCGCCCTCCTGCAGGCCGCCTCTGAACCAGCGTGAGGCAAAGGTAAACCAGCCCACTGTCAGGCACGAGCGCAATTTGATTACAACTGATATGATGGACACAGGTTTTTACATGAGGGGCTTCCCCTCCCAAAATGCTCTCACAAGCCACCAGGTCGAAAGCCTAAGTTCTATTCATGCAGGGTGAAAAAGACAGGAGCGATACGCACTCAGTCGGACCAATCCCCCAATGCATCCCCGGAGGCACCACCTGAGCCTTCGCGGGAGTCGCTGAGCTCGCCATCACCGCCTGCATTGCTGCCGGCGGCGTCAGGGCCGCTCGCCGCGCCGCCCTCGTCAGCACCCACGACCACGTCACTGTCATCCGAAGCAAAGGCCCTGACAAGGGCGTCCACGTTATCCTCCACCCAGCGCACCAACTCATCTCGGATGGCCTGGGAGACTGGGGCGATGACAGCGTCAAAATCGAAGCGAGGGTTCATGTTCTGGGGGTGGCTGAAGACACGGGAAAAGGCGTGCTTGAGCAAGGCGCGGCTCCTCTCCTCCACCAACCTGTCGGCCCTGACCGACCGTGCCTCCAGCTACGTCACCACGGCGGTGAAGAACTGCAAGTTACCGGCATAATTGATCGTGTGTGGTTCGCCGACGGACGCCTCGCAGATGTTGCCTAAGGCCACGTTAGCCCTTTCCCTGAGCATGGTGAGCATGGGGCCATGCGCGTTCCCCAGGAGTCGCCGCTGGCGTATTTCGTCGGTGTTCTGGCGCTCAATGGCCTCGGCCTCTTCCATCCGCTGACGAAGATGGAGCACCTTGGCTTGAGAGGCGGCCATCTCCTTTTGCGCTGCCTCAAGGGCGGCTCGGGAGGCGTCGGCCAGCCGCGTCGCCTCATCGCGTTGGACCCTCAGGGCTGCGGTTCTGCCCTCGGCTTCGACCCGGATCATCCCCAGCTTCCCCTCGAACTCTCGTTCAAGGCCCTGGCACGCCGTCGCCACCCGACGGCAGACCTCCTCCAGGACACGCGCTTCCCGCGCAGCGACATCGTCTTCTGCCTGCGTCACTAGGCGCTCCCTCGTCTCCAGCCGCTCGTACTCGTGAGTGCGTTCATCAGCTTCCAGCGTCAATGCTTCTTCGCGCCTCTGGAGCTCGGCTGGGTCACCGGAGGCCACCCGCATCGACGCAAGCGCCAGCTCACGCAGCTCCGCCTGCTCCTCCAGTGAGTGGCACCGGGCCAGGAGCTCGCGAGCCTGCTCCTCCGCTGCTTCTCGCCATCGGTCTGCTCTCCGGGCCTCCTGGGTGGCCTAGGATCGGGCCACTCGAGAGGCCTCCAGCGACGCCTTCGCCTCTTCGTCATCAAGATCCCGCTGACGGCGTGCGAGGGCAATGGCGACCTCCAGCTCGCGCCTCCCTGCAGCCAGGCGCAGGCCCTCGGCCTCTAGGCGCGCGTCTTCGTCAGCAAGCTCCTCGCCGAGCAAGTTCACCGCGTCGGCCGCTCTTCGAAGGAACCCTTGGCGGCGGGTGCGGCGCTCCCGGGCGCACTCAAGCACATCTTCCACACCGTCATCCTCCCCAAGCAAGCGCCGGGGGCCGCGAATCATTGTTCCCCCTCCGGGCAGGGGGCTGGGGGCTGGCGCTCTCGCGATGGTCGGGCGCGTCGCACCGGGAGCCCGGCCTAGAGCCAGTCCGTCTCCAGATTAGGGGCACAGGAGGCGCCTCAACCAGTCGTGGTCCCTGGCCAGACGAGAAGCTCATGGCAAGCTGTCTATTCCCCGAGAGGGCCCGTGAAGGAAGATCGTGGGGAATGACGAGCCACGGTGCACCTCGGGATGGTCCGCTCCTTCAGACGCCCTCACCACCAGGGCAGAGCTGCTCGGAGCACTTGAAGACAGTAGAGGGGATGAAGCTAAGAGAGACGGCACCTCGGCGATTTCCGCGAGCTCAGTCGGGAGGGGCCTGCAGAACAAGGATCAGCGGAAGCAGCAAGGGGATCAGGAGCCAGAGAGAAAGAGGACTTACTCGTTAGTGGCAAAGTACTTCCTGCACTTCAGCGTGCGGCAAGGGAAGTCGTCACCAAGGGCCTCCCTCTTCCTCCGGAGGGCCTCAAAGTCCACTCGGAAGCGGCCCAAGCGAAGAGCACAAGGATCATCCTGCCGCGAGGACGGAGCATCAGGGCGGTCTGTGTCAGGGGCGTCTGCCTGGCGCCTGCCTTCCGTTGCCTTGCCAGAAGACGCGCCTGGGGCCTCCGAGGCCTCAGCCCCAGGCGCCGGGAGCGGCTGCTTGCTACCTTCAGCCGCTGCGGCGCGGGCCTCAGGAGCTGTCCCCTCGCGAGCGCCGCCCGGCGCTGCCACCTCACCAGGGGCACCCTCGGCCTCAGGCGCCTCCTGCCTCCCTGCTCCGCCACCTGAGGAGGAGCCACCATGGCTGGTTGGAAGGGCAGTCACCACCACCGTGTTCTCGTGAGGTCCCTAGAGGCCAGCCGGGCGCAGCCCCCATTCATCGAAAACAGGCATCTGCTTCATGAAGTCGGCCCTGCTCTGGCAGAGGTACAGTAGGGCCCCTCCCTGCCGGACGTTGCCGGGGTTGAGGTCACCGGCTAAGGTCAAGAGCGTCGACTTCAACACCACCGGAGCCAGGTCCTCCTCCTGGAGCCTCATGTTATCCTCGCTCCCACGGAAAGCCCGCATCCGGCGAAAGTGGCGCTGCAGGGGAGCGACGCGGCACAACAGAAACTCCTTCACCACTTTGGGCGCTGTCACGCCGAGCTTCCTCAGGAGCGCGAAGCGGCTCCAGACGAAGACGAGCCGGGGGCTCTTGAGCGTCTCCTGGCCCCAACCCGAATTGGGGACAGCAGGCGAGGTCGGCTCCGATAGCAGGGGGCTGGGCACCCCTGTGTCCACGTACAACCACCGATCACGGAACCCAGCCGCGGGCTGGGGGAGTTTGAAGTCAATCCCAGAGGCCTCGGTCGCAGGCTCGGCAGCAAAGCTCATGCATGCCCAGCGTTGGCAGGGGTCGACAAGACGCGGTGAGAAGAAGTGGCGCAGCAAGGCCACCGAAGGAGGAATGCCCACCATGGCTTTGCAAACGAAGGCGAAGACCGAAAGAAGGGTGATGGACTCAGGACTTAGATGCATCAAGTGGATCTGATAATGGGAGAGCATGGCATTGAAGAAATCGGAGAAGGAGGAACCAGACCCGCCCACAAGGCGTCGGTGAAACATGGAACCTCGGTTGCTATCCTGTTGATGGAGAAGTGGGATGCGGGCCAAGCCATCGTCCTCCCGCACTCGTTGAAGACGCAGGCCAGGGCCAAGCTGTCCCTGCCTAGGCACTCTTGGTTGAGTACAGTCGACTGGCCGACAACGGGGGCCACCGATGGCGGCACACAAGACGGAGGCGTGGATTTCTCCCCTTTCTCCTTCCTCGTCGGAGTCATGGCGATGGGAAGGAGGGGGAAGATTTGAGATTGGATTGGAGGCGGGAGCCAACATGGGAAGGAAGGAAGAGCAGAAGACGCCCGAGCAACAAGAAGGGGAGCGGCTGTGTGCAACCACAAGTCCGCCTGACAAGGCGCAGAATAAGGGGGCGTGGGGGGAATAGTGCCGCCCACGTCCCATCAACCGCCACGCGGCGCCCAAGGCCGCATGCTGTTAAGGCCCGCGGCGCTTCGCCCTTGCCCTTTCGCCTCTCGGCACGGCCAAGCCCATGCGCGCCACGGGCCCGGGGGCTACTGTCGGTGTTCTAGGAACGGGGGTCCCCAGACTTGCCTGCCTGCGGCCTGCGGCGTGGCTCAAGTGGGGGCGCAACATGGCCCATCTTCATCAAGCACAAGACTCAAGACCCTTGCGAGGGGCCAAGCCTCGCGAGGTGGACGACGCGGCGCATCCTCAGGCAGCCTCCTCAGGCTGGCTCGCGAGGAGACGGAGATATCAAGGCGGGGTGCCTCGCGAGGTGCCCGTGATGCAAGCCATGACGATCGAGGGCACCAGGCGGGCGCCAGCGCGCACAGCGTCCTTCTTTCCTCTTTGGTGCAAAGGGGGCAAGCGCAGCCGCAGAGTACCAAGGCATCAGGCAAAGGTTGCCGTTTCGGTGCAACGAGACCAGGACCAAGCGGACTACGAGACGGAGGTCACCATGGAGCCCAGTACGGCGTCATCACCAGAGCCTTTCGCAGGCGAAGACCACCTTTTGTCAGGATAGATGTACCCGTTGTCCCCCTTCAAATTAGCCCGCCATTGTTGGCTCCCTTCCCGCTCAATATTTGGGAAGAGGACCAGGGCCTCTATAAATAGGGACGGCCACCCACGTAGCAAAGGGTTCGGGTCGAGCAGTTGGTTGGTCCGGCTAGCAAGTAAAGAGAGAGAGAGAGAGAGAGAGAGAGAGAAAGAGAGGGTGACCGAACTCCTCCCAGTAGTTCGTCGCCCCAGCCAAGAACAGATCCTCGCGAGGCTGTTCTTCCTTGTATTGTTCTTCATCACCAGCCCCAGGAGGCAATCCATCCACCACACACTTGAGTAGGGTATTACACCACAATGGTGGCCCGAACCAGTATAAATCTTGTGTCTCCTGTGTGATTCTTTTAGTAGTTTAGATCCTTGTGAGACGGGGAGGTTGAGGACGTGATTTCCGCGCGCACCCCAGTGTTCGAACCTTAAGGGTCTGCCGGAACCCGAAATCCGACACTGCTGCTCTCGCTCTTGCTCTTGCTTGCGATGCTGCTCCGATTTAGCTACACTTCACTCCGATGCCGCCGGGGTGAAGGAAGAACCAGCCGCAGCGGGGAGGGGGGCTCGCCGGAGAGGTATCCCACTATCTATCTTATGGTTCAGGATGGGGGCGGTGGTCGCCGGCGGTGGCAGGGCATTGGCGGGGCGGTGGCGTGGGGATCGCCGGAGAAAAATCTCAGCAGGGGGGGGGGCCTAGAGGGATGGCTGGGGCGGCGGCGAACCGACGGTGGGGAGTGTTTTCGGGGCGGGCGGGGCGGCGCACCACCGGCCACGGGGGGCTGCTGTTTGGCCGGCTGAGGGGGGTGGAGGTTGAAGATGAACCGCGGGCCCTTGATTTCGTATCCAAGGCTGCAAAATCGACTGACCAGAGATGAAAAAGCCAGTCGACCGACATGTAGCCTCACCTTGCTAGTGCGTCCAGTTTCGACAGCAAAATTCAGTTTCAACAGCAAAATTTCGTTTCGACAGTTAAGTTCAGTTTCGACAGTTAAGTTCAGTTTCGACAGTTAAATTCAGTTTCGACAGTTAAGTTCAGAGATGAGTGGCTGATTTATTTTACATCTAGCACTTTGTGGTTATGTATTTTACGTCATGTATTGGAGATGCTATTAGAATTCCACTCAGGAAAACGTTGTTCGTTGTCTCTCTTGTCCTGCTTCAGCCTCGGCGTCATACAACTCACCGGAGTTGCTCCAACGACGAAACCCTCCATCACAGCGGAGTAGTACCTCGGGCTCCATCTCCAGACGCCTAAGATCTTCTTCCCCTCCTCCGACAGCCAAGTCAGTCGGAGCATCCTCACCGGCCAACCCAATCACGCTGAGATCGACATGGCTTCGCCAAAGAGGTTGTACACTTGTTGCATCTCTTTTTACTCTACATGTTATATATATTGTCCACTGAGCACACGGATTTGTTCCTTTAGTGTCTCCTTGAAAGAAAAAACGTAGGAATTTTAATTTTCACTTCTCCTCCTTTTCAAATTCCTATTCATGAAGCACAAGACTAAGATATAGTAGCATAATAGCATTATAACCGTACATTTTCTTGTGGTTTGACTTAATCTCACCATGCTTCTTTGCATCCTATGATCTTCCAATTGTTGTGAATCAAACACCCAGATTGGCAGAAATCCTGTGTTTTTAAATTCTCTGTTTTGCACGTGCATTCCTATCCTATTCCTGTCTATTCCCTATCCCTGCATTGTTGTAATCCTCCAATTCAAATGAGCCCTTACAGAATTACTTCTCTTACAGGTAGTTGTCAAAGAAAACCTTGCGTGGTTTGTCCCGCTCCTGCTGCGCCGTCGTCCACCCCAGCTCAGCTGCTCCAACGACAGAAGGGTCCAGCACAGCAGGGATCCGGCCCCCAGACTGTCTTTCACCACCTCAGATCTTCTTCCCCGCCGCTGGCAGCCATGAAAACTGCACTACCATCATCAACCGAGCAAATGACCTCGAGGACTACACGGGTCCGCAAGAGAGGTCGCACTCTTTCATGTCTGCTTTCATTATGCATCGCTTAATACTACATGCTACTTCATCGTCATGTTCACCGATTAGACTCTGAGTCAGCTCCAAACTAATGGTCAAACTTGAGTTTTTAAATGGTTGTGGGGTACATATCGGGGCCGTTATCAATAGTATCTATCTACTATCTGGTTCATCTCCGGTGTCTACTATGAGTTTCATGTTGGGTGGGAAACAAACAGTAAAGAAGCCATTATCTGTATTTTTTAATTGAAGCCATTATCTGCCTGCTATTATTGGTTTTGGGTCTATCCACAGGTTGCTACCATCACTCTGGATTTCTGCATGCACTCCTTACATAATCTCACTATGTTTTATTCCTATGCATGTCAGTTATTGTAACAATGGAATTGAACATGTAGGGCAAAAGAGATGAGCCTTGTGTGGCAATAAAATTTCATGCAGATGTCCCTCCATGGTAGGCGCAAAGGCAGCCCCCCTCCACGCATTTCAGATTGTAATCGAGAGGAAGATGTCTGTTCTGAGGGGGATTCAGAAGGAGAAGACAACTCGTATTTACCCCCTGAGGTCTTCGCTCTAACTTGGCATGCTAATGTTGGTTATATCATGCATTTGGTGTCTTGCATTGCTTACTTTATACATCAAATATGTCATCTGGTTAGTTTAGACATCCTTTGTGCAAATGCCATCTGTTTAGTTTATTCATCATTTATGTGAATTATGCAACGCCATCTTGTTTAGCCAGGCATCATATATGTGAATTTTGCAATGCCATCCTGCTTAGCCAGTCATCTTATATGTAAATTATATCAGGCCATCCTTTTTTTCGTTACATATTACATTTGTCAACAATGTTATTACATTCAACTGCTCTTCATGTGCATCAGCCATTTGACACGGTGATGGCAAATTCTGGAGTGAAAACAAGGTCTTCAGAGCAGACTATGCTACCTGACGAAGCGCATATCTCGCTGGTTACAGATAGCTCCTCATAGGAGGATTCAGAGACAGATGACTAGTCCTATCCCCCCCCCGAGGTGTATGCTCTAACTTGGCAGGGTTATGTTGCTCATATCGTGCGTATGGTGTCTCGCATTGCTATGTCATTTGATTAGTTTAGACATGCTTTGTGTGAATGCCACCTGTTCAGTGTCTAATTACCATATATGTGAATTATGCATTGCCATCTTGTTGCAAGACAATATATATGTGAATTATACATTGCCATCTTGTTGCAAGACATTATATATGTGAATTATGCAATGCCATGCTGTTTAGCCAATCATCATGTATGTGAATTATACCATGCTATCATTTTTTATTACATGTTCCATTTGGCGACAACATTTATATATTCAATTACTCTTCCTGTGCATCAGCCATTTGAAGCGGTGATGGGAGTATCTGGAATGAAAACAAGGTATTCAGAGCAGACAATGCTACCTACTGAAGCAGACATCTTGTTGGTTACAGAGAGCTCCTCAGAGGAGGATTCAGAGACTGATGACCAGTCCTATTTTTCCCCTGAGGTCTATGCTCAAACTTGGCAGGGTTATATTACCCATGTCATGCATGTTGTCTTGCATTGCTTAGTTTTTACATCATATATGGATTGCCATCTGCTTACTTGCTTACTATATAAATCATATATTTGAATTATGTCATGCCATCATGTTTACATAGTACATACACATCATCTATCTGAATTATGGCATGGCAACCCATTTAATAAAGACATCATATAGTTATATCATCTCATCCTGTTTGGTGTTTACAGTCATCATATTTTGAATTATCGCATTCTATCCGTGAATGTATGTGAATTATGGCATGCCAACCTATTTAATAAACACATTATATAGTTATGTCATGTCATCCTGTTTACATAGTCTCATATTTTGAACTATGTCTTTCCATCTTTTTTAGTTAGCCATCATAATGTGAAATTGTGTCATGCTATCCTGTTTAGTTAGCCATCATATATGTGAAATTGTGTCATGCTATCCTGTTTGGTTAGACAACATAAATATGAATTATTTCTTGCCCTCTTTTATTCCCCACTATCCATTGCACCTGTCTATCATACAATGTCTATACTTTCAATTACTTTTCTTGCTTATCAGCCATTTGAATTGGAGAGCGTGATGGCAGTATCTAAGGGAGTAACAACACGGTCTTCAGAAAAGATAGTGCTACCAGTTGATGCAGATAGAACCATGGTTGTACTTGCCCAAGGACCAGATCCACCACACATAACCCAGACTCTCGCAGATTGTACCCCTACCCAGTTGGACAGAGAACAAGCTACACCCCTTCTAACCCCAACCCCGGCAGATAGTAACCCAGTTCCAGTTGACACAGCACCGTCTCCACCACAGAGCACCCAAACACGAGCAGTTAGTAAGGGAACTGCAGTGCCCAAAGCACGAGGACCACCACTCTGAATCCCAACTCAACGCTTAAAGGAGAAGAAGATTTGTTCTTAGGTCAGGTTCTGTAGCTATGGTTCATATTCCTTTGCTCTTGCATGACTGTATTTACTCATACCAACTATTTTCAAATTTGAAGGATGGAATTGAAACTCCAATGATGCAACAGGTATGTTTTAAACCCGTTTCTTTAACTGGTTTGCTGTTGTAACCTGCTCTATGTTGATTTCAGTTTCAATTGAATAAACAGTTATGTTCTCATGTCATGCACATTACAAGTGTTGTTATTGCTCTATAGTTACCCACACTTATATTCTGTCTATTCTGCTTTGTCTTGAACAAATATTATTTGAACTGTGTCTCTATCTTGATTTGGCAACAAAAACTAGAATGGTATAGACCATAAAGTGACCATGGTACATAGATATATGTTTGTTTCATGCTGTTATCCTGTCCACTTTACTACTGAACTCATTTACCAAAATGAGTTTCATATACAACATGGTAAACATGTGATGTGTCTGCTTGTTTCTCTTTTAGAATGCGGACAAAATATTGGAGAACAGTACCGCGTTATCCAATGGTAAAGGAAGTAATGCAGATAAGGTTCAAGATAGTGAGACATCCCTGTTGGTCTCCAAGAAAGCTGATAAAAACTATCTTGACGACAGTGAGGGAACCCAAAAGTCCTGTCTTGATGTAGTGTTTGAGTTACTGGCCACTCTGCTGGCACAAGCTCTTCGAACTCGCTGCCTGAATCAGTTCGTCTTCTTGAGTCTCAACTTTAAGTTGAAAGACATCGATCAGATGTGCTGCGACAGGAAGCTAAAGGACTGAGGAAGTCCCCGCAGAATTCAGATGCATATTTTCTGGTGCAACAACAAGCGCTGGAGGATTTAAGCACCAAACAAGAGAAAGTTAATAAGCTTGCTAAGCATCTTGCCAGCATTATGGGTACCCAGGATATTGTTTCTTCAGATCTTTTGAAGTGGTTTCAGTTCTGAATTTGTTTTGCTGTGGCGTTTATTTGCGCTGGTCGCCAACTTTGACAACCAGTGTATATGATATGCTGCTTTGTTCCCTATATTTGCACTGGTGGCGAACTTTGATGCCCAGTGGATGTAATATGTGTAATAGCCGTGATAGCCTAGCGTTAGTTGCTTGCTTATTTATTTCCTTGTTTTCTTGTTTATTTGTTTGCTTGTAGTCATTGCAGTTCTTTTTCCGCGGTTAGCTAGTGGCTGCAATAACCTATTTTTTAAAACTAGGCCACAATAACCATGGGCTAATATTTACTGTAGTGACACTGGGCCTCCTATTGGCCGTAGAAACAGTGGGCCTTCTACGGGCCGTAGAAATAATGGGCCTTCTACGGGCCATAGAAACAATGGGCCTTCTACGGGCCGCATTATCAATGGGCCTTATACGGGCCGTATAATCGATTGGCCAAACATGGGCCAAACAGACCGCATTATGGCCGTAAACAGGCTAGAGTTGGAATCGTCCGTTCATGGGCCGACCATAACGGGCCATCGTTAATAGGCCGTATTTGATGTTGCTATGAAATCGGCCCAACGTATTAACGGACCACAAACGGGCCGACTGTAACCACGGGCTGAATTTGGCCCACAAGCAGAAAAAGACAGTAACATGCCGTAAGTAAATGAATGCTGGAAATGATCCCAAGAATAAATGGGCTCTAAGAAGGCCGGAAGATAACATGGGCTGGAAACGGCCCAACGGAATAACGGGCCATTAATGGGTATAAAGTGATACATTGTTCATTACGGGCCAGTTTCACCACGGGCCGTTAATGGGTGTAAAGTGATACACTGTTCATTACGGCCCAGTTTCACCACGGGTCGTTAGTAGGCCAAGAGTTACACAGGGCCTCATATGGGCCGAAAGACGTCATGGGACATACATGGGCCAGAAGTGAAAACGGGCTGGAATCATTTTGGATGGCCCAGATGACGCTACTGGGCCTAATTCGGATAGGGTGTAATGGGCCTTGGGTTAGCGGGCTGTAAATGGGCTATATTCGAACAGGTCGTTAACAGGCTTTCCATGGACCGGCCCTCCAGCTTTTGACCAAGTCAAATGGGCCGGCCTTTTCACAGGAATGGGCCACTGTTGGGCCGTGCCACGTGTCGACGTATCATAGGCACCTTCCGTCCAATGAGTGGTTGACATCTGTCCCAACGATGAGCCGACACGTGTTTCCTCCAGCCAATGATGATTTTACACGTGGAAAATCCCCATTGGTCGGGGTTGTTAACGGGTTGTCGGATCCAAAACCCGACTCGATAGCTTAACGGCGTTCCGTTACGGTGGATGCCACGTGTCAGTCACCCTTGACGAAAGCACTTCTGTGACGCGTGATTTATCGTCATGGAAGTGGAAACTTCCGTGATGATAATTTTGGTAATGTCATGGAACACTTCTACGACGGCACATGTATGACTATCTTGATTCTGTCATAAATTTGTCATGGATGTACATACATGACAAAAAAGCGACCTACTGTGACAAACACATATCATCACGGAAGTGTATTTTTTTGTAGTGGTGGGACATCCAGCACGTGCCGTGTTTGGCACCCTTCGTCGTAAGAGTTGAAACGCTAGCATTCATCAGACATAAAAAATAATTATAAATCGGCAGTGATACTATTTTTTTGCGAACCAATCAGCAGTTATACTATACCACACGGTTTCCTTGCTCCTCAATATCGGAAAGAATACTTCCGTTCGCCAACATGTGGGACGTCGACCATCCTGGTCCACTTGCCATGCACGCATAACTCCAAGGGAGTCACCCAGGTCGTCGTGCCGCAGTAACAATGACTAATGAGCCGTCAAATCACAGGCCCACTTCCCACTTTGAAGTTGCTTGGATGAAGGAACCATCATGACTTCCTTGAATTCCGCTTCTTGAAGAAAACTACTGTACCAGCAGTACTGCTAGCTACAGTACTTACTCCAACAGATTCCTCCATTCGTTCATAGGATAGGAATATGAAAATCATAGGAAGTGAGATGACATGCATCTCAATTCCTATAGAGAAAGAGATGCCATTTGATGCTTAGGATAGGAATTTTTACATTTAGTCTAGGCTAATGTACTGGTAATTTTCTCTAAAAACTACAGTAGTAACTAGTAGTACTGGTACATGCTCGTACTCAGACACACACACACACACACTACTACTACTACTACTACTACTACTACTACTACTACTACTACTACTACTACTACTACTACTACTACTACTACTACTACTACTACTACTTCTCACATGCTGGCCAGACGTCATCGTTCTCCTTCCTGGCTTTGTCGGCGACACCCCACCGTGCTTGGATCTCCGCCGACCTCTCTGCAGCAGCGCGTGCGTCCTTTTCTTTCTTGCGGCGGCGGGCCTCTCTTTTCTTGAGTGCTTTCTGACTTTTCCGCTCCCTCTATGCGGCTTTGGCCGCCTCTTTCTCTACCGCCCATTCGGCCTTGGCATCTTCAAATTCTTCCCACATAGTTGTGAGGTCGCGAGCGGCGATGAACTCGGCACGGAGGGATGCCATCGCTCCCCTACCATTTTTGTGTGCGGTCGTGGGCGGCGTGGAACTCGGCGCGGCGGGATGCCATCACTGCCTTACCGGTTAGTGTGCGGCGTGGTGGCATGAACGACGCTTGGTGAGAGCTCTGGGGTGGAGTGGCCGGACAACCGTATAGTGCATTAGTTTGTCAAGAGCTCAAGGACAGAAGACAAAGCAAATTTGGATTCCCCTTCAATCCTGGTCATTTATTACCGAGTAAAATGCATTGGCGGTCATCGAACTTGTCTTGATAGCTCACTTTGATCATTGTATACGAGATATGGTGATTATACAGTCACTGGCTCAGCGTATAGCTTCGTATTTGTCTGGTTGACCAGTCAAACAGTCCGCATGCGCCTCATCAGCTTGTGTTCTTTATCTATCTACGCGGGACTACCTGTCAATGGAGAAAGAAATACTGTAAAAACCAAAATTATGCTAGAGTTCGGACCGCTTCTGGAGCCCGCTCTCACCGCCCTGGCCCCTCAAGACGCCAGCTGCCCGCCGCATGCATGCATAGCAAGTAGTACTCCTTATGTGGAGGAGAGAGAGGCATTGACAAAGTCAAGGAGTGGGCTCTATAAGAGCCCGTCTCTACACGTGCTCCTAGGTATAAAAAAATAATTCTAAAAAAGGCATAAAAAACAATTGTGTCTTAAAAAAGAAAGGTAAAAAACATTTGAGAGGAAATAGATAGAGAGAAAGTGAGAAAAAGCTGTAACCTGGGCATTACATGAGCAAGGAGGGAGTGGTGCACATGCCAAGTTCACTGGGCTGCCGTGTTTCACACTCCTCCGTCGTAATAGTGGAGACAATAGCTTTGATAAAAAAATAAACAATGAATACTCGTTGCTCGTCCTCTATATCGGAAAGAATACTTTCATTCGCCGACATGTGGGACTTCGACCATCCTGGTCCACCTGCCATGCACAAAATTATCCTGGTCTACCCCGGTCGTATCGCAGGCCCAACCTTTCCCACGGTAAGTTGTTCGGACGAAGGAACCATCATGACTTCGTTGAATTCCGCTTCTTCAAGAAAACTTACTATACCCGCAATACTGCTACCACACGCGAAGACTGGACGGCACTGTAGCACGTCATATCACTGAGACCCACTAGGCCAAACTAGCCCACCTAGGTCATCTATTTTGGAACGGAGGGAGTATGTATCTGCACTGCTATGATTTTGTGTTGCACGTCATATCACTGAAACCCACTAGGCCAAACTAGCCCGCCTAGGTCATCGATTGCTAAGCCTACAATTTTAGGAGCTAGGGCTATTGGTCGACCGACGAGGGATAAGTATAAGCGTACCACGAGCTCATCAGCCCCAACGTTTCTCTTCGGTGAGTGTTTTGCAAGTACTATAGCTCGCACAGTAGCTAGCCTACTAACACCAAGAATCATCAAACAAGCCCTGCTGATATGACAAACAGGTCAAAATTACATCTAATCATGCCATATATTACATCAAAAGCTGGTGAGGATACATCTGTTTCCATAACTCGGAGAGGGTTCGCATGATTCACTATCAAACAAAAGTAGCAAGATCCGCCCACACAAGACAGTGCACTAGCCCTAAGATGGTTTGATAACACGCATCGTTCTGGTAATTAAACACAGGGCAATGCAAACTACCCTGAAGGATTAGCACGACCAACTATTTCTTGTCATCGATCTCTCGGGCAATGACCACAACACGGACGGCGGCATGGGAATCGATTTCTGGGGCGATGTCCGCAGGACTGACCGCGACATCGGAATCGATCTCTGGGGCGATGCCCACAGGATGGACAGCGACATCGGAATCGATCTCCGGGGTGATGCCAACAGGACGGGCCGACATCGGAATCATCAAGGACGTCCACCAGCACCTGCACAACCCTAACATATTAGCAAGCACATTGCAAATAATCAAAAACCACAACTATGGTAATAAGCCATTATTTTTTACCTTGTGGAGCTCACCGGGGGATCTCAACCCTCCGGTGGCCATCTCCTCGTCCTCGATGGGGGCCATCACCTTGCCAGGGGAATACTGCTTCTCAACGGCAACTATCTCCTCAAACTCGGTCTTGAGCCTCACATAGGTGGCAATCAGAGTTCCTGGGGTAGGCATGGCGGGGCCCTTGCTGTTCTTCCAACTTCATTTGAGGAGTTCGTCCGCCGACGTCCTCAACTCTTTGGCCAATGCTTATTTCTTGGAGTTCTTCGTCTCCATGGGTTGGCCCGCCAACATGGTCAACTCGTTGGTCGGTGCTCTTCCTAGAGATCGCTGTCTCCAGTGGGTTGTCCGCCGGCAACTCTTTGCCTAGTGCTCCAGGATCCATCAATGAACTGACAAACAAAAAGCAATCGAAAGGAAACCACAATCAATGAAAACGGGAAAAGAATAGGATGTGAGAATCGGTCAGTGCTTCGCAAAAAGAAGATTCTTGGAATGAAAATATAGCAGCATAACTAATTCTCCCACCTTTCCTTCATTGGTACAGAAGAAAAATGGCAGAAGTGAGTAGCCTGGAGTGAGGTTTTCTTCAATAAAGGGAAGAAAGGGCTTGAACGAGCGTTCCAGTGAAATGGTGGTTGCTTCGTCCAGTCCAACTTGGAGGCCACCTTACCACTGCTGGTAAAGGTGTGGGTTTTGTGATATGCCGGGTCATGACAGCCACACCGGGATTACAGGTGAGTCTCGACTATAGCACCTCGCTGTAATTTGGTGGATGGCACGTGGGCTCGGATGCTTTGAAATGTCCCGCATGTAGATAGAGCGGCTAGTCATATAGGAGTGCTCAATATTGTGCACCACGACCAAGGCGGAGAGGAAAACGAGAGAACTACGTAATTAATGCATGAGTTTAATTAGGGTAGTTTTGTAAAGTACGAGATACATTCCTCCAATCGCAAAATGCCTTGGTTCACGAGATTTGAGATTTGAGCCCTATAAACCGGAAGGGGGGGAGTACTGGACACGGTGTAGTCTAGTCACTTGTTGAAATCTCTAGAAAGGCAAATACTCCTTTCCGGTTTACAGGGCTATACTACTCCCTCCGTCTAGGTGTGTAAGTCACCTTACGAAAACCAAATAGTCCCAAAACACTTAGGCGCGGTGCATTAACTTCTACCTTGTTTCTTGTTTCTTGACATATCAACCAATAAGAGATAAGAGGTGTGCATGCTTTTAATGACTTGCAATGGCTAGTTCATTGCATGCAATGCTATTAATTAGCAAATAAACATTAGTGAACCCAGGAGGAAACGGTGCTAAGTGCATGGACCTATGCAGAATGAGTATCAACCAATGGATAATGGAGTTTAATTGTTAAACAATAGCAATTTTGTCTCATGCAAGAGCCTGGCTAGTACTCCAAGGAACCGCACCACGCGAGCGTTGGCAACTGCCACGTTCGGGTTGCGCTTGGCTCTTCGCCTCTTCTAGAAGACGAACAATAATGATGTTACTCCTACTTCTACAGTATCGAATCCACTGCTGCATGTACGTTCACCTCGTGCGGGAGGGATAGCGAAAGCTTCAACTTACTGCTCCTGCCTTTGCGTCTATGACAGGTGGGCCCAACAGGTGGTTGGCCCTCCTGTCATGCAGCCAAAGGCAGGTGCAGTTAAGGCACCGGAGCTCAGTCCGCGAGGGAGAGGGCGTTGTAGTAATCAAATTTCTCGGTCTTGTATGAGTTGACGAAGATAGGGGTTGCTTGCTTGCTAGGGTTGCTCACTACATATATATAGGCCGGAGCCTCCGCGCTTGCTTGCTAGGGTTGCTCTATTCGCACACTCTCATCCTCTCCAGATTTAAACAAGATAGGGGTAGTAACACTGTCTTTCTCCCTTCAAAAAACATTGGCTTTCTATCCTCACCGCTGGTTACAGATCCAGACGTATCCCCCTCCACTGGTGAAGGGGAGGAGGGGCAGCGTTTAGGCCGTCATCGACAACGAGGGAGGAGACCCACTGCCGGTCGCACCGTTATCTCTGGTCGAGCGCCGACGCGGGAGGTCCTCCGATCCCTTTGTCGTTGCCTGTGAGCGGATCCGGCCTCCCGCCGCCCACCTATCCAAATCCCGACGACCTTTAGGTATATCTTCGTTCGAAACCGCCTTAGCTCTCCTTCCCCAGGTCGCTACGTCGCTGCATGTGCATCATTTTCTACCTCTCAGCCCCTCTCGATCGGATGGTCCAAAGTCATATTTTTTTCTTCTATTGTTAGAGGTAAAGCTACTTCATGGAGTCGAATCTTGTACTCCCTCTATTCGAAAATACTTGTCATTGAAATGGATGTATCTAGATGTATTTTAGTTCTAGACACATCCATTTTGATGACAAGTAATTCCGGACAAAGGGAGTACTTGGTTCAAACAAGAAATAAAGTGGGGGTGGGGGAATTTAGTATGTACATCGGACTTGGTACAAACAGGAAGGAAAGGGGGTGAAAGTAGTACAGACTGGTCATCCAACCGGTCTTTTGGTCGAAAAGGGAAATATAGGGGTAACGCTGTACACAGTGGTATGACCAGGACTAGATTTGCTATCCACACATAGGAGTAGGTGGCTAGAGTGAACAAAAATGGGACCAATGCAGATATGTTTCTTGGATGTTTGTTTCTCGGGGCAACAAACTATGAATCACCACTTTATGCCCCTGTCTACGTACATGGTGCTGGACTGCTGGTGCACCCACTGTTATAAGCCATGACAAGTTTGGCAAAATGTTTTTGCCTATCATTGTTTGAGACTCTGACTGTTTCCTCTGTGCCTTTTTGTGCAAACAGGGATATCCAATTCACCTGGTTGCTGTTGTGACCTTTTGGTGCACTGCACAAAACTCTTCTTAAAAGAAGTGACTTTTGTGCTGTTTAACTGGAATGTCAAAATGGAACAGTTGGTTCATTTTGGTGGAACTGCACAAAGGGATATCTGTGTTCCAATCCTCATCATCCATATTGGCGCCATAACCTTCCTTTAGGTAAGAATGATATTTATTGCATGTGTTCATCTCTATTTTCCGACTGCCATGAGAAAATAATGTTGTTTTTACTAGTACACTTGTACTCCCTCACTGACAAAACCAATTCTGAATTAGAAGGCCAATCATGTACTTGGTTTCACCAACTGGTGAGGAGAAAGAGAAACAGAGCATGAAGAGGAAGAAGAAGAAGAATAAACAGTGCCAAGGCGATCTTGCAGAAGCCAGAGGCCTCAGTCGAGGCCATTCAAGGGCTCCGGCAACGACTACCTTACATGTGAGACGATCCTCCAGGGAGCCCTTCCACTTCTGCTGTCTCACTTAATTAATTAGGAGTACTTAAGTACCACTAATTTATTACTGCCTATTTTTCCTGTTGGAGTTAAACAAATCTTTAGTAGGACCCTATGTTGAATCATGTACGTGTGTATGTTTGTCTATGGAGGTGAATCATGTGGTGGAGCATGGAGGGAATATTATTAGTGTCATGACATAATAGTGCTATTGTTTTGCATGTCAATTTATTGCCATTGGTTCAATGAGGCAATGTTTTGCGTATTGTCCATCATGAATTTGATGCTACTGGTTGAGTAATATGCTAATGTCTTCCTATCCTTTCTCACTAAGATAATGAAGGTTTCACCTTGTTCCTACTTGTGCAAACAGGGATCATCTTGTGCCAATCATACATTAAATGGAACTGCACAAGACAATACAATGAACTGTATCCTAGCCAGTGCTTTAACTCTGCCGGAAGTTCTTGATAATCTTTCGATATAATCTCAGCACCGGTAAACAAGAGTGATTTCAACCATACATTTGAAGTGCACAAAAATATATACAATTGTGTGATTCCAGTGAGTGCTTTATCATCTCTTATGGGACTACATGAATAAGCTTTTTTTCTCAGGTTGGTACGGGCCTAAGGCCTTCATCCATATTAGTTTGCTGTCATCTCTATTTGTATCGTGCTACTGTCATGAGAAACTCATTTATCTTTGCACGTTAAAGTTTTGCAACCTATGATAAATGGCAATGCTTTGAGTGTTGAGTTGAGATAATTGGCACTGATTAAATAAACTAATACCTCTCTTTAAGCAAAACTACTATGTTGCTAACTTTACCCATTAAGATAATGAGGGTGCTTCTATTTGTTAGTGTATGTTTCATAAACTAGTCCCACTATTACAGTAATCTCACTCTCTCAATATATGTGCCAACATGGATGCTCGATTTTGGTGGAACTGCACAAAAACTTTGGGTGCTTCATTGCCTCGACAGCTTCCGTCCTTTCCTGTCAGTTGCTAAACTCTGCATGCTTTCTTCATTTGCTGTCAGTCGCTTGGTTTATCTCGGCTTCCAGTCAAAGGAAATAGTAATTGATATGCTACCTCACACAGGTTGGTACTAGTCTTTATGCTGATTATTGTGCCTGTCATATGTTTTGGTAATTTGGTATTGTGCTACTATTTGCCGATTTCATAAAGGAGTAATTTGGTGCCTGAACTCACAGGAAAATCATTACATCGGGTGATTTCAATAGAACTGCACAAAATGATCAGATGGACAGGTACTTATGTTGCTGCTATGTACTCCAAAGTTCACTTAGACAAGCATCGATGTTGACAAGAAGTGCCTATATTCATTCGAGTATCAACCGGCATCAACCAATTGTCAAACTCCAAGTGTTAGGAGAGTGAACGCCAAAAATATTGCTTGGTGCATAGCCCAGAAAAACGCAGTCCAGTCTTTGGTCCCAACTTGTGCCTTTTGGTTATCGGCACATATGGTAGAGAACTATATGGCATGGAGTCTAAAGATTCCAGACAAGTTGGTTGACGCGTATATTCATCTGGCCAAGGATGCTCCATTTCAGTTGAACTGCACAAAAAATTTGGGTGGTTCATTTTCTCAACCGCCTCCTTTCTCGTCTTCAATGTAGAATTTTGCCGAGATACAAGACCAAGATGACCCAGTAAATTGGTTGGATGAAAGTAGTGGCCAAGTTGCTCAAACATCCCTCGGCACGAGGCCACTATTTGAGGATAAACCTACAAGCAAAGTTCAGATTGTCTGTGCTGCCTCTTATGTACTCGAAAGTTTACTCGTACAAGAACTAATTTTAGCAAGAAGTACCTCCGATTGAACACCATTTACCAGTCTATACCCTGGGTAATTAAAGTTCGTCCATGGATCATATTGGTTGTGATCTCAATCATTTGGATGCATAAACATACTGAACATGTGTATATCTGAATCTTTTTGTAAATTATGTATGAATATTGTCGTGTGATCAATCAATCATTTGGATGCATAGATATGCTGAGCTTGTGTATATATGAATCTTTTGAGTTGTTGATTGTGAATGTTGGCTATGGATATGAATGTGTCCTGTGAACCTGAGTTTGATATGAATGTTTACCTTTTCTGTTGTATTTGTGTGTGAACTTGTTAGTATGCCTACTGTGGGGTATAAAACGCAGATCTCTTATAAAAGTAATGCTGTGTCCAATTTATGTTTTCCCTTCTAACCACATTATATATATTTATATTATTACTATTATCATATATTTTATATAGACTTATATATACATTATAAAAAGATCCCAACTTATAAAAGTAAATGTTTAACGGAAGTTGGCAAGGAAAATCCTGGTTGTTTTTGACTCATAGGCAAGGAAAATCCTGGTGATTGCGTACAAAAGCTTGCAAAGATTTTAAGGACCAATTTAATAATAACGCGCTCATTTTTATTTTGAGCAATAACTCGCTAATTTCTTAATTGTATATATATATATATAATGTGCCTCTCCGGTTTATTCTTTGATATTAATTTCTCCTTCTAACATAACATTACACTCCCTCCGTCCGAAAATACTTGTCATCAAAATGGACAAAAAGGGATGTATCTAAAACTAAAATACATCTAAATACATCCCTTTTATCCATTTTGATGACAAGTATTTCCGGATGGAGGGAGTATATATAACGAGCCCACCTAATACGTGTATTTCAAGGAAGTGCAAATGGGCTGGGATTTCTTAGAAAATATAAATGGGCCTGATTGACGCGAAATTATTTGTTCACCCAGCCCAGCAAATGGACTGTACATTCTAGAAAACATGGGTTAAATATATGCCACATTTTTGCAGGCTGACATGCGGGCCAATAGGTCGAAGCCTACGCAGGGCGTTGTCAACTTGGTCAACAAATGTTGTGTCATCCACAGCCATTGGATTTATATCCAACGGCCGGCATGCACCTTCAATCTCTCGTCTTCTTCCTCCAGCGTCGCCGGGACCGCCTGGTCCGGCCTCCGGTGGCTAGTGGCTCTGCTTAGCACGCATCGCTGCGAAGCGCTACCCCACCGCCGGCCAGGCTATCCCTCGACACCTCCTGTTATTCTCCACAGACTACAGCCCCACGCCGCAACAGAACCAGTTATAACCCTTCCCCTCCTCTCAATCTGCGACTCCACTGCCATGTTTTCCCATCTACGAGTCGTTCCCGTCCGGGGCCTCGCCGTCGTCCACCGCCTCGCTGCGTTCGGTGCGGCGTGGTCAACAAACGAGAGTCATCGGAAGAGGACTTTACGTGGAGAGCCCGACGGCTGGGACCCATGAGGTCCATGGTCGCACGCAAGGAAAGTTACTCCTTATTAAGCTGAAAAAAATGTTTCCTCCACCTGACAGCTGGGACCCACCGGCTGTATCTTCGCACGGAAGGAAGGTGCCTCCTTGTTTTGCGAAAAAAATTATTCACCCCGTTGACAGCTAGGACCCGTCAGATTTGGTGACTAACTTGTGGGCCTACTAAGCGGACGTGTACGCACGGCTTTGTCAACTTAATCAACAAATGATTCTAGCGATTGGACCGTTGGATGTTAATCCAACAGCTGTGCTCCTTCTTCAACCTCTGTTCTTGCTCCTGTCTCGCGTGGGCGGCACCACGGCTGTGCTACCGCGCACCTGAACCAGTGAAATTTCCCACTCCTCTCCATCTGCGACTTCACTGCAGCTTAATAAATAGTAACGTCTTTGGTTTTAGCCTGGTTTTCTGTAGATTAACCAGGCAATTCTCTTCTTCTTAATTAATCGACGAGGCAATTCTTTTGCCTCCGTTTCAAAAATAAATAAATAGTAACGTCTAACTGAGCCAGTTAGTTAGATGCGTACACTTGGTGTAGTAGGATCTTTATTTAGTTTGATGCATACACTTGTTCTTTTTTGGTAGCCCTTTTGTAATGATGGCTGATGTTTGGTTTGGAAGATAGAGTTGTGTCTTCACTCTTCTGGCCTGCTTACTGCTTCTGTTGCACCCCCAGCCCTGGTTGCTACTGCTGCTGTTTTCAATGTACAATCGGTAATATATTTCGTCTGTTAGTTGAATAAATGTGTTGTTAGAACGACAAACACAATGTTTTGGAAGTCGTTGCACGGTTCGATCCTTTAGTGCCCCGTACCGTACATAGCGCATACTATTTGTCATATGGAAAACATTTTTTTTGAAACTCGGAACACATTTTCCACTTGTTGATAACATGTAGCCCACTGATGAAGGCCCAATAGAGAAGCCCATAATTAACTGGAAGGGAGGCTCTCATATGAATCCGACCAAGGTACATGCTCATGGTCTCCTAAACATAAATAAGTAAATAAATAGATAAATAAATAAAGCTAAATGCTCAGGCACCAGTTCTTTGGGAAAATAGGTAGCCCAGTTTTTTTTTGAAGAATACCCAAGTTAGGCCTATTTATTTTCTCCAAATTACTGGGCTGCAAATCTTTCAAGACGAGGAGGGATGCATTCCAGCCTGGCTTAAGAGTATGGTCAATGTCTGTTAAAAGTAATATCAAAAGGGGTTGAAAATTCTAAAAAAAACTATAGCAAATGGGATATAAGTTTCTTTTTTTGTTTTTGTTCTTCACTGATATCTTATACGTATTTCATTGGATTTAACATGACATAGTACTAATTTATTTTTAAATTTGTTTTAGTATGGCTATTAATTTTTGGATTAAGAATATTTCATTCCCCAGCAAAAATTTGTGAATTTTCAAAATTTCCCACATATTTAGTTAATTTTTTGACCCTGGTATTGACCAGAAAATGGCCAGGAATTCTAAAAATGGAAAACGGGCTGCAATAAATTCCATATGAATTAGAAAATAAGTAAAAATTATAAAAATAATAGCAAATGGGTTGTACATGCCACAGATTTCGAGGCTGACTTGTTTACACAAGGCTTTGTCAGTGAACACACGATTCTAGCAGGAGTTAGTGTTGGATGTCCATCCAACGGCCGACGTGCTTCTTCAATCTCTGATCTTCCTGCTCCAGCCGCCTAAACTAGCGCCGGCGGGACTGCCTGCTCCCTCCTCTTGTGGCCCGCTGTGATGCCGCGTAGGCTTCCTCGGCCCACCCTACTCCCTCCGCTGGCCTGGCCGCACACAATCAACTGCCTCCTTATTATGCGAAAAAATTGATTCCTCCCACTGACAACTGGGGCGCACCGGTCGGGAGGCTGACCTGTGGGCCTACTAAGTTGACGCGTATGCAGGGCTTGTCAACTTAGTCAACAAACAATTCTAGCAGCGGTAACCATTGGATTTGAATCGAACGATCCTACTACTTCTTCAATCGCCGCTCTTCCTGCACCAGCCGCCCAAACCAGCGTCGGGGAGACCGCCTGCTCCTGCCTCCAGTGGCCGGCTGTGCTGCCGATGAGGCCTCATTGCCCCTACTACTCCCACCGCTAGCCAGGCCTTGCGGCGACGGCAGCCTCACCCCGCAGCTGAACCAGTGAACCCTCGTACTCCTCTCCGCATGGGCATCCACTGCCGCGTCTTCCCCGGCTCCGCGTAGTCCCCTTCCTAGGCCTCGCCGTCGTCCACCGCCTTGGTGCTCTCGGTGCGGCGTGGTCAACGTGGTCAACGACATTCGATTGGAAGAATACTGTACGTGGAGAGGCTGACAGCTGGGTGCAAATCTTTCAAGACGAGGAGAGCTTTCATTCGGCTGGCCGAGAAAATGGCCCATCAGTAATGAGAAATGGGTTGTACATTTTTAAAACACATCAAACAAGCAATTAGTTTCAAATATCTTTTTTTTTCATTTCGAGATTTGAAATTACATTAATTTTATGCGTGGAGAATTTGTTGGATTTTATATTCATATACATTTATTTTTAAAATTAGTTTGAATGTGAGTCAAAATTTTGGGATTAAAAACAGTTCGGACCGAACCGAAATATGCAAAATTTTGTATAATTTTTTAACCATGGCCACAATATGGGCTGTAATGCTAATAAAAAGAATACGGGCTCCAAAAAAACCTTAATAATTAGCAAATGGGTTATAAATTATTAGAAATAATGGCAGATGGGCTGTATGCTGTTTTCACAGATTTGAGGCTTTCCTAACAAAAAGGTTGAGGCACAAGCAGTGACTGTTGGATGGTCATCCAACGGCCGTCGTGCTTCTTCAATCTCTGCTCTTCCTGTTCCAGGCGCTCAAACAGGTGCCTGCGGGACTGCCTGCTCCCTCCTCCACGCGGCCGGCTCTGCTGCCGCGCAGGCCTCACCACCGCACCGTACTCCCATCGCTGGCCTAGCCATCCCTCTACTCACCCACATCTGTTGTTATTCTCCGGCGACGGCAGACGAACCAGTAAACCCTCGTATATTCGTACTCCCCTCCGCGTGGGAAACAACTGCCGAGTCTTCCCTGCCTCTGTGTCGTTCCCTTCCTAGGCCTCGCCGTCGTCCACCGCCCTGGTGCTCTCGGCGCGGCCTGGTCAACGTGGTCAACGACCAACATGCATCTGAAGTGGACATTACGTGGAGAGGCCGACAGCTGGGTCCACGGCCGCACGCAAGGAAATGCCTCATTATTACGCGCAAAATAATGATTCCTCCACCTGACATCAGGGACCCAATGAAAGGGCCTCTATATTTCGCGAAAAAAACATTACCGCCGCTGACAGCTCGGACCCACCAGCTATATCTTCGCACGCAAGGAAGTGCCTTCTTATTACGCACAAAAAATGAATACTCCCCCTGTTAGCTGGGACCCAGTATAGTGGTAGGCTGACTTGTGGGCCTACTAAATTGACGGGGACGGAGGGCTTTGTCAACTTAGTCAATATGCACGATTCTAGCTCCAGTGACCGTACGATGTCCATCCAACGCCCGTAGTGCTTCTTCAACCTCTGGTCTTCTTGCTCCAGCCACCCAAACCAACGCCAGCCGTGCCTCGTGCTCCTGCCTCCCGTGGCCGGCTGCAATGCGGCGGAGGCCTCACTGCCCCTACTACTCCCATCGCTAGCCAGGCCATCCCTCTACTCACCCACACCCCATGTTATTCTGCGGCGATGGCAGCCTCACACCGCAGCAAACCAGTGAACCCTCGTACTCCTCTACGCGTGGGCATCCACTGTCGCGTCTTCCCCGGCTCCGTGTCATCCCCTTCCTTGGCCTCGCCGCCGTCCACCGCCCTGGTGCTCTCAGCACGGCGTGGTCAACGTGGTCAAGGAACGGCTTCCATTGGATGTGGACTGTACGTGGAGAGGCTGACAGCTGGGTCCATGGCCGCAACAAGGAAGTGCCTCCTTATTACGTGCAAAATAATTATTCCTCCACCTAACAGCGGGGACCCACCGGACGGGCCACCGTATTTCGCCCCCTGACTGCTGGGACCCACCAGCTACATCTTCGCACGCAAGGAAGTGCCTGACAGTCGGGACCCACCTGGTCGAAGCATACGTAGCGTTGTCATTCTGGTCGCAAACTTCTACGTACATATATACTGGTGGATGTAGAGGCGTGCACGTGTCGTAGTGGAGGCGGCCAGGGTGCAACAAAGAAAATACAGCCACGTATGTGTACATACGGGCGGGGTCTCGAACGCCTACCCGCGCATACGTACGACCAGGGCTCGTGTACATGGCTGGGTCGGAACGGAGAAATAGCGTCGTGGTCATGTTCATGGGGAGGCAACGGAATGCGTCGTGTTCATCGGGAGGGCTTGGATGGAACAGGCGATGGAAACGACACCTGACATACCGCAGAATGGAGGAAACGGCCTTGTGTTCGACCGGCCACGTTCAGAACGGGATCCTGTTCATCGGGAGGGGTCTGGCGTACCGCAAAACAGAGGAAACGGACCTCCTACGGTCGAAACGGGGGTCCTGTTGATCGGGAGGGGTGTGGCGTACCGCAAAACGGACGAAACGGACTTGTGTTGGAGCACTACGGTCGAAACGGGGGTCCTGTTCATCGGGAGGGGTGTGGCGTACCACAAAACGGGACTCCACGGGATACTGTTCATCTCCACCGTCGACCCCCTCTAGCCTCCACAAGCTACTGTTCATCCACTGTCGACCTCCTAGCCTCCACCTGCGACTGTTCATCCACGGGCTCCTGTTCATCCAGCCTCCACCACGCGCTACTCCATCGGCTACTGTTCAACCAGCCCTCTCCACGGGCTCCTGTTCAACCACCCCTCCACGGGATACTGTTCATCCTGCCCTCCACCATCTATTGTTCATCCTGCCCTCCACAGGGTGGTCCTGTTCATCCAGCCCTCCACGGGGTCCTGTTCATCCAGCCCCAACCGACTCGATCGATCGGGGTCCTGTTCATCCAGAGGCAACACCACGGGGTCCTGTTCATCCACCCCCACGGGGAACTGTTCATCCAACCCCCCCCCCCAACGCTCACTGTTCATCCAGAGGCAGCATCGATCGGCTTTAGTTAGCAGCAGTAGCGAAGGAATCGCTCGATCGGGTTCAGTAACGCGTAGCCTGCAGTGCAATCGCTCGGGTTCAGTTAGAGCCCAACGCCTCGCTCGGGTTCAGTTAGAGCCAATGCCTCACACACATGCGTGTACGTGTATGAGAGAAGCGCGCATCGCTCGGCCCCTGACCTCCCACCGTAACCGGGAACTCCTCGAAATTTCCCTCCCCCTCGCTTCTACCACGGTTTTTTCCGTCATGGACGGCCCAAAGAATGTCATGCAGCTACGTCTCCGGCCCGCCTAGGATGAAAAGCCCATTTTCTGTCATGATTTTTTGTCATAAAATTAGGAGCCCACCACATCTATGATGATACCAGGTTTTGTCACAATTATCGTCATAGAAGTGTCATATGTATGACAGATTTTTTTTGTTCGTCCCAAAATGTCACAGATGTGTCTTTTTTTGTAGTGTATGTTGAGTAATGAAAATGATTGGACACTTCCCGAACCAACTCCTAAGCCAACTCCGAATAAAAGGGGTATTCTATTTCTCAGTCCTGAAGATATGCAAGAGGCAAAGAAATCTATGAAAGAAAAAGGTATTAAAGCTGAAGATGTTAAGAATTTACCACTTATTGAAGAGATACATGGTCTTTATAACCCGACACATGTAGTAAAGGTAAATTCTCTCTATAGATTTGATGAAGGTGATATTCCTCGTTATAAGTCTGCTAGCCAATGCTTAGATGAGTTTGATAATTTTATTGTTAAACAAGAAAACTTCAATGCTTATGTTGGTAGACAATTGAAACGTAATGCTGATATGCTTGAACACTTGAGTGATTATATGGCTAGTGTTAAAGGTGAACTTAAACTTATTAGTAAACATGCTTCTATGGTTACCACTCAAGTAGAACAAGTACTTAAGGATCATAATGATTTTCTCAATGAATTAAATAATAAGAAAAATGATAATGTTGTTAGAGTTATGACTAGAGGGGGTAAAATGACTCAGGAACCTTTGTATCCTGAGGGCCATCCTAAGAGAATTGAGCAAGATTCTCAGAGAACTAATGTTGATGCACCTAGTCCTTCTAAGAAGAAGAAGAAGAAAAATGATAGGACTTTGCATGCTTCTAGTGAACCTGTTGTTGACACACCTAAGAATCCCAATGATATTTCTATCTCTGATGCTGAAACACAATCTGGTAATGAACATGGACCTAGTGATAATGTTAATGATGATGTTCATGTTGATGCTCAACCTAGCAATGATAATGATGTGGAGATTGAACTTGCTGTTGATCTTGATAACCCACAATCAAAGAATAAATGTTATGATAAGAGAGACTTTGTTGCTAGGAAGCATGGTAAAGAAAGGGAACCATGTGTTCAGAAACCCATGCCTTTTCCTCCTAAATCATCCAAGAAAAAGGATGATGGGGATTTTGAGCGCTTTGCTGAAATGATTAGAACTATCTTTTTGCGTATGCGTTTGACTGATATGCTTAAAATGAACCCTTCTGCTAAATACATGAAGGATATTGTTACTAATAAAAGAAAGATACCAAAAGCTGAAATTTCCACCATGCTTGCTAATTACACTTTTAAGGGTGGAATACCAAAGAAACTTGGAGATCTAGGAGTACCAACTATACCATGCTCCATTAAAAGAAATTATGTTAAAACTGCTTTATGTGATCTTGGAGCCGGTGTTAGTGTTATGCCTCTCTCTTTATATCATAGACTTGATTTGAATAAGTTGAAACCTACTGAAATATCTTTGCAAATGACTGATAAATCAACTGCTATACCTGTCGGTATTTGTGAGGATGTGCATGTTGTGGTTGCAAATGTTACTATTTTAACGGACTTTGTTATTCTTGATATTCCCGAGGACGATAGTATGTCGATTATCCTTGGTAGACCCTTTTTGAATACTGCAGGGGCTGTTATTGATTGCAACAAATGTAGTGTCGCTTTTCATGTTAATGGTAATGAGCATATGGTACACTTTCCGAGGAAACAACCTCAAGCCCACAGTATCAATTCTACTGGAAAAATTTCAACAATTACTATTGGAGGTTTTCAATTTCCTCTTCCTACTTCCAAGAAGAAATATGATATTCTTATTGTAGGGGATGTGCATATCCCCGTTGAGGTAACCTAGTGTTATTCAAAATTTCTCCGGTTTCATGCAATTCAGAATGAGTTTGTTAACAAGACTTGATCAACCTTATTAATGGATTCCTTTTGATGAGCAAGAGATGGATGAAGTTAGAAAGCACAACCTGTACCCTCTTTTTACTTTTTGTTATTTATATTAAATAAAGCAGAAATAGTATTTTCTGTCTGTTTTCTGAATTATCCTTGCAATAAAAAATACCCCGAAAATAAATTTATCCAAATGCCCTGGAAATGAAATATGATTTTTTTCCAGAATATTTAAAAGTTATTGGCACTGAGAACACATCAGGGGGACCCACCATGTGCCCACGAGGGTGGAGGGCGCGCCCACCCCCTGGGCGCGCCCCCTACCTCATGGACCCCATGTGGGTCCCCTCCACTTATCCTTGCACCCACACACTTCGTCTTGCTCCAAAAAAATCACCCACCAACTCAAACCCGAGTTCTAGCTCATCTTGCTACCATTTTCGATCTCCTTGATAAAAGCTCCATTCACAAAACTACTTTGGGTGGTTGTTCTTCCGTATGTGACTCCTGCAATGGTTTGTTCTAGTGCTTTATTTATTGCAAATTTTTGCTGCTTAGGTGACCCTGTTCTTGAGCTTGCATGTCAAATTTATGTGGTCAAAAGTAGTTTTTAATGCATGATATGGCCTCTAGGCACTTGTAGGAGTAGTTGCTATCAATCTTGTTGAGGTTGGTTCACTTTTATTTTTAAGTTACTAAAAATTTCAGTAATTTTCAGAAAAAGATGAAGAGATTCTTGAGGGGCTCATCGAGCCGAAGCGCTAAGGATAAGCAAAGTGAAGAGAATAAGAAGCCCAAGTATAATCTCCCTCGTACTGCGGAGGTTCGGCCGTGTGAATGGCCTTGTGATGAGTTCTTGAGAGAAGTCGGGATTTATGAAGATTTTTATTATTTGGCTGAGAATGCAGGCCTCACCGACTTCCTCCATGACCAGCGCGAACAGTATCTCTTACTCACCAATATTTTTGTGCAAAATTTTCATTCCCATGCTAGGAGATCGCCACCTTTGGTGGAGTTTTATTTATATGATGAGCATAAGGAGATGTCACTTTATGATTTTTGCCGGGTTTGTAGGATACCCTTTGAGGGCAGCATAGAGGAACCACATCGTAATGATGTGGAGGGATTTATTGATACAATTGCTCTAGGGGAAACGAGGAAAGTTTCCGATGCAAGAATCACTAGCATACATTTTTCTGTTCTACGTTACTTTGCAATATTTCCTAGTAGATGCTTAATTGGTCGCGGGAATTGTGGAAATCTTAGTGCACCTGATATTGATATTTTGCGCCATGCTCTGTTTCATGATACCACTTTCAGTTTAGGTACTATTGTTGCTAAACGGTTAAATCTGAACCGTACAAAGGGCTGATAACCCACAAGTATAGGGGATGGCAACAGTTTTCAAGGGTAGAGTATTCAACCCAAATTTATTGATTTGACACAAGAGGAGCCAAAGAATACTCTCAAGTATTAGCAGTTGAGTTGTCAATTCAACCACACCTGGAAACTTAATATCTGCAACGAAGTATTTAGTAGCAAAGTAATATGATAGTAGTGATAACGGTAACAAAAGGTAATAGTAGTAAAATTAATGTTTTTGGTATTTTGTAGTGATGATAGCAATAGCAACGTAAAAGTAAATAAGCGAAGAACAATATATGGAAAGCTCGTAGGCAATGTATGGGTGATGGAGAATTATGCCGGACGCGGTTCATCATGTAACAGTCATAACCTAGGGTGACACAGAACTAGCTCTGGTTCATTGATATAATGTAGGCATGTATTCTGAATATAGTCATACGTGCTTATGGAAAAGAACTTGCATGACATCTTTTGTCCTACCCTCCCGTGGCAGCGGGGTCCTTACGGAAACTAAGGGATATTAAGGCTTCCTTTTAATAGAGAGCCGGAACAAAGCATTAACACATGGTGAGTACATGAACTCCTCAAACTACGGTCATCACCGGTAAGTATCCCGATTATTGTCACTTCGGGGTTAACGGATCATAACACATAATAGGTGACTATAGACTTGCAAGATAGGATCAAGAACACTCATATATTGATGAAAACATAATAGGTTCAGATCTGAAATCATGGCACTCAGGCCCTAGTGACAAGCATTCAGCATAGCAAAGTCATAGCAACATCAATTTTAGAACATAGTGGACACTAGGGATCAAACCCTAACAAAACTAACTCGATCACATGATAGATATCATCCAACCCATCACCGTGTAGCAAGCCTACAATGGAATTACTCACGCACGGCGTTGAGCATCATGAAATTGGTGATAGAGGATGGTTGATGATGACGATGGCGATGGATTCCCCTCTTTGGAGCCCCAAACGGACTACAAATCAGCCCTCCCGAGAGGTTTTAGGGCTTGGCGGCGGCTCCGTATCGTAAAACACGATGATTTCTTGTCTCTGATTTTTTCTCCCCGAAACTCAATATATGGAGTTGGAGTCGGAGAGGCAACAGGGGGACCCACGAGGTAGGGGGGCGCGCCCCCACCCTCGTGGAGAGGTGGTGGGCCCCCCGGCCTTCATCTTTTGCAGGTATTTTTCTTATTTTCTGAAAAGTTGCGCCGTGAAGTTTCAGGTCATTCCGAGAACGTTTGTTTCTGCACATAAATAACACCATGGTAATTCTACAGAAAACAGCGTCAGTTCGGGTTAGTTCCATTCAAATCATGCAAGTTAGAGTCCAAAACAAGGGCAAAAGTGTTTGGAAAAGTAGATACGACAGAGACGTATCAACTCCCCCAAGCTTAAACCTTTGCTTGTCCTCAAGCAATTCAGTTGATAAACTGAAAGTGATAAAGAAAAACTTTTACAAACTCTGTTTGCTCTTATTGTTCTAAATATGTAAAGCCAGCATTCAAGTTTTCAGCAAAGATTATAACTAACCACATTCACAATAACGCTTAGGTCTCAAGTTTACTCATATCAATGGCATAATCAACTAGCGAGCAATAATAATAAATCTCGGATGACAACACTTTCTCAAAACAATCATAATATGATATAACAAGATGGTATCTCACTAGCCCTTTCTAAGACCGCAAAACATAAATGCAGAGCACCTTTAAAGACCAAGGACTGACTAGACATTGTAATTCATGGTAAAAGAGATCCAGTCAAGTCATACTCAATGTAAACAAACAATAATGAATGCAAATGACAGCGGTGCTCTCCAACTGGTGCTTTTTAATAAGAGGATGATGACTCGGCATAAAAGTAAATAGATAGGACCTTAGCAGAGGGAAGCAGGGATTTGTAGAGGTGCCAGAACTCGGTTTTGAAACAGAGGTGAATAATATTTTGAGCGGTATACTTTGATTGTCAACATAACAACCAAGAGATGGCGATATCTTCCATGCTACACACATTATAGGCGGTTCCCAAAGAGAATGGTAAAGTTTATACTCCCCCTACCACCAACAAGCATCAATCCATGGCTTGCTTGAACCAATGAGTGCCTCCAACTAACAAGAGTCCCAGAGGGAGTTTTGTTTGCAATTATTTTGATTTAGTTTGCATAAATCATGGGACTGGGCATCCCGGTGACCAGCCATTTATCTCATGAGTGAGGAGCGGAGTCCACTCCTCTTGAGAATAACCCGCCTAACATGGAAGATACAGACAGCCCTAGTTGATACATGAGCTATTCGAGCATACAAAATAAGATATTTATTTGAAGGTTTAGAGTCTGGCACATACAAATTTACTTGGAACGACAGGTAGATACCGTATATAGGTAGGTATAGTGGACTCATATGGAATAACTTTGGGGTTTAAGGAGTTTGGATGCACAAGCAGTATTCCCACTTAGTACAGATGAAGGCTAGCAAAAGACTAGGAAGCGACCAGCTAGAGAGCGACAACTGTCATGAACATGCATTAAAATTAATCAACATCGAATGCAAGCATGAGTAGGGTATAATCCACCATGAACATAAATATCATGAAGGCTATGTTGATTTTGTTTCAACTACATGCGTGAACATGCGCCAAGTCAAGTCACCTAAATCATTCAGAGGAGGATACCACCCTATCATACCACATCATAACTATCTCAATAGCATGTTGGCACGCAAGGAACCCGCCTTGCAATGCCGAAGACAACACTGTGCGCTGGACTCGTCGTCATTGAAGCTTGGTTTAGGGGCTACTAAGGGAGTCCTGGATTAGGGGGCCTCCGGACAGCCGGACTATATCCTTTGGCCGGACTGTTGGACTATGAAGATACAAGATTGAAGACTTCATCCCGTGTCCAGATGGGACTCTACTTGGCGTGGAAGGCAAGTTAGGCAATACGGATATGTATATCTCCTCCTTTGTAACCGACCTTGTGTAACCCTAGCCCCCTCCAGTGTCTATATAAACCGGAGAGTTTTAGTCCGTAGGACAACATACAATCATACCATAGGCTAGCTTCTAGGGTTTAGCCTCTTCGATCTCATGGTAGATCAACTCTTGTAATACTCATATCATCAAGAACAATCAAGCAGGACGTAGGGTTTTACCTCCATCAAGAGGGCCCGAACCTGGGTAAACATCGTGTCCCCTGCCTCCTGTTACCATCCGCCTTAGACGCACAGTTCGGGACCCCCTACCCGAGATCCGCCGGTTTTGACACCGACAACCACCCTATCATACCACATCACAACCATTTTAATAACATGTTGGCACGCAAGGTAAATCATTATAAGCTCCTAGCTAATCAAGCATGGCACAAGAAACTATGATCTCTAGTTGTCATTGCAAACATGTTTATTCATAATAGGCTGAATCAGGAACGATGAACTAATCATATTTACAAAAACAAAAGAGGTCAAGTTCATAGCAGCTTTTCTCATCTCAGCCAGTCCATCATATAACATCATAATTGCCTTTCACTTGCACGACCGAATGATGTGAATAATAATAATAGTGCACGTGCATTGGACTAAGCTGGAATATGCAAGCATTCAATAAACAGGAGAAGAAAAGGCAATATGGGCTCTTTTGTCAGATCAACAAGTATGCATATAAGAGCCACATCAACAATTTAATCATGACCTTCTCCTATCGACCCCCAAAGAAAAGAAAAAGAAATAAAACTATTTACATGGGAAAGCTCCCAACAAGCAAAAGAAGAACAGGAAATCTTTTTGGATTTTCTTTTTAATTACTACTACAAGCATGGAAATTAAACTAACTAAAAGCTACAACTAATTTTTTGGTTTTTCTTAATGTTTATTAAACACACAAGAAGAAAGCATAAAAAGGAAAATAAACTAGCATGGATGATACAATGAAAAAGTATGAGCACCGACATCTAGCAATGAGTGTGTGAACATAAATGTAATGTCGGTGGGAAATACGTACTCCCCCAAGCTTAGGCTTTTTGCCTAAGTTGTTCTATGCCCACAGCTAGCCTGGCGGATATCCATAATAGTAGCTAGGGTCGTACTGCGATGCAGCGGCTATCGCCTACTGAGCTGCAGCATGGTGACGAGCGGCCTCCGCTCTCCTCTCGTACTCATCTGCCTCCTCTCTGGTAATGGTATATCTTCCTCTTGCCTGATAATCAAAGAAGGCAGGAGCAGGGAGAGTAATACGGACAGCACGGCGTCTGTCAAAGATTAGTCGATACTGGAGAGGTGATTCGTTCCTCTCGACAAACTGGTGGTGAACCATAGCATTAAAATCTAGATAAGCAGGAGGTAATTCAATATCATCTTCGCGTATGGCTATACCAAGAAAATTAGCTATGCAGGTTGCATAAATTACACCAAAGAAATCTCCATTAAGTCTATTAAGATGCAACCTACGTGGAACAATGGCTCCCAAATTATAAGATTTGTTTCCTAACACAGCACTCCTAAGAATACTGAGATCGGGGACACACATGTGACATGCCTCATCTTTACCATTAATGCATCTACCTATAAAGAGAGAAAAATAATGTATAGCTGGAAAGTGAATGCTCCCTATGGTAGCTTGTGTAATATCTCTAGATTCTCCCGCAGTTATGCTAGCAAGAAAATCTCTAAATTCAGATTTGCGAGGATCCCTTATACTACCCCATTGTGGAAGTTTGCAAGCAGTGGTAAAATCCTATATGTCCATAGTGTAAGATTTATCATAAAGATCAAACAGGACAGTTGGAGAATTACGTGAAGTTGAAAATTCAAACCTCCTCACAAAGGTACTGGTGAGGTTGTGATACTGGCTGCACTTCTCTTCCTCGAAGCTCACAAGATCAGCGTTACGCAAATATGCGTTGAATTCTTCCTTAATTCCCACTCGATCCATAAAGTTCTCAGAAGGCCATTCACAAGGACGCACTGGAGCGTCTCTTGGTGTCTCACCATCAGCATCACGCATTGCAAGCCTGGGTCCTTGCTTCCTTGAAGAACCACCTTGGAACATTTTCCTAAGAATTTTTCTTCCTGTGAAAAATTATGAAATTTTTAGTAACTTCAAAATAAAAGTAAACCAAACTTAATAATATTGATAGCAACTAATCGTACAAGTGCCTAGAGCCTATATCATGCATCAAAACTACTTTTAACCATATAAATTTGACATGCAAGATCAAGAACAGGGTCACCTAAGCAGCAAAAATTTGCAATGAATAAAGCACTAGAACAAAAACTAATTGGACCAATGGAGGAGTCACATACCAAGGAACAATCTCACCAAGCAGTTTTGTGAGAGGTGCTTTGAGCAAGGAGATCTAAAATGGAAGGAAGATGAGCTAGAACTCGTGGTTGAGCTGGATATTCGTGTTTGTGGCAGGAAGAAGAAGTGTATGGGTGAAAGGATAAGTTGAGGAGGGCCACCATGGGCCCATGAGGCAGGGGGCGCGCCCAGGGGGGTAGGGCGCGCCCTCCACCCTCGTGGGCAGGTGGTTGACCCCCCTGTTGTGTTCTTAGTGCCTAATATTCTCAAATATTTTGGAAAAAAATCATATTTAAATTTCAGGGCATTTGGAGAACTTTTATTTTTGAAGTATTTTTATATTGCACGGATAATCAGATAACAGACAGAAAAATATTTGTTTTTATTTTATTTAATATAAATAACAGAAAGTAAAAGTGGGGTACAGAAGGTTGTGCCTTCTAGTTTCATCCATCTCATGATCATCAAAAGGAATCCACTAACAAGGTTGATCAAGTCTTGTTAACGAACTCATTCCGAATAACATGGAACTGGAGAAATTTCGAATAACACTATGTTACCTCAACGGGGATATGCACATCCCCAATAATAAGAATATCATATTTCTTCTTGATAGTAGGAAGAGGAAATTCAAAACCTCCAAATATAATCGATGGCATTTTTCCAATAGAGTTGATACTATGAACTTGAGGTTGTTTCCTCGCGAAGTGTACCGTATGCTCATTACCATTAACATGGAAAGTGACATTGCCTTTAGTGCAATCAATAACAGCCCCTGCAGTATTCAAAAAGGGTCTTCCAAGAATAATAGACATACTATCGTCCTTGGGAATATCAAGAATAACAAAGTCCGTTAAAATAGTAACGTTTGCAACTACAATAGGCACATCCTCACAAATACCGACAGGTATAGCAGTTGATTTATCAGCCATTTGCAAAGATATTTCAGTAGGTGTCAACTTATTCAAATCAAGTCTACGATATAAAGAGAGAGGCATAACACTAACACCGGCTCCAAGATCACATAAAGCAGTTTTAACATAGTTTCTTTTAATGGAGCATGGTATAGTTGGTACACCGGGATCTCCAAGTTTCTTTGGTATTCCACCCTTAAAAGTATAATTAGCAAGCATGGTGGAAATTTCAGCTTCCAGTATCTTTCTTTTATTTGTAATAATATCTTTCATGTACTTAGCATAAGGATTGGTTTTGAGCATATCAGTTAATCGCATACGCAAAAAGATAGGTCTAATCATTTCAGCAAAGCGCTCAAAATCCTCATCATCCTTTTTCTTGGATGGTTTGGGAGGAAAAGGCATGGGTTTCTGAACCCAAGGCTCTCTTTCTTTACCATGTTTCCTAGCAACAAAGTCTTTCTTATCATAATGTTGATTCTTTGATTGTGGGTTATCAAGATCAACAGCAGGTTCAATTTCTATATCATTATCATTACTAGGTTGGGCATCATCATGAACATTATCATTAACATTACCACTACTTTCAGGTTCATTACCAGATTGAGTTTCAGCATCAGAAATAGAAATATCATTTGGATTCTCAGGTGTTTCAACAATAGGATCACTAGAAGCATGCAAAGTCCTATCATTTTTCTTTTTCTTCTTTTTAGAAGAACTAGGTACATCTATATTATTTCTCTGGGAATATTGCTCAATTCTCTTAGGATGGCCTTCAGGATACAAAGGTTCCTGAGTCATTCTACCAGTTCTAGTAGCCACTCTAATAGCATTATCATTATCTTTACTATTCAATTCATTGAGCAAATCATTTTGAGCTTTAAGTACTTGTTCTACTTGAGTGGTAACCATAGAAGCATGTTTACTAATAAGTTTAAGTTCACCTTTGACATTGGCCATATAATCACCCAAGTGTTCAAGCATATTTGAATTGTATTTCAATAGTCTACCAAAATAAGCATTAAAATCATCTTGCTTAGCCATAAATTTATCAAACTCGTCTAAACATGGGCTAGCAAATTTAGTAAATGGGATTTCAGCTTTATCATATCTATAGAGAGAATTTACCTTTACTACGTGTGTCGGGTTATCAGACCATGAGTTTCTTCAATAGGTAATGGATGAAGATTATATGTTTGTTCAACATGCGATAAATTAAGACCATGTATTTCTTCAATAGGAGGTAAATTCTTAACATCTTCAGCTTTAATACCCTTTTCTTTCATAGATTTCTTTGCCTCTTGCATATCTTCAGGACTGAGAAATAGAATACCCCTCTTCTTCGGAGTTGGTTTAGGAATAGGCTCAGGAATTGGCTCCGGAGGTGTCCAATTATTTTCATTGGTCAACATATTATTCAATAGAATTTCAGCCTCATCCGGTGTTCTTTCTCTGAAAACAGAACTAGCACAACTATCCAGGTAATCTCTGAAGGCATCGGTTAGTCCATTATAAAAGATATCAAGTATTTCATTTTTCTTAAGAGGATGACCAGGCAAAGCATTAAGTAATTGGAGAATCCTCCCCCAAGATTGTGGGAGACTCTCTTCTTCAATTTGCACAAAATTATATATATCCCTTAAAGCAGCTTGTTTCTTATGAGCAGGGAAATATTTAGCAGGGAAGTAATAAATCATATCTTGGGGACTACGCACACAACCAGGATCAAGAGAATTAAACCATATCTTAGCATCACCTTTTAATGAGAACAGAAATATTTTAAGGATATAAAAGTAACGAGTTCTCTCATCTTTAGTGAACAGGGTGGCTATATCATTCAGTTTAGTAAGATGTGCCACAACAGTTTCAGATTCATAACCATGAAAAGGATCAGATTCAACCAAAGTAATTATATCAGGATCAACGGAGAATTCATAATCGTTATCAGTATCAAAGATAGGTGAAGTAGCAAAAGCAGGGTCAGGTTTCATTCTAGCATTTAGAGATTGCTTACTCCATTTAGCTAATAACCTTTTGAGTTCATTTCTATTTTTGCAAGCTAAAATACCTAAAGAAGCTTCTTGATCAAAAACATAACCCTTAGGAATAACAAGTGATTCTTCATCATCACTTTCATCAGTATCATCAGATTCAATATTTTCAATTTCTCTAGCTCTAGCAAGTTGTTCATCAAGAAAATCACTAAGTGGCACAGTAGTATCAGGCTTAGAGGTAGTTTCATCATAAGTATCATGCATAGCAGAAGTCGCATCATCAATAACATGCGACATATCAGAACGAATAGCGGAAGCAGGTGTAGGTGTCGCAAGCTTACTCAAAACAGAAGGTGAATCAAGTGTAGAGCTAGATGGCAGTTCCTTACCTCCCCTCGTATTTGAGGGATAGATCTTGGTTTTTGGATCTCTCAAGTTCTTCATAATGATAAGCAGATATATATATATATCCCAAGTGACTCCAAGAGTAGAGCTATGCTCCCCGGCAACGGCGCCAGAAAATAGTCTTGATAACCCACAAGTATAGGGGATCGCAACAGTTTTCGAGGGTAGAGTATTCAACCCAAATTTATTGATTCGACACAAGGGGAGCCAAAGAATACTCTCAAGTATTAGCAGCTGAGTTGTCAATTCAACCACACTTGGAAACTTAATATCTGCGGCAAAGTATTTAGTAGCAAAGTAATATGATAGTAGTGTAGTGATAACGGTAACAAAAGGTAACAGTAGTAAAAGTAATGTTTTTGGTATTTTGTAGTGATGATAGCAATAGCAACGGAAAAGTAAATAAGCGAAGAACAATATACGGAAAGCTCGTAGGCAATTGATGGGTGATGGAGAATTATGCCGGATGTGGTTCATCATATAACAGTCATAACCTAGGGTGACACAGAACTATCTCCAGTTCATTGATATAATGTAGGCATGTATTCCGAATATAGTCATACGTGCTTATGGAAAAGAACTTGCATGACATCTTTTGTCCTACCCTCCCGTGGCAGCGGGGTCCTTACGGAAACTAAGGGATATTAAGGCCTCCTTTTAATAGAGAACCGAAACAAAGCATTAACACATGGTGAATACATGAACTCCTCAAACTACGGTCATCACCGGTAAGTATCCCGATTATTGTCACTTCGGAGTTAACGGATCATAACACATAATAGGTGACTATAGACTTGCAAGATAGGATCAAGAACACTCATATATTGATGAAAACATAATAGGTTCAGATCTGAAATCATGGCACTCGGGCCCTAGTGACAAGCATTAAACATAGCAAAGTCATAGCAACATCAATCTCAGAACATAGTGGACACTAGGGATCAAACCCTAACAAAACTAACTCGATTACATGATAGATCTCATCCAACCCATCACCGTCTAGCAAGCCTACAGTGGAATTACTCACGCACGGCGGTGAGCATCATGAAATTGGTGATGGAGGATGGTTGATGATGATGATGGCAATGGATTCCCCTCTCCGAAGCCCCGAACGTACTCCAGATCAGCCCTCCTGAGAGGTTTTAAGGCTTGGCGGAGGCTCCGTATCATAAAACGCGATGATTTCTTCTCTCTGATTTTTCTCTCCCCGAAACTCAATATATGGAGTTGGAGTCGGAGAGGCAACAGGGGGGCCCATGAGGTAGGGGGCGCGCCCCCCACCCTCATGGAGAGGTGGTGGGCCCCTGGCCTTCATCTTTTGCAGGTATTTTTCTTATTTTTTGAAAGTTGCTCCGTGAAGTTTCAGGTCATTCCGAGAACGTTTGTTTCTGCACATAGATAACACCATGGTAACTCTACTAAAAACAGCGTCAGTCCGGGTTAGTTCCATTCAAATCATGCAAGTTAGAGTCCAAAACAAGGGCAAAAGTGTTTGGAAAAGTAGATACGACGGAGACGTATCAAGGGCCACGTCCTCGGAGGCATCTTTGCCTCGCGCCTTGCTACACACTTTAACATACCTATTAGGCATTTTGAGAAAGAGGAAAAGTTCCTGCCTCATATTTTTCTAGATTATAAGAGCATGGTAGCACATGTTTTTATTGTTAAGCATAAGAAGAAGATGCTTAACTATAGATTCATATTTGATAAGAAACATTTTGAGACTATTACCCTGCCTGGTCCTTATTTGTTCAGCATATTTTCAAGCACGTACCTTGTTTTTCCGGAGGCCGTTCAGGCATACCAGAGCCTGACATCAGCTCCAAAGTCGGAGCCACTATCTGATCCTCACTGTCAGTCTGTTTACCAGTGGGATCCGGAGAAGATCGCTAACCAGTGGCACCCCGAGGACCCTCCTTAGTACACCGGAGAGGGCAACTTTGATCCGTGGCCATAGACCAACTTAGGCCAAAAGCCTAAGTTTGGGGGAGTACGTATTTCTCACCAACATTACATTCATGTCCACACACTCATGCCAATTGTCGGTGCTCATACTTTTTCATTGTATCATCCATGCTAGTTTATTTTCTTTTTAAGATTTCTTCTTGTGTGTTTGAAAAACCTTAAGAAAAACCAAAAAAATTAGTTGTAGATTTTAGCTAGTTTACTTTCCATGCCTGTAGTAGTAGCAATTAAAAAGAAAACCCAAAAATATTTCTCGTTCTTCTTTTGCTTGTTGGGAGCTTTCCCGTGTAAATAGTTTTATTTCTTTTCTTTGGGGGTCGAGAGGAGAAGACCATGATGAAAATGTTGAGTGGCTCTCATATGCATTATTATTGATCTAACAAAGAGCCCACATTACCTTGTCTTCTCCCTTGAATTGAATTCTTGCAGATTCCAGCTTAGTCCAATGCACGTGCACTATTATTATTATCCACACTATTCGGTTGTGCAAGTGAAAGCCAATAATGACGATATATGATGAATCAATTGAGATGAGAGAAGCTAGTATGAACTTGACCTCTTTTTTTTTGTAAATATGATTAGTCCATCGTTCCTGATTCAGCCTATTATGAATGAAACATGTTTGTAATGACAATTAGAGATTATAATTGATTATGCCATGCTTAATTAGCTAGGAGTTTATAATGGTTTACCTTGTGTGCCAACATGCTATTAGAATGGTTGTGATGTGGTATGATAGGGTGGTATCCTCCTTTGAACGATTTGAGTGGCTTGACTTGGCACATGTTCATGCATGTAGTTGAAACAAAATCTACACAGCCTCCACGATATTTATGCTCATGGTGATTTATAACCTACTCATGCTTGCATTCAATATTGATTAATTTTAATGCATGTTCATGACTGTTGTCGCTCTCTAGCTGGTCGCTTGCCAGTCTCTTTCTAGCCTTCACTTGTACTAAGCGGGAATACTGCTTGTGCATCCAACTCCATAAACCCCAAAATTATTCCATATGAGTCCACCATACCTTCCTATATACGGTATCTACTTGTCGTTCCAAGTAAATTTGTATGTGCCAAACTCTAAACCTTCAAATAAAAATTCTGTTTTGTATGCTCGAATAGCTCGTGTATCAACTAGGGATGTCTGTATCTTCCATGCTAGGCGGGTTATTCTCAAGAGGAGTGGACTCCGCTCCTCACTCACGAGAAAATGGCTGGTCACCGGGATGCTCAGTCCCATGCTCAAATCAAATCAAAATAAATGCAAACAAAACACCCTCGGGATTGTTGTTAGTTGGAGGCACCCGTTGTTTTAGGCAAGCCATGGATTGATACTTGTTGGTGGTGGGGGAGTACAAACTTTACCATTCTGCTTGGGAACCGCCTATAATGTGTGTAGCATGGAAGATATCGAGATCTCTCGGTTGTTATGCTGACAATGAAAGTATACCGCTCAAAATAGTATTCATCTCTATTTCAAAATTGAGCTCTGGCACCTCTACAAATCCCTGTTTCCCTCTGCGAAGGGCCTATCTATTTACTTTTATGTTGAGTCATCATCCTCTTATTAAAAAGCACTAGTTGGAGAGCACCATTGTCATTTGCATGTATTATTGTTAGTTTACATTGAGTATGACTTGACTGGACCTCTTTTACCATGAATTGCAATTTCCAGTCAGTCCTTGATCTTTAAAGGTGCTCCCATTTATGTTTTGCGGTCTCAGAAAGGGCTAGCGAGATACCATCTTGTTATATCATATTATGATTGTTTTGAGAAAGTGTTGTCATCCGAGATTTATTATTATTGCTCGCTAGCTGATTGTGCCATTGATATGAGTAAACATGAGACCTAAGTGTTATTGTGAATATGGTTAGTTCATAATCTTTGCTGAAAACTTGAATGTTGGCTTTACATATTTACAACAACAAGAGCAAACAGAGTTTGTAAAAGTTTTTCTTTATCACTTTCAGTTTATCAACTGAATTGCTTGAGGACAAGTAAAGGTTTAAGCTTGGGGGAGTTGATACGTCTCCAACGTATCTACTTTTCCAAACACTTTTGCCCTTATTTTGACTCTAACTTGCATGATTTGAATGGAACTAACCCGGACTGACGCTGTTTTCAGCAGAATTGCCATGGTGTTATTTTGTGCAGAAATAAAAGTTCTTGGAATGACCTGAAAATCAACGGAGATTATATTTGGAATATACAAAAAATACTGGCGAAAGAATCCACATCAGGGGGCCCACACCCTGTCCACGAGGGTGGGGGGCACGCCTACCCCCTGGGTGCGCCCCTGCCTCTTGGGCCCCCTGACGCTCCACCGACCTCAACTCCAACTCCATATATTCACTTTCGGCAAGAAAAAAATTAGAGAGAAAGATTCATCACGTTTTACGATACGGAGCCGCCGCCAAGCCCTAAACTCTCTTGGGAGGGCTGATTTGGAGTCTGTTTGGGGCTCCGAAGAGGGGAATCCGTCGCCATCATCATCATCAACCTTCCTCCATCACCAATTTCATGATACTCATCGCCGTGTGTGAGTAATTCCATCGTAGGCTTGCTGGACGGTGATGGGTTGGATGAGATTTATCATGTAATCGAGTTAGTTTTGTTAGGGTTTGATCCCTAGTATCCATTATGTTCTGAGATTGATGTTGATATGACTTTGCTATGCTTAATGCTTGTCACTAGGGCCCGAGTGCCATGATTTCAGATCTGAACCTATTATGTTTTCATGAATATATGTGAGTTCTTGATCCTATCTTGCAAGTCTATAGTCACCTATTATATGTTATGATCCGTTAACCCCGAAGTGACAATAATCGATATACTTACCGGTGATGACCGTAGTTTGAGGAGTTCATGTATTCACTAAGTGTTAATGCTTTGGTCCGGTACTTTATTAAAAGGAGGCCTTAATATCCCTTAGTTTCCAATAGGAGCCCACTGCCATGGGAGGGTAGGACAAAAGATGTCATGCAAGTTCTTTTCCAGAAGCACGTACGACTATATTCGGAATACATTCCTACATTACATTGATGAACTGGGGCTAGTTCCGTGTCACCCTATGTTATAACTATTGCATGAGGAATCGCATCCGACATAATTATCCATCACTGATCCGTTACCTACGAGCTTTTCATATATTATTCTTCGCTTATTTACTTTTCCGTTGCTACTGTTACAATCATTATAAAACCAAAACTGCTCATGTCTACTACGCAACCTTCTTCTTGTAGACGTTGTTGGGCCTCCAAGTGCAGAGGTTTGTAGGACAGTAGCAAATTTCCCTCAAATGGATGACCTAAGGTTTATCAATCTGTGGGAGGCGTAGGATGAAGATGGTCTCTCTCAAACAACCCTGCAACCAAATAACAAAGCGTATCTTGTGTCCCCAACACACCCAATACAATGGTAAATTGTATGGGTGCACTAGTTCGGCGAAGAGATGGTGATACAAGTGCAATATGGATAGTAGATAATGGTTTTTGTAGTCTGAAAATATAAAAACAACAAGGTAAATAATGATAAAAGTGAGCACGAACGATATTGCAATGTGTTGAAACCAGGTCTAGGGTTCATACTTTCACTAGTGCAAGTTCTCTCAACAATAATAACATAATTGGATCATATAACTACTCCTCAACATGCAACAAAGAGTCACTCCAAAGTCACTAATAGCGGAGAACAAACGAAGAGATTATTGTAGGGTACAAAACCACCTCAAAGTTTTTCTTTCTGATCGATCTATTCAAGAGTTCGTACTAGAATAACACCTTAAGACACAAATCAACCAAAACACTAATGTCACCTAGATACTCCAATGTCACCTCAAGTATCCGTGGGTATGATTATACGATATGCATCACACAATCTCAGATTCATCTATTCAACCAACACAAAGAACTTCAAAGAGTGCCCCAAAGTTTCTACCGGAGAGTCAAGATGAAAACGTGTGCCAACCCCTATGCATAAGTTCACGGAACTCTCAAGTTGATCACCAAAACATACATCAAGTGGATCACGTGATATCCCATTGTCACCACAGATAAGCACATGCAAGACATACATCAAGTGTTCTCAAATCCTTAAAGACTCAATCCGATGAGATAATCAAAGGGAAAACTCAATTCATCACAAGAGAGTAGAGGGGGAGAAACATCATAAGATCCAACTATAATAGCAAAGCTCGCGATGCATCAAGATCGTGCCGACTCAAGAACACGAGAGAGAGAGAGATCAAACACATATCTACTGGTACATATCCTCAGCCCCGAGGGTGAACTACTCTCTCCTCGTCATGGAGAGCGACAGGATGATGAAGATGGCCACCGGAGAGGGATTCCCCCCTCCAGCAGGGTGCCGGAACGAGTCTAGATTGGTTTTCGGTGGCTACGGAGGCTTCTGGCGGCGGAACTCCCGATCTATTGTGTTCCTCGATGTTTTTAGGGTATATGGACATATATAGGAAAAAGAAGTCGGTCAGGGGAGCCACGAGGGGCCCATGAGGGTGGGGGCGTGCCCAGGGGGCAGGCGTGCCTCCCTGCCTCGTGGCCACCTCGAAGCTTCCCTGACGTTCGTTCCAAAAATAACTCTCCCGAAGGTTTCATCCCGTTTGGAATCCGTTTGATATTCCTTTTCTTCGAAACACTAAAATAGGCAAGGAAACAACAATTTGGGCTGGGTCTCCGGTTAATAGGTTAGTCCCAAAAATAATATAAAAGTGTATAATAAAGCCCATAAACATCCAAAATAGATAATATAATAGTATGGAACAATCAAAATTATAGATACGTTGGAGACGTATCAACTGCTACCGTTACTTTTGCCACCATTACCACTACTATCATATTACTTTGCTACTAAATACTTTGCTGCAGATATTAAGTTTCCAGGTGTGGTTGAATTGACAACTTAGCTGCTAATACTTGAGAACATTCTTTGGCTCCCCTTGTGTCGAATCAATAAATTTGGGTTGAATACTCTACCCTCGAAAACTATTGCGATTCCCTATACTTGTGGGTTATCACTATGCTCCGGATTGTCAAGGGGGGGAGAGTGCTGAAGCTATAAATGAGACTGTGCTAGTCGTGATCCCTAAAATAACAAGCCTGACATTTATGTCTCAATTCAGGCCAATAAGTTTGTGCAATGTTCTTTACAAAATAGCTTCTAAGGTAATAGCTAAAACACTGAAACAGATATTACCTGACATTATCTCCCAGGAACAATCGGCCTTTGTGCTGGGCAGGCTCATCACCGACAACATAATATGCGCTTATGAGTGCCTTCATTTCCTGAAGAGGAACATGTCGAAGAACAATAGCTTTTGTGCACTCAAGCTTGACATGATGAAGGCCTATGAAAGGTTGGAGTGGCCATATTTGCAGGCCATCATGGTTAAATTGGATTTTGACCAGTCATGGATCAACACGGTGATGGGTATGATTAACTCCGTATCATTCTCTGTTTTATTCAATGGAGAGAGATTAGAACAGTTTAAACCCACGAGAGGTATTAGACAGGGAGATCCCATTTCCCCTTATCTCTTTTTGATTGCAGCAGAGGGCCTTTCGTGCCTTTTGAAATCTCGTTCTCAGTCATCAGCTCTTCAAGGCATTAAGGTGGCACCTACGGATCCGGCAGTAAACCACCTATTGTTCGCAAATGACAGCCTGTTGCTTTTCAAATCGAGTATTGAGGGTGCTAATGAAGTATCAAACCTGCCTAATGCTTATTGTGCTGCATCAGGGCAGAGAATTAATAATGAGAAATCATCAATATTTTTTAGCACAGGCTATCCCCAAGCAATGAAAGAAGGCATTATGAACTCTTTGAATGTACACAATGAATCCCTCAATGACAGATACCTGGGACTGCCCACAGATGTTGGCCAATCAGTCAATGGAACATTTAGATATCTTCGAGACAGAGTTTGGGAGAAAGTCAGAGGGTGGATGGAGAAGTTATTATCTGCTGCAGGAAAAGAAGTCTCAATTAAGAGTGTAGCTCAAGCTATCCTTGTTTACTCTATGGCTTGTTTCAGATTGCCAAGGGGTCTTTGTGACAGCATTACTTCGATCATTCGGCAGTTTTGGTGGGGTAGTAAGCGGGGAAAACGAAAACCCAGCTAGGTCTCGTGGGACGTGATGACTCATCCGAAAAGCCTTGGGGGTATGGGATTCATAGATATAGAGGCGTTCAACCTAGCATTGCTCTCCCGCCAGGCTTGGAGGATTTTAGAAGACCCGCTAACGCTCAGCTCAAGAATTCTCAAGGCAGTCTACTTCCCATCATGTTCTTTTCTGGATGCTGAACTTGGGCCTCATCCATCACGGATTTGGCAGTCACTTCTTGACGGCAGAGAGATTCTCAGGCAGGGTCTTATCAGGAGGATTGGAGATGGAAAATCTGCACATATTTGGACAACAAATTGGATACCGAGGACAGGTTTGAAGCGGTCGATGCAGTCTCTCATTCCTGAACCGCCGACGATGGTCTCGGAGCTCATTGATGTTACAGCGGCAACATGGAAAGAGGAACCGGTTCGCTCGGTGTTTACAGCATATGATGCCGAGCCGATTCTTCAAATTTCACTCTGTACTAGGAAGATTGAGGACTTTTGGGCTTGGCATGAGGATATGAAAGGGATCTGCTCAGTGAGGTCATGTTACCATATGATAATCAACACAAAATTGTCCAGGGAAGGCTGGCTCGAAGAAAATGCAGGGCGGTCGAGCTTCGATGTGGAAGGTAAAGCATGGTCCTCGCTTTGGCATCTCCGTGTTCCTTCAAAACTAAAAGTTTTCTTTGGAGGTTGGTGCAGCAATCGTTGCTGACTGGAGACCTCTTAAACCACAGGAATATGGCCACTACCAGCGAGTGCAGTATGTGTGGTGCTGAGGATAGCTGGCGCCACTCTTTGATGCAATGCAACATGTCTAGATGTGTCTGGGCCCTAGCACAAGAAGAAATGGTGGAGCACATGCTATGTACTAAAAAATCTGACGCAAAATCCTGGTTGTTTGCCATGCATGACAGTATGTCAGGGGATGAGTTCACTACTATGGTAGTTACTTTGTGGGCAATTTGGAGTGCTCGGAGGAAGGCGATACACGAATCCATATTTCAAAGTCCATACTCCATCCATGGCTTTGTTTCCTCCTATCTCTCGGAGATTAAGGTACTTCAGCCTGCTAGTGTCGTCAAGCCCCCAAGATCGGCTCCGAGTCCAAGGCACTGGATCTCTCCACCGGTTGGGATGTTCAAAATCAATGTTGATGCAACAGTGTCGCGGCATGGCAGGTATGGAGCAATTGCAACTATCTGTAGGAGTGAAGATGGCCTTTTTCAAGGAGCTTCAGCAGTACATTTCAACAACATTAGAGATCCTGCCACCCTCGAGGCGCTTGCTACCAGAGAAGCCCTTGCCTTGACGGAGGATCTCCATCTTCATAAGATTTCAGTCGCTTCTGATTGTTTGGAAGTAGTGGAAGCCATCAACAAGGGATCGGCTTCAGTCTACAACGCCATCCTACATGAGATAGAACTTCGAATACCGAAGCACACAATCTAGTAAAGCACACACTTTTTCTTGGGGCTGGCCGCCATGCTTGGTTAGGTCAGCCCGGTGATCTTATCTTCGTCCATGTAAACATTATGACGGATGAATAAAGCTTTGTGTGATTGCCTAAAAAATGTGAGTAAAAAAAATGTCCAGAAAATTTTATGTGTCTTCACTCAGAACCACACGCATGCACAATTACTATGCATCCTCATTATATTGTTTAAATACACAACTAAACAAATTATATGGCCAACTCACAGTTACTGCATATATTTGTTGTATTTTTTAATGCACAGTTACTCAAAAATTTGATAATATGTACTAAAAATTATTGTGTAATCATAATAAATTTTATAATGCATGACGATCATTTTATAAAATACATTTACAATTTTTAAACACGCGTTCAACTTTTCCCAAAAATGTTCTGAACATTTTTTTAAATGACAAACACTTTATTTACCTTTCAGAGTAATTTTAAAAATTTTGAACGTCAACCCCAAAAACAATGCAGAGACCAGCAGGTTTATTCTTCAGACCGAACGTAGTGTGCATAATGTATATTGATAAAAATCATACACACATATATACAGACATCGTATATTATAAAATGTTCAATATATATACGATAAAGTTTTTATAATATGATATCGTATTAAATAAGATCATTGTATATTAAAAAATGTTCAATATACATATTAAACGATGCGGCGAATATTTTTTTAGTTGTACGACGCGATGAACATATAATATTTTTTAGTATCCTATAGAAACCGGAACGGCTTGGAGTTTAAAGACGTACACACATACTAGTTGACGCATAGGATGGCGTGTGGCAGAGGCAAGCGCGCACGGCGAACGATTCGGCCGGATCGATTCCGGCGGACGGTCGCGCGATTTTCTACTTTGTAAAAAAACGAATGGCACAAAGTATATATAAATAAACTTCCGCGTGCAGCGAGCTTCCTCGTCGAACAGCACGATGCGGGTTCGAATCCCGGCCGACGCGCGCGTGGGTTTTTGTTGAAAAAAGGTTTCTTGCGGCAAGACCCTTTTTTAAAAATAAAATAAAGGATATATGCGTGATTAAATAAAAAATAAGGGTTATTTTTGTAAAAAAGCATGCCATGTCAACCCCTGACACATGGGTCCCAGTGGTCAGACACATCCTCAATACGTAGCTTAGATCATTTTGCAACATTTAGGCTATGAGATGGCACTAACATGCAAAAAAAAATGACTAGTGATATTGATCCGTTACAACGTGCCAAAGTGTGGCAGGTCTTTGCAATTATCTGTGAGATGGCACTAACACCCTCAATACGCGTTTATCTCCCCTCGCCTGCGTCACGCCTCCGGAGATCTGCGCCGCGGGGCTGCATGGGACGGCACAGGCCACTGTCGTCGCCTGAGGAGCCGGGGCGTGTTTGCCAGGGTTTACGTTGGACTCCCTCGCGGCGGACGTGAGACACAGCGCTGTGGCCTTCGATGTCACGGTCAGAATCCCTTCCAAGAGTAGCAGGCATGTCATGGACAAGCTGATGTCGTGCCGAGGTAGGCGGGTTGGGGACGCCGACCCCGTGTGGACTCCATGCGATTTAACTTATTATTACAACTAAGTTGCACGTTTAGTGGGGGAAAGTATTTTCATCGACTACGAGACGTCTATTGTGACTTCGTAAAATCTCACAATATATACTGGTTCGGTCTTTTGAAGATGTTCAAAGGGGTAGGGTGTGCGTGTATGTGTTTTAAGGATCAGTGTATGTGCGTATATATGAGTGCTTGCTTTTGTACCGTGTTAAAAAATTAAGTTAAAAATGTGGTGCTACGGTATGGGAAAGGCAGATGTAAACGTAATATTTTTTTGCAGGAAATGCAATTGTAAACCTTAGTTAAAAAATCGCTCTTTCATCTGCTGTTATTTTTTATGCTGAACAGATTTGTTGGGTTAATGGCAATTACGCTAAACAGATTTTTATGCAATCCCCGTGATTTACCTGCTATTTTATTGTTATAAGCACTTATTTAATAAGAATTTAATGACTTACCAAACAAAATATATTTTTATTTTGGAAAGTTAAAAAAAATGAGACAATTGATTCTATTTTAGGGAGAATGGACGGGAGAAAAATGAGAGGTGGGAAAAAAGTCAAAGAAGAGAAAGAAAAGTAGGACGTATATAAGGAAGATTGGATGAAAGAGAGGTGAAATGAGAATCTTACGTTCTTTTTAAGTAGTAGAGTAGTAAATAGAGAAGTAGAGATTAATAAAGAGTAGGATGTTGTTACGTATCATGCTAGAGGTAGTTATCTCCCCATTTAATGTTGTCTCTGCCTTCTAGACATCCCTGATACAACTAGGGATTGTGCCATCTCTCTTCAGGATGTTGACTGTTGTGGACCCTTTGGCATAGACTTCATGATCTCGTACGTCTTCTGTTATGTCTTCTCGCAGGAGCTCAATTGCCGCATCGAGTACCTTTAAAACAAGAAATTAGGACTACTGCAAAGCATGAATAATGAAAGAGATATCATTTTGGGTATTTACTTACATCGTCATCCCCCATGCTGCAAACGATGAAGGATCTTGTATTGTGAGGCGTCGAAGATACTTCTGCATAGCGTTATGTCCTTAATTTGCACCAACTTTGTGGTCTCAAGAGAACTATTGACGTAGATATTCTGTGTTAATCTATCTATTTTAGCTTGAAACTGCAACTAGTCATCCTTTAGCTCTCTGAGCTGCTTGGCGTTGCTTCCCATCATTCCTCTTTTTGTTCCACGGGTACAGAACCTCGTTACTATCATTAGTTAGTTGAGAGGGGCCCTTTTCCTTCTCAACGCGGGGGTGTAAGGGCTAGTTTGGTTAGCTTCCTTCACAACATGCCTCAGAAGTATTGGTGCATGGTTTGTGCCAGAGAAAATGGATACTTTTGCCTGACCAGGCCAGAATAGGCAAGAAGTTTTTGGTTCAGTGCCCGTCCTGGTGGACATTAAGCTATCACTATTTTCTCCTCCATCCGCCTCGTTTTTTGTAACCTCCTCATAACACATGAGATTATCTTCAGGCTGATGCACCAGGCACGGTCAGGTGATATGTCTCCATGCTATTATATTATCTATTTTGCATGTTTCATATGCATTAATATGCTATTTTATATTATTTTTAGGACTAACCTATTAACCTAGAGCCCAGTGCCAGTTCCTGTTTTCCCCCTGTTTTTGAGTTTCGCAGAAAAGGAATACCAAACGGAGTTCAAACGGAATGAAACCTTCGCGATGATTTTTCTTGGACCAGAAGACAACCCGACGACTTGGAGATGAAGTCAGAGGAGCCACAAGGCGGCCACAAGAACGGAGGGCGTGCCCCCCACCCTTGTGCCCCCCCCCCCCCCCCCCCCGTGCACCTCCTGACCTAATTCTTTCACCTATATATTCCCAAATATTCCCAAACCACCAGAGGCATCCACGAAAACACTTTTCTACTGCCGCAACCTTCTGTACCCGTGAGATCCCATCTAGGGACCTTTTCCGGCACCCTGACGGAGGGGGATTAAATCACGGAGGGCTTCTACATCAACTCTATTGCCCTTCCTATGAAGCGTGAATAGTTTACCACAAACCTACGGGTCCATAGCTAGTAGCTAGATAGTTTCTTCTCTCTCTCTTTGATTTTCAATACCATGTTCAGCTCAATGTTCTTGAAGATCTATTTGATATAATACTTTTTTGCAGTGTGTTTGTCGAGATCCGATGAATTGTGGATTTATGATCAGTTTATCTATGAATATTATTTGAATCCTGAAAGCAAACGTGCTCCCAGGGTGATTTTGGTAATTAATGTCAACATATCTCTTGCTGGACTAATGTTTCTACCTACTATGTTTCAGACAAGTTCAACAATGGAGTGGCATGGACTAGAGGATGTGGAACCCCTTCAATATGCCAAGGACAAAGAATTGGCTCAAGCTCAAAGCTCAGGACTCTACACTTTCTATTTTAGTGATCCAAGATCACATTGAGTCCATAGGAAAGCCAATACTATTAAGAAGGGATGAGGTGTTGCTTAATGGCTTGCTTGCTCAAAGTGCTTAGTGATATGCTCCAAAGCCCTCAACCACTTGCTCACTTCCAAATATGTCCCACACCAAATATCCAACTCGGCCCCACCGATTCTTTCTATCCGGCACCACCGAGTTTAGTTGACATAGGCAGTGCCAGAAACTCTAATCAGTTTGGTCTCACCGATAGGATCTCGGTCTCATCGAGATGGGCTTGCAAACTCTCTGTTTATTGCAATATTTTCGGTCCCACCGAGATATACAATCGGCCCCATCGAGTTTTCTTGGCCAACTCTCTGTTTTGCTTATTACCCAAATCGGTCCCACCGAGTTTGAGTAATCGGTCAAACCGAGTTTTGGATTTACCCTAACCCTAGCACATCGGTCCCACCGAGTTGATCCAGTCGGCCCCACCAAAACACCAAACTATCACATTATGAACCAAATCGGTCTGACCGAGTTCTCTGGATCGGTCCCACCGAGTTTGGTGATTCGTGTGTAACGGTTAGATTTTGTTTGGAGGCTATAAATACCCCTCTACCCACTCTTCATTCGTGAAGAGAGCCATCAGAACATGCCTACACTTCCAATACATATTTTCTGAGAGAGAACCACCTACACTTGTGTTGAGGTCCAGATATTCCATTCCAACCACATAAATCTTGATCTTTAGCCTTTCCCAAGTTGCTTTCCACTCAAATCTTATTTCTACCAAATCTAATCCTATGAGAGAGAGTTGAGTGTTGGGGAGACTATCATTTGAAGCACAAGAGCAAGGAGTTCATCATCAACACACCATTTGTTACTTCTTCGAGAGTGGTGTCTCCTAGATTGGCTAGGTGTCACTTGGGAGCCTCCGACAAGATTATGGAGTTGAACCAAGGAGTTTGTAAGGGCAAGGAGATTGCCTACTTCGTGAAGATCTACCCTAGTGAGGCAAGTCCTTCGTGGGCGACGGCCATGGTGGGATAGACAAGGTTGCTTCTTCATGGACCCTTCGTGGGTGGAGCCCTCCATGGACTCGCGCAACCGTTACCCTTCGTGGGTTGAAGTCTCCATCAACATGGATGTACGATAGCACCACCTATCGGAACCACGCCAAAAAATCTCCGTGTCTCCAAATTGCGTTTGCACACTCCAATCCCTTCTCTTTACATTCTTGCAACTTGCATGCTTTACTTTCCGCTGCTCATATACTCTTTGTATGCTTGCATGCTTGCTTGATATGTTTTGTGAATGTTTAAACTTGTGCTAATACTCCACATGAACCTAAAGAATTAAAAACTTTAACTTTTCTTGATTAGAGTCTATTCACCCCCCTCTAGACACCTCTTCTCGATCCTTTCAATTAGTATCAGAGCATTGGTCTCCATTGCCTTGGTTTAAACACCTTTGGAGGATTATGGATGTGTCTACTTTGGGGAGTCTTAGATGTAGAGTACCTATTCTTGATGGAGAGTTCTTCTATGAGTGGAAAATGATATGCTTGAGATTTTCAATGAATATCATTTGAACAAGTACATTACTAGCCCTTGTGCACCTCATTTTGATCCTTTGCATCCTACCCTTAATGAGTCTATTGACATGATCCGCAACCTTTGAACTGTTAATCTTATCACTAGAGGCTTGCCTAGAAACTTGATTGAATATTTGCCTACTCTTGATTGTGCCTACACTATATGGAGATTCCTTGAGGAACGTTTTCCCAACTATTCCTTGAAGAACTTAGATGAGATTCTTCATAAGTCCATTGCCTTGATTAAGATGAGTTCCAATGATCCCAAATTTGGTGACTGCTTATTTGAGCTTACTAATCTTACTAGTGCCAAAGGAGATGTTGGAATCATTAGCAATATCATTTCCAAAGCTATTAGAATTCATACAGATAACCAGAGAAATGATCATTTATCTAATGAATTACCCTCTCTAGGAGTTGATCAATCGCAAGATGATGTTGAACATGGATACTATGATGAGGACGATGATAGTGACTGTGATCTTGATGATGCAATGAGACACTTTGGTCTTATGGCAAATCTTCGCGGCTACATGGCCGGAGGGAAGGAATGGGTCCTTGATAGTGGATGTACCGATCATATGACCGGAGATAGAGATATGTTCCGTGAGCTTGCTGAAAACGACGGCCCTCGAAAGTATGTCACCTTTGGTGACAACTCAAAGGGTAAGGTGGTTGGCCTAGGTAAGGTGGCCATCTCACATGATAGCTCCATACAAAATGTCATGCCCGTTGAATCTCTTGGGTACAATTTACTTTCAGTATCTAGACTTGCTGATTTCGGTTTCAATATCCTGTTTACTGAGGTAGATTGCCAAGTGTTTCATAGAGACAATCGTAAAATGGTCTTTACCGGTATACGTAGAAGTGATCTTTACATTGTTAATTTCACTAAAAAGGCTCAACCTAGAACTTGCTTAATTGCTAAATCTTCTAAAGGCTGGTTGTGGCATAGAAGACTAGGTCATGTGGGTATGCGAAATCTTGATAGGCTTATTAAAGGTAATCATTGCTACCTCTTGAGCACCGCGTTGGATTTCCTTGAAGAGGAAAGGATGATGCAGCAAAGTAGCGTAAGTATTTCCCTCAGTTTTTGAGAACCAAGGTATCAATCCAGTAGGAGGCTACATGCAAGTCCCTCGTACCTGCACAAAGCAAATAACTCCTCGCAACCAACGCGATAAGCGGTTGTCAATCCCTTCATGGTCACTTACGAGAGTGAGATCTGATAGATATGATAGGATAATATTTTTGGTGTTTTTCTGATAAAGATGCAAACTAAAAGAAAAGAAAAGTAAAAGGAAAGGAAATAACTAAGTATTGGAAGATTAATATGATGAAGATAGACCCGGGGGCCATAGGTTTCACTAGTGGCTTCTCTCAAGAGCATAAGTATTTTACGGTGGGTGACCGAATTACTGTTGAGCAATTAACAGAAATGAGCATAGTTATGAGAATATCTAGGTATGATCATGTATATAGGCATCACGTCCGAGACAAGTAGACCGACTCTTGCCTGCATCTACTACTATTACACCACTAATCGACCGCTATCCATCATGCATCTAGAGTATTAAGTTCATGAAAACAGAGTAACGCCTTAAGCAAGATGACATGATGTAGAGGGATAAATTCATGCAACATGATAAAAACACCATCTTGTTATCCTCGATGGCAACAATATAATGCGTGCCTTGCTGCCCCTACTGTCACTGGGAAAGGGCACCGTAAGATTGAACCCAAAGCTAAGCACTTCTCCCATTGCAAGAAAGATCAATCTAGAGGCCAAACCGAACTGATAATTCGAAAAGACTTGCAAAGATAACCAATCATACATAAAAGAATCCAGAGAAGATTCAAATATTGTTCATAGATCATAAACCCACAATTCATCGGTCTCAACAAACACACCGCAAAAAGAAGATTACATCGAATAGATCTCCACGAGAGAGGGGGAGAACATTGTATTGAGATCCAAAAAGAGAGAAGAAGCCATCTAGCTAATAACTATGGACCCGAAGGTCTGAGGTAAACTACTCACACTTCATCGGAGGGGCTACGGTGTTGATGTAGAAGCCCTTCGTGATGGATGCCCCCTCCGGCGGAGCTCCGGAACAGGCCCCAAGATGGGATCTCGTGGATACAGAAAGTTACTGCGGTGGAATTAGGGTTTTGGCTCCGTATCTGATCGTTTGGGGGTACATAGGTATATATAGGAGGAAGGAGTACGTCGGTGGAGCAACATGGGGCCCACGAGGGTGGAGGGCACGCCTGGGGGGGGGGGGGTAGGCGCGCCCCTACCTCATGGCCTTCTCCTTTATTTCTTGACGTAGGGTCCAAGTGTTGGGGAACGTAGTAATTTCAAAAAAATTCCTACACACACGCAGGATCATGGTGATGCGTAGCAACGAGAGGGGTGAGTGTTGTCCACATACCCTCGTAGACCGAAAGCGTAAGCGTTAGCACAATGCGGTTGATGTAGTCGTACGTCTTCACGATCCGACCGATCAAGTACCGAACGCACGACACCTCCAATTTCAGCACACGTTCAACCCGATGATGTCCCTCGAACTCCGATCCAGCCGACTGTTGAGGGAGAGTTTCGTCAGCACGACGGCGTGGTGACGATGATGATGTTCTACCGACGCAGGGCTTCGCCTAAGCACCGCTATAGTATTATCGAGGTGGACTATGGTGGAGGGGGCACCGCACATGGCTAAAAGATCAAACGATCAATTGTTGTGTCTCTAGGGTGCCCCCTGCCCCCGTATATAAAGGAGCAAGGGGGGTGCGGCCGGCCAGGAGAGGGGCGCGCCAGTAGGAGTCCTACTCCCACTGGGAGTAGGACTCCCTCCCTTTTTCCTAGTTGGATTAGGACTTGGGGGGAGAGGTGGAGGAGAAGAAGGAAATAAATAATAACCGTCATCGAAACGTTAAGCGTGCGGACCCTACGGGTTCGAGAACTATGTAGACATGACCGAGATGCGTCTCCAGTCAATAACCAATAGCGGAACTTGGATGCTTATATTGGCTCCCACATATTCTACGAAGATCTTTATCGGTCGGACCGCATAACAACATACATTGTTCCCTTTGTCATCGGTATGTTACTTGCCCAAGATTTGATCGTCGGTATCTCAATACCTAGTTCAATCTCATTACCGGCAAGTCTCTTTACTCGTTCCTTAATACATCATCCCGCAACTAACTCATTAGTTGCAATGCTTTCAAGGCTTAAGTGATGTGCATTACCGAGAGGGCCCAGAGATACCTCTCCGACAATCGGAGTGACAAATCCTAATCTCGAAATACGCCAACCCAACAAGTACCTTCGGAGACACCTATAGAGCACCTTTATAATCACCCAGTTACGTTGTGACGTTTGGTAGCACACAAAGTGTTCCTCCGGTAAACAGGAGTTGCATAATCTCATAGTCATAGGAACATGTATAAGTCATGAAGAAAGCAATAGCAACATACTAAACGATCGAGTGCTAAGCTAACAAAATGGTTCAAGTCAATCACATCATTCTCCTAATGATGTGATCCCGTTAATCAAATGACAACCCATGTTAATGGCTAGGAAACTTAACCATCTTTGATCAACGAGCTAGTCAAGTAGAGGCATACTAGTGACACTCTGTTTGTCTATGTATTCACACATGTATTATGTTTCCAGTTAATACAATTCTAGCATGAATAATAAACATTTATCATGATATAAGGAAATAAATAATAACTTTATTATTGCCTCTAGGGCATATTTCCTTCAGTCTCCCACTTGCACTAGAGTCAATAATCTAGATTACACAGTAATGATTCAAACACCCATGGAGCCTTGGTGCTGATCATGTTTTGCTCGCGGAAGAGGCTTAGTCAACGGGTCTGCAACATTCAGATTCGTATGTATCTTGCAAATTTCTATGTCTCCCACCTGGACTAAATCCCGGATGGAATTGAAGCGTCTCTTGATGTGCTTGGTTCTCTTGTGAAATCTGGATTCCTTCGCCAAGGCAATTGCACCAGTATTGTCACAAAAGATTTTCATTGGACCCGATGCACTAGGTATGACACCTAAATCGGATATGAACTCCTTCATCTAGACTCCTTCATTTGCTGCTTCCTGATGTCTACTACACAACCTTCTTCTTGTAGACGTTGTTGGGCCTTCAAGTGCAGAGGTTTGTAGGACAGTAGAAAATTTCCCTCAAGTGGATGACCTAAGGTTTATCAATCCGTAGGAGGCATAGGATGAAGATGGTCTCTCTCAAGCAACCCTGCAACCAAATAACAAAGAGTCTCTTGTGCCCCCAACACATCCAATACAACGGTAATTGTATAGGTGCACTAGTTCGGCGAAGAGATGCTGAAACAAGTGGTATATGGATAGTAGATAAAGGTATTTGTAATCTGAAATAATAAAAACAGCATGGCAACTAATGATAAAAGTGAGCGTAAACGGTATTGCAATGATAGGAAATAAGGCCTAGGGTTCATACTTTCGCTAGTGTAAGTTCCCTCAACAATAATATCATAATTAGATCACATAACTATCCCTGAACATGCAACAAAGAGTCACTCCAAAGTCACTAATAGCGGAGAACGAACGAAGAGATTATGGTAGGGTACGAAACCACCTCAAAGTTATTCTTTCCAATCAATCCGTTGGGCTATTCCTATAAGTGTCACAAAACAGCCCTAGAGTTCGTACTAGAATAACACCTTAAGACAGAAATCAACCAAAACCCTAATGTCACCTAGATACTCCAATGTCACCTCAAGTATCCGTGGGTATGATTATACGATATGCATCACACAATCTCAGATTCATCTATTCAACCAACACAAAGGACCTCAAAGAGTGCCCCAAAGTTTCTACCGGAGAATCATGACAGAAACGTGTGCCAACCCCTATGCATAGGTTCATGGGCGGAACCCGCAAGTTGATCACCAAAACATACATCAAGTGAATCACGTGGCATCCCATTGTCACCACATATACTCACGGCACGACATACATCAAGTGTTCTCAAATCTTTAAAGACTCAATCTGATAAGATAACTCCAAAGGGAAAACTCAATTCATTACAAGAGAGAAGAGGGGGAGGAGAAACATAAGATCCAACTATAATAGCAAAGCTCGCGATACATCAAGATCGTGCCAAATCAAGAACACGAGAGAGAGAGAGAGAGAGAGAGAAAGAGATCAAACACATAGCTACTGGTACATACCCTCAGCCCTGAGGGAGAACTACTCCCTCCTCGTCATGGAGAGCACCGGGATGATGAAGATGGCCACTGGAGAAGGATTGCCCCCTCCGGCAGGGTGCCAGAACGGGTCTAGATTGGTTTTCGGTGGCTACGGAGGCTTCTGGCGGCGGAACTCCCGATCTATTGTCTTCTTGGATGTTTTTAGGATATATGGGGATATATAGGCGGAAGAAGTACGTTAGGGGGGCCACGAGGGGCCCACAAGGGTGGAGGGCGCGCCCCCTGCCTCGTGGCCTCCTCGTAGGTCCCCCGACGTGCACTCCAAGTCTTCTGGGCTTCTTTCCTTCCAAAAATGAGTTCCATGAAGTTTCAGGTCAATTGGGCTGTTTGATTTTCCTTTTCTTCGAAACCCTAAAACAAGGTAAAAACAGAAACTGGCACTGGGCTATGGGTTAATTGGTTAGTCCCAAAAATGATATAAAGTGTATAATAAAGCCCATAAACATTCAAAACAGTAGATAATATAGCATGGAGCAATCAAAAATTATAGATATGTTGGAGACGTATCAGCGTCCCCAAGCTTAATTCCTGCTCGTCCTCGAGTAGGTAAATGATAAAAGAAAGAATTTTTGATGTGGAATGCTAGTTGGCATAATTTCAATGTAATTCTTCTTAATTGTGGTATGAATATTCAGATTTGAAAGATTCAAGATAAAAATTCATATTGACATAAAAATGATAATACTTCAAGTATACTAACTAAGCAATTATGTCTTCTCAAAATAACATGGCCAAAGAAAGTTCATCCCTACAAAATCATATAGTTTAGTCATGCTCCATTTTCGTCACACAAGAATGCTCTCATCATGCACAACCCCGGTGACAAGCCAATCAATTGTTTCATACTTTAGTAATCTCAAACCTATAAACTTTCACGCAATACATGAGCGCGAGCCATGGATATAGCACTATGGGTGGAATAGAATAATGAGGGGGTCATGTGGAGAAGACAAAAAAAGGAGAAGGTCTCACATCAACGAGGCTAATCAATGGGCTATGGAGATGCCCACCGATTGATGTTAATGCAAGGAGTAGGGATTGCCATGGAACGGATGCACTAGAGCTATAAATGTATGAAAGCTCAACAAAAGAAACTAGTGGGTGTGCATCCAACTTGCTTGCTCACGAAGACCTAGGGCACTTGAGGAGGCCCATTGTTGGAATATACAAGCCAAGTTCTATAATGAAAAATTCCCACTAGTATAAGAAAGTGATAACATGAGAGACTCTCTACTATGAAGATCATTGTGCTACTTTGAAGCACAAGTGTGGTAAAAGGATAGTAACATTGTCCCTTCTCTCTTTTTCTCTCATTTTTCTGGCCTTTTCTCTTTTTTATGGCCTTTCTCTTTTTTGGGGGGCCTTCTCTTTTTTATGGCCTTTCTCTTTTATTATTATTTATTCCTCACTTGGGACAATGCTCTAATAATGATGATCATCACACTTCTATTTATTTACAACTCAATGATTACAACTCGATACTAGAACAAGGTGTGACTCTATATGAATGCCTCCGGCAGTGTACCGGGATATGCAATGACTCAAGAGTGACATGTATGGAAGATTTATGAACGGTGGCTTTGCCGCAAATACGATGTCAACTACATGATCATGCAAAGCAATATGACAATGATGATGTGTGTCATAATAAACGGAACAGTGGAAAGTTGCATGGCAATATATCTCAGAATGGCTATGGAAATGCCATAATAGGTAGGTATGGTGGCTGTTTTGAGGAAGATATAAGGAGGTTTATGTGTGACAGAGCGTGTCATATCACGGGGTTTGGATGCACCGGCGGAGTTTGCTCCAACTCTCAATGTGAGAAAGGGCAATGCACGGTACCGAAGAGGCTAGCAAGGATGGAAGGGTAAGAGTGCGTATAATCCATGGACTCAACATTAGTCATAAAGAACTCACATACTTATTGCAAAAATCTACAAGTCGACAAAAACCTCGGTACTACGCGCATGCTCCTAGGGGGATAGATTGGTAGGAAAAGACCATCGCTCGTCCCCGACTGCCACTCATAAGGAGGACAATCAAATAACACCTCATGTTTCAAATTTGTTACAAAACGTTTACCATACGTGCATGCTATGGGACTTGCAAACTTCAACACAAGCATTTCTCAATTTCACAACTACTCAACTAGCACGACTTTGATATTATCACCTCCATATCTCAAAACAATCATCAAGCATCAAACTTCTCTTAGTATTCAACACACTCATAAGAATTTTTTACTAATCTTGAATACCTAGCATATTAGTGTAGGACCTTGAAGTAGATGTGTCTAGAGGGGGGTGATTAGACACTTCATGCCAAAGTTGCAATTTTTAAGCTTTTTCGGTTTGGGTGGAGTTTAAGCATAATTTCAACAATCACAATACATATCAAGCAAGTATGCAAAGTGTATATAGGCAGCGGAAAGTAAAGCATGCAACTTGCAAGAATGTAAAGGGAAGGGTTTGGAGAATTCAAATGCAATCGGAGACACGGATGTTGTTCCCGTGGTTCGGATAGGTGGTGCTATCCTACATCCACGTTGATGGAGACTTCAACCCATGAAGGGTAATGGTTGCACGAGTCCACGGAGGGCTCCACCCACGAAGGGTCCACGAAGTAGCAACCTTGTCTATCCCACCATGGCCATCGCCCACGAAGGACTTGCCTCACTAGCGGTAGATCTTCATGAAGTAGGCGATCTCCTTGCCCTTACAAACTCCTTGGTTCAACTCCACAATCTTGTCAGAGGCTCCCAAGTGACACCTAGCCAATCTAGGAGACACCACTCTCCAAGAAGTAACAAACGGTGTGTTGCTGATGAACTCCTTGCTCTTGTGCTTCAAATGATAGTCTCCCCAACACTCAACTCTCTCTCATAGGATTTGGATCTAGTGGAAAGAATATTTGAGTGGAAAGCAACTTGGGGAAGGCTAGAGATCAAGATTCATATGGTAGGAATGGAATTTCTTGGCCTCAACACATGAGTAGGTAGTTCTCTCTCAGAAATAGGATGCTGGAAGTGTAGGCTTAGTCTGATGGCTCTCTCTCGAATGAGGAGGAGGTGGAGGGGTATATATAGCATCCACACAAAATCCAACCGTTACACATAGTTTTCCAATCTCGGTGGGACCGAATCAACAAACTCGGTCGGACCGAAAAGGTAAACCTAGTGACCGTTAGAGATCTCGGTGGGACCGACTGAATCAACTCGGTGTGACCGATGTGCTAGGGTTAGGGTAAATCCAAAACTCGGTTTGACCGATTACTCAAACTCGGTGGGACCGATTTGGGTAATAAGCGAAACAGAGAGCTGGCCAAGCAAACTCGGTGGGACCGATTGCATATCTTGGTGGGACCGAGAATAATGCAATAGGTAACAGAGAGTTTGCAAGCCCATCTCGGTGAGACCGAGATCCCATCGGTGAGACCGAATCGATTAGGGTTTTTGGCAGTGGCTATGACAAGTGAAACTCGGTGGCGCCGGATAGGAATAATCGGTAGGTCCGAGTTTGGCTTAGGGTTTAGGTCATTTGTGGATATGGGAAAGTAGCTGAGGATTTTGGAGCATATCATTAAGCACTTGAGCAAGAGGCTCATTAAGCAACACCTCATCCCTCCTTGATAGTATTGGCTTTTCCTATGGACTCAATGTGATCTTGGATCACAAAAATGTAAAATGAAGAGTCTTGAACTTCAAGCTTTATCCAATCCTTTGTCCTTAGTATCTTGGAGACCTTCCCACAACCTTTAGTCCATGCCACTCCATTGTTGAACTTATCTGAAACATACTAGATGAAAACGTTAGTCCAACAAGAGATATGTTGTCATCAATTATCAAAACCACCTAGGGAGCACTTGTGCTTTCAATCTCCCCCTTTTTGGTAATAGATGGCAACATACATCAAAGCTTTAGATAAAGATATAAAGAACAACAAGTAAAGCTTTGGAAGTACATGTAACAACATAGGCTCCCCCACATGTATGCAATCAAATGAATATAAAATATAGCAGCATGTGAGAGCATAATCATGATAGAGTAGGCAATGTGTTACATGTATCTTGGCCATATGCATCAGAGAAAAAGATTATCAAGGAAATACCTTCATGCTCATGAGTCCTTCTTGCAAACAGTATGTACATAAGCAAGAGCTCCTCATGCTCATGATTTAGATGCATACACTTACCTTGTAGTTTTTGAGTTGGCTTAGGATAGAATGAACCTGCACAAACAAAGTTAGATAACACAGGTACATCCACTAGCCAGGGCAAACAAAAGAAACCACAAGAATACCAAGACTGGGATGACATGTAGAGAGTGAGTACAAGGTACCACATTGGATTAGACATGTCCCCAAGAGTAAAGATATGCAAAGAATTTGACTGATTTCTTTCCCTTAGGTGTCTTGCTCCCCCTGAATCTTACATGGGATATTGGGAGAAGATAGGGAACAGAAGATCAGACCTGACAGATACATATGAACATGTCTTTCCCCCTAAAAAGATATGTGACATCTCTCCTCTTAAACATCAAGCATCTGGGATCCTTGAGTATTTTCTCTCCCCCTGGAAGTCTCTTTCTCCCCCTTAATACTTTCTCTCTTGTGGGTTTGGTCCTTGAGACTTTTTCTCTCCCTTGATGTGATCTCTCTCTCCTACAAGCTTTGGTGTGATCTCTCTCTCCCCCTTTGACATCAATTTCCAAGAAGGGCTTTCTGGAATCCGTCATATAGGTTTGGTCCTTGAGACTCAGCACAAAGCAATGTATAAAATTGTGATGCTTGTAGAGGACAAGATTCATCGAGTGGAGCTGGATGAGAAGAAATGTAGAACAAGTGGCAAACTGTTTTTCTGATTGCAAAGTCGGTGGCACCGAGTGGCATATTTCGGTGGTACCGAAAAGATTCGGTTGGACCGAAAATTGCAAGTCGGTGAAACCGAGTTTACACAGAGAAAAAACACTTGTCACCTCAGCTCACTAGACATGTAGGATCTCACAAAGATTTGCAATGAATTACCTGAAGGATTTGCAAGGAATTAAATGCAGAAAATGCAGAACAAAAGCAAAGAGAAAAGAGAAGAAACGGAAAGATCTAGATGAAGTTTTTTTTTGAAAAAGAGAAAGAAAATAAACAAGCATGAGACAGATGCAATAACACAACGAAGGAACACAAGAGAACTTCATCTAGAGTTGGGCGGTGACACAGTCACCTATGTTAGAGTACATTGACTTAGGAGTCAAGTGAGAACACTTGATCATAGGTCATACTCATCGTTTAAGCTCAAAATGGGGTTACCATTTTTCGTTTAAGCATCTTGATGTATTCACATCTTGTTGAGTGGCTTTGACTTCATGTCTTGGAGTAAAGCTTCTCTAAGATGGAATAACATACCTTGGGTGGTGGTGTGGTTCTTGCTCATGTAGTTGAACTTGTGTGGGTGCTCAAGGTTGATGTAGCTCATCAAGAGTTGGGAGCACCACTTGGAGTGTGAGTTCACCTATCTACATGGATTAGTTCTTGCAAGGAAAAGCACTTGTGTATCCAAAAATGACATTCATGAAGCTCAACATAGGATTTGTCAAAGGATATGTTTGAATGATTTTGTGCGTCCTTGTCTTCAACCACCATCGTGTAGAGACTTGGTGATGTAGAGATTGCTCTTGATGTGAGTGAGTCGCAATCTCATGGAATTAGATTCAACCAAGCACCTACATGGGTTAGACAACATGCAAGGTACAAATATATCCAAGACATAAGATAGTCATCATAAGAGATATATATCATGGATTAGTCATAAGCTCATGTCTTGCATGTATCCAATGGAGTTCCTACTCCAAGTTCAAAGCATCAATGATGTTCAATTCTCCTCTCAACCTGCAAAACACTTTCTCATCAAGTGGTTTAGTGAATATATCCGCTAATTGCTTATCGGTGCGAACATGCTTAAGATCAATGTCACCCTTAGCAACATGATCTCGAATGAAATGATGACGAACTTCAATGTGCTTAGTTCGAGAGTATTGTACAGGATTATGACCAATTTTAATAGCACTTTCATTGTCACAAAGCAATGGAACATGTTTCACATAGATCCCATAATCTTTAAGAGTTTGGGTCATCTAAAGTAATTGAGCACAACATGAACCAGCGGCAATGTATTCCGCTTTGGCGGTGGATAAGGATACGGAGTTTTGTTTCTTGGAAGACCAAGACACAAGAGATCTACCAAGAAATTGACAAGTACCCGAAGTTGACTTTCTATCAACCTTGTCTTCGGTATAATCCGAGTCGGAATAGCCAACAAGATCAAAAGAAGACCTCTTAGGATACCAAATGCCAAAATTTGGTGTATGAATTAAGTACCTAACTATCCTTTTCACGGCCTTAAGATGACATTCTTTAGGGGCAGCTTGATATCATGCACACATGCACACACTTAGCATAATATCGGGACGTGAAGCACATAGGTATAACAATGAACCAATCATAGAGCGATAAACCTTTTGATCAACCGGTTCACCATCTTTGGTCAAATCATTATGTCCACTAGTAGGCATGGGTGTAGACATACCTTTGCATTCTTGCATATTGAACTTCTTGAATAAGTCCTTGGTGTACTTCGTTTGAGAGACAAATGTACCTTCCTTAGTTTGCTTGATTTGCAAACCGAGAAAGAATTTGAGTTCACTCATCATAGACATCTCAAACTTCTCTGACATTAGCTTTCCAAACTTTTCACTAAAGAGAGGGTTAGTTGAACCAAATATGATATCATCAACATAAATTTGGCATACAAATAGTTCTCCATTAACCCTTTTAGTAAAAAGAGTAGAATCAATTTTACCAATTTCAAAACCGCTTGCAATAAGGAACTTGGTCAAGCATTTATACCATGCTCTAGGAGCTTGTTTAAGACCGTAAAGAGCTTTGTGAAGTTTGTAAACATGATTAGGTTTCTTAGGATTGACAAAGCCAGGAGGTTGTTTGACATAAACTTCCTCCTCTATTTCACCATTTAGAAAAGCACGTTTAATGTCCATTTGGTACAAGGTGATGTTATGGTGATTAGCACAGGCAAGTAAGATGCGGATGGACTCAAGTCTAGCAACAGGAGCATATGTCTCACCATAGTCCATACCTTCGACTTGTGTGTATCCTTGGGCGACGAGACGTGCTTTGTTGCGAACCACTTGTCCATCTTCATCTTGCTTGTTGCGAAACACCCATTTGGTACCAATGATGTTGTGGTTGTCGTCGGGCTTCTCAACCAATGTCCAAACTTGGTTTCTCTCAAAGTTGTGTAGCTCTTCATGCATGGCGTTTATCCAATCCGGATCTTCCAATGCTTCTTCAACCTTCATTGGTTCAATGCTAGAGATGAATGAATAGTTTTCACAAAAGTTAGCTAAACAAGTTTTTGAGCGAGTGATTCTCCCGGTTTGTATATCATTGAAGATTTGCTCGACGGGATGATCTTTGGCGATTCTTGCTCGAACTCGTGAGAGCTTTTGCTTGGGTCTTCGTTGAACATTTTCTTCATCTTGTTCTTCTTCTTGGCCTTCTTCATTGTTGACGTTGTCATTGTCTTGTCGTGGTGGAGAAGGAGGTTGTTGATGTTCGTCTTGATTCATTTCCTTGTCTTCTTCATCTTGGTGTGTCCCACTTGTGGATGCTTCCATATCAATTCTTGGTTCACCTTGTTGTGAAGTAGAAGCCTCCACTTGGACGGATGAAGTACTCTCCTTCACCTTCATTGGACGAACTTTGCCTATGGACAAGTCTTGGATTGCTTCTGAAGGGTCTTTGTCTCCTACATCAATTGGCAATTGCTCTACTTGCGAGCCATTAGATTCATCAAACTTCACATCTACCGTCTCTTCAACCTTTCGGGTGAAATTGTTGTAGACACAGTAAGTGTGAGAGTTTGAGCCATAACCAAGTAGAAAACCTTCATGAGATTTAGGAGCAAACTTTGAACGACGATGCTTATCAAGAATGTAGCACTTTGAGCCGAATACTCGAAAGTATCCAACTTGGGGTTTGTTACCGGTGAGGAGCTCGTATGTCGTCTTGCCGAGTAGCTTGTGAAGATACAAGTGATTTGTTGCGTGACAAGCTGTCTCAACCGCTTCTGCCCAAAAGTGCTTCGGCATCTTGTATTCATCAAGCATTGTTCTTGCCATTTCGATGAGCATCCGGTTCTTCCTCTCAACAACTCCATTTGGTCAGGTGTGTACATAGCCGAGAACTCGTGTGAAATCCCTTCTTCGTCAAGAAAGGTGTCCATATTTGCGTTCGTGAACTCCGTTTCGTTGTCACTCCGAACCTTCTTGATCTTCACGTCAAACTGATTTTGGGCCTTCCTAGCGAAGTTTTTGAAGATCTTCTGAACCTGCGACTTGTCATTAAGAAAGAACACCCACGTAAATCTTGAAAAATCATCAACTATAACTAGACCAAAAGAATTTCCACCGAGACTCTTGTAGGCGTTGGGACCAAAAAGATCCATATGAAGTAGCTCGAGTGGCCTCCTTGTAGTCATGATGTTCTTCACGGGATGCCTTCCTCCAACCTATTTACCTGCTTGACAAGCACTGCAAAGTCTATCCTTATCAAATATGACATCGTCAACTCCAAGGATATGATTTCCTTTAATAAGCTTGTCAAGGTTTCTCATGCCAACGTGACCTAGTCGTCTATGCCACAACCAACCTTTTGATGATTTAGCAATAAAGCAAGTTTTAGGTTGTGCCTTTTTAGAGAAATCAACAATGTAAAGGTCACCTCTACGCATACCGGTAAAGACCATTTTATGATTGTCTCGACGAAATACTTGGCAATCTACCTCAGTAAATAGGACATTCAAACCGAAATCAGCAAGTCTAGATACTGAAAGTAAGTTGTAGCCGAGTGATTCAACGAGCATGACATTTTGAATGGAACTATCATGTGAGATGGCCACCTTACCAAGGCCAACCACTTTACCCTTTGAATTATCACCAAAGGTGACATATTTTCGAGGGCCTTCATTTTCAGCAAGCTCACGGAACATCTCTTCATCTCCGGTCATATGATCAGTACATCCACTATCAAGAACCCATTCCTTTCCTCCTGATTCATATCCCCGAAGATTTGCCGTAAGACCAAAGTGTCTCATTGCATCATCAAGATTGAAGTCACTATCATCGTCATCATCATAGTATCCATGTTCACCATGATCTTGTGACTCATCATTTCCTAGAGAGGGTAATCCATTAGATAAATGATCATCAAAATGGTCACTTTTATGAATTCTTATAGCTTCGAATATAATATCACTAATGATTCCAACATCTCCTTTAGCTCGCTTGAGATTGGCAAGCTCAAATAGACAATCACCAAAGCTAGGATCACTAGAGTTCATCTTACTCAAGGCAATAGATTTATGGAGAATTTTATCCAAATTTTTCAAGGAATGGTCGGGAAATCGTTCCTTAAGAAATTTCCATATAGTATAGGCACAATTAAGAGTAGGCAAACTAGCAATCAAGTATTTGGGCAATCCTCTAATAATGAGTTCAATAGTTCTAAGATTGCGAATCATGTCAATATCTTCATCTAGGGTAGGATGCAAAGGATCAATGTGAGGTGCACAAGGGCTAGCAATATACTTGTTCAAATGATATTGATTGAAGATTACAAGCATCTCATTTTTCCACTCATGAAAATACTCTCCATCAAGAATAGGCACTCTATGTCTAAGACTCCCTAAAGTAGACACATCCATCTTCCTCCAATGGTGATTAAACCAAGGCAATGGAGACCAAAGCTCTGATACCACTTGTAGGACCTTGAAGTAGATGTGTCTAGAGGGGGGTGATTAGACACTTCATGCCAAAGTTACAATTTTTAAGCTTTTTCGGTTTGGGTGGAGTTTAAGCATAATTTCAACAATCACAATACATATCAAGCAAGTATGCAAAGTGTATATAGGCAGCGGAAAGTAAAGCATGCAACTTCCAAGAATGTAAAGGGAAGGGTTTGGAGAATTCAAACGCAATCGGAGACACGGATGTTTTTCCCGTGGTTCGGATAGGTGCTGCTATCCTACATCCACGTTGATGGAGACTTCAACCCACGAAGGGTAACGGTTGCGCGAGTCCACGGAGGGCTCCACCCACGAAGGGTCCACGAAGTAGCAACCTTGTCTATCCCACCATGGCCATCACCCACGAAGGACTTGCCTCACTAGCGGTAGATCTTCATGAATTAGGCGATCTCCTTGCCCTTACAAACTCCTTGGTTCAACTCCACAATCTTGTCGGAGGCTCCCAAGTGACACCTAGCCAATCTAGGAGACACCACTCTCCAAGAAGTAACAAACTGTGTGTTGATGATGAACTCCTTGCTCTTGTGCTTCAAATGATAGTCTCCCCAACACTCAACTCTCTCTCATAGGATTTGGATCTAGTGGAAAGAAGATTTGAGTGGAAAGCAACTTGGGGAAGGCTAGAGATCAAGATTCATATGGTAGGAATGGAATTTCTTGGCCTCAACACATGAGTAGGTTGTTCTCTCTCAGAAATAGGATGCTGGAAGTGTAGGCTTAGTCTGATGGCTCTCTCTCTCGAATGAGGAGGAGGTGGAGGGGTATATATAGCCTCCACACAAAATCCAACCGTTACACATAGTTTTCCAATCTCGGTGGGACCGAATCAACAAACTCGGTCGGACCAAAAAGGTAAACCTAGTGACCGTTAGAGATCTCGGTGGGACCGACTGAATCAACTCGGTGTGACCGATGTGCTAGGGTTAGGGTAAATCCAAAACTCGGTTTGACCGATTACTCAAACTCGGTGGGACCAACTTGGGTAATAAGCGAAACAGAGAGCTGGCCAAGCAAACTCGGTGGGACCGATTGCATATCTCGGTGGGACGAGAATAATGCAATAGGTAACAGAGAGTTTGCAAGCCCATCTCGGTGAGACCGAGATCCCATCGATGAGACCGAATCGATTAGGGTTTCTGGCAGTGGCTATGACAAGTGAAACTCGGTGGCGCCGGATAGGAATAATCGGTAGGTCCGAGTTTGGCTTAGGGTTTAGGTCATTTGTGGATATGGGAAAGTAGCTAAGGATTTTGGAGCATATCATTAAGCACTTGAGCAAGAGGGTCATTAAGCAACACCTCATCCCTCCTTGATAGTATTGGCTTTTCCTATGGACTCAATGTGATCTTGGATCACAAAAATGTAAAATGAAGAGTCTTGAACTTCAAGCTTTAGCCAATCCTTTGTCCTTAGTATCTTGGAGACCTTCCACAACCTTTAGTCCATGCCACTCCATTGTTGAACTTATCTGAAACATACTAGATGAAAATGTTAGTCCAACAAGAGATATGTTGTCATCAATTATCAAAACCACCTAGGGAGCACTTGTGCTTTCAATTAGGATTTTAAGCAAATTACCATGCTATTTAAGACTCTAAAAATAATCTAAGTGAAGCATGAGAGTTCATCTATTTCTTCAAAATAAAACTACCACCATGCTCTAAAAGATATAAGTAAAGCACTAGAGCAAATGACAAACTACTCCGAAAGATATAAGTGAAGATCAATGAGTAGTCTAATAATTATGCAACTATGTGAAGACTCTCTAACATTTAAGAATTTCAGATCTTAGTATTTTATTCAAACAGCAAGCAAAGCAAAATAAAATGACATTCTAAGAATGGCAAACATCACGTGAAGAAGCAAAAACTTAGGATCAACCGAAACTAACCGATAGTTGTTGAAGAAGAAGGTGGGATGCCAACCGGGGCATCCCCAAGCTTAGACGCTTGAGACTTCTTGAATTATTATCTTGGGATGCCTTGGGCATCCCCAAGCTTGAGCTTTTGTGTCTCCTTAATTCCTCTCATATCACGGTCTCCCTAAATCTCAAAAGCTTCATCCACACAAAACTCAACAAGGACTCGTGAGATAAGTTAGTATAAATCATTGCAAAAAAACTTATCATACTCTACTGTAGCAACTCACTAAAATTATTATTCAACATTGAATACTAAATGCCTCTACATATTTAATAGTCCTATCCTCAAATAGAATCATTAAAGAAGCAAACATATGCAAACAATGCAAACATAACAGCAATCTGCCTAAACAGGATAGTCTGTAAAGAATACTGCAACATCCATACTTCCCTAGCTCCAAACATTATGAAATAAAATTCCCACTGTAGTAAATTTATCAGAGCTTAATATGCAAAAGGTTTCAACATTTTATCACATTCTGACTTTTCTAGGGAATTATTGCAACAGCGGTAAACTTTCTGTTTTCAAACAGCAACATGTATACTTGTAACATAGGCATAGTAAAGGCTATCAATGCCACTTTTATTGAAATAAAAGATGCAAAAAATTGTTCTAAATAACATCAAGAAAATACTAACAGAATAAATTGACGCTCCAAGCAAAACACATATCATGTGGCGAATAAAAATATAGCTCCAAGTAAAGTTACCGATGAACAAAGACGAAAGAGGGGATGCCTTCCGGGGCATCCCCAAGCTTAGGCTCTTGGTTGTCCTTGAATATTACCTTGGGGTGCCTTGGGCATCCCCAATCTTAGGCTCTTACCACTCCTTATTCCATAGTCCATCGAATCTTTACCCAAAACTTGAAAACTTCACAACACAAAACTTAACAGAAAACTCGTAAGCTCCGTTAGCGAAAGAAAACAAAACACCACTTCAAGGTACTGTAATGAACTCATTCTTTATTTATATTGGTGTTAAAACTACTGTATTCCAACTTCTATATGGTTTATAAACTCTTTTACTAGCCATAGATTCATCAAAATAAGCAAACAACACACGAAAAACAGAATCTGTCAAAAACAAAACTGTCTGTAGTAATCTGTAACTAACACAAACTTCTGGAACCCCCAAAATTTTAAAATAAATTTCTGGACGTGAGTAATTTATCTGTTAATCATCTGCAAAAAAATTAACTAAATAACACTCTCCAATAAAAAATGGCAGCTAATCTCGTGAGCGCTAAAGTTTCTGTTTTTTACAGCATGATCATAAAGACTTCACCCAAGTCTTCCCAAAGGTTCTACTTGGCACAAACACTAATTAATAGCATAAAACCACATCTAAACAGAGACTAGATGAATTATTTATTGCTAAACAGGAACAAAAATAAAGTTGGGTTGCCTCCTAACAAGCGCTATCGTTTAACGCCCCTAACTAGGCATGATGATTTCAACGATGCTCACATAAAAGATAAGAATTGAAACATAAAGAGAGCATCATGAAGAATATGACTAGCACATTTAAGTCTAACATACTTCCTATGCATAGGGATTTTGTGAGCAAACAACTTGCGGGAACAAGAATCAACTTGCATAGGAAGGTAAAACAAGCATAACTTCAAAACTTTAAGCACATAGAGAGGAAACTTGATATTATTGCAATTCCTACACGCATATATTCCTCCCTCATAATAATTTTCAGTAGCATCATGAATGAATTCAACAATATAACCAGCACCTAAAGAATTCTTTTCATGATCTACAAGCATAGAAAATTTACTACTCTCCACACAAGCAAAATTCTTCTCATGAATAATAGTGGGAGCAAACTCAACAAAATAACTATAATGTGATTGAAAATTAAGATCAAGATGACAAGTTTCATGGTTATCATTATTATTTAAAGCATACGTGTCATCACAATAATCATCATAGATAGGAGGCATGCTTTCATCATAATAAATTTGCTCATCAAAACTTGGGGGACAAAAAATATCATCTTCATCAAACATGGCTTCCCCAAGCTTGTGGCTTTGCATATCATTAGCATCATGGATATTCAAGGAATTCATATTAACAACATTGCAATCATGCCCATCATTCAAATATTTAGTTCCAAACATTCTAATGCATTCTTCTTCTAGCACTTGAGCACAATTTTCCTTTCCATCATACTCACGAAAGATATTAAAAAGATGAAGCGTATGAGGCAAACTTAATTCCATTTTTTGTAATTTTCTTTTATAGACTAAACTAGTGATAAAACAAGAAACTAAAAGACTCGATTGCAAGATCTAAAGATATACCTTCAAGCACTCACCTCCCCGGCAACGGCGCCAGAAAAGAGCTTGATGTCTACTACACAACCTTCTTCTTGTAGACGTTGTTGGGCCTCCAAATGCAGAGGTTTGTAGGACAGTAGCAAATTTCCCTCAAGTGGGTGACCTAAGGTTTATCAATCCGTAGGAGGCGTAGGATGAAGATGGTCTCTCTCAAGCAACCCTGCAACCAAATAATAAAGAGTCTCTTGTGTCCCCAACACACCCAATACGATGGTAAATTGTATAGGTGCACTAGTTCGGCGAAGAGATGGTGAAACAAGTGGTATATGGATAGTAGATAAAGGTATTTGTAATCTGAAATAATAAAAAAAGCAAGGTAACTAACGATAAAAGTGAGCGTAAACGGTATTGCAATGATAGGAAATAAGGCCTAGGGTTCATACTTTCGCTAGTGTAAGTTGCCTCAACAATAATATCATAATTGGATCACATAACTATCCCTGAACATGCAACAAAGAGTCACTCCAAAGTCACTAATAGCAGAGAACGAACGAAGAGATTATGGTAGGGTATGAAACCACCTCAAAGTTATTCCTTCCAATCAATCCGTTGGGCTATTCCTATAAGTGTCACAAAACAGCCCTGGAGTTCGTACTAGAATAACACCTTAAGACGCAAATCAACCAAAACCCTAATGTCACCTAGATACTCCAATGTCACCTCAAGTATCCGTGGGTATGATTATACGATATGCATCACACAATCTCAGATTCATCTATTCAACCAACACAAAGGACCTCAAAGAGTGCCCCAAAGTTTCTACGGAGAATCACGACAAAAACGTGTGCCAACCCCTATCCATAGGTTCATGGGCGGAACCCGCAAGTTGATCACCAAAACATACATCAAGTGAATCACGTGGCATCCCATTGTCACCACAGATACTCACGGCAAGACATGCATCAAGTGTTCTCAAATCTTTAAAGACTCAATCCGATAAGATAACTCCAAAGGGAAAACTCAATTCATTACAAGAGAGAAGAGGGGGAGGAGAAACATAAGATCTAACTATAATAGCAAAGCTCGTGATACATCAAGATCGTGCGAAATCAAGAACATGAGAGAGAGAGAGAGATCAAACACATAGCTACTGGTACATACCCTTAGCCCCGAGGGAGAACTACTCCCTCCTCGTCATGGAGAGCACCGGGATGATGAAGATTGCCACCGGAGAAGGATTGCCCCCTCCGGTAGGGTGCCAAAATGGGTCTAGATTGGCTTTCGGTGGCTACGGAGGCTTCCGGTGGCGGAACTCTCGATCTATTGTCTTCTTGGATGTTTTATGGGTATATGGAGATATATAGGCGGAAGAAGTACGTCAGGGGGGGCACAAGGGGCCCACGAGGGTGGAGGGCGTGCCCTAGGGGGGTGGGCGCGCCCCCTGCCTAGTGGCCTCCTCGTAGGTCCCCCGACGTGCACTCCAAGTCTTCTGGGCTTCTTTCCTTCCAAAAATGAGTTTCGTGAAGTTTCAGGTCAATTGGACTCCGTTTGATTTTCCTTTTCTTCGAAACCCTAAAACAAGGTAAAAACATAAACTGGCACTGGGCTCTGGGTTAATAGGTTAGTCCCAAAAATGATATAAAAGTGTATAATAAAGCCCATAAACATTCAAAACAGTAGATAATATAGCATGGAGCAATCAAAAATTATAGATACGTTGGAGAGGTATCACTTCCGAAGCAGCTGTGTACTCCGCTTCACACGTAGATCCCGCCACGACACTTTGTTTAGAACTGCACCAACTGACAGCTCCACCGTTCAATGTAAATACATATCCGGTTTGCGTTTTAGAATCGTCCGGATCAGTGTCAAAGCTTGCATCAATGTAACCATTTACGATGAGCTCTTTGTCACCTCCATAAACGAGAAACATATCCTTAGTCCTTTTCAGGTATTTCAGGATGTTCTTGACCGCTGTCCAGTGATCCACTCCTGGATTACTTTGGTACCTCCCTGCTAGACTTATAGCAAGGCACACATCAGGTCTGGTACACAGCATTGCATACATGATAGGGCCTATGGCTGAAGCATAGGGAACATCTTTCATTTTCTCTCTATCTTCTGCAGTGGTTGGGCATTGAGTCTTACTCAACTTCACACCTTGTAACACAGGCAAGAACCCTTTCTTTGCTTGATCCATTTTGAACTTCTTCAAAACTTTGTCAAGGTATGTGCTTTGTGAAAGACCAATTAAGCATCTTGATCTATCTCTATAGATCTTGATGCCCAATATATAAGCAGCTTCACCGAGGTCTTTCATTGAAAAACTCTTATTCAAGTATCCCTTTATGCTATCCAGAAATTCTATATCATTTCCAATCAACAATATGTCATCCACATATAATATTAGAAATGCTACAGAGCTCCCACTCACTTTCTTGTAAATACAGGCTTCTCCAAAGTCTGTACAAAACCAAATGCTTTGATCACACTATCAAAGCGTTTATTCCAACTCCGAGAGGCTTGCACCAGTCCATAAATGGATCGCAGGAGCTTGCACACTTTGTTAGCTCCCTTTGGATCGACAAAACCTTCCGGTTGCATCATATACAACTCTTCTTCCAGAAATCCATTTAGGAATGCAGTTTTGACATCCATTTGCCAAATTTCATAATCATAAAATGCGGCAATTGCTAACATGATTCGGACAGACTTAAGCATCACTATGGGTGAGAAGGTCTCGTCGTAGTCAATCCCTTGAACTTGTCGAAAACCTTTCGCAACAAGTCGAGCTTTATAGACAGTAACATTACCGTCAGCGTCAGTCTTCTTCTTGAAGATCCATTTATTCTCAATTGCTTGCTGATCATCGGGCAAGTCAACCAAAGTCCACACTTTGTTCTCATACATGGATCCCATCTCAAATTTCATGGCCTCAAGCCATTTCGCAGAATCTGGGCTCACCATCGCTTCTTCATAGTTCGTAGGTTCGTCATGGTCTAGTAACATAACTTCCAGAACAGGATTACCGTACCATTCTGGTGCGGATCTTACTCTGGTTGACCTACGAGGTTCAGTAACAACTTGATTTGAAGTTTCATTATCATCATCATTAACTTCCTCACTAATTGGTGTAGGTGTCGTAGAAACCGGTTTCTGTGATGAACTACTTTCCAATAAGGGAGCAGGTACAGTTACCTCATCAAGTTCTACTTTCCTCCCACTCATTTCTTTGAGAGAAAGTCCTTCTCTAGAAAAACTCCGAATTTAGCAACAAAAGTCTTGCCTTCGGATCTGTGATAGAAGGTGTACCCAACAGTCTCCTTTGGGTATCATATGAAGACACATTTCTCTGATTTGGGTTCGAGCTTATCAGGTTTAAGCTTTTTCACATAAGCATTGCAGCCCCAAACTTTCAGAAACGACAACTTTGATTTCTTGCCAAACCACAGTTCATAAGGCGTCGTCTCAACGGATTTCGATGGTGCCCTATTTAATGTAAATGCGGCCGTCTCTAAAGCATAACCCCAAAACGTTAGCGGTAAATCAGTAAGAGACATCATAGATCATACCATATCTAGTAAAGTACGATTACGACGTTCGGACACACCATTACGCTATGGTGTTCCGGGTGGCGTGAGTTGCGAAACTATTCCGCATTGTTTCAAATGAAGACCAAACTCATAACTTGTAGCGACCAGACCTCAAACGGTCCAATCTCTGTGCTCCGGTGTCATCCCTGGATCAGTAATGCTGACACCACACAGTACTTGAAGGATTTATAGCAGACTAGCAATCACACACTTATTACATTGAGTGTCTCAAAAGAGAACTTATTACAATAAATATGGCATAAGGCCATCTAATAACGATAATAGTGGAAGGCTTGGAAGATAAGTGAGTCCATCAACTCCAACGGCATCACTGAGTATAGAACCACGACCTAAAAGCACCTTACTCGTCGTCTGAAAAGTCTGCAACATGAACGTTGCAGCCCGAAACGGGTCAGCACATGGAATATGCTGGCAAGGTAACACATAGAGAATAATGGAAGAATAAAACTATACTACATGCATATTTGGCTGGTGGAAAGCTCTATGGTTACAGTTTTGCGTAAAGCCAATTTTTCCCTACTGCAAAGGAATAAATTTTATTTAACTATCATGGTGGTTGTTAAACATTGAGAGTGTAGACACCCTCTCAATCCCAATTAAACATCATCATTAAAAACCCAACAAATCAATTAGAGTAACATGATGAGATTCACATGATAATCCAAGTACTAGATACTCAAGTTGTCCATAACCAGGGACACGGCTAACCATGATTAGTTTATACACTCTGCAGAGGTTTGCGCACTTTTCCCTACAAGACTCGATCTCCTCCGTTGGAATTCTCGCACTATAAGGTGTTTGAGAAACGGATGACCGTGACATAGTCTTTCAGAAGTGCTAGCACCTTACGATCGGGTAGACCGTTACACCTACTTTCCCCTACATCTGCTACTCTACCACTCTAAGAGTTCGCACGACTTAATCAACTATGCTAGAGCCCATAGTAGCTTGTGGCTGCACACGAAAGTTTCCAGTATGAATAATCTCATGATCCCTTTGAGCCTGGGTGGCGGTCCAAAAGAAAAACAGGCAATCGCTGGAATACCCAGGTGCCTCAATCCACCCAGATGTGTGTTTAAGTTGCCACCTTAAAAAAACCATTAATTAACAATCTCACATCTGTCATGGATACACTCACCCAATCCACGTCTACTAGCATAGCATGGTAGTACAAGAAAACGTAGAAGTAACTCCCAGGGTTTGATAATAAAACAGGTAATAGGTACTACCTCAACTACTTCCCAAACCCACAATTTAATTAGATCATAATCATGCAATGTTTGAGGATTGATCTAATGCAATAAAACTGGGTAGTAGGAGGTATGATCAAAGTGTTACTTGCCTTGCTGATGATCCGCAAAACCTAGCGATTCGAAGTAGCAAGCGACGCACTCCGGATACTCCATCGCAAACAAACAAGCATACAATAAGTACTCGGCTAATGCACAGGTAAAACTCAAATAAGAGATCTAACCAGAAAGTTCAATTTAAGAACTCCGGTTGGCAAAAAGAATCAAATCGAACGAAACAACGAAAGACAAACGACAAAAGAACAAGCTTAGTTTACTATTCTAGATCTAGGTCAAATTTTACCGAAGCAAAAACTTGCTCGAGTTGGTTAAACGGAAAGAGGGTTTTGAGACGAAACTCCACGCGCTTGAATCGCCTGATTCCAATAAACGAGCAAAAAATTATACTAGAACGAAAATCGGATCAGAAATCGCGATCAGAAAAATCGCGGAATAAATCCGAGAAAAAGAAAAACAACAAACAGATTAACGAACGAACATTCGTTATCTGGATCTAAACAATGAACGCGTTCGTTAAAACGAACGAATGAGCGAACGCTCGCTAATTAACTAAACCGAAAAACCCGATCTATCTAAAAACGGATCTAAAAAACCGACGGCAAAACTGAACGGTTTTTCTAAAAAAACGGCGGCGACGGCGGGATCGACCTCGTCGGCGGCGGCGGGGCTCCGGCGGCGGCGCGGCAGCGGCGGCGGGCTCGGGCACGACTTAGGGTTAGGGCGGCGGCGGCTTGGGCTGATTCGGGCCCCGGGGCGCGCTATATAAAGCCCCCCCCCTGAGGAGTCCGGGCCAAACATGGACCGAAGTTGGTTCGCATTTTTTTAAATTATTACACGCAGAAAAACAAACAAAAGGAATACTAAACGGACTCCAAAAATCCTGAAATAAATTTTCCCCGGCTTCTAAAATCAAGCCGCACATGATGAACATTTATTTGGGGCCTAAATGCAATTTTAAAAAACGCGCATTTTTCCTAAATTCAAATAAAATAGCAAATAAATCCAAAATAAAATCTTATTTGATTTTATTATTAAATCATCAATATTTCTTTATTTTGGGAAAGTCATTTTATTCCCTCTCTCATATTTTTATAATAATTGAAGATAAAATAAATAAAATCAAATGATCCTATTTTCAAAATTTGAGAAAACTCAAATATGAAAATAATGAAATCCCCAACTCTCTCCGAGGGTCCTTGAGTTGCGTAGAATTTCTAGGATCAACCAAAATGCAAATAAATATGATATGCAATGATGATCTAATGTATAACATTCTAAATTGAAAATTTGGGATGTTACAAACCTACCCCCCTTAAGATGAATGTCGCCCTCGAGATTCGGGTTGGCTAGAAAATAGGTGAGGGTGGTCCTTCAGCAGATCTTCCTCTCGCTCCCAGGTGGCTTCATCCTCCGTGTGGTGGCTCCACTGAACTTTGCAAAACTTGATAACCTTGCTGCGGGTGACTCGGCTGGCATACTCAAGAATCTTGACGGGTTTCTCCTCATAGGTCAAATCACTGTCCATCTGAATCGCTTCCAGTGGCACTGTATCTCTCAGCGGTATATCAGCCATCTCTGCGTGGCACCTCTTCAGCTGGGAAACGTGGAATACATCATGAACTCCTGACAATCCTTCAGGCTATTCCAACTTATAGGCTACTTCTCCCATACGCTCCAAAACCTTTTATGGTCCTACAAAACGTGGCACTAACTTTCCCTTAACTCCAAAGCGCTTAACTCCTCGAAGTGGAGATACTCGAAGGTAAACTTTGTCTCCGACTTCGTAAACTGTCTCCTTGCATTTAGAATCTGCGTAGCTCTTCTGCTTGGACTGGGCTACCTTGAATCTATCACGTATCAACTTCACCTTCTGTTCAGATTCTTTAATCAAATCTGGTCCAAACAACTGGCGGTCTCCAACTTCATCCCACAACAACGGGGTCCTGCACCTCCTTCTGTACAAGGCTTTGAAAGGGGCCATCTTCAAACTGGATTGATAACTGTTGTTGTAAGAGAACTCTGCGTATGGCAAATTCTCGTCCCAACTAGATCCGTAATCTAGCGCACAAGCTCTCAGCATATCCTCCAAAATCTGATTGACTCTCTCGGTCTGTCCATCTGTTTGCGGATGGAAAGCTGCACTGAACTCTAGCCTGGTACCCAAAGTTTCATGCAACTGATTCCAGAACTTTGAGGTAAACTGGGTTCCTCTATCTGATAGAATGCTCCTTGGAACTCCATGCAGACATACGATCCTGGTCACGTATATCTTTGCCAACTTGGCACTAGTGTAGGTAGTCTTCACTGGGATGAAATGAGCTACCTTTGTCAAATGATCGACTACAACCCAAATCGAGTCATAGCCTGAACGCGTTCTGGGCAATCCTGTTATAAAATCCATGCCTAACTTATCCCACTTCCATTCGTGTATTGGCAATGGCTGTAGCAATCCTGCTGACTTCTGATGCTCTGCCTTTACTCTCTGTCATACATCACAAACTGCTACATACTCCGCAATATCCTTCTTCATTCCGGTCCACCAGAAAGTATCCTTCAAATCCAAATACATCTTGGTATTTCCTGGGTGAATCGAATATGGTGAATCATGGGTCTCCTGCAGAATTAACTTCCTGATCTCCGGGTCATTGGGCACATAAACACGGTCTTCAAACCATAAGGTATCGTGCTTATCCTCACGAAATCCTTTAGCTTTTCGTTTGCTCATTTTCTCCTTAATAGAAGCAATCTCCTTGTCAGTCTTCTGGGCTTCTCTGATCTTATCCATCAAGGTAGACTGAATCTCCAATGCTGCTACATAGCCTCTCGGAACTATCTCCAAACATAACTCACGAAGATTTTCGGCTAACTCCCTTGGTAAATCTCCCGTCATTAAGGTGTTGACATGACTTTTACGGCTCAGCGCATCGGCTACTACATTAACCTTTCCAGGGTGATAATGCAATCTCATATCACAATCCTTGATGAGCTCCAACCATCTCCTTTGCCTGAGATTTAACTCCTTCTGCGTGAAAATATACTTCAAACTCTTATGATCCGTGTACACCTCATAATGGTTTCCAATGAGAAAATGTCTCCAAGTCTTCAATGCATGCACTAGGCTGCTAACTCCAAATCATGCGTGGCATAATTCAACTCATGAGGCTTAAGTTGTCATGAAGCATACGAAACAACTCTTCCTTCCTGCATAAGAACTGCTCCAAGTCCTCGACGTGAAGCGTCACAATATACCTCATAATCTTTGTTCTGATCCGGCAAAATCAACACAGGTGATGTAACCAAACGTTTCTTCAACTCCTGGAAACTGGTCTCTCATTCTTCAGTCCATTTGAACTTGGTATCCTTCCTCAACAACTCCGTCATGGGTTCTGCAATCTTCGAGAAATTTTCAATGAATCTACGGTAGTATCCTGCAAGTCCGAGAAAACTCTGGATCTCTCCAACTGTTGTTGGGGCTTCCCAGTTTGTCACAGTGTCAACCTTGGTGGGATCCACTGCTATACCTTCTCCGGATATAACGTGTCCTAGGAATCCAACTTCCTTCAACCAAAATTCACATTTGCTAAACTTGGCATATAACTGATGTTCTCTGAGCTTCCCAAGTACCAAACGCAAATGTTCCTTATGTTCCTCTTCATTCTTCGAGTAAACCAGAATATCATCAATGAACACGACGACGAACTTATCCAAAAACTCCATAAATACTTTTTTCATCATGTTCATAAAATATGCAGGTGCGTTAGTTAGTCCAAATGACATAACGGTGTAATTGTACAGCCCATACCTGGTGGTAAAAGCTGTCTTAGGTATATCCTGTTCTCGGATCTTCAACTGATGGTATCCTGATCGCAGATCGATCTTGGAAAATACCTTAGCTCCTTGCAATCGATCAAACAGATCATTGATCATCGGTAGTGGGTACTTATTATGGATTGTTACTTCGTTCAATCCTCGATAGTCAACAACCATCCTTAACGATCCATCCTTCTTCTCCACTAAAAGTACTGGCGATCCCCAAGGTGAAGAACTTGGGCGAATATAACCTTTATCCAGTAACTCTTTAATCTGCTTCTTAATCTCCTCCAAATCCTTTGCAGGCATCCTGTATGGTCTCTTAGATATTGGCTCTGTGCCTGGCAAAAGCTCAGTTAAAAACTCAATGTCTCTATCCGGTGGCATTGCCTGGCAATTCCTCTGGAAACACATCAGGGAAATCCTTTACCACTGGTACTTCCTCCTGCACAACTCCTATTAACGAATTTACTTGAGTCCTTTTAGGCACATGTCGGGATACATACTTGATCCTTCTTCCTTCTGGGGTGGTAAGAAAAATTGACTTACTGGCGCAATCGATGTTTCCTCCATACATCGACAGCCAATCCATACCCAAAATTACATCCAAACCTTGTGATTCCAAAATGATCAAATCTGAGGGAAACACATGCCTACCTATACTCAATGGCACTTGAAAACACCCTTTACTGGCCATATACTCCGCTCCTGGTGAGCTTACTAACATGGGTGTTCTAAGTACTTTGGTGGGCAGGTTATACTTATCCACAAATCCCCTTGATATGTATGAATGCGATGCACCAGTATCGAAAAGAACGATTGCAGTAAATGACTTAACGAAAAACTTACCAATTACTGCATCCGACTGCTCTTCAACCTCCTCCACGTTAACGTGGTTCACGTGTCCCCTATTGAAAGGGTTCGGCTTCTTCCCAGAGCTTCCATTGCCATTTCCATTCTGGGATTCAGGACATTCATTGGCATAATGTCTGGTCTGCTGGCACTTAAAGCAAGTGACTTGGCTCAGGTCTCTTTTGGCTGGGGTTGATGGGTTGGTACGGTTCTGGCCATTGCTTCCTCCATTCCCATTACCATTCTTGGCGCCATTATGATTGTGCGAGCTACCTCCTCCATGGGTATGCTGAAAATGTCCTCCCGGTCTAGGGGTAAAACGTGGCTTCTACTGAGCTCCAGAATTGTACTTCCCTTGTCCATACTCCCTCTTGCGGTTCTCAATCTGCTGCTGCTTCCCTTCAATCATAAGAGCATGATATACCAACCCCTGGTAGTTGTTGAAGGTTGCTACCATCAACTGCATGCTCAACTCATCATTTAGTCCTTACAGAAACTTCTCTTGCTTAGCTGCATCCGTAGCAACGTCATCTGGGGCATTACGTGCTAGCTTACTAAAGTCCTCCACATACTGGCCAACTGTCCGTCCTCCTTGGCGTAAGTTGCAAAACTCACGCTTCTTCATGGCCATAGCTCCTGCTGAAACATGGGCAGTACAGAAAGCCTGCTGAAACTGGTCCCATGTGACAGTGTCGATAGGGAAAGTGGCTGTGAAATTCTCCTACCATGATGCTGCGGGTCCGTCAAGCTGATGTGTGGCAAACTTCACCTTTTCCGCATCTATGCATCCCGCCGTGGTCAACTCCCTTGCTGTCTTACGGATCCAATCATCTGCTACTATAGGCTCGGTGCTACTAGAGAACACTGGCGGGTTTAGCCTAAGAAAACGGGCTAAGTGGCCAACAGGTGGTGGTGGTGGTGGGTTGTTGTTGTTGTTGTTGTTGTTGTTGTTGTTGTTCCCCTGATTCTGATTCTGGACTAGCAACTGCATCAATGTGTTCTGCTGCTGGATCAACTGAGTGAGCTCTGGTGGGAAGGTAAATCCGGGGTCACGTCTCGGAGGCATCTGAGGGGTTTAGAAAAGATGAGATTTAAGAATAGAGAGTCTAGAGAGAAAACACTACCCATATGCACATGAGGTAAAAGCAAACAATTCACTTCATTAAATCAAACAAGGGCATACAATCGATCTAACTATCGCAAAAGTGCTCGGACTACTATATTTACATGATGGACTACTACTACTGTTGGGGTGGTCTACTAGAAATATTCTTCAGTTGTAGACTCCATGATATCTGCTCTAGCTTCATCAACATAGTCATCATCGCTATCATCTGGGTCTGAGTCGTTGTCGTCGATGATGATGTAGTCTTCCGGGCAAATCTCCTTGGGTTTTTCGTCTTCTTCTACTGGTGTAGGGCCTCCCATGAATATTCCGATCTTCTTGATCAGGTCGTCATTCTTCTCCACTAGTACTTCGATTTTCTCCTCATAATCTTCACGTGTAGCCTTGAGTTCTTCCTCCAGTTCCGTGATTCTTGTCCTCACCTTATTCAGATCTATCATGTCTGCACACATCTGGTTCTCCTGACGTCGAATGTGCTGGTTTAACTTCTAGATAAAAGCTGCGATTGATCTATCCTTCTTGGTGTTGATCATCTCCCATTGCTCATATCGGCTCCCACAAATCTGGTAGATAGTATCCTTGAGATCATTGCGGTAAACTTCTCCAATACGTCCCATGGCGATGTGAGCTGCCATGCTCTTTCCTACATTCCAGGTTGGTGCATCAAAGGAAAACTCTATGGGCTCAGTGACTGGCATGAATGTCCTTCCCAGAATTTGAACTTGAATCATCCAGCGCTCCTCTTCAGGTAAAGTGGCGTTGTAGGTTCCGATGAAGCTTGGTACTCCGATGTTCAGGTATCTAGTGACTTCCTTCAAATGACGTCCAAAGGGTGTATCTTCATCTGGTTGCATGAACTTGTTCCTTGCATCCACCATCCTAAAAGAGTAGAAAAGATGAGAAGTCAGAATGAGAAGAGTGAGTAGTGATCTAGGGCTTTAGCTTAGTGGTCGTGTCCCATAGTCAGCGTGGGCTCTGATACCATCTTGTAGCGACCAGACCTCAAACGGTCCAATCTCTGTGCTCCGGTGTCATCCCTGAATCAGTAATGCTGACACCACACAGTACTTGAAGGATTTATAACAGAGTAGCAATCACACACTTATTACATTGAGTGTCTCAAAAGAGAACTTATTACAATAAATATGACATAAGGCCATCTAATAATGATAACAGCGGAAGGCTTGGAAGATAAGTGAGTCCATCAACTCCAACGGCATCACTGAGTATAGAACCACGACCTAAAAGCACCTTACTCGTCGTCTAAAAAGTCTGCAACATGAATGTTGCAGCACGAAACGGGTCAGCACATGGAATATGCTGGCAAGGTAACATATAGAGAATAATGGAAGAATAAAACTATACTACATGCATATTTGGCTGGTGGAAAGCTCTATGGTTACAGTTTTGCGTAAAGCCAATTTTTCCCTACTGCAAAGGAATAAATTTTATTTAACTATCATGGTGGTTGTTAAACATTGAGAGTGTAGACACCCTCTCAATCCCAATTAAACATCATCATTAAACACCCAACAAATTAATTAGAGTAACATGATGAGATTCACATGATAATCCAAGTACTAGATACTCAAGTTGTCCATAACTAGGGACACGACTAACCATGATTAGTTTATACAATCTGCAGAGCTTTCCGCACTTTTCCCCACAAGACTCGATCTCCTCCGTTGGAATTCTCGCACTACAAGGTGTTTGAGAAACGGATGACCGTGACATAGTCTTTCAGAAGTGCTAGCACCTTATGATCGGGTAGACTGTTACACCTACTTTCCCCTACATCTGCTAGTCTACCACTATAAGAGTTCGCATGACTTAATCAACTATGATAGAGCCCATAGTAGCTTGTGGCTGCACACAGAAGTTTCTAGTATGAATAATCTCATGATCCCTTTGAGCCTGGGTGGCGGTTCAAAAGAAAAACAAGCAATCGCTGGAATACCCAGGTGCCTCAATCCACCTAGATGTGTGTTTAACTTGCCACCTTAAATAAACCATTAATTAACAATCTCACATTTGTCATGGATACACTCACCCAATCCACGTCTACTAGCATAGCATGGCAGTATAAGCAAATGTAGAAGTAACTCCCAGGGTTTGATAATAAAACAGGTAATAGGAACTACCTCAACTACTTCCCAAACCCGCAATTTAAATAGATCCTAATCATGCAATGTTTGAGGATTGATCTAATGCAATAAAACTGGATAGTAGGAGGTATGATCAAAGTGTTACTTGCCTTGCCGATGATCCGCAAAACCTAGCGATTCAAAGTAGCAAGCGGCGCACTCCGGGTACTCTATCACAAAAAAATAAGCATACAATAAGTACTTGAATAATGCACAGGTAAAACTCAAATAACAGATCTAACCAGGAAGTTCAATTTAAGAACTCCGGTTGGCAAAAAGAATCAAATCGAACGAAGCAACGAAAGACAAACGGCAAAAGAACAAGCTTCGTTTACTATTCTAGATCTAGGTCAAATTTTACCAAAGCAAAAACTTGTTTGAGTTGGTTAAATGGAAAGAGGGTTTCGAGACGAAAATCCAGGCACTTGAATCGCCTGATTCCGATAAACGAGCGAAAAGTTATACTAGAACGAAAATCAGATCAGAAATCGCGATCAGAAAAATCGCGGAATAAATCCGAGAAAAAGAAAAATGACGAACAGATTAACGAACGAACGTTTGTTATCTGGATCTAAACTATCAACGCGTTCGTTAAAACGAACAAATGAGCGAACGCTCGCTAATTAACTAAACCGAAAAAACCAATCTATCTAAAAAATGGATCTAAAAAAACCGACGGAAAAACCGAACAGTTTTTCTAAAAAAATGGCGGCGACGGCGGGATCGACCTCGTCGGCGGCGGCGGGGCTCCGGCGGCAGCGGCGGTGGCGGCGGGCTCGGGCGCGGCTTAGGGTTAGGGCGGCGGCGGCTTGGGTTGATTCGGGCCCCGGGGCCGCTATATAAAGCCCCCCCCCCCCCACGTGAGGAGTCCGGGCTAAACACGGCCCAAAGTCGGTTCGCACTTTTTTTAAATTATTACGCGCAGAAAAACAAATAAAAGGAATACTAAACGGACTCCAAAAATCCAGAAATAAATTTTTCCTGGATTCTAAAATCAAGCCGCACAGGATGAACATTTATTTGGGGCCTAAATGCAATTTTGAAAAACACGCATTTTTCCTAAATTCAAATAAAATAGCAAATAAATCCAAAATAAAATCTTATTTGATTTTATTATTAAATCTTCAATATTTCTTTATTTTGGGAAAGTCTTTATTCCCTCTCTCATATTTTTATAATAGAAATAATTGAAGATAAAATAAATAAAATCAAATGATCCTATTTTCAAAATTTGAGAAAACTCAAATATGAAAATAACGAAACCCCAACTCTCTCTGAGGGTCCTTGATTTGCGTATAATTTCTAAGATCAACCAAAATGCAAATAAATATGATATGCAATGATGATCTAATGTATAACATTCCAAATTGAAAATTTGGGATGTTACATAACTCAAATATTCTCGTCCACGATCAGATCGTAGAAACTTTATTTTCTTGTTACGATGATTTTCAACTTCACTCTGAAATTCTTTGAACTTTTCAAACATTTCAGACTTATGTTTCATTAAGTATATATACCCATATCTGCTTAAAGCATCTGTGAAGGTGAGAAAATAACGATATCCGCCATGATCCTCAACATTCATCGGACCACATACATTTGTATGTATGATTTCCAACAAATCTGTTGCTCTGTCCATAGTTCCGGAGCGTTTTAGTCATCTTGCCCATGAGGCACGGTTCGCAAGTACAAAATGATTCATAATCAAGTGATTCCAAAAGTCCATCAGTATGGAGCTTCTTCATGTGCTTTACACCGATATGACCTAAACGGCAGTGCCACAAATAAGTTGCACTATCATTATCAAATCTGCATCTTTTGGCCTCAATATTATGAATATATGTATCACTACTATTGAGATTCAACAAAAATAGACCACTCTTCAAGGGTGCATGACCATAAAAGATATTACTCATATAAATAGAACAACCATTATTCTCTGATTTAAGTGAATAACCGTCTCGCATCAAACAAGATCCAGATATAATGTTCATGCTCAACGCTGGCACCAAATAACAATTATTTAGGTCTAATACTAATCCCGAAGGTAGATGTAGAGGTAGCGTGCCGACTGCGATCACATCGACTTTGGAACCATTTCCCACGCACATTGTCACCTCGTCCTTAGCCAATCTTCGCTTAATCCGTAGCCCCTGTTTCGAGTTGCAAATATTAGCAACAGAACCAGTATCAAATACCCAGGTGCTACTGCGAGAATTAGTAAGGTACCCATCAATAACATGTATATCACATATACCTTTGTTCACCTTGCCATCCTTCTTATCCGCCAAATACTTGGGGCAGTTCCGCTTCCAGTGACCAGTCTGCTTGAAGTAGAAGCACTCAGTCTCAGGCTTAGGTCCAGATTTGAGTTTCTTCTCCTGAGAAGCAAATTGCTTGCTGTTCTTCTTGAAGTTCCCCTTCTTCTTCCCTTTGCCCTTTTTCTTGAAACTGGTGGTCTTATTGACCATCAACACTTGATGCTCCTTTTTGATTTCTACCTCCGCAGCTTTTAGCATTGCGAAGAGCTCGGGAATCGTCTTATCCATCCCTTGCGTGTTATAGTTCATCACGAAGCTCTTGTAGCTTGGTGGCAGTGATTGGAGAATTCTGTCAATGACGCTATCATCCGGAAGATTAACTCCCAGTTGAATCAAGTCATTGCAGTACCCAGACATCTTGAGTATATGCTCACTGACAGAACTATTCTCCTCCATCTTGCAGCTGTAGAACTTATTGGGGACTTCATATCTCTCAATTCGGGCATTCTTTTGAAATATTAACTTCAACTCCTGGAACATCTCATATGCTCCATGAAGTTCAAAACGTCGTTGAAGTCCCGGTTCTAAGCCGTAAAGCATGGCACACTGAGCTATCGAGTAGTCATCAATACGTGACTGCCAGGCATTCACAATGTCTGTAGTTGCTGGCGCAGGTGGTACACCTAGCGGTGCTTCCAGGACATAACTCTTCTATGCAGCAATGAGGATAATCCTCAAGTTATGGACCCAGTCCGTGTAATTGCTACCATCATCTTTCAACTTTGCTTTCTCAAGGAACGCATTAAAATTCAACGGAACAACAACACGGGCCATCTATCTACAATCAACATAGACAAGCAAGATACTATTAGGTACTAAGTTCATGATAAATTTAAGTTCAATTAATCATATTACTTAAGAACTCCCACTTAGATAGACATCCCTCTAATCTTCTAAGTGATCACATGATCCATATCAACTGAACCATGTCCGATCATCACGTGAGATGGAGTAGTTTCAACGGTGAACATCACTATGTTGATCATATCTACTATATGATTCACGCGCGATCTTTCGGTCTCCGTGTTCCGAGGACATATCTGTTATATGCTAGGCTCGTCAAGTTTAACCTGAGTATTCCGCGTGTGCAACTGTTTTGCACCCATTGTATTTGAACGTAGAGCCTATCACACCCGATCATCATATGGTGTCTCAGCACGAAGAACTTCCGCAACGGTGCATACTCAGGGAGAACACTTATACTTTGATAATTTAGTGAGGGATCATCTTATAATGCTACCGTCAATCAAAGCAAGATAAGATGCATAAAAGATAAACATCACATGCAATCAATATAAGTGATATGATATGGCCATCATCATCTTGTGCTTGTGATCTCCATCTCCGAAGCACCGTCATGATCACCATCGTCACCGACGCGACACCTTGATCTCCATCGTAGCATCGTTGTCGTCTCGCCAATCTCATGCTTCTACGACTATTGCTACCGCTTAGTGATAAAGTAAAGCATTACATGGCGATTGCATTGCATACAATAAAGTGACAACCATATGGCTCCTGCCAGTTGCCGATAACTTGGTTACAAAACATGATCATCTCATACAATAAAATTTAGCATCATGTCTTGACCATATCACATCACAACATGCCCTGCAAAAACAAGTTAGACGTCCTCTACTTTGTTGTTGCAAATTTTACGTGGCTGCTACCGGCTTAGCAAGAACCGTTCTTACCTACGCATCAAAACCACAACGATAGTTTTTCAAGTTGGTGTTGTTTTAACCTTCGCAAGGACTGGGCGTAGCCACACTCGGTTCAACTAAAGTTGGAGAAACTGACACCCGCCAGCCACCTATGTGCAAAGCACGTCGGTAGAGCCAGTCTCGCGTAAGCGTACGTGTAATGTCGGTCTGGGCCGCTTCATCCAACAATACTGCCGAACCAAAGTATGACATGCTGGTAAGCAGTATGACTTATATCGCCCACAACTCACTTGTGTTCTACTCGTGCATATGACATCTACGCATAAAACCTGGCTCAGATGCCACTGTTGGGGAACGTAGTAATTTCAAAAAAATTCCTACGCACACGCAAGATCATGGTGATGCATATCAACGAGAGGGGAGAGTGTTGTCCATGTACCCTCGTAGACCAAAAGCGGAAGCGTTAGCACAACATGGTTGATGTAGTCGTACGTCTTCACGATCCGACCGATCAAGTACCGAACGCACGGCACCTCCGAGTTCAGCACACGTTCAGCCCGATGACGTCCCTCGAACTCTGATCCAGCCGAGTGTTGAGGGAGAGTTTCGTCAGCACGACGGCATGGTGACGATGATGATGTTCACCAACGCAGGGCTTGTCCTAAGCACCGCTACAGTATTATCGAGGTGGACTATGGTGGAGGGGGGCACCGCACATGGCTAAAAGATCAAACGATCAATTGTTGTGTCTCTAGGGTGCCCCCTGCCCCCGTATATAAAGGAGCAAGGGGGGGTGCGGCCGACCAGGAGAGGGGCGCGCCAGGAGGAGTCCTACTCCCACCGGGAGTAGGACTCCCTCCCTTTTTCCTAGTTGGATTAGGACTTGGGGGGAAAGAGGTGGAGGAGAAGAAGGAAGGGGGGGGGCGCCGCCCCCCTCTCCTTGTCCTATTCGGACTAGGGGGAGGGGCGCGCGGCCCTTGCCCTGGCCGCCTCCCTCTCTTCCACTAAGGCCCACTATGGCCCATTAACCTCCCCGGGGGAGGGGGGTTCCGGTAACCTCCCAGTACTCCGGTAAAATCCCGATTTCACCCAGAACACTTCCGATATCCAAACATAGGCTTCCAATATATCAATCTTCATGTATCGACCATTTCGAGACTCCTCGTCATGTCCATGATCACATCCGGGCTCCGAACAACCTTCGGTACATCAAAACATATAAACTCATAATATAACCGTCATCGAAACGTTAAGCGTGCGGACCCTACGGGTTCGAGAACTATGTAGACATGACCGAGACATGTCTCCAGCCAATAACCAATAGCGGAACCTAGATGCTCATATTGGCTCCCACATATTCTACGAAGATCTTTATCGGCCAGACCGCATAACAACATACGTTGTTCCCTTTGTCATCGGTATGTTACTTGCCCGAGATTCGATCGTCGGTATCTCAATACCTAGTTCAATCTCGTTACCAGCAAGTCTCTTTACTTGTTCCATAATACATCATCCCGCAACTAACTAATTAGTTGCAATGCTTGCAAGGCTTAAGTGATGTGCATTACCGAGAGGGCCTAGAGATACCTCTCTGACAATCAGAGTGACAAATCCTAATCTCGAAATACGCCAACCCAACAAGTACCTTCGGAGACACCTGTAGAGCACCTTTATAATCACCCAGTTATGTTGTGACATTTGGTAGCACACAAAGTGTTCCTTCGGTAAACGGGAGTTGCATAATCTCATAGTCATAGGAACATGTATAAGTCATGAAGAAAGCAATAGCAACATACTAAACGATCGAGTGCTAAGCTAACGGAATGGGTCAAGTCAATCACATCATTCTCCAAATGATGTGATCTCGTTAATCAAATGACAACCCATGTCAATGGCTAGGAAACTTAACCATCTTTGATCAACGAGCTAGTCAAGTATAGGCATACTAGTGACACTCTGTTTGTCTATGTATTCACACATGTATTATGTTTCCGGTTAATACAATTCTAGCATGAATAATAAACATTTATCATGATATAAGGAAATAAATAATAACTTTATTATTGCCTCTAGAGCATATTTCCTTCACCAAGTCTACTGGATCATGTTCGGTGAGAAAATCACGTCCCCGAAGGTTTCATTCTGTTTGTACTCCGTTTGATATTCCTTTTCTTTGAAACCCTAAAATAGGCAAAAAAACAGTAATTCTGGGCCGGGCCTCTGGTTAATAGGTTAGTCCCAAAAATAATATAAAAGTGGGTAATAAAGCCCAATAATGTCCAAAACAGTAGATAATATAGCAGGGAGCAATAAAAAATTATAGATACGTTGGAGACGTATCAAGCATCCCCAAGCTTAATTCCTGCTCGTCCTCGAGTAGGTAAATGATAAAAACGGAATTTTTGATGCAGAGTGCTACTTGGCATAATTTTAATGTAATTCTTCTTAATTGTGGTATGAATATTCAGATCCGAAAGATTCAAGATAGAAGTTCATATTGACATAAAAATAATAATACTTCAAGCATACTAACTAAGCAATTATGTCCTCTCAAAATAACATGGCCAAAGAAAGTTCATCCCTACAAAATCATATAGTTTAGTCATGCTCCATTTTCGTCACACAAGAATGCTCTCATCATGCACAACCCGATGACAAGCCAAGCAATTGTTTCATACTTTAGTAATCTCAAACCTATAAACTTTCACGCAATATATGAGCGCGAGCCATGGACATAGCACTATGGGTGGAACAGAATATGATGATGGGGGTTATGTGGAGAAGACAAAAAGGAGAAAGTCTCACATCTACGAGGCTAATCAATGGGCTATGGAGATGCCCATCGATTGATGTTAATGCAAGGAGTAGGGATTGCCATGCAACGGATGCACTAGAGCTATAAATGTATGAAAGCTCAACAAAAGAAACTAAGTGGGTGTGCATCCAACTTGCTTGCTCACGAAGACCGAGGGCACTTGAGGAGGCCCATTGTTGGAATATACAAGCCAAGTTCTATAATGAAAAATTCGTACTAGTATATGAAAGTGACAAAACAAAAGACTCTCTATCATGAAGATTATGGTGCTACTTTGAAGCACAAGTGTGGCAAAGGATAGTAACATTGTCCCTTCTCTCTTTTTCTCTCTTTTTTTGGGCATTCTCTTCTTTTTTATGGCCTCCCCCCTTTTTAATTCCTCACTTGGGACAATGCTCTAGAAAATGATGATCATCACACTTCTATTTATTTACAACTCAATGATTACAACTCGATGCTAGAACAAAAGATGACTCTATATGAATGCCTCCGGCGGTGTACCGGGATATGCAATGAACCAAGAGTGACATGTATGAAAGAATTATGAACGGTGGCTTTGCCACAAATACTATGTCAACTACATGATCATGCTAAGCAATATGACAATGATGAATGTGTCATGATAAACGGAACGGTGGAAAGTTGCATGGCAATATATCTCGGAATGGCTATGGAAATGCCATAATAGGTAGCTATGGTGGCTGTTTTGAGGAAGATATAAGGAGGTTTATGTGTGAAAGAGCGTATCATATCACGGGGTTTGGATGCACCGGCGAAGTTTGCACCAACTCTCAATGTGAGAAAGGGCAATGCACGGTACCGAAGAGGCTGGCAATGATGGAAGGGTGAGAGTGCGTATAATCCATGGACTCAACATTAGTCATAAAGAACTCACATACTTATTGCAAAAATCTACAAGTCATCAAAAACCAAGCACTACACGCATGCTCCTAGGGGGATAGATTGGTAGGGAAACACCATCGCTCGTCCCCGACCGCCACTCATAAGGAGGACAATCAAAGAACACCTCATGTTTCAAATTTGTTACAGAACGTTTACCATACGTGCATGCTATGGGACTTGCAAACTTCAACACAAGCATTTCTAAAACTCACAACTACTCAACTAGCACGACTTTGATATTATTACCTCCATATCTCAAAACAATCATCAAGCATCAAACTTCTCTTAGTATTCAAAACACTGATAAGAAAGTTTTTACTAATCTTGAATACCTAGCATATTAGGATTATTTAAGCAAATTACCATGCTATTTAAGACTCCAAAATAATCTAAGTGAAGCATGAGAGATCAATAGTTTCTATAAAACAAATCGACCACCATGCTCTAAAAGATATAAGTGAAGTACTAGAACAAAACTATATAACTCAAAAGATATAAGTGAAGCACATAGAGTACTCTAACAAATTCCAAATCATGTATGGCTCTCTCAAAATGTATGTACAGCAAGGATGATAGTGGTAAACTAAAAAGCAAAGACTCAAATCATACAAGACGCTCCAAGCCAAACACATATCATGCGGTGAATAAAAATATAGCTCCAAGTAAAGTTACCGATGGAAGTAGACGAAAGAGGGGACGCCTTCCGGGGCGTCCCCAAGATTTAGCTTTTAGGTGTCCTTAGATTATCTTGGGGTGCCATGGGAATCCCCAAGCTTAGGATCTTTCCACTCCTTGTTCCATAATCCATCAAATCTTTTACCCAAAACTTGAAAACTTCACAACACAAAACTTAAAGTAGAAAATCTCGTGAGCTCCGTTAGCGAAAGAAAACAAAACACCACTTCAAGGTACTGTAATGAACTCATTATTTATTTATATTGGTGTTAAACCTACTGTATTCCAACTTCTCTATGGTTTATAAACTATTTTACTAGCCATAGATTCATCAAAATAAGCAAACAACACATGAAAAACAGAATCTGTCAAAAACAGAACAGTCTGCAGTAATCTGTAGCTAGCGCAAGATCTGGAACCCGAAAAATTCTAAAATAAGTTGCTGGAAGTGAGGAATTTATCTATTAATCATCTTCAAAAAGAATCAACTAAATAGTACTTTCCAAATAAAAATGGCAGCAGTTCTCGTGAGCGCTAAAGTTTCTGTTTTTTACAGCAAGATATCAAGACTTTCCCCAAGTCTTCCCAACGGTTCTACTTGGCACAAACACTAATTAAACACAAAAACACAACCAAAAAATAGGCTAGGTAAATTATTTATTACTAAACAGGAGTAAAAAGCAAGGAATAAAAATAAAATTGGGTTGCCTCCCAACAAGCGCTATCGTTTAACGCCCCTAGCTAGGCATAAAAAGCAAGGATAAATCTAGGTATTGCCATCTTTGGTAGGAAATCCATAAGTGGCTCTCATAATAGATTCATAAGGTAATTTAATTTTGTTTCTAGGAAAGTGTTCCATGCCTTTCCTTAACGGAAATTGGAATCTAATATTTCCTTCCTTCATATCAATAATTGCACCAATCGTTCTAAGGAAAGGTCTACCAAGAATAATAGGACATGAAGGATTGCAATTTATGTCAAGAACAATAAAATTTATGGGCACATAATTCCTATTTGCAACAATAAGAATATCATTGATTCTTCACATTGGTTTATTAATAGTGGAATCTGCGAGGTGCAAGTTTAAAGAGCAATCATCAAAATCACGGAAACCTAACAAATCACACAAAGTCTTTGGAATCGTGGAAACACTAGCACCCAAATCACATAAAGCATAGCATTCATGATCTTTAATCTTAATTTTAATAGTTGGTTCCCACTCATCATAAAGTTTTCTAGGGAAAGAAACGTCCAACTCAAGTTTTTCTTCATAAGATTGCATGAAGGCATCAACAATATGTTTAGTAAACGCTTTATTTTGACTATAAGCATGAGGAGAATTTAGCACGGATTGCAACAAGGAAATACAATCAATCAAAGAGCAATTTTCATAATTAAATTCCTTGAAATCTAAAATAGTGGGTTTAGCAACATATAGGGTTTTAATTTCTTCAGTCCCACTTTCATCAAATTTTTTTGACCGGGAAACAGTAGGAAAGGCTCCTACTGTGTAAATGTATTAAGGATCAAATAACACTGTACAGGGGTGATAATTACATGGGGAGGGGGGCTTGGCCACTTTGTGTCCAATTCAAGCTAAGGGAGACAATGCAAGAGGGTTTAGTGTAGAGAGTTTATAAAGTTTAGTACAAGAGGCCTACGGTCCTCTTTGACCCTATATTGAAGGAGTTCAAACTCCTTTTTGAATATATCAAGCCAGGACCGAAAAGAAGGATCTATTGCTCTAAAATGCTTGTTGTTCCTCTCCTTCCATATGCTCCACGCCGCCACAGTAAATTTTTCAAACAGCATAGGTGTGGGGTGGTTGGTTTTTTGGTCCTCGATAGCTTGTAACCAGCCAGGGAAGGGCTCCCAATTAATATGCAAAGCATGCCAACACTGCCTACTGAATGGGCATGTGAAGATCATGTGCTCAACTGTTTCTTCAATGCTTAGTCCACAAAGGAGGCAGTTGTGATCGTCACCAATGTTGTAGTGTCGCCGTTTGAGCATATTCCGGGTGTTTAACCTGTCATTGAGCAAGAGGCAAGCAAAGACCTTCAACTTCATCGTGCACTTAGATTTCCATAGCCATCCAAATACTTGGTGAGATTGGACCTCCTTGAAGAAGAAGCGGTGGTAATCTATGGCTTTGAAGATGGTTTTGCCCCAAGTATAGTGCCAGACGTCTGATGAGGATGCCATGGGTTGAAACGATGACGCAATCGTTTGCATGTGCCGTACCTCGTCCAGCACTTTTGGAGAGAGCGGTAGGTGGAAGGTCATCCCAAGTGACGTGATCCCCAAGAAATCGCGGACAGAGACATCTTCATTGGTTGTATGTGAGAAAGCCCGGGGATGTGATTCCTGTAGTACTTGGTCGGCCCAGAGATCTTTCCATAGGAGGGCCGTGGTGCCACAGACAATGTTGATACGAGATACTCCTCGGAAGCAAGGAGTTAGCTTGAGCACATCCCTCCACTAGAAGGATCCGACTGGGTCTATTGCATGCGGGATTTTTTGTTGATAATACGTGTCCCAAGTAAGTTGCACCCAAGGAATGTCCAGTTTGTTATAAAATTTGTGAAGGAATTTCATGAGTAAGGCTTCATTCTGGATCTTGAGGTTGAGCACACCAAGGCCTCCTATGTTTTTTGGTTTACATACCATATCCCATGCCGCAAGAGAATTACATTTCTCCCCTTGGTCAGTCTTCTTGATCCAAAGGCATCTTCTCCTGATTCTGTCCAACATTTCAATGAGTTTTGGTGGGAACTTTAATGTGCACATGGCATAAATGAGCAAGGATGTGACTGAGGTGTTGAGCCATGTTCGCTTGCCAGCATAAGACATAAGGGAAAGCGTTGAGGTCAGGTTCCTTTCAACTTTACTGACAAGTGGCATGAGATCATGTGTTGTGGGTCGGGAGGTGCCAAGGGGCAGGCCGAGGTAGGTGAAGGGCATGGAGCCAATGGAACACCCAAAAATCCTTGCAATATCGTTGGACACTCGAACATCCAAGTTGATGGGTATGAGTGTGGACTTGTGGAAGTTGATCTTTAGGCTAATGGGTTGAGCGTAGTCGGTCAGAATGTTCTTGATGATCAAAGCTTGACTAGGGCAGGCCGGCATGAGCAGAATCGTGTCATCGGCGTATTGGACAATAGGATAGTCCATATTGCCATTGGATGGGAAGGGCAAGTTAATTAGACCTCTCCTGAAGGCGTCATTAATTGCAGATTGTAGCAAGTCGGCTGCCAGGACGAAAATGAGTGGGGAGAGGGGGTCTCCCTGTCGGACCCCACGTCGGCAGTGAAATTGTCGCCCCGGCACCCCATTAAGAAGTACGGAGGATCGTCCAGAAGAAAAAATTGTTCTTATCCATGACAGCCATTTATCATTAAACCCCATGTGTTTCATGATGTTGATCATCGCTTCGTGCTCGATCATGTCGAAGGCTATAGCAAAGTCTAGTTTTAGGAGAATTATCTGCCGCTTGGATGCCTGCACTGATGAATATATTGGAATGTCCAGGCTAAGCAATCTTGGATCGAGCGCCCCTTGATGAAGCCATATTGGTTGCGGTGTATGATACACAGGATGACCTTTTGCAAACGGTTGGCCAGAAGTTTTGTGATTAGCTTAAGACAGTAGTTAAGCAGAGTGATCGGCCGGTAATCATTGACTGTAGTGGGAGAGCCATTTTTGGGGATCAAAGTGATTAGGCCATCATTTATGCTTTGAAGGTCTAGATCTCCCGCATGGAATTGCGTGCAGAGGGTATAGAAGTCTTGTTTGATGATTTCCCAGCAGGCTTTGAGGAACATTCCACTAGATCCATCAGGACCTCGAGCGCGATCAGCAGGCATGTCTTTGACTACCATGTCTATTTCTTCCTTGGTGAATGGAACCGTGAGATGGTCGAGGTTCTCAATCGGGCGGATGAGGGACGGGAGATCGAACAACATCTGTGTTGGGTTTGAAGTGCCAAGTCTGTCAGTATATGCTTGAAATAGGAGGGCTTCTTTACCCCTATGATCCTCCACCACGAGACCATCAGGAGTGTGCAGGATAGCCACATTATTTTTTCTGTAATGTTCTGTTGCAACTGCCTGGAAAAATTTGGTGCTCATCACCGAATTTAACCCAACGAATGGTGCATCTCTTCTTCCAATACCGCTTTTGGTAGTCCAACAATCTGAGGAGATGGGCTTTGATTATCTTGCGGAAATTGCATTCGGGGAGGGTGAGAGCTCGTAGGTTCTCAAGATCATCCAGCTCCGTAAGGGTTTTGTTTGTGTTTTCAATTGCCACCGATAATCTAGAGATATTCTTGCTCCACACCTTCAATTCTTGGCGTAACCTTTTGAATTTTCGACACAGAACTATGGCTGCATTAGAAGAGTTAACAGGCCAATCCCAGACTTTTTTGAGCACATCCATAAATCCCAGGTGAAGGAGCCAGTATGATTTGAATTTGAATAATTTGGCACGAGGAATTTTTGTTTCAATGCTGACCACACAAGGTGTATGATCCGAGAACGATTTGCAGAGAGGTTTGACTAGCGTGTTGGGATATGTCAGGGTCCAGTGGAGGGAGTGAAAAACCAATCCACTTGCTCAAGTAAAGGATCTTGTTGCATATTGCTCCATGTGTAGAGACGACCCTTGAGCGGTAGTTCAACTAAGTTGTGCTTACGAATGAAGTCATTGGAAGTGCACATGTCATTAGGATCACCTCCCGGCTTGTTGCGGTTCTCAGGGCCTCTAATATAATTGAAGTCGCCAAGGAATAGACAGTCATCATTTGTTTGTAAGTTCATGTCATACAGCCATTGAGTGAAATCATCACGGGCCGGGCCCGTGCAAGGGCCATAAATGTTATATAAGGTCCAGGATTGCGCCGAGAGAGTGCTAGTAAATTTGATACCCAAAACAAAGTCATGAGAGATGGCCACATCTCCAGTAAAAACAGAGCTATTCCAAACAGTAAGGAGGCCCCTGGGGGTACCACGAGAAGGAACAAAAGCAAACTTATCAAATCTCTTAGGGCAACAAGTTTTGATAAAAGCCAGGTCGATAAGAGGTTTCTTAGTTTCTTGAAGACAAACTATAGCGCAACCACTAACAGAAATAGCATTGGATAGAGCGAGGAGTTTTTTCTCCGAATTTAACCCACGAATGTTCCAACATAGAACATTCCAATTATGCAAAAGAGGCATAAGGTGATCAGCAATCTATTCCATAGAGGAAGAATCCTCCCCTGCATCCATGGAGTGATCTTTAGGAGCCACTGAATCCACAGGAGCCAGCAGAGCATCATCAGTTAACTCACTGGGTGGTACAGCGCACCGGTTGATGCCGATGTCTTGCATGATGTGAAGGGGTGTGGGTGGTGGAGCCTGTGGAGCAGCAATAGTTGAGAAGCTGGCAGTGGCCGAAGGAACCTATCTTGGCTTGACTTTGGAGAGAGGAGCTCGGACATCTGAAATCTGTGGCACTCTGAATCCATCATAGCGAGTGGAGCGGGTACTGCGGCGAACTTCAGTAGTGACCAGGGGCACCTGAAACTTAGACCGGCGTGGGCGAACAGGAGATGGGCCTGGGGCTGTGGGCAGAACCTGGGCCAGACCCAAATCATATGGATCAGTTACCTGTTGGGAAGGCCCAATGTTTGAAATGTCAGTGGGCGCCAAATCCGGCACAGGCACAAGCAGATCAAGGCTGTTCTCAGCATCAGAAATGTCCTGCAAGTTATCCAGGTTGGGCCGATCAAGCAGAGCATCTCGGACCCCTTCAGCAACATTATTAGTTATCGCTTCAGTTGACATATCATCCTCAGGCATAATTTTAGTGATTTGAACAGCAGAAGGCCGAGGAGGTGCATGGAGTATGCGTGGCTCGAAGCGGATAGAGAGAATGTTCTCATCAGTCTGAACCTGAAAGGTAGTCCCAGGAACTGCAGTTTGCAGATGCAGCGGAGGTAAACCATAACCTAAACGCCAGGGGCCATAGGCAGCAACCACCCGCATGATAGCACTAGACAGATATTCAGTGAACAAGTTGCGAGGAATCATCCCATTGGTGAGGACAGTGGCAAGATTAGTACCATGGACAGTAATACTCACATGCATGTTATAAGCAGCGACAGCGACATCAACAGAAATGACTTCAGGGTGTGGCAGGAATCATCAAATTTAGCATCAAGATCTAAAAACTCCGAATTTTTGGAACGCCTTCTAGGTAAAGGTGGATCATATTCAGTCCCATCATTATCAAGATTCATATTGCAAAACAAAGATTTAATAGGGGACACATCAATAACTTTTAGATCTTCATCTTTATTTTCATAGGAACTAGAAGAACACGCTCTTATAAAGGCATCTTTCTTAGCACGCATCCTAGCGGTTCTTTCTTTGCACTCATCAATGGAAATTCTCATGGCTTTGAGAGACTCATTGATATCATGCTTAGGAGGAATAGATCTAAGTTTCAAATAATCAACATCAAGAGAAATTCTATCAACGTTCCTAGCCAACTCATCAATCTTAAGAAATTTTTCTTCAATCAAAGCATTGAAATTCTTTTGCGAAGTAATAAATTCTTTAATATTAGATTCAAAATCAGAGGGCATATTATTATAATTTCCATAAGAATTGTTGTAGGAATTACCATAATTATTAGAGGGATTACTAGGATAAGGTCTAGGATTAAAATTTCCTCTATACGCGTTGTTACCAATATTGTTCCTACCAACAAAATTCACATCCATAGATTCATTATTATTCTCAATCAAAGTAGACAAGGGCATATCATTAGGATCAAAAGAAACACTCTTACTAGCAAATAATTTCATAAGTTCATCCATCTTTCCACTCAAAACATTAATTTCTTCTATCGCATGCACCTTTTTATTAGTAGATCTTTCAGTATGCCATTGAGAATAATTAACCATAATATTATCTAGGAGTTTAGTAGCTTCTCCTAAAGTGATTTCCATAAAAGTGCCTCCCGCGGCCGAATCTAAAAGATTTCTAGAAGCAAAATTCAATCCGGCATAAATTTTTTGTATAATCATCCACAAATTCAAACCATGAGTAGGGCAATTACGTATCATTAATTTCATCCTCTCCCAAGCTTGTGCAACATGTTCATGATCAAGTTGCTTAAAAATCATAATATCGTTTCTAAGGGAGATGACCTTAGCGGGAGGAAAATACTTAGAGATAAAAGCATCTTTGCACTTGTTCCAAGAATCAATATTTTTAGGCAAAGACAAAAACCAAGCTTTAGCACGATCTCTAAGCGAAAAAGGAAATAGTTTCAACTTAACAATATCCTTGTCCACATCTTTCTTCTTTTGCATATCACACAAATCAACGAAGCTATTTAGATGGGTAGCGGCATCTTCACTAGGAAGGCCGGAAAACGGATCTTTCATGACAAGATTCCGCAAAGTGGCATTACTTTCACAAGATTCAGCATCGATAAGAGGAGCAATCGGAGTGCTAATAAAATCATTGTTGTTGGTATTGGTAAAGTCACACAATTTAGTGTTATCTTGAGACATCGTGACAAGCAAGCAATCCAACACACAAGCAAACAAAAAGCAAGCAGGCAAAAAGAGGCAAATAGAGAAAGAGAGGGGATAGAGAGAGAGAGGGCAAATAAAACGGCAAGGGTGAAGTGGGGGAGAGGAAAACGAGAGGCAAATGGAAAATAATGTAATGCGGGAGATAAGGGTTGTGATGGGTACTTGGTATATTGACTTTTGCGTAGACTCCCCGGCAACGGCGCCAGAAATGGCTCGTTGTCGGGAGTCAAATCTTGACTTGCGTGAACCTCCCCGGCAACGGTGCCATAAATCTTCTTGCTACCTCTTGAGCACTGCATTGGATTTCCTTAAAGAGGAAAGGATGATGCAGCAAAGTAGCGTAAGTATTTCCCTCAGTTTTTGAGAACCAAGGTATCAATCCAGTAGGAGGCAACGCGCGAGTCCCTCGTACCTGCACAAAGCAAATAACTCCTCGCAACCAGCGCGATAAGGGATTATCAATCCCTTCACGGTCACTTACGAGAGTGAGATCTGATAGATATGATAGGATACTATTTTTGGTCTTTTTGTGATAAAGATGCAAAGTAAAATAAAAGCAAAGTAAAAAAGCAAAGGAAATAACTAAGTATTGGAAGATTAATATGATGAAGATAGACCCGAGGGCCATAGGTTTCACTAGTGGCTTCTCTCAAGAGCATAAGTATTTTACGGTGGGTGAACGAATTACTGTTGAGCAATTGACAGAATTGAGCATAGTTATGAGAATATCTAGGTATGATCATGTATATAGGCACCACGTCCGAGACGAGTAGACCGACTCCTGCTTGCATCTACTACTATTACTCCACTCATCGACCGCTGTCCATCATGCATCTAGAGTATTAAGTTCATGAAAACAGAGTAACGCCTTAAGCAAGATGACATGATGTAGAGGGATAAATTCATGCAATATGATAAAAAAACCCATCTTGTTATCCTCGATGGCAACAATACAATATGTGCCTTGCTGCCCCTACTGTCACTAGGAAAGGGCACCGCAAGATTGAACCCAAAGCTAAGCACTTCTCCCATTGCAAGAAAGACCAATCTAGTAGGCCAAACCAAACTAATAATTCGAAGAGACTTGCAAAGATAACCAATCATACATAAAAGAATTCATAGAAGATTCAAATATTGTTCATAGATAATCTTGATCATAAGCCCACAATTCATCGGTCTCAACAAACACACCGCAAAAAGAAGATTACATCGAATAGATCTCCACAAGAGAGGGGGAGAACATTGTATTGACATCCAAAAAGAGAGAAGAATCCATCTAGCTAATAACTATGGACCCGAAGGTCTGAGGTAAACTACTCACACTTCATCGGAGGGGCTATGGTGTTGATGTAGAAGCCCTCCGTGATGGATGCCCCCTCCGGCGGAGCTCCAGAAGAGGCCCCAAGATGGGATCTCGTGGATACAGAAAGTTACGATGGTGGAATTAGGGTTTTGGCTCCGTATCTGATTGTTTGGGGATACATAGGTATATATAGGAGGAAGGAGTACGTCGGGGAGCAACAGGGGGCCCACGAGGGTGGAGGGCGCGACTAGGGGGGGGGGGGTAGGCGCCCCCTACCTCGTGGCCTCCTCCTTTATTTCTTGACGTAGGGTCCAAGTCTCCTGGATCATGTTTTGTGAGAAAATTACGTTCCCGAAGGTTTCATTCAGTTTGGACTCCGTTTGATATTCCTTTTCTTCGAAACCGTAAAATAGGCAAAAAAACAGCAATTCTGGGCTGGGCCTCCGGTTAATAGGTTTGTCCCAAAAATAATATAGAAGTGGATAATAAAGCCCAATAATGTCCAAAACAGTAGATAATATAGCATGGAGCAATCAAAAATTATAGATACATTGGAGACGTATCAATCATATCCTTGGAATAAAAGATGTCATATTTGACAAGGATAGACTTTTGTAGTGCTTGTTAGGCAGGAAAATAGGTTGGAGGAAGTCATCGCGCGAAGAACATCATGACCACGAGAAGACCACTCGAGCTACTTCACATGGATCTCTTTGGTCCCAATGCCTACAAGAGCCTCGGTGGTAACTCATTTGGTCAAGTCATAGTTGATGATTTTTCAAGATTTATGTGGGTGTTCTTTCTTGATGACAAATCGCAGGTCCAAAAGATGTTCAAAAACTTCGCTAGGAAGGCCCAAAATCAATTTGACATGAAAATCAAGAAGGTTTGGAGCGACAACGGAACGGAGTTCAAGAACGCAAATGTGGATACCTTTCTTGACGAAGAGGGGATTTCACATGAGTTCTCAGCTACGTACACACCTCAACAAAATGGAGTTGTTGAGAGGAAGAACCAGACTCTTATTGAGATGGCAAGAACGATTCTTGATGAGTACAAGACTCCAAAACACTTTGGGGCGGAAGCGGTTGAGACAGCTTGTCATGCAACAAATTGCTTGTATCTTCACAAGCTACTCGGCAAGACGGCATGCGAGCTCCTGACCGGTAACGAACCCCAAGTTGGATACTTTCGATTATTCGGCTCAAAGTGCTACATTCTTGATAAGCATCGTCGTTCTAAATTTGCTCCTAAATCTCATGAAGGTTTCCTACTTGGTTATGGCTCAAACTCTCACACTTACTGTGTCTACAACAATTTCACCCGAAAGGTTGAAGAGACGGTAGATGTGAAGTTTGATGAATCTAACGGCTCCCAAGTAGAGCAATTGCCAATTGATGTAGGGGACAAAGACCCTTCGGAAGCAATCCAAGACTTGTCTATTGGCAAGATTTGTCCAACGGAGGTGAAGGAGAGTACCTCGTCCATCCAAGTGGAAGCTTCCACCTCACGACAAGGTGAACCAAGAATTGATACGGAAGCATCCACAAGTGGGGCACACCAAGACGAAGAAAACGAGGAAGTACACCAAGATGAACATCAACAACCTCCTTCTCCACCACGACAAGAGAATGACAACGTCAACAATGAAGAAGGCCAAGAAGAAGATCAAGATGAAGAGGATGTTCCACCCCGAGCCAAGCCAAAGCTTCCACGAGTTCGAGCAAGAATCGCTAAAGATCATCCCGTCGAGCAAATCTACAATGATATCCAAACCGGGAGAATCACTCGCTCTAAAACTCGTTTGGCTAACTTTTGTGAACATTACTCATTAATCTCTAGCATTGAACCTATGAAGGTTGAAGAAGCATTGGAAGATCCGGATTGGATTAACGCTATGCATGAAGAGCTACACAAATTTGAGAGAAATCAAGTGTGGACATTGGTCGAGAAGCCCGACAACAACCACAACATCGTTGGTACCAAATGGGTGTTTCGCAACAAGCAAGATGAAGATGGTCAAATCGTCTGCAACAAAGCTCGCCTAGTCGCCCAAGGCTACACTCAAGTCAAAGGTATGGACTATGGTGAGACATATGCTCCCGTTGCTAGACTTGAGTCCGTTCGCATCTTACTTGCTTATGCTAATCACCATGATATCACCTTGTACCAAATGGACATTGAAAGTGCTTTTCTAAATGGTGAACTTGAGGAGGAAGTTTACGTTAAGCAACCTCCCAGCTTTGTCAATCCTAATAAACCTAATCATGTTTACAAACTTCACAAAGCCCTTTATGGTCTTAAACAAGCCCCTAGAGCGTGGTATAAATGCTTGACCAAGTTCCTTATTGAAAAAGGCTTTGAAATTGGTAAAATTGATTCTACTCTTTTTACTAAAAGGGTTAATGGAGAACTATTTGTGTGCCAAATTTATGTTGATGATATTATATTCGGTTCAACTAACCCTCATTTTAGTGAGAAGTTTGGAAAGCTAATGTCGGAGAAGTTTGAGATGTCTATGATGAGTGAACTTAAATTCTTTCTTGGGTTGCAAATCAATCAAACTAAGGAAGGTACCTTTGTCTCTCAAACAAAGTACACCAAGGACTTATTCAAGAAGTTCAATATGCAAGAATGCAAAGGTATGTCTACACCCATGCCTACTAGTGGACATCTTGATTTGACCAAAGATGGTGAACCGGTTGATCAAAAAGTTTACTGCTCTATGATTGGTTCATTGTTATATCTATGTGCCTCTCGTCCTGATATTATGCTGAGTGTGTGCATGTGTGCACGATATCAAGCGACCCCTAAAGAATGTCATCTTAAGGTCGTGAAAAGGATAGTGAGATACTTAATACACACACCAAGTTTTGGCATTTGGTATCCTAAGAGGTCTTCTTTCAATCTTGTTGGTTACTCCGATTCGGACTATGCCGGAGACAAGGTTGATAGAAAGTTCACTTCGGGTACTTGTCAATTTCTTGGTAGATCTCTTGTGTCTTGGTCCTCCAAGAAACAAAACTCGGTATCCTTATCCACCGCCGAAGCGGAATACATTGCTGCTGGATCATGTTGTGCTCAACTACTTTGGATGCCCAAACTCTTAAAGATTATGGGATATATGTGAAATAGGTTCCATTGCTTTGTGACAATGAAAGTGCTATTAAGATTGCTCACAATCCCGTGCAACATTCTCGAACTAAGCATATTGAAGTTCATCATCATTACATTCGAGATCATGTTGCCAAAGGGGACATTGATCTTAAGCATGTTCGCACCGATAAGCAATTCGCGGATATATTTACCAAACCACTTGATGAGAAAGTATTTTGCCATTTGAGAGGTGAATTGAACATCATTGATGCTTCAAACTTGGAGTAGGAACTCCATTTGAATACATGCAAGGCATGAGCCTTTGACTAATCCTTGATGTTTCTTTCATGATGCTATTTATATGTCTTGGATATTTTTGCACCCTTGCATGCTATCTAACCCTTGTAGGTACTTGGATGAATCTAAATCCATGAGATTGCAACTCACTCATATCTTGAGCAATCTCTACATCATCAAGTCTCTACATAATGGTGGTTGAAGACAGGGAAGCACAAAACTCTTCAAACATATCCTTTGACACATTCTACATTAAGATTTATGATTGTCATTTTGGATACACAAGTGATCTTCCTTGCAAAGCTAACCCATATAGGAAGGTGAACTCAAAATTCCAAGGTGGTGCTCCCAACTCTTGATGAGCTACTGTAACGCCCCAGATATGACTTTCCCAATTTGTACTCCAACTCTTGCCGTTTCCGGCATTAAGTTATATTTAATTCTCGGGTTCGGGTCTTTGCCTCCATGTGTTGTTTTCGTTTTCGCGCATCTCATATCATGTCATCACGTGCATTGCATTTGCATACATGTTCATCTCATGCATTCGAGCATTTTCCCCGTTGTCCGTTTTGCATTCCGGCGCTTCGTTCTCCTCCGGTGGCCATTTCAAGCTTTCTTTCGTGTGTGGGGATTAAACATTTCCGGATTGGCCCGAGACTTGCCATGCGGCCTTGGTTTACTACCGGTAGACCGCCTGTCAAGTTTCGGGTCATTTGGACTTCGTTTGATACTCCAACGGTTAACCGAGGGACCGTAAAGGCCTCGTGTGTGTGCAGCCCAACACCCCTCCATTTTGGCCCAAAACCCACCAAACTCAGCTCCATCGTCTCGGTCGTTCGATCACGATCGTGTGGGCGAAAACCGCACCTCATTTGGACTCTCCTAGCTCCCTCTATGCCTATAAATACACCCCCCATTCTAAATCCGGATCTCTCCCCCGTCCAAACCCTAAAAAAAATCCCCGCCGCACCGGACGTGTCCGGCCCGCTCCGGACAACGTCCGCCGCGCCCCCCGCCAGTCCTGGGCTGCCACGTGGGCAGCGTCGCCGCCGCCGCCGCCGGCCCGCGGGAGCCCGCGCCCGGCCCCCGCGCCGCCCGAGCGGGCCAGATCCGCGCCGCCCGCGCCCGCTGCCTCTTCCCCCGAGCCGGCCGAGCTCCGCCGCGGGAGCTCGCCGCCCGGCCACCGCCGGCCGCCCCGACCTCGCCGCACCATCGCTGCCCAGCCGCCGCCGACCGCGTCCGCCGCCGCCGCCGCGGCCACGCCGCCACCACCTCGCCTCCGCACCGGATCCGGCCGGTCCCGTCGCCCTCCTCCTCCTCCCACCTCGCCGGCGACCTCAATTACGGCCAACCTCGGGTTCCGCGCCGCCGGTGAACAGTAACCCGCGCCAGATCTGAGATCTGTTTTGACCTAACGGTTGACCTCTCCCTCTCCCCCTTAATCTTTTATGCAATCTTTGACCAGTGATATCTCCGCATCCGTAGCTCCGTTTTGGGCATATGATATGTCAAAATCTTCGTCTCGACGAGTACATCATTTCATTACATTGAATCATTTGCATTTGAGGTCACCTTGGTGCCCTAAATGCTATTGGAAGGAGGCATCATGAGTTAAATTGCAGATCCGTTAGTTCAACATGCACTTTTGTCATTTTTGCCATGTTTAATCCGTGCATGATATGCCTGTGCCCCTTTGGCATGAATTGTTAAGCATGTTGTATTCTTTCCAGAAGTGCCTTCCATGTATTTTTAGGATGTGTGTGTTGTCTTGTGCAAGCTTGCGAAGAGGGCTACCTGAGTTTACTGATTTCAGGGACTTAGTGAAAATCACTAAGTCTGGGATGTTTTAGTTCACGATGCTATATGTCCGGCTTGTTTCCTAGTGATACGTGCCTCTTTTGAGGATGATCAGTAAGAGTGTTTTGTTATGCTTGTTGTGCTTAATCCATACATGTCTTTACTTGTTATGTTGGAGCACCCTAGGTTGACCCAATCGAGCTCAACTTTTGGATAGTTGTTGTTTTGGGCAGATCGTGAACTCTTTTGCGATTTTGCCGGAGTTATTGCTAGTGATCCATGCATGCTATGCCATTGTTCTTGCCATGTCTAGCAAGAATTTTGTGCCTTCTTAATTGATATATGCTTGTCTTGCCATGACTTGCACCGTAGTGAGTGCATCGACCTCGTTTACATGCCTCCGTGAGTTATTATTTCAGCATGTCCCAGTTTTCACTAAGTCCGAAAACTGATTGTGTTTCATCGATGTTCGTGTGCTCGGTAGAGTATTTTGTGAACCCTTTTGGCCCCAGGTCATTTTGGGTGTTTTGTTAAGCTTGTTGAGTAGCTCCATGCTATGCTCTTACTTGCCATGTTCAGGTTTTGCTTCATATTGTTTTGCTGCTCCGAAGAGAGCATCGTGGTCTGGAATTTCAGACTAGCGTTAATTTCGCCAAGTCTGAAATCTGTTTTGCTTATTCAGTTTTGCCATGCTTGTTTGAAGCCCTTAATGGATGAATTTGCCTATGCCTCAGTCCTGGTGATTTGTTAAGCTTCTTGAGTAAATCGCTGCCATGCAATTTGTTTTCATGTTTGGTGGCTGTAGCATGTTCATTTTGTTGCATTTAGGAGCCTACTTGCTGTAAATCGCAGATCGGTTCGTTTAGTAAATCGCTTGCCATTTCTAAACCGTAGCTCCGATTGCCATGATCTTTATATCGTTTTCAGGGGATTTCTTCCCCTCTATCCAGTGGAACACTTGGTTTTCCAAGTTGAGGCCAGGTTCATGCATTTCCGGTTACATCTTGCATTTGGCATCCCGCATCGCATCCCGCATAGCATATCATCTTTGCATGTTATTGGTTGCCTTTGCACGTGGTTGATTGTATCCTTGTTGCTTGTTTGTGTTGTTGGGTAGAGCCGGGAGACGAGTTCGCTAACGAGGAGCCCGTTGAGTTTGCTTTTGAGGATCCAGTCAATTCTGACAACTGTGCAGGCAAGATGATCACACCCTTGAAATCACTACTATCTTTGCTATGCTAGTTTGCTCGCTCTTTTGCTTTGCCAATGCTACGATGCCTACCACTTGCTTGTCAGCCTCCCAATTGCCATGATTGAGCCTCTAACCCACCTTTGTCCTAGCAAACCATTGATTGGCTATGTTACCGCTTTGCTCAAGCCCCTTCTTATAGCGTTGCTAGTTGCAGGTGAAGATTGGAGCCGTTCCTTGTTGGAACCGTTATTTACTTGTTGGGATATCATTATATTGCTATGTTATCTTTATTCATCTATATACTTGGTAAAGGGTGGAAGGCTTGGCCTCTCGCCTAGTGTTTTGTTCCACTCTTGCCGCCCTAGTTTCCGTCATGTCGGTGTTATGTTCCCGGATTGTTGCGTCCCTTACGCGGTTGGGCTATAATGGTAACCCCTTGATAGTTCGCCTTGATTAAAGCTTTTCCAGCAATGCCCAACATTGGTTTTACCATTTGCCACCTACCCCTTTTTCCCTTGGGTTTCCGGAGCCCGAGGGTCATCTTTATTTTAGCCCCCCACGGGCCAGTGCTCCTTTGAGTGTTGGTCCGAAATGAGCTGCCTGCGGGGCCACCTCGAGGAAACTTGAGGGTTGGTTTTACTCGTAGCTAGTCTCATCTGAGTGTGCCCTGAGAAAGAGATATGTGCAGCTCCTATCGGGATTTGTCGGCGCATTCGGGCGGTGTTGCTGGACTAGTTTTGACCTGTCGAATCATCTTGTTGTACCGGGATACCGAGTCTGATCGGTGGGTCCTGGGTGGAGGTCTATTCCTTCGTTGACCGTGAGAGCTTGTTATGGGCTAAGTTGGGACCCCCCTGCAGGGATTGATCTTTCGAAAGCCGTGCCCGCGGTTATGGGCAGATGGGAATTTGTTAATGTCCGGTTGTAGATAATTTGAACCTTAAATAATTAAAATGAATCAACTGCGTGTGTTGCCGTGATGGCCTCTTCTCGGCGGAGTCCGGGAAGTGGACACGGCGTTGGAGTTATGTTTGCGTAGGCTGCTCTATTTAGTTTTCCGCTCGTGCTTTGCCTTCTCTTCTCGCTCTCCTTTGCGAATAAGTTTAGCCACCATATATGCTAGTCGCTTGCCGCAGCTCCACTTACATTACCCCTTTCCTACATATTAAGATTAAATAGTCTTGATCGCGAGGGTGCGAGATTGCTGAGTCCTTTGTCGCTCACAGATTACTATTACACCAAATGCAGGGACCGATGATACTTCTCCGGATGGCGCGCTCGAGCTGAAGTGGGAGTACGACGAGGACTCTCAGCGATACTATGTGTCTTTTCCTGATGATCAGTAGTGGTGCCTATTCGGGGTTCGATTCAGGGTTTAGTCGCTTGTTGGGGGTCTTTTCTATTTTGGCGCCGTAGTCGGGCCATGAGTGATTATATGATGGATGTTATTTATGTACTTTGATGTGACGTGGCGAGTGTAAGTCAACTATGCTATTATTCCCCTTTATATTATATATGTACATGGGTTGTGTAATGATTCCCGACTTGCGACATTGCTTTCCATGCGCCTATGTCTCTAAGTCGTGCCTCGACACGTGGGAGACATAGCCGCATCGAGGGCGTTACAAGTTGGTATCAGAGCCGACCCTCGCGGTTACACGGATGGTTGCGGACAGGTGCGTGGTCATGTTGTTCATGACGTTTGTGACCCGTCGTGGCACCCGGCATGGCACATGTACCGGACTGGATGCACAGACGGTTGTGCCAAGAGGGAACGTTCCTGTGGCCCGACGAGGACGTCGGTTCCTCCGAGTGGGGGTGTATGTGATAGCCTGGCTTAATAGGGATGATAGACTACTCATATCAATAAGGAATTCCTTCTTTTCCGGGAGCCCATTCGGACAGAACTCCAAAGTTAAGCGTGCTTAGCTTGGAGTAGTGTCAGGATGGGTGACCGACCGGGAAGTTGCTTCCGGGTGCGCACGAGTGAGGACAAAGTGCGCAGGAAAGACTAGTATTGATCTGTGGGGCCAGTCTAGATCCCGCCAGGAGTAACGACCACCGGCGGGTGTGTCCGGTGCGTTCCAAGTTGGTAATCAGAGCCTTCCCCGACCTTAGGAGCTCCATTGCTTGATCGTTTTTAGCAGCCGAGTTGTGTCTAGAAAAATGTTTTGAGTCCTTAGGAATTATATATCGGAGAGCTTAGGAATTCTTTTTACTTCCCAGTCTCCTCATCGCTCTGGTAAGGCATCCTGGCGTAGAGATTTGACTCTTCTCTTCTCAAATTTCACAAAAAAAAATTTAGGATCACGCGAGTATCTTAGTTTTGTTCCGATGGCTTATGATGAGAATACTGTCTTGGTGCCTCCTATCAGGGGTTTAGTGGAAGTGTCCCGGGGAGTTGAGCTCTGAGGTGTTGTCATCATAATTCTATCGTTGCAATTCTGGCATACTTGAGATATGTGCGCGGCATCGAAAATCTCCTTTATGCAGTTCGTTGGTGAGATAACCTCGACGCCACCCAGTACTGGGGCGGGAGTTCGGGAGTATCGCCATAACTTGTATAACGGATGCTTTTCGAAGGTTGAGATAGATGGTTTCCGAAGGTTTCTTGGTTATGTGTTGAAGGATGGATGCAGCTGGATGTAGGAATTGCTAGCTTGGGTGAGATATTATGCTTCCCCTGTATCCTCAACACCTGATTGCATAACCGGAAAGTTTCGGGAGTTTCATAGGTGGGAATTCAAGTAGCCTTAGGATATCTTTCCAACAGATGTGTGATATGAAATTGGGGTTCGACGTCTAGTGGTTCACCTATTCACGGTCGATTTTACAGTGGCCTCGTTGTGTCTTAAAGAGTCCTTGGCTATGCTGACTCGGGGACGCTTCGTATGTCATGTGCACTGCCTTGTACATGATGGTGCTGTACGATCGAGCCCGTGTAGGTCCCACCACGAAAACTTCGGACGAAATCTCTATCATATGTTTGTTCCGGCTTATTCGGCAAGCCAACCCTTGGTTTTATTTTGAGTTGTGGTATTCGAGTTGCTTCAATGTCAAGTGCTGATTCCATACCTTTCTCATGTGGTGTTCTCATACTCCGATGTGAATACTAATCCCTCTTGATCATCGAGATTGTGTTTTCATACATGATGGTGCTGTACGATCGAGCCCGTGTAGGTCCTACCACGAACACTTCGGACGAAATTTCTATCATGTGTTTGTTCCGGCTTATTCCGCAAGCCAACCCTTGGTTTTATTTCGAGTTGTGGTATTCGTTCTTCTTCGACGTCATATGTTGATTCCATCCCTCGTTGATGTACCTCTTCTACCTGATTCTTCGTGGCTTCGCAATTTAGGAATATGTGACCACTTCAAGAGAAGTGCATTCGTTCATTTTGTTCGGATGTGAAGACTTTATGTTGCAATTTTCATTCCGTTGGTTTCACCTTCAATATTTCTCTATTTGTGTGCTAATGGTGGTCAACCTCTTCAGGATGGCTCCCGCTAAGAGCACAAGTCAGAACCAGAATCAAGATACTCCGCCACCTCCGCCTCCTCTGGAAGCATGGCAGGCTGTGATGGCTGCTACTAATGCAAATACTCAGCTGATCATGCAAATCATCCAAGAGCGGAATCAAAGCAGTCAAGGAAATCAAGGCAACAACCAGAACCAATTTGCAACTCTGAATCAGTTTCTCGCAAATGGTCCAAAGACGTTCAGCAACTGTGTTGAGGCTACCGATGCTGATGATTGGTTAGTCGATCTGGGCAAGCATTTTGAATGTAGCAACGTCAGACCTGAAGATTTCGTCAAGTTCGCGTCTTTCCAGCTCAAGGATCAGGCCGCAGAGTGGTTTCAGCAGTACCGGGATTCCAGAGGTGGACGTTTGATCACTTGGGATGATTTCCGTCGTGATTTCCGCGCTCATCACATTCCTTAAAGTGTGACTGAAAGCAAACGTGAAGAATTCCGCAATCTAAAGCAAGGCTCTTTGTCTCTCTATGACTACAACAAGTTGTTCCAGAAGCTCGCCCGTTTTGCCAAGCAGGATGTTCCTGATGAGAAGAGCATGATCTATCAGTTCAGGGGTGGTCTTCGTGAAGAAATTCAGCTCACTCTTGTCCTCTTCGAGCCGCTGAGATACGATGAGTTCTACAACATGGCACTGAAGCAAGAGGCTGCTCAGCTCAGGTGTGATGCTTCCAGGAAGCGAGTCAGAGACACTACGTCTTCTTCCTCTACTCAAGTGGCCAAGCAGCAGAAGTATTGGCTTCCTCCTCCTCTGTTCCGTCAGCCGTATCAACAGAAGAGCAAAGGTGGCAGTGGTTCGTCCCACCCACCCAACCCAGGCTTTCAGAACAAGACTTCGTCTCAAGCTTCAAGATCGAGTGCTCCGTACCACCGTCCGCTCTCTGAGGTCACGTGCAACAAGTGCCAACAGAAGGGTCACTATGCCAACAAGTGTTTCAACCAGAGGCGTCTTCCTCCTCCTCCTCCTGTTAGATCGGCAAGTACAGCTGTGGTCAAGCATAATCCCAAGCACGCCAAGGTCAATATGGTGAATGCAGCTCAGGCAGAGGATTCGTCAGATGTGATCATGGGTAACCTTCCTGTTAACGATGTTCCTACAAAAGTTCTTTTTGACTCTGGTGCATCGCATTCCTTTATGTCATTCCCATTTGCATCGGAGAACAATTTTAGCACTAAGGCATTACCTAGAGCTATGCAAGTCGTCTCTCCAGCGAAGCGTCTGAGTTCCACTATGATGATTCCAGATATTTCTATCATGATGGGTGATTTCAACTTCCTCGCTTCTCCAATGGTTCTTGGCAATTCTAATATCGATCTTATTCTTGGGATGGACTGGCTCTCTAAACATAAAGCTCACCTCGATTGCGCAGCCAAGCAGATTCAACTGACTCATTCGTCTGAGGAAGTAATTGTTTTTGCTGCTCGGGATAATACCATCCGGTTGTTCTCTCTCAATGAAAAGGGTGAATTGGATGCTATTTCGCAGATTCCGGTTGTTTGTGAGTATCAAGATGTCTTCCCTGAAGAACTCACAGGCATGCCTCCAAACCGGCCGGTTGAATTTGTTACTGAACTTGAGCCCGGTACGGAACCTGTGTGCAAACGTCCCTACAAGCTCGGCCCCGAAGAGTTGAAGGAGTTGAAGAAACAACTCGATGTTCAAGAAAGAATGGGTCTCATTCGACCTAGTACTTCTCCGTGGGGTTGTGGTGTTCTTTTTGTGAAGAAGAAGGATGGAACGGACCGACTTTGTGTTGATTATCGTCCATTGAACAAGAAGACCATCAAGAACAAATACCCACTTCCCAACATTAATGAGCTGTTCGAACAACTCAAGGGTGCCCAAGTATTCTCCAAGCTTGATCTCCGTATGGGTTATCATCAAATTCGCAATCGTGAACAAGATATTCCAAAGACGGCGTTCAGAACAAGCTATGGGTCATATGAATACACTGTTATGTCTTTTGGCCTCGCTAATGCTCCTCCGACGTTCTCTCGCATGATGAACTTCATCTTCAACCCCTACACCAACGACTTTGTTTTGGTCTATGTCGATGATATCCTGGTTTTCTCGAAGAACAAGGAAGATCATGCCAAACACTTGCGTTTGGTTCTTGACAAGCTAAGGGAACATCAATTCTACGCCAAGTTCTCCAAGTGTGAGTTTTGGCTCGATGAGGTTCTTTATCTTGGCCATATTATCTCTGCCAAGGGCATTTCTGTGGATCCTGAGAAGGTGTCTGCAATCGTTAATTGGTAACCTCCTCAGAATGTGAAGCAACTCCGTAGCTTCCTCGGTCTTGCAAGTTATTGCCGAAGATTCGTTGAAAACTTCTCCAAGATCGCGAAGCCTCTCTCAAATCTTCTTCAGAAGCACGTCAAGTACGTTTGGTCTCCGGAGTGTGATATCGCTTTTAATGCTTTGAAAGAGAAATTGATCACTGCTCCAGTTCTAACTCCGCTTGATGAAACCAAGCCGTACGAGGTCTTTTGTGATGCCTCTCTCCAAGGTCTCGGTGCAGTACTGATGCAAGAGAAGAAAGTTGTTGCTTATACCTCTCGCCAGTTGAAGCCAAATGAGAAGAACTACCCCACTCATGATCTCGAGTTGGCGGCATTTGTGCACGCATTGTTGACTTGGAGGCATCTTCTCTTGGGAAGGAAAGTGGACATTTTCACTGATCATAAGAGTCTCAAGTACACATTCACTCAGCCTAATCTCAACCTCAGGCAGACTCGATGGGTCGAAATGATTCAAGAGTACAATCCGAGTATCGAGTATACTCCAGGCAAGGCTAATGTGATTGCTGACGCTTTGAGCAGGAAAGCATATTGCAACAGTCTGATTCTCAAGCCTTATCAACCCGAGCTTTGTGAAGCCTTCCGCAAACTTAATCTGCAAGTTGTTCCTCAAGGTTTCCTCGCCAACCTTCAAGTTTCTCCTACCTTGGAAGACCAGATTCGCCAAGCCCAGCTTCTTGATGCTATGGTGAAAAAGGTGAAGATTGGCATTGCAAAGAGTCAGTCCAAGTACAAGTGCTACCGACTTAATGACAAGGAAACTCTCTTCTTCGAGTATCGAATTGTTGTGCCCAAAGGTGAACTTCGTAACGTGATCATGAATGAGGCTCACAACTCTCTCCTCTCCATCCACCCTGGGAGCATGAAGATGTATCAAGATCTGAAGCAAACCTAGTGGTGGACTCGAATGAAGCACGAGATCGCTCAATTCGTGAATGAATGTGATGTCTGCAGAAGAGTGAAAGCAGAACACCAAAGGCCAGCAGGTCTCCTCCAACCTCTCGCCATTACAGAATGGAAGTCTGACCACATTGAAATGGACTTCGTGACTGGGTTTCCTAAGTCCAAGCGTGGCAATGATGCTATATTCGTTGTTATCGACAAGCTCACCAAAGTGGCTCATTTCCTGCCTATCAACGAGTCAATCACTGCAGCTCTATACCTCTCGTATTGTCTCTCTGCACGGTATTCCTCAAGTGATATCTTCAGACCGTGGCAGCATCTTTACCTCCAAGTTCTGGGATTCTTTTCAGAAGGCCATGGGCACCAACATTCGCTTCAGCACTGCTTTCCATCCTCAAACAAGCGGTCAAGTCGAGCGTGTCAACCAGATTCTTGAAGATATGCTCAGAGCTTGTGTTGTCTCCTTCGGCATGAAGTGGGGGGATTGTCTTCCTTATGCTGAATTCTCGTACAACAACAGTTTCCAAGCAAGTTCCGGCAAGGCCCCATTTGAAATTCTGTATGGCAGGAAGTGCCGTACACCTCTCAACTGGTCTGAAACCGGTGAACGTCAGCTGCTGGGTAATGACCTGATCACGGAGGCAGAAGAAATGTGCAAGGTCATTCGTGATAACCTCAAAGCAGCCCAATCCCGCCAGAAGAGCTACTACGACAGCAAGCACCGTGATTTGGCTTTCGAGATCGGAGATCATGTCTACCTCCGTGTCTCTCCAATGAAAGGGACTCGTCGCTTCGGTATCAAAGGGAAGCTTGCCCCCAGATACGTCGGGCCTTTCAAGATTGTCAGCAAGAGAGGCGACCTCGCCTATCAACTCGAGCTTCCTGCAACCTTTGCCAATGTTCATGATGTGTTCCATGTCTCGCAACTCCGTAAGTGCTTCAAGACGCCTGGGCGCACCATCAACTTCGAGGACATTGAGCTCCAAGAAGATCTCTCTTACCGTGAGCACCCAGTTGCAATCCTTGAAGAGACTGAATGCAAAACTCGCAACAAGTCAATCAAGTTTCTCAAAATCAAGTGGTCACACCATTCCGACCGTGAAGCTACCTGGGAACGCGAGGATCACCTCCGTTCTGAGTACCCGGAGTAATTTCAGTCCCAGATCTCGGGATGAGATCTTTTCGTAGTGGTGGAGTGTTGTAACGCCCCAGATATGACTTTCCCAATTTGTACTCCAACTCTTGCCGTTTCCGGCATTAAGTTATATTTAATTCTCGGGTTCGGGTCTTTGCCTCCGTGTGTTGTTTTCGTTTTCGCACATCTCATATCATGTCATCACGTGCATTGCATTTGCATACATGTTCATCTCATGCATTCGAGCATTTTCCCCGTTGTCCGTTTTGCATTCCGGCGCTTCGTTCTCCTCCGGTGGCCATTTCTAGCTTTCTTTCATGTGTGGGGATTAAACATTTCTGGATTGGGCCGAGACTTGCCATGCGGCCTTGGTTTACTACCGGTAGACCGCCTGTCAAGTTTCGGGTCATTTGGACTTCGTTTGATACTCCAACGGTTAACCGAGGGACCGTAAAGGCCTCATGTGTGCGCAGCCCAACACCCCTCCATTTTGGCCCAAAACCCACCAAACTCAGCTCCATCGTCTCGGTCGTTCGATCACGATCGTGTGGGCGAAAATCGCACCTCATTTGGACTCTCCTAGCTCCCTCTATGCCTATAAATACACCCCCCATTCTAAATCCGGATCTCTCCCCCGTCCAAACCCTAAAAAAATCCCCGCCGCACCGGACGTGTCCGGCCCGCTCCGGACAACGTCCGCCGCGGCCCCCGCCAGTCCTGGGCTGCCACGTGGGCAGCGTCGCCGCCGCCGCCGGCCCGCGGGAGCCCGCGCCCGGCCCCCGCGCCGCCCGAGCAGGCCAGATCCGCGCCGCCCGCGCCCGTTGCGTCTTCCCCCGAGCCGGCCGAGCTCCGCCGCGGGAGCTCGCCGCCCGGCCGCCACCGGCCGCCCCGACCTCGCCGCACCATCGCCGCCCAGCCGCCGCCGACCGCGTCCGCCGCCGCCGCCGCGGCCACGCCGCCACCACCTCGCCTCCGCACCGGATCCGGCCGGTCCCGTCGCCCTCCTCCTCCTCCCACCTCGCCGGCGACCTCAATTCCGGCCAACCTCGGGTTCCGCACCGCCGGTGAACAGTAACCCGCGCCAGATCTGAGATCCGTTTTGACCTAACGGTTGACCTCTCCCTCTCCCCCTTAATCTTTTATGCAAACTTTGACCAGTGATGATCACACCCTTGAAATCACTACTATCTTTGCTATGCTAGTTTGCTCGCTCTTTTGCTTTGCCAATGCTACGATGCCTACCACTTGCTTGTCAGCCTCCCAATTGCCATGATTGAGCCTCTAACCCACCTTTGTCCTAGCAAACCATTGATTGGCTATGTTACCGCTTTGCTCAAGCCCCTTCTTATAGCGTTGCTAGTTGCAGGTGAAGATTGGAGCCGTTCCTTGTTGGAACCGTTATTTACTTGTTGGGATATCATTATATTGCTATGTTATCTTTATTCATCTATATACTTGGTAAAGGGTGGAAGGCTTGGCCTCTCGCCTAGTGTTTTGTTCCACTCTTGCCGCCCTAGTTTCCGTCATGTCGGTGTTATGTTCCCGGATTGTTGCGTCCCTTACGCGGTTGGGCTATAATGGGAACCCCTTGATAGTTCGCCTTGATTAAAGCTTTTCCAGCAATGCCCAACATTGGTTTTACCATTTGCCACCTACCCCTTTTTCCCTTGGGTTTCCGGAGCCCGAGGGTCATCTTTATTTTAGCCCCCCACGGGCCAGTGCTCCTCTGAGTGTTGGTCCGAAATGAGCTGCCTGCGGGGCCACCTCGGGGAAACTTGAGGGTTGGTTTTACTCGTAGCTAGTCTCATCTGAGTGTGCCCTGAGAAAGAGATATGTGCAGCTCCTATCGGGATTTGTCGGCGCATTCGGGCGGTGTTGCTGGACTAGTTTTGACCTGTCGAATCATCTTGTTGTACCGGGATACCGAGTCTGATCGGTGGTTCTGGGTGGAGGTCTATTCCTTCGTTGACCGTGAGAGCTTGTTATGGGCTAAGTTGGGACCCCCTGTAGGGATTGATCTTTCGAAAGCCGTGCCCGCGGTTATGGGCAGATGGGAATTTGTTAATGTCCGGTTGTAGATAATTTGAACCTTAAATAATTAAAATGAATCAACTGCGTGTGTTGCCGTGATGGCCTCTTCTCGGCGGAGTCCGGGAAGTGGACACGGCGTTGGAGTTATGTTTGCCTAGGCTACTCTATTTAGTTTTCCGCTCGTGCTTTGCCTTCTCTTCTCGCTCTCCTTTGCGAATAAGTTTAGCCACCATATATGCTAGTCGCTTGCCGCAGCTCCACTTACATTACCCCTTTCCTACCTATTAAGCATAAATAGACTTGATCGCGAGGGTGCGAGATTGCTGAGTCCTTTGTCGCTCACAGATTACTATTACACCAAATGCAGGGACCGATGATACTTCTCCGGATGGCGCGCTCGAGCTGAAGTGGGAGTACGACGAGGACTCTCAGTGATACTATGTGTCTTTTCCTGATGATCAGTAGTGGTGCCTATTCGGGGTTCGATTCAGGGTTTAGTCGCTTGTTGGGGGTCTTTTCTATTTTGGCGCCATAGTCGGGCCATGAGTTATTGTATGATGGATGTTATTTATGTACTTTGATGTGACGTGGCGAGTGTAAGCCAACTATGCTATTATTCCCCTTTATATTATATATGTACATGGGTTGTGTAATGATTCCCGACTTGCGACATTGCTTTCCATGCGCCTATGTCTCTAAGTCGTGCCTCGACACGTGGGAGACATAGCCGCATCGAGGGCGTTACAGCTACATCAACCTTGAGCAACCCACACAAGTTCAACTACATGATCAAGATCAACACCACCACCCAAGGTATGTTATTCCATCTTAGAGAATCTTTACTCCAAGTCATGGGTTAAAGCAACTCAACAAGATGTGAATATATCAAGATGCTTAAACGAAAAATGGTAACCCCATTTTCATGCTTAAACGATGAGTATGATCAAAGATCAAGTGACCTCACTTGACTCCTAAGTCAATATACTCTAACATAGGTGACTTTGTCACCGCCCAATTCTAGATGAAGTTCTCTTATGTTTCCTCTTGCATTTGTCTCATGCATATGTGTTTTCCCCTTTCAAAAAAACTTCATCTAGATCCTTTTATTTCTTTTCTTTCCTGTCTTTCTGCATTTTCTGCATCCAATTCATTGCAAATCTTTCAGCAAATTCCTTGAAAATCCTTATGAGATCGTAAGTGCCTAGTGAGCTGAGGAAAGAAGTGTTTTCTCTGTGATGGACTCGGTTACACCGGTTTGTTTCCTTCGGCCCAACCGAATTCACTCGGTGCCACCAAAGCAAACAACTCGGTGCTACCGATTTCACTACAAGAAAGACAACTTGCCACTTATTCCTGCATTCATTTTTGCTCCAGCTCCACTCAATGACTCTTGTCCTCTACCAGCATCGTATTCGACTTGCTTTGTGACTCAATGACCAAACCCTTCTGCAATAAAACAAAATTCCAAAAGAGCCCTTCTTGGAAATTGATGTCAAAGTGGGAGAGAGAGATCACATCAAAGCTCTATGCTTAATCATTTCTCTATAGGGGGGAGAACACTTAAGGGGAAGAGAGTAAGAAAACCCCAGATGCTTGGTGAGGGAGTCGTGGATTAGGGGGTGTCCAGATGGCCGGACTATACCTTCAGCCGGACTCCTGGACTATGAAGATACAAGATTGAAGACTTTGTCCCGTGTCCGGAAGGGACTTTCCTTGGCGTGGAAGACAAGCTTGGAAAGACGGATATGCAGATCTCCTACCATTGTAACCGACTCTATGTAACCCTAACCCTATCTGGCGTCTATATAAACTGAAGGGTTTTAGTACGTAGGACAACATTCACACAACAATCATACCATAGGCTAGCTTCTAGGGTTTAGCCTCTCTGATCTCGTGGTAGATCTACTCTTGTACTACCCATATCATCAATATTAATCAAGCAGGACCTAGGGTTTTACCTCCATCAGGAGGGCCCGAACCTGGGTAAAACTTCGTGTCCCTTGCCTCCTGTTACCATCTGGCCTAGACGCATAGTTCGGGACCCCCTACCCGAGAACCGCCGGTTTTGACACCGACATTGGTGCTTTCATTGAGAGTTCCTCTGTGTCGTCGCCGCCAGGCTTGATGGCTCCTACTATCATCAATAGCGATGCAGTCCAGGGTGAGACCTTCCTCCCCGGACAGATCTTCGTCTTCGGCGGCTTCGCACTGCGGGCCAATTCACTTGGCCATCTGGAGCAGATCGAAAGCTATGCCCCTGGCCGTCAGGTCAGATTTGGAAGTTTAAACTACACGGCTGACATCCGCGAGGACTTGATCCTCGACGGATTCGAGCAACTGCCGAGCGCGCCGCACTGTCATGACGAGCATGATCTGGCTCTGCCGCCGAACAGTGCCCTGGAGGCCGCATCTGCATCGGCTTCGACCCTTAATTCAGAGCCAACTGGGCCGATCGAGGATGGATGGTTGGACGCCACCTCGGGGGCTGCGATCCCAACAGCGATCGAGCCAAACACCAGCCCCGCACTCCGCGTACTCCAAGGAGCCGGACTCCTCTCCGGACTCCGAACCCTCCGCGCCCCTGTCGATCGAATCCGATTGGGCGCCGATCATGGAGTTTACTGCCGCGGACATCTTTCAGCACTCGCCTTTCGGCGATATTCTGAAGACACTAAAGTCTCTCTCTCTTTATCAGGATAGCCCTGGCCGGACTACGGTCAGCAAGGTTGGGATACGGACGATGAAGAAATTCAAAGCCCACCCGCCACCCACTTTGTAGCCACTGTCGACGATTTAACCGACATGCTCGACTTTGACTCCGAAGACATCGATGGTATGGATGCCGATGCAGGAGACAATGAAGAACCAGCGCCTATTGAGCCCTGGAAAGCCACCTCGTCATATGACGTATACATGGTGGACACACCAAAAGATGACGACGAGGAGCGGAAGGACGCACCGAAGGCTTGTTCCCTCGAGAAGCGGTCAAAGCGGCGATGCAAGCGCCGCCCCAAATCCCGCCTCGACAAAAATAACAATCACACAGACCCAGCGCTGGAGCAGGGCGAACCGCTGCCGGACAACGGCAACCCGGATAATCAAACCAAACAAACAAATTCTATCAAGGATAATAGTCCGGACAACATAACGCCGGACAGGCACCTGGAGCAGCAGAATGCCCGTAAAAGGCTTGTTGCCGCCGCGAGGAGTCTTAAAAGCAGAAGCAAAGGCTCAAGGCTGCACAATACACACTCCAAATCAGATGGAGTAAAATACTCAACACAGCAGCGAGGTACGGCGACAATCGCCCCTCCAAGAGCTACCCAAAGCGGAAGCTGCTACCTGAATTCGATGAGGAGGCTTCAGACCCCCCACAACCAAATATCAAAGCATCCACCTTGCCGGATAGATGACCCCTCTACCAATATAGAGCGGCATACAACGCCACTCACAATACAACACACGACCCATGCGAGGGCTCGCACCCAAAGGACGGCGCAACAAGATCCATCTATGGACTATGCAAGCGCGCCCCAGCATACAATGCAACACAACCAACATCCGAACAATGCGGTACACCCAGCTACAGGGGTGCCACACACCCCCTATGTTTCACCGATGAGGTGCTGGACCATGAATTTCTAGAGGGATTCAAACCCGTAAACATAGAGGCATACAACGGAACAACAGACCCTGGGTCTGGATTGAGGACTACATCCTTCATATCCATATGGCTCGAGGAGATGATCTCCATGCCATCAAGTACTTACCCCTCAAGCTCAAAGGGCCAGCTCGTCACTGGCTCAAAGGCCTCCCCGAAAGCTCCATTGGAAGTTGGGAAGAGCTCGAAGACGCCTTTCGGGCAAATTTTCAAGGAACTTATATCCGACCTCCGGATGCGGACGATTTGAGTCATATAACTCAACAGCCCGGAGAGTCAGCTCGAAAACTTTGGAACAGGTTTCTTACTAAAAAGAACCAGATTGTCGACTGTCCGGACGCCGAAGCCTTGGCAGCTTTTAAGCATAGTGTCCGTGACGAACGTCTTGCCAGACACCTCGGCCAAAATAAGCCGAGAACGATGGCCGCATTAACAAACCTCATGACCCGCTTTTGCGCGGGTGAGGACAGCTGGCTAGCCAGATGCAGCACCAGCACCCCCAGTACATCTGAAGTTAGAGATGGAAACGGGAAATCACGGCGCAACAGCAATAACAAACGCCGAAATAAAGAAGACAGCACGAAGGGCACGGCAGTAAACGCCGGATTCAAAAGCTCTCGGCCAGGTCAGCAAAAGCCACCCTTCAAAGGCACCAGGGATGAACTGTCCAGCCTCAACAAAATTCTGGACCAAGTATGTCAGATCCATAGTACCCCTGGTAAACCTGCTGATCATACCCACAGAGATTTTTGGGTCTTCAAGCAGTCCGGCAAGCTCAACGCCATACACAAGGGGGAGGATACACCAAGTGAAGACGAGGATGAGCCTCCCAAGCAAGACACTGGGGAACAAAAGAAATTTCCACCAGAAGTCAAAACAGTAAACGTGTTACACGTGATCAAGGGAAAAAACAATGCGGCACTCCCAGGAAAATATACCCAAGTGCATGTCACCGCGAAGTCCTGCCACGGATCGTCTCAACCGATCACCTTCGACCATCGTGATTACTCAACAAGTATCCGACGCGCAGGATGGGCTGCCCTGGTATTAGACCCAGTAATTGGCGGATATCACTTCACATGAGTCTTGATGGACGGTGGCAGCAATCTAAACCTAATATATTAGGATACAATCAGCGGGATGGGGTTAGACCCAACAAAAAATCGCCATAGCAATACTACCTTTAAAGGAGTAACGCCAGGCCCAAGGGCTCGTTGTACGGGCTCCCTCCTACTACAAGTTATATTCGGCTCCCTCGATAACTTCCATCACGAGCATTTAACCTTCCACATCGCTCCGTTCCGAAGTGGCTATCAAGCACTGCTCGGACGCGAAGGTTTCGCTCGCTTTAATGCAATACCACACTACGCCTCCCTCACACTCAAAATGCCCGGTCCACGTGGCATCATTTTAGTGAATGAAAATATCAAGCGATCTCTGCGTGCCGAAGAGAGCGCGGCTGCCTTGGCAGCCGCACACTAAAGGCGCCCGGACCAGCGAAAGCATCCAACAGGTCGTCAAGACCTCAGACACAACTAACCAAGTCCGGCGCCGCTACTTATACCGAATAAACGGTCACACCCCTATTTGTCAATACAAGGGGCTCAACGTGCGCAGACAACATCGTTTCTAATCTTGAATTATACATGTGTTCTTTAAAAACTATCTTTTTGCACGACAACTTTTTCACCCAAATTCCTCTCTTTTACAGACGATCATCGTGCTACACCCGTCCAGGAAACGGCACAAAAGAAACACAGGCGCAGACATGCAGCAGGGACCCGCTCCAAGGATTCTTTTTAGATTAAGACCCTGCTTAAACCTTTTTTACCGTCTCTTGTTGATACATATCTGTAATGCCCCAAGACCGATGTGCCAGGTGTCCTCCAGTTATTCGCTGTTGTTGCGTTGTCATTCGCTTGCGTGTTGCATCTTGTCATGTCATCATGTGCATTGCATCATCATGTTTTCAAAACTTGCATCAGTTCCGGTCTCCTCGTTCCATCCGTTGTCCGTTCTGAGCCCAGACACACTTGCACGCGCCCGCGGCACGTCCGAAATATTATTTTATAAGTGGCCGGAAAATTTTCTCGGAATGGGATGAGAGTTGGCGTGTGGTCTTGTTATAGTGTAGGTAGACCGCCTGCCAAGTTTCATCGCAATCGGAGTTGATTTGACGCCCCAACGAATAACTATAGCGGCAATATTAGTCGGTCAAATCGTCGGACGTTTTCGGTCTCCCGAAACAGTCGCCGGGCCTCCCTCTCTTCTCTTCTCTCAGCTCGAGATCGTCTACACAGCTAACTACCTACCGCCAGGTCCAACCTAACCTCTCTCATCAGCCCGCAGCCCCTCTCGCGCGCGCCCGAAAATTGTCTCGGACCCGACCCGAGCAGTCGGCACAGTCGTGTCCGGATCATCCCCAAACATCTACAAAACGTCTCTGTTTTGTTAATTGGACTTCCTAACATATTTTATCTTGACCATCCAATTTAATCGGAGGGACCAAAATAACCCACCCGCTATATAATCAGCCTAAACCCTAGGCTATGCCATCCATTCCCCCTATCCAATCGCCGCCGCCACACTCCACCTCCCACCTCGGGATCTCCTCCCGATCCTAATTCTATCCGACCACCTCCCTTGATTTCGTTGCTGCCCAATCCACAGCCTCCACTGCCCATCCCGAGCTCCTCTCGATCCAACACAACCTCCCCTGGTCGCCTCCTCGCACCTTCCTTCCCTACTCCCAAAGACAGCCATGAGCGAGCGCCCGAGCCCCCTGTCGAGCTCTTCCTCTGCTCGCGCAATAGCACCTCGTCTTCGTCACCATGAGCAGCCCGGACCGGCCTCGTCCCTCTCCCTCCCTCCGTTCTCCTCCTCCCGTCGTCTCTCTCTCTCTCTAAGTACTCTCTCTCTCTCTCAGGCGCCCGTAGCCGCCGCCCAGGGAGTTCGTTGTTGACCCCGTCTTCGCCAGATCCGGCCGGGATCCACCGGATCCAGGGCCCTGCGAATCATTCCCGGCCTCACCAGGGTCACCGGACTCGTCGTTGTCGGAGCTTCGTCACGCCGCCGCTTCCTTCCTCCTGCTGCTGCATTTTCTTCTCGAGGGAGACCAGCGCCCCGACCTGAAGCCCGTGTCCCTGCCTCGCGTGGACCTCGCCCTACCTCCGCTCGATCTTCCTACGAGGCCCAGCTCCCTCCTTCGCGCGAAGCCCAGTTACAGCAACGCCCGGCCTCCTTTCGCCCGGGCCGGCCTCGCCTCGGCCTGCTTCGGCTCCCGTTGGACCTCCACGTCGCCCGCGCCTGGGCCTCCTTGCGCAAGACCCAGCGCGCCCCCTGCCAGCCTTGCCTCCCACCGACCGGGCCTTGGCCATGGGTGAGCTCCCCGCAGCCTCTCCTCTCTGTTGGCCCAGTCCAGCAGATTCGGCCCTATAGTGTTTTTTCCTCTCAATGGATTTAATCATTTATCCCAGGATTTACTGTATTGCAGAAAGTCCCTCTAGATCATGCATATAATAACTCATAAACCGTGCATCGGATTAAAATGATTTATATATGAAACTTGCTTAGAATTTTGTCTAGTTTAATAATTTGCAACTTTCATGCATTATTAAAATGCTTAAAATGATGTTTGCTTTAATTTGCCTATTGCCATGCTAAAATGATTTATTCCATAACTAAATAACCGTAGCTCCAAATTTAATGAACTTTATATGTAAATGGGGTAGAAAAATGCCTAGTTTAACGTGGTGACCTTACTTTGCATGTTAAACAACTCTAAAATTGTGTTTAGGGCAGAACAGTACCATAACCAAAAATATGCATATGAGGACCGGATTTGTTGTTTGTCGTTCCAGCCTCATTTAAACTTGCCTAGATAGGTAGTTTTCATTTGCTTCACCCTCTTGCCATGTTTAAAAACATTTAATATTGTTGGGTACATAAACAAGATCGAACTAAATAACTTGCATGTGGTGTTTCGTCAATATGCAACGGAGTTGCATGTTGAACTCCACTTAATTTGTAGGACTGTTTGTGCATTTTGCCATGCCATGCTTCACTAAACCGGACATGCATCATACTTGGTTGTGCATCATGCCATGCTTATGTCGTGGTTGTTTACTATGTTGTTTGCTTTCTTTCCGGTGTTGCTTCTTCGGGTTGGTTCCGATAACGTCATGTTGTGAGGATTGATTCAGCTACGTCCGTTTGTCTTCTTCATGGACTCGTTCTTCTTCCTTGCGGGATTTCAGGCAAGATGATCATACCCTCGGAATCACTTCTATCTTTGCTTGCTAGTTGCTCGCTCTTTTGCTATGCCTATGCTGCGATACCTACCACTTTCTTATCATGCCTCCTAAATTGTTGAACCAAGCCTCTAACCCACCTTGTCCTAGCAAACCATTGATTGGCTATGTTACCGCTTTGCTCAGCCCCTCTTATAGCGTTGTTAGTTGCAGGTGAAGATTGAAGTTTGTTCCTCGTTGGAACATGGAGGTGTTGTTCCTTCTTGGAACATGTTTATTTGTTGGGATATCACAATATCTCTTATTTAATTAATGCATCTATATACTTGGTAAAGGGTGGAAGGCTCGGCCTTATGCCTCGTGTTTTGTTCCACTCTTGCCGCCCTAGTTTCCGTCATATCGGTGTTATGTTCCCAGATTTTGCGTTCCTTACGCGGTTGGGTAATAATGGGAACCCCTTGACAGTTCGCCTTAAGTAAAGCTCCTCCAGCAATGCCCAACCTTGGTTTTACCATTTGCCTCACCACCACCTACTTTTCCCTTGGGAGTCGCTCTCTCAAGGGTCATCTTTATTTTAACCCCCCCGGGCCAGTGCTTGTCTAAGTGTTGGTCCGAAATGGGCAGCCTGCGGGGCCACCTCGGGGAAACTTGAGGGCTGGTTTTACTCATAGCTTGACCTATCCGGTGTTGCCCTGAAAACGAGATATGTGCAGCTCCCATCAGGATGTCGGCGCATCGGGCGGTGTTGCTGGTTTAGTTTTACCCTGTCGAAATGTCTTGTTGTACCTTGATACTGAGTCTGATCGGAATGTCTCGGGAGGAGGTCTATTCCTTCGTTGACCGTGAGAGCTTGTGATGGGCTAAGTTGGGACACCCCTGTAGGGATTTGAACTTTCGAAAGCCGTGCCCGCGGTTATGGGCAGATGGGAATTTGTTAATGTCCGGTTGTAGATAACTTGAACCTTAACTTAATTAAAATGAGTCAACTGCGTGTGTAACCGTGATGGTCTCTTTCCGGCGGAGTCCGGGAAGTGAACACGGTGTTGGAGTTATGCTTGACGTAGGTTGTTCTAGGATCACTTCTTGATCATACTTTTATCGACCGTGCTTTGCCTTCTCTTCTCGCTCTCATTTGCGTATGTTTAGCCACCATATATGCTAGTCGCTTGCTGCAGCTCCACCTCATAACTTTACCTTACCCATAAGCTTAAATAGTCTTGATCGCAAGAGTGTGAGATTGCTGAGTCCCTGTGGCTCACAAATACTTCCAAAACCAGCTTGCAGATGCCGATGAGACCGTGCAGATGACGCAACCAAGCTCAGGAGGAGCTCGTTGAAGATCTTGTCCTTTATATTGTTTCATTCTAGTTGATCAGTAGTGGAGCCCAGTTGGGGTCGATCGGGGACCTTTGTCGCATTTGGGGTTCTTCTTTTATTTTGGTTCCGTAGTCGGACCATGAGTGTATTTGGTTGATGTAATGCTTTATTCATGTAATTGTGTGAAGTGGCGATTGTAAGCCAACTATGTATCTCTTTCCCTTATGTATTACATGGGTTGTGTAAAGATTACCTCACTTGCGACATTGCTTTCAATGCGGTTATGCCTCTAAGTCGTGCTTCGACACGTGGGAGATATAGCCGCATCGAGGGCGTTACAATATCCCCCATTGAGAAGGATGCTGACGTCTTGGCATGTGGCCACGCCAGAACAATGCACGTACCTGGACACAAGGGGCTTCTTACAAAGGCCATTATTTAGGCACGGTTTATACCACAAAGACCGAATACCTTAGGGAGTGTTCGGCGTCGCGAGTTTGGCCCTATATGCATCAGCTTCGAATCATTGTCTTTGGTCAAATGTTGGGTTTGCCTGGCTCCTATGTTTTGGTGCCTTACGTTCCGCTTTACCGGCTAAGGTAGCACCAGGAGAACTACTGCGATTGTGCCCTGGTTCATCCGGACGAGCACCTCAGTAGAGAAAGCCGAAAACTGACTGTCATGATATAGCGTGAGAATGGTCAACCACTCGACGACCTATTGGAATGTTAGAATTCCTCCGCCTTAACGAAGGGCCGTTTTCCGGCCAGGCATGTACGCACCCCGGGATCAGGAGAGTGCGGAGCCACCAGGGGCTATCTAGTAGCCCCACTATCAAACTCCTATGGCTAAGTGAAAGTGCTAAAGCATTATAGTCCGGTAGCCTCGCTCGCTCCGCTATCACCTCCTTAATAGGACCAAGACATTGGGTTAAGTGTGAACGCGTGTTTTTTGCGAGCACCTCCGCATTATATGCGTGGGGGTTGAAGCCGACGGCTGCAATCTTTCAGGTTATACACATGTATACATAAACGGCCGCCCAGGAGGCATCATATTACCTTTAGGCAAAAGTATAAAAGTAGCCTTATAAAAATTCAAAAAAGCATTTCGCTTACAATGAGATTACTTATCACTCAAACATAATATTTTTTGAGCACTGGGTCTCTATCAAACGAGCACCCTCAAGAACTTCTTCAAAGTAGTGCTCAACAGCCATTCGGCCTATGGCCGAATCCCGCGCTGCTAAAGTGGTGGCATCCATCTCCGCCCAGCATGCTTTAACACGGGCAAAGGCCATCCATGAGCCCTCTATGCACGCTGACCTCTTCATCGCATTAATGCGCGGCACCACGTCAAGGAGCTGCTGCACCAAGCTGAAATAGTTGTTCGGTTTCGGCCTTTCCGGCCATAGCTGATCCACAACAGACCTCATGGCGCGTCCGGACAACCTATTCAGTTCGGCACATTCGGCTAATTGGTCAGTCAATGAAAGTGGACGCTCGGGATAATGGAATTGTGTCCAAAACAACTGGTCCACTTCACGGTCCGTTTGACCCTAGAAGTACTTGACCGCATCGGCAACGCTCGCCGCCAAATCCATATACACATCCTCCGAACTCCACAGCCGATCCAGAGGGGCATACCGTGGATCTCCGAACTTCCTCCGCAACATAAAGGATTTCCCAGCTACAATATCCCCGGCTTCCCGCAGCTCCTCCTTCTTCGCCCTCATAGCAGAGCGGAGGTCTTTTCTCGTCGCAGCAGCCTTCTCAAGGTCCGATGCCTTCGCTAGGTTTTCCTTTTCAAGAACCCGACAACGGTCGGCAGCGGCTTTTAGTTCTATGGCCATCTTATCTCGGCTCTCGCCATGCGCGGCCTTCCCGGCTTTCAACTCTTCGGCCGCCTTCAAAGCAGCCGCATTACCAAACCTTGTTCCTTGGCTCGGGCAAGTTCTGCCCGCAAGGCTTCAACAGTAGCAGCTCCATCTGTAGTCACAACATATTAAAGATACTGGCATCATGATGCTCTTACTATGTGGCGTCTACCAGATAATGACACTTACCCTGTGCCTCGTCAAGCCTTTTGTTAACAAGCTCGATGTCGGCGTCTGCCGCATCCAACTGCCGTTTTAAATGGGCAAACTTGCTAGTCCGGCTAGCCACCGAAGCTTCCATCACCTGCACATAAAGGCAGTATGGTTATTACCTGGGAATATGATCCTCTGTTCGTCGTCGTTTCCGACGGCAACCAGAGTCTCAGGGGCTACTATCTACACAGGCCACGCCTAGCATGTGCAGGACCATCATACATTATTTTACGTACCTCAAAGCCTGACAGTAGACTCATAAAAGCTTTATGCTATCCGCTTTCGGCGGACGAGATTCTCTCCATCACCGTATTCATTAGCATACGGTGTTCATTTGAGATGGCCGCTTGCCCCACCAACTCCCTCAGAACATCCGATCGCACACCAGACGGTACCGGACTCTTTTGTCTGCTCTCTTCGGGAGCTGGACATTGGGTGCTTCGGGGGTCAATGGGATTATCTTCTGGCCTCACCAGATTCGGAGAGGCCCTCCGCGACGACACTTCGGGGTCGCCCACTTCCGGAGCGGAGGAGCCTGGAGGAGGCGTTTCGCTCTCCATCATCTCTGGAAGAAGATCTCCCGAAGATGAACTCATTTGAGAGGGGCTAAGGCCTGAACTGCAAAGATATATGCGGTGGTTATTTTCTCAGAAGAAAAAGATGGTATACCTGTACCATTAAAGTATTTCGGGTCACTTATGACTCGCCGGAGGATTGATTCCCCCGCGGACTTTGTGCGGCAAAAGCACACCCCAAGGTAGGACCCTCTATGGGAGACTTTTTCTCCCGTTTGGAAGCTTCGGCTTCCGAATCCCCGGGCGCAGTCCTTTTCCTCTTCCGGTCGTATTCCTTCATGGAGACGCTCGCTCCCTCGGTTAGAATGGGCAGCGTTGGGGGCCCGCGTCCGCCCGTATTATTCTTCCCAGTATCTTCCTTCAAGGGCTCCGGGCAAGGTGAGACCTGGAGCATCTTTTCCAAAACCGGATTGTCCAAACCCTCGGGGAGGGGGGGCAAACACCGAATCAACTTCGCCTTTGTTATCCAGTCCTGGTCAAAAAGCGAACTCTCAGAAATAACTTCGTGACAAATGAGAAATAGTATGTTCGGCCGGAAGATTCCTTACCTGTTCGGCAGCGCGGTTACTACTCAGGCCCACATCCTCGGTGATTTCTGGACACTCTACCTGAGGTCCGAAGAATGACTTGTACATCTCCTCGTGCGTCAAGCCGAGGAAATTTTGAATGGCACGCGGTCCTTCAGGATTGAACTCCCACAAGGGAAGGGGCCGGCATTTGCAAGGCTGGACTTGACGAACCAGCATAACTTGTATTACTTCAACCAAACTAAAATCTCCATTGAAGAGATCTCGAATGCGGCTTTGCAGTATAGGAACGTCCTTGGCTGGACCCCAGCTCAGACCTCTGCTGATACATGACATCAGTTGCGGTGGAGGGCCTGAGCGGAAAACAGGGGCGGCCACCCACTTGGCACTTCTAGGAGCCGTGATGTAGAACCACTCATGTTGCCACAATTCAGACACCTCTGGAATGGAACCTTTGGGCCATGGAGCTCCCGTCATCTTGCATACTGAGGCACCTCCGCACGCTGCATGTTGCCCCTCGATCATCTTCGGCTTTACTTCAAAGGTCTTGAGCCACAGGCCAAAGTGAGGGGTAACCCGGAGGAAGGCCTCGCACACGACAATAAATGTCGTGATATGAAGAAAGGAGTCTGGAGCTAGATCATGGAAATCTAGCCTGTAATAAAACATCAAACCCCTAACAAAAGGATCCAGAGCAAGGCCTAGACCTCGGAGGAAGTGGGAGACGAACACGACATTCTCGTTGGGTTCGGGGGAGAGGACGGCCTGCCCTCGGGCAGGCAGCCGATGCGGAACCTCGGCGGTCAGATATCTAGCCTCCCTCAACTTTTTGATGTCTTCTTCCGTGACGGAGGAAGGTATCCATCGGCCTTGAAGGCTAGATCCGGACATGATTGAAGGTTCGGAGCACCTGACCTGAACCTTGGGTGTTTGAGCTTGAGGTGGGGGAAGGATTCGATTGAGCACGGGAGGGAAAAGATAACAGCCTTATCCCTTTATAAAGAGGGTGAATAGCAGGCGTCCTCTCCGTGGCCGTTTGGACTTGCCTATAATATAGGAGTCCTAGAAGTGGTTGGGTTACCCACGCCCGTATTGATGAGAATCCCGGAATAAGGGGACACGATCTTTGCTTTAACAAGACGTGCCAAGGAAACCGCCTCGCATGACGCACTGAGGTGGAACAATAAAACAATTCGAATAAAGTCTTGGCCGTGGTGCGATGTCACACTACGGAATACGTCAGCAGATTAGATTTGTGTAAATATTATTCTCTCTATGGCAATATGTGGAAATTTATTTTGCAGAGCCGGACACCATCTTTGTGTTCAAAATGTTCTATGAAGTACTTGGAGGAGGAACCCGCCTTGCAATGCCAAAGACAATCTGCGTGCTGAACTCGTCGTCATTGAAGCCTGGTTCAGGGGCTACTGAGGGACTCCTGGATTAGGGGGTGTACGGATGGCCGGACTTTACCTTCAGCCGGACTCCTGGACTATGAAGATACAAGATTGAAGACTTCGTCCCGTGTCCGGAAGGGACTTTCCTTGGCGTGGAATACAAGCTTGGCGATACGGATATGCAGATCTCCTACCATTGTAACCGACTCTATGTAACCCTAACCCTATCCGGTGTCTATATAAACCAGAGGGTTTTAGTCCGTAGGACAACATTCACACAACAATCATACCATAGGCTAGCTTCTAGGTTTAGGCTCTCCGATCTCGTGGTAGATCTACTCTTGTACTACCCATATCATCAATATTAATCAAGCAGGACGTAGGGTTTTACCTCCATCAGGAGGGCCCAAACCTGGGTAAAACTTCGTGTCCCTTGCCTCCTGTTACCATCTGGCCTAGACGCACAGCTCGGGACCCCCTACCCGAGATCCGCCGGTTTTGACACCGACACTTGGTGTTCAAGAGGAGAGAAGTTACATGTCTCTAAGAGGGGAAATACATGTTCATATTTGATCATATTTGACTGCTTGCATTAGCTCTGTTGTCTTTTCTTTTGCTCTGATTTTCTGTTCCCTATCTTCTCCCAATATCCCATTCAAGATTCAGGGGGAGCAAGACATCTAAGGGGAGGAAATCTCTGTTTCTATTGCACATCTTTACCTTTGGGGACATGTCTATATCCAATAGAGTACTCAGTACTCACACTCTACATGTCATCCTAGTCTTGGTACCTTTGTGGTTCTTTTGTTTGCTCTGGCTAGTAGATGTATCTGTGTTATCTAACCTTGTTTACTCAGGTCCATTGCCTTCTAAGCCAACTCAAGACCACAAAGTAAGTATATGCATCACAGTCATGTGCATGAGGATTTCTTGCTAATGTACATATTGTTTGCAAGAAGGACTCATGAGCATGAAGGCACATTTCCTATATTTACATCTTTCACTCTGATGCATATAGCCAAGATACATGTAACACATGGCTTACTCTGTCATGCTTATGCATTCACATGCTCCTATGTTTCATATTTATATGATTGCATACATATAGGGGGAGCCTTTGCATGTTACATGTCTTTCCAAAGCTTTACTTGTTGTTCTCTATGTCTTTATCTAAAGCTTTGATGTATGTTGTCATCAATTACCAAAAAGGGGGAGATTGAAAGCACAAGTGCTCCCTGGGTGATTTTGGTAATTAAGGTCAACATATCTCTTGTTGGACTAATGTTTCTACCTAGTATGTTTCAGACAAGTTCAACAATGGAGTGGCATGGACTAGAGGATGTGGAACCCCTTCAATATGCTAAGGACAAAGAATTGGCTAATGCTCAAAGCTCAGGACTCTACACTTTCTATTTTAGTGATCCAAGATCACATTGAGTCCATAGGAAAGCCAATACTATTAAGAAGGGATGAGGTGTTGCTTAATGGCTTGCTTGCTCAAAGTGCTTAGTGATATGCTCCAAAGCCCTCAACCACTTTCTCACTTCCAAATATGTCCCACACCAAATATCCAACTCGGCCCCACCGATTCTTTCTATCCGGCGCCACCGAGTTCAGTTGACATAGCCAGTGCCAGAAACTCTAATCAGCTCGGTCTCACCGATAGGATCTCGGTCTCACCGAGATGGGCTTGCAAACTCTCTATTACCTATTGCAATATTTTAGGTCCCACCGAGATATACAGTCGGCCCCACCGAGTTTGCTTGGCCAACTCTATGTTTCGCTTATTACCCAAATCGGTCCCACCGAGTTTGAGTAATCGGTTAAACCGAGTTTTGGATTTACCCTAACCCTAGCACATCGGTCCCACCGAGTTGATCCAGTCAGTCCCACCGAAACACCTAACGGTCACATTATGAACCAAATCGGTCTGACCGAGTTCTCTGGATCGGTCCCACCGAGTTTGGCGATTTGTGTGTAACGGTTAGAATTTGTGTGGATGCTATAAATACCCCTCCACCCACTCTTCATTCGTGAAGAGAGCCATCAGAACATGCCTACATTTCCAATACATATTTTCTGAGAGAGAACCACCTACACTTGTGTCGAGGTCAAGATATTCCATTTCAACCACATAAATCTTGATCTCTGGCCTTCCCCAAGTTTCTTTCCACTCAAATCTTCTTTCTACCAAATCCAATCCTCTGAGAGAGAGTTGAGTGTTGGGGAGACTATCATTTGAAGCACAAGAGCAAGGAGTTCATCATCAACACACCATTTGTTACTTCTTCGAGAGTGGTGTCTCCTAGATTGGCTAGGTGTCACTTGGGAGCCTCCGACAAGATTGTGGAGTTGAACCAAGGAGTTTGTAAGGGAAAGGAGATCGCCTACTTTGTGAAGATTTACCCTAGTGAGGCAAGTCCTTCGTGGGCAACGGCCATGGTGGGATAGACAAGGTTGCTTCTTCATGGACCCTTCGTGGGTGGAGCCCTCCGTGGACTCACGCAACTGTTACCCTTCGTGGGTTGAAGTCTCCATCAACGTGGATGTATGATAGCACCACCTATCGGAACCACGCCAAAAAATCTCCGTGTCTCCAAATTGCGTTTGCACACTCCAATCCCTTCTCTTTACATTCTTGCAACTTGCATGCTTTACTTTCCGCTGCTCATATACTCTTTGTATGCTTGCATGCTTGCTTGATATGTTTTGTGAATGTTTACACTTGTGCTAATACTCCACATGAACCTAAATAATTAAAAACTGCAACTTTTCTTGATTAGAGTCTATTCACCCCCCCCCCTCTAGACACCTCTTCTCGATCCTTTCAAATCTTCTCTGAATTCTTTTATGCATGATTTGATATATTTGTAATTCTCTTCGAACTATCCGTTTGGTTTGGCCAACTAGATTAGTTTTTCTTGCAATGGGAGAAGTGCTTAGCTTTGGGTTCAACCTTGCGATGTCTTTTCCCAGTGACAGTAGGGGCAGCAAAACACGTATTGTATTGTTGCCATCGAGGATAAAAAGATGTGGTTTCATTATATTGCTTGAGTTATTTCCTCTACATTATGTCATCTTACTTTATGCGTTTCTCTATTCTTCATGAACTTAATACTTCAGATGCAGGCAGGAGTCGGTCGATGTGTGGAGTAATAGTAGTAGATGCAGAATCGTTTCGGTCTACTTGCCACGTACGTGATGTCTATATTCGTGGTCATTGCCTTAGATATCGTCATAACTTTCTGAAAGATCGTGGATGTCGCCTAGAGGGGTGGGGGTGAATAGGCGCTTTAAAATAATTACGGTTTAGGCTTGAACAAATGTGGAATAAACCTAGCGGTTAATTTGTCAAGCACAAAACCTACAACAACTAGGCTCACCTATGTGCACCAGCAACCTATGCTAAGTAAGATAAACTACTAGGTGATAGCAAGATATATGACAAGAACCAATATGGCTATCACAAAGAAATATGCATAAGTAAAGGGCTTGGGTAAGAGATAACCGAGGCACGCGGAGACGACGATATATCCCAAAGTTCACACCCTTGTGGATGCTAATCTCTGTTTGGAGCGGTGTGGAGGCACAATGCTCCACAATTAGCCACTAGGGCCACCGTAATCTCCTCACGCCCTCGCACAATGCAAGATGTCGTGATTCCACTAAGGGACCCTTGAGGGCGGTCACCGAACCCGTAAAAATGGCAACCCTTGGGGGCGGTCACCGAAACCCGTCAAATTTCTCGGGGCAATCTCCACAACCTAATTGGAGAACCCGACGCTTGTCTGGAGCTTTACACCACAATGATTGAGCTCCAAACACCACCAACCATTTAGAGCACCCAAGCACCCAAGAGGAACAAGCTCAAGGGTACCAAGCACCCAAGAGTAATAAGCTTCTCAACGTGTAACTTCCACGTATCACGTGGAGAACTCAAACTGATGCACCAAATGCAATGGCAAGGGCACACGGAGTGCCCAAGTCCTTCTCTCTCAAATCCCACCGAAGCAACTAATGCTAGGGAGGAAAATGAGAGGAAGAACAAGAAGGAGAACACTAAGAACTCCAAAATCTAGATCCAAGGGGTTCCCCTCACATAGAGGAGAAAGTGATTGGTGGAAATCTGGATCTAGATCTCCTCTCTATTTTCCCTCAAAAACTAGCAAGAAGGTCAACAATGGGGGAAGAACACGAGCTCAAGAGATAAGGTTCAATGGGGAAGAAGACCCCCTTTTATAGGAGCTCCCGAATCCAACTGTTATGTGCTCAGTCCATGCACGAGCGGTACTACCGCTCAGGGGAGCGGTACTACTGCACGGGCGGTAGAACACAGAGAGCGGAGCAAAACAGAGGGCGAGGCAAAGCCGTATGAGCGGCACTACCGCTAGGGCCAGCGGTACTACCGTTGGCAGCGGCGGTTCTGCCACTTGGCCCAGTGGTACTACCACACACGAGCGGCACAACTGCTCCTACTGCCGCTACTACTGCCGCTGAACCCGACACGAGAAAACCATGTCTCGAGTCGAGGCGGTACCAGCGCGGAACCAGAGTCGTACTACCGCTTATGGCCATAGGCGGTACTACCATTGTGAGACAGCAGTACTACCGCTTGTGGCAATACGCGGTACTGCTGCTCTAGCCCCGCGGTACTACCGCTGGCACCAAACATATGCCACTTCCATGAAAACAAGTATACTCCACGGAAAATCAGAACTGCCATAACTTCTGCAAGTGAGCTCTGAATTGAGAAAACTCAAGCTTGTTGGAAACAAGACGACGAGTAGCATCAAAACAGCGAAGAACGGGCATAACCTCCAACAGAGAAGAACGGGCATAACCTCCAACATTGAAAACATCATAGAAGATGCAGTGAACTCTGTTTTCGATGAACTCGAGCTTGTCATCAAGATGAACATAAGCTCCAAAACTCACAAAGAGAACCAAAGAAGAACCAAGAAAGATGATGCAAGGATGCAATGGTTTGAGCTCTCTACGGATGATACGATCAAGCTACTCATCGAGAGCCCTCCTTGATAGTACGACAATCGATCCTATAACCCGGTCTCCCAACTACCACAATGAGACCGGAAAAATAGAAAACCTATCAAGGGCAAACCTTTGGCTTGCACATGGTCCACTTGAGCTAGATGATGATGATCTTTACTCCCTCAAGTTGGACCGCCTTTCTTGATTGCGTTGGCTCGATGAAGACTAGTTGATTGCTCCCCATACTCCACTATGGGTGAGCCACTCTTCCGCACATCTTCATAAATCCATTGTTACCACAATGGACGGCAAGCTTCAAGCATTTGGTCTCTTCATGATGCTCCACTTGAACTTGCACACCGCAACCTAACCCCACAAAGAACTCTCACGAAGACCATGGGTTAGTACACAAAGCGTAATTGACAGTGCTTACCATACCATGGGATCACTTGATCCCTCTCGGAAAATCTTCTACGCTTTGTGGGTTGATCAACTTGATTCACTCTTTGACTTAGTGTTCATCAACCTCTCACAAGACCAATCTTTAGGTAATTCCTTGAATAGCACCTTGGTCGACGCAAACTCTCCTTGAAAGTTGAAACCAACACATGTACTCCAAGAAAAGCCTATGGACAAAACCTTCAAATATGACTCAAGCCAACCATTAGTCCATAGAGATTGTCATCAATTACCAAAACCAAACATGGGGGCACCGCATGTTCTTTCACTTTCCGTTTTTCTATCAATTGCTCGACAATAATTTGTTCACCCACCATATTATTTGCTATCTTAAGAGAAACCTCTAGTGAAACCTATGGCCCCCGGGTCTATTTTCCATCATATAAGTTTCCGATATACTATTTTGCAATCTTTTGCTTTCCGATCTATAAACCAAAAATATCAAAAAAATTACTTTATCGTTTATCTATCTCTATTAGATCTCATTTTTGAAAGTAACCGTGAAGGGATTGACTACTCCTTTATCAAGTTGGGTGCAAGTTGTTTGATTGTTTGTGTAGGTATTCGGTGATTTGTGCGTTGTCTCCTACTGGATTGATACCTTGATTCTCAAACTGAGAGAAATACTTATCTCTATTTTGCTGCATCATCCTTTTCTCTTCAAGGAAAAAACCAATGCAAGATCAAGAAGTAGCACCAGGCATCCAAAATCGATTGCCTGGACCAAGCTAACCACGTGCCACGTGCTGCAAGCCAGACTAACCACTTTGTCCCATTATCCAAGCCAAGCCGACGCCACCATGTTGCGGACATGCACCAAACACGAACGAGGCAACTCTGAGGAAGGCTCCCAAGCCAGGTGTCTAGAGCTGTGGAAGCGAACTAAACTGCCCCTAAAACTCATACTGTGTAGGAGTGAAGACTTATTCTTCTTTCGGCCATCATGTCTCACACGCCTTCCAATGGACACCAAGAATCTCTAACGTCCTTATTAATTTATTTCCTGAGAAGATTATATACAACCCTTTTGTTCTTTGGTACAAGTTTCATAAGTGGATCCTTTCTAAATGATTGACTTTACAACTAATGTAAAGTTGTACTTTGTGTTTTGTTTGACTCAGTATTCTCAGAATACATTTTGTGCAATCTAACAGTCAATATCTGATTACAGTATAGGCTTTAGAGGACCGTTACAACAATATATATAGTTTCAATCCACCTGATTTTGCCACTCCTGATATATGTTCGTTCCTAATCTTGCAAAGTTTATGCCTTGAATAGTATTTTGATTCTAATGTAAGATGAACCATTCTTCTTAAAAATATCTTCAACACAGTTTAGTATGGTACTCTTTAGGGGTATATGGGAAATAAATGAACTAAGTTTTCTGTGTGCAGGCGCATCCTTACTATGGTTTCGAAGACATAATTGATTTTGATGAAGAGTTAAATCTAGGTGCCATGGACACTGGCACGTTGAGTAATTGATTTTATTATTGTACTTAGCATGCAAACTGTCGTCGTGAACTGGGGAAATGGTAACTATAGTTCTTTTGTAATGGGTATCTCTACTTCTAATCTCTACTTCTAATGGAGCAGTTGGTGAATAGTCTCCACGGTTTATTTTCGCTGGGTTTTTTCGTCTCTCCTCCCACCCTGGTTCATCGGTTTATTTTTCTCTCCACTCTTTATTACAACCAAAACTTTCCTAGCGTATAACAAATCACGGATCTAACTTTCTTAAATTATGCAAATCAATCGATTCCTTTTATCGGTTCAATTTGTCTTAGGAAACAAATAACAGATTTTCAGGAAACAAATAATATATTTTAATCTAACTTTCCTAACTTATCTAAATCAATCAATTTCTCTCATTAGTGAAATTTGTTTTAGGAAACAAATAACAGACACGTCACAAACTTTCCTCCCAATAAATAGTTTCTTAACATTTACAAACTTTCCTAATCAGACACGTCACAAACGGGCAGATACTGATATCACGTTACCAAACAATAAAACCCCATTTGCATAGAAATCAGTTCAAAATCCTAACTTTCCTAAATTTTTACCTTTCCTTGATAACAACCAATATTTCCTATGTTTTCCACCTATAGAAGGAAATCCCACCTCCATCGATATTAGCATTTTTTTAGAATGAGATCTCCAGGTTATGATTTTTTTTGCGATTCTTTTCAGTTGTGACCTCTCCTTCCGCTTCAGCTCCTTCTCACATAAACACCTCCACCACAGCCACCTGACGCCACCCCAGACCTCCTGCCTTTCCACACCTTCTCCGCCACCTCCTCCTCGTACTCCATTGACAATCCCTCCGCCATGTTTGTCCACGGCGGTGTCAAGGTGAAAGTGCAACTATCCCTAGGTGGTTTTGGTAATTCATAACAACATATAGCTCATTGAGCTAATGCTATTCCAAGATGATTATTTCAGGAAAGCTCAATGATTGGCATGGCATGGATGGTGAAAGTGGAACCCTCAAAATGCTAAGGACAAAGGATTGGCTCAAGCTCAAAAGCTCAAGACTCTTCATTTTATATTTTAGTGATCCAAGATCACATTGAGTCTTTAGGAAAAGCCAATACTATCAAGGAGGGATGAGGTGTTGCTTAAAGAGCCTCTTGCTTCATGTGCTTAGTGATATGCTCCAAAACCCGCAACTACTTTCCCATATCCACATATGACCTAAACCCTAAGCCAAACTCGGTCCTACCGATTCTTCCTATCCGGCGCCACCGAGTTTCACTTGTCATAAGCCACTGCCAAACCCTAGCAATTCGGTTCTACTGATAGGGATCTCGGTCTCACCGAGATGGGATTACAAACTCTCTGTTTCCCTTTCGTAACTTTTCGGTCTCACCGAAAGAGCGAATCGGTCCCACCGAGAATGCAATGTAAACTCTCTGTTTCCTTTTTGTAACTTTTTGGTCTCACCAAAAGAGCAAATCGGTCCCACCGAGTTTGCCAAACCAACTCTCTGGTTAGCTAATTACCAAAATCGGTCTCACCGAGTTTGTGTAATCGGTCTCACCGATATTACGTTATGCCCTAACCCTAACAAAATCGGTCCTACCGAGTTGCATGTCAGTCCCACCGAAAATCTCTCATGGTCACTAGGTTTACTTTTCGGTCGGACCGAGTTTGTTGATTCGGTCCCACCGAGATTGGTAAATTGTGTGTAACGGTTGGATTTTGTGTGGAGGCTATATATACCCCTCCACCTCCTCTTCACTCGTTGAGAGAGCCATCAGAACACATCTACACTTCCAACTCCTATGTTCTGAGAGAGAACCACCTACTCATGTGTTGAGACCAAGATATTCCATTCCTACCATATGAATCTTGATCTCTGGCCTTCCCCAAGTTGCTTTCCACTCAAATCTTCTTTCCACCAGATCCAAATCCTATGAGAGAGAGTTGAGTGTTGGGGAGGCTATCATTTGAAGCACAAGAGCAAGGAGTTCATCATCAACACACCATTTGTTACTTCTTGGAGAGTGGTGTCTCCTAGATTGGCTAGGTGTCACTTGGGAGCCTCCGACAAGATTGTGGAGTTGAACCAAGGAGTTTGTAAGGGCAAGGAGATCGCCTACTTCGTGAAGATCTACCGCTAGTGAGGCAAGTCCTTCGTGGGCGATGGCCATGGTGGGATAGACAAGGTTGCTTCTTCGTGGACCCTTCATGGGTGGAGCCCTCCGTGGACTCGCGCAACCGTTACCCTTCGTGGGTTGAAGTCTCCATCAACGTGGATGTAGGATAGCACCACCTATCTGAACCACGGGAAAAGATCCGTGTCTCCAATTGCGTTTGAATTCTCCAAACCCTTCCCTCTACATTCTTGCAAGTTGCATGCTTTACTTTCCGCTGCCAATATACTCTTTGCATGCTTGCTTGAATTGTGTGATGATTGCTTGACTTGTCCTAAAATAGCTAAAATCTGCCAAGAACTAAAATTGGGAAAAGGTTAAGTTTTTATTTGGTCAAGTAGTCTAATCACCCCCCCCCCCCGCTAGACATACTTTCGATCCTACAAGTGGTATCAGAGCTTTGGTCTCCATTTGCTTTGATTTCCATAGCTTTTGGTGGTCATAGCCTTGGTTTCACAACCTAGGAGAGTATGGCGTCTAGCGAGGGAAATTATCACCGTAGAGGTCCTTACTTTGATGGTACTAATTTTGCTAGCTGGAAGCATAAAATGAAAATGCATACTCTTGGACATAACCCCACCGTTTGGGCTATTGTGTGTGTTGGTTTGCAAGGTGACTTCTTCGATGAGAGAGAACCAAACCGTGAAGCTACCGCGGATAAGTTGAAGATGTTGCAATACAATGCTCAAGCTTGTGATATTCTCTTCAACGGATTGTGCCCCGAAGAATTCAACAAAATCAGCCGTCTTGAGAATGCAAAGGAAATTTGGGACACTTTGATTGATATGCATGAAGGTACTGACTCCGTCAAGGAATCCAAATTGAATGTGCTTCAAAGTCAACTTGACAAGTTCAAAATGAAGGATGGTGAAGGTGTCGCTGAAATGTACTCTAGGCTTGCTCTCATCACAAATGAGATTGTCGGCTTAGGAAGTGAAGAGATGACCGATAGATTCATCATCAAGAAGATTCTAAGAGCCTTGGATGGAAAATATGATACCGTGTGCACATTGATCCAAATGATGCCCAATTACAAAGATCTCAAGCCAACGGAGGTAATTGGAAGAATTGTTGCTCATGAGATGTCACTTAAGGATAAAGAGGAACTTCACAACAAATCTAGTGGTGCCTACAAAGCCTCATGTGAAGCCCCTACATCATCAAGTGAGAAACAAAACTTCAATGAAGAATTGAGCTTGGTGAAGAACTTCAACAAGTTCTACAAGAGTAGAAGCAAAGATAGAAGCTTCAAGTCAAGGTCCTACAATGACAAAAGATCTTCTAGTCGAGAGCGAAACTGCTACAATTGTGGAAGACCCGGACACTATTCCAATGAGTGTAAGGCTCCCTACAAGAGAAGAGAAGACTCTCCAAAAAGAAGAAGCAAAAGAGAAGAATCACCACCAAGAGAGAGAAGGAGTAGAGATGATCGTTATGAACGAAGATACTCATGGAGAAGCAAGGATTCGGAAAGGAAGGAAAAATCATCAAGGAGCTACACAAAACGAAGACATCAAGCTCATGTTGGTGAATGGGTATCCGGCTCCGACTCCGACAACTACTCCGAGAGAAGTTATCCCTCCGATTCCGAATATACTCAAGATGAAGGTGTTGCCGGGCTAGCACTTGTGTCAACCAACTCCTACGACATATTTGACTCACCAAATGAAGGAATTGGAAGATGCTTCATGGCCAAAGGTCCTAAGGTAACACACCCCGAGTATGTTGATTTTAATAGTGATGAAGGCGACTTGTTAGGTGATGATGATTTACTTGCTGACAACTCTAGTCATGAATACTATGATGAAACGTCAATTAATCATGCTAATCAAGATAAAACGAATGACAATGATAAGGAGAAGATTGAGGCTCTAACTAAAGAACTAAACACTCTTAAGTTAGCTCATGAAACTATCTTCGAAGATCATCGAGAACTTTTAAGAGCTCATGAGAAGTTACGCTTTGAAAAGCTCAATCTTGAGCAAGAGCATGAGTTTTTAAAGGCAATCAATGTTGATCTCCGCAAGAAAAGTTCTTCTTACATTGCCAAGCGTTTACTCTTATCCACTTACATGCCTCAAGTCAAGTCTAGTAACAAGAACAAGAAAGGTTCTTCCTCTAGTAGTAACAATGATCATGCTAAATCCAATATTGTTGCTTCCACTAATGATTCTCTTAGCCAAGTTACACTTGAGCAAGAAAATAGCTTATTGAAGGGAATTATAGAGAAAGGAGTGTACAAAAGCCTTGCTGGGAGTAAGCAATTCGAGGAAATTGTGCGCAAGCAAGGAATGCACCGGAAGAATCAAGGTGTTGGTTTTGAACGAAAATTCAATGCCAATGGAGTTGAGTGGGAAGAAGATCAATACCCCAAGACAAAGTTTGTTCCTCAACAAGAGATGTATGATACTTCCTTCAAGGGGACACAAGCTCAAGATGATCTTCCACCACAAGACTACAAGCAAAAAGGCAAGGACAAGCTTCAAGAGGAAATTGATGCATTTGAAGAAGCTCCTAAGACCTTAGTCAAGTGGATTCCCAAGACTACTTCAAGTTCCACTTCATCAAGTACGACTACAACTCCAAGGATTCCCATCAAGATGGTGTGGATCCAAAAGAAGAAGAACTAGAGAGTTCTTGAGGGTGACTCCGCCAACATACTTCACTCTTATCATTTTGGCAAGAACAAGTGCAATCAACTTCCACATCTTGCACTAGTTCAAGGAGTCCCAAACCCTCTTGTTGTAAGACAAGGGACAAGGTAACCTAAAAGTTTTCATAGACATCATCTTGTGTGTGCATCACTCTATGTCTATGGATATCCTTGTTTGTTCCTTGTGGGACTAACCCATGTAGGTATTGAAAGTGCAATTCACTCAAATGGATAGCTCCAAGTGATCTACATCAACATTGAGCATCCACATCTTCAACATCTACATGAAGTCATCATCGACAAAACCCAAGGTTAGTTCATCCCTCTTAGGGGGGATATCACATCTAGGGGGAGCGTTACTCTAAGACTTGAGCTAAAGCAACTCTAAAGATGTGAACACAACAATGCTTTATGTAAAAGTGGTAACCCCACTTGAGCTTAAACGATGAGTATGACCTATGATCAAGTGTTCTCACTTGACTCCTAAGTCAATATACTCATATATAGATGACCTAGTCATCGCAAATTGCTTGATAGATGCTAGAATTGGTTGTGCATGCTTTGTCACATATTTCAATTGCCATCTTATTGTGTGAGCATGTTGGTTGCATATTTTACTCATTCGAGGACATCCACTTGTTGTTTTGACTGTTTGGTTTTATTTCCTTTTGCCAAGTGGATGGACAAGAATGCCTAAGAACCTCCTCTAGCTATCTATGCTTTTCTCGTCTCAAACTCTATTCATGCTACATCACAAAATTTGATCAAGTCAGATTTGAACCACTCTGTGTGAGGAGCACTCGGAGTCCCCGATTCGTCATAGACTTAAACTTCCAAAACCTCTTTGTGACTCTCGGTCTGACCGATACCCCACTTTCGGTCTTACCGAGATCATTAAGTTGATCTATGTTTTTGATCTCGGTGCAACCGATTTGAACCATTCGGTCACACCGAGTTGCAATAACTGTATACAGTTTTGCATCTCGGTGCCACCGAGTTGTTCCACTCGGTCACACCGACAGGGTCGGGCTATATATAGTCACGGGCAAAAATTTGGAAATTTCTCCGAACCCCTTCGCCCGCGCGACAGCTTGCTCTGCCAACGTGGTCTCCGGATCGTCTCCTCGCCGCCAGCCGCCTCTAGTCGCTGGTCTCCGTCGCCGTCAACGGGAATCAACCCTGCCGTTGCCGCTGTAGCGAGTCTCCGCCGAACTAGGGTACGGACTCGATCTTTGTGCTATTCCCCAATCCGATTCCTAGCACATTGTGATCATAATGATTCTTGCCACGTTTGATAAACTTCTATCCAGTCAATGAACTCGTAGATTAGGTTTGATTCGAAAATTTTAGGGTTAGGTTTCGCCGAAACCATCTCGGACCCACCGAGTTGAAAAACTCGGTCCCACCGATTTGGCTTATGCCATTGCACAAGTGAGACTCGGTCTGACCGAGTATTACTAATCGGTGTGACCGATTTTGGAACTTTGTGAAACGCTAGCAGTCTCGGTGCCACCGAACTGTGACTCGGTCTGACCGAGTTCACTAGTTTAGGTTCCAAAAACTGCTTCGGTATCACCGAGTTTAAAAATCGGTAGATCCGAAATGCTTTTTGTGGAAAACTAAAACTAAGTTTTTGAATCATTCTTTTGCAAAAATCTCTGCATTTTGTGATGCTCATCCACTCTACCTCGTCTATAAACTGTTCACAGGGTCAGCAGTCAGCTTGTTCATCATGTCAGACCAAAGTGATAGCCAGAATTTGTCAGAGCAGCCAATGCAAATGAGTGAGGGCACTAGTCCCTCAAGTTCTTCAGATGATGGCAGCAGGAGAACCCCTAGCAACCTGCCAAAAGCTGCCACAAGACAAAGAAAGAAGAGAACTTCAGATTTTGAGGATGAAGATTATGTGGCAGAGGAAGAGGAAGCCACATCAAAGAGAACTGTGCTCAAGAAAGAATATGGCCCAGCACAGAGCATAAAGCCAGGGATGAAGGTCAAAAGGCCAGCAGGCAGGCAGCCTATGCCAAAGGCCAGAGCTTCAACCAAGATTCCTGAGAAGCCCACTCCCATAGAGCCAGCTGCTGCAGAAGGAAAGAAAAGGAAGGAGAGGGTCAAGAAGACCGTAGCCAAAGTGCTTGGAAAGGCTTCCATCATGGAAGAAGAGGAAGAGGACGAAGAGGTTGCTGCACCAGCACCTAAGGCACCCAAGCTGATGGGCGATGCCATACGATCAGGGGCAACTGCTTCCAAGGCCAAGCCAGCTCCAAAGCCAAAACCAAAGAGGAATACAAGAAGCATCCCAGCTGCTGAGAAGAACAAGGCCCCAGTGCCTGAAGCTGCTGAAGAAGAAGATGAAGAGCATGTTCTGAGAAAGCTCAAGCCCAAGATCCCAGACCACAATGATGCTCATCCTGTGGCTGAGGATATGAAGCTCAGAAGAGACTCAGGGCTGAGGAAGTGGAGAGAAGCAGATCCCTATGCTATCAGGAGGAGGACTGCTGTTGATTACAGGGTTCACACCAAGGAACAGCAAGATTTCTATGAGACAGTGCTGCTAGATAAGAAGCCCATTGTATGTGATATGAGATGGGTCAACTGGGAATATATCATGGAGAATGAAGAGCACTACCCTGGAGTGTAGGACAGCTTCAAGGCATGTGGAGTAGAGGACTTTGTTGGGAAGAAGCCCACAAAGTGGAATGAGGAGCTTATCATGCAGTTCTACTCCACAACACATTTTTATCCAGATGGGAGGATTATTTGGATGTTTGAAGGTACGAGGTACCAATCAACAGTTGCTGAGTGGGCACAGCTTATCAATGCCCCAGAGGAGCATGAGGATGACTTGGATGTCTATTCCAAGAAGAAGATGGATCATAACTCAATGTCAAACATGTACAAGGAGATCCCAAATGAAGCACTTGATACGTTCGAGTTTCGCTCAGTGCATTATCTTCTGTCAGGGCTGCCAACCATCAACTGGATTCTTAGGCACACACTTTTGCCCAAGTTTGGAGATCACAGGATGATCAGAGGTCATGACATTAACTTGCTACATATCTTTGATGTGCCTCAGAAATTTAAGGTCATGAGCCTCATGGTAGAGACTATCAAGAGGACTGCAGCAGATCAGAAGAGGAGCTGTGGATATGCCCCTTAGATCCAGATGTTGATTAACTCAAGAATGGGCATAGACACATACTTGTTGGACAAGGAACATTTGCCTATCTATCTAGAGTTCGAGGACAACCAAGTTGTGATGACCAAAGATGAATCATCTTCAGCCCATGCACAAGCCAAGAAGGAGAAGGCAATAAAGGAGAAAGCTGCCAAGATGCCAACTCAAGCGGAGGCATCTGAGTACTTCTTGAAGACCAAGCAAGAGCAGCTCAGTTACTTGATTGCATCCACCCTGCGGATTGAGAAAGGACTAGCCACCCTAACTCAGAACCAGGCAAGCCTAGAGAGAATCGTAGAACAAAAGTTCTATGACTTGGATATCAAGGTGACAGAGATTCAGACTGCAGTGGAGCAGCTCCAAGATGACATGCAGGAGAGGAAATGGAAGACAACCACTGATGCCTTTGCCAGAGTGCCACGAGGTCCGAGGTCGTCTGCAGTGCCAGTTCCTGACACAAGAGCAACCGCCTCAGCTCCAGCCGCAGCACCAGCCCCACCTGCTCCAGCATCAACTTCAGCTTCAACTCCAACCGCGTCTACGGAAGCCTTCGTCCTTGGAGTGATCCGGACTCCACCACCACCTGAAGATCAAGCCTGAGTGTCGATTTAGCACTATGCATTTTCTAGGAACTTTTTGGTAACTTGTTGCCAAAGGGGGAGAAAATGTATAGATCATAGGCTTCGAGAGAGAGTGTTGCTTTTCTCTCTTGCTTTATTTGGTGGTTTTTCGAACATTGTTTGCTTTTGGTCGAGATACTTTGATATGCTTGTGAGACATTGATGATCATGTGTTTGATCATAAGCTACACTTAATGCTTGGTGAATGCTATTATCTTATCTATCTTATGTGATCATTCACTTTTCTTGGTGATGAGTGCATGTATTTCATTATTAATCATTTTGAGCGCTCCACCAAGATGTATGTGACATGGAAGAGTAACCCATGATTCTAACTTCTTGTGCATTTGCAGTCCAAAGCAAATTTTAAATATGCACAAATTTAGGGGGAGCTCTTACTTATCACAAACCTCTCAAAGCGACGATGTAATTCATTCTTACTATCATTTGTCGAAGCTTTGATCTATATGTTGTCATCAATTACCAAAAAGGGGGAGATTGAAAGTGCAACTATCCCTAGGTGGTTTTGGTAATTCATAACAACATATAGCTCATTGAGCTAATGCTATTCCAAGATGATTATTTCAAGAAAGCTCAATGATTGGCATGACATGGATGGTGAAAGTGGAACCCTCAAAATGCTAAGGACAAAGGATTGGCTCAAGCTCAAAAGCTCAAGACTCTTCATTTTATATTTTAGTGATCCAAGATCACATTGAGTCTTTAGGAAAAGTCAATACTATCAAGGAGGGATGAGGTGTTGCTTAAAGAGCCTCTTGCTTCATGTGCTTAGTGATATGCTCCAAAACCCTCAACTACTTTCCCATATCCACATATGACCTAAACCCTAAGCCAAACTTGGTCCTATCGATTCTTCCTATCCGGCGCCACCGAGTTTCACTTGTCATAAGCCACTGCCAAACCCTAGCAATTCGGTTCTACCGATAGGGATCTCGGTCTCACCGAGATGGAATTGCAAACTCTCTGTTTCCCTTTCGTAACTTTTCGGTCTCACCGAAAGAGCGAATCGGTCCCACCGAGATTGCAATGTAAACTCTCTGTTTCCTTTTTGTAACTTTTCGGTCTCACCGAAAGAGCAAATCGGTCCCACCGAGTTTGCCTGACCAACTCTCTGGTTAGCTAATTACCAAAATCGGTCTCACCAAGTTTGTGTAATCGGTCTCACCGAGATTACGTTATGCCCTAACCCTAACAAAATCGGTCCTACCGAGTTGCATGTCAGTCTCACCGAAAATCTCTAACGGTCACTAGGTTTACTTTTCGGTCGGACCGAGTTTGTTGACTCGGTCCCACCGAGATTGGTAAATTGTGTGTAATGGTTGGATTTTGTGTGGAGGCTATATATACCCCTCCACCTCCTCTTCACTCGTTGAGAGAGCCATCAGAACACATCTACACTTCCAACTCATATGTTCTGAGAGAGAACCACCTACTCATGTGTTGAGACCAAGATATTCCATTCCTACCATATGAATCTTGATCTCTAACCTTCCCCAAGTTGCTTTCCACTCAAATCTTCTTTCCACCAGATCCAAATCCTATGAGAGAGAGTTGAGTGTTGGGGAGGCTATCATTTGAAGCACAAGAGCAAAGAGTTCATCATCAACACACCATTTGTTACTTCTTGGAGAGTGGTGTCTCCTAGATTGGCTAGGTGTCACTTGGGAGCCTCCGACAAGATTGTGGAGTTGAACCAAGGAGTTTGTAAGGGCAAGGAGATCGCCTACTTCGTGAAGATCTACCGCTAGTGAGGCAAGTCCTTCATGGGCGATGGCCATGGTGGGATAGACAAGGTTGCTTCTTCGTGGACCCTTCGTGGGTGGAGCCCTCCGTGGACTCGCGCAACCGTTACCCTTCGTGGGTTGAAGTCTCCATCAACGTGGATGTAGGATAGCACCACCTATCCGAACCACGGGAAAAACATCCGTGTCTCCAATTGCGTTTGAATTCTCCAAACCCTTCCCTCTACATTCTTGCAAGTTGCATGGTTTACTTTCCGCTGCCAATATACTCTTTGCATGCTTGCTTGAATTGTGTGATGATTGCTTGACTTGTCCTAAAATAGCTAAAATCTGCCAAGAACTAAAATTGGGAAAAGGTTAAGTTTTTATTTGGTCAAGTAGTCTAATCACCCCCCCTCTAGACATACTTTCGATCCTACACAAGGACATGGCGCAGCAGCGTACCAGCGATAGAGCAGCGCATAGCAGAAGGAAGCAGCACGCAGCAGGCGAGGCAAGCGGCCGGCATGGCTGAGGGGGCGACCAGCAGAAGATGGCCGTGGCAGGAGGGGGCACGAGGCAAGGGCGCGACTGCGGGGCGAGCGAAGGGATAGGCGGTAGCAGACGAAGCGAGCGCAACTAGCGAGAGTGTGGTGCGTGGCCAGGGTGTGCGTCGCGCGGGTCATAGTGGTGCGGTGGCTGCGGCGAGCGCGACGACAGTGGCGGGCGCGATCGACGTGGTGTGGCACAGGCGTGGGCATGGAGAGGGAGTGGCCCCGCGGGCGCGGAAGAAGAGCAGCAGGCTCAGGCATGGACGCGCATAGAAGCGGGCATGTGCCACAGGGTCAATCCGAGGAGCTCGGTGGCTACCCCTGCAATGGCCATGGCGGACGGCGGTTCTCGGCCACGGCGAAATACCTAACGAGAGCAAACGAGAGGGGAAACAGGGGAAAGTCAAGATGCGATCACGGCGGTGTCAATGGTGCCCTAGGGGAAGACAGGGGAGCTCGGGGGGGGGGGAAGTCAAGAGGCGATCACGGCGGTGTCAATGGCGCCCTAGGGGAAGACAGGGGAGCTCGGGGCGGCGCGGATCGAACTACAATGTTACGGTGGCTGAAGGTTGAGGAAGACGGCAGCGACGTCGATGCGGGGGTGCTGGACTTGATCTCGTTGGCGTAGACGAAGTAGCGGAGGAGTTCGGAGCTCCTCGACAAGCTCCTAGCCTGCAGGGAGAGCAGTGGCTGTGTGGACGGGGTCGGTCATGGTGGCCGTGGTGTCTGACTTCGTCCAGATCGACGGGATCGAGCGAGCGAGGAGGAGAAGTGGATCTGGGAGGGGGAGTCGAGGAGTGAGGCCATGGGGGCAGGGGAGGCAGGGCGTCACCCTTATCCATTCCCCTTCGATGCCGGCGAGGTGGTCGGGCGGGAGCTCGGCTCTGTAGCGACGCGGCTCGGGGAAATATAAGTTGTGGTGGCAAATATAATACACATAATCCATATTGTTATGCACTAGCGCGTGTGTGTGTGAAATAGATGGATTATGATCCCGTACCCAATAAGATGGATATGTGTGTGTGTTAGAGAGAGAGAGAGAGTGAGGAAGAGGGAGGGAGAGAGTATGTGTGTGAGAATTTAATGATAAAAAATGTCGCCAATGTCACTTGATATGTATGAGAATATTAAATGTAATATTAACATAACTGATATTGAACTCTTAAAGTTAATGTGGCCCCGTTGCAACGCACGGGCGTTCTTCTAGTATACTAACATTGCAGAGTTGTTAACTTACTCCCTCCGTCCCAAAATTCTTATCTTAGACTTGTCTAAATACTGATGTATCTAGTTATGTTTTAGTGTTAGATACATCCGTATCTACACAAATCTAAGACAAGAATTTTGAGACAGAGGGATTAATATTTTGTCATGTCCGCCAAGATTATCAGTGGGTTGGTTGGTTTTTAGCCTGATCTGTCTGTATTCACATAACCATGGAAAAAATATCTGTCGTCAAGTAATTCCTGGAAATATTGAGTCCAGATAACCAGCATGGCATTTCAGAGGACCTTCATCTCTCGATTTGACTGTTAGCAGATCATCTTGTCATTTTGTAGTGAGTTTGAACTAAAAGCCAATCATATGAAAAAGGAAACTATTCGCCAGCAAACGATAAGGCTAGTCAGACGTCACAACCATCAACGCACATCATTCTTAGACCCAAAGAACTAGCAATTCAAGCCCAGCATTACAAGATTAAATAAGCATTTCAAGGCAGCAGAAATGGACGCACTCCGAGAGTAAAAGCCAACCAAATTTGTTAATAAAGGACAGTCGCCAACATCGGTACTAGTAGCAATTGACAAACTAAAACCAAGAGCATCACAACATTACAGATTGTGAGAGTTACTTGCTACAGACGAAACGATGTAGCACCTCCATCCATCATCAGCTCAACACCCTCTACCGTATCTCTTGATACTCCTTTTCTGAACTGTTCGAGAAGAAGAGAGACTTGATCCCAACACACCTGAGGCGATCAATGGCATGCAGGGCTGCTTGCATCGAGTACGCAAGCCGTGCGAAGTTGGCGTGATACATGTGGCCCAATTGCATCAGATTGTAACGCATCCCATTTGGTGCTGATGAGTCGGCGGCATGCTCGAGAGGGTGACTCTGGCCATCATGATTGAACCTCATCACTTGGCGATGCTCGTCCATGGCGCCGCGCGTGCTTCCCTGCAGCTGTGCATTACTCTCATATGACGCGCCTCGGCCTGCATAGTACTTCTGCAAATGCTCGTTGTTAACGACCGCATTCCTCCAATCAGGATCATACTCAAGACTTGCCATGACATACTCGTACCCCCCAGGGTCAGTCTTCCTCAGCACCTCCCACACATAGCTATGCATTATGAGAAAGAGGTCCGACCGGTTCCCCAGAGGCACTGTGGCAGAGTGGTAGGTGATCAGATACCTCATCTCCCACGCTCTGTTCGTCATCAAGTAGAGCAGATGCGTGACCTCCGCCGGGATGCAGTGCGACACGGGAGACAAGTAGCGGGTGATTATGCCGGCGAGATCGTTGTAATTCTCTGCCACCATGATCTTGAACTCACTTAGGCTGGGCAGATCCTTTCTCTCCACGAAAACGGCTTCGACAAACTTTATCCGGCCATCAGGCGTAACGGCGACTCGAGTGTCCTCGAGCTTCTCTAAGCAGATGGCGGAGTTGACCAGGTCGTCTAGAGCATCCGCCAGAGAAAAGACGGGGCGGCGTGTCGAGGGGCCGAGCTGCTCTGGTTCCTTGGCGGGGACTGCTGACTGGCCGACCGGTTGGTCGGTGTCTACACGGGCAGGATGCGTTACTGTGTAGCTTGACAGGAGCTCGTAGACCTCACCTTGAAACAGAACAAGGTGGCTGATCTGACGCGGTGGCTGACCGCCGCTCGCCGGGCCTTTTTTGGCCTTGCCGCCTTTAGCCATCTAGTTGGAAACCGGGCCTTGCCTCGCCGCCGGGGACTTGGCGTCGCCGCTGGCCGGGGCCTTCGACTGTCTTCACGCCGCCCGCCGGGTGTGTTTTGGGGATTGGGCGATTGGCGGTTTCCCTCTCCGGGGCGAAGTCTGATTGGGAACCGGATCGGACATCTGCGCGATCCCTCTTCTACTCGGATTCAGCTCCTGTATGAACGATCTATCGGCGCGATCTGCGTGCTAGAAAATCTGTGCATTTGTGGGTCAGATCTGCCTGTTTTTTCCGACCTCCACCACGCGTTAAATTTCTCGGCCCAACTGAGCACTCTGGTTGCTTGGGCCTTTTTGCTTGCCCACGAGGATTACTCGAGAGAAGGCGCCCAGTCCAGTTGTACAACGTGAGTTTCTCCAAAAAAAAAAGAGTTGTATTACCACAGATTATGGCAATGGCGCATGGCGTGGCGGCGGCGCCACCTCACCTCCGACCCCGGCCTCGTGCGGCGGTACCTACGGCGACCCTTCACGTCGCTCCGTGCGGTGCCGCGTCTCCTCCAACCGCGACCTCGTGCGGCCACGCCCACCGCGACTCATCTCGCCCCATGCGGTGCTGCCTCTAGTCTCCCCCGACCTCCGACCTCGCCTACCGACCCACGAGAGAGACCTCCCCTCTTCCTTATCCTTTCACTGCCACTTGTATATGGATTTGATAATAGTCACAGGAATAGGATTTGGAGCAAGGAGCTGGCCAGGAAGGATGAGCTCAGTGCACACTATCTATTTGATGATATGCAGATAGATAGAAGGTATCCATAAGAAACTGATTTGGGATGTTTCTTCTTGATGGAGCCTCAGTTTCTTATTCTGATTTCTTTTCTCTTGATGGAGCCTTGGCAAGCCTTGATACTTTTGTACGTATTTGTGATCGTACTAGGCAATATAAGGTCTCCAATGCAGGCATTAGCCCAATCTTTAGCTACTCATAAGCAGTGTCCAGTTGAGGACAAGTACACTCTTGCTAAGTTTAATGTTTGATATATAATTCATTGCCCACATTTTGTCTGCTCCGAATCTCTTTTTTTTTGGCTCTTTAGTCTATGAAGAATTGCAAGGAGGAGGCCAATAGAGCAGATACCAGAGCTGACCATTGACCAGTAAATCTTAGCAAGGAGGAGGAGCTCTGTTCTTCTTGAGGTATGATGTTTCCCACCGGGGACGAAAGGAAATAAGATTGCTAAGTCATATTCTTTGTCTGCATAAATATCACTACATATCACGTCAAACTGTATAGAGTAGCCTGTGTCTGCATTGTTTTCCCCACCAGTGAGTTAAGTTCAGATTTAAAGCTCTCGGGCCTTTTTTGGTTCATAGGATAGGATTATCATACGAATAGGAATCTTGTAGGAAATGAGATGACATGTATCTCAAATCCTATGAGTAGGAATAGGAAATAAGATATCATTTGGTTGACACCAAAGTATTTTTTCCATTGAGTCTAGGCTCTTTTTTATTTTCCTATGAAATGTGAAGGATAGGAACCAATCCTATGTAGAAATAGGAATCCATTCCTATGAACCAAAGGGCTCTAAAGGAAAAAAAATCCTATAAGAATCCTATTCTCTAGAATCTTAGTTGCTGTAGCACACAGAAACAGTGACCAGGGCAGTGTGAAAATGCAACAATTGATCCACCAAGCAAGGTCGAAGCCCCATGGAGAGTGACAAGACTGTTGGTTTTGATCTGACGGCTTAACAGGTAGTTAGATCTATTAGTCTAATAGGAAAAAAATTAAGGGGATAACGATAAGTGAAAGGGTCCACGTACAAACGTACGTGAGCCTCGATCAGAACTAACGCGCCCTGATCGGGGGCGCCCAAAAACCAACTCAGGTTTTGGGTCCCCTGTCGCCGGTGTCACATAAAAGGATACGGGAGAGAGTTGGCCACCTGCGAGATCACAATTCACGTAAGGTTTACTCTCCTCCCGATATTCTCACCCCATCCGATCAGGGGGAGCGTTGCAGCGACGGGAAGACCCAAGCCAGCCGCCGCTGCTGTCCCTGGCCAGTGCCGGTGGCGTCCTGAAGGAAACAGGACGTCAAGGAGAACCTCTGCTTCGACTACACCACGCCTGCACCGAGCAGGCGTCATGTCCACTCCCGTGACATGTAAAGGATCCCTAAACCCTTCTCTGTTCATATCAATCAGGTGTTCTAGTTGCAATCAATTCCTACTAATGGCATCCTATAGATGCATAATTAATCCAACAGTGGTATCAGTCGCCTACATGATTGTACTAGAACCCTACTCTGATCAGTAGATCAATCTCATGATTAGGGTTTTATGTTTTAAGATTGGATCAAAGCCGCTGGTTATCCCAATATGTATGCTGCTGTTTTTCTTTTCTAATGTCCTCTGTAAATCATCATGTTGTATTCTAATTTGCCACGGATCTCTACTGCCATTATGCTCAATCAGTTTTAGTTAAGCCGCTGAAGAATTGATGCTCATGATTAAGTTTCTATTATTAAAATTGATCATCTTTTAAAGTATTTGATTCCGTTTGGATTAGCAAATTAGAAGGCAGATGGATACATTGTACACGTACAGTAGCAAACCCCCATGTTGAAGAACCCTAGAAAACAAATCCCCAATTTCGGTAGAGCACTATTTTTTTCAATTAGGCATGTTTTTTCACCAATTAAGCACTGATGAATACGATTTTGGGGAGAATGAGAAGAAATGCTCACTCAATGCGCCGCGTAGCCGCCTTTTCCCTTCGGGGCCCGCACAGCGCCCACCGCTGTGTGAGGGCGGAGACGCCGCGACGCCGTCGTGCCCTGGCCGATGAGCGGAATGCTCCTGTGCCTGGCCGCCGCTCTTACGGACCCGCGCGTGTACGGGTCGTCGCCCTGCACGTCGCCGTCGACCCCTTCATGCCGCGGTGGCCGACGCCCCTCTTGCCTCCTTGATGCGCCATGTGAAGGAAATATGCCCTAGAGGCAATAATAAAGTTATTATTTATTTCCTTATATCATGATAGATGTTTATTATTCATGCTAGAATTGTATTAACCGGAAACATAATACATGTGTGAATACATAGACAAACTTAGTGTCACTAGTATGCCTCTACTTGACTAGCTCGTTAATCAAAGATGGTTATGTTTCCTAACCATGAACAAAGTGTTGTTATTTGATTAACGAGGTCACATCATTAGTTGAATGATCTGATTGACATGACTCATTCCATTAGCTTAGCACCCGATCGTTTAGTATGTTGCTATTGCTTTCTTCATGACTTATACATGTTCCTATGACTATGAGATTATGCAACTCCCGTTTACCGGAGGAACACTTTGTGTGCTACCAAACGTCACAACGTAACTGGGTGATTATAAAGGAGCTCTACAGGTGTCTCCAAAGGTAGATGTTGGGTTGGCGTATTTCGAGATTAGGATTTGTCACTCCGATTGTCGGAGAGGTATCTCTGGGCCCTCTCGGTAATGCACATTACATAAGCCTTGCAAGCATTGCAACTAATGAGTTAGTTGCGGTATGATGTATTACAGAACGAGTAAAGAGACTTGCCGGTAGCGAGATTGAACTAGGTATTGGATACCGACGATCGAATCTCGGGCAAGTAACATACCGATGACAAAGGGAACAACGTATGTTGTTATGCGGTCTGACCGATAAAGATCTTCGTAGAATATGTAGGAGCCAATATGGGCATCCAGGTCCCGCTCTTGGTTATTGACCGGAGATTTGTCTCAGTCATGTCTACATTGTTCTCGAACCGTAGGGTCCGCACGCTTAACATTACGATGACAGTTATTATGAGTTTATGCATTTTGATGTACCAAAGTTAGTTCGGAGTCCCGGATGTGATCACGGACATGACGAGGAGTCTCGAAATGGTCGAGACATAAAGATTGATATATTGGATGACTATATTCGGACACCGGTGTTGGGGAACGTTGCAGAAAATAAAAAAAATTCCTACGGTTTCACCAAGATCCATCTATGAGTTCATCTAGCAATGAGTGATCGGATGCATCTACATACCTTTGTAGATCGCGAGCGGAAGCGTTCAAAGAACGGGGATGAGGTAGTCGTACACGACGTGATCCAAATCACCGGAGATCCTAGCGCCGAACGGGCGGCACCTCCGCGTTCAACACACGTACGGTCAGCGTGACGTCTCCTCCTTCTTGATCCAGCAAGGGGGAAGGAGAGGTTGATGATGATCCAGCAGCACGACGGCATGGTGGTGGATGCAGGGCGTCACAGTAGCAGGGCTTCGCCGTATACTACGAGAGGAAGCGGTGTAGCAGGGGAGAGGGAGGCGCCAAGACTCAAGGTGCTGCTGCCCCCTCCCTCCCCCTCATATATATAGGCTCCCCTAGGGGGGGCGCCGGCCCTAGGAGATGAGATCCCCTAGGGGGCGGCGGCCAGGGCTGGAGTGGCCCCCAAGGCAAGGTGGGGCGCCCCCCACCCCTAGGGTTTCAACACTAGGCGCATGGGGTGGGCCTAGGGGGCGCACCAGCCCACTATGGGCTGGTTACCCTCCCCACTTTGGCCCATGGGGCCCTCCGGGATGGGTGGCCCCACTCGGTGGACCCCCGGGACCCTTTCGGTGGTCCCGGTACAATACCGGTGACCCCGAAACTTGTCCCGATGGCCGAAACAGCACTTCCTATATATAATTCTTTACCTCCGGACTATTCCGAAACTCCTCGTGACGTCCGGGATCTCATCCGGGACTCCAAACAACATTCGGGTTACTGCATATACATATCTTCACAACCCTAGCGTCACCGAACCTTAAGTGTGTAGACCCTACGGGTTCGGGAGACATGTAGACATGACCGAGACGACTCTCCGGTCAATAACCAACAGCGGGATCTGGATACCCATGTTGGCTCCCACATGCTCCTCGATGATCTCATCGGATGAACCACGATGTCGAGGATTCAAGGAACCCCGTATACAATTCCCTTTGTCAATCGATATGTTACTTGCCCGAGATTCGATCGTCGGTATCCCAATACCTTGTTCAATCTCGTTACCGGCAAGTCACTTTACTCGTAACGTAATGCATGACCCCGTGACCAGACACTTGGTCACTTTGAGCTCATAATGATGATGCATTACCGAGTGGGCCCAGTGATACCTCTTCGTCATACGGAGTGACAAATCCCAGTCTTGATCCGTGTCAACCCAACAGACACTTTCGGAGATACCCGTAGTATACCTTTATGGTCACCCAGTTACGTTGTGACGTTTGGTACACCCAAAGCACTCCTACGGTATCCGGGAGTTACACGATCTCATGGTCTAAGGAAAGGATACTTGACATTGGAAAAACTCTAGGAAACGAACTATACGATCTTTATGCTATGTTTAGGATTGGGTCTTGTCCATCACATCATTCTCCTAATGATGTGATCTCGTTATCAATGACATCCAATGTCCATAGTCAGGAAACCATGACTATCTGTTGATCAACGAGCTAGTCAACTAGAGGCTTACTAGGGACATGTTGGTGTTTATTATTCACACATGTATTACGATTTCCGGATAACACAATTATAGCATGAATAAAGACAATTACCATGAACAAGGAAATATTATAATAATGCTTTTATTATTGCCTCTAGGGCATATTTCCAACAGTCTCCCACTTGCACTAGAGTCAATAATCTAGTTACATTGTGATGAATCGAACACCCATGGAATTCTGGTGTTGATCATGTTTTGCTCTAGGGAGAGGTTTAGTCAACGGATCTGGTACATTCAGGTCCGTATGTACTTTACAAATATCTATGTCTCCATCTTGAACATTTTCACGAATGGAGTTGAAGCGACACTTGATGTGCCTGGTCTTCTTGTGAAACCTGGGCTCCTTGGCAAGTGCAATAGCTCCAGTGTTGTCACAGAAGAGTTTGATTGGCCCCGACGCATTGGGTATGACTCCGAGGTCGGTGATGAACTCCTTCACCCAAATTGCTTCATGTGCTGCCTCCGAGGCTGCCATGTACTCCGCTTCACATGTAGATCCCGCCACGACGCTCTGCTTGCAACTGCACCACCTTACTGCTCCACCATTCAAAATATACACGTATCCGGTTTGTGACTTAGAGTCATCCAGATCTGTGTCGAAGCTAGCGTCGACGTAACCCTTTACGACGAGCTCTTCGTCACCTCCATAAATGAGAAACATTTCCTTAGTCCTTTTCAGGTACTTCAGGATATTCTTGACCGCTGTCCAGTGTTCCTTACTGGGATTACTTTGGTACCTTCCTACCAAACTTACGGCAAGGTTTACATCAGGTCTGGTACACAGCATGGCATACATAATAGAACCTATGGCTGAGGCATAGGGGATGACACTCATCTCTTCTATATCTTCTGCCGTGGTCGGACATTGAGCTGAGCTCAATTTCACACCTTGTAACACAGGTAAGAACCCTTTCTTAGACTGATCCATATTGAACTTCTTCAATATCTTATCAAGGTATGTGCTTTGTGAAAGACCTATGAGGCGTCTTGATCTATCTCTAAAATCTTGATGCCTAATATATAAGCAACTTCTCCAAGGACCTTCATTGAAAAACTCTTATTCAAGTAGGCCTTAATGTTGTCCAAGAGTTCTAAATCATTTCCCATCAAAAGTATGTCATCTACATATAATATGAGAAATGCTACAGAGCTCCTACTCACTTTCTTGTAAACGCATGCTTCTCCATAAGTCTGTGTAAACCAAAACGCTTTGATCATCTCATCAAAGCGAATGTTCCAAATCCGAGATGCTTGCACTAGCCCATAAATCGAGCGTTGGAGCTTGCACACCTTGTCAGCATTCTTAGGATCGACAAAACCTTCCGGCTGCATCATATACAATTCTTCCTTAAGGAAACCATCAAGGAATGCCGTTTTGACGTCCATTTGCCATATCTCATAATCATAGTATGCGGCAACTGCTAACATAATTCGGACGGACTTCAGCTTCGCTACTGGTGAGAAAGTCTCATCGTAGTCAACCCCTTGAACTTGTCGATAACCCTTAGCGACAAGCCGAGCTTTATGGATGGTCACATTACCATCCGCGTATGTCTTCTTCTTAAAGATCCATTTATTTTCTATGGCTCGCCGATCATCGGGCAAGTCAGTCAAAGTCCATACTTCGTTTTCATACATGGATCCTATCTCGGATTTCATGGCTTCTAGCCATTTGTCGGAATCCGGGCCCGCCATCGCTTCTTCATAGTTCGAAGGTTCACCGTTGTCTAACAACATGATTTCCAAGACAGGGTTGCCGTACCACTCTGGTGTGGAACGTGTCCTTGTGGACCTTCGAAGTTCAGCAGCAACTTGATCTGAAGTTTCATGATCATCATCATTAACTTCCTCTCTAGTCGGTGCAGGCACCTCAGGAACATTTTCTTGAGTTGCGCCATTTTCCGGTTCAAGAGGTAACACTTCATCAAGTTCTACTTTCCTCTCACTTACTTCTTTCGAGAGAAACTCCTTCTCTAGAAAGGATCCATTCTTGGCAACAAAGATCTTGCCTTCGGATCTGAGGTAGAAGGTATACCCAATAGTTTCTTTAGGGTATCCTATGAAGACGCATTTTTCCGACTTGGGTTCGAGCTTTTCAGGTTGAAGTTTCTTGACATAAGCATCGCATCCCCAAACTTTTAGAAACGACAGCTTAGGTTTCTTCCCAAACCATAATTCATACGGTGTCGTTTCAACAGATTTCGACGGAGCCCTATTTAAAGTGAATGCGGCAGTCTCTAAAGCATAGCCCCAAAAATATAGCGGTAAATCGGTAAGAGACATCATAGATCGCACCATATCTAATAAAGTGCGATTACGACGTTCGGACACACCATTACGCTGAGATGTTCCAGGCGGCGTCAGTTGCGAAACTATTCCACATTTTCTTAAGTGTGTGCCAAATTTGTGACTCAAGTATTCTCCTCCACGATCTGATCGCAAAAACTTGATTTTTCTGTCACGTTGATTTTCAACCTCACTCTGAAATTCCTTGAACTTTTCAAAGGTCTCAGACTTGTGTTTCATTAAGTAGATATACCCATATCTACTCAAGTCATCAGTGAGGGTGAGAACATAACGATAGCCACCGCGAGCCTCAACACTCATTGGACCGCACACATCAGTATGTATGATTTCCAACAAGTTGGTTGCTCGCTCCATTGTTCCTGAGAACGGAGTCTTGGTCATTTTACCAATGAGGCATGGTTCGCACGTGTCAAATGATTCATAATCAAGAGACTCTAAAAGTCCATCTGCATGGAACTTCTTCATGCGTTTGACACCTATGTGACCAAGGCGGCAGTGCCACAAGTATGTGGGACTATCATTATCAACCTTACATATTTTGGTATTCACACTATGAACATGTGTAGCATTACGCTCAAGATTCATTAAGAATAAACCATTCACCATCGGAGCATGACCATAAAACATATCTCTCATATAAATAGAACAACCATTATTCTGGGATTTAAATGAGTAGCCATCTCGAATTAAACGAGATCCCGATACAATGTTCATGCTCAAAGCTGGCACTAAATAACAATTATTGAGGTTTAAAACTAATCCCGTAGGTAAATGTAGAGGTAGCGTGCCGACGGCGATCACATCGACCTTGGAACCATTCCCGACGCGCATCGTCACCTCGTCCTTCGCCAGTCTCCGTTTATTCCGCAGCTCCTGCTTTGAGTTACAAATGTGAGCAACTACACCGGTATCAAATACCCAGGAGCTACTACGAGTACTAGTAAGGTACACATCAATTACATGTAGATCACATATACCTTTTGTTTTGCCGGCCTTCTTGTCTGCTAAGTATTTGGGGCAGTTCCGCTTCCAGTGATCACTTCCCTTGCAATAAAAGCACTCAGTTTCGGGATTGGGTCCATTCTTTGGCTTCTTCCCGGCAGCTTGCTTGCCAGGCGCGGCAACTTCCTTGCCGTCCTTCTTGAAGTTCTTTTTACCCTTGCCCTTCTTAAACTTAGTGGTTTTATTCACCATCAACACTTGATGTTCCTTCTTGACTTCTACCTCCGCTGATTTCAGCATTGAAAATAACTTAGGAATGGTCTTTTCCATCCTCTGCATATTGAAGTTCATCACAAAGCTCTTGTAGCTTCGTGGGAGCGACTGGAGGATTCTGTCAATGACCGCATCATCCGGGAGATTAACTCCCAGCTGAGTCAAGCGATTATGCAACCCAGACATAGTGAGTATGTGCTCACTGACAGAACTATTTTCCTCCATCTTACAGCTGAAGAACTTGTCGGAGACCTCATATCTCTCGACCCGGGCATGAGCTTGGAAAACCATTTTCAGCTCTTCGAACATCTCATATGCTCCATGTCTCTCAAAACGCTTTTGGAGCCCCGGCTCTAAGCTGTAAAGCATGCCGCACTGAACGAGGGAGTAGTCATCAGCACGTGTCTGCCAAGCGTTCATAACGTCTTGGTTCTGTGGGACGGGTGGGTCACCTAGCGGTGCTAGTAGGACATAATCTTTCTTGGCAGCTATGAGGATGATCCTCAGGTTCCGGACCTAGTCCGTATAGTTGCTGCCATCGTCTTTCAGCTTGGTTTTCTCTAGGAACGCGTTGAAGTTGAGGACAACGTTGGCCATTTGATCTACAAGACATATTGCAAAGATTTTAGACTAAGTTCATGATAATTAAGTTCATCTAATCAAATTATTCAATTAACTCCCACTTAGATAGACATCCCTCTTCTAGTCATCTAAGTATAACATGATCCGAGTCAACTAGGCTGTGTCTGATCATCACGTGAGACGGACTAATCAACGTCAGTGAACATCTTCATGTTGATCGTATGTTCTATACGACTCATGCTCGACCTTTTGGTCTTCTGTGTTCCGAGGCCATGTCTGTACATGCTAGGCTCGTCAAGTCAACCTAAGTGTTTGCATATGTAAATCTGTCTTACACCCGTTGTATGTGAACATTGGAATCTATCACACCCGATCATCACGTGGTGCTTCGAAACAACGAACTGTCACAACGGTGCACAGTTAGGGGGAACACTTTCTTGAAATTATTATGAGGGATCATCTTATTTACTACCGTCGTTCTAAGTAAACAAGATGCAAAACATGATAAACATCACATGCAATCAAATAATAATAGTGACATGATATGGCCAATATCACATAGCTCCTTTGATCTCCATCTTGGGGCTCCATGATCATCTTGTCACCGGCTTGACACCATGATCTCCATCATCATGATCTCCATCATCGTGTCTCCATGAAGTTGCTCGCCAACTATTACTTCTACTACTATGGCTAACGCGTTTAGCAATAAAGTAAAGTAATTTACATGGCGTTTCTCAATGACACGCAGGTCATACAAAAATAAAGACAACTCCTATGGCTCCTGCCGGTTGTCATACTCATCGACATGCAAGTCGTGATTCCTATTACAATAGCATGAACATCTCATACATCACATATATATCATTCATCATTCATCACAACTTTGGCCATATCATATCACAAAGCACTTGCTGCAAAAACAAGTTAGACGTCCTCTAATTGTTGTTGCAAGTTTTACGTGGCTGAAATAGGGTTCTAGCAAGAACGTTTTCTTACCTACGTGAAAGCCACAACATGATTTGTCAACTTCTATTTACCCTTCATAAGGACCCTTTTCATCGAATCCGCTCCAACTAAAGTGGGAGAGACAGACACCCGCCAGCCACCTTATGCAACTAGTGCATGTCAGTCGGTGGAACCGGTCTCACGTAAGCGTACGTGTAAGGTTGGTCCGGGCCGCTTCATCCCACAATACCGCTGAAGCAAGATAAGACTAGTAGCGGCAAGAAAGTTGACAACATCTACGCCCACAACAAATTGTGTTCTACTCGCGCAAGAAGAACTACGCATAGACCTAGCTCATGATGCCACTGTTGGGGAACGTTGCAAAAAAGAAAAAATAATTTCCTACGGTTTCACCAAGATCCATCTATGAGTTCATCCAGCAACGAGTGATCGGATGCATCTACATACCTTTGTAGATCGCGAGCGGAAGCGTTCAAAGAACGGGGATGAGGTAGTCGTACACGACGTGATCCAAATCACCAGAGATCCTAGCGCCGAACGGACGGCACCTCCGCGTTCAACACACGTACGGTCAGCGTGACGTCTCCTCTTTCTTGATCCAGCAAGGGGAATGAGAGGTTGATGAAGATCCAGCAGCACGACGGCGTGGTGGTGGATGCAGGGCGTCACAGCAGCAGGGCTTCGCCGTATACTATGAGAGGAAGAGGTGTAGCAGGGGAGAGGGAGGCGCCAAGACTCAAGGTGCTGTTGCCCCCTCCCTCCCCCTCATATATATAGGCTCCCCTAGGGGGGGCGCCGGCCCTAGGAGATGAGATCTCCTAGGGGGGCGCCGACCAGGGCTGGAGTGGCCCCCAAGGCAAGGTGGGGCGCCCCCCACCCCTAGGGTTTCAACCCTAGGCGCATGGGGTGGGCCTAGGGGGCGCACCAGCCCACTATGGGCTGGTTCCCCTCCCTACTTTGGCCCATGGGGCCCTCCGGGATGGGTGGCCCCACCCGGTGGACCCCCGGGACCCTTTTGGTGGTCCCGGTACAATACGGGTGACCCCGAAACTTGTCCCGATGCCCGAAACTGCACTTCCTATATATAATTCTTTACCTCCGGACTATTCCGAAACTCCTCGTGACGTCCGGGATCTCATCCGAGACTCCGAACAACATTCGGGTTACTGCATATACATGTCTTCACAACCCTAGCGTCACCGAACCTTAAGTGTGTAGACCCTACAGGTTCGGGAGACATGTAGACATGACCGAGACGACTGTCCGGTCAATAACCAACAGCGGGATCTGGATACCCATGTTGGCTCCCACATGCTCCTCGATGATCTCATCGGATGAACCACGATGTCGAGGATTCAAGCAACCCCGTATACAATTCCCTTTGTCAATCGATATGTTACTTGCCCGAGATTCGATCGTCGATATCCCAATACCTTGTTCAATCTCGTTACCGGCAAGTCACTTTACTCGTACTGTAATGCATGATCCCGTGACCAGACACTTGGTCACTTTGAGCTCATAATGATGATGCATTACCGAGTGGGCCCAGTGATACCTCTCCGTCATACGGAGTGACAAATCCCAGTCTTGATCCGTGTCAACCCAACAGACACTTTCGGAGATACCCGTAGTATACCTTTATGGTCACCCAGTTACGTTGTGACGTTTGGTACACCCAAAGCACTCCTACGGTATCCGGGAGTTACACGATCTCATGGTCTAAGGAAAGGATACTTGACATTGGAAAAACTCTAGCAAACGAACTATACGATCTTTATGCTATGTTTAGGATTGGGTCTTGTCCATCACATCATTCTCCTAATGATGTGATCTCGTTATCAATGACATCCAATGTCCATAGTCAGGAAACCATGACTATCTGTTGATCAACGAGCTAGTCAACTAGAGGCTTACTAGGGACATGTTGGTGTCTATTATTCACACATGTATTACGATTTCCGGATAACACAATTATAGCATGAATAAAGACAATTATCATGAACAAGGAAATATTATAATAATGCTTTTATTATTGCCTCTAGGGCATATTTCCAACAACCGGAAGGGTTCCGGAGAAGTATCGGATAAAACCGGAGCACCGGGGGATTACCGAAACCCCCCAGGGGGTTAATGGGCCTCATGGGCCTAATGTGGAGAAGAGGAAGGGGCTGCCAGGGTAGGCCGCGCGCCCCCTCTCCCCCTAGTCCGAATTGGACAAGGAGGGAGGGGCGGTGCCCCCCCTTTCCTATTCTCCCTCCACCTCTCCTAGTTGGACAAGGTTTGGGGGGGGAGTCCTACTCCCGGTAGGAGTAGGACTCCTCCTGCGCGCCACCATAGGGCCGGCCGCACCCCCCTTGGATCCTTTATATACGGGGGCAGGGGGCACCTCTAAACACACAAGTTGATCCACGTGATCGTTCCTTAGCCGTGTGCGGTGCCCCCTGCCACCATATTCCACCTCGATCATATCGTTGTAGTGCTTAGGCGAAGCCCTGCGTCGGTAGAACATCATCATCGTCACCACGCCGTTGTGCTGGCGGAACTCATCCCCGAAGCTTTGCTGGATCGGAGCCCGGGGAGCGTCATCGAGTTGTACGTGTGCTAAGAACTCGGAGGTGCCGGAGTAACGGTTCTTGGATCGGTCGGATCGGGAAGACGTACGACTACTTCCTCTACGTTGCGTCAACGCTTCCGTTGCAGTCTACGAAGGGTACGTAGACAACACTGTCCCCTATCGTTGCTATGCATCACCTTGATCTTGCGTGTGCGTAGGAAATTTTTTGAAATTACGGCGTTCCCCAACAGTGGCATCCGAGCCTAGGTTTTATGGTTTGATGTTATATGCACGAGTAGAACACAAGTGAGTTGTGGGTGATATAAGTCATACTGCCTACCAACATGTCATACTTTGGTTCGGCGGTATTGTTGGATGAAGCGGCCCGGACCAACATTACGCGTACGCTTACGCGAGACCCGTTCTCCCGACGTGCTTTGCACAAAGGTGGCTTGCGGGTGACTGTTTCTCCAAGTTTAGTTGAACCAAGTGTGGCTACGCCCGGTCCTTGCGAAGGTTAAAACGGAGTCAAATTGACAAACTATTGTTGTGGTTTTGATGCGTAGGTGAGATTGGTTCTTACTTAAGCCCGTAGCAGCCACGTAAAACTTGCAACAACAAAGTAGAGGACGTCTAACTTGTTTTTGCAGGGCATGTTGTGATGTGATATAGCCAAGACATGATGCTAAATTTTATTGTATGAGATGATCATGTTTTGTAACCGAGTTATCGGCAACTGGCAGGAGCCATATGGTTGTCGCTTTATTGTATGCAATGCAATCGTGATGTAATGCTTTACTTTATCACTAAGCGGTAGCGATAGTCGTGGAAGCATAAGATTGGCGAGACGACAATGATACTATGATGGAGATCAAGGTGTCGCGCCGGTGACGATGGTGATCATGACGGTGCTTCGGAGATGGAGATCACAAGCACAAGATGATGATGGCCATATCATATCACTTATATTGATTGCATGTGATGTTTATCTTTTATGCATCTTATCTTGCTTTGATTGACGTAGCATTATAAGATGATCTCTCACTAAATTATCAAGAAGTGTTCTCCCTGAGTATGCACCGTTGCGAAAGTTCTTCATGCTGAGACACCACGTGATGATCGGGTGTGATAGGCTCTACGTTCAAATACAACGGGTGCAAAACAGTTGCACACGCGGAATACTCAGGTTATACTTGACGAGCCAAGCATATACAGATATGGCCTCGGAACACGGAGACCGAAAGGTCGAGCATGAATCATATAGTAGATATGATCAACATAGTGGTGTTCACCAAAGAAACTACTCCATCTCACATGATGATCAGACATGGTTTAGTTGATTTGGATCACGTGATCACTTAGAGGATTAGAGGGATGTCTATCTAAGTGGGAGTTCTTAAGTAATTTGATTAATTGAACTTAAACTTATCATGAACTTAGTACCTGATAGTATCTTGCTTGTTTATGTTTGATTGTAGATAGATGGCTCGTGCTGTTGTTCCGTTGAATCTTAATGCGTTCCTTAAGAAAGCAAAGTTGAAAGATGATGGTAGCAATTACACGGACTGGGTCCGTAACTTGAGGATTATCCTCATTGCTGCACAGAAGAATTACGTCCTGGAAGCACCGCTGGGTGCCAGGCCTGCTGCTGGAGCAACACCAGATGTTATGAACGTCTGGCAGAGCAAAGCTGATGACTACTCGATAGTTCAGTGTGCCATGCTTTACGGCTTAGAATCGGGACTTCAAAGACGCTTTGAACGTCATGGAGCATATGAGATGTTCCAGGAGTTGAAGTTAATATTTCAAGCAAATGCCCGAATTGAGAGATATGAAGTCTCCAATAAGTTCTATAGCTGCAAGATGGAGGAGAATAGTTCTGTCAGTGAGCATATACTCAAAATGTCTGGGTATAATAATCACTTGATTCAGATGGGAGTTAATCTTCTAGATGATTGCGTCATTGACAGAATTCTCCAATCACTGCCACCAAGCTACAAGAGCTTCGTGATGAACTATAATATGCAAGGGATGAACAAGACTATTCCCGAGCTCTTCGCAATGCTGAAAGCTGCGGAGGTAGAAATCAAAAAGGAGCATCAAGGTTGATGGTTAACAAGACCACTAGTTTCAAGAAAAAGGGCAAAGGGAAGAAGAAGGGGAACTTCAAGAAGAACGGCAAGCAAGTTGCTGCTCAAGAGAAGAAACCCAAGTCTGGACCTAAGCCTGAAATTGAGTGCTTCTACTGCAAGCAGACTGGTCACTGGAAGCGGAACTGCCCCAAGTATTTGGCGGATAAGAAGGATGGCAAGGTGAACAAAGGTATATGTGATATACATGTTATTGATGTGTACCTTACTAATGCTCGCAGTAGCACCTGGGTATTTGATACTGGTTCTGTTGCTAATATTTGCAACTCGAAACAGGGACTACGGATTAAGCAAAGATTGGCTAAGGACGAGGTGACGATGCGCGTGGGAAACGGTTCCAAAGTCGATGTGATCGCGGTCGGCACGCTACCTCTACATCTACCTTCGGGATTAGTATTAGACCTAAATAATTGTTATTTGGTGCCAGCGTTGAGCATGAACATTATATCTGGATCTTGTTTAATGCGAGACGGTTATTCATTTAAAGCAGAGAATAATGGTTGTTCTATTTATATGAGTAATATCTTTTATGGCATGCACCCTTGAAGAGTGGTCTATTCTTGTTGAATCTCGATAGTAGTGATACACATATTCATAATGTAGAAGCCAAAAGATGCAGAGTTGATAATGATAGTGCAACTTATTTGTGGCACTGCCGTTTAGGTCATATCGGTGTAAAGCGCATGAAGAAACTCCATACTGATGGACTTTTGGAACCACTTGATTATGAATCACTTGGTACTTGCGAACCGTGCCTCATGGGCAAGATGACTAAAACACCGTTCTCCGGTACTATGGAGAGAGCAACAGATTTGTTGGAAATCATACATACAGATGTATGTGGTCCGATGAATGTTGAGGCTCGTGGCGGATATCGTTATTTTCTCACCTTCACAGATGACTTAAGAAGATATGGGTATATTTACTTAATGAAACATAAGTCTGAAAATTTTGAAAAGTTCAAAGAATTTCAGAGTGAAGTTGAAAATCATCGTAACAAGAAAATAAAGTTTCTACGATCTGATCGTGGAGGAGAATATTTGAGTTACGAGTTTGGTGTAAATTTGAAAAATTGTGGAATAGTTTCGCAACTCACGCCATCCGGAACACCACAGCGTAATGGTGTGTCCGAACGTCGTAATCGTACTTTACTAGATATGGTGCGATCTATGATGTCTCTTACTGATTTACCGCTATCGTTTTGGGGATACGCTCTAGAGACGGCCGCATTCACGTTAAATAGGGCACCATCAAAATCCGTTGAGACGACGCCTTATGAACTATGGTTTGGCAAGAAACCAAAGTTGTCGTTTCTGAAAGTTTGGGGCTGCGATGCTTATGTGAAAAAGCTTCAACCTGATAAGCTCGAACCCAAATCGGAGAAATGTGTCTTCATAGGATATCCAAAGGAAACTATCGGATACACCTTCTATCACAAATCCGAAGGCAAGACTTTTGTTGCTAAATTCGGAAACTTTCTGGAGAAGGAGTTTCTCTCGAAAGAAGTGAGTGGGAGGAAAGTAGAACTTGACGAGGTAACTATACCTGCTCCCTTGTTGGAAAGTAGTACATCACAGAAAACTGTTTCTGCGACACCTACACCAATAAGTGAGGAAGTTAATGATAATGATCATGAAACTTCGGAACAAGATACTACTGAACCTGTAGATCAACCAGAGTGAGATCCGCGCCAGAGTGGTACGGTAATCCAGTTCTGGAAGTCATGCTACTAGATCATGATGAACCTACGAACTATGAAGAAGCGATGGTGAGCCCAGATTTCGCAAAATGGCTTGAAGCCATGAAATCTGAGATGGGATCCATGTATGAGAACAAAGTATGGACTTTGGTTGACTTGCCCGATGATCGGCAAGCAATTGAGAATAAATGGATCTTCAAGAAGAAGACTGACGTTGACGGTAATATTACTGTCTACAAAGCTCATCTTGTCGCAAAAGGTTTTCGACAAGTTCAAGGGGTTGACTGCGATGAGACTTTCTCACCCGTAGCGATGCTTAAGTCTGTCAGAATCATGTTAGCAATTGCCACATTTTATGATTATGAAATTTGGCAGATGGATGTCAGAACTGCATTCCTGAATGGATTTCTGGAAGAAGAGTTGTATATGATGCAACCGGAAGGTTTTGTCGATCCAAAGGGAGCTAACAAAGTGTGCAAGCTCCAGCGATCTATTTATGGACTGGTGCAAGCCTCTCGGAGTTGGAATAAACGTTTTGATAGTGTGATCAAAGCATTTGGTTTTATACAGACTTTCGGAGAAGCCTGTATTTACAAGAAAGTGAGTGGTAGCTCTGTAGCATTTCTGATATTATATGTGGATGACATATTACTGATCGGAAATGATATAGAATTTCTGGATAGCATAAAGGGATACCTGAATAAGAGTTTTTCAATGAAAGACCTCGGTGAAGCTGCTTACATATTAGGTATAAAGATCTATAGAGATAGATCAAGACGCTTAATTGGACTTTCACAAAGCACATACCTTGACAAGATTTTGAAAAAGTTTAAAATGGATCAGGCGAAGAAAGGGTTCTTGCCTATGTTACAAGGTGTGAAGTTGAGTCAGACTCAATGTCCGACCACTGCAGAAGATAGAGAGAAAATGTAAGATGTTCCCTATGCTTCAGCCATAGGCTCTATCATGTATGCAATGTTGTATACCAGACCTGATGTGTGCCTTGCTATAAGCTTAGCAGGGAGGTACCAAAGTAATCCAGGAGTGGATCACTGGACAGCGGTCAAGAACATCCTGAAATACCTGAAAAGGACTAAGGATATGTTTCTCGTATATGGAGGTGACAAAGAGCTCACCGTAAAAGGTTACGTTGATGCAAGCTTTGACACTGATCCGGACGATTCTAAATCGCAAACCGGATACGTGTTTACATTAAACGGTGGAGCTGTCAGTTGGTGCAGTTCTAAACAAAGCGTCGTAGCGGGATCTACATGTGAAGCGGAGTACATAGCTGCTACGGAAGTAGCGAACGAAGGAGTCTGGATGAAGGAGTTCATATCCGATCTAGGTGTCATACCTAGTGCATCGAGTCCAATGAAAATCTTTTGTGACAATACTGGTGCAATTGCCTTGGCAAAGGAATCCAGATTTCACAAGAGAACCAAGCACATCAAGAGACGCTTCAATTCCATCCGGGATCTAGTCCAGGTGGGAGACATAGAGATTTGCAAGATACATACGGATCTGAATGTTGCAGACCCGTTGACTAAGCCTCTTCCACGAGCAAAACATGATCAGCACCAAGGCTCCATGGGTGTTAGAATCATTACTGTGTAATCTAGATTATTGACTCTAGTGCAAGTGGGAGACTGAAGGAAATATGCCCTAGAGGCAATAATAAAGTTATTATTTATTTCCTTATATCATGATAAATGTTTATTATTCATGCTAGAATTGTATTAACCGGAAACATAATACATGTGTGAATACATAGACAAACTTAGTGTCACTAGTATGCCTCTACTTGACTAGCTCGTTAATCAAAGATGGTTATGTTTCCTAACCATGAACAAAGTGTTGTTATTTGATTAACGAGGTCACATCATTAGTTGAATGATCTGATTGACATGACCCATTCCATTAGCTTAGCACCCGATCGTTTAGTATGTTGCTATTGCTTTCTTCATGACTTATACATGTTCCTATGACTATGAGATTATGCAACTCCCATTTACCGGAGGAACACTTTGTGTGCTACCAAACGTCACAACGTAACTGGGTGATTATAAAGGAGCTCTACAGGTGTCTCCAAAGGTAGATGTTGGGTTGGCGTATTTCGAGATTAGGATTTGTCACTCCGATTGTCGGAGAGGTATCTCTGGGCCCTCTCGGTAATGCACATTACATAAGCCTTGCAAGCATTGCAACTAATGAGTTAGTTGCGGGATGATGTATTACAGAACGAGTAAAGAGACTTGCCGGTAATGAGATTGAACTAGGTATTGGATACCGACGATCGAATCTCGGGCAAGTAACATACCGATGACAAAGGGAACAACGTATGTTGTTATGCGGTCTGACCGATAAAGATCTTCGTAGAATATGTAGGAGCCAATATGGGCATCCAGGTCCCGTTATTGGTTATTGACCGGAGATTTGTCTCAGTCATGTCTACATTGTTCTCGAACCGTAGGGTCCGCACGCTTAACGTTACGATGACAGTTATTATGAGTTTATGCATTTTGATGTACCGAAGTTAGTTCGGAGTCTCGGATGTGATCACGGACATGACGAGGAGTCTCGAAATGGTCGAGACATAAAGATTGATATATTGGATGACTATATTCGGACACCGGAAGGGTTCCGGAGAAGTATCGGATAAAACCGGAGCACCGGGGGGTTACCGGAACCCCCTGGGGGGTTAATGGGCCTCATGGGCCTAATGTGGAGAAGAGGAAGGGGCTGCCAGGGCAGGCCGCGCGCCCCCTCTCCCCCTAGTACGAATTGGACAAGGAGGGAGGGGCGGCGCCCCCCCCCCCTTTCCTATTCTCCCTCCGCCTCTCCTAGTTGGACAAGGTTTGGGGGGGAGTCCTACTCCCGGTAGGAGTAGGACTCCTCCTGCGCGCCACCATAGGGCCGGCCGCACCCCCCCTTGGATCCTTTATATACGGGGGCAGGGGGGCACCTCTAAACACACAAGTTGATCCACGTGATCGTTCCTTAGCTGTGTGCGGTGCCCCCTGCCACCATATTCCACCTCGATCATATCGTTGTAGTGCTTAGGCGAAGCCCTGCGTCGGTAGAACATCATCATCGTCACCACGCCGTTGTGCTGACGGAATTCATCCCCGAAGCTTTGCTGGATCGGAGCCCGGGGAGCATCATCGAGCTGTACGTGTGCTAAGAACTCGGAGGTGCCGGAGTAACGGTGCTTGGATCGGTCGGATCAGGAAGACGTACGACTACTTCCTCTACGTTGCGTCAACGCTTCCGTTGCAGTCTACGAAGGGTACGTAGACAACACTCTCCCCTCTTGTTGCTATGCATCACCATGACCTTGCGTGTGCGTAGGAATTTTTTTGAAATTACTGCGTTCCCCAACACCATGTGCACGGACGCTAGCAGCCACGCTCGATGAAGGAGCACGCCAGACGTTGTCCACGCCATGCTGCTCTGTCGAGCACAGCCGCCGCGCCGCCATGGCCGGCGCGCCTCGAGCCGTCGTCGAACGCCATCGCCGCTCCCTGTACGAGCGTGAAATGCGGGGGGAGGGGGTCGAGGGGGAAATGCGCTAGGGTTCTGGCCGGGCGGCAGTTTTGTTCCAGCCGCGATCGACGCAGACCGTCGATTCCCATCGGACGGCTGGCAGCAACGCTTGGCTCCGCACGGGCCTGGGAGCCCTTACTGGGCCATTTTCGGCCACGGGCTTCAGCCCAGGTTGCCTTAGCCCAGCGCGTTTTTTTTTGTTTTCTCTTTACGGTTTTCGCTGCTGGGTTGGGCCATTGTATAACAGTGGGCATTTTTTGGGCTGAAATAATTTTGGCTATTTTTCTGTATATTTCCAGTGCTTTTAAGTTCATAGTTATTATGTTTTGCACTGTTTAAAACAGAAAATGCCTAAAAATATAATGAACACATTATTATTCTGGGTAAAATTGAACCAACGAGATATTTTGTTAAGGATTTATTATGTGTTTGCATGATGAATTTTTTTAGACATAAAAATAATGATATTTTTATGTTGATGTCTGAATTGAGAATGAAATGACTCTGATTTTAATTCGGACCAACGTTGTTTTATTATTATGAGTCATCACTTATGATATTTTAATTCCATGTTTTTTCTGCCCAACGGTGTTTTAACATGGAGTTAAAATTAAATACATGGCATGTCTATTTTATTTTGCCAACGTAAAATTTCATATTCATGTCAATTACTCATAAACTCTTTCATGTCCATTACAGCTTCCGCTGCGTTTACTGTTGAACCGTTGATAGGTAGTAACTTCCCTCGTTGGAAGAACTCGATGGAATTATGCCTAGCCGTCCATCAGTTTGATTATGCTTTACGGGAGGATAAACCCGTGGCTCCCACTGCTGGTGTCACGGGGTATGCTGAACTAAAGAAAACTTATGATTCCAAGATGGAGATATGGGAAAAATCAAATCACATTGCTATGCTTGTGATGAGATCATCCATATCACCAGACATAATTGGGGCACTGCCCAAGAAAGATACTCCTAAGGAATTCATGGCAGCCCTGGAGGAGCAATTCAAAGGCTCCGACAAGGTTTATGCGCAAGAACTTTTTCACAAGCTCCTTGGGAAGTATAATAATGATGGTGATGTCAGGGCTCACATTTTAAAGATGGTGAATGCTTGTAACAAATTTAAGGCATTACAATGTGAGATCAATGACAATCTCCTTGTCATCATGATCTTGGACTCCCTCCCTGAAGAGTTTGATCAATTTAAGATTAACTATAACTCTCTTAAAGAGAAATGGACAATCGCGGAGATATCTTCAAGAATTGTCGAGGAAGAAGAGAGGATTAAGAGGCAAGGAAAGGACCAAGCCTTTTTGGTTGGTTCCTTCCAGAGAAAACATGATGGAGCAAGCTCTTCTAAGCAGCAGCCACAAAAGAAGATCTTTAAGAAAAATTCATCAAACTCATATAAAGCAAAGGAGAAGGTGGACGATAAGCCTAAAGACAACAAGTGCAACTTCTGCAAGCATGAGGGTCATTATTAGAAAGACTGTCCAGAATTTCTCAAATGGTTGATGAAGAAAGGTACTGATGAAATTACTTTCGTTGATGAAATGTTATATGTTGATTACTCTACTACCTCTTGGTGGTGTAACACCCTCGATGCGACTATATCTCCCACGTGTCGAGGCACGACTTAGAGGCATAATCGCATTGAAGGCATATGTCGCAAGTGAGGTAATCTTCACACAACCCATGTAATATAATAAGGAAAAGGATACATAGTTGGCTTACAATCGCCACTTCACACAATTACATGAATAAAGCATTACATCATACAAATACACTCAAGGTCCGACTACGGAACCAAAATAAAGAAGAACCCCAAATGCGACAAAGGTCCCCGATCGACCCCAACTAGGCTCCACTACTGACCAACTAGAACGCAACAACACAACGGATAAAGTCTTCATCGAGCTCCTCCTGAGCTTGGTTGCGTCATCTGCACGGTCTCATCAGCACCTGCAAGCTGGTTTTGGAAGTAATCTGTGAGTCACAGGGACTCAGCAATCTCGCACCCTCGCGATCAAGACTATTTAAGCTTATGGGTAAGGTAAAGGTATGAGGTGGAGCTGCAGCAAGCGACTAGCATATATGGTGGCTAACATACACAAATGAGAGCGAGAAGAGATGGCAAAGCACGGTCGATAAAAAATATGATCAAGAAGTGATCCTGGACTACCTACGTCAAGCATAACTCCAACAACCGTGTTCACTTCCCGGACTCCGCCGGAAAGAGACCATCACGGTTACACACGCGGTTGATTCATTTTAATTAAGGTCAACTTCAGGTTTTCTACAACCGGACATTAACAAACTCCCATCTGCCCATAACCGCGGGCACGGCTTTCGAAAGTTCAAATCCCTGCAGGGGTGTCCCAACTTAGCCCATGACAAGCTCTCACGGTCAACGAAGGAATAGACCTCCACCCGAGACATTCTGATCAGACTCGGTATCCCAGTATAACAAGACATTTCGACAGGGTAAAACTAAACCAGCAACACCGCCCGAATGTGCCGACAAATCCCGATAGGAGCTGCACAAGTCTCTTTCTCAGGGCACACTCAGATTGTCCTAGGTACGGGCAAGCCAGCCCAGAGTTGCCCCTGGTGGCCACCGGCAGCTGACAGGTGGACCAACACTCAGAGGAGCACTGGCCCGGGGGGGGGGGGTAAAAATAAAGATGACCCTTGAGTCTGCAGAACCCAAGGGAAAGAAAAGGGCTAGGTGGCAAATGGTAAAACCAATGTTGGGCATTGCTGGAGAAGCTTTACTAAAGGCGAATTGTCAAGGGGTTCCCATTATAGCCCAACCGCGTAAGGGACGGAAAAATCCGGGAACATAACACCGATATGACAGAAACTAGGGCGGCAAGAGTGGAACAAAACACCAGGCATAAGGCCGACCCTTCCACCCTTTACCAAGTATATAGATGCATTAATTAAATAAGATATATAGTGATATCCCAACAAGTAAACATGTTCCAACAAGGAACAACATCTCCATGTTCCAACAAGGAACAAACTTCAATCTTCACCTGCAACTAACAACGCTATAAGAGGGGCTGAGCAAAGCGGTAACATAGCCAATCAACGGTTTGCTAGGACATAGGAGGGTTAGGGGCTGAACATGGCAATTTGGGAGGCTGACAAGCAAGTGGTAGGCATCGTAGTAATGCATAGCAAAAGAGCGAGCAAACTAGCATAGCAAAGATAGTAGTGATTTCGAGGGTATGATCATCTTGCCTGAAATCCCGCAAGGAAGAAGAACGAGTCCATGAAGAAGACAAATGGACGTAGACGAACGGATCCTCACAAACTCGATGTTACCGGAACCAACCCGAAGAAGCAATCACCGAAAAAGAAGCAAACAACATAGTAAACAACCAACACATGAACATGGTATGATATGCGAGATGCGGGAGGCGATGCGGGAAGCGAAATGCAAGACGTGACAGGAAATGCATGAACCTGGCCTCAACCTGGAAAACCAAGTGTGCCACTGGATAGAGGAGAATAAATCCCTTGAAAACGATATAAAGATCATGGCAATCGGAGCTACGGTTTAGAAATGGCAAGCGTTTTACTAAACGAACCGATCTGCGATTTACAGCAAGTAGGCTCCTAAATGCAACGAAATGAACATGCTACAGCCACCAAACATGAAAACAAATTGCATGGCAGTGATGTACTCAAGAAGCTTAACAAATCACCAGGACTGAGGCATAGGCAAATTCATCCATTAAGGGCTTCAAACAAGCATGGCAAAACTGAATAAGCAAAACAGATTTCAGACTTAGCGAAATTAACGCTAGTCTGAAATTTCAGACCACGATGCTCTCTTCGGAGCAGCAAAACAACATGAAGTAAAATCTGAACATGGCAAGTAAGAGCATGGCATGGAGCTACTCAACAAGGTTAACAAATCACCCAAAATGACCTGGGGCCAAAAGGATTCACAAAAATACTCTACCGAGCACACGAACATCGATGAAACACAATCAGTTTTCAGACTTAGTGAAAACTGGGACATGCTGAAATTATAACTCATGGAGGCATGTAAACGAGCTCGATGCTCTCACTACGGTGCAAGTCATGGAAAGGCAAGCATATATCCATTAAGAAGGCACAAAATTCTAGCTAGACATGGCAAGAACAAAGGCATAGCATGCATGGATCTCTAGCAATTGCTCCGGCAAAATCGCAAAAGAGTTCACGATCTGCCCAAAACAACAACTATGCAAAAGTTGAGCTCGATTGAGTCAACCTAGGGTACTCCAACATAACAAGTAAAGACATGGACGGATTAAGCACAACAAGCATAACAAACCACTCTTACTGATCATCCTCAAAAGAGGCACGGATCACTAGGAAACAAGCTGGACATATAGCATCGTGAACTAAAACATCCCAGACTTAGTGATTTTCACTAAGTCCCTGAAATCGGTAAACTCAGGTACCCCTCTTGGCAAGCTTGCACAAGACACCACACACATCCTAAAAATGCATGGGAGGCACCTCTAGAAAGAAGACAACAAGCTTAACAATTCATCCCAAAGGGGCACAGGCATATCATGCACGGATTAAACATGGCAAAAATGACAAAAGTGCATGATGAACTAACGGATCTGCAATTTAACTCATGATGCTTCCTTCCAACAGCATTTTGGGCACCAAGATGACCTCAAATGCAAATGATGCAATGGAATGAAATGATGTACTCGTCGAGACGAAGATTTTGATATATCATATGCACAAATCGGAGCTACGGATGCAAAGATATGAGCAGACGAAGATAGCATAAAAAGTTAGGGTTAGAGGGAAAAAGTCAACCGAGGGGGGAAGTTTCAGATCTGAGATCCCGGGCACGCTTGTCGAGGATCGACGAGCTTCTCGCCGGAGTTGCCCGATGCGGTGGCCGGAGCTGGGAGGACGACCGGAGCTGCGTCAGGGGACGCCGGCGACGAGGTGACCGCGAGGATGGGGCGGCGCGACGCGGCCGAGCGGCGCCGGAGCTCCTGGCGGCGGCGTGCGGCGCGTCGGCGGCGAAGGAGCTTGGTGGCGGCGCCGGTTGCGGGCGGGGTGGCGCCCGCGGTGGCGGCGGCGGATCCGGGCGGGGCGGCACCCGCGGCGGCGGAGGCGGCGCTTCGGAAGCTGGGCGGCGGCTGCGAGGTGGCGGAGCTCGCCGGCGGCGTCGGGCGGCCGCGCCAGGGCGGTGGCGGAGAAGTCCGGCGAGCGGCGGTGCCGGCCGGCGTTGGAGAAGGCGGCGGATCCGCGCGGGTCGGGCAGCGGCGAGATCCGGGCTCGCGCGGGCCCCGGATGGGCTCCGCGGGCCGCGGCGGCGGTGGGGCGGCGCGTGCCAAGTGCGCTCCGCGATTGGTGCGGACGGCGGCGGAGGTCGAAACGGACATGTCCGCCGGCGAAGTTTTTGTCCGGTGCGCGAGGAGAGAGAAGGGTCTAGGGTTAGACCGCGAATTTTGACGGGGCGCACATATTTATAGGTAAAGGGAGCTAGGAGAGTCCAAATGAGGTGCGGTTTTCGCCCACACGATCGTGATCGAACGACCGAGACGATGGAGCAGAGTTTGGTGGGTTTTGGGCCAAAATGGAGGGGTGTTGGGCTGCAACACACACGAGGCCTTTTCGGTCCCTCGGTTAACCGTTGGAGTATCAAACGAAGTCCAAATGATACGAAACTTGACAGGCGGTCTACCGGTAGTAAACCAAGGCCGCATGGCAAGTCTCGGTCCAATCCGGAAATGTTTAATCCCCACACACGAAAGAAAGCTAGAAATGACCACCGGAGGAGAACGGAGCGCCGGATTGCAAAACGGTCAACGGGGAAAACGCTCGGATGCGTGAGACGAACACGTATGCAAATGCAATGCACGTGATGACATGATATGCAATGCATGACACGCAAGCAATGACAAGGCAACACCAGTGAATAACTGCACGACACCTAGCACATCGGTCTCGGGGCGTTACAACACTCCACCACTACGAGAGGATCTCGTCCCGAGATCTAGAATGGCATCGGAGAAACAACGGAAGAGAAAGAGGAGAGGTAAAACTAAGTTGCTTCTTTGACAAACGAGTGAAACCAAAGAACCTTGCGAGGTTGAACAAATTGAGAAAAGAATACAACGAAGGTGAACAAAGTCGAAAACACTCCATTAGAAAAGAGGGGCAACGAGCATTCCGAAACCCTTTGAGGTTGAAGGGCATGATATTTATTGAGAACACTTCGGTTAAGGAAGGGGATCAAGGAAAACCACATTCGGGCAGCACTCCGGTTGAAATGAAAAAGAATTGAATAAGGTCTTGATAAGATGAGAAGATACTTGATGAAATCACAACACGCTGCCACCGGAACTATTGAATGAATGGAACAAGGGGTAAGAAAGATCTCAGACCGCACTCCGGTTGAGAAGGGAGTCAAAATTTGATAAGATGAGAGAGCTCAAATGAAAACACGACACTCCGGTTGAGAAAGGGATGCAAGACTTGATAAGGCGAAAGAACTTGAACAAAGGGGCACAATACTCCGGTTAAGCAAGATAGGGAAGGAATAGTACAATTTGGGCAGCACTCCGACTGCAAATGGAAGGAATTGAACTTGACAAGATGAGAGGATACTTGAAAAGAGGACACAACACTCCGGTTAAATGGGTAAGCATGAAAAGAACATGATCCTGACAAGAACAAGAAGAAGGTTGAACAGAACAACATCACAATGTCTCTGGAACAAAAGTAAGAATGGAATGGGATGAACGAAGGGAAACAATATCTTGAGAGAGCACGGTTACAACAGAAGCTAGAACGGAGTTGTTGGAAAACCCACAACGAAAATAATAAGCTTGATATGGTCTTATGGAATACCTCTCAAATTAAGAGATGAAAAACCTGCCACTCACGGGAAAGAATTGGATTGATAAGAACAAAGAGACGAGAAACTATATCACCGGGAGGATAGATGAAAAACTTGGATCATTTATGAGCACCATAGATAGCAACAATCCTTAGGGAAGGCTTTAGGTGAAATATAACCCAAGATAACTCCAATGAAGAGATTGATGGATTTAAAGTACCCCAAACTTGACAACATGTGAATCATGAAAACAAGAACTGAAAATTATCAAGAATGACATAATACCACCTCCAATAATATGGTAGAAAGAATTGCACTCCGGATAGCAAGATGAAGAAGGCTTGAGCTCCTTAGAAAAAAAAATCTCGATGAAAACTTCGAGAAGGGATTAAATCCCTTACGAACCACCATGTAGAGCCCCCATGAAGAACTCCGGTAATAAAAGAATGATCCAAAATAATTGAATGATGACAAGAATAAGATTGAAGCCTCGTAATGATTTAGATAGAGAACTCCGTGATAATATAATTGAAAGAGGTTGGAACTCCAGGAAAGAAAGGTGAGCACTTGAACCCAAGAATTTAATCATCGAGAACAAACTCCGGTAAACACAAGGATGAACAAACGGAAGGAAAAAAAGTTGAAAAACACAAGGTGAATCCTTGCAATGATTTAGATGGACCTCCGTGGAGATGTAATTGTGAAAGCTTGGAACTCTTGGGAAAGAAAAGATAAAGCGTCTCGAACCAAGAATGTGATATGATGCACCTCCGGAATAAAGAATAGATCACTTGGATGAAACAAGAATAAGAATTATGTTATGCTCGTCCTTCACCAATTGAAATTGATGACACTCAACGGATTTGGCATACTACTTATTCTCGAAGGAAGGATTAAGATAGATATCGCGCCAACTTGAGAAGGTCTTCAATGAAACACCGGTGGAACCGAAACAACGAGTGAATTGATATGACAACGAATGATGAGAACTCTTGAACGAACCACCGTGAGAATTGAACAGGAACGAAGAGAAGATAAAGGAACACCGGAAAAAATTAGCAAATGAATGAAGATGCTTGAGAGAAATTATATATGAGAGAAAGAAGAGATCATGCACTGATTAGAGGATATTTGATTGATGCACCGGTATGATTTAGAGTATGAGAGCTGAAAGTTGGAATGAATAAGTCTTAGATGATGGGCTCCGGATAATCAAACTGAGAAGACTCTTGAATTTTGCACCGGATGGGTGAAAAGAATTCTCACAATCGAAAACAATTATGATAGGATGGCAACAAGACAGAATCACTTATCTTGAAGAGAATGGAGTAAGATTAAAGAGAAACTCTTCTTCGGTCTTCAAAATCTAAGAATGACGATGAGAAACACCAACAATAATTGTAGAGGCACTCCGGAATGATTAAAAGAGGAGAGGTTGAGCCAATGATGAAAAGAATTTGACAGATCTTGGAGAAAATACATATGACTGATGATAACTCATACTTACGTCAAACTTCGAAAAGAATTTGAGAATACCTCCGGGAAATAAGAAGAGTCAGGTAAGATCCTGGAAAAAAACCTGTGGGTTAGGGCCCACTCAAAAGAAACACCGTAGAACGATTACTTGAGAAGAGAGATTGCACCGGTTGAGTTAAATGGCTTGAATGAGGGAACATCCTCGAAAGAACTTGAACGAAAGTAGAGTGGAAACACGAATCTTCGAGATATCTTGAGCACTCCGGAATAAATGAATAGCGAGAAATGAATGGTTAAGAATTTGCACCGGCATGAGAAAACCTTGAAATACGGAAAAGAGTAAGATCAAACATCGAAAGCTTGATTTGAATTCACCGTAGAAGGAAAAAGAACGAAGAATGATGAGCTTGAAGCTCCATTAGAATCTTCATGAGAATCACCGGATAAGAATATTGATAGAAAAGAATGGAGAGACTTCACATGAACAAATGGATACTCGATTAAGAAATCTGAGTCCTTAAAGAAACAAGGGTGGGAGGGAGGGAAAAACAAAGGCAACTTGGAGACGGATGGAACAAACACCGTTGAGAAGAAGTGATAAAAGATCTTGCAGATGTTGAAAAATGGACGGATCCACTTGAAGAGAAAACACGCCGGTTGAAAGGATTGAAAACACAATCTCGATGATCAAGAGGGATTAGTATTCACATCGGAGTATGAGAACACCACATGAGAAAGGTATGGAATCAGCACTTGACATTGAAGCAACTCGAATACCACAACTCAAAATAAAACCAAGGGTTGGCTTGCCGAATAAGCCGGAACAAACATATGATAGAGATTTCGTCCGAAGTTTTCGTGGTGGGACCTACACGGGCTCGATCGTACAGCACCATCATGTACAAGGCAGTGCACATGACATACGAAGCGTCCCCGAGTCAGCATAGCCAAGGACTCTTTAAGACACAATGAGACCACTGTAAAATCGACCGTGAATAGGCGAACCACTAGACGTCGAACCCCAATGTCATATCATACATCTGTCGAAAAGAAATCCTAAGAGCTACTTGAATTCCCACCTATGAAACTCCCGAAACTTTCCGGTTATGCAATCAGGTGTTGAGGATACAGGGGAAGCATAATATCTCACCCAAGCTAGCAAATCCTACATCCAGCTGCATCCATCCTTCAACACATAACCAAGAAACCTTCGGAAACCATCTATCTCAACCTTCAAAAAGCATCCGTTATACAAGTTATGGCGATACTCCCGAACTCCCGCCCCAGTACTGGGTGGCGTCGAGGTTATCTCACCAACGAACTGCATAAAGGAGATTTTCGATGTCGCGCACATATCTCAAGTATACCAGAATTGCAACGATAAAATTATGATGACAACACCTCAGAGCTCAACTCCCCGGGACACTTCCACTAAACCCCTGACAGGAGGCACCAAGACAGTATTCTCATCATAAGCCATCGGAACAAATCCAAGATACTCGCGTGATCCTAAAATTTTTTTAGTGAAATTTGAGAAGAGAAGAGTCAAAACTCTACGTCAGGATGCCTCACCAGAGCGACGAAGGGACTGGGGAGTAAAAAGAATTCCTAAACTCTCTGATATATAATTCCTAAGGACTCAAAACATTTTTCTAGACACAACTCGGCTGCTAAAAATGATCAAGCAATGGGGCTCCTAAGGTCGGGTAAGGCTCTGATTACCAACTTGTAACACCCTCGATGCGACTATATCTCCCACGTGTCGAGGCACGACTTAGAGGCATAATCGCATTGAAGGCATATGTCGCAAGTGAGGTAATCTTCACACAACCCATGTAATATAATAAGGAAAAGGATACATAGTTGGCTTACAATCGCCACTTCACACAATTACATGAATAAAGCATTACATCATACAAATACACTCAAGGTCCGACTACGGAACCAAAATAAAGAAGAACCCCAAATGCGATAAAGGTCCCCGATCGACCCCAACTGGGCTCCACTACTGACCAACTAGAACGAAACAACACAACGGACAAAGTCTTCATCGAGCTCCTCCTGAGCTTGGTTGCGTCATCTACACGGTCTCATCGGCACCTGCAAGCTGGTTTTGGAAGTAATCTGTGAGTCACAGGGACTCAGCAATCTCGCACCCTCGCGATCAAGACTATTTAAGCTTATGGGTAAGGTAAAGGTATGAGGTGGAGCTGCAGCAAGCGACTAGCATATATGGTGGCTAACATACGCAAATGAGAGCGAGACGAGAAGGCAAAGCACGGTCGATAAAAAATATGATCAAGAAGTGATCCTGGACTACCTACGTCAAGCATAACTCCAACAACCGTGTTCACTTCCCGGACTCCGCCGGAAAGAGACCATCACGGTTACACACGCGGTTGATTCATTTTAATTAAGGTCAACTTCAGGTTTTCTACAACCGGACGTTAACAAACTCCCATCTGCCCATAACCGCGGGCACGGCTTTCGAAAGTTCAAATCCCTGCAGGGGTGTCCCAACTTAGCCCATGACAAGCTCTCACGGTCAACGAAGGAATAGACCTCCACCCGAGACATTCCGATCAGACTCGGTATCCCAGTACAACAAGACATTTCGACAGGGTAAAACTAAACCAGCAACACCGCCCGAATGTGCCGACAAATCCCGATAGGAGCTGCACAAGTCTCTTTCTCAGGGCACACTCAGATTGTCCTAGGTACGGGCAAGCCAGCCCAGAGTTGCCCCTGGTGGCCACCGGCAGCTGACAGGTGGACCAACACTCAGAGGAGCACTGGCCCGGGGGGGGGGGGTAAAAATAAAGATGACCCTTGAGTCTGCAGAACCCAAGGGAAAGAAAAGGGCTAGGTGGCAAATGGTAAAACCAATGTTGGGCATTGCTGGAGAAGCTTTACTAAAGGCGAATTGTCAAGGGGTTCCCATTATAGCCCAACCGCGTAAGGGACGCAAAAATCCGGGAACATAACACCGATATGACGGAAACTAGGGCGGCAAGAGTGGAACAAAACACCAGGCATAAGGCCGAGCCTTCCACCCTTTACCAAGTATATAGATGCATTAATTAAATAAGATATATAGTGATATCCCAACAAGTAAACATGTTCCAACAAGGAACAACATCTCCATGTTCCAACAAGGAACAAACTTCAATCTTCACCTGCAACTAACAACGCTATAAGAGGGGCTGAGCAAAGCGGTAACATAGCCAATCAACGGTTTGCTAGGACATAGGAGGGTTAGGGGCTGAACATGGCAATTTGGGAGGCTGACAAGCAAGTGGTAGGCATCGTAGCAATGCATAGCAAAAGAGCGAGCAAACTAGCATAGCAAAGATAGTAGTGATTTCGAGGGTATGATCATCTTGCCTGAAATCCCGCAAGGAAGAAGAACGAGTCCATGAAGAAGACAAATGGACGTAGACGAACGGATCCTCACAAACTCGACGTTACCGGAACCAACCCGAAGAAGCAATCACCGGAAAAGAAGCAAACAACATAGTAAACAACCAACACATGAACATGGTATGATATGCGAGATGCGGGAAGCGAAATGCAAGACGTGACAGGAAATGCATGAACCTGGCCTCAACATGGAAAACCAAGTGTGCCACTGGATAGAGGGGAAGAAATCCCTTGAAAACTATATAAAGATCACGGCAATCGGAGCTACGGTTTAGAAATGGCAAGCGTTTTACTAAACGAACCGATCTGCGATTTACAGCAAGTAGGCTCCTAAATGCAACGAAATGAACATGCTACAGCCACCAAACATGAAAAAAATTGCATGGTAGTGATGTACTCAAGAAGCTTAACAAATCACCAGGACTGAGGCATAGGCAAATTCATCCATTAAGGGCTTCAAACAAGCATGGCAAAACTGAATAAGCAAAACAGATTTCAGACTTAGCGAAATTAACGCTAGTCTGAAATTTCAGACCACGATGCTCTCTTCAGAGTAGCAAAACAACATGAAGCAAAATCTGAACATGGCAAGTAAGAGCATGGCATGGAGCTACTCAACAAGCTTAATAAAACACCCAAAATGACCTGGGGCCAAAAGGGTTCACAAAAATACTCTACCGAGCACACGAACATCGATGAAACACAATCAGTTTTCAGACTTAGTGAAAACTGGGACATGCTGAAATTATAACTCACGGAGGCATGTAAACGAGCTCGATGCTCTCACTACGGTGCAAGTCATGGAAAGGCAAGCATATATCCATTAAGAAGGCACAAAATTCTAGCTAGACATGGCAAGAACAAAGGCATAGCATGCATGGATCTCTAGCAATAGCTCCGGCAAAATCGCAAAAGAGTTCACGATCTGCCCAAAACAACAACTATGCAAAAGTTGAGCTCGATTGAGTCAACCTAGGGTGCTCCAACATAACAAGTAAAGACATGGACGGATTAAGCACAACAAGCATAACAAATCACTCTTACTGATCATCCTCAAAAGAGGCACGGATCACTAGGAAACAAGCTGGACATATAGCATCGTGAACTAAAACATCCCAGACTTTGTGATTTTCACTAAGTACCTGAAATCGGTAAACTCAGGTACCCCTCTTGGCAAGCTTGCACAAGACACCACACACATCCTAAAAATGCATGGGAGGCACCTCTGGAAAGAAGACAACAAGCTTAACAATTCATCCCAAAGGGGCACAGGCATATCATGCACGGATTAAACATGGCAAAAATGACAAAAGTGCATGATGAACTAACGGATCTGCAATTTAACTCATGATGCCTCCTTCCAACAGCATTTTGGGCACCAAGATGACCTCAAATGTAAATGATGCAATGGAATGAAATGATGTACTCGTCGAGACGAAGATTTTGATATATCATATGCACAAAATCGGAGCTACGGATGCAAAGATATGAGCAGACGAAGATAGCATAAAAAGTTAGGGTTAGAGGGAAAAAGTCAACCGAGGGGGGAAGTTTCAGATCTGAGATCCCGGGCACGCTTGTCGAGGATCGACGAGCTTCTCGCCGGAGTTGCCCGATGCGGTGGCCGGAGCTGGGAGGACGACCGGAGCTGCGTCAGGGGACGCCGGCGACGAGGTGACCGCGAGGATGGGGCGGCGCGACGCGGCCGAGCGGCGCCGGAGCTCCGGGCGGCGGCGTGCGGCGCGTCGGCGGCGAAGGAGCTTGGTGGCGGCGCCGGTTGCGGGCGGGGCGGCGCCCGCGGTGGCGGCGGCGGATCCGGGCGGGGCGGCACCCGCGGCGGCGGAGGCGGCGCTTCGGAAGCTGGGCGGCGGCTGCGAGGTGGCGGAGCTCGCCGGCGGCGTCGGGCGGCCGCGCCAGGGCGGTGGCGGAGAAGTCCGGCGAGCGGCGGTGCCGGCCGGCGTTGGAGAAGGCGGCGGATCCGCGCGGGTCGGGCAGCGACGAGATCCGGGCTCGCGCGGGCCCCGGATGGGCTCCGCGGGCCGCGGCGGCGGTGGGGCGGCGCGTGCCAAGTGGCGCTCCGCGATTGGTGCGGACGGCGGCGGAGGTCGAAACGGACATGTCCGCCGGCGAAGTTTTTGTCCGGCGCGCGAGGAGAGAGAAGGGTCTAGGGTTAGACCGCGAATTTTGACGGGGTGCACATATTTATAGTTAGAGGGAGCTAGGAGAGTCCAAATGAGGTGCGGAGTTTGGTGGGTTTTGGGCCAAAATGGAGGGGTGTTGGGATGCAACACACACGAGGCCTTTTCGGTCCCTCGGTTAACCGTTAGAGTATCAAACGAAGTCCAAATGATACGAAACTTGACAGGCGGTCTACCGGTAGTAAACCAAGGCCGCATGGCAAGTCTCGGTCCAATCCGGAAATGTTTAATCCCCACACACGAAAGAAAGCTAGAAATGACCACCGGAGGAGAACGGAGCGCCGGATTGCAAAACGGTCAACGGGGAAAACGCTCGGATGCGTGAGAGGAACACGTATGCAAATGCAATGCACGTGATGACATGATATGCAATGCATGACACGCAAGCAATGACAAGGCAACACCAGCGAATAACTGCACGACACCTGGCACATCGGTCTCGGGGCGTTACAGGTGGATTGATTCAGGTGCAACTTCTCACGTTGCCAATTCTATGCAGGACTCAAATATAATCCAAACCATGGCAAAGGGGGCAAGAAGACTTAAGGTGGCAAATGGAGTCGAAGTTGATGTTGAAACCATAGGGTCAATCACCTTAGAACTCCACACTGGCTTCCATCTTCATTTAAATAATGTTCTTTATGTCCCTACCTTAAGTAGGAATTTGATTTCTGTCTCTTGCCTAGATGATAACATGTTTGAGAGCAAGTTTGGGAACAAACAATTTGTTTTGAATTATTGTAATAAGAACGTAGGCCTCGGCGTCAGACGAGGCCAATTATATATGTTATCATTGAATGATTCTATCTTGCATGTGAGTGATGTATGTAATATTGAGAAGAAATGGAACGGTACGAGTACCTCTTCGAAATTGTGGCACTATCGTTTAGGCCACATTTCGAGGGGGAGAATTGAAAGACTTATTAAAAATGACGTACTCCTTCCATTAGACTTCTCTGATGCAGAAAAATGCATTGACTGTATAAAAGGCAAATACGCAAAAACGATTGAGAAAGGAGCGGTAAGAGCCACGGGAGTCCTTGAACTCATACACACTGACATATGTGGACCCCTTAATGTTAAATCTATGGATGGTTTTGATTCGTTCATTACCTTCACAGACGACTTTTCCCGATACAGATATATTTATCCTATACGTGATCGATCGGAAGCTTTGGACAAATTCAAAGTGTTCAAAGACGAAGTTGAGAACCAACTAAACGCTAAAATAAAAGTTGTACGATCAGATCGCGGGGGAGAGTATTATGGTAGGCATGCCCCTTATGGGCAAATTCCATGACCTTTTGCTAAGTTTCTCTATGGGAATGGAATTGTTGCCCAGTATTCAATGCCTGGTGAACCTCAACAAAATGGCGTGGCTGAACGCCGAAAACGCACACTTATGGACATGGTGCGAAGCATGCTCAGTCATGCAAGTTTACCAATCAGCCTATGGATGGAGGCATTAAAGACTGCCGCACATGTGCTAAATATCGCTCCTACTAAAGCGGCACCGAACACACCTTACGAGATGTGAACGCGAAAGAAACCGAGCTTGAATTACTTACGTGTATGGGGCTGTCCCGCTGAGGCTAGAATTTTCAATCCACAACTTAAGAAATTAGATCCAAAGACAGTTAGTTGTTTCTTTATTGGATACCCTCATAGGGGAAAGGGATATCGTTTCTATTGTCCGGGTCACACCACCAAGTATGTGGAGACTCGACAAGCAGTGTTTTTTGAGGATAATGAAGCCACCAAAATAAGGGAGATCAATCTTGAGGAGACACGGGTGTGTGTTCCATCCCCGACTATCCAAGAGATTGTTTTGCCACTACAAAGTGTAGTGACGTCTCATGCTAATCCTCAATCTAGTACTTCAGGTCCTGAGGCCGATGGTGATCCTGAAACTAATGTCAATCCAGAAGGTGAAGAGGATCACCAGTCGGGTAATGAAGATGACCCTCAGAACAATGATGCTCCTCCACCACCTCCTCCTGTGGGCAGGCCACGTCGTGAGAGAAAGAAAGCCATATCATATGATTATATCACATACTTGCTTGAGGATATGAATGATCTGGGAAAGGTGGAGGATCCAACCTCTTATAAGGAAGCCATTAAAAGCGAAAATTCGTCCAAGTGGTTGGTTGCCATGGAAGACGAGTTGAAGTCTATGGGCTCAAACGATGTTTGGGACTTAGTAGAAGTTCCCGATGGAGCTAAGAAAGTAGGCTGCAAGTGGGTCTACAAAGCCAAGTACGATTCCAAAGGGAATGTCGAACAGTTCAAGGCAAGGCTAGTGGCAAAAGGGTATAGACAAAGAGAAGGCATTGATTATAAGCAAACCTTCTCTCATGTGTCAACCAAGGATTCTTTTAGAATCATAATGGCATTAGTAGCTCATTACGACCTAGAACTACACCAAATGGATGTTAAAACGGCATTTCTGAATGGAGACTTAAAAGAAAACGTTTACATGGCTCAGCCAGAAGGCTTTGTTGTGGAAGGAAAGGAACATTTAGCATGTCGTCTAAAGAAATCAATTTATGGCTTGAAGCAAGCTTCAAGAGAGTGGCACCTCAAGTTTGATAAAATTATCAAAACTTTTGGTTTCACCGAAAATGTTGTGGACAACTGCATATACGTTAAGTTTAAAGGCAGTAGGTTCACATTTTTAGTCCTATACGTTGATGACATATTGTTGGCATGTAGCGATAAGGATACGCTGCATGAGACCAAGAATTTTCTGTCATCCAATTTTGATATGAAAGATCTTGGTGAAGCCTCGTATGTCCTCGGCATCGAGATTCACCGAGATAGGTCCAGAGGAACGTTAGGACTATCTCAAAAGGCATACTTTGAGAGAGTACTGAAAAAATTCAATATGCATAAGTGCTCATCCTCACCTGCTCCTATAGTTAAGGACGATAAGTTTGGGACATTTCAATGTCCGAGGAACCAGTGTGAAACTGATCAGATGAAGTCGGTTCCTTATGCTTCAGCTGTCGAAAGTATCATGTATGCTCAAGTGTGTACACGCCCAGATTTATGTTTTATAACCGGGATGCTTGGCAGATACCAATCTAATCCAGGACCGGACCACTGGAAGGCCGCAAAGAAAGTATTGCGTTATATGCAAGGAACTAAGGATTTCATGCTTACATATAAAAGAACTGATAACCTAGAAATTGTTGGTTATTCGGACTCTGATTTTGCCGGGTGTGTGGATAGTAAGAGATCCACATCAGGTTATATATTCACACTCGCGGGAGGAGCTATATCGTGGAAAAGCTCCAAACAAACGTTAACTGCTGGATCTACGATGCAAGCAGAATTTGTAGCATGTTATGAGGCCACCGGGCAGGCTGTATGGCTAAACAATTTTATTCCCGGACTGGTTGACAGCATATCTAAACCAATTTTATTGTACTGCGATAATGAACCCGCAGTTTTCTATACGAGTAACAACAGGTCAAGTAGTGCTGCCAGACACATTGACATAAAGTATCGTGTTGTGAAAGATAGAATCCAGGATCAGACAATTGATGTTAAACATATAAGAACGAAGCATATGCTTGCAGATCTGCTAACAAAAGGCTTACCACCCAGTATTTTTTGTGAGCATGTTGTCGGCATGGGATTACTGGAAGCCTTATGATTCTGGAATAAGAGGACCATTAAAATAAACCACTCCCCAATTACCAAAACGTTTTTCATTTCGAAATAGGCGGGTGTGCTATAAGTGTTGAGGTTCTATGGCGTTTCGAGCTGTTGTAACACCTCACTTTGGTACATCATTCCTATGTAGAATGGGCAAATGAAGTTAAGCCTAACGATCAAGGGGGAGAGTGCTGGTTTTGATCTGACGGCTTAACAGGCAGTTAGATCTATTAGTCTAACATAATTTTTTTAAGGGGATAACGATAAGTGAAGGGGTCCACATACCACCGTACGCGAGCCTCGATCAGAACTAACGCGCCCTGATCGGGGGCGCCCAAAAACCAACTCAGGTTTTGGGTCCCCTGTCGCCAACGCCACATAAAAGGATACGGAAGAGAGCTGGCCACCTGCGAGATCACAATTCACGTAAGGTTTACTCTCCTCCCAATATTCTCACCCATCTGATCAGGGGGAGCGCTGCAGCGACGGGAAGACCCAAGCCAGCCGCCGCTGCTGTCCCCGGCCAGTGCCAGTGGCGTCCTGAAGGAAACAGGACGTCAAGGAGAACCTCTGCTTCGACTACATCACCCTTGCATCACGCCTACACCGAGCAGGCGATCATGTCCACTCCCGTGACATGTAAAGGATCCCTAAACCCTTCTCTGTTCATATCAATCAGGTGTTCTAGTTGCAATCAATTCCTACTAATGACATCCTATAGATGCATAATTAATCCAACAAAGACTGCATAACATGTATATATTTTGGTGTTTGACTGTGTGAGTTTGGTCTCTGTAGTGTGGTAGGTTAAATACTGAAAATCAGCAGCTAAATCGCCTTGTGAGATTCCATTGATAGTTGTCATGGAGAGCTGTAATAGTCAATCGTTCTTTGATTTTTCTCCCATTTCTTCCCGTTCTTGCCTAAGCATCACATGGAGTCCACATGCAATAACTTTTCTGCATCTTTACAACGATTATTTACTAATATTTCAGCTGTTTATACTGAATGCAGTTGATGGAATATTACGACCTGTTAGACAAAGCAGATGAATGTGAGGATCCACACATGCGTATGGTATATGCTTGTGAGTTTGCCCTTTCCTCACCTGCAACTCTACTCTAATGCAATATTCTGGCTGACTGAGCTTTGAGCCCTACTTTTCAGCTACATGGGCCTTGTCAGCCTACTTAGCCTACCACTGTACGTGGAAGCCTTTCAATCCCATCGTTGGAGAGACGTGTGAGATGGTTAACCACCAGGATATTACATTTATTGCTGTGCAGGTTAGTGATGAATGTGAAATAATATTGCAATTGCAAAAACAAGCTGAATTAACTTTGGGGATGGTCATCATACTAGGAAGTGTTTTTTATCCGCAGTTGCTACCTTTTCACTGCCCACCAATGAACAAGTGTATGGTTTACATACAGATGCACCATCTCACTCTTATTACCTTTTTGTTAATCAGCCATGTTAATTCTGCATTTTGTTTACTGTATTTCTTTTAGTCTTTTTTTTCATCAATTTTATTTTCATAGGTAAGCCACATCCTCCGATGGGTGTAGCTCACTGTGAGAACGATCAATTTACTTACAACATCACATCAAAGTTGAAGACAAAGTTCTTGGAAAACTCAGTGGCAGTGTATCTTGGAAGGTTATTGATTGAGATGTAATTATTTGTATGGATATATTTGTGTCTGAAAGCTGCTGTAAAAGCTGATGGTCAAAATAAAAAAATTGTTTTCAAGGTTCTATAGAAACCATTTATGTTTATCTAACTCCTGAACGTGTTTCTTCATCACAGGACTAGAGTGACACTTGCCAAATCCGGTGTCGTGCTAGAACTGGTACCACCGCTGGCCAAGATCAACAACTTGATATTTGGGTGCACATGGATAGACTCCTTTGGAGAGATGGTCTTGATAAATCCGACAACTAGAGACAAAGCTGTGCTGTATTTCCAGCCATGCAGCTGGTTTAGATATGTTAGCATCGACTGTCTTCTTCAGTTTAGTTTATATAGTTTCATTCATATGTTCTTTTTCTGCTGATCGTTATCTCCCATGACAACGCGACGCTGTTTGCATCGGCATCCCTAGGACCGGTGCCATCCAAGATGACCGCCACACTTTTGACCATTGTCCAGACCAGTCATGACATCCCCTCAAAGTGCAGCAGGATGACAAAGGGGGATCCGTCCTCTCACCATAGTTTGGCCCTTACGCCGTGTTGTCTCTCCGTGCTTGACGTGAGTCACAGTGTGCCAAAAAAGGTTGTGTAAATCAAGAACAATTCTAGCCAATTAAGCGCAGCAGTATGTCATTTCCTTCGAGTGAGGCAAAAATTGTGCTGGATTTTAGAGAATAGCACATTCTCGACAATGATAACGCAAGATCCGATCACATAATATGGTTCTTTTAAGGGATAAATATATTTTTCCTCCTCGAACTCTTATGAGAGTTTAGAAATCATCCCTCAACTCAAAACCGGATAGTTTTCGTCCCTCAACTATCAAAACCGGATAGCTCTCGTCCCTCAGCCCGCTTCGGGCGGTTTTCGTCCGCCATGAACGGTAAACTGATGAACAGTAAATTCGAAAAAATAGCAGAATTTTTTTAAAAAAAACTGAAAAATTGTGGGATCAAAGTTCCTCGGGTGCGCAAGGTGCGTAAATTTTTTCATATTGTTTGGATATTCCAGGTGCTTATGAGAAAGAAAAAAATATAAATATGTACGTCGATGAACAGCAAATTAAAAAAATTAGTAGGGTGTATGGGTGTGCAAGGTGCGTGCATATTTTCATGCTCAAATGACATAGGAGGAGCTCTAGCAAAAAAAAAAGTGCACTTTTACAAAGTTTCTTTCCCAGCCAATTATTGTTTTTTTGCCACGAGCTCCCACAATGTCCAAACACCATGAAATTTTGCAGACACATTGAGCACCCGAGCATCTTGTATGTCAACATTTTTCATATTTTTTGAATTTGTTTTCTATTTTTTTCGAATTTACTGTTCACCGGCGTACATATTTATGGTTCTTCCGTTGTCACGAGCTCCTGGAATGTCTAAATAGAAAAAAAAACACACCTCTTGCACCCGAGGAACTTTGATCCCACAATTTTCCAGATGTTTTTGACATTTTTGCTTTCTTTTTGAATTTTCTGTTCATCGGTTTACTATTCATGCGGACAAAAATCGCCCGAAGCGGCGTGAGGGACGAAAACTATCTGGTTTTGATAGTTGAGGGACGAAAACTATCCGGTTTTGAGTTGAGGAACGATTTCTAAACTCTCGGAAGAGTTCGAGGATGAAAAATATACTTATCCCTTCTTTTAATCGGGGAAACCATGACTTGTGAGGATTAGCTATGCTTTCTTGATGTTTCTAGCTGTGTGCATATTTAGAAACATAAATTTGCAAATTTTGTCTTGTCAATATTGCAACATCTGTACCATCGGAATAAGGAAGCTCAAAGATTTGGAGGCAACAAATCTCTTTTGTTATATTTATGAGCCAGTAGTTTGGGTTTTCAATCCTCTCCACCTGCATCTTTAATTTTTATATCATCTATCAGTCTGGAATCATCGTTTCCTTGGCTAACTTCTATAGGTATAATCTATACACGAATTTTGGTCCAACCATTTGTTAACTACAGCAGTCTGGAATTATCACTTTCTTGATGTTAACTGTAAATGAAATTGTTATTTTACGTAACTCAAATTTTGGTCCAACCATGTTCATCAAGGAAGCCTTTTTTTCATTTTTCTTTAGCCATTACTGACTCCGGATTGTGATAAGAGATCAATTGTTTCGGGCTGTTCTGAACAACAGATTTATTACTGGGACTGTACTATAAACTCTTAATTTTGCCTCTAAAAGTAAATTTCATTCATCTGCAAAAGTAGTGCAGTGTGTAACCCTGTAGGCGTTGAACTAGATACTAATCCAAGCAAGGCTGTAAGGAAGATAATGGAGGTTTTGATCTGCCGTGAGGTCATGCAATGCTTCTCTATTCCCATTTCAGTTCTAATTACTTCCAAAACATTGCATGGATTCTTGTTGTTTAATTACAAGTAAGTTGTGTGCTCTATTTAATAAGGTGCTTGTCTTTTTGCCTGATACAAATGATTTTAGCTAATAGTACACATCTTCGCAGGTACCATGATAATCATTCATCCGAGATCTTCTTATAAAGCAATTCAGTTTAGGAACTTAGATTTAGCAATTACTCCCTCTTACTCCCGCTGTCTGGTTACTTGCAGCTTTGGCGACCGCTTAGCCGCCTCCAGGACCGGGATGCCATCTCTGCCTCCACCGCCGACCTCCGCTCTATGGCGGTTCGTTTGTCGCCGCCGCCTCCTCCGCCACCCCCCGAGCCGGATAGGGGCCGGGCGCGTTCTCCGGCCTCCCCCGGCCGTTCTTTTTTTTTTGTTTGGGCTTGTTGAGCTGTGCCCTCAGCAAAACTTTTTGTACTTCTTGTCGTGAGACTTGGGTGTGTGAGTTGTGGACTAGTCCTTGTATGGTTGCTCTGTGACGGTTTGCTTTATTTATAAAACAGGGCGAAAGCCTTTTTCGGTAAATATAAGTCTTTTTAGAGATTTCAATAAGAGACTACATACGGAGTATTTGACATGTCATGAAGTGTGTAGTACGCCACTCACAAAATGCATAGTTTTCATCCAGCTGATTTGGCTGAAATAATCCGTACATTGATGTTTTATCACCTCCTGAATTTGCAACTTGTGCGGTTTCCTGCATAGTATTGTTCAGGTTACTACCATTAGTCCATTGAGTGAAGGCTAGCTGTTGTTCTTTGATGGCCAAACTGAGAGAGTGAATCAGTGTTTGAAGGTTTATCTCAGGACTATGGCTTTTAATGAACTCAAGAAGTGGTGTTCATGGCTGGATGTGGCTGAATGGTGGTTTAACACCTCCTATCACACTGCTACTAAATTCACCCCTTTCAAGTGTTTGTATGGCTTTTCTCCTCCCCAAATTGGTGAGGTTTCTATACCTGGCCCTATTGACACAGAGGCACTATCATTCCTACAACAGAAAGTGCAAATACATCAACTGTTGAAACACAACTTACTTGTAGCTCAACAGAGGAAGAAGAAATATGCACACAAAAATAGGACAAACAGGAAGGAGAAATGATATACTTAAAAATGCAACATTACAGATTAGCAGCTTCTGGCCTAAGGGCATGACTCAAATTGGCCACTAAATTCTATGGACCATATAGAATACTACAGAAGATTGGTAACTCATACAAACTACTACCTCCTGCCAATGTACAGATACACAATGTCTTTCATGTGAGTCAACTGAAAAGACACTTGGGACCTAATGTTGTTCCTGCTCTGGGCTTGCCACTTGTGGATGCTACTGGCAAAATCAAGGTCTCCCCTGTGTTGGTGCTGGATAGTACTAGAGCAGTTCCTCGGCCTTCAAAATTGGCCACTCAATGGTTGGTCGGTGGTTAAACATGTCCCCAAAAGAGGCAACTTGATGCACTGGTTAAACATGGACTCCGAAGGCTTCCAGACGTTGCCATACCCAAGGTAGATGGACGCATTGACTACAACCGTGTGGGTAGTTGGTCGGCTGACATGCAGGCCACAGGCGGACACCGAGCAGACGCACGGCGAGTCCGTCTCGTGTTGGTGTGGACGCAAATCCGGTGCAAATATGGGCTGAGAATGTGTTCAAACAGAGAGGGAGCAGACGGATTTTGGGTTTGCATCGGCGCGTTGGGCCGGCGTTTTCGTTTGTTTCGACCCAAACCGGACACACGCGGATAATTTGGGTCGGCGCATTGAAAAGTTGTCCTTACTATGAAAATAATCATTGATGGTTAGACAAAAGCTGGTTTATTTTTACGAGCATTTCTATAAGCATCTTTCATTGTACATGGTCTAATAGATGTGCCTCTACGACGGCATTATGTATGATGATGCGCAAGCATCTGAGCAAGAAACGGATTAACTGTATACAATACAGGAGGCTAGCTAATAGTACAACACTTGGAAACGTGCATGCTTCGTAGTACTGCTACAGTATGAACTAAAGATTAGAAAGCACGCTCGTCCATCTCGAGCTGTCCACTGGCGGACTCCTCCTCGTCGTCGCCAACGTACAGGTACGGGTTCTTCTCCACCGGATGGAAGTTGTAGAAGACGAAGACATAGAAGGCGAAGCTGGCGGCCTCGACGGCGACGTTGACGCCCCACTGGTACTTGTAGTTGAGCACGGCGAGGAAGGCGGAGACGATGATCCGGGTGAAGTAGAGGTAGCCGACAACGACGATGTAGAAGCGCTTGAAGAGGGTGAGCTTGTGGAGGTTGCGCGCCGCCTTGCCGTCGGTCTTGGAGGCCTCGCGCAGGCCCCGGATGGACCAGATGATGGGGAAGAAGACGGCGCAGCAGCAGATGACGTCCACCAGCAGGAACACGTGGTTCCACACCACCCAGTCCCGCCCCGTCGGCCCCGTCTCCCCGATCACCACCAGCACCAGGTTCTCGATCACTTGCAGCGGGATCACTATCATCAGCACGTTCTTCTCCCGCTCCTGCATGCCAATTCACGAATCAGATTTAAAAGATGACCGATGTTGCATTGCGTGATTGAGAATTGAAAAGATGATCGACGGTGTTGAATTCCAAAAATCAGTGACCTGGAGGTAGGGCTTGAGAAAGGACCAGCCGGTGCCGATGAGCACGATGACGGTGAAGAGCAGGACGCCCTTGAAGAAGCCGAAGACGTAGAAGGCGACGTCCCAGCCGTGCGGCGTGCCCGTGGACTCCACGTACCACGTGTCCTCCGCCGCGCACGCCATCTTGAGCGCCTTGAACAGCAGCAGCGCGCCCATCACCACGTGGATCCGCTCCGCCGCCGCGCGCTTCCGCAGGCACGTCCACACCCACACCGCCAAGAACACGAAGTACACCACCGACACCACGGTGTAGATGTTGGGCAGCGGCTGGAGCCCCACGGGGAGGTAGTCCCTCAGCCCGTCGGGGACGCCGCCCCGCACGTTGTACATCTCGGTGCGCACGTCCATGGTCACCTCCGCGCCCTCCTGGCAGTTGTTGAACACCACCGCGTACTCGTCGGGGTCGTCGATGCTCAGGATGCTGGTGGCGCCTCCAGGCGGCACGTCGCTCAGCCGGATCATCGGGACGGCGAACCCGCTCGTGAGCACGCAGAAGCTGCCGCCTCCGGGGTCGGCGGCGGCGTACTGGGACGCGTTGTTGATCTTCGGGAACTGCGCTCCCGAGATGAGGACGAATCCCATGAGGGTGGGATCGACTCCGTTGAGGCGTGACCCTGGCCGGAGGTTCCATGCCGAGCGGCGGATGGAGAGGGCGGCCTTGCCGCCTCGCGCGAAGCCAAACTGCTCGAAGAGGATCAGGGGACGCGCGTCCGACACGATGAGCGTTGTCCTGATCTCGGCATGGGTTGCCCGCGCAAGGAAGAGGACGACCGCGAAGGCGACGGTGACCGCGACCGAGGTGCCCATGGAGCTGGTGCGCATGTCATGCAACGCTGTGGATTAATCGTCGTTTTTGCTGCATTTTACTTTTCCAATTCGGGGATAGGATTGGCCAGCGCATGCATGGGCGTGCGCGTGGGAAGGACAAGCGGCATCTCGGTGACCATGGCGTGTTTTAGGGAGGACCATGAGAGCGCGGGCGCGAATGGAGAAGGCTGACATTGTTTCTTTCTGCTCCCGTTTTGGCAATGTCTTGCACTCACGGCAATACGGTAAAGGGCCTCTAGATTTTTTTTTCTTTTCTTGAACAAAACTCGAGTGCCCGTTCATTCAGGCCACTGATGGGCTAGCCTTATTTTGGGCTTTGCCGGTAAAATATGTCTGTTCACAAGCGTAGATCTGTGAAACAAGATCCTAGTAGGTTTCCAAAAACTTTTTTTCACGAACAAAAGAAAAACCGGAAACAAAAAAACAAAAAAGAAACAAGAAAAATGATAAAATCGTGCTTCTTGCAAAAGCAAATTCGCGCCTTCATGACAGCAAATATGTGATTCTTGTGGAAGTTCATATTTTTATGCTTCTCGTGGAAGCCAAACATGTGCTTTTCACGAGAAGCAAATATGTGCTTCTTATGGAAGCATTTTTTTCAGATAAGATTTTCCTCGCATAAGCAAATATGTACCTCCACAAGAAGCGAATATGTGTTTCTCGTGAAAGCATAGTTTTTTTTCCTTTCGAAGAAGCACAGTACTCGTGAAAGCAAATCAGTGCCTCCACGAGAAGCAAATATATGCTTCTCTTGGAGAATAATTCTTTTTCCCCTAGTCCCTAGACAGTTGTGATTTTCACATAAGCAAATATGTGTCTTCATTAGAAGTTAATTTATGCTTTTCATGAAAGCATAATTGTTTTTTGGCTAAAAAGATTTTGGGCATTTTTTCCTCCAAAATCTACAGAAAACCGGGCGATGTCCAAAAGGCCAAAAAGCAAAGAAAAAACTCATCTAAAACTTGAAAATGCATATGGATAAATAAAAAAAATTCAAAAGAAGCACCCAACACACAACATGTGTCGTCTATTGAACGCACCACTTGACATGCTCCAGACCATTAAAAATGACTCTTGGAGGTACCCACGAAGGGTGACCTCCAGTTAGTTGCTCACATTGGCTCCTTAACGGTACAAATCGCACACCAGACTCGAGTCTATGTTCAAACGCCCAACCCTCCTAAGCGTACTACTTTGCTTTTGCTACCGGTTTTTTCGAAGCTTCCTGCCCGGTTTTGAGAAGCTTCCAGTCCTTTTTTAGCTGGTCTTTTCTCGGCATTTTCTGGCATATTTTATTTCTTTATTTTGTTTCCTTTTTTTAAATAGTTTTTTGATTAAAATATTAAAAAATCCTGTTTTTGAAAATGAGAATCAATTTTCACACTCACGAATTTCCCAATTTCTTGATTATTTCTAAAATTCACAAAAGTTTTGAAAAATCATGAACTTATGCTTAAATTCTTGAAAGTTTTTTGACTTCATGAACATATTTTAATATGTGAACTATTTTACAAATTCATGAACGTTTTTTCAAATCTGTGAACTTTTTTCAAAATCATGATTTTTTCCAAATTAATGAAAAAAATTGTGAATCTGTAATTATTTTAAAATGGGACAAACACTTTTTTGAATTTGTAAACTTTTTATAAATCCACGAAATTCTTTATAATTTGTGAATTTTTTAATTTCGGGAAGTTTTTTTAATTTACAAACATTTTGTGAATTCATGAATATTTCGTCAAACTTATGACCATTTTACAAATGTGCAAACATTTTTTTTCAAATTCATGAACATTTTTTTATTTGTAACAATTTTCAAGTCTGCTTTTAAGTTCACCTTTTGCTAATTCATGTTAAATTTTCAGAATGTATGACTGCTTTAATATAGAAAACCATATTCTGGTTTTTCCAACCGTAAACAGCAGCTGCTAAAAGCCCAGAAAAGAAATGAGCATTCAGACATTACGAAATCAGTTGGAGTCATCTTTCGAGCACACTACTCGGCCGTGAGCGGCATAGCGACTTTTTGGCACCTCAAGTGCCAATTAGGAGCTCTCGTGTACTATATCCCTAAAACCTCATGAGGTGGTATATAGATCATTGAGAAATCAGGAGGGCCACATGAGATGATCATCAAAGAAATTAGAGCTCGTATAGCTAATTTTGATCTTTGTAATTATGTTCACGAGAGTGGGAGCTCGAACTATGAAAGCTAAGTTTGTGATATCATTAGCTCAGGGTAGACTTGTTTGGCTTTAGAGCCTCATGATTCTTCCATCATCCCTGTATATCTTATCTTTGAGTAATAAAAAGTCCCTAGAAATAGTGAGGTCTACCTGTCTCGAAAAAAGTGAGGATATATTCTCATGCATGTCTTCTTCTTCGTCATACCGCTCTCTTCCGCCTTCTTTCTCCTTTACCACCATCAACATGTTTGTCACCATTGGCTATCCTTCTTGTCCAAGCTACTTGTTTCGTTGAGGTGCCACTGTCCCGGCCATCCCTCTAAATCTTCATCCCCCTTCTCAAGCGTTATGACCGTTCCGACACCAGCACACGTAAATCCCATGTCTCGCCTTCCTGGGTGATGCCACGACCTCCGCATCTAAGGCTCGAGGTTGCATAGTATTCAAATTGATTGAATTAAAGAAAATATGTTGCATTAGGAATAACAAAACCGAAAGGTAAATGTATGTGTCCAAAAAAAGTTAGACATACATGGATCCATTGAAACGGAAGATGTCAGGGAGGCTCTTTGGGATGATATGTGGATTGGGAAGATTGACACATGTGATGCCTTTACCATGGAGTGTATTTGTCAATATCTTGACCTCTTGACCCTTTCGTGACATGTCGAGCTTCACGGGGAGATCGAGGATGACATCACTTGAGTTGGTTGGCAAACCAAGAGTACTCAACGGCTTAGAGAAGAGATGTTGGGAGAATCGTCGTTTGTGCACCCTGTGCAGGAGAGCTGGTGAGATTGCGCCCCACTTGTTTTTCAAGTGTCGTTACACTTAGAGTTTGGAGAACGATCAAGGACTAGCTCAGGTTGACGACGTTCGACCCCTATAGTTTTTTTTATGGATTGGACCTCTCTAGGTGGATGAGCTACGGGTAGGTCCGTGTCTATTGGATGCCATGTCGGATCCCAACACGGCGAACGAAAGACAACGGCCTCATTCACTATGCTTGTTAGCTGGGTGTGTGAAACCAGAGGAACGTTGTGTCTTTCGAAAGAAATCTACACTGCCATACTACAGTTTGAAGTTCGTCCAAGGCGAGGCTAAGATTTAGATCACCGTGGGGATTAAGCATCTATGTTTCCATTATGCTGCCGGAGTAGTTGTTTTGTTGTTTTCTTTTATGATGTGCTCGTTGAGCGATAACTCTTAGCACTTACTCTTTAACTAGATGATACCCCGTGCGTTGCTGCGGAAATTCAAGCCAAAAAATTTAGATAGAAAACTAATAATTTATAGACAATTATGAGATAACTTCTTGTGGGGAACACACTTACGTAAAGCTTCTGGCCAACTAATTACTTTGATGTGCCTACGTTGTCTTTTGCGTTTCTGGTTCTGTACAATCCTGAGTGACATTATGCATTTCTTACCATGACACAAAGACATGTGTGCATTCTCCCTTACCTAACATCTCAATGTTGTAGACCAGTCACCAATAGGGAAACAAATTTAGAATCTATTATGATAATTAGTTATGGACTGAACATGGTGGAAATGAGTAAAAAAAATCCAGAATTTGGAAGATAATATGATTGACTTGATGGTGTCTGCAACTACCACTTTGGTTAGAAGAATATTTTTTATCATATTGTTCTGTGCATACCTATGAGACCAAAAGACCGGTGAACAAAAAAATATTAGGAGTCTAGCAAGAAGACTGAAAGAGGTTCACTTAGAATATATTCATAAAGCTCTGCTGTGTAGACTACATATTCTCCTAACTCCTGATGTAAAAAAAAACTTGAGAATGAGAAAGAGGGACATCTCTAACACTTTATGATAGTAATATGAATGGTTGCTACCAATATAAATTTTAGCTTTCTTATGATAAGAAGAAAAAAATCTTTAGATCAAAGATCCAAAAATGAATGTCAAAAAATAACATTGCAGAAACAACATGAGATGGGATTATCCTTGACTACATCCCAAAGATCAGGTCAACCTCACATGCAGTGTGTTTGAAATTCCATGAAATACCTTGCCGACATGACAAAACAAAAGATCTGTAGAAACAACATGAGAAGGAGTGAGTTCATTTTAGCAGATTAATGCAGCCCCAAGATCTTGATGTTGTTGCTTAAATGGAAATAAAGAGTACTAATAAGAAAGGTAAAAAAATCAATTTACAAAATCAATCTAAATGAACTGCAATAGCACACGAACCGTCCAACTGTGTATTGTTGGGAAACGTAGTAATTTCAAAAAATTTCCTACGCACACGCAAGATCATGGTGATGCATAGCAACGAGGGGAGAGTGTGATCTACGTACCCTAGTAGATCGACAACGGAAGCGTTTGGTTGATGTAGTCGTACGTCTTCACGGCCCGACCGAACAAGCACCGAAACTACGGCACCTCCGAGTTTTAGCACACGTTCAGCTCGATGACGATCCCCGGACTCCGATCCAGCAAAGTGTCGGGGAAGAGTTCCGTCAGCACGACGGCGTGGTGACGATCTTGATGTACTACTGTCGCAGGGCTTCGCCTAAGCACCGCTACAATATTATCGAGGACTATGGTGGCAGGGGGCGCCGCACACGGCTAAGAATAAGATCATGTGGATCAACTTGTGTGTCTCTGGGGTTCCCCTGCCTCCGTATATAAAGGATCAAGGGGGGGTGCGGCCGACCTAGGAGAGGCGTGCCAGGACGAGTCCTACTCCCTCTCGGAGTAGGATCCCCCCAATCCTAGTTGGAATAGGATTCGCGGAGGGGGGGAAAGAGAGAGGGGGCCGGCCCCCTCTCCTTGTCCTATTCGGACCAACGGAGGGGAGGGGCGCGCGGCCCATCTTGGGCTGCCCCTTCTCTTTTCCACTAAAGCCCACTAAGGCCCATATAGCTCCCAGGGGGTTCCGGTAACCTCCGGGTACTCCGGTAAAATCCCGATTTCACCCGGAACACTTCCGATATCCAAACATAGGCTTCCAATATATCAATCTTTATGTCTCGACCATTTCGAGACTCCTCGTCATGTCCGTGATCACATCCGGGACTCCAAACAACCTTCGGTACATCAAAACGTATAAACTCATAATATAACTGTCATCGAAACCTTAAGCGTGCGGACCCTACGGGTTCGAGAACAATGTAGACATGACAAAGACACGTCTCCGGTCAATAACCAATAGCAGGACCTGGATGCCCATATTGGCTCCTACATATTCTACGAAGATCTTTATCGGTCAGACCGCATAACAACATACGTTGTTCCCTTTGTCATCGGTATGTTACTTGCCCGAGATTCGATCGTCGGTATCCAATACCTAGTTCAATCTCGTTACGGCAAGTTTCTTTACTCGTTCCGTAATACATCATCTCGCAACTAACTTATTAGTTGCATTGCTTGCAAGCCTTAAGTGATGTGCATTACCGAGAGGGCCCAGAGATACCTCTCCGACGATCGGAGTGACAAATCCTAATCTCGAAATATGTCAACCCAACATGTACCTTTGGAGACACCTGTAGAGCACCTTTATAATCACCCAGTTACGTTGTGACGTTTGGTAGCACACAAAGTGTTCCTCCGGCACACGGGAGTTACATAATCTCATAGTCATAGGAACATGTATAAGTCATGAAGAAAGCAATAGCAACATACTAAACGATCGGGTGCTAAGCTAATGGAATGGGTCATGTCAATCAGATCATTCAACTAATGATGTGATCCCGTTAATCAAATAACAACTCTTTGTCCATGGTTAGGAAACATAACCATCTTTGATTAACGAGCTAGTCAAGTAGAGGCATACTAGTGACACTCTGTTTGTCTATGTATTCACACATGTATTATGTTTCCGGTTAATACAATTCTAGCATGAATAATAAATATTTATCATGAAATAAGGAAATAAATAATAACTTTATTATTGCCTCTAGGGCATATTTCCTTCAGTCTCCCACTTGCACTAGAGTCAATAATCTAGTTCACATCGCTATGTGATTAACACCAATAGTTCACATCTTTATGTGATTGGTTCACATCTCCATCTGACTAACACCCAAAGGGTTTACTAGATTCAATAATCTAGTTCACATCGCTATGTGATTAACACCCAAAGAGTGATCATGTTTTGCTTGTGAGAGAAATTTAGTCAACGGGCCTGCCAAATTTAGATCCGTATGTATTTTGCAAAACTCTATGTCTACAATGCTCTGCACGGAGCTACTCTAGCTAATTGCTCCCACTTTCAATATGTATCCAGATTGAGACTTAGAATCATCTGGATCAGTGTCAAAAACTTGCATCGACATAACCCTTTATGACGAACCTTTTTGTCACGTCCATGATCGAGAAACATATCCTTATTTCACTAAGGATAATTCTGACCGTTGTCCAGTGATCTACTCCTAGATCACTATTGTACTCCCTTGCCAAATTAGTGCAGGGTATACAATAGATCTGGTATACAGCATGACATACTTTATAAAACCTATGGCCAAGGCATTGGGAATGACTTTCATTCTCTTTCTATCTTCTGCCGTGGTCGGGCTTTGAGTCTTACTCAACTTCACACCTTGAAATACAGGCAAGAACTCTTTCTTTGACTGCTCCATTTTGAACTACTTCAAAATCTTGTCAAGGTATGTACTCATTGAAAAAACTTATCAAGCATCTTGATCTATCTCTATAGATCTTGAAGCTCAATATGTAAGCAGCTTCACCGAAGTCTTTCTTTGAAAAACTCCTTTCAAACACTCCTTTATGCTTTACAGAATAATTCTACATTATTTCCGATCAACAATATGTCATTCACATATACTTATCAGAAAATGCTGTAGTGCTCCCACTCACTTTTTTTGTAAATATAGGCTTCACCGCAAGTCTGTATAAAACTATATGCTTTGATCAACTCATCAAAGCGTATATTCCAACTCCGAGATGCTTGCACCAGTCCACAGATGGATCGCTGGAGTTTGCACATTTTGTTAGCACCTTTCGGATTGACAAAACCTTCTGGTTGCATCATATACAACTCTTCTTTAATAAATTCATTAAGGAATGCAGTTTTGTTTATCCATTTGCCAGATTTCATAAAATGCGGCAATTACTAACATGATTCGGACAGACTCAAGCATAGATACGAGTGAGAAACTCTCATCATAGTCAACACCTTGAACTTGTCGAAAACCTTTTGCGACAATTCTAGCTTTGTAGATAGTAACACTACTATCAGCGTCCGTCTTCCTCTTGAAGATCCGTTTATTCTCAATTGCTTGTCGATCATCGGGCAAGTCAACCAAAGTCCATACTTTGTTCTCATACATGGATCATATCTCAGATTTCATGGCCTCAAGCCATTTATCGGAATCTAGGCTCATCATCGCTTCCTCATAGTTCGTAGGTTCGTCATGGTCAAGTAACATGACCTCCAGAATAGGATTACCGTACCACTCTGGTGCGGATCTCACTCTGGTTGACCTACGAGGTTTGGTAGTAACTTGATCCGAAGTTACATGATCATCATCATCATTATCTTCCTCACTAATTGGTGCAGGAGTCACAGTAACAAATTTCTGTGATGAACTACTTTCCAATTATGGAGCAGGTACAGTTACCTCATCAAGTTCTACTTTCCTCCCACTCACTTCTTTCGAGAGAAACTCCTTCTCCAGAAAGTTTCCGAATTTAGCAACAAAATTCTTGCCTTCGGATCTGTGATAGAAGGTGTACCCAACAGTAACTTTTTGGGTATCCTATGAAGACACACTTTTCCGATTTGGGTTTGAGCTTATCATGATGAAACTTTTTCACATAAGCATTGCAACCCCAAACTTTGAGAAACGACAACTTTGGTTTCTTGCCAAACCACAGTTCATACGGTGTCGTCTCAACAGATTTAGATGGTGCCCTTTTAACGTGAATGCAGCTGTCTCTAATGCATAACCCCAAAACGATAGTGGTAGATCGGTAAGAGACATCATAGATTGCACTATATCCAATAAAGTACGGTTATGACGTTCGGACACACCATTATGCTATGGTGTTCCATGTGGCATGAGTTTGTGAAACTATTCCACATTGTTTTAACTGAAGACCAAACTCGTAACTCAAATATTTGTCTCCGCGATCAAATCGTAGAAACTTTATTTTCTTGTCACGATGATTTTCCACTTCACTCTGAAATTGTTTGAACTTTTCAAATGTTTCAGACTTATGTTTCATCAAGTAGATATACCCATATCTGCTCAAATCATCTGTGAAGTTCAGAAAATAACGATACTTGCCGTGAGCCTTAACACTCATCGGACCGCATACATCAGTATGTGTTATTTCCAATAAGTCAGTTGCTCGCTCCGGAGAACGGAGTCTTAGTCATCTTGCCCATGAGGCATGGTTCGCAAGCATCAAGTGATTCATAATCAAGTGATTCCAAAATCCCATCAGCATGGAGTTTCTTCATGCGCTTTACACCAATATGACCTAAACGGCAGTGCCACAAATAAGTTGCACTATCATTATTAACTTTGCATCTTTTGGTTTCAATATTATGATTATGTGTATCACTATGATCGAGATCCAACGAACTATTTTCATTGGGTGTGTAACCATATAAGGTTTTATTTTCATGTAAACAGAACAACAATTTATTCTCTTACTTAAATGAATAACCGTATTACAATAAACATGATCAAATCATATTCATGCTCAACGCAAACACCAAATAACACTTATTCAGGTTCAACACTAATCCCGAAAGTATAGGGAGTGTGCGATGATGATCATATCAGTCTTGGAACCACTTCCAACACACATCGCCACTTCACCCTTAACTAGTCTTTATTCTGCAACTCCCGTTTCGAGTTACTAATCTTAGCAACTGAACTAGTATCAAATACTGAGGGGTTGCTATAAACACTAGTAAAGTACACACAAATAACATGTATATCAAATATACTTATGTTCACTTTGCCATCCTTCTTATCTGCCAATCACTTGGGGTAGTTCCGCTTCTAGTGACCAGTCCCTTTGCAGTAGAAGCACTTAGTTTCAGGCTTAGGACCAGACTTGGGCTTCTTCACTTGAGCAGCAACTTGCTTGCCGTTCTTCTTGAAGTTCCCCTTCTTCCCTTTGCCCTTTTCTTGAAACTAGTGGTTTTGTTAACCATCAACACTTGATGTTTTTCTTGATTTCTACCTTCATCGATTTCAGCATCACGAAGAGCTTGGGAATTACTTTTGTCATCCCTTGCATATTATAGTTCATCACGAAGTTCTACTAACTTGGTGATGGTGACTAGAGAATTCTGTCAATCACTCTTTTATCTGGAAGATTAACTCCCACTTGATTCAAGCGATTGTACTACCCAGACAATCTGAGCACATGCTCACTAGTTGAGCGATTCTCCTCCATCTTTTAGCTATAGAATTTGTTGGAGACTTCATATCTCTCAACTCGGGTATTTGCTTGAAATATTAACTTCAACTCCTGGAACATCTCATATGGTCCATGACGTTCAAAACGTCTTTGAAGTCCCAATTCTAAGCCGTTAAGCATGGTGCACTAAACTATCAAGTAGTCATCATATTGAGCTAGCCAAACGTTCATAACGTCTGCATCTGCTCCTGCAATAGGTCTGTCACCTAGCGGTGCATCAAGGACATAATTCTTCTGTGCAACAATGAGGATAAACCTCAGATCACGGATCCAATCCGCATCATTGCTACTAACATCTTTCAACACAATTTTCTCTAGAAACATATCAAAATAAACATATGAAAGCAACAACGCGAGCTATTGATCCACAATATAGATATGCTAATACTACCAGGACTAAGTTCATGATAAATTAAAGTTCAATTAATCATATTACTTAAGAACTCCCACTTAGATAGACATCCCTCTAATCCTCTAAGTGATTACGTGATCCAAATCAACTAAACCATGTCCGATCATCACGTGAGACGGAGTAGTTTCATTGGTGAACATCACTATGTTGATCATATCTACTATATGATTCACGCTCGACCTTTCGGTCTCCGTGTTCCGAGGCCATGTCTGTATATGCTTGGCTCGTCAAGTATAACCTGAGTATTCCGCGTGTGGAACTGTTTTGCGCCCATTGTATTTGAACGTAGAGCCTATCACACCCGATCATCACGTGGTGTCTCAGCACGAAGAACTTTCGCAAGGGTGCATACTCAGGGAGTAATGCTACCGTCAATCAAAGCAAGATAAGATGCATAAAAGATAAACATCACATGCAATCAATATAAGTGATATGATATGGCCATCATCATCTTGTGCCTGTGATCTCCATCTCCGAAGCACCGTCATGATCACCATCGTCACCGGCGCGACACCTTGATCTCCATCGTAGCATCGTTGTCGTCTCGCCAATCTTATGCTTCCACGACTATCGCTACCGCTTAGTGATAAAGTAAAGCATTACAGCGCGATTGCATTGCATACAATAAAGCGACAACCATATGGCTCCTGCCAGTTGCCGATAACTCAGTTACAAAACATGATCATCTCATACAATAAAATTCAGCATCATGTCTTGACCATATCACATCACAACATGCCTTGCAAAAGCAAGTTAGATGTCCTCTACTTTGTTGTTGCAAGTTTTACGTGGCTGCTACGGGCTTAAGCAAGAACCAATCTTACCTATGCATCAAAACCACAACAATAGTTTGTCAAGTTGGTGTCGTTTTAACCTTCGCAAGGACCGGGCGTAGCCACACTCGGTTCAACTAAAGTTGGAGAAACTGTCACCCGCAAGCCACCTATGTGCAAAGCACGTCGGGAGAACCGGTCTCGCGTAAGCATACGCGTAATGTCGGTCCGGGCCGCTTCATCCAACAATACCGCCGAACCAAAATATGACATGCTGGTAGGCAGTATGACTTATATCGCCCACAACTCACTTGTGTTCTACTCGTGCATATAACATCAAACCATAAAACCTAGGCTCTGATGCCACTGTTGGGGAACGTAGTAATTTCAAAAAAAATCCTACGCACACGCAAGATCATGGTGATGCATAGCAACGAGGGGAGAGTGTGATCTACGTACCCTAGTAGATCGACAACGGAAGCGTTTGGTTGATGTAGTCGTACGTCTTCACGACCCGACCGAACAAGCACCGAAATTACGGCACCTCCGAGTTTTAGCACACGTTCAGCTCGATGACGATCCCCGGACTCCGATCCAGCAAAGTGTCGGGGAAGAGTTCCATCAGCACGACGGCGTGGTGACGATCTTAATGTACTACTGTCGCAGGGCTTCGCCTAAGCACCGCTACAATATTATCGAGGACTATGGTGGCAGGGGGCGCCGCACACGGCTAAGAATAAGATCATGTGGATCAACTTGTGTGTCTCTGGGGTTCCCCTGCCTCCGTATATAAAGGATCAAGGGGGGGTGCGGCCGGCCTAGGAGAGGCGTGCCAGGACGAGTCCTACTCCCTCTCGGAGTAGGATCCCCCCAATCCTAGTTGGAATAGGATTCGCGGAGGGGGGGGAAGAGAGAGGGGGCCGGCCCCCTCTCCTTGTCCTATTCGGACCAACGGAGGGGAGGGGCGCGCGGCCCATCTTGGGCTGCCCCTTCTCTTTTCCACTAAAGCCCACTAAGGCCCATATAGCTCCCGGGGGGTTCCGGTAACCTCCCGGTACTCCGGTAAAATCCCGATTTCACCCAGAACACTTCCGATATCCAAACATAGGCTTCCAATATATCAATCTTTATGTCTCGGCCATTTCGAGACTCCTCGTCATGTCCGTGATCACATCCGGGACTCCAAACAACCTTCGGTACATCAAAACGTATAAACTCATAATATAACTGTCATCGAAACCTTAAGCGTGCGGACCCTACGGGTTCGAGAACAATGTAGACATGACAAAGACACGTCTCCGGTCAATAACCAATAGCGGGACCTGGATGCCCATATTGGCTCCTACATATTCTACGAAGATCTTTATCGGTCAGACCGCATAACAACATACGTTGTTCCCTTTGTCATCGGTATGTTACTTGCCCGAGATTCGATCGTCGGTATCCAATACCTAGTTCAATCTCGTTACCGGCAAGTTTCTTTACTCGTTCCGTAATACATCATCTCGCAACTAACTTATTAGTTGCATTGCTTGCAAGGCTTAAGTGATGTGCATTACCGAGAGGGCCCAGAGATACCTCTCCGACGATCGGAGTGACAAATCCTAATCTCGAAATATGTCAACCCAACATGTACCTTTGGAGACACCTGTAGAGCACCTTTATAATCACCCAGTTACGTTGTGACGTTTGGTAGCACACAAAGTGTTCCTCCGGCACACGGGAGTTACATAATCTCATAGTCATAGGAACATGTATAAGTCATGAAGAAAGCAATAGAAACATACTAAACGATCGGGTGCTAAGCTAATGGAATGGGTCATGTCAATCAGATCATTCAACTAATGATGTGATCCCGTTAATCAAATAACAACTCTTTGTCCATGGTTAGGAAACATAACCATCTTTGATTAACGAGCTAGTCAAGTAGAGGCATACTAGTGACACTCTGTTTGTCTATGTATTCACACATGTATTATGTTTCCGGTTAATACAATTCTAGCATGAATAATAAACATTTATCATGAAATAAGGAAATAAATAATAACTTTATTATTGCCTCTAGGGCATATTTCCTTCATGTACTATATATCAAATCAGGAAAGAATTTTAATGTCACGGACGCCTGCGTACCGCACGGATGACTACTAAATCTTGTGCAAGGAAGGACGACCTGCTCGCCTGCCATGACTACTGAATCTTGTGCAATGAAGGACGACCTGCTCGCCTGCCAGTACAATGGATAGTATGGTTGTGGTGGTCATGAGGAAATGCAAGGGAAAGTCAAGAAGTAGACTAAACCAAAGGAAGAAGTTAGAACCTGCGAACGGGGAGGACATAGTGAGATCGCCCCATGGAGCCAAGGCCGGTAGCCATCATGGTGTGGACAACGCTAGGTGAACGGTGGCTCCGATGGGGTGCCGATCACGGACAACAGCGGCCGGAGGTAGAAGTGGACATGGTCCTCTCCATGTCGTGCCATGCCAGAAATGCATGAACCCCGCATAAACGCACTTGCAGTTGCGGCATGTACGACGGCGTGGTTGCAGCCGTAATCTGAATAACCGTAGTTGGTTCACTCCACATCATCGAAATCGGCTCCATGGCAGCGATCGCGAGTATAGTGTCAGTTGCCGCAGCGTGCCACGAAAAAGGTCCTCGTAGATGGGATCTTCGTGGCCAAGGAGATCAAATGGAGGGAAGAAAAGGGAAGGGAAAGGAAATTTATTTATTTCAGGGAGAAGGAGGAGAGTTGAGAGGGTGTTTGTTTTCAGGGACTTATTGGTCTAGGGACTTAAAAAAATCTCTATAAGTCCCATCTAAATCAAACATGAGGGACTTATAAGGACTTAAAGTGGGCATTTGGGACTTATGAAATAAGACTCTCAAGGAAGGACTTATAGGGACTTATAGTTGTAATATGGTCTTATAGAGACTTATAAGTCTCAGGAACCAAACAGGTAGGAACTTTTTAGGGACTTGAGACTTATAAGTTAGGACTAAAAAAATCCTAGGACTTATGAACCAAACAGGGCCTGAGAACAGGTGAGAATCTAGGAGAGGAAGAAAGAGGGATCGTTTTCCATAAACAACGCCTGGTAGTTTAACTCCCCGATTAAGTGCAGCAATTGACGTGATACTCTACTTCTATTGCCGTGGGGCGTGCATGCATATGCATTGGTTGCATGCTCCTGGTTTTCGAGTTCTCTCCCTTTAATTCCCCAGTCAGCTGATTTATTTCTTTTTTTTTGGCGCAGAAGTTGATTTTTTTCCTCAAGCGGCGCACATATAAGAGAGATATATGGATGGAGCCAAGGAAAAAACTATTGTTGTCCCTTCGTGACCTGGTGGCTTAATAAATTCGGATGAATAGAGCACTAACTATTTGTGAAAATTATTTTAGAACACAAACGATGACATGGATGCATGGCTGCATTATGCATGTCGATTGGTTGGTGTTTGGGCTGAACGCTGATGTGGACAGTTCGCATGTAGAGAGAGAATTGATAGAAATGGGGAATAACTTTTTAAGAATGTAGGATTAATTAATGAGGCAAGTTTTTTTTTTGCTTATTTTTCAAAAAAAAGATAGGTCAGGGAGCTATGGCTGCCACATAGCAACAGTGCACCCATGAGCTATGATTGGTCGCCGTTACGGCTCGGTGCCGGGGAGAAAACAATTGCCGTTGCAGCTATTGTACGCAGCTGTACGTGGAGGGGAGGCGGGTCGTCCGTTCGTGCCGGTGCCGGGACGTTGTTTAACGAGGGGGTCTGCATATATCGTGGCTGCGTCCCATGTGACAAAGTTGGTCCTAAGATTGATTTGTATGTGAGCTAAGCTAACCTAGGATGTAATATGTGTTAACAAGGAATAGGTTGGACGGTTCGATCGAGACAGAGAATATGCGTACCTGTTTACCACTAATAGCTTTCTCAATAATTAACTTGTCAGAAGTAACTCCTACTGTCCTATATGTGCTTAATTAAGATCGATACCATCCGTGCTGTGAACACTTTTCCTTCGAGCTGAGCTGACGCTGCGGACGTCTCATAGTCTGCCTAAAAAAAGCATGTCTGCTAGCTACATGCAGATACGATGGATCACAGAAATTAGCTGGTCGTCCACTGCCACTGGAGGTCGTCGACGGCGGTGGTCGATCTCTCTGCTGTCCCAGGCCTTCACGTACGGTTTCGTCAAAGCATGCTGTGAGTCGTCGCGCCCGCCGGGTGCAGGTTGGCGCCTAAAGATGTTACGATCTCAAAGCGTGTAACAAGATTAGATTGATAATTCATAAAGGCGGTGCAAAACATGTGTTGCGATCGATCTATCCAAGATTTTCTTCGGCTGGTTTGGCAGCCCGCAACGGAACAATACATGCATGCATACCATTCCAATAACCGCGTTTCCCGCCCGACAAGACACATTTGATATACACTGCCATGCCATCAAATGCAGTAATATAGTACGTGTTCTACTATAATCATCTACTACTCTGTAGCTCCAGTTTCTGCAGTGTTGTTACTGACACGGCAGGTGAGCTTCAAATTCAGAGATCATCAGCCCAAGCAACTCGAACCAACCACCCAAACAACCGATCAAGCTAACAGTTCTCCCTTTGCATCATGACATCCACGACCCAATCAAGAAAACCACAAACGGCTCGATTAGACGACTAGTGTCGCGTCCATGGGCGGAATCTCTTGGATCGGATCGGTCCTTTTTTCTGCTCTTTTTCCTCCCGTGCTAATCCACCCGGTGAAAGCGCTCATCGAGATGTGATATATCACATCTCGTGACGCCAGCGCCCACTCACTCGCCCACGCGCAGACCACGCACTCGCGCGCTTTGTTTCGCCGAAAATCGAGCGGTCGGGAGCGCGTGGTGGCCACGGTGGCGCGCTCCGTTGGACGCCGCGGCGCGCGTGGTGTTAGGCGCGCAGCCCCGCTCCGTGTTGACGGCGGGAAGGAAGAGGCGACCGGACCGGACCGGTCGTCGTACCGCTGTACCGAGACGATGGTGGCACTGGATCGGATATGGGACTACGGATGTGGATGGTGAACGCGCCGGGGCTCTCGTAAGGTGGTGAGGTGGTCAAACGCTCGGTGTAGTGCCCGGCGCAGGGGCTGTGAACCCGCCGGCCGGCCTTTCTACCGACGGCGACGGCGATCGGATTAACCGCGTTGGGGATCGGGTCGCTCTGCCTTGAAGCGACCGGGAGATCCGCTGCGGCCGCCAGGTGTTTCACGAGTTAGGTTTAGTCGCCCGATCGCGTCATCCTCTTAGGAAATGGGAGAATTACCCTAGAGGCCCTCTGGCAGGAAGGTGAATGGTTTCCTACCAATTTGGTAAAAGGTTTTAACTGATCCAACAAATTAACCAAACTCTGTGCACGACCAGCGTTTCACTCCTTCAATCCAAAGCACCTTGCGTCCTTGCCTACAATTTGTTGCTTACAAACCGAGCTGCAGATCACTTGCTTCCATTGGAACGGTGGGGCTCAGGGTGCATAGGGCGCCAAATGTGAAGGGATGCGTGGAGGCCGACCCTCCGCTCCGAGGGCGACACCGGAAAACACTAGCCCCATCAACTTGTTCCCTTCCTCTCCTCCACACAACCTATGTTCCCATCACCCCATCGAAAGATGCGACCAAGCTAAGCTCGTGTCACAACTGATGGTGGCGGGGCTTGTTTGTCTGACCATGGGCAACCACTTGGCAAGGCGTGGTGCCCGTGTTGCACTTGGTCTGGAGATCCAAACCTGACAGTTATGGGGCCTTGAACTGACTGAGCTGGTGTGGCCCCATCATCTTGTTCCCTTCCTCTCCTCCACACAACCCATGTCCCACTACCCTTGTTTGGTCCGGGTATCCCTGATCCAACTCTTGTGTTGTGTTTCCCTCTTGGGGGCACCATTTTGGAGTAGGTTCAGGCTGAAGGGACTCTGGTTCGTTGTAGTGGTCGTCGGTGCCTTGTGTGTAGACGGGTGACAACGAGGTCACAAGTAAGTGGCTATAGTCGTCTCTTCAGCTTGTTTGTGGGTTCATTGTGATTTGTTTGTTGCGGTGGAGTTGAAGCTACACGGCAGAGATGACATGCGACATGTGACCTAGCTTGGTTCTCTTGGCGCCATCCTTGCATAGTTTTCTATTGTGGATTATTCTTGAAGGAAATATGCCCTAGAGGCAATAATAAAGTTGTTATTTATATTTCCTTATATCATGATAAATGTTTATTATTCATGCTAGAATTGTATTAACCGGAAACTTAGTACATGTGTGAATACATAGACAAACAGGCTGTCACTAGTTTGCCTCTACTTGACTAGCTCGTTGAATCAATGATGGTTATGTTTCCTAACCATAGACATGAGTTGTCATTTGATTAACGGGATCCATCATTAGAGAATGATGTGATTGACTTGACCATCCATTAGCTTAGCATGATGATCATTTAGTTTGTTGCTATTGCTTTCTTCATGACTTATACATGTTCCTATGACTACGAGATTATGCAACTACCGAGTACCGGAGGAACACTTTATGTGCTACCAAACGTCACAACATAACTGGGTGATTATAAAGGTGCTCTACAGGTGTCTCCGATGGTGCTTGTTCAGTTGGCATAGATTGAGATTAGGATTTGTCACTCCGATTGTCGGAGAGGTATCTCTGGGCCCTCTCGGTAATGCACATCACTATAAGCCTTGCAAGCATTGTAACTAATGAGTTAGTTGCGGGATAATGCATTACGAAACGAGTAAAGAGACTTGCTAGTAACGAGGTTGAACTAGGTATAAGGATACCGACGATCGAATCTCGGGCAAGTAACATACCGATGACAAAGGGAACAACGTATGTTGTTATGCGGTTTGACTGATAAAGATCTTCGTAGAATATGTTGGAACCAATATGAGCATCCAGGTTCCACTATTGGTTATTGACCGGAGACGAGTCTCGGTCATGTCTACATAGTTATCGAACCCGTAGGGTCCGCACGCTTAAACTTCGGTGACGATCGGTAATATGAGTTTATGTGTTCTGATGTACCGAAGGTAGTTCGGAGTCTCGGATATGATCACCGACATGACGAGGAGTCTCAAAATGGTCGAGACATAAAGATTGATATATTGGAAGCCTATATTTGGACATCGAAATAGTTCCGGGTGAAATCGGAATTTTACCGGAGGACCGGGAGGTTGCCGGAACCCCCCGGTAAATGTATGGGCCTTATTGGGCCATAGTGGAGAGAGAGAGGAGACCAGGGCAAGCCGCGCGCCCCCTCTCCCTCTGGTCCGAATTGGACTAGGAGGGGGGCGGCGCCCCCTTTCCTTCCTCCCTCTCTTCCCCTTCCTTCTCTCCTAGTCCAACTAGGAAAAGGGGGGAATCCTACTCCCGGTGGGAGTAGGACTCCTCCTGGCGCGCCCTGCTAGGGTCTGCCGGCCTCCCCCCTTGCTCCTTTATATACGAGGGCAGGGGGCACCCCAAGACACACAAGTTGATCAGTTGATCTTTTAGCCGTGTGCGGTGCCCCCGTCCACCACAATCCACCTCGGCCATATCGTAGCGGTGCTTAGGCGAAGCCCTGCGTCGGTTGTATCATCATCACCGTCATCACGTCGTCGTGCTGAAGGAACTCTCCCTCGAAGCTTTGCTAGATCGGAGTAAGTGGGACGTCACCGAGCTGAACGTGTGCTAAACTCGGTGGTGCCGTACGTTCGGTACTTGCATCGGTCGGATCGTGAAGACGTATGACTACATCAACCACATTCTCATAACGCTTCCGCTTACGGTCTACGAGGGTATGTGGATGACACTCTCCCCTCTCGTTTCTATGCATCACCATGATCTTGCGTGTGCGTAGGAAAATTTTGAAATTACTATGTTCCCCAACAATTCTCGGATCTGGAGCTACCTTCTTCCTGGCACATGGTTTATTTTTTGTCTTGGATCTTCATGTGGCGTCTCGTGGCTTTTGTGGTGGACTTTAGATAGTTCTTTTGGTAAGGTCATAGTTGCTTGCTTAGGGAGACAACGGCGCCAACGTGCAACCTTAGTGATGTTTTCCTCGCAACGATTTATCTCCCCACTCCTTTTATCACATCTGCTCTCAAACTCTTCGTTGTGCACGTTGCATCCTCCTCCTTTCACCTTTGATGAATTTGTCTATTGGAGCGGGAGGGAGGGGCCCTCGTTCTTTTAAATCCTCTTGGTTGATTTTTAGGTGTCCTGTTATGGCTTCGTTAGGATTCTTCCCTTTCAATAATTAGTTTTTCCTCTATATCTTTTTTCTTTTGTTATAGACATAACTGCTGGAACGGTGGTGGATGAGGTTTTTCTGATGTATGGATTTGAGGCCCTACACCGGATACCGGCTGGTGCCACCTTAGATCTGGTGGTTAATCTTGTTATGCCCCTTTTCCTATTGCCATGGTTGATGTTGGGGATTAATCCAATGACCTCATTGACATACGCTCTACTGGAATCTCAATGTCATACATTTCTACTTAAAATCAATTATTATTGTACATGCATCCATAAAATCTCCATGTAACTACATCGTGTACTTTGTTACCAAAGTTATATGCATATCGACATAGACTTTTATCTTATCGCTGCCAAATTCAAATGCATCAATAATAGCTAACCCTAATTTTACATTTTATTACCTCCACTAAATATATATACCTAATTAAACTGAATACTATAACTAACACATAATAGCCAAAATTAACCATTTATATGTGAACATTTGTGCCTACATCAAAATATAATGACTTTATAGCCATTAAATCTTGCTAATCTACCCATTCCATCCACAAAACATTTCAACTTAGGCTCCTACAACACCAAAATGTACAACCGAATTAGAACGGGACTCAAGAGGGTTACTACCCTCTTAAACCAACCACCATTGGATATGCTCACTTTGATGGCCAAAGTTCACAGTTTCTTGAAATCGCCTCTAATTGAGTTCCTTGCCGCAATAGATCTAGATTTAGATATGTTAGCCCTAGTGGGCCCAATTTATGGCAAACTTTCCCTTAAAGGCAGAATGAGTACAAAATCTTTCAATTTTGCGGTATGTTTGTTTTCAAACTTCTCTCAAAAAGGTGTTGAGAGTTTTCGAGGCGCTTCATTTACCTGGGATCGCCTCGCCAAGGTAGGGTTTTTGAGGCGGCCCCAACTTGGTTGGTTATTCTGTAACATGATCAAAACCAGTCTCGTCCTAGATCAGTTTTTATGGAGAGCGTTCCTTGCGCATGTCTTTGATGAAACAAAAATGGTACACCTACAAAGTCTCCTATGTTACCTTACGAAACTTTCCAATCCACCAATCAAACCTCCCCCCCTGAAATTCAGGGTGGGCCCTGCCCCCAATAATACCAATTAAGTGCTGCCAAATCATTACGTAAACTCTCTCCCAACGTAACTATGATGAAATGTACATGAGCCTTTGTGTAGTAGTAATGTTATTGTAATTATTCTTGTCTTTGAGGTTGTATGTATAAATAGGACAAGCTGGTCCCAACTATGTACTTCAGTTTATAATTTGAAATCTCTGTACTTCAGTTTAGAGGCAAGAGCACTATAAACCCACAAACTTGCAATGGCTGTGATGGTTTAGTTCACAAACTTGCAAAAGGTGATCACCTCATCCCTAAACTTGCAATGTATGTGAAGATTTAGTCCAAAGCCAATCAAAAATTGACAAATGGAGCCACGCTGGCCGTGTTGTGGCACACCCGCTCGGCCCGGTGTTTTTACAAAAAAACCTCCACCTTTATGGAAATCACACGCGCGGTATATGTGGCACCCCAGCTCAGAGCAACCAGTTCACCCTGCATTGCCAGACCAGAGATCAAGTCTGCTGGCAATACACAACAACTTGGTACATAAAAAACTGCTTTATTGATGCTAGCGGATTACATAAGTATGATATTACATCGAGATACAAGGCCAAGCGGCACTCATAGTGCTGCTGAACAGTATGTACATTATTTAATGAACATGACGAGGGCCTCGATCACACGAACTACGCGGCAGCGGAAGAACGACGAAGTGGAACTCCATAGCACAGGGACACTGACATGGACACGGCCTAGATGCGAGATGCGCTCCGATGCGAATCGACTTGCCTGAAATCTGGCATGACACGCCAGGTCAGTACATTGAATGTACTTGCAAGCTCACAACAAACATAATCACGATGATAGACAATATCATGACAATTAATCAAATTAATGCAAAAGCAAGAGTTACTAATCATGCAATGAAACCAATACGCGCACCGAGTCTCACAAACTCGCTTACCAGACGGTTACCTTGTAACCAAGCGGTGACCATACTGGGGTCACAACTGAAAACCAACCGCTCATGAACAACTCAAGAGTTCATGAAACACACAGCATCGCAACAATCATTTAGTTTGCAAGATTATTTATAAAAGTTGATCCATGGTGTGACTTACTTCAGAGTTATGCCCATAACCAAGGACGCGGCTATCGATAGATTAAATACACACTGCTGAGGTAGCGCACTTTACCCACACTATGGAACACCTGGCCTCGCACTCCCATTCGGGTGGACCAAAGTGTTCCGATGAAACCCTCCCTTTTTCATGGCACTCTCCCGGCCACTCCGATCAACTCCCTCTCACGGCTAGGTCTTGGGTGGCCACGTGCCTACCAAAGGCACCAACGGCCACCGTCGTGGCAAAACGGTCCCAAACGGGGACAAGGTACCATAAAAAACGAGCACACAAGGTTATGTCTGCTTACCGGGCCAGGGTATGCACGCCCATAACCTTCCCTCGCGTGAGGCACTGGTGAGAGGCACAACAAAGGACCGAATCAAGACCTTCCCACAAGGTAAATGTGGTCGCACTGAATAAAAATCCGATTCAGTGGCACCATGATGGGATCAGCATCATATTCAAGTTCAACTTAATCAAGTTTAACTTTGACAAAAACTTTATATAAATAACAACGATATTGTGACTTAATCACGCAACTAATCGACATGCAATCAAACAACACAAGGATATGGATCAAACTTATCTACATAATTAACTTGCAATATTCAAGATAAAAAAACTTCACTGGTCCTAATTCATTTTTATTATCCAGCAATATTTTTATGAACTCTTTGTTTTTATGAAAATCTCACTAAGTAAAAGAACTACCATTTTCTACCATAGCAAAACGACTAATGCAAAATTTTACTCTACTTGACCAAACAAGTTCATGCAATTTACCAGTAACTAAAACAAGCATATCAAACATGGTAAAGTAACTAGCAATTAACAAAATTTATTGATCAAATTTTAAATGCAAGTAAAAACTCATATTCAAGTAGAAAATCATAGATATTGAAATAACACCATCCAAATGCTGGTGTGGCTTGCCATGGTGTAGGGGAGGATCACACCCCTCTTGGTTTGCTTCAAGACAAGCTTCTCCTTCTGAAAATAATTAAACACCACAAAAACAAATATCAAAACCCATTCTAAAAATCACCAGAAATTCTAGACAGCAAGGAAAATCCACCTTTGGTGTGCTACTAGAGCTTTCTAAAACAAAGACAATGCAAAAAAGAATCAAATTATTTGGACTTATGGTCTAGAAATGGTGGCTGGTGAAAGTTTGGGTCAATTTATGATTAAATTTGAATTAAACAGAAATTCCTGGGGGGTGACATCGACGGCGTAAAAGAGAAATACGCCTCCGCTCGTACCGCTTCGGGTGCGAGTGGTGAGGCTGACGGGAGGGCCCCGTACGTCAGGAGAGAGAGAGGGGAAACGAGATCCGAACGTGACGGCGCTTCACCGGTGCGCACGTCGACGAGGAGGGTGTTTGAGGCAGTTTAGTGGGATTGGATTGAAGCTGGGCTCGCGGCGCACCTGCCTGTACCCGTGGCTTGCCATGGGATGGCTGGAGGTGCTCGCGGTCAAGCTCGCAAGCTTCGGTGGCGGACGGGGTTCGCCGGAGTGGATGAAAACGACGGCTAGAGGCGGCTCCAGGGGCTCAGCAGCATCCAGACAGCACCAAGAGACCTCCAATGCCACGCCTGAGCAGCTGGTCGAGCTCGAGAGGCACCGGAGCGAGGTGGCCGAGCTGCGGAGGTCGCCGGAGTTCTCTGGTCGGGGCAGCCAGCCAGAGGCCTGCCCGACCGGCTGTGGCCCTTCTACGTGTTTGTGGAGGTGGTGAGGAGTGGTGCGTGGCTAGGAAACGAGGAGGGAGGCTCTATATATAGCCGGAGCGAGGGGGTAATGTGTCGTCACCGGAGCTCTCTGGAAGCCGGCGAACGGCGACGAAGCGCTCCAGTGCAAGGGGGCAAGTGTGCATCGTCATTGTGGGAGGCTGTCCACACTCGTGGACGAGCACATGACGCAGGGGGAAGCGGACAAGTGCACGCGCGCACTATGGCTTTTGGCCGCGACGTGCCCGTGCTTGCTGTGGCATCTCCGTCGTCGGCGAGCGCCAAGGAGAGGTCAAGGGTGATGGGTCGGGGCTGGTGGCGCGGTGCGGCAGTCCTTGGCGAGCGCTGGATCGAGCACGCGTTGAACAGAGCAGATGGCGACACCCAGAGCGCGTCGAGTAGTTGCCAGGCACCGTGTCTTCACGTGGTCACCACGCTGGCTTGGTCAAGACGACGCCAAAACGCGGCCAAACCTTGTCTACGCTCTAGTCCACGCAGTGTTTAGTCTAGGAAAGTTGAAAGCTCATACCCAGGCCGATCAGAATTGACTCAACCAAGCTAGCAAGTTTCTGACCAGAAACTTGGTCGCCAAGTTTGGCTGGCTTCTAGATGGCCATTAGGGATGATCTCCTGGGGTTTAGGTTCTCTTAGGAGGGTAGTTAAGCTCAAGAAAGATCAGGGCCAAAAGATCACGGAAAAATGCACTTGCTGAACAATGTGCATTTCTGGTCCAGAAGAGAAATGATTTTCTATAGAAAAAATATTACAAATAGTTAGGCAATATTTTTGCTTGGGAAGGTGTGCCAAGGTCCAAAGAATATTCAGGAATTATGTCAGATTTTTTGGAGCATTAGAAATGAGGGTTGCTTTGGAGCACAAGTTTCTGAAAAGGGTTTCAGGGAGAAAAATGAATATTTTTCCTTGATGAAAAATATTCATTTGATTATTTTGGGGATTTATCAGAGAGATAAGGTTGAATGGGAAGTAGATAGGTCACTTGGGTGAAAGTCAAGGGTATGCCCAAGTGACAAGTCCATTTGAAATGGTTCCAAAATCCAAATCAAGGCAAGGCAAAAACCAAGTCCGAAAAGAGAGAGAAGGCAAGTCCGGAAAAAGAGAGAAGGAAAAATCCAGGCTGTCACAAACCTCCCCCACTTAGGATGAATCTCGTCCTCGAGATTTGGTTGCTTGGGAAAACAATTCTGGGTATGCAGTCCTTAAAAATTTCTCTCTTTCCCAGGTTGCTTCCTCTTCGGTGTGATGCTTCCATTGAACCTTGTAAAACCTTATTGCTTTGCTGTGAGTGACCCTTTCTGTCTGATCCAATATTCTGATTGGCTTTTCCTCATAAGTCAAATCCTTAGCCAATTCTATCTCTGCCATATCAGTCCTTTTCTTCGGTGGCGAGATGCATCTCCTCAGCTGCGAGATATGGAACACATTGTGTACTTCTGACAGTTCCGGTGGCAATTCCAATTGATATGCAACTATTCTGACTCTGGTCATAACTGGAAATGGACCGATGTATCTGGGTGCCAATTTTCCGTGGGTCTGAAACCTCTTGATTCCTTTCATAGGGGTGACTCGGAGATATACGTGCTCTCCGGGTTCTAAGCTGATCTGACGGTGTTTGGCATCATAGTAGCTCTTCTGTCGTGATTTGGCCAGTTGTAGTCTGTCTCGGATTTCCTTGACTTTCTTCTCCGCTTCGCGCATTAAATCAGTCCCGAAAATACGGCTGTCGCCGGTTTGAGACCAGTTTAATGGAGTGGAGCATTTACGGCCATACAGAGCTTCATAGGGTGATATCTTTAAGCTGGTCTGAAAACTGTTGTTGTAGGAAAACTTGGCGTAGGGAAGTGATACCTCTCCAACGTATCTATAATTTTTTATTATTCCATGCTATTATATTATCAACCTTGGATGTTTTATATGCATTTATATGCTATTTTATATGATTTTTGGGACTAACCTATTAACCCAGAGCCCAGTGCCAGTTTCTTTTTTTCCTTGTTTTAGAGTATCGCAGAAAACGAAAATCAAACAGAGTCCAATTGACCTGAAACTTCATGAAACTTATTTTTGGAAGGAAAGCAACTCGGGAGACTTGGAGTCCACGTAAGGGAAGCAACGTGGAAGACACGAGGCAGGGGGCGCGCCCTCCACCCTCGTGGGCCCCTCATGGCTCCCCTGACGTACTTATTCAGCCTATATATCTCCATATACCCTTAAACGATTGGGGAGCACAATAGATCGGGAGTTCCGCCGCCAGAAGCCTCCGTAGCCACCAAAAACCAATCTAGACCCGTTCCGGCATCCTGCCGGAGGGGGAAATCCCTCTCTGGTGGCCATCTTCATCATCCTGGTTCTCTCCATGACGAGGAGGGAGTAGTTCTCCCTCGGGGCTAGGGGTATGTACCAGTAGCTATGTGTTTGATCCCTCTCTCTCTCTCTTGTGTTCTTGAGGTGATACGATCTTGATGTATCGCGAGCTTTGCTATTATAGTTGGATCTTATGATGTTTCTCCCCCTCTACTCTCTTGTAATGGATTGAGTTTCCCCTTTGAAGTTATCTTACCGGATTGAGTCTTTAAAGATTTGAGAACACTTGATGTATGTCTTGCCGTGTGTATCTATGGTGACAATGGGATATCACGTGATTCACTTGATGTATGTTTTGGTGATCAACTTGCGGGTTCCGCCCATGAACCTATGCATAGGGGTTGGCACATGTTTTCATCATGATTCTCCAGTAGAAACTTTGGGGCACTCTTTGAGGTTCTATGTGTTGGTTGAGTAGATGAATCTGAGATTGTGTGACGCATATCGCATAATCATACCCACGGATACTTGAGGTGACATTGGAGTATCTAGGTGACATTAGGGTTTTGGTTGATTTGTGTCTTAAGGTGTTATTCTAGTACGAACTCTAGGGCTGTTTGTGACACTTATAGGAATAGCCCAACGGATTGATTGGAAAGAATAACTTTGAGGTGGTTTCATACCCTACCATGATCTCTTCGTTTGTTCTGCGCTATTAGTGACTTTGGATTGACTCTTTGTTGCATGTTGAGGGATAGTTATATGATCCAATTGTGTTATTATTGTTGAGAGAACTTGCACTAGTGAAAGTATGAACTCTAGGCCTTGTTTCCTAGCATTTCAATACCGTTTACGCTCACTTTTACCATTAGTTACCTTGCTGTTTTTATATTTTCAGATTACAAAAACTATTGTCTACCATCCATATACCACTTGTATCACCATCTCTTCGCCGAACTAGTGCACCTATACAATTTACCATTGTATTGGGTGTGTTGGGGACACAAGAGACTCTTTGTTATTTGGTTGCAGGGTTGCTTGAGAGAGACCATCTTCATCCTATGCCTCCTACGGATTGATAAACCTTAGGTCATCCACCTGAGGGAAATTTTCTACTGTCCTACAAACCTCTGCACTTGGAGGCCCAACAACGTCTACAAGAAGAAGGTTGTGTAGTAGACATCAAGCTCTTTTCTGGCGCCATTGCCGGGGAGGTTAGTGCTTGAAGGTATATCTTTAGATCTTGCAATCGAATCTTTTTGTTTCTTGTTTTATCACTAGTTTAGTTTATCAAAGAAAACTACAAAAAAATATGGAATTGAGTTTGCCTCATACGCTTCATCTTTTTAATATCTTTCGTGAGTATGATGGAAAGGAAAATTGTGCCAAAGTGTTAGAAGAAGAATGCATTAGAATGTTTGGCACAAATGATGCTAATGTTGTTAGTATGAATTCCTTTCTGATCGATAGGAAGATTATGGTAGGGTACCCTACCATAACTTTGAGGGGTTGGCACATGTTATTTTACTACGGACTCTTGAATTGAGATTGCAATGTTGTTAGTATGAATTCCTTGAATATCCATGATGCTAATGATATGCAAAGCCACAAGCTTGGGGAAGCTATGTTTGATGAAGATGATATTTTTTGTCCCCCAAGTTTTGATGAGCAAATTTATTATGATGAAAGCATGCCTCCTATTTATGATGATTATATTGATGAAAGTGGATTTGGAGAGGTCATGACTTTATTTTGTGATGAATCCACTATTCCAGAAGAGGTTCCAATTGATTATGAGAACAAAGTTGCTATCTATGATAATTATTCTGATGGCTTGTATGCTATAAAGAATAATGATATCCATGAAACTTGTCATCATGATTTTAGTATTCAATTGGATTATGCCTTACATGATAATTATTTTGTTGAGTTTGGTCCCACTATTATTCATGAGAAGAATTTTGCTTATGTGGAGAGTAATAAAATTTCTATGCTTGTAGATCATGGAAAGAATGCTTTAGGTGCTGGTTATATTGTTGAATTCATTCATGATGCTACTGAAAATTATTATGAGGGAGGAACATATGCTTGTAGGAATTGCAATAATATCAAGTTTCCTCTCTATGTGCTTAAAATTTTGAAGTTATGCTTGTTTTACCTTCCTATGCAAGTTGATTCTTGTTCCCACAAGTTGTTTGCTCACAAAATCCCTATGCATAGGAAGTGGTTAGACTTAAATGTGCTTGCCATATTCTTCACGATGCTCTCTTTATGTTTCAATTCCTATCTTTTATGTGAGCATCATTGAAATCATCATGCCTAGGTAGGGGCGTTAAACGATAACGCTTGTTGGGAGGCAACCCAACTTTATTTTTGTTCCTTTCTTTTTGCTCCTGTTTAGCAATAAATAATTTATCTAGCCTCTGTTATGATTGAGTTTTTATGTTTTAATTAGTGTTTGTGCCAAGGAGAACCGTTGGGGAGACTTGGGGAAAGTCTTGTTGATCTTGCTGTAAAAAACAGAAACTTTAGCGCTCACGAGAATTGCTGCCATTTTTATTTGGAGAGTGATATTTAGTTAATTCTTTTTGAAGATGATTAATAAATAAATTACTCACGTCCAGAAATTTATTTTAGAATTTTTGGGGTTCCATAAGTTTGCGTTAGTTACAGATTACTACAGTCTGTTCTGTTTTTGATAGATTCTGTTTTCTATGTGTTGTTTGCTTATTTTGATGAATCTATGGCTAGTAAAAGAGTTTATAAACCATAGAGAAGTTTGAGTACAGTAGGTTTAACACCAATATAAATAAATAATGAGTTCATTACAGTACCTTGAAGTGGTGTTTTGTTTTCTTTCGCTAACGGAGCTTACGAGTTTGCTGTTAAGTTTTGTGTTGTGAAGTTTTCAAGTTTTGGGTAAAGATTCGATGGACTATGGAATAAGGAGTGGCAAGAGCCTAAGCTTGGGGATGCCCAAGGCACCCCAAGATAATATTCAAGGACAACTAAGAGCCTAATCTTGGGGATGCCCCGGAAGGGATCCCCTCTTTCGTCTTCGTTCATCGGTAACTTTACTTGGAGCTATATTTTTATTTACCACATGATATGTGTTTTGCTTGGAGCGTCAATTTATTTTATTTAGTTTTGCTTTCTGTTTGAATAAAATACCATGATCTGAAATGATTAAATATTAGAGAGTCTTCACATAGTTGCATAATTATTCAACTACTCTTTGATCTTCACTTATATCCTTTTAGAGCACGGTGGTGGTTTTATTTTGTAGAAATAATTGATCTCTCATGCTTAACTTATATTATTTTGAGAGTCTTTAGAACAGCATGGTAGTTTGCTTTGGTTATGAAACTAGTCCTAATATGATGGGCATCCAAGAGGGATATAATAAAAACTTTCATATAAGTGCATTGAATACTAAGAGAAGTTTGATACTTGATGATTGTTTTGAGATATGGAGATGGTGATATTAGAGTCATGCTAGTTGAGTAGTTGTGAATTTGAGAAATACTTGTGTTGAAGTTTGTGATTCCCGTAGCATGCACGTATGGTGAACCGTTATGTGACGAAGTCGGAGCATGATTTATTTATTGATTGTCTTCCTTATGAGTGGCGGTCGGGGGCGAGAGATGGTCCTTTCCTACCAATCTATCCCCCTAGGAGCATGCGTGTAATACTTTGTTTCGATAACTAATAGATTTTTGCAATAAGTATGTGAGTTCTTTATGACTAATGTTGAGTCCATGGATTATACGCACTCTCACCCTTCAACCATTGCTAGCCTCTCTAGTACCACACACCTTTCGCCAGCATCATAAACCCACCATATACCTTCCTCAAAACAGCCACCATACGTACCTATCATGGCATTTCCATAGCCATTCCGAGATATATTGCCATGCAACTTTCCACCGTTTCATTTATTACGACATGCTCCATCATTGTCATATTGCTTTGCATGATCATGTAGTTGACATCGTATTTGTGGCAAAGCCACCGTTCATAATTCTTTCATACAAGTCACTCATGAGTCATTGCACATCCCGGTACACCGCCGGAAGCATTCATATAGAGTCATATCTTGTTCTAAGTATCGAGTTGTAATTCTTGAGTTGTAAGTAAATAAAAGTGTGATCATCATCATTATTAGAGCATTGTCCCAGTGAGAAAAGGATGATGGAGACTCTGATTCCCCCATAAGTTGGGATGAGACTCCGGACGAAAAAATAAAAAGAAAAATAAAAAAGAGGCCATAAAAAAGAGAAAATGCACAAATAAAAAAAATAAAAAAATGAGAGAAAAAGAGAGAAGGGGCAATGCTACTATCCTTTTACCACACTTGTGCTTCAAAGTAGCACCATGATCTTCATGATAGAGAATCTCTTATGTTATAACTCTCATATACTAGTGGGAATTTTTCATTATAGAACTTGGCTTGTATATTCCAATGATGGGCTTCCTCAAAATGCCCTAGGTCTTCGTGAGCAAGTGAGTTGGATGCACACCCACTAATTTCTTTTGTTGAGCTTTCATACACTTATAGCTCTAGTGCATCCATTGCATGGCAATCCCTACTCACTCACATTGATATCTATTGATGGGCATCTCCATAGCCCATTGATACGCCTAGTTGATGTGAGACTATCTTATCCTTTTTGTCTTCCCCACAACCACCATTCTATTCCACCTATAGTGATATATCCATGGCTCACGCTCATGTATTGCGTGAAGATTGAAAAAGTTTGAGAACACCAAAAGTATGAAACAAGTGCTTGGCTTGTCATCGGGGTTGTGCATGATTTAAATACGTTGTGTGGTGAAGATGGAGCATAGCCAGACTATATAATTTTGTAGGGATAGCTTTCTTTGGCCATGTTATTTTGAGAAGACATGATTGCTTGCTTAGTATACTTGAAGTATTATTATTTTTATGTCAATATTAAACTTTTGTCTTGAATCTTATGGATCTAAATATTCTTGCCACTATAAAGAGAACTACATGGATAAATATGTTAGGTAGCATTCCAAATCAAAAATTCTGTTTTTATCATTTACCTACTCGAGGATGAGCAGGAATTAAGCTTGGGGATGCTAATACGTCTCCAACATACCTATAATTTTTGATTGTTCCATGCTATTATATTATCAACCTTGGATGTTTTATATGCATTTATATGCTATTTTATATAATTTTTGGGACTAACCTATTAACCCAGAGCACAGTGCCAGTGCCAGTTTCTGTTTTTTCCTTGTTTTAGAGTATCGCAGAAAAGGAAAAGGAAACAGAGTCCAATTGACCTGAAACTTCATAGAACTTATTTTTGAAAGGAAAGCAACCTAGAGACTTGGAGTCCACGTAAGGGAAGCAACAAGGAAGCCACGAGGCAGGGGGGCGCCCTCCACCCTTGTGGGCCCCTCATGGCTCCCCTGACGTACTTCTTCCGCCTATATATCTCCATATACCCTAAAACGATCAGGGATCACAATAGATCGGGAGTTCTGCTGCCAGAAGCCTCCGTAGCCACCGAAAACTAATCTAGACCCGTTCCGGCACCCTGTCGGAGGGGGCAATCCCTCTCCGGTGGCCATCTTCATCATCCCGGTGCTCTCCATGACGAGGAGGGAGTAGTTCTCCCTCGGGGCTGAGGGTATGTACCAGTAGCTATGTGTTTGATCTCTCTCTCTCTCTCTCTCTCTCTCTCTCTCTCTCTCTCCTGTTCTTGAGGTGATACGATCTTGATGTATCGCGAGCTTTGCTATTATAGTTGGATCTTATGATGTTTCTCCCCCTCTACTCTCTTGTAATGGATTGAGTTTCCCCTTTGAAGTTATCTTATCGGATTGAGTCTTTAAAGATTTGAGAACACTTGATGTATGTCTTGCCGTGCATATCTGTGGTGACAATGGGATATCACGTGATTCACTTGATGTATGTTTTGGTGATCAACTTGCGGGTTCCGCCGATGAACCTATGCATAGGGGTTGGCACACGTTTTCGTCGTGATTCTCCGGTAGAAACTTTGGGGCACTCTTTGAGGTTCTGTGTGTTGGTTGAGTAGATGAATCTAATATTGTGTGACGCATATCGTATAATCATACCCACGGATACTTGAGGTGACATTGGAGTATCTAGGTGGCATTAGGGTTTTGGTTGATTTGTGTCTTAAGGTGTTATTCTAGTACGAACTCTAGGGCTGTTTGTGACACTTACAGGAATAGCCCAACGGATTGATTGGAAAGAATAACTTTGAGGTGGTTTTGTACCCTACCATAATATCTTCATTTGTTCTCCGCTATTAGTGATTTTGGAGTGACTCTTTGTTGCATGTTGAGGGATAGTTATATGATCCAATTATGTTATTATTGTTGAGAGAACTTGCACTAGTGAAAGTATGAACCCTAGGCCTTGTTTCCTAGCATTGCAATACCGTTTACGCTCACTTTTACCATTAGTTACCTTGCTGTTTTTATATTTTCATATTACAAAAACTATTATCTACCATCCATATACCACTTGTATCGCCATCTCTTCGCCGAACTAGTGCACCTATACAATTTAACATTGTATTGGGTGTCTTGGGGACACAAGAGACTCTTTGTTATTTGGTTACAGGGTTGCTTGAGAGAGACCATCTTCATCCTACGCCTCCTACGGATTGATAAACCTTAGGTCATCCACTTGAGGAAAATTTTCTACTGTCCTACAAACCTCTGCACTTCGAGCCCCAACAATGTTTACAAGAAGAAGGTTGTGTAGTAGACATCAGGAAGACAGTCTTCCAACTTGGTTCCTTGGGCCAATGCACATGCCCGGAGCATATCTTCGACTATTTGATTTACTCGCTCAGTCTGTCCATCTGTCTGGGGATGATAAGCCGTGCTGTACTTCAGAGTAGTCCCCAAGGCTTGATGTAGTCGAGACCAAAATGTTGAAGTGAAGAGTGATCCCCTGTCGGAGGTGATGGTCTTGGGTACTCCATGCAAACTGACAATTCGTGACACATATAATTGTGCAAGTTGATTTGCACGGTAGGTGGTCCGGATGGGAAGGAAATGTGCCACCTTCGTTAAGGTGTCCACTATGACCCATATTGCGTTGTTTCCTCGGTGAGACCTTGGTAATACGGTGATAAAATCCATGCAGATATCGTCCCATTTCCATTGGGATACTGGCAGAGGTTGGAGGAGTCCGGCGGGTTTTTGGTGTTCCGCCTTTACCTTGTTGCATATATCGCAACAGGACACAAAGTATGTGATGTATTTCTTCATTCCATCCCACCAGAATACCTGACGAAGGTGTTCATACATTTTGGTACCACCTGGGTGAATTGAGTATGGTGCTTCATGTGCTTCTACCAAAATCTTCTTCTTCAGACCTTCGAGGTTGCGTACGCAAATCCTTCCGCGGAACCTTAGTGTACCTCGTTGATCCCTTGAGAATCCAGTGCATGCCCTTTGTGCATCTTCTGGACATATTTTTTCAATAGTTTGTCATCTGCCTGAGCACAACGGATTTCTTCTTCGAGAGTAGGGGAAACTCCCAATATGTTGGCAAGACGGGCATCGGTGATCACCAAATTGACCTGAGTGATTTCTTCATAAAGCTCAAGAGGCAATGAATCCATGAGAGCATTAAGGTTGGCTGGTTTGTGGCTGAGGTTGTAGTCCTTAACCAACTCGAGCCATCTTCGTTGTCGAAGGTTCAGATCAGGCTGAGTGAATATATACTTGAGACTCTTGTGGTCGGTAAATATCTGGCACTTCTTTCCAATCAGGTAGTGTCTCCAGATCTTCAAAGCGTGCACCACCGCAGCCAATCCCAAATCATAAGTGGGGTAATTTCCTTCGTGTTGCCGCAGTTGTTGGGGTGCATTAGCCAAAACCTTGCCATCTTGCATGAGTACGCATCCAAGACCTTTTCTGGAGGCGTCACAGTAGACATCGAAACTGCGGTAGATGTTTGGAAGAGTCAATACTGGTGCTGTCGTCAGCCTGATTTTTAACTCATTGAAACTCCGCTCGTAGTCCTCAGTGTTGGGGAACGTAGCAGAAATTCAAAATTTTCCTACGTGTCACCAAGATCTATCTATGGAGAAACCATCAACGAGGGAAGGAGAGTGCATCTACATACCCTTGTAGATCGCTAAGCGGAAGCGTTCAAGAGAATGGGGTTGAAGGAGTCGTACTCGTCGTGATCCAAATCACCGGAGATCCTAGTGTCGAACGGACGGCACCTCCGCGTTCAACACACGTACAGCCCGACGACGTTTCCCACGCCTTGATCCAGCAAGGAGAGAGGGAGAGGTTGAGGAAGACTCCATCCAGCAGCAGCACAACGGCGTGGTGGTGGTGGAGGAGCGTGGCAATCCTGCAGGGCTTCGCCAAGCACCACGGGATATGAGGAGAAAGAGAGGGAGGGCTGCACCAATGAGAGAGATCAAATCGCGTGTATTGGGCAGCCCCTAGGCCAAGTATATATAGGGGAAGGGGAGGGGCTGCGCCCCCTTTAGGGTTTCCACCCCTAGGGGTGGCGGCCAGCCTAGATCCCATCTAAGGGAGGCAGCCAAGGGGGAGGGGGAGAGGGAGGCGCACCAGGATGGGCCTTAGGGCCCATCTGCCCTAGGGTTTGCCCCCTTCTCCTCTCCCTTGCGCCTTGGGCCCTTGTGGGGGGCGCACCAGCCCACTTGGGGCTGGTCCCCTTCCACACTTGGCCCATGAAGCCCTCCGGGGCTGGTGGCCCCACTTGGTGGACCCCCGGGACCCTCCCGGTGGTCCCGGTACGTTACCGATAAAGCCCGAAACCTTTCCGGTGACCAAAACAGGACTTCCCATATATAAATCTTTACCTCCGGACCATTCCGAAACTCCTCGTGACGTCCGAGATCTCATCCGGGACTCCGAACAACATTCGGTAACCACATACAAACTTCCTTTATAACCCCAGCGTCATCGAACCTTAAGTGTGTAGACCCTACGGGTTCGGGAACCATGCAGACATGACCGAGACGTTGTCCGATCAATAACCAACATCGGGATATGGATATCCATGTTGGCTCCCACATGTTCCACGATGATCTCATCGGATGAACCACGATGTCAAGGACTTAATCAATCCCGTATACAATTCCCTTTGTCTAGCGGTATTGTACTTGCCTGAGATTCGATCGTCGGTATCCCGATACCTTGTTCAATCTCATTACCGACAAGTCTCTTTACTCGTTCCGTAACACATCATCCCGTGATCAACTCCTTGATCACATTGTGCACATTACGATGATGTCCTACCGAGTGGGCCCAGAGATACCTCTCCGTCACACGGAGTGACAAATCCCAGTCTCGATTCGTGCCAACCCAACAGACACTTTCGGAGATACCTGTAGTGTACCTTTATAGCCACCCAGTTACGTTGTGACGTTTGGCACACCCAAAGTATTCATACGGTATCCGGGAGTTGCACAATCTCATGGTCTAAGGAAATGATACTTGACATTAGAAAAGATTTAGCATACAAACTACACGATCTTGTGCTATGCTTAGGATTGGGTCTTGTCCATCACATCATTCTCCTAATGATGTGATCCCGTTATCAACGACATCCAATGTCCATGGTCAGGAAACCATAACCATCTATTGATCAACGAGCTAGTCAGCTAGAGGCTTACTAGGGACATGGTGTTGTCTATGTATCCACACATGTATCTGAGTTTTCTATCAATACAATTCTAGCATGGATAATAAACGATTATCATGAACAAGGAAATATAATAATAACTAATTTATTATTGCCTCTAGGGCATATTTCCAATAGTCTCCCACTTGCACTAGAGTCAATAATCCAGTTCACATCGATATGTGATTAACACTCAAGGTCACATCCCCACGTGACTAACACCCAAAGAGTTTACTAGAGTCAATAATCTAGTTCACATTTACCATGTGATTAACACTCGATGAGTTCTGGGTTTGATCATGTTATGCTTGTGAGAGAGGTTTTAGTCAAGGGTCTGCAACATTCAGATCCATATGTACTTCGCAAATCTCTATGTCATCTCCTAGATGCAGCTACCACGTTCTATTTGGAGCTATTCCAAATAACTGTTCTACTTGGAGCTATTCCAAATCGTTGCTCCATTATACGTATCCGGTATCTCTACTCAGAGCTGTCCGGATAGGTGTTAAGCTTGCATTGACGTAACTCTTTACGTCGAACTCTTTATCACCTCCATAACCGAGAAACATATCCTTATTCCTCTAAGGATAATTTTGACCGCTATCTGGTGATCTACTCCTAGGTCACCTTCGTACCCTCTAGCCAGACATGTGGCAAGGCACACATCAAGTGCGGTACACAGCATAGCATACTATGGAGCCTATGTCTAAGCATAGGGGACGACCTTCGTCCTTTCTCTCTGTTCTGCCGTGGTCGAGCTTTAAGTCTTAACTTCGTACCTTACAACTCAGGCAAGAACTCCTTCTTTGACTGATCCATCTTGAACACCTTCAAGATCATGTCAAGGTATGTGCTCATTTGAAAGTACCATTAAGCGTTTTGGTCTATCCTTCTAGATCTTGATGCTCAACGTTCAAGTAGCTTAATCCAGGCTTTCTATTGAAAAACACTTTCCAAATAACCCTATATGCTCTCTAGAAATTCTACGTCATTTCTGATCAACAACATGTCAACAACATATATTCATCAGAAATTCTATAGTGCTCCCACTCACTTCTTTGGAAATACAAGTTTCTCATAAACTTTGTATACACCCAAAATCTTGATCATCTCATCAAGGCATACATTCCAACTCCAAGATGCTTACTCCAGTCCTTAGAAGGATTGCTGGAGCTTTGCATACTTGTTAGCATCTTTCAGGATTGACAAAACCTTCCAGTTGTATCACATACAACCTTTCCTCAAGAAAATCATTGAGGAAACAATGTTTTGACATCCTATCTGCAAGATTTCATAAATAATGCAGTAATCGCTAACATAATTCCAACAGACTCTTAGCATCGCTACGGGTGAGAAAGTCTCATCGTAGTCAACTCCTTGAACTTGTCGGAAAACATCTTAATGATAAGTCGAGCTTTCTTAATGGTGATACTTACCATCATTGTCCGTCTTCCTTTTAAAATCCATATGTACCTAACAGCCTTACGACCATCAAGTAGTTCTTCCAAAGTCTACACTTTGTTTTCATATATGGATCCTCTCTCGGATTATATGGCCTCGAGCCATTTATCGGAATCCGGACCCACCATCGCTTCTCCATAGCTCGTAGGTTCATTGTTGTCTAGCAACATGACTTCCAAGATAGGATTACGTACCACTCTGAAGTAGTACGCATCCTTGTAATCCTACGAGGTTTGGTAGTGACTTGATCCGAAGTTTCATGATCACTATCATAAGCTTCCACTTCAGTTGGTGTAGGTGCCACAGGAACAACTTCCTGTGCCCTGCTACACACTAGTTGAAGAGACGGTTCAATAACCTCATCAAGCCTCCACTATCCTCCCACTCAATTCTTTCGAGAGAAACTTTTCCTCGAGAAAGGACCCGATTCTAAAAACAATCCCTTATTGCTTTCGGATCTGAGACAGGAGGTATACCCAACTGTTTTGGGTGTCCTATGAAGATGCATTTATCCGCTTTGGGTTCGAGCTTATCAGCCTAAAACTTTTTCACATAAGCAGCCCCAAACTTTTAAGAAATGACAGCTTAGGTTTCTCTAAACCATAGTTCATACGGTGTCATCTCATCAGAATTACGTGGTGCCCCTTTTAAAGTGAATATGGTTGTCTCTAATGGATAACCCATAAACTATTGTGGTAATTCGATAGGAGACATCATGGTATGCATCATATCCAATAGGGTGCAATTATGATGTTCGAACACACCATCACACTATGGTGTTCCAGGCTGTATCAGTTGTGAAACAATTTCCACAATGTCTTAATTCTGTGCCAAACTCGTAATTCAGATATTCATCTCTATAATCATATCATAGATCTTTTATCCTCTTGTCACGACGATCTTTCAACTTCACCCTGAAATTACTTGAACCTTTCAATAATTCAGACTCATGATTCATCAAGTAAATATACTCAACATCTACTCAAATCATCTGTGAAGCAAGAACATAACAATATCCACTACATGCCTCAGCACTCATTGGACTGCACACATCAAAATGTATCACTTCCAACAAGTTGCTTTCTAGTTCCATTTTACTGAAACCGAGGCTTTCAGTCATCTTGCCCATGTGGTATGATTTGCATGTCTCAAGTGATTCAAAATCAAGTGAGTCCAAACGGTCCATTTGCATGGAGTTTCTTCATGCATATACACCAATAGACATGGTTCGCATGTCTCAAACTTTTCAAAACGAGTGAGCCCAAAGATCCATCAACATGGAGCTTCTTCATGCGTTTTATACCGATATGACTTATGTGGCAGTGCCACAAGTAGGTGGTACTATCATTACTATCTTACATCTTTTGGCATGAAAAAGTGTATCACTACGATCGAGATTCAATGAACCATTCATTTTAGGTGTAAGACCATTGAAGGTATTATTCAAATAAACAGAGTAACCATTATTCTCCTTAAATGAATAACCGTATTGCGATAGTCATAATCCAATCATGTCTATGCTCAACGCAAACACCAAATAACAATTATTTAGGTTTAACGCCAATCTCGATGGTATAGGGAGCGTGCGATGCTTGATCATATCAACATTGGAAACACTTCCAACATATCGTCAGCTTACCTTTAGCTAGTCTCCTTTTATTTCGCAGCCTTTTATTTCGAGTTTACTAACATTTAGCAACCGAACCGGTATCTAATACCCTGGTGCTACTAGGAGTACTAGTAAAGTACACATCAACACAATGTATATCCAATATACTTCTATCGACCTTGCCAGCCTTCTCATCTACCAAGTATCTAGGGTAATTCTGCTCTAGTGGCTGTTCCTCTTATTACAGGAGCACTTAGTCTCGGGTTTGGGTTCAACCTTGGGTTTCTTCACTAGAGCAGTAGCTGAATTGCCGTTTCATGAAGTATCCCTTCTTGCCCTTGCCCTTCTTGAAACCAGTGGTTTTACTAACCATCAACAATTGATGCTCCTTCTTGATTTCTACTTTTGTGGTGTCAAACATCGCGAATATCTCAAAGATCATCATATATGTCCCCTGATACATTATAGTTCATCACGAAGCTCTAGCAGCTTGGTGGTAATGACTTCGGAGAAACATCACTATCTCATCTGGAAGATCAACTCCCACTTGATTCAAATGATTGTTGTACTCAGACAATCTGAGCACAAGCTCAACAATTGAGTTTTCTCCCTTAGTTTGCAGGCTTAAGAAAATCGCCGGAGGTCTTATACCTCTTGACGTGGGCACAAGCCTGAAATCCCAATTTCAGCCCTCGAAACATCTCATATGTTTCGCGATGTTTCAAAAACGTCTTCGGTGCCTTAACTCTAAACCGTTTAACTGAACTATCACGTAGTTATCAAAATGTGTATGTCAGATGTTCGCAACATCCACAGACGACGTTCGAGGTTCAGCACACTGAGCGGTGCATTAAGGACATAAGCCTTCTATGAAGCAATGAGGACAATCCTCAGTTTACGGACCTAGTCCGCATAATTGCTACTATAAACTTTCAACTAAATTTTCTCTAGGAACATAACTAAACAGTAGAACTGAAGCGCGAGCTACGACATAATTTGCGAAGACCTTTTGACTATGTTCAGGATAATTAAGTTCATCTTATGAACTCCCACTCAGATAGACATCCCTCTAGTCATCTAAGTGATTACATGATCCGAGTCAACTAGGCCGTGTCCGATCATCACGTGAGACGGACTAGTCATCATCGGTGAACATCTTCATGTTGATCGTATGTTCTATACGACTCATGCTCGACCTTTCGGTCTCTTGTGTTCCAAGGCCATGTCTGTACATGCTAGGCTCGTCAAGTCAACCTAAGTGTTTTGCATGTGTTCCGAGGCCATGTCTGTACATGCTAGGCTCGTCAACACCCGTTGTATTCGAACGTAAGAATCTATCACACCCGATCATCACGTGGTGCTTCGAAACGACGAACTTTTGCAACAGTGCACAGTTAGGGGGAACACTTTCTTGAAATTTTAATGAGGGATCATCTTATTTACTACCGTCGTTCTAAGCAAATAAGATGTATAAATATGATAAACATCACATGCAATCAAATAGTGACATGATATGGCCATCATCACTTTGCTCCTTTTGATCTCCATCTTCGGGGCTCCATGATCATCATCGTCACCGGCATGACACCATGATCTCCATCATCATGATCTCCATCATCGTGTCTTCATGAAGTTGTCTCGCCAACTATTACTTCTACTACTACAGCTAACGGTTAGCAATAAAGTAAAGTAATTACATGACGTTTATGTTGACACGCAGGTCATAAATAAATTAAGGCAACTCCTATGGCTCCTACCGGTTGTCATACTCATCGACATGCAAGTCGTGATTCCTATTACAAGAACATGATCAATCTCATACATCACATATCATTCATCACATTCTTCTTGGCCATATCACATCACATAGCATACCCTGCAAAAACAAGTTAGACGTCCTCTAATTGTTGTTTGCATGTTTTACGTGGCTGCTATGGGTTTCTAGCAAGAACGTTTCTTACCTACGCAAAAACCACAACGTGATACGCCAATTGCTATTTACCCTTCATAAGGACCCTTTTCATCGAATCCGATCTGACTAAAGTGGGAGAGACAGACACCCGCCAGCCACCTTATGCAACTAGTACATGTCAGTTGGTGGAACCAGTCTCACGTAAGAGTACGTGTAAGGTCGGTCCGGGCCGCTTCATCCCACGATGCCGCTGAATCAAGATAAGACTAGTAACGGTAAGCATATTGAACAAAATCAACGCCCACAACTACTTTGTGTTCTACTCGTGCATAGAGTCTACGCAATAGACCTAGCTCTGATACCACTGTTGGGGAACGTAGCAGAAATTCAAAATTTTCCTACGTGTCACCAAGATCTATCTATGGAGAAACCAGCAACGAGGGAAGGAGAGTGCATCTACATACCCTTGTAGATCGCTAAGCGGAAGCGTTCAAGAGAACAGGGTTGAAGGAGTCGTACTCGTCGTGATCCAAATCACTGGAGATCCTAGTGCCGAACGGACGGCACCTCCGCGTTCAACACACGTACAGCCCGACGACGTTTCCCACGCCTTGATCCAGCAAGGAGAGAGGGAGAGGTTGATGAAGACTCCATCCAGCAGCAGCACAACGGCGTGGTGGTGGTGGAGGAGCGTGGCAATCCTGCAGGGCTTCACCAAGCACCACGGGATATGAGGAGAAAGAGAGGGAGGGCTGCACCAATGAGAGAGATCAAATCGCGTGTATTGGGCAGCCCCTAGGCCAAGTATATATAGGGGAAGGGGAGGGGCTGCGCCCCCTTTAGGGTTTCCACCCCTAGGGGTGGCGGCCAGCCTAGATCCCATCTAAGGGAGGCGGCCAAGGGGGAGGGGGAGAGGGAGGCGCACCAGGATGGGCCTTAGGGCCCATCTGCCCTAGGGTTTGCCCCCTTCTCCTCTCCCTTGCGCCTTGGGCCCTTGTGGGGGGGCGCACCAGCCCACTTGGGGCCGGTCCCCTTCCACACTTGGCCCATGAAGCCCTCCGGGGCTGGTGGCCCCACTTGGTGGACCCCCGGGACCCTCCCGGTGGTCCCGGTACGTTACCGATAAAACCCGAAACCTTTCCGATGACCAAAACAGGACTTCCCATATATAAATCTTTACCTCTGGACCATTCCGGAACTCCTCGTGACGTCCGGGATCTCATCCGGGACTCTGAACAACATTCGGTAACCACATACAAACTTCCTTTATAACCCCAGCGTCATCGAACCTTAAGTGTGTAGACCCTACGGGTTCGGGAACCATGCAAACATGACTAAGACGTTCTCCGGTCAATAACCAACAGCGGGATCTGGATACCCATGTTGGCTCCCACATGTTCCACGATGATCTCATCGGATGAACCACGATGTCAAGGACTTAATCAATTCCGTATACAATTCCCTTTGTCTAGCGGTATTGTACTTGCCCGAGATTCGATCGTCGGTATCCCGATACCTTGTTCAATCTCATTACCGGCAAGTCTCTTTACTCGTTCCGTAACACATCATCCCGTGATCAACTCCTTGATCATATTGTGCACATTACGATGATGTCCTACCGAGTGGGCCCAGAGATACCTCTCCATCACATGGAGTGACAAATCCCAGTCTCGATTCGTGCCAACCCAACAGACACTGTCGGAGATACCCGTAGTGTACCTTTATAGCCACCTAGTTACGTTGTGACATTTGGCACACCCAAAGTATTCCTACGGTATCCGGGAGTTTCACAATCTCATGGTCTAAGGAAATGATACTTGACATTAGAAAAGCTTTAGCATACAAACTACACGATCTTGTGCTATGCTTAGGATTGGGTCTTGTCCATCACATCATTCTCCTAATGATGTGATCCCATTATCAACGACATCCAATGTCCATGGTCAGGAAACCGTAACCATCTATTGATCAACGAGCTAGTCAACTAGAGGCTTACTAGGGACATGGTGTTGTCTATGTATCCACACATGTATCTGAGTTTCCTATCAATACAATTCTAGCATGGATAATAAACAATTATCATGAACAAGGAAATATAATAATAACTAATTTATTATTGCCTCTAGGGCATATTTCCAACACTCAGTCCATTCAAACTTCTTATCCTTCTTGAGGAGCTCGGTCATTGGCTTGGCAATCTTGGAGAATCCTTCAATAAAACGGTGATAATATCTGGCTAGTCCAAGGAAACTCCGGATTTCTGAGACTGTCGTGGGTGCGGACAAATCAAGTACATCTTTCACCTTGCTTGGATCCACTGAGATTCCTTCTGCCGAGAGGACATGCCCGAGGAATCCCACTTGCTGGAGCCAGAACTCACATTTGCTGAACTTGGCATAAAGCTGATGGTCGCGAAGCCTTTGCAAAACTGCTCGGAGATGTTCCTTGTGCTTGTCTTTGTTGTTGGAGTAAATGAGGATGTCATCAATGAACACCACCACAAATTTGTCCAAGAAATCCATAAACACCTTGTTCACCATATGCATAAAGAAGGCGGGGGCGTTGGTGAGACCGAAGGACATAACGGTATGCTCATAAAGACCGTACCGAGTGGTGAACGCGGTCTTGGGAATACCCTCTTTCTTTATCTTGAGCTGATGATATCCTGTCCTAAAATCAATTTTGGAGAATACTTTGGCTCCATTGAGTTGATCAAATAGACTGTCAATCCTTGGCAGGGGATACTTGTTTTTGATGGTGACGTCATTCAGCTGTCGGTAGTTTATGCACATTCGTAGGCTGCCATCCTTTTTATCCACGAATATCGCGGGTGATCCCCATGGAGAAGAGCTCGGGTGGATGTATCCTTTCTGCAGCATCTCATCCAGCTGTTTCTTTAATTCCACCAATTCTGATGAAGGCATCCGATAATATTTCTTGTGTATTGGTGTGGTTCTAGGCACCAAATCAATTGCAAATTCCAGTTCTCTGTCAGGCGGCATGCCTGGTAATTCTTCTGGGAATACATCTGGGTACTCATTGACCACTGGAATTAGCTCCACCTCTTCTGCCACGGCCGTGAACATCATATCCTTCTTGGGTATGCCCTTGCGGGCATAAAAACTTGTGGTGCGACCTTCTGTATTTTTCATGGTAACTTCTCTGGTTGCACAGTTGATGCATGCTTGGTATTGGCTTAACCAATTCATGCCCAAAATAATATCCAATTTGTTGGAATCGATGATTATCAGAGATGTTGGAAACTTGATGCCCTTGATATCAATTTCCAGATTGCGGCAGACCAGATTGCTTCTGAGCAGGGATCCTGGGGATTGTACCATCATGTGTTTTCCCAAAATCGAGCAAGAAAATTTGTTTTGGGCAAAAAAAACTCCGCGAGATAAAAGAGTGGGAAGCCCCAAAGTCAAATAAAATTACGGCGGGTATGTCGTTAACAAGGAACATACCAATGACGACGTCTTGGTCCTCTTGGGCTTCATCCGCGGAGATATGATGGATTTGCCTTGGGATCATATCGGGGGCGGAATACGGCTCCATGTAGTTGACTTGCGGATGGAATGGAGTTATTTGCTTGTGTTCTTGGGGCACTGCCTAGCGTAATGTCCTGTTTTCCCACAGCTGAAACATGAGTTGTTGCACTGGCAATCTTCGCGCACCAGGCTGGTCACGATATTCTTGACTTGAGCGGTGGTCTTGTTGACATTTTGCTGCCAGTTGGGTTTGTACTCCACCTGAGTCTATTGCCAAGTACGAGCCTTCTGCACTGGTTGCATCTCCTTCTTCGGCTCGAATTTGCACTTGTGGTCATTAATAGCTGGCTTGTTGTCGTGTAGGAGCTTGTGTTCCCTTTCTGCGATGAGGGCCTTGTTCACTAGAGTCAGGAAGTCCGAAAAATCAAACATGCCGATGGTGCACCTGAGATGCTGATTCAGGCCACATCATAGGGAGAATAGTGGGACAAATGGTTGAACTTATTCAGATACTCGTTGACTGTCATGTTGCCTTGAGTGAGGGCGAGGAATTCACCCTGCTTGATTTTCATAATCCCGATGGGAATATGATACTTGCAGAAATGATCCTTGAATTTAGCCCAAGTAATTTCCTCGTCCGCGGGCCATATTGCTTTAGCATTATCCCACCATATAGCGGCAGCTCCTTCGAGATAATGCGTTGTGAAGGGAACCTTGTCTCCTTCTTCAGTGCGAGCAATATCCAGTTTCCTCTCAATAGTCCTTAACCGATCATCGGTGTCTAATGGATCAATAACTTGGCTGAAGCTGGGAGGCTTGGTTCGCTGAAAATCCGACAACTTGGAGTGATGGCCATTCTGGTTTCCATTCTTCCCAACCATAATTTGCACACTTTTCAATATTTCCAGCAGATCGTTGCTCCTCCTTTCTTCAAACATTCGTAGGATTTGCTCAGTGGAAGGTAGATGTGGCGGTGGAGACGGAGGTGGCTGGTATGGCTCGGGGGAATGCCCTGCCTGTCGCGCGGAGCGACGGACAGGGACATCCTCACAAGCTTGACTGCTGCTGCCTCCACGTGTCATCCTATTATTTATTTTTTCCAATACATAGCAACCGTTATGAGAAAAATCCAACGTGGGAGGAAAGCCATTGACAAATCCCAGAAGAAAATAGCGAAAGAAAGCCAAAGCGAATAAAAAGTTCCAAAATAATTCTACATAGACTCAACATGGAAGTAATCATCACAACGGGTCTACTACCCTCATACATGAAACTAAACATCATGACACATGCGACTACACTCATACATCATACTCACGACGAAAGCGATACTCTAGCGGTCTACTGCTCGGACTGCGTTGCTGCGGGCTCCTCTCCTGAGCCGAACCCAGATCCTGAACTGATAGTAGAGACCTTCGGGTTAAGAGAGACGCGACGGCGCTGCCTCGAGGGCTCTCCCCCAGGGGCAGGCACGGGATGGGATCTAAGCATAGGAGCGGCAGGAGTAGCGACAAGGAAAGCCCACGCAGCAGGAGCACTGTGAGGGGTCACAATCAGAGGGTTAATGGTACCCTGCGAAGTCACCAGGGGAATGGAGGTGGGAGGAATTGGAGTAGTGTAGATGACAGTGGGAAGAGGGTTCCTAGTATGAGCAACAGCGAGAGCTGTTCGAGCGCGTGAAAGCTCCCGAGCTAACTTGTAGTTCAGGAGATAACTGGCAGTGATATAGCAAGAAAGGTGGCTAGTGGGACGATCGCACACCGGATTAATCAAAGGAAAGCGGATATGCCCATTCTTGTGCAGAGACGGGCAGTAGAAGAAACCTGGGTGGGTGTGCATGCGAACCTCGTTGTAGCGCAAGTCTACAAGAGCCTTGATAGCAGCAAACTGAACCGCCTGAGATGGTGTAGAAGCAAGACCACCCTTAATAGAGAGAGTGTAAGCGCCGGAGGGGAACTGTGGTGTAGAGTGACCCCAGCATAATACTCATACAATGCACCGGCCAGATGCTCCCGATACACCCGATACTCTGGATCAGCACCCTCTGGATAGAGTCGTCGCCACACGTTCTGAAGCAGGTGTGACGATGTGTACGGGGCTGGCTCAGGATGGTACAAGATTGGTACTGGAGCCATCTACACTCACAAACCATACGGTTAGTAATAACAACAAATAAACATGCATGCAATGCAGCAACCAATTTCTATGACTACTGGCACACAGACGAAGCTATCTACCGTTTCACTAACGCACTAACGGTCTAGCATGCCCTACAATCAGCGCAGCTCTGATACCAAGCGTTGTGGCACCCTGACTCAGAGCAACTAGTTCACCCTGCATTGCCAGCCCAGAGATCAAGTCTTCTGGCAATACACAACAACTTAGTACAGAAACAACCGCTTTATTGATGCTAGCGGATTACATAAGTCCGATATTACATCGAGATACGAGGCCAAGCGACACTCATAGTGCTGCTAAACAGTATGTAGATTATTTAATGAACATGACGAGGGCCTCGATCACACGAACTATGCGGCAGCGGAAGAACGACGAAGTGGAACTCCATAGCACAGGGACACCAACGTGGACACGGCCTAGACGCGAGATGCTCTCCGATGCAAATCGACTTGCCTGAAAGCTGGCATGACACACTAGGTCAATACATTGAATGTACTTGCAAGCTCACAACAAACATAAGCACGATGACAGACAATATCATCACAATTAATCAAATTAATGCAAAAGCAAGAGTTACTAATCATGCAATGAAACCAATAAACGCACCGATTCTCACAGACTCGCTTACCAGACGGTTACCTCGTAACCAAGCGGTGACCATACCGGGGTCACAACTGAAAACCAACCACTCATGAACAACTCGAGAGTTCATGAAACACACAGCATCGCAACAATCATTTAGTTTGCAAGATTATTTATAAAAGTTGATCCATGGTGTGACTTACTTCTGAGCTATGCCCATAACTGAGGACGTGGCTATCGATAGATTAAATACACTCTGCAGAGGTAGCGCACTTTACCCACACTACGGAACACCTGGCCTCGCACTCCCATTCGGGTGGACCAAAGTGTTCCGACAAAACCCTCCCTTTGTCATGGCACTCTCCCGGCCACTCCGACCAAGTCCCTCTCAGGGCTAGGTCTTGGGTGGCCACGTGCCTACCAAAGGCACCAATGGCTACCGTCGTGGCAAAATGGTCCCAAACGGGGTGCTGCTAGAGCTTTTTGAAACAAAGACAATGCAAAAAGAATCAAATCATTTGGACTTATGGTTTAGAAATGATGGCTGGTCAAAGTTTAGGTCAATTTCTGAATAAATTTGAATTAAACAGAAATTCCTTGGGGGTGACGTCGAAGGCGTAAAAGAGAAATACGTCTCCACTCATACCGCTTCGGGCGCGAGTGGTGAGGATGGCGGGTGGGCCCCGCTGATACATCTCCAACGTATCTATATTTTTTATTGTTCCATGCTATTATATTACCCGTTTTGGATGTTTATGGGCTTTATTATACACTTCTGTATTATTTTTGGGACTAACCTATTAACCGGAGGCCCAGCCCAAAATGCTGTTGTATTGCCTATTTCAGTGTTTTGAAGAAAAAGAATATCAAATGGAGTCCAAACGGAATGAAACCTTCGGGAGAGTTATTTTTGGAACGGAACCAACCCAGGAGACTTGGAGTAGATGTCAGGGAAGCTTCAAGGAAGCCACGAGGCAGGCAAGCGCGCCCCCACCCTCGTGGGCCCCTCGTGGCTCCCCTGACCGACTTCTTTCGCCTATATATGTCCATATACCCTAAAAACATTAAGGAGCAGAATAGATCGGGAGTTCCGCCGCCAGAAGCCTCCGTAGCCACCTAAAACCAATCTAGACCCATTGCGGCACCCTGCCGGAGGGGGGGAATCCCTCTCCGGTGGCCATCTTCATCATCCCGGCGCTCTCCATGACAAGGAGGGATTAGTTGTCCCTCGGGGCCGAGGGTATGTACCAGTAGCTATGTGTTTGATCTCTCTCTCTCGTGTTCTTGAGTCAGCACGATCTTGATGTATCGCGAGCTTTGCTATTATATTTGGATCTTATGATGATTCTCCCCCTCTACTCTCTTGTGATGAATTGAGTTTTCCCTTTGAAGTTATCTTATCGGATTGAGTCTTTAAGGATTTGAGAACACTTGATGTATGTCTTGCATGTGCTTATCTGTGGTGACAATGGGATATCACATGATCCACTTGATGTATGTTTTGGTGATCAACTTGCGAGTTCCGTGACCTCGTGAACTTATGCATAGGGGTTGGCACACGTTTTCGTCTTGACTCTCTGGTAGAAACTTTGGGGCACTCTTTGAAGTTCTTTGTGTTGGTTGAATAGATGAATCTGAGATTGTGTGATGCATATCGTATAATCATACCCACGGATACTTGAGGTCACATTGGAGTATCTAGGTGACATTAGGGTTTTGGTTGATTTGTGTCTTAAGGTGTTATTCTAGTACGAACTCTATGATAGATCGAACGGAAAGAATAGCTGCATGTTATTTTACTACGGACTCTTGAATACATCGATCAGAAATGATAACTTTGAGGTGGTTTCGTACCCTACCATAATCTCTTCGTTTGTTCTCCGCTATTAGTGACTTTGGAGTGACTCTTTGTTGCATGTTGAGGGATAGTCATATGATCCAATTATGTTATTATTGTGAGAGGACTTGCACTAGTGAAAGTATGAACCCTAGGCCTTGTTTTCTAGCATTGCAATACCGTTGTGCTCACTTTTACCACTTGCTACCTTGTTATTTTTATATTTTTCATATTACAAAAACCATTATCTGCTATCCATATTGCACTTGTATCACCATCTCTTCGCCGAACTAGTGCACCTATACAATTTACCATTGTATTGGGTGTGTTGGGGACACAAGAGACTCTTTGTTATTTGGTTGAGGGTTGTTTGAGAGAGACCATCTTCATCCTACGCCTCCCACGGATTGATAAACCTTAGGTCATCCACTTGAGGGAAATTTGCTACTGTCCTACAAACCTCTGCACTTGGAGGCCCAACAACGTCTACAAGAAGAAGGTTGTGTAGTAGACATCAAGCTATTTTCTGGCGATGTTGCCAGGGAGGTTAGCGCTTGAAGGTATATCTTTAGATCTTGCAATTGAATCTTTTTGTTTCTTGTTTTATCACTAGTTTAGTCTATAAAAGAAAACTACAAAAAATGAAATTGAGGATACCTCATATGCTTCATCTTTTTAATGTCTTCCATGAAAATAAGGATTCCGATAATTGTGCCAAATTGTTACAATGAAGAATGCATTAGAATGTTAGGCACTAAATCTTTGTATGATGGGCATGATTGCAATGTTGTTAGTATAAATTCCTTGAACATCTATGATGCTAATGATATGCAAAGCCACAAGCTTGGGGATGCTATGTTTGATGAAGATGATATTTTTTGTCCCCCTAGTTTTGATGATAAAATTTATTATGATGAAAGCATGCCTCCTATTTATGATGATTATATTGATGAAAGTGGATTTGGAGAGGTCATGACTTTATTTAGTGATGAATCCACTATTTCGGAAGAGGTTCCAATTGATTATGAGAACAAAGTCTCTATCTATGATGATTATTGTGATGACATGTATGCTATAAAGAATAATGATAACCATGAAACTTGTCATCATGATTTTAGTTTTCAATTGGATTATGCCTCACATGATAGTTATTTTGTTGAGTTTGCTCCCACTACTATTCATGAGAAGAAATTCGCTTATGTGGAGAGTAATAAAATTTATATGCTTGGGGATCATGAAAAGAATGCTTTATATGATAGTTATATTGTTGAATTCATTCATGATGCTACTGAAAATTATTATGAGGTAGGAACATATGCTTGTAGGAATTGCAATAATATCAAGTTTCCTCTCTATGTGTTGAAAATCTTGAAGATTTGCTTATTTTACCTTCCTATGCAAGTTGAATTTTGTTCCCATAAATTGTTTGCTCACAAAATACATATGCATAGGAAGTGGGTTAGACTTAAATGTGTTAGTCATATTCTTCATGATGCTCTATTTATGTTACAATTCTTATCTTTTATGTGAGCATCATTGAAATCATCATGCCTAGCTAGGGGCGTCAAACGATAGCGCTTGTTGGGAGGCAACCCAATTTTGTTTTTGTTCCTTGCTTTTTGTTCCTGTTTAGTAATAAATAATTTATCTAGCCTCTGTTATGATTGAGTTTTTATGTTTTAATTAGTGTTTGTGCCAAGTAGAACCTTTGGGAAGACTTGGGGAAAGTATTTGCGATCTTGCTGTAAAAAACAGAAACTTTAGCGCTCACGAGAATTGCTGCCTTTTTTTATTGAAGAGTGCTATTTAGCTAATTATTTTTGCAGATGATTAATAGATAAACTCCTAACGTCCAGCAATTTATTTTAGAATTTTTGGGATTCCAAAAGTAGTCGAAACCAACAGATTACTACAGACTGTTCTGTTTTTGACCGATTCTGTTTTCAATGTGTTGTTTGCTTATTTTGATGAATCTATGAGTAGTATCGGATGGTATGAACCATAGATGAGTTGGAATACCATAGATATTACACCAATATGAATTTAGAATGAGTTCACAACAGTACCTAAGTGGTGATTTATTTTCTTATACTAACGGAGCTTATGAGTTTTCTGTTAAGTTTTGTGTTGTGAAGTTTCCAAGTTTTGGGTAAAGATTCGATGGACTATGGAATAAGGAGTGGAAAGAGCCTAAGCTTGGGGATGCCCAAGGCACCCCAAGGTAATATTCAAGGACAACCAAGAGCCTAAGCTTGGGGATGCCCTGGAAGGCATCCCCTCTTTCATCTTCGTTCATCGGTAACATTACTTGGAGCTATATTTTTATTCACCACATGATATGTGTTTTGCTTGGAGCGTCATTTTATTTTATTTTGTTTTGCTTGATGTTTGAATAAAATACCAAGATCTGAATTTATTAAATGTTAGAGAGTCTTCACATAGTTACATAAATATTCGACTACTCATTGACCTTCACTTGTATCTTTTGAGCTATATAGTTTTTGCTCTAGTGCTTCACTTATATCTTTTAGAGCACGGTGGTGGTTTTATTTTATAGAAATAATTGATCTCTCATGCTTCACTTATATTATTTTGAGAGTCTTTAGAACAGCATGGTAATTTGCTTTTAGGCATAATAAAAACTTTCATATAAGTGCATTGAATACTATGAGAACTTTGACACTTCATAATTGTTTTGAGATATGAAGATGGTGATATTAGAGTCATGCTAGTGAGTAGTTGTGAATTTTAGAAATACTTGTGTTAGAGTTTGTGATTCACGTAGCATGCACGTATGGTGAACCGTTATGTGATGAAGTCAGAGCATGATTTATTTATTGATTGCCTTCCTTCTGAGTGGCGGTCGGGGATGAGCGATGGTCTTTTCCTACCAATATATCCCCCTAGGAGCATGCGCATAGTACTTTGTTTCGATAACTAATAGATTTTTGCAATAAGTATGTGAGTTCTTTATGACTAATGTTGAGTCCATGGATTATACGCACCCTCACCCTTCCACATTTCCTAGCCTCTCTAGTACCGCACAACTTTCGCCGGTATCATAAACCCACCATATACCTTCCTCAAAACAGCCACCATACCTACCTATTATGGCATTTTCATAGCCATTCTGAGATATATTGCCATGCAACTTTCCACCGTTCCGTTTATTATGACACGCTCCATTATTGTCATATTGTTTTGCATGATCATGTAGTTGACATCGTATTTGTGGCAAAACCACCATTCATAATTCTTTCATGCATGTCACTCTTGATTCATTGCACATCCCGGTACACTGCCGGAGGCATTCATATAGAGTCATATTTTGTTCTAAGTATCGAGTTGTAATTCTTGAGTTGTAAGTAAATAAAAGTGTGATGATCATCATTATTAGAGCATTGTCCCAGTGAGGAAAGGATGATGGAGACTATGATTACCCCACAAGTCGGGATGAGACTCCGGATGAAAAAATAAAAAATAATGAGAAAAAAGTGGCCATAAAAAAGAAGAGAAGGCCCAAATAAACAAACAAAAAATGAGAGAAAAAGAGAGAAGATGCAATGCTACTATCCTTTTACCACACTTGTGCTTCAAAGTAGCACCACGATCTTCATGATAGAGAGTCTCTTATGTTGTCACTTTCATATACTAGTGGGAATCTTTCATTATAGAACTTGGCTTGTATATTCCAATGATGGGCTTGCTCAAAATGCCCTAGGTCCTCGTGAGCAAGCAGTTGGATGCACACCCACTTAGTTTCTTTTTGAGCTTTCATACACTTATAGCTCTAGTGCTTCCGTTGCATGGCAATCCCTACTCACTCACATTGATATCTATTGATGGACATCTTCATAGCCCGTTGATACGCCTAGTTGATGTGAGACTATCTTCTCCTTTTTGTCTTCTCCACAACCACCATTCTATTCCACCTATAGTGCTATGTCCATGGCTCACGCTCATGTATTGCATGGAGATTGAAAAAGTTTGAGAACATCAAAAGTATGAAACAATTGCTTGGCTTGTCATCGGGGTTGTGCATGATTTAAATATTTTTTGTGATGAAGATAGAGCATAGCCAGACTATATGGTTTTGTAGGGATAGCTTTATTTGGCCACGTTATTTTGATAAAACATGATTACATTGTTAGTATGCTTGAAGTATTATTATTTTTATGTCAATATTAAACTTTTGTCTTGAATCTTATGGATCTGAATATTCTTTCCACAATAAAGAAAATTACATGGATAAATATGTTAGGTAGCATTCCACATCAAAAATTCTGTTTTTATCATTTACCTACTCGAGGACGAGCAGGAATTAAGCTTGGGGATGCTTGATACATCTCCAACGTATCTATAATTTTTGATTGTTCCATGCTATTATATTACCCGTTTTGGATGTTTATGGGCTTTATTATACACTTTTATATTATTTTTGGGACTAACCTATTAACCGGAGGCCCAGCCCAAAATGTTGTTTTATTGCCTATTTCAGTGTTTCGAAGAAAAGGAATATCAAATGGAGTCCAAACGGAATGAAACCTTCGGGAGAGTTATTTTTGGAATGGAAGCAACCCAGGAGACTTGGAGTAGACGTCAAGGAAGCTCCGCGGAAGCCACGAGGCAGGGAGGCACGCCCTACCCTCCTGGGCGCACCCCCACCCTCGTGGGCATCTCGTGGCTCCCCTGACCGACTTCTTTCGCCTATATATGTCCATATATCCTAAAAACATCGAGGAACAGAATAGATCGGGAGTTCCGCCGCCAAAAGCCTCTGTAGCCACCGAAAACCAATCGGGACCCTGTTCCGGCACCCTTCCGGAGGGGGGATCCCTCTCTGGTGGCTATCTTCATCATCCCGGCGCTCTCCATGACGAGGAGGGAGTAGTTCTCCCTCGGGGCTGAGGGTTTGTACTAGTAGCTATGTGTTTGATCTCTCTCTCTCTCTCTCTCGTGTTCTTGAGTCGGCACGATCTTGATGTATCGCGATTTTTGCTATTATATTTGGATCTTATGATGTTTCTCCCCCTCAACTCTCTTGTGATGAATTGAGTTTTCCCTTTGAAGTTATCTTATCGGATTGAGTCTTTAAGGATTTGAGAACACTTGATGTATGTCTTGCATGTGCTTATCTGTGGTGACAATGGGATATCACGTGATCAACTTGATGTATGTTTTGGTGATCAACTTGCGAGTTCCGTGACCTCGTGAACTTATGCATAGAGGTTGGCACATGTTTTCGTCTTGACTCTCCGGTAGAAACTTTGGGGCACTCTTTGAAGTTCTTTGTATTGGTTGAATAGATGAATCTGAGATTGTGTGATGCATATCGTATAATCATACCCATGGATACTTGAGGTGACATTGGAGTATCTAGGTGACATTAGGATTTTGGTTGATTTGTGTCTTAAGGTGTTATTCTAGTATGAACTCTATGATAGATCGAGCGGAAATAATAGATTTGTGTTATTTTACTACGGACTCTTGAATTTATCGATCAGAAAGGATAACTTTGAGGTGGTTTCGTACCCTACCATAATCTCTTCGTTTGTTCTCTGCTATTAGTGACTTTGGAGTGACTCTTTGTTGCATGTTCAGGGATAGTTATATGATCCAATTATGTTATTATTGTTGAGAGAATTTACACTAGTGAAAGTATGAACCCTAGGCTGTGTTTCCTAGCATTGCAATACCATTTGTACTCACTTTTACCACTTGCTATCCTGCTGTATTTATATTTTCAGATTACAAAAATCATTATCTACTATCCATATTGCACTTGTATCACCATCTCTTCGCCGAACTAGTGCACCTATACAATTTACCATTGTATTGGGTGTGTTGGGGACACAAGAGACTCTTTGTTATTTGGTTGCAGGGTTGTTTGAGAGAGACCATCTTCATCCTACGCCTCCCACGGATTGATAAACCTTAGGTCATCCACTTGAGGGAAATTTGCTACTGTCCTACAAACCTCTGCACTTGGAGGCCCAACAACGTCTACAAGAAAAAGGTTGTGTAGTAGACATCACCCGCACGTCAGGAGAGAGAGAGGTAAATGAGATCTGAACGCGACGACGCTTCACCGGAGCACACACCGGCGAGGAGTGGGTTTGAGGCTAGTTTAGAGGGTTAGGATTGAAGGTGGGCTCGCGGCGCACCTGCCCGTACCCGTGGCTTGCCATGGGATGGCCGGAGTTGCTCGCGGTCAAGCTCGCAAGCTTCAGTGGCGGCGGACGGGGTTCGCCAGAGTGGATGAAGACGACGGCACCAAGAGACCTCCAATGCCACGCCCGAGCAGCTGGTCGAGCTCGAGAGGCACTGGAGCGAGGTGGCCGAGCTGCGGAGGTCGCCGGAGTTCTCTGGTCGGGGCAGCCGGCCAGAGGCCTGCCCGACCGGGCTGTGGCCCTTCTACGTGTTTGTGAAGGTGGTGAGAAGTGGAGCATGGCTAGGAAACGAGGGAGGCTCTATATATAGCCGGAGCGAGGGGGTAACGTGTTGCCGCCGGAGCTCTCTGGAAGCCGGCGAACGGCGATGAATCGCTCCAGTGCGAGGGGGCAAGCGTGCAGCGTCGCTGTGGGAGGCTGTCCACGCTCGTGGACGAGCACATGGCGTAGGGGGGAAGCGGACAAGTGCACGCGCGCACTGTGGCTTTTGGCCGCGACGTGCCCGTGCTTGCTGCGGCGTCTCCGGCGTCGGCGAGCGCCAGGGAGAGGTCAAGGGTAATGGGTCGGGGCTGGTGGCGCGGCGCGGCTGCCGTCGGCGAGCGCTGGATCGAGCACGCGTTGAACAGAGGAGATGGCAACACCCAGAGCACGTCAAGTAGCTGCCAGGCACCGTGTCTTCACGCGGTCACCACGCTGGCATGGTCAAGACGACGCCCAAACGCGGCCATACCTTGTCTACGCTCTAGTCCATGCAGTGTTTAGTCTAGGAAAGTTGAAAGCTCGTACCCCGGCCGACCAGAATTGACTCAACCAAGCTGGCAAGTTTCTGACCAGAAACTTCGTCGCCAAGTTTGGCTGGCTTCTAGATGGCCATTAGGGTTGATCTCCTCGGGTTTAGGTTCTCTTAGAAGGGTAGTTAAGCTCAAGAAAGATCAGAGCCAAAAGATCAAGGAAAAATTCACTTGTTGTACAATGTGCATTTTTGGTCCAGAAGAGAAATGATTTTCTATAGCAAAAATATTACAAAAAATCAGGCAATATTATTGCTTGGGAAGGTGTGCCAAGGTCCAAAGAATATTCAGGAATTATCTCAGATTTTTAGGAGCATTAAAAATGAGGGTTGCTTTGGAGCACAAGTTTCTGAAGAGGGTTTCAGGGAGGAAAATGAATATTTTTCCTTTATGAAAAATATTCATTTGATTATTTTGGGGATTTATCAGAGAGATAAGGTTGAATGGGAAGTAGATAGGCCACTTGGGTGAAAGTCAAGGGTATGCCCAAGTGACAAGTCCATTTGAAATGATTCCAACATCCAAATCAAGGCAAGCCAAAAACCAAGTCCGGAAACAGAGAGACGGCAAGTCCAAAAAAAGAGAGAAGGCAAAATCCAGGCTGTCACAGTATATTTTTTTCATATCTATATTTTTTAATCAAAGGGCCCCTCTCCTGAAATTTTTATTAGAAAAGCCAAGGCGAAAGTCCACATCAAGGATGATTCACAACTCTTGGCCATAACCTAAAGTAGCTGCCAAAAAAACTTATTACAGGTAAGGCGCTCATATATATGTTTAGATGTCTACTTTTTTGTATACATATTGTACCTTTTGTATTCCCCTGAAATATATTTGTATGCATACCTAATTTTTTAAATACATGATTATCTTTTTTCTCATATATATGTTTTGATTTCTACCTTTTCCACGGACATTGTACATTTTTGTATACATTAGAAATATTTTTCTATACATGTTAACATTTTTAAATGCATGACTAACATTTTTCAATCATGTATGTAAATTGATTTTCATAATAGATATATTTAGAATTATAAGCAAATGTAAAATTAAACAAAAACTATGAAAAAAAGCAAAAAATGCTCAATGCTTGTGATCCCTAATTTGCTTGCCCATTCCGGGCGCTTCTTGACGTGAGGCTAGACTGTGCCTCGCTACAAGCGAGACAGTCGCGCCCTCGCCACCAACATATGCCGGTGTTGTGCTAGCCCAACCTTCTAGATAGACGGCTCGCCTGTCCAGCAAGTTTTTTGTGTAGATGCAACAAGTTTGGTCACACACACACACACACACACACACACACACACAACTAAGTATAACCTTCCCTAGAAACAAACTAAATATAACCATCAGAAACATTTCATCCGAATGAACCACCACCACTGTCCATCACCCGCTCGACATCCTAGCGCGATGTAATGCAAATATGCAATTCTCGCAAAAAATGCATATGCATTGCCCGAGAAAAATAAGCATAGACTAATTGGCCGCATATGTAAGTGGGTTGCCACCGTTTATGTGAAAATGGTCATTATCTTGTGCTTGTTTAGTAGGATCTGTCACCAAATGCCAGTAAGACTCATTTGAGACGCTCTGGATACTTAATCTCAAATGTACATCATCGTGTGGATTGGACACCAACAAAGAAAAACGTGTTGGACTATGTCACTGTTGAGACCAGTACTGAAACCGCGTTAATTACTACCAGTGGCGGAGGCAGGAATAGATCTTAGGTGTGGCGATATCTACGAAGGAGAAAACCATGTACATATAATGTAATTATGTGAGAGCTCACTATATTAGTTATATAAATACTTTGTGCTTAACAAGCACAATCAAAATTGAAAACCAATGTATTAGTTTTGTCAATAGGGGATACCTAAAATATATGAGCTTATTTTGGCAGACGGCAACACAATTTGCTTCAAAATTTAAAGTTCAATTTCAATTCTAAATTAACTTTCTTTCTTTACATTTTTAGAACACTTTCATTCATTATTTGATTTTCTTATTCTATGCCATTTTGTGCTCAGTCGCGCTTGCGTCCTCGTATGGCCCGGTTCAGTGCCGGCCACTGCCTCTCCCTGCTTGCTGTTTGCTACTGCACACATTCGGCCATGCAGCGAAAGGATTTCCATTTTCCAGAATTTTGAACCCGGCGAACGTGTGTTGATTTGTGCATGGAGCGTAACTCGCAAGACCACTTGCCGATGCATTAGGACCATCAGCAAGTCAACAATCAACTCAGCTGGCTCAACACGTACAATACCTTATCAATTATAATCAAGATGCACACATACTAGTACTCGTATATATACCAGTATATTTATTGGTGGAATTTGAGGTATGGCAGCCGCCAATCCTAGCCAGATTGCTAGCACCGCCCTCGGCACGTAGGCGCAAGCGCAACTGCGTTCATGATTTCTATAAAGGTGGAGGGGGTTTCTGTAAAAATGCCAGGCCAAGTGGGTGTGGCATGACGTGGCCAGCGTGGCGTCATTTGTCAACTTTTGATTGGTTTTGGACTAAATCTTCACATACATTGTAAGTTTAGAGATGAGGTGATCATTTTTTGCAAGTTTGTAGGCTAAACCATCACATTCATTGCAAGTTTATGGGTCTATAGTACTTTGCCTCTTCAGTTTATAATACGTACCAATGAATGTAGGGACTTTGTAAAAGGAAAAGGCTAACGTGGATATGCTGCCACGAGCCACAACCCCCGTACACGACAGTACTACACGTCCTCTTGTGTGGCCACACGTGGAGCAATGCACATAAAACGTACGAAACACGCCCCAGCCCTTTCTAGAACGAATCTTTGAACCCACGTTCAATGATGCATTGGTGGTAATCCTTTAGCTAGGAAAAGAAAAGAAGATGCACTAGCACTATTGTTAACAGCACCAAATCTATGCCAGCATCATGTTGTTCGTCGACTAGATCTAGATGCACCACACGAGACAAGGTAACTAAAAATGAGACAGTGCCCAAAAATTATTAAGCCCAAACTTCCCTTACATGCGATATTATTGCTGATCCATCGATCTCCATCGCACGAAGGGTATGAGGGCTAGCAAAAACTGTTGCAAGAGTCAGTAGTACGATCGATGTGCCGCACCAGGAGCAGGAGGCTGGATCGATGGCCGGCTAGCTACAAGCTAGGAAACATCCACGGTTTGTCCCTGTCGTGGCTACACAAAGCAACACCCAAAGAAACGCAGCTAAGCTAGGCGCGGAGGCCGCGCTTTCGGCAGAAAACCTACGGTGCGTCGGTAATCCATCATCATGCCTGTCGAGAAAAGGAGGAGCAAAAGGTTGATTATTAGATTTAAGAATCGAGCGATCGCCGGCCGTCGGGGCATTTCCGGCAGACGATTCCCTTGCCACCTCGTCGATCAGCGGGTAGTGACAGCGAAAATATATAGTAGAACACCTGCACCCAGGTTTTTATTATCTAGCCATTCATTCTGTGCTAAGTGATTCATGCAAACACATTTCCTTTTTTTGTTTCTCTCGCATAAAACATGTTTTGAAGTTCAAACCTTTGCAGCTTGGGATAGAAAGCTTTGCCACGCTGCAAAGGTTTGAACTTCAAAACATGTTTAGAAAGCTTTGCCACGCTGCAAAGGTTTGAACTTCAAAACATGTTTTATAGAGATAGAAAGCTTTGCCACGCTGCAAAGGTTTGAACTTCAAAACATGTTTTATGCGAGAGAAACAAAAAAGAGAAAATTTCAGATAGAAAGTTAGTTGTATTGCACAGATCTTAAAGCAATATTGAACCGCTAGGATAGCAAAGCCCGGGTGCAGATGTTCTAAAAATCCACGTCCGTAGTGACAGTGGAGTGTCCCTGACAGCGACCTGACCTGCGGTGACCGGTGACCCGGCGCCCCTACGCAGCGCGCCAGTATATATGCAGCGATAGCACGCCTCGTTTGTTGCACACCACCACCTCGCCTCACTCTCGCTCGCTCTCTCTCCCTGACGGGGAGTCTACAGCTCGATTACGAGTAGTTATTGTTGGAATGGAGCAGTATGGCTGGGGAAGGGAGGAGGGAGGGTGGAGGAAAGGGCCGTGGACGGCGCAGGAAGACAAGCTGCTGCTCGGCTATGTTCGGCAGCAGGGGGATGGGAGGTGGAATTCTGTCGCCAAGCTCACAGGTGCGCAATCATTCGTGTTCGTTAAATTTGGGCTGCATGCGTACGGGTACGTGCGCATGCAAATTCGTCGAGCTTGCATGTCGCTAAGCTCGTTTTGCTGCAGGTCTGAAGAGAAGCGGGAAGAGCTGCAGGCTTCGGTGGGTGAATTACCTGCGACCTGACCTCAAGAGAGGCAAGATCACGCCGCAGGAGGAGACCGTCATACTCGAGCTCCATGCCTTGTGGGGAAACAGGTAAAAAATCTTTAGTTTGCGGATGTGCATGCATGCCATGAGCCCATGATCGATGGGATCGAGCTCACAAAACACACGCACTTAATTTGTGATGATCGATCTTCTGCCAGATGGTCGACGATTGCGCGTAGCCTCCCCGGCCGGACGGACAACGAGATCAAGAACTACTGGCGGACGCACTTCAAGAAGGGCAAGCCGTCGTCCAAGAACATCGAGCGCGCCAGGGCGCGCTTCCTCAAGCAGCGCCGCGAGATCATGCAAGGTCACCACGAGCACCAGCGCGACGTCCAGGATGACGACGGCGCTGCTAGCGCGGACAACAACGGCGACGGCGCGGCTAGCCATCACGCAGATGAAGCAACAACATGGCCAGCACCGCCGCCGGCGCAGGACGACGACGACCTGGCGATGATGCGGGATATGGCGGACATGGACGACTTCCTGCAGTACCATGATCCAATGTCGACGTCGGCCTACTTCCTCCTCGACGGCGGCGATGGCGCCGCCAGCGACGCGGGTTCCAGCGGGGAGATCGACGCCTGCGGCGCCACGTGGGGCAGCTTGTGGAACCTCGACGACGTCGACGTTGTAGATGACGTCGGTGGTGGCGGCGCGTGCGGCTGGGGCAGCTTCGCTTTGCTCCAAGATCACGGACTCGCTTTCTACTAGCCTAGCATATACAATGGCAAAGCTTGGAGGGTACACGTAGCGGCTATGTACGTGCGGTGTTGGTGGATAAGGATAGGGCTGGGCGTTCGGTTAATATGGTTATTACGGTTTGGTTTATTCGGTTTTTTATAATTTCGGTTTTAGAGAAATGACAACCGAAATAATCAAACAAAAATTAGCAACCGAACCATATTAACCTAAATATATCGGTTCGGTTTATTCGGTTAACCGAAAAACCGAAGTACGTGCACCAATGAGAGCCACCACTTATATGAGCAGCTATTTGCATTGCACAAAATATACAAATAATAATCACAAGATCTAGCAACCTTAACAGAAAATATGAATATATGATAGCTAAAATGTCACATCGTTGGCTGTAATGAAAGACACAACTTTGCTATATATATATATATATATATATATATATATATATATATATATATGTATATATATATATATATAAATGGATAGTGAATAAAGTCTCACATACATAAATATATCAAATAGTCTCACTTATGTAGCAGCAGAAGCAAATAGCATAATTCTTATTTTCTCACACACAGGTGGAGGGAAATCAAACAAAAGGCTATCAAATAGCTGACTGGTGACAAAAACGTGAATAAATGGGACTCTTCATCACAGGAGCAAGGCTTCAAGATCTCAGATCTGCAGTACTACTTCCATGGCTCCATACGGCAACCTTGCCGGACGCAAACATCTGAGGATTTTGTACAATAAATTGATTAGCCTACCTCAATAGCAACTGCATGAAAAAGATGTATATTTTTGAACCTGATAGGCTGTAACTAATAGGTAGTGAAGTTATCAAGAAACCGCACCATGTTTAGGAAGTACGATCATCCACGATGACCGAATTATCCTTATTGGAGTTGTTCTTCGAAATATTGAGCCCATTTATTTCTTCAAGCAATGCTGAAAATATAAATAAATGATATTTAATTCATGAGTGACATAGGATAAATCTAACAAAAATAACTCAAGTAAATTATTGACTTACCTTCCTCTAGCTTAGTTAATTCTGCAGTGTCCTCTTCGTCATTTACAGCAATAGATCCCCTCAACCAATCTTGTGTGCAGACAAGTGCTTGAACCATGAATGGAGTTAAGGAGCTCCTGAATGGATCTAAAATACGACCACCAGTGCTGAAGGCCGACTCCGATGCAACCGTAGATATAGGAATTGCTAAAACATCACGGGCCAAATGTGACAATACTGGGAATCTAGAAGAATTGACCTTCCACCACTCACGAATGTCAAACTTGCTGCCATCTTCTTCATTCTCCTCAGAAAGGTACTTCTCAAGTTCAGATTTACTAGCAGTAATTCCAAAAGTGCTCGTCCTCATCTTTTGAGCAATCAAGGACTTCATTAAACTTGTGCCACGGGCTTCAGGTTCTTGTGCTACATTGGACGGCTGCACTTTATCACTTGGAGCATATATCTTTCCATATTCTTCAAATAACTCGTGAAGCGTCTTACTTATTTCAGTCCAAACTACCTGCCCTTGGGTCTCACCAAACATCTCCAGAATAGCTATCTTTATGTAATTTGACAACTTGTACCTTGGATCAAGAGAAACCGCAATAAAAATAAGGATGTTGAAGCTTTTATGATCCCCCCAATATTTATTGTACTTAGCTATCATCCTCTTAGCCAGGGTCCTTACGCAAAGAATCTTCGCTCTCACACCATTGCCGCAACAAGATGATAACATCGGCTATCTCATGAAAAAATATGTGAGCTGTACAGTGTAGCGACGCGGAAACACGGACAGTAAGCTTGTAGAAGTGTTCCAAAAATTCTGTCATCTTTCTTGCATTATCCCAATCTGCGGCTTCTGGAACTCCCGGACCTTTCTCACCATTTAAATCAAGTGCATAGTACGGGTCCTCATCAGCATACCTACAAAAAACTTGCTCATACGTTGCTGCAGCTCTCAACATAAGGTATATTGAGTTCCATCTAGTAGGCACATCCAATGACAAAAAGGCTTTACTTTTAACTTTCTCTAGTTCAACACATTTCTTAAACCTTGTAATTCTAGCAGGGGAGTTCTTCACAAACTTTACAGCAGCTCGCACACGTGCCACTGAAAGGTCGATTTCCTTTAGTCCATCAGTAACCACCAAGTTTATAATATGCGCAGCACATCTCATGTGAAAATACTTCCCTTCAGCAATACTACTTTTGGCTTTATTCATAACCCTCCTGATATAATTTATAGCACCGTCATTAGCAGAAGCATTGTCAACAGTTATTGTGAAAACTTTATCAAGCCCCCAATCTACCAAGCATCTCTCCAAGTCCTTCCCAATGTCCTCCCCCTATGTCCCTTTACTAAGAAAAACCCAATTATCTTCTTTTGTAGCTTCCAGTCACCATCAATGAAATGTGCTGTAACACACATATAGTTCTGCTTCTGGGCAGAAGTCCATGTGTCAGTGGTGAGGCATACTCTTTCGCATGATTCCTTAAAGATTTTTTTCAGCTTCTGTTTCTGCACATTGAACATGCTAACAACTTCCCTAGTAGTTGTTCTCCTAGACGGCACATTGAAACGTGGGCATGCCTTGGACATAAACTTTCTAAACCCTTCTTTCTCAGAAAATGCAAAAGGAGCTCATCTGTAATAATCATTTCAGCAAAAGCTTTCCTAAGCATTTCAGGATCAAACCTCCAAGCAGTAAGTGTGCACTTGCTACCATCCCCTTCATTTCGTGTAGCTTGCAAAGTAGGCTGCTTATCATCTTTGTTCCTATTAGGATTCTTCTTGCATATCTTTAAATGAGAATTTAGGGCAGATGTACCATTGATTTTTGTTTCACATTTAAGCTCATGTTTACAGTAGTTGCACTTGCCCCTCTTCAAAACATCTCCCTCTATGATCTTGGTGAAACTATCCCAGACCTCTGATCTTGGTTCCATCTCTTTCCTTTTCTTGGGCATCACCACTACCTTCTTAGCATTCTCCGATGCATCCGGCTGCTGCCGATTATTCTCAGCATTCTGCTCTCCCTCTGTGACCACCGCTAAGCTCTCAGATTCTTGATTGTCGATGTCTTCATTTGGTTCTGACATCTACAAATTGGACAAGAATATGATTAGTCACTGTTCAATTCGGTTAAGCAAAGAACTGTACTGTGTATAAAACATAAGATCATGTGTAACATGAAAAGTATTATATAAGGGAGAATACATGTGATGCCTCTAAGTGTGCAGCTTTCATTTTGTACCATTTTAGGGAATTTGATAAGTATTATATATGTTTGTTTTAGACTGCTAGATGGATTCACCCCAGGAGCTATATACCTACAATTGCAAGCTAGCCCAAGGAAGCTAGCACACAGGCACCTTAATTGATTTTCCAGCCGCATAACGCCGCATCTAGCTGGTTCGTACTCACATATCTAGAAGCATTTTGGCTTATGTCTAAGAACATATGGATCAGAATAAGCACATGCACTAAACCATAGACTAATAAATAATTTGTTCCATTACGCACGCACACTGCACATGTACGAGAAGATCTATGGATAGAAATCGTACAAGTACTTGCTGATACACTAGCTCTCATGGCAATCGTTTCATGCAAAACAATACTAAAATATTCCTACTAGTAGTAGATCAAACTGATCACTTGCATGGAGTTACGCTCGTAGTGTACTAGGTACTTGTACTGAGATTTGAGAGATTAGAAGTTGGAGAAGCAAGCGGATGGCTTACGTCCGTCTCAACCACAGGATTTGTTGCTGACCGCCGAACGCAGACTCGCCGGAGCCGACTCGATGAGTAGCTGATCTGGCGTCTAGGGTTGGAGAGGAGAGGGCGCCGCCTGACGAAAGGATCGAGCGATGGGCGGTGACTAGGGTTTCACATACATGTGAACGTCGGATGATTTATATCTATACATTAGGCAAATCAGAGGCTGTTGGGCCGAAGGACAAATGGGCTGCGCTCAGCCGCTCACAGGTCACAGCCACAATCACGTACGGCGGTACGGGTGGGGTGGCCATCGTAAAAAACAACGGTTTCTTCGGTGATTTCGGTTTGTGACCGCATGAAACCGAAGTTGCACCGAACACCGAATAGAAAATAAAATTGCCACCGAACCAAAAAACCATACACCGAATAAACACATAAATCGGTTAAATTGGTTCGGTTCGGTCCGATTTTTCGGTTTTCGGTGTGAGTGTGCCCACCCCTAGATAAGGATGCGTCGCCAACTATAGCCCCCATTTCGACTAGCCTGCCACGTTGGCATGTCTAGCTCCTTTTAGAGCAACTTTTTAGGAAAGAAAATAAACTACTCCATCCGTCTCATAATGTCAGACGTTTTTTGATATTACACTAATGTAAAAAACGTCTTACATTATGAAACAAAGAAAGTATTATATTAATAGATTTGTTTCCTTTGAAAAGGCAATGGAAGAAAGGACAGGTGTTCAAAGGTGCACTTAAGCCACCTAGCTCACGTATTCTCTCCGTTACATTTACTCCGCGTCTAACTTCTACTACCTTCGTTTCTAAATATAAGACGTTTTGTCAATTTAAATTTAATCGATAAGACGTCTTATATTTAAAAAGAGATGATGTATTATGCATATCAAAAGAAATACCTTTTTATCTAAGCTCATGTACTTGTTATGCCGCTATGTATTTGATGTATCATATACTCTGGACAATAATAGTTATTTTCTTTTTCATAATCGACTTTGTTCTATTCTAACAAATCATACTTTACACTGCCTTGTTCGTGCAGTAACTATTTTTGTTATTCGTGCCATGATATTGCCTTGTTGGGCCTTTGTGTCCGTTCAGTCCTTTTCCCTTTATTTCGCTTTGTATGGCTCTATCTATATTCTCACACCCTAAAGAAAGGAAGCGGTTATGTATCCCATGTTGTAAGATCCAAGGAGGTCTCGACTCAACGGTGCCCTCCCAGCGCTGCTATTGGACTGACATAAGTAGCTCCCTATGATTGAAGGAGTTTTCCTCATGTGTCACGCGGTGCGGTGCTGGCGACACGCGGTGGCGTGCGACCTATGCGACGGATCTCCTCGCCGCCCGCTCGATCACGTTCGACGTCGGCGAGATCGTGCTTCAACACGAGGCGCTTCGGCTGGTCCTTCTCGATGGGGAGGGGCGCACGGTGGACGCGTGCTCTCTTCGTGAGAGCGAGTACATCGACATCGGGCACATAGTGCCATTCCCGTGTTTTTTTGCCAGGATCTGGGACAGGCTGCCGGTGCCCGCGACGGCGTCGGAGCCGGCGATCGATCCCGACGGACCATCACGTCTTGATGTGGGGAGGCGCGGTACAGTGGTACACAGCTGTGTGCCACCAAGGAGATCGAGCGACCCGGGGCTGCTGGGTGCGGGACCTAGGGGTGGCACCCCACCACCCATGGCGGATGTAGCCCACGTGGACGGCGATCCAGGCCGCCATGAGAGGAGCGATGTGGGCACCGCGGGTATAAAACCCAAACCCTACCACCTCCTTGAGCTCGATTCCGCCCTCTCCCACCTCTGGGCAGCGCCGAAAAACCTAGATCCAGTTTCCCCCTTCCTTCCACTGGTGGTGCGGCAAGGTTGGAGGCGACGAAAGGTCGTTCGCGGAGGTCGCGGCTTCTCCGGCGCGGGCTTCTCCGATGGCTGGTGGCGGGGGGCGTGGCTACCGGGGCGACAAGCACGACGGCAGTGGAGCCGGGCGGGCGGATCGGGGAGCTGGGCGCTTCGACCGTGGGCGCAAGTTCTCCTGGCGGAGGAACGATGGCGAGGCCGACCACGCCTCCTCCAACGCCGTCCATTCTACGGGCGCTGCTGATCTATGGGAAGCTGCTGCGGCTGGTCGCCAAGAGCCCAGATCCGGTGGGGTTTGGGTGGAGAAACCCAAGGCCACATCTGGATCTGGTGGAGGGGACAACATCGACAAGAAGCTTGGGGAGATGCCGCAGCGCCGCATGCTGGGCAACCAAACCACTCAGGTGAACTCGCCCATGAACCATAATGCCTGTCTGATCTGCAAGTCACCTGAGCATACCCCTGCTAGATGCCCGCAAGCCTTTTGTGAGAGATGCAGCAAACTAGGCCATCTTGCTTCTGTTTGTATTGAGTTTCTTCCTTGGGATTGCATTGCACCGATGTGTGCCTTCTCTGCTAAGGGGCAAGGATTTTATTACATACATGATTCGTGTACTGCTAGGTAGATGAAAGAGCGTGAGACTAGTGTGGTGATCACTATTGTGGAAGGGCACACTTCTACTAAGGATATGGAATTTGACTTATCTCAATACATTGCTACTGAATGGAGATGTACGGCTAGAGCCATTGGACCTGGTGTTTTTATTGTTAGGTTTCCTAATCGTCGTGATGTTTCCAAAGCTTGCTATATTGGCAGAATGACCCTGAAATCCACTGGTACTGTGGTGAAAATTGATCCCTAGACCTCGGCTCTTGGAGCCAAAGGGGTTATGGAGAAAGCCTGGATTAAAGTCAGCAATGTCTCCTTGGAGAAAAGGAATGAAAGGAACCTGACATTTGTCTCCTCTCTGGTTGGTGTCCCCTTGGAAATCAATGGGGCTACGCTTCATCGCCCTGAATATATGTGTGTGAAAATTGGTTGCAGGAATGTGGATGAAATTCCACCTGTAGCTGAGGCAGTGCTGGGGGATCACTTTTTTGATTTTTATTATGAGCTGGATCAGGTGCTGGTCAGGGACCTAGATTGTGGGAAAACAACAATGACTATTCCTCCTGAGTCTGGAAATCATACGTTTAAGAAGATGAAAATACAAACTGCTAATGGAAAAAATGATGTGGGAACTTCCTCCAATGCTACTGGTACAACATTTGGCTCTCAGTGTAAGGGCCAGGATAAACAACAGGACTCTCATGAAGATGAGGGCTCGGACGAGTCTCTCGGTAACACTCTCCTGATCGACACTCTAGCCATGGAGCATGATGAGGCAGAGAAAAAGAAAAGGAGTGATCTACCCTCTGGCAAACATGCTATTTTTGGAAATGTAAGCACTCCCTCCCTGGTGAATTCGATAAAGTATCCTGAAAGTTGTACAGTTTCATGCAATATGAATAAATCCTATGCTGACACGGTCAAATGTGGTACCTCTATGAAACCCCTGCAGGAGAGTGAGATTTTCGAGGGGAAGGGCCGAGCAAATATATTGTCCAGTCCCCTGATTCTTCGATGGACAACGAGAATGAGGTGATTCCCACCCCACCCCTTGTTACGGAAGAGAATCTCCGCTTCAGTTTGTGCAATCCTCAGACTAACCTGATGCGAATTGATGAAAAGGCAGCGGCGGTGGCCAAGAAGCGCAATCTGGAAGGTAATAATAATACTAGTAATAATGTTTTTACTTTTCTTTCCTTAGTCTTCTTTAGCCTTTCTAGTTTAGCCTTTTCTTTTCTTTGTTCCTCCCCTTGAGGAATTTTGTAATTGTTATCTCTCTTCTTTCAATAAAATGCTGCGGGGTGTAAGCCCTGCAGTCTTTCAGGTCAAAAAATAATAATACTAGTAATACCTTTGATGTTCTTTCAGACCCAGAGTTAATCTTGCGTGCTATGAAAATGGGTGTCGATATCCCTGACACAGACTTTGCGAGTATAGATATACTTCGTGAACTTGAAAAATCTTGAGTTAATGCTTTGGATAATAACAATGAGAGTGTTCAGGACAATAACAAGAACGACAAACTTTTCTTAATCAATGCCAAGGGGGATAAAACTCCTTTAAGTATGGAATGGGGGGACGAGGGTAACCCTGACTCTGACACAAATGATTTTACCCTGGTGAGGTCCAGGAAGAAAAAAAATAGGAAGCCTATTGTGAATATTAATAGACCTGTCACTAGAAGTCAGAGAAATAGGGATATATCCTTGGCCAAAGCGGGTAACCTTGTCCAGCTTCCTAACAAGGTTACCAGGGGGAGAAAAAACACTACGGTTGTCAAATGAGTGGTATATTCTGGAATTGTAGTGGGGCAGGGAAAAAAGGGATGTCCACCTGCCTCTCAGATCTCATCAAGGACTATTCCCTTGACTTCCTGGCGTTACAAGAAACGATGAAAAAGAATTTCCATAAAAGTTACTTTAGGAAGATTGACCCCTGTGATCTGTTTGCTTGGTGTTGGGTCCCCTCGATAGGCAAATCTGGTGGTATCATTTGCGGTGTTAAAAAAGAAAAATATGAAGTTATTTACTGGAAAGTGGGTAAGTTTATCTTACAAGCCACTATGCAGGATGTGGAGAAAGATGTTATCTGGGCACTTGTGGTAGTTTATAGAGCGGCCCAGGAGGAACTTAAGGAGGATTTCCTTGTTGAAATGGCCTCCTTCTATTCTCACATTGATATTCCATATATAATAGGTGGTGATTTCAATATCTTGAGAGGGGGAGATGACAACAACAAGAACATGAGACATAGCCCTTATGTTGACAAGTTCAATTTTGTGGTCAATGTGTTTAGCCTTAGAGAAATTCACTTATCTGGGGGAAAATACACCTGGTCAAATCACCAGGCTCATCCTACTCTTGAGAAGTTAGACAGGGTTCTTATGAGCTATTCTTGGGAAGATTTATTTCCCTTGGTTTTAGTTCGGAAACTGGTTAGAGGCATTTCTGACCACAATCCCCTCCTCTTCTCCCTAGAAACGGGTAGACCAAACCCCCCTAAGAAGAAAGAATTTCGCTTTGAACTTAGCTGGCTGAGCAATGAATTGTTTTTGCCTAAGGCCAGAGAAATCTGGGAGCAGCCTATTAACTCGAATGACCCCATAGACATCCTTAGTATCAAGCTGAAAAGATTCAAGAGATATTTTAAAGGATGGGGGTCCCATGTCTTTGGTCACGAGAGGGAAAGGAAGAAAGAGATTCGTATAGAGCTTGAGGAGATCGAAAATTTAGAGGAAGAAGGTGTTATTGATGTAGAGGTTTGCTGCCATAGAGCTTCGCTCTTGGCTGAGCTCAATGTTATCCTAACTAATGAAGAGTTGTTTAGGCTCCAGCAATCTAGAGAGAGGTGGCTTTTGAAAGGTGACCAAAACACTGTGTACTATCATCGCATTGCGAATGGTAGAAATCGTAAAAACACTATTCAGTCCTTCACTAATGGGGATAAGGTGATCGAGGGCACAAAAAGTTTACTTGATCATGCTACCACTTGCTATAAGGAACTGATTGGGGGCGCCCCAGGCAACCTATTTCATCTTTCTCCTAATACCTGGGGGAACATGAGAAGCTGAAAAATCAGGATAATGACTGTCTCACCCACCCCTTCTCTGGGGAAGAGGTCAAGGCAGCTTTGTTTGGTATGGAGAGCAATAGAGCTCCTGGGCCCGATAACATCCCAGTAGAATTTTACAAAGCTTGTTGGGATTTTGTTAAGGTAGATATCATGCGCATCTTTGAGGCCTTCCATACAGGAACACTAGATGTTGCCCGGCTGAACTATGGTGTAATTACATTGATTCCTAAAATGACAGGGGCTAAAAAGATCCAAAAATTCCGCCCCATTTGCCTTCTTCGCTGTCCTTATAAGTGTTGGGGAACGTAGTAATTTCAAAAAAAATCCTACGCACACGCAAGATCATGGTGGTTCATAGCAACGAGAGGGGAGAGTGTTGTCTACGTACCCTCGTAGACTGAAGCGGAAGCGTTGACGCAACGTAGAGGAAGTAGTCGTACGTCTTCCCGGTCCAACCGATCCAAGCACCGTTACTCCGGCACCTCCGAGTTCTTGACACACGTACAGCTCGATGACGCATCCCGGGCTCCGATCCAGCAAAGCTTTCGGGGAGGAGTTTCGTCGGCACGATGGCGTGGTGACGATCTTGATGTTTAACCGTCAAAGGGCTTCGCTTAAGCACCGCTACAATATGATCGAGGTGTAATATCATGGAGGAGGGCACCGCACACGGCTAAGGAACGATCACGAAGATCAACTTGTGTGTCTATGGGGTGCCCCCTGCCCCCGTATATAAAGGAATGGAGGAGGAGAGGGCCGGCCCTCTCTATGGCGCGCCCTAGGGGAGTCCTACTCCCACCAGGAGTAGGATTCCTCCTTTCCTAGTCCAACTAGGAGTCCTTCCATGTAGTAGGAGTAGGAGACAAAGAAGGGGAAGGGAGAAGGGAAGGAAGGAGGGGGCGCAGCCCCTCCCCCTAGTCCAATTCGGACTAGGCCTTCGGGGGGCGCGCGGCCTGCCCTAGGCAGCCCCTCTCTCTTTCCCGTATGGCCCAATAACGTCCAATACTTGTCCCCCGTATTCCCGTAACTCCCCGGAACTCCGAAAAATACCCGAACCACTCGGAACCTTTCCGATGTCCGAATATAGTCGTCCAATATATCGATCTTTACGTCTCGACCATTTCGAGACTCCTTGTCATGTCCCCGATCTCATCCGGGACTCCGAACTCCTCCGGTACATCAAAACTCATAAACTCATTATATAACTGTCATCGAAACCTTAAGCGTGTGGACCCTACGGTTCGAGAACAATGTAGACATGACCGAGACACGTCTCCGGTCAATAACCAACAGCGGGACCTGGATGCCCATATTGGCTCCTACATATTCTACGAAGATCTTTATCGGCCAGACGCATAACAACATATGTTGTTCCCTTTGTCATCGGTATGTTACTTGCCCGAGATTCGATCATCGGTATCCAATACCTAGTTCAATCTCGTTACCGGCAAGTCTCTTTACTCGTTCTGTAATACATCATCCCGCAACTAACTCATTAGTTGCAATGCTTGCAAGGCTTAAGTGATGTGCATTGCCGAGAGGGCCCAGAGATACCTCTCCGACGATCGGAGTGACAAATCCTAATCTCGAAATACGTCAACCCAACATGTACCTTTGGAGACACCTGTAGAGCACCTTTATAATCACCCAGTTACGTTGTGACGTTTGGTAGCACACAAAGTGTTCCTCCGGCACACGGGAGTTGCATAATCTCATAGTCATAGGAACATGTATAAGTCATGAAGAAAGCAATAGCAACATACTAAACGATCGGGTGCTAAGCTAATGGAATGGGTCATGTCAATCAGATCATTCATCTAATGATGTGATCCCATTAATCAAATAACAACTCTTTGTCCATGGTTAGGAAACATAACCATCTTTGATTAACGAGCTAGTCAAGTAGAGGCATACTAGTGACACTCTGTTTGTCTATGTATTCACACATGTATTATGTTTCCGGTTAATACAATTCTAGCATGAATAATAAACATTTATAAGGAAATAAATAATAACTTTATTATTGCCTCTAGGGCATATTTCCTTCAGTCTCCCACTTGCACTAGAGTCAATAATCTAGATCACATCACCATGTGATTAACATCGATAGTTCACATCATCATGTGATTAACACCCATATTTCACATCGCCATGTGACCAATACCCAAAGGGTTTACTAGATCCAGTAATCTAGTTCACATCGCTATGTGATTAACACCCAAAGAGTACTAAGGTGTGATCATGTTTTGCTTGTGAGAGAATCTTAGTCAACGGGTCTGCCACATTCAGATCTACATGTATTTTGTAAATTTCTATGTCAACAATGCTCTGCATGGAGCTACTCTAGCTAATTGCTCCCACTTTCAATATGTATCTAGACAAAGACTTAGAGTCATCTAGATTAGTGTCAAAACTTGCATCGGCGTAACCCTTTACGACGAGCCTTTTGTCATGTCCATAATCGAGAAAGATATCCTTATTTCACTAAGGATAATTCTGACCGCTGTCCAGTGATCTACTCCTAGATCACTATTGTACTCCCTTGCCAAATCAGTGTAGGGTATACAATAGATCTGGTACACAGCATGGCATACTTTATAAAACCTATGGCTGAGGCATAGTGAATGACTTTCATTCTCTTTCTATCTTCTACCGTGGTCGGGCTTTGAGTCTTACTCAACTTCACACCTTGTACTACAGGCAAGAACTCTTTCTTTGACTGCTCCATTTTTGAACTACTTCAAAATCTTGTTAAGGTATGTATTTATTGAAAAAACTTATCAAGCATCTTGATCTATCTCTATAGATCTTGATGCTCAATATGTAAGTAGCTTTACCGAAGTCTTTCTTTGAAAAACTCCTTTCAAACACTCCTTTATGCTTTACAGATTATTTCCGATCAACAATATGTCATTCACATATACTTATCAGAAATGCTGTAGTGCTCCCACTCACTTTCTTGTAAATACAAGCTTCACCGCAAGTCTGTATAAAACTATATGCTTTGATCAACTCATCAAAGCGTATATTCCAACTCCGAGATGTTTGCACCAGTCCACAGATGGATCGCTGGAGCTTGCACATTTTGTTAGCACCTTTAGGATTGACAAAACCTTCTGGTTGCATCATATACAACTCTTCTTTAATAAATCCATTAAGGAATGCAGTTTTGTTTATCCATTTGCCAGATTTCATAAAATGCGGCAATTACTAACATGATTCGAACAGACTCAAGCATAGATACGAGTGAGAAGCTCTCATCATAGTCAACACCTTGAACTTGTCGAAAACCTTTTGCGCCAATTCTAGCTTTGTAGATAGTAACACTACTATCAGCGTCCGTCTTCCTCTTGAAGATCCATTTATTCTCAATTGCTTGCCGATCATCGGGCAAGTCAACCAAAGTCCAAACTTTGTTCTCATACATGGATCATATCTCAGATTTCATGGCCTCAAACCATTTCGCGGAATCTGGGCTCATCATCGCTTCCTCATAGTTCGTAGGTTCATCATGGTCAAGTAACATGACCTCCAGAACAGGATTACCGTACCACTTTGGTGCGGATCTCACTCTGTTTTACCTACGAGATTCGGTAGTAACTTGATCTGAAGTTACATGATCATCATCATTAGCTTCCTCACTAATTGGTGTAGTAGTCACAAGAACAGATTTTTGTGATGAACTACTTTCCAATAAGGTAGAAGGTACAATTACCTTATCAAGTTTTCTACTTTCCTCCCACTTACTTCTTTCAAGAGAAACTCCTTCTCTAGAAAGGATCCATTATAAGCAACGAATGTCTTGCCTTAGGATCTGTGATAGAAGGTGTACCCAACAGTCTCCTTTGGGTATCCTATGAAGACATATTTCTCCGATTTGGGTTTGAGCTTATCAGGATGAAACTTTTTCTCATAAGCATCGCAACCCCAAACTTCAAGAAACGACAACTTTGGTTTCTTGCCAAACCATAGTTCATAAGGCGTCGTCTCGACGGATATAGATGGTGCCCCTTTTTTTTACGTGAATGCAGCTGTCTCTAATGCATGACCCCAAAACGATAGTGGTAAATCGGTAAGAAACATCATAAATTGCACTATATCCAATAAAGTACGGTTATGACATTCGGACACACCATTATGCTGTGGTGTTCCAGGTGGCGTGCGTAGTGAAACTATTTCACATTGTTTTAACTGAAGACCAAACTCGTAACTCAAATATTTCACCTCTGCGATCATATCGTAGAAACTTTTATTTTCTTGTCACAATGATTTTCCACTTCACTCTGAAATTCTTTGAACTGTTCAAATGTTTCAGACTTATGTTTCATCAAGTAGATATCCCCATATCTACTCAAATCATCTTGTGAAGGTCAGAAAATAATGATACCTGCTGTAAGCCTTTAATATTCATCGGACCACATACATCAGTATGTATGATTTCCAACAAATCTGTTGCTTGCTTCATTGTTCCGGAGAACGGCGTTTTAGTCATCTTGCCCATAAGGCATGGTTCGCAAGCATCAAGTGATTCATAATCAAGTGATTCCAAAATCCCATCAGCATGGAGTTTCTTCATGCGCTTTACACCAATATGACCTAAACGGCAGTGCCACAAATAAGCTGCACTATCATTATTAACTTCACATCTTTTGGTTTCAATATTATGAATATGTGTATCACTAAGATCGAGATCCAATGAACTATTTTCATTGGGTGTGTAACCATATAAGGTTTTATTCATGTAAATAGAACAACAATTTATTCTTTTACTTAAATGAATAACCGTATTACAATAAACATGATCAAATCATATTCATGCTTAACGCAAACACCAAATAACACTTATTTAGGTTCAACACTAATCCCGAAAGTATAGGAAGTGTGCGATGATGATCATATCAATCTTGGAACCACTTCCAACACACATCGTCACTTCACCCTTAACTAGTCTCTGTTCATTCTGCAACTCCCGTTTCGAGTTACTACTCTTAGCAACTGAACTAGCATCAAATACTGAGGGGTTGCTATAAACACTAGTAAAGTACACATCAATAACATGTATATCAAATATACTTATGTTCACTTTGCCATCCTTCTTATCCGCCAATCACTTGGGGTAGTTCCGCTTCCAGTGACCAGTCCCTTTGCAGTAGAAGCACTTAGTCTCAGGCTTAGGATCAAACTTGGGCTTCTTCACTTGAGCAGCAACTTGCTTGCCGTTCTTCTTGAAGTTCCCCTTCTTCCCTTTGCCCTTTTCTTGAAACTAGTGGTCTTGTCAACCATCAACACTTGATGTTTTTCTTGATTTCTACCTTCGTTGATTTCAGCATCACGAAGAGTTTGGGAGTTGTTTCCATTATCCCTTGCATATTATAGTTCATCACGAAGTTCTACTAACTTGGTGATGGTGACTAGAGAATTCTGTCAATCACTATCTTATTTGGAAGATTAACTCCCACTTGATTCAAGCGATTGTAGTATCCAGACAATCTGAGCACATGCTCACTAGTTGAGCGATTCTCCTCCATCTTTTAGCTATAGAACTTGTTGGAGACTTCATATCTCTCAACTCGGGTATTTGCTTGAAATATTAACTTCAACTCCTGGAACATCTCATATGCTCCATGACGTTCAAAACGTCTTTGAAGTCCCGATTCTAAGCCATTAAGCATGGTGCACTAAACTATCAAGTAGTCATCATATTGAGCTAGCCAAACGTTCATAACGTCTGCATCTGCTCCTGCAATAGGTCTGTCACCTAGCGGTGCATCAAGGACATAATTCTTCTGTGCAGCAATGAGGATAAACCTCAGATCACGGATCCAATCCGCATCATTGCTACTAACATCTTTCAACACAATTTTCTCTAGGAACATATCAAAAATAAACACAGGGAAGCAACAACGCGAGCTATTGATCTACAACATAATTTGCAAAATACTACCAGGAATAAGTTCATGATAAATTTAAGTTCAATTTAATCATATTACTTAAGAACTCCCACTTAGATAGACATCCCTCTAATCCTCTAAGTGATCACGTGATCCAAATCAACTAAATCATAACCGATCATCACGTGAGATGGAGTAGTTTTCAATGGCGAACATTGTTATGTTGATCATATCTACTATATGATTCACGCTCGACCTTTCGCTCTCCGTGTTCCGAGGCCATATCTGCATATGCTAGGCTCGTCAAGTTTAACCTGAGTATTCTGCGTGTGCAAAACTGGCTTGCACCCGTTGTAGATGGACGTAGAGCTTATCACACCCGATCATCACGTGGTGTCTGGGCACGACGAACTTTGGCAACGGTGCATACTCAGGGAGAACACTTCTTGATAATTTAGTGAGAGATCATCTTATAATGCTACCGTCAATCAAAGCAAGATAAGATGCATAAAAGGATAAACATCACATGCAATCAATATAAGTGATATGATATGGCCATCATCATCTTGTGCTTGTGATCTCCATCTCCGAAGCACCGTCATGATCACCACCGTCACCGGCACGATACCTTGATCTCCATCGTAGCATCGTTGTCGTCTCGCCAATCTTATGCTTCCACGACTATCACTACCGCTTAGTAATAAAGTAAAGCATTACATCGCAATTGCATTGCATACAATAAAGCGACAACCATATGGCTCCTGCCAGTTGCCGATAACTTGGTTACAAAACATGATCATCTCATACAATAAAATTTAGCATCATGCCTTGACCATATCACATCACAACATTCCCTGCAAAAACAAGTTAGACGTCCTCTACTTTGTTGTTGCAAGTTTTACGTGGCTGCTACGGGCTTAAGCAAGAACTCATCTCACCTACGCATCAAAACCACAACGATAGTTTGTCAAATAGACTCCGTTTTAACCTTCTCAAGGACCGGGTGTAGCCACACTCAGTTCAACTAAAGTTGGAGAGACAGTCGCCCGCAAGCCATCTATGTGCAAAGCACGTCGAGGGAACCGGTCTCGCGTAAGCGTACGCGTAATGTTGGTCCGGGTCGTCTCGTCCAACAATACCGCTGAACCAAAGTATGACATGCTGGTAGGCAGTATGACTTGTATCGCACACAACTCACTTATGTTCTACTCGTGCAAATAACATCAAACCATAAAACTAGGCTCGGATGCCACTGTTGGGGAACGTAGTAATTTCAGAAAAATTTCTACGCACACGCAAGATCATGGTGGTTCATAGCAACGAGAGGGGAGAGTGTTGTCTACGTACCCTCGTAGACCGAAGCGGAAGCGTTGACGCAACGTAGAGGAAGTAGTCGTACGTCTTCCCGGTCCAACCGTTCCAAGCATCGTTACTCCGGCACCTCCGAGTTCTTGACACACGTACAGCTCGATGACGCACCCCGGGCTCCGATCCAGCAAAGCTTTCGGGGAGGAGTTTCGTCAGCACGATGGCGTGGTGACGATCTTGATGTTTAACCGTCACAGGGCTTCGCTTAAGCACCGCTACAATATGATCGAGGTGTAATATCATGGAGGAGGGCACCGCACACGGCTAAGGAACGATCACGAAGATCAACTTGTGTGTCTATGGGGTGCCCCCTGCCCCCGTATATAAAGGAGTGGAGGAGGGGAGGGCCGGCCCTCTCTATGGCGCGCCCTAGGGGAGTCCTACTCCCACCAGGAATAGGATTCCTCCTTTCCTAGTCCAACTAGGAGTCCTTCCATGTAGTAGGAGTAGGAGACAAAGAAGGGGAATGGAGAAGGGAAGGAAGGAGGGGGCGCAGCCCCTCCCCCTAGTCCAATTCGGACTAGGCCTTCGGGAGGCGCGCGGCCTGCCCTAGGCTGCCCCTCTCTCTTTCCCGTATGGCCCAATAAGGTCCAATACTTGTCCCCCGTATTCCCGTAACTCCCCGGAACTCCGAAAAATACCCGAACCACTCGGAACCTTTCCGATGTCCGAATATAGTCGTCCAATATATCGATCTTTACGTCTCGACCATTTCGAGACTCCTCGTCATGTCCCCGATCTCATCCGGGACTCCGAACTCCTTCGGTACATCAAAACTCATAAACTCATTATATAACTGTCATCGAAACCTTAAGCGTGCGGACCCTACGGTTCGAGAACAATGTAGACATGACCGAGACACGTCTCCGGTCAATAACCAACAGTGGGACCTGGATGCCCATATTGGCTCCTACATATTCTACGAAGATCTTTATCGGTCAGACGCATAACAACATATGTTGTTCTCTTTGTCATCGGTATGTTACTTGCCCGAGATTCGATCATCGGTATCCAATACCTAGTTCAATCTCGTTACCGGCAAGTCTCTTTACTCGTTCCGTAATACATCATCCCGCAACTAACTCATTAGTTGCAATGCTTGCAAGGCTTAAGTGATGTGCATTGCCGAGAGGGCCCAGAGATACCTCTCTGACGATCGGAGTGACAAATCCTAATCTCGAAATACGTCAACCCAACATGTACCTTTGGAGACACCTGTAGAGCACCTTTATAATCACCCAGTTACGTTGTGACGTTTGGTAGCACACAAAGTGTTCCTCCGGCACACGGGAGTTGCATAATCTCATAGTCATAGGAACATGTATAAGTCATGAAGAAAGCAATAGCAACATACTAAACGATCGGGTGCTAAGCTAATGGAATGGGTCATGTCAATCAGATCATTCATCTAATGATGTGATCCCATTAATCAAATAACAACTCTTTGTCCATGGTTAGGAAACATAACCATCTTTGATTAACGAGCTAGTCAAGTAGAGGCATACTAGTGACACTCTGTTTGTCTATGTATTCACACATGTATTATGTTTCCGGTTAATACAATTCTAGCATGAATAATAAACATTTATCATGATATAAGGAAATAAATAATAACTTTATTATTGCCTCTAGGGCATATTTCCTTCAATAAGCTGATCACAAAGGTGTTGGATAGCCGTGTAGCTATCTACGCGGATAAGCTGACCAGCCGTCACCAAAATGCCGTCATTAAAAACAGAAACATTATGGATGGAATTCTGTCTTTGCATGAGGTGCTGCATCATGCCCACAATAAGAGGAAAATTGGAGTGGTCCTAAAGCTTGATTTCGAAAAAGCGTATGACAAAATCAACTGGGATTTCCTTTTGGAATGTCATAGGATGAGGGGTTTTAATGATAAATGGTGCGGATGGATTAGAAATATCATGAATAACGGCATAGTGAGCATTAAGTTGAATAATGAGACTGGGCCTTACTTTGTGAGCCGCAAAGGGGTTCGCCAGGGCGATCCCCACTCACCTTTCTTGTTTAACCTAGCAGTTGAGTGCCTCTCGAAGATGATTTTCAATGCTCAAAAAGAAAATTTGATTACTGGCTTAGCCCCTGACCTTATTGAGGGGGGTGTTGCCGTGTTACAATACGCAGATGATACGGTGTTATGCTTTGAACATGACACCTCTATTGCAGTAAACCTCAAAGTGCTCCTTTATATGTTTGAGCTTATGTTAGAGGTCTGAAAATAAACTATCTCAAAAGTGAAATCATGTGTATGGGGGGTGACAACAATATCCTTAGTTACTATGCGGAGCTCTTTAACTTCCAAATTGGTCACTTTCCTATGCGTTACTTAGGAGTGCCAGTCAGTTTTTCCTCTCTTAGATGCCTTGAGTGGATCTTTGTTGATGATAAATTTGGCAAATGCCGTGAAGCCTGGATAGGCAACGCTGCCTCATCGGGTGGCAGGCTTATGCTGCTGAATTCCTCCTTGTCTAGTATAGTATTTTACTATATGGATATGTTCCTTCTCCCTAAAACCTTCATCGAAAAACTAGACAAGAGGAGACGTCGGTTTTTCTGGCAAAGTTGGGAGGGACGAAAAAGATATCACTTGGTTCGTTGGAGCAGAGTGTGCCGCTCCAAGGACAAGGGTGGTCTGGGTGTGAAAGACTTACGTAAAAAAAAATCAGCCTCCTGGTAAAATGGTGGTGGAAACTTGATACTCAAGAAGGGCTTTGGCAAGATATCATTAAGGCCAAATACTTGAAAAGGGATATGGTTGCCACGGTGAAAAGCAAGTTTAATGATTCTCCCATCTGGAAAGATATCATGAAAGTGAAATAATACTACATGCGGGGTAGAACAATTCATATTAACTCAGGGGATGTGGCTCAAGTCTGGGAGGACTCTTTGAATGGACTGCCTCCTATGCGTGTTCAGTACTCGCAGCTGTTTAGCATTTGTAATATGCCTGAGATTACGGTTGACAAAATGGGGGGAGTGGAGGCCGGCGACATGTTTCGCAGAAGGCTAAACCCCCCTCTCAATAACATGTGGAATGAGATGTGTATGACTGTACTGAATGCTATTTCTTCGACAGAACCAGACCAGGTTGGCTGGGCTCCTGGGCCTAAACACCGCTTTACTACTAAATCCATGTACAAGTTACTTGAGAGCAACCTTGCAGGGTGTGACCACCGGTGGATTTGGAAAGCTAAAATTCCCCTTAAGATCAAAATCTTTATGTGGCAGTTGTTTCAGGACGCGGTTCTGACTAGAGATGTTATGAAACGTCGAAAATGGACGGGAAATGCTAAGTGTTCATTTTGTGCTGCTCATGAGACGGCACAACATCTTTTTTCCCTCTGCCCAGTTGCCAGGGTGGTCTGGCGATCGGTGGGAGCGGTCCTGGGCACTGACTTATGTCCCAATAACCTTTGGCAATATTACTCTAGGTGTTATATCTATCTTCCAGATGGTGCCAAATTCTATACATTTGGTCTTGCTGCCATCTACTGGGCAATATGGAACTATCATAATAGAGCAACCTTTGAGTTTAAGTCTCCTAAAACTCCTTTTGAGATTGTATTTTCCGCTTGTGTCTTCATCACCTACTAGGCAGGTCTCTTGTAGGGGGGAGATCGTGAGGCGATGGAGCGTGGGTCGCAGATGCTAAGGAGCAGCACAAGCAACACGATGATGATCTGTGCCGCTACGACTGAAGATTCCGCGACGACTTAATAGATCGCGTCTTCAACTGCCATCTTCCTCCCCCGGTCCAGGAGGACAGGGCTACTTTTGTGTTCACTCCTGCGCGAGAATGTGGCCTGATGGGTCGTGTATTTTGCATAGTATGTTGCTGGTGTATGTTGGTTTTGTTGGGTACTTTAGGTGTCATCGGGTTTTCGCCCCATAGCAGGTGTCTCGTAGGCGAGTTCCTGTGGTGGGTTTCCCGACGATGCGTTGAACTCGCCTCCCCCTTTCCCGCTTCCTTTCCAGCTCTATTCTGAGACTGTTGTATTTCCGTTATTCGGTTAATGGAAAGGGGCAATGCCCGGTTCAAAAAAAGCTCCCTATGGGTTAGTTCGTTTATATTTTATTTGTATATTTTCGAAAGAAATAATATAGTTAAGAAGTTTTGAAAATGTGAACACTTTTCCAAGATTATGAAGAACTCTTTTTTAGATCCATGGGAAAAATAACATACAATATTTTTTTATAAAAAAGTAAACATTTTAGAAAAAATATTGTTGTTCATAAACAATTTTTAAGCATGTGATTATTTTTTGCAACACATGAATAATTCTTTTTCATGTATACTACTATGTAAAAATATAAGACACTATTTATTGTTTTATATGTAAATATTTCTGTTCTACAATACATGATTTTTTATTAAACCAATTGCATAAAAATAAAAATCAATAAATATGTTGTCGAGATTTTCATTAAAAACAAATTTGGTCCTCACCAAATACTGATCCATATATGAGCACCATAGGCAAGGTGGGGGCATGTTGCTCACTAGTCACAATTTTTTTGACAACCCTACTAAGGTTTGTTGATTCAAAATGTTCATGTATACAAAATCATGAGATGTGCCGAGCCGAACATGGCGTCCAACACTTAACGAAAAGGACCACTTAGCAACTCAACTTATGGACAAAAGAGCATCAAGCATAATTTGATCATCATTCCTTAATCTCCTTGATGATGGCCCCATACCTCCCTGGCGAGCCTTCTTTGATATCATCAACCACATTCTTGTAGTGCGGCACAATATAGATATTCTTCAATTCTATATTGCCTGATATAGACACAGCCTCTATGGAGTTACATCGTTGCGATTGCGACTAGGGGCCAGCGGCCTCTCCTCCCTCTCGCGTCGCCTCCCTCGCAGGCGACTCGGGAGGGATCAGCCGCTGCCACCTAGTAACCCTCTAGCGCCCTCTCCCCCTTCGTCGTTGCCGATGGTCGGCGCCGGGCAAAGCTCGTGCGTGCGATAGCGGCGGCGGAGGGTCTCTCCTCCCTCTCCTGGATCCACGGCGGCGCGGGAGTCTTGATCCGCGGGGTCCGGCCTAATACGTCTCCAATGTATCTACTTTTCCAAACACTTTTGCCCTTGTTTTCGACTCTAACTTGCATGATTTGAATGGAACTAACCCGGACTGACGCTGTTTTCAGCAGAACTACCATGGTGTTATTTATGTGCAAGAGCAAACGTTCTCGGTATGACCTGAAACTTCATGGAGACACTTTTCAGAAAACAAGAAAAATACCTACCAAAGATGAAGGCCATGGGGCCCACCGTCTTGCCACGAGGGTGGGGGCACGCCCCCTACCTCGTGGGCCCCCTGTTGCCTCTCCGACTCTAACTCCACCTCAATATATTGAGTTTCGATGAGAAAAACATCAGAGAGAAGAATTCATCGCGTTTTATGATATGGAGCCGCCGCCAAGCCTTAAAACCTCTCGGGAGGGCTGATCTGGAGTCCGTTCGGGGCTCCGGAGAGGGGAATCCGTCGCCATCGTCATCATCAACCATCCTTCATCACCAATTTCATGATCCTCACCGCCGTGCGTGAGTAATTACATCGTAGGCTTGCTGGATGGTGATGGTTTGGATGAGATCTATCATGTAATCAAGTTAGTTTTGTTAGGGTTTGATCCCTAGTATCCACTATGTTCTGAGATTGATATTGCTATGACTTTGCTATGCTTAATGCTTGTCACTAGGGCCCGAGTGCCATGATTTTAGATCCGAACCTATTATGTTTTCATCAATATATGAGAGTTCTAGATCCTATCTTGCAAGTCTATAGTCACCTATTATGTGCTATGATCCATTAACCCCGAAGTGACAATAATCGGGATACTTACCGGTGATGACCGTAGTTTGAGGAGTTCATGTATTCACTATGTGTTAATGCTTTGTTCCGGTACTCTATTAAAAGGAGGCCTTAATATCCCTTTGTTTCCGTAAGGACCCCGCTGCCACGGGAGAGTAGGACAAAAGATGACATGCAATTTCTTTTTCATAAGCACGTATGACTATATTCGGAATACATGCCTACATTATATCAATGAACTGGAGCTAGTTCTATGTCACCCTAGGTTATGACTGTTACATGATGAACCGCATCCGGCATAATTCTCCATCACCGATCCATTGCCTACGAGCTTTCCATATATTGTTCTTCGCTTATTTACTTTTCCGTTGCTATTGCTATCATCACTACAAAATACCAAAAACATTTCTTTTACTACTATTGCCTTTTGCTACCGTTATCACTACTATCATATTACTTTGCTACTAAACACTTTGCTGCAGATATTAAGTTTCCAGGTGTGGTTGAATTGACAACTCAGCTGCTAATACTTGAGAATATTCTTTGCCTCCCCTTGTGTCTAATCAATAAATTTGGGTTGAATACTCTACCCTCGAAAACTATTGCGATCCCCTATACTTGTGGGTTATCACGGCCCTTCCGACAGTGTGGCGGATCACAGAGGCGGCGGGCTCCCGGCGGTGCACGGGCGCCCAGATCCATGGGTGTGGGACTCCCGGCAGCGTGCGGGCTCCCGGCGGCGGTGGGATTGGTCGACGACGGGCTTGGGCGATGGCGTCGGCCACACGGTGTCGGATCTCGTCGCTCGTGGCGGATCTCGCCACCCCAGCCATCATGGAGGAACCTGCACCTAGGGCGGCGACCCTGTTAGGCATGGCGACGTTGCCCTTGGCTGGCGATGTTCGCGGGGGTGGATGGACGGCGTCTTAAGCACGTGGGCGGTGAGGTGCCGGTGGATCTCCTCCGCGCCACAGGCTCTCTCCTGCTGCACTTGGTGGCTTACGATCGCGATCGTCGGCCTCGGTGCGTTTGCGGGGGCTGGTAGAGGTGCAATCGGACCGGAGGAAACTCTGAATGATTCGTTTATCCCGACGGTAGCGACGACCAGGGTCGCCGTTCTCCTCCTTGCAGGCGCCATCGAGGTCCCTGTTGTCGGTGTCAAAACCGGGGATCTCGGGTAGGGGGCCCCGAGCTGTGCGTCTAAGGTCGATGGTAACAGGAGATGGGGGACACAATGTTTACCCAGGTTTGGGCCCTCTCTATGGAGGTAATACCCTACTTCCTGCTTGATTGATCTTTGATGAATATGAGTATTACATGAGTTGACCTACCACGAGATCGTAATGGCTAAACCATAAAAGTCTAGCCTGTCTGACTATGATTATGAGGAGCTATCTACAAACCTAGCCTTCCGGTTTATATAGACACAGGAGGGATCTAGGGTTACATAAGGTTGGTTATAGAGAAAGGAATCTTCATATTTGGTCGCCAAGCTTGCCTTCCATGCCAAGGAGAGTCTCATCCGGATATGGGTAGAGCCTTCGGCCTTTGTATCTTCACGACCCATCAGTCTGGCCCATGCCTAATAGGTCGGACGACCGAGGACCCCTTAGTCCAACACTCCCTCAGTAGCCTCCGAACCAGACTTCAATGACGAGGTGTCAGGCGCGCAAATAGTCTTCGGCATTGCAAGGCGGGTTCCTCCTCCGATGACTTCAAAGCGATGTATTTGGCTTTCCATTTAATGTCGTACCCCTCGGCTTCCATGCCTTCCTGACTTTAGGTTCCACATGTCGAGTGAATACAAGAGGTCAGGGTATTTTTACACATACCACCCTGACCGTACCAGAAAGGTGCCTATTTAAAGAGAATAGATCTCAGATCCATTCCAAACCTCACGGAAAACCCCCTCAGAGCTTGCTGAGCAGAACCACCCCAACATGGCTAGGGCTCCCAGCTCTTCCTCTCGTCCCCACAGCTCCGAAAAGGGTGATTGGGAGAGATGTTCCGTATCTCACAGTCAGCTGGTGGAGCTGCAAAAATAGGGCTTTCTTCCTCCCGTGGATTTAGTCCCCGTACGAGTAGGGCTGACGTCCTTCAATGGCGGGGTTCAGGCGGAGAACTTGCCCAATCCGTCCAAGGGGAACGAGTATGCTTCGTTCCCTTCTTGTTAAGAGGCGTCGGATTTCCAATCCATCCCTTCCTCCGAGGACTGCTGGAGTATTATGGCCTCCAACTGCACAGTCTCACTCCCGCCTCCATCCTGCACATCGCGGGCTATGTCACTCTATGTGAGCTATTCCTAGGCTACGAGGCCCATTTCGATTTATGGAGAAGACTGTTCTACCTCGTCCCTCGTAATCAAGGAGGGTCAATATTCGAAGTGGGGGGAGCCGAAGTGTGGCATATCGCCGGGACCGGATACCTGTCCGGCACACCGAAGAAGGCTTCCGAAGAGTGGCCTTCCGAATGGTTCTACATCGATGACGTCGCTCTTCCTGACCCAGTCCGAATGGGCCTCCCCAATTTTCAAGTGCCCCGTTGAAGAAACGCCATAGCTGGCGTCCTTAGAGCCTTGAGGAGGAGGATAGTGCAGAAGTCAGTCAGTTGATGGGCAATATTAAGATGCTTGCCCAGTCCGGATTGTCAATAGTCGAGGTAATGGTGATCTCCATAGTGCGGGGGGTCCAACCACTCCAATACAGAGGGCTTCCCATGTGGCACTATAATGGGGAAGACGACGCCTCACGCTGCGGTCAGAAGGGCCCAAAGACCCCCACCGCTTTGGCCAAAATATTGGCCGAACTATATAAAGGGGAGAAGGAGGAGTTCACCCGTCTCCAATGTCGAGACGGATTTTCCATGTATAATCCTCGAAGCTGGGTAAGCTCTAACCCCACCATTTTACTCCTCTCCTCGAATTATCTTTGACGGACAGTATCCTATCCACTCATAACAGGAATGGCGAAAGGCAATCGAAGGGATCCATAACCCCGCCCCTTAGCTGGAGAGTCACAACTGGGATCTTGACCCGGATTTGAAGAAGATCTGGACATATTTGTGGAGCTCGAGGATGGAATATTCTATCAGACGAGCTACGATGGTACGGAAGTACCTATCATTGCCGATTACCCCAGCCTCCATCCTTCTTCTCATGTAAGTACTTTAAAAGGCACTTTCTTCGAAAGAGTTCCCTTACTATGCCTCACCCACCACACTATTTCGTGTTTCAAAGGGGAGGCGCTCGACATCGCAATGTGCGCCAGAAGCATCTCTGAGGAGAGCGGTGCCCGCGCCGAGCACATCTTTGAAGAGGAAGGCAAATGACAATATGGCAGAACCCTCAACAAGGAGGTAAAGCTTTCCTTTGAGGAATACATCCTCTGATCGCCACATCAAGTCGTGATGTCACTCGCCGCATTCTATCAGGAAAAGTATCCGCCAGACTGCGTCCGGGGATCCGGCCGGACGCGCATCCACTAGTCAGGTTTCGGACCCAGCCCTGAGGATGGGGGCTGACACGGGGGTGGCACCGAACTGTCCTTCCACAGAGGGTTCAGACAATATGCCTGTCACAAACTCTGAGGTGGAGAGCGCCATGAATCATCATCGTCGGAGGGCCGCGCTTCGTGACCTCGGCTTTTCAAAGGAGGCATTTGATGCCTTCAGCTCGGCCAATGCGTACATCTGAGCTGCTCGGGATGGTCTTGCCAGAGCCACGGACCAGCATCTGAAAGATATGTGAGTAAGTGTTGAGTTAATAATCATACACAAGTAGCCCCCGAGACTTAAAGCAGTTGATACAACTGATTTAAGGATCATTGTATAACCAGGTGCTTACGGAGAAGAACAACCTGCTAACTCAGGAGCTAGAAAAGTATCGGACCCAGCTAACTGTTGCAAATGCCGAACTAGAGAAATCCAAGAAGGCGTCTCCTGGTAATGTTCCCCTCCAGCGACAAAACATAGTGGTTTGCCAATAATGCTAACACGGTTGCTCGCCTCTTAATAGGATCATTAGATCATCTGCAAGAGCAACTGAATGCTGCTCAAGGCGGAGAAATGAGAAGCCAAAAAACTGCTAGCCGCGGGCGAGCGTGTGCTAACAAAAGTCGTGATGGAGAAAAACAAGCTCCAGGATTCTAATACCCAACTGGGCGAGGAACTAAAAGATGTACGGGCCCAGCTGGAGGACTCGATAAAGGAGAATAAAAGGCTGCGGGGCGGCATATTTAGTATGTGGTCGAACTTGCCTTCGAATAATTCGGAGATAGAGGGGACTGATAGAGTTATGTTTGCAGGTATGCTGACCAGTCGTCCCGAAGAGGAGATGTCCAGATCCTCTAGCGATCTGCTACAAGAGCTGTTGCAAGTGCACCAGCAGGCTCGGCAGGCGATGCGAAGTGTGGCCAAGGCCTTATGGCCATCTACCTCCCCTCCGAGAAAGATGGAGGAGCTTATACATCTATTCAAGGGAGCGCGGTGGCGGTTTAGATTGTGGAAGATATCAGCCTGCCGGGAAGGTGCACGAGAGGCCTGGGCCATGATGAAAACACGGTATACCGAGCTTGATCCGAATCATATGGCTCGGGTCGGACCTCTAGGGTCAGATGGAAAAGAAGTTCCTGTTAGTTTGGTATATGACCAAGTAGAAGTAGCCGCCAAGTATTCCCAGCAGGATTGTAAGTTAGACAGCCTGCTATACGGTATAGAGGATGTATTTTTTGAGTCCAAGTGACTATGTACTTTCCTTGATATATGTAGCTCTAGATGGATTGTAAAAACGATTGTCATGGCAGACCTTTTCGCTTCGACCTCTGGACCCGAAGGTGCGGAGTGTTTCCGAATACCTGAGCGGTAAAATAGACGGGGGTATGCATGGAAACCAGGCGTAGGGGTCATAATTGCTTGAACAGACAAGTTGTATCCAGCTAGTTATGTTATATTACATTATGATTGTAAGAAACATCTTCCATAGAGAATAGTTCCGTTAAGGGTTCCTTTCCCTGGGTGTGCATGCGTGAAAATGCATGTCCGAACTGTGATTGGAAAAAATCGCAGTATACATAACATTTGGGGGTTCCCCATGGGGTGAATGCAAAAACATGTTTAATCCACCGACTGATTATTCCCTTAAGATCACTAGCTTTCGGCTTCACCCAGTCTGAGGTACACATCCAGATGACCCAGCAGTAACAATCGCAGAGGTGCTCCCTTTATGCCCTAGCCGAACTAACGGGGACGTAGGGCATAAGCACAGGAGCCTGGCAACCCAGCTTGCCAAAACTTAAGTCATATCGATGCATATAATGGTGAAGAAAAGGTTCATATGGGAAAAACGCATATGTGATGAGCTTGATGCTCGGGAAATAAGAATAAGCTTCTATCCGGGAAGCCCCCAGGTATGATGGACGTACATGTTCGAGGGTGTGTACGTCACAGGTGCACAGTTTAGTCGTGCAAAAGCTTTAAGGCTTAGAAAAAGAAAAGGAAGAACGACAAGAGAAGAAAAAATTAAAGGAAACAATAGGGGGAAGGAGACGAACGAATAGTTCGGCGCTAGGCATAGAATCTTCGGAGTCTGGCCGCATTCCAAGGGTTCAGCTCTAGGCGATTGTCTGATGCAGCCCGCAGGCGGTACGCTCCTCCTGTGAGAACTTCGTCAATGATGAAGGGACCCTCCCACTTGGGCTTGAGTTTGTCCTTTTTCTTCTTCGGCAAGCGTAGAACGAGTTCGCCAACATTATAAGTCTTGGCCCATACTTCTCTGCTTTGGTATCTGTGGGCCTGTTGTTGATAAAATGCGGAACGGGCCTTTGCAACATCGCGCTCCTCCTCCAGGGCATCTAGGTTGTCCTGTCGATCAAGCTCGGCCTCTCTCTCTTCGTACATGCGCACTTGAGGTGAGTCATGGATATTATCGTAGGGTAACACAGCCTCTGCGTCGTACACCATGAAGAAAGGTGTATATCCAATGGTACGGTTGGGCGTGGTCCGCAACCCCCAAAGTACGGAGTCAGGCTCCTCAACCCAGTGCTTGTCTGATTCTCTCAAAGACCGCACTAGTCTGGGTTTGATACCGCTCATAATAAGACCATTGGCCTGTTCGACTTGATCGTTTGTTTGCGGGTGATAGACAGAGGCGTAATCGAGCTTAATGCCCAGATTAGCACACCAAGTTTTCACCTCATCGGCTGTGAAATTGGAGCCGTTATCGGTGATGATGCTGTGTGGAACACCATAACGGTGCACCACACCAGATATGAATTCTATCACTGGCCCCGCCTCGGCCGTTTTAACTGGTTTGGCCTCTATCCACTTAGTGAATTTATCCACCATGACCAGCAGATACTTTCTATTATGGCTTCCTCCTTTAAGGGGTCCGACCATATCGAGCCTCCAGACCACGAAAGGCCAAGTGATGGGGATTGTTTGTCGAGCGGTGGGGGGCATGTGGCTTTGGTTGGCGAATAGCTGGCATCCGACGCAACGTTGGACAAGGTCCTGTGCATCTGCTCGGGCCGTAGGCCAGTAAAAACCTGTGCGGAAAGCCTTGCTAACAAGGGCCCGAGCTGCGACGTGGTGACTGCCGAGTCCAGCATGAATTTTAGCCAAGAGCTGCCGCCCCTTTTCCTCGGAGATACATCTTTGAAGAGCTCCGGTAGCGCTTTTCTTGTAGAGATCTCTGTCATGAACCTTGTAGGCCTTCGAGCGCCGGACAATGCAGCGAGCTTCATTCTGATCCTCCGAGAGTTCTCTCCTATTAAGGTAGGCCAAAAAGGGTTCGGTCCATGGGGCAATAACTACCATGATGAGATGGGTCGATGGTGTTATTTCGGTGGCTGAGCCCCAGATAATATCGTTGTGTTCGGAATCTGGGGTTGTGTTCGGATCCGGACTGGTATTGCCGCTCTCCCCTTGCCATACCACTGATGGCTTGAAAAGCCTTTCCAGAAAAATGTTGGGTGGGACGGGGTCGCGCTTAGCGCCGATGCGAGCAAGGACGTCCGCCACTTGATTACTTTCTCGAGCCACGTGATGAAACTTGAGCACCTCGAACCGAGCCGACATTTTTAGGAAGGCGTTGCGGTAAGCCGCCATCTTCGGATCCTTGGCATCAAAATCTTCATTTATTTGAGATATTGCGAGGTTTGAGTCCCCGCGCACTTCCAGGCATTGTATGCCCATGGAAACAACCATCCAGAGACCATGCAATAAGGCCTCGTATTCGGCTGCGTTATTGGAGTCTGTGTACAATATTTGGAGCACGTACTGGACTACGTCTCCAGTGGGGGACGTTAAAACGATGCTCGCCCCTAATCCTGCTAGCATTTTGGAACCATCGAAATACATAACCCAGTTGGAATATGTGACGTACTCTTTAGGGAGTTCGGCCTCTATCCATTCGGCGACGAAGTACGCCAGTACTTGGGATTTGATGGCTCGATCCAGTTTGTATGTTATGTCGAATGGAAGGAGCTCAATGGCCCATTTGGCTATCCGGTCTGTAGCATCGCGGTTATTTATTATGTCATTGAGTGGTACTTCAGAAGCTACCGTGATAGAACATTCTTGGAAGTAGTGTCGTAGCTTCCGGGATGCCATGAAGACCGCGTATGCTATCTTTTGGTAATGAGGGTACCGAGATTTGCATGGTGTGAGGATAGTGGATACGTAGTATACCGGCTTCTGAAGCGGGAATTTCTGTCCGTCCTGCTCTCGCTCAACAACGAGCACGGCGCTAACCACCTGGTGTGTTGCCGATATGTATAATAACATGGGTTCGCCGTCGTTTGGCATGGCCAGATTGGGTTGCTCGCAAGAAGGGTTTTTATTTCTTCCAGTATGGCTGTTGCCGCATCCATCCACTCGAAGTGATTGGTGCGTCGGAGGAGGCGATACAGTGGCAATGCCTCTCTCTCAATCTGGAGATAAAGCGGCTTAGAGCTGCCACGTATCCTGCGAGTTTTTGGACCTGTTTAAGGTCAGTTGGCGTAGCCAATTGTGACAAAGCTCGGATTTTGGCTGGATTTGCTTCAATTCCTCTATTGGAAACGATGAAGCCCAGCAGCTTTCCAGCAGGGACGCCGAAAACACACTTTTCCGGATTGAGCTTGATGTCATATGCACGGAGGTTGTCGAATGTGAGACGTAAATTGTCTATCAGTGAACCGGCGTGCCTAGTTTTAATGACGACGTCGTCCTCGTATGCTTCGACTGTCTTGCCGATTTGTTTCTCCAGGCATGTTTGAATCATGTGTTGGTAAGTGGCCCCGACGTTTTTGAGCCCGAAGGGCATGGTGTTGAAGCAGAATGGCCCATATGGTGTAATGAATGTCGTTGCGGCTTGATCAAACTCCTTCATTTTGATTTGATGGTATCCAGAATATGCGTCGAGGAAGCACAGTGAGTCGTGTCCTGCGGTGGCGTCAATGATCTGGTCGATGCGGGGGAGGGGGAAGGGATCCTTAGGGCAGGCCTTATTGAGGTCTTTGAAATCGACGCACATGCGCCAGGATTTATCCTTCTTTGGTACCATCACCAAGTTTGCTAGCCAGTCCGGGTGTTTTATTTCTCTAATGAATCCGGCCTCGATTAGCTTGGCTAGCTCCTCCTCCATAGCTTGACGTTTAGGTTCATAAAAGCGCCGCAGTGTTTGCTTGACCGGTTTATATCCCTTCAATATATTGAGGCTGTGTTCGGCCAATCTGCGTGGGATTCTTGGCATATCCGAGGGGTGCCAGGCGAATATATCCCAGTTCTCACGCAGAAACTGTCATAGCGCGGTGTCGACCGTTGGGTCTAGTTGTGCCCCAATAGATGCTGTCTTCTTGGGGTCCGTTGGATGGACTTGGAATTTGACTATTTCTTCTGCTGGTTTGAAGGAGGTGGATTTGGGTCGTTTGTCCAGGATTACATCGTCCCTATACATCGTGGAGCGTAATGCGGTTAATTCTTCGGCCGCTAGGGCTTCGGATAATACCTCGAGGGCCAGGGATGCGGTTTTATTTTCGGCGCGGAGTGCTATGTCCGGATCACTGGCGAGAGTGACTATGCCGTTGGACCCAGGCATCTTGAGCTTCATATACCCGTAGTGAGGTATAGCTTGGAAGCGTGTAAATCCATCTCGCCCCAATAGGGTGTGATATCCACTGTTGAAAGGGGCCACTTGGAAGGTTAATTCCTCGGTCCGATAGTTCTCCAGTGTGCCGAATACCACGTCGAGCGTGATTTTTCCCGCGCATCGTGCCTCCTGACTAGGAATAATTCCTCGGAAGGGCTTGCTACTTTGCTCGATGCGGCTCCTGTCTATTTCCATTTTACTGAGTCTGATGCCGCCGTCCATGAGAACCTTGGTGAGCCGGAAGCTGTCCACGATCGGACTGAGGACCAAGGCGGCTGGTGTCCGAATTGTCCTGAATTTTGGTTCGTCGTCGGCATTGCAAGTTATGGCCGTGTCGTTCCAAGGGTTTGTTGTTGCGATTTGACAGACTTCAGCGAGGTTGCGGAGTGCCCTTTTGCGCTTACTGTTTGAAGCGAAAGTTTCGAAGCCCGTCAATACTCTAGGGTCGTCGTCTTCTGTGGGATATTGCTCTAGGTTGTTTTTGGTGAGGATATCCTAGCCGCTCTTGGCCACCTGCCGGAGTATCCAACATGCTCTAAGGCTGTGTGTTGATATAGTATCCGGTGTTGCATGTAACTTGCATGGTCCATCGAGCCATCCCTCCAGAACGGTTCTGTGTCCCATAACGGGCTTATATTTCTTTACCATTGGGTCGGGCGTGCCACGAGGGTGCGTCCTTTTCACCTGAACGAGGGGTTGGGTGGAAACCGGTGGTTCCCAGCGAGCTGCCTGAGTTTTCCAGGCCCTTTCCATTGCGCAGTACTTGCATACTATGGTTGCCAACTCTGCGAAGCGTGATATACGACGACGGTTGATGGCGTTGAGGATTCCTTCATCCGTGCAATTGTTGCGGAACGTTGAAATCACGTCTTCGTTGCGACAATCTTCAATCTTATCTTTGACAAGGAGGAAACTGGCCCATAAGTGATGGCCCGTTTCCTGAGACTGCTGTTGTATGCCCATGAGAGCGCTTATATCTGAGTGGGCGGATGGTTAAAAATCCGAACCCTGGCCCAGTTTAGGATCCGGAGTTTGAAGAACTTCCGAGCTTATTAGTTCGGGATCCGCGATGTCAACTGGTTTTTTTGGGCATGTCGTCCAATTCTATGTTCGGAAGACAAGGCATGTCCTTCTGCAGGTAGGTGTCTGGCTCTTCAAGCTCGGATATCCGAACATGGTTCGTCCTCAATATAGAGGAAGAGTTGTCGACTTGCTCCTCTACTACCGCTATCTGATGGGTGATCGGCGGAGTTTTAATTTCTCTCTGATCGGGTTTAAGCCCAATCCGATCATAGTCTGTGGCGACCCCTAGAGCGGCGATGCGATCTAGGAGCTCGTTTAAAGAGGACAGCTCCGCTGGATCCATCTGCTTGGAGTATTTGGAGTCAACATGAAGGGGATTTTCGATGACCCGAGAAGTTATCGTCGGCTTAACGGCCGAACGGGCGGTAATGATGAAGCCAGAGGGTTTGGCCTGGGTCCAGTGCTTCCCCGGAGGTGACGTTGTCCTTGAGAACAAGGCGAGCCATCGACCCTATCTTTCGACGTCACAGCGGAACTCTCAATGAAAGCACCAATGTCGGTGTCAAAACTGGCGGATCTCGGGTAGGGGGTCCCGAACTGTGCGTCTAAGGTCGATGGTAACAGGAGACGGGGGGACACAATGTTTACCCAGGTTTGGGCCCTTTCTATGGAGGTAATACCCTACTTCCTGCTTGATTGATCTTGATGAATATGAGTATTACAAGAGTTTATCTACCACGAGATCGTGATGGCTAAACCCTAAAAGTCTAGCCTGTCTGACTATGATTATGAGAAGTTATTTACAGACCTAGCCTTCCGGTTTATATAGACACAGGAGGGATCTAGGGTTACATAAGGTCGGTTACAGAGAAAGGAATCTTCATATTTGGTCGCCAAGCTTGCCTTCCACGCCAAGAAGAGCCCCATCCGGACATGGGTAGAGTATTCGGCCTTTGTATCTTCACAGCCCATCAGCCCAGCCCATGCCTAATAGGCCGAACGCCCGAGGACCCCTTAGTCTAGGACTCCCTCGCCTGCCCTCCACGCCGACCCCATGCCCGGGTGAAAACCCCAAATCTCCTTAGATTGGGCGGGGGCGGCACTGCGTGTGTCGTACGCTTCTTGGAGGCGCCGCCTGGGGCGTTTGGGTGCTTGGTTAGAGGAACTGCAAGCGAAGGGGATGGGACCAGTGGCAACAGGTGGTGTTCGCGATGGAGGAGCGGCGTGGCATTTGCCACGTCGACAACGACAGGTCTCAGCGGCATGGAGCAACGGGGTCTCGCCGGTGGGCGTGTGATGATGGACGAGCATAGAATGGTGGCGTTGTCTAGCGTCGACGGCGGCTAGACAGGACAAGGTAGATGCAACAGTACAACACTGAAGATGGATTGGTGGCAGGTGGCTGCGGCGGCCTCATACCCAGCAGGCGTCCTGGTTGAGGAGTGCGCCGGACTGGTGGGTACCCCATACCCGGCAGGAGTCCTAGTTGGGACCTCGGGTATTAGATGTTAGGTTTGGCTGCAAGGTCTGTTTGGTATTAGGCCAGACTATCAGCACCCCTTCATCAACTGGATAGGAGTAGCGACAGATATTGTCTAGACGATGGCTTTAGTCTCATTGTTGTATGACTTTATAAGGTCTTGTATGAATAATTAATAAAATTGATGCATGCATGGTCCAAATGTAGAGGCCAGAGGTTCTCCTTCTTTTTAAAAAAAGAAAAAAAAAATCCTCGATACATGCAAGAGCTTCAAGCATGGCAGGATCGCCTGCTCCACTAGAAAAGACAACCGAAGAATGCAAATAAGTTGTTGTGTGATATCTGCACATGGCTATGATTGCACCTCTCCCTACATCATCCATATTAGCTATCACCAAGTTTCCTGGCGGAGGCAACCAACAATGATCGGTACCCCGTCCTACCGTTGCTGTAGTTATTTTCAGAGTGGCTAAAACTTGCAATTCAAAGAGATATTACCACAAAAACTATTTGTGGAGCATATCTCTGGAACACTGTTTTGTTTATATCTTTTGTGTGAATCTGTTATGGAATATAACGAGTTGTTCTGCTCAAAAATATAGTTCTTTGCACAGGCCTATGATTTGAAGTCATTTATATACCTACTAATAAAGGGAAGAGAGCTTTTGTCCCTCCACCACGCATTTTTATAGAACCCTATGCCTTTTTGGTAATTAACCTGAAGTCCATCCTGAAGTAGAACGAATCATTTTTTGTAATTTTACATAAAACCCCTTCTATTTTTGGTAATTAAGTCATAGTCCATCCTTAAGTCACATAAAACTAACCTTTTTCACATTTCTACAGAAACCCTTTGCTATTTAAGTGACAGGAATTAAAGAGCAAAGTCCCTGATATTTGAGTTAGCCAACCCATAGCCCATCTAGAACAAATGCTTTAAAAAATATACATACCCTTTAAACCCTAACTTTACTTTTAACATGGTATGCACGAAATTTCATTAGAAAATTGTGTAGAATCTGAATATGATGTTATTTTACATTTTTAACCATTTAAAAATGCTATTAAGGGTGCAACCTTAATCAATAGCGCATGATTCGTCTTTCTTTCGTAACGACGCCGATCTAAATTGCAAACAAGCACCTCGGCAAAACCAGATTGGAGTCAAAAGAAACCATCGATAAACCATGTATGCATGCCTCGGCAAATCCTTATAGGGGAGAAAAGAAAGTAGATTGCTCATCGTATGCCGAGAAAGAAATGCTTTAGGATTGACCACATTCAAATGCGTTGTGCTTATATGAGCACTGAGGACACCGTCAGCAAGGGTGAGAAGAAGGATAAACGATGGATGAGATGCCATGTTAAAATAAAGGATGTGGACCTATTGGGGACGTATGGTATTTTTTTCCCCATCGCAACACAGTCTCTTTTACCGAAATCACTAGTTAAGGGTTACCCCTTTCAAAGGGCACTCCTCACCTTCTTGGGCGATGACAAGTGCCACACTACATGTGCGCCACTTTGTCCCAACCTGAATTTTCCTTTTTCTGTAGATTCATTTATTCAAGATGTTCTATCTCCTGAGCCGTGCACCGAAATAACGAACAACTTTCACTATTGGATTTCTCATGTCGAGGATTTTGAATCTAAATCCTATGTTAATACGTTTTGACAAACATTTTTTCACGAAAAATCCTAAAAATTGAAACCTGAAAAAATGAAAACTGGAAAACCAGCAAAAGGCAAAAACAAAAAAAATCAAAAGAAAAAATAGAGCCCAAAAAGCATAGTTGTGATTTTTTACATTTTTCATAAGAAGCACACACTTTAACAGGAGCTCATATTCGTCGTTGTAGGCACCCGTTGGAGAAGTGGTGCCTACAGCAACCAGCAGCAGGCTGCAGCCCATTAAACATCCCTCACTCGATCCGCTTTCGCTTACTTGCTGACTAAAAAATTGTTTGCTCCATCAACTCGCCTCATTGAGATTTTTTCCGGCTATGTTGTGCTGCTTTTCAGGAAAAAGACCGCCCTCCTGTTTTTAACGATTTTGCATATTTTGTGAAATAAAAAATTTCATAGATTTATTAAAAAAAATCCGTGGGTAAAAAAAGTGCATGGATAAAAAATTACCAAATTATGAAAAAAATCATCAATTTTGAAAAAAACTTCATTGATTTTGAAAAAATTGATCAATTTTCAAAAGATCATCTATTTTAATAAAAGTTCACTACTTTAAAAACATTCGTCAATTTTGGAAAAAAACACAAAATCTGAAGAAAAAAATGTCATGAATTTTGAAAAAAGTTCAGCGAATTTAAAAAAGTTCATCATATTTGAAAAAATTCATCAAATTGTGAAAAGTTCATCGAATTGAAAAAAGTTCATAGGATTTGAAAAAAAGTACATCAATTTTTTAAAAGGTTGACCAAATATAAACGAATTAATTGATTTGAAAAAACATCAATTTTGTAAAACGTTCATCGAATATGAAGAAAGTTCATTAATTTTGAAAAAAATGTTTGATTTTGAATAAAGTTCATCCATTTTGGAAAAAAGCTCACAAATTTTAAAAGACTCATCGGTTTTGATGAAAAAATCGCAAAATATGAAAAATGGCCATGAATTTTGAAAAAAGCTCATCAATTTAAAAAAAAGATTATCGAATTTGAAAAAAAAATCATCAAATCGGAAAAGGTTCATAGGATTTTGAAAAAACAAATCATCAATTTTTTGTAAAAGGTTCACCTAAATATTAAAAAAGTTCATTGATTTTGAGAAAAGGTTAGTCAGTTTTTTAAAAATGTTCATCAAAATATTTAAAAGTTCATTGATTTTGAAAAACAATCAATAAAAAAAAATTCATCAATTTTGAATAAAATCATATATTTGAAAAAAGTTCATGAATTTAATAAGTAGAAAAAGAAATAGGAAACAAAAAAAGAAAGGACAAAACATAAAAAACGTAGGGGGCATTTCCTATACATAGAAATGTAAAAGAAGAAGTTGGTATTGACTAAGCGTTGGGATGATGTAGTGGTTATCATAGTTCACTCGGAGTGATGAAATCTTTGGTTCGATCCCTGTTGATCAGATTTCACGCGCACCCTTTTCTTTTAAACAGAGAAAACAAACGTTGAATGGGTCGGCTGAGAACTGTGGCGTATTGTGCGCCGGCAGGTTGAACTGCAACCAGCGCCTGAAGCGCCAAATTCGACATATGTTTTTCAACGGCAACTACGGTTTCATTCAAGAATCAAAGTGTCTGAAATACAAATTATGTCAGGCACTAACCCTAGCCACACACGCTATCGGGGGGATGAACCCCGGGCAGGCAACGGAACCCGGATCCTTTGAAAAACAACAGGGTCAGCATCGCCCCTCAAGACGGCTCGCGCTCGATCCGGCAAAGCCCCCTCGACCCGGCCTAATCCTCAAGACTTCTCCAGCAAGCCATCCCAAGGCGGCCAAGCCCGGCGCACCAAGACTTATCCAACAAGCCAACTCCCCTTGGCGTGTACTCCAACCCGGCCAATGGTCAGCGGCCGTCCCATCCTAGTCGTATGATGGGACGAGTCGCCACCAACTGATGACCGAAGCCACAGTGCCCCGCCCATGCCTTTGGTCAGCCGGACGAGGCAACAGTGCCCCCACCTACCCACTGACCAGGCTCGACGTGGCAACAGTGCACCCGTTGTCACCCATGACGCCAGCAAGCGGCGACCTGACGGAGCTCCACTGTAGCCGGCTCAACTCGGCCACGCCCTGACGATCGACAAGACGACCAACAGTGCCACCGTACCCGATGGGTCCCGTGCCCGGGGAACCCACCGAGACCTGGTACCAGGCGGGTCCCAACACCGGGTTCCTAGACGCTGACAACCCGGCCCTACAACCTTGTAACATTACCATTGTACCCCTGGGGTTGACCTATAAAACCCCCCAGGAGCCCTCATGCATACGGGCAAGCAGCATGACGAGAACAATAGCATTCACACAACAAACTAGACTAGCCACACCGGGAGAGGGAGCAGCCTAAGCCTTGGCCCGCCCTTCTTCTTCCCCCATACAGCTCTAGGAGCAACCCTGCACTGTAACGTATTAACCACACTCGGCATGACTAGGGGTGTTATCTCTCCGGAGAGCCCCGAACCTGGGTATGTCTTGCGTCCCGCGCTCGCTCATGCCGACCTCGCCTCTGGAGCCCACCAGTGCCCTCGAGCCTCCTCCTCTCTTTAGCCATCCCATGGCATCTGCCGTGCGCCCACCACGACAGTTGGCGCCCACCGTGGGGCAGCTCGAGGTCCTGGCCGGGAGAATGCTTCAGACGCGGCTCTACTCCGACTCCGACGAGCCCGTCACGCTGGTGGACAACGTCATCGACGCACTCGCCATCTCCTTCGCCGCGCTGCGCATCTCCGGCCCGCCTGCGGCCGACGAGTACCCAGGGAGGTGCTCGAGTTTCCCGACTCTCCCCTTTCACTTGGCGGCGGCGTTCCCGCCATGGCAATGGACCTCTGCGTGGAGGTTTTCGTCACCGACACCAGCGCCGCTTCCTCGTCTAGCGTGGCGAGGAAGGCCGCCGAAGCTAGGACCATAGCTGGGCGGGCCAGCCCCCCGACCCCCTGCGGGCCATGATGCAGAGCCTACGCGTCCCCATCGGCACCGACATTGATGCCTCCTACGTCACCGAGGCCCGGACTCGCCTCGACGAGGATCGCCAACGCCTGCTGGACCTCATCGAGACGACTGCCAGTGGCTTGGGCGACGAGCCAACTTCGGAGGCCCGACGCCGGCTTGATACGTCTTAGTCGTATCTACTTTTCCAAACACTTTTGCCCTTGTTTTGGACTCTAACTTGCATGATTTGAATGGAACTAACCCGGACTGACGCTGTTTTTAGCAGAATTGCCATGGTGTTATTTTTTGTGCAGAAACAAAAGTTCTCGGAATGACCTAAAAATCAACAGAGAATTATTTTGGAATATATAAAAAATACCGGAAGAAAGATCCACGTCAGGGGGCCCACGCCCTGTCCACGAGGGTGGGGGCGCGCCCTACCCCCTGGGCGCGCCCCCTGCCTCGTGGGCCCCCTAAGGCTCCACCAACCTCAACCTTGACTCCATATATTCACTTTCAGGGAGAAAAAATGAGAGAGAAGGATTCATCGCGTTTTACGATACGGAGCCGCCGCCAAGCCCTAAACTCTCCCGGGAAGGCTGATCTGGAGTCCGTTCGGGGCTTCGGAGAGGGGAATCTGTCGCCATCGTCATCATCAACCTTCCTCCATCACCAATTTCATGATGCCCACCGCCGTGCGTGAGTAATTCCATCATAGGCTTGCAGGACGGTGATGGGTTGGATGAGATTTATCATGTAATCGAGTTAGTTTTGTTAGAGTTTGATCCCTAGTATCCACTATATTCTAAGATTGATGTTGCTATGACTTTGCTATGCTTAATGCTTGTCACTAGGGCCCGAGTGCCATGATTTCAGATCTGAACCTATTATGTTTTCATCAATATATGAGAGTTCTTGATCCTATTCTGCAAGTCTATAGTCACCTATTATGTGTTATGATCCGTTAACCCCCAAGTGACAATAATCGGGATACTTACCGGTGATGACCATAGTTTGAGGAGTTCATGTATTCACTATGTGTTAATGTTTTGGTACGGTACTCTATTAAAAGGAGTGTCGGTGTCAAAACCGGCGGATCTCGGGTAGGGGTCCCGAACTATGCGTGTAAGGCGGATGGTAACATGAGGCAGGGGACACGATGTTTTACCCAGGTTCGGGCCCTCTTGATGGAGGTAAAACCCTACGTCCTGCTTGAGTATTCTTGATAATATGAGTAGTACAAGAGTTGATCTACCACGAGATCGGAGAGGCTAAACCCTAGAAGCTAGCCTATGGTATGATTGTATGTTGTCCTACGGACTAAGACTCTCAGGTTTATATAGACACCGGAGGGGGCTAGGGTTACACAAGGTCGGTTACAAAGGAGGAGATATACATATCCGTATTGCCTAGCTTGCCTTCCACGCCAATTAGAGTCCCATCCGGACACAGGACGAAGTCTTCAATCTCGTATCTTCATAGTCCAACAGTCCGGCCAAGGGATATAGTCCGGCTGTCCGGAGACTACCTAATCCAGGACTCCCTCAGTAGCCCCTGAACCAGGCTTCAATGACGATGAGTCCGGCGCGTAGTGTTGTCTTCGGCATTGCAAGGCGGGTTCCTCCTCCGAATACACCACGGAAGAGTTTGAATACAAGGATAGTGTCCGACCCTGCAAAATAAGTTCCACATACCACCATAGAGAGAATAATATTTCCACAAATCTAATCTGTTGACATGTTTTGGCAGCATGACATCACGCCACGGCCTGGTAATTATTTGAACCGTTTTTCTTTAACCAGTCCCGCACATAACGCGAGGCGGTTTCTTGACACGTCTTGTCGAAGCAGAGATCGTGTTCCCCTTATTACGGGATTCTCATCAATACGAATGTGGGTAACCCAACTGTGCCTGTTGGTATGACTCCTAGATCTTAGGTAAGTCTTGAACGGCCACGAGGAGGATGCCTGATATTCATCCCCTTTATAAAGGGACAAGGCTTTTGCTTTTTTCCCTCCCGTGCTCAATCGAATCCTTCCCCCGCCTCGAGTTCTAACACCCAAAGCCCAGGTCAGGTGCTTCGGACCTTCAATCATGTCCGGATCCAACCTTCAGGGCCGGTGGATGCCTTCCTTCGTCACAGAGGAGGACATCAAGAAGTTGAGGGAGGCCAGATATCTGACCGCCGAAATTCCGCATAGGCTGCCCGCCCGAGGGCAGGTCATCCCTACTCCCGAACCCAACGAGAGCGTTGTGTTCATCTCCCACTTCCTCCGAGGACTAGGCCTCGCTCTGGATCCCTTTTTTAGGGATCTTATGTTCTATTACGGGCTGCATTTTCATGATCTGGCCCCGGATTCCCTTCTTCACATCTCGTCATTTATTGTCGTTTGTGAGGCCTTCCTCCGCATTACCCCTCACTTCGGCCTGTGGCTCAAGACCTTTGATGTGAAGCCGAAGATGGTCGAGGGGCAGTACGCAGTGTGCAGAGGTGCTCTAATAAGCAAAATTGCTGACGCTCCATGGCCAAAGGGTTCCTTTCCAGAGGTGTCCGGATTGTGGCAATGGGAGTGGTTTTACGTCACAGCTCCCCGAAGTGCCAAGTGGGTAGCTGCCCCCACCTTTCGCTCGGGCCCTCCACCACAACTGATGTCATGGATCATCAAGGGGCTGAGCTGGGGTCCAGCCAAGGACGTGCCAATACTACAGAGCCGTATCCGAGATCTCTTCGAGGGAGATTTCAGTATGGTTATGGTAATGCAAGTTATGCTGGTTCGTCGATTCCAGCCTTGCAAATGCCGGCCCTTCCGCATGTGGGAATTCAACCCAGAAGGACCGCACACTATTCAAAATTTCCTCGGCATGACGCAGGAGGAGATGTACAAATCGTTCTTCGGACCCCAAATAGAGTGTCCGGACACTACCGAGGACATGGGCCTGAGCTGTAACCGCCCCACTGCCCAAGTAAGTAATCCCATGGCCGAACACACTGTCCTTTTATTTATCACGACACCATTCTGAAGAATCGCTCTTTGACCAGGACTGAACAAGTGCGAAGATGATCCGGTGTTCGGCCCCCGTTCCTGAAGGCTTGGACAATCCGGTGCTGGAAAAGATGCTCGAGCCAGCACCTTGTCTAGTGCCCTCCAAGGAAGATGAAGGGGGGAATAAAGAGGGCGAAAGCGGGCTTCCATCTCCACCTATTCCAATCGAGGGAATGAGCACCTCCACGAGGGAGGATAACCAAGGGGAAAAAATCTGACATTCTCTCTCCCCGGGGAAGGAAGATGAGTACCTCTGAAGATCCGGAAACTAAGGTTTCTAGACGGGAGAAGAAATCTCCGCCAGAGGGTCCTGCCTCGGAGGGTATTCTTGCCGCACAATGTCCGCGCGGGAATCAGCCCTCTACCGAGCTGTAAGTAATCAAAAAGTACATAATAGTGAAGATATCTTGCTCTACTTCTGAGGAAAATAACCGAAGTATTTATCTTGCAGTTCGGATCTCAGCCCTTCTCAGCAGAGCTCGTCTTCGGGGGATCTTCTTCCGGAGATGATGGAGAGCGAAACGCCTCGCCCTACCACACCGCCTCACGAAGCGGGCGACCCCGAGGTGTCGTCGCGGAGGGTTTCTATGGTCACCCGAAGTCCTCAGTATCCGGCTCTCAAAGGGAGCAATCAAAAGAGTCCGGCACCGTCTGGTGTGCACTCGGACATACTGAGGGATCTGATGGACCAAGCGGCTATCTCAGAAGAGCACCGCACATTGATGGGTACGGTGATTGAAAGGATTTCGTCCGCCAAAAGCGGGTTGCATGAAGCCTTTATGAGTCTACTGACAGGTTTTGAGGAACGTGAAATGATGTACATTTTTGACAGTACCGCACATGTTTAGATGTGCCATGTGTAGATAGTAGCCCCTGAGACTCTGGTTGTCGTCAAAAACGGCGGCAAACGGAGGATCATAGTACCAGGTAATAACCAGACCGCCTTTATGTGCAGGTGGTTGGAGCTCCGCTGGCTAGCCGGACTGATGGGTTTGCCGAACTAAAGCGGCAACTGGATGCGGCAGATGCCGACATTGTGCTTGTCAATAAGCGGCTTGACGAGGCACAGGGTGAGTGGTTTTTCTGGTGATCGTCACATAATAAGAGCAGCATGATGCCAGTATCTTTAATATGTTGTGACTGCAGATGGAGCGGCCACCGTGGAGACCCTTCGGGCAGAGCTTGCCCGAGCCAAGGAGCAAGCAAGGAGTAGCAATGCGGCCGCTTTACAGGCGGCCGAAGAGTTAAGGGCCGAACAGGCAGCACATTGCGAGAGCAAAGAAAAAATTGCCAAGATGGCCGTGGAGTTAAAAGATGCTGCTGACCGTTACCGGTTTCTTGAAGAGGAAAACCGGGCGAAGGCGACAAACCTGGAAAAGGCCCGGGTGGCTGCCAAGGAAGCCCGCTCTAAAATTAGAGCGACGAAGGAGGAGCTGAATCAAGCTGCAAATATCGTGTCTAGGAAGCCCTTCTTGTTGCGGACTAAGTTCGGAGATCCGAAGTATGCTCCTCTGGACCGGCTATGGAGTTCTGCGGACGCGTACATGGATTTGGCTGCAAGTGCTGCTGATGCAGCCGAGTACTTTAAGGATCAGAAAGGTAAGTGGAAAAGCTATTTTGGTCATAGTTTCACGCTCCAGTCCGTCCGCTGCTGCTAAATGAGCGATTAACCGGTTGGGCCGAGCACCATAGGTTGTCCGAACTTGCCGTGAGGTCCGTAGTGGATCACCTGTGGCCGGGAGGGCCAAGGCCGAGTAGCTACTTTAGCTTAGTGCAACAATTCCTTGAAGCTGTGCCATGCATCGATGCTGTAAAGAGATCGGCGTGCATAGAAGGTGCGCGGATGGCCCTTGCCCGTGTCAAAACATACTGGGCGGAGATGGAGGCCACCACTGTTGCGGCACAGGGTTCGGCCATAGGCCGAGTGGCCGCCGAGCACTACTTTGAAGAAATTCTTGAAGGCGCTCGTTTGATAGAGGCTCAGTGCTCGAAGAATATTATGTTTAAGTGACATGTATTCCAATTGTAAGAACAATGTTTTATTGATTTTATCAAGGCTGTATTTATACTTTTTCCCGAAAGTACTATGATGCCTCCTGTGCGGCCGTTTATGTATATATGTATATAACCTGAAAGATGGCAGTCGTCGGCTTCAGCCCCCACGCATATAATGCGGGGGTGTTCGCAGAAAATGCATGTTCACACTTGATCCAACGTCTTGGTCCATTAAGGAGGTGATAGCGCAGCGAACTAGGCAACCGTACTATAATGCTTTAACACTTTCACTTAGCCAGAGGAGTTTGACAGTGGGGCTACTATATAGCCCCTGGTGGCTCCGCGCTCATCCGAATTCGGGCCGCGTACATGCCTGACCGGGAAACGGCCCTTCGTTAAGGCGAAGGAATCCTGAAGATTCTGCTTGGTCATCGAGTGGTTGACCTGTCTCACGCTATATCATGACAGTCAGTTTTTGGCTTTCTCTACTGAGGTGCTCGTCCGGATGAACCAGGGCACAATCGCAGTAGTTCTCCTAGTGCCGCCTTAGCCGATAGAGCGGAACGTAAGGCAGCAAAACACAGGAGCCGGGCAAACCCAGCATTTGACCAAAGACATGATTCGAAGCTGATGCATATAAGGCCAAACTAGCGACGCCGAACACTCCCTAAGGTATTCGATCTTTATGATGTAAGACGGGCCTAAACAGTGCCCTTTGTAAGAAGCCCCTGGTGTCCAGGTACGTGCAATATTCTGACGTGGCCACATGCTAATACGTCAGCATCCTTCTCAATTGTACTGAGAATCCGAGGGATGTGTATCAACAAGATACAGTAAAAAAGGTTTACGTAGGGTCTTAATCTAAAAAGAATCCTTGGAACGGGTCCTTGCTGCACGTCTGTGCATGTGTCTCCGTTGTGCCGTATTCTGGACGGGTGTAGCACGATGGTCATCTGAAAAAGAGAGGAACTTAATTGAAAAGTTGTCGTGCAAAAGGTAAGTTATACTTAAAAACAATATATAGTTCAAAATGTCTAAGGTTGAGCTTAATTGCCACTTGTTTGTGCGCGTTGAGCCCCTTGTATTGTAATAGGGGTATAGCCATCAAACCTGTATCAATTACATATAGCTGCACCGGACTCGTCCAACCGTTTCCGTGGTCTTAACGACCTGTCAGATGCTTTAGTTGGTGAGGCCGTTAGTGTGCGGCTGCCAAGGCAGCCGCACGGTCTTCCGCGCGCAAGGCGCGCTCAATATTTCCATTTACTGTAATGATGCCACGTGGACCGGGCATCTTAAGCATGAGGGAAGCGTAATGCGGTATTGCGTTAAAGCGAGTGAAAGCTTCACGTCCGAGTAGTGCTTGATAGCCGCTTTGGAACGGAGCGATGTGGAAGGTTAAATTTTCGCTGCGGAAGTTATCGGGGAAGCCAAATATAACCTCTAGTAGCAGGGAGCCCGTGCAATGGGCTTCTGGGCCTGGCGTTACTCCTTGGTAGTATTGCTATGGCTAATTTTTGTTGGGTCTATCCCCATTTTGCGGACTGTGTCCTGATATATCAGGTTTAAACTACTGCCGCCGTCTATCAGGACTCGTGTGAAGTGGTATCTGTCAATTATCGGGTCTAACACCAAGGCAGCCCATCCTGCACGCCGGATACTTGCCGAGTAATCCCGATGGTCGAAGGTGATCGGTTGGAACGACGAGTGGCAGAACTCCGCGGTGATAGGCCCTGGGGCATGTGTCTCTAGGAGTGCCGCTTTGTTTCTCCCCGTTGTCACGTGTAACACGTTTACTGTTTTGACTTCTAGTGGGAATTTCTTCTGTTCCCTAGTACTTTGCTTGCGAGGCTCGTCCTCATCTTCGCTTGGTGTATCCTGCCCCTTGTGTTCGGCGTTGAGCTTGCCGGACTGCTTGAAGACTCAACATTCTCTATGGGTATGGTTTGCAGGTTTATCGGGGGTCCTGTGGATCTGACATATTTTATCCAGAATCTTGTTTAGGCTGGACAGTTCATCTCCGTTGCCTTTGGAGGGAAGCTTTTGCTGACCTGGCCGAGAGCTTCTGAATCCGGCGTTTACCACCGTCCTCTTCGGGCTATCTTCTTTATTTCGGCGCTTGTTTTTGCTGCGCCGTGGTTTCCCATTTTCGTCCCTGACTTCGGATGTACTTGGGTCGCTGGTGCTGCATCGGGCTAACCAGCTATCCTCGCCCGCGCAAAAGTGGGTCATGAAACTTGTTAATGCTGCCATTGTTCTCAGCTTTTCTTGGCCGAGGTGCCTGGCAAGCCATTCGTCTCGAACGCTGTGCTTAAAAGCTGCTAAGGCTTCGGTGTCCGGGCAGTCGACTATTTGGTTCTTTTTAGTGAGGAACCTGTTCCAAAGCTTTCGGGCTGTCTCTCCGGGCTGTTGAGTTATATGACTTAAATCGTCTGCATCCAGAGGTCAGACATATGTCCCTTGAAAATTTGCCCGAAAAGCGTCTTCGAGTTCTTCGCAGCTTCCAATGGAGTTTTCGGGGAGGCTTTTAAGCCAGTGCCGAGCTGGCCCTTTGAGCTTGAGGGGTAAATACTTGATGGCGTGGAGATCGTCTCCTCGAGCAATATGGATATGGAGGATGTGGTCCTCAATCCAGACCCCAGGGTCTGTCATTCCGTCGTATGCCTCTATGTTTACGGGTTTGAATCCCTCTGGAAATTCATGGTCCAGCACCTCATCGGTGAAACATAGGGGGTGTGCAGCACCCCTGTATTTGGGTGTACCGTGGTGTTGGGATGTTTGTTGTGTTGCATTGCATGCTGAAGCGCGCTTGCGTGGCCCGTAGATGGATCTGGTTGCGCCGTCTTTTTTATGCGAGCCTTCACGTGGATCGCATACTCTCTTATGTGCGGCATCGTTTGCCGCTTTATGTTGGCCACGAGGTCGTCTATCCCACCGGATGGCCGTTTTGTTTTTTGATTGCGGGGGATCTAAGGCCTCCTCGTCGAATTCAGGTAGCAACTTTCGCTTTGGGTAGCTCTTGGTGTGGCGATTACCGCCGTACTTCGCTTTAGTGTTGAGTACTTCACTCCATTTGATTCTGAGTGTGTCTTGTGCAGCCCTGAGCCTTTGCTTCTGCTTTTTCAGACTCCTCGCAGTGGCAACAAGCCTTTTATGGGTATTCTGTTGCTCCGGGTGCCTGTCCAGTGTGATGTTATCCGGATTGTTATCTTTGACGGAGTTGGGTTGTTCGGTTTGATTCTCCGTGTTGCCGTGGTCGGACGATGGTTCAATGCCATGTTTGTCGTCCGCTAGCTCACCTTGCTGTATCGCTGGGTTTATATGATCACTATTTCTGCCGAGGCGGGATTTGGAGCGGCGCTTACGTCGCCGCTTTGACTGCTTCTCGAGGGAGCAATCCTTCCATGTGTCCTTCCGCTCTTCGTCATTGTTTTCTTTGGGTGCGTCCACCATGTATACATCATATGATGAAGTGGGCGTCCAGTGCCCTGTGGGCAGTGGTTCCTGTTCATCTCCTGCATCCTCGTCCATGCCATCGATGTCTTCGGAGTCGAAGTCGAGCATGTCGGTCAAATCATCGACAATGGCTACTAAGTGGGTGGTGGGTGGGCGGCGAATTTCTTCGTCATCCGCATACCAATCCTGTCGGACGTAGTTTGGCCAGGGCTCTCCTAACAAGGAGAGAGACTTTAATGAGTTTAGTATGTCGCCGAAGGGTGAGTGTTGAAAGATATCCGCGGAGGTGAACTCCATGATCGGCGCCCAGTCGGATTCGACAGGCACGGGCGCAGGCGGTTCGGAGTCCGTGGCCAGGGAAGAATCCGGTAGTTCGGCGTCACGGCTCCCGTGAAGGGTAAGGTCGATACTCGGCTCGATCTCCGCTGAGGATACGGCCTCCGTGGCGGGGTGTATCCACCCGTCCAAGGATGGCGTAATTGGCTCCGAATTGAGGGTCGGAGCGGTTGCCAGTGCGATCTCTCGATCATTGTCCGATGGTAGAGCTAAGTCGTGCTCATCGTGACCATGCGGCGCACTTGGCAGGGGCTCGAATCCGTCGAAGATCAAGTCTCCGCGGATGTCGGCCGTGTAGTTTAAGCTTCCAAACCTAACCTGGTGGCCAGGGGCGTAACTCTCGATCTAATCCAGATGGCCAAGCGAGTTGGCCCGCAGTGCGAAGCCGCCGAATACAAAAATCTGTCCGGGGAGAAAGGTCTCACCCTGGACTGCATCGCTATCGATGATCGAAGGAGACATCAAGCCTAACGGTGATGACACAGAGGAACTCTCAATGAAAGCACCAATGTCGGTGTCAAAACCGGCGGATCTCGGGTAGGGGGTCCCAAACTGTGCTTCTAAGGCGGATGGTAATAGGAGGTAGGGGACACGATGTTTTACTAGGTTCGGGCCCTCTTGATGGAGGTAAAACCCTACATCCTGCTTGATTATTCTTGACAATATGAGTAGTACAAGAGTTGATCTACCACGAGATCGGAGAGGCTAAACCCTAGAAGCTAGCCTATGGTATGATTGTATGTTGTCCTATGGACTAAGACCCTCCGGTTTATATAGACACCGGAGGGGGCAAGGGTTACACAAGGTCGGTTACAAAGGAGGAGATATACATATCCGTATTGCCTAGCTTGCCTTCCACGCCAAGTAGAGTCCCATCCGGACACGGGACGAAGTCTTCAATCTCGTATCTTCATAGTCCAACAGTCCGGCCAAGGGATATAGTCCAGCTGTCCGGAGACCCCCTAATCCAGGACTCCCTCAAGGAGGCCTTAATTCCCTTAGTTTCCATTAGGACCCCGCTGCCACGGGAGGGTAGGACAAAAGATGTCATGCAAGTTCTTTTCCATAAGCACGTATGACTATATTCGGAATACATGCCTACATTATATCAACGAACTGGAGCTAGTTCTGTGTCACCCTAGTTATGACTGTTACATGATCGATTGCATCCGGCATAATTCTCCATCACCGATCCAATGCCTACGAGATTTTCCTATATTGTTCTTCGCTTATTTACTTTCCCGTTGCTACTGTTACAATCACTACAAAAGCCAAAAATATTACTTTTGCTACCGTTACCTTTTGCCACCGTTACCACTACTATCATATTACTTTGCTACTAAACACGTTGCTGCAGATATTAAGTTTCCAGGTGTGGTTGAATTGACAACTCGGCTGCTAATACTTGAGAATATTCTTTGGCTCCACTTGTGTCAAATCAATAAATTTGGGTTGAATACTCTACCCTCGAAAACTGTTGCGATCCCCTATACTTGCGGGTTATCAAGAACATTTTCTGGCGCCGTTGCCGGGGGAGCATAGCTCTATTCTTTAAGTCACTTGGGATTTATATCTGCTTATCATTATGAAGAACTTGAAAGATCAAAGAACCAAGTTTTTTCCCTCAACTACAAGGGGAGGTAAGGAACTGCCATCTAGCTCCGCACTTGATTCACCTTCTGTTTTGAGTAAACTTGCGACACCTACACATGCTATTGATTCTGATAGGTCACATGTTATTGATGATTCCACTTCTGCTTTGCATGATACTTATGATGAAACTACTTCTGTGCTTGATACTACTGTGCCACTTGGTGAATTTCTTGATTAACAACTTGCTAGGGCTAGGGAGAATGAAATTATTGAAACTGATAATATTGATGAAAGTGATGATGAAGGTCCTCCCCCTAGATATGAATTGCCTGTTGTTCCTGAGGGTTATGTTATGGATGAAGAAACTGCTAGAGACTTTCTTGCTTGCAATGATAGAAGTGACCTTAAGAAATTATTATCTAAGCTTAAACAAAAATATCTGAATGCTAAAATGAAATATGATCCTGCTTATGCTACTTCACCTATCTTTATTACTGATAAGGATGATGATTTCTCTGTTAATCCCGAGTTAATTACTTTGGTTGAATCTGATCCTTTCTATGGCTATGGATCTGAAACTGTTGTGGCACATCTTACTAAATTAAATGATATAGCTACCCTGTTCACTAATGATGAGAAAACTCACTATTATTATATCCTTAAATTATTTCCGTTCTCATTAAAGGGTGATGCTAAGATATGGTTTACTTCTCTTGATCCTCGTTGTGTGCGTAGTCCCCAGGATATGATTTACTACTTCTCTGCTAAATATTTCCCCGCTCATAAGAAACAAGCTGCTTTAAGGGAAATATATAATTTTGTGCAAATTGAAGAAGAGAGTCTCCCACAAGCTCGGGGGAGGCTTCTCCAATTACTTAATGCTTTGCCTGATCATCCTCTCAAGAAAAATGTAATACTTGATATCTTTTATAATAGACTAACCGATGCTTCCAGAGATTACCTGGATAGTTGTCCTGGTTGTGTTTTCAGGGAAAGAACTGTTGATCAAGATGAAATTCTATTGAATAATATGTTGACCAATGAAAATAATTGGACACTTCCTGAACCAACTCCTGAGCCAACTCTGAAGAAAAGGGGTATTCTATTTCTCAGTCCTGAAGATATGCAAGAGGCAAAGAAATCTATGAAAGAAAAAGGTATTAAAGCTGAAGATGTTAAGAATTTACCTCCTATTGAAGAAATACATGGTCTTAATTCATCACCTATTGAAGAAACACATGGTCTTGATAACCCGACACAGGTAGTAAAGGTAAATTCTCTCTATAGATATGATAAAGTTGAAATCCTTCCTGCTAAGTTTGCTAGCCAATGTTTGGATGAATTTGATAACTTTATAGTTAAGCAAGAAGATTTCAATGCTTATGTTGGTAGACAATTGAAACATAATGCTTATATGATTGAACACTTGAGTGATTATATGGCTAATGTTAAAGGTGAACTTAAACTTATTAGTAAACATGCTTCTATGGTTACCACTCAAGTAGAACAAGTACTTAAAGCTCAGAATGATTTGCTCAATGAATTAAATAATAATAAGAATGATAATGTTGTTAGAGTTATGACTAGAGGAGGCAAAATGACTCAGGAGCCTTTGTATCATGAGGGCCACCCTAAGAGAATTGAGGAAGATTCTCAGAGAACTAATGTAGATGCACCTAGTCCTTCTAAGAGGAAGAAAAAGAAAAATGATAGGACTTTGCATGCTTATAGTGAACCTGTTATTGACACACCTGAGAATCCCAATAATATCTCTATCTCCGATGCTGAAACACAATCTGGTAATGAACATGAACCTAGTGATAATGTTGATGATGATGTTCATATTGATGCTCAACCTAGTAATGACAATGATGTAGAAATTGAACCTACTATTGATCTTGATAACCCACAAGCAAATAATCGACATTATGATAAGAGAGACTTTGTTGCTAGGAAGCACGGTAAAGAAAGAGAACCATGGGTTCAGAAACCCATGCCTTTTCCTCCTAAACCATCCAAGAAAAAGGATGATGAGGATTTTGAGCGCTTTGCTGAAATGATTAGACCTATCTTTTTGCGTATGCATTTGACTGATATGCTTAAAATGAATCCTTATGTTAAATATATGAAGGAAATTGTTACTAATAAAAGAACGATGCCAGAAGCTGAAATTTCCACCATGCTTGCTAATTATACTTTTAAGGGTGGAATTTTATTTATATGATGAGCATAAGGAGATGTCACCTCATGATTTTTGTCGGGTTTGTTTGATACCTTTTGAGGGCAGCGTAGAGGAACCACATCGTGACGATGTGGAAGGGTTTATTGATACAATTGCTGTAGGGGAAACGAGGAAAGTTTTCGATGCAAGAATTACTAGCATACATTTTCCTGTTTTACGTTACTTCGCAATATTTGCTAGTAGATGCTTAATTGGTGGCGGAAACTGTGGCAACCTTAGTGCCCCTAATATTGTTATTTTGTGCCATGCCTTGTTCCATGATGACACATTTAGTATGGGCGCTATTTTTGCAAAGCGGTTAAATCTTAACCGTACTAAGGGCCCCGTCCTTGGAGGCATCTTCGCCCCGCGCCTCGCTGCACATTTTAACATACCTATTAGGCATTATGAGAAGGAAGAGAAGTTGCTGCCTCCTATTTTTCTAGACTATAAGAGTATGGTAGCACATGATTTTATCATTTAGAATAAGGAAAAGATGCTTAAGTACAAGCTGATATTTGATAAAAATCACCCTGAGACTATTACTTTGCCTGCTCCTTCCTTGTTTGACTTATCTGCAGGCAAGTACCTTGTTCCACCGGAGGCCATTCACGCCTACCGAAACCCCACACCAGCTACAGACCCAGAGCCAGAACCACAATTTGATCCTCACCGGCAGTCTGTTTATCAGTGGAATCCGGAAGAGGTCGCCAACCAGTGGCACTAGGGGGGTTCTTCTCAGTACGACCCCAACTATTACTTTGGATATCCACCAGTCCAACCATGGCCATAGACCAACTTAGGCCAAAAGCCTAAGCTTGGGGGAGTACGTATTTCTCACCGACATTACATTCATGTTTACACACCCATGCTAGTTGTTGGTGCTCATACTTTTTCACTGTATCATCCATGCTAGTTTATTTTCCTTTTTATGCTTTCTTTTTGTGTGTTTGATAAACCTTAAGAAAAACCAAAAAATTAGTTGTAGATTTTAGCTAGTTTACTTTCCATGCCTGTAGTAGTAATTAAAAAGAAAACCCAAAAAGATTTCTCGTTCCTCTTTTTGCTTGTTGGGAGCTTTCCCATGTAAATAATTTTGTTTCTTTTCTTTCCTTTGGGGGCCGAGAGGAGAAGACCATGATTAAAATGTTAAGTGGTCTTATATGCATTATTGTTGATCTAACAAAGAGCCCTATTGCCTTGTCTTCTCTCTTGAATTGAATTCTTGCAGATTCCAGCTTAGTCCAATGCACGTGCACTATTATTATTATCCACACTATTCGGTCGTGCGAGTGAAAGGCAATAATGATGATTATATGATGAACTTATTGAGATGAGAAAAGCTGGTATGAACTCGACCTCTCTTGTTTTTGTAAATATGATTAGTTCATCGTTCCTGATTCATCCTATTATGAAAGAAACATGTTTGTAATGACAATTAGAGATTATAGTTGCTTATGCCATGCTTAATTATCTAGGAGTTTATAATGGTTTACCTTGCGTGCCAACATGCTATTAAGATGGTTGTGATGTGGTATGATAGGGTGGTATCCTCTTTTGAACTATTCGAGTGGCTTGACTTGGCACATGTTCACGCATGTAGTATAAACAAATCAACATAGCCTCTACGATATTTATGTTCATGGTGCATTATATCCTACTCATGCTTGCATTCTGTGTTGATTAATTTTAATGCATGTTCATGACTGTTGTCGCTCTCTAGCTGGTCGCTTCCCAGTCTTTTGCTAGCCTTCACTTGTACTAAGCGGGAATACTGCTTGTGCATCCAATTCCATAAACCCCAAAGTTATTCCATATGAGTCCACCATACCTACCTATATACGGTATCTACCTGCCGTTCCAAGTAAATTTGTATGTGCCAAACTCTAAACCTTCAAATAAACATTATGTTTTGTACGCTCGAATAGCTCATGTATCAACTAGGGTTGTCTGTATCTTCCATGTTAGGCGGGTTATTCTCAAGAGGAGTGGACTCCACTCCTCACTCACAAGAAAATGGCTGGTCACCGGGATGCCCAGTCCCATGCTTTATGCAAATCAAATCAAAATAATTGCAACAAAACTCCCCCGGGACTCTTGTTAGTTGGAGGCACTCGTTGTTTCGAGCAAGCCATGGATTGATGCTTTTTGGTGGAGGGGGAGTATAAAATTTACCATTCTGTTTGGGAACCGCCTATAATGTGTGTAGCATGGAAGATATCGAGATCTCTCGGTTGTTATGTTGATAATGAAAGTATGCCGCTCAAAATATTATTCATATCTGTTTCAAAATCAAGCTCTGGCACCTCTACAAATCCCTGCTTCCCTGTACGAAGGGCCTATCTATTTACTTTTATGTTGAGTCATCATCCTCTTATTAAAAAGCACCAGTTGGAGAGCACCGCTGTCATTTGCATCTGTTACTGTTAGTTTACATTGAGTATGACTTGATTGGATCTCTTTTACCATGAATTACAATGTCTAGTCAGTCCTTGATCTTTAAAGGTGCTCTACATTTATGTTTTACGGTCTCAGAAAGGGCTAGCGAGATACCATCTTGTTATATCATATCATGATTGTTTTGAGAAAGTGTTCTCATCCGAGATTTATTATTATTGCTCGCTAGTTGATTATGCCATTGATATGAGTAAACATGAGACCTAAATGTTATTGTGAATATGGTTAGTTCATAATCTTTGCTGAAAACTTTAATGTTGGCTTTACATATTTACAACAACAAGAGCAAAGAGAGTTTGTAAAAGTTTTTCTTTATCACTTTCAGTTTATCAACTGAATTGCTTGAGGACAAGCAAAGGTTTAAGATTGGGGGAGTTGATACGTCTCTGTCGTATCTACTTTTCCAAACACTTTTGCCCTTGTTTTGAACTCTAACTTGCATGATTTGAATGGAACTAACCCGGACTGACGCTGTTTTCAGCAGAATTGCCATGGTGTTATTTTTGTGCAGAAATAAAAGTTCTCGGAATGACCTAAAAATCGACGGAGAATTACTTTGGAATATATAAAAAATAATGGAAGAAAGATCCACGTCAGGGGGCCCACACCCTGTCCACGAGGGTGGGGGTGCGCCCTACCCCCTGGTCACGCCCCCTGCCTCGTGGGGCCCTTGACGGTCCACCGACCTCAACCTTGACTCCATATATTCACTTTCGGGGAGAAAAAAAATGAGAGAGAAGGATTCATCGCGTTTTATGATATTGAGCCGCCGCCAAGCCCTAAACTCTCTCGGGAGGGCTGATCTAGAGTCCGTTCGGGGCTTCGGAGAGGGGAATCCGTCGCCATCATCATCATCAACCTTCCTCCATTACCAATTTCATGATGCTCACCACTGTGCGTGAGTAATTCCATCGTAGGCTTGCTGGACGGTGATGGGTTGGATGAGATTTATCATGTCGAGTTAGTTTTGTTAGGGTTTGATTCCTAGTATCCACTATGTTCTAAGATTGATGTTGCTATGACTTTGCTATGCTTAATGCTTGTCACTAGGGCCCGAGTGCCATGATTTCAGATCTGAACCTATTATGTTTTCATCAATATATGAGAGTTCTTGATCCTATTCTGCAAGTCTATAGTCACCTACTATGTGTTATGATCCGTTAACCCCGAAGTGACAATAATCGGGATACTTACCGGTGATGACCGTAGTTTGAGGAGTTCATGTATTCACTATGTGTTAATGTTTTGGTCCAATACTCTATTAAAAGGAGGCCTTAATATCCCTTAGTTTCCATTAGGACCCCGCTACCACGGGATGGTAGGACAAAAGATGTCATGCAAGTTCTTTTCCATAAGCACGTATGACTATATTCGGAATACATGCCTACATTACATTGATGAACTGGAGCTAGTTCTGTGTCACCCTAGGTTATGACTGTTACATGATCGATCGCATCCGGCATAATTCTCCATCACCGATCCAATGCCTATGAGCTTTTCCTATATTGTTCTTCGCTTATTCACTTTTCCGTTGATACTGTTACATTACTGTTACCTTTTGCCACCGTTACCACTACTATCATATTACTTTGCTACTAAACACTTTGCTGCAAATATTAAGTTTCCAGGTGTGGTTGAATTGACAACTCAGATGCTAATACTTGAGAATATTCTTTGGCTCCACTTGTGTCGAATCAAGAAATTTGGGTTGAATACTCTACCCTCGAAAACTGTTGCGATCCCCTATACTTGTGGGTTATCAAGAACATTTTCTAGCACCGTTGCCGGGGGAGCATAGCTCTATTCTTTGAGTCACTTGGGATTTATATCTGCTTATCATTATGAAGAACTTGAAAGATCAAAGAACCAAGATTTTTCCCTCAACTACGAGGGGAGGTAAGGAACTGCCATCTAGCTCCGCACTTGATTCACCTTCTGTTTTGAGTAAACTTGCGACACCTACACATGCTATTGATTCTGATAGGTCGCATGTTATTGATGATGCCACTTCTGCTTTGCATGATACTTATGATGAAACTACTTCTATGCTTGATACTACTATGCCACTTGGTGAATTTCTTGATGAACAACTTGCTAGGGCTAGAGAGAATGAAATTATTGAAACTGATAATATTGATGAAACTGATGATGGAGATTCTCCCCCTAGATATGAATTGCCTGTTGTTCCTGAGGGTTATGTTATGGATGAAGAAACTGCTAGAGACTTTCTTGCTTGCAATGATAGAATTGATCTTAAGAAATTATTAGCTAAGCTTAAACAAAAATCTCTAAATGCTAGAATGAAATATGATCCTGCTTATGCTACTTCACCTATCTTTATTACTGATAAGGATTATGATTTCTCTGTTGATCCCGAGTTAATTACTTTGGTTGAATCTGATCCTTTCTATGGCTATGAATCTGAAAATGTTGTGGCACATCTTACTAAATTAAATGATATAGCTACCATGTTCACTAATGATGAGAAAACTCGCTATTATTATATCCTTAAATTATTTCCATTCTCATTAAAGGGTGATGCTAAGATATGGTTTAATTCTCTTGATCCTTGTTGTGTGCGTAGTCCCTGGGATATGATTTACTACTTCTCTGCTAAATATTTCACCGCTCATAAGAAACAAGTTGCTTTAAGGGAAATATATAATTTTGTTCAAATTGAAGAAGAGAGTCTCCCACAAGCTTGAGTAGTTTACGGAGGGCCTCTACATCAACTCCATGGCCTCTCCGGTGATGTGTGAGTAGTTTACTTCAGACCTTCGGGTCCATAGCTAGTAGCTAGATGGCTTCTTCTCTGTCTTTGGATCTCAATACAAAGTTCTCCTCGATTCTCTTGGAGATCTGTTCAATGTAATCTTCTTTTGCGGTGTGTTTGTCGAGGTCCGATGAATTGTGGGTTTATGATCCAGATTATCTATGAAAAATATTTGACTCTTCTCTGAATTCTTTTATGCATGATTGGTTTATCTTTGCAAGTCTCTTCAAATTATCAGTTTGGTTTGGCCTACTAGATTGATCTTTCTTGCAATGGGAGAAGTGCTTGGCTTTGGGTTCAATCTTGTGGTGCTTCATACGTCTCCAACGTATCTACTTTTCCAAACACTCTTGCCCTTGTTTTGGACTCTAACTTGCATGATTTGAATGGAAGTAACCCGGACTGACGCTGTTTTCAGCAGAATTACCATGGTGTTATTTATGTGCAGAAAAAACATTCTCGGAATGACCTGAAACTTCACGGAGCCACTTTTCAGAAAATATGAAAAATACCTGCAAAAGATGAAGGATAGGGGGCCCACCACCTCTCCACGAGGGTGGGGGGTGATGTCTACTACACAACCTTCTTCTTGTAGACGTGTTGGGCCTCCAAGTGTAGAGGTTTGTAGGACAGTAGCAAATTTCCCTCAAGTGGATGACCTAAGGTTTATCAATCCATAGGAGGCGTAGGATGAAGATGGTCTCTCTCAAGCAACCCTGCAACCAAATAACAAAGAGTCTCTTGTGTCCCCAACACACTCAATACAATGGTAAATTGTATAGGTGCACTAGTTCAGCGAAGAGATGGTGATATAAGTGCAATATGGATAGTAGATAATAGTTTTTGTAATCTGAAAATATAAAAACAGCATGGTAACTAATTATAAAAGTGAGCGTAAACGGTATTGCAATGTGTTGAAACAAGGCCTAGGGTTCATACTTTCACTAGTGCAAGTCCTCTCAACAATAATAATATAATTGGATCACATAACTATCCCTCAACATGCAACAAAGAGTCACTCCAAAGTCACTAATAGCGGAGAACGAACGAAGAGATTATGGTAGGGTACGAAACCACCTCAAAGTTATTCCTATAAGTGTCACAAACAGCCCTAGAGTTCGTACTAGAGTAACACCTTAAGACACAAATCAACCAAAACCCTAATGTCACCTAGATACTCCAATGTCACCTCAAGTATCCATGGGTATGATTATACGATATGCATCACACAATCTCAGATTCATCTATTCAACCAACACATAGAACCTCAAAGAGTGCCCCAAAGTTTCTACCGGAGAATCACGACGAAAACATGTGCGGAACCCGCAAGTTGATCACCAAAACATACATCAAGTGAATCACGTGGTATCCCATTGTCACCATAGATACGCACGGCAAGACATACATCAAGTGTTCTCAAATCTATAAAGACTCAATCCGATAAGATAACTTCAAAGGGGAAACTCAATCCATTACAAGAGATTAGAGGGGGGGAGAAAACATCATAGGATCCAACTATAATAGCAAAGCTCGCGATACAGCAAGATCGTATCACCTCGAGAACACGAGAGAGAGAGATCACACACATAGCTACTGGTACATACCCTCAGCCCCAAGGGAGAACTACTCCCTCCTCGTCATGGAGAGCACCGGGATGATGAAGATGGCCACCGGAGAGGGATTCCCCCTCCGGCAGGGTGCCGGAACGGGTCTAGATTGGTTTCGGTGGCTACGGAGGCTTCTAGCGGCAGAACTCCCGATCTATTGTGCTCTGAAAGTGCTAGTGATGGACTAGAGGGGGGGGGTGAATAGGCAATTTTTATGAAAGTCTTCACAACATGTAAATTTCAAAGACAAACGATAGAGATAAACCTATTACCATGCATCGGAAGGTAGACTACACTAGGCAAACCATAATCACGTATTCAATGAAGTGAAAGCACAATGACTAATAGCAGCTAGGCAGTAAGGATCAGGTAGGAAGATATGGTGAAACCAATCAGTACAAGTAATGACTTAGTGAATTCGAATGGTGATGCTATCATACAATGACTTCACAAGAACCAACAGTAAGTAAAGGGAAGGGAAGGATGAAACTAGTGACTCGTTGAAGACAATGATTTGTTGGACCAGTTCCAGTTGATGTGACAACTGTACGTCTGGTTAGGGAGGCTGAGATTCTACTCAGAAGACCTCGTCTTCACCTTATTCCCCTTGAGCTAAGGACACCCAGCCCTCGCCCAATCACTCTGGTAAGTCTTCAAGGTAGACTTCCAAACCTTCACAGACTTCGTTCACCAGCGATCCACAATGACTCTTGGATGCTCAGAATGCGATGCCTAACCGGCTGGAGGATTCACAGTCCTCAAGTGTAATAAGTCTTCAGATCACACAGACAAGAAGACTTAAGTGATGCCTAACACTCTTTGGCTCTGGGTGTTTAGGGCTTTATCCTCGCAAGGAATTCTCTTTCAAAGGCTTCGAGGTGGGTTGCTCTCAAACGACAAAAGCCATACACTAACTCTGAGCAGCCAACCGTTTATGGTTGTAGGGGGTGGGCTATTTATAGCCACTAGGCAACCCGACCTGATTTGTCCGAAATGACCCTGGGTTACTAAGGAGCTGACACGTGTTCCAATGGTCAGATTTCAAACACACATGACAACTTTACTTGCGCTACAAGCAAAGCTGACTTGTCCAACTCTGGACAAGATTCGCTCTCATAGTCTTCACTCGAAGACATAGGATTTTGGTTAAGCAACACTTCAGTCATTCTGACTGGTTCTCTTGGACCCCACTTAACCGTACGGTGGTTCCTATGACTCAACAAAGAAGAAAAAGAACTACAAAAGATCTACGCTCCATAGTCTTCATGCGATGTCTTCTCTTGTCATAGTCTTCAAAGTGAATGTCTTCACATACCACCTTTGACTTCAATGTCTTCATACATTTTTAGGGGTCATCTCTAGTAGGAAAACCGAATCAATGAGGGACTTCTACCTGTGTTATCCTGCAATTCTCACAAACACATTAGTCCCTCAACTAGGTTTGTCGTCAATACTCCAAAACCAACTAGGGGTGGCACTAGATGCACTTACCATCTCCCCCTTTTTGGTGATTGATGACAAACTAGTTGAAGTTTTCAACGAGGAATATAATATGTGAAATTTGTAAAGGATAAGGAATTGTCTGCATAAGTTGCAAGGGCTCCCCCTGAAGATTTGCATATAAGTAATTCTCTTTTGGAATGCAAATGCACATGGCAGGTTGTACTTGTGGAAATCCTCTTCAACTTATGATGACAATTCATCATGCATGAAAAGTATGTGAAGATAATGGCATGCATAATGAAAAATGGACGTCTGCAAAATGATCTAAGTGCGGAATTTATCGTCGCACATGCGGAATTTATCATCGCATCACATAATAGCAAATAAGTAGCAGACGACCATCGAGTTTAAGTGTTACAACTCAAAGAACCAAATGTATCAAAACGAGAGTTGTAAACACTAGGCAAAACATAAAGTAACCGCCCATATGGACCCGCTTGAAGACTATCAAACTCAGATGCTTCTCCCCCTTTTGTCAGTGAGGGCCAAAAAGGTTTGAAGACATAGAGCATCTACTCATTCCCATGAAGAGTAGGTGAAGCAGCAAGGTCGTCGGTGGTGTTCGGCGGTGCAGAAGAACTTGGGGCAGTGTCGATGCGTGCAGAAGTAGGGGCGGTGAAGTAGCATCGTCTTCGTCCTCAATTACTCTGGCATTCACACTTGCCGCGGAGGGAGAGAACTCAGAGTCTTCAAGAGATGGAGTTCGTCGCAGCACAGTCCTTCGGGGAGGTGTGGAGTCAAACTTGAAACGTTCAGAGAAGCCATCCTCTTGAAGATCATCCTCAAAACACATAAGCGTCAGCCCTTTCCATGTACACCGACAGGTTTCATGGGCAACAAAGGCATTCTTGGTGGCAAGATTGCGAATGCGGTTGACATCCACCAAGAGGCTTTGCATTTGGTGCTTCAGCCAGTCATGATGCCTATCCTGTTTCTGATGAAGAGCAACCAGAAGCTCTCGGTCATTGAGAACACGAGATCGCTTCTTGGGCCATTGGGCATAGTGCTTTCAGTGGCTTCAGTGAGGGCATGATGAGGTGCACGTGTAGTACCAGCCAGAGGATAAACACGAGTGACTGCTTCAACTCCTTCAATGTTCTGAGAGAAACTTTGATGCTCAGCATTCTGAAGACTAAGAGGCTCCTTGGCAGGCTCTGGATAGATGGCTTCAACGGAGATATGCACGTCAGGCAGAAAGATTCGATGATTGCGAGCAGAGGGCTGATATGAGATAGCTGAGTGGAGTTCGATCGGCCGCATTATCCATGGAGCGTAGAACTTCAAGCCAAAAAGATCAGATCCTGATGCAGCAAGTTGGTGGATGAAGAAGTCTTGTGCATTGAAGCATTTGCCGTGAAGAATATAGAAGACCAAAGTCTTCATTGCACCTTCCAGCTTTGCATGTGGAGAATGTCCTTTGATGGGCCAGAGAGTTCGCCTTATAATGTGATAGATAGTCCGTGGCAGATACTCAAGGTCTTCAACAAGGAACTCCTTAGGATAGGCAGCATCTGGAGGCAACGGCTTCATCATGCTAAGCATCTGACTCATGTTCGGTTCAGGCTTCTGAAAGATGCTCTCAATAGCTTCACTGTGAAGCTGACAGCCAGGTTCAATGATATCAAAGGCTTTGGCTTCGTGATGAACATTTCCGGTCATCCACTCAAGGATCCAAGTCTTCGGATCTCTGTTGTAGCCACGTATGTGAAGAGTGGCATAAAATTGGAGCAGCAACTCTTCGTTCCAGTGCTCTTGGTCGGTGACAAAAGGCAACAAGCCAGCCTCTTTGAAGCAATCCAGAGCTTCTTCCAAGCAGGGCAGTCCAGTTATTCCTTCGGTGTCAAGACACATATGAGGGAAGAGGCGACCTTAATTGTACATAATGCATGAGTAATAACTTCGCTGCGGATAGCTCCAGAACCGATCAGAAGATATTCTTTCCCTTGAGTAGGTGTTCTTGGAGCTATTGAAGAAGGTGTTGTCTGCTTTGAAGCCGTTGACATTAAAGGATCCAGGTGCTGATGCAGGACCTGGAAACCTAGGCAACCTTGGCATTGGCTTCTGTACCTGAGGCCTGTGCTCAACATGATAGTCAAACTGAGGACTAGCAGCAGGCGCAGGAACAGGAGCAGTAGCATCATTTGCTTCACTGATTTCTGGCTCATTGGTTGGTGCATGCTCCACATTTGCTTCAGCCATGAAAACGTCATTGGCTTCATTTGTGTTGGTGGTGGCAGCCTCAAGATTTTCTACCTCCACTTGATGAGCTGGAGGGTCGGGCATAGACACGTTCTCCTCGAGAACAGCTTCTTCAGTAATTGGGGGAGAAGGGACACATTCTTCTTCTTGGGTGTCATCGGCTGATGCAGCCGGAATGTCTTCAGTAGCTTTAGCCTCAGATTCGGAGACATTCACAGTAGGAGTGGCATCTGGAAACACTTGTCGTGCAATAGAGTGGTGGGGCACTTCTCCTTCTGGAACACTCGAAAGAGGGACTTGAGATCTTGGTCCTTTGCGAAGCCTGCATAATGCTGGCGACGCCTTTGGAGATGAAGTTGGCTGGGCCTCAAAGTCATCTTCTTCTTGTCGGGGTGGTGTGACTTGTTGTTGTGCATGATCAGCCCATGATGCATCCTGAGCAATTGGCGTCAGAGGACGACCAATGCTGATGAGTTCGCTGTGCGTAAGCACAGGCGATGATTCCTATTGGTGCTCGATCTGAGGAAGAACTACATCATCTTCAACATTGTCATGATGACAAATGTCTTCAGCAGCGGTGGGATCAGTTGCGGGAATGTCTTCAGCTTCATGAGCCTCTATGAAAGCAGGCTCATGGACAGTCAGCTGGCGCTCTTGATGTTCAGCTGCAGGGCGAACCATGGAGATAGGTTCAACAACTAAGGGCTCTGTGGGAGCAGCCCGATCCTTCTTGGTCTTGCACTTCTTCTTGGAGAGAGCAGCAGCAGAGGCTTTAGGATGTTTCCTCTTTCTCGCCTCAGCCTCGGCAGTCCTCGTCTTCTTCAGTTCTGAAGCGGTTGACCTGACATTTGGCTTCGAACCAGTCATGCTGGCTGGGAAGACAATGGGATATGCTTCCTGCCTTGGTGCTTCGGGTTCGGCCATAGCTGGCTTCTTCTTCTTCTTTGCAGCCATCCAGGGGTCGATGCCAGGACGACCAAGGGCCTTGCGCTTCTCAGCCTCATTGTAGGCTTGCACACTCTTGTCAGCCAGGCTCTTCATGCGCTCACGAGAACCTTGAGCGTCTTCACGCTTCTTGAGAAAGGCTTCTTTGAGCTCGTGCAGCATGATCTTGAAGTTCTTGACCTCTTGCACGCCGAGCTTGGCCATATGCTTCTTAAACTGAGCTTTCTCAAAGTTGATCTTTTGCTTTAGTTCAACGATGCGCTGAGCTAGAGCTAGCTCTGAAGCAATGGCGCCATGGAAGGCGACACTGAGGCCAATTGGAAGTTGCAGATCTTCAAAGCTGAGGTTGGGCGTGTCAAACCACTCATCAATGAAGTTATGGATGATTGCCACATCAAAGAGAGGCAAATCATTGAAGATTTCTGCTTCTTCTTTGCTCTTGATCAGTTGCTCAAGAGCATCATCTGCAAGATCTTCATCGCTGGACAGATCAATGGCGTCGTTGCGCAGAATAGCAGCAGCAGTCAGTTCTTGGCTGGTGTGTTGCAGAGGCATCTTGACTTTCGAGGGCTTGGAGATGCATGACAAATCTTCAGACTGCACACTGTCTTCAGGAGGTGCAGTAGCCAGTGGCTTCGCCCGTGAGATTTTTGGTGCTGAGGCAGGCTTTGAAGCTTTAGGCTGCTTCAATTTCTTTGGCTTCGGAGGTGCAGACGCTTCATCAGATTCAGCGTCATCTGCAGATTGATCCACGGCTGTCCCTTGAACCATGATATGAGTGATGAGACCTTCCAGGTTGTAGAAGGGCCCAACAAGATTGGGTTCAGCTTCGCGGGTGCCATCGGCATGGGGAGCAGAGGGACCAGGGTTGAAGTCTAGTCCCGATGACTTCTTGTTCTGCTTCGCCGAATTCTGGGCAAACTTGAAGTTGCGCTTGAACAGATTGTCGTCACGACACCATAGCAATGACGATGGGTCAGCATCCGCAGGCTGTGGTCCACGGACCATGCTGGGATAGAAGCCTTGTTCAATGGCTTCATCTCTGGACCTGGGTTGAAGATTTCTGTATAGGATGTCTCCCCATGGTCGCTTGATGGCATTCTTCTCAGCATATTCCTTGGTCACAAACCTGTACTTGAACCACTGTTCTGCCCAATATCGTCGAATCCACTGGATTTGTGTCTTGCGCTGATTGTAATCCTCTTCTGGATCTGTCTTATACAGCTCTGAGAGGTCATCGGGTAGATCTCTTGATGTTTCACCTCGACGCTTTCTGCCACCCTTCCTTACTGATTTCTCTGCAGCCATGAACTTTAAACTGAATGGCTTCAATACGTTCAAAGGCTTTCGCTTGCTGGGCAAACAGGAACTGGCTTTGGGAGAATTTATATGATGCTGTAAGAATTCTGCAAATGAATGCAAACTATGAGAACCAGGGGATTCTCCCACGGACATGTACCTGCGACAGCATTAGGTGCGGGGGAAGGGGAAGAGGTCATATGCATTCTCAGAAGATTTTGAAGATAAATTAGTTTAGAAGACATTGACCTCATCGTGCGAAGACATTCACTCATAGATAAGGAGTTGGTTCCAGATTTGTACGAATCCACGGATCAGTACAAGTGAGGAATCTAACTACTTTGTGAAGCATAAGTGAACATACTAGGCATATTATGAGATGCAGTATGAAATAGATCCAACTTGTGTGAACAGAAACTGCTTGTGGTAGAAAGTGACGAATCTATAGGATCAAAGGGGCCGTAAAAAGGAAGTTTTATTTACCACACGAAGAACTGCTAGACGGAGTGGAAGAGGAGGCCGAGCAGTTTGATCGTTCGTGCCCTAACTTGGCGACGGAGGACACCTATGGCGACGGCGGAGAAGACGATGTCCGTGGCCGGCGTGAAGACGGCGTCGGAGAGGTCGCGACAGCTAAGCACTTCGTCGCCGGCGTCGTCGAGGGCTAGCGGTGGCGCTAGGGTTTGTGCGAGAGTGGAAGAAAGGATAATGACTGTGGTGAGGCGTGTATTTATAGGGACAAGGACGGCACATCGTTATTACACAGGTGCCCCTGGCGTTTCACATCTAAAGAACATGTGGCCATCATGCAACATATCGGTGGTTATTCCACGTTCCCACGCACGCCTGGATTGTCGGGTGGTCGTTCCCACTTCTCCGGGTTTCAGGTGAAGGAATTAGCATTGAAAGCGGACTTAATGTTTGTCTCTGTATCTTCTGCTGACAAGGACGCAGAGAAGACATTCGACAGTTTCAAGAGAATGCATATGATTTGGAGAGATAGAGTTTGAGATAGAAAGCATAAAAAGGTTAGGGTCCGGTCACATTCACTTAGTTCAAAAGATTCAACAAGAAGACATAGCTATAAGTGAATGCTGTAGAGGACAGAACACTAGTATATATATATAATCAACATAGTGAAGATAATCATGAAGACAAACCAAATGTGAAGACATAGAAAATGTAACGCATGTGTGAAACACTTCAAACAGAAGAATTTGGTGGTGGCGTTACCCACCATGTAGGAAGTATTAGACCCAGACACGGCGCACAATTATCATGGCGCTCCGAAGTCAAATTCCACATTAATGTATTCACACTTAGAATGTAAGTCTTCATTGATTGAAGACATACTTTACTTCGTGTGTTGCACATCTAAGTCATCAATATGCATAAGTGTTAGGATGTGTGCCTGATCACAGGACATTTGACGATTCCAAGATATTTAGCTCACACCGTAACTTGCAAAATCTCTTCTCATCCAAGGGCTTGGTGAAGATATCTGCCAATTGCTCTTCAGTGTTGACGTGTATGATATCAATATCTTCCTTCGCAACATGATCTCTGAGAAAGTGATGACGAATTTCAATGTGCTTTGTCTTCGAGTGCTGAACTGGGTTGTTGGCAATCTTGATGGCGCTTTCGTTGTCGCAGTAGAGTGGCACTTGCTTCAGATGAATGCCATAGTCCTTGAGTGTTTCCTTCATCCATAGAAGCTGAGCGCAGCAAGATCCAGCAGCAATGTATTCAGATTCAGTAGTGGAGAGAGATACACAGTTCTGCTTCTTTGAAGACCAACATACAAATGATCGTCCCAGAAAATGACATGTGCCTGATGTAGACTTGCGATCCACCTTGTCACCAGCATAATCAGCATCCGAGAATCCAACCAGATCAAACTCTGAGCCCTTTGGATACCATAATCCTAGTGTTGGGGTGTAAGCCAAATATCGAAGAATTCGCTTCACAGCTAAGTGATGCGATTCCTTTGGTGCCGCTTGGAATCGAGCACACATGCAAACACTAAGCATAATATCTGGCCTAGATGCACATAGATAAAGTAAAGAACCAATCATGGAGCGGTATACCTTTTGATCGAACTCTTTACCATTGTTGTCGGGACCCAGATGATGTTTGGCTGGCATTGGCGTCGTGAAGCCTTTGCAGTCTTGCATACCAAATTTCTTCAGGCAATCTTTGAGGTACTTCTCTTGAGATATAAAGATGCCGTTGTGTTGCTGACGTATTTGAAGACCAAGGAAGAACTTCAGCTCACCCATCATGGACATCTGATATTGCTCTTTCATCATATATCCAAACTCTTCACTGTATTTCTGATTGGTGCAGCCGAAGATAATGTCATCCACATATATTTGGCACACAAACAGTTCACCATCATATGTCTTCATGAAGAGAGTGGGGTCGAGGGAACCATATTTGAAGCCTTTGCTCTTCATGAAGTCTTTGAGTGTGTCATACCAAGCCCGAGGTGCTTGTTTCAGGCCATACAATGCCTTGTTGAGCTTGTACACCATGTCAGGATGTTTTGGATCTTCAAAGCCAGGCGGTTGTGCAACATATACTTCTTCTTCAATCTTGCCATTGAGAAAAGCACTCTTCTCATCCATTTGATATAGAAGTATGTTATGATGATTTGCATAGGCCAGCAGTATGGGTATGGCTTCAAGTCTAGCCACATGAGCAAATGTTTCATTGAAGTCAATCCCTTCAACTTGAATGTATCCTTGAGCAACGAGACGAGCTTTGTTTCTGACAACTTGACCATGCTCATCTTGCTTGTTGCGATATATCCATTTGGTGCCTATTATATTGTGCTTGCGAGGATCAGGACGCTTAACCAGTTCCCATACATTATTCAGCTCAAACTGTTGAAGCTCTTCTTGCATAGCTTGAATCCATTCAGGTTCCAAGAAGGCTTCTTCAACTTTCTTGGGTTCAGTTATTCAGACGAATGCGAAGTGCCCACAGAAATTTGCTAGCTGTGTTGCCCTTGAACGAGTGAGTGGACCTGGTGCATTGATGCTATCAATTATTCTCTCAATCTGTACTTCATTTGCAACACGAGGATGTACAGGACGAAGATTTTGCTCTTGCTGATCATTGTCATTGTTAGAGGGATTGTCTTCAGGCTAAGCATTGTCTTCAGGTTGATCAGGTGCGGAGATGATAAGTTCTTCTTCAGGTTGAGCTTTAGAAGGTATGATTTCTCCAGTTCCCATAAGTTTGATTGATTCGCTGGATGGAACTTCATCTAGCACATTTAGCAGGTGCTCTCTTTGTGAGCCGTTAGTCTCATCGAACCGCACATCCACTGTTTCAACCACTTTATAATGAAAGAGGTTGAAAACTCTGTAGGAGTGCGAATCCTTTCCATATCCAAGCATAAAACCCTCATGTGCTTTTGGTGCAAATTTTGAAGTGTGATGTGGATCCTTGATCCAGCACCTGGCGCCAAATACTCTGAAGTAACTGACATTTGGCTTCTTGCCCGTAAGGAGCTCATAGGATGTCTTGTTCAGAAGCTTGTGAAGATAAACACGGTTGATGATATGGCATGCAGTGTCAATGGCTTCAGGCCAGAATTTTCTTGGAGTCTTGTATTCATCAAGCATCGTCCGAGCCATCTCAATAAGTGTTATGTTCTTGCGTTCGACGACGCCATTCTGTTGTGGTGTGTACGGAGCTGAGAATTCATGTGTGATGCCTAAGGTATCAAGATATGTATCTAGGCCAATGTTCTTGAATTCAGTGCCATTGTCACTTCTGATGTGCTTTATCTTGGCGCCATAGTTGTTCATTGCTCGATTGGCGAAGCGTCTGAAGACATCCTGCACTTTAGTCTAGTAAAGGATTATATGCACCCAAGTATATCTTGAATAATCATCAACAATGACAAAGCCGTAGAGACAAGCAGTAGTAGTAAGAGTTGAGTAATGAGTGGGACTGAAAAGATCCATGTGTAGCAGTTCGAAGGGTTGTGTCGTTGTCATAATTGTCTTCGAGGGATGCTTGGCCCTCGTCATCTTTCCTTCTTCATAGGCACCGCATAAGTGATCCTTCTTGAACTTGACGCCCTCGATGCCTATGACATGCTTCTTTCTTGCAAGGGTGTGGAGGTTCCTCATGCCAGCATGCCCTAGCCTTTGATGCCAGAGCCAGCATTCAGAAGCTTTTGCTAGAAGACATACTGCAAGTTGTGGTCCTGCTGAGAAATCTACCATGTACAAATCATCTTTCCGATACCCTTCAAACACTAGAGACTTGTCAGATTCCATTAGTACAAGGAAACGATATTTTCCAAACATCATAATCATGTTTAAATCGCAAAGCATTGAGACAGACATTAAGTTGAAACTAAGGGATTCAACAAGCATGACTTTATCCATGTGTTGATCCTTTGAGATTGCAACTCTACCTAGACCCAATACCTTGCTTTTACCAGTGTCAGCAAATGTGATGTGAGTTTTGTCAGATGGACGTAAAGTTGAGTCCATGAGAAGGCTTCGCTTGCCAGTCATGTGATTTGTACACCCACTATCGATAATCCATTTTGAAGCAGCTAATGTCGTACCCTACAGTGCAATTAGGGGGATTGGCTTCACGAAGAGAATTGTGAAGCAAAGACATTTGACGAACCAGTGGATTATTAAAGCTTAGATCGAGATTAGGATTGATAGGGCAAGTTGCAAGCGATTCAGGAACAAAGTACATAATAAGACCATTTGGGCATTTGATCTTGCGCCCTACAAGATGTTTAAGGTCCCCAGCAATAGTGTTAGAAGATTTTGGTTTTCGGCTGGAGACCTTTCCCTGCAAAAGAGAGTTAAGCTTTCTTAGCCACCCACATCTTCAGTGGTGGCTTCGAAGCAATGAGTCTAAGTGCAGCATCTGAGAACTTTGGCTTTGGAGCCCTAGCAACAAGTCTTGCAGGTGGACAATAGTATTCATAAGAATAAGCAGAATAGTTCTTGGTCTTATGAACATGGCAGTTTGATGAACCGTGCTCATATTCATAGGCCTAAGTATGGCTTCCCTGCAAAACATTTGCATTAGTGTGACTCAGGTGAGTCCTCTGTCTGTATGAAGCCCTTGGACCGTATGAAGCCTGTGGTCTGGGGTTTGTCTTCTTCACCTGTGGTGTCATGATGACATTCACAGGAAGATTCTCCAAACACCTTTTCGGCACTCAGATCTTCTTCATAGGCGGTCCATTCCTGCAGTTAGTACCAATATACCTGGCAAACACTTCACCATTCTGATTCTTAAACAGTTTATAGTTTGCATCAAAGGATTCATCAATAATAATGGGGTTAGCACAAGTGAAGCCAGATAGGGTGGATGGATCTGCTGAAGGTTCCTTTGCAGCAACCCATGTGGTTTTGGGGTACTGCTCAGGTTTCCAGTAAGAGCCATCAGCATTCATTTTCCTTTCGAACCCAACACCCTCTTTCCTTGGGTTTCGGTTCAGGATCTGCCTTTTGACGACATCACATAGTGTATGATGCCCTTTGAGACTTTTGTACATCCCTGTTTCAAGCAATGTCTTCAACCTAGCATTCTCATCAGCAATAGCAGTGGTATCCTCAGCAGAGGGGTTAGTTACCACATCAACAGTTCAAGATATTGCAACAGTAGCAGCAGTAGAACATTTAGCAACAGAAGTAGCGTTATCACGCTCAATGCATTTAATACATGGTGGTTCAAATCCTTCCTGAGCTGAATTGATCTGTTTGGCACGAAGTGACTCGTTTTCCTTTTGAAGATCTTCATGAGCCGCTCTCAATTTCTCAAGATCTTGCTTCCTTTGAAGATAATCATAGGAAAGCCTTTCATGAGTTGTTGAGAGCGTTTCATGACGACTTTCAAGTTCCTCATACTTAACGTGAAGATTTTTTATGTCTTCAATTAAGGACTAAGATCGAGTCATTTCAGCGTCTAACAGATCATCGCTTTTGTCTAACAGTTTTTGAATGTGTTCCATAGCTTTTTGTTGTTCAGTTGCAATTTTAGCAAGTGTTTTGTAGCTGGGTTTGGAACCACAATCAGAGTCATCGTCACTAGATGTTTGATAGTGAGTAGTGCGTGTGTTTACCTTGGCACCGCGTGCCATGAAGTAGTAGGAAGGAGCGGAGTAGTCCTTGTCATTTGCATCGGTGTAGGTAATGAAGTCATTGTCTTCAGTGTTGAAGATGGACTTGGCAACGTATGTTGTAGCCAGACTCGCAACGCCAGAATCGGACTCCTCCTCAGACTCCACCTCCGCCTCCTCAGAAGCAGACTCCTCCTCAGAATCCATTTCCTTGCCAACAAACGCACGTGCCTTGCCAGATGAGCTCTTCTTGTGTGATGAAGACTTTGAGGAAGACTTGGAAGAAGACTTTGAGTATTTCTTCTTCTTCTTATCATCAGAGTCATACTCCTTGCTCTTCTTCTTCTTGTTGTTCTCATTGTCCCACTGTGGACACTCAGAGATGTAGTGGCTAGGTTTCTTGCACTTGTGACATGTTCTCTTCTTGTAGTCATGAGCAGAAGCTTCATCATTCCTTGAGCTTGATCGTGAAGACTTTCTGAAGCCTTTCTTCTTGGTGAATTTTTGGAACTTCTTCACAAGCATAGCAAGCTCCCTTCCAATGTCTTCAGGATCATCAGAACTGCTGTCAGATTCTTCTTCAGAAGAGGAGACAATGTTTGCCTTCAAGGCACGAGTTCGCCCATAGTTGGGACCGTAGATGTCTGTTTTCTCAGAAAGCTAAAACTCATGTGTGTTGAGCCTCTCAAGTATGTCAGGCGGATCGAGTGTCTTGAAATCAGGACGTTCTTGAATCATCAGGGCTAGGGTGTCAAACGAACTATCAAGTGATCTCAAGAGTGTCTTGACGACTTCATGCTTGGTGATCTCAGTAGCGTCGAGGGCTTGAAGCTCATTTGTGATGTCAGTGAGTCGATCAAACGTGAGCTGGACATTCTCATTGTCATTTCTCTTGAAGCGGTTGAAGAGGTTGCGAAGGACACTGATTCTCTGATCTCTCTAGGTTGAGACGCCTTCGTTGACCTTGGAGAGCCAGTCCCAGACTAGCTTAGATGTTTCCAAAGCACTCACGCGGCCATACTGTCCTTTGGTCAGATGACCACAGATGATGTTCTTGGCAGTAGAGTCCAGTTGAACGAACTTCTTGACATCAGCGGCAGTGACACCTTCTCCAGCCTTGGGAACGCCGTTCTTGACGACATACCATAGGTCGACATCAATGGCTTCAAGATGCATGCGCATCTTATTCTTCCAATAGGGATATTCAGTTCCATCAAAGACGGGGCACGCAGCAGAGACTTTAATTATCCCTGCAGTTGACATAGCTAAAACTCCAGGTGGTTAAACCGAATCACACAGAACAAGGGAGTACCTTGCTCTGATACCAATTGAAAGTGCTAGTGATCGACTAGAGGGGGGGTGAATAGGCGATTTTTAAGAAAGTCTTCACAACATGTAAGTTTCGAAGACAAACGATAGAGATAAACCTATTACCATGCAGCGGAAGGTAGACTACACTAGGCAAACCATAGTCACGTATTCAATGAAGTGAAAGCACAATGACTAATAGCAGCTAGGCAGTAAGGATCAGGTAGGAAGATATGGTGAAACCAATTAGTACAAGTAATCACTTAGTGAATTCGAATGGTGACGCTATCATACAATGACTTCACAAGAACCAATAGTAAGTAAAGGGAAGAGAAGGATGAAACCAGTGACTCGTTGAAGACAATGATTTGTTGGACCAGTTCTAGTTGCTGTGACAACTGTACGTCCGGTTAGGGAGGCTGAGATTCAACTCAGAAGACCTCGTCTTCACCTTATTCCCCTTGAGCTAAGAACACCCAGTCCTCGCCCAATCACTCTGGTAAGTCTTCAAGGTAGACTTCCAAACCTTCACAGACTTCGTTCACCAGCGATCCATAATGACTCTTGGATGCTTAGAACACGATGCCTAACCGGCTGGAGGATTCACAGTCCTCAAGTGTAATAAGTCTTCAGATCACACAGACAAGAAGACTTAAGTGATGCCTAACACTCTTTGGCTCTGGGTGTTTAGGGCTTTATCCTCGCAAGGAATTCTCTCTCAAAGGCTTCGAGGTGGGTTGCTCTCAAACGACAAAAGCCGTACACTAACTCTGAGCAGCCAACCATTTATGGTTGTAGGGGGTGGGCTATTTATAGCCACTAGGCAACCCGACCTGATTTGTCCGAAATGACAATGGGTCACTAAGGAACTGACACGTGTTCCAATGGTCAGATTTCAAACACACACGGCAACTTTACTTGGGCTACAAGCAAAGCTGACTTGTCCAACTCTGGACAAGATTCGCTCTCATAGTCTTCACTCGAAGACATAGGATTTTGGTTAAGCATCACTTCAGTCATTCTGACTGGTTCTCTTGGACCCCACTTAACAGTACGGTGGTTCCTATGACTCAACAAAGAAGAAAAAGAACTACGAAAGATCTAAGTCTTCGCGCTCCATAGTCTTCATGCGATGTCTTTTCTTGTCATAGTCTTCAAAGTGAATGTCTTCACATACCACCTTTGACTTCAATGTCTTCATACATTTTTAGGGGTCATCCCTGGTAGAAAAACCGAATCAATGAGGGACTTCTACCTGTGTTATCCTGCAATTCTCACAAACAAATTAGTCCCTCAACTAGGTTTGTCGTCAATACTCCAAAACCAACTAGGGGTGGCACTAGATGTACTTACATGATCCCCGATCGTTTTAGGGTATATGGAGATATATAGGCGGAAGTAGTACGTCAGGGGGGCACGAGGGGCCCACGAGGGTGGAGGGCGCGCCCAGGGGGGTGGGCGCGCCCCCTGCCTCGTGGCTTCCTCGTTGATCCCCTGACGTGCACTCCAAGTCTTCTGGGCTTCTTCTGATCCAAAAATAAGTTCCGTGAAATTTCAGGTCAATTGGACTCCGTTTGATTTTCCTTTTCTGTGATATTCTAAAACAAGGGAAAAATAGAAACTGGCACTGGGCTCTAGGTTAATAGGTTAGTCCTAAAAATCATAGAAAATAGCATATAAATGCATATAAAACATCCAAGGTTGATAATATAATAGCATGGAACAATCAAAAATTATAGATACGTTGGAGACGTATCAGCATCCCCAAGCTTAATTCCTGCTCGTCCTCGAGTAGGTAAATGATAAAAACAGAATTTTTGATGTGGAATGCTACCTAACATATTTCTCTAAGTAATTCTATTCATTTTGGCATGAATGTTCAGATCCATAAGATTCAAGACAAAAGTTTAATATTGACATGAAAACAATAATACTTCAAGCATACTAACAAAGCAATCATGTCTTCAAAATAACATGGCCAAAGAAAGCTATCCCTACAAAATCATATAGTCTGGCTATGCTCCATCTTCACCACACAAAGTATTTAAATCATGCACAACCCCGATGACAAGCCAAGCCATTGTTTCATACTTTTGATGTTCTCAAACTTTTTCAATCTTCACGCAATACATGAGCGTGAGCCATGGACATAGCACTATATGTGGAATAGAATGGTGGTTGTGGAGAAGACAAAAAGGGAGAAGATAGTCTCACATCAACTAGGCGTATCAACGGGCTATGGAGATACCCGTCAATAGATATCAATGTGAGTGAGTAGGGATTGCCATGCAACGGATGCACTAGAGCTATAAGTATATGATAGCTCAAAAAGAAACTAAGTGGGTGTGCATCCAACTTGCTTGCTCACGAAGACCTAGGGCATTTTGAGGAAGCCCATCATTGGAATATACAAGCCAAGTTCTATAATGAAAGATTCCCACTAGTATATGAAAATGACAACATAGGAGACTCTCTATCATGAAGATCATGGTGCTACTTTGAAGCACAAGTGTGGTAAAAGGATAGTAGCATTGTCGCCTCTCTCTTTTCTCCAATTTTTGCATTTGGGCCTTCTCTTTTTTATGGCCTCTTTTATCTTTTTTTATTTGGGCCTCTTTTATTTATTTATTTTCGTCCGGAGTCTCATCCCGACTTGTGGGGGAATCACGGTCTCCATCATCCTTTCCTCACTGGGACAATGCTCTAATAATGATGATCATCACACTTTTATTTACTTACAACTCAAGAATTACAACTCGATACTTAGAACAAAATATGACTCTATATGAATGCCTCCGGCGGTGCACCGGGATATGCAATGACTCATGAGTAACATGTATGAAAGAAATATGAATGGTGGCTTTGCCACAAATACGATGTCAACTACATGATCATGCTAAGCTATATGACAATGATGGAGTGTGTCATAATAAACGAAATGGTGGAAAGTTGCATGGCAATATATCTCGGAATGGCTATGGAAATGCCATAATAGGTAGATATGGTGGCTGTTTTGAGGAAGGTATATGGTGGGTATATGATACCTGATACGCCTCCAACGTATCTATAATTTTTGATTGCTCCATGCTATATTATCTTCTGTTTTGGATGTTTATGGGCTTTATTATACACTTTTATATCATTTTTTGGGACTAACCTATTAACCCAGAGCCTAGTGCCAGTTTCTGTTTTTTTGCCTATTTTAGGGTTTCGAAGAAAAGGAAAATCAAACGGAGTCCAATTGACCTGAAACTTCACGGAACTCATTTTTGGAAAGAAAGAAGCCCAGAAGACTTGAAGTGCACGTAAGAGAAGCTTCAAGGAGGACACGAGGTAGGGGGGCGCGCCCTCCACCCTCGTGGGCCCCTCGTGGCTCCCCTGACGTACTTCTTCCGCCTATATATCTCCATATACCCTAAAAACATCCGAGAGCACAATAGATCAGGAGTTCCGCGGCCAGAAGCCTCCGTAGCCACCGAAAGCCAATCTAGACCCGTTCCGGCACCCTGCCGGAGGGGGAATCCCTCTCCGGTGTCCATCTTCATCATCCCGGAGCTCTCCATGATGAGAAGAGAGTAGTTCTCCCTCGGGGCTGAGGGTATGTATCAGTAGCTATGTGTTTGATCTCTCTCTCTCTCTCTCTCTCTCTCTCTCGTGTTCTTGAGGTGATACGATCTTGATGTATCGCGAGCTTTGCTATTATATTTGGATCCTGTGATGTTTCTTCCCCCCTCTACTCTCTTGTAATGGATTGAGTTTCCCCTTTGAAGTTATCTTATCGGATTGAGTCTTTAAAGATTTGAGAACACTTGATGTATGTCTTGTCGTGTGTATCTGTGGTGACAATGGGATACCACGTGATTCACTTGATGTATGTTTTGGTGATCAACTTGCGGGTTCCTCCCATGAACCTATGCATAGGGGTTGGCACACGTTTTCGTCGTGATTCTCTGGTAGGAACTTTGGGGCACTCTTTGAGGTTCTATGTGTTGGTTGAATAGATGAATCTGAGATCGTGTGATGCATATCGTATAATCATACCCAGGGATACTTGAGGTGACATTGGAGTATCTAGGTGACATTAGTGTTTTGGTTGATTTGTGTCTTAAGGTGTTATTCTAGTACGAACTCTAGGGCTGTTTGTGACACTTATAGGAATAGCCCAACGGATTGAATGGAAAGAATAACTTTGAAGTGGTTTCGTACCCTACCATAATCTCTTCGTTTGTTCTCCGGTATTAGTGACCTTGGAGTGACTCTTTGTTGCATGTTGAGGGAAAGTTATATGATCCAATTATGTTCTTATTGTTGAGGGAACTTGCACTAGTGAAAGTATGAACCCTAGGCCTTGTTTCAACGCCTTGCAATTCTGTTTACGCTCACTTTTATCATTAGTTACCTTGCTGTTTTTATATTTTCAGATTACAAAAACCTTTATCTATCATCCATATTGCACTTGTATCACCATCTCTTCGCCGAACTAGTGCACCTATACAATTTACCATTGTTTTGGGTGTGTTGGGGACACGATAGACTCTTTGTTATTTGGTTGCAGGGTTGCTTGAGAGAGGCCATCTTCATCCTACGCCTCCCACGGATTTATAAACCTTAGGTCATCCACTTGAGGGAAATTTGCTACTGTCCTACAAACCTCTGCACTTGGAGGCCCAACAACGTCTACAGGAAGAAGGTTGTGTAGTAGACATCAAGCTCTTTTCTGGCGTCGTTGCCGGGGAGGTTAGTGCTTGAAGGTATATCTTTAGATCTTGCAATTGAGTCTTTTAGTTTCTTGTTTTATCACTAGTTTAGTTTATAAAAGAAAACTACTTAAAAAATGGAATTAAGGTTACCTCATATGCTTCATCTTTTTAATATCTATTGTGAAAATAAGGATTCCGATAATTGTGCTCAAGTGCTAGAAGAAGAATGCATTAGAATATTTGGCACTAAATATTTGAATAATGAGCATGATTGCAATGTTGTTAGTATGAATTCCTTGAATATCCATGATGCTAATGATGTGCAAAGCCACAAGCTTGGGGAAGCTATGTTTGATGAAGATGATATATTTTGTCCCCCAAGTTTTGATGAGAAAATTTATTATGATGAAAGCATTCCTCCTATCTATGATGATTATTGTGATGACATGTATGCTTTAAAGAATAATGATTACAATGAAACTTGTCATCTTGATTTCAATTTTCAATCCCATGATAGTTATTTCGTTGAGTTTGCTCCCACTACTATTGATGAGAAGAAGTTTACTTATGTGGAGAGTAATAAAAATTCTATGCTTGTAGATCATGAAAAGAATGCCTTAGGTGCTGGTTATATTGTTGAATTCATTCATGATATTACTGAAAATTATTATGAGGGAGGAATATATGCTTGTAGGAATTGCAATAATATCAAGTTTCCTCTCTATGTGCTTAAAATCTTGAAGTTATGCTTGTTTTGCTTTCCTATGCAAGTTGATTCTTGTGCCCACAAGTTGTTTGCTCACAAAATCCCTATGCATAGGAAGTGGGTTAGACTTAAATGTGCTCGTCATATTCTTCATGATGCTCTCTTTATGTTTCAATTCTTATCTTTTATGTGAGCATCATCGAAATCATCATGCCTAGCTAGGGGCGTTAAACGATAGCGCTTGTTGGGAGGCAACCCAACTTTATTCTTGTTATTTACTTTTTGCTCCTGTTTAGTATTAAATAATTCATCTAGCCTCTGTTTAGATGTGGTTTAATTAGTGTTTGTACCAAGTAGAACCTTTGGGAAGACTTTGGGAAAGTCTTGTTGATCATGCTGTAAAAAACAGAAACTTTAGCGCTCACGAGAATTGCTGCCATTTTTATTTGGAGAGTGCTATTTAGTTAATTATTTTTGCAGATGATTAATAGATAATTTCCTCATGTCCAAAAATTTATTTGAGAATTTTATGAGTTCCAGAAGTATACGTTTGATCCAGATTACTACAGACTGTTCTGTTTTTGACAGATTCTGTTTTTCATGTGTTGTTTACTTATTTTGATGAATCTATGGCTAGTAAAATAGTTTATAAACCATAGAAGAGTTGTAATACAGTAGGTTTAACACCAATATAAATAAATAATGAGTTCATTACATTACCTTGAAGTGGTGATTTATTTTCTTATACTAACGGACCTTACGAGTTTTCTGTTAAGTTTTGTGTTGTGAAGTTTTCAAGTTTTGGGTAAGGATTCGATGGACTATGGAATAAGGAGTGGAAAGAGCCTAAGCTTTGGGATGCCCAAGGCAGCCCAAGGTAATATTCAAGGATAGCCAAGAGCCTAAGCTTGGGGATGCCCCGGAAGGCATCCCCTCTTTCGTCTTCGTTCATCGGTAACTTTACTTGGAGCTATGTTTTTATTCACCACATGATATGTGCTTGGAGCGTCAATTTATTTTGTTAATAATTGCTTTCTGTTATTTAGAACAAAGTTTTGCATCTTTTATTTCAATAAAAGTGGCACTGATAGCCTTTACTATGCCTATTTTAGAAGTCCACATGTTGCTGTTTGAAAACAGAAAGTTTACCGCTGTTGCAATAATTCCCTAGAAAATTAAGAATGTGATACAATGTTGAAACCTTTTGCATATTAAGATATGATAAATTTACTACAGTGTGAATTTTCTTTCATAATTTTTGGAGCTAGGGAAGTATGGATGTTGCTGCATTCTTTACAGACTATCCTGTTTAGGCAGATTGCTGTTATGTTTGCATTGTTTGCATATGTTTGCTTCTTTAATGATTATATTTGAGGATAGGACTATTAAATATGCAGAGGCATTTAGTATGCAATGTTGAATAATAATTTTAGTGATTTTCTACAGTAGAGTATGATAAGGTTTTTGCAATGGTTTATACTAACTTATCTCACGAGTCCTTGTTGAGTTTTGTGTGGATGAAGCTTTTGAGATTTAGGGAGACCGTGATATGAGAGGAATTAAGGAGACACAAAAGCTCAATCTTGGGGATGCCCAAGGCACCCCAAGATAATATTTCAAGAAGTCTCAAGCGTCTAAGCTTGGGGATGCCCCGGTTGGCATCCCACCTTTCTTCTTCAACAACTATCGGTTAGTTTCGGTTGATCCTAAGTTTTTGCTTCTTCACATGATGTTTGCTATTCTTAGAATGTCAATTTATTTTGCTTTGCTTGCTGTTTGATTAAAATACCAAGATCCAAAATTATTAAATGAGCGAGAGTCTTCACATAGTTGCATAATTATTCGACTACTCATTGATCTTCACTTATATCTTTCGGAGTAGTTTGTCATTTGCTCTAGTGCTTCACTTATATCTTTTAGAGCATGGTGGTAGTTTTATTTTCAAGAAATAGATGAACTCTCATGCTTCACTTAGATTACTTTGAGAGTCTTTAATAGCATGGTAATTTGCTTAAAATCCTAATATGCTAGGTATTCAATATTAATAAAAAAATTCTTATGAGTGTGTTGAATACTAAGAGAAGTTTGATGCTTGATGATTGTTTTGAGATATGGAGGTAATAATATCAAAGTCGTACTAGTTGAGTAGTTGTGAATTTGAGGAATACTTGTGTTGAAGTTCGCAAGTCCCGTAGCATGCACGTATGGTAAACGTTATGTAACAATTTTGAAGCATGAGTTGTTATTTGATTGTCCTCCTTATGAGTGGCGGTCGGGGACGAGCGATGGTCTTTTCCTACCAATCTATCCCCCTAGGAGCATGCGCGTAGTACCGAGGTTTTTGATGACTTGTAGATTTTTGCAATAAGTATGTGAGTTCTTTATGACTAATGTTGAGTCCATGGATTATACACACTCTCACCCTTCCATCCTTGCTAGCCTCTTCAGTACCGTGCATTGCCCTTTCTCACATTGAGAGTTGGCGCAAACTTCGCCGATGCATCCAAACCCCATGATATGATACGCTCTTTCACACATAAACCTCCTTATATCTTCCTCAAAACAGCCACCATACCTACCTATTATGGCATTTCCATAGCCATTCCGAGATATATTGCCATGCAACTTTCCACCATTCTGTTTATCATGACACATTCATCATTGTCATATTGCTTAGCATGATCATGTAGTTGACATAGTATTTGTGGCAAAGCCACTGTTCATAATTCTTTCATACATGTCGCTCTTGGTCCATTGCATATCCCGGTACACCGCCAGAGGCATTCATATAGAGTCATACTTTGTTCTAGTATCGAGTTCAAATCATTGAGTTGTAAATAAATATAAGTGTGATGATCATCATTTTCTAGAGCATTGTCCCAAGTGAGGAATAAAAAAAAGGGAGAGAAAGGCCATAAAAAAGAAGAAGGTCCAAAAAAAGAAGAGAAAAAAAGAGAAAGGCCATAAAAAAAGAGAAGGTCAAATAAAAAATAAAAAAAGAGAGAAAAAGAGAGAAGGGACAATGCTACTATCCTTTGCCACACTTGTGCTTCAAAGTAGCACCATAATCTTCATAATAGAGAGTCTCTCATGTTATCACTTTCATATACTAGTGGGAATTTTTCATTATAGAACTTGGCTTGTATATTCCAACAATGGGCCTCCTCAAGTGCCCTAGGTCTTCGTGAGCAAGCAAGTTGGATGCACAGCCACTTAGTTTCTTTTGTTGAGCTTTCATACATTTATAGCTCTAGTGCATCCGTTGCATGGCAATCCCTACTCCTTGCATTAACATCAATCGATGGGCATCTCCATAGCTCATTGATTAGCCTCGTTGATGTGAGACTTTCTCCTTTTTGTCTTCTCCACATAACCCCCATCATCATATTCTATTCCACCCATAGTGCTATGTCCATGGCTCGCGCTCATATATTGCGTGAAAGTTTATGAGTTTGAGATTACTAAAGTATGAAACAATTGCTTGGCTTTTCATCGGGGTTGTGCATGATGAGAGCATTCTTGTGTGATGAAAATGGAGCATGACTAAACTATATGATTTTGTAGGGATGAACTTTCTTTGGCCATGTTATTTTGAGAAGACATAATTGCTTAGTTAGTATGCCTAAAGTATTATTATTCTTATGTCAATATGAACTTTTATCTTGAGTCTTTCGGATCTGAACATTCATGCCACAATTAAGAATAATTAAACTGAAATTATGCCAAGTAGCACTCCGCATCAAAAATTCTGTTTTTATCATTTACCTACTCGAGGACGAGCAGGAATTAAGCTTGGGGATGCTGATATGTCTCCAACGTATCTATAATTTTTGATTGCTCCATGCTATATTATCTTCTGTTTTGGATGTTTATGGGCTTTATTATACACTTTTATATCATTTTTTGGGACTAACCTATTAACCCAGAGCCCAGTGCCAGTTTCTGGTTTTTTTTGCCTATTTTAGGGTTTCGAAGAAAAGGAAAATCAAATGGAGTCCAATTGACCTGAAACTTCACGGAACTCATTTTTGGAAAGAAAGAAGCCTAGAAGACTTGAAGTGCACGTCAGAGAAGCTTCAAGGAGGCCACAAGGTAGGGGGGCACGCACTCCACCCTCGTGGGCCCCTCATGGCTCCCCTGACGTACTTCTTCCGCCTATATATCTCCATATACCCTAAAAACATCCTAGAGCACAATAGATCGGGAGTTCCACCGCCAGAAGCCTCCGTAGCCACCGAAAGCCAATCTAGACCCGTTCCGGCACCCTGCCGGAGGGGGAATCCCTCTCCGGTGGCCATCTTCATCATCTCGGTGCTCTCTATGATGAGGAGAGAATAGTTCTCCCTCGGGGCTGAGCGTATGTACCAGTAGCTATGTGTTTGATCTCTCTCTCTCTCTCTCGTGTTCTTGAGGTGATATGATCTTGATGTATCACGAGCTTTGCTATTATATTTGGATCCTATGATGTTTCTTCCCCCTCTACTCTCTTGTAATGGATTGTGTCGGCGTTCTGGGAACGGGGGTCCCCAGACTTGCCTGCCTGCGGCGTGGCTCAAAGGGGGGCCCAGCACGGCCCATCTCCACCAACACAGACCCAAGACCCTCACGAGGGGCCAAGCCTCGCGGGGCAGACGACGCGGAGCTTCCTCAGGCACGGCCTCATCAGGCTGGCTCACGAGGAGGCGGAGAGATCAAGGCGGGGTACCTCACGAGGTACCTGTGACGCAAGCCATGACGACTCAGGGCGCCAGGCGGGTGCCAGCCCGCGCAGCGTCCTCCTTTCCTCTTTGGTGCAAAGGGGGCAAGCGCAGCCACGAAGTACCGAGGCATCAGGCAAAGGTTGCCATTTCGGTGCAACGAGACCAAGACCAGGAGGACCACGAGACGGAGGTCACCATGGAGCCCAAGACGGCGTCATCACCAGAGCTTTGCGCAGGCGAAGACTACTTTTGTCAGGATAGCTGATACTTGTTGTCCCCCTTCAAATTAGCCCGCCATTGTTGGCTCCCTTCCCGCTCGATATTTGGGAAGAGGACCAAGGCCTCTATAAATAGGACCAGCCACCCACATAGCAAGGGGGTCGGTTAGCTGAAGGGGGTAAGAGGTTAGAAGGAGAGAGAGTCTGAGCTGAGAAGCAGCCAGAGAGAGAGAGAGAGAGAGAGAGAGAGAGAGAGAGAGAACTCCTCCCAGCAGTTCATCGCCCTAGCCAAGAAGAGACCCTCGCGAGGCTGTTCTTCATTGTATTGTTCGTCATCATTAGCCCAAGAGGCAATCCACCACACCACACACTGGAGTAGGGTATTACACCACAACGGTGGCCCGAACCAGTATAAACCCTGTGTCTCTTGTGTTGTTCTTTCCGTAGCTTAGATCCCAACGTGGCGGAGGGGTGCAGGTAGATAGGAGGCGAAATCTCCGTGCGCACCCTAGTGTTCGAACCTCAAGGGTCTGCCGGAACCCGAAATCCGACATTTGGCGCGCCAAGTAGGGGTGCGCCGGGATTCGTCCTCCACGACCCCGTTCTCTTCCGACCATCACGGCCATGTCTGATGCTCGTTGGGCCCGCGCCGAGTGCCGGGCCGCACCCGCTTCCCGCGTCACCCAGGCGGCCCCTGTCGGTGGGCGTCCTCGCCGTTCCTCGTCACCTGCCGTCAACGCCGCCTCCAGCCCAGCGGGGGACGAGCAACAAGCATCGTCCCAGCATCTGTCCGTGTGGCAAGACGCCGCACCTCAACTCCCTCGCTCACCCCAGCTAATTCTTCGTCCCGCACGCCCCGCGCGCCCATGGAGCCAAGCAACCTCTCCTCCGCCTATCGCGCTGCACCAACACCCCCGGTCGTCACGGCCCTCTTGAGCGGCTCGCAAGCACCGCCTACAAGTCACCGCGTCAAGCCATTCATCCGCCGGGTCAGCGCCGCCTCCATGCGGCAGGGGGCTCCCCTAGACCGGGCGGCGCCCGAGACCAGCCTGACCTTCAGCTCGGAGGACCACCCCTCCAACTCGGCCTACTCGGGTGCGCTCCCCATGTTGTGCACCCCCACCATCTGCCAGGTGGCCGTCACCAGAACCCTCATTGATGGCGGCGCGGGCTTCAGCATGCTCTCAGTCAAGGCCTTCAAACTCCTCTGCATACCCCTGGAACGGCTGCAACCCAGCCGTCCCTTCTCAGGCGTTGGGGGCGAGCCGTCCAGCCCCTTGGGACAGATTCGGCTCCCAGTGACCTTCGGCACCTACGACAACTTCCGCACGGAGCTGGTCGACTTCGACATCGCCCCCATCGGTCTCACCTATAACGCCATCCTCGGCTACCCAGCGCTGGCCCAGTTCATGGCCGCGACGCACCCGGCGTACAACCTCATGAAGATGCCCGGGAGTAGCAGTGTCCTCACCGTGCATGGGGACACCGGCGACGCTCTGCGGGTGCTCAAGCTCGTCTTCAAGACAGCGGCGTCGGCACAGCCCACCGACGTGGAGGCCCCCGAGCCCGAGGGAGCTGCGCCCGCCAAGAAGAAATAGTTGTTCACCCAAGACAAGGCAGAAACCAAGCAGATACCCGTCGATGAGGACGGGTCCACCAACGCCACCTTCACCATAGGCGCCCACCTCAAACCCGAGCAGGAGGAGGCCCTGGTCGGGTTCCTGCGCGCAAACAAGAAGGTGTTCGCTTGGGAGCCAGACCAGTTGGCAGGGATCCCCAGGAGTGTAATCGAGCATCACCTCAACGTGTGCCCCAACGTGCGCCCTGTGAAGCAGAAGGCCAGGCGGCAGTCCATAGAAAAGCAGGCCTTCATTGTCCAAGAGACCCGCAAATTAGAGGCCGCTGGGTCATTCGCGAGGTCCGATACCCAGATTGGTTGGCCAACCCTGTCGTTGTGCCAAAGAAGGGAGCGAAGGAACGCATGTGTGTCGACTTCACCAACCTCAACAAAGCGTGCCCGCAAGATCCGTTCCCGCTCCCCCGCATCGGCCAGATCATCGATTCCACTGCGGAATGCGACCTGTTGTGCTTCCTGGATGCCTTCTCTGGGTATCACCAGATCAAGATGGGGGTAGAAGACATCGAGAAGACAGCCTTCCTAACCCCGTGTGGGGTGTACTGCTACACATGCATGCCATTCGGGCTGCGTAACGCAGGGGCGACCTTTCAGCGGCTGATGCACATCACCTTGGGCCCGCAGCTCGGGAAGAATGTGGAAGCTTACGTTGATGACATCGTGGTAAAATCTCGGGAGGCCAGGACCTTGATACAAGACCTGGAGGAAACCTTTGCGAGCCTCAACGTAGTGAACCTACGGCTCAACCCAGAGAAGTGTGTGTTCGGAGTCCCCTCGGGCAAGCTCTTGGGTTTCCTCGTGTCCCACCGAGGCATCGAGGCTAACCCGGAGAAGGTCAAGGTAGTGGAAGACATGAGCCCGCCAAAGACCCTTAGAGAAATGCAGAAGCTCACGGGGCGCGTGACCGTGCTAGGGCGCTTCATCTCCAAGTTGGGGGAGCGAGCGCTACCCTTCTTCCAACTAATGAAGAAAAAGGGGCCCTTCGAGTGGACTGAAGAGGCCGACAAGGCGTTCCAGGATCTCAATAGATACCTGATCAGTCCACCGGTCATGGTGGCTCCGCGCCCTCAAGAGCCCTTGGTGCTTTACCTCGCCGCCACTCCCTACTCCGCCGGCGCAGCCTTGGTGGCAGTCAGAGAGGAGCGTCGAATCAAACCCGCGGCAGCGGCCCGGGACAAGGTGGAACAGGAACGAGGAAGGCCCACAGAAACCGCCACAACGGCTGAGGAGGATCAGCCGCCGCAGAGGGGCGCACCAGAGGCGGAAGAGGCCCCTCTCCCGGATGGCCAGTCTCAGGAGGCCTCATTGCCTCAAGAGGCGCCATGGTCTCCGAAGGGAGCCACCAGCACTGACGCACTCCACCTCGTTGAGCACCCAGTGTACTTCATCAGCACGGTGTTGGGGATGCAAGGGCGCGGTACCCCATGCCTCAGAAACTCCTCCTCGCGCTACTGGTGGCCTCGCACAAGCTGTGGCACTATCTTCAGGGTCACCCCATCAAGGTCGTCTCATCATACCCCCTAGAGAGAGTGCTCAGGAGCCCCAATTCAGCTGGAAGGGTCGTTGAGTGGAACATAGAACTGCAAGCGTTTCAACTCGAATTTAGCACGACCAAAGTCATCAAGGGAGCAGCGTTGGCGGATTTTGTGGCAGAATGGACGAAGGCGCCAGGCCTCAAGGCTGACGAGGATTGGTCCCTATCCCCGGGAAGCGAGGCACCAGAAGGCTGGGTCATGTACTTTGATGGGGCGTTCTCCAGGCACGACGCTGGGGCTGGGGCGGTGCTTATATCGCCCACTCAGGACAAGCTCTGTTATGCCGTGCAGCTCTGTTTCCAGCAAGGTGAAAAGGTCTCCAACAACATAGCAGAGTATGAAGGTTTAATAGCGGGCTTGAAGGCCGCAGCTGCCCTGGGGGTGAAACACCTCACCTTCAAGGGCGATTCGCAGCTCCTTGTCAATTTCTCCAACAAGGTGTACGAGCCGAAGGATGAGCACATGGAAGCCTACTTTGCGGAGGTCTGCAGGATGGAGAAGCAGTTCTGGGGGTTGGAGTTGCAGCATGTGCCCCGTGGCACGAATCAGGAGGCCGACGACATCGCCAAACGTGCGTCCAGGTGGTTACCTCAGGAGCCTGGCATTTTCGAGGAGCGGCTCTTCAAGCCCTCAGCCCTGCCATCATTATCAAACACGGCTCAGCCCCGGGAGGAGCTCCCCCAGCCACCTGCCTCAGGAGCTCCGACCTGTGGCCCGGCCTCAGGAGCACGCCTGCTCCTGACGATGGAACCTCGGGAGGGATGTTGGATCGCGGAGCTCCGGAGCTACTTAACGCAAGGGACCCTGCCGGAGAAGGAGGAGGAAGCAGAGCGAGTGGCACGTCAGGCCACGGCATACTGCATCAAAGATGGAGAGCTCTACCAGAAGCGACCAAACGATGTATCCCTGCGCTGCATCTCCAGGGAGCAAGGGAAGGAACTAGTGGAAGATATACACGGCGGAGACTGCGGACATCATTCATCGTCACGGACCCTCGTCGGCAAGGCGTTCTGTAGTGGGTTTTATTGGCCCACCGCGCTCAATGATGCTGTCGAACTAGTGAAAGCTTGTGAGGCCTGCCAGTTCCATGCCAAGCAGATCCATCAGCCAGCAGGAGGCTAGCAGACTATCCCCCTTTCATGGCCATTCGCAGTCTGGGGGCTGGACATCTTGGGCCCGTTTTCTCGGGCGCCAGGGGGCTACCGCTACCTTTACGTTGCCGTGGACAAGTTCACCAAGTGGGCTGAAGTAGAGGCTGTCCGCACCATTCCCGCGGGTTCTGCGGTCAAGTTCATCAAGGGCATCGTGAGCCGGTTCGGGGTGCCGAATCGCATCATCACGGACAATGGTTCACAGTTCACCAGTAACCTGTTCAAAACATACTGTGCTAACCTTGGAACGCAGATATGCTACACTTCAGTGGCACACCCCCGAAGCAACGGCCAGGCCGAGCGAGCCAACGCGGAGGTCCTGAGGGGCCTCAAGACCAGGACGTTCAAGAAGAAGCTAGAGGCCTGCGGCAGAGGTTGGTACGACGAGCTTCAGTCCGTGTTGTGGTCCATCCGCACAACCGCGACCAAGCCGACTGGGGAGACCCCGTTCTTCCTGGTCTACGGAGCCGAAGCGGTCCTCCCTCATGAGGTCAGACGTCGCTCCGCGCAGGTCCTCGCATTCGACGAGGCGCAACAGGATGCCATGCGGGGGATGGACCTCATGCTGGGGGAAGAACGTCGCCGAGAAGCTGCGCTACGAGCGGCGAGGTACCAACAAGCATTGCGGCGATATCACTGCCGCAACATCCGCCCCAGGACTCTTGAGGTAGGAGACCTCGTGCCCAGGTGGGTTCTTTCTAGGGAGGGACTGCACAAGCTCTCTCCCGTGTGGGAGGGCCTGTTCAAGGTTGTTCATGTTTCCAGGCCCGGCTCCGCGCGCTTGGAGACTCAGGAGGGAGTGCCGGTCCAGAACGCATGGAACATCCAGCACCTCCGGAGGTTCTACCCCTAAAAAGGCCCAGAGCCTGTGAAGCAAGGCGAATGCCTGTGAAGCTATCACGTTTTGGAAAAGGCCCAGAGCCTGTGAAGCAAGGCGAATGCCTGTGAAGATTATCCCTTTTGGAAAAGGCCCTGAGCCTGTGAAGCAAGGCGAATGCCTGTGAAGATTATCCCTTTTGGGAAAGGCCCAGAGCCTATGAATCAAGGCGAATGCCTGTGAAGCTATCGCGTTTTGGAAAAGGCCCAGAGCCTGTGAAGAAGGCGAATGCCTGTGAAGCTATCGCGTTTTGGAAAAGGCCCAGAGCCTGTGAAGAAGGCGAATGCCTGTGAAGCTATCGCGTTTTGGAAAAGGCCCGGAGCCTGTGAAGAAGGCCAACGCCTGTGAAGCTCGCCGCCCGTGACACTCTCACGTAATAATGAGTTGGGGCTGTACACGCCCCGGAGTCTCAGGAGCGCCGGCCTCAGGCCCTGGGGCTCCCTCCCACGCCCAGTGGCAGCAGTTAGCTCCGCGCTGGTGAGAAGACGTCGAAGACTAGACTAGGTGCCGGACGCGGCTTTTCATTTGCTTTCCGCAGTTGGCTTGTTCCTTCTCATTCGAAGTTTTATTGAATTCGTTGTCGTCTTTGGCTTGTGGTTCTTCGGCTTTTTCATTCTCTTGCCTCGATTTCTCTTGAGCAAGGCCTCGCGAGGGGGGCAGCCGAGCGCCCTCGCGAGTGTTCTTATCCTAGTCATTCAAAGGATTCGCGACCTGGGCCCCTTGCAGGAGCACCCCTCTAGTCCGTGCCCCTCGGGCACCGTGACACAAACACAGGGCCTGGGTCAGTCGCCCCCATGGCCGGGGCCGGGAACTATCCACGCGCGGGCACGTAGCCGGGAGGTACGATAAAGAAAGCAAAACGATGATTAACAGCAATAACCCATACACGCCCCCGCGGGGCTCCACACTACTGTCCTTTTTACGCAGGAAAAAGGAAAGGAAAGAACAAATCTGGTGTAGCTCACCTCACACCGGCCTGTAGGGAAGCCTGAGCTACCTCCGGAGCTCAGGCGGACTCCCTCTCATGCTTCACCAGGGCGCGGCGGCGGGCGGACGCGCTACCACCTCCCAAGCAGATACGACGACGTGGAGGCTGACCGCGGCCACCGCTAGAAGAGTCGCCGCCTGAGGAAGAACCAGAGAAGCTTGAGGAACCCTGAGCGCCGCCAGTCGCGCGAGCGCTGCCCTCTCCATCATCGCCAGAGCCGGGTTCCCGGCCGCAGTCGTCACCCTCAGGGCAGCATCCTGCGCGGCGACCATCGTCCCCAAACACCCTCACGTAGAGGGTGGCATCGCCGTCGAACTTGAAGTGTAGGGTGCACCAACGGCCCAGGCCACGCGCGCGGGCAAACAACTACCAACCGCGGGCCAGGGCCAGGCTCCCGGCTGCGGAGATCTCCAGTGAAACCCATGAGGCCCGGCTGCAGCAGCCGTCGGCCTAAAGCCAGAGGCCGCCCGGGGCGCCGGCCGGGAGCTCGCCAAGGAGGAAGCGAGGAAGTGGAAGCCGGGTGCTAGTCGGCTCCGCCGACCACACGACGAACTCCGGCAGCACCTCAGCAGTGCGAAAGCGCGGCATGGGGGGACGTGCAGCCGAAGCGCACCCCCAGCCGCAGCAATCCGCCCGCCACCGTGCTAGAAAGCGTCTCCGCGGCCGCGGGGAGCTACCGTGGTGTCCACAGGATGTTTGCGGGGGCGACCTCGGCCGCGCTTGGGCGGGGGAGAGGCATGCTCAACCTGGCAAGCCTTCCCCTTCTCCGCGGCCGAGAACCTCCTCGACGGGCCATGAAGAAGAAGGAGAAGCAAGGGGAGATGAACTGGAAGGGCACGCCTCGATCAGTACTTATAGCCGGCGAGGGCCAACCAACGGCCCCCACGATCGCAGGTAATCATGACCCGCTTTGCATGTAGGGACTTGTCCAATCTGTGCAGTTGCCGAGGCGCCATGGGGAAGTGGAGATGCCCATGTCCGATCAACCGCCACGCGGCGCCCAAGGCCGCATGCTGTTAGGGCCCGCGGCGCTTTGCTCTTGCCCTTTCGCCTCCCTGCAAGGCCAAGCCCGGGCACGCCTTGGGCCCGGGGGCTACTGTCGTCGTTCTGGGAATGGGGGTCCCCAGACTTGCCTGCCTGCGACCTGCGGCGTGGCTCAAAGGGGGGCCCAACATGGCCCATCTCCACCAACACAGACCCAAGACCCTCGCGAGGGGCCAAGCCTCGCGGGGCGGACGACGCGGAGCTTCCTCAGGCACGGCCTCATCAGGCTGGCTCACGAGGAGGCGGAGAGATCAAGGCGGGGTACCTCGCGAGGTACCCGTGATGCAAGCCATGACGACTCAGGGCGCCAGGCGGGTGCCAGCCCGCGCAGTGTCCTCCTTTCCTCTTTGGTGCAAAGGGGGCAAGTGCACCCGCGGAGTACCAAGGCATCAGGCAAAGGTTTCCATTTCGGTGCAACAAGACCAAGACCAGGAGGACCACGAGACGGAGGTCACCGTGGATCCCAAGATGGCGTCATCAGCAGAGCTTTGCGTAGGCGAAGACTACTTTTGTCAGGATAGCTGATACTTGTTGTCCCCCTTCAAATTAGCCCGCCATTGTTGGCTCCCTTCCTGCTCGATATTTGGGAAGAGGACCAAGGCCTCTATAAATAGGACCAGCCACCCACATAGCAAGGGGGTCGGTTAGCTGAAGGGGGTAAGAGGTTAGAAGGAGAGAGAGTCTGAGCTGAGAAGCAGCCAGAGAGAGAGAGAGAGAAAGGTGACTGAACTCCTCCCAGCAGTTCATCGCCCTAGCCAAGAACAGACCCTCGCGAGGCTGTTCTTCCTTGTATTGTTCATCATCATTAGCCCAAGAGGCAATCCACCACACCACACACTGGAGTAGGGTATTACACCACAACGGTGGCCCGAACCAGTATAAACCCTGTGTCTCTTGTGTTGTTCTTTCCGTAGCTTAGATCCCAGCATGACGGAGGGGTGCAGGTAGATAGGAGGCGAAATCTCCGCGCGCACCCTAGTGTTCGAACCTCAAGGGTCTGCCGGAACCCGAAATCCGACAGATTGAGTTTCCCCTTTGAAGTTATCTTATCGGATTGAGTCTTTAAAGATTTGAGAACACTTGATGTATGTCTTGCCGTGCGTATCTGTGGTGACAATGGGATACCACGTGATTCACTTGATGTATGTTTTGGTGATCAACTTGCGGGTTCCGCCCATGAACCTATGCATAGGGGTTGGCACACGTTTTCGTCATGATTCTCTGGTAGGAACTTTGGGGCACTCTTTGAGGTTCTATGTGTTGGTTGAATAGATGAATATGAGATTGTGTGATGCATATCGTATAATCATACCCACGAATACTTGAGGTGACATTGGAGTATCTAGGTGACATTAGGATTTTGGTTGATTTGTGTCTTAAGGTGTTATTCTAGTACGAACTCCAGGGCTGTTTGTGACACTTATAGGAATAGCCCAACGGATTGATTGGAAAGAATAACTTTGAGGTGGTTTCGTATCCTACCATAATCTCTTCGTTTGTTCTCCGCTATTAGTGACTTTGGAGTGACTCTTTGTTGCATGTTGAGGGATAGTTATATGATCCAATTATGTTATTATTGTTGACGGAACTTGCACTAGTGAAAGTAGGAACCCTAGGCCTTGTTTCAACGCATTGCAATACCGTTTACGCTCACTTTTATCATTAGTTACCTTGCTGTTTTTATATTTTCAGATTACAAAAAAACCTTTATCTACCATCCATATTGCACTTGTATCACCATCTCTTCGCCGAACTAGTGCACCTATACAATTTACCATTGTATTGGATGTGTTGGGGACACAAGAGACTCTTTGTTATTTGGTTGCAGGGTTGCTTGAGAGAGACCATCTTCATCCTACGCCTCCCATGGATTGATAAACCTTAGGTCATCCACTTGAGGGAAATTTTCTACTGTCCTACAAACCTCTGCACTTGGAGGCCCAACAACGTCTACAAGAAGAAGGTTGTGTAGTAGACATCAATACCGGCGAAAGTTGCGCGGTACTAGAGAGGCTAGCAATGGTGGAAGGGTGAGAGTGCATATAATCCATGGACTCAACATTAGTCATAAAGAACTCACATACTTATTGCAACAATCTATTAGTTATCGAAACAAAGTACTATGCGCATGCTCCTAGGGGGATAGATTGGTAGGAAAAGACCATCGCTCGACCCCGACCGGCACTCATAAGGACGACAATCAATAAATAAATCATGCTCCGACTTCATCACATAACGGTTCACCATACTTGCATTCGACGGGAATCACAAACTTCAACACAAGTATTTCTCAAATTCACAACTACTCAACTAGCATGACTCTAATATCACCATCCTCATATCTCAAAACAATCATCAAGTATCAAACTTCTCTTAGTTTCAATGCACTTCAAAATAATATAAGTGAAGCATGAGAGTCCATATATTTCTACAAAATAAAACCACTACCGTGCTCTAAAAGATATAAGTGAAGCACTAGATCAAATGACAAACTACTCCGAAAGATATAAGTGAAGATCAATGACTAGTCGAATAATTATGCAACTATGTGAAGACTCTCTAACATTTAATAATTTCAGATCTTGGTATTTTATTCAAACATCAATCAAAATGAAATAAAATCAATTGATGCTCCAAGCAGAACACATATCATGTGGCGAATAAAAATATAGCCCCAAGTAAAGTTACCGATGAACGAAGACGAAAGAGGGGATGCCTTCTGGGGCATCCCCAAGCTTAGGATCTTGGTTGTACTTGAATATTACCTTGGGGTGCCTTGGGCATCCTCAATCTTAGGCTCTTGCCACTCCTTATTCCATAATCCATCGAATCTTTACCCAAAACTTGAAAACTTCACAACACAAAACTTAACAGAAAACCCGTGAGCTCTGTTAGCGAAAGAAAACAAAACACCACTTCGAGGTACTGTAATGAACTCATTATTTATTTATATTGGTGTTAAACCCATTGTATTCCAACTTGTCTATGGTTTATAAACTCTTTTACTAGCCATAGGTTCATCAAAATAAGCAAACAACACATGAAAAACAGAATCTGTCAAAAACAGAACAGTCTATAGTAATATGTAGCTAACGCAAACTTCTGGAACCCCAAAAATTTTAAAATAAATTGCTGGACGTGAGTAATTTATCTATTAATCATCTGCAAAAATAATTAACTAAATATCACTCTCCAATAAAAAATGGCAGCAATTCTCGTGAGCGCTAAAGTTTCTGTTCTTTACAGCATGATCAACAAGACTTTCCGCAAGTCTTCCCAACGGTTCTACTTGGCACAAACACTAATTAAAACATCAAAACTCAATCATAACAGAGGCTAGATAAATTATTTATTGTTAAACAGGAGCAAAAAGCAAATAAAAAAATAAAGTTGGGTTGCCTCCCAACAAGCGCTATCGTTTAACGCCCCTAGCTAGGCATGATGATTTCAATGATGCTCACATAAAGGATAAGAATTGAAACATAAAGAGAGCATCATGAAGAATATGACTAGAACATTTAAGTCTAACCCACTTCCTATGCATAGGGATTTTGTGAGCAAACAACTTGTGGGAACAAGAATCAACTTGCATAGGAAGGTAAAACAAGCATAACTCCATAACTTTAAGGACATAGAGAGGAAACTTGATATTATTGCAATTCCTACAAGCATATGTTTGTCCCTCATAATAATTTTCAGTAGCATCATGAATTAATTAAACAATATAACCATCACATAAAGCATTCTTTTCATGATCTACAAGCATAGAATTTTTATTACTCTCCACATAAGCAAATTTCTTCTCATGAATAGTAGTGGGAGCAAGCTCAACAAAACAATTATCATGCGAGGCATAATCCAATTGAAAACTAAAATCATGATGACAAGTTTCATGGATATCATTATTCTTTATAGCATACAAGTCATCACAATAATCATCATAGATAGCGACTTTGTTCTCATAATCAATTGGAACCTCTTCCAGAATAGTGGATTCATCACAAAATAAAGTCATGACCTCTCCAAATCCACTTTCATCAATATAATCATCATAAATAGGAGGCATGCTTTCATCATAATAAATTTGCTCATCAAAACTTGGTGGATAAAAAATATCATATTCATCAAACATAGTTTCCCCAAGCTTGTGGCTTTGCATATCATTAGCATCATGGATATTCAAGTAATTCATACTAACAACATTGCAATCATGCTCATCATTCAAAGATTTAGTGCCAAACATTTGGATGCATTCTTTCCATCATACTCACGAAAGATATTAAAAAGATGAAGCGTATGAGGTAAACTCAGATCCATTTTTTATAGTTCTCTTTTATAAACTAAACTAGTGATAAAACAAGAAACAAAAAGATTCGATTGAAAGATCTAAAGATATACCTTCAAGCACTAACCTCCTCGGCAATGGCGCCAGAAAAGAGCTTGATGTCTACTACACAACCTTCTTCTTGTAGACATTGTTGGGCCTCCAAGTGCAGAGGTTTGTAGGATAGTAGCAAATTTCCATCAAGTGGATGACCTAAGGTTTATCAATCCGTAGGAGGCGTAGGATGAAGATGGTCTCTCTCAAGCAACCCTGCAACCAAATAGCAAAGAGTCTCTTGTGTCCCCAACACACCCAATACAATGGTAAATTGTATAGGTGCACTAGTTCGGCGAAGAGATGGTGATACAAGTGCAATATGGATAGTAGATAATAGTTTTTGTAATCTGAAATTATAAAAACAGCAAGGTAACTAATGATAAAAGTGAGCGTAAATGGTATTGCAATGTGTTGAAGCAAGGACTAGGGTTCATACTTTCACTAGTGCAAGTCCTCTCAACAATAATAACATAATGTCGGACTTCGGGTTTCGGTAGACCCTTGAGGTTCGAACAGTGGGGTGCACGCGGAGATTTCGCCTCCTACCTACCTGCACCCCTCCGCCATGCTAGGATCTAAACTACGGATAGAACAACACAAGAGACACAGGGTTTATACTGGTTCGGGCCACCGTTGTGGTGTAATACCCTACTCCATTGTGTGGTGTGGTGGATTACTTCTTGGGCTAATGATGATGAACAATACAAGGAAGAATAGCCTCGCGAGGGTCTGTTCTTGGCTGGGGCGATGAACTGCTGGTAGGAGTTCAGTCACCTTTCTCTCTCTCTCTCTCTCTCAACCAACCGACCGAACGACCCCCCAGCCCCCTTGCTATATGGGTGGCCGGTCCTATTTATAGAGGCCCTGGTCCTCTTCCCAAATATTGAGCGGGAAGGGAGCCAACAATGGCAGGCTAATTTGAAGGGGGGCAGCAAGTAATAGCTATCCTGACAAAAGTAGTCTTCATCTGCGCAAAGCTCTGGTGATGACGCCGTCTTGGGCTCCACGATGACCTCCGTCTCGTAGTCCTCCTAGTCTTGGTCTCATTGCACCGAAATGGCAACCTTTGCATGATGCCTTGGTACTCCACGGCTGCGCTTGCCCCCTTTGCACCAAAGAGGAAAGGAGGACGCCGCGCGGGCTGGCGCCCGCCTGGCGCCCTGAGTCGTCATGGCTTGCGTCACGGGAACCTCGTGAGGTATCCTGCCTTGATCTCTCCGCCTCCTCGTGAGCCAGCCTGACGAGGCCGTGCCTGAGGAAGCTCCGCGTCGTCCGCCCCGCGAGGCTTGGCCCCTCCCGAGGGTCTTGGGTTTGTGTTGGTGAAGATGGGCTGTGCTGGGCCCCCTTTTGAGCCACGCCGCAGATCGCAGGCAGGCAAGTCTGGGGACCCCCGTTCCCAGAACGCCGACAGTAGCCCCCGGGCCCAAGGTGCGCCTGGACTTGGCCGTGCAGGGAGGCGGAAGGGAAAGAGCGAAGCGCCGCGGGCCCTAACAGCCTACGGCCTTGGGCGCCGCGTGGCGGTTGACTGGACGTGGGCGCCTTAGCAATCGCGCGAGTTGATAAAGGAGTGGCATCCACCCAGGCCCTGCTTCTTGCTTTCCCCGGTTGCTGCTCAGATCCCCTTTCTTGCGCCTCTCCTTCCTTCCTCCGAAATTTCCAGATCTGCTCTGACCGTGCGACCTGGGAAGCCATGGCGCCTCGCCAGCCCCCGGCCGCAGCTTGGTACTCGTCTGCCCTGGACCCGCCGAACGTGTCAGAGGCAAGCCTTGCCAGATTGCACCAGATGGCGACGGCGCGGGGCATCGACGGGGCGAAGGTGTTCAAGGCCGGCTCCGCCACCCCTGAGGGTCAAAGGAGCACCTTCTATCCGCTCTTCGTAAGTGCCATTGTTGCTGGCCTGGTGCCTCCCTTCTCCGAGTTCTTCTTCTCTGTCCTCCGCCATTACAAGCTACAGGCTCTGCATCTCCATCCCAACTCCGTCCTTCTCCTGGCAATCTTTGCTTATTATTGCGAGGCCCACGTTGGGGTGCAGCCCTCAGTGGCCTTACTGCGCCACTACTTCTACCTCCGAACCTCTCACGGTCCTGCTTCCGCGTGCGCGAGCTTCATCGCGTACGGTGGCGCCATTGCCATATCGAACCCTGGGAAGAGGATTAAGGGCTTCAGGAGCAAGTGGATCTTGGTGGATGCCGAGCGCATCCACCCTCGGCTGATCTTGCCCATGGAGCAGCCCATGAGCTCCAGCGACTGGGGTCGAGCAGAGCTCACGGGTCCCCGCGCGAAGATGGTGTTGGAGAAGATGGACGCGGATCTGAGGCCGACCGACATGGCGGCGGTGAAGCTGACCGACGCGTCGCTGCTGAGGGAGTTCCTAGAGCACCAGCTGGCTCCGCTTCGGCAGTACTCACTTCCAATGTGGAGGCCCCGTCCGAGCCCTGCGGCCTTGGCCGACGGAGACCTGGCTGCGGTTCTCCAGTCCCTGGTCGGGGGCAATGTGGCGAGGTTGGAGGGCGCTCCTACGCCCTTGTTCCTCCACGACGACTGGGAGCGGGTAGTGAAGTCCATGCCCATCTTCAACGGGGATGGGCCCGTGCCCATGGAGACTCCCGAGGAACCGGTGGACGTGCCCTCCGACGACTCCAGCGAAGAGGAGGAAGGAGGGGTGCGGGGAAAAGGGCCTGACTCTGAGGCGACTGATGCAGAGTCGAGGGCTCCCCTCCCCCGGCGCAGGTCCCGCGCCCTCCGCCTGTGAAAGCACAAGTGCTCCCTAGGTGGTTTTGGTAATTGATGACAACATATCTCTTGTTGGACTAATACCTTTACCTAGTATATTTCAGATAAGTTCAACAATGGAGTGGCATGGACTAAAGGTTGTGGGAACCTCTTCAAGATGCTAAGGACAAAGGATTGGCTAAAGCTTCAAGCTCAAGACTCTTCATTTTATATATTTTAGTGATCCAAGATCACATTGAGTCTTTAGGAAAAGCCAATACTATCAAGAAGGGATGAGGTGTTGCCTAATGAGCCTCTTGCTTTATGTGCTTAATGATATGCTCCAAAATCCTCAGCTACTTTCCCACTTCCACAAATGAGCTAAACCCTAAGCCAAACTCGGTCATACCGATTCTGTCAATCCGGCGCCACCGAGTTTCACTTGTCATTTGCCACTGCCAAACCCTAGCAATTCGGTCCTACCGATACGGATCTCGGTCTCACCGAGATGGGCTCGCAAACTCTCTGTTACCTGTTGCAATATCTTTGGTCCCACCGAGATATGCAATCGGTCCCACCGAGTTTGCTTGGCCAACTCTCTGTATCACTTATTACCAAAATCGGTCCCACCGAGTTTGAGTAATCAGTCAAACCGAGTTTTGGATTTTCCCTAACCCTAGCACATCGGTCCCACCGAGTTGTTCCAGTCGGTCCCACCGAAATCTCTAACGGTCACTAGGTTTACCATTTCGGTCCGACCGAGTTTGATGATTCGGTCCCACCGATATTGGAAAACTGTGTGTAACGGTTGGATTTTGTGTGGAGGCTATATATACCCCTCCACCACCTCTTCATTCGTGGAGAGAGAGCCATCAGAACACATACACCATTCCTACTCATATGTTCTGAGAAAGAACCACCTACTCATGTGTTGAGACCAAGATATTCCATTCCTACCATATGAATCTTGATCTCTAGCCTTCCCCAAGTTGCTTTCCACTCAAATCTTCTTTCCACCAGATCCAAATCCTATGAGAGAGAGTTGAGTGTTGGGGAGACTATCATTTGAAGCACAAGAGCAAGGAGTTCATCATCAACACACCATTTGTTACTTCTTGGAGAGTGGTGTCTCCTAGATTGGCTAGGTGTCACTTGGGAGCCTCCGACAAGATTGTGGAGTTGAACCAAGGAGTTTGTAAGGGCAAGGAGATCGCCTACTTCGTGAAGATCTACCACTAGTGAGGCAAGTCCTTCGTGGGCGATGGCCATGGTGGAATAGACAAGGTTGCTTCTTCGTGGACCCTTCGTGGGTGGAGCCCTCCGTGGACTCGCGCAACCGTTACCCTTCGTGGGTTGAAGTCTCCATCAACGTGGATGTAGGATAGCACCACCTATCCGAACCACGGGAAAAACATCCGTGTCTCCAATTGCGTTTGAATCCTCCAAACCCTTCCCGTTACATTCTTGCAAGTTGCATGCTTTACTTTCCGCTGCCTATATACTCTTTGCATGCTTGCTTGATATGTATTGTGTATGTTAAAATTGTGCCTGAACTCCACTTAAACCGAAAAAGGTTAAAAGGTGCAACTTTAGCATTAAGTGTCTATTCCCCCCTCTAGACACTCCTTCTTCTAGATCCTACAGCCTCCCTCCGAGCGATGACGATGAGGATGACGACGAAGACGATGACGAGCAGGACGGCGGGAGCTCACCCCCGATCCCGAGGAAGGACAGGACTGGGCTGATCTCCCGCGGGTCTGCCCCGGCCTCGAGGCGAACCGCAGACGCACCTTCCGCCTCCAAGCTTCCCGAGGTTGACCCTTCCAGCCGGCTTTCAGGCTTCAGATTTGGCCGGAGGCCGCTTGAGCTCACTGGCAGCGACCCGTAAGCGTTCGATTCTTGTCTTTATTTCTTGCTCTGCTTCTGAGGCTTGACATTCGCATCCCTTGGATAGGCTGGCGCCTGCAGCAAAGAAGTCAAAGGGGGCTCCTGACGTTCCATCTGTGGCAGCGCCCCTGCCTGCGAAGGAGGGTGATGGCGACACACGGGCTTCTCCTGCCCGGTCGTCCTCGCGAGGCCTGGCTGAGCCGGCTGGGGCGAGCTCAGCCCCCACGGCCCAAGTGGCTCCCGAGGTGCTCTCGCCTGCCGCCGCCACTACAACTGTCGGGGCGCGGCAGACTCCATCTCAGGATGCTGCGGCCGTGTTGCCGCCTTCTCCTCCTACTCCACCGGCTGCTGTCTCCCTGACTCCTTCTGTCGTTCTGGATCGTGCTGTTGCCGAGCTGGACCGACTGCGGCAGGATCTTCTTGGCGCCGACCCTCGCTTGGTGGCCGGGCGCTTGGAGCTGGCTTCTGGATGGGTACGCTCCGACGCTTCGATTCGGGCGGTGCTGGTCCAGGCCTCGACGGCATGCGACGAGGAGAAGCAGGCCGTCCTTGAGGCGAAGGCTGCTCGTGATGCAGCCCTGGGGGAGGTGGTCGACGTCCGTGGTCGCTACAAGGCGCTGGACGACGAGCTGCAAGGCCTGCGGGATCAGCTCGCGAAAGAGGTCCGCCTTCGCCAAGAGCAGGAAGAAGGCGTAAAGGCTTTCGAGGCGGCCATCGAGGGCCGGGAGGCCAAGCTCAAGAAGCGCCGCGACCGCCTGGGCGCGCTGGAGCAGGAGTTGGGGGCGAGGAAGGCCGAGTTGGACGAGAAGGCCCTGGTTCTTGCTGAGGACCGCGCGGCCTTCACGGAGTTGGAGGGGAAGGCACGCTCCTCGCTGAGGACGCTCTATGACAGCGGCCTGGAGAGCCCGCTGGCTAGCGCCGAGGACGGCCCCGCCAAGCTGCTTCCCTTCCTGGTTCACGCTCTTGAAGATGTCGCCCTTGGCCTTGGCCCCACGGCCGAGGCCGAGGCGCGTGTCCTGTCTTCTGCAGCACTGATGCGGGTCCTCACCCACATCTACCTTCACGATCCCGGTGTCGACCTCGACAGCCTGCTGGAGCCAGTGAGCGGCGAGCGTGCCGCTGCCGCTGCCGAGGCCGTGAAGGGTCACGCAGAGGCTCTGCTGGGGAAGTTCCGGGCCTTCAGCACCAAGCCGGAGCAAGGCGCTGCCGACCCCGCTGCTCCGTGAGACGAACCCACTCCGCGCCGCTCCCCGCCAACAAGTGACTCCGTCGCGGCTCCTGTCCTGCTTTTAATTCCTGCACATGTATCATGCCTCGGGGAGGCGTTTAAACTTGCGTTTGGTATTGGGATAACAGTGTGGACTGTAATATTTGCTTTTGAATTCCTTGAAATTTGCGCTTTTCCTTCCTACTTGCTTATGTTCTACGCCGGTAGAGCCCGGCCCCGCGCGTACCTCACCCAGCAATAGTCCCGACCAGAAACCAGGACGGGACCAAGGAGTGAGGGGCTACGTGACAAGTTAGGCTCCTAGGTCGCGATGCTCAGGAGTCCCCCTTGGCACACGAACAACAAGTAGGGAGGTATGATGTGGGTGGATCCACCGTTCTACATTTGCAGAGCCCGGCCCCGCGCGTACCTCACCCAGCAATAGTCCTGACCGGAAACCAGGACGGGACCAAGGAGTGAGGGGCTACGTGACCAGTTAGGCTCCTGAGTCGCGATGCTCAGGAGTCCCCCTTGACGCTCAAACGGCCTTCATACCTTTGCTCCGCTCGGGAAGAGGCGCGCGACTAACCAGGCCCGGGGGCCTGGCTGGGCGGCGTGCATCTGGGCGTGACCCAGGCGCAGCCCCCGTGCCCAGCCCCCTCGCGCGGCACTCCCGAGGGGAGGCATTACGATGAGGCTAGACACTGAGCTCTGGGCTCCCTGAGGTTGATGCGGCCCGGGGGCCACCCTCAGTTGTTTATCACCAGCGCGGAGCCTAGCGCTTCCGTATGTGTACGGGCATAGCCGCTCCTCGGCAGTGTCGTCAGCCAGCGCGGAGCATGGTGCTTCCACTGGTACGTGGGATGGGGCCCCCCTCCGGGAGGAGCCCCCGGGGAGTGTACAGCCCCGCCTTGACACGTGGCTAGCACGGTAGGGCCTGGCGAGGAGTATCTGGGCACCCGTGAGCCAGCGCGGGACTCACGGGGCCCTACCTCTAGGCGGGTTGCGCCTGGCACTGGGCCTTATCTTGCGATGTGTCCCTGCAAATTGGGTTAGATGCCTGCACTCTACGTCCTCGGGTCCCGGCCCTCAGCTGGTCTCAGCCATCGCTGGTATGCCAGGTCGCGATGCCGTGGTCAAGGCCAGAGGGTGAGGGTTGGAGAGCCAGTAAGAGCCCTGAGTCGCGATGCTCAGGTACCCCCCCTTTAACGTGCAAGTGGTCGGCATGGAGAAGAAGAGGTGTTGTGGACCGGCATCAAATAATCAAGCATGGTGGGTCTAATGCATAATCGAAATAAACGCAAATGGGATACATGCCGCTGGGCCTGGCCTCAGCGGCTTGGGGATCATGCAGCCCGAGGGGCGCCCCCAACAAGGTAAGCTAGCAACGCGAAATAAAAAGGGATACACGCCGCAGGGAGGGACCCACGCGGCCTGGGAATGATGCAGCCCTGGGGGCGCTCCCAGCTGGAAGTGAAACTTGAAAGATGTCACCTGATGACGCTGAAGACGAAGGGGTGTTGGTGTAGCAGGCTCGGTGGGCTGCGGAAGCCGATCCTCATGAGCCCCCAGGCCCAGGGGCCTCGGGAGGCTCGTGAGGCGCTGGCGGCCCCTCGCGGACCATCCCCATCTCCGCCAGGGCTGCGGAACGCCTGGCTTTGTTGTGCCTCCGTGGTGCCCCTCATGAGGCGCTGGTACATGTCAGCCGCGCTCGGCAAGCCGTAAGGCATGCGAACGTAGCTGTGGGGTGGACCTCCGCAGCGCCCCACTGGCGAGGGCCAGAGGCGCTCCAGGGAGGCGACTCGGTTGAGCCCTAGTACGTCGATGCAGACGCGCAGCCCACCATCCTCGCCTGGATCGGGAGCCACTGCTGGTAGGTGGCAGCCGCCTCTCATGACTCTTGACTCCTGTAGCTCCTGAATGGCCTTGCTGACGAACTCCTGAGGGTCTGGATCTCCTTGCCTTGCTCCTTCTTGAGGGAAACGTGCTTCGAAACATGCCTCCAGGTGGTGCCCAAGCGCCTCCCTCATGACCCTAGCTAGGTCGGCGGCCCTCCAGGGGAGAGCCCCCGAGCCCTGCCTGAGGAGGGCGCCGGGCGCGCTTTCCTATGCGATGGAAGGAGGTTCCCCCTGGGCAGGCACGAGCCCAGAGGGGCCTGCCCCCGGAGGGGTCGGGCCGAACGATGTCTTCTTCTTCTTAGGGGTGGTCACGGGAGGCCTCCTGCTTCCACGATCCGGGTCTTCCAGTGATGCGGCCTGAAAGGCTCGCTCCAGCGAACACACCGCGTCCTTCTCTTCACAGGGCACCGTGATGACTCCACCGCTTCCTGGCATCTTGAGGATGTTGTAGACGTGGTGAGTTACAGCCATGAAGTTGGCCAACACTGGGTACCCAAGGATGGCGTTGTATGGCAGGCAAATGTGAGTGACGTCGAAGTCGATGAGCTCGGTGCGGTAGTTGTCGCGTGCCCCGAAGGTGACAGGGAGGCGGACCTGCCCGATCGGGACCGTGGAACCGTCGGTGATACCGGAGAAGGGCTTGGTTGGCTGAAGCTAGTTGTAGGGCACTTGGAGGTTGTTGAACGTTTCCACGGACAGGATGTTGAGCCCTGCCCCGCCATCGATGAGGGTCTTGGTGACCACCACGTTGCTGATAATTGGGGAACAAAGCATCGGGAGGACTCCGACTGTAGCCGCACACTTGAGCTAATCTGCTGAGCTGAACATGATGGCGCACGCCGACCACCTGAGAGGGCACGTGGCTTCGAGCTTGGGGAGGACTACGTTCACTTCGTGGGCGAACTGCTTGAAGATGCGTTGAGAGGCTGGGGCTTGAGCTCCGCCTAGGATGCAGGCGATCACGCGCGGCTCCTGGAAGCCCCCAGCCTCCTCGTCCTAGTGGCGGTCCTCGTTTCTCCTTGGCTGTGGCGGCAGCGGTGGGAGGCCTGCGTTGCCTTGCGGGCGATCCTCGCGAGGCTGATCCCTCCAGCCTCCCTCGCGAGGCGGGTCTTGCCAGCGATCCTCGCAAGGTAGATCGCGCCACCCCTGGCGCGGGCCATGGTCTTCCCAGCGTCCTGCGTTCCTTCCTCCTCCTTGACCGTAGCCCCGGTTACTGCGGTCGGGGCGATGGCCGATCCTTCCTTCTCGCACGGCTCGGAGTTCTTGACATTCGTTGGTGTTGTGGGTGTGGAGGTCGTGGTACACACAGTACCGGCTGCCCTTGGAAGGTTCGGGCTGATCTCTGCCCCGCTTGGTGTCCGGTTCTGCCGCGAGCACGGCAGCCACCTTGTGCTTCACGTCCTTGGCCTTGGGCTTCTTCTCTTCTGGGTCTGCGGCAGGCAGCTCGAGGAGGGAGAGAGCCCTTCCTCAGCCCTGGCGCACTTGTTTGCCAAGTTGAACAGCTCCAAGGAAGTGCACAGGTCTTAATGCATCGCCAGCTCCTCCTTCATCTTGACGTCGCGCACGCCGTCGGAGAAGGCCGAGATGATGGCCTCTTCAGTCATCTTGGGATTCTTGAGGCGTGCGTTGTTGAAGCGCTGGATGTACTTCTGCAGGGTCTCCCCGGGCTATTGCTTGATGCGGCGCATGTCGCTCACGGCGGGTGGCCGGTCGCGAGTGCCTTGGAAGTTGGCGATGAAGCGGGTGCGCATCTCTTCCCAGGAGGAGATTGTGCCTGGAGCCAGGTTCAGGAGCCAGGTGCGGGCCCTGTCCTTGAGCGCCATGGGAAACCAGTTCGCCATGACCTTCTCGTCTCAGTTGGCAGCTTTGATGCCCAGCTCGTAGAGCTGGAGGAACTCCGCAGGGTCGGCCGTGCCGTTGTAGCGAGGAGGCAGGTCTGGCTTGAACTTGCCGGGCCACGCGACGCTGCGTAGTTCGGTGGTGAAGGCGCGGCAGCCTGCTATGGCCACGGGAGGCCTTGGGTGATGGAGAGCGTGGCCTTGCATGTCCCCACACGCTGCAGCTGAGAGCAGCGCGGGGTCTTGGCGCGCGGGAGCAGGAGCATGGTTGCGACGTGGTGGAGCAGGGAGCGCCCGGGCAGCTTCCGGCGGGCGAGGGACTTCTTGGCAGCTCTGTTCTTGCTGCGCTGGCACCTGACGGAGCGGGTTCCGCCCAGGGGCCACGTGCCTTGGAGCCATGGCGTCTTCTTGAGGAGGAGGTAGCCGGGGCGCCGCCGGAGCCTCGTCGCCCGCGCGGGGCGGGGTGCAGTGCAGCGGAACGGACGGCGCAGAAGAGCCCCCTACGACGCGGACAAGCTCGGCGACGCGGTCGAGCCATTCTTCATAGACATTGTCAACGGGACGGTAGCACAGGAGCTCGTTTGCCGCGATGAGCGCAGCTCGAGCCTCCATGGGCGCGCGGGACGAAGATCCAGCTGGGGTAAACGAGGGAGTTGCGGTGCGGCCGTCTTGCCGCACGGACGGATGCTGGGATGATGCTTGCTGCTCGTCCCCCGCCAGGCCGGTGGCAGCGTTGACGGCAGGTGACGGGGAACGACAAGGATGCCCGCCGACAGGGGCCGTCTGGGCGACGCGGGAAGCGAGGGCGGCCCGGCGCTCTGCGCGGGCCCGACGAGCGTTAGACATGGGCGCGATGGTCGGAGGAGAATGGGGTGGTGGAAGACGAATTCCGGCGCACCCCTACCTGGCGCGCCAAATGTCGGATTTCGGGTTCTGGCAGACCCTTGAGGTTCGAACACTGGGGTGCGCGCGGAGATTTCGCCTCCTACCTACCTGCACCCCTCTGCCTTGCTAGGATCTAAACTACGGATAGAACAACACAAGAGAGACAGGGTTTATACTGGTTCGGGCCACCGTTGTGGTGTAATACCCTACTCCAGTGTGTGGTCTGGTGGATTGCCTCTTGGGTTGATGATGATGAACAATACAAGGAAGAACAGCCTCGCGAGGGTCTGTTCTTGGCTGGGGCGATGAACTGCTGGGAGGAGTTCAGTCACCTTTCTCTTTCTCTCTCTCTCTCTCTCTCTCTCTCTCTCTCTCTCTCAACCAACCGACCGAATGACCCCCCAGCCCCCTTGCTATGTGGGTGGCCGGTCCTATTTATAGAGGCCCTGGTCCTCTTCCCAAATATTGAGCGGGAAGGGAGCCAACAATGGCGGGCTAATTTGAAGGGGACAACAAGTATCAGCTATCCTGACAAAAGTAGTCTTCGTCTGCGCAAAGCTCTGGTGATGACGCCGTCTTGGGCTCCACGGTGACCTCCGTCTCGTAGTCCTCCTGGTCTTGGTCTCGTTGCACCGAAATGGCAACCTTTGCCTGATGCCTCGGTACTCCGCGGCTGCGCTTGCCCCCTTTGCACCAAAGAGGAAAGGAGGACGCCGTGCAGGCTGGCGCCCGCCTGGCGCCCTGAGTCGTCATGGCTTGCGTCACGGGCACCTCGTGAGGTATCCCGCCTTGATCTCTCCGCCTCCTCGTGAGCCAGCCTGACGAGGCCGTGCCTGAGGAAGCTCCGCGTCGTCCTCCCCGTGAGGCTTGGCCCCTCGCAAGGGTCTTGGGTTTGTGTTGGTGAAGATGGGCTGTGCTGGGCCGCCTTTTGAGCCACGCCGCAGGCCGCAGGCAGGCAAGCCTGGGGACCCCCGTTCCCAGAACGCCGACACATAACTATCCCTCAACATGCAACAAAGAGTCACTCCAAAGTCACTAACAACGGAGAACGTACGAAGAGATTATGGTAGGGTACGAAACCACCTCAAAGTTATTCTTTCCAATCAATCCGTTGGGCTATTCCTATAAGTGTCACAAACAACCCTAGAGTTCGTACTAGAATAACACCTTAAGACACAAATCAACCAAAACCCTAATGTCACATAGATACTCCAATGTCACCTCAAGTATCCATGGGTATGATTATACGATATGCATCACACAATCTCAGATTCATCTATTCAACCAACACATAGAACCTCAAAGAGTGCCCCAAAGTTTCTACCGGAGAATCACGACGAAAACATGCGCCAACCCCTATGCATAGGTTCATGGGCGGAACCCGCAAGTTGATCACCAAAACATACATCAAGTGAATCACGTGGTATCCCATTGTCACCACAGATACGCACGGCAAGACATATATCAAGTGTTCTCCAATCTATGAAGACTCAATCCGATAAGATAACTTCAAAGGGGAAACTCAATCCATTACAAGAGAGTAGAGGGGGGAGAAAACATCATAGGATCCAACTATAATAGCAAAGCTCGCGATACATCAAGATCGTATCACCTCGAGAACACGAGAGAGAGAGAGAGAGAGAGAGATCAAACGCATAGCTACTGGTACATACCCTTAGCCCCGAGGGAGAACTACTCCCACCTCGTCATGGAGAGCACCAGGATGATGAAGATGGCCACCAAAGAGGGATTCCCCCTCTGGCAGGGTGCCGGAATGGGTCTAGATTGGTTTTCGCTGGCTACAGAGGCTTCTGGCGGCGGAACTCCCGATCTATTATGCTCCCCGATCATTTTAGGGTATATGGAGATATATAGGTGGAAGAAGTATGTTGGTGCCACGAGGGGCCCACGAGGGTGGAGGGTGCGCCCAGGGGGGTGGGCACGCCCCCCTGCCTCGTGGCTTCCTCGTTGATCCCCTGACATGCACTCCAAGTCTTCTGGGCTTCTTCTGATCCAAAAATAAGTTTCGTGAAGTTTCAGGTCAATTGGACTCCGTTTGATTTTCTTTTTCTGCGATATTCTAAAACAAGGGAAAAACAGAAACTGGCACTAGGCTCTAGGTTAATAGGTTAGTCCCAAAGATCATATAAAATAGCATATAAATGCATATAAAATATCCAAGGTTGATAATATAATAGCATGGAACAATCAAATATTATAGATACGTTGGAGACGTATCAGGGGGCGCGCTCCCTACCTCGTGGGCCCCTTGTTGCCTCTCCGACTCCAACTCCATATATTGTGTTTCGGGGATAAAAAAATTAGAGAGAAGAATTCATCGCATTTTACGATACGGAGCCACCGCCAAGCCCTAAAACCTCTCGGGAGGGCTGATCTGGAGTCCGTTCGGGGCTCCGGAGAGGGGAATCCGTCGCCATTGTCATCATCAACCATCCTCCACCACCAATTTCATGAAGCTCACCGCCGTGCGTGAGTAATTCCATCGTAGGCTTCCTGGACGGTGATGGGTTGGATCGGAACTATCATCTAATCGAGTTAGTTTTGTTAGGGTTTGATCCCTAGTGTCAACTATGTTCTGAGATTGATGTTGCTATGACTTTGCTATGCTTTATGCTTGTCACTAGGGCCCGAGTGCCATGATTTCAGATCTGAACCTATTATGTTTTCATCAATATATGAGTGTTCTTGATCCTATCTTGCAAGTCTATAGTCACCTATTATGTGTTATGATCCGTTAACCCTGAAGTGACAATAATCGGGATACTTACCGGTGATGACCGTAGTTTGAGGAGTTCATGTATTCACTATGTGTTAATGCTTTGTTCTGGTTCTCTATTAAAAGGAGGCCTTAATATCCCTTATTTTCCGTAAGGACCCTACAGCCACGGGAGGGTAGGACAAAAGATGCCATGCCAGTTCTTTTCCATAAGCATGTATGACTATGTTCGGAATACATGCCTACATTACATCAATGAACTGGAGCTAGTTCTGTGTCACCCTAGGTTATGACTGTTACATGATGAACCACATCCGGCATAATTCTCCATCACTGACCCATTGCCTACGAGCTTTCCATATATTCTTCATCGCTTATTTACTTTCCCGTTGCTATTGCTATCATCACTACAAAATAGCAAAAACATTGCTTTTACTATTGTTACCTTTTGCTACCGTTATCACTACTATCATATTACTTTGCTACTAAACACTTTGCTGCAGATATTAAGTTTGCAGGTGTGGTTGAATTGACAACTCAACTTCTAATACTTGAGAGTATTCTTTGGCTCCCCTTGTGTCGAATCAATAAATTTGGGTTGAATACTTTACCCTCGAAAATGGTTGCGATCCCCTATACTTGTGGGTTATCAGTGCTCGATCCCAATGATAGTAGGGGAAACGACACGTATTGTATTATTGCCATCGAGGATAAAAAGATGGGGTTTATATCATATTGCATGAGTTTATCCCTCTACATCATGTCATCTTGCTTAAAGCGTTACTCTGTTCTTCTGAACTTAATACTTTAGATGCATGATGGATAGCGGTCGATGTGTGGAGTAATAGTAGTAGATGCAGAATCATTTTGGTCTACTTGTCGTGGACGTGATGCCTATATACATGATCATGCCTAGATATTCTCATAATTATTCACTTTTCTATCAATTGCTCGACAGTAATTTGTTTACCCACCGTAATACTTATGCTATCTTGAGAGAAACCACTAGTGAAACCTATGGCCCCGGGTCTATTTTCCATCATACAAGTTTCCAATCTATTTTATTTTGCAATCTTTACTTTCAATCTATATCATAAAAATACCAAAAATATCTATCTTATTATTATTATCTCTATCAGATCACACTCTTGCAAGTGGTCGTGAAGGGATTGACAACCCCTTTATCGCGTTGGTTGCGAGGTTCTTATTTGTTTGTGTAGGTACGAGGTGACTCGCGTGTGGTCTCCTACTGGATTGATACCTTGGTTCTCAAAAACTGAGGGAAATACTTACACTGCTTTACTGCATCACCCTTTCCTCTTCAAGGAAAAACCAATGCAGTGCTCAAGGGGTAGCAAGAAGGATTTCTGGCGCCGTTGTCGGGGAGGCTGCACCAAGTCAAGTCAAGATTTGATCTCCCATCAACGAGAAATTTTTGGCGCCGTTGCCGGGGAGATCTACGCACAAGTCAAGACATACCAAGTACCCATCACAAACTATTATCCCTCACATTACATTATGTGCCATTTGCCTCTCGTTTTCCTCTCCCCCACTTCACCCTTGCCGTTTTATTCACCCTTCTTCTGTTCGTCCTTTCGTTTGCTTTGATGTCTTACTTGGCTCGTTTACTCGTTTGGTTGGAATAGTTGTTTATTTATTGCTAAACAGAGAACCTAAGATCTATGGATCCTCATCTGCTAGCTAATCTTTTTAAGAGATCCAATTATGATGAACCAATTGCTAGTGAGTTTTGTGCACTAGATTATCTTTATGAAGTTTTGCTTGAAATTCGTGAATCTCAAAATTGTGATGAAGTACTTTATGGAGTGATTCGCGATGGATCTTTGAATAAAAAGCATGATTGCAATGATGATAGTATAAATTCTATTAATGTCAATTGTGCTTATAATATGCAAAACCCTAATCTTGGGGATGCTAGTTTTGCTATGTCTACTACTTGTTGCAATGATCATGATTGGGGTGATTCTTCTTTTGACCTTGAAAATTTATTTAAGCCCCATGATGAATATGAGATTGATTATAATGTTTGCAATAATATTTAAAGTGGGTTTGGAAGAGTGTCAACTTTAGATCCCACATATTTGGAGAATGTTCAATCTTATGAAGTTTTTGATAAAAGTGGGTTTGGAGAGGTCATGACTTTAGTTAATGTTAATCCCACTATTTTGGAAGAGTGACAACTTTGCATACATGTGGATCGTGTTAAGAATATGTTTTGTGATAGCTATATTATTGAATTTCATTATGATCTTACATGTAATTATTATGAGAGAGGAAAATATGGTGGTAGAAATTTTCATGTTACTAAATTACCTCTCGTTATGTTGAGATTGCTATTGTTTCTCTCCGCTTCCTTGCATATGCTAGTTTTGCTTGCCTTGATAATTTGTTTGCCTATAAGATGCCTATCATAGGAAGTATGTTAGACTAAGATGTGTTTGTCACATGTTTCATGATGCTCTCTTTGCGCTTCAATTCTTGTCTTTCATGTGAGCATCGTTGAAATCTTATGCCTACCTATAAGGCTTTAAAGAAAAGCGCTTTTTGGGAGACAACTCAATTTTTTCCTTGCTGTTATTCAATAAATAATTTATCTAGCCTATTTTTTGGTTGTGTTTTTTGTGTTTAATTAGTGTTTGTGCCAAGTAGAACCGTTGGGAAGACTTGGGGAAAGTCTTTTTGATCTTGCTGTAAAAAAACAGAAACTTTAGCGCTCACGAGAATTGCTGCAATTTTTATTTGGAAAGTGATATTTAGTTAATTCTTTTTGAAGATGATTAATATATAAATTCCTCACGTCCAGAAATTTATTTTAGAATTTGGGGGTTCCATAAGTTTGCGTTAGCTACAGATTACTACAGACTGTTCTTTTTTGACAGATTCTGTTTTTCGTGTGTTGTTTGCTTATTTTGATGAATCTATGACTAGTAAAAGATTTCGTAAACCATAGAGAAGTTGTAATACAGTAGGTTTAACACCAATATAAATCAAGAATGAGTTCATTACAGTAACTTGAAGTGGTGTTTTGTTTTCTTTCGCTAACGGAGCTCACGAGATTTTCTATTTTGAGTTTTGTGTTGTGAAGTTTTCAAGTTTTTGGTAAAGACTTGATGGATTATGGAACAAGGAGTTGCAAGAGCCTAATCTTGGGGATTCCCATGGCACCCCAAGGTAAAATGCAAGGACACCAAAAAGCCTAAGCTTGGGGATGCCCCAGAAGGCATCCCCTCTTTCGTCTTCGTCTATCGGTAACTTTACTTGGAGCTATATTTTTATTCACCACATGACATGTGTTTTGCTTGGAGCGTCTTGTATGATTTGATTCTTTCCTTTTTATTTTAACACAATCATCCTTTCTGTACACACCCTTTAAAAGAGACTCACATGATTTGAAATTTATTAGAATACTCTATGTGCTTCACTTATATCTTTTGAGCTATATAGTTTTTGCTCTAGTTCTTCACTTATATCTTTTAGAGCACGGTGGTGGTTTTATTTTATAGAAATAATTGATCTCTCATGATTCACTTATATTATTTTGAGAGTCCTTTAGGACAACATGGAAATTTGCTTTTAGGAATAATATAAAAACTTTCATAGAAGTGCATTGAATACTATGAGAGTTTGATACTTGATAATTGTTTTGAGATATGGAGATGGTGATATTAGAGTCATGCTAGTTGAGTAGTTGTGAATTTGAGAAATACTTGTGTTGAAGTTTGTGATTCCCATAGCATGCACGTATGGTGAACCGTTATGTGATGAAGTTGGAGCATGATTTATTTATTTATTGTCTTCCTTATGAGTGGCGGTCGGGGTCGAGCGATGGTCTTTTCCTACCAATCTATCCCCCTATGAGCATGCGCGTAATACTTTGTTTCGATAACTAATAGAATTTCGCAATAATTATCTGAGTTCTTTATGAATAATGTTGAGTCCATGGATTATATGCACTCTCACCCTTCCACCATTGCTAGCCTCTCTAGTATCGCGCAACTTTCGTCGGTACCATAAACCCACCACATACCTTCCTCAAAACAGCCACCGGATCTACCTATTATGGCATTTCCATAGCCATTCCGAGATATATTGCCATGCAAATTTCCATTGTTCTGTTAATATGACATGCTTCATCATTGTCATATTGCTTGCATTATCATGTAGTTGACATCTGCTACCTCTTGAGCACTGCGTTGGTTTTCCCTTGAAGAGGAAAGGGTGATGCAGTAAAGTAGTGTAAGTATTTCCCTCAGTTTTTGAGAACCAAGGTATCAATCCAGTAGGAGATCACGCTCGAGTCCCACGCACCTACACAAACAAATAAGAACCTCGCAACCAACGCGATAAAGGGGTTGTCAATCGCTTCACTGTCACTTACGAGAGTGAGATCTGATAGATATGATACGATAATATTTTTGGTATTTTTATGATAAGAGAAATAAAGATGCAAAGTAAAATAAATGACAGTAGAAATAGCTAAGTGTTGGAAGATTAATATGATGGAAGATAGACCTGGGGCCATAGGTTTCACTAGTGGCTTCTCTCAGGAGCAAGAGTATTACGGTGGGTAAACGAATTAATGTCAAGCAATTGATAGAATTGAGCATAGTTATGAGAATATCTAGGTATGGTCATGTATATAGGCATCACGTCCGCGACATGTAGACCGAAACGATTCTGCATCTACTACTATTACTCCACACATCGACCGCTATCCAGCATGCATCTAGAGTATTAAGTTCATAAGAACAGAGTAATGCTTTAAGTACTATGACATGATGTAGAGGGATAAACTCATGCAATATTATATAAACCCCATATTTTTATCCTCGATGGAAACAAGACAATATGTGCCTTGCTACCCCTGCTGTCACTGGGAGAGGACACCACAAGATTGAACCCAAAGCTAAGCACTTCTCCCATTGCAAGAAAGATCAATCTAGTAGGCCAAACTAAACTGATAATTCGAAGAGACTTGCAAAGATAAACTAATCATACATAAAAGAATTCAGAGGAGATTCAAATATTGTTCATAGATAAACTTGATCATAAACCCACAATTCATCGGATCTCGACAAACACACCGCAAAAGAAGATTACATCGAATAGATCTCCAAGAAGATCGAGGAGAACTTTGTATTGAGATCGAAAAAGAGAGAAGAAGCCATCTAGCTAATAACTATGGACCTGAAGGTCTGAAGTAAACTACTCACACATCACCGGAGAGGCCATGGAGTTGATGTAGAGGCCCTCCGTGATCAATGTCCCCTCCGGCGGAGCTCCAGAAAAGGCCCCAAGATGGCATCTCTCGGGTACAGAAGGTTGCGGCGGTGGAATTAGGTTTTCGTGGTGCTCCTGGATGTTTGGGGGGTACATGGATATATATAGGAGGAAGAAGTAGGTCGGTGGAGCAACGAGGGGCCCACGAGGGTGGAGGGCGCGCCCAGGGGGGTAGGCGCACCCCCTGCCTCATGGCCTCCTCGATTGTTTCTTGACGCCCACTCCAAGTCTCCTGCATCATGTTTGTTGAGAAAATCATGTTCCCGAAGGTTTCAGGCCGTTTGGACTTCGTTTGATATTCCTTTTCTGCGAAACACTGAAATAGGCAAAAAAACAGCAATTTGGGCTGGGCCTCTAGTTAATAGGTTAGTCCCAAAAATGATATAAAACTGTAAAATAAAGCCCATTAACATCCAAAACAGATAATATAATAGCTCGGAGCAATAAAAAATTATAAATATGTTGGAGACGTATCAAGCATCCCCAAGCTTAATTCCTGCTTGTCCTCGAGTAGGTAAATGATAAAAGAAGAATTTTTGATGTGGAATGCTTTCTAACATATTTCTCAATGTAATTTTTCTTTATTGTGGCATGAACGTTCAGATCCGAAAGATTCAAGATAAAAGTTTAATATTGACATAGAAATAATAATACTTCAAGTATACTAACTAAGCAATCATGTCTTCTCAAAATAACATGGCCAAAGAAAGTTATCCCTACAAAATCATATAGTCTGGCTATGCTCCATCTTCACCACACAAAATATTTAAATCATGCACAACCCCGATGACAAGCCAAGCAATTGTTTCATACTTTTGATGTTCTCAGAAATTTTCAATCTTCACGCAATATATGAGCATGAGCCATGGATATAGCACTATATGTGGAATGGAATGGTGGTTGTGGAGAAGACAAAAAGGAGAAGATACTCTCACATCAACTAGGCGTATCAACGGGCTATGGAGATGGACATTAATAGATATCAATGTGAGTGAGTAGGGATTGCCATGCAACGGATGCACTAGAGCTATAAGTATATGAAAGCTCAACAAAAGAACCTAGGTGGGTGTGCATCCAACTTGCTTGCTCACGAAGACCTAGGGCATTTTGAGGAAGCCCATCATTGGAATATACAAGCCAAGTTCTATAATGAAAAATTCCCACTAGTGTATGAAAGTGATATCATAGGAGACTCTCTATCATGAAGATCATGGTGCTACTTTGAAGCACAAGTGTGGAAAAAGGATAGTAGCATTGTCCCTTCTCTCTTTTTCTCTCATTCATTTTTTTATTTGGCCCTTTTCTCTTTTTTCTTCTTTTCTTCTTTTTTTTAATTTTCGTCCGGAGTCTCATCCCGACTTGTGGGGGAAACATAGTCTCCATCATCCTTTCCTCACTTGGGACAATGCTCTAATAATGATGATCATCACACTTTATTTACTTACAACTCAAGAATTACAACTCAATACTTAGAAAAAATATGACTCTATGTGAATGCCTCCGGCGGTGTACCGGGATGCGCAATGATGCATGTGTGACATGTATGAAGAATTATGAACGGTGGCTTTGCCACAAATACGATGTCAACTACATGATCATGCAAGCAATATGACAATGATGAAGCGTGTCATAATAACGGAACGGTGGAAAGTTGCATGGCAATATATCTCAGGATGGCTATGGAAATGCCAAAATAGGTTGGTATGGTGGCTCTTTTGAGGAAGGTATATGGTGGGTTTAAGGTACCGGCGAAAGTTGCGCGATACTAGAGAGGCTAGCAATGGTGGAAATGTGAGAGTGCGTATAATCCTTGGACTCGACATTAGTCATAAAGAACTCACATACATATTACAAAAATCTATTAGTTATCGAAACAAAGTATTACGCGCATGCTCCTAGGGGGTAGATTGGTAGGAAAAGACCATCGCTCGTCCCCGACCGCCACTCATAAGGAAGACAATCAATAAATAAATCATGCTCCAACTTCATCACATAACGGTTCACCATACGTGCATGCTACGGGAATCACAAACTTCAACACAAGTATTTCTCAAATTCACAACTACTCAACTAGCATGAATCTAATATCACCATCTCCATATCTCAAAACAATTATCAAGTATCAAACTCTCATAGTATTAAATGCACTTCTATGAAAGTTTTTATATTATTCCTAAAAGCAAATTTCCATGTTGTTCTAGAGGACTCTCAGAATAATATAAGTGAAGCATGAGAGATCAATTATTTCTATAAAATAAAACCATCGCCGTGCTCTAAAAGATATAAGTGAAGAACTAGAGCAAAAGCTATATAACTCAAAAGATATAAGTGAAGCACATAGAGTATTCTAATAAATTTCAAATCATGTGAGTCTCTATCAAAAGGTGTGTACAGCAAGGATGATTGTGGTAAACTAAAAATCAAAGACTCAAATCATATAAGATGCTCCAAGCAAAACACATATCATGTGGTGAATAAAAATATAGCTCCAAGTAAAGTTACCGATGGACGAAGACAAAAGAGGGGATGCCTTCCGGGGCATCCCCAAGCTTAGGCTTTTTGGTGTCCTTGAATTTTACCTCGGGGGTGCTATGGGCATCCCCAATCTTAGGCTCTTGCCATTCCTTGTTCCTTAATCCATCAAGACTTTACCCAAAACTTGAAAACTTCACAACACAAAACTTAAAATAGAAAATATCGTGAGCTCCGTTAGCGAAAGAAAACAAAAACACCACTTCAAGGTACTGTAATGAACTCATTCTTTATTTATGTTGGTGTTAAACCTACTGTGTTCCAACTTCTCTATGTTTTATAAGCTCTTTTACTAGCCATAGATTCATCAAAATAAACAAACAACACACGAAAAACAGAATCTGTCAAAAACAGAATAGTATGTAGTAATCTGTAGCTAACGCAAACTTAGGGAACCCCTAAAATTCGAAACTAAATTGCTGGACGTGAGGAATTTATCTATTAATCATCTGCAAAAAGAATTAACTAAATATCGCTCTCCAAATAAAAATGGCAGCAATTCTCGTGAGCGCTAAAGTTTCTGTTTGTTACAGCAAGATCAAAAAGGCTTTCCCCAAGTCTTCCCAGCGGTTCTACTTGGCACAAACACTAATTAAACCCAAAAAACACAACCAAAACAGAGGCTAGATAAATTATTTATTACTAAACAGGAGCAAAAAGCAAGGAATAAAAATAAAATTGGGTTGCCTCCCAACAAGCGCTATCGTTTAACGCCCCTAGCTAGGCATAAAAGCAAGGATAGATCTAGGTATTGCCATCTTTGGTGGGCAATTCTTCAATAAGACACCTATAACCCCTAGGAGTTTCTTTATTTTTATTAATTATCAAACTCCTAGGAACAAAATCAAGAAAATCATTTGTAGCAAACGGTTCCTTAATGATAGCAAAAAGATTGGGATGAACACTTACTGATTTTAAATCCGCAGTTTCCTTACTAGAGGATTCACCCTTATTTTTAGGAACAAAAACAAGCTTGGAAATTTTGCTAGGAGGATTTGGAGTATTTTTAACGGAAGAAAAAGTGGACCCCAAGTTGGTGATAATTCCCTCAAGTTTATCGATTCTTTCATTAACTATGGGTTCCTTTTCCTTAAAACTTTTCAGAGTAACTCCCACCTTAGATCCATATTGGGTAATTTGGTTGTGGATCTTTTTATCCAAATTCTCAAACAACTCTATAGTAGCAACCTTATTCTCAATAATTTCAAGCCTTTGCATCACATGTTCCAAAGTTAACATAGTTCCATTAACCAAAAGAGGTGGTGAGCCAAACAAATCTATCATAGCGTTATAAGAATCAAAAGTATGGCTACCCAAGAAATTCCCTACGGTAATGGTATCAAGAATATATCTGTACCAAGGAGTAGCACCTACATAAAAATTGCGGAGAAGAACGAAAGTAGATTGCTTCCTGGTAGATCTATTTTGAGCATTGCAAATTCTATACCAAGTGTCTTTTAGATTTCTCCCTCCCTTTGATTAAAATTAAGAACATCATTCTCGAGAGACAACGGAGAAGATAGAGGACTAGCCATAACGACAACGCAAGCAAGAAAGTTACGAACAGAAAAGAGAGGGCGAATAAAATGGCAAGGGTGAAGTGGGGAAGAGTAAAACGAGAGGCAAATGGCAAATAATGTAATGCGAGGGATAAGAGTTTGTGATGGGTACTTGGTATGTCTTGACTTGTGCATAGACTCCCCGGCAACGGCGCCAAAAATGGCTTGTTGTCAGGAGTCAAATCTTGACTTGACTTGGCGCGAATCTCCCCGACAACGACGCCAGAAATGGCTCATTGTCGGGAGTCAAATCTTGACTTGACTTGGCGCGAATCTCCCCGGCAACGGCGCTAGAAATCCTTCTTGCTACCTCTTGAGCACTACGTTGGTTTTCCCTTCAAGAGGAAAGGGTGATGCAATAAAGTAGCGTAAGTATTTCCCTCAGTTTTTGTGAACCAAGGTATCAATCCAGTAGGAGATCACGATCGAGTCCCACGCACCTACACAAACAAATAAGAACCTCGCAACCAACGCGATAAAGGGGTTGTCAATCCCTTCACGGTCACTTACGAGAGTGAGATCTGATAGATATGATAAGATAATATTTTTGGTATTTTTATGATAAAGAGAAATAAAGATGCAAAGTAAAATAAACGGCAATAGAAATAGCTAAGTGTTGGAAGATTAATATGATGGAAGATAGACCCGGGGGCCATAGGTTTCACTAGTGGATTCTCTCAAGAGCATAAGTATTATGGTGGGTAAACGAATTACCACTACAGAAAAAAGACACATCCGTGACATTTTGGGCCGAACGAAAAAAAATTATGTCATACATATGACACTTCTATGACGATAATTGTGACAAAACCCGGTATCATCATAGATGTGGTGGGATCCTACTTCCATGACAAAAAATCATGACAGAAAATGGGCTTTTCATCCTGGGCGGGCCGGAGACGCAGCTGCATGACATTCTTTGGGCCGTCCATGACGGATAAAACCGTGGTAGAAGCGAGGGGGAGGAAAATTTCGGGGAGTTCCCAGTTACGGTGGGAGGTCTTGGGCCGAGCGATGCACGTTTCTCTCGTACATGTACGCGCGTGTGTGCGAGGCATTAGCTCTAACTGAACCCGAGCGAGGCTTTGGGCTCTAACTGAACCCGAGCGATTGCACTGCATGCTACGCGTTACTGAACCCGAGCGATCGATTGATGGCTGTTAACTAAACCAGATCGAGCGATTCCTTCGCTACTGCTGCTAACTAAAGCCGATCGATGCTGCCTCTGGGATGAACAGTGAGCGTTCGGGGGGGGGGGGTGGATGAACAGTGAACGGTGGTGTTTCCTCTGGATGAACAGGACACCGTGGTGTGGTGGAGGGCTAGATGAACAGTAGACAGTGGAGGGGTGCCCGTGGAGGGGTGGATGAACAGGACCCCGTGGTGTGGAGGGCTGGATGAACAGTAAACGGTGGAGGGGTGCCCATGGAGGGGTGGTTGAATAGGACCCCCGTGGTGTGGAGGGCTGGATGAACAGTAGATGGTGGAGGGGTGGTTGAACAGTAGCCGGTGGAGTAGCGCACAGTGGAGGCTGGATGAACAGGAGCCTGTGGAGGCTGGAGGAGGTCGACGGTGGAGATGAATAGTATCCCGTGGAGTCCCGTTTTGCGGTATGCCACACCCCTCCTGATGAACAGGACCCCCGTTTCGACCGTAGGAGGTCCGTTTCGTCCGTTTTGCGGCACGCCACACCCCTCCCGATCAACAGGACCCCCGTTTCGACCGTAGGAGGTCCGTTTCCTCCGTTTTGCAGTACACCAAACCCCTCCCGATCAACAGGACCCCGTTCTGAACGTAGGAGGTCAGTTTCCTCTGTTGTGCGTTACGCCAGGCCTCGTTTCCATCGCATGTTCCGTCCAAGCCCTCCCGATGAACATGAGCACGCATTCCGTTCCGACCCAGCCGGTTGGCTCCCACGCGTTCCATTGCCTCCCGATGAACACGACGCATTCCGTTGCCTCCCGATGAACACGACGCATTCCGTTGCCTCCCCATGAACACGACGATGACGTTGTATCTCCGTTCCGACCCAGCCATGTACACGAGCCCTGGCTGTACGTATGCGCGAGTAGGCGTTCGAGACCCCGCCTGTATGTACACATACATGGCCGTATTTTCTTTCTTGCACCCTAGCCGTTGTACGTACATGTACATGCTACGTGCGCGCCTCTACTACGACACGTGCGCGCCTCTACATCGACCAGTATCTACGTACACGTTCGCGACCAGAATGACAACGCTACGTACGCTTCGACTAGGTGGGTCCCGACTGTCAGGCAATTCCTTGCCTGTGAAGATGTAGCTGGTGGGTCCAAGCAGTCAGGGGGCGAATCATTTTTTTGCTCAGACGCACTTCCTTGCGTGCGAAGATGTAGCCGGTGGGTCCCAGCAGTCAGGGGGCGAATTGTTTTTTTTCAGATGCACTTCCTTGCGTGTGAAGGTGTAGCTGGTGGGTCCCAGCAGTCAGGGGGGCGAATCATTTTTTTTGCCGGACGCACTTCCTTGCGTGCGAAGATGAAGCTGGTGGGTCCTAGCAGTTAGGGGGAAACATTTTTTCTGCAAAATACATTGGCCCGTCCGGTGGGTCCTACCTGTTAGGTGGAGGAATCATTATTTTCCGCGTAATAAGGAGGCACTTCCTTGCTGCGGCCGTGGACCCAGCTGTCAGCCTCTCCGCGTACAGTCCACGTCCGATGGAAGTCACTCCTTGACCATGTTGACCAGGCCGCGCCGAGAGCACCACGGCGGTGGACGACGGCGAGGCCTAGGAAGGGTACGACGCGGAGCCGGGGAAGACGCGGCAGTGGAAGCCCGTGCGGAGAGGAGTACGAGGGTTCACTGGTTCGGCTGTGGTGTGAGGCTGCCGTCGCCGTAGGGCCTGGCCAGCGGTGGGAATAGTAGGGGGCGGTGAGGCCTCCGTGGCAGCTCAGCCGGCCATGGGAGGCAGGAGCATGCGACACGACCGGCGCTGCTTTGGGCGGCTGGAGCAAGAAGACCAGAGGTTGAAGAAGCACTACGGCCGTTGGATGGACATCGTACGGTCACTGGAGCTAGAATCGTTCATATTGACTAAGTTGACAAAGCCCTCCGTCCCCGTCAACTTAGTTGGCCCACAAGTCATCCTCCCACTATGATGGGTCCCAGCTAGCAGGGGGTATTCATTTTTTGTGCGTAATAAGGAGGCACTTGCTTGCGTGCGAAGATATAGCTGGTGGGTCTGACATGTCAGCGGGGGGAACGTTTTTTTTGCGAAATACAGAGGCCCTTCCGGTGGGACCCAGCTGTCAGGTAGAGGAATCATTATTTTGCGCATACAGTCCATGGCCGATGGATGTCGTTCTTGACCACATTGACCAGGCCGCGCCGAGAGCACCATGGCGGTGGACGATGGTGAGGCCTAGGAAGGGAACGACACGGAGCCGGGGAAGACTCGGCAATGGTTGCCCATGCGGTGGGGACTACGAGGCTTTACTGGTCCGGCTGCCGTCGCCGGAAAATAACAGGAGGTGTGGGTGAGTAGAGGAATGACCTGGCCAACAATGAAGTAGGGTGGGGCGGTGCGGCCTGTGTGGCAGCACAGCCGGTCACGGGAGGCGGGAGCAGGCAGTCCCACCGGAGCTGGTTTGGGCGGCTGGAGCAAGAAGATCACATATTGAAGAAGCAGCACGGCCGTTGGATTAACATCCAACGATCACTGCTGCTAGAATCGTTTGTGGACTAAGTTGACAAAGCCAAAGTACACGTCAACCTAGTAGACCCACAATTCAGCCTCCAAATCTGTCCCAAATAGCATACAGCCCGAAATTTCTAGCCAGATTCAAATTAATTTTAAATCTAAATATACCTTAATTTAAATTCAATGAAATTTTACCCGCACAAAAACAATGAAATTTAAAATATCAAAATCTGAAAGAAAATAGTATTTTGGAACTAATTGCCTATTTGCCATATTTTTTATTTTATAGCCCATTTATTATTACTTATAGCCCATTTCTTATTACTTATAGCCCATTTTCTGGGCAAAATGCATCCCTCCTCGTCTTGAAAGATTTTCGGCCCAGCAGGGCATAGAAAAGCAAGTAGGCCTACGTTGGTTATTCTGCAAAAAACAAAATAGCTAGCTAGCCATTTTCAGAAAGGAAAAAAACAAACTGGGCTGGTCATGTGCTAAACATATGAAATAAAAGCCTGGGCTAGACGGGCCATGGGTCCCGCACAACCCAGTTGATACCCTTCTCCTTCCCGAAAAAACAAAATTACTGCGCGCGCTGCTGGGTCCCTACTGTCATCCTCACCATGTACAGTCATCTCCTTATTCCTCTCGGTTGTTGACCATGTTGACAACACCGGAGGGCGGCACCGCTACGAGCGAACCAAGGCGGAGCCAGCCGTGGGAGGCGGGAGCAGGCGGTCCCGCCGACGCTAGTTTGGCTTTGGCGGCTCGAGGAAGAAGAGACTGAAGAAACGCGACAGACGTTGAATGTCAATCCAACGGTCAAGGTTTGCACAATCGTTTGTTGACTAAGCGGACACCAAGTAGCATACTTTTTTATATATAGGAAGAAAACTGCGAGGAAAATGCGTTCGTCTGCCGTCCTCCTCACAGGGAACGTTCGCCACATAAGTGACTAGCACCCTTGGTTTTCAACCGAGAGGTCTTGGGTTCGAGTCCCAGGAACTCTCAATTTTGTCCTCCTTCCTTCCTCGCAAAAAAAGGGAAAGAAAATCAAAGACTTGGGAAGGCGTACAGAACAAGCTAGTGAACCAGTAAAGAGACGTTGCCGAGTTTGAGAAAAAAGAAAGATGTGCTCCTGTAGCTGGTTCGAATCCAAACCTAGACTATGCCATATATGGTGCTATGCTACTTTGCAAGTAATGAAACTGACATATCCAACATTCGCTTCTCCTGTTCTCTACTTACTCTGCCTAGCATCAGAAGCTCTGGCCGCAGGAACCATGTCTGTTGGCTGCTCGTCCACCTGCTCTTCCGCAGGCAACAACCAGATATGCGCCAAGTCGCCACCCGTACCATTGCCTGTGGGTCTCATCACACCCCCGCCGGCACGCGCACCGCAGCCGATTGCTCATAGCAACCCGCTGCTGTTGGTGTGGTGCCACTGCTGCAAATCACGCAGAGTCATCCATCGCGTCTCAACCACAATCCGCAACCCTGGGCGAGACTTCTACAAATGCCCGAATCATGGGGTAATAAATATGTTTAAGTGTTGTTCTGCTGCTTTCAGTTGCTGATTTTTTTAATAGTTTGGTTGATGATCTTCCAATTTGATTCGTGCAGAAAAGGGAAGATTCGTGTGATTTGTATTTCTGGGAAGTTGCTGATGTGGGGGAATGCAACTACGCTGATTATTTGGTTAGCCGAGGAATCCCAATACCAGCAGGTTGGGGTGTTGGACAAGTAACTGAAGGAACGGCAGAAGAGGAAGATGCAGAGCAGAAGGTTAAAGATGTAGTTCCTCTGATCATGGCCAAGCAACAGCTGTTGAACGGCCTTGACAGCAATGAGGAGATGAAAGATCTTATGAAGATAATGGGAAAAATCGATGTGCTCTGTAGGATGATTGTCTCTTTATTTGCAGTGTATGTAGCACTCGTGATGTATTCAGTGGCTACGACATGAGCACTTTGCTGAAACTAGTAATGATTGAAACCTGTGTAGCAGGCTGGGCGTAGTGTTGTGAACATCTAATGATTTCTATTAACGGAAATTAGGGGGTATCCCCTTTTGCTCATATAAATAAATAAATAAATAGCAGAGGCCCTGTCGGGTCAGCTTTGTTCTCATTCGAAGACGTCGAGCAAATTGCAGTTCAACAGCAAACTATGTCATCAAATTCAAGTTTCACAGCCAAATATGAGTACAACTAAACAACAATGTCGTCATGTTTTAGTTGTCATACAATCGCCAAACACAAATCATCATACATAACAAGTGATGTTCTCACAGCAAAATACTAAACAACATGTTCATCAAGTTTCAGTTGTCATAGCAAACACAATTTCACATAGTAGATAAAAAATGTCTTCTGACAGGCAACTACGACAAAAGCAATGTAATCATCATCCGCAGCAGCAGCGTCAACATCTTCACCATGTGTATCAGTCTGAATCGTAATTCCCCATGGTGTCATCTTCTTCTTCATCCTCAACATCCTGGAACGTTGGCTTCTTCTTGATCAACTCTTGTATGTCCACAGCACGACAGGCAATCTTTTCGCCGGCGTCATTGACATGATGGTTCTCAAAGATATTAGGAACATCTGTGTTATCTTGTACATCAGGAGTAGTGTAAGCATCATCTTGTTGTGCAACTTCATTAAATGAATTCCTCTGCTCAAACCTTTGCAATACTCTCGAGTCATCGCTACGTGCAAATGTGTCTTCCAAGAAAAATATTTGTGTTGCTTGATTTGCCAAAATAAAAGGCTCGTTGGTCTGGTACGCCGCCTTGACATTGATGGATTTGAAATAATCATCAGCTCTGGGTTTTGCGATCCTGGAAAACAGGTTATACCAACGACAGCACAACAGAACCACACACCGATGATCCTCGAAACTGGAGATATACCGCAACTCAACAATGTCTGCTATGTTAGCATACATTTCAGTTGTCTCTTTGTCATACGTATCCATGCTCATGATGGCACTGTTTTTTGTCTTCCTGCCTTCGTCTCGTGCAAGGGTGTTGTAGCGCACATCTCCAACAACGCAAGATTCATAATGTCTTACCCGAGTATCAGGACCCATTGCTAGTGAGTAAAGGGCATCATCAACTACCTGCCCATCCTCCCGCATCTTCTTAACCTATGGTTAGAAAATAGACAAGCTGATCATCTTATGTACTCAATATATTAAAAAAAACTGACAGTGCACTTCAAAAGCTTACATGGTTCTTGAACCATTTCGCAAATCCTGCCATAACCAGTTTGTCAATGTTTCTTGGATTTTGCGGTAGTAACTCCTCTTTGTAGATGCGGCACAACATAGTGATCGCATCAAACATCTAAATATATAAGAATGTGCTGCAAGTTTAGTAGATTACGATGTATAAGCTGCAGTACTGCACTTACTTGATATAAGGTAGTATCTCAAGATAGTTATTCAACACATACCAAACCATTTTGTCCAAATCTTTAGGTTTGTCCTCTTGTCGACTCTTCCCTGTAACTCGAACAGAATAATCGAAAACATTGAGCCCGGGATTGTCTTCACCCACCTCTTTGCTAAGTTGATCAGCTATTTCAATGTATTTTGAGTAGAATGTCAACGCTTGTGTAGCAATGTAGGCCTCTGCAATGGAACCCTCAGGTCTAGCTCTGTTCCTAACATAGCCCTTGAAAGTGCCTAGCCGCCTTTCAATAGGGTACATCCAGCCATACTGTACTGGACCTCTAAGTAGTGCCTCATCAGGTAGATGAACAACCAAATGCACCATCACATCAAAGAAGGCTGGAGGATATATCTTCTCAAGGTCGCATAGGATAGTTGGTATCTTGTCTCTAAGACGCTCCAAAGCATCTATCCTGATATTCCTACTGTAGAGTTCCCTGAAGAATTGTCCCAACTCTGCAACTGCTCAGTATAAGTCAGGGCGGCCCAATCCTCTAAGGATAACAGGTAAAACCCTTTGAAGTAGGACGTGGCAATCATGAGTTTTCAACCCTTGTACCTTGTTTCCATCTGCACTGACTCTCCTTTCAGGGTTGGAAGCAAATCCATGTGGGAATCTCACACGTGACAGGACCTCGCAGAATTCTTTTCTTTTTACCTTGTCCAAGACGTACACAGCTGGTGCCATATCTCGTGGTTTACCTTCATCTTGCACCTGCAAATCCTTTCTGATACCCAGGTGTGTCAAATCAATCCTAGATTTTAAGGTATCTTTCGTCTTGCCTTCAATATTAAGAAGTGTGCTGATAATGTTGTCACATGTATTTTTCTCGATGTGCATCACATCAAGATTATGCCGCAGATCCAAATCTTTCAAATACTCCAAGTCCCACAAAGTGGACCTATGGGTAAACAATAATCTCTCTTCTACCCTGCCACACTTCCTTTTCCCACTACCATTACCAGGATGGTTTCCTGGTGTAATATGCCTGACCTTCTCTAATTCCACTTGCAACTCATCGGCGGTGAGCCTCTTTGGCGCATCATGGTTTTCATGCTTTTCATTGAACACATGTCTTCGGTATTTTCTAGGATGCGGCTTGTCCTTGGAAAGGAAACGGCGGTGTCCAATGTAACAGGTCTTGCTAAGTATTGTGTATGACAGCGGATTCCTATCACAGCGAACACATGCATTGTAACCATGTGTCGTTCGCCCTGACATAGTGCCCAAAGCCGGATAATCATGGATGCACCAAATTATAACAGCATGCAGAAAGAAATCATCCGGTGGGCTGCTATATAGGTCTCGAGTGAGAACACCCTTCCATAGCTGTTGAAGTTCCTCCACAAGAGGCTCCATGAACAAATCAAAATCCTTTCTAGGACTTTTTGGACCTGGGATGAGCAAGGCCATCATGTAGTTTGATTCTTTGGTGCAGACATTTGGAGGCATGTTGTAAGGGATAACAAGCACTGGCCACATGCTATATGTGGCGCTCTGGTGGCCAAATGGGTTAAATCCATCTGAAGCTAAGCCAAGTCTAATGTTTCTCGGGTCAGCAGCAAATTCTCTGTGTTTATCATTGAAGCTTTTCCACTCACTACCATGAGATGGATGGCTCATTACATTCTGATCTCTGTACTCTTGGTTCCTAGAATGTCACAGTACATCCTCTCTTGTTTCAGCGTCATGAAACAACCTCTACAATCTTGGTGTAATTGGAAAATGGCTCCGAACATTATGAGGAATCCTCTTCACAGCATCGCCATCTTTCCATCTTGATGATTTGCATTTCGGGCATTCACTTAAGTTGGCATAATCCTTCGGGAACAGAACACAATTATTCTTACAAACATGGATCATATCATATCCAATTCCAACTGCACGCAGGAAATTCTTCATTTTACTGTAGGTGTGTGGCAGCTCAGACGCATCTGGGAAAGATTTGCGGAAAGCAGCCAACATCGCATTGAATGATTTGTTGGTCATCCGCTCAGATGTCTTCACCTGAAGAAAGGTGACCATAGCTGAGAATACTGACAACTTATTTCCTAGGGTGACAGCAACGTTGCATTGTTCCAACATGCGGGCCCACCATTTTTCTTCTGCAGGTGAAAGTTCGCGGAATGCACGAGCATTTCGTAGCATTGTTTCAATGTTGGTCAAACTCACTAGCTCCGCCACCACCACCTCCTCCTCCTCTTCCACCTGAGCATCAGGCAGATCAAGATGGTGATCTGCTGCTTCCACGTAGTCAATAACATTGACGTTCACAGCTTCACCATGATGAACCCACCTAGTATACCATACAAGTGTAGATGATTTTGCACAGTTGACTGGGGTCTTGTAACTGAATTCATACAACTGCTACACAGGCAGAGCACATCTGATTTCAGACCACCGTACTCAGCTCTGATAAAGTTCATGAAGTTTTCAACCCCCTCAACATATGCAGTAGAGAATCTTCGAGCAGAAGTTATCCAAGTCCTGTCCATCTGTTAGACATAAAAATTAGTTCTTCTACTAGATATTACAGGAAAAACATATATGCTTTTTTATGAAGTCCAGAAAAAAATACCTAGGTCGATGTCTAAAGCTATGGTAAGATATTTGGACGAGCAGATCTAAGTAACGAAATATATGTAAAGCTAATTCAGCAAACATATCTGAGTGCCAAATTATGGCAGGTTGTTTCAGCAGTCAATGAGGCCGAGCACACAACCATCGAACTATCGAAGACCATCGCAGCAACAAAGATCGAGTATAAAATGGTGTAGAGCTATTGCACCTAATAGATTGGCTACTAGACCATGGCAATCTACGTCACAATAAATATATGGCAGGATATTTTAGCAACTAATCGGCCTTGGCATGCCATCTCAGCTAAGAAGATTGAGTGCAGAACAGGGCAAGGAAGCTTCTTAAGCAGAGCATATTGACAGTAAACTACTTCGGCAAATGGTGAGATTAACAACGTCTATCAGCTAATATTTAGTGCTACACTGACATGAACGGGGCCTCAGTCTAGAATGCGTGTACCGTGGGATAAGCTGACCGCCGTGCGTCTCCACACGAACATCGCCAGCGATGGTGGCGTTGACCGCCGTGCGCCTCCACAAGAATGTAGCCAGAGGTGGCGACGCGGCTAGAGGATGGCAGTCTACGAGAGCGTACTGTGGGAGCGAGAGCATCGCCGAACCGCGGCACCGACGTATCGGCGCGGCGGGGAGGGCGGCTTTGGCGGAGCGAATGGAGTGGAGGGGGACAGGGGGGAGGGGGGTTGGGGGAATATTATTGGCTAGTTGGCCGAAGGGCGGTTGAATCGGATTTGGGGGGAATTTTTGGGTGTGTGGGGGGGGGGGATTTTCGCGCGGTGGGTGGGGGGAGTTTGGCGCATGGTCGGTTTCTCCAAGTGCAGTCCCACGTGTCAGTGAAGAGGCAAGCCGAAGCGCGTTCCGTTTGTGTGAGCCGTGTGCAGAACCGAACGTGTGTGGGGTGCAATCTGACCGCGACAGGAGTGATGTGAGTGTACCGCCTTTTTTCCTTTTAAACTAGGTGCTTCGCCCCCTCAAAACAAAATTTGTTGCTTCGCACGATCCATCGATACTACTACTAGTAATCCGGTAATCCCGACTAAAACGGCGCGGCCGGGTCTTTTCCCGCGCGATATGCTGGGAGGTTGGCTTAGTTGGATTTTTAAGGACGAGTAATGCTATACCTACGTAATCCCAGTTACGTAATTAATGTAATGTGAAACGTGTGAGCTGTTGATTGTAGATTGGGGGGAGGGGCCCACCACCATGAGAATCAGGGGAGGAGAGAGAGAGAGGCAATTTACGTTAACCCTTTCGTAGGTTCCCCTAGATCTAGAAAGATGTGAAATGCGTGAATGTGTAGTGGACGTACTATTGGAGTGCCTAAGATAATTTGTGTATGTATAGACCCTATGTGTTTATTTTACTTCGCATGTTAGATTTGTCTCGGTTCAATAAAAAGCAGAGTTGGTGATGATGGTGTGCCTGTCATCCTGCAATACAGGCCGTCCGATCTATATCTAACGGATAGGAAGGAAACTATGACAATTTACCCACACTCCTCTCCCCATTTGCAGATAAGGCTTTCCCTCGTTCATCCTTTTCTCCCACAAGATCTTGATCTTCCGTGCAATGCACGGGCATCTTGCTAGTACTCCTACAATATGTATATTATTGTGAAAGTTCATATACACCGGCCGAGATTAATGCAAACACGGCAGATTTTCATTACATTTTGAACTTTTATAGGACAGAAAAATAAAAGAAACCCGACCCTAAACCTATTCTACGGTGGTGACTGACGTCCTCCATCTGCGATCTCTATGTACGGGGGCGGGGTTCAAGACCCGTGAAGTGAAGGTCCGGTCTCCGGCGAGGAAGAGTAGAACACGGGATACAGACAGGCCAGTTGGCACACCATGCCCTGCCGCCTCCCATGCCCTACTCATCCTCGAAGGAGTCCCCGACCTCGGCGACGCCGGACTTTGGACGGCGGCAAGTAGGACGCGTGGCTAACGGTGCTCCCGTCGTCGGCCGCCAGCGTGGCCACCGCTTGTGCGGCCGCGTCCGCGTCCGGCTACGCCGCTATTGCATCGCGAGAGGCAACTTGAGCGAGGGCGGCGACCTCGAGCTTCATCCCCGAAGACAAGCTCTCCCGCAAAGCGTTCGCACTTGTGGTCATGGCGGATGTGGTGCCAGGTAGGAGGACGATGCGCTATGGTGTGGAGGTTAGCTGGGCGTTGCCTCTTTAAGTAGCGCATTCCGGTGAGGCCAAGCATCCGGGTGCATCATTAAGTCACCGGAGTTGGTTCCTCGGGCACCGAGCCTCTTAACAACGACATATGAATGGACGACATGAATGCGGGCAGCTGGCGCCGGCTGGGAACGCACCGCGCGACGGCGCGAGGAACGAGGGTTTTGGTGTGCCAGGGTAGTCAGCTGCGGCCATGGCAACGTAGGAGATGCCCTTTGCTCACATGCGATCCCCGCATGTCATTGAAAAAGCAAGATGACCCGGCATTGTCTCAAGTCCAGAGGATGCAATTGGCCGTGCTCACTACAAAAAATACACTTCCGTGATGATACGTGTTTGTCACAGTAGGTCGCTTTTTTTGTCATGCATGTACATCCATGAAAAATTTATGACAGAATCAAGATAGTCATACCTGTGCTATCGTAGAAGTGTTCCATGACATTACCAAAATTACCATCACGGAAGTGTCCACTTCCATGACGATAAATCGCGCGTCACAGAAGTGCTTTCGTCAAGGGTGACCGACACATGGCATCCACCGTAACGGAACGCCGTTAAGCTATCGGTTCGGGTTTTGGATCCGATAACCCATTAACAGCCCCGACCAATGGGAAATTTCCACATGTAAAATTCTTATTGGCCGGACGAAACACATGTCAGCTCATCAGTAGGTCAGATAGGCGCCTATGATACGTCGACACGTGGCACGGCCCAATAGAGGCCCATTCCTGTGAAAAGGCCGGCCCGTTTGACTTGGTCAAAAGGTGGCGGGCCGGCCCATGGAAAGCCTGTTAACGGCCTGTTCGCATATAGCCCATTTACATCCCGCTAACCCAAGGCCCGTTACGCCCTATCCGAATTAGGCCCAGTAGCGTCATCTAGGCCATCCAATATGATTCCAGCCCATTTTCACTTCTGGCCCATGTATGGCCCATGACGTCTTTCGGCCCATATGAGGCCCTATGTAACTCTTGGCCTATTAACGACCCATGGTGAAACTGGCCCGTAATGAACAATGTATCACTTTACACCCGTTAACGGCCCGTGCTGAAACTGGCCCGTAATGAACAGTGTATCACTTTATACCCATTAATGGCCCATTATTCCGTTGGGCCGTTTCCAGCCCATGTTATCTTTCGGCCTTCTCAGAGCCCATTTATTCTTGGGCTCATTTCCAGCATTCGTTTACTTACGACCCGTTACTGTCATTTTCTGCTTGTGGGCCAAATTCAGCCCGTGGTTACAGTCGGCCCGTTTGTGGTCCGTTAATACGTTGGGCCGTTTTCATAGCGTCATCAAATACGGCCTATTAATGATGGCCCATTATGGTCGGCCCATGAATGGACGATTCAAACTCTAGCCCGTTTACGGCCATAATGCGGCCTGTTATTGGCCCATGTTTGGCCAATCGATCATACGGCCCGAATAAGGCCCATTAATGATACGGCCCGTAGAAGGCCCATTGTTTCTACGGCCCGTAGAAGGCCTACTGTTTCTACGGCCCGTAAAAGGCCCACTGTTTCTACGGCTCGTAGGAGGCCCAGTGTCGCTACAGTAAATATTAGCCCATGGTTATTGTGGCCTAGTTTTAAAAAATAGGTTATTGCAGCCACTAGTTAACCGCGGAAAAAGAACTGCAATGACTACAAGCAAACAAATAAACAAGACAACAAGGAAATAAATCAGCAAGCAACTAACGCTAGGCTATCATGGCTATTACACATATTACATCCACTGGGCATCAAAGTTTGCCACCAGTACAAATATAGGGAACAAAGTAGCATATCATATACACTGGCCGTCAAAATTGGCCACCAGTGCAAATAAACGCGGCAGCAAAACAAGAGCATAACTGAAACAACTTCAGAAGAGCTCAAGAAATGTTATCCTGGTTATCCACCATGCTGGCAATAAGCTTAGCAAGCTGATTAGCTTTGTCCTATTTGGCGCTAAAATCCTCTAACGCTTGCTGTTGCACCAGAAAGTATGCATCTGAATGCTCCAGGGACTTCCGCAGTCCTTCCGCTTCTTGTCGCAGCACAGCTAATCGATGTCTTTCAGCTCGTAGTTGAGACTCAAGAAACCGAACTGATTCAGACAGTGAGTTTGAATAGCTTGTGCAAGCGGTAGTGGCCAGTAACTCCAACACTAAACCAAGATAGGATGTGTCACTATCCTCAACCTTATCAGCATTACTTCCTTTACCGTTGCTTAATAAGGCACTCTTCCCCAATATTCTGTTAGCATTCTAAAAGAAGAAACAAGCAGACACATAACAAGTTTAGCATGTACTAGTATATGAAACTCATTTCGGTGAACCAGTTCATTAGTAAGGTGGACAGGATTAAACTACCAAGTCTTCTATTGCCAAGTACTAGTACATAATAAAAGCATCAAACAAACATATATCTATGTCCTATGGTAGCAATGGAATCTTAAATTAGAACAATTGTTCTTCAGGTTTAGGCACTTGTTCTACATGAACAGAGTACAGTAAGACGCAAGAATATAATACTTAAAAATAGAAAATGAGCTCATAGACCTTACCACATTCTTGGTTCGGGACCAGTACAGAACAAGGCGTTCTCAGTCATCGTCCAGTAAATGTGTCTCAGGAGAACGTAAGGGGATTTGATGAGTTTCTTTGTCGGTGAAGTACGTTTTCTTCAGGTAATTCCGATACTGCCGCCAAGCATTCTTGAAGATAGCAGAGGTATTAGCACAGGTTACCTCATCCTGAGTTTCCAAATGGGTCCTTCTCTATAGAGAAAAATGGGAAAATTTGTTGTATTATAACCATCATGGAGGTAGGATGTATGGGACGAAGCAAAGTAATTGCCATGAATAACATTACTTACACATAACTCCTGGACAAACACCTGCAACTGGCATTTTCCTTCATCTTCAGTATAATATTTCCAAGATGGGAAGATACGCACATATGATTTAACAACATCAAATGCGATAGATGCTAAACTACGACTAGCTGGTTGTGCTTCCTCCATAGGAATAGGCGTACTAACTGGTGGAGTTGGGGTTCGCCGTGATAGTACTAGCCCTTTGGGTGTTGGAGCTGCCTTACTAACTGCTCTTGTTTGGGAGCTCTGTGGTGGAGATGGTGTTGTGTCAATAGGAACTGGGTTACTATCGGCTGGGGTTGGGGTAAGATTGGGTGAAGCTGGTTCTCTGTCCATCGTAGTAGGGGTACAATCTGCGAGAGTTTGGGTTATGTGTGGTAGGGCTGGTTCTTGTGCATGTATAACCGGGGTGCTATCTCCACCAAGAGGTAGCATTGTTTTATTTGAAGACCGTGTTTTTAGTCCGCTAGATACTGGCATCACCCGCTCCAATTCAAATGGCTGATAAACAGGAAACATAGTTGAATGTACAGACATTGTATGAGAGACAAATGCAATAGATAGTGTGGAAAAAAGAGGGCATGAAATAGTTGACATGTATATTGTTTAACTAAAACGGATAGCATGACATAATTTCACATATATGATGTCTATCTAAACTGGATAGCATAGCATAACATAATTCAAAGATATGATGAACAACTAAACAGGATCGCATGACATAATTCACCTACATGTTATCTAAGTAATCAGGATCGCATCATTTAATTCACATATGTGATTTATATGGTAAATAGAGGGCATTCGATATGATGTCTGAACTAAGAACATGGTGTTGAATATTGTGTATATGATGTCTAAACTATGCAATGCAAGACACCGTATGCATGATATGAGCAGTATAACCGTGCCAAGTTAGAGCATACACCTCAGCGGGGGAATAGGACTGGTCATCTGTCTCTGAATCCATCTCTGAGGAGCTATCGGGACCCAACAAGAGATCTGCTTCGACAGGTAGCACTGTCTGCTCTGAAGGCCTTGTTTTCACTCCAGATTTTTCCATCTCCCACCCAAATGGCTGATTCACATGAAGAGTAGTTTAATGTACACACATTGTCGACAAATGGAAATGTAATGAAGAAAAGGATGGGCAAGATATCATTCAAATATATGATGCCTGGTTAAATAGGATAGCATTGCATATTTCACATATATTATGGCTGGCTAAAAGACATGAGACTGCATAATTCCCATATATGATATAGAAACTAAATAGGTGGCATTACAGAACATGTCTAAACTAAGCAGATGACATATATGATGTCAAAAGTAGGCACTGCAAGGCAACATATGCATGATATGACTAACATCATCATGCCAAGGTAGAGCAAACACCTTGGGGAGTAAATAGGAGTGGTCAGCGGCGTCCGAATCCGCCTTGGAACAGATATCTTCCTCTGGATTACAATCTGGAGAGGGGTGGGGAGGGTTTGCCATTGAACCCACCATGGAGCGATGTCTGCATGACATTGTATTGCCGCACAAAACTCTTCTCTTTTTCTCTACATGTTCAGCATGACTGTGTACAATATCTGGCATGCATACGAAAAAAATATGGTGAGATTATGTAAGGAGAGCATGCAGAAATTTAGAGTGATGGTAACAACCAGTGGATCGATGTTTTTCCGTTGAACCAAAATAGCCCTAATGGATCGACGTGAATGTATAGTAATAAGTGATGCAACAAGTGTACAACCTTGTTGTCGTAGCCGTGTCGACCTCAGCATCATTGGGTTGGTCGCTGAAGCAGTTGAGGCAGAGGTGGTTGTCGGAGGTGTGGAGGAAGATCTAAGGAATCTATAGACGGCGTCCAGGGCACTGCTCTATTGCGATGGATCGTTCTGTCGTTGGAGCAGCTCCGGTGAGTCGTAAGACGTCAAGGCTGAAGCAGCACAAGACAGACATCGTCAATCTCAAGTGGGATTCTAATAGCATCTCCAATAGATGATGTAAAATGGATGTAAAATTAACATCACCAAAAACTACCTGACTACAACAGGTGAGGTAAAAACTGTTGACTCTGAACTTAACTGTCGAAACTGAAATTTACTGTAGAATCTGAATGCTACTGTCAAAACTGAACGCAATGGTAGCAGAGAGGCACTTGCCATGTAGTTTAGGGAGGGTCTGTAGTTCATCTTCAACCTGCACCCCCCTGAGCCGCCAGCCACCACCGGCTGAACCGCCGGCCCCAGCGCCGCCTCGCCGCCCCGAAACAACTCGCCACCGCCGCCCCGGCCAGCCCACTAGGCCCCCCGCCCCCACCCTGAACCCTAAGATAGATAGTGGGGTACCTCTCCGGCGAGCCCCCGTCCCCGCTGCGGGTGGTTCTTCCTTAACTCCGGCGAGCCCCCCCAACCCCTGAAAATCGACTGACCCAAAAGTCAATTCAGTTGACTGAAGTGTGGCTTAATCGGAGCAGACCAGCAGCGCGAGCAAGGGGGAGAGCAGCAGCAGCAGCAGCAGCTAGGCGAGCGGGCGATCGAGCGAGAGTCGGAGCAGCAGCAGTAGATCCAGCTGGTATGGCCGCTGCCGCCGAAGGGGCCTCGCACTGGGGGAGAGCCGCCGTGGAGATGTCTCCTGTGGCGCCGGCTTCAAGGTAGCCGCTCCATGGGGGTGCGGGATGGAGCATCATCGGCGCCGGGAGGTCGAGTTAAGGAGAAGGTGCGATGCGATGAGTGTACAACCTATTTGGTGGCGCCGAGTAGGCCTCGGCTTCGTCCGAGGAGTCGGTGAGGATGCTGCGGTTCCGGTGGAGCAGGTTAAGGCGGCGCTGTGGCGATGGAGCAGCCGTGATAGATGCTACGTGTTGAGCTTGCCTTGGTTTTCCCCGAAGAGGAAGGGATGATGCAGCAGAGTAGTGTAAGTATTTCCCTTAGTTTTTGAGAACCAAGGTAACAATCCAGTAGGAGCCCATGCTGAAGTCCCTCGTACCTGCACAAAGCGATAGCTACTCGCAACCAACGCGATTAGGGGTTGTCAAGCCCTTCACGGTCACTTACGAGAGTGAGATCTGATAGATATAATATTTTTGGTATTTTTGGTATAAAGATGCAAAGCAAAAAGTAAAAGCAAAATAAAAAGCAAAGCAAGATTAAAGTAATGGAGATTGATATGTTGATAATAGACCCGGGGGCCATAGGTTTCACTAGTGGCTTCTCTCAAGAGCATAAGTATTCTACGGTGGGTGAACAAATTACTGTTGAGCAATTGACAGAATTGAGCATAGTTATGAGAATATCTAGGTATGATCATGTATATAGGCACCATGTCCGTGACAAGTAGATCGAAACGATTCTGCATCTACTACTATTACTCCACTCATCGACCGCTATCCAGCATGCATCTAGAGTATTAAGTAAAAAACAGAGTAACGCCTTAAGCAAGATGACATGATGTAGAGAGATAAATTCATGCAATATGAAATAAACCCCATCTTGTTATCCTCGATGGCAACGATACAATACGTGCCTTGCTTCCCCTTCTGTCACTGGGTAAGGACACCGCAAGATCAAACCCAAAGCTAAGCACTTCTCCCATGGCAAGAACTACCAATCTAGTTGGCCAAACCAAACGGATAATTCGAAGAGACTTGCAAAGATAACCAATCATACATAAAAGAATTCAGAGAAGATTCAAATATTATTCATAGATAGACTTGATCATAAACCCACAATTCATCGGTCTCAACAAACACACCGCAAAAAGAAGATTACATCGAATAGATCTCCACAAGAGAGGGGGAGAACTTTGTATTGAGATTCAAAGAGAGAGAAGAAGCCATCTAGCTACTAACTATGGACCCGAAGGTCTGAGGTAAACTACTCACACTTCATCAGAGAGGCTATGATGATGTAGAAGCCCTCCGTGATGACGGCCCTCTTCCGGCGGAGCTCTGAAACAGGCCCCAAGATGGGATCTCGTGGATACAGAAAGTTGCGGCGGTGGAATTAGGTCTTTGGCTCCTGTTCTGATAGTTTGGGGGTACGTGGATATATATAGGAGGAAGAAGTACGCTCGAGGAGCAACGAGGGGACCATGAGGCCGGGGGCGCGCCCTAGGGGGGGGGGCTGCGCCCCCCACCCTCGTGACCGCCTCTTTTGTTGCTTGGAGCAGGGTCCAAGTCTCCTGGATCACGTTCGGTGAGAAAAATCACGTTCCCGAAGATTTTTTTCCGTTTGATATTCCGTTTATCTGAAACACTGAAATAGGCAAAAAAAATAGCAATTCTAGGCTGGGCCTCTGGTTAATAGGTTAGTCCCAAAAATAATATAAAAGTGGAAAATAAAGCCCAATATAGTCCAAAACAGTAGATAATATAGCATGGAGCAATCAAAAATTATAGATACGTTGGAGACGTATCACGCATCCCCAAGCTTAATTCCTGCTCGTCCTCGAGTAGGTAAATGATAAAAAGAAATTTTTTGATGCGGAGTGCTACTTGGCATAATTTCAATGCAAATCTTCTTAATTGTGGTATGAATATTCAGATTAGAAAGATTCAAGACAAAAGTTTATATTGACATAAAAAATAATAATACTTCAAGCATACAATAAAGCAATTATGTCTTCTCAAAATAACATGGCCAAAGAAAGTTATCCCTACAAAATCATATAGTCTGGCTATGCTCCATCTTCACCACACAAAGTATTCAAATCATGCACAACCCCAATGACAAGGCAAGCAATTGTTTCATACTCTAACTTTTTCAAAACTTTTTCAATCTTCACGCAATACATGAGCGTGAGCCATGGACATAGCACTATAGGTGGAATAGAATGGTGGTTGTGGAGAAGACAAAAAGGAGAAGATGGTCTCACATCAACTAGGCATATCAATGGGCTATGGAGTTGCCCGTCAATAGATATCAATGTGAGTGAGTAGGGATTGACATGCAACGGATGCACTAGAGCTATAAATGTATGAAAGCTCAACAAAAGAAGCTAGTGGGTGTGCATCCAACTTGCTTGCTCACGAAGACCTAGGGCAATTTTGAGGAACCCATCATTGGAATATACAAGCCAAGTTCTATAATGAAAAATTCCTACTAGTATATGAAAGTGACAACATATGAGACTCTCTATATGAAGAACATGGTGCTACTTTGAAGCACAATATATGAGACTCGCTATATCATGGTGCTACTTTGAAGCACAAGTGTGGAAAAAGGATAGTAGAATTGCCCCTTTTTATTTATTTTCTTTTTTTGGGCCTTCTTTTTTTTCTTTGGCCTTTCTCTTTTTTTATTGGGACAATGCTCTATTGAATGATGATCATCACACTTTTATTTATTTACAACTCAATGATTACAACTCGATTCTAAAACAAAGTATGGCTCTATATGGATGCCTCCGGCGGTGTATCGGGATATGCAATGAATCAAGAGTGACAAGTATGAAGAAATTATGAACGGTGGCTTTGCCACAAATACTATGTCAACTACATGATGATGCTACGCAATATGACAATGATGAATGTGTCATGATGAACTAGATGGTGGAAAGTTGCATGGCAATATATCTCGGAATGGCTATGGAAATGCCATAATAGGTAGGTATGGTGGCTGTTTTGAGGAAGGTATATGGTAGGTGTATGATACCGGCGAAAGGTGCGCGGTATTAGAGAGGCTAGCAAAGGTGGAATGGTGAGAGTGCGTATAATCCATGGACTCAGCATTAGTCATAAAGAACTCATATACTTATTGCAAAAATCTAGAAGTTATCAAAGCAAAGTATTATGCGCATGCTCCTAGGGGGATAGATTGGTAGGAAAAGACCATCGCTCGTTCCCGACCGTCACTCATAAGGAAGACAATCAATAAATAAATCATGCTCCGACTTCGTTACAGAACGGTTCACCATACGTGCATGCTACGGGAATCACAAACCTTAACACAAGTATTCTTTAAATTCACAACTACTCAACTAGCATGACTTTAATATTATCACCTCCATATCTCAAAACAATTATCATGCTTCAATCTTTTCTTAGTATTCAACACACTCAAAAGAAAGTTTCACAAATCTTGAATACCAAGCATATTATTATTAAGCAAATTACCATGCTACTAAGAGACTCTCAAAATAATTTAAGTGAAGCATGAGAGATCAATAGTTTCTTTAAAACGAATCCACCACCATGCTCTAAAAGATCTAAGTGAAGCACATAGAGAAAAATTATAACACTCAAAAGATATAAGTGAAGCACATAGAGCAAAACTACTACGCTCAAAAGATATAAGTGAAGCACATAGAGTATTCTATCAAATTTTAATTCATGTATGGCTCTCTCAAAAGGTGTGTACAGCAAGGATGATTGTGGCATACTAAGACACAAAGACACAAATAATACAAGACACTCCAAGCAAAACACATATCATGTTGGTGAATAAAAATATAGTTCCAAGTAAATTACCGATGGAAGTGGACGAAAGAGGGGATGCCTTCCAGGGGCATCCCCAAGCTTTGACTTTTTGGTGTCCTTAGATTATCTTAGGGGTTACATGGGCATCCCAAGCTTAGGCTCTTGCCACTCCTTGTTCCATGATCCATCAAAAGAATTCACCCAAAACTTGAAAACTTCACAACACAAAACTCAAAATAGAAAACTCGTGAGCTCCGTTAGCGAAAGAAAACAAAAGACCACTTCAAGGTAATGTAATGAACTCATTCTTTATTTTTATTGGTGTTAAACCTACTGTATTCCAACTTCTATATGGATTATAAACTATTTTACTAGCCATATATTCATCAAAATAAGCAAACAACACACGAAAAACAGAATCTGTCAAAAACAGAACAGTCTGTAGTAATCTGTAGCTAGCGCAAGATCTGGAATCCCAAAAATTCTAAAATAAATTGCTGGACGTGAGGAATTTATATATTAATCATCTGAAAAAATAATTAACTAAATATCACTCTTCAAATAAAAATAACAGCAGTTCTCGTGAGTGCTAAAGTTTCTGTTTTTTACAGCAAGTTCAACAATACTTTCCCCAAGTCTTCCCAACGGTTCTACTTGGCACAAACACTAATTAAACACAAAAAACACAACCAAAACAGAGGCTAAATAATTTATTAATTACTAAACAGGAGCAAAAGGCAAGAAATAAAAATAAAATTGGGTTGCCTCCCAACAAGCGCTATCGTTTAACGCCCCTAGCTAGGCATAAAAGCGAGGATAGATCTAGGTATTGCCATCTTTGGTTTTAGAGAGAAAGAGAGCAAACTTGTTATATATGGAATTAATCTTTCTATTTTGACAAAGTACATTTCCATTAATGGTAGAAGAACGATTAAGTATGTTACGGAAATTGGCATCTAGGCTAGCTTTTATCTCTTTAATAGATTCGTTTTGGTAAGAAAGCAAGTGAGATGTAATTTCAGTTTTCTCATTAATAGGGTGCCCAAATATAGTTTTCATCCTCTCATAGGTATCAATGGGGTCCCCTTCAAGAAAACCCCCCTCGAAAATAGAATCTAAGATTTGTTTGAAAGAAGCGGGTAACCCAACATAAAAGCTTTTCAAGTAAACCTCAATTTGATATTGGGGTACATAGCTAGCCCGAATCCTTAACAGCCTATCCCAAGCATCTTTCAAAGATTCATCAAGTAAATAACGAAAAATTCCAGAATCATCTTCATCAAAATTACTAAGGTTCTCATTGATAACTCCGGCAAGTTGTTCTATAGCATTCCGATTTATGAGTTTAGATAAGATAGCGGGATTGTCTAAAGCACTAGAACTTGGGAGAGAACCCCCCCAACTCTTTTTGGTTCTGACATGGCGAGGGAAAATAGGCAAATAGAGAGGGAGGATAGGGAGAGAGAGAGGGCGAATAAAACGGCAATGGTGAATTGGGGGAGAGGAAAACGAGAGGCAAATAGCAAATAATGTAATGCGAGAGATAGGGATTGTGATGGGTACTTGGTATGTTGACTTTTTGCGTAGACTCCCCGGCAACGGCGCCAGAAATCCTTCTTGCTACATCTTGAGCTTGCGTTGGTTTTCCCAGAAGAGGAAGGGATGATGTAGTAGAGTAGCGTAAGTATTTCCCTTAGTTTTTGAGAACCAAGGTATCAATCCAGTAGGAGCCCATGCTCAAGTCCCTCGTACCTGCACAAAGCGATAGCTACTCGCAACTAATGCGATTAGGGGTTGTCAAGCCATTCACGGTCACTTACGAGAGTGAGATCTGAAAGATATAATATTTTTGGTATTTTGGTATAAAGATGGAAAGTAAAAAAGTAAAAGCAAAATAAAAAGCAAAGCAAGATTAAAGTAATGGAGATTGATATGATGATAATAGACCCGGGGGCCATAGGTTTCACTAGTGGCTTCTCTCAAGAGCATAAGTATTCTACGGTGGGTGAACAAATTACTATTGAGCAATTGACAGAATTGAGCATAGTTATGAGAATATCTAGGTATGATCATGTATATAGGCATCACATCCGTGACAAGAAGATCGAAACGATTCTGCATCTACTACTATTACTCCACTCATCGACCGCTATCCAGCATGCATCTAGAGTATTAAGTTAAAAACAGAGTAACGCCTTAAGCAAGATGACATGATGTAGAGAGATAAATTCATGCAATATGAAATAAACCCCATCTTGTTATCCTCGATGGCAACGATACAATACATGCCTTGCTGCCCCTTCTGTCACTGGGTAAGGACACCGCAAGATCGAACCCAAAGCTAAGCACTTCTCCCATGGCAAGAACTACCAATCTAGTTGGCCAAACCAAACAGATAATTCGAAGATACTTGCAAAGATAACCAATCATACATAAAAGAATTCAGAGAAGATTCAAATATTATTCATAGATAGACTTGATCATAAACCCACAATTCATCGGTCTCAACAAACACACCGCAAAAAGAAGATTACATCGAATAGATCTCCACAAGAGAGGGGGAGAACTTTGTATTGAGATTCAAAGAGAGAGAAGAAGCCATCTAGCTACTAACTATGGACCCGAAGGTCTGAGGTAAACTACTCACACTTCATCGGAGAGGCTATGATGATGTAGAAGCCCTCCGTGATGACGGCCCTCTTCCGGCTGAGCTTCGGAACAGGCCCCAAGATGGGATCTCGTGGATACAGAAAGTTGCGGCGGTGGAATTAGGTTTTTGGCTCATGTTCTGATAGTTTGGGGGTACATGGATATATATAGGAGGAAGAAGTATGCCTCTTTTGTTCCTTGGAGCAGGGTCCAAGTCTCCTGGATCACGTTCGGTGAGAAAATCACGTTCCCGAAGATTTTATTCCGTTTGGACTCCGTTGGATATTCCGTTTATCTGAAACACTGAAATAGGCAAAAAAACAACAATTCTGGGCGGGGCCTCCGATTAATAGGTTAGTCCCAAAAATAATATAAAAGTGGAAAATAAAGCCCAATATAGTCCAAAACAGTAGATAATATAGCATGGAGAAATCAAAAATTATAGATACATTCAAGACGTATCAATAGACGAGGCGATCGTCGGAGCATCTCCTTGGAGGTGGAGGACGGGGCGGCTGAACCGGCGGGACGGCGAGATGGACGACGGATCCTCATCCGGGGAGGTGGACGAGGGCCGTCGAGCTGTTGCGGTGGACGACGTCGTCGGGGAAGAGGCTCCGGTTGGGCAGCGGTGACGTGGCGGACGGAGGAGGGTGGGGTTTCGCGGCTGGAGCGGAGAGGTTATGGCGGCCTAGGTTTTCAAATGGGGAAAAGGGGGCGATGCGAGGGGGTGTAAGCTTGACTTATGTCACGCCCTCGATGCGGCTATATCTCCCACGTGTCGAAGCACGACTTAGAGGCATAACCGCATTGAAAGCAATGTCGCAAGTGAGGTAATCTTCACACAACCCATGTAATACATAAGGGAAAGAGATACATAGTTGGCTTACAATCGCCACTTCACACAATTACATGAATAAAGCATTAGATCATCCAGATACAATCAAGGTCCGACTACGGAACCAAAATAAAAGAAGACTAGCCCAAAAGCTACACAGATCCCCGATTGACCCCAACTGGGCTCCACTACTGATCAACTAGAACGAAATAACACAAAGGACAAGATCTTCATCGAGCTCCTCCTGGAGCTTGGTTGCATCATCTGCACGGTTCAACGGCACCTGCAAGCAGGTTTTCAAAGTATCTGTGAGCCACGGGGACTCAGCAATCTCACACCCTCGCGATCAAGACTATTTAAGCTTATGGGTAAGGTAAAGGTATGATGTGGAGCTGCAGTAAGCGACTAGCATATATGGTGGCTAACCTATTCGCAAAAGAGAGCGAGGAGAGAAGGCAAAAGCACGGTCGAGAAACTATGATCAAGAAGTGATCCTAGAACAACCTACGTCAAACATAACTCCAACACCGTGTTCACTTCCCGGACCCCGCCGAGAAGAGACCATCACGGTAACACACGCGGTTGATGTATTTTAATTAAGGTCCACTTCAGGTTTTCTACAACCGGACATTAACAAATTCCCATCTGCCCATAACCGCGGGCATGGCTTTCGAATGTTCAAACCCTGCAGGGGTGTCCCAACTTAGCACATCAGAAGCTCTCACGGTCAATGAAGGATATTCCTTCTAGCGGGAAGACCCGATCAGACTCGGAATCCCGGTTACAAGACATTTCGACAATGGTAAAACAAGACCAGCAAAGCCGCCCGATGCGCCGACATCCTGATGGGAGCTGCACATATGCCGTTCTCAGGGCAACACTGGATAGGTCAAGCTACGAGTAAAACCAGCCCTCAAGTTTCCCCGAGGTGGCCCCGCAGGCTGCCCATTTCGGACCAACACTTCGATAAGCACTGGCCCGGGGGGTTAAAATATAGATGACCCTTGGGCTGGCCTAACCCAAGGGAAAAAGAGGCTAGGTGGCGAATGGTAAAACCAAGGTTGGGACTTGCTGGAGGAGTTTTATTCAAAGCGAACTGTCAAGGGGTTCCCATTATAACCCAACCGCGTAAGGAACGCAAAATCCGGGAACATAACACCGATATGACGAAAACTAGGGCGGCAAGAGTGGAACAAAACACCAGGCATAAGGCCGAGCCTTCCACCCTTTACCATGTATATAGATGCATTAATTAAATAAGATATATTGTGATATCCCAACAAGTAAACATGTTCCAACAAGGAACAACATCTCCATGTTCCAACAAGGAACAAACTTCAATCTTCACCTGCAACTAACAACGCTATAATAGGGGCTGAGCAAAGCGGTAACATAGCCAAACAACGGTTTGCTAGGACAAGGTGGGTTAGAGGCTTGGTTTAACAATATGGGAGGCATGATAAGCAAGTGGTAGGTATCGCAACATATGCATAGCAAAAGAGCGAGCAACTAGCAAGCAAAGATAGAAGTGATTTCGAGGGTATGGTCATCTTGCCTGAAATCCCGCAAGGAAGAAGAACGAGTCCATGAAGAAGACAAACGGACGTAGTCGAACGGTTCCTCACAAACACGACGTTACCGGAACCAACCCGAAGAAGCAACACCGGAAAGAAGCAAACAACATAGTAAAAAAACCACCACATAATCATGGAATGATGCACAATCAAGTATGATGCATGTCCGTGTTTAAAGAGGCATGGCATGGCAAAATGCACAAGCAATCCTACAACTTAAGTGGAGCTCAATATGCAACGAGTTGCATATTGACGGAACACGACATCAATTATTTAGTTCACTCTCGGTTAGGTACTCAACAAATTTAAATGTTGTTAAACATGGCAAGAGGTGAGGCAAAAGAGAACTACACATTTAAGCAAGTTTAAATGAGGCCGGAAACAACAAAAACAATTCTGGTAAAACCCCATATGCATATTTTAAGGTTTGTACTGTTCTTCCCTAAACAAAATTTTATAGTTATTGAACACGCAAAAAAAGTACACCATGTTAAACTAGGCATTTTTCCACCCCATTTACATATAAAGATTATTAAATTCCGAGTTACGGTTATTTAGTTACGAAATAAAGCATTTTAGCATGGCATAGGAGCAAATTTAATCAAACATAATTTTAAACATCTCAAACATGCATGAAAGTTGGATATTGTGAAACTAGATGAAATTCTAATCAGGTTACATATATAAATTGTTTAGATCCGATGCACGGTTGTGAAGTTATTAAATGAATGATCATGAAGGGATTTTCTGCAAAACAACCGTCTCAGGAATATTAGCTAAATTCGTCCCGAGGAAAAAATACAACATGGGCCGAATCCTGTTGGCCCAATAGGAAGAGGGGATTTGGAGGGCGGCTCACATCGGCCTTGAGGCCGAATCCGGCTGGCGCTGTGGAACTGGGCCGGGGCGAACTGGCCTTGGCGGTGGAGGCCCATGGCGAAGACGAGACAGGGGAGCGCTGGCGCGGTCGTCGTCCTCCCCACGATGCGAGACGAGCCAGCTGTGTGGTTCTCCGACGAGGGCAGCATGGGATGAAGCGGAGGCCGGATATCGGAGCGGGAGGCGGATCCGAGGCGGGGGACGCCAGATCCGGCGAATACGGACGACGCCGGAAGCTGGGCGGCAGCGAGGAACTCCGAGCGGTGGCGCTGTTTATGACCACACAGAGAGAGAGAGAGAGAGAGAGAGAGAGAGAGCAAGCTATAAGGGAAGGAGGAATAGAAACGGAGGAAGGGAGGAGCTGGCAGCCGGGAACGCGACCTGGGCGACGTCGCGGAGCAGGGGTCGCTGGCGATGCGGTGGGCTCCGATGGCCGGCGGGTCTTGCCGGAGCATCGAGCGGCGGCCTCCCGCCCGATCCATATCGGATCGAGGAGGTGCAGCGGGAGTGAGCAGGCGCTGACTCGGGATCGGGCGGGCTTCCCAGGGCCCGATCCAGGTCCTGGCGGGCCCGCGGGCTTCACGGTGGCGCGGGGTGACCAGGGACGACATGGAGGCAGGGGATTGGGCCCTGGGCGGCGGCGCTGGTGGCAGCTCGCCCGCTGGGACAGTGCCAAGTGGCGGCGGGGGGTTCAGGTGGCGCGGAAAACAAGGTGGAGGTGGGAGCTGGTGGCGCGCTGAATATGAGGAGGGATTGTCTGGTGCCAAAAATGGAAGGGGTTTTCCATTTATAGGCAGGGATGGCTAGGGTTTGGGTTTAGGGGGGTTTTGGGAGTGTTTCGGAGCCCCCGATGGCATCTGACGGTCCGGAGCGGAGGGGGGTTTAGGTGGGCTGCATGTGGGTTGTGAAAAGAGGTTGGGCTGAGATGAGAGGAGAGGAGTGCAGCCCGACAACTGTTTCCAGAGACCGAAAATGTCTGACGTTTTGATCGACTAAAATGTCACTATAGTTTAATGGTTGGGCTATCAAACGAACTCTGAATGCGATGAAACTTGACAGGCGGTCTATCTACACTATAATAAGACCACACGTCAACTTTCAAACCAATCCGAGAACATTTTCCGGCCACTTGTAAAATAATATTTCGGACATGCCGTGGGCGCGTGCAAGTGTGGTTGGGCTCAGAACAGACAACGGACGGAATGAGGAGAACCCGGACGGATGCAAGTTTTCGAAAACATGCAGATGCAATGCGGATGATGACATGGCAAGATGCAACATGCAAGCGAATGACAAGGCAACAACATCGAATAACTGGAAGACACCTGGCACATCGGTCTCGGGGCGTCACAACACTCCACCACTACAAAAGGATCTCGTCCCGAGATCTAGAATGGCACCGGAGGGAAAACGGAAGAGAAAGAGAAGAGGTAAAACTAAGTTGCTTCTTTGACAAACGAGTGAGACCAAAGAACCTTCAAAAGGTTGAGCAAAATGAAAGAAAGAAAGCAATAGAGAAGAACAAAGTTGAAAGCACTCCGTTAAGAAAGAGGAACAAGGAAGAATAAATTCGAACAGCACTCCGGTTGAGAAGGGATGCAAGACTTTATAAGATGAAAAGAACTAGAAGAGAAGACACAACACTCCGGTTAGTTGAATAAGCACAGGAAAGAACACGATCCTGACAAAAACAGAAGATGGTTGAAGAGAGCAACATCACAATGCCTCCGGAACAAAAGTAAGAATGGAATGAACGAAGGGAATAAAAACGAGAGCATGCTTACAACAAATGCTAGAACGGATTTGTTGGAAAACCAACAACGAAAAGAATAAGATTGATATGGTCTTATGGAATACATCTCCAATTATGAGGTGACAACCTGCCACTCACGGAAAAAAGAATTGGATTGATAAGAACAAGGGGATGAGAAACTTATTTCACCAGGAGGATAAATGAAGAACTTGGTTCATTTATAAGCACCGTAAATAGCCACAATCCTTAGGGAAAGCTTTAGGTGAAATATAACCCAAGATAACTCCAATGAAAAGGTTGATGGATTTAAAATATCTCATTCTTGATAACTTGTGACTCACGAAGCACGAAGGGAAATCATCAAGAATGACATAATGCCACCTCCAATGGTACGGTAGAAAGAATTGCACTCTGGATTAGAAGATGAAGAAAAACTTGAGCTCCTTAGAAAAAAATGTTGATGAACACTTCGAGAAGGAATTAAATCCTTGAAGACCCACCATGTTGAGCCTTCGTGAAAAACTCCGGTAAAAAGAATGATCAAACAAAATGGAGGATGAAAAGAATAAGGTTGAAGCCTTGCAATGATTTAAATGAATCTCCGTGGAGATGTAATTTTTTTTTAAAAGGTTGGAACTCCGGGAAAAGAGAAGATGAAACAATTTAAATCAGGAATTTGATGAGCCTCCGGAATAGGGAATTAATCACTTGGGTGAATCAAGAATAAGAATTATGTTATGCTCATGCTTCACCAATTAAATTGATGACAATCAATTGCTTTGGCATACTACTTATTCTCGTAGAAAGAATTAAGATAGATATATCACAAATTTGAGAAGGTCTTCAATGATCCACCGGAAGGATTTGAAAAGCAAGAAAGCATAGATATGATACACGAAGGAAGAAAACTCTTGAACAAACCACCATAAGAATTGAAAAATAACGATTAAAACATGAAGAAACACCGGGAAGAATTAGCAATTAAACGAAGATGCTTGAGAGAGTTTAAATGCAAGTGAACGAAAAAACACGAGTTGATTAGAGGATATTTGAATGATGCCCCGGTAAGATTTGGCGAACGAGAGCTGAAAGCTGAAAATGGATAAACCCGAAATGATGGCCTTCGGATAAACAAACTAAAAAAACTCTTGAAATGCTCCGGATAGGTGAAAAGAGTTCTCACAATCAAAAACAATTATGAAAGGATGGCGGCAAGCTAGCATCATGAATCTTGAAAAGAATGGAGCAAGATTGAGAGAAAAATCTTCTTCGGTCTTCAAATTCAGAGAATGACGATGAGAAACAACACCATAAATTATTAAGGCACACCGGAATGAAGAATGGAAAAGTTGAGCCAATGATGAAAAGAATTTGAAAGATCTTGGAGAAACACATCTGACTGATGATAATTCATTCTTACGTCAAACTTTAGAAGATTTGAGAAAAACTCCGGTAAAGTAAGAAGAGTCAGGTAAGATCCTGGGAAAAGACCTGTGGGTTAGGGCCCACTCAAAAGAAACACCGTAGAACGATTTACAAGAGAGAATGCACCGGTAAGATTTAACTGGCTAGAATGAGATTACAACCTCGAAAGAATTTGAACGAATGCAGAGTGGAAACATGAACCTTCGAGATATCTTTAGCTCTCCGGAACAATTGAATAGCAAGCGGGGAAGGTTAAGAGGTGCACCGGCATAAAAAAACATTGGGCAAAAGAAAAGACTATGCTCAATACCAAAGTTTGAATTGAATCCACCGGAGAAGAAAAGAATGAAGAATGACGAACGAGTAGAGCATCTTCAAGAGAACCACCGTGTAGGAACATGAAGGAAAAGAATGGAGAGACCTCCATTGATAAAATGGATAGTTGGAAAAGAAATCTGGGTCCTCGAAGAAAAAGGGTGGGAGGGTGGGAAAAACAAAGGCAACTTGGGGACGGATGAAACAAACACCGTTGAGAAGAACTGATACTTGATCTTTCAGATGTTGTAATGATCGGATCCACTTGGAGAGAAGCACGGTTAAAAAGGATTGACATGACAAACTCAATGATCGAGAAGGATTATTGTTCACACCGGGGTATGAGACACCGCTTAGGAAAAGGTATGAAATCAACATTTGACTTCGAAGCAACTTGAATACCACAACTCAAAACAAAACAAAGGATTGGCTTGCAGAATAAGCCGGAACAAACATATGATAGAGATTTTGTCCGAAGTTTTCGTGGTGGGGCCTACACGGGCTCGGTCGTACAGCACCATCATGTACAAGGCAGTGCACATGAAATACGAAGCGTCCCCGAGTCGGCATAGCCAAGGACTCTTTAATACACAACGAGACCACTGTAAAACCAACCATGGATAGGCGGACCACTAGACGTCAAACCCCAACTTCATATCATATATCTGTCGGAAAGATATCCTAAGAGCTACTTGAATTCCCACTTATAAACTCCTGAAATTTTCCGGTTATGCAATCAGGTGTTGGGGATACAGGGGAAGCATAATATCTCACCCAAAACTAACAAATCCTGCATCCAGCTGTGTCCATCCTTCCACACATAACCAAGAAACCTTCGGAAATCATTTACCTCAACCTTCGAAAAGCATCCGTTATACGAGTTATGGCAATACTCCCGAACTCCCGCCCCAGTACTGGGTGGCGTTGAGGTTATCTCACCAACAACTGCATAAAAGAGATTTTCGATGTCGGCGAAACTAAACTCAGGTATTCCAGAATTGCAACGATAAAATTGTGACGACAACACCTCGGAGCTCAACTCCCCGGGACACTGCCACAACCCCTAAATGTCAGGAGGCACCAAGAACAATGTTCTCATCACAAAACCATCGAAACGATTCCAAGATACCCGCGTGAACCTAAATTTTTTTTAGTGAAATTTGAGAAGAGAAGAGTCAAAACTCTACGTCAGGATGCCTCACGAGAGCGATGAAGGGACTGGGGAGTAAAAAGAATTCCTATCTCTCTGATATATAATCCTAAATGACTCAAAACATTTCTAGACTCAATAACGCCAGCGATTCGATCAAGCAGGGGGCACCTAAGGTCGGGGAAGGCTCTGATACCAACTTTTCACGCCCTCGATGCGGCTATATCTCCCACGTGTCGAAGCACAACTTAGAGGCATAACCGCATTGAAAGCAATGTCGCAAGTGAGGTAATCTTCACACAACCCATGTAATACATAAGGGAAAGAGATACATAGTTGGCTTACAATCGCCACTTCACACAATTACATGAATAAAGCATTACATCATCCAGATACAATCAAGGTCCGACTACGGAACCAAAATAAAAGAAGACTACCCCAAAAGCTACACAGATCCCCGATCGACCCCAACTGGGCCCCACTACTGATCAACTAGAATGAAACAACACAAAGTACAACATCTTCATCGAGCTCCTCCTTGAGCTTGGTTGCGTCATCTGCACGGTTCAACGGCACCTGCAAGCTGGTTTTCAAAGTATCTGTGAGCCACGGGGACTCAGCAATCTCACACCCTCGCGATCAAGACTATTTAAGCTTATGGGTAAGGTAAAGGTATGATGTGGAGCTGCAGCAAGCGACTAGCATATGTGGTGGCTAACCTGTTCGCAAAAGAGAGCAAGGAGAGAAGGCAAAAGCACGGTCGAGAAACTATGATCAAGAAGTGATCCTAGAACAACCTACGTCAAACATAACTCCAACATCGTGTTCACTTCCCGGACCCCGCCGAGAAGAGACCATCACGGTTGATGTATTTTAATTAAGGTCAACTTCAGGTTTTCTACAACCGGACATTAACAAATTCCCATATGCCCATAACCGCGGGCACGGCTTTTGAAAGTTCAAATCCCTGCAGGGGTGTCCCAACTTAGCCCATCACAAGCTCTCATAGTCAACGAAGGATATTCCTTCTAGCGGGAAGACCCGATCAGACTCGGAATCCCAGTTACAAGACATTTCGACAATGGTAAAACAAGACCAGCAAAGCCGCCTGATGCGCCAACATCCTGATGGGAGCTGCACATATCTCGTTCTTAGGGCAACACCGGATAGGTCAAGCTGCGAGTAAAACCAGCCCTCAAGTTTCCCCGAGGTGGCCCCACAGGCGGCCCATTTCGGACCAACACTTAGACAAGCACTGGCCCGGGGGGGTTAAAATAAAGATGACCCTTGGGCTGGCCTAACCCAAGGGAAAAAGAGACTAGGTGGCGAATGGTAAAACCAAGGTTGGGCCTTGCTGGAGGAGTTTTATTCAAAGCGAACTGTCAAGGGGTTCCCATTATAACCCAACCGCGTAAGGAACGCAAAATCCGGGAACATAACACCGATATGGCGGAAACTAGGGCGGCAAGAGTGGAACAAAACACCAGGCATAAGGCCGAGCCTTCCACCCTTTACCAAGTATATAGATGCATTAATTAAATAAGATATATTGTGATATCCCAACAAGTAAACATGTTCCAACAAGGAACAACATATCCATGTTCCAACAAGGAACAAACTTCAATCTTAACATGGAACTAACAACGCTATAAGAGGGGCTGAGCAAAGCGGTAACATAGCCAAACAACAGTTTGCTAGGACAAGGTGGGTTAGAGGCTTGGTTTAACAATATGGGAGGCATGATAAGCAAGTGGCAGGTATCGCAACATAGGCATAGCAAAAGAGCGAGCAACTAGCAAGCAAAGATAGAAGTGATTTCGAGGGTATGGTCATCTTGCCTGAAATCCCGCAAGGAAGAAGAACGAGTCCATGAAGAAGACAAACGGACGTAGTCGAACGGTTCCTCACAAATGCGACGTTACCGGAACCAACCCGAAGAAGCAACACCGGAAAGAAACAAACAACATAGTAAACAACCACCACATAATCATGGCATGATGCACAATCAAGTATGATGCATGTCCGTGTTTAAAGAGGCATGGCATGGCAAAATGCACAAGCAATCCTACAACTTAAGTGGAGCTCAATATGCAACGAGTTGCATATTGACGGAACACCACATCAATTATTTAGTTCACTCTCGGTTAGGTACTCAACAAATTTAAATGTTGTTAAACATGGCAAGAGGTGAGGCAAAAGAAAACTACACATTTAAGCAAGTTTAAATGAGGCCGGAAACAACAACAAAAATTCCGGTAAAACCCCATGTGCATATTTTAAGGTTTGGTACTGTTCTGCCCTAAACAAAATTTTAGAGTTATTAAACATGCAAAACAAGTACACCATGTTAAACTAGGCATTTTCCACCCCATTTACATATAAAGATTATTAAATTCCGAGTTACGGTTATTTAGTTATGAAATAAAGCATTTTAGCATGGCATAGGAGCAAATTTAATCAAACATAATTTTAAACATCTCAAACATGCATGAAAGTTGGATATTGTGAAACTAGATGAAATTCTAATCAGTTTACATATATAAATTGTTTAGATCCGATGCACGGTTGTGAAGTTATTAAATGAATGATCATGAAGGGGTTTTCTACAAAACAATCGTCTCAGGAATATTAGCTAAATTCGTCCCGAGGAAAAAAACACTATATGGGCCGAATCCTGTTGGCCCAACAGGAAGAGGGGATTTGGAGGGCGGCTCACATCGGCCTTGAGGCCGAATCCGGCTGGCGCTGTGGAACTGGGCCGGGGCGAACTGGCCTTGGCGGTGGAGGCCCATGGCGAAGACGAGACAGGGGAGCGCTGGCGCGGTCGTCGTCCTCCCCACGATGCGAGACGAGTCGGCCGTGTGGTTCTCCGACGAGGGCAGCATGGGATGAAGCGGAGGCCAGAGATCGGAGCGGAGGCGGATCCGGCGCTGGGGATGCCAGATCCGGCGAATTCGGACGATGCTGGAAGCTGGGCGGCAGCGAGGAACTCCGAGCGGCAACGCTGTTTATGACCAGAGAGAGAGGGCAAGCTATAAGGGGAGGACGAATAGAAACAGAGGAAGAGAGGAGCTGGCGGCCGGGAACGCGACCTGGGCGACGTCGCGGAGTAGGGGTCGCCGGCGATGCGGTGGGCTCCGGTGGCCGGCGGGTCTTGCGGGAGCATCGAGCGGCGGCCTCCCTCCCGATCTAGATCGGATCGAGGAGGTGCAGCGGGAGCGAGCAGGCGCTGACTCGGGATCGGGCGGGCTTCCCAGGGCCCGATCCGGGTCCTGGCAGGCCTGCGGGCTTCGCGGCGGCGCGGGGTGACCAGGGACGACATGGAGGCGGGGGATTGGGCCCTGGGCGGCGGCGCTGGTGGCGGCTCGCCCACTGTGACAGCGCCAAGTGGCGGCGGGGAGTTCAGGTGGCGCGGAAAACAAGGTGGAGGTGGGAGAAGGCTAGTGGCGTGCTGAATACGAGGAGGGATTGTCTGCTGCCAAAAATGGAAGGGGTTGTCCATTTATAGGCAGGGATGGCTAGGGTTTGGGTTTAGGGGGGTTTTGGGAGCGTTTCGGAGCCCCCGATCGCGATCTGACGGTCCGGAACGGAGGGGGGTTTAGGTGGGCTGCAGGTGGGTTGTGAAAAGAGGTTGGGCTGAGATGAGAGGAGAGGAGTGCAGCCTGGCAACTGTTTCCGGAGACCGAAAACGTCCGACATTTTGACCGACTAAAATGTCACTATAGTTTAACGGTTGGGCTATCAAACGAACTCGGAATGCCATGAAACTTGACAGGCGGTCTATCTACACTATAATAAGACCACACATCAACTTTTTACCCAATCCGAGAACATTTTCTGGCCACTTGTAAAATAATATTTCGGATATGCCGCGGGCGCGTGCAAGTGTGGTTGGGCTCAGAACGGACAACTGACGGAACAAGGAGAACCCGGATGGATGCAAGTTTTTGAAAACATGCAGATGCAATGTAGATGATGACATGGCAAGATGCAACATGCAAGTGAATGACAAGGCAACAACATCGAATAACTGGAAGACACCTGGCACATCGGTCTCGGGGCGTCACAACTTAGGAACGCGCTTGTCCAAAATATAGGGTGTGTTAGAAAAGTACCCCCCACCGATTTGAACTAGCGGCCCTTTCGGCTCAGGGCTAGAAGGGGGATTTCATGTGTCGTGATTTGGCAGCTGGAGGGAGTTTTTGCGCGCATTGTAATTTCGGGATAGCAAGGCGCGGGTTGTGAAGGCGCCAGTTTTGGGAGCACGATATCTGAATTTTTGGGATATAACAAGACGCGGGTTGAATTTTAGGGACAAACCTAACGTGTAGTAATATTGTACTTGTACGTACCAAATCAATTCGCACTTCCCTCAACCAAAATTAAACGAAAAAAATAAAACTATTCACACCTCACAAAGAGAGAGTCTTGCCCTGTTTTACTATACAAATGTTATTCAAAGCTACTCCCTCCTTCCATCTATATAGGGCCTAATGCATTTTCAATGCTAACTTTGACCAAATATTAGAGCAATGATATATGACATGCAACTTACACAAAGCACATCGTTAAATTTGTGTGAAAGGTTCTTTCAATGATATAATTTTCACATTGTGCATGTCATGTACTATTAATCTTGTCAATAGTCAAAGGCGGTCTTAAAAATCTCATTACGCCCTATATAGATGGAAGGAGGGAGTATGAATCCATGTTATGTCCGATTAATTTTTTTAGCTTGCTGTATAATGCATGTAACCTACTCATACCAACATTTTAGTGCATTCCAAATGTCTATACTACCGCTGCAATTCGAACTAAATTTGAATTCGTTTCTATATTTCAATAAGAATCTACAATCATGATTGTTGCCAACTTCAACCATCAAAGTTTCCTTGCTATCCGCCAGATATAAATCAGAGGGCCTATAATGCAGGATGGCAGGCACACCATCATCAACAACTCTGTTTTTTTATAAGAGTGGAGATAAAATATATTAAATGTAGTATACCATGTTCATAACCACACCATGTGTATCACCGTTATATATATTCACACATCCATCGGTTTGAAACACTATGATAAATTCTTCAAATATCCGAATTCGCTTTTTATAATGAAGTATATATGATCTCTATTCGTCTTTTACACCCACACAACCCGCTTATCTTTGTAGCTAGCGCTAACTTTCTCTTGTGCATGCACACGCCCGCATCCCTCTCACCCTCCCTGAGCATTCTCTAGCTCCATCGCGCAAATTCGTCTTTTCACTTTAGGTCGTTCACCCATGGTGTGTGTAGGCCCCCCAGCTCCTTCTTTACGACACACATCGATCGATATGCCTCTCTAGCCAGGTGTGCCTAGCACAAACACAAGCTTCCCCTCTTCTCTTGTCACTGTCCATGCCTCACTCCCACCACTCTTTTCATCATTCTCATACTCACACACTCCTCCCCCTCGATATAGTATGCCTCTCGTACCACCTCCTACATGCATCCCTCTCTCTCTAGCCTTCTCCTCATGCCTCATTTGTTCTAACACACACATGCATGTATACCGATCAATCTCCCAACATATACCTAGATCGACTTTAACTACCCCCCTCATCGATCGACGTACCTCACAAGTTATGTCTCTCCTTTCTCTTACAAAGGGCGATTGATCTTCCTCTGTAGTTACGTCTGCTTACCACAGCCACATCGTCCCCCCTCATCATTCGTGCATGCCTCCTAACCCGTCTCTCACACGCACGTGCACAGACAACAAGCAGCCATCTCCTCTCTTATTGATATTGCGGGTCTGCCCTCCGTTTGTCTAGCAAGCCTATCCCACCATTTGCTAGAAGCAACTCCACTACCACCCCCTCCAACACTCTTGTCTCTCTCCCAACCTTATTCATCTCCTGCACATATGCATGGATGCCGATCGATCTCCCTTAATACATGAGGCAGATCGATCTCCTTAATACAAGAGGTAGGCCTCTCTCCTCCTCCACACATATACCAGCCATTGTACCTCTATAGTTAATTGGGGGCACATTGCTGCCAATGAAAGCATGGATCAATTTTAATTTAACACTGTCGGATTTCGGGTTCCGGCAGACCCTTAAGGTTCGAACACTGGGGTGCGCGCGGAAATCTCACCTTCAACCTCTCCGTCTCGAGGGGATCTAAACTACTAAAAGAACTGCAAGAAAGACACAAGATTTATACTGGTTCGGGCCACCGATGTGGTGTAATACCCTACTCTAGTGTGTGGCGGATGGATTGCCTCCTGGGGCTGGTGAGGACGAACAATACAAGGAAGAACAGCCTCACGAGGGTCTGTTCTTGGCTGTGGTGATGAACTGTTGTGAAGAGCTCAGTCACCCTCTCTCTCTCTTTCTCTCTCTACTTGCGAACCGAACGAACCGATCCCCTCTGAAAACCGGACCGGGATCGAACCCCCGGCTATGTGGGTGGCTAGTCCTATTTATAGAGGCCCTGGTCCTCTCCCCAAATATTGAGCGGGAAGGGATCCAACAATGGCAGGCTAATTTGAAGGGGGACAGCAAGTACATCTATCCTGACAAAAGCAGTCTTCGCCTGCCAAAGGCTCTGGTGATGACGCCGCGATGGGCTCCATGGTGACCTCCGTCTCGTAGTCCTCCTGGCCTTGGTCTTGTTGCACCGAAGTGGCAACCTTTGCCTGATGCCTCGGTACTCTGCTGATACGCTTGCTCCCTTTGCACCAAAGAGGAAAGAGGGACGCTACGCGCGCTGGCACCCGCCTGGTGCCCCGTGTCGTCATGGCTTGCGTCATGGGCACCTCGCGAGGTACCCCGCCTTGAACTCTTCGCCTCCTCGCGAGCCAGCCTGACGAGGCTGTGCCTGAGAATGCGCCATGTCGTCCGCCTCGCGAGGCTTGGCCCCTCATGAGGGTCTTGAGCCTCGTGTTGATGAAGATGGGCCGCGCTGGGCCCCCGCTTGAGCCACGCCGCAGGCCGCAGGCAGGCAAGTCTGGGGACCCCCGTTCCCAGAACGCCGACAGTAGCCCCCGGGCCCAAGGCGCGCATGGACTTGGTCGTGCCGAGAGGAGAAAGGGCAAGGGCGAAGCGCCGCGGGCCCTAACAGCCTGCGGCCTTGGACGCTGCATGGCGGTTGATTGGACGTGGGCGGCACCGTTCCCCCACGCTTCCTTATTGTGCGCCCTGCTAGGCGGACTGGTAGTTGTACACAGCGGTCCCCTTTCCTGTTGCTCGGGTGTCCTCTGTTCTTCCTTCTTTCGAGTGCCTCCCCCTGCCTTCAATCCAATCTCGAATCCCCTCCCCCTTCTTCCCATCGCCATGGCTCCGACGGGGAAGGAGAGAGCAGAGAAATCCATGCCTTCGTCTTGTGCGCCGCCAACAGTGGCCCCTCTCATCGGCCGATCGACTATGCCCAACCAAGAGTGCCTGGGCAGGGACAGCTTGGCCCTGGCCACCGTCTTCAACGAGTGCGGAAGGACGACCGCCTGGCCTGCGTCCCACTTCTCCATTGACAGGACAGTCACTGAGGTCCCATGTTTTACTGATGCCTTGTGGGCGGGTCTGGTTCCCCCTTTCTCCGATTTCTTCAATGCCGTGCTTTCGCATTATCAGATCCACTTAATGCATCTCAGTCCTGAGTCCATCACCCACCTTTCGGTCTTCGCCTTCGTTTGCGAAGCCATGGTGGGCATCCCTCCTTCGGTCGCCCTGCTGCGCCACTTCTTCTTGCTGCGTCTTGTCGATCCTTCCCAGCGCTGGGCATGCACGAGCTTTGCTGCCGAGCCTGTGTCCGAGGCGTCTGGAATTGACTTCCGACTCCCCAGCCCGCGGCCGGGTTCCGCGAGCGATGGTTGTATGTGGACGCAGGGGTGCCCAGCCCCCTGCTATCGGAGCCGACCTCGCCTGCCTTCCCTAATTCGGGTTGGGGCCAGGAGATGCTGAAGAGCCCTCGGCTTGTCTTCGTCTGGCCCCGCTTCGCACTCCTGGGGAAACTCGGCGTGACAGCGCCCAAGGTGGTGACGGGGTTTATGTTGTGCCGTGTCGCTCCCCTGTAGCGGCACTCTCGCCGAATGTGGGCCTTCCGGGGGCGCGAGGACAACACGAGGCTCCAGGAAGAAGACCTTGCCCCCGCGGCACTGAAGTCGACACTCCTGACTTTGGCCGGGAACCCCAATCCCGACAACATATGGCAAGGCGGGGCCTTGCTATATCTCTGTCAGAGCAAGGCTGACTTTGTGAAGCAGATGCCTGACTTCGACGAGTGGGGGCTGCGCCCCACCGGTCTCCAAGGGCCTCGCGAGAACCCTGTAGTGGTGACTCCCCTCCCAATCGGCCAAGGCGACTCCTCCTCAAGCGGCGGAGAAGGGAGGCAGGAGGCGCCTGAGGCCGTGGAGGCTCCGGAGGAGGGGGCAGCGTTGTGCGCCGCTCATGAGGGGACGGCTCCGGAGGAGGGTGCGGCGCCTGAGGCCGCTCGTGAGGAGACAACTCCTGAGGCCCGTACTGCTACGGCTGAAGGTGGTAGGCAGCCGCTCCCAGCGCCGGGGGCTGGGGCCTTGGGGGCCCTGGTCCCGGCTTCTGACGAGGTGATTGGTGGCACGCGCCAGGCGGGCGCTCCCGATGCGGGCCGTCCTGGTGCCTCGACCTCGCGGCAGGTTGATCCTTGTGCTCTTCTCTTGGGCGGCTTCCGTGTGGACTTCGAGGCCCTCCGGAGGAAGAGGGAGGCCCTGGGTGTTGACTCCCCTTGTCGCGTGCTGAAGCACAGGAAGTACTTCGCCACTGACGAGTAAGTCTTTTTCCTCTCTGACTCCCGATCCTCTTGTTGCTTTCGCTGGTTCTTGCTCCGCAGGCCCCTTCCAACTGAGAACACGGGAGTCGCCGAGGCACCGCCTCCCTCGGCTTCGCTTCCTCCGCCATCCTCAAGTGCTCCGAGCAGCTCTGCCCTCGTGGTGAGGGCGTCTGATGGGGCGGATCGTCCTGAGGTGCGCCGCGACCCCTCATTCCCCGCGCTTTTCCTTCGCGGGCCTTCTCAGGGGATAGCCAGCCTGTCGGGTACCTCCCATCTGGCTTTGGGCTGCGACTGGTTGAGGCGCCACCTCCGCCCCTCATCTGGAGGCGGGCTGGCCCTTGGTCGGGCTTCTGATATGGCGCGTCCGGCCGTTGGGAGGTCGCCAGCCCCCAGCCCCCTGCCCGGAGGGGGAACGATGACCCGCAGCCCCCGGCGCCTGCTTGGGGCGGATGATGACGTGGAAGATGTGCTCGAGCATTCTTGGCAGCGCTGCTCGCGCCGCCAAGGGTTCCTTCGACGAGCGGCCGACGTGGTGGACCTGCTTCGGGAAGAGCTTGCCGCTGAAGATGCTCGCCTGGAGGCCGAGGGCCTGCACCTAGCTCCTGGGAGGCACGAGCTGGAAGCCGCCGTCGCCCATGCGCGCCGCCAGCGCGACCTTCATGATGAAGAAGCGAAGGCGTCGCTAGAGGCCTCCCGAGTGGCCCGCTCCCAGGCCATCGAGGAGGCCCGGAGAGCTGACGGGTGGCGAGAGGCGGCGGAGGAACGAGCTCACGAGCTCCTGGCCCGGTGCCACTCGTTGGAGGCGCAAGCGGAGCTGCGCGAGGCAGCCCTCGCGTCGATGGAGGTGGCCTCCGATGACCCAGCTGAGCTTCAGAAGCGCGAGGAAGCGTTGGCGCTGGAGGCCGCCGAACGCTCCTGTAAGTACGAGAGGCTGGAGACGAGGGAGCGCCTAGTGACGCAGGCGGAGGACGACGTCGCTGCGCGGGAAGCGCGTGTCCTGGAGGAGGTTTGTCGTCGGGTGGCGATGGCGCGCCAAGGCCTCGAGCGTGAGTTCGAGGGGAAGCTGAGGATGATCCGGGTCGAGGCTGAAGGCAGAACCGCGGCCCTGAGGACCCAACGGGACGAGGCGATGCGGCTGGCCGACGTCTCCCGGGCCGCCATTGAGGCAGCGCAGAAAGAGCTGGCCGCCTCTCAAGCCGAGGTGCTCCACCTTCGCCAACGGGTGGAAGAGGCCGAGGACGTCGAGCGCCAGAACGCCGACGAAATTCGCCAGCGGCGGCTCCTTGAGCACGTGCATGGCCCAATGTTCACCATGCTCAGGGAGAGGGCCAACTCGGCCTTGGGCAACATCTGCGAGGCGTCCGTCGGTGAGCCACACATGATCAACTACGCCGGTAACCTGCAGTTCTTCACCGCCATGGTGGCGGAGCTGGAGGCGCGGTCGGTTAGGGCCGACAGGTTGCTGGAGGAGAGGAGCCGCGCCTTGCTCAAGCGCGCCTTCTCCCGTGTCTTCAGCCATCTTCAGAACATGAATCCCCGCTTTGACTTCGACGCCGTCATCGCCCCAGTCCCCCAGGCCGTCCGGGACGACATGTCGCGCTTGGTGGAGGATAACGTGGACGCCCTCGTCAGGGCCTTCTCTTCGGACGACAACGACGTGGTCATGGGTGCTGACGAGGATGGCGCGGCGAGCGGCCCTGACGCCGCCGGCAGAGACGCGGGCGCCGATGGCGAGCTCGGCGACTCCGGCAAGGGCTCAGGAGGTGCTTCCGGGGATGCATTGGGGGATTGGTCCGAGTGAGAGCGTATCGCTCCTGTCTTTTTCACTCTGCATGAATAGAACTCAGGCTTTCGACCTGGTGGTGTGTGAGAGAATTTTGGGAGGGGAAGCCCCTCATGTAAGAACCTATGTCTATCATATCAGTAGTTACCAAATTGCGCTTGCGCCCGATGGTGGGCTGGTTTACCTTTGTCCCATGCTGGTTCAGAGGCGACCTGCAGGAGGGCGCGACGCCTTGGGCGCTTTCTAGCTGGGTCCTCAGGATGTGAGGTTGTCGCTGATGAGAAACTCCTCATGCGTTGGCCTTCTCCACGGGCCCTGGGCCTTCTTCCGAACGCGATGACTCCACAAGCGCTCGCCTCGCTTCGCAGGCTCCGGGCCTTTCCCTTGAGCGCGAGAGCTTCACAGGCTCCGGGCCTTTTCCTCGAGCGCGAGAGCTTCACAGGCACTCGCCTTGCTTCACAGGCTCTGGGCCTTTTCCTCGAGCGCGAGAGCTTCACAGGCACTCACCTTGCTTCACAGGCTCCGGGCCTTTTCCTCGAGCGCGAGAGCTTCACAGGCACTCGCCTTGCTTCACAGGCTCTGGGCCTTTTCCTCGAGAGCGAGAGCTTCATAGGCACTCGCCTTGCTTCACAGGCTTTGGGCCTTTTCCGGATAGGACAACCTCCGCAGGCACCCGAAAATCCTCCAGAGAGGGAGCAACAGCGGCAGCCTGGGTTGCGCACTAGCCTGGCTTGACCCGGCTCGCGAGGGGCTCACGAGGGGAGGCAGCTGTGACGAAGCGGCAACCAGAATGCGAGAACAGCTCGAGCGAGAACAAGCACCCCTCCCCCAAACACACGCAAATCTCAAATTCGAATCCAACTTAAATCCAGCGGGGGAAAGCAACAGCCAAAGGGAAAGGCAACAAAAGGCAGACAAAAAGCCGCGTCCGGCACCTAATCTAGTCTTCGACGTCTTCTCACCAGCGTGGAGCTAAGTGCTGTCCACTGGGCGTGGGAGGGAGCCCCAGGGCCTGAGGCCGGCACCCCTGAGACTCCGGGGCGTGTACAGCCCCACTCATTATTACGTGAGAGTGTCACGGGGCGGCGAGCTTCACAGGCACTGGGCCTTCTTCACAGGTACTGGCCTTGCTTCATATCGCCAGATGAGGGCCCCGCCTTGCGCCACATTCTAGTGGCATCAGCAACGACCGGAACCCAGGACGCCGCCCGATGGGGTAGAGCGGTCGCCCGCGGTTCCCCCGACGACCACGGGTCCTCTGCCAGGGGCAGGCCCTGAGGCACCTCCCCAGCAGAGGGCCTACTTCCTGAGAACGCCTTGCTCCAAACGCCGCGGTGGTGATGTCGGATCCAGGCCCCTCCCCTGCAGCCCCCTGCACCCTCCTCCCGAGGGGTGAGGGGCTGTAGGAGCGGGGCGGCCGCTCGCTGCGGCGACCTGCACCTCCTGCGATCCACGGTTAGCATATACCTGCCCCTGAAGAGTTAGCGGTGCCCGGTGATCGCTGCCTCCGGCGTGGCCAGCGGGCTCGTCCTGGGGCGTCGGGAAGGGCTCAGCCTCCATCACCTCGTCCCCCCAGCTGGGGCTGAGGAGTGAGCCCTGCCCGTCCTCGTGAGGGTGTCCTTGGTCCATCATGCAGGGCATGTACTCTTCCGTCGCCGTCATCCCATACGCCATGCCGTGGCGCCCCGCATGCCATGCGCCCCACCTGTCATGCCTGCCACTGGGTGGCAATGCGGCCGCCCTCCGAGGCCGCGGGTTGCATCGAGAACTTCTCCTTTGCGGGCCGGGGGCGGGGGTAGCGCCGCCACCGGCCCGGTGTTGACAGCTTCGCTGGCGTCGGAGTAGCCTTGAAGCCCGCGGGCACGCCCGGAGCCCCCGTGCGGGTCGCTCCGGGCTTGAGATGGGAGCTGGGTGGAGAAGGGGTGAGCCCCCGAGGCGGCGAAGCCCAGGAGCTCCGCCACTCGCTCCAGCAGCACGTCGTGGCCGCCCTCCAGCAGCCTGCATCGTAGAAGCTCTCGGGCCACCGTGAGCGCGGCCCTCGAATTCGCCTGCTCCTGGCGGGTGTATGGTGTCGTTGTCGCAGCGTGATTGGAGGCCCTTGCCGCCGACCGAGCCTGCCGCGGCGTAAGAGTTGCCGAAGTCTATCCGCGTCGCCCGCGGCCCGCAGCACCGTCCGGGCCGCGAGCTTCCTGGGGCGCGGGGTCGCCCGAGGCGAGCGGTTCCACGCGTTTGGGCCATGCAGCCCACGGGTCGGGGTTGACCTCCTGGTTGCCTGGCATGGCAATGAGGACGCGACGGGGCATGGAGCGGTGGAAGACGAATTCCGGCGCACCCCTACCTGGCGCGCCAAATGTTGGATTTCGGGTTCCGGCAGACCCTTAAGGTTCGAACACTGGGGTGTGCACGGAAATCTCACCTTCAACCTCTCCGTCTCGAGGGGATCTAAACTACTAAAAGAACTGCACGAAAGACACAAGATTTATACTGGTTCGGGCCACCGATGTGGTGTAATACCCTACTCCAGTGTGTGGTGGATGGATTGCCTCCTGGGGCTGGTGAGGACGAACAATACATGGAAGAACAGCCTCGCGAGGGTCTGTTCTTGGCTGTGGTGATGAACTGTTGTGAATAGCTCAGTCACCCTCTCTCTCTCTCTCTCTTTCTCTCTCTACTTGCGAACCGAACGAACCGATCCCCTCCGAAAACCGGACCGGAATCGAACCCCCGGCTATGTTGGTGGCTAGTCCTATTTATAGAGGCCCTGGTCCTCTCCCCAAATATTGAGCGGGAAGGGATCCAACAATGGCGGGCTAATTTGAAGGGGGACAGCGAGTACATCTATCCTGACAAAAGCAGTCTTCGCCTGCCAAAGGCTCTGGTGATGACGCCGCGCTGGGCTCCATGGTGACCTCTGTCTCGTAGTCCTCCTGGCCTTGGTCTCGTTGCACCGAAGTGGCAACCTATGCCTGATGCCTCGGTACTCTGCTGATACGCTTGCTCCCTTTGCACCAAAGAGGAAAGAGGGACGCTGCGCGCGCTGGCACCCGCCTGGTGCCCCGTGTCGTCATGGCTTGCGTCATGGGCACCTCGCGAGGTACCCCGCCTTGAACTCTCCGCCTCCTCGCAAGCCAGCCTGACGAGGCTGTGCCTGAGGATGCGCCGTGTCGTCCGCCTCGCGAGGCTTGGCCCCTCGCGAGGGTCTTGAGCCTCGTGTTGATGAAGATGGGCCGCGCTGGGCCCCCGCTTGTGCCACGCCGCAGGCAGGCAAGTCTGGGGCTCCTATTCCCAGAACCCCGACAAACACCTTCTCACAACTTTGTCTTCAGTTGTGATGTAATTATTAGCTCTGATCTGCTAATAATTGACATGCATTAGCAAGGAAGTTAGTTTTTTATTGTTTCCGAAAGAGCATCGATGGCAAGACACGCGAAACAAAAGCTGAAAGCTCACACCATTGTACAATTTCATGTCGCTGGAAAATTATTTGTATAGTACGTCAATTATGTAAACAAATGATGGAAGCTTGATAGCATTGCCAGAAGCCTCTTCATCATCCGGGTCCATGTGCCATGCACAAAATTATACTCCTTCGTTCCTAAATATTTGTCTTTTTACAAATTTCAAACGGGCATATTTTAGAGTGTAGATTCACTCATTTTGCTTCATATGTGTACTCCCTCCGTTCCTAAATATTCTATTTGTCTTAACAGAGATTTCAACAAGTGACTACATACGGAGAAAAATGAGTGAATCTACACTCTAAAATATGTCTATATACATCCGTATGTGGCAGTCCATTTGAAATGTCTAAAAAGACAAATATTTGAGTAGTCACTCGTTGAAATCTCTAGAAAGACAAATACTCCGGAGTATATTTAAGAACCGAGGGGGTAGTGCACAACCGCATGGGAGACTCAGCCCGGTCGTTGGGCCGCATTAATAGTGAGTAATGAGCAGCCAAATCATAAGCCCCACCTTTCCCACTGTAAATTGCTCTGAAGAAGCAACCATCAATACGCTCTTCTTTGAATCTGCTCATACTACTCCATCCGTCACTGTTTATACAGCGCGCTTCAGAAAAAAGAAAAAAAATCTGTGGGACCAAGGCGACTAGCGATCGGCCTGAAAAATAGCATTGGTAGTTATAGCACGGCGTCTATTACTAGAGGGAATAATGCGTACACACATGCATGGAGTTCTTCCACCCCGGGTACACACATGCATGCACTCCGTAGTAGTACAGTACATGTAGAAAAGCAAGACACCATCGACATAATCACCCACGTCTACGTGCAAATTGTCCACAAGGACTACTGCATGCAAGAGGAGGACGATGGGACGCTGGCCTTCTTGGAGCGCAGGGCAACCTTGGACGGCACTGTTCAGAAGCACGTTGACCTCGCCGCCAATGCCGCTGCTCCTCACACATCGGTTGGTGACCCGGTGCACTAGGGCGTGAGGATGTCATTGAACGTTGATGGATCCGTATGTATTTTTATCTTTCCGTCAAATCCATGTAGTAGTATATGATACTACAGTAATTATCTTACCTTTCGCATCAACTTCATAATTTTCGTACGTACTCCATGCATGAACAGCGCCAGAACCAAACTTCTCATTACTCTAGGCAAAATTGTTATTTTCTATCTATCGGTCGCGCCATGGAGCATAACCAAATTTTACAAGTTACGAGTTCAAAAGGAAAAGTCTGTCGTGTTCACGTCGCACCCCCCACGGTTGGTCCGGCACGCCGCTCAAGCGGGAATGCATGCGGTGTTGCATTTTCACTTACAAGTGGGACCGCAATTGAGCAAACCGACTATCGGCGAACCCCCACCCTGCCCACCGCGCGATGGCTGAGAAAACAGGAGGGAGAAGAGATGGTTGTAGCACGGACTCCAAGAAAATTGGTGTCGGATGGGACTCGTGTGGGTGGCGTGTGTCGTACTGCTAGACATGAATGCTAGTTATGGCCCATGCCACCCCACTATATCGAGCCTATATCGAGGTACCTAGAACAAATTTCCTGCAGTCCGTGCTCAGCCCTCCTCTATCTCTCTTCTCAGCCAGCCAGCGGACGTGCGGAGCCCATCGTCTGTTTGCTCACATGCGGCCCCATATGTCAGTGAAAACGCAAGAGGACCCACTGAACCTGCACATCTTTCACCTCGACGTGCTGCTGATGAAAAACAAATCCAATAAAGATCTTCGGTGGCCGCTTTTGGAGTTACTCAAGAGTAGTAAGATTCTATTTAAAGTTTAACCCAAGATGCACATCTCGTGGCTTCAACTACCACTCTATTTTCTTTCATGACACGACCTGGATGCTGGACGTCCCATGTGTCGGCAAAAGGAGGAAGAACCCGACCAAATCTTCGGTTCCGCTCTCGGATTAGACTAGTTGTGCTAACTTAAAAACTTTATTGTGTACTCCCTCCGTTCCAAAATACTTGACTTCCATTTGTCCAAAAATGGATGTACCTATATACTAAGACATGTCAAGATACATATATATTTTGACAAATAGAAGGCATGTATTGTGCAACGGAGGGAGTAGAACGGATGCAAGTTTTTGTATTGGGAAGAAGAGTACATCCATATATTGATAGAGCGCAATTTAGTAGATATTCTATCACTATTAGCTAGCACAGACGCAAGATCGAGCCTCTGCAAATCAACAATGAATGCATCAAGAAGGCACGAATCCAACTTACAGGAGTAGTAAAATGTATTCTTATGGTTCTTGTTTTCTTTGGTCTTGCTTTTCTAGTCAAAATTATCGTTGGAGTTCGTGCAAAACAGAGGTGCGTTTGGGGTCGTGCGTTGGAGTTTGCCTTACAAGTGGGACCGCAGTTAAGGAAATCGACTATCGGCAAACCCCCACCTCGCCCGCCGCGCGATGGCTGAAGTTAGAGAAACAACAAGGTTGAAGAGATTGCTCTAGCACGGACTCCAAGAAATAATATGGTGTCAGATGGATGTCGAGGTGGTGGCGTGGGCCGTACTCCTGGATGTGAATGCTTGTTCTGGCCCATGCCACCCTACTACTCCTACTACTTACTCCTACTACTATATAGTACTAGTATCGAGGATTGGAGGTGCTGGTTACGTACAACGAACACATTAACATATGGCTACAGTAAAAACACCCGCCCGACGCGCGAAGCATGTGAAGCTAGTACAAATAGTGTACTACTATTGTTGATTGGCCTCATCCGATAACCTGTTGCAATGCACGTACAATTATGTATTCGGAAAAAAAATTGCCTCGTCGCACCACTCACTCAGAGAAGCGACTCGAAAGCCATTCATAAATTTAGTAAGTTTATCACAGACATATCATTTTATTACATACAACAGGTCATCAACCCACATCGACAACGAGGATACATTATAAATACTAAAGTTTTCACCACACAACAAATAACAAGCCATGAAATGAACTTCAACTCAACCATTCCGCGGCGTTGGAAACGCTTGCTTTGAACCACAAGTGATTCTTTGGGACGGGCCATCCGTTGTCGAGCTGGAGACCAACGCAGGACTGATCATCCAGGCTGAAGCGGCCTACTATATCAGTACCAGGGTAGGGAACCACCCAAATGTCCGAGGTATAGACACAGTTGCTTCTCATAAATGTGTCAACAGCAGTTGGATCGCCTTTCACCATCATCGGATAGTTTTGTCCAAGGAAGAGCGAGTTTTCTCCAAGACTATCAATTCTGTGCCAGGGAGAAGGAGTTGGCGCTAGCACACTAGTATCCATCCCGAATACCATGCAACGGGTGTTGGAATAGGTCCGGAGAGTGCGACCATGGGAGACACCTGCTTCCTTAGCAGTAACATCATCAGTGGGCTGTATACACACAAGAAGAGGTGATCCATCGGAATTAGTTGCCAGGCGCCACAGAGTATATGGGCGCTGCTCGTGATCATCACCATCGGCATCTCCCCCTTGGTTATAAAAATTTTCAAGTATAGGTGGTGGGATGTTCATAGGACCTTGGAAACACAAGAAGAAGGTTAATTAGTAAAGGGAAACTTGCTAACCCGCATGCATGTGGATGAAACAATTATAATTACGGTGGAAGACAAACATACCGAAACTACTAGGATGCCATGCAAAAACAGTGCCACGAGTGGTGGCAGCAAACACAAGGCCCTCCTATTGAATTGCATCACAGTACTCATCCGTGTACAGAAACTGATTTTTGAGCAATATCCATCGTGTCAAACCACGAAGGACGGCAACAAGCTTGTTGAAGATAGCAACAACTTGATGGTTGTTGTAATTCCAAGAGCGGTTGGGAACTCGACAAATTGCTATCTTCCGTAGAAGACAGTCACCATGATCGTATTTGAACGTGCGTACATTACCGGTGTGCTCAACCTCTGGGCAGTGTGCTGAGATTTTTGGAAGTGGAACCCGGTGACGAGTGTACACATTCACAAGTTCCCACTCGCAGTTGGACCCAATGTAAACAACCCAATCTCAATTTGCGCCCGCCCAAGCCTTGCCCTCAAGCGATGGCATCTTAACACCATACGTATCATTATCAAGCGGCATCAACTGGCACAGGGCGAGGCCTCCGTCGTGCCGGCGCCAGTCATCAGGGTCACGGCGAAGAGGATATGGGAGATCAAACCGCTCCTTGACTCTTGGGTTCTTTGTAATGATGTTATTAGTTGAGTCGAGAATGGGCTTGAACGAACCTGCCATGCTAGCCGAGGTGATGATGTCACACCAATCAATGAGTTCCTCCACCACGTCATCTTTCAGATCGGGGTAAGAATAACGGGGTCGTTTCCGGCCTGTTCCCTCCATGGAGAAGACGATCGAACAATGGCAGAAGAAAGGGTGAAGGGCTGAAGGAAAATGGAGGAGGGAGAGGAAGAGCATGCGACAGCAGTTCCAAATCGAGAGGGAAAGGCAGAGAGTCGGTGGACGGTTGCGAGTTTGCCACGGTTCACGAAGAGGCGCCCCGGCCTACACGTCCGTTCGGAAATACTCCTACTACTCGCTGTCGTCTCACTGATATGTTGGAACGGGACCACATGTCAATGAAACATGGTGTGTAATTTCTCGTGCAAAATGCGATCTGGCCGCGTTGGCCCGAGGTCCCGCATTAGTTATCGACCTTTATTTTTTTAATGGCGTGCCAATCAGTTTTGAAGCATGACTAACCGGTACTGTACGTAGAGAAAATGGGTTGTATTTGTCCTCCACGGTTTAGAGGCTGACTTGTGGGCCTAGCAAGTTGATGCGTACACAATCAGGAGATGATTGTACGTGGAGAGGATGATAGCAGGGACCCGCCAAGGTCATGGCAGTACGCAAGCAAGTGCCTCCTTATTTCAAGCCAATAAAAAATGGCTCCTCCTAGTGGATTTCTGACATCTGGGTCCCATGCCATTGTCAACGTAGTCAATAAACGAGAGAATAGCACAACAAGCGGCTGACACCAGGGACCTAGCAGCTCGCCCAGTTATTTTTATTTTGGGTTAATTTGATAAATACCACTCCAAATCTGGTGTATCCGAGAAATGCCACTGCAATTTCCAAACTTTGAAAAATGCCATTTCATGCCATTTCTAGTGGCATTTTTCGAAGTCTGGAGTGGCGTTTTTCAAAGTTTGCAAACTGCAGTGGCGTTTTTCAAAGTTTGCAAAAATTGTAGTGGCATTTTTCAAAGTTTGGAAATTGTAGTGGCATTTTTATGAATCGCCATAATTGGAGTGGCATTTATCTAATTTGTTTTTAAGACGGAAGCAGGGTGTCAACTGGGTTGTGCGGGACACTCTGGCCTGTCTAGACAGCCTTTTCTTTTATGTTTACCACAGACCAGCCCAGTAGTTTTTTTTTCTTTCTGAAAATGCCTAGCCCAGTTCTTTTGTGATTTGTCAAGTAAGTCGCTTTATCAGGCCTGTTGGGCTGCAAATCTTTCAAGACGAGGAGAGCTTCATTCGGCTGGCCGAGAAAATGGCCTATCAGTAATGAGAAATGGGTTGTACATTTTTAGAACACATCAAACCGGCAATTATTTTCAAATATGTTTTTTTCATTTCGAGATATTAAATTGCATTGATTTTTAAGCGTGGACAATTTATTGGATTTTATATTGATATACATTTATTTTTTAAATCAGTCTGAATGTGACTCGAAATTTTGGGATTAAAAACAGTTCAGACCGCATCGACATATGCAAAATTTCGTATAATTTTTTAACCGTGGCCACAATATGGGTTGTAATGCTAACATAAAGAATATGGGCTCCAAAAAAACTCGTAAGGATTAGCAAATGGGCTGTAAATTATTTGAAATAATGGCAGATGGGATGTATGCTATTTTCCACAGATTTAAGGCTTTCCACAGATGGCCTGTATACTGTTGGATGTGCATCCAACGGCCGTCGTGCTTCTTCAATCTCTGCTCTTCCTGCTCCAGCCGCTCAAACAAGTGCCGGCGGGACTGCTTGCTCCCTCCTCCCCGCGGCCGGCTATGCTGCTGCGCAGGCCTCACCACCCCACCGTACTCCAATCGCTGGCCTAGCCTGTCAGGACCCCGATTCCAAGTCACACCGATCTAGCCGGTAACACCTCATATCACTTTGTGGCCTCACGCACGGTATTCCCACGGGTGTCGCCTTACCATGGCCCGGGACCGTTTGCGCCTTTTGGCTCACGTATATGATAGTGTCGCTAGCATCCATATGACAGAGAACCCGGGCCGACATGGCTAGTCGTTAACCCAAAGCGGCACTAACCTATGGGGACAGGCATACATGAATCACATCGAGCATGTCGGTCAGCAGCGTGTGAATCCGGGCTGTAGCACTGGGCTAACAGGACTCCGGGAACCCGGGTTGTAGCAGGCTAGGCAGGACTCCGGATGTCACCGCGTGACATTTCCCCGAAGGGACAGACACAGGAACGAAGTGAAACACATGCCGGCCAGTCAAGTGCCCTGAGCAGTAGTGCTGGGCTAGCAGGACTCCGGTGAACCGGGCTGTAGCGGACTACTATGACTCATGGAAGCACTAGACTACATTTCCCCATAATAGAGGCTGCCAAGGATAAACAACTAGATTGTCGGATCCCACACATACCAAGCATTTCAACCATACACACAATATGCTCGATATTTGTAAATACAACATGGCATCACAACATAACTCTACAACTCAAGTATTTATTCACTAGGCTCCAAGGAGCGAGATATTACAAACATGGGGCTCATGACCCAACAATCATAGCATACAATGCAATGCACATGCAGAAGCTTAACATGTCTGAGTACAGACATCTACAAATGAAAAAGGCTAAGAAGCCTGACTATCTACCAGATCCTGCCGAGGGCACAGGATCGTAGCTGAGGTATCAAGCTAAATGTCGAAGTCCACACGAAACTACTAGCGAGACTGACGTCTTTCTGCAAAACATAAATTAAGCAAACGTGAGTACAATTGTACTCAGCAAGACTTACATCAGAACTAACTACATATGCATCGGTATCAACAAAGGGATAGTGGAGTTTAACTGCAGCAAGCTAGCTTTGACCCAGTGGCTAACCTGAACTATGACCACAAGCAACTCTTTTGAGGTGGCGCACACGAGTCCACATATTCACCATATCAATACACCACTATGGATCCGCTCCCGTCTTCCTACGAGAAGGCCATCCATAGCACTCACACTTATCTTGCGAGTTTTAAAGTATCCACTTTCACTTGTCTATGAACTATGCAAGGGGTCCAAGTTTCCATATCCGAGGAATCCGGCTATTCGAATAGATAATGATAACCCTGCAGGGGTGTACTTCTTCACACACGCTCCCACCACTTACCATCGTTTACACGACATGTACTCGGCAACCTTCAAGTGGAAGCCCAACAAGGGTGTCGGCCACGGCCTACCTAAACACTTAAGTCTCTAGTCCAGGTTTATCGCCTATCCAGGTTCCATCCGCAGGGAGTCCGATCGAGGTTTCCACATACGGCCCCGAATGATGTGAACAGGGTTCCCGAGACACCAAACGGGTGCCCGGTACACCGTGCCACGGTGTATCTACCGCATCATAGCCCACCCCTAGGGTCAGCGCTACGCATGGCCGCCAAGACATAACCTACAAACACCAGAAACTAGTTGCAACTCCTGGACAGAGTACTAGGGTGATTAAGAAGCCGAGAGGATCAATTAAGGATCCCGATGAGTGGTAGTAGCTGTTCATGGATCACAGACACAGAACTCAATTCCTGAGGACGGTTGCAATGAGACAACCCACCATGTACTCCTACATGGCCTCTCACCGCTACCTTTACTAAATCGTGTTCACACACTTAGCTCACACAGTAGGACATGTTCATCACTGTTCCAATTCATCCCCGATGAATCAGACTTGACTCAACTCTAAGCAGTAGCAGGCATGACAAATAAGCATGAATGAGTAGGCACATCAGGGCTCAAACAACTCCTACTCATACTAGTGGGTTTCATCTATTTACTATGGCAATGACAAGTCATGCAGAGGAAAGGGGTTCAACTACCGCAACATGTAACAGTTGAATCGTTGTTGTCCTAATGCAGTAAAAGAGAGCAGGAGCGAGAGAGTGGGATTGTATCGGGATGAACAAGGGGGTTTTGCTTGCCTGGCACTTCTGAAGATAATATATTTCTTCATCGGTGTCATCGATCATGTCGTCGGAAACATCGTCGTCTGAGAGGGGACGGTTACCGGCAAACAGGGAAGGACACAATCAATGCAATGCAACAATATGATGCATGAATGTGACATGGCAATATGCTGTCGATTGACCTAATGCAACTAGCAACAAGTTAAATGGAGTTGGTTTGAACACTAGGTTCAAATTCAAACTCCATATGTGCTTTATTAAATTCCATTTATTTGTTTTGTCCAAAACAGAGGGCAAACATTGTTCAAACATGCATGAAAATGCCATAAACAGATTCCTTGAATTTTTTTGATAATTTTTCATATATAATTTATCTTATTTGGAGTTACAGTTTAATTTCTATGATTTTTAGAAGTTTTGGGCATTTTCTGAATTTTATAAATCTTTTTTGATTTATTTTAATTCCAGAAAACAAATATTGCATCAGCATTGAGTAAGCATGACGTCAGCAAGTCAACTGCGGCTGACCGGGGTCAAACCTGAGTTGTGGGTCCCACATTCCATGTCACTGTGCTGATTAGGTTTAGATTTAAACTAATCCAAAACTTAACAGGGGCTGGCCCCACCTGTCATGGACCCAGGGGGTCATTAGGTTAGTCCCTAATGGCGTTTTTGCTGGAGTTAGGCCGCTGGCCATGGACAGACGCGGCGGAGGTGCTCGGGAATCGCCCATAGGGCTCGGTTCAAGGTGTGCTTGGGCTCATTGGAGAGCCCTTGGTGGCGCGCGTCGAACGGTGGTGGTGGTCGGGCCTGTGGTTGCCGGAACCGACGACGGGGAGCTCGTGAGCGGCGGCCAGAGCTTGGGTGCGGTCTGGTTCGGTGCTGCTGCTCACAAACGAGTGAGCTGAGGCGCTAGGGGTGCTCTACGAGTCGCGGCAAGCACAACGGGTGCACGCCCGTGACCAAATGGTCACCGGGGCTTCCCGGCGACGAGCCCGTGCGGCGGTGGCTGCTATTAGCAAGGGGGCGACGGCTACGGCAATCAAACGGAGGCGGAGTTAGGGGAAATGACTGGGGGCTCACAGCGGTTGCAACGGGGGCCTCGGCGAGCTCGGGGAGGGGCTGGTGACGTCAGAAGGTCGCCGGCGATCTCGGGGCAGAGGCGGCGAAGATGGCGGTGCAGAGGGTGATGCGGGGCTTCCCGACCCGCGTGGCTCGGCGATGAGGAGTAGGGCGACGGGACGGTTCTTCTAGACACGGCGGAGAGGCGGGGCAGTGGCTCTGGCCGCGGCGAACGGCGTCGGTGGCGGTGGGCATGCTCGGCCATGGGGGGAAAACAGAGGAGCAAGGGGGAGGGAGGTCCAGAGAGCGAGGGAGAAGTGAGAGGGGGGTCAGGGAGGTGGCGTGGCACTCGTGGAGGCATCCAGGCCCTCAGCGGCAAGCAGGAGCTGGCGAGGCGCGTGCCAGCGCGCCGCGGCCATGCTCTCCTGTCCTCCTAGCGGGAGGTAGCAGGTGACTGGCAGGGGCCAGTGGGCTGGGCCTGCCTGCTGGGTTGCTGCTGCAGGTAGGTGGCCCAGGTTAGCCTCTGTTCTTTTCCTATTTTTATTTCTCTTTTCTATTTTCTGTAATTGTGTTTGGCTTTATTAGAAATACTTAGGCACACTCAAAAATCACCAAACTGCTCATGGCCAGTGTTTGGAATATATCCAACATGGAGCATTTCAGTTTAGGATTATTTGGACATTTTAAATATTTTATAGTATTTAAGTGGCCAAATTCAAATACAATAAGATTTAATTCAAAAATCCAGGATGGCCTAGAAATATGTGCATGACTTTTGGCAGAGGTTTTCACCTTTAACAAAAATCATGAAGTTTTCTAAAGGGCAATTGGGATCATTGAAAATATTTTTTTATTGAACCTAGTTGAATTCATTTGGTGCTAGGGTTTCAACAATCCCCATTTAAAGTTTCATGAAATTTAAACATGATGCATGGATGCAAAGCCACTAGTTACAAGCAAACTCTAGGGCTGTGACATAGCCATCCCTCTACTCACCCACACCTGTTGTTATTCTCCGGCGACGGCAGACGAACCAGTAAACCCTCGTACAGTCGTACTCCCCTCCGCGTGGGAAACAAAAATAACGGCCGAGTCTTCCCTACCTATGTGTCGTTCCCTTCCTAGGCCTCGCTGTCGTCCACCGCCATGGTGCTCTCGGCATGGCGTGGTCAGCGTGGTCAACGACCGACATGCATCTGAAGTGGACTGTACGTGAAGAGGCTGACGGCTGGGTCCACGGCCGCACGCAAGGAAATGCCTCCTTATTACGCGCAAAATAATGATTTCCTCCACCTGACATCTGGGACCCACCGAAACAGCCTCTGTATTTCACGAAAAAACTTACCGTCGCTGACAGCTCGGACCCACCAGCTATATCTTCGCACGCAAGGAAGTGCCTCATTATTACGCACAAAAAAATGGAAACTCCCCCTTCTAGCTGGGACCCAGTATAGTGGGCCTACTAAGTTAACGGGGACGAAGGGCTTTGTCAACTTAGTCAATATGCACGATTCTAGCTCGACTGACAGTACGATGTCCATCCAACGGCCGTAGTGCTTCTTCAACCTCTGGTCTTCTTGCTCCAGCCGCCCAAAGCAGCGCCGGTCGTGCCGCCTGCTCCTGCCTCCCGTGGCCGACTGTGCTGCCGCGGAGGCCTCACTGCCCCCATACTACTCCCACCGCTGGCCAGGCCATCCCTCCACTCCACTCACCCACACCCCCTGTTATTCTGCGGCGGCGGCAGCGCAACCAGACCAGTGAACCCTCGTACTCCTCTCCGCGTGGGCATCCACTGCCGCATCTTCCCCGGCTCCGCGTCGTCCCCTTCCTAGGCCTCGCCATCGTCCACCGCCGTGGTGCTGTCGGCGCGGCATGGTCAATGTGGTCAACGACCGAATTCCATCGGAAGAATACTGTACGTGGAGAGGCTTACAGCTGGGTCCACGGCAGCCGCAAGGAAGTGCCTCCTTATTATGCGGAAAATAATTATTCCTCCACCTGACAGCAGGGACCCACCGGACGCCCACCAGTATATCGCGAAAAAAACGTTTGCCCCTGACTGTTGGGACCCACCCGACGAGCCACCGTATTTCGTGAAAAAAACGTTCCCCCTGCTGTCAGCTCGGACCCACCGGAAGTGCCTCCTTATTACGCACAAAAAATGAATACCCCCTGCTAGCTGGGACCCACCTTGGTGGGAGGCTGACTTGTGGGCCTACTAAGTTGACGGGGACGGAGGGCTTTGCCAACTTAGTCAATATGCACGATTCTAGCTCCAGTGACCGTATGATGTCCATCCAATGGCTGTAGTGCTTCTTCAACCTCTGGTCTTTTTGCTCCAGCCACCCAAACCAGCGCCGGTCGTGCCTCGTGCTCCGGCCTCCCGTGGCCGGCTGCGATGCGTCAGAGGCCTCACCGCCCCCTACTACTCCCACCGCTGGCCAGGCCATCCCTCTACTCACCCACACCCCCTGTTATTTTGCGGCGACGGCAGCCTCACACCGCAGCGAACCAGTGAACCCTCATACTCCTCTACGCGTGGGCATCCACTGCCGCGTCTTCCTCGGCTCCGCGTCAACCCCTTCCTAGGCCTCGCCGTCGTCCACCGCCCTGGTGCTCTCGGCGCGGCGTGGTCAATGTGGTCAAGGAACGTCTTCCATCGGATGTGGACTGTACGTGGAGAGGCTGGCAGCTGGGTCCATGGCCGCAGCAAGGAAGTGCCTCCTTATTACGTGCAAAATAATTATTCCTCCACCTGACAGCGGGGACCCACTGGACGGGCCACCGTATTTTGGGAAAAAACGTTTGCCCCTTATTGCTGGGACCCACCAACTACATCTTCACACGCAAGGAAGTGCCTGACAGTCGGGACCCACCTGGTCGAAGCATACGTAGCGTTGTCATTCTGGTCGCGAACATGTACGTACATACTGGTTGATGTAGAGGCACGCACGTGTCGTAGTAGAGGCGCGCACGTAGCATGTACACGTACATACAACGGCCAGGGTGCAAGAAAGAAAATACGGCCACGTATGTGTACATACGGGCGGGGTCTCGAACGCCTACTCGCGCATACGTACGGCCAGGGCTCGTGTACATGGTTGGGTCAGAATGGAGAAACAGCATCGTCGTCGTGTTCATGGGGAGGCAACGGAATGCCTCATGTTCATGGGGAGGCAACGGAATGCGTCGTGTTCATGGGGAGGCAACGGAACGCGTGGGAGCCAACCGGCTGGGTCGGAACGGAATGGGTGGTCGTGTTCATCGGGAGGGCTTGGACAGACCAGGCGATGGAAACGAGGCTGGCGTACCGCAAAACAAAAGAAATGGCCTTGTGTTCGACCGGCCACGTTCGAAACGGTATCTTGTTCATCGGGAGGGGTCTGGCGTACCGCAAAATGGAGGAAACGGACCTCCTACGGTCGAAACGGGGGTCCTGTTGATCGGGAGGGGTGTGGCGTACCGCAAAACGGACGAAACGGACTTGTGTTGGAGTGCTACGGTCGAAACGGGGGTCCTGTTCATCGGGAGGGGTGTGGCGTACCGCAAAACGGGACTCCACGGGATACTGTTCATCTCCACCGTCGACCCCCTCCAGCCTCCACGAGCTACTGTTCATCCACCGCTGACCTCCTCCAGCCTCCAGCTGCGACTGTTCATCCACGGGCTCCTGTTCATCCAACCTCCACCGTGCGCTACTCCACCGGCTACTGTTCAACCAGCTCTCTCCACAGGCTCCTGTTCAACCAGCCCTCCACGGGCTACTGTTCATCCTGCCCTCCACCATCTACTATTCATCCTGCCCTCCACGGGGTGGTCCAATTCTCCAGCCCTCCACAGGGTCCTGTTCATCCAGCCCCAACCGGCGATCGATCGGGGTCCTGTTCATCCAGAGGCAACACCACGGGGTCCTGTTCATACACCCCCACCGGGAACTGTTCATCCAACCCCCCCCCCCTCCCCCCGCAACGCTCACTGTTCATCCAGAGGCAGCATCGATCGGCTTCAGTTAGCAGCTGTAGCGAAGGAATCGCTCGATCAGGTTCAGTTAACAGCCATCGATCGATCGCTCGGGTTTAGTAACGCGTAGCCTGCAGTGCAATCGCTCGGGTTCAGTTAGAGCCCAACGCCTCGCTCGGGTTCAGTTAGAGCCAACGCCTCGCACACACGCGCGTACGTGTACGAGAGAAGCGTGCATCGCTCGGCCCCCGACCTCCCACCGTAACTGGGAACTCCCCGAATTTTCCTCCCCCTCACTTCTACCACGGTTTTTTCTGTCATGGACGGCCCAAAGAATGTCATGCAGCTGCGTCTGCCGCCCGCCCAGGATGAAAAGCCCATTTTCTGTCATGATTTTTTGTCATAGAAGTAGGAGCCCACCACATCTATGATGATACCGGGTTTTGTCTCAATTATCATCATAGAAGCGCCATATGTATGACAGTAAAAATTTTCATTCGGCCCAAAATGTCACGGATGTGTCTTTTTTTTGTAGTGGCTACACCACTCCGCGAACGCGTCACGGCGCATCGTGCATCCTCGATGAGCCGGGTGTTGGGGTGTGTTTGGATTGTGGCCAAAGTGCACCTTACCAAAATTTTGGTCATGACCCAAAGATTGGTCTTTGTTTGGATGGTTGCCATTTTTGGCATGCCAATGAACTCTAGCCAACTCTAGTTCATTTTTCTTGCCAATGTCGGCCAAATCATGGGCAACCAATACCTCAACCGAAATTTTGGTCATGACCCAAAGATTGGTCTTTGTTTGGATGGTTGCCATTTCTTTGGCATGCCAATGAATTCTAGCCAACTCTAGTTCATTTTTCTTGCCAATGTCGGCCAAATCATGGGCAACCAATACCTCAACCAAAATTTTGGCTACCCAATGCTTTGATGGGGCAACCTTGGGCACAAACCAAACATACCGTTGGTCGTGCCACAGCACTAATGCCACCCTCGGCACAGTGAAACCGACCGTGTCTGGCTACAATATGAGTGTGTCGCTCACCGCGGTCGCCGTGTCCAGAGGCGGTGCTGGAGCTGCGCCCCGTTGTTGGCCCCAACGACCCACATGAACGGTTGTCGGTGGCGAGGAGGTCGTGGGCCAGCTCCTCCATTGGACTAGTCTGCCCCACATGTCGGTTTTCCTGTTTTCCCGGCCATATTCGAGCGTCAGTGCTCCACGTTGCGCATTAGGCCTTTCACTATGTAGGCCAAGCGAGACAACTTATTGTTTATTTGAGTTGTTCAAGTATAATCATGTGGCGTTTTCTTATTTCTCATTCCTCTCCAACCTTCTTCTCCATCGATCATGTCGCCCTCCAGTCGAGTCCATCCTCCCGCATGCCTCATTTGAACATTCCGCGGAGTATCATTCGCATGTACCCACCCTAGTCCTCTTTCAATAGATCTTCGGACCCCGAGATGAAATCAGAGGGAACGAGTGGGGGCACGTGATACCTAAGGCGGATTCAAAATTTTGAACCGGTGATCATAGCATCCGCAAATCATATATAAAGGGTATTCAATGTTCGTTTCATTTTTGAACATACAATATACTCCCTCCTATCCTTTCTAGTTTACATATAAGTTTTATGTGTAGTCAAAGTATCTCTACTTTGATAAAAAAAAAGGTATCAACACTCAACAACGCCCAATCAATATTGTTAGATTCGTACGTACTCCTAGATTTGTACTCGAGATGGTTTCCAATTTGACTATTGACAAGATTAATAATACATGAGATGTATAATGTGAAAATTACATCATTGGAAACTCCTTTCACATATGAATTTGACCGTATGCTTTGTGTAAGTTGCATGTCATATATTATTACTCTAACATTTGGTCAAAGTTAGCCTCAAAAAATGCATTAGACCCTGTATGCTTTGTGTAAGTTGTCTGTCATATATTATTACTCTAACATTTGTGTAAGTTGCATGCCATATATCATTACTCTAACATTTGGTCAAAGTAGTATAGTGGAAGTGGATCCTCTGACGTAGGTATCCCTGCCTTACCCTCCCTTTCGGTCACTTACTGGCGGACCCCATGCTTGCTAGGCCCCACATGTTAGTTACTCAATGGGTTCGGCCACGTCAGGGGATCCTCATCCATAGTATACTCCCTCTGTTTTTATTTACTCCGCATAAAATGGAGGGAGTGGTGGTATAATAAATGACATGGGCGGGGGAGGGGGAGGGACATCGATTTGCTCTCAACTGCGGTCCCACAAGCGAGCGAAAATGCAAGACGAAGCGCGTTCCATTCGGTGAGCGACGTGGAGGATCCAGCGTGCCGGGCTGCAACACAAATGCGACAAGAGCGATGTACAGTCAAAATCGATTGACCGGTCGTCACCGGAACCACTATTCACACCTGAACCTTCGCTGCTCGGCCTACGCCAGCCACTGCCCTAAAACCACACCAAATCTCCAGCCCATTCCCCCACCTTTCGATCCCCTAGCCCGCATCAAGCGTCCCCTAGTTCGCCGAAAAGCCATGGTGCGCTGCAAGATCACTTACTACAAGATGCTGACGCCAGAGCATTGTGCAGAAATCGCGGCGGCAGTCGGTGCCACAGACCTCCGTTCCCAAGCTCGCTTTGCCACGGGCCAATCCCCGAGTTCTCTGGAGCCAAGCTACGAGGAGGAGGAAGCCGATCCAATGTTCATGGCGGAGGTCGCGGTGCAGAAGGCCCCTGATGGGTATGAGACAATGGACGTCGACTTCGTGTCGGCGTCCGAGTCCCCCATGGTGCAGGCGGACCAACGGTTCAACATGGCGATACTAAAGGAGGACCGGGAGGCAGAGGCTCAACTCAACTCGGAGCGCGTGCATGCCGCTGCCATCGAGGCTCTCCTACGGGCGGAACCGGATGTCGTGGATGTGAACCGGGCGGCGGAGGCTCTACTTGAGGCGGAGCGTGCGGATGCCGCTGCCATCGAGGCCCTCCTGCAGGCGGAACTGGACGTCCTGGACTTTAACCGGGCGGCAGAGGCTCGACTCGACGCAGAGCGCGCAGATGCCGCTCTCATCAACGCCCTCCTGCAGGCGGAACCGGACGTCCTAGACTTGAATCAGGCGGCGGAGGCTCGACTCAACGTGGAGCGCGCGGATGCCACTGCCATCGAGGCCCTCCTGCAAGCGGAACCAAACGTTCTCGACTTGCACCGGGCTATGCTCTCGTCCGTGCAGAGCGCCCGCACGCTTTGCTTGAACGAGTAGCTGGAGGCCGAGGACAACCACGGTGCGGAGACACACGTCGGCAGCGACGACTGGTTCGCGCCGGCAGCCAAAGACGACGAGGCCATCTCTTTCCGCGAGCAGTGATAGTTTTTCTTTATGTTGTTGTTTTTATGGATCTTTTGCTGTTTAAAAACATATATTTGTTATGCAAGTCGCCTGACTTGGGTCAGTCTACCATTTCCGTCGGTTGGATGAATATCCTACGTCTCCTAACCCTTCTTTCCTCCTTCTTCCTCACCTCTTCTTCTTCCCCAACAGACCACCCCACGGGCCGTACGGATACTCCCCAACATGCGGTTGGATAAACATACTCTATGAACGAAAATTATGTGTCAGCGATAGGATGGTTGAGTTTGGTTTGTTCACATGCGATAGCACGTGTCAGTGAGGGTGTGTTCCCTTGGTTGGGTTTGCGGCGTGTAGGAGCGATTGTGTGAGGGTGCGGTGCGACTGCGGCGTGCAGGAGCGACCATGTGAGGGTGCGGTGCGACCGCGACAACCGTGCGCAAGTGTACCTCCTCATTTTGAAAACTTTAGGCAAGCTTGGCAAATATGTGTGGCGAAGTTTGGCAATGCAAGGCCTAGACCCAAACAGGATAAGTACGTACGTACTAGGAGTACTAGTGTTAAAAAAGAAAGGCGGGGTTTTCCTTCACGGGATTTAATCGATACAAATCCTCGTTTCACGTGTCAATTAATGCGTATTTTTTTCTCCAAAGACCAAAGAGCTAACCATCCCACTCCTCATCGCTTGATTAATGCAGCGCCATGCAAACCAACCTTCTCACTTCCGCATGCATGCATGTCGTCTCTCTCTCCCCTATCCATCTCTTTGCACGCATGCGCCTCTTGCTCTCTCTCTCTCCTGTTTCTGCATGCAAGCAGCTCTCTCTGCCTTGGGAAGATGCGAAGCACATGGGAAAGAGAGATGGGATTACTGCAGACACGCATGCGGTGGAAAGGGATGGAGCACCCGGTTGGAAAGAGCAGCGAAAAAATGCCAATGCGCAGAGCATTGCGGGGAAAATGAAATTTTCTTAGACGCAGACAAAAAAGGACCGGAGGGAGTACTACTAGGAGTACTAGTGCGGTGAGATGGTTTCTCAAAGAAGACGATGGAGAAGCGGAGTCAGTGAAGAGTGAAATGATGGTTGCTTCGTCCGTGCTTTTGTGATTTGACGCCTCACTACTTTGTGATTTGTGATAGAAGGGATAGGGGAGTAGACTCTATGCTCTATACTGTACTACATGCATCCAAGCATGGGAGAAAGAGGAGATATGTTCCATTTTTCTATTCCTTCAATCAATCAATCAGGGAGCTTCGGTTCCATCTTTTTGGCTTTGGCAACACCGTCCACAATGGTTCCCACGATGCCAATAGCTATTTTCACATTTGGCTACACATTGTGGATGCCCTTAACCGTACCACTTGGTTTTGCTCCTGTGTGCTATCTATACAAATCTCAATTATATTGATCTAAAAAATTATAGAATCAAGATTAGTAAAAGGAGGTGATTTTGCCGCGCGGATGGCGGGGGAGGTTTCTTATTTGAGCAATGCTACATCCACGTAATGGTTTATGTAAAGTTGCGAATTGATGTGGGACTATTTGATTGGATTAAAGGAGAGGATTAGGCCCACCCCACCTGAAAATCAGGGGGGCATATATAGATTAGATGGAAAGTATACGTAGCAGCTACGTAGCCCTTTGTAAGTCTAGGATTAGGCTTCTTATTTTCGAAGGACGTTGTCCTCGCGGTTTTCTAACATGCGGTCCCACTTGTCAGTGCTTTACCAAGCCGATCTGCGTCCCACATGAGGCAGAACAACGGCAGAAGCAACACGTGGTTAAGTTGAAGAAGATGAGGGAGAAGCAGATTCAGCAACGAGTGAAATGATGGTTGCTTCGTCCCTCCAACTTAAATGCGGGAAAGGTGCAGCTTTGTGATTTGACGCCTCATTGCTCATTACTACGCCGGTGCCATGACTGGGGTGCTTCACCCCGGCTGCTCTGCATTGTATTCCGTTATGGCACGTGGACCCGGTAGCTTGATGTCCCACATGTCAGCGAAAGGGACTAGAAGATTTATGAAAGCGAGCGCTCCACTCTTACGACGGAGGAGTAGACGACACAACGGCCCAGTGAATTGTCACTTGTACTGTATAGTACTATAGTTTTGCTGTTTCGCACGATCCATCGATACAAACCCGATTAAACAGGAAAGGGCGGGATTTTTCCCGCGCGGTAGATGATATTGGCCATACATTTCAAAGTCAATTTTAATGTATGCAAACTGAATAATTATAAGTAACAATATGATATCTAGTAAAACTAAAAACACATATGATTTATTGTGTTAGAGTGTAGTAGTAGTGTTGTATTGCATAGTTGTTAGATGTAACATGCGAGAACGTGTAGAGATGTAGTTATGGAGGGCCTACAGAGAGAAAAGTGTAATACGGTCACCAAACTTCAGAATAAGCTGATTACGGTCACTATATACGTTTTGCGGTGATTATACGGTCACTTGCTCATAGTTCAGCATCGGATTGCACTCTGTTGACCGGCCAAATAGTCTGTGTGGTGCCATGTTGACTAGTTAAATTGACCATGTTCCTTGTGGGTCCCACCTGTCAGTTCGCATAGGCAAAAGGTCAGATAAACACAAATTCATGCAGGCGCGACTAGGCTCCAACCTGTGCGCGGGAATCACCTGGTTGTGTATGTGTCTGTCAGGGCCTGATGTGTGCGCATGCACGTGTAGGTTGAGCACTTGAGTGTGAGAGTGTGTGTTGGTCGTGTGGTGTACTGGTGTGTGCATGCATGCGTGCGCGCGTGCGTGTGAGTGTTGTGTGCATGCGTGGGTGCATGTGTTGCATGGATGCAGTTCGTCTGCATGCGTGCGTGTGTGTATAATCACCACACCAGCTCATGTGTGTTAAAACAGACGGCTCAGCATACCAATACAAGGCCACCTTGTCCGCTGTGCCCGCGGTCATGACTTCGAACCACCGTCCAAATATTTTTTTGTCATTTGTTTTCATTCTTACTAGCAAGATGCTCGTGCATTGCACGTAACATCAAGATGCATTTGTATGATTTTTTATCTTGTGAGAGAAAATGATGAACGAGGGAAGGCCTTATTTGCAAATGTGGAGAGGTGTGTGGGTACCTTTTTGCAAAATTGCCATAGTTTCCTTCCTATCCGTCAGATATAAATTGGACGGCCTATATTGCAAGATGGCAGGCACACCATCATCATCAACTCTATTTTTTATAAGAGTGTATTTTATGTATTTTATAAGAGTGTAGATGTAGAGTAGATACAAGTCGACAGGTGGGCACGATGGTAGTGAGATAATGTGATGCAACACTAGAGGTGCCACGTGGAGCGTTTAACTGGTCAACTAGTCATGTCATGAGCAAATACAGAGTTGTACGGTGAGCCCGTGACTGTATAATAACCACTAAACGTAAATGGTGACCGTAATGAGTGGATTCTGAAGTCCAATGTACGTATCGTGCTTTCGCTTCAAATACAATGATCGTCATTGCATATATTGCGAGAGAAAGATGAAACATGCGTGAATTTTCTGGGGGCTTACTTTTAGAGGACCTAGAGATAGTTTTGTGTGCATACATGAACGGGGCGTACAGGGGAGTATGCGATGGAGAGAGAGATGCTCCTCGTTTCTCTTTATTATGACTAACTTTGTATATAGTATAAAAATATACAAATTCACAGTGTGAAATAAATATCATTGTGGGCACCATGCAATGCAAATTAGCGTTCGTACTCCTCCATATAACTTTGTAATGTTGTATATATGTAGAAACTCTAAAATAATTTTTTGGCCACACTTTATTCAAAAGGAATGTTGTATGCGAAATAAACGTGAAGAGAGGGCTTTTTATATCAATAGGGTATGTGATGTAACATGTGTGAATGTGTAGTTGATGCATTTGGCGGGGCCTAGAGAGGTATGTGTGTGTATTACGTATTCGAGAGAGGCATGGATAGAGGGGCCGACAGGGGGCATGGGAGAGATAGCATGAGAAATGAGAGTGGTCTAGAGAGAGATGAATATGACGTCACGACAAGAGATTCCATTCACTTGAGTGTGTGTATGCAAGGGGGAGGGAATAGAGGCACCAGGAGAAATTTTCTGTGTGTGTGGTGTTTGTGTTGGTATGTGTGGATGTGAGAAGATAATGAGACGTGGGGGCAGAGGGTGTGTCACCGCGTGAGGTCCGGTGGGTCGAGGTGAGGCCCTTCGTTTAGTTCCGTCCTGCGCCACATTGGTCGGCCCGTGACACATTTAGGAAGACCCATGGATGACTAGTTGTACAAGACAAAGATAGCAGAATTTTGAAGGACTCTGTGTCCACTGACAAAGCCGGCTAGGATTTGTAACCCTAGGTTCTCGGACTAAGGTAACCCCTTTATCTCTAATATTACTATTCATCCAACCTAACTTTAAGGAGCATCCTACAGAATGCTCTGCTAGAATCATACTTGTCGATTAGGAAGAGAGGTGTGAGACAATGCGTGAGAGACAGGCGTAAAGATAATGTGCGTACATGAGACACGTAGGCAGGTCCATGTATATAGAAAGGGTCAATGAGGATTGTGCGTGCGTATGTTTGCGAGAGGAAGAGTGCTTGTGATAAAGGTTAGTGAAAATAGTTGTAAATGGTTACGAGAGGGAGGGAGGGAGGGAGGGTCATATCTAGAGCATGTGTGCGAGAAAGACACCTCGGGAGAGAGTGTGTGAGCATGTGTGAGAGACCACCGATGGAGAGTGAAACTACACATAAAAGACTGCTCTACACATTGATTAAAGATATAAATTGTATCCAAATATTAGGATGGGATCATGATATTTGCAATTCACGTAAGGAGCAGTCATTGATCCATCAGACATCTAGATTCTATCAAATTTGAGCATGTCTATGTTATTATTCGACACAATTGATCCACATAGTTAGTATTTTGAACTCCAGACAATGCATCACTTTAGCAATCGAATATAAACATGAGTATAGTTCATGTTGTGTGTGTAAAGCACATTATACATACGAAAGTTACACAATGGACATTATAAATAGCTACCTATGAACTAGCATACATTTGAATTCAACTTAAGGTGGTTTAGAAAAAAATCAAATTCAACATGAAGTCCATTCAATTATTTGAATTTGATATCATGGCATTTGTAAACCATACCTAAATTATGGGGGCACCAATCTTTGCTCTAGTTTTGTACATAATAGCATATGTAGTCGTGTACACAATAGATTCAAATTTAGCTCCTCCATTCCAAAATAATCGTAGTTATAGGATTTTCAAGTGTCAAAATTTCAAAAAGAAGCGGATAATTTAATGAGGTTTTCAAACATACAAGGTCAAATATAACGTTGTCTATTTAGGTCAATCCTCATAGTTCAAGAGTACTCTAAACGTGAATGCTTGTGTTTCAAAATTTCGAACGAAGCACCAAAAGAGCCTCTACTCGCTCGAAACCGCGTGAGACCAATGTTTGGTAGTACAAGGAAATTACTTTTCTAATAACTCCGACCCATGAAACCTACCAGCCCGATGTCCAAAGGTCTAAACCAGGGTAGGTTTGTAGCTTCATCTAGACACCACGCAACCGCATCCGAAAAACATTCATACACAATGGCCGCCTAAGCACACATGTGCGCAGCCGAAATCGCTCCCGCCCACTATTTGGGACACCTGGGATTACCATCCTACCCCCGACCCGCAGTAGGTCCGAAATTTAAGAGGGGGGCAAAGTTTGTACTTTCCCCAAATTTCAAACAAGCGTGTCCCATCTTCTGTTCAAAAGCCAAAAACAAGCGCGTCCCAGACCGAAACATGGTTCCCCCTCCCCCCCCCCCCCCCCCCCCGCCCACCCGTCCTATTCCCCATTCGTACTCCGTGGGCGCCAAAACTACCTCTCCACCAGCAGCTGTCGGATTTCGGGTTCCGGAAGACCCTTAAGGTTCGAACACTGGGGTGCGCGCGGAAATCTCGCCTTCAACCTCTCCGTCTCAATGGGATCTAACTACTAAAAGAGCTGCACGAAAGACACAAGATTTATACTGGTTCGGGTCACAGATGTGGTGTAATACCCTACTCCAGTGTGTGGTAGATGGATTGCCTCCTGGGGCTGGTGTGGATGAACAATACAAGGAAGAATAGCCTCGCGAGGGTCTGTTCTTGGCTGTGGTGATGAACTGCTATGAAGAGTTCAGTCACCTTTCTCTCTCTTTCTCTCTCAGATCCCGGACCGAACAACCAGGAATCGAACCCCTTGCTATGTGGGTGGCTAGTCCTATTTATAGAGGCCCTGGTCCTCTCCCCAAATATTGAGCGGGAAGGGATCCAACAATGGCGGGCTAATTTGAAGGGGGACAGCGAGTACATCTATCCTGACAAAAGCAGTCTTCGTCTGCCAAAGGCTCTGGTGATGACGCCGCGCTGGGCTCCATGGTGACCTCCGTCTCGTAGTCCTCCTGGTCTTGGTCTCGTTGCACCGAAGTGGCAACCTTTGCCTGATGCCTCGGTACTCCGCGGATACGCTTGCCCCCTTTGCACCAAAGACGAAAGAGGGACGCTGCGCGCGCTGGCACCTGCCTGGTGCCCCATGTCGTCATGGCTTGCGTCATGGGCACCTCGCGAGGTACCCCGCCTTGAACTCTCCGCCTCCTCGCGAGCTAGCCTGACGAGGCTGTGCCTGAGGATGCGTCGTGTCATCCGCCTCGCGAGGCTTGGCCCCTCGCGAGGGTCTTGAGCCTCGTGTTGATGAAGATGGGCCGCGCTGGGCCCCCATTTGAGCCACGCCGCAGGCCGCAGGCAGGCAAGTCTGGGGACCCCCGTTCCCAAAACGCCGACAGTAGCCCCCGAGCCCAAGGCGCGCATGGACTTGGCCGTGCCGAGAGGCGAAAGGGCAAGGGCAAAGCACCGCGGGCCCTAACAGCCTGCGGCCTTGGACGCCGCGTGGCGGTTGATTGGACGTGGGCGGCACCATTCCCCCACGCTTCCTTATTGTGCGCCCTGCTAGGCGGACTGGTAGTAGTACACAGCCGTCCCCTTTCCTGTTGCTCGGGTGTCTTCTGTTCTTCCTTCTTTCGAGCGACTCCCCCTGCCTTCAATCCAATCTCGAATCCCCTCCCCCTCCTTCCCATCGCCATGGCTCTGACGGGGAAGGAGAGAGCAGAGAAACCCATGCCTTCGTCTTGTGCGCCGCCAACGGTGGCCCCCCTCGTCGGCCGGTCGACTGTGCCCAACCAAGAGTGCCTAGGCAGGGACAGCTTGGCCCTGGCCACCGTCTTCAACGAGTGCAGAAGGACGACTGCCTGGCCCGCGTCCCACTTCTCCATTGACAGGACAGCCACCGAGGTCCCATGTTTTACCGATGCCTTGTGGGCGGGTCTGGTTCCCCCTTTCTCCGATTTCTTCAATGCCGTGCTTTTGCATTATCAGATCTACTTAATGCATCTAAGTCCTGAGTCCATCACCCTCCTTTCAGTCTTTGCCTTCGTTTGCGAAGCCATGGTGGGCATCCCTCCTTCGGTCGCCCTGCTGCGCCACTTCTTCTTGCTGTGTCTTGTCAATCCTTCCTAGCGCTGGGCATGCGCGAGCTTTGCTGCCGAGCCTGTGTCCGAGGCGTCTGGAATCGACTTCCAACTCCCCCAGCCCGCGGCCGGGTTCCGCGAGCAGTGGTTGTATGTGGACGCAGGGGTGCCCAGCCCCCTGCTATCGGAGCCGACCTCGCCTACCGTCCCCGGGTTGGGGCTAGGAGACGCTGAAGAGCCCTCGGCTTATCTTCGTCTGGCCCCGCTTCGCGCTCCTGAGGAATCTCGGTGTGACAGCGCCCAAAGTGGTGACGGAGTTTCTGTTGTGCCGTGTCGCTCCCCTGCAGCGGCACTCTCGCCGAATGTGGGCCTTCCGGGGGCGCGAGGACGACATGAGGCTCCAGGAAGAAGACCTGGCTCCCGCGGCGCTGAAGTCGATGCTCCTGACTTTGGCTGGGGACCCCAATCCTGGCAACATCCGGCAAGGCGGGGCCTTGCTATATCTCTGTCAGAGCAAGGCTGACTTCATGAAGCAGATGCCCGCCTTCGATGAGTGGGGGCTGCGCCCCGCCGGTCTCCAAGGGCCTCGCGAGAACCCTGTAGTGGTGACTCCCCTCCCAATCGGCCAAGGCAACTCCTCTCAAGCGGTGGAGAAGGGAGGCAGGAGGCGCCTGAGGCTGAGGAGGCTCCGGAGGAGGGGGCAGCGTTGTGCGACGCCCGTGAGGGGTCGGCTCCGGAGGAGGGTGCGGCGCCCGAGGCTGCCCGCGCGGGGGCAGCTCCGGAGGAGGGTGCAGCGCCCGATGCCGCTCAAGAGGAGACAGCTCCTGAGGCTCGTACTGCTGCGGCTGAAGGTGGTAGGCAGCCGCTCCCAGCGCCCGGGGCTGGGGCCTTGGAGGCCCTGGGCCCGGCTTCTGACGAGGTGATTGGTGGCACGCGCCAGGCGGGCGCTCCCGACGCGGGCCGTCCTGGTGCCTCGTCCTCGCGGCAGGTTGATCCTTGCGCTCTTCTCTTGGGACGCTTCCGCGTGGACTTCGAGGCCCTCCGGAGGAAGAGGGAGGCTCTGGGTGTTGACTCCCCTTGTCGCGTGCTGAAGCGCAGGAAGTACTTCGCCACTGACGAGTAAGTCTTTTTCCTCTCTGACTCCCGATCCTCTTGTTGCTTTCGCTGATTCTTGCTCCGCATGCCCCTTCCAACTGAGATCGCGGGAGTCGCCGAGGCACCACCTCCCTCGGCTTCGCCTCCTCCGCCATCCTCAAGTGCTCCGAGCAGCTCTGCCCTCGTGGTGAGGGCGTCTGATGGGGCGGATCATCCCGAGGTGCGCCGCGGCCCTTCATTCCCCGCGCTTCTCCTTCGCAGGCCTTCTCAGGGGATAGCCAGTCTGTCGGGTACCTCCCGTCTGGCCTTGGACTGCAACTGGTTGAAGCGCCACCTATGCCCCTCATTTGGAGGCGGGCTGGCCCTTGGTCGGGCTTCTGATGTGGCGCGTCCGGCCATTGCGAGGTCGCCAGCCCCCAGCCCCCTGCCCGGAGGGGGATCGATTACCCGCAGCCCCCGGCAACTGCTTGGGGCGGATGATGACGTGGAAGATGTGCTTGAGCACGCTCGGGAGCGCCGCTCTCGCCGCCAAGGGTTCCTTCGACGAGCGGCCGATGCGGTGGACCTGCTTGGGGAAGAGCTTGCCGCTGAAGATGCTCGCCTGGAGGCTGAGGGCCTGCACCTAGCTGTAGGGAGGCACGAGCTGGAGGCCGCCGTCGCCCTTGCGCGCCGCCAACGCGACCTTGATGATGAAGAAGCAAAGGCATCGCTGGAGGCCTCCCGAGTGGCCCGCTCCCAGGCCATCGAGGAGGCCCGGAGAGCTGACGGGTGGCGAGAGGCGGTGGAGGAGCGAGCTCACGAGCTCCTGGCCTGATGCCACTTGTTGGAGGAGCAAGCGGAGCTGCGCGAGGTAGCCCTCGCGTCGATGGAGGTGGCCTCTGGTGATCCAGCTAAGCTTCAGAAGCGCGAGGAAGCGTTGGTGCTGGAGGCCGCCGAACGCTCCCGTGAGTATGAGAGGCTGGAGACGAGGGAGCGCCTAGTGACGCAGGCGGAGGATGACGTCGCTGCGCGGGAAGCGCGTGTCCTGGAGGAGTTTGTCGTCGGGTGGTGATGGCGCGCCAAGGCCTCGAGCGTGAGTTCGAGGGGAAGCTGGGGATGATCCGGGTCGAAGCTGAAGGCAGAACCGCAGCCCTGAGGACCCAACGGGACGAGGCGATGCGGCTGGCCGACGCCTCCTGGGCCGCCCTTGAGGCAGCGCAGAAAGAGCTGGCCACCTCTCAGGCTGAGGTGCTCCGCCTTCGCCAATGGATGGAAGAGGCCGAGGCCGTCGAGCGCCAGAACGCCGAAGAAATACGCCAGCGGCGGCTCCTGGAGCACGCGCATGACCCAATGTTTACCACGCTCAGGGAGAGGGCCAACTTTGCCTTGGGCAATATCTGCGAGGCGTCCGTCGGTGAGCCACACACGATCAACTACGCCGGTAACCTGCAGTTCTTCACCGCCGTGGTGGCGCAGCTGGAGGCGCGGTCAGTTAGGGCCGACAGGTTGGTGGAGGAGAGGAGCCGCGCCTTGCTCAAGCGCGCCTTCTCCCGTGTCTTCAGCCATCTTCAGAACATGAATCCCCACTTCGACTTCGATGCCGTCATCGCCCCGGTCCCCCAGGCCGTCCAGGACGACCTGTCACGCTGGGTGGAGGATAACATGGACGCCCTCGTTAGGGCCTTCACTTCGGACGACAGCGACGTGGTCATGGGTGCTGACGAGGATGGCGCAGCGAGTGGTCATGACGCCGCCGGCAGCGATGCAGGCGTCGATGGCGAGCTCGGCGACTCTGGCGAGGGCTGCTTCTGGGGACGCATTGGGGGATTGGTCCGACTGAGAGCGTATCGCTCCTGTCTTTTTCGCTCTGGATGAATAGAACTCAGGCTTTGGACCTGGTGGTGTGTGAGAGCATTTTGGGAGGGGAAGCCCCTCATGTAAAAACCTGTGTCTATCATATCAGTAGTAACCAAATTGCGCTCGCGCCTGACGGTGGGCTGGTTTACCTTTGTCCCACACTGGTTCCAAGGCGGCCTGCAGGAGGGCGCGACGCCTTGGGCGCTTTCTAGCTGGATCCTCAGGATGTGAGGTTGTCGCTGATGAGAAACTCCTCATGCATTGGCCTTCTCCACGGGCCCTGGGCCTTCTCTCGAACGCGATGACTTCACAAGCACTCGCCTTGCTTCGCAGGCTCCGGGCCTTTCCCTCGAGCGCGAGAGCTTCACAGGCACTCGCCTTGCTTCACAGGCTCTGGGCCTTTTCCTCGAGAGCGAGAGCTTCACAGGCACTCGCCTTGCTTCACAGGCTCTGGGCCTTTTCCTCGAGCGCGAGAGCTTCACAGGCACTCGCCTTGCTTCACAGGCTTTGGGCCTTTTCCTCGAGCGCGAGAGCTTCACAGGCACTCGCCTTGCTTCACAAGCTCTGGGCCTTTTCCTCGAGCGCGAGAGCTTCACAGGCTCTGGGCCTTTTCCTCGAGCGCGAGAGCTTCACAGGCACTCGCCTTCCTTCACAGGCTCTGGGCCTTTTCCGGATAGGACAACCTCCGCAGGCACCCGAAAATCCTCCCGAGAGGGAGCAACAGCGGCAGCCTGGGCTGCGCACATGCCTGGCCTGACCCGGCTCGCGAGGGGAGGCAGCTATGACGAAGCGGCAACCAGAACGCGAGAACAGCTCGAGCGAGAACAAGCACCCCTCCCCCAAACACACGCAAATCTCAAATTTGAATCCAACTTAAATCCAGCGAGAGAAAAGCTACCTCCAAAGGGAAGGGCAACAAAAGGCAGACAAAAGGCCACGTACGGCACCTAATCTAGTCTTGGACGTCTTCTCACTAGCGCGGAGCTAAGTGTTGTCCACTTGGCGTGGGAGGGAGCCCCAGGGCCTGAGACCGGCACCCCTGAGACTCCGGGGCGTGTACAGCCCCACTCATTATTACGTGAGAGTGTCACGGGGCGGCGAGCTTCACAGGCACTGGGCCTTCTTCACAGGTACTGGCCTTGCTTCATATCGCCAGACGAGGGCCCCGCCTTGCACCACACTCTAGTGCCATCAGCAACGACCGGAACCCAGGACGCCGCCCGATGGGGTAGAGCGGTCGCCAGCGGTTCCCCCGACGACCACGGGTCCTTTGCCAGGGGCAGGCCCTGAGGCACCTCCCCAGCAGACGGCCTACTTCCTGAGAACGCCTTGCTCCGAACGCCGCGGTGGTGATGTCGGATCCCGACCCCTCCCCTGTAGCCCCCTACACCCTCCTCCTGAGGGGTGAGGGACTGTAGGAGCGGGGTAGCCGCTCACCGCGGCGACCTGCACCTCCTGCGATCCACGGTTAGCATATACCTGCCCCTGAAGACTTAGCGACGCCCGGTGATCGCTGCCTCCAGCGTGGCCAGCGGGCTCGTCCTGGGGTGCCTGGAAGGGCTCAGCCTCCATCACCTCATCCCCCCAGCTGGGGCCGAGGAGTGAGCCCTGCCCATCCTCGTGAGGGTGTCCTTGGTCCATCATGCGGGGCACGTACTCTTCCGTCGCCGTCATCCCGTACGCCATGTCGTGGCGCCCCGCATGCCATGCGGCCCCACCTGTCATGCCTGCCACTGGGTGGCAATGCGGCGCCCTCCGGGCTGGGGGCGGGGGCAGCGCCGCCACCGGTCCGGTGCTGACAGCTTCGCTGGCGTCGGAGTAGCCTTGAAGCCCGCTGGCGCGCGCGGAGCCCCCGTGCGGGTCGCTCTGGGCTTGAGATGGGAGTTGGGTGGAGAAGGGGTGAGCCCCCGAGGTGGCGAAGCCCAGGAGCTCCGCCACTCGCTCTAGCAGCACGTCGTGGCCGCCCTCCAGCAACCTGCACCGCAGCAGCTCTCGGGCCACCGTGAGCGCGGCCCTCGAATTCGCCTGCTCCCGGCGGGTGTATGGTGTCGTTGTCGCAGCGTGATTGGAGGCCTTTGCTGCCGACCGATCCTGCCGCGGCATAAGAGTTGCCGAAGCCTATCCGCGTCGCCCGCGGACCACGAGCTGCTTGGGGCACGGGGTCGCCCGAGGCGAGCGGTTCCACGCGTTTGGGCCATGCAGCCCACGGGTCGGGATTGACCTCCTGGTCGCCGGGCATGGCGATGAAGACGCGACGGGGCATGGAGTGGTGGAGGACGAATTCCGGCGCACCCCTACCTGGTGCGCCAAATGTCGGATTTCGGGTTCCGGCAGACCCTTAAGGTTCGAACACTGGGGTGCGCGCGGAAATCTCGCCTTCAACCTCTCCGTCTCGATGGGATCTAACTACTAAAAGAGCTGCACGAAAGACACAAGATTTATACTGGTTCGGGCCACCGATGTGGTGTAATACCCTACCCAGTGTGTGGTGGATGGATTGCCTCCTGGGGCTGGTGTGGATGAACAATACAAGGAAGAACAGCCTCGCGAGGGTCTGTTCTTGGCTGTGGTGATGAACTGCTATGAAGAGTTCAGTCACCTTTCTCTCTCTTTCTCTCTCAGATCCCGGACCGAACAACCAGGAATCAAACCCCTTGCTCTGTGGGTGGCTAGTCCTATTTATAGAGGCCCTGGTCCTCTCCCCAAATATTGAGCGGGAAGGGATCCAACAATGGCGGGCTAATTTGAAGGGGGACAGCGAGTACATCTATCCTGACAAAAGCAGTCTTCGCCTGCCAAAGGCTCTGGTGATGACGCCGCGCTGGGCTCCATGGTGACCTCCGTCTCGTAGTCCTCCTGGCCTTGGTCTCGTTGCACCGAAGTGGCAACCTTTGCCTGATGCCTCGGTACTCCGCGGATACGCTTGCCCCCTTTGCACCAAAGAGGAAAGAGGGACGCTGCGCGCACTGGCACCCGCCTGGTGCCCCGTGTCGTCATGGGCACCTCGCGAGGTACCCCGCCTTGAACTCTCCGCCTCCTCGCGAGCCAGCCTGACGAGGCTGTGCCTGAGGATGCGCCGTGTCATCCGCCTCGCGAGGCTTGGCCCCTCGCGAGGGTCTTGAGCCTCGTGTTGATGAAGATGGGCCGCGCTGGGCCCCCATTTGAGCCACGCCGCAGGCCGCAGGCATGCAAGTCTGGGGACCCCCATTCCCAGAACGCCGACAGCAGCGAAACCCCGGCATCCTCTGTCCACCACCCCATCCCACCCATCAACCGCCACCCTCCTCCATCGTGCCGGAGCCGATACCCCGACGTCGTTGTCCACCGCAACCTCAACCGCAACGCCCTCCACGGCTAGTAGTTGAAGCCGAGGCCGAGCCGTCCGTACCCGAGCCAGTTCAACCACACCATCCCGCGCCTCACCGCTGCCGCTCCAACTTCGCCACCCTCCACCGCACCGGAGTTGTTCCTGCTACGCCATCCTTCGCCGCCTTGGATCTGCTTCCCCTCCGCCGACATAGGGCCACGGCAACACAGTCAACAATTTGGCCATGGGTTCGTCCAAGCCTGCACCCTTCAGAACATCGGTTTCCCCAGTAAAAAGAAGAAGATCGCCACGACATGTGGAGGTGACCACACCGGCAACCGAAAAAGGTACTCCTCTTCCCTTATTCGTGCAAATCTTACGTCTCTGCTTGCACGGTATTCATCCCACAGAAGACACTAGTTGACTGATTCTTCTTGATACTAGATGTTCCTAGTAACTCGCGATGCACAAGGTTTCTCCTCATATACTATTTCACCTTAGCTAGAGGTCCGTCACCCCCCCCCTGAATTTCAATTTCTGGCCAGTTGATTCCTAATTAATGGAAGCATTCCCCGGCGTAACAGGCGCTAGTACGCCTATTACGCCGGGGAAGCAGCGCCTTGGTGTTTATCTTAGGGGCGTGTGCGGCCTAGAGCTACTGGCGCCCGATCTGGAGGTCGGCCGGGATTAAAGGGATGGCCTGGGGGCGCTGCCAAGCACGGCGGTGGTGTGAGGTCGATGGGAGGGCGGGGCAGCGGAGGCAGGGGTCTAGGCCGGTGGTCGCTGGCGGTTCGAGAAAGATCGTCAACAGTGACTAGCGGGAGGTAGATGAAGGCCATCTGCCCGTTCCTTATAGATCGGACGGTTCATTAAAAAAACGACTGACCTATTTATTTTCAGTCGACTGTTATCTTAGATATGACCACATGTGGTGGTGTGCTGGAGGAGTACCTGCATTTCCTATGCTCATATATTACAAAATCATACGGAGTAGAATCTAATGTTGTTTGCCATGCAATGTTGTAGAGCTATCATATGTCTTATATCATTTATTTTTCAGCCACCTGATATCTGCTACTTTTACAGTGCACTAGTTCTGCACACACTTCACCCTTACTCTCACTATTGTGTTTTTATGCAAGGGTATTTCAGACCCTGCCTTGACAGAAGCAGAAAAGAATAGAGAGAAGTCGCTCCAGCATGGTACGCGGCTAGGCCAAAAACGTTTCAAGGCTTTAAATGGTGTACTGTCAGCAAATGGAGACGAGGAACGTAGCTCTGGAGTTGATGATCTCGCTCGCCGTGAACCACCAACCCAGGTGCTTGCTTTAACTTCACGGTGTCATATGTGGTTGCACATTGAATATGGTGTCTAGCTTGTATTCGAAAGGCCGAAGTCGGTAAGATAAGGAAAGATTTTTTTACATGAACCACCATCCCGTGAGCACCAGAAGACAAATAGCTAGTCAGGGCACTGACCGAGCCAGTGACAAGCCCAGCAAAGATAGGCACCACCTAGAAGCCAACTAAAAAGTTGTGATGGTGGCGAAGCAGCCCGCCTCCCACTAGGCTCTCAGGTCCTAGATGATCATGCTCACCACTCCAGCCGGATGTCTTGCTTGTATTGCTTCCAATTTGGTTAGATTGCATCTGCTTAGCTTACACATTATACCTTTGAATATGACATGCCTTTCTGTTTTTGGTACATACTAGTACATCTGTGTATTAACCATGTTCTTACATCAACTAATGTTCTTGTGTATCCCTCATCAATCACTTATGACGAGGCAGGCAGACAAGGGGACTACTCCTCATTTAAAGAATGCAGCGTCAGCCTCCCGACATGATTCTCAAGAAACAGAAATGCTAGATGAAGATAGTGAACGTAGCTCTGTAGTTGATTACAGCATTTCCCCCACACTAGCATCGCAGGTGCTTGCTCTAACTTGGCAGCATGATATGTGGTTGCATGTTGCATATGGTGTCTAGATTGTAATTCTTCCAATCTGGTTAAACTGCATGCGCTAGTCTGCTTAGCTTATACATTATACCTGTTAATGTGGCATGCCTTCCTATATTTAGTACATAGTACATCTGTCTATTAAGCATGTCCTTACATAAAACTATTGTTTTTTGTATCCTGCATCAATCAACATGACGAGACACCTTTGGTATATGCAGTGCGATATTAATTGCATCTTTCATATGATTTATAGCATGCGCTGCTTCTAATTTGTTGAAATTCCATTTATGATGGGACGCTTTTAACTTGGCAGAGTCATACTGGTTGCATCTTTCATGTGGTGTCTAGCTTGCATTGCTTCTTATTTGCTGGAATGGTTTCTGCTTAGTTTACACAAACAGTTGTGAACATGTCATGCCGTCCTATTTTTCGTACATATTCCATCCTGGTATCATGTGTTTGCCTTACATCAAAGTAGTGATTGTCAGTATCATGCATGAATGAGTTCTGAAGAGAGAATTTTATTGCTTTTTCCTGTCGGTTTTACTTGACAATTCAAAATCAATAAAGCGGAAGGAAGAAAGCAAGGCAGCGGATAAAGGTGCTCCTTCCGAACAGAGGGCCTCTACAGTTTCTACTCCTCCACACCCCCAAGATGATTTCCAAGACAACACATGCATAAACACACAACAAAGCTGTGTTTATGATGACCACGTCTCCCCTAGTGCAGCATCACCGGTGCTCCCTCTAACTTGGCACTGTTATATGTGGTTGCATGTTATGTGTGATGTCTAGCTTGTATTGCTTCTAATTTTGTTGAATTCCATCTGCTTACTTTACACATTATACTTGAATAAGACACGTGTTCCTGTTTCTAGAACATACAATATCTGTCTATCACACCATGTTCTTACATCAAATTACTACCGTTGTGTAACCTGCAACAATCACTTATCATAAGACACTTTTGACTTTGGAGTGTGATATAGGTTACATCTCACATTCTTTTCTAGCTTGTACTACTAATTTGTTGAAATGGCACTTATGACGAGACAGTTTTAACTTGGTACAGTGATATTCGTTGTATCTTTCATATGGTGTCTAGTTTTCATTGCTTCTAATTTGTTGAAATGCCTTCTCCTTAGTTTACACATCATAAGCTGTGAATATGCAATTGCACTAATGACGAGAGACCTCTAACATGGTAGTGTGATGTTGTTTGCATCTTGCATATGATTTATTTCTTGTACTGCTTCACATTTGTTTAAACGCCATTTATGATGAGACACTGTTAACTTGGCAGAGCGATATTTGTAGCATCTTTCATATGGTGTCTACCTTCCATTGCATTGCTTCTAATTTGGTGAAATGTATTCTTCTTAGTTTACACATCATAGTCCTGGTTATCTCTTCCGTCCTATTTTTCGTACATATTACATCCTCCTATCATGTGGTTGTCTAACATCAAAGTTCAGTTCGTCTCCATCATGCATCAATTTGTTCTGAAGAACTAAATTGTTATTCATTTTTCTTGTCGGCTTGACTTAACATGGCACAGAGAAAGAGGACGAAACACAGAATGGCAAGGAATGAGAAGCGGATGAACCCTGCAGATTCTGTTGGTACTGATGGTGCAATAGAAGGTCAAAGTCCAGTGGAAAATTCTACAAACACGGCATCCCATGCTACATGAGTTGCAAAAAAAGCCAAACAGAAACAAATAGCTGCCACCAAACAAGCAGAGACAGCCCTAGTTCTTGCAACACCTACCATAGTACTACCAGCTGCACGATTTACTCGTGCGTCAACTGAGCTAGCAGCACATTCCCAAGCTCCCTTGCCCCCTGACACTACTTCCCAAGCACTCTTGACACAAGACGAGTTGCCAATATCAGATGAACCTTGTGAGCTTCAACAGAGAAGGTAGTTGCTGGAGTCAAGTTACAGTTGCATGCTTCTTTATATGTAGTCTCACAGTTTGATGTACACTAACACTTCCTAGGATTGTTGTTGGACTAGCACCTAGGCGCAAGAGGAAACAAACATCAGGGATAATGCTCGATAGGTTAACTAAATGTAGAGGAGGAAGAATGGAGATCTGTTTTGAGGCAGGTTTAAAAAGGCCACGTGATGCTACAGATTCAACCAAGTTAGTATCAGAGGCAGCGGTTGCTGTTAGGTGTCATGTACGTATCCTCCCAACATGGATTCAGTATAGGAATGACAAAGACGAAACCCGGTTCAACACCTTCCTCGACCATTTATCTGTAAGTATGGTTATGTATGGAAACTAGTAATATCGTCTTGCTCTGTCCAATACTTTCTAGGTTGCTGATAATGAGACTCCCATAATTTTCAACAGATGAGGTTCAAGTTGGATAGCCAAGATGATGCAACCAGACAAGCTCGCACCCATGTTTTCAAGTCTGCTCTACGACAGTATCGGTATAACTTGAGGAAAACTCACTTTGAAGGCAAGGCTAACAGTGAACTTGCCCAAACATCTCCAGTGGAAAATATAGTTGATGAAGACAGGAGAGGCCTCGTTAAACACTGGTCCGATCCGAAGTATCAGGTACATTATATATGTCATCAGATCACATGTTGAAGTCCTATTTATGCATGTGCCACACAAATTCATCTTCTTGTAGGTGAACTGTTCAAAGAACAAGGCCAGCCGTATGAAAGTGAAATTCCAACAGACGACAGGATCTCGTAGCTATATTGCACACCGTGAGGCTCTTGTAATTTGCTGCTGTTTCACTCTTTTCATTGTACCATATTATCATACCTATATTGACTTGTTCCAAATGCAGAGGAAAGCCCGCAAGGACCAAAAAGTACCTGAACCAAATGCTGTGGAAATCTTCAAGGACTGTCACACCAGCAAGAAGAAGGGCATGATTACATCAGTCAAAGCCGCTGATGTAAGTCCTTAATCCTCATGCCTTTTAACTACTACTTACTCTGACTTGTGCCTTGAACTGCATGGTTTACAGCCAATGTCTATTACTCTTTTCAATTTTATACATAATTGTCTTAGCGTATCATTGCACCTTACAAGGTTTAAAAGAGAGGAGTGATGTTCCTTTGATCTTGACCTGTAATCTAGTTCCGTGCTGGACTTGCCCACACAACGTTACAATTGCCTGTTTGTCTGTTCTCAGTTGTTTTGTGATATGAATGATGTCATACTATGCTTACCGTATTATAAACTACGTCTCTTTATCCTTAGCCCTCAATACAATGTGAATAAATAGACAATACATTAGCGATGGTACATGGTCATATGTTTGGAACCTGGTTTTATTATGTACTTTGCAATAAAATACAACTATTATTTTACATGGATTCACCAGAATAAGTTATGTATATAGAACAAAGCTATTTTGTTTGGTTTTGTTGCCTGCTTAATATCTTCTGTTCTTGTAATACTAATGTAAAACCTCAACTTTTCAGTGAGCTATGGAAAAAATGGTGGAACCGCCACCTTCTGAAGGTGGCGAGGCAACTATAACCGCAATGTTATCTCTTGCTGCAGTGGGTCAGTACCTGTCCACTAACAGCGCCAAAAGCACGTTCCTGCATAATACTAGGTTGGTTGTTAAGGCAATATCGTCCAAATTGCCTCATGATCAAGATATTGAAGCTCAAAGCAATGTTGTATCTGCGCTCCAGACACAAGTCCATTCCCTAACAGAGACCCTTTGTGAAACAAGGAGAAACATTGCTCAATGTCGTCAAGATATGCATGGTTTTGAAAACAGACTATCAGACATTTGCTATGTTGTTCAGGATCCTAGGGGAAATGAAGGCGAGGGTTATGGTGCTCCATCGGACAATACAACATGAAAATGTAATAGTCAGGTCAAATGAACTGAGCTTCTGAACTTCTGGTGGTGCATTTATCTGCTAAACTGTTCAGTTTTATGCCAACCTTCCTTTTGTTATATAGTTGTAATTTTTTTTGGTGCGATACAAAATTTATTCTTAACGTGCAGCCACCGGCTGAAGAAAACAGCAAGCCATTTTTGTATAGTGTAGGGTGTTCCCTATATTTGCACTGGTGGCGATCTTTGATGCCAAGTGGATGTAATCTGTGCAATCGCCTTAATAGCCTAGCATTAGTTTTGGCCTTATTTATTTCCTAGTCTTCTTTTTCCCTGGTTTGCTAGTGGCCGCAACTACCATGGGCCATATACGGGCCGTAGGATCCATGGGTCTCATACGGGTCGTCGATAAATGGGCCTTTAATCGGTGGGCCTCGGGCCGTCGGATAAATGGGTCTACATGGGTCATAATCGGGCGTAATTGGTATCGGCCCAGCACGGTAACAGGCCGTAGGACAGCAAAGGCTTAATTCTATCACAGGCATAATGGGTCATTAATGGGCTAGAATATAGGACGGGCTGGAAACGGCGCAATGGGTTAACAGGCCAGAAACGGGCCGACTCTTGCCATGGGCCGAATTTGGCCCATTAGGGTAACAGGCCAGTAACGAGCCGACTCTTGCCATGGGCCGAATTTGGCCCATTAGGGGAACAACCCAGTAACGGGCCGACTCTTGCCATGGGCCGAATTTGGCCCATTAGGGGAACAGGCCAGTAACGGGCCGGAAGTAATCAAGGGCCGAAAAGGAGCCCAAGAACGTATGGGCCGTCAAGAGGCCGAAAGCTAACACAGGCTAGAAACGGCCCATGTAAATCACGGGCCGTTAATGGGTATAAATAAAATTACTGTTCATTATGGGCTAGAGTCACCGTGGGCCTGTAAAGGGCCGAAAGATACGAAGGCCTCATATGGGCCGAAAGACGTCGTGAGCCATACATGGGCCGAAAGTGAAATGGGCTGGTGTTATATTCGATGGCCCACATGACATTGTTGGGCCAATTTCCTTTAGGGCCTAACAGGTCGTGAGTTAACGGGCCGTAAAATGGGCTATTTGTGAAGAGACCGTTAACAGGCTTTTCATGGGCCAGCCCGTTAACTTTTGACCAAGTCAAATGGGCCGGCTTTGTAAGCTAAATGGGCCAGTGGTGGGCCGTGGCACATGTCGACATATCATAGGCGCCTATCTGACCCACTGACGAGCTGACGCGTGTTTCGTCCAGCCAATAAGAATTTTACATGTGGAAATTTCCCATTGGTCGGGGCTGTTAATGGGTTATCGGATCCAAAACCCGACCTGATAGCTTAACAGCGTTCCGTTACAGTGGATGCCACGTGTCGGTCACCCTTGACGAAAGCACTTTTGTGACGCGTGATTTATCCTCATGGAAGTGGACACTTCCGTGATGTTAATTTTGGCAATGTCATGGAACACTTCTACGACAGCACATGTATGACTATCTTGATTCTGTCATAAATTTGTCATTGATGTACATGCATGACAGAAAACGCGACCTACTGTGACAAACACGTATCATCACAGAAGTGTATTTTTTGTAGTGTACTGTCGAGCAATTGATAGAATTGAGCATAGTTATGAGAATATCTAGGTATGATCATGTATATAGGCATCACGTCCGCGACAAAGTAGACCGAAACGATTCTGCATCTACTACTATTGCTCCACACATCGACCGCTATCCAGCATGCATCAAGAGTATTAAGTTCATAAGAACAGAGTAATGCTTTAAGTAAGATGACATTATTTAGAGGGATAAACTCATGCAATATGATATAAACCCCATCTTTTTATCCTCGATGGCAACAATACAATATGTGCCTTGCTGCCCCTGCTATCACTGGGAAAGGACACCGCAAGATTGAACCCAAAGCTAAGCACTTCTCCCATTGCAAGAAAGATCAATCTAGTAGGCCAAACCAAACTGATAATTCGAAGAGACTTGCAAAGATAAACCAATCATACATAAAAGAATTGAGAGGATATTCAAATATTGTTCATAGATAAACTTGATCATAAACCCGTAATTCATCGGATCTCGACAAACACACCGCAAAAGAAGATTACATCGAATAGATCTCCAAGAATATCGAGGAGAACTTTGTATTGAGATCCAAAGAGAGAGAAGAAGCCATCTAGCTAATAACTATGGACCCGAAGGTCTGAAGTAAACTACTCACACATCATCAGAGAGGCCATGGAGTTGATGTAGAGGCCCTCCGTGATCAATGCCCCCTCCGGCGGAGCTCCGGAAAAGGCCCCAAGATGGGATCTCTCTGGTACAAAAGGTTGCGGCAGTGGAATTAGGTTTTCGTGGTGCTCTTGGATGTTTGGGGGGTACGTGGATATATATAGGAGAAAGAAGTAGGTCGGTGGAGCAACGAGGGCCCACGAGGGTGGAGGGCGAGCCTAGGGGGTAGGCGCACCCCCTGCCTTGTGGCCTCCTCAATTGTTTCTTGACGCCCACTCCAAGTCTCCTGGATCACGTATGTTGAGAAAATCACGTTCCCGAAGTTTTAATTCCGTTTGGACTTTGTTTGATATTCCTTTTCTGCGAAACACAGAAATAGGTAAAAAAACAGCAATTTGGGTTGGGCCTCCGGTTAATAGGTTAGTCCCAAAAATGATATAAAAGTGTAAAATAAAGCCCATTAACATCCAAAATAGATAATATAATAGCATGGAGCAATCAAAAATTATAGATACATTGGAGACGTATCAACATCGTATTTGTGGCAAAGCCACCGTTCATAATTCTTCATACATGTCACTCATGCATCATTGCACATCCCGGTACACCGCTCGAGGCATTCACATAGAGTCATATTTTGTTCTAAGTATTGAGTTGTAATTCTTGAGTTGTAAGTAAATTAAAGTGTGATGATCATCATTATTAGAGCATTGTCCCAGTGAGGAAAGGATGATGAAGACTATGATTCCCCCACAAGTCGGGATGAGACTCCGGACGAAAAAAAGGGGCCAAAAAGAAAATAAAAGAGAAGTCCCAAATAAAAAAGTATATAATGAGAGAAAAAGAGAGAAGGGACAATGTTACTATCCTTTTTCCACACTTGTGCTTCAAAGTAGCACCATGATCTTCATGATAGAGAGTCTCCTATGTTATAACTTTTATATACTAGTGGGAATTTTACATTATAGAACTTGGCTTGTATATTCCAGTGATGGGCTTCCTCAAAATTGCCCTAGGTCTTCATGAGCAAGCAAGTTGTATGCACACCCACTTAGTTCTTTTGTTGAGCTTTCATACACTTATAGCTCCAGTGCATTTGTTGCATGGCAATCCCTACTCACTCACGTTGATATCTATTGATGGGCATCTCCATAGCCCGTTGATATGCCTAGTTAATGTGAGACTATCTTCTCCTTTTTTTGTCTTCTCCACAACCACCATTCTATTCCACATATAGTACTATATCCATGGCTCATGCTCATGTATTGCGTGAAGATTGAAAAAGTTTGAGAACATCAAAAGTATGAAACAATTGCTTGGCTTGTCATCGGGGTTGTGCGTGATTTAAATATTTTGTGTGGTGAAGATATAGCATAGCCAGACTATATGATTTTGTAGGGATAACTTTCTTTGGCCATGTTATTTTGAGAAGACATGATTGCTTAGTTAGTATACTTGAAGTATTATTGTTTTTATGTCAATATTCTTTTATCTTGAATCTTTTGGATCTGAACATTCATGCCACAATAAAGAAAAATTACATTGAGAAATATGTTAGAAAGCATTCCACATCAAAAATTCTTTTTTATCATTTACCTACTCGAGGACGAGCAGGAATTAAGCTTGGGGATGCTTGATACGTCTCCAACGCATCTATAATTTTTGATTGCTCCATGCTATTGTATTATCTGTTTTGGATGTTAATGGACTTTATTTTACACTTTCATATCATTTTTGGGACTAACCTATTAACCGAAGGCCCAACCCAAATTGCTTTTTTTTTCCTATTTCAGTGTTTTGCAGAAAAGGAATATGAAATGAAGTCCAAACGGAATGAAACCTTCGGGAACATGATTTTCTCAACAAACATGATCCAGGAGACTTGGAGTGGGCGTCAAGAAACAATCAAGGAGCCCACAAGGCAAGGGGCGCGCCCTCCACCCTCGTGGGCCCCTCGTTGCTCCACCGACCTACTTCTTCCTCCTATATAAGTCCACATACCCTGCAAACATCAAGGAGTGCCACGAAAAGCTAATTCCACCGCCGCAACCTTCTGTACCCGAGAGATCCCATCTTGGGGCCTTTTTCGGAGCTCCGCCAGAGGGGGCATTGATCACGAAGGGCCTCTACATCAACTCCATGGCCTCTCCGGTGATGTGTGAGTAGTTTACTTCAGACCTTCGGGTCCATAGCTAGTAGCTAGATGGCTTCTTCTCTCTCTTTGGATCTCAATACAAATTTCTCCTCGGTTCTCTTGGAGATCTATTCGATGTAATCTTCTTTTGCGGTGTGTTTGTCAAGATCCGATGAATTGTGGGTTTATGATCCAGATTATCTATGAACAATATTTGATTCTTATCTGAATTCTTGTATGCATGATTGGTTTATCTTTTCAAGTCTCTTCGAATTATCAGTTTGGTTGGCCTACTAGATTGATCTTTCTTGCAATGGGAGAAGTGCTTAGCTTTGGGTTCAATCTTGCGTTGCTCGATCCCAGTGACAGTAGGGGAAATGATACATATTGTATTGTTGCCATCGAGGATAAAAAGATGGGGTTTATATCATATTGCATTAGTTTATCCCTCTACATCATGTCATCTTGCTTAAGGCGTTACTCTGTTCTTATGAACTTAATACTCTAGATGCATGCTGGATAGCGGTCGATGTGTGGAGTAATAGTAATAGATGCAGAATCATTTCGGTCTACTTGTCGCGGAGATGATGCCTATATACATGATCATGCCTAGATATTCTCATAATTATTTGCTTTTCTATCAATTGCTCGACAGTAATTTGTTTACCCACCGTAATACTTATGCTATCTTGAGAGAAGCCACTAGTGAAACCTATGGCCCCTGGGTCTATTTTCCATCATACAAGTTTCCGATCTATTTTATTTTGCAATCTTTACTTTCAATCTATATCATAAAAATACCAAAAATATTTATCTTATTATTATTATCTCTCTTAGATCTCACTCTTGCAAGTGGTCGTGAAGGGATTGACAACCCCTTTATCGCGTTGGTTGCGAGGTTCTTATTAATTTGTGTAGGTACGAGGTGACTCGCGTGTGGTCTCCTACTGGATTGATACCTTGGTTCTCAAAAACTGAGGGAAATACTTACGCTGCTTTACTGCATCACCCTTTCTTCTTCAAGGGAAAATCAATGCAGTGCTCAAGAGGTAGCAAAGTGACAATAATCGGGATACTTACCGGTGATGATCGTAGTTTGAGGAGTTCATGTATTCACTATGTGTTAATGCTTTGGTCCGGTACTCTATTAAAAGGAGGCCTTAATATCCCTTAGTTTCCATTAGGACACCGCTGCCACGGGAGGGTAGGACAAAAGATGGCATGCAAGTTCTTTTCCATAAGCACGTATGAGTATATTCGGAATACATGCCTACATTACATTGATGAACTGGAGCTAGTTATGTGTCACCCTAGGTTATGACTGTTACATGATCGATCGCATCCGGCATAATTCTCCATCACCGATCCAATGCCTACGAGCTTTTCCTATATTGTTCTTCGCTTATTTACTTTTCCGTTGGTACTGTTACAATCACTACAAAACCCAAAAATATTACTTTTGCTACCGTTACCTTTTGCCACCGTTACCACTACTATCATATTACTTTGCTACTAAACACTTTGTTGCAGATATTAAGTTTCCAGGTGTGGTTGAATTGACAACTCAGCTGCTAATACTTGACAATATTCTTTGGCTCCCCTTGTGTCGAATCAATAAATTTGGGTTGAATACTCTACCCTCGAAAACTGTTGCGATCCCCTATACTTGTCGGAGGCTCCCAAGTGACACCTAGCCAATCTAGGAGACACCACTCTCCAAGAAGTAACAAATGGTGTGTTGATGATGAACTCCTTGCTCTTGTGCTTCAAATGATAGTCTCCCCAACACTCAACTCTCTCTCATATGATTTGGATCTGGTGGAAAGAAGATTTGAGTGGAAAGCAACTTGGGGAAGGCTAGAGATCAAGATTCATATGGTAGGAATGGAATATCTTGGTCTCAACACATGAGTAGGTGGTTCTCTCTCAGAACATATGAGTTGGAATGGTGTATGTGTTCTGATGGCTCTCTCCACAAGTGAAGAGGAGGTGGAGGGGTATTTATAGCCTCCACACAAAATCCAACCGTTACACACAATTTACCAATCTCGGTGGGACGGAATCAGAAAACTCGATCGGACCGAAATAGTAAACCTAGTGACCGTTAGGAATTTCGGTGGGACTGACATGCAACTCGGTAGGACCGATTCGGTTAGGGTTTGGGCATAACGTAATCTCGGTGAGACCGATTGCACAAACTCGGTGAGACCGAGTTTGGCAATAAGCTAACCAGAGAGTTGGTCAGGCAAACTCGGTGGGACCGACTTGCTCTTTCGGTGAGACCGAAAAGTTACAAGAAGGAAACATAGAGTTTACCTTGCATTCTCGGTGGGACCGATTCGCACTTTCGGTGAGACCGAAAAGTTACGAAAGGGAAACAAAGAGTTTGCAAGCCCATCTCGGTGAGACCGAGATCCTTATCGGTAGGACCGAATTGCTAGGGTTTGGCAGTGGCAAATGACAAGTGAAACTCGGTGGTGCCGGATTGAAAGAATCGGTATGACCGAGTTTGGCTTGGGTTTAGGTCATTTGTGGATATGGGAAAGTAGCTGAGGATTTTAGAGCATATCATTAAGCACATTAAGCAAGAGGCTCATTAAGCAACACCTCATCCCTCCTTGATAGTATTGGCTTTTCCTAAAGACTCAATGTGATCTTGGATCACTAAAATATAAAATGAAGAGTCTTGAACTTTTGAGCTTGAGCCAATTCTTTGTCCTTAGCATTTTGAGGGTTCCACTTTCACATCCATGCCATGCCAATCATTGAGCTTTCCTGAAATAATCATCTTGAAATAGCATTAGCTCAATGAGCTATATGTTGTTATGAATTACCAAAACCACCTAGGGATAGTTGCACTTTCAATCTCCCCCTTTTTGGTAATTGATGACAACATATAGATCAAAGCTTCGACAAATGATAATAAGCATGAAATATATCGTCGCTTTGAGAAGTATGTGACAAATAAGAGCTCCCCCTAAATTTGTGCATATTTAAAATTTTCTTTGGACTGCAAATGCACAAGGAGTTAGAATCATGGGTTACTCTTCCATGTCACATACATCTTGGTGGAGCGCTCAAAAATGATAAGATTGAAATACATGCACTCATCACCAAGAATAGTGAATGATCACAAACGATAGGTAGAATGATAATATTTAAGCAAGCATTAAGCAAACATTAAGTGTAGCTTATGATCAAACACATGATCATCGATGTCTCACAAACATAAGGACGTAGTATCTCACACACAAGCAAACAAAGTTCGAAAAACCACCAAATAAAACAAGAGAGAATAAAAGCAACACTCTCTCTCGAAGCCTATGATCTATACATTTTCTCCCCCTTTGGAAACAAGTTACCAAAAAGTTCCTAGAAAATGCATAGTGCTAAGTCGACGCTCAGGCTTGATCTTCAGGTGGTGGTGGAGTCCGGAGCACTCCAAGGACGAAGCCTTCGGTAGACGTGGTCGGAGTCAAGGCTGAAGTGGATGCTGGAGCTGGTGGAACTGAGGCTGTGGCTGGTGCAGACGTTGTAGCTCTGGTGTCAGCAACTGGCAGTGCAGACGACCTCGGACCTCGTGGCACCCTTGCAAAAGCATCAGTCGTGGTCCTGCCTCTCCTCTCATTCATGTTCTCCTGGAGCTGCTCCACGGCGGTCTGTATCTCTGTCACCTTGATGTCCATGTCATAGAACCTCTGTTCCATGATCCTCTCTAGGCTTGCCTGGTTCTGAGTCAGGGTGGCAAGTCCTTGCTCAATCCGCAGGGTGGACGCAATCAGGTAACCAAGCTGCTCTTGTTTGGTTTTCAGGAAGTAATCAGATGCCTCCGCTTGAGTAGGCATCCTGGCAGCTTTCTCCTTCTTCGCCTTCTCCTTCTGAGCTTGTGCATGGACAGATGATGGCTCATTCTCAGTCATGACCACTTGGTTATCCTCGAAATCTGGACGGATGGGCAGGTGTTCCTTATCCAAGAGGTATATGCCCGTGCCCATGTTGGAGTTGATGAGCTCCTGAATCTGTGGGGCATATCCACAGCTCCTCTTCTGGTCTGCTGCTGTCCTCTTGATTGTTTCCACTATGAGACTCGTGACTTTGAATTTTTGAGGCGCGTCAAAAACATGAAGCAAATTGATCGCGTGACCTCGGATCATCTTGTGATCTCCAGACTTGGGCAGAAGAGTGTGCCTAAGGATCCAGTTGATCGTAGGCAATCCTGATAGAAGATAGTGCACTGAGCCAAACTTGAACGTGTCAAGTGCTTCATTCGGAATCTCCTTGTACATGTTGGACATGGTGTTGTGGTCCATCTTCTTCTTGGCATAGATGTCCAAGTCATCTGCTTGCTCCTCTGGGGCATTGATCAACTTCGCCCATTCCTCAACAGTGGATTGGTACCTTGTACCCTCTGACATCCAAGTGATCCTGCCATCCGGATAAAAGTGTGCTGTGGAGTAGAATTGCATGATTAGCTCCTCGTTCCACTTTGTGAGCTTCTGCCCAACAAAGTCTGCCACTCCACATGCACTAAAGCTGTCATATACTCCAGGGTAGTGTTCCTCATTCTCCTTCATGTAGGTCCAGTCGACCCATCTCATGTCACACACAATTGGCTTCTTGCCAAGCAAAATAGTCTCATAGAAATCCTGTGCTCCTTGGTATGAAACCGATAGTCCACTGCAGTCCTTCTCCTAGAAGCATACGGATGTGCTTCTCTCCACTTCCTCAGCCCTGAATCTCTCCTGAGCTTCATATCCTCAGCCACAGGATGAGCATCGTTGTGGTCTGGGATCTTGGGCTTGAGCTTCCTAAGGACATGCTCTTCTTCTTCCTCCTCTGCAACTTCAGGCACTGGGGCCTTGTTCTTCTCAGTGGCTGGGATGCTTCTGGTCTTTCTCTTTGGTGCACTCTTAGGCTTAGATGCAGCCTTGGGTGCTTCCTTGGGCTTGGATGCAGCTGTCCCTGACCTTATGGCATCTCCCATAAGTTTGGCTGCCTTGGGTGCTGGTGCAGCAACCTCTTCTTCTTCCTTCTCCTCATCTACCATGATGGAGGCCTTCCCAAGCACTCTGGCCACAGTCTTCTTCACTCGTTCTTTCCTCTTCTTGCCCTCAGCAGCAACGGGCTCAATGGGAGCAGGCTTCACAGTTGAAGCTCTAGCCTTTGACATGGGCTGCCTGCCTGCTGGCCTTTTGATTTTCAGGCCTGGCTTTGTGCCTGCTGCTGGCTCAGCTCTCTTTGATGTAGCCTCTTCCTCTGCCACATAGTCCTCATCTTCAGAATCAGAAGTCCTCTTCTTCCTTTGACGTGTGGCAGCTTTAGGCAGGTTGCTGGGTGTGCTCCTGCTGCCATTATCTGAGGAACTTGAGGGGCTAGTGCCCTCACTCAACTGCACTTGCTGCTCTGACAAGTTCTGGCTATCACTCTGGTCTGACATGATGCAAGCTGACTGCTGACCCTGTGAATAGATTATAGATGAGATAGAGTGGATGAGCATCACAAAATGCAGAGATTTTTGAAAAAGAATAATTCAAAAACTTAGTTTTAGTTTCCCACTGAAACCATCTCGGATCTACCAATTTTCAAACTCGGTGACACCGAAGTAGTATTGGCACCAGAACTAGTGAACTCGGTCAGACCAAGTCACAGTTCGGTGGCACCGAGACTGCTAGGGTTTCACAGAGTTCCAAAATCGGTCACACCGATAAGTAATTCTCGGTCAGACCGAGTTTTACTTGTGAAATGGCATAAGCCAAATCGGTGGGACCGATTTTTTCAACTCGGTGGGTCCGAGATGGTTTCGGCGGAAACCTAACCCTAAAATTTTCGAATTAAACCTAATCTACGAGTTCATTGACTGGATAGGAGTTTATCAAACGTGGCAAGAATCATGATGATCACAATGTGCTAGGAATCGGATTGAAGAATAGCACAAAGATCGAGTCCATACCCTAGTTCGGCGGAGACTCGCTACGGCGGCAACGGTGGGGCAGAATTCCGTTGATGGCGGCGGAGACCAGCGACAGGAGGCTGCTGGCGGCGAGGACGATCCGGAGACCCAGGAGGCAGAGCGAGCTATGCGCGGGCGAAGAGGTTTCGAAGAAATTTCCAAAATTCTGCCCGTCACAATATATAGCCCGACCCTGTCGGTGTGACCGAGTGGAACAACTCGGTGGCACCGAGATGCAAAACTGTATACAGTTATTGCAACTCGGTGTGACCGAGTGGTTCAAATCGGTTGCACCGAGATCGAAAACCTAGATCAACTTAATGATCTCGATAGGACCGAAAGTATGGTACCGGTCAGACCGAGAATCACAAAGAGGTTTTGGAAGTTTAAGTCTATGACGAATCGGGGACTCCGAGCGCTCCTCACACAGAGTGGTTCGAATCTGACTTGATCAAGTTTTGTGATGCAGCATGAATAGAGTTTGAGACGAGAAAAGCATAGATAGCTAGAGGAGGTTCTTAGGCATTCTTGTCCATCCACTTGGCAAAAGAAGATAAAGCCAAACAATCAAAACAACAAGTGGATGCCCTCGAATGAGTAAAATATGCAACCAACATGCTCACACAATAAGATGGCAAATGAAATATGTGTCAAAGCATGCACAAACAATTCTAGCATCTATCAAGCAATTTGCGATGACTAGGTCATCTATATATGAGTATATTGACTTAGGAGTCAAGTGAGAACACTTGATCGTAGGTCATACTTAACGTTTAAGCTCAAGTGGGGTTACCACTTTTACATAAAGCATTGTTGTATTCACATCCTTAGAGTTGCTTTAGCTCAAGTTTTAGAGTAAAGCTCCCCCTAGATGTGATATCCCCCCTAAGAGGGATGAACTAACCTTGGGTTTTGTCGATGATGACTTCATGTAGATGTTGAAGATGTGGATGCTCAATGTTGATGTAGATCACTTGGAGCAATCCATTTGAGTGAATTGCACTTTCAATACCTACATGGGTTAGTCCCACAAGGAACAAACAAGGATATCCATAGACATAGAGTGATGCATACACAAGATGATGTCCATGAAAACTTTAGGTTACCTTGTCCCTTGTCTTACCAACAAGAGGGTTTGTGACTCCTTGAACTAGTGCATGATGTGGAAGTTGATTGCACTTGTTCTTGCCAAAATGATGAGAGTGAAATATGTTGGCGGAGTCACCCTCAAGAACTCTCTAGTTCTTCTTCTTTTGGATCCACACCATCTTGATGGGAATCCTTGGAGTTGTAGTTGTACTTGATGAAGTGGAACTTGACGTGGTCTTGGGAATCCACTTGACTAAGGTCTTCGGAGCTTCTTCATGCATCAATCTCCTCTTGAAGCTTGTCCTTGCCTTTTTTCTTGTAGTCTTGTGGTGGAAGATCATCTTGAGCTTGTGTCCCCTTGAAAGAAGTATCATACTTCTCTTGTTGAGGAACAAACTTTGTCTTGGGGTATTGATCTTCTTCCCATTCAACTCCATTGGCATTGAACTTTCGTTCAAAACCAACACCTTGATTCTTCCGGTGCATTCCTTGCTTGCGCACAATTTCCTCGAATTGCTTACTCCCGGCAAGGCTCTTGTACACTCCTTTCTCTATGATTCCCTTCAATAAGCTATTTTCTTGCTCAAGTGTAACTTGGCTAAGAGAATCATTAGTGGAATCAAGAGAACTACTAGAAGCAACAATATTGGATTTAGCATGATCATTGTTACTACTAGAGGAAGAATCTTTCTTGTTCTTGTTACTAGACTTGACTTGAGGCATGTAAGTGGATAATAGTAAACGCTTGGCAATGTAAGAAGAACTTTTCTTGCAGAGATCATCATTGATTGCTTTTAAGAACTCATGTTCTTGCTCAAGATTGAGCTTTTCAAAGCGTAATTTCTCATGAGCTCTTAAAAGTTCTCGATGATCTTCGAAGATAGTTTCATGAGCTAACTTAAGAGTGTTTAGTTCTTTAGTTAGAGCCTCAATCTTCTCCTTATCATTGTCATTCGTTTTAGCATGATTAATTGATGTTTCATCATAGTACTCATCACTAGAGTTGTCAACAAGCAAGTCATCATCACCTAACAAGTCATCTTCATCACTATTAAAATCAACATACTCGGTGTGTGTTACCTTAGGACCTTTGGTCATGAAGCATCTTCCAATCCCTTCATTTGGTGAGTCAAATATGTCGTAGGAGTTGGTTGACACAAGTGCTAGACCGGCAACACCTTCGTCTTGAGTATCTTCGGAGTCGGAGTGATAACTTCTCTCGGAGTGGCTGCCGGAGTCGGAGCCGGATACCCATTCACCAACATGAGCTTGATGTCTTCATTTTGTGTAGCTCCTTGATGATTTTTCCTTCCTTTCCGAATCCTTGCTTCTCCGTGAGTATCTCCGTTCATAACGATCATCTCTACTCCTTCTCTCTCTTGGTGGTGATTCTTTGCTTCTTCTTTTTGGAGAATCTTCTCTTCTCTTGTAGGGAGCCGTACACTCATTGGAATAGTGTCCGGGTCTTCCACAATTGTAGCAGTTTCTCTCTCGACTAGAAGATCTTTTGTCATTGTAGGACCTTGACTTGAAGCTTCTATCTTTGCTTCTACTCTTGTAGAACTTGTTGAAGTTCTTCACCATTAAGCTCAATTCTTCATTGAAGGTTTGTTTCTCACTTGATGATGTGGGGACTTCACATGAGGCTTTGTAGGCACCACTTGATTTGTTGTGAAGTTCCTCTTTATCCTTGAGTGACATCTCATGAGCAACAATCCTTCCAATCACTTCCGTTGGCTTGAGATCTTTGTAATTGGGCATCATTTGAATCAATGTGCACACGGTGTCATATTTCCCATCCAAGGCTCTTAGGATCTTCTTGATGATGAATCTATCGGTTATCTATTCACTTCCTAAGCCAGCAATCTCGTTTGTGATGAGAGCAAGCCTAGAGTACATTTCGGCGACACCTTCACCATCCTTCATCTTGAACTTGTCAAGTTGACTTTGGAGCACATCCAACTTGGATTCCTTGACAGAGTCGGTACCTTCGTGCATATCAATCAAAGTGTCCCAAATTTCCTTTGCATTCTCAAGGCGGCTGATTTTGTTGAATTCTTCGGGGCACAATCCATTGAAGAGAATATCACAAGCTTGAGCATTGTATTGCAACATCTTCAACTCATCCGCGGTAGCTTCACGGTTTGGTTCCCTCCCATCGAAGAACTCACCTTGCAAGCCAACACAAACAATAGCCCATACGGCGGGGTTATGTCCAAGAATATGCATTTTCATTTTATGCTTCCAACTAGCAAAATTAGTACCATCAAGGTAAGGACCTCTACGGTGATAATTTCCCTCGCTAGACGCCACACTCTCCTAGGTTGTGAAACCAAGGCTATGACCACCAAAAGCTATGGAGATCAAGGCAAATGGAGACCAAAGCTCTGATACCACTTGTAGGATCGAAAGTATGTCTAGAGGGGGATTAGACTACTTGACCAAATAAAAACTTAACCTTTTCCCAATTTTAGTTCTTGGCAGTTTTTAGCTATCTTAGGACAAGTCAAGCAATCATTACACAATTCAAGCAAGCATGCAAAGAGTATATTGGCAGCGGAAAGTAAAGCATGCAACTTGCAAGAATGTAAAGGGAAGGGTTTGGAGAATTCAAACGCTATTGGAGACACGGATGTTTTTCCCGTGGTTCGGATAGGTGGTGCTATCCTACATCCACGTTGATGGAGACTTCAACCCACGAAGGGTAACGGTTGCGCGAGTCCACGGAGGGCTCCACCCACGAAGGGTCCACAAAGAAGCAACCTTGTCTATCCCACCATGGCCATCGCCCACGAAGGACTTGCCTCACTAGCGGTAGATCTTCATGAAGTAGGCGATCTCCTTGCCCTTACAAACTCCTTGGTTCAACTCCACAATCTTGTCGGAGGCTCCCAAGTGACACCTAGCCAATCTAGGAGACACCACTCTCCAAGAAGTAACAAATGGTGTGTTGATGATGAACTCCTTGCTCTTGTGCTTCAAATGATAGTCTCGCCAACACTCAACTCTCTCTCATATGATTTGGATCTGGTGGAAAGAAGATTTGAGTGGAAAGCAACTTGGGGAAGGCTAGAGATCAAGATTCATATTGTAGGAATGGAATATCTTGGTCTCAACACATGAGTAGGTGGTTCTCTCTCAGAACATATGAGTTGGAATGGTGTATGTGTTCTGATGGCTCTCTCCACAAGTGAAGAGGAGGTGGAGGGGTATTTATAGCCTCCACACAAAATCCAACCGTTACACACAATTTACCAATCTCGGTGGGACCGAATCAGAAAACTCGGTCGGACCAAAATAGTAAACCTAGTGACCGTTAGGAATTTCGGTGGGACTGACATGCAACTCGGTAGGACCGATTCGGTTAGGGTTTGGGCATAACGTAATCTCGGTGAGACCGATTGCACAAACTCGGTGAGACCGAGTTTGGCAATAAGCTAACCAGAGAGTTGGTCAGGCAAACTCGGTGGGACCGACTTGCTCTTTCGGTGAGACCGAAAAGTTACAAGAAGGAAACATAGAGTTTACCTTGCATTCTCGGTGGGACCGATTCGCTCTTTCGGTGAGACCGAAAAGTTACGAAAGGGAAACAGAGAGTTTGCAAGCCCAGCTCGGTGAGACCGAGATCCTTATTGGTAGGACCGAATTGCTAGGGTTTGGCAGTGGCAAATGACAAGTGAAACTTGGTGGCGCCGGATTGAAAGAATCGGTATGACCGAGTTTGGCTTAGGGTTTAGGTCATTTGTGGATATGGGAAAGTAGCTGAGGATTTTGGAGCATATCATTAAGCACATTAAGCAAGAGGCTCATTAAGCAACACCTCATCCCTCCTTGATAGTATTGGCTTTTCCTAAAGACTCAATGTGATCTTGGATCACTAAAATATAAAATGAAGAGTCTTGAACTTTTGAGCTTGAGCCAATTCTTTGTCCTTAGCATTTTGAGGGTTCCACTTTCACATCCATGCCATGCCAATCATTGAGCTTTCCTGAAATAATCATCTTGAAATAGCATTAGCTCAATGAGCTATATGTTGTTATGAATTACCAAAACCACCTAGGGATAGTTGCACTTTCAGCATCTTGATGTATTCACATCTTGGTGAGTTGCTTTGACTCATGTCTTGGAGTAAAGCTTCTCTAAGATGGAATAACATACCTTGGGTGGTGGTGTGGGTCTTGCTCATGTAGTTGAACTTGTGTGGGTGCTCAAGGTTGATGTAGCTCATCAAGAGTTGGGAGCACCACCTGGAGTTTGAGTTCATCTACCTACATGGGTTAGTTCTTGCAAGGAAGAGCACTTGTGTATCCAAAAATGATAATCATGAAGCTCAACATAGAATTTGTCAAAGGATATGTTTGAATGGTTTTGTGCTTCCTTGTCTTCAACCACCATTGTGTAGAGACTTGGTAATGTAGAGATTGCTCAAGATGTGAGTGAGTCGCAATCTCATGGAATTAGATTCAACCAAGCACCTACATGGGTTAGACAACATGCAAGGTACAAATATATCCAAGACATAAGATAGTCATCATAAGAGATATATCATGGATTAGTCATAAGCTCATGTCTTGCATGTATCCAATGGAGTTCCTACTCCAAGTTCGAAGCATCAATAATGTTCAATTCACCTCTCAACCTGCAAAATACTTTCTCATCAAGAGGTTTAGTAAATATATCCGCTAATTGCTTATCGGTGCGAACATGCTTAAGATCAATGTCACCCTTAGCAACATGGTCTCGAATGAAATGATGACATACTTCAATATGCTTAGTTCGAGAATGTTGTACGGGATTATGACCGATTTTGGTAGCACTTTCATTGTCACAAAGCAGTGGAACATGTTTCACATAGATCCCATAATCTTTAAGAGTTTGGGTCATCCAAAGTAATTGAGCACAACATGAACCAGCAGCAATGTATTCCGCTTCGGTGGTGGATAAGGATACCGAGTTTTGTTTCTTGGAAGACCAAGACACAAGAGATCTACCAAGAAATTGACAAGTACCCGAAGTGGACTTTCTATCAACCTTGTCTCCGGCATAATCCGAGTCGGAATAGCCAACAAGATCAAAAGAAGACCTCTTAGGATACCAAATGCCAAAGTTTGGTGTATGAATTAAGTATCTCACTATCCTTTTCATGGCCTTAAGATGACATTCTTTAGGAGCGGCTTGATATCGTGCACACATGCACACACTTAGCATAATGTTGGGACGTGAAGCACATAGGTATAACAAAGAGCCAATCATAGAGCGATAAACCTTTTGATCAACCGGTCCACCATCTTTGGTCAAATCAAGATGTCCACTAGTAGGCATGGGTGTAGGCATACCTTTGCATTCTTGCATATTGAACTTCTAGAATAAGTCCTTGGTGTACTTCGTTTGAGAGACAAATGTACCTTCCTTAGTTTGCTTGATTTGCAAACCGAGAAAGAATTTGAGTTCACTCATCATAGACATCTCAAACTTCTCTGACATTAGCTTTCCAAACTTTTCACTAAAGAGAGGGTTAGTTGAACCAAATATGATATCATCAACATAAATTTGGCATACAAATAGTTCTCCATTAACCCTTTTAGTAAAAAGAGTAGAATCAATTTTACCAATTTCAAAACCACTTGCAATAAGGAACTTGGTCAAGCATTTATACCATGCTCTAGGAGCTTGTTTAAGACCATAAAGAGCTTTGTGAAGTTTGTAAACATGATTTGGTTTCTTAGGATTGATAAAGCCGGGAGGTTGTTTGACATAAACTTCCTCCTCTATTTCACCACTAAAAAAAGCACTTTTAATGTCAATTTGGTACAAGGTGATATTATGGTGATTAGCATAGGCAAGTAAGATGCGAATGGACTTAAGTCTAGCAACGGGAGCATATGTCTCACCATAGTCCATACCTTCGACTTGTGTGTACCCTTGGGTGACGAGACGTGCTTTGTTGCGAACCACTTGTCCATCTTCATCTTGCTTGTTGCGAAACACACATTTGGTACCAATGATGTTGTGGTTGTTGTCGGGCTTCTCAACCAATGTCCAAACTTGGTTTCTCTCAAAGTTGTGTAGCTCTTCATGCATAGCGTTTATCCAATCCGGATCTTCCAATGCTTCTTCAACCTTCATAGGTTCAATGCTAGAGATGAATGAATAGTTTTCACAAAAGTTAGCTAAACGAGTTTTTGAGCGAGTGATTCTCCCGGTTTGTATATCATTGTAGATTTGCTCGACGGGATGATCTTTGGCAATTCTTGCTCAAACTCGTGAGAGTTTTTGCTTGGGTCTTCATTGAACATCTTCTTCATCTTGTTCTTCTTCTTGGCCTTCTTCATTGTTGACATTGTCATTCTCGTGTCGTGGTGGAGAAGGAGGTTGTTGATGTTCGTCTTGATTCATTTCCTTGTCTTCTTCATCTTGGTGTGTCCCACTTGTGGATGCTTCCGTATCAATTCTTGGTTCACCTTGTCGTGAAGTAGAATCTTCCACTTGGACGGACGAGGTACTCTCCTTCACCTCCGTTGGACGAATTTTGCCAATAGAGAAGTCTTGGATTGCTTCTGAAGGGTCTTTGTCTCCTACATCGATTGGCAATTGCTCTACTTGCAAGCCATTAGATTCATCAAACTTCACATCTACCGTCTCTTCAACCTTTCAGGTGAAATTGTTGTAGACATGGTAAGTGTGAGAGTTTGAGCCATAACCAAGTAGAAAACCTTCATGAGATTTAGGAGCAAACTTTGAACGACGATGCTTGTCAAGAATGTAGCACTTAGAGCCGAATACTCGAAAGTATCCAACTTGGGGTTTGTTACCAGTGAGGAGCTCGTATGCCGTCTTGCCGAGTAGTTTGTGAAGATACAAGCGATTTGTTGCATGACAAGCTGTCTCTATCGCTTCTGCCCAAAAGTGCTCCGGCATCTTGTACTCATCAAGCATCGTTCTCGCCATTTCGATGAGCGTCCGGTTCTTCCTCTCAACAACTCCATTTTGTTGAGGTGTGTACGTAGCCGAGAACTCGTGTGAAATCCCTTCTTCGTCAAGAAAGGTGTCCACATTTGCGTTCTTGAACTCCGTTCCGTTGTCACTCCGAACCTTCTTGATCTTCACGTCAATCTGATTTTGGGCCTTCCTAGTGAAGTTTTCGACTTGTCATCAAGAAAGAACACCCACGTAAATCTTGAAAAATCATCAACTATAACTAGACCAAAAGAATTTCCACCGAGACTCTTGTAGGCATTGGGACCAAAAAGATCCATATGAAGTAGCTCGAGTGGCCTCCTTGTGGTCATGATGTTCTTCACGGGATGCCTTCCTCCAACTTGTTTACCTGCTTGACAAGCACTGCAAAGTCTATCCTTATCAAATATGACATCGTTAACTCCAAGGATATGATTTCCTTTAATAAGCTTGTCAAGGTTTCTCATGCCAACGTGACCTAGTCGTCTATGCCACAACCAACCTTTTGTGGATTTAGCAACAAAGCAAGTTTTAGGTTGTGCCCTTTCAGAGAAATCGACAATGTAAAGATCACCTCTACGCATACCGGTAAAGACCATTTTATGATTGTCTCGACGAAACACTTGGCAATCTACCTCAGTAAATAGGACATTCAAACCAAAATCAGCAAGTCTAGATACTGAAAGTAAGTTGTAGTCGAGAGATTCAACGAGCATGACATTTTGAATGGAACTATCATGTGAGATGGCCACCTTACCAAGGCCAACCACTTTACCCTTTGAATTATCACCAAAGGTGACATATTTTCGAGGGCCGTCATTTTCAGCAAGCTCACGGAACATCTCTTTATCTCCGGTCATATGATCAGTACATCCACTATCAAGAACCCATTTCTTTCCTCCTGACACATATCCCCGAAGATTTGTCGTAAGACCAAAATGTCTCATTACATCATCAAGATCGAAGTCACTATCATCATCATCATCATAGTATCCATGTTCACCATGATCTTGTGACTCATCATTTCCTAGAGAGGGTAATTCATTAGATAAATGATCATCAAAGTGGTCACCTTTATGAATTCTTATTGCTTCAGATATAATGATTCCAACATCTCCTTTAGCACGCTTGAGATTGGTAAGCTCAAATAGACAATCACCAAAACTAGGATCACTAGAGTTCATCTTACTCAAGGCAATAGATTTATGGAGAATTTCATCCAAATTTTTAAGGAATAATCGGGAAATCGTTCCTCAAGAAATTTCCATATAGTATAGGCACAATTAAGAGTAGGCAAACTAGCAATCAAATTTTTGGGCAATCCTCTAATGATGAGCTCAACAGTTCTAAGATTGCGAATTATGTCAATATCTTCATCTAGGGTAGGATGCAACGGATCAATATGAGGTGCACAAGGGCTAGCAATATACTTGTTCAAATGATATTGATTGAAAATTACAAGCATCTCATTCTTCCACTCATGAAAATACTCTCCATCAAGAATAGGCACTCTATGTCTAAGACTCCCTAAAGTAGACACATCCATCTTCCTCCAATGGTGATTAAACCAAGGCAATGGAGACCAAAGCTCTCATACCACTTGTAGGACCTTGAAGTAGATGTGTCTAGAGGGGGGGTCATTAGACACTTAGTGCTAAAGTTGCAGTTTTTATGCCTTTTCGGTTTAAGTGGAGTTTAGGCACAATTTCAACATTGATAATACATATCAAGCAAGCATGCAAAGAGTATATAGGCAGCGGAAAGTAAAGCATGCAACTTGCAAGAATGTAAAGGGAAGGATTTGGAGAATTCAAACGCAATTGGAGACACGGATGTTTTTCTCGTGGTTCGGATAGGTGGTGCTATCCTACATCCACGTTGATGGAGACTTCAACCCACGAAGGGTAACGGTTGCGCGAGTCCATGGAGGGCTCCACCCATGAAGGGTCCACGAAGAAGCAACCTTGTCTATCCCACCATGGCCATCACCCACGAAGGACTTGCCTCACTAGCGGTAGATCTTCACGAAGTAGGCGATCTCCTTGCCCTTACAAACTCCTTGGTTCAACTCCACAATCTTGTCGGAGGCTCCCAAGTGACACCTAGCCAATCTAGGAGACACCACTCTCCAAGAAGTAACAAATGGTGTGTTGATGATGAACTCCTTGCTCTTGTGCTTCAAATGATAGTCTCCCCAACACTCAACTCTCTCTCACGGGATTTGAATTTGGTGGAAAGAAGATTTGAGTGGAAAGCAACTTGGGGAAGGCTAGAGATCAAGATTCATATGGTAGGAATGGAATATCTTGGTCTCAACACATGAGTAGGTGGTTCTCTCTCAGAACATATGGGTTGGAAGTGTAGATGTGTTCTGATGGCTCTCTCCACGAGTGAAGAGGAGGTGGAGGGGTATATATAGCCTCCACACAAAATCTAACCGTTACACACAATTTACCAATCTCAGTGGGACCGAATTAACAAACTCGGTCAGACCGAAATAGTAAACCTAGTGACCGTTAGAGTTTTCGGTGGGACCGACTGGATCAACTCGGTGGGACCGATGTGCTAGGGTTAGGGTAAATCCAAAACTCGTTTTGACCGATTACTCAAACTCGGTGGGACCAATTTGGGTAATAAGTGAAACAGAGAGTTGACCAAGCAAACTCGGTGGGGCCTATTGCATATCTCCGTGGGACCGAAAGTATTGCAATAGGTAACAGAGAGTTTGCAAGCCCATCTCGGTGAGACCGAGATCCCATCGGTGAGACCGAATTGATTAGGGTTTTGGCAGTGGCTATGACATCTGAACTCGGTGGTGCCGGATAGAAGAAATCGGTGGGGCCGAGTTGGATTTTTGGTATAGGTCATATGTGGAAGTGAGAAAGTGGTTGAGGGCTTTGGAGCATATCACTAAGCACTTTGAGCAAGCAAGCCATTAAGCAACACCTCATCCCTCCTTGATAGTATTGGCTTTTCCTATGGACTCAATGTGATCTTGGATCACTAAAATGTAAAATAAAGAGTCTTGAGCTTTAAGCTTTAGCCAAACTTTTGTCCTTAGCATCTTGGAGAATTTCCCACAACCTTTAGTCCATGCCACTCCATTGTTGAACTTATCTGAAACATACTAGATAGAAACGTTAGTCCAACAAGAGATATGTTGTCATTAATTACTAAAACCACCTAGGGAGCACTTGTGCTTTCAACCTCGCACGCTGGACCAAGCTCTGGAACAGCTGTGAGGGCGTCCACGAAGTCCAAGCAATCCAATACTTCATCAACGGGTACCGGGACGGCACCCTCCTCAAGCACAAGCTCTTGCGCTCCGAGCCAGCCACCATGGCCGCACTCATGGTGACGGCGGACAAGTACGCCACTGCCGACTCCGCCATGAAGATCCAGGTGGCGCTGGATGAAGCCGGCAAAGCAAAGCCCCCCCCCCCCCCCCCCGAAGCTGGCCGGTGAAGGAAGCCGGCAGCAGCACAACCAGCAGAACAACAAGCGCTAGGCCGATCAGCCGGCTCAGCGCTACGACAAACAGCTCATCGCGGCCGCCAAGTGCCGACAGACTAGCAAGACGACATGGCAACCCACCACAAGTTTCGAGGAGATACTCGATGCTCCCTGCAAGCACCACGGTGCCGTGAGGCCGTCCACGCACACGCTTCGGTATTGCACCATCACCAAGCACATCATGAGGGGCAACGTCCCGCCTCCTCCGGCCCCGGCTTAGGGAGCGGGGCAGCTGCCTCCACCTCCACCACCGCCCCCGGCCGGAGGTGCAATGCGCGACGACGCCTACCCAGCCCAGAATGCAACCTACGTCGTCTTCACCAGCCTCGGCAACGACAAGCGCAGCGAGCGCCTCCTTCGGCAGGAGGTGAACACCGTCATCCCGGCCAAGAAGGAGTACATCCATTGGTCAGAGCGCCCGGTCACCTGGACTCGGCAGGACCACCCGGCCGTCATGCCGAACCCGGGTGGTTACGCCCTCATCCTCGATCCCACAATCGTCGTGCCTCGGCACACGTGCAAGTTCTCCCGAGTGCTCATCGACGGCAGCAGCAGCATCAACATCCTCTACCGCGACACCATGACCAAGCTCGGCCTCGAGGCCAAGGACTTGGAGCCGACCATGACGGTTTTCCACGGCATAGTTCCTGGCCTCTCCTGCTCCCCGATTAGCCGGGTCCGGCTCGACGTCCTGTTCGGTGACAGCAGCCACTTTCGACATGAGCCGATCTGGTTCAGGTGATGGACCTGTCCAGCGCGTATCATGCACTGTTGGGCCAGCCCGCGCTCGCCAAGTTCATGGCGGTTCACCACTATGCCTATCTGAAGATAAAGATGCCAGGTCTAAAGGGCCTCATCATCATCACTGGCGACTACCGCAAGTCCGTGGAATGCGCCCGAGACGGCGCCAAGCTGGCCGAGTCGCTGGTCGTAGCTGAGGAGCGGCGCCAACTCGACCGAATCGTCGCCCTGGCCCAAGAGGCGTCGGCCACACCCACCCCGGCTGAGGACCCGGCCATGAGGCCTCGTTCAAGCCCTCCAAGGAAACCAAGAAAGTGAAGCTGAACCCGGAAGACCCCAGCTGCAGCAAGTACGTTGCCGTAGGCACCCGCCTTGACAGCAAATAGGAAGGTGAGCTCGTCGACTTCCTCCATGAGAATCGGGATATCTTTGCATGGACCCCGAAGGACATGTCGGGTATCCCAAGGAAGTACGCCGAGCACAAACTCCACGTCCGCAAGGATGCCAAGCCCGTCCGTCAACCCCTGCGATGTTTTTCGAAAGAGAAGAGAAGGACCATCGGTGAAGAGGTCGCCAAACTTCTGGCGGCCGGCTTCATCATGGAAGTATTTCACCCCGAGTGGCTGGCCAACCCAGTCCTCGTTTTGAAGAAGAACAAGACCTGGCGCATGTGTATCAACTACACCAGCCTGAACAAGGCCTGCTCAAATGACCCGTTCGCCCTCCCGCGGATCGACCAAGTCATCGACTCCACTGCCGGGTGTGAGCTCATGTCCTTTCTGGACGCTTACTCTGGCTATCACCAGATCAAGTTGGACCCGGCCGATGCCCTAAAGACGTCCTTCATCACACCCTTCGGGGCGTATTGCTACATCACCATGTCTTTCGACTTGAAGAACGCCGGCGCCACCTTCCAGCGCTGCATGCAGAAATGCCTGCTGCCGCAACTCGGCCGCAATATCCATGTCTACATGGACGACCTCGTGGTGAAGACCAAGTAGCACCTCACGCTCCTCGACGATCTAAAGGACACGTTCGCTAGCCTGCGCGAGTACAAGGTCAAGCTCAACCCGGAGAAATGTGTTTTTGGCGTCCAAAACTACTCGGCTTCCTTGTCTCGGAGCGCGGCATTGAGGCGAACCCGGAGAAAATTAAGGCCATGGAGCGCATGCGCATGCGCAAGCCGGCCCGACTGCGCGATGTCCAGGAGTTCACCGGCTGCTTGGCCTCGGTCAGCCGGTTTCTCCACCGGCTGGGCGAGAGGGCCCTGCCCCTGTATCAGCTGATGAAGAAGACAACATCGTTCGAATGGAACGACCGGGTGGGTGAAGCTTTCCGGGATCTCAAGCGCATGCTCTCCACCGCACCAGTCCTGGCCACGCCGGCCGAGGAGCTGCTGTTGCTCTATATCGCCACGACCTTGTGGTCGGTCAGCAGGGTGATGGTGGTCGAGCGACCAGAGAAGGACAGGGTCCAAGCCTTCCAACGTCACGTCTACTACCTGAGCGAGGTGCTCTCCACCTCGAAGCAGAACTACCCGCACTACTAGAAGATGTGTTATGGCATGTACTTCACCGCCAAGAAGCTGAAGCGGTACTTCCAAGAGCATGTCATCACAGTGGTCAGCACGGCCCCTCTCGGCGACATCATCGGGTGTCAGGATGCCTCTGGCCGGGTCGCCAAGTGGGCGCTCGAGCTGGCCGGCCATACCATCCTCTACAATCCCTGCACCACGATCAAGTCCCAAGCTTTGGCCGACTTCCTCATCGACTGGACCGAAACCCAATACATGCCACCGCCACCGGACTCAACGCATTGGCGCATGCACTTTGACGGCTCGAAGATGCGACTCGGCCTGGGAGCCGTCATAGTGTTCTCCTCCCCCAAAGGCGACCGGCTCAAGTACGCACTACAGGTCCACTTCGCCGCCTCCAACAACATCGTCGAGTATGAAGCCCTTGTGCACGGCCTCCAGCTTGCCAAGGAACTTGGCATCTGGCGCATACTGTGCTATGGTGACTCGGACCTGGTGGTGGAGCAGTGCTCAGGCGAGTGGGACGTGCATGACTCCAACATGGCAAGCTACCGGTTCTTTGTCCAGAAACTGTCCAGGTTCTTCGAGGGTTGCGAGTTCCTCCACGTCCCGCGTGCGGAGAACGAGGTGGCCGACACAGTCGCCAAGATCACCTCGTCTCGGCAGTCCATTCCGTCTGGCGTTTCCCTCGAGCATCTGCACAAGCCGTTCATCAAGCCGTCTCCAGACTCCGAGTCCATCCATGTGCCAACCGACCCGGCCGCGCCTCAACCCGGCCCGGGGACTGCTCCACTCGACCTGGCCATGCCTCAACCTGGCCCGGGGACTGCTCCATCCGACCCGGGGGCTGCCGAACCCGTCCCGGGGGCTGCTGGACCCGGCTCGGGGGCTACCGGACCCGGCTCGGGGGCCGCCGACCCGGATCCTGAAATAGTGGCCGTCTTCGTCGTGGTGACGGTGCCATCCTGGGCCCTGCCCATCTCGGAGTTCTTGGAGAATGGGGTCCTCCCCATGGACGAGACCGAAGCACGGCAAGTGCAGCGTCGAGCGTCCGCCTACAGCATCATCAACAACGAGCTCGTCAAGCACAGCTCCACCAGCGTGTTCCAGTGCTGCGTCGAGCGGGACAAGGGCATTGAGATCCTCCTCGACATACACCAGGGCGAATGCGGGCACCATGCCGCCTCAAGATCCCTAGTGGCCAAGGCTTTCCGACATGGCTTCTACTGTCCCACGGCCCTCGAAGACACAGAGTCACTCGTCATAAAGTGTGAGGGATGCCAGCGCTTCAGCAAGCATAGCCACCAGCCGGCGTCAGCACTCCGGACCATCCCGATCGCCTGGCCCTTCGCGGTCTGGGGACTAGACATGGTGTGACCCTTCAAGACCGTCCGAGGCGGCATGACGCATTTGCTGGTGGCGGTGGACAAGTTCACCAAATGGATCGAAGCAAGGCCAATCAAGAAGCTGAACGGCCCGACAGCCGTTTGGTTCATCAAGGACATCGCGGTGTGCTACGGCATGTTGAACAGCATCATCATGGACAACGGCACCAACTTCGCCAAGGTCGCGCTCGTTCAGTACTGCTCCGTCTCCGGCATCCGCCTTGACCTGGCTTCCGTTGCACATCTGTAGTCCAACGGCCAAGTCGAGCGGGCCAACGACCTCATCCTATCTGGCATCAAGCCGCGGCTCGTCGAGCCACTCATCCTTCTCCCGGTAGCAAGCTCGACGAGTTGCCGGCCATCCTCTAGAGTCTCCGCACCACGCCAAACCGGTCGACTGGGTTCACCTCGTTCTTCCTTGTCTATGGAGCAGAAGCCGTCATCCCGACCGACATCGAGTTCGACTCGCCGCGCGTCACAATGTACACGGAAGCCAAAGCCAAGGAAGCACGCGAAGACGGCATCGACCTGCTCAAAGAGGCACGTCTCCTAGAGCTTAGTCGCCCGGCCATCTGCCAGCAAGGCCTGAGGCACTACCACAGCAAGAAAATCAAGCCCCTCGCCTTCCGGGAGGGAGACCTCGTCCTCTGGCTCGTCCAGCAGCAGACCGGCCAACACAAGCTATCCTCCCCGTAGGAGGGCCCCTTCATCATCAGCAAGGCCTTGTGCGATCGCAACGCGTACTACCTCATCAACGCCCGCAAGTCAAACAAGCGCAAAAGGGACACCGCCAGCAAAGAAACAACCCGACCATGGAACACGGAACTCCTCCGCCCATTTTACAGTTAGCCGTATGCACGTATGTATAGCTGCCTTTTGTAATCATCTGAAAACTATGGGCCCCCCAAACAACACTCGGGGGCTGCCCTTTTCGCGACCAAGTTATTGTGTCCCCTACATTTGCGCAATTACCTTTCTAGTAAGCCAACCCGACAGCCAGGTCGACTCGCTCGACCCGGGGGCTCGGGGGCTGGCCGGCTTGGCCACCCGCCGCCTCCCTTAGCGGCCCCTAACGCATTGGATCGCTGCGGCCTCCCGCTTCTCCCTAAGCGCAGAACCGGCTTCGGCTGTTGGCTGGCAAGCACCGAGACCAGAACACCGGCGCGCCGCGAGCGCTAAGTTAAGAGCCGCCGGGTCGCCCAACCCGGCCCCGCCACTTTAAAGTTGTCGCACGACCGACTGCTCGCCAACCCAGTCCCGCCGGATTGCCGCCAGCCGGCCCAGTGGGTGTTTTGCTTGCGCTCAACATTTTGAAAGGCTAAATATCACGCGATCCTCCCAAAGGGCGATCCCCTTGTCACGGACCGGAGTCTCGACCGTCAGACTCGCGGGGGGGGACCCGAAGGGGGAGAAGTCGCGAGAAAAAAGCTTCAAAGACAAAGAGCAAGAGCACTAGCATCCACAAGGTTTTCGCATGCTGACCGGGTCGCTCGACTAGGCCCTGCCACTCTAAGCCACCAAGCAACCGACCGCACGCCAACCCGGCCCTGCCGGGTTGCCACCGGCCGGCCCAGTGGGTGTTTTCGCTCACGCTCAATGTTACGAAAGCCTAAGTACTACACGCTCCTCTCAAAAGCCGAACCCTTTGTCACGGACCAGAGCCTCGGTCGTCAGACTCGCGGGGGAGAAGCCCAAGAGGGAAGAATGTAGGAAAACGGCTCGAAAAAACGAAAAGCAAAGGCAAAAACATTCACAAGTCTCATACATCGTAAATTCAGAAACAGGCCCAAGGCCAGAGTTCATTACACCCAAGTCGACCCCTAGTGGGTAGTGAAGGAAATATGCCCTAGAGGCAATAATAAAGTTATTATTTATTTCCGTATATCATGATAAATGTTTATTATTCATGCTAGAATTGTATTAACCGGAAACATGATACATGTGTGAATACATAGACAAACAAAGTGTCACTAGTATGCCTCTACTAGACTAGCTCGTTAATCAAAGATGGTTATGTTTCCTAGCCATAGACATGAGTTGTCATTTGATTAATGGGATCACATCATTAGGAGAATGATGTGATTGACTTGACCCATTCTTTTAGCTTAGCACTTGATCATTTAGTTTGTTGCTATTGCTTTCTTCATGACTTATACATGTTCCTGTGACTATGAGATTATGCAACTCCCATTTACCGGAGGAACAGTTTGTGTGTTACCAAATGTCACAACGTAACTGGGTGATTATAAAGGTGCTCTACAGGTGTCTCCAAAGGTACTTGTTGGGTTGGCGTATTTTGAGATTAGGATTTGTCACTCCGATTGTCGGAGAGGTATCTTTGGGCCCACTCGGTAATACGCATCACTTAAGCCTTGCAAGCATTGCAACTAATGAGTTAGTTGCGGGATGATGTATTATGGAACAAGTAAAGAGACTTTCCGGTAATGAGATTGAACTAAGTATTGAGAAACCGACGATCGAATCTTGGGCAAGTAACATACCAATGACAAAGGGAACAACGTATATTGTTATGCGGTTTGACCGATAAAGATCTTCGTAGAATATGTAGGAGCCAATATGAGCATCCAGGTTCCGCTAATGGTTATTGACCAGAGACATGTCTCGGTCATGTCTACATAGTTCTCGAACCCGTAGGGTCTGCACGCTTAAAGTTCAATGACGGTTATATTATGAGTTTATGTGTTTTGATGTATCGAAGGTAGTTCGGAGTCCCGGATGTGATCACGGACATGACGAGGAGTCTCGAAATGGTCGAGACATGAAGATAGATATATTGGATGACTATCTTTGGACACTGGAATGGTTCCAGGGGTTATCGGATATATACCGGAGTACCGGGGGGTTACCGGAACCCCCTGGAGGTTAATGTGCCTCATGGGCCCAATTGGTGGAAGAGGAGAGGCGGCCAAGGGGCAGCCGCGCGCCCCTCCCATCCCAAGTCCGAATTGGACTAGGAAGGGGGGCGCCCCCCCCCCATTCCTTTCTCCCTCTTTCTCCTTCCCTCTCCTCTCCTACTCCAACATGGAAAGGGGGGAGTCCTACTCCCGGTGGGAGTAGGACTCCTCATAAGGCGCGCCAAGGGTGGCCGGCCCCCTCCCCCTCCTCTACTCCTTTATATATGGGAGGGAGGCACCCCCTAGAGACACAACAATTGATCCCTTGGATCTCTTAGCCGTGTGCGGTGCTCCCCTTCACCATAATCCACCTCGGCCATATCATAGTGGTGCTTAGGCGAAGCCCTGTGTCGGTAGAACATCATCATCGTCACCACGCCATCATGCTGACGAAACTCTCCCTCAAAGCTCGGCTGGATCAGAGTTCTAGGGACGTCATCAAGTTGAACGTGTGCAGAACTCGGAGGTGTCGTGCGTTTGATGCTTGATCGGTCAGATCGTGAAGACGTACGACTACATCAACCGCGTTGTGCTAACGCTTCCGCTTTCAGTCTACGAGGGTACATGGACAATACTCTCCCCTCTCGTTGCTATGCATCACCATGATCTTGCATGTGCGTAGGAAATTTTTTGAAATTACAATGTTCCCCAATAGTGGCATCAGAGCCTGGTTTTATGCGTAGATGTTATATGCACGAGTAGAACACAAGTGAGTTGTGGGCAATACAAGTCATACTGCTTACCAGCATGTCATACTTTGGTTCGGCGGTATTGTTGGATGAAGCGGCTCAGACCGACATTACGCGTGCGCTTACGCGAGACTGGTTCTACCGATGTGCTTTGCGCATAGGTGGCTAGCCGGTGTCAGTTTCTCCAACTTTAGTTGAACCGAGTGTGGCTACGCCCGGTCCTTGAGAAGGTTAAAATAACACTAACTTGACGAACTATCGTTGTGGTTTTTATACGTAGGTAAGAACGTGTAACACCCACGATGCGGCTATATCTCCCATGTGTCAGAGCACGACTTAGAGGCATAACCGCATAGTTGGCATGTCGCAAGAGGGGTAATCTTTACACATCCTATGTACTGAATAAGAATTGGATAAAGAGTTGGCTTACAATCGCCAGTTCACACAATACATAAATATAGCATTACATCATCCAGAATACAATCAAGGTCCGACTACGGAACCAAATAAAGAAAGACAACCCCTAATGCAAAAGATCCCCGATCGCCCCAACTGGGCTCCACTGCTGATCAAAAGGAAACGAAACAACACAACAAACACGTTCTTCATTGAGCTCCTCCTTGAGCTCGGTTGTGTCACCTACACTGGCATCATCGGCACCTGCAACTGTTTGGAAGTAAACTGTGAGTCATGGGGACTCAGCAATCTCACACCCTCGCGATCAAGACTATTTAAGCTTAAGGGGTAGGAAAGGTAGTGAGGTGGAGCTACAGCAAGCACTAGCATATATGGTGGCTAACTTATGCAAATGAGAGCGAGAAGAGAAGCAAGGCACGGTCGAGAAGCTATAAATATCAAGAAGTGATCCTGAAACTACTTACGTTCAAGCATAACACGAGACCGTGTTCTCTTCCCGGACTCCGCCGAAAAGAGACCATCATGGCTACACATGCTGTTGATTCATTTTAATTAAGTTAAGTGTCAAGTTTTCTACAACCGGATATTAACAAATTCCCATCTGCCCATAACCGCGGGCACGACTTTCGAAAGTTCAAAACCCTGCAGGGGTGTCCCAACTTAGCCCATCACAAGCTCTCATGGTCAATGAAGGATATTCCTTCTCCCAGGAAGACCCGATCAGACTCGGAATCCCGGTTACAAGACATTTCGACAATGGTAAAACAAGACCAGCAAAGCCACCCGATGTGCAGAAAAATCCCGATAGGAGTCGCACGTATCTCGTTCTTAGGGCAACACCGGATGAGACTAGCTACGAGTAAAACCAAACTTCAAGTTTCCCCGAGGTGGCCCCGCAGGCAGCTCGGTTCGGACCAACACTCAGAGGAGCACTGGCCCGGGGGGGTTTAAAATATGATGACCCTTGAGTCTGCAGAACCCAAGGGAAGGTATATGGTGGTAAGTAGGCAAATGGTAAAACCAAGGTCGGGCCTTGCTGGAGGAGTTTTATTCAAAGCGAACTGTCAAGGGGTTCCCATAACACCCAACCGCGTAAGGAACACAAAATCAAGGAACATAACACCGGTATGATGGAAACTAGGGCGGCAAGAGTGGAACAAAACACCAGGCATAAGGCCGAGCCTTCCACCCTTTACCAAGTATATAGGTGCATTAAAGTAAACAAGATATAATAATGATATCCCAACAATAAACATGTTCCAATAAGGAACCAAACTCCAATCTTCACCTGCAACTAGCAATGCTATAAGAGGGGTTGAGCAAAGCGGTAACATAGCCAAACAACGGTTTGCTAGGACAAGGTGGGTTAGAGGTTTGACATGGCAATGTGGGAGGCATGATATAGCAAGTGGTAGGTATCGCGGCATAGCAATAGAGCGAGCAACTATCAAGCAAAGATAGAAGTGATTTCGAGGGTATGGTCATCTTGCCTGAGATCCCGCAAGGAAGAAGAACGAGTCCATGAAGAAGACAAATGGATGTAGTCGAACGGATCCTCACAAACGCGACGTTATCGGAACTAACCCGAAGAAGCAACACCGGAAAGAAGCAAACAACATAGTAAACAACCATCACATAAACATGGCATGATGCACAACCAAGTATGATGCATGTCCGCTTTAATGAGGCATGTCATGGCAAAGTGCACAAACAAAACTACAAGTTAAATGGAGCCCAATATGCAACGAGTTGCATATTGATGGAACACCACATCAATTATTTAGTTCACTCCCAATTATGTACCCAACAATATTAAATGTTGTTAAACATGGCAAGAGGTGAAACATGAGTAGAAAACATAGTTAGGCATTTTAAATGAGGCCGGAAACATCAAACAGCAGTTCCTGTAAATCCTCATGTGCATTAGTAACTTAATGCAACAACAAATTTAAACATTTTAAAAGTTGTTATCATGATGCGGATGACATGTGTAAGTTTTATGCAAGTTTTATGAAAGTGTTGATAAGAGCATGAAGAGAGTATTTGTCACCGTGGTAGAAAGAAAGGGGTGCCACGGCGACGAAACAGAAATGATGCCGCGGCAACATTCCGATGATCCGGTAGCTCACGGGGATACCGGTGCAAAAGGAAGTGGGCGCGAGTGTGTCATGCAAGAAGATGGGGTGCTCCCGGATTCCGGGTTCCCACATGTCGACGGCAAGGCAATGAGGAACTCTCAAAGAAACAACTCGGACACGGTACAAGCACGAGCATCTCATACATCACACAACATTCGTTCACGGGCGTCGTCTCGGTGGGTATACCTTCCAAGGGATCATTCTCAAGCGGTTCGAGTTCGGTGCAACGTATAGGAAGTAGACGTTCTCGGGACGTTCTTAGTGGAAGTAGGGGTACATTACGACGGTAGAGGTACTCGCGACGGTAGTGGTACACATTTCTTGTCAAAATTACAGCAGCGGTAGTACACGGTTCGTAGATGTTCGAGTCACCGGTAGAGGTACTTGGCATAGCGTTACAAGGTCGGTCTCGCCGCTCTCGGTCTAGGCATCGTAGTTGTACAAGAGCGTCATCGGACTTGTCGAATCCGAAGTCTTCGAGGGTCGTCGTGGTACTAAGGGTCTTCAGACTTGACGAATCCGAGGGTTTCGGGGTTCACCGTTGAACTTGACAAAACCCGCGGCGATGGAGAGGTGCGCGTCGGCGGTAGTCGTTCGGGCAGAGAGCATTGTCGAACTTGGTGGGCATCGTGTAGTCGTACATCTTGATGGTAGTCATTCACGTTCGTATTGCTACTTGTCGTCGAGGGACTTGGTGCATCCAAGATCTTCGAACTCACGGTACTTGGCGCTTGAGGTTCCAAATCCGGTTTCGAATGAGTCCACGCAAGACATCACAGGTGCAAAGAGGCAATGACTTGGCGATGTTCTGGTCATCACGTGAGGGTGCTCCTGACGCTCGAGGACGGCGTGTGGGGGTGCAGGAAGGACGCGACGGAGTCGTTCTTGACCTGCCAGTCAAAACAAGGGGGCCGACGAAGCTGGAAGAAGGCAGCGGCCATGGCAGGGCTCGAGCTCCTGCTGCTGGTCGGGACGAGGGATGGCGAGGCGAAGAAGGTGCGTAGCGGGGCTTGACAGATCCGGATGGGGGCGGCGCTAGACGATGCGAGCGAGCGGAGGCACGTCCTCCTCCCCGCTCGAACGAAGCAGAGGCGGAGCAGGGGGCTCGGACATGAAGAGGCGCTGGAGGTGACGAGCCCCTGGACTTGGCGTGGAGGAGGCGCAGGTGACAACGGCGGGAGGGCACCAGCAGGGCGAGGAAGAGGCCGGGCATCGGGGAGGCAGGCACTCCGGCGTGGACGAGCGCTTGTCGGAGAGAGAGGAGGCGCTGGGAGGACGGCGCTGTTGGGGAGGAAGGCGAGGCGATGGATCGGGCGAGCGTGGAGGCCGGTCATGGTCTGGGTGGTGTAGGCGAGCGAGAGGAGGGAGGAACGGGCGATGGGGCCGCCGGAGTTGGCTGCCTGGAGGACAATCGGGGAAGGGCGAGGAGAGGGGATGTGGATCGAGGGATGCGGGCACGGGTGCTCCTTTCCTGGCGGCGTTGTAGGGAGGAACGAAGGAGGAGGAGGGGGGTTCGAGGGACATGGGGTTCTCCTGGCGCTAGGTTAAAGGAGGAGGAGGGCCGGCCTCGTGGGCTGAGAGGAAAAGAATGGGCCGGCATCGCTGGGCTTCCTCTTCTCCCACTTGAGTTTTTTTAGCAAAGAAAAGAATTAGAGAGAATAAAAGAAAGAGAGGTGTTAGGGAAGGAATTTGGGCAGGAGGACAATTTTCCCGGGCTCATAAAAATATGAGGAATTTAAATAAAATGGTGAAAGGAATTTTAGAGAGAATAAAGTTCACACAAAGGAACATGTTTGAATTTAATCCAAACTTGCATGAATTTATAACCTAACCAAACTGAATCCAAATGGGATTAAATTTTATAGGATGACCCTACGTAATATATATGATTTATGGGCAAAAAGATGAACATTTATTTGAGCAATTCTATTTGCAACTCAAATAAATAGAGAAAAGGGAAAGAAAGAAGTGGCATAAGGATTTGAAACTTGGGTGAAACCAAGTTGGAAGTGAGCATGGGGTTTATGGAAAGATCAAGAGAAGAAAAGAAGTTGCAATGCACATGAGCAACTAAATTAAACAAACACAACAATGGTATGGAGAAGATGCATGATGCAATGCACATGATGCAATGATGAATGCAACAAACCAACAACTCACACGACAAAACTCGGAAAAACATGGAAGGCATCTGAAGCTCCGGTCTTGGGGCGTTACAACACTCCACCACTACGAGAGGATCTCGTCCCGAGATCTAGGATGGCACCGGAGGGAAAACGGAAGAAGAAGAGAAGAGGTAAAACTAAGTTGCTTCTTTGCCAAATGAGTGAAACCAAAAAACCTTGATAGGTTGAACAAATAGAAAAAAGAATACAACGAAGATGAACAAGGTTGAAACGCTCTGTTAGAAAGGAGGAACAAGGAACATTACCAAAACCTTGTAGGTAGAAAGACATAAGAAAAGGGTTGCAATGGACAAGAAGTACATGCAAGCACTCCGGTAGAAACGAGATGTACAAGGAACGATAAAGATCAATTATGACAACACTCCAGTTAGAAATGGAAGGCATAGAATATGAACTTGGCAAAATGAAAGCACTTGGATGAGACTCCGGTTAGAAGAGGAATGATGGACACCACACTCCGGTTAAAACAAGATAGAGAATGAATAAGAATGATATAATTTGGATAGCACTCCGACTGAAAATGGAAGGAATAGAACAAGATTTTGACAAGATGAGAGGAAACTAGATGACATCAACAACATACTCCTCCGAAACTATTGAAAGAATGGAACAAGGGGTAAGAAAGATCTCAGACAGCACTCCAGTTGAGAAGGGATAGAAAACTTGATAAGATGAGAGAACTTGAATGAAAACACGACACTCCGGTTGAATGGATAAGCAAAAGGAAAGAACATGATCTTTGACAACAAATGGGATGATGGGTCGAAGGGTCCAACATCACAATGCCTTCGGAAGAAATGAAAGAAATGAATTTACTGAATGGAGGAAAACAAGATCTTAAAAGAGCACACTTACACGAGATGCTAGAACGGAGTTGTTGGACTAACAACCACGAAAGGATAAGCTTGTTGTGGCCTAATGGAAGACATCTCAAAATTTTGAGGTGACAACCTGCCACAAACGGAAACAATTGCTTGCTTCAGATCGACGAGGAGATGAAAAACTTCTTTCATCGCGAGAATAGGAGGAAAACTTGGATTATTGATAAGCACCCCAATAGAAACATTCCTTAGGGAAGGTTTTAGGTGAAATATAACCCAAGGTAACTCCAATGAAGAGATTGATGGATTTAAGATACCTCATTCTTGACAACATGTGAATCATGAAACATGAACTCAAATTATGAAGAATGACATAGCACCACCTCAAATGATATGGTAGAAAGAATTGCACTTCGGAATGCAAGATGAAGAAGGCTTGAACTCCTCAAACAAAACATGTGTTGGGCACCATGTTTATTTTAGTCTTGGCGGATCTTAGCTCCGAGAGAAATCTTGAAGAACAATTGAAGAATGAAAAGTATCCTTGCAAACCATCATGTTGAGCCTCCGTGAAGAACTCCGGTAACAAAAGGATGATAAAAAGAAAGTGAAGTTGAAAATACAAGGTGAAGCCTTGCAATGATTAGATGGAGCTTCGTGACGAGATAATGCGGAAAACTTGGAACTCCGGAAGAAAGATAAAGTATCTCGAACCGAGAAAAAGATATCATGAACGAACTCCGGAAGAAGGAATTAATCACTTGGATGAAAGAATAAGAATTATGTTATGCGTATCCTCCACCAATTTAAATTGATGACAAGCAATGGATTTGGCATACTACTTATTCTCGTAGAAAGGATTAAATATAGATATCGTGCAAACTTGGGAAGGTCTTCAACGAACCACCGGTAGGATTGGAAAGAACAAATGAATTGATAAATAACCAAGGAAGAGAACTCTTGAACGAACCACCGTAAGAAATGAACGTAGCAAAGGCACAATACACCGGGAAGAATTGGAAAACGAATGAAGATACTTGAAGGAATTTAGATACATGAGAACGAATAGATCACGAGCTGATTGGAGAATACTTGAATGATGCACCGGTAAGATTTGGAGAACGAGAGCTGAAAGCTGGGATGAATAATCCTGAGATGATGGACTCCGGAGAATCAAACTGAAAAGAATCTTGAATTACTCCGGATGGGTGAAAAAACATTCTCACAATCGAAAACAATTATGAGAGGATGGCATCAAGCTAAACCATGAATTTTGAAGAGAATGGAGCAAGATTGAGAGAAAAATCTTCTTCGGTCTTCAAATGTTGATAATGACGATGAGAAACACCACCAGGAATTGTTGAGATACTCTGGGAGAATGAAAAGCGAAGAGGTTGAGCCAACAATGAAAAGAATTTGAAATATCTTGGAGCGATACAAATGACTGATGATAATTCATTCTTATGTCAATTTTGAAAGAATTTAGGTTAGCTCCGGGAAAATTCGAAGAGTCAGGTAAGATCCTGGGAAAAGACCTGTGGGTTAGGGCCCACTCAAAAGAAACACCGTTGAACGATTTAAACGAGAGAATACACCGGTTGAATTAAATGGCTTAAAGCTTGAACGAATGCAGAGTGGAAACATGGATCTTCGAGATATCTTCAGCACTCCAGAACAATTGAATAGAAAGCGGGGAATGATTATGAGGTGCACCGGCATGGGAAAAGCATTTGAAACGAGGAAAAAGGATGTGATCGACAAGGCTTGACTTGAATCCACAGGAGAAGAAAAGAATTAAGAATAATGAGCTTGGAGCTTCCTTAGCATCTACATGAGAATCACCGGGTAAGAACATTGACAGAAAAGAATGGAGAGGCTTCGCAACAATAAAAGGATACTTGAATAAGAAATCCGAGTCCTTGAAGGAAAAGGGTGGGAGGGAGGGAAAAACAAAGACAATTTGGGACGGATGAAACAAACACCATTGGGAAAAGTGAGAGGTGATCTTGCGAATGTTGAAGTGATCGGAACCACTTGAAGAGAAGCACGTCGGATGAGAAGAAATTGAGATGACGAACTCGATGATCAAGAAGGATTTTTATTCACATAGGAATATGAGAACACCTCTTAGGAAAGGTATGGAATCAATAGTTGACATTGAAGCAACTCAAATACCACAACTCAAAACAAAACAAAGGATTGGCTTGAAGAATAAGCCGGAAACAAACATATGATAGATCCCATATCGTATCATGTGTCTGTTGGAAAGATATTCTAGGAGCTACTTGAATTCCCACTTATAAACTCCCGAAACTTTCTGGTTATGCAATCAGGTGTTGGGGATACAGGGGAAGCATAATATCTCACCCAAAACTAGCAAATCCTACATCCAGCTGTATCCATCCTTCAACACATAACCAAGAAACCTTTGGAAATCATTTACCTCAACCTTCGAAAAGCATCCGTTATATGAGTTATGGCAACTCCCGAACTCCCGCCCCAGTACTGGGTGACGATGTGGGCGAGCGGAGGCGCGCCCTCCTCCCCGCTCGAACGAAGCAGAGGCGGGGCAGGGGGCTCGGACATGAAGAGGCACTGGAGGTAACGAGCCCCTGGACTTGGCGCGGAGGAGGCGCAGGTGACAACGGCGGCAGGGCACCAGCAGGGCGAGGAAGAGGCCGGGCGTCGGGGAGGCAGGCACTCTGGCGTGGACAAGCGCTTGTCGGAGAGAGAGGGGGCGTTGGGAGGACGTCGCTATTGGGGAGGAAGGCGAGGAGATGGATCGGGCGAGCGTGGAGGCCGAGCATGGTCGGGGTGGTGTAGGCGAGCGAGAGGATGGAGGAACGGGCGATGGGGCCGTCGGAGTTGGCTGCCTGGAGGACGAGCGGGGAAGGGCGAGGAGAGGGGATGTGGATCGAGGGATGCAGGCACGGGTGCTCCTCTCCTGGCAGCGCTGGAGAGAGGAACGAAGGAGGTGGGGGTTCGAGGGAGATGGGGTTCTCCTGGCGCTAGGTTAAAGGAGGAGGAGGGCCGGCCTGGTGGGCTGAGAGGAAAAGAATGGGCCGGCCTCGCTGGGCTTCCTCTTCTCCCACTTGAGTTTTTTTAGCAAAGAAAATAATTAGAGAGAATAAAAGAAAGAGAGGTGTTAGGGAAGGAATTTGGGCAGGAGGACAATTTTCCCGGGCTCATAAAAATATGAGGAATTTAAATAAAATGGTGAAAGGAATTTTAGAGAGAATAAAGTTCACACAAAGGAACAAGTTTGAATTTAATCCAAAATTGCATGAATTTATAACCTAACCAAACTGAACCCAAATGGGCTTAAATTTTATAGGATGACCCTACATAATATATATGATTTATGGGCAAAAGATGAACATTTATTTGAGCAATTCTATTTGCAACTCAAATAAATAGAGAAAAGGGAAAGAAAGAAGTGGCATAAGGATTTGAAACTTGGGTGAAACCAAGTTGGAAGTGAGCATGGGGTTTATGGAAAGATCAAGAGAAGAAAAGAAGTTGCAATGCACATGAGCAACTAAATTAAACAAACACAACAATGGTATGGAGAATATGCATGATGCAATGCACATGATGCAATGATGAATGCAACAAACCAACAACTCACACAATGAAACTCGGAAAAACATGGAAGGCATCTGAAGCTCCGGTCTTGGGGCGTTACAGAACGGTTCTTGCTCAGCCCGTAGCAGCCACGTAAAACATGCAACAACAAAGTAGAGGACGTCTCACTTGTTTTTGCAGGGCATGTTGTGATGTGATATGGTCAAGGCTTGATGCTATATTTTATTGTATGAGATGATCATGTTTTATAACCGAGTTATCGGCAACTGGCAGGAGCCATATGGTTGTCGCTTTATTGTATGCAATGCAATCGCCCTGTAATGCTTTACTTTATCACTAAGCGGTAGCGATAGTCGTAGAAGCATAAGTTGGCGAGACGACAACGATGCTACAATGGAGATCAAAGTATCGCGTTGGTGACAATGGTGATCATGATGGTGCTTCGGAGATGAAGATCACAAGCACAAGATGATGATGGCCATATCATATCACTTATATTGATTGCATGTGATGTTTATCTTTTATGCATCTTATCTTGCTTTGATTGACGGTAGCATTATAAGATGATCTCTCACTAAATTATCAAGGTATAAGTGTTCTCCCTAAGTATGCACCATTGCGAAAGTTCTTCGTGCTGAGACACCGTGTGATGATCGGGTGTGATAGGCTCTATGTTCAAATACAACGGGTGCAAAACAGTTGCATACGCGGAATACTCAGGTTAAACTTGGTGAGCCTAGCATGTGCAGATATGGCCTCGGAACACTGAGCCTGAAAGGTCGAGCGTGAACCATATAGTAAATATGATCAACATAGTGATGTTCACCATTGAAACTACTCCATCTCACATGATGATCGGACATGGTTTGGTTGATTTTGATCACGTGGTCACTTAGAGGATTAGAGAGATGTCTATCTAAGTGGGAGTTCTTAAGTAATATGATTAATTGAACTTAAATTTATTATGAACTTAGTACATGATAGTTTTTTGCTTGTCTATGTTGATTGTAGATAGATGGCTCGTGTTGTTGTTCCATTGAATTTTAATGCGTTCCTTGAGAAAGCAAAGTTGAAAGATGATGGTAGCAATTACACGGACTGGGTCCGTAACTTGAGGATTATCCTCATTGCTGTACAGAAGAATTACGTCCTAGAAGCACCGCTGGGTGCCAGGCCTGCTGTAGATGCTGCTGATAACGTTAAGAACGTTTGGCAGAGTAAAGCTGATGACTACTCGATAGTTCAGTGTGCCATGCTTTACGGCTTAGAACCGGGACTTCAACGATGTTTTGAATGTCATGGAGCATATGAGATGTTCCAGGAGTTGAAGTTAATATTTCAAGCAAATGCCCAGATTGAGAGATATGAAGTCTCCAATAAGTTCTATAGTTGTAAGATGGAGGAGAATAGTTCTGTCAGTGAACATATACTCAAAATGTTTGGGTATCATAATCACTTGACTCAACTGGGAGTTAATCTTCCTGTTGATAGTGTCATTGACAGAGTTCTTCAATCACTGCCAACAAGCTACAAAAGCTTCATGATGAACTATAATATGCAAGGGATGAATAAGACAATTCCCGAGCTCTTCGCGATGCTAAAGGCTGCGGAGGTAGAAATCAAAAAGGAGCATCAAGTGTTGATGGTGAACAAGACCACTAGTTTCAAGAAAAGGGGTAAAGGGAAGAAGAAGGGGAACTTCAAGAAGAACGTCAAACAAGTTGCTGCTCAAGAGAAGAAACCCAAGTCTGGACCTAAGCCTGAAACTGAGTGCTTCTACTACAAACAGACTTGTCACTGGAAGCGGAACTGCCCCAAGTTTTGGCAGATGAGAAGGATGGCAAGGAGAACAAAGGTATATGTGATATACATGTTATTGATGTGTACCTTACTAATGCTCGCAGTAGCACCTGGGTATTTAATACTAGTTTTGTTGCTAATATTCGCAACTCGAAACAGGGATTGTGGATTAAGCGAAGATTCGCTAAGGACGAGGTGACGATGCGCGTGGGAAATGGTTCCAAAGTCGATGTGATCGCAGTCGGCATGCTACCTCTACATCTACCTTCGGGGTTAGTTTTAGACCTAAATAATTGTTATTTGGTGCCAGCGTTGAGCATGAACATTATATCTGGATCTTGTTTGATGCGAGACGGTTATTCATTTAAATCAGAGAATAATGGTTGTTCTATTTATATGAGTAATATCTTTTATGGTCATGCACCCTTGAAGAGTGGTCTATTCTTATTGAATCTCGATAGTAGTGATACACATATTCATAATATTGAAGCCAAAAGATGCAGAGTTGATAATGATAGTGCAACTTATTTGTGGAGCTGCCGTTTAGGTCATATTGGTGTAAAGCGCATAAAGAAACTCCATATCGATGGACTTTTGGAACCACTTGATTATGAATCACTTGGTACTTCCAAACCGTGCCTCATGGGCAAGATGACTAAAACGCCATTCTCCGGAACTATGGAGCGAGCAACAGATCTGTTGGAAATCATACATACAGATGTATGTGGTCCGATGAATGTTGAGGCTCGCGACGGGTATCGTTATTTTCTCACATTCATAGATGATTTAAGTAGATATGGGTATATCTACTTAATAAAACATAAGTCTGAAACATTTGAGAAGTCCAAAGAATTTCAGAGTGAAGTTGAAAATCATCGTAACAAGAAAATTAAGTTTCTACGATCTGATCGTGGAGGAGAATATTTGAGTTACGAGTTTGGTCTTCATTTGAAACAATGCGGAATAGTTTTGCAACTCACGCCACCCGGAACACCACAGCGTAATGGTGCGTCCGAACGTCGTAATCGTACTTTACTAGATATGGTGCGATCTATGATGTCTCTTACTGATTTACCGCTATCATTTTGGGGTTATGCTTTAGAGACGGCTGCATTCACGTTAAATAGGGCAGCGTCGAAATCCGTTGAGACGACGCCTTATGAACTGTGGTTTGGCAAGAAACCAAGTTGTCATTTCTTCAAGTTTGGGGCTGCGATGCTTATGTGAAAAAACTTCAACCTGATAAGCTCGAACCCAAATCGGAGAAATGTGTCTTCATAGGATACCCAAAGGAAACTGTTGGGTACACCTTCTATCACAGATCTGAAGGCAAAACGTTTGTTGCTAAATTTGGATCCTTTCTAGAGAAGGAGTTTCTCTCGAAAGAAGTGAGTGGGAGAAAGTAGAACTTGATGAGGTAATTGTACCTGCTCCCTTATTGGAAAGTAGTTCATCACAGAAACCGGTTCCTGTGACACCTACACCAATTAGTGAGGAAGTTAATGATAATGATCATGAAACTTCATATCAAGTTGTTACTGAACCTCGTAGATCAACCAGAGTAAGATCCGCACCAGAGTGGTACAGTAATCCTGCTTTGGAGGTTATGTTACTAGACCATGACGAACCTATGAAGAAGCGATGGTGAGCCCAGATTCCGCAAAATGGCTTGAGGCCATGAAATCTGAGATGGGATCCATGTATGAGAACAAAATGTGGACTTTGGTTGACTTCCCATTGATCGGCAAGCCATCGAGAATAAATGGATCTTCAAGAAGAAGACTGACACTGATGGCAATGTTACTGTCTATAAAGCTCGACTTGTTGCAAAAGGTTTTTGACAAGTTCAAGAGATTGACTATGATGAGACCTTCTCACCTGTAGCGATGCTTAAGTCTGTCCGAATCATGTTAGCAATTGCTGCATTTTATGATTATGAAATTTGGCAAATGGATGTCAAAACTGCATTCCTGAATGGATTTCTGGAAGAAGAGTTGTATATGATGCAACTGGAAAGTTTTGTCGATCCAAAGGGAGCTAACAAAGTGTGCAAGCTCCAGCGATCCATTTATGGACTGGTTCAAGCCTCTAGGAGTTGGAATAAACATTTTGATAGTGTGATTAAAGCATATGGTTTTATACAGACTTTTGGAGAAGCCTGTATTTACAAGAAAGTGAGTGGGAGCTTTGTAGCATTTCTAATATTATATGTGGATGACATATTGTTGATTGGAAATGATATAGAATTTATGGATAGCAGGATATTTGAATAAGAGTTTTTCAATGAAAGACCTCGGTGAAGCTGCTTATATATTGGGCATCAAGATCTATAGCGATAGATCGAGACGCTTGATTGGACTTTCACAAAGCACATACCTTAACAAAGTTTTGAAAAAGTTCAAAATGGATCAAGCAAAGAAAGGGTTCTTGTTTGTATTGCAAGGTGTGAAGTTGAGTAAGACTCAATGCCCGACCACTGCAGAAGATAGAGAGAAAATGAAAGATGTTCCCTATGCTTCAGCCATAGGCTCTATCATGTATGCAATGTTGTGTACCAGACCTCATGTGTGCCTTGCTATTAGTTTAGCAGGGAGGTACCAAAGTAATCCAGGAGTGGATCACTGGACAGCGGTCAAGAACATCCTGAAATACCTGAAAAGGACGAAGGATATGTTTCTCGTTTATGGAGGTGACAAAGAGCTCATCGTAAATGGTTACGTCGATGCAAGCTTTGACACTGATCCGGATGATTCTAAATCGCAAACCGGATACGTGTTTTTATTAAACGGTGGAGTTGTCAATTGGTGCAGTTCTAAACAAAGCGTCGTAGCGGGATCTACATGTGAAGCGGAGTACATAGCTGCTTCGGAAGCAGCAAATGAAGGAGTCCAGATGAAGGAGTTCATATCCGATCTAGGTGTCATACCTAGTGCATCGGGTCCAACGAAAATCTTTTGTGACAATACTGGTGCAATTGCTTTGGCAAAGGAATCCAGATTTCACAAGAGAACCAAGCACATCAAGAGACGCTTCAACTCCATCCGAGATCAAGTCCATATGGGAGACATAGAGATTTGCAAGATACATACGGATCTGAATATTGCAGACCCGTTGACTAAGCCTCTTCCACGAGCAAAACATGATCAGCACCAAGGCTCCATGGGTGTTAGAATCATTACTGTGTAATCTAGATTATTGACTCTAGTGCAAGTGGAAGACTGGAGGAAATATGCCCTAGAGGCAATAATAAAGTTATTATTTATTTCCTTATATCATGATAAATGTTTATTATTCGTGCTAGAATTGTATTAACCAGAAACATGATACATGTGTGAATACATAGACAAACAAAGTGTCACTAGTATGCCTCTACTAGACTAGCTCATAAATCAAAGATGGTTATGTTTCCTAGCCATAGACATGAGTTGTCATTTTATTAACGGGATCACATCATTAGGAGAATGATGTGATTGACTTAACCCATTCCGTTAGCTTAGCACTTGATCATTTAGTTTGTTGCTATTGCTTTCTTCATGACTTATACATGTTCCTGTGACTATGAGATTATGCAACTCCCGTTTACCGGAGGAACACTTTGTGTGCTACCAAATGTCACAACATAACTGGGTGATTATAAAGGTGTTCTACAGGTGTCTCCAAAGGTACTTGTTGGGTTGGCGTATTTCGAGATTAGGATTTGTCACTCCGATTGTCGAAGAGGTATCTCTGGGCCCACTCGGTAATACACATCACTTAAGCCTTGCAAGCATTGCAACTAATGAGTTAGTTGCAGGATGATGTATTACGAAACGAGTAAACGAGCCAATATGAGCATCAAGGTTCCGCTATTGGTTATTGACCGGAGACATGTCTCGGTCATGTCTACATAGTTCTCGAACCCGTAGGGCCCACACGCTTAAGGTTCAATGACGGTTATATTATGAGTTTATGTGTTTTGATGTACCAAAGGTAGTTCGGAGTCCTGGATGTGATCACGGACATGACGAGGAGTCTCGAAATGGTCGAGACATGAAGATAAATATATTGGACGACTATATTCGGATACCGGAATGGTTCCGGGGGTTATCGGATATATACCGGAGTACCGGGGGGTTACCGGAACCCCCCCCCCAGAGGTTAAAGGGCCTCATGGGCCCAATTGGTGGAAGAGGAGAGGCGGCCAAGGGGCAGCCGCGCCCCCCTCCCCTCCCAAGTCTGAATTGGACTAGGAAGGGGGGAGGCACCCCCCCCCCATTTCCTTTCTCCCTCTTTCTCCTTCCCTCTCCTCTCCTACTCCAACATGGAAAGGGGGAGTCCTACTCCCGGTGGGAGTAGGACTCCTCATAGGGTGCGTCAAGGGTGGCCGGTGTTGGGGAACGTAGTAATTTCAAAAAAATTCCTACGCACACGCAAGATCATGGTGATGCATAGCAACGAGGGGAGAGTGTGATCCACGTACCCTTGTAGACCGACAGCGGAAGCGTTGTATCAACGCGGTTGATGTAGTCGAACGTCTTCATGATCCGACCGATCCAAGTACCGAAAGCACGGCACCTCCGAGTTCTGCACACATACGGCTCGATGACGTCCTCGCCTTCTTGATCCAGCAAGAGGGGTGAATTAGTAGATGAGTTCCGGCAGCACGACGGCGTGGTGACGGTGTTGGTGAAGAACAATCTTCGCAGGGCTTCTCCTAAGCTCTACGAAAACTATGACGGAGGATAAACTAGAGGAGACGGGGTTGCCAGCACATGGCTTGGTGTTTCTTGATGTGTCTTTGGTGCTAGCCCTGCCCCTCTATTTATATGTTGAGCCCTGGGGTCGAAACTTGGAGTAAAAGCCTCCACAAAGTTGGTTTCCCCCGAAAGGCAAGAGTCCTTCTCGGACTCCAGGGCCAGACGCCAGGGTTCCCGGCGTCTGGACCCAGACGCAGGGACCCTGGCGTCTGGCCCCTGGACTCCACAAAACTTCCGTTTGCGCTTTCCAAAAACCTTGTGGGCTTTCCCCTTTGGCCCAAATAAAGTGTTCTCGTACCCAAACATTTCGGGAAACATCCGGAACCCCTTCCGGTGATTTCCGGAACCCTTCCGGTGACCAAACACTATTATCCCATATATCAAACTTTGTCTCCGGACCATTTCGGAGTTCCTCGTCATGTCCGTGATCTCATCCCGGATTCCGAACAACATTCGGTCACCAACATACATAACTCACATAGTACTATATCGTCAACGAACATTAAGTGTGCGGACCCTACGGGTTCGAGAACTATGTAGACATGACCGAGACACCTCTCTGGTCAATAACCAATAGCGGGACCTGGATGCCCATATTGGCTCCTACATATTCTACGAAGATCTTTATCGGTCAGACCGCATAACAACATACGTTGTTCCCTTTGTCATCGGTATGTTACTTGCCCGAGATTCGATCGTCGGTATCTCAATACCTAGTTCAATCTCGTCACTGGCAAGTCTCTTTACTCGTTCCGTAATACATCATCTCGTAACTAACTCATTAGTTGTAATGCTTGCAAGGCTTATGTGATGTGCATTACCGAGAGGGCCCAGAGATACCTCTCCGACAATCGGAGTGACAAATCCTAATCTCAAAATACGCCAACCCAACATGTACCTTTGGAGACACCTGTAGAGCTCCTTTATAATCACCCAGTTACATTGTGACATTTGGTAGCACACAAAGTGTTCCTCCGGCAAACGGGAGTTGCATAATCTCATAGTCATAGGAACATGTATAAGTCATGAAGAAAGCAATAGCAACATACTAAACGATCGGGTGCTAAGCTAATGGAATGGGTCATGTCAATCATATCATTCATCTAATGATGTGATCCCGTTAATCAAATAAATACTCTTTGTCCATGGTTGGGAAACATAACCATCTTTGATTAACGAGCTAGTCAAGTAGAGGCATACTAGTGACACTCTGTTTGTCTATGTATTCACACATGTATTATGTTTCCGGTTAATACAATTCTAGCATGAATAATAAACATTTATCATGAAATAAGGAAATAAATAATAACTTTATTATTGCCTCTAGGGCATATTTCCTTCAGTCTCCCACTTGCACTAGAGTCAATAATCTAGTTCACATCGTCATGTGATTTAACAGCAATAGTTCACATTACCATGTGATTAACACCCATAGTTCACATCGCCATGTGACCAACACCCAAAGGGTTTACTGGATTCAGTAATCTAGTTCACATCTCTATGTGATTAACACCCAAAGAGTACTAAGGTGTGATCATGTTTTGCTTGTGAGAGAATCTTAGTCAACGGGTCTGCCACATTCAGATCCGCATGTATTTTGCAAATTTCTATGTCAACAATGCTCTGCATGGAGCTACTCTAGCTAATTGCTCCCACTTTCAATATGTATCTAGACCGAGACTTAGAATCATCTAGATTAGTGTCAAAAATTGCATCGGCGTACCCCTTTACGATGAACCTTTTGTCACCTCCGTAATCGAGAAACATATCCTTATTCCAGTAAGGATAATTTTGACCGCTGTCCATTGATCTACTCCTAGATCACTATTGTACTCCCTCTCTTAACACAGTGTATGGTATACAATAGATCTGGTACACAGCATGGCATACTTTATAGAACCTATGACTGAGGCATAGGGAATGACTTTCATTCTCTTTCTATCTTCTGCTGTGGTCGGGCTTTGAGTCTTACTCAACTTCACACCTTGTAACACAGGCAAGAAACTTTTTCTTTGACTGTTCTATTTTGAACTACTTCAAAATCTTGTCAAGGTATGTACTCATTGAAAAAACTTATCAAGTGTCTTGATCTATCTCTGTAGATCTTGATACTCAATATGTAAGCAGCTTCACCGAGGTCTTTCTTTGAAAAACTCTTTTCAAACACTCCTTTATGCTTTACAGAATAATTCTACATTATTTCCGATCAACAATATGTCATTCACATATACTTATCAGAAATGTTGTAGTGCTCCCACTCACTTTCTTGTAAATACAGGCTTCACCGCAAGTCTGTATAAAACTATATGCTTTGATCAACTTATCAAAGCGTGTATTCCTACTCTGAGATGCTTGCACCAGTCCATAGATGAATCGCTGGAGCTTGCATATTTTGTTAGCTCCTTTAGGATTGACAAAACCTACTGGTTGCATCATATACAACTCTTCTTTAAGAAATCCATTAAGGAATGCAGTTTTGTTTATCCATTTGCCAGATTTCATAAAATGCGGCAATTGCTAACATGATTCGGACAGACTTTAAGCATAGATACGAGTGAGAAACTCTCATCGTAGTCAACACTTTGAACTTGTCGAAAACCTTTTGCGACAATTCTAGCTTTGTAGATAGTAACACTACTATCAACGTCCGTCTTCCTCTTGAAGATCCATTTATTTTCTATTGCTTGCCGATCATCGGGGAAGTCAACAAAAGTCCATACTTTGTTCTCATACATGGATCCCATCTCAGATTTCATGGCTTCAAGCCATTTTGCGGAATCTGGGCTCACCATCGCTTCTTCATAGTTCGTAGGTTCATCATGATCTAGCAGCATGATTTCCAAAACAGGATTACCGTACCACTCTAGTGCGGATCTCACTCTGGTTGATCTACGAGGTTCAGTAGTATCTTGTCCTGAAGTTTCATGATCATTATCATTAGCTTCCTCACTTATTGGTGTAGGTGTCGCAGAAATAGTTATCTGTGATGTACTACTTTCCAATAAGGGAGCAGGTACAGTTACCTCGTCAAGTTCTACTTTCCTCCCACTCACTTCTTTCGAGAGAAACTCCTTCTCTAGAAAGGATCCATTCTTAGCAACGAATGTCTTGCCTTCGGATCTGTGATAGAAGGTGTACCCAATAGTCTCCTTTGGGTATCCTATGAAGACACATTTCTCCGATTTGGGTTCGAGCTTATCAGGTTGAAGCTTTTTCACATAAGCATCGCAGCCCCAAACTTTAAGAAACGATAGCTTAGGTTTCTTGCCAAACCATAGTTCACACGGTGTCGTCTCAACAGATTTAGATGGTGCCCTATTTAACGTGAATGCAGCTGTCTCTAATGCATAACCCCAAAACGATAGTGGTAGATCGGTAAGAGACATCATAGATTGCACTATATCCAATAAAGTACGGTTATGATGTTCGGACACACCATTATGCTGTGGTGTTCCATGTGGCATGAGTTTGTGAAACTATTCCACATTGTTTTAATTGAAGACCAAACTCGTAACTCAAATATTTGTCCCCGCGATCAGATCGTAGAAACTTTATTTTCTTGTCACGATGATTTTCCACTTCACTCTGAAATTCTTTTGAACTTTTCAAATGTTTCAGACTTATGTTTCATCAAGTAGATATACCCATATCTGCTCAAATCATCTGTGAAGTTCAGAAAATAACGATACTTGCCGTGAGCCTTAACACTCATCGGACCGCATACATCAGTATGTATTATTTCCAATAAGTCAGTTGCTCGCACCGGAGAACGGAGTTTTAGTCATCTTGCCCATGAGGCATGGTTCGCAAGCATCAAGTGATTCATAATCAAGTGATTCCAAAATCCCATCAGCATGGAGTTTCTTCATGCGCTTTACACCAATATGATCTAAACGGCAGTGCCACAAATAAGTCGCACTATCATTATTAACTTTGCATCTTTTGGTTTCAATATTATGATTATGTGTATCACTACGATCGAGATCCAACGAACTATTTTCATTGGGTGTGTAACCATATAAGGTTTTATTCATGTAAACAGAACAACAATTTATTCTCTTACTTAAATGAATAACCGTATTACAATAAACATGATCAAATCATATTCATGCTCAATGCAAACACCAAATAACACTTATTTGGGTTCAACACTAATCCCGAAATTATAGGGAGTGTGCGATGATGATCATATCAATCTTGGAGCTACTTCCAACACACATCGTCACTTCACCCTTAACTAGTCTCTGTTTATTCTGCAACTCCCGTTTCGAGTGACTAATCAGCAACTGAACTAGTATCAAATACTAAGGGGTTGCTATAAACACTAGTAAAATACACATCAATAATCTGTATATCAAATATACCTTTGTTCACTTTGCCATCCTTCTTATCCGCCAATCACTTCGGGTAGTTCCGCTTCTAGTGACCAGTCCCTTTGCAGTAGAAGCACTTAGTCTCAGGCTTAGGACCAAACTTGGGCTTCTTCACTTGAGCAGCAACTTGCTTGCTGTTCTTCTTGAAGTTCCCCTCTTCCTTTTGCCCTTTTCTTGAAACTAGTGATTTTGTCAACCATAAACACTTGATGTTCTTTCTTGATTTCTACCTTCATCGATTTCATCATCATGAAAAGCTTGGGAGTCGTTTTCGTCATCCCTTGCATACTATAGTTCATCACGAAGTTATACTAACTTGGTGATGGTGACTAGAGAATTCTGTCAATCACTATCTTATCTGGAAGATTAACTCCCACTTGATTCAAGCGATTGTAGTACCCAGACAATCTAAGCACATGCTCACTAGTTGAGCGATTCTCCTCCATCTTTTAGCTATAGAACTTGTTGGAGACTTCATATCTCTCAACTCGGGTATTTGCTTGAAATATTAACTTCAACTCCTGGAACATCTCATATGGTCCATGACGTTCAAAACGTCTTTGAAGTCCCGATTCTAAGCCGTTAAGCATGGTGCACTAAACTATCAAGTAGTCATCATATTGAGCTAGCCAAACGTTCATAACGTCTGCATCTGCTCCTGCAATAGGTCTGTCACCTAGCGGTGCATCAAGGACATAATTCTTCTATGCAGCAATGAGGATAAACCTCAGATCACGGATCCAATCCGCATCATTGCTACTAACATCTTTCAACACAATTTTCTCTAGGAACATATCAAAATAAACACAGGGAAGCAACAACGCGAGCTATTGATCTACAACATAATTTGCAAAATACTACCAGGACTATTCATGATAAATTTAAGTTCAATTAATCATATTACTTAAGAACTCCCACTTAGATAGACATCCCTCTAATCCTCTAAGTGATCACGTGATCCAAATCAACTAAACCATGTCCGATCATCACGTGAGATGGAGCAGTTTCATTGGTGAACATCACTATGTTGATCATATCTACTATATGATTCACGCTCGACCTTTCGGTCTCCGTGTTCCGAGGCCATATCTGCATATGCTAGGCTCGTCAAGTTTAACCTGAGTATTCTGTGTGTGCAAAACTGGCTTGCACCCGTTGTAGATGGACGTAGAGCTTATCACACCCGATCATCATGTGGTGTCTGGGCATGACGAACTTTGGCAACGGTGCATACTCAGGGAGAACACTTCTTGATAATTTAGTGAGAGATCATCTTATAATGCTACCGTCAATCAAAGCAAGATAAGATGCATAAAAGATAAACATCACATGCAATCAATATAAGTGATATGATATGGCCATCATCATCTTGTGCTTGTGATCTCCATCTCCGAAGCACCGTCATGATCACCATCGTCACCGGCGCGACACCTTGATCTCCATCGTAGCATCGTTGTCGTCTCGCCAATCTTATGCTTCCACGACTATCGCTACCGCTTAGTGATAAAGTAAAGCATTACAGCGCGATTGCATTGCATACAATAAAGCGACAACCATATGGCTCCTGCCAGTAGCCGATAACCCGGTTTACAAAACATGATCATCTCATACAATAATATTTAGCATCATGTCTTGACCATATCACATCACAACATGCCCTGCAAAAACAAGTTAGACGTCCTCTACTTTGTTTGTTGCAAGTTTTACGTGGCTGCTACGGGCTTAAGCAAGAACCAATCTTACCTACGCATCAAAACCACAACGATAGTTTGTCAAGTTGATGTCGTTTTAACCTTCGCAAGGACCGAGCGTAGCCACACTCGGTTCAACTAAAGTTGGAGAAACTGTCACCCGCAAGCCACCTATGTGCAAAGCACGTTGGGAGAACCGGTCTCGCGTAAGCGTACGCGTAATGTCGGTCCGGGCCGCTTCGTCCAACAATACCGCCGAACCAAAGTATGACATGCTGGTAGGCAGTATGACTTATATCGCCCACAACTCACTTGTGTTCTACTCGTGCACATAACATCAAACCATAAAACCTAGGCTCGGATACCATTGTTGGGGAACGTAGTAATTTCAAAAAAATTCCTATGCACATGCAAGATCATGGTGATGCATAGCAACGAGGGGAGAGTGTGATCTACGTACCCTTGTAGACCGACAGCGGAAGCGTTATATCAACGCGGTTGATGTAGTCGAACGTCTTCACGATCCGACTGATCCAAGTACCGAAAGCACGGCACCTCCGAGTTCTGCACACGTATGGCTCGATGACGTCCTCGCCTTCTCGATCCAGCAAGAGGGGCGAAGTAGTAGATGAGTTCCGGTAGCACGACGGCGTGGTGACGGTGTTGGTGAAGAACAATCTTCGCAGGGCTTCGCCTAAGCTCTACGAAAACTATGACGGAGGATAAACAAGAGGAGACGGGGTTGCCGGCACACGGCTTGGTGTTTCTTGATGTGTCTTTGGTGCTAGCCCTGCCCCTCTATTTATATGTTGAGCCCTGGGGTCGAAACTTGGAGTAAAAGCCTCCACAAAGCCGGTTTCACCCGAAAGGCAAGAGTCCTTCTCGGACTCCAGGGCCAGATGCCAGGGTTCCCGGCGTCTGGACCCAGACGCCAGGGACCCTGGCGTCTGGCCCCTGGACTCTGCAAAACTTCCTTTTGCGCTTTCCAAAAACCTTATGGGCTTTCCCCTTTGGCCCAAATAAAGTGTTCTCGTACCCAAACATTTCGGGAAACATCCGGAACCCCTTCCGGTGATTTCCGGAACCCTTCCGATGACCGAACACTATTATCCCATATATCAAACTTTGTCTACGGACCATTTCGGAGTTCCTCGTCATGTCCGTGATCTCATCCCGGATTGTGAACAACATTCGTTCACCAACATACATAACTCACATAGTACTATATCGTCAACGAACGTTAAGCGTGCGGACCCTACGGGTTCAAGAACTATGTAGACTTGACCGAGACACCTCTCTGGTCAATAACCAATAGCGGGACCTGGATGCCCATATTGGCTCCTACATATTCTACGAAGATCTTTATCGGTCAGACCGCATAACAACATACATTGTTCCCTTTGTCATCGGTATGTTACTTGCCCGAGATTCGATCGTCGGTATCTCAATACCTAGTTCAATCTCGTCACTGGCAAGTCTCTTTACTCGTTCCGTAATACATCATCTCGCAACTAACTCATTAGTTGTAATGCTTGCAAGGCTTATGTGATGTGCATTACTGAGAGGGCCCAGAGATACCTCTTCGACAATCGGAGTGACAAATCCTAATCTCGAAATACGCCAACCCAACATGTACCTTTGGAGACACCTGTAGAGCTCCTTTATAATCACCCAGTTACGTTGTGACATTTGGTAGCACACAAAGTGTTCCTCCGGCAAACGGGAGCTGCATAATCTCATAGTCATAGGAACATGTATAAGTCATGAAGAAAGCAATAGCAACATACTAAATGATCGGGTGCTAAGCTAATGGAATGGGTCATGTCAATCAGATCATTCATCTAATGATGTGATCCCGTTAATCAAATAACAACTCTTTGTCCATGGTTGGGAAACATAACCATCTTTGATTAACGAGCTAGTCAAGTAGAGGCATACTAGTGACACTCTGTTTGTCTATGTATTCACACATGTATTATGTTTCTGGTTAATACAATTCTAGCATGAATAAAAAACATTTACCATGAAATAAGGAAATAAATAATAACTTTATTATTGCCTCTAGGGCATATTTCCTTCAGCCGGCCCCCTCCCCCTCCTCTACTCCTTTATATACGGGAGGGAGGCACCCCCTAGAGACACAACAATTGATCCCTTGGATCTCTTAGCCGTGTGCGGTGCTCCCCTCCACCACAATCCACCTCGGCCATATCGTAGCGGTGCTTAGGCGAAGCCCTGTGTCGGTAGAACATCATCATCGTCACCACGCCGTCATGCTGACGGAACTCTCCCTCAAAGCTCGGCTGGATCGGAGTTCAAGGGACGTCATCGAGTTGAACGTGTGCAGAACTCGAAGGTGTCATGTGTTCGGTGCTAGATCGGTCGGATCGTGAAGACGTACGACTACATCAACCGTGTTGTGGTAACGCTTCCGCTTTCGGTCTACGAGGGTACATGGACAACAATCTCGCCTCTCATTGCTATGCATCACCATGATCTTGCGTGTGCGTAGGAATTTTTTTGAAATTACTACGTTCCCCAACAGGTGGGTGGACCTGCTACCTAACAGGAATTTTTACAAAGTTAAATTAGGCATCTCCGCCACCGGATCGCGTAGCCCCTGGGTCCGTCGAGGTTCCGGCATCATCCTCTCCAACGTCCGCGTCACGGTAGACGCCTGCCTCCTTAGAGCTGCCCTCCGGGTCGTCCAGAAGAAGGTCGTAGTCGTCAGAAGGCACGACTCCGCCATCCACCGCCCGCTCCGGCTGGAACTCGTTGTGGAAGGTGAACCCGGCGATGTAGCTGGCCCGGGCGGCGACCCGTCCGGCCTCCGCCTGCAGCTGGCTCTCTGAGCCGGCCAGCTGGCCCATCAGCGCATCCAGCGCGAGGTCCGGATGCTAAGACAACGTGAACCGAAGCGCCATCTCGGCACCAGCACGGGTGGCAGAAACCCGCCACTCGTGAAGACGGTCCGGGCCCGCCTCCAACCACCGCGCCAGCCGCGTGAAGCTGTTCGGTGCGATGGTGCCCGGCCAGAGGGCTGCCGTCATCATTGTGCTGGCCTTAGAAAGTCGCCCCATCTGCTTGCTCAGGACTCGCAGACGGGCCTCGGCAGCGGCCACGATCTCCAAGAAGGTACAGGCCACCCGTGGGTCAGTCCCAGAGCCGACGATTCCCTGCAGGTCACGTTGAAAGCGGACCGCCTCCTCCGCCAGCCGGCGCATCTCCGGGAAGGTCCCTGTCAAAGAGAAAAGCAAGTCAGAAGAAAGTCACTAAGGAAGAAAAGCCGGAGTCCCAACCCGGTAACAACAAAACCGAAGGAAAGCACTTACTTGAGAAGGACTCTTCCACGTGCTACGCTTCAAGCAACGTACCGCGCCGCTCTCGGGCGATGGTGCGGTCACGCTCTTGGAGCGCCTTCTCCAGCTCGGCGACCTTGGCAAGGGCTTCCTTTAGCTCGGCGTCCTTGTCCTCGGATGCCTTCCCGGCCTCCTCGCGGCGCCGGGTCTCCGCCTGCTGATACGTCTCCAACGTATCTATAATTTATGAATTATTCATGCTATTATATTATCAACCTTGGATGTTTTATATGCATTTATATGGTTTTGGGACTAACCTATTAACCTAGAGCCCAGTGCCAGTTTCTATTTTTTCCTTGTTTTTGAGTTTTACAGAAAAGGAATATCAAACGGAGTCCAATTGATGTGCCAATTTTTGACGATTTTTTATGGACCAAAAGAAGACCCCGGAGTAAAAGAGTTGGGCCAGGAGAGTCCCGGGGCGTCCACGAGGGTGGGGGCGCCCCCCCCCCCCCAGGAGCGTGGGCCTGCCTCGTGGACGCCTCGGGCACCTCCTTGACATGAGACCGACGCCAAAAATTCCTATAAATATAGAAACCTCGGAAAATTAACCTAGATTGGGAGTTCCGCCGCGAGAAGCCTCCGTAGCCACCGAAAACCAATCTAGGCTCTCTCTGGCACCCTGTCGGAGGGGGCCATCATCACCGGAGGGCATGGAGGAGGATCCCGGAGGGGCCATCATCACCATGAAGGCCAAGGATCAGAGGAGGAACCTCTCCCCATCCAGGGGGGAGGCCATGGAGGAGGAAGCACAAGGGGGAGAACCTCTCCTCCTCTCTCTTGGTGGCACCGGAGTGCCATCGAGAGGGGAATCATCGCCGCGGTGATCGTCTTCATCAACATCACCATCCTCATCTCTTTTACGCGGTCCACTCTCCCGCACCCCGCTGTAATCCCTACTTGAACATGGTGCTTTATGCCACATATTATGATCCAATGATGTGTTGCCATCCTATGATGTTTTGAGTAGATATCCTTTATCTTTGGGTTGATTGATGATCTAGATTGGTATGAGTTGTATGTTTTACTTTGGTGTTGTCCTATGGTGCCCTCCGTGTCGCGCAAGCGTGAGGGATTCCTGCTGTAGGGTGTTGCAATACGTTTATGATTTGCTTATAGTGGGTTGCGTGAGTGACTGAAACACAAACTCGAGTAAGGGGGTTGTTGCGTATGGGATAAAGAGGACTTGATGCTTTAATGCTATGGTTGGGTTTTACCTTAATGATCTTTAGTAGTTGTGGATGCTTGCTAGAGTTCCAATCATAAGTGCATATGATCCAAGTAGAGGAAGTATGTTAGCTTATGCATCCCCCTCATATGAAACTGCAATAGTGATTACCGGTCTTGTTAACGGTTGCCTAGGACAATTCCGCACACCGATCCACCATTATTCCACACTCGCTATTTATAATATTTAGTAATATATTCTAACTTCATGATAACAGCACCTGCTTTTATATTTTAGCTCTCCAATATCATAGAAAGTTATCCTCTGCATACCCACAACATAGTTTTATTTCTCGTTGCTAGTTGGAAGCAAACGTTCGGTGTACGTAGAGTCGTATCAGTGGCAGATAGGGCTTGAGAGAATATTGATCTTACCTTTAGCTACTTGTGGGTTCGACACTCCATACTTATCACTTTCACATTTGGAAATTGCTATGATGTTTCCTTGCACTTGGGGATTATCACCTGCCGGGTCTCCTCCGCCGCGGCCACCAGTGCTTTCAGACGCTCCACCTTGGCCTGGAGCTGCCCCTTGTCATCGGCCAGCTGGCCGCGTTGCTGGTCTACCTCAGCAAGGGCCTGCTGCGCCTCCATGACCTTGGCGGCCTCCACCGTGAGCTGCTCCACCTCGGCCTCGAGGCGGCCTTTGTCGCCCTCGAGCCACTCCTGCAGCCGGCTGGCTTCGTCGAGCGCCCGCCGGGCCCCCGTCGCCTCCGCCCTCGCCCTCTCCACCTCGGCTCCAAGCCGACCGGCGTCAGCAACGAGCCGGTCATAATGGAAGCCGGCCCAGACCAGCCGGGTCCTCCAAGACAACACCTTGATGACCCACAAGTATATGGGATCTATCATAGTCCTTTCGATAAGTAAGAGTGTCGAACCCAACGAGGAGCAGAAGGAAATGATAAGCGGTTTCCAGCACGGTATTCTATGCAAGTACTGAAATAAGGGGTAACATGTAGTTTTGTGATAGGATAATTTGTAACGAGCAACAAGTAACAAAAGTAAATAAAGTGCAGCAAGGTGGCCCAATCCTTTTTGTAGCAAAGGACAAGCCCGGACAAACTCTTATATAGAGAAAAGCGCTCCCGAGGACACATGGGAATATCGTCAAGCCAGTTTTCATCACACTCATATGATTCACGTTCGGTACTTTGATAATCTGATATTTGGGTGGACCAGTGCTTGGGTGCTATCCTTACTTGGACAAGCATCCCACTTATGATTAACCTCTATTGCAAGCATCCGCAACTACAACAAAAGTATTAAGGTAAACCTAACCATAGCATGAAACATATGGATCCAAATCAGCCCCTTACGAAGCAACACATAAACTAGGGTTTAAGCTTCTGTCACTCTAGCAACCCATCATCTACTTATTACTTCCCAATGTCTTCCTCTAGGCCCAAATAATGGTGAAGTGTTATGTAGTCGACGTTCACATAACACCACTAGAGGAGAGACAACATACATCTCATCAAAATATCAAACGAATACCAAATTCACATGACTAATAATAGCAAGACTTCTCCCATGTCCTCAGGAACAAACGTAACTACTCACAAAACATATTCATGTTTTGTGATCAGAGGGGTATTAATATGAATATAGGATCTGAACATATGATCTTCCACCAATTAAACCAACTAGCATCAACTACAAGGAGTAATTAACACTACTAGCAACCTACTAGTACCAATCCCGGACTTGGAGACAAGAATTGGATACAAGAGATGAACTAGGGTTTTGAGAGGAGCTGGTGCTGGTGAAGATGTTGATGGAGATTGCCCTCTCCCGATGAGAGGAGCGTTGGTGATGACGGTGACGATGATTTCCCCCTCCCGGAGGGAGGTTTCCCCGGCAGAACAGCTTCACCAGAACCCTAGATTGGTTCCGCCAAGGTTCCGCCTCGTGGCGGCGGAGTTTCGTCTGAGAAGATGGCTTATGATTTTTTTTCTCATCGAAAGACTTCATATAGCAGAAGATGGTCATAGGAGGGCCACCAGGGGGCCCACGAGGTAGGGGGCGCGCCCAGGGAGTAGGGCACGCCCCCCACCCTCGTGGGCAGGGTGTGGCCCCCCTGGTGAACTTCTTGCGCTCGGTATTTTTTATATATTCCGAAAAAACGTCTTCCATGAAGTTTCAGGACTTTTGGAGCTGTGCAGAATAGGTCTCTAATATTTGCTCCTTTTCCAGTCCAGAATCCCAGCTACGGGCATTCTCCCTCTTTATGTAAACCTTGTAAAATAAGAGAGAATAGGCATAAGTATTGTGACATAATGTGTAATAACAGCCCATAATGCAATAAATATCGATATAAAAGCATCATGCAAAATGGACGTATCAACTCCCCCAAGCTTAGACCTCGCTTGTCCTCAAGCGAAAGCCAAAATTGAAAAATATTTCCACATGTTTAGAGATAGAGGTGTCGATAAAAGTAAAATACGGGCATGAGGGCATCATGATCATTCTTAGAACAGCAACTTACATAACTCTTATCATATGATTTCTTATGCTAGAGTAATAATTCAATCACAATTTCAAGTTTGAATCATAAACTTCATTGAAAACTATCAAACTATAATCTCGGTCATTGGAGCAATTGCAATTTATCATAACATAGGAAAGAGTCAATATATAAGAGCTTTTCAGCAAGTCCACATACTCAACTATCATATAGTCTTTCACAATTGCTAACACTCACGCAATACTTATGGGTATGGAGTTTTAATCGAACACAGAGAAAGATAGGGACTTATAGTTTTGCCTCCCAATGTTTTACCTCAAGGGTAATGTCAACAATAATAGTTCATGAAAACTCACATCCAATTAGCCATATATACCAGGATCTTTCCAACATATTATGCTTGCCAAAGGATAAAATGTAAAAAGGAAGGGTGAAGATCACAATGACTCTTATGCAAGGTAGAAGATAAAAGTAAAAGATAGGCCCTTCGCAGAGGGAAGCAGAGGTTGTCATGCGCTTTTATGGTTGGATGCACAAAATCTTAATGTGAAAGAACGTCACTTTATATTGCCACTTGTGATATGGACCTTTATTATGCAGTCTGTCGCTTTTATTTCTTCCATATCACACAATCGTATAAAGTTTATTTTCTCCCACACTAATAAGTCATACATATTTAGGGAGCAATTTTTATTGCTTGCACCGATGACAACTTACTTGAAGGATCTTATTCAATCCATAGGTAGGTATGGTGGACTCTCATGGCAAAACTGATTTAAGGGGATTTGGAAGCACAAGTAGTATCTCTACTTAGTGCGATGAATTTGGCTAGCATGAGAGGGAAAGGCAAGCTCAACTATGTTGGATGATCCATGATAATATAATTTATCTCAGATGTAAGAAAACATAACCCATTATGTTTTCTTCCTTGTCCAACGTCAACTTTTTAGCATGTCATATTTTAATGAGTGCTCACAATCATAAAAGATGTCCAAGATAGTATATTTATATGTGAAGACCTCTCTTTCTTTATTACTTCCTATTAATTGCAACGATGACCAAAACTATGTTTGTCAACCCTCAACAACTTTTATTCATCATATTTTTTCTATGTGAGCTCATTACTCTCCATAAAGATCCATATGATCTCTTTGTTTCTTTTTATTTCTTTCTCTTTTCTTTTATTCACTTAGGATCATGGCAAAATAATCAAGCCCTTGACTCAACACTAATCTTTATTATATAGCTCACGGACTCGATTACATAGAAGGATCATAAAGCAAAACTCACAACTAGATCATACTAAAAAGCTTTTATTCTACTAGATCAAGATATTACCAAAAGGATCGAACTAAGAAAAACAGTAAAGATAAAAGTGATGGTGATACGATACCGGGGCACTCCCCCAAGCTTGGCAGTTGCCAAGGGGAGTGCCCATACCAGATACTCAATTCTTCTTTGTTGGTGGAGAAGGTGATGGTTTTGTTGATGGCGTAGGCTTTTTCCTTAATTTGCGCTTGAGGACAGAATTTTGGTCCCTTAGGTCCTCGATCTCCTGCTCCAGGCTCAGTATCTTTTTGCATAGTTCCTGTTTGTTTTCCTGCAAGAGGTGAAAAGGGATAAACTCAATCTTAGGTTTCTTTACTCTATCAGGGAGGCTTGACTTTTTGAACTCCACATGCATGTCCCCAGGTTGAGGTAGTGGGACTTCATCTTCATCTAAGCTCGTCTCCTCCTTTCCCTTAGGTTCATAGTTCTCTTCTTCTTCCGTAGTCCAACCACAATGCTCCACATCCCCATAGACTTTAGGATATGCAAGGTAATCAGCCACATAGCTCTCTCCTTCCGAATCCTGGGACGACATGTTGCTCAAATCTGCAGCAGGACAGCTCAAAACAAAGACAGGAGATATTTGCGTGATACGGGAGTCAAAACCCCTGGGAGATTATATAATGAATTTTTACCGACCAAAATACGTGTCGTATATGAAAACGGAGTCCGGAGAGCACACAAGGTGCCCACGAGGTAGGGTGGCACGCCCAGTAGGGTAGGGCGTGCCCTCCACCCTCATGGAGGCCTCGTGTCCTTCCCGGACTGTTACTTATTTTTCTATTTTTCTAAATATTCCAAAACGGAGAAATATCGCCATAAAAACTGTTTTGGAGTCGTTTACTTACCGTATCACATACCTATTCCTTTTCGGGGTCTGAAATGTTCCGGAAAGTTTCCCTTATGTATTCCTCCAGGGTTACGGTTTCAATAACATTGGTTTCAACATTTATGGGATTACCTGAGATATAATGTTTGATTCTTTGACCGTTCACCATCTTCGGATTTGTGCCTTCGAAGTTGTTGATTTTTATGGCACCGGAACGATATACCTCCTCGATAACGTAAGGACCTTCCCATTTAGAGAGAAAATTTCCTGCAAAAAATCTTAAACGAGAGTTGTATAGCAATACATAATCACCTATATTAAACTCGCGCTTTTGTATTCTTTTTTCATGCCATCTTTTAACTTTTTCTTTAAACAACTTGGCATTTTCGTAGGCTTGGGTTCTCCATTCATCGAGTGAGCTAATATCAAATAACCTCTTCTCACCGGCAAGTTTAAAATCATAATTGATCTCTTTAGTAGCCCAATATGCCTTGTGCTCTAGTTCAAGAGGTGAGTGACATGCTTTTCCATAAACCATTTTATACGGAGACATACCCATAGGATTTTTATATGCAGTTCTATAGGCCCATAATGCATCATCAAGTTTCTTGGACCAATTCTTTCTAGATCTAATAGCAGTCTTTTGCAAAATTAATTTGAGTTCTCTATTACTCAATTCTACTTGACCACTAGACTGTGGGTGATAAGGAGATGCAATTCTATGATTAACATCATACTTAGCAAGCATTTTACGGAAAGCACCATGAATAAAATGTGAACCACAATCAGTCATTAAATATCTAGGGACTCCAAATCTTGGAAAAATAACTTATTTAAGCATCTTAATAGAGGTGTTATGATCAACACTACTAGTTGGAATAGCTTCTACCCACTTAGTAACGTAATCAACAGCAACTAAAATATGTGTATACCCATTAGAGGAAGGAAAAGGTCCCATATAATCAAAGCCCCAAACATCGAATGGTTCAATAACAAGTGAATAATTCATAGGCATTTCTTGACGTCTACTAATATTACGAATTCTTTGACATTCATCACAAGATAAGACAAACTTACGGGCATCTTTGAAGAGAGTAGGCCAATAAAAACCAGATTGCAATACCTTATGTGCAGTTATATCTCCAGCATGGTGTCCTCCATAAGCTTCGGAGTGACACTTGCTTAGGATCTATTCCTGTTCATGCTCAGGTACACAATGTCTAATAACACCATCTACTCCTTCTTTATAAAGATGTGGGTCATCCCAAAAGTAATGCCTCAAATCATAAAGAACTTTTTATTTTGCTGGTATGTGAAACTAGGTGGTATAAACTTAGCAACAATGTAATTAGCATAATCAGCATACCATGGAGCAGTATGAGAAGCATTTATGACATTTAATTACTCATCAGGAAAGCTATCATCAATAGGAAGTGGGTCATCAAGCACATTTTCTAACCTAGACAAGTTGTCTGCAACGGGGTTCTCAGCTCCTTACCTTTGTCGAGGTCCCAATCTTCAGAGTTGCATTTAATTCTTTCCAATAAATTCCATTTGAATTCAATAATGTTCGTCATAAAAGAGCCAACACAAGAAGTATCGAGCATGGTGCGATTGTTATCAGAAAGCCGAGCATATAAATTTTGAATAATCATCTCTCTTGAGAGCTCATGATTGGGGCATGAATATAATATTGATTTAAGCCTCCCCCAAGCTTGAGCGGTGCTTTCTCCTTCGCGAGGCCAAAAATTATATATATAATTGCGATCACGATGAACAAGATGCATAGGATAAAACTTATGATGAAATTCCAATTTCAATCATTTGTAGTTCCATGACCCCATATCATCACATAGCATGTACCATGTCAATGCATCTTCCTTCAAATATAAAGGGAAGACCTTCTTCTTAACAACATCTCCGGGTACACCTGCAAGCTTAAATAATCCACAAACTTCATCAACATATATTAGGTGCTCATCAGGATGCATTGTTCCGTCTCCTGCACAAGGATTAGCTAGCAGTTTTTCTAACATACCAGAAGGAATTTGAAAGCAGACATTTTCATTTTCATTTTCATTTTCATTTTCAGTAGGTTCAATAGGTTGAGGAGCAACTCTTTGCTCTACTGGTCGGGGTGAAGATACCCCGAACAAGCCCCTCAAAGGATTACTTTCCATAGTAACAAGTGACAGTAAATTTCAGCACACTATATAAATTTTTCCTTACCAAATTCCACCTACCAAAGGCGCTTCACTCCCCGGCAACGGCGCCAGAAAACAGTCTTGATGACCCACAAGTATAGGGGATCTATCATAGTCCTTTCGACAAGTAAGAGTGTCGAACCCAACGAGGAGCAGAAGGAAATGATAAGCGGTTTCCAGCAAGGTATTCTCTGCAAGTACTAAAATAAGTGGTAACAGATAGTTTTGTGATAGGATAATTTGTAACGAGCAACAAATAACAAAAGTAAATAAAGTGCAGCAAGGTGGCCCAATCCTTTTTGTAGCAAAGGACAAGCCTGGACAAACTCTTATATAGAGAAAAGCGCTCCCGAGGACACATGGGAATATCGTCAAGCCAGTTTTCATCATGCTCATATGATTCACGTTCGGTACTTTGATAATCTGATATGTGGGTAGACCGGTGATTGGGTGTTGTCCTTACTTGGACAAGCATCCCACTTATGATTAACCTCTATTGCAAGCATCCGCAACTACAACAAAAGTATTAAGGTAAACCTAGCCATAGCATGAAACATATGGATCCAAATCAGCCCCTTACGAAGCAACGCATAAACTAGGGTTTAAGCTTCTGTCACTCTAGCAACCCATCATCTACTTATTACTTCCCAATGCCTTCCTCCAGGCCCAAATAATGGTGAAGTGTTATGTACTCGACGTTCACATAACACCACTAGAGGAGAGACAACATACATCTCATCAAAATATCGAACGAATACCAAATTCACATGACTACTAATAGCAAGACTTCTCCCATGTCCTCAGGAACAACGTAACTACTCACAAAACATATTCATGTTCATAATCAGAGGGGTATTAATATGCATATAGGATCTAAACATATGATCTTCCACCAATTAAACCAACTAGCATCAACTACAAGGAGTAATTAACACTACTAGCAACCTACTAGTACCAATCCCGGACTTGGAGACAAGAATTGGATACAAGAGATGAACTAGGGTTTTGAGAGGAGATGGTGCTGGTGAAGATGTTGATGGAGATTGCCCTCTCCCGATGAGAGGAGCATTGATGATGATGGTGACGATGATTTCCCCCTCCCAGAGGGAAGTTTCCCCGGCAGAACAGCTCCGCCAGAACCCTAGATTGGTTCCGCCAAGGTTCCGCCCCGTGGCGGCGGAGTTTCATCCGAGAAGACGGCTTATGATTTTTTTCTCATCGAAAGACTTCATATAGCAGAAGATGGTCATTGGAGGGCCACCAGGGGGCCCACGAGGTAGGGGCACGCCTAGGGGGGTAGGGTGTGCCCCCCACCCTCGTGGGCAGGGTGTGGCCCCCCTGGTGAACTTCTTACGCTCGGTATTTTTTATATATTTTGAAAACGTCTTTCGTGAAGTTTAGGACTTTTGGAGCTGTGCAGAATAGGTCTCTAATATTTGCTCCTTTTCTAGTCCAGAATCCCAGCTGCCGGCATTCTCCCTGTTTATGTAAACCTTGTAAAATAAGAGAGAATAGGCATAAGTATTGTGACATAATGTGTAATAACAACCCATAATGAAATAAATATCGATATAAAAGCATGATGCAAAATGGACGTATCACACCTCGGCTGCAGAAAAGAAACTCAGAAAGAAAGTACTACTTAAGATTCGACCCAGCTGCTACGCAGTTGGCCCGAATCTCGGGGGCTACACCCAATGGGTGCGCTAGCGCGCCCCCATTGGAAAAAAGCATACAAGGCAAGTACCTGCCGCGGCACGGAGCTCCTCCTCCTTGGCGGCGAGCCGCTCCTTGAGATGCCCGTGCGTCTCAAGGAGCCGGTTGAAGACGCTGACCCGATAGGCATCTAGTTGCTGCAAAAAGCAGTGATCAATACAAGACATCAAGATAAGATTCGACCCAACTGCTACGCAGTTGGCCCTATCAGGGGCTACACCCAGTGGGTGCGCGCCAGAGCGCCCCCACAAAGCAGAAGCAGTAAAAAGGAAAAGAAGAATGCGGAGGAAACTTACAAGCACGACGCGCTCCAGCTCCTGCGTCGCCTCGACCTCAGCCTGGGCGAAGGCCTGGATCCGGTCCGCCCGCCCTCGCACGCGTCGGGTCACGACGTTCATCGCCGCCTCCTCCTGGATCGAGGGCCCGAAAAAGACCTCGCCAGTCCTGCTCCGCGCGAGCTGCAACCCGACGACCCCCGGGCTTGAGCACCAGGGCGTGCTCCGACGCCGGCTCCGTGTGCCGACTGGCTCGCGGCTCCACCACCAGCGGCGTCTCGCTCGCCGGCGCCCGGGTCGTCCCTGCCGGCGCCGTCCGCAATGCCTGCCCCAAGACGGCGTCACCACCGCCTCCACCGGCTCCCGCCCGCTCGACCACGTCGGTCCTCTACGGGATGCCATCCCCAACGACCACGACCTCCCGGTCGAGGTCCATCGCGTTGACGCGGCCATCGTGGCCGTGCTCCCCCTCCGACGATGGCACAAAGTCCGTCTCCACCGCCATCGTCCCTGTCGGCATCTCCGGCCATGCCGGTTCCTTGTCGGCTCCCGCCCACGCCGCCGCGGCGCTAACCCAGGCCTGGGTCGACGCCACCTCCAGCTCCGCCTCGGCCCGGTTCCGGTCCCGCCAGGCCAGGCCTTTGGCATCGGATGGGTCCAGACCAAGGTCCGGATCCGCCCGCCCGCCCCTCCTCCTCCTTGTCCCGGTCGACGGTTCCGGACCGGCTCCTCCGGAACACGGCGCCCTCGGCGGATGCCGCATCCACTGCCGCCACCACCAGCGAGATCGGCGACCTGAAACACAAGATGAAGTAAATACGAGACAAGCAAAGCTGCTCGGCAACTCGGTCCGAGCTAGAAGAAAAGCTTACCCCGGCACCACCGGAACAGCGGGTCTCGCCGCCCTCTCCTATGGCACGGCGCGCCTCCTCTTGGCAGCCGGCTTCGCCACCCCGACCGGGTCCGCTGGGCGCTTCGTGGCCGGGGCTCGTAGCGTGACGCTGTCCTTCCCATGCGGCCGCCTCACCGCCGGCGCTCCCCGAGGCAAACCGGCCTCGACCGCGCCGCCACCTCCTCCACCCGGCGTTGCTGCATCAATGGCTCATGTCGGCACCTTGACCCGGCAACCCGGCGATTCAAAAAGAAAACATAAGAAAGCTCAAGGCTTACCGGCTCGGCGCCCCGCGCCCGCGTCAGCTGCCGCCTCCTCCTCTCCACCGCGGGCCTCGGGCTCCTCCGAGGCAACGCGCACCACCTGTGCCCGCGCCCAATCATAAGGATGCCGAATGGCGTTCAAAAGCACTTCCCGCGTTGCGTCGGGACGGACAAGAAGATAAGCGCCGGCAAAGAATGGAGACCAAGGACTCACCGAGGATGCCAGGTTCACGCGACTGTACGGGGCCTTCCTGAACTCCTAGTCGCCCTGGAGGTTGGCCTTGGAGATGTCGTTGACCCGGCGAGTGAACAGGTCCGTACCCAGCCGCGTGTTCGCCATGTGGTTGGGGTCCTGGAGGCTGGTCATCTCCCCGATGAGATGGCTGCGCTGCTGCAGCGGCAGCACCCGGCGGACGATGAAGGCAGTGATGAGGTCGGTGCCGGTGAGCCCCTCCCGCTCCTTCATCACCGACACCCGCTCGCACAGGTTGAGCACCTCCCGCGACGGATGCTTGGGGTAATACCCCTAGTTCTGCTTCTCCTTCGGCGGCGAGTTGACGAAGGGTGGCAGGTTGATGCGGTCCGCGCCAAGGTTGCGGACGTAGAAGAAAGAGTTCTGCCACTTCTTGGCAGAATCCTCCAGTGGCATCTTCGGGCAGTCAGCGCCCGCCCGCTTGGAGATGACGGCGGCCCCGCACTCCGACATCTCCCCGGCCCTCGGCCCTGCTGCTTCAAGGAGAAGAAGCGGACCCAGAGGCCGATCGAAGGTTCGACCCCCCGGTATCCCTCGCAGAGGGTTACAAAGCCGGACAGCTGCACAATGGCGCCGTCGCCTAGATGATGAGGCTAGAGCCCTAAGAACTCCAGGAAGTCACGGAAGAAGCCGCTCGCAGGAAGCCCGAACCCGCGCTCGAAGTTCGGGAGGAAGACGACCCTCTCCATGCCCTCAGGCCGCGGCTCCCGCTCGCCCCACGGCGACCTCCATCTCCCCCGGGAGGCACCTGGTGGCGCGGAGCTGGGTGATGTCCTCGAGGGTGACGGTCGAGCCCATCCACGAGCCCGACGGCAGCGGCATCAACAAAGAAGCGAGAGAAGAAGAAGAGGGTGACCGCAAAGCTCTGCTCGAAGCAACGGGCGTCGCAGTGCGCGGCGCTCGCAGGAAATAGAGGAAGGAAGACGAAGGCAGGGGCGCGGGTGAGAATGGTTTCCACCGCCCCCTCCTCGCCCCAATTTATAAGCCACGGTTCAAAACATGGGGAAGTGGGTCGTTTGCGCTCGCCTCCCCCACTTCCCCACAATAACTGCGCATGTACACGTGCATTAACTGCCTCGAGAATAGCAACTGACTCGCGGAAACCGCAATAAATCCGCGCACGTGGGACGTAGGCGCGCGGCCACGGGCCTCTGTGCATCGCCCTGTCCTATCGCGCGCGTGGCCTATCAGGCCCCTCCGGCTCCCGGATGCCACGTGGCGCCCGCGCGAGGCCCGAAAGATTGCCTCCCAAGATTCGGTGGACTCCTCGGTTTCCCGCCACTGTCAAGATACCACAATCTGGCTTCGGGAAGCCGGCACACAGTGGGTGTTGCCGGACCCGGCGGCCTCAAGATTCACCTCCTTCAAAGGGGAAACTGCGAAGGCCCTTCCATCCGAAGATGGCGGACCTTCACAACTTCGGGGACTACTGTCGGGGGTATGGACCCCGGGTAGGCAACGGAACCCGAATCCTTTGAAAAAAGAACGGGGTCGGCATCGCCCCTCAAGACGGCTTGCGCTCGGCCGGGTCGCTCGACCCGGCCAAGCCCCCTCGACCCGGCCTAATCCTCAAGACTTCTCCAGCAAGCCAGCCCAAGGCGGCCAAGCCCGGCGCACCAAGACTTATCCAAAAAGCCAACCCCCCTTGGTGTGTACTCCAACCCGGCCAAGGGTCAGCGGCCGTCCCATCCCAGCCGTACGATGGGACGAGTCGCCACCAACTGATGACCGAAGCCACAGTGCCCCGCCCATGCCTTTGGTCAGCCGGACGAGGCAACAGTGCCCCCACCTACCCGCTGACCAGGCTCGGCATGGCAACAGTGCACCCATCGTCACCCGTGACGCCAACAAGCGGCGACCTGACGGAGCACCACTGTAGCCGGCTCAACTCGGCCACGCCCTGACGATCGACACGACGACCAACAGTGCCCCCGTACCCGGGGAACCCGGTGAGACCTGGTACCCGACGGGTCCCAGCACCGGGTTCCTAGACGCTGATGACCCGGCCCTACAACCTTGTAACATTACCATTGTACCCCTGGGGGGTTGACCTATAAACCCCCCCAGGAGCCCTCATGCATACGAGCAAGCAGCACGACGAGAACAATAGCATTCACACAACAAACTAGACTAGCCACACCGGGAGAGGGAGCAGTCTAAGCCTTGGCCCGCCCTTCTTCTTCCCCCATACAGCTCTAGGAGCAACCCTGTACTGTAACGTATTAATCACACTCGGCAGGACTAGGGGTGTTATCTCTCCGGAGAGCCCCGAACCTGGGTATGTCTTGCATCGCGCGCTCGCTCATCCCGACCTCACCTCTGGAGCCCACCAGTGCCCTCGAGCCTCCTCCTCTCTTTAGCCATCCCATGGCATCTGTCGTGCACCCACCACGACACATGCCGCCCTGCTTGTAAAGAAGTTACAGCCTTAGCAAGGGCATGAGCTGCATAGTTTGACTCTCTATGTTCGAAACAAAAGCTAACATCGTCTAACTCGCTTTTACGATGAGCAATTTCCTTCAGAATGAATCCATAAACAGGGGAACCTCCTTTATTGATATTGTTGATTACTTCGAGGCAGTTTGAAGTAACAATAATTTTGCGAACATTAAGGTCTAAGGCAAGAGATATGGCCTCATTGCAAGCCTGCACCTCCAAACTGGCCGGCTCAACCAATCCTTCAAAAGCAACACCTGAAGCTCCCAGGTAATGTCCCGATGAGTCCCTGCAAACAGCAACGGATGCTCCAAACTTGCCATCTCGTGATATAGCACCATCAACGTTAATTTTCACCGCATCTCCATCTGGTTTGATCCATTGTTTTGTCCTAACAGCCTTCGCTTGTAAAATTGGACTACAAGGAGCATGAGCCGCAACAATCTCCATTTCTTCCAGGTATCTGTTGATAAATCCCATTGTGGTGAGCGGACTCTGAAACTCGCCGTCATGGATGGCTCGCCGTCGAGCCCACCATATTGCCCACATTGTGACCAATACTTGTGCAAAACCATGTTGATGCATAGTGTCAAACAACCAGAACAGCCATAAGCGAGCATCTTCACCTTGGTTTGAAATCACATGCTCTAGCACTTCTTCATCTCCCAAAGCCCAAACACAGCGAGCCATCCGGCAGCCAAACAGGGAGTGTCTCCAGTCATCTTCTGCTAAATTGCAAATAGAACAAGCTGATGTGGTTGCCATCTGTCGGAAGTGAAGTATGAGCCAATCTCCACATGAACACACATACTTTTGATAGAACCTTGGCCTTCCATAATTATGTCCAAGATTTCTTGTCCGCCTTGATATTTGAATGGCCAGGCCGGTTTTCAAGCCAATCCTCTCTTTATGCCTTGATGCCTGTGAGCATCCGATATGCAGATCGAACGGAGAAAATGCCCATTTTATCATGATGCCATGATCAGTAATCTTTCTCCACCCGCGAGCTAAGTGATATGTTAAGTATAATCTCAATATCAGGCGCTATGAAATGATCATTTAGAGCTTGTCTGTTCCAGCTTTTTGTAGCCTCATCAATAAGATCCGAAACCAATTCCGGAGCATCTTGTGATCGCGCACATATAGGTCGGAGTATTACACTAAAAGCCTAAAAAGACGCACAACACAAGGGGGCCTGCAACCTGTTACCGAAATCTCTTCTGAAAAAAACCTGTTACCGAAATCATGTCCGTTTATCCAAAAGAAAAGGGAAAAATGCCCTAAAATATTCTTTAAAAAATCACGCCGGTTAATTCGTCATGTAGTAGCTTCAGGAAAGAAAAACATCTCTGCCTCGTGGTCCTACCACACTAGTGCCCCTCAATTCTGGTCCCACTTACCAGTTACAAATCCTTCTCCTCTTCTTATACCCTTGCTTCTCACAAACCCTAGCCGCCAGAGCAGCCCTCGTCCCCGCCGCTTCTTCTCACGTCCGCCGCCTCCGCCTCCGCCTCCGCCGACCTCCTGGTAATTTCTCTTCTCTCCCCTCCCCCAGTCCCGCCTCCCGCCTCCATCAGCGATTGTACTTCTCGACGGTCTCACGGATACGGTTGCTTCCGCTCCGTCGGATTTTTCAGGGCTGATCCCCGCGCCTTGAGCCAAGATGTATCTCCAGTTCTACACGAACGAGAAGGGTGAGAAGGTTTACACCACCAAGGTCGGATAATATATTCCCTCGCGCTTACCCGGTGATGATCTGTAATGTATTTTTGACCCCGTGCTGATGCTTTTCTCGCTCCTGTACCGCAGAAGGAATCCCCTCTCGGTGTGCCGACGCAGTCTGCCCACCCAGGTATACCAACTTCCTTTCCCTGGTTTTGTCTTGGCTGTTGGATCTTGTTACATGTACATTATTTGCCTTCGTTAGAGTTTGTACATAGTATGCCAGCCTCTTGTGCTGTAAAAGAGGGGTATACATGTGTGATTGTTATGTCAGGTTGCAGTACCAGTCTGCTTGTCTCAGACTTCAGACATGTAGGCATGGTATGTACACATACTTTTTGGAGAAACTGTAGGTGTTTTTGTGTTGGTCTTGGTCTTTTAGGAGAATTTGTTCGCGAGATGTTTTCTTTTATCCATTGTACGATAACTTATCCAAAGGATTCGCATCAAAACAGTGCTGAATTCATGCTGGGAACATTGCTACAATATCTAATCAATTTTTCAGCTTGATTGACCTGCTTTGTATTATTGTTTTGAGTGTTGGAACTAGGAACCGATTCTTAAAGAGCATTGTGATGTACCATTAGTTGATGTTGCTTTGTAATTCAGCAATGTTTTCTTACTAGAGTTATAATTGATTACCCGGGGATCACAGTAAGAATTGAAGTTCCCATCTGAAATTGTTTCTGTTTTGAACCCATCGATGCTGGAAGATTTACTTCCTATGCATTTCTATTATGGTTGATTCTGAAAAGTTAAGAGTCCAGAAATTGCCCATCCTAGTTGCCTTGAGCTCTGAGGTGTCTGGGTAGATATTTGTAGAATACCTCAAATCATATATGTTCTTGGGTGGCGAGCGCTCCTCTTAGAAGCACTGATATAATATATGCCCGTAAGCCTGTTTAACCTGTAGATGAGTTGTGATATCTTGGTTTTCTTCAGTTGAACATAAGTGCTGTTCTGCTATGTAATGTAGAATGTAGATGAGTTGTGATATCTGTATTTTAGTTTTCTTGTGTTGAACATCTATGAGTATTCTCACGCTAAAGAATGGTGCTTACATAATTGCTTGTGATACAGCTCGTTTCTCCCCGGATGACAAGTACGCTCGTCAGCGTTACCTGTTGAAGAAGAGGTTTGGACTGCTGCCAACCCAACAGCCCGCACAAAAGTACTGAAGCACTGGATGGGTCCTCCTAAGAGATCTGTTTTCTTTGCTGAATGCTGTTTGGAGTGTAGATTAGCTATGTGAAGAGAGAATCATTACTGCTACTTATCTTGCTTGTTATTGCAGTACCTCTGAATGTAATGCTATGCTATCGATGGATCGTACTCTTTTGTACTATGTGCTCACTGTGTGACTAAATCATTTGGGATCTACCTTGCCCTGAAGTTTGAACTGCTACTTTTGCATGATTAGCTACTGAAATGATAATCAGACTAGTAGCTTATTTTTTCTGTGCTACAAGGAGAGGATTTCTTGTTATTCTGCTGATTATGTGATGCTCAGTGAAATCGCTAATTTATGATCTTCACACGAACAGCTTCTGATGGTGTTGAACTACCCTTGTCTTCTTTGCTCCAAGCGATCAGCTGCTGTTGACACCCCAGCGCCCCTTAGCGATTAAAGTTCATGGGCAGGTGGATTTTTTTTTTTCATTCTCATTCTCGATCTTTGTATTGGAGTTGAAACTTGTCCAGTTTTCTCGTTCACATCTTGTTAACGTTGGAGTTCAAATCTGAAACTTGTTAGATGTAATTATTGTTTGTTCAAAGATGATTGTTTGTCATGAAATTCGACAAACCGACGGCAAAGTAAAAAAGATATTTATTTATTGAACTAGGTAGTTTATGCCAGTCGTCCGAACTTTCAGTTGTAGTGTTTACGAACTGAACTGAAATTGCATGCTAACCCAGTTGAACTTATTACCTATGAGCTAGAGAAGATAACACCATCACCATGCTTCTTTTTATTCACAAATGGGGCTGACATCCTCACCTTGCCTGTTAATGAGGAATCATGATGTGCATTCATGTCCAATACTCCCTCCGTTCGGAATTACTTGTATCTAGACGTACCAGCTAGTGTAAGGGGTGACTGGCAAGGTAGCAGGCAACCACAATGTCCAATTTTGCAACTTTCACCTAAAATGCACACAGGCAATAGCAAACAGCCCCCATATAAGAATCATTGCCGCTAGGCAAATTTGGATGGTGCTCTTCAACTTGCATTTGGTGAAAACAAATATTATGTGTAGTATTAAAGAACAGAGACAATGAAACTAGACAAGCGCAGAGACAAAGAGGTTATAGAGTTTGTCACAATGCCATGTGTATCACTGACTAGTGATACTAACTTACACTGTCAAAATACAATTGCTCAAAATGTCCACAATAATACCCATACATATGCCACGAGTTCTTTTGAGGGGTTGGGGGTTGAGGATGTATTGTGTGAGCAAAATGATGCATTGCTATTAGCGGGAATAATGTATTGCATATGTGTACTGAGTTGCAAAGTAAGCAATGATCATCCACGCACCATTTCACATATAATACGACCTTTCAGCTACTCTGGTGAAGAAACCAACTCAACGTCCCTGGAGGATGGATCATCGTCTTCATATTCAGATATATCATCACCTGTGCTAATTATATCTGTGTTGCTTGCCTGCCTAACAAACTGACCCCGCACCCTCGGCCTTGTTTCAGCAACTTTCTTCCGATTAACATACCTCACCTTCTTGTCAAAACAGCGGTCCTTCCTTTTCTGCCTGAATTTTGCAAGTGCTGCAGCTCTCCTGCCAGATCGACTATGTCTTTCCTCGGGAATTGGTGTGCTTGATACCGACGACCACACATTCTGCGTTGACAAATGACTCGAATGCACATTCATACCAGCAGGACTATACTGATACGATTGCATCGATGCACCATGGGATTGGTGATACACATTGTACTGATGGAGCATTGTTGTTGGTGTATGAGCTTGAGCAGTGTTTATGTTTCCTTGGAAACTTTGAACTGAATGAAGTGCCATGCCATGCTCTACCATCCCTGGATAATAAAATGGGTAATGATATACAGGAGGGTTTCCTGAAACATCTTGTTGGCCCTCATTCCTTTGCTCCAGATGCAAGTTAGAGGAAGAAAAGCACACCAAAGGATACTGCATAGGCGTCTCAAAAGCTTTTTCATCCTGAATATTTATACTACTATTAGTGTCGATTCTGTCGGTCGCACCAGAGAAATTACCCTGGTGATCCATAACATCTATCTGATTACCCTCTCTCTGTAGTTCATTATCCAATGGGTTGTTTGCTGGAGCGCTTGATTTAACATATGCTAGAAATGCAGATGACTCAGCTATCCTCAAATTAGTCTTTATTGGGCGTGAAAACATTCCTCCTGGAGATGCTGGTAAAAAGATAAGCTTTAGAAACCGGCTGAGAACTATGAATGAGTAGGTAGTATGAGAGGGGACAAAACACAAACAGCTGCTGAGGAAAACAAAGGTCAGACTGAAGGCACTTACATGCTTTATCATCATCTTCCGCAATGCTAGGTAAACTTTCCAATTGGTCTGTTTTTGGAGGGTCCATGGCAGGAGACTGGGTATAATAAGAAAAGCAACGGTTTAATAAGTAATTTAATGCACAGCAATGAACATCTCATCATTGTACAACATATGTGGTAAAAAGCACATATCTGTGGCAACATAAGTTTTGTAAGATAATACAGAGAAAAAAAGAGAAAACCAATCATAGGACAGTTGTAGAACTTCCTACATACAGATAAATTAGTTGATTACCTCATATTCATGTTGACTCGAGGTATTTGTTTCATGATTTCTATTTCCTTTTGGCTTATCATCTGTCTCGTCCGAAAGGAGTGTGGTGCTATTGGTATTGGCATCACTAGGTTCCGACAGCACTAACTCAAGATTGTCAATGAAGAAGTTTTTCTCGGCCAAACCAAGCTGCCAACACCAACATTCAACTTAAGAACAATTCATAAACAGTACAGCAATGACCACAGGCAGACCAGCTTAGAGCATTCTTTTAAAAACTACTAGTGAAGGTGAAAAAACAGATTGTGATTTACCATCCGTCTCCTTCGCCACACATGGGTCCAGAGATTCAACAGCTCATTCATGCGAAGCGGTTTAACCAGGTACTCTGCTGCCCCGAGCCTCAGGCACTTGACAACAACAGAAACCTCGTCTCTATTGGACATCACTACGTAATTGCATCCGTACGAATATCATCAGTACAAGCATGGCACAGGAATTGGACAAAAACTATGAACTGGAAGACAGCTTACTGATGATGGGGATGTGGCGCAGTCCCTTGTTCCTGCCAATGTACTTGAGCATCTTGAAGCACTTGGTGACTGGCAGGTCGACCTCGGCCAGGATGATGTCGATCTCAGCGCCCTCGCAGTTGAGCACGTTGATCACCTGCCGAGGAGACTTGGCGCAGGTCACTGAAAAAAAAGGTAGCAACACCACCACGGAGCACATCGTTAGCGGAGAACATGGTGATACTAGTTGTATCTGTAATAATAAGGCCAACGGCAAGCAGCAAACACATGATTAACAACAAGCCTAAGGTGAACTGACCTTGGTAGGAGCAGTTGCAGAGGAGGCGAAGCACATCCTGTGAGCTGTCGGGGTCGCTGTCGCAAAGGAGGATCCTCACCTTGCTCCGGTCCACGAACGGCTGCCCTCCGCCTACCCCGGCGCCGCTGCCGCCAGCGCGACCCCCGTCGCCGGCGCCCACCATACCCAAGCCCCAGGCAGCCACCTGTGCGCAATCAGCAGAGACTTCCCACGGGCGCGTTACGAGGAATCAGCAGAGCCCGCAGCCAGAGGAGGAGCAGACGAAGGAGGACGAGGCGGCTGTTGGATCTGCGGACGTCTCCTCCTCCATGTATGCGGCAGCTGGTACCCCCAATCAACTCGGCTCCCGGCGAGCTCCCGTGGCCGGATGATGATGGGTTGCGGCCGGTTCAGCAGTGACCTGTGCTAGGAACGGCGGCCGCGCCCGGCGGCGGCTGCCTCCGCTCGTCGCAGTCCGCCCCGCTCCATTGTCTGGTGGTATGCTAAAACTATTCGGGGCGGTGGCTGGTCTGCGACGGTGGGATGTCCACTCTTTGAGATATTTCCGTCGCCTTTTTTCCTCGCTTTTCACTATGGGGTGGGGGCGACACGCGGCCCGCCCGGCTCCGCAGGGGCAAAAGCCAAACCACGCCGGCGGGTTGGAATAGATAGTAAACCGAGCCGCTCGGCGGGTCACGGCTCCGGGCTGAGCCGGGAGCCGCAGCGCGCGCGATCTCGGCCGTGCGCGGTGGGGCCGCGTGTCGCGCCGTGGCGACACGAGCGGCCGCCGTGAGAGCGACGGCGGCTGAGGCTCGAGCCTACGGGAGAGAGCGAGCCGCTTGGCTGGTTGGGGACCAGGCTGGCGGTCGGTGACCGGAGGAAAATATCTACAGTGCGTGCGTGTCTTTTGAGCTAAACGCTTTGGCTTTGCGGGTCCTGCTAGTGGAGTGCGTGGACTAACTAACCGCGAAATATCTTAATCGGATGGATCGGGGGGCCGTATGCGACTATGCGTGCTGCGACAGCGAAAACGAAAGCTGAAAATGGAACGAAGCGACAGGAGGGGCGTGCCGTCGCGCACATCACGCACATCTCCTCCCGGAGCGCCCATGCCTGCTCGCCTCGACCACGTGCGGCGGCCTCCCGCCCCTCCGTTTTGGGTCACACGGCCGGCCTCGTAGTGGTCGCCTGCCTCGGAGTCGCAGGATACGTGTTGCAAACATTAGACCAACTCCGCCGCGCGAACCCATCCTGTCCGCCCATGTCGGTTTGGGCGTAAAACAGATGAATAGCACGGTCCAGCGCGTGACCTCAAACGGATAAATGTCTGGATTCCGTCCGTTTTCGACTCATCTTCGACCCAAACTTACGTTCGGTTTGAGGTGAAACGGACGTGCGCGCACAGCCTGGACGCACGCCCTTGTCCCTCCCGTGGCCTGCCTGTCGGGGACACTAGCACTCCCTCCGCTCCCAACGTTTTCACCGTCTCTCTCCCGCCCTGCCCCGCCGACGGCGCCGGCGCTATTCTCCGGTCGCCTCCTCACCGCGCAGCCCCCGGCCGTCCCTACCAAACCACGTCTCGACATGGCCTCCATCACGCCCGCGCTTTGGCCGTAGTTTTGGCCATCGCCGCCTTTGCCGGTCGCAGAGGGGAGACGACCGCCGGCGACGTACCACAGCGGCCTCGGCAGCTTCCGACGAGAGCTCCAGAGCGGCCAGTAGCCGGCCGGCAACCACCCCTGCTGTGTCAAGGTGATCACCGCGGCCTCTTCGACACCACGACTGTAAGGTGTTCAACATTTTGCCCACAAAGGTATGAGCAGTGGAGACGAGTTTTTCTTCCATCACTTCCTTTGTTCATCGGACGATTCGTCGTCGGATGATGAAGATCTTGTGGTGGCTGCACTGGTCGTTCACGACCACATTCAACGGCAGCTTTCTCGGTACATGGGGTTAGTCCCCGGCCGTGTTCCCAACCTGAACCGCAACAGAAAGAGAGGCCACGCCCTGCTCTATGCCGATTACTTTGCCAACACCCCGCTCTTCAAGCCGGATAAATTCCGTCACCGTTTTCGAATGGCAAGGCATGTGTTCAATCGTATCCGAGAGGGAGTGGTTGCTCATGACCCATACTTCGAGTACAAGACAGATGCCCTTGGCAAGCTTGGATTCTCCTCTTACCAGAAATGCACCGCGGCCATCCGCATGCTTGCATATGGAATTCTAGGCGATCTGGTGGATGAGTATGTGCGTGAGTGAGGCAACATGTATGATGTCAATGTATAAGTTTTGCCAGGCTGTGATCGAGGTGTTTGGCCCAGAGTACTTGAGGCAGCCAACTGCCGCTGATAGAGAGAGATTGTTGGCGACCAATGCAGCTAGAGGCTTTCCAGGCATGCTTGGCAGCATAGATTGTATGCACTGGGAGTGGAAGAACTGTCCATTTGCTTGGCAGGGCCAGTACAAGGGGCATGTCAACGGGTGCACTGTCATATTAGAAGCGGTGGCATCGCAGGATCTTTGGATATGGCATTCTTTCTTCGGCATGGCAGGTTCTCACAATGATATCAACGTGCTACATCGTTCTCCGGTCTTCGCGAGGCTTGCAGAAGGCCACTCCCCACCTGTCAACTTTGAGATCAACGGCCACCAGTACAACAAGGGATACTATCTAGCAGATGGTATATATCCTCAGTGGTCATCTTTTGTGAAAACAATCTCGAAACCCCAAGGTGAGAAGAGAAAGAGATTTGCCCAAATGCAAAAGAGTGTTAGAAAGGATGGGGAACGTGCTTTTGGTGTGCTTCAATCCCGGTGGGGTATCGTTCGAAACCCTGCACTGTCATGGGATGAAAGGAAGCTTTGGGAGGTGATGACTGCTTGTGTGATCATGCATAACATGATCGTCGAGGACGAGCGTGATGAGAGTATCTTCAACCAAGGATTTGATTATCAAGGTGAAAATATTGAGCCCCTGCACCAAGACCCGGCCACATTTGAACAGTTTGCCCAATTTCACCGTGAGATTCATGATTGGCACACTCATTTGAATCTTCAAAATGACTTGGTTGAGCACGTGTGGGATCACATTGGCAACCAATAGATGTATTGGTCCATTTTATGTTCAGTCAAGACAATTTCGATTTGGTTGTAAAACTATTATAATTTTCACACAAATATTTGGGTTGTAAAACTAGTTTTGATGAAAATATGGGCATTTTTGGCCCTGACGGACAGGATGGGGCAAAGGGATGGGGCCGCGCGCTGGGCGCACGGCCACCGCATCCCAGGACACGACCGGACACGACCCCATCGCCCTACCCAAACGGACAGAATCCGGACAAAATGGACGTCCGTTTGGGGTCACGTGGTGGAGTTGGCCTTAGGGCATGTACAATAGTGTTATTTTAGGAATATCATATATGATAAATGATGAGCTGCAGGAGAGAGAACTCTTAAGAAAAGGCTTGCCTTCTCTTATTTAAGAGAAGACAAGAGATGATCTCTTAGCATAATAATATGTCTCATCATGTTTTTAGGAATTGCTAGTTATTGAAGATAAGGCTAAGAGATGATCCATTGTAGACATTTTCTTTTGTAATCTCTAAATTACATGTACATGCCCTTATGGGCACACACGATCTGCATCCGCATGGTCCGTATCGTATGTCCACAATGCATCGCTCCGGGTTTTGACTGCGAGACAATAAGGGCAGCTTGGTTGTTTCTGGTACAGGTGGTAGTCACAGTTTTTCCTCTTGCGAGGCGACTAGAAACCCTAGCCGCGGCCCTGCGAGTTCCGCCCACCCTTTTCTTTGAAGGCTCCCCTTCGCCGACGACATCGGTCGTCAGTGGTGAAGGGGATCGCCAGATCTACGTGTGTGGGTTGTGTAGTTTTATGTTAGGGCCTAGTAGTTTATGTTTTTGGGTCGTTCACCGTCTTGCTTTCAACGGTGGCGATAGCGGTGCTGAATAAAGAAGCTTTAGATCATTTTCCTATGAGGATTAGTGGGTAGGCATGCTATTGTGCAACCCAATCACCCTGATTCAATTCCTATAATTGATAGGTAATGCACATGGCTTTTTTCCTCATTTATTTAGGATCAATATCGGCGTGTGATGAAACCACTCGTCAAGAGAAAATCTCGGTGCTCATTCTTAAAAATTCGCTGAGGACCATGCTTATCTTGGTACTCATAGTAAAAAGGATGTGTGACTTCCAAAGAAAACTAGTAACACAGATTCTCCGCTGCCTTGTGGTACCTTCCCATGCAAGTACTTGGGATTGCCGCTTACCATCCGGAAGCAGACCGCGGCACGACTATCGGGTCTCGTGGACCAACTAGCTGCCTGTTTGCCATGTTTGAAGGTTGTGAACATGCCGAAGAGTGGAAGGATGGTGCTTGTCCATTCTGTGCTCTCGGCCATCCCAATTCATGTGATGATGGTGTTGGATATCCCTCACAAAACGATTAAGGCCATGGTGAAAATCCGCTGAGGATTCTTATGGTGTGCAAGAGCGGAGGCGAATGGAGGTTAGTGCTCCGTTGCTTGGGAGAAAGTATGCACACCAAGGTGGGCTGGTGGACTAGGTATCCCGAATCTCAAGTGGCTCAATGTGGCAATGCAAGCAAGGTGGCCATGGTTGAAGAGAGTGGACTCATCGAGACCTTGGGCAGAGTTTGAAATCACAGTACCGAAGGTTATGTAGCTATTCAAGGCCGTTGCCTGGACTACGATTGCCAACGGACCTAGTACGTTATTCTGGGAAGATAGGCGGCTCCATGGCCATCGTGTGGAGGAGATTGGCCTGTCGTTTATGCCCAAATCTCGCCAGCTGTTAGAAGTACATGCATGGTATGCCAAGGGTTATTGAACGGAGCATGGGCCTTGGACGTTGGTATGGACATATCGGATCACGTGCTGAGTAATTATCTCACACTATGGGTGCATGTGGCGCAGGTCCAGCTTGTACCTGAGACGGATGACTCTCTCGGGTGGGCTTGGGAAAATGATGGATTGTACTCAACAAAATCGGCTTACGCAACATGTTACTAGGGAAGGGAGGTTGTGCCTGCTGCCAGCTTCACGTGGAAATCCAAGGCCCCGCTCAGATGCCGGTTTTTTGCTTGGCTCGCCTTCCAGGACAGATGTTGGACCTCTGGTAGACTCGCGCGATGGGGACTAGAGACCACCAAGAAAGATGCCCGTTTTGCGACCAGGATCAGGAGAGCATAAACCACATCTTGCTTAGATGTGTTTTCTCATGAGAGGTGTGGACCTGTGTGTGCATCGCAATGAGCAAGCCAGAGTGGATACCGACAGCTAGAGCAAAAATGCTAGAATGGTGCAATGAAAAGAATGGAGGCACTATGAGCGCGAAGGATACACGGGCAATTTTAATTCTTGTGATGTGGGAATTGTGGAAGCACCGAAGCGCGATCGTGTTCGATGGAGCAACCCCTCACCCACAAGCGTAATTTGATCAATGGTGACCGAGGGAAGAACACAGAGAATGGCGGGCCTTGTAAAGGCCGATGTGGATGCCTTCCATGTGGCGCTAGCGGTAGGTCTTGACAAGACAGAATAGCATAGGTCTTGGATTGACGGCGGAGGGCTTGTAACTTTGAGTTGTAACTGCCAACGTGGGGGGCTCTTTACCTCATACCTTTTTTAATATATAGTACACACACTCGTGCGTATTCGATAAAAAACTCGAAACAAAAAAGGATTACGACAGGGTGACCCCATGTCCCTAATGTTATTTAACATTTTTTGCTGACATGTTGACTATTCTGATTGAGCTTGCCAAGTAGGAAGGCCAGATAGTAGGAGTAGTGTCACGTCTTGTGGATGGTGTCCTATCTATTATGCAATATGCCCATGACACAATGCTACTTGTGAGCTGCGTTGGGATTTTTTTCAAAGAGGAGAGGAGATGCAGCATAGTAGAGATAAGTATTACCCTCAGTGAGAACCAAGGTATCAATCTAGTAGGAGAATCACGCAAAGCCTCATGAATATTGTTGGGGAACATAGCATGCAATTTCAAAAAAATTCCTACGATCACGCAAGATCTATCTAGGAGATGCATAGCAACGGGATGGGGAGAGTGTGTCCACGTACCCTCGTAGACCGAAAGAGGAAGCGTTAGGTTAACGCGGTTGATGTAGTCGAACGTCTTCACGATCCAACCGATCCAAGTACCGAACCTATGGCACCTCCGTGTTCAGCACGCGTTCAGCTCGATGACGTCCCTCGAGCTCTCGATCCAGTAGAGGGTCGATGGAGAGTTCCGACAGCACGACGGCGTGGTAACGGTGATGGTGATGTGAACCGCATAGGGCTTCGCCTAAGCACTATGACAATATGACCGGAGGAGTAAACTATGGAGGGGGGCACCGCACACGGCTAAGAAACAACTGTTGTGTCTTTGGGATGCCCCCTGCCCCCATATATAAAGGGGGAGGAGGAGGTGGCCGGCCCAATGGGGGCGCGCCAAGGGGGGAGTCCTACTTGGACTCCTAGTCCAAGTAGGATTCGACCCCTCCTTCCAACCAACGAAAAGGGGAAAGGGGAAGGGAGGGAGAAGGAGAAGGAAAGAGTGGGGCCACGCCCCCTCCCCTTGTCCAATTCGGCCTCCCTCCTCTCCTACGCTATGGCCCATTAGGCCCATTAACTTTCCCGGGGGGTACCGGTAACCTCCCGGTACTCCGAAAAATCTCCGATCTTCTTCGGAACCATTCCGGTGTTCGTATATAACCTTCCAATATATCAATCTTTACCTCTCGACCATTTTGAGACTCCTCGTCATGTCCGTGATCTCATCCGGGACTCTGAACAAACTTTGGTAACCAAAACACATAACTCATAATACAAATCGTCATCGAACGTTAAGCGTGTGGACCCTACGGGTTCGAGAACTATGTAGACATGACCGAGACACATCTCCGGTCAATAACCAATGGTGGAACCTGGATGCTCATATTGGCTCCTACATATTCTACGAAGATCTTTATCGGTCAAACCTCATAACAACATACGTCATTCCCTTTGTCATCGGTATGTTACTTGCCCGAGATTCGATCGTCGGTATCATCATACCTAGTTCAATCTCGTTACCGGTAAGTCTCTTTACTCGTTCTGTAATGCATCATCCCGCAACTAACTCATTAGTCACATTGCTTGCAAGGCTTATAGTGATGTGCATTACCGAGAGGGCCTAGAGATACCTCTCCGATACATGGAGTGACAAATCCTAATCTCGATCTATGCCAAATCAACAAACACCATCGGAGACACCTATAGAGCATCTTTATAATCACCCAGTTACGTTGTGACGATTGATAGCACACAAAGTGTTCCTCCGGTATTTGGGAGTTGCATAATCTCATAGTCAGAGGAATATGTATAAGTCATGAAGAAAGCAATATCAATAAAACTAAACGATCGTAATGCTAAGCTAACGGATGGGTCTTGTCCATCACATCATTCTCTAATGATGTGATCCCATTCATCAAATGACAACACATGTATATGGTTAGGAAACTAAACCATCTTTGATTAACGAGCTAGTCAAGTAGAGGCATACTAGGGACACTCAGTTTTGTCTATGTTTTCACACATGTACTAAGTTTCCGGTTAATACAATTCTAGCATGAATAATAAACATTTATGAAAGGACCGAGAAGAGGTGTTTAGGGGGGGTGAATAGACTCTTAGCAAAGAAAAGTAGCAGTTTTTAATTTCTTTAAGTTAAGGTGGAGTTTTAGTACAAGTTTAACCATTCACAATACATTCAAGCAAGCATGGCAAGAGTATATGAGCAGCGAAAAGTAAAGCATGCAATTTGCAAGAAATTAAAGGGATGGGATTGGAGTGTGCAAACGCAATTGGAGACTCAAAGATTTTTGGCGTGGTTCCGATAGGTGGTGCTATCGTACATCCACGTTGATGGAGACTTCAACCCACAAAGGGTAATGGTTGCGCGAGTCCACGAAGGGCTCCACCCACGAAGAAGCAACCTTGTCTATCGCACCATGGCCATCGCCCATGAAGGACTTGCCTCACTAGGGTAGATCTTCACGAAGTAGGCGATCTCCTTGCCCATACAAACTCCTTGGTTCAACTCCACAATCTTGACGGAGGCTCCCAAGTGATACCTAACCAATCTAGGAGACACCACTCTCCAAAAGGTAATAGACGGTGTGTTGATGATGAACTCCTTGATCTTGTGCTTCAAATGATAGTCTCCCCAACACTCAACTCTCTCTCGGAGATTTGGATATGGTGGAAAGATGATTTGAGTGGAAAGCAACTTGGGGAAGACTAGAGATCAAGATTCAAATGGTTGGAATGGAATACCTTGGTCACACATGAGTAGGTGGTTCTCTCTCAGAAAATGAATGCTGAAGTGTAGGTACGTTCTGATGGCTCTCCTTACTAATGAAGGAAGGGTGGAGGGGTATATATAGCCTCCACACAAAATCTAACCATTACACACAATTTACCAAACTCGGTGGGACCGAATTAGAAAACTTGGTTGGACCGATTCAGTTCATAACGTGACCCGTTAGGCATTTCGGTGGGACCGATATGGTCAACTCGGTGGGACCGATGTGCTAGGGTTAGGGTAAAACCTCATCTCGGTTTGACCGATTACACAAACTCGGTTGATGCAGAGCATCCTATGGGCATCACCATGTCAAGAGTCCGTTCGGAGAGTGACACGTTCGACATCTACTTCACATACACAAAGGTGAATCATCTCCTTTACACGTGCTCACTTGACACCTTCGAGGATGGTATACTACTTGACACTCCACTCGTGTGCATGCATAGGTATTGTCGGAACACTACGGACGACAACGAGGAGTGCAAGCGCCAAGGAACAACTACACCATTCGCAAGGGAAGCCTTGAAGTGACAACGGAACAAGACGGATTTGCTGAAGCTACAGCGGCCGGACATCCGGCGTCTGGGCAGCCGTGCAAGAGCTGCCCCAACAGACGGCCAACGGCATCAGTGTCCGGACATCAGGCAAGTGTGCCCGGACATCCGACGCCCCGCCAACTCCCGGATATCCGGCCTCTCCCCCGGAAATCCGGCATCGATGATAGAACACACCAGAAGTTTGGCCACTTTAGCCCGGACATCCGGCCCGAGCCCCGGACATCCGGCCCCCAGCCCGGACATCCGGCACCTACGCATGCACAGTCAGGCCAAAGGCCCATGTATCCCCTCCTCTCTTACCCCTTCATGGCCTTAGACTATATATACTCCTGCACCTCCTCCTAGTTAGGGTTAGCAAAGGATTAGCTCATTTGAGATAGATCTTTGCTCATCCATTATGGATCTACTCCACGAGAGAGACCGCGGCCCCTCTACGGAGAAGATCCCCCTTGGATTCAAGATCCCCTCTTGGGTGCCCCCCTTCAAGACCTCCTCATGGAGATGAACCTTACCTTGTATCTTTCCCTTTGTTATTCATGTACCTTGTGGATCTTGTGTGTTTGATTGTCTAGTGGATGTGTGATTGGACTTGTTCTTGAGTGTTTCCCCTTGTGATTTCTCTCCGTTCTTCCCCGTGTTCTTCGTGTTCTTAGTTGGGATCCGCTCCTTTCGTGAAAGATCGACCGTATAGGGTTCCGCCCTACATCATCTTGGTATCTAGAGCCACGTTGATCACGATTTCGGACCCTCCCCCCTTTGTTTTCTAGCCTAATTTTTTGATTTCGTCCTAAATTCGATAATCCCCACCAAAAATAGCCCCAATTTTTTTATGATTTGTTGGTTTAATGAGGTTTTGTTGGATTTGATCCTTGGATTTGCTTGGTTTCGAGTGGATCTAGCTGAAGGAAATATGCCCTAGAGGCAATAATAAAGTTATTATTTATTTCCTTATATCATGATAAATGCTTATTATTCATGCTAGAATTGTATTAACCGGAAACATAATACATGTGTGAATACATAGACAAACAGAGTGTCACTAGTATGCCTCTACTAGACTAGCGCGTTAATCAAAGATGGTTAAGTTTCCTAACCATGAACAAGGAGTTGTTATTTGATTAACGAGGTCACATCATTAGTTGAAGGATCTGATTGACATGACCCATTCCATTAGCTTAGCACCCGATCGTTTAGTATGTTGCTATTGCTTTCTTCATGACTTATACATGTTCCTATGACTATGAGATTATGCAACTCCCGTTTACCAGAGGAACACTTTGGGTACTACCAAACGCCACAACGTAACTGGGTGATTATAAAGGGGTACTACAGGTGTCTCCAAAGGTAGATGTTGGGTTGGCGTATTTCGAGATTAGGATTTGTCACTCTGATTGTCGGAGAGGTATCTCTGGGCCCTCTCGGTAATGCACATCACTTAAGCCTTGCAAGCATTGCAACTAATAAGTTAGTTGCGGGATGATGTATTACGGAACGAGTAAAGAGGCTTGCCAGTAACGAGATTGAACTAGGTATTGGATACCGACGATCGAATCTTGGGCAAGTAACATACCGATGACAAAGGGAACAACGTATGTTGTTATGCGGTCTGACCGACAAAGATCTTCGTAGAATATGTAGGAACCAATATGGGCATCTAGGTCCCGCTATTGGTTATTGACCGGAGACGTGTCTCGGTCATGTCTACATTGTTCTCGAACCGTAGGGTCCGCACGCTTAACGTTACGATGACAGTTATTATGAGTTTATGCATTTTGATGTACCGAAGGTTGTTCGGAGTCCCGGATGTGATCATGGACATGACGAGGAGTCTCGAAATGGTCGAGACATAAAGATTGATATATTGGAAGCCTATATTTGGATATCGGAAGTGTTCCGGGTGAAATCGGGATTTTACCGGATTACCGGGAGGTTACTGGAACCCCCCGGGAGCCATATGGGCCTTCATGGGCCTTAGTGGAAAAGAGAAAAGGGGCAGCCCATAGCTGGCCACGCGCCCCCCTTCCCTTAGTCCTATTAGGACTAGGAGAAGGGGCCGGCCCCCCTCTCTCTCTTTTCCCCCTTGGGAATCCTAGTTGGAATAGGATTGAGGGGGGGAGTCCTACTCCCGGTAGGAGTAGGACTCCTCCTGCGCCCTCTCCCTGGCCGGCGCACCCCTCCCCCTTGTATCCTTTATATACGGGGGCAGGGGGCACCTCTAGACACACAAGTTGATCCTTGGTGATCGTTCCTTAGCCGTGTGCGGTGCCCCCTGCCACCAAATTCCACCTCAATCATATTGTTGCAGTGCTTAGGCGAAGCCCTGCGTCGGTAGTACATCAAGATCGTCATCACGCCGTCGTGCTGACGGAACTCTTCCTCGATGCTTTGCTGGATCGGAGCCCGAGGATCGTCATCGAGCTGAACATGTGCTAAGAACTCGGAGGTGCCGGAGTAACGGTGCTTGGATCGGTCGGATCGGGAAGACGTACGACTACTTCCTCTATGTTGTGTGATCGCTTCCGCAGTCGGTCTGCGTTGGTACGTAGACAACACTCTCCCCTCTCATTGTTATGCATCACCATGATCTTGCGTGTGCGTAGGAAATTTTTTGAAATTACTACGTTCCCCAACAGTGGCATCCGAGCCTAGGTTTTATGGTTTGATGTTATTTGCACGAGTAGAACACAAGTGAGTTGTGGGCGATACAAGTCATACTGCCTACCAGCATGTCATACTTTGGTTCGGCGGTATTGTTGGACGAGACGACCCGGACCAACCTTACGCGTACGCTTACGCGAGACCGGTTCCCTCGACGTGCTTTGCACATAGATGGCTTGCGGGCGACTGTCTCTCCAACTTTAGTTGAACCAAGTATGGCTACGCCCGGTCCTTGAGAAGGTTAAAACAGAGTCTATTTGACAAACTATCGTTGTGGTTTTGATGCGTAGGCGAGATGAGTTCTTGCTTAAGCCCGTAGCAGCCACGTAAAACTTGTAACAACAAAGTAGAGGACGTCTAACTTGTTTTTGCAGGGCATGTTGTGATGTGATATGGTCAAGGCATGATGCTAAATTTTATTGTATGAGATGATCATGTTCTGTAACCAAGTTATCGGCAACTGGCAGGAGCCATATGGTTGTCGCTTTATTGTATGCAATGCAATCGCGATGTAATGCTTTACTTTATTACTAAGCGGTAGTGATAGTTGTGGAAGCATAAGATTGGCGAGACGACAACGATGCTACGATGGAGATCAAGGTGTCGCGCCGGTGACGATGGTGATCATGACGGTGCTTCGGAGATGGAGATCACAAGCACAAGATGATGATGGCCATATCATATCACTTATATTGATTGCATGTGATGTTTATCCTTTTATGCATCTTATCTTGCTTTGATTGACGGTAGCATTATAAGATGATCTCTCACTAAATTATCAAGAAGTGTTCTCCCTGAGTATGCACCGTTGCCAAAGTTCGTCGTGCCCAGGCACCACGTGATGATCGGGTGTGATAAGCTCTACGTCCATCTACAACGGGTGCAAGCCAGTTTTGCACACGCAGAATACCCAGGTTAAACTTGACGAGCCTAGCATATGCAGATATGGCCTCGAAACACAGAGACCGAAAGGTCGAGCGTGAATCATATAGTAGATATGATCAACATAACGATGTTCACCATTGAAAACTACTCCATCTCACGTGATGATCGGTTATGGTTTAGTTGATTTGGATCACGTGATCACTTAGAGGATTAGAGGGATGTCTATCTAAGTGGGAGTTCTTAAGTAATTTGATTAACTGAACTAAAACTTATCATGAACTTAGTACCTGATAGTATCTTGCTTGTTTATGTTGATTGTAGATAGATGGCTCGTGCTGTTGTTCCGTTGAATTTTAATGCGTTCCTTGAGAAAGCAAAGTTGAAAGATGATGGTAGCAATTACACGGACTGGGTCCGTAACTTGAGGATTATCCTCATTGCTGCTCAGAAGAATTACGTCCTGGAAGCACCGCTGGGTGCCAGGCCTGCTGCTGGAGCAACACCAGATGTTATGAACGTCTGGCAGAGCAAAGCTGATGACTACTCGATAGTTCAGTGTGCCATGCTTTACGGCTTAGAATCGGGACTTCAACGACGTTTTGAACGTCATGGAGCATATGAGATGTTCCAGGAGTTGAAGTTAATATTTCAAGCAAATGCCCGAATTGAGAGATATGAAGTCTCCAATAAGTTCTATAGCTGCAAGATGGAGGAGAACAGTTATGTCAGTGAGCATATACTCAAAATGTCTGGGTATAATAATCACTTGATTCAGATGGGAGTTAATCTTCCAAATGATTGCGTCATTGACAGAATTCTCCAATCACGGCCACCAAGCTATAAGAGCTTGGTGATGAACTATAATATGCAAGGGATGAACAAGACTATTCCCGAGCTCTTCGCGATGCTAAAAGCTGCGGAGGTAGAAATCAAGAAGGAGCATCAAGTGTTGATGGTCAACAAGACCACTAGTTTCAAGAAAAAGGGCAAAGGGAAGAAGAAGGGGAACTTCAAGAAGAACAGCAAGCAAGTTGCTGCTCAGGAGAAGAAGCCCAAGTCTGGACCTAAGCCTGAAACTGAGTGCTTCTACTGCAAGCAGACTGGTCACTGGAAGCGGAACTGCCCCAAGTATTTGGCGGATAAGAAGGATGGCAGGGTGAACAAAGGTATATGTGATATACATGTTATTGATGTGTACCTTACTAGAGCTCGCAGTAGCACCTGGGTATTTGATACTGGTTCTGTTGCTAATATTTGCAACTCGAAACAGGGACTACGGATTAAGCGAACACTGGCAAAGGACGAGGTGACGATGCGCGTGGGAAACGGTTCTAAAGTTGATGTGATCGCAGTCGGCACGCTACCTCTACATCTACCTTCGGGATTAATATTAGACCTAAATAATTGTTATTTGGTGCCAGCGTTAAGCATGAACATTATATCTGGATCTTGTTTGATGCGAGACGGTTATTCATTTAAATCAGAGAATAATGGTTGTTCTATTTATATGAGTAATATCTTTTATGGTCATGCAACTTTGAAGAGTGGTCTATTTTTGATGAATCTCGATAGTAGTAATACACATATTCATAATGTTGAAGCCAAAAGATGCAGAGTTGATAATGATAGTGCAACTTATTTGTGGCACTGCCGTTTAGGTCATATCGGTGTAAAGCACATGAAGAAACTCCATACTGATGGGCTTTTGGGACCACTTGATTATGAATCACTTGGTACTTGCGAACCGTGCCTCATAGGCAAGATGACTAAAACACCGTTCTCCGGTACTATGGAGAGAGCAACAAATTTATTGGAAATCATACATACCGATGTATGTGGTCTGATGAATATTGAGGCTCGTGGCGGATATCGTTATTTTCTCACCTTCACAAATGATTTAAGCAGATATGGGTATATCTACTTAATGAAACACAAGTCTGAAACATTTGAAAAGTTCAAAGAATTTCAGAGTGAAGTTGAAAATCATCGTAACAAGAAAATAAAGTTTCTACGATCTGATCGTGGAGGAGAATATTTGAGTTACGAGTTTGGTGTACATTTGAAAATTTGTGGAATAGTTTCGCAACTCATGCCACCCGGAACACCACAGCGTAATGGTGTGTCCGAACGTCGTAATCGTACTTTACTAGATATGGTACGATCTATGATGTCTCTTACAGATTTACCGCTATCGTTTTGGGGATACGCTTTAGAGACGGCCGCATTCACGTTAAATAGGACACCATCAAAATCCGTTGAGACGACGCCTTATGAACTATGGTTTGGCAAGAAACCAAAGTTGTCGTTTCTTAAAGTTTGGGGCTGCGATGCTTATGTGAAAAAGCTTCAACCTGATAAGCTCGAACCCAAAGCGGAGAAATGTGTCTTCATAGGATACCCAAAGGAGACTGTTGGGTACACCTTCTATCATAGATCCGAAGGCAAGACATTCGTTGCTAAGAATGGATCATTTCTAGAGAAGGAGTTTCTCTCGAAAGAAGTGAGTGGGAGGAAAGTAGAACTTGACGAGGTAACTGTACCTGCTCCCTTATTGGAAAATAGTACATCACAGAAAACTGTTTCTGCGACACCTATACCAATTAGTGAGGAAGCTAATGATGATGATCATGAAACTTCAAGACAAGATACTACTGAACCTCGTAGATCAACCACAGTGAGATCCGCACCAGAGTGGTATGGTAATCCAATTTTGGAAGTCATGCTACTAGATCATGATGAACCTACGAACTATGAAGAAGCGATGGTGAGCCCAGATTCCGCAAAGTGGCTTGAAGCCATGAAATCTGAGATGGGATCCATGTATGAGAACAAAGTATGGACTTTGGTTGACTTGCCCGATGATCGGCAAGCAATTGAGAATAAATGGATCTTCAAGAAAAAGACTGACGCTGACGGTAATATTACTGTCTATAAAGCTCGACTTGTCGCAAAAGGTTTTTGACAAGTTCAAGGGGTTGACTACGATGAGACCTTCTCACCCGTAGCGATGCTTAAGTCTGTCAGAATCATGATAGCAATTGCCGCATTTTATAATTATGAATTTTGGCAGATGGATGTCAAAACTGCATTCCTGAATGGATTTCTGGAAGAAGAGTTGTATATGATGCAACCGGAAGGTTTTGTCGATCCAAAGGGAGCTAACAAAGTGTGCAAGCTCCAGCGATCCATTTATGGACTGGTGCAAGCCTCTCGGAGTTGGAATAAACGCTTTGATAGTGTGATCAACGCATTTGGTTTTATACAGACTTTTGGAGAAGCCTGTATTTACAAGAAAGTGAGTGGGAGCTCTGTAGCATTTCTGATATTATATGTGGATGACATATTGCTGATTGCAAATGATATAGAATTTCTGGATAGCATAAAGGGATACTTGAATAAAAGTTTTTCGATGAAAGACCTCGGGGAAGCTACTTACATATTAGGCATAAAGATCTATAGAGATAGATCAAGACGCTTAATTGGACTTTCACAAAGCACATACCTTGACAAGATTTTGAAGAAGTTCAAAATGGATCAAGCAAAGAAAGGGTTCTTGCCTGTGTTACAAGGTGTGAAGTTGAGTCAGACTCAATGCCCGACCACTGCAGAAGATAGAGAAAAAATGAAAGATGTTCCCTATGCTTCAGCCATAGGCTCTATCATGTATGCAATGCTGTGTACCAGACCTGATGTGTGCCTTGCTATAAGCTTAGCAGGGAGGTACCAAAGTAATCCAGGAGTGGATCACTGGACAGCGGTCAAGAACATCCTGAAATACCTGAAAAGGACTAAGGATATGTTTCTTGTATATGGAGGTGACAAAGAGCTCACCGTAAGAGGTTACGTTGATGCAAGCTTTGACACTGATCCGGACGATTCTAAATCGCAAACCGGATACGTGTTTACTTTAAACGGTGGAGCTGTCAGTTGGTGCAGTTCTAAACAAAGCATCGTAGCGGGATCTACATGTGAAGCGGAGTACATAGCTGCTTCGGAAGCAGCGAACGAAGGAGTCTGGATGAAGGAGTTCATATCCGATCTAGGTGTCATACCTAGTGCAGCGGGTCCAATGAAAATCTTTTGTGACAATACTGGTGCAATTGCCTTGGCAAAGGAATCCAGATTTCACAAGAGGACCAAACACATCAAGAGACGCTTCAATTCCATCCGGGATTTAGTCCAGGTGGGAGACATAGAGATTTGCAAGATACATACGGATCTGAATGTTGCAGACCCGTTGACTAAGCCTCTTCCACGAGCAAAACATGATTAGCACCAAGGCTCCATGGGTGTTAGAATCATTACTGTGTAATCTAGATTATTGACTCTAGTGCAAGTGGGAGACTGAAGGAAATATGCCCTAGAGGCAATAATAAAGTTATTATTTATTTCCTTATATCATGATAAATGTGTATTATTCATGCTAGAATTGTATTAACCGGAAACATAATACATGTGTGAATACATAGACAAACAGAGTGTCACTAGTATGCCTCTACTAGACTAGCTCGTTAATCAAAGATGGTTAAGTTTCCTAACCATGAACAAGGAGTTGTTATTTGATTAACGAGGTCACATCATTAGTTGAATGATATGATTGACATGACCCATTCCATTAGCTTAGCACCCGATCGTTTAGTATGTTGCTATTGCTTTCTTCATGACTTATACATGTTCCTATGACTATGAGATTATGCAACTCCCGTTTACCAGAGGAACACTTTGGGTACTACCAAACGTCACAACGTAACTGGGTGATTATAAAGGGGTACTACAGGTGTCTCCAAAGGTAGATGTTGGGTTGGCGTATTTCGAGATTAGGATTTGTCACTCCGATTGTCGGAGAGGTATCTCTGGGCCCTCTCGGTAATGCACATCACTTAAGCCTTGCAAGCATTGCAACTAATAAGTTAGTTGCGGGATGATGTATTACGGAACGAGTAAAGAGACTTGCCAGTAACGAGATTGAACTAGGTATTGGATACCGACGATCGAATCTCGGGCAAGTAACATACCGATGACAAAGGGAACAACGTATGTTGTTATGCGGTCTGACCGATAAAGATCTTCGTAGAATATGTAGGAACCAATATGGGCATCCAGGTCCCTCTATTGGTTATTGACCGGAGACGTGTCTCGGTCATGTCTACATTGTTCTCGAACCGTAGGGTCCGCACGCTTAACGTTACGATGACAGTTATTATGAGTTTATGCATTTTGATGTACCGAAGGTTGTTCGGAGTCCCGGATGTGATCACGGACATGACGAGGAGTCTCGAAATGGTCGAGACATAAAGATTGATATATTGGAAGCCTATATTTGGATATCGGAAGTGTTCCGGGTGAAATCGGGATTTTACCGGATTACCGGGAGGTTACCGGAACCCCCCGGGAGCCATATGGGCCTTCATGGGCCTTAGTGGAAAAGAGAAAAGGGGCAGCCCATAGATGGCCGCGCGCCCCCCCTTCCCTTAGTCCTATTAGGACTAGGAGAAGGGGCCGGCCCCCCTCTCTCTCTTTTCCCCCTTGGGAATCCTAGTTGGAATAGGATTGAGGGGGGGAGTCCTACTCCCGGTAGGAGTAGGACTCCTCCTGCGCCCTTTCCCTGGCCGGCGCACCCCTCCCCCTTGGATCCTTTATATACGGGGGCAGGGGGCACCTCTAGACACACAAGTTGATCCTTGGTGATCGTTCCTTAGCCGTGTGCGGTGCCCCCTGCCACCAAATTCCACCTTAATCATATTGTTGCAGTGCTTAGGCGAAGCCCTGCGTTGGTAGTACATCAAGATCGTCATCACGCCGTCGTGCTGACGGAACTCTTCCTCGACGCTTTGTTGGATCGGAGCCCGAGGATCGTCACCGAGCTGAACATGTGCTAAGAACTCGGAGGTGCCGGAGTAATGGTGCTTGGATCGGTCGGATCGGGAAGACGTACGACTACTTCCTCTACGTTGTGTGATCGCTTCCGCAGTCGGTCTGCGTTGGTACGTAGACAACACTCTCCCCTCTCGTTGCTATGCATCACCATGATCTTGCGTGTGCGTAGGAAATTTTTTGAAATTACTACGTTCCCCAACACTAGCATCTCCCCATGTTTCCCCACCTTCCATCCACGAAATTTCTCCAATTTTGCCTTTGGAATCATCAATTTCCGCCCCCAATTCAAAAATTTCCGCCCCAAACGAGATCTGGAATCATCGGGCCGGACATCCGGCTCCTGGAGCACCAAATCCGCATGGTTCTGGACACCCCGGATATCCGGCCCCCACCCCCTGATATCCGGCCACTGGGATTTCAGCCTTCGGCGTTTCACCGTTTTGACCATAACTAATTCATCCAGAGTCCGTTTTGACGTTCTTTAGCTCGTTTTGAAGCTATTGACATGCCCCATCCCACAAAAATACTACCATCACCATTTGACTCCATCAAATTTTTGGAACTTTGGCATCTTTTCCTAGGGCTTCCACCATATCATCCGCATAACCACCACCGACTTCCGCAACTTAACCCATATTGATCCCCATAGCATTAATGGTTACTTGAGTAGTGATTCGAGTCTCCTAAGGTGTTTCGGCTACTTTGGGACGGTTGCTTCTTCATCAACCACCACCATAACTTCTGCATAGGCTTGACCACCATACACTTCCGCCACCCCAACTTAACCCAATTTTGTTTGTGTTGTGAGTTGTGTCTCCTAAGGTGTTTCGGCTACTTAGGGATCGTGCTTCCAACTCCGACACCGTGTATAGTCCACCACCTTACCCTCCATTTCCGCATTGTGTACTCCACAACCCATCATTGCCATTCCGCAACTCCATTGAGCTTCCACAAAACCACCACCGCATCCCGCTACCACCATTTGACATTTGCCTTTGAGATTTTGAGTTCGCGGTTTTTCCGTTTCCTAAGGTGTTTCAGCTACTTAGGGACGAGTCTCCATCATCTTGGTATCTACATCAAGAACACCACCACTCATCATCGCCACATACGGTAACCTCCATATCATCTTAGTATCGTGGTATCCCTCCATTGTATATTCCCTTGCCATTGCATTGATAACCCCTAGCCCATTTTGCGTCACTTGCCTATCGAGACTAGCCATTTGTGTATTGCAGGCAACGTTACTTGTGCACATTAGTGATCATCGATCTACACCTTCCATTGCATACATACCATACCATACCGGTATCATTTTGGTATCATATCATCTCGTGTGCCTCAAGTTTGTTCTCGCATATACACAATTTCCATCTTGGTTTGTGCATTGTGCAAAAGTGGCCATACACATACAAAAAAGAATAATTCTTTTAAGCACAAGAGAAAGAGCAAAGAATCTTGTAAGCAAGTGCCATAACATCATACCACATTGCATATAAGATTGTCATATCCGACCATCTTGGATCACACCACCGGAACATACATATATAGCATACTTGGGATAGAAAGCTCATACATTTTGCATCTTATAGGTTGTGCACAAGTGTCGTATCCGCCTTTTGAGCAATCGTGATAGCGTCTCTCTTGAGTTGTGCAACATGAGCGTTCTCCGTGGACTCCACATTTTGTGCTCATTCCTTGGTTGCACGACCCCATTTATCTATCCGTGTGATACATATTGCTATTGGTCTACTTGTTCCACTTGCAAATTTGTGAATCTCTTTCAAAATTATTGACTCTTGCTAACATTTTACATTAAATTTTTGTGCCACTATCCTCACCAAGCTACTCCATAAGCTTTAGTTTGTAGGTGTGAGTGAACAAGTCTGGTACCAATTCCACTATTCTTTCATCTCACATTGAGTGAAACGGGATACATCCTCAACTTTGGGAAACGGTAACTTGGTATTGTTTATCTCATTTCCTACTCACCTACTCGAGTCTTGTGATGGATAGACAAGGCATTTCACCTTCGGTCTACAACAACAACGACGAGTTCGATGCCACGAATAACTCTATCGACGCCAAGATGCAAGCTCAAATGGATGAGGTCAAAGCCCTCATCAAGTACTACAAGAGATCTTCATCATCTTCGAGAAGACACTCAAGTACACATGCTTCCAAGCTACCATCTCTGGCAAGGTCACATCGGCATTGACACCATCACCACCACGAACATGAAGGTCAAGAGATCAATACCAACAACCGCTCAACGACTTCACCATCTCCCTTGGCATCTTCGCCAAGAGACTTCAAGGAATCTTAGCCTTCGGATATACAACATCTTCACCAACAAGCACCTCAAGACTACGCTCAAGAGAAGCTCCCCAAGCTCAAGTCCGTGACTTCCATGAGCTACTATGACCTCGACATCGACCATGAGATTCCTTTCTATGGAACTCTAGAACCCGAGGAGTATCTCGAGTGGGAACATTTGATGGACGACTACCTCAAGCTACATCAAGTTCCTCCCGAAGATCAAGTGAAGTGTGCCATAAGAAACTTCCATCACTACACGTCCACATGGTGGCTTCACACACCTTCGGAGACCTACGACATGAGTTGGCCCAAGACGAAGAGAGAGATTTGCGGCGAGAGTTCGTGCCTCCAACCTACACGGAACAACCTCTACGCCAATTGGAGAACACCACCCAGGGATCCAAGTCCATCGACGAGTACTTCAAGGAGATGAAGAAAGCCTTGCGACGAGCCGACATGGACGACCCCATTTCGATGAAGTTCCACTTCATGATGGGATTGCACAACGACATCTCCAAGATGATCTTCCTCGAGAACTACAAGTCCATCAATGACAACTACATTGGTGCTCTCAAGGCGAAACAAGAACTCATGAAGGCCAAGGCTTCTCCACCCCAATCTCACTTTGCGATGACCAAGCTCCATGAGAACGAGCATGAGGCTAGTACCACCATGATGTCCAAGCCCGACGAGCTCCAAGACGATGCTCCCAAGTTAGAATTCACCGCCATCCCTCTTTGTGGCATTGATGATGCTGAGTACTCCACGACTCTTTTTCAAGATGGTGCGGCGACGACTACGACTACAGAGACCATCAAGGACCAAGCTTTGGAGGCGAGAGACATGGTGAAGAGCACAGAGGATGCTTCCATCTTAGGAGGCGAGAGTGATGATGTGCCATCCTCGGCCTTCATCCACGGTGACAATGACGAGATGGTTGAGCATGGGATTTTCCCTTCGACCACGGCGACGTATGATGACTTGAGTGACCTGTGCCACCACATTGAGAGTGAGAGTGACTTCACCACTAGCCCCATATATGATGAGTTGCCCCAATTCCCTTGTGAGGAGAGCCACAACCCACACCACTTGAGTGAGATGAGTGACTCCACCATATGTGACTTGGAGTGCACCTACTTTGAGGGAGTGAGTGAACCACCACATAGAGAGAGTGAGGTAGTTGATAAGGCATGTGAGGCCACTATGATTTCTAATGACTTAACCTCTACCTTTATTGTGTCTTCTCATTTGGTGCTAGGTCCCATATATTATGACGCGCCGATACATGATGACCTCGTCCTTCCTTTAGACAAGACGATGGCCATGGTGGAATATGATGCGCCCCCACATGGTTCCATCACGATGAAGATGACCACCATTTGGTCTTTACCACCTCACCTACAGCACTTGAGTGGAATGAGAATGGTAACATAGGTGAAGGTGATGCTCTAGCCCCACTAGTGGACATTCTTGACATTGATTTCTTGCACGATGTTGATCAACATATTACCATGCTTCATGCTAGTGTGACTTCCCATTGCAATGATTTACCCATTTATGATGAGTTTAATGATTGCCATGTGGAGTCCATTAATTGTGATGCCATGTTACATAGGATTTCTTGTGACAATTCTCTAGGTCACATTATGTTTGACAATCCGCTTGACTTGTCATATGCTATGCATGAGATCAACCATATGTCATATTTGCAATCTCTTCGTAGTGACTATGCATATGCCATTAAAATAAACCCAATTTGCACATTTGGCATAGATGACAAGCCCATGGTTATCGGCATTTGTTTCTCTTGTGATGATATTGATATGCTCCCTTTGCATCATTCATCTCATATGCCATGCCATGACCACCTAGCTTCGGATATGCATTGTTTTGGGTGTTGCCAATTGTCTCCATATGATGTTTACAATATTTCTCATGAGGAGACCCCCATAGTTTCCTCATACATTTTAGGAGGTTTTGATCCATCCCATCCATTGCATGATCCCAATACTTGTGTGCACAATATGCTTCCCATGAATAAACATGCTATTAATGTGCCATATACTTGCATTCTCAATTTGTGTCCCCAACGTGTTATACATAACAACTATTCTTTCATGATGGATGACATGTTCTTATACCATGCTTCAAATTTCTTTGAGCGATGCTTATCTTTTGCTAACTCTCATGTGCACATACACATCATGATGGATGATGTGTACATTTACCACACACACAATTTCTTTCATTTGTGTATTTGTTGTGTAGGTACCCATGCTTACTTGTCAACCTCACAATCCCATGAGTTGACAAAATGAGCTCTTGAGAGCAATGATGACTTGGGATCCCATGGATTGTCTTTCCCACCGCTCTCTTCGCGCAAAGACTTCGCGCATTTCTTCTACACGGCCCTCACTTGGCTATGGGTTATTGTCCATTACATACTCTATGCCCATCTTGCCATGTTCACTTTGCATGATATGCTCATTCCTATGCCTTTACCATGCATTTGTGACCCATGCTTTGCATTACACATGATGATTGATTCTAGTACTTGTATGTGTATTTGCAAGCTTGGTGGAGATATTGCTTGTTATTGCCATGTTTGGTTTGTGCCCCATGCCTATGATTATACTATGATCTTGCTTTGCGTTCGTGCTTGCAATATGTCATGTGCATTGTCTATGCCTATTATTTTCTCTCATGACATCATTGGCATGATTTCCTCTAGTGTGTTGCATCTTCGATCCACTAGTTTGCACGACATGATTGATATGCTTGCTTATGTTGCATCACCAATGATTCATACTTGCTCATTTCATGCGGTTGATAACAACCATCTACATGCTTTGCACATGATTTTTATTGCTTCTTGTCATACATCTCCATGTGTTGCCTCTCTCATGCTAGATGATTTTCCATGTATTGAATGCAACTATGCCTTTAGTCTTGATAATGAGTTTGCCCCCATAGCATTCTCGCGTATATTTGGAGATTTTGACATATTTCTTGCGAAGCATGCTTGTCTTACCTCTTTGCACCATATACCTAGTGCCATGAATATTGCCATTGTTGCATCATATTATTCATGCACTTGTGCTTCTAATGGTTATGTGCAAGAGAAGAGAACCATCATGATGGATGATGTGTTTATCTACCATGCACATACATTCTTTGCTTTCTTTTGTGCATGTTTAGGATACTTCAACTTCATGTCAACTTCCACGTCACATGAGTTGACAATCCGAGCTCTTGAGAGCGAACCACCTTATACCACGATGATTCTACATCGCACTTGCTTGTGCTTCAGCATTGTGAAGGACGCACAAGGACATGCCTTCAAGGTGACATCTTTCTTGAGCATGGATATTGCGGATCATACTACTTGTGTTGCTTGCACCATGAGACTTATTGTTCATCTTGGACCACTTGATTGCACACATGTTAGAGATCTTGCTTCGACTTGTCATTTTCATCGTTCCATGCATCATGATATATATGTTGGGGAACGTAGTAATTTCAAAAATTTCCTACGCACACTCAGGATCATGGTGATGCATAGCAACGAGAGGGGAGAGTGTGTCCACGTACCCTCGTAGACCGAAAGCGGAAGCGTTAGCACAACGCGGTTGATGTAGTCGTACGTCTTCACGATCCGACTGATCAAGTACCAAACGCACAGCACCTCCGAGTTCTACACACGTTCAACTTGATGACGTCCCTCGAACTCCGATCCAGCCGAGCTTTGAGGGAGAGTTCCGTCAGCATGACGGCGTGGTGATGATGTTGATGTTCTACCGTGGCTTCTCCTAAGCACCGCTGTGATATTATCGAGGTGGACTATGGTGGAGAGGGGCACCGCACACGGCTAAAAGATCCAAGAGATCAATTGTTGTGTCTATGGGGTGCCCCTCTCCTCCGTATCTCGAAATACGCCAACCCAACAAGTACCTTCGGAGACACCTGTAGAGCACCTTTATAATCACCCAGTTACGTTGTGACGTTTGGTAGCACACAAAGTGTTCCTCTGGTAAACAGGAGTTTCATAATCTCATAGTCATAGGAACATGTATTAGTCATGAAGAAAGCAACAACAACATACTAAATGATCAAGTGCTAAGCTAACGGAATGGGTCAAGTCAATCACATCATTCTCCTAATGATGTAATCCCGTTAATCAAATGACAACTCATGTCTATGGTTAGGAAACTTAACCATCTTTGATTAACGAGCTAGTCAAGTAGAGGCATACTAGTGACACTATGTTTGTCTATGTATTCACACATGTATTATGTTTCCGGTTAATACAATTCTAGCATGAATAATAAACATTTATCATGAAATAAGGAAATAAATAATAACTTTATTATTGCCTCTAGGGCATATTTCCTTTAGTCTCCCACTTGCACTAGAGTCAATAATCTAGTTCACATCGCCATGTGATTTAACACCAATAGTTCACATCACCATGTGATTAACACCCATAGTTCACATCGTCATGTGACCAACACCCAAAGGGTTTACTAGAGTCAATAATCTAGTTCACATCGCTATGTGTTTAACACCCAAAGAGTACTAAGGTGTGATCATGTTTTGCTTGTGAGAGAAGTTTAGTCTACGAGTCTGCCACATTCAGATCCGTATGTATTTTGCAAATTTCTATGTCAACAATGCTCTGCACGGAGCTACTCTAGTTAATTGCTCCCACTTTCAAAATGTATCCAAATTGAGACTTAGAGTCATCTGGATCAGTGTTAAAATTTGCATCGACGTAACCCTTTATGACGAACCTTTTTTCACCTCCATAATCGAGAAACATATCCTTATTCCACTAAGGATAATTTTAACCATTGTCCAGTGATCTACTCCTAGATCACTATTGTACTCCCTTGCTAAACTCAGTGTAGGGTATACAATAGATCTGGTATGCAGCATGACATACTTTATAGAAACTATGGCTGAGGCATAGGGAATGACTTTCATTCTCTTTCTATCTTCTGCCGTGGTCAGGCTTTGAGTCTTACTCAATTTCGCACCTTGTAACACAGGTAAGAACTCTTTCTTTGACTGTTCCATTTTGAACTACTTCAAAATCTTGTCAAGGTATGTACTCATTGAAAAAACTTATCAAGCGTCTTGATCTATCTTTATAGATCTTGATGCCCAATATGTAAGTAGCTTCAATGAGGTCTTTATTTGAAAAAACTCCTTTCAAATACTCATTTATGCTTTCCAGAAAATTCTACATTATTTCCGATCAACAATATGTCATTCACATATATTTATCAGAAATGTTGTAGTGCTCTCACTCACTTTCTTGTAAATACAGGTTTCACCACAAGTCTGTATAAAACTATATGCTTTGATCAACTCATCAAAGCGTATATTCCAACTCTGAGATGCTTGCACCAGTCCATAGATGGATCGCTGGAGCTTGCACATTTTGTTAGCACCTTTAGGATCGACAAAACCTTCTGGTTGCATCATACAAAAGTCTTCTTTAAGAAATCCATTAAGGAATGTAGTTTTGACATCCATTTGCCAAATTTCATAAAATGTGGCAATTTGCTAACATGATTTGGACAGACTTAAGCATCGCTACGAGTGAGAAAATCTCATCGTAGTCAACACCTTGAACTTTGTCAAAACCTTTTTCGACAAGTCTAGCTTTGTAGATAGTAACACTACTATCAGCGTCCGTCTTCCTCTTGAAGATCCATTTATTTTCTATGCCTTGCCAATCATCGGGCAAGTCAACCAAAGTCCACACTTTGTTCTCATACAGGGATCCCATCTTAGATTTCATGGCCTCAAGCCATTTCGTAGAATTTGGGATCATCATCGCTTCCTCATAGTTCGTAGGTTGGTCATGGTCAATTAACATGACCTCCAGAATAGGATTACCATACTACTCTGGTGCGGATCTCACTCTGGTTGACCTACGAGGTTTGGTAGTAACTTGATCTGAAGTTACATGATCATCATCATTAGCTTCCTCACTAATTGGTGTAGGAGTCACAGAAACAGATTTCTGTGATGAACTACTTTCCAATAAGGGAGACGGTACAGTTACCTCATCAAGTTCTACTTTCCTCCCACTCACTTCTTTCGAGAGAAACTCCTTCTCTATAAAGGATCCATTCTCAGCAACAAATATCTTGCCTTCGGATCTATGATAGAAGGTGTACCAAACAGTTACTTTTGGGTATCCTATGAAGATGCACTTCTCCGACTTGGGTTTGAGCTTATCAAGATGAAACTTTTTCACATAAGCATTGCAACCCCAAACTTTAAGAAACGACAGCTTAGGTTTCTTGCTAAACCACAGTTCATACGGTGTCGTCTCAATGGATTTAGATGGTGCCCTTTTTAATGTGAATGTAGCTGTCTCTAATGCATAACCCCAAAACGATAGTGGTAAATCGGTAAGAGACATCATAGATTGCACTATATCAAATAAAGTACGGTTATGACGTTCGGACACACCATTACGCTGTGGTGTTCCAGGTGGCATGAGTTTGTGAAACTATTCCACATTTTTTAATTGAACACCAAACTCGTAACTCAAATATTCGCCTCTGCGATCAGATCGTAGAAACTTTATTTTCTTGTTACGATGATTTTCCACTTCACTCTGAAATTCTTTGAACTTTTCAAATGTTTCAGACTTATGTTTCTTCAAGTAGATATACCCATATCTGCTCAAATCATCTGTGAAGGTCAGAAAATAACGATACCCGCCACGAGCCTCAACACTCATCGGACCTCATACATCAGTATGTACTATATCCAATAAGTCAGTTGCTCGCTCCATTGTTCTGGAGAACGGAATCTTAGTCATCTTTTCCCATGAGGCATGGTTCGCAAGCATCAACTGATTCATAATCAAGTGATTCCAAAAGCCCATCAGCATGGATTTTCTTCATGTGCTTTACACCAATATGACCTAAACGGCAGTGTCACAAATAAGTTGCACTATCATTATTAACTTTGCATCTTTTGGCTTCAATATTATGAATATGTGTATCACTATGATCGAGATTCAACAAACCATTTTCATTGAGTGTATAACCATAGAAGGTTTTATTCATGTAAACAGAATAACAATTATTCTCTAACTTAAATGAATAACCGTATTGCAATAAACATGATCAAATCATATTCATGCTCAACGCAAACACCAAATAACACTTATTTAGGTTCAACACTAATCCCAAAAGTATAGGGAGTGTGCGATGATGATCATATCATTCTTGGAACTACTTCCAACACACATCGTTACTTCACCCTTAACTAGTCTCTGTTCATTCTGCAACTCCCGTTTCAAGTTACTACTCTTAGCAACTGAACTAGTATCAAATACCGAGGGGTTGCTATAAACACTAGTAAAGTACACATCAATAACATGTATATCCAATATATCTTTTTTTCACTTTGCCATCCTTCTTATCCGCCAAATACTTGGGGCAGTTCCGCTTCTAGTGACTAGTCCCTTTGCAGTAAAAGCACTTAGTCTCAGGCTTAGTTCTAGACTTGGGCTTCTTCACTTGAGCAGCAACTTGCTTGCCGTTCTTCTTGAAGTTCCCCTTCTTCCCTTTGCCCTTTTCTTGAAACTAGTGGTATTGTTAACCATCAACACTTGATGCTTTTCTTGATTTCTACCTTCGTCGATTTCAGCATCACGAAGAGCTTGGGAATCGTTTCTGTTATCCCTTGCATATTATAGTTCATCATGAAGTTCTAGCAACTTGGTGATAGTGACTAGAGAACTCTGTCAATCACTATCTTATCTGAAAGATTAACTCCTACTTGATTCAAGTGATTGTAGTACTCAGACAATCTGAGCGCATGCTTACTGGTTGAGCTATTCTCCTCCATCTTGTAGGCAAAGTAATGTCAGAGGTCTCGTACCTCTCGACATGGGCATGAGTATGAAATACCAATTTCAACTCTTGGAACATCTTATATGCTCCATGGCGTTCAAAACATTTTTGAAGTCCCGGTCCTAATCCGTAAAGCATGGTGCACTAAACTATCAAGTAGTTATCATACCGAGCTTTTGTCAAAACGTTCAAAACGTCTGCATCTGCTCCTGCAATAGTTCTGTCACCTAGCGGTGCATCAAGGACATAATACTTCTGTGCAGCAATGAGGATAATTCTCAGATCACGAAGCTAGTCCACATCTTTGCTACTAACATCTTTCAACTTATTTTTCTCTAGGAACATATCAAAAATAAAACATGGGAGCTAAACGTGAGCTATTGATCTACAACATAGATATGCTAATACTATCAGGACTAAGTTCATGATAAATTTAAGTTCAATTAATCATATTACTTAAGAACTCCCACCTAGATAGACATGCCTCTAGTCATCTAAATGATCACGTGATCCAAATCTACTAAACCATGTCCGATCATCACGTGAGATGTAGTAGTTTTCAATGGTGAACATCATTATGTTGATCATATCTACTATATGATTCACGCTCGACCTTTCGGTCTCCAGTGTTCCGAGGCCATTGATACGTCCATTTTGCATCATGCTTTTATATCAATATTTATTGCATTATGGGTTGTTATTACACATTATGTCACAATACTTATGCCTATTCTCTCTTATTTTACAAGGTTTACATAAAGAGGGAGAATGCCGGCAGCTGGGATTTTGGGCTGGAAAAGGAGCAAATATTAGAGACCTATTTTGCACAACTCCAAAAGTCCTGAAACTTCACAGAAGTCTATTTCAGAATATATAAAAAATACGGAGCGCAAGAAGTTCACCAGGGGGGCCACACCCTGCCCATGAAGGTGGGGGCGCGCCCCCCTACCTCGTGGGCCCCCTGGTGGCCCTCCGATGGCCATCTTCTGCTATATGAAGTCTTTCGACGAGGAAAAAAAATCATAGGCCATCTTCACGGATGAAACTCCGCCGCCACGAGGCGGAACCTTGGCGGAACCAATCTAGGGCTCCAGCGGAGCTGTTCTGCCGGGGAAACTTCCCTCCGGGAGGGGGAAATCATCGCCATCGTAATCACCAACGCTCCTCTCATCGGGAGAGGTCAATCTCCATCAACATCTTCACCAACACCATCTCCTCTCAAAACCCTAGTTCATCTCTTGTATCCAATTCTTGTCTCCAACTCCGGGATTGGTACTAGTAGGTTCCTAGTAGTGTTAATTACTCCTTGTAGTTGATGCTAGTTGGTTTATTTGGTGGAAGATCATATGTTCAGATCCTATAGGCATATTACTACCCCTCTGATTATGAACATGATTATGCTTTGTGAGTAGTTACGTTTGTTCCTGAGGACATGGGAGAAGTCTTGCTATTAGTAGTCATGTGACTTTGGTATCCGTTCGATATTTTGATGAGATGTATGTTGTCTCTCCTTTAGTGGTGTTATGTGAACGTCGACTACATGACACTTCACCATTATTTGGGGCTAGAGGAATGCATTTGGAAGTAATAAGTAGATGATGGGTTGCTAGAGTGACAGAAGCTTAAACCCTAGTTTATGCGTTGCTTCGTAAGGGGCTGATTTGGATCCATATGTTTCATGCTATGGTTAGGTTTACCTTAATACTTTTGTTGTAGTTGCGGATGCTTGCAATAGAGGTTAATCATAAGTGGGATGCTTGTCCAAGTAAGGACAGCACCCAAGCACTGATCCACCCACATATCAGATTATCAAAGTACCAAACGCGAATCATATGAACGTGATGAAAACTAGCTTGACGATATTCCCATGTGTCCTCGGGAGCGTGTTTCTCTATATAAGAGTTTGTCCAGGCTTGTCCTTTGCTACAAAAAGGATTGGGACACCTTGCTGCACTTTATTTACTTTTGTTACTTGTTGCTCATTACAAATTATCCTATCACAAAACTATCTGTTACCACTTTTTTTAGTACTTGCAGAGAATACCTTGCTGGAAACCGCTTATCATTTCCTTCTGCTCCTCGTTGGGTTCGACACTCTTACTTATCGAAAGGACTACGATAGATCCCCTATACTTGTGGGTCATCAAGACTCTTTTCTGGCGCCGTTGTCGGGGAGTGAAGCGCCTTTGGTAGGTGGAATTTGGTAAGGAAAATTTATATAGTGTGCTGAAATTTACTATCACTTGTTACTATGGAAAGTAATCCTCCGAGGGGCTTGTTCGGGGTTTCTTCACCCCTACCAGTAGAGCAAAGAGTTGCTCCTCAACCTACTGAACCTACTGAAAATGAAAATGAAAATGTCTGCTTTGAAATTCCTTCGGGTATGATAGAAAAACTGCTAGCTAATCCATTTGTAGGAGATGGAACAACGCATCCTGATGAGCACCTAATATATGTTGATGAAGTTTGTGGTTTATTTAAGCTTGCAGGTGTACCTGGAGATGTTATTAAGAACAAGGTCTTCTATCTTTGAAGGAAGATGCATTGACATGGTATAGGCTATGTGATGATACGGGGTCATGGAACTACAAAAGATTGAAATTGGAATTTCATCAGAAGTTTTATCCTATGCATCTTGTTCATCGTGATCGCAATTATATATCTAATTTTTGGCCTCGCGAAGGAGAAAGCATCACTCAAGCTTGGGGGAGGCTTAAATCAATGTTATATTCATGCCCCAATCATGAGCTCTCAAGAGAGATGATTATTCAAAATTTATATGCTCGGCTTTCTGATAACAATCGCACCATGCTCGATACTTCTTGTGCTGGCTCTTTTATGACGAAGACTATTGAATTCAAATGAGATTTATTGGAAAGAATTAAATGCAACTCTGAAGATCGGGACCTCGATGAAGGTAAGGAGTCAGGTATGACACCTAAGTTTGATTGTTTAAATCTTTTATGGATACCGATGTTTTTCGTAAATTTAGCACTAAATATGGACTTGACTCTGAGATAGTAGCTTCTTTTTGTGAATCTTTTGCTACTTATGTTGATCTCCCCAAGGAGAAGTGGTTTAAATATCATCCTCCCATAGAAGTAAAAGTAGCTGCACCTATTAAAGTTGAAGAAAAGACTATCACTTATAATGATCCTATTGTTCCTACTTCTTCTGTTGAGAAACCACCTTTCCCTGTTAGGATAAAGGATCATGCTAAAGCTTCAACTGTGGTTCGTAAAAGCAATATTAAAACTTATACACCTCCTGAGAAAATAAAAGTTGAACCTGATATTGCTATTGTTAAAGATCTCTTGTCTGATAATATTGATGGGCATGTTATTCATTTCCTTGATGAGACTGCTAGAATTGCTAAACCTTGTGCTAAAGATAAAAACAGACATGTGGTAGGCATGCCTGTTATTTCCGTTAAAATAGGAGATCATTGTTATCATGGCTTATATGATATGGGTGCTAGTGCTAGTGCAATACCTTACGACTTATACAAAGAAATTATGCATGATATTGCACCTGTTGAGATAGAAGATATTGATGTCACAATTAAACTTGCCAATAGAGATACTATTTCACCAATGGGAATTGTTAGAGATGTTGAAGTCTTGTGTGGGAAAACTAAATATCCTGCTGATTTTCTTGTTCTTGGTTCCCCACAAGATAGCTTTTGTCCCATTATATTTGCTAGACCCTTCTTGAACACTGTTAATGCTAAGATAGATTGCAAAAAGGATGTTGTTACTATCGGTTTAGATGATATGTCTCATGAATTTAATTTCTCTAAATTTAGTAGACAACACCGTGAAGAAGAATTACCTAGTAAGGATGAAATTATTGGTCTTGCTTCTATTGCCGTACCTCCTAGTGATCCTTTAGAACAATATTTGCTAGACCATGAAAATGATATGTTTATGAATGAAAGAAGGGAAATAGATGAAGTATTCTTTAAATAGGAACCTATTCTGAAACACAATTTGCCTGTTGAAATCCTAGGGGATCCTCCTTCACCCAAGGGTGATCCCGTGTTTGAGCTTAAACCGTTGCCTGATACTCTTAAATATGCTTATCTTGATGAGAAACAAGATATATCCTGTTATTATTAGTGCAAACCTTTCACAGCATGAGGAAGAGAGATTATTGAAAACTCTGAAGAAGCACCGTGCTGCTATTGGGTATACTTTTGACGATCTTAAGGGCATTAGTCCTACTCTATGCCAACATAAAATAAATTTGGAAGAAGATGCTAAACTAGTTCGTGATCATCAATGACGGCTGAATCCTAAAATGAAAGAAGTGGTAAGAAAGGAAATACTAAAGCTCCTTGAGGCAGGTATAATCTATCCTATTGCTGACAGTCAGTGGGTAAGTCCTGTCCATTGTGTCCCTAAGAAGGGAGGTATTACTATTGTTCCTAATGATAAAGATGAATTGATTCCTCAAAGAATTATAACAGGTTATAGGATGGTAATTGATTTCCGCAAATTAAATAAGGCCACTAAAAAGGATCATTACCCCTTACCTTTTATCGATCAAATGCTAGAAAGATTATCCAAACATACACATTTTTGCTTTCTAGATGGTTATTCTGGTTTCTCTCAAATACCTGTGTCAGCCAAGGATCAATCAAAGACTACTTTTACTTACCCTTTTGGTACTTTTGCTTATAGATGTACGCCTTTTGGTTTATGTAATGCACCTGCTACCTTTCAAAGATGCATGATGGCTATATTCTCTGACTTTTGTGAAAAGATTTGTGAGGTTTTCATGGACGATTTCTCTGTCTATGGATCTTCTTTTGATGATTGCTTGAGCAACCTTGATCGATTTTTGCAGAGATGTGAAGAAACTAATCTTGTCTTGAATTGGGAAATGTGCCACTTTATGGTTAATGAAGGTATTGTCTTGGGGCATAAAGTTTCTGAAAGAGGTATGGAAGTTGATAAAGCCAAGGTTGATGCTATTGAAAAGATGCCATGCCCCAAGGACATCAAAGGTATAAGAAGTTTCCTTAGTCATGCCAGATTTTATAGGAGGTTCATTAAGGACTTCTAAAAAATCTCCCAGTCTCTGACTAATTTATTACAAAAAGATATACCATTTGCCTTCGATGATGATTGTGTAGAAGCATTTGAAATACTTAGGAAAGCATTGATCTCTGCACCTATTGTTCAGCCACCTGATTGGAATTTACCTTTTGAAATTATGTGTGATGCTAATGATTATGCTGTAGGTGCTGTTCTAGGGCAAAGAGTTGATAAGAAATTAAACATTATTCAATATGCTAGTAAAACCCTAGACAATGCTCAAAGAAATTATGCTACTACTGAAAAAGAATTCTTAGCAGTTGTATTTGCTTGTGATAAGTTCAGACCTTATATTGTTGATTCTAAAGTAACTATTCACACTGATCATGCCGCTATTAAATATCTTATGGAAAAGAAAGATGCTAAACCTAGACTTATTAGATGGGTTCTCTTGCTACAAGAATTTGATTTACATATTGTTGATAGAAAGGGAGCTGAGAACCCCGTTGCAGACAACTTGTCTAGGTTAGAAAATGTGCTTGATGACCCCTACCTATTGATGATAGCTTTCCTGATGAGCAATTAAATGTCATAAATGCTTCTCATACTGCTCCATGGTATGCTGATTATGCTAATTACATTGTTGCCAAATTCATACCACCTAGTTTCACATACCAACAAAAGAAAAAGTTCTTCTATGATTTGAGGCATTACTTTTGGGATGACGCACATCTTTATAAAGAAGGAGTAGGTGGTGTTATTAGACGTTGTGTACCTAAGCATGAACAGGAACAGATCCTATGCAAGTGTCACTCCGAAGCTTATGGAGGACACCATGCTGGAGATAGAACTGCACATAAGGTATTGCAATCTGGTTTTTATTGGCCTGCTCTCTTCAAGGATGCCCGTAAGTTTGTCTTATCTTGTGATGAATGTCAAAGAATTGGTAATATTAGTAGATGTCAAGAAATGCCTATGAACTATTCACTCGTTATTGAACCATTTGATGTTTGGGGCTTTGACTATATGGGACCTTTTCCTGCCTCTAATGGTTATACACATATTTTAGTTGATGTTGATTACGTTACTAAGTGGGTAGAAGCTATTCCAACTAGTGGTGCTGATCATAACACTTCTATTAAAATGCTTAAAGAAGTTATTTTCCGCAGATTTAGAGTCCCTAGATATTTAATGACTGATGGTGGTTCACATTTTATTCATGGTGCTTTCCGTAAAATGCTTGCTAAATATGATGTTAATCATAGAATTGCATCTCCTTATCACCCACAATCTAGTGGTCAAGTAGAATTGAGCAATAGAGAGCTCATATTAATTTTGCAAAAGACTGTCAATAGGTCTAGAAAGAATTGGTCCAAGAAACTTGATGATGCATTATGGGCCTATAGAACTACATATAAAACTCCTATGGGTATGTCTCCGTATAAAATGGTTTATGGAAAAGCATGTCACTTACCTCTCGAACTAGAACACAAGGACTATTGGGCTATTAAAGAGCTCACTTATGATTTTAAACTTGCCGGTGAGAAGAGGTTATTTGATATTAGCTCACTCGATGAATGGAGAACCCAAGCCTACGAGAATGCCAAGTTGTTTAAAGAAAAAGTTAAAAGATGGCATGATAAAATGATACAAAAGCATGAGTTTAATGTAGGTGATTATGTATTATTATAAAACTCTCGTTTAAGATTTTTTGCAGGAAAACTTCTCTCTAAATGGGAAGGTCCTTACGTTATCGAGGAGGTCTATCGTTCCGGTGCCATAAAAATCAACAACTTCGAAGGCACAAATCCGAAGGTGGTGAACGGTCAAAGAATTAAACATTATATCTCAGGTAATCCTATAAATGTTGAAACCAATGTTATTGAAATCGTAACCCCGGAGGAATACATAAGGGACACTTACCGGAACATTTCAGACTCCGAAAAGGAATAGGTATGTGGTACGGTAAGTAAACTGACTCCAAAGCAGTTCTAATGGCAATTTTCTTCTGTTCTGGAATATTTAGAAAAATAGAAAAATAAGAAGCAGTCCGGGAAGGACACGAGGGCTCCACGAGGGTGGAGGGCGCACCCTACCCTCATGGGCGCGCCCCCTACCTCGTGGGCACCTCGTGCGCTTTCCGGACTCCGTTTTCTTACACGACACGTATTTTGGTTTGTAAAAATTCATTATATAATCTCCCGGGGGTTTTGACTCCCGTATCACGCAATTATCCTTTGTTTGTGTTTCGAGCTGTTGCTGCTGCAGATTAGAGCAAGATGTCTTCGCAAGAGTCAGTCGGGGAGAGCCGGGTGTCTCATCCGACACCGAGATCAATGACAAACCACAATGTTGACCTCTTTGGGCCAGCAACGGAGGAAGAGATGGAGGCTGATTTGAAGAGGATAGATGCCATGGAAGAGGATCAAGAAGTCACTTCCCGCTTCCGAGCTGGATTCACAATGGGAGAACTGCAGAGCTCGGCTATTCCAAACTCGGTTATCCCTTCCAATGTTAGATTTCTTTCTTATGAGAATATGAAAAAGACTGTCACTGGTTCTCCCGCAGCTATGCAGCACCCTTGGGTGCATGGAGCTTTGGCTATTACAGGAAAACTCCGAAAGGAAATAATGGACCTCAAGCAGCAAGTCAATAAGCTCGAGGAGGAGAATCACATCCTGAGGGGCATCATCGCCAAGAATATCACATCACCATCCCCGAAAAGAGAGACATAATCACATGGGTATGGGCACTCCCCTTGGTAACTGCCAAGCTTGGGGGAGTGCCCCGGTATCGTATCACCATCACTTTTCTCTTTACCGGTTTTCTTAGTTCGATCCTTTTGGTAATATCTTGATCTAGTAGAATAAAAGCTTTTAGTATGATCTAGTTTGAGTTTTGCTTTATGATCCTTCTATGTAATCGAGTCCGTGAGCTATATATAATAAAGATTAGTGTTGAGTCAAGGGCTTGATTATTTTGCCATGATCCTAAGTGAATAAAAGAAAAGAGAAATAAGTAAAAAAGGGAAACAAAGAGATCATATGGATCTTATGGAGAGTAATGAGCTCACATAGAAAAAGTATGATGAATAAAAGTTGTTGAGAGTTGACAAACATAGCTTTAGTCATCATTGCAATTAATAGGAAGTAATAAAGAAAGAGAGGTCTTCACATATAAATACACTATCTTGGACATCTTTTATGATTGTGAGCACTCATTAAAATATGACATGCTAAATAGTTGACGTTGGACAAGGAAGACAACGTAATGGGTTATGTTTTCTTACATCTGAGATAAATTATATTGTCATGGATCATCCAACATGGTTGAGCTTGCCTTTCCCCCTCATGCTAGCCAAATTCATCGCACCAAGTAGAGATACTACTTGTGCTTCCAAATACCCTTAAACCAGTTTTGCCATGAGAGTCCACCATACCTACCTATGGATTGAGTAAGATCCTCCAAGTAAGTTGTCATCGGTGCAAGCAATAAAAATTGCTCTCTAAATATGTATGACTTATTAGTGTGGGAGAAAATAAGCTTTATACGATTGTGTGATATGGAAGAAATAAAAGTGATAGACTGCACAATAAAGGTCCATATCACAAGTGGCAATATAAAGTGACGTTCTTTCGCATTAAGATTTTGTGCATCCAACAATAAAAGCGCATGACAACCTCTGCTTCCCTCTGCGAAGTGCCTATCTTTTACTTTTATCTCCTACCTTGCATAAGAGTCATGGTGATCTTCACCCTTCCTTTTTACATTTTATCCTTTGGCAAGCGCAGTATGTTGGAAAGATCCTGGTATATATGGCTAATTGGATGTGAGTTTTCATGAACTATTATTGTTGACATTACCCTTGAGGTAAAATGTTGGGAGGCAAAACTATAAGCCCCTATCTTTCTCTGTGTCCGATTAAAACTCCATACCCATAAGTACTGCGTGAGTGTCAGCAATTGTGAAAGACTATATGATAGTTGAGTATGTGGACTTGCTAAAAAGCTCTTATATATTGACTTTACCCTATGTTATGATAAATTGCAATTGCTCCAATGGCTGAGATTATAGTTTGTTAGTTTTCAATGAAGTTTACGATTCATACTTGTGATTGAATTATTACTCTAGCATAAGAAATCATATGACAAGAATTATGTAAGTTGCTGTTCTAAGAATGATCATGATGCCCTCATGTCCGTATTTTATCGACACCTCTATCTCCAAACATGTGGACATATTTTTCGATCTTGGCTTTCGCTTGAGGACAAGCCAGGTCTAAGCTTGGGGGAGTTGATACGCCCATTTTGCATCATGCTTTTATATCGATATTTATTGCATTATGGGCTGTTATTACACATTATGTCACAATACTTATGCCTATTCTCTCTTATTTTACAAGGTTTACATAAAGAGGGAGAATGCCAGCAGCTGGGATTCTGGGATGGAAAAGGAGCAAATATTAGAGACCTATTCTGCACAGCTCCAAAAGTCCTGAAACTTCACGGAAGTCAATTTTAGAATATATAAAAAATACTGAGCGCAAGAAGTTCACCAGGGGGGCCACACCCTGCCCATGAGGGTGGGGGGTGCGCCCTACCCCCTTGGGCGCGCCCCTACCTCGTGGGCCCCCTGGTGGCCATCTTTTGCTATATGAAGTCTTTCGATGAGGAAAAAATCATAAGCCATCTTCTCGGACGAAACTCCGCCGCCACGAGGCGGAACCTTGGCGGAACCAATCTAGGGCTCCGGCGGAGCTGTTCTGCCGGGGAAACTTTCCTCCGGGAAGGGGAAATCATCGCCATCGTCATCACCAACGCTCCTCTCATCGGGAGAGGGCAATCTCCATCAACATCTTCACCAGCACCATCTCCTCTCAAAACCCTAGTTCATCTCTTGTATCCAATTCTTGTCTCCAAGTCCGGGATTGGTGCTAGTAGGTTGCTAGTAGTGTTAATTACTCCTTGTAGTTGATGCTAGTTGGTTTATTTGGTGGAAGATCATATGTTCAGATCCTATATGCATATTAATACCCCTCTGATTATGAACATGATTATGCTTTGTGAGTAGTTACGTTTGTTCCTGAGGACATGAGAGGTCTTGCTATTAGTAGTCATGTGAATTTGATATTCGTTTGATATTTTGATGAGATGTATGTTGTCTCTCCTCTAGTGGTCTTATGTGAATGTCGACTACATGACACTTCACCATTATTTGGGCCTAGAGGAAGGCATTGTGAAGTAATAAGTAGATGATGGGTTGCTAGAGTGACAGAAGCTTAAACCCTAGTTTATGTGTTGCTTCGTAAGCGGCTGATTTGGATCCATATGTTTCATGCTATGGTTAGGTTTGCCTTAATACTTTTGTTGTAGTTGCGGATGCTTGCAATAGAGGTTAATCATAAGTGGGATGCTTGTCCAAGTACGGACAACACCCAAGCACCGGTCCACCCACACATCAGATTATCAAAGTACCGAACGCGAATCATATGAATGTGATGAAAACTAGCTTGACGATATTCCCATGTGTCCTCGGGAGTGCTTTTCTCTATATAAGAGTTTGTCCAGGCTTGTCCTTTGCTACAAAAAGGATTGGGCCACCTTGCTGCACTTTATTTACTTTTGTTACTTGTTGCTCGTTACAAATTATCCTATCACAGAACTATCTATTACCACTTATTTTAGTACTTGTAGAGAATACCTTGCTGGAAACCGCTTATCATTTCCTTATGCCCCTCGTTGGGTTCGACACTCTTACTTATCGAAAGGACTATGATAGATCCCCTATACTTGTGGGTCATCAGCCATATCTGCATATGCTAGGCTTGTCAAGTTTAACCCGAGTATTCTGCATGTGCGAAACTGGCTTGCACCCATTGTAGATGAACGTAGAGCTTATCACACCCGTTATCACGAGGTGTCTCGGCACGACGAACTTTGGCAACGGTGCATACTCAGGGAGAACACTTTTATCTTGAAATTTAGTGAGAGATCATCTTATAAAGCTACCACCGAACTAAGCAAAAGAAGATGTATAAAAGATAAACATCACATGCAATCAAAAATATGTGACATGATATGGCCATCATCATCTTGTGCCTTTGATCTCTCCAAAGTACTGTCATGATCTCCATTGTTACCGGCATGACACCATGATCTCCATCATCTTGATCTTTTATCAACGTGTCGTCACATGGTCATTTCACCAGCTATTGCTTTTGCAATTATTGCTATCGCATAGCGATAAAGTAAAGCAATTACATGGCACTTGCATCTCATGCAATAAAGAGACAACCATAAGGCTTCTGCCAGTTGCCGATAACTTCAACAAAACATGATCGTCTCATACAACAATTTATATCTCATCACGTATTGACCATATCACATCACAACATGCCCTGCAAAAACAAGTTAGACGCCCTCTACTTTGTTGTTGCAAGTTTTACGTGGCTGCTATGGGCTGAGCAAGAACCGTTCTTACCTACACATCAAAACCACAACGATAGTTCGTCAAGTTAGTGCTGTTTTAACCTTTGCAAGGACCGGGCGTAGCCACACTCGTTTCAACTAAAGTTGGAGAAATTGACACCCGCCAGTCACCTGTGTGCAAAGCATGTCGGTAGAACCAGTCTCGCGTAAGCGTACGCGTAATGTCGGTCCGGGCCGCTTCATCCAACAATACCACCGAACCAAAGTATGACATGCTGGTAAGTAGTATGACTTGTATCGCCCACAACTCACTTGTGTTCTACTCATGCATATAACATCTACGCATAAACCTGGCTCTGATACCACTGTTGGGGAACATAGTAATTTCAAAAATTTCCTACGCACACTCAGGATCATGGTGATGCATAGCAATGAGAGGGGAGAGTGTGTCCATGTACCCTCGTAGACCGAAAGCGGAAGCGTTAGCACAACGCGGTTGATGTAGTCGTACGTCTTCATGATCCGACCGATCAAGTACCGAACGCACATCACCTCTGAGTTCTGAACACGTTCAATTCGATGACGTCCCTCGAACTCCGATCCAGCCGAGCTTTGAGGGAGAGTTCCGTCAGCACGACGGCGTGGTGATGATGTTGATGTTCTACCATCGTAGGGCTTCGCCTAAGCACCGCTACGATATTATCGAGGTGGACTATGGTGGAGAGGGGCACCGCACACGGCTAAAAGATCTAAGAGATCAATTGTTGTGTCTATGGGGTGCCCCTCTCCTCTGTATATAAAGGGGGGAGGAGAGGGCCGACCAAGGGGAGGAGGCGCGCCCAAGGGGGGAGTCCTACTCCCACCGGGAGTAGGACTCCTCCTTTTCCTATTTGGAGAGGGAGAGGGAAGGAAGAGGAAGGAGGGAGGAAGGAAAGGGGGGGGGGGGCGGCCCCCCTCCCAATTCGGATTGGGCTTGGGGGCGCCCCTCCCTTGCTCCTTTCCCCTCCTTTCCGCTAAAGCCCATTAAGGCCCATATACCTCCCGGGGGTTCCGATAACCTCCCGGTGCTCCGGTATTATCCCGATCTCACCGGAACCATTCTGGTATCCAAATATAGTCGTCCAATATATCGATCTTTACGTCTCGACCATTTCGAGACTCCTCGTCATGTCCGTGATCATATCTGGGACTCCGAACTACCATCGGTACATCAAAACACATAAACTCATAATATAACTGTCATCAAACTTTAAGCGTGCGGACCCTACAGGTTCGAGAACTATGTAGAAATGACCGAGACACGTCTCCGGTCAATAACCAATAGCGGAACCTGGATGCTCATATTGGCTCCTACATATTCTACGAAGATCTTTATCGGTCAGACCGCATAACAGCATACGTTGTTCCCTTTGTCATTGGTATGTTACTTGCCCAAGATTCGATCGTCGGTATCTCAATAGCTAGTTCAACCTCGTTACCGGCAAGTCTCTTTACTCATTCCTTAATACATCATCCCGCAACTAACTCATTAGTTGCAATGCTTGCAAGGCTTAAGTGATGTGCATTACCGAGAGGGCCCAGAGATACCTCTCCGACAATCGGAGTGACAAATCCTAATCTCGAAATACGCCAACCCAACAAGTACCTTCGGAGACACCTGTAGAGCACCTTTATAATCACCCAGTTAGATTGTGACGTTTGATAGCACACAAAGTGTTCCTCCGGTAAATGGGAGTTGCATAATCTCATAGTCATAGGAACATGTATAAGTCATGAAGAAATCAATAGCAACATACTAAACGATCAAGTGCTAAGCTAACGGAATGGGTCAAGTCAATCACATAATTCTCCTAATCTTGCAATCATGTTAATCAAATGACAACTCATGTCTATGGTTAGGAAACTTAACCATCTTTGATTAACAAGCTAGTCAAGTAGAGGCATACTAGTGACACTATGTTTGTCTATGTATTCACACATGTATTATATTTCCGGTTAATACAATTCTAGCATGAATAATAAATATTTATCATGAAATAAGTAAATAAATAATAACTTTATTATTGCCTCTAGGGCATATTTCCTTCAATATATGCCTTGTGTGTTGCATCTCATTCTTGGATTACTTGCTCCTATCATATGCTTGGTTGCAACAATATCATTTCTTCACATATGCCATGTCCCATTGCTTGTCACATGCTTGACTTGATTGCCTCATGCATGATGAACAATTGCTCTTTCTATTGTGTTGAGTGCGACACTATATTCACTACACCATATGCACGTTATGCTTGGATTGTCTTGCACTTGACCCATGTGTTTAGACACTTCATTTTATTTGGTGTTGTGAATGCTTCTTATGCCTACCATAGACCTTTCATTGAGCGCTTTGCACATGCTTGCTATGACTTTGAGGTAGATGCTTATTCTCTTGTTACACATATTTGCATCACTACCTCACATTTACATGCTTGTCCCCATGATATCTTTGATTGTGCTCAATTGATATGTTTTGCACTAACGCTAACAACATTTGTTTTTCCAAGTGTTTGTTATCCTTACTCCTTTTGAAGGAATCACAAGATAGTGCGACATTGGAGAGGGCCCATTCCGAGCTTCAAGATGACAAGTACTTGGTGAACGTCCACTTCTACATGGCGAAGCCACCTCTTTCCCATGGTGATTTGGTTTTTGATCCGAGGTCGGATCCTTCCCAAGGGAGGGGAGATGATGCGGAGCATCCTATGGACATCACCATGTCAAGAGTCGGTTCAGCGAGTGACACGTGCGACATCTACTTCACATACACAAAGGTGAATCATCTCCTTTACACGTGCTCACTTGACACCTTCGTGGATGGTATACTACTTGACACTCCACTCGTGTGCATGCATAGGTATTGTCGGAACACTAAGAACGACGAGGAGGAGTGCAAGAGCCAAGGAACAACTACACCATCCACGAGGGAAGCCTGGAAGCGACGATGGAAGAAGACGGATTTGCTGAAGCTACAGCGGCCAGACATCCGGGCCAAAGGCCGGACATCCAGCGCCTAGGCAGCCGCGCAAGAGCTGCCCCAACAAACGGCCAACAACCTCAGTGGTCGGACATCCGGCCCGTGTGCCCGGACATCCGACGCCCCGCCAACTCCCGGACATCCGGCCTCTCCCCCGTAAATCCGGCATCGACGACAGAACGCACCAGAAGTTTGGCCACTTCAGCCCGGACATCCGGCCCGAGACCCGGACATCCGACGTCTCCTGAAGCCCCGGACATCTGGCCCCCAGCCCAGACATCCGGCACCTGCGCGTGCACAGCCGGGCCAAAGGCCCATGTATCCCCTACTCACTTACCCCTTCTGTAACATCTCAAATTTTCAATTTGGAATGTTATACATAGATCATTCTTGCATGTCATATTTTATTGCATTTTCGTTCCGCAATCCTCGAAATCCTAAGCAACTCAAGGACTCTCGGAGAGAGTTGGGGAATTTCCCGGTTTTCATATTTGGTTTTTATCAAATAATGAAACGAGGATTTTTGATTTTGATTATTTTTCTCTCGGAAAATATTTCATATTAATATATGAGAGGAGATAATATGACTTCTCCAAAATAATTGAACTACTGGAGGAAAAATATTAAAATCATTTATTTGATTTTATGTGGGGTTTTTTTGCATTAGAAAAATTGCACGTTTTCAAAATTGCATTTTAGGCCAAGAAAATGTTCATCTTGTTCTAAATATTTTAGTTAGACGGAAAAAATTTATTTTGGCATTTTTAGATTTTTATTTTATTTTCTAGGATTTTTTTTCTGTTCGGCGGAATTATTAAAAAAAACGCGCCTAGGCCGACTGGGCCGAAGCCCAGCCGCCGGCCCAACTCCCGCCACCGCCGTCTCCCGCGTAGAGCCGCGCGCGCCGCCGCCGCCGACTCGGACCGGAGTCCGAGCCGGACTCCTCCTCCCCGCTGCCTTGCCGCCTCCTCCAAGCCACCCCTTCCCCCTTATATACCGCCGCCGCCCCCCGCCACCACCACCAAACCCCGCAGCCCCGAGCCGAGCCGCCGCCTCCCGAGCCGCGCCGCCGTTTCCGTGCCTCGTCGCCGCCGCCGCCCCTCGCCGCGCCGCGCCGCCTCGCCCCACCGCCCCGCTAGCCCGTCGCCCCGCCGCCCGAGCCCCGCCTCGCCGGAACCTCGCGGGAGAGGTAACACGCCGTTCCGCCGCCGCCCGGTTTTTTTAGAAACCATTTCAGTTTTTTTAAAACCCTAGTTCGTTTTTTAGATCGGTTCGCCGGTTTTTCCCGGTTCTTCTATTTAGCGGATGTTCGTCCATACGTTCGTTTCAAAGAACGGTTCTCGCTCGTTAGTTACAGATAACGAACGCTCGTTCGTTAGCCTGTTTGTCAGTTTTCTTTTATCGGATTTTTCCACGAATATTCTCGATCGCGATTTCTGATCCGATTTTCGTTTCGGTTTATCTTTTCGCTCGTTAGTCGGAATTAGGCGATTCAAGCGCCTAGATCTTCGTCTCGAGACCCTCTTTCCGCTTAACCAACTTGAACAAGATTTTGTACTGTAAAATTTGACCTTAGTTCAAATTAGTAAACGGATCTTGTTTCCTTCGCCGTTTGAGTTTCGTTGCTCCGTTTGGTTTGGTTCTTTTTGCAAACTGGAGTTCTTAAGTTGAACTTTCCGGTTAGATCTTCTTATTTGAGTTTTACCCGTGTTTCTTTGATTGTTGCTTATGTATGCTATTGTTTGTTTGCGATAGAATTCCCAGAGTGTGAAGCGTGTTATTTGGAGTCTCTAGGTTACGCGGATCATCAGCAAGGCAAGTAACACTTTGATCATATCCCATTATCACCCAGTTTTATGCATTAGTTCCAATCCTCAAACATTGCATGATTAGGATGTCATTAAGTTGTGGGTTGGGAAGTAGTTGATGAGGTAGAACCTATTGCCCTGTTATATTCAAACCCTTGTGAGTTACTTCTACGCGTTGCTTATATTGTTATGCTATGCTCGTAGATGTGGTTTAGGTGAGTGAAATCCATGACAGATGTGAGTTTGTGAATTAATGGTTCAACTTAAGGTGGCAACTTAAATACACGTATGGGTGGATTGAGGCACCTGGAGTACCTAGTGATGCCTGTATTTTTTGAAATCTCGGAGTACCCGTGTGATCTTCCTATGGACCGCTACCCAGGCTCAAAGGGAACTGAGATTATTCATGCTAGAAACTTCCGTGTGCAGCCACAAGCTATTATGGGCTCTAGCATAGTTGAGAAAGTTACGTGAAGCTCTTGAAGAGGTGGATTAGCAGGTAGTGGGTTGTAGGTTTGGTATGGTCTGCCCGGAGTAGAGAGTTAATGGTTCTAAAAGACTGTGTCTCGGTCATCCGTTTCTCAAACACCATGTAGTGCGAGAAATACAACAGAGGTGATCGAGTCTTGTGGGGAAAAGTGCACAAACCTCTGCAGAGTGTACAAACTAATCATGGTTCGCCGTGTCCTCGGTTATGGACAATCTTGAGTATCTAGTAGTTGGAGTATATTAAGTATCTCATCACTCTTAAGTAATATTGTTGGGTTGTTAATCACTTTAATTGGGATTGAGTTGGAGGAACCTTCTCAATGATGTTTCAACTACCACGATAGTAAATTTAAAATCTATTCCTTTGTTGTAGGGAAAAATTTGCTTTACGCAAAACTGTAACCATAGAGATTTCCATCAGCCAAATATGCATGTAGTGATAGCATTATTCTGTTCTTGCTCTACTCTGTTACTTTGCGAGCATATTCCATGTGCTGACCCGTTTTCGGGCTGCAACGTATTATGTTGCAGACTTTTCATACGAGGAGTAAGGTTCATTAGGTCGTTGCCGTGCAGCTTAGTTATGCTGTTGGAGTTGATGGACTCACTTTATCTTCCAAGCCTTCCAATGTTATCGTATTAGATGGCCTTAAGCCATATTTATTGTAATAAGATCTCTTTTGAGACATCCGATGTAATAAGTGTGTGATTGCTACTCTGTTACAAATCCTTCGAGTACTGTGTGTGTCAGCATTACCGATCTAGGGATTACACTGAAGCACAGCGACTTGACCATTTGAGGTTGGGTTGCTACAAAGATGGTATCAGAGCACACGCTGAGTGTAGGACACGACCACTAAGATAAAACCATAGGTCACTCTTCTCTACTCATTTCTGACTCCTCTCCATTTTCTACTCTTTAGGATGGCGGAGATGAAGAACAAGTTTGCACAACCGGAGGAAGAATCACCTTTTGGACGACACTTGAAGGAAGTCACTAGATACTTGAACATTGGAATACCAAGCTTCACCGGGACATACAACGCCACTTTACCAGAAGAGGAGCGATGGATGATTCATGTTCAAGTTCCAGGAAGGACCTTCACGCCAGTCACTAAACCTATAGAATTTTCCTTCGACGCACCAACCTGGAGTTTAGGAAAGAGTATGGCAGCTCACATCACCATGGGACGCATTGGAGAAGTATATCACAAGGATCTTAAGGACACTATCTACCAGATAAGTGGGCGCCGAGAGGAGCAATGGGAGATGATCAGCACCAGGAAGGATAGATCAATTGCAGCTTTCATCCAGGAACTAAACCAACACATTCGACGCCAGGAGAATCAGATGTGCGCAGACATGATAGATTTGAAGAAGGCAAAGACAAGGATCATCGAGCTGGAAGAAGAACTTAAGTCTACACGCGATGGATATGAGGAGGAAATTGCGACACTACTGGAGAAGAATGACGACCTGATTAAGAAGATCGGAATATTCATGGGAGACCCCACTCCAGTAGAAGAAGATGAAGAACCCAAGGAGATTCGTCTGGAGGACTACATCATCATCGACGACACCGACTCCGCCCCTAGTGATGATGACTTTAAAGACGAAGCTGGAGTAGATATCATGGAGTCTTCCACCGATCAAAATTTCTAGATGACCACCCAATGATTAGTAGTATTCCCCCATGTATTCAGTAGTAGTTGAGCACTTTTGCGATAGTTCTAGACCGCTTGTATGCCCTTGCTTGATTGATTGAGTGAAAAGATTGTGTTTGTCTCATGTGCATATGGGTAGTGCCTTCTCATTAGACCTCATTCTATTCTAATATCTTCCATCTAAACCCATCAGATGCCTCCAAGATGTGACCCCGGATTTGCCTTTCGGCCGGAGCTCACTCAGTTGATCCAGCAGCAGAACACCTTGATGCAATTGCTAGTTCAGAACCAGGGTAACAACAACAACAACCTTCCGCCAGTGTCCAACCTAGCCCGTTTTCTAAGGTTACAACCGCTGGTGTTTTCCATTAGCACCGAGCCTATAGTAGCAGATGATTGGCTCCGCGGGATTGGAAGGGAGTTAACCACTGCAGGATGCACTGATGCTGAGAAGGTGCATTTTTCCGCACATCAGTTGGATGGACCAGCAGCATCATGGTGGGAGAATTACACTGTCACCTACCCCATAGCCTTGGTGACATGGGACCAGTTTCAGCAAACTTTCCGTACAGCTCATGTCTCAATTGGAGCCATGAATCTAAAGAAGCGTGAGTTTCGCAACTTACGCCAGGGGAACCGTACTGTGGCTCAGTACGTGGATGAGTTTAGCAAGCTATCTCGCTATGCCCCTGACGATGTGGCCACAGATGCCACGAAGCAGGAGAAATTTATGGAAGGGTTGAATGATGAGATGAGTATGCAGTTGATGGTAGCAACCTTCAACAACTACCAGGAGTTGGTGGATAAGGCTCTTATGATAGAAGGGAAGCAGCAACAGATTGAGAGCCGTAAGAGGAAGTATGGACAAGGGAGGTATAACTCAGGAGCTCAGCAGAAGCCTCGCCTAACCCCAAACTCGGGAGGACTTGTTCATAACCATGGAGGTCATAACCACACCGAAGGAGGATCGCATAACCACAATGGTACTAAGAATGGGAATGGGAACGGAGCCAATAACAATCAGAACCGCCCCAATCCAGCCACACCCGCCAAAAGAGATCTAAGTCACGTTACTTGCTTCAAGTGCGGGAAGACTGGACACTATGCCATGGAGTGCCCTGAAGGAAAGAATGGAAATGGAAATGGGAGCGTTGGGAAGAAGCCCAATCCATTCAACAAAGGACAAGTGAACCACGTTAACGTGGAGGAGGTTGAAGAGCAGCCGGACGCGGTAATAGGTAAGTTTTTGGTTAAGTCATTTACCGCTCTTGTTCTATTTGATACTGGTGCATCGCATTCATACATATCAAGGGGATTCATGGATAAGTTTAAATTACCAACCCAAACCCTTAGGATCCCTCTCTTAGTGAGTTCACCTGGAGCAGAGTATATGGCTAGTCAATGGTGCGACCAGATACCCCTAACCATTGGCACCCATGTTTTTCCGTCCGACCTAATTATCTTGGAGTCACAAGGATTGGATGTGATATTAGGCATGGACTGGATGTCAAAGTATGGAGGAAGTATTGACTATGCTAGTAAGTCGATTTATCTCACCACCCCAGAGGGAAAAAGGATTAAGTATGTATCTAGGCATGTGCCTAGGAGGAGCCAAGTGAATACCCTCACAGGAGTTGTTCAGGAGTAAGTGCCTGTAGTGAGGGATTACCCGGATGTTTTCCCAGAGGAGTTACCAGGCATGCCACCGGATCGAGACATCGAGTTTTTGATAGAGCTACTGCCAGGTACCGGGCCAATAGCCAAGAGACCCTATCGGATGCCCGCGAATGATCTGGAGGAAATTAAGAAATAGATCAAGGAGTTATTGGAGAAAGGTTACATTCGAAGGAGTTCATCACCTTGGGGAGCCCCAGTGCTTTTGGTTGAGAAGAAGGATAAATCCCTAAGAATGGTTGTTGATTATCGGGCCTTGAATGAAGTGACGATCAAGAACAAGTACCCACTGCCGATGATCAATGATCTATTTGATCAGCTGCAAGGAGCTAAGGTGTTTTTGAAGATCGGTTTGCGATCGGGGTACCATCAGTTGAAGATTCGAGAGAAATATATACCAAAGACATCATTCACCACGTGTTACAAATTATATGAGTATACGGTCATGTCGTTTGGACTGACCAACGCCCCTGCCTATTTCATGAGCATGATGAACAAGGTATTCATGGAATATTTGGACAAGTTTGTTGTGGTGTTTATTGATGATATTATGGTATACTCGAAGAATGAAGAGGAGCACATGGAGCATTTGCGTTTAGTTCTCGAGAAACTCAGGGGACATCGGTTGTATGCCAAGTTCAGCAAATGCGAGTTCTGGTTGAAGGAAGTCGGATTCCTCGGACATGTTATATCAGGAGAAGGTATAGTAGTAGATCTTAGCAAGGTTCAGTCAGTCACTGAATGGTTAGCACCCACTTCAGTTAGCGAGATCCGCAGTTTTCTTGGACTCGCAGGATACTATCGGAGATTCATTGAGAATTTTTCCAAGATTGCGAAGCCAATGATGGAGTTATTGAAGAAGGATACCAAGTTTAAATGGACGGAAGATTGTGAGGCAAGTTTCCAGGAGTTGAAGAAATGTTTGACTACAGCCCTAGTGCTGACACTGCCAGATATACATAAGGATTTCCAAGTGTATTGCGATGCCTCTCGCTTGGGACTTGGATGTGTGCTTATGCAGGACGGAAGAGTTGTTTCGTATGCCTCGCGACAACTAAAACCTCACGATTTGAATTATGCCACGCATGATTTGGAGGTAGCAGCCGTAGTGCATGCATTGAAGACTTGGAGACATTACCTTATTGGAAACCATTGTGATGTGTACACGGATCATAAGAGTTTGAAGTACATCTTCACACAGAAGGAACTGAACCTTAGGCAGAGGAGATGGTTAGAGCTTATAAAGGATTATGACATGAAGCTGCACTATCATCCAGGAAAGGCCAATGTCGTAGCAAACGCTTTGAGCCGGAAGAGTTATGCTAATATCCTTGCAAGTAAGGGAGTGCCAAAGGAGTTAGCAGAGGATATCATGGAACTTCGATTAGAGATTGTTTCTAGAGGTTTTGTTGCAACAATGGAAGTTTAGTCGACATTGTTGGGTAAGATTCGGGAAGCTCAGAAGGATGACAAAGATCTTGCCGAGATAAAGGAGAAGATGAGAAAAGGAAAGGCCAAAGGTTTTCGTGAGGATGAGCATGATACCTTATGGTTTGAGGACCGGATATACGTGCCCAATAACACAGAGATCAGAAAGTTAATACTACAGGAGGCCCATGACTCACCATACTCAATACACCCCGGAAACACCAAGATGTACTTGGATTTGAAGGAACGTTTCTGGTGGATGGGTATGAAGAAGGATATTGCCGAGTATGTAGCCGTATGTGATGTATGTCAGAGAGTGAAGGCAGAGCATCAAAAGCTGGCAGGATTGTTACAGCCTATGTCGATACCCGAATGGAAGTGGGATAAACTTGGCATGGACTTCATCACCGGATTGCCCAGGACCAAATCAGGATATGATTCCATATGGGTAGTAGTTGATCGCTTGACCAAAGTGGCTCACTTTATCCCAGTGAAAACCACTTATACAAGTGCGAAGTTGTCCAAGATATATATGTCCAGGATCGTATGTCTGCATGGAGTTCTGAGGACCATCGTATCAGATAGAGGAACCCAGTTTACCTCAAAGTTTTGGCATCAGTTACACCAGACCTTGGGAACAAGACTAGAGTTCAGTACACCGTTTCACCCGTAGACGGATGGACAGACAGAGAGAGTCAATCAGATTCTGGAGGACATGTTGAGAGCCTGTGCGCTAGATTATGGATCTAGTTGGGATGGCAATTTGCCTTACGCAGAGTTCTCATACAACAATAGCTACCAAGCCAGTTTGAAGATGGCACCGTTCGAAGCCCTGTACAGACGAAGGTGCAGAACCCCGTTAATGTGGGATGAAGTAGGAGACCGACAGTTGTTTGGACCAGACTTGATCAAGGAGTCTGAAGAGAAAGTTAAGCTGATTCGTGATAGACTCAAGATTGCTCAGTCCAGGAAGAAGAGTTATGCAGACTCGAAACGCAAGGAGGTAACCTATGAAATTGGAGATAGAGCATATCTGCGAGTATCCCCCTTGCGAGGAGTGAAACGTTTTGGTGTCAAAGGAAAGTTAGCCCCGAGATTTGTAGGATCGTATCATGTTTTGGAACGGATGGGAGAAGTTGCCTACAAGTTGGAGTTACCTGAAGGACTGTGAGGAGTTCATGATGTGTTTCACGTTTCACAGTTGAAGAAGTGTCATGCTGATATGGCCGATATACCGCTAAGAGATACAGTACCCTTGGAGGCGATTCAGTTGGACAGTGATTTGTCTTATGAGGAAAAGCCAGTTAAAATTCTTGAGTTTGCCAGCCGAGTCACCCGCAGCAAGGTTATCAAGTTTTGCAAAATTTAGTGGAGCCACCATACCGAGGATGAAGCCACCTGGGAACGAGAGGACGATCTACGCAAGGACCACTCACACCTATTTTCTAGCCAACCCGAATCTCGAGGGCGAGATCCATCTTAAGGGGGGTAGGTTTGTAACATCCCAAATTTTCAAATTGGAATGTTATACGTAGATCATTCCTGCATATCATATTTTACTACATTCGTTCCACAATCCTCGAAATCCTAAGCAACTCAAGGACCCTCGGAGAGAGTTGGGGAATTTCCCGGTTTTCATATTTGGTTTTTATCAAATAATGAAACGAGGATTTTTTATTTTGATTATCGTTCTCTCCGAAAATATTTCATATTAATATATGAGAGGAGATAATATGACTTCTCCAAAATAATTGAACTATTGGAGGAAAAATATTAAAATCATTTATTTGATTTTATTTGGAGTTTTATTTGCACTAGAAAAATTGCACGTTTTCAAAATTGCATTTTAGGCCAAGAAAATGTTCATCTTATTCTAAATATTTTATTTAGACGGTGAAAATTTATTTTGGCATCTTTAGATTTTTATTTTATTTTCTAGGATTTTTTTCTGTTCAGCAGAATTATTAAAAAAACGCGCCTAGGCCGACTGGGCCGAAGCCCAGCTGCCGGCCCAACTCCCGCCGCCGCCGTCTCCCGCGCGGAGCCGCGCGCGCCGCCACCGCCGACTCGGACCGGAGTCCGAGCCGGACTCCTCCTCCCCGCCGCCTTGCCCCCTCCTCCAAGCCACCACTCCCCCCTTATATACCGCTGCCACCCCTCGCCACCACCACCAAACCCTGCAGCCCCGAGCCGAGCTGCGCCGCCGCCTCCCGAGCCGCGTCGTCGCTTCCGCGCCTCACCGTCGCCGCTGGACCACCGTCGTCGCCGCCCCTCTTGAAGAAGTTACGTGAAGCTCTTGAAGAGGTGGATCAGCAGGTAGTGGGTTGTAGGTTTGGTATGGTCTGCCCGGAGTAGAGAGTTAATGTTTCTGAAAGACTGTGTCTCGGTCATCCGTTTCTCAAACACCATGTAGTGCGAGAAATCCAACAGAGGCGATCGAGTCTTGTGGGGAAAAGTGCGCAAACCTCTGCAGAGTGTACAAACTAATCATGGTTAGCCATGTCCCCGGTTATGGACAATCTTGAGTATCTAGTACTTGGAGTATCTTAAGTATCTCATCACTCTTAAGTAATATTGTTGGGTTGTTAATCACTTTAATTGGGATTGAGTTGGAGGAACCTTCTCAATGATGTTTCAACTACCATGATAGTAAATTTAAAATCTATTCCTTTGTTGTAGGGAAAAATTTGCTTTTCGCAAAACTGTAACCATAGAGCTTTCCACCAGCCAAGTATGCATGTAGTGATAGCATTATTCTGTTCTTGCTCTACCGTGTTACTTTGCCAGCATATTCCATGTGCTGACCCATTTTCGGGCTGGAACGTATTATGTTGCAGACTTTTCATACGAGGAGTAAGGTTCGTTAGGTCGTTGCCGTGCAGTTCAGTTATGACGTTGGAGTTGATGGACTCACTTTATCTTCCAAGCGTTCCGCTGTTATCGTATTAGATGGCCTTAAGCCATATTTATTGTAATAAGATCTATTTTGAGACATCCGATATAATAAGTGTGTGATTGCTACTCCGTTATAAATCCTTCGAGTACTGCGTGTGTCAGCATTACCGATCCAGGGATGACACTGAAGCACAGAGACTTGACCGTTTGAGGCTGGGTCGTTACACCTTCGTGGCCTTAGACTATATATACTCCTCCACCTCCTCCTAGTTAGGGTTAGCAAAGGATTAGCTCATTTGAGATATAGCTTTGCTCATCCATTACGGATCTACTCCACGAGAGAGACCGCGGCCCCTCTACGGAGAAGATCCCCCTTGGATTCAAGACCCCCTCTTGGGTGGCCCCCTTCAAGACCTCCTCATGGAGATGAACCTTACCTTGTACCTTTCCCTTTGTTGGTCATGTACCTTGTGGATCTTGTGTGTTTGATTGTCTAGTGGATGTGTGATTGGACTTGTTCTTGAGTGTTTTCCCCTTGTGATTTCTCTCCGTTCTTCCCCGTGTTCTTCGTGTTCTTACGTGGGATCCTTTCCTTTCGTGAAAGATCGGCCATATAGGGTTCCACCCTACATCATCGGTGGGGCCGATTTTGGTAATAAGCAAAACAGAGAGTTGGTCAGGCAAACTTGGTGGGACCGATAGCTTATCTCGGTGGGACCAAAATAATTACAATAGGTAACAGAGAGTTTGTGAGCCCATCTTGGTGAGACCGAGATCCCATCGGTGAGACTGAATTGATTAGGGTTTCTGGCAGTGGCTATGTCAAGTGAACTCGATGGCGCCGGATAGAATATTTCGGTGGGGCCGAGTTTTTAATTTTGATTTGGGACATATGTGGATATGAGAAAGTGGTTGAGGGCTTCGGAGCATATTACTAAGCACTTTGAGCAAGCAAGCCATTGAGCAACACCTCATCCCCTTTCAATAGTATTGGCTTTCCTATGGACTTAATGTGATCTTGGATCACTAAAATGAAAATGTAGAGTCTTGAGCTTTTGAGGTTGTTGAACTTGTATGAAATATACTAGATAAAAATATTAGTCCAACAAGAGATATGTTGACATTAATTACCAAAACCACCCAGGGAGGACTTGTGCTTTCAATCTCCCCCTTTTTGGTAATTGATGACAACATACATCAAAGCTTTAGATAAAGATATAGAGAATAGCAAGTAAAACTTTGGAAGAACATGTAACATGCATAGGCTCCCCCTACATCTATGAAATCATGTAACTATGGAATACAAGAGCATGTGAATGCATAGACATGACAAAGCAAGCAATGAGTTACATGTATCTTGGCTATATGCATCAGAGCAAATGATGTGGATAGAGGAAATGTAGCTTCATGTTCATGATTCCTTCTTGCAAACAATATGTACATCAACAAGAGATCATCATGCACATAAATGTGATGCGTATACTTACCTTGTGGTCTTGAGCTGGCTTAGGAAGAGATGAACCTAAGTAAACAAGGTTAGATAACACACATTCTTCTACTAAACATAGCAAGAACTGCAAACCACAAGAGTACCAAGATTGGGATGACATGTAGAGAATGAGCACTAGGTACTCCTATTGGATATAGACATGTCCCCAAGGATAAAGACATGCAATGAATTTAATATTTCCTTCCCTTAGATGTCTTTCTCCCCCCCGAATCTTATATTGGATAATGGGAGAAAATAGGGAAAAGAGAATCAAAGCAGGACAAAAACAGAGCACAAAAACATAACACAAACTTAACAAGTCTTTCCCCTATAAAGACACGTGACTTCTCTCCTCTTGAACACCAAGCATCTGGGTCTCTGGGTCTCTCTCTCTATTTGATTCGATTGAGCATTCATTCTCCCTTTGAAGTACTCTCCCCCTTTGAAGTAGTTAAGCTTTGATGTGATCTCTCCCCCCTTTGACATCAATTTCCAAGAAGGGATCTTTTGGATTGTGAGTCAAATAGATTTGGTCCTTGAGTCATAGAGCAAAGTAGCATATAGAATGTGATGCTGGTAGAGGACAAGAATCATTTAGTGGAGCTAGAGTAAAAATGCAGGATGCAAGTAGCAAATTGTCTTCTCTGTAGTGAAATCGGTAACACCGAGTTGTATTCTTCGATGGCACCGAAATGGTTTGGTTTCACCAAAAGCTACAGACTGGTGTGACCGAGTTCAACACAGAGAGAACATTTGTCACGTCAGCTCACTAGGCAAAAAAAGATCTCACAAAGATTTGCAAGGAATTAACTGAAGGATTTGCAATGGATTGGATGCCAGGAATGCAGAACAAAACAAAGAAAAAGAAAAGAAATCTAGATGAAGGGAAACAAATATGCAAGATACAAATGCAAGAATGCATATAAACACTAGAGAACTTCATCTAGAATTGGTCGGCGACAAAGTCACCTATGTTAGAGTATATTGACTGAGGAGTCAAGTGAGAACACTTGATAGTAGGTCATACTCATCGTTTAAGCTCAAAATGGGGTTACCATTTTTCGTTTAAGCATTTGATGTATTCGCATCTTGTTGAGTTGCTTTGACCCATGACTTGGGGTAAAGCTTCTCTATGATGGAATAACATACCTTAGGTGGTGGTGTTGAACTTGATCATGTAGTTGAACTTGTGTGGGATGCTCAAGGTTGTTGTAGCTCATCAAAGATTGGGAGCACCACTTATAGTTTGAGTTCATCTACCTACATGGGTTAGTCTTACAAGGAAGAGCACTTGTGTATCCAAATTGACAATCATGAATTTGATTCCAAATGAAATTTGATATATAGAAATGGTCAAAGGATATGTTGAAAGGTTTCATGCTTCCTTGTCTTCAACCACCATATTGTAGAGACTTGGTGATGTAGGGATTGCTCAAGATGTGAGTGATTTGCAATCTCATAGATTTTGATTCATCCAAGTACCTACAAGGGTTAGATTGCATGCAAGGGTGCAAATATATCCAAAACATATGATCATCATCATAAGAAAAACATCAAGGATTAGTCAAAGGCTCATGCCTTGCATGTATCCAAATGGAGTTTCTACTCCAAGTTTGAAGCATCAATGATGTTCAATTCACCTCTCAAACGGCAAAATACTTTCCCATCAAGCGGTTTGGTGAATATATCCGCCAATATCTTATCGGTACGAACATGCTTAAGATCAATGTCCCCTTTAGCAACATGATCTCAAATGAAATGATGATGAACTTCAATGTGCTTAGTTTGAGAATGTTGCACGGGATTATGAGCAATGTTAATAGCACTTTCATTGTCACAAAGCAATGGAACATGTTCACATAGATCCCATAATCTTTAAGAGTTTGGGTCATCCAAAGTAATTGAGCACAATATGAAACGGCGGCAATGTATTCCGCTTTGGCGGTGGATAAGGATACCGAGTTTTGTTTCTTGGAGGACCAAGACACAAGAGATCTACCAAGAAATTGGCAAGTACCCGAGGTGGACTTTCTATCAACCTTGTCACCGGCATAGTCCGAATCGGAGTAGCCAACAAGATCAAAAGAACACCTCTTAGGATACCAAATGCCAAATTTTGGTGTGTGTATTAGGTATCTCACTATCCTTTTCACAACCTTAATATGACATTCTTTGGGGGCCGCTTGATATCGTGCACACATGCATACACTTAGCATGATATCGGGATGAGAGGCACATAGATATAATAATGAACCAATCATAGAGCAATAAACCTTTTGGTTAACCAGTTTGCTATCCTTGGTCAAGTCAAGATGTCCACTAGTAGGCATGGGGGTTTTCATACCTTTGGTTTCTTGCATGTTGAACTTCTTGAATAAGTCCTTGGTGTACTTTCTTTGAGAGACAAAGGTGCCTTCCTTAGTTTGCTCGATTTGCAAACCAAGAAAGAACTTGAGTTCACTCATCATATACATCTCAAACTTATCCAACATTAGCTTCCCAAATTTTTCACTAAAATGAGGGTTAGTCGAACCAAATATGATATCATCAACATAAATTTGGCACACAAATAATTCACCATTAACCCTTTTATTAAAAAAAAGAGTAGAATCAATCTTTCCAATCTCAAAGCCTTTTTCAATAATGAACTTGGTCAAACATTTGTACCACGCTCTAGGAGCTTGTTTAAGGCCATAAAGAGCTTTGTGAAGTTTGTAAACATGATCAGGTTTCTTAGGATTAACAAAGCCAGGAGGTTGTTTAACATAAACTTCCTCCTCAATTTCACCATTTAGAAAAGCACTTTTAATGTCCATTTGGTATAAGGTGATATCATGATGATTGGCATAGGAAAGTAAGATGTGGATGGACTCAAGTCTAGCAACGGGGGCATATGTCTCACCATAGTCCATGCCTTTGACTTGAGTGTAGCCTTGGGCGACGAGACATGCTTTGTTGCGAACTACTTGTCCATCTTCGTCTTGCTTGTTGCGAAACACCCATTTGGTACTGATGATGTTGTGGTTGTTGTCAGGCTTCTCGACCAATGTCCACACTTGGTTTCTCTTAAAGTTGTGTAGCTCTTTGTGCATGGCATTTATCCAATTCGGATCTTCCAATGCTTCTTCAACCTTCATAGGTTCAATGCTAGAGATGAATGAATAATGTTCACAAAAATTAGCCAAATGAGTTTTAGAGCGAGTGATTCTCCTGGTTTGGATATCATTGAAGATTTGTTCGACGGGATGGTCTCTTGAGACTCTTGCTCGAACTCGTGGGAGCTTTTGTTTGGGTCGAGGTGGAGCATCTTCTTCATCATCTCGTTCTTCTTCTTGGCCTTCTTCGTTGTTGACGTTGTCGTTCTCTTGTCGAGGTGGATAAGGAGGTTGATGAGGTTCATCTTGGTGTACTTCCTCGTTTTCTTCATCTTGGCGTGTTCCACTTGTGGATGCTTCCATGTCAACTCTTGGTTCACCTTGTCGTGAGGTAGAAGCTTCCACTTGGACGGACGAGGTACTCTCCTTCACCTCCGTTGGACGAATCTTGCCAATAGACAAGTCTTGGATTGCTTCCCGAGTGTCTTTGTCTCCTACATCAATTGGCAATTGCTCTACTCGCGAGCCGTTAGATTCATCAAACTTCACATCTACCGTCTCTTCAACCTTTTGGGTGAAATTGTTGTTGACATGGTAAGTGTGAGAGTTTGAGCCATAACCAAGTAGGAAACCCTCATGAGATTTAGGAGCAAATTTAGAACGATGATGCTTATCAAGAATGTAGCACTTTGAGCCGAATACTCGAAAGTATCCAACTTGGGGTTTGTTACTGGTGAGAAGCTCGTATGCCGTCTTGCCGAGTAGCTTGTGAAGATACAAGCGATTTGTTGCATGACAAGCTGTCTCAACCGCTTCCGCCCAAAAGTGTTTTGGCGTCTTGTACTCATCAATCATCGTTCTCGCCATCTCAATAAGAGTCTGGTTCTTCCTCTCAACAACTCCATTTTGTGGAGGTGTGTACGTAGCCGAGAACTTGTGTGAAATCCCTTCTTTGTCAAGAAAGGTATCCACATTTGCGTTCTTGAACTCCGTTCCATTGTCGCTTCAAACCTTCTTGATCTTCACTTCAAATTGATTTTGGGCCTTCCTAGCGAAGTTCTTGAAGATCTTTTGGACCTGCAATTTATCATCAAGAAAGAACACCCACATAAATCTTGACAAATCATTGACTATTACTAGACCAAATGAGTTACCACCAAGACTTTTGTAGGCATTGGGACCAAAGAGATCCATATGAAGTAGCTCGAGCGGTCTTCTCATGGTCATGATGTTCTTCACAGGATGACTTCCTCCAACTTATTTTTCGGCTTGACAAGCATTGCACAATCTATCCTTGTCAAATGTAACATCTTTTACTCCAAGGATATGATCACCTTTAATAAGCTTATCAAGATTTCGCATGCCCACATGACCTAATCTTCTATGCCACAACCAACCTTTAGAAGATTTAGCAATTAAGCAAGTTCTAGGCTGAGCCTTTTTAGTGAAACCAACAATGTAAAGATCACCTCTACATAAACCGGTAAAGACCATATTGTGGTTATCTCTATGAAACACTTGGCAATCTACTTCAGTAAATAGGACATTGAAACCAAAGTCAGCAAGTCTAGATACGGAAAGTAGATTATATCCAAGAGATTCAACGAGCATAACATTTTGTATGGAGCTATCATGTGAGATGGCCACCTTACCAAGGCCAACCACCTCACCCTTTGAGTTGTCACCAAAAGTGACATACTTCCGAGGGCCGTCGTTTGCAGCAAGCTCACAAAACATATCCTTGTCTCTGCTCATGTGATCGGTACACCCACTATCAAGAACCCATTCCTTTCCTCCAGCCGTGTAGCCGCGAATATTAGCCTTAAGACCAAAGTGTCTCATAGACTCATCGAGATCGAAGTCACTATCACCATCCTCATCATAGTGTCCATGTTCAACATCGTCTTGTGATGGATCAATTCCTAGAGAGGGTAATTCATTAGATAAATGGTCATCACAATAGTCATCTTTATGAATTCTAATGGCTTCTGAGATGATATTGCTAATGATTCCAACATCTCCTTTGGCACGCGTAAGATTATTAAGCCCAAACAGACAGTCACCAAATTTGGGATCATTGGAACTCATCTTACTCAAGGCAATAGACTTATGAAGAATTTCGTCCAAGTTTTGCAAGGAAAAGTTTAGAAATCATTCCTCAAGAAATCTCCATATGGTGTAGGCACAATCAAGAGCAGGCAAGCTAGCAAACAAGTTTCTAGGCAATCCTCTAGTGATTAAATTGACAGTTCTAAGATTACGGATCATGTCAATAGACTCATCAAGGGTAGGATGCAAAGGATCAACATGAGGTGCACAAGGGCTAGTAATATACTTGTTCAAATGATATTCATTGAAAATCTCAAGCATCTCAATTTTCCACTCATGAAAGAACTCTCCATCAAGTATAGGCACTCTACGTCTAAGACTCCCCAACGTAGACCCATCCATCTTCCTCCAAAGGTGTTTAAACCAAAGCAATGGAGACCAAAGCTCTGATACCAATTGAAAGGATCAAGAAGAGGTGTCTAGAGGGGGGTGAATAGACTCTTAGCAAAGAAAAGTAGCAGTTTTTAATTTCTTTAAGTTAAGGTGGAGTTTTAGCAGAAGTTTAACCATTCAGAATACATTCAAGCAAGCATGGCAAGAGTATATGAGCAGCGGAAAGTAAAGCATGCAATTTGCAAGAAAGTAAAGGGATGGGATTGGAGTGTGCAAACACAATTGGAGACTCGGAGATTTTTGGCGTGGTTCCGATAGGTGGTGCTATTGTACATCCACGTTGGTCTCCAACCCACGAAGGGTAACGGTTGCGCGAGTCCACGGAGGGCTCCACCCATGAAGGGTACATGAAGAAGCAACCTTGTCTATCCCACCATGGCCATCGCCCACGAAGGACTTGACTCACTAGGGTAGATCTTCATGAAGTAGGCGATCTCCTTGCCCGTACAAACTCCTTGGTTCAACTCCACAATCTTGACGGAGGCTCCCAAGTGACACCTAACCAATCTAGGAGACACCACTCTCCAAAAGGTAATAGACGGTATGTTGATGATGAACTCCTTGCTCTTGTGCTTCAAATGATAGTCTCCCCAACACTCAACTCTCTCTCACAGATTTGGATTTGGTGGAAAGATGATTTGAGTGGAAAGCAACTTGGGGAAGGCTAGATATCAAGATTCAAATGGTTTGAATGGAATATCTTGGTCTCAACACATGAGTAGGTGGTTCTCTCTCAGAAAATGAATGCTGAAGTGTAGGCACATTCTGATGGCTCTCCTTACTAATGAAGGAAGGGTGGATGGGTATATATAGCCTCCACACAAAATCTATCCATTACACACAATTTACCAAACTCGGTGGGACCGAATCAGAAAACTCGGTCGGACCGATTCAGTTCATAATGTGACCGTTAGGCATTTCAAGGGGACTGATTTGGTCAACTCGATGGGACCGATGTGCTAGGGTTAGGGTAAAACCTCATCTCGGTTTGACCGATTACACAAACTCGGTGGGACCGATTTTGGTAATAAGCAAAACAAAGAGTTGGTCAGGCAAACTCGGTGGGACCAATTGCTTATCTCGGTGGGACCGCAATAATTACAACAGGTAACAGAGAGTTTGCGAGCCCATCTCGGTGAGACCGAGATCCCATCGGTGAGATCGAATTGATTAGGGTTTATGGCAGTGGCTATGTCAGGTGAACTCAGTGGCGCCGGATAGAACATTTTGGTGGGGCCAAGTTAGACTTTTGATTTGGGACATATGTGGATATGAGAAAGTGGTTGAGGGCTTTGGAGCATATCACTAAGCACTTTGAGCAACGCCTCATCCCCTTTTAATAATATTGGCTTTCCTATGGACTCAATGTGATCTTGGATCACTAAAATGAAAATATAGAGTCTTGAGCTTTTGAGCTTGAGCCAATCCTTTGTTCTTAGCATCTTGCAGAGGTTCCATATCCTCTTGTCCAAGCCACTCCACTTGTTGAACTTGTTTGAAATATACTAGATAAATATATTGGTCCAACAAGAGATATGTTGACATTAATTACCAAAACCACCTTGGGAGCACTTGTGCTTTCAATTTATCATGATATAAGGAAATATAAATAACAACTTTATTATTGCCTCTAGGGCATATTTCCTTGAGTCTCCTAGTTGCACTAGATTCAATAATCTAGATTACATAGTAATGATTCTAACACCCACGGAGTCTTGGTGCTGATCATGTTTTGCTCGTGGAAGAGGATTAGTCAAGGGGTCTGCAATAGTCAGATCCATATGTATCATGCAAATCTCTATGTCTCCCTCCTTGACTTGATCGCGGATGGAATTGAAGCGTCTCTTGATGTGTTTGGTTCTCTTGTGAAATCTGGATTCCTTCGCCAAGGCTATTGCTCTAGTATTGTCACAAAAGATTTTCATTGGACCCAATGCACTAGGTATTACACCTAGATCGAATATGAACTCCTTCATCTAGACTCCTTCATTTGCTACTTCCGAAGCAGCTATGTACTCCGCTTCACATGTAGATCCCGCCACGACACTCTACTTGGAACTGCACCAACTGACAGCTCCACCATTCAATATAAATACATATCCGATTTGTGACTTAGAGTCATCCAGATCAGTGTCAAAGCTTGCATCGACGTAACCATTTATGACAAGCTCTTTGTCACCCCCATAAACAACAAACATATCCTTAGTCCTTTTCAGGTATTTCAGGATGTTCCTGACCGCTGTCCAGTGATCCACTCCTGGATTACTTTGGTACCTCCCTGCTAAACTTATAGCAAGGCACACATCAGGTCTAGTACACAGCATTGCATACATGATAGAACCTATGGCTGAGGCATAGGGAATGACTTTCATATTCTCTCTATCTTTTGCAGTGGTCGGGCATTGAGTCTGACTCAACTTCACACCTTGTAACATAGGCAAGAACCCTTTCTTTGACTGATCCATTTTGAGCTTCTTCAAAACTTTATCAAGGTATGTGCTTTGTGAAAGTCCAATTAAATGTCTTGATGTATCACTATAGATCTTGATGCCAATATATAAGCAGCTTCACAGAGGTCTTTCATTGAAAAATTCTTATTCAAGTATCCTTTTATGCTATCCAGAAATTCTGTATTATTTCCAATCAACAATATGCCATCCACATATAATATTAGAAATGCTACAGAGCTCCCACTCACTTTCTTGTAAATACAGGCTTCTCCAAAAGTCTATGTAAAACCATATGCTTTGATCACACTATCCAAGCGTATATTCCAACTCTGAGAGGCTTGCACCACTCCATAAATGCATCGCTGGAGCTTGCACACTTTGTTAGCGCCTTTAGGATCGACAAAACCTTCTGGTTGCATAATATACAACTCTTCTTTAAGATATCCATTAAGGAATGCAGTTTTGACATCCATTTACCAAATTTCATAATCATAAAATGTGGCAATTGCTACGGGTGAGAAGGTCTCATCGTAGTCAACTCCTTGAACTTGTTGAAAACCTTTTACAATAAGTCGAGCTTTGTAGACAGTAACATTACCGCCAGCGTCAGTCTTCTTCTTAAAGATCCATTTATTCTCTATGGCTTGCCGATCATCAGGCAAGTCAACCAAAGTCCACACTTTGTTCTCATACATGGACCCATCTCAGATTTCATGGCCTCAAGCCATTTTGCGAAATCTGGGCTCATCATCGCTTCCTCATAGCTCGTAGGTTCGTCATGGTCTAGTAACATGACTTCCAGAACAGGATTACCGTACCACTCTGGTGCGGACCGTACTCTGGTTGACCTACGAGGTTCGGTAGTAACTTGATCTGAAGTTTCATGATCATCATCGTTAACTTCCTCACTAATTGGGGTAGGAATCACTAGAACTGATTTTTGTGATGAACTACTTTCCAATTCGGGACAAGGTACAATTACCTCATCAAGTTCTACTTTCCTCCCACTCACTTCTTTCAAGAGAAACTCCTTCTCTAGAAAGGATCCATTCTTAGCAATGAATATTTTTGCCTTCGGATCTGTGATAGAAGGTGTACCCAACAGTCTCCTTTGGGTATCCTGTGAAGACACACTTCTCCGATTTGTATTTGAGCTTATCAGGTTGAAGCTTTTTCACATAAGCATCGCAGCCCCAAACTTTAAGAAACGATAGCTTAGGTTTCTTGCTAAACCATAGTTCATATGGGGTCGTCTCAACGGATTTAGATGGTGCCCTATTTAACATGAATGCAACCGTCTCTAAAGCATAACCCCAAAATGATAGCGGTAAATCGGTAAGAGACATCATAGATCGCACCATATCCAATAAAGTTGGGTTACAACGTTCGGACACACCATTATGCTGTGGTGTTCCAGGTGGCGTGAGTTGCGAAACTATTCCACATTATTTTAGATGAAGACCAAACTCATAACTCAAATATTCACCTCCACGATCACATTGTAGAAACTTTATTTTCTTGTTACAATGATTTTCCACTTCACTCGGAAATTCTTTGAACTTTTCAAATGTTTCAGACTTATGTTTCATTAAGTAGATATACCCACATCTGCTCAAATCATCTATGAAGGTTAGAAAATAACGATACCCGCTGCGAGCCTCAACACTCATCGGACCGCATACATTAGTATGTATTATTTCCATTAAGTCAGTTGCTTGCTCCATTGTTCTGGAGAATGGAGTCTTAGTCATCTTGCCCATGAGGCATGGTTCGCAAGCATCAAGTGATTCATAATCAAGTGATTCCAAAAGCCCATCAACATGGGGTTTCTTCATGCACTTTACACCAATATGACCTAAACGGTAGTGCGACAAATAAGTTTCACTATCATTATTAACTTTGCATCTTTTCGCATCAATATTATGAATATGTGTATCACTACAATCGAGATTCAACAAAGATAGACCACTCATCAAGGGTGCACGACCATAAGAGATATTACTCATATAAATAGAACAACCATTATTCTTTGATTTAAATGAATAATTGTCTCGCATCAAACAAGATCCAGATATAATGTTCATGCTCAACGCTGGCACCAAATAATAATTATTTAGGTCTAAAACTAATCCCGACGGTAGATGTAGAGGTAGCGTGCCGACGACAAATCACATCGACTTTGGAAGCATTTCCCACGCGCATCGTCACCTCGTCCTTAGACAATCTTCGTTTAATCCGTAGCCCCTATTTTGAGTTTCAAATATGAGCAACAGAACCAGTATCAAATACCCAGGCGCTACTACGAGCATTAGTAAGGTACACATCAATAACATGTATATCAAATATACCTTTCACTTTGCCATCCTTCTTATCCGCCAAATACATGTGGCAGTTTCGCTTCCAGTGACCAATCCCTTTGTAGTAGAAGCACTCAGTTTCAGGCTTAGGTCCAGACTTGGGCTTCTTCCCTGGAGGAGCAACTTGCTTGCTGTTCTTCTTGAAGTTCCCCTCCTTCCCTTTGCCCTTTTCTTGAAACTAGTGGTCTTGTTAACCATCAACACTTGATGCTCCTTCTTGATTTCTACCTCCACAAACTTTAGCATTGCGAAGAGCTCGGGAATCGTCTTTTCCATCCCTTTCATATTATAGTTCATCAGGAAGCCTTTATAGCTTGGTGGCAGTGATTGAAGAACTCTGTCAATGACACTATCGTCAGAAAGATTAACTCCCAACTGAGTCAAGTGGTTATGGTACCCAGACATTCTGAGTATGTGTTCACTGACATAACTATTCTCCTCCATTTTGCTTGAAATATTAACTTCAACTCCTGGAACATCTCATATGCTCCATAACATTCAAAACGTCTTTGAAGTCCCGATTCTATGCCGTAAAGCATGGCACACTGAACTATCGAGTAGTCATTAGCTTTGCTCTGCCAGACGTTCATAACGTCCGGAGTTGCTCCTTCAGTGGGTCTTGCACCTAGCGGTGCTTCCAGGACGTAATTCTTCTATGTAGCAATGAGGATAATCCTCAAGTTACGGACCCAGTCCGTCTAGTTGCTACCATCATCTTTCAACTTAGCTTTCTCTAGGAATGCATTAAAATTCAAGGGAACAGTAGCACGGGCCATTGATCTACAACAACATAGATATGCAAAAACTATCAACTACTAAGTTCATGATAAATTAAAGTTCAATTAATAATATTACTAAAGAACTCCCACTTAGATAGACATTCCTCTAGTCATCTAAATGATCACGTGATCCATATCAACTAAACCATGTCCAATCATCACGTGAGATGGAGTAGTTTTCAATGGTGAACATCACTATGTTGATCATATCTACTATATGATTCATGTTCGACCTTTCGATCTCAGTGTTCCGAGGCCATATCTGCATATGCCAGGCTCGTCAAGTTTAACCCGAGTATTCTGCATGTGCAAAACTGGCTTGCACCCGTTGTATGTGAACATAGTGCTTATCACACCCGATCATCACGTGGTGTCTCAGCACGATGAACTGTAGCAATGGTGCATACTCAGGGAGAACACTTATACCTTGAAATTTAGTGAGGGACCATCTTATAATGCTACCGCCGTACTAAGCAAAATAAGATGCATAAAGGATAAACATCACATGCAATCAAAATATGTGACATGATATGGCCATCATCATCTTGTGCCTTTGATCTCCATCTCCAAAGCACCGTCATGATCTCCAACGTCACCGGCTTGACACCTTGATCTCCATCGTAGCATCGTTGTCGTCTCGCCAACTATTGCTTCTAAGACTATCGCTACCGCTTAGTGATAAAGTAAAGCAATTACATGGTGATTGCATTTCATACAATAAAGCGACAATCATAAGGCTCCTGCCAGTTGCCGATAACTTTTACAAAACATGATCATCTCATACAACAATTTATATCTCATCACGTCTTGACAATATCACATCACAACATGCCCTGCAAAAACAAGTTAGACGTCATCTACTTTGTTGTTGTAAGTTTTACGTGGCTGCTATGGGCTTCTAGCAAGGACCGTTCTTACCTACGCATCAAAACCACAACGATTTTTCATCAAGTGTGATGTTTTAACCTTCAACAAGGACCGGCCATAGTCAAACTCGATTCAACTAAAGTTGGGGAAGCAGACACCTGCCAGCCACCTGTGTGCGAAGCACGTCGGTAGAACTAGTCTCATAAACACATTCATGCAATGTTGATTCGGGCTGCTTCATCCAACAATACCGCCGAATCAAAGTAAGACGTTGGTGGTAAGCAGTATGGCTATTATCGCCCACAACTCTTTGTGTTCTACTCGTGCATATCATCTACGCATAGACCTGGCTCGGATGCCACTGTTCGGGAACGTAGCATGCAATTTCAAAAAAAAAATCCTACGATCACACAAGATCTATCTAGGAGATGCATAGAAACGAGACGGGGAGAGTGTGTCCATGTACCCTCGTAGACCGAAAGCGGAAGCATTAGGTTAACATGGTTGATGTAGTCTAACATCTTCACGATCCAACCGATCCAAGTACCGAATGTACGACACCTCCGTGTTCAACACACATTCAACTCGATGACGTCCCACGAGCTCTTGATCCAGTAGAGGGTCGAGGGAGAGTTCCGACAGCATGACAGCATGGTGACGGTGATGGTGAACTGATCCGCGCAGGGCTTCGCCTAAGCACTACGACAATATGACCGGAGGAGTAAACTGTGGAGGGGGGCACCGAACACGGCTAAGAAACAACTGTTGTGTCTTTTGGGTGCCCCCGCCCCCGTATATAAAGGGGGGAGGAGGAGGTGGCTGGCCCAAGGGGGGCGTGCCAAGGGGGGAGTCCTACTTGGACTCCCAGTCCAAGTAGGATTCGGCCCCTCCTCCTTCCAACCAATGGAAAGGGGAAAGGGGAAGGGAGGGAGAAGGAGAAGGAAAGAGGGGGCCCGCGCCCCCTCCCCTTGTCCAATTCAGATTAGGAAAGGGGGGGGGCACCACCTCTCGGGGCCTACCTCCTCTCCTCCGCTATGGCCCATTAGGCCCATTAACTTTCTCGGGGGGTTCCGGTAACCTTCCGGTACTCCCGAAAATCCCCGATCTTCTTCGGAACCATTCCGGTGTCCGTATATAACCTTCCAATATATCAATCTTTACCTCTCAACCATTTTGAGACTCCTCGTCATGTCCGTGTTCTTATCTGGGACTCCGAACAAACTTTGGTCACCAAAACACATAGCTCATAATACAAACCGTCATCGAACGTTAAGCGTGTGGACCCTACGGGTTCGAGAACTATGTAGACATGACTGAGACACATCTCCGGTCAATAACCAATAACGGAACCTGGATGCTCATATTGGCTCCTACTATTCTACGAAGATCTTTATCGGTCAAACCGCATAACAACATACGTCATTCCCTTTGTCATCGATATGTTACTTGCCCGAGATTCGATCATCGGTATCCTCATACCTAGTTCAATCTTCTTATTGGCAAGTCTCTTTACTCGTTCTGTAATGCATCATCCCACAACTAACTCATTAGTCCCATTGCTTGCAAGGCTTATAGTGATGTGCATTACCGAGAGGGCCTAGAGATACCTCTCCGACACATGGAGTGACAAATCCTAATCTCGACCTATGCCAACTCAAAAAACACCATCGGAGACACCTGTAGAGCATCTTTATAATCATCCATTTACGTTGTGATGTTTGATAGCACACAAAGTATTCCTCCGGTATTCGGGAGTTGCATAATCTCATAGTCAGAGGAATATGTATAAGTCATGAACAAAGCAATATCAATAAAACTAAACGATCATAATGCTAAGCTAACGGATGGGTCTTGTCCATCACATCATTCTTTAATGATGTGATCCCGTTCAACAAATTACAACACATGTCTATGGTTAGGAAACTTAACCATCTTTGATTAACGAGCTAGTCAAGTAGAGGCATACTAGGGACACTCAGTTTTGTCTATGTATTCACAGATGTACTAAGTTTCCGGTTAATAGAATTCTAGCATGAATAATAAACATTTATCATAATATAAGTAAATATAAATAACAACTTTATTATTGCCTCTAGGGCATATTTCCTTCAAATACCACCTACACACACAAAAGTAAATACTTGCACCCAATGTGGGCAAGAGGGTTGTCAATCCCCTTGATCTCGTTACTTGCAAGAATTAATTCCGATAGTGATAGATACATAAAGTAAATTGAAAAAAAACTAAAAGAAATAAAATTGCAGCAAGAGTATTTGGGATTTTATATATGATAAAAGTAGTCACCGGGGCCTAGTTTTCACTAGACGCTTCTCTCTTGAACACATAGCATACGGTGAGTGAACAAATTACTATTGGGCAATTGACAAAAAAACACGTAGTTATCATGATATTCAAGGCAATGATCATGTATATAGGCATCACGTCCAAGACAAGTAGACCGACTCCTATCTTCGTCTACTACTATTAATCCACCCATAGACCGCTATCCATCATGCATCTAGGATATTAAGTTAATGAAAACAGAGTAACGCCTTAAGTAAGATAACATGATGTAGTCAAAGTAAACTCAACTAATATGAATAAACCCCATCATTTTACCCTTAATGGCAATAATACAAATACGTTTCTTATCCCTTTTTGTCACAGGAATAGAGAACCGCAAGATTGAACCCATCACAAAGCACCTCTCCCACTAAATATAAATCAATCTAGTTGGCCAAACCAAACGGACAGATCGGAGAGAAATACAATGCTATAACAATCATTCATAATAAAGTTCAGAAAAGACTCTATTACTTCTCATAAATATTCATACCATAAACCCACAATTCATCGAATGCCAACAAACACACCGCAAAAGAAGATTACATCGGATAGAACTCGAAGAACATAAGGAGAACATTGTATTGAAGGTCAAAGAGAGAGAAGAAGACATCTAGCTACTAGCTATGGACCCGTAGGTCTGTGGTGAACTACTCACGCATCATCGGAAGGCAGGGAGGATGATGTAGAAGCCCTCCGTGACCGATTCCCCCTTCGGCAAAGTACCGGAAAAGGCCTCTAGGTGGGATCGCGGAAGAACAGAAGCTTGCGACGGCAGAAAAAATGTTTCAGGTGGTTCTCTGGTATATTGGGAATATTTAGGAATTTATAGAGGTGGGATTAGGTTAAGAGGTGCCACGAGGGGCCCACAAGCTCAGGGGGCGCCCCTGGGGCACGCTGATACACCCATTTTGCATCATGTTTTCCTACTGTTATTTATGATGTTTTTTATCAATATAATACTTTGTGGTGCAGTTCTAATGCCCTTTCTCTCTTAATTTGCAAGATTTATATGAAGAGGGAGATTGGCGGCAGCTGGAATTCTGGACCTGAAGAAGCTATGTCAGAGATACTTATTTCTACACAACTCCAAATGAGCTGAAATTTCACGGAGAACTATTTTGGAATATATAAAAAATACTGGAAGAAAAAGGTAGTAGAGGGGGCCTACCAGGTTCCCACAAGGCACCAGGGCGGGCCATCCTCCGTGGCCCATCTTTTGGCATATAATCCCATTTTCCCTAGGCAAAATAAGGAGAGGACTTTCAGGACGAAACACCGCCATCTCGAGGTGGAACCTGGGCATGAGCACTTTTTCTTTCTGGCGGAGCGATTCCATTGGGGAAACTTCCCTCCAGGAGGGGGAAATCAAAGCCATCAATGTCACCAACAACCCTCTCATCATGGGAGGATCAATCTTCATCAACATCTTCACTAGCACCATCTCATCTCAATCCCTAGTTCGTCTCTTGTATTCAATCTTTGTGTCAAAACCATAGATTGGTATCTGTGGGTTGCTAGTAGTGTTGATTACAGCTTGTAGTTGATGCTAGTTGGTTTATTTGGTGGAAGATTAAATGTTCAGATCCTCGATGATATTGAATACCCCTCTAATCTTGAACATGGATATGATTTGTGAGTAGTTACTTTTGTTCTTGAGGAAATGGGAGAAGTCTTGTCATAAGTAATCATGTGAATTTGGTATTCGTGCGATATTTTGATGATATGTATGTTGTTACTTCCTTTAGTGGTGGCATGGAACGTCGACTACATGACACTTCACCATCTTTGGGCCGAAGGGAAGGCATTGTGGAGTAGTAATTAGATGATGGGTTGCTAGAGTGACAGAATCTTAAACCCTAATCTATGTGCTATTCCTTAAGGGACTGATTTGGATCCATATGTTTCATGCTATGGTTAAATTTATCTTAATTCTTCTTTCGTAGTTGCGGATGCTTGCGAAAGGGGTTAACCATAAGTGGGAGGTTTGTTCAAGTAAGAACAACACCCAAGCACCGGTCCACCCACACATCAAATTATCAAAGTAGCGAACGCGAATCAAACAAATATGATGAAAATGACTAGATGAAATTCCCGTGTTTCCTCAAGAGCGCTTTTCTTATTATAAGAGACCATTCCGGCATGTCCATCTCTACAAAAAGGACGGGCTACCTTAATGCACCTTTGTTACTGTTACTACTTATTGCTCGTTACAAATTACCTTGCTATCAAACTACTTGTTACCGATAATTTCAGTGTTTGCAGAAAGAGAGAAGTTCATATTACAACCCTGAACTACCATCAAAGACTAAGACACCACCCTAAAACCATTCACTTTATAAGACCTTTCAAAATCGGACAAAACTCAACCCTCAACCGGTTTTGACCGGTTTGGACCATTGACTGCCTAGTCAGCTTGCCACGTCACCCACCCACTAACCTAGTCCTATATTTTTCTATCCTCACCCACCCACTAACTGGTTTTGACCGTGGCCTCGAATTTCCCTCTCAGATATGACCGACATGGTATCCATGGCGCATGACCTCAACGAGATTCGGCGGCACGCCATCCATGGTGGGATTGAGGGGAGCTCCACCGGCTCCATCGTCCTCCCCCGCTGTGTGGTGGCTAGGCGGTGTTCGTGTAGTGTCATGGCCATGCAGTGTGCTAGGTGGTTGCCATGCGGCTTGCACGCGTGTTGTCCTGCAAGGATGCTTGCTCACTGGCGATTATTGATGTGGAATTGTGCTTGAGTGCTTGGACGACGCCCCGCCATAGTTCGCGCCATGGACGCAAGCTCCCGTCCATGTGATGTGTACTAGTGCACACGTGCAATATGCCATATTGCCATGTATTATTGTTTGTGGTGCCGTGATCTTTCTAGCGGAGCTAGCTCCGGCTGGCAGCATGCGTAATCTAGCTCCGGCTAGGCGCGTGCGTGGTCGCTCCGGCTTGACCCATCTCGGTTTTGTGCCTGGCCGCTGTGGTGTACTTTGCGTGTTGTACTGCGTGAATAATTTGCGTAGGTGGTGACATGGCGGTTGACTAGATGTTGCCTGGGCGTTTGACTAGTCAAAACTAGTCAACACATGGTCAAAACCGGTCTAGGGTTGATTTTTGTCGAGTTTTCAAAGTTAAAGGCTGTAAAGTGAATAGTTTTGAAGTTCAGGGTTGTATCTTAAACTTTGGTGGTAGTTTGGGGTTGTAATATAGACTTCTCTCTTGCAGAAAATACCTTGCTGAAAACCGTTGTCATTTTTCTTCTGCTCCTCATTGGGTTCGACACTCTTGTCGGTGTCAAAACCGGCGGATCTCGGGTAGGGGGCCCCGAACTGTGCGTCTTAGGTCGATGGTACAGGAGATAGGGGACACAATGTTTTACCCAGGTTCGGGCCCTCTCTGTGGAGGTAATACCCTACGTCCTGCTTGATTGATCTCGATGAATATGAGTATTGCAAGAGTTGATCTACCACGAGATCGTAATGGCTAAACCCTAGAGGTCCAGCTTGTATGGCTATGATAATGTCTATCCTCCGGACTAAGTCCTCCGGTTTATATAGACACCGGGAGGATCTAGGGTTACACAAGGTCAGTTACAAAGAAAGGAATCTACATATTTAGTTGCCGAGCTTGCCTTCCACGTCAAGGAGAGTCCCATCCGGACACGTGTGTAGTCTTCGGTCTTCGTATCTGCACAACCCATCAGTCCGGCCCATGGCTAATAGGCCGGACGCCCGAGGACCCCTTAGTCCAGGACTCCCTCAGTAGCCCCCAAACCAGGCTTCAATGACGATGAGTCTTGGGTCTTCGTATCTACACAACCCATCAGTCCGGCCCATGGCTAATAGGCCGGACGCCCGAGGACCCCTTAGTCTAGGACTCCCTCAGTAGCCCCCGAACCAGGCTTCAATGACGATGTGTTCGGCGCGCAGATTGTCTCCGGCATTGCAAGGCGGGTTCCTCCTCCGACAACTTTCAAGTAACATATTCGGTTTTTAATTCAAGGCCACGCCCCTAGGCTTTTGTGCATCGATGACTTCAGCCACCACGCGTCGGGCGAATGCAGACAGTCAGGGTATCCTTTTGCAAATAACACCCTAGCCATGCGAGAAAGAGCGTCTATTTAAGGAGATTGGGTCTCAGATCCATTCGGCATCATACGAAGAAAATCCTCAGAGATTGCCAGGAAAGACCATTCCAACATGGCCAACATTCCTAGCTCCTCCTCCCGTTCCAACCCGGAGAAAGGTGAGTGGGAGAGGTGCTTCATGTCCCACAGTCGATTAGCGAAGTTGCAAACGCAGGGATTTCTCCCCCCCTACGGATCTGGTCCCTGTTCGACCAGGGTTGGCTTCCTTCAACGGCAAAACCCAGGCAGAGGATTTCCCCTATCCTTCCACGGGGGAACGAGTGTGCTTCGTCCCCTATCTGCTAAGGGGTATGGGATTTCCAATTCACCCATTCCTCCGAGGGCTTCTGGAGTACTATGGCCTCCAGCTACCCAATTTTACCCCAACCTCCATCTTGCATATTGTGGGCTACGCCGCTTTTATGCGAATCATTCCTGGGTTGTGAGGCCCATTTTGATCTGTGGAGAAGACTGTTTTGTCTTGTCCCGCGCAACCACGAGGGATCGATATTTGAAGTGGGCGGGGCCAAAATATGGCGCATTGCTGAGACCGGATACCTATCTGGCACACCGAAGAAAGCTTCCGAAGAGTGGACCTCTGAATGGTTTTATATTGACGACGTCGCACTTCCCGACCCAGTCCGGATGGGCCTCCCCGAATTTTCAAGTGCTCCGTTGAAGAAACACCATAGTTGGCGTCCTCGAAGCCTCGAGGAAGAGGATAGCGCAGAGATCAGTCTGCTGCTGGGCAAGACCAAGATGCTCACCTAGTCCATATTGTCAATAGTCGAGGTAATGGCGGTCTCCATAACACGGGCGGTCCAACCACTCCAATATAGAGGGCTACCCATGTGGCATTTCAATGGGGAAGACGACGCCTCCTGCTACGGTTGGAAGGGCCCGAAGACTCTTGCCGCTCTGGCCAAAATACTGGCCGAACTGTATAAAGGGGAGCAGGAGGAGTTCGCCCGTCTCCAAAATCGAGATGGGTTTTCTATGTACAATTCTCCTACCTGGGTAAGCTCTAACTCCACTATTCGACCCCTCTCCTGAATTATTTTTGAAGGGTGATATCTTATTCGTTCATGATAGGAATGGCGAAAGGCTGTCGAGGGGATCCATGACCCTGCCCCTTAGCCGGAGAATCACAATCGAGATCTCGACCCCGGATATGAGGAAGATCCATACATATTCATGGAGCTCAAAGATGGAGTTTTCTATCAGACGAGTTATGACGGCACGGATGTACCCATCATCGCTGATTACCCCGGCCTCCTTCCTGTTTCGCACGTAAGTAATCAGGAGACACTTTGTCCGAGAGGGTTTTCTCATTCTTCCTCACTCACCGCACTATCCTGTGCTCATAAGGGGAGGCGTTTGGTGTGTCGTGCTGCCCCGGGGCCATCTCTAGAGAGAGCGGCTCCCACGTCGGGCAGGCCTTCGAAGAGGAAGGAAAACAAAGATACGGTCGGGCCTTCCTTAAAGAGGTATGGGTTTGCAACTATGCTCTTTTTAGTAGTCGCGTCCAGTTGTGACTTATATATTCATTTTGTATCAGGGAAAAGGCTCGACGGACTGTGTCCGGGGACCCGACCAGTCGTACTCCTGATCACCAGGGTTCGGTCCCAGCCGAAGAGACGGGGCCCGATATGGGAGCGTCGCCGGACTCTCCTTCTGCCGAGGGTTCATAAAATATGTCTGTCACCAATTCGGAAGTGGAGAGCGATATGAATCACCGGCGTTGGAGGGCCGTTTTACGAAATCCCCGCTTCTCAAAAGAGGCGTTCGGTGCCTTCAGCTGGGCTAATGCATACATCCGAGCTGCTCGAGATGGGCTTAACCAAGCCACCGAGCAACATTTGAAAGATGTGCAGGTAAGTTTACCTTGTCCAAATTTGATAACCATGTGCTCGTAGCCCCCGAGACTTGAAGCAGTTGGGACAAATGTTTTAAGGATCATTGTATAACCAGGTTCTTACGGAGAAGAACGACCTGCTAGCCCAAGAGCTGGAGCAGTGCCAGACGCGGCTAACTGCTGCTGCCACCGAACTGGAAAAGCTCAAGAAGGCGTCCTCTGGTAATATTTCCCTCCATTGAGAAACCAAAAAGAAAAACTATACGCCAGCTGTATTGCAACAGCTGCTTGTCTCATAACAGGGTCACCGGACCAACTGGGAGAGGAACTGAAGGCCGCTCAAACAAGCAAAAAAGAGGCGAAGAGACAACATGCCGTAGGTGAGTGTGTTCTGACCTGAGTCAGAGAGGAGAAAAACAAACTCTAGGATTCAAACATAAAACTGGGCGAAGAACTGAAAGATGTGCGAGCTCAGCTAGCCGACTCTGTGAAGGAGAACAAAAAGCTGCGAGGCGGCATATTCAGTATGTGGCCGAATTTACCTTGTAATAGTTTGGGGGTACAATTAGCTGATATAGCTGTGATTGCAGGTATGTTGACGGGCCGTCCTGAAGAGGAGGCGTCCGGATCATCAAGTGATCTTCTGCAAGGGCTGTCGCAGTTACACGAGCAAGCTCGGCAGGCAATGCGGAGTGTAGCCAAGGCCTTATGGCCATCCGCCTCCCCTCTAGGGAGTATGGAGAAGCTTGTAGAGCTGTTCAAGGAAGCATGACGGCGTATCCGGCTGTGGAAGATATCAGCCTGCCGAGAGGGTGCGCGAGAGGCTTGGGCCATGGTAAAAATGCGGTATGCCAAGCTGGATCCGAATCACATGGCCCGGGTCAGACCGCTAGGGTCAAATGGGGAAGAAATTCCCGTTAGTTTAGTATATGAACAAGTAGAAGTAGCCGCCAGATATTCCCAGCAGGATTGTAAATTAGACCGCCTGCTGGACGGCATAGAGGAGGAAATTTTTGAGTCGTGGTGACTATGTACTTTCCCTGACATATGTGATTCTAGTTGGATTATAAAAACAATTGTCATGGCCGACCTTTTTTGCTTCGACCTCTAGACCCAAAGGTGCGGAGTGTTTCCGAATACCCTAGCAGTAGAATATACCGGGGTATGCATGGGTACCAGGTGTAGGGGTCATAATTACTTGAATAGACAATGTATATCTGGCTAGTTATGTTATATTACATTATGTAAGAAACATCTTCTAGAGAGAATAGTTTCGTTAAGGGTTCCTTTCCCTGGGTGTGCATGCGTTTATTGTGCATGTCCGGACTGTGATTGAAAAAATCACAGATAAGTAACTTCTGGGGTTTCACAGTGGAGTGAATGCGGAAACGTCTTTAATTCACCGACCGAATATTCCCTTAAGAACGCTAGCTTTCGGCTTCACCCAGTCTGAGGTACACATCCGGATGACCCGGCAGTAACAATCGCAGAGGTGCTCCCTTTATGCCCTATCCGAACTAACGGGAACGTAGGGCATAAGCACAGGAGCCAGGCAACCCAGCTTGGCCAAAACTTAAGTCATATCGATGCATATAATGGTGAAGAAAAGGTACATATGAGAAGAATGCATATGTGGTGAGCTTGATGCTCGAAGGATAATAGCAAGCTTCTGTACAAGAAGCCCCCAGGTATAGTGAATGTACATATTTGGAGATGTACGCATCACGGGAGCATGGTTTGGCCGTACTAAAGCCGTAGGGATAAAGAACAAAACAAAACGAGATAAAAAACAAAAAGAGAGAAAAAATAACGGTAATAACAGGAGGAAGGAGACGAACACAGAGTTCGGCGCTAGGCATATAATCGTCGGAGTCTGGCCGCATTCCAGGGGTTCGGCTCCAAGTGATTGTCCGATGCATCGCGCAAGCGGTACGCTCCTCCAGTGAGAACTTCGTCAATGATGTAGGGACCCTCCCACTTGGGCTTGAGTTTGTCCTTTTCTTCTCCGGCAGGCATAGAACGAGTTCACCAACGTTATAAGTCTTGGCTCGCACTTCTCTGCTTTGATGCCTGCGAGCCTGCTGTTGTTAAAATGCGGAACGGGCTTTTGCGACGTCGCGCTCCTCCTCCAGGGCATCTAAGCTATCCTCCCGATCAAGCTCGGCCTCTCTCTCTTCGTACATGCGCACTCGAGGTGAGTCATGAATAATGTCGCAGGGTAACACTACTTCCGCACCGTACACCATGAAGAAATGTGTATATCCAGCAGTGCGGTTGGGCATGGTCCGCAACCCCCAGAGTACGAAGTCAAGTTCCTCCACCTAGTGCTTGTCCGATTCTTTCAAAGACCGCACTAGTCTAGGTTTGATGCCGCTCATAATAAGACCATTAGCCCATTCGACTTGACCGTTTGTCTGCGGTTGATAGACAGAGGCATAATCGAGCTTAATGCCTAGATTAGCACACCAAGTTTTCACTTCATCGGCTGTGAAATTAGAGCCATTATCGATGATGATACTGTGTGGAACACCATAACGGTGTACCATGTCGGATATGAAATCTATTACCGACCCCGCCTAAGCCGTTTTGACTGGTTTCGCCTCTATCCACTTAGTGAATTTATCTACCATGACCAGCAGATACTTTCTCTTATGGCTTCCTCCTTTAAGGGGTCCGACCATATCGAGTCGCCAGACCGCAAAGGGCCAAGTGAATGGGATTATTTGTAAGGCAGTGGGGGCATATGGCTTTGGTTGGCGAAGAGTTGGCATCCAATGCAATGTTGGACGAGGTCCTGTGCATCTGCTCGGGCCGTTGGCCAATAAAATCCCGTACAAAAGGCCTTGCTAACAAGGGCCCGAGCTGCGGCGTGGTGACCATCGAGTCCGGCGTGAATTTCCGCCAAGAGCTATCGCCCCTCTTCCTCGGAGATACATCTTTGAAGAACTCTGGTAGCGCTCTTCTTATAGAGCTCTCCGTTATGAACCTTGTAGGCCTCCAAATGCTGGACAATGCAGCGGGCCTCATTCTGATCCTCGGGAAGCTCCTTCTTATTAAGGTAGGCCAGGAATGGTTCAGTCCATGGGGAAATGACTGCCATAATGAGAGGGGTCGAAGGTGTTATTTCGGTGGTTGAGCCTCCGATGATATCGGTTGTGTTCGGATCCGGACTAGTGTTGCCACCCTCCCCCTGCCACACCACGGATGGCTTAAAAAACCATTCCAGAAAAATGTTGGGTGGGACGGGGTCGCTCTTAGCGCCTATGCGAGCAAGAACGTCCGCCGCTTGATTACTTTCTCAGGCCACATGATGGAACTCGAGTCCCTCGAACCGAGCTGACATTTTTAGGATGGCATTACGATAAGCTGCCATCTTCGGGTCTTTGGCATCGAAGTCTCCATTTATTTGAGATATTGCGAGGTTGGTGTCGGCGTTCTGGGAATGGGGGTCCCCAGACTTGCCTGCCTGCGGCCTACGGCGTGGCTCGAATGGGGGCCCAACATGGCCCATCTTCATCAAGCACAAGACTCAAGACCCTCGCGAGGGGCCAAGCCTCGCGAGGCGGACGACACGGCGCATCCTCAGGCGCAGCCTCCTCAGGCTGGCTCGCGAGGAGACGGAGATATCAAGGCGGGGTACCTCGCGAGGTGTCGGTGACGCAAGCCGTGATGATCGAGGGTGCCAGGCGGGCGCCAGCGCGCGCAGCATCCTTCTTTCCTCTTTGGTGCAAAGGGGGCAAGCGCATCCACGGAGTACCGAGGCATCAGGCAAAGGTTGCCATTTCGGTGCAACAAGACCAGGACCAAGCGGACTACGAGACGGAGGTCACCATGGAGCCCAGCGCGGCGTCACCGCAGAGCCTTTCACAGGCGAAGACCACCTTTAGTCAGGATAGATGTACTTGCTGTCCCCCTTCAAATTAGCCCGCCATTGTTGGCTCCCTTCCTGCTCAATATTTGGGAAGAGGACCAGGGCCTCTATAAATAGGACCAGCCGCCCACATAGCAAGGGGTCGGTTTTCAGGTGAGAGGGGGATCGAAATCAGAGAGAGAGAGAGAGAGAGAGAGAGAGAGAGAGAGAGAGAGAGAGAGAGAGAGAAGGGCGACTGAACTCCTTAGTTCACCGCCCCAGCCAAGAATAGACCCTCACGAGGCAGTTCTTCCTTGCAGTGTTCATCATCACCAGCCCCAGGAGGCAATCCATCCACCACACACTGGAGTAGGGTATTACACCACAATGGTGGCCCGAACCAGTATAAATCTTGTGTCTCTTGTGTGATTCCTTTAGTAGTTTAGATCTTTGTGAGACGGGGAGGTTGAGGACGTGATCTCCGCGCGCACCCCAGTGTTCGAACCTTAAGGGTCTGCCGGAACCCGAAATCCGACATTTGGCGCGCCAGGTAGGGGTGCGCTGGAATTCGTCTTCCACCACCCCGTTCTCCTGCGACCGTCGCATCCATGTCTGACGCTCGTCGGGCCCGCGCCGAGCGCCGGGCCGCCATCGCTTCTCGCGTCGCCTAGACGGCCCCCGTTGGTGGGCGTCCTCGTCGTTCCCCGTCGCCCGCCGTCAACGCCGCCACCGTCCCGGCGGCGGGCGAGCAGCAAGCATCATCTCAGCACCCGTCCGTGCGGCAAGACGGCCGCACCGCCACTCCATCACTCGCTCCAGCCGGTTCTTCGTCCCGCGCGCTCCGCGCACCCTTGGAGGCTCGAGCTGCGCTCCTAGCGGCAAACGAGCTCCTACGCTACTGCCCTGTCGATGATGTCTACGAGGAGTGGCTCGACCACGCCGCCGAGCTTGTCCGCGCCGCAGGGGGCTCTTCCGCGCCGTCCGTCCCTCTGCGCCACACTCCGCCCCGCGCGGGCAACGAAGCTCCAGAGGCGCACCAGCCGCCTCCCCTCCAAGAAGATACCATGGCTCCAAGGCGCTTGGCCCCTGGGCGGAACCCGCTCCGTCAGGCGCCAGCGCAGCAAGAGCGGAGCTGCCAAGAAGTTCCTCGCCCGCAGGGGGCTGCCAGGGCGCTCCCTGCTCCGGCGTGCCGCGACCCTGCTCCAGCTCCGGCGCGCCAAGACCCCGCCCTGCTCTAGCTGCAGCGCGTGGGGACCCCCAAGACCAAGCTCTCCACCAACCGAGGCCTTTTGTGGCCACCGCGGGCTGCCACGCCTACACCACTGAGCTGTGCAGCGTCGCGTGGCCCGACAAGTTTAAGCCTGGCCTGCCTCCTCGCTACGACGGCACAACCGATCCCGCAGAGTTCCTCCAGCTCTATGAGCTGGGCATCGAGGCTGCCGGCGGGGATGAAAAGGTCATGGTGAACTGGTTCCCCATGGCGCTCAAGGAAGGAGCTCGAACCTGGCTCCTGAATCTGGCTCCAAGCACGATCTCCTCCTGGGACCAGATGCACGCCCGCTTCATCGCCAACTTCCAAGGGACTCACGACCGGCCACCCGCCGTGAGCGACATGCGCCGCATCAAGCAACAACCCGGAGAGACCATGCAAAGGTACATCCAGCGCTTCAACAGCGCGCGCCTCAAGATCCCTAAGGTGTCCGAGGTGGCCATCATCTCTGCCTTCTCCGACGGCGTGCGCGACGTCAAGATGAAGGAGGAGTTGGTGATGCACGAAGACCTCTGCACCTCCCTGGAGCTGTTCAACTTGGCGAACAAGTGCGCCAGGGCTGAGGAGGGACGTCTCTCCCTCCTCGAGTTGCCTTCCGCGGACCCAGAAGAGAAGAAGCCCAAAGCCAAGGACGCGAAGTGCAAGGGGGCTGCCGTACTCGTGGCAGAACCAAACACAAAGCAGGGTAAGGATCTGCCCGAACCCTCCAGAGGCGGCCGGTACTGTGTGTACCATGACCTCCACACCCACAACACCAACGAATGTCAAGAGCTCCGGGCCGTGCGAGAAGGAAGGATCGGCCGTCGCCCTGACCGTGCTGACCGGGGCTACGGCCGAGGAGGAGGAAGAAACCCAGGACACTGGGAAGATCGCGGCCCGCGCCAGGGGTGGCGCGACCAACCTCGCGAGGACCGCTGGCGGGACCTGCCTCGCGAGGGAGACTGGAGGGATCAGCCTCGTGAGGACCGCCCTCATGGCAATGCAGGCCTACCTCCGCTGCCGCCTCAGCCAAGGAGGAACAAAGACCGCCATCAAGACGAGGGGGTTGGGGGCTTCCAGGAGCCGCGCGCAATCGCCTGCATCCTAGGCGGAGCTCAAGCCCCAGCCTCTCAACGTATCTTCAAGCAGTTAGCCCGCGAAGTGAATGCAGTTCTCCCCACGCTCGAAGCAACGCGCCCCCTCAGGTGGTCGGCGTGCCCCATCACGTTCAGCTCGGCGGACCAGCTCAAGTGCGCGGCCACGGTAGGAGTCCTCCCGATACTCTGCTCCCCAGTCATCAGCAACGTGCTGGTCACCAAGACCCTCATCAATGGCGGGGCAGGGCTCAACGTCTTGTCCGTGGAAACATTCAACAACCTCCAAGTGCCCTACGACCAGCTTCAGCCAACCAGGCCTTTCTTCGGGATCACCGACGGTTCCACAGTCCCGATCGGGCAGGTCCGCCTCCCTGTCACCTTCGGGGCTCGCAGCAACTACCGCACCGAGCTCATCGACTTCGACGTCGCCCACATCCGCCTGCCGTACAACGCCATCCTTGGGTACCCAGCGCTGGCCAAATTCATGGCTGTGACCCACCACAGCTACAACGTCCTCAAGATGCCAGGAAGTGGTGGCGTCATCACGGTGCCCTGTGAAGAGAAGGATGCAGTGTGTTCCCTGGAGCGGGCCTATCAGGCCGCGTCGCTAGAAGACCCAGATCGCGGAAGCAGGAGGCTTCCTGAGACCACCCCCAAGAAGAAGACATCGTCAGGCTCGGCCCCTCAGGAGGCAGGCCCCTCAAGGCCCATGTCTGCCCAGGGGGACCCTCCTTCCATCGCATAGGAAAGCGCGCCCGGCGCCCTCCTCAGGCAGGGCTCGAGGGCTCTCACCTGGAGGGCACCCGACCTAGCCAGGGTCACGAGGGAGGCGCTTGGGCACCATGTGGAGGCGTGCTTCACAGCACGTTTCCCCCAGGAAGGAGCCAGGCGAGGAAGGTCAGACCAGCGGGAGTTCGTTAACAAGGCCATTCAAGAGCTACAGGAGACGAGGATCATGAGAAGTTGCCGCCGCCTGCCAGCTGTGGCCCCACATCCAGGCGAGGATGGTGGGCTGCGCATCTGCGTCGACGTACCAGGGCTCAATCAGATCGCCACGACGGAGCGCCTCTGGCCCTCGCAAGTGGGGCGCTGCGGAGGTCCACCCCACAGCTATGTTCGCATGCCTCACGGCCTGCCGAGCATGGCTGCGGCGTACCAGCGCCTCATGAGGGGCATCGTGGAGGCTCAGGAAGACAGGCGTTCCGCGGCCTTGGCGGAGATGGAGGCAGCTCGTGAGGAGTCACCAGCGCCTCCGGAGCCTCCCGAGGCCCCGGGGCCTGGGGGCTCGTGAGGATCAACTTCTGCAGCCCGTCAAGTCTGCTGCACCAACGCCACTACGCCGACGACATCCTCAGGTGACATCTTTCAAGTTCCGTTCTCAGCTGGGAGCACCCTCCCAGGGTTGCATCACTCCCAGGCCGCGTGGGTCTGTCCCCGCGGCATGTATCTGCATTTACCTTTCAGTCGTTAGTTTGCCTTGTTGGGGGCGCCCCTCGGGCTGCATCATCCCCGAGCCGCTCGGGCCAGACCCAGCGGCGTGTATCTCCCTAGCGTTTATTTCCAACTATGCATTTGCCTATCACGCTTGATTGCATGATGCCCGTCCGTGGCATCCCTTCTTCTCCATGTCGACTACTTGCACGTTAAAGGGGGGGTGCCTGAGCATCGCGACTTAGGGCTCTTACTGGCTCTCCAGCCCTCACCCTCTGGCCTTGTCCATGGCATCACGACCTGGCATACCAGCGACGGCTGAGACAAGCTCGAGGGCCGGGACCCGAGGACGTAGAGTACCGGCATCTAACCAAATTTTGCAGGGACACATCTCAAGATACGGCCCAGTGCCGGGCGCAACCCACCCAGAGGTCGGGCCTCGTGAGTCCCGCGCTGGCTCACGGGTGCCTAGATACACCTCACCTAGCTCTACCGTGCCGGTCACGTGTCAGGGCGGGGCTGTATACGCCCCGGGGGCTCCTCCCGGAGGGGAGCCCGCTCCCACGTACCAGTGGAAGCACCATGCTCCGCGCTGGCTGACGACACTGCTGTGGTGCGGCTATGCCCGTACACATACGGAAGCGCTATGCTCCGCGCTGGTGATAAATAACTGGGGGTGGCCTCCGGGCCGCATTAACCTCAGGGAGCATAGAGCTCAGTGACTGGCCTCGTCGCAACGCCTCCCCTCGGGAGTGCCGTGCAAGGGGGCTGGGCACGGGGGCTATGGCTGGGTCATGCCCAGACGTACGCCGCCCAGCCAGGCCCCTGGGGCCAGGTTCGTCGCGCGTCTCTCCCCGAGCGGAGCCAAGGTATTAAGGCCGTTTGCGCATCAAGGGGGACTCCTGAGCATCGCGACTCAGGAGCCTAACTGGTCCCGTAGCCCCTCACTCCTTAGTTCCGAAAGGCTATGCTGGGTGAGGTACGCGCGGGGCCGGGCTTTGCAGACGTAGAACGGTAGCCACCATACATCTCGCCTCATCACCCGCTGTTCGAGCGTCAAGGGGGACTCCTAAGCATCGCAACTCAGGAGCCTAACTAGCTCCGTAGCCCCTCACTCCTTAGTTCCGAAAGGCTATGCTGGGTGAGGTACGCGCGGAGTCGGGCTCTGCAGACGTAGAACGGAAGATACACCTACATCGCGCCTCCCTACTTGTTGTTCGCACGCCAAGGGGGACTCCTGAGCATCGCGACTTAGGAGCCTAACTTGTCATGTAGCCCCTCACTCCTTTGGTCCTGTCCTGGTTTCCGGTCGGGGCTAATGCTGGGTGAGGTACGCGCGGGGCAGGGCTCTGCCGGCACAGAACACAAGCAAGTAGGGAAGAAAAGCATAAAATCCAAGGAACTTAAAAGCAAATATTACAGTCCATACTGTCGTCTCAATGCCAAACGCAAGTTTAAATGCCTCCCCGAGGCGTGGTACATGTGCAGGAATCGAAAGGAGAACAGGAATGGAACGGAGTCACTTGTCGGCGGTGAAGCTGTGCGGAGCGGCTTCGCCTCATGGAGCAGCGGGGCCGGCAGCGCCTTGCCTTGGCTTGGTGCTGAAGGCCCGGAACTTCTCCAGCAGCGCCTCCGCGCGCCCCTTCACGGCTTCAACAGCGGCGGCGGCACCCTCGCCACTCACCGGTTCCAGCAGGCCGTCGAGGTCGGCGTTGGGATCACGAAGGTAGACGTGGGCGAAGACCCGCGTCAGCGCAGCAGAAGACAAGACGTGCGCCTCGGCCTCGGCCGCGGGGCCGATGCCAAGGACGACATCCCCAAGGGCCTTGACCAGGAAGGGAAGCAGCTTGGCGGGGCCGTCCTTGTCACCAGCTAGTGGGCTGTCCAGGCCGCTCCCGTAAAGCATCTTCAGTGAAGCACGGGCATCTTTCTCCATGTCCGCGAAGGCCACGCGATCCTCAGCAAGAACCCGGGCCTTGGCATCTAGCTCGGCCTTCGTCGCCTCCAGCTCCTTCTTCAACATGCCTAAGTGGTCGCGGCACTTCTTGAGCTTGGCCTCCTAGTCCTCGAGTGCCACCTCGCGCGCCTTCGCCCCCTTCTCCAGCTCTTGGCGCAGGCGGACCTCCTCCGCAAGCTGGCCCCGCAGGCCTTGCAGCTCGTCCTCCAGCGCCTTGCAACGGCCGCAGACTTCGACCACTTCCCCCAGGGCTGCGTCACGAGCAGCCTTCGCTTCGAGGGTGGCTTCGCTCTCTCCGTCACAGGCCGTTGAGGCCTGAACCAACGCCGCCCGAATCTAAGCATCAGAGCGAATCCACCCCGAAGCCAGTTCCAGGCGCCCGGCCACCAGGCGAGGGTCGGCGCCGAGAAGATCCTGCCGCAGCCGGTCCAGTTCGGCGACGGCACGCTCCAAGATGGAAGAAGAAGACGGAGTAGCATCGGCACACTCCAGGACAACAGGAGGAGCTGAGGAAGCAACGACAGGTAGAACGGGAGGAGAAGGTAACGGCGGCGAGGCCGTAGTGTCCCGAAGCAGAGTCCACTGCGCCTCCGCAGCCGTAGCGGCGGCGCCATATGAGGGCACCTCCAGAGTCACTTGGGCCATGGGGGCTGAGCTCGCCCCAGCCAGCTCGGCCAAACCTCGCAAGGATGCGCGGGCAGGAGAGGCCCGCGCGTCATGATCTCCGTCCCCTGCAGGTGAAGGCGTCGCCGCGGGTGGGACCTCAGGAGCTCCCTTCGGCTTCCTCGCCGCGAGCGCCAACCTGTTCAAGAGAAGCAATCATCAAGCCTCGTCGGCGGAACGTGAAACAAAAGAGCAAGGATCCAGCACTTACGGGTCTTCGCCGGTGAGCTCGGGCAGCCTCCAGCCTAACTTGAAGCCTGACAGCCGGCTGGAAGGGTCGACCTCAGAAGCAGAAGGCACGTCTATGGTTCGCCCCATAGTCAGGACGGACCCGCGGGAGATCAGCGCGGTCCTGTCCTTCTTCGGAATTGGGGGCGAGCTCCCGCTGCCCAGCACATCATCATCATCGTCATCATAGCTCGGCGAAAGGCGGAGAGTGCGGGACACGCGCCGGGAGAGGGGAGCCCTCGACTCTCCATCGGTCGTCCCAGAGTCAGGCCCCTCTACCCGCTCCTCTTCCTCCTCCTCATTGCTGGAGTCGCCGGAGGGCACATCCACCGGCCCTTCAGAAGCTAGCGCGAGCACGAGCCCGTCCCCGTTAAAAACGGGCATGGACTTCACCACCCGCTTCCAGTCGTCGCGCAGGAACAAGGGCTTGGGAGTGCCCTTCGGCCTTGCCACCTCGCCCCGACCAGAGATTGAAGAACCGCGGTCACATCCTCTTCGTCCGTAGCCTCGGGGCACGGATGAGGCCTCCACATCGGAGGAGAGTACTCCCGGAGCGGGGCCAGCTGGTGCTCCAGGAACTCCTTCAGCAGTGACGCACCGGTCAACTTCGCCGTCGCCATGTTGGCCGGCCTCAGGTCCACGTCCATCTTCTCCAACACCGGCTTCGAGCGGGGATCCATGAGCTCCGCTTGGCACCAGTCGCTGGTGCTCACGGGTTGCTCCGTGGGCAAGATCAGCCGAGGGTGGATGCGCCCGACATCTGCCAAGACCCACTTGCTCCTGAAGCCCTCAATCCTCTTCCCGGGACTCGAGATGGCCATGGTATCGCTGTACACGACGAAGCCCGCACACCCAGAAAGAGAGCTGCCGGAGACCCGGAGGGAGAAGTAGTGGCGCAACAAGGCCACCGAAGGCTGCACCCCTACGTGGGCCTCGCAGTAGTAAGCGAAGATCGCCAGGAGAAGGACAGAGTTGGGATGGAGATGCAGAGCCTGCAAGTTGTAGTGACGGAGGACGGAGAAGAAGAACTCGGAGAAGGGAGGCACCAAGCCCGCAGCAATTGAGCTCACGAAGTGAGGATAAAAGGTGCTCCCTCGGTCCTCGGGGGTGGCGGAGCCGGCCTTGAACACCTCCACCCCGTTGACGCCCTGCGCCGTCGCCATCCGGCACAGTCGAGCGAAGCTCGCTTTGGACACATTCGGAGGATCCAGGGCAGGGGAGTACCAAGCTTTGGCCGGAGGCTGCCGAGGCACCATGGCTTCCTAGGTCACGCAGCTGGAGTAGATCTAGAAGTTTAGAGGAAGAAAGGGAAGGCGCAAGAAAGGGGATCTGAGCGACGATCGGAGAGAGCAAAAGGCGAAGTCTGGGCAGATGCCGCTCCTTTACCAACCTGCGTGGTTGCTGAAGCACCCACGTCCCGTCAACCGCCACGCGGTGCCCGAGGCCGCAGGCTGTTAGAGCCCGCGGCGCTTCGCCCTTGCCCTTTTGCCTCTCGGCACGGCCAAGCCCATGCACGCCACGGGCCTGGGGGCTACTGTCGGCGTTCTGGGAATGGGGGTCCCCAGACTTGCCTGCCTGCGGCCTGCGACGTGGCTCGAATGGGGGCCCAACATGGCCCATCTTCATCAAGCACAAGACTCAAGACCCTCGCGAGGGGCCAAGCCTCGCGAGGCGGACGACACGGCGCATCCTCAGGCGCAGCCTCCTCAGGCTGTCTCGCGAGGAGACGGAGATATCAAGGCGGGGTACCTCGCGAGGTGCCGGTGACGCAATCCGTGACGATCGAGGGTGCCAGGAGGGCGCCAGCATGCGCAGCGTCCTTCTTTCCTCTTTGGTGCAAAGGGGGCAAGCGCATCCACGGAGTACCGAGGCATCAGGCAAAGGTTGCCATTTCGGTGCAACAAGACCAGGACCAAGCGGACTACGAGGCGGAGGTCACCATGGAGCCCAGCGCGGCGTCACCGCAGAGCCTTTCACAGGCGAAGACCACCTTTAGTCAGGATAGATGTACTTGCTGTCCCCCTTCAAATTAGCCCGCCATTGTTGGCTCCCTTCCCGCTCAATATTTGGGAAGAGGACTAGGGCCTCTATAAATAGGACCAGCCGCCCACATAGCAAGGGGTCAGTTTTCAAGTGAGAGGGGGGTCGAAATCAGAGAGAGAGAGAGAGAAGGGCGAATGAACTCCTCAGTTCACCGCCCTAGCCAAGAACAGACCCTCGCGAGGCAGTTCTTCCTTGTAGTGTTCATCATCACTAGCCCGAGGAGGCAATCCAGCCACCACACACTGGAGTAGGGTATTACACCACAACGGTGGCCCGAACCAGTATAAATCTTGTGTCTCTTGTGTGACTCCTTTAGTAGTTTAGATCTTTGTGAGACGGGGAGGTTGAGGACGTGATCTCCGCGCGCACCCCAGTGTTCAAACCTTAAGGGTCTGCCGGAACCCGAAATCCGACAGTTGGAGTCCCCGCGCACTTCCAGGCGCTGTATGCCCATGGAGACAGCCATCCGGAGACCATGCAATAAGGCCTCGTATTTGGCTCCGTTATTGGAGGCTGTGTATAGTATTTGGAGTACGTACTGAATGACGTCTCTGGTAGGGGACATTAAAACGACGCACGCCCCTAGTCCTGCCAGCATTCTGGAGCCATCGAAATACATAACCCAATTGCAATATGTGCCGTACTCTTTAGGGAGTTCGGCCTCTGTCCATTCAGCGACGAAGTCAGCCAGTACTTGGAATTTAATGGCTCGACGTGGTTTATATGTAATGTCAAATGGGAGGAGCTCAATGGCCCATTTGGCAATCTGGCCCGTGGCATCGCGGTTGTTTATTATGTCGTTGAGTGGTACTTCGGAAGCCACCGTGATCAAACACTCCTGGAAGTAGTGCCGTAGCTTTCGGGATGCCATGAACACCGCGTATGCTATCTTTTGATAATGGGGGTACCGGGATTTGCATGGAGTAAGGACAGTGGATACGTAGTATACTGGCTTCTGAAGCAGGAATTTGTGTCCGTCCTGTTCTCGTTCAACGATGAGTACGGCGCTCACCACCTTTTGTGTTGCTGATATGTATAGCAACATGGGTTCGCCAACGTTTGGTGCGGCCAGGATTGGGTTGCTCGCTAGGAGGGTTTTTATTTCTTCCAGTCCGGTTGTTGCCGTGTCCATCCACTCGAAGTGATCGGTTCGCCGTAGAAGATGATAGAGTGGCAGTGCCTTTTCTCCCAATCTAGAGATAAAGCGGCTTAGAGCTGCCACGCAACCCGCAAGTTTTTGGACTTGTTTAAGGTCTGTTGGCATAGCCAATTCTGACAGAGCTCGGATTTTGGCTGGATTTGCTTCAATTCCTCTATTGGAAACGATGAAGCCCAGCAGCTTTCCAGTGGGGACGCCAAAAACACACTTTTCTGGCTTGAGCTTAATGTCATATGCGCGGAGGTTGTGAAATGTGAGGCTTAGGTCGTCTATTAGTGTTTCGACGTGCCTTGTCTTGATTTCGAACGTCATCCACATAGGCTTCAACTATCTTTCCGATCTGTTTCTCCAGGCATGTTTGGATCATGCGTTGATAAGTGGCGCCGGCATTCTTGAGTCCGAAGGGCATGGTGTTGAAGCAGAATGGCCCATATGGGGTGATGAATGCTGTTGCAGCTTGATCGGACTCCTTCATTTTAATTTGATGGTATCCGGAATATGCGTCAAGGAAGCATACTGAGTCGTGTCCTGCGGTAGCATCAATGGTCTGCTTAATGCGGGGGAGGAGGAAGGGATCCTTAGGGCAAGCCTTGTTGAGGTCTTTGAAATCGACGCACATGCGCCAGGACTTGTCTTTCTTTGGAACCATCACCAGGTTTTCCAGCCAATCCGGATGTTTTATTTCTCTAATGAGTCCTCCCTCGATTAGTTTGGCTAGCTCCTCCCCCATAGATTGACGTTTGGGTTTGGAAAAGCGCCGTAGTGTTTGCTTGACCGGTTTATATCCCTGCAATATATTGAGGCTGTGTTCGGCCAACTCGCGTGGGATTCCTGGCATATCAAAAGGGTGCCAGACAAATATATCCCAATTCTCGCGCAGGAACTCTCATAGCGTGGCGTCAACCGTTGGGTCTAGTTTTGCTCCAATGGATGCTCTCTTCTTGGGGTCCGCTGGATGGACATGGAATTTGACTATTTCTTCTGCTGGTTTGAAGGAGGTGGACTTGGGTCATTTTGCTAGGACCACATCATCCCTGTCCACCGTGGAGCGCAGCGCGGTTAATTCTTCGGCCGTGAGGGCTTTAGATAAGGCCTTGAGGGTCAAGGATGCGTTTTTATTCTCGGCATGGAGTGCTATGTCCGGATCACTAGCTAGAGTGATTATACCATTGGGCCCAGGCATCTTAAGCTTCATGTATCTGTAATGGGGTACCACTTGGAAGCACGTAAATGTATCTCACCCTAAGAGGGCGTGATATCTGTTGTTGAAAGGGGCCACTTGGAAGGTTATTTCTTCAGACCGATAGTTCTCCGGTGTGCCGAATACCACGTCGAGTGTGATTTTTCCCGCACACCATACCTCCCGACTGGGAATGATTCCTCGGAAGGTCGTGTTTCTTTGCTCGATGCAGCTCATGTATATTTCCATTTTTCGTATTGTATCCTCATAGAGGAGGTTTAGTACGCTGCCACCGTCCATGAAGGCATTGGTGAGTCGAAAGCCGTCCATGATTGGACTAAGGACCAAGGCAGCTAGTGCTCGGATTGTCCTGTATCTTGGTTTGTCACCGGCATTAAAAGTTATAGCCGTGTCGTTCCAAGGGTTTAGTGCTGCTATTTGACAGACTTCGACGAGTCCGCGTAGTGCTCTTTTGCGCCTATTGTTGGAAGCGAATATCTCGAAGACCGTTAGTACTTTGGGGTCGTTGTCCCCTGGGGGTGTTGTTTGGGGTTATTTTTTGTGTGGATATCCTCGCCGCTCTTGGCCACTTGCCGGAGTTGTCGGTGTTCTGGGAACGGGGGTCCCCAGACTTGCCTGCCTACGGCGTGGCTCAAGTGGGGGCCCAGCGCGGACCATCTTCATCAGCTCAAGCTCAAGATCCTCGCGAGGGGCCAAGCCTCGCGGGGTGGATGACCGGAAGCTTCATCTAAAGCAGCCTCATCAGGCAGGCTCGCGAGGAGGCGGAGAGATCAAGGCAGGGGTGCCTCACGAGGAGCCCGTGACGCAAGCCATGACGATCGAGACCAGGCGGGCGCCGGCCCGCGCAGTGTCCTTGTTTCCCCTTTGGTGCAAAGGTGGCAAGCACAGGCCAAGGCACCGGGCAAAGGTTACCATTCCGGTGCAACGAGACCAAGACCAGCAGAGCGGCAGGACGGAGGTCACCGTGGAGCCCAAGACGGCGTCATCACCAGTACTTTTGGCAGCCAAAGACCACCTTTGGTCAGGATAACTTGTACTAGATGTTCCCCTTCGAAATGGCCAATTGTTGGCGCCCTTCCCGCTCATTATTTGGGGAGAGGCCCAGGGCCTCTATAAATAGAGCTAGCCACCACAGAGGAAGGACATCGGAAAAATCGGAGGGACATACCCATCCATCTAGAGAAAGAAAGAGAGAGAGGCGATTGAACTCACCCAAGCAGTTCATCGCACCAGCTCAAGAACACCTCTCACGCAGATGTTCTTCCCTTGTACTGTTCATCATCAGCCCCTGAGGCAATCCACCACACCACACACTAGAGTAGGGTATTACACCACAACGGTGGCCCGAACCAGTATAAACCTTGTGTCCTCGTGTTGTTCGTTGTTTCTAGCTCAAATCACGCGAGGAGATCGGACGTAGATCAGTAGGGGAGAGATCTCCGGGCGCACCCCAGTGTTTGAACCTCAAGGGTCTGCCGGAACCCGAAATCCGACAAGAGTATCCAACATGCTCTAAGGCTATGTGTTGGTATGTTATCCGGTGTTGCATGTATTTTGCATGGCCCATCGAGCCATCCTTCCAGAACGGTTCTGCACCCCGTACTGGACTTGTATTTCTTTACTATTGAACCAGGTGTGTTGCAAGGGTGCGCCCTTTTCGCCTGAATGAGGGGTTGAGTGGGGATCGATGATTCCCAATGGGCTGCTTGAGTTTTCCAAGCGCTTTCCATTGCGATGTACTTCTGTACGGTAGTTGCCAAGTCAATGAAGTGTAGGATGCGACGACGGTTGATGGCGTTGAGGATTCCTTCGTCCCTGCAATTGTTGCGGAACATTGAGATCGCTTCCTCGTCGCGACAATCTTTAATCTTGTTTTTGACAAGAAGGAATCTGGCCCAGAAGTGGTGGACCGTTTCCTGAGACTGCTGTTGTATGCTCATCAGAGCGCTTGTATTTGGGTGGGTGGATTTAAATCTGAACCCTGACCCAGTTTTGGATCCGGAGTCTGAAGGTCTTCCAAACTTAGCAGATCGGGCTCCGGGATGTCCACTAATTTCTTAGGCCCGTCATATGATTCTATGTTCGGAGGGCAGGATGCATCTCCTCACGGGTAGGTGTCCGGCTCTTCGAGACTAGAGATCTGGACATGGTCCGCCCTTATTATGGAGGAAGAGTTGTTGACTCACTCCTCGACTACCGCTATCTGGTGGTTGATCGGTGGAGATTTGATTTCTCTCTGATTGGGTTTAAGCCCAATTCGATCATACTCTATGGTGACCCCCAGGGCGGTGATGCAATCTAGGAGCTTGTTTAAGGACGAAAGCTCTACCGGATCCATCTGCTTGGAGTGTTCGGAGTCGATACGAAGGGGGTTTTCGATGACCCAAGACTTCATCGTCGGCTTAACGACCGAACGGGCGGTCATGGTAAAGCCGCCCAGCCGGAGTGTCGTGGTGGGCGCATGGCAGATGCCAAGGGATGGCTAAAGAGAGGAGGAGGCTCGAGGGCGCTGGTGGACTCCAGAGAAGGGGTTGGCATGAGCGGGCGCGGGACGCCGGACATACCCAGGTTCGGGGCTCTCTGGAGAGATAATACCCCTAGTCCTGCCGAGTGTAGTTGGATGATCGATAGTACAATGTTGCTCCTGGAGCTGTATGGAGGAGGAAGGAAGCTGGCCAAGGCTTGCGCTGCTCCTTCTCTCCGGTGTTGCTGTTTTGTGGCTAGTCCTAGGCTTACTTGCTTTTCTCTCATATGTGTCTTTTGCTTTCCCTCTTGCTCTCTCGCCCATGATCGTGGGCTCTTGGGGGGTTTTATAGTCCAATCCCCCGGGGGTACAATGGTAATGTTACAAGTCGGTGGGTTCGTATTGTCGGTGTTTGGGAACCCGGGCTGGGTCCCGCCGAGGGCTTGTGGTTCGCCGGGTTCCCCTAGGTGTGGGCCTCCTAGGGGGACTGTGCGCCATCTTGTTGATCGTCAGGGTGTGGCCGAGTCGAGTCGCGTACAGTGCTCTCCGTCAGGTTGCCGCTTGCTATCGTGAGCGGTGAAGGCGGGGGCACTATAGCCACACCGGCCCTGGTCAGCGGGTAGGTGAGGGGCATTGTTGCCACGTTCCTGCTGACCAGAGGCATGGGCGGGGCACTATTACCTCGATCATAGTTGATTGAAGTCTCGTCCCATCATACGGCCTGGATGGGACGGGAGTTGACTCGTGGCTGGATTGCGTAGCACGCCACGGGTGGTGCTGGCTTGTTGCGGAGGCTTTGGTCGTGCCGGGTTCGGCTATCTTGCGCTAGTTGTTGGGGCCGAGTCAACGTGTCTTGCCGGGTCGGCTAGTCTGGCCGGCTCGTGGGGCTTGGTCGGGTTGAGCGACCCGGCCAAGCGCGTGCCGGTATTGAAGGGCGGTGCCAACCCCGTTGTTTTTTTGAAGAGGATCCGGGTTCCGTTGCCTGCCCGGGGTCCATCCCCCCGACAATAGTCCCCAAAGCTTTGAAGGTCCGCCGTCTTCGGATAAGTGGGCCCTCGCGGTTTCCCCTCAAGCAAGGTGGATTCTACGAGCGTCGGGTCCGGCAACACCCGCTGTGTGCCGGTTATCTTGGAAACCGGATCGTGGCATCCCAGCCGTGTCGGGAACCGAGAAGTACACCAAATCTTGGGGCAATCCCTCGGGCTTCGTGCGAGCGCCACGTGGTGCCCGGAAGTCAGAGGGGCCTGACGGGCCACGCGCATGACGGGACCGGGCCGCGGGCTGGGGCCCACCGCCACGCGCCCTTGGCCCAAGCGCGCGGATTTATTGTGGTGTCCGGGGGCCGGTTGCTCTTCCCCGGGCAGTTACTGCGCGTGTACGTGCGCACTTATTGCGAGGTAGTGGAACAGGTGCGTGCAGACGATCCCACTTCCCCACTTCCCCATGTTCATACCGAGGGTTATAAATTGGGGGGTAGGGGGCGGCGGACATTATTCTCGCTCGCGCCCTCCTGTCCCTTTGCTCTCGCTCCGCTCTTTGCAACTGACGCACTGCGGCGCCCGCTGCTCCGAGCAGAACTCCTTCTCTCCATCTTCCTTCTTCTTCCTTTGATCATGTCGCTGCCATCGGGCTCCTGGATGGGTTCGAATGTCACCTCCAAAGACATCACCCAACTCCGGGCGATGCGGCGCCTGCCACGGGAGATGGACGTCGGCGTCCGCCTGCCGCGCGGTGAGCAGAGGCCTCGGCCCGAGGGGCAGGAGCACATGGTCTTCCTCACGCACTTCGAGCGTGGGTTTGGGCTGCCGGTGAGCTTCTTCCGCGCGTTCTTGGAGTTCTTCAGGCTCTAGCCGCATCATCTTGGCGCCGGCGCCATTGTCCAACTCTCCGGCTTCATCACCTTTGCTAGGGGTACCTGGGGGTTGAGCCTACGATCGACCTCTGGGCGCGCTTCTTCTCCTTGAAGCAGCAAGGCCCGTCGGCCGGGGAGTTCGCCGATTGCGGCGCCGCCGTCATCTCGAAGCAGTCAGGGGCGGATTTCCCCAAGATCCCGCTGGAGGATTCTACCAAGAAGTGGCAGAACTCCTTCTTCTACGTCTGCAACCTTGGTGAGGATCGCATCAAACTTCCGGCCTTCGCCATCGCGCCGCCGTGGGCGAAGACGAACTGGGGCTACTCGCCCAGGCGCCCGTCGCAGGAGATCATCAATCTCTGTGAGCGGGTGACGGTGATGAGGACACATGAGGGGCTCACTGGGACCGACCTCCTCACTGCGTTCGTTAGGTGCCGGGTCCTTCCGCTTCAGGGGCGCTCCTGCCTTATCGGCAAAATGGTCAGCCTTCAAGACCCCAACCGCATGGGGTCGACGCGCCTGTCCGTGAAGCAGATCGCGCGCGGCGTGAATGACATCTCCAAGGCCAACCTTGGGGAGGACTGGCGGTTTGATAAGGCGCAGTACAGCCAGTCGAACTCGGCGCCGCAGGTGAGTGCCTGGCCGTCTTACTTTGCTGCCACGCACCTTTTCATCCGTCCTAACGTGACATGGGGGGTACTTCTGAATGCGATTCACCATCCTTACGCCCGGGCCTCGTCGCAGGTGACGCCGGTGGCGCCACAGGAGCCCGCAGCTCATGGCGGTGAGGAGGAGGCCGAGTCTGACGTAGGCACTGGGCGTCGCGTGGGTAAGTCTCGTGTTTTTCTTCATGTGTCTTGAATTGCTGAACGCGGCACGGAACGGTCGGTGCTGACGCCAGTTGTCGGTGTAGTGGCGTTGGGAGGGGGAGGCGGCGATGCGGGCAGAGCCGGGTCCTCGCATGGGACGGCACCGAGCCGCCTGCATGGGAAAGACAGCGTCGCGCTGCGACCCCAGGCCCCGAAGCGCACGAGGACCCGGCCGGGGCAGGGAGGCCGGCCAAGAGGAAGCGCGGCGGCGGGGACGAGAGGCCAACCCCGGTCCCGGTCTTGGCGGGGTAAGCTTCATCTCTCGTTTGCGCTCCGATTTTTTTCTTGAGCTAGTCTTGTTTCTTTTCTGCTCATTCCGTCTTCTTCTTCAGGTTGCGAATCGCGCTGGCGAGGGCGGCGGCAGAAGCTGCGGCCGCCGAAAGGGCCGAGTTCCATAGGAGCCGGTCCGACCTCGCCGACCAGGGCGAGGTGGAGGGACAGGCCGACTCGGACCCCGGCCTAGATCCGAACGACGCCAAAGCCGTGGCCTGGCGGGACAGGAACCGGGCCGAGGCGGAGCTGGAGGCAGCGTCGGTCCGTGCTTGGACCGACATGGCAGCGGCATGGGCGCGAGGCGGGGAGGAGCAGGCCTGGCGCGAGATGCCGGAGGGCATGGTGGTGGCGGCGACGGTCTTTGATCCGTCGTTGGTGAGGGAGCACGGCCATGGAGGCCGGGCTGAGGTGGTGATCCCCGACTGGGCAGTCGTGGAGGTGGCGGATGACACCGCGCCGCGGGCTGACATGGTGGAGCGAGTGGGGACTGATGGTGGTGGAGGCGGTGCCGCTTTGGAAGAGACGCTGCGGGCGGCGATGTCCGAGGCCGCCCTGGCAGCTGGGCCGGAGATGGCGACGCAGGGCGTCCCAGCGTCCGGGTCGTCGTCGGCGCCAGGAAGGGCGTCGGAGGAGGTGCTGGCCGCGTCGTGAGCTGCCAGCGGGGAATACGCCTTGGTGCCCCGGCAGGAAGGGCTTCGGAGCGGGAGCGCTGTTGTATTCGGGCCTCAGACCCAGGAGGAGGCGGCGCTGGACGCCGTCAGTCGGCGCCTGCGAGGCCAGACGAAACGGATCGAGGCCTTCGCCCAGGCCGAGGTGGAGCGGACGCGTGACTTGGAGCGCGCCGTTCTGGTAAGTCTTCTTGTAATTTCTTCTTTGTGGGGGCGCGCCAGCGCACCCACTGGGTGTAGCCCCCGAGGTTCGGGACAACTACGTAGTAGTTGGGTCAAATCTTTAGAGTGTTGGCCTTGTTCTGATTTCTGCTTTCTTCAGCATCTCGACGCTTTCCGGGTCGCCGCCTACAATCGTCTCCTGGGCAAGCACCGGGAGGTCATGGAGCAGCTTGCCGCCAAGGAGGAGGAGCTCCACGCAGCCACAGGTATTCTTGTGCTCTTTTCTAGTGGGGGCGTGCTAGCGCACCCACTGGGTGTAGCTCCCGAGATTCGGGCCAACTGTGTAACAGTTGGGCCAAATCTTAAGTCTTGCTTCTTTCTTCTGCTGAGTCCTTCTTTTTCGCAACCCAGGTGCTGTCCTGGCGGACTCGTCTGCTCCGGGCCGGTCATTACTATGACCGGCTCGTTGCCGACACCGGCCGTCTTAGCGTCGAGGCGGCGCAGGCGAGGGCGGAGGTGGCCGCGGCTCGGCGGTCTCTTGACGAGGCCAACCGGCTGCATGAGCAGCTGGCGGGTCATAAGAGCCGCCTCGAGGCCGAGGTGGAGCACCTTAAGGCGGAAGCCGCCAAGGTGGCAGAGGCGCAGCAGGCCCTGGTGGAGGCAGACCAGCAGCGCGGCCAGCTGGGCGACGACAAGGGCCGGCTCCAAGCCAACGTGGATCGCCTGCAGGGGCAGGTCACCACGGCTAAGGGGGCCCGTCAGGATGAGGCCCATCGCTGCGAGGCGGCCAAAGACAAGGACGTCGAGCTGAAGGCGTCCCTTGCCAAGGCGGCCGATCTGGAGAAGGCGCTCAACGAGCGCGATCGCGCCATCGAACGGGAGCGACATGGTACGTTGCTTGAGGCGCAGCACCTGGAAGAGTCCTCCTCTAGTAAGTGCTTTTTATTGTCGTTTGCCGGGTTGGGATCCGGCCTTTCTTCCTTATTGTTCTTCTTCTAACTCGCTTCTTCCTTTGCGGCAGGGGCCTTCTCGGAGAAGCAGCGGCTGGCGGAGGAAGCCGTCCGCCATCAGCGCGACCCGACCGACGTCGTTGGGTCCGGGACGGATCCACGGGTGACCTGGACCTTCCCGGAGATCATCGCCGCCGCTGAGGTCCGCATGCAGGTCCTGGGAACGCAGTTGGGGCGGTTGTCCCAGGCCGGCACCGCAAGGACGGCGGCCCTATGGCCGGACTCCGTCCAACCGAGCAGCTTCTCGCGCCTGGCGCGTTGGTTGGAGATGGGGCCGGACCAGCTTGGCGAGTGGCGCGTCTCTGCCGCTCATGCCGGTGCTGAGATGGCGCTTCGGTTCGCGCTGTCCTGGCATCCGGACCTGCAGCTGGACGCGTTGATGGGCCAGCGGGCCGGTTCGGAGCAGCACTTGCAGGAGCAAGCCGGCCGGATCGCCTCCCGGGCCAGCTACATCGCCGATTTTGCCTTCCACGATGAGTTCCACCTGGAGCAGACGGAAGACGGCAGGCGACGACTATGGCTTGCTCCTTCACGATCCGGAGGGGAGCTCGGAGGAGACGGGTGTCTACCGCGACGCGGGTGCTGAGGAGGACACCGACGCCTTGCTGGACCCAGAGGCCGCCAGAGGAGAGCCGTCGACGTCGCGACACGGTGCTGGAGATGCCTGAGACACTTTGTGTAAAGTCTGTTAAATAGCAGGTCCACCCACTGGGGGTTTTTAGGGTGTAATGAACTCGGGCCGTGGGCTTTTTCTTAAATACTTGTGTAGATGTCGTGGGTGCTTTTGCTTTTTTGCCTTCCGTTTTTTGGACCGATTTCATGCGCTTTTCCTTTCTCAAACCTCCCCCCGCGAGTCAGATGGCCGAGGCTCCGGTCCGTGACAAGGAGTTCGGTTCTTTGAGAGGAGCGCATAGGACTTGGGTCCCTCGAAATGTTGAGCGCGAGCGAAACACCCACTGGGCCGGCTGGGGGCAATCAGGCGAAGCCGGTTGGCGAGCAGCCGGTCGTGCGGCTGGTCATTTGATGAATGGTGGGCCGGGCTGATCGACCCGACAGCCTTTGACTTAGTGTATGAAGCGTAAAGGAGCTTTGGCCCGTTGTGCTTGGCAGCCGACAGCCAAAGCTGGATCTGTGGCTTTAGGGCGAAGTGGGGGACCGCAGCATCCTAACTTTATCAGGAATCACCAAGTAAGGCGGCAGGGTGGCGACCGAGCCGGCCAGCCCCCGAGCCCCCGGGTCGACCGAGTTGGACCGGTGGCCGGGTTCAGTGGTATAGTGATGCAAGAAAATAGGACACAATAAATTGGTCGACAAAAGGCAGCCCCCGAGTCTCGTTCGAGGACCCTGAAGTTTCATGCATTTACAGAAGGCGACAATACATACGCTCGTGCGGCTAACTGTAAAACGGGCGGAGTTCCGCGTTCCACGGCCGGGTCGTTTCTTCATCGGCGGTGTCCTTCTTGCGCTTCCTTGACTTGCGTGCGTTGATGAGGTAGTAGGCGTTGCAGTTGCGCAAGGCCCTACTCACGATGAATGGGCACTCCCATGGAGGGGACAACTTGTGCTGGCCTGCCTGCTCTTGGACGAGTCGGAGGACGAGGTCGCCCTCGCGGAATGCGAGGGGCTTGATCTTCCTGCTGTGGTAGTGCCTCAGGCCTTGCTGGTAGATGGCCGAGCGACTGAGCGCCAGGAGGCGTGCTTCTTCGAGCAGGTCGACGCCATCTTTGCGGGCTTCTCTGGCTTCGGCTTTGGTGTACATCGCGACACGCGGCGAGTCGAACTCGATGTCGGTCGGGATGACGGCTTCGGCTCCGTAGACGGAAGAACGGGGTGAACCCGTTCGACCGATTCGGCGTGGCGCGTAGACTCCAGAGAACGGCTGGCAACTCATCAAGCCAACTGCCGGGTGAGCGGATGAGTGGCTCGACGAGTCGCGGCTTGACGCCGGACAGGATGAGTCCATTGGCCCGCTCGACCTGCCCGTTGGACTGCAGATGCGCAACGGAGGCCAGGTCAAGGCGGATGCCGGAGACAGAGCAATATTGCTCGAGCGCGCCCTTGGCGAAGTTGGTGCCATTGTCGGTGATGATGCTGTTCGGCATGCCGTAGCGCACCGTTATGTCCTTGATGAACCGGACGGCTATCGGCCCGTCCAGTTTCTTGATTGGTCTTGCCTCGATCAACTTGGTGAATTTGTCCACTGCCACCAACAAGTGTGTCATGCCGCCTCGAGCGGTTTTGAAGGGTCCCACCATGTCGAGTCCCCAGACCGCGAAGGGCCAGGCGATCGGCATGGTGCAGAGTGTTGACACCGGCTGGTGCCTGCGTTTGCTGAAGCGCTGGCATCCCTGACACTTGAGGACGAGCGACTCGGCATCTTGGAGGGCCGTGGGCCAGTAGAAACCGTGGCGGAACGCCTTGGCTACCGGGGATCGTGATGCGGCGTGGTGCCCGCACTCGCCCTGATGTATGTCGAGGAGGATGTCGATGCCCCGTTCCTGCTCGACGTAGCGCTGGAACACGCCGGTGGAGCTGCACTTGACAAGCTCTTTGTTGATGATGCCGTAGGAGGACGCCCGGCACTGTACTTGCCGAGCTTCGGTTTCGTCCATGGGGAGAACTCTGTCGTGGTTTTGTCACGGCAGATGTCCTAGGGAAAGGACTTAGTCGTGAGGCCATCGCAACGGGTTAGCTCAAAGGGGTTAAAGCGGACACAGGGACGCAAGAGGGTTTATACTAGTTCGGCCCCTTCGATGAAGGTAAAAGCCTACGTCTAGTTGTGATGGGATTGATGAATTTTCGATGACTAGGGAGCAAACAAGCTTCGCCTAAGTCTCGAGTTGTTGTCTGTCCTCCTGAACCGCCGCCGGGTTGTCCCCTTATATACACGGGTGACGCCCGTCAGTTCACAGAGTCCCAACACCGGTTCATATTCGTATCCGGGTTGGTCTCTTCTTATTCCTAACTTACAGTACAAGTTTGCATATACATGCCGTTTTACGGCTACAAGTCTTAAACCGGCCACGGGCTTTAGGCCCTCATCTATCTTCTTGGGCTTTAACACTCTTGGACTACTGATGAAGTTAACCCGGCCCACATAGGCCGGTTTACGCCCAGTAGCAATATCCCCGACATTAGGCCCCGGATTGATTTGAACGGGTTCATGTCAATCCCTAGCAACAATCTTCATCTTCAACATCTTCTTGTAGTTGTTGAACCGCCGTGATGCCATCTTCTCCAGTTGCTATAAACCGGAGTGACGTCATCTATCATAAAGAAAGTATCCATGATATCTCCTTGTTTACTAAATCCACAACAATCGAGGGGACAGCTCCACTTCCAAAATTCGTGGTTCCTTGATTCACGCGCCTGTCACATGTCTTTTTGCTTTATAAATAGGACCGAAGGGTCATTTCTTTTCTCCCCTTCGTGCCCTTCCTCTTCGTCTTCCTCGTGTCGCCAGCCTCAGAGCCCCGCCGCCGCCATCGTCTTCTGCATCGACTTTGGCCGCTGCATCAACCTGAGCGTACCAGAAAACTGCGGCGACCTTCTGCATCTTCCTTAGCTCTGGTGGGTCTTCTGCTAGTCCCCTTGTTGAACCGCCAGATGATGTTGCTTCATAAAACTCTGATTTTGATAGAGTTGTCTCCGGTTTAACATTGTACATACCAGTGTACTTTAATCAATGCATTCTTGAACCGGAATCACCTATCTTGTAGATTTCATCATGGCCAAGCAAGTATATGAGTGCAACTGGGTTCCTTCTCGCGTCACAGAGACTCAACTGAACAATTTAGTCCTGATCGGCGCTTTAGGCAGCAAAAACACCATCCATTGGAGGGTCCCTGGCGAAGAATACCCTCCCACACCTCAAGAAGGAGGGGTCGTCATTTTCGTAGATCACTTAGCCCGGGGCTTTAAGCCGCCCGGTTCTAAATTTTACCGGGACGTTTTAGCCAATTTTCAACTCCGCCCACAGACATTGGCCCCAACTCTGTTACAAACATGTGTCACTTCCAAGTACTCTGTGAAGCGTTCTTTCAAGAGGAGCCCACAGTTGAGCTGTTCAGAGATTGCTTCCATCTAAACCGCCGCACTGAGTTTACTGACGGTTCCAATACAGAATTGGGTGGTGTGGCGATTCAGAAAAGGAAAGAGGTCACATACCCTCACGCCAAACTGCACAGCCACCCCAAAGAGTGGAATCAAACATGGTTCTATTGCAAAGACACCTCCCCTGCTGATGAAAATCCTTTGCCTGGCTTTCGTCCGGAGCGGCTTAGCAATACACACCCCTTTCCGCAAAGGTCGACTACCAAGGAGAGATGCAAATACGCTCCTCAACTGTCCAAGCTCAGAGCCTTCATGGCCAACGGTTTAATAGGGGTTGATCTCGCTCGCTGTTGGATATCATGGAGCAAACTGCCCCTTAGTCAGCGCTCTGGTTTGATGTGCGAGTATACTGGCAGTATTGATGACCCACTGCAACATGCTAACATCCAGCTCACCGACGAAGAAATCACAGAGGCTGTGAATAAAATGCTGAATGAACCGGAACACATCTGTGCTCGAACCGGCCTGCTTCCCTTCTGTGCCACCAACAAACCGCCAGTTGTAAGAGTTTGATTTTTCTTTTTACTAAACATATTATTGATATACCTGGTCATTGTTTGATATCAATGTCTGTTTAAACAGGGCAATGATCTGTTTTGGAGCAAGAAGCTTCCATAGGAGAAGCCAGAAAAAACAGACAAACCGGAAAGACCAACCCGGCCAAAGACTAAAGTCGTGAAACGGCCTGCCCATAAGAAGAAAACCACTGCATCTTCTGATCCGGCCCCTGATGATGATGTGGGTAATCCGGACCTTGAGGTAGAGCTTGACTCACTTGGCTTATTTTTCACACGCCTTATTGATGATGATATTTGTTAGGATGATGCCGAAGCCAGCCATGCTGATGCTGCAGAGGTAATTACTATCTCTTCCGATTCAAACCCTTTGCCTTCGCTAAAAATCCGTCAGGCAAACTGGCAGGTCAAATTTTCTCATCCTCTTGCTTACTTGGATCCCAAATTTCTTATGAAGACCCAACAACACGAAGCTCGCTGCACAACCCAGCATAGCGGCCAGGTAGTTACCTCTGCCGGTTTACCGAACAGTCCGGTTCGGAAACGCCGTTCCGAGGTCCCTAATTTGCTTGTCAGTGCTTGTCCTAAAGCGGGATGTTTTCGTCAACCTCTTAATCCATCTGACTCCGATTATCAGGTTACTTCCCACTCATCCTCTGGCGAGTCATCGGCTACTCAGCTGCCACCGCTCAAAATGGTGCTTGGGTAAGCTATACTTATCATAATATTTCGGGTACATCACCTTGGAACATATGCTGTATTTGACTTTGTTATTCCTTTCAGGGCCAAGCCTAGGCCGAGCAAGAAGGCTCACCTGGATAAAGCGGCCGAGGAGGACGCCGTCCCTGAACCGGGTAAAACACCAGATCCTGAAGCGGCTATTCATGAAGATATACCCAATGATCCACCACAGCAGGATGACGATTTTATTGCTGAAGAAAGGCCTATTGACACCTCAGGCCCTGTCAACCAGCCCACAAGCCCCATCCGGATTGAGAAATCCGCCAGTCCATCAAAGCCTACTGATAAGCCAACGGCCCCCGTGCAAACCGGCGATGCCAAGGATGATGAGGTTGTCATTACTGGCATTGGTCGCACAGAGCCAGGCAATCCCGTTGCTTTATCCAGACACACTGCCAAGGAAGAATTTTCTGCCGTTGGCAAGGGAAAATGGAATGCCGATCTGACAACTTATGCCGCTCTGAACGCCCAAGATCTCCATTCCGGCTATCTGAACCGGCTATACACCAACCGTGACTATGAAGCTGGTCTGGTTAATATGATGAAAGAGAAATATGAGGTAACTTCCATATGCTTATCTGCGTATGTACTTCAATCTGTCAACTCTCCTAGCCCCCAAGGGCCGGTTTAGAATCTCCGTTCAAACCGGGACTTGTCAATGCAAACTTCAATGTTTTCTGAATTTGCTGATATAGCCCCCAAGGGCCGGTTCAACTTAGTGTAGTTAAGCCGGGACTTTAGGTAATCAAGATTGTAGCAGCAGTATTAACTGAACAAATAGCCATTAGCCCCCAAGTGCCAAGTTGAATACTTCTATTGAGCTTGGGACTTTTCTGAATAATTGAAGAGCAAATATGCATTAGCCCCCAAGTACCAAGGGCATAACTTGTTATGTGGTTGGTACTTCAATTCTTGTACCGTTATCTGAATCGTATGACTGTCTATATGCAGGCTGAGCTGAACAAAAGGGAAAACCAAATCGCTGATCTGCAAGAAAATCTGAAGTGCCAACAAGCTGAAACCTCCAAAGCAAAAGAGGAATTAACCAGCGCTTTAAACGCCATGGAACAACTTAAGAAGGGCTTCAAGAAGGAGCGGGCGGATTGGGCCACTGAAAAATCCGCTTTAACCAAACGAGCAGAAGATGCCGAGGCTGCACTGAAACTGGTGGTGGACGAACTGGCCAGCATAAAGCGGCAAGTGCATGCCATGACCGCTGCTATCTTTAGTAAGCTGGTTTGATTTCTGGATTGATTCGGCCGTCTTATAGAGCTGCCGGTTTGTTAACCCTTTGTAATATTTCAGGGACACGCATTGGTCACTTGGGGTCAGATGTGCGGAAGAAATTGAAAGCCGCCTACACATTGATCGAACAACTATACACTGGTGCACAGCGGATCATCTCTACTGCATCCCACAACAATTCGGCGCCCACTTTGATTCAGGACACTCTGAAGAGACTGTCGATGCTTCCTGCCCGAGTTGAAGAGCTGAAGAAATCTGCTGCTCGAACCGGTGCGATCAATGCCTTAATCTAGGCAAAAGCTTGGGTGCCATATTTTGATCCTATTGAAGCGGCTCAGGGCTATCCCAGCTTGAAGGAAGACGGGTCAGAGTTTAGTGAAGCGGATCTGCGAGCAATAAACCGGGAGGTGCGTCCACTAGCTTGCCAATTGGTTGAAGAAGCAGACTTGTCTCATTATCAAGCCCAATATGACAACCAAAACAAGCGAGTAGTTGCACCAATTCCTGAAGCGGAAAATCTTATCCCTCCAATACGTAAGCATACTTACGCTCCCGATATTGAACCGTCGTTGCTGATCCATGATGAAGCTGTCTTTCAAGCATTAATGGGAATCGACTAGGGAACTGTTGATTTCCAGCCGCTGGGTAGAGAAGCTGAAGTTGAAGCGGCGCGGGATGACCCACAACCATCAGGCCAGGCTGGTGACCAAGCTTGAACCGGAAGCCGGTTTAAACTGCTTCTACTTTGCGAAAAACAATGATCTTATTTTGGGCACCGTGTTGCCTTGTAATAGGCTAGTCGATACTCTTGATTTTGATATGCCTTCGTGCATAATTACTACAACTTGTTCTTCCTTTGGGTGATGAACTTTCCAAAGTATTTTCTACCATCGTTGGGCATGAAGTTGGCTTGGCCAATCTTGAAGCGGAGGTTTATAAACCCACACTGTTGGAGGAGATAGCAGCTCCTGTATATATATAATGCCGGTTTATCATGTAAACCGCACCGGGTTATAATAAAACACCATGTTACTCCGTAATAGGATGTTAATAAAAAATCAAACTGGGCAAAGAGTCTCCGGATTAAAAATGGACCGTGTTCCGTCAATCGACAGTTGAACCGGTTTAAAAATTTGTCGGTTTAAAATGCAACAAAAAAGAGATTTTATCAAAGAGAATTTCAAGCAAAGGCAATGATAAAACCGTTTGCAAAAAGAGGCTTATTTGAGCCGATCAGATGGCGTTACCATGGTCAGACACGACCAAGCTCCCGATAGGTGTAGCTATGGTTCAAGTCAGCCAGGTCCCCAAATGAAACCGTGGCATTTATGCCGATCAAGAGGCATGGCAATGGTTCGGGTTCGACCAAGCCCCCAAGTGACTCTATGGCCTTAGGCCGATCAAGAGGCATGACTGGTTCAGACTTGACCATGTCCCCAAGTGATCTGGTAGCTTTCGCCTATCAAAAGGTGTTGCATTGGTTCGGATACGACCAAGCCCCCAAGTGATATTAAGATGATGCTTTGAAAAGCTAACTCAAGGGGTAAACCGGAGGCCGCTTTAGAACAACTCCGTGTAACCACACATGATGTAAAAGAAAACAGATACCCCGCCTTAGCTGAGGCTCCGGTTTATTATATTAATCATAATATATACATCGTCGTAATATGTACATAAGTAGAGCCAATGGCTCGGGTATAGTAAGGCCGAAGATGAGCTATGTTCCATGGCCTGTTGGTCTCCTCCTCTGATGTACGTGAGTCTTTTTGCTCTCGAATATCGATCAGATAGTATGACCCGTTGTGCAGATTCTTGCTGACCACGAAAGGTCCCTCCCAAGGTGGAGATAGCTTATGCATATCAGTCTGATCTTGGATGAGCCGAAGCACCAAATCTCCTTCCTGAAAGGTTCTGGTTCTGACTCGGCGACTGTGATAATGACGAAGATCCTGTTGGTAAATCACCGAGCGGGCGGCTGCTATGTCACGTTCTTCATCCAACAGGTCCAAAGCGTCTTGCCGAGCTGTCTCATTGTCCGCTTCAACATAAGCCGCCACACGAGGTGAGTCATGACGGATATCACTGGGGAGAACCACCTCCGCTCCGTAGACCATGAAGAACGGTGTGTATCCTGTTGATCTGTTGAGTGTAGTATTGATGCTCCATAACACAGATGGTAACTCTTCTACCCAACAACCCGGTGTTCTGTGCAAAGGAACCATAAGCCGGGGCTTGATGCCTCTCAAGATCTCTTGATTAGCCCTTTCTGCTTGACCATTGGACTGTGGGTGTGCCACTAATGAAACGTCAAGCCAGATGTGCTCCCGTTCACAGAACTCCTTCATGGCACCCTTAGACAAATTGGTACCATTATCTGTGATGATACTGTGTGGAAAGCCAAACCGGAAAATCACTTTTTTGATGAACTGAACCGCCATGGCCGCATCACACTTGCTAACAGGTTCTGCCTCCACCCACTTTGTAAACTTGTCAACCGCCACTAGGAGGCGGGTCTTCTTATCTTTGGACCTTTTGAAAGGCCCAACCATATCCAGCCGCCAAGTCGCAAACAACCAAGTAATTGGAACCATTCTCAATTCTTGAGCTGGCACATGAGCACGTCTTGAAAACTTTTGGCAACCGTCACATCGTCTGACCAGATCCTCCGCATCAGCATGAGCAGTTAACCAATAGAAGCCATGGCGGAACGCTTTAGCCACCAAAGATTTTGAACCGGCGTGGTGACCACAATCTCCTTCATGGATCTCACGCAAAATTTCACAGCCTTCTTCAGGAGACACACAGCGTTGAAACGCCCCTGATACACTGCAATGATGCAACCCGCCATTTACAATAGTCATGGACTTGGACCACCGGATTATCTGTCGGGCCAGAGTCTCATCCTCTGGTAACTCGCCCTGGTTCATGTACGCCAGGTAAGGAAGCGTCCAATCCGGAATGACATGAAGAGCTGCCACCAATTGAGCCTCCGGATCAGGAATAGCCAAATCCGCTTCACCAGGGAGCTTGACTGACGGGTTGTGCAGCACATGTAGAAAAACATTGGGCGGGACCGGTTTGCGCTGAGAGGCCAACCGACTTAAAGCGTCCGCCGCTTCATTCTTCCATCGGTCCACGTGGTCCACCTGATAGCCTTTAAAGTGACCTGCAACAATATCCACCTCACGGCGATATGCTGCGATGAGTGGGTCCTTGGAATCCCAAGTGCCAGACACTTGTTGAGCCACGAGGTCCGAGTCACCGAAGCACTTAACTCGACTTAGATTCATCTCCTTAGCCATCCAAAGACCATGGAGCAAGGCTTCATACTCAGCTGCATTGTTAGGACAAGGGAACATTAAGCGGAGAGCATAACAAAACTTATCACCTCGTGGGGAAGTTAATACGACTCCAGCCCCCGAGCCTTCCAATTGCCTGGATCCGTCAAAATGGATGGTCCAATATGTGTGATCCGGCTTTTCTTCAGGTGCTTGCAGTTCCGTCCAATCATTGATGAAATCAACAAGTGCTTGAGACTTAACCGCCGTCCGAGGCACATACTTCAACCCGTGCGGCCCAAGCTCTATAGCCCACTTGGCAATCCGGCCAGTCACTTCCCGGTTCTGGATGATATCCCCCAAGGGAGCAGAACTGACCACCATAATGGGGTGCCCTTGGAAGTATTGCTTAAGCTTCCGGCTTGCCATAAAAACTCCATATACCAGCTTCTGCCAATGCGGATACCTTTGCTTGGACTCAATGAGTACCTCGCTGATATAATAGACCGGACGTTGAACCGGATGCTCCTTGCCTGCCTCTTTTCGCTCCACCACAATAGCCACACTGACCGCACGAGCATTAGCAGCAACGGCTCCTTGTCAATGGGAGCGGCGAGCACAGGCGGATTGGCCAATTGCCGCTTTAAGTCCTCAAATGCTTTATCAGCAGCAGAACTCCAGACGAATTGATCCGTCTTCTTCAACATCTGATACAAAGGGATTGCCTTCTCACCAAGGCGGCTGATAAACCGGCTTAACGCGGCAATCCGTCCTGCCAGGCGTTGAACATCATTGATACACTTCGGTTTAGCCAGGGAGGTGATGGTTGTGATCTTCTCCGGATTAGCCTTGATTCCCCTGTTGGACACCAGAAAACCCAATAACTTGCCTGTCGGTACACCAAAGACACACTTGGCCGGATTAAGCATCATCTTGTACGTCCTCAGGTTATCAAAGGTTTCCTTCAAGTCATCAACCAGAGTCTCCTTCTCCCTTGACTTAACCACGATATCATCTACGTAAGCATGTACATTACGGCCAATCTGCTTGTGAAGACAATTTTGTACACACCGTTGATAAGTTGCCTGGGCACTCTTGAGCCCAAAGGGCATAGACACATAGCAGAAGGCTCCAAAGGGAGTTATGAATGCCGTCTTCTCCTGGTCCTTAACTACCATTTTGATCTGATGATAGCCCGAATATGCATCCAAAAAACTCAAACGCTCACAACCCGCCGTAGCATCAATAATTTGATCAATATGGGGGAGGGCAAAAGGATCTGCTGGACAAGCCTTATTAAGATCTATGTAATCCACACACATGTGCCAGGTGCCGTTTTTCTTAAGGACCAGCACCGGATTGGCAAGACACTCAGGGTGGAAAACTTCAATAATAAAGCCAGCTGCTAAGAGCCTGGCTACCTCTTCTCCAATCGCCTTGCGTCTTTCTTTGTTAAACCGGCGGAGGAACTGTTTCACCGGTTTGTACTTAGGATCCACATTAAGGGTGTGCTCAGCGAGTTGCCTCGGTACACCTGGCATGTCAGAGGGCTTTCATGCAAAAATGTCCCGATTCTCACGGATGAACTCGACGAGCGTGTTTTCCTATTTCGGATCCAAGTTGGCACTGATGCTGAACTGCTTGGACGAATCGCCAGGCATGAAGTCAACAAGCTTAGTTTCAGCTGCCGATTTGAACTTCAGGGCCGGATCATGCTCCGTAGTTGGCTTCTTTAATGGAGTCATGTCCGTCGGATCAACATTGTCCGTACAATACTTCAGCTCCTCGGTGGCACAAACCGACTCTGCGTAGGCCGCATCTCCTTCCTCGCACTCCAAAGCGATTTTACGGCTTCCGTGAACCGTTATTGTCCCCTTGTGACCCGGCATCTTGAGCTGCAAATACACATAACAGGGTCGTGGCATAAACTTGGCGTAGGCCGGTTGCCCAAACAGGGCGTGATATGGACTTTGGATTTTCACCACTTCAAACATCAATGTTTCCGACCTGGAATCATGATCATCCCCAAAGGCCACTTCCAGAGCTATCTTACCAACAGGATATGCTGACTTGCCAGGTACCACACCATGGAACACCATATTGGACGGTTTGAGATTTTTATCTGTTAGTCCCATACGACGGAAGGTCTCATAGTACAAGATATTAATGTTGCTCCCTCCATCCATGAGCACCTTGGTGAAATTGTAACCTCCCACTTGAGGTGCCACCACCAGAGCCAACTGACTCGGATTATCAACCTGGGGAGGGTGATCCTCTCTGCTCCATATGATTGGTTGTTCAGACCAGCGTAGATAACGGGGCATGACCGGTTTAACAGAGTTGACTGCCCGCTTCTGAACCTTCCGGTCTCGCTTGTCCAAGCTAGTGGTGAAGACATGGTACTGCCCACTATTCAACTACTTTGGGTTACTCTGGTAACCCGACTGTTGCTGCTGCTGGTTGTAACCACCCTGGTTATTTTGATTACTTTGATTGTTATGTCCGCCCGGATTACCATTAAATCCTGAACCGGAATTTCCTCCACCGTAACCCGGCCCGGATCCTGAGCCACCGCCAGAGCCGTGATCATACCGAAAAGCATTAGAATTCTTGAACTCCTGCATAATGTAGCAATCCTTCCAAAGGTGGTTTGCTGGCACCTCCTTCGTCCCATGCTTTGGGCAGGGCTGGTTCAATAGATAATTTAAGCGGTCCGGGTTAGGGTTAGGCGCTCCACCGTGATTCTGCGGTTTACCCTTGCGTCGCTGACCCTTGTCCTGCGCATTGGTATTAGCCACGAAGTCCATGTTGCCATCCGCTTTACGCTTGCCTCCGCTACCGTTACCTGCCGAGTGATGCTGCTGACCTTTGGAGTTGCTGTTCTTCTTTCCCTTCCCTGTCTTGTCATCATCAGACTCGGGATCCTTGGTACTATCAGAATCAGCATACTTTACCAAGGCAGCCGTGAGGGTCCCCATGTCAGTACAATGGTGCTTCATCCATCCTAACTTCAGCCTTAGGGGCCCAAACCGGCAATTGCCTTCTAGGGTTATAACCGCGGTGTCAGCGTTGATGCGGTCTGATGAATGCAGAACCTGCGAGACCCAACGCACCCAATGAGTCATCGATTCTCCTTCCACCTGGACACATGCAGCTAAGTCCACTATCGACATAGGCTACTTACATGTATCCCTGAAATTACTGATAAACTGGGCTCATAATTGGGCCCATGAACTGATAGAATTGGCCGGTAAGCTTTTTAACCAAGTACGGGCCGTTCCTTCGAGCATCATGGTGAAGTGCTTCGCACATGCCGCATCATCCACATCAAGCATCTCCATGGCCATCTCATAGCTCTCCACCCATGTCTCTGGAGGTTGATCCGCCGTGTAATTTGGTACCTTGCGCGGGCCTTTGAAATCCTTGGGCAGGCGCACATTGCGTAAAGCGGGGACAACGCAAGGCACCCCCAAAGAACTAGAAGTAACACCAGGTTCGACCTAGATAGTTGGACGAACCGGCGTAAGCTGCCGAGCCTGATACTGTGCGGCTAACTCGGCCTCCCTGCGCGCTCGGGCCCGGTCCACCACTTCCTGAGCGTTATCAGCACCACCCGCCGGGTTGTTGCCGCGGGGTGCTCCCCGTCGTTCATTACTTGACACGGCCGGTTCATCCATGTGCCTGCTATAGCTCCGGCTTGGACGAGGGGTCGAGTGGATCTGGTCACGGCTGTATGAGTATGCTTCCTATTGGACCAAAGCTGTCCTAAGAAGCTCCTTGACCCGTCGCGTCTCTACCGCCTGCGGCGAGTCACCTTCAATTGGAATGGCCTCCAGCCGTGCAGCAGCGGCAACGAGATTGTCCATCGGGTTGGAGTAGTGACCCGGAGGTGTTGAAACAGCCTGAGGTATAACAGTGTTTTGACGAGGCAGATCCATCAGACGGGGCTGAACCAGCGCGCCGGTCCCAGGAGCTTCCGCCTGGTTTCCCTCCAGCGGATTACTGGTTCCTGCTCCTGGGGTGTTGAAAAGGTCTCTGGCCTTGAAAACCGAAGGCAAACGGGATCGGTACTTCCTCTTCATGACTTCATGCGACGCGTTCTGGTCCAACATGAGCCTGTAGGCTTGTGCGTCTAAAGCGGCCCGCTCTGCGGTCATCCTGGCATTCTCAGCTGCCAGGTCCGCCTTGGCCTGGGTGATCTGTTCCCTCACCTTTGCAATCTCTGCGTTGTGGACGTCCTGATCCGCCGGGTTAGCTTCTGCCATAAGCACAACCAATGCATCAAATAGATCTGATAGGACTTGAGCCGGCGGGCGTACAGAGCCTCCTGCCCCGGCAGCCGTCGCCGCTACTGAACCGGAGGTTATTGGCGCAGCGGTCGAAGAATGAAGCACTGCTTGTGTGCCGGCCATGAATATTCCAACTCGGTTGGGTAGATCAGAGGGGTCCGGAATACTGTCGCCATCGGAACAGCCCCCAATCCGGCCATCTTGTAGATGATATAGAGATTCAGTTTCTCCGGTTGATGACTCGTCGCCAGAATAAACGACGGTCTCACCGCAGATTTCGATCCATCCTCATAACTTCCTCCATGGATGACTCCCACGAAGGCACGCTTCACGACCGGTTTAACCCGGGCGGGTCACGCACGTTGAGCCGTTTCGACGAGGTCGGTGCAGATGTCCGGCTCAGGGCCCGGTTCACTGATCTTGCTGATGAAAATGTGTATGCCACCAAAGGGGACCCGGTACCCTTACTCAACTGAGCCGGCCTCGGGGCCCCAGCCTGCATCGTCGATGTAGAGCTTGCCGCGACGACTCTTAGTCATCCGGCCCACAGCGTAGCCCTCGAGTCCTTCAAAGCAGCCCACCAAGAACTTGAAACCATCGTGCGATAGCCCCACGGTGGGCGCCAACTGTCGTGGTTTTGTCACGGCAGATGTCCTAGGGAAAGGACTTAGTCATGAGGCCATCGCAACGGGTTAGCTCGAAGGGGTTAAAGCGGACACAAGGACGCAAGAGGGTTTATACTAGTTCGGCCCCTTCGATGAAGGTAAAAGCCTGCGTCTAGTTGTGATGGGATTGATGAGGTTTCGATGACTAGGGAGCAAACAAGCTTCGCCTAAGTCTCGAGTTGCTGTCTGTCCTCCTGAACCGCCGCATGGTCGTCCCCTTATATACACGGGTGACGCCCGTCGGTTCACAGAGTCCCAACACCGGTTCATATTCGTATCCGGGTTGGTCTCTTCTTATTCCTAACTTACAGTACAAGTTTGCATATACATGTCGTTTTACGGCTACAAGTCTTAAACCGGCCACAGGCTTTAGGCCCTCATCTATCTTCTTGGGCTTTAACACTCTTGGACTACTGATGAAGTTAACCCGGCCCACATAGGCCGGTTTACGCCCAGTAGCAATATCCCCGACAAACTCCGTTCTCCAAAAATTCTGATATTGGGAGGGCCCAAGATGGAGCCGCAACCACGGCGAAGACGGCCACCAGGGTGGGTTCCGAGTCGGCAGCCCCCGAGCCGGGTTGAGCAGCCCCCGTGTCGGGGATGGCGACGGCCGGGTCTGGGTCGATGGTGGTCGGGTCGAGCTGAGCAGCCCCCGGGTCGGGTTCAGCAGTCCCCGGGCCGGGTTGAGGTGCGGCCGGGTCATCTGGAACGTGGATGGACTCGGAGTCCGGCGATGGCTTGAGGGACGGCTTGCGCAGGTGCTCGAGGGAGGCGCCGGACGGGATGGCTTGTCATGACGAGGTCATCTTGGCGAGCATGTCGGCTGCTTTATTCTCCATGCGCGGGACGTGGAGGAATTCGCAGCCCTCGAAGGATCCGGACAGCTTCTTGGACGAGGAAATGGTAGCTTGCCATGTTGGAGTCGCGGGTGTCCCATTCGCCGGAGCACTGCCGCACCACTAGGTCCGAGTCGCCGTAGCACAGGATGCGCCGGATGCCGAGTTCCTTGGCAAGCCGGAGACCGTGCACAAGGGCTTCGTACTCGACGATGTTGTTGGAGGCAGTGAAGTGGATCTGGAGCGCGTAGCGGAGCCGGTCGCCCTTTGGGGACGACAGTACGATGCCGTCCCCCAAGCCGAGTCGCATTTTGGACCCGTCGAAGTGCATGCGCCAATGCGTCGAGTTGGGAGGCGGCGGCAAGTACTGGGTCTCGGTCTAGTCGACGAGGACGTCGGCCAGGGCTTGAGACTTGATCGCAGTGCGGGGCTCGTAGAGGATGGTGTGGCCGGCTAGCTGGATCGCCCACTTGGTAACCCGGCCAGAGGCATCCCGACACCCGATGATTTCTCCGATAGGCGCCGTGCTGACCACGGTGACAACGTGCTCTTGGAAATACTGCTTCAGCTTCTTGGCGGTGAAGTACATGCCGTAACACATCTTCTGGTAGTGCGGGTAGTTCTTCTTGGAGATGGAGAGCACCTCGCTCAGGCAGCAGACTGGGCGCTGGACAGCTTGGATCTTGCCCTTCTCTGGTCGCTCGAGCACGAGCACTGTGCTGACTGCCAACGAGGTCGCGGCTATGTAGAGCAACAACGGCTCCTTGTCGGTCAGCGCGGCCAGGACTAGTGCGGTGGAGAGCATGCGTTTGAGGTCTTGGAAGGCCTTGTCTGCCTTGCCGTTCCATTCGAACAGGCTCGTCTTCTTCATCAGCTGGTACAAGGGTAGCGCCCTCTCGCCCAGCCGGCTTAGAAACCGGCTGACCGAGGCCAAGCATCCGGTGAACTTCTGGACATCGCGCAGCCAAGCCGGCTTGCGCATGCGCTCGATGAACTTGATCTTCTCCAGGTTCGCCTCAATGCCGCGTTCCGAGACGAGGAAACTGAATAGCTTTCCGGCCGGGACGCCGAAGACGCATTTTTCCGGGTTAAGCTTGACCTTGTATTCACGGAGGTTGGTGAAGGTCTCCTTCAAATCATCAAGGAGCGTGAGGTGGTGCTTTGTCTTCACCACGATGTCGCCCACGTATACGTGGATATTGCGGCCGAGTTGCGGCAGCAGGCATTTCTGCATGCAGCGCTGGAAGGTGGCACCGGCGTTCTTCAAGCCGAACGACATGGTGACGTAGCAATACACCCCAAAGGGCATGATGAAGGACGTCTTCAGGGCGTCGGCCGGGTCTAGTTTGATCTGGTGGTAGCTGGAGTAAGCGTCCAGGAAGGACAGGAGCTCACACCCGGCAGTCGAGTCGATGACTTGGTCGATCCGCGAGAGGGCGGACGGATCCTTGGGACAGGCCTTGTTGAGGCTGGTGTAGTCGATACACATGCGCCAGGTCTTGTTCTTCTTCAGGACTGGATTGGCCAGCCACTCGGGGTGTAACACTTCCATTATGAAGCCGACTGCCAAAAGCTTGGCGACCTCTTCTCCAATGGTTCTTCTCTTCTCTTCGGAAAATCGTCGTAGGGGTTGACGCATAGGCTTGGCGTCCTTGCGGACGTGAAGTTTGTGCTCGGCGTACTTCCTCGGGATACCCGACATGTCCCTGGGGTCCATGCGAAGATATCCCGATTCTCACAGAGGAAGTCGACGAGCTCGCCTTCCTATCTGCTGTCGAGGCGGGCGCCTATGACAACGTACTTGCTGCAGCTGGGGTCTTTTGGGTTGAGCTTCACTTTCTTGGTCTCCTTGGAGGGCTTGAAGGCGGCCTCATCGGCCGGGTCCGGGGTCGGGATCGATGCGGCAGAGGCCTCGCCTGCCAGGGCGACGATCCGGTCGAGCTGGCGTCGCTCCTCGGCAATGACCAGTGACTCGGCCAACTTGGCGCCGTCTCGGGCGCACTCCAGGGACTTGCGGTAATCGCCGGTGATGGTGATGAGGCCCTTGGGACCCGACATCTTCATCTTCAGGTACGCGTAGTGGGGAACCACCATGAACTTGGCGAGCGCGAGCCGGCCTAGCAATGCGTGATACGCGCTAGACAGGTCCACCACCTCGAACCAGATCGGTTCACGTCGGAAGTGGCCGCTGTCACCGAACAAGACATCTAGCCGAACCTGGCCAATGGGGGGGCAGGAGAGGCCGGCACGATGCCGTGGAAGATCGTTCGGGTCGGCTCCAGGTCCTCGGCCTTGAGGCCGAGCTTGGTCATCGTGTCGCAGTAGAGGATGTTGATGCTGCTGCCGCCGTCGATGAGGACTCGGGAGAACTTGCATGTGCGCCGCGCGACGATGGTGGGGTTGAGGGCGAGGGCGTAACCACCCGGACTCGGCATGACTGTCAGGTGATCCTCCCGGGTCCAAGTGATCGGGCGATCCGACCAATGCATGAACTCCGGCTTGGCCGGGACGACGGTGTTCACCTCCTGCCGAAGGAGGCGCTCGCTGCGCTTGTCGTCGCCGAGGCTGGTGAAGACGACGTAGGCCGCGTTCTGGTCCGGTTAGGTGTCGTCGTGCATCGTGCCACCAGCTGGAGGCGGTGGTGGAGGCGAAGACGGCTGTCCCGCGCCTGGAGCCGGAGCCAGAGGGGGCGGGACGTCGCCCCTCATTATGCGCTTGGTGATGGCGCACTACCGAAGCGTGTGCATGGAGGGTTTTGCGCCGCTGTGATGCTTGCAGGGGGCGTCGAGCATCTGCTCGAAGCTCATGGCGGGTTGCCATGCCATCTTGCCGGTTTGCCGGCGCTTCACCGCCGGGTCCGCCGCGGGCTCGGTGGCCGTGATGAGCCGGTTGTCATGACGCGGCGCTGGCTAGTCGGCCTTGCGCTTGTTGTTCTGTTGATGCTACTGCCGGCTGCTTTCGCCGGCCGGCTTCGGAGGGGGAACCGGCTTCGTCTTGCCGGCTTCATCCAGCGCCACCTGGATCTTCATGGTGGAGTCGGCGGTGGCGTACTTGTCCGCCGTCACCATGAGCACGTCCATGGTGGCCGGCTCGAAGCGTAAGAGCTTGTGCTTGCGGAGGGTGCCGTCTCGGCACCCGCTGACGAAGTACTGGATCGCCTGGACTTCATGGACGCCCTCACAGCTGTTTCGGAGCTCAGTCCAGCGTGCGAGGTACTCGTGACCGGTCTCCGTAGGCCCTTGCATGCACATGGCGAGCTGGCTAGGGCGGCCGGGCCGCTTGTAGGTCCCCGTGAAGTTGCGGACGAAGGCTTCCTCAAAGTCCACCCACGTATTGATGCTGCTCATCGGCAGGCTGTTCAACCATGTGCGGGCCGACCCTTGGAGCATGAGCAGTGCGTAGCGCACGGCGAGGTGATGATTGGCACCGGTGATGCCAATGGCCGTGGTGTAGTCGGTGAGCTAGTCTTCTGGCTTCACTGTCCCGTTGTACTTGGGGGTGTCGCGGGGGAGCATGAATCCTTTGGGGAAGGGCTCCTCCCGGATGCGCGTGTAACACCCTCGATGCGGCTATATCTCCCACGTGTCGAAGCACGACTTAGAGGCATAACCGCATTGAAAGCAATGTCGCAAGTGAGGTAATCTTCACACAACCCATGTAATACATAAGGGAAAGATATACATAGTTGGCATACAATCACCACTTCACACAATACATGAATATAACATTACATCATGCAGATACACAAAAGGTTCGACTACGGAACCCAAAATAAAAGAAGACTACCCCAAATGCTACACAGATCCCCGATCGTCCCAACTGGCTCCACTACTGATCAACTGAAACGAAACAACACAATGAACAAGATCTTCATCGATCTCCTCCTTGAGCCCGGTTGCGTCACCTGCACGGTATCATCGGCACCTGCAAACTGGTTTTGGAAGTATCTATGAGTCACGGGGACTCACCAATCTCACACCCTCACGATCAAGACTATTTAAGCTTATAGGTAGGGTAAAAGTATGAGGTGGAGCTGCAGCAAGCACTAGCATATATGGTGGCTAACATACGCAAATGAGAGTGAGAAGAGAAGGCAATGCACGGTCGAGAAACTATGATCAAGGAGTGATCCTAGAACAACCTACGTTCAAGCATAACTCCAACACCGCGTTCACTTCCCGGACTCCGTCGATAAGAAACCATCATGGCTACACACGCGGTTGATGCATTTTAAGTAAGATAAGTTTCAGGTTTTCTATAACCGGACATTAACAAATTCCCATCTGCCCATAACCGCAGGCACGATTTTGAAAGTTCAAATCCCTGCAGGGGTGTCCCAACTTAGCCCATCACAAGCTCTCACGGTCAACGAAGGATATTCCTTCTCCCAAGACAATCCGATCAGACTCAGCATCCCGGTTACAAGACATCCTCGACAATGGTAAAACAAGTCCAGCAAAGCCACCCAGATGTGCCGACAAATCCCGATAGGATCTGCACATATCTCGTTCTCAGGGCACACCGGATGAGCAAGACGTCGGGTAGGCCAGCCCAGAGTTGCCCCTGGTAGCCCCGGGCATCGCTCAGTTGGACCAACACTTAGAGAAGCACTAGCCCGGGGGGGTTAAATAAAGATGACCCTTGAGCCGGCCGACCCAAGGGAAAGAAAATGTAGGTGGCAAATGGTAAAACCAATGTTGGGCCTTGCTGGAGGAGTTTTATTCAAGGCGAACTGTCAAGGGGTTCCCATTATAACCCAACCGTGTAAGGAACGCAAAATCCGGTAACATAACATCGATATGACGGAAACTAGTGCGGCAAGAGTGGAACAAAACACCAGGCATAAGGCCGAGCCTTCCACCCTTTACCAAGTATATAGATGCATTAATTAAATAAGAGATATTCTGATATCCCAACAAAATATCCATGTTCCAACAAGGAACAAACTCCAATCTTCACCTACAACTAACAACGCCATAAGAGGGGCTGAGCAAAGCGGTAACATAGCCAAACAACGCTTTGCTAGGACAAGGTGGGTTAGAGGCTTGGCTTAACAATATGGGAGTCATGAAAATCAAGTGGTAGGTATCGCAGCATAGGCATAGCAAAAGAGCGAGCAACTAGCAAGCAAAGATAGAAGTGATTTCGAGGGTATGGTCATCTTGCCTGAGATCCCGCAAGGAATAAGAACGAGTCCATGAAGAAGATAAACAGACGTAGTCGAACGAATCGTCACAAACGCGACGTTATCGGAACCAACCCGAAGAAGTAACACCGGAAAGAAGCAAACAACATAGTAAACAACCAACACAAGCATGGCATGATGCACAACCAAGTATCATGCATGTCCGGTTTAAAGAAGCATGGCATGGCAAAGTGCAACAAATAATACTACAAATTAAGTGGAGCTCAATATGCAACGGGTTGCATATTGACGGAACACCACATCAATGATTTAGTACTCTCTCGTTTAGGTACTCAACAATATTAAATGTTGGTTAATATGGCAAGAGGTGAAGCATAACCAAAACTATACCATCTAATCAATTTAAATGGGGCCAGATATAACAAAAAACAAATCTGGTAAATCCCCATATGCATTTAGCAATTAAATGCAACAACAATTTTAAACATTCAAATGTTGTTAACATGATGCGGATGACATTTTCAAGTTTTATGCAAGTTTTATTAAAAGTTACATGATAAGAGATGAGGCATTTGTCATCGTGGCGGAAACAAAAGGGGTGCCACGACGACGATAACGAAACGGTACCACGGCAACGTTCCAATTCCGACAACTCATTGAGACGTCGGTGCAAAAAAAGTGTGGCGGGAGCGTGCAAAAGATGATGGAGCGCTCCCGGATACCGGGTGTCCCATGAGTCGACTATGGTGACAAGGCAAAAGAGGGGCAACGTGCATCGACAATTCGGACACGGTTCGAACATGAGCATCTCAAACATCACAAGCATTCGTTCACAGACGTCGTCTCGGGGTTATACCTTCGGAGCGTGCAAAGGGGACGGTTCTTGTTCGTAGAGGGAAGTAGGCGTTCTCGCGATGGCGGTAGTGGAAGTAGTTGTTCTCACTTCGTAGATGTTCACACCCCATAGGTGTTCGGGGTCAACAAGGAACTTGCCGTCCACGGGTCTTCGAGAGTCGACGATACATGTTCTATAAACGTTCAAGCGACGGTAGTTGTACGCGGTCCACGAGACATCAATCGTTCGGAGTTCGACTTGCGGGTCTTGCCGACATGAGGCATTTTTGTGTAGACGAACTTGGCGCATCTGAAGGGTCACACTAGTCGTCGTGGGAACTTGGTGAATCCGAGGTCTTCGAGGTCGATGGTAGTGGAACTTGGCGCCATCCGCGAAAACAGTGCTCGTTCGGGCATCGTAGTCGGTCTTGGCGGGTCGTCATGTAGTCGTGCATGTGTCTTCGGCGAAACCAAGATGCATCTTGGTGGTCTCGTGTCGGTCTATAGTCCAAAACGAAGCAGAGGCAAAGACTCGGGGCGGTGGTACTTGGCGGTTCACAGCAAAGAGGAACCATGAAGGGGTGGCTCGAGGAAGAACACTGCAGCGAGGCCAGGGGAGGCGCAGCGGCGAAGCAGGGACTCGCAAGCAGAGGAGCAAGTCGCGGCGCTGGTGCAAGGTGGCAACTAGACGAGGTGGTCGCCGGCGGCCACGAACTGAAGAGCGATGTGGACGAGGTGGCACAGGGCCGGGCGAGGTGAAGCAGCAGGATGGGGCGACCATGGCGGGGCTTGGCTGCTCGTGGAGGACGGCGGGCGCCGGCAGGGTCGCGGTGGCGGCCTCCGGTGAGGGAGCCGAACGGGGTGGTGGCGCTCGGCGTACTCTGACGATGCGGCGATCTCCTGGCGAGGCGGCGGCGCGCCTACTGGCTCCTGGAGAGGCGGAGCGACGGGGACCGGCGAAGTGGCATCCCGGCGGCCGTGCTCGTGAGGATGAGGTCGGAGGAGGGCTGGCAGGGGCGCGGGCAGGTCGAGGGAGCTTCTGGCGGCGCGAGGGAAAAGGGACGAAGGAGGAGGAGGGGGTTCGAGGGAGATGGGGTGCGCGAGGGGATCGAGCGGGGCTCGAGGGAATCGGGCGCGGGCGCTGGGGATCGGTAGGAGGTGGCGGCAGAGGAAAGGGTCGAGGGAGAGAGATGGGCAACGAGGGAATCGGGCTCAGGAAGACTAGGGTTAGGGAAAAGGAGGTTGGGCCTTAGAGGAATATGGGCCTAGGGTTTGAAGTGGGGCTGCGGGAAAACCTTGGGCCAGGGCGGCCTAGTAGAGAGAGAGGGCTTAGGTGGGCTGACGGATGATTGAGAGGCCCAGAAGGCCAGATAAGCTGAACTCCTCTCTCTCATATCTGAAACAGGAAAAAAAATAACAAAGAAGAGAAGAAAAAGGAAGGAGGTGTTAGGGGAAGAAATTGGACAAGCGAATAATTTTCTTGGACTCACAAAAATGTGAGGAATTTAAATAAAATTGCAAGAGGATATTTGGAGAACAATAGATTCGCACATGTTGAATTTAATTCAACATGTTTGAATTTTGAAACCCATTCGAAAGGACTCTAAATGGGCTGAGATTTTTAGAGGAGCCTCGATAAAAGGGATGAGAAAATATTGGCAAGGTTTGAAGATCAAACTCGAAGAGGAATAGACATGGAAAATATTTTGCACGTGTGTTATGGGTGATTCCAAAGATGGAATATTTAATATAGCTCCCTAATATCGGGAGGATATGTTATAAAGAGAATCACCATGTGAATTCTCTCGATTGAAATGGATCAAAGATCCATGCCATTTATTTAGTTGAGATGCAAAAGACTTATGAGATGATGGCATGATGACATGATGCAATGCACATGATGCAAAGATGAAATGCAACAGACCATTCAAATCACACGACGAAAACCCAGAAACCCTGGAAGGCATCTGAAGCTCCGGTCTTGGGGCGTCACAACACTCCACCACTACGAGAGGATCTCGTCCCGAGATCTAGGATGGCACTGGAGGGAAAAACGGAAGAGAAAGAGAAGATGTAAAACTAAGTTGCTTCTTTGACAAACGAGTGAAACCAAAGAACCTTGAAAGGTTAAGCCATTTTGAGAAATGAAGACAACGGAGATGAACAAAGTTGAAAGCACTCCGTTAGGAAAAAGGAGCAAGGAAGAACAAATGCGGGCAGCACTCCGGTTGAAAAGAGATGCAAGGCTTGATAAGGCAAAAAGAACTTGAGTAGAGGACACAACACTCTGGTTTAACGGATAAGCAAGGAAAGAACATGATCTTGGCAAAATGAGTTGATGTGACGACGAGAGCAACAACACAATGCCTCCGGAACAAAAGAATGGAAGTTGGATTGTTGGAAAGGAAAGAGTTGAGAAGAAAATGACATCTCGTACCACGATAGAATTTGAGAAGCATCCTTAGAAAGAAGTATTGAACGGAGTTGTTGAAAACCCAACAAAGAAAAGAAGTAAGTTTGTTGTGGGCTTATGAAAACATCTCAAAACTTTAAGGTGAAATTCTGCCACTAACGAAACAATAGATTGGATTAATATACACAAGGAGATGAGAACTTATTTCACCGAGAGGATAAATGAAGAGCTTGGGTCATTTATAAGCACCACAAATAGCAACGATCCTTAGGGAAAGCTTTAGGTGAAATATAACACCAGATAACTCCAACGAAGAGATTGATGGATTGAGAAGAGCTCATGCTAGAAGGGATTGATGGGTTTAACTATCCCATTCTTAACAACAAGTGAATCATGAAACATGAACTCAAATTATCAAGAATGACATAATACCATCTCCAATGATCCGGTAGAAAGGATTGCACTTCGGAATGCGAGATGAAGAAATGCTTGAGCTCCTTAGAAAAGAATCTCAATGAACACTTGGAGAAGGAATTATTTCCTTGATGAACCACCATGTAGAACCTCCATGAAGAACTCCGGTAACAAAAAAGGATGATGAAGACGAAAGGAAAAAGAAGTTGAAAACACAAGGTGAAGCCTTGCGATCATTTAAATGGAACTTCACGATGATACAGTTGATAGAACTTGGGACTCCGGGAAAGAAAGATGAAACAAATGAAAACGAGAATTTGATGAGCCTCCGGAATAAGGAATTGAATTTACTCGGTGAAACAAGAATAAGAATTACATTATGCTTATCCTTCACCGATTTAAATTGATGACAAGTAACGGATTTGTCATACTACTTATTCTCGTAGAAAGGGTTAAGAAGAGATATGGCGCAAACTTGAGATGGTCTTTAACGAACCACCGATGGAATCAAAACAACGAATGAATTGATATGATAAGGAAGGAAGAGAAATCTTAAACGAACCACCGTAAGGATTGAAAATGAACGAATAAAAGATAACGAAACACCGGGAAGAATTTGCAAATGAACGAAGATGCTTGAGAGAATTTAGATACAAGTGAAACAAAGAGATCCCGAGCTAGGAAGAGAATACTTGGATGACGCACCGCTAAGATTTAGAGAAGGAGAGCTGAAAGGTAGAAAGAATAATTCTGACATGATGGGTTCCGGAGAATCAAACTGAAAAGACTCATGAACTGCTTCGGATGGGTGAAAGGAATTCTCACAATCAAAAACAATTATGAGAGGATGACATCAAGCTAGAATCACGAATCTCTGAGAAAATGGAGCAAGATTGAGAGAAAAATCTTCTTCGGTCTTCCAATCTGAGAATGACGAGGAGAAACACCACCATGAATTGTTGAGGAACTCCGGAATAAAGAAGAATATAAAAGTTGAATCAACAATGAATTTGAAAGATCTTGGAGAAAGACATATGACTGATGATAACACATACTTACGTCAAACTTTGAGAAAATTTGAGGATAGCCCCGGGAAAAGAAAAGAGTCAGGTAAGATCCTGGAAAAAAGACCTGTGGGTTAGGGCCCACTCAAAAGAAACACCGTAGAACGATTTAAAAGAGAGAATGCACCGGTTGAATTTAATGGCTTGAATGAGATAAGCACCTCGAAATAAGTTGAACGGATCTTGAATGCCAAAATGAGCCTTCTGAGATTTCTTCAGCACTCCGGAACAATTGAATAGCAAGCGGGGAATGATTATGAGGTGCACCAGCATAAGAAAAGCATTGGGCAAAAAGAAAAGACTATGATGAATACCAAAGCTTGAATTGAATCCACCAGAGAAGGAAAAGAATGAAGAATGATGAACTTGAGGTTCCATTAGGATCTTTCTGAGAATCACCGGGTAAGGACATTGACGGAAAAGAATGGAGAGACTTCATAACCACAAGATAGATACTTGATAAAGAAATCTTAGTCCTTGAAGAAAAAGGGTGGGTGGGCGGGAAAAACAAAGGCAACTTGGAGACGGATGAAACAAACACCGTTGAGAAGAACTGATACTTGATCTTGCGGATGTTGAAATGATCGTATCCACTTGAAGAGAAACACACCGGTGAAAAGGATTGACATGGCAATCTCGATTATCAAGAAGGATTAGTATTCACATAGGAGTATGAGAACACCGCTTAGGAAAGGTATGGAATCAACTCTTGACTTCGAAGCAACTCGAATACCACAACTCAAAACAAAACAAAGGATTGGCTTGCAGAATAAGCCAGAACAAACATATGATCGAGATTTCGTCCGAAGTTTTTGTTGTTGGGCCTACACGGGCTCGATCATACAACACCATCATGTACAAGGCAGTGCGCATGACATATGAAGCGTCCCCGAGTCAGCATAGACAAGGACTCTTTAAGACACAACGCGACCACTGTAAAACCGACCGTGGATAGGCGGACCACTAGACGTCGAACCCCAATATCATATCATACATCTGTCGGAAAGATATCCTAAGAGCTACTTGAATTCCCACTTATAAACTCCCGAAATTTTTCGGTTATGCAATCAGGTGTTGGGGATACAAGAGAAGCATAATATCTCACCCAGAACTAACAAATCCTACATCCAGCTGTATCCATCCTTCAACACATAACCAAGAAACCTTCGGAAATCGTTTACCTCAACCTTCGAAAAGCATCCGTTATACAAGTTATGGCAATACTCCCGAACTCCCACCCCAGTACTGGGTGGCGTCGAGGTTATCTCACCAACAACTGCATAAAAGAGATTTTCGATGTCGGCGACACTCAGGTATTCCAGAACTGCAACGATAAAATTGTGACGACAACACCTCGGAGCTCAACTACCCGGGACACTGCCACAACCCCTAAATGTCAGGAGGCACCAAGAACAATGTTCTCATCACAAAACCATCGGAACGATTCCAAGATACCTGCGTGATCCTAAAAAAATATTTAGTGAAAATTTGAGAAGAGAAGAGTCAAAACTCTGCGTCAGGATACCTCACCAGAGCGACGAAGGGACTGAGGAGTAAAAAGAATCCTACTTTCCGATATATATAATCCTAAATGACTCAAAACATTTTTCTAGACTCAACAACGCCAGCGATTCGATCAAGCAGGGGGGGTCCTAAGGTCAGGGAAGGCTCTGATTACCAACTTGTAATGCCCTCGATGCGGCTATATCACCCACGTGTCGAAGCACGACTTAGAGGCATAACCGCATTGAAAGCAATGCCGCAAGTGAGGTAATCTTCACACAACCCATGTAATACATAAGAGAAAGAGATACATAGTTGACTTACAATCGCCAGTTCACTCAATACATGAATATAACATTACATCATCCCGATACACCAAAGGTCCGACTATGGAACCCAAAATAAAAGAAGACTACCCCAAATGCTACACAGATCCCCGATCGTCCCAACTGGGCTCCACTACTGATCAACTGAAACGAAACAACACAATGAACGAGATCTTCATCGAGCTCCTCCTTGAGCCTGGTTGCGTCACCTGCACGGTATCATCGGCACCTGCAAACTGGTTTTGAAAGTATCTATGAGTCATGGGGACTCGCCAATCTCACACCCTCGCGATCAAGACTATTTAAGCTTATAGGTAGGGTAAAAGTATGAGGTGGAGCTGCAGCAAGCACTAGCATATATGGTGGCTAACATACGCAAATGCGAGCGAGAAGAGAAGGCAAGGCACGGTCGAGAAACTATGATCAAGAAGTGATCCTAGAACAACCTACATTCAAGCATAACTCCAACACGGTGTTCACTTCCCGGATTCCGCCGAGAATAGACCATCACGGCTACACACGCGGTTGATGCATTTTAATTAAGATAAGTTTTAGGTTTTCTACAACCGGACATTAACAAATTCCCATCTGCCCATAACCACGGGCACGGCTTTCGAAAGTTCAAATCCCTACAGGGGTGTCCCAACTTAGCCCATCACAAGCTCTCACGGTCAACGAAGGATATTCCTTCTCCCAAGACAATCCGATCTGACTCGGCATCCCGGTTACAAGACATCCTCGACAATGGTAACACAAGTCCAACAAAGCCACCCAGATGTGCCGACAAATCCCGATAGGAGCTGCACATATCTTGTTCTCAGGGCACACCGGATGAGCAAGACGTCGGGTAGGACATGAAGGAAATATGCCCTAGAGGCAATAATAAAGTTATTATTTATTTCCTTATATCATGATAAATGTTTATTATTCATGCTAGAATTGTATTAACCGGAAACATAATACATGTGTGAATACATAGACAAACAGAGTGTCACTAGTATGCCTCTACTTGACTAGCTCGTTAATCAAAGATGGTTATGTTTCCTAACCATGGACAAAAGAGTTGTTATTTGATTAACGAGGTCACATCATTAGTTGAATGATCTGATTGACATGACCCATTCCATTAGCTTAGCACACGATCGTTTACTATGTTGCTATTGCTTTCTTCATGACTTATACATGTTCCTATAACTATGAGATTATGCAACTCCCGTTTACCGGAGGAACACTTTGGGTACTACCAAACGTCACAACATAACTGGGTGATTATAAAGGAGTACTACAGGTGTCTCCAATGGTGGATATTGGGTTGGCATATTTCGAGATTAGGGTTTGTCACTCCGATTGTCGGAGAGGTATCTCTGGGCCCTCTCGGTAATGCACATCACATAAGCCTTGCAAGCACTGCAACTAATATGTTAGTTGTGAGATGATGTATTACGGAACGAGTAAAGAGACTTGCCGGTAACGAGATTGAACTAGGTATTGGATACCGACGATCGAATCTCGGGCAAGTAACATACCGATGACAAAGGGAACAACGTATGTTGTTATGCGGTCTGACCGATAAAGATCTTCGTAGAATATGTAGGAGCCAATATGGGCATCCAGGTCCCGCTATTGGTTATTGACCGGAGACGTGTCTCGGTCATGTCTACATTGTTCTCGAACCGTAGGGTCCGCACGCTTAACGTTACGATGACAGTTATTATGAGTTTATGCATTTTGATGTACCGAAGGTTGTTCGGAGTCCCGGATGAGATCACGGACATGACGAGGAGTCTCGAAACGGTCGAGACGTAAAGATTGATATATTGGAAGCCTATGTTTGGACATCGGAAGTGTTCCGGGTGAAATCGGGATTTTACCGGAATACCGGGAGGGTTACCGGAACCCCCCGGGAGACTAATGGGCCTATTGGGCCTTAGTGGAAAAGAGAAAAGGGAAGCCCACAAGCTGGCCGGCGCCCCCCCTCTCCCCAAGTCCTATTAGGAATAGGATAGGGGGCCGGCCCCCCTTCTCTCTCTTTTCCCCCCGGGAGTCCTAGTTGGATTAGGATTGGGGGGAGGAGTCCTACTCCCGGTGGGAGTAAGACTCCCCTGCGCCTCCTCTCCCTTGGCCGGCCGGCTCCCCTCCTCCAACCTTTATATACGGGGGCAGGGGGCACCCCAAGACACACAACTTGATCCTTGAGATCGTTCCTTAGCCGTGTGCGGTGCCCCCTGCCACCAAATTCCACCTCGATCATACCGTTGTAGTGCTTAGGCGAAGCCCTGCGTCGGTAGTACATCAAGATCGTCACCACGCCGTCGTGCTGACGGAACTCCTCCCCGAAGCTTTGCTGGATCGGAGCCCGGGGATCGTCATCGAGCTGAACGTGTGCTAAGAACTCGGAGGTGCCGGAGTAACGGTGCTTGGATCAGTCGGATCGGAAGAAGACGTACGACTACTTCCACTACGTTGCGTGATCGCTTCCGCAGTCGGTCTGTGTTGGTACATAGACAACACTCTCCCCTCTCGTTGCTGTGCATCACCATGATCTTGCGTGTGCGTAGGAATTTTTTTGAAATTACTGCGTTCCCCAACAGTGGTATCAGAGCCTAGGTTTTATGGTTTGATGTTATTTGCACGAGTAGAACACAAGTGAGTTGTGGGCGATACAAGTCATACTGCCTACCAGCATGTCATACTTTGGTTCAGCGGTATTGTTGGGTGAGACGATCCGGACCAACCTTACGCGTACTCTTACGCGAGACCGGTTCCCTCGACGTGCTTTGCACATAGATGGCTTGCGGAAGACTGTCTCTCCAACTTTAGTTGAACCAAGTGTGACTACGCCCGGTCCTTGAGAAGGTTAAAACGGAGTCTATTTGACGAACTATTGTTGTGGTTTTGATGCGTAGGTGAGATGAGTTCTTACTTAAGCCCGTAGCAGCCATGTAAAACTTGCAACAACAAAGTAGAGGACGTCTAACTTGTTTTTGCAGGGCATGTTGTGATGTGATATGGTCAAGGCATGATGCTGATTTTATTGTATGAGATGATCATGTTTTGTAACCAAGTTATCGGCAACTGGCAGGAGCCATATGGTTGTCGCTTTATTGTATGCAATGCAATCACGATGTAATGCTTTACTTTATTGCTAAGCGGTAGTGATAGTCGTGGAAGCATAAGATTGGCGAGACGACAATGATGCTACGATGGAGATCAAGGTGTCGCGCCGGTGACGATGGTGATCATGACGGTGCTTCGGAGATGGAGATCACAAGCACAAGATGATGATGGCCATATCATATCACTTATATTGATTGCATGTGATGTTTATCTTTTATGCATCTTATCTTGCTTTGATTGACGGTAGCATTATAAGATGATCTCTCACTAAATTATCAAGAAGTGTTCCCCCTGAGTATGCACCGTTGCCAAAGTTCGTCGTGCCCAGACACCATGTGATGATCGAGTGTGATAAGCTCTACGTCCATCTACAACGGGTGCAAGCCAGTTTTGCACATGCAGAATACTCAGGTTAAACTTGACGATCCTAGCATATGCAGATATGGCCTCGGAACACAGAGACCGAAAGGTCGAGCGTGAATCATATAGTAGATATGATCAACATGACAATGTTCACCATTGAAAACTACTCCATCTCACGTGATGATCGGTTATGGTTTAGTTGATTTGGATCACGTGATCACTTAGAGGATTAGAGGGATGTCTATCTAAGTGGAAGTTCTTAAGTAATATGATTAATTGAACTTAAATTTATCATGAACTTAGTCCTGGTGGTATTAGCATATCTATGTTGTAGATCAATAGCTCGCGTTGTTGCTTCCCTGTGTTTATTTTGATATGTTCCTAGAGAAAATTGTGTTGAAAGATGTTAGTAGCAAAGATGCGGATTGGATCCGTGATCAGAGGTTTATCCTCATTGCTGCACAGAAGAATTATGTCCTTGATGCACCGCTAGGTGAAAGACCTATTGCAGGAGCCGATGCAGACGTTATGAACGTTTGGCTAGCTCAATATGATGACTACTTGATAGTTTAGTGCACCATGCTTAACGGCTTAGAATCGGGACTTCAAAGACGTTTTGAACATCATGGACCATATGAGATGTTCCAGGAGTTGAAGTTAAGCAAATACCCGAGTTGAGAGATATGAAGTCTCCAACAAGTTCTATAGCTAAAAGATGGAGGAGAATCGCTCAACTAGTGAGCATGTGCTCAGATTGTCTGGGTACTACAATCGCTTGAATCAAGTGGGAGTTAATCTTCCAGATAAGATAGTGATTGACAGAATTCTCTAGTCACCATCACCAAGTTAGTAGAACTTCGTGATGAACTATAATATGCAAGGGATAACAGAAACAACTCCCAAGCTCTTCGTGATGCTGAAATCAACGAAGGTAGAAATCAAGAAAAACATCAAGTGTTGATGGTTGACAAGACCACTAGTTTCAAGAAAAGGGCAAAGGAAAGAAGGGGAACTTCAAGAAGAACGGCAAGCAAGTTGCTGCTCAAGAGTGAAGAAGCCCAAGTCTGATCCTAAGCCTGAGACTAAGTGCTTCTACTGCAAAGGGACTGGTCACTGGAAGCGGAACTACCCCAAGTGATTGGCGGATAAGAAGGATGGCAAAGTGAACATAAGTATATTTGATATACATGTTATTGATGTGTACTTTACTAGTGTTTATAGCAAACCCTCAGTATTTGATACTAGTTCAGTTGCTAAGATTAGTAACTCGAAACGGGAGTTGCAGAATAAACAGAGACTAGTTAAGGGTGAAGTGACGATGTGTGTTGGAAGTGGTTCCAAGATTGATATGATCATCATCACACACTCCCTATAATTCGGGATTAGTGTTGAACCTAAATAAGTGTTATTTGGTGTTTGCATTGAGCATGAATATGATTTGATCATGTTTATTGCAATATGGTTATTCATTAAAGTCAGAGAATAATTGTTGTTCTGTTTACATGAATAAAACCTTCGATGGTCATACGCCCAATGAAACAAGTTCGTTGGATCTCGATCGTAGTGATACACATATTGAAACCAAAAGATGCAAAGTTAATAATGATAGTGCAACTTATTTGTGGCACTGCCGTTTAGGTCATATTGGTATAAAGCGCATGAAGAAACTCCATGCTGATGGGCTTTCGGAATCACTTGATTATGAATCACTTGATGTTTGCGAACCATGCCTTTTGGGCAAGATGACTAAAACGCCGTTCTTCGGAACAATGGAGCGAGCAACAGATTTGTTGGAAATCATACATACTGATGTATGTGGTCCGATGAATATTGAAGCTCGCGACAGGTATCATTATTTTCTGATCTTCACAGATGATTTAAGCAGATATGAGTATATCTACTTGATGAAACATAAGTCTGAAACATTTGAAAAAGTTCAAAGAATTTCAGAGTGAAGTAAAAAACATCGTGACAAGAAAATAAAGTTTCTATGATCTGATCGCGGAGACAAATATTTGAGTTACGAGTTTGGTCTTCAGTTAAAACAATGTGAAATAGTTTCACTACTCACGCCACCTGGAACACCACATCATAATGGTGTGTCCGAACGTCATAACCGTACTTTATTGGATATAGTGCAATCTATGATGTCTCTTACCGATTTACCGCTATTGTTTTTGGGGTCATGCATTAGAGACAGCTGCATTCACGTTAAAAAAAGGGGCACCATCTATATCCGTCGAGACGACGCCTTATGAACTATGGTTTGGCAAGAAACCAAAGTTGTCGTTTCTTAAAGTTTGGGGTTGCGATGCTTATATGAAAAAGTTTCATCCTGATAAGCTCAAAACTCAAATCGGAGAAGTGCATCTTCATAGGATATCCAAAGGAAACTATTGGATACACCTTCTATCACAGATCCGAAGGCAAGACTTTTGTTGCTAAATTCGGAAACTTTCTGGAGACGGAGTTTCTCTCGAAAGAAGTGAGTGGGAGGAAAGTAGAACTTGACGAGGTAACTGTACCTGCTCCCTTATTGGAAAGTAGTTCATCACAAAATCTGTTCTTGTGACTACTACACCAATTAGTGAGGAAGCTAATGATGATGATCATGTAACTTCAGATCAAGTTACTATCAAATCTCGTAGGTAAACCAGAATGAGATCTGCACCAGAGTGGTACGGTAATCCAGTTCTGGAAGTCATGCTACTAGATCATGATGAACCTACGAACTATGAGGAAGCGATGATGAGCCCAGATTCCGCGAAATGGCTTGAGGCCATGAAATCTGAGATATGATCCATGTATGAGAACAAAGTTTGGACTTTGGTTGACTTGCCCATTGATCGGCAAGCAATTGAGAATAAATGGATCTTTAAGAGGAAGACGGACGCTGATAGTAGAGTTACTATCTACAAAGCTAGAATTGTCGCAAAAAGTTTTCGACAAGTTCAAGGTGTTGACTACGATGATTTTTTCTCACTCGTATCTATGCTTAAGTCTGTCCGAATCATGTTAGCAATTGCCGCATTTTATGAAATCTGGCTAATGGATAAACAAAACTGCATTCCTTAATGGATTTGCTAAAGAAGAGTTGTATACGATGCAACTAGAAGGTTTTGTCAATCCGAAAGGTGCTAACAAAAATGTGCAAGCTCCAGCGATCCATCTGTGGACTGGTGCAAGCATCTCGGAGTTGGAATATACGCTTTGATAAGTTGATCAAAGCATATAGTTTTATACAGACTAGCGGTGAAGCCTGTATTTACAAGAAAGTGAGTGGGAGCACTACAGCATTTCTGATAAGTATATGTGAATGACATATTGTTGATTGGAAATAATGTAGAATTATTCTGTAAAGCATAAAGGAGTGTTTGAAAGGAGTTTTTCAAAGAAAGACTTCGGTGAAGCTGCTTACATATTGAGCTTCAAGATCTATAGAGATAGATCAAGACGCTTGATAAGTTTTTCAATAAGTACATACCTTGACAAGATTTTGAAGTAGTTCAAAATGGAACAGTCAAAGAAAAAGTTTCTTGCCTGTGTTACAAGGTGTGAAGTTGAGTAAAGACTCAAAGCCCGACCACGGCAGAAGATAGAAAGAGAATGAAAGTCATTCCCTATGCCTCATTCATAGGCTCTATAAAGTATGCCATGCTGTGTACCAGATCTATTGTATACCCTGCACTGATTTGGCAAGGGAGTACAATAGTGATTTAGGAGTAGATCACTGGACAGCGGTCAGAATTATCCTTAGTGAAATAAGGATATGTTTCTCGATTATGGACGTGACAAAAAGGTTCGTCGTAAAGGGTTACGTCGATGCAAGTTTTTGACACTGATCCAGATGAATCTAAAGTCTCAATCTGGATACATATTGAAAGTGGGAGCAATTAACTAGAGTAGCTCCGTGCAGAGCATTATAGACATAGAATTTTGCAAAATACTTACGGATCTGAATGTGACAGACCCGTTGACTAAAATTATCTCACAAGCAAAACATGATCACACCTTAGTACTCTTTGGGTGTTAATCACATAGAGATGTGAACTAGATTACTGACTCTAGTAAACCCTTTGAGTGTTGGTCACATGACGATGTGAACTATGGGTGTTAATCACATGGCGATGTGAACTAGATTATTGACTCTAGTGCAAGTGGGAGACTGAAGGAAATATGCCCTAGAGGCAATAATAAAGTTATTATTTATTTCCTTATATCATGATAAATGTTTATTATTCATGCTAGAATTGTATTAACCGGAAACATAATACATGTGTGAATACATAGACAAACAGAGTGTCACTAGTATGCCTCTACTTGACTAGCTCGTTAATCAAAGATGGTTATGTTTCCTAACCATGGACAAAAGAGTTGTTATTTGATTAACGAGGTCACATCATTAGTTGAATGATCTGATTGACATGACCCATTCCATTAGCTTAGCACACAATCGTTTAGTATGTTGCTATTGCTTTCTTCATGACTTATACATGTTCCTATAACTATGAGATTATGCAACTCCCGTTTACCGGAGGAACACTTTGGGTACTACCAAACGTCACAACGTAACTGGGTGATTATAAAGGAGTACTACAGGTGTCTCCAATGGTGGATATTGGGTTGGCGTATTTCGAGATTAGGGTTTGTCACTCCGATTGTCGGAGAGGTATCTCTGGGCCCTCTCGGTAATGCACATCACATAAGCCTTGCAAGCACTGCAACTAATATGTTAGTTGTGAGATGATGTATTACGGAACGAGTAAAGAGACTTGCCGGTAACGAGATTGAACTAGGTATTGGATACCGACGATCGAATCTCGGGCAAGTAACATACCGATGACAAAGGGAACAACGTATGTTGTTATGCGGTCTGACCGATAAAGATCTTCGTAGAATATGTAGGAGCCAATATGGGCATCCAGGTCCCGCTATTGGTTATTGACCGGAGACGTGTCTCGGTCATGTCTACATTGTTCTCGAACCGTAGGGTCCGCACGCTTAACGTTACGATGACAGTTATTATGAGTTTATGCATTTTGATGTACCGAAGGTTGTTCGGAGTCCCGGATGAGATCACGGACATGACGAGGAGTCTCGAAATGGTCGAGACGTAAAGATTGATATATTGGAAGCCTATGTTTGGACATCGGAAGTGTTCCGGGTGAAATCGGGATTTTACCGGAATACCGGGAGGGTTACCGGAACCCCCCGGGAGACTAATGGGCCTATTGGGCCTTAGTGGAAAAGAGAAAAGGGAAGCCCACAAGCTGGCCGCCGCCCCCCCTCTCCCCAAGTCCTATTAGGAATAGGATAGGGGGCCGGCCCCCCTTCTCTCTCTTTTCCCCCCGGGAGTCCTAGTTGGATTAGGATTGGGGGGAGGAGTCCTACTCCCGGTGGGAGTAGGACTCCCCTGCGCCTCCTCTCCCTTGGCCGGCCGGCTCCCCTCCTCCAACCTTTATATACGGGGGCAGGGGGCACCCCAAGACACACAACTTGATCCTTGAGATCGTTCCTTAGCCGTGTGCGGTGCCCCCTGCCACCAAATTCCACCTCGATCATACCGTTGTAGTGCTTAGGCGAAGCCCTGCGTCGGTAGTACATCAAGATCGTCACCACGCCGTCATGCTGACGGAACTCCTCCCCAAAGCTTTGCTGGATCGGAGCCCGGGGATCGTCATCGAGCTGAACGTGTGCTAAGAACTCGGAGGTGCCGGAGTAACGGTGCTTGGATCGGTCGGATCGGAAGAAGACGTACGACTACTTCCACTACGTTGTGTGATCGCTTCCGCAGTCGGTCTGCGTTGGTACGTAGACAACACTCTCCCCTCTCGCTGCTGTGCATCACCATGATCTTGCGTGTGCGTAGGAATTTTTTTTGAAATTACTGCGTTCCCCAACAGGACAGCCCAGAGTTGCCCCTGGTAGCCCCGAACATCGCTCAGTTGGACCAACACTTAGAGAAGCACTGGCCCAGGGGATTAAATAAAGATGACCCTTGAGCCGGCCGACCCAAGGGAAAGAAAAGGCTAGGTGGCAAATGGTAAAACCAATGTTGGGCCTTGCTGGAGGAGTTTTATTTAAGGCGAACTGTCAAGGGGTTCCCATTATAACCCAACCGTGTAAGGAACGCAAAATCCGGTAACATAACATCGATATGACGGAAACTAGTGCGGCAAGAGTGGAACAAAACACCAGGCATAAGGCCGAGCCTTCCACCCTTTACCAAGTATATAGATGCATTAATTAAATAAGAGATATTGTGATATCCCAACAAAATATCCATGTTCCAACAAGGAACAAACTCCAATCTTCACCTGCAACTAACAACGCTATAAGAGGGGCTGAGCAAAGCAGTAACATAGCCAAACTACGGTTTGCTAGGACAAGGTGGGTTAGAGGCTTGGCTTAACAATATGGGAGTCATGAAAATCAAGTGGTAGGTATCGCAGCATAGGCATAGCAAAAGAGCGAGCAACTAGCAAGCAAAAATAGAAGTGATTTCGAGGGTATGGTCATCTTGCCTAAGATCCCGTAAGGAATAAGAACGAGTCCATGAAGAAGATAAACGGACGTAGTCGAACGAATCCTCAGAAACGCGACGTTATCGGAACCAACCCGACGAAGTAACACCGGAAAGAAGCAAACAACATAGTAAACAACCAACACAAGCATGGCATGATGCACAACCAAGTATGATGCATGTCCGGTTTAAAGAAGCATGGCATGACAAAGTGCAACAAAAAATACGACAAATTAAGTGGAGCTCAATATGCAACGGGTTGCATATTGATGGAACACCACATCAATTATTTAGTTCTCTCTCGTTTACGTACTCAACAATATTAAATGTTGGTTAACATGGCAAAAGATGAAGCATAACAAAAACTATACCATCTAATCAATTTAAATGGGGCCGGATATAACAAACAACAAATCCAGTAAATCCCCATATGCATTTAGCAATTAAATGCAACAACAATTTTAAACATTCAAATGTTGTTAACATGATGCGGTTGACATGTTCAAGTTTTATGCAAGTTTTATTAAACGTTTACATGATAAGAGATGAGGCATTTGTCATCGTGGTGAAAATAAAAGGGGTGCCACGACGACGATAACGAAACGGTACCACGGCAACGTTCCGGTTCCAACAACTCATTAAGACGTCGGTGCAAAAGAAAGTGTGGTGGGAGCGTGCAAAAGATGGTGGGGCGCTCCCGAATACCGGGTGTCCCATGAGTCGACGATGGTGACAAGGAAAAAGAGGGGCAATGTGCATCGACAATTCAGACACGGTTCGAATATGAGCATCTCAAACATCGCAAGCATTCGTTCACGGTCGTCGTCTCGGGGTTATACCTTCGGAGCGTGCAAAGGGGATGTTTCTCGTTCGTAGAGGGAAGTAGGCGTTCTCGCGACGGCGGTAGTGGAAGTAGTCGTTCTCGCTTCGTAGATGTTCACACTCCATAGGTGTTCGGGGTCAACAAGGAACTTGCCGTCCACGGGTTTTCGAGGGTCGATGGTACATTTTCTGTAAACGTTCGAGCGACGGTAGTTGTACATGGTCCATGAGACATCGATTGTTCGGGGTCCGACTTGCGAGTCTTGCCGACATGAGGCGTTTTTGTGTAGACGAACTTGGCGCATCCGAAGGGTCACACTTGTCATCGTGGGAACTTGGTGAATCCAAGGTCTTCGAGGTCGACGGTAGTGGAGCTTGACGCCATCCGCGAAAACAATGCTCGTTCGGGCATCGTAGTTGGTCTTGGCGGGTCGTCATGTAGTCGTGCACGTGTCTTCGGCGACACCAGGATGCATCTTGGCGGTCTCGTCTCGGTCTTCAGTCCAAAATGAAGCAAAGGCAAAGACTCGGGGCGGTGGTACTTGGCGGTCCACAGCAAAGAGGAACCATGAAGGGGTGGCTCGAGGAAGAACACTGCAACGAGGCCAGGGGAGGCGCATCGGCGAAGCAGGGACTCGCGAGCAGAGGAGCAAGTCGTGGCGCTGGTGCAAGGTGGCAACGAGACGAGGTGGTCGCCGGCAGCCACGAACTGAAGAGCGATGTGGACGAGGTGGCACAGGGCCGGGCAAGGTGAAGCAGCAGGATGAGGGCGACCATGGCGGGGCTTGGCTGCTCGTGGAGGACGGCGGGCGCCGGCAGGGTCGCGGTGGCGACCTCCGGTGAGGGAGCCGAACGGGGTGGTGGCGCTCGGTGTACTCCGACGATGCGGCGATCTCCTAGCGAGGCGGCGGCGCGCCTGCTGGCTCCTGGAGAGGCGGAGCGACGGGGACCGGCGAAGTGGCGTCCCGGCGGCCGTGCTCGTGAGGATGAGGTCGGAGGAGGGCCGGTAGGGGCACGGGCAGGTCGAGGGAGCTTCTGGCGGCGCGAGGGAAAAGGGACGAAGGAGGAGGAGGGGGTTCGAGGGAGATGGGGTGCGCGAGGCGATCGAGCGGGGCTCGAGGGAATCGGGCGCGGGCGCTGGGATCGCTAGGAGGCGGCGGCAGAGGAAAGGGTCGAGGGAGAGAGATGGGCAACGAGGGAATCGGGTTCAGGAAGACTAGGGTTAGGGAAAAGGAGGCTGGGCCTTAGAGGAATATGGGCCTAGGGTATTAAGTGGGGCTGCGGGAAAACCTTGGGCCAGGGAGGCCTAGTAGAGAGAGAGGGCTTAGGTGGGCTGACGGATGATTGAGAGGCCCAGAAGGCCAGATAGGCTGAACTCCTCTCTCTCATATCTGAAACAGGAAAAAAATAACTTTGTCTCAAAAAAAGGAAAAAAAATAACAAAGAAGAGAATAAAAAGGAAGGAGGTGTTAGGGGAAGAAATTGGACAAGCGGATAATTTTCTTGGACTTACAAAAATGTGAGGAATTTAAATAAAATGGCAAGAGGATTTTTGGAGAACAATAGATTCGCACATGTTGAATTTAATTCAACATGTTTGAATTTTGAAACCCATTCGAAAGGACTCTAAATGGGCTGAGATTTTTAGAGGAGCCTCGATAAAAGGGATGAGAAAATATTGGCAAGGTTTGAAGATCAAACTCGAAGAGGAATATACATGGAAAATATTTTGCACGTGTGTTATGGGTGATTCCAAAGATGGAATATTTAATATAGCTCCCTAATATTGGGAGGATATGTTATAAAGAGAATCACCATGTGAATTCCCTCGATTTAAATGGATCAAAGATCCATGCCATTTATTTAGTTGAGATGCAAAAGACTTATGAGATGATGGCATGATGACATGATGCAATGCACATGATGCAAAGATGAAATGCAATGGACCAAACAAATCACACGACGAAAACCCAGAAACCCTGGAAGGCATCTGAAGCTCCGGTCTTGGGGCTTTACAGCGCGGGCCGAAGCATGCCGGCCCAATAGCGCCGCTCTCCTCCACCTCCAAAGAGCGAGCGAGCCGATTGAGGAGGTGGCGAGTGTCGTCGTCGATGGCGCGCGGGCCGAGTCGACTTGTGGCCAGGCCATGGGTGGCCGGGTCGGTTGGAGCCGGACACCGGCCAGGCTGGCCGGGTCTGTGTTGGATCTCTAGGACGGACTCGTCGCCCAATCCGCCGGCGGCTGTAGCGGCCGGGTCGCGCCCAGTCCGGGCTCGGCCAGAGTGCGTCTCGCCGGGTGGCGAGGAAGCGGTGTGCAGAAGTTCACCGGGCCCGCCAAGGCGGGCGGAGCCGGATCCCGCCGCCTTGGCGAGCTGGTTGAGGCGGTCCTGCTGGGTGTTGGCGGCGTGGAGGAGTTCGCGCATCCGTCCGATGTGCTCTTTCAGCTGCTCACCCGCGAGCTGGTCCAGGCTGGCTGCGGCTGCCTAGGCAGCACAGATATTCTTCGCTCGGGTCTCGTAGACGGTTGGGACGGCGCCGAGGGCCCGGCCGATCGCTCCTCCCCGGGCACGCACGTCGGTGACCCGGCTTGGGTCGGCCGCGGCGGGCGTGAATCCGTAGGCGGCATCGTGCTCCAGCTGAGCGGCATCCAGGCGACGCTGAGTTGAGATGAGCATCTCGGATAGGTCCAGCATCTGCTGGCGCCTTTCCTCGAGCTGGGTTCGGGCCTCAGCGACGTTGGTGGCGTCGACGTTGGTGCCGATGGGGATGCAGAGGCTCTGCATCGCGGCACGCAACGGATCAGATGGCTTGATCCGATTTGCTGCGTCCCTGGCTTCGGCAGCCTTCCTTGTCTTGCTCGACGAGGAGGAGGCGCTGTCGCCGGTGATGAAGACCTCCACGTGGACGTCCATTGCCCCGGCAGAAATGCCGCCACCGAGGGAGAGGGGAGAGTCTGAGTAGTTGAGCACCTCGCTGGGGTACTCGTCGGCCGCGAACGCATCAGAGATGCGCAGCACGGCGAAGGAGGCGACAAGCGCGCCGACGACGTCGTCTGCCAGCGCGACAGACTCGTCGGTGTAGGAGAAGGGCCCCGTCTGAAGCATCTTCCCGGCCAGCTCCTCGAGCTGCCCCACGGTGGGCGCCAACTGTCGTGGTGGGCGCATGACAGATGCCAAGGGATGGCTAAAGAGAGGAGGAGGCTCGAGGGCGCTGGTGGACTCCAGAGGCGGGGTTGGCATGAGCGGGCGCGGGACGCCGGACATACCCAGGTTCGGGGCTCTCCGGAGAGATAATACCCCTAGTCCTGCCGAGTGTAGTTGGATGATCAATAGTACAATGTTGCTCCTGGAGTTGTATGGAGGAGGAAGGAAGCTGGCCAAGGCTTGGGCTGCTCCTTCTCTCCGGTGTTGCTGTTTTGTGGCTAGTCCTACGCTTACTTGCTTTTCTCTCATATGTGTCTTTTGCTTGCCCTCTTGCTCTCTCGCCCATGATCGTGGGCTCTTGGGGGGGTTTGATAGTCCAACCCCCCAAGGGTACAATGGTAATGTTACAAGTCGGTGGGTCCATATTGTCGGTGTCCGGGAACCCGGGCTGGGTCCCGCCGAGGGCTTGTGGTTCGCCGGGTTCCCCTAGGTGCGGGCCCCGCATGCCTAGGGGGACTGTGCGCCGTCTTGTCGATCGTCAGGGTGTGGCCGAGTCGAGTCGCATACAGTGCTCTTCGTCAGGTTGCCGCTTGCTGTCGTCAGCGGTGAAGGCGGGGGCACTGTAGCCACGCCGGCCCTGGTCAGCGGGTAGGTGAGGGGCACTGTTGCCACGTTCCTGCTGACCAAAGGCATGGGCGGGGCATTGTTACCTCGATCATCGTTGGTTGAAGTCTCATCCCATCATACGGCCTGGATGGGACGGGAGTTGACCCGTGGCTGGATTGCGTAGCACGCCACGGGTGGTGCTGGCTTGTCGAGGAGGCTTTGGTCGTGCCGGGTTCGGCTGTCTTGCGCTAGTTGTTGGGGCCGAGTCGACGTGTCTTGCCATGTCGGCTAGTCTGGCCAGCTCGTGGGGCTTGGCCGGGTCGAGCGACCCGGCCAAGCGCGTGCCGTTATTAAAGGGCGGTGCCAACCCCGTCGTTTTTTTGAAGAGGATCCGGGTTCTGTTGCCTGCCCGGGGTCCATCCCCCCGACACAGAGGGTTTAGCCTAGAGCCAGCGTTCCTCCGGTGGTGATATTATCCTTGAGAACAAGTTGAGACATCGATCCTGTCATTGACGTCACAGTGGAACTCTCAATGAAAGCACCAATGTCGGTGTCAAAACCGGCGGATCTCGGGTAGGGGGTCCCGAACTGTGCGTCTTAGGTCGATGGTAACAGGAGACAAGGGACACAATGTTTTACCCAGGTTCGGGCCCTCTCTATGGAGGTAATACCCTACGTCCTGCTTGATTAATCTTGATGAATATGAGTATTGCAAGACTTGATCTACCACGAGATCGTAATGGGTGAACCCTAGAGGTCCAGCTTGTATGGCTATGATAATGTCTATCCTCCGAACTAAGTCCTCCGGTTTATATAGACACCGGGAGGATCTAGGGTTACACAAGGTCGGTTACAAAGAAAGGAATCTACATATTTAGTCGCCGAGCTTGCCTTCCACGTCAAGGAGAGTCCCATCCGGACACGCGTGTAGTCTTCGGTCTTCATATCTGCACAACCCATCAGTCCGGCCCATGACTAACAGGCCGGATGCCCAAGGACCCCTTAGTCCAGGACTCCCTCAACTCTTACTTATCAAAAGGAGTACGATTGATCCCCTATACTTGTGGGTCATCAAGACTCTTTTCTGGCACCATTGCTGGGGAGTGAAGAGCCTTTGGTGAGTGGAATTTGGTAAGGAAACATTTATATTATGTGCTGAAATTTACTGTCACTTGTTACTATGGAAAACAATCCTTTGAGGGGTTTGTTCAGGGTATATTCACCTCAACCGGAAGCACAAAGATTTGCTCCTCAACCTGCTGCACCTACTGAATATACTTATTAGGATATTCCTTCGGGTATGATAGAGAAACTGCTAGCTAATCCTTATGCAGGAGATGGAACAATACATCACCTAATCTATGTGGATGAAGTTTGTGGATTAATTATGATTGCAGATTCATCTGAAGATGGAGTTAAGAAGAAGGTTTTCCTTTTATCTTTTTGGGGAAAGGCATTGACATGGTATAGGCTATGTGATGATATTGGAACATGGGATTGGAACCGATTGAAATTGGAATTTCATCAAAAGTTTTATCCTATTCATATGGTTCTTCGTGATCGGGATTATATATTTGGGCCTAATTGTGAGCTCTTAAGAGAAATTATCTTACAGATTTTATATGCTCGGCTTTCTCACACATGCCCCAAGCATGCACATATAGTTTCTCGTTATGCTAAGAAGTTGGAGCACAATTTTTTATTGAGTGTCTTCCTTTGCGTGAAGGTCGGGGGTGCACGATTGTTAACCCCTACCAACCTCCCCCTAGGAGCATGTATAGTAGTACTTTGCTTCGAGGGCTAATAAACTTTTTGCAATAAGTATGTGAGTTCTTTATGACTAATGCGAGTCCATGGATTATACACACTCTCACCTTTCTGCAATTTGCTAGCCTCTTTGGTAATGTGCATTGCCCTTTCTCACACCGAGATGTTGTGCAAACTTCGCCAGTGCATCCAAACCCCGTGATATGATATTCTCTATCACACAAAAACCTTATTATATCCTTCCTCAAAACAACCACTATACCTACTATTATGGCATATCCATAGCTATTCCGAGATACATTGCCATGTAACTTCCACCGTTCTATTATTATGACACACATCATCATTGTCATATTGCTTTGCATGATCATATAGTTGACATAGTATTTGTCGCTCAGCTACCGTTCCTCATTTTTATACATGTTACGCTAGATCATTGCACATCCTGGTACACTGCTAGAGGCATTGATACGTCCATTTTGCATCATGTTTACCTACTGTTATTATAATGTTTTTATGCATAATAATGCTTTTTGGAGTAATTCTAATGCCTTCTCTCTCATAACTTGCAAGGTACACACAAAGAGGGAGAATTCCAACAGCTGGAAATCTGGACCTGAAAAGGCTACGTCAGGCTACCTATTCTGCACAACTCCAAATGGGCAGAAACTTCACGAGGATTTTTTATGGAATAAATTAGAAATACTGGAGCAAATAACTACCAGAGGGGGGCCACTGAAGGAAATATGCCCTAGAGGCAATAATAAAGTTGTTATTTATATTTCCTTATATCATGATAAATGTTTATTATTCATGCTAGAATTGTATTAACCGGAAACTTAGTACATGTGTGAATACATAGACAAACAGAGTGTCACTAGTATGCCTCTACTTGACTAGCCCGTTGAATCAAAGATGGTTAAGTTTCCTAACCATAAACATGAGTTGTCATTTGATTAACGAGATCACATCATTAGAGAATGACGTGATTGACTTGACCCATTCTATTATCTTAGCACGATGATCGTTTTGTTTGTTGCTATTGCTTTCTCCATAACTTATACATGCTCCTATAACTATGAGATCATGAAACTCCCGAATACCAGAGGAACACTTTGTGTGCTACCAAACGTCACAACGTAACTGGGTGATTATAAAGGTGCTCTACAGGTGTCTCCGATGGTGTTTGTTGAGTTGGCATAGATCGAGATTAGGATTTGTCAGTTCGATTGTTAGAGAGGTATCTCTGGGCCCTCTCGGTAATGCACATCAATATAAGCCTTGCAAGCAATGTGACTAATGAGTTAGTTGCAGGATGATGCATTACAGAACGAGTAAAGAGACTTGCCGGTAACAATATTGAACTAGGTATTGAGATACCGACGATCGAATCTCAGGCAAGTAACATACCGATGACAAAGGGAACAACGTATTTCGTTATGTGGGTTGAACTATAAAGATCTTCGTAGATTATGTGGGAGCCAATATGAACATCCAGGTTCCGCTATTGGTTATTGACCGGAGACGTGTCTCGGTCATGTCTACATAGTTCTCGAACCCGTAGGGTTCGCACACTTAACGGTCGGCGATGATCGGTATTACGAATTTATGTGTTTTGATGTACCTAAGGTAGTTCGGAGTCTCGGATGTGATCACAGATATGACGAGGAGTCTCTAAATGGTCGATACATAAAGATTGACATATTGGATGACTATATTCGGAGACCGGATGAGTTCCGAGGGTCACCGGATAATTATCGAAGTGTCGGGGGGTTATCGGAACCCCCGGGGGAACTAATGGGCCAACATGGGCCTTGTGAGAGAGAGAGAGGAGGGGCCATAGGGCTGGCCGCACCCCCCTTGGGAGTCCAAATTGGACAAGGAGGGGGGCAACGCCCCCTCTTTCCCTCCCTCTCCCCCTCTCTTTCCTTCCCCTGCTTCTTCCTAGTTGGACTAGGAAAGGGGGAGTCCTACTCCTACTAGGAGAAGGACTCATCCCTCTCCTTGGCGCGCCCCAAGGCCGGCCGGCCTTCCCCCTTGCTCCTTTATATACAGGGGTCGGGGGCACCCTAGAACACACAAGTTGATTGTTTCCAGCCGTGTGCGGTGCCCCCTCCACCATAATCCACCTCCGTCATATCGTAGCAGTGCTTAGGCGAAGCCCTGTTCCGGTAGCATCATCATCACCGTCATCACGCCGTCTTGTTGATGAAGCTCTCCCTCGACACTCTGCTGGATCATGAGTTCGTGGGACGTCACCGAGCCGAACGTGTGCAGATCGCGGAGGTGTTGTACTTTTGGTACTAGGATCGGTCGACCGTGAAGACGTACGACTACATCAACCGCGTTGTCATAACGCTTCCGCTTACGGTCTATAAGGGTACGTAGACAACACTCACCCCTCTCGTTGCTATGCATCACCATGATCTTGCGTGTGCGTAGGATTTTTTTTGAAATTACTGCATTCCCCAACAGTGGCATCCGAGCCAGGTCTATGCTTAGATGTTATATGCACGAGCAGAACACAAAGGAGTTGTGGGCGTGGGTGTATATGTATTGCTTGCCGTCACTAGTTGATTCTTGATTCGGCGGTATTGTTGGATGAAGCGGCCCAAACCGACATTACGCATACGCTTATGCGAGACTGGTTCTACCGACGTGCTTCTCGCACAGGTGGCTGGTGGGTGTTAGTTTCTCCAACTTTAGCATGAACATTATATATGGATCTTGTTTGATGTGAGACGATTATTCATTTAAATCAGATAATAATGGTTGTTCTATTTATATGAGTAATATCTTTTATGGTCATGCACCCTTGATGAGTGGTCTATTTTTACTAAATCTTGATAGTAGTGATACACATGTTCATAGTATTGAAGCCAAAAGATGCAGAGTTGATAATGATAGTGTGACTTATTTGTGGCACTGTCGTTTAGGTCATATTGGTGTAAAGCACAGTAAGAAACTCCATTCCGATGGACTTCTGGAATCACTTGGTACTTGCGAACCATGCCTCATGGGCAAGATGACTAAAACTCCGTTCTCCAAAACAATGGAGCGAGCAACAAAGTTATTGGAAATCATACATACTGATGTATGTGGTCCAATGAGCATTGAAGCTCGCGGCGGATATCGTTATTTTCTCACCTTCACAGATGATTTGAGCAGATATGGGTATATCTACTTAATGAAACATAAGTCTGAAACATTTGAAAAGTTCAAAGAATTTCAGGATGAAGTGGAAAATCATCGTAACAAGAAAATCAATTTTTTGCGATCTGATCGTGGAGGTGAATATTTGAGTTATGAGTTTGGACTTCATTTGAAACAATACGAAATAGTTTCGCAACTCATGCCACCCGTAACACCACAGCGTAATGGTGTGTCCGAACAACGTAATCGTACTTTACTAGATATGGTGCGATCTATGATGTGTCTCATTGATTTACCGCTATTATTTTGGGGTTATGCTTTAGAGACAGCTGCATTCACGTTAAATAGGGCACCATCTAAATCCGTTGAGACGACACCTTATGAACTGTGGTTTGGCAAGAAACCCAAGTTGTCGTTTCTTAAAGTTTGGGGCTGTGATGCTTATGTGAAGAAACTTCAACCTGACAAGCTCGAACCCAAATCGGAGATATGTGTCTTCATAGGATACCCAAAGGAGACTGTTGGGTACACCTTCTATCACAGATCCGAAGGCAAGATATTCGTTGCTAAAAATGGATCCTTTTTAGAGAAGGAGTTTCTCTCGAAAGAAGTGAGTGGGAGGAAAGTAGAACTTGATGAAGTAATTGTACCTGCTCCCTTATTGGAAAGTAGTTCATCATTGATATCAGTTCCAATGATTCCTACACCAGTAAGTGAGGAAGCTAATGATGATGATCATGAAACTTCTGATCAAGTTAGTACCAAACCTCGTAGGACAACCAGAGTAAGATCCGCACCAGAGTGGTACGGTAATCATGTTCTAGAAGTCATGTTACTTGACCATGACGAACCTACGAACTATGAGGAAGCGATGATGAGCCCAGATTCCGCAAAATGGCTTGAGGCCATGAAATCTGAGATGGGATCCATGTATGAGAACAAAGTGTGGACTTTGGTTGACTTGCCCGTTGATCAGCATGCAATAGAGAATAAATGGATCTTCAAGAAGAAGACTGGCGCTGATGGTAATATTACTGTCTACAAAGCTTGACTTGTTGCAAAAGGTTTTCGACAGGTTCAAGGAATTGACTACGATGAGACCTTCTCACCTGTAGTGATGCTTAAGTCCGTCCGAATCATGTTAGCAATTGCTGCATTTTATGATTATGAAATTTGGCAAATGGATGTAAAGACTTCATTCTTGAATGGATTTCTGGAAGAAGAGTTGTATATGATGCAACCTGAAGGTTTTATCGATCCAAAGGATGCTAACAAAGTGTGCAAGCTCCAGCGATCCATTTATGGACTGGTGAAAGCATCTCAGAGTTGGAATAAATGTTTTGATAGTGTGATCAAAGCATATGGTTTTATATAGACTTTTGGAGAAGCCTGTATTTACAAGAAAGTGAGTGGGAGCTCTGTAGCATTTCTAATATTATATGTGGATGACATATTGTTGATTGGAAATGATATAGAATTTCTGGGTAGCATAAAAGGATACTTGAACAAGAGTTTTTCAATGAAAGACCTCGGTGAAGTTGCTTATATATTAGGCGTCAAGATCTATAGAGATAGATCAAGACGCTTAATTGGACTTTCACAAAGCACATACCTTGATAAAGTTTTGAAGAAGTTCAAAATGGATCAAGCAAAGAAAGGATTCTTGCCTGTGTTACAAGGTGTGAAGTTGAGTCAGACTCAATGCCCGACCACTGCAAAAGATAGAGAGAAAATGAAAGGTGTTCCCTGTGCTTCAGCCATAGGCTCTATCATGTATGCAATGTTGTCTACCAGACCTGATGCGTGCCTTGCTATAAGTTGAGCAGGGAGGTACCAAAGTAATCCAGGAGTGGATCACTGGACAGTGGTCAAGAACATCCGGAAATACCTAAAAAGGACTAAGGATATGTTTCTCATTTATGGAGGTGAAAAACAGCTCGTCGTAAATGTTTACATCGATGCAAGCTTTGACACTGATCCGAATGACTCTAAGTCACAAACCGGATACGTATTTATATTGAACGGTGGAGCTATCAATTGGTGCGGTTCTAAACAAAGCGTCATGGTGGGATCTACGTGTGAAGCGGAGTACACAGCTGCTTTGGAAGCAACAAATGAAGGAGTCTGGATGAAGGAGTTCATATTTGATCTAGGTGTCATACTTAGTGCATTGGGTCCAATGAAAATCTTTTGTGACAATACTGGTGCAATTGCCTTGGCAAAGGAATCCAGATTTCACAAGAGAACCAAGCACATCAAGAGACGCTTCAATTCCATCCGCGGTTAAGTCAAGGAGGGAGACATAGAGATTTGCAAGATACATATGGATCTGAATGTTGCAGACCCATTGCCTAAGCCTCTCTCACGAGCAAAACATGATCATCACCAAGACTCCATGGGTGTTAGAATAATTACTGTGTAATCTAGATTATTGACTCTAGTGCAAGTGGGAGACTGAAGGAAATATGCCCTAGCGGCAATAATAAAGTTGTTATTTATATTTCCTTATATCATAATAAATGTTTATTATTCATGCTAGAATTGTATTAACCGGAAACTTAGTACATGTGCGAATACATAGACTAACAGAGTGTCACTAGTATGCCTCTACTTGACTAGCCCGTTGAATCAAAGATGGTTAAGTTTCCTAACTATAAACATGAGTTGTCATTTGATTAACGGGATCACATCATTAGAGAATGATGTTATTGACTTGACCCATTCCGTTAGCTTAGCACGATGATCGTTTAGTTTGTTGATATTGCTTTCTCCATAACTTATACATGTTCCTATAACTATGAGATCATGCAACTCCCGAATACCGGAGGAACACTTTGTGTGCTACCAAACGTCACAACGTAACTGGGTGATTATAAAGGTGCTCTACAGGTGTCTTCGATGGTGTTTGTTGAGTTGGCATAGATCGAGATTAGGATTTGTCACTTCGATTGTCGGAGAGGTATCTCTGGGCCCTCTCGGTAATGCACATCAATATAAGCCTTGCAAGCAATGTGACTAATGAGTTAGTTGCGGGATGATGCATTACGGAACGAGTAAAGAGAATTGCCGGTAACGAGATTGAACTAGGTATTGAGATACCGATGATTGAATCCCGGGCAAGTAACATACCGATGACAAAGGGAACAACGAATATCGTAATGTGGTTTGACCTATAAAGATCTTCGTAGAATATGTGGGAGCCAATATGAGCATCCAGGTTCCGCTATTGGTTATTGACCGGAGACGTGTCTCGGTCATGTCTACATAGTTCTCGAACCCGTAGGGTCCGCACGCTTAATGTTCGGTGACGATCGATATTATGAGTTTATGTGTTTTGATGTACTGAAGGTAGTTCGAAGTCCCGAATGTGATCACAGACATGACGAGGAGTCTCAAAATGGTCAAGACATGAAGATTGATATATTGGATGACTATATTCGGACACCGGATGAGTTCCGGGGGTCATCGGATGATTATCGGAGTGTCGGGGGGGGGGGGGTTATCGGAACCCCTGGGGGAACTAATGGGCCAACATGGGCCTTGTGAGAGAGAGAGAGAGAGAGGAGGGGCCATAGGGCTGGCCGCGTGCCCCCCTTGGGAGTCCAAATTGGACAAGGAGGGGGGCATCTTTCCCTCCCTCTCTCCCTCTCTTTCCTTCCCCCTCCTTCTTCCTAGTTGGACTAGGAAAGGGGGAGTCCTACTCCTACTAGGAGGAGGAGTCCTCCCTCTCCTTGGCGCGCCCCAAGGCCGGGCAGCCTTCACCCTTGCTCCTTTATATACAGGGGAAGGGGGCACCCTTGAACACACAAGTTGATTGTTTCCAGCCGTGCGCGGTGCCCCCCTCCACCATAATCCACCTCGGTCACATCGTAGTGGTGCTTAGGTGAAGCCCTGTTCCGGTAGCCTCATCATCACCATCATCACGCCGTCGTGATGACAAAGCTCTCCCTCGGTACTCTGCTAGATCGTGAGTTTGTGGGACGTCACCGAGACGAACGTGTGCATTTCGCGGTGGTGCCGTACTTTCGGTACTAGGATCAGTCGATTGTGAAGATGTACGACTACACCAACCGCGTTGTCATAACGCTTCCGCTTACGATCTACAAGGGTACGTAGACAACACTCACCCCTCTCGTTGCTATGCATCACCATGATCTTGCGTGTGCGTAGGATTTTTTTTGAAATTACCGCGTTCCCCAAGAGCACCTTGTGAGCACAAGACACCAAGGCGCGCCAGGCCCCCCATGCGCGCCATGGTGGGTTGTGCTCAGCCTAGCCCACCTCCGGTGCCCATCTTCTGGTATATAAGTCATTTTGACCTAGAGAAAATAAGGAGAGGACTTTCAGGATGAAGCGCCGCCATCTTGAGGCGGAACTTGGGCAGGAGCACTTTTGCCCTCCGGCGAAGCGATTCCACCGGGGGAACTTCCCTCCTGGAGGGGGAAATCATCGTCATCATCATCACCAACAAATCTCCCATCTTGGGGAGGGTAATCTCCATCAACATCTTCAACAACACCATCTCCTCTCAAAGCCTACTTCATCTCTTCTGTTTAATCTTTGTACCGGAACTATAGACTGGTACTTGTGGGTGACTAGTAGTGTTGATTACATCTTGTAGTTGATTACTATATGGTTTATTTGGTGGAAGATTATATGTTAAGATCCAATATGATATTTAATACCCCTCTGATCTTGAGCATGATTATCATTTGTGAGTAGTTACTTTTGTTCTTGATGTCCCAGGAGAAATCTTGTTGCAAGTAATCATGTGAACTTGATACGTGTTCGATATTTTGATGGTATGTATGTTGTGATTCCTTTAGTGGTGTCATGTAAACATCGACTACATGAAACTTCACCATATTTGGGCCTAAGGGAATGCATCTTGGAGTGTTTATTAGATGATGGGTTGCGAGAGTGGCAGAAGCTTAAACCCTAGTTTATGAGCTATTCTGTAAGGGACCAATTGGATCCAAAAATTTAATGCCATGGTTAGAATTTATTCTTAATACTTTTCTCATAGTTGCGGATGCTTGCGAGGGGGTTAATCATAAGTAGGGGGTTTGTTCAATTAAAAACAACACCTAAGCACCGATCCACCCATATATCAAATTATCAAAGTAGCGAACACAAATTAAACCAACATGGTGAAAGTGACTGGATGAAATTCCCGTGTACCCTCAAGAACAGTTTGCTTATCATAAGAGACCGTTTTGGCCTGTCATTTGCCTGAAAAGGATTGGGCTACCTTGCTGCACTTTTGTTACTATTATCGTTACTTGCTCATTACAAATTATCTTGCTATCAAACTACCCGCTACTTACAATTTCAGGGCTTGCTGACATTACCTTGCTGAAAACCACTTGTAATTTCCTTCTGCTCCTCGTTGGGTTCGACACTCTTACTTATCTAAAGGACGACGATCGATCACCTATACTTGTGGGTCATCAGGGCTCTTTTCTGGCGCCGTTGCCGGGGAGTGAAGCGCTCTTGGTAAGGAAAAATAATTACTACGTGCTGAATTTATTGTTACTTGTTACTATGGAAAACAATCCTTTGAGGGGTTTGTTTGGGGTATCTTCACCTCAACCGGAACAACAATTAGTCACTCCTCAACCTAATGCACCTACTAAAAATATTGAATATGAATTTCCTTCGGGTATGATAGAACAACTGCTAGCTAATCCTTATGCAGGAGATGGAACCGAACACTCTGATATGCACTTGATATATGTGGAAGAAATTTATGGATTGTTTAAGCTTGCAGGTTTACCCAGAGATGAAGTAAAGAAGAAGGTTTTCCACTTATCTTTGAAGGGAAACGCATTGACATGGTATAGAGGCTATGCGATGATATTGGATCTTGGAATTGGAGTTTCACCAAAAAATTATCCTATGCATCTAGTTCATCGTGATCGGGATTATATATATAATTTTTTGCCTCGTGAAGGAGAAAGTATCCCTCTAGATTGGGGGAGTCCTAAGTCAATGTTATATACATGCCCCAATCATAAAATCTCAAAGGAAATTATCATTTAGAATTTTTATGCTCGGCTTTCTCATGATGATCGTTCCATGCTTGATACTTCTTGTACTGGTTCCTTTATGAAGAAGACTATTGAATTCCGGTGGGATATTTTGGAAAGAATTAAACGCAACTCTGAAGATTGGGAATTCAATGAAGGTAAAGATTCAGGTATTAAGCTTAAGTTTGATTGTGTTAAATCTTTTATGAATACCGATGCATTTCAAAAGTTTAGCACTAAATATGGACTTAACTCTGAGATAGTAGCATCCTTTTGTGAATCTTTTGCTACTCATGTTGATCTCCCTAAGTAGAACTGGTTCAAATATCACCCACCTATTAAAGAAGAAATTAAAGAACAAGTAGTAGCTAAAGATGAAACTATCATCTGTAATGTTGATCCAGTTGTTCCTACTACTTATATTGAAAACCCACCTTTCCCTGTTAGGATAAAGGAACATGCTAAAGTTTCAACTGTGTACAATAAAATTTATATTAGAGCACCTAAACCAGATAAAAAAATCAAGGTAGAACCTAGTGTTGCTATGGTTAAGAATCTGCTGGTTGAAAATATAGAGAGACATGTTATTTACTTCTATGATGAAGCTGCTAGAATTGCCAAACTCGGTGAAAAAGATAAACATAGATCTGTTGTTGGCATGCCTGTTGTCTTAGTTAAAATAGGAGATCAATGTTATCATGGTTTATGCGACATAGGTGCTAGCGTGAGTGCTATTCCTTTTACCTTATATCAAGAAATTATGAATGACATAGCACCCGCTGAAATAGAAGACATAGATGTTACTATTAAACTTGTTAATAGAGACACCATCACACCACTTGGGATTGTTAGAGATGTTGAAGTCTTGTGTGGGAAAATAAAATGCCCTACTGATTTTCTTGTTCTTGGTTCCCCACAAGATGACTTTTGTCCCATTTTATTTGGTAGACCTTTCTTGAACACCATTAGTGCCAAAATAGATTGTGAGAAACAAACTGTCGGTGTTAGTTTTGGTGATGAGTCTCATGAATTCAATTTATCCAAGTTTAATAGAAAACCTCATAAAATAGAATTGCCTAGTGAGGATGAAATTATTGGTCTTGCTTCTATTGTTGTACCTCCTACTGATCCTTTAGAACAATATTTGTTATACCATGAAAATGATATGCATATGCATGAAAGAAATGAAATAGATAAGATTTTCTTTGAACAACGTCCTCTGCTTAAACACAATTTGCCTATTGAAACTCTAGGAGATCCTCCTACACCTAAAGGTGATCCTTTGTTTGAATTAAAACAATTGCCAGACACTTTGAAGTATGATTATCTTGACGAGAAGAAAATATATCTTGATATTATTAGTGCTAACCTTTCAGAACATGGAGAAGCAAGATTATTGAAAGTTCTAAGGAAGCACCGAGATGCTATTGGATATACTCTTGATGATCTTAAGGGCATTAGTCCCATGCTCTGTCAGCACAAGATTAATATGGAACCTGATGCTAAACCTGTTGTTGATCACCAACGTCAATTAAATCCGAAAATGAAAGAAGTGGTAAGAACGGAAATATTAAAACTTCTGGAAGCAGGTATAATCTATCCTATAGCTGATAGTAGATGGGTAAGTCCTGTTCATTGTGTCCCTAAGAAAGGAGGTATTACTGTTGTTCCTAATGATAAGAATGAAATTATTCCACAAAGAATTGTTACAGGATATAGATTGGTAATTGATTTTAGAAAATTAAACAAAGCAACTAGAAAAGATCATTACCCTCTGCCTTTTATTGATCAAATGCTAGAAAGATTATCTAAGCACACACATTTTTTGCTTCCTTGATGGATATTCTGGTTTTTCACAAATACCTATTTCTCCACCTGATCAAGAAAAGACCACTTTTACTTGCCCTTTTGGAACTTATGCTTATAGACATATGCCTTTTGGTTTATCCAATGCACCTACTACCTTTCAAAGATGTATGACTGCTATATTCTCTAACTTTTGTGAAAAGATTGTTGATGTTTTCATCGATGACTTTTTTGTTTATGGGAAGTCTTTTGATGATTGTTTGAGCAATCTTGATCGAGTCTTGCAGAGATGCGAGCAAACAAATCTTGTCTTGAATTGGGTGAAGTGCCACTTTATGGTTAACGAAGGTATTTCTTTGGGCCATAATTTTTTTGAAAGAGGCACTGAGGTGGACAAAGCTATGGTTGACGTAATTGAGAAAATGCCACGTCCTAAAGTTATCAAAGGTATTCGTAGTTTCCTCGGTCATGCTGGTTTCTATAGGAGGTTTATTAAAGACTTCTCTAAAGTTTCTCGGCCTCTTACAAATCTCTTGCAAAAGGATATTCCATTTGTTTTTGATGATGATTGTTTAGAAGCCTTTGAAACACTCAAGAAAGCCTTAATTTCTGCACCTATTGTTCAACCACCTGATTAGAACTTGCCTTTTGAAATTATGTGTGATGCTAGTGATTATGATGTTGGTGCTTGTCGGTGTCAAAACCGACAGAGCTCGGGTAGGGGGTCCCGAACTGTGCGTATAAGGATCGAAGGTAACAGGAGACAGGGGACACGATGTTTATCCAGGTTCGGGCCCTCTTGATGGAGGTAATACCCTACGTCCTGCTTGATTAACTTTGAAAATTATAGTGGTTAAAAGGTTTGATCTACCATGAGATTGTAATGGCTAAACCCTAGATGTCTAGCCTATATGATTATGATTGCCTCTACGGACTAAACCATCTGGTTTACGTAGACACCGGAGGGGGCTAGGGTTTGTACAGAGTTGGTTTACCGAGAAAGGAATCTCCATATCCGCACGCTAAGCTTGCCTTCCACGCCAAGGAGAGTCCCATCCACACACGGGGAAAGTCTTCTGTCTTGTATCTCCACGACCCATTAGTCCAGCCCATATCACATAGCCCGGACGCCCGAGGATCTCATAATCATGGACTCACAGACTAAGGCATAGCCTAGTGGTGGGAAGGGGCTGATGCCTTCCCACCCACCCAGGTTCAAGGCATGGTACTTGCAATTTGGGTTTGTTGCACCAATTATACTATAGGGGGTTCCCTTACAGTCTTTCTGTCAAAAAATAATAATCCTAGACTCCCTCAGTAGCCCCTAAACCAGTCTTCAATGTCGATGTGTCCGGCGCGCAGATTGTCTTCGACATTGCAAGGCAGGTTCCTCCTTTGAATACTTCAAAGTAGTTGATCGTCAGTACTTTATCCGGCTTTGTACAACAGTCATACCTCCGAATCACAAGGGCAGAATACGGATAAGTTCTGTCCTCTGAAGATTTTACTGGTGAGACGTTACGTCCGGCCATTTTATTATTTCAAACCATTCTTCGACCTCCTGTTTCGTGTTTCGAGACGCAACCGCCAACGACATGTCTTGTCAAAGTAGAGATCGTGCCCCCTTATTACAAGATTCTCATCAATACGGGTTTGGGAAACCCAACCGTGTCATTTCGTACGACCCCTTGGAAATAGGCGAGCTTTAAGGCTCGTGGGGGACGCATAATATTCACTGCCTTTATAAGGAGATAAGATTCCCCCCTTTTACCCCATGCCTTCCCCTTCCTTAGCACATCCACCCACAAGCTCTAGCGCCCAAGCTTCAATCCAGCCATGTCCGGATCCGGAGCGCAGGGGAAGTGGATGGCTTCCTCCATCATGGAGAAAAACATCAAGGAACTCCGGGAAGCGGGGTATCTGGCCAAGGAGACGCCCACCGGCTCCCAGCCAAAAAGCAGATCATCCCCACTCCAAAGCTCGGCGAGAGGGTAGTGTTTAGCCCTCATTTTCTTCGCAGACTGGGGTTTCCCCTTCATCCTTTTGTCCGTGTCCTCATGTTTTACTACGGGCCAGATTTCCACGATCTAGCCCCGAATTCTTTCCTCAATATTTCGGCGTTTATCATTGTATGCGAGGCATTCCTCCACATTTTCCCCCCACTTTGGCCTATGGCTCAAGGTTTTCAATGTGAAACGGAAAATGGTGGACGGCCAGCATGCGGATTGCGGTGGCGCTATGGTGAGCAAACTTCCCAATGTCACTTGGCCCAAGGGCACCTTCGTGGAGACCGTGAAGGGATGCCAGCAGGGGTGGTTCTATGTCACAGAGCCCCGCGACTCCTCATGGGCTGCTCCTACGGAGTTCAAGTCCGGACCCCCAATGCGGCTGACATCCTAGCTCAACAAGGGCCTGGACTAGGCATCGTCTGACGAGGTAATGATGCTGGATAAGCACATCAAGAGCATGGTAGATAAAAATACCAGCCTCGCCAGCATGATCCAGGTGATGCTCTTCTACCGGATTCTCCCCTGTCAGACGCGTCAAGAGCCCATGTGGAAGTTCAACCCAGCCGGTCCCCAAACCCTGCAGCGGTTCTTCGGCACGAAGCACGAAGACATGTGGAAGCTTCTCTTCAAGAACCAGAAGTCATGGCCAGAGACAACCGAAGACCTCGGCTACGACAACACCCACGCCGCGACCCCTGTAAGTTTTTTGATAACATTACTTTGCAAATCCAAGGAGTACACTAAACTCTCCATTTTCTTTTGCAGGGTTGGACAAAGAAAGTGGAACAGATTCACTGTCCGGCTCCTCTACCCGAAGATGAAGCTATCCCTCTGTTGACGAGGATGCTAGTCCCAGCGCTGTACCAGGCGCCGGAAAAGAAGGCCAAGGAGGCCAAGAGTGGCCTCCACCGTAAAGGTGCCTCGGATGTAGTGACTGAAGACACTGAAACTCCCTCCTCCCCTAACGAAGAGGAAGAGGAGGAGGAAGAGAGCAACTCCCCCCCCTAAGGGGAGAAGAAGAAAAGGGCAGCCTCCGCCGATCTAGAGGCGGAGGCATTCAAGAAAGGGATGATGTACCTTGCGGATGACTCCGAATCATACGCCAACAAGTGGTGCCCCAGGCCGAAGCCCCTGGCCGGATCGGAAGTACTCAAAGGTATATATATGTCCGGCTTCTCTGGTTATGGTTGTAATGCATTTAAATTGTATGCTGCAATCCGGTTAAGGTCCTCCCCCAACGATCCTCCTCTTCCGGGAATTCGCTGGGTCCGAACATGACGGAGAGCGATTCGCCTCCACCAGCTTCTTCCCCCACTGCCGCGGATAACACTGAAGTGTCCTCCCAAAGGACCCTTCTAGAACAGGGAGAGGTACCGGAGGCTGCCAAGACAGTGCCGAAGAGTGATACCTCGGCTGTCGAGAACATGGGGGAGCCAACCCCCATGGAGACTGGAGACAGGGGCCATGTCCAGTTTTGCCTCCAACCAAATGTCATTCCGGAAACCCACACGGTTCCGGAGATAGAGGAGCAACCCTCTTTACCGGAAGGGGGCGCGCCTACAACACCGTCGTCCTCTATCAATGCGGAGGCGCCGAACACTCTGATGAGAGCGCTTCAGGGCGCCATCATTGTGGAAGAACATCGTACCCTTATGGGTACGGTGATTGAAAATGTTCAGTCCGTGAAAAGCGGACTGAGCGAAGGCTACACTAGCCTTTTAAGAGGCTTTGAGGTATGTGCCTTACAGTGTCTTTTTAGCTGTATAAACCTGTGTATAGATAGTAGCCCCTGAGACTCTGTTCGGTGTTCGGAAGGAAAACCGAACAGAGGATATGATAACTCATGCATGATACTAACGCACATATCTGTTTGAACAAGCAGGCTGCGAAGCAGGCGTCAGCTGCCCATGCCGCCGAAGCATCCGAGCTAAGGAAGAAGTTAGAAGAAAAGCAAGGTATGTAATACCGGAGCACGTTTGAAATGATGCCATCTATGATGTAGTATGTCAAATGAGTTTTATAATTATGTTTGCAGCTGAAACGTCTGAGGTCAAGGCCCTCAAGAGTGCGCTGGCCGAGGCCAAGGAGGAGGCGGAGGAGGAACGAGCCTCCCGCCTTAGACATGAATCATGCATGCAGGAAGTTCAGCAGGTGCTCAACGATGCCATAGGAAAATACGAGTCCTTAGAGTGCAAGAGTTCAGAGCAGAACTCTGAACTCGCTAAGGCACTCCAAAGCGCACAGGAAGCCCAGGCCGATGCCCAAAGCGCCGTCCAGGAGATCCAAGAGGCAAAGCGAATTGCGGAGGGTAAGGCCTGTAACATGCAGAGCAAATTTGTGAAGAAAAAATATATCTTTCTAACCCGTATTTGGAGTTCTCCAGGAGTGTTTGCGGACCTACCCCAGAGTGTTGCTGATGCCGCGGAGTTCTTTCGGGCCGAAGAGGGGAGCTCAATGGAGAAGTTGTTCTGGTCGCAGTACCTTGCGCTAGAGCATATTGTGCCCCTCAGCGATCAACTGAAGCAATGGACCGAGCTGAGTAGGGTGGCTGAATTGGCCATGAGGGATTTGATAATCCGTCTTTGGCCTGCCGAACCCATGCCCAGTAGCTACTTCGGTCTCGTCAAGCGGCTGGTCAGCGCCTACCCTCGGCTTGATGCCGTGAAGCGGTCGGTCTGTATTGGAGGTGCGCGGATGGCCTTTGCCCATGTCAAGGTGCAATGGCGAAGATGGACGCCGTCAAGCTTGCAACCGAGGGACCTCCCGCTGGCAAAGAGCACCGCACGCTGTAGCGGTACTTTGATGATGTCCTGAAAGGATCCCGCATTATAGAAGGCCAATGTTCGAAGGACATCATATTTGAATGAATGTATCTATGTTGTCTACTCATGTATCATGAAACAAGGCTTATGCATGATATGTTGCTTATTTTACTTTAAAATATCTCCTCATGTGCGGCTGTTTATGATATCTGAGAGTTGGCCAGTCGCCGGCTTCAGCCCCGACGTAATAGTACGGGGGTGTTCGGGATAACACTTAAACAAACTTGACCCAACGTACTGGTCCGTGAAGGAGGTGTTAGTGCGGCGAACCAGGCAATCAGACTATATAGCTTTATTGCCCTCACTAAGCCATAGGAGTTTTACAATGGGAGTGAGGGCGTAGCCCCTAGTATTGTTCGATTATCCAAACTTGGGTGCTGTGAATGCCCGGCCGGGTGGAGGCCGACCTATCACATAATGCAGAAAAATCGCAAGAGATTTATACTTAGTCACCGAATAGCTGACCAGCTCTCACCGCATCATAACAGTCAGTTTTCGGTTTTCTCTACTGAGGTGTTTGTCCGGGTAAACCAGAAACACAATTGCAGTAGTTCTCCCTTTACTACCCTAGCCGATCAGACGGAATGTAAGGTAGCAAGCACAGGAGCCGGGCAACCCAACTATTGACCAAAGACATGATTCGGAGCCAATGCATATAATGCTATATTTGGGATGCCGAATTGCACTTGTGAAAGTGTTCGGACTTTGTTTTAGTATTTAAAAGATGTACGCGGCTTAATAGAGCCCCTGACGATTTAGGTCATACCAAGGTGTACATGACAATCAGACAAAAACAAGGAAACACATGTTCAAAGATAACCCAACGCCACGTAGGTTTTGGGCTAAAAACTATTTCCATTGTAGTCCGATTGATACGTCAAAACGTATTGATACAAATGATGCAATAAGCAACAAGGCTATTTTACATGCCGAACACAAGGGGAAGCTGTGCATGCGTCCTGAAAGCGGACGAGGTGATCTTTAGAGATCCTTTAGGTACTCTGGCACGCGTGTATGCTTCTTGTCTCCTTGTTATATTGTCCTTCGGGAGGAACATCGATCGGCGTTTTCATAATAGGCCAAAGAAAGAGGCTTTGGCATCGTCGAAAGGGTGGTGTGGGTTGTAAGCAACCTGGAAAAGTAAAAAGGAAAGAAGAAAGAAATGTAAGTGTCCTAACAGGGTCTAGCTGTATTGCAGACATTGTCCTTATTATGCCTCCATCCTTTCCCATGGTATTTTTAGTGCGTAATTATGTACGCGTGGTACATATGCCACAATTCGGTAGGGGATGAGATGGAGGCCGAATTGCTAATCGAGCTCCTAACGAGATGGACTATCGTACAGTGGGGTAGTCCGGACTCATTTTGACAGTGTCTGAGGACTTGGCCACGGACGTAATGGTTGGCTTGATGAGGCCACCCTGTACTTCCGCTGCCAGGGCCGCGGTGTGCTCCTCCATGCGAAGGGAGTTCCATATTTCCATTCACTGTGATAACACCGCGTGGTCCTGGCATCTTGAGTTTGAGATAGGCGTAGTGCGGGACCGCATTGAAGCGAGCAAACACGGTTCGTCTGAGCAGTGCATGGTAGCAACTACGGAAGGGGACGGGATCGAAGATCAAGTCTTTGCTACAGAAGTTGTCCGGCGAGCCAAAGACCACTTCCAATGTGATTGAGCCCATGCAGCGGGCCTCTACAACGGGTATCACTCCTTTAAAGGTAGTTTTAGTGGGCTTGATTCTTGACAGATTAACACCCATCTTGAGGACTGTGTCCTGATAGAGGAGGTTAAGGCTGCTGCCGCCGTCCATGAGGACTTGCGTAAGGTGGAATCCATCGATGATTGGATCAAGGACTAATGCGGCCGAACCTCCGTGACGGATACTGGTCGGATGATCCCTGCGATCGAAGGTGATCAGACAGGCCGACCATGGGTTGAATTTTGGGGCGACTGGCTCTATCACGTAGACGTCCCTTAGCGCGCGCTTGCGCTCCCTCTTTGGGATATGGGTGACATATATCATATTTACCGTTTTGACTTTGGGGGGAAATTTCTTCTGTCCCTCTGTTTTCGGTGCGCGAGGTTCCTCGTCATCATCCTCACTGGGTGACCCTTTCTCCTTGTGTTCGGCGTTTAACTTGCCGGCCTGTTTGAAGACCCAACAGCTTCTGTTGGTGTGGCTGGCAGGCTTGTCAGGAGTGCCGTGGATCTGGCAGGGTCGATCAAGTATTCGGTCCAGGCTTGATGAACCGTCTTTGTTTTGTTTGATGACTTCTTCTGTTGACCGGATTTGGAGCCGCTGAATCTGGCATTGACTGCCGTATTCTTTGTATCATCATTGTTGCTCTGACGCTTATGTTTGTTGCGTCGGGGCCTTCCATTGCCGTTTCGGGCTTCGGAAGTGCTAGGGTCGCTGGAATTGTTAACGCTACGGGCTAGCCAGCTATCCTCGTCCGCGCAGAAGCGGGTCATTAGTGCTGTAAGGGCTGTCATGGACTTCGGCTTTTCTTGGCCGAGGTGTCGGGCGAGCCATTCATCGCGAATGCTATGTTTGAAGGCCGCTAGGACTTCATCGTCCGGACAGTCGACAATATGGTTCTTTTTAATTAGGAACCTGGTCCAGAATTTCCTGGCCGACTCTCCAGGCTGTTGGACTATATGACTGAGGTCATCAGCGTCCGGAGGCCGGACATAAGTGCCTTGGAAGTTGTCTCTAAAGGCATCTTCCAAGTCTTCCCAGCTTCCAATAGAGTTTTCTGGGAGGTTGTTTAACCAGTGCCTAGCTGGCCCCTTAAGTTTTAGGGGAAGGTATTTGATGGCATGCAGATCATCACCGCGAGCCATGTGAATGTGGAGAAGAAAATCTTCAATCCATACTGCGGGATCTGTTGTGTCGTCGTATGATTCGATGTTCACGGGTTTAAACCCTTCAAGGAACTCGTGCTCCATTACTCATCGGTGGAGCATAGGGGGTGTGCGGCGCCTCTGTACTGAGCCATGTCACGACGCAGTTCGGATGGAGTCCGTATGCGGTTTTCAGCCCGGGGTTGGTTATGCTTATCGCACCAGGCTTGATAGCCCTCCTATCGCGCCGGAGCTCGCCCCCGCAATCCGTAGATTGACTTGGTCTGACCTGCTCTATTTTCCAGGTCCTGTCGTAGGTCGTATGTGTATCCCCGAGCTGTTGTTTCTCTGCTTTTACGGCGAGGTGGTGCGGGCTGGTGCTCGGCTTGAGTTGCCGTTCTGTCCCGGCCACATGGTGGTCTATCGGGTCCGTCAGTGCATTACGCATAGGTGGTATGGGCTCCAACGCCTCATCGTCGAATTGGGGTAGCAGCTTACGCTTTCGGCAACTCTTTGCTGAGCATTCAAGGCCGTATTCTTCGGCTGCCATGACGTTCGTCCATCTGTCATTGAGCAGATCTTCGTCAGCTTGAAGCTTTTGCTATTTCTTTTTTAGGCTTCTTGCCATGGCTATTAGCCGGCGCTTGAAGTGCTCTTGTTCGAGGGTTTCCTCTGGTATGATAAAATCTTCATCGCTAAGGCTTACGTCGTCTTCGGAGAGTGGCAGATAGTTGCTGTCCTGCGAGTCATTGTTCCATGTTTGTTCGTCAGGGTCAACTTGCCCGTCCTCCTGATCATCCTGATCGGATGTTGGTTCGATGGGGTCTTCTTGGTCTTCGGCGTTCTCCGGAGTATCATTGTCTTCGGTGCCGGTATTGCTGTTCTTACCGCGACACGATTTAGAGCGGCACCGCTGACGTCGATGCTTCGGCAGTATCTTAGGAGGTTCATCCTCGATTGGGTTTTTCCCATCGTCACCGTCGCCGTCTTTTGGTGTATCCACCAAGTATACGTCATACGAGGAGGTGGACGTCCAGCATCCGATGACCAACGGGTTTTGGGCCTGCTCCTCTCTGGCATCGTCATCCATACCTTCGATGTCTTCAGAGGCGTAATCAAGCATGTCGGTTAGGTCCTCGACAGTGGCTATGAAGTGGGTGGTGGGTGGGAAGTAAAATTCCCTATTTCCAGCCCCTAGTCCAGGCTGGGCGTGATTCATAAGCGGTTCCTCTATGATGACGAGGGATCGCATAAAGTCCAGAGCCTCATTTAAGAGCGAGGTTTGGACAGGGTCGGAGGTTTCTAGGCCGAGCTCGCATGACATGGGTCTCCAGAGTTCGGAATTAGTGTCCGAAGAGGAGTCCGGCCTTGCAATGATTGCCGGAGACGCTATTCTCTCTGGTTTTCCGGTGTTGAGGTCTAGGGCTGCAGAAAGTCCGGCGGGCTCTAGACTCCCGTCTTCGGACCTGATGACGCGCTCCAGATCTAAGGTCGGAGCGGTAGTTGAGGCCGCGAACCCTTGGAAGATCAAGTCTCCTCGAATATCAGTGACATAGTTCAGATTTCCAAAACTGATCTGGTGACCAGGGGCGCAGCTATCGATCTTCTCCAGATGGCCAACCGAGTTGGCCCACAGTGCGAAGCTGCCGAAAACAAAGATCTAGTCAGGGAGAAAGGTCTCCTCCGTGGCAGCGTTGTTGTAGATGATTGATGGAGCCATCGAGCCTTTTAACGACAACATAGTGGAACTCTCAATGAAAGCACCAATGTCGGTGTCAAAACCGGCGGATCTCGGGTAGGGGGTCCCAAACTGTGCGTCTAAGGATCGAAGGTAACAGAATACAGGGGACACGATGTTTACCCAGGTTCGGGCCCTCTTGATGGAGGTAATACCCTATGTCCTGCTTGATTGACTTTGATGATATAGTGGTTACAAGAGTTGATCTACCATGAGATCATAATGGCTAAACCCTAGATGTCTAGCCTATATGATCATTATTGCCTCTATGGACTAAACCCTCCGGTTTATATAGATACCGGAGGGGGCTAGGGTTTGTACAGAATCAGTTTAAAAAGAAAGTAATCTTCATATCCGCACGCTAAGCTTGCCTTCCACGCCAAGGAGAGTCCCATCCGGACACGGGGAAAGTCTTCCATCTTGTATCTCCACGGCCCATTAGTCCGGCCCATATCACATAGCCCGGACGCCCGAGGACCCCATAATCCTGGACTCCCTCAGTGCTATTCTAGGACAAAGAGTTGATAAGAAACTAAATGTTATTCATTATGCTAGTAAAAATCTAGACAATGCTCAACGAAATTAAGCTACTACTGAAAAAGAATTCTTAGCAGTGGTATTTGCTTGTGATAAATTTAGATCTTACATTGTTGATTCTAAAGTTATTGTTCACAGTGATCATGTTGCTATAAAATATCTTATGGAAAAGAAAGATGCCAAACCTAGACTCATTAGGTGGGTTCTCTTGCTATAAGAATTTGATTTGCATATCACTGATAGAAAAGGAGCGGAGAACCCCGTGGCTGATAACTTCTCTAGGCTTGAAAATAATCTTGACGGCCCACAACCTATTAATGATAGTTTTCTTGATGAGCAATTAGCTGTAATAAATGTTTCTAATAGTACACCTTGGTATGCTGACTATGCTAATTATATTGTTTCTAAATACATACCACCTAGCTTTACATATCAACAAAAGAAAAAAATTCTTCTTTGATTTAAGACATTACTTTTGGGATGGCCCACATCTTTATAAAGGAGTAGATGGTATTATTAGACGTTGTGTACCTGAGCATGAATAGGGACAAATCCTACGGAAATGTCACTTCAAAGCTTATGGAGGACATCATGCGGGAGACAGAACTGCTCACAAGGTATTACAATATGGATTTTATAAGCCAACTCTCTTCAATGATGCTCGTAAGTTTGTCTCATCTTGTGATGAATGTCAAAGAATAGGTAATATCGGTAAGCGTCAAGAAATGCCTATGAATTGTTCTCTTGTTGTTGAACCATTTGATGTTTGGGGTTTTGATTACATGGGACATTTTCCTTCCTCTAATGGGTATACACATATTTTGGTTGCTGTTGATTATGTTACTAAGTGGGTAGAAGCTATTCCAACTAGTAGTGCTTATCACAACACCTCTATCAAAATGCTTAAGGAAGTTATTTTCCCAAGGTTTGGAGTCCCTAGATATTTAATGACTGATTGTGGTTCACACTTTATTCATGGTGCTTTTCGTAAAATTCTTGCCAAGTATGATGTTAACCATAGATTTGCATCACCCTATCATCCTTAGTCTAGTGGTCAAGTTGAACTTAGCAATAGAGAAATAAAACTAATTTTGCAAAATACTGTCAATAGGTCCTGGAAGAATTGGTCTAAGAAATTAGATGATGCACTTTGGGCTTATAGAACAACATATAAAAATCCTATGGGTATGTCTCCTTATAAAATGGTTTATGGAAAAGCTTGTCATTTGCCTCTTGAGTTAGAACATAAAGCATATTGAGCAATTAAAGAACTCAACTATGATTTCAAACTTGCCGGTGAAAAGAGGTTATTTGATATTAGCTCACTAGATGAATGGAGAACCCAAGCTTATGAAAATGCCAAGTTATTTAAAGAAAAAGTTAAAAGATGGCATGATAAAAGAATCCAAAAGCATGAGTTCAAAGTTGGAGAATATGTTCTTTTGTACAACTCTTGTTTCAGATTCTTTGCAGGAAAACTCCTCTCCAAATGGGAAGGACCCTATGTTATCGAGGAGGTTTATCAATCTGGAGGGAAAACTCCTCTCCAAATGGGAAGGACCCTATGTTATCGAGGAGGTTTATCAATCTGGAGCCATCAAAATAAATAATGCCGAAGGTACTAACCTCAAGGTTGTTAATGGGAAACGAATAAAACATTATATGTTAGGTACGCCCATTAATGTTGAAAGCAATATTATCCAAACTATGACACCGGAAGAGCACATAAAAGAAACCTTTCGGAACACTCCAGAATCATTAAAAAGAGGAGCTACGTGATACGGTAAGTAAACGGACTCCGAAAAATCTGTAAAAATATTTTTTGTCAGTTTTGGAATATTTAAAAAATTAGGTAAATAAGAAACTACCAGGAAGGTGACCCTAGTGGGCACAAGACACCACGGTGCGCCCAGGTGGGTTGTGCCCACCTCGGGTACCTTCCGGACTCCATTTTTCTTCCGTTTGCTTGTTTTCCAAGATAAAAAATATCTTTATATACCCCCCGAACCTATTGACCATCGTATTGTGGAGAAATCTTCTGTTGTATTTTCTCGCTATTTTCCTGACAGATCTAAAAATATGTCATCCCAAGACTCGGAGGGTGAGAGCTATGTTGCTGATTATATCGTAAACCCTAAGGTTTATGGGGATGTGGAGCACTATAGCTGGACTTTGGAGGAGGAAGAATACTATGAGCCTAAAAGGGAGGAGGAGACGAGCTCAGACAAGGATGAAGCCCATTTGCCTCAACCTGGGGATATGCACGTTGAATTTAAGAAGTCAAGTCTTCCCAACAAAGCGAAGAAGCCTAAGATCCAGTTTATCCCTTTCGTCTTTTGCAGGAAAACAAGAAAGATTTATGCAAAAAGGTATTGGAGCTCGAGCAGGAGATCGGTGATTTAAAGGAGGAGAATTCCATCCTCAAGCGTAAGCTAAGGAACAAAGACAAACCCTCCACTTCATCACCATCACCTCCTTCTTCATCACCAAAAGAAAATTTAGTATCAGGTATGGGCACTCCCCTTGGCTTGCGCCAAGCTTGGGGGAGGTGCCCCGGTATCGTATCACCTCCATTATCTTTTGCCTTTACTTATCTTAGTTTGATCCATAGTTATCTTTTGCTTTAGATGAATAAAAGTTTAGTATGATCCTTTCTTTTCGAGAGTTTGCTTAGTGATCTATCTTTGTAATCGTGTGTGAGATATATAATAAAGTTTAGTTTGAGTTTTGCTTTCTTTACTTTCATGTTCAATAAAAAGAAAGGAAATAAATGAAAAAGATCATATGCTAATATTATGGTAAGTAATGACACCACATAAGTAAAAGTATAAGTAGAAAATTTTATTGGAGATTGACAAACATAGCATTGGTTAATGATGCAATTCATGAAAGAATTAATAAGGGAAGAGAAGATTCACATGCAAATATACTATCTTGGAAATCTTTTGTGATTGTGAGCCCCCATCAAAATATTATATGCCAAAACTGTTGACATTGGACAAGGAAGACAACCTAATGATTTATGTTTGTTCATATCCACATAGAAGTTATATTGTCATAGATCCTTCAACATGTGGTGCTTGCCCCCATCTTTGCTAGCCAAAAATTCCGCACCAAGTAGAGATACTACTTGTGCATCCAAAACCCTTAAACCCAAATCTTATTTTCAAGAGTCCACCATACCTACCTAAGGATTGAGTAAGATCCTTCAAGTAAGCTGTCATCGGTGCAATAAGGCAATAAAATTTGCTTCTAAAAGTGTTAGATCATTTAATGTAAGAGAAAATTGAGCATTATACGATGTTGTGATGGCAAAGAATAAAAGTGACAGACTGCATAATAAAGGTTGCTATCACATGGGGCAATATAACGTGACATTCTTTTGCACTAAGGGATTGAGCATACAAACAAAAAGCGCATGGCAACCTCTACTTCCCTCTACGAAGGGCCTATCTTTTACTTTTATGTATTTACTTTCATGCAAGATTCAAAGTTTTTCTCTCTATTCCATTTTATTTTTCTCTTTTGGCAAGCATCATGTGGTGAGGAAAGATCTAGGCACATATATCCAGTTGGATATGGGTAGCATGAGTTATTATTGTTGACATCACCCTTGAGGTGAATACATTGGGAGACAGAACTATAAGCCCCTATCTTTCTATGTGTCCAGTTGAAACGTTTCGTTCATGTGTATGTGGCGAGTGTTAGAAATCATAGAAGACTATATGATGGTTGAGTATGTGGATTTGCCTAAAGGTTCCGATACGCAACCCTACCTGAAGAGATGATGAATTGTAGTTGCAAAGTTGACTGAGAACATAGTTTGTTGGTTTCCAATAGAGTTTATGCTTTATACTTCGATGTTGTGATGAATTGTTACTTATTCATGAGAAGTATATGATAAAAGTTCTATGCTAAAGTTTGTTGCTGTTATAATAATTCACATAATGCTTCTATATATGTCTGTATTTTGTTTTTATTGACACATGTCTCTCTAAGCATGTGGACATGTTTTTCGATTTTGGTTTTCGCTTGAGGACAAGCGAGGTCTAAGCTTGGGGGAGTTGATACATCCATTTTGCATCATATTTACCTACTATTATTTATAATGTTTTTATGCAAAATAATGCTTTTTGGAGTAATTCTAATGCCTTTTCTCTCATAATTTGCAAGGTACACACAAAGAGGGAGAATTTCAGCAGCTGGAAATCTGGACCTGAAAAAGCTACGTCAGGCTACCTATTCTGCACAATTCCAAATGGGCTGAAACTTCACGAGGAATTTTTATGGAATAAATAAGAAATGTTGGAGCAAATAACTACCGGAGGGGGCCACCCGGTGAGCACAAGACACCAGGGCACGCCAGGCCCCAGGCACGCCCTGGTGGGTTGTGCTCAGCCCAGCCCACCTCCGGTGCCCATCTTCTGGTATATAAGTCATTTTTACCTAGAAAAAATAAGGAGAGGACTTTCGGGAGGAAGTGCCACCGTCTAGAGGCGGAACTTGGGCAGGAGCACTTTTGCCCTCCGGCGAAGCGCTTTCGCAGGGGGAACTTCCCTCCCGGAGGGGGAAATCATCGTCATCATCATCACCAACAACTCTCCCATCTTGGGGAGGGAAATATCCATCAACATCTTCAACAACACCATCTCCTCTCAAACCCTAGTTCATCTCTTGTGTTCAATCTTTGTACCAGAACTATAGATTGGTACTTGTGGGTGACTAGTAGTGTTGATTACATCTTGTAGTTGATTACTATATGATTTATTTGGTGTAAGATTATATGTTCAGATCCAATATGCTATTTAATACCCCTATGATCTTGAGCATGATTATCATTTGTGAGTAGTTACTTTTGTTCTTGAGGCCACGGGAGAAATCTTGTTGCAAGTAATCATGTGAACTTGATATGTGTTCGATATTTGGATGGTATGTATGTTGTGATTCCCTTAGTGGTGTCATGTGAACGTCGACTACAGGACACTTCACCATATTTGGGCCTAAGGGAATGCATTGTGGAGTAGTTATTAGATAATGGGCTGCGAGAGTGACAGAAGCTTAAACCCTAGTTTATGCGCTATTCGGTAAGGGACCGATTGGATCCAAAAGTTTAATGTTATGGTTAGAATTTATTGTTAATATTTTTCTCGTAGTTGCGGATGCTTGCGAGGGGGTTAATCATAAGTAGGAGGTTTGTTCAAGTAAGAACAACACCTAAGAATCGATCCACCCACATATCAAATTATCAAAGTAGCGAACACAAATCAAACCAACTTGGTGAAAGTGACTGGATGAAATTCCCGTGTACCCTCAAGAACACTTTGCTTATCATAAGAGACCGTTTTGGCCTGTCTTTTGCCTTGAAAGGATTGGGCTACCTTGCTGCACTTTTGTTACTATTATCATTACTTGCTCGTTAGAAAATTATCTTGCTATCAAACTACTCGCTACTTACAATTTCAGTGCTTGCATACATTACCTTACTGAAAACCACTTGTCATTTCCTTCTGCTCCTCGTTGGGTTCGACACTCTTACTTATCGAAAGGACTATGATTGATCGCCTATACTTGTGGGTCATTAGGCATTCACATAGAGTCATATTTTGTTCTAGTATTGAGTTGTAATTTTGACTTGTAAGTAGTGTGATGATCATCATTATTCATTATTAGAGCGTTGTCCCGAGTGAGGAAATAAAAAAAGGCCAAAAATTGCCCTAGAAAAAAGAAGCCAAAAGGGCCCAAAAAAGAGAAAGAAAAAAAGTGAGAGAAAAAGATAGAAGGGGTAATGTTACTATCCTTTCCACACTTGTGCTTCAAAGTAGCACCATATTTTTCATATAGAGAATTTCCTATGCTTTAATTTTCATATAATTAGTGGGAATATTTCATTGTAGAACTTGGCTTGTATATTCCAATGATGGGCTTCCTCAAATGCCCGAGGTCTTCATGAGCTAGCAAGTTGGATGCACACCCACTTAGTTTTCTTTTTTGAGCTTTCATACACTTATAGCTCTTAGTGCATCCGTTGCATGGCAATCCCTACCCCTTGCATTGACATCAATTGATGGGCATCCCCATAGCCTGTTGATTAGCCTCGTCGATGTGAGACTTTCTCCTTTTTTGTCTTCTCCATATTATCTCTACCGCTGTACTCTATTCCACCCGTAGTGCTATATCCATGGCTTGCGCTCATGTATTGCGTGAGAGTTGAAAATGCTGAAGCACGTTTAAAAGTGTGAACCAATTGCTTGGCTGACATCGGGGTAGTGCATGATTTATATTTTGTGTTAAGAAGATGGAGCATGACAAGGCTATATGACTTTGTAGGGATAACATTCTTTAGCATTGATATTTTGAAGGGCATGATTGTTTGTTGGTACGCCTGAGTATTGGCGTCTTTATGCCAAATTATAGACTATTTCTTTGAAACATTCGGATCTTAATATTCATGCCATAAAAGAGATTACATGATGAATATGATAGGTAGCATTACACATCAAAAATTCTGTTTTTATCATTTACCTACTCGAGGACGAAAAGGAATTAAGCTTGGTTGAGATGTCTCCAACGTATCTATAATTTTTGATTGTTCCATGCTATTATAGTACCAATCTTGGATGTTTATTACGTAATTATATGTAATTATATATCATTTTTGGGACTAACCTATTAACCTAGTGCCCAGTGCCAACTGTTGTTGTTTTGCTTGTTTTTGGCTTTTCAAAAAATCAGCACCAAACGGAGTCCAAACGCTATGAAAATTTTTGACGATTTTTTCTGGCCAAGAAATGACCCTATAAGTTTCAGGAGAAGACCTGAAGTGCCACGAGGCAGTGACAAGCCTACCAGGTGCGCCCTAGAGGGGCATGCCCCCTAGGCTTGTGGGCCCCTCGTGGCACTTCCTGACCTAAATCAGATTCTATAAATACCCAAATATTCCCCGGACATCAGAGAGCCACCCCAAATACTTTATGCACCGCCACAAGTTTCTGTTCTTCGAAGATCCCATTAGGAGACCTTTTTTGGTACTATGCTAGAGGGGGGAATCAATCATGGAGGGCCTATACATCAACCTTTCTTCCCTTCTGATGATGTGTGAGTAGTTTACCACAAACCTATGGGTCCATAGCTAGTAGCTAGACGGCTTCTTCTATCTCTTTGATCTTCAATACAATGTTCCCCTCGATGTTCTTGGAGATCTATTCGATGTAATCCTTCTTTGTGGTGTGTTTGTTGGGATCCGATGAATTGTGGGTTTATGATCAGATTATCTATGAATATTATTTGAGTCTTCTTTAAACTCTTCTATGCATGATTGTTATAACTTTGTATTTCTCACTAATCTATCCATTTGGTTTGGCCAACTAGATTGATTTACCTTGCAATGAGAGAGGTGCTTCGCGATGTGTTCGATCTTGCGTTGATCAATCTCTGTGACAGAAAGGGACATGACACATCTTTTATCATTGCCATTCAGGATAAAAAGATGGGGTTTATTCATATTGATTGAGTTTGCTTTGTCTACATCATGTCATCTTGCTTAAGGTGTTACTCTGTTCTTTATGAACTTAATACTCTAGATGCATGCTGGATAGTGGTCGATGTGTGGAGTAATAGTAGTAGATGCAGGCAGGAGTTGGTATACTTGTCTCGGACGTGATGCCTATACACATGATCATTGCCTTGGATATCGTCACAACTATGCACTTTTCTATTAATTGCCCAACAATAATTTTTTTAACGAGCGTATGATATGTTCAAGAGAGAAGCCTCTAGTGAAAACTATGCCCCCAGGTCTATCTTTATCATATATTAAAATCCAAAAATACTTTGTTGCACTTTATTTACTTTTATTTTATTTTGTGTTTTTGTTTATCTGTCTATCACTATGAGATTTGATCCTTGCAATTAAACGCCAAGGGATTGACAGCCCCTTGTTTGCGTTGGGTGCAAGTATTTGTTATTTTGTGTGTAGGTATTGTTCACGAGGTATTGCATGGTTCTCCTACTAGATTGATAACATTGGTTCTTAACCGAAGGAAATACTTATCTCTATTGTAGTACATCATCCTCTCCTCTTCGAGGAAATCCCAACGCAACTCACAAGTAGCAGCCTTCCTTGAATATTACATTGGGTGCCTTGGGCATCCCCAAGATTAGGGTCTTGCGGCTCCTTATTCCTTCATCCATCGTGATCTCACCTAAAACTTAAAAACTTCAGCACACAAAACTCAACAGAAAGCTCGTGAGATCCGTTAGTATAAGAAGCAAATCATAAACTTTAGGTACTATTATGAAACCATTCATATTTTATTATGGCATGATACATAATGTATTCTAACTTCTCCATGACTTATACCCCCAATATAATCCATAACATCATTAAAACAAGCAAACTATGCAACGAAAACAAAATTTGTCTAAAATAGAATAGTCTATAATGATGTGAACAAACACAATACTTCTGTTACTCTAAAAAATCTTAAAAATTAGGAACATGTGGGAAATTTGTACATCAATAATGTGTAATTTTTTATCACATTTCAGTAAGTCATGGAAATTCCAGCATATGGCGCAAAACTTTCTTTATTTTTCACAAGATCAAGTCAACTATCAACCAAATCATCCCAAAGGCATTAGTTGGCACAAGCACTAATTAAAACATAAAAACACAATTATAACAGTAGCATAATTGTGTGAACACTCAAAAACAGAAAAGAAAAGGGAAAATAAAATATAACTATTGGATTGCCTCCCAACAAGCGCTATTGTTTTACGCCCTAGCTAGGTGTAATGCATAGTTTCAAGTATTGTCATCCTTAGTTTTAACCAACCTAGTAGGGCTTTTCTCAAAGCCGGGAGGTTCTTTGCATTTTCCATTATTCTCAGAGACAGAGGCATTTTATTGTCTAAAGTATCCAGCCACTTATTGCAAATGGTAAGAAGTGAGTTCATGCGATCGAGGTTTCCACTAATGTTTTTAAGAGGTTCATTAGACTTTTGCAATTCAACTTTTTTTTTGCATATCACCTAGTTTATCCAAGATTTGGATTCCTCCATGAGTATAATTTAATATTTTTTGTGGAGGTGGAGTTCCTACTATCCCCTCTATTATTTCATAGGCAACATTAGCGTCACTTTCAATAAAATTACCCTTTGTAGCAAAATCAAGAAATTGTCTATTAGACATAGTAAGCCCCACATAAAAGTTTCGAAGCAAAATTTTTATATCCCCTTTTATAGTGCAAACACAATAAGATCCCATTATTCTATACCAATCACCTTTTTAAATTATCTCCTTGTTTTTGTTTGAAGTAAAGAACTTCAAGATCTGGACAGAGAGGAGGGATAGTAACACTAGACATAGTGACAAAGCAAGCCAACAAAAATATTTTTGTGTTTTTGTAAATTTATGAGAAGTGGGGGCGATAAAAATGAGAGGCAAAGGCAAATAAAAAGTCAAAAAAGTAGAGCAATTAGATGATAGTTTGTGCGACGGTACTTGATAGGTTTTGATGATGTCTCCCCAGCAACAGTGCCATAAATTCTTCCTGCTACTTGTGAGCCATGTTGGGATTTTCTCTAAAGAGCAGAGGAGATGTAGCATAGTAGAGATAAGTATTTCCCTTAGTGAGAACCAAGGTATCAATCCAGTGGGAGAATCTCGCAAACCCTCGTGAACAACACCTACACACACAAAAGCAAATACTTGCACCCAACGCGGGCAAGAGGGTTGTCAATCCCCTTGAACTCATTACTTGCAAGGATTAATTCTCATAGTGATAGATAGATAAAGTAAATTTAAAAACAAAAAGAAAATAAATAGAATTGCATTAAGGATATTTTGGATTTTATATATGATAAAAGTAGACCCGTGGGCCATAGTATTCACTAGAGGCTTCTCTCTCAAACACATAGCATACGGTGGGTGAACAAATTATTGTGGACAGTTGATATAAAAGCGCATAGTTGTCACGATATTTAAGGAAATAGTCATGTATATAGGCATCACTCTGAGACAAGTAGACTGACTCCTGCCTATATCTACTACTATTACTCCACCCATCGACCGCTATCCGTCATGTATCTAGGGTATTAAGTTAATGAAATAGAGTAACGCCTTATGCAAGATGGCATGATGTAGACAAAGTAAACTGAACTAATATGAATAAACCCCATCGTTTTACCCTTAATGGCAACAATACAAATACATGTCTTGTCCCTTTCTATCACTGGGATAGAGCACCACAAGATCGAACCCATCACAAAGCACCTCTACCACTGAAGATAAATCAATCTAGTTCGCCAAACCAAACGGATAGATTAGAGGGAAATACAAAGCTATGACAATCATGCATAATAAAGTTCAGAAAGACTCCATTACTTCTCATAAATATTCATATCATAAACCCACAATTTATCAGATCCCAACAAACAGATTGCAAAAGAAGATTACATTGGATTGAACTCCAAGAACATCACGGAGAGCATTGTATTGAAGATCAAAGAGAGAGAAGAAGCCATCTAGATACTAGTTATGGACCCGTAGGTCTATGGTGAACTACTCACGCATCATCGGAAGGCAGCAAGGACGATGTAGAAGCCCTCCGTGATCGATCCCCCCTCCAACAGAGTAGCAAAAAAGGCCTCCAGATGGGATCGCGGAATAATAGAAGCTTGCGGCAGCGGAAAAAGCATTTTGGGTGGCTCTCTGGTATATTGGGAATATTTGGGAATTTATACATGATAAATTAGGTTAAGAGTGCCACGAGGGGCCTACAAGCTCAGGGAGCGCCCCCTGGCTCTTCTGGTCTTCTCTTGAACCTTCATGGGTTCCTTCTAGTTCATAAAAAATGAATCCAAAGATTTTTCTATGTTTGGGCTTCATTTGATATTGATTTCCTAAAAAGCCAAAAACAAGCAAAAAAACAACAACTGACATTGGGCACTAGGTTAATAGGTTAGTCCCAAAAATGAGATAAAATCACATATAATTGCATATAAAACAGCCAAGATTGATACTATAGTACCATGGAACAATAAAAACATTATAGATACATTTGAGACGTATCACACAATTCTTTTTATGGAACATGCACTACTGCAGGATGCCGCTAACTCAACACTACAATCACAGACCCTTCGACGAAACTGTGTGCGATGCATTAATCGCAAACGATGATGTAAAAAAACTATCTAAAAAGATGCAAAATGTTTGCGATGGTGGGTACATCAATCATGGTTCATATTTTAGTTGTGTGCGCGATGCGGGGCATATGATTCAGTTCAATGAACTGTTTATGATGAGGCAAAACAATAGAAATGGGCAGCCAGGTGAAGGCGTGTGCGGTATATGACATACAGTTCACTCAGATAAACTGTTTGTGATGAGGTAGAACAACAGAAACGGGCAGCCAGATGAAGGTGTGTGCGATATATGGCATGCAGTTCACCCGAATGAACTGTTTGTGATTAGGCAACTCAAAAGAAACGGCCAGCCAGATCAAGATGTGTGCGATATACGACATACGGTTCACTCAGATGAACTATTTTCGATTAGGCAAGGCAACATAAATGGTTCAGCCAGATCAAGGTGTGTGCAATGGAGGGCATACAGTTCATTCTAATAAACTGTTTGTGTTGAGCCAAGAGAACAGAAATGTTTCATGTAAACAAGATGTGTGTGATACACGGTAAACATCCAATTACATAGGTGGATAGTACACACATGACATTTCCACACACCAAAGTAAACTATTACATGCATAATTAACTAGGATGAACGATCATCTGATCATCATCTACTTCTTGCGATGCTTGCTTCCACTGCTCTACTAGGATAAACAGAACAATATTCTTTACTCTGAATAGTGTGCTTTGTTGGGCACACAAGTATATGGATCATAGCCTTGGGCGAGCAATGTGCCCGCACACGTCATGCTAGCTCGATGATCCGTCTATGCTAAGTTTCCATTAATTGACGGCGTTTATGAACATGCCACCGTTTTCCTCCATTTCCTCACCGGTTTCCTTTCACCACCATAGTGATATTGCACATAAACCTAGGCGGCACGCAAAGCGCGAAGGCAACAAGTGCGGCCTATAGCACATCCACCTATTCCATGCATGCCAACCCACCAAAGCGCCGCCTCTGCCATCAACCACCTCGACGAGGAAAACGAGAAGGCGCCACAACCCGTCGAGGCTGGGGCGCTCCCCAGCAACGTGATGGACGACGCCGTGATGCGCGTCATCACCAGGGTTGAGCAGACCCTTGGCGCATGTCGCTTCAGCGCCGCGGATCAAGATAGGCATGTCAGCGCCGAGAGGCTGCAGCTCGCCGCACAACATGATCGATGGCATGCCGCAGAGCAAGCTAGGCATGTCTGTGCCGATAGGTTGTGGCTTGCTGCATAGCGAGACCGTTGGAGCACCGCAGAGCGAGAGGCGCGGCGTGCCGCACGGCAAGAGCGGATCCATCAGCGCTTGCCTGCTTTCGACAGAGCATCGTAGCTAGGTACACGTCCTGTCAGTACCCCCATTCCTCGCCGGGAGTGGGCAGAGGCCGTCTGTGCTGTACTTGCACCGGACGCCTGCCGCGCCGTTCGCATGGGTCACGCCGTTCGCCTTGTCCGCGGCCCGCTCGATGCCAACGCGCTGGTCACTAGGCTCGGCCGCCTCCTTGGCCCAGTTGTCCACCTGGGCGCAGTAGAGGAACATGGCCGTCGCATCCTCGAGCTAGTGATCTCAGATAAAATAGCCAACTTGGAGCTCGAGATCGCGCTCCAGATGTGCCGCGAGTGTGTGGACCGCTTGAACAAACGCCTGCACGAGTTCAGGAAGAGCCAAGAGCTACCGTAGGCAAGGGCTGCTGGTCATGGTCTCATGGACGCGTTTTATTTTGTTGAGTTGTTTTAACGTGGATCGCTATGTATTCAGAACAGTCATAATATTGCTCTGTTTCAATGTGTGTACTATATTTTCCATTCTTATATGTTCTATTTTAATGTGCGTATATATGCTTTCCATTATGTATGTGTGGATGATAACATCTAGATAGAAATTAGTGTACGAAAACAGATAGAAATGTAATTCATAATATATATTAATTGTTCATTAGTTCGTCAATGATACTTAACTACTAGGTACAATGCATAAAATTGAAAATGAACAATACTAACACTAATAATCCCACCTGGGGGCAGTATTCCGGCAGCCCCTCACCAGCAGCTCCCTGGCGCGCGGCGTCTTCCCAGTGTGGAGGCAGTACTCTGCCTTGCAGCGCTTAACGTACCGATCTACCTCTTGCTAGAAGATGAGCACGAACGATCTTGCCATTCCATTGGGAGCCCACCAGAGCTCTCGTCGGTGGCACACTGGAGCTTGTCGGCGCACCTCCACACAGCGATGAGGTGCCTAGCGCCTTTGACCTTCCTCGTGAAGTACCCGTCTTTGTACACCTCCTCAGCACGACAACGCGCCCACCCCCAAGGCTCCACTGCCTCCTTTTTCCAGGCGGCATCACGGGCTTCACAGGCCGCCTGGTACCTAGCTTCCTCCTCTGCCATCTCCTTCTTGAACGCCACTTGCCTGGCTTTCTCAGCTGGCGGCAACAACTTCCATAGACAAAGATTGTATTGGCCCCCAAATCACTCCAAAGTTGGGGGGGGGGTCTGGCGCAACATCGTCCAGCGGTGCGTAGGCGTCCTCCTCATCACTGCTCTTCGATCGAGCGTCCTCGGGGGGCGGCGCCTCCTCATCGGCACGTGGGCAGATCGGTGGCCCCATGGAAGATATTTGAGAGAGAGAGAGAGAGGGCGAGCGAGGGGAGGATTTTGATGAGAATGAAGGCGGGACGACGTGAGCAAGGTAGTATTTATTGGCGGCCAGAATCTAGATCAACGGGAATAATACACATGCCGGTCGCTGGAACTTACGAGTACTGTAGTTTGAATTACACACAATTCCCGCAGGAAAAGCCGTGTATGAACTTAATAGCTGATGGTTTCCAATATAGAACCGTGTCTGATTAATAACCCGCACTACTCACCTTCCAAACCTCGAGGCGCGAAATAGAGTGCCAATCGTGTGGGGCCCGGTTGTTTTGCCAGATCTTTATATTTTCTTTTTTGAACACCAGATATTTACATCGTCTGGTCAAATTTTTTATTTTTTTGAATTTAAATGCCTTGGCACTCCATGCATTTGTCCAAGCCGTGACACCAATATGTTTGAAAATTCGTTCCAATTTACTACACATGGAATTAACTCACACAAAAGAACACACATATATTGTTTTTGAACCGTTATGGTTAGCCGCTACATGTAAATGTAGTTCAAATTTGGACTACGGTCATTAAATGGCTGGAAAATCACTTAAATGTCTTAAAAAGGTCAAATGACCCCAGAAATTTTCCAAATTTTGACATGACAGTTGTATTAGTCCACGTTAACTGTAGAATTTTTTGAAGGCCATGAGAGGAAGCTATCGTCGATTCGTCATCAAACATGCATTGTCCCCTCTGAAAACCACGAGCCTTCTAGTGAGTAGCTCCGGTTTGTGAGGGGTGTGTCAAAAGTTTCGTCAAACATGCCAAAAATTTTACCACATCATCTTGGTGGCATGACATTACGTCAAGCAAGGTTTCATGTGTTTCTGATTTTTTTATTTTTTGGAATTTAAATGCCATGGAACTCCATGCATGTGTGTCCACGCCGTGACACCAATATGTTTGAAAATTCCTTCAAATTTACCGCACATGCAATTAACTCGCACACAAGTACACAAATATGATTTTTGAAATCGTTATGGTTAGCTGTTGCATGTAGATGTTGTTAAAATTTGAATTACGGTCATTAAATGGTTAGAAAATCACATCAATGTCTTTAAAAGGTCAAATGACCCCTAGAATTTTCCAAATTTTCAAATGGCAGTTGTATTAGCGCACGTTAACTGTAGAATTTTTTTGAAGGCCGTAAGAGGAAGCTATCGCCCGTTCATCATCAAACATGCATTGTTCCCTCTCGGAACCATGAGCCTTCTAGTGAGTTGCTCTGGTTTGTGAGGGGTGTGTGTCCAAACTTTCGTCAAACATGCCAAAAAATTTACGACATCATCTTGGTGGCATGACATTACATCAATCAAGGTTTCATGTGTTTCTGATGTTTTTTTAGAATTTAAATGCCATGGCACCCCATGCATGTGTTCAGGCCGTGACACCAATATGTTTGAAAATTCCTTCCAATTTACTGCAAATGGAATTAACTCGCACACAAGTACACAAATATGATTTTTCAAACCATTATGGTTAGCTGTTGCATGTAGATATAGTTCAAATTTGAATTACGGTCATTAAATGGCTAGAAAATCACTTCAATGTCTTTAAAAGGTCAAATGACCCGTGGAATTTTCCAAATTTTCAAATGACGGTTGTATTAGTGCACGTTAACTGTAGAAAATTTTGAAGGCTGTAATAGGAAGCTATCGCCCGTTCATCATCAAACATGCATTGTTCCCTCTCGGAACCGCGAGCCTTCTAGTGAGTTGCTTCGGTTTGTGAGGGGTGTGTGTCCAAACTTTTGTCAAACATGCCAAATTTTTTACCACATCATCTTGGTGGCATGAAATTACATCAAGCAAGGTGTCACGTGTTTTTGATCTTTTTTTAATTTTTTGGAATTTAAATGCCATGACACTCCATGCTGTGTCATAGCCGTGAGACTAGTATGTTTGAAAATTCCTTCCAATTTACTGCAGATGGAATTAACTTGCACACAAGTACACAAATATGAATTTTCCAACCATTATCGCTAGTTGTTGCATGTTCATGTAGTTCAAATTTGAATTACAGTCATTAAATGGATAAAAAATCACTTAAATGTCTTAAAAGGTTAAAGGACCCCTGAAAATTTCCAAATTTTCACATGACAGTTGTATTAGTACTACAAATGTTTCTCGTACATTTAAAACACCATCCGTTGCCACTTTACTCCAGATTCATCTTTCACAGCTTATAAAAATATCAACAACATCAGATACAATGTTTTTGTAGGAACAATTTGCGATGAAAATTCATGGGTCTATTTAAGTCTCCCTCCTTAAGCTTCGCCGGCTCATCTGCTCCGGTGCCGGCAACCCCTGAATCCATGAATCCCGATGCCCATTCTCACAACCCCTTCTTGCAAAGATGACACCATGGAAACGCTTCGTGAGGGCCCGTACAGTGGTCGCATCCTCCCCGAGCGCTGCCTCCTGTGCGGAGAGCGCGGCCGCCTACGCCGAGAGTGCCGCCGCATCCGCATTGAGCGCGGCCACATCTACCGAGAGGGCATCTGTTGCAACCGACATGGCAGTTGCAGCAGCGGAGATGGTTGAAGCAGCTGCTGTGATGGTGGCTGCCAATGCTGAGAGCGCTCGAGCTAGCATCCATGCTACCGATGTCGCCCTAGCCTGGGTTGAGGCCATCCATGCCAAGATCGAGGACACACATGCCAAGATATTCCAGGCCACCTTGGAATCCAGCATGCAACCCACATCCAAAAAGGCGGCAATGGCCATGGAGCACCTGCTTCCTCATGAGATCCTCGAGCGGGAGCTGGAGATGCAGGAGGCGGCGGAGATCGAGGAGCGCCGGAAGGAGGAGTTGCGCGTGGCCGAGGTCGAGGTAGAGAAGAGTCTGTCCGTCGAGGAATCATTGGTGGAGTACCAACGCGAGCTCTGGTGCAACCACTAATATGAGTACTACGAGGACGGCGCGAAGGACAAGGACGAGGACGCGGTCGACTTCAGTAGGGGGACGCAGAATCCACCAATGGCGGCATGTCGCCAGGACAAGTCATCGACGTCTCATCTCACACCGGCGATGCATAGGCCGACTCGGTGGCGGCTTTTTTAAAATTATGCGTACTCAGGCTTTGTTTTTAATGCTGGTCTTTTGTTAGAGCAATATTTAGGTCAACTGGCTCTATTTAATTACTGAAATTGCTTGATTAAGTAAGTGTGGTCTGTGTGCTGTACGCTCTTTTGTGTGCCCAAATTAGCAAGCGATGTTAAATTATGCAATTACGTGGATGAGGATAGTACCCAGGGAAATTTCCACCAAAATTTGAATTATCAAACACATCCCATGCGCGTATAGCAGAAGAATTGTTTGCGATGCACACAATCGTTCAAAGTGAATGGTGTCGGGCGGCACCGCGCGCAAAGTTCCCCTCCACATTTCGAAATTTTTGGCCTACCACAAAAATATCTACCCCCACCCCTTCCCCATCCCCTTTTATCCCCGACCATAAGTCATATTTACCCTGTTTCCTCCTTCCTTCCTTCTGAAGCTATCGTCGCTTCCTCGGTTGCTTCCTCTCTCTCGCCGTTTCGCATCCTATCATCGGGGTCGCTAAGGTCTTCTTCAATGACCTCTCAAGCGGTTCCTCCTCCGATGATGACTCTTTCACCATCTGGGTATGCCTCTCTTCTCTCTCTCGGGTTATGACTTGGCATGAAGGAATTTAACCCGGCGGTCGATTTGAGTCATTTCTTCCTCTTGTAGCTCCCTAGGACCATCAGTTGGAACGAATGGAGCGGGGTGGCTAAAGATTAGCCTGCTCATTGTCACCATCAATCTCCATGCGTGAAGTTAGTTGCGTTTGAATCTGTGGACAGTGGGAGGAAGTTTCTGGCATGTACAGAGAAGGTTGGTCCCACTTTCATTGTTAAAAATCATTTGTTAGATGTGATTCAGACACTGTCACTATGCTATGTTATTCTGGATGTTAAGATAGTGTCACAGTTTGTACCTAGTATCTAAAAATGTTTCCATCTCATCAACGGTGCCATTAGAAAATTATTTGGCACCGCTTCAGCAGTTTGTGCAGCCAACTTTGTTCCACACATCCGAGCAGCCAAGCAGTAAAATACTAAATCTTTATGGCATGAAGGAACTAGGTATCGGAGCAACTAGGAGCTCTGGAGTCCGGTTCCCTGATTTTTTTTCCACTGCATCGGCTCGCCAGTGCAGGGCATCGGTGCCAAATGTAGCAACAGTTGTCTTGACACCGGTTTTGGCATACATAGTGGACGTTCTTAGTGCTATGTGTTCTATGTTACTAAATTTGTGCATGTACACACCCGTTAGTATCAATTTGATGTCATCCAAACACTGTCGCTATTCTGTTGCAGTTATATTTAGCTTCCTCATAAAATGTTCAATTTGTTATTTATAGTAAATGACTAAGAACTTGTAGCATTGTTATAGTTAATTATAGCTTCTAATGTTTCAGAATTTGGTTGTTGTCTCAGTAGCAATTAATTCATTTGCACATTGATCTTTTTGAGAAGATATGTCATAATTAACCTATTTCTTCAATTTTTCAAAATATGTATTTGGTGATTTTCTATGTTGCTAGAAACCCATTTCCCCTACAATTGTTACTGATCTAGTCTTAAATATAATAGGATGAACATAAGTGTTCTTACGTGGAGTGGATTGATCAAGAGTGGACACAGTCTTTGAAGATGTGCCTAGCAAATCTCTGGAGCATGTATGCGGAACAGAACAAAGGTAGGCTTAGAGAAAGTGTTGTCAACACTAAAGAATATTTCAAGATGCGGGAAAAAAGAGGAAAATGGAGAACGAGCTTAGATTTTTTAAATTAGACTTTGCTAAGATGGTGTTGGCGAAGGAGAGGCACTTTCCGAGTTGGTCAGTGCAAAATAGGTTCTTACTGAACTGAAAGCAGAGGTGGATAAGACGAGCCTGGATCATCTCGATTTGGGAAATGAATATACTATTCTAATATTGTTCTTATATATTGTATTGTGCTGTTTTCAGGTATGTATCGTACTGTGATGTTAAAATATATTCATGTGCCTGATATGAAATTGGTAAACAACTGATCGATATGAAATGTGAATTTGCGTAATAATGGAATTATTAATAGTAAACTAATGAACCTGCTAAATGGGTCATGGAACTTTGCAAAGGGTTCTAGCAGTAAAAGCCGTTGTGACGGATAGCCCAATGCCATACAATATTCTTCATCAAACCGTGTGTGATGTAGTTGAATAAAAGAAAACGGTTAACCGAGGCAGAGTGTGTGTGATAGTTACACCTATCACACACGAGGCTATACATAAAGCTGTGTGGGATGTATATACGAACGAAAACGTTTTTCCTGGATTGACTGTGTGGGATGTACATACGAACGGAAACGTACTTCTTGGATTGACTGTGTGGGATGTACATAAGAACAGAAACGTATTCCTTGGATTGACTGTGCAGAATGTACATAACAAACAAATGTTTGTCTGAGACTGACTGTGTGGGATGTACTTACGACCAGAACCGATTGGGCCTGAATAATTGTATTTGATCGCTTGCCCATCGCACACGATCTCATTTTTCCTAGCGTGAGGGCCTATCCCTGACGGTTTCTGGGTCGTGTGGGAAGGACCCCCCCTATCGCACACACTCACTTGGCGATGGTTCAAAATGCCGCCGCGGAAAGGGGTTAAAAATCGTTTGTATAGCACCTCGACGTACCAGTGATGACATGGACAAGGCTCGAAACCTGAAACTCTTGCTTTCAACGTTTGAGCAAATGCCGGGTCTGAAAATTAACTTCCATAAAAGCAAACTTTTCTTCTTTGAAGAAGCCATTGAGGTGGTTTCCCATTATGCTCACCTGTTTGGTTGCGCACATGGCTAATTCTCGATTAAATATCTGAGAATACCAACTCTCTATTGGTGTCTCACCATTGCGGAGTGGAAGCATGTAGACACTACAAAAAAAAGACACATCCGTGACATTTTGGGCTGAACGAATTTTTTTCTGTCATGCTTATGTCACTTCTATGACGATAATTGTGACAAAAGCACGTATCATCATAGATGTGGTGGGTGATACGTCTCCAACGTATCTATAATTCTCTATTGTTCCATGCTATTATATTATCTCTTTGGGATGTTTTATATGCTATTTTAATAATTTTTAAGACTAACCTATTAATCTAGAGCCCAGTGCCAGTTTCTGTTTTTTTCCTTGTTTTAGAGTTCCGTAGAAAAGGAATACCAACCAGAGTCCAAATGGAATGAAACTTTCATGATGATTTTTCTTGGACCAGAAGACATCCACAGGGCTTGGAGTGCACGTCAAGAAAGCCACGAGGCGGCCACAAGGTTGGAGGGCGCGCCCCGACCCTTGTGGGCCCCTCATGACTCCACCAACCTATTTATTTTGCATATATATATGTATATATATATATATATATTCTCAAATACCCCAAAACCTTCCAGGGGAGCCACGAAACCAGTTTTCCATCATTGCAACCTTCGGTACCCGTGAGATCCCATCTAGGGGCCTTTTCCGATGTCCTGCCGGAGGGGGATTCGATCACAGTGGGCTTCTACATCAACATCATTGCCTCTACGATGAAGGATGAGTAGTTTACCACGGACCTAGGGGTCCATAGCTAGTAGCTAGATGGCCCCTCCTCTCTCTTTGATTCTCAATACCATGTTCTCCTCGATGTTCTTGGATATCTATTCGATGTAATACTTTCTTGCGGTGTGTTTGCCGAGAACTGATGAATTGTGGATTTGTGATCAACTAATCAATGAATATTATTTGAATCTCCTCTGAATTCTTATATGCATGATTTGATATCTTTTCAAATCTCTTCGAATTATCGGTTTGGTTTGGCCAGCTAGATTGGTTTTTTCTTGCAATGGGAGAAGTACTTAGCTTTGGTTCAATCTTGCGGTGGTCAATCCTAGTGACAGAAGGGGAACCAACACGTATTGTATTGTTGCCATCGAGGATAACAAGATGGGGTTTTGATCATATTGCTTGAGTTAATTCCGCTACATCATGTCATCTTACTTAATGCGTTACTCTGTTCTTATGAACTTAATACTCTAGATGGAGGCAGGAGTCGGTCGATGTGTGGAGTAATAGTAGTAGATGCGGAATCATTTCGGTCTACTTGACACGAGCGTGATGCCTATATTCATGATCATTTCCTTAAATATCGTCATAACTTTGCGCTTTTCTATCAATTGCTCGACAGTAATTTGTTCACCAACCATAATATTTTCTATGTTGAGAGAAGCCTCTAGTGAAACCTATGGCCCCCGGGTCTATTTTCCATCATATAATCTTCTATTTCCACCATATAAGTTTCTGATCTACAATTTTAGTTTCCTATTTACTTTCTTTCCAATCTTTTACTTTCCGTTCCATAAACCAAAAATACCAAAAATATTACTTTACCGTTTATCCATCTCTACCAGATCTCACTTTGCAAATAATCGTGAAGGGATTGACAACCCTTTATCACGTTGGATGCAAGTTGGTGTTTGTTTGTGTTGGTATTCGGTGACTTGTGCATTGTCTCCTACTGGATTGATATCTTGGTTCTCAAAACCGAGGGAAATACTTACTCTACTTTGCTACATCACCCTTTCCTCTTCAAGGGAAAAACCAACGCAAGCTCAAGAGGTAGTAATGGGATCCTACTTCTATGACAAAAAATCATGACAGAAAATTGTCTTTTCATCCTAGGCGGGCCGAGGGCACACTTGCATGACATTCTTTGGGCCATCCATAATGGAAAAATCATGGTAGAAGCGAGGGCGAGGAAAATATATGGGAGTTCCCGGTTATGGTGGGTGGTCGGGGCCAAGCGATGCATGGAGGTTTGCGTGTTTCTCTCGTACACGTACGCGCATGGAGCGATGTCCGAATCCGCCTCAGAACAGATATCTTCCTCTATATTACAATCTGGAGAGGGGTGGGGAGGGTTTTCCATTGAACCCACCATGGAGCGATGTTTGCATGACATTGTATTGCCACGCAAAACTCTTCTCTTTTTCTCTACATGTTCAGCATGACTGTGTACAATATCTGACATGCATATGAAAAAATATGATGAGATTATGTAAGGAGAGCATGCAGAAATTTAGAGTGATGGCAACAACCAGTGGATCGATGTTTTTCCGTTGAACTAAAATAGCCCTGATGGATCGACGTGAATGTATAGTAATAAGTGATGTAACAAGTGTACAACCTCTTTGCCATAGCCGTGTCGACCTCAGCATCATTGGGTTGGTCGCTGAAGCAGTTGAGGCAGAGGTGGCTGTCGGAGGTGTTGAGGAAGATCTGAGGAATCTGTAGACGGCGTCCAGGGCACTGCTCTGTTGTGATGGATCGTTCTGTCGTTGGAGCAGCTCCTGTGAGCCGTAAGACGTCAAGGCTAAAGCAGCACAAGACATACATCGTCAATCTCAAGTGGGATTGTAATAGCATCTCCAATAGATGATGTAAAATGGATGTAAAATTAACATCACCAAAAACCACCTGACTACAACAGATGAGGTAAAAACTGTTGACTCTGAACTTAACTGTCGAAACTGAAAATTTACTGTGGAATCTGAATGCTAGTGTCGAAACTGAACACAATGGTAGCAGAGAGGCACTTGACATGTAGTTTAGGGAGGGCCTGTAGTTTATCTTCAACCTGCACCCCCTGAGCCGCCATCCACCACCGGACGAACCGCCGGCCCCAGCGCCGCCTCGCCGCCCGAAACAACTCGCCACCGCTACCCCGGCTAGCCCTCTAGGCCCCCCACCCCCACCCAGAACCCTAAGATAGATAGTGGGGTACCTCTCCGGCGAGCGCCCGTCCCCGCTGCGGGTGGTTCTTCCTTAACTCCGGCGAGCCCCCCAACCCCTAAAAATCGACTGACCCAAAAGTCGATTCAGTCGACTGAAGTGTGGCTTAATCGGAGCAGAGCAGCAGCACGAGCGAGCGGGAGAGCAGCAGCAGCAGCTGGACGAGCGAGCAAGCGAGAGCCGGAGCAGCAGCAGCAGATCCGGCTGGTGTGGACGCCGCCGCTGAAGGGGCCTCGCACTGGGGGAGAGCCGCCGTGGAGATGTCGCCCGCAGCGCCGGCTTCAAGGTAGCCGCTCCATGGGGGTGCGGGATGGAGCACTGTCGGCGCCGGGAGGTCGAGTTAAGGAGAAGGTGTGATGCGATGAGTGTACAACCTCTTTGGTGGCGCCGTGTAGGCCCCAGCTTCGTCTGAGGAGTTGGTGAGGATGCTGCGGTTCTGGTGGAGTAGGTTAAGGCGGCGCTGTGGGGATGGAGCAGCCACGATAGACGAGGCGATCATCGGAGCAACTCCTTGGAGGTGGAGGACGGGGCGGCTGAACCGGCGGGACGGCGAGATGGACGATGGATCCTCATCCGGGGAGGTGGACGAGGGACGTCGAGCTGTTGCGGTGGACGACGTCGTCGGGGAAGAGGCTCAGGCTGGGCAGCGGTGACGTGGCGGACGGAGGAGGGTGGGGTTTCGCGGCTGGAGCGGAGAGGTTATGGCGGCCTAGGATTTCGAATGGCGAAAAGGGGGCGATGGGAGGGGGTGAAGCATGACTTAGGAACGCGCTTGTCCAAAATGTAGGGTGTGTTACAAAAGTACCCCCCACCGATTGGAACTAGCGGCCCTTCCGACTCAGGGTTAGAAGGGGGATTTTGCGTGTCGGGATTTGGCAGCTGGAGGGAGTTTTTGCGTGCGTTGTAATTTCGAGATAGCATGGCGCGGGTTGTGAAGGCGCCAGTTTTGGGAGCACGATATCTGAATTTTCGGGATATAACAAGACGCGGGTTGAATTTTAGGGACAAGCCTAACGTGTAGTAATATTGTACTTGTACGTACCAAATCAATTCGCACTTCCCTCAACCAAAAAGAAAACGAAAAAATAAAACTATTCACACCACACAAAGAGAGAGTCTTGCCCCGTTTTACTATACAAATGCTATTCCAAGCTACTCCCTCCTTCCATCTATATAGGGCCTAATGCGTTTTTCGGTGCTAACTTTGACCAAATATTAGAGCAATGATATATGACATGCAACTTACACAAAGCACACCATTAAATTCGTCTATGAAAGGTTCTTTGAATGATATAATTTTCACATTGTGCATGTCATGTACTATTAATCTTCTCAATAGTCAAAGGCAGTCTTAAAAATCTCATTACGCCCTATATAGATGGAAGGAGGGAGTATGAATCCATGTTATGTCCGATTAAATTTTTTCGCTTGCTGTATAATGCATGTAACCTACTCATACCAACATTTTAGTGCATTCCAAATGTCTATACTACCGCTGCAATTCGAACTAAATTTGAATTCGTTTCTCTATTTCAATAAGAATCTACAATCATGATTGTTGCCAACTTCAACCATCATAGTTTCCTTGCTATCCACCAGATATAAATCAGACGGCCTATAATGTAGGATGCCAGGCACACCATCATCAACAACTCCGTTTTTTATAAGAGTAGAGATAAAATATATTAAATGTAGTATACCATGTTCATAACCACACCATGTGTATCACCGTTATATATATTCACACATTCGTCAGTTTGAAACACTATGATAAATTCTTCAAATATCCGAATTCGCTTTTTATAATGAAGTATATATGATCTCTATTCGTCTTTTACACCCACACAACCCTCTTATCTTTGTAGCTAGCGCTAACTTTCTCTTGTGCATGCACATGCCCGCATCCCTCTCACCCTCCCTCAGCATTCTCTAGCCCCATCGCGCAAATTCGTCTTTTCACTTTAGGTGGATCACCCATGGTGTGTGTAGGCCCCCCAGCTCCTTCTTTACAGCACACATCGATCGATATGCCTCTCTAGCTAGGTGTGCCTAGCACAAACACAAGCTTCCCCTCTTCTCTTTTCACCGTCCATGCCTCACTCCCACCACTCTTTTCATCGTTCTCGTACTCGCACACTCCTCCCCCTCGATATAGTATGCCTCTCGTACCACCTCCTACATGCATCCCTCTCTCTCTCTATCCTTCTCCTCGTGCCTCATTTGCTTCTAACACACACATGCATGTATACCGATCGATCTCGCAACATATACCTAGATCGACTTTAACTACCCCCCATCGATCGACGTACCTGACAAGTTATGTCTCTCCTTTCTCTTACAGAGGGCGATTGATCTTCCTATGTAGTTACGTCTGCTTACCACAGCCACATCGTCCCCCCTCATCATTCGTGCATGCCTCCTGACCCGTCTCTCACACGCACGTGCACAGACAACAAGCAGCCATCTCCTCTCTTATTGATATTGCGGGCGTGCCCTCCGTTTGTCTAGCAAGCCTATCCCACCATTTGTTAGAAGCAACTCCACTACCACCCCCTCCAACACTCTAGCTCTATCTCTCTCCCAACCTTATTCATCTCCTACACATATGCATGGATGCCGATCGATCTCCGTTAATACATGAGGCAGATCGATCTCCTTAATACATGAGGTAGGCCTCTCTCCTCCTCCACACATATACCAGCCATTGTACCTCTATAGTTAATTGGGCCTCCCTATTCCCCCACCACACACCGATAGTCGAGCGCTGCAGGTAGGTATCCATGCCACAGAGACAAACTGCACATGTCCCATCTCATGTTCTAGTAGGCCAACCACTCTATATCTTTGACGTGGGCACACACAAATTCGATGGCACTCTTTATCGATCGCGCGCGCACGCACACACACACACACATCATCCCTCTCTTCGATTCTATGGACACCTCAAGCCGATGATACCTCCACTCTCTTCTTGTGGATCGCCCCATCTATATATATGTTATATCCAAGACTCTATTTCACACACATTGCATATGTTAAATTTTTTGATTGACCCCCAAAAAAACTCTCAAGAACCCACACACTATATCTCTCTAGGTTTGTATCTCTCTCACACAACCCCACGTAGGTGGTGTACGTATATAAGAAGAGAATAGGTGCACCGTGCACGTACTCACGCTTCGTGCCCAGACACACCCGCGCGGGTACACGGTGGAGCTCATTTCTTTATGAAATGGCAGCCCACGTGCTAATTTGAACGCCTATAGCGGTTGTTTACCCAGGGAGGTCGTGTACCACGGGTGCACGAAAGAAAGTTCGACTTGACGCGTTGCCGCGTTATTTTTAAATAAAGTTATAGAACTCAATGGCACGTACACAAAATATAAAACGATTTTTATGGAGGAAAAGGTAGTCCGCTCTTCAAAGTATCTCACACAAGGCTCCGGTGGCCTCTCTCTCTGACCGTTGGTCACTGATCCGGCCGCATCCCGTCCGCCGGGGGAAAGGGAGTGCGGTGGCCTCTCTCACTCTCTCTCACCATTGGTCACTGATCCGGCCGCATCCCGTCTGCCGGGGGAAAGGGAGCGCGGTGGCCTCTCTCTCTCTCACCATTGGTCACTAATCCAGCCGCATCCCGTCCGTCGGGGGAAAGGGAGGAAGTGCATCGTTTCTCCGTTCGACGGCGCCGAGGCAGCACGTCCTGATCTGCGGTACACGCCGTTCTCTCTGACCAAGCTCCATCGCGGCAGGGCCTATGCCACCTGCTCGCAGATTCTGCCCGCCGCCGCTCACCTAGTTACATCCCGACGACCTCCAAGTATCCCCTCCGGCCTTGCTCCACTGCCCGTTTTCCCACGTCGCTGCATGTGGATCTTCCATAGTTCTTTGCCCAAAACTTAGCTCATCCGGCGTACTTTCCATATTGCATTCTCGTCCTCATACCGTTTTAGACAAACACAACCGTGTTATTATCTTCCGTTAGGACAAGGAATATGCTTCTTTTTTGTCATCGTATGTGTCATCAACTGTTATTGGCCAGTAACTGTTTCCTTTCTACCTCTTTTTTGCAAACAGGGCTATCCATTTCACGTCGTTGCTGTTGCGACCTTTTGGTGAACTGCACAAATCACTTTTTTCTTAAGAGTGTTTTGTGCAGTTGTACTAAAATGTCACACGGGCAACGTCTCTACATTTCAGTGCGACTGCACAAAGGGAGATTGGTTTTGCTCTATCCTCCTCATCCAACTCCGAGCCTAAATCTTCTCCAACTAGTTAGTCTTAAGAGAGACTACAAAGGTGACCGACTTCTATTTGTGTGTTTATTGTTTCATCAGCAGTCCTCTATTATTGTAATCACACTTGATATCTTTGGAACAGGGACGCTCAGCTCTATTTTAGTGGAACTGCACAAAACGAATGTTGCATGCTCCAGACAGCTACTTTTTTCCCAACATGCCTTGTTGATTTAGACAGAGCTGGGGGGACATTGCTGCCAATGAAAGCATGGATCAATTTTAATTTAACACCTTCTCACAACTTTGTCTTCCGTTGTGATGTAATTATTAGCTCTGATATGCTAATAATTGACATGCATTAGCAAGGAAGTTAGTTTTTATTGTTTCCGAAAGAGCATCGATGGCAAAACACGCGTAACAAAAGCTGAGAGCTCACACCATTGTACAATTTCATGTCGCTGGAAAATTATTTGTGTGGTATGTCAATTATGTAAACAAATGATGGAAGCTTGATAGCATTGCCAGAAGCCTCTTCATCATCCGGGTCCATGTGCCATGCACAAAATTATACTCCTTCGTTCCTAAATATTTGTCTTTTTACAAATTTCAAACGGGCATATTTTAGGGTGTAGATTCACTCATTTTGCTTCGTATGTGTACTCCCTCCGTTCCTAAATATTCTATTCGTCTTAACAGAGATTTCAACAAGTGACTACATACGGAGCAGAATGAGTGAATCTACACTCTCAAATATGTCTATATACATCTGTATGTGCCAGTCCATTTGAAATCTCTAAAAAGACAAATATTTGAGTAGTCACTCGTTGAAATCTCTAGAAAGATAAATACACCGGAGTATATTTAAGAACCGAGGGGGTAGTGCACAACCGCATGGGAGACTCAGCCCGATCGTTGCACCGCATTAATAGTGAGTAATGAGTAGTCAAATCATAAGCCCCACCTTTCCCACTGTAAGTTGCTCTGAAGAAGCAACCATCAATACACTCTTCTTTGAATCCGCTCATACTACTCCATCCGTCACTGTTTATACAACGCGCTTGAGAAAAAGGAAAAAAAAATCTGTGGGACCAAGGCGACTAGCGGTAGGCCTGAAAATAGCATTGGTAGTTATAGCACGACGCCTATTACTAGAGGGAATAATGCATACACACATGCATGCAGTGCTTCCACCCCGGGTACACACATGCATGCACTCTGTAGTAGTACAGTACATGGAGAGAAAATTGTGGACTTGATTGCGGTTACCACGCCCTAATTAATTGAGCATTAAACCAAATGCATCTCAAGTCTCTCTGGTGGTGGAAATGCATTGAGAGAAATGCATCATAATGAAGCGCGCCCTGTAAACTGTGACGGAGGGTGGAGTAGTATGAAGGTGCAAAACCAAGTACGTGTACTACTGCGCTTGGCTCTTTGCCCCTTCGTGAAGTCGAACAATGATGGTACTCCGCATGTTGGGTACTACAGTGTATGCCTCTGACAATCTGACACCGAATGGACTGATGCATGTCCACCGAGGGTAGGTTGCATTAGTCAAAAGGCGTAAGCGAGCTTCACCTTGTCCTGCAAGCTTCTCCTCGTTCTGCAAGTTGACGGGACACACCAAAAAGTAGTGCTAGTCCATACTCCCTCCGTTCCGGTTAATATGGCTTAATCTTTTTTGCGGGTAAATGAGAGAGCTTTATTCATATATAAGAATTCTTAGGACGATCAGCCAAGACACTGGTCACTAGGAAGCGAGGTACCCCGCAAAAAAGAAGTAGGAAGCGAGGTGTTTCATCAAGCCAGCTCTCGGCCACATTCAAAGTGCAGCAAGCACGGTTCACACGAAGATGTGCCACAAGGTTTGCTGACTTGTTTACATACTGAATAACAAAAAAGAGGAAATATTACTGAGTGCTACTATTTGTAATAGGATATGAGCCAGAATTAAGCGAGAATTGTGGCGAGTGTTCCATGCAATCAACTTCCATTATCACATGTGAGAACCCTCGAAGAGAACCAAATGTGTTGAAGATTGCTTCATCACATTTTAAAATTATAATAAGAGTGCAGATGCTCCTCCATCCGGTTCCTAGTACTAGTATAGTATGTACCTTTATGGACTATAGTAGTAGTAGTACTAGTAAACTTTCCGCTTGGCTGTTCGGGAAGTCGAACAATAATAGCACTAGTAGTAGTATGGTGTATGCTTCTGGCAATCTGACACCGAATTAACTGTTGCACGTCCACCGCCTGAGCGAGGGAGAGCTTGCATTAGTCAAAAGTTTCTCCTTGTCCTGCGAGCCACCGCACGCAAGCTTCTCCCGTCTGCAACCTTCTCCTCGTTCGGCAAGTTGACGGGACACAGCAAGGTAATGCTAGTCCATGCTGCCTCCTCTCCGGTTAATATGGCTAAATTTCAAACGAGATAAATACACTGTCTGTCACTGTATATTTGTAAAAATACAGTCAGTGGACTTCATAATACGCTCATTGCACTCAATATATATATTTTCCGGTGTTCATACGGTCACTAGCTCACCCTAACTGAGTATGTGTGTGCATGCACGCGTAGGTTGAGCACTTGAGCGTGACCGTGTGTGTTCCATCGTGTGCTCGGACATGCATGCATTAGGGCGTCACGCGCATTTTTGCGTCCATGTGTACGTGTGACTGTTGCATACACGTAGGGGGAGTACGTGTAAGGGCCACTAAGGAGCAGTCAAATCACACAGTAAGTTAGTCGGAAGAAGCAACCATCATTTCACTCTTGAATGACACGTACGCAATATAAAATGGTTGATATGGAGAGAAAAAGAAAACCACTATATATACACCAGCAGGAGCCTAAGCTACAAGCCTGCTTGCCTAGGTTGCTCTCTTCACAAGCATAGAAAGACGGGCCTGATCCCGCAGCTGGGGGAAGGGAACAATGTTCTGTGTAGACGCGGTCGACATCGGCGAGGGAGAAAACCCACAGTCGGTGCGTCCCAATCGGGGGTCACCATGGTATGGGCCGATGCCGCGTCCCAACCGCCCTTCTAGCTACAGCCTGACATCCCAGGTAGTCCATCTTCCTTTTGGAGCCGGCTTGCTCCACTGCCGTAGCTCCATCTCCATGTCGATCTTTCTCTACTTCTACCGGCTTCTATTTGTGATGAGTTTATGTCTCATGAACTATTGCCAGTACTATTATTGTAATCACACTTCTTCAATATCTTTGCCATCAGGGATGCTCAGGACGATTTTAGTGGAACTGCACAAAAGCATTGTATGATACGAGCGTGCTAGCTGTCTTTCCTTCCTGACATGGAAAGTGCTACGGAACAAGAGGTACCAGAAGGTGGAGAACCAAAGTGTGCTGCTTATATTGTTGCTGACATTCTCACTAAAGAAAATCCCTCTAGCACATTCCTTCGACAGGTTCTACCTGGCCAGGAAATTAAATCATTTTTAGGGTTTAGGGTTTAAGTCGTAGTGACCCCATCAGTAGTTTTTCTATCATACACGCTCTCACAACTTTTTTCTTTAGTTGTGAAGTAAATATTGGCTATGATCTGTGAATCATTGAGATGCATCAGCATGTGTGTTAGTTTTCCTTTGTATTTGACGGAATGTTGTAACAGGGCAACCTTGGAATAGGAATGAAAATGGAGTGGAAAAGTTTCTATTTTTCCAGAGAAAAAATGGAAACGGAGAGAAACCAAAGTTTCGTTTCGTTGGATCGCGCCATCGAGGAATACCAATGTTTAAATCACGTCTGTCGTGTTCGTGTCTCACCCTCCTCCACGGCTCGACCCCACATGGTTGCTCGGCATGCCAGTCACCACAAACCGAGTAGTATACCATAACTTTCCCGCCTGCTTGTCGATGGATCGCGCCATGGAGTACTAGCACTACAGGAAGAGATTGACGAGTTGGGGGAGGAAAGCTAGCTGTAGCACGGACTCCCAAGAACTTACTACTAGAAGAGATCGCGCATGTTGTAGACGGCTATTGCGACCTTTGAACGCGGAGCAGCCGCGTGCACCTGGAAGCAACGTGGGCGACGCTCTCTCGGTCGGCGCGCCGCAATCAATGCCGGCGCCAGTGAGAGGCCGCGTCCGCTCTGGCCAGGCATGAATGCGGCACTGATCGTTTCAGGCGGGAAGCACGCGCGGGTGATGAAGAGGGTTCGGGTTGGTCAGGACCGGCCGTGGCAGCAGTCCGGATGTGCGCAAACAAGAGATGTTGTACATTAATATTGCTGCGTATATAATTAACAACATAAATAATGTGCCAGTTGTGTCGGCGTTCTGGGAACGGGGGTCCCCAAACTTGCCTGCGTGCGGCCTGCGGCGTGGCTCAAAGGGGGCCCAGCACGGCCCATCTTCATCAACACAAGACTCAAGACCCTCGCGAGGGGCCAAGCCTCGCGGGGCAGATGACACGGAGCTTCCTCAAGCACGGCCTCGTTAGGCTGGCTCGCGAGGAGGCGGAGAGATCAAGGCGGGGTACCTCGCGAGGTGCCCGTGACGCAAGCCATGACGACTCAGGGCGCCAGGCGGGTGCCAGCCCGCGCAGCATCCTCCTTTCCTCTTTGGTGCAAAGGGGGCAAGCGCAGCCGCGGAGTACCGAGGCATCAGGCAAAGTTTTCCATTTCGGTGCAACGAGACCAAGACCAGGAGGACTACGAGACGGAGGTCACCGTGGAGCCCAAGACGGCATCATCACCAGAGCTTTGCGCAGGCGAAGACTGCTTTTGTCAGGATAGTTGATACTTGCTGTCCCCCTTCAAATTAGCCCGCCATTGTTGGCTCCCTTCTCGCTCGATATTTGGGAAGAGGACCAGGGCCTCTATAAATAGGACCAGCCGCCCACATAGCAAGGGGTTCGTTCGGTTGGGTTGCCAGCGAGTAAGAGTAAGGCAATGAGAGAGAGAGAGAGAGAGAAAGGTGGCTGAACTCCTCCCAGCAGTTCATCACCCCAACTAAGAACAGACCCTCGCGAGGTTGTTCTTCCTTGTATTGTTCATCATCATCAGCCCCAAGAGGCAATCCACCCACCACACACGGGAGTAGGGTATTACAGCACAACGGTGGCCCGAACCAGTATAAACCTTGTGTCTCTTGTGCAGTTCTTTCAGTAGTCTAGATCTTTGCGAGACGGAGAGGTAGAAGGCGTAATCTGCGCGCGCACCCCAGTGTTCGAACCTTAAGGGTCTGCCGGAACCTGAAATCCGACATTTGGCGTGCCAGGTAGGGGGCGCCAGAATTCGTCGTCCACCGCCCCGTTCTTCTCCGACCGTCGCATCCATGTCCGACGCTCGTCGGGCCCGCGCAGAGCGCCGGGCTGCCCTCGCCTCCCGCGTTGCCCGGACAGCCCCTGTCGGCGGGCATCCTCGCCGTTCCCCGTCACCTGCCGTCAACGCCGCCACCGGCCCGACAGGGGACGAGCAGCAAGCATCATCTCGGCATCCATCCGTGCGCCAAGACGGCCGCACCGCAACTCCCACGTTCGCCCCAGCTGGATCTTCGCCCCGCGCGCTTAGCGCGCCCATGGAGGCTCGGGCTACACTCATCGCGGCAAACGAGCTCCTGCACTGCCGCCCCGCCGACAACGTCTACGGGGAATGGCTCGACCGCGTCGCCGAGCCCGTCCGCGCCGCAGGGGGCTCTACTGCGCCGCCCCATCGCGCTACACCAACACCCCCGGTCGTCGTGGCCCTCCTGGGCGGCTCGCAGACGCCGCCCACAAGTCACCACGTCAAGCCGTTCATCCGCCGGATCAACGCCGCTTCCATGCGGCAGGGGGCTCCCCCGGATCGGACGACGCCCGAGACCGGCCTGACCTTCAGTTCAGAGGACCACCCCTCCAACTCGGCCTGCTTGGGCGCGCTCCCCATGTTGTGCACCCCCACCATCTGCCAGGTGGCCGTCACCAGAACCCTCGTTGATGGCGGCGCGGGCCTCAGCATGCTCTTGGTCGAGGCCTTCAACCTCCTCCGCATACCCCTGGAACGGCTGCAACCCAGCCGGCCCTTCTCAGGCGTTGGGGGCAAGTCGTCCAGTTCCTTGGGGCAGATCCGGCTCCCAGTGACCTTCGGCACCTACGACAACTTCCGCACAGAGCTGGTTGACTTCGACATCGCCCTCCCCTACAACGCCATCCTCGGCTACCCAGCGCTGGCCCAATTCATGGCCGCGACGCACCCGGTGTACAACCTCATGAAGATGCCCGGGAGCAGCGGTGTCCTCACTATGCACAGAGACACTGGGGACGCGCTGCGGGCGCTCAAGCTCGCCTTCAAGACGGCGGCGTCGGCACAACCCGCCGACTTGGAGACCCCCGGGCCCAAGGGGGTTGCACCCGCCAAGAAGAAGCAGTTGTACACCCAAGACAAGGCAGAAACCAAGCAGATACCCGTCGATGAGGACGGGTCCACCAGCGCCACTTTCACCATAGGCCCTGGTCGGGTTCCTGCGCGCAAACAAGAAGGTATTCGCTTGGGAGCCAGGCCAGTTGGCAGGGATCCCCAGGAGTCTAATCGAGCATCACCTCAACGTGTGCCCCAACGTGCACCCTGTGAAGCAGAAGGCCAGGCGGCAGTCCACAGAAAAGCAGGCCTTCATCATCCAAGAGACCCGCAAATTAGAGGCCGCTGGGGTCATCCGCGAGGTCCGATACCCAGATTGGTTGGCCAATCCTGTCGTTGTGCCAAAGAAGGGAGGGAAGGAGCGTATGTGTGTCGACTTCACCAACCTCAACAAAGCATGCCCGCAAGATCCGTTCCTGCTCCCCCGCATCGACCAGATCGTCGATTCCACTACGGATATGCGACCTGCTATGCTTCTTGGATGCCTTCTCAGGATATCACCAGATCAAGATGGCGGTAGAGGACGTCGAGAAGACAGCCTTCCTAACCCCGTGTGGGGTATACTGCTACACGTGCATGCCATTCGGGCTGCGTAACGCAGGGGCGACCTTTCAGCGGCTGATGCACATCACCTTGGGCCCGCAGCTCGGGAAGAATGTTGAAGCTTACGTCGATGACATTGTGGTAAAGTCTCGGGAGGCCGGGACCTTGACACATGACTTGGAGGAAACCTTCGCGAGCCTCAACACAGTGAACCTACGGCTCAACCCAGAGAAGTGTGTGGTCGGAGTCCCCTCGGGCAAGCTCTTGGGTTTCCTCGTGTCCCACCGAGGCATCGAGGCTAACCCAGAGAAGGTCAAGGCCGTGGAAGACATGAGCCTGCCAAAGACCCTCAGAGAAATGCAAAAGCTCACGGGGCACGTGACCGCGCTAGGGCGCTTCATCTCCAAGTTGGGAGAACGAGCCCTGCCCTTCTTCCAGCTAATGAAGAGAAGGGGCCCTTCAAGTGGACTGAAGAGGCCGACCAGGCGTTCCAGGACCTCAAGAGATACCTGAACAGCCCACCCATCATGGTGGCTCCGCACCCTCAGGAGCCCCTGGTGCTTTACCTCGCCGCCACTCCCTACTCCGCCAGCGCAGCCTTGGTGGCAGTCAGAGAGGAGCACCAAATAAAAACCACGGCAGCAGCCCGAGACAAGGCAGAATAGGGACAAGGAAGGCCTACTGAAGCCGCCACCGCGGCTGAGGAGGATCAGCCGCCGCAGAGGGGCGCACCAGAGGCGGAAGAGGCCCCTCTTCCGGATGGCCAGTCTCAGGAAGTCTCATTGCCTCAAGAGGCGCCACGGTCTCCGGAAGGAGCCACCAACACTGACGCACTCCGCCTCGTTGAGCACCTAGTGTACTTTGTCAGCACAGTGATGCGGGATGCAAGAGCACGGTACCCCATGCCTCAGAAACTCCTCCTCGCGCTACTGATGGCTTCGCGCAAGCTGCGGCACTATTTTCAGGGTCACCCCATCAAGGTCGTCTCGTCATACCCCCTGGAGAGAGTGCTCAGGAGCCCTAATTCAGCTGGAAGGGTCGCTGAGTGGAACATAGAACTGCAAGTGTTTCATCTTGAATTCAGCATGACCAGGGTCATCAAGGGAGCAGCGTTGGCGGATTTTGTGGCAGAGTGGATGGAGGCACAAGGCCTCGAGGCCGATGAGGATCGGCCCCTATCCCTGGGAAGCGAGGCGCCAGAAGGCTGGGTCATGTACTTCGATGGGACGTTCTCCAGGCATGGCGCTGGAGCTGGGGCGGTGCTTATATCGCCCACACAAGACAAGCTCTATTATGCCGTGCAACTCTGTTTCCAGCAAGGTGAAAAGGTCTCCAACAACATAGTGGAGTATGAAGGTTTGATAGCGGGCTTGAAGGCCGCGGCTGCCCTGGGAGTGAAACGCCTCACCATCAAGGGCGATTGCAGCTCCTTGTCAATTTCTCCAACAAGGTGTACGAGCCGAAGGATGAGCACATGGAAGCCTACCTTGCAGAAGTCCGCAGGATGGAGAAGCAATTCTGGGGGTTGGAGTTGCAGCATGTGCCCCATGGCACTAATCAGGAGGCCGACGACATCGCCAAACGTGCGTCCAGACGGCTACCCCAGGAGCCTGGCGTTTTCGAGGAGCGGCTCTTCAAGCCCTCAGCTCTGCCGTCATTATCAAACACGGCTCATCTCTGGGAGGAGCTCCCCCAGCCACCTGCCTCAGGAGCTCCGACCTGTGGTCCGGCCTCAGGAGCGCGCCTGCTCCTGACGATGGAACCTCAGGAGGGATGTTGGATCACGGAGCTCCGAAGCTACTTAGCGCAAGGGACCTTGCCGGAGAAGGAGGAGGAAGCGGAGCGAGTGGCACGCCACGCCACGACATACTGCATCAAAGACAGAGAGCTCTACCGGAAGCGGCCAAACGATGTATCCCTGCGCTGCATCTCCAGGGAGCAAGGGAAGGAACTACTAGAAGATATACACAGCGAAAACTGCGGACATCATTCATCATCGCGGACCCTCGTCGGCAAGGCGTTCCGCAGTGGGTTTTATTGGCCCACCGCGCTTAGTGGCACCGTGGAACTAGTGAAAGCTTGTGAAGCCTGCCAGTTCCACGCCAAGCAGATCCATCAGCCAGCAGGAGGCTTGCAGATTATCCCCCTTTCGTGGCCATTCGTAGTCTGGGGGCTAGACATCTTGGGCCCGTTTCCTCAGGCGCCCGGGGGCTACCGCTACCTCTATGTTGCCGTGGACAAATTCACCAAGTGGGCTGAAGTAGAGGCTGTCCGCACCATCCCCGCGGGTTCCGCGATCAAGTTCATCAAGGGCATCGTGACCGGTTCGGGGTGCCGAATCGCATCATCACGGACAACGGTTCGCAGTTCACCAGTAACCTCTTCAAAACATACTGTGCTAACCTTGGAACGCAGATATGCTACGCCTCAGTGGCGCACCCCTGAAGCAACGGCCAGGCCGAGCGAGCCAACGCGGAGGTCCTGAGGGGCCTCAAGACCAGGACGTTCAAGAAGAAGCTGGAGGCCTGTGGTAGAGGTTGGTACGATGAGCTTCAGTCCGTGCTGTGGTACATCCGCACCACCGCGACCAAACCAACTGGAGAGATCCTGTTCTTCCTGGTCTACGGTGCGGAAGCGGTCCTCCCTCACGAGGTCAGACGTCGCTCCACGCGGGTCCTGGCGTTCGATGAGGCACAGCAGGACACCATGCGGGGGATGGACCTCGTGCTGGGGGAGGAACGTCGCCGAGAAGCCGCACTGCGAGCGGCGAGGTACCAACAAGCGCTGCGGTGATATCACTGCCGCAACATCCGTCCCAGGACTCTTGAGGTAGGAGACCTCGTGCTCAGGCGGGTTCTCTCCAGGGAGGGACTGCACAAGCTCTCTCCCATGTGGGAGGGCCCGTTCAAGGTTGTTCATGTTTCCAGGCCCGGCCCCGCGCGCTTGGAGACTCAGGAGGGAGTGCCGGTCCAGAATGCATGGAACATCCAGCACCTCCGGAGGTTCTACACCTGAAAAGGCCCGGAGCCTTTGAAGCAAGGCGAGTGCCTGTGAAGCTATCGTGTTTTGGAAAAGGCCCAGAGCCTGTGAAGCAAGGTGAGTGCCTGTGAAGCTATCATGTTTTGGAAAAGGCCCAGAGCCTGTGAAGCAAGGCGAGTGCTTGTGAAGCTATCGCGTTTTGGAACAGGCCCGGAGCCTGTGAAGCAAGGCGAGTGCCTGTGAAGCTATCGTGTTTTGGAAAAGGCACGGAGCCTGTGAAGAAGGCCAATGCCTGTGAAGCTCGCCGCCCATGACACTCTCACGTAATAATGAGTGGGGCTGTACACGCCCCGGAGTCTTAGGAGCGCCGGCCTCAGGCCCTGGGGCTCCCTCCCACGCCCAGTGGCAGCACTTAGCTCCGCGCTGGTGAGAAGACGTCGAAGACTAGATTAGGTGCCGGACGTGGCTTTTCATTTTCTCTCCGCAGTTGGCTTGTTCCTTATCATTTGAAGTTTTATTGAAGTTGTTGCCGTCTTTGGCTTACGGTTCTTCGGCTTTTCACTCTCCTGCCTCGATTTCTCTTGCGCAAGGCCTCGCGAGGGGGGCAGCTGAGCGCCCTCGCGAGCGTTCCTATCCTAGTCATTCAAAGAGTTCGCGACCTGGGCCCCTTACAGGAGCACCCCTCTAGTCTGTGCCCCACGGGCACCCCGACACAAACAAAGGGCCTGGGTCGGTCGCCCCCCCACAGCCGGGGTCAGGAACTATCCACGCTCGGGCACATAGCCGAAAGGAACGATAACGAAAGCAAAACGATGATTAATGGCAATAACCCAAACACGCCCCCGCGGGGCTCCGCACTATTGTCTTTGTTACGCAGGAAAAAAAGGGAAAAGGAAGAACAAGTACAGCGCGGCTCGCCTCACACCGGCCCACGGGGAAGGCCCGAGCTGCCTCCGGGGCTCAGGCGGACTCCCTCTCGCGCTTCACCAGGGCACGGCGGCGTGCGGACGCATTGCCACCCCCAAGCAGATACGACGGCGTGGAGGCTGATCGCGGCCACCGCTGGAGGAGTCTCCGCCTGAAGAAGAACCGTAGAAGCTTGAGGAACCCCGAACGCCGCCATCCGCGCGAGCGCTGCTCCCTCCATCATCACTGGAGCTGGGTTCCTAGCCGCGGTCGTCACCCTCGGGGCAACACCCTGCGCGGCGACCATCTTCCCCAAACACCCTCATGTAGAGGGTGGCGTCGCCGTCGAACTTGAAGTGTAGGGTGCACCGACGGCTCAGGCCACGTGCACGGGCAAACGTCTGCCAACCGCAGGAGAGGGACAGGCTCCCGGCCGCGGAGACCCCAGGGAGACCCATGAGGCCCGGCTGCAGCAGCCGTCGGCCTGGAGCCAGAGGCCGCCCGGGGCGCTGGCCGGGAGCTCGCCAAGGAGGAAGCGAGGAAGCGGGAGCTGGGTGCTAGGCGGCTCCGCCGACCACACGACGAACTCCGGCAGCACTTCAGCAGCACGAACGCACGGCCTGTGGGGACGCGCAGCCGGAGTGCGCCCCCCGGCTGCAGCAAGCCGCCCGTCGCCGTGCTGAAGATCACCTCCACGGCAGCGGGGAGCTATTGTGGTGGCCACATGATGCTTGCGAGGGCGCCCTCTGTCGTGCTTGAGTGGGGGAGAGGCGGGCTCAACCCGGCAAGCCTTCCCCTTCTCAGCGGCCGAGAACCTCCTCGACGGGGCCATGAAGAAAAAGGAGAAGCAAGGGGGGATGAACTGGAAGGGCACACGCAGTTCCGTACTTATAGCCGGCGAAGGCCAACCGCCGGCCTCCACGATCACAGGTAATCATGACACGATTCGCATGCAGGGACTTGTCCAACTCGCGTGATCACCAAGGCGTCCTGGGGAAGCGGAGACGCCCACGTCCCATCAATCGCCACGCGGCGCCCAAGGCCGCAGGCTATTAGGACCCGCGGCGCTTCGCCCTTGCCCTTTCGCCTCTCGGCACGGCCAAGTCCGGGCGCGCCTTGGGCCCGGGGGCTACTGTCGGCATTCTGGGAACAGGGGTCCCCAGACTTGCCTGCCTGTGGCCTGCGGCGTGGCTCAAAGGGGGCCCAGCACGGCCCATCTTCATCAACACAAGACTCAAGATCCTCGCGAGGGGCCAAGCCTCGCGGGGCGGATGACACCGAGCTTCCTCAGGCACGGCCTCGTCAGGCTGGCTCGTGAGGAGGCAGAGAGATCAAGGCGGGGTACCTCGCGAGGTGCCCGTGACGCAAGCCATGACGACTCAGGGCGCCAGGTGGGTGCCAGCCCGCGCAACGTCCTCCTTTCCTCTTTGGTGCAAAGGGGGCAAGCGCAGCCGCGGAGTACTGAGGCATCAGGCAAAGGTTGCCATTTCGGTGCAACGAGACCAAGACCAGGAGGACTACGAGACGGAGGTCACCGTCGAGCCCAAGATGGCATCATCACCAGAGCTTTGCGCAGGCGAAGACTGCTTTTGTCAGGATGGTTGATACTTGCTGTCCCCCTTCAAATTAGCCCGCCATTGTTGGCTCCCTTCCCGCTCGATATTTGGGAAAAGGACCAGGGCCTCTATAAATAGGACCAGCCGCCCACATAGCAAGGGGTTCATTCGGTTGGGTTGCCGGCGAGTAAGAGTAAGGCAATGAGAGAGAGAGAGAGAGAGAAAGGTGGCTGAACTCCTCCCAGCAGTTCATCACCCCAGCCAAGAACAAACCCTCACGAGGCTGTTCTTCCTTGTATTGTTCATCATCATCAGCCCCAAGAGGCAATCCTACCACCACACACTGGAGTAGGGTATTACACCACAACGTTGGCGGGATCCAGTATAAACCTTGTGTCTCTTGTGCAGTTCTTTCAGTAGATAAGATCTTGGCGAGACGGAGAGGTAGAAGGTGTAATCTCCGCGCGCACCCCAGTGTTCGAACCTTAAGGGTCTGCCGGAACCCGAAATCTGACAAGTTGGACTAATATGATTGGAGATAGAGATGGAAATGGAATTTTACATAAACAAGGATATGCATGTCTATGTCTATGTGTGTGCGCGCGACGACTCTGGCGACCTGGAAGCGGGGGTGTGTTTTTGATCGAGTTTTCTTTCTTGGTACGTTAGAAAATCAGTTTGTCTAATTCACATCTAGATGTTATTTAAGGATATCACATCTAAGCTCCCACAAGTATATAATGTAGCAACAAGAAACAAAAAAAACTAGGAAAAGACCACAAACAGAGTCAACATCAACTTATATGTGACATAACTATGTCACATCTAGATGTGTCCTAGACAGACCCTTAAAAAATTGTCCGCCCGTTTTCGTTTCTTTTTTCTGGGAACGCGCGTATTCTATTTAAAACCACTGCTACGGAGAATTTTTTTACTCCATTATAGCCTCTTGTTTGATAGAGTTTCTCGCGTCTCGCTCTCTCACCCTCTCCATATCAAAACAAGATGACAATGTCCACTCTATCTCTCTCCTCACCGGTGGTCACAGATCCGGCCGAATCCTGTCCGCTGCGGGAGGTGAGGAGGTGCAGTGTTGACGTTGTCGCCGTCGGCGACGGAGGAAGCCAATGCGCACCGTCCTCTCGGAGCCGGCGCTGGCGCGGACGAAGATCCTCCACGCCCTTGTTCGCTGCCGTCGTGTGGGCAGATCCCGCCCGCCCACCTAAACGACATCTCGCCCACCTGAGGTATAACTTCTTGTAATGGTCCAGCTCCCCAGGTCACCGCGTGCGGGTTTTCTTCTATGCGACTACTCCCCAGCTCCCCATGCATAGTAGCTAGGGTTCGTCGGCTGGTCCAACATCACCTACTAGTACTATTATAGAGGAAATGCCACTCAAAAAGTTGTCCTGATTTATGCCTCGGTGGAGGTATACATGTTGTTTCGACAAAAAGTACATGGTGGTTGTGCGGTCATTGTCCATATGGTGGTAGTACTATCACTGGTTAAATGAAGAAATGCTTTTTTTCTCGGGTATCCTGGTTTAGTTCCCATCAAGATAATTATGATGATTCTGTTTGTTGGTGTACTTTTCATTAATTCTTATTGACAATTGAGATGTCGTTGCTTACCCTTTTTTATATTTTTGGAAACAGTGATGCGTGTCTCCATACCCAGGCATGTCTTCCTGAATTTTAGTGGAACTGCACAAAATTGGATGGCCATTGTTGTTCTGCCTCACTGTCCTCTGCCACGTGGTTCTTCCTTCCTCGAGCTTGATTACTAAGAAGAAACAGACCACCGTGAGGATTTTTCGAACTTCTTAGGTGCCTCACCCAAACTTGATGCCAAATGGATGATGCATCACCACGATGACCTATCGATGCTCATGGTTGCGCCTCATGGTTGCGCCGGCTGGTGAAGCTGATCGATTTTCAACGAAAAACAAGCTATCTTCCATCAGTACTCTTTGCTTGTTACGCACAAAGATGATATCCTTCGTCAGTTCACCTTTGTTGCATTGGAGACAGTCGTCTTTCACGTTGGTGCAATTTTCGCTAGGGTTTTACGACAGGTGGGCCCAAAATGTGTCTAGCTCACCTGTCATACAACCAAAAGCAGGTGCAGTGAAGGCACCAGAGCTTAGTCCGTACTACAGTAGTATATATATAAGCGGGAGCCTTAGCGCTTGTTCGCTAGGGATTTTACTCTTCACACGCTCGCCGCACTACATATATGTTACATGCTGGAGGCTCAGCGTTCATTTGCTAGGGTTTGCTATATTCACAGTCTCTCACCCTCTCTTCACCAGATCTAAAAAAACTGCGTTGGCCTCTTGTCTCTCTCTCCCCCCTCACAGCTGGTGAAGGAGGCGTTCGTATCCCGTCGCACCGGGAAGGGGAGGAGGTGCAGCGTTCACTCTATCGCCTTCGGCGAGGGAGGCAATCCACTGTCGGTTGCGCTATTCTCTTTCACCCAGCGCCTGTGCGGGAGGGCCACCGACCCCTTCTTCCTCGCTGCCGTATGTAGTGTGGGCAGATCCGGCCTCCCGCCGCATGCCTTGCCACATCCCGACGACCCTAAGGTATAAGTTTCTTTGAAACCGTCGTTGCTCTAGCTGCATGTGGATCTTTTTCGATCTGTAGTAGAATCTAGGTCTTGGTTCAAAGAGGAAGAAGGGTGCGGTGGGCTGGAGCAAGAATCTAGGACGTGGTTCAATGAGGAAAGGAGGGGCGGAAAGTAGTATAGACTGGCTATCCAGCCGCTTTGTAGGTCGAAAAGGGAAAAAGGGGGTAACCCAGTACACACATCTGTAAGGAACCGATCTCTTTGTTGAAAAGGGAAAGAAACTGGGGGGGGGGGGTCGGGTAGTTTGTGCACGACTAGATTTGCTGCCCTCACATAGCAAGAAGGTTCAAAGAGAACAAATACGGGACCTGCGCATATATGCTGCTTGGCTACATACTCTGCATCACCCATTTATACGTGTGGACGCACATGGTGCTGGCATGTACCAAGCAACTATTTTGCTGTTGTTAATCTTAGAATTAACTACTGATCTGTTTTAAAAGAATTTCTCTGTTAATATGAATCAATGCAACCGTTTTAGAAATGCCACTGTCCTATACTTTGTTTTCCATCAAGATAAGGTAGATGCTTCTTTTTGCGGCCGCATATTTCAAACTCCTTTATTGGCCAGTAATTGTTTTCTTTTTTGCCTCTTAAACAGGGATATCTATTCAACTTGTTTCTATAGAAAACTTAAATGTCACACCGGCAACTTCGCTTGATTTCAATGCAACTGCACAAAACTTGATTGGATTTCCTATTCTTGTTGGTAGATTCGTATTTTATGTTGGTCGTCTCATGAAAGGTCAGTACATGCCTTCATCCACATGATTGTGCAGTGTGCTTTGAGATGTTGTGCTACTTGTATTGGTACTATTTTAAATAAATGATGAATTGAAGCTATTGTATTGTTACAACACTTGTTAGACATCCCATTAAGTAGTGAACAAAAATGGGACCAACCCACACATGATGCTTGTTGCTTTGTTACAACAAATTCAGCATCACTGTAACACCCCAGATATAACTTTCCCAATTTGTACTCCAACTCTTGCCGTTTCCGGCGTTAAGTTATATTTATTTCTCGGGTTCGGGTCTTTGTCTCCGTGTGTTGTTTTCGTTTTCATGCATCTCATATCATGTCATCACGTGCATTGCATTTGCATACATGTTCATCTCATGCATTCGAGCATTTTCCCCGTTGTCCGTTTTGCATTCCGGCGCTTCGTTCTCCTCCGGTGGCCATTTCTAGCTTTCTTTCGTGTGTGGGGATTAAACATTTCCGGATTGGACCGAGACTTGTCATGCGGCCTTGGTTTACTATCGGTAGACCGCCTGTCAAGTTTCGTACCATTTGGACTTCGTTTGATACTCCAACGGTTAACCGAGGGACCGAAAAGGCCTCGTGTGTGTTGCAGCCCAACACCCCTCTATTTTGGCCCAAAACCCACCAAACTCTGCTCCATGTCCTAGAGCGTTCGATCACGATCGCGTGGCCGAAAACTGCACCTCATTTGGACACTCCTAGCTCCCTCTACCTCTATATATAGACCCCCCATTCCAAATCTCGGATTCCCTCTCGAAACCCTAGTCCCCTTCGTCTCCACGCGTCGGCGGACGAATTTCCGTCCGGCCGGACATGTCCGACGCCCCCGCCGCGCCACGTGTCACGTCGTGACTTGCCCCGCCGCCCGGTCCACTTCGCCGCGCCGTCGGCCCGCGGGCCCACGCGGGGCCCTCTCCGGCCCGCGAGACACCGCCGCCTCCTCGCCCGGGCCGGCGCCCTTCTTCCCCGAGCCGACCGTGCGCCGCCGTGGGTGCTCGCCGCCGCCGTCGTCCTCCGGCGTCGACGCCGCTCCACTCCGTCCCCGATGCCGGCCGACCCCGCCGCCGCACCGCGCCACCACGCCGCCGCCAGCCACCGCCGTGGGCTCCGCCGCCCCCCTGCCGCAGCCTCCTCCGCCGTACTCCATCACCGGCGACCTCCTCGCCGTCGTCGACAAACCTCGGGCCGAGCGCCCAGCTACAGTAACTTGGATCCCGATCCAGATCTGGATCTGGAACCCTAACGGTTGACTTTCCCTCTTATCCCCTAATTTTTCGAGCAATCTTTGACTGATGATATCTCCGCATCCGTAGCTTCGTTTTGGACATATAATATATCAAAATCTTCGTCTCGACATGTACATCATTTCATTCCATTGCATCATTTTCATTTAAGTTCATCTTGATGCCCAAAATGCTGCTAGAAGGAGGCTTCGTGAGATAATTGTCAGATCCGTTAGTTCATCATAGAGTTTTGTCATTTTTGCCATGATTATTGTGTGCATGATATGCCTGTGACTCTTTGGGATGAATTGTTAAGCATTTTGTCTTCTTTCCAGAGGTGCCACCCATGCATTTTTAGGATGTGTGTGGTGACTTGTGCAAGCTTGCAAAGAGAGGCACCTGAGAATTTTGTTTTCAGGGACTTAGTGGATTTCACAAAGTCTGGGATATTTTAGTTCATGATGCCATATGTTCAGCTTGTTTCCTAGTGATCCGTGCCTCTTTTGAGGATGATCAGTAAGGGAGTTTTGATATTCATGTTATGCTCTATCCATCCATGTCTTTGGTTGCATATGTGGAGTGCTCTAGCTTGAGTCAATCGAGCTCTACTTTTGCTTCGTGGTAAATCTGGGCAGATCGTCAACTTGTTTGCGATTTTGCCGATGCTATTGTTAGTGATCCGTGCATGCTATGCCATTGTTCTTGCCATGTCTAGCTAGAATTTTGTGCCTTCTTTATGGATATATGCTTGCCTTGCCATGACTTGCACCGTAGTGAGTGCATCGAGCTCGTTTACATGCCTTCATGAGTTAAATTTCAGCATGTCTCAGTTTTCACTAAGTCTGAAAACTGATTCTGCGTGAGCTATGTTCGTGTGCTCGTTAGAGTATTTTGTGAACCCTTTTGGCCCCAGGTCACTTTGGGTGTTTTGTTAAGCTTGTTGAGTAGCCCCATGCCATGTTCTTACTTGTCATAATCAGGTTGTGTATCATGTTGTTTTGCTGCTCTGAAGAGAGCATCGTGGTCTGAAATTTCAGACTAGTGTTAATTTCACGAAGTCTGAAATCTGTTTTGCTTATTCGTTTTTGCCATGCCTGTTTGAACCTCATAATGGATGAATTTGGCCGTGTCTCAGTGCTAGTGTTTTGATAAGATTCTTGTGTACATCCCTGCCATGTATTTTGTTCTCATGTTTGGTGGCTGTAGCATGTTCATCTCGTTGCATTTAGGTGCCTACTTGCTGTAAATCGCAGACCGGTTCATTTCTTAAAACGCTTGCCATTTCCAAACCATAGCTCCGATTCCAATGATCTTTATATCCTTTTCAAGTGATTTCATCCCCTCTATCCAGTGGCACACTTGGTTTTCCAAGTTGAGGCCAGGTTCGTGCATTTCCTGTCACGTCTTGCATTCTGCATCCCGCATCGCATCCCGCATAGCATACCATCTTTGCATCTTATTGTTTGTCCTTGCACGTGGTTGATTGTATCCTTGTTGCTTGTTTGTGTTGTTGGGTAGAGCCGGGAGACGAGTTCGCTGAAGAGGAGCCCGTTGAGTTTGCTTTTGAGGATCCAGTCAACTCTGACAACTGTGCAGGCAAGATGATCATACCCTCGAAATCACTACTATCTTTGCTATGCTAGTTTGATCGCTCTTTTGCTATGCCATTGCTACGATGCCTACCACTTGCTTATCAGCCTCCCAATTGCCATGTTGAGCCTCTAACCCACCATTGTCCTAGCAAACCGTTGATTGGCTATGTTACCGCTTTGCTCAGCCCCTCTTATAGCGTTGTTAGTTGCAGTTGCAGGTTGGAGTTTTTCCTTGTTGGAACATTTATTTACTTGTTGGGATATCATTATATTGCTATGTTATCTTAATGCATCTATATACTTGGTAAAGGGTGGAAGGCTCGGCCTCTCGTCTAGTGTTTTGTTCCACTCTTGCCGCCCTAGTTTCCGTCATATCGGTGTTATGTTCCCGGATTTTGCGTCCCTTACGCGGTTGGGCTATAATGGGAACCCCTTGATAGTTCGCCTTGATTAAAGCTTTTCCAGCAATGCCCAACATTAGTTTTACCATTTGCCACCTACCCCCTTTTTCCCTTGGGTTTCCGGAGCCCGAGGGTCATCTTTATTTTAGCCCCCACGGGCCAGTGCTCCTCTGAGTGTTGGTCCGAACTAGAGTCCTGTGCAGCGCCCCCTCGGGGAAGCTCAAGGTTTGGTTTTAGTTGTATGGAGAGCTCATCTGAGTGTGCCCTGAGGATGAGATATGTGCAGCTCCTATCGGGATTTGTCGGCACATTCGGGCGGTGTTGCTGGTCTTGGTTTAACCTGTCGAATCGTCTTGTTGTACCAAGATACCGAGTCTGATCGGTGTGTCTTGGGTGGAGGTCTATTCCTTCGTTGACCGTGAGAGCTTGTTATGGGCTAAGTTGGGACCCCCCTGCAGGGATTGATCTTTCGAAAGCCGTGCCCGCGGTTATGGACAGATGGGAATTTTTTAATGTCCGGTTGTAGATAACTTGAACCTTAATTAATTAAAATGAATCAAATGAGTGTGTTGCCGTGATGGCCTCTTCTCGGCGGAGTCCGGGAAGTGGACACGGTGTTGGAGTTATGCTTGCGCAGGTTGCTCTCTAGTTTCTCGCTCGTGCTTTGCTTCCTCTTCTCACTCTCTTTTGCGAATAACTTAGCCACCATATATGCTAGTCGCTTGCTGCAGCTTCACTTACATTACCCCTTTCCTACCTGTTAAGCTTAAATAGTCTTGATCGCGAGGGTGCGAGATTGCTGAGTCCCTGTGGCTCACAGATTACTATTACACCAGATGCAGGGACAGATGATACAGCTCTAGATGGTGCGCTTGAGCTCAAGTGGCAGTACAACGAGGATTCTCAGCGTTACTATGTGTCTTTTCTTGATGATCAGTAGTGGTGCCTAGTTGGGGTGATCGGGACCTATGTCGCTTGTTGGGTTGTCTTTTATTTTGGCGCCGTAGTCGGGCCATGAGTGTTTGGATGATGTATGTTATTTATGTACTTTGATGTGACGTGGCGAGTGTAAGCCAACTATGTACCTCCCCTTTATATTATTTATGTACATGGGATGTGTGATGATTTCCTAACTTGCGACATTGCTTTCAATGCGGTTATGCCTCTAAGTCGTGCCTCGACACGTGGGAGATATAGCCGCATCGAGGGCGTTACAAGTTGGTATCAGAGCCTTCCCCGACCTTAGGAGCCCCCACTATTTGATCGTTTTTAGCAGCCGGGTTGTGTCTAGAAAAATGTTTTGAGTCATTTAGGAATTATATATCGGAGAGCTTAGGAATTCTTTTTTACTTCCCAGTCTCCTCATCGTTCTGGTAAGGCATCCTGACGTAGAGTTTTGACTCTTCTCTTCTCAAATTTCACAAATTTTTTTTAGGATCACGCGAGTATCTTGGATTTGTTTCGATGGCTTATGATGAGAACACTGTCTTGGTGCCTCCTGTCAGGGGTTTAGTGGAATGTCCCGGGGAGTTGAGCTCTGAGGTGTTGTCATCATAATTTTATCGTTGCAATTCTGGAATACTTGAGATATGTTCGCCGACATCGAAAATCTCTTTTATGCAGTTCGTTGGTGAGATAACCTCGACGCCACCCAGTACTGGGGCGGGAGTTCGGGAGTATCGCCATAACTTGTATAACGGATGCTTTTCGAAGGTTGAGGTAGTTGGTTTCCGAAGGTTTCTTGGTTATGTGTTGAAGGATGGATACAGCTGGATGTTGGTATTGCTAGTTTGGGTGAGATATTATGCTTCCCCTGTATCCCCAACACCTGATTGCATAACCGGAAAGTTTCGGGAGTTTCATAGGTGGGAATTCAAGTAGCTCTTAGGATATCTTTCCGACAGATGTATGATATGAAATTGGGGTTCGACGTCTAGTGGTTCGCCTATTCACAGTCGATTTTACAGTGGTCTCGTTGCGTCCTAAAGAGTCCTTGTTTATGCTGACTCGGGGACGCTTCGTATGTCATGTGCACTGCCTTGTACATGATGGTGTTGTACGATCGAGCCCGTGTAGGTCCCACCACGAAAACTTCAGATGAAATCTCTATCATACGTTTGTTCCGGCTTATTTCGCAAGCCAATCCTTGGTTTTATTTTGAGTTGTGGTATTCGAGTTGCTTCGAAGCCATATGTTGATCCCATCCCTTGTTGATTTACCTCTTCTACCTAATTCTACGTGGCTTCACAATTTAGGAATATGTGACCACTTCAAGAGAAGTGCATTCGTTCATTTTGTTCGGATGTGAAGACTTTATGTTGCAATTTTCATTCCGTTGGATTCAACTTCAATATTTGTCTATCTATGTGCTAATGGTGGTCAACCTCTTCAGGATGGCTCCTCCAACGCGCACGACTCCGAATCCTGATCCGCCACCACCGCCACCTCCTCCGGAGGCTTGGCAAGCTGTGATGGCCGCAACCAATGCAAACACACAGTTGATCATGCAAATCCTCCAAGAGCGCAATCAAGGCAGTCAAGGGAATCAAGGCAACAATCAGAACCATTTTGCTACTCTGAACCAGTTCCTCGCAAATGGTCCAAAGACATTCAGCAATTGTGTTGAGGCTACCGATGCTGACAATTGGCTAGTGGATCTGGGCAAGCATTTTGAATGCAGCAATGTCAGGCCTGAAGATTTCGTCAAGTTCGCTTCTTTCCAGCTCAAAGATCAGGCTGCAGAGTGGTTCCAGCAGTACAATGATTCCAGAGGTGGACGTTTGATCACTTGGGATGATTTCCGTTGAGATTTCCGAGCTCATCACATCCCTCAGAGTGTGATTGAAAGCAAACATGAGGAGTTCTGCAATTTGAAGCAAGGCTCTTTGTCTGTCTATGACTACAACAAGTTGTTCCAGAAGCTCGCTCGCTTTGCCAAGCAGGACGTACCTGATGAGAAGAGCATGATATATCAGTTCAGGGGTGGTCTCAGAGAAGAAATTCAGCTCGCTCTTGTCCTCTTTGAGCCGTTGAGATACGATGAGTTCTACAACATGGCACTGAAGCAAGAGGCTACTCAGTTGAGGTGTGATGCTTCTAGGAAGCAAGTCAGAGACACTACGCCTTCTTCCTCTACTCAAGTGGCCAAGCAGCAGAAATATTGGCTTCCTCCTCCTCCGTTCCGTCAGCCGTATCAGCAGAAGAGCAAAGGTGGCAGTGGTTCTTCCCACCCACCCAACCCAGGCTTTCAGAACAAGACTTCGTCTCAAGCTCCAAGATCAAGTGCTCCGTACCACCGTCCGCTTTCAGAGGTCACGTGCAACAAGTGCCAACAGAAGGGTCACTATGCCAACAAGTCTTTCAACCAGAGGCGTCTTCCTCCTCCTCCTCCTGTCAGATCGGCAAGTACAGCTGTGGTCAAGCATAACCCCAAGTCCGCCAAGGTTAACTTGATGAACGCAGCTCAGGCAGAGGATTCGTCAGATGTGATCATGGGTAAACTTCCTGTTAACGATATTCCTGCAAAAGTTCTTTTTAACACTGGTGCATCGCATTGCTTCATTTCCAAACCTTTTGCATCAAAGTATGACTACGATTACCAGCACCTGCAAAATTCTTTACAAATTGTGTCACTGGGCAAATAAATGACAGCTAATTTCTGTGTCCCGGATGTTACTATCACCTTGGGCGACTACAAGTTCCTTTCTTCCCCAATTGTTCTTGGCGATTCCGATATTGATCTTATTCTTGGGATGGACTGGCTCTCTAAGCACAAGGCTCACCTCGATTGTGCAGCCAGGCAGATTCAATTGACTCATTCATCTGAGGATGTCATTGTCTTTGCCGCTCGTGATGATACAATCCGGTTGTTTTCTCTCAATGAGAAGGGTGAATTGGACGCTATTTCACAGATCCCAGTCGTTTGTGAGTATCAAGACATCTTCCCAGAAGAACTCCCAGGAATGCCTCCGCATCAGCTCGTTGAATTTGTTATTGAACTTGAGCCCGGTACGGAACCTGTGTGCAAACGCCCTTACAAGCTCGGCCCTGAAGAGTTGAAGGAGTTGAAGAAACAACTCGATGTTCAAGAAAGAATGGGTCTCATTCGGCCTAGTTCTTCTCCGTGGGGTTGTGGTGTTCTTTTTGTGAAGAAGAAGGATGGAACGGACCGACTTTGTGTTGATTATCGTCCATTGAATAAGAAGACCATCAAGAATAAATACCCACTCCCCAACATCAATGAACTGTTCGAACAACTCAAGGGCGCCCAAGTATTCTCCAAGCTTGATCTTCGTATGGGTTATCATCATATTCGAATCCGTGAGGAAGATATTCCCAAGACGGCTTTCAGGACAAGCTATGGGTCATATGAATACACTGTCATGTCTTTTGGCCTCGCCAACGCTCCTCCGACGTTCTCTCACATGATGAACTTCATCTTCAACCCCTACACCAATGACTTCGTTTTGGTCTATCTCGACGACATTCTGGTTTTCTCCAAGAACAAGGAAGATCATGCCAAGCACTTGCGTTTGGTTCTTGACAAGCTCAGGGAACATCAGTTCTACGCCAAGTTCTCCAAGTGTGAATTTTGGCTCGATGAGGTGCTTTATCTTGGTCATATCATCTCTGCCAAGGGCATTGCCGTGAATCCTGAGAAGGTGTCTGCAATTGTTAATTGGGAACCTCCTCAGAACGTGAAGCAACTCCATAGCTTCCTCAGTCTTGCAAGCTACTGCCGAAGATTCGTTGAAAACTTTTCTAAGATCGCGAAGCCTCTTTCTAATCTTCTCCAGAGGCATGTCAAGTACGTTTGGTCTCCGGAGTGTGATATTTCTTTCAACACTTTGAAAGAGAAGTTGATCACTGCTCCAGTTCTGACTCCGCCTGATGAAACCAAGCCGTACGAGGTCTTTTGTGATGCCTCTCTCCAAGGTCTCGGTGCTGTACTGATACAAGAGAAGAAAGTTGTTGCTTATACCTCTCGCCAGTTGAAGCCTAATGAGAAGAACTACCCCACTCATGATCTCGAGTTGGCGGCAGTTGTGCATGCTCTTTTGACTTGGAGACATCTTCTATTGGGAAGAAAAGTGGATATTTTCACTGATCACAAGAGTCTCAAGTACATCTTCACTCAGCCTAATCTCAACCTCAGGAAGACTCAATGGGTCGAAATGATTCAAGAGTACAATCCGAGTATCGAGTATACTCTAGGCAAGGCCAATGTGATTGCTGACGCTTTGAGCAGGAAAGCATATTGCAACAGTCTGATTCTTAAGCCTTATCAACCCAAGCTTTCTGAAGCTTTCCGCAAACTTAATCTACAAATTGTTCCTCAAGGTGTCCTCGCCAACCTTCAAGTCTCTCCTACCTTGGAAGACCAGATTCGCCAAGCCCAGCTTCTTGACGCTATGGTGAAAAAGGTGAAGATTGGTATCGCAAAGAGTCAATCCAAGTACAAGTGCTACCGACTTGATGACAAGGACACTCTCTTCTTCGAGGATCGAATTGTGGTACCCAAAGGTGACCTCCGTAAAGTGATCATGAACGAGGCTCACAACTCTCTCCTCTCCATCCACCCTGGGAGCACGAAGATGTATCAGGATCTGAAGCAAACTTATTGGTGGACTCGAATGAAGCGCGAGATCGCTCAATTCGTGAATGAATGTGATGTCTGCAAAAGAGTGAAGGCAGAACACCAAAGGCCAGCAGATCTCCTCCAACCTCTTGCCATTCCAGAATGGAAGTTTGACCACATTGAAATGGACTTCGTGACTGGGTTTCCAAAGTCCAAGCGTGGCAATGATGCTATATTCGTTGTCATCGACAAGCTCACCAAAGTGGCTCACTTTCTGCCTATCAAAGAGTCAATCACTGCAGCTCAATTGGCGGAACTCTATACCTCTCGAATTGTCTCACTTCACGGTATTCCTCAAGTCATATCTTCAGACCGTTGCAGCATCTTTACCTCCAAGTTTTGGGATTCTTTTCAGAAGACCATGGGCACCAACATCCGCTTCAGCACTGCTTTCCATCCTCAAACAAGCGGTCAAGTCGAGCGTGTCAACCAGATTCTTGAAGATATGCTCAGGGCTTGTGTTATCTCCTTCGGCATGAAGTGGGAGGATTGTCTTCCTTATGCTGAATTCTCATACAACAACAGTTTTCAAGCAAGTTCGGGCAAGGCCCCATTTGAAATTCTGTATGGTAGGAAATGCCGTACCCCTCTCAACTGGTCTGAAACCGGTGAACGTCAGCTGCTGGGTAATGACTTAATCACAGAGGCAGAAGAAATGTGCAAGGTCGTTCGTGATAACCTCAAAGCAGCCCAATCCCGCCAGAAGAGCTACTATGATAGTAAGCACCGTGATTTGGCCTTCGAGATCGGAGATCATGTTTACCTCCGCGTCTCTCCTATGAAAGGGACTCGTCGCTTCGGTATCAAAGGGAAGCTTGCCCCTAGATACGTCGGACCTTTCAAGATTGTCAGCAAGAGAGGCGACCTCACCTATCAACTCGAGCTTCCGTCAAACTTTGCAAATGTTCATGATGTGTTCCATGTCTCTCAACTCCGAAAGTGCTTCAAGACGCCTGAACGCACCGTCAACTTCGAGGACATTGAGCTCCAAGAAGATATCTCCTATCGTGAGCACCCAGTTGCAATCCTTGAAGAGACAGAATGCAGGACTCGCAACAAGTCAATCAATTTTCTCAAAGTTAAGTGGTCACACCATTCCGACCGTGAAGCTACCTGGGAACGCGAGGATCACCTCCGTTCTGAGTACCCGGAGTTCTTTCAGTCCTAGATCTCGGGACGAGATCTTTTCGTAGTGGTGGAGTGTTGTAACGCCCCAGATATAACTTTCCCAATTTGTACTCCAACTCTTGTCGTTTTCGGCGTTAAGTTATATTTATTTCTCGGGTTCGGGTCTTTGTCTCCGTGTGTTGTTTTCGTTTTCATGCATCTCATATCATGTCATCACGTGCATTGCATTTGCATACATGTTCATCTCATGCATTCGAGCATTTTCCCCGTTGTCCGTTTTGCATTCCGGCGCTTCGTTCTCCTCCGGTGGCCATTTCTAGCTTTCTTTCGTGTGTGGGGATTAAACATTTCTGGATTGGACCGAGACCTGTCATGCGGCCTTGGTTTACTACCGGTAGACCGCCTGTCAAGTGTCGTACCATTTGGACTTCGTTTGATACTCCAACGGTTAACCGAGGGACCGAAAAGGCCTCGTGTGTGTTGCAGCCCAACACCCCTCCAATTTGGCCCAAAACCCACCAAACTCTGCTCCATGTCCTAGAGCGTTCGATCACGATCCCGTGGCCGAAAACCACACCTCATTTGGACACTCCTAGCTCCCTCTACCTCTATATATAGACCCCCATTCCAAATCTCGGATTCCCTCTCGAAACCCTAGTCCCCTTCGTCTCCACGCGCCGGCGGACGAATTTCCGTCCGGCCGGACATGTCCGACCCCCCCCCCCGCCGCGCCACGTGTCACGTCGTGACTTGCCCCGCCGCCCGGTCCACTTCGCCGCGCCGCCGGCCCGCGGGCCCATGCGGGGCCCTCCCCGGCCCGCGAGACACCGCCGCCTCCTCGCCCGGGCTGGCGCCCTTCTTCCCCGAGCCGACCGTGCCCCGCCGTGGGTGCTCACCGCCGCCGTCGTCCTCCGGCGTCGATGCCGCTCCACTCCGTCCCCGACGCCGGCCGACCCCGCCGCCGCACCGCGCCACCACGCCGCCGCCAGCCACCGCCGTGGGCTCCGCCGCCCCCCTGCCGCAGCCTCCTCCGCCGGACCCCATCGCCGGCGACCTCCTCGCCGTCGTCGATGAACCTCGGGCCGAGCGCCCAGCTACAGTAACTTGGATCCCGATCCAGATCTGGATCTGGAACCCTAATGGTTGACTTTCCCTCTTACCCCCTAATTTTTTGAGCAATCTTTGACTGATGATATCTCCGCATCTGTAGCTCCGTTTTGGACATATAATATATCAAAATCTTCGTCTCGACATGTACATCATTTCATTCCATTGAATCATTTTCATTTGAGTTCATCTTGATGCCCAAAATGCTGCCAGAAGGAGGCTTCGTGAGATAATTGTCAGATCCGTTAGTTCATCATAGACTTTTGTCATTTTTGCCATGATTATTGTGTGCATGATATGCCTGTGACTCTTTGGGATGAATTGTTAAGCATTTTGTCTTCTTTCCATAGGTGCCACCCATGCATTTTTAGGATGTGTGTGGTGACTTGTGCAAGCTTGCAAAGAGAGGCACCTGAGAATTCTATTTTCAGGGACTTAGTGGATTTCACTAAGTGTGGGATATTTTAGTTCATGATGCCATATGTTCAGCTTGTTTCCTAGTGATCCGTGCCTCTTTTGAGGATGATCAGTAAGGGAGTTTTGATATTCATGTTATGCTCTATCCATCCATGTCTTTGGTTGCATATGTGGAGTGCTCTAGCTTGAGTCAATCGAGCTCTACTTTTGCTTCGTGGTAAATCTGGGCAGATCGTCAACTTGTTTGCGATTTTGCCGATGCCATTGTTAGTGATCCGTGCATGCTATGCCATTGTTCTTGCCATGTCTAGCTAGCATTTTGTGCCTTCTTTATGGATATATGCTTGCCTTGCCATGACTTGCATCGTAGTGAGTGCATCGAGCTCGTTTACATGCCTTCGTGAGTTAAATTTCAGCATGTCTCAGTTTTCACTGTCTGAAAACTGATTGTGCGTGAGCTATGTTCATGTGCTCGTTAGAGTATTTTGTGAACCCTTTTGGCCCCAGGTCACTTTGGGTGTTTTGTTAAGCTTGTTGAGTAGCCCCATGCCATGTTCTTACTTGTCATAATCAGGTTGTGTATCATGTTGTTTTGCTGCTCCGAAAGAGAGCATCGTGGTCTGAAATTTCAGACTAGTGTTAATTTCACTAAGGCTGAAATCTGTTTTGCTTATTCGTTTTTGCCATGCCTGTTTGAACCTCATAATGGATGAATTTGGCCGTGGCTCAGTGCTAGTGTTTTGATAAGCATCTTGTGTACATCCCTGCCATGCATTTTGTTCTCATGTTTGGTGGCTGTAGCATGTTCATTTCGTTGCATTTAGGTGCCTACTTGCTGTAAATCGCAGACCGGTTCATTTCTTAAAACGCTTGCCATTTCCAAACCGTAGCTCCGATTCCAATGATCTTTATATCGTTTTCAAGCGATTTCATCCCCTCTATCCAGTGGCACACTTGGTTTTCCAAGTTGAGGCCAGGTTCGTGCATTTCCTGTCACGTCTTGCATTTTGCATCCCGCATCGCATCCCGCATAGCATACCATCTTTGCATCTTATTGTTTGTCCTTGCACGTTGTTGATTGTATCCTTGTTGCTTGTTTGTGTTGTTGGGTAGAGCCGGGAGACGAGTTCGCTAACGAGGAGCCCGTTGAGTTTGCTTTTGAGGATCCAGTCAACTCTGACAACTGTGCAGGCAAGATGATCATACCCTCGAAATCACTACTATCTTTGCTATGCTAGTTTGCTCGCTCTTTTGCTATGCCATTGCTACGATGCCTACCACTTGCTTGTCAGCCTCCCAATTGCCATGTTGAGCCTCTAACCCACCATTGTCCTAGCAAACCGTTGACTGGCTATGTTACCGCTTTGCTCAGCCCCTCTTATAGCGTTGTTAGTTGCAGGTGAAGATTAGAGCTGTTCCTTGTTGGAACATTTATTTACTTGTTGGGATATCGTTATATTGCTATGTTATCTTAATGCATCTATATACTTGGTAAAGGGTGGAAGGCTCGGCCTCTCGCCTAGTGTTTTGTTCCACTCTTGCCGCCCTAGTTTCCGTCATATCGGTGTTATGTTCCCGGATTTTGCTTCCCTTACGCGGTTGGGCTATAATGGGAACCCCTTGATAGTTCGCTTTGATTAAAGCTTTTCCAGCAATGCCCAACATTGGTTTTACCATTTGCCACCTACCCCCTTTTTCCCTTGGGTTTCTGGAGCCCGAGGGTCATCTTTATTTTAGCCCCCACGGGCCAGTGCTCCTCTGAGTGTTGGTCCGAACTAGAGTCCTGTGCAGCGCCCCCTCGGGGAAACTCGAGGTTTGGTTTTAGTTGTATGGAGAGCTCATCTGAGTGTGCCCTGAGAACGAGATATGTGCAGCTCCTATCGGGATTTGTCGGCACATTCGGGCGGTGTAGCTGGTCTTGTTTTAACCTGTCGAATCGTCTTGTTGTACCAAGATACCGAGTCTGATCGGTGTGTCTTGGGTGGAGGTCTATTCCTTCGTTGACCGTGAGAGCTTGTTATGGGCTAAGTTGGGACCCCCTGCAGGGATTGATCTTTCGAAAGCTGTGCCCGTAGTTATGGGCAGATGGGAATTTGTTAATGTCCGGTTGTAGATAACTTGAACCTTAATTAATTCAAATGAATCAACTGAGTGTGTTGCCGTGATGGCCTCTTCTCGGCGGAGTCCAGGAAGCGGACACGGTGTTGGAGTTATGCTTGCGCAGGTTGCTCTCTAGTTTCTCGCTCGTGCTTTGCCTCCTCTTCTCGCTCTCTTTTGCGAATAAGTTAGCCACCATATATGCTAGTCGCTTGCTGCAGCTCCACTTACATTACCCCTTTCCTACCTGTTAAGCTTAAATAGTCTTGATCGCGAGGGTGCGAGATTGCTGAGTCCCTGTGGCTCACAGATTACTATTACACTAGATGTAGGGACAGATGATACAGCTCCAGATGGCGTGCTTGAGCTCAAGTGGGAGTACGACGAGGATTCTCAGCGTTACTATGTGTCTTTTCCTGATGATCAGTAGTGGTGCCTAGTTGGGGTGATCGGGACCTATGTCGCTTGTTGGGTTGTCTTTTATTTTGGCGCCGTAGTTGGGCCATGAGTGTTTGGATGACGTATGTTATTTATGTACTTTGATGTGACGTGGCAAGTGTAAGCCAACTATGTACCTCCCCTTTATATTATTTATGTACATGGGATGTGTGATGATTTCCTAACTTGCGACATTGCTTTCAATGCGGTTATGCCTCTAAGTCGTGCCTCGACACGTGGGAGATATAGCCGCATCAAGGGCGTTACAATCACCCCCTTTATAAGCCAGTAATTGATGCCACTCTTAGAATTAACTACTGAATCTTATTTCAAAACTGCAACACTTGTTAGGGATTGGCGGGATTACCATTTTTGTGGCCACATGTTTCATCCTCCTTTATTGGCCAGTAATTGATTCCTTTTTTGCCTTTGTTTATACAGGGATATCTATTCAACTTGTTGCTATTGTGACATTTTGCTTCGCTACGCGAAACACTTTGCTTGATTTCAGTGCAACTGCACAAAACTTGATTGGATTTCCTATTCGTGTTGGCAGATTCGTACGTGATCTTGTGTGCGTCATGACAGGTTGGTACTTGCCTTCATCCACATGATCGTGCAGTGTGTTTTGAGATGCTGTGCTACTTGTATTGGTACTGTTTTAAATAAATGATGAATTTAAGCTATTGTATTGTTGTCTTTTCCCATTAAGTAGTGAACAAAAATGGGACAAACCCAGACATGATGCTTGTTGCTTTGTTACAACAAATTCAGCATCACCCCCTTTATAAGCTTTGTCGTTCTTTATACATGTTGAAACAAGGCATTGTTAAGATAATGTCTCACCCAATATGAATGAATCACACTGATGGAGAATTGCTACTCTCCTGCTTTGTTTCCCATTAAGATAAAGTAGATCAGTAGATGCTTTTCTTCTGGGAGTACAAGTCATCAACCGTTATTTCTTAGTAATTGTTTCCCTTATACCTATTGTTGCTTACAGGGCTATCAAAATTAAAGCTTGGTTTTATTCCGACTTCGATTTTAGTTGAACTGCACAAAAGGAGCCAATGTGTAAGGCAAACTGCTGCATTACTGGGTCTAGTTGGTCGTTCCACTTTGCAGAAAGAAGCAGTCACTGTTTGCGCTACATTACAGAAGGAATGACCGAGAAGCTTTACAGAGTATTATTAGACACCGGTGACATGACTAGTCTGCAGAGACCATTGGCAATTTAATGGAGTGCCCTGGGCAAAAAGTGCCCAAACAAGTACAAAAGCTACGATAGGACTCCACGATCATAGGCATTACATATTTTGAATGGGAAAAGCTTGTCAAAGTTTAATCATTGATGTTAGCAAGAAGACATTAGTTTAATATATTGGAATTGGAAAACCTTGTCAAAATTTGCTCATTGATGTTAGCCAGAGGACATGCATTTGATATTTTTGAGTGGGACGCCCTTGCTGTGGGCAGCGTCGAGTGTTTTTTCCTATTCCTGTGTTCAGTTTAGAAGTAAATAGTTACTCTACTGAGATATTCCTGTGTTAAGAGTTTGTTCTGAATATTTTCTATGTAATGCCAGGCCTTGTGTTTGATTGCAAAGTTGAGCTTGGAATGTTGTGGCATGCGGCATCACGAGCTGTTCACCGTGCCTCCTGAGAATAATGCTTCGTGTTGTTTTGCATGTCGATCTAATGCCAGTGATTTGCTTGTTAAGAAAATCATCCTCTTTTGTTGTTTCCATGCTTAAGAAGTTCATCGTCTGATGTTTCATTCATAGCCTATATGACAAGTCGGGTAGGTTAGACGTGAAAGCATATGATCTTCCGACCAACTCATGATATTAGGCCGTGATTGGATCGTTGTTTTCCAACCAAAACCGCTTGTAAAACTGACGCTTGTAAATTAAAGCAGATGGTCTCGAGCGAAGGCGCTTGGTTGGTCGATTTCGACTAGTAAAATATCGGAAGTACTTGACACACGATAAAAACGCTGAACGACACTCGGGCGATTGCTAATCCAGTCGTTAGCTGCTATTTCAGCCTTGCTCATGGATGGCATGAAACGCACGTCGTGCATGTATCGTCTGGTAATGTCGTCCATATAGCAGTGCTCGTAAAATATACACTGGTCTCTCAAATTACACATGTAACCCGCCGGTTTTACTTACAGACCTCGGGCCCTCGGTTTCATTATGCCTGCAATTTACGTGTTGTTTTCGATGACGAGTAAATTACACTTGTATGTTAATATAGGTTTGAAATAAACTAGAGCTCCCAAGCGCGGCCTTACCGTTTCATGCCGTCTCAGTTTCTCGAAGGTGCTCATAGCTGTCCGATGATCCTGGCTTCCTGAATGAGTAGCGGGTGTTGTATCAGACCATTCGTAGGGCCCGCGAGGCCCTCTCCGTTGTCCTTCGAGTTTTTGCGCTCGCCGTGGGCGTCGAGCATTGTTAACATTGTCAACGAACATGAGGATTCGGGAGATGACTTTATTTTGACTGGATGACACTAGGGACCCACTAGGGCCATAGCCGTACGTACGCAAGTGCCTCCTTATTATGTACAACTATATAATTTTTGCTTTCTCCTGGTTTCCTGACATCACGGTTCCACACCATTGTCAACCTATGTAGTCAATATAAATGAGAGAATTGCACAAGGTGCGGCCGACAGCTGGGACCAAGCAGCTCGAGCAGTATTTGTGTTTTTGAGGCATGAGCACTGCAGAGTTTTTCTTGGTGATGATTTCGTTGTTGTTCAGAGGAGAGCAGGGTATTAACTGGGCGGGCTTTGGCCCGTCTAGCCCAGGCCAGATATCCAGCCCAGATACTATTTTTTTCAAGATGAAAATGGCTAGCCCAGCTATACGTCTTTTTGAGGAATACCAAGGCAAGGTCAACTTGTTATTCTCCGCCCCGCTGGGCTGCAAATCTTTCCTAGGAGGGATGCATTAGGCTTAACAGGAAAATGGGCTTTAAAAAAAATAAATGGGCTGTAATTATAAAAACTGGGCAGTAACTATAAAAAAATGCACCAAACACGAAATTAGTTTATAAAATATTATTTATGGATTTTGAAAATCTTAAATTTTCATTGTTGCGCGTGCAATGTTTCGTTGGATTTTTACGTAATAGAAATTTATATTTAATCTGACTAGAAATTTCGGGATAAAAATATTTTGGAGCCCATCAAAATGTGGGAAATTTTATTGAATTCTGTCTTCAATGGTTGGTTGAAATTATTAATCATTGTCCTAGCTAGAAAATGGGTTGTACTTTTAACAAACTGTAAATGGGCTGTTGTAAATTCCATTAGAATTCCAAAATGGGTTGTACATTCTTACAAAACACAAATGGGCTATAAGTTCTCTGCCACACACTTGTGGGCCTACTAAGTGACGCGTCCCCTAAAAAAATAAGTTGACGCGTATGCAAGGCTTTGCCAACTTATTATAGTCAACACATGGTTCTAGCAGCAGTGGCCGTTGGATGTCTATCCAACGGATGTCATGCTTCTTCTTCAATCTCGTATATTCTCAGCTTCGGCCGCTCAAAAAATGATTCCTCCCCCTGACATCTGGGACGCACCGTTTTGGAGGCTGACCTGTGATCCTACTAAGTTGGAGCATATACCAAGGGCTTTGTCAACTTAGTCAATAATAAACGTTTCTAGCTTCAGTGACCGTACGATGTCCATCCAACGGCCGTAGTGCTTCTTCAACCTCTGGTCTTCTTGGTCCAGCCGCCCAAAGCAGTGCCGGTCATGCCGCCTACTCCTGCTTCCCGTGGCCGGCTGTGCTGCCGCGGAGGCCTCACCGCCCCCATACTACTCCCACCGCTGGCCAGGCCATCCCTCCACTCACCCACACCCCCTGTTATTCTGCGGCGATGGCAGCCTCACACCGCAGCCGAACCAGTGAACCCTCGTACTCCTCTCCGTGCGGGCTTCCACTGCCGCGTCTTCCCCGGCTCCGCATCGTCCCCTTCCTAGGCCTCGCCGTCGTCCAGACCACCGCCCTGGTGCTCTCGGCGCGGCGTGGTCAACATGGTCAACGACCGACTTCCATCGGAAGAGTACTGTATGTGGAGAGGCTGACAGCTGGGTCCAGGCGGCCGCAAGGAAGTGCCTCCTTATTACGCGCAAAATAATTATTCTTCCACCTTACAACAGGGACCCACCGGACGGGCCACCTTATTCACGAAAAAACGTTTCCCCCCTGACTGCTCGGACCCACCGGACGGGCCAGCCTATTTTGCGAAAAAACGTTCGCCTCGCTGTCAGCTCGGACCCACCGGAAGTGCCTCCTTATTACGCACAAAAAAATGAATACTCCCCCTGCTAGCTGGGACCCACCATGGTGGGAGGCTGACTTGTGGGCCTACTAAGTTGACTGGGACGGGGGCCTTTGTCAACTTTAGTCAATGTGAACGATTCTAGCTCAAGTGACCGTACGATGTCCATCCAACGGCCGTAGTGCTTCTTCAACCTCTGGTCTTCTTGCTCCAGCCGTCCAAAGCAGCGCCAGTCGTGCCGCATGCTCCTGCCTCTCGTGGCCGGCTGTGCTGTCGCGGAGGCCTCATCGCCCCCTACTATTCCCACTGCTGGCCAGGCCCTGTGGCAACGGCAAGCTCACACCGCAGCCGAACCAGTGAACCCTCGTACTCCTCTCCGCGCGGGCTTCCACTGCCGCGTCTTCCCCGGCTCCCCGTCGTCCCCTTCCTAGGACTGGCCGTCGTCCACCGCCCTGGTGCTCTCGGCACGGCGTGGTCAACGTGGTCAAGGAACGACTTCCATCGGACGTGGACTGTACGTGGAGAGGCTGACAGCTGGGTCCACGGCCGCAGTAAGGAAGTGCCTCCTTATTACATGCAAAATAATTATTCCTCCACCTGACAGCGGGGACCTACCGGACGGGCCACCATATTTCGTGAAAAAAATGTTTCCCCCCTGACTGCTGGGACCCACCAGCTACACCTTCGCACGCAAGGAAGTGCGTCCGGGCAAAAAAAACAAAACGATTCGCCCCCCTGACTGCTGGGACTCACCAGCTACATCTTCGCACGCAAGGAAGTGCCTGACAGTCGGGACCCACCTGGTCGAAGCGTACGTAGCGTTGTCATTTTGGTCACGAACGTGCACGTACATATATACTGGTCGATGTAGAGGCGCGCACGTGTCGTAGTAGAGGCACGCACGTAGCATGTACACATACGTATAGCGGTCAGGGTGCAAGAAAGAAAATACGGCCACATATGTGTACATACGGGAGGGGTCTCGAACGCCTACTCGTGCATACGTACGGCGAGGGCTCGTGTACATGGCTGGGTCGGAACGGAGAAACAACGTCGTCGTCATGTTCATGGGGAGGCAACGGAATGCGTCGTGTTCATGGGGAGGCACCGGAATGCGTCGTGTTCATGGGGAGGCAACGGAATGCGTCATGTTCATCGGGAGGCAACGGAACGCGTGGGAGCCAACCAGCTGGATTGGAACAGAATGCGTCATGTTCATGGGGAGGCATGGAATGCGTCGTGTTCATCGGGAGGGCTTGGACGAAACATGCAATGGAAATGAGGCCTGGCGTACCGCATAATGGAGGAAACTGCCTTGTGTTCGACCGGCCACGTTCGAAACGGGATCCTGTTCATCGGGAGGGGTGTGGCGTACCGCAAAACGGAGGAAACAGACCTCCTACGGTCGAAACGGGGGTCCTGTTGATCGGGAGGGGTGTGGCGTACCGCAAAACGGAGGAAACGGACCTCCTACGGTCGAAACGGGGGTCCTATTGATCGGGAGGGGTGTGGCGTACCGCAAAACGGAGGAAACAGACTTGTGTTGGAGCGCTACGGTCGAAACGGGGTCCTGTTCATCAGGAGGGATGTGGTGTACCGCAAAACGGGACTCCACGGGATACTGTTCATCTCCACCGTCGATCTCCTCCAGCCTCCACGGGCTCCTGTTCATCCAGCCTCCACGGGCTCCTGTTCATCCAGCCTCCACGGGCTCCTGTTCATCCAGCCTCCACGGGCTCCTGTTCATCCAGCCTCCACTGCACGCTACTCCACCGGCTACTGTTCAACCACCCCTCCACCATCTACTGTTCATCCAGCCCTCCACACCACGGGGTCCTGTTCAACCACCCCTCCACCATCTACTGTTCATCGAGCCCTCCACACCACGGGGTCCTGTTCAACCACCCCTCCACCGTCTACTCTTCATCCAGCCCTCCGCACCACGGGGTCCTATTCATCCACCGCTCCACGGGCACCCCTCCACCGTCTACTGTTCATTGAGCCCTCCACCACACCACGGCGTCCTGTTCATCCAGAGGCAATGCCACCGCTCACTGTTCATCCAAACCCCCCCCCACAATGCTCACTGTTCATCCCATGGATCGGCTTCAGTTAGCAGCAGTAGCGAAGGAACCACTCGATCAGGTTCAGCTAACAGCCATCGATCGATCACTCGGGTTCAGTAACACGTAGCCTGTAGTGCAATCGCTCGGGTTCAGTTAGAGCCCAACGCCTCGCTCGGGTTCAGTTAGAGCCACCGCCTCGCACACACGCGCGTACGTGTACGAGAGAAAGGCGCATCGCTCGGCCCCCGACCTCCCACCGTAACCGGGAACTCCCCGAAATTTCCTCCCCCTCGCTTCTACCACGATTTTTTTCTGTCATGGACAGCCCAAAGAATGTCATGCAGCTGCGTCTCCGGCCCGCCCAGGACGAAAAGCCCATTTTCTGTCATGATTTTTTTGTCATAGAAGTAGGAGCCCACCACATCTATGATGATACCAGGTTTTGTCACAATTATCGTCATAGAAGTGTCATATGTATGACAGAAAAAAATTCATTCGGCCCAAAATGTCATGGATGTGTCTTTTTTTGTAGTGAAAGCCGCAGCCGCCCTCTATGGGAGTTCAATCCGAAGAAGCACCATACCCTGAAGAGGCTCTTCGAAACCACTCACGAAGATGCCTAGAGGTTGCTTTTTAAGGGCAACGTAACACCGCCGACCACAGATTCAGACCGCGGTCATGACATTAACCACCTGGCCAATGAGGTATGCTATTCTTACTGCATCCCTTACTTGCCCGTTTCAAGGATGATGACTAAGTTATTGTCACCGTTTCTTCAGGACTGGACGGAGAGGGCGAAGCGGATCCAATGTCCGGCTCCGCTTCCTAAAGAACCAGTCATCCCGCGTTTAGCGAAGATGCTGGTGTCGGCGCCCTACAAGGCGCCGGGGAAGAAGGCCAAAGGGAAGGCCAAGGGGGTCCGGAGTGGCCCCGCCTGCAAGGGTGCTCCAGACGCAACGTCTGAAGACAAGACTTAGTCCTCCGCCGCTGAAAACAATGACGATGGGGAGGAGGAGGCAAACCACCCTCCCCCTAATGAGGGTAAGAAAAAGAGGGCAGCCTCCCCAATTCTGGAGGCGGAGGCGCCCAAGAAGGGGAAAGGCCCACTCGTGGGCATCTCCGCATGGGACGTTGAAAGCAGTCCGGAGCAACACCCTCGCACTAAGCCGTGGGCCGCATCGTAAGTGCTCAGACTTATATCCGCCCATAAAGTTTCTCCTCCTCATTGCATTGACATGATTGGTTATGTTATTGTAGTCCAGCCCACAACAGCTCCCCATGATCCTCGTCAGGGGTTCGCTGGATTGCAAGGCGATGGCCAGCGAGTCACCACCGGCCGCTCATTCCCCCAAGGCCAAAGACGATGCAGAGGTGCTATCCCGAAGGACTGTTCCAGGCGAGGGAGAGGCTCAGGAGGCGCCAGAAGGCGTAACCCCCGTCACTGGACACCATGGGGAATCAATCCCCAAGGACACTGGTGGGGAGGGCCGTATTCAGTTCGGCCCTCAGCCGGACTCGATTTTAGAGACCGATGCGGCTCCAGAATCCAGCACACATCCTCCTTCGAAAGAAGGGGGGATGCCTATTCCGCCGGTGATCCCTGTCCAACCAAGGGCACCGGATAATCTGCTGGAAGCGCTGCGAGGCGCTTCCATTGTGGATGAGCACTGTGTCCTTATGGGCACGGTAATTGAAAGGGTTCAGTCCGCCAACAGCGGACTAACCGAAGCCTGCAGCGGGCTACTGACATGTTTTGAGGTAAGCGACGCAAAAAAGAGAAAATCCCAATGTATACAGTAGCCCCTGAGACATTGTCCGGTGTTCGGTGAGAAAAAGGCGGACAAAGGATCAATCTCCTATTGCAGGAAACTAACTAAATTTTTTTGAAATGTAAACACAGGCGTCGCTGTTGGCCGCAGCCTCGCATACTGCCGAAGTTTCCGGACTAAAGCAGAAACTGGCGGAGGCCGAGGAGGAGCTGGGCCAAGTGAAGAGGCAACTCCAGGAAATACAAGGTAAGTAATAACCTGTTATGTATTCGAAAAAGGGAAACTGATATGCAATGACCGAAATGCCATGATGTGTACAGAGGCTACGACCGAGGTCGAGACCCTGAGAACGGCCCTGGTCGAAGCCGATGGGAAGGCAGTGAAGGAGCAGGCCGCTCGGAAGAAGCTCAAGGCCCGGGTCAATGCGGTCCAACAGGAGCTCGAGGACGCGGTGAAGAAGTGCAAGGCCTTGGAGCGCGATGCGTCGGTTCAAGAGATCGAACTCGACAAGGCTCGTCAGAGTGCGGAGGCAGCCCGGAATGAGGCCCATGGCGCCCTCCAGGAGATCCGAGAGGCCAAGAAGATCGCGGAGGGTAAGGCATTCAACATGTAAAGCAATAATGTGAAGATGAAATATCGTTTACTAACCCGGATTCAGAGTTCTTCAGGGGCTTTTACTGATCTGCTACGCAGTGTGGCTGACGCCGCAGAGTTCTTCCTAGCCGAAGAAGAGAGCTCCGCGGAGAAGCTGTTCTGGTCGCAATATCTTGCGCCGGAACATCCGGTGTCCTTGAGCGATCAACTAAAATAGTTGGTCGAGTTGCATAGGGTGGCCGAACTGGCCATGAAGGATTTAATAATCCAGTTGTAGCCAGCCGAAGCTATACCCGGCAGTTACTTCGGCCTCGTGAAGTGACTAGTGGATGCCTGTCCTCGGCTAGACATCGTCAAGTGGTCCGTCTGCATCAAGGGCGCACGTCTAGCCTTCTCCTATTGCAAGGTCTGGTGGGCGAAGCTTGACGCTGTCAAATTAGTGACCGAGGGGCCGCCGGAGGGCAAGGAGCACCGCACACCCAAGCGATACTTCAGCGATGTCTTGGAGGGGTCCCGCATTGTTGCGGATCATTGTGCAAAAGACACTATCTTTGAATGAATGTATTCGAGCTCCCTCTATCTTGTATGATAAAACAAAGTGATTGCGCAATGTAACGCTTGTTATGTTTTTATATTTTTACTTCCTATGCGGCCGTGTTGTATGAAATATGAGGGTTAACCAGTCGTCGGCTTATGCCCCCATGTAGGTAGTACGGGGGTGTATGGGATGGAATCTAAAAAATCTTGATCCAATGAGATGGTCCTTGAAGGAGTTGTTTAGCGCAACGAACCAGGCAACCAGACTATGCGGCTATAACGCCCTCACTTAGCCATAGGAGTTCAACAATAAAAACATGGGCGCAACCCCAAGTATTCGAACTAGAGTGCTATGAGCGTCTGATCGGGAAGTACCAATCCTTCGCGTAATGCGAAAGAAATCTCCAACGATTTGTAACCTCTGAACAGCTGACCGGCTCTCGCCGCATCATGACAGTCAGTTTTTGTCTTTCTCTACTGAGGTGCTCCTTTGGATAAACCAAGGCACAATCGCAGTAGTTCTACCTTTACTACCTTAGTGGATATAGCGGAACGTAAGGTAGCAAGCACAGGAGCCGGGCAACCCAACTATTGACCAAAGACATGATTCGGAGCCAATGCATATAAGGCTAAATTCGGGGTGCCGAACTATACTTATAAAAAGTGTTCAGACTTTTGTTGCCGTAGTGTGGGGTGCCATGAAGCCCCTCGCAAACATCAAACGTACCATGCTACCTCTTGAGCACTGCGTTGGATTTCCCCAAAGAGGAAAGGATGATGCAACAGAGTAGCGTAAGTATTTCCCTCAGTTTTTGAGAACCAAGGTATCAATCCAGTAGGAGGTTGCGCGCGCGTCCCTAGTACATGCACAAAACAAATAACTCCTCGCAACCAACGCGATAAGGGGTTGTGTCGGAGTAATGGGCCATGAGTAGGCTAACTCGAGGCCCAGAACCTTTCAAGACATCAGGGCTGACTGCGCCCCTCAAGACACCAGGATGGAGAGCCGCCTTCCAGAGGCCGGCTAGAGGAGCGGCCGACTGCCCGCATGCGGCCGAGTCCTGGAGGCGAGGTCAAGACGGTCCGACTCCCGCCTGGCGGCTCCTAGAGAAGCCGACCACGGGGAGTCGGCCCACGACACCAACAAAGCCCATGCCCTCATAAGGGGGGATGGGACGGGAGTGACAACAGTAATGCCCACTCCCTCCCCTTTTCATGGGATGGCTAGGCCACAGTGCGCCGTACCAGTGGAGATTTCCATCTGGCGAGGCACTGTTGCCGTGCCATCCCTGACATCAGCAACAGTGGGCAGAGTCCTGCACCCACATCGGCCTGTCGGTACGGACCATGGATGATGGGCCCTACCGGTCAGCGAGAGTCCAGAAGACGGCAGAGCGCCACCAGTCGGACCCGAAGGGAGCCGGCCCCCGGAAGTCGGCATGCCCCTCCCACGGGTCCCACGTGCCATTAACCAGATGAGACGGGGAGTGGCTACAGTAATCGCCCGCCAGGTAGCAGGGCTGTAGCCACGACCCCATGACCAAGCCTGCGTCATTAGAGGCATGGCTACAGTAATCGGCAGCCGGCAAGACCCGCAAGCGGCGGGTACGGCCTGTCGGCTCCGTACCAGACCAGTCGGCGGGGCCCACCAGCCTGCGGGCCCTAGCAGTCGGCATGGAGGCCGACAGGCGAAGAGACTGACGGCTGGGCCCTGCGCCCAGTCGGTTCACCATTGTACCCCTGTGGGGGTAGGCCTATATAAACCCCCAGGGCACCCATGCAAAGGGTTCCGATCCATTAGAACTAGCCCAGACCTTAGAGAAGGGGGAGAGCTGGCCTAGTCTCCTCCTGCCCACAGATACAGCTCGAGGATCACCATTGTACTCACTTTTGCCCTAGTGATCATGCGGAGACCCCGCAGAGCAGGACTAGGGGTGTTATCTCCTAGGAGAGCCCCGAACCTGGGTAAAGTCCGCCGGCGTTCGTGTCTACGCCTCATCCCGTTTCCAGGCACCGGCAACGTTCTACTCGCCGCCCCACAATGATAAGCCATCCATTGGCATATGTCGCACCCAACCCGCGACATTTGGCGCCCACCGTGGGGCCTCGTGCATCGTCGTCCGGAGACCTGTTCTGGACGGGAACCCTTTTCCTCCCTGGCGAGCGCAGCTAGCCCGGCACGCCAGACGGAGTCTGCGCCGATGCGCTGCACGGCGCCGAAATTGCCTGCGCGGCCAGTTGCCTCGCCGATCTTGTAGGCGGGGTCCGCCTCTTCGACGAGCCCGCATCCGACGCGGGCACAGGCGGCCCCGAGAGCCTCCTTGCGGGCCTCCTTGATCAACTTCACGTCGCCAGCGAGCCAGCTGGGGACTCGGAGTCTGTAGGCTCCACTGATCCGATGTTGGTCGACTCCGACACCGTGTCGCTTGACACATTCCCCACCAACATGGTGGTCTACGATGAGCTGCTTCCTCGCGCGGAGAGCGGCAAAAGCACCGTCATGGAAGTGCTTGTCATCGATCATGGCGAGCACTCCGGCGGGGGTGATTACGACCCGCTTCACGCGGCGCTGCAAGACCTGGCAGCGCCCATCCCTGAACATGCCGACGCTGAGACGCTGGAGGCACGCCGCCTTCAGCTAGTCGAAGGCGCCAAAAAGCTGGCCAGCATGAGACGCCTGTCAGAAGCCTACCAGCATGAGATGGACCGTGCGGTGGGCGGCACGCTGGCTCTAGCTGGGCCTAGCCGACTTGGCATGGTCCAGCAGCTCGGTGCGGCTATCACCGATCTATTCGGGGCGAATCGCCCCGTCTACGCCACACCTGCGGAGAATATTCGAGCCGTCCAGGCAGCGGCGGACGAGCTGGACAAGTTCGAGGGCAAAGAGCGTCGTTTGATGACGGAGCGCGTCCAGGGGCTGCTGAGCAGAACGAGGCCGGCTGCCACACTGATGCGCCGCGCCGACGGAACGACAACCTGCTTCTGTGCCGAGACCAAGGCGCGGAGTCTCAGACACCGACTGGCGGCGTCCACGGAAGAAAAGACAAGGAGCCGGCTGCCAGCCGCAGTCGGACTCACATCACCATAGAGCGCGACCGAGACGGCCACCCAAGAACAGTGGAACGACGAGACGACTGTCCGCCTCCTCCCCCTCGGAGGGAAAGGCGAGCCTCCCCGCCGCCTGTTGATCACCTGACGCTCGGCGACCGCCTTGGGCGCCGAGAGGGAGTCGGTGAGAACGACGCACACCATCGGATCGACCGTCTCCACTGATCCCTGGCGCTTGAGGAAGAAGAAGAGTTGGGTCTGAAGGAAATATGCCCTAGAGGCAATAATAAAGTTATTATTTATTTCCTTATATCATGATAAATGTTTATTATTCATGCTAGAATTGTATTAACCGGAAACATAATACATGTGTGAATACATAGACCAACAGAGTGTCACTAGTATGCCTCTACTAGACTAGCTCGTTAATCAAAGATGGTTATGTTTCCTAACCATGAACAATGAGTTGTTATTTGATTAACGAGGTCACATCATTAGTTGAATGATCTGATTGACATGACCCATTCCATTAGCTTAGCACCCGATCGTTTAGTATGTTGCTATTGCTTTCTTCATGACTTATACATGTTCCTATAACTATAAGATTATGCAACTCCCGTTTACCGGAGGAACACTTTGGGTACTACCAAACGTCACAACGTAACTGGGTGATTATAAAGGAGTACTACAGGTGTCTCCAATGGTAGATGTTAGGTTGGCGTATTTCAAGATTAGGGTTTGTCACTCCGATTGTCGGAGAGGTATCTCTGGGCCCTCTCGGTAATACACATCACATAAGCCTTGCAAGCATAATAACTAAGATGTTAGTTATGAGATGATGTATTACGGAACGAGTAAAGAGACTTGCCAGTAACGAGATTGAACTAGGTATTGGAAACCGACGATCGAATCTCGGGCAAGTAACATACCGATGACAAAGGGAACAACGTATGTTGTTATGTGGTCTGACCGATAAAGATCTTCGTAGAATATGTAGGAGCCAATATGGGCATCCAGGTCCCGCTATTGGTTATTGACCGGAGACGTGTCTCGGTCATGTCTACATTGTTCTCGAACCGTAGGTTCCGCACGCTTAACGTTACGATGACAGTTATTATGAGTTTATGCATTTTGATGTACCGAAGGTTGTTCAGAGTCCCGGATGAGATCACGGACATGACGAGGAGTCTCGAAATGGTCGAGACGTAAAGATTGATATATTGGAAGTCTATGTTTGGACATCGGAAGTGTTCCGGGTGAAATCGGGATTTTACCGGATTACCGGGAGGGTTACCGGAACCCCCCGGGAGCCAAATGGGCCTACATGGGCCATTGTGGAAAGGTGAAAGGGGCTGCCAAGGAGGGCTGCGCACCTCCCCCCCTCCCCTAGTCCTATTAGGACTAGGAGAGGTGGCCGGCCACCTCTCTCTCTTTCCCTCTCCCTTTTTCCCAAGGAGTCCTAGTTGGAATAGGATTGGAGGGGGAAGTCCTACTCCCGGTGGGAGTAGGACTCCTCCTGCGCCTCCCCCTCTTTGGCCGGCCAGCCCCCCTCCCTCCAACCTTTATATACAGGGGCAGGGGACACCCCAAGACACACAAGTTGATCCTTGAGACCGTTCCTTAGCCGTGTGCGGTGCCCCCTGCCACCAAATTCCACCTCGATCATACCGTTACAGTGCTTAGGCGAAGCCCTGCGTCGGTAGTACATCAAGATCGTCACCACGCCGTCGTGCTGACGGAACTCTTCCTCGACGCTTTGCTGGATCAGAGCCCGAGGAACGTCATCGAGCTGAACGTGTGCTAAGAACTCGGAGGTGCCGGAGTAACGGTGCTTGGATCGATCGGATCGGGAAGAAGACGTACAACTACTTCCTCTACGTTGTGTGATCGCTTCCGCAGTCGGTCTGCGTTGGTACGTAGACAACACTCTCCCCTCTCGTTGCTGTGCATCACCATGATCTTGCGTGTGCGTAGGAAAATTTTCGAAATTACTGCGTTCTCCAACAGTGGCATCCGAGCCTAGGTTTTTATGGTTTGATGTTATATGCACGAGTAGAACACAAGTGAGTTGTGGGCGATACAAGTCATACTGCCTACCAGCATGTCATACTTTGGTTCGGCGGTATTGTTGGACGAGACGATCCGGACCAACCTTACGCGTACTCTTACGCGAGACCGGTTCCCTCGACGTGCTTTGCACATAGATGGCTTGCGGAAGACTGCCTCTCCAACTTTAGTTGAACCAAGTGTGACTACGCCCGGTCCTTGAGAAGGTTAAAACGGAGTCTATTTGACGAACTATCGTTGTGGTTTTGATGCGTAGGTGAGATGAGTTCTTACTTAAGCCCGTAGCAGCCACGTAAAACTTGCAACAACAAAGTAGAGGACGTCTAACTTGTTTTTGCAGGGCATGTTGTGATGTGATATGGTCAAGGCATGATGCTGATTTTATTGTATGAGATGATCATGTTTTGTAACCGAGTTATCGGCAACTGGCAGGAGCCATATGGTTGTCGCTTTATTGTATGCAATGCAATCGCGATGTAATGCTTTACTTTATTACTAAGCGGTAGTGATAGTCGTAGAAGCATAAGATTGGCGAGACGACAATGATGCTACGATGGAGATCAAGGTGTCGCGCCGGTGACGATGGTGATCATGACGGTGCTTCGGAGATGGAGATCACAAAGCACAAGATGATGATGGCCATATCATATCACTTATATTGATTGCATGTGATGTTTATCCTTTTATGCATCTTATCTTGCTTTGATTGACGGTAGCATTATAAGATGATCTCTCACTAAATTATCAAGAAGTGTTCTCCCTGAGTATGCACCGTTGCAAAAGTTCTTCGTGCTGAGACACCACGTGATGATCGGGTGTGATAGGCTCTACGTTCAAATACAATGGGTGCAAAACAGTTGCACACGCGGAATACTCAGGTTATACTTGACGAGCCAAGCATATACAGATATGGCCTCGGAACACGGAGACCGAAAGGTCGAGCGTGAATCATATAGTAGATATGATCAACATATTGATGTTCACCATTGAAAACTACTCCATCTCACGTGATGATCGGTTATGGTTTAGTTGATTTGGATCACGTGATCACTTAGAGGATTAGAGGGATGTCTATCTAAGTGGGAGTTCTTAAGTAAATTAACTGAACTTAAAAATTATCATGAACTTAGTACCTGATAGTATCTTGCTTGTTTATGTTGATTGTAGATAGATGGCTCGTGCTGTTGTTCCGTTGAATTTTAATGCGTTCCTTGAGAAAGCAAAGTTGAAAGATGATGGTAGCAATTACACGGACTGGGTCCGTAACCTGAGGATTATCCTCATTGCTGCACAGAAGAATTACGTCCTGGAAGCACCGCTGAGTGCCAGGCCTGCTGCAAGAGCAACACCAGAAGTTATGAACGTCTGGCAGAGCAAAGCTGATGACTACTCAATAGTTCAGTGTGCCATGCTTTACGACTTAGAACCGGGACTTCAACGACGTTTTGAACGTCATGGAGCATATGAGATGTTCCAGGAGTTGAAGTTAATATTTCAAGCAAATGCCCGGATTGAGAGATATGAAGTCTCCAATAAGTTCTATAGTTGCAAGATGGAGGAGAACAGTTCTGTCAGTGAGCATATACTCAAAATGTCTGGGTATAATAATCACTTGATTCAATTGGGAGTTACACTTCCGGATGATTGCGTCATTGACAGAATTCTCCAATCACTGCCACCAAGCTGCAAGAGCTTTGTGATGAACTATAATATGCAAGGGATGAACAAGACTATTCCCGAGCTCTTCGCTATGCTGAAAGCTGCGGAGGTAGAAATCAAGAAGGAGCATCAAGTGTTGATGGTTAACAAAACCACTAGTTTCAAGAAAAAGGGCAAAGGGAAGAAGAAAGGGAACTTCAAGAAGAACGGCAAGAAAGTTGCTGCTCAAGAGAAGAAACCCAAGTCTGGACCTAAGCCTGAAACTGAGTGCTTCTACTGCAAGCAGACTGGTCACTGGAAGCGGAACTGCCCCAAGTATTTGGCGGATAAGAAGGATGGCAAGGTGAACAAAGGTATATGTGATATACATGTTATTGATGTGTACCTTACTAATGCTCGCAGTAGCACCTGGGTATTTGATACCGGTTCTGTTGCTAATATTTGCAACTCGAAACAGGGACTACAGAATAAGCGGACACTAGCAAAGGACGAGGTGACGATGCGCGTGGGAAACGGTTCCAAAGTCGATGTGATCGCGGTCGGCACGCTACCTCTACATCTACCTTCGGGATTAATATTAGACCTAAATAATTGTTATTTGGTGCCAGCGTTGAGCATGAACATTATATCTGGATCTTGTTTGATGCGAGACGGTTATTCATTTAAATCAGAGAATAATGGTTGTTCTATTTATATGAGTAATATCTTTTATGGTCATGCACCCTTGAAAAGTGGTCTATTCTTATTGAATCTCGATAGTAGTAATACACATATTCATAATGTTGAAGCCAAAAGATGCAGAGTTGATAATGATAGTGCAACTTATTTGTGGCACTGCCGTTTAGGTCATATCGGTGTAAAGCGCATGAAGAAACTCCATACTGATGGGCTTTTGGAACCACTTGATTATGAATCACTTGGTACTTGCGAACCGTGCCTCATGGGCAAGATGACTAAAACACCGTTCTCCGGTACTATGGAGAGAGCAACAGATTTATTGGAAATCATACATACCGATGTATGTGGTCCGATGAATATTGAGGCTCGTGGCGGATATCGTTATTTTCTCACCTTCACAGATGATTTAAGCAGATATGGGTATATCTACTTAATGAAACATAAGTCTGAAACATTTGAAAAGTTCAAGGAATTTCAGAGTGAAGCTGAAAATCATCGTAACAAGAAAATAAAGTTTCTACGATCTGATCGTGGAGGAGAATATTTGAGTTACGAGTTTGGTGTACATTTGAAAAATTGTGGAATAGTTTCGCAACTCACGCCACCCGGAACACCACAACGTAATGGTGTGTCCGAACGTCGTAATCGTACTTTACTAGATATGGTGCGATCTATGATGTCTCTTACTGATTTATCGCTATCATTTTGGGGTTATGCTTTAGAGACGGCCGCATTCACGTTAAATAGGGCACCATCTAAATCCGTTGAGACGACGCCTTATGAACTGTGGTTTGGCAAGAAACCAAAGTTGTCGTTTCTTAAAGTTTGGGGCTGCGATGCTTATGTGAAAAAGCTTCAACCTGATAAGCTCGAACCCAAATCGGAGAAGTGTGTCTTCATAGGATATCCAAAGGAAACTATTGGATACACCTTCTATCACAGATCCGAAGGCAAGACTTTTGTTGCTAAATTCGGAAACTTTCTTGAGAAGGAGTTTCTCTCGAAAGAAGTGAGTGGGAGGAAAGTAGAACTTGACGAGGTAACTGTACCTACTCCGTTATTGGGAAATAGTACATCACAGAAAACTGTTTCTGTGAGACCTACACCAATAAGAGAGGAAGTTAATGATGATGATCATGAAACTTTAGATCAAGATACTACTGTACCTCGTAGATCAACCAGAGTAAGATCCGCACCAGAGTGGTACGGTAATCCTGTTCTAGAAGTCATGCTACTAGATCATGATGAACCTACGAACTATGAAGAAGCGATGGTGAGCCCAGATTCCGCAAAGTGGCTTGAAGCCATGAAATCTGAGATGGGATCCATGTATGAGAACAAAGTATGGACTTTGGTTGACTTGCCCGATGATCGGCAAGCAATTGAGAATAAATGGATCTTTAAGAAAAAGACTGACGCTGATGGTAATGTTACTGTCTACAAAGCTCGACTTGTCGCAAAAGGTTTTCGACAAGTTCAAGGAGTTGACTACGATGAGACTTTCTCACCCGTAGCGATGCTTAAGTCTGTCAGAATCATGTTAGCAATTGCCGCATTTTATGATTATGAAATTTGGCAAATGGATGTAAAACCGCATTCCTGAATGGATTTCTGGAAGAAGAGTTGTATATGATGCAACCAGAAGGTTTTGTCGATCCAAAGGGAGCTAACAAAGTGTGCAAACTCCAGCGATCCATTTATGGACTGGTGCAAGCATCTCGGAGTTGGAATAAACGCTTTGATAGTGTGATCAAAGCATTTGGGTTTATACAGACTTTTGGAGAAGCCTGTATTTACATGAAAGTGAGTGGGAGCTCTGTAGCATTTCTGATATTATATGTGGATGACATATTACTCATTGGAAATGATATAGAATTTCTGGATAGCATAAAGGGATACTTGAATAAAAGTTTTTTGATGAAAGACCTCGGGGAAGCTGCTTACATATTAGGCATAAAGATCTATAGAGATAGATCAAAACGCTTAATTGGACTTTCACAAAGCACATACCTTGACAAGATTTTGAAGAAGTTCAAAATGGATCAAGCAAAGAAAGGGTTCTTGCCTGTGTTACAAGGTGTGAAGTTGAGTCAGACTCAATGCCCGACCACTGCAGAAGATAGAGAGAAAATGAAAGATGTTCCCTATGCTTCAGCCATAGGCTCTATCATGTATGCAATGCTGTGTACCAGACCTGATGCGTGCCTTGCCATAAGTTTAGCAGGGAGGTACCAAAGTAATCCAGGAGTGGATCACTGGACAGCGGTCAAGAACATCCTGAAATACCTGAAAAGGACTAAGGATATGTTTCTCGTATATGGAGGTGACAAAGAGCTCACCGTAAGAAGTTACGTTGATGCAAGCTTTGACACTGATCCGGACGATTCTAAATCGCAAACCGGATACGTGTTTATTTTAAACGGTGGAGCTGTCAGTTGGTGCAGTTCTAAACAAAGCGTCGTAGCGGGATCTACATGTGAAGCGGAGTACATAGCTGCTTCGGAAGCAGCGAACGAAGGAGTCTGGATGAAGGAGTTCATATCCGATCTAGGTGTCATACCTAGTGCATCGGGTCCAATGAAAATCTTCTGTGACAATACTGGTGCAATTGCCTTGGCAAAGGAATCCAGATTTCACAAAAGAACCAAACACATCAAGAGACGCTTCAACTCCATCCGGGATTTAGTCCAGGTGGGAGACATAGAGATTTGCAAGATACATACGGATCTGAATGTTGCAGACCCGTTGACTAAGCCTCTTCCACGAGCAAAACATGATCAGCACCAAGACTCCATGGGTGTTAGAATAATTACTGTGTAATCTAGATTATTGACTCTAGTGCAAGTGGGAGACTGAAGGAAATATGCCCTAGAGGCAATAATAAAGTTATTATTTATTTCCTTATATCATGATAAATGTTTATTATTCATGCTAGAATTGTATTAACCGGAAACATAATACATGTGTGAATACATAGACCAACAGAGTGTCACTAGTATGCCTCTACTAGACTAGCTCGTTAATCAAAGATGGTTATGTTCCTAACCATGAACAATGAGTTGTTATTTGATTAACGAGGTCACATCATTAGTTGAATGATCTGATTGACATGACCCATTCCATTAGCTTAGCACCCGATCGTTTAGTATGTTGCTATTGCTTTCTTCATGACTTATACATGTTCCTATAACTATAAGATTATGCAACTCCCGTTTACCGGAGGAACACTTTGGGTACTACCAAACGTCACAACGTAACTGGGTGATTATAAAGGAGTACTACAGGTGTCTCCAATGGTAGATGTTGGGTTGGCGTATTTCAAGATTAGGGTTTGTCACTCCGATTGTCGGAGAGGTATCTCCGGGCCCTCTCGGTAATACACATCACATAAGCCTTGCAAGCATAATAACTAAGATGTTAGTTATGAGATGATGTATTACGGAACGAGTAAAGAGACTTGCCAGTAACGAGATTGAACTAGGTATTGGATACCGACGATCGAATCTCGGGCAAGTAACATACCGATGACAAAGGGAACAACGTATGTTGTTATGCGGTCTGACCGATAAAGATCTTCGTAGAATATGTAGGAGCCAATATGGGCATCCAGGTCCCGCTATTGGTTATTGACCGGAGACGTGTCTCGGTCATGTCTACATTGTTCTCGAACCGTAGGGTCCGCACGCTTAACGTTACGATGACAGTTATTATGAGTTTATGCATTTTGATGTACCGAAGGTTATTCGGAGTCCCGGATGAGATCACGGACATGAAGAGGAGTCTCGAAATGGTCGAGACGTAAAGATTGATATATTGGAAGTCTATGTTTGGACATCGGAAGTGTTCCGAGTGAAATTGGGATTTTACCGGATTACGAGGAGGGTTACCGGAACCCCCCGGGAGCCAAATGGGCCTACATGGGCCATTGTGGAAAGGTGAAAGGGGCTGCCAAGGAGGGCTGCGCACCTCCCCCCTCCCCTAGTCCTATTAGGACTAGGAGAGGTGGCCGGCCACCTCTCTCTCTTTCCCTCTCCCTTTTTCCCAAGGAGTCCTAGTTGGAATAGGATTGGAGGGGGAAGTCCTACTCCCGGTGGGAGTAGGACTCCTCCTGCGCCTCCCCCTCTTTGGCCGGCCAGCCCCCCTCCCTCCAACCTTTATATACAGGGGCAGGGGACACCCCAAGACACACAAGTTGATCCTTGAGATCGTTCCTTAGCCGTGTGCGGTGCCCCCTGCCACCAAATTCCACCTCGATCATACCGTTACAGTGCTTAGGCGAAGCCCTGCGTCGGTAGTACATCAAGATCGTCACCACGCCGTCGTGCTGACGGAACTCTTCCTCGACGCTTTGCTGGATCGGAGCCCGAGGAACGTCATCGAGCTGAACGTGTGCTAAGAACTCGGAGGTGCCGGAGTAACGGTGCTTGGATCGATCGGATCGGGAAGAAGACGTACGACTACTTCCTCTATGTTGTGTGATCGCTTCCGCAGTCGGTCTGCGTTGGTACGTAGACAACACTCTCCCCTCTCGTTGCTGTGCATCACCATGATCTTGCGTGTGCGTAGGAAAATTTTCAAAATTACTGCGTTCCCCAACAGGGTCCGCCGTGTTTTGCCCCCCGCATCCGAGATGAGCCCTTCCCCAAAGGGCTCACGCTCCCTAGAGACACACCCAAGTACACCGGCTCCGTGAAGCCGGAGGACTGGCTGGTCGACTACTCCACGGCCGTCAGCATAGCATACGGCAACAAGCATGTTGCTGTGAAGTACATTCCACTCATGCTCTAGGGACACGGCCCGGACGTGGCTGAACAGCTTAAGGCCCCGCAGCATCAACAGTTGGGTCGACTTCACCGACGCCTTCGTCCGCAACTTCAACAGCACGTACAAGCGACCTCCCAAACCCCGCCAGCTCTTCTTGTGCGTGCAAGGCCCCAGCGAGTCAACTCGTGACCACCAAGCGCGCTGGGCCGAGCTCCGCAACTCTTGCGAGGGCGTGCACGAGGTGCAGGCTATTGAGTACTTCACTGCAGGATGCCGAGAGGGCACCCTCCTCAAGCACAGGCTTCTCTGCGATGAGCCGGAAACCCTCGACGAGCTGTTGATCATAGCAGACAAATACTCCACGGACGATTCCTCCATGAAGACGGAGATTCAAGTCAGCGCAACCGGCAAAGTGGCTCCTCAGGCTCCCTGAACCCCAGCCGGAGACACCAGTCGGCGTCAACAGCAGAATGACCACAAGCGTAAAGCCCCCCCACCGACTTCCACCAGTCGGCAGGTGGCAACAGTTGAAGACCAACAGTCGGAATGGCAGCCTCCGCTCAGACGACAGAAGGGCGGCAAGTCCAACTGGCAGCCGGCTTTCTCGTATGAGCAGACTCTAGATGGACCCTGCAAGTTCCACAGTGGCGCGAAGCCGTCCAACCACACAACTCGGAAATGCCACTGGCTCACCAGGATCGCAAAGGGAGACAACCTTTTGCCTCCCCCACCTGCTGGGCAGCCGCCTCCCCCTCCGCCCAAGCAGCCGGCGGTCAGACCAGTCGGCGCAATGCAAGACGAGTACCCACAAGAGCAGGGAGCATACGTCGTGTTCACCAGTGTGGCCGACGATCGACGCAACAGATGGCTGCAGCGGCAGGAGGTGAATGCAGTAACTTCTGACACACCGGAGTTCATGCACTGGTCTGAGAAGCCCATCAGCTGGAGTCGGGCTGACCACCCCGAAGTAATTCCCAGACCCGGCTCCTATGCTTTGGTTTTGGACGCCACCTTTGCCACGGACAAGCGAGATGCTCGTTTTTCCAGAGTCCTGATAGACGGCGGCAGCAGCATCAACATCTTGTACAAAGACACCATGGAGAAGTTGGGAATCAGGCAGAGGCAACTGCAGTCCAGCCGGACGGTGTTCCACGACATAGTCCCTGGCCTTTCCTGCTCGCCAATCAGCAAGATCTTGATCGATGTCCTCTTTGGAGACAAAGATCATTTCTGCCGTGAGTCAATATGGTTCGAGGTGGTGGACCTAGAGAGCCCATACCATGCAGTGCTTGGCCGTCCAGCCCTGGCCAAGTTCATGGCCGTCCCCCACTATGCCTACCTCAAGATGAAGATGCCGAGTTCCAAAGGGATTCTGACCATAACTGGCGACTACAAGAAGTCGTCCGCCTGCGCATCAGAGAGCAGTCGGTTGGCCGAGTCCCTCGTGATCGCAGCTGAGAAGCGGTTGCTAGATCGAGTTGTCGCGATGGCAAGCAAGCACCCAGAGATGTCGCCTGATCCCAAAGAGTCGGAAGTTGAGTGCTTGTTCAAGCCGGCCAAGGAAACAAAGAAGATACCTTTGGATCCGGAGCACCCAGAGAGGTACGTTGTCATAGGCGCCCACCTCAACAGCAAATAGGAAGGCGAGCTCGTCGATTTCCTCCGTGAGAATCGAGACATTTTCGCATGCCCCCCCCCAAGGACATGCCAGGTGTCCCAACAGAATTCGCCGAGCACAAATTACACGTCCGATCTGATGCCAAACCAGTCAGACAACCTTTACGCCGCTTGTCAGAAGAGAAGAGGAGAGTTGTTGGAGAAGAGATAGCCCTGCTGTTCGCAGCCGGCTTCCTCATGGAAGTATTCTTCCCAGAATGGCTGGCCAACCCGGTTTTGGTACTAAAGAAGAACAAGCAGTGGCGAATGTGTATTGACTACACAAGCCTCAACAAAGCATGCCCCAAGGACCCGTTCGCCTTGCCAAGGATCGACCAAGTGATAGACTCCATAGCCGGATGCGAGCTGTTGAGTTTCTTGGATGCATATTCAGGGTATCACCAGATCAAGTTAAACCCAGCCGACAGACTGAAGACTGCCTTCATCACGCCGTTTGGAGCTTTCTGCTACCTTACCATGACGTTCGGCTTGAGGAACGCCGGCGCCACCTTCCAACGATGCATGCAGAAGTGTCTCCTCAAGCAGCTTGGCAGAAATGCTCACGTCTACGTGGATGATGTGGTGGTAAAGACGGAGAAGCATGGAACACTGCTGGAAGACCTCAAGGAGACCTTCAACAACTTGCGCCGATTTCAGAACAAGCTCAACCCAGAGAAATGCGTCTTCGGAGTACTAGCCGGCCAACTCCTTGGTTTCCTGGTCTTCGAACGCGGCATAGAATGCAACCCTCTGAAGATCAAGGCAATTGAAAGGATGGAGGTACCCAGCCGACTACTGGACGTACAAAATTCACCGGCTGTTTGGCGTCCATCAGCCGATTCATCAGTCGGCTGGGCGAGAAGGCCCTCCCCCTGTACCAGCTCATGAAGAAGACCACTTTTTTCGAGTGGAACCACAAGGCGGATGAAGCATTTGTCCAACTAAAAAAGATGCTGGCGACTCCACCTGTTATGGCGGCTCCGACTCCTAAGGAGCCCATGCTCCTCTACATCGCTGCCACCAGCCGAGTGGTCAGCACAGTCATTGTAGTAGAACGCAAGGAGGAAGGCAAAGCACTACCAGATTAGAGACCGATATATTATTTGAGTGAAGTACTGTCGACCTCCAAGCAAAACTACCCCACTACTAGAAGATGTGCTATGGTGTGCATTTTGCCGCCAAGAAATTGAAGCCTTACTTCCAAGAGCATCCAATCACTATGGTCTGCACAGCTCCTCAAGCCGAGATCATCGGCAGCCGAGACGCTTCGGGACAAGTGGCCAAGTGGGCCATAGATTTTCCCCCCTACACCATCTACTACCAACCTCGCACTGCCATCAAGTCACAAGCGCTGGCCGACTTCCTCGTCGACTGGGCCGAAACCCAGTATCTACCACCAGCGCCCGACTCCACCCATTGGCGAATGCACTTCGATGGCTCCAAGATGTGCACTGGCTTGGGAGCCGGCATCGTCCTCACCTCTCCCAAGGGCGACAAGCTCAAGTATGTGTTGCAAATCCATTTTGCCGCCTCCAACAACGTCGCCGAGTACGAGGCACTCATTCACGGGCTCCGGCTAGCCAAAGAGCTCGGCATTCGCCAGATCCTGTGTTATGGTGACTCCGACTTGGTGGTCCAACAGTCGTTAGGCGATTGGGATGCCAAGGACGCAAACATGGCAAGCTACTGCTTCCTCATACAACAACTCAGTGGGTATTTCGAGGGATGCGAGTTTCTCCATGTACCAAGAAACGACAACGACCAAGCAGATGCCCTGGCACGAATCGGCTCCACCCGTTAGGCGATACCGTCTGGCGTCGCCCTCCAGCGCATCCTCAAGCCGTCAGTCAAACCATCACTGGAGTCAGACTCCATCTTCGTGTTGGCTCCTCCTAAAGTAGTCGGATCCGACCCAAGAGCCCCCACAGACGGCTTCCGGCAGGCGGCGCGGGGATCGTGGCAGTCGCACCCGGCCCGGGGAGTACGGAGCCCGGCCCGGAGACTTCGGAGCCCGGCCCAGGGACTGCGCCATTCTGCCCAGGGGCTTCATCAACGCAGCAAGCGGCTGCCGACTCCAACCCGCCACCTCCCGGCCCAGCCGCCCTCGTCCAAGTCACAGTCTTGGCAGTTGCAGAAATTGTAGCACCTTCATGGGCCCAGCCCATCCTCAAAATCTTGGTGAACAAAGAGCTGCCAGCCGATGAGATCTCGACTCGGCAAGTACAACGTCGGGCGGCAGCGTACGCCATCATCAATAGAGAGCTCGTAAGGCACAGCGTCACTGGTATTCACCAGCGGTGTGTGGAGCCAGAGCAAGGCCAGGCAATCCTCAAAGACATCCATCAAGGTGAATGTGTCCATCACGCGGCTTCAAGAGCACTCGTCGCCAAAGCTTTCCACCATGGTTTCTTCTGGCCGACTGCTCTTGAAGACGCCAAATCTCTACTCCAAAAAATGCAAGGGGTGCCAGAAGTTCCGCTCTAAGCCTCATCCGCCGGCTTTGGCACTCAAAACTATTCCTATTGCCTGGCCCTTTGCTGTTTGGGGCCTGGGCATGGTCGGACCATTCAAGACGGCGCGAGATGGTTTGACTCATTTAGTTGTTGCAGTGGACAAGTTCACCAAGTGGATAGAAGCAAAGCCAATCAAGAGTTTGAATGGTCCGACTGCTGTGAGCTTCATCTCCGACATCACAATTCGGTACGGCATACCGCACAACATCATCACCGATAACGACACAAACTTTGCCAAGGGTGCCTTGGCCCGTTTATGCGTGACGCAGGGCATTCGACTGGACTTAGCATCCATTGCCCATGCGCAGTCCAATGGCCAAGTAGAGCGAGCAAATGGCCTAATCCTGTACGGCATCAAGCCCCGGCTGGTCGAGCCTCTGGAGCGCTCGGCAGACTGCTGGCTTGATGAGTTGCCAGCCGTCCTCTGGAGCATGCGCACGACTCCAAACAAGTCAACCGACTTCACGCCCTTCTTCCTCGTCTACGGTGCTGAAGCCGTCATCCCAACAGACATAGAGTTCGACTCCCCTCGAGTCACCATGTACACCGAGGAGGAAGCAGAGGAAGCATGTCAAGATGGCGTTGATCTGCTGGAAGAGGGCCGGCTGTTGGCACTCAGCTGGTCCAGCATCTACCAGAAGAGCCTACGCCGATACTACAATCGGAAGGTCAAGCCACAGTCTTTCCAAGAAGGAGACCTTGTGCTTCGGCTGATTTAGCGAACAGCTGGCCAGCTTAAGCTCTCAGCACCTTGGGAAGGCCCCTTCATCATCAGCAAGGTGTTGGGCAATGACTCCTACTACCTGATCAACGCTCAGAAGCCCTGAGCGTGCAAAAGGGACGACTCCGGCAAAGAGATGGAGCGGCCATGGAATGCAAATATCCTCTGAAGATTTTACAGTTAATGCAGTATGTATCACGCTACCTTTTGTATTAAAGTACGAAGACTTCGGGCCCCTCAAGAAGATCTCGGGGACTGCCTTCTTTTATCTATATGATAAAGAGTTATGCCTATGAATATGTTATTCTTTACCACTTGGCACCGGGTTCGACTAGTCGGCCCGGGGACTTGCCGTCTCGAGCTATGAAATGGCTTCCTGTAGCCGAACAAGTAGTGTGTGGCACTCAAGCCGTCTCTTGTTAGAAGCCGCAGATCGCAGAGCGACTGACTAGCAAGCAGGAGTAAGGTAGAATGGGTGTCCATATGAAAAATGGCTAAGGACTCAAAGCATGCACATAGCTCAAGCCGGTTTCTAGCCTTTTGCAACCAACTCTTGGGCAGCCGGCTCGTCGTTTTCTAAATTAACTTGCTAAAAACTCTAAACGGCTAAGTACTTGCCTCCCAAAGAAGCCAAGTATTTGATCTAGCGGCAGCCCGCAGAGCGGCTGACCGACTAGCCAAACAGCAACCAAGGGAAGGCAGCAAAGGAAAAAGCCAAAGAGCAATAAGCAAGAAGAGATAGAACACGGATAAATATTTACATAGAAAGGCCCTTGGCCGAATCATCAAATAGGAGTTCAGGATACACCCACACCCAGTGGGTGGAATTGTGCAAAATAACAAGTTCATTAAGACTACTAAGCAGGTAAAACAAAGATAAAGTGGCAGCCTAGGAAGCCGCGGATGGACTCGGAGGACCAGAGGGGTCGGCGGTGCCAGTTGGCAGGGCAGCCGGCGGGTTGGTCTCCGCCTGATCACCCCTGGCGACAGCTGGCTTAGTTGAGTGTGGCTCGTTGCTAGAGGCGCGGTCGGGCTGGGGCTGGCCGTCTGCCTCGACCTCTGGTGCCTCATCCTCGTCTCCTTCCTCCTCCTCGCCTTCCTCTTCGCCACTGGAGTTGATCACCTCCGCCAAGTCCTCGCCGTTGTCCAGGTTCAGCCCGAACCACTACGGCGGTGCCTCCTCGCCGTTCTCAGCCCACTCGGGGACGAAGACACTGGTGTCGGTGTACTCAACAATCGATGCGGCGCGCCTGACAAGATCGTCCTCCACCGTTGCCAGCTCCGCCTGAGCTTCCAGCCGGAACGTGGCTAACTGGGCTAAACTCAGCCCAGGATACCACGCCTTGGCGAATTCCAAGGCCCGGCGGGCTCCAGCCCGGGCTGCGGAACCCTTCCAGGCCTCAAGACGGTCGGCTACCACCTCCAACTAGTCGGCAGTCCGACTGGGGTGCGTGGCGCCTGCATGTCCGGCCACAGGGCGGCAATCGCCTGGGCGCCGACACGTTGAAGCCGGCGCAGCATCCGATGGACTGGCCGAAGACAGGCCTCGATGCTTAGAATCTACTAGTTGAGAGTTTGGGGGGCGTCGGCAGCGACCTGTGCGCCGTCCGTCCTCCGTGCTTCACGGTCAGCCTTGATGGCTTGATTGGCGGCATCAGAATGGTCGGGGAAGAAGTTTGCTAAGGAAGAAGAGAAAAGAAACAAAGTTAAAAATTTAAGGCCGACTCAACTAGCAGTCGGCAGCCCGGAAAAGGAAACAAGTCAAAGCTCACCATCGACAAGATCTTAGATTGCTTGGAAGCCAGAGACCAGTGTCGCCTCCTTGCCAGTCCAGGAGGAGCGCTCGAACGCAAATTCAGTGAGAAGGGCGGTATCCTTGTCCTCTGCCTCCTTCTGGGCCCTCTGGAGCAGCTCCTTCTGCTCTGCCAGCTGCATAGCCAACCGGTCGCGCTCCTCCGTCAGCCGGCGACACTCCTCCTCCCTGACACGCAGCGCGGTTTTGACTTCGCCCAGTTGCTGCTGAAGGGCGGCGTTGGCCTCTAAAAAAGGAGGGGGAGGGATTTCAGTCGTCAGCAAAGAAGAAAGGTCGCCGGGGAGATCCGGCCCGACTGCTCAGGAGTCAGCCCAAATCTCGGGGACTACAACCCGCGGGTGCGCCAGCGCGCCCCCACAGAGAAAGATGAAAACTCACCCCGGCTGTCCGACAAGTCGGCGGTCCGCTTGGCTAGCTCCTCAACATTAGCGTTGAAGGAGGTCACACAAAGATTGTGGTAATCCTGCATCAAAATTTCAGAAAAAGCGTTGGTACTTGGAAGTCGCCGATTAGAGTTCCGAGCCGCCTGCTCAGCAGCCGGCCCGAAACTCGGGGACTACACCTAGTGGGTGCGGTGGCGCGCCCCCACAAAGAAAAAATAAGGAAGCAAAGCAAAGAAAGGATGCGTACCCGGATGGCCGTTCATGACGCTAGGTATGCCTTAGTGCACTCCTTGATGGCATCTACCTCGGCCCGGAGCTTAGCATGGACGTCCAAGAGCGTCCGGTTCAACGGGCCCATCCCGCCTCCCCGCACCCACCCGGTGGGCACAGTGCTCGACACCTCGGTGTCCGGGATCGAGGAGCTCGCAGCGCCGGTCTCCAGAGGACGCGGTGCTGAGGCCGCCTTTGCGAGACGGCGGCACATCTACATACTGACCTCAAGGGCCAGGCCCATCACTGCTGCGCCTCTAGTTGGCGGCACTGGCAGATCCGCCGGTTGTCCACCTGGCGCGCCTCCGGAGGGTGGCGGTGACGGCACAATGACCTCCGGCGTAGCGGTGACGTCAGCGTCCCTCTGCATGACCGGGTTCTCGTCGCCGGCTTCTCCAGTCTGCATCGAGAACTCCGGTGGCGGCGGTGCAGAGTTCAAGGGGACGAAAAACACCGCTGACTGGCGGCGTGCAGCTTCCTCTACACGCTTCTTCTCCGCATCGGCGGCCTCACCCTCTGCCAGCTTCTTCAGGGCGGCGGCCTCCGCCTTGTCGGCTTCCGCTTTCTTCAAACGGGCTGCTTCCCGCTCCTCATGCACATCCCGCGCGTTTCGCTTTGTCGCCTCCCGAAGGTCGGCGGCGGGGTCAACCCACCGGGTGGTGGAGGAGGTCTCTGCCGACTTCACGACGGAGCCGACGGCCGACTTCTCAAGAGATAGAGGGGCCCTAAAAGCCGGAAAACAAAGTGAAGAAATTTCAGACAGACTCAATAAAGAAATACGAAGGTACGAAGGGAGGTGGTGCTTATGCTGAAATAAGCTGTGGCGTCTTCACCACCTTGCGGAAGCGGTTGGCCTTTGCGGCCGCCTCGTCCCGCTTGGTCGCCGCGGCTGAGCCCTTGGGCTTCTTCGGCCGGCTACCAAACAGGCTCGCCCCGGCCCTGCGCTTCTTGCGGCCGCCTTGTGCGTCCGGCGGAGCTGACGAGCCCGCGCCCGACTAGCCGGCTCCTGGCCGGTGGCGTGGGATGACCTCCTCGTCATCATCGGTCCAGTCCTCGAGACTGGCCCCAAGTCTCGGGCAGCCCGCTGCGCCGCCTCCTCCCTCGGCGTCGTCCGCCAGGGCCGCCGCCCCAGGTCGGGGTCGTCTACATCGCTCTCCGCTCGGTCAGGGAGGAATTCACGGTCCGGCCCTGTGGTGCCGGCTGCTGGCTGGTGGAGGGGGTTCTGACCAAAGCCGGCTGGTCAGATCGGACAAAATGGACTCGGCAACGAAGAAGTCAGAGAGAAAGAGAAAAAGAAAACGAGACACCAGAGGCGGAGGGGCGGCACGTGAATACGGCTCCTTGCCGAACTGCCACTCTTCGTTGAGGTTGCGGCTCGCAAGGTAGTTCACCATGTAGGCTACCTCCTCGTGAGGCAACTCCTTGGTGCACATTCGGCTCGGGTCTCGGTGCCCGCTCATTTGACAGATCATGTGGGGCGACTTTGGAGGGGCAGCACTCGGCGCGCCACGAAGGCAGCCAGCAAGTCTGGCCCGGTTAGGCCCTCCGACTGCGCCACTAATCGAAGCCGCGCAATGGCGCCAGCTCCCGTAGGCGTCAACGTCCAGACCCGGTGCGACCAGTTGGGCTGCCTCCCAGCTGGTGGGCTGGCTACGTAGGCCGGCAGGTTGATCCAGTCGCCCTCCGCGAAGACGTTCTTCACGTAGAAGTACGACCGCTGCCACATCTTCACCGACTTGATCAGCTTGATGGAGGGAAACGGGTTGTCGGCCCCCAACCTCCGCACGGCGATGAACGCGCCGCACTGAGCCGGCACGCCCGCGGCTTGGGTGCCGAGCTTGGAGTAGAAGAACTCCCCCCAGAGCTCCAGGGTGGGGAGAACGCCAATGAAGCCCTCGCACAGGGTGATGAAGGCGGATAGCAGCACCACCGTGTTGGCGGTGAGGTGGTGCGGCTGGAGTCTGTAGAACTCAAGGAAGGAGCGGAAGAAGTTGCTCGCCGGCAGGCCCAGGCCGCGCAGGCAGTGCGAGCGGAAGACGACCCGCTTGTCCTCCTGCGGCGCCGGCGAGATTTCCTCCCGTGGCGCGAGACGAACCCGAACGAGGTCCTCGCCGGGCAACCGACGCGTCTTGCGGAGGAAATCAACGTCATCGTCGTTGACCTCCGAACTATCCCAGGTGCCGGAATGCACCGTAGGGGGCATGACGGCGGAGGAAGAGCTCATCGTGAGCAGATTTCCGCAGCGGTCGACGTAGCTTGAGGTGCGGCGGGGAGGGGGGGGAGAAGAAGAAGCAGTGGGGAGGTGGGACGCGCGTGCTCCGCCGTCTCCCCTCCTCCCCTACTTATAGCCTAGTGGGCTGCGAAGCCGAGGGGGCAGTTGTGGGATTTACTGTGCCCACTACTCCACGCCCCCACGTTTATCACGCAAAGTTACTCCGTGCGGTACTTCCGTGGGAACCTCAACCGCCCCCACGGCCGCAGCAAATCCGCTCGCGTGCCGAGGCGTGGTAGTGGCAGGCCCCGCCTGCAGACATGTCCCATCTCGCGGATGGGTAGGCGGGCTGGCCCGGCCACTGGTTGCCACATGGCGCGCACGGAGTGGTGGCGGTCAGGAAGCTTAGCTCACACGCTACTGAGTTCCTGCCGGGGGATACGAAAGCATTTTTGGACAAGTCAAAGCCAGGCGACTCTGACTCCTACCAGTTGGCCCGGCAGAAGTCAAATGAGGTCTCACCTCAAGCACTCGGAGAAAGAAACTGCCGAGGCTCCTCGGCTGATCGTCCGCGGTGCCTCACCAGCTTCGGGGACTACTGTCGGAGTAATGGGCCACGGGTAGGCTAACCCGAGGCCCAGAACCTTTCAAGACATTGGGGCTGACTGCGCCCCTCAAGACACCAGGATGGAGAGTCACCTTCCAGAGGCCGGCTAGAGGAGCGGCCGAGTCCTGGAGGCGAGGTCAAGAAGGGCGGACTCCTGCCTAGCGGCTCCTAGAGAAGCCGGACACGGGGAGTCGGCCCACGACACCAACAAAGCCCATGCCCTCATAAGGGGGGATGGGACGGGAGTGACAACAGTAAAGCCCACTCCCTCCCCTTATCATGGGATGGCTAGGCCACAGTGCGCCGTACCAGCGGAGATCTCCGTCCGTCGAGGCATTGTTGTCGTGCCATCCCTGACATCAGCAACAGTGGGCAGAGTCTTGCACCCATGTCGGCCTATCGGTATGAACCATGGATGATGGGCCCTACTGGTCAGCAAGAGTCCAGAAGATGGCAGAGCGCCACCAGTCGGACCCGAAGGGAGCCGGCCCCCGGAAGTCAGCTTGCCCTTCCCACGGGTCCCACGTGCCATTAACTAGACGAGACGGGGAGTGGCTACAGTAATCGCCCGCCAGGTAGCAGGGCTGTAGCCACGACCCCATGACCAAGCCTGCGTCGTTAGAGGCACGGCTATAGTAATCGGCAGCCGGCAAGACCCGCAAGTGGCGGGTACGGCCTGTTGGCTCCGTTCCAGACCAGTCGGCGGGGCCCACCAGCTTGGGGGCCCCAGCAGTCAGCATGGAGGCCGGCAAGCGAAGAGACTGACGGCTGGGCCCTGCGCCTAGTCAGTTTACCATCGTACCACTGGCGGGTAGGTCTATATAAACCCCCTAGGGCACCCATGCAAAGGGTTCCGATCCATTAGAACTAGACCAGACCTTAGAGAAGGGGGAGAGCTGGCCTAGTCTCCTCCTGCCCACAGATACAGCTCGAGGAGCACCATTGTACTCACTTTTGCCTTAGTGATCATGCGGAGACCCCGCAGAGCAGGACTAGGGGTGTTATCTCCTAGGAGAGCCCCGAACCTGGGTAAAGTCCGCCGGCGTTCATGTCTACGCCTCATCCCGTTTCCAGGCACCGGCGACATTCTACTCGCCCCCACCATTATAAGCCATCTATTGGCATATGTCGCACCCAGCCCCCGACAGGTTGTCAATCCCTCCAAGGTCACTTATGAGAGTGAGTTCTGATAGATATGATAACATAATATTTTTGGTATTTTTGTGATAAAGATGCAAAGTAAAAAGCAAAGGAAATAACTAACTATTGGAAGATTAATATGATGAAGATAGACCCGGGGGCCATAGGTTTCACTAGTGGCTTCTCTCAAGAGCATACGTATTTCACGGTGGGTGAACGAATTACTGTTGAGTAATTGACAGAATTGAGCATAGTTATGAGAATATCTAGGTATGATCATGTATATAGGCATCACGTCCGAGACAAGTAGACCGACTCCTGCCTGCATCTACTACTATTACTCCACTCATCGACCGCTATCCTGCATGCATCTAGAGTATTAAGTTCATGAAAATAGAGTAACGCCTTAAGCAAGAGGACATGATGTAGAGGGTTAAATTCATGTAATATGATAAAAAACAATCTTGTTATCCTCGGTGGAAACAATACAATACGTGCCTTGCTGGCCCTACTGTCACTGGGAAAGGACACCGCAAGATTGAACCCAAAGCTAAACACTTCTCCCATTGCAAGAAACATCAATCTAGTAGGCCAAACCAAACTGATAACTCGAAGAGACTTGTAAAGATAACCAATCATACATAAAAGAATTCAGAGAAGATTAAAATATTGTTCATAGATAATCTTGATCATAAACCCACAATTCATCGGTCTCAACAAACACACGGCAAAAAGAAGATTACATCGAATAGATCTCCACAAGAGAGGGGGAGAACATTGTATTGAGATCCAAAAATAGAGAAGAATCCATCTAGCTAATAACTATGGACCCGAAGGTCTGAGGTAAACTATTCACACTTCATCGGAGAGGCTATGGTGTTGATGTAGAAGCCCTTCGTGATGGATGCCCCCTCTGGCGGAGCTCCGGAACAGGCCCCAAGATGGGATCTCGTGGACACAGAGGTTGCGGCAGTGGAATTAGGTTTTTGGCTCTGTATCTGATCGTTTGGGGGTATGTAGGTATATATAGGAGGAAGGAGTATGTCGATGGAGCAACAGGGGGCCCACGAGGGTGGAGGGCGCGCTTGGTGGGCAGGCGCGCCCCCTACCTCGTGGCTTCCTCCTTTGTTTGTTGATGTAGGGTCCAAGTCTCCTGGATCTTGTTCGTTCCAAAAATCACGTTCCCGAAGGTTTCATTCCGTTTGGACTCCGTTTGATATTCCTTTTCTTCGAAACCCTAAAATAGGCAAAAAAAAAGCAATTCTGGCCCGGGCCTCCGGTTAATAGGTTAGTCCCAAAAATAATATACAAGTGGATAATAAAGCCCAATAATGTCCAAAACAGTATATAATATAGCATGGAGCAATCAAAAATTATAGATACGTTGGAGACGTATCAAGCATCCCCAAGCTTAATTCCTGCTCGTCCTCGAGTAGGTAAATGATAAAAAAGATAATTTTTGATGTGAAGTGCTACTTGGCATAATTTTGATGTAATTCTTCTTAATTGTGGTATGAATATTCAGATCCAAAAGATTCAAGATAAAAGGTTAATATTGACATAAAAATAATAATACTTCAAGCATACTAACAAAGCAATCATATCTTCTCAAAATAACATGGCCAGAGAAAGTTATCCCTACAAAATCATATAGTCTGGCTATGCTCTATCTTCACCACACAAAGTATTTAAATCATGCACAACCCCGATGACAAGCCAAGCAATTGTTTCATACTTTTGACATTCTCAAAACTTTTTCAATCTTCACGCAATACACGAGCGTGAGCCATGGATATAACACTATAGGTGGAATAGAATGGTGGTTGTGGGGAAGACAAAAAGGGAGAAGATAGTCTCACATCAAGTAGGCATATCAACGGGCTATGGAGATTCCCATCAATAGATAAAAATGTGAGTGAGTAGGGATTTCCATGCAACAGATGCACTAGAGCTATAAGTATATGAAAGCTCAGCAAAAGAAACTAAGTGGGTGTGCATCCAACTTGCTTGCTCGTGAAGACATAGGGCATTTTGAGGAAGCCCATCATTGGAATATAAAAGCCAAGTTCTATAATGAAAAATTCCCACTAGTATATGAAAGTGACGAAATGAGGGACTCTCTATCATGAATATCATGGTGCTACTTTGAAGCACAAGTGTGGTAAAAGGATAGTAGCATTGCCCCTTCTCTCTCTTTCTCTCATTTTTTGGGCCTTTTCTCCTTTTTATGGCCTCTTTTCTTCCCCTTTTTTAATTATTCTTTTATTTTTTGTCCGAAGTCTCATCCCGACTTGTGGGGGAATCATAGTCTGCATCATCCTTTCCTCACTGGGACAATGCTCTAATAATGATGATCATCACACTTTTATTTTCTTACAACTCAACAATTACAACTCGATACTTAGAACAAAATATGACTCTATATGAATGCCTCCGGCGGTGTACCGGGATATGCAATGACTCATGAGTGACATGTATGAAAGAATTATGAATGGTGGCTTTGCCACAAATACAATGTCAACTACATGATCATGCAAGGCAATATGACAATGATGGAGTGTGTCATAATAAACGGAACAGTGGAAAGTTGCATGGCAATATATCTCGGAATGGCTATGGAAATGCCATAATAGGTAGGTATGGTGGATGTTTTGAGGAAGGTATATGGTGGGTGTATGATACTGGCGAAAGGTGTGCGATATAAGAGAGGCTCGCAATGGTGGAAGGGTGAGAAAAGTGCGTATAATCCATGGACTCAACATTAGTCATAAAGAACTCATATACTTATTGCAAAAATCTACAAGTTGTCAAAGCAAAGTATTACGCGCATGCTCCTAGGGGGATAGATTGGTAGGAAAATACCATCGCTCGTCCCCGACCGCCACTCATAAGGAAGACAATCAATAAATAAATCATGCTCCGACATCATCACATAACGGTTCACCATACGTGCATGCTACGGGCATCACAAACTTTAACACAAGTATTTCTCAAATTCACAACTACTCAACTAGCACAACTTTAATATCACCATCTTCATATCTCAAAACAATTATCAAGCATCAAACTTCTCATAGCATTCAACACACTCATAAGAAAGTTTTTACTATTCTTGAATACCAAGCATATTAGGATTACTTAAGAAAATTGAAGACTATCAAAATAATCTAAGTGAAGCATGAGATATCAATAGTTTCTATAAAACAAATCCACCACCATGCTCTACAAGATATAAGTGAAGTACTAGAGCAAAACTATATAACTCAAAAGATATAAGCGAAGCACATAGAGTATTCTAACAAATTCCAAACATGTATGGCTCTCTCAAAAGGTGTGTACAGGAAGGATGATTGTGGTAAACTAACAAATAAAGACTCAAATCATACAAGATGCTCCAAGCAAAACACATATCATGTGGTGAATAAAAATATAGCTCCAAGTAAAGTTACCGATAGAAGTAGACGAAAGAGGGGATGCCTTCCGGGGCATCCCCAAGCTTTGGCTTTTAGGTGTCCTTAGATTATCTTGGGGGTGCCATGGGAATCCCCAAGCTTAGGCTCTTGCAACTCCTTGTTCCATAATCCATCAAATCTTTACCCAAAACTTGAAAACTTCACAACACAAAACTTAAAGTAGAAAATCTCGTGAGCTCTGTTAGCGAAAGAAAACAAAAGACCACTTCAAGGTACTGTAATGAACTCATTATTTATTTATATTGGTGTTAAACCTACTGTATTAAAACTTCTCTATGGTTTATAAACTATTTTACTAGCCATAGAGTCATCAAAATAAGCAAACAACACACGAAAAACAGAATATGTCAAAAACAGAACAGTCTGTAGTAATCTGTAGCTAGCGCAATATCTGGAACCCCAAAAATTCTAAAATAAATTGCTGGACGTGAGGAATTTATCTATTAATCATCTGCAAAAATAAATTAACTAAATAGCACTTTCCACATAAAAATGGCAGCAGTTCTCGTGAGCGCTAAAGTTTCTGTTTTTTACAGCAAGATATCAAGACTTTCCCCAAGTCTTCCCAACGGTTCTATTTGGCACAAACACAAATTAAACACAAAAAACACAACCAAAACAGTGGCTAGGTAAATTATTTATTACTAAACAGGAGCAAAAAGCAAGTAATAAAAATAAAATTGGGTTGCCTCGCAACAAGCGCTATCGTTTAACGCCCCTAGCTAGGCATAAAAAGCAAGGATAGATCTAGGTATTGCCATCTTTGGTAGGCAATCCATAAGTGGCTCTCATAATAGATTCATCAGGTAATTTAATTTTGTTTCTAGGAAACTGTTCCATGCCTTTCCTTAATGGAAATTGGAATCTAATATTTCCTTCCTTCATATCAACAATTGCACCAATCGTTCTAAGGAAAGGTCTACCAAGAATAATAGGACATGAAGGATTGCAATCTATGTCAAGAACGATAAAATCTACGGGCACATAATTCCTATTTGCAACAATAAGAACATTATTAATTCTTCACATAGGTTTCTTAATAGTGGAATCCGCAAGGTGCAAGTTTAGAGAGCAATCATCAAAATCACGGAAACCTAACAAATCACACAAAGTCCTTGGAATCGTGGAAACACTAGCACCCAAATCACATAAAGCATAGAACTCATGATCTTTAATCTTAATTTTAATAGTTGGTTGCCACTCATCATAAAGATTTCTAGGGATAGAAACTTCTAATTCAAGTTTTTCTTCATAACATTGCATCAAGGCATCAACGATATGTTTAGTAAACGCTTTATTTTGACTATAAGCATGAGGAGATTTTAGCACGTATTGCAACAAGGAAATACAATCAATCAAAGAGCAATTTTCATAATTAAATTCCTTGAAATCCAAAATAGTTGGTTTACCAACATCTAGGGTTTTAATTTCTTCAATCCCACTTTCATCAAATTGAGCATCAAGATCTAAAGACTCCGAATTTTTGGAACGTCTTCTAGGTAAAGGTGGATCGTATTCAGCCCCATCATTATTAAGATTCATATTGCAAAACAAAGATTTAACAGGTGACACATCAATAACTTTTAGATCTTCATCTTTATTTTCATAGGAACTAGAAGAACATGCTCTTATAAAGGCATCTTTTTAGCACGCATCCTAGCGGTTCTTTCTTTGCATTCATCAATGGAAATTCTAATGGCTTCCAGAGACTCATTGATATCATGCTTAGGAGGAATAGATCTAAGTTTCAAAGAATCAACATCAAGAGAAATTCTATCAACGTTCCTAGCCAAATCATCAATCTTAAGCAATTTTTCTTCAATCAAAGCTTTGAAATTCTTTTGCGAAGTAATAAATTCTTTAATATTAGATTAAAAATCAGAGGGTATCTTATTATGATTTCCATAATAATTGTTGTAGGAATTACCATAATTATTAGAGGGATTACTAGGATAAGGCCTAGGATTAAAATTTCCTCTATACGCATTGTTACCAAAATTATTCCTACCAACAAAATTCACATCCATAGATTCATTATTGTTATCAATCAAAGTAGACAAGGTCATATCATTAGGATCAGAAGAAACACTCTTACTAGCAAATAATTTCATAAGTTCATCCATCTTTCCACTCAAAACATTAATTTCTTATATCTCGTGCACCTTTCTATTAGAAGATCTTTCAGTATGCCATTGAGAATAATTAACCATAATATTATCTAGGAGTTTAGTAGCTTCTCCTAAAGTGCCATAAAAGTGCCTCCCGCGGCCGAATCTAAAAGATTTCTAGAAGCAAAATTCAATCCGGCATAATTTTTTTGTATAATCATCCACAAATTCAAACCATGAGTAGGGCAATTAAGTATCATTAATTTCATCCTCTCCCATGCTTATGCAATATGTTCATGATCAAGTTGCTTAAAATTCACAATATCGTTTCTAAGGGAGATGATCTTAGCGGGAGGAAAATACTTAGAGATAAAAGCATCTTTGCACTTGTTCCAAGAATCAATACTATTTTTAGGCAAAGACGAAAACCAAGCTTTAGCACAATCTCTAAGCGAAAAAGGAAATAGCTTCAATTTAACAATATCATTATCCACATTTTTCTTCTTTTGCATATCACACAAATCAACGAAGCTATTTAGATGGGTAGCGGCATCTTCACTAGGAAGGCCGGAGAATGGATCTTTCATGACAAGATTCAGCAAGATAGCATTAATTTCACAAGATTCCGCATCGGTAAGAGGAGCAATTGGAGTGCTAATAAAATCATTTTTGTTGGTATTGGTAAAGTCACATAATTTAGTGTTATCTTGAGCCATCGTTGTCGGATTTCGGGTTCCGGCAGACCCTTGAGGTTCGAACACTGGAGTGCGCGCGGAGATTTCGCCTCCTACCTACCTGCACCCCTCCGCCTTGCTAAGATCTAAGCTACGGAAAGAACAACAGAAGAGACACAGGGTTTATACTGGTTTGGGCCACCATTGTGGTGTAATACCCTACTCCAGTGTGTGGTGTGGTGGATTGCCTCTTGGGCTGACGATGATGAACAATACAAGGAAGAACAGCCTCGCGAGGGTCTGTTCTTGGTTGGGGCGATGAACTGCTGGGAGGAGTTCAGTCACCTCTCTCTCTCTCTCTCTCTCTCTCTCTCTCTCTCTCTCTTTCTGATCGAGACCCTCTCTAACGAGCCTCTTCCTTCCAACCTCCCAACCCCCTTTGCTCTATGGGTGGCCGGTCCTATTTATAGTGGCCCTGGTCCTCTTCCCAAATATCGAGCGGGAAGGGAGCCAACAATGGCGGGCTAATTTGAAGGGGGACAACAAGTATCAGCTATCCTGACAAAAGTAGTCTTCGTCTGCGCAAAGCTCTGGTGATGACGCCGTCTTGGGCTCCACGATGACCTCTGTCTCGTAGTCCTCCTGGTCTTGGTCTCATTGCACCGAAATGGAAACCTTTGCATGATGCCTCGGTACTCCGCGGCTGCGCTTGCCCCCTTTGCACCAAAGAGGAAAGGAGGACGCTGCGCGGGCTGGCACCCGCCTGGTGCCCCGAGTCATCATGGCTTGCATCATGGGCACCTTGTGAGGTACCCCGCCTTGATCTCTCCGCCTCCTCATGAGCCAGCCTGACGAGGCCGTGCCTGAGGAAGCTCCGCGTCATCCGCCCCGCGAGGCTTGGCCCCTTGCGAGGGTCTTGGTTTTGTGTTGGTGAAGATGGGCCGCGCTGGGTCCCCTTTTGAGCCACGCCGCAGGCCGCAGGCAGGCAAGTCTGGGGACCCCCATTCCCAGAACGTCGACAATAGCCCCCGGGCCCAAGGCGCGCCCGGACTTGGCCGTGTAGGGAGGCGGAAGGTCAAGAGCGAAGCACCGCTGTCCCTAACAGCCTGCGGCCTTGGGCGCCGCATGGCGGTTGACTGGACGTGGGCGCCTTAGCAACCGCGCGAGTTGATAAAGGAGTGGCATCTGCCTTGGCCCTGCTTCTTGCTTTCCCCGGTTGCTGCTCAGATCCCCTTTCTTGCGCCTCTCCTTCCTTCCTCTGAAATTTCTAGATCTGCTCCAACCGCGCGACCTAGGAAGCCTTGGCGCCTCGTCAGCCCCCGGCCGCAGCTTGGTACTCGTCTGCCCTGGACTCGCCGAACGTGTCGGAGGCGAGCCTTGCCTGGTTGCGCCGGATGGCGATGGCGCGGGGCATCGACGGGGCGAAGGCGTTCAAGGCCGGCTCCGCCACCCCCGAGGGTCAGGGGAGCACCTTCTATCCGTTCTTCGTAAGTGCCATTGCCGCTGGCCTGGTGCCTCCCTTCTCTGAGCTCTTCTTCTCTGTCCTCTGCCATTACAAGCTACAGGCTCTGCATCTCCATCCCAACTCCGTCCTTCTCCTGGAAATCTTTGCTTATTATTGTGAGGCCCACGTTGGGGTGCAGCCCTCAGTGGCCTTGCTGCGCCACTACTTCTACCTCCGGACCTCTCGCGGTCCTGCTTCCGCGTGCGCGAGCTTCATCGCGTACGGTGGCGCCATTGCCATCTCGAACCCTGGGAAAAGGATTGAGGGCTTCAGGAGCAAGTGGATCTTGGTGGATGCTGGGCGCATCCACCCTCGGCTGATCTTGCCCACGGAGCAGCCCACGAGCTCCAGCGACTGGGGTCGAGCGGAGCTCGCGGATCCCCGCGCGAAGATGGTGTTGGAGAAGATGGATGCGGATCTGAGGCCGGCCAACATGGCGGCGGCGAGGCTGACCGGCGTGTCGCTGCTGAGAGAGTTCCTGGAGCACCAGCTGGCTCCGCTTCGGTAGTGCTCACTCCCGATGTGGAAGCCCCGCCCGAGCCCCACAGCCATGGCCGACGGAGATCTGGCTGCGGTCCTCCAATCTCTGGTCGGGGGCGATGTGGCAAGGTTGGAGGGCGCTCCTACGCCCTTGTTCCTCTGCGACGACTGGGAGCGGGTAGTGAAGTCCATGCCCGTCTTCAATGGGGATGGGCCCGTGCCCCTGGAAGCTCCCGAGGGACCGGTGGACGTGCCCTCCGACGACTCCAGCGAAGAGGAGGAAGGGCCTGACTCCGAGGCGACCGACGGGGAGTCGAGGGCTCCCCTCCCCCGGCGCAGGTCCCGCGTTCTCCGCCTTTCTCCCAGCGATGACGACGAGGATGACGATGAGCAGGACGGCGGGAGCTCGCCCCTGATCCCGAAGAAGGAACGGACCGGGCGGATCTCCTGCGGGTCTGCCCCGGCCCCGGGGCAGACTGCAGATGCACCTTCCACCTCCAAGCTTCCCGAGGTTGACCCTTCCAGCCGGCTTTCAGGCTTCAAATTTGGCTGGAGGCCGCTTGAGCTCACTGGCGACGACCCGTAAGCGTTCGATTCTTGTCTTTATTTCTTGCTCTGCTTCTGAGGCTTGACGTCCGCATCTCTTGGATAGGCTAGCGCCCGCAGCAAAGAAGCCGAAGGGGGCTCCCGAGGTTCCACCCGTGGCAGCGCCTCTGCCCACAAAGGAGGGTGACCGCGACGCATGGGCTTCTCCTGCTCGGTCGTCCTCGCGAGGCCTGGCTGAGCCGGCTGGGGCGAGATCAACCCCCACGGCCCAAGTGGCTCCCGAGGTGCTCTCGCCTGCCGCCGCCACTACAGCTGTCGGGGTGTGGCAAACTCCGCCTCAGGATGCTGCGGCTGCGCTGCTGCCTTCTCCTCCTACTCCACCGACTGCTGTCTCTCCGACTCCTTCTGCCGTTCTGGATTGTGCTGTTGCCGAGCTGGGCCGACTGCGGTAGGATCTTCTTGGCGCCGACCCCCGCTTGGTGGCCGGGCGTTTGGAGCTGGCTTCAGGATGGGTTCGCTCCGACGCTTCGATTTGGGTGGCGCTGGTCCAGGCCTCGACGGCACGCGACGAGGAGAAGCAGGCCATCCTTGAGGCGAAGGTTGCTCGTGATGCAGCCCTGGGGGAGGTGGTTGATGTCTGTGGTCGCTGCAAGGCACTGGAGGACGAGCTGCAAGGCCTGCGGGATCAGCTCGCGAAAGAGGTCCGCCTTCACCAAGAGCAGGAAGAAGGCGTGAAGGCTCGCGAGGCGGCCGTTGAGGGCTGGGAGGCCAAGCTCAGGAAGCGCCGCGACCGCCTAGGCACGCTGGAGCAGGAGTTGGGGGCGAGGAAGGCTGAGCTGGACGACAAGGCCCTGGTTCTTGCCGAGGACCGCGCGGCCTTCACGGAGTTGGAGGCGAGGGCTCGCTCCTCGCTGAGGACGCTTTACGACAGCGGCCTGGAGAGCCCGTTGGCTAGTGCCGAGGACGGCCCTGCCAAGCTGCTTCCCTTCCTGGTTCATGCTCTTGAAGATGTCGCCCTTGGCCTTGGCCCCACGGCCGAGGCCGAGGCACGTGTCCTGTCTTCTGCAGCGCTGACGCGGGTCCTCACCCACATCTACCTTCGCGATCTCGGCGTCGACCTCGACAGCCTGCTGGAGCCAGCAAGCGGCGAGCGTGCCGCTGCTGCTGCCGAGGCCGTGAAGGGTCGCGCGGAGGCTCTGTTGGGGAAGTTCCGGGCCTTCAGCACCAAGCTGGAGCAAGGCACTGCCGATCCCGCTACTCCCTGAGGCGAACCCACTCCGCGTTGCTCCCCCGCCGACAAGTGACTCCGTCGTGGCTCCTGTCCTGCTTTTAATTCCTGCACATGTATCATGCCTCGGGGAGGCGTTTAAACTTGCATTTGGCATTGAGATAACAGTATGGACTATAATATTTGCTTTTGAATTCCTTGAAATTGGCGCTTTCCTTCCTACTTGCTTATGTTCTACGCCAGCAGAGCCCGGCCCCGTGCATGCCTCACCCAGCGTTGGTCCTGACCGGAAACCAGTACGGGGCCAAGGAGTGAGGGGCCACGGGACAAGTTAGGCTCCTGAGTCGCGATGCTCAGGAGTCCCCCTAGGCGCACGGACAGCAAGTAGGGAGGTGTGATGCGGGTGGATCTACCGTTCTACGTCTGCAGAGCCCCGCCGCGCGCGTGCCTCACCCAGTGATGGTCCCGACCGGAAACCAAGACGGGGCCACGGAGTGAGGGGCTATGTGACCAGTTAGGCTCCTGAGTCGCGATGCTCAGGAGTCCCCCTTGACGCCCAAACGGCCTTCATACCTTGGCTCCGCTCGGGGAGAGGCACACGACGAACCAGGCCCGGGGGGGCCTGGCTAGGCGACGTGCGTTTGGGCGTGACCCAGGCGCAGCCCCCGTGCCTAGCCCCCTCGCGCGGCACTCCCGGGGGGAGGCATTACAATGAGGCTAGACACTGAGCTCTGGGCTCCTTGAGGTTGATGCGGCCCGGGGGCCACCCTCAGTTGTTTATCACCAGCGCGGAGCATAGCGCTTCCGTATGTGTACGGGCATAGCCGCTCCTCGGCAGTGTCGTCAGCCAGCACGGAGCATGGTGCTTCCACTGGTACGTGGGAGGGCCCCCCGTGTACAGCCCTGCCCTGACACGTGGCTGGCACGGTAGGGCCTGGCGAGGTGTATCTGGGCACCCGTGAGCCAGCGCGGGACTCACGGGGCCCTACCTCTAGGCGGGTTGCGCCTGGCACTGGGCCTTATCTTGTGATGTGTCCCTGCAAATTTGGTTAGATGCCTGCACTCTACGTCCTCGGGTCCCGGCCCTCGAGCTGGTCTCAGCCATCGCTGGTATGCCAGATCGCGATGCCGTGGTCAAGGCCAGAGGGTGAGGGCTGGAGAGCCAGTAAGAGCCCTGAGTCGCGATGCTCAGGTACCCCCCCCTTTAACGTGCAAGTGGTCGGCATGGAGAAGAAGAGGTGCCGTGGACCGGCATCAAATAATCAAGCATGGTGGGTCTAATGCATAATCGGAAATAAATGCAAATGGGATACATGCCGCTGGGCCTGGCCCGAGCAGCTTGGGGATCATGCAGCCCGAGGGGCGCCCCCAACAAGGTAAGCTAACAACGCAAAATAAAAAGGGGTACACGCCGCAGGGACGGACCCACGCGGCCTGGGAATAATGCAGCCCTGGGGGCGCTCCCAGCTGGAAGTGAAACTTGAAAGATGTCACCTGATGATGCTGAAGACGAAGGGGTGTTGGTGTAGCAGACTCGGTGGGCTACGAAAGCCGATCCTCATGAGCCCCTAGGCCCAGGGGCCTCGGGAGGCTCCGGAGGCGCTAGCGGCTCCTCGCAGATCATCTCTATCTCCGCCAGGGCTGCAGAACGCCTGGCCTCTTGTGCCTCCGTGGTGCCCCTCATGAGGCGCTGGTACGTGTCAGCCACGCTCGGCAAGCCGTAAGGCATGCGAACGTAGCTGTGGGGTGGACCTCCGCAGCGCCCCACTCGCGAGGGCCAGAGGCGCTCTAGGGAGGCGACTCGGTTGAGCCCTGGTACGTCGATGTAGACGCGCAGCGCGCCATCCTCGCCTGGATGGGGAGCCACTGCTGGTAGGCGGCGGCCGCCTTTCATGACTCTTGACTCCTGTAGCTCCTGAATGATCTTGCTGACGAACTCCTGAGGGTCTGGATCTCCCTGCCTTGCTCCTTCTTGAGGGAAATGTGCTTCGAAACACGCCTCCATGTGGTGCCCAAGCGCCTCCCTCGTGACCCTAGCTAGGTCGGTGGCCCTCCAGGGGAGAGCCCCCGAGCCCTGCCTGAGGAGGGCGCCGGGCACGCTTTCCTATGCGTTGGAAGGAGGCTCCCCCTGGGCTGGCGCGGGCCCAGAGGGGCCTGCCTCCTGAGGGGCCAGGCTGGACGATGTCTTTTTCTACTTAGGGGCGGTCTCGAGAGGCCTACTGCTTCCACGATCTGGGTCTTCCAGTGACGCGGCCTGAAAGGCTCGTTCCAGGGAACACACCGCGTCCTTCTCTTCAAAGGGCACCGTGATGACTCCGCCGCTTCCTGGCATCTTGAGGACGTTGTAGCTGTGGTGAGTTACGGCCATGAACTTGGCCAGCGCTAGGTACCCAAGGATGGTGTTGTACGACAGGCGAATGTGAGCGACGTCGAAGTCGATGACCTCGGTGCGGTAGTTGTCGTGTGCCCCGAAGGTGACAGGGAGGCGGACCTGCCCAATCGGGACCGTGGAGCCGTCGGTGATACCGGAGAAAGGCTTGGTTGGCTGGAGTTGGCTGTAGGGCACTTGGAGGTTGTTGAATATCTCCACGGACAGGATGTTGAGCCTTGCCCCGCCATCGATGAGGGTCTTGGTGACCACCACATTGCTGATGATTGGGGAACAAAGCATCAGGAGGACTCCGGCTGTAGCCGCAGACTTGAGTTGATCTGCTGAGCTGAACATGATGGTGCACGCCGACCACCTGAGAGGGCGCGTGGCTTCGAGCCTGGGGAGGACTGCGTTCACTTCGTGGGCGAACTGCATGAAGATGCGCTAAGAGGCTGGGGCTTGTGCCCCGCCAAGGATGCAGGCGATCGCACGCGGCTCCTGGAAGCCCCCAGCCCACTCATCCTGGTGGCGGTCCTCGTTTCTCCTTGGCTGCGGCGGCAGCGGTGGGAGGCCTGCGTTGCCTTGCGGGCAATCCTCGCGAGGCTGATCCCTACAGTCTCCCTCGCGAGGCGGGTCTTGCCAGCGATCCTCGCGAGGTTGATCGCGCCACCCCTGGCGTGGGCCACTGTCTTCCCAGCGTCCTGCGTTCCTTCCTCCTCCTCGACCATAGCCCCGGTCTCCACGGTCGGGGCGACGGCCGATCCTTCCTTCTCGCACGGCTCGGATTTCTTGACATTCGTTGGTGTTGTGGTTGTGGAGGTCGAGGTACACACAGTACCGGCTGCCCTTGGAAGGTTCGGGCTGATCTCTGCCCCGCTTGGTGTCTGGTTCTGCCGCGAGCACGGCAGGCCCCTTGCGCTTCACATCCTTGGCCTTGAGCTTCTTCTCTTCTGGGTCTATGCCAGGCAGGTCGAGGAGGCAGAGACGCCCTTCCTCAGCCCTGGCGCACTTGTTTGCCAAGTTGAACAGCTCCAAGGAAGTGCACAGGTCTTCATGCATCGCCAGCTCCTCCTTCATCTTGACGTCGCGCACGCCGTCGGAGAAGGCCGAGATGATGGCCTCTTCAGTCACCTTGGGAATCTTGAGGCGTGCGTTGTTGAAGCGCTGGATGTACTTCTGCAGGGTCTCCCCGGGTTGTTGCTTGATGCGGCGCATGTCGCTCATGGCGGGTGGCCGGTCACGAGTGCCTTGGAAGTTAGCGATGAAGCGGGTGCGCATCTCTGCCCAGGAGGAGATTGTGCCTGGAGCGAGGTTCAGGAGCCAGGTGCGGGCCCCGTCCTTGAGCGCCATGGGAAACCAGTTCGCCATGACCTTCTCGTCTCCGTTGGCAGCTTCGATGCCCAGCTCGTAGAGCTGGAGGAACTCCGCAGGGTCGGCCGTGCCGTCGTAGCGAGGAGGCAGGTTTGGCTTGAACTTGCCGGGCCACGCGACACTGCGTAGTTCGGTTGTAAAGGCACGACAGCCTGCTATGGCCACGGGAGGCCTTGGGTGACGGAGAGCTTGGTCTTGCATGTCCCCACGTGCTGCAGCTGAGAGCAACGCGGGTCTTGACGCACGGGAGCAGGAGCATGGTCACGACGTGCTAGAGCAGGGAGCGCCCGGGCGGCTTCTGGCGGGCGAGGGACTTCTTGGCAGCTCTGTTCTTGCCGCGCTGGCACCTGACGGAGCGGGTTCCGCCCAGGGGCCATGCGCCTTGGAGCCATGGCGTCTTCTTAAGGAGGAGGCGGCCGGGGCACCACCGGAGCCTCGTCGCCCGCGCGGGGCGGGGTGCGGTGCAGCGGAACGGACGACGCGGAAGAGCCCCCTGCGGCGCGGACGAGCTCGGCGACGCAGTCAAGCCATTCCTCGTAGACGTCATCGTTGGGACGGTAGCACAGGAGCTCGTTCGCCGCGATGAGTGCAGCCCGAGCCTCCATGGGCGCACGGAGCACGCGGGACGAAGATCCAGCTGGGGTGAACGAGGGAGTTGCGGTGCGGCCGTCTTGTCGCACGGACGGATGCTGGGACGATGCTTGATTCTCGTCCCCCGTCGGGCCGGTGGCGGCGTTGACTGCAGGTGACGGGGAACGGCGAGGACGTCCGCCGACAGGGGCCATCTGGGCGACGCGGGAAGCGAGCGCGGCCCGGCGCTCGGCGCGGGCCTGACGAGCATCAGACATGGGCGCGATGGTCAGAGGAGAACGGGGTGGTGGAAGACGAATTCCGGTGCACCCCTACCTGGCACGCCAAATGTCGGATTTCAGGTTCCGGCAGACCCTTGAGGTTCGAACACTAGGGTGCGCGTGGATATTTCGCCTCCTACCTACCTGCACCCCTCCGCGTCGCTAAGATCTAAGCTACGGAAAGAACAACACAAGAGACACAGGGTTTATACTGGTTCGGGCCACCGTTGTGGTGTAATACCCTACTCCAGTGTGTGGTGTGGTGGATTGCCTCTTGGGCTGACAATGATGAACAATACAAGGAAGAACAGCCTCGCGAGGGTCTGTTCTTGGCTGGGGCGATGAACTGCTGGGAGGAGTTCAGTCACCTTTCTCTCTCTCTCTCTCTCTCTCTTTCTGATCGAGACCCTCTCTAACGAGCCTCTTCCTTCCAACCTCCCAACCCCCTTTGCTCTGTGGGTGGCCGGTCCTATTTATAGTGGCCCTGGTCCTCTTCCCAAATATCGAGCGGGAAGGGAGCCAACAATGGCGGGCTAATTTGAAGGGGGACAACAAGTATCAGCTATCCTGACAAAAGTAGTCTCCGTCTACGCAAAGGTCTGGTGATGACACCGTCTTGGGCTCCACGATGACCTCCGTCTCGTAGTCCTCCTGGTCTTGGTATCGTTGCACCGAAATGGCAACCTTTGCCTGATGCCCCGGTACTCCGCGACTATGCTTGCCCCCTTTGCGCCAAAGAGGAAAGGAGGACGCTGCGCGGGCTGGAACCCGCCTGGCGCCCCGAGTCGTCATTGCTTGCGTCACGGGCACCTCGTGAGGTACCCCGCCTTGATCTCTCCACCTCCTCGTGAGCCAGCCTGACGAGGCCGTGCCTGAGGAAGCTCCGCGTTCTCCGCCCCGCGAGGCTTGGCCCCTCGCGAGGGTCTTGGTTTTGTGTTGGTGAAGATGGGCCGCACTGGGCCCCCTTTTGAGCCACGCCGCAGGCCGCAGGCAGGCAAGTCTGGGGACCCCCGTTCCCAGAACGCCGACAATCGTGACAATCAAGCAATCCAACACACAAGCAAACAAAAAGCAAGCGGGTAAAAAGAGGCAAAAAGAGAAAGAGAGGGAGGATGGAGAGAGAGAGGGTGAATAAAATGACAAGGGTGAAGTGGGGGAGAGGAAAACGAGAGGCAATTGGCAAATAATGTAATGCGGGAGATAAGGGTATGTGATGGGTACTTGGTATGTTGACTCAACGGCGCCAGAAGTTGCTTGTTGTCGGGAGTCAAATCTTGACTTGCGCGAACCTTCCCTGGCAACGGCGCCAGAAATTCTTCTTGCTACCTCTTGAGCACTACATTGGATTTCCCCGAAGAGGAAAGGATGATGCAGTAGAGTAGCGTAAGTATTTCCCTCAGTTTTTGAGAACCAGGGTATCAATCCAGTAGGAGGTTGCGCGCGTGTCCCTAGTACCTGCACAAAACAAATAACTCCTCGCAACCAACGCGACAAGGGGTTGTTAATCCCTTGACGGTCACTTACGAGAGTGAGATCTAATAGATATGTAAGATAATATTTTTGGTATTTTTGTGAAAAAGATGCAAAGTAAAATAAAAGCAAAGTAAAAAGCAAAGGAAATAACTAAGTATTGGAAGATTAATATGATGAAGATAGACCCGGGGGCCATAGGTTTCACTACTGGCTTCTCTCAAGAGCATAAGTATTTTACGGTGGGTGAATGAATTACTGTTGAGCAATTGACATAATTGAGCATAGTTATGAGAATATCTAGGTATGATCATGTATATAAGCATCATGTCCGAGACAAGTAGACCGACTCCTGCCTGCATCTACTACTATTACTCCACTCATCGACTTCTGTCCAGCGTGCGTCTAGAGTATTATGTTCATGAAAACAGAGTAACGCCTTAAGCAAGATGACATGATGTAGAGGGATAAATTCATGCAATATGATAAAACCCCATCTTGTTATCCTCGATGGCAACAATACAATACGTGCCTTGCTGCCCCTATTGTCACTGGGAAAGGACACCGCAAGATTGAACCCGAAGCTAAGCACTTCTCCCGTTGCAAGAAATATCAATCTAGTAGGCCAAACCAAACTGATAATTCAAAGAGACTTGCAAAGATAACCAATCATACATAAAAGAATTCAGAGAAGATTCAAATATTGTTCATAGATAATCTTGATCATAAACCCACAATTCATCGCTCTCAACAAACACACCGCAAAAAGAAGATTACATCGAATAGATCTCCACAAGAGAGGGGGAGAACATTGTATTGAGATCCAAAAAGAGAGAAGAAGCAATCTAGCTAGTAACCATTGTCTGAGGTAAACTACTCACACTTCATCGGAGAGGCTATGGTGTTGATGTAGAAGCCGTCCGTGATGGATGCCCGCTCCGGTGGAGCTCCAGAACAGGCCCCAAGATGGGATCTCGTGGATACAGGAAGTTACAGTGGTGGAATCAGGGTTTTGGCTCCGTCTCTGATCGTTTGGGGGTACGTAGGTATATATAGGAGGAAGTAGTACGTCGGTGGAGCAACAGGGGGCCCATGAGGGTGGAGGGCGCGCCTGGGGGGGAGGCGCGCCCCTACCTCGTGGCCTCCTCCTTTGTTTGTTGACGTGGGGTCCAAGTCTCCTGGATCATGTTCGGTGAGAAAATCACGTTCCCGAAGGTTTCATTCCGTTTGGACTCCGTTTGATATTCGTTTTCTTTGAAACCCTAAAATGGGCAAAAAACAGCAATCCTGGGTTGGGCCTCCGGTTAATAGGTTAGTCCCAAAAATAATATAAAAGTGGATAATAAAGCCCAATAATGTCCAAAACAGTAGATAATATAGCATGGAGCAATCAAAAATTATAGATACGTTGGACACGTATCATACCAAAGTGTATGGGTGCTACCTGATAGGGTTATCCACGGGGGAGCTGAAATGGAGAAAGAAAACAGAAAAGGTACAAAGGTAAAAAGCTGGGGTCCTAAAGCTCCAGCCGCAAAACTGTTCTCATTGTAATTTAATTAGTATGTCAAGGCGCATTGATACAAGTAGTGCGATAAGCAACATGCTATTTAACATGCCAGAACCAAGGGAGAGCTGCATGCGGGTCCTGAAAAACAGGTAGAGTTATCGTTAACGGAATCACCTAAAAAGTCCCCCATATGTCTGCGTTTCTCGTCGTCTTGGTGTGTTTAACCTTCAGGAGGACCGATGACCAGACCACCAGATGGGGCCTGTGGGATTGCGACCTGAAAAGAAAACAAGTAAAAGTGAAAGTATGTGTGTACCCAATGTCGATTGAGCCGTACTATGGACCACAAGCTAGCTTATGCCTCCCTCGATTCCCATGGGATTTCATGTGCGTAGTTATGTACGTGCGGCACGAATGCGACCACTTTATTGGGACAGAGACGGAGGCCGGATTGCTAGTCAAGCTCCTGACGAGCCAAGCTCTCCTGCTATAGAGTAGTTCGGACCCTCTTAACGGTGTCTGTGGGCTCGGCAGCCGAATTAAGGTTCTGCTTGAGAAGGCCACTCCGTACTTCTTCTGCTAAGGCAGCTGTGTGCTCTTCTGTATGGAGGGAGCGTTCTGTATTTCCATTAACCGTTATGACACCGCGTGGACTAGGCATCTTGAGCTTGAGATAAGCATAGTGTGGTACTGCGTTGAATCGAGCAAACGCAGTTCGTCCGAGCAGTGCGTGATAGCTGCTGCGGAAGGGGACTATATCGAAGATTAACTCCTTGCTTGGGAAGTTGTCCGAGATCCGAAGACAACCTCTAGTGTAATTGAGCCCATACAGTGGGCCTCTACACCTGGTATGACTCCTTTGAAGGTAGTCCTGGTGGGCTTGATCCGTGATGGGTTAATGCCCATTTTTCGCGCTGTATCCTGATAGAGCAGATTGAGGCTGCTACCTCCGTCCATAAGGACGCGAGTCAGGTGGAAACCATCAATTATTGGGTCTAGGACCAGTGCGGGTGAGCCACCATGACAGATACTGGTCGGATGATCCCGGCGATCGAAAGTGATTGGGCATGACGACCATGGATTAAATTTTGGGGTGACTGGCTCTATCGCGTAGACGTCCCTGAGCGCACTCTTGCGCTCTCTCTTGGGGATGTGGGTAGCGTATATCATGTTCACCATTTTGACCTAAGGGGGAAACTTCTTCTGTCCCCCGGTGTTCGGTTGCCGGGGCTCTTCATCATCGTCCTTGCTTTGCGATCCCTTTTCCATGTACTCGGTGTTTAATTTGTCGGCCTGTTTAAAAACCTAGCAATCTCTATTTGTATGATTGGGTGGTTTGTCTGGGGTGCCAATCTGACAGGGACGATCATTTATGCGGTCCAAGCTGGATGGGCCTGAATTGTTCTTTTGGAACGGCTTCTTCCGCTGACCGGACTTAGAGCCAATGAATCTGGCATTGACTGCCGTGTCCTCGGTGTCCTCACTGTTGTTTCGACGCTTGTATATGTTGCGTCGAGACTTGTCTTTGTTATTTTTAGCTACAGGGGTGCCGGCATCACTTGCATTATTTTTGCTATGGGCCAACCAACTGTCCTCGCCCGCACAAAAGCGGGTCATGAGTGCCGTGAGGGCCGCCATGGATTTTGGCTTTTCCTGGCCGAGGTGGCGAGCGAGCCATTCGTCGCGGATGCTGTGTTTGAAGGCTGCTAGGGCTTCGGCATCCGAACAATCGACGATTTGGTTCTTTTTAGTTAAGAACCTAGTCCAGAATTTCCTGGCAGACTATCCAGGTTGTTGAACTATGTGGCTTAAGTCATCGGCGTTTGGTGGCTGGACATATGTACCTTGGAAGTTGTCGAGGAAGGCTTCTTCCATGTCCTCCCAGCTGCCGATAGAATTTTTAGGCAGGCTGTTTAACCAGTACTGAGATGGCCCCTTGAGTTTTAAAGGGGGGTATTTGATGGCATTGAGGTCATTGCCGCGGGCCATATGAATGTGGAGAATGAAGTCTTCGATCCACACTATGGGGTCCGTGGTTCCATCGTATGATTCTATATTCACGGGTTTGAAACCTTCTGGGAATTCATGATCCATGACCTCATCAGTGAAGCAATGAGGGTGTGTGGCGCCTCTATATCGGGCCGTATCGCGGCGTAGCTCTGATGGAGTCCGTCTATGGTTTTTAGCCTGCGCATGACTAAGTTTGTCACGTCTGAATAGGTGACCGTCGTCGCGTGTCGAGGCACGTCCTCGAGATCCGTAGATTGATCCTGCTTTATTTTTTAGGATTTGCCGAAGGTCATATGTATGGCTGTGGACTAATTTACCCCTACCTATGCGATGAGGCAGGGCGGGCTGGTCTTCGGCGTGAGTTGCCATTTTGTCCCGACCACGTGGTGGTCGGTCAGCCACATTGTACGATGGTGGTATGTATTCCGGCACCTCCTCGTCAAACTGAGGCAGCAATTTGCGCTTTGGGTACTTTTTGGTTGGGCGCTTGAGGCCGTATTCTTCGGCTGCTAGGACATCGGTCAATTTATCATTGAGCAGATCTTGATCAGCTTGAAGCTGTTGCTTCTTCTTTTTCAGGCTCCTTGCAGTGGCTATTAGCTTGCACTTGAAGCGCTCCTGCTCAAGAGGTTCCTCAGGCACGATGAAATCGTCGGTGACGAGGCTCACCTCGTCCTCGGAGAGTGGAAGATAACTTATGTCCTCTGAGTCTTCGTGCGTGGCCTGTTTACCAAGGCTAACCTGCCCATCTTCCTGTTCATCTTGTTTTGTTTCAACGAGGTCTTCATTGTCTTCGGCACCTTCTGGAGTGTTATCTTCTCCTATGCAGGTGTTGCTGTCTTTACTGTGGCGTGACTTAGAGCAGCGCCGCTGACGTCGGTGCTTGGATTGTATTTCGGAAGGTTTATCCTCAGCTGGATCTTCCTTGTCATCGCCGCTGTTCTCCTTTGGTGCATCCACCATGTATACATCATATGAGGAAGTGGCCGTCCAGCGTCCGGTGAACGGCGGGTTCTGGGCCTCTTCTTCTCCGGCATCGTCGTCCATACCGTCGATGTCCTCGGAGTCGTAATGAAGTGTGTCAGTTAAATCCTCGACCGTGGCTATGAAGTGGGTGGCGGGTGGGGAGCAAATTTTTTCCATCGACAGCCCCTAGTTCGAACCGGATATAGTTCGGCTATGAGTCCTCTGCCAAGGACATGTTTTTTAATGACTTTAGCTGTCGCCCAAAGGCGAGTGCTGGAAGATGTCTACGGCATTGAATTCAAAGATCGATAAACAATCAAGTTCGGCGTCCGCGGGCTCACATGGTTTGGAACTTACGGCCGGAAACGAGTCCGGAGTTCCGATGGCATAGGTATCGTGTGAGATCAAGTCTATGTGCGGCTCCAAAGCTGTGGAATCTGTGGCCTCCGTGGTAGGTTCGATCCTCCCATCCTTGGATGGCGCAGTTTGCTCTGGATCTAAGGTCAGAGTGGTTATGGGAGCTGTCTCCTGGATGTGGTTCGATGACAGATTTAGGTCATGTCCCTCAGCGTGACCAGGAGTGGTAGCCGCAGTCTCGAATCCGGCGAAGATCAAGTCTCCACGGATGTCCGCAACGTAGTTCAAGCTCCCAAATCTGACCTGATGGCCAGGGGCGTAGCTTTCGATCTTCTCCAGATGGCCAAGCGAGTTGGCCCGCAGAGCGAAACCGCCGAACACGAAGATCTCTCTGGGGAGGAAAGCTCCCCCTTGGGAAGCATCGTTCTAGATGGTTGAAGGAGCCATCGAACCTCTTGATGATGGCACAGTGGAACTCTCAATGAATGCACCAATGTCGGTGTCAAAACCGGTGGATCTCGGGTAGGGGGTCCCGAACTGTGCGTCTAAGGTCAATGGTAACAGGAGACAAGGGACACAATGTTTTACCCAGGTTCGGGCCCTCTCTATGGAGGTAATACCCTACGTCCTGCTTGATTAATCTTGATGAATATGAGTATTACAAGAGTTGATATACCACAAGATCGTAATGGCTAAACCCTAGAGGTCTAGCATGTATGGCTATGATAATGAGTATCCCCTTCGGACTAAGTCGTCCGGTTTATATAGACACCGGGAGGATCTAGGATTACACAAGGTCGGTTACAAAGAAAGGAATCTACATATTTAGTCGCCAAGCTTGCCTTCCACACCAAGGAGAATCCCATCCGGACACGGGTGCAGTATTCAGTCTTCGTATCTTCATAGCCCATCAGTCCGACCCATGGCTAACAGGCCGGATGCCCAAGGACCCCTTAGTCCAGGACTCCCTCAGCTAGTACACACATGACATTTCCACACACCAAAGTAAACTATTACATGCATAATTAACTAGGATAAACGATCATCTGATCATAATCTACTTCTTGTGCTAGCTCTATGTTCCTTCTATTCTAAGTTTCCATTAATTGATGGCATTTTATGAACACGCCACCGTTTCCTGCCATTTCCTCACCGGTTTCCCACCACCCAGCGATATTGCGCATACACGAAGGCAGCGCACGGCGCATGGGGAGGCAACAAGTGCAGACTATAGCACATCCACCTTTTCCAAGCATATCAACCCACCAAAGCGCCGCCTCTGCCATCAACCTCTTCGACGAGGAAAACAAGCAGGCGCCATAGCCCGTCGAGGCCGAGGCGCTCCCTGGCAACGCGATGGACGATGTCATGATGCGCGTCATCGCCAGGGTTGAGTAGAGCCTTAGCGCTTGTCGCTTCAGCACCGCGGATGAAGATAGGCATGTCAGCACAGAGAGGCTACAGCTCGCCACACAACATGATCGATGGCATGCCACAGAGCAAGCTAGGCACGTCTGCGCTGATAGGTTGTGGCTCGCCGCAAGGCGAGACCATTGGAGCGTTGTAGAGCGAGAGGTGCAGCGCACCGCATAGCAAGAGCGGATCCATAGACGCTTTCCTGCTGTCGACAGGGTGTCGCACCTGGTTACATGTCCCATCAATACCCCCATTCCTCGCCAGGAGTGGGCAGAGGCCCTCTGTGCCATACTTGCACCAGAGGCCGGCCGCGCCGTACTTGCACCAGACGCCCGCCGTGCCGTTCGCATGGGTCATGCAATTTGCCTTGTCCGCGGCCCGCTCGATGCCAACGCGCTGGTCGGTAGGCTCGACCGCCTCCTTGGCCTAGGTGTCCACCTGGGCGCAGTAGAGGAACATGGCCATCGCATCCTCGAGCTAGTGATCTCCGATGAAATAGCCAACTTGGAGCTCGTGATCGCGCTCTAGATGTACCATGAGCGTGTCGACTGCTTAGACGAACGCCTGCACGAGTTCAGGCAGAGCCAAGAGCTACCGTAGGCAAGGGTTGCTGGTCATGGTCTCATGGACGCGTTTTATTTTGTTGAGTCATCTCGACGTGGATAGCTATGTTCTATTTCAATGTGTGTATATACGCTTTCCATTCTGTATATGTGGATGATAATAGCTAGATTCAAATTAGTATACAAAAACAGACAGAACATTGAATTCATAATATATATATTAATTGTTCATTAGTTCATCACAGAATATATATAATATCATCACATATACGTGATGATACTTAACTACTAGGTACAATGCATAAAACTGAAAACGAACAATACTAATAATCCCTCCTGGGGCCAGTATTCCGGCAGCCCCTCACTAGCAGCTCCCTGGTGTGCGGCATCTTCCCAGTGCGGAGGCACTACTCCGCCTCGTAGTGCTTGACATACCGATCTGCCTCTTGCTAGCAGACGACCACGAACAATCTTTCCATTTCGTTAGGCGCCCACTGGAGCTCCTCGTCGGTGGCACGCTGCAGCTTATCGACCCACCTCCATGCATCGATAAGGCGCCAATCGCCTTTGACCTTCCTCGCGAAGTACCCATCTTCGTACACCTCCTCCGCACGATGACGCGCCTGCCCCCAAAGCTCCGCCACCATATTTTTCCAGGCAGCATCATTGGCCTCACAGGCTACCTGGTACCTGGCTTCCTCCTCTGCCATCTCCTTCTCGAACGGCACTTGCCTAGCTTTCTCAGCCAACGGCAACGACTTCCATAGACAAAGATTGTACTGGCCCCAAAACCAATCCAATGTTGGGGGCTCCAGCGCAACCTCGTCCGGCGGTGCGTAGGGGTCCTCTTCGCTGCTATTCCAGTGAGCGTCCTCGGGGGTGGCGACCCCTCGTCGGCGCGTGGGTAGACCGGCGGCACCATGGCAGAGATTTGAGAGAGAGCGAGAGGGCGAGCGAGGGGAGGATGTATATGAGAATGCGGGTGGGACGACGTGAGCAAGGTAGTATTTATTGGCGGCTGGAATCTAGATCGATGGGAGAAGTACACACGCCGGTCGCCGAAATTTACGACTATTGTAGTTTGAATTACACACCATTCCCGCAGCAAAATCCATGTGTGAACTTAATAGCTGACGGTTTCCAATACAGAACCGTGTCTGATTAATGACTCCCGTCATTCACCTACCAAACCCCAAGCCGCGAAATAGAGTGCCAACCATGTGGGGGCCGGTTTTCTTGCCAAATCTTTACATTTTCTTTTTTGAACACCAGATATTTACATCGTCTGATGATTTTTTAACTCGCACACAACTACACAAAAATATGATTTTTCAAACCGTTATGGTTAGCCGTTGCATGTAGATGTAGTTCAAATTTGAATTGCTGTCATTAAATGAATAGAAAATCACTTAAATGTCTTTAAAAGGTCAAATGACCCCTAGAATTTTCCAAATTTTCACATGACAGTTGTAGTAGTGCATGTTAAAGGTAGAAAAAAATTGAATGCCGTAAGAAGAAGCTATCTCCCGTTCATCATCAAACATGCATTGTTCCCTCTTGGAACCTCGAGCCTTCTAGTGAGTTGCTCCGGTTTCTGACGAGTGTGTGTCCAAACTTTCGTCAAACAGGCCATTTTTTACCACATCATCTTGGTGGCATGACATTACATCAAGCAAGGTTTCATGTTTTTCTGATCATTTTTATTTAGTTTTGGAATTTAAATGCCATGGCACTCCATGCATGTGTCCATGCTGTGAGACCAATATGTTTGAAAATTCCTTCTAATCTACTGCACATTGAATTAACTCGCATACAAGTACACAAATATGATTAATCAAACCGTTATGGTTAGCTATTGCATGTACATGTAGTTCAAATTTGAATTATGATCATTAAATGGCTAGAAAAATACTTAAATGTCTTTAAAAGGTCAAATGACCCCTGAAATTTTCCAAAATTTCACATGACAGTTGTATTAGTGCATGTTAAATGTAGAAAAAATTTGAAGGCCGTTAGGGGAAGCTAGCTCCCGTTCTTCATCAAACATGCATTGTTCCCTCTCAGAAACACGAGCCTTCTAGTGAGTTGCTTTGGTTTGTGAGGGGTGTTTTTCCAAACTTTCGTCAAACTTGCCAAAAAATTTACCACATCATCTTGGTGGCATGACATTAAATCAAGCAAGGTTTCATGTGTTTCTGATTTTTTTAATTTTTTTTGGAATTTAAATGCCATGTCACTCCATGCTTAATTGTGTCATAGCCGTTAGACCAATATGTTTGAAAATTCCTTCCAATTCACTGCACATGGAATCGCACACAAGCACACAAAATATGACTTTTCAAACCGTTATGGTTAGCTGTTGCATGTACGTGCAGTTCAAATTTGAATTACGGTCATTAAATGGCTAGAAATCACTTAAATGGCTCAAAAGGTCAAATGACCCCTGAAATTTTCCATAATTTCACATGATAGTTTTATTAGTACTACAAATTTTCTCGTACATTTAAAACACCATCTGTTGCCACTTTACTCCAAATCAGCTAATAAAAAATATCCACAACATCACATAGATTTTTTTTGTAGGAACTGTTTGCGATGAAAATTTCTAGGTCTATCTAAGTCTTCCTCCTTAAGCTTCGTTGGCTCGTATGATCCAGTGCCGGCAACCCCCGAATCCACGAATCTCGATCCCCATTCCCACACCCCCTACTTGCAAAGATGACACCGTGGAAACGCTTCATGAAGGCACGTATGATGGTCGCGTCCTCCCTGAGCGCCACCGCTTATGCCGAGAGTGCCGCTCCATCTGCATTGAGTGCGGCCGCATCTGCTGAGAGGGCGCCCGCGGCAGCCGACAGGGTAGCTGCAGCAGCCGAGACGGCTGCATCAGCTGCTATGACGGCGGCTGCAAACACTGAGAGCGCTCGAGCTGCCATCCATGCCGCTGATGTCACCCTGGCCTGGGTCGAGGCCATCCACGCCAAGATCGAGGATGCACACGCCAAGATATTGCAGGCCACCTCAAAATCTAGCATGCAACCCACGTATGAAAAGGCAGTGATGGCCATGGAGCTCATGTTTCCTCATGAGATCACCGAGCAGGAGCTCAAGATGCAGGAGGCGGCAGAGACCGAGGAGCGTCGGGAGGAGGATTTACGCATGGCCGAGGTCGAGGTAGAGAAGAGTCTATTCATCGAGGAATTGGCGGTGGAGTACCAACGTGAGCTCTGGCGCAACCACTACTATGAGTATTAAAACCTTGAGGATGGCGCCGAGGACGAGGACACGGTCGACTTCAGCAGGGGGGACGCATAGTCCACCAACGGCGACATTTCGCCAGGACAAGTCATCGAAGTCTCATCTCATACCAGCGATGCATAGGCCGGCGCGGCGGCGGATTTGTTAAAATTATGCGTAGTTAGGATTTGCTTTTAATGCTGGTCTTTTGTTAGAGCAATGTTTAGGTCAACTGGCTCTGTTTAATTACGAAAATTGCTTGATTCAGTAAGTGTGGTATGTGTGCTATACGCTCTTTTGTGTGCCCAAATTAGCAAGCGATGTTAAATTATGCAATTGATAGAATTGAGCATAGTTATGAGAATATCTAGGTGTGATCATGGATATAGGCATCACGTCTGAGACAAGTAGACCGAAACGATTCTGCATCTACTACTATTACTCCACACATCGACCACTATCCAGCATGCATCTAGAGTATTAATTTCATAAGAACAAAGTAATGCTTTAAGGAAGATGACATGATGTAGAGGGATAAACTCATGCAATATGATATAAACACCATCTTTTTATCCTCAATGGCAACAATACAATACATGTCGGTTCCGTTTCTGTCACTAGGATCGAGCAACGCAAGATTGAACCCAAAGCTAAGCACTTCTCCCATTGCAAGAAAGATCAAGTAGGCCAAACCAAACTAATAATTCAAAGAGACTTGCAAAGATAAACCAATCATACATAAAAGAATTCAGAGGAGAATCAAATATTTTTCATAGATAATCTAGATCATAAACCCACAATTCATCGGATCTCGACAAACACACCGCAAAAGAAGATTACAGCGAATAGATCTCCAAGTAAATCGAGGAGAACTTTGTATTGAGATCCAAAGAGAGAGAAGAAGCCATCTAGCTAATAACTATGGACCCGTGGGTCTGAAGTAAACTACTCACACATCACCGGAGAGGCCATGGAGTTGATGTAGAGGCCCTCCGTGATCAATGCCCCCTCCGACGGAGCTCCGGAAAAGGCCCCAAGATGGGATCTCTCGAGTATAGAAGGTTGCGGCGGTGGAATTAGGTTTTTGTGGTCCTCATGGATGTTTGGGGGGGGGGTACGTGGATATATACAGGAGGAAGAAGTACGTCGGTGGAGCAACGAAGGGCCCACGAGGGTGGAGGGCGCGCCCAGGGGGTAGGCGCGCCCCCTACCTCATGCCTTCCTCCCTTGTTTCTTGACGGCCACTCCAAGTCTCCTGGATCACGTTTGTTGATAAAATCATGTTCCTGAAGGTTTCATTCTGTTTGGACTTCGTTTGATATTCCTTTTCTTAGAAACCCTAAAATAGGCAAAAAAACAACAATTTGGGCTGGGCCTCCGGTTAGTAGGTTAGTCCCAAAAATGATATAAAAGTGTAAAATAAAGCCCATTAACATCCAAAATAGATAATAAAATAGCATGGGGCAATAAAAAATTATAGATACGTTGGAGACGTATCAAGCATCCCCAAGCTTAATTCCTGCTCGTCCTCGAGTAGGTAGATGATAACAGAAGAATTTTTGATGTGGAATGCTTTCTAACATATTTCTCAATGTAAGTTTTCCTTATTGTGGCACGAATATTCAGATCCGAAAGATTCAAGATAAAAGTTTAATATTGACATAGAAATAATAATACTTCAAGCATACTAACTAAGGCACAGCTGTCGGGCCGTGCCCGGCAGCCCCCCTTTTGTACAGGCCTTGCCTCAGCTGCATGTAACCCCTTGTACAAAGCCAGGGCGACGACCCTGTGCAAGAGAAAATAAAGAAGCGTTGTGGGGGCGCCCGATCAAGATTGAATGTATGCACGAGCATTCCAAGATCACTGCATAAGCATTTCATGAGCATTTGCATATGCATATAGATAGGATTGCATCCTGCATTCATTCTCACCTGCACGAAGCTGCAGGTTCCTGCCGTGAACTTGGCTTTGACAAGGAGTTGAGAAGATTGCCCGGCACTGTGATCCCTGGCAAGCCAAACAGATAAGTTCTACCTCCTATCCGTTAGTGTTCTGTAAGCTATAACTTGTGCATAAGAAAGCCTCGCCACTCTTTTAACACTTAGGTGCCCCTGTCCCTGACTCGAATGTTGCTTCAGTCAGGATGGTCGCAGTGGCCTTTGGTAAAAAGAAGTTGGCGGGGGTCTGGTCCCTTTGTCTATTGCCCGGTAGACACAGCTCTTTGGCAGACAAAAAGGGTGCCGGCAGGATAGTCTGCCGGGGAAAATGTGTTTATTTGCATTAAATAGGCATCTCACCTCTGCATCGACATACACATGCACGGGTTCCCGGCAAGGTTCATCTTTTTTTAATATGCTGATACAAGTACAAGTACAAGCATTACATAACACAAACATGGACTCGAGGGATTACATTATTTGAACTAGAATTTGGCAAGTGCCGACAGATTTAAGATTGAAAAAAGATAAGTGCCCTGTAATCCCTCTTTTCTTTTTCCCTCCATCAGGCACTGCGGCGGAAGGGGGAAAAGACGAGAAAAGGGCACCCAAGCAGGAGCCCATCCCGGCCCCATCGCGACCCACCTCGCGTGGCCTGACAAGACCAGGAGTGGCGAGGCTGCGAAAGGAGGAGTATGGAGGACGGGGCGGTGCCCTTTGGTTGCCACCTCCAGAGCCAGCAAGAAGCCCTGGCTTGAGCACCGGTGGAGTCATCCACCAAAGCTCAGCCGGAAGACTGCTGGAGGGGAGGCGAAGGCGCTACGAGGACATCCCTCCCCAGCTATCACCATAGGAGGCTGGTGATGATGATACCGGGGAGGGAGGGGAAGAGCTAGAAGACGAGGCGGCATGTTGTTGGTCGCAGGCGAAGGCATCCATGCCATCGTACTCCGACCTGACCCCCTGCCACCCGCCTTCTCCGTCTTCCCTCATTTTCTCCTCACCACCACTGCCCTCGAGAAGCGACAAGACTTCAGTCCGTCGCCTCCCTCGGCAAGACGACGAGTGGCCGAGACAGCCAGCGGGCTTGAGGCGCACCACTCCCCACCTTGGCGGGCAGGAAGGCGCGCCTGTCATCGACATCAGCCCCAAGACTTCCGGAAGGGTCAGTGCTAGGATTACCAACGGTCTCCAGCACCACCTCCCAGCCGAGCCTCGAAGGAACCAAGAGATTCGCCGCAGCAAGGACCAAGCTCACTCCCCGAGCGCCAGCTCCAGCGTTTGGCAACACCATCCCTAACCAAGAGACCGGGGGCTGGCCCCAGGCTCTCCTCTTCAGCATATCCAACAAGAAGCAGAAGACAAAAGAGGAGGAATGCGAGGACAAGTGACTCCGCCCTCCTCCCCCCTTTTATAGGCGGGCTGGGGAGGAGAGCCTCTCCCTCAACGGGCGGCCAATGTCCTCCACCTCCAATTCAAGATGACCGGGCCCTCACCTTCATGCTCTCCCATTCCACGCGCCTCCCTTACCTACCCCGCACGAAGCATGAAGCATACGTGGCCAAGGATAAGGGCGTGGTGGGAAGAATGAATTGCCAGTTTCTACCCCATGCGTTAAAGTCATTCACGGGCCATTACTGGAGCGGCCCCGCCACTATTGGCTTTACACGATGCGCGGGGAAACCAGAAACTGACCTGGAATCAAGGATAATTAAGAAGCAAAGAAAACCTCAAGAGACCAGCCTCTTCAACACCCCCGCCTGTGCACTTATTAGGCCCTACCCCGACAACGCTTGGTAGCGCGTTCGGGGCAGGCCCGGGGGTTTCTATCGGTGCAACAAACCGTGGGTCTGTTGCCCAGACTATTCACACGCACGGGAACAAGATTGAAGCACCAGCCCAAGTCAGAGTATAAGTGACGAAGAGATTCGGAGGATTAACTTACAGATCAGAGGGTCCAAGATCAAGCCAGAGAAGCAAGGTACTGTCAAGAAAAAGGCCTCCCTTGCCGGGCAGGCGAGCCCGGCAAAGGGCGAGGCCATGTCCAGAAGCAGACAACCTAGGAGTCCTGTCAGGGCCTGCCGGGACTCACGGAGATGAGACCACCTCACCACCCACTCCACCACGACCCATGTCGTCGATCAGTGTGGTGTCAAACCGCAGACTGACTAAGTGGCAGCATTTGCCACATGGCAGCCTCGCCCGATAGGAAAAACCCATAGGTGACATCCGTCTTGTGACGTGTCAAGCGAGCAGGCGTGGAGCCGGCAAAATGGCCCGGCAAGCCTTGTCGGGCAACCAACGATGTGACGTTGAGCGGTGCATTTAATGCGCCCTGTCAGCCCGCAGAGTTAGGTATGATAGCACTGTTTGCTATCTTATCAGTGCGTAATGACTACTTTGGCATTGTGGTAACCCCTTGATCTATAAATGGAGTCCCATGGAAACCATAGAAGGGGTGAGAATATTGGATAACTCACACCCCCATACGCGCGTAGCCACTGCCGCCCTGAGGCAATCCCTGCCGGGCAAGTGTACTACATTCCACCGCCACCATTCCACCATCAGTCCACCAAAGCAGGAGTGGGATTTTACACCTCACGGTGGCCCAAACCTGGGTAAAATTGCCTGCGTAATCTCTACCATGCCGCACCACGCTTGCCTTCTCTTTGTGCAACGCGATGTCCCCCTGCCGAACCAGCACGGGGCGTTCTAGTCCCATAGGTGGCCGTGGCTTCCCGCAACATCGCCCCCTCCCCCTTCCCCACACCCTTTTCTCCCCGACTACAAGTCACATTTCCCATGTTTCCTCCTTCCTTTCTTCCTTCCTTCATAACCTATAGCCTCTTCCTCTCTTGCTTCCCAGCTCTCGCCGTCTCCCATCCTACTGTCGGGGTCGCCATGGTCTTCTTCAATGACCTCTCCAGCGGTCCTCCTCCTCCGACGACTCCTTCACCACCCGTGTATGCCTTTCTTCTCTCTCTCAAGCTATGACTTGGAATGAAGGACTTTAACCTTGCGGTCGACTTGAGTCATTTCTTCCTCTTGTAGCTCCCTAGGACCATTAGCTGCAACGAATGGAGTGGTGTGGCCGAAGATCCGTCTGCTCATTGTCACCATCAATCTCCATGCATGAAGCTATTTGCGTTTGAATCTATGGACATTGGGAGGAAGTTTCTGGCATGTGCAGAGAAGGTTAGGCCCTCTTTGGTTGTTACAAATCATTAGTTAGATGTATTTCAGACACTGTCACAGTCCCAACCTATTCATACCACACCTTAAACCAAACGCATCCTAAGACAGTGTCACAGTTTGTACCTAGTATCTAAAAATGTTGCCATCTCATGAGCAGTGCCATTAGAAAATTATTTGGCACCGCTTCAGCTGTTTGTGCAACCAACTTTGGTCCACACATGTGAGCAGCCAAGCAGTAAAATACTAAATCTTTATGGCACGAAGGAACTGGACATTGGAGCAACTAGGTGCTCCGGAGTCTGGGTCCTTGATTTTTTCGTTGCATCGGCTCGCCAGTGCAGGGCACTAGTGTGAGATGTAGCAACAGTTGTCTTTACACAGGTTTTGGCATACATAGTGGACAACCTTACTGCTATTAGTTCTCTATTACTAAATTTGTGCGTGTACACACCTGTTAGTATCAATTTGTTGTATCCAAACACTGTCGCTATGCTGTTGCAGTTATATTTACCTTCCTCATAAAATGTTCAATTTTTCATTTATAGTAGATGAGTAAGAACTTGTAGTGTTTTTGTAGTTAATAATAGCTTCTGATGTTTCAGAATTTGGTTGTTGTCTCAGTAGCAATTAATTCATTTGCACATTGATCTTTTTGAGAAGATATGTCATAATTAACCCGTTTCTTCAGTTTTTCAAAGTATTGGTGATTTTCTATTTTGCTATAAACCCATTTCCCCTACAATTGTTACTGATCTAGTTTTAAATATTATAGGATGAACGAAAGTGTTCTTACTTGTAGTGGGTTGATCAAGAGTGGCCACAGTCTTTGAAGATGTGCCTAGCAATGCTCTGGAGCATGTATGAGGAAGAGAACAGAGGTAGGCTTAGAGAAAGTGTTGTCAACGTTGAGGAATATTTGAAGATGCGGGATAAAAAGAGGAATGTGGAAAATGAGCTCAGATTTTTTAAAACAGACTTTGCTAAGATGGTGTTGGCAAAGGAGGAGGCACTTTCCCAGTTGGACAGTGCAAAACAGGTTGTTACTTAACAGAAAGCAGAGGTGGATTAGACGTGTCTCGCCGATCTCGATTAGAGAAATGTATATATTGTTCTAATATTGTTCTTATGAAGTTGAACTAGCTATATGTTGTAATGTGCTATTTTCAGCTAGCTATCATACTGTGATGTTAAAATATTTTTATGTGCCTGATATGAAATTGGCAAATAGCTGTTCGATATGAAATGTGAATTTGCGTAATACTGGAATTATGAATTGTAAACTAATAAACCTGCTAAATGGGTCATGGAACTTTGCAAACGGTTCTTGGAGTAAAAGCGCTTGTGATGGATAGCCCAATGCCACACAGTTTTCTTCATCAAATCGTGTGTGATGTAGTTGATAAAAGAAAATGGTTAACCAAGGTAGAGCGTGTGTGATTGTTACACCTTTCACACACGAGCCTATACATAATACTATGTGGGATCACTGGTACATCGAGCTCGTAAACAAACGGTTTAAAACCCCTTTCCGCGACGGCATTTGGAACCGTCACCAAGTGAGTTTGGGCGATAGGGGGGTCCTTCCCACACAACCCAGAAATCGTCGGGGATAGGCTCTTGTGGGACCTAGGCTAGGGACGTGTGCGATCGGGCGAGGCATGGAAACCCAATCATTTTCGTAGGTATGTACATCCCACACGGTGAATCCTAGAAATAATTTTTGTAGGTATGTACATCCCACACGGTGAATCCCAGAAATCATTTCCGTAGGTATGTACATCCCACACGGCGAATCCTAGAAATCATTTTCATAGGTATGTTCATCCCACATGGTGAATCCCAGAAATCATTTTCGTAGGTATGTACATCCCACACGGCGAATCCCAGAAAATCATTTCTGTAGGTATGTACATCCCACATAGTTCTTTGTGTGGAAACGTGTGTCAAGGTGGCCTAACGCAAACAGTTCACTGCCGGAAACCGTGTGTGATTGTTAGTTGATCGAACACGCCTACTTTCTAGAAACCGTGCGGGTTGTTGGAGTTCATCGCCCATGGTGCTATCCGAGTAATCGTTTGCAATAGAAAACCCCAATAAATAGGGTAATTAGCCTATTATTGATAATCCATGTACTAATCAAACTAATATTTCTTATAAAACACACCAGATATTTCATATCCGTATAAAAGCAACTAGGATTTCATAATCAAATTACATCAGATAGCTTCGACACTCAGTTATGCTATTACACAACAGCACCAAGTTTCACATGCAACATCAAAAACCTTTGGAAAGTAGCATCATACTCGGTAAATAGACAGATGAATCTCATCTGGGAAACTGCAGAAGCGGAAGGCAAATATTGAGCCTTCAGTGATGTTGAATGTCCTTCAACTTTAGGCCAGTGGCTATGGATAATTGCCTGCCCAACCTTCATCCACTTTAGCAAGACTTCAATATTGTACCATGGGTGTTGAATGAATACCTTCCTCGCCTCTTGACCATGTAGGTGGTTTCAGAGGTAATCATCGGTGAACTGCTTTGAAAAGTACTGAAAACAAAGCTATGCATAAATCGCTGTTGTAAATTTTGAAATGGCGCAAGGGGTAAAAACAAGGTAAAAGAGTTGGTACCATCCTATAATTGAGTGATATCTTCTTCATTGTGCAAACAAAGATCTTGCTGTTATTCGTCGCAAGTTTCGTCATCCTAACAATCTTTCTGAGTTTCTTGACTTGACTGATATTCATGGACATTTCATTTCCCCATATGCAAAATGGGTCGAACAGTGGGTCTAAGCCTCTGACAGCAGGACCTGCATGTGCAAGACCAAATTGTAAGAAACCTAAATATTAGAATGATTCCTGCAACTGCACAATAATGTGCTATTAGCCAAAGGACCCCTCTTGAACAAACATCGATGGTAAACCGCAGTGTCTCCCTGAAAGTGCAACTATCCCTGGGTGGTTTTGGTAATTCCTAACAACATATAGCTCATTGAGCTAATGCTATTTCAAGATAAATTTTTCAGGAAAGCTCAATGATTGGCATGGCATGGATTAGAAAAGTGGACCCCTCAAAATGCCAAGGACAAAAGGATTGGCTCAAGCTCAAAGCACAAGACTCTACATTTTTCATTTTAGTGATCCAAGATCACATTGAGTCCATAGGAAAAGCCAATACTATCAAGAGGGGGTGAGATGTTTCTTAATGAGTTTCTTGCTCAAAATGCTTAGTGATATGCTCCAAAGCCCTCAACTACTTTCTCATATCCACATATGTCCCAAACCAAAAGTCAAACTCGGCCCTACCAAAACTTTCTATCCGGCGCCACCGAGTTCTCTTGACATAGCCACTGCCAGAAACCCTACTCTTTTCAGTCTCACCGATAGGGATCTCGGTCTCATCAAGATGGGATTGTAATCTCTCTGTTTCCCTTCATAACGTTTCGGTTAAACCGAGATGAGCGATCGGTCCCGCTGAGATTGCAATGCAAACTCTCTGTTTCCCTTTTGTAACATTTCGGTCCAAGCGAGATGAGCGAATCGGTCCCACCGAGTTTTCCTGACCAACTCTCTGGTTAGTCTATTACCAAAATCGGTCTCATAGAGTTTGTCTAATCGGTCTCACCAAGATTAAGTTATTCCCTAACCCTAATGACATCGGTCCCACCGAGTTGACATGTCGGTCCCAAAGAAAATCCTAACGCTCACATTTTGAACTAAATCGGTCCAACCGAGTTTGGTAAATTGTGTGTAACGGTTAGATTTTGTGTGGATGCTATATATACCCCTCCACCCACTCTTCATTCATGGAGAGATCCATCAGAACATGCCTACACTTCCAACATACATTTTCTAAGAGAGAACCACCTACACTTGTGTTGAGGTAAAGATATTCCATTCCTACCACATAAATCTTGTACTCTAGCCTTCCCCAAGTTGCTTTCCACTTCCACTCAAATCTACTTTCCACCGAATCCAATCCTATGAGAGAGAGAGTAGAGTGTTGGGGAGACTATCATTTGAAGCACAAGAACAAGGAGTTCATCATCAACACACCATTTGTTACCTCTTGGAGAGTGGTGTCTCCTAGATTGGCTAGGTGTCACTTGGGAGCCTCTGTCAAGATTGTGGAGTTGAACCAAGTAGTTTGTAAGGACAAGGAGATCGCCTACTGTGTGAAGATCTACCCGAGTGAGGCAAGTCCTTCATGGGTGGCGGCCATGGTGGGATAGACAAGGTTGCTTCTTCGTGGACCCTTTGTGGGTGGAGCCCTCCGTGGACTCGCGCAACCGTTACCCTTCGTGGGTTGAAATCTCCATCAACATGGATGTACGATAGCACCACCTATCGGAACCATGCCAAAAATCTCCGTGTCAACATTGTGTTTGCTCCCTCAAACTCCTCCCTTTACCTTCATATGCAATTGTTTTACTTTCCGCTGCTATACTCTTAGAATTGCATGTGTAGGTTGATTGCTTGACTTGTGCAAAGTTGCTAAAATCTGCCAAGAACTAAAATTGGGAAAAGGCTAGATTTTTATTTGGTCAAGTAGTCTAATCACCCCCCTCTAGACATACTTTCGATCCTACAAGTCGTATCAGATCTTCGATTTCCATTTGCTTTGATTTCCATAGCTTTTGTTGGTCATAGCCTTGGTTTCACAACCTAGGAGAGTATGCCGTCTAGCGAGGGAAATTACCACCGTAGAGGTCCTTACTTTGATGGTATAAATTTTGCTAGTTGGAAGCATAAGATGAAAATGCATATTCTTGGACATAACTCCGCCATTTGGGCTATTATGTGTATTGGCTTGCAAGGTGAATTCTTTGATGGGAGAGAACCAAACCATGAAGCTACCGCGGAAGAGTTGAAGATGCTACAATACAATGCTCAAGCTTGTGATATTCTCTTCAACGGATTGTGCCCCGAAGAATTCAACAAAATCAGCCATCTTAAGAATGCAAAGGAAATTTGGGATACTTTGATTGATATGCACGAAGGTATAGACTCCGTCAAGGAAGCCAAATTGGATGTGCTTCAAAGTCAACTTGACAAGTTCAAAATGAAGGAGGATGAAGGCGTCACTGAAATGTACTCTAGGCTTGCTCTCATCACAAATGAGATTGCCGGCTTAGGAAGTGAAGAGATGACTGATAGATTCATCATCAAGAAGATCTTAAGAGCCTTGGATGGAAAATATGATACCGTGTGCACATTGATCCAAATGATGCCCAATTACAAAGATCTCAAGCCAACAGAAGTCATTGGAAGAATTGTTGCTCATGAGATGTCACTTAAGGATAAGGAAGAGCTTCACAACAAGTCAAGTGGTGCTTACAAAGCCTCATGTGATGCCCCCACATCATCAAATGAGAAGCGAACCTTCAATGAAGAATTGAGCCTAATGGTGAAGAACTTCAATAAGTTCTACAAGAGTAGAAGCAAGGAAAGAAGTTCCAAGTAGAGGTCATACAATGACAAAAGATCTTTTAGTCGTGAGCATAACTGCTACAATTGTGGAAGACCCAGACACTATTCCAATGAGTGTACGACTCCCTACAAAAGAAGAGCAGATTCTCCCAAGAGAAGAAGTAGGAGAGGAGAATCACCATCAAGAGAGAGGAGTAGAGATGATCGTTATGAATGAAGACCCTGTCGGAGAAGCAAGGATTCGGAGAGGAAGGACAAGTCATCAAGGAGCTACACAAAATGAAGACATCAAGCTCATGTTGGTGAATGGGTATCCGGCTCTGACTCCGACCATCACCTCGAAAGAAGTTATCACTCCGACTCTGAATATACTCAAGATGAAGGTGTTGCCGGACTAGCACTTGTGACAACCAACTCCTACAACATATTTGACTCACCAAATGAAGGAATTGGAAGATTCTTCATGGCTAAAGGTCCAAAGGTAACACACCCCGAGTATGTTGATTTCAATAGTGATGAAGATGATTTGCTAGGAGACGATGATTTACTTGTTGACAACTCTAGTTATGAATACTATGATGAACTTGCTATTAATCAAACTAATCAAGATAAAATGAATGATGATGATAAGAAGGAGATTGAGCGTCTAACTAAAGAACTAAACACTCTTAAGTTAGCTCATGAAACTACCTTGAAAGATCATCGAGAACTTTTAAAGACTCATGAGAACTAAGCTTTGAAAAGCTCAACTTGAGCAAGAGCATGAGTTCTCAAAGGAAATCAATGATGATCTTCGCAAGAAAAGTTCTTCTTACATTGCCAAACGTTTACTCTTGTCTACTTACATGCCACAAGTTAAATCTAGCAACAAGAACAAGAAAGATTCTTCATCTAGTAGTAACAAAAATCATGCTAAATACAATTGTCAGTGTACAAAAGTAGGGGCTCTCCTTTTGACCCCTTTACTTATGCACTAGCAGTCAGAGCCACGCGCCGTGGCCACACTAAGCAGGTCAGAGAAGGGAAGCCGGAGAGAAGCCGGAGCACAAGACGACCAAGGCAACGCCGAGACCAGAAGCGCAGGAGGGCAAGAGAGCGAGGTGGACTCCGTCGGGAAGATCCTTGCCAAGGCAGCCCCCCGCAGCCTCGGCAAGAGCCTTGCTAGGGAAACTTGCCCAACACCAGCAGAGCGAGCCACCCTTGAGCCCACAGGCTCCGACCCAAACAATTGTGTTGGAACCAAGGCTCGGGAGGCGCCTCTGTGGTGGCATGCAAATCTTCGTCAAGATCATAAACACAAGATCAGACGATGACCAGAAGACGGCAACCCTCGGCAGGATCCTAGCCGGGGGAATCCACAAGACCCCCGGCAAGACCCTTGTTGGGGATAACAGCAACACCACGGCAAGACCCTTGCCGGGCCCCCGGCAAGGCCCTTGCCGAGGGCGTCAGCAGGGCCACTACAAGGCCCGCATCAGCCAAGACTCCACCACCATTTGCATGTAGCTGCCAGCCCAACCAGCTGGGCAGGCACCTACGTGGCAACATGCAGCTTCCAGGCCAAATCAGCAAGCATCTGCGTGGCGGCATGCAGATATTCACGAAGGCCCTACCACCACGCCACCTCAGCTGCCTGCCTGCCTACATGGTGCTGCATGCATCGCTGGTCTGGGCGCGTGTCGAAGTGAGGCGAAGCGGCGTCGGACAGGACGGGCTTCGTTCCCGTCCCCGATAAAGCTAATGTACACCTACGTAGCGCATTTAATGTGCTTTGTCCTGTAATGCCGTCCGATAAGCTCGCGCACTGTAGGCCTTTCCACCTCCTGTGTGCCACTGTGGCAGCCCCTTTTTCCTATAAAAGGAGGCCCGAGGCGACCAGGAGAGGGATTCGGCTTTTTGAAACGGCACAACCACCGTAGCTTGTTCAGAAAGCTCAAGAGCACTCAATACACCCACCAAAGCAGGACTAGGGTTTTACGCATCCTCGCGGCCCGAACCTGGGTAAACGACCCGTGTGCTTGCTCCTAAACCTGCTCTTCTCATGACCCGCGCCCGCCGATCATAGAAGGGATCCGAGTGATCCCATAGGTGTCGTTCTCATCAGCCAAGACAACGTCGCTGTTCGCATGATGCTGCTAGCCCAACCAGCTGGGCAGGCACCTACGTGGAAACATGTAGCTTCCAGGCCAAATCAGCAAGCACCTGTGTGGTGGCATGTAGATCTTCACGAAAGCCCTACCACCGCGCTAGCTCAGCTGCCTGCCTGCCTACATGGCGCTGCATGCATCGCTGGTCTGGGCGCGTGTCGAAGCGAGGCGAAGCGGCGACGGATGGGACGTGTCTCGTTCCCGTCCCCGATAAAGCTAATGTACACCTACGCAACACATTGAATGCGCTTTGTCCCGTAATGCTATGCGATAAGCTCGCGCACTGTAGGCCTTTCCACCTCATGTGTGCCACTGTGGCAACCCCTTTTTCCTATAAAAGGAGGCCCGAGGCGACCAGAAGAGGGATTCAGCTTTTTGAAACGGCACAACCACCATAGCTAGTTCAGAAAGCTCAAGAACACTCAATACACCCACCAAAGCAGGACTAGGATTTTACGCATCCTCGCAGCCCGAACCTGGGTAAACGACCCGTGTGCTTGCTCCTAAACCTGCTCTGCTCACGACCCCGTGCTCGCTGACCATAGAAGGGATCCCAGTGATCTCATAGGTGTCGTTCTCATCGATATCTTTGGCGCGCCAGGTAGGGGCCCCGCAGTTGTGAGAATCTGGTCTAGCAATTAGCCTAGCAGTTCTTCATCGCCATGGCTCCCAAGAAGAAGGCGGCCACGGCGGTCGGTTCTTCGGAAGCCGGGCGGCCCGTACCAGTGGGGGCGAGCAGCAGGCCAGTCGCGGACAGGACCCGAGGCGCGACCCGCAAGCACCAACATCGCCCTGGCAGTCAGAGCCTAGCGAGTGGCGTCGTTCCTGCGCAAGTTGATGGGCCACATGCTGCGAAATCTAGAGACTGAGCTGCCCCCTGCAGACAGCGCGAGACCCTCCGGGGGCGTCGCCATACCACCCGCGGGCGGTGCGGCGACCTCCATGACGCCCACTCCGGCGCCCACAGCGCGCTCTTCCCAGGTTGTGCGCGACAAGTAGCGTCACCACACCGGTGACCCTAGGAGCCGCCATGGGAAGTGTCATGTGCGTTATCCGTGGGATAAAGGAGTCCAGCATGCCCACCGAAGTGCTGGCGAGGATGGCGCACAGCCGCTGGGCCATGACAGAGCTCCTTCTGACGTGGTTAGAAGTCGAAGCGCGCCACGGTCCATGCAGCTTTCGCCGCCGGCCATGCCAGCGGAAGCCTTGGTGCACGCGCAGCTGGTCCTCGACTTCCCTCCCGCGACGGAGAAGCTCGACGAGTGTAGAGCTACTATCCAGAGCCTCTTCAGCATTGCCAACAAAGACGAGCCATGGCCAGTGGGGCCCTCAGGCCGGCGCTCCATCGAGCCACTACATGCCGGCGGTGGAGGGGCCGGAGGCGCCGCGACCATGATGCACTCTCCTCTTCCACACCAACCACCGTGGATGTGTGTCGGCGTTCTGGGAACAGGGGTCCCCATACTTGCCTGCCTGCGGCCCATGGCGTGGCCAAGCAGAAGGCCTTACGGCCCATTTTCATCAACAAAGCATCCAAGACCCTCGCGAGGGACCAAGCCTCGCGAGGCGGGCGATGCAAGACCTCCTCTGGAGCGGCCCAGTCAAGCAGGCTCGCGAGGAGCGGAGATATCAAGGCGGGGCGAACCTCACGAGGCTCTCGTGACGTGAGCCATGACGATCGACACCAGGCAGGCGCCAGTGCGTGTAGCGTCCTTGTTTCCTCTTTGGTGCAAGGGAGGCAAGCACAGCCGCGGAGTACCAAGGCCTCAGGCAAAGGTTGCCATTTCGGTGCAACAAGACCAAGACCAGGCGGAAGTCATCGTGGAGCCCAAGACGGCATCACCCCAGAGCCTTTCACAGGCGCAGACTACCATTTGTCAGGATAGCTTGTACTAGTTGTCCCCCTTCAAATTAGCGCGCCATTGTTGGCTCCCTTCCCGCTCGATATTTGGGAAGAGGACCAGAGCCTCTATAAGTAGAGCAAGCCACCATAGTAGAAGGGAGATCAGACCCATAGATACACACAAGTCCATACGCACAAGAACACCTCAATCTCAGGAGGCAGTTCTTCCCCTTGTACTGTTCATCATCAGCCCAAGAGGCAATCCACCACCACCACACTAGAGTAGGGTATTACACCACAACGGTGGCCCGAACCAGTATAAACCCCGTGTCTCCCTGTGTTGCGCATTCGTCGAGTTCGTCCGTGAGATCTTAGCAAGCTAGAGCGTAGATTGGTACAAGGGAAAGACTTTGTGCGCACCCCAGTGTTCGAACCTTAAGGGTTTGCCGGAACCCCACATCCGACATTTGGCGTGCCAGGTAGGGGTGCGTCATAGCTTCCTTTCCATCAGTCCGCCGCTCCGTCGTCTCCATGTCGGATGCTCGTCGTGCTCGAGCTGAGCGTCAGGCTATACTCGCCGCCCGCGTCGCTCAGACGGCTCCCGTCGGTGGGCCACCTCGTCGTTCTCCGTCCCCTTCCGCCAACGCTGCCACCGGCCCGGTGGGGAACGAGCAGAAGGCGTTCTCTCTGCATCCTTCAGTGCAGCAGGACGGCCGCACCGCTACTCCATCACTCACCCCTGCTGGTTCTTCGTCTCACGCGCACCGCACTCCCATGGAAGCACGGGCCGCGCTCATCGCAGCGAACGAGCTCCTGCGTTACCGCCCCGTTGACGACCTCTATGAGGAGTGGCTCGACCGCGTCGCCGAGCTCGTCCGTGCTACAGGGGGCTCTCCGACGCTGTCCCACTCTCTGCCTCCCCTAAACCAGCCGCAGGCGACGGGGCTCATGGCGTGCCTCCACCGCCTCTACCCCAAGACGGTGCCTTGGCACCAAGGCGCGCACCTCCGCGACATGATCCACCGCGCCCGGCGCCCGCGCGTGAAGAAAGAAGCTGCCAAGAAATCCCGCGGCCGCGAGAAGCTGCACCGGCGCTCCCTGCGCCACCTCGTCAAGACCGCGTGCCGCCTGGAGTGGCGCAGCACGGACCTCGCCATGACCAAGCTCCACCTCAGAAGCGGGCCCGGCGACCACGGCTGGCTACCGTGCCTTCACCCCCGAACTGCGTAGCGTCGCCTGGCCAGGCAAGTTCAAGCCAGATCTACCTCCTCGATACGACGGCACCGCCGACCCCGCAGAGCTCCTACAGCTCTATGAGCTGAGCATCGTAGCGGCTAACGGCGACGAAAAAGTCATGGCGAACTAGTTTCCCATGGCTCTCAAGGACGGGGCCCGCTCCTGGCTCCTGAACCTGCAGCACGGCTCGATCTCCTCCTGGGACGAGATGCGCGACCGCTTCGTCGCCAACTTCCAAGGTACTCGCGACCGCCCACCGGCTGCGGGCGATCTACGCCACATCAAGCAACAGCCAGGAGAGACCCTCCAGAAGTACATCCAGCGCTTCAATAACACCCGCCTCAAGATTCCCAAGTTCACGGACGAAGCCATCATCTCTGTGTTCTCAGACGCGTCTGTGACATCAATATGAAGGAAGAGCTGGCTATCCATGAGGAGCTTTGCACATCTCAGGAGATGTTCAACCTGGCGACCAAGTGCGCACAAGCTGAGGAGGGGCGCCTCTCTCTCCTTGAGCTGCCAGCTGCATGAGTGGACGAGAAGAAGGCCAAGGCCAAGGACGTGAAGCACAATGAGGCAGTAGTGCTCGCAGCAGAGCCCGACACCAAGCGAGGCAGAGATCAGCCCGAGTCATCCAAGAACAATCCTCCGTTCTGCGCCTTCCACAACCCAAACACCCACAACACCAGCGACTGTCAAGAGCTCAGAGCTATTCGGGAAGGACGCTTCGGTCGATGCCCCAAGCGCAACGACCAGGGCTACGGCCACGGAGCCGGACGCTGGGACGACTGTGGCCCACGCCAGGAGTGGGGTGACCAGCCTCGTGAGGACCGCTGGCAGGACCAACCTCACGAGGGCACCTGGAGGGACACGCCTCGTGAGGATCGCCTGCAGGGCAACGCCGGTCTTCCCTCGTTGCCGCCACCAAGAAGGAACGACGACCACCACTAGGACGAGGGGGATGGGGGCTTCCAGGGGCCGTGTGCGATCGCTTGCATCCTGGGTGGTGCTCAGGCCCCGGCCTCTCAGCGCATCTTCAAACAGTTCGCTCGCGAGGTGAACGCGACGCTCCCCAAGCTCGAGGCCACGCGCCCGCTCAGGTGGTCCCAATGTGCCGTCACCTTCAACTCAGCAGACCAGCTCAAGTGTGCAGCCACCGCTAGCACCCTACCTATGCTGTGTTCCCCAGTCATCAGCAATGTGCAAGTCACCAAGACTCTCATCGACAGTGGCGCAGGGCTCAACTCATATCCGTCGACATGTTCGACAACCTCCAAGTGCCCTATGTTCAGCTCCAGCCAACCAAGCCTTTCTCAGGAGTGACTGACAGTTCCACCACACCGATAGGGCAGGTCTGCCTGCCTGTCACCTTCGGGGAGCGCAAGAACTACCGCACCAAGCTCATCGACTTGGACGTCGCGCACATCCGCCTGTCATACAATGCCATCCTCGGGTATCCAGCCCTGGCCAAGTTCATGGCAGTCACTCACTATGGCTACAATGTCCTCAAGATGCCAAGAAGCGGGGGAATCATCACGGTCCCATGTGAAGAAAGGGATGCGGTGTGCTCCCTTGAGCGCGCCTTCCAAGCCGCAGCAATTGACAACCCTGACAGCAGAAGTTAAGGCCCTCCGAAGACCATCCCCAAGAAGAAGCTGCCGTGCCGCGCAGGACCACAAGAAGACGGCGTCGCGTCAGGAGCCTCGTCAGGATCAGCGCCCGCTCCAGGGGCGCCTCCCTCCATTGCATAGGAAAGCGCACCCAGCGCCCTCCTCCGGCAGGGCTCGGGGGCTCTCTCCTGGAGAGCATCAGACCTTGCCAACCTCACGAGGGAGGCGCTTGGGCACCACTTGGAGGCATGCTTCATGACACGCTTTCCTCGGGAGAGCACAGGGCAAGGAGTGCCCACCGCTCAGGAGTTCATCACCAAGACCACCGAGGAACTGCAAGAAGCAAGTGCCATGCGCGCCCATGGCCGCTCACAAGGCGCAGCCCCCCATCTAGGCAAGGATGCCGACCTGCGCACCTGCATCGACATCCCATGGCTCAACAGGGCCGCAACTCAGGAGCGCTTCTGGCCTTCGCGTGTGGGCCACTGTGAAGGTCCACCACACAGCTACGTTCGCATGCCCTTCGGCTTGCGGAGCGTGGCGTCAGCCTATCAGCGCGATGCGCGGCAAGTCCTGGCGGCTCAGGAGGCCAGGTTCCACGCCGTTCAGGAGGAGATGGGGACGGTCTCCAGGAACCCTCCCGAGCCCCCAAAGCCTCCCGAGGCTCAGGGTCCCGGTGGCTCGTGAGGAGCCATTCCTTCAGCGCATGGCTTCAGTTGCACCAACTCTACTTCATCTACAGAACTAGGTGACGTCTTCCAAGTTCATTTAAGCTGCGAGCGCCCCTCGGGCTGCATTATTCCCAGGCCGCATGGGTCCGTCCCTGTGGCATGTACCCCTTTTGCTATGTCTTTAGCTTACCTTGTTGGGGGCGCCCCTCGGGCTGCATCATCCCCACGCCGCTCGGGCCAGACCTAGTGGCATGTATCTTCCTGCATTTACCCAAGTCGATCTGCTCTTCATGCTTAACCTGCCAACTGCTATCACTTGCTCGGTCACCGCCTGCCACAGGTCCGTTCACCCTATGCAATTCACTTGCACGTTAAAAGGGGGGCTCCTGAGCATCGCGACTCAGGAGCTCTTATTGGCTCTCCAGCCCTCACCCCCTGGCCTTGACCACGGCATTGCGACCTGGCATACCAGCGGCGGCTTAGCTCGCTCGAGGGCCGGGACCTGAGGACGTAGAGTGCTTGCATCTAACTGCCTTGCAGGAACATACAGTCACCAAGACTCAAGACGAGGCGCAACCTGCCTTGAGGTAGGGCCACGTGAGTCCCGTGCTGGCTCACGAGTGCCCAGATACACCTCGCAGCCCTGCTGTGCAAGCCACGTGTCGGGGCGGGGCTGTACACGCCCCGGGGGCTCCTCCCGGAGGGGGCCCCCATCCCACGCCCAAGTGGAAGCTCCATGCTCCGCGCTGGCTGTCGACACCGCCGAGGAGCAGCTATGCCCGTGCACAAGCGGAAGCACTATGCTCCGCGCTGGTGATAAACAACTGAGAGCGACCCCACGGTTGCACCAACCTCAGGGAGCCCAGAGCTCAGCGCCTAGCCTCACCAAGATGCCTCCCCTCGGGAGAGTCGCGCGAGGGGGCTGGGCACGGGGGCTCCGCTCGGGTCACGCCCAAGCACACGCCACCCAACTAGGCCCCCCGGACCTGGGCGTCGCGCGCCCCTCCCGAGGCCTCGGCGAGGGAAGGTATGGAAATTGTTTGAACGTCAAGGGGGACTCCCGAGCATCGTGACTCAGGAGCCTAACTGGTCACGTAGCCCCTCACTCCTTGGTCCGTCCTGGTCTCCGGTCGGCCCAATGGCGGTTGAGGTATGCGCGGGGCCGGGCTTTGCCGACGTATAACATTAATCTATCCTCACGAACTCTCCCTATATGCTGTTCAGACATCAAGAGGGACTCCTGAGCATCGCGACTCAGGAGCCTAACTGGTCACGTAGCCCCTCACTCCTTGGACCGTCCTAGTCTCCGGTAGGCCCAATGGCAGTTGAGGTATGCGCGGGGCCGGGCTCTGCTGACGCCGAACAAAGAAAATAGGAAGGAAAACACAAAATCTCGAAGCAAATATTACAAGAATATTTTTCTCACAATACCAAATGAAAAGTCTAAATGCCTCCACGAGGCCTGATGTATGTCGCAGGAATAAAACGAGAAGAATAGCCACAGGTCACCCCTGGATGTCGCCATCGCCTGCGGAAGGTGCTCCCCCTTGGGCGACGATGTTCTCACCTTCACCACCAGCCACAGGATCCACGGCATCGCCAGACAGAGGATCAGAGACGAAGCCGCGAAACTTCGCCAGCAAAGCCTCCACTTGACCTTGAACAGCTGCGGCGGCGGCTTCACAGAGGTCTTCAGCCACAGGCTCCACCAGCTCGTGAAGGCGGGCGTTGGGGTCACGGAGGTGCAGGGCTGAGGACGCGAGTCAGTGTGGCTGAAGACAGAACGTGAGCTTCTGCCTCCATAATGGGACCGAGGCCCTCAACGACCTCCTCAAGCGCATTCACCATGAGAGGAAGCAGCTGGGCGGGGTCGTCTTCGTCAGTGTCCAGCGGCCTCTCCAGGCCATGCTCGTAGAGCGTCCTCAGTGCCTTGCGAGATCTCTTCTCGAGATCGGCAAAGGCCACACGATCTTCGGCCAGGACTCGCGCCTTGGCAGCAAGATCGGTCTCCTTCACCCCCATCTTCTGCTCCAACTCTTCCAACCAGGTGCGCTCGGCAGCCAGCTTCTTCCCCAGCTCCGCCAGCTCAGCATCAAGGTTCTTGACGGCTTCCTCCTGGGCCTTCATCTCCTTCTCCTCTGCTTGGCGGCGGCATACCTCCTCAGCATGCTTGTTGCGCAGGTTCAGCAACTCGCCCTCTAGCGCTTTGCAGCGGTCACGGGCGGCCCTGGTGTCTTTCAGCGCCACCTCATGATCGGCTGCAGCGCCAATGGCCCCTTGCTTCTCACTCTCGGAAGCCACAACAGCCTGGCCTAGCACCACGCGTACCGCCAGGTCAGAATGAAGCCAGCCGGAGGCCAACTCCAGACACCCGGCCACCAGGCATGGGTCAGCGCTCAGGAGATCCGCCTGCAGTTGGGTCATCTCTGAATGGGCACGCTCCAAGACGCCAGCAGGAGCAGAAGGACCAGGAAGTGGAGATGCGGCAGTAGGAGGAAGCGACATAATCATCAGGGCTTGGGAGACCGCGGGTTCCGGAGCAGCTCGGACCCCATCAGCCGCGCCAAGTAGCGGCACCTCCGGAGCCACCGGGGCCATGGGGGCTGACTCCGCGCAGCGATGATCCTCTTGGCCCCGCGAGGACGACCAGGCTGGGGAGACACGGGCGATGTTGCCTCCATGCTCTGCGGAGGGAGGCACAGCCGCCTACCCTCCTTCCTCTTCTTTGCTAAAGATGCCGGCCTGATCAACCGAAGGTGAGCGTCGGAAATAACAAGTACCAACAGGGATAAAGCAAAGTTCGAGACACCTACCGGTGCACCGCCAAGTACTTCACCTTTCGCTTGTGAAGCTTGAGGCCTGACAGCATCGGGGCCTGAGGGGCAGACGTCTGGGCCCCGGCAGCACCATGCGGTGCGGAGGCAGAACCGGATCCAGCCCCAGGAGGTGTTGGGGTGGAGGCGGCACCACGATCTACCAACGATGACCTGCCCTTCGTCGGGACGAGGGGTTGCTCCTTCCCTCCTTGGTAGGTGTCGGCCTCGGCATCATCAGGAAGGGCACGGAGGATCTCGGCTTGGCTCGGATGGGAGGTCTCCCTCACCTCTTCCGGGGTCTCCTTCGAGTCCACCTCCTCTTCCCCCTCTCCGCGGGACTCGCCAGAAGACACCTCCACCGGTTTCTGCACCGCGGGAGCTCCCGAAAACAGCAGCGGCACCAGCACGCATGCATCAGAAGTCGGCCTGGAGGCGACGAACTCATCCCGGTCCCTGTGTTGGAACAAGTGAATGAAGGCACTAGGCGGGTACTCCTGGTTGTCCCTGACTATGAGGCGCAGGGCGGCGTCCAGTTCGTCGTCAGGAAGGTCCCCCGGCCTAAGGCGGGCCTTGTTTTCCCCTCCTTCAAGCTCCCAGAAGGGGCGCGCGCAGCGTCAAGAACTCCCTTAGGAGCATCACTCCCGTTATTTTGGCCGCCCTCGCATTACCCGGCTTCAGGTCAGTCATCATCTTCCACAACACTAACGATGCCCGCTCATCGACAAGCTCTGCCTTGGGCCACTCCTTGCCTTGCCGGGGTGCCTCCGTTGGCAACACCAGGCGCGGATGGGCGAGCTTGGCGTCCACCATGACCCATTTGGATCGAATGTTGTCGGCCCTCTTCCCAGTGCTCGAGATTGAGTTGGCCTTGCCGGACGCAACGAAGTTGGCGCATCCAAAGATGTGACCCTCGCTGACGCGGAGGAAGAAGAAATGGCGCAGGAGCGCCACAGACGGCGTCACACCCAGGTACGCCTCACAGTAGTAGGCAAAGATGGACAGGAGGAGGACAGAGTTGGGATGGAGATGCAGCTCTTGCAGCCCATAGTGGTCGAGGACTTCATAAAAGAAATCAGAGAAGGGAGGGACCAACCCGACGGCAACGCTGCTCGAAAAGAAGGGAAAGAAGGTGCTCCCCTCAGGCTCTGCCTCGTCGGAGGTAAGCCGGAGCTTCGTCTTCCCCTAGTAGTTGCTCTCTCCCGCCGTCAGCGGGCGCACGGAGGCAACGCTCTTCAACGTGACAGTGGGCGCCTCAAGAGCGGGCTCGTACCAAGCAGGGGCCAAGGAAGTCTTGACCTTGCACGGCGCCATGGGCGGCAGATGCAGAGCAAGGCCGGAGCAGATCTGTAGATAGCAGGCGACGAAGAGCGAGAAAGGGGACCTGGAGCGAGGCAAGGAAGAAGCAATGAAGGCAAGTGCTGCCCGCGCCAGCCTTTCGTCAGGTCAACAGTCGTTGAGGCAGTGTGGGGAAGCAGAGACGCCCACGTCCAATCAACCGCCATGCGTCAAACCGAGGCCGCAGGCTTTTGGGGCCTGCGGTGCTTCGAACTTGACCTTGGCTTCGCCGCGAAGCCAAGCCCGAGCGCACCTTGGGCCCGGGGGCTACTATCGGCGTTCTGGGAACGGGGGTCCCCAGTCTTGCCTACCTGCGACCCATAGCGTGGCCAAGCAGCAGGCCGTACGGCCCATTTTCATCAACAAAGCATCCAAGACCCTCGCGAGGGGCCAAGCCTCGCGAGGCGGGCGACGCAAGACCTCCTCTGGAGCGACCCGGTCAAGCAGGCTCGTGACGAGAGGAGATATCAAGGCGGGGCGAACCTCAGGAGGCTCTCGTGACGTGAACGATGACGATCAACACCAGGCGGGCGCCAGTGCGCGCAGCGTCCTTGTTTGCTCTTTGGTGCAAGGGAGGCAAGCGCAGCCGCGGAGTACTGAGGCCTCAGGCAAAGGTTGCCATTTCGGTGCAACAAGACCAGGACCAGGCGGACGGCAAGGCGGAGGTCATCATGGAGCCCAAGACGGCATCACCCCAGAGCCTTTCATAGGCGCAGACTACCTTTTGTCAGGATAGCTTGTACTAGTTGTCCCCCTTCAAATTAGCCCACCATTGTTGGCTCCCTTCCCGCTCAATATTTGGGAAGAGGACGAGGGCCTCTATAAGTAGAGCAAGCCACCATAGTAGAAGGGAGATCAGACCCATAGATACACACAAGTCCATACGCACAAGAACACCTCAACCTCAGGAGGCAGTTCTTCCCATTGTACTGTTCACACTACAAAAAAAGACACATCCATGACATTTTGGGCCGAACGAAATTTTTTCTGTCATACATATGACACTTCTATGACGATAATTGTGACAAAACCCGGTATCATCATAGATGTGGTGGGCTCCTACTTCTATGACAAAAAATCATGACAGAAAATGGGCTTTTCGTCCTGGGCAGGCCGGAGACGCAGCTACATGACATTCTTTGGGCCGTCTATGACGGAAAAAACCATGGTAGAAGCGAGGGGGAGGAAAATTTCGGGGAGTTCCTGGTTACGGTGGGAGGTCGGGGCCGAGCGATGCGCATTTCTCTCGTACACGTACGCGCGTGTGTGCGAGGCGTTGGCTCTAACTGAACCCGAGCGAGGCGTTGGGCTCTAACTGAACCCGAGCGATTGCACTGCAGGCTACACGTTACTGAACCCAAGCAATCGATCGATGGCTGTTAACTGAACCCGATCAAGCGATTCCTTCGCTACTGCTGCTAACTGAAGCCGATCGATGCTGCCTCTGGGATGAATAGTGAGCGTTGTGGGGGGGGGGTGGGGGGTTGGATGAGCAATGAGCGGTGGTGTTGCCTCTGGATGAACAGGACCCTGTAGTGTGGTGGAGGGCTGGATGAACAGTAGACGGTGGAGGGGTGCCCGTGGAGGGGTGGTTGAACAGGACCCCGTGGTGTGGAGGACTGGATGAACAGTAGACGATGGAGGGGTGCCCGTGGAGGGGTGGTTGAACAGGACCCCGTGGTGTGGAGGACTGGATTAACAGTAGACGGTGGAGGGGTGCCCGTGGAGGGGTGGTTGAACAGTAGCCGGTGGAGTAGCGCGCGGTGGAGGCTGGATGAACAGGAGCCCGTGAAGGCTGCGGGAGGTTGATGGTTGAGATGAACAGTATCCCATGGAGTCCCCTTTTGCGGTACGCCACACCCCTCCCGATGAACAGGACCCCCGTTTCGACCATAGGAGGTCCGTTTCATCCGTTTTGCGGTACGCCACACCCCTCCCGATCAACAGGACCCCCGTTTCGACCGTAGGAGGTTCGTTTCCTCTGTTTTGCGGTACGCCACACCCCTCCTGATCAACAGGACCCCCGTTTCAACCATAGGAGGTCTGTTTCCTCCGTTTTGCGTTACGCTAGACCGCTCGCGATGAACAGGATACCGTTTCGAATGTGACCGGTCGAACACAAGGCCGTTTCCTCCGTTTTGCGGTACGCCAGGCCTCGTTTCCACCGCCTATTTCGTCCAAGCCCTCCCAATGAACACGACCACGCATTCTGTTCCGACCCAGCTGGTTGGCTCCCACGCGTTCCGTTGCCTCCCGATGAACATGACGCATTCCGTTGCCTCCCCTTGAACACGATGACGATGATGTTTCTCCGTTCCGATCTAGCCATGTACATGAGCCCTGGCCGTACGTATGCGTGAGTAAGCATTCGAGACCTCGCCCGTATGTACACATACGTGGCCGTATTTTCTTTCTTGCACCCTGGCCGCTATACGTATGTGTACATGCTACGTGCGTGCCTCTACTATGACACGTACGCGCCTCTACTACGACACGTGCGCGCCTCTACATCCACCAGTATATATGTACGTACACGTTCGTGACCAGAATGACAACGCTACGTATGCTTCGACCAGGTGGGTCCCGACTGTTAGGCACTTCCTTGCGTGCAAAGATGTAGCTGGTGGGTCCCAGCAGTCAGGGGGGCGAATCGTTTTTTTTGCCCGGACGCATTTCCTTGCGTGTGAAGATGTAGCTGGTGGGTCCCAGCAGTCAGGGGCAAAAGTTTTTTGGTGAAATACGATGGCCCGTCCGGTGGGTCCCTGCTGTCAGGTGGAGGAATAATTATTTTGCACGTAATAAGGAGGCACTTCCTTGCTGTGGCCGTGGACCCAGCTATCAGCCTCTCCACGTACAGTCCACATCCGATGGAAGCCGTTCCTTGACCATGTTGACCACACCGCGCCGAGAGCACCAGGGTGGTGGACGACGGCGAGGCCTAGGAAGGGGATGGCGCGGAGCCGGGGAAGACGCGGCAGTGGATTCCCATGCGTAGAGGAGTACGAGGGTTCACTGGTTCGCCGCGGTGTGAGGCTGCCGTCGCCGCAGAATAACATGGGGTGTCCGTCGTTGACCACGTTGACCATGCCGCGCCGAGAGCACCAGGGCGGTGGACGATAGCGAGGCCTAGGAAGGGAACGACACAGAGGCAGGGAAGACTCGGCAATTCTTTCCCACGCGGAGAGGAGTACGACTGTACGAGGGTTTACTGGTTCGTCTGCCATCGCCGGAGAATAACAACAGGTGTGGGTGAGTAGAGGGATGGCTAGGCCAGCGATGGTAGTATGGTGGGGCGGTGAGGCCTGCGTGGCAGCACAGCCGGCCGCGGGGAGGAGGGAGCAGGCAGTCCCGCGGCGCTTGTTTGAGCGGCCGGAGCAGGAAGAGCAGAGATTGAAGAAGCACGACGGCCGTTCGCTGGACATCCAACAGTCACTGCTTGTGCGTCAACCTTTTTTTAGGAAAGCCTCAAATCTGTGGAAAATAGCATACAACCCATCTACCATTATTTCTAATAATTTACATCCCATTTGCTAATTCTTAAGGTTTTTTTGGAGCCCATATTTTTTTGTTAGCATTATAGCCCATATTGTGGCCACGGTTAAAAAATTATACAAAATTTTGCATATTTCGGTGCGGTCCGAACTGTTTTTAATCCCGAAATTTCGACTCACATTCAAACTGATTTAAAAAATAAATGTATATCAATATAAAATCCAACAAATTCTCCACGCATAAAAATTATTGTAATTTAAATCTCAAAATGAAAAAATATATTTGAAACTAATTTCCGGTTTGATGTGTTTTAAAAATGTACAACCCATTTCTCATTACAGATGGGCCATTTTCTCGGCCAGCCGAATGAAAGCTCTCCTCATCTTGAAAGATTTGTAGCCCAACAGGTCTGACAAAGTGACTTACTTGGCAAATCACAAAAAACTGGGCTATGGTCATGGACCCAGCCGTCAGCCTCTCCACGTATAGTACACTTCCGATGGAAGTCGTTCCTTGACCACGTTGACCATGCCGTGCGGAGAGCACCACGGCGGTGGACGACGGCGAGGCCTAGGAAGGGGACGACACGGAGCCGGGGAAGACGCGGCAGTGGAAGCCCGCGCGGAGAGGAGTACGAGGGTCCACTGGTTCAGCTGCGGTGTGAGGTTGCCGCCACCGTTGGGCCTGGCCAGCAGTGGGAATAGTAGGGGGCGGTGAGGCCTCCGCGGCAGCACAGCCGGCCATGGGAGGCAGTAGCATACGGCACGACCGACGCTGCTTTGGGCGGCTGGAGCAAGAAGACCAGAGGTTGAAGAAGCACTACAGTCGTTGGATGGACATCGTACGGTCACTGGAGCTAGAATCGTTCATATTGACTAAGTTGACAAGGCCCTTCGTCCTCGTGAACTTAGTAGGCCCACAAGTCAGCCTCCCACCAAGGTGGGTCCTAGCTAGCCGGGAGAGTATTCATTTTTTTGTGCGTAATAAGGAGGCACTTCCGGTGGGTCCGAGCTGACAGCGGGGGGAACATTTTTCACGAAATACGGTGGCCCGTCAGGTGGGTCCCAGCAGTCAGGGGGCAAACGTTTTTTTTTGCAAAATACGGTGGCCCGTCCAGTGGGTCCCTGCTGTCAGTTGGAGGAATCATTATTTTAAGCGTAATAAGGAGGCACTTACTTGCTGCGGCCGTGGACCCAGCTGAGACTATACACATACAGTATACTTCCGATGGAAGTCGTTCCTTGACCACGTTAACCTCGCCGCGTTCCGTTGCATGCATGCGTCCATGGGCGTGGTGCGTCCCCACTGTCAGCCTCCCACGTACAGTCATCTTCCGATGACTCTCGGTTGTTGACCACATTGACCACACCGTGCCGACTGCACCCAGACTGGAACGACTCGGAGATGGGGAAGACGGGGCAGTGGAGTCGCAGATGGAGAGGAGTGGGAAACTTCACTGGTTCGGGTACGCGGCAGCACAGCCGCGGTGCCGCCCACGGGAGATAGGAGCAAGAACAGAGGTTGAAGAAGGAGCACGGCTCTTGGATTAACATCCAACGTTCTAGCTGCTAGAATCATTTGTTGATTAAGTTGACAAAGCCGTGCGCACACGTCCGCTTAGTAGGCCCACAAGTCAGTCACCATATTTGACGGGTCCCAGCTGTCAACGGGATGAATAATTCTTTTCACAAAACAAGGAGGCACTTCCTTCCGTGTGAAGATACAGCCGGTGGGTCCCAGCTGTCAGGTGGAGGAAACATTTTTTCAGCTTAATAAGGAGGAACTTTCCTTGCGTGCAACCATGGACCTCGTGGGTCCTAGCCGTCAGGCTCTCCAAGAACAGTCCTCTTCCGACGACTCTCGTTTGTTGACCACGCCGCACCGAACGCAGCGAGGCGGTGGACGACGGCGAGGCCCTGGACGGGAACGACTCGGAGATGGGAACACGCGGCAGTGGAGTCGCAGATTGAGAGGAGGAGAAGGGTTATAACTGGTTCTTTTGCGGTGTGGGGCTGTAGTCTATGGTGAATAACAGGAGGTGTCGAGAGGTGGAGGGATAGCCTGGCCGGTGGTGAGGTAGCGCTTCACAGCGATGCATGCTAAGCAGAGCCGCTAGCCGCCGGAGCCGGACCAGGCGGTCCCGGCGACGCTGGAGGAAGAAGACGAGAGATTGAAGGTGCATGCCGGCCGTTGGATATAAATCCAATGGCTGTGGATGACACAATCATTTTTTGACCAAGTTGACAATGCCCTGCGTAGGCTTCGACCTATTGGCCCACATGTCACCCTGCAAAAATGTGGCATATATTTAACCCATGTTTTCTAGAATGTACCGTCCATTTGCTGGGCAGGGTGAACAAATAATTTCGCGTCAATCAGGCCCATTTATATTTTCTAAGAAATCCCAGCCCATTTGCACTTCCTTGAAATACACGTATTAGGTGGGCTCGTTGTATATATAATGTTATGTTAGAAGGAGCAATTAATATCAAAGAATAAACCGGAGAGGCACATTTTTTTATATATATAATTAAGAAATTAGCGAGTTATTGCTCAAAATAAAAATGAGCGCATTATTATTAAATTGGTCCTTAAAATCTTCGCAAGCTTTTGTACGCAATCACTAGGATTTTCCTTGCTTGTGAGTCAAAAAACAACCAGGATTTTCCTTGCCAACTTCCGTTAAACATTTACTTCTATAAGTTAATAACACGTGGGATGTTTTTATAATGTATATATAATTATTTATAAAATATACGATAATAGTAATAATATAATTCTTTCCCTAATAATAAAGCACGGATTGACTCTTTGGGTTCACCGCCACAATACGCTTCTTTCTGTGAATTTACGCTTTCAGTTTTTTTCCGTTAGTTTTGATCGACAGTCCGTCCAATTGATGCGAGGCGGTACTAAAAACTTTTTCCATCCAATTGGTTCACGTCCACATTCTCTTATTGGGCCTGCACGCATGTTTCGGCCTGCATGCATGCTTCTGTATCTGTACCTTACCTGATTTTCACACATGTACTCGGAGTAATCCCACCTCGATTGCTTACATGAAAGTCTACCAGTTTATATACCTAGGAAAATTGCATATCAACAACGAGCCTCTTGAATCAACAAACACAGAATGAGAATGAAGGGAAATTGTACAACAAAACGCAGTCCGGCGCTCGCCGGGGTGAGGAAGCGGAGGCGTAGCGCGTAGATGCCTGCGACGCAGCCTTTTCCACACACTGGCCACCTATACAACATGCACGACATGGACACGAGTGCGGCGGCAGGGTGGCTTGAGGCTCATGGTGGACCGGATCCAGCGAGGGGAAGGTCGGATCCGTCGGCTTGGAGAGGGAGGTGTGAAGGAGCACGTGGGACAGAGGGCGGAGGAGGATGGAGGCGGAATGCCGAGGTCGGGCTCTGGACTCGGAGTGGAGGAGCCACGGAGAGGCCCGGGAGCCACCACGGCAGCCACGAGAGCGAGATGGGCCTGTCCATGCTCGGCGGTCGTCAGCCGACTTTGTGTTTCTCTGCTGATGATCCCTGACCACCTGCTGCCCGGGGTCGGCTACCTGTTGTTATCTCAATATGCTTGGTAGTTTCATTCTTGCTTAAGATTAGACCTAGCCGTGTAGATGCAGATGGACATTGGAGGTACAGTGTTGGAACTGACGAATTGGATAAAAATATTTTTGTATGCACTCCGAGTGGGTCAGTCTATATACACTTAAATTTTCACATTCAGTTTCCTTCAGTTAGGCGACAACAAGGAGATAATGCACTCCTTTTTTTTGAAAAAATATCATAAGAGACATCTATTGGAAGAATGATGAGCCATGTTGGCTGTAGTTGGAGTGAAAGAATTACAACTTTTTTCTGCCAAATAATCAAATATAGCACTGGTTCAGAAAAAAAAACCCGAAACCATGAGAAATGTTGTTGTTGGATGTCAGTGCGCATCATATATCCTCTTGGCCATGCCGGTCATAACAGCAACAACTTTCTTCAGGCTGGTGATGCTCATATTGTCAATCATTCTCACTGTGCGGCCTGAGACAAAAACTCCTAAGGCAGTTTGGTAATTTATGATGTTATTACACCGGAGCACATGTAATGACAGACCCGGTAAAGAAGAATAAAACATAAGTGTGTGCCATATTTTTTTCCCGTTGCAACACACGGGGCGCCCTTTTGCTAGTATATATAATGTGGTTAGAAGGGAAAACATAAATGGGACACATCATTACTTTTATAAGAGACCTGCGTTTTATACCCCACAGTAGGCATACTAACAAGTTCACACACAAATACAAGAGAAAAGATAAACATTCATATCAAACTCAGGTTCACAGGACACGTTCATATTCATAGCCAACATTCACTATCAACAACTCAAAAGATTCATATATACACAAGCTCAGCATATCTATGCATCCAAATGATTGATAGATCACACGACAATATTCATACATAATTCACAAAAAGATTCAGATATACACATGTTCAGTATGTTTATGCATCCAAATGATTGAGATCACAGCCAATATGATCCATGGACGAACTTTAATTACCTAGGGTATAGACTGGTAAATAGGGTTCAATCGGAGGTACTTCTTGCTAAAATTAGTTCTTGTACGAGTAAACTTTCGAGTACATAAGAGGCAGCAAAGACAATCTGAACTTTGCTTGTAGGTTTATCCTCAAATAGTGGCCTCATGCCGAGGGAGGTTTGAGCAACTTGGCCACTACTTTCATCCAACTAGTTTACTAGCTCATCTTGGTCCTTTATCTCGCCAAAATTCTACATTGCAGACGAGAAAGGAGGCGGTTGAGAAAATGAACCACCCAAGTTTTTTTGTGCAGTTCAACTGAAATGGAGCATCCTTGGCGTGCAGACTGATTAAGTGCCAGATGAATATACGCGTCAACCAACTTGTCTGGAATCTTTAGACTCCATGCCATATAATTTGCTACCATATGTGTCGATAACCAAAAGGCACAAGTTGGGACCAAAGACTGGACTACGTTTTTCTGGGCTATGCACCAAGCAATATTTTTGGCGTTCACTCTCCTAATACTTGGAGTTTGACAATTGGTTGACGCTGGTTGATACTCAAATGAATATAGGCACTTCTTGTCAACATCGATGCTTGTCTGAGTGAACTTTGCAGTACATAGCAGCAGCATAAGTACCTGTCCATCTGATCATTTTGTGCAGTTCTACTGAAATCACCCGATGTAATGATTTGCCTGCGAGTTCAGGCTCCAAATCACTCCTTTATGAAATCGGCAAACAGTAGCACAATACCAAATTACCAATACATATGACAGGCACAATAATCAGGATAAAGACCAGTACCAACCTGTGTGAGGTAGCATATAAATTACTATTTCCTTTGACTGGAAGCCGAGATAAGCCAAGCGACCGACAACAAAGGAAGAAAGCAAGTGGAGATTAGCGACTAACAGGAAAGGAAGGAAGCTGTCGAGGCAATGAAGCACCCAAAGTTTTTGTGCAGTTCCACCAAAACCAAGCATCCCTGTTGGCACATATATTGAGAGAGAGAGATTACTGTAATAGTGGGACTAGTTGATGAAACATACACTAACAAATAGAAGCACCCTCATTATCTTAATGGGTAAAGTTAGCAACATAGTACTCTTGCTTAAAGAGAGGTATTAGTTTATTTAGTCAGTGCCAATTAGCTCAACTCAACACTTAAAGAATTGCCATTTATCATAGGTTGCAAAACTTTAACGTGCAAAGATAAAGGAGTTTCTCATGACAGTAGCACGGTACAAATAGAGATGACAGCAAACTAATATGAATGAAGGCCTTAGGCCCGTACCAACCTGAGAAAAAAAGCTTATTCATGTAGTCCCATAAGAGATGATAAGGCACTCACTGGAATCACACAATAGTATATATTTTTGTGCACTTCAAATGTATGGTTGAAATCACTCTTGTTTACTAGTGCTGAGATTATATCAAAAGATTATCAAGAACATCCAGCAGAGTTAAAGCACTGGCTGGGATACAGTTCATTGTATTGTCTTGTGTAGTTCCACTAAAATGTATGATTGGCACAACATGATCCCTATTTGCACAAGTAGGAACAAGGTGAAACCTTCATTAGCTTAGTGAGAAAGGATAGGAAGACATTAGCATATTAGTCAAACAGTAGCATCAAATTCATGATGGACAATACGTAAAACATTGCCTCATTGAACCAATGGCAATAAATTGACATGCAAAACAATAGCACTATTATGTCATGACACTAATAATATTCCCTCCCTGCTCCACCACATGATTCACCTCCATAGACAAACATACACACGTACATGATTCAGCATAGGGTTCTACTAAAGATTTGTTTAACTCCAACAGGAAAATTAGGTAGTAATAAATTAGTGGTACTTAAGTACTCCTAATTAATTAAGTGAGACAGCAGAAGTGGAAGGGCTCCCTGGAGGATTGTCTCACATGTAAGGTAGTCGTTACCGGAGCCCTTGAATGGCCTCGACTGAGGCCTCTGGCTTCAGCAAGATCGCCTTGGCACTGTTTCTTCTTCTTCTTCTTCCTCTTCATGCTCTGCTTCTCTTTCTCCTCACTAGTTGGTGAAACCAAGTACATGATTGGCCTTCTAATTCAGAATTGGTTTTGTCAGTGAGGGAGTACAAGTGTACTAGTAAAAAACAGCATTATTTTCTCATGGCATTCGGAAAATAGAGATGAACACATGCATTAAATATCATTCTTACCTAAAGGTAGGTTATGGCGCAAATATGGATGATGAGGATTGGAACACAGATCTCCCTTTGTGCAGTTCCTCCAAAATGAACCAACTGTTCCATTTTGACATTCCAGTTAAACAACACAAAAGTCACTTCTTTTAAGAAGAGTTTTGTGCAGTGCACCAAAAGGTCACAATAGTAACCAGGTGAATTCGATATCCCTGTTTGCACAAAAAGGCACAGAGGAAACAGTCAGAGTCTCAAACAGTTACAGGCAAAAACATTTGGCTAAACTTGTCATGGCTTATTGTTGGGGAACGTAGTAATTTCGAAAATTTTCCTACGCACACGCAAGATCATGGTGATGCACAGCAACGAGAGGGGAGAGTGTTGTCTACGTACCAACGCAGACCGACTGCGGAAGCGATCACACAACATAGAGGAAGTAGTCGTACGTCTTCTTCCCGATCCGACCGATCCAAGCACCGTTACTCCGGCACCTCCGAGTTCTTAGCACACGTTCAGCTCGATGACGTTCCTCGGGCTCCGATCCAGCAAAGCGTCGAGGAAGAGTTCCGTCAGCACGACGGCGTGGTGACGATCTTGATGTACTGCCGACGCAGGGCTTCGCCTAAGCACTGCAACGGTATGATCGAGGTGGAATTTGGTGGCAGGGGGCACCGCACACGGCTAAGGAACAATCTCAAGGATCAACTTGTGTGTCTTGGGGTGTCCCCTGCCCCCGTATATAAAGGATGAAGGGAGGGGGCTGGCCGGCCAGAGATAGGGAGGCGCAGGAGGAGTCCTACTCCTACCGGGAGTAGGACTCCCCCCTCCAATCCTAGTCCAACTAGGAATCCTTAAAGGGGGGAGAGAGAGAGAGGTGGCCGGCCCCTCTCCTAGTCCTAATAGGACTAGGGAGAGGGGGGAGGCGCAGCCCTATGTGGGCTGCCCTCTCACCTTTGCACTAAGGCCCATGTTGGCCCATTTGGCTCCCGGGGGGTTCCGGTAACCCTCCCGGTAATCCGGTAAAATCCCGATTTCACCCGGAACACTTCCGATGTCCAAATATAGGATTCCAATATATCAATCTTTATGTCTCGACCATTTCGAGACTCCTCGTCATGTCCATGATCACATCCGGGACTCTGAACAACCTTCGGTACATCAAAATGCATAAACTCATAATAACTGTCATCGTAACGTTAAGCGTGCGGACCCTACGGTTCGAGAACAATGTAGACATGACCGAGACACGTCTCTGGTCAATAACCAATAGCGGGACCTGGATGCCCATATTGGCTCCTACATATTCTATGAAGATCTTTATCGGTCAGACCGCATAACAACATACGTTGTTCCCTTTGTCATCGGTATGTTACTTGCCCGAGATTCGATCGTCGGTATCCAATACCTAGTTCAATCTCGTTACTGGCAAGTCTCTTTACTCGTTCCGTAATACATCATCTCACAACTAATATATTAGTTGCAGTGCTTGCAAGGCTTATGTGATGTGCATTACCGAGAGGGCCCAGAGATACCTCTCCGACAATCGGAGTGACAAATCCTAATCTCGAAATACGCCAACCCAACATCTACCTTTGGAGACACCTGTAGTACTCCTTTATAATCACCCAGTTACGTTGTGACGTTTGGTAGTAACCAAAGTGTTCCTCCGGCAAACGGGAGTTGCATAATCTCATAGTCATAGGAACATGTATAAGTCATGAAGAATAGCAACAGCAACATACTAAACGATCGGGTGCTAAGCTAATGGAATGGGTCATGTCAATCAGATCATTCAACTAATGATGTGACCTCGTTAATCAAATAACAACTCTTTTGTCCATGGTTAGGAAACATAACCATCTTTGATTAACGAGCTAGTCAAGTAGAGGCATACTAGTGACACTCTGTTTGTCTATGTATTCACACATGTATTATGTTTCCGGTTAATACAATTCTAGCATGAATAATAAACATTTATCATGATATAAGGAAATAAATAATAACTTTATTATTGCCTCTAGGGCATATTTCCTTCAGTCTCCCACTTGCACTAGAGTCAATAATCTAGTTCACATCGCCATGTGATTTAGCAGCAATAGTTCACATCACCATGTGATTAACACCCATAGTTCACATCGTCATGTGACCAACACTCAAAGGGTTTACTAGAGTCAGTAATCTAGTTCACATATCTATGTGATTAACACCCAAAGAGTACTAAGGTGTGATCATGTTTTGCTTGTGAGATAATTTTAGTCAACGGGTCTGTCACATTCAGATCCGTAAGTATTTTGCAAGTTCTATGTCTACAATGCTCTACACGGAGCTACTCTAGCTAATTGCTCCCACTTTCAATATGTATCCAGATTTAGAATCATCTGGATCAGTGTCAAAAACTTGCATCGACGTAACCCTTTACGACGAACCTTTTTGTCACGTCCATAATCGAGAAACATTTCCTTATTTCACTAAGGATAATTCTGACCGCTGTCCAGTGATCTACTCCTAGATCACTATTGTACTCCCTTGCCTAATCAGTGCAGGGTATACAATAGATCCGGTACACAGCATGGCATACTTTATAGAACCTATGAATGAGGCATAGGGAATGACTTTCATTCTCTTTCTATCTTCTGCCGTGGTCGGGCTTTGAGTCTTTACTCAACTTCACACCTTGTAACACAGGCAAGAAACTTTTTCTTTGACTGTTCCATTTTGAAGTACTTCAAAATCTTGTCAAGGTATGTACTTATTGGAAAACTTATCAAGCGTCTTGATCTATCTCTATAGATCTTGAAGCTCAATATGTAAGCAGCTTTACTGAAGTCTTTCTTTGAAAAACTCCTTTCAAACACTCCTTTTATGCTTTATAGAATAATTCTACATTATTTCTGATCAACAATATGTCATTCACATATACTTATCAGAAATGCTGTAGTGCTCCCACTCACTTTCTCGTAAATACAGGCTTCACCGCAAGTCTGTATAAAACTATATGCTTTGATCAACTCATCAAAGCGTATATTCCAACTCCGAGATGCTTGCACCAGTCCACAGATGGATCGCTGGTGCTTGCACATTTTGTTAGCACCTTTTGGATTGACAAAACCTTCTGGTTGCATCATATACAACTCTTCTTTAATAAATCCATTAAGGAATGTAGTTTTGTTTATCCGTTTGCCGGATTTCATAAAATGCGGCAATTACTAACATGATTCGGACAGACTTAAGCATAGATACGAGTGAGAAAATCTCATCGTAGTCAACACCTTGAACTTGTCGAAAACCTTTTGCGACAATTCTAGCTTTGTAGATAGTAACACTACTATCAGCGTTCGTCTTCCTCTTGAAGATCCATTTATTTTCTATGGCTTGCCGATCATCGGGCAAGTCAACTAAAGTCCATACTTTGTTCTCATACATGGATCATATCTCAGATTTCATGGCTTCAAGCCACTTTGCGGAATCTGGGCTCACCATCGCTTCTTCATAGTTCGTAGGATCATCATGATCTAGTAGCATGACTTCCAGAACAGGATTACCGTACCACTCTGGCGCGGATCTTACTCTGGTTGATCTACGAGGTTCAGTAGTATCTTGTTCTGAAGTTTCATGATCATCATCATTAGCTTCCTCACTAACTGGTGTAGGTGTCACAGAAACATTTTTCTGTGATGTACTACTTTCCAATAAGGGAGCAGGTACAGTTACCTCGTCAAGTTCTACTTTCCTCCCACTCACTTCTTTCGAGAGAAACTCCTTCTCCAGAAAGTTTCCGAATTTAGCAATAAAAGTCTTGCCTTCGGATCTGTGATAGAAGGTGTATCCAATAGTTTCCTTTGGATATCCTATGAAGATGCAGTTCTCCGATTTGAGTTTTGAGCTTATCAGGATGAAACCTTCTTATATAAGCATCGCAACCCCAAACTTTAAGAAACGACAACTTTGGTTTCTTGCCAAACCACAGTTCATAAGGCGTCGTTTCAACGGATTTTGATGGTGCCCTATTTAACGTGAATGCAGCTGTCTCTAATGCAAAACCCCAAAACGATAGTGGTAGATCGGTAAGATACATCATAGATTGCACTATATCCAATAAAGTACGGTTATGACATTCGGACACACCATTATGCTGTGGTGTTCCAGGTGGCGTGAGTAGTGAAACTATTTCACATTGTTTTAACTGAAGACCAAACTCGTAACTCAAATATTTTACCTCTGCGATCATATCGTAGAAACTTTTATTTTCTTGTCACGATGATTTTTCACTTCACTCTGAAAATTCTTTGAACTTTTCAAATGTTTCAGACTTATGTTTCATCAAGTAGATATACTCATATCTGCTCAAATCATCTGTGAAGATCAGAAAATAATGATACCTGTCGTGAGCCTCAATATTCATCAGACCACATACATCAGTATGTATGATTTCAAACAAATCTGTTGCTCGCTCCATTGTTCCGAAGAACGGCGTTTTAGTCATCTTGCCCAAAAGGCATGGTTCGCAAGCATCAAGTGATTCATAATCAAGTGATTCCGAAAGCCCATCAGCATGGAGTTTCTTCATGCGCTTTACACCAATATGACCTAAACGGCAGTGCTACAAATAAGTTGCACTATCATTATTAACTTTGCATCTTTTGGTTTCAATATTATGAATATGTGTATTATTAAGATCGAGATCCAATGAACTATTTTCATTGGGTGTGTAACCATATAAGGTTTTATTCATGTAAACAGAACAACAATTTATTCTTTTACTTAAATGAATAACTGTATTACAATAAACATGATCAAATCATATTCATGCTCAACGCAAACACCAAATAACACTTACTTAGGTTCAACACTAATCCCGAAAGTATAGGGAGTGTGTGATGATGATCATATCAATCTTGGAACCACTTCCAACACACATCGTCACTTCACCCTTAACTAGTCTCTGTTTATTCTGCAACTCCCGTTTCGAGTTACTAAACTTAGCAACTGAACTAGTATCAAATACTAAGGGTTTGCTATAAACACTAGTATAGTACACATCAATAACATGTATATCAAATATACTTATGTTCACTTTGCCATCCTACTTATCCGCCAATCACTTGGGGTAGTTCCGCTTCCAGTGACCAGTCCCTTTGTAGTAGAATCACTTAGTCTCAGGCTTAGGATCAGACTTGGGCTTCTTCACTTGAGCAGCAACTTGCTTGCCGTTCTTCTTGAAGTTCCCCTTCTTTCCTTTGCCCTTTTTTCTTGAAACTAGTGGTCTTGTCAACCATCAACACTTGATGTTTTTCTTTGATTTCTACCTTCGTTGATTTCAGCATCACGAAGAGCTTGGGAGTTGTCTCCGTTATCCCTTGCATATTATAGTTCATCACGAAGTTCTACTAACTTAGTGATGGTGACTAGAGAATTCTGTCAATCACTATCTTATCTGGAAGATTAACTCCCACTTGATTCAAGCGATTGTAGTACCCAGACAATCTGAGCACATGCTCACTAGTTGAGCGATTCTCCTCCAACTTTTAGCTATAGAACTTGTTGGAGACTTCATATCTCTCAACTCGGGTATTTTCTTGAAATATTAACTTCAATTCCTAGAACATCTCATATGTTCCATGATGTTCAAAACATCTTTGAAGTCCCGATTCTAAACCATTAAGCATGGTGCACTTAAACTATCAACTAGTCATCATATTGAGCTAGCCAAACGTTCATAACGTCTGCATCTACTCCTGCAATAGGTCTGTCACCTAGCGGTGCATCAAGGACATAATTCTTCTGTGCAGCAATGAGGATAAACCTCAGATCACGGATCCAATCCGCATCATTGCTACTAACATCTTTCAACACAATTTTCTCTAGGAACATATCAAAATAAACACAGGGAAGCAACAACGCGAGCTATTGATCTACAACATAATTTGCAAAATACTACCAGGACTAAGTTCATGATAAATTTAAGTTCAATTAATCATATTACTTAAGAACTCCCACTTAGATAGATATCCCTCTAATCCTCTAAGTGATCACGTGATCCAAATCAACTAAACCATAACCGATCATCACGTGAGATGGAGTAGTTTTCAATGGTGAACATCGTCATGTTGATCATATCTACTATATGATTCACGCTCGACCTTTCGGTCTCTGTGTTCCGAGGCCATATCTGCATATGCTAGGCTCGTCAAGTTTAACCTGAGTATTCTGCGTGTGCAACTGTTTTGCACCCGTTGTATTTGAACGTAGAACCTATCACACCCGATCATCACGTGGTGTCTCAGCACGAAGAACTTTTGCAACGGTGCATACTCAGGGAGAACACTTCTTGATAATTTAGTGAGAGATCATCTTATAATGCTACCGTCAATCAAAGCAAGATAAGATGCATAAAATGATAAACATCACATGCAATCAATATAAGTGATATGATATGGCCATCATCATCTTGTGCTTTGTGATCTCCATCTCCGAAGCACCGTCATGATCACCATCGTCACCGGCGCGACACCTTGATCTCCATCGTAGCATCGTTGTCGTCTCGCCAATCTTATGCTTCCACGACTATCACTACCGCTTAGCAATAAAGTAAAGCATTACATCGCGATTGCATTGCATACAATAAAGCGACAACCATATGGCTCCTGCCAGTTGCCGATAACTCGGTTACAAAACATGATCATCTCATACAATAAAATCAGCATCATGCCTTGACCATATCACATCACAACATGCCCTGCAAAAACAAGTTAGACATCCTCTACTTTGTTGTTGCAAGTTTTACGTGGCTGCTACGGGCTTAAGTAAGAACTCATCTCACCTACGCATCAAAACCACAACGATAGTTTGTCAAATAGACTCTGTTTTAACCTTCTCAAGGACCGGGCGTAGCCATACTCGGTTCAACTAAAGTTGGAGAGACAGTCTTCCGCAAGCCATCTATGTGCAAAGCACGTCGAGGGAACCGGTCTCGCGTAAGAGTACGCGTAAGGTTGGTCCGGATCGTCTCGTCCAACAATACCGCCGAACCAAAGTATGACATGCTGGTAGGCAGTATGACTTGTATCGCCCACAACTCACTTGTGTTCTACTCGTGCAAATAACATCAGACCATAAAAACCTAGGCTCGGATGCCACTGTTGGGGAACGTAGTAATTTCGAAAATTTTCCTACGCACACGCAAGATCATGGTGATGCACAGCAACGAGAGGGGAGAGTGTTGTCTACGTACCAACGCAGACCGACTGCGGAAGCGATCACACAACGTAGAGGAAGTAGTCGTACGTTTTCTTCCCGATCCAACCGATCCAAGCACCGTTACTCCGGCACCTCCGAGTTCTTAGCACATGTTTAGCTCGATGACGTTCCTCGGGCTCCGATCCAGCAAAGCGTCGAGGAAGAGTTCCGTCAGCACGACGGCGTGGTGACGATCTTGATGTACTGCCGACGCAGGGCTTCGCCTAAGCACTGCAACGGTATGATCGAGGTGGAATTTGGTGGCAGGGGGCACCGCACACGGCTAAGGAACGATCTCAAGGATCAACTTGTGTGTCTTGGGGTGTCCCCTGCCCCCGTATATAAAGGATGAAGGGAGGGGGGCTGGCCGGCCAGAGATAGGGAGGCGCAGGAGGAGTCCTACTCCTACCGGGAGTAGGACTCCCCCCTCCAATCCTAGTCCAACTAGGAATCCTTAAAGGGGAGAGAGAGAGAGGTGGCCGGCCCCTCTCCTAGTCCTAATAGGACTAGGGAGAGGGGGGGAGGCGCAGCCCTATGTGGGCTGCCCTCTCACCTTTCCACTAAGTCCCATGTTGGCCCATTTGGCTCCCGGGGGGTTCCGGTAACCCTCCCGGTAATCCGGTAAAATCCCGATTTCACCCGGAACACTTCCGATGTCCAAATATAGGCTTCCAATATATCAATCTTTATGTCTCGACCATTTCGAGACTCCTCGTCATGTCCATGATCACATCCGGGACTCCGAACAACCTTCGGTACATCAAAATGCATAAACTCATAATAACTGTCATCGTAACGTTAAGCGTGCGGACCCTACGGTTCGAGAACAATGTAGACATGACCGAGACACGTCTCTGGTCAATAACCAATAGCGGGACCTGGATGCCCATATTGGCTCCTACATATTCTACGAAGATCTTTATCGGTCAGACCACATAACAACATACGTTGTTCCCTTTGTCATCGGTATGTTACTTGCCCGAGATTCGATCGTCGGTATCCAATACCTAGTTCAATCTCGTTACTGGCAAGTCTCTTTACTCGTTCCGTAATACATCATCTCACAACTAATATATTAGTTGCAGTGCTTGCAAGGCTTATGTGATGTGCATTACCGAGAAGGCCCAGAGATACCTCTCCGACAATCGGAGTGACAAATCCTAATCTCGAAATACGCCAACCCAACATCTACCTTTGGAGACACCTGTAGTACTCCTTTATAATCACCCAGTTACGTTGTGACGTTTGGTAATACCCAAAGTGTTCCTCCGGCAAATGGGAGTTGCATAATCTCATAGTCACAGGAACATGTATAAGTCATGAAGAATAGCAACAGCAACATACTAAACGATCAGGTGCTAAGCTAATGGAATGGGTCATGTCAGTCAGATCATTCAACTAATGATGTGACCTCGTTAATCAAATAACAACTCTTTTGTCCATGGTTAGGAAACATAACCATCTTTGATTAACGAGCTAGTCAAGTAGAGGCATACTAGTGACACTCTGTTTGTCTATGTATTCACACATGTATTATGTTTCTGGTTAATACAATTCTAGCATGAATAATAAACATTTATCATGATATAAGGAAATAAATAATAACTTTATTATTGCCTCTAGGGCATATATCCTTCACTTATAACAGTGGCATGGCTTCATTTTTACCAGGGACATTAGATTAAGAACAGTGGGTGCACCAGCAGTCCAGCACCATGTACGTAAACAGGGGCATAAAGTGGTGATTCATAGTTTGTTGCCCCGAGAAACAAACATCCAAGAAACATATCTGGGTTGGTCCCATTTTTGTTCACTCTAGCCACCTACTCCTATGTGTGGATAGCAAATCTAGTCCTGGTCATACCACTGTGTACAGCGTTACCCCTATATTTCCCTTTTCGACCAAGAGACCGGTTGGATGACCAGTCTATACTACTTTCACCCCTTTTCCTTTCTGTTTGTACCAAGCCCGATGTACATACTAAATTCCCCCACCCCCACTTTATTTCTTGTTTGAACCAAGTACCCCCTCCGCCCGGAATTACTTGTCATCAAAATGGATGTGTCTAGAACTAAAATACATCTAGATACATCCATTTCAATGACAAGTATTTTCGGACAGAGGGAATACAAGATTTGACTCCATGAAGTAGCTTTACCTCTAACAACAGAAAAAAAATATGTGACGTTGGACCATCCGATCGAGAGGGGCTGAGAGGTAGAAAATGATGCACATGCAGTGACGTAGCTAGCTGGGGAAATAGAGCTAAGGCGGTTTCGAACGAAGATATACCTGAAGGTCGTCTTGATGTGGATAGGTGGGCGGTGGGAGGCCAGATCCGCCCACAGGCAATGACAAAGGGATCAGAGGACCTCTCGCGCCGGTGCTCGTCCAGAGATAACGGTGCGGCCGGCAGTGGGTCTCCTCCCTCCCTGTCGACGAAATCCTAAACGCTGCCCCTCCTCCCCTTCACCGGCGGAGGGGGATACGTCCGGATCTGTAACCAGCGGTGAGGGTAGAAAGCCAGTGTTTTTTGAAGGGAGAAAGACAGTGTTACTACCCCTATCTTGTTTATATATGGAGAGAATGAGAGTGTGTGAATAGAGCAACCCTATCAAGCAAGCGCGGAGGCTCCGGCCTATATATATGTAGTGGGGTAGTTTTCCTTTTTCACTCCATCAAAACAATCGTTTAAAATTGTGTACTACTACATGCCAGGTCGCGGTTTTTTAGTTGTTGATTGTTTTTTGAGATAGCTACCTGCTTGTTCCAAGTGGTGTTACGGTGTGCCAGGTCGCACTTTGTATCGTTCAAGTCTGGTACTACAAGTCCCTCCATCAAATGAACAACCACCCCCTCGTAAAAATTATGAACAAGCCCACGGCTAAAATTAGCGGAAACGTGGGTTGCCCCAACATGCATTATTATTTATATTTTCTACTCCCTCCGTTCCTAAATATAAGTCTTTTTTATTAGCCACACCTAAGACAAGAAATTTTTTATTAGCAGTGAACCCCACATGTCATAGACACAAAAATTGTGGCAAGATTCCCTTAGGCAAGCCAAAGTGTGTCTAACCATTTGAGCAACTCAGGTTAGGCAAGTGTGGGGAAAATAATGTGGCAACATAAGACAAACATAGTCACAATCCAAACAGCCCCATAATTTTTTGTTACATGCATAAAAATTTGGTTAGTTAAATTTATAGTCAAAATTTGGCAAGGTGCATCAAATGAACACATGCAAGTATCAAAAGGAAAGTCATGGCATGCATGCATGCGTTGTACTCCCTTCGTTTCCAAATATAAGTCTTTTTAGAGATTGCAACAAGTGACTACATACGAAGCAGAATATGTCTACTCCTACATACGAAGTAGCCCATTTGAAATGTGTAAAAAGACTTATATCGAGTGCAGTGCTTTGATGTGTCGCGTCAACTCGTACAAGACCGAGAAATTTGATCACTACAACGCCCTCTCCCTCGTGGACTGAGCTCCGGCGCCTTAACTGCACCTGCCATTGGCTGCATGACAGCAGGGCCAACCACCTGTTGGGCCCACCTGTCATAGATGCAAAGGCAGGAGCAGTAAGTAGAAGCTTTCGCTACACGCTATCCCTCCCGTACGAGGTGAATGGACATGCAGCAGTGGATTCGATACTGTAGAAGTAGGAGTAACATCATTGTTCGTGTTCTCGAAGAGGCGAAGAGCCAAGCGCAACCCGAACGTGGCAGTTGCGAATGCTCACGTGGTGCAGTTCCGTGGAGTACTAGCCAGGCTCTTGCATGAGACAAAATTGCTATTGTTTAACAATTAAACTCCATTATCCATTGGTTGATACTCACTCTGCATAGGTCCACGTGCTTAGCACTATTTCCTCCTGGGGTCACCAATGTTTATTTGCTAATTAATAGCATTGCATGCAATGAACTAGCCTTTGCAAGTCATTAAAAGCATGCACACCTCTCATCTCTTATTGGTTTATATGTCAAGAAACAAGAAACAAGGTAGAAGTTAATGCACCGCGCCTAAGTGTTTTGGGACTATTTGGTTTTTGTAAGATGACTTACACACCTAGACGGAGGGAGTAGTATAGCCCTATAAACCGGAAAGGAGTATTTGCCTTTCTAGAGATTTCAACAAGTGACTAGACTACACCTTGTGCAGTACTCCATCCCTTCTGGTTTATAGGGCTCGAATCTCGAATCTCATGAACTAAGGCATTTTGCGATTGGAGGAATGTATCTCGTACTTTACAAAACACTCTAATTAAACTCATGTATTAATTACGTAGTTCTCTCGTTTTCCTCTCCGCCTTAGTCGCGATGCACAATATTGAGCACTCCTATATGACTAGCCGCTCTATCTACATGCGGGACATTTCAAAGCATCCAGGCCCGCGTGCCATCCACCAAATCACAGCGAGGTGCTACAGTCGAGACTCACCTGTCACCCCGGTGTGGCCGTCATGACCCGTCATATCATAAAACCCACACCTTTACCAGCAGTGGTAAGGTGGCCTCCAAGTTGGACTGGATGAAGCAACCATCATTTCATTGGAACGCTCGTTCAAGCCCTTTCTTCCCTTTCTTGAAGAAAACCTCACTCCAGGCTACTCACTTCTGCCATTTTTCTTCTGTACCGATGAAGGAAAGGTGGGCGAATCAGTTATGCTGCTATATTTGCATTCCAAGAATCTTCTTTTTGCGAAGCACCGACCGATTCTCACATCATATTCTTTTCTTGTTTTCATTGCGATTGTGGTTTCCTTTCGATTGCTTTTTGTTTGTCAGTTCATTGATGGATCCTGGAGCACTAGGCAAAGAGTTGCCGCCGGACAACCCACTGGAGATAGCGATCTCCAAGAAGCAAGCACCGACCAACGAGTTGACCATGTTGGCGGGCCAACCCATGGAGACGAAGAACTCCAGGAGACAAGCACTGGCCAAAGAGTTGAGGACGTTGGCAGACGAACTCCTCAAAGGAAGTTGGAAGAACAGCAAGGGCCCCACTGTGCCTACCCCAGGAACTCTGATTGCCACCTATGTGAGGCTCAAGACCGAGTTTGAGGAGATAGTCGCCGTTGAGAAGCAGTATTCCCCTGGCAAGGTGATGGCCCCCATTGAGGACGAGGAGATGGCCCCTGGAGGGATGAGATCCCTCGGTGAGCTGCACAAGGTAAAATATAATGGCTTATTACAATAGTTGTGGTTTTTGATTATTTGCAATGTGCTTGCTAATATGTTAGGGTTGTGGAGGTGCCGGTGGACGTCCTTGATGATTCCGATGTTGTGGCCCGTCCTGTTGGCATCGCCCCGAAGATCGATTCCGATGCCGCTGTCCATCCTGTGGACATCACCCCAGAGATCAATTCCGATGTCGCGGTCAATCATGTGGATATCGCCCCAGAAATTGATTCCCATGCCGCTGTCCGTGCTGTGGTCATTGCCCGAGAGATCGATGACAATAAATAGTTGGTCGCGCTAATCCTTCAGGGTAGTTTGCATTGCCCTGTGTTTAATTACCAAAACGATGCATGTTATCAAACCATCTTAGGGCTAGTGCACTGTCTTGTGTGGGCGGATCTTGCTACTTTTGTTTGATAGTGAATCATGCGAACCCTCTCCGAGTTATGGAAACAGATGTATCCTCACCACCTTTTGATGTAATATATGGCATGCTTACATGTAAGTTTGAACTGTTTATCATATCAGTAGGGCTTGTTTGATGATTCTTGGTGTTAGTAGGCTAGGTACTGTGCGAGCTATAGTACTTGAAAAACACTCACCAAAGAGAAACGTTGGGGCTGATGAGCTTGTGGTACACTTATACTTATCCCTTGTCGATCGACCAATAGCCCTAGCTCCTAAAATTGTAGGCTTAGCGATCGATCAGAAATAGTCGGCATACATTCAGGCCTCATTTGGTTCATAGGGTAGGAAAATCGTAGAAAAAGTATAGAGAACATGCAACACAAAATCATAGCAGTGCAGAGACGTACTCCCTCCGTTCCAAAATAGATGACCTTGGCGGGCTAGTTTGGCCTAGTGGGTTTCAGTGATATGACGTGGTATAGTGTCGTCCAGTCTTCGCGTGTGGTAGCAGTATTGCGGGTACAATAAGTTTTCTTGAAGAAGAGGAATTCAACGAAGTCATGATGGTTCCTTCGTCCGAACAACTTACAGTGGGAAAGGTTGGGCCTGCGATACGACTGGGGTAGACCAGGATAATTTTGTGCATGGCAGGTGGACCAGGATGGTCAACGTCCCACATGTCGGCGAATGAAAGTATTCTTTCCGATATAGAGGACGAGCAACGAGTATTCATTGTTTTTTTATGAAAGCTATTGTCTGCACTGTTACGACGGAGGAGTGTGAAACACGGCAGCCCAGTGAACTTGGCATGTGCACCACTCCCTCCTTCCTCATGTAATGCCCAGGTTACAGCTTTTTCTCACTTTCTCTCTATCTATTTCCTCTCAAATGTTTTTACCTTTTTTAAGACACAATTGTTTTTTATGCCTTTTTAGAATTATTTTTTTATACCTAGGAGCACGTGTAGAGACGGGCTCTTGCAGAGCCCACTCCCTAACTTTGTCAATACCTCTCTCTCGTCCACATAAGGAGTACTACTTGCTATGCATGCATGCGGCGAGCAGCTAGCGTCGGGGCCAGGGCGGTGAGAGCGGGCTCCAGAAGCGGTCCGGACTCCAGCATGGCCCACCTCACATTATCACCATATATTTCTTGGAGTCCGTGCGCGGCGGGCGGGCGATCTCTTCTCCCTCCCCCGTTTCTCCCTTCTTAGCCGACGCCCGCCAAGCAATTAGATTTCAGCTATCAACGGTTTATTCAATTACGGTCCCACATGTCAGTGAAATTGCAAGACAACGCGTGTCCCCTCTGGTGAGCGGCGTGCGAGCCGGACTGTCGGGGTTGCGACGCGTACGAGTCGTAAGTGTGCCGCCTTTTCCTTTAGAACTTGCAAAGCGTAACATTTTCGCATGATCGATCGATAGAAATCCAGAACAAAATGACGAGGGTGGTGCTTTCCCGCTCGTTAGGCGGGCTAGTTTGAGTGATATGACGTGCTACAGTGCCGTCCACTTGCTCCATTTTTATGTAAGCAAGAGTTTACACTCTTACGCGGGAGGAGTGCGAAACACCGCGGATCTGATTTTGATCGAGGGATAACTGTTCCCTGCCAAATAATGGAGGATTGTTAGCGATTATAGCAGGATAGTTAGGGCATCTCCAGCGCTGGCCCACAAATTAAGACCGACATCTATCCGAGGACACTGATGGATGCCATCCGATGCTGTCCGCATACCTTTCGACAACTATATGAACTAACCGGACGAAATTCGTGCAAACAAAGCAAATTTCAAATTAACCGGATGAAATTCATTACATTTCGAAAACTTTTCCTACAAACTGGATGAAATTCATTACATATTTCGCACAAACCGTACTAAAACCTACTGTAAACCTAATCTAAATGATCGTCGGCGCCCGACCACCATGTCCGGCCATGAACCCGAGAAAGCCGACCATTGCCTTTGCCTCCTCCTCATTTGCCTCGATAACCACCTCCTCCGGAGCACAAGGTTATGAAGATTTCCGCCTCCATGTCACCGTCAAGCGGCTAATCGGCCGTCGATGTTTACCCCACCAAGCTTGGCGTCAACTGAGTGGAGTAGCAGTGGCCTTCCCGGGACCAGAGCGACGGCGACCTACCATGTGCTACTCTTCCTTGCTGCCGGCTGGGCCCGCACACACGCGTCGGCTTCGTGGTCATGGCGGCGGAGGGCGACCGGGGGGGTGGCGGCGATCTCCTTCGTTTGCTCCTACGACAGTACGTCGAAGAGAGCTTTGGAGCGCGCCCGAAGCGGAGCCGCCGATGTCCCTCGTCTGCTCCTGCGACAGTACGTCCAAGAGAGCTTCGGAGCGCTAGGAGGCCATGGTTGAAGTTGTGCCGACAGAAGGAAGGGACCGGAGGAGAATAAGTGTGGGTCTTTGGCTATGGCTGGGAGCTGGGGCTCAAGTTAATATAGCGGGCGAATGGCAATGAGCCGCAACAGACGGATGGACAACTAGCACCGGAGTAGGTTTGTCGGGCGTGAATGCGGACGCTGCTTCAGTGACTTAACTGCAGATGCATTTGGGTTACTGACATGTGGGCCCAACGGGCATCTGGCCCACATGTCAGTGACACACCAATTGCACCTACAGTTAAGTACGGTGAATGCGGCATTGACATTCTGGAGAGACGGTGACCGTTTCAGGCGGGAAGCGCGCGCTAGCGATGCAAGGGGTTTCGGTGTGAAGTGGCACTAAGATCGGTCGCTTACGATAGTACATACTCCGTACCATACTACCATAGTACCCTCTCTAGCTTAGGCTGTTTTATAGATTGTCATTGTGATGGACGATATACATGAGCAAGGTGGTCCGAGTATGACCGTTGGTGTTGAGCCAGGTGAATACATGCTCGGCATTCGTGTAAGCCTCCATCAAACGTCTAAACAGTAATGCCAGGCACCGCCGGGGCGCGCAGGTGATGGGCTCGCCGTTTGCGTTGCGCCATGAGCAAGACTTTGATTTAGAGGGCGACGTGCATGCATTAGCATGCTTTGACAGCGTGAGCGTGAGTGTCTGACGCGAAGTATTTCATTTTCATTTGGCTGACGAGGGTGCGTTGCAGCGACGAGTCCGTGGTTTGATTCCCCACATACGCATAATTTTGGTTTTTAAGTATTTCTTTCTCCATTGACAAGTAGGCCCGCGTAGATAGATAAAGAACTATTTGACTGGTCAACCAGACAAATACGGAGCTATACGCTGAGCCAGTGACCGTATAATCACCATATCTCGTATACAATGATCAAAGTGACCTATCAAGACAAGTTCGATGACCGCCAATGCATTTTACTCAGTAATAAATGACCAGGATTGAAGGGGAATCCAAATTTTCTTCGTCTTCTGTCCTTGAGCTCTTGACAAACCAATGCACTATACGATTGTCCGGCCACTCCACCCTAGAGCTCTCACCAAACGTCGTTCATGCCACCACGCCGCACACTAACCGGTAAGGCAACGATGGCATCCCGCCGCGCCGAGTTCCTCGCCGCCCACAACCGCACACGAAATGGTAGGGAAGCAATGGCATCCCGCCGTGCCGAGTTCATCGCCGCTCGCGACCTCACAACTATGTGGGAGGAATTTGAAGATGCCAAGGCCGAATGGGCGGTAGAGCCAGAGGCGGCCAAATCCGCATAGAGGGAGCGGAAAATTCAGAAAGCACTCAAGAAAAGAGAGGCCTGCCACCGCAAGAAAGAAAAGGACGCACGCGCTGCTGCGGAGAGGTCGGTGGAGATCCAAGCACGGTGGGGTGTCGCCGACAAAGCCGGGATAGAGAACGACGGCGTCTGGCCAGCATGTGAGAAGTAGTAGTACTAGTAGTTAGTGTGTGTGTCTGTGTCTGAGTACGAGCATGTACCAATACTACTAGTTACTACTGTAGTTTTTAGAGCAAATTACCAGTACATTAACCTAGACTAAATGGAAAAATTCCTATCCTAAGCATCAAATGGCATCTCTTTCTCTGTAGGAATTGAGATGCATGTCATCTCACTTCCTATGATTTTCATATTCCTATCCTATGAACAAAAGGAGGCCTCTGTTGGAGTAACTACCGTAGCTAGCAGTACTACTGGTACAGTAGTTTTCTTCAAGAAGCGGAATTCAACGAAGTCATGATGGTTCCTTCGTCCGAGCAACTTCAAAGTGGGAAGTGGGCCTGTGATTTGACGGCTCATTAGTCATTGTTATTGCAGCGTGACGACCTGGGAGACTCTCCCTTGGAGTTCTGCGTAGATGGCAAGTGGACTAGGATGGTCGACGTCCCACAGGTTAGCGAGCGGAAGTATTCTTTCCGATATCGAGGAGCAAGGAAACCGCGTGGTATAGTATCACTGCTGATTGGTTCGGAAAAAAATAGTATCACTGCTGATTTTTAGTTATTTTTTATTTCTGATGAATGCTAGCATTTCAACTCTTACGACGAAGGGTGCCAAACATGGCACGTGCTGGATGTCCCACACATCAGCTAAATGAGTGGGACATGAACAGCGTGGTAGAGCCTAACATAAAAAACAACGTGGTAGAGCGTCTCCACTTCTTCCACTTCTGGGTCGGAGACCACACGTAGTAGTACTTAGTGGTATGAACGATACAAAGTGCGACCTGGAGAGAAAGACACGTCTAGTTGGAAGGTCTCAGGGCATACGCGTAAACAAATATAAAAGTTAATATGTGCCTCCAACTAATATAGTAGTAGTAGAGTACTTAGGCACGTACTCCATAACATCACCGTGCATTGCAGATACAACATTTAGCGGTATTACGTAGTAAGAGACAAATACCGCCCAAGAGTTCCCTTCTCGAACTACTTTTGGGGTGTTTGATAGAGTGTATGGAGGGTGCATGAGTCCATACTAGTTTAGCACAAATACACTAGAAGCATGCATGAAGAGAGCATGCATGAAGAGGGGTGTTGAGTTGAGCATGCATGAAGAGGGAACAACTATGCTGAGATGAGAACGCAACCAAACACACCCTATATGCCATGCATGTTCATACCATTTGTGCCTTTCTACTTCACTTACTACGCTACATTACTCAGGTTCGTACGTCCACTCCTGGGTACATGACCGTCTCATAGTTCTAGTCCCGCGTGTTCTTCATATAGATGGAACGATCCTTGCATAACACAGGCACCTTGATGCTAGATGTCTCGCGTGTTGGCAAAAGGATGAACAAAGGTCACGTAAAAAAATAGAGTGGAAGAACATAGATTCTGGACGACCGAGAAGGAGCAAGGAACCTCGTGGTGGAGCGTCTACACTCATAATATTTAATATTATTCAAAGATATAAAATTAACCAACCATCTCCACAGTGGACTGGAAGAGTACGAAACAAGGCAGCCCAGTGTAGTTACATCATACTAGTACATGGCTAACCCACGCTATCACCATATTTCTTGGCTTCCGTGCGATGCCTATCTCTAGTAACCAGCAGCCCGTATCGCTTCTCCCTCCTCGTCTCTATCAAAGTGCAGCGGGCTGGCGTTTCTGCCATTTATTGAGGTCGGTTAACTATCACATGTTAGCGACATGCCAAGAGCATTCTAAAAAAATTCCTTTCACGTTCCATTTTCAAAAAGAAAAAAATCCTTTCACGTACGAATTTGCATGTATGCTTTGAGTAACTTGCATGTCCTATATTGCTCCTGTTTGATACTCTAAGTTAGCTAGAGGTTAGATTAACTCATGACTAACCCTGAACTAACTGTAGCCAAAGAGGTGTTTGGGTGACAGGGTTAGATTGACAATAAATGCACTTCATGGAGAGAGAAAAGTGATTTTTCAGTGGTCCGAATGAGAACTATCTCCAGTTAGCACCTCTTGGGTGGGATAGTTTTTTTTGGTGGGTTCGGTGTAACTTGCTCCAATTTAAAACCTCATGCTTGGATACTTTAGGGCTATTTGAGCCCCAACTAGCTCAAACTAACTCTAACCCATGGATCGAAACAGGGCCTATGGCCAGTCTCAACGCAGAGCAGTCGCGTGCACCGGGAAGCGGCGCTCTCTCGGCCGTCGCGCCACTTCAAAGCCGGCGCTAGTGAGAGGTCGCCTCCGCTCTGGCCGGGCATTAATGCGGCACTAACGCTCCAAGGCGACGCTGACTGTTTCACACGGGAAGCGCGTGCTAGCAAGGGAGTATAGGTTTTGAACCATTTTAGGTGTAGTACTGGTAGTTTGCAAAACTACTCAATTATTGTAGTCAGTTTCCTAAGAAATTGTGGTAAAAAATGTTACTCCACAGCCCGCTTCTCTTCTCCTTCCTCTTCCACCGGCCGCGCATGTCCGCGGGAAGCGACCGGTCAACCCTTATATAGGAGTGCTAGCACAAAAATATGCATGCATGACCACTAAAATTTCTATGTTAAAGCGCCGCTCCGGCAGGAGTATGGCGTAAGTTGTTACCTTCGGCCGGCCCATGGCTACCGGGCGACGGTGACCAGAGAATAGGCGGCGGGAGGGGAATGAATGCAGCTACTATTTGGGTTTGCCTTCTAGCTTAAATAAATGCACAGCATCACATGTACCCGCGGGTGCACAAATTGTAACATACGTGTCTGCTTAAGTGGGCGTCACATAACTGGTGCGTGTGTGAGAGAGAGATTCTGAGAGATAGAGTGCGTGTATGCGACCCTACTCTTTGGACATGTACTCAACCTTTTGCATCGGGATATAAGTATAATGGTATTTACTTTAGCTAGTGATTTACGTGGCCATGCTAACGTGGTTGTGTCAAAAAAATGTCACTTACTACTCGTGATTTGCGTTATATAATTACAAGCAAGATTCTCGTGCATTGCAGGGAATATCAATATGCATTTTTTTTACAAAACACCTGTTATGATTGACCCATGCAGGAGTAATCCCATGTGTAAAAACTAATGATATCTCGAGAATTTTATCGAAAAACTGGTATCTCAAGAATGTCATCGAAAAAAATGAAAGATGAGAGATAAGCCGAGTGTCGGATCACGGGTTCCGGCAGACCCTTAAGGTTCAAACACTGGGGTGCGCGCGGAGACCACGCCTTCTACCTCCCCGTCTTACAAAGATCTAAACTACTAAAAGAATTGCGCAAGAGACACAGGGTTTATACTGGTTCGGGCCACCGTTGTGGTGTAATACCCTACTCCAGTGTGTGGTTGGTGGATTGCCTCCTAGGCTGGTGATGATGAACAATACAAGGAAGAACAGCCTCGCGAGGGTCTGTTCTTGGCTGGGGCGATGAACTGCTAGGAGGAGTTCAGTCACCCTTCTCTCTCTCTCACTCACTCTCTCTGCTTTTCTCTCACTTGTCGACCGTCCGAACGAACCCCCTTGCTATGCGGGTGGCTGGTCCTATTTATAGGCAAAGGCCCTGGGCCTCTTCCCAAATATTGAGCGGGAAGGGCGCCAACAATTGGCCAATTTGAAGGGGAACATCTAGTACACTTATCCTGACTAAAGTTGGTCTTCGCCTGCCAAAGGCTCTGTGGTGACGCCGTGCTAGGCTCCATGGTGACCTCCGTCTCGTAGTCCGCCTGGTCTTGGTCTCGTTGCACCGAAATGGCAACCTTTGCCTGATGCCTCGGTACTCCGCGGCTGCGCTTGCCCACTTTGCACCAAAGAGGAAAGAAGGACGCTGCGCGCGCTGGCACCCGCCTGGCACCCTCGGTCGTCATGGCTTGCGTCATGGGCACCTCGCGATGTACCCCGCCTTGATCTCTCCGCCTCCTTGCGAGCCAGCCTGATGAGGCTGCGCCTGAGGATGCACCGTGTCGTCCGCCCCGCGAGGCTTGGCCCCTCGCGAGGGTCTGGAGTCTTGTGTTGATGAAGATGGGCCGCACTAGGCCTCCTTTGAGCCACGCCGCGGGCCGCAGGCAGGCAAGTCTGGGGACCCCCGTTCCCAGAACACCGACAGTAGCCCCCGGGCCCAAGGCGCGCATGGACTTGGCCGTCCCGAGAGGCGAAAGGGCAAGGGCGAAGCACCGCGGGCCCTAATAGCCTGCGGCCTTAGGCGCCGCGTGGCGGTTGATGGGACGTGGGCGTCTCCACTTCCCCATGACGCCTCGGTGATCGCGCGAGTTGGACAAGTCCCTGCATTCAGATCGTGTCATGATTACCTGTGATCATGGAGGCCGGTGGTTGGCCTTCGCCGGCTATAAGTACGGCATGGCGCGTGCCCTTCTAGTCCATCTCTTCTTGTTTTCTCCTTTGCCTCAATTCTTGCCCCGCCTTGGTGTGATGGCTCCATCGAGGAGGTACTCGGCTGCGGAGAAGGGGAAGGCCCTCCAGGTCGATCCTGCCTCCCCCCCGCCCAAGCGCGGTCGTGGGCGCCCTCGGAAGCATCCGGTGGCCGCCCCGGTAGCGTTTGGTGGTCATGGTGGCGGCTCCCAGTGTGGCGGCGGGCGAGCCGCTGTGGCCGAGGGACGCGCCTGGGTTGCGCGCTCCCCCAGGCCATGCTTTCGCGCTGCGCAGGTGCTGCCGGAGTTCGTCGTCTGGTCGACGGAGCCGACGAGCGCTCGGCTCCAACTCCCTCGCTTCCTCCTTGGTGAACTCCCGGCCGGTGCTCCTGGTGGCCTCTGGCTCCAGGCGGAGGGCTGCTGCAGCAGGTCCTCGTGGGCCGCACTGGAGGTCTCCGCCAACGGGGGCTTGGCCTTAACTCGTGGCTGGCAGGCGTTCGCCCGCGCTCGTGGCTTGGGGCGCCGGTGCACCCTGCACTTCAGGTTTAACGGCGACGCCACCCTCTATGTGAGGGTGTTCGGGGAAGATGGTCGCTGTGCAGGGTGTTGCCCTGAGGACGACGACCGCGGCCAGGGGCCCCGCTCCGACGGTGATGGAGGAGATAGCGCCCGCGCGGATGGCGGCGCCCGAGACTCCCCAAGCTTCGTCAACTCTTCCTCAAGCGACTCCTCCAGCGGTGGCCGCAGTCAACCCCCGCGCCGTCGAGCTTGCTTGGGAGGTGACGGCTCGTCCGCCCGCCATCGTGCCCCGGTGAGGTGCGAGAGGGAGTCTTCCTGAGGCCTGGAGGCAGCCTGGGTCGCCTCCGCGGGTTGATGTGAGGAGGGCTGCGCCAGGCTCGTCCTTTCCTTTTCCTTTTGTTTCCTGTGTAAGACAAAACAACTGCATGGAGCCCCGCTGGGGCATGTTGGGAATTATTGCCATTTTAGCCATTACCTTGATCTTATTTTTGCGCCTCTTAACTACACACCTGTGCGTAGAAAGTCTTTGACCCCTGCCGGGGGGGCGACCGACCCAGGCCCTGTGTGCGCGTCACGGTGCCCGAGGGGCACGGACTAGAGGGGTGCTCCTGTAACGTGCCCGGGCCATGAAACCTTCCAGCGGCTAGAGCAGAAACGCTCGCGAGGACGTTTGAGTACCATCCCCCGCGAGGTCGTTTATGAGAGAAACCAAAGCAAGGAGGGAAAATCGACGAACCACAAATCAGCAACAGCGACAACTTCAATAAGACTTCAAATGCAAGTAAACACGTCAACTGCGAAAAGCAAATGAAAAAGCCGCGTCCGGCACCTAATCTAGTCTTCGACGTCTTCTCAGTAGCGCGGAGCTAAGTGCTGCCACTGGGCGTGGGAGGGAGCCCCTAGGCCTGAGGCCGGCGCTCCTGAGACTCCGGGGCGTGTATAGCCCCACTCATTATTACGTGAGAGTGTCACGGGGCGGCGAGCTTCACAGGCATTGGCCTTGCTTCACAGGCATTGGCCTTGCTTCACAGGCTCCAGGCCTTTTCCAAAACGCGATAGCTTCACAGGCACTCGCCTTGCTTCACAAGCTCTGGGCCTTTTCCTAAAAGGGATAGCTTCATAGGCACTCGCCTTGCTTCACAGGCGCTGGGCCTTTTACAAAAAGGGAAGGTCTTCACAGGCACTCGCCTTGCTTCACAGGCTCTGGGCCTTTTCCAAAAAGGGAAGGTCTTCACAGGCACTCGCCTTGCTTCACAGGCTCTGGGCCTTTTCCAAAAAGGGAAGGTCTTCACAGGCACTCGCCTTGCTTCACAGGCTCTGGGCCTTTTCCCAAAAAGGGAAGGTCTTCATAGGCACTCGCCTTGCTTCACAGGCTCTGGGCCTTTTAGGGGTAGAACCTCTGGAGGTGCTGGATGTTTCACGCGTTCTGGATCGGCTCCCCCTCTTGAGTCTCCAAGCGCACGGAGCCTGGCCTGGAAACATGAACAACCTTGAACGGGCCCTCCCACATGGGAGAGAGCTTCTGCAGCCCCTCCCTGGAGAGAACCCGCCTGAGTACGAGGTCTCCTACCTCGAGGGTCCTGGGGCGGATGTTGCGGCAGTGATATCATCGTAGCGCCTGTTGGTACCTTGCCGCTTGCAGCGCGGCTTCCCGGCGGCGTCCCTCCCCTAGTACGAGGTCCATCCCCCGCATGGCGTCCTGCTGCGCCTCGTCGAACGCCAGGACCCACATGGAGCGATGCCTGACCTCGTGAGGAAGGACTGCTTCGGCTCCATAGACCAAGAAGAACGGGGTCTCCCCAGTTGGTTTGGTTGCGGTTGTGCGGATGGACCACAACACGGACTGGAGCTCGTCGTACCAGCCTCTGCCGCAGGCCTCCAGCTTCTTCTTGAATGTTCTGGTCTTGAGGCCTCTCAGGACCTCCGCGTTGGCTCTTTCGGCCTACCCATTGCTTCGCGGGTGTGCCACCGAAGCGTAGCATATCTGCGTCCCAAGATTAGCACAGTATGTTTTGAAGAGATTACTGGTGAACTGCGAACCGTTGTATGTGATGATGCGATTCGGCACCCCGAACCGGCTCACGATACCCCTGATGAACATGACCGCGGAGCCAGTGGGGATGGTACGGACAGCCTCCACTTCTGCCCACTTGGTGAACTTGTCAATGGCGACGTAGAGGTAACGGTAGCCCCCTGGCGCCCGAGGGAACGGGCCCAGAATATCCAACCCCCAAACCGCGAATGGCCACGAGATGGGTATTGTCTGCAGGCCCCCCGCCGGTTGATGGATCTGCTTGGAATGGAACTGGCAGGCCTCACAAGCCTTTACCAATTCGATTGCGTCGTTGAGCGCGGTGGGCCAATAGAACCCGCTACGAAATGCCTTGCCGACGAGGGTCCGTGATGATGAGTGGTGTCCGCAGTCTCCGCCCTGTATGTCCTCCAGTAGTTCCTTTCCTTGCTCCCTGGAGATGCAGCACAGAGATACACCGTTTGGTCGCTTTCGGTAAAGTTCTCCATCTCTGATGCAGTATGTCGTGGCCTGCTGCGCCACATGCTCCGCTTCCTCTTACTTTTCCGGTAGGGCCCCTTGCGTTAAATAACTCCGGAGTTCTGCGATCCAGCACTCCTCCTGAGGTTCCATCGTCAGGAGCAGGCATGCTCCTGAGGTCGGCCCACAGATCGGGGCTCCCGAGGCTGGCGGTTGGGGGAGTTCCTCTCAAGACTGAGCGGTGTTTGATAACGTCGGCTGTGCTGAAGGTTTGAAGAGTCGCTCTTCGAAGACGCCGGGTTCCTGCGGCAACCGCATGGATGCCCGTCCGGCTATGTCGTCAGCTTTCTGATTGGTGCCACGGGGCACGTGCTTCAGCTCCAGCCCCCAGAACTGCTTTTCCATCCTGCGGACCTCTGCTAGGTAGGCCTCCATATGCTCGTCCTTCGGCTCATACTCCTTGTTGGAGAAGTTGACTAGGAGCTGCGAGTCGCCCTTGACGGTGAGGCATTTCACTCCCAGGGCTACTGCGGACTTCAACCCGGCTATCAGTCCCTCATATTCTGCAATGTTGTTGGAGACCATTTCACCTTGCTGGAAACAGAGCTGTACGGCATAGTAGAGCTTATCCTGAGTGGGTGATATCAGCACCGCACCAGCCCCCGCGCCGTGTCTGGAGAACGCCCCATCGAAGTACATGACCCAGCCTTCCGGCGCTTCACTCCCTGGAGAGAGGGACCGATCCTCGTTGTCCTTGAGGCCTGGTGCCTCCGCCCATTCCGCTATGAAATCTGCCAATGCTGCTCCTTTGATGACCCTAGTTGTGCTGAACTCGAGCTGAAACGCCTGCAGCTCCATGTTCCACTCGGCGACCCTTCCGGCTTAGTTAGGGCTCCTGAGCACTCTCTCCAGGGGGTACGATGAGACGACTTTGATGGGATGAGCCTGGAAGTAGTGACGCAGCTTGCGCGAGGCTACCAGTAGCGCGAGGAGGAGCTTCTGAGGCATTGGGTACCGCACCCTCGCGTCCCGTAACACCGTGCTAACAATGTAGACGGGATGCTCAACAAGGCTGAGAGTATCTGGGTCGCAGCGCCCTCGGGAGGTAAGGGCGCCTCACGAGATGACATGGCCTCGGGAGGTGGACCATCCGGGTGTGCGGCCTCTCCTGCCTCCGGTGCATTCTTCGGCAGCTGACCATGGTTGCGGCTTCTGCAGGCTTTCCTTGTTCCTGTTTTGTCTTGCCTCGGGCTGCCGCTGCGGTCTTGACTTGGCGCTCCTCCCTAACCGCCACCAGGGCTGCGCTGGCGGAGTAGGGAGTGGCAGCGAGGTAAAGCAGCAGGGGCTCTTGAGGGCGCGGAGCCACCATGACTGGGGGACTGGTCAGGTACCTCTTGAGATCTTGAAATGCCTTATCTGCCTCTTCAGTCCATTCAAAGGGCCCCTTTTTCTTCATCAGCTGAAAGAAAGGCAGCGCTCGCTCCCCTAATTTGGAGATGAAGCGCCCTAGTGCGGTCACGCGCCCAGTGAGCTTCTGCATTTCTCTAAGGGTCTTTGGCGGACTCATGTCCTCGACCGCCTTGACCTTCTTGGGGTTGGCCTCGATGCCACGATGGGACATGAGGAATTCCAAAAGCTTGCCCGAGGGGACGCCAAACACACATTTCTCCGAGTTGAGCCGCAGGTTTACTGCGTCGAGGCTCGCGAAGGTCTCCTCCAGGTCTTGTATCAGGGTCTTGGCCTCCCGAGATTTTACTACAATGTCATCAACGTAGGCTTCGACATTCTTTCCGAGTTGCGGGCCCACGGTGATGTGCATCAGCCGCTAAAAGGTTGCCCCTGCGTTACGCAGTCCAAACGGCATGCATGTATAGCAGTATACCCCGCACGGGGTTAAGAAGGCGGTCTTCTCAACATCTTCTACCACCATCTTGATCTGGTGATACCCGAAGAAGGCGTCCAGGAAGCATAGCAGGTCGCACTCCGCAGTGGAATCGACGATCTGGTCGATGCGGGGGAGCGGAAACGGATCTTGCGGGCATGCTTTGTTGAGGTTGGTGAAGTCGACACACATGCGTTCCTTCCCCCCTTTCTTGGGCACAACGACAGGGTTGGCCAACCAATCCGGGTATCGGACCTCGCGAATGACCCCAGCGGCTTCTAGCTTGCGGATCTCTTGGACAATGAAGGCCTTCTTCTCCACGGACTGCCGCCTGGCCTTCTGCTTCACGGAGCGCACATTTGGGCACACGTTGAGGTCATGCTCGATGACACTCCTGGGGATCCCCGCCAGCTGATCGGGCTCCCAAGCAAATACCTTCTTATTCGCGCACAGGAACTTTACCAAGGCCTCCTCCTGCTCAGGCTCAAGGTTGGCGCCTATGGTGAAAGTGGCACTGGAGGACCCGTCCTCGTCGACGGGTATCTGCTTGGTTTCTGCCTTGTCCTGGGTGAACAACTGCTTCTTCTTGGCGGGCGCAGCCCCCTTGGGCTCAGGGGTCTCCGCGTTGACGGGCCGTGCCGATGCCGCCGTCTTGAAGGCAAGCTTGAGTACTCGCAGGGCGTCCCTGGTGTCCCCGTGCACGGCGAGGGTACCGCTGCTCCTGGGCATCTTCATGAGGTTGTACGCCGGGTGCTTGGCGGCCATGAACTGAGCCAGCACCGGGTAGCCGAGGATGGCGTTGTAAGGGAGGCCGATGGGGGTGATGTCGAAGTCGACAATCTCCGTGCGGAAGTTGTCATAGGTGTCGAAGGTTACCGGGAGCCGGATCTGTCCCAGGGAGTCGGATGATCCGCCCCCAACACCCGAGAAAGATCGGCTGGGTCGCAGCCGCTCTCGGGGTATGCAAAGGAGGTTGAAAGTCTCGACCGAAAGCACGCTGAGGCCCGCGCCGCCGTCAACGAGGGTTCTGGTGATGGCCACCTGGCAGATGGTGGGGGTGCACAACAGGGGGAGCGCGCCCGAGCCGACCAGGTTGGTGGGGTGGTCCTCCGAGCTGAAGGTCAGACCGTCCTCGCGCGCCGCCCGGTCCGGGGGAGCCCCCTGCCGTGCGGAAATGGCACTAACCCGGCGGGTAAAAGGCTTGACGTGGCGACTCGTGGGCGGCGCCTACGAGCCGCCCAGGAGGGCCGCAACGACCGGAGGCGTTGATGTTGCGGTGCAGCTACTCCGCCGTGTAGGCAGATGCTGGGGGGGTGCTTGCTGCTCGTTCCCCGCCGGGCCGGTGGCGGTGTTGACGGCGGGCGACGGGGGACAACGAGAACGCCCACCGGCGAGGGCCGCCGGGGCGACGCGAGCTTGACTAGCGCCGCACATGGATGCGGCGGTCGGAGGAGAGCGGAGTGGTGGAAGACAGATTCCGGCGCACCCCTACCTGGCGCGCCAAATGTCGGATCACGGGTTCCGGCAGACCCTTAAGGTTCGAACACTGGGATGCGCGTGGAGACCACGCCTTCTACCTCCCCGTCTCACAAAGATCTAAACTACTAAAAGAACTGCGCAAGAGACAAAGGGTTTATACTGGTTCGGGCCACCGTTGTGGTGTAATACCCTACTCCAGTGTGTGGTTGGTGGATTGCCTCCTGGGCTGGTGATGATGAACAATACAAGGAAGAGCAGCCTCGCGAGGGTCTGTTCTTGGCTGGGGCGATGAACTGCTAGGAGGAGTTCAGTCACCCTTCTCTCTCTCTCTCACTCACTCTCTCTGCTTTTCTCTCACTTGTCGACCGTCCGAACGAAACCCCTTGCTATGCGGGTCTGGTCCTATTTATAGGCAAAGGCCCTGGGCCTCTTCCCAAATATTGAGCAGGAAGGGCGCAAACAATTGGCCAATTCGAAGGGGAACATCTAGTACACTTATCCTGACTAAAGTTGGTCTTCGCCTGCCAAATGCTCTGTGGTGACGCCGTGCTGGGCTCCATGGTGACCTCCATCTCGTAGTCCACCTGGTCTTGGTCTCGTTGCACCGAAATGGCAACCTTTGCCTGATGCCTCGGTACTCAGCGGCTGCGCTTGCCCCCTTTGCACCAAAGAGGAAAGAAGGACGCTGCGCGCGTCGGCGCCCGCCTGGCACCCTCGGTCGTCATGGCTTGCGTCATGGGCACCTCGCGAGGTACCCCGCCTTGATCTCTCTGCCTCCTCGCGAGCCAGCCTGATGAGGCTGCGCCTGAGGATGCGCCGTGTCGTCCGCCCCGCGAGGCTTGGCCCCTCGCGAGGGTCTGGAGTCTTGTGTTGATGAAGATGGGCCGCACTGGGCCTCCTTTGAGCCACGCCGCAGGCCGCAGGCAGGCAAGTCTGGGGACCCCCGTTCCCAGAACGCCGACAGCGAGGAGGAGTGGAGCGTGGTGGTGACTGGTGATCGGAATGGGTGGAGGCATGGGGATGGACGGCGCCAGCAGGCAGCAACGGCCACCATGCATGCTAGATTGTTCCAGAGACTTATTCCTTTTTTAATTGCTGAGCAATGAGGTTGCGGGAGATAATGATGTGGAGAGAGGTGTGGGTTTCTTTTGTAAAATTATCATAGTTTGCTTTCTATCCTCAGATATAGATCATACGGTCTGTATTACACGATGGCAGGCACACCATCACCGCCAACTCGTTTTTTTATAAGGGTACAGATGATAAGTTTGCTGACTACTAAAGTAAAGTGGAATTTGTCCATGTTATGCAAGTAAATAAAGGTGATTGTTTATCATACGGGTAAGGTTGGATGAAGGGTGGTAGGAAGAAATGCTCGGCCTAGAGCATGTGTGTGTGAGATGGAGTCTTAGTGTGTGTGTGTGTGTGGGTGTGTGTGTGTGTGTGAGAGAGAGAGGAGAAAGAGAGATGGAGTCTTAGTTTGTGTGTGTGTGTGTGAGAGAGAGAGATGGAGTCTTAGTGTGTGGGGGGGGGGGGATGTGCGTGCATGCGTGTGTGTGTGCGTGTTTGTGTGTGTGTGTGTGTGTTAGAGAGAGAGATGGAGTCTTAGTGTGTGTGTGTGTGGGGGGGGGGGGTGCGCGCGTGTGTGTGTGTCGCGGGGTCCTCTGTGGCGGATGTAATTTAAGTGTGCATGGCTTCATCATAGAGAGATGATGTGTATGGCAGAGGCCACCAACGATGGGGTGCGAGAGAGAAAATGCCCGTAGAGAGGGAAGAGAAGGTGTGCGCGCGTGAGAGTAGTCGACATCGAGAGAACGTGTTTGTTCGAGAGACACCGAGGAAGACTACTATATATCGATGGTGCATGTAGGCGGGAATTAAACAAAGCGATGGTCTTATTTGGTTTCGGGGATATAGGGGAAGAGTGAGAGGCGCGGGGGGGGGGGGGGTAGCTAGAAGGAGATTGTTAAGTGTGAGTGTGTGTTTTACCCATCCAGGCGGAAGTTATCTGCACAAAAGAGGAGAACGATTCGATGTGGCATTAGGATTGAGGGTAATTAACTACGTATGGAGACATAGAGACCTTGAACGTGCATGTGTGAGAGGTATACATGTACACGTGGGATGTGTGTGTGCGCGCGTGCATGATCGAGATAAAAGAAAGAAGACATAAGTCATAAGATCAACGACATGGGAGAGACGAATCGGTATGACAATATGCATGCATGTGAGAATGCAGGGAAGAAGGCCCGACAATTGAGCATGTGTTTTTGTCTTTAAGAGATAGTGGCGTGGGCTGGAGCATGTATCTATGGCGAGCAGAGGGAGTGAGGTGCAACAATTATGCAAAAGAGACCAACCTATAAATGCATATGTATGGAGAGAGATATATAGTATGGGTGATAGGAAGCAAGACTCCGTGCGAGAAAGAAATGTTGACGGAGAAACTACAGATAGATACAGAGATGGAGATGCTAGCTAGAGGGACATACGCTAGATTGGGTGTTGGAGATGACCGTCGGGTGGTTCAAAGTGTGAAGTTATAGATGTGTGTGAGAGAGCACTTGACTGCATGTAGAGAGAAACATATGTAGTGTGCGTGATAGGAATCAAGAGTGAGGGCGAGAAAGAAGGTTGATGGAGAAACAGATAAATAGAAAGATAAAGATGCTAGCTAGTGTGCATTAGAGATAGGAGTCGAGTGGATCAGAAGGCTGGGTTATGTGTGTGGGTGTGAGAGAGATAGAGAGAGGGTGCATGTGAGTCACATACAAACAGATATCAGAGAGAAATGAGATCCAGAGAGACGGAGTTTTGTGTCTGCGAGAGGGAAAGATATTTCACAACGAGAGTGATAGCTAGAGAGACATACGAGGGAACGCAAGATATCTCTAGGGAGAGAGGGTGTGTGTGAGCGACATACAAGAGAACAATGGAGAAATATGAGACCCTGGGAGACAGAGTTTGTGTTTGTGTGTGAGAAAGAGATATTGAAGAGGAAGAGTCATAGGTTCTCATATCTAAGGAGCAAAAGACATCTATGTATGAGGGGTGTGCGAGTGGCACACATGGGAATAGTAGAGAGAAATGAGACCCCGGGAGACAAAGTTTTGTGTTTGTGTGAGAGAAAGAGATTCCACATGGAGAATCATAGTTAGAGGCACATAGCAGGGAGCGAGATATACTTAGAGAGAGATAGAGTGATGAAGGTAGAGGGAGAGAGTACCTTCAGTGTGTTACGAAGATAAAAGATCATTGTCGACATACAGGTAGCACGAGAGATACCTGAGAGACGATGAACGCGTATAGGTCCAGAGAGATAGTCCTATATAAGCATGAGTGATAGCTATATGAGACGAATATCTGGATTAAAGGGGATTCAAATATTTAAACTGGAGATCACGACATCGATAATATCATAACGCAAATTGGTGTATCAAACATGCATATTCATTTGAATTTGGGCACACGTGTAATGTTATATAGTTTATCAATATTGGTGGTCCATAGATTCTTCAATTACAAACAATGCATGGTTTATATGCAATTAATGTCTAAACGGGATTACACTATATGTTGCGTGTGTGAAACACATTATACATGTTTGAGAAGTAAAAAAAACCGCATGAAACACACATTAATTGGAGACAGTTAGCGAGGAATGCATACATTGGATTTCAACATAAAGTGGTTTCAAATATTTGAAAATCCAAATTGATGGATACAACCTTATGAATCTGAGATCATGCCATTTGTAAACCATATTTATGTATAAATGGTGTTGTGCTTTTCAAAGTATATATAAAAAATGATGTATATAGAATGTAATTCCAATTGAAAATGGATCCCGCCCGAAAAAAATAGAATACAAACAGGATTCGAATTGAGTTGGCATGGTAAATCTGTACTCTACAAATTTTGAACGAAGCGGGGAAAGTCGCATTAACCGCACGAAACCAAAATCTGCGAGATGCAAATCACTACTGCCTATCCCTTCCACGCAAAGCCTATCTGCAGGATTTCTATAGGTTTCGATAGGGGTAGGTTTGTAATTTCACCCAAACGTGACGTAACCACCTCTCACCCGGATTCATACACTGTGGGCGCCAGAACACAGTGTGTCCTCGGCCGAAATCGACTCCCTCCTCGATTCATATTCATACATGGTGGGCGCCAAAAACAAACTCTCGTCGGCAAATATTCGGTGTATGCAAGATTACCATCCTATCCCCAACCGACTAATGTTGCTGTGATGTACTCCCTCCATCTCAAAATTCTTGTCTTAGATTTATCTAGATACGGATGTATCTATTCACATTTTAGTGTTAGATACATCCGTATGTAGACAAATCTAAGACAGGAATTTTGGGACGGAGGGAGTAGTAGAAATTTGAAATGGGGGCTAAGTTTGTACATTTCCTCGCATTCGAGACAAGCGCGCCCTGAATACATGGTTCCCCCCTTCCGCTCTACCTCCCTTTTCCCCATTCGTACTCCGTGGGCGCCATAACACCCTCCCTTAACCCTCCTCCGTCCGTCGCCGTCCGCCACACCATCCACCGCCGTCCTCCTCCACCATGTCGGAGCTGATACCCCGACGCCGCCGTCCATTACAAGAGATCGACCTCTCTCATCCACGGCTTCGGACCGGGATCCTTGCATCATGTCCTCTCGCTTCATCCCCGCCATCGTCCACCTTACCGGAACCGCTCCTATGAGTGTCTCGTCCACCGCGCCCCGCCGCCACCATCTACCCTCCTAGATCTTCTTCCACGCCGCCGACAGCCATCTCTACCGCAGCACCGTCAAATTCTCAGCAGATCCGTACACGGCGCCGCACCAGAGGCGGTACTCTTTCGTATCTGCTCAACTTATTTATCGCAGCAAGAAAATAGATCGCCACTGCTTTAGTCTGATTTCTTGTCTTGGTTGCAAAGTTGCCTTTGTCCGGTTTGCACCTTCAGATCCGCCATGGCCTGCTCAACACTATACTCCCAATGCTTATGGTTTTCCCCTTTTATATTCCACACTAGTTAAATCACACTAGACTAAATTTCAAAATTGGGTCAGTCGATTTTTCAGAGCTTGCCAGAGTTCGCCGGTGTGATCGAAGGGGCTCAGGTGGTTGTGGGGCCTCGCCGAACGAAGAAAACTCGACACGGGTGGGGGTTGGGGCAGGGGTGGGGGTGGGGGTGGCGGAGGAACACAAGCAGTGGGGGCCGGTGGTCCGGCCGGCGGCCCGTGCGGTGTTCTGTATGGGAAGAATCACAGACGAGGAAGAAGAAGGGTTAGGAAACGTAGGATCTTCATCCAACCGCCTGAAATGGTCGAGAGACAGCTGGGAGTTGCATTCTTAATGTGCTCTAGTTCATCATGTGTGGGCACTCCGTAACCAACATTTTATTATCGAAAATCTGCTTGCTCTTCTTTACCATGTTCCTCTTCCGTTCTTCTTTAATATGTACTCTCTCCGTTCCTAAATACAAGTCTTTGTATAGATTCCACCATGCACTACATATGGAGCAAAATGAGTGAATCTACACTCTAAAATGTATATGGATACATCTGTATGTGATCCATAGTGGAAATCTCTACCAAGACTTATATTTTGGAACAGAGGGAGTATGATACTAGTATAGTATGTTCCTTGTACTGAAGATGAGCAGGGACATTTGCAGTGTAGAGGTCTATACGGTCGGTTGTGATGGACACTTTGAGCCTCTTTGATTCGTAGGATCTTGTAAACATAGGAATAGGATTTGTAGTGGCCTGCCCACTTGAATCCTATAAGAATAGCAAGGAAATACGGGGAGTTGTGTCGCCTTTGAGAGTTACACTGATATTAACAGTATCGCACCTTCACTTGAAGAGAGCTGGTATCCGAAGCCTTTCTAGCTGTACCGGCAATACTAGCGCATATATTCCAGCAAGTTCCACTTTGCTGATTTTACTTTGATGCTTAAGGTTTTCCCATTATATCTACACTATGATCTGTGTAGCTGCTTTGTGTCACACTAGCAGCAGTCCACTCTTGAATCTAAACATTGCAATGACTTACAAAATTGGCACCAAGGCATTGAGTGCCATTCTGGATCCAATGCAACTCATACGCTCCCCACCTGCTGATTCTTGTTCAGAATATGATCCTAATGACTATTCTAACCTCGAGGAGTCAAAGGCAGATGGCCTGTCCTGTTCACCCATCAAGGTGCTTGTTCTAATTTGGCAATGTTTTATTGATTGCGTGTATCTTGCATTTCTTCTACTTTGTTGCACCGCCATCTGCTTAGTTTACTCATCATATATGTCGAGATGCCATGCCCATCCATTATCAATACATATTCCATCTGTCATCATACCATGTTTTTCCACTCAAATATTGTTCTTGTGCATCAGACATCAAAAAGGAAGAGGGTGATTGCGGAACCTGAAGGAGCACGAGCAAAGTCCTTAAAACGTGGTGGTGCCGGAGAAATCAGATAGCGCCCCACTTATATTGGCTGTACAACCAGTGACACAAAACGTAGGACCGACTCTAGCAGACTGTACCCATACTTCACTAGCCACACCACTAGCCCCACCACACAGGACCTGCACTCCAGCAAAAGGTATACCGATTTCATTTGCCATAGCACCAACTGTAACAAAGAAAAATCCCACTCCAGCAAAAAGTATAGCAAGTCCACCGGCCGAAGACCTATCCCAACTGCAGAGACGACCAATTCCTGCAGATTGGAACCCCATTCCATTTATTCCCAGTTTAAAAGACAATGCTTTCAATGTTGTTAGAGACTACGTGCATATATTCCCATCATGGGAAGATTATTGTGAAGACAAACACCATTTTCACATCTTCCTGTCCAACTTACGTGTAAGTGCTATTGTTCATGGTTATTATTTTCCTGTTTTCTACTGATTAAACACATCAATGATTTACATTACATTGCTGCAACTAGGCGAGGGTCAATCTGGATAGTCATGACGAGCAAAGCTTCCTTGTGCTTTTCAAGGAAGCATTGTAGCAGTATCGGTGTTACCTGAGGAAATCACACTTTGATGGCAAGTCTATAAATGAATTTCCGGTGAAGTCTCCTATGCTAAATTTAGACAACATTGAATGGAAAAATCTTGTTATGCACTGGTCTCGTTCCCAGGATGAGGTACTGTCTATGAAATCACACGAGAATTTGAACTTCTACTTTTCCGCATGTGCCTTACGGATCTTTTTTGCAGGAAATCTGCTTGAAGAAGAATTCCGGTTTGACAAGAACGACATGATATCGCAAATATGTTGCCCGCTGCTTTGCTCTTGTTAGTACCTGTTGTCCTGTATCACTGTACTTGCATACATACCTGGTTCATTATGTGACAGCAGTATGCATGATAGCTTGCTTATCAATTGTTCGCTCCAAATTATCTGATCTGTATGAATGGTTACATTAGTGTAGAATATCCAATGCTAATGTTTTTTTACCTCTGCATTGTTCTTGTAAGTACATATTGTCCTTTATCAGTGTACTTATAATGACAGGTAGTTGTTCATGTACCATCACTCTGCAGCTTATTTTCCTTTGCCCTCCATTTTCTACACATCAGATCTATATTTACTCTTACCATAAGGTTGGTACTGAAGAAGTTTAGCTGTGATTGCTCTTGGCTGTACCTTTTGCCTGTATCGCTGCACTTACATTTATAGCTACTTTGTTATGTAGCATCACTCTTCATCTTATCTTAAATATTCTCCATTTTTTCGTATATTATCACATCTATATTTACTCTTAACAAAATGTATAATAAAGGCAATGCTTTTGAAGAAGATTCTGTGGTAAACTTCTTGAATTGCCCCCATCAGCATGGACAAGGCCTTTATAGAGCCTGTCTTCACCAATAATGTAAGTTTGTCCATCTCAAGCCTTCAAACTTTGTTGTATATATTTGGTTAGGCATGACTGCAACAGCTGTTTATTTTTGGTGTCTGCATCAAATTTCTTGTTTAAAGTTTATTATGTAGTTCATTAACAAAAGTTTGTCCTTTCTCAATTTAAGTTTTCAGTTGTACAACTAAGTTCCTTCTTCATACCATGTAAACTAAACTATACAGAGCAAGTGATCTTCCTTTGCACTGCATGTATGATTCTGTTCTTCATCCGTAATCCAGTGGTGTGGTGAACCTACCCACTACAGCACAATGTCATATTCTGTAATGTCTTAACTTTGAACAATGTCATATCATTCTAATATTATTTAAACCGTCTCTTTATTTGCCAATCTGAAATGGTATAAATTGACAGCACACTAACCATTGATACTTATGAGTTCTTGATCTATAATCCAGTGGTGTCGTGAAGCTGCCAACTCCTTCACAATGTCATTTACTGCCATGTCTTGACCTGAACAATACCATATTGTGTTAATGCAATTTTAAACTGTGTCACTTTATTCGTCACTAACAAATGTGATGAATTGTCAGCACTGATACTTTTATGTGCAAAACCTGTCATATGTCTGCTTGTCTATCTTTCAGAGTGAGGAAGATATCAGTGTTGAACAAGCGCAGTCTCATCATCTTGCTCAGCTGCTTGCGCTGCAGCTCCCCAGCAGGGCTAACCTTTCTTGAACTATATTGAAGTGTTGTCGGTTTTGTATATTATTTTGTCGGCGTGTTTATTTGCACTGGTGGCGATCTTTGATGCCCAGAGTATGTAATCTGCTGTCTGCTTGCGCTTTATTATCATAGTGGCGAACTTTGATGCCTAGTGGATGTAATATGCCGTAATTTCTTTATTGTATAGTCTAGGTTTTTTCTTATTCACGATGCTGCAGTTATTTTACTGTATATATATCCTGTCTTCGCAGTAAACCGGCAAAACCATAAAATTACGGTACATAATCGGGTCGTCATGCAATCACGATGTATGTTGGGCCTAAAACGTGCCGAACAGCTCATGGGCTGGCAGCAGCCCGAAATGAACCCCGGCCCATGATTGTGCGAATAAAATCACGGGCTTTTAACAGGCCAAAATTGTCTCGGTCCTTGTTTGGCCCAATCAGATATCAGCTGCGAGCAGGCAAGATGCAAACCGGGCCGTAGTTAGGCCCAACTATATGACAGGCTTTTAACAGGCCGAAATTAATATAGGGCCAAAATGTTAAACGGGCCCTTAACAGGCCAAAACTAATATCAAGCCGAATTACTAAGTGGGCCTTTAGCAAGTGGGCCCAAAAGCATAGTGTCTAGTTGACGGGCCGAATCTGATATGGGCCATAATTGAGCCCAAAGCCTCTTAAAGGGCCGGACCTGATTTGGGCTGTAATTTGGCGCAAAACGTGGTAGGCTTTTAACGGGCCGGATCTCATATGGGCCACTATTAGGCCCGGAGCATGGTAGGCCATTAATGGACTGGATCAAATATGGGCCGACATTTGGCCCAAAACATGGCAGCCAGTTAATGGGCCGGCCTACTAGGGTCCTCAAAATCTTGAGGGCCTATAGCTGGGCCGGCCCATCAATGTCGGCGAAATCTCGTGGGCCTTTAGCTGGGCCGGCCCACTATGATCCGCAAGAATGTGAGCGGGGCCCGCTATGGACCACCCAGCACCGGGAGGCTCCGGCGGCCTACCTTACGAGGTGGGTTTCCTAGCCTTTACCCGCGGGCTGCGGCAGTTCCAGTGGCCATCCCACCGTACGCTCAAGCCTGACATCGGCGAGAAGTACGACGGCAAGACCCACCCGCCAGAGTTCCTCAGCATCTACACCATCGCGATGCAAGCCGCTGGAGCTCGTGACGGCAAGGTGCTTGCCAATTACTTCCCGTTGGCCCTGAAACCCAACGTCATGTCTTGGTTAATGCACTTGCCGGCGCATTCCATTTCTTCTTGGTCAGATCCGTGCCACGAGTTTGTTGGTGCCTTCACTAGAGGCCACCAAGCTCATGGCCAGGCGAGTGATTTGCATATCATTCCCCAGAAGGAAGGTGAAAACATGCGCAAGTACATACAGAGGTTCAGCCGAGTGCAATACAACATCCCAGATGTTCTTCCTGCCGAAGTGATCAGCGCATTCGATCAGAATGTGCGTAACCGCAAGATGCGTGAAGAGTTGGCAACGAACAAGGTCAAGGATGTGGCCGAACTTTATGTTCTGGCCGATAGATGCACCCTGGCTGAAGAGGGAAGGAAGTACCCCGGTGAAGACACCGGTGCGGAAACCGACTCTACCAACGAAAACACCGCCGCCCCGACGAAGAAGGGCCGACATCGCAATAGGAAACGCAAGGACAAGACAGTGCTCGCTATCGAGGGATCCGGCAACACCAGCACCGCCAAGAAGGCCAAGGCAGACGACCCCGGCAAGGAGATTGTCGGGTGCGCCGCTTGCCGGGCCTTGGCGGCTACCGACAAGCCAGGAGGCTCCAACAAGCAGTACTACAAGATCCACCGCACCAAGGGCCACGACCTCCAGAACTACTGATTAGTTGAGCTACTTGCTGAAAAGCAAAAAGCCGAATATGAGAGGCGGGACAAGGAGAAGGGTCGGGATGGTGCTGAAGGATCCAGCAAGAAGCATGGCGGCTGTCGGTGTCAAAACCGGCGGATCTCGGGTAGGGGGTCCCAAACTATGCGTCCAGGAAGATGGTAACTGGAGACGGGGGACACGATGTTTACCCAGGTTCGGGCCCTCTTAATGGAGGTAATACACTACATCCTGCTTGATTGTTCTTGATGATATGAGTAGTACAAGAGTTGATCTACCACAAGATCAGAGAGGCTAAACCCTAGAAGCTAGCCTATGGTATGATTGTCTATTGTCCTACGGATTAAACCCTCCAGTTTATATAGACACCGGAGGGGGCTAGGGTTACACAGAGTCGGTTACAAGGAAGGAGATCTACATATCCGTATTGCCAAGCTTGCCTTCCATGCCAAGGAGAGTCCCATCCGGACACGGGACGAAGTCTTCAATCTTGTATCTTCATAGTCCAACAGTCCGGCCAAAGGATATAGTCCGGCTATCCGGATACCCCCTAATACAGGACTCCCTCAGTAGCCCCTGAACCAGGCTTCAATGACGATGAGTCCGGCGCGCAGATTGTCTTCAGCATTGCAAGGCGGTTTCTTCTTCAAACCCTGAGTACCTGTTAAATAGTGTCTGGCTTCTCGTAAATGTTGCGCTTCTTGGCTTCTGCGTCCAATAATGGCCATCTTCCATGTGTCAAGCGAATGTGAGGAGCCAGGGTGTTTTTACATTTTCCACCTCATCTATGTGAATGAACTGTCTATTAAAGAGACGAGGATCCTCAGATCCAAACCACACCATCCTCCCTCAGCGAGCATTCATCGGAGTGCACCCGAAAAAATCCATCCCAACATGGCCGGCCAGCGCAGCTCCTCCTCTCGCTCCCGCAGCCGCAAGCTCGGAGATTGGGAGAAGTGTTCCGTCCCGTACAACCAATTAGTGAAGCTACAGACCCAGGGATTCCTCCCTCCAGCATATATGGCCCCGATTTGAGCCGGGCTCGCCACCTATAATGGCAGGGAGCAAGCGAAGAGCTTTCCCAACCCCTCTAAGGGAGAGCGGGTATGCCTTGTCCCTTATTTGTTAAGGGGACTCGAATTTCCAATCCATCCATTTCTCCGAGGGCTCCTGGAGTTCTACGGCCTCTAGTTGCACAACCTCACCCCTGTCTCCATACTGCACATCGCTGGTTTCGTAGCCCTTTGCGACCAGTTCCTGGGTTGCGAAGCTCATTTCACGCTGTGGAAGAAGTTGTTCTGCCTTGTGCCCCGTACACAGAGGGGATCAATATATCAAGTGGGCGGAGCCGAAGTATGGCGCATCGCCGGGACCGGATACCTATCCGGTACCCCAAAGAAGACGTCCGAGGACTGGCCTTCGGAGTGGTTTTATATGGAGGATGTTCCTCTCCCGGATCCTATCTGGATTGGTCTTCCTGAGTTCGACAATGCCCCTTTGAAGAAACTGCTAAGCTGGCGCCCACGGAGCCCACAGGAGGAAGATGATAGAGATGTATTTTATCTGATGGGCCGGATAAAGTTGCTGGCCAAATCAGGACTGACGATAACCGAGGTTATGGCAATATGCATTATGCGGGGGGTTCAGCCACTTCAATATCAAGGCCACCCATGTGGCACTTCAACGGGGAAGATGATGCCACTCACTGCGAGCGTAAGGGACCGGACTCAGTTGCTGCTCTAGCAAAAATTCTATCTGATATGTATAAGGGGGAAGAAGAGGAGTTCCTCCGCATCAAGCCACGGGATGGATTCTCCATGAACAACCCTCGAAGCTGGGTGAGCTTCCGCTCTTTTTACTTCCATCCTACCCTTGTTTTCGTGATAAATATTTACCTTGCCGTTTCATCGCAGGAACTATGTAAGGCGGTAGGGGAGATCAGTATCCCACCTCCACAACCGGAGGATCCTGAACGGGTCCTCGACCCCGGCCTCAAAGAGGATCCGGACATATTCGTGGAGCTGATTGATAGGATTTTCTATTAGCTAAGCTGTGATGATGCCATGGTGGCCATTATAGCCGACTACCCTGGGCTACTCCCAGCCTCCCAGGTAAATGAGACCGGAGTCCCAACCTTTGAAAAGGATTTCCTTTCATGCACTTCACCTACTGTATACAAACGGTGCTTTATAGGGAAGGCCCTCGGGATGCCATGCCGAGCCCGCAGCGACTCGCCAACAAGGGGTTTCAAAGCCGTGCAGGCTAAAAAGGAAGGCGGTCCGGACGGAGACTCCGGCGCAGAGGTATGATGCAACACCTCACTCCGTGGTTGTCGTCTTTAAAAACATAATAACACCCGTGTTTCCTAGAAGGAAGAACGCTCGTCGGACAATACTGGAGAGGCCGCCGATCACGCCTCTACCAGTCGGGCTCCAGGGCCGGACACAGAGGTGGAAACTAACACGAGGCACACTCCGGATGCTCCTTCTATAGAGGATGCAGATAAGATATCCACTACGAATTCTGAAGTGGAGAGCGCCATGAATCACAGGCGTCGCCGAGCCGTACCCCGTGACGCTTGTTTCTCCCAAGAGGCGTTTGATGCATTCAACTCAGGAGATGCGTATATCCGTGCTGCTCAAAATGGTCTACCCAGAGCCACGGACCAGTATGTAAAGGATGTACGGGTAAGAAAATTTGATGAGTATATATATCAGTAGCCCCTGAGACTTGAAACAGTTGGCACAACTGATTTAAGGATCATTTATTGTGCAGGTTCTTACAGAGAAGAATACTCGACTGTCACAGGAGTTGGAGGAATGCAAGACCCAACTTCGGGCCGCCGTTGCCGCATTGAAGGAACCTGAAAAGTCCCCAACTGGTAACATTTGTTTCAAAGAATGATAGGTACCATATAGTGTGCGGCATGGCTGCAGATGTAACAATAGATATTGCAGATGACTCCGGAGAGAATCCGGAGGACCAGCATGTCATACGACAGCTAAAGGCTGGCGAACACGTGCTGACTAAGGTCATGCGGGAGAAAAAAAATCTCCAAGATGCCAATACCAAGCTGTCGGATTTCGGGTTCTGGCAGACCCTTGAGGTTCGAACACTGGGGTGCGCACGGAGATTTCGCCTCCTACCTACCTGCACCCCTCCGCCTTGCTAAGATCTAAGCTATGGAAAGAACAACACAAGAGACACAGGGTTTATACTGGTTCGGGCCACCGTGGTGGTGTAATACCCTACTCCAGTGTGCGGTGTGGTGGATTGCCTCTTGGGCTGATGATGATGAACAATACAAGGAAGAACAGCCTCGCGAGGGTCTGTTCTTGGCTGGGGCGATGAACTGCTGGGAGGAGTTCAGTCACCCTTCTCTCTCTCTCTCTCTCTCTCTCTGGCTCTCTCTGGCCCTCTCTGGCTCTAGTTCCCTCTTCCTCTCTCCGGTTGTTGATCTCGATCTCCCTAAAAACTCTCTCTCTCTCAAACCTCTCTCTCAAACCTCCCTTTCCAACCCGGTGGGTGGCTAGTCCTATTTATAGAGGCCCTGGTCCTCTTCCCAAATATTGAGCGGGAAGGGAGCCAAAAATGGCGGGCTAATTTGAAGGGGGGGGGCGGCTAGTACTAGCTATCCTGACAAAAGTAGTCTGCGCCTGCGCAAAGCTCTGGTGGTGACGCCGTCTTGGACTCCATGATGACCTCCTCTTGCAGTCCTCCTGGACTTGGTCTTGTTGCACCGAAATGGCAACCTTTGCCTGACGACTCGGTACTCCGCGGCTGCGCTTGCCCCCTTTGCACCAAAGGGGAAAGGAGGACACTGCGCGGGCTGGCACCCGCCTGGCACCCTTGGTCGTCATGGCTTGCGTCACGGGCACCTCGTGAGGTACCCCACCTTGATCTCTCTGCCTCCTCGCGAGCCAGCCTGATGAGGCCGTGCCTGGGGAAGCTCCGCGTCGTCCGCCCCGCGAGGCTTGGCCCCTCGCGAGGGTCTTGGGTCTATGTTGGTGAAGATGGGTCGTGCTGGGCCCCCCTTTGAGCCACGCCGTAGGCCGCAGGCAGGCATGTCTGGGGACCCCCGTTCCTAGAACACCGACAGTAGCCCCCGGGCCCAAGGCGCGCCCAGACTTGGCCGTGCAGGGAGGCGGAAGGGCAAGAGCGAAGCGCCGCGGGCCGTAACAGCCTGCGGCCTTGGGCGCCGCGTGGCGGTTGATTCGACGCGAGCGCCTCCACTTCCCCATGGCGCCTCGGCAACTACACGGATTGGACAAGTCCCTGCATGCAAAGCGTGTCATGATTACCTGCGATCATGGAGGTCGGCGGTTGGCCTTCGCCGGCCATAAGTACGGGACGGCGCGCGCCCTTCCAGTCCATCCCTCGTTGCTTCTCCTTCTTCCCGGTCCTTGCTCCGTCTTGCTGCGATGGCTCCGATCCGCCGATTCTCGACGGTAGAGAAGGGAAAGGCTCCCCGAGAGGAACCAGACCCGCTCCCGCCGAAGAAACGGCTCATCCTCCATGGCCCAGACGAGGGGGCCCATCAGATGGTGTCGAGGCCTTGGTGCGAGCGGGCACCACCGGGGTTCCCGCTTCCCTTGTACGCCCACATCGAGGGCCCTGAAGGAGCTGATGCTGATCACCACGGACGGCGCCGCCATCGGCGCCGACGGGTCACAAAGGTGTGGGTCGTCCCCCCTGGGGTCCACACCGAGGGCTCCTCCCGAGAGTTCGTGATCCACATTGCCATGCCCCCTCAGTCTTGGATTCGCCTTCCTCCCTTCTTCGCCTCCATCATCCCGCGGGGAGAACTCCTAGAGCTTTGGCTACAGCACGCCGGCTGCTGCACCCTCGCGACCGAGGCAGAGGTCGCGGTCGTTGCCCCGGGCGAGGTCTTCATGACTCGGGGCTGGGGCGAAATCGCCCCGGTTTGCAGGACAAGAGGCGCCTTCGCGATCCACTTGGAATACAATGGTGCTTCGGTGGTGTTCTTCAACGTCTTCGATGCGAACGGGCGCCGGCTGGAGTGCTACCCCGGGGAGCTGGCCAGGACCCTGCTGCGGCAAGGACTGGCCCCGCCAACCACTCCCTTGGCGGCTCCTCAGGCGGTGGAGGCGTCAGAGGTTCCAGCGACTCCGGCGAGCTCTTCGCGACTCTGGAGATGAGCGACGACAGCTATGAGCCCCCGAGCCGGCGCCGCTCCTGGAGCAGGGTGGGCTCGTCAGGCCGCCGCCGACTCTGATCTGGATGGGGTTGGTGCCGGTGCTTGACGGCCAACTGTTGAGGATGGCGTCTTTTGCAGGGGCACGCGTAGTTGTCCCTTTAGGATCTGTTTCCCTACAAGGAATCAAAGACGCGTCCCGTGGGGGCTTGTAAGGTGCATGTGATCCTGTTTTGTTAATATAACCCTTGCCGTAGAATTGCACGAGTTTCTCATTCCGTATTAGCTCACTCCTGCCTTTCAAACCTCATGAGGGCTTGGTGCTCTGCGCCGATAGGTCCCAGTCCCAAGGCAGCTTCAGCTGTCGCTGGTATGCCAGGTCGCGTTGCCGTGGTCAAGGCCAGGAGGTGAGCGACCCGGAGTCCGGTGAGAGCCCCTGAGTCGCGATGCTCAGGAGGTCCCCTTTGGCGCTCAAGCAGCCGTCGTTCGGTGAGAAAGGAGAGCGGCGTCGCTAACACGGGATTGCATTAGGTGCGGGGATGGTGCCACGGTAGCTGGCGCTTCCGGGTGGTGACTTATCTCGAGAATCAGGAGCCGCTCTCTGGTGTGTCACCGGGTCCGTGCATCAGCAGGCGCAAGGTTGCTTGCCGAGGTCCTCGTGTGTCCCTCCCCTCTCGCCCTTGCTCCCCTTTCTGCTCTACGTCCTCGGGTCCCGGCCCTCGAGCGAGTCTCAGCCGTTGCTGGTATGCCAGGTCGCGATGCTGTGGACAAGGCTAGAGGGTGAGGGCTGGAGAGCCAGTAGGAGCCCTGAGTCGCGATGCTCAGGCACTGTCGGATTTCGGGTTCCGGCAGACCCTTAAGGTTCGAACACTGGGGTGCGCTCGGACGTCTTCGACCTCTCCGTCTCGCAAAGATCTAGACTACGGAAAGAACTGCACAAGAGACACAAGGTTTATACTGGTTCGGGCCACCGTTGTGGTGTAATACCCTACTCCAGTGTGTGGTGGGTGGATTGCCTCTTGGGGCTGATGATGATGAACAATACAAGGAAGAACAGCCTCACGAGGGTCTGTTCTTGGCTGGGGTGATGAACTGCTGGGAGGAGTTCAGCCACCTTTCCCTTTCTCTCTCTCTCTCTCTCTAGCTGCCTTACTCTTACTCGCCGGCAACCCAACCCTGTTCTACTCTTCTTTTTCCTCTCTCCCCCTTGCTCTGTGGGCGCCTGGTCCTATTTATAGAGGCCCTGGTCCTCTTCCCAAATATCGAGTAGGAAGGGAGCCAACAATGGCGGGCTAATTTGAAGGGGGACAGCAAGTATCAACTATCCTAACAAAAGCAGTCTTCGCCTGCGCAAAGCTCTGGTGATGACGCCGTCTTGGGCTCCACGGTGACCTCCGTCTCGTAGTCCTCCTGGTCTTGGTCTCGTTGCACCAAAATGGCAACCTATGCCTGATGCCTCGGTACTCCGCGGCTGCGCTTGCCCCCTTTGCACCAAAGAGGAAAGGAGGACGTTGCGCGGGCTGGCACCCGCCTGGCGCCCTGAGTCGTCATGGCTTGCGTCACGGGCACCTCGCGAGGTACCCCGCCTTGATCTCTCTGCCTCCTCGCGAGCCAGCCTGACGAGGTCGTGCCTGAGGAAGCTCCGTGTTGTCCGCCCCGCAAGGCTTGGTCCCTCGCGAGGGTCTTGAGTCTTGTGTTGATGAAGATGGGCCGTGTTGGGCCCCCTTTGAGCCACGCCGCAGGCCGCAGGCAGGCAAGTCTGGGGGCCCCCGTTCCTAGAATGCCGACAGTAGCCCCCAGGCCCAAGGCGCGCCCGGACTTGGCCGTGCCGAGAGGCGAAAGGGCAAGGGCGAAGCGCCGCGGGCCCTAACAGCCTGCGGCCTTGGGTGCCGCGCGGCGGTTGATTGGACGCAAGTGCTCCAGCAACCGTGCAGGTTGATAAAGGAGTGGCATCTGCCCAGACTTTGCCTTTTGGTTTCTCCGGTTGCTGCTCAGATCCCTTTTCTGGCGCCTCCCCTTTCTTCCTCCAAACTTCTAGATCTACTCTGGCTGCGTGAACTAGGAAGCCATGGCGCCTCGTCAGTCTCCGGCTGAAGCTTGGTACTCAGCTTCTCTAGACTTGCCGAACGTGTCCAAGGCGGGCCTTGCCCGGCTGCGCCAGATGGCGGAGGCGCAGGGCATCAATGGGGCGCAGGTGTTCAAGGCCGGCTCCGCCACCCCTGAAGGCCGAGGGAGCACCTTTTATCCTCTCTTTGTAAGCTCCATTGCTCCGGGCCCGGTGGCTCCCTTCTCCGAGTTTTTCCTCTCTTTCCTCCGCCATTACAACTTGCAGGCTCTGCATCTCCACCCCAACTCCGTCCTTCTCCTGGCGATCTTCGCTTATTACTACGAGGCCCACGTAGGGGTGCAGCCTTCAGTGGCCTTGCTGCGCCACTACTTCTCCCTCCGGGTCTCTCGCGGTTCTCCTTCCGCGTGCGCGAGCTTCGTCGCGTACGGTGGCACCATTGCCATCTCGAATCCCGGGAAGAGGATTGAGGGCTTCAGGAGCAAGTGGGTCTTGGTAGATGCCGGGCGCGTCCACCCTAGGCTGATCTTGCCCGCGAAGCAGCCCACGAGCTCCAGCGACGGGTGCCGAGCGGAGCTCGCGGATCCTCGCGCGAAACTGGTGTTGGAGAAGATAGACGCGGACCTAAGGCCGGCCAGCACGGCGGCGGTGAAGTTGACCGGTGCGTTGCTGCTGAGGGAGTTCCTGGAGCACCAGCTGGCTCCACTCCGGCAGTACCCACCTCCGATGTGGAGGCCTCATCCGAGCCCCGCAGCCTTGAGCGCCGAAGATTTGGCCGCGGTCCTCCAATCTCTGGTCGGGGGCGAGGTGGCAAGGTTGGAGGGCGCTCCAAGCCCTTGTTCCTTCGCGACGACTAGGAGCAGGTGGTGGAGTCCATGCCCGTTTTTAACAGGGACGGGCTCGTTCCCGTGGCGGCTTCCGAGGGACTGGTGGACATGCCCTCCGGCGACTCCAGCAAGGAGGAGGACAAAGAGGAGCGGGAAAAGGGGCCCGACTCCGAGGCGACCGACGGAGAGTCGAGGGCTCCCGTCCCCCGGCGCAGGCCCCGCAATCTCCGCCTTTCTTCGAGCGATGATGACGAGGTTGGAGACGAGCAGGTCGGCGGAAGCTTGCCCCTGATCCCGAAGAAGGACAGGACCAGGCTGATCTCCTGCGGGTCTGCCCCTGCCCTGAGGCAGTCTGCAGACGCGCCTTCTGCTTCCGAGGTTGACCCTTCCAGCCGGCTGTCAGGCTTCAAGTTTGGCCGGAGGCTGCCCGAGCTCACCGGCGATGACCCGTAAGTGCTTGACCCTTGTCTTTATTTCTTGTTCCGCTGCCGAGGCTTGATGTTCGCATCTCTTGAATAGGCTGGAGCCCGCGGCGAAGAAGCCGAAGGGGGCTCCTGAGGCTCCATCCGCGGCAGCGCCTCCACCTATGGAGGAGGGTGACCGTGGCGCACGGACTTCTCCCGCCTGGTCGTCCTCGCGAGGCCTGGCCGAGCTGGCTGGGGCGAGCTCAGCCCCCATGGCCCAAGTGACTCATGTGGTGCCTTTGCTCACTGCCGCAACCACAGCTGCTGGGGCGCAGCAGGCTCCACCTCAGGACGCTGTGGTCTTGCCGTCGCCGCCTTCTTCCCCCGTTCCACCGAGTGTTGTTTCTCCGACTCCTCCTACCGTCCTGGAGCGTGCTGTTGCTGGACTGGACCGGCTACGGCAGGATCTTCTTGGCGCCGACCCTCGCCTGGTGGCCGGGCGCTTGGAGCTGGCTTCAGGATGGATTTGCTCCGACGCCTCGATCCAGGCGGCGCTGGTTCAAGCCTCGACGGCCTGCGATGAGGATAGGCAGGCCATCCATGAGACGAAGGCTACTCGTGACGCAGCCCTGGGGGAGGTGGTTGAAGTCCACGATCGTTGCAAGGCGCTGGAGGCCACCCGCGCTGCTCCACCACCGCCAAGTGACTCCGCTACTGCTCCTGCCCTGCTTTTAATTCCTGCACATGCATCATGCCTCGGGGAGGCGTTTAAACTCGTGTTTGGTATTGAGACGACAGTATGGACTGTAATATTTGCTTTTAAGTTCCTTGAATTTGATGCTTTTCTTCCCTACTTGCTTGTGTTCTGCGCCGGCAGATCCCGGCCCCGCGCGTACCTCACCCAGCATTAGCCCTGACCGGAAACCAGGACGGGACCAAAGGAGTGAGGGGCTACGGAGCTAGTTAGGCTCCTGAGTCGCGATGCTCAGGAGTCCCCCTTGGTGGACGAACAACAAGTAGGGAGGTGTGGTGTAGGTGGATCTTCCGTTTTACGTCTGTAGAGCTCGACTCCGCGCGTACCTCACCCAGCATTAGCCCTGGCCGGAAACCAGGACGGGACAAAAGGAGTGAGGGGCTACAGAGCTAGTTAGGCTCCTGAGTCGCGATGCTCAGGAGTCCCCCTTGACACACAAACAGCAAGTGATGAGGTGAGATGCGAGTGGGACCACCGTTCTACATCTGCAGAGCCCAGCCCCGCGCGTGCCTCACCCAGCATTAGCCTTTTGGAACTAAGGAGTGAGGGGCTACGGGACCAGTTAGGCCCCTGAGTCGCGATGCTCAGGGGTCCCCCTTGATGCTCAAACGGCCTTCATACCTTGGCTCCGCTTGGGGAGAGACGCGCGATGAACCAGGCCCGAGGGGCCTGGCTGGGTGGTGTACGTCTGGGCGTGACCCAGGCGCAGCCCCCGTGCCTAGCCCCCTCGCGCGGCGCTCCCGAGGGGAGGCGTTGCGATGAGGCCAGACACTGAGCTCGGGGCTCCCTGAGGTTGATGCGGCCCGGGGGCCACCCTCAGTTGTTTATCACCAGCGCGGAGCATAGCGCTTCTGCATGTGTACAGGCATAGCCGCTCCTCGGCAGTGTCGTCAGCCAGCGCGGAGCATGGTGCTTCCACTGGTACGTGGGAGGGGGCTGCCCTCTGGGAGGAGCCCCCGCGGCATGTACAGCCCCGCCCTAACACGTGGCCGGCACGGTAGGGCTAGGTGAGGTGTATCTGGGCACCCGTGAGCCAGCGCGGGACTCAAGGGGCCCTACCTCTAGGCGGGTTGCACCTGGCACTGGGCCTTATCTTGTGCTGTGTTCCTGCAAATTTGGTTAGATGCCGGCACTCTACGTCCTCGGGTCTCGGCGCTCGAGCTTGTCTCAGCCGTCGCTGGTATGCCAGGTCGCGACGCCATGGACATGGCCAGAGGGTTAGGGCTGGAGAGCCAGTAAGAGACCTGAGTCGCGATGCTCAGGTACCCCCCCTTTAACGTGCAAGTGGTCGACATGGAGAAGAAGAGGTTCCGTGGACAGGCATCAAGTAATCAAGCATGATGGGCGAATGCGTAGCCGGAAATAAACGCAAGGGAGATACATGCCGCTGGGCCTGGCCCGAGCGACTTGTGGATGATGCAGCCCGAGGGGCGCCCCCAACAAAGCAAGCTAACGACATGAAAGTAAAAGGGATACATACCGCAGGGATGGACCCACGTGGCCTGGGAACGATGCAGCCCTGGGAGGGTGCTCCCAGCTGGAAATGAAACTTGTAAGATGTCACCTGAGGGTGTCGAGGGCGAAGGGGTGTTGGTGCAGCAGACTCGGTAGGCTGCGGAAGCCGATCCTCACGAGCCCCCAGGCCCAGGGGCCTCGGGAGGCTCCGGAGGCACTGGTAACTCTTCGCGAATCATCTCCATCTCCACCAAGGCTGCGGAACACCTGTCTTCTTGAGCCTCCATGATGTCCCTCATGAGGCGCTGGCACGTAGCAACCGCGCTCGGCAAGCCATAAGGTATGCGAACGTAGCTGTGGGGCGGACCCCCGCAGCGCCCCACTCGCGAGGGCCAGAGGCGCTCCATCGTAGCGACTTGGTTGAGCCTTGGTACATCGATGCAGACGCGCAGCCCACCATCCTCGCCTGGATGGAGAGCCACAGCCGGTAGACAGCGGCAACCTCTCATGATTCTTGATTCCTATAGTACTTGAATGGCCCTGTCGACGAACTCCTGCGGGTCTGACCTTCCTTGCCTTGCTCCTTCTTGAGGGAAACGTGCTTCGAAACACGCCTCCATGTGGTGCCCAAGCGCCTCCCTCATGACCCTGGTCAGGTCGGTGGCCCTCCAGGGGAGAGCCCCCGAGTCCTGCCTAAGGAGGGCGTCGGGCGCGCTTTCCCATGCGATGGAAGGAGGTTCCCCCTGGGCAGAGGTGGGCCCTGAGGGTCCCGCCTCCCGACGGGCCGGTCCGGATGATGCCTTCTTCTTCTTAGGGGTGGCCTCGGGAAGCCTCCTGCTTTTGCGATCCGGGTCTTCCAGTGACACGGCCTGAAAGGCTCGCTCCAGGGAACACACTGCGTCCTTCTCTTCACAGGGCACCGTGATGACTCCGCCACTTCCTGGCATCTTGAGGACGTTGTAGCCATGGTGAGTCACGGCCATGAACCTGGCCAGCGCTGGGTACCCGAGGATGGCGTTGTACAGTAGGTGGATGTGGGCGACGTCGAAGTCGATGAGCTTGGTGCGGTAGTTGTCGCGTGCCCCAAAGGTGACAGGGAGGCGGACCTACCCAATCGGGACCGTGGAGCCGTCGGTGACTCCGGAGAAGGGCTTGGTTGGCTGAAGCTGGTCGTAGGGCACTTGGAGATTGTTGAACATTTCCGTGAACAGGATGTTGAGCCCTGCCGCACCGTCGATGAGGGTCCTGGTGACCAGTACATTGCTGATGACTGGGGAGCAAAGCATCGGGAAGACTCCTGCTGTGGACGCACACTGGAGTTGATCCGCTGAGCTGAATGTGATGGCACATGCCGACCACCTGAGAGGGCGCGTTGCCTCAAGCCTGGGGAGGACTGCATTCACCTCGCGGGCAAACTGCTTGAAGATGCGTTGGGAGGCTGGGGCTTGAGCTCCGCCCAGGATGCAGGCGATTGCACATGGCTCTGGGAAGCCCCCAGCCCCTTCGTCTTGATGGCGGTCCTCGTTCCTCCTTGGCTGAGGCGGCAGTGGGGGGAGGCCTGCGTTGCCCTGTGGGCGGTCCTCACGAGGCTGATCTCTCCAGTCCCCCTCGCAAGGCAGGTCTCGCCAGCGGTCCTCGCGAGGTTGATCGCGCCACCCTTGGCGTGGGCCGCGGTCTTCCCTGCGTCCCGCGTTTCTTCCCCCTCCTCGACCGTAGCCCCGATCGGCGTGGTCGGGACGACGGCCGATCCTTCCTTCTCGCACGGCGCGGAGTTCTTGGCATTCGTTGGTGTTGTGGGTGTGGAGGTCGTGTTACACGCAGTACCGGCTGCCCCTGGAGGACTCAGGCAGATCTTTGCCCCGCTTGGTGTCTGGTTCTACTGCGAGCACGGCAGCCCCCTTGCGCTTCACGTCCTTGGCCTTTGGCTTCTTCTCCTCTGGGTCTGCGGCAGGCAGCTCGAGGAGGGACAGGCGTCCCTCCTTAGCCCTAGCGCACTTGGTCGCCAAGTTGAACAGCTCCAGGGAGGTGCACAGGTCTTCATGCATCGCCAGCTCTTCCTTCATCTTGACGTCGCGGACACCATCGGAGAAGGCCGAGATGATGGCCTCCTCAGACACCTTGGGGATCTTGAGGCGCGCACTGTTGAAGCGCTGGATGTACTTTTGCAGGGTCTCTCCAGGTTGTTGCTTGATGCGGCGCATGTCGCTCACGGCAGGTGTCCTGTCGCGAGTACCTTGGAAGTTGGCGATGAAGCGGGTGCGCATCTAGTCTCAGGAAGAGATCGTGCCTGGAGCCAGATTCAGGAGCCAGGTGCGAGCTCCTTCCTTGAGCGCCATGGGGAACCAGTTCGCCATGACCTTTTCATCTCTGCTGGCAGCTTCGATGCCCAGCTCATAGAGCTGGAGGAACTCTGCAGGGTCAGTCGTGCCATCGTAACGAGGAGGAAGGTCTGGCTTGAACTTGCCGGGCCACGCGACGCTACGCAACTCGGTGGTGTAGGCACGGCAGCCTGCGGTGGCCATGAAAGGCTTCGGCTGGTGGAGAGCTTGGTCTTGAGGGTCCCCACGCGCTGCAGCTAGGAGCAGCGCAGGGTCTTGGCGTGCCGGAGCTGGAGCAGGGTCGCGGCGTGCCGGAGCAGGGAGCGCCCGGGCAGCTCCTTGCGGGCGAGAGACTTCTTGGCAGCTCCGTTCTTGCTGCGCTGGCACCTGACGGAGCGGGTTCCGCCCAGGGGCCACGCGCCTTGGTGCCATGGCGTCTTCTTGGAGAGGAGGCGGCTGGTATGCCTCCGGAGCTTTGTTGCCCGCGCGGGGCGGGGTGTGCCGCAGTAGAACGGACGGCGCGGGAGAGCCCCCTGCGGCACGGACAAGCTCGGCGACGCGGTCGAGCCACTCTTCGTAGACGTCGTCGATGGGACGGTAGCGCAGGAGCTCGTTTGCCGCGAGGAGCACAGCTCAAGCCTCCAAGGGGGCGCGGAGCGCACGGGACGAAGAACCAGCTGGTGCGAGCGATGGAGTAGCGGTGCGGCCGTCTTGCCGCACGGATGGTTGCTGAGACGAGGCTTGCTGCTCGCCCCCCGCCGCGCAGGTGCCGGTGTTGATGGCGGGAGACGGGGAACGACGAGGACGTCCGTCGACGGGCACCGCCTGGGTGACGCGGGAAGCGATGGCGGCCCGGCGCTCGGCGCGGGCCCGACAAGCATCGGACATGGACGCGACGGTCGGAGGAGAACGGGGCGGTGGACGACGAATTCTGGCGCACCCCTACCTGGCGTCACAAATGTCGTATTTCGGGTTCCGGCAGACCCTTAAAGTTCGAACACTGGGGTGTGCGCGGAGATTACATCTTCTACCTCTCCGTCTCGCAAAGATCTAGACTACGGAAAGAACTGCACAAGAGACACAAGGTTTATACTGGTTCAGGCCACCTTTGTGGTGTAATACCCTACTCTAGTGTGTGGTGGGTGGATTGCTTATTGGGGCTGATGATGATGAACAATACAAGGAAGAACAGCCTCGCGAGGGTCTGTTCTTGGCTGGGGTGATGAACTGCTGGGAGGAGTTCAGCCACCTTTCCGTTTCTCTCTCTCTCTCTAGCTGCCTTACTCTTACTCGCCGGCAACCCAACCCTGTTCTACTCTTCTTTTTCCTCTCTCCCCCTTGCTCTGTGGGTGGCTGGTCCTATTTATAGAGGCCCTGGTCCTCTTCCTAAATATCGAGCGGGAAGGGAGCCAACAATGGCGGGCTAATTTGAAGGGGGACAGCAAGTATCAACTATCCTGACAAAAGCAGTCTTCGCCTGCGCAAAGCTCTGGTGATGACGTTGTCTTGGGCTCCACGGTGACCTCTGTCTTGTTGTCCTCCTGGTCTTGGTCTCGTTGCACGGCAATGGAAACCTTTGCCTGATGCCTCGGTACTCCGCGGCTGCGCTTGCCCCCTTTGCACCAAAGAGGAAAGGAGGACGCTGCGCGGGCTGGCACCCGCCTGGCGCCTTGAGTCGTCATGGCTTGCGTCATGGGCACCTCGCGAGGTACCCTGCCTTGATCTCTCCGCCTCCTCGTGAGCCAGCCTGACGAGGCCGTGCCTAAGGAAGCTTCGTGTCATCCGCCTCGCAAGGCTTGGCCCCTCGCGAGGGTCTTGAGTCTTGTGTTGATGAAGATGGGCCGTCCTAGGCCCCCTTTGAGCCATGCCGCAGGCCGCAGGCTGGCAAGTCTGGGGACCCCCGTTCCCAGAACACCGACAGGCACCCCCCCTTTAACGTGCAAGCGGTTCACGCGGATGAGAGTGGAGGAGACACCGCAAGGGCCTCGCCTGACGCAGCTCCTTTAAGAGATCCTGTAGACCCATCAGAGAAAGAATGAGGGGTTGCCATGACAATTGACAGTCAGCCGTTGGTTGCTTCCGAGGGGTAATGAGGCACTGAAGGCTTGACGAGGTGACGCCATGCGGGGCTGCCGCGGCTAGAGCTCAGCCAGCCATCTAGGTTTGTTGGCATTGCAGGGACGGACCCATGCGCAAGCGTCGTGCCATTTTGGAGCAGTTCCGTCAGTTGAGCGGGCAACTTTGTCAAGCACATTACCCGTGAAGGAGTGGATTCATTCAAATAGATGCTGGGAAGGCGGACATCACTGGGTCAGACCCGAGCAACTTGGGGATCATGCAGCCCGAGGGGCGCCCCCAACAAGGTAAGCTAACAACATGAAATAAAAGGGATACACGCCGCATGGACGGACCCACGCGGCCTGGGAATAAAGCAGCCCTGGGGGGGCGCTCCCAACTGGAAGTGAAACTTGAAAGATGTCACCTGATGACGTTGAGGACGAAGGGGTGTTGGTGTAGCAGACTCGATGAGCTGTGGAAGCCGATCCTCATGAGCCCCCAGGCCCAGGGGCCTCGGGAGGCTCCGGAGGCGCTGGCGGCTCCTCGTGGACCATCTCCATCTCCACCAGGGCTACGGAACGCCTGGCCTCTTGTGCCTCCGTGGCGCCCCTCATGAGGCGCTAGTGCGTGGTAGCCGCGTTCGGCAAGCCATAAGGCATGCGAATGTAGCTGTGGGTGGACCTCCGCAGCGCCCCACTCGCGAGGGCCAGAGGCGCTCCAGAGAGGTGACTCGGTTGAGCCCTGGTATGTCGATGCAGACGCGTAGCCCACCATCCTCGCCTGGATGGGGAGCCGCTGCTGGTAGGCGGCGGCTGCCTTTCATGACTCTTGACACCTGTAGCTCCCGAATGGCCTTGCTAACGAACTCCTGAGGGTCTGGCTTTCCTTGCCTTGCTCCTTCTTCAGGGAAACATGCTTCGAAACACGCCTCCATCTGGTGCCAAGGCGCCTCCCTCATGACCCTAGCTAGGTCGGTGGCCCTACAGGGGAGAGCCCCCGAGCCCTGGCAGAGGAGGGCACCGGGCGCGCTTTCCTATGCGATGGAAGGAGGTTCCCCTTGGGCAGGCACGGGCCCAGAGGGGCCTGCCTCCTAAGGGGTCGGGCCGGACGATGTCTTCTTCTTCTTGGGGGCGGTCTCGGGAAGCCTCGTGCTTCCGCGATCCGGGTCTTCCAGTGACGTGTCCTGACAGGCTCGTTCCAGGGAACACACCGCGTCCTTCTCTTCACAGGGCACCGTGATGACTCCGCCACTTCCTGGCATCTTGAGGACGTTGTAGCCGTGATGAGTTACGGCCATGAACTTGGCCAGCGCTGGGTACCCAAGGTGTCAGGACCCCGATTCTAAGCCACATCGATCTAGCCGGTAACACCTCATATCACTTTGCGGCCTCACGCACGATATTCCACGGGTGTCACCTTACCATGGCCCCGGACCGTTTGCGCCTTTTGGCTCGCGTATATGACAATGTCGCTAGCATCCATATGACCGAGAACCCGGGCCGACATGGCTAGTCGTGAACCCAAAGCGGCACAGACCTATGGAGACAGGCATACATGAATCACATCGAACATGTCGGTCATCAACGAGTGATTCCGGGCTGTAGCACTGGGCTAACAGGACTCCGGGGATCCCGGGCTGTAGCAGGCTAGATAGGACTCCGGAGATCACCGCGTGACATTTCCCCGAAGGGACAGACATAGGGACGAAGTGAAACACATGCCGGCTAGTCAAGCGTCCTGAACAGTAGTGCTGGGCTAGCAGGACTTCGGTGAACCGGGCTGTAGCGGACTACTATGGCTCGAGGAACACTAGACTACATTTCCCCATAAGAAAGGCTGCGAAGGACAAACAACTAGATTGTCGGATCCCGCTCATACCAAGCATTTCAATCATACACACAATATGCCCGATATGAGTACATACAACATGGCATCACAACAAAACTCTACAACTCAAGTACTTTATTTAAAGGCTCCAGGGAGCCATACATAACATATCCATACAGGTAGGGGTCACATGACCCGACACTCAAGTCATACAGTCATACAAGCACATGCGGAAGCAACTAGTCTGAGTACAAACTCCAGAAAGAAAGAAGGCTTCTCGAAGCCTGTCTATCTAAATAGGGCCCTCCATGGCCTGGATCACCACCTGGGTGGCTAGTCACTCGTCGACGTCAAGGTCTACGTAAAACCCATCGAAGGGGGCAGTGTTGTCATCTGAAAACAATAAATAAGCAAACATGAGTACAAAGGTACTCAGCAAGTCTTACATCAGAACCTACTACACATGCTCATTCTCAAGAAGGTGGTGGGGTTTATGCAGCAAGCCAGCTTTGACTCTTGGCTAAGCTATCCTACGGAACCCTTTTAGCAAAATAGTTTTCGCACACTAGTCCACTACTCACCATCACAATACTCCACCGTGGATCCTCCCTCGTATCCTACGAGAGGGCCATCCTCGGTACTCACACTTATCTTGAGTCTTTTAGTAGTATACATTAACTTGTCTATGAACTGTATATGCAACCAAGTAGTCCTTTACCGCGGACGCGGCTATTCGAATAGTTTTATACCCTGCAGGGGTATACTTCGTCACACATGTTTCCACCACTTAGCGTCTGCACACGAAATGTGCTCGGCAGACTTAAGGCGAAAACCGGCGTGGGTGTAGACCACGACCTGACTAACCTCACAAGTCTCTAGTCCAGGGTCATCGCCTATTCAGGTTCCATCCGCAAGGAAATCCGGCCGGGGTGTCCTCAACGGCCCCGAACGATGTGAACAGGGTTCCCGAGACACCAAACGGGTGACTCGGTACACCGTGCCACGGTGTATCTACCGCAACATAGCCCACCCCTAGGGTCAGCGCTACGCACGGCCGCCAACACATATCCTACAAACACCAGAAACTAGTTGCAACTCCTGGACTGAGGCGAGAGGGGTCAGTAAGTCGAGCGGGGTGATATTTCAGGGCCCAATGTGTGGTAGTAGCTGAATCTTAAATCACGCATACAGAACTCAGTTCTTAGGGACGGCCTCAATGAAACAACCCACCTTGTACTCCTACATGGCCTCTCATCGATACCTCTACCAAAACATATTCAACACATCCCACATATCACTGACACAAGCATTTCACTCTAGCCCATCACCCAGATGAACCAGACCTGACACAACTCTAAGCATAGCAGGCATAGTAAGGTAGGAATCACAAAACATGGCTCAATCAACTCCTACACATGCTAGTGGGTTTCATCTAGTTACTGTGGCAATGACAGGTCATGCAGAGGATAAGGGTTCAACTACCGTAGCACACAGCAGTTTGAAACGCGTTGTCTTAATGCAGTAAACAAGAGCAGGAGCGAGAACATGGGTTGTATCGGAATGATCAATGGTTGCTTGCCTGATGGAGTGGTAACGGGATACTGCCCTTCAGTTGGATACTCATGAATGTCCTCGGAGGCAGAACCTACCACGAAGAACACAACCGAGCACAATCAACACATGACGATATGCAACAATATGATGCATGCTATGACATGGTAGTATGAATGTGTTTTGGCCTAATGCAAGCTAAAACAGAAGGGTAATTGCTTATTTGAACCAAAGGTTCAAGTGTTAGCTCATTTGACTTGATCATATTAGTGCATCACCTTATATTGCATAAACAGCAGGTTTAACTTGTTCTGACATGCATGAAACCAGTACCAATGGATAGCTTGGATTTTTCTGATAATTTTTCATATGTAATTTGTCTCATTTGGAGTTATGGTTGAATTTCTATGAATTTTTGAAGTTTAGGCAATTTTCTGGAATTTTCTATATAAAATTAAATCCAGAAAAGAGTTACTGCGTCAGCCTTGCGTCAGCATGACGTCAGCAGGTCAAAGGCGGTGTCCAGGTCAAACCCGACCAGTGGGGTCCACTGGTCAGTGACTCTAGTTGGTTTCTATGGCTGACGTGTGGGACCAGGTCAACTGTGACGTGGCAAAGTCAAACTGACAGGTGGGGCCCTCCTGTGACCGGTGCTAATCTAACAGAATAGTTAACTAACTAATTAAGCGCTAGGGCCCACATGGCAGTGACTCTAGAGGGGTGGTTAGTGGGTTAATTAACCGCTAATGACGGCCACGCGCTGGGGGCACCAGGGAGGAGCTCGTGCTCATGCGCATCTAGGGAGACCAACGGGAGGTGCGGGGGTGGCCGGAGCTGACGGCGGCGAGCTCTTTTGCGGCCGCCGGAGTTCGGGTAAGGTTGGGGTCGGCACTAGGGGGCACGGCAGGTCGAACGGGTGGGTGCGTTAGGCTCCTGGGGACGCGTTGAAGGCGGTGGTGCGCTCGGACGCGTGCTTGCACGGTCGTAGCCACGACGGCGTCGAGGCTCAACGGCGGCGAGCTTCGGGTGCTCGCGGGGCAACAGCTACGGGGCGAAATCGACGGCGTGGCTAAGGGGAAAGGGACCGGGAGCTCACAGCGGTGCCGTAGGGTGGCTAGCGGGCTTGGGGGCGACCTTGACGGCGCGAATCGACGGCGAGGAGCCCGGGCGGCCGAGGTTGAAGATGACGGTGGTGGTGACGTTCTAGGCTCTCCCGGCTCGCGTAGCTCGGTGGAGAGGACGAGGAAGACACGGCGGTGCTTCTGGGCTCAGCGGCAGGGCAAGGGGAGCACGGGGGCTGCGTCCACGGCGTACGGCGGCGACGAGCTCCGCTCGGTGGAAGAGAGAGGGAGCCAGGGGGGGAGAATGGGGAAGAGAGAGTGAGCGAGAGGGTTCCAGGGGAGGCATGGCGCTCGTCTAGGGGGGGTCGGAAGCAGGAGGTGGCCAGCAGGGTGGAGGTGGCGCGCGCGCGTGCCGGCGAGCGTCGGGCACACGCCCTCGTCCTTCTGTCCGAGGAGGGAGACGACAGGAGGCAGCGGGGGTGGGCTGGGCCGCCAGCTGGAGATGGGCCAGGTAGTCCAGGTAAGTGGCCCAGTGGCTTTTCCCTCTTTTACTTATTTCTGTTTTCTATTTCTGTTATCCTGTTTTGATTTAGTTTAAATACTAAATCATTTTATAAAATCCTGAAAATATTCATGGACACTTGCTGAATTATTTCAGTGGCCCAAAAAATAGTTCCAACATTATTTGAGCATTTGATTTATTTAATAGCATTTAAATGCCCAAATTCAAATACTTATGATTTAAATCAATGCCCTTTTGTTGACCTAAAAAATATGTGCACCATTTTTCCCAAAGGTTCTAACCCAAGGCAAAGAGGGTGAGCATTTTATAAGGGCATTTCAGGTTCATTGAATTTATTTTTAGTAAACCCTAGTTGATTTCAGGGGGGTGCTGGGGGTTCTGCTTTCCCCATTTCAAGTTTCTGATGAAAGTAAACATGATGCACACTCTAATGCATGGTCTAGCTAGGGTGTGACAACTCACCCCCACTCAATAGAATCTCGTCCCGAGATTTAGGATCACCTGGAAAGAAGGTGGGGTACTCGAGTCGAAGACGATCCTCCCTTTCCCAGGTGGCTTCTTCCTTGGAATGGTGTGACCATTGAACCTTGAGAAACTTGATATTATGACGTCGAGTGGTACGCTCGGCTTGATCAAGGATACGAACGGGGTATTCCCGATAAGAAAGGTTATCTTGTAAATCAAGCGTTTCGTGGTCCACTCCACGGATAGGATCCGCGAAGCAACGCCTGAGTTGCGAAACGTGGAAGACATCGTGAACTCTGGAAAGATGCGGAGGTAGTTCCAATTGGTAGGCAACTTCTCCTCGTTTGGCAAGAATGCGAAAGGGTCCAATGTAACGAGGAGCCAATTTGCCTTTGATTCCGAAGCGATGGGTTCCCTTTAACGGGGTAACCCGAAGGTAAGCCTTCTCGTCAATTTCAAATGTCCTAGGCTTATGTTTATGATCATATTGACTCTTTTGGCGAGATTGGGCTGTTTTCAATTTCTCACGAATAACGCGAACCTGCTCTTCTGCTTCCTGAATCTATCCGGGCCAAAGAGTAGTCTTTCCCCGGTTTCTGACCAGTTAAGAGGCGTTCGACATTTTCGTCCATAGAGAACTTCGAAGGGAGCTTTGCCCAAACTAGCTTGATAACTATTGTTATAAGCAAACTCCGCGAATGGAAGGCATTTCTCCCAACTCATTCCGAACGAGATAACAGAAGCTCGGAGCATATCTTCCAGAATTTGATTGACTCGCTCTACTTGACCACTTGATTGAGGATGGAAGGCGGTGCTAAAGGAGAGATGAGTTCCCATAGCATTTTGGAAACTTTCCCAAAATCGAGAGGTGAAGAGACTTCCACGGTCTGAGTTAATTTCCAATGGGACACTATGAAGAGACACTATTCGAGAGATGTATAAGTGAGCTAGCTGGCTAGCGGTGATACTCTCCCGAACGGGTAGGAAGTGGGCTACTTTGGAAAGACGGTCGATCACGACGAAGATGGCATTATTCCCCCTCTTGGTCCTGGGAAACCCAGTGATGAAATCCATACTGATTTTGTCCCATTTCCATTCAGGAATAGCCAAAGGTTGAAGGGTGCCAGCAGGCCGTTGATGCTCTGCTTTAACACGATGACAAACGTCGCAATTAGCAATGTATTGAGCGATTTCTCTCTTCATCCTAGTCCACCAAAACCTCTGGCGTAGGTCTTGATACATTTTAGTACTACCGGGATGAATGGTGAGAGGGGATTCATGAGCTTCCTTAAGGATCATCTGGCGTAGATGTTGTTTCTTGGGAACCACCAGGCGGTTCTCGAAGAAGACAGCACCTTGTTCATCCATGGAAAAGCATTTAGCTACTCCGCTAGCAATGTTTTCCTTAATCCGGGATATGCCCTTATCACGCTTTTGGGCAGCTATGATTTGATCCATAAGGGTAGGTTTCGCCACCAGGGTAGATAGGAATCCTCGAGGATCAATGTGAAGGTTAAGCTTACGAAATTCCTCATGGAGAAGTGGTTGGCTTTGTTGTAACATCAGGTTGTTACAGTAGGACTTACGACTTAGTGCATCAGCCATGACATTGGCTTTGCCGGGGGTGTAAGTTATTCCTAAGTCGTAATCCGAGATCAACTCGACCCAACGTCTTTGCCTGAGATTCAAATCTGGTTGGGTGAAGATATATTTCAAGCTTTGGTGATCGGTGAAGATCTCGCAACGATTACAGAGAAGGTAATGTCGCCAGGTTTTGAGTGCATGGACTACGGCTGCAAGCTCTAGATCATGTGTGGGATAATTTTCCTCATGTGGGTGTAATTGCCGTGAAGCATAGGCAATTACCTGACGATCTTGCATGAGTATGCAACCTAGTCCTTGTCGCGAGGCGTCGCAATAGATAATAAAGTCCTTGGAGAAATCTGGTGGTACCAGTACGGGAGCAGATGTCAGGCGTCTTTTCAGTTCCTGAAAACTGAACTCGCACTATGGAGTCCACTCGAACTTTTTATCTTTCTTGAGGAGTTCAGTTAGAGGTTTAGCAACCTTGGAGAAATTCTCGATGAAGCGGCGGCAATAGCTCGCTAGGCCAAGGAAACTCCGAACTTGCTTGACCGTTTCAGGTGGAGTCCAATCAAGGACGGCTTGAACTCGCTCGGGATTGACAGCAATACCCTTACCAGAGATTACATGGCCTAGATAGGTCACTTCTGACAACCAAAATTCACACTTGGAAAATTTGGCATAAAGGCGATGCTCTCGAAGTTTCATCAATACCAGCCTTAGATGTTCGGCATGTTCCTCTTCATTCTTGGAGTAGATGAGTATGTCATCGAGATATACTACGACGAATTTGTCCAAGTACTCCATGAAAACCGAATTCATTAACTGGGAGAAGGTGGCCGGGGCATTGGTTAAACCGAAGGACATGACGGTGTACTCGTATTGGCCATAACGAGTAACAAAGGCCGTTTTGGGAATGTCCCCATTTCTGATTTTGATTTGATGGTAGCCCAACCTCAAATCCATCTTGGAGAAGACTGAGGATCCAGCGAGCTGGTCATACAGGTCGTTGATCCTGGGAAGCGGGTATTTGTTCTTGATGGTGACCAGATTGACAGGTCGGTAATCCACTACCATTCGATCCGTTCCATCCTTATTCTTGACGAAGAGGACGGGGCAAGCCCAAGGAGAGGAGCTAGGACGGATGAACCCTTTGTTCAAGGACTCATCGAGTTGGTTCTTAAGCTCAGCTAGTTCTAAGGGTGCCATCTTGTAGGGTCTTCTAGCAATTGGAACGGTTCCTGGAACAAGGTCTATCACAAACTCGACATCCCTGTCAGGTGGAACACCTGGCAGTTCTTCCAGAAACACATCCGGGAAGTCTCGGACTACCGGAACGTCCTCAAGGTCTGGAAGAGGGTTGGCATTGAGAGAGTAAAGTTGGCGCTTGGCCACTCGAGTTAAGACATTAACTGTCTTGCCCGAGGGATGAGTAAGTTGAACGGTTCTAGTGGCACAATCGATCTTGGCATAATGAGCCGACATCCAGTCCATACCCAGGATGATGTTTATGTCGGAGGACTTGAGAGCTATTAAAGATGCAAGGAAGACAAGCCTATCGACAAGAATTTCGTTCCCATGGCTTACCCTAGAAGTTTGCCATTTGGAACCCGGAGTTTGAATTACCATGGAAGTGGGCATGTCACAGAATGTCGTGTTATGCAATCGAGCATAATTCCCGGATATGAATGAATGAGATGCTCCAGTATCGAAAAGAACAGATGCCGGATGGCAGTTAACAAGGAGCGTACCAAGGATGACGTTGGGATCCTCATGAGCCTCTTCGGCTGAAACATAGTTGACATGGCCATGTGCAGTGGTGGCCGGCTTGGCGTAGAAAGTCTTTCCCGCGGGCTTACCACGGCCAACGGACTTTCCAGCTTGATTGGGGTTGTTCTGGGGACACTCTCGACTATAGTGACCCGGTTCTCCACACTTGAAGCATGTTACCACAGTGGGGCATGGAGTAACATTAGCAGCGGGGCCACCATAGGGCTTGGGCGGTGCAAATTGCTGGTTGGGACGAGGCGCCTCAAAAGATGGCCTAGGGGTGAATCTGGGTGGTAGTGCGGTGCTTGGAATCCACACCCAGCGCTTCTGAGCTCCAGAGCCGGATGAAGACCCAAAATCACGGGAGTGCTTGCGTGAAGCGTCATAATCAGTCTGGCCTGTCTCAGCACTGATAGCTTTATTGACCAACTTCTGAAAGGATGTGCACTCGTGCAGACGGAGATCGCGACGAAGCTCGGGGCTAAGTCCCTTGCGGAACCTTGCCTGCTTCTTGGCGTCAGTAGAAACCTCTTCAGGAGCATAGCGTGCCAGGTTCCCAAATTCTCGGCTATATGCATCCACAGTCAGCCTTCCTTGGGTGAAGTTGCAGAACTCCTCCCTCTTGCGATCCATGAGACCTTCCGGAATGTGATGCTCACGGAAAGCCTTGCTGAACTCAGCCCAGGTAGTGATTTGACCGACCGGGCACATAGCTTGGTAGTTTTCCCACCAATGGCTAGCGGGGCCCTCGAGATGATAGGCAGCATAGGTAACCTTGTCGGCTTCGGCTACGTTGGCAGAACGTAGCTTGTGGGTGATGCTGCGAAGCCAATCATCCGCGTCGAGGGGCTCAACAGAATGGTTAAACTTTGGTGGGTACAGTTTGATAAAGTCGTTGATTGACACCAAGTCATTTCGTGGGTGGTGTGCAGTGTTCTGCTCAATCCGCTCCAGCAGGCGGTTGGTCTCACGCTTGTTTCTTTCCGCCTCCAGCATCACTTCGGCCAGGGAAGGCGGGTGAGGCAAATTTTCACCTCTAGCTGCACTGGCTTCCCCCCGCTCCGGGACAGCAGGGTTGCCGCGGGTGTTGACCATCCTAAGAGGAAACAAGACAACGGTTTAGACAAGGATGGCTCAAACTTAACAAGGAGTGCAGAATGTAAGGATAACACGGAATGCAGAGATGCTCATTCGTATGCCATGGTAATATAAAACTGCCATATATACACCAACGGTCATACTCGTCATACATAGTTTAGTACAAGCCCATGCTACAGTACAACTATGAAGGTAGACGTTACATCTCATCGGAGGCATTCCGAGTTCCTATACATTATTTGTCTACACCTCCGGAATCGATTACACAACAAGTCGTATTCCACAAGTCACGCAAGACAGTGGGGATACAACTACTACAATACTAGTGGTACTACTACCAACTCAGATAGCTCCGTAGTAGTCCTCATAGAAGTCACCTCCATAGCCTGGAAGTTCAACGTGATCATCCGGAAACAGACGGTCCTGAGGAGCCTGTGGACCATAGGGGCTAGGATGAGGTCTTGGACCAACAAACGGTGGCCTGCGGGGACCACGGGGTGGGGTGATGCCTCCCACATCACGCCAATCCACCATGTCTGGCAGAGCTGCTCTCACAGGATACAGATCCCTGGTATCCATACATCCAGCTTGCACCGCAGGTGCAAACAGAGTCAATGTGGCCCAATGATCAGCACGAGTATTAAAAAGCTCCAGCCTCAAGGCCCGATTCTCTCGGTCCTTATCTTCGAGCATCTCAGCGGTGGTACGAGTTAATGAGTCCTCCTGAGTGGAGTCAGCATAGATATCCTGAAGATACCCCTGCGCTCCCGGAAGTGAAGCTGGCATGTAACGGAAGTCAGTGTTCCGAAGCAGGCTAGTCCGGACTCGCAAGATGGTCATCATGGAGTAGGCAGCATCCTGCACAGCCATCTCAACGGTAACCCCGAGTCCATAGGAACAGTGAAGGGGCTCAGTAGATCCAGGATAGGAAGGAAATATCCTGACGGTGCAGAAATACTGGCTTTTATTAAAGTCGCGGAACTGCTCTTCAACAGTGTATTCGGGATACCAACGGTATCCCGTCTCGATCATGACCCGGACTAACATAGCAGTATGACCGGGCACGTCGAGGCACCTGGTCAGGCGAACCACTTGATTTTGAGAACGGTTGGCGATCTGAAAGCACAACCACAAGACAAAGACATCAAAATTCCTAGAGAAAATTGGACAGCCTAACGGCTGTAAATGCTCAGAAAAAGATTTGAGACATCCACAACAGTTCACAATACCGCTCAACAGCATCATATCAAGGTTCTAATTCAAATGGCAACGTACTAAAAAAGTAGAAACTGGGCTGGAGCTCGTAGCAATAATTCTATAAACTACTACGGATTAGTAACACGTGAACCTGATAGAAGAAGAGAGCCTAGTCCTTAACCCACGTTGAATGAGAAGAGAATAACTCAGATCAGAAGCATAGGGTAAAGGAGTAAAAGAACCTTACATTCTCTCCCACAATCAATTCCCTTACATATAACTAAGCATTTCTAGACTCGACATCGACCAGTTTGGCTGAACGAACCTACAGGCAGTCCGGCTCTGATACCAACGCTGTCAGGACCCCGATTCTAAGCCACATCGATCTAGCCGGTAACACCTCATATCACTTTGCAGCCTCATGCACGGTATCCCACGGGTGTCGCCTTACCATGGCCCGGGACCGTTTGCGCCTTTTGGCTCGCGTATATGACAATGTCACTAGCATCCATATGACCGAGAACCCGGGCCGACATGGCTAGTCGTGAACCCAAAGCGGCACAGACCTATGGAGACAGGCATACATGAATCACATCGAACATGTCGGTCATCAACGAGTGATTCCGGGCTGTAGCACTGGGCTAACAGGACTCCGGGGATCCCGGGCTGTAGCAGGTTAGACAGGACTCCGGAGATCACCGCGTGACATTTCCCCGAAGGGACAGACATAGGGACGAAGTGAAACACATGCCTGCCAGTCAAGCGTCCTGAACAGTAGTGCTAGGCTAGCAGGACTCCGGTGAACCGGGCTGTAGCGGACTACTATGGCTCGAGGAACACTAGACTACATTTCCCCATAAGAAAGGCTGCGAAGGACAAACAACTAGATTGTCGGATCCCACTCATACCAAGCATTTCAATCATACACACAATATGCCCGATATGAGTACATACAACATGGCATCACAACAAAACTCTACAACTCAAGTACTTTATTTAAAGGCTCCATGGAGCCATACATAACATATTCATACAGGTAGGGGTCACATGACCCGACACTCAAGTCATACAGTCATACAAGCACATGCGGAAGCAACTAGTCTGAGTACAGACTATAGAAAGAAAGAAGGCTTCTCGAAGCCTGTCTATCTACATAGGGCCCTCCATGGCCTGGATCACCACCTGGGTGGCTAGTCACTCGTCGATGTCAAGGTCTACGTAAAACCCATCGGAGGGGGCAGTGTTGTCGTCTGAAAACAATAAATAAGCAAACATGAGTACAAAGGTACTCATCAAGTCTTACATCAGAACCTACTACACATGCTCATTCTCAAGAAGGTGGTGGGGTTTATGCAGCAAGCCAGCTTTGACTCTTGGCTAAGCTATCCTACGGAACCCTTTTAGCAAAATAGTTTTCGCACACGAGTCCACTACTCACCATCACAATACTCCACCATGGATCCTCCCTTGTATCCTGCGAGAGGGCCATCCTCGGAACTCACACTTATCTTAAGTCTTTTAGTAGTATACATTAACTTGTCTATGAACTGTATATGCAACCAAGTAGTCCTTCACCGCGGACGCGGCTATTCGAATAGTTTTATACCCTGCAGGGGTGTACTTCGTCACACATGTTTCCACCACTTAGCGTCTGCACACGAAATGTGCTCGGCAGACTTCAAGCGAAAACCGACGTGGGTGTAGACCACGACCTGACTAACCTCACAAGTCTCTAGTCCAGGGTCATCGCCTATTCAGGTTCCATCCGCAAGGAAATCCAGCCGGGGTGTCCTCAATGGCCCCGAACGATGTGAACAGGGTTCCCGAGACACCAAACGGGTGACTCGGTACACCGTGCCACTGTGTATCTACCGCAACATAGCCCACCCCTAGGGTTAGCACTACGCACGGCCACCAACACATATCCTACAAACACCAGAAACTAGTTGCAACTCCTGGACTGAGGCGAGAGGGGTCAGTAAGTCGAGCGGGGTCATATTTCAGGGCCCAATGTGTGGTAGTAGCTGAATCTTAAATCACGCATACAGAACTCAGTTCTTAGGGACGGCGTCAATGAAACAACCCACCATGTACTCCTACATGGCCTCTCATCGATACCTCTACCAAAACATATTCAACACATCCCACATATCACTGACACAAGCATTTCACTCTAGCCCATCACCCAGATGAACCAGACCTGACACAACTCTAAGCATAGTAGGCATAGCAAGGTAGGAATCACAAAACATGGCTCAATCAACTCCTACACATGCTAGTGGGTTTCATCTAGTTACTGTGGCAATGACAGGTCATGCAGAGGATAAGGGTTCAACTACCGTAGCACACAGCAGTTTGAAATGCGTTGTCTTAATGCAGTAAACAAGAGCAGGAGCGAGAACATGGGTTGTATCGGAATGATCAATGGTTGCTTTCCTGATGGAGTGGTAACGGGATACTGCCCTTCAGTTGGATACTCGTGAATATCCTCGGAGGCAGAACCTACCACGAAGAACACAACCGAGCACAATCAACACATGACGATATGCAACAATATGATGCATGCTATGACATGGCAGTATGAATGTGTTTTGGCCTAATGCAAGCTAAAACAGAAGGGTAATTGCTTATTTGAACCAAAGGTTCAAGTGTTAGCTCATTTGACTTGATCATATTAGTGCATCACCTTATATTGCATAAACAGCAGGTTTAACTTGTTCTGACATGCATGAAACCAGTACCAATGGATAGCTTGGATTTTTCTGATAATTTTTCATATGTAATTTGTCTCATTTGGAGTTATGGTTGAATTTCTATGAATTTTTGAAGTTTAGGCAATTTTCTGGAATTTTCTATATAAAATTAAATCCAGAAAAGAGTTACTGCGTCAGCCTTGCGTCAGCAGGTCAAAGGCGGTGTCCAGGTCAAACCCGACCAGTGGGGTCCACTGGTCAGTGACTCTAGTTGGTTTCTATGGCTGACATGTGGGACCAGGTCAACTGTGACGTGGCAAAGTCAAACTGACAGGTGGGGCCCTCCTGTGACCGGTGCTAATCTAACAGAATAGTTAACTAACTAATTAAGCGCTAGGGCCCACATGGCAGTGACTCTAGAGGGGTGGTTAGTGGGTTAATTAACCGCTAATGACGGCCACGTCGGCTACCGGCGTTTAGCCGCCGGCGACCTCAGATCGCGGCGGCGTCCGCATCAGGATTTCGCTACAGGCGATGGTTTGGCGCGCTGGGGGCACCAGGGAGGAGCTCGTGCTCGTTCGCATCTAGGGAGACCAGCGGGAGGTGCGGGGGTGGCCGGAGCTGACGGCGGCGAGCTCTTTTGCGGCCGCCGGAGTTCGGGTAAGGTTGGGGTCGGCACTAGGGGGCACGGAAGGTCGAACGGGTGGGTGCGTTAGGCTCCTGGGGACGCGTTGAGGCGGTGGTGCGCTCGGACGCGTGCTTGCACGGCCGTAGCCACGACGGCGTCGAGGCTCAACGGCGGCGAGCTTCGGGTGCTCGCGGGGCAACAGCTACGGGGCGAAATCGACGGCGTGGCTAAGGGGAAAGGGACCGGGAGCTCACAGCGGTGCCGTAGGGGTGGCTAGCGGGCTCGGGGGCGACCTTGACGGCGCGAATCGACGGCGAGGAGCCCGGGCGGCCGAGGTTGAAGATGACGGTGGTGGTGACGTTCTAGGCTCTCCCGGCTCGCGTAGCTCGGTGGAGAGGGCGAGGAATACACGACGGTGCTTCTGGGCTCAGTGGTAGGGCGAGGGGAGCACGGGGGCGGCGTCCACGGCGTACGGCGGCGACGAGCTCCGCTCGGTGGAAGAGAGAGGGAGCCAGGGGGGAGAATGGGGAAGAGAGAGTGAGCGAGAGGGTTCCAGGGGAGGCGTGGCGCTCGTCTAGGGGGGGTCGGAAGCAGGAGGTGGCCAGCAGGGTGGAGGTGGCGCGCGCGCGTGCCGGCAAGCGTCGGGCACACGCCCTCGTCCTTCTGTCCGAGGAGGGAGACGACAGGAGGCAGCGGGGTGGGCTGGGCCGCCAGCTGGAGATGGGCCAGGTAGTCCAGGTAAGTGGCCCAGTGGCTTTTCCCTCTTTTACTTATTTCTGTTTTCTATTTCTGTTATCCTGTTTTGATTTAGTTTAAATACTAAATCATTTTATAAAATCCTGAAAATATTCATGGACACTTGCTGAATTATTTCAGTGGCCCAAAAAATAGTTCCAACATTATTTGAGCATTTGATTTATTTAATAGCATTTAAATGCCCAAATTCAAATACTTATGATTTAAATCAATGCCCTTTTGTTGACCTAAAAAATATGTGCACCATTTTTCCCAAAGGTTCTAACCCAAGGCAAAGAGGGTGAGCATTTTAGAAGGGCATTTCAGGTTCATTGAATTTATTTTTAGTAAACCCTAGTTGATTTCAGGGGGGGTGCTGGGGGTTCTGCTTTCCCCATTTCAAGTTTCTGATGAAAGTAAACATGATGCACACTCTAATGCATGGTCTAGCTAGGGTGTGACACAAGGATGGCGTTGTACGGCAGGCGAATGTGAGCGACGTCGAAGTTGATGAGCTCGGTGCGGTAGTTGTCGCGTGCCCCGAAGGTGACACGGAGGCGGACCTGCCCAATCAGGATCGTGGAGCCGTCGGTGATTCCGGAGAAAGGCTTGGTTGGCTGAAGCTGGCTGTAGGGAACTTAGAGATTGTTGAATGTTTCCACCGACAGGACGTTGAGCCCTGCCCCGCCATCGATGAGGGTCCTGGTGACCACCAGGTTGCCGATGATTGGGGAACACAGCATCAGGAGGACTCCGGCTGTAGCCGCACACTTGAGCTGATCTGCTGAGCTGAACGTGATGGTGCACGCCGACCACCTGAGAGGGCGTGCGGCTTCGAGCTTGGGTAGGACTACATTCACTTCGCGGGCGAACTGCTTGAAGATGAACTGAGAGGCTGGGGCTTGAGCCCCGCCCAGGATGTAGGCGATCGCGCGCGGCTCCTGGAAGCCCCCAGCCCCCTCGTCCTGGTAGCGGTCCTCGTTTCTCCTTGGCTACGGCGGCAGCGGTGGGAGGCCTCCGTTGCCTTGCGGGCGATCCTCGCGAGGCTGATCCCTCCAGTCTCCCTCGCGAGGCGGGTCTTGCCAGCGATCCTCGCGAGGTTGATCGCGCCACCCTTGGCGTGGGCCACGGTCTTCCCAGCGTCCTGCGTTCCTTCCTCCTCCTCGACCGTAGCCCCGGTCACCGCGATCGGGGCGACGGCCGATCCTTCCTTCTCGCACGGCTCGGAGCTCTTGACATTCGTTGGTGTTGTGGGTGTGGAGGTCGTGGTACACACAGCACCGACTGCCCTTGGAAGGTTCGGGCTGATCTCTGCCCCGCTTGGTGTCTGGTTCTGCCGCGAGCACGGCAGCCCCCTTGCCCTTCACATCCTTGGCCTTGGGCTTCTTCTCTTCTGGGTCTGCGGCAGGCAGCTCGAGGAGGGAGAGACGCCCTTCCTCTACCCTGGCGCACTTGGTTGCCAAGTTGAACAGCTCCAAGGAAGTGCACAGGTCTTCATGCATCGCCAGCTCCTCCTTCATCTTGACATCGCGCACGCCGTTGGAGAAGGCTGAGGTGATGGCCTAATCAGTCACCTTGGGAATCTTGAGGCGTGTGTTGTTGAAGCGCTGGATGTACTTCTGCAGGGTCTCCCCGGGTTGTTGCTTGATGCGGCGCATGTCGCTCACGGCGGGTGGCCGGTCGCGAGTACCTTGGAAGTTGGCGATGAAGCGGGTGTGCATCTCGTCCCAGGAGGAGATCGTGCCTGGAGCCAGGTTCAGGAGCCAGGTGCGGGCCCCGTCCTTGAGCGCCATGGGAAACCAGTTCGCCATGACCTTCTCGTCTCCGTTGGCAGCTTCGATGCCCGGCTCGTAGAGTTGGAGGAACTCCGCAGGGTCAGCCGTGCCGTCGTAACGAGGAGGTAGGTCTGGCTTGAACTTGCCGGGCCACGCGATGCTGCATAGCTCCATGGTGAAGGCACGGCAGCCTGCTGTGGCCACGAGAGGCCTTGGGTGACGGAGAGCTTGGTCTTGCATGTCCCCACGCGCTGCAGCTGGGAGCAGCGCGGGGTCTTGACGCACGGGAGCAGGAGCATGGTTGCGACATGCTGGAGCAGGGAGCGCCCGAGCAGCTTCTTGCGGGCGAGGGACTTCTTGGCAGGTCTGCTCTTGCCACGCTGGCACCTGTCGGAGCGGGTTCCGCCTAGGGACCACGCGCCTTGGAGCTATGGCGCCTTCCTGAGGAGGAGGTGGCCGGGGCGCCGCTGGAGCTTCGTCGCCCGCGCGAGGCGGGATGCGGTGCAGCGGAGTGGACGGCGCAGGAGAGCCCCCTGCGGCACGGACGAGCTCGGCGACGCGATCGAGCCATTCTTCGTAGACGTCGTCGACGGGACGGTACCGCAGGAGCTCATTTGCCGCGATGAGCGCAGCTCGAGTCTCCATGGGTGCGCGGAGCGCGCGGGACGAAGAACCAGCCGGGGTGAGCGATGGAGTTGCGGTGCGGCTGTCTTGCCGCACGGACGGATCCTGAGACAATGCTTGCTGCTCGTCCCCCGCCGGGCCGGTGGCGGCTTGACGGCAGGTGACAGGGAACGGCGAGGACGCCCGCCGACAGGGGCCGTCTGGGTGACGCGGGAAGCGAGGGCGGCCCGGCGCTCGGCGCGAGCCTGACGTGTGTCAGACATGGGTGCGATGGTCGGAGGAGAACGGGCTGGTGGAAGACGAATTCCGGCGCACCCCTACCTGGCGCGCCAAATGTTGGATTTCGGGTTCCGGCAGACCCTTGATGTTGGAACACTTGGGTGCGCGTGGAGATTTCGCCTCCTACCTACCTGCACCCCTCCGCCTTGCTAAGATCTAAGCTATGGAAAGAACAACACAAGAGACACAGGGTTTATACTGGTTCAGGCCACCATTGTGGTGCAATACCCTACTCCAGTGTGCGGTGTGGTGGATTGCCTCTTGGGCTGATGATGATGAACAATACAAGGAAGAATAGCCTTGTGAGGGTCTGTTCTTGGCTGGGGTGATGAACTGCTGGGAGGAGTTCAGTCACCCTTCTCTCTCTCTCTCTCTGACTCTCTCTGGCCCTCTCTGGCCCTCTCTGGCTCTGGCTCCCTCTTCCTCTCTCCGGTTGTTGATCTCGATCTCCCTAAAAACTCTCTCTCTGTCAAACCTCTCTCCCAAACCTCCCTTTCCAACCTGGTGGGTGGCTGGTCCTATTTATAGAGGCCCTGGTACTCTTCCCAAATATTGAGCGGGAAGGGAGCCAACAATGGCGGGATAATTTGAAGGGGGACAGCTAGTACTAGCTATCCTGACAAAAGTAGTCTTCGCCTGCGCAAAGCTCTGGTGGTGACACCGTCTTGGGCTCCACGATGACCTCCATCTTGTAGTCCTCCTGGTCTTGGTCTTGTTGCACCGAAATGGCAACCTTTGCCTGATGCCTCGGTACTCCGCAGCTGCGCTTGCCCCCTTTGCACCAAAGGGGAAAGGAGGACACTGCGCGGGCTGGCACCCGCCTGGCACCCTTGGTCGTCATGGCTTGCGTCACGGGCACCTCGTGAGGTACCCCGCCTTGATCTCTCCACCTCCTCGCGAGCCAGCCCGATTAGGCCGTGCCTGGGGAAGCTCCGCGTTGTCCGCCCCACGAGGCTTGGCCCCTCGCGAGGGTCTTGGGTCTATGTTGGTGAAGATGGGCCATGCTGGGCCCCCCTTTGAGCCACGCCGCAGGCCGCAGGCAGGCAAGTTTGGGGACCCCCATTCCCAGAATGCCGACACAAGCTGAGCGTGGAACTGAAAGATGTTCGAGCCTAGCTTGCGGACTCCGTGAAGGAGAATAAGCGGCTTCGACGCGACATTTTTAGTAAGTGCTTGAATAAACCCTTAAAAGAGTGCGGCGAAGAAGCTGGCTAACAGAGTTATGTCTGCAGGTATGCTGACGGGTCGTCCCGCGGAGGAGATGCCTGGGTCTGCGGGTGATCTTCTACCCGAGCTCTCACAACTGCACGAACAAGTTCGGCAGGTGATGCAAAGTATTGCTCGGGCCTTGTGGCCATCCGTCTCCCTGCCAGCGGGCATTGGAGATCTTGCGGAGAAGCTCAAGGGAGAACAGCGGTGCTTCCGATTATGGAAGATATCGGCCTGCCGTCAAGGTGCCAGGGAAGCCTGGGCCATGGTGAAGACGCGGTATACCAAGGCTGACCCAAACCACATGGCCGAGGTCAGACCTGTGGGGCCCGATGGGAAAGAGATCCCCGTTAGCTTAGTGTATGGGCAAGTAGAATTAGCCGCAAAGTATTCCCAACAGGATTGTAGGCTAGATAGCCTGTTGGTTGGTATAGAAGAGGAATTTAGTCAGTCTAGATGACTATATAATTAAAGTGACATGTATAGTGCCTTCTAGCCAGATTGTTAATCATTTGTCATGGCGGACCTTTTCGCTTCAACCTCGGGACCCGATAGCCCGGAGTGTATCTGAATACCCGCTTAGTTATATAAGAACCGGGGTATGCGTGGAAACCAGGCGTAGGGGTCATTAGTGCTTGAATAGACAAGTACCCAACTAGTTATGTTATATTACATGGGTAGCAAGAAACATCTTCCAGGGAGAATAGTTCCGTTAAGGGTTCCTTTCCCTGGGTACGCATGCCCTAAAGTGCATGTCTGGACTGCGAGAGGAGACATAGACAAAAACATCTGGGGGCACATATGGAAAATAAATAAAAATCATCTTTTGTTCACCGACCGAATATTCCCTTGAGAACGCTAGCTTTCGGCTACACCCAGTCTGAGGTACACATCCGGCTGACCCGGCAGTAACAATCACAGAGGTGCTCCCCTTATACCCTAGCCGAATTAACAAGAACGTAGGGCATAAATACAAGAGCCAGGCAACCCAGCTTGGCCAAAACTTAAGTCTTATCGATGCATATAATGGCGAAGAAAAGGTACATGCGGAAGAATAACACATGTGCGGGGCATGAAGCCCAGATAAATAATTAAGCTTCTATGTAAGAAGACCCCAGGTATAATGAGCGCGGTTAGCGCGTCAATAGTGTGCAAGCACGGCACAAGTTGGCCCTTGAAGGCCTTGAGAAAGAATAAAAGAAAGAAAGAGAGAAAAGACAGATAATGTATATGCAAAAAATGGACAGAGGAAGGAGACGAACATAGAGTACGGTACTAGGCGTAGAATCTTCGGAGCCTGGCTGCGTTCCATGGGTTCGGCTCAACTCGATTATTCGATGCATCCGGCAGACGGTACGCTCCACCAGTCAGAACTTGGTCAATAATGAAGGGACCTTCCCATTTGGGCTCGAGATTGGTCTTTTACTTCTCCGGCAGGCGTAGAACTAGCTCGCCAACGTTATAAGTTTTGGCCCGTACTTCTCTGCTTTGGTATCTTCGAGCTTATTGCCGATAGAATGCGGAACGGGCTTTTGCCACATTGCGCTCCTCCTCCAGGGTGTCCAGACTGTCCTGTCGATCGAGCTCGGCTTCTCTTTCTTCGTACATGCGCACTCGAGGTGAGTCATGAATTATGTCGCAGGGCAGAACTGCCTCTGCGACGTACACCATAAAGAAGCGTGTATATCCGGTAGTACGATTCGGCATGGTCCGCAGCCCCCAGAGTACAGAGTCGAGCTCCTCTACCCAGTGCGTGTTAGACTCCTTTAAGGACCGCACTAATCTGGGTTTGATGCCGCTCATGATAAGACCATTTTCTCTCTCAACTTGGCCGTTAGTTTGTGGGTGATAGATAGAAGCATAATCGAGCTTGATGCCCATGTTGCTGCACCAGAGTTTTACCTTGTCGGCCATGAAGTTCGTGCCGTTGTCAGTGATGATGCTGTGCGGGGCGGCATAACGGTGTACAACCCCGGATATGAAGTCGATCACATGTCCGGATTTGGCCGTTTTAACAGGTTTGGCTTCTATCCATTTGGTGAATTTATCCACCATGACCAGTAAGTATTTTTTCTTATAGGTTCCCCCTTTAAGGGGTCCAACCATGTCAAGCCCCCAGACCGCGAAGGGCCAGGTAATGGGGATTGTTTGGAGGGCAGTGGGTGGCATGTGGCTTTGGTTTGCAAAAAGTTGGCAACCGACGCAGCGTTGGACAAAGTCCTGTGCATCTACCCGGGCCGTCGGCCAATAAAAACCTGTACGGAAGGCCTTGCTTACAAGGGCCCGGGCTGCGGCGTGGTGGCCGCCGAGTCCGGCGTGAATTTCTGCCAAAAGATTCCGCCCTTCCTCTTCGGAGATGCGCCTTTGAAGGACTCCGGTAGTGTTTTTTTTATACAGCTCTCCCTCGTGGACCCTGTAGGCTTTAGATCGCCGCACTATGCAGCGTGCCTCATTTTGGTCCTCGAGAAGTTCCTGCCTAGTTAGGTAGGCCAGGAATGGTTCTGTCCATGGGGCGATGATGGCCATTATTACGTGGGCTGAAGGTGTTATTTCGGTGGCAGAGCCTCCAATTATGTCAGTGTGTTCGGTATCGGGCATTTTGGCCGGGTCCGGACTATTGTTATCGATGTCCCCTTCCCATACCACAGATGGCTTAAACAACCTTTCCAAAAAGATGTTGGGGGGACCGCATCGCGTTCTGCACCGATGCGGGCGAGTATATCCGCCGCCTGATTGTTTTCCCGAGCCACATGGTGAAATTTGAGCCCCTTGAATCGAGCTGACATCTTTAGGACGGTGTTGCATAGGCTGCCATTTTCGGATCCTTATCATCGACGTGTCCATTTATTTGGGATATTGCAAGGTTCGAATCCCCACGCACCTCCAGGCGTTGACTGCCCATGGAAACTGCCATCCGAAGACCATGTAACATGGCTTCGTATTCGGCTGTGTTATTTGAGTCTGTATACAGTATCTGGAGTATGTATTGAACTGTATCTTCGGTTGGGGACGTCAGGACGACGCCAGCCCCCATACCAGCCAGCATTTTGGAGCCGTCGAAGTGCATGGTCCAATTGGAGTATGCGCCGTACTCTTTAGGGAGTTTGGCTTCCGTCCATTCGGCAACAAAGTCGGCCAAAACTTGCAATTTAATGGCTCGCCGGGGTTTGTATGTTATGTTGAACGGGAGGAGCTCAATGGCCCATTTGGCAATCCGGCCCGTGGCGTCACGGTTGTTTATAATATCATTAAGTGACACTTCCGAGGCTACTGTAATTGAACACTCTTGAAAGTAGTGTCGCAGCTTCCAGGATGCCATGAATACCGCATAGGCTATCTTTTGATAATGTGGGTACCGTGATTTGCATGGAGTGAGGACAGTGGATACATAATATACCGGCTTTTGAAGGGGGAATTTATGTCCGTCCGTTTCTCGTTCGACGACGAGCACAACGCTTACAACCTGATGAGTTGCCGCAATGTACAACAGCATTGGTTCGCCGATGTTTGGCGCGGCCAGGATTGGGTTGGATGCCAGTATGGCTTTTATTTCTTCCAATTCGGCTGTGGCAGCGTCCGTCCACTCGAAGTGTTTGGTGCGCCGAAGGAGGCGATAAAGGGGTAATGCCTTTTCTCCTAAGCGGGAGATAAAGCGGCTTAGAGCCGCCACACATCCGGTTAATTTCTGGATTTGTTTGAGGTCCGTTGGGATAGCCAACTGTGACAGAGCTCAGATTTTGGCCGGATTTGCTTCAATTCTTCTACTAGAGATAATGAAGCCCAGGAGCTTTCCAGCTGGTACACCGAAAACGCATTTTTATGGATTGAGCTTGATGTCGTATGTTCGAAGGTTGTCAAATGTGAGCCTCAAGTCATCTATTAGAGAGTCAATGTGTTTGGTTTTGACGACCACATCATCTACATATGCCTCTACTGTTCTGCCGATCTGTTTCTCCAGACATGTCTGAATCATGCGCTGATATGTTGCGCCGGCGTTTTTGAGCCCAAAAGGCATTGTGTTGAAACAGAAGGGGCCGTATGGTGTGATAAATGCCGTTGCGGCTTGGTCGGACTCCGCCATCTTGATTTGGTGGTAGCCAGAGTATGCGTCGAGGAAACACAATGAATCGTGTCCTGCGGTAGCATCAATTTTTTGATCGATGCGGGGGAGGGGGAAGGGATCCTTCGGGCAAGCCTTGTTGAGGTCCTTGAAATCGACACATAGGCGCCAGTATTTGTCCTTATTTGGTACCATCACCAGGTTTGCTAGCCAGTCCGGGTGTTTTATTTCTCTAATGAATCCGTCCTCCAATAACTTGGCTAGTTCCTCTCCCATAGCTTGTCTCTTAGGTTCAGAGAAACGCCGAAGAGTCTGCTTACCGGCTTGAATCCCTTTAGAATATTAAGGTTGTGCTCGGCCAGCCTGCGTGGGATTCCTGGCATATCTGAGGTATGCCAGGCGAATATGTCCCAATTCTCGCGCAGGAACTCTCGTAGTGCGGCGTCCACTGCGGGGCTTAATTGTGCCCCGATGGAGGCTGTTTTTGTAGGGTCCGTTGGGTGGACATGGAATTTGACTATTTCATCCACTGGTTTAAAAGAGGTGGAGTTGGATCTCTTGTCAAGTATCACGTCGTCCCTGTCCACTATGGAGCGCAGCGCAGTTAATTCCACGGCCGCAAGGGCTTCGGATAATGCCTCGAGTGTTGGAAATATGCCCTAGAGGCAATAATAAATTGATTATTATTATATTTCCTTGTTCATGATAATCATTTATTGTCCATGCTAGAATTGTATTGATAGGAAACTCAGATACATGTGTGGATACATAGACAACACCATGTCCCTAGTAAGCCTCTAGTTGACTAGCTCATTGATCAATAGATGGTTACGGTTTCCTGACCATGGACATTGGATGTCGTTGATAACGGGATCACATCATTAGGAGAATGATGTGATGGACAAGACCCAATCCTAAGCCTAGCACAAAGATCGGCTAGTTCGTTCGCTAAAGCTTTTCTAATGTCAAGTATCATTTCCTTAGACCATGAGATTGTGCAACTCCTGGATACCGTAGGAATACTTTGGGTGTGCCAAACGTCACAAGTAACTGGGTGGCTATAATGGTGCACTACGGGTATCTCCGAAAGTGTCTGTTGGGTTGGCACGAATCGAGATTGGGATTTGTCACTCCGTGTGACGGAGAGGTATCTCTCGGCCCACTCGGTAGGACATCATCATAGTGTGCACAATGTGATCAAGGAGTTGATCACGGGATGATGTGTTACGGAACGAGTAAAGAGACTTGCCGGCAACGAGATTGAACAAGGTATCGGGATACCAACGATCGAATCTCGGGCAAGTATCGTACCGATAGACAAAGGGAATTGTATACGGGATTGATTAAGTCCTTGACATCGTGGTTCATCCGATGAGATCATCGTGGAGCATGTGGGAGCCAACATGGGTATCCAGATCCCGCTGTTGGTTATTGACCGGAGAACGTCTCGGTCATGTCTGCATGGTTCCCGAACCCGTAGGGTCTACACACTTAAGGTTCGATGACGCTAGGGTTATAAAGGAAGTTTGTATGTGGTTACCGAATGTTGTTCAGAGTCCCAGATGAGATCTCGGACGTCATGAGGAGTTCCGGAATGGTCCAGAGGTAAAGATTTATATATGGGAAGTCTTGTTTTGGTGACCGAAAAAGTTTCGGGGTTTGTCGGTAACGTACTGGGACCACCGGGAGGGTCCCGGGGGTCCACCAAGTGGGGCCACCAGCCCCGGAGGCTTGCATGGGCCAAGAGTGGTAAGGTACCAGCCCTTGAGTGGGCTGGTGTGCCTCCCACAAGGCCCAAGGCGCAGCAAAGGAGGAGAAGGGGAAACCCTAGGCTTAGATGGGCCCTAAGGCCCACCCTAGGGGGCGCCCCCCTCTCCCCTCTTGCCCCCGCCCCTTTTCCCATCTAGGGCTGCCGCTCCCCCCCCCTTGGGGTGGGAACCCTAGAGGGGGCGCACCCTCCTCCCCTCCTCCTATAAATAGTGAGGCCTAGGGGCTGCCCAATACACGATTTGATCTCTCCCTGTTGGTGCAGCCCTACCTCTCTTTTCCTCATATCTCGTAGTGCTTGGTGAAGCCCTGCTAGATCACCATGCTCCTCCACCACCACCACCACGCCGTCATGCTGCTGCTGGATGGAGTCTTCCTCAACCTCTCCCTCTCTCCTTGCTAGATCAAGGCATGGGAGACGTCACCGGGCTGTACGTGTGTTGAACGCGGAGGTGCCGTCCGTTCGGCACTAGGATCATCGGTGATTTGGATCACGATGAGTACGACTCCATCAACCCCGTTCTCTTGAACGCTTCCGCTTAGCTATCTACAAGGGTATGTAGATGCACTCTCCTTCCCCTCGTTGCTGGTTTCTCCATAGATAGATCTTGGTGACACGTAGGAAAATTTTGAATTTCTGCTACGTTCCCCAACAGTGGCATCATGAGCTAGGTCTATTGCGTAGATTCTATGCACGAGTAGAACACAAAGTAGTTGTGGGCGTTGATTTTGTTCAATATGCTTACCGTTACTATTCTTATCTTGATTCGGCGGCATCGTGGGATGAAGCGGCCCGGGCCGACCTTACACATACTCTTACGTGAGACTGGTTCCACCGACTGACATGCACTAGTTGCATAAGGTGGCTAGCGGGTGCCAGTCTCTCCCACTTTGGTCGGATCGGATTCGATGAAAAGGGTCCTTATGAAGGGTAAATAGCAATTGGCATATCATGTTGTGGTCTTTGCGTAGGTAAGAAATGTTCTTGCTAGAAACCCATAGCAGCCACGTAAAACATGCAAACAACAATTAGAGGACGTCTAACTTGTTTTTGCAGAGTGTGCTATGTGATGTGATATAGCCAAAGGATGTGATGAATGACATATGTGATGTATGAGATGATCATGTTCTTGTAATAGGAATCACGACTTGCATGTCGATGAGTATGACAACCGGCAGGAGCCATAGGAGTTGTCTTTATTTATTATATGACCTGCGTGTCATTGAACAACGCCATGTAATTACTTTACTTTATTGCTAACCGTTAGCTGTAGTAGTAGAAGTAATAGTTGGCGAGACAACTTCATGAAGACACGCTGATGGAGATCATGGTGTCATGCCGGTGACGATGATGATCATGGAGCCCCGAAGATGGAGATCAAAAGGAGCAAAGTGATGATGGCCATATCATGTCACTATTTGATTGCATGTGATGTTTATCATGTTTATACATCTTATTTGCTTAGAACGACAGTAGTAAATAAGATGATCCCTCATTAAAATTTCAAGAAAGTGTTCCCCCTAACTGTGCACCGTTGCAAAAGTTCGTCGTTTCGAAGCACCACGTGATGATCGGGTGTGATAGATTCTTATGTTCGAATACAACGGGTGTTGACGAGCCTAGCATCTACAGACATGGCCTCAGAACACATACAAACACTTAGGTTGACTTGACGAGCCTAGCATGTACATACATGGCCTCGGAACACAGAAGAACGAAAGGTCGAGCATGAGTCGTATGGCAGATACGATCAACATGAAGATGTTCACCGATGTTGACTAGTCCGTCTCACGTGATGATCGGACACGGCCTAGTTGACTCGGATCATGTAATCACTTAGATGACTAGAGGGATGTCTATCTGAGTGGGAGTTCATAAGATGAACTTAATTATCCTGAACATAGTCAAAAGGTCTTCGCAAATTATGTCGTAGCTCGCGCTTCAGTTCTACTGTTTAGATATGTTCCTAGAGAAAATTTAGTTGAAAGTTCATAGTAGCAATTACGCGGACAAGGTCCGTAAACTGAGGATTGTCCTCATTGCTTCATAGAAGGCTTATGTCCTTAATGCACCGCTTAGTGTGATGAACCTCGAACGTCGTCTATGGATGTTGCGAACATCTGACATACACATTTTGATAACTATGTGATAGTTTAGTTAAACGGTTTAGAGTTGAGGCACCGAAGACGTTTTGAAACGTCGCGAAACATATGAGATGTTTCGAGGGCTGAAATTGGGATTTCAGGCTCGTGCCCTCGTCAAGAGGTATAAGACCTCTGACGATTTTCTTAGCCTGCAAACTAAGGGAGAAAAGCTCAATTGTTGAGCTTGTGCTTAGATTGTTTGAGTACAACAATCATTTGAATCGAGTGGGAGTTGATCTTCCAGATGAGATAGTGATGTTTCTCCAAAGTCATTACCGCCAAGCTGCTAGAGCTTCGTGATGTACTATAATATATCAGGGACATATATGATGATCCTTGAGATATTCATGATGTTTGACACCACAAAAGTAGAAATCAAGAAGGAGCATCAATTGTTGATGGTTGGTGAAACCACTAGTTTCAAGAAGGGCAAGGGAAAGAAGGGATACTTCATGTAACGACAAATCAGCTGCTGTCATAGTGAAGAAACCCAAGGTTGAACCCAAGCCTGAGACTAAGTGCTTCTGTAATAAGAGGAACAACCACTGGAGCAGAATTACCCTAGATACTTGGTAGATGAGAAGGCTGGCAAGGTCGATAGAAGTATATTGGATATACATTGTGTTAGTGTGTGCTTTATTAGTACTCCTAGTAGCACCATGGTATTAAATACCGGTTCGGTTGCTAAGTGTTAGTAACTCGAAACAAAAAGCTACGGAGTAAACGGAGACTAGCTAAAGGTGAGCTGGCGATATGTGTTGGAAGTTTTTCCAAGCTTGATGTGATCAAGCATCGCACACTCCCTCTACCATCGAGATAGGTGTTTGTGTTGAGCATAGACATGACTGGATTATGTCTATCGCAATACGGTTATTCATTTAAGGAGAATAATGGTTACTCTGTTTATTTGAATAATACCTTCAATGGTCTTGCACCTAAAATGAATGGTTTATTGAATCTCGATCGTAGTGATACACATGTTCGTTCCGAAAGATAGTAATGATAAGTACCACCTACTTGTGGCACTGCCACATAAGTCATATCGGTATAAAACGCATGAAGAAGCTGCATGTTGATGGATCTTTGGGCTCACTCGTTTTGAAAAGTTTGAGACATGCGAACCATGTCTATTGGTGTATATGAAACTCCATGCAAATGGACCGTTTGGACTCATTTGATTTTGAATCACTTGAGACAAGCAAATCATACCACATGGGCAAGATGACTGAAAGCCTCGTTTTCAGTAAAATGGAACTAGAAAGCAACTTGTTGGAAGTAATACATTTTGATGTGTGCAGTCCAATGAGTACTGAGGCATGTAGTGGATATCGTTATGTTCTTACTTCATAGATGATTTGAGTAGATGTTGAGTATATTTACTTGATGAATCACGAGTCTGAATTATTGAAAGGTTCAAGTAATTTCAGGGTGAAGTTGAAAGATCGTCGTGACAAGAGGATAAAAGATCTATGATATGATCATAGAGATAAATATCTGAATTACGAGTTTGGCACAGAATTAAGACATTGTGGAAATTGTTTCACAACTAATACAGCCTGGAACACCATAGTGTGATGGTGTGTCTGAACATCATAACTGCACCCTATTGGATATGATGCATACCATGATGTCTCTTATCGAATTACCACGATAGTTTAAGGGTTAGGCATTAGAGACAACCACATTCACTTTAAATAGGGCACCACATAATTCCGATGAGATGACTCCGTATGAACTATGGTTTAGAGAAACCTAAGCTGTCATTTCTTAAAAGTTTGGGGCTGCGACACTTATGTGGAAAAGTTTCAGGCTGATAAGCTCGAACCCAAAGCAGATAAATGCATCTTCACCCAAAAATAGTTGGGTATACCTCCTGTCTCAGATCCAAAAGCAATAAGGGATTGTTTCTAGAATCGGGTCCTTTCTCGAGGAAAAGTTTCTCTCGAAAGAATTGAGTGGGAGGATGGTGGAGACTTGATGAGGTTATTGAACCGTGTCTTCAACTAGTGTATAGCAGGGCACAAAGAGTTGTTCCTGTGGCACCTACACCAATTGAAGTGGAAGCTTATGATATTGATCATGAAACTTCGGATCAAGTCACTCCCAAACCTCGTAGGATGACAATGATGCGTACTACTTCAGAGTGGTACGTAATCCTGTCTTGAAAGTCATGTTGCTAGACAACAATGAACCTACGAGCTATGGAGAAGCGATGGTGGGCCTGGATTCCGATAAATGGCTCGAGGCCATAAATCCGAGAGAGGATCCATGTATGAAAACAAAGTGTAGACTTTGGCAGAATGGCTCGATGGTCGTAAGGCTGTTGAGTACAGATGGATTTTAAAAGGAAGACGGACAATGATGGCAAGTATCACCATTAAGAAAGCTCGACTTGTCGTTAAGATGTTTCCCGACAAGTTCAAGGAGTTGACTACGATGAGACTTTCTCACTCGTAGCGATGCTAAGAGTCTGTTGGAATTATATTAGCGATTACTGCATTATTTATGAAATCTTGCAAATAGGATGTCAAAAACCATTGTTTCCTCGACGATTTTCTTGAGGAAAGGTTGTATGTTATACAACCGGAAGGTTTTGTCAATCCTGAAAGATGCTAATAAGTATGCAAAGCTCCAGCAATCCTTCTAAGGACTGGAGTGAGCATCTCGGAGTTGGAATGTATGCTTTGATGATGATCAAAGAATTTTTGGGTCTATACAAAGTTTATGAGAAACTTGTATTTCCAAAGAAGTGAGTGGGAGCACTATAGAATTTCTGATGAGTATATGTTGTTGATCAGAAATGACGTAGAATTTTTGGAAAGCATATAGGGTTATTTGGAAAGTGTTTTTCAATGGAAAACCTGGATTAAGCTACTTGAACATTGAGCATCAAGATCTATAACGATAGATCAAAACGCTTAATGGTACTTTCATATGAGCACATACCTTGACATGATCTTGAAGGTGTTCAAGATGGATCAGTCAAAGAAGGAGTTCTTGCCTGAGTTGTAAGATATGAAGTTAAGACTTAAAGCTCGACCACGGCAGAAGAAGGAGGAAGGACGAAGGTCGTCCCCTATGCTTAAGACGTAGGCTTTACAGTATGCTATGCTGTGTACCGCACCTGAAGTGTGCCTTGCCATGAGTTAGTCAAGGGGTACAAGAGTGATCCAAGAATGGATCATAGAACAGCGGTCAAAGTTATCCTTAGTAACTAGTGGACTAAGGAATTTTCTCGATTATGGAGGTGGTAAAAGAGTTCGTCGTAAAGGGTTACGCCGATGCAAACTTTGACACTAATCCAGATTATTCTGAGTAGTGAACTGGATTCATATAGTAGAACAGTTATTTGGAATAGCTCCAAATGTAGCGTAGTAGTTGTATCTACAAGATGACATAGAAATTTGCGAAGTACACACGGATCTGAAAGATTCAGACCCGTTGACTATAATATCTCTCACAAGCATAACATGATCAAACCCAGAACACTTTGGGTGTTAGTCACATGGGGATGTGACCTTGAGTGTTAATCACATATCGATGTGAATTGGATTATTGACTCTAGTGCAAGTGGGAGACTGTTGGAAATATGCCCTAGAGGCAATAATAAATTGATTATTATTATATTTCCTTGTTCATGATAATCGTTTATTGTCCATGCTAGAATTGTATTGATAGGAAACTCAGATACAGTGGATACATAGACAACACCATGTCCCTAGTAAGCCTCTAGTTGACTAGCTCGTTGATCAATAGATGGTTACGGTTTCCTGACCATGGACATTGGATGTCGTTGATAACGGGATCACATCATTAGGAGAATGATATGATGGACAAGACCCAATCCTAAGCCTAGCACAAAGATCGGCTAGTTCGTTCATTAAAGCTTTTCTAATGTCAAGTATCATTTCCTTAGACCATGAGATTGTGCAACTCCCGGATACCGTAGGAATACTTTGGGTGTGCCAAACGTCACAACGTAACTGGGTGGCTATAAAGGTGCACTACGGGTATCTCCGAAAGTGTCTGTTGGGTTGGCACGAATCGAGATTGGGATTTGTCACTCCGTGTGACGGAGAGGTATCTCTGGGCCCACTTGGTAGGACATCATCATAGTGTGCACAATGTGATCAAGGAGTTGATCACGGGATGATGTGTTACGGAACGAGTAAAGAGACTTGCCGGCAACGAGATTGAACAAGGTATCGGGATACCGACGATCGAATCTCGGGCAAGTATTGTACCGATAGACAAAGGGAATTGTATACGGGATTGATTAAGTCCTTGACATCGTGGTTCATCCGATGAGATCATCGTGGAGCATGTGGGAGCCAACATGGGTATCCAGATCCTGCTGTTGGTTATTGACCGGAGAACGTCTCGGTCATGTCTGCATGGTTCCCGAACCCGTAGGGTCTACACACTTAAGGTTCGATGACGCTAGGGTTATAAAGGAAGTTTGTATGTGGTTACCGAATGTTGTTCGGAGTCCCGGATGAGATCCCGGACGTCACGAGGAGTTCCGAAATGGTCCGGAGGTAAAGATTTATATATGGGAAGTCCTGTTTTGGTCACCAGAAAAGTTTCAGGGTTTGTCGGTAACGTACCGGGACCACCGGGAGGGTCCCGGGGGTCCACCAAGTGGGGCCACCAGCCCCGGAGGCTTGCATGGGCCAAGAGTGGTAAGGGACCAGCCCTTGAGTGGGCTGGTGCGCCTCCCACAAGGCCCAAGGCACAGCAAAGGAGGAGATGGGGAAACCCTAGGCTTAGATGGGCCCTAAGGCCCACCCTAGGGGGCGCCCCCCTCTCCCCTCTTGGCCGCCCCCCCTTTTCCCATCTAGGGCTGCCGCCCCCCTAGGGATGGGAACCCTAGAGGGGGCACACCATCCTCCCCTCCTCCTATAAATAGTGAGGCCTAGGGGCTGCCCAATACACGATTTGATCTCTCCCTGTTGGTGCAGCCCTACCTCTCTTTTCCTCATATCTCGTAGTGCTTGGCGAAGCCCTGCTGGATCACCACGCTCCTCCACCACCACCACGCCATCGTGCTACTGCTGAATGGAGTCTTCCTCAACCTCTCCCTCTCTCCTTGCTGGATCAAGGCATGGGAGACGTCATCGGGCTGTACGTGTGTTGAACGCGGAGGTGCCGTCCGTTCGGCACTAGGATCATCGGTGATTTGGATCACGACGAGTACGACTCCACCAACCCCGTTCTCTTGAACGCTTCCGCTTAGCGATCTACAAGGGTATGTAGATGCACTCTCCTTCCCCTACGTTCCCCAACATCGAGGGCCAATGCGGCTGTTTTGTTTTCGGCGCGGAGTGCTATGTCCGGATCACTAGCGAGAGTGATGATTCCATTGGGCCCGGACATTTTGAGCTTCATGTACCCATAATGGGGTATGGCTTGGAAGATCGTGAACGCCTCCCGCCCTAAAAGGGCGTGGTATCCACTACTGAATGGAGCCACTTGGAATGTAATTTCTTCGGACCTATAGTTCTCTGGCGTGCCGAATACCACATCTAGTGTGATTTTCCTAGCACAGCGTGCTTCCCGACTGGGGATGATTCCTCTGAAGGTTGTGCTGCTTCACTCAATGTCGTTCCAGTCTATTTCCATTTTTTGAAGAGTTTCCTCATAGATGAGGTTTAATCCACTGCAGCCATCCATGAGTACTTTGGTGAGTCGAAAGCCGTCCACAATTGGACTGAGGACCAGTGCAGCTGGTGCTCGGACTGTTTGGAATTTAGGTTCGTCACTGGCATTGAAGGTAATAGTCGTGTCACTCCATGGATTTATTGTTGCCACGTGGCAGATTTCGGCAAGGCTGCGGAGTGTTCGCTTGCGCCTATTATTTGATGCGAAAGTCTCAAACACTGTTAATACCGTATTGTTATCTACGGGATGCTGCTCTATGGCATTTGGGATGAGAAGATCCTCACCACTTTTGGCCACCTGCCGGAGTACCCAACATGCTCTAAGGCTGTGTGTTGGTATGGTATCCGTTGTACTATGAATTTTGCAGGGTCCGTTGAGCCATCCCTCCAATACGGTTCCACGCCCTGTAGAGGGTCTTTGCTTCTTTGTAATTAACTCGGGTGTCTTATGATAGTGCACCCTTTTACTTCGGACTGGGTGTATATTCGGAGCCGGATTATCCCAAAATTTCGTTTCGGTTTTCCAGGCGCTTTCCATCGCATAGTACTTTCGTACTATGGATGCCTAGTCAGCGAAGCGTGATATGTCACGGCGACTTATGGCGTTAAGGATTCCCTGGTCCATGCAATTATTGCAGAAAAATGAGACTGCGTCTTCCTCGCGACAGTCCTTAACCTTGTTCATCACAAGGAATCTGGCCCAATAATGATGTACTGTTTCCTGGGGCTCTTGCTTGATGTGGGAAAGATCGTTTATGTTTGGGTGGGTGGGTGGATTTGAGTCCGAACCCTTACCCAATCTGAGACCCAGGGGCCGAGGAGTTTCCAATCTTGGAAGTTCAGATGCCGGGATGCTGCCCGATAAGTCTGTCCCGCTGCCTGACTCAAGGTTCAGGGCTTGGGTGATGTCCTCCCGTAAACGGGTATCCGGCTCGGAGAGCTCAGGAATCCGGACATAGTTAGTCCTCAAGATAGAGGAAGAATCACCGCATTGTTCCTCCACCACCGCAATATGATGGGTGACCGGTGGAGAGTTAATCTCCCTTTGATCGGGTTTAAGCCCAATCCGACCATAGTCCATAGCGACTCCCAAGGCGGCGATGCGATCCAAGAGCTCTTTTAGAGAAGAGAGCTCCATTGGATCCATCTGCTCGGCAAATTCTGAGCCGATGTGAGAAGTCATCGTCGGTCAAGCAGCTGAACGGGCGGTCATGATGAAACTGCCTAGCCGGAGAGTTTGGCGACAGCCAGGGCTCCCCCAGCGGTAATGTTGTTTTTAACAACGAGACGAGGCATCCTTCCTTACGGTGCGGCACAGTGGAACTCTCAATGAAAGCACCAATGTCGGTGTCAAAACCGGCGGATCTCGGGTAGGGGGCCCTGAACTGTGCGTCCAGGCGGATGGTAACAGGAGACGGGGGACACAATGTTTACCCAGGTTCGGGCCCTCTTGATGGAGGTAATACCCTACATCCTGCTTGATTGTTCTTGATGAAATGAGTAGTACAAGAGTTGATCTACCACGAGATCAGAGAGGCTAAACCCTAGAAGCTAGCCTATGGTATGATTGTCTGTTGTCCTACGGACTAAACCCTCCGGTTTATATAGACACCGGAGGGGGCTAGGGTTACACAGAGTCGGTTACAAGGAAGGAGATCTACATATCCATATTGCCAAGCTTGCCTTCCATGCCAAGGAGAGTCCCATCCGGACACGGGACAAAGTCTTCAATCTTGTATCTTCATAGTCCAACAGTCTGGCCAAAGGATATAGTCCGGCTATCCGGATACCCCCTAATCTAGGACTCCCTCAGCGGCCAAGGAGGTCGTCGCGGCAAGGATAACCAGCAAGAGAGGCCTGCTCAGGGCCGCGACAAGAAGCAAAAAGACGATGATCGTAACGAGGACGACGAGTCCGGTGAGCATGAGTTCCAGAAGGCTACGGAGGCCATGTGTGTGGATGGTGGCGCCTCGCTGCACACTTCTCACCGCCAACTCAAGCAGTGGGCGCGTGAGATTACAGCAGTAGAGCCATTGTTCGATGCTCAGAAGCCACTGAAGTGGTCCAACACGCCCCTCATCTTTGACGCTGAGGACCACCCTGACCGCACAACTGTGGTCGGGTGTTTGCCGTTGCTAGTCTCACCAACGATACGCAACTTCAAGGTGAATAAGATGCTGGTTGACGGCGGGGCCGACCTGAACTTGCTCTCTCCCATCGTGATCAAAAGGCTTCAAATTCCTGATGGAGACCTTGAGGAAATGTGTATGTTTCAAGGGGTCAGTCCGGGAAGGAGCCAGCCGAAGGGGAAGGTCACATTGCACGTGACATTTGGAGGTGATTTGAACTACAAGACGGAGAGGATCGTCTTCGATGTGGCCGAGATCCCCTTGCCCTACAATGGGATCCTCGGCCGCCTAGCACTAGCCAAGTTCATGGTGGCATCGCACTACGCCTACAATACGCTGAAGATGCCTTGGCCGATGACCATCATCACCGTCCCCTATGACAAGAAGGATGCACTGATCTGTGCTGATCAACTCTATCGAGAAGCAGTTGCAGCAGCTACCGCCAAGGCACTTGCTCCTATCGTTGAGGCCCCTGGAGGGAAGAAGAAGACCAGCAATACCTCTCGCACCCACTCCGGCAAGTGCACCTCTTCGGAGTGTTGTGCTACCGTCGAAGACGTCCCCAAGAGCTCTATCGGCAAGAGCAAGAAATCCAGAGTTGCACCACCAGAGACCAAGAGGGTGTCCGTCAAGGAGGATGGCACGGGAGGGGCTTTCACCATAAGCTGCACCCTCCACAGCAAATAGGAAAGCGCGCTCGTCACTTTCCTGCGGGCGAATGTTGATGTGTTTGCGTGGCAAGCATCCGACATCCCCGACGTTCCCAAGGAAGTGATTGAGCACCACCTAGCTGTCTGTCCCCATGCGCCACCCGTCAAGCAGAAGGTTAGTGAGGGAGTCCTGGATTAGGGGGTCTCCGGATAGCCGGACTCCTGGACTATGAAGATACAAGATTGAAGACCTCGTCCCGTGTCCGGATGGGACTTTCCTTGGCGTGGAAGGCAAGCTTGGCGGTGCGGATATTCACGATCTCCTACCATTGTAACCAACTCTATGTAACCCTAACCCTATCCGATGTCTATATAAATCGGAGGGTGGTAGTCCGTAGGACATCATCTCCATATACAACAATCATACCATATGCTAGCTTCTAGGGTTTAGCCTCCTTGATCTCGTGGTAGATCTACTCTTGTACTACCCATATCATCAATATTAATCAAGCAGGACGTAGGGTTTTACCTCCATCGAGAGGGCCCAAACCTGGGTAAAACATCGTGTTCCCTGCCTCCTGTTACCATCCGGCCTAGACGCACAGTTCGGGACCCCCTACCCGAGATCCACCGGTTTTGACACCGACATTGGTGCTTTCTTTGAGAGTTCCTCTGTGTCGTCGCCTTTAGGCCCGATGGCTCCTTTGATCATCGACAACGATGCGGTCTAGAGTGAGACTTTTCTCCCCGGATAGATCTTCGTCTTCGGTGGCTTCGCTCTGCGGGCCAATTCGCTTGGCCACCTGGAGCAGATCGAAAGCTACGCCCCTGGCCATCAAGTCAGGTTTGGAAGCTTAAACTACACGGCTGACATCGGCCGAGAATTGATCTTCGATGGGTTCGAGCCACGGCCAAGCGCGTCGCACTATCTTAAGGGGCATGATCTAGCTCTGCCTCCGGATAGTGTCCTGGAGGCCGCACACGCATCGGTTCCGACCCCTAACTCAGAGCCTATTGCGCCAATCGAGGATGAGCGGTTGGATCTCAAAGGCGATCAAGCCGAACGCTAGCCCCGCACTCTGCATGATCCGTGACTCCGAGGATCCGGACTCCTTTCCGAACTCCAAACCCCCCGCGCCCCTGCCGATTGAATCCGATTGGGCGCCAATAATGGAGTTCACCACCGCGGACATCTTTCAGCACTCGCCTTTTGGCGATATCCTGAACTCTCTCAAGTCTCTCTCCTTATCAGGAGAGCCCTGGCCGAACTACGGTCAGCGAGGATGGGATACAGACGATGAAGAAATTCAAAGCCCACCCACCACCCACTTGGTAGCCACTATCGACAATTTATACGACGTGCTCAACTTCGACTCCGGAGACATCGACAGCATGGATGACGATGCTAGAGATACCGATGAACCAAGGCCCATAGGGCATTGGATAGCCACCTCATCTCACGATGTGTACATGGTGGATACCCCTAAAGGAAGCAACAACGAGGAAAAAGGGGATGGAACGGGAGATCGACCCCCCGAAAATCAATCAAAGCTTCGGCGTAAACGGCGACCCAAGCCCCGCCTCGATAAAAACCCAGCCATAGAGCAGGACGAGCCGGTAGACGACGAGCAGGCCTTAGAGCAACCGTCCGAACAGGGCAACACGGATAGAGAAACCGAACATCCCTCCTCCGGCGAAAACAGCATTCTGGACGACCTCACGCCGGATAAACCCATGGAGCAGAAGAATCTCCACGAGAAGCTCGTTGCAACTGCACGCAGCCTAAAAAGCAGAAGCGGAAGCTAAAAACAGCGGAAGATGCACTCCGGATTAGATGGAGCAAAGTAATCAATACCGCAGATAAATACGGTGACAGTCGCCGCACTAAAAGCTATCCGAAAAGAAAGCTACTGCCTGAATTCGACGAAGAGTCCCTAGAGCCCTCGCATTCAAAAAATGAGAAAGCAACACGATCGAATAGACGACCCCATACCCGGCAAGGGGCACTGCACTTAAATCGGCATGCGACCCACTTAAGGATTCGCACCATGGCCCAGTCAGGTCCATTTATGGGCCAAGAAAGCAAGCTCTCGTAAGCAATGCTATGAAGCCATCATCAGAATCCGGCACACCCAAATACAGGGGCGCCACACACCCCCTATGTTTCATCGATGAGGTCCTGGACTATGAATTTCCAGAGGGATTCAAAGCCGTAAACATAGTGGCATATGATGGAACAACAGACCCTGGAGTTTGGATCGAGGATTATATCCTCCACATACACATGGCTAGAGGAGATGATCTCCACGCCATAAAATATTTACCCCTTAAGCTTAAAGGGTCAGCCCGGCATTGGCTTAAAAGCCTTCCCAAAAACACAATTGGAAGCTGGGAAGAGCTCGAGGATGCTTTCTGAGCAAACTTTCAAGGGACCTATGTCCGCCCTCCGGATGCAGACGATCTTAGTCACATAACTCAACAGCCCGGAGAATCAGCTCGGCAGTTCTGGAATAGATTCCTCACTAAAAGCAATCAGATAGTCGACTGTCCGGACGCCGAAGCCTTAGCAGCTTTCAGGCATAACGTCCGAGACGAATGGCTCGCCACACACCTTGGCCAAGAAAAGCCAAGAACAATGGCCGCACTAATAAGCCTCATGACCCGCTTTTGTGCAAGGGAGGACAGCTGGTTGACAAGGTGCAGCCCCAGCGACCCAAGTACATCCGAAACTAGGGATGGAAACGGAAAACCACGACGCAACAAGGACCGTTGCCGGACTAAGGAAAAAAGTCCGAAGAGCATGGCAGTCAATGCCGGATTCAAAGGCTCACGACAAAATCAGGCAAAATCACCCCCCCCCAGGATAACAGGGACGATCCATCCAACCTAAATGAAATCCTGGACATGATATGTCAGATACAAAGTACTCCCGGGAAGCCTGCTAACCATACCCACAGAGACTGTTGGGTTTTCAAACAATCCGGCAGACTCAATGCCGAACACAAGGGGCTCGACACACCAAGCGAAGACAAGGATGAACACCAAAAGCAGAGCACCAGGAAACAAAAGAACTTCCCACAAGAAGTAAAAACAGTGAACTTACTTCACATAACAAAACGTGCGGCGCCCGTAAAGGTACGCACCACACGACCCATCCCCAAAGGGTCCTGCCACTGGTTGTCAAAACAAATGATCTTCGATCAGCTAGATTATTCTAGAAATATCAAGAATGCAGGCTGGACTGCCTTGATACTTGATCCAATAATTGGCGGACTCCAGTTTTCAAATGTCCTTATGGACAGTGGCAGTGGACTAAAGCTGATATATCAGGATACAATCCATCACATGGGGATAAACCCAGCAAGAATCCGCCGCAGCAAAACCTCCTTTCAAGGGGTAATACCTGGTCCAGACACCCATTGTATGGGTTTTCTCTGGCTCGAAGTCATATTCGGCTCTGCTGATAACTTCCGCTGCGAAAAGCTGACCTTCCATATCGTCCCGTTCTCAAGTCGCTATCAAGCACTACTGGGACGCGAAGCTTTCGCTCGCTTTAATGCAATACCGCATTATGCATCTCTTACGCTTAAGATGCCCGGTCCATGAGGCATCATCTCTTTGAAGGGGAAGCACTAAAGTGCGCCTCCCCAAGCAGAGGACTGTGCGGCCGCTTGGACAGCCCCACAACAAAATGGCCTCACCGGCCAAAAAACTTTGAAATAGGTCATTCAAGACCACGAACGCGGATAGACGAGTTCGATGAAAAATTATCATTGATGCAGGCTTAGTGACCATATACCCCCGCACTAGGGGCTCCACGCATATACAATAAGAGACAATAAAGCTCAATCTTATATATTTTACTTTATACTTTGTTTATTTTAAACTTTTGTTCCGCACGACCCGTTTTCAACTCAGTTCCTCTCTTTTACAGATGAACGTCGTACGGCGCCCGTCCAGGATACGGCACAACGGAGACACAGGCGCAGACGTGCAGTAGGGACCCGTCCTAAAGGATTCTTTTTAGATTAAGACCATGCGTAAACCTTTTTTACTGTCTCTCGTTGCTACACATCCCTTGGTTTTTTCTGATATAACCAAGGAGGAGGCCGGCGTCTTGGCATGTGGCCACGTCAGAATTTCTGCACGTACCTGGACACTAGGGGCTTTTTTTTAATAAAGAGTGTTATTTCGCCCGCACTCATAAAGACCGCACACCTTAGGGAGTGTTCGGCGTCGCAAGTTTTGGCATTATATGCATCATCTCTGAATCATGTCTTTGGTCAAATGTTGGGTTGCCCGGGTCCTGAGTTCGGCTACCTTACGTTCCGCTCTATCGGCTAAGGTAGCACCAGGTGAACTACTACGATTGTGCCCCGGTTCGGCCGGGCGAGCACCTCAGTAGAGAAAGCCAAAACCTGACTATCATGATGTAGCGTGAGACTGGTCAGCCACTCGATGACCTATCGGAATCTATCGGATTCCTCCGCTTTAACAAAGGGCCGCTTCCCGGTCAGGCACATACGCGCCCCGAACTCGGACGTGCGCAGTCGCCACAAAGGCTACCTAAATAGTCTCACTATCAAGCTCCTATGGCTAAGTGAAAGTGTTAAAGCATTATAGTCTGGTTGCCTGGCCCGCTGCGCTATCACCTCCTTTGTAGGACCAAGACGTTGGGTTAAGTGTGAAAATGCGTCTTCTGCGAGCACCCCCACACTATGTGCGTGGGGGCTGAAGCCAACGACTGCCATCTTTCAGATTTTGTATATATATATATATATATATATCTTAAAACGGCCGCACGGGAGGTGTTCCCAGTACTTGAAGGCACAAGTATAAAAAAGGCCACTACAGTTTATCAAAATATTACTCTATAATTACATATGCTATCATAACATAGCATCTTTCGAGCACTGCATCTCTATTACACGAGCGCCTTCAAGAACTTCCTGAAAATAGTGCTCGGAGGGTACTCGGCTTTTGTCCGAATCTCGGGACGCAACAACGGTGGTCTCCATCTCTGCCCAGTATGTCTTAACACGGGCAAGAGCCATCCTTGTGCCCTCTATGCATGATGACCTCTTCATTGCATTTATACGCGGCACCGCGTCAAGGAATCTGCACCAAGCTGAAATAACTCTTCGGCTCCGATCTCCCCGGCCAGAGGTGACCCATGACGTACTTCATGGCGAGTCCGGTCAACCTATTTAGTTCGTCCCATTGAGCCAAACGATCATCCACTGCCAGTGGACGCTCTGGATTGTGAAACTACGACCAGAAAAGGTGTCCCACTTCACGATCTTCCTGATCTCGAAAGTGTTCGGTCGCATCAGCAGCACTCGCTGCCAAGTCCAGATAGGTATCCTCCACACTCCACATCCGGTCCAATGGAGCAAACTTCGGATCGCAAAATTTCCTTCACAGCATAAAGGGCTTTCTAGCCGTAATCTGTTCGGCCTGACGCAGCTCCTCCTTCGCAGCTCTCATCGTAGAGCACGCGTCCTTGGCATTGGCAACGGCCTTCTCTAAGTCCGTCTGTTTCACCTGGTCTTCTTTTTCAAGAAGTCTGCAACGGTCTGTAGCGCTTTTTAAATTTTCGGCCATCTCGGCCATCTCTTCCTTGCTTCGGCAATGAGCAGCCTATTCGGCTCTCAGCTCTTCAAGGGCTTTCTTGGTGGCCGCATCACTTTCTCTGGCTTGTTCTTTAGCTCGGGCAAGTTCTGCCCTAAGACTCTCCACGGTGGCCGCACCATCTGCATCAAGCACACACATCGTAAGGCACAGGCATAAAACTGTTCTTACCTGATGCCGCCCGAGGAATTACATACCTTGAGCCTCATCAAGCCGCTTGTGGACAAGCATGATGTCGGCATCTGCCACGTCCAGTTGCCGCTTTAGTTCGGCAAAATCGTCAGTTTGGCTCGATTCCGGACACCCTGCCGCCTACATTCAAAGGCGACATCTTAGACCTGGGATTATGATCCTCCGCGTGTCGTCATTTCTTGATGACGCGCAGAGTCTCAGGGGCTACTATCTACATAGGGCGCATCTTATTCATGCGCAACTGACAAAAGTATACATTATCTAATGTACCTCGAAACCCGTCAGTAAACTTTTGACGGCCTCATGCAATCCGCTCTCTGCGGATGAAATCCTTTCAATCACCGTGCCCATCAATGCACGGTGCTCCTCTGAGATAGAAGCTCGCCCCAGCAGAATCTTTAGCTCCTCCGGCCGAGCACCAGACGGTGTCGGGCTCGTCCCATGACCTCTTTCGAAGGCCGGACGCGGAGAACCTCGGGGGGCCACTTAGCTACCTTCCGCCCCTGCCGGATTCGTAGAAACCCTCCGTGACAACACCTCAGGGTCGCCCGCCTCGCTAGGCAGCACGGCAGGGGGAGGCGTCCCGCTCTCCATCATCTTCGGAAGGAGATCCCCCGAAGACGAGCTCTGCTGAGAAGGGCTGAGGTCCGAGCTACAAGGTAAAGGTTTGGTTAATCTTCTCAGATATAAATCAAGGATTTCCCTCATCCCTCAAAAGGAAAATCTTTCTCTGCTTACGGCTCGCTGGAGGGCTGATCCCCTTGAGGGCGTAGTCCGGCCGAGGAACTCCCCGGCGTCGGACCCTCTGACGAGGATTTTCTCCCCCGCTTCGAGGCCATGGTTTCCGGCTCGTCAAAGGTGGCTCTCTTCTTCCCCTTAGGAGAGGAATTTTCGGTTCCTCCCTTCGGAGCAGCCTCCTTCGAGGAGGCCATAGTTTCCTTGTCCTCCCCCTTGCTTCCCTGCAAAGGCATTATCTCCAGCATCCTGACTAGCATGGGATCCGGCCTGGTTTCGGGAAGGGGAGCCGAACACCTGATCAGCTTTGCCTTCGCTATCCACTGCTGTTTAAAAGGACGGCTCTTTTAGGGGCAAGTTTATGACAATTATACGGATAGAAGGTCCGGGCACAAGGTTGCTTACTTGAGTATCCGGGCGATTGCAGCTTAGGCATGCGTCCTCGGTTAAATCCGGACACATCTCTTGTGATCCGAAGAACAGTTTATACATCTCCGCGGGCGTTGCACCCATGAAGTTCTGGAGAGCTCGCGGTCCCTTTGGATTAAACTCCCACAGGCGAAGGGGGCGACGTTTGCCGGGCAATATTCGGCGAATCAGCATGACCTGCGTCACCTTGACCAGGCTGAGGTCTCCTTCCCAGAGATCCTTAATTCGGCCCTGTAACAAGGGCACGTCTTTGGTCAAACCCCAATCTAACCCTCTGTTGACCCATGACGCTAGCCGTGGTGGGGTACCCAAGCGAAAGGCAGGAGGCGCCACCCACTTGGTGCTCCGGGGAAGGGTGATATAAAACCACTCTCGCTGCCACAAGCCTAGCTCCCTCTTGAAAAGAGCCCTCGGGCCATGGAGCATCAGCATTTTTGCTTATAACAGCGCCTCCACACTCTGCGTGCCGTCCCTTGATCATCTTCGGCTCCACTTTGAAGGTCTTGAGCCATAATCCGAAGTGAGGGGTAACACGGAGGAACGCTTCGCATACAACGATAAACGAGGAGATATGGAGGATGGACTCCGGAGCTAAGTCGTGGAATTCCAGCCCGTAATAAAACAGCAGTCCCCTCACAAAGGGATCCATCGGGAGGCCTAACCCCCGAAGGAAGTGAGACATGAACACTACGCTCTCACCGGGCTGGGGACTGGGGATAGCCTGCCTTTGAGCAGGCAACCTGTGCAAAATTTCGGCGGTCAAGAACTTAGCCTCTCTCAACTTTAGCACGTCCTCCTCCGTGGCGGAGGAGGGCATCCATCGGCCTTGAAGATCGGAACCGGACATTGTCGAAGCTCCGAGGCGCCAGGAATCTGGAGCCTAGGGTGTTGGAACTCGAGGCGACGGGCGAACTTGTTTTGGGATTGGAGAAAAGGAGTAAGGCCCTGGTCTCTTTATAAGAGGTTGAATACCAGGAGCCCTCCCTGTAACCATTTGGGACTCGCCTTTAATCGAGAAAACATGCTAACAGGCACGATTGGGTTACCCACATCCGTATTGATGAGAATCCCGTAAAAGGGGGGGGGGTACACGATCTCTGCTTTGACAAGACGTGCCAAGGAAACCGCCTCGCAAAACACGCTGAGGTGGAAAAGTGAAAACGATTCGAGTAAAGGACTTGGCCGCAGTGTGATGACGCACTGCGGAATACGTCAGCAGATTTGATTTGTGTTAATATTATTCTCTCTATGGCAATATGTGGAAGCTTATTTTGCAGAGCCGGACACTACTCTTGGTGTTTACAATCTTCTATGAAGGACTTGGAGGAGGAACCCGCCTTGCAATGCCGAAGACAATTTGCGTTGCGTGCCGGACTCGTCGTCATTGAAGCCTGGTTCAGGGGCTACTGAGGGAGTCCTGGATTAGGGGGTCTCCGGACAGCCGGACTATACCTTCAGCCGGACTCCTGGACTATGAAGATACAAGATTGAAGACCACGTCCCGTGTCCGGATGGGACTTTCCTTGGCGTGGAAGGCAAGGTTGGCGGTGCGGATATTCACGATCTCCTACCATTGTAACCGACTCTATGTAACCCTAACCCTATCCGGTGTCTATATAAACCAGAGGGTGGTAGCCCGTAGGACATCATCTCCATATACAATAATCATACCATAGGCTAGCTTCTAGGGTTTAGCCTCCTTGATCTCGTGGTAGATCTACTCTTGTACTACCCATATCATCAATATTAATCAAGCAGGATGTAGGGTTTTACCTCCATCGAGAGGGCCCGAACCTGGGTAAAACATCGTGTTCGCTGCCTCCTATTACCATCCGGCCTAGACGCACAGTTCGGGACCCCCTACCCAAGATCCGCCGGTTTTGACACCGATAGTTAGGAAGCAAGCTTTGGAACGACAGGAGTTCATCACAAAGGAGATCATGAAATTGGAAGCGACGGGTTTGGTGAGAGGAGTGCTCCATCCGACGTGGTTGGCCAATCCGGTGGTGGTGCGCAAGGCAAATGGGAAGTGCAGGCTGTGTATTGACTACATGGATGTCAATAAGGCTTGTCCTAAGGACCCCTTCCCGTTGCCGCGCATCGACCAGATTGTTGACTCCACGGCCAAGTGTGATCTGTTGTCATTCCTCGACGCCTACTCAGGCTACCACCAGATCTTCATGGCAAGAGAAGATGAAGAGAAGATAGCCTTTATCACCCCATGTGGTACGTATTGCTTTTTACGGATGCCTTTCGGGTTGAAGAGTGTTGGCTCGACATTCACAAGGGCGGTCCAGATTGGTTTTGAGCCCCAGCTACATAGAAATATGGAAGCATATATGGATGACATAGTGGTCAAATCCAAGGACATGGCGACCCTTGTACAAGACCTAGGAGAGACGTTTGCCAACCTACACAAGGTCATCCTCAAGCTGAACCCTGAGAAGTGTGTCTTTGGCGTCTCGTCAGGAAAACTTCTTGGGTTCTTTGTGTTGCAGCACGGGATCGAGGCAAACCCACACAAGATCAAGGCTATTGAGCAGATTGAGGCACCCAAGTGGATCAAGGATGTGCGCCGGCTCACTGGCTGCGTTGCCGCCATGAGCAGGTTCATCTCCAAATCCGCTGAGCGTGCCCTTCCCTTTTTAAAAATCTTGAAGAAGGCAGGACCAATGGAGTGGAACCCAGAGGCCGAGGAGGAGTTGCGGGATCTGAAGAAATACCTTTCCTCTACGCCAATACTGGTTGCGCCTAAACCACAAGAGCGGTTGCTGCTGTATCTGGCGGCAACAAATCAAGTGGTTAGTGCCACACTAGTGGCGCAGAGGGAGGTTGACGAAGAGGCAGTAGCCACGGCAGGACCGGCGGATGGCAAGTTAGAGATTCCTCTGGTAGGGCCTGGTGCCGGCAAGGCAAGGCCCCTGCCAGAGTCCGACGCCATTGAGGTAGGGCCCGCACAGCCAAGTGAAGTGGTGCAGAAGAAGAAGATGATGCAGCACCCAGTTTACTTTGTCTGATCCCTCTTCCAGGGAGTCAGGTCAAGGTACTCCGGTGCGCAGAAGTTGCCCTTCGGCCTCCTTATGGCCTCGAGGAAGCTGTGTCATTACTTACAAGCGCACGAGATTACTGTCGTCACCCGCCTCCCATTGCAACGGATACTGCACAACCCAGATGCAACCGGAAGGATTGTGGAGTGGGCCTTGGAGTTGTCAAGCTTTGGATTGAAGTTTGAAAGTACTTAGACTATCCAGAGCAGAGTCTTGGTGGAATTCATTGCAGAATGGACCTGAATGCCCGACGAGGAAATCCAGGAGACCGCTCTCCCCGACAAGGAAGCAAGTCGCACTGGATCATGTACTTTGACGGGGCTTTCTCGCTGCAAGGCGCCGGTGCCGGTGTGCTGCTTGTCGCACCCATCGGAGAGCACCTCAAGTATGTGATCTAGATGCACTTTCCCAGGGAGATTTCCACAAACAACACTACTGAGTACGAGGGGCTACTTGCCGGTCTCAGGATCACGACAGACCTCGGGGAAAAGAAGCTCATCGTCAGGGGTGATTCGCAGCTTGTCATCAGACAGGTCAACAAAGATTACCAGAGTCTGTTGATGGAGGCCTACGTAGATGAGGTGAGGAAGCTGGAGGAGCGCTTCGATGGTATTCAAGCGGAGCATGTTCCCCAAGCGGAGAATGACATCGCTGACTACCTGTCAAAGCACGCTGCATATAAGCTACCTGTGGAACCAGCTACCTTTTTGCTTCGGTTAACTCAACCATCCGTCGAACCGTCAACGGAGTAGAACAAGCGGAGGAAATCAGGCCCCGGCAAGTACTTTCCCGCCGAGCGCCTAGGGGCCGCCGGCAAGGGTGTTGCCGCGAATTCGGAGCCTGCCAAAGGGCAGCTGGCTCCGGCAGGGCGCCAAGCCCTGGTCGTAGAGACGACTGCCCCCATGGCGGAAGAGATGCCCTTGGTCCTTGACGTCGAGCCTCAGGCTCCGGCGTGGGCGCAACATACTATCCGTTTCCTCCAGACAGGGGAACTTCCTGAGGAGCAGGAAGAAGGGGAAAAAGTAGCCCGTCGGTCTGCCCTGCATTAGTTCGTCAATGACATCCTGTACAGAAAAAGACCGAATGGTGTGAAATTGAAGTGCATCCCCCGGGAGGAAGGACTAGAGCTGTTGGCAGAGATACATGGAGGCATATGTGGCTCCCACATAGGGTCGAGGGCCCTTGCCGGCAAAGCATTCCGGCAAGGCTTCTTCTGGCCCACCGCCCTCCAGGATGCGACGACACTAGTAACCAGGTGTGAAGCATGCCAGTTCCATTCGAAGAAGCTTCATCAACCAGCTCAAGCCCTTCAAACAATCCCTCTCTCCTGGCCGTTTTCGGTCTGGGGGCTTGACATACTAGGCCCCTTCCCCCATGTTGTCGGGGGCTTTGAGTACTTGTATGTTGCAATCGACAAGTTCACAAAGTGGCCGGAGGTGGAAGCAGTGAGGAAGGTGACAGCACAGTCAGCCGTCAAGTTCTTCAAGGTACTAGTCTGCCGTTTTGGTGTGCCAAACAGAGTCATCACCGACAACGGCACGCAATTCACAAGCCACGCCTTCATGCAGTACATCCAAGACCTTAGCAGCAAGGTCTGTTTTGCTTCCGTGGCACACCCATGGAGCAACGGCCAGGCAGAGAGGGCAAATGCTGAAGTACTGCGAGGCCTGAGAACAAAGACTTTTGACAAGCTGCACAAGAGCGGAAGGCGCTGGATTGATGAGTTGTCGTCGGTTCATTGGTCGATTAGGATGACGCCAAATCAAGCCACCGACCAGACACCCTTTGCCCTAGTATATGGGGCAGAAGCAGTTTTCCCCATGGAACTCATATACGGGTCACCTCGAGTGCTCGCTTATGACCATCTTGAGCAAGAGCAATTGCGGCAAGATGACGCAACTCTCCTTGAGGAAGATCGTCTTCGGGCGGCTGTGAGAGCAGCATGCTACCAGCAAGCCTTGTGCCGCTACCATAGTCGCAAGGTTCATGCCCGAAACTTTGAGGAAGGCAACCTTGTTCTTCGGCACGTTCAGTAGGCCAAGAATTCCAACAAGTTGATGCCAAAGTGGGAAGGCCCTTATCGGGTAATACGAGTCACCAGGCCCGGTGCAGTCCGCCTGGAGACTGAAGATGCAGCCCAAGTAAGCAATTCCTGGAACATCGAACATCTTTGCAAGTTTTACCCATAAGGCGCGGTTGCCGAGCGTCCCGGCGAACAACCTTTTGTACGAGCCTTGCCGGCAAGGCATGTAACCCTCTGTACAAAGCCAGGCGCAGACCCTGAGCATAAATAAACGAAGCGCTAACGCCCTAAGTTATAGCATGCATGCTAGGTTAAGTCTCTCCCTTGGTTAGGGTTGGTAGTGCTTAGCAGCGACGAACCCCTAGCCTAGAGGTCGAGTGCGCGTCTTTCTGTTCTCTTTGTTTCACAGGGCACGCGGACACTTCTGCTGAGCCACTCAGGAAAAAGAGAATGAACCGGCGCTCCGGCCCCAGCAAGCCAAGACTACCGGGGGCTAAAGATACAAGGATCCAACCACGGCGAGCCAAGGTTGCCGGGGGCTATGGATCCAGATAAGTCTTTCATCCCCTATTATGCATCTCCGTATAGAACTGGGACATGTGCAACCTCGTTTATGTTCTTAATTCCACCATGCTCCCCCTTCCTTGTACCCAAGAGCTATCTCCTGGGTCGGAATTTGGTAGTAGTCGCGATGGCGAGGAGATGAACGAGGGGCCTAACTCTACTTCGCCCCTGCCTCCGCCAAGAGCACGACAATGGTTGACCGAAGTGGGGAGACGGCAATGCCTGTTGCTGGGTGACAATGTTTATCTTAAAAATAACAAGGATTCATCCTTGGCATGGGCCTCGCTCATGCACAAAGAACCCGACAAGCACCCTTTTTCATTAAAAACATCCCATATAGGTACAGTTCATACAGAATTAAAAACATGAGCAAGGGGATAACACGTCTTAAAATTAACAAGTGCCCGCATGCTTACAAACTAAAAAAAAAAGAGAAAAGAGAGATAAGTGTCTGTAATCCCTTTCTTGTCTCTCTCCTCGGAAGGTGAAACAAGAAGGCAGGAGGGCAAAAAGAGCGCCTAGGCGAGGTGCGAAGAGCAGAAAGCACCAAGAGAACATCTTGGTGCCAGGAAAGGAGCTGGAAGACGAGACAGCGGGCCGACAATACGCGACGAAGGCGTCGGTGCCCGCGTACTCCGACTTGACGGCCGCCACCCGCCTTCTTCGCCCTCTCCGACCCTCCTACGCCATCCGCCCAAGGAGACGATGGGGAGCACCCCGATGGAGAGCTTGGCGAGGATGGCCCTCGGCAAGGCGCGTGGCCGAGGGAGGGGCGGCACGTCAGTCGAAGTCGGAGTCGGCATCCTTGCGCTCGACTCCCCCGTCGTTGCTGTCGCTGTCCTCCTCGTCACTCCCGCTTGAGGAGGAATCTTCATCGTCTGAGGAGCTCTCCATGCAGCACTTCAAGCAAGTTCCAAGATCCCCAAAGACCTTGACGGAAAGCAGGCTGCCCTTCGTTAACTTGAAGTAGAGGACAAGCCCCGCCATCAGGTGATGGTTGCGTGTGAACGTCTTCCATGTGCGGCGGAGGTACATGATGTGAGGGGCAGGGAAGTCGACGTCGACCCATGTGCCGTCGTCCCCGCAGCCCTTCATGTGCAACCAGAGGGTCTAGGGTGGATCGAGCTCCATCTCCCGAGCAAAGGCAGTAGGGAGACGGAGGCGGCGATGCTGTGGCCGACACAGCCTGATGAAGAACTCGCGGGGCTGGTCCCCGACTTGGTGCTCCGTCGGGGGAGGCATCGCTGGCGGAGGCGAGGCCGATGCGCCGCCCCGTCCTCCTCTCCCCCGAGCACCAAGACAACCTCGGCCTCGCCTCCTCCCCCTTCCCCTCGTGGCCAGTTCTGCCGCCACGAGCTCTTGGGGAGGAGGAACGCGCTGACGAGCAGCAACCCTCGCCGCCACCGTCGAAGGGCCAGCGCTTCCTCTCGCCATGGAGGATGGAAGAAAGAAGTGGAGGTGGAAGGAGACGGATGATGGAAGAATGTGGAATGCCGCCCCTCCCTTCCTTATAAAGGGGCGGAGTCGGGGCTCGGCCGCCCCACTCGACTAATCCGGTCATCGGGGGCATAGGGAATCAGGACCGGCCCGCTGCCCCAATCAACGACGGCCCGGTTTCCCACCGCCACCTCCTGCCACCTGCATGAGGGACACATGGCGAGCGAGCAGTGTTGAAGGGACAGGCGAAGCGGCCGCTCCCCGCCCCGTGATCGTGGGGCGCGAGCGCCTTGAAGGCCATGACCCGAGTCCACCTAAGTAAATGGGTCGTGCCTCTGCACCTCCCTCCTTTTGTGGGGAAGGCACAAGCCGCCTCTTTACCATGATGTGACGCATGCACACAGGAACCGCCCCACACATGACCCCCATGTCACACACGACACTCCATGTCACGCGTTCAACGCGGGTCATAGGGAAGCGCAGCGGACGAGAAGTTACTACGGTAAAATCCGCCCCACCTGCCTACGCACCATTCTGGGCCTAGCCCAACAACGCGTCACGCTTATGTATGGCCCAGCCCCGGGGGCTCCTGTCGGTGTACAAAAGTAGGGGCTCTCCTTTTGACCCCTTTACTTGTGCACGGGCGGTTAGAGCCACGCACCACGGCAATACTAAGCAGGGCAGAGGAGGGAAGCCGGGGAGAAGCCGAAGCACAAGATGACCAAGGCAATGCTAAGACCAGAAGCACAGGAGGGCAAGAGAGCGAGGTGGACTCCCTCGGCAAGATCCTTGCCGAGCCCCCCCCCCCCGCTGTAGCCACGGCAAGAGCCTTGCCAGGGCAACTTGCCCAACACCAGCAGAGCGAGCCACCCTTGAGCCCACAGGCTCCGACCGAAACAACTGCGTTGGAACCAAGGCTCGGGAGGCGCCTCTGTGGTGGCATGAAAATCTTCGTCAAGATGATAAACACAAGATCAGACGAGGACCAGAAGACGGCAACCCTCGGCAGGATCCTAGCCGGGGGAATCCACAAGACCCCCGGCAAGACCCTTGCCAGGGATGACTACAACACCAAGGCAAGACCCTTGCCGAGGGCGTCAGCAGGGCCACTGCCAGGCCCGCATCAGCCAAGACCCCGCCGCCATTCGCATGCAGCTGCCAGCCCAACCAGCTGGGCAGGCACCTACGTGGCAACATGCAGCTTCCAGGCCAAATCAGCAAGCACCTGCGTGGCGGCATGCAGATATTCACGAAGGCCCTACCACCGCGCCACCTCTGCTGCCTGCCTACATGGCGCTGCATGCATCACTGGTCTAGGCGCATGTCGAAGCGAGTCGAAGCGGCGACAGACGGGACGAGCTTCGTTGCCGTCCCCGATAAAGCTAATGCACACCTACGTAGCGCATTTAATGCACTTTGTCCCGTAATGCCGTGCGATAAGCTCGCGCACTATAGGCCTTTCCACCTCCTGTGTGCCACTGTGGCAGCCCCCTTTTCCTAACAAAGGAGGCCCGAGGCGACCAGGAGAGGGATTCGGCTTTTTGAAACGGCACAGCCACCGTAGCTTGTTCAGAAAGCTCAAGAGCACTCAATACACCCACCAAAGCAGGACTAGGGTTTTACGCACACTTGCGGCCCGAACCTGGGTAAACGCCCCGTGTGCTTTCTCCTAAACCTGCTCTTCTCATGACCCCGCGCCCGCCGACCGTAGAAAGGATCCAAGTGATCCCATAGGTGTCGTTCTCACTGACACCAATGTTGTTGCTTCTAGTAGTTCTCTTGATTCCACTAATGACTCTCTTAGACAAGTTACACTTGAGCAAGAAAATAGCTTATTGAAGGGAATTATAGAGAAAGGTGTTTACAAGAGCCTTGCCGGAAGTAAGCAATTTGAGGAAATTGTACGCAAGCAAGGAAGGCACCGGAAGAATCAAGGTGTTGGTTTTGAACGAAAGTTCAATGCCAATGGAGTTGAGTGGGAAGAAGATCAATACCCCAAGACGAAGTTTATTCCTCAACAAGATAATTATGATCCTACTTCTTTCAAAGGAACACAAGCTCAAGATGATCTTCCACCACAAGACCACAAGCGAAAAGCACAAGCTTCAAGAGGAGATTGATGCATTTGAAGAAGCTCCTAAGGCCTTGGTCAAGTGGGCTCCCAAGACTACATCAAGTTCTACCTCATCAAGTACGACTACAACTCCAAGGATTCCCATCAATATGGTGTGGATCTCGAAGAAGAAGAACTAGAGAGTTCTTGAGGGTGACTCCGCCAACATTAATCACTCTTATCATTTGGCAATAACAAGTGCAAACAACTTCCATCTCTTGCACTAGTTCAAGGAGTCACAAACCCTCTTGTTGGTAAGACAAGGGACAAGGTAACCTAATGCTTTCATGGACATCATCTTGTGTATACATCACTCTATGTCTATAGATATCCTTTCTTGTTCCTTGTGGGACTAACCCATGTAGGTATTGAAAGTGCAACTCACTCCAAAGGATTGCTCCAAATGATCTACATCAACATTGAGCATCCACATCTTCATTACCTACATGAAGTCATCATCGACAAAACCCAAGGTTAGTTCATCCCTCTAAGGGGGGACATCACATCTAGGGGGAGCTTTACTCTAAAGTTGAGCTAAAGCAACTCTAATGGTGTGAGCACAACAATGCTTTATGTAAAAGTGGTAACCCCACTTGTGCTTAAACGATGAGTATGACCTATGATCAAATGTTCTCATTTGACTCCTAAATCAATATACTCATATATAGATGACCTAGTCATTGCCAATTGCTTGAGAGATGCTAGAGTGTCTGTGCATGCTTTGTCACATATTTCATTTGCCATTTTATTGTGTGAGCATGTTGGATGCATATTTCTGTCATTCGAGGACATCCATTTGTTGCTTTGATTGTTTGTTTCTTTCTCTTTTGCCAAATGGATGTACAAGAATGCCTAAGAACTCCCTCTAGCTATCTATGCTTTCCTCATCTCAAACTCTATTCATGCTACATCACAAAGTTGGATCAAGTCAGATTTGAACCACTCTGTGTGAGGAGCACTCGGAGTCCCCGATTCATCATAGACTTAAACTTCCAAAACCTCTTTGTGCATTTCGATCCGAACGATTCATCCTTTTCGGTCCTACCGAGATCACTTAGTTGATCTAGGTTTTCAATCTCGGTGCAACCGATTAGAACCTTTCGGTCACACCGAGTTGAAGTAACTGCCTGCAGTTTTGCATCTCGATGCCACCGAGTTGTTCCACTCGGTCACAGTGATAGGGTCAGGTTATATATACTGACGGGTCAAATTTTGGAAAAATTTCCGAAACCTTCACCCACGCGTAACCCGCTCTGCCTCTTCGGGTCTCTGGATCGTACTCTCGCCGCCAGCGACCTCCCGCCATTGGTCTCTGCCGCCGTCAACAGCAATCTACTCTACCGTTGCCGCCATAGCGAACACTCACCGCTCTAGGGTAAGTGTTTGACCCCTTGTGCTATCTTTTTCACTCCGATTCCTAGCACAAGGACAATGCCATGGTTCTTGCCACGATTGAGATTGATCCATCCAGCTAAAACTTCCTTAGGTCTAGATTGATTCGAAAATTTTAGGGTTAGCTCTCCGCAGAACTCACCTCCGACCGACCGAAATATAGAAATCGGTCTCACCGATTCAGCCTTGGCCATTGCACATGAGCTTTTTGGTCCAATCGAAACGTGCAAATCGGTGTGACCGAGTTCAAGATTCTGTGAAACCCTAGCAATCTCGGTGCCACCAAACTGTGACTCGGCCCAACAGAGTTCACTAGTTTAGGTTCCAAGTGTTGCTTCGGTATCACCGAGTTTGTCAATTCGGTAGCTCCGAGATCACTTCTGTAGAAAACTAAAACTAAGCTTTTTGACTCAATTGTTTTGCAAAACCTCTGTACTTTGTGATGCTCATTTACTCTACCTCATCTACAACCTATTCACAGGGTCTGCTGACAGTTTGCCTGAAGATGTCTGATCAAAGTGACAGTCAGAACAAGTCTAAAGAGCAGGTTCAGTTGAGTGAGGGCACTAGTCCCTCCAGCAGCTATGATGAGGGTAGCAGGAGCACACCTAGTAACTTGCCAAAAGCAGCTACCAGGACAAGGAAGAAGAAAACCTCAGATTCTGAAGATGGGGATTATGTGGCTGTTGAGGATGAGGCCACTTGAAGGAAAAAGGTGCTGAAAAAGGAGTATGGCACAGCTGCTGCAAGTAAGCCTGGAATGAAGACAAAGGCTCCAGCAAGAAGAGTTCCAATGTCAAAAGCCAGAGCCTCCACTCAAGAAACAATGGAGTTCACTCTTGAACCCAAAGAAGGAGGTGAAGGCAAGAAGAGGAAAGAAAGGGTCAGGAAGACCATTGCCAGAGTTATTGGAAAACCATCAATGATGAGAGATGATGATGAGGAAGAAGAGGATGCTGCACCAGAACCCAAAGCCTAGAAGCTTATGGGAGATGCAATCAGATTAGGGGCTTCTCCATCTAAGCCCAAGTCTCCTCTCAAAGCTCTAGCTCAAAAGTCTGCACCCAAGAGAAGCACCAGGAACATTCCAGTAGCAGAAAAGAACAAGGCCCCAATGCCTGAGACTGTTGATGAAGAAGATGATGATGCCCAAGTGCTAAGGAAGCTCAAGCCCAAGATCCCTGACCACGATGATGCACATCCTGTTGCAAAAAATATGAAGATCAGGAAGGATTCTGGACTGAGATTATGGAGACAGTCTGATCCATATGCTGTCAGGAGGAGAACTATTGTGGATTACAGGTTCCACACAAAGGAACAACAAGACTTTTATGAGACTGTCCTGCTTGACAAGAAGCCCATAGTGTGTGACATGAGATGGGTTGGCTGGGAGTACATCAAGGAAAATGAAGATCACTATTCAGGAGTCTATGACAACTTCAAGGCATGTGGATTTGATACATTTGTTGCCCAGAAGCTCACCAAGTGGAATGATGAGCTCATCATGCAGTTTTACTCCACAACCCACTTCTATCCAGATGGAAGGATAGTTTGGATGTCTGAAGGTACTAGGCACCAATCCAGTGTTGAAGAATGGGCTTAGTTGATCAATGCCCAGAAGAACATGAGGATGATTTGGATGTTTATGCCGAGAAGAAGAAAGACCACAACACTATGGCACACATGTACAGAGAGATCCCAGATGATGCTTTAGAGACCCATAAGTTTGGATCTGTCCACTTCTTGTTGTCTGGTCTGCCTACCATCAACTGGATCCTAAGGCACACATTTCTACCCAAGTCAGGTGATCACAAGATGATCAGAGGACATGCTATCAATTTGCTACATTTGTTTGATGGGCCTCAAAAGTTCAAAGTCATGAGTCTGATTGTAGAGACAATCAAAAGGATATTAGCTGATTAGAAGAGAAGTTGTGGGTATGCCCCACAAATTCAGGAGCTCATCAACTCCAAGATGGGCACAGGCAAATATCTATTGGATAAGGAGCACCTGGCCATATACCCTGACTTTTAAGAAAACACAGTTGTGATGGATGAGAATGAACCATCATCAGTTCAAGCACAGGAGAAGAAAGCCAAATCTAAAGCTGAGAAAGCTGCAAGAATGCCAACTGTTGAAGAGGCATCTCAAGTGTTCTTGAAATCCAAGCAAGATCAGCTTGGATATCTGATCCAATCCACCTTGAGGATTGAGAAGGGCTTGTCCACCCTGACTCAAAACCAGGAGAGCTTGGAGACGATCATTGAGCAGAACTTCTATGATCTTGATATCAAAGTAACTAAGATTCAGTCAGCAGTTGAGCAACTTTAGGAGGAAGTGGAGGAGAAGAAGGGCAAGTCAACTACAGATGCTTTTGCTAGAGTGCCCCGAAGCCAGTGGTCTACTGCAGTGCCTATCACAGATACTAGAGCTACAGCATCAGCTCTAGCAGCTACAGCTCCAGTGCCACCTCCAGCAGCCACTCCACCAGCTCCAGCTACATCAACAGAAGCTTTCGTCCTTGGAGTCATCTCTACACCACCTCCCAAAGATCAATCCTGAGAGACGTTTAGCACTATGTATTTTTGAACTTTTTGGTAACTTGTTGCCAAAGGGGTAGAAAAATGTATACATCATAGGCTTCGAGAGAGAGTGTTGCTTTTTTATCTCTCTTGTTTTTTGTTAGGTTGAACTTCTTGATTGTGTGCTTGTGTGAGATACTTTATGTTCTTGTGAAATACTTATATGATCATTCGCTTGCTTCGTGATGAGTGCATGCTTTTAATTTCTATCATTTTGAGCGCTCCACCAAGATGTATGTGACATGGAAGAGTAACGCATGATCCTAATCGATTGTGCATTTGCATTCAAAAGCAAATTTTAAATAATGCACAAATTTAGGTGGAGCTCTTGCTTATCACATACTTCTCAAAGCGACGATATTTTTCAATCTTATTATCATGTGTCCAAGCTTTGATCTATATGTTGTCATCAATTACCAAAAAGGGGGAGATTGAAAGTGCAACTATCCCTGGGTGGTTTTGGTAATTCCTAACAACATATAGCTCATTGAGCTAATGCTATTTCAAGATAAATATTTCAGGAAAGCTCAATGATTGTCATGGCATGGATTAGAAAAGTGGACCACTCAAAATGCCAAGGACAAAAGGATTGGCTGAAGCTTAAAGCACAAGACTCTACATTTTTCATTTTAGTGATCCAAGATCACATTGAGTCCATAGGAAAATCCAATACTATCAAGAGGGTGTGAGGTGTTGCTTAATGAGTTTCTTGCTCAAAATGCTTAGTGATATGCTCCAAAGCCCTCAACTATTTTCTCATATCCACATATGTCCCAAACCAAAAGTCAAACTCGGCCCTACCAAAACATTCTATCCAGCGCCACCAAGTTCTCTTGACATAGCCACTACCAGAAACCCTAGTTTTTTCGGTCTCACCGATAGGGATCTCGGTCTCACCGAGATGGGATTGTAATCTCTCTGTTTCCCTTCGTAATGTTTTGGTAAAAACGAGATGAGCGATCGGTCCCACCGAGATTGCGATGCAAACTCTCTGTTCCCCTTTTGTAATGTTTCGGTCCAACTAAGATGAGCGTATCGGTCCCATCGAGTTTGCCTGACCAACTCTCTGGTTAGTCTATTACCAAAATCGGTCTCACTGAGTTTGTGTAATCGGTCTCACCGAGATTAAGTTATGCCCTGACCCTAATGACATTGGTCTCACTGAGTTGACATGTCGGTCCCACCGAAAATCTTAATATTCACATTTTGAACTAAACCGGTTCGACTGAGTTTCATGATTCGGTCCTACCGAGTTTGGTAAATTGTGTGTAACGGTTAGATTTTGTGTGGGGGCTATATATACCCCTCCACCCACTCTTCACTCGTGGAGAGAGCCATCAGAACATGCCTATACTTTCGACATACATTTTCTGAGAGAGAACCACTTACACTTGTGTTGAGGTCAAGATATTCCATTCCTACCACATAAATCTTGATCTCTAGCCTTCCCCAAGTTGCTTTCCACTCAAATATTCTTTCCACTGAATCCAATCCTATGAGAGAGAGTTGGGTGTTGGGGAGACTATCATTTGAAGCACAAGAGCAAGGAGTTCATCATCAACACGCCATTTGTTACCTTTTGGAGAGTGATGTCCCCTAGATTGGCTAGGTGTCACTTGGGAGCCTCCGTCAAGATTGTGGAGTTGAACCAAGGAGTTTGTGAAGGCAAGGAGATCGCCTACTTCATGAAGATCTACCCGAGTGAGGCAAGTCCTTCATGGGCGACGGCCATGGTGGGATAGACAAGGTTGCTTCTTCGTGGACCCTTCGTGGGTGGAGCCCTCAGTGGAGTCGCGCAACCATTACCCTTCGTGGGTTGAAGTCTCCATCAACGTGGATGTACGATAGCACCACCTATCGGAACCACGCCAAAAATCTCCGTGTCAACATTGCGTTTGCTCCCTCAAACTCCTCCCTTTACCTTCATATGCAATATTTTTACTTTCTGCTGCTATACTCTTCGAATTGCATGTGTAGGTTGATTGCTTGACTTGTGCAAAGTTGCTAAAATCTGCCAAGAACTAAAATTGGGAAAATGCTAGATTTTTATTTGGTCAAGTAGTCTAATCACCCCCTCTAGACATACTTTCAATCCTACACTCCCATTGTTTCCCTGCAACACACATAAGGAAGATCTTGATCAGGTTAACTGAGAGTTGCCATACTATCAGTAGAATATGTATTGAGTACAGCCAAATTCAATTGGTGTGACATGCATAACAATACAAAATTGTACCCCCAGCAAATGAAAATCAAATTGCAGAACTAAACCAAACAGTTAAATGGACAGCAGACCAAATGAACCAAAATAGTTAACTGAGCACGACATTGCAGAATAGAAACATGTACTAGAAGATAAGACAGTTATCAAAACAAAGAATGCTTGAGAATAGTACTACGAAATGTAGCAATTGTTGGACCAAAGTGTTAACTGAACATTACATTTCAGAGGACCAATCTGTTAACTAAACATCATATTGCATAGTAACATTACAGAGGACAAATAACTAGAAGGCACTGGCGGTGGCCTCAAGAAAACATCACGAACTATATTTTAAAGTAGACAACCGCACGGCAGTGTCGATGGTGGCCTCGAAGATGAGGTGCTCCTCCAAGATCTGGCGGTCGACATGCATGTCAGCCATAGCGACCTCGTTCGCGCGTGCGGCCGCATGCTACTCAGCTCCATGTTCTACTGCGTGTAAAATGGGTGTGGGCGGCGCTTAATTAGAGGAGGGGGCAGTGATTTCGGTGGAAGGTGTTGCTTTGTCAGTCAGGGCATGTGGGATGGGAAAGAAGGAGGATGGTGTAGGTGGAGTGTGGATTACCTGACCATATCGACGAAACCACGCAGCAAGAAGAAGGGTCGACAACGAGGAGGCCGCGCAGCAAGAAGAAGGATCGCCGGTGAGGAGGCGGCGCTGCAAGAAGAAGGGTCGCCGGCGAGGAGGCGGTGCTGCAAGAAGAAGGGTCGCCGACGAGGGGGCTGAGCTGCCAGTAAGCAGCAGTGAAGGCTTGAACTTGGAAAGCAAGGAGGAACAGTGGAAATGTGGCTTTTGGTAGGAGGGAGGGGGCGGGGAGATAGATATTTCCGCGGTGGCAAAAAAATTCGCTCGGTGCCGCTAGAAACTGGCGCGCAAGTGTGGTTCAAGCGGCGGCGGTGACTGTAGACGACGAAGCTTCCTGCGTAAGCCAGACAAGAAAGTGCGCCAAGATATTTCATATCACATCCCACACGATTCTTTCTAGTAAACTGTTTATGGTATACCTGATTGTTTCAGTATGTTTTGAAAGACAAAATGGTGTTACGGAGGGAAAGGATGGTGTTTGAATTGCTAGAACATTTACGTATAGTGAACATGCAACTAGTACATGACTGTCGTGTTTAAATTTGGAATTATTCCGGGTTCGTTTGGCATTTTTATGCATTAATTGAGTTTCTAGGCATTTAATGTGCATAATTCAAATTTGAACTACAAGCACATGCTCCAATGCACCAAAGTTTGCTGAAAAATCACATGTGTGTCTTTGGGTGAATTTATAGGTCCCATGCAAGAAATGGGAATAAAATTCAAACATCTGGGCGTCGTGGCTCGGCCGGAAAGATTGAGAAAGTTGGTTTTTCAATACATGTAAATCCAAAACATGGCTGAAAATCATGAAACTTGGCATGGTCTCATGACATGGCACCAACATGCTGTGGTAATTTTTTTGGCCGAATTGGGACAAGCTTTGGTGTAAGCTTCTTGCAAACCGGAGCTTCCCTCAAGAAGGCTACTGGTTCCAAGAGGGAACGTGTCACCTCCGAACGGGACACATGCTCAAATTTACTGATGGTTATAAGTGTGGTACTATTCTCGGAAGGCGTAACGTGGGCACGTACACCTTCTCGGCTGCGTACGTGGCGTTTGCACCATAGGGTGCACCACAATAGGCAATGTCAGCACACGTCTTTTAATTAGAATGGGTGTGCCCATCTAGCGCACACATGTTGATCTATCTAACTGTTTCAGTTTGTTTTGGCTAATCGCAGACAGTTCATCCATGTGAAGTGTATGCCATCAATTGCAGACACTTTGATCTGGCTTACCCATTTCTGTTCCGTTGCCTAATCGCAAATAGTTAATCCTTCTGAATCGTATACCCTCAATCACACACACCTTGACCTGGCTGACCGTTTCTTTTGTGTTGCCTAATCACAAACAGTTCATCCGAGTGAACCATATGCTGTATATCGCACACACCTTCATCTGGCTGCCCGTTTCTTTTGTGTTGCCTAATCACAAACAGTTCATCTGAATGAACCGTATGCTCTATATCGCACACGCCTTCATCAGGCTGCCTGTTTCTTTTGTTCCGCCTCATTGCAAATAGTTTATTGGACTGAACTACATGCATTGGATCGCACACGCAACTAAAATCTGAACTGTGTTTGATGCATCCTCCATCACAAACATTTTCACCCTTTTTGACGGTTTTCACATAGCACCATTTGCGATTATGGCATCACACACAGTTTCTCGAAGGGTCTGTGATCGTAGTGTCGCATTAGCAGCATCCAGCCGTAGTGGATGTACATAAGAACGGAAACGTTTTTCCTGTATTGACTATGTGGGATGTACATAAGAACGGAAATGTATTCTTTGGGTTGACTGTGTGTGATATACATAAGAACAGAAATGTTTTTCTCGGATTCACCATGTGGGATGTACATACGAATAGAAACGATTGGGTTTCGATGCCTCGCCCGATCGCACACGAGCTCATTTTGCCCCAGCCAGTGTGCCAGGAGGGCCTATCCTCGATGATTTTTGGGTCGTGTGGGAAGGACCCCCTATCGCCCACACTCACTTGGCGACGGTTCCAAATGTCATTCCGGAAAGGGGTTAAAAACCATTTGTATAGCAGCGACGCATACCAGCGATGGAGCCAGATTAACCAGCGTATCTTTTTGTGCAGTTCCACTGAAATCAAACAATGTCTTGCGTAGCATGGTGGATTTCATATTTATTTGTTGCAAGGCCTTGAAGACATTGTCAGCTCCATTCAAGTACATAGTCCGGTGGCTCAAGGTGACGACAAATGATCAGAGAACCATTCGATGTATTATGCAAGATGAAGTATTATGGAGGACACGAACCATCTGAACATTTCGTGCAGTTCTACTAAAATCAAGCTGAGCATCCCGGTCTGCATAAATACAAAAAAAGTGTGATGAATATAATAGTGGTACTATTTGATTAAACATACTCTCACAACTATAATCATCTTAATTATATTAACAAGAAAAGATAGCAATACAATAGCTTCAATTTAATGTTTATTCAAAGCAATACAACAATATAATCAGAACGTAACAAAGCATGATCATGTGGATGAAGGCCAATACTGACCTCATTTGTTACAGCTGCATCGGCAACTGACTTGGTCATACCTTGCCTTGTGGAGTGAATTTTGCACTCCACATGATGTTTGTTGGGGAACGTAGTAGAATTTTAAAATTTTCTACGCATCACCAAGATCAATCTATGGAGTCATCTAGCAACGAGGGAGAGGGGAGTGCATCTACATACCCTTGTAGATCGCGCGCGGAAGCGTTCAAGAGAACGGGGTTGATGGAGTCGTACTCGTCGTGATCCAAATCACTGATGACCGAGCGCCGAACGGAGGGCACATACCTATTCAACACATGTACGGTTGGGAGAGACGTCTCCTCCTTCTTGATCCAGCAAGGGAAGGAGAGGTTGATGGAGATCCAGGAGCACGACGGCGTGGTGGTGGAAGTACCAGGATCCCGCAAGGGCTTCGCCAAGCGCAAGCGGGGAGGAAGAGGTGTCACGGGAGGGAGGGAGGCGCCAGGGACTTGGGTGTGGCTGCCCTCCCTCCCCTCCACTATATATAGGGGCCAGGGGGCGTCGGCCCCCTTGTAGATCCCATCTAGGGAGGGGCGGCAGCCTAAGGGGGGACTTGCCCCCCAAGTTTGGTGGGGCGCCCCCCACCCCAGGGTTTCCAACCCTAGACGCAGGAGGAGGCCCATGGGGGGCGCACCAGCCCACCAGGGGCTGGCTCCCTTGCCACTTCAGCCCATGGGGCCCTCCGGGATAGGTGGCCCCACCCGGTGGACCTCCGGGACCCTTCCGGTGGTCCCGATACAATACCGGTGACCCCCGAAACTTTCCCGGTGGCCGAAACTGGACTTCCTATATACAAATCTTTACCTCCGGACCATTCCGGAACTCCTCGTGACGTTCGGGATCTCATCCGGGACTCCGAACAACTTTCAGGTTACCGCATACTAATATCTCTACAACCCTAGCGTCACCGAACCTTAAGTGTGTAGACCCTATGGGTTCGGGAACCATGCAGACATGACCGAGACAACTCTCCGGCCAATAACCAACAGCGGGATCTGGATACCCATGTTGGCTCCCACATGTTCCACGATGATCTCATCGAATGAACCACGATGTCGAGGATTCAATCTATCCCGTATTCAATTCCCTTTGTCAATCGATACGTTACTTGCCCGAGATTCGATCGTCGGTATCCCAATACCTCATTCAATCTCGTTACCGGCAAGTCACTTTACTCGTTCCGTAACACATCATCCCATGACCAACCCTTAGTCACATGAGCTCATTACGATGATGTCTTACCGAGTGGGCCCAGAGATACATCTCTGTCATGCGGAGTGACAAATCCCAGTCTCGATTCGTGCCAACCCAACAGACACTTTCGGAGATACCCGTAGTGCACCTTTATAGTCACACAGTTACGTTGTGACGTTTGGCACACCCAAAGTATTCCTATAGTATCCGGGAGTCGCACAATCTCATGGTCTAAGGAAAGGATACTTGACATTAGAAAAGCTCTAGCAAACGAACTACACGATCTTGTGCTATGCTTAAGATTGGGTCTTGTCCATCACATCATTCTCCTAATGATGTGATCCCGTTATCAATGACATCTAATGTCCATAGTCAGGAAAACATGACTATCTATTGATCAATGAGCTAGTCAACTAGAGGCTCACTAGGGACATGTTGTGGTCTATGTATTCACACATGTATTACAATTTCCGGATAACACAATTATAGCATGAACAATAGACAATTATCATGAACAAGGAAATATAATAATAACCATTTTATTATTACCTCTAGGGCATATTTCCAACAGTCTCCCACTTGCACTAGAGTCAATAATCTAGTTACATTGTGATGAATCGAACACCCATAGAGTTTTGGTGTTGATCATGTTTTGCTCGAGGAAGAGGTTTAGTCAATGGATCTGCGGCATTTAGGTCCGTACGCACTTTACAAATATCTATGTCTCCATTTTGAACATTTTCACGAATGGAGTTGAAGTGACGCTTGATATGCCTGGTCTTCCTATGAAACCCGGGCTCCTTGGCAAGGGTAATAGTTCCAGTGTTGTCACAGAAGAGAGTCATCGGGCCCGACGCATTGGGAATAACTCCTAGGTCGGTAATGAACTCCTTCACCCAGATTGCTTCTTGTGCTGCCTCCGAGGCTGCCATGTACTCCGCTTCACATGTAGATCCCGCCACGGTGCTTTGCTTGCAACTACACCAGCTGACTGCCCCACCATTCAAAATATACACGTATCCGGTTTGTGACTTAGAGTCATCCAGATCTGTGTCGAAGCTAGCATCGATGTAACCCTTTACGACGAGCTCTTCGTCACCTCCATAGACGAGAAACATATCCTTAGTCCTTTTCAGGTACTTCAGGATATTCTTGACCACTGTCTAGTGTTCCATGCTGGGATTACTTTGGTACCTTCCTACCAAACTTACGGCAAGGTTTACATCAGGTCTGGTACACAGCATGGCATACATGATAGACCCTATGGCCGAGGCACAGGGGACGACACTCATCTTTTCTCTATCTTCTGCCATGGTCGGGCATTGAGCCGTGCTCAATCTCATACCTTGGAATACAGGCAAGAACCCCTTCTTGGCCTGATCCATATTGAACTTCTTCAATATCTTGTCAAGGTACGTACTTTGTGAACGACCAATGAGGTGTCTCGATCTATCTCTATAGATCTTGATGCCTAATATATAAGCAGCTTCTCCAAGGTCCTTCATTGAAAAACACTTGTTCAAGTAGGCCTTTATGCTTTCCAAGAATTCTATATCATTTCCCATCAATAGTATGTCATCCAGATATAATATGAGAAATGCTACAGAGCTCCCACTCACTTTCTTGTAAACACAGGCTTCTCCATAAGTCTGCGTAAACCCAAACACTTTGATCATCTCATCAAATCGAATGTTCCAACTCCGAGATGCTTGCACCAGCCCATAGATTGAGCGTTGGAGCTTGCACACCTTGTCAGCATTCTTAGGATCAACAAAACCTTTCGGCTGCATCATATACAATTCTTCCTTAAGGAAACCATTAAGGAATGCCGTTTTGACGTCCATATGCCATCTCTCATAATCATAGAATGCGGAAATTGCTAACATGATTCGGACGGACTTCAGCTTCGCTAAGGGTGAGAAAGTCTCATCGTAGTCAACCCCTTGAACTTGTCGATAACCCTTAGAGACAAGCCGAGCCTTATAGATGGTCACATTACCATCCGTGTCTGTCTTCTTCTTAAAGATCCATTTATTTTCTATGGCTCGCCGATCAACGGGCAAGTTAGTCAAAGTCCATACTTTGTTTTCATACATGGATCCTATCTCGGATTTCATGGCTTCCAGCCATTTGTCGGAATCTGGGCCCGCCATCGCTTCTTCATAGTTCGATGGTTCACCATTGTCTAACAACATGATTTCCAGGACAGGGTTGCCGTACCACTCTGGTGCAGAACGTGTCCTTGTGGACCTTCGAAGTTCAGTAGAAACTTAATCTGAAGTTTCATGATCATCATCATTAACTTCCTCCCTAGTCGGTGTAGGCACCTCAAGAACAATTTCTTGAGCTGCGCCACTCTCCGGTTCAAGAGGCAATACTTCATCAAGTTCTACTTTCCTCCCACCTACTTCTTTCGAGAGAAACTCTTTCTCTAGAAAGGATCCATTCTTGGCAACAAAGGTCTTCCCTTCAGATCTAAGGTAGAAGGTCTACCCAATAGTTTCTTTAGGGTACACTATGAAGACGCATTTTTTCTGATTTGGGTTCGAGCTTTTCAGGTTGAAGTTTCTTGACATAAGCATCGCATCCCCAAACTTTCAGAAACGATAGCTTAGGTTTCTTGCCAAACCACAATTCATACGGTGTCATCTCAATGGATTTCGACAGAGCCCTATTTAAAGTGAATGCGGCAGTCTCTATAGCATAACCCCAAAATGATAGCAGTAGATCGGTAAGAGACATCATTTACCATATCCAATAGGGTGCGATTACGACGTTCAGACACACCATTACACTGTGGTGTTCCAGGCGGCGTGAGTTGTGAAACTATTCCACATTTCCTTAAGTGCGTGCCAAATTCGTGACTCAAATATTCTCCCCCACGATCTGATCGTAAGAACTTGATTTTCCTGTCACGTTGATTCTCAACCACACTTTGAAATTCCTTGAACTTTTCAAAGGTCTCAGACTTGTGTTTCATTAAGTAGACATACCCATATATACTTAAGTCATCAGTGAGGGTGAGGACATAACGGTAGCCACCGCAAGCCTCAATGCTCATTGGACCGCACGCATCAGTATGTATGATTTCCAATAAGTTGGTTGCTCGCTCCATTGTTCCGGAGAACAGAGTCTTGGTCATTTTGCCCATGAGGCATGGTTCACACGTGTCAAATGATTCATAATCAAGAGACTCCAAAAGTCCATCTGCATGGAGTTTCTTCATGCGTTTGACACCAATGTGACCAAGGCGGCAGTGCCACAAGTATGTGGGACTATCATTATCAACCTTACATCTTTTGGCATTCACACTATGAATATGTGTAACATCACGTTTGAGATTAAATAAGAATAAACCATTGACCAGCGGGGCATGACCATAAAACATGTCTCTCATATAAATAGAACAACCATTATTCTCAGATTTAAATGAGAAGCCATCTCGCATTAAACGAGATCCAGATACAATGTTCATGCTCAAAACTGGTACTAAATAGCAATTATTGAGGTTTAAAACTAATCTCGTAGGTAAATGCAGAGGTAGCGTGCCGACGGCGATCACATCAACCTTGGAACTATTACCGACGCACATCGTCACCTCGTCCTTCGCCAGTCTCCGTTTATTCTGAAGTTCCTGTTTTGAGTTACAAATATGAGCAACTGCACTGGTATCAAATACCCAGGAGCTACTACGAGTGCTGTTTAGGTACACATCAATAACATGTATATCACATACACCTTTGGTATTGTCGGCCTTCTTTTACGCTAAGTACTTGGGGCAGTTCCACTTCCAGTGACCGTTTCCCTTGCAATAAAAGCACTCAGTCTCAGGCTTGGGTCCATTCTTTGACTTCTTCCCGGCAGCTTGCTTACCGGGCGCGGCAACTCCCTTGCCGTCCTTCTTGAAGTTCTTTTTACCCTTGCCTTTCTTGAACTTAGTTGTTTTATTCACCATCAACACTTGATGTTCCTTTTTGATTTCCACCTCCGCTGATTTCAGCATTGAATATACCTCGGAAATGGTCTTTTCCATCCCCTGCATATTGAAGTTCATCACAAAGCTCTTGTAGCTAGGTGGGAGCGACTGAAGGATTCTGTCAACGACCGCGTCATCCGGGAGATTAACGCCCAACTGAGACAAGCGGTTGTGCAACTGTCGGGGGTGTCTGATCCCTCGCACACCTATGGGGATCGGCGGACCGAGCCCCTTTTGGTTCGGCAGGGGGCGGTGGATGCACAAAGAATAGATCGAGGCGAAACACACGAGCGAGACGATCGGTTTACCCTGGTTCAGGCCGCACGGATGCGTAAAACCCTACTCCTGCTTTGGTGGTTGTATTGAGTTCTTGCTCGGCAGCGATGAGTGCTACAGTACACTCAAGCAGCTGGCAAGACCGAGCGTGAGAATGGCTGTCCCCCCTCCACTGTTGTGCATGGGCCTCCTTTTATATGTCTAAGGAGTCACCAACATGTGGCAATAGAGGTGAGGGTCAAAATGTAAAAGGGGTGGTAGTTGGCGCCACCGCCTGCTACAGTCACATCCTACCTAACCCTGACGGCAGGGGACAAAGGCATTAAATGCCTGTCTGTGTCGCTTAGACGGGGCGGAAAGGGACCGTCAGGGGCGCCACCGTTTGCCACGACGGCTCCTTGTCAGCGCCTGCTTGCCACCGCATGCCCCCGACTGCACAGCCTCCCGCCACATGCGCCAGGAATGGTCCCAGGGCGACATGTTGGTGGGTGAGCTGGAGCGCGGGCTACGGGGTAGTAGCTTGCCGCGGCAAGCGCCTTGCCGCGGATGTTGCCTTGTCGCGTCCGGGAGCTTGTCGCTCGCCGGGTCTTGTCGGGGTGCGTGGTGCGCCGCAGCGATCTTCTTGAGATGTTTTGGTTGGTCTTCCTGGCAAGCTCCTCTTGCCGGGGTCTTGTCTCCTTCCCGGCAAGCTCCTCTTGCCGGGGTCTCGTCTCCTTCCCGCAAGCTCCTCTTGCCGGGGTCTTGTCTCCTTCCCGGCAAGCTCCTCTTGCCGAGGCCTTGTTTTGCTCTTGGATACTTTGTTCTTGAATGGCTCCAAAGGAACCACGAAGGGTCTTGGCGGTCGCCCGGCAAGCCTTGCCACGGGTCGCTGCGACTGCCCGTGCACAAGTTCGGGGTACTAAGGTACCCCTACTTTAGTACACCGACAGGAGCCCCCGGGCCTGGGCCATACACGGTGCCGAGCGCTGTTGGGCCAGGCCCAAAACAGTGCACGGGCACGCGCGGCCTAGGGCACGCCATAACTCACTCCGCATCCACCGCGCCCTCCCCAAACGGCACGCGTCAAACACGGCATCATTGGAGAGACCGTGGGCGGTTTTCGAGGTGCCCACTCCCCATGATCACGGGGTGGGGAGAGGCCACCCCATCCGTCGCCTCAGTTCTACACGCCTGCCACGCGGCTCCCATGCACTTGGGGCCGCGGACGGCGAAGGCGGGAAACGGGGCCGTCGTGGGTCGAGGCAGCGGGCCGGCCCCAGCTCCCTGTCTTCCCACGTCTTGATTCGCTGAGCGGGGCGGCCGAGCCCCCACCTTGCTTCTTTATAAAGAGCGGGAGGGGAGGACGGACGCCTGCATTCTCCCATCTTCTCCTCCCTTCAGCTCCTGCTCCCCTTCCTCCCATTCGCCATGGAGAAAGGGAACCCAGGTCCTTCATCAGTGGCAGCGAGGGTTGCCGCCAGACAGCGCCTCCCTCCCTCTCCCGCACCCGTGGTGGCGGAGCCAGCCGCAAGGGGAAGAGGGAGGGGGCGAGGTCATGGACGAGGTCGAGGACGAGGCCGTGGCGCTCGGGGAAGAGGTGGACGAGGCGGCGCGTCGGCTTCGCCTCCGCCGACGGCTCTTCTTCCCGCGGTGGCTCATGCTGGGGACGACCCTTGCGAGTTCTTCGTCAGGCTGCGCCGGGCGCCTCGTCGTCGCCTCCGACTCCCAGATCCGTTTGCGGAAGTGGTGGAGTTGGACCCGCCCGAGACGCTGAGGCTACACATGAGGGGCTGTGGAATCAGCGGCACGCGAGTCCGCGTCGAATTCCCAGCCCCTGGTGTGATGTATCTTGGCCAAGGGTGGAAGACGTTCGCCCACATCCACAGCTTGACGTCGGGGCTCACCCTCCACTTTAAGTTGGTGGAGGGCGATCTCCTCTCCGTCAAGGTCTTCGGGTGCTTCGGCGTCCGGGCCCGGTGTTGCGTGCAGAGCTCCTCCGATAGCGAAGGCTCCTCCTCGAGCGAGAGTGACGAGGAGGGGAGCGACAGCGACGACGATGGGAGCGGGCGGCAGGATGGCGGGTCCGACTAGGTGTCGGGCGCCGCTCCGTGCGGCACCGGCAACCCCATCATCGGTGTCGCCGGCTCCTTGAACTTCCCGGGGGCGTCTCCTTGGGAGGCTGGTGTAGGGAGGCTGCGGAAGAGGAAGAGGGGCCGGCGGCAGGGCCGTCAGGTCGGAGTACGATGGCGTGGTGCCCTCGACAGCGTGCTGACGTCCTGCCACCTCGTCTTCGAGCCCTGCTTCCGATGCCGCCATCACCGTCCAGCCTTGACGGCCCCCGGGATGTTCTCTTGGTGTCTTCTGGCACCCGTAGTTCGCCTAGGCGCTCCTTTTGCCCTTCTCGCCTCCTTGACCTACCTCCTGAAGAGAGGGACAAGAAAACGATTACGGGCATCTTATCTTTTTAATTTGTAAGCCCTCGGGCCTTAGTTGCATTTAAAACTTGTAATCCTCTCTTTCATGTTTTTCATTCTCTATGGACTGTACCTATGTGGAATGTTTTAATGAAAAGGGGATGTTTGCCGGGTCATTTGTCTCGCGGGTAGAACCCACGCCAAGGAGCGAATCCTTGGTATCTTTCAGATAGACACTCCTTCCCCGGCAACAGGCCCTGCCGGGCTCCCACGTCGTTTGACCTTTCTCACGCTTTTGACGGAGGCAGGGACGAGGCGGGTGCGCCCCCCCTCGTTTCATCCCCTTTGCTGCCGCGACTATGACCAAAACTTGGCCCTAGGGCCCCAGGGCCCAGAGCTAAGGGAGCACGGTAGCTTCGGGAAGAAACGAGGTTTCATATTCCCAGTCCATAAGAGAATGCATGAAGAGGGATGAAAGACTTATCTGAGATTGCAGCCCCCGGCAACTCTGGCTTGCCGTGGGCGAACCTTGGTACTTGCAGCCCCCGGCAACACTGGCTTGCCGGGGTTCAGATGCCGGCACATCCTTCTTCTCCTTTTCGTCCTCAGGCGGTCCGGCAAGGATATGCAAGTCCTGCGAACCAAAGGAAACGAAAGACAGGCAAAGGGACGCACACTCGACCTCTAAGTTAGGGGTTAGCTGCTGTTAGGCACTATCAACCCTAACCGAGGACTCGACTCGACCTAGCATACATGCTGTAACTCTGGGCGCCAGCGCTTCATTTACTTGTGCTCAGGGTCTGCGCCTGGCTTTGTACAAAGGATTACATGCAACAGCGGCAAGACTTGTACAAAAGGGTGGTTGCCGGACAGGGTCCGACAACCGCGCCTTACGGGTAAAACATACGAAGAAGCTCGATATTCCAGGAATTGCTCATTGGTACGCCATCTTCGGTCTCCAGGCAGACAGCGCCAGGCCTGGTGACTCGTTTCACCCGGTAAGGGCCTTCCCACTTCAGCATCAACTTGTTGGAATTCTTGGCGGACTGAACGCGCCGAAGAACAAGGTCGCCTTCCTCGAGACTTCTGGCGTTAACTTTGCGGCTATGATAGCGGCGCAAAGCTTGCTGGTAGCGAGCGGCTCACACAGCAGCCTGAAGATGATCTTCCTCAAGGAGCAGCGCGTCATCTTGCCGCAGCAGCTCTTGCTCAAGCTCATCATAAGCGAGCACTCGAGGTGACCCGTATACGAGTTCCGTGGGGATAACTGCCTCCGCTCCATAGACTAGAGCGAAGGGTGTCTGTCCAATGGCTCGATTTGGCGTCTTCCTGATCGACCAAAGAACCACTGGCAGCTCCTCGATCCAGTTGCGTCCGCGCTTGTGCAGCCTGTCAAATGTTCTGGTCTTGAGCCCGCGCAGCACTTCAGCATTTGCCCTCTTCGCTTGACCGTTGCTTCTCGGATGAGCAACAGAAGCGAAGCAGACCTTGGCGCCAAGATCTTGGACATACTGCATGAAGGTGCGGCTCGTAAATTGTGTACCGTTGTCGGTAATTATCCTGTTAGGGATCCCGAAACGGCAAACAATCAACCTAAAGAATTTGATCGCGGACTGCGCCGTCACCTTCCTCACTGGTTCCACTTCCGGCCACTTTGTGAACTTGTCGATTGCAACGTACAAGTACTCAAAGCCCCCAACAGCTCGGGGGAAGGGGCCGAGGATGTCGAGCCCCCAGACCGAAAATGGCCAGGATAAAGGGATCGTCTGGAGAGCTTGAGCTGGTTGGTGTATCTGCTTGGAATGGAACTGGCACGCTTCACACTTGGTTACATGTGCAGTTGCATCCTGGAGGGCTGTCGGCCAGAAGAAGCCTTGCCGGAATGCTTTTCCGACAAGAGCTCTTGCGTCAATGTGGTGACCACATATGCCTCCGTGTATCTCTGCCAACAGCTTCTGTCCATCTTCCCGGGGAATACACTTCAATTTCACACCATTGAGTCTTCTTCTGTACAATGTGTCATCGACAAACTGGTACATACTAGACTGTCGGGCTACTCTTTCCGCTTCTTCTGGCTCTTCAGGAAGTTCTCCTGTCTGGAGGAAACGGACAATCTGCTGCGCCCATGTCGGAGCCTGTGGCTCGACAACAAGGACTAAAGGCACATCTACTGCTGCGGGAACGTCCGCTTCTATGGCAAGAGCCTGCGACTCTGCCGGAGCTTGACATTCCCCGGCAAGCTTGCTGGAGCAGAGCTTGCCGGGAGTGTTTGCTGCAACAGAACAAACCCTGGGGTTTGCCGGAGTAGACTACTCCTCAGTACTCTTGGCGTCGATCTTGGGGACCTTCTTGGCGACGGCTTCGGGAAGCTCTGCCGGAAGATAGTCGCCAGAAATCAACTTCCTCTTCTCGCTCTGTCCTGTTGATGGTGCTACGGATGGCTGAGTCAGCTTGAGCACAAAGGTCCCTGGTTCCACAGGTAACTTAAGTGCTGCGCACTTTGACAGGCCATCGGCAATGTCGTTCTCAGCTCTTGGAACATGTTCCATTTGCAGGCCATCAAAGCGCTCTTCCAGCTTCCTCACTTCATCAACGTAATCTTCCATCAACGGACTCTGGTAATCCTTGTTCACTTGGCGGACGACAAGCTGCGAGTCACCCCTGACAATGAGCTTCTTGATCCCAAGTTCTGCCGCAATCCTGAGACCGGCAAGCAAGCCCTCATACTCTGCAGTATTGTTTGTTGCTTGCTCCTTGGGAAAGTGCATCTGGATTATGTACTTGAGGTGCTCTCCGGTGGGTGCGACAAGCAGTACACCAGCACCGGCGCCTTGCAGTGAGAAGGCACCGTCAAAGTACATCAGCCACTCTTTGCTTGCTTCCTTGGCGGGGATGCTCGTCTCCGGAATTTCTTCGTCTGGAGTTGGCGTCCACTCTGCTATGAACTCTGCCAATGCTCTGCTCTGGATTGTTGATGTACTCTCAAACTTGAGGCCAAAGCTTGACAGTTCCAGTGCCCACTCGACAATCCTGCATGTTGCTTCTGGATTTCGCAATATCCTCTTCAGCGGAAAGCGAGTGACAACTGTAATCTCGTGTGCTTGGAAGTAATGGCGCAGCTTTCTCGAGGCCATGAGAAGGCCAAAAAGCAGCTTCTGCACACCAGAGTACCTTGACCTAGCCCCCTGTAAAAGGGAGCTGACAAAGTAGACTGGGCGCTGCACCATTTTCTTCTGTATCTCCTCTTGCATCTGCGCAGATCCTTGCTTCTCGGGACCAGAGCTTGTTGGGGAAGCCCCCTGCTTGTCGCTGGACGTGCTTGCCGCGGCTGCTGGCTCGTCGTCGGCCTCCCTTTCCGCTACTAACGCAACACTAACCACTTGATTGATTGCCGCTATGTACAGCAGCAACTTCTCTTGTGGTTTAGGCGCGACAAGTGTTGGAGTGGAGGACAGGTATCTCTTCAAGTCTTGCAGCGCAGCCTCCGCTTCCGGAGTCCATCTCATTGGACCTGCCTTTTTCAAAATTTTGAAAAACGGCAGGGCGCGCTCAGCAGACCGAGAGATAAACCTGCTGAGAGCAGCTACGCAGCCGGCAAGCTTCCGTACATCCTTGACGCGCCTTGGTGCTTCGATCTGCTCTATGGCCCTGATCTTGTTGGGGTTGGCTTCGATTCCCCGTTGAGACACAAAGAACCCGAGAAGCTTGCCGGAAGGGACTCCAAACACACACTTCTCGGGGTTGAGCTTGAGGTTGACCTTGCGCAGATTTGCAAAAGTCTCTTCTAAGTCTTGGATCAGAGTAGTCCTGTCTTTGCTTTTGACCACTATGTCATCCATGTAAGCTTCTACATTTCTGTGTATCTGCGGCTTCAAAGCAATGTGGACTACTCTGGCGAATGTTGAACCAGCATTCTTTAATCCGAAAGGCATCCGTACAAACCAGTACGTGCCACATGGAGTAATGAATGCGGTTTTCTCCTCATCCTCTTCTGCCATGAAGATCTAATGATATCCTAAATATGCGTCAAGGAATGAAAGCAGCTCGCATCCGGCTATGGAGTCAACAATCTGGTCAATGTGCGGCAAGGGAAATGGATCTTTGGGACATGCTTTATTAACATCAGTGAAGTCAATACAAAGCCTCCACTTCCCGTTTGCCTTGCACACTACAACCAGATTGGCCAACCACGTTGGATGGAGCACCCCTCTGACAAGGCCTGCTGCTTCCAACTTCTTGATCTCTTCTGCTATGAACTCTTGGCGCTCCACCGCCTGTTTCCTAACCTTCTGCTTGACGGGACGCGCATGAGGACAAACGGCAAGGTGGTGCTCAATTACCTTCCTGGGAACACCGGGGATGTCAGACGGTTGCCATGCAAACATGTCGACATTCGCCCGCAGGAAAGTAACGAGCGCGCTTTCCTATTTAGGGTCAAGCGTGGCAGTGATGGTGAAGGTACCCACAGTGCTGTCCTCCTTGGCGAGCACCTTCTTGGTAAGTGGTGGAGCTGCCATCGTCTTCTTACTCTTGCTAGTGGGGCTCCATGGTGCGTCCTCGACGGTAGCGCAGCACTCTGAGGAGGCGCGCTTGCCGAAGTAGGCACTAGAGCCCTTGTCGGACTTGGTCTTCTTGCCGGTGGAGCTCGATGGCGCGTCCTCAACGGCAGCACGGCACTCCAAAGAGGCGCGCTTGCCGGAGTGGGCACCAGAGCTCTTGTCGGACTTAGCCTTCTTCTTCTCCCCGGGAGCTTCAGCGGCAAGTGTCTCGCGGTCTGTCGCGGCAGCAGCTTCCCGGTAGATCCTGTCGGCGCAGATAAGGGCATCCTTCTTGTCGCCAGGGACAGAGATGATGCTTATCGGGCCTGGCATCTTGAGCATGTTGTATGCAAAGTGAGAGGCCGCCATGAACTTGGCGTGTGCGGGACGGCCAAGTATCCCATTGTAGGGCAATGGGAAATCGGCAACGTCGAAGGTGACCCTCTCAGTCCTGAAGTTGATCTCGCTGCCGAATGTTACCGGCAACGTGACTTTCCCTTTCGGCTTGCTCCTTCCCGGGTTAATTCCTTGGAATGTGCCGGTCTCTTCGAGCTCGCTGTCGGGGATCTAGAGTTTTTGGAGTACAGCGGAGGAGATCAGATTTAGGCCAGCCCCGCCGTCCACTAACATCTTGGTGACCTTGAGGTTGCGTATGGTTGGTGAAACCAACAGCGGCAAGCACCCGACCGCAGTTGTGCGATCAGGGTGGTCCTCAATGTCGAAGATGATAGGCGTGCTGGACCACTTCAGAAGCTTGCGTGCCTCAACAGGTGGCTCTGCCGCATTAACTTCCCAGAGCCACTGTTTGAGTTGGCGGTGGGAAGTATGCAGAGAAGCGCCACCGTCGACACACAAGACTTCCGTAGCCTTCTGAAACTCCTGCTCGTTGTTCTCAACATCATCCATGTCTTCGTCGTCGTCTTCGTCTTCGTCCTTGTCGCGGCCGCGGGGAGGTCTGTCTCCTTGCCGGTGCTTTGCCTTGCCGCGGCTTCCTCCCGGGCCAGCGCGCTTCTTGCCGGCTTCTCCACCGCCTCCTTGGGCTCTCTCCTTGTCGCGCCGCTCGTACTCAGCTTTTTGTTGCTGGACAAGCTGCTCGACCCTCTTGCAGTTTTGGAGGTCATGGCCCTTGGTGCGGTGGATCTTGTAGTACTGCTTGTCGGAGCTGCCCTGCTTGTCGGCGGCCGCCACAGCCTGGCAGTTGGCGCACGCGGCAACCTCCTTGCCGGAGCTTCCAACTTTGGCTTGCTTGGCGGGGCCGTCATCGCCGGACTACTCAACGACCAGTACCTCTTTGCCGCTCTTCGTCCTGTTGCGCATCCGGCTTTTCCTTGCCGGGGCGGCATCCTCGCTGTTAGATCCCCCTGCTCCAGCATCTTCTCCGGGGAGTTTCCTCCCTTCTTCAGCGCGTGCGCACTTGTCGGCCAGGGCGTACAGCTCGCTGACGTCCCTGATCCTGCTCATCGCCATCTCCCCCCGCATCCTGCGGTTACGCACGTTCTGATGTAACGCGCTAATAACCGCGGCAGGGTGGATGTCTGGGATGTTGCGCTGCACGCGGCTGAATCTCTGGATATACTTGCGCAGGGGTTCTCCTTCCTTCTGGGCAAGCAGGTGGAGGTCACTCTCTTGGCCATGTGGTTTGTGGCCGCCTGTAAAGGCGCCCACAAACTGATGGCACAAATCCGCCCAAGAGGATATGGAGTTATCCGGCAAGTGCATGAGCCAGGATCTGACTTCGGGCTTGAGCACGAGCGGGAAGTAGTTGGCAAGGACCTTGTCGTCTCGCCCCCGGCAGCCTGCACTGCAATGGTGTAGATGCTGAGGAACTCAGACGGGTGCGACTTGCCGTCGTACTTCTCCGGCACGTATGGCTTGAAATGCTTCTGGTTGGGCCACTGGACTTGCTGGAGCTCACGGGTGAACGCAGGACAACCTGCCGCGTACGGCAAGTTATCTGCTTCTCCGGGTGCGTGCACGTCAACAGAGGGCCCAGCGCGCAGGTCTGATTGACGCCGCGCTTCCCTTCTGCGCTCGATGCGTGTTCGAGCGTCTTCTTGCTGCCTCTCATGAAGAACTTGGTGTTGATCACGATGTGCTCGCGGATCTGACGACGCGGTGGAGTAGTTGTCGAGGTGGATCCGGTGAGTCGGCGATCTTGGCCTTCGGGGCGGAGAGTGCACAGTGGTTGCACCCTCGCCGGTCTTGTCGCCACCGGCTCACGCCTGGCTGACTTGCCGCGGCAGCGATGCACTCGGCTGCCGTGGGTTGTCGCTGTTGGCGAAGCCGATGAGGCTCTGGATAGTGGCCCTCCAGTCATCGATCTTCTCTGGCGCCGGAGGGTAGTCTAGGAGCAGCTGGGCACGCGCCAACGCTTCCGCTGGAGTGGCGGGCGGCGGCAGTGAACGGTGCGAGGAGCGAGATATGCTCGGACTTCTAACCGGGTTAGAAGGAGCAACATCTCGTCCAAGCGACCGCGCCACGCTCGCGCCACCAGTTTGGCGTGCATGCTGGTCTTGAGCACCCAGGTATCCGCTAGCTTGATCTTGGCCCAGCAGACGTATGGTACCGTGGGTACCATGACGCTGCTGGTCCCTCGCCTCCTGGGACGGGCGCGGTGCGTGTACGGACGCCGAGGTCTTGGAGTGCGCACGGTCGTTGTGGGAGGTGACCGCGCCGCCGACGTGTGGCGCGACCTGGTCCTTGGACCTGGCAGCGCCATGGGTCTCCCCGTCGGCGCCCGCTCTTCCGCCGGCGTCTACCCCACCAGCCGCGCGCCCCAGCGATGGTGGGTTCGGTGCAGACGGAGTAGCTACCTCCGAAGCCTTCTTCTTCGGCGGCATGTTGATGAAGATGATGAAGATTCAGCTCGTGCGAACGCCGGATCAGGTTCGCACAACCTCGACGCACCCCCTACCTGGCGCGCCAAAGATGTCGGGGTGGTCTGATCCCTCGCACACCTATGGGGATCGGCGGACCGAGCCCCTTTTGGTTTGGCAGGGGGCGGTGGATGCACAAAGAGCAGATCGAGGCGAAACACACGAGCGAGACGATCGGTTTACCCAGGTTCGGGCCGCACGGATGCGTAAAACCCTACTCCTGCTTTGTTGGTTGTATTGAGTTCTTGCTCGGGAGCGATGAGTGCTACAGTACACTCAAGCAGCTGGCGAGACCGAGCGTGAGAATGGCTGTCCCCCCTCCACTATTGCGCATGGGCCTCCTTTTATATGTCTAAGGGGTCACCGACATGTGGCAACAGAGGTGAGGGTAAAAATGTAAAAGGGGTGGTAGTTGGTGCCATCGCCTGCTACAGTCACATCCTACCTAACCCTGACGGCAGGGGACAAAGGCATTAAATGCCTGTCTGTGTCGCTTAGACGGGGCGGAAAGGGACCGTCAGGGGCGCCACCGTTTGCCACGATGGCTCCTTGTCAGCGCCTGCTTGCCACCGCATGCCCCCGACTGCACAGCCTCCCGCCACGTGCGCCAGGAATGGTCCCAGGGCGACTTGTTGGTGGGTGAGCTGGAGCGCGGGCTGCGGGGTAGTAGCTTGCCGCGGCAAGCGCCTTGCCGCGGATGTTGCCTTGTCGCGTCCGGGAGCTTGTCGCTCGCCGGGTCTTGTCGGGGCGCGTGGTGCGCCGCAGCGATCTTCTTGAGATGTTTTGGTTGGTCTTCCCGGCAAGCTCCTCTTGCCGGGGTCTTGTCTCCTTCCCGGCAAGCTCCTCTTGCCGGGGTCTCATCTACTTCCCGGCAAGCTCCTCTTGCCGGGGTCTTGTCTCCTTCCCGGCAAGCTCCTCTTGCCGAGGCCTTGTTTTGCTCTTGGATACTTTGTTCTTGAATGGCTCCAAAGGAACCACGGAGGGTCTTGGCGGTCACCCGGCAAGCCTTGCCGCGGGTCGCTGTGACTGCCCGTGCACAAGTTCGGGGTACTAAGGTACCCCTACTTTAGTACACCGACAGCAACCCAGACATTTTGAGTATGTGCTCGCTGACAGAACTGTTCTCCTCCATCTTACAACTGTAGAACTTGTCGGAGACTTCATATCTCCCGACCCGGGCATGAGCTTGGAAAACCATTTTCAGCTCTTGGAACATCTCATATGCTCCGTGTTGCTCAAAACGCTTTTGGAGCCCCGGTTCTAAGCTGTAAAGCATGCCGCACTGAACCAGGGAGTAATCATCACTACGCGTCTCCCAAGCGTTCATAACATCTTGTTCTGCAGGGAAAACATGTGCTTCACCTAGCGGTGCTTCAAGGACATATGCTTTCCTGGCAGCTATGAGGATAATCCTCAGGTTACGGACCTAGTCTATGTAGTTGCTGCCATCGTCTTTCAGCTTGGTTTTCTCTAGGAACGCGTTGAAGTTGAGGGCAACATTAGCGTGGACCATTTGATCTACAAGACATATTGTAAAGATTTTAGACTATGTTCATGATAATTAAGTTCATCTAATCAAATTATTTAATGAACTCCCACTCAGATAGACATCCCTCTAGTCATCTAAGTGATACATGATCTGAGTCCACTAGGCCTTTTCCGATCATCACATGAGACGGACTAGCCATCATCGGTGAACATTTTCATGTTGATCGTATCTTCTATACGACTCATGTTCGACCTTTCGGTCTTCCGTGTTCCGAGGCCATGTCTGTACATGCTAGGCTCGTCAAGTCAACCTAAGTGTATTGCGGGTGTAAATCTGGCTTACACCCGTTGTATGTGAACGTTAGAACCTATCACACCCGATCATCATGTGGTGCTTCGGAACAACGGACCTTAGCAACGGTGCACAATTAGGGGGAACACTTTCTTGAAATTATTGCGAGGGATCATCTTATTTATGCTACCGTCATTCTAAGCAAATAAGATGTAAAACATGATAAACATCGCATGCAATCAAATAGTGACATGATATGGCCAATATCATTTTGCTCCTTTTGATCTCCATCTTCGGGGTGCCATGATCATCGTCATCGCCGGCATGACACCATGATCTCCATCATCGTGTCTTCATGAAGTTGTCTCGTCAACTATTACTTCTACTACTATGGCTAACGGTTAGCGATAAAGTAAAGTAATTACATGACGTTTATGTTGACACGCATGTCATAAATAAATTAAGACAACTCCTATGGCTCCTGCCGGTTGTCATACTCAATGACATGCAAGTCGTGATTCCTATTACAAGAACATGATCAATCTCATACATCACATATATCATTCATCACATCCTTTTGGCCATATCACATCACACGGCATATGCTGCAAAAACAAGTTAGACGTCCTCTAATTGTTGTTGCAAGTTTTATGTGGCTGCTATAGGTTTCTAGCAATAACGTTTCTTACCTACGCCAAAACCACAACGTGATATGCCAATTTCTATTTACCCTTCATAAGAACCCTTTTCATCGAATCCGATCCGACTAAAGTGGGAGAGACAGACACCCGCTAGCCACCTTATGCAACTAGTGCATCTCAGTCGGTGGAACCAGTCTCACGTAAGCGTACGTGTAAGGTCGGTCCAGGCCGCTTCATCCCACGATGCCGCCGAATCAAGATAAGACTAGTAACGGCAAGTAAATTGACAAAATCAATGCCGACAACAACTTGTGTTCTACTCGTGCATAGAAACTACGCATAGACCTAGCTCTGATACCACTGTTGGGGAATGTAGCGGAATTTTAAAATTTTCTATGCATCACCAAGATCAATCTATGGAGTCATCTAGCAACGAGGGAGAAGGGAGTGCATCTACATACCCTTGTAGATCGCGAGCGGAAGCGTTCAAGAGAATGGGGTTGATGGAGTCGTACTCGTCGTGATCCAAATCACCGATGACCGAGCGCCGAACGGACGGCACCTCCGCGTTCAACACACGTAAGGTTGGGAGAGACATCTCCTCCTTCTTGATCCAGCAAGGGAAGGAGAGGTTGATGGAGATCCAGCAGCACGACGGCGTGGTGGTGGAAGTAGCAGGATCCCGGCAGGGCTTTGCCAAGCGCAAGCGGGGAGGAAGAGGTGTCACGGGAGGGAGGGAGGCACCAGGGACTTGGGTGCGGCTGTCCTTCCTCCCCTTAACTATATATAGGGGCCAGGGGGCGCCGTCCCCCTTGTAGATCCCATCTAGGGAGGGGCGGCGGCCTAAGGGGGGACTTGCCCCCAAGTTTGGTGGGGCGCCCCCCACCCCAGGGTTTCCAACCCTAGGCACAGGAGGAGGCCCATGGGGGGGGCGCACCAGCCCACCAGGGGCTGGTTCCCTTGCCACTTCAGCCCATGGGGCCCTCCGGGATAGGTGGACCCCCGGGACGCTTCCGGTGGTCCTGGTACAATATCGGTGACCTCCGAAACTTTCTCGGTGGCCGAAACTGTACTTCCTATATACAAATCTTTACCTCCGGACCATTCCGGAACTCCTCATGATGTTCGGGATCTCATCCGGGGCTCCGAACAACTTTTGGGTTACCACATACTAATATCTCTACAACCCTAGCGTCACCGAACCTTAAGTGTGTAGACCCTACGGGTTCGGGAACCATGCAGACATGACCGAGACAACTCTCTGGTCAATAACCAACAGCGGGATCTGGATACCCATGTTGGCTCCCACATGTTCTACGATGATCTCATCGGATGAACCACGATGTCGAGGATTCAATCAATCCCGTATTCAATTCCCTTTGTCAATCGGTACGTTACTTGCCCGAGATTCGATCGTCGGTATCCCAATACCTCGTTCAATCTCGTTACCGGCAAGTCACTTTACTCGTTCCATAACACATCATCCCGTGACCAACCCTTAGTCACATGAGCTCATTACGATGATGTCTTACCGAGTGCGCCCAGAGATACATCTCTGTCATGCGGAGTGACAAATCCTAGTCTCGATTCATGCCAACCCAACAGACACTTTTGGAGATACCCGTAGTGCACCTTTATAGTCACCCAATTACGTTGTGACGTTTGGCACACCCAAAGTATTCCTACAGTATCGGGGAGTCGCACAATCTCATGGTCTAAGGAAAGGATACTTGACATTAGAAAAGCTCTAGCAAACGAACTACACGATCTTGTGGTATGCTTAAGATTGGGTCTTGTCCATCACATCATTCTCCTAATGATGTGATCCCGTTATCAATGACATCTAATGTCCATAGTCAGGAAAACATGACTATCTGTTGATCAACGAGCTAGTCAACTAGAGGCTCACTAGGGACATGTTGTGGTCTATGTATTCACACATGTATTACGATTTCCGGATAACACAATTATAGCATGAACAATAGACAATTATCATGAACAAGGAAATATAATAATAACCATTTTATTATTGCCTCTAGGGCATATTTCCAACAATATTGAGTTGAGTTTTCCTTGGTCTGCAAAATAGTCATGTCACCACGTGTTGTCGACTTGAGTTTTGCTTGGTCTGCAGACTAGTCATGTCACCAGCACCTACTAATATTCTAAAGCTTCTCGATCATTCCTTCTATAATGTAGCGCAAATAGTGTCTGCTTCTTTCTACAAAGTGGAAAGACCAACTAGGACCAATAATGCAACATTTTGCCTTAAAAACATTGGCTCCTTTCGTGCAGTTCAACTAAAATCAAAGTCAGAATAGAACCAAGCAGAAGTTTTGACCTATATGCACTAATAGGTATGAAGGAAACAATTACTGGGAAATAACGGTTGATGACTTACACTCCTAGAAGAAAAAACATCTACCTTATCTTAATGGGAAACACAGCAGGGCAGTAGCAATTCTCAAACAGTGTGATTCATTCATATTAACTGAGACATTATCTTAACAAGACCTTGTTTCAACATGTATAAAGAACGACAAAGCAGAAAAGTACCATTCCTAAAAGAGTGCAAGTAATTCATATTAACAGACACATTATCTTAGCAATACCTTGGTTAAACATGTAGAAAGACCTACAAATCAGGATAGTACCATTTGTAAAACACTGTAACTGATATATAATAATAGAGACATTATCTCAACAATACATTTCTTAAACATGTACTCCCGCCGATGCCTAACAGAAATGGTACTCCCACCGATTTGTGGCAAGTGTTGCGGTTTTGAACTAAGATTCAGTAGTTAATTCTAAGAGTGGCATTGCTTAATTTTACCAGTGGCATTAGATTAAAAAAAAGCATAAACAGTTCTAGGGGAGAGTGGGCGCAACAGCACCATGTGCTTCCATCTACTTATAAAGGGGGTGATGCAGAGTTTGTAACAAAGCAACAAGCATCATGTCTGGGTTGGTCCCATTTTTGTTCACTTAATGGGAAAAGACAGCAATACAATAGCTTCAATCCAACATTTATTTAAAACAATACCACTACAAGTAGCACAACATCTCAAAGCACACTGCACAATCATGTGGATGAAGGCCGGTATGGACCTTTCATGAGGCAGACAAGATCAAATATGAATCTGCCAACACGAATACGAAATCCAATCTCGTTTTGTGTAGTTCAACTAAAACAAGCAAAGTTGTCGGTGTGACATTTAAGTTGAACTGCACAAAACACTCTTAAAACATAAGAGTTTTGTGTAATGAAGCAAACGGTCGCAACAACAATGAGTTGAATAGATATCCCTGTTTTCGAAGGTAAAAAAGAAATAATTACTGGCTAATAAAGGAGCATCTACCTTATCTTGATGGAAAGAAAGTAGGACAGTAGCATTTCTAAAATGGTTGTGTTGATCCATATTAACAGAGACAATCTCTTAAAATAACAGTTGTTAAAAATGTAATTTACTTTTAACAGTGGCATTGCTTCAATTTTCCAGCAACAATCTTAGATTAACAACAGCAAAATAGTTGTATGGGACAAGGGACATGCCAGCATCATGTGTGTACATGCGTATAAGTGGGTGATGCGGAGTATGTTGCCAACCAACATATCTACATTGGTCCCATATTTGTTCTCTTTGAACCTTTTTTCCTATGTGAGGGAAGCAAATCTAGTCCTGCACAAACTACCCGACCCCCCAGTTTCTTTCCTTTTCAACAAAGAGATCGGTTCCTTACAGATGTGTGTACTGGGTTACCCCCTTTTCCCTTTTCGTCCAACAAAGCAGTTGGATAGCTAGTCTATACTACTTTCCCTACCCCTTTCCTCATTGAACCACATCCTAGATTCATGCTCCACCCACCCCCTTCTTTCCTCTTTGAACCAAGACCTAGATTCGACTACAGAATCGAAAAAGATCTGCATGCAGCTAGAGCAATGACATTTTCAAAGAAAGTTATACCTTAGGGTTGTCGGGATGTGGCTAGGCGTGCGACGGGAGGCTGGATCTACCCACACTACATACGACAGCGAGGAAGAAGGGGTCGGAGGCCCTCCCGCACAGGCATTGGGTGAAAGAGAACAGCGCAGCCTGCAGTGGATTGCCTCCCTTGCCAAAGGTAACAGAGTGAACGTTGTACCTCCTCCCCTTCCCGGTGCGACGGGACCTAGACGGCTCCTTCACCAGCTATGAAGGGGGAGAGAGAGACAGAGGCCAATGCAGTCTTGTTTAGATCTGGTGAAGAGGTTGAGAGAATGTGAATAGAGCAAACCCTAGCAAAGCAACTCTTAGCCTCCAGCGCACGCGTGTGTGTGTGTGTAGTGCAGCGAGAGTGTGAAGAGTGCAAACCCTAGCGAACAAGCGATGAGGCTCCAGCTTATATACTACTCGTGTATAGTACTAATATATTGGAGTGGTTTTAGTTTTCTCTCCATAACAAACGTTTTAAATTGTGTAAGTACGAAACGAAACTCTTTATTTAACGTATGAGTGAAGAAAACTATACGATTAACTAACGATCCATGCATCTTGGTCGCACTTCCTACCCTTCATGTGTGGTACACTACCCTCCGTTAAGTGAACAACCACACACGCACCAAATTATCGGAAAGGTGTGAGAGTGTGTACAAATAAAGAATTTTAATTCAATTATCGGAAAGGCGTGAGAGTATGTACAGTTTGCCCTCTCTCAATAATTATGGTTTGTTGTGTTTGACCTAAACTCGGTCAAACTTTACAAAGTTTGACTTCAGTCAAATCTAATATGCAGAGTAAAAAAACGGTGGGGTACTACCTCCATCCGGGTTTTTATTCCACACCATGTTTTTAATCAAAGTTTGACCACATATTTAGTTAAAAGCTGGAATTACAGGTTAGCTGAAGACAAAGTTGTGAGAAGGCTTAGAAATCAATACAAAGCTTTTGCTCTTAGTACCAACGTCGATGCTTGTTTGAGGAAACATTTGGTTCATATCCAATTGTGTGATAAAATTGCACCAACGTAAATGACTTCTCCAAGATGAACTAATGAAGGATATCGTCTTTGTCGTAACAAGCAAAGAGCATTGATGAAGACAACCCGTTCTTCATTGAACATCGATCAGCTTCACCAACTGATGCAACCATGAGACGCAACCATGAGCATCAATAGCTCATCGTGGTGTGATGCATCATCAATTTTGGCATCATGTTTGGGTCAGACACCAATGAATTTTGATAATCCTCACCGTGGTTTGTTTCTTCTCGGTAATCATGCTCGAGAGAGGAAGAACTAAGCAACAATGGCCATCCAGTTTTGTGCAGTTCCACTAAAATTGAGGAAGACATGCCTGGGCATGGAAATACGCATCCCTGTTTGCAAAAATATAAAAAAAGATATTTTAGTACTTCCTCCGTCTCGGTTTACAGGGCATGCACGTTGTTCTAGGTTGAGAATTTAACTAGCTATATATGTATTATATGTGATGAAAACTATATGTTTAGAAACTACATCCGCTTGAGAATCCAATGATATACTTTTAGTGACATATAACTCATATATTTAGTTAGTCAAATGGATGACCTAGAACTACATGCACGCCCTATAAACTGAGACGAAGGGAGTAGTGTCGTTTCTTTGTTTTAGCAATGGAACAAGATTAAAAGTGGCATCTTAATTGTCAATAAGAATTGATGAAACGTACACAAAAAACTAGAAGCTTCATGATTATCCTGATGGGAACTAAAGCAGGATACCCGAAAAAAACTAAAGCTGGACAGAAACATTTATCCATGCCTCTACATGGGCATTGCTTCATTTGACCAGTGATAGGTTTAGATTAGCAGCAGAAAATAGGAACATATGGACAATGACCGCACGACCACCATGTACTTTTTGTCAAAAAATGTGTATAAATCCACCGATGCATAAATGATGAACCAAGACAACTTTTGGACTGTCCTCTCCTTTATAATAGTAAAAAAATAGGTGATGTTGGACCAGCTGACGAACCTTAGGTACTGTACATGGGGAGCTGGGGAGTAGTGGTATAGAAGAAAACCTGATTGCAGAGTACAATGAAGCATGAAATCCAAAAGAAGTTATACCTCAGGTGAGCGAGATGTGGCTTAGGCGAGCGGGCGGGATCTGCCCACGACGGCAGTGAACAATGGCGCAGAGGTCCTTCGTCCGCGCCGGCGCCGGCTGATACGTATCCATCGTATCTACTTTTCCAAACTCTTTTGCCCTTGTTTTGGACTCTAATTTGCATGATTTGAATGGAACTAACCCAGACTGACGCTATTTTCAGCAGAATTGCCATGGTGTTATTTTTGTGCAAAAATAAAGATTCTCAGAATGACCTGAAACTTCACGGAGAATATTTTTGGAATAAATAAAAAATGTTGGCGAAAGAATCAACCAGAGGCGACCCACCACCTGTCCACAAGGGTGGAGGGCGGGCCCACCCCCTAGGCGCACCCTCCTATCCAGTGGGTCCCATGAGGCTCCACCAACCTCAACTCCAACTCCATATATTCATGTTTGGGGAGAAAAAATTCTGAGAGAAGGATTCAACGTGTTTTACGATACGGAGCCATCGTCACCCCTTGTTCTTCATCGGGAGGTCAAATCTGGAGTCCTTTCGGGGCTCCGGAGAGGGGAAATCGTCGCCATCATCATCACCAACCTTCCTCCATCACCAATTTTCTGATGCTCACCGCCGTGCGTGAGTAATTCCATAGGCTTTCTGGACCGTGATGGGTTGGATGATATTTATGATGTAATCGAGTTAGTTTTGTTAGGGTTTGATCCCTAGTATCCACTATGTTCTAAGATTGATGTTGCTATGACTTTGCTATGGCTAATTCTTGTCACTAGGGCCCGAGTGCCATGACTTTGCTATGGATAATGCTTGTCACTTGATCGTATCTTGCAAATTATAGTCACCTACTATGTGTTATGATCCGGCAACCCCGGAGTGACAATAGACGGAACACTTCCCGGTGATGACCGTAGTTTGAGGAGTTCATGTATTCACTAAGTGCTAATGCTTTGTTCCGGTTCTCTATTAAAAGGAGGCCTTAATATCCCTTAGTTTCCAATAGGACCCCACTATTCCGAGAGGGTAGGACAAAAGATGTCATGCAAGTTCATTTCCATAAGCACATAGGACTATATACGGGATACATGCCTACATTATATTGATGAATTGGAGCTAGTTCTGTGTCACCCTATGTTATAACTATTGCATGATGAATGCCATCCACAATAATTATCCATCATTGATCCATTGCCTACGAGTTCATTTCATATTGATCTTCGCTAAGTTACTTTCCGTTACCACTGTCACGATTGCTACAAAACTGCTACTCTTACTTTTGCCACTGTTATCGTTATGTCCATACTACTTTGCTACTAAATATTTTGCTGCAGATATTAAGTCTTTCAGGTGTGGTTGAATTCAAAACTCAGCTACTAATACTTGAGAATATTCTTTGGCTCCCCTTGTGTCAAATCAATAAATTTGGGTTGAATACTCTACCCTCGAAAACTTTTGCAATCCCCTATACTTGCGGGTTATCAAGACCTTTTTTGGCACCGTTGCCGGGGAGCATAGCTCTATTCTCTGAGTCACTTGGGATTTATATTTGTTGATCACTATGAGGAATTTGAAAGATCAAAGAACCAAGATTTTTTCCCTCAACTACGAGGGGAGGTAAGGAACTGCCATCTAGCTCTGCACTCGATTCACCTTCTATTTTGAGTAAACTTGTGACACCTACACCTGCTATTGATTTCGATATGTCGCATGTTGTTGATGATTCCACTTCTACTATGCATGATGCTTATGATGAAACTACTTCTTTGCTTGATAATACTATGCGACTAGGTGAATTTCTTGATGAACAACTTGCTAGGGTTAGAGAGAATGAAATCTACTAAAATTGATGATATTATTGAAACTGAATATTATGATTCTCCCCCTAGATATGAATTGCCAGTTGTACCTGAGGGTTGTATTATGGATGAGGAAACTTCTAGAGACTTTCTTGCTTGTAATGATAGCGAGGATCTTAAGAAACTGTTGGCTAAGCTGAAAGAAAAATCTCTGAATGCTAGAATGCAATATGATCCTAAGTTTGCTACTTCACCTATCTTTGTTACTAATAAGGATTATGAATTCTCTATCGATCTTGAGTTAATTAGTTTGGTTGAATCTGATCCTTTCTATGGTTATGAATCGGAAACTGTTGTGGCACATCTTACTAAATTGAATGATATAGCCACCCTATTTCCTCATGAGGAAAAATCACTATTAAAGTATTCTAAAGTTGTTTCCTTTCTCATTAAAGGGTGATGCTAAGTTATGGTTTAATTCTCTAGCTCCTGGTTGTGTGCCTAGCCCCCAGGATATGATATATTACTTCTCTGAAAAATATTTTCCTGCTCATAAGAAACAAGCTGCCTTACGGGAAATATTTAACTTTATGCAAATTGAAGAAGAGAGTCTCCCACAAGCTTGGGGGAATTCTCCAATTACTTAATGCTTTGCCTAATCATCTTCTCAAGAAAAATGAAATATACTTGATATCTTTTATAATGGACTAACTGATGCTTCCACAGACCACCTGGATAGTTGTGTTGGTTGTGTTTTCAGGGAATGAACCGTTGACCAAGCTGAATTGTTATTGAATAATATATTGAGTATTGATAATGATTGGACACTTCTTGAACCAACTCCTAAGCCAACTCCGAAGAAAAGGGTATTCTATTTCTCAGTCCTGAAGATATGCAAGAGGCAAAGAAATCTATGGAACAAAAAGGTATCAAAGCTGAAGATGTTAAGAATCTACCACCTATTGAAGAAATACATGGTCTTGATAACCCGACACAGGTAGTAGAGGTAAACTCTCTCCATAGATTTGATTAAGGTGATATTCCTCATAGTAAGTCTGCTAGTCAATGCTTGGATGAGTTTGATAATTTTATTGTTAAACAAGAAAACTTCAATGCTTATGTTAGTAGACAATTGAAATATAATGCTTACATGCTTGACCACTTGGGTATTATATGAGTAGAACTGTTAATGATCTTAAGCTTATTAGTAAACATGCTTCCATGGTTACAACTCAAGTAGAATAAGTACTTAAAGCTCAGGATGATTTGCTTAATGAGTTGAATAGTAAGAACAATGATAATGTTGTTAGGGTTATGACTAGAGGTGGTAAAATGACCCAGGAACTTCGTATCCTGAGGACCATCCTAAGAGAGTTGAGCAAAATTCTTAGAGAACTAATACTGATGCACCTAGTCCTTCTAATAAAAAGAAAAAGAAAATTGATAGGACTTTGCATGCTTCAAGTGAACATGTTATAGACACACCTAAGAATCCCAATGATATTTCTATTTCTGATGCTGAGACACAATCTGGTGATGAACATGAACCCAGTGATAATGTTAATAATGATGTTCATGTTGATGCTCAACCTAGTAATGATAATGATGTAGAGATTGAACCCGTTGTTGATCTTGACAACCCACAATCAAAGAATCAACGTTATGATAAGAGAGACTTTGTTGCTAGAAAACATGGTACAGAAAGAGAACCATGGGTTCAGAAACCCATGCCCTTTCTTCCTAAGCCATCCAAGAAAAAGGATGATGAGGATGTTGAGCGCTTTGCTGAAATAATTAGACCTATCTTTTTGCGTATGCGTTTGACTGATATGCTTAAAATGCCTCCTTATGCTAAATATATGAAAGATATTGTTACTAATAAAAGAAAGATACCTGAAGATGAAATTTCCACCATGCTTGCTAATTAACCCATACTTTTAAGGGTGCAATACCAAAAAAACTTGGAGATCCAGGAGTACCAACTATACCATGCTCCATTAAAAGAAACTATGTTAAAACTACTTTATGTGATCTTGGAGCCGGTGTTAGTGTTATGCCTTTCTCTTTATATTGTAGACTTGAATTGAATGAGTTGACACCTACTGAAATGTCTTTGCAAATGGATGATAAATCAACTGCTATACCCATCGGTATTTGCGAGGATGTGCCTGTTGTGGTTGCAAACGTTACTATCTTAACGGACTTTGTTATTCTTGATATTCCCGAGGACGACAGTATGTCAATCATCCTTGGTAGACCCTTTTTGAATACTGCAGGGGCTGTTATTGATTGCAACAAAGGCAATGTCACTTTTCATTTTTAATGGTAATGAGCATATGGTACACTTTCCGAAGAAACAACCTCAAGTTCATAGTGTCAATTCTATTGGAAAAATTTCAACTATTACTATTGGAGGTTTTGAATACCCTCTTCCTACGTTAAAAAGGAATATGATATTCTTATTGTTGGGAATATGCATATCCCCGTTGAGGTAATCCAGTGTTATTCGAAAGTTCTCCGGTTTCACGTCATTCAGAAGAAGTTTCTTAATAAGACTTGATCAACCTTATTAATGGACTCCTGTTGGTGAGCATGAGATGGATGAATTTAGAAGGCACAACTTTATGTATCCACCTTTTACTTTCTGTTCTTTAGATTAAATAAAACAAAAATAGTATTTTCTGTCTATTTTCTGAATTATCCGTGCAATAAAAATGTCCTGAAAATAAAAGTTCTCCAAATGCCCTGCAAATTTAGTATGACTTTTTATAGAATATTTGAGAATTTCTGGCACTGAGAACACACTAGGAGGCTTCACCAGTGGGCTCAGGGGTGGAGGGTGCGCCCTACCCCCTAGGCGCGCCCCTTGTCTTGTGGGTCCCACATAGGTTCCCTCCACTTATTCCAGCACCCATCCACTTCGTCTTCGTCCAGAAAAAATCATCCCGTAGCTCAAACTCGTGTTCTTGCTCATTTTGTTGCCATTTTCGATCTCCTTGTGCAAATCTCCATTTGCAAAACTACTTTGGGGGATTGTTCTTCGGTATGTGTCGGATTTCGGGTTCCGGCAGACCCTTAAGGTTCGAACACTGGGGTGCGCACGGAAATCGCACCTTCTACCTCCCCGTCTCGCAAAGATCTAAACTACTAAAAGGATCACACAAGAGACACAAGATTTATACTGGTTCGGGCCACCATTGTGGTGTAATACCCTACTCCAGTGTGTGGTGGATGGATTGCCTCTTGGGGCTGATGACAAAGAACAATACAAGGAAGAACAGCCTCGCGAGGGTCTGTTCTTGGCTGGGGCAACGAACTACTGGGAGGAGTTCGGTCACCTTCTCTCTCTCTCTCTCTCTCTCTCTCTCTACTTGCTAGTCGGGCCAACTAACTCTGTGAACCGAATCCCTTCCAAGACTAGCCGATCGAACCCACTGATCGAACCCCTTGCTACGTTGGTGGCCGGTCCTATTTATAGGGGCCCTGGTCCTCTTCCCAAATATCGAGCGGGAAGGGAGCCAACAATGGTGGGCTAATTTGAAGGGGGACAACAAGTACTCTTATCCTGACTAAAGGTGGTCTTCGCCTGCAAAAGACTCTGCGGTGACGCCGTGCGGGGCTCCACGGTGACCTCCGTCTCGTATTCCGCTTGGTCCTGGTCTCGTTGCACCAAAATGGCAACCTTTGCCTGATGCCTCGGTACTCCGCGGCTGCGCTTGCCCCCTTTGCACCAAAGAGGAAAGAAGGACGCTGCGCGCGCTGGCGCCCGCCTGGCACCCTCGATCGTCATGGCTTGCGTCACGGGCACCTCGCGAGGTACACCGCCTTGGTATCTCCGTCTCCTCGCGAGCTAGCCTGATGAGGCTGCGCCTGAGGATGCGCCGTGTCGTCCGCCTCGCGAGGCTTGGCCCCTCGCGAGGGTCTTGAGTCTTGTGCTTGATGAAGATGGGCCATGTTGGGACCCCATTTGAGCCACGCCGCAGGCCGCAGGCAGGCAAGTCTGGGGACCCCCGTTCCCAGAACGCCGACAGTAGCCCCCGGGCCCAAGGCACGCATGGGCTTGGCTGTGCCGAGAGGCGAAAGGCAAGGGCGAAGCGCCGCGGGCCCTAACAACCTGCGGCCTTGGGCGCCGCGTGGCGGTTGATGGGACGTGGGCGACTCCACTTCCCCACGACGCCTCGGTGATCGCGTGAGTTGGACAAGTCCCTGCATGCAAATCGTGTCATGATTACCTATGTTCGTGGAGGCCGGCGGTTGGCCTTCGCCGGCTATAAGTACTGTACGGCGCGTGCCCTTCCAGTCCATTCCTCCTGGCTTCTCGTTCTTCCCGATCCTTGCTCCGCCTTGGTGTGATGGCTCCATCGAGGAGGTACTCGGCTGCGAAGAAGGGGAAGGCCCTCGAGAGGCGCCAGACCCGCTCCTGCCGAAGAAATGGCTCGCCCTTTGCAGCCGGGGCGAGGAAGACCGGAAGGTGGAGCCGAGGCCCCGGTGCGAGCGGGCTCCGCCGGGGTTCCCGCTTCCTTTCTACGCCCCAGCCGAGGGCCCCGAGGGTGTCGATGCTGATCTCCGTGGCCGGCGCCGTTGTAGGCGCCGTCAGGTTACGAAGGCGTGGGTTGCTCCTCCCGGAGTCCATGCCGAGGGCTCCTCCCACGAGTTCGTGCTCCACGTCGTCGTTCCTCTTCAGTCCTGGATCCGTCTGCCTCCCTTCTTCGCCTCCGTCGTCCCTCCAGGAGGGCCTCTGGAGCTCTGGCTGCAGCACGCCGACTGCAGCGCCCTCAAGACCGAGGCTGAGGTCGTGGTCGCTGCCCCGGACGAGGTTTACTTGTCCCGCGGCTGGAGAGAAATCGCCCGGGTTTGCAAGGAGAGGGGCGTCTTCGCGGTCCATCTGGAGTACGATGCCGCTGTAGTGATGTCCTTCAAGGTCTTCGACGCGATCGGGCGCCGGCTGGAGTGTTGCCACGGGAGAGGTGGCCAGGACCTTGCCCTGGTGAGGGCTAGGCCCGTCGACCGCTCCCTTGCCAAAGGCGCCGGGGGGTCCAGCGACACCAGCGAGATCTTCGTGACTCCGGAGACGAGCGACGACAGCTACGAGCCCCCGAGCCGGCGCCGCTCCCGGAGCTGGGCGGGCTCGTCAGGCCGTCGCCGGCCCTGATCTGGATGGGGTTGGCGCCGGCGCGTGACGGCCCACTGTTGATGATGGCATCTTCTGCAAGAGCCCGTGTAGTTAGCACTCCTTAGGATCCGTTCCCTGCGAGGAATCAAAATGCACCCCACGGGGGCTTGTAAGGTGTATGTAGTCCCGTTTGTTAATATATGGCCTTCGCTATGGATTTGTGTGAGTCGCTGATTCCGTCACAGCTTAGTTCTCCCTTTCGAACCTCGCGAGGGCTTGGTGCTCTATGCTGACAGGTCCCAGTCCCAAGGCGGCGTCAGCCGTCGTTGGTATGCCAGGTCGCGATGCCGTGGTCAAGGCCAGGAGGTGAGCGACCCGGGGTCCGGTAAGAGCCCCTGAGTCACGATGCTCAGGAGGTCCCCTTTGGCGCCCAAGCAGCCGTTGCTTTGATGAGAAAGGGAAGCAACGTTGCTAGTACGGAATTGCTTTAGGTGCGGGGGTAGTGCCACGGTAGCCAGCGCTGTGGGAGGTGACTTATCTCGAGAGTCGGGGATTATTCCTGGTGCGCCGTCGGGTTCGCGCGTCGGTAGGAGCGGAATCGCTCGGCAAGGTCCTCGCAAGCCCCTCCCCCCTCGCCTCTGCTCCCCTTTCTGCTCTACGTCCTCGGGTCCCGGCCCTCGAGCTTGTCTCAGCCGTCGCTGGTATGCCAGGTCGCGATGCCATGGACAAGGCCAGAGGGTGGGGGCTGGAGAGCCAGTAAGAGCCCTGAGTCGCGATGCTCAGGCACCCCCCCTTTAACGTGCAAGCGGTTTGCGCGGGCGAGGGCGAAGGGAACCTCGTGAGGGCCTTGGCTAGCGCAGTCCCCTCCAAGGATCCTGCAGGTTCATCACAGAAAGAAGATGGGGTTGCCATGGCAGCCATTAGTCGATCGTTAGTCGCTCAAGAGCTCGCTGGTTGGAGTGGGTAAGGTGTATCTGGGTACCCGTGAGCCAGCGCGGGACTCACGAGGCCCTACCTCTAGGCGGGTTGCGCCTGGCGCTAGGCCGTATCTTGAGATGTGTCCCTGCAAAATTAGGTTAGATGCCGGTACTCTACATCCTCGGGTCCCGGCCCTCGAGCTTGTCTCAGCCGTCGCTGGTATGCCAGGTCGCGATGCCATGGACAAGGCCAGAGGGTGAGGCTGGAGAGCCAATAAGAGCCCTGAGTTGCGATGCTCAGGCACCCCCCTTTAATGTGCAAGTGGCCGACATGGAGAAGAAAGGATGCCGTGGACAGGCACCATGCAGCTAAGCATGCTAGGCGATGCATAATTGGAAATAAACGCGAGTGAGATACACGCCGCTGGGTCTGGCCCGAACGGCTTGGGGATGATGCAGCCCGAGGGGCGCCCCCAACAAGGCAAGCTAACGACCGAAAGATAAAAGAGGATACATGCCGCAGGGACGGACCCACGCGGCCTGGGAGTGATGCAACCCTGGGAGGGTGCTCCCAGCCGGGAATGAAACTTGGAAGATGTCAGCTGAGGATGTCGTCGGCGAAGTGGCGCTGGTGCAGCAGACTCAGTGGGCTGCGGAAGCTGATCCTCACGAGCCCCCAGGCCCCGGGGCCTCGGGAGGCTCCGGAGGCACTTGTGACTCCTCGCGAGCTGACTTCATCTCCGCCAAGGCCGCGGAATCCCTGTCTTCCTGATCTTCCATGATGCCCCTTATGAGGCGCTGGTACGCCGCAGCCATGCTCGGCAGGCCATGAGGCATGCGAACATAGCTGTGGGGCGGACCCCCGCAGCGCGCCACTTGTGAGGGCCAGAGACGCTCCGTCGTGGCGATCTGATTGAGCCCTGGTACGTCGATGCAGACGCACAGCCCACCATCCTCGCCTGGATGTGGGGCCTCGGCTGGTAGACGGCGGCAACCTCTCATGGTCCTTGTCTCCTATAGTTCTTGAATGGCCTTGTCAACGAACTCCTGCTGGTCTAACCTTCGTCGCCTGGCTCCTTCTCGGGGGAAACGTGCTTCGAAGCATGCCTCCACATGTTGCCCAAGCGCCTCCCTCGTGACCCTGGCTAGGTCGGTGGCCCTCCAGGTGAGAGCCCCCGAGCCCTGCCTGAGGAGGGCGCCGGGCGCGCTTCCCTATGCGATGGAAGGAGGGTCCCCTGGGCAGACACGGGCAATGAAGGGCCTGCCTCCTGAGGGGCCGAGCCTGACGACGTCTTCTTCTTCTTGGGGGTAGTCTCAGGAAGCCTCCTGCTTCCGCGATCTGGGTCTTCTAGCGACGCGGCCTGATAGGCTCGCTCCAGGGAACACACTGCATCCTTCTCTTCACAGGGCACCGTGATGACGCCGCCACTTCCTGGCATCTTGAGGATGTTGTAGCCGTGGTGAGTCGCAGCCATGAACTTGGCCAGCGCTGGGTACCCGAGGATGGCGTTGTACGGTAGGCGGATGTGGGCGACGTCGAAGTCGATGAGCTCGGTGCGGTAGTTGCTGCGAGCCCCGAAGGTGACAGGGAGGCGGACCTGCCCGATCGGGACTGTGGAACTGTTGGTGATCCCGGAGAAAGGCTTGGTCGGCTGAAGCTGGTCATAGGGCACTTGGAGGTTGTTGAACGTTTCAACGGACAGGACATGGAGCCCTGCCCCGCCATCGATGAGGGTCTTGGTGACCAGCACGTTGCTGATGACTGGGGAGCAGAGCATCGGGAGGACTCCGGTCGTGGCTGTGCACTTGAGCTGGTCTGCCGAGCTGAACGTGATGGCGCACGCCGACTACCTGAGGGGGCGCGTTGCTTCGAGCTTGGGGAGAACACCATTCACTTCGCGGGCAAACTGCTTGAAGATACGTTGAGAGGCTGGGGCTTGAGCTCCGCCTAGGATGAAGGCGATTGCGCGCGGCTCTTGGAAGCCCCCAGCCCCCTCGTCTTGATGGCGGTCCTCGTTCCTCCTTGGCTGAGGCGGCAGCAGAGGTAGGCCTGCATTGCCATGAGGGCGATCCTCACGAGGCTGATCCCTCCAGTCTCCCTCACAAGGCAGGTCCTGCCAGCGGTCCTCGCGAGGCTGGTCACGCCACCCCGGGGCACGGGCCCCGATATTCCCAGCGTCCTGGGTTTCTTCCGCCTCCTCGGCCGTAGCCCCGGTCAGCATAGTCAGGGTGACGGCCGGTCCTCCCTTCTCGCACGGCGCGGAGTTCTTGACATTCGTTGGTGTTGTGGGTGTGGAAGTCATGGTACACACAGTACCGGCTGCCTCTGGAGGGTTCGGGCAGATCCTTGCCCCGCTTTGTGTCTGGTTCTGCCGCGAGTACGGCAGCCCCCTTACGCTTCGCGTCCTTGGCCTTGGGCTTCTTCTCTTCTGGGTCCGCGGCAGGCAGCTCGAGGAGGGAGAGACGTCCCTCCTCAGACCTGGCGCACTTGTTCGCCAAGTTGAACAGCTCCAGGTAGGTGCAGAGGTCTTCGTGCATCGCCAGCTCCTCCTTCATCTTGACGTCGCGGACGCCGTCGGAGAAGGCAGAGATGATGGCCTCCTCGGACACCTTGGGGATCTTGAGGCGCGCGCTGTTGAAGCGTTGGATGTACTTTTGCAGGGTCTCTCCGGGTTGTTGCTTGATGTGGCGCATGTCGCTCACGGCGGGCGGCCGGCCGCGAGTACCTTGGAAGTTGGCGATGAAGCGGGCGCGCATCTGGTCCCAGGAGGAGATCGTGCCTGGAGCCAGATTCAGGAGCCAGGTTCGAGCTCCTTCCTTGAGCGCCATGGGGAACCAGTTCGCCATGACCTTTTCATCCCCGCCGGCAGCCTTGATGCCCAGCTCATAGAGCTGGAGGAACTCCGTGGGATCGGTCGTGCCGTCGTAGCGAGGAGGCAGGTCAGGCTTGAACTTGCCGGGCCACGCGACACTGCGCAGCTCAGTGGTGTAGGCGTGGCAGCCGGCGGTGGCCACAAAAGGCTTCAGTTGGTGGAGAGCTTGGTCTTGAGGGTTCCCACGCACTGCAGCTAGGAGCAGGGCGGGGTCTTGGCGCACCGGAGCTGGAGCAGGGTCACGGCGAGCTGGAGCAGGGAGCGCCCTGGCAGCCCCTTGCGGGCGAGGGACTTCTTGGCAGCTCCGTTCTTGCTGCACTAGCGTCTGCCATCCGGAGACCATGTAGAAGGGCCTCATATTCGGCTGCGTTGTTGGAGTCCGTATACATTATCTGTAGTACGTATTGAACGGTATATCCTGTTGGGGACGTCAAAATGACGCCAGCCCCCAGACTAGCCAACATTTTGGAGCCGTCGAAGTGCATGATCCAGTTTGAATATGTGACGTACTCCTTAGGGAGTTCGGCTTCCGTCCACTCGGCAATGAAGTCAGCCAATACTTGCGACTTAATAGCTCGCCGTGGCTTGTAAGTTATGTTGAACGAGAGGAGCTCAATGGCCCATTTGGCAATCCATCCGTCCCGTCGCGGTTGTTTATAATATCGTTAAGTGGTACTTCCGAGGCTACCGTTATCGAACACTCTTGAAAGTAGTGTCGCAGCTTCCGGGATGCCATAAATACCGCATACACTATCTTTTGATAATGCGGGTACCGTGATTTGCATGGAGTAAGGACAATGGACACATAGTAAACCGGCTTTTGAAGGGGGAATTTGTGTCCGTCCACTTCTCGCTCGACGACGAGCACTGCGCTTACTACTTGATGAGTTGCCGCAATGTATAATAGCATTGGTTCGCCAATGTTTGGCGCGGCCAGGACTGGGTTTGTTGTCAATATGGCTTTTATTTCGTTGAGTCCAGCCGTGGCGGCATCCGTCCACTCAAAGTGTTCGGTGCACCGGAGGAGGCGATAAAGGGGTAATGCCTTTTCTCCCAAGCGGGAGATAAAGCGGCTTAGAGCCGCTACGCATCCGGTTAATTTTTGTATATGTTTGAGGTCTGTTGGGGTAGCCAACTGTGACAACGCTCGGATTTTGGCCGGATTAGCTTCAATACCTCTACTGGAGACAATGAATCCCAGGAGCTTTCCGGCTGGTACGCCAAAAACGCATTTTTCCGGGTTGAGCTTGATGTCATATGTTCGGAGGTTATCGAATGTGAGCCTCAAGTCGTCTACTAGAGATTCGACATGCTTGGTTTTGATGACCACGTCATCTACGTATGCCTCCACTGTTTTGCCGATCTGGTTTGCCAGACATGTCTGAATCATGCGCTGATATGTCGCGCCGACGTTTTTGAGCCCGAAGGGCATTGTGTTGAAGCAGAATGGGCCGTATAGTGTGATGAATGCCGTTGCGACTTGGTCTGGCTCTGCCATTTTAATTTGATGGTAGCCGGAGTATGTGTCGAGGAAACACAATGACTCGTGTCCTGCGGTAGCATCGATGATTTGATCGATGCGGGGGAGGGGAAAGGGATCCTTTGGGCAGGCCTTGTTAAGGTCCTTAAAATCGACGCACAAGCGCTAGGATTTGTCCTTCTTTGGTACCATCACCAGGTTTTATAGCCAGTCCGGATGTTTTATATCTCTGATGAATCCGGCCTCCAATAGCTTGGCTAGTTCCTCTCCTATGGCTTGTCTCTTAGGTTTGGAGAAGCGCCAAAGAGCCTGCTTGACTAGCTTGAATCCTTTTAGGATATTTAGGCTGTGCTCGGCCAGCCTGCGTGGGATTCCTGGCATGTCTGAAGGGTGCCAGGCAAAAATGTCCCAGTTCTCACGTAGGAACTCTCGCAGTGCGGCGTCAACATCAGGGTTTAATTGTGCCCCGATGGAAGCTGTTTTTGTAGGGTCCGTTGGATGGACTTGGAATTTGACTATTTCGTCCGCCGGTTTAAAGGAGGTAGACTTGGATCTTTTATCAAGTATCACGTCGTCCCTATTCACCATGGAGCGCAGCACAGTTAGTTCCTCGGTCACTAGGGCTTCGGAGAGTGCCTCAAGGGCTAGTGCGACTGTCTTATTTTCGGCGCGGAGTGCTATGTACAGATCACTAGCAAGAGTGATGATTCCGTTGGGCCCGGGAATTTTGAGCTTCATGTACCGGTAATGGGGTATGGCTTAGAAGATTGTAAACGCCTCCTGCCCTAATAGAGCGTGGTATCCGCTGCTGAACGGGGCCACATGGAATGTAATTTCTTCAGACCTGTAATTATCCGGCGTGCCGAATACCACATCTAGTGTGATTTTCCCAGCACAGCGTGCTTCCCGACTGGGGATGATTCCTCTAAAGGTTGTGCTACTTTGCTCAATGCGGCTCCAGTCTATTTCCATCTTTTGAAGAGTTTCCTCATAGATGAGGTTTAATCCGCTGCCGCCGTCCATGAGTACCTTGGTGAGTCGAAAGCCGTCCATGATTGGACTGAGGACCAGTGCGGCTGGTGCTCGGGCTGTTCGGAATTTAGGTTCGTCACTAGCATTGAAGGTAATAGTTGTGTCACTCCAAGGATTTATTTCTGCTATGTGGCAGATTTCGGCCATGCTGTGGAGTGTTCGCTTGCGTCTATTATTTGACGCGAAGGTCTCGAAGACCGTTAACACCGTATTGTTGTCCACGGGATGGTGCTCTGTGGTATTTGGGAGGAGTAGATCCTCACCACTTTTGGCCACCTGCCGGAGTATCCAACATGCTCTAAGGCTGTGCGTTGGTATTGCATCCGCTGTACTATGAATTTTGCATGGTCCGTTGAGCCATCCCTCCAGTACGGTTCCTTGCCCCGTAGAGGGCTTTTGCTTTTTGGTAGTTAACCCAGGTGTATTGTGATAATGCACCCTTTTATTTTGGACTGGGTTTGTATTCAGGGCCAGATTATCCCAAAATTTTATTTCGGTTTACCAGGCACTTTCCATCGCAGAGTACTTTCGTACTATGGACACCAAGTCGGCACAACGTGTAATTTCGCGGCGACTTATGGCGTTGAGGATTCCCTTGTCCGTGCAATTATTGCAGAAGAATGAAATTGCGTCTTCCTCGCGGTAGTCCTGTATCCTATTCATGACCAGGAGGAATCTGGCCCAGTAATGGTCTACTGTTTCTTCGGGCTCTTGCCTAATTTGGGATAGATCGCTTATGTTTGGGTGGGTGGGTGGAATTGAACCCGAATCCTCACCCAATATGAGACTCAGGGGCCAAGGAGTTTCCAAACTCGGAAGTTTGGATTGTTGGATGTTTTCCAATAAATCTAGCCCGCTGCCTAACTCTAGGTTCAGGTCTTGAGTGACGTCCTCCCCTCCGCGGTATCCGGCTTGGAGGGATCGGGAATCCGGACATAGCTAGTCCTTAAGATAGATGAAGGGTTGCCGCATTGTTCCTCCACCACTGCAACGTGATGGGTGACCTGGGGAGAGTTGATCTCTCTCAGATCGGGTTTAGGCCCAATCCGATCATAGTCTGTAGCGACTCCCAGGGCGGCAATGCGATCCAAGAGCTCATTCAGGGAAGAGAGCTCCATTGGATCTAACTGCTCGGCGAGTTCCGAGTTGATGTGAAGATTGCTTTTGATGACCCGAGAAGTCATCGTCGGCGCAGCGGCAGAACAGGCGGTCATAAGAAAACCACCTAGCCGGAGAGTCTGGCCGATAGCCAAAGCTCCCTCAGCAACAGTGTCGTCTTTAAAGACGGGATGAGACATCCTTCCTGGTGGCGACGGCACAGTGGAACTCTCAATGAAAGCACCAATGTCGGTGTCAAAACCGGCGGATCTCGGGTAGGGGGTCCCGAACTGTGCGTCTAGGCCGGATTGTAACAGGAGACAGGGGACACGATGTTTTACCCAGGTTCGGGCCCTCTTGATGGAGGTAAAACCCTACGTCCTGCTTGATTAATATTGATGATATGGGTAGTACAAGAGTAGATCTACCACGAGATCAGAGAGGCTAAACCCTAGAAGCTAGCCTATGGTATGATTGTATGTTGTGATTGTTGTCCTACGGACTAAAACCCTTCGGTTTATATAGACACCGGAGAGGGTTAGGGTTACACATGGTCGGTTACAAAGGAGGAGATATCCATATCCGTATTGCCTAGCTTGCCTTCCACGCCAAGTAGAGTCCCATCCGAACACGAGACGAAGTCTTCAATCTTGTATCTTCATAGTCCAATAGTCTGGCCAAAGGATATAGTCCGGCTGTCCGGAGACCCCCTAATCCAGGACTCCCTCAATTACCATTATCTTGACCTATATCAATCTGACTGGCATCATATGAACCCTATGAATCCATATCGATTTCGTAGACACCATCTTTTCTCAGCGCATGTTTGGCTATAGGACAATCGTCCTCCGATGTTTCTTCTTTAATCTTGTAGTACATATGTGCTCATTTGGCAGCAGCAACTGTAGAATCAGACATGACTTGTTACTACGCATGGTCATCAATAATGTGAACAAAGATTCACAGGGTAACACATACTCCAGAAGTACGTAGATTGTATTAGTAAGAATAAGAAGTAGTACTGCACTACCTAATCTAGAGCAACATTTACATTAAGAAGAAGAAATCATTTAATTGTGAAAAATAGCAGACAAGTTTAATATAAACCCGCACAATAAATTATTGTAACCCTAGATAGAACTATCTGCAGTACCCCATATAATGTGCCTAATGTATTAAGAAACTACATACTAAATTGGTATAATCCTAGATACAATTAGAGGATGTACAGAGCCTACAATTAGGTTACATCTTTCAAAGAACAACATGTGAAAACGTAAAGGCACGTGCAAATATTAAAAGTGGCAGTGGGGCGAGAGGGGGCTAGAGTTGTTACCTGGTAGTCTAGGATTAGGTCTTGGGGTCGACGGGGGAAGTTTACGTTATTTGCCGCTTCAAAGCACGCCGGCCATGCTGGACGCCAGGGAGGGATCCATTTGGTCGCCACAAGTGGACTAGGTATGCGAAAGAAGAGACATATGAGGGGACGGTGCGAATGAAGATGTGGGTTCATTTCGTTAATTTGGAAGAAGCTTTATAAGGTGGGTTTGGGTAAAATGAGCGTGACATTTAAAATAGTTGGAGGGAACAAAAAAAAGAGGGAACAAAATTTTTGGGTCCAACAAGAATATTAAAGGAAGGCGGATCATTTTTATTATTTAGAAGAGGTTTATTTGTCGTTCCAAGGTCGAGTGAACAATTTTCAATAAACCGTGTTCTTTTACTTGTACATGACAAACCAGCAATAATTTATATTAGATCATGTAATACATCTTTGTCCATGTGAAATTTGAACTAAGGATACCACTTGAGATGTCCTAATGGTTGTTCACTCCCCATTTCAAAATCTAGATGCCACGCCCTTTTGTACCTCCTACTGACACTACTTCCATACCCCTAGTGCACACATGTTCTCCTAGATTCAAACAACTTATTGTAGGTGTGTTTTCTTACTCCTTGTTGTACTTCATTTTCAATTTCCATGTACTCTAACCATTTGAAAATTAAGATAGTACGCCCTTTTGTACCAGCTACTAACACTGCCTCCATACCACTAGTGCTCACATGTTCTCCTTGATTCAAACAACTTATTGTACACATGTTTTCTCATTCATTGTGGCATTTCCTTTCATTTTACATGTACTCATAACCATTTGAAAATCAAGATGCTATGCCATTTTGTAACTCCTACAAACAGTACCTCCATACCCCTAGTCCTCACATCTTCTCCTTGATTCAAACAACTTATTGTAGATTTGTTTTCTCATTCATTGTGGTACTTCTTTTTCAATTTCCATGTACCCATAACAATTTCAAATTTTAGACAGTACGCCCTTTTGTACCTCGTACTAACACTACTTCCATACCCATAGTGTACACATTTTCTCCTTTTATAGCCCCTAGTAACACTACCTCCATACCCCTAGTGCACACGTCATGTCGTACAAAAGCGGTTTTCTTCGTAATCATGATTCAAAAATTGGGATTTTTTGTGTGGTGTATTAATATCAAATTTTTAAACATGTACAAAATGCAGAGAGGAAAATGCAAACCCTTTGGGTGTGGTTTGCTTCGTAACATGTACATGAATGAACCAACATATGTGTGTAGTGTGCACTGCTACCTCTTGAGGACTGCGTTGGTTTTCCCTTAAAGAGGAAAGGGTGATGCAGTAAAGTAGCGTAAGTATTTCCCTTAGTTTTGAGAACCAAGGTATCAATCCAGTAGGAGACTACACGCAAGTCCCTCATACCTACACAAACAAATAAGAACCTCGCAACCAACATGGTAAAGGGGTTGTCAATCCCTTCACGGTCACTTACGAGAGTGAGATCTGATAGAGATAATAATAATAAGATAATTTTTGGTATTTTTATGATATAGATTGGAATATAAAGATTGCAAAATAAACAGTGCCAGAAATAGCTAGTTGACGGGAGATTAATATAATAGAGAATAGACCCGGGGGCCATAGGTTTCACTAGTGGCTTCTCTAAAGATAGCATAAGTATTACGGTGGGTGAACAAATTACTGTCGAGCAATTGATAGAAAAGTGCATAATTATGAGAATATCTAGGCATGATCATGTATATAGGCATCACGTCCGAGACAAGTAGACCGAAACGATTCTGCATCTACTACTATTACTCCACACATCGACCGCTATCCAGCATGCATCTAGAGTATTAAGTTCATAAGAACAGAGTAACGCATTAGGCAAGATGACATGTTGTAGAGGGATAAATTAACTCAAGCAATATGATATAAACCCCATCTTTTTATCCTCGATGGCAACAATACAATACGTGCCTTGCTGCCCCTACTGTCACTGGGAAAGGACACCACAAGATTGAACCTAAAGCTAAGCACTTCTCCCATTACAAGAAAGATCAATCTAGCAGGCCAAACTAAACTGATAATTCGAAGAGACTTGCAAATATAACCAATCATACATATAAGAATTCAGAGAAGAACCAAATATTGTTCATAGATAAACTTGATCATAAACCCACAATTCATTGGATCTCGACAAACACACCGCAAAAAGAGTTACATCGAATAGATCTCCAAGAAGATCGAGGAGAACATTGTATTGAGATCCAAAGAGAGAGAAGAAGCCATCTAGCTAATAACTATGGACCCGAAGATCTGAGGTAAACTACTCGCACATCATCGGAGAGGCTATGGTGTTGATGTAGAAGCCCTCCGTGATCGATTCCCTCTCCGGCGGAGCTCCAGAAAAGGCCCCGAGATGGGATCTCTTGAGTACAAAAGGTTGCGGCGGTGGAAATAGAGTTTCGTGGTGCTCCTGGATATTTTCGGGGTATATGGATATATATATATAGGTGGAGCCACGAGGGGCCCATGAGGGTGGGGGCGCGCCCAGGGGAGCAGGCGTGCCTCCCTGCCTCGTGGCCTCCTTGTTGATTTCTTGACATCCAATCCAAGTCCCCTGGATCACGTTTGTTCCAAAAATAACTCTCCCGAAGGTTTCATTCTGTTTGGATTCCGTTTGACATTCCTTTTCTGCGAAACACTGAAATATGCAAAAAAAACAGCAATTTGCATTGGGCCTTGGGTTAGTAGATTAGTCCCAAAAATAATATAAAAGTGTATAAATAAGCCCATTAACATCCAAAACAGGTAATATAATAGCATGGAACAATAAAAAAATATAGATACGTTGGAGACGTATCAAGCATCCCCAAGCTTAATTCCTGCTTGTCCTCGAGTAGGTGAATGATAAAAATGGAATTTTTGATGTGGAATGCTACCTAGCATAATTCTCAATGTAATTTTCTTTATTGTGGCATGAATGTTTAGATCTGAGAGATTCAAGACAAAAGTTTAATATTGACATAAAAATAATAAAACTTCAAGCATACTAACTAAGCAATCATGTCTTCTCAAAATAACATGGCAAAAGAAAGTTCATCCCTACAAAATCATATAGTTTGGTCATGCTCCATTTTCGTCACACAAGAATGCTCTCATCATGCACAACCCCGATGACAAGCCAAGAAATTGTTCCATACTTTAGTAATCTCAAACTTTTTTCAACTTTCACGCAATATATGAGCGTGAGCCGTGGATATAGTACTATGGGTGGAATAGAATAATGAAAGGGGGTTATGTGGAGAAGACAAAAAAGGTGAAAGTCTCACATCGACGCGGCTAATAAACGGGCTAGGGAGTTGCCATCGATTGATGTCAATGCAAGGACTAGGGATTGCCATGCAACAGATGCACTAGAGCTATAAATGTATGAAAGCTCAACAAAATAAACTAAGTGGGTGTGCATCCAACTTGCTTGCTCACGAAGACCTAGGGCATTTGAGGAAGCCCATTGTTGGAATATACAAGCCAAATTCTATAATGAAAAATTCCCACTAATATATGAAAGTGACAAAACAAGAGACTCTCTATCATAAAGATCATGGTGCTACTTTGAAGAACAAGTGTGGAAAAAGGATAGTAGCATTGTCCCTTTTTATTTCTCTTTTTCTGGGCCCTTTTTTATATATTTGCATTTCTCTTTTTTTATTTGGGACAATGCTCTATTAATGATGATCATCACACTTCTATCCATTACAACTCAATGATTACAACTCGATACTAGAACAAAACATGACTCTCTATGAATGCCTCCAGCGGTGTACCGGGAAGGGCAGTGAATCAAGAGTGACATGTATGATAAATTATGCATGGTGGCTTTGCCATAAATACGATGTCAACTACATGATCATGCAAAGCAATATGACAATGATGAAGCATGTGATAAATGAAACAGTAGAAAGTTGCATGGCAATATATCTCGGAATGGCTATGGAAATGCCAAAATAGGTAGGTATGGTGGCTGTTTTGAGGAAGATATAAGGAGGCTTATGTGTGATACAGCTTATCATATCACCGGATTTGGATGCACCGGCGAAGTTTTCACCAACTCTCAAGGTGACAAAGGGCAATGCATGGTACCGAAGAGTCTAGCAATGATGGAAGGTGAGAGTGCGCATAATCCATGGACTCATCATTAGTCATAAAGAACTCACATACTTATTGAAAAAATCTACAAGTCATCAAAAACCAAGCACTACGTGCATGCTCCTAGGGGGATAGATTGGTAGGAAAAGACCATCGCTCGTCCCCGACCACCACCGATAAGGAAAACAATCAAATAACACCTCATGTTTCAAATTTTTTACACAACGGTTACCATACGTGCATGCTACGGGACTTGCAATATTCAACACAAGTATTTCTTCAAATTCAAAACTACTCAACTAGCACAATTGTGACGCCCTCGATCCAATCGTACACTAATCATACACGCAAATGTGTATGATCAAGATCAAGGACACATGGGAAGATATCACAACACAACTCTAGACACAAATTAAAATAATACAAGCTTTATATTACAAGCCAGGGGCCTCGAGGGCTCAAATACACAAGAGTTAGCGGAAGCAACATTATCTAAGTACAGGCATGAGTTAAACAAGTTTGCCTTAAGAAGGCTAGCACAAAATCAACAATGATCGAAAAGGCAAGGCCTCCTGCCTGGGAGCCTCCTAACTACTCCTGGTCGTCGGCGGCCTCCACGTAGTAGTAGGCACCCTCGGGGTAGTAGTAGTAGTCATCGGTGGTGTCATCTGGATCTTGGGCTCCATCATCTGGTTGCAACATTTGGAAAAAAAGGAAAATGGGAAAAATAGGGAGCAAAGCAACTGTGAGTACTCATCCAAAGTACTCGCAAGCAAGGATCTACAATAATATGCAACAGTATCAAAGGAAGGGTTGTATATATTGACTGGGCTACAGAAATGCCAGAATAGAGAAAAGGCCTAGTCCTATCGATGACTAGCATCTTCTGGAAACCACCATCTTGCAGCAACAGGAGGGAGTAGAGTAGATAAAGTAAGGTAGTAGTAGTGTTATCAACCTCGGCCATAGATCCTTTCTCGACTCCCTGCGAGAAAGCAATCCCAGAGCCATACTATCCAGTTATCACCTCAAGTATCCAGTTCTAGTTGTATCGATCAGGAGACAGCTCCAAGTGTCCGTTATCGTAGGACAGGCTATCGATAGATGTTTTCTTCCCTGCAGGGGTGCACCAACTTACCCACTGTCGGTGTCAACACCGGCGGATCTCGGGTAAGGGGTCCTGAACTATGCGTCTAAGGTTGATGGTAACAGGAGACAGGGGACATGAAGCTTTACCCAGGTTCGGGCCCTCTTGATGGAGGTAATACCCTATGTCATGCTTGATTTATATTGATGAATACGAGAGTTGATTTACCATGAGATCATAATGGCTAAACCCTAGAAGTCTAGACTGTATGACTAAGGTATTGAATATCCCCTATCCGGACTAAGTTCTCCAGTTTATATAGACATCGGGGGAATCTAGGGTTACATAGAGTCGGTTACATAATATGGAATCTTCATAGTTGTTTGCCAAGCTTGCCTTCCACGCCAAGGAGAGTCCCATCCGGACACGGGCACCGTCTTCGGTCTTCACATCTTCACAGCCCATCAGTCCGGCCCATAGATAACAGGTCGGACGTCCGAGGACCCCTTAGTCTAGGACTCCCTTAGTAGCCCCTGAACCAGTCTTCAATAGCGAGGTGTTCGGCACACAGATTATCTTCGGTATTGCAAGGCGGGTTCCTCCCTTAAGTAGTGTATTCGTCCGTAGATTCGATGTCTCCCCTCGGCTTCTGCGCGCTTAATGTCCTCGTTTTCCACGTGTCGAGCGAATGCGGACAGTGAGGGTATTTTTTGCAAATAACACCCCAGCACTGTAAGGAAGAGTATCTATTTAAAGAGATTGGATCTCAGCTCCCTTTGGCACCAAGCGGAGAAAATCCTCAGAGACTACCAGGCAGGACCATTCCAACATGGTCAACAACCCCAGCTCCTCTTCCCGTTCCAACCTAGAGAGAAGCGAGTGGGAGAGGTGCTCTGTGCCCCATAACCAATTGGCAAAGCTGCAAACGCAAGGATTTCTCCCTCCCGTAGATCTGGTCCCTGTTCGAGCAGGGTTGGCCTCCTTCAAGGGCAAAACCTAGGCAGAGGATTCTCCCAATCCGTTTGTAGGAGAACGGGTATGCTTCGTCCCCTATCTGCTGAGGGGAGTGGGGTTTCCAATTCACCCATTCCTCCGAGGGCTGCTGGAGTACTACGGCCTCCAGCTGCACAATTTTACCCCCGGCTCCATCCTCCACATTGCGGGTTATGTCGCCATATGCGAACTATTCCTGGGTTGCGAGGTCCATTTTGATTGATGGAGAAGACTATTCTGCCTCGTCCCTCGCAATCAAGGTGGATCAATCTTTGAAGTGGGAGGAGCTGAAGTGTGGCGCATTGCCAGGACCGGATATCTGTCCAGCACGCCAAAGAAAGCTCCCGAAGAGTGGTCTTCGGAATGGTTTTACATTGACGACGTCGCTCTACCCGACCCCGTCCGCATAGGCCTCCCTGAGTTTTCAAATGCTCCACTGAAGAAGCGCCACAGCTGGCATCCTCGGAGCCTCGACGAAGAGGATAGCACAGAAATCAGGTTGCTACTGGGCAAGATTAAAATGCTTGCCGAGTCCGGATTGTCAATAGTCGAAGTGATGGCAATTTCCATAACGCGGGGGGTCCAGCCACTCCAATACCGAGGACTGCCATGTGGCACTATAACAGAGAAGACAACGCCTCACGTTATGGCCGAAAAGGCCCGAAGACCCCCGGCGCTCTAGACAAGATCCTGGCCGAGTTGTATAAAGGGGATAATGAGGATTTCAGCCGTCTCCAACATCGAGATGGACTTTCCATGTACAATCCTCCCAGCTAGGTAAGGTTCGGCTTCACTTAATTTATCTTGTCCTTGGATCATTCGTTGACAGGCAGCAACTTATCTGCTCATAATATGAATGGCGAAAGGCTATCGAGGGGATCCATGACCCTGCCCCTCAGTCGGAGAATCGCAACTGGGATCTTGACCCCGGATATGAAGAAGACGCGGACATATTCGTGGAGCTTGAGGAGGGAACGTTCTATCAGATGAGCTACGACGGTACATATGTACCTATTATCGCTGATTACCCCGGCCTCCTTCCAGCTTCACACGTAAGTGATTCAAAGACACCTTATTCAAAAGAAATCTCTCCTTCCTTCTTACCCACAGCACTATCCTGTGCTCAAAGGGGGAAGGGTTTTGCACGATGTACCGCTCCAAGGGTACCTCCGAAGAGGGCGTCCCCTACTCCGAGCGAGTCTTCCAAGAGGAAAGCAAACGAAGACATGGCCGTACCTTCATCAAAGAGGTATGAATTCGCCAACATGCACCTAAGCAGTCACGTCCAGCCGTGACATTCCCGTTTTCCATGTGTCAGGAGAAAGGTGCGTCGGACTATATCTGGAGGTTCGACGGACATACTTCCGGCAGCCAGGATTCAAATCCTGCTGTGAAGACGGGGGCTGATGCGGGGGCGAGCCAGACTGTCCTCCAGCCGAGGACTCGGACGATGTATCCGTCACCAACTCGGAAGTGGAGAGTGCCATGAATCATCGGCGTCGTTGGGCCATTTTACAAGACCCTGGCTTTTTAGAAGAGTCGTTTAACACATTCAGCTTGACTGATGCATACATCTGAGCTGCTCAAGATGGAATTAACAGGGCAACAAAGCAACCTTTGAAAGATGTGCAGGTAAATTTGTTTTGTCTGACTATTATAACCATATGCCAGTAGCCCCCGAGACTTAAAGGAGTTAAAACAACTTATTTAAGGATCAATGTACAACTAGGTGCTTGCGGAGAAGAACACCCAGCTAGCTCAGGAACTACAAAAGTGGCAGCGCCAGCTGCTTGCTGCTAATGCCGAACTGGAGAAATACAAGGCATCTCCCGGTAATATTTCCCTCTATCAAAAATCATAATGATACACCGATAATGTGAATCTGGGTACTTATCTGTGTGTTGGGTCGTTAGGGAGAGCGTGTATTGACAAAAGTCGTTGAGGAGAAAAAGAAACTCCAGGATTCAAATGCCAAACTGGGCGAAGAACTGAAAGATGTGCGAGCTCAGCTAGTGGATTCTGTGAAGGACAACAAGAAGCTCTGAGGCGGCATATTCAGTACGTGGCCGCTTTAATCTTATAATAGTTTGGAGGTAACAGTAGCTGATATAGCTGTAATTGCAGGTGTATTGATGAACCGCCCCGAAGAGGAGGTGTCCGGATCATCAAGTGATCTTCTGCAAGGGCTGTCGCAGTTGCACGAGCAAGCTCGGCAGGCTATGCGAAGTGTAGCCAAGGCCTTATGGCCATCCGACTCCCCTCCGGGAAGCATGGAGAAGCTGGTAGAGCTTTTCAAGGGAGCGCGGTGGCGTGTCCGGCTGTGGAAGATAGCAGCCTACCGAGAGGGTGCGTGAGAGGCCTGGGCCATGGTGAAGATTCCCGTTAGTTTAGTATATGACCAGGTAGAGGTGGCCGCCAAATATTCCCAACAGGATTGTAAATTAGACCGCCTTTTGGACGGTATAGAGGAGGGAGTGTTTGAGTCGTAAGCGACTATGTACTTTCCTTCTAGTTGGATAATAAATACAATTGTCATCACCAACCTTTTCACTTCAACCTCTTGACCCGAAGGTTCGGAGTGTTTAATTGCTCAAACAGACATTGTGTATCCGGCTAGTTATGTTATATTACATTATGTAAGAAACATCTTCCAGAGAGAATAGTTCCGTTAAGGGTTCCTTTCCCTGGGTGTGCATGCATGTTAATGTACATGTCTGAACTGTGATTGATAAAATCATAGAGCAAGTAACATTTGGGGTTCACAATGGAGTGAATGCCGAAACACCTTTAATTGGCCGACCGAATATTCCCTTAAGAACGCTAGCTTTCGGCTTCACCTAGTCTGAGGTGCACATCCGGATGACCCGGTAGTAACAATCACAGAGGTGCTCCCTTTATGCCCTAGTCGAACTAACGGGAACGTAGGGCATAAGCATAGGAGCCAGGCAACCCAGCTTGGCCAAAATTTAAGTCATATCGATGCATATAGTGCGATGAAAGGGTACATATTGAAAAAAGGAACGCATATGTGCTGAGCTTGATGCTCGAAGAATAGTCGCAAGCTTCTGTACGAGAAGCCCCCAGGTATAATGAACGTACATATTTAGAGATGTACGTGTCAGGTAGGGATGGTCTAGCGGCACTAAAGCCGTAAGGCTAAAGAGAAAACAAAAAAAGGTAAAAGATGAAAAGAGAAAAAATAACAAATAATGGTAATAACAGGAGGAAGGAAACGAACACAGAGTTTGGCGTTAGGCATAAAATTGTCGTAGTCTGGCCGCATTCCAGGGGTTCGGCTCCAGGTGATTATCTGATGCATCACGTAGGCGGTACACTCCTCCGGTGAGAACTTCATCAATGATGAAGGGACCCTCCCACTTGGGCTTGAGTTTGTCCTTTTTCTTCTCCGGCAAGCGTAGGACGAGTTCACCAACGTTATACGTCTTGGACCACACTTCTCTGCTTTGATACCTGCGAGCCTGCTGTTGATAAAATGCGAAACAAGCTTTGGCGACGTCGCGCTCCTCCTCCAAGGCATCTAAGATGTCCTGCCGATCAAGCTCGGCTTCTCTCTCTTCGTACATACGCACTCGAGGTAAGTCCTGAATAACATCACAGGGAAACACTGCTTCCGCACCGTACACCATGAAGAAGGGTGTATATCCAGTAGAGCGGTTGGGCGTGGTCCGCAGCCCCCAGAGTACGAAGTCAAGTTCCTCCACCCAGTGCTTATCTAATTCCTTCAAAGAACGCACTAGTCTGGGTTTAATGCCACTCATAATAAGACCATTAGCCCATTCGACTTGACCGTTTGTTTGCAGGTGATAGACAAAGGCCTAATCGAGCTTAATGCCTAGATTAGCGCACCAGGTTTTCACCTCATCGGCTGTAAAATTGGAGCCATTATCGGCGATTATAGTGTGCGGGACACCGTAACGGTGTACCATGCTGGATATGAAATCTATTACTGGCCCTACTTCGGCCGTTTTAACTGGTTTGGCCTCTATCCACTTGGTGAATTTATCCACCATGACCAGTAGATACTTTCTCTTATGGCTTCCACCTTTAAGGGGTCCTACCATATCGAGTCCCCAGACCGTGAAAGGCCAAGTGATGGGGATTGTTTGTAAGGCAGTGGGGGCATATGGCTTTGATTGGCAAAGAGTTGGCATCCGACGCAACGTTGGACAAGGTCCTATGCATCTGCTCGAGCCGTCGGCCAATAAAACCATGTACAGAAGGCCTTGTTGACAAGGGCCCGAGCTGCAGCGTGGTGACCGCCGAGTGCGGCATGAATTCCAGCCAAGAGCTGCTGCCCCTCTTCCTCGGATATACATCATTGAAGGACTCCGGTGGCACTTTTCTTATAGAGCTCTCCATCATGAACCGTGTACGCCCTTGAACGCCGGACAATGCAGCAGGACTCATTCTGGTCCTCAGGAAGCTCTTTCTTGTTAAGGTAGGCCAGGAAGGGTTTGGTCCATGGGGCAATGACTGCCATGATGAGATGCGTCGACGGTGTTATTTTGGTGGCTGAGCCCCTGACAATGTCGGTGTTTCCGGGATCTGGGGTTATGTTTCTATCCGGACTAGTATTGCCATTTCCCCCTGCCACACCACAGATGGCTTAAAGAGCCTTTCCAGGAAAATATTAGGTGGGATGGGGTCGCGCTTAGCGCCGATACGAGAAAGAACATCTGCCGCTTGATTACTTTCTCGAGCCACATGATGGAACTCGAGCCCTTTGATCCGGGCCGACATTTTTATGACTGCGTTACGGTACGCTACCATCTTCGGATCTTTGCGTCAAAATCTCCATTTATTTGAGATATTGCAAGGTTTGAGTCCCCGCGTACTTCTAGGCGTTGTATGCCCATGGAGATAGCCATCCGGAGACCGTGCAATAAGGCCTCGTATTCGGCTACGTTATTAGAGTCTGTGTATAGTATTTGGAGAACGTACTGGACAACGTCTCCAGTAGGGGATGTTAAAACGACGCCTGCACCTAACCCTGCCAGCATTTTGGAGCTGTCGAAATACATAACCCAATTGGGGTATGTGTCGTACTCTTTAGGGAGTTCGGCCTCTATCCATTCGGTGACGAAGTCGGCCAATCTTGGGATTTGATAGCTCGACGTGGCTTATATGTAATGTCAAATGGGAGGAGCTCGATGGCCCATTTGGCAATCTGGCCCGTGGCATCACGGTTGTTTATACTGTCATTGAGTGGTACTTCGGAGGCCACCGTGATCGAACACTCCTGGAAGTGGTGATGGAGCTTTCGGGATGCCATGAAGACCGCGTATGCTATCTTTTGATAATGAGGGTACCGGGATTTGCATGGTGTAAGGACAGTAGATACGTACTATACTGGCTTTTGAAGCGGGAATTTATGACCGTCCTGTTCTCTTTCAACGACGAGTACGGCACTCGCCACCTGATGTGTTGCCGATATGTATAATAACATCGGTTCGCCAGCGTTTGGTGCGGCCAGGATTGGATTGCTCGCAAGAAGGATTTTTATTTCCTCCAGTCCGGCTGTTTCCGCATCCATCCACTCGAAGTGGTCGGTTCACCGTAGAAGGCGATAGAGTGGCACTGCCTTTTCTCCCAATCTAGAGATAAAGCAGCTTAGAGCTGCTACGCAACCCGCGAGCTTTTCAACTTGTTTAAGGTCTGTTGGCTTAGCCAATTGTGACAAAGCCCAGATTTTGGCTGGGTTTGCTTCAATTCCTCTATTGGAAACGATGAAGCCCAGCAGTTTTCTAGCAGGGACGCTGAAAACGCACTTCTCCGGATTGAGCTTAATGTCATACCCACGGAGGTTGTTGAATGTGAGACATAAATCGTCTATTAGTGTTTCGACGTGCCTAGTTTTGATGACAACATCGTCCACGTAAGCTTCAACTGTCTTGCCGATCTGTTTCTCCAAGCATGTTTGAATCATGCGTTGGTATGTGGCGCCGGCGTTTTTGAGCCTGAAGGGCATAGTGTTGAAGCAGAATGGCCCATATGGGGTGATGAATGCCATTGCGGCTTGATCGGATTCCTTCATTTTGATTTGATGGTATCTGGAATATGTGTCAAGAAAACACAGTGAGTCGTGTCCTGGGGTGGCGTCAATGATTTGATCGATGCGGGGGAGGGGGAAGGGATCCTTAGGGCATGCCTTGTTGAGGTCTTTAAAATCGACACATAGGCGCTAGGATTTGTCCTTCTTTGGTGCCATCACCAAATTTGCCAGCCAGTCCGGATGTTCTATTTCCCTAATGAATCCTGCCTTGATTAGCTTGGCAAGCTCTTCCCCCATAGCTTGGCGTTTGGGTTCAGAGAAGCGCCGCAGTGTTTGCTTCACCGGTTTGTGTCCCTTCAATATATTGAGGCTTTGTTCGGCCAACTCGCGTGGGATGCCTGGCATGTCAGAAGGGTGCCAGGCGAATATATCCCAATTCTCGCGTAGGAACTCTCGTAGAGCGGCGTCAACCATTGGGTCTAGTTGTGCTCATATGGATGCTTCTTCTTGGGGTCCGTTGGGTGGACTAGAAATTTGACTATTTCTTCCTCCGGCTTGAATGAGGTGGATTTGGGTCATTTGTCTAGGACCACAGCATCTCTGTCCACTGTGGAGCGCAGCGCGGTCAATTCTTCGGCCGCGAGGGCTTCAGATAATGCCTCAAGGGCCAGGGACGCGGATTTATTCTCGGCGCGGAGTGCTATGTCCGGATCACTAACTAGAGTGATTATGCCATTGGGCCCGGGCATCTTAAGCTTCATGTACCCGTAACGGGGTATTGCGTGAAAGCGCATGAATGCATCTCGCCCCAAGAGGGCGTGATATCCGCTGTTGAAGGGGGCCACCTAGAAAGTTATTTCTTCGGACCGATAGTTCTCTGGCATGCCGAATACCACGTCGAGTGTGATTTTTCCCGCACACCGTGCCTCTCGACTGGGAATGATTCCTCGGAAGGTCGTGCTGCTTTCCTCAACGCGGCTCCTGTCTATTTCCATCTTTCATATTGTATCCTCATAAATGTGGTTTAGTCTGCTGCCGCCGTCCATGAGAACCTTGGTGAGCCGAAAGCCATCCACAATTGTGAAGGAAATATGCCCTAGCGGCAATAATAGAGTTATTATTTATTTCCTTATATCATGATAAATGTTTATTATTCATGCTAGAATTGTATTAACCGGAAATATAATACATGTGTGAATACATAGACAAACAGTATGTCACTAGTATGCCTCTACTTGACTAGCTCGTTGAATCAAAGATGGTTAAGTTTCCTAGCCATAGACATGGGTTGTCATTTGATTAATGGGGTCACATCATTAGAGAATGATGTGATTGACTTGACCCATTCCGTTAGCATAGCACTTGATCGTTTAGTTTGTTGCTATTGCTTTCTTCATGACTTATACATTTTCCTATGACTATGAGGTTATGCAACTCCCGTTTACCGGAGGAACACTTTGTGTGCTACCAAACGTCACAACGTAACTGGGTGATTATAAAGGTGCTCTACAGGTGTCTCCGAAGGTAATTGCTGAGTTGGCGTATTTCGAGATTAGGATTTGTCACTCCGATTGTCGGAGAGGTATCTCTGGGCCCACTCGGTAATGCACATCACTATAAGCCTTGAAAGCATTGCAACTAATGAGTTAATTGCGGGGTGATGTGTTACGGAACGAGTAAAGAGACTTCCCGGTAATGAGATTGAACTAGGTATTGAGATACCGACGATCGAATCTCGGGCAAGTAACATACCGATGACAAAGGGAACAACGTATGTTGTTATGCGGTTTGACCGATAAAGATCTTCGTAGAACATGTAGGAGCCAATATGAGCATCCAGGTTCCACTATTGGTTATTGACCGGAGACATGTCTCGGTCATGTCTACATAGTTCTCGAACCCGTAGGGTCCGCACGCTTAAAGTTCGATGACGATTATATTACGAGTTTATGTGTTTTGATGTACCGAAGGGGTTCAGAGTCCCGGATGAGATCGGGGACATGACAAGGAGTCTCGAAATGGTCGAGACGTAAAGATCGATATATTGGACGACTATATTCGGACATCGGAAAGGTTCCGAGTGATTCGGGTATTTTTGGGAGTACCGAGGAGTTACGGGAATTCGTATTGGGCCTTAATGGGCCATACGGGAAAGGAGAGAAAGGCCTCAAAGGGTGGCCGCACCCCTCCCCATGGGCTGGTCCGAATTGGACTAGGGAGGGGGGGCGCCCCCTTCCTTCCTTCTCCTTTTCCCTTCCCTTTCCTTCCCTCCTACTCCTACTACTTGGAAGGGCTCCTAGTTCTACTAGGAAAGGGGGAATCCTACTCCCGGTGGGAGTAGGACTCCCCTAGGGTGCGCCATAGAGAGGGCCGGCCCTCCCCCTCCTCCACTCATTTATATACGGGGGCAGTGGGCACCCCAAAGACACAACAATTGATCTCTTGATCTCTTAGCCGTGTGCGGTGCCCCCTCCACCATAATCCACCTCGATCATATCGTAGCGGTGCTTATGCGAAGCCCTGCATCCATAGAACATCATCATTGACACCACGCCGTCGTGCTAATGAAACTCTCCCTCAAAACTTGGCTGGATCGGAGTTCGAGGGACGTCATCGAGTTGAACATGTGCAGAACTCGGAGGTGCCGTGCGTTCGATACTTGATCGGTCGGATCGTGAAGACGTACGACTACATCAACCATGTTCTGCTAATGCTTCCACTTTCGGTCTACGAGGGTACGTGGACAACACTCTCCCCTCTCATTGCTATGCATCACCATGATCTTGCGTGTGCATAGGAATTTTTTTGAAATTACTATGTTCCCCAACAGTGGTATCCGAGCCAGGTTTTATGCGTAGATGTAATATGCACGAGTAGAACGCAAGAGAGTTGTGGGCGATATAAGTCATACTGCTTACCAGCATGTCACACTTTGGTTCGGCGGTATTGTTGGATGAAGCGGCCCGGACCGACATTACGCATATGCTTATGCAAGACTGGTTTTACCGCTGTGCTATGCACACAGGTGACTAGCGGGTGTCAGTTTCTCCAACTTTAGTTGAACCGAGTGTGGCTACGCCCGGTCCTTGCGAAGGTTAAAACAGCACCAACTTGACAAACTATCATTGTGGTTTTGATGCGTAGGTAAGAACGGTTCTTGCTAAGCCCGTAGCAGCCACGTAAAACTTGCAACAACAAAGTAGAGGACGTCTAACTTGTTTTTGCAGGGCATGTTGGGATGTGATATGGTCAAGATGTGATGAGATATAAGTTCTTGTATACGATGATCATGTTTTATTGAAGTTATAGGCAACTGGCAGAAGCCTTATGGTTGTCTCTTTATTGCCTAAGATGCAAGCGCCAAATAATTGCTTTACTTTATCGCTATGCGATAGCAATAGTTGCAAGAGCAATAGTTGGCGAGACGACCATGTGATGACACATTGATATAGATCAAGATGATGGAGATCATGGTGTCATGCCGGTGACGATGGAAATCATGACGATGCTTTGGAGATGGAGATCAAAGGCACAAGATGATGATGGCCATATCATGTCACACATTTTTGATTGCATATGATGTTTATCTTTTATGCATCTTATCTTGCTTTGATTGACGGTAGCATTATAAGATGATCTCTCACTAAATTTCAAGATAAAAAGTGTTCTCCCTGAGTATGCACCGTTGCCAAAGTTCGTCGTGCCCAGACACCACGTGATGATCGGGTGTGATAAGCTCTACGTCCATCTACAACGGGTGCAAGCCAGTTTTGCACACACAAAATACTCAGGTTAAACTTGACGAGCCTAGCATATGCAGATATGGCCTCGAAACACTGAGACCGAAAGGTCGAGCGTGAATCATATAGTAGATATGATCAACATAGTGATGTTCACCATTGAAAACTACTCCATTTCACGTGATGATCGGTTATGGTTTAGTTGATTTGGATCACGTGATCACTTAGAAGATTAGAGGGATGTCTTTCAAAGTGGGAGTTCTTAAGTAATATGATTAATTGAACTTAAATTTATCATGAACTTAGTCCTGGTAGTATTAGCATATCTATGTTGTAGATCAATAGCTCGCGTTTAGCTCCCCTGTTTTATTTTTGATATGTTCCTAGAGAAAACTAAGTTGAAAGATGTTAGTAGCAATGATGCGGATTGGATCCGTGATCTGAGGTTTATCCTCATTGCTGCACATAAGAATTATGTCCTTAATGCACCGCTAGGTGACAGACCTATTGCAGGAGCAGATGCAGACGTCATGAACGTTTGGCTAGCTCAATATGATGACTACTTGATAGTTTAGTGCACCATGCTTAACAGCTTAGAATCGGGACTTCAAAGATGTTTTGAACGTCATGGACCATATGAGATGTTCCAGGAGTCGAAGTTAATATTTCAAGCAAATACCCGAGTTGAGAGATATGAAGTCTCTGACAAGTTCTATAGCTAAAAGATGGAGGAGAATAGCTCAAGTAGTGAGCATGTGCTCAGATTGTCTGGGTACTACAATCGCTTGAATCAAGTGGGAGTTAATCTTCCAGATAAAATAGTGATTGACAGAATTCTCTAGTCACCATCACCAAGTTAGTAGAACTTCATGATGAACTATAATATGCAAGGGATAACGGAAACGATTCCCAAGCTCTTCGTGATGCTGAAATCGACGAAGGTAGAAATCAAGAAAAACATCAAGTGTTGATGGTAAACAAAACCACTAGTTTCAAGTACAGGGATAAAGGGAAGAAAGGGGAACTTTAAGAAGAATGGCAAGCAAGTTGCTGCTCAAGTGAAAAAACCCAAGTCTCGACCTAAGCCTGAAACTGAGTGCTTCTACTGCAAAGGAACTGGTCACTGGAAGCGGAACTACCCAAGTATTTGGCGGATAAGAAGGATGGCAAAGTGAACAAAGGTATATTTGATATACAGATTATTGATGTGTATTTTACTAGTGTTCGTAGCAACCCCTCGGTATTTGATACTGGTTCAGTTGCTAAGAATAGTAACTCGAAACGGGAGTTGCAGAATGAACAGAGACTAGTTAAGGGTGAAGTGACGATGTGTATTGGAAATGGTTCCAAGATTAATATGATCATCATCGCACACTCCCTATACTTTCAGGATTAGTGTTAAACCTAAAATAAATGTTATTTAGTGTTTGTGTTGAGCATGAATATTATTGGATCATGTTTATTGCAATACGGTTATTCATGTAAGTTAGAGAATAATTGTTGTTCTGTTTACATGAATAAAACCTTCTATGGTCATACACCCAATGAAAATGGTTTGTTGGATCTCGATCGTGGTGATACATATTTTTATAATATTGAAGCCAAAAGATGCAAAGTTAATAATGATAGTGCAACTTATTTGTGGCACTGCCATTTAGGTCATATTGGTTAAAGCGCATTAAGAAAATCCATGCTGATGGGCTTTTGGAATCACTTGATTATGAATCAGTTGATGCTTGCGAACCATGCCTCATGGGCAAGATGACTAAGACTCCGTTCTCCGAAACAACGGAGCGAGCAACAGATTTGTTGGAAATCATACATACTTATGTATGTGGTCCGATGAATATTGAGGCTCGCGGCAGGTATCATTATTTTCTGATCTTCACAGATGATTTGAGCAAATATGAGTATATCTACTTGATGAAACACAAGTCTAAAACATTTGGAAAGTTCAAAGAATTTTAGAGTGAAGTGGAGAATCATCGTAACAAAAATAAAAGTTTCTATGATTTGATCGTAGAAGTAAAATATTTCAGTTACGAGTTTGGCCTTCAGTTAAAACAATGTGAAATAGTTTCACTACTCACGCCACCTGGAACACCACAGTGTAATGGTGTGTCCGAACATCGTAACCGTACTTTATTAGATATGGTGCGATCTATGATGTCTCTTACCGATTTACCACTATCGTTTTGGGGTTATGCATTAGAGACAGCTACATTCACATTAAATAGGGCACCATCTAAATCCATTGAGACGACACCGTATGAACTATGGTTTGGCAAGAAACGCAAGCTGTCGTTTCTTAAAGTTTGAGGTTGCAATGCTTATGTGAAAAAGTTTCAACCTGATAAGCTCAAACCCAAATTGGAGAAGTGCATCTTCATGGGATACCCAAAAGAAAATGTTGGGTACACCTTCTATCACATATCCGAAGGCAAGATATTCATTGCTGAGAATGGATCCTTCTAGGGAAGGAGTTTCTCTCGAAAGAAGTGAGTGGGAGGAAAGTAGAACTTGATGAGGTAACTGTACCTGCTCCCTTATTGGAAAGTTGTTCATCACAGAAATCTGTTCATGTGACTACTACACCAATTAGTGAGGAAGCTAATGATGATGATCATGTAACTACAGATCAAGTTACTGCTGAACCTCATAGGTAAACCAGAGTGAGATCCGCACCAGAGTGGTACGGTAATCCTGTTCTGGAGGTCATGTTACTTGACCATGACGAGCCTACGAACTATGAGGAAGCGGTGATGAGCCCAGATTCCGCGAAATGGCTTGAGGCCATGAAATCTGAGATGAGATCCATGTATGAGAACAAAGTATGGACTTTGATTGACTTGCCCATTGATCGGCGAGTCATTGAGATTAAATGGATCTTCAAGAGGAAGACGGACGCTGATAGTAGTGTTACTATCTACAAAGCCAGAATTGTCGCAAAAAGGTTTTTGACAAGTTCATGGTGTTGACTACGATAAGAGTTGCTCACTCATATCTATGCTTAAGCTGTCCGAATCATGTTAGCAATTGCCGTATTTTATAAAATCTGGCAAATGGATAAGCAAAATTGCATTCCTTAATGGATTTATTAAAGAAGAGTTGTATATGATGCAACCAGAAGGTTTTGTCAATCCTAAAGGTACTAATAAAATATGCAAGCTCTAGCAATCCATCTATGGACTGGTGCGAGCATCTCGGAGTTGGAATATACGCTTTGATAAGTTGATCAAAGCATATAGTTTTATACAGACTTGCAGTGAAGCCTGTATTTACAAGAAAGTGAGTGGGAGCACTACAACATTTCTGATAAGTATATGTGAATGACATATTGTTGATCGGAGATAATGTAGAATTATTCTGCGCAGCATAAAGGAATGTTTGAAAGGAGTTTTTCAAAGAAAGACCTCGGTGAAGCTGCTTACATATTGAGCATCAAGATCTATAGAGATAGACCAAGACGCTTAATAAGTTTTTCAATGAGTACATACCTTAACAAGATTTTGAAGTAGTTCAAAATGGAACAGTCAAAGAAAGAGTTCTTGCCTGTGTTACAAGGTGTGAAACTGAGTAAGACTCAAAACCCGACCACGGCAGAAGATAGAGAGAGAATGAAAGTCATTCCCTATGCCTCAACCATAGGTTCTATAAAGTATGCCATGCTGTGTACTAAACCTATTGTATACCCTGCCTTGTGTTTGGCAAGGGAGTACAATAGTGATCTAGGAGTAGATCACTAGACATTGGTCAAAATTATCCTTAGTGGAATAAGGATATGTTTCTCGATTATGGAGGTGACAAAAGGTTCGTCGTAAAGGGTTACGTCGATGCAAGTTTTGACACTGATCCAGATGACTCAAAGTCTCAATCTGGATACATATTGAAAGTGGGAGCAATTAGCTAGAGTAGCTCCGTGCAGAGCATTGTTAACATAGATATTTGCAAAATACATACGGATCTAAATGTGGCAGACCCGTTGACTAAACTTCCCTCACAAGCAAAACATGATCACACCTTAGTACTCTTTGGGTATTAATCACATAGCAATGTGAACTAGATTATTGACTCTAGTAAACCCTTCGGGTGTTGGTCACATGACGATGTGAACTATGGGTGTTAATCACATGGTAATGTGAACTATTGATGTTAAATCACATGGCGATGTGAACTAGATTATTGACTCTAGTGCAAGTGGGAGACTGAAGGAAATATGCCCTAGAGGCAATAATAAAGTTATTATTTATTTCCTTATATCATGATAAATGTTTTCTATTTCATGCTAGAATTGTATTAACCGGAAATTGATACATGTGTGAATACATAGACAAACAGTATGTCACTAGTATGCCTCTACTTGAATAGCTCGTTGAATCAAAGATGGTTAAGTTTCCTAGCCATAGACATGAGTTGTCATTTGATTAATGGGGTCACATCATTAGAGAATGATGTGATTGACTTGACCCATTCCGTTAGCATAGCACTTGATCGTTTAGTTTGTTGCTATTACTTTCTTCATGACTTATACATGTTCCTATGACTATGAGATTATGCAACTCCCGTTTACCGGAGGAACACTTTGTGTGCTACCAAACGGCACAACGTAACTGGATGATTATAAAGGTGCTCTATAGGTGTCTCCGAAGGTACTTGTTGGGTTGGTGTATTTCGAGATTAGGATTTGTCACTCCGATTGTCGGAGAGGTATCTCTGGGCCCACTCGGTAATGCACATCACTATAAGCCTTGCAAGCATTGCAACTAATGAGTTAGTTGCGGGATGATGTGTTACGGAATGAGTAAAGAGACTTCCCGGTAACGATATTGAACTAGGTATTGAGATAGCGACGATCGAATCTCGGGCAAGTAACATACCGATGACAAAGGGAACAACGTATGTTGTTATGCGGTTTGACCGATAAAGATCTTCGTAGAACATGTAGGAGCCAATATGAGCATCCATGTTCTGCTATTGGTTATTGACAGGAGACGTGTCTCGGTCATGTCTACATAGTTCTCGAACCCGTAGGGTCCGCACGCTTAAAGTTCGATGATGATTATATTATGAGTTTATGTGTTTTGATGTACCGAAGGAGTTGGGAGTCCCAGATGAGATCGGGGACATGATGAGGAGTCTCGAAATGGTCAAGACGTAAAGATCGATATTTTGGACGACTATATTCGGACATCGGAAAGGTTCCGAGTGATTCGGGTATTTTCGGGAGTACCGAGGAGTTTCGGGAATTCGTATTGGGCCTTAATGGGCCATACGGGAAAGGAGAGAAAGGCCTCAAAGGGTGGCCGCACCCCTCCCCATGGGCTGGTCCTAATTGGACTAGGGAGGGGGGGCGCCCCCTTCCTTCCTTCTACTTTTCCCTTCCCTTTCCTTCCCTCTTACTCCTACTACTTGGAAGGGCTCCTAGTTCTACTAGGAAAGGGGGAATCCTACTCCCGGTGGGAGTAGGACTCCCCTAGGGCGCGCCATAGAGAGGGCCGGCCCTTCCCCTCCTCCACTCCTTTATATACGGGGGCAGGGGGCACCCCAAAGACACAACAATTGATCTCTTGATCTCTTATCCGTGTGCGGTGCCCCCTCCACCATAATCCACCTCGATCATATCGTAGCGCTGCTTATGCGAAGCCCTGCGTCGGTAGAACATCATCATCAACACCACGCCGTTGTGCTGACGAAGCTGTCAGGACCCCGATTCTAAGCCACATCGATCTAGCCGGTAACACCTCATATCACTTTGCGGCCTCACGCACGGTATCCCACGGGTGTCGCCTTACCATGGCCCGGGACCGTTTGCGCCTTTTGGCTCGCGTATATGACAATGTCGCTAGCATCCATATGACCGAGAACCCGGGCCGACATGGCTAGTCGTGAACCCAAAGCGGCACAGACCTATGGAGACAGGCATACATGTTTCATCAACGAGTGATTCCGGGCTGTAGCACTGGGCTAACAGGACTCCGGGGATCCCGGGCTGTAGCAGGCTAGACAGGAATCCGGAGATCACCGCGTGACATTTCCCCGAAGGGACAGACATAGGGACGAAGTGAAACACATGCCGGCCAGTCAAGTGTCCTGAACAGTAGTGCTGGGCTAGCAGGACTCCGGTGAACCGGGCTGTAGCGGACTACTATGGCTCGAGGAGCACTAGACTACATTTCCCCATAAGAAAGGCTGCGAAGGACAAACAACTAGATTGTCGGATCCCACTCATACCAAGCATTTCAATCATACATACAATATGCTCGATATGAGTACATACAACATGGCATCACAACAAAACTCTACAACTCAAGTACTTATTTAAAGGCTCCAGGGAGCCATACATAACATATCCATACAGGTAGGGGTCACATGACCCGACACTCAAGTCATACAGTCATACAAGCACATGCGGAAGCAACTAGTCTGAGTACAGACTCTAGAAAGAAAGAAGGCTTCTCGAAGCATGTCTATCTACATAGGGCCCTCCATGCCCTGGATCACCACCTGGGTGGCTAGTCACTCGTCGACGTCAAGGTCTATGTAAAACCCATCGGAGGGGGCAGTGTTGTCGTCTGAAAACAATAAATAAGCAAACATGAGTACAAAGGTACTCAGCAAGTCTTACATCAGAACCTACTGTACATGCTCATTCTCAAGAAGGTGGTGGGGTTTATGCAGCAAGCCAGCTTTGACTCTTGGCTAAGCTATCCTACGGAATCTTTTAGCAAAATAGTTTTCGCACACGAGTCCACTACTCACCATCACAATACTCCACCGTGGATCCTCCCTCGTATCCAGCGAGGGGGCCATCCTCGGTACTCACACTTATCTTGAGTCTTTTAGTAGTATCCATTAACTTGTCTATGAACTGTATATGCAATCAAGTAGTCCTTTACCGCGGACACGGCTATTCGAATAGTTTCATACCCTGCAGGGGTGTACTTCGTCACACATGTTTCCACCACTTAGCGTCTGCACACGAAATGTGCTCGGCAGACTTCAAGCGAAAACCGACGTGGGTGTAGACCACGACCTGACTAACCTCACAAGTCTCTAGTCCAGGGTCATCGCCTATTCAGGTTCCATCCACAAGGAAATCCGGCCGGGGTGTCCTCAACGGCCCCGAACGATGTGAACAGGGTTCCCGAGACACCAAACAGGTGACTCGGTACACCGTGCCACGGTGTATCTACCGCAACATAGCCCACCCCTAGGGTCAGCGCTACGCACGGCCGCCAACACATATCCTACAAACACCAGAAACTAGTTGCAACTCCTGGACTGAGGCGAGAGGGGTCGGTAAGTCGAGCGGGGTCATATTTCAGGGCCCAATGTGTGGTAGTAGCTGAATCTTAATTCACGCATACAGAACTCAGTTCTTAGGGACGGCTTCAATGAAACAACCCACCATGTACTCCTACATGGCCTCTCATCGATACCTTTACCAAAACATGTTCAACACATCCCTCATATTACTGGCACAAGCATTTCACTCTAGCCCATCCCCCAGATGAACCAGACCTGACACAACTCTAAGCATAGCAGGCATAGCAAGGTAGGAATCACAAAACATGGCTCAATCAACTCCTACACATGCTAGTGGGTTTCATCTAGTTACTGTGGCAATGACAGGTCATGCAGAGGATAAGGGTTCAACTACCGTAGCACACAGCAGTTTGAATCGTGTTGTCTTAATGTAGTAAACAAGAGCAGGAGCGAGAACATGGGTTGTATCGGAATGATCAATGGTTGCTTGCCTGATGGAGTGGTAACGGGATACTGCCCTTCAGTTGGATACTCGTGAATATCCTCGGAGGCAGAACCTACCACGAAGAACACAACCGAGCACAATCAACACATGACGATATGCAACAATATGATGCATGCTATGACATGGCAATATGGATGTGTCTTGAGCTAATGCAACTAGCTATGATTTAAATGAAGTTGGTTTGAGTACAAGATTCAAATTCCAACCCCATATATGATTATTTAAATGCCCTTTATTTGTTTTGTCCAAAACAGAGGACAAACATTGTTCAAACATGCATGAAAATGGTACAGATGGATTCCTTGAATTTTTCTGATAATTTTACATATATAATTTATCTCATTTGGAGTTATGGTTGAATTTCTATGAATTTTTGAAGTTTTGGGTATTTTCTGGAATTTCCTGAATTATTTTTAAACTAGAAAATGATTTACTGCTTCAGCCTTGCGTCAGCATGACATCAACAAGTCAACAGGGTTGCCTCCAGGTCAAACCTGACCAGTGGGACCCACTGGTCAGTCACTGATTAACTAACTAAAGTTAATTAGAGCCTGGGCCCACATGTCAGTGTCTATTTAAGGTAATTAAGTTAATTAGGACTAACTAAATCTAACACTAATTAAAAAGGGGCCTGGCCCACACGTCAGTCAGTCAGGGGGTCAAACCTGCCGGCGACTTGACGCCGGCGAGGCCAGACACGGCGGAACGGCTCGGGTTTCGCCTACAGGCCACCATTTGATGCGTGGTTTCCTCCTACGGGTTCCTAGGAGTGAGGCGCATCCAGAGAGACAAGCGGCAGCAGCTGGGGTGGCCGGAGCTAACGGCGGCGAGCTCTTTGGCGGCCGCTGGAGTTCGGTTGCGTGCGGGATCGCGGCTGCAGCGAGCAAACACGCAAAATAAAGCGCAGGCAAGGCACTACGCGATGCAGAGGTGTCGTTTGGCACGTTGGCGCGACCAAATGGGCATCGGAGCGACGCCGGCGACGAGCCCGAGCGGCGTTGAGCTCGGTCAGTAGGGAGTCGGCAGTTTGAGCTTGAAATAATGGCGGGGAGGAGGGGGATTCGGAGCAGGAGCTCACTGGGGTCACGTAGAGCAGCTCGGTGGGCTCGGGGACGGTCCGGAGCCGACGAATTTGACGGAGATGGCCGGCGGTCCCGAGGTTGAAGAAGACGACGCCGAGGACGAAGCAAGGCTTCTCGGCTCGCTTGGCTCGGTGCAGAAGGTGTAGGCGACAGTGGCGGAGCTTCCACGCAACACGGGAAGGCGAGAGGGGGTCGGGGAGCGCGGTGGCAGCGAACGGCGGCGACGGCGCGTTCGGGTGGTCGCGCGGGAGAGAAACAGGGGAGGAGGGAGAGCGAGGGAGAGGGATATGAGGGGGCCAGGGGGTGCGTGGCGTCCACAGCGACGTCTAGGCGTCGAGGGGGGGGGCGCGGCAAGCAGGAGGTGGCCGTCGGTGGCCGCGCGTGTGCCGGCGCACCGCGGGCACACGCCCGGCGTCCTCCTGGCAGCAGCTAGGGGACGACTGGCGTCGGCCTGGTGGGCTAGGCCGTCCAGCTACAGTGCTGGGCCGGCAGGTAAGTCCAGGTGAGCCTCTGTTCTTTCTCTCTAATTTATTCTGTTTTCTATTTTTGCTATTCTGTTTTGATTTAGTTTAAATACTAAATCATTTTATAAAATCCTGAAAATATTTATGGACACTTTCTGAAATATTTCAGTGGCCCAAAAATAATTCCAACATTATTTGAGCATTTGAATTATTTAATAGTATTTAAATGCCCAAATTCAAATATTTATGAATTAAGTCAATGCCCCTTTTGTTGACCTAAAATTATATGCACCATTTTTCCCAAGGGTTCTAACCCAAGGCAAAGAGGGTGAACATATCTGAAGGGCATTTCAGGTTCATTGAATTTGTTTTTAGTAAACCCTAGTTGATTTCAGGGGGGGGTTGCTGGGGGTTCTGCTTTCCCCATTTCAATTTCTGATGAATGTAAACATGATGCACACTCTAATGCATAACCTAGCTAGGGTGTGACAACTCACCCCCACTCAATAGAATCTCGTCCCGAGATTTAGGATCATCTGGGAAGAAGGCGGGGTACTCGAGTCGAAGACGATCCTCCCTTTCCCAAGTGGCTTCTTCCTCGGAATGGTGTGACCATTGAACCTTGAGAAACTTGATATTATGACGTCGAATGGTACGCTCGGCTTGATCAAGGATACGAACGGGGTATTCCCGATAAGAGAGGTTATCTTGTAAATCAAGCGTTTCGTGGTCCACTCCACGGATAGGATCCGCGAAGCAACGCCTGAGTTGCGAAACGTGGAAGACATCGTGAACTCTGGAAAGATGCGGAGGTAGTTCCAATTGGTAGGCAACTTCTCCTGGTTTGGCAAGAATGCGAAAGGGTCCAATGTAACGAGGAGCCAATTTGCCTTTGATACCGAAGTGATGGGTTCCCTTTAACGGGGTAACCCGAAGGTAAGCTTTCTCGTCAATTTCAAATGTCATAGGCTTATGCTTACGATCATATTGACTCTTTTGGCGAGATTGGGCTGTTTTCAATTTCTCACGAATAACGCGAACCTGCTCTTCTGCTTCCTGAATCATATCCGGGCCAAAGAGTTGTCTTTCCCTGGTTTCTGACCAGTTAAGAGGCGTTCGACATTTTCGTCCATAGAGAACTTCGAAGGGAGCCTTGCCCAAACTAGCTTGATAGCTATTGTTATAAGCAAACTCCGCGAATGGAAGGCATTTTTCCCAACTCATTCCGAACGAGATAACAGAAGCTCGGAGCATATCTTCCAGAATTTGATTTACTCGCTCTACTTGACCACTTGATTGAGGATGGAAGGCGGTGCTAAAGGAGAGATGAGTTCCCATAGCATTTTGGAAACTTTCCCAAAATCGAGAGGTGAAGAGACTTCCACGGTCTGAGTTAATTTCCAATGGGACACCATGAAGAGACACTATTCGGGAGATGTATAGGTCAGCTAGCTGGCTAGCGGTGATACTCTCACGAACAGGTAGAAAATGGGCTACTTTGGAAAGACGGTCGATCACGATGAAGATGGCATTATTCCCCCTCTTGGTCCTGGGAAACCCAGTGATGAAATCCATACTGATTTTGTCCCATTTCCATTCAGGAATAGCCAAAGGTTGAAGGGTGCCAGCAGGCCGTTGATGCTCTGCTTTAACACGACGACAAACGTCGCAATTGGTAATGTATTGAGCGATTTCTCTCTTCATCCTAGTCCACCAAAACCTCTGGCGTAGGTCTTGATACATTTTAGTACTACCGGGATGAATGGTGAGAGGGGATTCATGAGCTTCCTTAAGGATCATCTGGCGTAGATGTTGGTTCTTGGGAACCACCAGGCGGTTCTCAAAGAAGACAGCACCTTGCTCATCCATGGAAAAACATTTAGCTACTCCGCTAGCAATGTTTTCCTTAATCCGGGATATGCCCTTATCACGCTTTTGGGCAGCTATGATTTGATCCATAAGGGTAGGTTTTGCCACCAGGGTAGACAGGAATCCACGAGGAACAATGTGAAGATTAAGCTTGCGAAATTCCTCATGGAGCAGTGGTTGACTTTGTTGTAACCTCAGGTTGTTACAGTAGGACTTACGACTTAGTGCATCGGCCATGACATTGGCCTTGCCAGGGGTGTAAGTTATTCCTAAGTCGTAATCCGAGATCAACTCGACCCAACGTCTTTGCCTGAGATTCAAATCTGGTTGGGTGAAGATATATTTCAAGCTTTGGTGATCGGTGAAGATCTCGCAACGATTACCGAGGAGGTAATGTCGCTAGGTTTTGAGTGCATGGACTACAGCTGCAAGCTCTAGATCATGTGTGGGATAATTTTCCTCATGTGCGTGTAATTGCCATGAAGCATAGGCAATTACCTGACGATCCTGCATGAGTATGCAACCTAGTCCTTGTCGCGAGGCGTCGCAATAGATAATAAAGTCCTTGGAGAAATCTGGTGGTACCAGTACGGGAGCAGATGTCAGGCGTCTTTTCAGTTCCTGAAAACTGAACTCGCACTGTGGAGTCCACTCGAACTTTTTATCTTTCTTGAGGAGTTCAGTTAGAGGTTTAGCAACCTTGGAGAAATTCTCGACGAAGCGGCGGCAATAGCTCGCTAGGCCAAGGAAACTCCGAACTTGCTTGACCGAAACAGGTGGAGTCCAATCAAGGACGGCTTGAACTCGCTCGGGATTGACAGCAATACCCTTACCAGAGATTACATGGCCTAGATAGGTCACTTCTGACAACCAAAATTCACACTTGGAGAATTTGGCATAAAGGCGATGCTCTTGAAGTTTCATCAATACCAGCCTTAGATGTTCGGCATGTTCCTCTTCATTCTTGGAGTAGATGAGTATGTCATCGAGGTATACTATGACGAATTTGTCCAAGTACTCCATGAAAACTGAGTTCATTAACCGGGAGAAAGTGGCCGGGGCATTGGTTAAACCGAAGGACATGACGGTGTACTCGTATTGGCCATAACGAGTAACAAAAGCCGTTTTGGGAATGTCCCCGTTTTTGATTTTGATTTGATGGTAGCCCAACCTCAAATCCATCTTGGAGAAGACTGAGGATCCAGCGAGCTGATCATACAGGTCGTTGATCCTGGGAAGCGGGTATTTGTTCTTGATGGTGACCAGATTGACAGGTCGGTAATCCACACCATTCGATCCGTTCCATCCTTCTTCTTGACGAAGAGGACGGGGCAAGCCCAAGGAGAGGAGCTAGGACGGATGAACCCTTTGTTCAAGGACTCATCGAGTTGGTTCTTAAGCTCGGCTAGTTCTAAGGGTGCCATCTTGTAGTGTCTTCTAGCAATTGGAACGGTTCCTGGAACAAGGTCTATCACAAACTCGACATCCCGGTCAGGTGGAACACCTGGCAGTTCTTCCGGAAACACATCCGGGAAGTCTCGGACTACCGGAACGTCCTCAAGGTCTGGAAGAGGGTTGGCATTGAGAGAGTAAAGTTGGCGCTTGGCCATTCGAGTTACGACATTAACTGTCTTGCCCGAGGGATGAGTAAGTTGAACGGTTCTAGTGGCACAGTCGATCTTGGCATAATGAGCCGACATCCAGTCCATACCCAAGATGATGTTTATGTCGGAGGACTTGAGAGCTATTAAGGATGCAAGGAAAACAAGCCTATCGACAAGAATTTCGTTCCCATGGCTTACCCTAGAAGTTTTCCATTTGGAACCCGGAGTTTGAATTACCATGGAAGTGGGCATGTCACAGAATGTCGTGTTATGCAACCGAGCATAATTCTCGGATATGAATGAATGAGATGCTCCAGTATCGAAAAGAACAGATGCCGGATGGCAGTTAACAAGGAGCGTACCAAGGACGACGTTGGGATCCTCATGAGCCTCTTCGGCGGAGACGTAGTTGACATGGCCACGTGCAGTAGTGGCCGGCTTGGCGTAGAAAGTCTTTCCCGCGGGCTTACCACGGCCAACGGACTTTCCAGCTTGATTGGGGTTGTTCTGGGGACACTCTCGACTATAGTGACCCAGTTCTCCACACTTGAAGCATGTTACCACAGTGGGGCGTGGAGCAACATTAGCAGCGGGGCCACCATAGGGATTGGATGGTGCAAATTGCTGGTTGGGACGAGGCGCCTCAAAGGATGGCCTCGGGGTGAATCTGGGTGGCAGTGCGGTGCTTGGAATCCACACCCGGCGACGGCGCGTTCGGGTGGTCGCGCGGGAGAGAAACAGGGGAGGAGGGAGAGCGAGGGAGAGGGATATGAGGGGGCCAGGGGGTGCGTGGCGTCCACAGCGACGTCCAGGCGTCGAGGGGGGGGGCGCGGCAAGCAGGAGGTGGCCGTCGGTGGCCGCGCGCGTGCCGGCGCACCGCGGGCACACGCCCGGCGTCCTCCTGGCAGCAGCTAGGGGACGGCAGGTAAGTCCAGGTGAGCCTGTGTTCTTTCTCTCTAATTTATTCTGTTTTCTATTTTTGCTATTCTGTTTTGATTTAGTTTAAATACTAAATCATTTTATAAAATCCTGAAAATATTTATGGACACTTTCTGAAATATTTCAGTGGCCCAAAAATAATTCCAACATTATTTGAGCATTTGAATTATTTAATAGTATTTAAATGCCAAAATTCAAATATTTATGAATTAAGTCAATGCCCCTTTTGTTGACCTAAAATTATATGCACCATTTTTCCCAAGGGTTCTAACCCAAGGCAAAGAGGGTGAACATATCTGAAGGGCATTTCAGGTTCATTGAATTTATTTTTAGTAAACCCTAGTTGATTTCAGGGGGGGGGTGCTGGGCGTTCTGCTTTCCCCATTTCAATTTCTGATGAATGTAAACATGATGCACACTCTAATGCATAACCTAGCTAGGGTGTGACAGAAACTCTCCCTCAACACTCGGCTGGATCGGAGTTCGAGGGACGTCATTGAGTTGAACGTGTGCAGAACTCGGAGGTGCCGTGCGTTCGGTAATTGATCGGTCGGATCATGAAGACGTACGACTACATCAACCGCGTTGTGCTAACGCTTCCGCTTTCGGTCTACGAGGGTACGTGGACAACACTCTCCCCTCTCGTTGCTATGCATCACCATGATCTTGCGTGTGCGTAGGAATTTTTTTTGAAATTACTACGTTCCCTAACAAATTGGGCTGAGGACCAAGGCGGCTGGTGCTCGGACTATCCTGTGTTTTGGTTCGTTGCCAGCGATAAAGGTTATCGCTATGTCATTCCATGGGTTTATTGTTGCGATTTGGCAGACTTCGGCGAGTTCGCGGAGTGCCCTTTTGCGCCTATTGTTTGAAGTGAATGTCTCAAACACTGTCAGTACTCTGGGCTCATCCTCTTTCGGAGGGTGTTGCTCCGGGATGTCCTTGGTGAGGATGTCCTCGTCGTTTTTGGCTACCTGCCGGAGTATCCAACATGCTCTAAGGTTGTCGGTTGGTATAGTATCCGGTGTGGTGTGTATTTTGCAGGGGCCATTAAGCCATCCCTCCAGAACAGTTTCGCATCGCGTAATGGGTTTGTATTTCTTGGCTATTGGTCTGGGCGCGTTACAGGGGTCGACACTTTTCGCCTGGACCAGTCGTTGAGTTGGGGCCGATAGCTCCCAAACTGTGTGATTTCTCCAGGCGCTCTCCATTGTGCTGTACTTATGTACAATACTTGCCAAGTTGGTGAAGTGTAGTATGCGGCGGCGATTAATGGCGTTGAGGAGTCCTTCGTTCGTGCAGTTATTGTGGAACGTTGATATCCCGTCCTCGTCGCGGCAATCCTTGACCTTGTCCTTGACAAGGAGAAATCTGGCCCAGAAGTGGTGGACCATTTCTCGAGACTGTTGTTTTGTGCTTGTGAGAGCACCTATGTTTGGGTGGGTGGGTGGAATTGGATCTGAACCCTGACCCGATCAACGATCCGGAGTCTGAGGTTTTTCCAAACTAAACAGCCCGGGCTCTGGAGTGTCTTCTGATTTTTGAAGCCTATCATCTGACTCTAAGTTCGGAGGGCAAGGCGTGTCTGTCGGTGTTCTGGAACAGGGGTCCCCAGACTTGCCTGCTTGTGGCCCGCGGCGTGGCTGAGCCACCAGGCCATACGGTCGATCTTCACTAACAAAGCACCCAAGACCCTCGCAAGGGGCCAAGCCTCACGAGGTGGACGACGCAATTCCTCCTCTGGAGTGGCCTAGCTAGGCACGCTCACGAGGAGCGGAGATATCAAGGTGAGGCGAACCTCACGAGGTTCCCGTGACGTGAGCCATGACGATCGACACCAGGCGGGCGCCAGCGTGCACAGTGTCCTTGTTTCCTCTTTGGTGCAAAGGGGGAACGCGCAGCCACGGAGTACCAAGGCCTCAGGCAAAGGTTGCCATTTCGGTGCAACAAGACCAAGACCATGGAGTGCAAGACGGAGGTCACCGTGGAGCCCAGAGCAGCGTCACCACCAGAACTTTGTGCAGGCAAAGACTACTTTTGTCAGGATAGCTTGTACTAGCTGTCCCCCTTCAAATTAGCCCGCCATTGTTGGCTCCCTTCCCGCTTGATATTTGGGAAGAGGACCAGGGCCTCTATAAATAGGACTAGCCACCACAATGGAGGGGGAGGATGAAGGATGGAGAGGACGATCTGATCTTAGCTAGAGAGAGACCACCCACACACACACAAGCTCACTGAGCTCAAGAACGCCTCAATCTCAGGAGGCCGTTCTTCCCTTGTATTGTTCATCATTAGCCCAAGTAGCAATCCACCACCACCACACTGGAGTAGGGTATTACACCACAACGGTGGCCCGAACCAGTATAAACCATGTGTCCATCTGTGTTGTGAGTTCGTCAAGTTCATCCGCGAGATCCTAGCGAGCTAGACCATAGATCGGTTGAAGGGAAAGAATTCGCGCGCACCCTAGTGTTCGAACCTTAAGGGTTTGCCGGGACCCCATACCCCGACATTTGGCGCGCCCGGTAGGGGTGCGCCGGAGCCTTTTCTCCGCCAATCAGCTCTCCAACATTCACCGGCTACGATGTCTGGCGACCCAAGAGCCAGATCCGACCACTGGGCGACCTGGCCGGCCCGGACGGCGCCGCCTGCCCATGAAGATCTCGACCCCGCACCCAGGCGGCACGGGCATCACCGAGCTCTGTCGGGCATGGACAGCACGGCCAGGCATCATCCAGCCTCACCCCGGGGCAAGCACGAGCCGTGGCGAGAGCAGCAAGTCACGCCGCTGCAACATCGCCGCACTCACGGCGGGAGCAAGGGAACATGCGAGCGGCACTCACAGTGGCAATGGAGCTGCTGCGATGCAGGCTGATGGAGAGCGGCCGGGACACGCTGCTTGAGCGTGTTGCTGAGCTGCTGGACGCAGCGGCGTCGGGAGCGCCACCCTTCAGCTATCGACTCCCCCCTGGCCAATGCAAGGTCGCGCGGCGAGCCTCACCACATCTGCGCATCGTCGACTACGCCCAGGGGCTTCGCCAACTTCAGCACGGCTGGCGGCATAGGGGGCTCCAATCCCACCATGCCGCCCTCGAGAAGCATGAGCGCGAGCGTCACCCCCCATGGCCCCAGCCAGATGCCATATTATCATCCCCAGGACGCCATCATGGGCAGAGCAACATGGAGTGTGGGGCACCACGGCGAGGTGTTCGGGGTGACGCCCCCGGAAGCCTACGTGCCCCGCATGATCGACCAAGGGTACGCACCAGAGGACGACATCGGCTCATTCGTTGGAGAGGACTGGGGAGAAGGGGCGCTAGGAGTCGAAGCCTTCCAAGAGCCAGCGGAGAACCACAGCGAACGTGCCGGCGACGGCAACTACAGGGTACCGCTAACCTCGCAGGAACAGGCTTATGCTAACCATGGGCTACCGATGAATCAGGTTGCAGCACCGATCGATGACCCCGGCACGGCGGCACTCGTCTCAACAAGGGAGACACGCCGGGGGGCGCCGAGAGGGAGCCAGGAGCAAGGCACCTCCCCAAGGCACGTGAAACCAGGGGACACCCGGAGGTAGGCCCTCTGCCGGGGTGGCTTCAATGACCTTTCCTCCGGCAAAGGACCCGTGGTCGCCGAGGGAACCGCTGGCGTCCTCTTTCCCTCCTTTGTGTCATCCCGGTCTCCGGCCGGCTCAAAGGAGGTCAAGAGGGGCGCAAGGCGGGGCCCTCGTCAGGCAATATGAAGCAAGGCCAGTACCTGTGAAGAAGGCCCGGTGCCTATGAAGCTCGCCGCCCATGACACTCTCACGTAATAATGAGTTGGGGCTGTACACGCCCCGGAGTCTCAGGAGCGCCGGCCTCAGGCCCTGGGGCTCCCTCCCATGCCTAGTGGACATCACTTAGCTCCGCGCTGGTGAGAAGACTTGAAGACCCTAAGACTAGACTAGGTGTCGGACGCAGCCTTTTGCTTTGGATCTCTCTTTCTGTGGCTTTGCTTTCTGATTCTGGACTTAAGTTGAAGCTGAATTTTTATCGTTGCGCGTGGGGGTGCCTTTTCTCGTTCGAGCCGTTTCTCGCCTTCTGGATCTTGTTTGGTTTGGGACTCACGTTCGTTGCCTCTCCCTCGCAAAGCTCCTCGCGAGCCGGACTGCGCAGAGAACGCGCTAGCACTACGCCTGGTGCTCACCCTTTCCGGGACCCCCCCTTCAAACAGGGTGATAGGCTCCGCAAGATTCTCAGGAACTCGTCACCTCACGACCCAGCCCTAAGCAAGCGCTGATTAAGGTAATCCACGTCTAGAAACTCACCCCCAGCTTCACAAGCTCACGAGGACACATACCCACATTGCATAGGAAATTAAAAACTGCGATTTGCTTACACGAGGGGCTCCCCCTCTCAAAATGCTCTCACAAGTTTTCCAAGGGCCACGCCCCGAGTTTTGCGTGCAGAATAAAACAACAGGAGAATATGAGATCACCCAGAGATATCGCTCGCTGCGTCATCCAGGGACGCGTCGCTCGCATCATCATCACCTTCGTCGGAATCGTCGCCGCCGTCGGCGACACACCCATCGCCGTCGTCGACCACGTCACATTCGTCTGCGATGACCACCCCCCCCCCATCGTTCTCTGAGCTAAAGGCCCTGACCAACGCATCGACATGGTCCTCTACCCAACGCACCAGGTTGCCCCGGACGGTGATGGGCACAGGAGCAATGGCCGCATCGAAGTCGAAGTTGGGGTTGGTGTTCAGGAGGTGGCTGACGACACGAGAGAAGGCGCGCTGAAGTAGGCCATGACCCCTCTCCTCCACAAGCCACCGAGCTCTGGCAGATTGAGCCTCCAGGCGCGTCACGACCTCGGTGAAGAAGGTCAGGTGGCTGGCGTAGTCACTCGAGTGAGGGGTCGGGGCGTTCTCATTGCTGATATAGCCTAGGGCGGTGTTGGCTTTGTTCGGAAGGTCTTGAAGCATAGGGCCATGCACGCGCTCCAGCGTTCGGCGTTGGAGCACTTCTTCTTTGTTTTGCTGAGCAACGACCTCGGCATCGTCAATTCGCCTCCGGAGGGAAAGTAGCTTGGCGCGGGCGGAGGCCAGGTCCGCCTGCACCGTAACAAGGGCGGCGGTTGTGGCCTCAGCACGCCTCTCGGCCTCGTCCAACTTGGGCTTGAGGGCGGCGGCCCTGCCCGCGCCCTCCTGTCCGGCGAGCTCCAGCCTCAAGTCGTACCTGCCCTCCAGGTCGGCGCGAACCACAGCTACCCGGCGATTGATCTCTTCTTCGACTCCGGCCTCACGGGCCCCCATGGAATCTTTAGCTTGAGTGACTTGACGCTCCCTCGTCTCCAGCCGCTCGAGCTCGAGGCTACGCTCCACGGCCTCCAGGGCCAGCGCCTCCTGACACCACCGGATCTCCTCTTCCTCCATAGGCGTCCCCCTCATCGACGCAAGGGCGGCCCCACGCGCCTCGACTTGTTGCTCAAGGGACGTGCTCCAGGCCTGGAGCTCCCACGCGCGCTCCTCCGCAGCCTCGCGGTGGCGATCGGCCTCATGAGCTTCCTACAAAGCTCGCAAGCGGGCCTCATTGGCAATCTTGAGGGACGCCCCAGCCTTTGCGATCTCGAGGTTGCGATGATAACGACCAAGGTTGATGGCCACTCGCAGCTTGCACCGCTCCTCCACCAACCGAAGACCTTCGGCCTCAAGACGCGAGTCGACGCCAGCAAGCTCTTCACCGAGGCAGTTCATTGCGCCCATCGCCTCCTGGAAGAGCTCGTCGTGGACCATGCTGCGCCCGCACTCGAGCTCGAATGCTCGCCCCATCTCGTCCTCCGCCTCGGGGGCTGCGGGTGGAGCATCAAGTGGTGCGCCATCTCCCGGTTGGGGGCTGGTGGTTGGCTCAGCCCCAGGCGCCAGTTGACCCTCGCAAGGGCCCCGGACCGAGCAAGGCCCGCTGCTCGAAGGAGGCTCCAGTATCGAGGCTAGCCGTGCACCAACCATGACCAAGGGAGGAGCCCTTGGCACGCCCGCTGCGCTCCAAGCAAGGCCACGTAGGAAGGACGGCGAAGGCACAAGCTCGGGGCGCCTTGATGACGGACCAGCTCCCGAGGCTGACCCCACGCCGCGGGCAGTGTCTGAGCCTGAAGCACTGAAGCTTGGCGAGTGCGGTGGGATGAGAGGGAGCTGCTTCTCTGGACGTTCCGCGGCCTTAGCAAAAGGGGACCTGAGGGGGCAATCGTCAAGAAGGGAAGGCGGCACATAGAAGATCACCAAGGAGAGGTACTTACTTGTCGATGGCGATGTACTTCCGTCGTTTCAATGCTCCAAAGACGCTGCCTCCGCTAGGGGATCCCTTCCTCTTGCGGAGCTCCTCGAAGTCCATGCAAAGGCGGCCGAAATGCTAGACGTGACGGCCGGAGCGCGGCGGAGCCGAAGAAGAACCAAGAGGAATGGCTTCAGGGGAGCCCAGCTGCGGCGAACAGCCCGACTCTCTCTCGCTGCGACCTCCCGAGGCCCCTGAAGCCTCGGCCTCGGGAGCCGCATGCCACACCTCATCAGCGACTGGCGCCTCAGGAGAGGCGTCGCAAGCTCCCAAGGATGACGCCCCTGGATCACTGCTCGGCACGTGCTCCTCAGCACCTAAGCAGCCGACCCCCATTGCAGCTCGCTCCCCCGCACCATCACCTGGGGCGAGCTCATCACCGGCGGCGAAGAATGGGACCACGATGACGGGATTTTTGTGGGGTCCCTCCAAGCCAATTGGCCGCAGCCCCCACTCATCAAAGGAAGGCATGGTCGCGACAAAGGTAACCTTGTTCTCGCTACGGTACAATGTGCAGCTCTTCTTAGGCATCTCATCTGGCAGAGGGACACCAGATAGCACCGTGAGCACAGTTTGCCGCGCAGCAAGAGGAAGCCCCTCCTCCTGAAACCTCATGTTGTCCCGACTGCTGAGCAAGTCCCACATCAGGCGAGAATGACGCTAAAGTGGGGCAACTCGACGCCTGACGAACTCCCTCACCACCATGGGCGCAGTCACACCAAGGTCCTTCAACCACCGCAGCCTGGCCCAGACGGGGGTAGGGCAGGGGCTTGTGAGCCTCTGGTGACCCCAGCCTGAGTTTGGAATGGCAGGCCCCACCGGAGCTTGGAGCAAAGGGTTGAGCACGCCGTCATCAACAAACACCCATCGCGTGCGGAATTCGCTCGTGGATGAAGGAAGCTCGAAGTCGATCCCCATGCCTGCCGTCGCCGCCACGGCCTGAAAGCCCACACACCCTAAGCTCTGCCGGGCACCGATGAGATGTAGCGAGAAGAAGTGGCGGAGGAGCGCCACGGAGGGGGTGAACCGGGCTGTAGCGGACTACTATGGCTCGAGGAACACTAGACTACATTTCCCCATAAGAAAGGCTGCGAAGGACAAACAACTAGATTGTCGGATCCCACTCATACCAAGCATTTCAATCATACACACAATATGCCCGATATGAGTACATACAACATGGCATCACAACAAAACTCTACAACTCAAGTACTTTATTTAAAGGCTCCAGGGAGCCATACATAACATATTCATACAGGTAGGGGTCATATGACCCGACACTCAAGTCATACAGTCATACAAGCACATGCGGAAGCAACTAGTCTGAGTACAGACTCTAGAAAGAAAGAAGGCTTCTCGAAGCCTGTCTATCTACATAGGGCCCTCCATGGCCTGGATCACCACCTGGGTGGCTAGTCACTCGTCGACGTCAAGGTCTACGTAAAACCCATCGGAGGGGGCAGTGTTGTCGTCTAAAAACAATAAATAAGCAAACACGAGTACAAAGGTACTCAGCAAGTATTACATCAGAACCTACTACACATGCTCATTCTCAAGAAGGTGTTGGGGTTTATGCAGCAAGCTAGCTTTGACTCTTGGCTAACCTATCCTACAGAACCCTTTTAGCAAAATAGTTTTCGCACACGAGTCCACTACTCACCATCACAATACTCCACCGTGGATCCTCCCTCGTATCCTGCGAGAGGGCCATCCTCGGTACTCACACTTATCTTGAGTCTTTTAGTAGTATACATTAACTTGTCTATGAACTGTATATGCAACCAAGTAGTCTTTTACCGCGGACGCGGCTATTCGAATAGTTTTATACCCTGCAGGGGTGTACTTCGTCACACATGTTTCCACCACTTAGCGTCTGCACACGAAATGTGCTCGGTAGACTTCAAGCGAAAACCGACGTGGGTGTAGACCACGACCTGACTAACCTCACAAGTCTCTAGTCCAGGGTCATCGCCTATTCAGGTTCCATCCGCAAGGAAATCCGGCCGGGGTGTCCTCCACATCCCCGAACGATGTGAACAGGGTTCCCGAGACACCAAACAGGTGACTCGGTACACCGTGCCACGGTGTATCTACCGCAACATAGCCCACCCCTAGGGTCAGCGCTACGCACGGCCGCCAACACATATCCTACAAACACCAGAAACTAGTTGCAACTCCTGGACTGAGGCGAGAGGGGTCAGTAAGTCGAGTGGGGTCATATTTCAGTTCCCAATGTGTGGTAGTAGCTGAATCTTAAATCACGCATACAGAACTCAGTTCTTAGGGACGGCCTCAATGAAACAACCCACCATGTACTCCTAGATGGCCTCTCATCAATACCTCTACCAAAACATATTCAACACATCCCACATATCACTGACACAAGCATTTCACTCTAGCCCATCACCCAGATGAACCAGACCTGACACAACTCTAAGCATAGCAGGCATAGCAAGGTAGGAATCACAAAACATGGCTCAATCAACTCCTACACATGCTAGTGGGTTTCATCTAGTTACTGTGGCAATGACAGGTCATGCAGAGGATAAGGGTTCAACTACCGTAGCACACAGCAGTTTGAAACGCGTTGTCTTAATGCAGTAAACAAGAGCAGGAGCGAGAACATGGGTTGTATCGGAATGATCAATGGTTGCTTGCCTGATGGAGTGGTAACGGGATACTGCCCTTCAGTTGGATACTCGTGAATATCCTCGGAGGCAGAACCTACCACGAAGAACACAACCGAGCACAATCAACACATGACGATATGCAACAATACGATGCATGCTATGACATGGCAGTATGAATGTGTTTTGGCCTAATGCAAGCTAAAACAGACGGGTAATTGCTTATTTGAACCAAAGGTTCAAGTGTTAGCTCATTTGACTTGACCATATTAGTGCATCACCTTATATTGCATAAACAGCAGGTTTAACTTGTTCTGACATGCATGAAACCAGTACCAATGGATAGCTTGGATTTTTCTGATAATTTTTCATATATAATTTGTCTCATTTGGAGTTATGGTTGAATTTCTATGAATTTTTGAAGTTTAGGCAATTTTCTGGAATTTTCTATATAAAATTAAATCCAGAAAAGAGTTACTGCGTCAGCCTTGCATCAGCATGACGTCAGCAGGTCAAAGGCGGTGTCTAGGTCAAACCCGACCAGTGGGGTCCACTGGTCCGTGACTCTAGTTGGTTTCTATGGGTGACGTGTGGGACCAGGTCAACTGTGACGTGGCAAAGTCAAACTGACAAGTGGGGCCCTCCTGTGACCGGTGCTAATCTAACAGAATAGTTAACTAACTAATTAAGCGCTAGGGCCCACATGGCAGTGACTCTAGAGGGGTGGTTAGTGGGTTAATTAACCGCTAATGACGGCCACGTCGGCTACCGGCGTTTAGCCGCCGGCGACCTCAGATCGCGGCGGCGTCCGCATCGGGATTTCGCTACAGGCGATTGTTTGGCGCGCTGGGGGCACCAGGGAGGATCTCGTGCTCGTGCGCATCTAGGGAGACCAACGGGAGGTGCGGGGGTGGCCGGAGCTGACGGCGGCGAGCTCTTTTGCGGCCGCCGGAGTTCGGGTAAGGTTGGGGTCGGCACTAGGGGGCACGGCAGGTCGAACGGGTGGGTGCGTTAGGCTCCTGGGGACGCGTTGAAGGCGGTGGTGCGCTCGGACGCGTGCTTGCACGGCCGTAGCCACGACGGCGTCGAGGCTCAACGGCGGCGAGCTTCGGGTGCTCGCGGGGCAACAACTACGGGGCGAAATCGACGGCGTGGCTAAGGGGAAAGGGACCGGGAGCTCACAGCGGTGCCGTAGGGGTGGCTAGCGGGCTCGGGGGCGACCTTGACGGCGCGAATCGACGGCGAGGAGCTCGGGCGGCCAAGGTTGAAGATGACGGTGGTGGTGACGTTCCAGGCTCTCCCGGCTCGCGTAGCTCGGTGGAGAGGACGAGGAAGACACGGCGGCGCTTCTGGGCTCAGCGGCAGGGCGAGGGGAGCACGGGGGCTGCGTCCACGGCATACGGCGGCGACGAGCTCCGCTCGGTGGAAGAGAGAGGGAGCCAGGGGGGAGAATGGGGAAGAGAGAGTGAGCGAGAGGGTTCCAGGGGAGGCGTGGCGCTCGTCTAGGGGGGTCGGAAGCAGGAGGTGGCCTGCAGGGTGGAGGTGGCGCGCGCGCGTGCCGGCGAGCGTCGGGCACACGCCCTCGTCCTTCTGTCCGAGGAGGGAGACGACAGGAGGCAGCGGGGGTGGGCTGGGCCGCCAGCTGGAGATGGGCCAGGTAGTTCAGGTAAGTGGCCCAGTGGCTTTTCCCTCTTTTACTTATTTCTATTTTCTTTTTCTGTTATCCTGTTTTGATTTAGTTTAAATACTAAATCATTTTATAAAATCCTGAAAATATTCATGGACACTTGCTGAATTATTTCAGTGGCCCAAAAAATAGTTCCAAAATTATTTGAGCATTTGATTTATTTAATAGCATTTAAATGCCCAAATTCAAATACTTATGATTTAAATCAATGCCCTTATGTTGACCTAAAAAATATGTGCACCATTTTTCCCAAAGGTTCTAACCCAAGGCAAAGAGGGTGAGCATTTTAGAAGGGCATTTCAGGTTCATTGAATTTATTTTTAGTAAACCCTAGTTGATTTCAGGGGGGGTGCTGGGGGTTCTGCTTTCCCCATTTCAAGTTTCTGATGAAAGTAAACATGATGCACACTCTAATGCATGGTCTAGCTAGGGTGTGACAACTCACCCCCACTCAATAGAATCTCGTCCCGAGATTTAGGATCATCTGGAAAGAAGGTGGGGTACTCGAGTCGAAGACGATCCTCCCTTTCCCAGGTGGCTTCTTCCTTGGAATGGTGTGACCATTGAACCTTGAGAAACTTGATATTATGACGTCGAGTGGTACGCTCGGCTTGATCAAGGATATGAACGGGGTATTCCCGATAAGAAAGGTTATCTTGTAAATCAAGCGTTTCGTGGTCCACTCCACGGATAGGATCCGCGAAGCAACGCCTGAGTTGCGAAACGTGGAAGACATCGTGAACTCTGGAAAGATGCGGAGGTAGTTCCAATTGGTAGGCAACTTCTCCTTGTTTGGCAAGAATGCGAAAGGGTCCAATGTAACGAGGAGCCAATTTGCCTTTTATACCGAAGCGATGGGTTCCCTTTAATGGGGTAACCCGAAGGTAAGCCTTCTCGTCAATTTCAAATGTCATAGGCTTATGTTTACGATCATATTGACTCTTTTGGCGAGATTGGGCTGTTTTCAATTTCTCACGAATAACGCGAACCTGCTCTTCTGCGTCCTGAATCATATCCAGGCCAAAGAGTTGTCTTTCCCTGGTTTCTGACCAGTTAAGAGGCGTTCGACATTTTCGTCCATAGAGAACTTCGAAGGGAGCTTTGCCCAAACTAGCTTGATAACTATTGTTATAAGCAAACTCCGCGAATGGAAGGCATTTCTCCCAACTCATTCCGAACGAGATAACAGAAGCTCGGAGCATATCTTCCAGAATTTGATTGACTCGCTCTACTTGACCACTTGATTGAGGATGGAAGGCGGTGCTAAAGGAGAGATGAGTTCCCATAGCATTTTGGAAACTTTCCCAAAATCGAGAGGTGAAGAGACTTCCACGGTCTGAGTTAATTTCCAATGGGACACCATGAAGAGACACTATTCGAGAGATGTATAAGTCACCTAGCTGGCTAGCGGTGATACTCTCCCGAACGGGTAGGAAGTGGGCTACTTTGGAAAGACGGTCGATCACGACGAAGATGGCATTATTCCCCCTCTTGGTCATGGGATACCCAGTGATGAAATCCATACTGATTTTGTCCCATTTCCATTCAGGAATAGCCAAAGGTTGAAGGGTGCCAGCAGGCCGTTGATGCTCTGCTTTAACACGACGACAAACGTCGCAATTAGCAACGTATTGAGCGATTTCTCTCTTCATCCTAGTCCACCAAAACCTCTGGCGTAGGTCTTGATACATTTTAGTACTACCGGGATGAATGGTGAGAGGGGATTCATGAGCTTCCTTAAGGATCATCTGGCATAGATGTTGTTTCTTGGGAACCACCAGGCGGTTCTCGAAGAAGACAGCACCTTGTTCATCCATGGAAAAGCATTTAGCTACTCCGCTAGCAATGTTTTCCTTAATCCGGGCTATGCCCTTATCACGCTTTTGGGCAGCTATGATTTGATCCATAAGGGTAGGTTTCGCCACCAGGGTAGATAGGAATCCTCGAGGAACAATGTGAATGTTAAGCTTACGAAATTCCTCATGGAGAAGTGGTTGGCTTTGTTGTAACATCAGGTTGTTACAGTAGGACTTACGACTTAGTGCATCAGCCATGACATTGGCTTTGCCGGGGGTGTAAGTTATTCCTAAGTCGTAATCCGAGATCAACTCGACCCAACGTCTTTGCCTGAGATTCAAATCTGGTTGGGTGAAGATATATTTCAAGCTTTGGTGATCGGTGAAGATCTCGCAACGATTACCGAGAAGGTAATGTCGCCAGGTTTTGAGTGCATGGACTACGGCTGCAAGCTCTAGATCATGTGTGGGATAATTTTCCTCATGTGGGTGTAATTGCCGTGAAGCATAGGCAATTACCTGACGATCTTGCATGAGTATGCAACCTAGTCCTTGTCGCGAGGCGTCGCAATAGATAATAAAGTCCTTGGAGAAATCTGGTGGTACCAGTACGGGAGCAGATGTCGGGCGTCTTTTCAGTTCCTGAAAACTGAACTCGCACTGTGGAGTCCACTCGAACTTTTTATCTTTCTTGAGGAGTTCAGTTAGAGGTTTAGCAACCTTGGAGAAATTCTCGACGAAGCGGCGGCAATAGCTCGCTAGGCCAAGGAAACTCCGAACTTGCTTGACCGTTTCAGGTGGAGTCCAATCAAGGACGGCTTGAACTCGCTTGGGATTGACAGCAATACCCTTACCAGAGATTACATGGCCTAGATAGGTCACTTCTGACAACCAAAATTCACACTTGGAGAATTTGGCATAAAGGCGATGCTCTCGAAGTTTCATCAATACCAGCCTTAGATGTTCGGCATGTTCCTCTTCATTCTTGGAGTAGATGAGTATGTCATCGAGATATACTACGACGAATTTGTCCAAGTACTCCATGAAAACCGAATTCATTAACCGAGAGAAGGTGGCCGGGGCATTGGTTAAACCGAAGGACATGACGGTGTGCCCGTATTGGCCATAACGAGTAACAAAGGCCGTTTTGGGAATGTCCCCGTTTCTGATTTTGATTTGATGGTAGCCCAACCTCAAATCCATCTTGGAGAAGACTGAGGATCCAGCGAGCTGGTCATACAGGTCATTGATCCTGGGAAGCGGGTATTTGTTCTTGATGGTGACCAGATTGACAGGTCGGTAATCCACTACCATTCGATCCGTTCCATCCTTCTTCTTGACGAAGAGGACGGGGCAAGCCCAAGGAGAGGAGCTAGGACGGATGAACCCTTTGTTCAAGGACTCATCGAGTTGGTTCTTAAGCTCGGCTAGTTCTAAGGGTGCCATCTTGTAGGGTCTTCTAGCAATTGGAACGGTTCCTGGAACAAGGTCTATCACAAACTCGACATCCCTGTCAGGTGGAACACCTGGCAGTTCTTCCGGAAACACATCCGGGAAGTCTCGGACTACCGGAACGTCCTCAAGGTCTGGAAGAGGGTTGGCATTGAGAGAGTAAAGTTGGCGCTTGGCCACTCGAGTTAAGACATTAACTGTCTTGCCCGAGGGATGAGTAAGTTGAACGGTTCTAGTGGCACAATCGATCTTGGCATAATGAGCCAACATCCAGTCCATACCCAGGATGATGTTTATGTCGGAGGACTTGAGAGCTATTAAAGATGCAAGGAAGACAAGCCTATCGACAAGAATTTCATTCCCATGGCTTACCCTAGAAGTTTGCCATTTGGAACCCGGAGTTTGAATTACCATGGAAGTGGGCATGTCACAGAATGTCGTGTTATGCAACCGAGCATAATTCTCGGATATGAATGAATGAGATGCTCCAGTATCGAAAAGAACAGATGCCGGATGGCAGTTAACAAGGAGCGTACCAAGGACGACGTTGGGATCCTCATGAGCCTCTTCGGCTGAAACATAGTTGACATGGCCACGTGCAGTGGTGGCCGGCTTGGCGTAGAAAGTCTTTCCCGCGGGCTTACAACGGCCAACGGACTTTCCAGCTTGATTGGGGTTGTTCTGGGGACACTCTCAACTATAGTGACCCGGTTCTACACACTTGAAGCATGTTACCACAGTGGGGCGTGGAGTAACATTAGCAGCGGGGCCACCATAGGGCTTGGGTGGTGCAAATTGTTGGTTGGGACGAGGCGCCTCAAAAGATGGCCTCGGGGTGAATCTGGGTGGCAGTGCGGTGCTTGGAATCCACACCCGGCGCTTCTGAGCTCCAGAGCCGGATGAAGACCCAAAATCACGGGAGTGCTTGCGTGAAGCGTCATAATCAGTCTGGCCTGTCTCAGCACTGATAGCTTTATTGACCAACTTCTGAAAGGATGTGCACTCGTGCAGACGGAGATCGCGGCGAAGCTCAGGGCTAAGTCCCTTGCGGAACCTTGCCTGCTTCTTGGCGTCAGTAGAAACCTCTTCAGGAGCATAGCGTGCCAGGTTCCCAAATTCTCGGCTATATGCATCCACAGTCAGCCTTCCTTGGGTGAAGTTGCAGAACTCCTCCCTCTTGCGATCCATGAGACCTTCCAGAATGTGATGCTCACGGAAAGCCTCGCTGAACTCTGCCTAGGTAGTGATTTGACCGACCGGGCGCATAGCTTCGTAGTTTTCCCACCAATGGCTAGCGGGGCCCTCGAGATGATAGGCAGCATAGGTAACCTTGTCGGCCTCGGCTATGTTGGCAGAACGTAGCTTGTGGGTGATGCTGCGAAGCCAATCATCCACGTCGAGGGGCTCGACGGAATGGTTAAACTTTGGTGGGTACAGTTTGATAAAGTCGTTGATTGACACCAAGTCATTTCGTGGGTGGCGTGCAGTGTTCTGCTCAATCCGCTCCAGCAGGCGGTTGGTCTCACGCTTGTTTCTTTCCGCCTCCAGCATCACTTCGGCCAGGGAAGGCGGGTGAGGCAAATTTTCACCTCTAGCTGCACTGGCTTCCCCCCGCTCCGGGACAGCAGGGTTGCCGCGGGTGTTGACCATCCTAAGAGGAAACAAGACAACGGTTTAGACAAGGATGGCTCAAACTTAACAAGGAGTGCAGAATGTAAGGATAACACGGAATGTAGAGATGCTCATTTGTATGCCATGGTAATATAAAACTGCCATATATACACCAACGGTCATACTCGTCATACATAGTTTAGTACAAGCCCAAGCTACAGTACAACTATGAAGGTAGACGTTACATCTGATCGGAGGCATTCCGAGTTCCTATACATTATTTTTCTACACCTCCAGAATCGATTACACACCAAGTCGTATTCCACAAGTCACGCAGGACAGTGGGGATACAACTACTACAATACTAGTGGTACTACTACCAACTCAGATAGCTCCGTAGTAGTCCTCATAGAAGTCACCTCCATAGCCTGAAAGTTCAACGTGATCATCCGGAAACAGACGGTCCTGAGGAGCCTGTGGACCATAGGGGCTAGGATGAGGTCTTGGACCAACAAACGGTGGCCTGCGGGGACCACGGGGTGGGGTGATGCCTCCCACATCATGCCAATCCACCATGTCTGGCAGAGCTGCTCTCACAGGATACAGATCCCTGGTATCCATACATCCAGCTTGCACCGCAGGTGCAAACCGAGTCAATGTGGCCCAATGATCAGCACGAGTATTAAAAAGCTCCAGCCTCAAGGCCCGATTCTCTCGGTCCTTATCTTCGAGCATCTCAGTGGTGGTACGAGTTAATGAGTCCTCCTGAGTGGAGTCAGCATAGATAGCCTGAAGATACCCCTGCGCTCCCGGAAGTGAAGCTGGCATGTAACGGAAGTCAGTGTTCCGAAGCAGGCCAGTCCGGACTCGCAAGATGGTCATCATGGAGTAGGCAGCATCATGCACAGCCATCTCAACGGTAACCCCGAGTCCATAGGAACAGTGAAGGGGCTCGGTAGATCCAGGATAGGAAGGAAATATCCTGACGGTGCAGAAATACTGGCTTTGATTAAAGTCGCGGAACTGCTCTTCAACAGTGTATTCGGGATACCAACGGTATCCCGTCTCGATCATGACCCGGACTAACATAACAGTATGACCGGGCACGTCGAGGCACCTGGTCAGGCGAACCACTTGATTTTGAGAACGGTTGGCCATCTGAAAGCACAACCACAAGACAAAGACATCAGAATTCCTAGGGAAAATTGGACAGCATAACGGCTGTAAATGCTCAGAAAAAGATTTGAGACATCCACAACAGTTCACAATACCGCTCAACAGCATCATATCAAGGTTCTGATTCAAATAGCAACGTACTAAAATAGTAGAAACTGGGCTGGAGCTCGTAGCAATAATTCTATAAACTACTACGGATTAGTAACACGTGAACCTGATAGAAGAAGAGAGCCTAGTCCTTAACCCACGTTGAATGAGAAGAGAATGACTCAGATCAGAAACATAGGGTAAAGGAGTAAAAGAACCTTACGTTCCCTCCCACAATCAATTCCCTTACATATAACTAAGCATTTCTAGACTCGACATCGACCAGTTTGGCTGAATGAACCTACAGGCAGTCCGGCTCTGATGCCAACGCTGTCAGGACCCCGATTCTAAGCCACATCGATCTAGCCGGTAACACCTCATATCACTTTGCGGCCTCACGCACGGTATCCCACGGGTGTCGCCTTACCATGGCCCGAGACCGTTTGCGCCTTTTGGCTCGCGTATATGACAATGTCGCTAGCATCCATATGACCGAGAACCCGGGCCGACATGGCTAGTCGTGAACCCAAAGCGGCACAGACCTATGGAGACAGGCATACATGAATCACATCGAACATGTCGGTCATCAACGAGTGATTCCGGGCTGTAGCACTGGGCTAACAGGACTCCGGGGATCCCGGGCTGTAGCAGGCTAGACAGGACTCCGGAGATCACCGCGTGACATTTCCCCGAAGAGACAGACATAGGGACGAAGTGAAACACATGCCGGCCAGTCAAGCGTCCTGAACAGTAGTGCTGGGCTAGCAGGACTCCGGTGAACCGGGCTGTAGCGGACTACTATGGCTCGAGGAACACTAGACTACATTTCCCCATAAGAAAGGCTGCGAAGGACAAACAACTAGATTGTCGGATCCCACTCATACCAAGCATTTCAATCATACACACAATATGCCCGATATGAGTACATACAACATGGCATCACAACAAAACTCTACAACTCAAGTACTTTATTTAAAGGCTCCAGGGAGCCATACATAACATATTCATACAGGTAGGGGTGACATGACCCGAAACTCAAGTCATATAGTCATACAAGCACATGCGGAAGCAACTAGTCTGAGTACAGACTCTAGAAAGAAAGAAGGCTTCTCGAAGCCTGTCTATCTACATAGGGCCCTCCATGGCCTGGATCACCACCTGGGTGGCTAGTCACTCGTCGACGTCAAGGTCTACGTAAAACCCATCGGAGGGGGCAGTGTTGTCGTCTGAAAACAATAAATAAGCAAACATGAGTACAAATGTACTCAGCAAGTCTTACATCAGAACCTACTACACATGCTCATTCTCAAGAAGGTGGTGGGGTTTATGCAGCAAGCCAGCTTTGAATCTTGGCTAAGCTATCCTACGGAACCCTTTTAGCAAAATAGTTTTCGCACGCGAGTCCACTACTCACCATCACAATACTCCACCGTGGATCCTCCCTCGTATCCCGCGAGAGGGCCATCCTCGGTACTCACACTTATCTTGAGTCTTTTAGTAGTATACATTAACTTGTCTATGAACTGTATATGCAACCAAGTAGTCCTTTACCGCGGACGCGGCTATTCGAATAGTTTTATACCCTGCAGGGGTGTACTTCGTCACACATGTTTCCACCACTTAGCGTCTGCACACGAAATGTGCTTGGCAGACTTCAAGCGAAAACCGACCTGGGTGTAGACCACGACCTGACTAACCTCACAAGTCTCTAGTCCAGGGTCATCGCCTATTCAGGTTCCATCCGCAAGGAAATCCGGCCGGGGTGTCCTCAACGGCCCCGAATGATTTGAACAGGGTTCCCGAGACACCAAACGGGTGACTCAGTACACCGTGCCACGGTGTATCTACCGCAACATAACCCACCCCTAGGGTCAGCGCTACGCACGGCCGCCAACACATATCCTACAGACACCAGAAACTAGTTGCAACTCCTGGACTGAGGCGAGAGGGGTCAGTAAGTCGAGCGGGGTCATATTTCAGGGCCCAATGTGTGGTAGTAGCTGAATCTTAAATCACGCATACAGAACTCAGTTCTTATGGACGGCCTCAATGAAACAACCCACCATGTACTCCTACATGGCCTCTCATCGATACCTCTACCAAAACATATTCAACACATCCCACATATCACTGACACAAGCATTTCACTCTAGCCCATCACCCAGATGAACCAGACCTGACACAACTCTAAGCATAGCAGGCATAGCAAGGTAGGAATCACAAAACATGGCTCAATCAACTCCTACACATGCTAGTGGGTTTCATCTAGTTAATGTGGCAATGACAGGTCATGCAGAGGATAAGGGTTCAACTACCGTAGCACACAGCAGTTTGAAACACGTTGTCTTAATGCAGTAAACAAGAGCAGGAGCGAGAACATGGGTTGTATCAGAATGATCAATGGTTGCTTGCCTGATGGAGTGGTAACGGGATACTGCCCTTCAGTTGGATACTCGTGAATATCCTCGGAGGCAGAACCTACCACGAAGAACACAACCGAGCACAATCAACACATGACGATATGCAACAATATGATGCATGCTATGACATGGCAGTATGAATGTGTTTTGGCCAAATGCAAGCTAAAACAGAAGGGTAATTGCTTATTTGAGCCAAAGGTTCAAGTGTTAGCTCATTTGACTTGATCATATTAGTGCATCACCTTATATTGCATAAACAGCAGGTTTAACTTGTTCTGACATGCATGAAACCAGTACCAATGGATAGCTTGGATTTTTCTGATAATTTTTCATATATAATTTGTCTCATTTGGAGTTATGGTTGAATTTCTATGAATTTTTGAAGTTTAGGCAATTTTCTAGAATTTTCTATATAAAATTAAATCCAGAAAAGAGTTACTGCGTTAGCCTTGCGTCAGCATGACGTTAGCAGGTCAAAGGCGGTGTCCAGGTCAAACCCGACCAGTGGGGTCCACTGGTCAGTGACTCTAGTTGGTTTCTATGGCTGACGTGTGGGACCAGGTCATCTGTGACGTGGCAAAGTCAAACTGACAGGTGGGGCCCTCCTGTGACCAGTGCTAATCTAACAGAATAGTTAACTAACTAATTAAGCGCTAGGGCCCACATGGCAGTGACTCTAGAGGGGTGGTTAGTGGGTTAATTAACCGCTAATGACGGCCACGTCGGCTACCGGCGTTTAGCCGCCGGCGACCTCAGATCGCGGCGGCGTCCGCATCGGGATTTCGCTACAGGCGATTGTTTGGCGCGCTGGGGGCACCAGGGAGGAGCTCGTGCTCGTGCGCATCTAGGGAGACCAACGGGAGGTGCGGGGGTGGCCGGAGCTGACGGCGGCGAGCTCTTTTGCGGCCGCCGGAGTTCGGGTAAGGTTTGGGTCGGCACTAGGGGGCACGGCAGGTCGAACGGGTGGGTGCATTAGGCTCCTGGGGACGCGTTGAAGGTGGTGGTGCGCTCGGACACGTGCTTGCACGGCCGTAGCCACGACGGCGTCGAGGCTCAACGGCGGCGAGCTTCGGGTGCTCGCGGGGCAACAGCTACGGGGCGAAATCGACGGCGTGGCTAAGGGGAAAGGGACCGGGAGCTCACAGTGGTGCCGTAGGGGTGGCTAGCGGGCTCGGGGGCGACCTTGACGGCGCGAATCAACGGCGAGGAGCTCGGGTGGCCGAGGTTGAAGATGACGGTGGTGGTGACGTTCCAGGCTCTCCCGGCTCGCGTAGCTCGGTGGAGAGGACGAGGAAGACACGGCGGTGCTTCTGGGCTCAGCGGCAGGGCGAGGGGAGCACGGGGGTTGCGTCCATGGTGTATGGCGGCGACGAGCTCCGCTTGGTGGAAGAGAGAGGGAGCCAGGGGGGAGAATGGGGAAGATAGAGTGAGCGAGAGGGTTCCAGGGGAGGCGTGGCGCTCGTCTAGGCGGGGTCGGAAGCAGGAGGTGGCCAGTAGGGTGGAGGTGGCGCGCGCGCGTGCCGGCGAGCGTCGGGCACACTCCCTCGTCCTTCTGTCCGAGGAGGGAGACGACAGGAGGCAGCGGGGGTGGGCTGGGCCGCCAGCTGGAGATGGGCCAGGTAGTCCAGGTAAGTGGCCCAGTGGCTTTTCCCTCTTTTACTTATTTCTGTTTTCTATTTCTGTTATCCTGTTTTGATTTAGTTTAAATACTAAATCATTTTATAAAATCCTGAAAATATTCATGGACACTTGCTGAATTATTTCAGTGGCCCAAAAAATAGTTCCAACATTATTTGAGCATTTGATTTATTTAATAGCATTTAAATGCCCAAATTCAAATACTTATGATTTAAATCAATGCCCTTTTGTTGACCTAAAAAATATGTGCACCATTTTTCCCAAAGGTTCTAACCCAAGGCAAAGAGGGTGAGCATTTTAGAAGGGCATTTCAGGTTCATTGAATTTATTTTTAGTAAACCCTAGTTGATTTAGGGGGGGGTGCTGGGGGTTCTGCTTTCCCCATTTCAAGTTTCTGATGAAAGTAAACATGATGCACACTCTAATGCATGGTCTAGCTAGGGTGTGACATGTGATGGGGGTTGATTGAGAGTAGGGAGAACGGGGTTATCTTACTGGTCTCGACGACAAGGTATGTCATACGATAGTCTGTCAGTTATGTCGGCAGCAACATAGGTACCAAGGGCGAGGGATGAAGAGAACCATCTTCCTGCTCGTTGAACGAGGCGGACCAATAGGCAAAGTTCTTGTCCATTGGTGGTTACCAGAATGTCATCAACAATAGTAACAGGTTCTTACTGACAGAGTTGTACACCGAGGTGCTTACAAAAGCAATGACTTATTATTGCTTAGATCATATAAACCTCAAGAAGGTTTAAACAAAACAATGGAAAGGAAAATGTGATTATCATAGTAAACAGAACAATGGAAAGGAAAATGTGATTATCAGACTAAACAGAACAATGGAAAGGAAAATGTGATTATCAGACTAAACAGAACAATGGAAAGGAAAATGTGACTATACACATAATTCAGGGGGTATATTATTCCCGAGGACAAGCAGCGCATGATATCCATGACAGGATATAATTGTAGAAAACCCTTTAGGAAAGGGGAGAGAAATTTCATGACATTACCCATACAATGGTGTTTGGATAAAGAAAACTTAGCATTGCGCTTCCAATGCTCTTGTTGAGGTTTGCGTACCACAGTCATGCTTACAGATAGCATTGGCATGGTCTTGAAGCAAAGGTCAAACTTTGGATACACAAAGGATCCATCGGAAACCACTTAGAAAATAAGTCATATAATTTCAGCAAGGAAAAGATGAGGGTGTGGCCGACGGGCTCAGCAACAATCAATCGACATGTCAAAAAGGATGTATTTCCAAAATTATATGAACAAGTTTGTGTTGGGGAAGGCAACGATGTTGTCGATGATAACACAAATCATCGAGGGGCAAGGATTGCATTTCTCATCATGAATTCGATTAATATCCTGGAAAAGCTAAGGATGTTGATGATGATCACGGCACATTTATCGAGAGATTTCATGAAGATGTAATCAATCGGCGATAACATCAAGTCAAGGAATGATGAAGCGAAAGGTTACTAGAACCACGGGTACAACACAAACGAGAAATCCAGCTTGCTATTTAAGGCAAAAAGATATGACGAGGAAGATCGACGTAAGATTACCTCATCGTCAAAATTTGTGCTCCGAGAAGAAGGACCAGGTAACATAGTTAAAATCATCATGAAAATGATATAGTCTAATAGGCTAGGAATGACTTGAAGGATTTTTAAACTCATAAGGAACAAAAATTACTTAAGAGTTATAGAATCCGAGTGTGGAATCAATTCACTTATCAGTGTTTTCAAGTGACTAATAACTCGGAGCCCGGGGCAATCTGAAATCGTTGAGGAGCAATAACAGAAGAAGACTCATAGGAAGTAACACAGTTCTTTGTTATTCTCGAGATATCGGAGGGTAATACTCGAAGGAAGGTCAAGATAGAGGTTGCAAATATGCATTTATCTACAGATGACAAGTGCTTTAACTTGTCCGAGAAATGAAATCAAATGGGAACAATCATGTCGGATTTCGGGTTCCGGCAGACCCTTGAGGTTCGAACACTGGGCTGCGCACGGAGATTTCGCCTCCTACCTACCTGCTCCCCTCCGCCTCGCTAGGATCTAAACTATGGAAAGAACAACACAAGAGACACAGGGTTTATACTGGTTCGGGCCACCGTTGTGGTGTAATACCCTACTCCAGTGTGTGGTGTGGTGGATTGCCTCTTGGGCTGATGATGATGAACAATACAAGGAAGAACAGCCTCGCGAGGGTCTGTTCTTGGCTGGGGCGATGAACTGCTGGGAGGAGTTCAGCCACCTTTCTCTCTCTCTCTCTCTATCTCTCTCTCTCTCTCTCTCTCTGATCGAGACCCTCTCTAACGAGCCTCTTCCTTCCAACCCCCTTTGCTCTGTGGGTGGCCGGTCCTATTTATAGAGGCCTTGGTCCTCTTCCCAAATATCGAGCAGGAAGGGAGCCAACAATGGCGGGCTAATTTGAAGGGGGACAGCTAGTATCAACTATCCTGACAAAAGTAGTCTTTGTCTGCGCAAAGCTCTGGTGATGACGCCGTCTCGGGCTCCACGATGACCTCCGTCTCGTAGTCCTCCTGGTCTTGGTCTCGTTGCACCGAAATGGCAACCTTGCCTGATGCCTCGGTACTCCGCGGCTACGCTTGCCCCCTTTGCACCAAAGAGGAAAGGAGGACACTGCGCGGGCTGGCACCCGCCTGGCGCCCTGAGTCGTCATGGCTTGCGTCACGGGCACCTCGTGAGGTACCCCGCCTTGGTCTCTCCGCCTCCTCATGAGCCAGCCTAACGAGGCCATGCCTGAGGAAGCTCCGCGTCGTCCGCCCCGCGAGGCTTGGCCCCTCGCGAGGGTCTTGGGTTTGTGTTGGTGAAGATGGGCCGCGCTGGGCCCCCTTTTGAGCCATGCGGCAGGCCGCAGGCAGGCAAGTCTGGGGACCCCCGTTTCCAGAATGCCGACAGTAGCCCCGGGCCCAAGGCGGGCCCGGACTTGGCCGTGCAGGGAGGCGGAAGGGCAAGAGAGAAGCGCCGCGGGCCCTAAGAGCCTGCGGCCTTGGGCGTCGTGCGGCGGTTGATTGGATGTGGGCACCTCCAGTTCCCCGTGGTGCCTCGGCAACCGCACGGACTGGACAAGTCCCTGGATGCAAAGTGGGTCATGATTACCTGCAATCGTGGAGGTCGGCGGTTGGCCTTCGCCGGCCATAAGTACGGAACAGCGTGCGCCCTTCCAGTCCATCCCTCCTTGCTTCTCCTTCTTCCCGATCCTTGCTCCGTCTTGCTGCTATGGCTTCGATCCGCCGGTTCTCGACGGCAGAGAAGGGAAAGGCTCCCCGAGAGGAACCAGACCCCCTCCCGTCGAAGAAATGGCTCGTCCCCCGTGACTCGGATGAGGGGGCCCTTCAGGTGGTGTCGAGGCCTTGGTGCGAGCGGGCGCCGCCGGGGTTCCCGCTTCCATTATACGCCCACGTAGAGGGCCCCGAAGGATCTAATGCTGACCGCCACGGGTGGCGCCACCGTCGGTGCCGACGGGTCACGAAAGTGTGGGTCGTACCCCCTGGGGTCCATACCGAGGGCTCCTCCCAAGAGTTTGTGCTCCACGTCGCCATTCCTCTTTAGTCTTGGATCCGCCTTCCTCCCTTCTTCGCCTCCATCATCCCATAGGGGGAGCCCCTGGAGCTCTGGCTGCAGCACGCTGGCTGCAGCACCCTCGCGACCGAGGCAGAGGTCGCGGTCGTCGGCCCGGGCGAGGTCTTCATGACTCGGGGCTGGAGAGAGATCGCCCGGGTTTGCAGGACAGGGGGCGTCTTCCCGATCCACTTGGACTACGATGGTGCTTCTGTGATGCTCTTCAAGGTCTTCGATGCGAGCGGGCGCCGGCTGGAGTGCTGCCCCGGGGAAGGTGGCCAGGACACTGCTGCGACGAGGACTGGGCTCGCCAACCGCTCCCTTGGCGGCTCCTCAGGCGGTGGAGACGTCGGAGGTTCCAGCGACTCCGGCGAGCCCTTCGCGACTCCGAAGACGAGCGACGACAGCTACTAGCCCCCGAGCCTGTGCCGCTCCTGGAGCAGGGCGGGCTCGTCAGGCCGCCGCCGACTCTGATCTGGATGGGGTTGGCATCGATGCTTGACGGCCCACTGTTGATGATGGCGTCTTTTGTAGGGATGCGCGTAGCTTGCGTCCCTTTAGGATCTGTTCCCTGCGAGGAACCAAAAACGCGTCCCTGGGGGCTTGTAAGGTGCCTGTGATCCTGTTTTGTTAATATAACCCTTGTCGTAGAATTGCGCGAGTTGCTCATTCCGTCTTAGCTCAGTCCTCCCTTTCGAACCTCACGAGGGCTTGGTGCTCTACGCCGACAGGTCCCAGTCCCAAGGCGGCTTCAGCCGTCGCTGGTATGCCAGGTCGCGATGCCGTGGTCAAGGCCAGGAGGTGAGCGACCCGGAGTCCGGTAAGAGCCCTTGAGTCGCGATGCTCAGGAGGTCCCCTTTGGCGCCCAAGCAGCCGTCGTTTGGTGAGAAAGGAGAGCGGCGTTGCTAACAAGGGATAGCATTAGGTGCGGGGATGGTGCCACGGTAGCTGTCGCTTCCGGGTGATGACTTATCTCGAGGATCAGGGGCCGCTCTCTAGTGTGTCACCGGGTCCGTGCATCGGCATGCGTGAGGTTGCTCGGCGAGGTCCTCGTGTGTCTCTTCCCTCTCACCTTTGCTCCCCTTTCTGCTCTACGTCCTCGAGTCCCGGCCCTCGAGCGAGTCTCAGCCCTCGCTGGTATGCCAGGTCGCAATGCCATGGTCAAGGCCAGAGGGTGAGGGCTGGAGAGCCAGTAGCAGCCCTGAGTCATGATGCTCAGGCACCCCCCCTTTAACGTGCAAGCGGTTCACGCGGACGAGAGCGAAGGAGACACCGCAAGAGCCTCGCCTGACGCAGCTCCTTCAAGAGGTCCTACAGGTCCATCATAGAAAAATCAAGGGGTTGCCATGACAATTGACAGTCAGCCATTGGTTGCTACCGAGGGGTAGTGAGGCATTGAAGGCTTGACGAGGTGACGCTATGCGGGGCTGCCGTGACTAGAGCTCAGCCATCCAGGTTTGTCGGTGTTGCAGGGACGGACCCATGCGCAAGCGTCGTGTCGTTTGGGAGCAGCTCCGTTATTTGGCGTCAGCTGAGCAGGCAACTAGGTAAAACACATTAGCCGCGAAGGAGTGGATTCGTTCAAATAGATGCTGGGAATGCGGACATCACTGGGTCAGGCCCGAGCGACTTGGGGTGTCATGCAGCCCGATGGGCGCCCCCAACAAGGTAAGCTAACAATGCGAAATAAAAGGGATACACGCCGCAGGGACGGACCCACGCGGCCTGGGAATAATGCAGCCCTGGGGGCGCTCCCAGCTAGAAGTGAAACTTGAAAGATGTCACCTGATGACGTTGAGGATGAAGGGGTGTTGGTGTAGCAGACTCGGTGGGCTGCGGAAGCCGATCCTCATGAGCCCCCAGGCCCAGGGGCCTCGGGAGGCTCCGGAGGCGCTGGCGGCTCCTCGCGGACCATCTCCATCTCCGCCAGGGCTGCGGAACGCCTGGCCTGTTGTGCCTCCGTGGTGCCCCTCATGAGGCGCTGGTACGTGGCAGCCGCGCTCGACAAGCTGTAAGGCATGCGAACGTAGCTGTGGGGTGGGCCTCCGCAGCGACCCACTCGCGAGGGCCAGAGGCTCTCCAGAGAGGCGACTCGGTTGAGCCCTGGTACGTCGATGCAGACGCGCATTCCGCCATCCTCGCCTGGATGGGGAGCCACTGCTGGTAGGCGGCGGCCGCCTTTCATGACTCTTGACTCCTGTAGCTCCTGAATGGCCTTGCTGACAAACTCCTGAGGGTCTGGCTTTCCTTGCCTTGCTCCTTCTTGAGGGAAACGTGCTTCGAAACACGCCTCCATGTGGTGCCCAAGCGCCTCCCTCGTGACCCTAGCCAGGTCGGTGGCCCTCCAGGGGAGAGCCCCCGAGCCCTGCCTGAGGAGGGCGCCGGGCGCGCTTTCCTATGCGATGGAAGGAGGTTCCCCCTGGGCAGGCGTGGGCCCGGAGGGGCCTGCCTCCTGAGTGGTCGGGCTGGACGATGTCTTCTTCTTCTTAGGGGCGGTCTCGGGAGGCCTCCTGCTTCCACGATCTGGGTCTTCTAGTGACGCGGCCTGAAAGGCTCGTTCCAGGGAACACACCGCGTCCTTCTCTTCACAGGGCACCGTGATGACTCCGTCACTTCCTAGCATCTTGAGGACGTTGTAGCCGTGGTGAGTTACAGCCATGAACTTGGCCAGCGCTGGGTACCCAAGGATGGCGTTGTACGGCAGGCGAATGTGAGCGACGTCGAAGTCGATGAGCTCGGTGCGGTAGTTGTCGCGTGCCCCGAAGGTGACAGGGAGGCGGACCTGCCCAATCGGGACCATGGAGCCATCGGTGATACCGGAGAAAGGCTTGGTTGGCTGAAGCTGGCTGTAGGGCACTTGGAGGTTGTTGAATGTCTCCATGGACAGGACGTTGAGCCCTACCTCGCCATCGATGAGGGTCTTGGTGACCACCACGTTGCTGACGATTGGGGAACAAAGCATCGGGAGGACTCCGGCTGTAGCCGCACACTTGAGCTGATCCGCTGAGCTGAACATGATGGCGCACGCCGACCACCTGAGAGGGCGCGTGGCTTTGAGCCTGGGGAGGACTGCATTCACTTCGCGGGCGAACTGCTTGAAGATGCGTTGAGAGGCTGGGGCTTGAGCCCCGCCCAGGATGCAGGCGATTGCGCGCGGCTCCTGGAAGCCCCCAGCCTCCTCGTCCTGGTGGCGGTCCTCGTTTCTCCTTGGCTGCGGCGGCAGCGGTTGGAGGCCTGCGTTGCCTTGCGGGTGATCCTCGCGAGGCTTATCCCTCCAGTCTCCCTTGCAAGGCGGGTCTTGCCAGCGATCCTCGCGAGGTTGATCGCGCCACCCGTGGCACGGGCCGCGGTCTTCCCAGCGTCCTGCGTTCCTTCCTCCTCCTCGGCCGTAGCCCCGGTCACTGCGGTCAGGGCGACGGCCGATCCTTCCTTCTCGCACGGCTCGGAGCTCTTGACATTCGTTGGTGTTGTGGGTGTGGAGGTCGTGGTACACACAGTACCGGCTGCCCTTGGAAGGTTCGGGCTGATCCCTGCCCCACTTGGTGTTTGGTTCTGCCACGAGCATGACAGCCCCCTTGCGCTTCACATCCTTGGCCTTGGGCTTCTTCTCTTCTGGGTCTGTGGCAGGCAGCTCGAGCAGGGAGAGACGCCCTTCCTCAGCCCTGGCGCACTTGTTTGCCAAGTTGAACAGCTCCAAGGAAGTGCATAGGTCTTTATGCATCGCCAGCTCCTCCTTCATCTTGACGTCGCGCACGCCATCGGAGAAGGCTGAGATGATGGCCTCCTCAGTCACCTTGGGAATCTTGAGGCGTGCGTTGTTGAAGCGCTGGATGTACTTCTGCAGGGTCTCCCCGGGTTGTTGCTTGATGCGGTGCATGTCGCTCACGGCGGGTGGCCGGTCGCAAGTGCCTTGGAAGTTGACGATGAAGCGGGTGCGCATCTCTTCCCAGGAGGAGATTGTGCCTGGAGCCAGGTTCAGGAGCCAGGTGCGGGCCCCGTCCTTGAGCGCCATGGGCAACCAGTTCGCCATGACCTTCTCGTCTCTGTTGGCAGCTTCGATGCCCAGCTCGTAGAGCTGGAGGAACTCCGCAGGGTCAGCTATGCCGTCGTAGCAAGGAGGCAGGTCTGGCTTGAACTTGCCGGGCCACGCGACGCTGCGTAGCTCGGCGGTGAAGGCGCGGCAGCCTTCTATGGCCACGGGAGGCCTTCGATGATGGAGAGCTTGGTCTTGCATGTCCCCATGCGCTGCAGCTGACAGCAGCATGGGGTCTTGAAGCGCGGGAGCAGGAGGATGGTCGCGACGCGCTGGAGCAGGGAGCGCCCGGGCAGCTTCTTGCGGGCTAGGGACTTCTTGACAGCTCTGCTCTTGTCGTGCTGGTACCTGACGGAGCGGGTTCCGCCTAGGGGCCACGCGCCTTGGAGCCATGGCACCTTCTTGAGGAGGAGGCGGCCGGGGCGCCGCCGGAGCTTCATCGCCCGCGCGGGGCGGGGTGCGGCGCAGCGGAACGGACGGCGCAAGAGAACCCCCTGCGGTGCGGACGAGCTCGGTGACGCGGTCGAGCAATTCTTTGTAGACGTCGTCGACGGGACGGTAGCACAGGAGCTCGTTTGCCACGATGAGTGCAGCCCGAGCCTCCATGGGCACGCGGAGCGCGCGGGACGAAGATCCGGCTGGGGTGAGCGAGGGAGTTGCGGTGCGGCCGTCTTGCCGCACAGACGGATGCTGGGACGATGCGTGCTGCTCGTCCCCCGCCGGGCTGGTGGCGGCGTTGACGGAAGGTGATGGGGAACGGCGAGGACGCCCGCCGACAGGGGCTGTCTGGGCGATGCGGGAAGCGAGGGCGGCCCGGCGCTCCGCGCGGGCCTGACGAGCGTCAGACATGGGCGTGATGGTCGGAGGAGAACGGGGTGGTAGAAGACGAATTTCGGTGCACCCCTACCTGGCGCGCCAAATGTCGGATTTCGGGTTCCGGCAGACCCTTGAGGTTCGAACACTGGGGTGCGCGCGGAGATTTCGCCTCCTACCTACCTGCTCCCCTCCGCCTCGCTAGGATCTAAACTATGGAAAGAACAACACAAGAGACACAGGGTTTATACTGGTTCGGGCCACCGTTGTGGTGTAATACCCTACTCCAGTGTGTGGTGTGGTGGATTGCCTCTTGGGCTGATGATGATGAACAATACAAGGAAGAACAGCCTCGCGAGGGTCTGTTCTTGGCTGGGGCGATGAACTGCTGGGAGGCGTTCAGCCACCTTTCTCTCTCTCTCTCTCTCTCTCTCTCTCTCTCTCTGATCGAGACCCTCTCTAATGAGCCTCTTCCTTCCAACCCCCTTTGCTCTGTGGGTGGCCGGTCCTATTTATAGAGGCCCTGGTCCTCTTCCCAAATATCGAGCGGGAAGGGAGCCAACAATGGCGGGCTAATTTGAAGGGGGACAGCTAGTATCAGCTATCCTGACAAAAGTAGTCTTCGTCTGCGCAAAGCTCTGGTGATGACGCCGTCTCGGGCTCCATGATGACCTCCGTCTCGTAGTCCTCCTGGTCTTGGTCTCGTTGCACCTAAATGGCAACCTCTGCCTGATGCCTTGGTACTCCGCGGCTGCGCTTGCCCCCTTTGCACCAAAGAGGAAAGGAGGACACTGCGCGGGTTGGCACCCGCCTGGCGCCCTGAGTCGTCATGGCTTGCGTCACGGGCACCTCGTGATGTACCCCGCCTTGGTCTCTCCGCCTCCTCGTGAGCCAGCCTGACAAGGCCGTGCCTGAGGAAGCTCTGCGTCCTCTGCCCCGCGAGGCTTGGCCCCTCACGAGGGTCTTGGGTTTGTGTTGGTGAAGATGGGCCGCGCTGGGCCCCCTTTTGAGCCATGCTGTAGGCCGCAGGCAGGCAAGTCTGGGGACCCCCATTCCCAGAACGCCGACAAAGCATGGTCAGAACCACGGTTGAAAAGGATCAATTCATAGATACAAGATGAGCTTGTACCGAAGAAATAAATAATTATTTTTACGAGCAGCTTCCATGATAAGATCTACATTGTTTCCATGGGCATGAACACAAAGTTCAAGGTCGGCTCCCACTTCTCCAATGCATAACCTTTCATTCACTTCTCGCATTCAATGAAGTTGTAGTGTTGAAATTTATCTGGCAAAAAGTCAGGAGAGTATGACTCATGAAAACTCTTGGGTTCACATGGATTAGGGAAGGCATAGGTTCAACCCATAGGGGTATCTAGTAACACATACCGGGAATTTCAAGAATAATTTACGCAAGTTCGAAGGTAGACTATGGATGACAAAAGCAGAGGATACATATTTACCAAAGGCATTATGTATCAGGGGAAGAGCTCACAAGGTTAGTGGATATGAAGGACACTTTCGGATAATAATCTACCAAAGGATCTAGCGGTCATCAAGGATCTGATTTGTGTAACGATACTCAACAAGAAGAAGAAAGAATGCAAAGGCATCAAATTACAGAAACTTTATGATAATTTCAAAGCTTCAATACATAGGAATTACGATACCCAGATCGGTGTATCAGAATCAGATGTTATGAATAGATACAAGTATGTTGAATAGGATTAGATGGACAATCAATCAAGGTTTGATTTGCCGAGAATCAGCTCATGTCTGAAATGACGTCTGAGCTGGAAGAACAATTTCCAGGGAACAACTCATGATTGCATGCATTCACACACATGTTGAATCGACAGGGTAAGGACGGCAATTGCAAGGGATTTTAAAGAATATTGTAGACATATGGAATTAACCAAAATGCAATCAGGTAAGGAAGAACAAGAGCAATAGGCTACTAAGGATTTTTAGAAGATCGAATAGTACTTCGAAGAATTTTGTGAAAGACAAGAACAACTAGGGATGAGCGAATACTCGATAAGTGCGAGGAATTATCCGTAGGGGTATTAATGTGGTAAAGAACTATAAGGCAGTAAGCTCAAAGGATTCTCGGGGCAACGGAGAGTATTTCAGGGCATCTTGTAATAAAAAGAGCAACATGGAATGACTGTAAGAATGGCAAGCGTACATAGTTATCCATAAGGATATATCGGTGCCAGGGAATTGCAAAAGCAATGGGCACAAAGTCTCAAGAGAACATCGTAGGGTATCTTCGTAATCTTCTGGTGCAGCAGGCGATCATCTGTAATAGGGGGCTCTCCGGGAGGAAGTAGTTACGAGTTCTTAATGTTAGAGTTAGCAAAATCGTTTAACCCGAATGGAAGAGAGTGCAGAGTCCTAGAGTATAGACGAGGAATAAAAGATCCTAATACCACCCAATTGGTGACGTGGGCCCACAAGCCACACAGCCAAGTTAGTAAAACAGTTTTCGGTTTCTAGACTCTACTTCGGCCAAGTAGTTGGAAAGGGGGATCCTACAGGCAGTCGGCTCTGATACCAACTTGTGACACCCTCGATTCAATTGTACACTAATCATACACGCAAATGTGTACGATCAAGATCAAGGACTCACGGGAAGATATCACAACACAACTATAGACACAAATTAAAATAATGCAAGCTTTATATTACAAGCCAGGGGCCTCGAGGGCTCGAATACATAAGCTCGAATACACAAGAGTTAGCGAAAGCAACATTATCTGAGTACAGACATGAGTTAAATAAGTTTTCCTTAGGAAGGCTAGCACAAAATCAACAACGATCGAAAAGGCAAGGCCTCCTGCATGGGAGCCCCCTAACTACTCCTGGTCGTCGGCGGCCTCCACGTAGTAGTAGGCACCCTCGGGGTAGTAGTAGTCGTCGGTGGTGTCGTCTGGATCTTGGGCTCCATCATCTGGTTGCAACATCCGAAAAAAGAAAAGGGGAAAAAGAGGGAGCAAAGCAACCGTGAGTACTCATCCAAAGTACTCGCAAGCAAGGATCTACACTAAATATGCGACAATATCAAAGGAAGGATGGTATATGTGGACTGGGCTGCAGAAATGGCAGAATAGAGAAAAGGCCTAGTCCTATCGATGACTAGCATCTTCTGGAAACCACCATCTTGCAGCAACAGGAGGGAGTAGAGTAGCATATAGTAAGGTAGTATTAGTGTTATCAACCTCGGCCAGAGATCCTTTCTCGACTCCCTGCGAGAAAGCAATTCCAGAGCCATACTATCGAGTTATCACCTCAAGTATCCAGTTCTAGTTGTATCGATCGAGATACAATTCCAAGTGTCCATTACCGTAGGACAGGCTATCGATAGATGTTTTCTTCCCTGCAGGGGTGCACCAACTTACCCATAACGCTCGATTAACTATGGCCGGACACACTTTCCTGGGTCATGCTCGGCCTCGGCCAAACAATACACCACAACCCGACCTAGGCTTAATAGAGAGGTCAGCACGCCAGACTAAACCTATGCCCCCAGGGGTCTTGGGCCATCGCCCCGGGAACTCCTGCACGTTGCGTGGGCAGCCTGTGAACAGACCTAGCTACCTCCTTAAAAAGGCAGGAGCTTACCAGTCCAACCCGACGTGTGCGGCTCAGTTGCTGACGTCTAATAAGCTTCGGCTGATGTATACGATGCAGAACGCCCATATTATGCCCACGTGATGGTTAGTGCTATCAGGCCAGAGGCCCCTCGGATCAAATATCCAAACCGTTAGTGTGTTGGTAGTGCGGTCACGAGCAGAGACTCATGAAAGATGTGACTCCGTCGCCCCGTCTCGAGTACTTGCAGCAAGGGCTAAGAATGCCTAGCCACGCCTCGTAAGTATCTCACGGGCACCTTCCAGGTCAACCCGACTCCACATCACTCGCTAGTAAGCTCGCGCGGGTACCCCTCAGGGCCGACCCGTCTTTAGTAACATGGTTCAGTGTAAAGTCATAGTAACCATAGTAACTGTGTGTCTAACACCAAGGGGAAAACCCGAGGAATCACCCCTGGTGAATTCCACTCGATGTAATCATCAAGGTGAACGTAAGAGGATCCACCCTCGAGGTTCACACTTGAGGGGTTGCACGACGGAGGGGTGCACCAACTTACCTGCAAGGGTGCACCAACTTACCCACCACACTCGATTAGCTCCGGCCGGACACACTTTCCAGGGTCATGCCTGGCCTCGCCAAACAATACGCCACAACCCGACCTAGGAATAATAGAGAGGTCAGCAGGCCTAAACCTATGCCCCCAGGGGTCTTGGGTCATCGCCCCGGGAACTCCTGCACGTTCCGTGGGCGACTGGTGAGCAGACCTAGCTACCTCCTTAAAAAGGCAGGAGCTTACCAGTCCAACCCGGCGCGCGCCGCTCAGTCCCTGACGTCTAATAAGCTTCGGCTAATGTATATGATGCAGAATGGCCATACTATGCCCATGTGATGGTTAGTGCTATCAGGCCAGAGGCCCCTTGGATCAAATATCCAAACCATTAGTGTGTTGGTAGTGCGGTCACGAGCAGAGACTCACGAAAGATGTGACCCCGTCACCCAGTCTCGAGTACTTGCGGCAAGGGCTAAGAATGCCCGGCCACGCCTCGTAAGTACCTCACGGGCACCTTCCAGGTCAACCCGACTCCAGATCACTCGCTATTAAGCTCGCGCGGGTACCCCTCAGGGCCGACCCATCTTCAGTAACATGGTTCAGTGTAAAGTCATAGTAACCAAACTAACTATGTGTCTAACATGGTCCACTCGATGTAATCATCAAGGTGAACGTAAGAGGATCCACCCTCGACGTTCACACTTGAGGGGTTGCACGACAGAGCCGTATCGGATGTGGTTAAGGAGGAAATCACCCTCGATGACCACGACCGGATAGCTACACTGCAGAGATCTCATCAGGAGTGATGCATGAGGTTCCACCCTCGGCACTCGATGGTAACTCTGTAGAGTCCAGCAACAAAAGGGGAAAGTGATGTGCGGTGTCGGGGCCTGGTCTTTGATCCCCTTGAACGGGTCTTCGATGATGAAGCAGGGGCAACAAGGACAAGGTGGGGGTCACTGATGGATCACTAACCAACCTATACTAAGCAGTTCAGGATAAGCAGGTAAGGTACAATGAGAAGGTTACCAAAAGTAGGCTATGCATCAGAATAGGAGCAAACAATAACAGTATCAAAATCTAATGCAAGCATGAGAGAATGCAATGGGCGATATTGGGATGATCAAAGGGGGGGCTTGTCTGGTTGCTTAGACAAGAAGGAGGGGTCGTCAGTGATGTAGTCGATCACAGCGGCATCTGCAGCCGCCACGGGGTCTGCCGAAGAGAAGAGGGGGGAGAAATGGTAAATACATAGCAAACAAAGCATCACAAGGCATAACATGGCAATACGCAGAGCTAGGAGTGTTCTAACATAGTGTTGCACGATATAGGTGAAGGGGGAATTCAACCGGGAAGGTATTCCTGGTTCCGGACCTATGCAGACAGATGACCGGAGGGGGAATGTTCCATGTTCAGATAGTTAGAGGCATCTGACATGTATGTAGGTAGCATATTCGGGTTTGTCTCGTTTTTCTGAGCAACTTTCATGTAGAAAACATTTTCATCTGAGTTACGAATTATTTTCTATGATTTATCAAAGATTTAAACATTTTCTAGAATTAAATAAATTAACAGAAAGGAAATACTACGTCAGCATGACATCACTGTGACGTCAGTAGTCAACAGGATGGCTGACCAGGTCAAACTGACCAGTGGGTCCCACATGTCATACATAGAGGGCTAACAGTGGGTTATTTTAATTAAACAAGGTTAATTAGCAGTTGGGACACACATGTCAGTGACTAATTAGCTTAACTAATTATTTTTATTTAGGAAAATGTTTTAATTAGGTTAATTATGCGGGGGGCGTGTCAGTGGCACTGCGTGCCCAATCAGCATAGTTGACCACGATCAACGTGGTCAACTGGGTCCAGGGGGTCCACGGGCAGCGACCTAGAGGCGGGCCCCGCCGGTGCGAGGTCAGCGCCAGCACCGGAACGAGCTCCGGCGAGCTCTCCGCGGTGGACGAACACCGGAGCAGCTCGGAAAAACACCACGGTTCACCATTTCGTGTGCCACGACTTGCGTTCGAAAGCTAGGAGGGAGCCGCGTCGAGTGGTGCTGCTAGACTACGTCGGGGAGGCCGGAAACGTCGCGGGCGTTGAGCTTGGCGGCGGTGGCTTTCGGGCGTGCTCGCCCTCGTTGCTGCAGGGCACGGCAAGGACCGTGGAAGGTGGCATTGGACTGCTGGGACCGTGCTGAGCACGATGCCGTGCTCGTACGAGCTGGATGGAGAGTGTGGACACGGTGACGAGTATGGCGGCGGAGGCGCGCTGTGGCTAGGATGGTAGCTACGGCTCGGGGCGCGGTGAGGCGAGGAAGGAGAGGGGAGAGGACGGAGTGGAGCTCACCGAGCGGTCACGGAAGGCCCTTGACGGCTTAGGAGCATCAGGGGGTGCTTGAGGTCGCCGACGAGTGTCGGATACAGAGGCGAAATGGGACGATGGCGATCGGCAGCTGCAGGGGCCCTCGGCTCCAACGGAGTACCCTAGGAGACGTGGATGAGGACGGCGGAGCAGACGGACAGGGCCGGTGGCCACGGGATCGACGGAGGTACGGCGGCGATGGCGCTCGGCAGAGGGGGAGAGGAGCGAGCGTGCGAGAGAGAGGGAGGAGAATTATCTACGAGGGGAGGAGGGGGAACTGATACGTCTCCAACGTATCTATAATTTTTGATTGTTCCATGCTATATTATATCATCTTTTGGACATTATTGGGCTTTATTATACACTTTTATATTATTTTTGGACTAACCTATTAATCGGAGGCCCAGACCAGAATTGCTGTTTTTTGCCTATTTCAGAGTTCCGCGGAAAAAGAATATCAAACGGAGTCCAAACGGAATGAAACCTTCGGGAACGTGATTTTCGAAACGAACATGATCCAGAGGACTTGGACCCTACGTCAAGAAAGCAACTAGGAGGGCATGAGGTAGGAGGGCGCGCCTACCCCCAGGCGCGCCCTCCACCCTCGTGGGGCCCACGTTGCTCCACCGACGTACTTCTTCCTCCTATATATACTTACGTACCCCCAAACTACCAGATACGGAGCCAAAACCCTAATCCCACTGCCGTAACTTTCTGTATCCGTGAGATCCCATCTTGGCGCCTTTTCCGGAGCTCCGCCGGAGGGGGCATCGATCACGGAGGGCTTCTAAATCAACACCATAGCCTCTCCGATGAAGTGTGAGTTGTTTACTTCAGACCTTCGGGTCCATAGTTATTAGCTAGATGTCTTCTTCTCTCTTTTTGGATCTCAATACAAAGTTCTCCCCCTCTCTTGTGGAGATCTATTCGATATAATCTTCTGTTGCGGTGTGTTTGTTGAGATCGATGAACTGTGGGTTTATGATCAAGATTATCTATGAACAATATTTGAATCTTCTCTGAATTCTTTTATGTATGATTGGTTCTCTTTGCAAGTCTCTTATAATTATCAGTTTGGTTTGTCCTACTAGATTGATCTTTCTTGCAATGGGAGAAGTGCTTAGCTTTGGGTTCAATCTTGCGGTGTCCTTTCCCAATGACAGTAGGGGCAGCAAGGCATGTATTGTATTGTTTCCATCGAGGATAACAAGATGGGGTTTATTTCATATTGCATGAGTTTATCCCTCTACATCATGTCATCTTGCTTAAAGCGTTACTCTGTTCTTTTGAACTTAATACTCTAGATGCATGCTGGATAGCGGTCGATGTGTGGAGTAATAGTAGTGGATGCAGGCAGGAGTCGGTCTACTTGTCTCGGACGTGATTCCTATATACATGATCATACCTAGATATTCTCATAACTATGCTCAATTCTGTCAATTGCTCAACAGTAATTTGTTTACCCACCGTAATGCTTATGCTCTCGAGAGAAGCCACTAGTGGAACCTATGGCCCCGGGTCTATTTTCCATCATATTAATCTTCCGTCAACAAGCTATTTCTTTTTCCGTTTATTTTGCTTTCTTTACTTTGCATCTTTATCATAAAAATACCAAAAATATTATCTTATCATACCTATCAGATCTCACTTTCGTAAGTGACCGTGAAGGGATTGACAACCCCTTTATTGCATTGGTTGTGAGGATTTTATTTGTTTGTGTGGGTGTGAGGGACTCGTGCGTGGCCTCCTACTGGATTGATACCTTGGTTCTCAAAAGCTGAGGGAAATACTTACGCTACTTTGCTGCATCACCCTTTCCCCTTCAAGGGAAAACCAACGCAGTGCTCAAGAAGTAGGAAGAAGGATTTTGCTACCTCTTGAGCTTGCGTTGGTTTTCCCCGAAGAGGAGAGGACGATGCAGCAGAGTAGCATAAGTATTTCCCTCAGTTTTTGAGAACTAAGGTATCAATCCAGTAGGAGGCCACGTGCAAGTCCCTCGTACCTACACAACACAAAGAGCTCAACGCAACCAATGCGATTAGGGGTTGTCAATCCCTTCACGGTCACTTACGGAAGTGAGATCCGATAGATAATATTTTTGGTATTTTTGATATAAAGATGCAAAGTGAAAAGTAAAAGGCAAAGTAAAAACAAAACAAGGTTAAAGTGATGGAGATTGATATGATGAGAATAGACCCGGGGGCCATAGGTTTCACTACTGGCTTCTCTCAAGAGCATAAGTTTTCTACGATGGGTGAACAAATTACTGTTGAGCAATTGACAGAATTGAGCATAGTTATGAGAATATCTAGGCATGATCATGTATATAGGCATCACGTCCGTGACAAGTAGATCGAAACGATTCTGCATCTACTACTATTACTCCACTCATCGACCGCTATCCAGCGTGCATCTAGAGTATTAAGTTAAAACAGAGTAACGCTTTAAGTAAGATGACATGATGTAGAGAGATAAATTCATGCAATATGAAATAAACCCCATCTTGTTATCCTCGATGGCAATGATACAATACGTGTCTTGCTGCCCCTTCTGTCACTGGGAAAGAACACCGCAAGATCGAACCCAAAGCTAAGCACTTCTCCCATGGCAAGAACTACCAATCTAGTTGGCCAAACCAAACGGATAATTCGAAGAGACTTGCAAAGATAACCAATCATACATAAAAGAATTCAGAGAAGATTCAAATATTGTTCATAGATAGACTTGATCATAAACCCACAATTCATCGGTCTCAACAAACACACCGCAAAAGAAGAAGATTACATTGAATAGATCTCCACAAGAGAGGGGGAGAACATTGTATTGAGATCCAAAAAGAGAGAAGAAGCCATCTAGCTAATAACTATGGACCCGAAGGTCTGAGGTAAACTACTCACACTTCATCGGGGGGGCTATGATGATGTAGAAGCCCTCCGTGATGACGGCCCTCTCCAGCGGTGCTCCGGAACAGGCCCCAAGATGGGATCTCGTGGATACAAAAAGTTGCGGCGGTGGAATTAGGTTTTTGGCTCCTGTTCTGATCGTTTGGGGGTACATGGGTATATATAGGAGGAAGGAGTACGTTGGTGGAGCACCGAGGGGCCCACGAGGCAGGGGGCGCGCCCTGTAGGGGGGGCTACCCTCGTGACCGCCTCCGGTACTTCTTGAAGTAGGGTCCAAGTCTCCTGGGTCTTATCCGAGAAGAAAATAATGTTCCAAAAAGGATTTTTCTGTTTGGACTCTGTTTGATATTCTGTTTCTTCGAAACACTGAAATAGGCAAAAAACAGCAATTCTGGGCTGGGCCTCCGGTTAATAGGTTAGTCCCAAAAATAATATAAAAGTGGAAAATAAAGCCCAATATAGTCCAAAATAGTAGATAATATAGCACAGAGCAATCAAAAATTATAGATACGTTGGAGACGTATCAGGCATCCCCAAGCTTAATTCCTGCTCGTCCTCGAGTAGGTAAATGATAAAAAGAGAATTTTTGATGCAGAGTGCTACTTGGCATAATTTCAGTGCAAAATTTCTTAATTGTGGTATGATTATTCAGATTAGAAAGATTCAAGACAAAAGTTCATATTGACATAAAGAATAACAACACTTCAAGCAAACTAACAAAGCAATTATGTTTTCTCAAAGTAACATGGCCAAAGAAAGTTCATCCCTACAAAATCATATAGTTTAGTCATGCTCCATTTTCGTCACACAAGAATGCTCTCATCATGCACAACCCCGATGAGAAGCCAAGCAATTGTTTCATACCTTAATAATTTCAAACTCATAAACTTTCACATAATACATGAGCGTGAGGCATGGATATAGCACTATGGGTGGAATAGAATATAATGATGGGGGTTGTGTGGAGAAGATAATAAATGAGAAAGTCTCACATCAACGAGGCTAATTAATGGGCTAGGGAGATGCCCATCGATTGATGTTAATGCGAGGAGTAGGGATTGCCATGCAACGGATGCACTAGAGCTATAAATGTATGAAAGCTCAACAAAATAAACTAAGTGGGTGTGCATCCAACTTGCTTGCTCATGAAGACCTAGGGCACTTGAGGAGGCCCATTGTTGGAATATACAAGCCAAGTTCTATAATGAAAAATTCCCACTAGTATGTGAAAGTGATAACTCAAGAGACTCTCTATATGAAGAACATGGTGCTACTTTGAAGCACAATATATGAGACTCGCTATATCATGGTGCTACTTTGAAGCACAAGTGTGGAAAAAAGGATAGTAACGTTGCCCCTTTTTGTTTTTTTGTTTTTTGGGCCTTCTTTTTTTCTTTGGCCTTTCTCTCTTTTTTTGGGACAATGATCTATTGAATGATGATCATCACACTTCTATTTATTTAGAACTCGATACTAGAACAAAGTATGACTCTATATGAATGCCTCCGGCGGTGTACCGGGATATGCAATGAATCAAGAGTGACAAGTATGAAAAATTATGAACGGTGGCTTTGCCACAAATACTATGTCAACTACATGATCATGCTAAGCAATATGACAATGATGAATGTGTCATGATAAACTGGATGGTGGAAAGTTGCATGGCAATATATCTCGGAATGGCTATGGAAAGGCCATAATAGGTAGGTATGGTGGCTATTTTGAGGAAGATATAAGGAGGTTTATGTGTGAAAGAGCGTATCATATCATGGGGTTTGGATGCACCAGCGAAGTTTGCACCAACTCTCAATGTGAGAAAGGGCAATGCACGGTACCGTAGAGGCTAGCAATGATGGAAGGGTGAGAGTGCGTATAATCCATGGACTCAACATTAGTCGTAAAGAACTCATATACTTATTGCAAAAATCTACAAGCCATCAAAAACCAAAGTATTACGCGCATGCTCCTAGGGGGATAGATTGGTAGGAAAAGACCATCGCTCGTCCCCGACCGCCACTCATAAGGAGGACAATCAAATAACACCTCATGTTTCAAATTTGTTGCATATTGTTAACCATACGTGCATGCTACGGGACTTGCAAACTTTAACTCAAGCACTTCTCAAATTCACAATTACTCTACTATCATGACTTTGATATTACTACCTCCATATCTCAAAACAATTATCAATCATCCAACTTTTCTTAGTATTCAACGCACTCAAAAGAAAGTTTCACAAATCTTGAATACCAAGCAAGTTATTATTAAGCAAATTACCATGCTATTACGACTCTCAAAATAATTTAAATGAAGCATGAGAGATCATAGTTTCTTTAAAACAAAACACCACCGTGCTCTAAAATATTTAAGTGAAGCACATAGAGCAAAATTTCAACGCTCAAAAGATATAAGTGAAGCACATAGAGCAAAACTACATAGCTCAAAAGATATAAGTGAAGCACATAGAGTATTCTATCAAATTTTAATTCATAGATGACTCTCTCAAAAGGTGTGTACAGCAAGGATGATTGTGGCACACTAATAAACAAAGACACAAATAATACAAGACGCTCCAAGCAAAACACATATCATGTTGGTGAATAAAAATATAGCTCCAAGTAAATTACCGATGGAAGTGGACGAAAGAGGGGATGCCTTCCGGGGCATCCCCAAGCTTTGACTTTTTGCTGTCCTTGGATTATCTTGGGGGTGCCATGGGCATCCCCAAGCTTAGGCTCTTGCCACGCCTTGTTCCATAATCCATCAAAAGAACTCACCCAAAACTTGAAAACTTCACAACACAAAACTCAATAGAAATCTCGTGAGCTCCGTTAGAGAAAGAAAACATAAAACCACGTCAAGGTACTGTAATGAACTCATTATTTATTTGTTTTGGTGTTAAACCTACTGTATTCCAACTTCTCTATGGATTATAAACTATCTTACTAACCATAGATTCATCAAAATAAGCAAACAACACATGAAAAAACAGAATCTGTCAAAAACAGAACAGTCTGTAGTAATCTGTAACTAACGCAAACTTCTGGAACTCCAAAATATCTACCAAAATTATACGACCTAGATAATGTGTTTATTGATCAGCATATATTGGAATCAGTATTTTATCACGTTCGGATGATTTTTAGTAATTCGGGCACTGAACGCAAAGTTTCTGGAAATTACAGCAAGATCAAATAACTATCATCCAAGAAGATCCAATAGGTCTAGCTTGGCACAAACACTAATTAAAACACAAAACCACATCCAAACAGAGGGTAGATGGGTTATTTATTCCCTAACAGAAGAAAAAACACAAAAAACAAAAAAATAAAATTGGGTTGCCTCCCAATAAGCGCTATCGCTTAACGCCCCTAGCTAGGCATAAAAGCGAGGATAGATCTAGGTATTGCCATCTTTGGAAGGCAATCCATAAGTGGCTCTCATGATGGTTTCATATGGCAATTTTATTTTCTTTCTTGGAAATTGTTCCATGCCCTTTTTTTAATGGAAATTGAAATCTAATATTCCCTTCCTTCATATCAATAATCGCACCAACCGTTCTAAGGAAAGGTCTACCAAGAATAATAGGGCAAGAAGGATTGCAATCTATATCAAGAACAATGAAATCTACGGGCACATAATTCCTATTTGCAAAAATAAGAACATCGTTAATCCTTCCCATAGGTTTCTTAATAGTAGAATCCGCGAGATGTAATTTTAAAGAGCAATCATCAAGATCGCAGAAATCTAGCAAATCACACAAAGTTTTGGGGATAGTGGAGACACTAGCACCCAAATCACACAAAGCATAAAACTCAAGATCTTTAATTTTAATTTTGATAGTTGGTTCCCACTCATCATAGAGTTTTCTAGGGATAGAGACTTTCAACTTAAGTTTTTCTTCATAAGATTGCATCAAGGCATCAACAATATGTTCGATGAAGGCTTTCTTTTGACTATAAGCATGCGGAGAATTTAGTACGGATTGCAACAAGGAAATACAATCAATCAAAGAGCAACTTTCATAATTAAATTCCTTGAAATACAATATAGTGGGTTTAGCAACATCTAAATTTTTATTTCTTTTAATCCCACTTTCATCAATTTCATCATAAAGATCTAAATACTCCGAATTTTTGGAACGCCTTCTAGGTAAAGGAAGATCATATTCAGTTTTATCAAGATTCATATTGCAAAACAAAGATTTGATAGGGGACGCATCAATAACTTTTAGATCTTCATCTTGATTTTCATAGGTATTGGAAGAACACACTCTAATAAAGGCATCTTTTGAAGCACGCATCCTAGCGGTTCTTTCCTTGCACTCATCAGTGGAAATTCTCATAGCTTTGAGAGACTCATTGATATCATGCTTAGGAGGAATAGATCTAAGCTTTAAAGAATCAATCTCAAGAGAAATTCTGTCAACGTTCCTAGCCAAATCATCAACTTTAATCACTTTCTCTTCAAGCAAAGCATTAAAATTCTTTTGTGAATTCATAAACTCTTTAACACTATTCTCAAATTCAGAGGGTATCTTATTATAATTTCCATAAGAGTTGTTGTAGGAATTTCCATAATTATTAGAAGGATTACTAGGATATGGCCTAGGATTAAAATTCCCTCTATAAGCGTTGTTACCAAAATTATTCCTACCAACAAAATTCACATCCATAGATTCATTGTTATTCTCAATAAAGGTAGACAAAGGCATATCATTAGGATCAGAAGAAACACTCTTAGTAGCAAATAATTTCATAAGTTCATCCATCTTTCCACTCAAAACATTGATTTATTCTATCGCATGCACTTTTTTATTAGAAGATCTTTCAGTATGCCATTGAGAATAATTAACCATAATATTATCTAGGAGTTTAGTAGCATCTCCTAAAGTGATTCCCATAAAAGTGCCTCCCGCGGCCGAATCTAAAAGATTTCTAGAAGCAAAATTCAATCCGGCATAAAAAATTTGTATTAATCATCCACAAATTTAAACCATGAGTAGGGCAATTACGTATCATTAATTTCATTCTCTCCCAAGCTTGTGCAACATGTTCATGATCAAGTTGCTTAAAATTCATAATATCGTTTCTAAGAGAGATGATCTTAGCGGGAGGAAAATACTTATAGATAAAAGCATCTTTCCACTTGTTCCAAGAATCAATACTATTTTTAGGCAAAGACGAAAACCAAGCTTTAGCACGATCTCTAAGCGAAAAAGGAAATAGCTTCAATTTAACGACATCATTATCGACAGCTTTTTTCTTTTGCATATCACATAAATCAATGAAGCTATTCAGATGAGTAGCGGCATCTTCACTAGGAAGGCCGGTGAATTGATCTTTCATAACAAGATTCAACAAAGCAGTATTGATTTCACAAGATTCAGTATTGGCAAGAGGAGCAACCGGAGTGCTAAGAAAATCATTATTGTTGGTATTGGTGAAGTCACGCAATTTGGTAGTATCTTGAGCCATCACGACAAACAAGCAATCCAACACACGAGCAAACAAAAGGCAAGCAAGAAAACGGCAAACGGAGAAGGAGAAGGGGAAGGATAAAGAGAGGGCGAATAAAACGGCAAGGGTGAAGTGGGGGAGAGGAAAACGGGAGGCAAATGGCAACTAATGTAATGCGGGAGATAGGGATTGTGATGGGTACTTGGTATGTTGACTTTCTGCGTAGACTCCCCGGCAACGGCGCCAGAAATTCTTCTTGCTACCTCTTGATCTTGCGTTGGTTTTCCCCGAAGAGGATAGGATGATGCAGTAGAGTAGCATAAGTATTTACCTCAGTTTTTGGGAACCAAGGTATCAATCCAGTAGGAGGCCACGCGCAAGTCCCTCGTACCTACACAACACAAAGAGCTCAACGCAACCAACGCGATTAGGGGTTGTCAATCCCTTCACGGTCACTTACGGAAGTGAGATCCAATAGATAATATTTTTGGTATTTTTCATATAAAGATGCAAAGTCAAAAGTAACAGGCAAAGTAAAAAACAAAACAAGATTAAAGTGATGGAGATTGATATGATGAGAATAGACCCGGGGGCCATAGGTTTCACTAGTGGCTTCTCTCAAGAGCATAAGTTTTCTACGGTGGGTGAACAGATTACTGTTGAGCAATTGACAGAATTGAGCATAGTTATGAGAATATCTAGGCATGATCATGTATATAGGCATCACGTCCGTGACAAGTAGATCGAAACGATTCTGCATCTACTACTATTACTCCACTCATCGACCGCTATCCAGCATGCATCTAGAGTATTAAGTTAAAAACAGAGTAACGCTTTAAGCAAGATGACATGATGTATAGAGATAAATTCATGCAATATGAAATAAACCCCGTCTTGTTATCCTCGATGGCAACGATACAATATGTGTCTTGCTGCCCCTGCTGTCACTGGGAAAGAACACCGCAAGATCGAACCCAAAGCTAAGAACTTCTCCCATGGCAAGAACTACCAATCTAGTTGGCCAAACCAAACGGATAATTCAAAGAGACTTGCAAAGATAACCAATCATACATAAAAGAATTCAGAGAAGATTCAAATATTGTTCATAGATAGACTTGATCATAAACCCACAATTCATCGGTCTCAACAAACACACCGCAAAAGAAGAAGATTACATCGAATAGATCTCCACAAGAGAGGGGGAGAACAATGTATTGAGATCCAAAAAGAGAGAAGAAGCCATCTAGCTAACAACTATGGACCCGAAGGTATGAGGTAAACTACTCACACTTCATCGGAGGGGCTATTATGATGTAGAAGCCCTCCGTGATGACGGCCCTCTCTGGCGGAGCTCTGGAACATGCCCCAAGATGGGATCTCCTGGATACAGAAAGTTGCGGTGGTGGAATTAGGTTTTTGGCTCCTATTCTGATCGTTTGGGGGTACGTGGGTATATATAGGAGGAAGGAGTACGTCGGTGGAGCACCGAGGGGCCCATGAGGCAGGGGGCGCGCCCTGTAGGGGAGGGGGCCCTACCCTCGTGACCGCCTGTGGTACTTCTTGGAGTAGGGTCCAAGTCTCCTGGGTCTTATCCGAGAAGAAAATCACGTTCCAAAAAGGATTTTTCTGTTTGGACTCCGTTTGATATTATGTTTCTTCGAAACACTGAAATAGGCAAAAAAATAGCAATTCTGGGTTGGGCCTCCGGTTAATAGGTTAGTCCCAAAAATAATATAAAAGTGGAAAATAAAGCCCAATATAGTCCAAAACAGTAGATAATATAGCATGGAGCAATCAAAAATTATAGATACGTTGGAGACGTATCAGATTTCTGGCGCCGTTGCCGGGGAGTCTACGCAAAAGTCAACATACCAAGTACCCATCACAAACCCTTATCTCCCGCATTACATTATTTGCCATTCGCCTCTCGTTTTCCTCTCCCCCACTTCACCCTTGCCGTTTTATTCGTCCTCTCTCTCCGTCCCCCTTCTCTTTCTCTATTTGCCTCTTTGTGCCCGTCTCTTTTTTTGTTGGTGTGTTGGATTGCTTGCTTGTCACGATGGCTCAAGATAATACCAAATTGTGTGACTTTACTAATACCAACAACAGTGATCTTATTAGCACTCCGATTACTCCTCTTACCAATGCTGAATCTTGTGAAATTAATGCTGCTTTGTTGAATCTTGTCATGAAAGATCCGTTTTCCGGCCTTCCTAGTGAAGATGCCGCTACCCATCTAAACAACTTTGTTGATTTGTGTGATATGCAAAAGAAGAAAGATGTGGACAATGATATTGTTAAATTGAAGCTATTTCCTTTTTCGCTTAGAGATCGTGCTAAAGCATGGATTTCGTCTTTGCCTAAAAATAGTTTTGATTCGTGTTATAAGTGCAAAGATGCTTTTATCTCTAAGTATTTTCCTCCCTCTAAGATCATCTCTCTTAGAAATGATATCATGAATTTTAAGCAACTTGATCATGGACATGTTGCACCAGCTTGGGAGAGGATGAAATTAATGATACGTAATTGCCCTACACATGGTTTGAATTTATGGATGATTATACAAAAATTTTATGCCGGATTGAATTTTGCTTCTAGAAATCTTTTAGATTTGGCCGCGGGAGGTACTTTTATGGAAATCAATTTAGGATAAGCTACTAAACTCCTAGATAATATTATGGTTAATTATTCTCAATGGCACACTGAAAGATCTACTAATAAGAAAGTGCATGCGATAGAAGAAATTAATGTTTTGAGTGGAAAGATGGATGAACTTATGAAATTATTTGCTACTAAGAGTCTTTCTTCTGATCCTAATAATATGCCTTTGTCTACATTAATTGAGAATAATAATGAATCTATGGATGTGAATTTTGTTGGTGGGAATAATTTTGGTAACAATGCGTATAGAGGAAACTTTAATCCTAGGCCGTATCCTGGTAATTCCTCTAATAATTATGGTAATTCCTACAAAAATTCTTATGGAAATTTTAATAAGATACCCTCTGATTTTGAATCAAATATTAAATAATTTATTACTTCGCAAAATAATTTCAATGCTTTGATTGAAGAAAAATTTCTTAAGATTGATGAGTTGGATAGGAACGTTGAGAAAATTTGTCTTGATATTGATTCTTTGAAACTTAGATCTATTCCACCTAAGCATGATACCAATGAGTTTCTCAAAGCCATGAGAATTTCCATTGATGAGTGCAAAGAAAGAACCGCTAGGATGCGTGCTAAGAAAGATTGCTTTATAAAAGCGTGTTCTTCTAGTTTCCATGATAATAAAGATGAAGATCTAAAAGTTATTGATGGGTCCCATATTAAATATTTGTTTTGCAATATAAATCTTGATAATGATGGGACTGAATATGATCCACCTTTACCTAGAAGGCGTTCCAAAAATTCAGAGTCTTTAGATCTTGATGCCAAAATTGTTAAAAGTGGGATTGAAGAGGGTAAAACTTTAAATATCAATGAACCCACTATTTTGGATTTCAAGGAATTTAATTATGATAATTGCTCTTTGATAGATTGTATTTCCTTGTTACAATCCATGATAAATTCTCCTCATGCTTATAGTCAAAATAAAGCCTTTACCAAACATATCGTTGATGCTTTGATGCAATCTTATGAAGAAAAACTTGAGTTGGAAGTTTCTATCCCTAGAAAACTTTATGATGAGTGGGAGCCTACTATTAAAATTAAAATTAAAGATCATGAATGCTATGCTTTGTGTGATTTGGGTGCTAGTGTTTCCACGCTTCCAAAGACTTTGTGTGATTTGCTAGGTTTCCGTGATTTTGATGATTGCTCTTTAAACTTGCACCTTGCGGATTCAAATATTAAGATATCTATGGGAAGGATTAATGATGTTCTTATTGTTGCAAATAGGAATTATGTGCCTGATTGTTCTTGACATAGATTGCAATCCTTCATGTCCTATTATTCTTGGTAGACCTTTCCTTAGAACGATTGGTGCAATTATTGATATGAAGGAAGGGAATATTAGATTCCAATTTCTGTTAAGGAAATGCATGTAACACTTACCTAGAACAAAAATTAAATTACCATATGAATCTATTATGAGAGCCACTTATGGATTGCCTACCAAAGATGGCAATACCTAGATCTATCCTTGCTTTTGTGCCTAGCTAGGGGCGTTAAACGATAGCGCTTGTTGTGAGGCAACCCAATTTTATTTTTATTCCTTGATTTTTGCTCCTGTTCAATAATAAATAATTTATCTAGCCTCTTTTTTGGTTGTGTTTTTTGTGTTTAATTAGTGTTTGTGCCAAGTAGAACCGTCGGGAAGACTTGGGGAAAGTCTTTTTAATCTTGCTGTAAAAAAAACAGAAACTTTAGCGCTCACGAGAATTGCTGCCATTTTTATTTGGAAAGTGATATTTAGTTAATTATTTTTGAAGATGATTAATAGATAAATTCCTCATGTCCAACAATTTATTTTAGAATTTTTGGGGTTCCATAACTTGCGTTAGCTACAGATTACTACAGACTATTCTGTTTTTGATAGATTATGTTTTTGTGTGTTGTTTGCTTATTTTGATGGATCTATGGCTAGTAAAATAGTTTATAAACCATAGATAAGTTGGAATACAGTAGGTTTAACACCAATATAAATAAAGAATGAGTTCATTACAGTACCTTGAAGTGGTGTTTTTTTCCGCTAACGGAGCTCACGAGATTTTCTACTTTAAGTTTTGTGTTGTGAAGTTTTCAAGTTTTGGGTGAAAGATTTGATGGATTATGGAACAAGGAGTGGCAAGAGCCTAAGCTTGGGGATGCCCATGGCACCCCAAGATAATCTAAGGACACCTAAAAGCCCAAGCTTGGGGATGCCCCGGAAGGCATCCCCTCTTTTGTCTACTTCCATCGGTAACTTTACTTGGAGCTATATTTTTATTTACCACATGATATGTGTTTTGCTTGGAGCGTCTTGTATTATTTGAGTCTTTATTTTTTAGTTTTCCACAATCATCCTTGCTGTACACACCTTTTGATAGAGACACACATGATTCGGAATTTTTTAGAATACTCTATGTGCTTCACTTATATCTTTTGAGTTATATAGTTTTTTGCTCTAGTGCTTTACTTATATCTTTTAGGGCACGGTGGTGGATTTGTTCTATAGAAACTATTGTTCTCTCATGCTTCACTTAGATTATTTTGAGAGTCCTACAAAACAGCATGGTAATTTGCTTTAATTATGTTAGGCATTCAAGATTAATATTTTTTTTCTTATGAGTGTGTTGAATACAATGAGAAGTTTGATACTTGATAATTGTTTTGAGATATGGAGATGGTGATATTAGAGTTGTGCTAGTTGAGTAGTTGTGAATTTGAGAAATGCTTGTGTTGAAGTTTGTGATTCCCGCAGCATGCACGTATGGTGAATCGCTATGTGAAGAAGTTGGAGCATGATTTATTTATTGATTGTCTTCCTTATGAGTGGCGGTCGGGGACAAGCGATGGTCTTTTCCTACCAATCTATCCCCCTAGGAGCATGCGTGTAGTAATTTTCTTTGATAACTAATAGATTTTTGCAATAAGTATGTGAGTTCTTTATGACTAATGTTGAGTCCATGGATTATACGCACTCTCGCCCTTCCACCATTGCTAGCCTCTCTAGTACCGCGCACCTTTCGCCGGTATCATACACCCACCATATACCTTCCTCAAAACAGCCACCATACCTACCTATCATGGCATTTCCATAGCCATTCCAAGATATATTGCCATGCAACTTTTCACCGTTCCGTTTACTATGACACGCTCCATCATTGTCATATTGCTTTGCATGATCATGTAGTTGACATTTTAGTTGTGGCAAAGCCACCGTTCATAATTCTTTCGTACAAGTCACTCATGCATCATTGCTATCCCAGTATACCGCCGGAGGCATTCATATAGAGTCATACTTTGTTCTAGTATCGAGTTGTAAATAAATAGAAGTGTGATGATCATCATTCATAGAGTATTGTCCCAAAAAAAAGAGAAAGGCCAAATAAAAAAGGAAGGCCCAAAAATATATATAAAAAGGGACAATACTACTATCCTTTTTTTCCACACTTGTGCTTCAAAGTAGCACCATGATCTTCATGATAGAGAGTCTCCTATGTTCTTTTTGACTATGTACTGCAAGGCAACAACCTCACAGTGTTTTATTAAACCACAAAACCAAAGAAATACAAAGTTACAAAGTTAAGAGAGAGGAGGGGAGAGTAATACTTACAAAAGAAAGGATTAAGGTAGGGCAGCTATCCAAGAGATGAGAGTCTCCTATGTTATCACTTTCATATACTAGTGGGAATTTTTCATTATAAAACTTGGCTTGTATATTCCAATAATGGGCTTCCTCAAAATGCCCTAGGTCTTCATGAGCAAGCGAGTTGGATGCACACCCACTTAGTTCTTTTTGTTGAGCTTTCATATACGTATAGCTCTAGTGCATCCGTTGCATGGCAATCCCTACTCACTCACATTGATATCTATTAATGGGCATCTCCATAGCCCATTGATACGCCTAGTTGATGTGAGACTATCTTCTCCCTTTTTGTCTTCTCCACAACCATCATTCTATTCCACATATAGTGCTATGTCCATGGCTCACGCTCATGTATTGCATGAAGGTTGAAAAAGTTTGAGAACACCAAAAGTAAGAAACAATTGCTTGGCTTGTCATCGGGGTTGTGCATGATTTAAATACTTTGTGTGGTGAAGATGGAGCAACGCCAGACTATATGATTTTGTAGGGATAACTTTCTTTGGCCATGTTATTTTGAAGAGACATAATTGCTTAGTTAGTATGCTTGAAGTATTATTATTTCTATGTCAATATTGAACTTTTTTCTTGAATCTTTCAGATATGAATATTCATACCACAATTAAGAGAATTACATTGAAATTATGCCAAGTAGCATTCCACATCAAAAATTCTGTTTTTATCATTTACCTACTCGAGGACGAGCAAGAATTAAGCTTGGGGAAGCTTGATACGTCTCCAACGTATCTATAATTTTTTATTGTTCCATGTTATATTATATCCTGTTTTGGACATTATTGGGCTTTATTATACACTTCTATATTATTTTGGGGACTAACCTATTAACCGGAGGCCCAGCCCAGAATTGCTGTTTTTTTACCTATTTCAGAGTTTCGCAGAAAAAGAATATCAAACGCAGTCCAAACGGAATGAAACCTTCGGGAACGTGATTTTCGGAACGAACATGATCCAGATGACTTGGACCCTACGTCAAGAAAGCAACCAGGAGGTCACGAGGTAGGGGGCGTGCCTACCCCCCCCCCCCCCAGGCGCGCCCTCCACCCTCTTGGGGCCCACGTTGCTCCACCGACGTACTTCTTCCTCCTATATATACCTACGTACCCCCAAACTACCAGATACAGAGCCAAAACCCTAATTCCACCGCCGTAACTTTTTGTATCCGTGAGATCCCATCTTGGGGCCTTTTCCGGAGCTTCGCCGGAGGGGGCATCGATCACGGAGGGCTTCTACATCAACACCATAGCCTCTCCGATGAAGTGTGAGTAGTTTACTTCCATAGTTAATAGCTAGATGGCTTCTTCTCTCTTTTTGGATCTCAATACAAAGTTCTCCCCCTCTCTTGTGGAGATCTATTCGATGTAATCTTCTTTTGCGATGTGTTTGTTGAGACCGATGAATTGTGGGTTTATGATCAAGTTTATCTATGAACAATATTGGAATCTTCTCTGAATTCTTTTATGTATGATTGGTTATCTTTGCAAGTCTCTTCGATCAGTTTGGTTTGGCCTACTAGATTGATCTTTCTTGCAATGGGAGAAGTGCTTAGCTTTGGGTTCAATCTTGCGGTGTCCTTTCCCAGTGACAGTAGGGGCAGCAAGGCACGTATTGTATTGTTGCCATCGAGGATAACAAGATGGGATTTCTTTCATATTGCATGTGTTTATCCCTCTACATCATGTCATCTTGCTTAAAGTGTTACTCTGTTCTTTTGAACTTAATACTCTAGATGCATGTTGGATAGCGGTCGATGTGTGGACTAATAGTAGTAGATGCAGGCAGGACTCAGTCTACTTGTCTCGGACGTGATGCCTATATACATGATCATACCTAGATATTCTCATAACTATGCTCAATTCTGTCAATTGCTCAACAGTAGTTTGTTTACCCACCGTAATACCTATGCTCTCGAGAGAAGCCACTAGTGAAACCTATGGCCCCCGGGTATATTTTCCATCATATTAATCTTCCATCAACAAGCTATTTCTTTTTCCGTTTATTTTGCTTTATTTACTTTGCATCTTTATCATAAAAATACCAAAAATATTATCTTATCATATCTATCAGATCTCACTTTCGTAAGTGACCGTGAAGGGATTGACAACCCCCTTATCGCATTGGTTGCCAGGATTTTATTTGTTTGTGTAGGTGCGAGGGACTCGTGCATGGCCTCCTACTGGATTGATACCTTGGTTCTCAAAAACTGAGGGAAATACTTACGCTACTTTGCTGCATCACCCTTTCCTCTTCAAGGGAAAACCAACGCAGTGCTCAAGAGGTAGCAGGAACTGACGAGGCCGGGAGGTGAGTGGAGGTAGGTGGGGAGGAGGTCGAGGCGTCGAGGGGAGGGGTCGACCTTATCCTCTCCGGGGAGTCGCCGTCGCGGCGGTCCGGCGGGACTCGCCCCTGTTGCGACCCCGGTCGAGGGGAACAGGGGGAGAAGGCGACCCGGGAAGGGGCTGGGCCGGACTAGCTGGAGTGGGCCGAGGCTCGGGCCAGGCACTGTGCACTTGGCCCGGTGCACGGTGGCATGTGCTCTTTCTCTTTTCTTTTTTCTTTATTTTTCCAGCAGCTTTTGCTTTCTTCTTTTTAGCCAATAATGACTTTGCAAAAATATGCCGCTGGCCAGAACATTATGAAGGAATTAAAGTGCACTGCCACAAAATGTTTGGGGCCTTGAGGAGTTGTCCAAGCATTTTTAGAAAATGAAAAGGACATCTTAAATACTGCTGGACCAGATAATGAACTCCCAGGAGCAATTTTGGAATTCCAAAAATGTTGGCTTCAACATGACAAATATCTAGGGATTATTTGCCATAGGATGAACTATTTTATTTGCATGAAATAAGAAGCAAATATTTGACATGCAATTTGAATTTGAATTTGAAGAAGATTTTGGACAAGCGACATTTTGGCTTGATGATCATGATGACATGACCTTCATTAGGGGAATATTACTGTAGTGTGATGCTGGGGATGTTACAACAACTCTAATATCACCATCTTTATATCTCAAAACAATTATCAAGTATCAAACTTCTCATAGTATTCAATGCACTTTCTATGATAGTTTTTATTATACCCATCTTGGATGCCTATCATATTAGGACTAATTTCATAACCAAAGCAAATTTCCATGCTGTTCTAAAGGACTCTCAAAATAATATAAGTGAAGCATGAGAGATCAATAATTTCTATAAAATAAAACCACCACCTAGCTCTAAAAGATATAAGTGAAGTACTAGAGCAAAATTATCTAGCTCAAAAGATATAAGTGAAGCACATAGAGTATTATAATAAATTCCAATTCATGTGTGTCTTTCCCAAAAGGTGTGTACAAAAAGTATGATTGTGGTAAAATAAAAAAACAAAGAGTCAAATCATACAAGACGCTCCAAGCAAAACACATATCATGTGGTGAATAAAAATATAGCCTCAAGTAAAGTTACCGATAGAAGCAGACGGAAGAGGGGATGCCTTCCGGGCATACCCAAGCTTAGGATTTTGGTTTTCCTTGAATTTTACCTTGGGGTGCCTTGTGCATCCCCAAGCTTAGGCTCTTACCACTCCTTATTCCATAATCCATCAAATCTTTACCCGAAACTTGAAAACTTCACAACACAAAACTTAAACAGAAAATCTCATGAGCTCCGTTAGTATAAGAAAACAAACCACCATGTAATGAACTCATTATTTATTTATATTGGTGTTAAACCTACTGCATTCCAACTTCTCTATGGTTCATAACCTCCGATACTAACCATAGATTCATCAAAATAAGAAAACAACACGCAAAAAACAGAATCTGTCAAAAACAGAATAGTCTATAGTAATCTGTAGGTTTCAAATACTTATGTAACCCCAAAAATTCTATAATAAATTTATGGACGTGAGTAATTTATCTATTAATCATCTTCAAAAATAATCAACCTAATCGCACTCTCCAGTAAAAAATGGCAGCAAATCTCGTGAGCGCTAAAGTTTCTGTTTTTTACAGAAAGATAGCAAAGACTTTCCCCAAGTCTTCCGAAGGGTTCTACTTGGCACAAACACTAATTAAAAGCATAAAACCACATCTAAACAGAGTCTAGATGAATTATTTATTACTAAACAGAACCAAAAATAAATAAACAAAAATAAAATAAAATTGGGTTGCCTCCCAACAAGCGCTATCGTTTAACGCCCCGAGCTAGGCATAAAAGCAAGGATAGATCTAGGTATTATCATCTTTGGTATGCAATCCATAAGTGGCTCTCATGATAGATTCATAAGGTAATTTAATTTTCATTCTAGTAAAATGTTCCATGCCTTTCCTTAATGGAAATTGGAATCTAATATTCCCTTCTTTCATATCAATAATTGCACCAATCGTTTTAAGGAAAGGCCTACCAAGAATAATGGGACATGTAGGATTGCAATCTACATCAGGAACAATGAAATCTACGGGCACATAATTCCTATTTTCAACAATAAGAACATCATTAATCCTTCCTATAGGTTTCTTAATAGTGGAATCCGCAAGATGCAAATTTAAAGAACAATCATCAAATTCACGGAAACCTAACACATCACACACAGTTTTTGGAATCGTGGAAACACTAGCACCCAAATCACATAAAGCATAGCATTCATGATCTTTAATTTTAATTTTAATGGTGGGTTCCCACTCATCATAAAGTTTTCTAGGGATAGAAACTTCCAATTCAAGCTTTTCTTCATAAGATTGCACTAAAGCATCAACGATATGTTTAGTAAAAGCTTTATTTTGATTATAAACATGCGGAGAATTTAGTGCGGACTACAAAAAGTAAATACAATCTATTAAAGAACAATTATCATAATTAAATTCCTTGAAATCCAAAATAGTGGGTTTATTGCTATGAAAAGTTTTGACCTCTCCAATCCCACCTTTACAAATTTTAGCATCAAGATCTAAAAACTCCGAATCATTGGGACGCCTTTTAACTAAAGTTGACTCATCTCCAGTCCCATCATTATCAAGATTCATATTGTATAACAAAGATTTAATAGGGGACACATAATCACTTTTAGATTTTCATCATTATTGTTGTCAAAACTAGAAGAACACAATTTCACAAAGCAATCTTTTCTAGCACGCATCCTAGCGGTTCTTTCTTTGCACTCATCAATGGAAATTCTCATAGCTTTTAGAGACTCATTGTTATCATGCTTAGGTGGAATAGATCTAAGTTTCAAAGAATCAATATCAAGAGAAATTCTATCCACGTTCCTAGCCAACTCATCAATCTTAGACAGTTTTTATTCAATCAAAGCATTGAAACTCTTTTGCGAATTAATAAATTCTTTAATATTAGATCCAAAATCAGAGGGCATCTTATTATAATTTCCAAAGAATTGTTGTAGGAATTAAAATATTTATTAGAGGAATTACTAGGAAAAGGCCTAGGATTAAAATTACCTCTATACGTGTTATTACCAAAATTGTTCCTACCAACAAAATTCACATCCATAGATTCATTATTGTTCTCAATCAAAGTAGACAAAGGCATATCATTAGGATCAGAAGAAACACTCTTATTAGCAAACAATTTCATAAGTCCATCCATCTTTCCACTCAAAACATTAATTTGTTCTATTGCATGCACCTTTTTACTAGTAGATCTTTCAGTGTGCCATTGAGAATAATTAACCATGATATTATCTAGGAGTTTAGTAGCTTCTCCTAAAGTGATTTCCATAAAAGTGCCTCCCGCGGCCGAATCTAAAAGATTTCTAGAAGCAAAATTCAATCCGCTATAAAATTTGTGAATAATCATCCAAAGATTCAAACCATGTGTAGGGCAATTACGTATCATTAATTTCATCCTCTCCCAAGCTTGTGCAACATGCTCATGATCTAGTTTCTTAAAATTCATAATATCTTTTCTAAGAGAGATGATCTAGTTTCTTAAAATTCATAATATCTTTTCTAAGAGAGCTGCTCATGATCTTGTGGATACTATTTTTAGGCAAAGAAGAAAACCAAGTTTTAGCACGATCTCTAAGAGAAAACGGAAATAGCTTCAATTTAACAATATCATTATCCACGTCCTTTTTCGTTTGAATGTCACACGAAGCAACAAATTTGTTTAGATGGGTAGCGACGTCTTCACTAGGAAGGCCAGCAAATTGATCTTTCATGACAAGATTCAACAAGGCAGTATTAATTTCACAAGATTCAGCATCGGTAAGGGGAGCAATCAGAGTGCTAATAAAATCATTATTGTTGGTATTGGAAAAATCACACAATTTAGTATTGTCTTGAGCCATCGTGACAAACAATCCAACACACAAGCACACAAGAAGCGAGCGCAAAAGAGGCAAACGGAAAAGGAGGGTGAATAAAAAGGCAAGGGTGAAGTGGGGGAGAGGAAAACGAGAGGCAAATGGCAAATAATGTAATGCGAGTGATAAGAGTTTGTGATGGGTACTTGGTTTGTCTTCACTTGTGGTAGATCTCCCCGGCAACGGTGCCAGAAATCCTTCTAGATACCTCTTGAGCACTGCGTTGGTTTTCCCTTGAAGAGGAAATGGTGATGCAGTAAAGTAGCGTAAGTATTTCCCTCAATTTTTGAGAACCAAGGTATCAATCCAGTAGGAGACTACATGCAAGTCCCTCGTACCTGCACAAAAAAATAAGAACCTCGCAACCAATGCGATAAAGGGGTTGTCAATCCCTTCACAGTCACTTACGAGAGTGAGATCTGATAGACATAATAATAATAAGATAAATATTTTTGGTATTTTTATGATATATGTTGGAATATAAAGATTGCAAAATAAATGGTGCCAGAAATAGCTAGTTGACGAGAGATTAATATCATAGAGAATAGACCCGGGGGCCATGGGTTTCACTAGTGGCTTCTCTCAAGATAGCATAAGTATTACGGTGGGTGAACAAATTACTGTCGAGCAATTGATAGAAAAGTGCATAATTATGAGAATATCTAGGCATGATCATGTATATAGGCATCACGTCCGAGACAAGTAGACCGAAACGATTCTGCATCTACTACTATTACTCCACACATCGACTGCTATCCAGCATGCATCTAGAGTATTAAGCTCATAAGAACAGAGTAACGCATAAGGAAAGATGACATGATGTAGAGGGATAAATTAACTCAAGCAATATTGTATAAATCCCATGTTTTTATCCTCGATGGCAACAATACAATACGTGCCTTGCTACCCCTGCTGTCACTGGGAAAGGACACCGCAAGATTGAACCCAAAGCTAAGCACTTCTCCCATTACAAGAAATATCAATATAGTAGGCCAAACTAAACTGATAATTCGAAGAGACTTACAAGGATAACCAATCATACATATAAGAATTCGGAGAAGAACCAAATATTGTTCATAGATAAACTTGATCATAAACCCACAATTCATCAGATCTCGACAAACACACCGCAAGAAGAGTTACATCGAATAGATCTCCAAGAAGATCGAGGAGAACAATGTACTGAGATCCAAAGAGAGAGAAGAAGCCATCTAGCTAATAACTATGGACCCGAAGGTCTGAGGTAAACTACTCGCACATCATCGGAGAGGCTATGGTGTTGATGTGGTAGCCCTCCGTGATCAATTCCCTGTTCGGCGGAGCTCCAGAAAAGGCCCCAAGATGGGATCTCTTAAGTACAGAAGGTTGCGGCTGTGGAAATAGGGTTTCATGGTGCTCCTGGATGTTTTCGGGGTATATGGATATATATAGGAGGAAGAAGTAGGTCAGTGGCGCCACGAGGGGCCCACGAGGGTGGGGGAGCGCCCAGGGGGGCAGGCGCGCCTCCCTGCCTCATGGCCTCCTCGTTGATTTCTTGACATCCACTCCAAGTCTCCTGGATCATGTTTGTTCCAAAAATAACTCTCCCGAAGGTTTCATTCTGTTTGGATTCCATTTAATATCCCTTTTCCGTGAAACAATGAAATAGGCAAAAAACAGCAATTTGCACTAGGTCTGGGGGTTAGTATATTAGTCCCAAAAATAATATACAAGTGTATAAATAAGCCCATTAACATCCAAAACAGATAATATAATAGCTTGGAACAAAAAAAATTATAGATACGTTGGAGACGTATCATGCACGCGTAGAAGTAATATGCATGTTACATCGGTCATGTCCACTTGTCAGATACATCTACCATTCACTATGATTGCTTGTGGTTTTGTCAGAAAATTCAGTTGCAATTTCAGAGAGTGGACATGCCTACTTCAGAACATATAGATGCCAGGTTGGTCACCACATCAATTTTGGATAAATCTGGAACGCATTTGCTACAATTGGTTGCTCATTTCTAGAGATCATATCGCTTTGTCTTGTGCATATGATTGAATAGAACAGGTTAAAGTCTGGATGAGAAGATCAATTCTTTCGTCATAAAGTTTCGTTTCTAATTTAGTCAATGGACATGCCTACTTCAAAACAAATTGATCATACTGTGGTTGTCACATCAATTTTGGATGAATTGGCAACACATTATGCACGCTATTTTCAGTCTAAAACACTCAAAGAGATAACACATTGATTCCTCAAACTTTTTAGGCATGAATCTAAAGATGAAAGGTAAATACATTTGAGAGGAATTTTTCCTCTACACAAAACCTGCCCCCCAACTAATACCAGTCCTCAGTGTTTGCAACTATGTTGGTGTGCTACCAGCTTTCATCGCCACCACTTCCTCATCCCGGTGATCCCAATCGACGATGTCGCGTATGTCCTCCAGAGCGCGTCATTCGTCAGCAAAGAACTTCTGCCTTGCTTCGTCGGGGCCGAGGACCTCCTACAAGGAGATTTCGCAGGACCGGCGAAGGATGGCGGAGTCCATCTAACGATTAGTTTGATCACTGATGAAAGTATCAAACGATGCATGCAAGGTGGTGGACAGATGCAGCTCCTCCACCACCATCGGAGGCAGCTCTCACACGATCGTCGGAAGAAAATTGTTGACCGCCGGCTCATCATCGTCCTTCGTCTCCATCTCTTGATACTCGTCGCTAGTATCCATCACCACATGGTCCTCCTCCATCAACGCCTCCTCTTCTGCAACCTCACTTGGAGTAGCTTTGAGCTCCTCCTGAGAAGGATCTAATGATGCATATGGGGAACAAGGCGGAGAGGGGCATGGAGATGGACGGTTGGATATTAGGTGATTCCATCTGTCATCAATATTATTGTAGGTGGTGATTTTTAGATGAACCATGGGCGGGGGTTGATATGTGCAAGATTTGCTCGCTGGAATTGGCCAACACTAGGGTTCTATAGGTGGGCAGACGACAAAAAATAGGGGAAAATGTAGGAAGCAGCTAGGCGAGGGAGGAAGCTTCTAAAATCACAAGGCATGTGGCATTGGGCCGACGACGGGCGGTCAGCCTGGTACGCCATAAAGGATGCGAAGAGGCATCCTATATGAGCAAGGACCAGCTTCCCTACCGATAGCCCGTGTAACAGAACTCCCAAGTTAAGTGTGTTGAGGCTAGAGTAGTCTGAGAATGGGTGAACGGATGGGAAGTGGGCTCGAGGTTAAATTAACTGATGGGATGGGTCATTGGAAACATCTAAGTGTGTACAGAACCAGTTCTGTACATGCTTAAATGTATATAGTGCTCCGTCCTATCACTTAAATTAACCTCGAGGTCCTTGTTTTGCAAATTTTGACAAATTTTTGTTTTGTTTTTTGAACACATGTTAATTGGCTTGAAGAAGTTCTATCGCATTACTTTACGACATGTTTCCAAAAAATGTGATATGACTTCGGTCAACTTAAAAGTCATGTCTGTCAAATTAACCTCCGAGTACTTGTTCTCAAAATCTTAAGAATGATTTTTGGTCAACTTTTCAGTCATGTCTATCAAATTAACCTCCATGTCATTGTTTTCACAATTTTGACAATGGAATTTTGGGTTCTCAAGACATGTTTACTTGATTCTAGAAGTTCTATGGCATTACTTTAAGACATGTTTTCAAATATGTCAAATGAGTTTGGTCAATTTTTGAAGAATGTATGTGGCATTCTAATAGGTGTTATATGTCTGATTGACAACCAATATCAGCAAGGTGCATCTTCCCTTTTGGTACCTCATTCCAAAAAGAACTTGAACATTAAGCGTGTTGTGGCTGGAGCAGTCTGTCGACGGGTGACCGACTGGGAAGGGGATATACCTTAGGGTTGATTTAATCGATGTGATAAGTCTTTATAAACGTTGTCTAAATGTTTATAAAGGCCTGTCACATCCTTAAAAATAATTTTGAAGCCCTTGTTTTTTAAATTTTGGGAACGTATTTCATATATTTATTGATTTTCCATGCAAGACATTGATGAAAATGTCCCACAAAGTCTACTCCATCTTGATTTTATTTCAATTGCAAAAGTTAAAAAGAATAAAGGGTTTTCATACATGATATGTTATTTTACGTGTATTTTCCTTATCACTTGATTACAAAATTTATGTTGCAATTTAATCCTAATATTTTTTTGCTACAACTAAACTGTGTTTTCCATATGTAGATTGCTTAAAGTGTTCAAATTGTGTTACACCACCAGATATTTCCGCAACTGTCGGAACCCCGATCCTAAATCACACCGATCTAGCATGTAACACTTCATATCACTTTGCGGCCTCACGCACGGTATTCCCACGGGTGCGACCTTACCTGGCCCGGGACCGTTTGCGCCTTTTGGCTCACATATATGATAGTGTCGCTAGCATCCATATGACAGAGAACCCAGGCCGACATGACAAGTCGTGAACCCAAAGTAGCACTAACTTATAGGGACAGGCATACAGGAATCAACCTTGAGCATGTCGGTCAACAGCGTATGAATCCGGGCTGTAGCACTGGGCTAACAGGACTCCGGGAACCCCGGCTGTAGCAGGCTATACAGGACTCCGGATGTCACCGCGTGACATTTCCCCGAAGGGACAGACACAGGGACGAAGTGAATCACATGCCGGCCAGTCAAGTGTTCCGAAGCAGTAGTGCTGGGCTAGCAGGACTCCGGTGAACCGGGCTGTAGCGGACTACTATGGCACATGGAAACACAAGACTGCATTTCCCCATAAGAGAAGCTATCAGAGGTAAACAACTAGGTTATCGGATCCAACACATAACAATACACGTTACACGTACGCATAACATGCAAGTATGTGTTGTACATCATGGCATCACAACATAACTCAAACTCATATAGATAAAGACCCAGAAGAGCCACATAGCATTCAATACAAACAGGGGTCTCACGACCCATCATTCAGAGCATACAAGCAATGGAAGCATTACATGTCTGAGTACAGACAAGTACAAAAGGAAAGGACTAAGAAGCCTGACTAAACACGACCCTCCCAAGGGTACAAGATCGTAGCTGGCATACAAGCTACTCGTCGAAGCCACTAGTGTAACCAACTGCAAAACATAAATAAGAAAACGTGAGTACAAAGATACTCAACAAGTCTTACATGAGAACTATTTACATATGCAACATTATCAACAAAGGGGGTGGTGCGTTTAACAGTAGCAAGCCAACTTTGACTCAATGGCTAATCTATACTACGAGTATCAGAAACTTCTTTGGGGTGAGCAGACGCACACGAGTCCACATATTCACCATATCAATACTCCACTATGGATCCGTTCCCGTCTCCCTACGAGAAGGCCATCCATAGCACTCACGCTTATCTTGCGGATTTTAGAGTATCCACTTCATGTTGTCTATGTACTACATAAGTCCTCCAAGTTTCCATATCCGAGGAAAACGGCTATTCGAATAGATAACATTGACCCTGCAGGGGTGTACTTCTTCACACACGCTCTCGCCACTTATAGCCCTATACACATCATGTACCTCGGCAACCTTCAAGCGGAAGCCGGGCGAGGGTGTCGGCCACGACCTGACTAACCACACCAGTCTCTCGTCCAGGTTTATCGCCTATTCGGGTTCCATCCGCAAGTAGATCCGGCCGGGGTGTCGCTCACGGCCCCAAACCATGTGTGCAGGGTTCCCAAGCCCACCATCCGGGTGCCACTTGGTACACCGTGCCATGGTGCCTAGTCTGTCCCAAGCCCGTCCCGTCGGACACCACCTGGTAGACAAATAGCACTGCCTACAAACGCCAAAACTAGTTGCAACTCCTGGACAGAGGTCAAGCGGATTAATAAGTCGAGAGGGGCCGGATAACCGGAACCCAATGTGTGGTAGTCACTGGACTTGGATAACATACACAGAACTTAGTGCTTAAGGACGGTTCCAATGCGACAACCCACCATGTACTCCTACATGGCCTCTCATCCCTACCTTTACCAAAACGTGTTCACACACTTAGCCTTTACCGGTAGGACATGTTCACCACTCCGATTCATTCCCGATGAATCAGAACTGACACAACTCTAAGCATAGCTAGCATAAAGAAAACAAGCATGGATGAGCAGGCACATCAAGGCTCAAGCAACTCCTCCTCATGCTAGTGGGTTTCAACTATTTACTGTGGCAATGACAGGTCATGCAGAGGAATGGGTTCAGCTACCGCAGCAGAAAGTAGCAGTTTGAATCGTTGTTGTCCTAATGCAGTAAAAGGAGCAGGAGCGAGAGAGTGGGACTTTATCAAGATGCTCAAGGGGGTTTGCTTGCCTGATAGATCCACGGAGAAGCACTGCTCCTCAGACAGGTACTCGGGACATCTTCCGGAGTAGAACCTATCGAGAGGGGACGGTACCGGCAATCAATAAACAACCATATGCAACAATATGATGCATGAAGATGACATTTCAAAAATGCTATGATTTGTCCTAATGCATCTAGCATCAATTTGGTTGAAGTCCATATGAACCAAGGGTTCATATGCAAAACCCAAATTAAGTATATAACATGCCATTATTACGTTTTCACTTATACAGCAAGTATAAGTTGGTTTTTCATCCATGAAACTGGCATAAATGGATTCCTTGCATTTTTCTGATAATTTTTCATATATAATTTATTTGATTTGGAGTTACGGTTGAATTTCTATGATTTTTAGAAGTTTTAACTATTTTCTGGAATTTCCTGATTAAAATTAATACCAGAGAATGATATAATGCGTCAACACAGCGTCATGCTTACATCAGCAGGTCAAACCTGACGTGTGGGGTCCACACGTCAGTGTCTGTGGTTAATCCTAATCTAAAAATAATCCTAAACTGGTTTAGTTAATGGGGTTGGGCCCACGCGTCAGTGACCCAATTAGCTAAACAGGGATTAATTAGTTGTTAAACTAATCCTAACTAAAACTTAACAGGGTCGGGCCCACATGTCACTGACCCACACGGGTCAGACACTAGGTCAACTGGGGGGTTAGACCGGTCAACCCTACCGGAGTTTAGCCGCCGGCGAGGCCGAACGCGGGAGGGGCTGGGCGTGCGCCGCATCCAGGGAAACACACGAGAGGGGCTGGGGTGGCCGGAGTTCACCGGAATGGAGCTCGCGGCGGCACCGGAGTTCGGGTTCGAGCGGTGCAGCGCTATGGTGCACGGGAGGACGAACTAGTGGCGGAGTTAGCTTGCTGCGGAGCTGCTGAGCACGTAGTCGTGCTCGAGCACGAGCTTTGCTAGCTCTGGCTACGGTGGCGACAAGAACAGCGGCGGCCGGCTCTTGGCTCCGGTGGAACCACGATCTAGAGAGAGAAAAAGAGCGCGGGGAGAGAGGGGTTCGGTGCAGAGGCTCACAGCGAGGTCGTAGAGCAGATCAGTTTGCTCGGGGAGGAGCCGGAGCAAGCGAGGCGGTGATGGAGATCTCCGGCGTCGAGAGGTTGAAGACGATGGCGTGGAGGCGCTCGGGGGCGTCTGGCACCGCGTGGCCTGGCGGATAGGACTAGGGAGACGAGGCGGACCTCGTGGGCACGTCGGAGAGGCGATTGGAAGGCGGTGGTCGCGGTGGCGCACGGCGGTGCTCTCCGATGCGCTTGGGCCAGAGGGGGAGAGCGAGACAGAGGAGAGGAGAGGAGCTCAGGGAGAATGGAGAGAGACCAAGGGGTCGAGGGAGATGCATGGCGATGCGGGGAAGGTCCAGGGCGACGGGAGGACAGCCAGGCAGGGTGGAGGTGGCGCGCGCGTGGCGAGCACACGCCCTCCTGCCTACTGGCAGGAGGTTGAAGACGGTGGGCGGCTGGGCTGGGCCAGCTACAGGGCTGGGCCACAGCTGGGCTGCACAGGATCTGGGTCAGCCAGGTAAGGCAGGCCTCAGGGTAAGTCAGGTAATTCCTTTTTTCTATTTCTAACATTTGTTTTGTATTTAAAAGAAATGTTAAAACATTTCCATAAATGCTGAAAATAATTGTGGCATCTAGATATAATATTCTAGAGGCCCTCACCATTTCCCAACATTTTTGGAGGCATTAAAATATTTATATAATTTAAATAGCTCCAAATCAAATATTTAGGCATTGATTCAAAAGTCCAAAATGTGTAGTAAAAATGTGCATCACCTCTGGTTGTTGTCCCCAACATTATCCAAAGAGCATGAACATTTTTGAAAAGCATTTTGGGTTCATTGAAAATCCACTTTAAAGGTGAACCTATTTGAATTTGCTTTGGTGCTAGGGTTTGAAACATCCCCATTTCAATTTCATTTGAAATTTAAACATGATGCACAGAGCAAGCCTAGGATCATACCAGAACTAGGGATGTGACAACTCGCCCCCACTCAAAGGAATCTCGTCCCGAGATTCAGGAGTTGGCGGAAAGAAAGCGGGGTACTCAAGTCGAAGACGATCTTCTCGCTCCCAAGTAGCTTCTCTATCGGAATGATGAGACCATTGAACCTTTAGAAACTTGATGTTATGACATCGAGTGACATGCTCTGCTTGATCCAAAATGCGAACAGGGTACTCTCGATAAGTAAGGTTATCTTGGAGATCAAGCGTTTCATGGTCCACTCCGCGGATAGAATCCGAGAAGCAACGCCTGAGTTGAGAGACGTGGAAGACATCATGAACTCGAGAAAGATGTGGGGGTAGTTCCAACTGGTAGGCAACCTCTCCTCGTCTAGCGAGAATGCGAAAAGGACTGATGTAACGAGGAGCCAACTTGCCCTTGATACCAAAATGATGGGTACCCTTCAAAGGAGTAACCCGAAGGTAAGCCTTGTCGCCAACTTCATAAGCCACTTCCTTATGACGACGGTCATACTGGCTCTTTTGGCGAGATTGGGCTGTTTTCAAATTCTCACGAATGATGCGAACTTGCTCTTCTGCCTCCTGGATCATATCTGGTCCAAAGAATTGTCTTTTGCCGGTTTCTGACCAGTTCAAAGGTGTTCGGCATCTTCGTCCATACAGGATCTTGAAGGGTGCTTTCTTAAGACTGGATTGGTAGCTATTGTTATAAGCAAACTCGGCAAAGGAAGACATTTCTCCCAATCCATGCCGAATGAGATAACGCAAGCTCTAAGCATGTCTTCGAGAATTTGGTTGACCCTTTCCACCTGACCACTTGACTGAGGGTGGAAAGCAGTACTAAAAGAAAGATGGGTGCCCATGGCAGTTTGGAAACTTTCCCAGAAATGAGAGGTGAAAAGACTGCCAGGGTCTGAATTGATCTCTAGTGGAACACCATGGAGTGACACTATCCGGGAGATATATAAGTCAGCGAGCTGACTAGCAGTGATACTCTCTCGAACAGGTAGGAAGTGAGCCACTTTGGAGAGACGATCAATGACTACGAAGATAGCATTATTTCCTTTCTTGGTCCTGGGAAAGCCGGTGATGAAGTCCATACCAACTTTCTCCCATTTCCACTCGGGAATAGCTAAAGGTTGAAGGGTGCCAGCAGGTCTTTGATACTCTGCCTTAACGCGATGACAAACGTCACAGTTGGCAATATACCGAGCGATTTCTCTCTTCATCCTAGTCCACCAGAACCTCTGGCGTAGGTCCTGATACATCTTTGTACTACCGGGATGAATCGTGAGAGGGGATTCATGGGCCTCCTTAAGGATCAGTTGCTGCATTTGTTGACATTTGGGAACCACCAAACGGTTACCAAAGTAAACAACACCTTGTTCATCCATAGAGAAACAGTTGGCAACTCCCTTGGAAATATTCTTTTTGATTCGGGAGATTCCTGTATCATGCTTCTGAGCCTCTATGATCTGATCCGTAAGGGTAGGTTTCGCCACCAAGGTAGAAAGGAAACCATGAGGAGCTATGTGAAGGTTAAGCTTACAGAATTCCTCATGGAGGGGTGGTTGACATTGTTGCAACATGAGGTTGTTGCAATAGGATTTACGACTTAAAGCATCAGCCATGACATTGGCTTTGCCTGGGGTGTAGGTGATTCCTAAATCGTAATCCGAGATCAACTCCAACCAACGTCTTTGTCTGAGATTCAGATCCGGTTGGGTGAAGATATACTTGAGACTCTGATGGTCAGTCTAGATTTCGCAACGGTTACCAAGAAGGTAATGTCGCCAAGTCTTAAGTGCATAGACTACAGCTGCAAGCTCCAGATCATGTGTAGGATAATTTTCCTCATGTGGATGCAACTATCGAGATGCATAGGCAATCACATGACGATCCTGCATAAGAATGCATCCTAGTCCTTGACGCGAAGCGTCGCAATAGATAACAAAGTCTTTAGTGAAATCCGGTGGCACGAGTATGGGCACAGAAGTCAGGCGTCTTTTCAGTTCCTGAAAACTGTGCTCACACTGTGGGGTCCACTCAAACCTTTTATCTTTCTTGAGAAGCTCCGTGAGGGGTTTGGCCACTTTGGAGAAGTTTTCAACGAAGCGGCAACAATAACTGGCTAGACCAAGGAAACTCCTAACTTGTTTGACTGTTTCGGGTGGAGTCCAATCGAGAACGGCTTTAACTCTCTCGGGATTGACAGCAATGCCCTTACCAGAGATCACGTGGCCTAGATAGGTCACTTCTGGCAACCAAAATTCACACTTGGAGAACTTGGCATAAAGGCGATGCTCTCTGAGTTTTCTAACACAAGCCTAAGATGTTCGGCATGCTCTTCCTCGTTCCTCGAGTAAATAAGAATATCATCGAGATAAACCGCGACGAACTTATCTAAGTACTCCATAAAGATCGAGTTCATCAAGCGGGAGAAAGTAGCTGGAGCATTGGTTAGGCCGAAAGACATCACGGTGTACTCGTATTGACCATAACGAGCGACAAAGGCCGTTTTGGGGATGTCCCCATTTCTGATTTTGATTTGGTGGTAGCCTAACCTCAAATCCATCTTGGAAAAGACTGAGGATCCAGCGAGCTGATCATACAGGTCGTTGATCCTGGGGAGCGGGTACTTGTTCTTTATCGTGACCAAATTAACGGGACGATAATCTACAACCATTCGATCCGAACCATCCTTCTTCTTGACGAAGAGAACAGGACAAGCCCAAGGAGAAGAACTGGGACGGATGAAACCCTTTTGCAAGGACTCATCAAGTTGTTTCTTAAGCTCGGCTAACTCCAAAGGTGCCATCTTGTATGGTCTCCTAGAGATTGGAACAGTTCCTGGGATAAGTTCTATGACAAACTCTACATCTTTGTCAGGTGGGACACCTGGCAGTTCTTCTAGAAAGACATCCGGGAAGTCACGGACTACCGGAATATCTTCAAGGTCTGGAAGAGGGCTGGCATTAAGAGAATAAAGTTGGCGCCTTGCAACTCTAGTGGAGACAGTGACTATTTTGCCAGATGGATGTGTAAGTTGAACAGATCTGGTGTAACAATCGATCTTGGCATGATGAGTTGTCATCCAGTCCATACCCAAGATGGTGTTAATATCTGAGGACTCGAGAGATATCAAAGAAGCAAGGAAAACTAGTCTGTCAACAAGGATTTCATTACCATGGCTTACCTTGGAGGTTTGCCATTTGGAACCAGGAGTCTGGATTATTAGTGGAGTCGGCATATCACAAAATGACATGTCATGCAACCGAGCATAACCTTCGAATATGAAGGAGTGGGATGCTCCAGTATCGAACAAAACTAAAGCTGGGTGACAATTGACATGAAGCATACCCAGTACGACGTCGGGATCATCTTGAACTTCTGAAGCTGAGACATGGTGCACACATGCTCGTTCAATGGAGGCTGGCTTGGTACTGATCATGTTGACTGATGGCTTTTCACGGCCAACAGACCTTTCAGACTGGGGTGGTGTATAACTGGACTGAGGGCAGTCACGTGCATAGTGTCCTGGTTCTCCATAGTGAAGCAAGTTCCTGAGATAGGACGTGGACCTACATTGGCAAGTGGTCCACTAATAGGCCTGGGTGGAGCATGTTGCTGAGTTGGGTGAGGCGCCACATCGGATGGCCTCGGTGCATATCCAGGTGGAAGAGCTGAGTTTGGAATCCAAATCCGTCGCTTCTGAGAGCCAAAGCGGGAGGAAGAACCCAGATCACGGTTGTGCTTTCGAGACTCCTCGTAAGTGACTTGAGCTGTCTCTGCATTAATGGCCTTGTTCACAAGAGCCTGGAAAGTATCACAATGATGCAGGTGGAGATCACGACGCAACTTAGGGTTGAGACCCTTCTGGAACCTAGCCTGCTTCTTAGCGTCCATGGACACTTCTTCTATATCATAGCGGGCGAGGCTTCCAAACTCTCTACTGTAAGCATCAACAGGCAGCTTACCCTGGGTAAAACTACATAACTCTCCCCTCTTGCGATCAATGAGAGCCTGAGGAATGTGGTGCTCATGAAAAGCCTTGGTGAAAACCTTCCAGGTAGGAATCTGACCAGCTGGAAGCATAGCCTCATAGCTCTGCCACCAAATACTAGCAGGACCTTCCAGGTGATAGGTAGCATAGGTGACCTTGTCACTTTCAGCAACATTCGCAGAATGCAACTTGTGAGTGATGCTTCGGAGCCAGTCATCCGCGTCGAGTGGCTCAATGGAATGATGGAAGGTGGGTGGTTTCAGACCAATGAAGTCGGTGATGGAAACCAACTTCTTACGCTGATGTGCGGTGTTCTGCTCAATCTGTGCCGGCAAGCGGTTAGCCTCACGCTTGTTCCTCTTGGATGCTAACAAGAACTCGGCCATTAAAGGCTGGTCAGGAGGATCCTCGTCCCTACCATCTCCATGGTTCTTGCTATGAGCAACTGAACCTCGGTTGGCAGACGACATCCTGGCACAGAAACCAAGGAAACAGGGATGGAATTAGCATCGACATAAGGATGCGGAATGTAATGCAAAAGCATTGGAAACTCTTGAAATCCTAGGACAATTTCGGCAGCATAACGGTTGTAAATGCTCAAAAGGGTTTTGAGACATTCATCAAAGGAATAGCATAATCAATCAGCATCATAATATCAAGGTTCTGGGTCATACTGAGGACACACGGAAGTAGCAGAACTGTAAGGAGACACAACCCAACAATCCTAAGACTTTACGGTTTAGTAACACGTCATCCTGAGAGATAGAGGAGAAGCCTAGGCCTTAACCCTCGTAGAAAAGAAGGGGCTGACTCAGAAAGAATGACATGAGGTAAAGGAGTAAAAAGAGCCTTACGTTCCCTTCCACAATCAATTCCCTTATATAACTAAAGCATTTCTAGACTCAACTTCGACCAGTTTGGCTTGATAATCCTACAATCAGTCAAGCTCTGATACCAATGCTGTCGGGACCCCGATCCTAAATCACACCGATCTAGCATGTAACACTTCATATCACTTTGTGGCCTCACGCACGGTATTCCTACGGGTGCCACCTTACCTGGCCCAGGACCATTTGCGCCTTTTGGCTCACGTATATGATAGTGTCGCTAGCATCCATATGACAGAGAACCCGGGCCGACATGACTAGTCGTGAACCCAAAGTAGCACTAACTTACAGGGACAGGCATACATGAATCAACCTCGAGCATGTCGGTCAATAGCATATGAATCCGGGCTATAGCACGGGGCTAACAGGACTCCGGGAACCCGGGCTGTAGCAGGCTAGACAGGACTCCGGATGTCACCGCGTGACATGTCCCCGAAGGGACACACACATGGACGAAGTGAATCACATGCCGGCCAGTCAAGTGTTCCGGAGCAGTAGTGCTGGGCTAGCAGGACTCCGGTGAACCGGGCTGTAGCGGACTACTATGGCACATGGAAACACAAGACTACATTTCCCCATAAGAGAAGCTATCAGAGGTAAACAACTAGGTTGTCGGATCCCACACATAACAATACACGTTACACGTACGCATAACATGCAAGTATGTGCTGTACATCATGGCATCACAACATAACTCAAACTCATATAGATAGACCCAGAAGAGTCACATAGCATTCAATACAAACAGGGGTCTCACGACCCATCATTCAGAGCATACAAGCAACGGAAGCATTACATGTCTGAGTACAGACAACAACAAAAGGAAAGGACTAAGAAGCCTGACTAAACACGACCCTCCCAAGGGTACAAGATCGTAGCTAGGATACAAGCTACTCGTCGAAGCCACTAGTGCAACCAACTGCAAAACATAAATAAGCAAATGTGAGTACAAAGGTACTCAGCAAGTCTTACATCAGAACTATCTACATATGCAACATTATCAACAAAGGGGGTGGTGCGTTTAACAGCAGCAAGCCAGCTTTGACTCAATGGCTAATCTATACTACGAGTATCAGAAACTTCTTTGGGGTGAGAAGACGCACACGAGTCCACATATTCACCATATCAATACTCCACTATGGATCCATTCCCGTCTCCCTACGAGAAGGCCATCCATAGCACTCACCCTTATCTTGCGGATTTTAGAGTATCCACTTCAAGTTGTCTATGTACTACATAAGTCCTCCAAGTTTCCATATCCGAGGAAAACGACTATTCGAATAGATAACATTGACCCTGCAGGGGTGTACTTCTTCACACACGCTCTCGTCACTTATAGCCCTATACACGTCATGTACCTCGGCAACCTTCAAGCGGAAGCCGGGCGAGGGTGTCGGCCACGACCTGACTACCCACACAAGTCTCTCGTCCAGGTTTATAGCCTATTCGGGTTCCATCCGCAAGGAGATCCGGCCGGGGTGTCGCTCACGGCCCCAAACGATGTGTGCAGGGTTCCCAAGCCCACCTTCCGGGTGCCACTTGGTACACCGTGCCACGGTGCCTAGTCTGTCCCAAGCCCGTCGCATCGGACACCACCTGGTAGACAAATAGCACTACCTACAAACGCCAGAAACTAGTTGCAACTCCTGGACAGAGGTCAAGCGGATTAATAAGTCGAGAGGGGCCGGATAACCGGAACCCAATGTGTGGTAGTAACTGTACTTGGATAACATACACAGGACTCAGTGCTTAAGGACGGTTCCAATAAGACAACCCACCATGTACTCCTACATGGCCTCTCATCGCTACCTTTACCAAAACGTGTTCACACAGTTAGCCTTTACCGGTAGGACATGTTCACCACTCCGATTCATTCCCGATGAATCAGACCTGACACAACTCTAAGCATAGCTGGCATAAAGAAAACAAGCATGGATGAGCAGGCACATCAAGGCTCAAGCAACTCCTCCTCATGCTAGTGGGTTTCAACTATTTACTGTGGCAATGACAGGTCATGCAGAGGAATGGGTTCAGCTACCGCAGCAGAAAGTAGCAGTTTGAATCGTTGTTGTCCTAATGCAGTAAAAGGAGCAGGAGCGAGAGAGTGGGACTTTATCAAGATGCTCAAGGGGGTTTGCTTGCCTGATAGATCCACGGAGAAGCACTGCTCCTCAGACAGGTACTCGGGACACCTTCCAGAGTAGAACCTATCGAGAGGGGACGGTGCCAGCAATCAATAAACTACCATATGCAACAATATGATGCATGAAGATGACATTTCAAAAATGCTATGATTTGTCCTAATGCATCTAGCATCAATTTTGTTGAAGTCCATATGAACCAAGGGTTCATATGCAAAACCCAAATTAAGTATATAACATGCCATTATTACGTTTTCACTTATAGAGCAAGTATGAGTTGGTTTTTCATGCATGAAACTGGCATAAATGGATTCCTTGCATTTTTTGATAATTTTTCATATATAATTTATTTGATTTGGAGTTACGGTTGAATTTCTATGATTTTTAGAAGTTTTAACTATTTTCTGGAATTTCCTGATTAAAATTAATACCAGAAAATGATATAATGCGTCAGCACAGCGTCATGCTTACGTCAGCAGGTCAAAGGCGGCTAACCAGGTCAAACCTGACGTGTGGGGTCCACACGTCAGTGTCTGTGGTTAATCCTAATCTAAAAATAATCCTAAACTGGTTTAGTTAATGGGGTTGGGCCCACGCGTCAGTGACCCAATTAGCTAAACAGGGATTAATTAGTTGTTAAACTAATCCTAACTAAAACTTAACAGGGCCGGGCCCACATGTCACTGACCCACACGGGTCAGACACTAGGTCAACTGGGGGGTTAGACCGGTCAACCCTACCGGCGTTTAACCGCCGGCGAGGCCGAACGCGGCGGAGGGGCTCGGGATCGCCGTTCCTGCGACCAAAAGGATGGCGGAGGGGCTCTGCGTGGAGCTGGGCGTGCGCCGCATCCAGGGAAACACACGAGAGGGGCTGGGGTGGCCGGAGTTCACCGGAATGGAGCTCGCGGCGGCACCGGAGTTCGGGTTCGAGCGGTGCAGCGCTATGGTGCACGAGAGGACGAACTAGTGGCGGAGTTAGCTTGCTGCGGAGCTGCTGAGTGCGTAGTCGTGGTCGGGCACGAGCTTTGCTAGCTCTGGCTACAGTGGCGACAAGAACGGCGGCGGCCGGCTCTCGGCTTCGGTGGAACCACGATCTAGAGAGAGCAAAAGAGCGCGGGGAGAGAGGGGTTCGGTGCAGAGGCTCACAGCGAGGTCGTAGAGCAGATCAGTGGGCTCGGGGAGGGGCCGGAGCAAGCGAGGTGGCGATGGAGATCTCCGGCGTCGGGAGGTTGAAGACGACGGCGTGGAGGCGCTCGGGGGCATCTGGCACCGCGTGGCCTGGCGGAGAGGACTAGGGAGACGAGGCGGACCTCGTGGGCACGTCGGAGAGGCGATTGGAAGGTGGTGGTCGCGGTGGTGCACGGCGGTGCTCTCCGATGCGCTCGGGGCAGAGTGGGAGAGCGAGACAGAGGAGAGGAGCTCGGGGAGAATGGAGAGAGACCAGGGGGTCGAGGGAGATGCGTGGCGACGCGGGGAAGGTCCAGGGCGACGGGAGGACAACCATGCAGGGTGGAGGTGGCGCGCGCGCGGCGAGCACACGCCCTCCTGCCTACTGGCAGGAGGTTGAAGACGGTGGGCGGCTGGGCTGGGCTAGCTACAGGGCTGGGCCACAGCTGGGCTGCACAGGATCTGGGTCAGCCAGGTAAGGCAGGCCTCAGGGTAGGTCAGGTAATTCCTTTTTTCTATTTCTGACATTTGTTTTGTATTCAAAAGAAATGTTAAAACATTTCCATAAATGCTGAAAATAATTGTGGCATCTAGATATAATATTCTAGAGGCCCTCACCAATTCCCAACATTTTTGGAGCCATTAAAATATTTATATAATTTAAATAGCTCCAAATCAAATATTTAGGCATTGATTCAAAAGTCCAAAATGTGTAGTAAAAATGTGCGTCACCTCTGGTTGTTGTTCCCAACATTATCCAAAGAGCATGAACATTTTTGAAAAGCATTTTGGGTTCATTGAAAATCCACTTTAAAGTTGAACCTATTTGAATTTGCTTTGGTGCTAGGGTTTGAAACATCCCCATTTCAATTTCATTTGAAATTTAAACATGATGCACAGAGCAAGCCTAGGATCATACCAGAACTAGGCATGTGACAACAACGTGTTGTACCTAAGGAGATGGGTGCAAATGGAGAGCTGACCATTATTCTCCATCCTAGAGTGAACATCATTTCAACTTCATACTCGGCTTCAGGACAAGGAGATGGAAGCAACGTCCTTAATGGGTGGAGCAAAGTAGTTGACGTGTACGCATGGATATTGGAGACAGGATGATCGTCGTCCTACACCATGGACATGTAGGGAACTTTCCATTCCTCAGTTTCTTTGTTGTTGAACCAGATGAGGAGTAGTTCTGACTCTCTATCATGTTGCCTCAGTGATCGTCCATATTTGTATGTCATGTTTTATGCTACTGTTGGTACTGATGTGATGACGATGAACATGTATGTTCTATGAAGAAATACTCAATGGATTTTGATACGAGCATCTCAACCGTAAACATTGCAAATTTGATTCTAATATGTTGTAAACTCTGCTATGGTATAATTTATAAGGTACTACGATCTGAACACCAACGAGCCACTTTGTTATCCATTTTTCTAAACCCACCTAACATTGTTTGTGACACGAAACATTTTCCATGACACTACAAATAATTGAGGAAAATGGACATGCCTAGTGACTCCCAAAAGCGTCGCATAATTGTAGGACAGAACGTCGCCGAAGTTGGCTAGAGTGTTGCCCCGCAAGGAAAACACCTCATGATGATGGACCGTCATAGAAAATGATTTCACGCGATGTTTCCTGTTTCGTCGTCAGGGTTTTTGTCACTAAATGGACGAAATTTTGTAGTGAGTTGTGTTAAGCAAAGACAATCTTGCACGGTGCAACTGGTCAGGAAGTAAGTAGTGTTGCTTTGGTGCTCATGAAGAGACAATCAAACACCTCCTTTTCCAATGCAAGTTTGCACGCTCTACATGGCCAATCATCCAAATAGCGTCAAATCTGTATCCGCCCATAAGTGTTGGCAATATATTTGGTCATTGGTTGGACAGTAGTCCAAATAGGTTCAAAACGCTAATAAGGGTGGGAACGTATGCCTTACTTTGGTCGCTTTGGCTATGTCGAAATGAAAAAAAGTGTTTCTCCGCAACACGTTATTTTCCGTTGTACGCACTTGCTTCATACATGATCTATGATACAATGACTGGAGCACCAGCCGTTGTTCAAGGCGGTGTGTACGCGGTTGGAGCAGGCAGCTATTGGAAAACGTAGCATGCAATTTCAAAAAAAAATCCTACGCTCACGCAAGATCTATCTAGGAGATGCATAGCAATGAGAGGGGGAGAGTGTGTCCACGTACCCTCGTAAACCAAAAGCGGAAGCGTTTGACAACGTGGTTGATGTAGTCGAACTTCTTCTTGTTCCGATCGATCAAGTACCGAATGTATGGCACCTTCGAGTTCTGCACACACTCGACTCGATGACATCTCTCGAACTCTTGATCCAGCAAAGTGTCGAGGGAGAGTTCCATCATCACGATGGTGTAGTGACGGTAATGGTGAATTGATCCACGCAGGGCTTCGCCTAAGCACTACGTGAATATAATCGAGGCGTAAACTGTGGAGGGGGCGCCGCACACGGCTAACAATGTTTGTTGCATGTTCTAGGCGCCCCTCCCCACATATATATAGGTGGGAGGGGAGGGATAGCCATGGGGCGCCCCAAGTAGGAGGAATCCTACTTGGGGGCCTTGTCCAATTCGCCCCACCCCTTTACCATCTTTTCTGGAGAGGGAAGGAAAGGGGAGAGGGGAGGGAAGGAAGGGGGAGGCCGAATTGCCTCCCCTTCCTTCTCTCTTCCCCTTTTCCTTTCCCCTTCCTATTCAGCCAGCAAGGGGGGCACAGCTGCCCATGTTGGCTGCTGTGTTTCCCCATTTGGCCCAATAGGCCCAAATCTTTGCCGGGGGGTGTGCGGAACCCCTTCCGGTGACCCAATATGTACCCGGTACCCTCGGAACACTTCTGGTGTCTGAATATCACTGTCCTATATATGAATATTTACCTCTCGACCATTTGGAGACTCCTCGTCATGTCTATGATCTCATCCGGGGCTCCGAACAACATTCGGTCACCTAATCACATAACTCATATAATACAAAATCGTCACCATACATTAAGCGTGCGGACCCTACGGGTTCGAGAACTATGTAGACATGACCGAGACACCTCTCCAGTCAATAATGAACAGCAGAACCTGGATGCACATATTGGTTCCTACATATACTATGAAGATCTTTATCGGTCGTACCATAATGACAACATACGTTATTCCATTTGTCATCGGTATATTACTTGTCCGAGATTCGATCATCGGTATCTCCATACCTAGTTCAATCTCGTTACCGGCAAGTCTCTTTACTTGTTCCGTAATGCATCATCTGGTAACTAACTCATTAGTCACATTGCTTGCAATGCTTATTATGATGTGCATTACCGAGAGGGCCCAGAGATACCTCTCTGATACTCGGAGTGACAAATCCTAATCTCGATCTATGCCAACCCAACAAACACCTTCGGAGATACTTGTAGAGCATCTTTATAATCACCCAATTATGTTGTGACGTTTAATAGAACACAAGGTATTCCTCCGGTATCCGGGAGTTGCATATCTCATAGTGAAAGGAATATGTATAAGTCATGAAGAAAGCAATAGAAATAAAACTTAATGATCATTATGCTAAGCTAACAGATTGGTCTTGTCCATCACATCATTCTCCTAATGATGTTATCTCATTCATCAAATGACAACACATTTCTATGGCTAGGAAACTTAACCATCTTTGATTAACGAGCTAGTCTAGTAGAGGCTTACTAGGGACACTGTGTTTTGTCTATGTATCCACACATGTATCAAGTTTCCAGTTAATACAATTCTAGCATGAATAATAAACATTTATCATGGTATAAGTAAATATAAATAACAACTTTATTGTTCCCTCTAGGGCATATTTCCTTAAGTCTCCCACTTGCACTAGAGTCAATAATCTAGATTACATTGTAATGATTCTAACACCCATGGAGTCTTGGTGCTGATCATGTTTTGCTTGTGGAAGAGGCTTAGTCATTGGGTCTGCCACGTTCAGATCCTTATGTATTTTGAAAATCTATATGTCTCCCTCCTTGACTTGGTCACGAATGGAGTTGAAGCGTCTCTTGATGTGTTTGGTTCTTTTGTGAAATCTGGATTCCTTCGCCAAGGCAATAGCTCCAGTATTGTCACAAAAGATTTTCATTGGACCTGATGCACTAGGTATTACACCTAGATCGGATATGAGCTCCTTCATCCAGACTCCTTCATTCGCTTCTTCCGAAGTAGCTATGTACTCCGCTTCACATGTAGATCCTGCCATGACGCTTTGCTTGGAACTGCACCAACTGACAGTTCCACCATTCAATATAAATATGTGTCCAATTTGTGGCTTAGAGTCATCCGGATCAATGTCAAAGCTGGCATCCATGTAACCATTTACGACAAGCTCTTTGTCACCTCCATAAACGAGAAACATATCCTTAGTCCTTTTCAGGTACTTCAGGATGTTCTTGACAGCTGTCGAGTGATCCACTCCTGGATTACTTTGGTACCTCCCTGCTATACTTATAGAAAGGCACACATTAGGTCTGGTACACAACATTGCAAACATGATTGAACCTATGGCTGAGGCATAGGGAATGACTTTCATTTTCTCTCTATCTTCTGCAAAGGTTGGGCATTGAGTCAGACTCAACTTCACACCTTGTAACATAGCAAGAACCCTTTCTTTGACTAATCCATTTTGTACTTCTTGAAAACTTTATCAAGGTATGTGCTTTATGATAGTCCAATTAAGCGTCCTGATCTATCTCTATAGATCTTGATGCCCAATATATAAGCAGCTTTACCGAGGTCTTTCATTGAAAAAACTCTTATTCAAGTATCCTTTTATGCTATCCATAAATTATATATCATTTCCAATCAATAATATGTCATCCACATATAATTTTAGAAATTCTACAGAGCTCCCACTCACTTTCTCATAAATGCGGGCATCTCCAAAAGTCTGTATAAAACCATAAGCTTTGATCACCTCATCACATCGTATATTCCAACTCTGAGATGCTTGCACCAGTCCATAAATGGATCGTTGGAGCTTGCACACTTTGTTAGCACCTTTAGGATCGACAAAACCTTCTGGTTGCATCATATACAACTCTTCTTTAAGAAATCCATTAAGGAATGCAGTTTTGACGTCCATTTGCCAGATTTCGTAATCATAAAATGCGGCAATTGCTAACATGATTCAGATAGACTTAAGCATTGCTACGGGTGAGAAGGTCTCATCGTAGTCAACTCCTTGAACTTCTCGAAAACCTTTCGCAACAAGTCGAGCTTTGTAGAAAGTAACATTACCATCATCGTCAGTCTTCTTCTTGAAGATCCATTTATTCTCTATGGCCTGTCGATCATCGGGCAAGTCAACCAAAGTCCATACTTTGTTCTCATACATGGATCCCATCTCAGATTTCATGGCCTCAAGCCATTTTGTGGAATCTGGGCTCATCATCACTTCCTCATAGTTCGTAGGTTCGTCATGGTCTATTAACATGACTTCCAGAACAGGATTATCGTACCAGTCTGGTGCGGAACATGCTCTGGTTGACCTATGAGGTTTGGTAGTAACTTGACCGAGGTTTCATGATCATTATCATTAGCCTCTCACTAGTTGGTGTAGGCATCACGTGAATGGTTTTCTGTGATGAGCTACTTTCCAATTTGACAGAAGGTACAATTACCTCATCAAGTTCCACTTTCCTCCCACTCACTTCTTTCAAGAGAAACTCCTCTAGAAAGGATCCATTCTTGGCAACCAAGATCTTGCCTTCAGATCTGTGATAGAAGGTGTACCCAATAGTTTCTTTTGGGTATCCTATGAAGACGCACTTCTCCGATTTGGGTTCGAGCTTATTAGGCTGAAGCTTTTTCACATAAGAATCGCAACCCCAAACTTTAAGAAACGACAACTTACGTTTCTTGCTAAACCATAGTTCATATGATGTCATCTCAACGGATTTAGATGGTGCCCTATTTAACGTGAATGCAGCTGTCTCTAATACATAACCCCAAAATGATAGTGGTAAATCGGTAAGAGACATCATAGATCGCACCATATCTAATAAAGTACGGTAACTACGTTTGGACACACCATTACACTTATTCCAGGTGGCGTGATACGTCTCCAATGTATCTATAATTTTTTATTGTTCCATGCTATTATATTATTTGTTTTGGATGTTTAATGGGCCTTAATACGCACTTTTATATTATTTTTTGGACTAACCTATTAACCAAAGGCCTAGTGCAAATTGCTGCTTTTTGCCTATTTCAGTGTTTCGCAGAAAAGGAATATCAAACGGAATCCAAACAGAACGAAACCTTTGCAAGGATCTTTTTTGGAACAAACGCAATCCAGGAGACTTGGAGTGGAGGTCAAGGAAGCAACGAGGCGGCCACGAGGTAGGGAGGCGCGCCCAGGGGGTAGGCGCGCCTGAGGGAGTCCTGGACTAAGGGGTCCTCGGGCGTCCGGCCTGTTATCCATGGGCCAGACTGATGGGCTGTGAAGACATGAAGGCCGAAGACTATACCTGAGTCCGGATGGGACTCTCCTTGGCGTGGAAGGCAAGCTTGGCGACCTACTATGAAGATTCCTTCTTATGTAACCAACTCTATGTAAACCCTAGATCCCCTCGGTGTCTATATAAACCGGAGGGGATAGTCCGAAAAGGACACATTCATTACCATAGTCATATAGGCTAGGCTTTTAGGGTTTAGCCTTCACGATCTCGTGGTATATCAATTCTAGTAACACCCATATTCATCAATATCAATCAAGCAGGACGTAGGGTATTACCTCCATAGAGGGGCCCGAACCTGGGTAAACATTGTGTCCCCTGTCTCCTGTTACCATCGATCCTAGACGCACAGTTCGGGACCCCCTACCCGAGATCTGCCGGTTTTGACACCGACATTGGTGCTTTCATTGAGAGTTCCACTGTGCCGTCCATGAAAGGTTCGATGGCTCCTTCAATCATCTACAGCAACGCTGCCCAAGGAGAAACCTTCCTCCCCGGAAATATTCGCGTGTTTGGCGGCTTGGTACTGCGGGCCAACTCGCTTGGTCATCTGGAGAAAATTGACAACTATGCTCCTGGCCACCAGGTCAGGTTTGGAAGCCTAAACTACGTGGCGGATATTCGTGGAGACTTGATCTTCAATGGATTTGAGACCGCAGTGCTCGCTCCCCCTCGCTCCAATGAACATGACCTAAATCTGTCACCGGATCACATCCAGCGGATGGTCCCTGCTGCTGCAATGACCTTAAAACTGGAGAAAACCATACTATCCGAAGCCACAAAGTCCCCGGCGTTGGATCCGCACATGGACTCGGCACCCCGTGATGTCTATGTCAATGGAACTCCGGACTCGTCTCCGGCCATGAGTTCCAAATCGGGTACACCTGCAGACACCGAGCTGGATCGGTAATCGATTTTTGAATTTAGCACCGCAGACATCTTCCAGCACTCGCCCTTGGGTGATGTGCTAAACTCGTTAAAGAATTTTTCCTTAGAGAAGGACTCACAGTCGAACTATGTTCGGTTTGAGCCAGAGGCTGATGATGGGAAATTCTGTCGATGATTTAACCGACATGCTCGATTACGGCTCTGAAGACATCGACGGTATGGACGACGATGCCGACTAGGAGCAAGGACAAAACCCGCCATTTACGGGACGTTGGACGGCCACCTGTTCGTACGATGTGTACATGGTCGACACACCTCAAAAAGCTAGCGACAATGACAAAGGAGATCCAATTGTGAATAAACCTCCTGAGACACAGTCCAAGCATCGGCGCCCTAAACGCCGCTCTAAGCCTCGTCGCTCAAATGATGGGAACACTGGCACCAGAGAGAATAGCACTCCGGGCGACGCCAAAAATAACGAAGACCCTGTCGGGGCTGCATCTGAACAGGAGGAACAAGACAACGGGCAAGATAACCCTGATAATCAGACCATGCCCAATGACCCAGACGATGACAGTTATCATCCAGTCTCCGAGAATGATGAGAGCCTCAGCAATGAGGACTTCATCATACCTGAGGCACCCCTCAAGCAGGAGCGCTTCAAGCGTCAGCTAATAGCCATCGCAAGAAGCCTGAAGAAGAAGCAGCAACAACTTTAGGCTGATCAAGACCTTCTCATCGACAGGTGGATTGATGTCCTGGCAGCCGAAGAATATGGCCTCAAACGTGCAACCAAGAGTTACCGAAAGTGTAGACTGCTACCTCAGTTCGATGAGGAGGCACTAAACCCCATACCTCCCTCACGCAAGGCGGACCGACCACCCCATGGTCGAGATAAAGCGGAAACTCAGGCCGAACAACAGCCCGCCCCACCACCTCGCAAAAACAGGGACAGAACAGCTCGGGACCTTACATACGACCTTCGGCAGGAGCTGGACAGCAGAGCAGAACACACCAGATCAATCTACAGATCACGAGGACGCTTCCCAACTCGGGATGATGGCTACCTATTCGGGCATGACAAACCTAGTCACACCCGGGCCGATAACCGCAGACGCACTCCATCGGAGGTGCGCCGTGACGCGGCTCGATATAAAGGCGCCGCACACCCTCTCTGCTTCATAGATGAGGTGCTAGATCACGAATTCCCCAAGGGATTCAAGCCCGTCAATATTGAATCATACGACGGAACAACCGACCCCGCAGTATGGATTGAGGACTTTATTCTCCACATCCACATGGCCCGGGGAGATGACCTCCACGCCATCAAATACCTCCCACTGAAACTCAAAGGGCCAGCTAGACACTGGCTGAATAGTCTGCCCGAGAATTCCATCGGCAGTTGGGAGGATCTGGAAGAAGCCTTTCTTGACAACTTCCAACGTATATATGTCTGGCCACCCGATGCCGATGATTTTAGCCACATAGTTCAACAACCTAGAGAATCAGCCAGAAAATTCTGGACTAGGTTACTAACCAAAAAGAACCAGATCATTGACTGTCCGGATGCCGAAGCCCTAGCGGCCTTCAAACACAGCATCCGTGATGAATGGCTAGCATGCCACATTGGCCAAGAGAAACCGAAGTCCATGGCAGCCCTTACGGCACTCATGGCCCGCTTTTGTGCGGGAGAGGACAGCTGGCTGGCTCATAGCAAAAACACAGCCAGCGAGACAGGCCCCTCCGAGGCCAAGAACAGCTCCAAAAATATCCAGCGCAATAGACACAACCGCCGAAGCAATGGCGACAACACCGATGACACCACCGTTAACACCGGATTCAGCGGCTCCAAGTCCGGACAGCGAAAGAAGCCCTACAAACGGAACAACAAGGGTCCATCCAGCCTGGATCTCATACTAGATCGTCCGTGCCAAATACATGGTACCCCAGACAAACAAGCCAATCACACCAATAGAGACTGTTGGGTTTTCAAACAGGCTGGCAAGTTGAATGCTGAAAACAAGGAAAAGGGATCACAAAGTGAGGACGAGGACGAAGAGCCCCCGCAGCCGAACACCGGAGGGCAGAAGAAATTCCCCCCTCAAGTCAAAACGGTGAACATGATATATGCTACACACATCCCCAAAAGGAGCGTAAGCGAGCACTTAGGGACGTCTACGCGGTAGAGCCAGTCGCCCAAAAATTAAATCCATGGTCGTCAATCCCGATCAACTTCGATCTTCGAGATCATCCAACTAGTATCCGGCATGGCGGTTCAGTCGCACTGGTCCTCGACCCAATCATTGACGGATTTCACCTAACATGAGTCCTAATGGACGGCGGTAGCAGCGTCAACCTGCTCTATCAGGATACAATGCGGAAGATGGGCATTAATCCTCGCGAATCAAACCCACAAAGACTACCTTTAAAGGAGTCATACCTGGCGTTGAGGCCCGCTGTACGGGATCAATCACGCCAGAGGTGGTATTCGGTTCCCCGGACAACTTCCGAAGCAAGGAGTTAATCTTCGATATCGTCCCCTTCCGCAGTGGCTACCACACATTACTCCGACGAACCGCATTTGCTAGATTCAACACGGTACCACACTATGCCTATCTCAAGCTGAAGATGCCCAGTCCGCGTGGTGTCATAACAGTCAATGGAAACACAGAACGCTCCCTCCAGATAGAGGAGCACACCGCCGCCCTTGCAGCAGAGGTACAAAGCGGCCTTCTCAAGCAGTGGCATAATTTGGCTGCCGAGCCCCTGGACATCATTAAGAGGGTCCGGACCACACTGCAACAGGACAGCGCAGCTCGTCAAGAGCTTGATTAGCAATTCGGCCTCCGTCCCAATCCCAATGAGGTAGTGGCATTCATACCACGCGTCCATAACTACGCACTCAAAATTCCATGGGCATCGACGGAGGCACAAGCTATCCCGGATCCACGGTACGGCCAGACCGATCCCGGACACACATATAACTTTACTATCTATTTTTCCTTGTTTCAGGTTTCTCCTATGAGGGTCTCCTTCGACGGCCTGATTAACGACCCCGTCAAAGGACAAACACGTCGGATTGACATGGAGCACAGGCGTACATGGGAAGCCCTAGAGGCTAACCGTTTTCAGGACCCACGCGCAATCCTCCTTCGGGTATGGCATGTCAAATAGCCGGTTACTTTTTGCATTATCTTGTACCAATGTGCTTGGACGCATAAACCCAACTATAATGGAAACAGTTCATGAGCCAAGTTCAAGGGCCCCGGACCCTATCTATGTTCTCCCTTTGTTTTCCTTTATATTTCTCATTTCCTAGCAGTCGCACACTCTGGTACATGTCATATTTGCCAGGGGCTCCCCATCGCCCCATGATACGGCAACAAAGCCGGAACAATCCCTAAAGATAAGTTCGGCACCCTGAATTTAGCATTACATGCATTGGCTCCGAATCATGTCTTTGGTCAATAGTTGGGTTGCCCGGCTCCTATGCTTGCTACCCTACGTTCCGCTAAATCGGCTAGGGTAGTAAAGGGAGAACTACTGCGATTGTGCCCTCGCCTTGACTAGATGAGCACCTCAGTAGAGAAAGCCGAGAACTGACTGTCATGATACAGCGAGAGCCGATCAGCTGTTCGAGGGTCACAAATTGTTGGAGATTTTTTTCCGCATTATGCGAAAGATCAGCACTTCCCGATCAGATGCTGACAGCCCCTGGTTCGAACCAGGGGCTGCACCTATGCTTTATTATAAAACTCCTATGGCTAAGTGAGGGCGTTTAAGCCGTACAGACTGATTTCCTTGTTCATTGCGCTAAACAACTCCTTCAAGGACCATACAATTGGATCAAGATTGTTTAGTTCCCATCCCGAACACCTCTGTACTGCTTACCTGAGGGCAGAAGCCGACGACTGGCCAACCCTCATATTACATACAAAACGGCCACATAGGAGGAAACAATTCAAAGCATAACAATATTACATTACAAAACAGGCTTTGTTCCAGTAATACAAGGCCAAGGCAATAGGCATACATTGACTCAAATACAATATCCTGCGAACATTGTGCCGCCACAAGACGAGAACCCTCCAAGACATCCGCAAAATACCGTTCGGGTGTGTGGTGTTCCTTGCCCTCCGGTGGCCCTCTGGTCACCTCGACAGCGTCCATCTTCGCCCACCACATCTTGCAATGGGAGAAGGCCATGCACGCACCTTCAATGCAGGCCGAGCGCTTGACGATGTCCTGCCGAGGACAGGCGCTCATCATTTGCCTCCTGAGTCCGAAGTAGCTGCTTGGCATAGCTTCGGCTGGCCATAGCCGGATTATAAAATCCTTCATGGCTAGTTCAGCCACCCTATGCAGCTCCACCAACTGTTTCAGCTGATCGGTGAAGGACACGGGATGCTCTGGCGCCGCATACTGCAACCAGAATAGCTTCTCTGTAGAACCCCCTCCTTCGGCTCGGTAGAACTCCACGGCATCTGATACACTGCATGGCAAATCCACAAATGCTCCTGGGGAACTCCGAACCCGGGTTAGTAAAAGGTACTGCTTCTCCGCATACTTGCTTTGCATCTTAAATGCCTTACCCACCATGATCTTTTTGCCCTCCTGGATCTCCTGGCGGGCAGCCTGGGCCTCATTCCGTGCGATCTCCATGATCTGACGAGCCTTGGCGAGTTCGGTCCCTTGAACCGATGCATCATGCTCCAAGGCTTCGCATTTCTTGACCGCATCCTGGAGCTCCTGCTGGATTTCTGTGACCGGGCCTTGGACTTCTTACAAGCGGCCTGCTGCTAGACAACCTTCTCCTCGGCCTTGCCCAGGGCCTTCTTCAGGGCCTCGACCTCGGTCGCGGCTCCTACACATATTATGACACAGCGGTCAATATAGAGCGCATGTCCTTTCTAAACAAATAGCAAGTAGTCACTCACCTTGCTTCTCCTGGAGCCGAACCTTGACCTTGCCGAGCTCGTTCTCGGTCCGCTCCAGCCTCTGCCTCAGCTCAGGGACTTTGGCAGCATGGGAGGTCGTGGCCAACAGCGATGCCTGCTTGTTCATACATACTACGTTAGTCTCCTACAACAGAAGAATTGATCCTTTGTCCGGTTATTCTTGCCAAACACCGGACAGTGTCTCAGGGCTACTGGCTACACGTGGTTTTTCTCTTTCTTACCTCGAACCTGTCAACAGGCTGCTGCAGGCTTCATTCAGTCCACCCTTGGCGGAATGAATCTTCTCAATCACCGCACCCATAAGGACACAGTGCTCATCCACGACAGAGGCGCTTCAAAGCGCCTCCATCAGGTTATCCGGCGCCCCTAGATGGACAAGGGCCACCGGTGGGAGCGGCGCATCCCACTCCTTTAAAGGGGGCCGCTCACCCGACTCTGGAGCCATATGGGCCTCTGGAATCGTATTCGGCTAAGGGCCGAACTGGATATGGACCTCTACGCTAATCTCCATGGGGATCGGTTCCCTCATGTGTCCGGCAGTGGAGATCTCGCCCTGTGGCGCCTCCCGGACAGCGTCTTGGGCTCCTTCCCACTTCGAAGTGGTCCTTTGCGATAACACCTCGGTGTCGTCCCTGGCCCCGGGAGAATAAGCAGGCGATGGCGACATGCTCGCCATCTCCGACGGAGCCAGCGAACCTCTAGATGAGGATCGCTGGGTAAGGTCGCGGGCCGGACTACAATAGCACAATTAACTATGTCATAATAATAAAGAGAAAGGGTTGGATGTGCACATGAGAGAGCCGTGTCACTTACGATGCGGCCGAGAGCTTAGCACGGGGGCATCTCTCCGGACTGCTGTCAACGTCCCACGCGGTGTTGACCGCTGGGACGCTTTTCCCCTTCTTGGGAGTGTCCGCCTTCGGATGCACCGAAGCTGCCCTCTTCTTCTTCCTCTCCTCAAGGGGGGGGGGGGTTGTTTTCCTCCTCCTCCTCTTCCTCGTCGTTGTCCTCAGTGATAGAGGAATGGGCTTCGTCATCTTCGGACGCCACGTCCGAAGTGCCCTTGCGACGGGGGCCACCCTTGGCCCCCTTGGCCTTCTTCTCCGGCGCCTTATAAGGCGCCGACACCAGCATCTTCGCTAGACGCGGGATGACCGGTTCTTCAGGTAGCGGATCCGGACACTGGATCCGCTTCGCCCTCTCCATCCAGTCCTGGAAATGTAATAATAAGCTTAGACATCATCCTTGAAATGATTAAATTGGGGATGCATCAAAAAATAGCATACCTCACTGGCGAGGTGTCTACAATCGTGACCACGGTCTGAATCTGTGGCCGGTGGCTTCTCGTTGCCCTTAAAGAGCAATTTCCATGCGCCTTCGTGAGTAGTCTCGAAGAGCCTCACCAGAGTCTAATCCTTCTTTGGGTTGAACTCCCACAGAGGACGGCATCGGCCCAGGCACAGAAGGATCCGGCGAACCAGCATCACCTGGATCACATCAACGAGCTTGACCTTCTTGGTGGACATGCTCTGGACGCGCATCTGCAGCGCTATCACCTCGTCAAGGGAACCCCAGTCCGGACTCTTCTTGACCTAGGAGGTGAGTCACGTGCGGGCACTGGAGCGGAATTTGGCAACTGCGGCCCAGGTGGTGCCGCGAGGTTCTGTGATGTAGAACCACTGCTTCTGCCACTCCTTCACTGTGACCACGAAAGTGCCTTTGGGCCAGGATACGTTGGACAGCTTGCTCACCATGGCCCCTCCGCACTCCACGTGCTGGCCGTCCACCACCTTCGGCTTCACGTTGAAGACTTTGAGCCATAGTACGAAGTGGGGATGGATGCGGAGGAAGGCCTCACACACGACGATGAACACCGAGATGTTGAGAAAGGAATTCGGGGACAGATCATGGAAATCTATCCCATAATAATACATCAACCCGCGGAAGAAAGGGTGGAGTGGAAACCCTAGCCCGCAGAAAAAATGGGGAAGGAACACCACCCTCTCGGTGGGCTCCGGCATGGGGACGACTTGTCCCTTGGCCGGCAGGCGGTGAGCGACCTCCTTCGCCAAGTATCTGGCCACCCGAAGCTCCGTAATGTTCTCCTCCTTGATGGAGGAAACCATACACTTGCCCTGACCTCTGGATCTGGACATGGTTGCTTGGGTGGGAAAGAGATGAGAACTTGGGCGCTGGAGCTCGAGATTGGAAGGACAGAGAGAGGGCGTGAGGGAGGAAGATGGAATCCTTATCCCCTTATAAAGGGAACGAATATTGAACGCCTCCTCAGTCGCCTTAAGATTCGCCTATTCCCAAGGGCTGTATAAACGGTACGGTTGGGTTACCCATGCCTGTATTGATGAGAATCCCGTAATAAGGGGGCACGATCTCTGCTTTGACAAGACGTGCCAATGGCAACCGCATCTCGAAACATGGAGCAGCAGATGAAAAACGGTCCAAAATTATGACCGGACAGGCGTGATGTCATATTGAAAAGGCTGTTAGCGGATTAGACTCGTGCAAAAATATATATATTCTCTCTATGGTTTTGTATGGTGTGTGTGACAGGTCCGGATACTATCATTGCCTCCGAAGACTATTTTGAAGTTCGGATAAAAGGGAACCCGCCTTGCAATGCCGAAGACAATCTGCGCGCTGAACACCTCGTCATTTAAGCCAGGTTCAGGGGCTACTGAGGGAGTCCTGGACTAAGGGGTCCTCGGGCGTCGGGCCTGTTATCCATGGGCCAGACTGATGGGCTGTGAAGACATGAAGGCCGAAGACTATACCTGAGTCCGGATGGGACTCTCCTTGGCATGGAAGGCAAGCTTGGCGACTGACTATGAAGATTCCTTCTTATGTAACCGACTCTATGTAAACCCTAGATCCCCTCGGTATCTATATAAACCGGAGGTGATAGTCCGGAAAGGACATTCATTACCTCCATATAGGCTAGGCTTTTAAGGTTTAGCCATCACGATCTCGTGGTAGATCAACTCTTGTAACACCCATATTCATCAATATCAATCAAGTAGGACGTGGGGTATTACCTCCATAGAGAGGGCCCGAACCTGGGTAAACATTGTGTCCCCTGTCTCCTGTTACCATCGATCCTAGATGCACAGTTCGGGACCCCCTACCTGAGATCTGCCGGTTTTGACACCGACAATGCCCCCACCCTCGTGGGCCCCACAGAGCTCCACCGACCTACTTCTTTCGCCATATATATATACTCTTATACCCTGAAAACATCCAAGGGAGCCATAAAACCACTTTTCCACCGCCGCAACCTTCTGTGCCCGTGAGACCCCATCTGGGGACCTTTTCCGGCGATCTGCCGGAGGGGGATTCGATCACGGAGGGCTTCTACATCAACACCATAGCCTCTCCGATGATGTGTGAGTATTTTACCATAGACCTTCGGGTCCATAGTTATTAGCTAGATGGCTTCTTCTCTCTCTTTGGTTCTCAATACAAAGTTCTCCTCGATGTTCTTGGAGATCTATTCGATGTAATACTTTTTGCGGTGTGTTTGCCGAGATCCAATGAATTGTAGGTTTATGATCAAGATTATCTATGAACAATATTTCATTCTTCTCTGAATTCTTATATGCATCATTTGATATCTCTGCAAGTCTCTTCGAATTTTCTGTTTAGTTTGGCCTACTAGATTGATCTTTCTTGCAATGGGAGAAGTGCTTAGCTTTGGGTTCAATCTTCATGTGCTCGATCCCAGTGATAGAAAGGGAACCGAAACGTATTGTATTGTCGCCAATGAGGATAAAAAGATGGGGTTTATATCATATTGCTTGAGTTTATCCCTCTACATCATGTCATCTTGCCTAATGTGTTACACTGTTGTTATGAACTTAATACTCTAGATGCATGCTGGATAGCGGTCGATGTATGGAGTAATAGTAGTAGATGCAGGATCGTTTCGGTCTACTTGATACGGATGTGATGCCTATGTTTATGATCATGCCTAGATATTCTCATAACTATGCGCTTTTCTATCAATTGCTCGGCGGTAATTTGTTCACCCACCGTAATATTTATGCTATCTTGAGAGAAGCCACTAGTGAAACCTATGGCCCCCGGGTCTACTTTATATCATATAAGTTTCCAATCTATAATTCTAGTTTACCATTTATTTTGCAATCTTTACTTTCCAATCTATACAACAAAAATACCAAAAATATTTATCTTATTATCTTTATCAGATCTCACTTTTGCAAGTGGCCCTGAAGGGATTGAGAACCCCTTTATCATGTTGGGTGCAAGGTTCTTCATTGTTTGTGCAGGTACTAGGCAACTTGCATGTAATCTCCTACTGGATTGATACCTTGGTTCTCAAAAACTGAGGGAAATACTTACGCTACTTTGCTGCATCACCCTTTCCTCTTCAAGGGAAAACCAACGCATGCTCAAGAGGTAGCAAGAAGGATTTCTAGTGCGGTTGCCGGGGAGATCTACGCACAAGTCAAGACATACCAAGTACCCATCACAAACTCTTCTCCCTCGCATTACATTATTTGCCATTTGCCTCTCATTTTCCTCTCCCCCACTTCACCTTTGTCGTTTTATTCGCCCTCTTCCATTCGTTCTTCTGTTTCCTCGTGTTACCATGTGCCTTCTATTAGTTTGCATCTTCGCTTGCTAAATATCTATTGTTATGGATCCTCATCCTCTTGCTAATATTTTTAAGAGATCCAATTATGATGAACCAATTGCTAGTGAGTTGAGTGCACTAGATTATCTTTATGGAGTTTTGCTTGAAATCCGTGAATCTGAAAATTTAAATGAAGTGCTTTATAAAGTGATTCACGATAGATCTTTGAAAAAAAGCATGATTGCAATGATGTTATTATAAATTCTATGAATATCAATTGTGCTAATAATATGCAAGACCCTAAGCTTGGGGATGCTAGTTTTGCTATGCCCACTACTTGTTGCAATGATCATGATTGGGGTGATTCTTCTTATGATCTTGAAAATTTATTTAAGCCCCATGATGAATATAAGATTGATAATAATGTTTGCAATATTGAAAGTGGGTTTGGAAGAGTGTCAACTTTAGATCCCACATATTTGGAGAATGTTCAATCTTATGAAATTTTCGATAAAAGTGGGTTTAGAGAGGTCATGACTTTAGCTATTTTGGAAGAGTGTCAACTTTGCATGCATGTGGATCATGTTGAAAATATTTTATGTGATAGATATTTTTTTGAATTTGCTTATGATCCCACATGTAATTATTATGAGAGAGTAAAATATGATTGTAGAAATTTTCATGTTACTAAATTACCTCTCGTTATGTTGAGATTGCTATTGTTTCTTTCCTCTTCCTTGCATATGCTAGTTTTTGCTTGCTATGATAATTTGTTTGCCTATAAGATGCCTATGCATGGGAAGTATGTTAGACTTAGATGTGTTTTTCACATGCTATATGATGCTCTCTTTGTGCTTCAATTCTTGTCTTTCATGTGAGCATTATCGAATTTGTCAATGCCTAGCTAGGGGCGTTAAACGATAACGCTTGTTGGGAGGCAACCCAATTTTATTTTTTGTTCTTTACTTTTTGTTACTGTTTAGTAATAAATAATTTATCTATCCTCTGTTATGATTGTGTTTTTTTATGTTTAGTTAGTGTTTGTGACAAGTAAAGCCTTTAGGATCTTCTTGGGTGATTGTTATTTGATCTTGCTGAAAAAAACAGAAAGTATGCGCTCACGAGAATAATTTTGGTTTTTTACCAGGGAGCAATAAAATACCAATTCCAACTGCAGTAGATCAATATACAAATTATTTAGGACTTCCTGACTTTTCAGGATTTTTGGAGTTACAAAAGTATTCGAAACCTACAGATTATTACATACAGTTCTGTTTTTGACAGATTCTGTTTTTCGTGTGTTGTTTGCTTATTTTGATGAATCTATGGCTAGTATCAGGGGTATGAACCATATATAAGTTGTAATACAGTAGGTTTAACACCAATATAAATAAATAATGAGTTCATTACAGTACCTTAAAGTGGTGGTTTGTTTTCTTATACTAACGGAGCTCATGATATTTTCTGTTGAGTTTTGTGTTGTGAAGTTTTCAAGTTTTTGGGTAAAGATTTGATGGAATTTGGAACAAGGAGTGGCAAGATCCTAATATTGGGGATGCACAAGGCACCCCAAGGTAAAATTCAAGTACAATCAAAATCCTAAGCTTGGGGATGCCCCGGAAGGCATACCCTCTTTCATCTTCGTCTATCGGTTACTTTACTTGAGGCTATATTTTCATTCACCACATGATATGTGTTTTTCTTGGAGCGTCTTGTATGATTTGAGTCTTTTGTTTTTTAGTTTACCACAACCATCCTTGTTGTGCACACCTTTAGGAGAGACACACATGAATCGAAATTTATTAGAATACTCTATGTGCTTCACTTATATCTTTTGAGCTAGATAAATTTTCCTCTAGTGCTTCACTTATACCTTTTTAGAGCACGATGGTGGTTTTATTTTATAGAAATTATTGATCTCTCATGCTTCACTTATATTATTTTGAGATTCCTTTAGAACAGCATGGTAATTTGCTTTGGCTATAAAATTAGTCCTAATATGATAGGCATCCAAGATGGGTATAATAAAAACTTCCATATAAAATGCATTGAATACCATGAGAAGTTTGATTCTTTATGATTGTTTTGAGATATGAAGATGGTGATATTAGATTCATGCTAGTTGAGTAGTTATGAATTTGAGAGATACTTGTGTTAAAGTTTTTGATTCTCGTAGCATGCACGTATGGTGAACTGTTATGTGATGAAGTCGGAGCATGATTAATTTTTTGATTGTCTTCCTTATGAGTGGCAGTCGGGGATGAGCGATGGTCTTTTCCTACCAATCTATTCCCCTAGGAGCATGCGTGTAATACTTCGTTTCGGTAGCTAATAAATCTTTGCAATAAGTATGTGAGTTCTCTTTGACTAATGTTGAGTCCATGGATTATACGCAGTCTCACCCATCCACCATTGCTAGCCTCTCTAGTACCGCGTAGCTTTCGCCGGTACCATAAACCCACCATTTACCTTCCTCAAAACAGCCACCATACCTACCTATTATGGCATTTCCATAGCCATTCCGAGATATATTACCATGCAACTTTCCACCTTTCGTTTATTATGACACGCTCCATCATTGTCATATTGCTTTGCATGATCATGTAGTTGACATCGTATTTGTGGCAAAGCCACCATTCATAATTTTTCATACATGTCACTCTTGATTCATTGCACATCCCGGTACAGCCCCGGAGGCATTCACATAGATTCATATTTTGTTCTAAGTATCGAGTTGTAATTCTTGAGTTGTAAGTAAATAAAAGTGTGATGCTCATCATTATTAGAGCATTGTCCCAGTGAGGAAAGGATGATGGAGACTATGATTCCCCCACAAGTCGGCGAAAAAAATTAAGAAAAAAAGGAGGCCATAAAAAAGGACGAAATAAAAAATGAGAGAAAAAGAGAGAAGGGGCAATGCTACTATTATTTTTCCACACTTGTGCTTCGAAGTAGCACCATGATCTTCATGATAGAGAGTCTCTTATGTTGTCACTTTCATATACTAGTGGGAATTTTTCATTATAGAACTTGGCTTGTATATTCCAATGATGGGCTTCCTCAAAATGCCCTAGGTCTTCGTGAGCAAGCAAGTTTTATGCACACCCATTTAGTTTCTTTTGTTGAGCTTTCATACATTTATAGCTCTAGTGCATCTGTTGCATGGCAATCCCTGCTCGCTCACATTAATATCTATTGATGGGCATCTCCATAGCCCATGCCTAGTTGACGTGAGACTATCTTCTCTATTTTGTCTTCTCCACAACCACCATTCTATTCCACCTATAGTGCTATATCCATGGCTCACGCAAAAGTATGAAACAATTGCTTGTTGGCCATGTTATTTTGAGAAGACATAATTGCTTGGTTAGTATGCTTGAAGTATTATTGTTTTTATGTCAATATTAAACTTTTGTCTTGAATCTTTTGGATCTGAAGATTCATGCCACAATAAAGAGAATTACATTGAAAATTATGCTAGGTAGCATTCCACATCAAAAATTCTGCTTTTATCATTTACCTACTCGAGTTCGAGCAGGAATTAAGCTTGGGGATGCTTGATACGTCTCCAACGTATCTATAATTTTCATTGTTCCATGCTATTATATTATCTGTTTTGGATGTTTAATGGGCTTTAATATGCACTTTTATATTATTTTTGGGACTAACCTATTAACCGAAGGCCCAGTGCAAATTGCTATGTTTTGCCTATTTTAGGGTTTCGCAGAAAAGGAATATCAAACGGAATCCAAATGGAACGAAACCTTCGCGAGGATCTTTTTTGGAACAAACGAAATCCAGGAGACTTGGAGTGGAGGTCAAGGAAGCACCGAGGCGGACACGAGGTAGGGAGGTGCACCCAGGGGGGTAGGCGCGCCCCCACCCTCGTGGGCCCCATGGAGCTCCACCGTCCTACTTCTTTCGCCTATATATACTCTTATACCTTGAAAACATCCAGGGGAGCCACAAAACCACTTTTCCACCGCCACAACCTTCTGTACCCGTGAGATCCCATCTAGGGAGCTTTTCCGGCGATCTGCCGGAGGGGGATTCGATCACGGAGGGCTTCTACATCAACACCATAGCCTCTCCGATGATGTGTGAGTAGTTTACCATAGACCTTCGGGTCCATAGTTATTAGCTAGATGGCTTCTTCTCGCTCGTTGGTTCTCAATACAAAGTTCTCCTTGATGTTCTTGGAGATCTATTTGGTGTAATACTTTTTGCGGTGTGTTTGCCGAGATCCGATGAATTGTGGGTTTATGATCAAGATTATCTATGAACAATATTTGATTCTTCTCTGAATTCTTATATGCATGATTTGATATCTTTGTAAGTCTCTTCGAATTTTCGGTTTAGTTTGGCCTACTAGATTGATCTTTCTTGCAATGGGAGAAGTGCTTAGCTTTGGGTTTAATCTTGCAGTGCTCGATCCTAGTGACAGAAAGGGAACTGACACGTATTGTATTGTTGCCATCGAGGATAAAAAGATGGGGTTTATATCATATTGCTTGAGTTTATCCCTCTACATCATGTCATCTTGCCTAATGCATTACTCTGTTCTTATGGACTTAATACTCTACATGCATGCTGGATAGCGGTCGATGTGTGGAGTAATAGTAGTAGATGCAGAATCGTTTTGGTCTACTTCATACAGACGTGATGCCTATGTTTGTGATCATGCCTAGATATTCTCATAACTATGTGGTTTTCTATCAATTGCTCGACAGTAATTTGTTCATCCACCGTAATATATGCAACTTGAGAGAAGCCACTAGTGAAACCTATGGACCCCGAGTCTACTTTACATCATATAAGTTTCTGATCTATAATTATAGTTTACTATTTATTTTGCAATCTTTACTTTCCAATCTATACAACAAAAATACCAAAAAATATTTATCTTATTATCTTTATCAGATCTCACTTTTGCAAGTGGTCGTGAAGGGATTGACAACCCCTTTATCGTGTTGGTTGCAAGGTTCTTGATTGTTTGTGTAGGTACTAGGCGACTTGCGTGTAGTCTCCTACTAGATTGATACCTTGGTTCTCAAAAACTGAGGGAAATACTTATGCTACTTGCTGCATCATGCTTTCCTCTTCAGGGGAAAACCAACGCATGCTCAAGAGGTAGGATGGCGTGAGTTGTGAAACTATTCCACATTGTTTTAAATGAAGGCCAAACTCGTAACTGAAATATTCGCCTCCACGATCAGATCATAGAAACTTTATTTTCTTGTTACGATGATTCTCCACTTCACTGCGAAATTCTTTGAACTTTTAAAATGTTTGAGACTTGTGTTTCATTAAGTAGATATACCCATATCTACTCAAATCATCTATGAAGGTCAGAAAATAACAATACCCACCACGAGCCTCAACAATCATCGGACCGCATACATCGGTATGTATTATTTCCAATAAGTCAGTGGCTCGCTCCATTGTTCCCGAGAATGGAGTTTTAGTCACCTTGCCCATGAGGCATGGTTCACAAGCATCAAATGATTCATAATCAAGTGATTCCAAAAGTCCATCTGCATGGAGTTTCTTCATGCGCTTTACACCAATATGACCTAAACGGCAGTGCCACAAATATGTTGCACTATCATTATCAACTTTGCATCTTTTGGCATCAATATTATGAATATGTGTATCACCCCGATCGAGATTCAACAAAAATAGACCACTCTTCAAGGGTGCATGAACATAAAAGATATTACTCATATAAATAGAACAACCATTATTCTCCAATTTAAATGAATAACCGTCTCGCATCAAACAAGAACCAGATATAATGTTCATGCTCAACGCTGGCACCAAATAACAATTATTCAGGTCTAAAACTAATCCCGAAGGTAGATGTAGAGGTAGCGTGCCGACGATGATCACATCGACCTTGGAACCATTCCCGACGCGCATCGTCACCTCGTCCTTAGCCAATCTTTGTTTAATCTGTAGCCCTTGTTTCAAGTTGCAAATATGAGCAACAAAACCAGTATCAAATACCCAGGCACTACTACGAGCATTAGTAAGGTACACATCAATAACATGTATATCAAATATACCTTTGTTCACTTTGCCATCCTTCTTATCCGCCAAATACTTGGGGCAGTTTCGCTTCCAGTGATCAGTCCCTTTGCAGTAGAAGCACTCACTTTCAGGCTTGGGTCCTATCGTGGAATTATCACGACAGATGTCCTTCGTGTTAGGACTTAGTCATGAGGCCAACGCATCCATGTAGTAGCGTGAAGGGGTTGGTCGCAATCGAGAGACGCAAGGTTTTACCCAGGTTCGGCCCCTCACGGTGGAGGTAAAAGCCTACATCCTACTTCATTGATATTGATGATGATGAACATGATTACAAGGGTGCTCTATCTCGAGAGCTATAGACTTGTTTTTCTAACCCTAATCTATCCAACTCGTGGACCCTGTCCCTCTTGGGGTGCCCTGCCCCTCCTTATATAAGTTGAAGGGGCGGGTTACATGACTAGTCCTAGTAGGATTAGGATTACTCTATTACAAGTGGAGTCCTAGTCTTGCTTCCTTTGTAAGGGAATATTCCTTATGCTTTCATCTTAAGCCGGCCCACAAGAATATAAGTCGGCCTTCCCATGAGCCTCCTTCTGGGCCACCGGGTCTTGTTGCTCCTCTGACCCGCCTATTGGGTTACTAATAAGTGACCAGGCCCAGCCGCGTCATCAGTGAGTGGAGAGATCCAGGCGGGTCACTTCGTCAATTGCCAAGTTAAGCCGGGTCATTAATGAGTCGCCAAGTCCGACCGGGTCATACCACGGGGTATATCCCTGACATCAGCCCCTAGTTTAATTTGGATTTATCCATGTTAAACTGATCCTTCAAAATAAACACAGGAACAAATTTGACAGGTTGTGCTCCAAATTAAAAGTTTGTCTGAGCTGGCACCTGATCATCCTTAAGTCCTTGTCATTTCTTTCTTCTGGAAAGTCCGGGTCAATAGACCAGCTTCATAATCAATTTGCTGACATTGGTTTCTCACAGAAATATTTTGAAGAATAATTCATTTGATTTAGCTCCCAATGCTTAAAAAATATTGGTCTTGAAATACTCATCTAATTTTCAGTCGGCTTGAAGATGTAGAACTTGCTGGTTTATCATTGCCAAAACTGCCGGTTTGTAAATATTGATGGCACCGGATCATAATTGTTGCTAACATCAAGCTTGAAAACATACCTCCCTTATATGTAAATCACTTGTAGCCCCCAAGTCTTAAGAAGGGAGCATAGTAACAGCTTAAGACTTGCTTCAATATAAATGTTGCAACCTTGAAGAAATCCAGGTTGTTCATCTCGATCACTAGTCAAAACTGAATATTCCACATATGTAGCCCCCAAGTGCCGGGTTGTCATGCTTGCAGCAACCTGGGACTTGAAATTGCCTTATGCTCATAAAAACTTCAACCAGTGTAGCCCCCAAGGGTCGGGTCATTATGCAATAATGAGCAGGGACTTTGTAGATATGATCATTTAGACTTTGAACATCAACTTGTAGCCCCCAAGGGCCGGCTCAGTATGATAATACTGAGCTGGAACTTTATATATACTTCATTGAAAATAACATCATATGATGTAACCCTCACCATGAGGCTTGAACCCACGTCCATAAGGTTAAGAGCTTTGTACTCTACCAACTGAGCAATGAATCCTTCAATATAATGGATTAAGGCTTGTGTACCTTGAATTTTTGACAGGAGCAATTGGTAGCCCCCAAGGGCCGGCTCATTATGATGTGATGAGTCGGGTCTTCAATAAGGCAAGTAAAAATGACTTTACATTAGCCCCCAAGTGCCATGGTGCATGCTGGCAGTGACATGGGACTTGCATATTTGATGTAATCTCAACTTGAATAATGTAGCCCCCAAGTGCCAGGTCGTAAGCCTGCAGCGACTCGGGACTATTCCTTCCATTGTAGAGTAAATCATATCCATTGATAAAATAATAGCCATTGCGCTGAAGCGACTTTGAAAACCTCAATCATAATATTGGTTATTGATAATCATAATAAAAATCGAGCCATGTTGGCTATTCAAGGTTTGAATAATATAATCCGGTATGAAAACCTCAATCATTCAATATCATCATGACAATCCAGCCAAGTTTGGCTATTAAAGATTTGAATACCTTATCGGTTGACAAGTAAATCCGGAGTTTAAATACTCAGTGGACCTTGGCCGATGGCGACTTAATGCGCATCCATTATAATCCGGGATTTTGGTAACCCGGCGTCTTATAGCCTTTGTGAAAATCAATAATTGATAACCCTTGTGAAACACCAATTTCAATTTTTTATGATGGGCTTGAACTTAATCATTTATGTAAGTCAGATCTCTACAAATCCTGCATAGAGTTTAAACAACATATGCCCTGGCGACTTAACGTCAAAAGCCAGGGCGGGTAACAACCCAAACATAATATAGTCTTATGCAATTATGAAAAGGACTAGCATTAAGGCCATTCAAGCCTAAACATACTGGCGACTTAAAGTCAAAAGCCAGGGCGGGTTATCAATCCTCGCATATTTATATAACCAGGAAAATCATACCTGTAGAATTGACTTATACTGCCGGCTTACATCGCCATATGCAGTGAAGATAATAATCCAATGATTTATAAGCACATAATTCCAATGGCGCGATCCAAAATATACTGGCGTCCAAAGCCAGGGCGGGTTATCAAACCTCGCATATTCATACCATTATTGAAAGACATACCTGTAGATTGATACCATGGTGATGCCTTGATAATTATAATCCGGAGCCAGTTCCAACCCGGAGTCACGAAATATCATCATTTTGATTGCTCAAGGCAAAATATCCTGGTGACTTAAAGTCTGCTATCAGCGCGGGTTATCAAACCCAAAGATGATCAATGATGATTCATATAATCAAGGCTACATGGGGTATGAAATTGGTTCACGCTGCCGTCTTATCATGCCAGACGCAACAAAGGATAACAACCCCAAAAAGGCCTCGGAGCCTAAAATCCAAGTGCACAATCATATCATACTGGCAACTTATTGTCCAAAGCCATGCCGGGTCATCAAAGACCCCCAAATATGCTCAAATATGAGCCATGAGGATTAAGGCTACATGGCCTGAATCGTTTCAAACCATATGTCAATATGGTACAAAGATACGAACCCAAACAATGTTCATAGAAAATAACAAATCAGAAAAAACAAGGCTTTCATAGGCTGCCAAGCCGAAATTTCAAGTGCTTTCATGGGCCGCATAGCCACTGAGTTAATCCTTCATTCAAACCTTGTAAGTCGGGCCTCACATGACCAATCGTCGTTTTAACTTTGACAAGTTCAGGGTCTTTATAAGATTAACTGTCAAGAGTACAGCGAGTCATTCCAGGATTACCTGGGCGGAGTGGCAGACTCTACAAAGCAGGATAACCCGGAAATTTTGGTGAATACACCTGGCATTCCAAGCCAATTAAAAGGTTGTGTCCTCTTTGGTGAATACACCTATGTTCGAACAGGATAACCCGGAAACTTTGGTGAATACACCTGGTATTCCAAGCCAGTCAAGAGGGTAGTAACGCTATGTTCTCTTTGGTGAATACACCTATGCTTGAACAAGAACCCCCGAGTGATCTTTACAGCCCAGCCTATAAGCCGGATCAAAGGGTAGTCATAGCTATGCTCAGTGAGCAGGAAGCCCCCATGTAATTTGTAACGGGGTGTATAAGCCAGATCAAAGGGTAGTCACAGCTATGCTCAATGAGCAGGAAGCCCCCAAATGACCAATACTGTGATAAGCCAATAAGGCAGGATACCCATGTTTGAACCGTGCATCATGGCACCAGGTCCTCTTCGGCAACCTTTAATTTTCTAAGAACTCAAACCTTGCGAGAGATAAATTCTTTTTGAACCAGAATTTTAAACCGAATATTGGGAGCTTCAAAGCTTTGTGAGAAACAGGTTTCCCTTGAACCGGATTTTAAACCAGAATCCTTCATTTTAAGCTGGAATTTCCCTGACGGCCTTTAAATTGTCACCAATAGGGCAGTAGCCTTCGAGGCCAGGTTAATTTTTCCTCCAATGACCTAGAGTTCTTGAATTCATTGAAACCGGCCAATTCTGCCGCGTCATGTCATTATAGCCCCCGAGTCTTAAGACGACTCAAGGAGTTGTCTTGAGATTCTCCATATTTGACCGTGCTATAAAACGGTATGAGTCATTCAACAACTTAGTAATATAATAGTCCCTTTTGCAGTAGACAACCTGCCCGCGGAGTTGATGATCACCGCGGTGAAGCTGAAATCAGTCACAACCGAGTCGGCCGTGGGAGCACACAGATGAGCCAGCTGCGATGTTGTAAGCCAGTGCGGTCGGGCAAGGCAATCGCAGGCGCGGTAAGCCGTGCGGACGAGCGAATCAACCACGTCACATTGATGTAAATTGGTCCGTAAAAAACGGTGGCTTGCACATATATTCGTTGATCTTGATGGCACGGTTAGACGCTAGCGTATGATAATGGTGGCGCGAGCCATATATCCATGACATGACCATCGCTCTTGCAGTGAACAATTGTCCTGCATCAAAAAATATTGCAAGCCAGAGTAATTGTTCTTATGACGAAAACAATATGTGTTGATAAAATACATAGGAAGAATACCATCTCGTACTTTCATCAGACGATACTCAGCCGCAAGGTTGATGATGAAGTTAGGATCTTCATGTAGGAATTAGTACTGATAGCACTATGCAACACACTAGCCACAATACCGTTTGTAGTCTGTCCTTGGTGTACTTTTATCATCATATGGCTATATTTTTAGCATTCTCTGTACTGCACGAACACACTAGAAATAGTAGCATCTGCAATTTACCACTGTCCCTCACCACCACAGTTTGCAGTCCTTTTACAGCATTAATATGCGCAGAGGGAGGGGCGGATCAACATGTCCCTGGCAGCCCATCGCGCCACATGCATGGCTTAGGAAATAGTGATTTAACGTGGCAAGTCACAACGAGTCAATGGAGCAGGGGGCGGCTCACCCGCAACGAAGGCGGAGTGACGGCTCAAGGGAGCAGCTCGGCGATTTTGAAGGTCGCCGCGGCAACTGCAGCAGCTCGGTGGCAAGCCATCAGGGCAGCTTGGTCCATCTTGAAATGGCGGAAACAGGGCGACCTACACAGGCAACAACGACGGTTGGCAATATGGCCGTGGAGACGGCGGCCTATAGCAATATAGACACCGAAGTCATGGTCGATGGGGCGTAGAAGCGCTTGAACTGGAGGCTAGAATAGAAGCGCGCAATGACGGCTCAGAGCAGATTCTGGCGGGCTGAAATAGACCCGTAGCAACGGTTTAGAGCTGGATCAGCGGAGGACCAGTGTGGCGAGGTCAGAGCAGCAGTGGCGGCTTGGTAGCATCCAGCTCGAAGATGGCCAGCAAAGACGGCGAGGTGAAGAGAGGCCCCAGCCACAACTTTAGGCAGGCGGCGCTCACGGGTCGGGATGGCAGTGTCATGACCCGAATTTTATAGAATCCAAGTATTTGTGCTTACTGTGCTATCCCTGGATCATAGCTAGCACACACAGTAACAAAAATGAATATCAGTAAGACATACATCATTCTACTACAATGATAGATCCAAATATATATAAATCATACCTTAGGCACAGCTCAAGCTGGCACATAATACAGCGGAATTATACGTAGTCGCTAAGTTAGGGCTCCATCAATGCCACTAGGCTCGTTGCGTGTAGACCACAACCCTATCTTCTCTTAATCTTTCAAGATCTGCACATGACAGGTGCAGATGAGTACGTGGAATGTACTCGCAAGTTGCAAAGGAAAGTTTAGCAGAATATATATGCAGGGTAAGTACTGGTGGAGGTTTTCTTTGCATAAAGCCAATTTTCTACTATACTAAATTTTGTAAACTTTGTTTGAAATAGAAATAGTTTTTTTAGTATAAAAGATAGGAGTGAGACACTTGGATATATGCACCAGTGCTCATTCTCCAAAATAGTTTTTAAAATATACATAAGTTTGAAGTGAAACACATTCACTATGCTCATTCCTCAACTTTAACCCTTAAAATAGACTTTCAGAAAAAGAAAGGGGAGATTCTTCTTTAGTCCAAGTCTTCAGTTCCTCAAATTGCCCATAACCGGGGGCACGGCTAATCGATTAGGTTAAACCCTTTGCAGAGGTCGTACACGTTCCCCACATGACACAACCAACCCCGTCTATCGTTACACACTTCGGTGCACGACTAGGAGGAGATTGTGACGAAGCCTTTCCATAACATCCCCCTATTCCTGACCAAGCCGCCCGCAACTTAGGCAATGAAAGCCCCTCTCCGATGGCGGTTGACAGTGTCAAAACCTGCGGATCTCGGGTAGGGGGTCCCGAACTATGCGTCTAAGGCGGATGGTAACATGAGGCAGGGGACACGGTGTTTTACCCAGGTTCGGGCCCTCTTGATGGAGGTAAAACCCTACGTCCTGCTAGATTATTCTTGATAATATGAGTAGTACAAGAGTTGATCTACCACGAGATCGGAGAGGCTAAACCCTAGAAGCTAGCCTATTTTATGATTGTATGTTGTCCTATGGACTAAACCCTTTGGTTTATATAGACACCGGAGGGGGCTAGGGTTACACAAGGTCGGTTACAAAGGAGGAGATATACATATTCGTATTGCCTAGCTTGCCTTCCATGCCAAGTAGAGTCCCATCCGGACACAGGACGAAGTCTTCAATCTCGTATCTTCATAGTCCAACAGTCCAGCTGTTCGGAGACCCCCTAATCCAGGAATCCCTCAGTAGCCCCTGAACCAGGCTTCAATGATGATGAGTCCGGCGCGTAGTGTTGTCTTCAGCATTGCAAGGCGGGTTCCTCCTCCGAATATATTATGGAAGAGTTTGAATACGAGGATAGTGTCCGACCCTGCAAAATAAGTTCCACATACCACCATAGAGAGAATAATATTTCCACAAATCTAATCTGCTAACACGTTTGGGCAGCATGACATCACGCCACGGCCTGGTAATTATTTGAACTGTTTTTCTTTAACCAGCCCCGCACATAACGCGAGGCAGTTTTTTGACACGTCTTGTCAAAGCAGAGATCGTGTTCCCCTTATTATGGGATTCTCATTAATACAGACGTGGGTAACCCAACCGTGCCTAGGACTCCTAGATTTTAGGCAAGTCCCAAACGGCCATGAGGAGGGCGCTTGATATTCACCCTCTTTATAAAGGGACAAGGCTTTTACTTTTTTCCCTCCCGTGCTCAATCGAATCCTTCCCCTGCCTTGAGTTCTAACACCCAAAGCCCAGGTCAGGTGCTTCGGACCTTCAATCATGTCCGGATCCAGCCTTCAAGGCCGGTGGATGTCCTCCTCCGTCACAGAGGAGGACATCAAGAAGTTAAGGGAGGCCAGATATCTGACCGCCGAAATTTCGCATAGGCTGCCCGCCCGAGGGCAGGTCGTCCCTACTCCCGAACCCAACGAGAGCGTTGTGTTCGTCTCCCACTTCCTACGAGGACTAGGCCTCGCTCTGGATCCCTTTGTTAGGGGTCTTATGTTCTATTACGGGCTGAATTTTCACGATCTGGCCCGGATTTCCTTCTTCACATCTCGTCATTTATTGTCATTTGTGAGGCCTTCCTCCCCATTACCCCTCAGTTCGGCCTGTGGCTCAAGACCTTCGATGTGAAGCCGAAGATGGTCGAGGGGCAGTATGCAGCGTGTGGATATGCTCTACTAAGCAAAATTGCTGACGCTCCATGGCCAATGGGTTCCTTTCCAGAGGTGTCCGGATTGTGGCAACGGGAGTGGTTCTACGTCACAGCTCCCCGAAGTGCCAAGTGGGTAGCTGCCCCCACCTTTCGCTCGGGCCCTCCACCACAACTGATGTCATGGATCAGCAGGGGGCTGAGCTGGGGTCCAGCCAAGGACGTGCCAATACTGCAGAGCCGTATCCAAGATCTCTTCGAGGGAGATTTCAGTCTAGTTATGGTAATGCAAGTGATGCTGGTTCGTCGAGTCCAGCCTTGCAAATGCCGCCCCCTCCACCTGTGGGAATTCAACCTAGAAGGACCGCGCACTATTCAGAATTTCCTCGGCTTGACGTACGAGGAGATGTACAAATCGTTCTTCGGACCCCAAATAGAGTGTCCGAATACTAGCGAGGACGTGGGCCTGAACTGCAACCGCCCTGCTGCCCAAGTAAGTAATCCCATGGCCGAACACACTGTCCTTCTATTTATCATGACATCATTCTGAAGAATCGCTCTTTGACCAGGACTAGATAACAAAGGCAAAGATGATCCGGTGTTCGGCCCCCCTTCGTGAAGGCTTGGACAATCCAGTGCTGGAAAAGATGCTCGAGCCAGCACCTTGTCTGGTGCCCTCCAAGGAAGATGAAGGGGGGAATAAAGAGGGCGAAAGCGGGCCTCCATTGCTACCTATTCCAATCGAGGGAATGAGTGCCTCCGCAAGGGAGGATAACCAAGGGGAAGAATATGACATTCTTTCTCCCCGGGGAAGGAAGAGGACTACCTCTGAAGATCCGGAAACTAAGGTTTCCAAGTGGGAGAAGAAATCTCCGCCAGAGGGTTCTGCCTCGAAGGGTATTCTTGCCGCACAATGTACGCGTGGGGATCAGCCCTCTACCGAGCTGTAAGTAATCAAAAGGCACTTAATAGTGAAAATATCTTGCTCTTCTTGTGAGGAAAATAATCGAAGTACTTATCTTGCAGTTCGGATCTTAGCCCTTCTCAGCAGAGCTCGTCTTCGGGGGATCTTCTTCCGAAGATGATGGAGAGCGAAACGCCTCCCCCTGCCACACCGCCTCATGAAGCGGGCGACCCCGAGGTGTCGTCGCGGAGGGTTTCTCCTGATCCGGCAAGGCCAGAAAGTAATCCTATGGCCACCCGAAGTCCTCAGTGTCCAGCTCTTGAAGGGAGCAATGAAAAGGGTCCGACACCGTCTGGTGTGCGGTCGGACGTACTGAGGGATCTGCTAGAGCAAGCGGCTATCTCAGAAGAGCACCGCACAATGATGGGTACGGTGATTGAAAGGATTTCGTCCGCCGAAAGTGGGTTGCATGAAGCCTTTATGAGTCTACTAACGGATTTTGAGGTACGTGAAATGATGTACATTTTTGACGGTACCGCATATTTTTAGATGTGCCCTATGTAGATAGTAGCCCCTGAGACTCTGGCTGTCGTCGAAAACGGCGGCAAATAGAGAATCATAGCCCCGGGTAATAACCAGATTGCCTTTATGTGCAGGTGGTGGAAGCTCCGGTGGCTAGCCGGACTGATGGGTATGCCGAACTAAAGCGGCACCTGGATGCGGCAGATGCCGACATTGTGCTTGTCAACAAGCGGCTTGACGAGGCACAGGGTGAGTGGCCTTTCTGGTGATCGTCACATAATAAGCGCAGCATGATGCCAGTATATTTAATATGTTGTGACTGCAGATGGAGCGGCCACCGTGGAGACCCTTCGGGCGGAGCTTGCCCGAGCCAAGGAGCAAGCAATGAGTAGCAATGCGGCCGCTTTGCAAGTGGCCGAAGAGTTAAGGGCCGAACAGACCGCACATTGCAAGAACAAAGAAAAAATTGCCAAGATGGCCGTGGAGTTAAAAGATGCTACTGACCGTTATCGGATTCTTGAAGAGGAAAACCGGGCGAAGGCGACGGACCTGGAGAAGGCCCGGTTGGCTGCCAAGGAAGCCCGCTCCAAAATTAGAGCGACGAAGGAGGAGCTGAATCAAGCTGCAAATATCGTGTCTGGGAAGCCCTTCTTGTTGCGGACTAAGTTCGGAGATCCAAAGTATGCTCCTCTATACCGACTATGGAGTTCTGCGGACGTGTACATGGATTTGGCTGCAAGTGCTTCTGATGCAGCTGATTACTTCAAGGATCAGAAAGATCCTGAAGTGGAAAAGCTGTTCTGGTCACAGTTTCACGCTCTAGTTCGTCCGCTGTTGCTGAATGAGCGATTGACCGGTTGGGCCGAGCTCCATAGGTTGTCCGGACTTGCCATGAGGTCCGTTGTGGATCATTTGTGGCCAGGAGGGCCAAGGCCGAATAGCTACTTTAGCTTAGTGCAACAATTCCTTGGCACTGTGCCACGCATCGATGCTGTGAAGAGGTCGGCGTGCATAGAAGGCTCGCGGATGGCCCTTGCCTGTGTCAAAACATACTGGGCAGAGATGGATGCCACCACTGTTGCAGCACAGGGTTCGGCCATAGGCCGAGTGGCTGCCGAGCACTACTTTGAAGAAGTTCTTGAAGGCGCTCGTTCAATAGAGGCTCAGTGCTCGAAGAATATTATGTTTGAGTGACATGTATTCCCATTGTAAAAACAATGTTTTATTGAATTTATCAAGGCTGTATTTATACTTTTGCCCAAAAGTGCTATGATGCCTCATGTGCGGCCGTTTATGTATATATGTATATAACCTGAAAGATTGCAGTCATCGGCTTCAGCCCCCATGCATATAATGCGGGGGTGTTCGCAGAAGACGCATGTTCACACTTGATCCAACGTCTTGGTCCATTAAGGAGGTGATAGCGCAGCGAACTAGGCAACCGGACTATAATGATTTAACACTTTCACTTAGCCAGAGGAGTTTGACAGTGGGGCTACTATATAGCCCCTGGTGGCTCCGCACTCATCCGAATTCAGGGTGCATGCATGCCTGGCCGGGAAACGACCCTTTGTTAAAGCAAAGGAATCCCGAAGATTCCACTAGGTCATCGAGTGGTTGACCAGTCTCACACTATATCATGACAGTCAGTTTTCGGCTTTCTCTACTGAGGTGCTCGTCCGGATGAACCAGGGCACAATCGCAGTAGTTCTCCTGGTGCCGCCTTAGCCGATAGAGTGGAACGTAAGGCAGCAAAACACAGGAGCCGGGCAAACCCAACATTTGACGAAAGCCATGATTCGGAGCTGATACATATAAGGCCAAACTCGCGACGCCGAACACTCCCTAAGGTATTCGGTCTTTATGATGTAAACCGGGCCTAAACAGTGCCCTTTGTAATAAGCCCCTAGTGTCCAGGTACGTGCAATATTCTGACATGCCCACATGCTAATACGTCAGCATCCTTCTGAACTATACTGAGAATCCGAGGGATGTGTATCAACAAGAGACAGTAAAAAAGGTTTACGCAGGGTCTTAATCTAAAAAGAATCCTTGGAACGGGTCCCTTCTGCACGTCTGCGCCTGTGTCTCCGTTGTGCCGTATTCTGGACGGGTGTAGCACGATGGTCATCTGAAAAAGAGAGGAACTTTATTGAAAAGTTGCCGTGCAAAAGGTAAGTTATACTAAATAAACAATATATGGTTCAAAATGAGTAAAGTTGAGCCTGATTACCACTTGTGCGCGCATGTTGAGCCCCTTGTATTGTAATGGGGGTATAGCCATCAAACATGTATCACTTACATATAGCTGTACCGGACTCGTCCAACCGTGTATGTGGTCTTAACGACCTATTAGATGCTTTAGTTGGTGAGGCCGTTTAGTGTGCGGCTGCCAAGGTAGCCACATGGTCTTCCGCGCGCAAGGAGCGCTCAATATTTCCATTTACTGTAACGATGCCACGTGGACTGGGCATCTTAAGCATGAGGGAAGCGCAATGCGGTACTGCGTTAAAGCGAGCGAAAGCTTCGCGTCTGAGTAGTGCTTGATAGCCACTTTGGAACGGAGCGATGTGGAAGGTTAAATTTTCGCCGCAGAAGTTATCGGGGAAGCCAAATATAACCTCTAGTAGCAGGGAGCCCGTGCAATGGGATTCTGGGCCTGGCGTTACTCCTTTAAAGGTAGTATTGTTGTGGCTAATTTTTGCGGACTGTCTCCTGATATATCAGGTTTAAACTACTGCCGCCGTCCATCAGGACTCGTGTGAAGTGGTATCCGTCAATTATCGGGTCTAACACCAAGGCAGCCCATCCTGCACACCGGATACTTGCCGAGTAATCCCGATGGTCGAAGGTGATCGGTTGGGACGACCAGTGGCAGAACTCCGCTTTGATAGGCCCTGGGACATGTATCTCTAGGAGTGCCGCTTTGTTTCTTCCCTTTGTCACGTGTAACACGTTTACTGTTTTAACTTCTGGTGGGAATTTCTTTTGTTCCCCAGTGCTTTGCTTGTGAGGCTCGTCCTCGTCTTCGCTTGGTGTATCCTGCCCCTTGTGTTCGGCGTTGAGCTTGTCGGACTGCTTGAAGACCCAACATTCTCTATGGGTATGATTTGCAGGTTTATTGGGGGTGCTATGGATCTAACATATTTGGTCCAGAATCTTGTTTAGGCTGGACAGTTTGTCTCTGTTGCCTTTGGAGGTCAGCTTTTGCTGACCTGGCCGAGAGCTTTTGAATCCGGCGTTTACCGTCGTGCTCTTCGGGCTGTCTTCTTTATTCCGGTGCTTGTTTTTGCTGTGCCGTGGTTTCCCGTTTTTGTCCCTGACTTCGGATGTACTTGGGTCGCTGGTGCTGCATCAGGCTAACCAGCTATCCTCGCCCGCGCAAAAGCGGGCCATGAGGCTTGTTAATGCTGCCATTGTTCTCGGCTTTTGTTTGCCGAGGTGTCTGGCAAGCCATTCGTCGTGAACGTTGTGCTTAAAAGCTGCTAAGGCTTTGGCGTTCGGGCAGTCGACTATTTGGTTCTTTTTAGTGAGGAACTTGTTCCAAAGCTTTCGGGTTGACTCTCCGGGCTGTTGAGTTATATGACTTAAATCATCCGCATCCGGAGGTCGGACATAGGTCCCTTGAAACTTTGCCCGAAAAGCGTCTTCGAGCTCTTCCCAGCTTCCAATGGAGTTTTCGAGGAGGCTTTTGAGCCAGTGCCTAGCTGGCCCTTTGAGCTTGAGGGGTAAGTACTTGATGGCATGGAGATTGTCTCCTCGAGCCATATGGATATGGAGGATGTAGTCCTCAATCCAGACCCCAGGGTCTGTCGTTCCGTCGTACGCCTCTATGTTTACGGGTTTGAATCCATCTGGAAATTCATGGTCCAGCACCTCATTGGTGAAACATACGGGGTGTGCGGCACCCTTGTATTTGGGTGTACCGTGGTGTTTGGATGTTTGTTGTTTTGCATTGCATGCTGGAGCGCGCTTGCGTGGCCCGTATATGGATCTGGTTGCGCCGTCCTTTTGATGCGAGCCCTCGCGTGGATCGCATACTGGCTTATGTGCGGCGTCATTTGCCGCTCTATGTTGGCCACGAGGTCGTCTATCCGACCGGATGGCCGCTTTGTTTTGTGGTTGCGGGGGATCTAAGGCCCCCTCATCGAATTCAGGTAGCAACTTTCGCTTTGGGTAGCTCTTGGTGTGGCGATTACCGCCGTACTTCGTTGCAGTGTTGAGTACTTCACTCCATATAATTCGGAGTGTGTCTTGTGCAGCCCTGAGCCTTTGCTTCTACTTTTTCAGACTCCTCGCTGTGGCAACCAGCCTTTGATGGGCATTCTATTGCTCTGGGTGCCTTTCCAGTGTGATGTCGTCCGGACTGTTATCTTCGACGGGGTCGGGTTGTTCGGTTTGATTCTCCGTGTTGCCCTGGTCGGGCAATGGTTCACCCTGCTCTATCGCTGGGTCTATATGATCATTGTTTCTGCCAAGGCGGAATTTGGAGCGGCGCTTACGCCGCCGCTTTGACTGCTTCTCGAGGGAACAACCCTTCGCTACGTCCTTCTGTTCCTCGTCGTCATTTTCTTTGGGTGTGTCCACCATGTATACATCATATGATGAAGTGGGCGTCCAGTGCCTTGTGGGCAGTGGTTCTTGTTCGTCTCCTGCATCGTCGTCCATACCATCGATGTCTTCGGAGTTGAAGTCGAGCATGTCGGTCAAATCATCGACAGTGGCTACTAAGTGGGTGGTGGGTGGGCAGCGAATTTCTTCATCATCCGCATCCCAACCCTGCCTAACATAGTTCGGCCCGGACTCTCCTGACAGTGAGAGAGACCTTAATGAGTTCAGTATGTCACCGAAGGGCGAGTGCTGAAAAATATCCGTGGAGGTAAACTCCATGATCGGCGCCCAGACGGATTCGATAGGCACGGGCGCGGGCGGTTCGGAGTCCGTGGCCGGGGAAGAATCCGGTAGTTTAGCGTCGCGGCTCCCATGAAGGGTAAGGTCGATATTCAGCTCGATGGCCGCTGAGAATACGACCTCCGTGGCGGGGTCTATCCACCCGTCCATGGATGGCGCAATTGGCTCCGAATTGAGGGTCGGAGTGGTTGCCGGTGCGGTCTCCTGAACACTGTCCGATGGTAGAGCTAAATCATGCTCATCGTGACCATGCGGCGCACTCGGCAGGGGCTCGAATCCATCGAAGATCAAGTCTCCGCGGATGTCGGCCATGTAGTTTAAGCTTACAAACCTGACCTGGTGGCCAGGGGCGTAACTCTCGATCTGCTCCAGATGGCCAAGCGAGTTGTCCCGCAGTGCGAAGCCGACGAATACAAAGATCTGTCCGGGCAGAAAAGTCTCACCCTGGACCGCATCGTTATCGATGATCGAAGGAGCCATCAAGCCTAACCGTGACGACACAGAGGAACTCTCAATGAAAGCACCAATGACGGTGTCAAAACCGGCGGATCTCGGGTAGGGGGTCCCGAACTGTGCGTCTAAGGCGGATGGTAACAGGAGGCAGGGGACACGATGTTTTACCCAGGTTCGGGCCCTCTTGATGGAGGTAAAACCCTATGTCCCGCTTGATTATTCTTGATAATATGAGTAGTACAAGAGTTGATCTACCATGAAATCGGAGAGGCTAAACCCTAGAAGCTAGCCTATGGTATGATTGTACGTTGTCTTATGGACTAAACCCTCCGGTTTATATAGAGACCGGAGGGGGCTAGGGTTACACAAGTTCGGTAACAAAGGAGGAGATATACATATCCATATTGCCTAGCTTGCCTTCCACCCAAGTAGAGTCCCATCCGGACATGGGACGAAGTCTTCAATCTCGTATCTTCATAGTCCAACAGTCCGGCCAAAGGATATAGTCCGGCTGTCCGGAGACCCCCTAACCCAGGACTCCCTCAGCGGTCCTGAGGTAAGGGTTTCCCATTAGTACTAAGCTAAGCCAGAGCCCATAGTAGCATGTGGCTATACTGGAACCTACATCAAGTTGTACTTGGAAGATCTCATTCCCCTGGATGGCGGTCCCCACCAAAACCTGTGTGCAAGACCCCCAGTCGGGCGCATTCACTGCAAGACCCCGATGGGGGCAATCACTTGTAGATGCTCCCGACATACCATTCCGCCCAGGGAGTAGAAGTAAAATAATATATAGTTGTATTTTTTCAATAGTTTTCACAAAACGTTGCCCCAAGAGGGGGCAAGTTTAATTAAAACTTGTTTGATTCCCAACCCTTTTCTTTGTAAGCATGGCTAAGCATAACTAGTTTCTAGGGCTTTAGCTAGCAATAGTTGTTTGCAAAATGTTTTAGTAAAACATGCATAGTAATAAAAGATTTCATGCATATTACGAAAACATAGGACAGGGAATGATCAAGTTGCAACTTGCTCGGGTCTCTTGAAGATGAAATATTCTACTCTTAGTCGTCTCTCCTTCACCTTACGATATATCTAACGATACAAGAAAATACTTCAACACACAACAAAATCCAAATGAAGATCCAAATAAAAGATACAAATTCATAATACCAACTATTTAGTTTTTACTATTACTAAGCTAGTTACTATGACGTGGTAGGGTTGAGACAGGATCAAGTTGGCTTGATTGAAAATATGACATAAATCACATTCTGGGTTGGATCAAATCCATACAAGTTAGGGTCATGGGGTGAAGGGTTGTGAGGCAAGGTTCTATGACAAATTCTATAATGGTTTGATTGAAATATTGACTTGAGTCCAATGAAAATGGTAGGTGGAGTTGGTGGCATAAGGTTTATGTTACAAGATTTATGTAACATTTCCTAAGTCCAAATTTTTATAATGATGGCACATGGCCAGAGAGGTTACCTAGGGATCAATCTAAGAGATTTATTCTATGATTAAATTCTATTTGAACAAAGTTATTAAACGAGGATCAAAGAAGGTCTAATTAAGGTGTTGACGAAGTTATTCTAAGAGATTTATCATCAACACCTTAATTTGACCTTCTTTGATCCTCGTTTAATAACCTCGTTCAAATAGAATTTAATCATAGAATAAATCTCTTAGATTGATCCCTAGGTAACCTCTCTGGTCATATGCCATCATTATACAAATTTGGACTTAGGAAATGTTACATAAATCTTGTAACATAAACCTTATGCCACCAACTCCATCTACCATTTTCATTGGACTCAAGTCAATATTTCAATCAAACCATTATAGACTTTGTCGTAGAACCTTGCCTCACAACCCTTCACCCCATGATCCTAACTTGTATGGATTTGATCCAACCCGGAATGTGATTTATGTCATATTTTCAGTCAAGCCAACATGATCCTATCTCAACCCTACCACGTCATAGTAACTAGCTTAGTAATAGTAAAAACTAAATAATTGGTATTGTGAATTTGTATCTTTTATTTGGATTTTGTTGTGTGTTGAATTATTTTCTTGTATCGTTAGATATATCGTAAGGTGAAGGAGAGACGACTAAGAGTAGAATATTTCATCTTCAAGAGACCCACACAAGTTGCAACTTGATCATTCCCTGTCCTATGTTTTTGTAATATGCATGAAATCTTTTATTACTATGCATGTTTTACTAAAACATTTTGCAAACAACTATTGCTAGCTAAAGCCCTAGAAACTAGCTATGCTTAGCCATGCTTACAAAGAAAAGGGTTGGGAATCAAACAAGTTTTAATTAAACTTGCCCTCTCTTGGGGCAGCGTTTTGTGAAAACTATTGAAAAGAATAAAACTATATATTATTTTACTTCTACTCCCTGGGCGGAATGGTATGTCGGGAGCGTCTACAAGTGATTGCACCCATCGGGGTCCTGCAGTGAATGCGCCCGACTGGGGTCTTGCACACAGGTTTTGGTGGGGACCGCCGTCCAGGGGAATGATATCTTCCAAGTACAATTTGATGCAGCTTCCAGTACAGCCACATGCTACTATGGGCTCTGGCTTAGCTTAGTACTAACGGGAAACCCTTACCTCAGGACCGCCATCGGAGAGGGGCTTTCATTGCCTAAGTTGCGGGCGGCTTGGTCAGGTATAGGGGCTGTTATGGAAAGGCTTCGTCACAATCTCCTCCTAGTCGTGCACCCAAGTGTGTAATGATAGACGGGGTTGGTTGTGTCATGTGGGGAACGTGTACGACCTCTGCAAAGGGTTTAACCTAATCGATTAGCCGTGCCCCCGGTTACGGGCAATTTGAGCAACTAAAGACTTGGACTGAAGAAGAATCTCCCCTTTCTTTTTCTAAAAGTCTATTCTTTTAAGGGTTAAAGTTGAGGAATGAGCAGAGTGAATGTGTTTCACTTCAAAATTATGTATATTTTAAAAACTATTTTGGAGAATGAGCACTGGTCCGTATATCCAAGTGTCTCACTCCTATCTTTTATACTAAAAAACTATTTCTATTTCAAACAAACTTTACAAAATTTAGTATAGTAGAAAATTGGCTTTATGCAAAGGAAACCTCCACCAATACTTACCCTGCATATATATTCTGCTAAACTTTCCTTTGCAACTTGCGAGTACATTCCACGTACTCATCTGCAACTGTCATGTGCAGTTCTTGAAAGATTAAGAGACGATAGGGTTGTGGTCTACACTCAACGAGCCCAGTGGCGTTGATGGAGCCCTAACTTAGCGACTACATATAATTCCGATGTATTATGTGCCAGCTTGAGCTATGCCTAAGGTATGATTTATATATATTTGGATCTACCGTTGTAGTAGAATGATGTATGTCTTACTGATATTCATTTTTGTTACTGTGTGTGCTAGCTATGATCCAGGGATGGCATAGTAAGCACAGAGACTTGGATTCTATCAAATCCGGGTCATGACAAAATGGTATCAGAGCATACACTGACTGTAGTACGTCACCCTAGAAAATGGTTTAGAAATAGGAAGACCTTGATAGGAACAACTTATTTTTTCAATAGTACCGACAAGCATTCTCGTATCCTCTTCTTTTCTTTACTAAGTTCTCATCTGCTTTCAAAAACTTAGATGTCCCCATGAGCTTGACACTGATATGGACTTTCAAGAGCCTAAAGGTTACTTCATGGAAATGATGCTAAGACAAAGATGTTTCAAATACTAAAGTTTACATCCAAGAAGTTGAAGCAGAACTGAAGACACTCAAGACCAAGGTAGTTGTGAAGAAGGTGAACATTACGTACCACTACAAGGAATATCCCACATAGTTCAATAGCGTCCAAGCCCACCATGAGAGTTGTGCAATAAAAGAAAGAGTGCGAGTAGTGTGCCCAACCATGCGAACCCATGTGGATGAAGGCACCATAGGAATTGTTTGAATGAAATTTATGAGTGAAATTTGGATTTTTGTTGGATTTATTCGCCATTGATTTGATTTTTATTGTCAGTTGAGTTGGATGATTAAAAAACCTTTCATTAATAGGATACGACCTCCGTAGATTTGCATTATTTATTTAACCCTGAGAGGTGCAAGTTACGGATAATTAACAAGAAGACCTTCATACGAGTAAAGCATCACACACTGAAGACTTTGAAGAATTGAAGACTTCATGACGAAACCATAGTAAACGAGCCTATTAGAAATGCTAAGAACATTAGGATAGGAGCTGATTGTTGATTGTGGTGTGTGTGGATCCATCTCTCTTCCTCCCTAAGCTCTATCTCACCTAGATCAAATCCTTGAACTATGGATGAACCAACCACTAAACTTTTCCTCGTAGAAACCTCGACATTTCTTTGAAGGAGATAAATACCTTGTTGTTTTGAACTCAACCTTTCCTTTCCATCTGAAGATGGCAACCCTTTATGAGTCATTCCACAAGGGCCCAGAAATGATCATGACTTTGACTAGCGACCATGATTTTCCAAAGATCCCACTACAAAAAAAGACACATCCGTGACATTTTGGGCCGAACAATTTTTTTTCATACATATGACACTTCTATGATGATAATTGTGACAAAACCCGGTATCATCATAGATGTGGTGGGCTCCTACTTCTATGACAAAAAATCATGACAGAAAATGGGCTTTTCGTCCTGGGTGGGCCGGAGACGCAGCTGCATGACATTCTTTGGGCATCCATAACGGAAAAAACCGTGGTAGAAGAAAGGGTGAGGAAAATTTCGGGGAGTTCCCGGTTATGGTGGGAGGTCAGGGGCCGAGCGATGCGCATTTCTCTCGTACACGTATGCGTGTGTGTGCAAGGCGTTGGCTCTAACTGAACCCGAGCGAGGCGTTGGGCTCTAACTGAACCCGAGCGATTGCACTACAGGCTACGTGTTACTGAACCCAAGCGATCGATTGATGGCTGTTAACTGAACCTGATCGAGCGATTCCTTCACTACTGCTGCTAACTGAAGCCGATCGATGCTGCCTCTGGGATGAACAGTGAGCGTTGGGGGGGGGGGGGGTTGGATGAACAGTGAGTGGTGGCGTTGCCTCTGGATGAACATGACCCCGTGGTGTGGTTGAGGGCTGGATGAACAGTAGACTGTGGAGGGGTGCCCGTGGAGGGGTGGTTCAACAGGACCCCGTGGTGTGGAGGGCTGGATGAACAGTAGACGGTGGAGGGGTGGTTGAACAGTAGCCGGTGGAGTAGCGCGCGGTGGAGGCTGGATGAACAGGAGCCCGTGGAGGCTGGAGGAGGTCGACGGTAGCCCGTGGAGGTTGGAGGAGGTCGACGGTGGAGATGAACAGTATCCCGTGGAGTCCCGTTTTGCGGTACGCCACACCCCTCACGATGAACAGGACCCCCGTTTTGACCGTAGGAGGTCCATTTCGTTCGTTTTGCGGTACACCACACCCCTCCCGATCAACAGGGCCCCCGTTTCGACCATAGGAGGTCCGTTTCATCCATTTTGCGGTACGCCACACCCCTCCCGATCAACAGGACCCCCGTTTCGACCGTAGGAGGTCCGTTTCCTCCGTTTTGCGGTACGCCAGACCCCTCCCCATCAACAGGACCCCGTTCCGAACGTAGGAGGTCCGTTTCCTCCGTTGTGCGGTACGCCAGGCCTCGTTTCCATCGCCTGTTCCGTCCAAGCCCTCCCGATGAACACGACCACGCATTATGTTCTGACCCAGCCGGTTGGCTCCCACGTGTTCCATTGCCTCCCGATGAACACGACGCATTCCGTTGACTCCCCATGAACACGACGCATTCCGTTGCCTCCCCATGAACACGACGACGATGTTGTTTCCCCGTTTCGACCCAGCCATGTACACGAGCCCTGACCGTATGTATGCGCGAGTAGGCATTCGAGACCCTGCCCGTATGTACACATACATGGCCATATTTTCTTTCTTGCACCCTGGCCGCTGTACGTATGTGTACATGCTACATGCGCGCCTCTACTATGACACATACGCGCCTCTACTACGACACGTGCGCGCCTCTACAACCACCAGTATATATGTACATACACGTTCGCGACCAGAATGACAACGCTACATAGGCTTCGACCAGGTGGGTCCCGACTGCCAGGCACTTCCTTGCCTGCGAAGATGTAGCTGGTGGGTCCCAGCAGTGAGGGGGGCGAATCTTTTTTTGCCCAGACACACTTCGTTGCGTGCGAAGATGTAGCTGGTGGGTCCCAGCAGTCAGGGGCAAACTTTTTTTTCGCGAAATACGGTGGCCCGTCCGGTGGGTCCCTGCTGTCAGGTGGAGGAATAATAAATTTGCACATAATAAGGAGGCACTTCCTTGCTGCGACCGTGGACCCAGTTGTCAGGCTCTCCACGTACAATCCATGTCCGATGGAAGCCATTCCTTGACCACATTGACCACGCCGCGCCGAGAGCACCAGGGCGGTGGACGACGGCGAGGCCTAGGAAGGGGACGACGCGGAGCCAGGGAAGATGCGGCAGTGGATGCCCACGCGTAGAGGAGTACGAGGGTTCACTGGTTCGCTGCGGTGTGAGGCTGCCATCGCCGCAGAATAGCAGGGGGTGTGGGTAAGTAGAGGGATGGCCTGGCCAGCAGTGGGAGTAGTAGGGGGCGGTGAGGCCTCCGCCGCATCGCAGCCGGCCATGGGAGGCAGGAGCATGAGGCACGACCGCGCTGGTTTGGGCGGCTGGAGGAAGAAGACCAGAGGTTGAAGAAGCACTACGGCCGTTGGATGGACATCGTACGGTCACAGGAGCTAGAATCGTGCATATTGACTAAGTTGACAAAGCCCTCCGTCCCCGTCAACTTACTAGGCCCACAAGTCAGCCTGCCACTATACTGGGTCCTAGCTAACAGGGGGAGTATTCATTTTTTTTGTGCGTAATAAGGAGGCACTTCCTTGCGTGCGAAGATCTAGCTGGTGGGTCCGAGCTGTCAGCGGTGGTAACGTATTTTTCACGAAATACAGAGGCCCTTTCGGTGGGTCCCTGATGTCAGGTGGACGAATAATTATTTTGCGCGTAATAAGGAGGCATTTCCTTGCGTGCAGCCGTGGACCCAGCTGTCGGCCTCTCCACGTACAGTCCACTTCAGATGCATGTCGGTCATTGACCACATTGACCAGGCCGCGCCGAGACCACCAGGGCGGTGGACGACGGCGAGGCCTAGGAAGGGAACAACACGGAGGCAGGGAAGACTCGGCAGTTGTTTCCCACGCGGAGGGGAGTACGACAGTACGAGGGTTTACTGGTTCGTCTGCTGTCGCCGAAGAATAACAGCAGGTGTGGGTGAGTAGAGGGATGACTAGGCCAGCGATGGGAGTACGGTGGGGCAGTGAGGCCTGCGCGGCAACACAGCCGGCCGCGGGAAGGAGGGAGCAGGCAGTCCCGCCGGCGCTTGTTTGAGCGGCTGGACCAGGAAGAGCAGAGATTGAAGAAGCACGACGGTCGTTCGATGGACATCCAACAGTCACTGCTTGTGCGTCAACCTCTTTTTAGGAAAGCCTCAAATCTGTGGAAACAAGCATACAGCCCGTCTGCCATTATTTCTAATAATGTACAACTCATTTGCTAATTCTTAAGGTTTTTTTGGAGCCCATATTCTTTTTGTTAGCATTACAGCCCATATTGTGGCCACGGTTAAAAATTTATACGAAATTTTGCATATTTCGGTGCGGTCTGAACTGTTTTTAATCCCGAAATTTTGACTCACATTCAAACTGATTTTAAAAATAAATGTATATCAATATAAAATCCAACAAATTCTCCACGCATAAAAATTAATGTAATTTAAAATCACGAAATGAAAAAGAAATATTCGAAACTAATTGCCGGTTTGATGTGTTTAAAAATGTACAGCCCATTTCTCATTACTGATGGGCCATTTTCTTGGCCAGCCGAATGAAAGCTCTCCTCGTCTTGAAAGATTTCCAGCCAAACAGGCCTGACAAAGCAACTTACTTGGCAAATCACAAAAAAACTGGACTGTGGCCGTGGACCCAGCTGTCAGCCTCTCCACGTACAGTACTCTTCTGATGGAAGTCGTTCCTTGACCACGGTGACCACGCCGCGCGGAGAGCACCACGGCGGTGGACGACGGCGAGGCCTAGGAAGGGGACGACGTGGAGCTGGGGAAGACGCGGAAGTGGAAGCCCGCGCGGAGAGGAGTACAAGGGTTCGTTGGTTCGGCTGCGGTGTGAGGCTGCCGTCGCAGCAGGGCCTGGCCAATGGTGGGAATAGTAGGGGGCAGTGAGGCCTCCGTGGCAGCACAGCCGGCCACTGGAGGCAGGAGCATGCGACACGACCGGCACTGCTTTGGGCGGCTGGAGCAACAAGACCAGAGGTTGAAGAAGCACTACGACCATTGGATGGACATCGTACGGTCACTGGAGCTAGAATCGTTCATATTGACTAAGTTGACAAAGCCCCCCATCCCCGTCAACTTAGTAGGCCCACAAGTCAGCCTCCCACAATGGTGGGACCCAGCTAGCAGGGGGCATTCATATTTTTGTGCGTAATACGGAGGCACTTCCTTGCATGCGAAGATATAGCTGGTGGGTCCGACATGTCAGCGGGGGGAACGTTTTTTTTCGCGAAATACAGAGGCCCTTCTGGTGGGTCCCAGCTGTCAGGTGGAGGAATCATTATTTTGCGCGTACAGTCCACGGCCGATGGATGTCGTTCATTGACCATGTTGACCAGGCCGCGCCGAGAGCACCATGGCGGTGGACGACGGCGAGGCCTAGGAAGGGAATGACACGGAGCCTGGGAAGACTCGGCAATGGTTGCCCACGCGGTGGGGAGTATGAGGGTTTACTGGTCGGCTGTCGTTGTCGGATTTCGGGTTCCGGCAGACCCTTGAGGTTCGAACACTGGGGTGCGCAAGGAAATTTCGCCTTCTACCTACCTGCACCCCTCCGCCTCGCTAATATCTAAGCTATGGAAAGAACAGCACAAGAGACACAGGGTTTATACTGGTTCGGGCCACCGTTGTGGTGTAATACCCTACTCCAGTGTGTGGTGTGGTGGATTGCCTCTTGGGCTGATGATGATGAGCAATACGAGGAAGAACAGCCTCGCGAGGGTCTGTTCTTGGCTGGGGGGATGAACTGCTAGGAGGAGTTCAGTCGACCTTCTCTCTCTGTGTGTGTGTGTGTGTGATGCTACTCGATCCGATCCTAGCTAGTTTCTCTCTTGGCTTCTAGATTCTCCCTTCTTGATTCTCCGATCCCCCCACCCTGTGGGTGGCTAGTCCTATTTATAGGCAAAGGCCCTGGGCCTCTTCCCAAATATTGAGCGGGAAGGGCGCCAACAATTGGCCATTTTGAAGGGGAACATCTGGTACACTTATCCTGACTAAAGTTGGTCCTCGCCTGCCAAAGGCTCTCGTGGTGACGCTGGCTTAGGCTCCACAATGACTTCCTTCCTGCCGTTGGGCCGGTCTTGGTTTCGTTGCACCGAAACGGGTGCCTTTGCTTGATGCTCTCGCATGCGCTTGCTCACTTTGCACCAAAGAGGAAAGGAGGACACTGCGCGGGCTGGCGCCCGCCTGGCACCCTTGGTCGTCATGGCTTGCGTCACAGGCACCTCGTGAGGTACCCCGCCTTGATCTCTCCACCTCCTCGCGAGCCAGCCTAATGAGGTCGTGCCTGAGGAAGCTCCGTGTCGTCCGCCCCGCGAGGCTTGGCCCCTCGCGAGGGTCTTGGGTCTGTGTTGATGAAGACGGGCCGTGCTGGGCCCCCTTTGAGCCATGCCGCAGGCAGGCAAGTCTGGGGACCCCCGTTCCCTGAACGCCGACAGTAGCCCTCGGGCCCAAGGCGCGCCTGGACTTGGCCGTGCAGGGAGGCGAAAGGGCAAGGGCGAAGCGCCGCGGGCCCTAACAGCCTGCGGCCTTGGGCGCCGCGTGGCGGTTGATTGGGCGTGGGCGGCACTATTCCCCCATGCCCCCTTTATTTTGCGCCATGCTAGGCGGACTCGTAGTCGTACACAGCCGCTCCCCTTTCTGTTGCTCAAGGGCCCTCTGTCCTTCCTCCGCTTGAACTCTAGCTTCTGTTTTCAACCCAATCTCGAACCTCCCCCCCTTCCCATCGCCATGGCTCCGATGAAGAAGGGAAGAGGGAAGAAACCCATGCCTCCGCCTTGCTCGCCGCCGTTGGGGCCCCCGCCGAGGGCTTGGGCAAGGTCAGCTCGGCTCTGGCCACTATCTTCAACGAATGCAAGAGGACGACGGCCTGGCCCGCGTCTCACTTCTCCATCGACAGGATAGTCACCGAGGTCCAGTATTTCACCGACGCCCTGTGAGACAGTGGCTGTATGTGGATGTAGGGGTGCCCAGCCCCTTGCTATCGGAGCCAACTTCGCCTGCTGTCCCCAATTCGGGCTGGGGCCAGGAGACACTTGAGAGCCCCCGGCTCGTCTTTGTCTGGCATCGCTTCGCGTTCTTGAGGTTGCTTGGCGTGACAATGCCCAAGGTGGTGAAGGAGTTCCTGCTACACCGCGTTGCTCCTCTCCAACGCCACTCCCGCCGAATGTGGGCCTTCAGCGGGCGTGATGATCGTATGAGGCTCCAGGAAGAGGACCTGACGCCTGAAGTGCTGAGGACAGCGCTCTTGATCCTGACTGGGGACCCCAACCCTGGCAGCATACAGCAGGGAGGGGCCTTGCTGTACCTCCGCCAGAACAGGGGCGATTTTGTGAATCAGATGCCTGTCTTTGATGAGTGGGGGCCGCGCCCCGCCGGACTCCAGGGGCCTCGCGAGAACCCAGTGATGGTGACTGCCCTTCCAGTCGGCCAAGGCGACTCTTCCTCAAGTGGCGGAGCAGGGAGGCATGAGGCGCCAGAGGCCGAGGGGGCTCCCGGCGAGGTGATAGCGCCGGCCGATGCTCATGAGGGAGCAGCTCTTAGGACCCGTGCCGCTGAGGCTGAGGGTGGCAAGCAGCTGCCCTCAGCACCTGCGACTAAGGCCCCTGAGGCTCCAGCCGCTTCTCTTAGCGAGGCGATTGGCAGCGCGCATCAGGCAGGCGCCCCTGACACGGATCGCCTTGATGCTCCGTCTTCGTCGCAGGTTGATCCCTGTGCTCAACTCTTGGGCCGCTTCCGCGTGGACTTTGAGGCCCTCCGGAAGAGAAGGGAGGCCCTGGGCGACGATTACCCTTGTCGCCTGCTGAAGCGTAGGAAGTACTTCGCCACTGATGAGTAAGCCTTTTCCTTTCCCAGCTCCTGATCCTTCTGTTGCTTTTACTGATCCTTGCTCCGCAGGCCCCTTCCAGCCGAGCTCGCGGAGATGGCTGAGGTGCCGTCCCCCTTGGCTTCACCCCCTCCACCATCCTCAAGCGCTCCGAGCAGCAGAGCCCTTGTGGTGAGGGCGATCGGAGAGGCGAACCGTCCCGAGGCGCATCGTGGCCCTGCGCACCTCGCGATCCTCCTTTGCGGGCCTTCTCGTGGCATAGTCAGCCTGCCGTGGGCTTCTCGCCTGGTCATGGACTGCGATTGGCTGAGGCACTCCCTGCGCTCTTCATCTGGGGACGGGCTGGCTCCAGGCCGGGCTTCTGGCGTGGCGTGCCCGGCCGTCGCGAGGGTGCCAGCCCCCAGCCCCCTGCCCGGAGGGGGAGTGCTGATTCATAGCCCCCGACGCTTGCTCGGGGCAGATGATGGTGTGGAAGACGTGCTTGAGCGCGCCCGGGAGCGTCGCGCTCTTCGCCAAGGATTCCTTCGAAGGGCGGCTGATGCGGTGAGCCTACTTGGTGAGGAGCTTGCTGATGAAGACGCGTGCCTTGAGGCCAAGGGCCTGCGCCTGGCTGCAGAGAGGCGTGAGCTGGAGGACGCCATCACCCTTGCACGCCGTCAGCGCGATCTTGACGACGCAGAGGCCAAGGCGTCGCTGGTGGCCTCTCCGGAGGCCCGATCTTGGGCTGCTGAGGAGGCCTGGGAAGCTGACCGGTGGCAAGAGGCGGCGGAGGAGCGGGCTCGGGAGCTCCTGGCCTGGTGCCACTCTTTGGAGGAGCAAGTGGAGCTGCGCGAGGCAGCCCTCGCGTCGATGAAGGTGGCCTCTGGCGACCCAGCAGAGCTCCAGAAGCGTGAGGAGGCGCTGACGCTGGAAGCCTCCGAACGTACCCGTGAGTACAAGCGTCTGGAGACGAGGGAGCGCTTGGTGACACAGGCGGAGGATGATGTCGCTGCACGGGAAGCCCGTGTCCTGGAGGAGGTCGGACGTCGGGTGGCGATGGCGCGCTTGAACCTCGAGCACGAGTTCGAGGAGAGGCTGGGGTTGATTCGGGCCGAGGCTAAAGGTAGGACTGCTGCCTTCAGGGCCAAGCTGGAGGAAGCGACGCGGCGGGCTGATGCTTTTCGGGCCGCCCTTGAGGTAGCGCAAGGGGAGTCAACCACCTCCCAGGCCGAGGTGCTCCTTCTTCGCCAGCGGGTGGAGGAGGCTGAGGCCGTCGCGCGCCAAAATGCGGACGAGATACGTCAGCGGCAGATCCTGGAGCATGAGCACGACCCCATGCTCACCACGCTCCGGGAGAGAGCCAACACAGCCTTGGGCAACATCTGCAAGGCGGCTGTTGGCGAGCCGCATGCAGTCAACTACGCCGGCAACCTTCAGTTCTTCACCAACGTGGTGACGCAGCTGGAGGCGCGGTCGGTTAGGGCCGACAGGTTGGTGGAGGAGAGGAGCCGCGCCCTGCTCGGGCGCGCCTTTTCTCGCGTCTTCAGCCATCTCCGGAACATGGATCCCCACTTCGGTTTCGACGCCACCATCGCCCCAGTCCCCAGGCCGTCCGAGACGGCCTGGCGCACTGGGTGGAAGACAATGTGGATGCTCTTGTCAGGGCCTTCGCTTCAGACGACGACGGCGTGATCGTGGCTACCGATGAGGGCGGTGTGGTGAATGGCCCTGACGCTGCTGGCGGCGATGCAGACAGCGATGGCGAGTCCAGCGACGCCAGCAATGGTTCGGGTGGTGCTCTTGAGGACGCATTGGGGGATTTATCTAACTGATCATGCATCGTTCCTGTTTCCTTACCCTGCATGAATAGAACTCAGGTTTTGGCCTGATGGCTGTGAGAGCATTTTGGGAGGGGGAGCCCCTCATGTAAAACTTGTGTTCATCGTATTAGTAGATGTTACATTGCACATGCGCCCACGCCAAGTGGTTGGTTAAGCGACGCGCTGGTTGGCTAGATTACCTTTGTCCCATGCGGGCCTTGAGGTAGCCTGTGGGAGGCTGTGGTGTCCCGAGTGTTCCCTGATCGAATTCGTAGGATCTGCAGTAAAAAAACCCTCCTGAGAGGATGCGGCGGCGGCAGTCTAGGCTGCGCGCAAGCTGGGCCTGACCCGGCTCGCGAGGGGCTCATGAGGGGAGGCAGCTGAGGCGAAGTGGCAATCAAAACGCGAGAAATTGCTCGAACGAGACTAAGCACCCCTTCCCCGAACACACGCAAATCTCAAATTTGAATCCAACTTAAATCCAGTGGGGGAAAGTGACGACCAAAGGGAAAAGCAATGAAAGCAGACAAAAGGCCGCGTCCGGCACCTAATCTAGTCTTGGACATATTCTCACCAGCGCGGAGCTAAGTGCTGCCGCTGGGCGTGGGAGGGAGCCCCAGGGCCTGAGGGCGGCACCCCTGAGACTTCGGGGCGTGTACAACCCCACTCATTATTACGTGAGAGTGTCACGGGGTGGCGAGCTTCACAGGCACTGGGCCTTCTTCATAGGTACCAGCCTTGCTTCATATCGCCAGACGAGGGCCCCGCCTTGCGCCACACTCTAGTGCCATCAACGACGACCGGAAACCAGCATGCCGCCGATGGGGTAGAGCGGTCGCCAACGGTTCCCCCGACGACCACGGGTCCTCCGCCAGGGGCAGGCCTTGAGGCACCTCCCCAACAGAGGGCCTACCTCCTGAGAACACCTTGCTCCGAACGCCGTGGTGTTGATGTTGGTTCTCGGCCCCTCTCCTGCAGCCCCCTGCGCCCTCCTCCCGAGGGGTAGGAGACTGTGGGAGCGGGGCAGCTGATCGCTGTGGCGACCTGCACCTCATGCGATCCATGATTAGCGTATGCCTACTCCTGAGGAATTAGCGGTACCCGATAATCGCTGCCTCCAGCATGACTGGTAGGACCGTCCCGGGGCTCCTGGAAGAGCTCAGCTTCTGGCGCCTCGTCCCCCCAGCTTGGGCTGAGGAGCGAGCCTTGTTTGCCCTCGTGAGGGTGCCCTTGGTCCATCATGTGGGGCACGTATTCTTCTGGCGCTGTCATCCCGAAGGCCACGCCGTAGTGCTCCACGTGCCATGCAGCTCTGCTTGACGCGCCCACCGTGGGGTGGTAGCGCGGCTGTCCACTGGGGCCGTGGGTCGCGTCGAGTCCTTCTTCTTCGCGGACTGGGAGCGGGGGCAGCCGCCGCCGGTCCGGTGCCGACAGCTTCGCTGGCATTGGAGTAGCCTTGGAGCCCGCAGGCGCGCGCGGAGCCCCCGCGTGGGCCGCCCTGGGCTTGAGATGGGAGCTGGGTGCAGAAGGGGTGAGCCCCCGAGGCGGCGAAGCCCAGGAGCTCTGCCACCCGCTCCAGCAGCATGTCGCGGCCGCCCTCTAGCAGCCTGCACTGCAGCAGCTCTCGGGCCACCGTGAGCGCGGCCCTCAAGTTCGCCTGCTCCCGGCGGGTGTACGGTGTCGTGGTCGCGGCGTGATTGGAGGCCCTTGCTGCCGACCGCGCCTGCCGCGGTGTGAGGGCTATCGAAGCCTGTCCACGTCACCCGCGGCCCGCAGCGCCCTGCGGACCACAAGCTGCCTGGGGCATGGGGTCACCTGAGGCGAGCGGCTCTGTGCTAGCGGGCCACGCCGCCCAAGGATCTGGGTTGCCCGCCTAGTCGCCGGACATGGTGATGACGACGCGACGGGACACGAAGCGGTAGAAGGTGGATTCTGGCGCACCCCTATCTGGCGCGCCAAATGTCGGATTTCGGGTTTCGGCAGACCCTTGAGGTTCGAACACTGGGGTGCACGCGGAGATTTCGCCTTCTACCTACCTGCACCCCTCCGCCTCGCTAAGATCTAAGCTATGGAAAGAACAGCACAAGAGACACGGGGTTTATACAGGTTTGGGCCACCATTGTGGTGTAATACCCTACTCCAGTGTGTGGTATGGTGGATTGCCTCTTGGGCTGATGATGATGAGCAATACAAGGAAGAACAGCCTCGCGAGGGTCTGTTCTTGGCTGGGGGGATGAACTGCTAGGAGGAGTTCAGTCGCCCTTCTCTCTCTCTCTCTCTCTCTCTCTCTCTCTCTCTCTCTCTGTGTGTGTGTGTGTGTGTGTGATGCTACTCGATCCGATCCTAGCTAGTTTCTCTCTTGGCTTCTAGATTCTCCCTTCTTGATTCTCCGATCCCCCCACCATGTGGGTGGCTAGTCCTATTTATAGGCAAAGGCCCTGGGCCTCTTCCTAAATATTGAGTGGGAAGGGCGCAAACAATTGGCCATTTTGAAGGGGAACATCTGGTACACTTATCCTGACTAAAGTTCATCCTCGCCTGCCAAAGGCTCTGGTGGTGACACTGGCTTGGGCTCCACAATGACTTCCTTCCTGCCGTTGGGCCGGTCTTGGTCTCGTTGCACCGAACCGGGTGCCTTTTCTTGATGCTCTCGCCTGCGCTTGCTCCCTTTGCACCAAAGAGGAAAGGAGGACACTGTGCGGGCTGGCGCCCGCCTGGCACCCTTGGTCGTCATGGCTTGCTTCACGGGCACCTCGTGAGGTACCCCACCTTGATCTCTCTGCCTCCTCGCGAGCCAGCCTGATGAGGCCGTGCCTGAGGAAGCTCCATGTCGTCCGCCCCGCGAGGCTTGGCCCCTCGCGAGGGTCTTGGGTCTGTGTTGATGAAGACGGGCCATGCTGGGCCCCCTTTGAGCCACGCCGCAGGCCGCAGGCAGGCAAGTCTGGGGACCCCCGTTCCCAGAACGCCGACAGCCGTCGCCGGAAAGTAACAGGAGGTGTGGGTGAGTAGAGGAATGGCCTGGCCAACAATGAAGTAGGGTGGGGCGGTGCGGCCTGTGCGGCAGCACAGCCGGCCACGGGAGGCGGGAGCAGGCAGTCCCACCAGAGCTGTTTTGGGCGGCTAGAGCAAGAAGATCAGATATTGAAGAAGCAGCATGGCCGTTGGATTAACATCCAGTAGTCACTGCTGCTAGAATCGTTTGTAGACTAAGTTGACAAAGCCAAAGTACACGTCAACCTAGTAGACCCACAAGTCAGCCTCCAAATCTGTCCCAAATAGCATACAGCCTGGAATTTCTAGCCAAATTCAAATTAATTTTAAATGTAAATATACCTTAAATTAAATTCAAAGAAATTTTACCCGCACAAAAACAATGAAATTTAAAATATCAAAATCCGAAAGAATACAGTATTTTGGAACTAATTGTCTGTGCTGTATTTTTTCATTTTACAACCCATTTATTATTACTTATAGCCCATTTCTTATTACTTATAGCCCATTTTCTGGGCAAAATGCATCCCTCCTCGTCTTGAAAGATTTCCGGCCCAACAGGGTGTAGAAAAGCAAGTAGGCCTACGTTGGTTATTCTGCAAAAAATAATATAGCTGGCTAGCCATTTTCAGAAAGGGAAAAACAAAATGGGCTGGTCATGTGCTAAACATATGAAATAAATGCCTGGGCTAGACGGGCCACGGGTCCTGCAAAACCCAGTTGATACCCTTCTCCGTCTCGAAAAACAAAATTACTGTGCGCGCTGCTGGGTCCCTACTGTCATCCTTACCATGTACAGTCATCTCCTTATTCCTCTCGGTTCTTGACCATGTTGACACCACCGGAGGGTGGCGCCGCGGCGAGGGAACCAAGGCGGAGGACGATGGTGAGGCCTCGGACGGGAATGAACAGGAGCCGGGGAAGATCACGGCCTGCCGTGGGAGGTGGGAGCAGGCGGTCCCACCGGCGCTGGTTTGGCTTGGGCGGCTCGAGGAAGAAGAGACTGAAGAAACGCGACAGACGTTGAATGTCAATCCAACGGTCAAGGTTGGCACAATAGTTTGTTGACTAAGTAGACACCAAGTAGCATACTTTTTTATATATAGAAAGAAAATCAAAGACTTGGGAAGGCGTACAGAACAAGCTAGTGTACCAGAAAAGAGACGTTGCCGAGTTTTAGAAAAAAGAAAGACGTGCTCCTGTAGTTGGTTCGAATCCAAACCTAGACTATGACTATATATGGTGCTATGCTACTCTGCAAGTAATGAAACTGACATATCCAATGTTCACTTATCCTCTTCTCTACTTACTCTACCTGGCATCAGAAGCTCTGGCCGCAGCACCCATGTCCGCTGGCTGCTCGTCCACCTGCTCTTCAGCAGGCAACAACCAGATATGCGCCAAGTCGCCACCCATACCATCGCCTGTGGGTCTCATCACACCCCCGTTGGCACGCGCACCGCAGCTGATTGCTCTCGCAACCCGCTGCCGTTGGTGTGGTGCCACGGCTGCAAATCACGCAGAGTCATCCGTTGCATCTCAACCACAATCCGCAACCCTGGCCGAGTCTTCTACAAATGCCCGAATCATGGGGTAATAATATGTTTAAGTGTTGTTCTGCTGCTTTCAGTTGCTGATTTTTTTAATAGTTTTGTTGATGATCTTCCAATTTGATTCGTGCAGAAAATGGAAGATTCATGTGATTTGTATTTCTGGGAAGTTGCTGATGTGGGGGAATGCAACTACGCTGATTATTTGGTTAGCCGAGGAATCCCAATACCAGCAGGTTGGGATGTTGGACAGGTAGCTGAAGGAACGACAGCAGAGGAAGATGCAGAGCAGAAGGTTAAAGATGCAGTTCCTCTGATCATGGCCAAGCAACAGCTGCTGGACGGCCTTGACAGCAATGAGGAGATGAAAGAGCTTGTGAAGATAATGGGCAAAATCGATGTGCTCTGTAGGATGATTGTCTCTTTATTTGCAGTGTATGTAGCACTCGTGATGTATTCAGTGGCTATGACATGAGCACTTTGCTAAAACTAGTAATGAATGAAACCTGTGTAGCAGGCTGGGCGTAGTGTTGTGAACATCTAATGATTTCTATTAACAGAAATCAGTGGGTATCCCCTTTTGCTCATATAAATAAATAAATAGCAGAGGCCCTGTCGGGTCAGCTTTGTTCTCATTCGAAGATGTCGAGCAAATTGCAGTCCAACAACAAACTATGTCATCTAATTCAAGTTTCACAGCCAAATATGAGTACAACTAAACAATAATATCATCATGTTTTAGTTGTCATACAATCACCAAACACAAATTAGCATACATAACAAGTGATGTTCTCATAGCAAAGTACTAAACAACATGTTCATCAGGTTTCAGTTGTCATAGCAAACACAATTTCACATAGTAGATAAAAAATGTCTTCTGACAGGCAAATACGACAAAAGCAATGTAATCATCATCCACAGCAGCGGCGTCAACATCTTCGCCATGTGTATCAGTCTGAATCATAATTCCCCATGGTGTCATCTTCTTCTTCGTCCTCAACATACTTGAACGTTGGCTTCTTCTTGATCAACTCTTGTATGTCCACAGCACGACAGGCAATCTTTTCGCTGGCGTCATTGACAAGATGGTTCTCAAATATATTAGGAACATCTGTGTTATCTTGTACATCAGGAGTAGTGTAAGCATCATCTTGTTGTGCAACTTCATTAAACGAATTCCTCTGCTCAAACCTTTGCAATACTTTCCAGTCATCGCTATGTGCAAATGTGTCTTCCAAGAAAAATATCTGTGTTGCTTGATTTGCCAAAATAAAAGGCTCGTTGGTCTAGTACGCCGCCTTGACATTGATGGATTTGAAATAATCATCAGCTCTGGGTTTTGCGATCCTGGAAAACAGGTTATACCAACGACAGCACAACAGAACCACACACCGATGATCCTTGAAACTGGAGATATACTACAAGTGAACAATGTCTGTTATGTTAGCATACATTTCAGTTGTCTCTTTGTCATACGTATCCGTGCTCATGATGGCACTGTCTTGTGTCTTCCTGCCTTCGTCTCGTGCAAGGGTGTTGTAGCACACATCTCCAACAACGCAAGATTCATAATGTCTTACCCAAGTATCAGGACCCATTGCTAGTGAGTAAAGGGCATCATCAACTGCCTGCCCATCCTCCCGCATCTTGTTAGCATATGGTTAGAAAATAGACAAGCTAATCATATTATGTACTCAATATATTAAAAAAACTGACGCCTTTCAATAGGGTACATCCATCCATATTGTACTGGACCTCTAAGTAGTGCCTCATCAGGTAGATGAACAGCCAAATGCACCATCACATCAAAGAAGGTTGGAGGATATATCTTCTCAAGGTCGCATAGGATAGTTGGTATCTTGTCCCTAAGACGCTCCAAAGCATCTATCCTGATATTCCTACTGCAGAGTTACCTGAAGAATTGTCCCAACTCTGCAACTGCTCTGTATCAGTCAGGGCGGCCCAATCATCTAAGGATAACATGTAAAACCCTTTGAAGTAGGACATGGCAATCATGAGTTTTCAACCCTCGTACCTTGTTTCCATCTGCACTGACTCTCCTTTCAGGGTTGGAAGCAAATCCATGTGGGAATCTCACACGTGACAGGACCTCGCAGAATTCTTTTCTTTTTACCTTGTCCAAGACATACACAGCTGGTGCCATATCCCATGGTTTACCTTCATCTTCCACCTGCAAATCCTTTCTGATACCCAGGTGTGTCAAATCAATCCTAGATTTTAAGGAATCTTTTGTCTTGCCTTCAATATTAAGAAGTGTGCCGATAATGCTGTCACATATATTTTTCTCAATGTGCATCACATCAAGATTATGCCGCGGATCCAAATCTTTCCAATACTTCAAGTCCCACAAACTGGACCTGCAGGTAAACAATAATCTCTCTTCTACCCTGCCACACTTCCTTTTCCTGCTACCATTACCAGGATGGTTTCCTGGTGTAATATGCCTGACCTTCTCTAATTCCACTTGCAACTCATCGGCGGTGAGCCTCTTTGGCGCATCACGGTTTTCATGCTTTGCATTGAACACATGTCTTCGGTATTTTCTAGGATGTGGCTTGTCCTTTGCAAGGAAACAGCAGTGTCCAATGTAACAGATCTTGCTAAGTATTGCGTATGATAGCGGATTCCTGTCACAGCGAACACATGCATTGTAACCATGTGTCGTTCGCCCTGACATAGCGCCCAAAGCTGGATAATCATGGATGCACCAAATTATAACAACACGCAGAAAGAAATCAGCTGGTGGGCTGCTATATAGGTCTCGAGTGAGAACACCCTTCCATAGCTGTTGAAGTTCCTCCACAAGAGGCTCCATGAACAAATCAAAATCCTTTCCAGGACTTTTTGGACCTGGGATGAGCAAGGCCATCATGTAGTTTGATTCTTTGGTGCAGACATTTGGAGGCATGTTGTAAGGGATAACAAGCACTGGCCACATGTTATATGTGGCGCTCTGGTGGCCAAATGGGTTAAATCCATCTGAAGCTAAGCCAAGTCTAATGTTTCTCGGGTCAGTAGCAAACTCTTTGTGTTTATCATTGAAGCTTTTCCACTCACTACCATGAGATGGATGGCTCATTACATTCTGATCTCTGTACTCTTGGTTCCTAGAATGCCACAGTACATCCTCTCTTGTTTCAGCATCATGAAACAACCTCTGCAATCTTGGTGTAATTGGAAAATGTCTCAGAACATTATGAGGAATCCTCTTCGCAGCATCGCCATCTTTCCATCTTGATGATTTGCATTTTGGGCATTCACTTAAGTTGGCATAATCCTTCCGGAATAGAACACAATTATTCTTACAAACATGGATCATATCATATCCAATTGCAACTGCACGAAGGAAATTCTTCATTTTACTGTAGGTGTGTGGCAGCTCAGACGCATCTGGGAAAGATTTGCGGAAAGCAACCAACATCGCATCGAATGATTTGTTGGTCATCCGCTCAGATGTCTTCACCTAAAGAAAGGTGACCATAGCTGAGAATACTGACAACTTATTTCCTGAGGTGACAGTAACGTTGCATTGTTCCAACATGCGGGCCCACCATTTTTCTTCTGCAGGTGAAAGTTCATGGAATGCACGAGCATTTCGTAGCATTATTTCAATGTTGGTCAAACTCACTGGCTCCGCCACCACCACCTCCTTCTCCTCTTCCACCTGAGCATCAGGCAGATCAAGATGGTGATCTGCTGCTTCCACGTAGTCAATAACATTGACGTTCACAGCTTCACCATGATGAACCCACCTAGTATATGTGACCGACATCCCATACAAGTGTAGATGATTTTGCACAGTTGACTGGGGTCTTGTAACTAAATTCATACAACTGCTACACGGGCAGAGCACATCTGATTTCGGACCACCGTACTCAGCTCTGATAAAGTTCATGAAGTTTTCAACCCCCTCGACATATGCAGCGGAGAATCTTCGAGCAGAAGTTATCCAAGTCATCTCCATCTGTTAGACATACAAATTAGTGCATCTACTAGATATTACAGGAAAAACATATATGCTTTTTTATGAAGTCCAGAAAAAAATACCTAGGTCGATGTCTAAAGCTATGGCAAGATATTTGGACGAGCAGATCTAAGTAACGAAATATATGTAAAGCTAATTCAGCAAACAAATTTGAGTGCCAAATTATGGCAGGCTATTTCAGCAGTCAATGAGGCCGAGCACACAGCCATCGAACTATCAAAGGCCATCGCAGCAACAAAGATCGAGTATAAAACGATGTAGAGCTATTTCACCTAACAGATCGGCTACTAGACAATGGCAATCTACGTCACAATAAATATATGGCAGGATATTTTAGCAACTAATCGGCCTTGGCATGCCATCTTAGCTAAGCAGATTGAGTGCAAAACAGGGCAAGGAAGCTTCTTAAGCAGAGCATATTGACAGTAAACTATTTCGGCAAACAGTGAGATTAACAGCGTCTATCAGCCAACATTCAGCGCTACACCGACATGAACGGGGCCTCAGTCTAGAATGCACGTACCGTGGGAGAAGCTGACCGCCGTGCTTCTCCACACGAACGTCGCCAGCGGTGGCGGCGCTGACCGCCGTGCTCCTCCACAAGAACGTAGCCAGAGGTGGCGGCGCAGCTAGAGGATGGCAGTCTATGAGATCGTACTGTGGGAGCGAGAGGATCGCTGAACCACGGCGCCGACGTATCTGCGCGGCGGGGAGGGTGCTGGCGGAGCAAATGGAGTGGAGGGGGACAGGGGGAGGGGGGTTTGGGGAATATTATTGGCTAGTTGGCCGAAGGGCGGTTGAATCGGATTTGGGGGGAATTTTTGGGTGTGGGGGGGGGGAGGATTTTCGCGCGGTGGGCGGGGGGGGGGAGGTTGGCTCATGGTCGGTTTCTCCAAGTGCAGTCCCACATGTCAGTGAAGAGGCAAGCCGAAGCACGTTCCGTTTGCGTGAGCCGTGTGCAGGACCGAACGTGTGTGGGGTGCAATGCGACCGCGATAGGAGTGTTGTGAGTGTACCGCCTTTTTTCCTTTTAAACTAGGTGCTTCGCCCCCTCAAAAAAATTTGTTGCTTTGCGCGATCCATCGATACTACTACTAGTAATCCGGTAATCTCGACTAAAACGGCGCAGCCTGGTCTTTTCCCGCACGATATGCTGGGAGGTTGGCTTAGTTGGGTTTTTTAGGACGAGTAATGCTACACATACGTAATCCCAGTTACGTAATTAACATAATGTGAAACGTGTGAGCTATTGATTGTAGATTGGGGGGAGGGAGGGGCCCACCACCATGAAAATCAGGGTAGGTTCCCGTAGATGTAGAAAGATGTGAAATGTGTGAATGTGTAGTGGACGTACTATTGGAGTGCCTAAGATAATATGTGTATGTATAGACCCTATGTGTTTATGTTACTTCGCATGTTAGATTTATCTCGGTTCAATAAAAGCAGATTTGGTGATGATGGTGTGCCTGTCATCCTGCAATATAGGCCGTCTGATCTATATCTAACGGATAGGAAGGAAACTATGAAAATTTACCCGCACTCCTCTCCACATTTGCAGATAAGGCTTTCCCTCGTTCATCCTTTTCTCCCACAAGATCTTGATCTTCCGTGCAACGCACGGGCATCTTGCTAGCACTCCTACAATATGTATATTATTATGAAAGTACATATACACCTGCCGAGATTAATGCAAACAAGGCAGATTTTCATTACATTTCGAACTTTTATAGGACAGAAAAATAAAAGAAACCCCACGCTAAACCTATTCTACGACGGTGACCGACGTCCTCCATCTGCGATCTCTATGTATGGGGGCGGGGTTCAAGACCCGTGAAGTGAAGGTGCGGTCTCCGGCGAGGAAGAGTAGAACACGGGATACGGACCGGCCAGTTGGTACATCATGCCCTACTGCCTCCCATGGCCTACTCATCCTCGGAGGAGTCCCCGACCTCTGCGGTGCCGGACGTTGGACGGCGGCAAGTAGGACGCGTGGCTGATGGTGCTCCCGTCGTCGGCCGCCAGCGTGCCCACCGCTTGTGCGGTCACGTCCGCGTCCGGCTACGCCTACACCGCTATTGCATCGCGAGAGGCGACTTGAGTGAGGGCGGCGACCTTGAGCTTCATCCCCGAAGACAAGCTCTCTCGCAGAGCATTCGCACTTGTGGTCATGGTGGATGTGGTGCTAGGTAAGAGGATGATGCGCTATGGTGTGGAGGTTAGCTGGGCGTTGCCGCTTTAAGTAGCGCATTTCGGTGAGACCAAGCATCCGGGTGCGTCATTAAGTCACCGGAGTTGGTTCCTCGAGCACCGAGCCTCTTAACGACGACATACGAATGGACGTCATGAATGTGGGCAGCTGGCGCCGGCTAGGAACGCACTGCGCGACGGCGCGAGGGACGAGGGTTTTGGTGTGCCAGGGTAGTCAGCTGCGGTCGTGGCAACGTTGGAGATGCCCTTTGCTCACATGCGATCCCCGCATGTCATTGAAAAAGCAAGACGACCCGGCATGGTCTCAGGTCCAGAGGATGCAGTTGGCCATGCTACCCCACTCCGCGGACGCGTCGCGGCGCCCCGTGCATCCTTGACGAGCCGGGTGTTGGGGTGTGTTTGGATTGTGGCCAAAGTGCACCTTACCAAAATTTTGGTCATGACCCAAAGATTGGTCTTTGTTTGGATGGTTGCCATTTTTTGGCATGCCAATGAACTCTAGCCAACTCTAGTTCATTTTTCTTGCCAATGTCAGCCAAATCATGGGCAACCAATACCTCCACCAAAATTTTGGTCATGACCCAAAGATTGGTCTTTGTTTGGATGGTTGCCATTTCTTTGGCATGCCAATGAACTCTAGCCAACTCTAGTTCATTTTTCTTGCCAATGTCAGCCAAATCATGGGCAACCAATACCTCAACCAAAATTTTGGCTACCCAATGCTTTTATGGGGCAACCTTGGGCACAAACCAAACATACCGTTGGTTGTGCCACAGCACTAACGCCATCCTCGGCACACTGAAACTGGCCGTGTCTAGCTACGATATGAGTGTGTCGCTCACCGCGGTCGCCGTGTCCAGAGGCGGTGCTGGAGCTGCGCCCTGTTGTTGGCCCCAACGACCCACATGAACGGTTGTCGGTGGCGAGGAGGTCATGGGCCAGCTCCTCCATTGGACTAGTCTGCGCTACGTCGTCCTGACGGGTGTGCCCCACATGTCGGTTCCCCTGTTTTCCTAGCCATATTCGAGCGTCAGTGCTCCGCGTTGCGCATTAGGCCTTTCACTATGTAGGCCAAGCGAGACAACTTATTGTTTATTTGAGTCGTTCAAGTATAATCATGTGGCGTTTGCTTATTTCTCATTCCTCTCCAACCCTCTTCTCCATCGATCATGTCGCCCTCCAGTCGAGTCCATCCTCCCGCATGCCTCATTTGAACATTCCGCCGAGTATCATTCGCATGTACCCACCCTAGTCCTCTTTCAAAAGATCTCCGGACCCCGAGATGAAATCGAGAGGAAACGAGTGGGGGCACGTGATACCTAAGGCGGATTCAAAATTTTGAACCGGTGATCATAGCATCCGCAAATCATATATAAAGGGTATTCAATGTTCGTTTCGTTTTTGAACGTGCAATATACTCCCTCCTATCCTTTCTAGTTTACATATAAGTTTTATGTGTAGTCAAAGTATCTCTACTTTGATAAAAAAGGTATCAACATTCAACAACGCCCAATCAATATTGTTAGATTCGTACGTACTCCTAGATTTGTACTCGAGATGGTTTCCAATTTGACTATTGACAAGATTAATAGTACATGAGATGTATAATGTGAAAATTATATCATTGGAAACTCCTTTCACATAGGAATTTGACCGTATGCTTTGTGTAAGTTGCATGTCATATATTATTACTCTAACATTTGGTCAAAGTTAGCCTCGAAAAACGCATTAGACCCTGTATGCTTTGTGTAAGTTGCATGTCATATATTATTACTCTAACATTTGTGTAAGTTGCATGTCATATATTATTACTCTAGCATTTGGTCAAAGTAGTATAGTGGAAGTGGATCCTCTAACGTAGGTATCCCTGCCTTACCCTCCCTTTCGGTCACTTACTGGCGGACCCCATGCTTGCTAGGCCTCGCATGTCAGTTACTCAATGGGTTCGGCCACGTCAGGGGATCCTCATCCGTAGTATACTCCCTCTGTTTTTATTTACTCCGCATAAAACGGAGGGAGTGGTGGTATAATAAATGACGCGGGCGGCGGAGGGGGAGGGACATCGGTTTGCTCTCAACTGCGGTCCCACGAGCGAGCAAAAACGTAAGACGAAGCGCGTTCCATTCGGTGAGCGACATGGAGGGTCCAGCGTGCCGGGCTGCAACGCGAACATGACAAGAGCAATGTATAGTCAAACCGATTGACCGGTCGTCATCGGAACCACTATTCACACCAGAACCTTCGCTGCTCGGCCTACGCCAGCCACTGCCCTAAAACCACACCAAATCTCCAGCCCATTCCCCCACCTTTCGATCCCCTAGCCCGCATCAAGCGTCCCCTAGTTCGCCAGAAAGCCATGGTGCACCGCAAGATCACTTACTACAAGATGCTGACGCCGGAGCGCCGCACAGAAATCGCGGTGGCGGTCGGCGCCACAGACCTCCGTTCCCAAGCTCGCTTTGTGGCGGGCCAATCCCGAGTTCTCTGGAGCCAAGCTACGAGGAGGAGGGAGCCGATCCAATGTTCATGGCGAGGTCGCGGCGCAGAAGGCCCCCGATGGGTATGAGACGATGGACGTCGACTTTGTGCCGGCGTCCGAGTCCCCCATGGTGCAGGCGGACCAGCGGTTCAACATGGCGATACTAAAGGAGGACCGGGAGGCAAAGGCTCAACTCGACGCAGAGCGCGCGCATGCCGCTGCCATCGAGGCTCTCCTGTAGGCGGAACCGGATGTCATGGATGTGAACCGGGCGGCGGAGGCTCAACTTGAGACGGAGCGCGCGGATGCCGCTGCCATCGAGGCCCTCCTGTAGGCTGAACCGGACGTCCTGGACTTGAACCGAGTGGCAGAGGCTCCACTCAACGCAGATCGCGTGGATGCCGCTCTCATCGACGCCCTCCTGCAGGCGGAACCGGACGTCCTGGACTTGAACCGGGCGGCAGAGGCTCGACTCGACACAGAGCGCGCGGATGCCGCTGCCATCGAGGCCCTCCTATAGGCGGAACCGGACGTCGTCAACTTGAACCGGGCTGTGCTCTCGTCCGTGCAGAGCACCCGCACGCTCCGCTTGAACGAGTAGCTGGAGGCCGAGGACAAACACGGTGCGGAGACACATGTCGGTAGCGACGGCTGGTTCGCGCCGGCAGACAAAGACGACGAGGCTGTCTCTTTCCGCGAGTAGTGATAGTTTTTATTTATGTTGTTGTTTTTATGGATCTTTTGCTGTGTAAAAACATATATTTGTTATGCAAGTCGCCTGACTTGAGTCAGTCTACCATTTCTGGCGGTTGGATGAATATCCTACGTCTCCTAACCCTTCTTTCCTTCTTCCTCACCTCTTCTTCTTCCCCAACAGACCACCGCACGGGCCGTACGGATACTCCCCAACATGCGGTTGGATAAACATACTCTATGAACGAAAATTATGTGTCAGTGATAGGATGGCTGAGTTTGGTTTGTTCACATGTGATAGCACTTGTTCAGTGAGGGTGCGTTCCCTTGGTTGGGTTTGCGGCGTGCAGGAGCGACTGTGTGAGGGTGCGGTGCGACTGCGGCGTGCAGGAGCGACCGTGTGAGGGTGCGGTGCGACCGCGACAGCCGTGCGCAAGTGTACCTCCTTCTCATTTTGAAAAATTTAGGCAAGCTTGGCAAAAATGTGTGGCAAAGTTTGGCAATGCACGGCCTAGACCCAAACAGGATAAGTACGTATATAATAGGAGTACTAGTGTTAAAAAAGAAAGGCGGGGTTTTCCTTCACGGGATTTAATCGATACAAATCCTCATTTCACGTGCCAATTAATGTGTATTTTTTCTCCAAAGAAGAAAGAGCTAATCATCTCACTCCTCATCGCTTGATTAATGCAGCGCCATGCAAACCAACCTTCTCACTTCTGCATGCATGCATGTCGTCTCTCTCTCCCCTGTCCATCTCTCTACACGCATGCGCCTCTCGCTCTCTCTCCTGTTTCTGCATGCAGGCAGCTCTCTCTGCCTTGGGAAGATGCAAAGCACATGGGAAAGAGAGATGGGATTACTGCAGGCACGCATGCGGTGGAAAGGGATGGAGGGCCCGGTTGGAAAGAGCAGCGAAAAAATGCCAATGCACAGAGCATTGCCGGGAAAATGAAATCTTCCTAGACGCAGACAAAAAAGGACCAGAGGGAGTACTACTAGGAGTACTACTGCGGTGAGATGGTTTCTCGAAGAAGACAATGGAGAAGCGGAGTCAGCAAAGAGTGAAATGATGGTTGCTTCGTCCGTGCTTTTGTGATTTGACACCTCACTGCTTTGTGATTTGTGATAGAAGGGACAGGGGAGTAGACTCTGTGCTCTATATTGTACTACATGCGTCCAAGCATGGGAGAAAGAGGAGAGACGTTGCATTTTTCTATTCCTTCAATCAATCAATCAGGGAGCTTCGGTTCCATCTTTTTGGCTTTGGCAACACCGTCCACAATGGTTCCCACGATGCCAAAGCTATTCTCACATTTGGCTACACATTGTGGATGCCCTTAACCATACCACTTGGTTTTGCTCCTGTGTGCTATCTATACAAATCTCAATTATATTGATCTAAAAAATTATAGAATCAAGATTAGTAAAAAGGAGGTGATTTTGCCACGCGGATGGCGGGGGAGGTTTCTTATTTGAGCAATGCTACAACCACGTAATGGTTTACATAAAGTTACGAACTTATATGATGTGGGACTATTTGATTGGATTAAAGGAGAGGATTAGGCCCACCCCACCTGAAAATCAGGGGGGCATATATAGATTAGATGGAAAGTATACATAGCAGCTACGTAGCCCTTTGTAAGTCTAGGATTAGGCTTCTTATTTTCGGAGGATGTTGTCCTGGCGGTTTACTAACATGCGGTCCCACGTGTCAGTGCTTTACCAAGCCGATCCGTGTCCCACATGAGGCAGAACAATGGCAGAAGCAACACATGGTTAAGTTGAAGAAGATGAGGGAGAAGAGGATTCAGCAACGAGTGAAATGATGGTTGCTTCGTCCCTCCAACTTAACTGCAGGAAAGGTGCAGCTTTGTGATTTGACGCCTCATTGCTCATTACTACGCCTGCGCCATGACTGGGGTGCTTCACCCCGGCTGCTCTGCACTGTATTCCGGTATGGCACGTGGACCCGGTAGCTTGATGTCCCACATGTCGGCGAAAGGGACTAGAAGATTTATGAAACCGAGCGCTCCACTCTTACGACGGAGGAGTAGACGACACGACGGCCCAATGAACTGTCACTTGTACTGTATAGTACTATAGTTTTGCTGTTTCGCACGATCCATCGATACAAACCCGATTAAACAGGAAAGGGTGGGATTTTTCCCGTGCGGTAGATGATACTGGCCATACATTTCAAAGGCAATTTTAATGTATGCAAACTGAATAATTATAAGTAACAATATGATATCTAGTAAAACTAAAAACACATATGATTTATTATGTTAGAGTGTAGTAGTAGTGTTGTATTGCATACTGTAGTTGTTAGATGTAACATGCGAGAACGTGTAGAGATGTAGTTTTGGAGGGCCTACAGAGAGAAAAGCGTAATACGGTCACCGAACTTCAGAATAAGCTGATTACGGTCACTATATACGTTTTGCGGTGATTATACGGTCACTTGCTCACAGTTCAGCATCGGATTGCACTCTGTTGACCGGCCAAATAGTCTGCGTGGCGCCATGTTGACTAGTTAAATTGACTACGTTCCTTGTGGGTCCCACCTGTCAGTTCGCATAGGCAAAAGGTCAGATAAACACAAATTTACGCAGGCGCGACTAGGCTCCATCCCGTGCGCGGGAATCACCTGGTTGTGTATGTGTTTGTCAGGGCCTGATGTGTGCGCATGCACGTGTAGGTTGAGCACTTGAGCGTGAGAGTGTGTGATGGTCGTGTGGTGTACTGGTGTGTGCATGCATGCGTGCGTGTGTGCGTGTGAGTGTTGCGTGCGTGCGTGGCTGCGTGTGTACGTGTGAGTGTTGCGTGCATGCGTGGGTGCATGTGTTTGTGTGTGTTGCATGGATGCAGTTCGTGTGCATGCGTGCGTGTGTGTGTATAATCACTACGCCTGCTCCTGTGTGCTAAAACAGACAGCTCAGCATACCAATACAAGGCCACCTTATCCGCTGTGCCCACGGTCATGACTTCGAACCACCATCCAAATATTTTTTTGTTGTTTGTTTTCATTCTTACTAGCAAGATGCCCGTGCGTTGCATGTTACATCAAGATGCATTTGTATGACTTGTTTATCTTGTGAGAGAAAAGGATGAACGAGGGAAGGCCTTATTTGCAAATGTGGAGAGGTGTGTGGGTACCTTTTTGCAAAATTGCCATAGTTTCTTTCTACGTCAGATATAAATCAGACGGCCTATATTGCAGGATGGCAGGCACACCATCATCACCAACTCTGTTTTTTATAAGAGTGTATTTTATGTATTTTATAAGAGTGTAGACGTAGAGTAGATACAAGTCGACAGGTGGGCACGATGGTAGTGAGATAATGTGATGCAACACTAGAGGTGCCACATGGAGCGTTTAACTGGTCAACTAGTCATGTCATGAGCAAATACAGAGTTGTACGGTGAGCCCGTGACTGTATAATAACCACCAAACGTAAATAGTGACCGTAATTAGTGGATTCTGAATGAAGGAAATATGCCCTAGAGGCAATAATAAAGTTATTATTTATTTCCTTATATCATAATAAATGTTTATTATTCATGCTAGAATTGTATTAACCGGAAACATAATACATGTGTGAATACATAGACCAACAGAGTGTCACTAGTATGCCTCTACTTGACTAGCTCGTTAATCAAAGATGGTTATGTTTCCTAACCATGAACAAAGAGTTGTTATTTGATTAACGAGGTCACATCATTAGTTGAATGATCTGATTGACATGACCCATTCCATTAGCTTAGCACCCGATCGTTTAGTATGTTGCTATTGCTTTTTTTCATGACTTATACATGTTCCTATGACTATGAGATTATGCAACTCCCGTTTGCCGGAGGAACACTTTGGGTACTACCAAACGTCACAACGTAACTGGGTGATTATAAAGGAGTACTACAGGTGGCTCCAAAGGTAGATGTTGGGTTGGTGTATTTCGAGATTAGGATTTGTCACTCCGATTGTCGGAGAGGTATCTCTGGGCCCTCTCGGTAATGCACATCACTTAAGCCTTGCAAGCATTGCAACTAATGAGTTAGTTGCGGGATGATGTATTACGGAACGAGTAAAGAGACTTGCCGGTAACGAGATTGAACTAGGTATCGGATACCGACGATCGAATCTCGGGCAAGTAACATACCGATGACAAAGGGAACAACGTATGTTGTTATGCGGTCTGACCGATAAAGATCTTCGTAGAATATGTAGGAGCCAATATGGGCATCCAGGTCCCGCTATTGGTTATTGACCGGAGACGTGTCTCGGTCATGTCTACATTGTTCTCGAACCGTAGGGTCCGCACGCTTAAGGTTTCGATGACAGTTATATTATGAGTTTATGAGTTTTGATGTACCGAAGGAGTTCGGAGTCCCGGATGAGATCGGGGACATGACGAGGAGTCTCGAAATGGTCAAGACGTCAAGATTGATATATTGGAAGCCTATGTTTGGACATCGGAAGTGTTCCGGGTGAAATCGGGATTTTACCAGATTACCGGGAGGGTTACCGGAACCCCCCGGGAGCCAAATGGGCCAACATGGGCCTTAGTGGAAAGGTGAGATGGCAGCCCACATAGGGCTGCGCCTCCCCCCCTCTCCCTAGTCCTATTAGGACTAGGAGAGGGGCCGGCCACCTCTCTCTTTCACTTCCCACTTGAGGAAACCTAGTTGGACTAGGATTGGAGGGGGGAGTCCTACTCCCGGTAGGAGTAGGACTCCTCCTGCGCCTCCCACCTTGGCCGGCCGGCTCTTCCTCCTCCATCCTTTATATACGGGGGCAGGGGACACCCCAAGACACACAAGTTGATCCTTGAGATCGTTCCTTAGCCGTGTGCGGTGCCCCCTGCCACCAAATTCCACCTCGGTCATATCGTTGTAGAGCTTAGGCGAAGCCCTGCGTCGGTAGTACATCAAGATCGTCACCATGCCGTCGTGCTGACGGAACTCTTCCTCGACGCTTTGCTGGATCGGAGCCCGAGGATCGTCATCGAGCTGAACGTGTGCTAAGAACTCGGAGGTGCCGGAGTAACGGTGCTTGGATCGGTCGGATCGGGAAGAAGACGTACGACTACTTCCTCTACATTGTGTGATCGCTTCTGCAGTCGGTCTGCGTTGGTACGTAGACAATACTCTCCCCCTCGTTGCTATGCATCACCATGATCTTGCGTGTGCATAGGAAAATTTTCGAAATTACTACGTTCCCCATCAGTGGCATCCGAGCCTAGGTTTTTATGGTTTGATGTTATTTGCACGAGTAGAACACAAGTGAGTTGTGGGCGATACAAGTCATACTGCCTACCAGCATGTCATACTTTGGTTCGGCGGTATTGTTGGACGAGACGATCCGGACCAACCTTACGCATACTCTTACGCGAGACCGGTTCCCTCGACGTGCTTTGCACATAGATGGCTTGCGGAAGACAGACTCTCCAACTTTAGTTGAACCAAGTGTGGCTACGCCCGGTCCTTGAGAAGGTTAAAACGGAGTCTATTTGACGAACTATCGTTGTGGTTTTGTTGCGTAGGTGAGATGAGTTCTTACTTAAGCCCGTAGCAGCCACGTAAAACTTGCAACAACAAAGTAGAGGACGTCTAACTTGTTTTTGCAGGGCATGTTGCGATGTGATATGGTCAAGGCATGATGCTGATTTTATTGTATGAGATGATCATGTTTTGTAACCGAGTTATCGGCAACTGGCAGGAGCCATATGGTTGTCGCTTTATTGTATGCAATGCAATCGCGATGTAATGCTTTACTTTATTACTAAGCGGTAGTGATAGTCGTGGAAGCATAAGATTGGCGAGACGACAACGATGCTACGATGGAGATCAAGGTGTCGCGCCGGTGACGATGGTGATCATGACGGTGCTTCGGAGATGGAGATCACAAAGCACAAGATGATGATGGCCATATGATATCACTTATATTGATTGCATGTGATGTTTATCCTTTTATGCATCTTATCTTGCTTTGATTGACGGTAGCATTATAAGATGATCTCTCACTAAATTATCAAGAAGTGTTCTCCCTGAGTATGCACCGTTGCAAAAGTTCTTCGTGCTGAGACACCACGTGATGATCGGGTGTGATAGGCTCTATGTTCAAATACAACGGGTGCAAAACAGTTGCACACGCGGAATACTCAGGTTATACTTGACGAGCCAAGCATATACAGATATGGCCTCGGAACACGGAGACCGAAAGGTCGAGCGTGAATCATATAGTAGATATGATCAACATAATAATGTTCACCATTGAAAACTACTCCATCTCACGTGATGATCGGTTATGGTTTAGTTGATTTGGATCACGTGATCACTTAGAGGATTAGAGGGATATCTATCTAAGTGGGAGTTCTTAAGTAATATGATTAATTGAACTTAAATTTATCATGAACTTAGTTCTGGTAGTATTTTGCAAATTATGTTGTAGACCAATAGCTCGCGTTGTTGCTTCCTTGTGTTTATTTTTGATATGTTCCTAGAGAAAATTGTGTTGAAAGATGTTAGTAGCAATGATGTGGATTGGATCCGTGATCTGAGGTTTATCCTCATTGCTGCACAGAAGAATTATGTCCTTGATGCACCGCTAGGTGACAGACCTATTGCAGGAGCAGATGCAGACGTTATGAACATTTGGCTAGCTCAATATGATGACTACTTGATAGTTTAAGTGCACCATGCTTAATGGCTTAGAATCGGGACTTCAAAGATGTTTTGAACATCATGGACCATATGAGATGTTCCAGGAGTTGAAGTTAATATTTCAAGCAAATACCCGAGTTGAGAGATATGAAGTCTCCAACAAGTTCTATAGCTAAAAGATGGAGGAGAATCGCTCAACTAGTGAGCATGTGCTCAGATTGTCTGGGTACTACAATCGCTTGAATCAAGTGGGAGTTAATGTTCCAGATAAGATAGTGATTGACAGAATTCTCTAGTCACCATCACTAAGTTAGTAGAACTTCGTGATGAACTATAATATGCAAGGGATAACGGAGACAACTCCCAAGCTCTTCGTGATGCTGAAATCAACGAAGGTAGAAATCAAAGAAAAAAACATCAAGTGTTGATGGTTGACAAGACCACTAGTTTCAAGAAAAAGGGCAAAGGAAAGAAGGGGAACTTCAAGAAGAACGGCAAGCAAGTTGCTGCTCAAGTGAAGAAGCCCAAGTCTGATCCTAAGCCTGAGACTAAGTGCTTCTACTGCAAAGGGACTGGTCACTGGAAGCGGAACTACCCCAAGTGATTGGCGGATAAGAAGGATGGCAAAGTGAACATAAGTATATTTGATATACATGTTATTGATGTGTACTTTACTAGTGTTTATAGCAAACCCTCGGTATTTGATACTAGTTCAGTTGCTAAGATTAGTAACTCGAAACGGGAGTTGCAGAATAAACAGAGACTAGTTAAGGGTAAAGTGACGATGTGTGTTGGAAGTGGTTCCAAGATTGATATGATCATCATCGCACACTCCCCATAATTTCGGGATTAGTGTAGAACCTAAATAAGTGTTATTTGGCGTTTGCGTTGAGCATGAATATGATTTGATCATGTTTATTGTAATACGGTTATTCATTTAAGTAAGAGAATAAATTGTTGTTCTGTTTACATGAATAAAACCTTATATGGTTACACACCCAATGAAAATAGTTCGTTGGATCTCGATCATAGTGATACACATAATCATAATATTGAAACCACAAGATGCAAAGTTAATAATGATAGTGCAACTTATTAGTAGCATTGCCGTTTAGGTCATATTGGTGTAAAGCGCATGAAGAAACTCCATGCTGATGGGCTTTTGGAATCACTTGATTATGAATCAGTTGATGCTTGCGAACCATGCCTCATGGGCAAGATGACTAAGACTCTGTTCTTCGGAACAATGGAGCGAGCAACAGATTTGTTGGAAATCATACATACTGATGTATGTGGTCCGATGAATATTGAGGCTCGCGACAGGTATCATTATTTTCTGATCTTCACAGATGATTTGAGCAGATATGAGTATATCTACTTGATGAAACATAAGTCTGAAACATTTGAAAAGTTCAAAGAATTTCAGAGTGAAGTGAAAAATCATCGTAACAAGAAAATAAAGTTTCTATGATCTGATCGTAGAGAAAAGTATTTGAGTTACGAGTTTGGCCTTCAGTTAAAAACAATGTGAAATAGTTTCACTACTCACGCCACCTGGAACACCACAGCATAATGGTGTGTCCGAATGTCATAACCGTACTTTATTGGATATAGTGCAATCTATGATGTCTTTTACCGATTTACCACTATTGTTTTTGGGGTCATGCATTAGAGACAGCTGCATTCACGTTAAAAAAGGGGCACCATCTATATCCGTCGAGACGACGCCTTATGAACTATGGTTTGGCAAGAAACCAAAGTTGTCGTTTCTTAAAGTTTGGGGTTGCGATGCTTATATGAAAAAGTTTCATCCCGATAAGCTCAAAACTCAAATCGGAGAAGTGCATCTTCATAGGATATCCAAAGGAAACTATTGGATACACCTTCTATCACAGATCCGAAGGCAAGACTTTTGTTGCTAAATTCGGAAACTTTCTGGAGAAGGAGTTTCTCTCGAAAGAAGTGAGTGGGAAGAAAGTAGAACTTGATAAGGTAATTGTACCTTCTCCCTTATTGGAAAGTAGTTCATCACAGAAATCTGTTCCTGTGACTACTACACCAATTAGTGAGGAAGCTAATGATGATGATCATGTAACTTCAGATCAAGTTACTACCGAATCTCGTAGGTAAACCAGAGTGAGAACCGCACCAGAGTGGTACGGTAATCCTGTTCTGGAGGTCATGTTACTTGACCATGACGAGCCTACGAACTATGAAGAAGCGATGGTGAGCCCAGATTCCGCAAAGTGGCTTGAAGCCATGAAATCTGAGATGGGATCCATGTATGAGAACAAAGTTTGGACTTTGGTTGACTTGCCCATTGATCGGCAAGCCATAGAAAATAAATGGATCTTCAAGAGGAAGACGGACGCTGATAGTAGTGTTACTATCTACAAAGCTAGAATTGTCGCAAAAGGTTTTCGACAAGTTCAAGGTGTTGACTACGATGAGATTTTCTCACTCGTATCTATGCTTAAGTCTGTCCGAATCATGTTAGCAATTGCCGCATTTTATGAAATCTGGCAAAGGGATAAACAAAACTGCATTCCTTAATGGATTTGCTAAAGAAGAGTTGTATACGATGCAAATAGAAGGTTTTGTCGATCCTAAAGGTGTTAACTAAATATGCAAGCTCCAGCGATCTATCTGTGGACTGGTGCAAACATCTCGGAGTTGGAATATACGCTTTGATGAGTTGATCAAAGCATATAGTTTTATACAGACTTGCGGTGAAGCCTGTATTTACGAGAAAGTGAGTGGGAGCACTACGGCATTTCTGAATGACATATTGTTGATCGGAAATAATGTAGAATTATTCTGTAAAGCATAAAAGGAGTGTTTGAAAGGAGTTTTTCATAGAAAGACTTCGGTAAAGCTGCTTACATATTGAGCTTCAAAATCTATAGAGATAGATCAAGACGCTTGATAAGTTTTTCAATAAGTACATACCTTGACAAGATTTTGAAGTAGTTCAAAATGGAACAGTCAAAGAAAAAGTTTCTTGCCTGTGTTACAAGGTGTGAAGTTGAGTAAAGACTCAAAGCCCGACCACGGCAGAAGATAGAAAGAGAATGAAAGTCATTTCCTATGCCTCATTCATAGGTTCTATAAAGTATGCCATGCTGTGTACCAGATGTATTGTATACCCTGCACTGATTTGGCAAGGGAGTACAATAGTGATCTAGGAGTAGATCACTGGACAGCGGTCAGAATTATCCTTAGTGAAATAAGGATATATTTCTCGATTATGGACGTGACAAAAAGGTTCGTCATAAAGGGTTACGTCGATGCAAGTTTTTTGACACTAATCCAGATGAATCTAAAGTCTCAATCTGGACACATATTGAAAGTGGGAGCAATTAGCTAGAGTAGCTCCATGCAGAGCATTATAGACATAGAATTTTGCAAAATACTTACGGATCTGAATGTGACAGACCCGTTGACTAAAATTATCTCACAAAGCAAAACATGATCACACCTTAGTACTCTTTGGGTGTTAATCACATAGAGATGTGAACTAGATTACTGACTCTAGTAAACCCTTTGAGTGTTGGTCACATGACGATGTGAACTATGGGTGTTAATCACATGGTGATGTGAACTATTGCTGCTAAATCACATGGCAATGTGAACTAGATTATTGACTCTAGTGCAAGTGGGAGACTGAAGGAAATATGCGCTAGAGGCAATAATAAAGTTATTATTTATTTCCTTATATCATGATAAATGTTTATTCATGCTAGAATTGTATTAACCGGAAACATAATACATGTGTGAATACATAGACCAACAGAGTGTCACTAGTATGCCTCTACTTGACTAGCTCGTTAATCAAAGATGGTTATGTTTCCTAACCATGAACAAAGAGTTGTTATTTGATTAACGAGGTCACATCATTAGTTGAATGATCTGATTGACATGACCCATTCCATTAGCTTAGCACCCGATCGTTTAGTATGTTGCTATTGCTTTTCTTCATGACTTATACATGTTCCTATGACTATGAGATTATGCAACTCCCGTTTGCTGGAGGAACACTTTGGGTACTACCAAACGTCACAACGTAACTGGGTGATTATAAAGGAGTACTACAGGTGGCTCCAAAGGTAGATGTTGGGTTGGCATATTTCGAGATTAGGATTTGTCACTCCGATTGTCGGAGAGGTATCTCTGGGCCCTCTCGGTAATGCACATCACTTAAGCCTTGCAAGCATTGCAACTAATGAGTTAGTTGCGGGATGATGTATTACGGAACGAGTAAAGAGACTTGCCGGTAACGAGATTGAACTAGGTATCGGATACCAACGATCGATTCTCGGGCAAGTAACATACCGATGACAAAGGGAACAACGTATGTTGTTATGCGGTCTGACCGATAAAGATCTTCATAGAATATGTAGGAGCCAATATGGGCATTCCAGGTCCCGCTATTGGTTATTGACCGGAGACGTGTCTCGGTCATGTCTACATTGTTCTTGAACCATAGGGTCCGCACGCTTAAGGTTTCGATGATAGTTATATTATGAGTTTATGAGTTTTGATGTACCGAAGGAGTTCGGAGTCCCGGATGAGATCAGGGACATGACGAGGAGTCTCGAAATGGTCAAGATGTAAAGATTGATATATTGGAAGCCTATGTTTGGACATCGGAAGTGTTCCGGGTGAAATCGGGATTTTACCGGATTACCGGGAGGGTTACCGGAACCCCCCGGGAGCCAAATGGGCCAACATGGGCCTTAGTGGAAAGGTGAGATGGCAGCCCACATAGGGCTGCGCCTCCCCCCCTCTCCCTAGTCCTATTAGGACTAGGAGAGGGGCCGGCCACCTCTCTCTTTCACTTCCCACTTGAGGAAACCTAGTTGGACTAGGATTGGAGGGGGGAGTCCTACTCCCGGTAGGAGTAGGACTCCTCCTGCGCCTCCCACCTTGGCCGGCCGGCTCCTCCTCCTCCATCCTTTATATACGGGGGCAGCGGACACCCCAAGACACACAAGTTGATCCTTGAGATCGTTCCTTAGCCGTGTGCGGTGCCCCCTGCCACCAAATTCCACCTCGGTCATATCGTTGTAGAGCTTAGGCGAAGCCCTGCGTCGGTAGTACATCAAGATCGTCACCACGCCGTCATGCTGACGGAACTCTTCCTCGACGCTTTGCTGGATCGGAGCCCGAGGATCGTCATCGAGCTGAACGTGTGCTAAGAACTCGGAGGTGCCGGAGTAACGGTGCTTGGATCGGTCGGATCGGGAAGAAGACGTACGACTACTTCCTCTACATTGTGTGATCGCTTCCGCAGTCGGTCTGCGTTGGTACGTAGACAATACTCTCCCCCTCGTTGCTATGCATCACCATGATCTTGCGTGTGCGTAGGAAAATTTTCGAAATTACTACGTTCCCCATCACTGAAGTCCAATGTACGTATCGTGCTTTCGCTTCAAATACAATGATCGTCATTGCATATATCACGAGAGAAAGATGAAACATGCATGAATTTTCTGGGGGCTTACTTTTAGAGGACCTGGAGATAGTTTTGTGTGCATACGTGAAAGGGGCATACATGGGGGTATGCGATGGAGAGAGAGATGCTCTTCGTTTCTCTTTATTATGACTAACTTTGTATATAGTATAAAAATATACAAATTCACAGTGCGGAATAAATATCATTGTGGGCACCATGCAATGCAAATTAGCGTCCGTACTCCTCCATATAACTTTGTAATGTTGTATATATGTAGAAACTCTAAAATAATTTTTTGGCCACACTTTATTCAAAAGGAATGTTGTATGCGAAATAAATGTGAAGAGAGGGCTTTTTAGATCAATGGGGTACGTGATGTAACATGTGTGAATGTGTAGTTGATGCATTTGGCTGGGCCTAGAGAGGTATGTGTGTGTATTATGTATTCGAGAGAGGCATGGATAGAGGGGCCGACGGGGGGCGTGGGAGAGATAGCACGAGAAATGAGAGTGGTCTAGAGAGAGAGAGACGAATATGATGTCACGACAAGAGATTCCATTCCCTTGAGTGTGTATATGCAAGGGGGAGGGAATAGAGGCACCAGGAGAAATTTTCTGTGTGTGTGGTGTTTGTGTTGGTATGTGTGGGTGTGAGAAGATAATGAGACGTGGGGGGCAGAGGGTGTGTCACCGCGTGAGGTCCGGTGGGTCGCAGTGAGGCCCTTCGTTCGGTTCCATCCTGCGCCACATTGGTCGGCCCGTGACGCATATAGGAAGACCCATGGATGACTAGTCGTACAAGACAAAGATAGCAAAATTGTGAAGGACTCTGTGTCCACTGACATAGCTGGCTAGGATTTGTAACCCTAGGTTCTCGGACTAAGGTAACCCCTTTATGTCTGATATTACTATTCATCCAACCTAACTTTAAGGGGCATCCTACAGAATGCTCTGCTAGAATCATACTCGTCGATTAGGAAGAGAGGTGTGAGACAATGCGTGAGAGATAGGCATAAAGATAATGTGCGTACATGAGACACGTAGGCAGGTCCATGTATATAGAAAGGGTCGATGAGGATTGTGCGTGTGTATGTTTGCGAGAGGAAGAGTGCTTGTGATAAAGGTTAGTGGAAATAGTTGTAAATGGTTACAAGAGGGAGGGAGGGTTATATATAGAGCATGTGTGCGAGAAAGACACCTCGGGAGAGAGTGTGTGAGCATGTGTGAGAGACCACCGATGGAGAGTGAAACTACACGTAAAAGACTGCTCTACACATTGATTAAAGATATAAATTGTATCCAAATATTAGGATGGGATCATGATATTTGCAATTCGCGTAAGGACCGGTCATTGGTCCATCAGACATCTAGATTCTATTGAATTTGAGCATGTCTATGTTATTATTCGACACAATTGATCCACATAGTTAGTATTTTGAACTCCAGACAATGCATCGCTTTAGCAATCGAATATAAACGTGAGTATAGTTCGTGTTGTGTGTGTAAAGCACATTATACATACGAAAGTTACACAATGGACATTATAAATAGCTACCTATGAACTAGCATACATTTGAATTCAACTTAAGGTGGTTTAAAAAATCGAATTCAACATGAAGTCCATTCAATTATTTGAATTTGATATCATGGCATTTGTAAACCATACCTAAATTATGGGGGCACCAATCTTTGCTCTGATTTTGTACATAATAGCATATGTAGTCGTGTACAAATGTAGCGACCCGACCTGAATGGATCAAGTCTCTGTGCTTAAGTGTCATCCCTGGATCGGTATGCTGACACACACAGTACTCGAGGATTTATAACAGAGGTAAATCACATGTATAAGTAACATAAGATACTAATACCTCAATCCAAAATGGCGGAAGTAACAAGGTTGTGGATTGCCATCAACACCAACGGCAAAGTTGAGTGTAGAAATCGTAACCCTAATGTATCACTCACACGTCCTAAGATAATCCTGCAACATGAGACGTTGCAGCCACAAAGGGTCAGTACATTGAATGTACTGGCAAATTCACACCATAGAGAAATGATGAACAATGGCTATCACTACATGCATATATGGCTGGTGGAAAAGCTCTATGGTTATAAACTTTTTGCGAAAAGCCAATTTTTCCCTACTGCAAAGGAATAAATTTTATTTAACTATCATGGTGGTTGTTAAACATTGAGAATGGTTGACAGCATTCTCAATCCCAATTAAGCATCATCATTAAAACCCAATAAATTATTTAAGTAACATGATGAGATCAACAGGATAATCCAAGTACTAGATACTCAAGACGTCCATAACCGGGGACACGGCTAATCATGATTAGTTTATACACTCTGCAGAGGTTTGCGCACTTTTCCCCACAAGACTCGATCTCCTCCGTTGGGATTCTCGCACTACATGATGTTTGAGAAACGAATGACCGAGACATAGTCTTTCAGAAGCGCTAGCACCTTATGATGGATAGACCGTTACACCTACTTTCCCCTACATCTGCTAGTCTACCCTATAAGAGTTCGCACGACTTAATCAACTATGCTAGAGCCCATAATAGCTTGTGGCTACACACGGAAGTTTCTAGTATGAAAAATCTCATGATCCCTTTGGGCCTGGGTGGCGGTCCATAAAAAACAGGCAATCCTGGTCTACCCAGGTGCCTAGACAGGCAATCCTGGAATACCCAGGTGCCTCAATCCACCCAGATGTGTGTTTAAGTTGCCACCTTAAGTAAACCATTACTTAACAATATCACATCTATCATGAATACTCTCAAACCCAATCCACGTCTACGAGCATAGCATGGCAATATAAGCATAACATAATAGTAACCCCCAAGGTTTGAATGCAGGGCAATAGGGTTCTACCTCATCAACTACTTCCCAGTACCCACATGTTATCAAACCTACTGATGCAATGTTTGAGGGTGAAACTATTGCATAAAACTGGGTATGAAAGGGATATGATCAAAGTGTGAACTTGCCTGCAATGTTAATGAAGATGATTCGCACTCAAAACTCTTGATAGTTCTACTCGTCACACTCCGGTCAATCTATCGTAAGCAAGCAATAGTAACCACCCATAAGCAATCACTCAAAAGATCAGAAAGATCGAAGAAGATGATTCGGAAAACATCAAACCAAGCAAATAACTCTTGCAACATAAAACAATTTCTAACAGTACCAAAATTATATGAATTTGGCCTTACCAGAAAGTTTAGGTCAAGAGCTTCGATTTGCAAAAAGAATCAACTCAAACGGAGCTACGAAACTCAAGTTATGATCAAACAAAGTTTAAATCTAAATCTGATCTAATTCAAATTTAAAACTTTCAAAACATGTTTGAGTTGGATTAATGGATAAAGGAGTTCGTAACGCAGTAGTGGGCGTTGGTTTCATCGAATTCCGACTATCGAGCAAAAAGTTATGAGCGTTGCAAGATCACGGACTAATCTGTAAAACAAATTATCACAGATAGGTCCCTGGCCGGAACTAAAGCAGAAAAAAAAATCTATCGCGCGAACGCTCGCTAAGAGAACCTTAATGAACGAATCTGTTTGCTGAGAAGACCTAACGAGCGAACGTTTACTAACTAACTAGTTTAAAAGAAAAACCTTTTTTTTAAACGGAAAACCAAAAAAACCTAAATAAAAACTGGCGAACCGGGGCGGTTATTACCGGTCCACGCGGGTCAACGATGACGGCGGCTTCCCGCGGCGGCTGTCTTCGACGGCAGCGGTGTGGCTAGCAGCGGCGAGGCGCGGGCGGCGGCAGCTAGGTGAGGCGGCGGTGGCGGAGCGCGGCGACGAGTGCGGCGGAGGCGATGGCAGCAGGCGGTGCGGGCGGCGGCACTAGCACGCGGCGGCGCAGGCGAGCAGTGACGCGGGCGACGAAGCAAGGCGGCGGCGGCGCGGATCGGTCGCGGGATCTGCGGCGGCGGCGCAACGTGAGAGGAGGCGAGGCGACGCGTGAAAAGAGAGAGAGGGGCCCGGGGCTCCGGATTTATAGGAGGGAGGAGAGAGGCGGCGAGGGGAGTCCGGGCACGGTACGGACGTCGAGGCGGCGGCGGTCGCGGCATCGCTCGGGACTCTGTCCGGAGCTGGAGGGCGAGGCGGACGGGTCGGTTGGGCTGGGCCTGGCCTAGCTGGCTAGCTGGGCCGGCCCAGTCGGCGAGGGAAACTTCTTTTTTAAAAAAAATAAACACATTTTTTCAGAGAACTAAAATAATAAAAACAAAATAACTAAAAATATTATATAGGCATATAATATACCAAAATTTACAGAAAAATATTTTCTACAACATGGACATTTTTATCATGCCAAATAAAATCCACACAAATTTAGATAAATCAAAGAGTGCTACTGGTCTATTAAAATTCAACAAAAATCATTCTAAAAATACCAAAATGATTTCAAATTAATTTTTTTCTCCAATTTTCTAATGTAGGGAATCATGTTACCCTATTTTCCATATATTTTATTTTTGGAGAAAAATAATTTGAATAAAACTCAAATAAATCCAAATTGAAAATTAATTCCAAAAGGACTTTGAAATTGATCCTTTGAAACTCCCAACTCATATTTCATATAATTTGAAGAAGTTATTTTATCTTCGCTTGTGAAAATCATTGAGTTGCTTGAAGTTTTTGAATTAAAAATATTTCCAAATGAAATTCAAATCTTTTCAAAACCCTTTTCATTTATTTAAATTGAAGAAGTCATGTCATCTTCTCTCGAGGGTTTTGTATTTGAAAAGAATTTGAATTCACGGAGATCAAAATGCAAAAGGTGAAAGTTTGGGAAAGTCCTTTTATTCCCTCTCATTTAACTTTCAAAAAGTTTCGAATTTCACTCAATCAATCACACAACAATCAAACAAACAATCAATCTATCTATTTATTATAACATTCCAAAATTTAGAATTTTGGGATGTTACAAACCTACCACCCTTAAAATGAATCTCGTCCTCGAGATTCGGAGAGGCTAGCAAGAAAAAGGTTAGGGTTTGGGGGTCTCCTCAAAATCCATCAATCATCACCGGGGTCTGGGGTGCTACCACCCTTAGAAGCATGGTTACTGTTCCATCAAAACTCATATACTCCATCCTTATTCTTGACAGTGTCGGTCTTCTCAGATCCTCGAGAAAATTCCTTCTCTGAGCTCCTCCGGTAGTGGCATAACCCTTTCCTCAATTCTTCTGTCCTTTCCTTTTGGTAAGGTTATTCCGAGATTGGGTCTTCTTAGCTAACGGGTCTGGCACCAAAACTAAACAACTATCGATATCTCATGGTGGTCAACAATTTATGGTTTCTCCTGCAGGAAATGGGTCTGGGTTGAACCTCACCGTATACCCTACGGTTGGCAAAGCTGCCTTGTACAAGGGAAAATACCTATACCATTATAAGGCTTAAACAAGGTTTTGATCGTCGGCACTCTACTATAGTTAAGTCACTCAGATTTACCATCCCATATATCAAGGCGAATAATAAGAGTAAGTCAGTATGGTGATCAATCCATCCCGCACCCAAATCATAACCATGTATACGGTTTAGCGAATCTCGCATTCTAACACTCGGTCATCCTCACAAGCATTGCAGAATTTCTCTTGTCCATGAATTGCGTTCGGAATAATCCATTGATTCTACAAACCAAACAAACATCTATCGTTCCTTCACAACACTTAGGTTTTGCATTACTCCTATAAAATCGTCTGCCAATAAACGTCGTATCTTCCTCCAGGGTTTTTCCTTCAGCAAGAATGTGCTTGCTTCTTGGCAGGTCCTGGGGCATGTGGGTTATGGCCCATCTCATCACCTGTAGTCCTTGAACTTATCATCGGGCAACTGATCATTATTCCAACTTCCAACTTCCTAGTATTCTTAAATCCATCCAATTGTACTGTCTTCCTTCCTTCTATTGGCACCAAACTAGGACATGATTACTTAGACTCATCATGGAGTTTCCATTGATCCATATTTCTGGCATCATACCTCCTTTATATCCAATAGTAATTTATCTCTTGATCCTCATGGGATATCCCTCATACCGAAATAAAAACTTATACTTATGAAGTCCATATTCCACTTCTTGGAACATCATTATCCTTTCCAGCATCAAGCGTCCTTACAGGGGGAATATTGGCCACCTCTGCGTGGCACTTCTTCAACTGGGAAACGTGAAACACATCATGAACTCCTGATAGTCCTTCGGGTGACTCCAACTTGTCGGCCACTTCTCCCATACGCTCCAAAACTCGGTATGGTCCTACAAATCTTGGGGCTAACTTTCCCTTAACTCCAATTCGTTTAAATCCTCACAGTGGGGGCACATGAAGACATGCTCTGTCTCCAATTTCATAGACTACCTCCTTGCGTTTTTTTAGTATGCATAACTCTTCTGCCTGGACTGAGCTACCTTCAGTCTATCCCGAATCAACTTAACATTCTCTTCTGACTCCTTGATCACATTTGGTCCAAAAAACTGATGGTCTCCAACTTCATCCCACATACTCTTGGGGTATCACACATATCGAGACAAAAATCGTATTCATTTTGTCTGAAATCCACTCAGTGGAGTATCCTTATCTTTTCCAGGGGTCAAGGGTTCTTACAGGGTACTACCACCCTTAAAATGCACAAATCTTCCATAGACCATATTTCTCATATCTTCAGAAATGGCCAAAATCCTTCTTCATAGAGTAACTACTCATAAAATCCACATCAGTACCAACGATGCTAACTTTATTCACTCTCAATGGATTACAATCTCTTGCTTTTCCATTACATGTCTCAACTCAACACCTCAATATAAAAGAAAAAGGTTGTCACTTCTACTACTCCATTTCTTTTGTTGCAAACTCAACTATCTGGCACAAGTTTCCTTCTCCTTGGGGCATTCTCTGGCAAAGTGCCCTGCTCCATTACAACTAAAACATATTACTTCTGACAAGTATCGAGGTTTCCTTTTTGGGCAACTGTTGAGGTACTGCCCTGACTCCTTGCACATGCAACAGGTGATATGACTCAGGTCCCTTCTGGGCTCCAATCGATTTCTCTTCCTGGACTTTTCCATGCCGATCATGGCTTCTATTTCTTGTGGGTCATATTCTACTTCCTCCGCCAGGAATTCTACTAGATCCCCATTCATACAATTCTGGGAGATGTGTCCTTCTTCTCGACATGAATAGCAAGACTTAGTGCAGGGTTTACTCGGGTCCTCTTTAGGTGTGTCCTCCACATCTTCCTTCATCACAACTTCTTCCAAAATTTCCATGAGGGCTCCTTTCATTACTTCTTTCTTTTGCTGAATGGTTCATTGTACCATGGGGTAAATGTGACACTGAGCAGGATAGTGGGTAGTCCCTTCACACAAGAAAAAAGTAATCTGCCTAATTGGGCATTCTTCAACTGGGTGACTTCCTTCAAAATTAGGGCATTCATCCTTGTGTTCTTTATGGGTGTGTCCTATTTCTCCACAAATCTTGCATGCACAAGGTTTCTTCATATCCTTTCCATAAGGCTTCAACTTCTGGGACACAAGCCGAGACTTTGGCAGAGTCAACTTAAATTCTTTCCAAGTGGTTACTCCTTGCCATCCATTGATGGTTTGGTACATCCTCCACCAAGTAGCAGCACCTCTTTCAAAGCACTAAAGAGCATGCTGGGTCATATCCTTTCTGACTATAGGGTTATTCTCCATGTGATCTTCCATGTTCTGAATCCATCGGTCTGTCTCCAACTGACTCATCGGTCCAGAAAATACAAGCTCATCTCCATTCATCCTCTATTGGGTCCATGTGGGTTTGGGGTAAGATAAGAGAGAGGGAGAGGGATACACACAATAAATACAAAAGTTTTGAAAAGACAGATTTTATTTGTGGCCCTCGGGAAAAACATCAAACAAATGACAGCTCACAAATGTCGCATCTAACGTAGGTATATAATAGGGGTTTGGTCTTCTAAAGGTCAATAAGTCTTCAACGTCTCCAAACTCTTCAAGCCTTGTTCATGCCTCCAATGGCTTCTTCCGATCATGCTTGTCTTCTCAAGTTCTTTTGCCAAATCATCTCTGTTGACGTGAAACCTCTCGCGACATCCTTTAATATTTTTGGAGTTGTGTTCCAGACTTCTGGGTTTCATCAACCTCGACATGAGTCATGATCTACTGTCCTTCAGTTCCTAACGAATCTTTGATGTCTCAAGGTTTCGTTCCTCTAGCTTGGCTACTTTCAGCTTCTTGCTCCTAAGTTCTTCACGAAATGCTTTCTCATCAAATATGACTTCCTGGAGCTCCATCTTAAAATTCTTGATGTACTACTCCAGATCCTGGTGATACACCGGCTAAGGTTAAAACTTCATCTTTTGCTGATAGGTGCTCTATCAGCCTTCTACCATCCAATCCTTCCGAAGAAATGCCTGCTTAACTTAGCCCGGTGACAAATAGCATAAGCGGGCGATGACATCATGGATAACCGTGTTTCTGCCCTTTTCATTGCCATGAGCTATCTTCCATAGTTGATATCTCCTGTCTTAGGGTTTTCTGGACAAAACTTTGGGTTCTCATGCTCCTTGTTTTAGTCTTTCTCCGATACACCTTGATCTTGGGTATTGACAACTTCCATAGTCTGCCAAGTTCCATAAGGGTAGCCTTCCTAGATCATACAAATCTGGGAATTCTTCAGAGCCTTCAAATTCTACTTGTCTTCGGTCTTCAACCATTGTAGTTTCCATTATTCAGATGCACGGAAAATACTCTTCATTCCGAAGTGGTCTTAGTTGTCCGATATCTTGTACTTCTTGGAGTGGTCTCATCAGTCGAATCTTCGTGTGGTCAAAAGGGGAAAGGGGTATGGTCTCACTAAAGGGAATTTTTGAATAAGCTCAGAAGAGAAGATAGGTAAAAGATTTTTTTTTTGAAAGAGAAAGTTGTAGAGAAAAATCTTTGCTATGGGCTTGCCAGTTTCTAGGGTCACATCCTACAGTCAACATGTCCTCTAATACCATCTTGTAGCGACCCGACCTGAATGGATCAAGTCTCTGTGCTTAAGTGTCATCCCTGGATCGGTATGCTGACACACAGTACTTGAGGATTTATAACAGAGGTAAATCACATGTATAAGTAACGTAAGATACTAATACCTCAATCCAAAATGGCGGAAGTAACAAGGTTGTGGATTCCCATCAACACCAATGGCAAAGTTGAGTGTAGAAATCGTAACCCTAACGTATCACTTACTCGTCGTAAGATAATCCTGCAACATGAGACATTGCAGCCACAAAGGGTCAGTACATTGAATGTACTGGCAAATTCACACCATAGAGAATGATGAACAATGGCTATCACTACATGCATATATGGCTGGTGGAAAAGCTCTATGGTTATAAAGTTTTTGCGAAAAGCCAATTTTTCCCTACTGCAAAGGAATAAATTTTATTTAACTATCATGGTGGTTGTTAAACATTGAGAATGGTTGACAGCATTCTCAATCCCAATTAAGCATCATCATTAAAACCCAACAAATTATTTAAGTAACGTGATGAGATCAACAGGATAATCCAAGTACTAGATACTCAAGACGTCCATAACCGGGGACACGGCTAATCATGATTAGTTTATACACTCTGCAAAGGTTTGCGCACTTTTCCCCACAAGACTCGATCTCCTCCATTGGGATTCTCGCACTACATGATGTTTGAGAAACGGATGACCGAGACATAGTCTTTCAAAAGCGCTAGCACCTTACGATGGATAGACCGTTACACCTACTTTCCCCTACATCAGCTAGTCTACCCTGTAAGAGTTCGCACGACTTAATCAATTATGCTAGAGCCCATAATAGCTTGTGGCTACACACGGAAGTTTCTAGTATGAAAAATCTCATGATCCCTTTGGGCCTGGGTGGCGGTCCATAAAAACAAGCAATCCTGGTCTACCCAGGTGCCTAGACAGGCAATCCTGGAATATCCAAGTGCCTCAATCCACCCAGATGTGTGTTTAAGTTGCCACCTTAAGTAAACCATTACTTAACAATCTCACATCTGTCATGAATACTCTCATACCCAATCCACGTCTACGAGCATAGCATGGCAATATAAGTATAACGTAATAGTAACCCCCAAGGTTTGAATGCAGGGCGATAGGTTCCTACATCATCAACTACTTCCCAATACCCACATGTTATCAAACCTACTCATGCAATGTTTGAGAGTGAAACTAATGCATAAAACTAGGTATGAAAGGGATATGATCAAAGTGTGAACTTGCCTGCAATGTTGATGAAGATGATTCGCACTCAAAACTCTTGATAGTTCTACTCGTCACACTCCGGTCAATCTATCGTAAGCAAGCAATAGTAACCACCCATAAGCAATCACTCAAAAGATCAGAAAGATCAAAGAAGACGATTCAGAAAACATCAAACCAAGCAAATAACTCTTGCAACATAAAACAATTTCTAACAGTACCAAAATTATATGAATTTGGCCTTATCAGAAAGTTTAGGTCAAGAGCTTCGATATGCAAAAAGAATCAACTCAAACGGAGCTACGAAACTCAAGTTATGATCAAACAAATTTTAAATCTAAATCTGATCTAATTCAAATTTTAAAACTTTCAAAAACATGTTTGAGTTGGATTAATGGATAGAGGAGTTCGTAATGAAGAAGTGGGCATTGGTTTCATCGAATTCCGACTATCGAGCAAAAAGTTATGAGCGTCGCAAGATCAGGGACTAATCTGTAAAACAAATTATCACAGATAGGTCCCTCGCCGAAACTAAAACAAAAAAATCTATCGCGCGAACGCTCGCTAACAGAACCTTAATGAACGAATCTGTTTGCTGAGAAGACCTAACGAGCGAACGTTTACTAACTAACTAGTTTAAAAGAAAAACCGGGTTTTAAAAAAACGGAAAACCAAAAAAAACCTAAATAAAAACCGGCGAACCGGGGCAGTTATTACCGGTCCACGCGGGTCAACGATGACGGAGGCTTCCCGCGGCGGCTGTCTTCGACGGCGGCGGCATGCCTAGCAGCGGCGAGGCGCGGGCGGCGGCAGCTAGGTGCGGCGGCGGTGGCGGAGCGCGGCGATGAGTGCGGCGGAGGCGATGGCAGCAGGCGGCGCGGGCGGCGGCACTAGCACTTGGAGGTGCAGGCGAGCAGCGGCGCGGGCGGCGAAGCAAGGCGGCGGCGGCGCGGATCGGTCGCGGGATCTGCGGCGGCGGCGCAACGTGAGAGGAGGCGAGGCGACGCGTGAAAAGAGAGAGAGGGGCCCGGGGCTCCGGATTTATAGGAGGGAGGAGAGAGGCGACGAGGGGAGTCTGGGCGCGGTACGGACGTCGAGGCGGCGGCGGTCGCGGCGTCACTCGGGACTCCGTCCCGAGCTGGAGGGCGAGGTGGACGGGCCGGTTGGACTGGGCCTGGCTTGGCTGGCTAGCTGGGCCGGCCCAGTCGGCGAGGGAAACTTCTTTTTTTTTAAAAAAAATAAACACATTTTTTTCAGAGAACTAAAATAATAAAAACAAAATAACTAAAAATATTATATAGGCATATAATATACCAAAATTTAAAGAAAAAGATTTTCTACAACATGGACATTTTTATCATGCCAAATAAAATCCACACAAATTCAGATAAATCAAAGAGTGCTACTGGTCTATTAAAATCCAACAAAAACCATTCTAAAAATACCAAAATGATTTCAAATTAATTTTTTTCTCCAATTTTCTAATGTAGGGAATCATGTTACCCTATTTTCCATATATTTTATTTTTGGAGAAAAATAATTTGAATAAAACTCAAATAAATCCAAATTGAAAATTAATTCCAAAAGGACTTTGAAATTGATCCTTTGAAACTCCCAACTCATATTTCATATAATTTGAAGAAGTCATTTTATCTTCACTCGTGAAAATCATTGAGTTGCTTGAAGTTTCTGAATTAAAAATATTTCCAAATGAAATTCAAATCTTTTCAAAACCCTTTTCATTTATTTAAATGGAAGAAGTCATGTCATCTTCTCTCAAGGGTTTTGTATTTGAAAACAATTTGAATTCACGGAGATCAAAATGCAAAAGGTGAATGTTTGGGAAAGTCCTTTTATTCCCTCTTATTTAACTTTCAAAAAGTTTCAAATTTCACTCAATCAATCACACAACAATCAAACAATCAATCAATCTATCTATTTATTATAACATTCCAAAATTTAGAATTTTGGGATGTTACAAGAAAATAGATTCAAATTTAGCACCTCCATTCCAAAATAATCGTAGTTATAGGATTTTCAAGTGTCAAAATTTCAAAACGATGCGGATAATTTAATGAGGTTTTCAAACATACAAGGTCAAATATAATGTTGTCTATTTAGGTCAATCCTCATAGTTCAAGAGTACTCTAAACGTGAATGCTTGTGTTTCAAAATTTCGAACGAAGCGCCAAAAGAGCCTCTACTCGCCCGAAACCGCGTGAGACCAATGTTTGGTAGTACAAGGAAATTATTTTTCTAATAACTCCGACCCGTGAAACCTACCAGCCCGACGTCCAAAGGTCTAGACCGGGGTAGGTTTGTAGCTTCATCTAGACGCCATGCAACCGCATCCGAAAAACATTCATACATAATGGCCGCCTAAGCACACATGCGCGCGGCCGAAATCGCTCCCGCCCACTATTTGGGACTCCTGGGATTACCATCCTACCCCCGACCGCAGTAGGTTCGAAATTTAAGAGGGGGGCAAAGTTTGTACTTTCCCCAAATTTCAAACAAGCGCGTCCCTTCTTCTGTTCAAAAAAGCCAAAAACAAGCGCGTCCCAGACCGAAACATGGTCCCCCCACCCGTTTGATTCCCCATTCATACTCCGTGGGCTCCGAAACTACCTCTCCACCAGCCGCGAAACCCCGGCGTCCTCCGTCCGCCACCCCATCCCACCCATCAACCGCCGCCCTCCTCCATCATGCCGGAGCCGATACCCCGATGTCGTCATCCACCGCAACCTCAACCACAACGCCCTCCATGGCCAGTAGTTGAAGCCGAGGCCGAGCCATCCGTACCGGAGCCAGTTCAACCATGCCGTCCTGCGCCTCACCGCTGTCGCTCCAACTTCGCCACTCTCCACCGCACCGGAGTTGTTTCTGCTACGCCGACCTTCACCGCCTCGGATCTGCTTCCCCTCCGCCGACATACGGCCACGACAACACAGTCAACAATTTGGCCATGGGTTCGTCCAAGCCTGCACCCTGCAGAACATCGGTTTCCCTGGTAAAAAGAAGAAGATCGACGCGACATGTGGAGGTGACCATACCGGCAACCAAAAAAGGTACTCCTCTTCCCTTATTCGTGCAAATCTTACGTCTCTGCTTGCACGATATTCATCCCACAGAAGACACTAATTGACCGCTTCTTCTTGATATTAGATGTTCCTAGTAACTCACGATGCACAAGGTTTCTCCTCATATACTATTTCACCTTAGCTAGAGGTCTATCGCCCCCCTGAATTTCAATTTCTGGCCAGTTGATTCCCAATTAACGGAAGCATTCCCCAGCGTAACAGGCACTAGTATGCCTCTTACGCCAGGGAAGCAGCGCCTTGGTGTTTATCTTAGGAGCGTGTGCGGCCTAGCTACTGGCGCCCGATCTGGAGGTCGGTCAGGATTAAAGGGATGGCCTAGGGACGCTACCAAGCACGGCGGTGATGTGAGGTCGATGGGAGGGCGGGGCGGCGCAGGTAGGGGTCTGGGCCGGTGGTCGCTGGTGGTTCGAGAAAGATCATTAACAGTGACTAGCGGGAGGTAGACGAAGGCCATCTGCCCGTTCCTTATAGGTCAGATGGTTCATTAAAAAATCGACTAACCTATTTATTTTTAGTCAACTGTTATCTTAGATATGACCACATGTGGTGGTGTGCTGGAGGAGTACCTGCATTTCCTGTGCTCATATGTTACAAAATCATACGGAGTAGAATCTAATTTTGTTTGCCATGCAATGTTGTAGAGCTATCATATGTCTCCTGTCATTTATTTTTCAGCCACCTGCTATCTGCTACTTTTACAGTGCACTAGTTCTGCAGAGACTTCACCCTTACTCTCACTACTGTGTTTTTATGCAAGGGTATTTCAGACTCTGCTGCCATGAGAGAAGCCAAAAAGAAAAGAGAGAAGTCACTCCAGCTTCGTATGCGGGTAGGCAAGACACGTTACAGCGCTATAAAGGGTGCAGTGTCAGCAGATAGAGACGATAAACGTAGCTCTGGAGTTGATGACCTCGCTCGCAATGAACCACCATCCCAGGTTGCTTTAACTTCGCGGTGTCATATGTGGTTGCATGTTCGATATGGTTTCTAGCTTGTATTCGAAAGGCCAAAGTCGGTAAGATAAGGAAAGATATTTTTTTACATGAACCACCATCCTTTGAGCACCAGAAGACAAATAGCTAGTCAGGGCACTGGTCGAGCCAGTGACAAGCCCAGCAAAGATAGGCATCACCTGGAAGCCAACTAAAAAGTTGCGATGGTGGCGAAGCAGCCCGCCTCCCACCAGGCTCTCAGGTCCTAGATGATCATGCTCACCACTCCAGCCGGGTGTCTAGCTTGTATTGCTTCCTATTTGGTTAAATTGCATCTGCTTAGTTTACACATTATACCTTTGAATATGACATGCCTTTCTGTTTTTGGTACATACTAGTACATCTGTGTATTAACCATGTTCTTACATCAAACTAATGTTCTTGTGTATCCCTCATCAATCACTTATGACGAGGCAGACAGGCAAGGGGACTACTCCTCATTTAAAGAATGCAGCGTCAGTCTCCCGACATGATTCTCAAGAAACAGAAATGCTAGATGAAGATAGTGAACGTAGCTCTGTAGTTGATTACAGCATTTCCCCTACACTAGCATCGCAGGTGCTTGCTCTAACTTGGCAGCGTGATATGTGGTTGCATATTGCATATGGTGTCTAGATTGTAATTCTTCCAATCTGGTTAAACTGCATGTGCTAGTGTGCTTAGCTTATACATTATACCTGTTAATGTAACATGCCTTCCTGTATTTAGTACATAGTACATTTGTCTATTAAGCATGTCCTTACATAAAACTATTTTTTTGTATCCCGCATCAATCAACATGACGAGACACCTTTAGTACATGCAGTGCGATATTAGTTACATCTTTCATATGATTTATAGCATGCGCTTCTTCTAATTTGTTGAAATTCCATTTATGATGGGACGCTTTTAACTTGCCAGAGTCATATTGGTTGCATCTTTCATGTGGTGTCTAGCTTGCATTGCTTCTTATTTGCTGGAATGGTTTCTGCTTAGTTTACACAAACAGTTGTGAACATGCCATGCCGTCATGTTTTCGTACATATTCCATCCTGGAATCATGTGTTTGCCTTACATCAAAGTAGTGATTGTCAGTATCATGCATGAATGAGTTCTGAAGAGAGAATTTTTTTGCTTTTTCTTGTCGGTTTTACTTGACAATTCAAAATCAATAAAGCGAAAGGAAGTTAGCAAGGCCGCGGATAAAGGTGCTCCTTCCAAACGGAGGGCCTCTACGGTTTCTACTCCTCCACACCCCCAAGATGATTTCCAAGACAACAGATGCATAGACACTCAACAAAGCTGTGTTTATGATGAGCACGTCTCCCCTAGTGCAGCATCACGGGTGCTCCCTCTAACTTGGCACTGTTATATGTGGTTGCATGTTATGTGTGATGTCTAGCTTGTATTGCTTCTAATTTTGTTGAATTCCATCTTCTTACTTTACACATTATACTTGGATAAGACACGTGTTCCTGTTTCTAGAACATGCGACATCTGTCTATCACACCATGTTCTTACATCAAATTACTATTGTTGTGTAACCTGCAACAATCACTTATCATAAGACACGTTTGACTTCGGAATGTGATATATGTTACATCTCACATTCTTTTCTAGCTTGTACTACTAATTTATTGAAATGGCACTTATGACGAGACAGTTTTAACTTGGTAGAGTGATATTCGTTGCATCTTTCATATGGTGTCTAGCTTTCATTGCTTCTAATTTGTTGAAATGCCTTATCCTTAGTTTACACATCATAAGCTGTGAATATGCAATGCTGTGAATATGCAATGGCACTAATGACGAGAGACCTCTAACATGGTGGTGTGATGTTGTTTGCATCTTGCATATGATTTATTTCTTGTAATGCTTCACATTTGTATAAACGCCATTTATGATGAGACACTGTTAACTTGGCAGAGCGATATTTGTAGCATCTTTCATATGGTGTCTACCTTCCATTGCATTGCTTCTAATTTGGTGAAATGTCTCCTTCTTAGTTTACACATCATAGTTCTGGTTATCTCTTCCGTCCTGTTTTTCATACATATTACATCCTCCTATCGTGTGGTTGTCTAACATCAAAGTTCAGTTCGTCTGCATCACGCATCAATTTGTTCTGAAGAACTAAATTGTTATTCGTTTTTCTTGTCGGCTTGACTTAACATGGCACAGAGAAAGAGGAAGAAACACAGAATGGCATGGAATGAGAAGCGGATGAATCCTGCAGATTCTGCTAGTATTGATGGTGCAATAGAAGGTCAAGGCCCAGCGGAAAATTCTACAAACACGGCATCCCATGCTACACGAGTTATAAAAAAGCCAAACAGAAACAAATAGCTGCCACCAAACAAGCAGAGACAGCCCTAGTTCTTGCAACACCTACCACTGTACTGCCAGCTGCACGACTTACTCATGCGTCAACTGAGCTAGCAGCACGTTCTCAAGCTCCCTTGCCACCTGACACTACTTCCCAAGCACTCTTGACACAAGACGAGTTGGCAATATCAGATGAACCTTGTGTGCTTCAACAGCAAGAAGGTAGTTGCTGGAGTCAAGTTACAGTTGCATGCTTCTTTATATGTAGTCTCACAGTTTGATGTACACTAACACTTCCTATGTTCGTTGTTGGACTAGCACCTAGGCGCAAGAGGAAACAAACATCAGGGATAATGCTCGATAGGTTAACTAAATCTAGAGGAGGAAGAATGGAGATCCATTTTGAGGCAGGTTTAAAAAGGCCACGTGATGCTACAGAGTCAGCCAAGTTAGTATCAGAGGCAGCGGTTGCCGTTAGGTGTCATGTATGTATCCTCCCAACATGAATTCAGTACAGGAATGACAAAGACGAAACCCAGTTCAACACCTTCCTCGACCATTTATCTGTAAGTATGGTTATGTATGGAAACTAGTAATATCGTCTTGCTCTGTCCCATACTTTCTAGGTTGCTGATAATGGGACTCCCATAATTTTCAACAGATGAGGTTCAAGTTGGATAGCCAAGATGATGCAACCAGACAAGGTTGCACCCATGTTTTCAAGTCTGCTCTGTGACAGTATCGGTATAATTTGAGGAAAACTCACTTTGAAGGCAAGGCTAACAGTGAACTTTCCCAAACATCTCCAGTGAAAAATATATCGGATGAAGACTGGAGGGGCCTTGTTAAACACTGGTCTGATCCAAAGTATCAGGTACATTATATATATGTGATCAGATCACATGTTGAAGTCCTATTTACGCATGTGCCACACAAATCTATCTTCTTGTAGGTGAACTATTCAAAGAACAAGGCCAATCGTACGAAAGTGAAATGCCAACCGACGACAGGATCTCGTAGCTATATTGCACACTGTGAGGCTCTTGTAATTAGCTACTGTTTCACTCTTTTCGCTATACCATATTATCAGATCTATATTTACTTCTTCGAAATGCAGAGGAAAGCCCGCAAGGACCAAAAAGTACCTGAACAAAATGTCATGGAAATCTTCAAGGACTGTCACACCAGCAAGAAGAAGGGCATGACTACACCAGTCAAAGCCGCTGTTGTAAGTCTTTAATCCTCATGCCTTTTAACTACTACTTACTCTGACTTGTGCCTTGAACTGCGTGGTTTGCAGCCAATGTCTATTACTCTTTTCAATTTTATACACAATTGTCTTAGCGTATCATTGCACCTTACAAGGTTTAAAACAGAGGAGTGATGTTCCTTGATCTTGACCCGTAATCTAGTTCCGTGCTGGACTTGCCCACACAACGTTACAATTGCATGTTTGTCCGTTCTCAGTTGTTTTGTGATATGAATGATGTCATACTATGCTTACCATATTATAAACTTCGACTCTTTATCCTTAGCCCTCAATACAATGTGAAGAAATAGACAATACAATAGAGATGGTACATGGTCATATGTTTGGAACCTGGTTTTATTATGTACTTTGCAATAAAATACAACTAATATTTTACATGGGTTCACCAGAATAAGTTCTGTATATAGACCAAAGTTACTTTGTTTGGTTTTGCTGCCTCCTTAATATCTTCTGTTCTGGTGCTACTAATGTGAAACCTCAACTTTTCAGCGAGCTATGGAAAAAATGGTGGAACCGCCACCTTCTGAAGGTGGCGAGTGTAGGATCTAGAAGAAGGAGTGTCTAAAGGGGGGGTGAATAGACACTTAATGCTAAAGTTGCACTTTTTAAGATTTTTCGGTTTAAGTGGAGTTTGGGCACAATTTTAACATACACAATACATATCAAGCAAGCATGCAAAGAGTATATAAGCAGCGGAAAGTAAAGCATGCAACTTGCAAGAATGTAAAGGGAAGGGTTTGGAGGATTCAAACGCAATTGGAGACACGGATGTTTTCCCGTGGTTCGGATAGGTGGTGCTATCCTACATCCACGTTGATGGAGACTTCAACCCACGGAGGGTAACGGTTGTGCGAGTCCACGGAGGGCTCCACCCACGAAGGGTCCACGAAGAAGCAACCTTGTCTATTCCACCATGGCCATCGCCCATGAAGGACTTGCCTCACTAGCGGTAGATCTTCACGAAGTAGGCGATCTCCTTGCCCTTACAAACTCCTTGGTTCAACTCCACAATCTTGTCGGAGGCTCCCAAGTCACACCTAGCCAATCTAGGAGACACCACTCTCCAAGAAGTAACAAATGGTGTGTTGATGATGAACTCCTTGCTCTTGTGCTTCAAATGATAGTCTCCCCAACACTCAACTCTCTCTCATAGGACTTGGATCTGGTGGAAAGAAGATTTGAGTGGAAAGCAACTTGGGGAAGGCTAGAGATCAAGATTCATATGGTAGGAATGGAATATCTTGGTCTCAACACATGAGTAGGTGGTTCTTTCTCAGAACATATGAGTAGGAATGATGTATGTGTTCTGATGGCTCTCTCTTCGAATGAAGAGGTGGTGGAGGGGTATATATAGCCTCCACACAAAATCCAACCATTACACACAGTTTTCCAATCTCGGTGGGAACGAATCATCAAACTCGGTCAGACCGAAATGGTAAACCTAGTGACCGTTAGGAATTTCGGTGGGACTAAGATGCAACTCGGTAGGACCGATTCGGTTAGGGTTTGGACATAACGTAATCTCGGTGAGACCGATCGCACAAACTCGGTGAGACCGAGTTCAGCAATTAGCTAACTAGAGAGTTGGTCAGGCAAACTCGGTGGGACCGACTTGCTCTTTCGGTGAGACCGAAAAGTTACAAGAAGGAAACATAGAGTTTACCTTGCATTCTCGGTGGGACCGATTGCATATCTCGGTGGGACCGAAGATATTGCAACAGGTAACAGAGAGTTTGCAAGCCCATCTCGGTGAGACCGAGAACCTTATCGGTAGGACCGAATTGCTAGGGTTTGGCAGTGGCCAATGACAAGTGAAACTCGGTGGCGCCGGATTGACAGAATCGGTATGACCGAGTTTGGCTTAGGGTTTAGGTCATTTGTGGATATGGGAAAGTAGCCGAGGATTTTGGAGCATATCATTAAGCACATAGAGCAAGTGGCTCATTAAGCAACACCTCATCCCTCCTTGATAGTATTGGCTTTTCCTAAAGACTCAATGTGATCTTGGATCACTAAAATATAAAATGAAGAGTCTTGAACTTTTGAGCTTGAGCCAATTCTTTGTCCTTAGCATTTTGAGGGTTCCACTTTCACATCCATGCCACTCCATTGTTGAACTTATCTGAAATATACTAGGTAAAGGTATTAGTCCAACAAGAGATATGTTGTCATCAATTATCAAAACCACCTAGGGAGCACTTGTGCTTTCAATCTCCCCCTTTTTGGTAATTGATGGCAACATACATCAAAGCTTTAGATAAAGATATACAGAACAGCAAGTAAAGCTTTGGAAGGACATGTAACAAGCATAGGCTCCCCCTACATGTATGCACTCATGTGAATATGAAATATAGAGGCATGTGAGGGCATAACCATGACAGAGTGGGCAATGTGTTACATGTATCTTGGCCATATGCATCAGAGTAAAAGATTGTTAAGGAAAATACCTTCATGCTCATGAGTCCTTCTTGCAAACAGTATGCACATAAGCAAGAACTTCTCATACTCATGATTTTGATGCATACACTTACCTTGTAGTCTTTGGTTGACTTAGGATGGAATGAACCTGCACAAACAAGGTTAGATAACACAGGTACATCCACTAGCCAGAGTAAACTGAAGAAACCACAAGAATACCAAGACTGGGATGACATGTAGAGAGTAAGTACTAGGTACTGCATTGAATTCAACATGTCCCCAAGAGTAAAGATATGCAATGAATTTGACTGATTTCTTTCCCATAGGTGTCTTGCTCCCCCTGAATCTTATATGGGATATTGGGAGAAGATAGGGAATAGAAAATCAGAGCTGAAAGAAACAAAACAAATGAACATGTCTTTCCCCCTAAAAAGACATGTGACATCTCTCCTCTTGATCATCAAGCATCTGGGATCCTTGAGTATTGTCTCTCCCCCTAGGGATCTCTTTCTCCCCCTTAATACATTATCTGGGACATCTGGGATCCTTGAGATGTTCTCTCCCCCTTTAGTGCTTTGATATGATCTCTTTCTCCCCGAAGATAAGCTTTGATGTGATCTCTCTCTCCCCCTTTGACATCAATTTCCAAGAAGGTTCTTCTGGAATCCATCCAAAAAGGTTTGGTCCTTGAGACTCAGCATAAAGCAAAGAATAAAATTGGGATGCTTGTAGAGGACAAGATTCATTGAGTGGAGCTGGATCAGAAGAATTATAGGTTATGTGACAAACTGTTTTTCCTGTTGCGAAGTCGGTGGCACCGAGTGGTAAGATTCGGTGGTACCGAAGGAATTCGGTTGGACCGAAAATTACAATTCGGTGAGACCGAGTTCACACAGAGAAAAACACTTGTCACCTCAGCTCACTAGACATGCAGGAACTCACAAAGATTTGCAATGAATTGAATGCGGGAAATGTAGAATAAAAAGAAAAGAAAAGAAACTGAAGGATCTAGATGAAGTAGAAGGGAACAAATAAACAAGCATGAGACAAATGCAGAAACACAGAAAGAAACACAAGAGAACTTCATCTAGAGTTGGGCGGTGACATAGTCACCTATGTTAGAGTATATTGACTTAGGAGTCAAGTGAGAACACTTGATCATAGGTCATACCCATCGTTTAAGCTCAAAATGGGGTTGCCATTTTTCGTTTAAGCATCTTGATGTATTCACATCTTGTTGAGTTGCTTTGACTCATATCTTGGAGTAAAGCTTCTCTAAGATGGGATAACATACCTTGGGTGGTGGAGTGGTTCTTGCTGATGTAGTTGAACTTGTGTGGGTGCTCAAGGTTGATGTAGTCCATCAAGAATTTGGAGCACCACTTGGAGTTTGAGTTCATCTACCTACATGGGTTAGTTCTTTCAAGGAAGAGCACTTGAGTATCCAAAAATGACAATCATGAAGCTCAACATAGAATTTGTCAAAGGATATGTTTGAATGGTTTTGTGCTTCCTTGTCTTCAACCACCATTGTGTAGAGACTTGGTGATGTAAAGATTGCTCAAGATGTGAGTGAGTCGCAATCCCATGGAATTAGTTTCAACCAAGTACCTACATGGGTTAGACAACATGCAAGGTACAAATATATCCAAGACATAAGATAGTCATCATAAGAGATATATCATGGATTAGTCATAAGCTCATGTCTTGCATGTGTCCAATGGAGTCCCTACTCCATGTTTGAAGCATTAATGATGTTCAATTCTCCTCTTAGCCTGCAAAATACTTTCTCATCAAGTGGTTTAGTGAATATATCCGCTAATTGCTTGTCAGTGCGAACATGCTTAAGATTAATGTCACCCTTAGCAACATGATCTCGAATGAAATGATGACGAACTTCAATATGCTTAGTTCGAGAATGTTGTACGGGATTATGACCAATTTTGATAGCACTTTCATTGTCACAAAGCAGTGGAACATGTTTCACATAAATTCCATAATCTTTAAGAGTTTGGGTCATCCAAAGTAATTGAGCACAACATGAACCAGCGGCAATGTACTCCGCTTCGGTGGTGGATAAGGATATCGAGTTTTGTTTCTTGGAGGACCAAGACACAAGAGATCTGCCAAGAAATTGACAGGTACCCGAAGTGGACTTCCTATCAACCTTGTCTCCGGCATAATCCGAGTCAGAATAGCCAACAAGATCAAAAGAAGACCTCTTAGGATACCAAATGCCAAAGTTTGGTGTGTGAATTAAGTATCTCACTATCCTTTTCACAGCCTTAAGATGACATTCTTTAGGAGCAGCTTGATATCATGCACACATGCATACACTTAGCATAATATCGGGACGTGAAGCACATAGGTATAGTAATGAACCAATCATAGAACGATAAACCTTTTGATCAACTGGTTCACCATCTTTGGTCAAATCATTATGTCCACTAGTGGGCATGGGTGTAGACATACCTTTGCACTCTTGCATATTGAACATCTTGAAAAAGTCCTTGGTGTACTTTGTTTGAGAGACAAATGTACCTTCCTTAGTTTGCTTGATTTTCAAACCAAGAAAGAATTTGAGTTCACTCATCATAGACATCTCAAACTTCTCTGACATTAGCTTTCCAAACTTTTCACTAAAGAGAGGGTTAGTTGAACCAAATATGATATCATCAACATAAATTTGGCATACAAATAGTTCTCCATTAACCCTTTTAGTAAAAAGAGTAGAATCAGTTTTACCAATTTCAAAACCACTTGCAATAAGGAACTTGGTCAAGCATTTATACCATGCTCTAGGAGCTTGTTTAAGACCATAAAGAGCTTTGTGAATTTTGTAAACATGATTAGGTTTCTTAGGATTGACAAAGCCGGGAGGTTGTTTGACATAAACTTCCTCCTCTATTTCACCATTTAGAAAAGCACTCTTAATGTCCATTTGGTACAAGGTGATATTATGGTGATTAGCATAGGCAAGTAAGATGCGAATGGACTCAAGTCTAGCAACGGGAGCATATGTCTCACCATAGTCCATACCTTCGACTTGTGTGTACCCTTGGGCGACGAGACGTGCTTTGTTGCGGACCACTTGTCCATCTTCATCTTGCTTGTTGCGAAACACCCATTTGGTACCAATGATGTTGTGGTTGTCGTCGGGCTTCTCAACCAATGTCCAAACTTGGTTTCTCTCAAAATTGTGTAGCTCTTCATGCATAGCATTTATCCAATCCGGATCTTCCAATGCTTCTTCAACCTTCATAGGTTCAATACTAGACATGAATGAATAGTTTTCACAAAAGTTAGCTAAACGAGTTTTTGAGCGAGTGATTCTCCCGGTTTGTATATCATTGAGGATTTGCTCAACGGGATGATCTTTGGCAATTCTTGCTCGAACTCGTGAGAGCTTTTGCTTGGGTCTTCATTGAGCATCTTCTTCATCTTGTTCTTTTCTTGGCCTTCTTCATTGTTGACGTTGTCATTCTCTTGTCATGGTGGGGAAGGAGGTTGTTTCTGTTTGTCTTGATGTACTTCCTCGTCTTCTTCATCTTGGTGTGTCCCACTTGTGGATGCTTCCGTGTCGATTCTTGGTTCACCTTGTCCTGAAGTAGAAGCTTCCACTTGGACGGATGACGTACTCTCCTTCACCTCCATTGGACGAACTTTGCCAATGGACAAGTCTTGGATTGCTTCTGAAGGGTCTTTGTCTCCTACATCAATTGGCAATTGCTCTACTTGCGAGCCATTAGATTCATCAAACTTCACATCTACCGTCTCTTCAACCTTTCGGGTGAAATTGTTGTAGACATGGTAAGTGTGAGAGTTTGAGCCATAACCGAGTAGGAAGCCTTCATGAGATTTAGGAGCAAACTTTGAACACGATGCTCATCAAGAATGTAGCACTTTGAGCCGAATACTCGAAAGTATCCAACTTGGGGTTTGTTACCGGTGAGGAGCTCGTATGCTGTCTTGCCGAGTAGCTTGTGAAGATACAAGCGATTTGTTGCGTGACAAGCTGTCTCAACCGCTTCTGCCCAGAAGTGCTTTGGCATCTTGTATTCATCAAGCATCGTTCTTGCCATTTCCATGAGCGTCCGGTTCTTCCTCTCAACAACTCCATTTTGTTGAGGTGCGTACGTAGCCGAGAACTCGTGTGAGATCCCTTCTTCGTCAAGAAAGGTGTCCACATTTGTGTTCTTGAACTCCGTTCCGTTATGACTCTGAACCTTCTTGATCTTCACTTCAAACTGATTTTGGGCTTTCCTAGTGAAGTTTTTGAAGATCTTCTGGACCTACGACTTGTCATTAAGAAAGAACACCCACTTGAATCTTGAAAAATCATCAACTATAACAAGACCAAAAGAATTTCCACCGAGACTTTTGTAGGCGTTGGGACCAAAAAGATCCATATGAAGTAGCTCGAGCGGCCTCCTCGTGGTCATGATGTTCTTCACAGGATGCCTTCCTCCAACCTGTTTACCTGCTTGACAAGCACTGCAAAGTCTATCCTTATCAAATATGACATCGTTAACTCCAAGGATATGATTTCCTTTAATAAGCTTTTCAAGATTTCTCATGCCAACGTGACCTAGTCGTCTATGCCACAACCAACCTTTTGAGGATTTAGCAATGAAGCAAGTTTTAGGTTGTGCCTTTTTAGAGAAATCGACAATGTAAACATCACCTCTACGCACACCGGTGAAGACCATTTTATGATTGTCTCGACGAAACACTTGGCAATCTACCTCAGTAAATAGAACATTTAGGCCAAAGTCAGCAAGTCTAGATACTGAAAGTAAATTGTAGCCGAGAGATTCAACGAGCATGACATTTTGAATGGAACTATCATGTGAGATGGCCACCTTACCAAGGCCAACTACTTTACCCTTTGAATTATCACCAAAGGTGACATATTTACAAGGGTCGTCATTTTCAGCAAGCTCACGGAACATCTCTTCATCTCCGGTCATGTGATCAGTACATCCACTATCAAGAACCCATTCCTTTCCACCTGACGCATATCCCCGAAGATTTGCCGTAAGACCAAAATGTCTCATTGTATCATCAAGATCGGAGTCACTATCATCATCATCATAGTATCCATGTTCATCATGATCTTGTGACTCGTCATTTCCTAGAGAGGGTAATTCATTAGATAAATGGTCATCAAAGTGGTCACTTTTGTGAATTCTTATAGCTTCAAATATAATATCACTAATGATTCCAACATCTCCTTTAGCATGCTTGAGATTGGTAAGCTCAAATAGACAATCACCAAACTTAGGATCACTAGAGTTCATCTTACTCAAGGTAATAGATTTATGGAGAATTTTATCCAAATTTTTCAAGGAATGATTGGGAAATCGTTCCTCAAGAAATTTCCATATAGTATAGGCACAATTAAGAGTAGGAAAACTAGCAATCCAATTTTTGGGCAATCCTCTAATGATGAGCTCAATGGTTCTAAGATTGCGAATCATGTCAATATCTTCATCTAGGGTAGGATGCAAAGGATCAATATGAGGTGCACAAGGGCTAGCAATATACTTGTTTAAATGATATTGATTGAAGATTACAAGCATCTCATTTTTCCACTCATGAAAGTACTCTCCATCAAGAATAGGCACTCTATGTCTAAGACTCCCTAAAGTAGACACATCCATCTTCCTCCAATGGTGATTAAACCAAAGCAATGGAGACCAAAGCTCTGATACCGCTTGTAGGATCTAGAAGGAGTGTCTAAAGGGGGGGTGAATAGACACTTAATGCTAAAGTTGCACTTTTTAAGGTTTTTCGGTTTAAGTGGAGTTTGGGCACAATTTTAACATACACAATACATATCAAGCAAGCATGCAAAGAGTATATAGGCAGCGGAAAATAAAGCATGCAACTTGCAAGAATGTAAAGGGAAGGGTTTGGAGGATTCAAACGCAATTGGAGACACGGATGTTTTCCCGTGCTTCGGATAGGTGGTGCTATCCTATATCCACGTTGATGTAGACTTCAACCCACGGAGGGTAACGGTTGCGCGAGTCCACGGAGGGCTCCACCCACGAAGGGTCCACGAAGAAGCAACCTTGTCTATTCCACCATGGCCATCGCCCACGAAGGACTTGCCTCACTAGCGGTAGATCTTCACGAAGTAGGCGATCCCCTTGCCCTTACAAACTCCTTGGTTCAACTCCACAATCTTGTCGGAGGCTCCCAAGTGACACCTAGCCAATCTAGGAGACACCACTCTCCAAGAAGTAACAAATGGTGTGTTGATGATGAACTCCTTGCTCTTGTGCTTCAAATGATAGTCTCCCCAACACTCAACTCTCTCTCATAGGATTTGGATCTGGTGGAAAGAAGATTTGAGTGGAAAGCAACTTGGGGAAGGCTAGAGATCAAGATTCATAAGGTAGGAATGGAATATCTTGGTCTCAACACATGAGTAGGTGGTTCTTTCTCAGAACATATGAGTAGGAATGATGTATGTGTTCTGATGGCTCTCTCTTCGAATGAAGAGGTGGTGGAGGGGTATATATAGCCTCCACACAAAATCCAACCGTTACACACAATTTTCCAATCTCGGTGGGACCGAATCATCAAACTCGGTCGGACCGAAATGGTAAACCTAGTGACCGTTAGGAATTTTGGTGGGACTGAGATGCAACTCGGTAGGACCGATTCGGTTAGGGTTTGGGCATAACGTAATCTCAGTGAGACCGATCGCACAAACTCGGTGAGACCGAGTTTGGCAATTAGCTAACTAGAGAGTTGGTCAGGCAAACTCGGTGGGACCGACTTGCTCTTTCGGTGAGACCGAAAAGTTACAAGAAGGAAACATAGAGTTTACCTTGCATTCTCGGTGGGACAGATTGCATATCTCGGTGGGACCGAAGATATTGCAACAGGTAACAAAGAGTTTGCAAGCCCATCTCGGTGAGACCGAGAACCTTATCGGTAGGACCGAATTGCTAGGGTTTGCAGTGGCAAATGACAAGTGAAACTCGGTGGCGCCGGATTGACAGAATCGGTATGACCGAGTTTGGCTTAGGGTTTAGGTCATTTGTGGATATGGGAAAGTAGCTGAGGATTTTGGAGCATATCATTAAGCACATAGAGCAAGAGGCTCATTAAGCAACACCTCATCCCTCCTTGATAGTATTGGCTTTTCCTAAAGACTCAATGTGATCTTGGATCACTAAAATATAAAATGAAGAGTCTTGAACTTTTGAGCTTGAGCCAATTCTTTGTCCTTAGCATTTTGAGGGTTCCACTTTCACATCCATGCCACTCCATTGTTGAACTTATCTGAAATATACTAGGTAAAGGTATTAGTCCAACAAGAGATATGTTGTCATCAATTATCAAAACCACCTAGGGAGCACTTGTGCTTTCAGCGAGGCAACTAAAACCGTAATGTCAGCTGTTGCTGCAGTGGGTCAGTACCTGTCCACTAACAGTGCCAAAAGCACATTCCTGCGTAATACTCAGTTGGTTGTTAAGGCAATATCGTCCAAACTGCCTCATGATAAAGATATGCATGCTCAAAGCATTGTTGTATCTGCGCTCCAGACACAAGTCCATTCCCTAACAGAGACCCTTTGTGAAACAAGGAGAAACATCGCTCAATGTCATCAAGATATGCATGGTTTTGAAACCAGACTATCAGACATTTGCTATGTTGTTCAGGAGCCTAGGGGAAATGAAGGCGAGGGTTATGGTGCTCCATCGGACAATACAGCATGAAAACGTAACAGTCGGGTCAAATGAACTGAGCTTCTGAACTTTTGGTGGTGCATTTATCTGCTAGATTGTTAAGTTTTATGCCAACCTTCCTTTTGTTATATAGTTGTAATTTGTTTTGGTGCAATACAAAATTTATTCTTAACGTGCAGCCACCGGCTGAAGAAAGCAGCAAGCCATTTTTGTATAGTGTAGGGTGTTCCCTATATTTGCACTGGTGGCGATCTTTGATGCCGAGTGGATGTAATCTGTGCAATCGCCTTAATAGCCTAGCATTAGTTTCGGCCTTATTTATTTCCTAGTCTTCTTTTTCCCTGGTTTGCTAGTGGCCACAACTACCATGTGCCTTATACAGGCTGTAGGATCCATGGTCTCCTACGGGCCGTCGATAAATGGGCATGTAATCGATGGGCCTCGGGCCGTCGGATAAATGGGTCTGCATGGGCCGTAATCAGGCGTAATTGGTATCGGCCCAGCACGGTAACAGGCCGTAGGACAACAAAGGCTTAATTCTGTCACAGGCTTAACGATTCGTTAATGGGCCAGAATATAGGACGTGCTAGGAACGGCGCAACGGGTTAACAGGCCAGAAATGGGCCGACTCTTGCCATGGGCCGAATTTGGCCCATTAGGGTAACAGGACAGTAATGGGCCGACTCTTGCCATGGGCCGAATTTGGCCCATTAGGGGTACATGCCAGTAACGGGTCGACTCTTGCCATGGGCCGAATTTGGCCCATTACGAGAACAGGCCAATAACGGGCCAGAAGTAATGGAGGGCCAAAAAGGAGCCCAAGAACGTATGGTCCGTCAACAGGCCGAAAGCTAACACGGGCTGGAAACGACCCATGTAAATCACGGGCCGTTAACGGGTATAAAGAAAATTACTGTTCATTATGGGCTAGAGTCACTGTGGGCCTGTAAAGGGTCGAAAGATACGAAGGCCTCATATGGGCCTAAAGACGTCGTGGGCCATACATGGGCTGAAAGTGAAATGGGCTGGTGTTATATTTGACGGCCCACATGACGTTGTTGGGCCGATTTCCTTTAGGGCCAAATGGGTCGTGAGTTAACGAGCCATAAAATGGGCTATTTGCGAAGAGACCGTTAACAGGCTTTTCATGGGCCAGCCCGTTAACTTTTGACCAAGTCAAACGGGCCGGCTTTGTAAGCTAAATGGGCCAGTGGTGGGCTGTGGCACGTGTCGACATATCATAGGCGCCTATCTGACCCACTGACGAGCTGACACGTGTTTCGTCCGGCCAATAAGAATTTTACACATGGAAATTTCCCATTGGTTGGGGCTATTAACGGGTTATCGGATCCAAAACCCGACCCGATAGCTTAACGGTGTTCCGTTACGGTGGATGCCACGTGTCGGTCACCCTTGACGAAAGCACTTCTGTGACGCATGATTTATCGTCATGGAAGTGGACACTTGCGTGATGATAATTTTGGTAATGTCATGGAACACTTCTACGACAGCACAGGTATGACTATCTTGATTCTGTGATAAATTTGTCATGGATGTACATGCATGACAAAAAACGCGACCTACTGTGACAAACACGTATCATCACAGAAGTGTATTTTTTTGTAGTGTCCTGGAGCATATGATGGGACACATTCACCTTGAAGGAGACCTCTTCCGTGAAAAAGGAGTTTGTCCAAAGACTACTAGGCAATACTATTTCATTTCCCGAGTACCTCGAACCACCTTCTTCGACTCTTTTCGTGAAGCTGCCATGGAAGCCATACATATTGGGGAAATCCTTGAAGCCAGACTCCGTCATGCTCAAAAGTACTTGAGGGAAATATATGCTGAGCTGATAGACATGAAGTTCATGGCCGCCGTGAAGTAGCATAGGATTAATGAGTTCAAGGACTACATCGCACGTTTTCTGCTGGACTAAACTTCTTACGAAGGAGTAAGGAATAATGTTGGGTTTACACGCTTGACCATACCAATCCATGTGGATGGCAGCACTTGTAATAAGCTATTTTGAACTTGAAGTTGTACGAGTGGTTAAAGGATGTAATAAGGAATCTATTCGAAAGGAGAATGCAACTTTGGCACACATAAGTTCCGCTATTTCTTGCCTGCAAGTTTAATACAACCCGTGTAGGATTAACGCCACCCAAAGAAATTTTATTAGATTTGCAGGTGAAGACCTATTAAAGAGGAGTGAGAAAGACCCAGTGTTAATATATACGCAATTCACGTGTCTACATATGAGGTAATGATTTGAATACGGGATGGATTGGCCCCCATACCGGAGACTCTTATTATATACCTCCGTATGTTTGATTGGTAAATCAGAGAGCCTTGAGAACCTAGTTGAGTGTTGATACGACAAGCCCAAACCATAGAGTGGAAAGGCGTATTACCCATATAGATAGGCAATTGTGCCTAACTTAGATTCGACATGAGCAAAAAACATGAAGATCTTCAAGGAGTTCCATCGGAAGATAATTCATTGACCCCCATGAGAGTTTCGATAGATAGTTCTGGAAATTATGGACTTTGAATGAAGACTTATTCTTTTGAACCAAGGCTTAGTTCTGGCCGAGAGGAGCTTGATTGAAATTATCATGGAATAAATAAATTCTGGAAATCACTACAAGTTTGTTCTTAAAGGTGGTAGTACCCTAAGAACACCCTGGGAGGATAAACGGACCAATTGTCAATTGGCTAAGACCAAGGAGGGTGTATAAAGCCTCAGGATAGGTTGAAGTGACAACGGTATAAGGAATTGTACCAACGGAATACATTCCTACAAGCTGGAGGTGAAGAATAAACCGCAATCCTGCGGAAGCTGCGAAATAACCCTGGGGAAGTGACCCAAGACCTACTTCTTGCTAGCCTTTGCAAATCTCGAGGACGAGATTTCTTATAAGGGTGGTAGTTTGTAACATCCCAAAAATTTCCATATTTTGCAATGTTAATAATAAGATAATTGCTATGATTTTCAGGGAAAATTAAAATCTTTCGAGTCTTGTTTAAAAATCCAATTTCTTTTTCTTTTGGACACCTATGAAATATTTTGAAACCACAAATAAAATGGAGTGAGAATAAAATGACTTTCTCAAAATGTGGTGGAAGAATATTTTATGTGAAGTTCTTTGAATTTTGGAGTTCCATTTGAATTGGATCATATTTGAAGTTTCAATGTCATTTAATATTTCCCAATTATTCAAATTAAATTTAATGAGAGGAGATAATATGACTTCTCCAAAACTATTATTGGGAAATATTCAATATTTCTTGTTAGTCATTTGGGTATTCATAAAACCCTCAAACATATGTTGTGGAAATTACGAATCCCATAATGCATTATTAAAACAAGTTTTAATTAAACTTGCCCTGTCTTGGGGCAACATTTTGTGAAAACTATTGAAAAAAATAAAACTATATATTATTTTACTTCTACTCCCTGGGCGGAATGGTATGTCGGGAGCGTCTACAAGTGATTGTGCCCATCGGGTCTTGCAGCGAATGTGCCCGACTGGGTTCTTGCACACAGGTTTTGGTGGGGATCGCCATCCAGGGGAATGAGATCTTCCATGTACAATTTGATGTAGCTTCCAGTATAGCCACATGCTACTATGGGCTCTGGCTTAGCTTAGTACTAACGGGAAATCCTTACCTCGGGACCGCCATCGGAGAGGAGCTTTCATTGCCTAAGTTGCGGGCAGCTTGGTCAGGTATAGGGGGCTGTTATAGAAAGGCTTCATCACAATCTCCTCCTAGTCGTGCACCCAAGTGTGTAACGATAGACGGGGTTGGTTGTGTCATGTGGGGAACATGTACGACCTCTGTAGAGGGTTTAACCTAATCGATTAGCCGTGCCCCCGGTTACGGGCAATTTGAGCAACTGAAGACTTGGACTGAAGAAGAATCTCCCCTTTCTTTTTCTAAAAGTCTATTTTTAAGGGTTAAAGTTGAGGAATGAGCACAGTGAATGTGTTTCACTTAAAACTTATGTATATTTTAAAAACTATTTTGGAGAATGAGCACTGGTGCGTATATCCAAGTGTCTCACTCCTATCTTTTATACTAAAAAAACTATTTCTATTTCAAACAAAGTTTACAAAATTTAGTATAGTAGAAAATTAGCTTTATGCAAAGGAAACCTCCACCAGTACTTACCCTGCATATATATTCTGCTAAACTTTCCTTTGCAACTTGCGAGTACATTCCACGTACTCATATGCACCTGTCATGTGCAAATCTTGAAAGATTAAGAGACGATAGGGTTGTGGTCTACACTCAATGAACCCAGTGGCATTGATGGAGCCATAACTTAGCCACTACGTATAATTCCGCTGTATTATGTGCCAGCTTGAGTTGTGCCTAAGGTATGATATATATATATATATATATATATATATATATATATATTTGGATCTACCGTTGTAGTAGAATGATGTATGTCTTACTGATATTCATTTTTGTTACTGTGTGTGCTAGTTATGATCCAGGGATAGCACAGTAAGCACAGAGACTTGGATTCTATCAAATCCGAGTCATGACAGGCAGAGAGGCACCGTGTCACATTGGAAGCGACGAAGGCTCTGGGCCGCAGCGGCGGCAGTGCCTTTGGAGGCGACCGATGGTTCAATGCGGTCACCCAGCGTGCCGGTGAACGGGTGGTGAAGAGAGGCCGTGAGTAGGCGGAGGCAGGACTACCGGCCTCGATAGAGGAGTTCCGGGTTGTAACCTCGAGGTGCGGACAACGGAGGAGTCCGGGTCGCTACCGTATTCTGTTTTCGGGTCGTGGCTTCCGGTGATCCTACTCGTACTAGTAGCAATTCATAGTTGATAATTTAGTATGGGCTAGTTGACTAGCTGAGTCTCCATACGGACGGTTTGATGATTCTTATGGATTTGATGTGTGTGCTGCAGTGGCGTTGCTTTTGATTGTCCAGCAGTCATCGCCATCTAACTTGTGAACAGTAGTCATATATGATTTCCTTGGGAGCAGCAAGCGACAACTCGACGGAACAGCTGGTGTCTGGATGCATTTGAACTCCTGTCCGTCCTAACAATGTGAAGTAGAAGTAGTGGAAATTGATCTCCTCTCGGATTCGACTTGCAAAGGTGGTGGCTCATGGCGCAACCCTAAATTTCTTCTTCGACTTCAATCTCATGGATTGTGAAATCTTCATCTGGAAAATTACAAATTCCTCGATCCCTGGGGAGATCCCTCCAAGAACTCATCACCACCATGCGCAGGCCCCACGGTGGGCGCCAACTGTCATGGAATTGTCACGGCAGATGTCCTTCGTGTTAGGACTTAGTCGTGAGGCCAACGCATCCATGTAGTAGCATGAAGGGGTTGGTCAGAATCGAGAGATGCAAGGTTTGACCCAGGTTCGGCCCCTCATGGTGGAGGTAAAAGCCTACATCCTGCTTCATTGATATTGATGATGATGAACATGATTACAAGGGTGCTCTATCTCAAGAGATATAGACATGTTTGTCTAACCCTAATATGTCAATTCGTGGACCTTGTCCCTCTTGGGGTACCCTGCTGATGACCCACAAGTGTAGGGGATCTATCGTAGTCCTTTCGATAAGTAAGAGTGTCGAACCCAATGAGGAGCAGAAGGAAATGATAAGCAGTTTTCAGTAAGGTATTCTCTGCAAGCACTGAAATTATCGGTAATAGATAGTTTTGTGATAAGGTAATTTGTAACGGGTAACAAGTAATAAAAGTAAATAAGGAGCAGAAAGATGTCCCAAGCCTTTTTGTAGCAAAGGACAATCCTGGACAAACTCCTATATAAAGGAAAGCGCTCCCGAGGACACATGGGAATTATCGTCAAGCTGGTTTTCATCACGTTCATATGATTCGCGTTTGGTACTTTGATAATTTGATATGTGGGTGGGCCGGTGCTTGGGTATTGTCCTTCCTTGGACAAGCATCCCACTTATGATTAACCCCTATTGTAAGCATCCGCAACTACAACAGAAGTATTAAGGTAAACCTAACCATAGCATGAAACATATGGATCCAAATCAGCCCCTTATGAAGCAACGCATAAACTAGGGTTTAAGCTTCTGTCACTCTAGCAACCCATCATCTACTTATTACTTCCCAATGCCTTTCTCTAGGCCCAAACAATGGTGAAGTTTCATGTAGTCGACGTTCACATGACACCACTAGAGGAAAGACAACATACATCTCATCAAAATATCGAACGAATACCAAATTCAAATGACTACTTATAGCAAGACTTCTCCCATGTCCTCAGGAACAAACGTAACTACTCACAAATCATATTCATGTTCATAATCATAGGGGTATTAATATGCATAAAGGATGTGAACATATGATCTTCCACCAAATAAACCAACTAGCATCAACTACAAGGAGTAATCAACACTACTAGCAACCCATAGGTACCAATCTGAGGCTTTGGGACAAAGATTTGATACAAGAGCTGAACAATAGGTGTAGAAATCAAAGCTTTCTTAAGTATTTCAAATGCTTCTACACAATCATCATCAAAGACAAAAGGAACATCTTTTTGTAAGAGATTAGTCAGAGGCCTAGAAATTTTAGAGAGGTCCTTAATGAACATCCTATAAAAACCGGCATGACCAAGGAAACTTCTTATACCTTTAATGTCCTTAGGACACGGCATCTTTTCAATAGCATCAACTTTAGCTTTATCAACTTCAATACCTCTTTCAGAAATTTTATGCCCCAAGACAATACCTTCATTAACCATAAAGTGGCACTTCTCCCAATTCAAGACAAGATTAGTTTCTTCACATCTCTGCGAAACTCGATCAAGGTTGCTTAAGAAATCATCAAAAGAAGTTCCATAAATAGAAAAATCATCCATGAATACCTCAACAATATTTTCACAGAAGTCATAGATATAGCAATCAATCTTTGAAAAGTAGCAGGTGCATTGCATAAACCAAAAGGCATATGTCTATAAGCAAAGGTACCGAAAGGGCAAGTAAAAGTTGTCATTTCTTGATCCTCTTTTGACATGGGTATTTGAGAGAAACCAGAATAACCATTGTCGGATTTCGGGTTCCGGCAGACCCTTGAGGTTCGAACTCTGGGGTGCACGCGGAGATCTCTCCCCTACCGATCTACGTCCAATCTCCTCGTGTGATTTGGGCTGGAAACAACGAACAACACAAGGGACACAAGGTTTATACTGGTTCGGGCCACCGTTGTGGTGTAATACCCTACCCTAGTGTGTGGTGTGGTGGATTGCCTCAGGGGCTGATGAGGAACAATACAAGGGAAGAACAGCCTCGCGAGAGGTGTTCTTGAGCTGGTGCGATGAACTGCTAGGGTGAGTTCAGTTTCCTCTCTCTCTCTCTCTCTGCTAGGGCTCTCACGGATTTCTGATGTGCCCGATCTCTCTCTCTGTCTATCTCTCTTTTTCGGTCCCTTCTGTTCTCTGTCCTCTACTCTGTGGTGGCTTGCTCTATTTATAGAGGCCCTGGGCCTCTCCCCAAAATAATGAGCGGAAAGGGCGCCAACAATTGGCCATTTTGAAGGGGAACATCTAGTACAAGTTATCCTGACCAAAGGTGGTCTTCGGCTGCCAAAAGTATTGGTGATGACATCGTCTTGGGCTCCACGGTGACCTCCGTCCTGCCGCTCTGCTGGTCTTGGTCTCGTTGCACCGGAATGGTAACCTTTGCCCGATGCCTTGGCCTGTGCTTGCCCCCTTTGCACCAAAGAGGAAACAAGGACACTGCGCAGGTCGGCGCCCGCCTGGTCTCGATAGTCATGGCTTGCATCACGGGTTCCTCGCGAGGTACCTCTGCCTTGATCTCTCCGCCTCCTCGTGAGCCTGCCTGATGAGGCTGCCTCCGAGGAAGCTTCCTGTCGTCCGCCCCGCGAGGCTTGGCCCCTCGCGAGGGTCTTGAGCTTGTGCTGATGAAGATGGGCTGCGCTAGGCCCCCACTTGAGCCACGCCGCAGGCCGCAGGCAGGCAAGTCTAGGGACCCCCGTTCCCAGAACGCCGACAGTAGCCCCCGGGCCCAAGGCACGCCCGGGCTTGGCCTAGCAGGAAAGAAAAGGGGCGAACGCGAAGCGCCGTGGGCCCCAAAAGCCTGTGGCCTTGGGCGCCGCATGGCGATTGATTGGACATGGGTGTCTGCGCTTCCCCATGATGCCTTATTGCGCGCCCGGCTAAGCGGACCCGCAGTTGCACACAGTTGTTCCTCCCTTCCGCTACTCGCCCGCCTCCTACAGTTCCTTCTTCTTTGAGCTCCAGCTTCCGCCGCCAATCCGGCTCGAGTTCTTCCTCCTCTTCACCGCCATGTCGCCGACGAAGAAAGGAAGGGGACAGAAGCCCGCGCCTTCGCCCCACGCATCTCCAGCAGCGACCCCCGCTATCGCCCAGTCGATCATACTCAATCCAGAAGCTTTGGACAAGGTCCGCTCCGCCCTTGCAACTATCTTCAACGAGTGCGGCAGGACCACGGCCTAGCTTGCGTCTCATGCCTCCCTTGATAGGATCGTCACGGAGGTCCGATTCTTCACTGATGCCCTATGGGCGGGTCTGGTTCCCCCTTTTCCGCCTTCTTCAATGCGGTGCTCTCCCATTATCAGATCCGTATGATGCACCTTGGGCCAGAGTCCATTACCCTTCTGGCTGTCTTTGCTTTTGTTTGCGAGGCGATGATAGGCATACCTCCTTCCGTGGCCCTGCTGCGCCACTTCCTTTCCTTGCGCCTAAGCGATCCCACTCAGTGCTTAGGGTGTGTGAGCTTCTTCGCCGTGCCAGAGATGGCCGCTTCAGGGATCGACTTCGGCCTTCCTCCTCCTGAGGCCAGGTTCAGAGAGCGGTGGCTGTACGTGGACGTTGGAGTGCCCAACCATCCGGTCTCGCACCCGACCTCGCCTGTTGTTCCTCACGTGGGTTGGGACCATGAGGTGCTCGCGAGCCCCCGGCTCGCCTTCATTTGGCGCCGCCTCCAGAGTTTGAGGGCACTCAATGTGACAACGCCCAAGGTGGTGAAGGAGTTCCTCCAATGTCGCATTGCTCCTCTTAAGTGCCACTCTCGCCGGATGTGGGACTTTGCGGGGCATAGAGACCGCATGCGGCTTCAGGAGGAGGACTTGGCGCCTGAAGTGCTGTAGACGGTGCTCAAGGTCTTGACTGGCGATCCTTCCCCAGGCAGCCTTCGGAGTAATGGTGTCCTCTTGTATCTTTGCTCCGACAGGGCCGATTTCGTGAGGCAGATGCCCAGCTTCGACGAGTGGGGGTTGCGCCCTGCTGGCTTCATGGGGCCTCGCGAGAACCCCACCGCCGTGGTTGCTTCCCCTGCCGCCCACAGCAATCCTTCCTTGGGCGACAGGGCGGGGAGACGAGAACCGGTAGGAGTTGAGGCGACCGATGTCGAGGTGCCGACGCCGCGAGAAGTCTTGAAGGCGGTGCCTCCCGAGGCCAGCCCTGGAGCGGCGGTAGGTGCAGAATCGCGGCCTATGGTTCCTGAGGCCGGGGCTCCCGATCCCCCAGCCGTTCCTCACGAGGCGGCGCCTGACGGCGCCTCCCAGGCTGACTCCTCCAGCACTGATCATCTTGACGCTTCTTCCGCACCAGGGGCCGACTCCTGCGCCGGGCGCTTGGGTCGGTTCTGCGTAGACTTTGAGGCCCTCCGCAAGAGGAAGGAGGCCTTGGGTGGCAACGACCACCCTTGCCGCTTGTTGAAGCGCAGGAAGTACTTTGCCATGGACGAGTAAGTCTTCTTCCTTCCTTGCTTGTTTGCTTTGCTATCCCTGTGACTGATTGTGGCCCTTTCAGGCCCTGCCCTGCGAAACTTGCCGAGTCAGCCCGGGAGCCATCCCCCCAAGCTTCGCCTTCCTTGCTGGCCCTGGGTTCGGCGAGCTTGAGCGGCACTCCTGCTGCCAGACCAGTTGGTGGAGTGGTATGTTCCGTAGGGCACCCCGAGCCTGCGCGCCCGCTGTCCTTCCTCCATGAGTCCTCCTGGGGCACATCTGGCTTGCTCCGCGTTCCTCCTCTGATCATTGATGGTGAATGGCTGAAGTCTGTCTTCGGCTCCTCCTCCGTGGGCAGGCTGATGCCAGGCCGAATTCCCAAAGAGGTAAGTTCAGTGATGGCTAGGGCGCCAGCCCCCAGCCCCGCGCCGAGAGAAGGCCAGCTGCCCCGGGGCCCTCCGCATGCTCTGGTGGAAGAGGGTGATGCAGAAGACGTGCTCAGGCGCGCTCGGGAGCGACGCGCCCTTCGCAAAGAGTTCCTCCAGGGGGCAGCGGATGCGATGAGCCGGATCGGGGCAGAGCTTGCTGACGAGGATGCGCGCCTCGAGGCCGAAGGTTTGTGCCTTGCTGAGGAGAGGCGCAAACTAAAGGTAGCCATCGCCCTCGCGCTTCATCAACGTGATCTTGACAACGCGAAGGCTGAAGCGTCGCTGGCAGCTTCGCGGGAGGCTTGCTCCCTGGCCATTGAGGAGGATCGGGAGGCAGACCGATGGCGCAAGGATGCGGAGGAGCGCACACGGGAGCTCCAAGCCTGGAGCAACTCCCTAGAGCAGCAAGTGGAACTGCGCCAGGCGGCCCTTGAGTCGATGGGGGTGGCATCTATTGCCTGGGCGGAGCTTCTGAAGCGCGAGGAGGCGCTGACGCTGGAGGCCGCCGAGCGCAACCTTGATCTTGAGCGGTTGGAGACGAGGGAGCGCCTGGTGCCTCGGGCGGAGGATGACATTGCCGCGCGCGAAGCCCGGGCCCAGGAAGAAGTCAATCGTCGCGTGGCGGAAGCTCGCTCGGCCTTCGAGCGCGAATACGAGATGAGGTTGGGGCTAATCAAGGTCGAGGCTAAGGGCAGGACCGCAGCCTGTCGGCGTTCTGGGAACGGGGGTCCCCAGACTTGCCTGCCTGCGGCCTGCGGCATGGCTCAAAGGGGGGCCCAGCATGGCCCATCTTCATCAACACAAACCCAAGACCCTCACGAGGGGCCAAGCCTCGTGGGGCGGATGACACAGAGCATCCTCAGGCACGGCCTCATCAGGCTGGCTCGCGAGGAGGCGGAGAGATCAAGGCGGGGTACCTCACGAGGTGCCCGTGACGCAAGCCATGACGACCAAAGGCGCCAGGCGGGCGCCAGCCCGCGCAGTGTCCTCCTTTCCTCTTTGGTGCAAAGGGAGCAAGCGCAGCTGCGGAGTACTGAGGCATCGGGCAAAGGTTGCCATTTCGGTGCAACAAGACCAAGACCAGGAGGACTGCAAGACGGAGGTCATCGTGGAGCCCAAGACGGCGTCACCACCAGAGCTTTGTGCAGGCGAAGACTACTTTTGTCAGGATAGCTGGTACTAGTTGTCCCCCTTCAAATTAGCCCGCCATTGTTGGCTCCCTTCCCGCTCGATATTTGGGAAGAGGACCAGGGCCTCTATAAATAGGACCAGCAGCCCATAGAGGTGAGAGGGAAGAAGAGAAGATCGAAATCAGCGAGAGAGAGAGAGAGAAGGGTGACTGAACTCCTCCTAGCAGTTCGTCCCCCCCCCCCAGCCAAGAACAGACCCTCGCGAGGCAGTTCTTCCTTGTATTGATCATCATCATTAGCCCAAGAGGCAATCCACCACACCAAACACTGGAGTAGGGTACTACACCACAATGGTGGCCCGAACCAGTATAAACCCTGTGCCTCTTGTGTCGTTCTTCCCATAGCTTAGATCTTAGCGAGGCGGAGGGGTGCAGGAAGGTAGGAGGCAAAATCTCCGCGCGCACCCCAGTGTTCGAACCTCAAGGGTCTGCCGGAACCCGAAATCCGACATTCGGCGCGCCAGGTAGGGGGTGCGCCGGAATTCGTCTTCCACCACCCCGTTCTCCTCCGACCATCGCGCCCATGTCTAACGCTCGTCGGGCCCGCGCCAAGCGCCGGGCTGCTCTCGCTTCCCGCATCGCCCAGACGGCTCCTGTCGGCAGGCGTCCTCGCCGTTCCCCGTCACTTGCCGTCAACGCCACCACCGGCCCGGCGGGGGACGAGCAGCAAGCATCGCCTCAGCATCCGCCCGCGCGGCAAGACATCCGCACCGCTACCCCCTCGCTCACCCCAGCTGGTTCTTCGTCCCACGCGCTCCGCGCGCCCATGGAGGCTCGAGCTGCGCTCATCGTGGCAAACAAGCTCCTGCGCTACCGCACCATCGACGACGTCTATGAAGAATGGCTCGACCACGTCGCCGAGCTCGTCCGCGCCACAGGGGGCTCTCCTGCGACGTCCGTTCCGCTGCACCGCACCCCGCCCCGCGCGGACGACGAGGCCCCGGTGGCGCCCCGGCCGCCTCCTCCTCAAGAAGGCGATATGGCTCCAAGGCGCGTGGTCCCTGGGAGGAACCCGCTCCGTCAGGTGCCGGCGCGCAAGAGCAGAACTGCCAAGAAGTCCCTCGCCCGCAAGAAGCTGCCCGGGCGCTCCCTGCTCCAGCACGTCGCGACCATGCTCCTGCTCCCACACATCAAGACCCCGCTCTGCTCCCAGCTGCAGCGCGTGGGGACATGCAATACCAAGCTCTCTGTCACCCAAGGCCTCCTGTGGCCACAGCAGGCTGCCGTGCCTTCACCATCGAGCTATGCAGCGTCGCGTGGCCCGGCAAGTTCAAGCCAGACTTGCCTCCTCATTACGACGGCACGGCTAACCCTGCGGAGTTCCTCGAGCTGTACGAGCTGGGCATCGAAGCTGCCAACGGAGACGAGAAGGTCATGGCGAACTGGTTTCCCATGGCGCTCAAGGACGGGGCCCGCACCTGGCTCCTGAACCTGGCTCCACGCACGATCTCCTCCTGGGACGAGATGCGCACCCGCTTCATCGCCAACTTCCAAGGTACTTGCGACCGGCCACCCACCATGAGCGACATGCGCCGCCTCCAGCAACAACCCGGGGAGACCCTGCAGAAGTACATCCAGCGCTTCAACAACGCACGCCTCAAGATTCCCAGGGTGACTGAGGAGGCCATCATCTCAGCCTTCTCCGACGGCGTGCGCGATGTCAAGATGAAGGAGGAGCTGGCTATGCATGAAGACCTGTGCACTTCCTTGGAGCTGTTCAACTTGGCAACCAAGTGCGCCAGGGCTGAGGAAGGGCGTCTCTTCCTCCTCGAGCTGCCTGCCGTAGACCCAGAAGAGAAGAAGCCCAAGGCCAAGGATGTGAAGCGCAAGGGGGCTGCCGTGCTCGCAGCAGAACCAGACACCAAGCGGGGCAGAGATCAGCCCGAACCTTCCAAGGGCAGTCGGTACTGTGTGTACCACGACCTCCACACCCACAACACCAACGAATGTCAAGAGCTCCGAGCCGTGCGAGAAGGAAGGATCGGCCGTCACCCCGACTGCGGTGACCGGGGCTACGGTTGAGGAGGAGGAAGGAACGTAGGACGCTGGGAATACCATGGCCCGCGCCAAGGGTGGCGCGATCGACCTCGCGAGGATCGCTGGCAAGACCCACCTCGCGAGGGAGACTGGAGGGATCAGCCTCGCGAGGATCGCCCGCAAGGCAACGCAGGCCTCCCTCAGCTGTCGCCGCAGCCAAGGAGAAACGAGGACCCCCACCAGGACAAGGGGGTTGGGGGCTTCCAGGAGCCGCACGCGATCGCCTGCATCCTGGGCGGGGCTCAAGCCCCAGCCTATCAACGCATCTTCAAGCAGTTCGCCCACAAAGTGAATGCAGTCCTCCCCTGGCTCAAAGCCACGCGCCCTCTCAGGTGGTCGGCGTGCGCCATCATGTTCAGCTCAGCAGATCAGCTCAAGTGTGCGGCTACAGCCGGAGTCCTCCCGATGCTTTGTTCCCCAATCATCAGCAACATGGTGGTCACCAGGACCCTCATCGATGGCGGGGTAGGGCTCAACGTCCTGTCCGTGGAAACATTCAACAATCTCCAAGCGCCCTACAACCAGCTTCGGCCAACCAAGCCTTTCTCCGGAATCACCGATGGCTCCATGGTCCCGATTGGGCAGGTCCGCCTCCCGGTCACCTTCGGGGCACGCGACAACTACCGCACCAAGCTCATCGACTTCGACGTCGCTCACATTCGCCTGCCGTAGAACGCCATCCTTGGGTACCCAGCGCTGGCCAAGTTCATGGCCGTAACTCACCACGGCTACAACGTCCTCAAGATGCCAAGAAGTGGCGGAGCCATCACGGTGCCCTGTGAAGAGAAGGACGTGGGGTGTTCCCTAGAATGAGCCTTTCAGGCCATGTCACTGGAAGACCCGGATCGTGGAAGCAGGGGGCTTCCCGAGACCGCCCCCAAGAAGAAGACATCATCCGGCCCGGCCCCTCAGGAGGTAGGCCCCTCTGGGCCCGTGCCTGCCCAGGGGAACCTCCTTCCATCGCATAGGAAAGCGCGCCCGACGCCCTCCTCAGGCAGGGCTCGGGGGCTCTCCCCTGGAGGGCCACCGACCTGGCTAGGGTCATGAGGGAGGCGCTTGGGCACCACATGGAGGCGTGTTTTGAAGCATGTTTCCCTCAAGAAGGAGTAAGGCAAGGAGAGCCAGACCCTCAGGAGTTCGGCAACAAGGCTATTCAGGAGCTACAGGAGTCAAGAGTCATGAAAGGCGGCCGCCGCCTACTAGCAGTGGCTCCCCATCCAGGCGAGGATGGCGGGCTGCGCGTCTACATCGACATACCAGGGCTCAATCGAGTCGCCTCTCTGGAGCGCCTCTGGCCCTCGCGAGTGGGGCGCTGCGGAGGTCCACCCCACAACTATGTTCGCATGCCTTACGGCTTGCCGAACGCGGCTGCCACGTACCAGCGCCTCATGAGGGGCATCATGGAGGCACAAGAGGCTAGGCGTTCCGCAGCCCTGGCGGAGATGGAGATGGTCCGCGAGGAGCCGCCAGCGCCTCCGGAGCCTCTCGAGGCCCCTGGGCCTGGGGGCTTGTGAGGATCGGCTTCTGCAGCCCACCGAGCCTGCTACACCAACACCCCTTCGTCCTCAACGTCATCAGGTGACATCTTTCAAGTTTCACTTCCAGCTGGGAGCGCCCCCTAGGGCTGCATTATTCCCAGGCCGCGTGGGTCCATCCCTGCGGCGTGTATCCCTTTTATTTCATGTTGTTAGCTTACCTTGCTGGGGGCGCCCCTCAGGCTGCATGATCCCCAAGTCGCTCGGGCCTGACCCAGTGATGTCCGCCTTCCCAGCATCTATTTGGATGAATCCACTCCTTCGCGGCTAATGTGTTTGACCTAGCTGCCCGCTCAACTGACGCCAACTGACGGAACTGCTCCCAAACGGCACGACGCTTGCGCATGGGTCCGTCACTGCAGCGCCGACAAACCTGAATGGCTGAGCTCTGGCCGCGGCAGCCCCGCATGGCGCCACCTCGTCAAGCCTTCAGTGCCTCGTTACCCCTCGGAAGAAACCAACGGCTGACTGTCAATTGTCATGGCAACCCCTCGTTCTTTCTCTTATGGGGCTATAGGATCTCTTAAAGGAGCTACGTCAGGTGAGGCCCTTGCGGTGTCTCCTCCACTCTCATCCGCGCGAACCGCTTGCACGTTAAAGGGGGGGTGCCTGAGCATCGCGACTCAGGGCTCCTACTGGCCCTCCAGCCCTCACCCTCTGGCCTTGTCCACGGCATCGCGACCTGGCATACCAGCAATGGCTGAGACTCGCTCGAGGGCCGGGACCCGAGGACGTAGAGCAGAGAGGGGAGCAAAGGCGAGAGGGGAGGGACACACGAGGACCTCGCCGAGCAACCTCGCGCCTGCCGATGCACGGACCCGGCGACACACCAGAGAGCGGCCCCTGATTCTCGAGATAAGTCATCACCCGGAAGCGCCAGCTACCGTGGGACCATCCCCGCACCTAATGCAATCTCGTGTTAGCGACGCCGCTCTCCTTTCTCACCGAACGACGGCTGCTTGAGCGCCAAAGGGGACCTCCTGAGCATCGCGACTCAGGGGCTCTTACCGGACTCCGGGTCACTCACCTCCTGGCCTTGACCACGGCATCACGACCTGGCATACCAGCGACGGCTGAAGCCGCCTTGGGACTAGGACCTGTCGGCGCAGAGCACCAAGCCCTCGTGAGGTTCGAAAGGGAGGACTGAGCTAGGACGGGATGAGCGACTCGCACAATTCTACGACAAGGGTTATATTAACAAAACAGGATCACAGGCACCTTACAAGCCCCCATGGGACGCATCTTTGATTCCTCGCAGGGAACAGATCCTAAAGGGACACTAACTATGCGCGCCCCTGCAGAACACGCCATCATCAACAGTGGGCCGTCAAGCACCGGCGCCAACCCCATCCAGATCATGTCAGCGGCGGCCTGGCGAGCCCGCCCTGCTCCAGGAGCGACGCTGGCTCGGGGGCTCGTAGATGTCGTTGCTCGTCTCTGGAGTCGCGAAGAACTCGCCGGAGTCGCTGGAACCTCCGACGCCTCCGCCGCCAGAGAAGCCGCCAAGGGAGCGGTCGGCGGGCCCAGTCCTCGCCGCAGCAGGGTCCCGGCCACCTCTCCCGGGGTAGCACTCCAGCCGGCGCCCGTTCGCATCAAAGACCTTGAAGAACATCACCGAAGCACCATTGTAATCCAAGTGGATGGCGAAGGCGTCCCTTGTCCTGCAAACCCGGGCGATTTCGCTCCAGCCCCGAGTCATGAAGACCTCGCCCGGGGCAACGACTGCGACCTCTGCCTCGGTTGCGAGGGTGCTACAGCCGGCGTGCTGCAGCCAAAGCTCCAAAGGCTCTCCCTGCGGGATGATGGAGGCGAAGAAGGGAGGAAGGAGAATCCAAGACTGAGGAGGCATGGCGGCGTGAAGCACGAACTCTCGGGAGGAGCCCTCGGTGTGGACCCCAGGGGGGACGGCCCACACCTTCGTGACCCGTCGGCGCCGACGGCGGCGCCGCCCGTGGCGATCAGCATCAGCTCCTTCAGGGCCCTCGATGTGGGCGTACAAGGGGAGCGGGAACCCCGGCGGTGCCCACTTGCACCAAGGCCTCGACGCCACCTGATGGGCCCCCTCGTCCGGGCCGCGGAGGACGAGCCGTTTCTTCGGCGGGAGCGGGTCTGGTTCCTCTTGGGGAGCCTTTCCCTTCTCTGCCGTCGAGAACCGGCGGATCAGAGCCATCGCAGCAAGATGGAGCAAGGACCGGGAAGAAGGAGAAGCAAGGAGGGATGGACTAGAAGGGCGCGCGCCGTTCCGTACTTATGGCCGGCGAAGGCCAACCGCCGACCTCCATGATCGCAGGTAATCATGACCCACTTTGCATGCAGGGACTTGTCCAATCCGTGCAGTTGCCGAGGCGCCATGGGGAAGTGGAGACGCCCACGTCCAATCAACCGCCACGCGGCGCCCAAGGCCGCAGGCTGTTAGGGCCCGCAGCACTTCGCTCTTGCCCTTCCGCCTCCCTGCACGGCCAAGTCCGGGCGCGCCTTGGGCCCGGGGGCTACTGTCGATGTTCTAGGAACGGGGGTCCCTAGACTTGCCTGCTTGCGGCCTGCGGCGTGGCTCAAAGGGGGGCCCAGCATGGCCCATCTTCATCAACACAAACCCAAGACCCTCGCGAGGGGCCAAGCCTCGCGGGGCGGACGACACGGAGCATCCTTAGGCACGGCCTCATCAGGCTGGCTCGTGAGGAGGCGGAGAGATCAAGGCGGGGTACCTCACGAGGTGCCCATGACACAAGCCATGACGACCAAAGGCGCCAGGCGGGCGCCAGCCTGCACAGTGTCCTCCTTTCCTCTTTGGTGCAAAGGGAGCAAGCACAGCCGCGGAGTACCGAGGCATCGGGCAAATGTTGCCATTTCGGTGCAACAAGACCAAGACCAGGAGGACTGCAAGACGGAGGTCACCGTGGAGCCCAAGACGGTGTCACCACCAGAGCTTTGTGCAGGCGAAGACTACTTTTGTCAGGATAGCTGGTACTAGTTGTCCCCCTTCAAATTAGCCCGCCATTGTTGGCTCCCTTCCCGCTCGATATTTGGGAAGAGGACCAGGGCCTCTATAAATAGGACCAGCAGCCCACAGAGGTGAGAGGGAAGAAGAGAAGATCAAAATCATATGTAGAGAGAGAGAAGGGTGACTGAACTCCTCCTAGCAGTTCGTCCCCCCCAGCCAAGAACAGACCCTCGCGAGGCAGTTCTTCCTTGTATTGATCATCATCATCAGCCCAAGAGGCAATTCACCACACCACACACTGGAGTAGGGTATTACACCACAATGGTGGCCCGAACCAGTATAAACCCTGTGCCTCTTGTGTCGTTCTTCCCATAGCTTAGATCTTAGCGAGGCGGAGGGGTGCAGGAAGGTAGGAGGCGAAATCTCCACGCGCACCCTAGTGTTCGAACCTCAAGGGTCTGCCGAAACCCGAAATCCGACACAGCCCTCAGGGCTAAACTAATCAAAATGACGCGGCGTGCGGACTACTCCGCAGCCGCCCTCGGCGCGGCGCAGGCGGAGCTGTCCTCTTCCCGGGCCGAGCAGCTTCTTCTCCAACAGAGGGTTGATGACGCCGAGGCCGTCGCGCAGCGGAGTGAGGACGAGCTCCGTCGGCGGCGGGTTCTGGAGCATGTGCATGCCCCCATGCTTCAAACGCTCCGAGAGAGGGCCAACACAGCTTTGGGCTATATCTGCAAGGCCGCTGCTAGGGAGCCGCACGAGGTCAACTACGCCGGCAACCTCCAATTTTTCACCGATGTGGTGATGCTTCTGGAGAACCGGTCCGAGAGGTTCCGTTGGCTTGTCGAAGAGAGGAGCCGAAGCTTGCTCGAGCGTGCCTTCTCCCGCGTCTTCAACTATCTGCAGGACAGGGACCCCCACTTCGACTTCGACGCTGCCATCGCGCCCGTGCCCATTGCCGTCCGGGGCGACCTGGTGTGGTGGGTGGAGGACAACGTGGACGCCCTCGTCAGGGCCTTTGCGTCTGATGACGATGGCGTGGTCGTGGGCGCCAATGAAGGCGACATTGTGGACGAGCCTGGCGCTGATGGAGATGCTGGCGGCGGTGGTGACAATGTCAACGATGCCAGTGATGCCTTCAAGGATGCTCAAGAAGACACGGTGAGCGATATGTCCAACTGACCGCGTGTCACTGCTGTTTAACCTGCACGAAGAAAGTTCGGGCTTGGCCATGAAGGATGTAAGAGCTTTTTGGGAGGGGAAGCCCCTCATGTAAAGGTTTGCAATTAGTACCCTGGTAAGCATAATGTTGCGTGTGAACTTAGCCGCTGGCCTAGTGATGGGTCAGCTGACTTGTGTACCTTCTGACCCCGACGAGTCCCGAGCGGGCCTGCGGGGGCCGCTGCTCCTCGGGTGTCTTCTGATTAACTTGTAGATCCCGCGATGAAAACCTCCGGAAAGGGTGCGGTAACAGTGGTCCGGGTTGTGAACGTGCCTGGCTCGGCCCGGCTCGCGAGGGGCTCACGAGGGGGGCTGCCGATGTTAACCTTGGGAGCAAAGCCAAAACCAGAATGCGAGAGATTGCTCGAACGAGACTAAACACCCCTTCCCCCAAACACACGCAAGCACCGAGCTCAAATCCAACTTAAATCCAAATCGAAGAACTTCGCCAACAAGGAAAGGCAAAAGCAAAAGGCCGCGTCCGGCACCTAGTCTAGTCTTTGACGTCTTCTCACTAGCGCGGAGCTAAGTGCTGCCACTGGGCGTGGGCGGGAGCCCACGAGGCCCGAGGGCGACTCTCCGGAGACTCCGGGGCGTGTACAGCCCCACTCATTATTACATGAGAGTGTCACGGGGCGGCGAGCTTCACATGCACTGGGCCTTCTTCACAGGTACCGGCCTTGCTTCATATCGCCAGACGACGGCCCCGCCTTGCGCCACACTCTGCCGCCATCGACGGCGACCGGAAAACAGGACGACGCCAATGAGGCAGAGTGGTCGCCAGCGGTTCCCCCGACGACCACGGGTCCCCTGCCGGGGGCAGGCCTTGGGGCACCTCCCCGACAGGGGGCCTACCTCCTGAGAACGCCTTGCTCCGACCGCCGCGGTGACTAACCCGAATCTCGGCCCCTCTCCTGCAGCCCCCTGCGCCCTCCTCCTAAGGGGTATGAGGCTGCAAAATTGGGGCAGCCACCTGTTGCGGCGACCTGTATCTCCTGCGACCCATGGTTAGCATAAGCTTGCTCCTGAGGGATGAGTGGTACCCGATAGTTGCCGGCAACGGTGCGGTCGTCGAGGTTCTCCTGGGGTTCCTGAAAGAGCTCAGCTCCTGGCATCTCCTCGCCCCAGCCTGGCCCGAGGAATGAACCATGATCTTCTTCCAGTGCGCACCTCTGATCCACCGTGCGGGGCACATAAGCTTCTGGGGTCACCGCCCCGTGCGCCTCGCCATAGCATCTCGTATGCCACGCAGCCTCGCTTGGAGCGCCGTCTTGGGGGTGATGGCGCGGCGGTCCGCCGAGGCCGAAGGCCGCGGCGTGCACCCCCTCGCTGGCCTGAGAGGGGGCTGGCATGACTTGTCGCCCGGTGCCGGCAGAGGTGTTGGCTCTCGACGGGCCCTGGAGTCCGCTGGAAGTTGCGCGCGTGCGCACGATGCCACCATGCGGCCCGCCTTGGGTCTGGGGTGGCAGCTGGACGCAGAAAGGAGGTGTCCCTGAGGCGGCGGCGTCCAGGAGCTCGGCTACTCGCTCCAACAACACGTCGCGGCCGCCCTCCAGCAGTCGGCACCGTAGCAGCTCTCGGGCCACCGTGAGTGCGGCCCTGGAGTTTGCTTGCTCCCGTCGGGTGTACGGCGCTGTGGCCACGGTGTGGTCTGAGGCCCTTGCTGCGGCCCGCACCTGCCGTGGTGTGAGGGCGGGCGACGACTGACCGCGTCGCCCGCGCCCCGTAGCGCCTTGCAGAGTGCGGGCTGCCTGAGGCGCAAGGTTGAGGTCGCCCTGGGGCTGCGCGCCTTGGAGCCAGGGCACCTTCTTGGGAGGACATGGTGGAGGCACCTCCTGATCCTCACCTCCCGCATGGAACGAAAGGCGAGGCAGTGAGAGGGATGGAAAGGGGGGGCCCCCTGCTGCGCTGACGAGCTCGGTGATGCGGGCGAGCCAGTCTTCATAGAGGTCGTCGACAAGGCGGTAGTACAGGAGCTCTCTTGCTAGGAGCAGCGCAGCGTGCGCGTCCGTGGGGGCGCGACATGCATGGGACGACGAAGCGGCTGGAGTCAGCGACGGTGTGGCGGTGCGGCCCTCCCGCCGTACCGAAGGATACTGGGACGAGGCATGCTGCTCGTTCCCTGCCGGGCCGGTGGCGGTGTTGGAGGCAGGCGACGGGGAACGACAAGGACGTCTACCGACGGGCGCCGTCTGGGCGACGCGGGCGGCGAGAGCAGCCTGGTGCTCGGCGCGAGCCCGACGAGCGTCAGCCATGGACACGACGGAATATCACACGCAAAGAGCGGAAGAAAGATTCCTGCGCACCCCTACCTGGCGTGCCAAATGTTGGATTACGGGTTCCGGCAGACCCTTGAGGTTCGAACTCTGGGGTGCGCGTGGAGATCTCTCCCCTACCGATCTACTTCCAATCTCCTCGTGTGATTTGGGCTAGAAACAACGAACAACACAAGAGACACAAGGTTTATACTAGTTCGGACCACCGTTGTGGTGTAATACCCTACTCCAATGTGTGGTGTGGTGGATTGCCTCAGGGACTGATGAGAAACAATACAAGGGAAGAACAGCCTCGCGAGAGGTGTACTTGAGCTGGTGCGATGAACTGCTAGGGTGAGTTCAGTTGCCTCTCTCTCTCTCTCTCTTTGCTAGGGCTCTCACGGATTTCTGATGTGCCCGATCTCTCTCTCTATCTCTCTTTTTCAGTCCCTTCTGTTCTCTGTCCTCTACTCTGTGGTGGCTAGCTCTATTTATAGAGGCCCTGGGCCTCTCCCCAAAATAATGAGCGGGAAGGGCACCAACAATTGGCCATTTTGAAGGGGAACATCTAGTACAAGTTATCCTGACCAAAGGTGGTCTTCGGCTGCCAAAAGTACTGGTGATGACGCCATCTTGGGCTCCACGGTGACCTCCGTCCTGCCGCTCTGCTGGTCTTGGTCTTGTTGCACCGGAATGGTAACCTTTGCCCGATGCCTTGGCTTGTGCTTGCCCCCTTTGCACCAAACAGGAAACAAGGACACTGCGCAGGTCGGCGCCCGCCTGGTCTCGATAGTCATGGCTTGCGTCACGGGTTCCTCGCGAGGTACCTCTACCTTGATCTCTCCGCCTCCTCGCGAGCCTGCCTGATGAGGCTGCCTCCGAGGAAGCTTCCTGTCATCTGCCCCGCGAGGCTTGGCCCCTCGCGAGGGTCTTGAGCTTGTGCTGATGAAGATGGGCCGCGTTGGGCCCCCACTTGAGCCACGCCGCAGGCAGGCAAGTCTGGGGACCCCTGTTCCCAGAACACCGACAACCATCTAGAAAGCAAAAATGTGTATGTTTAGATAATCTTTCTAGCATTTGATCAATAAAAGGTAAAGGGTAATGATCCTTTTTAGTAGCTTTATTTAATTGGCGGAAATCAATTACCATTCTATAATCTATAACAATTCTTTGTGGGATCAATTCATCTTTGTCATTAGGAACAACAGTAATACCTCCCTTCTTAGGGACACAATGGACAGGGCTTACCCATTGACTATCAGCAACGGGATAAATTATACCTACCTCCAGAAGCTTTAGTATTTATTTTCTTACCACTTCTTTCATCTTAGTATTTAACCATCGTTGGTGATCAACAACCGGTTTTGCGTCTTTCTCCAATTTTACTTTGTGCTAGCAGAGAGTGGGACTAATGCCCTTAAGATCATCAAGAGTATATCCAATAGCAGCACGGTGCTTCTTCAGAGTTTTCAATAATTTCTTTTCTTGATGCTCTGAAAGGTTAGCACTAATAATAATAGGATATATCTCTTTCTCATCAAGATAAGCATATTTAAGAGTATCAGGTAAAGGTTTAAGCTCAAACACGGGATCACCCTTGGGTGGAGGAGGATCCCCTAGGATTTCAACAGGCAAGTTGTGTTTCAAAATAGGTCCCTATTTAAAGAATACTTCATCTATTTCCCTTCTTTCATTCATAAACATATCATTTTCATGGTCTAGCAAATATTGTTCTAAAGGATCACTAGGAGGCAACAATAGAAGCAAGACCAATAATATCATCTTTACTAGGCAATTATTTATCATGGGGTTGTCTACGAAATTTAGCAAAATTAAATTCATGAGACATATCCCCTAAACCAACAGAAACAATATCCTTATTCCAGTCTATCTTAGCATTGACAATATTCAAGAAGGGTCTACCAAATATAATGGGACAGAAGTTATCTTGTGGGGGACCAAGAACAAGAAAATCAGCAGGATATTTAGCTTTCCCACACAAGACTTCAACATCTCTAACAATCCCCACTAGTGAAATAGTGTCTCTATTGGCAAGCTTAATAGTAACATCAATTTCCTCTATCTCAGCAAGTGCAATATCATGCATAGTTTCTTTATATAAGGAATGAGGTATTGCACTGGCACTAGCACCCATATCACATAAGCCATGATAGCAATGATCTCCTATTTTAACAGAAATAACAGGCATGCCTACAACAGTTCTATGCTTATTTTTAGTATCGGGTCTAGCAATTCTAGCAGCTTCATCACAGAAGTAAATAACATGCCCATCAATATTAGCGGCCAAGAGATCTTTAACCATAGCAACACTAGGTTCAACTTTAATTTGCTCGGAGGGAGTAGGAGTTCTAGTATTACTCTTATGAACCACAGTTGAAGCTTTAGCATGATCCTTTATTCTAGTAGGGAAAGGTGGTTTCTCAATAAAAGCAGTAGGAACAACAAGATCATTATAAGTGATAGTCTTTTCTTCAACTTTAATAGGTGCAACTACTTTTACTTCAATGGGAGCATTATATTTAAACCACTTCTCCTTAGGGAGATCAACATGAGTAGCAAAGGATTCACAAAAAGAAGCTACTATCTCAGAGTCAAGTCCATATTTAGTGGTAAATTCATGGAAAGCATCGGTATCCATAAAAGATTTAACACAATCAAACTTAGGTGTTATACCTGACTCCTCACCTTCGTCGAGATCCCAATATTTAGAGTTGCATTTAATTATTTCCAATAATCCCATTTGAATTCAATAGTCTTCATCATAAAAGATCCAGTACAAGAAGTATCGAGCATGGAGCGATTATCGAGAGAAAGCCGAGCATAAAACTTTTGAATAATTATTTCTCTTGAGAGCTCATGATTGGGGCATGAATATAACATTGACTTAAGCCACCCCCAAGCTTGAGCGATGCTTTCTCCTTCGTGAGGCCAAAAATTATATATATAATTATGATCACGATGAACAAGATGCATAGGATAAAACTTCTGAAAAAATTCCAATTTCAATCGGTTGTAGTTCCCTGATCCCGTATCATCATCTAGCCTAAACCATGTCAATGCCTTTCCTTGAAAGATAAAGGGAAGACCTTCTTCTTGATAACATCCTCGGTCATACCTGCAGGCTTAAATAATCCACAAACTTCATCCACATAGATTAGGTGCAAATCGGGATGTAATGTTCCATCTCCTGTAAAAGGATTAGCTAGCATTTTATCTATCATACCCGAAGGAATATCAAAGTAAACATTTTCAGTAAGTTCAGTAGGTTGAGGAGCAACTCTTTGCTCTACTGGTCGGGGTGAAGATACCCCGAACAAGCCCCTCAAAGGATTATGTTCCATAGTAACAAGTGAGAAGTGACAGTAAATTTCAGCACACTATATAAATTTTTCCTTACCAAATTCCACCTACCAAAGGCGCTTCACTCCCCGGCAACGGCGCCAGAAAAGAGTCTTGATGACTGTCGGTGTCAAAACTGGCGAATCTCGGGTAGGGGGTCCCGAACTGTGCGTCTAAGGCGGATGGTAACATGAGGCAGGGGAGACGATGTTTTACCCAGGTTTGGGCCCTCTTGATGGAGGTAAAACCCTACGTCTTGCTTGATTATACTTGATAATATGAGTAGTACAAGAGTTATCTACCACGAGATCGGAGAGGCTAAACCCTAGAAGCTAGCCTATGGTATGATTGTATGCTGTCCTATGGACTAAAACCCTCCGGTTTATATAGACACCGGAGGGGGCTAGGGTTACACAAGGTCGGTTACAAAGGAGGAGATATACATATCCGTATTGCCTAGCTTGCCTTCCACGCTAAGTAGAGTCCCATACGGACACGGGACGAAGTCTTCAATCTTGTATCTTCATAGTCCAACAGTCCGGCCAAAGGATATAGTCCGGATGTCCGAAGACCCCCTAATCCAGGACTCCCTCAGTAGCCCCTGAACTAGGCTTTAATGACGATGAGTCCGGCGCGCAGTGTTGTCTTCGGCATTGCAAGGCGGGTTCCTCCTCCGAATACACAATAGAAGAGTTTGAATACAAGGATAGTGTCCGACCCTATAAAATAAGTTCCACATACCACCGTGAAAGAATAATATTCCCACAAACCCAATCTGCTGACATGTTTTGGCAGCATGACATCATGCCATAGCCCGGTAATTATTTGAACCATTTTTCCTTAACCAGGCCCGCACATAACGCGAGGCGGTTTCTTGACACGTACTGTCCAAGCAGAGATCATGCTCCCCTTATTACGGGATTCTCATCAATACGGATGTGGGTAACCCAATGGCGCCATCAATTACGACGCTTAGGGGATAAGTGAGTTTTACCAGGCTGGTGGGGGCGCATAGTCTAGTCCGCCCTTATAAAGGGATAAGATCTCACTTTTTCTACCCACGCCTTCTTCCTCCTTGCTCATCCATTCTCGCGCACTCGAGCTCCATCGCCCAAGTCCGCGTCCTCCTCCTCAACTCTCTCCAAACATGTCCGGAGCGGGAGGCAAGTGGATGGCCTCCTCCGTCACGGAGGGGCACATCAAAAAGTTGTGTGGAGCCGGATACTTAGCCGCGAACATCACGCACTGGCTGCCAGCCGCAGACGGAGGAGGACATCAAAAAGTTGCGTGGAGCCAGATACTTAGCCGCGAACATCGCGCACCGGCTGCCAGCCACGGGGCAGGTCATCCCTACCCCAGAACCTCACGAGAGGGTGGTCTTCCTCCACCACTTCGTCCGCGGACTGGGGTTTCCCCTCCATCCATTTGTCCGCAGCCTCATGTTCTACTATGGGCCGGACTTTCATGATCTGGCCCAGAACTTCATCCTCAACATCTCGGCGTTCATCGTCGTGTGCGAGGCCTTCCTCCGCATCCGGACCCACTTTGGCCTGTGGCTGAAGACCTTCAATATCAAGCCGAAGGTAGTGGGTGGCCAACAAGCGGAATGCGGCGGAGCCATGGTGGGCAAGATGCCCAATGTTACATGGCTCGAGGGCTCCTTCATGGAGACAATAAAGGGGTGGCAATCGGGGTGGTTCTACATCACCGAGCCGCGCGACGCCAATTGGGTGGCGGCCCCTAAGTTTCAATCCGGAATCCCCACGCGGCTTACTTCCTGGAAGGAGAAGGGCATGTCCTGGGGTTCATCGGTGGAGCTGGATGGACTCCAGAAATGTATCCGGAACATGACAAGCAAGAAACTTAAGCTTGTCAACATAGTCTAGGTCATGCTCTTCCACCGGATCCTCCTGTGTCAACAACAGGATTTCAACTTATGGGAGTTTGACCCGGCCCGGCACCAGACTCTAAGCGAGCTCTTCGACACAACACACAAAGACGTCTGGAGGGTGCTATTCAAGGGCGCCGAGGTCCCTCCCTCTCTTACCAAGGACCGTGGGCTAAACGCGAAGCGCCCTGTGCATTCGGTAAGTTCTGTACATAGGGCATTTATTTCCCATAGCTTAAACATGTGCGGGATCTAAGCTCCCATGCCTTTAACAGGACTGGGTGGAGACGTCAGAGCAGATTAACTGTCCGGCCCCTCTACCCGAAGACACTGCGGACGCTCTCCTGACGGAGATGCTGACTCCGGCTCCTTATGAGGTGCCGGATAAGACCAAGAAGAAGGCCAAGGGAACCCGAAAGAGTTCCCGGCGCCGGGTGGTATCGGACTCATCGTCCGATAACTCCACGGCACACTCCTCCCATGACAACGAGGAGGAAGATGAAGATGCTCCCCCTCCAGCTGGGAGAGACAAGAAAAGGAAGGCCGCCCCAACCGGGGAGGCCGAAGGGTCCAAGAAGGGAAGGACTCTTCTTCCGGACTGCTCTGCCACCGCCGCCGAGGACGAAGACGAGTGGCTGCTCAGGGCCAAGCCCCTGGCGAAGTCGTAAGTATTCGGGTACCAGAGTAACTCATAGCATACCTTTGTCGCACTGCTTCTCCTAACGCCGAATATGATTATGCAGACCGCCCCAAGCCCGTATCGACGTATCCTTGTCAGACGGCTCCTTGGATTCGTCGGATATGGATAGTGATCCACTTCCGACTGCCTCCTCCCCTTGCCCTATGGACAATGCCAAGGTATTGTCTCCAGGGGCACCGAGGCGGGGGGAGACAGTCCCGGAGGCGCCTCAAGGTGAACTTCCAGACTCCAGGAGCAAAGGGAGCGAGACTCCCGGGGGCTCCAAGTTTGGCTCTCAGCCGAACACCGCGTCGGAACCTCCAGTGGTTCCGGACTCGGGCAGGCGGCCCCCTTCCAAAAGGGGTAAGACGCCCGTGCCGGTGACCTCTGTCCATCCAGAGGCACCGGACAACCTGTTGGGAGTGCTTCGAGGCGCTTCCATCAACGAAGAACACCGCACTATCATGAGTGCGGTGATCAAGAAGGTTCAGTCCGCCAAGAGCGGACTGACTGAAGCCTGTGCCAGCCTTCTAATAGGCTTTCAGGTAAGTATTGAAAATGTAGGAAAAATATTACCGTATAGACAGTAGCCCCTGATGCTCTGTTTGGTGTTCACAAACAAAAGCCGAATAGAGGATCAAATAACATATGCGGGAGTCTAATATAAGTATGTATGTATGCGTATGCAGGCTTCGCTACGGGCCTCTGCCGCACTGACTGCGGAGGTCACCGCACTAAAGCAGGACCTCGAGGGGTCCGAGAAAGAGCTCGGCCTTGCCAAGAGGCAGCTCGAGGAGAACAAAGGTAAGTAATACCTTGTCTATATACATAAAAGAAAACATGGTTGCGGAATGACAGGATCATCATGAATGTGCCAGGGGCCACGACCGAGGTGGCGACCCTAAAGCAAGCGATGTCCGAGGCCAAAGACAAAGCGGCCAAGGAGCGCACCGAGCGGTAAAAGCAAGAGGCACGTGTGGGCGAGGTGCGGCAAGAGCTCCAGGCTCTCATGACGAAGCACGAGGCTTTGGAGCTTGACTCGAAGACGCGAGTGTCTGAGCTTGCCACGGCCCTCGAGAGTGCAAAGAATGCCAAGGCCGAAGCCCAAAAGGCCCTCCAGGAGATTGAGGCAATAAGGAAGATAGCGGTGGGTAAGGCATTCAATATGCAAAGCAAGCATGTGAAAGTAAATTACTTTTTACTTATCCAAGTCCGGAGCTCTCCAGGAGCATTCGCAGATTTGCCCCGCAGCGTGTCGGACGCCGCAAAGTTTTATCAGGCCGAGGAGGGAAGCTCGACGGAGAAGATGTTCTGGTCTCAGTATACTGGGAGTCTGGGACCGAACACCCGATGCAGATGAGCGACCAGCTGAAGCAACTGGTCGAGCTGCACAAGGCAGCCGAACAGGCCATGAAGGGCTTTATAGTCCGGATGTGGCTGGCGAGGCCCTTCCCAATAGCTACTTCGGCCTGGTAAGGCGGCTTGTGGATGCCTGCCCATGGCTGGAAGTCATCAAGCGGTCCTTCTGCATCGAAGGTGCACGTCGGGCTTTTGCCCGCGCAAAGGTGCACTGGGCCAAGATGGACGCCAAGAAGCTGGTGAAGGAGGGGCCACCGCAGGGCAAGGAGCATCGCCACCCGGAGATGTATATGAGGGTGTCCTGAAGGGTGCCCGTCTTGTAGCGGACAAGTGTGCGAAAGATGTAATATTTGAATGAACTTGCTTGTGTGATCCTGTGGTATGAAAACTTGTTCATATGTGCTATGCAACGCTTGTTTGAATTTAAAATATTACCTTCTGTTCGGCTGTTTATCAAATCTGAGAGATGGCTAGTCGTCGGCTTATGCCCGCATGCCACGAGTGATGTGGTGTTCGGGATAAACCTGAGCACTCTTGTTCCCATTTTTGGGTCCTTCGAGGGAGGTGCTCAGCGCAATGAACAAGGAAATCGGACTATAATGCTTTATCACTCTCACTTAGCCATATAATTCTATAATTTTAAATTTTGGCGAAGCCCCTAGTATTCGGAAGGCCAAATTCGGGGTGCTATACATGCCTTAAGCCGGACAAAGCCGACTCCTCGCTCTAAGCGGCATAAGTCTTTAGGGACTCGAAACCTCTCGAACAGCGACCAGTCTCTCGCCTTATCATGACAGTCAGTTTTAGCTTTCTCTACTGGGTGCTTAACCCAGCTGAACCGAGGCACAATCGCAGTAGTTCTCCCAGTGCTACCTTAGCCGATATAGCGGAACGTAAGGTACCAAAACATGGGAGCCGGGCAAACCCAACTATTGACCCAAGACATGATTCGGAGCTGATGCATATAATGCTATAAGTTCGGGGTGCCGCGCTATCAAAGTGTTCGGACTTCTCACGCCGTATTATGGGGTACGCTTAAGCCCCTGGCGTATTGGCCGTACCAGAGTGTACGGGTGCTAAATGTCATGAATGAATATATATATATATATATAAAGAGGAATAGAAAATGCGATAATAGTCTAGTGCTATGCATTGTGTATTCAAAAAGGTGCGTAAAGCAGAATGATACAAGTAGTGCGATAAGCAGAAAGTAGGACTATTTGACATGTCCCCTCCAAGGGCGAGCTGAGGAATGGTATTTAAATCAGGTATTTCACTCGTTGTCAGAGACCACCTGGGAGTTCCGTGGTGCGACGTAGCTTTCTGCCTCCTTGGTTGCTGCATCATGTGTTCGGCAATCATATTGCCAGACAGGGTTTCCAGAGATTAAAGTCCTGAAAGAGAGAAAAATAATAAAGCGGGAAGCCCCTAGTGTGGTTGAGCCGCGTCTTGGGGCGTATCGTAGTCGTGTCCCCCTCCCCACCTATGCCCATGGTATTTTCAATGCGTAATTATGTACACATGGCACGGATTTCGCCTTTTGGCTGGGGCTGGGGTGGGGGCCGCATTGCTATGCGAGCTCGGAACGTGCCAGGCGGTCTTGTTGTTGATTACTCCATGCGCGCTTGAAGGTGTCCGGGTCCTTAATCGCCAAACTAGTGGATTTCCTTAAGAGGCTGCTATGTGCTTCTGCTGCGAGGGCCGCAGTGTGCTCCTCCGTGCAGAGAGTGCGCTCTGTGTTTCCGTTAACTGTGATGACCCCCCGAGGTCCTGGCATCTTGAGCTTGAGGTATGCATAATGCGGTACCGCATTGAATCTCGCAAATGCGGTTCGCCAAAGCAGTGCATGATTGCCACTATGGAATAGGACTATATCGAAGATTAACTCCTCGCTTCGGAAGTTATCCGAGGATCGGATGACCACTTCCAGTGTGACTGAGCCTGTGCAATGGGCCTCTACACCTGGTATGACGCCTTTGAAGGTCGTTTTTGTGGGTTTGATCCTTGAGGGGTCTATACCCATTTTGCGCACTGTGTCCTGGTAAAGCAGGTTCAGGCTGTTGCTGCCATCCATAAGGACTCGAGTGAGTTGAAATCCTTCAATGATTGGTTCTAGAACCAGTGTGGCAAATCCTCCATGACGAATACTAGTGGGGTGGTCCTTGCGATCGAAGGTGATCGGGCAAGAGGACCATGGGTTGAACTTTGGGGCAACTGGCTCCAACGCATATACGTCCCTTAGCGCACGCTTTCGCTCCCTCTTGGGGATGTGGGTTGCGTATATCATGTTCACCGTTCGCACTTGTGGGGGGAACCTCTTCTGTCCTCCGGTGTTCGGCTGCCGGGGCTCCTCCTCGTCATTGCTATGCGACCCCTTATCTTTGTTTTCAGCATTTAACTTGTCGGCCTACTTGAACACCCAACAATCCCTGTTGGTGTGGTTGGCTGGCTTGTAAGGGGTGCCGTGTATTTGACACGAGCGATCGAGTATACGGTCCAGACTGGACGGTCCCGGAGTGCTTCTTTCAAATGGCTTTTTCCGCTGACTGGGTTTAGAGCCTTTGAATTTGGCATTGATTGTCGTTTCCTCGGTATTGTCGCTGTTAATGCGGCACTTGTGTTTGTTGCGACGTGACCTGCCATTGCCATCCTTGGTATCCGAAGTACCGTGGTTCTTTGATATGTTGTTGCTGCGAGCCAGCCAGCTGTCTTCTCCCGCGCAAAAGTGGGTCATGAGTGTCGTGAGCGCTGCCATGGATTTCGGCTTTTCCTGGCCAAGGTGCCGCGCGAGCCACTCGTCGCGGATGTTGTGCTTAAAAGCTGCTAGGTCCTCTGCATCCGGACAGTTGACGATTTGATTTTTCTTTGTTAGGAACCGTGTCCAGAATTGCCTGGCCGATTCCTCTGGCTGCTGAATTATGTGGCTCAAGTCATCGGCATTCGGTGGTCGCACATAAGTGCCCTGGAAGTTGTCCAGGAATGCGGCTTCCAGATCTTCCCAACAGCCAATGGATTCTGCTGGCAGGCTGTTGAGCCAATGCTGAGCTGGTCATTTGAGCTTGAGTGGGAGGTATTTGATGGCGTGTAGGTCATCACCGCGGGCCATGTGGATGTGTAGGAGGAAATCCTCGATCCATACCGCGGGATCTGTTGTGCCATCGTATGATTCGATATTTATAGGTTTGAAACCCTCTGGGATTTGGTGATCCATTACTTTGTCTATGAAGCATAAGGGGTGTGCGGCACCTCTGTACTGGGCTATATCGCGACGCAGCTCGGATGAGTCTTGACCGCTATGTTCGGCCCGGCAGGATTTACTTTTACTGTATCCGGCGTGATGGTTGTCGTCTCGCATAGTGGCGCGCCCTCATGATCCGTAGATCGATCTTGCATGTTTTGCATTGTCCTCCAATATGTCTTGCAGGTCTAGCATGTTTCCCCATGCCTTGTCATTTTTATTTGAGTGGGGTCGGGGTGCGGGCTGGGTTTTTGGCTGAAATGCCTCTCTCTCATGGCCACGAGGTGGCCGATCAGCCGCATCATATGCTGGAGATGTAGGTTTGAGTGCTTCCTCCTCCAGTCGGGGTAGCAACCTACGGTTTGGGTAACTCTTGGAGGGGCGTTCGAGTTTATATTCCTCGGCCGCAAGGACTTCAGTCCATCTGTCAGCTAGCAAATCTTGATCAGCTTGAAGCTGTTGTTGCTTTTTCTTAAGGCTATTTGCCGTGGCTATAAGCCGGTGCTTGAAGCGCTCTTGTTCGACGGGATCCTCAGGCACGACGAATTCGTCATCCTCGAGGCTTGACTCGTCTTTGGAGGGAGGCATGTAATTATCATCCTCCGCCTCTCCATCTGCCGCTCTCTCTGGAGGGTTGGCTTCTCCATCCTCCTGCCCTAAATCTTGCTGGAGGGGATTGCTGTCGTCTTCGGCACTGTCCAGAGTGTTATTATCTCCTGTGCCGGGGTCACCGCTTTTGCTTTGGCGAGATTTAGAGCGGCGCCGCAGACGCCGGCGCTTGGGTTGCTTCTTGGAGGGGTCATCCTCCGCTATCTCGTCGCCATTGCCTTCTTTGGGTGTGTCCACCATGTATATATCATATGATGAGGTGGCTATCCAGTCCCCTGTGGGCAGTGGTTCCTCTTCGCCTCCTGCATCGTCGTCCATACCGTCAATGTCTTTGGAGTCGAAGTCGAGCATGTCGGTTAAGTCGTCGATGGTGGCTACTAAGTGGGTGGTGGGTGGGCGGCGAATTTCTTCGTCATCCGCATCCCAATCCTGCCGGACATAGTTCAGCCAGGACTCTCCTGACAAGGAGAGTGACCTTAATGAGTTCAGTATGTCGCCGAAGGGAGAGTGCTGAAAGATATCCGTGGAGGTAAACTCCATGATCGGCGCCCAATCGGATTCGATAGGCACGGGCACAGGCGGTTGGGAGTCCGTGGCCGGGGAAGGATCCGGCAGTGTGGCATCACGGCTCTCGTGAAGGGTAAGGTCGATATTCGGCTCGATCGCTGCTGTGGATATGGCCTACGTGGCAGGGTCTATCCACCCGCCCATGGATGGCGCAGCTGGCTCCGAATTGAGGGTCGGAGTGGTTGCCGGCGCGGTCTCCTGGACACTGTCCGATGGCAGAGCTAAATCATGGTCATTGTGACCATGTGGCGCACTAGGCAAAGGCTTGAATCCGTCGAAGATCAAGTCTCCGCGGATATCTGCTGTGTAGTTTAAGCTTCCAAACCTGACCTGATGGCCAAGGGCGTAACTCTCGATCTTCTCCAGATGGCCAAGCGAGTTGGCCCGCTGTGCGAAGCCGCCGAATACAATGATCTGTCCGGGGAGAAAAGTCTCACCCTGGACTGCATCCCTATCGATGATCGTAGGAGCCATCAAGCCTAACAGCGACGACACAAAGGAACTCTCAATGAAAGCACCAACGTCGGTGTCAAAACCGGCGGATCTCGGGTAGGGGGTCCCGAACTGTGCGTCTAAGGCGGATGGTAACAGGAGGCAGGGGACACGATGTTTTACCCAGGTTTGGGCCCTCTTGATGGAGGTAAACCCTACGTCCTGCTTGATTATACTTGATAATATAAGTAGTACAAGAGTTGATCTACCACGAGATCGGAGAGGCTAAACCCTAGAAGCTAGCCTATGGTATGATTGTATGTTGTCCTACGGACTAAAACCCTCCGGTTTATATAGACACCGGAGGGGGCTAGGGTTACACAAGGTCGGTTACAAAGGAGGAGATATACATATCCATATTTCCTAGCTTGCCTTCCACGCCAAGTAGAGTCCCATCCGGACACGGGACGAAGTCTTCAATCTTGTATCTTCATAGTCCAACAGTCCGGCCAAAGGATATAGTCCGGCTATCCGGAGACCCCCTAATCCAGGACTTCCTCAATGACCCACAAGTGTAGGGGATCTATCGTAGTCCTTTCGATAAGTAAGAGTGTCAAACCCAACGAGGAGCAGAAGGAAATAATAAGCAGTTTTCAGTAAGGTATTCTCTGCAAGCACTGAAATTATCGGTAACAGGTAGTTTTGTGATAAGGTAATTTGTAACGGGTAACAAGTAATAAAAGTAAATAAGGTGTAGCAAGATGGCCCAATACTTTTTGTAGCAAAGGACAAGCCTGGACAAACTCTTATATAAAGGAAAACGCTCCCGAGGACACATGGGAATTATCGTCAAGCTGGTTTTCATCATGTTCATATGACTCGCGTTCGGTACTTTGATAATTTGATATGTGGGTGGACCGGTGCTTGGGTACTGTCCTTCCTTGGACAAGCATCCCACTTATGATTAACCCCTATTGCAAGCATCCGCAACTACAACAGAAGTATTAAGGTAAACCTAACCGTAGCATGAAACATATGGATCCAAATCAGCCCCTTATGAAGCAACGCATAAACTAGGGTTTAAGCTTCTGTCACTCTAGCAACCCATCATCTACTTATTACTTGACAGTGCCATCCTCTAGGCCCAAAGAATGGTGAAGTTTCATGTAGTCGATGTTCACATGACACCACTAGAGGAAAGACAACATACATCTCATCAAAATATCGAACAAATACGAAATTCACATGACTACTTATAGCAAGACTTCTCCCATGTCCTCAGGAACAAACGTAACTACTCACAAATCATATTCATGTTCATAATCAGAGGGGTATTAATATGCATAAAGGATCTGAACATATGATCTTCCACCAAATAAACCAACTAGCATCAACTACAACGAGTAATCAACACTACTAGCAACCCACAGGTACCAATCTGAGGCTTCGGGACAAAGATTGGATACAATAGATGAACTAGGGTTTGAGATGAGATGGTGCTGGCGAAGATGTTGATGGAGATTGACCCCCTCCCAATGAGAGGGTCGTCGGTGATGATGATGGTGATGTTTTCCCCCTCCCGGAGGGAAGTTTCCCCAGCAAAACAGCTCCGCCGGAGCCCTAGATTGGTTCCGCCAAGGTTCCGCCTCGTGACGGCGGAGTTTCGTCCCGTGAGCTAGCTTATGATTTTTTTCCTCCACGAAAGACCTCATATAGCAGAAGATGGGCATCAGAGGGCTGCCAGGGGGCCCACGAGGCAGGGGGCGCGCCCAGGGGGGTAGGGCGCGCCCCCCACCCTCGTGGATGGTGGGTGGCCCCCCTCTGGTACTTCTTTCACCCAATATTTTTTATATATTCTGAAACTTGCTCCCATGAAGTTTCAGGACTTTTGGAGTTGTGCAGAATAGGTCTCTAATATTTGCTCATTTTCCATCCCAGAATTCCAGCTGCCGGCATTCTCCCTCTTCATGTAAACCTTGTAAAATGAGATAGAATAGGCATAAGTATTGTGACATAATGTGTAATAACAGCCCATAATGCAATAAATATTGATATAAAAGCATGATGCAAAATGGACGTATCACCTGCCCCTCCTTATATAAGTTGAAGGGGTGGGTTACATGACTAGTCCTAGTAGGACTAGGATTACTCTATTACAAGTGGAGTCCTAGTCTTGCTTCCTTTGTAAGGGAATATTCCTTATGCTTTCATCTTAAGCCGGCCCACAAGAACATAAGTCGGACTTCCCACGAGTCGCCTTTTGGGCCACCGGGTCTTGTCGCTCCTCTGACCCGCCTGCCGGGTTACCAATAAGTGAACAGGCCCAGCCGGGTCATCAGTGAGTGGAGAGATCCGGGCGGGTCACTTCGTGAATCGCCAAGTTAAGGCGGGTCATTAGTGAGTTGCCAAGTCCAGCCGGGTCATACCGCGGGGTATGTCCCCGACTGGTCCAGACTTGGGCTTCTTCCCGGGAGTGACAACTTGCTTGCCATTCATCTTGAAGTTCCCCTTCTTTCCCTTGCCCTTTTTCATGAAACTAGTGGTCTTGTTAACCATCAACACTTGATGCCCCTTCTTGATTTGTACCTCCGCAGCCTTTAGCATTGCGAAGAGCTCGGGAATTGTCTTATCCATCCCTTGCATATTATAGTTCATCACGAAGCCTTTGTAGCTTGGTGGCAGTGATTGAAGAACTCTGCCAATAACACTATGATCCAGAAGATTAACTCCCAGCTGAGTCAAGTGGTTATGATACCTAGACATTTTGAGTATGTGTTCACTGGCAGAACTGTTCTCCTCCATCTTGCAACTATAGAACTTGTTGGAGACTTCATATCTCTCAACTCGGGCATTTGCTTGAAATATTAACTTCAACTCCTAGAACATCTCATATGGTCCATGACGTTCAAAATGTCTTTGAAGTCCAGATTCTAAGCCGTCAAGCATGGCACACTGAACTATAGAGTAGTCATCAGACCGCGTCTACCAGACGTTCAAAGCGTCTACATTGGCGAGAGGGGGCTTGTCACCTAGTGGTGCATCAAGGACATAATTCTTCTGTGTAGCAATGAGGATAATTCTCAAGTTACATACCCAGTCTTTGTAGTTGCTACCATCATATTTCAACTTAGCTTTCTCTAGGAACGCATTAAAATTCAAGGGAACGGTAGCACGGGCCATTGATCTACAACATAGATATGCAAAAACTATCAGGACTAAGTTCGTGATAAATTAAGTTCAATTAATCAAATTACTTAAGAACTCCTACTTAGATAGACATCCCTCGAGTCATCTAAATGATCAGGTGATCCATATCAACTAAACCATGCCCGATCATCACGTGAGATGGAGTAGCTTTCAATGGTGAACATCTATGTGTTGATCATATCTACTATATGATTCATGTTCGACCTTTCGGTCTCCAGTGTTCCGATGCCATGTCTATACATGCTAGGCTCATCAAGTTTAACCCGAATATTGATACGTCCATTTTGCATCATGCTTTTATATCGATATTTATTGCATTATGGGCTGTTATTACGCATTATGTCACAATACTTATGCCTTTTCTCTCTTAATTTGCAAGGTTTACATGAAGAGGGAGAATGCCGGCAGATGGAATTCTGAGCTGGAAAAGGAGCAAATATTAGGGACCTATTCTGCACAACTCCAAAAGTCCTAAAACTCCAAGAAAGTCAGTTTTGGAATATATAAAAAATATTGAGCGAAGAAAGCACCAGAGGGGGGGCGCCCTACCCCCTGGGCGCGCCCCCTGCCTCGTGGGCCACTTCGAAGGCCCCCGATGCCCATCTTCTGGTATAAGGTGTCTTTTGCCCTGGAAAAAATCAAAAGGAAGCTTTCGGGACGAAGCGCCACCGTCTCAAGGCGGAACCTTGGTGGAACCAATCTAGGGCTCCGGCGGAGCTGTTTTGCCAGGGAAACATCCCTTCGGAAGGGGAAAATCGTCACCATCATCATCACCATCGATCCTCTCATTGGGACGGGGTCAATCTCCATCAACATCTTCACCAGCACCATCTCCTCTCAAACCCTAGTTCATCTCTTGTATCCGACATTTGTCTCAAAACCTCAGATTGGTACCTGTGGGTTGCTAGTAGTGTTGATTACTCCTTGTAGTTGATGCTAGTTGGTTTATTCGATGGAAGATTATATGTTCAGATCCTTTATGCACATTAATATCCCTATGATTATGAAGATGAATATGATTTGTGAGTAGTTACGTTAGTTCCTGAGGACATGGGAGAAGTCTTGCTATAAGTAGTCATGTAAATCGTTCGATATTTTGATGAGATGTATGTTGTCTTTCCTCTAGTGGTGTTATGTGAACGTCGACTACATGATACTTCACCATTGTTTGGGCCTAGGCGAAGGCATTGGGAAGTAATAAGTAGATGATGGGTTGCTAGAGTGACAAAAGCTTAAACCCTAGTTTATGTGTTGCTTCGTAAGGGGCTGATTTGGATCCATATGTTTCATGCTATGCTAAGGTTTACCTTAATTCTTCTTTCATAGTTGCAGATGCTTGTGAGGGGGTTAATCATATGTGGGATGCTTGTCCAAGGAAGGGCAGTACCCAAGCACTGGTCCACCCACATATCAAATTATCAACGTAACGAACGTGGATCATATGAGCGTGATGAAAACTAGCTTGACGATAATTCCCATGTGTCCTCGGGAGTGCTTTCCATTATATAAGAGTTTTTCTAGGCTTGTCCTTCGCTACAAAAAGGATTGAGCCACCTTGCTGCACCTTGTTTACTTTTGTTACTTGTTACCCGTTACAAATTACCTTATCACAAAACTATCTGTTACCGATAATTTCAGTGCTTGCAGAGAATACCTTACTGAAAACTGCTTGTCATTTCCTTCTGCTCCTCGTTGGGTTCAACACTCTTACTTATCGAAAGGACTATGATGGATCCCCTATACTTGTGGGTCATCAAATATTCCGCATGTGCAAAACTGTCTTGCACCCGTTGTATGTGAACGTAGAGCTTATCACACCCGATCATCACATGGTGTCTTGGCACGACGAACTGTTGCGACGGTGCATACTCAGGGAGAACACTTATACCTTGAAATTTTAGTGAGGGATCATCTTATAATGCTATCATCGTACAAAGCAAAATAAGATGCAAAAAAGATAAACATCACATGCAATCAAAATATGTGACATGATATGGCCATCATCATCTTGTGCCTTTGATCTCCATCTCCAAAGCACCGTCATGACTTCCATCGTCACCGGCTTAACACCTTCATCTCCATCGTAGTGTCGTTGTCATCTCGCCAACTATTGCTTCTACAACTATCGCTAATGCATAGTGATAAAGTAAAGAAATTACATGGCGATTGCATTTCATACAATAAAGCGACAACCATAAGGCTCCTGCCAGTTGCTGATAACTTTTACAGAACATGATCATCTCATACAACAACGTATATCACATCATGTCTTGACCATATCACATCACAACATGCACTGCAAAAACAAGTTAGACGTCCTCTACTTTGTTGTTGCAAGTTTTACGTGGCTGCTATGGGCTTCTAGTAAGAACCGTTCTTACCTACGCATCAAAACCACAATGGTGTTTCGTCAAGTTTGTTGTTTTAACCTTTAACAAGGACCGGTCGTAGTCAAATTAGATTCAACTAAAGTTGGAGAAACAGACACCCGCCAGCCACCTTTATGCAAAACAAGTTGCATGTCTGTGGGTGGAACCGGTGTCATGAACGTGGTCATGTAAGGTTGGTCTGAGCCGCTTCATCCAAAAGTACCGTCGAATCAAAATAAGACGTTGGTGGTAAGGAGTATGATTATCACCGCCCACAACGCTTTGTGTTCTACTCATGCATATCATCTACGCATAGACCTGGCTCTGATGCCACTGTTGAGAAACATAGCATGCAATTTCAAAAAATGTCCTATGCTCACGCAAGATCTATCTAGGAGATGCATAGCAATGAGAGGGGGATAGTGTGTCCAGATACCCTCGTAGACTGAAAGCGGAAGCGTTTGACAACGCGGTTGATGTAGTCGAACTTCTTCTCGTTCCGATCGATCAAGTACCGAACGTACAACACCTCCGAGTTCTGCACACGTTTAGCTCGATGACGTCCCTCGAACTCTTGATCCAACAAAGTGTCGAGGGAGTGTTCCATCAGCACGACGGTGTGGTGACGGTGATGGTGAATTGATCCGCGCAGGGCTTTGCCTAATCACTACATGAATATGACCGGAGGCATAAATTGTGGACGGGGCACCGCACATGGCTAACAATGTTTGTTGTGTGTTCTAGGTGCCCCCTCCCACATATATAGGTGGGAGGGGGAGGGGGACAGCCATGGGGCACCCCAAGTAGGAGGAATCCTACTTGGGGCCTTGTCCAATTCGCCCCCCTTCCCTTTACCATCTTTTCCGGAGAGGGAAGGAAAGGGCAGAGAGGAGGGAAGGAAGGGGGACGCCGAATTGCCTCCCCTTCGTTCTCTCTTCCCCTTTTCCTTTCCCCTTTTGATATGTCTCCAACGTATCTATAATTTTTTATTGTTCCATGCTATTATATTATCTGTTTTGGATGTTAATGGGCTTTATTTTACACTTTTATATTATTTTTGGGACTAACCTACTAACCCAAGGCCCAATGCAAATTGCTCTTTTTTTGCCTATTTCAGTGTTTCGCAGAAAAGGAATATCAAACGGAATCCAAACGGAATGAAACCTTCGGGAGAGTTATTGTTGGAACAAACGTGATCCAAAGGACTTGGAGTGGACGTCAAGCAATCAACGAGGAGTCCACGACGCAGGGGGTGCGCCTACCCCCCTAGGCCCGCCCTCCCCCTCGTGGGCCCCTTGTGGCTCAACCGACCTACTTCTTCCTCCTATATATACTCATATACCCCGAAAACATCCAGGAGCACCACGAAACCCTATTTCCACTGTCGCAACCTTCTGTACCCAAGAGATACCATCTTGGGGCCTTTTCCGGAGCTCCGCGGGAGGGGGCATCGATCACAGAGGGCCTCTACATCAACTCCATGGCCCCTCTGATGATGTGTGAGTAGTTTACTTCAGACCTTCGGGTCCATAGTTATTAGCTAGATGGCTTCTTCTCTCTTTTTGGATCTCAATACAATGTTCTCCTCGATCTTCTTGGAGATCTATTTGATGTAACTCTTTTTGCGGTGTGTTTGTCGAGATCCGATGAATTGTGGGTTTATGATCAAGTCTATCTATGAACAATATTTGATTCTTCTCTGAAATCTTTTATGTATGATTGGTTATCTTTGCAAGTCTCTTCGAATTATCAGTTTGCTTTGGCCTACTAGATTGATGTTCCTTGCAATGGGAGAAGTGCTTAGCTTTGGGTTCAATCTTGCGGTGCTCGGTCCCAGTGACAGAAAGGGAAACGACATGTATTGTACTGTTGCCATCGAGGATAACAAGATGGGGTTTATATCATATTGCTTGAGTTTATCCCTCTACATCATGTCATCTTACCCAATGTGTTACTCTGTTCTTATGAACTTAATACTATAGATGCATGCTGGATAGCGGTCGATGTGTGGAGTAATAGTAGTAGATGCAGGCAGGAGTCGGTCTACTTGTCACAGACGTGATGCCTATATACATGATCATGCCTAGATATTCTCATAATTATTCGCTTTTCTATCAATTGCTCGACAGTAATTTGTTCACCCACCGTAATACTTATGCTATCTTGAGAGAAGCCACTAGTGAAACCTATGGCCCCCGGGTCTATTCTCCATTGTATTAATCTTCCGTCAACAAGCTATTTCTATTACATTTTATTTTGCAATCTTTCCTTTTAGTCTTTATCATAAAAATACTAAAAATAGTATCTCATCATCTCTATTAAATCTCACTCTCATAAGTGACCATGAAGGGATTGACAACCCCTTTATCGCATTGGTTGCGAGGTTCTTATTTGTTTGTGTAGGTACGAGGGACTTGCGTGTGGCCTCCTACTAGATTGATACCTTGGTTCTCAAAAACTGAGGGAAATACTTACGCTACTTTGCTGCATCACCCTTTCCTCTTCAAGGGAAATCCAACGCAGTGCTCAAGAGGTAGCAAGAAGGATTTCTTGCGCCGTTGCCGGGGAGTCTACGCACAAGTCAAGACATACCAAGTACCCATCACAAAATCTTATCCCTCGCATTACATTATTTGCCATTTGCTTCTCGTTTTCCTCTCCCCCACTTCACCCTTGCCGTTTTATTCGCCCTCTTTTTTGTTCCCCTTCTCTTTTCTAGTTCGTCTCTTTTTGCTTGTTTCTTGTTTGCTTGTGTGTTGGATTGCTTGCTTGTCACGATGGCTCAAGATAATACTAAAAATTGTGTGATTTTTCCAATACCAAAAATAATGATTTTATTAGCACTCTGATTGCTCCTCTTACCGATGCTGAATCTTGTGAAATTAATGCTGCTTTGCTGAATCTTGTCATGAAAGATCTGTTTTCCGGCCTTCCTAGTGAAGATGTCGTTACCCATCAAAGAAACTTTGTTGATTTATGTGATGTGCAAAAGAATAAAGATGTGGATAATGATATTGTGAAATTGAAGCTATTCCCGTTTTCTCTTAGAGATCATGCTAAAACTTGGTTTTCGTCTTTGCCTAAAAATAGTATCGATTCACGAAATGAGTGCAAAGATGCTTTTATCTCTAAGTATTTTCCTCCCGCTAAGATCATCACTCTTAGAAACGATATTATGAATTTTAAGCAACATGATCATGAACATGTTGCACAAGCTTGGGAGAGGATGAAATTAATGATACGTAATTGCCCTACACATGGTTTGAATCTTTGGATGATTATACAAAAATTTTATGCCGGATTGAACTTTGCTTCTGGAAATCTTTTAGATTCGGCCACGGGAGGCACTTTTATGGAAATCACTTTAGGAGAAGCTGATAAACTCCTAGATAATATTATGGTTAATTATTCTCAATGGCATACTGAAAGATCTACTAATAAAAAGGTGCATGCTATAGAAGAAATCAATGTTTTGAGTGGAAAGATGGATGAGCTTATGAAATTGTTTGCTAATAAGAGTGTCCCTTCTGATCCTAATGATATGCCTTTGTCTACTTTGATTGAGAATAATAATGAATCTATGGATGTCAATTTTGTTGGTAGGAACCATTTTGGTAATAACGTGTATAGAGGTAATTTTAATCCTAGGCTGTTTCCTAGTAATTCCTCTAATAATTATGGTAATTCCTACAATAATTCTTATGGAAATTATAATAATATGCCCTCTGATTTTGAATCTAATATTAAAGAATTTATTAGTTCGCAAAAGAGTTTCAATGCTTTGATTGAAGAAAAAAATTGTAAGATTGATGAGTTGGCTAGGAACATGGATAGAATTTATCTTGATGTTGATTATTTGAAACTTAGATCTATTCCACCTAACCATGATATCAATGAGTCTCTCAAACCTATGAGAATTTCCATTGATGAATCCAAAGAAAGAACTGCTAGGATGCATGCTAAAAAAGATTGCTTTGTGAAAGCGTGTTCTTCTAGTTTCCATGATAATAATGATGAAGATCTAAAAGTTATTGATGTGTCCCCTATTATTTATTTTTTTTGAAATATGAATCTTGATAATGAAGGGACTGGAGATGAGTCAACTTTAGTTAGAAGGCGTCCCAATGATTCGGAGTTTTTAGATCTTGATGCAAAAATTGATAAAAGTGGGATTGGAGAGGTCAAAACTTTACATAGCAATGAACCCACTATCTTGGATTTCAAGGAATTTAATTATGATAATTTCTCTTTGATTGATTGTATTTCCTTGTTGCAATCTGTGCTAAATTCTCTGCATGCTTATAGTCAAAATAAAGCTTTTACTAAACATATCGTTGATGCTTTAATGCAATCTTATGAAGAAAAGCTTGAATTGGAAGTATCTGTCCCTAGAAAACTTTATGATGAGTGGGAACCTACTATTAAAATTAAAATTAAAGATCATAACTGCTTTGCTTTATGTGATTTGGGTGCTAGTGTTTCCACGATTCCTAAAACTTTGTGTGATTTGCTAGGTTTCCGTGAATTTGATGATTGCTCTTTAAACTTGCATCTTGCGGATTCCACCATTAAGAAACCTATGGGAAGAATTAATTATGTTCTTATCGTTGCAAATAGGAATTATGTACCCTTAGATTTCATTGTTCTTGATATTGATTGCAATCCTTCATGTCCTGTTATTCTTGGTAGACCTTTCCTTAGAACGATTGGTGCAATTATTGATATGAAAGAAGGGAATATTAGATTCCAATTTCCGTTAAGGAAGGGCATGTAACACTTTACTAGAGAAAATTAAATTACCTTATGAATCTATTATGAGAACCACTTATGGATTGCATACCAAAGATGACAATACCTAGATCTATCCTTGCTTTTATGCCTAGCTAGGGGCGTTAAACGATAGCGCTTGTTGGGAGGCAACCCAATTTTATTTTTATTTCTTGCTTTTTGATTCTGTTTAGTAATAAATAATTAATCTAGACTCTTTTTAGATGTGGTTTTATGCTTTTAATTAGTGTCTGTGCCAAGTAGAGCCTTTGGGAAGACTTGGGGGAAGTCTTTGCGATCTTGCTGTAAAAAACAGAAACTGTAGTGCTCACGAGATTTGCTGCCATTATTTACTGGAGAGTGCTATTTAGTTAATTATTTTTGCAGAAGATTAATAGATAAATTCCTCATGTCCAGAAATTTATTTTAGAATTTTTGGGGTTCCAGAAGTATTTCAAACCTACAGATTACTACAAACTGTTCTGTTTTCGACAGATTCTGTTTTTCATGTGTTGTTTGCTTATTTTGATGAATCTATGGCTAGTAATAGAGTTTATGAACCATATAAAAGTTGGAATACAGTAGGTTTAACACCAATATAAATAAATAATGAGTTCATTACAGTACCTTGAAGTGGTGTTTTGTTTTCTTTTACTAACGGAGCTCACGAGATTTTCTTTTAAGTTTTGTGTTGTGAAGTTTTCAAGTTTTGGGTAAAGATTTGATGGATTATGGAACAAGGAGAGGCAAGAGCCTAAGCTTGGGGATGCCCAAGGCACCCCAAGGTAAAATACAAATATAACCAAAAGTCTAAGCTTAGGGATGCCCCGGAAGGCATGCCCTCTTTCGTCTTCGTCCATCGGTAACTTTACTTGGAGCTATATTTTTATTCACCACATGATATGTGTTTTGCTTGGAGCGTCTTGTATGATTTGAGTCTTTGATTTTTAGTTTACCACAATCATCCTTACTGTACACACCTTTTGGGAGAGACACACATGAATCAGAATTTATTAGAATACTCTATGTGCTTCACTTATACCTTTTGAGCTAGATAATTTTGCTCTAGTGCTTCGCTTATATCTTTTAGAGCACGGTGGTGGTTTTATTTTGTTGAAATTATTGATCTCTCATGCTTAACTTATATTATTTTGAGAGTCCCTTAAAACAGCATGGTAATTTTCTTTGGTTATGAATTTAGTCCTAATATGATAGCCATCCAAGATCGGTATAATAAAAACTATCATAAAAAGTGCATTGAATACTATGAGAAATTTGATACTTGATGATTGTTTTGAGATATGAAGGTGGTAATATTAGAGTATGCTAGTTGAGTAGTTGTAAATTTGAGAAATACTTGTTCTAAAGTTTGTGATTCCCGTAGCATGCATGTATGGTGAACCGTTATGTGATGAAGTCGAAGCATGATTTATTTATTGATTGTCTTCCTTATGAGTGGCGGTAGGGGACGAGCGATGGTCTTTCCTACCAATCTATCCCCCTAGGAGCATGCGCGTAGTACTTTGTTATGATAACTAATAAATTTTTGCAATAAGTATATGAGTTCTTTATGACTAATGTTGAGTCCATGGATTATACGCACTCTCACCCTTCCACCATTGCTAGCCTCTCTAGTACCGCGCAACTTTCGCCGGTACCATTAACCCACCATATACCTTCCTCAAAACAGCCACCATACCTACCTATTATGGCATTTCCATAGCCATTCCGAGATATACTGCCATGCAACTTTCCACTGTTCCGTTATTATGACACGCTTCATCATTTTCATATTGCTTCGCATGATCATGTAGTTGACATCGTATTTGTGGCAAAGCCACCGTTCATAATTTTTTCATAAATGTCACTCATGAGTCATTGCATATCCCGGTACACCATCGGCGGCATTCACATAGAGTCATATTTTGTTAAGAATTGAGTTGTAATTCTTGACTTGTAAGTAAATAAAGTGTGATGATCATCATTATTAGAGCATTGTCCCAAGTGAGGAAAGGATGATGGAGACGATGATTCCCCCACAAGTCGGGATGAGACTCTGGAGGAAAAAAAAGAGGCCATAGAAAAGGAGAAAAGAAGGCCCAAATAAAAAAATGAGACAAAAAGAGAGAAGGGACAATGTTACTATCCTTTTTCCACACTTGTGCTTCCAAGTAGCACCATGATCTTCATGATAGAGAGTCTCATATGTTATCACTTTCATATACTAGTGGGAATTTTACATTATAGAACTTGGCTTGTATATTCCAATGATGGACTTCCTCAAATGCCCTAGGTCTTCATGAGTGAGCAAGTTGGATGCACACCCACTAAGATTCTTTTTGAGCTTGCATACTGATACGTCTCCAACGTATCTATAATTTTTGATTGCTCCATGCTATATTATCTACTGATTTGAATGTTTATGGGCTTTATTATACACTTTTATATCATTTTTGGGACTAACCTATTAACCCAGAGCCCAGTGCCAGTTTCTGTTTTACCCTGTTTTAGGGTTTTGAAGAAAAGGAAAATCAAACGGAGTCCAATTGACCTGAAACTTCACAGAACTCATTTTTGGAAGGAAAGAAGCCCATAAAACTTGGAGTGCCCGTCGAGGGCTCTGCGAGGAGGTCACGAGGCAGGGGGCGTGCCCTCCACCCTCATGAGCCCCTCGTGGGCCCCCTGACATACTTCTTCCGCCTATATATCTCCGTATACCCTGAAAACATCTGGGAGCACAATAGATCGGGAGTTCCACCGCCAGAAGCTCCGTAGCCACCAAAAGCCAATCTAGACCCATTCCGGCACCCTACCGGAGGGGGCAATCCTTCTCCGGTGGCCATCTTCATCATCTCGGTGCTCTCCATGACGAGGAGGGAGTAGTTCTCCCTCGGGGCTGAGGGTATGTACCAGTAGCTATGTGTTTGATCTCTCTTTCTCATGTTCTTGAGGTGATACGATCTTGATGTATCGCGAGCTTTGCTATTATAGTTGGATCCTATGATGTTTTCTTACCCCCCCCCCCCTCTACTCTCTTGTGATGAATTGAGTTTCCCCTTTGAAGTTAACTTATCGGATTGAGTCTTTAAATATTTGAGAACACTTGATGTATGTCTTGCCATGGGTATCTGTGGTGACAATGGGATATCACGTGATTCACTTGATGTATGTTTTGGTGACCAACTTGCGGGTTCCACCCATGAACCTATGCATAGGGGTTGGCACACGTTTTCGTCGTGATTATCCGGTAGGAACTTTGGGGCACTCTTTGAGGTCCTTTGTGTTTGTTGAATAGATGAGTCTGAGATTGTGTGATGCATATCGTATAATCATACCCACGGATACTTGAGGTGACATTGGAGTATCTAGGTGACATTAGGGTTTTGGTTGATTTGTGTCTTAAGGTGTTATTCTAGTACGAACTCTAGGGCTGTTTGTGACACCTATAGGAATAGCCCAACGGATTGATTGGAAAGAATAACTTTGAGGTGGTTTCGTACCCTACCATAATCTCTTCGTTCGTTCTCCGCTATGAGTGACTTTGGAGTGACTCTTTGTTGCATGTTAAGGGATAGTTATGTGATCCAATTATGTTATTATTGTTGAGAGGACTTGCACTAGTGAAAGTATGAACCCTAGGCCTTATTCCCTATCATTGAAATGCCGTTTACGCTCACTTTTATCATTCGCTACCTTGCTGTTTTTATAATTTCAGATTACAAATACCTTTATCTACCATCCATATTGCACTTCTATCACCATCTCTTCGCCGAACTAGTGCACCTATACAATTTACCATTGTATTGGGTGTGTTGGGGACACAAGAGACTCTTTGTTATTTGGTTGCAGGGTTGCTTGAGAGAGACCATCTTCATCCTACGCCTCCCACGGATTGATAAACCTTAGGTCATCCATTTGAGGGAAATTTGCTACTGTCCTACAAACCTCTACACTTGGAGGCCCAACAATGTCTACAAGAAGAAGGTTGTGTAGTAGACATCAAGCTCTTTTCTGGTGCCGTTGCCGGGGAGGTTAGCACTTGAAGGTATATCTTTAGATCTTGCAATCGATTCTTTTAGTTTCTTGTTTTATCACTAGTTTAGTTTATAAAAGAAAACTAAAAAATGGAATTAAGTTTTCCTCATACGCTTCATCTTTTTTAATATCTTTCGTGAGTATGATGGAAAGGAAAACTATGCCAAAGTGTTAGAAGAAGAATGCATTAGAATGTTTGGCACTAAATATCTGAATGATGAGCATGATTGCAATGTTGTTAGTATGAATTCCTTGAATATCTATGATACTAATGATATGCAAAGCCACAAGCTTGGGGAAGCTATGTTTGATGAAGATGATATTTTTTGTCCCCCAAGCTTTGATGAGCGAATTTATTATGATGAAAGCATGCCTCCAATCTACGATGATTATTGTGATGACACGTATGCTTTAAAGAATAATGATAACCGTGAAACTTGTCATCTTGATCTTAATTTTCAATCACATGATAGTTATTTTGTTGAGTTTGCTCCCACTATTATTCATGAGAAGAATTTTGCTTATGTGGAGAGTAGTAAATTTTGCATGCTTGTAGATCATGAAAAGAATGCTTTAGGTGCTGGTTATATTGTTTAATTCATTCATGATGCTACTTAAGATTATTATGAGGGAGGAATATATGCTTGTAGGAATTGCAATAATATCAAGTTTCCTCTCTATGTGCTTAAAGTTTTGAAGTTATGCTTGTTTTACCTTCCTATGCAAGTTGATTCTTGTTCCCACAAGTTGTTTGCTCACAAAATCCCTATGCATAGGAAGTATGTTGACTTAAATGTGCTAGTCATATTCTTCATGATGCTCTCTTTATGTTTCAATTCTTATCTTTTATGTGAGCATCATTGAAATCATCATGCCTAGCTAGGGGCGTTAAACGATAGCGCTTGTTGGGAGGTAACCCAACTTTATTTTTGTTCCTTACTTTTTGATCATGTTTAGTAATAAATAATTTATTTAGCCTCTGTTATGATTGAGTTTTTATGTTTTAATTAGTGTTTGTGCCAAGTAGAACCGTTGGGAAGACTTGGGGATAGTCTTGTTGATCATGCTGTAAAAAACAGAAACTTTAGCGCTCACAAGAATTGCTTCCATTTTTATTTGGATAGTGCTATTGAGTTAATTATTTTTTTCAGATGATTAATAGATAAATTTCTCAGGTCCAGCAATTTATTTTAGAATTTTATGAGTTCCATAAGTATACGTTTGATCCAGATTACTACATACTGTTCTGTTTTTGACAGATTCTGTTTTTCATGTGTTGTTTACTTATTTTGATGAATCTATGGCTAGTAAAATAGTTTATAAACCATAGAGAAGTTGGAATACAGTAGGTTTAACACCAATATAAATAAATAATGAGTTCATTACAGTACCTTGAAGCGGTGATTTACTTTCTTATACTAACGGAGCTTACGAGTTTTCTGTTAAGTTTTGTGTTGTGAAGTTTTCAAGTTTTGGGTAAGGATTCGATGGACTATGGAATAAGGAGTGGCAAGATCCAAATCTTGGGGATTCCCAAGGCACCCCAAGGTAATATTCAAGGACAACCAAGAACCTAAGCTTGGGGATGCCCCAGAAGGCATCCCCTCTTTCATCTTCGTTCATCGGTAACTTTACTTGGAGCTATATTTTTATTCACCACATGATATGTGTTTTGCTTGGAGCGTCAATTTATTTTGTTAGAATTTGATTTATGTTATTTAGAACAATGTTTTGCATCTTTTATTTCAATAAAAGTGGCATTGATAGCCTCCACTATGCCTATGTTACAAGTATACATGTTGCTGTTTGAAAACAGAAAGTTTACCGCTGTTGCAATAATTCCCTAGAAACGTCAAAATGTGATAAAATGTTGAAACATTTTTCATATTAAGCTCTGATAAATTTATTACAGTGGGAATTTTCTTTCATAATTTTTGGAGCTAGGGAAGTATGGATGTTGCTGCATTCTTTACAGACTATCCTGTTTAGGCAGATTGCTGTTATGTTTGCATTGTTTGCATATGTTTGCTTCTTTAATGATTCTATTTGAGGACAGGACTACTAAATATGCAGAGGCCTTTAGTATGAAATGTTGAATAATAATTTTAGTGATTTTCTACAGTAGAGGATGATAAGGTTATTGTAATGATTTATGCTAACTTATCTCACGAGTCCTTGTTGAGTTTTGTGTGGATGAAGCTTTTCAGATTTAGGGAGATCGTGATATGAGAGGAATTAAGGAGACACAAAAGCTCAAGCTTGGGGATTCCCAAGGCACCCCAAGATAATATTTCAAGAAGTCTCAAGCATCTAAGCTTGGGGATGCCCCGGTTGGCATCCCACCTTTCTTCTTCAACAACTATCGGTTAGTATCGGTTGATCCTAAGTTTTTGCTTCTTCACATGATGTTTGCCATTCTTAGAATGTCATTTTATTTTGCTTTGCTTGCTGTTTGAATAAAATACCAAGATCTGAAATTATTAAATGTTAGAGAGTCTTCACATAGTTGCATAATTATTCGACTACTCGTTGATCTTCACTTATATCTTTCGGAGTAGTTTGTTGTTTGCTCTAGTGCTTCACTTATATCTTTTAGAGCATGGTGATAGTTTTATTTTGAAGAAATAGATGAACTCTCATGCTTCACTTAGATTATTTTGAGAGTCTTAAATAGCATGGTAATTTGCTTAAAATCCTAATATGCTAGGTATACAAGATTAGTAAAAACTTTCATATGGAGTATTGGATACTACGAGAAGTTTGATGCTTGATGATTGTTTTGAGATATGGAGGTAATAATATCAAAGTCGTGCTAGTTGAGTAGTTGTGAAATTGAGAAATGCTTGTGTTGAAGTTTGCAAGTCCCGTAGAATGCACATATGGTAAACGTTGTGTAACAAATTTGAAACATGAGGTGTTATTTGATTGTCCTCCTTATGAGTGGCGGTCAGGGACGAGCGATGGTCTTTTCCTACCAATCTATCCCCCTAGGAGCATGCGCATAGTACCGAGGTTTTTGATGACTTGTAGATTTTTGCAATAAGTATGTGAGTTCTTTATGACTAATGTTGAGTCCATGGATTATACGCACTCTCACCCTTCCATCCTTGCTAGCCTCTTCGGTACCGTGCATTGCCCTTTCTCACATTGAGAGTTGGCGCAAACTTCGTCAGTGCATCCAAACCCCGTGATATGATACGCTCTTTCACACATAAACCTCCTTGTATCTTCCTCAAAACAGCCACCATACCTACCTATTATGGCATTTCCATAGCCATTCCGAGATATATTGCCATGCAACGTTCCATCATTCCGTTCATCATGACACATTCATCATTGTCATATTGCTTAGCATGATCATGTAGTTGACATAGTATTTGTGGCAAAGCCACCGTTCATAATTCTTGCATACATGTCACTCTTGGTTCATTGCATATCCCGGTACACCGCCGGAGGCATTCATATAGAGTCATCTTTGTTCTAGTATCGAGTTGTAATCATTGAGTTGTAAATAAATAGAAGTGTGATGATCATCATTATTAGAGCATTGTCCCAAGTGAGGAATAAAAAAAAGAGAAAGGCCATAAAAAAGAGAAGCCCCCCCAAAAAATAGAGAGTCCATAAAAAAGAAAAGGCCCAAAAAATGAGAGAAAAAAGAGAGAAGGGACAATGTTACTATCCTTTTACCACACTTGTGCTTCAAAGTAGCACCATGATCTTCATAGTAGAGAATCTCTCATGTTATCACTTTCATATACTAGTGGGAATTTTTCATTATAGAACTTGGCTTGTATATTCCAACAATGGGCCTCCTCGAGTTACCTAGGTCTTCGTGAGCAAGCAAGTTGGATGCACACCCAGTAGTTTCTTTTGTTGAGCTTTCATACATTTATAGCTCTAGTGCATCTATTGCATGGCAATCCCTACTCCTTGCATTGACATCAATTGATGGACATCTCCATAGCCCGTCGATTAGCCTCATTGATGTGATACTTTCTCCTTTTTGTCTTCTCCACATAACCCCCTCATTATTCTATTCCACCCATAGTGCTATATCCATGGCTCGCTCTCATGTATTGTGTGAAGGTTTATGAGTTTGAGATTACTAAAGTATGAAACAATTGCTTGGCTTGTCATCGGGGTTGTGCATGATGAGAGCATTCTTGTGTGACGAAAATGAAACATGACTAAACCATATGATTTTGCAGGGATGAACTTTCTTTGGCCATGTTATTTTGAGAAGACATAATTGCTTAGTTAGTATGCTTGAAGTATTATCATTTTTTATGTCAATATGAACTTTTGTCTTGAATCTTTCAGATCTGAATATTCATGCCACAATTAAGAATAATTACATTGAAATTATGCCAAGTAGCACTCCGCATCAAAAAATTTGTTTTTATCATTTACCTACACGAGGACGAGCAGGAATTAAGCTTGGGGATGCTGATACGTCTCCAACGTATCTATAATTTTTGATTGCTCCATGCTATATTATCTACTGTTTTGAATGTTTATGGGCTTTATTATACACTTTTATATCATTTTTGGGACTAACCTATTAACCCAGAGCCCAGTGCCAGTTTCTGTTTTTACCCTGATTTAGGGTTTCGAAGAAAAGGAAAATCAAATGGAGTCCAATTGACCTGAAACTTCACGAAACTCATGTTTGGAAGGGAAGAAGCCCAGAAGACTTGGAGTGCATGTCGGGGGCTCTGCGAGGAGGTCATGAGGCAAGGGGGCGTGCCCACCCCCTGGGCGCGCCCTCCACCCTCGTGAGCCCCTTGTGGCCCCCCTGACGTACTTATTCCGCCTATATATCTCCATATACCCTAAAAACATCCGGGAGCGCAATAGATCGGGAGTTCCGCCGCCAAAAGCCTCCGTAGCCACCAAAAGCCAATCTAGACCCGTTCCAGCACCCTGCCGGAGGGGGCAATCCTTCTCCGGTGGCCATCTTCATCATCCTGGTGCTCTCCATGACAAGGAGGGAGTAGTTCTCCCTCGGGGCTGAGGGTATGTACCAGTAGCTATGTGTTTGATCTCTCTCTCTCTCTCTCTCTCTCTCTCTCTCGTGTTCTTGAGGTGATACGATCTTGATATATCGCGAGCTTTGCTATTATAGTTGGATCCTATGATGTTTTCTCCCCCCTCTACTCTCTTGTAATGAATTGAGTTTCCCCTTTGAAGTTATCTTATCAGATTGAGTCTTTAAAGATTTGAGAACACTTGATGTATGTCTTGTCGTGGGTATCTGTGGTGACAATGGGATATCACGTGATTCACTTCATGTATGTTTTGGTGACCAACTTGCGGGTTCCGCCCATGAACCTATGCATAGGGGTTGGCACACGTTTTCGTCGTGATTCTCCGGTAGGAACTTTGGGGCACTCTTTGAGGTCCTTTGTGTTGGTTGAATAGATGAATCTGAGATTGTGTGATGCACATCGTATAATCATACCCACGGATACTTGAGGTGACATTGGAGTATCTAGGTGACATTAGGGTTTTGGTTGATTTGTGTCTTAAGGTGTTATTCTAGTACGAACTCTAGGGTTGTTTGTGACACCTATAGGAATAGCCCAACGGATTGATTGGAAAGAATAACTTTGAGGTGGTTTCGTACCCTACTGTAATCTCTTCGTTCGTTCTCCGCTATTAGTGACTTTGGAGTGACTCTTTGTTGCATGTTGAGGGATAGTTATGTGATCCAATTGTGTTATTATTGTTGAGAGGACTTGCACTAGTGAAAGTATGAACCTTAGGCCTTATTTCCTATCATTGCAATACCGTTTACGCTCACTTTTATCATTGGTTACCTTGTTGTTTTTATAATTTCAGATTACAAATACCTTTATCTACCATCCATATTGCACTTGTATCACCATCTCTTCGCCGAACTAGTGGACCTATACAATTTACCAATGTATTGGGTGTGTTGGGGACACAAGAGACTATTTCTTATTTGGTTGCAGGGTTGCTTGAGAGAGACCATCTTCATACTACGCCTCCCACGGATTGAGAAACCTTAGGTCATCCACTTGAGGGAAATTTGCTACTATCCTACAAACCTCTGAACTTGGAGGCCCAACAACGTCTACAAGAAGAAGGTTGTGTAGTAGATATCCCATACACTTATAGCTCTAGTGCATCCGTTGCATGGAAATCCCTACTCACGCACATTGATATCTATTGATGGGCATCTCCATAGCCCATTGATACACCTAGTTGATGTGAGACTATCTTCTCCTTTTTTGTCTTCTCCACAACCACCATTCTATTCCACATATAGTGCTATGTCCATGGCTCACGCTCATGTATTGCGTGAAGACTGAAAAAGTTTGAGAACATCAAAAGTATGAAACAATTGCTTGGCTTGTCATCGGGGTTGTGCATAAATACTTTGTGTGGTGAAGATAGAGCATAGCCAGACTATATGATTTTGTAGGGATAACTTTCTTTGGCCATGTTATTTTGAGAAGACATAATTGCTTAGTTAGTATGCTTGAAGTATTATTATTTTTATGTCAACATTAAATTTTTGTCTTGAATCTTTCGGATCTGAATATTCATGCCACAATAACTAAAATTACATTGAAGATTATGCTAGGTTGCATTCAACATCAAAAATTCTGTTTTTATCATTTACCTACTCGAGGATGAGCAGGAATTAAGCTTGGGGATGCTTGATATGTCTCCAACGTATCTATAATTTTTGATTGTTCCATGCTATTATATTATCTATTTTGGATGTTAATGGGCTTTAATTTACACTTTTATATTATTTTTGGGACTAACCTACTAACCCAAGGCCCAGTGCAAATTGCTATTTTTTTGCCTATTTCAGTGTTTCGCAAAAAAAGGAATATCAAATGGAATGAAACCTTCGGGAGAGTTATTTTTGGAACAAATGTGATCCTGAGGACTTGGAGTGGACGTCAAGCAATCAACGAGGAGTCCACGAGGCAGGGGCGTGCCTACCCCCCTGGGAGCGCCCTCCCCCTCGTGGCTCATCTGACCTACTTCTTCCTCCTATATATACTCATATACCCTGAAAACATCCAGGAGCACCATGAAACCCTATTTCCACTGCCGCAACCTTCTGTACCCAAGAGATCCCATCTTAGGGCCTTTTCCAGAGCTCTGCCGGAGGGGGCATCGATCACGGAGGGCCTCTACATCAACTCCATGGCCCCTCTGATGATGTGTGAGTAGTTTACTTCAGACCTTCGGGTCCATAGTTATTAGCTAGATGGCTTCTTCTCTCTTTTTGGATCTCAATACAATGTTCTCCTCGATATTCTTGGAGATCTATTCGATGTAACTCTTTTTGCGGTGTGTTTGTCGAGATCTGATGAATTGTGGGTTTATGATTTATGATCAAGTCTATCTATGAACAATATTTGATTCTTCTCTGAAATCTTTTATGTATGATTGGTTATCTTTGCAAGTCTCTTTGAATTATCAGTTTGGTTTGGCCTACTAGATTGATCTTTCTTGCAATGGGAGAAGTGCTTAGCTTTGGGTTCAATCTTGCGGTGCTCGATCCCAGTGACAGAAAGGGAAACGACACGTATTGTATTGTTGCCATCGAGGATAAAAGATGGGTTTTATATCATATTGCTTGAGTTTATCCCTCTACATCATGTCATCTTACCTAATGTGTTACTCTGTTCTTATGAACTTAATACTCTAGATGCATGCTGGATAGCGGTCGATGTGTGGAGTAATAGTAGTAGATGCAGGCAGGAGTCGGTCTACTTGGCATGGACGTGATGCCTATATACATGATCATGCCTAGATATTCTCATAATTATTCACTTTTCTATCAATTGCTCGACAGTAATTTGTTCACCCACCATAATACTTATGTTATCTTGAGAGAAGCCACTAGTGAAACCTATGGCCCCCGGGTCTATTCTCCATTATATTAATCTTCCGTCAACAAGCTATTTTTATTACCTTTTATTTTGCAATCTTTACTTTTAATCTTTATCATAAAAATACCAAAAATATTATCTTATCATCTCTATCAAATCTCACTCTCGTAAATGACCGTGAAGGGATTGACAACCCCTTTATCGCGTTGGTTGCGAGGTTCTTATTGGTTTGTGTAGGTACAAGGGACTTGCGTGTGGCCTCCTACTGGATTGATACCTTGATTCTCAAAAACTGAGGGAAATACTTATGCTACTTTGCTGCATCACCCTTTCCTCTTCAAGGAAAAACCAACGCAGTGCTCAAGAGGTAGGACCTACCTATTCGGCCAGCAAGGGGGCGCAGCAGCACATGCTGGCTGCTGTGTTTCCCCTCTTGGTCCAATAGGTCCAAATCTTTGCCGGGGGTGCCCGGAACCCCTTCGAGTGACCCGATATGTACCCGGTACCCCCGGAACACTTCCGGTGTCCGAATATCATCATCCTATATATGAATCTTTACCTCTCGACCATTTTGAGACTCCTCGTCATGTTTGTGATCTCATCCAGGACTCCGAACAACATTCGGTCACCAAATCACATAATTCATATAACACAAAATCGTCATCGAACGTTAAGCGTGTGGACCCTACGGGTTTGAGAACTATGTAGACATGATCGATACACCTCTCCGGTCAATAACCAACAGTGGAACCTAGATGCTCATATTGGTTCCCACATATTCTACAAAGATCTTTATCGGTCGTACCGTAATGACAACATACGTTATTCCCTTTGTCATCGGTATGTTACTTGCCCGAGATTCGATCGTCGGTATCTCCATAACTAGTTCAATCTCATTACCAGCAAGTCTCTTTACTCGTTCCATAATGCATCATCCCATAACTAACTCATTAGTCACATTGCTTGCAAGGCTTGTTATGATGTGCATTACCGAGAGGGTCCAGAGATACCTCTCTGATACTCGGAGTGACAAATCCTACTCTTGATCTATGCCAACCCAACAAACACCTTTCGAGATACATGTAGAGCATATTTATAATCACCCAGTTACGTTGTGATGTTTGATAGCACACAAGGTATTCCTCGGTATCCGGGAGTTGCATAATCTCATAGTCAAAGGAACATGTATAAGTCATGAAGAAAGCAATAGCAATAAAACTTAACGATCATTATGCTAAGCTAACGGATGGGTCTTGTCCATCACATCATTCTCCTAATGTTGTGGTATCGTTCATCAAATGAAAACGCATGTCTATGGCTAGGAAACTTAACAATCTTTGATTAACGAGCTAGTCTAGTAGAGGCTTACTAGGGGCACTGTGTTTTGTCTGTGTACCCACACATGTATCAAGTTTCCAGTTAATACAATTCTAGCATGAATAATAAACATTTATAATGATATAAGGAAATATAAATAACAACTTTACTATTGCATCTAGGGCATATTTCCTTCAGCGCTACGGAGTTTTTTTCCCAACATGGGCGGCAACATAACCTCCAGCGATCCACATCCACTTTCAAAATACGCTTAATGTTGGTCTATAGGACTTTACCATTGCAAATTTATCGGTTTTGTTACATCTCCTATTGTTAAATGTTTGGTGTTTGGTCGCATCCTAGTTACGCAGAGGCTGGGTGTTACTCATAATGTTTTGTATCCGCTTGATGCTCCATTCTGAGATAATAAAAACGCCCTTTATCAAAAAAAATCCTAGCGGGGCAATTTGTACCATGCTTGAGGGTGGATTTGGAAACCAGTTTGTTCACGTAAGGATGGTGTGGCAGCGGCATCCTCGTGGTGGACTTGTGTCCTCCGACTTCATTGTTGCGATGACGTCTGCTTCAGCGCTGGCGCGGAGCTTGGGAGGTAGTCCAGGAGCAAATGTAGATTGTTGGTATGCATCGTCAGCATCTAGAAGATGGTGGATCATGTTCTGGTTTGTGGTTCGTGGCTAGCAAGTATGGCTTCCTCCTATGACATTTTAGTCGTATGAGGGTGCCAGATCTGGAGTTCGATGGCGTTTCCGGGTTGTTTGATACGTCTCCACCGTGTCTATAATTTTTATTGTTCCATGCTATTATATTATCAACCTTGGATGTTTTATATGCATTATTATGCTATTTTATATCATTTTTTGGGACTAACTTATTAATCTAGTGCCCACTGCCAGTTGTTATTTTTTGCTTGTTTTTCCTTTACAGAAAATCAATGCCAAATGGAGTCCAAATGAAACGAAACTTTTTCACAATTTTTCTTGGACCACAAGACACCCTAGAAGCTTTGGGAGGAGTCCAGAAGGGCCATGGGATGGCCACAAGCTCACAGGGCGCGCCCTAGGGGGGCCAAGCTTGTGGGCCCCTGTGGCTCCTCTAACCCTAATTCTTCTTCTATAAATACCCAAATATTCCCCGTACACTAGAGGGGACACCAAAAGCACTTTTCTGTCGCTGCAAGCTTTTGTCCTCGTAAGATCCCATCTTGGGGCCTTTTCCAGTACTCTACCGGAGGGGGGTTCGATCACGGAGGGCTTCTACATCAACCTTGCTGCCCTTCCGATGATGTGTGAATAGTTTACCACAGACCTACGGGTCCATAGCTGGTAGCTAGATGGCTTCTTCTCTCTCTTTGATCTTCAATACAATGTTCTCCTCGATGTTCTTGGAGATCTATTCGATGTACTCTTCTTTTGCGGTGCGTTTGTTGAGATCCAATGAATTGTGGGTTTAGGATCAGATTATCTATGAATATTATTTGAGTCTTCTCTGAACTATTTTAAGCATGATTAACATAGCTTTGTATTTCTCTCTGATCTATTGATTTGGTTTGGCCAACTAGATTGATTTTTCTTGCCATGGGAGAGGTGCTTTGTAATGAGGTCAATCTTGCGGTGCTTATTTCCAGTGACAGAAAGGGACATGACACATATTTGTATTGTTGCCATTAAGGACAAAAAGATGGGGTTTGTTCATATTGATTGGATCTATCCCTCTATATCATGTCATCTTGCTTAAGGCGCTACTTCGTTCTTGTTAACTTAATACCTAGATGCATGCTGGATAGCCACTGGTACAGTGAGCTGCTATACAAATGGTTTTTAAACCCTTTCCGCGATGGCATTTTGAAATGTCTCCTAGTGAGTGTGGGCGATAGAGATGTCCTTCCCACATGACCCAGAAATCGTCGGGGATAGTCCCTCTGGTCACACGCGCTGGGCTAAATGAGATCGTGTGCGATGAGCGAGCGATCAAATACAAATATACAGGCCCAATCGGCTCCGGTCTAAGTACATCCCACATAGTTAGTCCCAGACAAATGTTTCCGTTCGTATGTACATTCCACACAGTCAATCCAAGGAATACATTTCCATTCGTATGTACATCTCACACAGTCAATCCAATAAGTATGTTTTCGTTCGTATGTACATCCCACACAGTCAATCCAGGGAAAACATTTCCGTTCGCATGTACATCACACACAATTATCATTTTTGATAGTGTTGCCATTGCAGACGATATTAACAATTTTATCCTTTGTGTTATTGAATGCATCACACATAGTGCGTAGAAGAAACTGTGTGGCATAGGTTGTCCATCACACACACTTTTTATGTGGTAAATGTTTGTGCAATGTGGCCTAACGCATGCAGTTTTCAAGAGGAGGTCGTGTGTGATTGTTCATTGATCCAACACGTTTTCTTCCAGAAACTATGTGCGTTGTCTGAGGTCATCGCCCACGGTGTTTTCTCAATAACTGTTTGCAATAGAAAAAACCCAATTAGCAGGCTAATTGGCCTATTATTAATAATCTATTAATTAATCAAATTGACATTTCATATTAAGCACACAATATATTTCATTTTCGTATTAAGGAAGCAGGATTTCATAATTGAAATACATCAGAGTACAATATCATATAGCTTCAGAACTCAGTTACACCATATAGGCATATAGCTAGCTACCCCCACCACCAAGTTTCACATGCAACATCTATAACCTTTCGAAATTAGTATCAGAGATGGTACATAGACAGATGAATCTCATCTGGAAAACTGCTAAAGTGGAAGGCGAATATTGAGCCTTCATTGATGTTCAAGGTCTTTGCAACTTTAGGCCAGTGCCTGTGGATGATTAACTGTCCATCATTCTTCCTCTTCAGGAAGACTTAAATATTGAACTGTGTGTAACGCCCTCGATGCGACTATATCTCCCACGTGTCGAGGCACGACTTAGAGGCATAATCGCATTGAAGGCAATGTCGCAAGTGAGGTAATCTTCACACAACCCATGTAATATAATAGGGGAAAAAGATACATAGTTGGCTTACGATCGCCACTTCACACAATTACAAGAATAAAGCATTACATCAACCAAGTACAATCAGGGCCCGACTACGGAGCCAAAATAAAAGAAGAACCCCAAATGCGACAAAGGTCCCCGATCGACCCAACTGGGCTCCACTACTGATCAACTAGAACGAAACAACATAAAGGACAATATCTTCATCGAGCTCCTCCTGAGCTGGGTTGCGTCATCTGCACGGACTCATCGGCACCTGCAAGCTGGTTTTGGAAGTAATCTGTGAGCCATAGGGACTCAGCAATCTCGCACCCTCGCGATCAAGACTATTTAAGCTTATGGGTAAGGTAAAGGTGTGAGGTGGAGCTACAGCAAGCGACTAGCATATATGGTGGCTAAACATACGCAAAAGAGAGCGAGAAGAGAAGGCAAAGCACGGTCGATAAAAGTGTGATCAAGAAGTGATCCTGGACTACCTACGTCAAGCAACTCCAACAACCGTGTTTACTTCCCGGACTCCGCCGAAAAGAGACCATCACGGTTACACACGCGGTTGAATCATTTTAATTAAGGTCAACTTCAGGTTTTCTACAACCGGACGTTAACAAATTTCCATCTGCCCATAACCGCGGGCATGGCTTTCGAAAGTTCAAATCCCTGCAGGGGTGTCCCAACTTAGCCCATCACAAGCTCTCACGGTCAACGAAGGAATAGACCTCCACCCGAGACGTTCCGATCAGACTCGGTATCCCGGTACAACAAGACATTTCGACAGGGTAAAACTAAACCAGCAACACCGCCCGAATGTGCCGACAAATCCCGATAGGAGCTGCACATATCTCTTTCTCAGGGCACACTCGGATTGTCCTAGGTACGGGCAAGCCAGCCCAGAGTTGCCCCTGGTGGCCACCGGCAGCTGACAGGTGGACCAACACTCAGAGGAGCACTGGCCCGGGGGGTTAAAATAATGATGACCCTTGAGTCTGCAGAACCCAAGGGAAAGAAAAGGCTAGGTGGAAAATGGTAAAACCAATGTTGGGCATTGCTGGAGAAGCTTTACTTAAGGCGAACTGTCAAGGGGTTCCCATTATAGCCCAACCGCATAAGGGACGCAAAATCCGGGAACATAACACCGATATGACGGAAACTAGGGCGGCAAGAGTGGAACAAAACACGAGGCATAAGGCCGAGCCTTCCACCCTTTACCAAGTATATAGATGCATTAATTAAATAAGATATATAGTGATATCCCAACCAGTAAACATGTTCCAACAAGGAACGACATCTCCATGTTCCAACAAGGAACAAACTTCAATCTTCACCTGCAACTAACAACGCTATAAGAGGGGCTGAGCAAAGCGGTAACATAGCCAATCAACGGTTTGCTAGGACATTGGTGGGTTAGAGGCTGAACATGGCAATTTGGGAGGCTGACAAGCAAGTGGTAGGCATCGTAGCAATGGCATAGCAAAAGAGCGAGCAAACTAGCATAGCAAAGATAGTAGTGATTTCGAGGGTATGATCATCTTGCCTGAAATCCCGCAAGGAAGAAGAACGAGTCCATGAAGAAGACAAGCGGACGTAGACGAACGGGTCCTCACAAACTCGACGTTATCGGAACCAACCCGAAGAAGCAATCACCGGAAAAGAAGCACACAACATAGTAAACAACCACGACAACAACATGGCTCAATGCACAAACGAGTATGATGCATGTCCGGTTTAATGAAGCATGGCATGGCAAAGTGCACAAACAATCCTACAAATTAAGTGGAGCTCAATATGCAACGGAGTTGCATATTGAAGAAACACCACAACAAGTTATTTAGTTCGATCTCGTTTATGTACCCAGCAATATTAAATGTTGATTAACATGGCAAGAGGGTGAAGCAAATGTAAACTACCTATCTAGTCAAGGTTAAATGAGGCCGGAAACAACGAACAACAATTCCGGTAAATCCCCATGTGCATATATTAGGTTTGGTACTGATCTGCCCTAAACACAATTTTAGAGTTATTAAACATGCAAAGTAAGGCCACCATGTTAAACTAGGCAAAATTCTACCCCATTTACATATAAAGTTTATTAAATTTGGAGTTACGGTTATTTAGTTATGAATTAAACCGTTTTAACATGGCATAGGGGCAAATTTAAACAAACAGCATTTTAAACATTTTGAACATGGATGAAAGTGACATATTATTAATCTACACAAAATTCTAAGCAAGTTTCATATATTAAGTTTTCAATCCGATGCATGGTTCTGAAGTTATTATATGCATGAACAAGGAGGGTTTTTCTGTAAAACTGCAGTTCCCGGGATAATTGGACAAATCACCGAACCAGAAAAAAATACACATACGGGCCGAAACTGGCCGGCCCAACAGGAACAGGGGAGGCGCTGGGGGTCTCACCATGGGCCATGGCCCAGTTGGAAGCAGAGGGAAGCCGGCAGGCTGGGCAGGCCGCGAAGGGGCGCGCTGGGCCGCGCATGGGAGCTGGGCCAGCCTAGGGCATGCGGTGGCCCACTCGAATGAACGCGGAGCTGGTCGTCCTCCTCGTGCACCCGCACGAGCAGGGAGGGCATGGCGGCTCCGACACGAGGAACGAGGAAGGTGGACGGCGGTTGGCAGCAAGGTCAGCCGAATCCGAACAGATCCGAGCTGGCCGGATCCGTTCCCGGCGGTTGGAGGCGGATCTGGCGCGGGGTGCTAAAGCTCGTTCATAGCGGCGGCCATCTTGCTCCTACATGAGAGACAGTGGGAAGGTGAGAGCAGGGAGAGAAGGTAAGGCAAGAGAGGCGGCGACCAGACGGGGCGGCGGACTGGTGAAGGTGCTCGCCGGTGGCGGAGGCAACTCCAATGAGGCGGGGCAGAAACCCCTCGTCCCCTTGATCCAGATCGGGATCGAGGAGGGAGCGGCTCGGGCATGCAGGGAGCCTACGGGCTGCGGCGTACGGGCGACGGGGTCGGGCCCAGATCCGACCCGAGGCGGGCCTCCCATGGGCTCTGAGGCCACGACGAAGTGGGCACAGGGGAGGCGACGTGGCGCTACGGGAGAGGTGGAGAGCTCCTGGCCCGCGGCGGCTGGCCAGTTGGGCGGCGCCAAGTGGCGCTAGAGGGGTTGGCCGGCGCCGGAATTCTAGGAGAGGAGGTGGGAGGCGGCTGGGAGATGATTGGGGGCGCTGAAATTTAGGAGGAGGGGTAGGTAGCTGCCCAAAATGAAAGGGGGAAGGTTTATATATGGCAGGTTTTAGGGTTAGGGGGGTTTTAATCCGTTCCGGAGCCATTCGATCCTGATCGGACGACCTGGGGCGGAGGGGGTTAGATAGGTGGGCTAGTGGGCTGTGAAGAGAGGTTGGGCTGAGATGAGAGGAGAGGAGTGCAGCCCGGCAACTGTTTCCGGAGACCGAAAACGTCCGACGTTAGACCGGCTATAATGCCGCTATAGTTATCCGTTGGGGCATCAAACAGACTCCAAATGCGATGAAACTTGGCAGGCGGCCTACTAACAACAAAACAACACCGCACGCCAACTTTCATCCCATTCCGAGAACATTTTCCGGCCACTTATAAAATAATATTTCGGACATGCCACGGGTGCGTGCAAGTGTGTCTGGGCTCAGAACGGACAACGGAGAAAACGACGAGGCCGGGACGGATGCAAGTTTTGAAAACATGATGATGCAATGCACATGATGACATGACAAGAAGCAACACGCAAGCAAATGACATGGCAACAACAGCGAATAACGGGAAGACACGTGGCACATCGGTCTCGGGGCGTTACACTGTGGGTTTTGTATGAATACCTTCCTCGCCTCCTGGCCATACAGGTGGTTTGAGAGGTAATCGTCAGTGAGATTCTTTGGAAAGGCCTGAAAACAAGCATATGCATAAATATCTTCTCTAGATTTGAAATGGCGTAAAGGAATAAAAAAGACAAGGTATAATAGTTAGTACCATCCTGTAATGCTGAACTGATGTCTTCTTCATTGTGCAGACAAAGATCTTGTTGCTTTTTGTTGCTAATATCTTTATCCTAACAATCTTTCTGAGTTTCATGACTTGACTGATATTCATGGACAACTCATTTCCCCATATGCACAAAGGGTCGAACAGTGGGTCAAAACCTCTGACAGCAAGACCTACATGTGCAACATAAAATTGTTAAAAACCTAAATATTAGAATGGTTCCTGCAATTGCACAATAATGTGCTATTAGACAAAGGATCATGCATGTGCAAACCTCGATTGCAAACCTCGGTGCTTCCCATTGTTTCCCTGCAACACATATAAGGTAGTTAGTGATCCGGCTAAGTGAGGGTTGGCATGCTATCAGTAAAATATGTTGATGAAAAATAAACACATTGCAAATTCATCAGATTATTCTAGCCACAAGGAAAAGCCATTTATCCAAACCAAGCATGATTAAAGACTAGGAAATATAGCAATTGTATATGTTTCTCTTGTATTAAGTGCAACCAAATTCGATTTATTCCTCGCATGCATAACAATACAAAATTGTACCGACAACAATTGGACATCACGTTGCAGAATTGAACCAATCACTTAACTAAACACCACAACAAATGAACCAAACATTAACTGAGCACCACATTGCACAATATAACATACTCCTAATAGAAGATCAGACAGTTAAACAAACCAAGCATGCTTAACAACTTGGAAATATAGCAATTGTATTTGTTTCTCATCTATTTAGTACAGTCAAATTTGATTCATTTCTCACATGGTAGACAATAACAAAATGCACCCACGACAATTGAACATCGCATTGCAGAACTGAACCAAACAGTTAACTAAACACCACATAAAATGAACCAAATATTAACTGAGCACCACATTGCACAATATATAACATACTAGAAGAGCAGAGAGTTAACCAAACCAAGCATGCTTGACAACTTGGAAATATAGCAATTGTATTTGTTTCTCATGTATTTTGTACATCCAAATTCGATTTATTTCTCACATGGAAGACAATACAAAATTGCACCCAGAAGAATTGAACATCACATTGCAGAATTGAACCAAACAGTTAATTGAACACGACAAAAAATTTAACCAAACAGTTAATAAGTGAGCACCACATTGCACGACACATAGAACATGTACACTAGAGGAACAGATTGCATGGTAAAAGTACATAGGACAATTCACTAGAATTTGTTAAGGAAAGGCAGGAGTAGCACATGCAACGGGTAAAGCAAGCATTCTTGACCAGCGTAGCTAGCTAATTGAACATAGGTCCTTATAGTGAGCTAATAAGACAAGCTTGTAACGCCCCGAGACCGATGTGCGAGGTGTCTTCCAGTTATTCGTTGTCGTCGCCATGTCATTTGCTTGCGTGTTGCATTTCATCATGTCATCATGTGCTTTGTGTGTTCTTCATACATATTAAGTTGTTGCATGTTCCATGCATGAATCTTACTTCATCACCTTCTCCTTCCCTCTCACTTCCTTCTTCTTTCATGTCTTTGCAAGCGACCTTATTCCTCCTCCATTAATGTTCATCTTTTCCCTATAAATCTTGCCTCTTTCCTACACTCTCTCTGTCAGACTTCATCCCATTTGAAGTTGTTTTGGTCAGGTTCAAAAATGATTGAAGTTTGAGAATAATTCAAACTCTAATTATTTTTCTACCTTCTAAAAATGCCTGAGCAATTTATTCAAACCCTACATAAATCCAGGGTTCCAGATATATAGTTACATATCTCATATCTCTAACCAAAAACCCCTGGATTTTCCCCTTTGTTGGTTGTTTACTTATATAAACAATAATTTATAAAGAAAAGAATTTAGAGGGAGAGGGAGCCAGCAGCCAGGCCGGCCTGCTTCCTCGAGGCCCAGCAGGCCCATCTACCCCCACTCTTTTCCTAACCCTAAACCTCTCCCTGGCCCGACCCTCATCTCCCTCGCATCTCCCTGCGCCGCCAGGAGCCCTGGGCTCGATTCCATCTCCCCTTTCCCTCCCGCAGCGCAGCCACCTCCTGCTCGATCTTCCTCTGCTCCCTTCTCCTCGCTGCGATTCTCCCGTGCGCCGCCCTGCCATGGCCGCGTCTTCCCCCAGCCAACGCCGCCACGCACACACACACACCCGCACAACAACCCGTAGCTAGCGCTAGGAGCTCGCCACCTCTTCGCCATGGCCTCGAGCCCGATTCCCTCGTCCTTCTCCTCCTGTCGCCGCGGCCTTTCTCGCTGCATATCCGCCACCCCAGGACAGCTCCTCCGGCCTCCCCGTCCTCTGTTTCGCCTTGCCTCGCCTCCTGCTCCCGCGTGCCTCGCGAACCGCATGTGTGGCCGCGTCCAACACCTCCCGCTCCATCTGCCATGGCCTCCCTTCGCCAGTGCCGCGCCTCCGTCGCCCGGCGAGCTCCGCCACCAACCGGTCCCTCCATCGCGCCTCCCTGCTTCATCCGACCGCCATGTCACCATGCTCCAGCGCCGCTTCGAGCTCGTCATCCCTGACCTCCTCCGTTCGGGATATCGCCATTCCTCGTCGTCCCGTCGTCGGAGTTCACGCCCAAGGCCTGCTGCAACCTCACCTTCGGCCTCGCCATGGTTCCCCTGCACAAGCTGCTTCCGGCAAGGACGTTACCCCGCTGCCTTCTCTTGTCGAGACCGAGACCCCGGGAGCGTCAAGTTTCTTCCACGATGCCCGAACGACTACAGGCCGGGACGCCAAGTCCAACGACCACTGAACAGGGAACATCGCCAAGTACCGCGACACTCAGATCCCTCAGATCAGTCAAGTGCATCTACGAAAACATGTATGACCGTCGTCGAAGCTGTAAAGTACCTCTACGCAAGAAAAACGCCAAGTACATGGATACGCCGAGCTTCTCTCCGAATGTGTGTACGACTATCATAGCGCCGAAGACCTTGGATGCTCGAACGAGTACCAAACAAAATGCCAAGTACCACTATCGCCGAGTACGACTACTTCCACGATGATACGAGAACAACTACCGTCGACCCTCGAAGCCTCCGTGGACGTCAAGTCCCTCGCCGTGATCCCGAACATCTACGGAAAATTGTGCAACTAAGAACGTGAACGACTACCGCCGCCAAGATCACGAGTACCTCTACCGTCGTCATGTACCCCTACTTCCACTACCGAACCTCTCGAGAACGTCTACTTCCCCTACACCGCATCGAACATGAACCCCTCAGATAACACACGCTTCGAAGGTATAACCTCGAGACGACGTCCGTGAACGAATGCATGTGTGATGTATGAGTTGCTCGTGCTTGCTCCATGCTCGAATTATCGGTGCATGTTGTCCCTCTTTTGCCTTGTCACCATCGCCGACTCATGGGACACCCGGTATCCGGGAGTGCCCCACCATCTTTTGCACGCATCCGCACACTTCTCCTTCGCTTCGGTATTTCAATCGAGTTACCGGAACCGGGACGTTGCCGTTGCACCGTTTTCGGTATCGTTGCCGTGGCACCCCTTTCTTTCCGCCACGATGACAAATGCCTCATATCTTATCATGTCAACTTTTTCATAAATTTTGCATATAACTTGAACATGCCATCCGCATCATGTTAACAACTTTAAGATGTTTAAAATTGTTGTTGCATTAAATTACTAATGCATATGGGGATTTACCGGATGCGTTGTTTGTTATATCCGGCCCCATTTAAATTGTTTAGATGGTATAGTTTTGTTATGTTTCACCTCTTGACATGTTAACCAACATTTAATATTGTTGAGTACCTAACCGGGAGTGAACTAAATAAGTCATGTGGTGTTTACTTCAATATGCAACTCCGTTGCATATTGAGCTCCACTTAATTTGTAGTGTTGTTTGTTGCACTTTGCCATGCCATGCTTCATAAAACCGGACATGCATCATACTTGGTTGTGCATCATGCCATGATTATGTGGTGGTTGTTTACTTTGTTGTGTGCTTCTTTCCGGTGTTTGCTTCTTCGGGTTGGTACCGGTAACGTCGCGGTTGTGAGGACCCGTTCGTCTACGTCCGTTTGTCTTCTTCATGGACTCGTTCTTCTTCCTTGCGGGTTTTTAGGCAAGATGATCATACCCTCGAAATCACTTCTATCTTTGCTTTGCTAGATGCTCGCTCTTTTGCTATGCCTATGCTGCGATACCTACCACTTGCTTATCATGCCTCCTGTATTGTTGAACCAAGCCTCTAACCCACCTTTTCCTAGCAAACCGTTGATTGGCTATGTTACCACTTTGCTCAGCCCCTCTTATAGCGTTGTTAGTTGCAGGTGAAGATTGAAGTTTGTTCCTTGTGGGAACATGGAGATGTTGTTCCTTGTTGGAACATGTTTACTTGTTGGGATATCACAATATCTCTTATTTAATTAATGCATCTATATACTTGGTAAAGGGTGGAAGGCTCGGTCTTATGCCTGGTGTTTTGTTCCACTCTTGCCGCCCTAGTTTCCGTCATATCAATGTTATGTTCCCGGATTTTGCGTTCCTTACGCGGTTGGGTGATAATGGGAACCCCTTGACAGTTCGCCTTGAATAAAACTCCTCCAGCATGGCCCAACCTTGGTTTTACCATTTGCCACCTAAGCCTTTTTCCCTTGGGTTCTGCAGACTCATGGGTCATCTTTATTTAAACCCCCGGGCCAGTGCTCCTCTGAGTGTTGGTCCAAACTAGAGCACCGTGCAGGGCCATCCCTTGGCAACTTGGGTTACGTCGGCTCCTGTACGCTTAGCTTATCCGGTGTGCCCTGAGAACGAGATATGTGCAGCTCCTATCGGGATTTGTCGGCACAGCGGGTGGTCTTGCTAGTCTTGTTTTACCATTGTCGAAATGTCTTGTAACCGGGATTCCGAGTCTAATCGGGTCTTCCTGCTAGAAGGAATATCCTTCGTTGACCATGAGAGCTTGTGATGGGCTAAGTTGGGACACCCCTGCAGGGATTTGAACTTTCGAAAGCCGTGCCTGCGGTTATGGGCAGATGGGAATTTGTTAATGTCCGGTTTAGAAAACCTGAAGTTGACCTTATTTAAAATACATCAACCGCGTGTGTAACCGTGATGGTCTCTTTCCAGCGGAGTCCGGGAAGTGAACACGGTGTTGGAGTTATGCTTGACATAGGTTGCTCTAGGATCACTTCTTGATCATAGTTTCTCGATCGTGCTTTGCCTTCTCTTCTCGCTCTCTTTTGCGTATGTTAGCCACCATATATGCTAGTCGCTTGCTGCAGCTCCACCTCATACCTGTTACCTTACCCATAAGCTTAAATAGTCTTGATCGCGAGGGTGTGAGATTGCTGAGTCCCCGTGACTCACATATACTTCCAAAACCAGCTTGCAGGTGTCGTTGAACCGTGCAGATGACGCAACCGCGCTCAAGGAGGAGCTCAATGAAGATCTTGTCCTTTGTGTTGTTTCATTCTAGTTGATCAGTAGTGGAGCCCAGTTGGGGTCGATCAGGGATCTGTGTAGCATTTGGGGTAGTCTTCTTTTATTTTGGTTCCGTAGTCGGACCTTGATTGTATCTGTTTGATGTAATGCTTTATTCATGTAATTGTATGAAGTGGCGATTGTAAGCCAACTATGTATCTCTTTCCCTTAGGTATTACATGGGTTGTGTGAAGATTACCTCACTTGCGACATAGCTTTCAATGCGGTTATGCCTCTAAGTCGTGCTTCGACACGTGGGAGATATAGCCGCATCGAGAGCGTTAGAAAGCTACTCCTCATCGTCGGAGATATCAATGATGATTGGCTCTTTGGACATGGAAGAGGGCGAGGCCTCCACATCGTGGGTTCCCTCCTTGTAGTGGTGAGTTGCCTGGGCTGCTCCGGGCACCAACCTGCTGGCTCTCGAGTTGAGGTAAGCACGGGCACGCTGAGGAAACACCTCGTAGTTAGTCTTCGTCAAAGGCACCGACGGCGGCCTCGAGAAAACGCCAGGAACTATCGTTTAAAGCAGCCAACTACGTCACGGCATTGGTGCGCGAGGCGTCGACGGTGGCCTCGACGGCGAGGTGATCCTCCAAGATCTGGGGGTCGTCACAAATGGCAACCATCGCGACCTCATCCGCGCGTGCGGCTGTGATTTGCTTCTCCGCTCTCAAATGCTCCTTGAGCTCCTGGCTATACCATGTGCACATGTCTTAGGGCGGCGCTTATTTGGGATAGGGCTCGATTATTTGGGTGGAAGGAGTCGCGCCAGCGTTCGGGGCATGTGGGATGTAGAAGGAGGAGGAGGATGGGGGTCAGGTGTGGATTACCTGCCTGGATCGACGAGGCCGAGCAGCGTGAAGAAGGGTCGCCGGCAAGGAGGCGGCGCTGCAAGCAAGGAGTGAAGGTTTGAACTTGGGAAGGAAGGCGAAAATATGGGAAATGTAGCTTTCGGTAAGGGGGAGTGGCGGGGAGGTAGATATTTCCGCGGAAACCGAAAATTTTGGCTCGGTTTAACGAAAAAAACTGGAGCTCAAAGTGTCATCAGACACGTCTCCTTATTTAGCACTATGTACGATATGTGAACATCACAAATGATTCATATAGCTTACCCCATGTGTGATGAGTTTGAACATGCAAATTTTGGTCCGAATTTCTGTGGTTACAGTTGTCATCCACGTCAGTGCATAATTTTGGTACACAAAGGAGCCTACAGCACACCCACACTTCTTAATCAAGCAAGTTCAGCAATTAAACAGAGCAAGCTGACCTAAATACTACTCTAACAAATTAAAGACCGAAGCTCTAAATTAAACAAAGAGTACTACTAATCTGGCTAGCGCTCGTCGATCTCCACGCGCCTCCTCCATGTCCAGCTCGCACCCGACGATCTCCTAGGGAAGGGGCTCCATGGCATCCATCACACCATACTCGGCAAGCATCTCGCCATCCGTGTCTGCCATCTCTTTGGAAAAGGCCGCCACGAGCTGGGCGTGGGCGGCTGCGATCTGGGCTTAAACGGGCTCCATTGTGGTAAGGTATGTCGCGAAGGAACGGACAGCTGCCCGAACGCTCTCGGCGGTTGCCAACTCTTCGGCCGTAGGTTGCCGGCCGTTGTCGGAGATGTTTCGTTCGATTTGAGCGGTGACCACCAGGAGCTGGGTGTGGGCAGCCTCGATATGGCCGTGGGCGGCCTCCATCAGGGCTAAAGCCGTCGCTGCCGAACGGATAGCTATTATGCCGCTCTCGCCAGTTGCTATCCCCGACGTAGATGTTGTTGTTGCCGCCTGAGAACCAACATCGGTCGTTTGGGCTGCCATGGTCGCCCAGTCGCAGATTGCGGCCGCGCTCACATAGCTTGTTAGCAGCGCATGGTGGCTGCGGCCACGCTCTCGCCGGATTGGGTCACCAAAGTTGCCCTCACAACGCTGGTCCATGTCCCCATCTTTCACCGACGATGATTGAACAGTGAAATGATATTTGAGGAGCGAGCTAGTGTGCTTGATGCGCCTGCTGTGGACTGTAGCCGGCACACCTTCTTGCGTAAGCCATATACGTACTATACTCTGATGGTGATATTTTGTACTGCATCTCACACGGTTGGTGATAATAAACTGTGTGCGATCTACTTGATTTTTCGTCTTGATTTGAAATACATAATGGGGTCACAGCGGCAAAGGTGGGTGTTTGAATTGCTAGAACTTTTATCTGCAGTGAACATGCAACTATAGGTGTGTCGTCAAAAATATTGGAATTATTCAGGGTTTGTTTGGACATTTTTATACATTAACTTGGTTTTCTAGGCATTTCAGGTGCACAATTCAAAATTAAACTACATGCACATGCTCTGGTGCACTAAAATGAGTTGTAAAATCATATATGTGTCCATGGGTTGATTCTTATGTCCCATGCAAGAAATGGGGATGAATTTCAAACACCTCGGCACCGTTGCTTGCCGGAAAACGTTGAGATACTTGATTTTGTAATTCTAGTAAATCCAAAACTCGTTTGAAATTCATGAACCTTGGCATGCTATCATGGAATGGCATCGACATGCTTGGGTAAAAAAAATTGTCCCATTTTGAACAGGTTTTGGTATAAGCTTCTCACAAGAAGCCTCGTGGTTTCGGTAGGGAATGTGTCACCTTTGTGGATGAAATGATATTCATCGCCTCTTCTTGCTTTCAAATTTTTTTCTGGTGTCAACATAGAACAACAGGAGTGTCGTGTTAAATTTTGGAATTTTTCCGGGTTTGTTTGGACATTTTTATACGTTAACTGAGTTTTCTAGGCATTTATGTGCATAATTCAAATTTGAACTACAGGCACATGCTCCAGTGCACAAAAATGGGTTGAAAATCAAATGTGTGTCCTTGGTTGCATGCTTAGGTCACATGCAAGAAATGAGAATGAATGTCAAACACCTTGCCATCGTCGCTCAGCCGCTAACATTGAGATACATGGTTTTAAAATTCTAGTAAAACGAAAACTCGTCTGAAATTCATGAAACCTGACATGCTATCATGAAACGTCATCAACATGTCATGGTAAAAATATTGTCCCATTTGGGGTAGGTTTGGGTATAAGTTTCTCACAAACCAGATCTTCTCAAAATAAGCCTCATGGTTCAGGTAGGGAACATGTCATCTTTGTGGACCAAACAATATCCGTTGCCTCTTCATGCTTTCAAATATTTTCTAGTATCAATATAGAACAACAGGAGTGTTGTGTTAAATTTTGTAATTTTTCGGGGTTCATTTGGACATTTCTATACATTAACTGTGTTTTCTATGCATTTATGAGCATAATTAAAATTTGAACTACACGCACATGCTCCAGTGCATATAAATGGGTGGAAAAATAAAATGTGTGTCCTTGGTTGCATGCTTAGGTCCCATGCAAGAAATGGGAATGAATTTCAAACACCTTGCCACCGTCGCTCGGCCGCTAACATTGAGATACATGGTTTTTAAATTCTAGTAAATCAAAAACTCGTCTGAAATTTATGAAACTTGGCATTCTATCATGGAACGACATCAACATGTCCGGGTACAAATATTATCCCATTTGGGGCAGGTTGGGTTATAAGCTTCTCATAAATCAGAGCTTCTCACAACCAGCCTCATGGTTACGGTAAGGAACATGTCACCTTTGTGGACGAAACAATATTTGTTGCCTCTTCTTGCTTTCAAATATTTTCTAGTGTCAACATAGACCAACAAGAGTGTTGTGTTAAATTTTGGAATTTTTTTAGGTTCATTTGCATATTTTTATACATTAACTGAGTTTTCTATGCATTTGTGTGCATAATTCAAATTTGAACTACATGCACATGCTCTTGTGCATATAAATGGGTTCAAAAATCAAATGCGTGTCCTTGGTTTGCATGCTTACATCCCATGCAAGAAATGGGAATGAATGTCTAACACATTGCCACCGTCGCTCGGCCGCAAACATTGAGATACATGTTTTTTAAATTCTAGTAAATCCAAAACTCATTTGAAATTCATGAAACTTGGCATGGTATCATGGAACGGCATCAACATGCCATGATAAAAAAATTGTCTCATTTGGGGTAGGTTTGGGTATAAGCTTCTCACAAACCAGAGCTTCTGACAACAAGCCTCATGGTTCCGGTAGGGAATGTGCCTCCTTCGTGGATGAAACGATATTGGTTGCCTCTTCTTGTTTTCAATTTTTTCCTAGTGGCAACATAGAGCAACAGGAGTGTCGTGTTAAAATTTGGAATTTCGGGGTTCATTTGGACATTTTTATACATTAACTCGGTTTTCTAGGCATTTTATGTGCGTAATTCAAATTTGAACTACATGCACATTCTCCAGTGTAGAAAAATGGGTTCACAAATCAAATGTGTGTCCTTGGGTGCATGCTTAGGTCCCATGCAAGAAATGGGAATGAATTTCAAACACCAGGGCACCATTGCTCGTCGGCAAAACGTTGACATACTTTATTTTTAAATTCTAGTAAATTCAAAACTCGTCTAAAATTCAAGAAACTTGGCATGCTATCATGGAATGACACCCGACATGATGTGGTATTTCTCTTGTCCAATTTGAGAGAAGGCGCACTCAAATAACAGCCAACAAAGACATTTTGAAACAAATAGCTGACACTTTAACATCTCAAATGTTTGTATAATTTAAATCATGTGCGTTATGTTAACCATTCACGTCATGCCACACGTCACACTTTTAATGGCTAGGGGGTGTCGTGCGGACAGCTGCTTGAGTAGACAGGAGGCATGCAAGCGCAGTCTGCTGTGCAAGCTGATCGGGAGGCGTGCAAGCTGTCCTCCAATGCGCAGGCTACCGGGAAGCGTGCGAGTTGTACGCTGCGCAGGCTCACTAGGAAGCGGGCCCTTTGACTTCCATGGCCGCCCTCCTTGCTCGCATCCTCTCCATCAATGGCGCCCGAGCTGCTGTTTAATACGGGCGGCCTTACTTTTTTCCTCCCATTCCCCTCTCGCTGACCTCCACCAACGCCATGACGCGGAAGGATCATCTGCCACTAGTCTTCCAGTTTGGTGAAGTCAACTCCGAGCCGGACGAGATAGAAAATAAGGAGGAATGGGGCCTCATGGACATATCCTTGAATGAGCTGGTCGCGGTGGTTGCCACCACCGTGCCCGTCCTAGCTCCCATCCCCGCGCCCGCGCTAGCTACCATCCCTGTAGCATTGACAGGCTAGTCGCCGAGCACTATCGCAAAGCTGGAAGCCGCAGGCGTCAGCAAGGTCCTCGCGGACATGCACGAGCTCATGTACATGCCAGCGCTAGCGCCCGTGCCCATGCCCATGTGCGCCCCTGCACCCACCGCGGCGCCAGTCCCCGCGCGTTTGCCTACACCCGCCGTGCCCGTGTGCGTCCCCCTCAGCGTCATGGGACGCCACCGTCGATCGCTACCTCACAGCACCGTGAGTTGCCGTCCTCCCGCTCCCTATCTGTCGAACGCACGACGACATGATGTTTGATTTCCAAGTGAAGAACATTATGTGGTGCCTTGAAGACTTCAACAATGGCGTCCCGGAGGACGACAACAACAATGCCGACGCGGTACGCCGCCTTCGCTGCCGGAATTAGTTGTTTTTGGGTTTAATATTGTATCTCGATCGTATGAATACAAAGTCACGGTGTGACTGAATGAAAGATATGGTTTGAACGAACTTGCGTTTTTCTCTCTTTATATACAGACTTATCAAACGATTTTAAAAAATGCCAATCGTTTTTAAATATAAAACGTCATCGCAGACGTTTTAGATAGAACACCCGTATGCAAACGGCTAGCTTCCCCAGTAAGCCAAGGGAAATGTGTCGAGCAAGATTTGTGTAGCTCTTCATAGCAAATGTTTTAGATAGAACACCCGTATGCAAACCGACAACTTTCCCAGTAAGCACTAGTATAGGATGGTCCAAACGCGACACTACGATCAAAGACTGAGGGAGTCCTGGATTAGGGGGTGTTCGGATAGCCGAACTATACCTTCAGCCAGACTCCTGGATTATGAAGATACAAGATTGAAGACTTCGTCCCGTGTCCGGAAGTGACTTTCCTTGGCGTGGAAGGCAAGCTTGGCGATACGGATATGTAGATCTCCTACCATTGTAACCGACTCTATGTAACCCTAACCCTCTCCGATGTCTATATAAACCGGAGGGTTTTAGTCCGTAGGACACAACAATCATACCATAGGCTAGCTTCTAGGGTTTAGCCTCTCCGATCTCGTGGTAGATCTACTCTTGTACCACCCATATCATCAATATTAATCAAGCAGGACGTAGGGTTTTACCTCCATCAAGAGGGCCCGAACCTGGGTAAAACTTCGTGTCCCTTGCCTCCTGTTACCATCCGGCCTAGACGCACAGTTCGGGACCCCCTACCCGAGATCCACTGGTTTTGACACCAACATTGGTGCTTTCATTGAGAGTTCATATGTGTCGTCGCCATCAGGAAGGATGCCTCGCCCCGTCTTTAAAGACGGCACCGTTGCTAAGGGAGCTTTGGCTGTCAGCCAAACCCTCCGGCTAGGTGGTTTTCTTATGACCGCCTGTTCGGCTTCTGCACGGACGATGACCTCTCGAGCCATCGAAAACAATCTTCATGTCAGCTCGAAACTCGCCGAGCAGTTAGATCCAATGGAGCTCTCCTCCATAAACGAGCTCTTGGATTGCATCGCCGCCCTGGGAGTCGCTATGGATTACGACCAGATTGGGCCTAAACCCGATCTGAGAGAGATTAACTCTCCCCAAGTCACCCATCATGTTGCCGTGGTAGAGGGATAGTGCAGCGACCCTTCATCTATCTTAAGGACTAGCTACGTGCGGATTCCCAATCCCTCCAAGCCGGATACCCGCGGAGGGGAGGATATCACTCAAGACCTGAACTTAGAGTCAGGCGACGGGCTGGATTCATTGGACAACATCCAGGAATCCAAATTTTCGAGTTCAGAAATTCCTCGGCCTCTGAGCCTCAGATTGGGTGAAGCTTCGGATTTAATTCCACCCACCCACCCGAACATAAGCGATCTATCCCAAATCAGGCAAGAGATCGAAGAAACAGTACATCATTACTAGGCCAGATTCCTCCTGGTTAGGAACAGAATAAGGGGCTGCCACGAGGAAGACGCAATCTCAATCTTCTGCAATAATTGCATGGACAAGGGAATCCTCAACGCCATAAGTCGCCGTGATATTACACGCTTTGCTGACTTGGCGTCCATTGTACGAAAGTACTGTGCGATGGAAAGCGCCTGGAAAACCGAAATAAAATGATGGGACGATCCGGCCCTGAATACAAACCCAGTCCGAAATAAAAGGGTGCATCATCGCCAGACACCCGGGTCAAACACCAAAAAGCAAAAACCCTTTACAGGGCATGGAACCGTACTGGAAGGATGGCTTAATGGACCCTATAAAATTCATAGTACAGAGGACGCCACACCGACTCATAGCCTTAGAGCATGTTGGATACTCCGGCAGGTGGCCAAAATTGGCGGAGATCTCCTAATTCCGGAGGCCACAGAAAGCCACCCCAGAGACACCAATACGGTATTAACAGTCTTCGAGACTTTCGCATCAAATAATATGCGAAAAAGGACACTCTGCAGCCTTGCCGAAGTCTACCAAGTAGCAACAATAAACCCATGGAGTGACACGGCTATTACCTTTAACGCTAGTGATGAACCTAAATTCCGAACAGCCCGAGCACCAGCCGCATTGGTCCTCAGTACAATAGTGGACGACTTTCGTCTTACCAAGGTACTCATGGACGGCGGCAGCGGATTGAACCTCATTTATGAGGAAACCCTTCAAAAAATGGAAATAGACTGGAACCGCATTAAGCGAAGCAGCACAACCTTTAGAGGAATAATCCCCAGTCGGGAAGCGCGTTGTACAGGAAAAATCACACTAGATGTGGTGTTCGGCACGCCGGATAATTACAGGTCCGAAGAGGTCACGTTCCATGTGGCTCCGTTTAGCAGCGGTTAGCACGCTCTACTAGGGCGGGAAGCATTTACAATCTTCCAAGCAATACCCCATTACGGGTACATGAAGCTCAAGATGCCCGGGCCTAACGGGATCATCACTCTCGCTAGTGATCCGGACATAGCACTCCGCGCCGAAAACAAGACAGCCGCACTAGCCCTCGAGGCACTATCCGAAGCCCTAGCGGCTGAGGAACTGACTGTGCTGCGCTCCACGGTGAATAGGGACGATGTGGTACTCAACAAAAGATCCAAGTCCACCTCCTTTAAACCGGCGGATGAAATAGTCAAATTCCAGGTCCATCCAACGGACCCCAATAAAACAGCTTCCATCGGGGCACAGTTAAACCCTGATGTAGACGCCGCACTGCGAGAGTTCCTACGAGAGAACTGGGACATTTTCGCCTGGCACCCTTCAGACATGCCAGGAATCCCACGCAAGCTGGCCGAGCACAGCTTAAATATCCTAAAAGGATTCAAACCTGTCAAACAAGCTCTTCGGCGTTTTTCCAAACCTAAGAGACAGGCCATGGGAGAGGAGCTAGCAAAGCTATTGGAGGCCGGATTCATCAGAGATATAAAACAACCGGACTGGCTAGCAAACCTGGTGATGGTACCAAAGAAGGACAAATCCTGGCGCCTGTGCGTTGATTTTAAAGACCTTAACAAGGCTTGCCCAACGGATCCCTTCCCCCTCCCCCGCATCGATCAAATTATCGGTGCTACTACAGGACACGATTCGTTGTGTTTCCTCGATGCATATTCCGGCTACCATCAAATCAAGATGGCAGAATCAGACCAAGCCACAACGACATTTATCACACCATATGGCCCATTCTGCTTCAACACAATGCCCTTCGGGCTCAAAAACGCCGGCGCAACATATCAGCGCATGATTCAGACATGTCTGGCAAACCAGATCGGCAAAACAGTGGAGGCATATGTAGATGATGTGGTCGTCAAAACAAGACATGTCGAATCTCTAGTAGATGACTTGAGGCTCACATTTGATAACCTCCGAACATACGACATCAAGCTCAACCCAGAAAAATGCGTTTTCGGCGTTCCAGCCGAAAAGCTCTTGGGCTTCATTGTATCCGGTAGAGGAATTGAAGCAAATCCAGCCAAGATCCAAGCTCTGTCACAATTGGATATCCCAAAGGACCTCAAACAAATACAAAAGTTAACCGGATGCGTGGCGGCTCTAAGCCGCTTTATCTCCCGCTTGGGAGAAAAGGCCCTACCCCTTTACCGCCTCCTTCAGCGCACCGAACACTTAGAATGGACGGATGCAGCCACGGCCGGACTCGACGAAATAAAAGCCATATTGGCAACAAACCCAGTCCTGGCCGCGCCAAACATTGGCGAACTAATGCTATTGTACATTGCAGCAACACATCAGGTTGTAAGCGCAGTACTCGTCGTCGAACGAGAAACGGACGGACACAAATTCCCCCTTCAAAAGCCGGTCTATTATGTGTCCACTGTCCTCACTCCGTGCAAATCACGGTACACGCATTATCAAAAGATTGCTTACGCGGCATTCATGGCATCCCGGAAGCTACGACACTACTTTCAAGAGTGTTCAATAACAGTAGCCTCAGAAGTACCACTTAACGATATTATAAACAACCGTGATGCAACAGGCCGGATTGCAAAATGGGCCATTGAGCTCCTCCTATTCAACATAACTTATAAGCCACGGCGAGCCATCAAGTCGCAAGTTTTGGCTGACTTCATCACAGAATGGACGGAGGCCGAACTCCCTAAAGAGTACGGCACATATTCAAATTGGATCATGCATTTCGACGGCTCCAAGATGTTGGCCGGACTAGGGGCTGGCGTCGTTTTGACGTCCCCCACAGGAGACACAGTTCAATACGTACTCCAGATTATGTACACAGACTCCAACAATGCAGCCGAATATGAGGCCCTTTTACATGGTCTCCGGATGGCAGTATCCATGGGCATTCAACGCCTAGAGGTGCGCGGGGACTCGAACCTCGCGATATCCCAAATAAATGGAGACTTCGATGCCAAGGATCCAAAAATGGAAGCTTAACGCAACGCCGTCCTAAAAATGTCAGCTCGGTTCGAAGGGCTTGAATTTCACCATATAGCCCAGGAAAATAATCAGGCGGCAGATGTCCTGGCACGCATCTGCGCAAAACGCGATGTAGTCCCCCCCCCCCCCAACATCTTCTTGGAAAGGTTGTTCAAGCCATCCGTAGTATGGGAAGGGGAGCCGAACAATAACAGACCAGACCCAACCGCACTGGCCGACACCGAACATTCTGACACAATCGGAGGCTCTGCCAATGAAATAACACCTTCAGCCCAGGTAATAATGGCCGTCATCGCCCCGTGGACAGAACCATTCCTCGCCTACCTTACTAGGCAGGAACTCCCCGAGGACCAAAATGAGGCACGCTGCATAGTGCGGCGATCCAAAGCCTACAAAGTCCACGAGGGAGAGCTTTATAAGAAAAGCACTACCGGAGTCCTTCAAAGGTGCATCTCCGAAGAGGAAGGGCGGAACCTCCTGGCTGAAATTCATGCCGGACTCGGCGGTCATCACGCTGCAGCTCGGTCCCTTGTAAGCAAGGCCTTCCGTACAGGCTTTTATTGGCCGACGGCCCGGGCAGACGCCCAGGACTTAGTCCAACGATGCGTCGGTTGCCAGCTCTTTGCAAACCAAAGCCATATGCCACCCACCGCCCTCCAAACTATCCCCATCACTTGGCCCTTCGCGGTATGGGGGCTTGACATGGTTGGACCCCTTAAAGGCGGAACCCACAAACAAAAATACTTACTGGTCATGGTGGATAAGTTCACCAAATGGATAGAAGCCAAGCCTGTTAAGACGGCCGAATCTGGACCGGTGATAGACTTTATATCCGGGGTTGTACACCGTTACAGCGTCCCCCACAACATCATCACTAATAACGGCGCGAACTTTATGGCCGACGAGGTAAAACTCTGGTGCAAAAACATGGGCATCAAGCTCAATTATGCTTCCGTCTATCACCCACAAACTAACGGCCAGGTCGAACGTGCAAATGGTCTTATCATGAGCGGCATCAAACCCAAATTAGTGCGGTCCCTCAAGGAATCTAACACGCACTGGGTAGAGGAGCTCGACTCCGTACTCTGGGGGCTGCGGACCATGCCGAATCGCACCACCGGATACACACCATTCTTTATGGTGTACGGCGCAGAGGCAGTTTTGCCTTGCGACATAATTCATGACTCGCCTCGAGTGCGCATGTACGAAGAAAGAGAAGCCGAGCTCGATCGGCGGGACAGTTTGGACGCATTGGAGGAGGAGCATGATGTGGCAAAATCCCGTTCCGCATTCTATCAACAGCAGGCTCGAAGATACCAAAGCAGAGAAGTACGGGCCAAAAATTACAACGTTGGCGAATTAGTTCTACGCCTGCCGGACAAGAAAAAGGACAAACTCAAGCCCAAGTGGGAAGGTCCCTCCATAATTGACCAAGTCCTGACTGGTGGAGCATACCGCCTGCGAGATGCATCGGATAACCGACTCGAGCCGAACCCATGGAACGCAGCCCGTCTCTGAAGATTCTATGCCTAGCGGTGGACTCTGTGTTCGTCTCCTTCCTCTGTCCATTTTTTATATACTGTATGTCTTACATTTCTCTCCTTCTCCCCTTCCTTTCTCTTATAGCCTTTAAAGGCTCATCAAATGACGTGCTATTCGCACTCATTAAACCTGGGGGCTTCTTTTAACAGAAGTTTATTTATACGGGCTTCATGCCCAACACATGTGTTACACTTCCGCATGTACCTTTTATTTCACCATTATATGCATCGATATGACTTAAGTTTTGGCCAAGATGGGTTGCCTGGCTCCTGTGCTTACCCCTACGTTCCCGATTATTCGGCTAGGCGGTAAAGGGAGCACCTCTGTGATTGTTACTGCCGGATCAGCCCGATGTGTACCTCAGACTGCGTGAAGCCGAAAGCTAGCGTTCTTAAGGGAATATTCGGTCGGTGACCTAAAAGATGATCTTTTCACTTATTTATTTATGCGCCCCCAGATGTTTTTTCCCGCGTCTTTTTTGCAGAATGGGCATGCACTTTAGGGCATGCCTCCCAGGGAAAGGAACCCCTAACGGAACTATTCTCCCTCGAAGATGTTTCTTACTAACCATGTAATATAACATAACTAGTCGGGCACTTGTCTATTCACGCACTAATGACCCCTACGCCTGGTCTCCATGCATTCCCCGGTTCTTATATAACTGCATGGGAATTCGGACACACTCCGGACCGTCAGGTCTCGAGGCTGAAGCGAAAAGGTCGGCCATGACAAACAATCTACAATCCGGCTAGAAGGCATTATAAATGTCAATTAAATTACATAGTCATTCTGACTGATTGTATTCGTCTTCAATACCATCTAACAGGCTGTCCAATTTACAGTCCTGCTGGGAATACTTTGCGGCCAATTCTACTTGGCCGTATACTAAGCTTACAGGGATCTCCTTCCCATCGGGCCCCACAGGACCGACCTCGGCCATGTGGTTGGGGTCAGCCTTTGTGTACCGCGTCTTCACCATGGCCCAGGCCTCCCTAGCGCCTTGACAGCAGGCTGATATCTTCCACAATCGGAAGCGCCGCCGTGCTCCCTTTAGCTTCTCCGCAAGCTCTCCAAGACCTTCGGGCATGGAGATGGATGGCCACAAGGCCTGGGCGACGCCTTGCATCGCCTGCCGAACTCGCTCGAGCAGTTGCGAGAGCTCGGGAAGAAGGTCACCCGTAGAACCGGGCATCTCCTCTGTAGGACGACCTGTTAGCACACCTACAGACATTACTCTGTTAGTCGATTTCCCCGCCAAACTTTTTTTCAAAGGTTCGTTCAAGCACTTACTAAATATGCCGCGCCGAAGCCGCTGATTCTCCTTAATGGAGTCTGACAGCTGGGCACAGACATCTTTCAGGTCGACGCCCAGCTTGGTGTTGGCATCTTGGAGATCGTTCTTCTCCCGCCTCACCTTTGTCAGCACCTTCTCACCAGCCTTCAGCTGGCGTAGGAGTTGTTGCCTTTCCGGATTCAATCCGGCGCCATCTGCAATTTCATTTGTCAGATTCGCACCCATGCCGTGCTTCGCAAAATACTTATCTTTCGAAGTGTATATTACCAGAGGGGGTCTCCTTGGGCTCCCCTGCCGCGGCTAGTGCAGCCTTAAGTTGGTCTTTGCACTCTTCCAGCTCCTGGGACAGTAGGGAATTCTTTTCTGTAAGAACCTGCATAACAAATGATCCTTAAATCAGTTATTCTAACTGTTTCAAGTCTTGGGGGCTACTGGTATATATATATATATATATATATATATATATATATATATATAATTACCAAAATTTTCTTACCCGTATGTCTTTTGCATATTGCTCCGTGGCTCTGGCTAGACCATTTTGAGCGGCACGGAGGTACGCATCTCCCGAATTGAAGGCATCTAATGCCTCTTGGGAGAAACAAGCGTCACGAAGAATTATCCGACGACGCCTGTGGTTCATGGCACACTCCACCTCAGAGTTGGTGGCAGACAACCTGTCCACATCCTCCGTCGGAGGAGCGTCCGGTGCGCGCCTTGTGTTCGCCTCCGCCTCTGGACCAGGCTTTGGAGCCTGGTTAGTGGAGGCGCGATTGGCAGCCTCTCCGGATATAGTCCGGCGAGGTCTCTTTGTCCTGAAGAGAGCACGAGTGTTAATATGCCTTGAAGGTATAACACTTGGGATAAGGGGGCGCGCCATACCTTTGCGCTAACGCCTCGGTCCGGACTGCACCTCTTTTCTGCCCACGGGGCCCTGCGGCCCCTCGTTGGCTTGTCACCACAGGTTCGGCCTCCCGTCTCAAAAACCTCCCCTGCAAAGCTCGGTTGTAATCAGGAAACTGAAAACACGAGAGGGCGGACCCCTATTCGGGGTACTGGGACTTCAATCTCAGTTACCTGGGAGGCCGGGATTAGCCCTGGGTAATCGGCTGTAATGGCCACCAAGGCGTTGTCCTTGCTCAATTGATGGAACACTCCATCAATCAGCTCCACAGATAAGTCTGGATCCTCTTGAGAGGCCGGGTCGAGGGACCGTCCTGGGTCCTCGGGTTGTGGAGGAGGGCTGTTTATTTCTTTAACAGCCTGGCGCAGTTCCTGCGTTGAAGTCGTTAGACTGAATATTTAACAATGGGAATATAAAACGGATGGGCAAGTAAATGTGACCACTTACCCAGCTTGGGGGATTGTACATAGAAAATCCACCCTGTGGGTCGACGCGGAGAAATTCCTCCTCTTCTCCCTTGTACAAAGCGGACAAGGTCTTTGTTAGAGCCGCAACCGAATCCGGCCCCTTACGGCCGTAGCGGGTGGCGTCATCATCCTCGTTGAAGTCCCACATGGGGTGGCCTCTATACTGTAGCGGCTGCACCCCTCGCATGATGCATGCGGCCATGACCCCGATCATGGTTAGTCCGGAATGAGCTAACAATCTTATCCGGCCCATCAGGTAAAGAACATCCTTGTCACTTTCCCTCTGAGGGCTCCGTGGACGCCAACTTAGGCGCTTATTTAGTGGAGCACTGTCGAACTCAGGGAGGCCGATCCTAACAGGATCCGGCAGCGGGACATCCTCTATGTAAAACCATTCCGAAGGCCAGTCCTCGGACGCCTTCTTTGGGGTTCCGGATAGATATCCGGTCCCAGCGATGCACCACACTTCGGCTCCGCCCACTTGATATATTGACCCCTTCTGAGAATGGGGCACAAGGCAGAATAGCTCTTTCCACAGCCCAAAATGAGCCTCAACACCCCAAAACAGCTCGCAGAGGGCTACAAAGCCCGCGATATGCAATACGGAGGCAGGTGTAAGATTGTGTAGCTGGAGGCCATAGAACTCCAGGAGCCCCCGGAGAAACGGATGGATTGGAAATCCGAGCCCTCTTATTAAATAAGGGACAAGGCATACCCGCTCTCCTTTGGAGGGATTAGGGGCACTCTCCGCCTACTCTCCGCCATTATAGATGGCAAGACCGGCTCGAACCAGGACCATATAGGCCGGGGGGAGAAATCCCTTGGTCTGGAGCGTCACTAGCTCGCTATGCGGGATGGAGCATCTCTCCCAATATCCAGGCTGGGGGCTGGAAGGGCGAAAGGAGGAGTTGCGATGGCTGGCCATGGTGGAATGGACCTTTGTCGGATGCGCTCTGATGAACACTCACGAAGGGGAGAAGGTGTGGTTTGGATCTAAATCGTCGTCCCCTTAAATGGGCGACTCATTTACGCGGCTAGGGGCATGGATGTAAAAACACTCAGACTTTTCATATTCGTTTGACAAGTGGGAGACGACCATTATTGGGCGTAGAAGCCAAGGAGTGCAACATTTACAAGAAACCGGACTTTATTCGACAGGTACACAGAATTTCGAGGAGAACCCGCCTTGCAATGCCGAAGACAATCTGCGCACCGGACTCGTCATCATTGAAGCCCGGTTCGGGGGCTACTGAGGGAGTCCTAGATTAGGGGGTGTTCGGATAGCCGGACTATACCTTCAGCCGGACTCCTGGATTATGAAGATACAAGATTGAAGACTTCGTCCCGTCTCCGAAAGGGACTTTCCTTGGCGTGGAAGGCAAGCTTGGCGATACGGATATGTAGATCTCCTACCATCATAACCGACTCTATGTAACCCTAACCCTCTCCGATGTCTATATAAACCGGAGGGTTTTAGTCCGTAGGACACAACAATCATACCATAGGCTAGCTTCTAGGGTTTAGCCTCTCCGATCTCGTGGTAGATCTACTCTTGTACTACCCATATCATCAATATTAATCAAACAGGATGTAGGGTTTTACCTCCATCAAGAGGGCCCGAACCTGGGTAAAACTTCGTGTCCCTTGCCTCCTGTTACCATCCGGCCTAGACGCACAGTTCGGGACCCCCTACCCGAGATCTGCCGGTTTTGACACCGACAAAGACCCTTCGATGAAACTGTGTGTGATGCCATAATCGCAAACTGGTGTGTAAAAAAACTGTCAAAAAGGTGCAAAACGTTTGCGATGACGGATGCATCAAACACGGTTCAGACTTTAGTTGCATGTGCGATGCAGTGCATACGGTTCAGTTCAATTAACTGTTTGGGATGAGGAGGAACAAAAGAAATGGGCTGGCTGATGAAGGCGTGTGCGATATATAGCATACGGTTCACTAGGATGAACTGTGTGTGATTAGGCAACACAATGGAAATGGTTCAACTGAACAAGATGTGTGTGATACGCAGCAAACAGGTTCGTAATCAGAAATGTGTGCGAAGACCAATAATAACACAGACGATTAATGCTAATAAGCCGTGTGATTTGCTCTGTCTACAGTAGAATAACATGTGTATATATATAACTGAAATAAACATCCAATTACATAAGTGACTATACAAATCATTCGCACACACCTCAATAAACAATTGCATGCATTCTAAAGTAGGTGAAACGATCGTGTAGTCATCTACTTCTTGTGACGCTCCCGCCACTGCTATGTGGCTCGATCCCTTGTCTGGGTCAGGAAGAAGATAGTTCCTCATGTCAACGATCCGCATGTACATCTCATAGCTTGTGTACGCGTCATGGCCGCGTACTTGACATGTTGTTCATCCAGTCTCTTATGCCACACACTGTGCCAGGCATTCCTGTCCTTATTGCTGTCATTCTTCACCTTCATGTAGTAGGTGTCGATGATGGCCGAGGTGAGGTCAACCAGGGAGTTCAGTTTTTTTTGTCGCTGCCCTAGACCTTTTAGTGGCTTTGGATGTTGACAAGATTCGGGCATTTCAAGCACGAAACCTTGAGCGCTTTTAGATCGTTGGTGGTGTCCACCGCAACGAAACTATAGTCGGAGCTGTTGATAAACCTGGAGAAACGCTTGCAAGGCGTTGTGGCCAGGTGGTAGTGGTAGACGAGGACGTCATGTCGCACGCACAACTGGGCGACGGCAACCTTCTGATCGTGTCCGGCATGACCCATGGTGTACTCGAGGTCGAAACCGACCACTTGGTACTTGTCCATGGCAAGGAACTGCTCCATAGTTTGGATGGAACTCTCCACCGAGACCGGATCATTTGTGTACATGACCGAGATAGCCTTCCCCCTCACGTGGGTGTCCACGATGTATTGCGTGGTGAACTGCTCGCCGTTGTCGTCAGCAGCCGTTGGGAGCGCCATTGGAGCCACGGGGAGCGCCATTAGAACCGTTGGATGTCCTCTCTGTATGTGTCCTCGTGGGTGTGCTTATTGTGTCGTGTGAGACGAGAGATGAAGGTAAATGGCCGCAGGAATAAAAGGGGACCGGGCGGCGTGGATTCTCGGCGCGTTCGCATGGCAGTTTTTGCAGCGGGTAACTGCATCGTCGCGTCGCGCCCGGCGCAACCGCGTGCACACGAACGTGTGTGATCGTGCGCCGGCCCCAAACACTGGCAGCACGCGTGGAGGGACGAGGGTAGAGCACCCGGAGGGACGCGAGCAGAGCGCGCTGTGGCTGCCAGAACCACAAGCAACCACACGCATAGTGCAGTTGAACACGAGGAAATGGTCACCTACAAGCCGGCCGACAATTGCGTCGTTGCATAGAGAGCGGTCGTGTGGTACCACCCCCGTCTAGTCTATAGTCCCCTTTATATTCTATGTCATACTTTGCCCTCAAATTTGACCAACAAAATGTTAATGCATGTTATAAAAATTATATAATTGGAAACTATATTCAAATACGAATCCAACTATATAATCTTTGGCGACATGCATTCGTATTTTATTAGTTAAATCATACTTATAAACCAGGACGGGGGTATAGTAGGTAATTAAATCGCAAATGATATTTATTAACCGTATGTGTAGGCGGCCTTTCGTCCTCCTCTTGCACGTCTTGTCACCCCGCTACCGCAGACGGCTTACAGCGCAAGCTTGCGCAGCGCGCGGGGGCGTTCTTTTGGCCAAACGGTGGCGCCAATGAATCGTGGTGAGCCCATTCCCACGCAACCTTGCAGTTCCCACGCAAGCTTCCCGCCTGACTCGGTGAAATCCCCCAAAATCCCAATGCTTAACGACCTGCTATAAAAACCCTCACAACCGCGAGTCCTGCATTGCATTTTCCGCTCCCTTCATGTAGTTTATCTTGTCTGCTTCTCCCATAATCACCAATGGCACCGGTCCGTCATCGTCGCTCAGCCACTCCGCCGTCATCAGAGAACAGCTCCAGCTGGGAGGCTACACCACGGCGGCGGCGCGTCCCTGTTGGGTGTGCGCGGAACACCCACCACACGCTCCGCCGTCGATGCCTGTCGGCAGCTGTTGCCGACTGCCGTTGCCGCCACACCATCGTCGAAAGCCAGGGCCATCGCCCGCTCTGCCGCTATGGCCCGAAGGTGGGAGGTGGCCGTCGTGGCCGCCACCCCACTGCCGGCCATCATGGCCATCACCTGCTCCGCCACCGCGGCCCGAAGGCGGGAGGTGGTGGTCGTGGCCGCCACCCGTCGTTGGACGCCGTGGCCGCCAGCCCACCATCGACCGTAGGGGTCATCACCCGCTCCGCCACCGCCGCCCGAAGGCGGGAGGCGGAGGTGGATGCCTGCACGTGCATCAGCGACCTTGCGCGCTACACCGAGTTCCTGTAGGAGGAGGAGCGCATCGTCGAGCACGCAAATAGCCTTATCGGCGTCGTGGCTGTGGCACACGCTGCCTTAGAGGTGAGGAATCAGGAGAACTACGAGGAGAACCACCGCTTCGAGAGGGGTCGTCTGGAGCGGCAGAGGGCGTTCGAGGTGAGCGTCGTTGAAGCTGCAATAGCGGCAAGCACCGTATTGCGGTTGCCCAGCTCGTCGGTAGGCTCCTCCTCCGCCTCTTACTGAGCGTGCTTGGCAGAGAAGAGGCAGCCGGAAGTAGTACAAAGCCCCTCCGCAGTAGTAGTAGTAGTATTTAGGGGCTATTTTGTTCAGTTCATCTGACTATAGATGTGGTGGAACTGTACAACGTACTTAAAATTAGCTAGTATATATAGTTGAACTAGCTATTTCAGTACGTGGTTGGCAACAATTGGGGAAAGGTTTGGTCGGTTCAGCTGTCGAGTTGAACTATTTGTATAAACTAAGAACGACTGCTTAATCTATGAATGAAATCTGTGCTTAATTACTGAATTTTAGTTGCAAAAATTAGATACTGCTAGTGATTTTTAGCTTCATATTTTGACAAATCGCAATGTTACAAGGTTGACAGATGGCAATGTTAAAAGATCAACAAATGTCAATCTTCCAGTTTGACAAATGGTAACATACCCAATATGACAGATGCAAATTGCACCAAATTGTTTGTAAGTGGTTGCACACGGGTCATCCAAAAGAACTGTTTGTGTTGAAGAGATGCACAAATCCTGCTCTCACTTTGCATCATGTCGTCCCGAGGTCAACAGGCGGGGGGCGGGAGGACGGCAGCTGGCGGCTGAGAGGTAGCATTCGACGGCGGCGTCCCATACCGCTGAGGGGGGCGCGCGCACGGAGAGGAAGGTGGGTGGCCATGGAAGTCAAAGGGCTCGCTTCCAAGTGAGCCTGCATAGCGTACAGCTCACACGCTTCTCGGTGAGCCTATGCATCAGCTTGCACTCCTCTCGATCAGCCTGCACACCGGACTACGCTTGCACGCCTCCCGTTCAGTCAAGGTCCAGCAGTTGTCCGCACGGCACCTCCTACAGCCATTAAACCAAGACATGTGGTGTCACGTGAATGGTTAACAGAACTCACATGGTTTGAATTATACAAACGTTTGAGATATTAAAGTGGCAGCTATTTTTTCAAAATGCCTTTGTTGGATGTCATTATTCGAGTGTGCCTTCCCTCAAAATGGACACGAAAAATACCACAGCATGTCGGGTGCCATTCCATGGTAGCATGCCAAGTTTCATGAATTTTAGACGAGTTTTGGATCTACTAGAATTTAAAAACCAGGCATCTCAATGTTTTGCCGGCAATCAACGGTGCCCTGGTGTTTGAAATTCATTCAAATTTCTTGCATGGGACCTAAGCATGCACCTGATACGTCTCCAACATATCTATAATTTTAGATTGTTCCATGCTATTATATTATCAACCTTGGATGCTTTATATGCATTTATATGCTATTTTATATGATTTGTGGGACTAACCTATTAACCTACAGCCTAGTGCCATATTCGATATTTTTTTTCCTTGTTTTTGAGTATCGCAGAAAAGGAAAACCAAACGGAGTCCAAATGACCTGAAATTTCACGGAGATCATTTTTGGACCAGAAGAAGCCCACAGAGTATCGGAGATGGGTCAAAAGAGTCCCGAGGCACCCACGAGGGTGGGGGCGCGCCCTACCCCCCTGGGCGCGCCCCCTACCTCGTGGCCTCCTCGGGGACCCCATGACTTGTTCCCGACTCCAACACCTCTTATATATAGCCAAACTTCCAGAAAGAAACCTAGATCGGGAGTTCTGCCGCCGCAAGCCTATGTAGCCACCGAAAACCAATCTAGACCCATTCCGGCACCCTGCCGGAGGGGGGAATCCCTCTCCGGTGGCCATCTTCATCATCCCGGCGCTCTCCATGACGAGGAGGACCCTCGGGGCTGAGGGTATGTACCAGTAGCTATGTGTTTCATCTCTCTCTCGTGTTCTTGATTCGGAACGATCTTGATGTATCGCGAGATTTGCTATTATAGTTCGATCTTATGATGTTTCTCCCACTCTATCTCCTTGTGATGAATTGAGTTTTCCCTTTGAAGTTATCTTATCGGATTGAGTCTTTAAGGATTTGAGAACACTTGATGTATGTCTTGCATGTGCTTATCTATGGTGACAATGGGATATTCACATAATCCACTTGATGTATGTTTTGGTGATCAACTTGCGAGTTCCGTGACCTCGTGAACTTATGCATAGGGGTTGGCGCACATTCTCGTCTTGACTCTCCGGTAGAAACTTTGGGGCACTCTTTGAAGTTCTTTGTGTTGGTTGAATAGATGAATCTGAGATTGTGTGATGCATATCCTATAATCATACCCGCGGATACTTGAGGTGACATTGGAGTATCTAGGTGACATTAGGGTTTTGGTCGATTTGCGTCTTAAGGTGTTATTCTAGTGCGAACTCTAGGATAGATCGAACGGAAAGAATAGCTTCATGTTATTTTACTACGGACTCTTGAATAGATAGATCAGAAAGGATAACTTTGAGATGGTTTCATACCCTACAATAATCTCTTCGTTTGTTCTCCGCTATTAGTGACTTTGGAGTGACTCTTTGTTGCATGTTGAGGGATGATTATATGATCCAATTATGTTATTATTGTTGAGAGAACTTGCACTAGTGAAAGTATGAACCCTAGGACTTGTTTCAACACATTGCAATACCGTTTGTGCTTACTTTTATCATTAGTTACCTTGCTATTTTTATATTTTCAGATTACAAAAACCTATATCTACCATCATTATTGCACTTGTATCACCATCTCTTCGCCGAACTAGTGCACCTATACAATTTACCATTGTATTGGGTGTGTTGGGGACACAAGAGACTCTTTGTTATTTGGTTGCAGGGTTATTTGAGAGAGATCATATTCATCGTACGCCTCCCACGGATTGATAAACCTTAGGTCATCCACTTTAGGGAAATTTTCTACTGTCCTACAAACCTCTGCACCTGGAGGCCCAACAACGTCTACAAGAAGAAGGTTGTGTAGTGGACATCAAGCTCTTTTCTGGCGTCGTTGCTGGAGAGGTTAGCGCTTGAAGGTACATCTTTAGATCTTGCAATCGAATCTTTTAGTTTCTTGTTTTATCACTAGTTTAGTCTATAAAAGAGAACTACAAAAAATGGAATTGAGGGTACCTCATATGCTTCATCTTTTTAATTTCTTTCATGAAAATAAGGATTCCGATAATTGTGCCAAAGTGTTCGAAGAAGAATGCATTATAATGTTTGGCACTAAATCTTTGTATGATGAGCATGATTGCAATGTTGTTAGTACGAACTCTTTGAATATCCATGATACTAATAATGATTGCACTAGTCATGATGAAAATGTCTCTTATAAGCATGTCAATTATTGTGGAGTGCATAGAGTTTGCAAGTACACACCAAATAGGGAAGATAGATTTTGCAAGAGGCATAAGTATTTAGAAACTAAATGGTTGCAAGAAAGGCTAGATGTTTGTGCTGGAAATTTAAATTTTCTTAGCCATCCTTGTGAACTTTGCAATGAGCGTGGTCATTTGAATATCCAATGCAAATTGTTTCATGATCGAATCGTGTCCAAAATTTGTGATGACTTGATTTCCCTTGCGCATCATAATGAACTTAGTTTACTTTTGGGTTATGAAATGAAATGTATAATTAAGGATATTCCAAATTTTGCCCTCGATAATGTTCTTGATTTTGATCTAGAGGAAATTTATATGTATTGTGCAGTGAATTGCATTGACAATCCTTATATTGCCAATTACATAAAAGACAAGAAAACAAATAGAAGATGAAGAGAATACTAATGAAAGGGAAGAGACTTCCTGATATCCTCCTATTATTTCTTATGATGAATCAGGTAACGAGGAGGAGCCTTCTATTCAACCAATCTCATTAATAAGGAGCTCCAAAAAGAGGATTAAACCCACACATGATGTGGAGAAGAAAAAGAAAAGATGAAGAAGCAAAGGTAAAAAGGCATCCCTCTCAAATGATGTTGCTCCTACTACTCATTGTGATGATATTAGTTGCTATAATATTGGTGTTATCCATACTATTAATGATGAGAGTGATTATGCTTATGATATGAAAAGGCCCAAGCTTAGGGATGCTATGTTTGATGAAAATGACATGTTTGAGAATTTATTTGCTACAATTAATGTTTATCCCAAGCTTGGGGATGATATGTTATGAAGATGATATTTTTAACCTCCCAAGTTTTGATGAGCAAATTTACTATGATGATAGCATGCCTCCTATTTATGATGATTATATTGATGAAAGTGGGTTCGGAAGAGTGTCAACTTTAGGAAGTAATGATCCCACTATTTTGTAGGATGTTGAATCTTATTGTGATAATTATAAAAGTGGATTTGGAGAGGTCATGACTTTATTTAGTAATGATTCCACTATCTTGGAAGAGGTTTCAATTGATTATGATGAGAACAAAGTTGCTACTTACAATGATTATTGTGATGACACTTATGCTATAAAAAGTAGTGATGTATTTATAAAACTTGTCATGATTATGATTACCCTTTTTCTGAACATTACTATTTTAATGTGGAAACAATTTCTAGTATTAGAGTTTATTATGATACTCCCACTATTCCAAATGAGAAGAATTTTGCTTATGTGGAGAATAGTAGATTTTCTATGCTTGTAGATCATGAAAAGAATGCTTTATGTGATAGTTATATTGTTGAATTCATTCATGATGCTACTAAAAACTATTATGAGGGAGTACTATATCCTTTTGGGAGTTGCAATAATATCAAGTTTCCTCTATATGTGCTTAAAACCCAGAAGTTACGCTTGGTTTACCTTCCTATGCAAGTTGATTCGTGTTCCCATAAGTTGTTTGCTCACAAAATCCCTATGCATAGGAAGTGGGTTAGACTTAAATGTTCTAGTTATATTCTTCATGATGCTCTCTTTATGTTTCAATTCTTATCTTTTATGTGAGCATCATTGAAATCATCATGCCTAGCTAGGGGCGTTAAACGATAGCGCTTGTTGGGAGGCAAGCCAGTTTTATTTTTGTTCTTTGCTTTTTGCTCCTGTTTAGTAATAAATAATTCATCTAGACTCTGTTTAGATGTGTTTTTATGTTTTAATTAGTGTTTGTGACAAGTAGAACCTTTGGTAAGACTTGGGTGAAGTCTTTGCGATCTTACTGTAAAAAACAGAAACTTTTGCGCTCACGAGATTAGCTGCCATTTTTACTGGAGAGTGCGATTAGGTTGATTCTTTTTTGCAGATGATTAATCGAGAAATTCCTCAGGTTCACCAATTTATTTATGAATTTTTTGAGTTCCAGAAGTATACGTTTGATACAAATTACTACAGACTGTTCTGTTTTTGACAGATTCTGTTTTCTATGTGTTGTTTGCTTATTTTGATGAATCTATGAGTAGTATCGGAGGGTATGAACCATAGAGAAGTTGGAATACAGTAGATATTACACCAATATAAATAAATAATGAGTTCACAACAGTAGAAAAGTGATGATTTATTTTCTTATACTAACGGAGCTTACAAGTTTTCTGTTAAGTTTTGTGTTGTGAAGATTTCAAGTTTTGGGTAAAGATTCGATGGACCATGGAATAAGGAGTGGCAAGAGCCTAAGCTTGGGGATTTCCAAGGAACCCCAAGGTAATATTCAAGGACAACCAAGAGCCTAAGCTTGGGGATGCCCCGGATGGCATCCCCTCTTTTGTCTTCATTCATCGATAACTTTACTTGGAGCTATATTTTTATTCACCACATGATATGTGTTTTGCTTGGAGCGTCATTTCATTTTCTTTTTCTTTGCTTGATGTTTGAATAAAATACCAATATCTGAGATTCTTAAATGTTAGAGAGTCTTCACATAGTTGCATAATTATTCAACCACTCATTGATCTTCACTTATATCTTTCGGAGTGGTTTGTCATTTGCTCTAGTGCTTCACTTATATCTTTTTAGAGCACGGTGGTGGTTTTATTTTATAGAAATAGATGAACTCTCATGCTTCACTTATATTATTTTGAGAGTCTTTTAGAACAACATGGTAATTTTCTTTAGTTATGAATTTACTCCTAATATGATGGGCATTGATATGTCTCCAGCGTATCTATAATTTTTTATTGCTCCATGCTATATTATCTGCTGTTTTGGACATTATTGGGCTTTATTATACACTTTTATATTATTTTTAGGACTAACCTACTAACCGGAGGCCCAGCCCAGAATTGATGTTTTTTGCCTATTTTAGGGTTTTGAAGAAAAGGAATATCAAACGGAGTCCAAACAGAAACCTTCGGGAACGTGGTTTTCTCACCGACCATGATCTAGCAGACTTGGACACTACGTCAGGCAACCAACAGGGAGGCCACGAGGTAGGGGCGCGCCTACCCCCCCCCCCCCCCACCCCCACCCTAGGCGCGCCCTCCACCCTCATGCGCCCCTGTTGCTCCACCGACGTACTTCTTCCTCCTATATATACCTACGTACCCACAAACGATCAGATACGGAGCCAAAACTCTAATTCCACCGCCGTAACTTTCTATATCCACGAGATCCCATCTTGGAGCCTGTTCCGGAGCTCCGCCAAAGGGGTCATCGATCACGGAGGGCTTCTACATCAACACCATAGCCTCTCCAATGAAGTGTAAGTAGTTTACCTCAGACCTACGGGTCCATAGTTATTAGCTAGTTGGCTTCTTCTCTCTTTTTGGATCTCAATACAAAGTTCTCCCCTTCTCTTGTGGAGATCTATTCAATATAATCTTCTTTTGCGGTGTGTTTGTGGAGACCGATGAATTGTGGGTTTATGATCAAGATTATCTATGAACAATATTTGAATCTTCTCTGTATTCTTTTATGTATGATTGGTTATCTTTGCAAGTCTCTTCGAATTATTAGTTTGGTTTGGCCTACTAGATTGATCTTTCTTGCAATGGGAGAAGTGCTTAGCTTTGGGTTCAATCTTGCGGTGTCCTTTACCAGTGATAGTAGGGGCAGCAAGGCACGTATTGTATTGTTTCCATCGAGGATAACAAGATGGGGTTTTTATCATATTGCATGAATTTACCCCTCTACATCATGTCATCTTGCTTAAGGTGTTACTCTGTTTTCATGAACTTAATACTCTAGATGCATGCTGGATAGCGGTCGATGAGTGGAGTAATAGTAGTAGATGCAGGCGGGAGTCGGTCTACTTGTCTCGGACGTGATGCCTATACACATGATCATACCTAGATATTCTCATAACTATGCTCAATTCTGTCAATTGCTCAACAGTAATTTGTTCACCCATCGTAAAATACTTATGCTCTTAAGAGAAGCCACTAGTGAAACCTATGGCCCCCGGGTCTATCTTCATCATATTAAATCTTCCAATACTTAGTTATTTTCTTTGCTTTTATTTTACTTTGCATCTTTATCATAAAAATAGCAAAAATATTATCTTATCATATCTATCAGATCTCACTCTCGTAAGTGACCGTGTAGGGATTGACAACCCCTTATCGCGTTGGTTGTGAGGATTTATTTGTGTTGTGCAGGTGCGAGGGACTCACGCGTAGCCTCCTACTGGATTGATACCTTGGTTCTCAAAAACTGAGGGAAATACTTACGCTACTTTTCTGCACCACCCTTTCCTCTTCAAGGGAAAACCAACGCAAGTGCTCAAGAGGTAGCAGGCATCCAAGAGGGATATAATAAAAAATTTCATATAAAGTGCATTGAATACTATGAGAAGTTTGATACTTGATGATTGTTTTGAGATATGAAGATGGTAATATTAGAGTCGTGCTAGTTGAGTAGTTGTGAATTTGATAAATACTTGTGTTGAAGTTTGCAAGTCCCATAGCATGCACGTATGGTAACCATTGTGTGACAAATTTGAAGCATGAAGTGTTCTTTGATTGCCTTCCTTATGAGTGGCGGTCGGGAACGAGCGATGGTCTTTTCCTACCAATCTACCCCCCTAGGATCATGCGCGTAGTGCTTGGTTTTTGATGGCTTGTAGATTTTTGCAATAAGTATGTGAGTTCTTTATGACTAATGTTGAGTCCATGGATTATACGCACTCTCACCCTTCCATCATTGCTAGCCTCCTCGGTACCGTGCATTGCCTTTCTCACCTCGAGAGTTGGTGCAAACTTCGTCGGTGCATCCAAACCCAGTGATATGATATGCTCTGTCACACATAAACCTCCTTATATCTTCCTCAAAACAGCCACCATACCTACCTATTATGGCATTTCCATAGCCATTCCGAGATATATTGCCATGCAACTTTCCACCATTTTGTTCATCATGACACACATCATCATTGTCATATTGCCTTGCATGATCATGTAGTTGACATCGTATTTGTGGCAAAGCCACCATGCATAATTTATCATACATGTCACTCTTGATTCATTGCCCATCCCGGTACACCGCCGAAGGCATTCATATAGAGTCATACTTTGTTCTAGTATCGAGTTGTAATCTTTGAGTTGTAAATAAATAGAAGTGTGATGATCATCATTAATAGAGCATTGCCCCGAAAAAAAAGAAAAAAAGGCCAAAAAAGAGAAAAAATACAAATAAAAAAAGAAATAAAAGGGGACAATGCTACTATCATTTTTTCCACACTTGTGCTTCAAAGTAGCACCATGATCTTCATGATAGAGAGTCTCTTATGTTGTCACTTTCATATACTAGGTGGGAATTTTTCATTATAGAACTTGGCTTGTATATTCCAACAATGGGCTTCCTCAAATTCCCTAGGTCTTCGTGAGCAAGCAAGTTGGATGCACACCCACTTAGTTTCTTTTTGTTGAGCTTTCGTACATTTATAGCTCTAGTGCATCCGTTGCATGGCAATCCCTACTCCTCGCATTGACATCAATTGATGGGCATCTCCATAGCCCGTTGATTAGCCGCATCAATGTGAGACTTTCTCTTTTTTTGTCTTCTCCACACAACCCCCATCATTATATTCTATTCCACCCATAGTGCTATGTCCATGGCTCACGCTCATGTATTGCGTGAAAGTTGAAAAAAGTTTGAGATTACTAAAGTATGAAACAGTTGCTTGGCTTGTCATCGGGTTTGTGCATGATGGGAGCATTTTTGTGTGACGAAAATGAAGCATAGCCAAACTATATGATTTTGTAGGGATAAACTTTCTTTGCCCATGTTATTTTGAGAAGACATGACTGCTTAGTTAGTTTGCTTGAAGTATTATTATTGTTATGTCAATATTAAACTTTTGTCTTGAATCTTATGGATCTGAATATTCTTGCCACAATAAAGAGGATTACATAGATAAATATGTTAGGTAGCATTATTCCACATGAAAAATTCTGTTTTTATCATTTACCTACTCGAGGACGAGCAGGAATTAAGCTTGGGGATGCTTGATACGTCTCCAACGTATCTATAATTTTTTATTGTTCCATGCTATTATATTATCAATCTTCGATGTTTTATATGAATTTATATGCTATTTTATATGATTTTTGGGACTAACCTATTAACCTAGAGCCTAGTGCCAGATTCTAATTTTTTCCTTGTTTTTGAGTATCGCAGAAAAGGAAAACCAAACGGAGTCCAAATGACCTGAAATTTCAGGGAGATCATTTTTGGACCAGAAGAAGCCCACAGAGTATCGGAGATGGGTCAAAAGAGTCCCGAGGCACCCACGAGGGTGGGGGCGCGCCCTACCCCCTGGGCGCGCCCCCCTACCTCGTGGCCGCCTCGGGGACCCCATGACTTGTTCCCGACTCCAACACCTCTTATATATAGCCAAACTTCCAGAAAGAAACCTAGATCGGGAGTTCTGCCGCCGCAAGCCTATGTAGCCATCGAAAACCAATCTAGACCCGTTCCAGCACCCTGCTGGAGGGGGGAATCCCTCTCCGGTGGCCATCTTCATCATCCCGGCGCTCTCCATGACGAGGAGGGAGTAGTTCACCCTCGGGGCTGAGGGTATGTACCAGTAGCTATGTGTTTCATCTCTCTCTCTCTCTCGTGTTCTTGATTTGGAACGATCTTGATGTATCGCAAGATTTGCTATTATAGTTCGATCTTATGATGTTTCTCCCCCTCTATATCCTTGTGATGAATTGAGTTTTCCCTTTGAAGTTAGCTTATCGGATTGAGTCTTTAGGGATTTGAGAACACTTGATGTATGTCTTGCATGTGCTTATCTGTGGTGACAATGGGATATTCACGTAATCCACTTGATGTATGTTTTGGTGATCAACTTGCGAGTTCCGTGACCTCGTGAACTTATGCATAGGGGTTGGCGCACGTTTTCGTCTTGACTCTCTGGTAGAAACTTTGGGGCACTCTTTGAAGTTCTTTGTGTTGGTTGAATAGATGAATCTGAGATTGTGTGATGCATATCCTATAATCATACCCGCGGATACTTGAGGTGACATTGGAGTATCTAGGTGACATTAGGGTTTTGGTCAATTTGCGTCTTAAGGTGTTATTCTAGTGCGAACTCTAGGATTGATCGAACGGAAAGAATAGCTTCATGTGATTTTACTACGGACTCTTGAATAGATAGATCAGAAAGGATAACTTTGAGATGGTTTCGTACCCTACAATAATCTCTTCGTTTGTTCTCCTCTATTAGTGACTTTGGAGTGACTCTTCTTTGCATGTTGAGGGATGATTATATGATCCAATTATGTTATTATTGTTGAGAGAACTTGCACTAGTGAAAGTATGAACCCTAGGCCTTGTTTCAACACATTGCAATACCGTTTTTGCTTACTTTTATCATTAGTTACCTTGCTATTTTTATATTTTCAGATTACAAAAACCTATATCTACCATCATTATTGCACTTGTATCACCATCTCTTCGCCGAACTAGTGCACCTATACAATTTACCATTGTATTGGGTGTGTTGGGCACACAAGAGACTCTTTGTTATTTGGTTGCAGGGTTATTTGAGAGAGATCATATTCATCGTATGCCTCCCACGGATTGATAAACCTTAGGTCATCCACTTTAGGGAAATTTTCTACTGTCCTACAAACCTCTACACTTGTAGGCCCAACAACGTCTATAAGAAGAAGGTTGTGTAGTAGACATCAAGCTCTTTTCTGGCGCCGTTGCTGGAGATGTTAGCGCTTGAAGGTATATCTTTAGATCTTGCAACCGAATCTTTTAGTTTCTTGTTTTATCACTAGTTTAGTCTATAAGAGAGAACTACAAGAAATGGAATTGAGGGTACCTCATATGCTTCATCTTTTTAATTTCTTTCATGAAAATAAGGATTCCGATAATTGTGCCAAAGTGTTCGAAGAAGAATGCATTATAATGTTCGGCACTAAATCTTTGTATGATGAGCATGATTGCAATGTTGTTAGTATGAACTCTTTGAATATCCATGATACTAATAATGATTGCACTAGTCATGATGAAAATGTCTCTTATAAGCATGTCAATTATTGTGGAGTGCATAGAGTTTGCAAGTACACACCAAATAGGGAAGATAGATTTTGCAAGAGGCATAAGTATTTAGAAACTAAATGGTTGCAAGAAAGGCTAGATGTTTGTGCTGGAAATTTAAATTTTCTTAGCCATCCTTGTGAACTTTGCAATGAGCGTGGTCATTTGAATATCCAATGCAAATTGTTTCATGATCGAATCGTGTCCAAAATTTGTGATGACTTGATTTCCCTTGCGCATCATAATGAACTTAGTTTACTTTTGGGTTATGAAATGAAATGTATAATTAAGGATATTCCAAAATTTGCCCTCGATAATGTTCTTGATTTTGATCTAGAGGAAATTTATATGTATTGTGAAGTGAATTGCATTGACAATCCTTATATTGACAATTACATAAAAGACAAGAAAACAAATAGAAGATGAAGAGAATACTAATGAAAGGGAAGAGACTTCCTGATATCCTCCTATTATTTCTTATGATGAATCAGGTAACAAGGAGGAGCCTTCTATTCAACCAATCTCATTAATAAGGAGCTCCAAAAAGAGGATTAAACCCACACATGATGTGGAGAAGAAAAATAAAAGACAAAGAAGCAAAGGTAAAAAGGCATCCCTCTCAAATGATGTTGCTCCTACTACTCATTGTGATGATATTAGTTGCTATAATATTGGTGTTATCCATACTATTAATGATGAGAGTGATTATGCTTATGATATGAAAAGGCCCAAGCTTAGGGATGCTATGTTTGATGAAAATGACATGTTTGAGAATTTATTTGCTACAATTAATGTTTATCCCAAGCTTGGGGATGATATGTTATGAAGATGATATTTTTAACCTCCCAAGTTTTGATGAGCAAATTTACTATGATGATAGCATGCCTCCTATTTATGATGATTATATTGATGAAAGTGGGTTCGGAAGAGTGTCAACTTTAGGAAGTAATGATCCCACTATTTTGTAGGATGTTGAATCTTATTGTGATAATTATAAAAGTGGATTTGGAGAGGTCATGACTTTATTTAGTAATGATTCCACTATCTTAGAAGAGGTTTCAATTGATTATGATGAGAACAAAGTTGCTACTTACGATGATTATTGTGATGACACTTATTCTATAAAAAGTAGTGATGTATTTATAAAACTTGTCATGATTATGATTACGCTTTTCTGAATATTACTCTTTTAATGTGGAAACAATTTCTAGTATTAGAGTTTCTTATGATACTCCCACTATTCCAAATGAGAAGAATTTTGCTTATGTGGAGAATAGTAGATTTTCTATGCTTGTAGATGATGAAAAGAATGCTTTATGTGATAGTTATATTGTTGAATCCATTCATGATTCTACTGAAAACTATTATGAGGGAGTAATATATGCTTGTGGGAGTTGCAATAATATAAAGTTTCCTCTATATGTGCTTAAAATTCGGAAGTTATGCTTGGTTTACCTTCCTATGCAAGTTGATTCTTGTTCCCATAAGTTGTTTGCTCACAAAATCCCTATGCATAGGAAGTGGGTTAGACTTAGATGTTCTAGTTATATTCTTCATGATGCTCTCTTTATGTTTCAATTCTTATCTTTTATATGAGCATCATTGAAATCATCATGCCTAGCTAGGGGCGTTAAACGATAGCGCTTGTTGGGAGGCAACCCAGTTTTATTTTTGTTCTTTGCTTTTTGCTCCTGTTTAGTAATAAATAATTCATCTAGCCTCTGTTTAGATGTGTTTTTATCTTTTAAGTGTTTGTGACAAGTAGAACCTTTGGGAAGACTTGGGTGAAGTCTTTGCGATCTTACTGTAAAAAACAGAAACTTTTGCGCTCACGAGATTAGCTGCCATTTTTACTGGAGAGTGCGATTAGGTTGATTCTTTTTTGCAGATGATTAATCGAGAAATTCCTCAGGTCCACCAATTTATTTAAGAATTTTTTGAGTTCCAGAAGTATACGTTTGATACAAATTACTACAGACTGTTCTGATTTTGACAGATTATGTTTTCTATGTGTTGTTTGCTTATTTTGATTAATCTATGAGTAGTATCGGAGGGTATGAACCATAGAAAAAATTGGAATACAGTAGATATTACACCAATATAAATAAATAATGAGTTCACAACAGTACCAAAAGTGGTGATTTATTTTCTTATACTAACGGAGCTTACAAGTTTTCTGTTAAGTTTTGTGTTATGAAGTTTTCAAGTTTTGGGTAAAGATTCGGTGGACTATGGAATAAGGAGTGGCAAGATGTGATGCCCGGATAATTATGCTAGAGTAACCCTCGCCTGATGATGCCATGTCACCTCAATTACTGTTGTTACTCTTGCGTAGTTCAAAATCGATTCGAAATTCAAATTTAAAATAAAGTCAAACTAGAAATTAAAATCAAATGCCAAAACTAAAAAGTACAACCGGTGACAAATAATGCATAGGTAATTATGGTGAGGAAACCACATTTTTATAAAGTGTTTAAATGCTCTAATATAAATAAAATAGTAGCAAACATAATTACTGAAATGCCTTTACTAATTAATAAAATATCAAACTAAATTATTTGAGGACTAGACTTTTGGTGGCAGTGCAGCTTATTGCATAGTATTTATATGTCAAGGCTCCACTTTTTACAAAAGTCATTTGGTTCAAGTTTTAAATGGAAAACAGAAGCTAATTAAAAGAAATAGAAAACAAAAGGAAAAAGACAAAAGAAAAATAAAAACAAAAACAAAAACTAATCTACTGGGCCACGTGGCCCATTAGCCCAAGAAAAACGGCCCAGCCCACCCCTGCCATCCCCTTCCTGTCGCTACAGGAGACGGAGGGGGCCGTGGCAGCCATCCACGGCGCCTTGGCCGCGGTGGCGGCCATCGGCGACCCCTACCCCGCCTACAAGGCTCCGTCGACGCCCCTGAAACCCTAGCCCCCTCGCAGTCCTTCCCCCCTCGCGCCCCCTCCTTCTGCGCCCGCCGACGTCGCGGCGCCCTGACCGGTCCGCCTCTGCCCCGCCGACCTCCTCGCCGTCATCCGCGGCCACCGTCGTCTCCGGCGTGCGGGAGCACGTCCAGGAGGTCCACCGCGGTCGGATCCGTCCGCTCCGGGGATCACCTCAAGCTGGGACGGTCCGTGTGCTCGCCATCGAGCCCTTCTCCGCCGCGGACGTCACCAACTCGTCATCGTTGCCACTGCTCCGGGCCACCTCCGACCTTCTAACCTCGTCCACGAGAACCGGGGTGAGCTTCTCCCTCGGGTCCCCTTTTAGCCCTTCAATTTGGACGTTGTAGGCCGGCATCTCCGTCGAGCTCGAACCCCCGTGTACGCGTGCGTGCGTGCGCTCGCTGCCGCCTGTTACTTCTTCTGCTGTCGTTGTTGCCGGTGCTGTCGGTCGTCGCTGCTGCTGTCCCATGCTCGCCCGCCCCTACTGCGTGTGCGTGCCTGCGCTGCTGCTCCATTTGCTGCTGGCCGCTGCTGCCGCGTACCGCTGGCGCCGCACTGCTGATGCTCCTTGCGTGCTTTTGCGCTGCCCTGCCTCTGTTCTGCTTGCTGCTAGCCACGGCAAAGGCCATGGCCATGGTGTGTGAGAGCGCAATGTGTGTGTGCGTGAGTTGTGTGTATGGCTGGCTTTTGCCACAGCCATGTGTGGCCGGCCCTTTGCTAGCTTAGGGACTAATCCCCGGTTAAAACAAGTCCTTTTGTTAGACTAATTTATATTAGGCTTAGTTTTAGTTGCGCCTATGACAGCGGGTCCCACGCCCTCTTTTCTAAAAAAATATAATTAAAAAAATAATTACTTAAATAATTAATTAATTTAATGAACCCTGTTGATTAACCTAATTTAATTAGTCTGATTAGTTAGCTATTTAACAGTTAATTAATTAAATAGACAATGACGATTGGGCCCCACTGCCCCTTTGACCAGTCAACTCGGTTAGAGTTAACTGTTGATCCTGCTGATGTCACGATGACGTCATACTGATGCAATAACTCTATTTTAGTTTTTAAAATAATTACAGAAATTGTTTTAAAATTTGAAAAATCGTATAAAATAATCCGTAACTAGGATGAAAATCGTATAAAATAATTCGTAACTAGGATGAAAATACTTTGTACATCAAAGTTGCTCAGAATGACGAGACAAATCCGGATATGCAATCGGTTCGTCCGCCACACGTCCCTAGCATAGCGAACATGCAACAATCCCCCTCCATTTCATCTGTCCGAAAATGCCAAACACCGGAAACACTTTCCCGAATGTTTTCCCTCTTCGCCGGTAGCACCTAGTACTGCGTTAGGTCACCTCTAGCACTGTGTATTGTCATGTTATGCTTTGTGATGCTTTGATTGCTTTGCTATTTATTGTGTCCCCCCTCCGTTACTTATTTCCGGTAGACCCCGAGACCGATGCCAGTACCCCTGTGATCGACTACAGTGTTGACGACCCCTCCTTGCCAGAGCAACCAGGCAAGCCCCCCCCCCCCCCCTGATCACCAGATATCGCCTATTCTTCTCTATACTGCTTGCATTAGATTAGTGTAGCATGTTACTGCTTTTAGTTAATCCTATACTACTGCATAGCCTGTCCTTGCTACTACTGTTGTTACCTTTACCTGCTATCCTATTGCTTAGTATAGGATGCTAGTGTTCCATCAGTGGCCCTACACTCTTGCCCGTCTGCCAAGCTATACTACTGGGCCATGATCACTTCGAGAGGTGATCACGGGCATATACTATATACTTACACTGTTACATTACCGATGATACTGTTTGGAGATGGGGGTTGAAGGGGCAAGTGGCTCCATCCAGGTAGTGGTGGGCCTGAGTTCCTGACGGCCCCCGGCTATTACTTTGTGGCGGAGCGATAGGGCAGGTTGAGACCACCTAGGAGAGAGGTGGGCCTGGCCCTGGTCGGCGTTCGCGAATACTTAACACGCTTAACGAGATCTTGGTATTTGATCTGAGTCTGGCTACTGGCCTATACGCACTAACCATCTACGCGGGGACAGTTATGGGCACTCGACGTCGTGGTATCAGCCGATGCCTTCGTGACATCAGCGACTGAGCGGCGCGCGCCGGATTGGACTGGAACGCCTGCTAGGCTAGGTCTGCTTCCGGCCGCGTTCGCAATGTGCAGGTGTGCAAAGGGCGATGGGCCCAGACCCCTGCGCCATAGGATTTAGACCGGCGTGCTGACCTCTCTGTTGTGCCTAGGTAGGGCTGCGACGTGTTGATCTTCCGAGGCCGGGCATGACCCAGAAAAGTGTGTCCGGACAAAGGGGATCGAGCGTGTTGGGAAATGTGGTGCACCCCTGCAGGGATGTTAATCTATTCGAATATCCGTGATCTTCGGTAATAGGACGACTTGGAGTTGTACCTTGACCTTATGACAACTAAAACCGGATACTTAATAAAACACACCCTTCCAAGTGCCAGATACAACCGATGATCGCTCTCTCACAGGGCGACGAGGGGAGGATCATCGGTTAGGATTATGCTACACGATGCTACTTGGTGAACTTACCATCTACTCTCTTCTCCTACTACAAGATGGAGGTTACCAGAAGCGTAGTCTTTGAAAGGACTAGCTATCCCCCTCTTATTCCGGCATTCTGCAGTTCAGTCCACATATGATACCCTTATTCCATTTGGTTCCAATGCATACATATGTAGTGTAGCTCCTTGCTTGCGAGTACTTTGGATGAGTACTCACGGTTGCTTTGCTCCCTCTTTTCCCCCTTTCTATACTCAATTACTGCGACCAGACATTGGAGCCCAGGAGCCAGACGCCACCGTCGACTACTACTACTACTACTACTACTACTACTACTCGGGAGGTGCCTACTACGTGCAGCCCGCTGACGACGACCAGGAGTAGTTTAGGAGGATCCCAGGCAGGAGGCCTGCGCCTCTTTCGATCTGTATCCCAGTTTGTGCTAGCCTTCTTAAGGCAAATTTGTTTAACTTATGTCTGTACTCAGATATTGTTGCTTCTGCTGACTCGTCTATGATCGAGCACTTGTATTCGAGCCCTCGAGGCCCCTGGCTTGTAATATGATGCTTGTATGACTTATTTTATTTGTAGAGTTGTGTTGTGATATCTTCCCGTGAGTCCCTGATCTTGATCGTACACGTTTGCGTGTATGATTAGTGTACGATTGAATCGGGGGCGTCACACAAGAGCCTAAGCTTGGGATTCCCAAGGAACCCCAATGTAATATTCAAGTACAACCAAGAGCCTAAGCTTGGGGATGCCCCGGATGGCATCCCCTCTTTCGTCTTCATTCATCGATAACTTTACTTGGAGCTATATTTTTATTCACCACATGATATGTGTTTTGCTTGGAGCGTCATTTTATTTTCTTTTTCTTTGGTTGATGTTTGAATAAAATACCAAGATCCGAGATTCTTAAATGTTTTCGGGATGAGACTCGGGAGGAAAAACAAAAAAAATGGAAAGAAAAGAGGCCATAAAAAAGAGAGAGAAAAGGCCCAAATAAAAAAACAAAAAATGAGAGAAAAAGAGAGAAGGGACAATGTTACTATCCTTTACCACACTTGTGCTTCAAAGTAGCACCATGATATTCATGATAGAGAGTCTCTCATTTCGTCACTTTTATATACTAGTGGGAATTTTTAATTATAGAACTTGGCTTGTATATTTCAATGATGGGCTTCCTCAAAATGCCCTAGGTCTTCATGAGCAAGCAAGTTGGATACACACCCACTTAGTTTCTTTTGTTGAGCTTTCATATACTTATAGCTCAAGTGCATCTGTTGCATGGCAATCCCTACTCACTCACATTGATATCTATTGATGGGCATCTCCATAGCCCGTTGATACGCCTAGTTGATGTGAGACTATCTTCTCCCTTTTTTGTCTTCTCCACAACCACCATTCTATTCCACATATAGTGATATATCCATGGCTCACGCTCATGTATTGCGTGAAGATTGAAAAAGTTTGAGAATGTCAAAAGTATGAAACAATTGCTTGGCTTGTCATCAGGGTTGTGCATTATTTAAATACTTTGTGTGGTGAAGATAGAGCATAGCCACACTATATGATTTTGTAGGGATAACTTTCTTTGGCCATGTTATTTTGAGAAGACATGATTGCTTTGTTAATATGCTTGAAGTATTATTATTTTTATGTCAATATTAAACTTTTATCTTGAATCTTTCGGATATGAATATTCATACCACAATTAATAAGAATTACATTAAAATTATGCCAACTAGCACTTCACATCAAAAATTATCTTTTTTATCATTTACCTACTCAAGGACGAGCAGGAATTAAGATTGGGGATGCTTGATATGTCTCCAACGTATCTATAATTTTTTATTGCTCCATGTTATATTATCTACTGTTTTGGACATTATTGGGCTTTATTATCCACTTTTATATTATTTTTGGGACTAACCTATTAACCGGAGGCCAAGCCCAGAATTGATGTTTTTGCCTATTTTAGGGTTTCGAAGAAAAGGAATATCAAACGGAGTCCAAACGGAATGAAACCTTCGGGAACATGATTTTTGGAACAAACAACATCCAGGAGACTTGGACCCTACGTCAAGCAACCAACAGGGAAGCCACGAGGTAGCGGGCGCGCCTACCCCCCCCCCCCCCCCCGGCGCGCCCTCCACCCTCGTGGGCCCCCTGTTGCTCCACCGACGTGCTCCTTCCTCCTATATATACCTACGTACCCCCAATTGATCAGATACGGAGCCAAAAACCTAATTCCACCGCCACAACCTTCTGTATCCACGAGATCCCATCTTGGGGCCTGTTCCGGAGCTCCACCGGAGGGGGCAGCCATCACGGAGGGCTTCTACATCAACACCATAGCCTCTCCGATGAAGTGTGAGTAGTTTACCTTGGACCTTCGGGTCCATAGTTATTAGCTAGATGGCTTCTTCTCTCTTTTTGGATCTCAATACAATGTTCTCCCCCTCTCTAGTGGAGATCTATTCAATGTAATTTTCTTTTTGCGGTGTGTTTGTTGAGACCGATGAATTGTGGGTTTATGATCAAGATTATCTATGAACAATATTTGAATCTTCTCTTAATTATTTTATGTATGATTGGTTATCTTTGCAAGTCTCTTCGAATTATCAGTTTGGTTTGGCCTACTAGATTGATCTTTCTTGCAATGGGAGAAGTGCTTAGCTTTGGGTTCAATCTAGCGGTGTCCTTTCCCAGTGACAGTAGGGGCAGCAAGGCACGTATTGTATTGTTGCCATCGAGGATAACAAGATGGGGTTTTTATCATATTGCATGAATTTATCCCTCTACATCATGTCATCTTGCTTAAGGCGTTACTCTATTTTCCTGAACTTAATACTCTAGATGCATGCTTGATAGCGGTCGATGAGTGGAGTAATAGTAGTAGATGCAAGCAGGAGTCGGTCTACTTGTCTCGGACGTGATGCCTATACACATGATCATACCTAGATATTCTCATGACTATGCTCAATTCTGTCAATTGCTCAATAGTAATTCACCCACCGTAAAATACTTATGCTCTTGAGAGAAGCCACTAGTGAAACCTAAGGATGGCAATTTTATCCATGGACATGGATATCTATGGATATCCGACCCGAATGGATAGGGTTTGGATATGCTTTTGTGTCCATGGGCGGCGCCCAAACCCGACCCGATTGTTCGTGGGTAGGGCATGGATATAATCTTGTACCCATGGATATATCCAAACCCGACCCGATAGTATGACTTAATGGAAAAAATCTGCCATCCCTGCCCCATGTTCACATGTCCCACGGTAATTTTACACTTTTTTTATCTAAAACATGCATAAGAAATTACACAATCTCCATCATAACTATTATAAGTTGACAATCAGTCCCCTCTGTCACACACTCCAACACTCCTTTCATTATTTTTATCTCCTTCTTAAATGACTCGTCATTCTCAACTGTTAGAAAAATACTAAATGGTCTTAGGTTGTTACTGGATGTTGATTTACCATAAGTGAAGCCTAGCCTGCCATGAAGTGAAGAATGGAAGAGTTTATGTTAATATTGTGTTAAGTCTTATTTATATGTCTCGAGAGGACCCGATGGATATCCAGTGGATATGGATATCCATAGGGTTTGGACATGGACATAATTTTTCACCCATGGATTTTTTCATGGGCGGGCAAAGAGTGTTTTCATGGATATGGATATGGATTTGATATTGTTCAACCCGATCCAAACCCGGCCCATTGCCATCCTTAGTGAAACATATGGCCCCCGGGTCTATCTTCATCTTATTAATCTTCCAATACTTAGTTATTTCCTTTCTTTTTACTTTGCTTTTATTTTACTTTGCATCTTTATTACAAAAATACCAAAAATATTATTCTATCATATCTATCAGATCTCACTCTCGTAAGTGACCGTGAAGGGATTGACAACCCCTTATCGCGTCGGTTGCGAGGAGTTATTTGTTTTGTGCAGGTACGAGGGACTCGCGCGTAGCCTCCTACTGGATTGATACCTTGGTTCTCAAAAACTGAGGGAAATACTTACGCTACTTTGCTGCATCATCCTTTCCTTTTCAAGGAAATCCAACGCAGTGCTCAAGAGGTAGCAGCACCCAAGGACACAGATTTGATTTTTCAACCAATTTAAATGCACTGGAGCATGTGCATGTAGTTCAAATTTGAATTATGCACATAAATGCATTAAAAGCTCAGTTAATGCATAAAAATGTCCAAACAAACCCCAAAAAATCACAAAAATTGACACAAAACTCCTGTTGTTCTATGTTGACACGAGAAATTCTTTGGAAGCAATAAGAGGCAATGGATATCGTTTCGTCCCCAAAGGTGGGACGTTCCCTATCGAAACCATCATGCTTGTTGTCAGAAGCTCTGGTTTGTGAGAAGCATATACCCAAACCTGCCCCAAATGGGACAAAAAATTTACCAGAGCATGTTGATGCCGCTCCATGATAGCATGCCAAGTTTCATGAATTTCAGACGAGTTTTGGATTTACTAGAATTTAAAAACCAGGCATCTCAATGCTTTGCCGGCAATCAATTGTGCCCTGGTGTTTGAAATTCATTCCCATTTCTTGCATGGTACCTAAGCATGCACCCAAGGACACATATTTGATTTTTCAACCAATTTATATGCACTTGAGCATGTGCATGTAGGTCAAATTTGAATTATGCACATAAATGCATTGAAAACTCAGTTAATGCATAAAAATGTCCAAACGAACCCCAAAAAATCACAAAAATGACACAACACTCCTATTTTTCTATGTTGACACGAGAAAATTTTTGGAAGTAATAAGAGGCAATGGATATCATTTCGTCCCCAAAGGTGGGACGTTCCCTACCGAAACCATCATGCTTGTTGTGAGAAGATCTGGTTTGTGAGAAGCATATACCCAAACCTGCCCCAGATGGGACAAAAAATTTACCACGGTATGTTGATGCCGCTCCATGATAGCATGCCAAGTTTCATGAATTTCATGACGAGTTTTGGATTTACTAGAATTTAAAAACCAGGCATCTCAATGTTTTGCCAGCAATCAACGGTGCCCTAGTGTTTGAAATTCATTCCCATTTTTTGCATGTGACGTAAGCATGCACCGAATGACACAGATTTGATTTTTCAACCAATTTATATGCACTGGAGCATGTGCACATAGTTCAAATTTGAATTATGCACATAAATGCATTGAAAATTGAGTTAATGCATAAAAATGTCTAAATGAACCCCAAAAAATCACAAAAATTGACACAACACTCATGTTGTTCTATCTTGACACGAGAAAAAATTTGGAAGCAATAAGAGGCAATGGATATCGTTTTGTCCCCAAAGGTGGGACGTTCTCTATCGAAACCATCATGCTTGTTGTGAGAAGCATATACCCAAACCTGCCCCAAATGGGACAAAAATTTTACCACGGCATGTTGATCCCGCTCCATGATAGCATGCCAAGTTTCATGAATTTCAGACGAGTTTTGGATTTACTAGAATTTAAAAACTAGGTATCTCAATGTTTTGTATTTTAGCAGTTTTCCAGATGAGATGCATCTGTCTATATACCGTCTATGATGCTAATTTCAAAAGGTTCTACATGTTGCATGTGAAACTTGGTGCTGGTGCAGTTGTGTAATGGGGTAGCTAAGTGTTGAAGCTATATCATGTTGCACTCTGATGTATTTCAATTATGAAATTCTGCTTCCTTAATATGGAAATGAAATATATTATGTGCTTAATATGAATGTCAATTAGATTAATAAATGGATTATTAATAATAGGGCAATTAGCCTGCTAATGGCGAATTAGCCTGCTAATTGGGTTTTGCTATTACAAATGGTTGTTGAAAAATACCGTGGGCGATGACCTCAGGCAACACACACAGTTTCTGTTGGGGAACATAGTAATTTCAAAAAAAATCCTACACACACGCAAGATCATGGTGATGCATAGCAACGAGAGGGGAGAGTGTGATCTACGTACCCTTGTAGATCGACAACGGAAGCGTTTGGTTGATGTAGTCGTACGTCTCCACGGCCTAACCGATCAAGCACCGAAACTACGGCACCTCCGAGTTCTAGCACACGTTCAGCTCGATGACGATCCCTGGACTCCGATCCAGCAAAGTGTCGGGGAAGAGTTCTGTCAGCACGACGGCGTGGTGACGATCTTGATGTACTACTGTTGCAGGGCTTCGCCTAAGCACCGCTACAATATTATTGAGGACTATGGTGGCAGGGGGCGCCGCACACGGCTAAGAATATGATCACGTGGATCAACTTGTGTTCCTCTGGGGTGCCCCTGCCTCCGTATATAAAGGTTCAAGAGGGGGAGGCCGGACGGCCATCATAGGGCGCGCCAGGATTCGCGAGGTGGGAAAAGAGGGAGAGAGAAGGAGGGGGCGCCGGCCCCCTCTCTCCTTGTCCTATTCAGACTAGGGGGAGGGGCGCGCGGCCCAGCCCTGGCCGCCTCTCCTCTTCTTCCACTAAGGCCCACTAAGGCCCATATAGCTCCCGGGGGGTTCCGGTAACCTCCCGGTACTCCAGTAAAATCCCGATTTCACCCGGAACACTTCCGATATCCAAATATAGGCTTCCAATATATCAATCTTTATGTCTCGACCATTTCGAGACTCCTCGTCATGTCCGTGATCATATCCGGGACTCCAAACAACCTTCGGTACATCAAAACGTATAAACTCATAATATAACTGTCATCGAAACCTTAAGCGTGCGGACCCTACGGGTTCGAGAACAATGTAGACATGGTCGAGACATGTCTCCAGTCAATAACCAATAGCGGGACCTGGATGCCCATATTGGCTCCTACATATTCTACGAAGATCTTTATCGGTCAGACCGCATAACAACATACGGTGTTCCCTTTGTCATCGGTATGTTACTTGCCCGAGATTCGATCGTCGGTATCCAATACCTAGTTCAATCTCGTTACTGGCAAGTCTCTTTACTCGTTCCGTAATACATCATCTCACAACTAACTCATTAGTTGCATTGCTTGCAAGGCTTAAGTGATGTGCATTACCGAGAGGGCCCAGAGATACCTCTCCGATGATCGGAGTGACAAATCCTAATCTCGAAATACGTCAACCCAACATGTACCTTTGGAGACACCTGTAGAGCACCTTTATAATCACCCAGTTACGTTGTGACATTTGGTAGCACACAAAGTGTTCCTCCGGTACACGGGTGTTACATAATCTCATAGTCATAGGAACATGTATAAGTCATGAAGAAAGCAATAGCAACATACTAAACGACCGGGTGCTAAGCTAATGGAATGGGTCATGTCAATCAGATCATTCAACCAATGATGTGATCCCGTTAATCAAATGACAACCCTTTGTCCATGGTTAGGAAACATAACCATCTTTGATTAACGAGCTAGTCAAGTAGAGGCATACTAGTGACACTCTGTTTGTCTATGTATTCACACATGTATTATGTTTCCGGTTAATACAATTCTAGCATGAATAATAAACCTTTATCATGATATAAGGAAATAAATAATAACTTTATTATTGCCTCTAGGGCATATTTCCTTCAGTTTCTAGGAATAAACCGTGTTAGATCAATGAACAATCACACATGACTTTCTCTTGAAAACTGTTTGTGTTAGGCCACCTTGCGCAAACGTTTACCACATAAAAACTGTGTGTGATGGACAGTCTTTGCCACATAGTTTCTTCTATGGACCGTGTGTGATACATTCAATAACACAAACGATTTAACGGGAAAAATTGTGTGTGATGTACTTGTGAACGAAAACGTTTTCCTTGGAATGACTGTGTGGCATGTACATACGAACGGAAACATTTAGCGGGGACTGACTCTGTGGGATGTACTGGCGACCGGAAACAATTTCGTCGTATAATTGTAATTTTTTAGCTCTAATGTACATATTTCCATATTTGAGCGCTCGACGATCGCACACGACCTCATTTTCCTGAGTGTGTGTGCCAGGAGGGCATATCCCCGACGGTTTCTGGATCGTGTGGGAAGGACCCCCATATCGCCCACACTCACTTGGCGACGGTTCCAAATGTCGTCGTGGAAAGGGGTTAAAACCGTTTGTATAGGACCGACGCGTACCGGTGAAGCCAAGGGAAAATGTGCCGAGCAGGATTTGTGCAGCTCTTCAACGCAAATGTTTTAAATAGAACACTCGTATACAAAGTGAGAGCTATGACCTTCCCTAGTAATCCAAGGGAAAATTCGTTGCGCGGGATTTGTGCATCTCTTCAACGCAAACAGTTCAGATTGAAGACGGTATGCAAAGCGAGACTTCGCCACTAAGACAAGAGAAAATCTGGCACGCATGATTTGTACATCCCTTCAACGCAAACGGTTTTTTTGGATGACCCGTGTGCAACCACGTAAAGACATTTTGGTAAGACTTGCATCTGTCATATTTGGTATATTGCCATTTGTCAAACTGAAAAGATTAACATTTGTTGATCTAGTAACATTGCCCTTTGTCAAACTTGTAATACCACCATTTGTCAAAAAGTGCAGCTAAAATCAGTAGCACTATCAAATTTTTGCAACTAAAATTCAGTAAGCATAGATTTCATTCATAGATTAAGCAGTCGTTCTTTATACAAACAGTTCAACTCGACAGCTGAACTGACCAAACTTTTCCGCAATTGTTGCCAACCACGTATTGAAATAGCTAGTTCAACTATATATACTAGCTTTGTACTGTCAACCTTTTTTTCTTTAAAAGAAACTATATATACTAGCTAATTTTAAGTATGTTGTATAGTTCAACCATATCTATAGTCAGATGAATTGAACAAAATAGCCCCTTAATACTACTACTACATAGGGGCTTTGTACTACTTCCAATAGCTTCTCCTCTGCCGAACGTGCTGAGTAAGAGGCAGGGGAGGAGGAGCCTATCGACGAGCTGGACGACTGGAATCCGTTGCCTCCGCTGCTGCACCTTTAGCGACGCTCACCTCGAATGTGCTCTGCCGCTCCAGGCAATCCCTCTTGAAGCGTCGGGACTCCTTGTAGATCTCCTCATTCCTCACCTCTACAGCGGCGTGTGCTGCGGCCATGGCGGCTGTAAGACTCTTTGTGTGCTTGACGAGGCGCTCCTCCTCCTCCCGCAGGAACTCGATATAGCGCGCAAGGTCGTTGACACACGTGCGGGGCTCCACTCCACCTCCGGGCGGCAGTGGTGGAGCGAGTGATGACCCTAACGGTCGATGGTGGGATGGCGGCCATGGCGGTCGGTGGTGGGGTGGTGACCACGACTGCCACCTCCTGCCTTCAGGCCGCGGTGGCGGAGCGGGTGATGGCCACGGTGGCTGACAGTGGGGTGGCGGCCACGACGGCCACCTCCCGCCTTCAGGACGTGGTGGCGGAGCAGGCGATGGCCCTGGCTTTCAACGATGGTGTGGCGGCCACGTTGGCAGACGGTAGGCTGGTGGCAACGGTGGCCGGCAATAGCTGTCGATGGGCAGCGGCGGCGGAGCGTGTGGTGGGTATTGCACGCACACCCAACAGGGATGCCACGCGCACTACACTACACCATGGACTACGGCACCGTCACAGTGTAGCGTCCCAGCTAGAGCTGTCCTCTGATGACGGCGGAGTGGCTGAGCGACGATGACGGCCGGTGCCATTGGCGATTGTGAGAGAAGCATACGACATAAACTACAAGGAGGAAGGGAAAAATATGACACAAGACTCGTCGGCCGGTCGAGCGGGAAGCTTGCGCGGCTATGTGCGGGAACGGACTCACCGATGATTCATTGGCACCACTTCAAGCCACCGTTTGTCTAAAAGAACGCCCTTGCGCGCTGCTCAAGCTTGCGCTCGAAGCCGTCTGCGACAGCGGGTGACAAGATGTGCAATAGGAGGACGAAACTGTTAAACACAATGTTATGAGGTGGTTGGGCCGAATAGCTTGTATATCACGTTGGAGTAGTTAGGTAGATATTGGTGTTGTATCTCCTTCTATCACCTGTTTAATATCTCCTATAAAATCTCTTCTTGGTTAAGATAAGACTCTGCCAACTCTTGTAACCCAAGCCATGTATCAATATATACTCATGTGGCTCCCCTGTTGGGAGTAGGAACACTTACCCAAGTTTTACATGGTATCAGAGCAACCTCTTCCGCCACATCTAGTTCGATCTGCCTTCGCCAAGAACCCTAGCCACCTTCCTCCAACCTGCGCCAAAACCCTAGCCTACCTTCCTTCCATCAGCCATGTCTTCTTCTTCCTTCGCCATCAACTCTAGCCTCAACTACAACACCTCCGAACCACTTACCTGAACCAATTACATCCTATGGCGCGCACAGGCAAGATCACAGATCATGGGTGTCGGTCTCTTCGGCTACCTAGATCAAACCATTGAAGAACCACAAAAAAACCTCACCACCAAAAACTCTGAAGGGAAGGAACAGGTTGTCATGAACCCTGCCTACTCCTAATGGCTCATCCAAGACCAACATATCGTTGCCTACCTCCTCAGAAACCTATCCAAAGAAGTTCTTGTCCAGGTTTCTTCGCTTGAAAATCACATGTGATATGGACCGCGCTTGGGAACATGTTCTCGGCCATGTCTCTCTCGCGCGCCAACAACATACGGGTTTCCCTCACCAACGCCCAGAAGGGTTCCCAGACGGCGGCTACATATTTTGGTCATATGCGGGCCCTCTCCGACGAGCTTGCGGCGGCAGGCAAGCCGATCGGCGAGTATGAACTACTCTCCTTCATCATCGCCGGGTTGGATGTGGAGCACCAGCCCATCATCTCGACGCTCGATGTGCGAACAGAACCTGTCTCCGTCGACATCCTCTTCTCCATGGTGGCAAATTTCGATCAGCGAGTCGAGATGTTCCATGGTAAAAATGCCGGATCCTTCAAATCATCGGCGAATGCTGCATCTCGTGGTCCCCAGGGAAACACCAAAAACTACCAAAACCAGCGGAGTGGTGGAGGTGGTGGTGGATCCCGTGGTGGTGGCGACCAGTACGGAGGCGGCGGCGGGCAGTACAGTGGTGGTGGTGGCTACCACAATGGCGGCAACAACCAGGGCGGCAGCGGCAGCGGCGGCTACCATCCAAACAACAGTGGTGGCGGCGGCTACTCTAGCGGCGGCGGCTACCACAATGGTGGTGGTGGCGGCTATCCTAGTGGGGGTGGCAGCTACTACCAGGGCAACCCTCGCGGGGGAAACAACAGGCGCCCCCCCGGGCAACAACAATCAGGGGCGCAATTTTCAGGGCTACAAGGGATATGAAGGGAAGTGCCAGATCTGTAAAAAGCCAAACCACATAGCTAAAGATTGTGATTGGCGCTACGCTGATGACAATTCTCAAAAGAAAAGGGTTGCAGCCGCTGCTGACATGTCATATGGTGTAGATACAAATTGGTATATGGATACAGGTGCCACCAACCACATCACCGGCGAGCTGGACAAGCTGACGATGCATGAAAAGTACCGTGGCAATGACCAAATCTACACAGCTGCAAATGGTCCAGGTATGGAAATTAGTCACATTGGTAAATCAATCATTGAAACCCCACACACAAATCTTGAACTCAATGACATTTTGCATGTTCCTAATGCCTCTAAGAATCTCCTATCTGTCCATCGCATTGCTCTTGATAATAATGTGTTTCTAGAGTTTCACCCTTTCTTCTTTTTGATCAAGGATCAGGTCACGAAGAGGGTTCTTCATAGGGGTATCTGTGTGCAGGGGCTCTACTTGTTGCTTCCCAAGTATTGCAAATTCAATAAACAAGTCTATGGTGCCATCAAGCTTTCTGCTGAGAGGTGGCATAGTCGATTAGATCATCCATCCTTTGCTACTGTTCATCAAACTCTTAGTAGGAATAAACTCCCATTTGTTGGTGAGAGAAATTTAGAAACTATTTGTGATTCATGCCAAAAAGCAAAAAGTCGTCAACTACCATATCCTGTCTCTACTAGTGTGTCTACCAAACCCTTGCAACTTATTTTCTCTGATGTTTGGGGCCTAGCACCCACTTCTGTTGGTAGACACTCTTATTATGTGAGCTTTATTGATAATTTTAGCAAATATACTTTGATATATCTTCTCAAAAAGCGTTCAAATGTGTTTCAAGTTTTTCACAACTTTCAAGCCCTCATTGAACGCAAGTTTGATTGCAAAATCATTGCCATGCAGTCAGACTGAGGTGGTGAGTATGAAAAGTTGAATTCTTTCTCTCAACAAATAGGCATATCTCACCATGTGTCATGCCCTCACGCACACCAACAAAATGGCTCTGCTGAACGTAAGCATAGGCATATTGTTGAAGTAGGATTAGCTCTTCTGGTTAATGCCTCTATGCCCCTCAAATTTTGTGACGAAGCTTTTCTTACCGCTGTTCACCTCACTAATATGTGGCCAAGCCGAACTATTTCCAATGAAACACCCACTGAACGCCTCTTGCATGTCACCCCAGATTATCACACTCTTAGGGTTTTTGGTTGTGCCTGTTGGCCCAACATTAGTCCGTACAATTCCCGCAAACTTAGCTTTCGCTCCAAATAGTGTGTCTTTCTTGGTTATAGTGCTCAACACAAAGGTGTCAAATGCCTTGATGTATCCACTGGACGTGTGTACATCTCTCGTGACGTCGTGTTTGACGAAACCCAGTTTCCCTTTGAAAAACTCCATCCCAACGTTGGTGCTCTTATCAAGAAGGAAATCCTTCTTCTTCCTTCTCATCTTCTTGGCAATGATTGTGTGGGTTTTACTAATGATGATTCCATTTTGAGTAATTCCTCTCTGGTTCCACATGAGTCCTCTGCTACAGGACTAAATAGTGCAGTACATGGCGTGGAGAATGGTACAATTTTTTTTGAAAATATTGAGCAGCATGCCCTTGATATGGACGCAGCAGATCCGGCCGAATCTCCCTCGGGATCGGCGAGGCAGACTGCTCCCGAATCCGCTCTGGGATCGCTGCGCCAGTATGGGCCCGTATCTGCTTCGGGATCGGTGGCCTGTCCCGGTCCTAACACGTGTGTGTCGCGCCACCCACCACCAGGGGACAGCCCGACCGACCGGGACCCACCCTCCGGGCGCTACGCGCCGACTCCGCGTGTCTACGCCAGGCGGGACCGGCGCTCCACCCGAGCCTGGATCTTCTGTGGCACGTCCTCCTTCAACGCCCTCTGATTCTGCCATAGAGGATCTGACCGCGCCAGCCGCCTCGGGATCGCCTCGGTCCGCTGCGGATTTGGCCGACTCGCCTATCGAGGAGGATTCTGCCCTCTCTAGATCTTTTGTGCTGCTGCAGCCACCTCGTACACGACTTCAAACAGGCACGGTTCATTTCGTTAATTACAAAACTAAATATGGCTTGGTCGTATCTGATACATCTGCAGGAGAACCTCGCACTGTTCATGAAGCACTTGCTGATCCCAAATGGAAACATGCCATGGATGAGGAGTTTTGTGCCCTTCAGAAAAATCATACTTGGCACCTTGTTCCTTCCTCTCCAGGTACAAACCTTATTGATTGCAAGTGGGTCTTTCGTATCAAAAGGAGGACAGACGGTACCATTGATCGTTATAAAGCACGTCTCGTTGCAAAAGGATTCAAACAGAGGTATGGACTTGACTATGAGGATACTTTTAGTCGCGTTGTTAAAGCAGCTACTATTCGCCTGGTTCTCTCCATTGTTGTGTCTCGTGGCTAGTGTCTTCGTCAACTAGATGTACAGAACGTGTTTCTTCATGGTGTTCTGGAAGAGGAAGTATATATGAAACAACCTCCTGGGTTTGAAGATCCAAACAGGCCCTTCCATGTCTGCGGACTTGATAAGTCACTTTATGGCCCGAAACAGGCTCCACGAGCATGGTACTCTCGCTTGAGCTCCAAATTGCAAAGTCTTGGTTTTGTTCCTTCCAAGTCTGACACTTCTTTATTTATTTATCGCCACTCCAACACAACTATTTTTGTGCTTATCTATGTCAATGATATTATTGTCACTAGTTCCTCCAATGAGGCATTTACAGCTCTCTTGCAAGATTTACAGCCAGATTTTGCTCTAAAAGATCTCGGTGACTTGCATTTTTTCCTTGGTATTGAAGTCAAGCGCAACCAAGAAGGTGGTCTTCATCTCTCTCAAGAGAAATATGCCACTGATCTTTTGAGCAAGGCAGGATTGCAGGGCTGTAAACCATCACCAACGCCGCTCTCCAGTTCAGAAATATTGTCTCTCATAGAGGGTGTACCTTTGGGTCAAGAGGATGGTACTAAATACAGGAGTTTGGTAGGAGCACTTCAGTACTTGACACTCATGAGGCCTGATATTTCATTTGCTGTAAATAAAGTATGTCAATATCTTCATGCACCTACTTCTGCTCACTGGACTGCTGCTAAGCACATACTGAGATATGTGAAGAACACATTAAGCATTGGGTTAACATTCACCAAGTCAACCTCTACACTTGTTAGTGCATTTTCTGATTCTGATTGGGCAGGTTGCTTAGATGACAGAAGGTCTACAAGTGGCTTTGCAGTTTTCTTTGGACCTAACTTAATCTCCTGGTGTGCAAAGAAACAAGCCACTGTAAAGATCAAGTACTGAGGCAGAATACAAAGCACTAGCCAATGCTACTGCAGAAATTATATGGGTTAAGTCTTTGCTTAAAGAACTTGGAATATTTCACACACAAACTCCATGCCTCTGGTGTGACAATATTGGTACCACTTATCTCTCTGCCAATCCTGTTTTTCATGCAAGAACGAAACATATTGAGATTGATTATCATTTTGTTAGAGAGAGAGTTGCTAGCAAAGAATTGCGGATTCGGTTCATTCCTTCAAAGGATCAAGTGGTTGATGGGTTTACTAAGGCATTATCAACAAGACTGTTTGAAGAGTTTAAGCGTAATCTAAACTTGAGAAGTTTAGATTAAGGGAGGATGTTAAACACAATGTTATGAGGTTGTTGGGCCGAATAGCTTGTATATCACGTTGGAGTAGTTAGGTAGATATTGGTGTTGTATCTCCTTCTATCTCCTGTTTAATACCTCCTGTAAAATTTCTTATTGGTTAAGATAAGACTCTGCCAAGTCTTGTAACCCAAGCCATCTATCAATATATACTCATGCGGCTCCCCTGTTGGGAGTAGGAACGCTTACCCAAATTTTACAAAAACAACACGTACACATACGGTTATTAAAAATCGTTTGCGATTTACTCCCTCCGTTCCCAAATATAGGTCTTTATAGAAATTCCAACAAGTGACTACATTCGAAGTAAAATGAATGAATCTATACTCTAAAGTATGTCTACACATATATGTATGTTGTATTTCATTTGAAATGTCTAAAAAAACTTATTTAGAAACGGACAGAGTAATTACCAACTACCACGTCCTGGTTTATAAGTCCTCTTTGTATATTTATGCCAAATTTTGACTAGAGATCTAATTAATAAAACACGAATACATGTCACCAAAGATTACATTGTTGGATTTGTCTTTGAACATAGTTTCCAATTATATTATTTTTATAACATGTTTCCAATTATATTATTTTTATAACATGCATTAACATTTTGTTAGTTAAATTTAAGATCAAAATATGGCATAAAATATAAAAGGGACTAATAGACCAAGATGAAGGTCATGCCGCTCTCTACACAACATCGCGAATGATTGTTTGATGTGAAACACGACGTAGTTTCACGTCATGCCGCCGGCTCACAACTGTCAGCCGGCTTGTAAATGACCATTCTCTGCATGTGCATCTCATGGCAATTCCCAAAGTGTAAATGCAGCATCGCTGCTATCAAGGGCGATGGAATATGAGACCAATTTTTTTTCCGAAAGTACGCCAAAGGCGTACCTTAGCTTTATAGAAGAAAAGAGAATACATGTACAAGAGATTGCAATGGCGAGATCACCACAAACCAGCGATCCCACACCCCTCCACTCCGGCTTAACTCAAGCGACTACTCACAATATCGGTGAACTCCTCCCCCTCCTGCAAGAGCCCATTGCCGAATTTTGGCGAATATAAGCTCAATCGTAAAGCACACTATTGTTCCTTTGCTTCCATAACGTCCAACTAATGAGCGTGACAAACTGTCACGAATTAAAGCCCTTCCTTTCCTCTTTTTGGATTTGCTTGCGTCTACTTGTCCACCAATCTTGAAGCCTGTCCTGGTGAGGAGTCATGCTCATTAGTTGCCAAACCTAGATCAATGTCCACCTTGAAGAAGCATAAGTACCAAACCTGCTTCGCAAAGGCGCATTGTAGTAGGAGGTGATCCACAATGTCTTCCTCCTGCTCACAAAGGAAACAGGGTGAAGTTTCATCTTGTAATCCATGGCGAAGTCTCCGGTCCGAAGTCCAAAGCCTATATTGAATCGTTAGCCACATGAAAATCTTGCATAAGAGCGGGGCCCAGCTCTTTCAGATCCCAGTATGGGCCTGAAATCTGATCCCTCCTTCCAAGAGTATCTTATAAGCGGACGCCGTTATGTACTGCCCAACATCATTCCCATTGCATGAGACCAATTTTAATGGACAAATCCTTGTAGTGAAATCTCAACAACAAAGGGCTCACTTTGTGATGTTGCTTAGGACTAACAAAGATGGATTGTTTGCTCCATAAAAGCAAAGTACTCGAATGCCTCCCATCACGACAAAATTTTTTTTAAAGAAACAAAAGCACAACATGTAAACCAAAACATGCAATTAAGACATAAGCATGCATTTGAAATAAATTTTCAGCAAGAACAAATGTGCATCTCATGAGAACTCCCCAAATTTAAATGCAGCAATAGCGCTATCAAGGGCAATGGAATATGGGAGCACCTCCAGCAGTTCCCTTGTCCTCACCAAAATATCTCCCAAAAAAATTCCTTGGGTGTCGCTGCCTCCCCTTCCCAAGCCAACCTACGACGATTGCCAAACCTTCAACAGGACCACGCCATCAGAGCACCACGCTGCATACAGGCCGCTTCGCTTGGCCGCCACCGACCACCGCACTGCCACCTCCCCGCACTACCAATGGCCGGCAGATAAGTTTAAATTATGGTTAAAACATTTCTACATTTTTCATATTATGAATCAAAAGGTCCTAAAAGAGAAAAAAATTACAAAGAAAATTACAAGCCACAAACATCCAAGGAAGGAATTAGCAGCATTAGCTCTCAAGCATGGGCAACTACTAATGTTTTGAGAAACAATCCTCGAATTTAACATCATTGCCATATTCTACTGTATCATCAATAATTCAATAAAACAATGGCATATACCAAAGAATAATTCTGGTCTACTTGTTACATATAAGAAATGTAATACAGCAAATGCCCTATTAGAGTAACTATGACAAAAATATATAGCCCCATCTGGATATACATCCATAGCTAAAACCTTAAATTCATCATGTAGGGTGATAGAAATAAAAACCAGCAAGAAATACGGAAACTTCTCCAATTTAAAAATAAAAAATTCAACAAATGTAGGAACTGAAAATAAGATCCGATAGAAAATTGCAACATTCAATTGGATTAAAAAAATCTTACTTATTGAAACCAAAGCAAACAAAACTTTTAATTTTTTTTAAAGCTAAAACGCCCTCCGACTCTTTATTCATTAGGCGCTAGCATGTCTGACTGCAAACAATCAGCCAACCATCCAGGAATTGTTTAATACAAGTGCATAAAAACAGAAAGTTTTAACGAGTGCCTAGCTAGACGATGTGCCGCCACATTAGTCCAATGACAAGCAAAACATAGCCTAAATCCCTGAAACATAGTAGACATCTCCTTCATCTCCCTAATGAGATGAAAACACGACGTTCTCCCATCTACCGTGCCATCATTATCGCATCTCTGCTTGCAAATAGTTCAATGGATAAAGGGTCCATTACCCCATCGTACCTTAAGCCTCCAGCTCTAACGAAAGCTCCCTGTCTCAAGCAATGAAGCCTGCTCCTCCACGTATAAGACTGGTAGGAACTTGTACCCTACCAGACCTGGAGCGTAAGCAGTAGGGGAAGGAGGGAGCTGGGCGAGGCGATGAGCGGCTGCGCCGGCGGTCGGACGCCGTCGCGGAAGAGGGAGATGGCGGCGGCGGCTAGGGTTAAAGACGGCTAGGGTTCCGGCTCCTCTGGAAGCCGGGCAATAGAGATAATAATCTTCTTATTGCTTGATTCCAAAAAGAGTCTTACAGCCTATATTTATAACCTAGATAACTTGCATAAGAATTAATCTAAGATAACTTGTGGGCTAAGATTGGCCGGTGAGCCTAGCTAAACCGGCCATAACACTTCTCCCCGCCTGTACAAACAGCTCGTCCTCAAGCTGTAAGGCTGGTAAGCGCTTGCGGAACTCCTCGAGGTGATCAACCAGCGTCAAACACCTTCTCGACAGCTGGGGCGGCAAGGTCGGCGGCGACGGCGTCCTCCGGAATGTAGTCTGCAACCTCCAGGTAGAAGAGTCGCGGGCAGGCATGGTCGGGCGTGTAGGGCTCGTCGCAGTTGAAGCACAACCCTTGGCGGCGACGCTCGAGTAGCTCGGCTGAGGTGAGCCGGCGGACGGGCGCGCCGCGGTCACGGCGAGGGGTGCCGCAGAAGCCTGTGCAGGCCAACCCTGTGCGGAATCCGGCCCGGGTAGCGACCCAGCGGTCCGGGACGGTGATTCCTGCTGGATGGCCACCGCGCGGCGCTCGAAAGCGCGGGCGTAGTACATGACCGACTGGAGATCCTGGGGTCCCCGAAGCTCCACGTCCACGCGGATGTGATCCGGAAGTCCACCGACAAAGAGGTCGGCCCGCTGCTGCGCCGTCACACCCGACGCATGGCATGCCAGGGCCTGGAAACGGTCGGCGTAGTCCTGCGCCGTGAAGGTGAATGGAAGGCGGCCGAGCTCCGCCAGGCGGCTCCCGCGAACCGGAGGCCCAAAGCGAAGGAAGCAGAGCTCGCGGAAGCACTCCCAAGGGGGCATGGCACCCTCGTCCTGCTCGAGGGCGTAATACCAGGTCTGTGCCGCGCCGCGGAGGTGATACAAGGCGAGCCAGGTACGCTCCGATGCGAGGGTGCGCTGCCCGCGAAAGAACTGGTCGCACTGGTTGAGCCAGTTGAGGGGGTCCTCTGTGCCGTCATAGGTGGCGAAGTCGATCTTGGCGAACCGTGGCGGTGTCTGGGTCGGAGCGCCGTGTCGAGCTGGCTCAGAGGTGCGGAGCAACGAGGCGCGTGGCGCCTGGTCGGAGTACTCCGGGTAGGGACCTGCGGAGCTGGATGGCCCGCCGAACTGCGGAAACGGGGTCGGCTGCTCCGGAGCCGTGGTGTAGACCGGCGATGGCAAAGACCCAGCCGCCCACGCTGGAAGTGGCAACGGGGAGGGCGGGAACCGGACTTGATGAATTGGGAGGCCGGTCGGTGAGGGTGCCCCCGAGCTAGGCAAGGGCGGTGTCGGTGGTTGGAGCGTCGGTGGCGGGGGGTGGGCGGGGGCGTCGGTGGCCGCGGGAGAGGGTGGCTGCAAATACCACAGAGGGGTCGCAGCCGGCGTAGTCCCGCCGGGGTGTCCCGCTGGAAACGGCAGCAGGGGCTGCCCGATGCAGGTCGGCACGGAGAACGGCTGCAACGGTCCGGTGGCCGCCGCCTGCGGCATCTGCTGTAGCGGCTAGGGGGCCGAGGACGGCATCGGCGCCAAGGGCCAGAGGGGCACGCCGTACGGAGAGACGCCCTGGGGCGGCCACGGCGTGTGGCCGTAGGCGGTAGGGGGCGGGGGCGGCAGGGGCATGTAGGGCCCGGCCGCGTACTGCTGCCGTTGCAAGTAGAGGCTCTGGACGGCGGTGACGAGGTCCCACAGGATGGCCGTGACCTACTCCGGTGTGAAGACGGCGAACAGCGGTGGCGCAGGAGGAATTGTGGAGGACGGTGCGACCGGGTCACGGTGGAGACGGGGCCCGCCAGCGTGGTTGATCCGGCGGCTGACGTCGTCAATGCGGTGAGGGACGGCGCCGGCAGCATCAGCGCGGTGAGGGACAGCGCCGTCGTCATCGGCGCAGTGGATCCGCTGGAAAGCGCCAACGGTGGTGATGGCAGCGACATGATCAGAACTTGGTCTCTGATTACCAAATTAATAGAAACTTATACCCTACCAGGTCTGGGGCGTAAGCAATAGGGGAAGGAGGAAGCTGGGCGAGGCGATGAGCGGCCGCGCCGGCGGTTGGGCGCCATCGCGGAAGAGGAAGATGGCGGCGGCGGCTAGGGTTAAAGACGGCTAGGGTTCCGGCTCCTCTGGAAGCCGGGCAATAGAGATAATAATCTTTTTATTGCTTGATTCCAAAAAGAGTCTTACAGCCTATATTTATAACCTAGATAACTTGCATAAGAATTAATTTAAGATAACTTGTGGGCTAAGATTGCCCGGTGGGCCTAGCTAAACCGGCCATAACAAGACCCATATCCATAGATCCATCAGTGTTGATATTTATCCATCCCTCCTCCGGTGGCACAATCTCCTCGATATGGATTTCACCGGCTGATACTCCAGCTCTAACCATAAGTGTAGTGATGGTACAAGTTCTAAACCTGTTGTTCGATTCCAGATGTCTACAAGTACAGTTATTACCGGCCGCCTAGTTCAGGATACTAGCATCCAGCTAATTGAATTCAACTTGTATTTCACAATTTCAAGCAAATTTAATTTAAATCAGTTCAGGTCTCACAATGCAAGTTCTAAACGAAGTTAAGAATGATGTCCACAATATTCCACTTTGTTCGTTAGAGAAGCAATGGAAATTTATGAAATCTCATGTCGTTATCAAACTCCTCATAGACAACTGATGACAACACACGCTCTCAGCTTAAATCTCCTAGATGCACAACAAAAACCAAAAAAAATATTGGAGAGCCACTAAACACGAGAAGGGAAACCTCAATAACTGATAACTAACGAATATGCAAACACGGATAGTTTGCTCCAAAAAGCAAAATGACGTTGTTCTCCAAAGCAAAAATACATACACAGAAAATATAAGTATTGATTGTCTCATGGCAAGTCCCAAAGTTTAACTGCAGCAACGCCACTATCAAGGGCAATGGAATATGAGACCACCTTCAAAGGAAAAATTCTAAGGAATCTTAACATTCAAAGGTTTGTTTTGTGACGTTTGCCAAGGAATATACAAACACAGATAGTTTGCTCCTTATCAGGCAGAAGGACTCGGATGTCCGCCCGTCACACAATAAGAACACTCACGGCAAAGACGATTACAGCTAAGCAATTTTGAAAGAAAAAACCAATTATCTAGTCATACAAGCTAATGAATTCCCAGGGGTCAACACAATCAGAATGGCACAGAAGCCATGACAAATTCACAATTCTGGGTGTTAGCAAGGAATGGTGCGGCCATTCTGAGGCCAGAATAACCAGGTCAGATTATGCGTTTTCCTGATTCGATTTTTAAGGTCCTGGTTCTGGTTGCGCCTTAACCATACAAAGCTATCAAAGGACATATGGCAGAGATTTTAGTCAATGCGACCCTTGCGGAACATCTCCAGACCAAGCAAAATAAGTTCAGCCGCATATAACATTCCATTACGCCTGTGCAGATCGTTGTGCAGATCCTTTGTCCATTGTTCATTCGTTATACCATCGATTTGATCTGTCATTTCAATTCTCAGACTATGGGAAAAAAGAGATAACATTTCATAAAACAAATGCCAAGCATAAATAATTCAGCAAATAAGGCAGTGTAGTTCCTCGACGTCCAATCGCATCACAAAATTTCCGGACTGGATAGCGAGAGGAACAATTGCTTTCTGCTTCCCGTCTCATCACTGCCCGAGAACCATACAAACTAGTTCACAGACACGAATACTGTTAAGAGAAGCAGCAGATCAAAACACGCAGCAAAGCAAGATCCAATATATAGTAGTACTAGGAATCATGATGATTTCTAAGACAACTCAGTCCCTTAGATGTTCTTTGACCATGCGATCATTTCCGCAGGAGTCATTACAGGTCTGTAACTGTAAAATTGGCTTATCACGGTTGTCGAAATCAAGATATCCAAAGAGAGATGGGAACTTTTTAGATGTATGTAAGAGCCGCCGGTGCCCTGGGAGAGAAACTCGGAGGGCACACGAGAGGGGCGAACTCGGGATACAACGGGACGATGTTGCTTCAAGGGAACGAGTCCATTGGGAACCGATCAGGCTCGAGAGAATGATCATCCCAATGACCAGATGACGAAGCACCAACAAATCGAAAAATGGGGATTACACGAAGAACGGCAATTCAAATCAAGAGAGAAAAATCAACCGGGACAGAGAAGCATTGAAGCAAATCAGCCAGGTGAAGAGAACGAGCAAAGGAGGCGGCGGCGGGGATGAGAGAAAGAGGGGAAGAGGCGACTGGTATTTATAGCAACGCGCGTCGCTGCCTTCACGCAGCAAAACCCTAATGGACCCTAGAGCGATGGGCCAGTGCGCTGCTATGGGCCGCAAGACATGTTTTTCAGGGCGCGGAACAAATACGGGCCATCTGAACCCGTACAAATTTCAAAGATGAAGTAATTCTTTACATACAAACTTGAAATATGCAGCGATGAATCAAGAAATTATACGTTGAACCGTAATAATAAAATGTGCCCCGTTGCAATGCACATGTACTTAGCGAGTACCACTAAAGTGGCAGCTTTTCCATTTCAAAGAAAAAGTAGCGGCTTTTCCCTCACTTCGCACGAATTTGTAAAAAAGAAAAGGGTTTTTATCAGTTATGCCACCGGTTGTGTCCCACTACTCAGTTTTGCCACTAGAAATTTCAACTGCTCAAAAATGCCATCGCTTCATTAGACACATGCTCAAAAATGCCACTAAACACCATTATTGTGATCTCAAATCTCTTTTTCCATGTTATAATGACATAAATACCTATGAATCAACATGCCAGCTCTCCCTCTATCTCACTACAATAAAGTATGGGGCCCACTTGATCCCAACAGCGTTCTTATTTTCCTGTAAAATTATTTGCTTGGTTACTCCTGACAAGTGGGGCCACACATATCATTGTGAGATAGAGAGAACTGACACGTGGGTCTAGACTTATTTTTGTCATAGAACATGGTCAACGGGTTTGACGTAAAAATAACAATGTCTAATGGCATTTTTGAGCAGACATCTAACAGAACGATGGCATTTTTGCGATATCTAATGCCATTTTTGAGCAAGCATCTCACGGATTGATGGCATTTTTGAGCAATTGTAACTTTTAATGGCAAAACTGAGTAGTGGGACACAACTAGTGGCATAAATGATAAAAATCCAAAAGAAAATAGCAGTTTTTCTCAAAACAATCTCCTGAGCGAGGCGATTAGACGTACAGATGGACTTTGGCGGCGCCCGTGGATAAAATCGGCGGTATTTGAAAATGGTTCAACGTGTATCTGGAAAATGTTCAACCTATATGCATAAAATGGTCAATGTGTATTTAAAATAAGTCAACATGTATAAAAAATAAATAAAAATAAACTAAATGAAAATAAAAACGGACAAAGCCTTAATAAAACTAAACGGATGGTTCCTAAAACCGGCCATGGAAGGATTTCAAAACAGTCCGTAGAAGATTCACAAAGCCATTTGGGTATGTTGTTGGGCTGGACCACTTTGCCGGACACTGTAGGCGAGCTATGCTTTTGTCTCGCGATAAGCAAGACATAGCATTTGCTTCCGCAAGCACTGGACCCAGAGAAAAAAAACTGTTAGCCGTTTTTTTAGTGTACTTTGCTTTGGACGTTATGATGTGCATGTTATATGGATGTTGTTCTAGTAGGATTTGCTGAACAATTTTCAAACATGCATTCTTTCTTCCCATACAAACTTAAAACATGCATTTCATTCAGCCATACAAATTTCAATTTTAATACTACATTGATTATGCTTATTTCGAGGTTGCATAGATATCTATTACAAAGCAACAGTGCACATGCACATTCCTAAAAAAATATTGCATGTGGGCACATTATATCTTAACTAAGCATGCAAGCACAATCATTACATGTTCCAGTTCTCTTTTTTATTCAACAAGAGCACTCTCATTGCTCCCGTGCCTACCATTGTTTTCCTCTTGGTCCTTCTTGTCACCCATCTTGATCTTGCTCTCCTTCTCATCCTTGCTCAATTGCCTAAGTTCAACAATGTTGTCTAGCTAACATTGCAATGTGCTCAAGCTCCCCATGTGCCAACATCATTTCAACGTACTCTTAAATGCAAATTACATCCAACAATTTGTTCCAGTCCACTCTAGCCAAATTGACAAAGACAACCTCGCACCAACAATAGAAAACAATAACTTTGATTTCACAGGATAAGAGGCAAATCTCAGATTGATTTAGGGCTTACTATGTGATATGTGTTAAATGTAATCGAGAGACAAGTGATAGAGAGAATCAAGTCAGTCTTTATTGATAGATGATATGAGTTTATATACAATCTCAACAGGTGTCTCTAAAGGAGACGACTATTCCTGAAAGGTTGGCTCCAAAGGTTGCAACGCTTCAGGGAGAAAGCCGCTCCATCTGTTGGAACTGCAGTGCGGGAAGAGTGGGGATTATCCCATATTTAATGATGGGTTAATTATTCTTAACACTCCCCCTAATCACCACTTGACTGCATAAGGATCCATCATCTTGATTAAGTGCTCCTCCAAAAACCCTGTGGGAAAAATGTGAGGAGTATAGTGTTTGATATGTTGCTAAAACTCCTTCAAACCCAGTGGAAAAAATAAGGAGAAAATGATGCAACATATAATGGTCATTGTCTCTTATAACTCAATATGAGAAAACCCATAGAATTTAGAGAACAATAAATATGTGTAAGTGCATCTAGTGCCACCCCTAGTTGGTTTTGGAGTATTGACGACAAACCTAGCTGAGGGACTAATGTGTTTGTGAGAATTGCAGGATAATACAGGTAGAAGTCCCTCATTGATTCGGTTTAGCTACCAGAGATGACCCCCAAAAATGTACGAAGACATTGAAGACAATGGTGGTTCATGAAGACATTCATGTCGAAGACAATGACATGCGAAGACTCCCCATGAAGCCTATGGAACTCGAAGACTTAGATCCTTCGTAGTTTTACTTTATTCATGTTGTGTCATAGGAACCACCGTACTGTTAAGTGGGGTCCAAGAGAACCAGTCAGGATGACTGAAGTGATGCCTAATTCAAATCCTATGTCTTCAAGTGAAGACAATGAGAGAAAATCTTGTCCAGAGTCAGACAAGTCAGCTTTACTTGCAACCCAAGTAAAGTTGCCGTGACAGTTCAAAACCCGACCGTTAGTACACGTGTCAGTTCCTTAGTGACCCAGGGTCATTTCGGACAAATCAGGTCAGGGTTGCCAAGCGGCTATAAATAGTCCACCCCTACAACCATAAACGGTTGGCTGCTCAGATTTCAGTGCACGGCTTTTGTCGTTTGAGAGCAACCCACCTCGAAGCCTTTGAGAAAATCCTTAGTGAGGAGAAAAGCCCTAACCACCCAGAGCCAGAGTAATTGGGCATCACTTAAGTCTTCTTGTCTGAGTGATCTGAAGACTTATTACACTTGAGGACTGTGCATCCTCCAGACGGTTAGGCGTCGCGTTCTGAGCATCCAAGAGGAATTGTGGATTGCCGGTGAACGAAGTCTGTGAAGGTTTGGGAGTCTACCTTGAAGACTTACTAGAGTGATTGGGCGGGGTCTGTGTGACCTTAGCTCAAGGAGAAAACGGTGAGGACTGGGTGTCCTGAGCTGCGTGTTCAGGACTGGGTGTCCGGGACTGTGTGTCCTTTGGTTTAAATACCTAGCCGCTCCAACCAGACGTACAGTTGTCACAGCAACTGGAACTGGTCCAACATATCATTGTCTTCAACGTGTCACTGGTTTCATCTTCGCCTCCCTTTACTTACCAGTACACATTGTGAAGCTATTGCATGCTTGCTTTATCTTCTGTCTTCACAACTTGACTGTATGATCTGTTTGGCTTCATAACTTCTTCCAACCTGATCCTTATTACACTGAAGCTATTTGTCACTGTGCTTTCACTATATTGTATACTTGACCATGGCTTATGTTGTGTAATCTACCTTCCGCTGCATAGTGATAGGCTTGTTCACTCTGTTTGTCTTCATAACTTCCACGTTTTGAAGACTTTCATAAAAATCGCCTATTCATCCCCCCTCTAGTCGATATAACGCACTTTCAATTGGTATCAGAGCAAGGTGCTCCCTTGTTCTGTGTGATTCGGTTTAACCACCTGGAGTTTTAGCTATGTCGACTGCAGGGATAATTAAAGTCTCCGCTGCGTGCCCCGTCTTCGATGGAACTGAATATCCCTACTGGAAGAATAAGATGCGCATGCATCTTGAAGCCATTGACGTCGACCTATGGTATGTCGTCGAAAACGGCGTTCCCAAGGCTGGAGAAGGTGTCACTGCGGCTGATGTCAAGAAGTTCACTCAACTGGACTCCACTGCCAAGAATATTATCTGTGGTCATCTGACCAAGGGACAGTACGGCCGTGTGAGTGCCTTGAAGACATCCAAGCTGGTTTGGGACTGGCTCTCCAAGGTCAATGAAGGCATCTCAACCCTGAGAGATCAGAGAATCAGTGTTCTTCGCAATCTCTTCAACCGCTTCAAGCGAAATGACAATGAGAATATCCAGCACACATTTGACCGGCTCACTGACATCACAAATGAGCTTCAAGCCCTCGGCGCCACTGAGATCACCAAACATGAAATCGTCAAGACGCTGCTAAGATCACTTGACAGTTCATTTGACATCCTAGCCCTGATGATTCAAGAACGTCCAGACTTCAAGACACTCGATCCGTCTGACATACTTGAGAGGCTCAACACACATGAGTTTCAGCTTTCTGAGAAAAGAGATATCTATGGTCCAAACTATGGGCGAACTCGTGCCTTGAAGGCAAAAGCTGTGTCATCATCTGAAGAAGAATCTGACAGCAGTTCTGATGATCCTGAAGACATTGGAAGGGAACTTGCAATGCTAGTGAAGAAGTTCCAGAAATTCACCAAGAAGAAGGGCTTCAGAAAGTCTTCACGATCAAGCTCAAGGAATGATGAAGCTTCTGCGCATGACTACAAGAGGAAAACTTGTCACAAGTGCAAGAAAACTGGACACTTCATCTCTGAGTGCCCACAGTGGGATAATGAGAACAGAAAGAAGAAGAAGAGCAAGGAATATGACTCTGACGATAAGAAGACGAAGAAATACTCAAAGTCTTCGTCCAAGTCTTCCTCAAAGTCTTCATCACACAAGAAGAGTTCATCTGGCAAGGCTCGTGCGTTTGTTGGCAAGGAAATGGATTCAGAGGAGGAGTCCGCTTCTGAGGAGGCAGAGGTGGAGTCTGAGGAGGAGTCTGATTCAGGCATTGCGAGTTTGGCTACAGCCTATGTCGCCAAGTCCATCTTCAACACTGAAGACAATGACTCCATCACCATCACCGATGCAAATGACAAGGACGACTCTACTCCTACCTACTGCTTCATGGCACATGGTGCCAAGGTAAACACACGCACTACTCACTATCGAACATCTAGTGATGATGACTCTGATTGTGATTCAAAACCCAGTTACAAAAAACTTGCTAAAATTGCAACTGAACAACAAAAGGCCATGGAACATATTCAAAAACTGTTAGACAGAAGCGATGATCTGTTGGGTGCTGAAATGACTCGTTCTGAATCCTTAATTGAAGACATAAAAAATCTTCATGTTAAGTATCAGGAACTCGAAGATCGTCTTGAGACTCTCTCAACTACTCATGAAAAGCTTTCCTATGATTATCTTCAAAAGAAGCAAGATCTTGAGAAGTTGAGAGCGGATCATGAAGATCTTCAAAAGGAAAACGAGTCACTTCGAGCCGAACAGATCAGTTCTGCTCAGGAAGGATTTGAACCACCATGCCTTAAATGCATTGAGCGTGATAATGCTATTTCTGTTGCTGAATGTTCCACTGCTACTGCTGTTGCAATATCTTCAACTGTTGAAGTGGTAACTAACCCCTCTGCTGAGGATACCACTGCTATTGCTGATGAAAATGCTAGGTTGAAGACATTGCTTGAAACAGGGATGTACAAAAGTCTCAAAGGACATCAGACATTATGTGATGTCCTCAAGAAGCAGATTCTGAACCGAAACCCTAGGAAAGAGGGTGTTGGGTTCGTGAGGAAAATTAATGCAGATGGCTCTTACTGGAAACCTGAGCAGTACCCCAAAACCACATGGGTTGCTGCAAAGGAATCCTCAGCAGATCCATCCAATCTATCTGGCTTCACTTGTGCTAATCCAATTATCATTGATGAATCCTTTGATGCAAACTATAAACTGTGTAGGAATCAGAATGGTGAAGTATTTGCCAGGTACATTGGTACTAACTGCAGGAATGGATCGCCTATGAAGAAGATCTGGGTTCCAAAAACGTGTCTTGAGAATCTTCCTGTGAATGTCCTCATGACACCTCACATGAAGAAGACAAACCTCAGACCAAAGGCTTCATATGGCCCAAAGGCTTCATACAGGCAGAGGACTCATCCGAGTCGCACTAACACAAATGTTTTGCAGGGAAACCATGCTCAGGCATATGAGAGCGGTTCTTCAAACCGTCATTCTCATATGACCAAAAACTATTCTGCCTATTCTTATGAGTACTATTGCCCACCTGCTAGACTGTTTGCTAGGGCTCCAAAGCCAAAATTCTCAGATGCTGCTCTTAGACTTATTGCTTCTAAGCCACCCTTGAAGATGTGGGTGTTTAAGAAAACCAAAATCTTCTGATGCTATTGCTGGGGACCTCAAAAATCTTGCGGGGCGCAAGATCAAATGCCCGAATGGCATCACTATGTATTTCATACCTGAATCGCATGCTACTCTCCCTACTTGTCCTAACCTGGATCTAAGTTTTCATAATCCACTGGTTCGTCAAATGTTTTTGCTTCACAACACTCTTCGTGAAGCCTATCCCCCTAACTGCACTGTAGGGTACGACACCAGTGACTTCAGAGTCTTCAGAATGGATTATTGACAGTGGGTGTACAAATCACATGACTGGCAAGAGAAGTCTCTTTATGGACTCAACCTTACGTTCATCTGACAAGAGCCACATCACATTCGCTGACACTGGTAAAAGTAAGGTACTGGGTCTAGGTAGAGTTGCAATCTCAAAGGATCAACACATGGATAAAGTCATGTTTGTTGAATCCCTTGGCTTCAACTTAATGTCTGTCTCAATGCTTTGCGATTTAAACATGATTGTAATCTTTGGAAAATATCGTTGTCTGGTACTAATGGAATCTGACAAGTCTCTAGTGTTTGAAGGGTATCGAAAAGATGATTTGTACGTGGTAGATTTCTCAGCAGGGCCACAGCTTGCAGTTTGTCTTCTCGCAAAGGCTTCAGAATGCTGGCTTTGGCATCGAAGACTTGGGCATGCTGGCATGAGGAACCTCCACACCCTTGCGAAGAAGAGGCATGTCATAGGCATCGAGGGCGTCAAGTTCAAGAAAGATCACTTATGTGGTGCCTGTGAAGCTGGGAAGATGACAAGGGCAAAACATCCTTCGAAGACAATCATGACCACTACTCAACCCTTCGAACTGCTTCACATGGATCTCTTCGGTCCCACTCACTACTCAACCTTCTCCACTATTGCTTGCCTCTATGGCTTCGTCATTGTTGATGATTACTCTAGATATACTTGGGTGCACATAATCCTTTACAAGACTGAAGTGCAGGATGTCTTCAGACGCTTCGCAAATCGGGCAATGAACAATTATGGCGCCAAGATAAAGCACATCAGAAGTGACAATGGCACAGAATTCAAGAACACCGGCCTTGACACATATCTTGATACATTGGGCATCACTCATGAATTCTCAGCTCCATACACGCCACAACAGAATGGCATCGTCAAACGCAAGAACAGAACACTCATTGAGATGGCCAGAACAATGTTAGATGAGTACAAGACACCAAGAAAATTCTGGACTGAAGCCATTGACACTGCATGCCATACTATCAACCGTGTATATCTTCACAAGCTGCTGAACAAGACATCTTATGAACTTCTGACTGGCAAGAAGCCAAATGTAAGTTACTTCAGAGTATTTGGATCAAGATGCTGGATCAAGGACTCTCACCACACCTCAAAATTTGCTCCAAAAGCACATGAGGGCTTCATGCTTGGATATGGAAAGGATTCGCACTCCTACAGAGTCTTCAATCTCTTTCACTACAAAGTGGTTGAAACAGTGGATGTGCGGTTCGATGAGACCAATGGGTCACAAAGAGAGCAACTACCAGATGTGCTAGATGAAGTTCCAGCCAGTGAATCAATCAAGCTAATGGGAACTGGAGAAATTATACCTTCTGAAGCTCGTCCTGAAGAAGAACTTATCATCTCAGCACCTGATCCACATGAAGACAATGCTCAGCCAGAAGATATTCCTCCCCATGACAACGTAGATCAGCAAGAGCAAAGTCTTCGACCCCTACATCCTCGTGTTGCCAATGAAGTGCAAATTGACAGAATAATTGATAGCATCAATGCACCTGGTCCACTGACTCGTTCAAGGGCAACTCAACTGGCAAACTTTTGCGGACACTTCGCATTCGTTTCAATCACAGAACCAGAGAAAATTGATGAAGCCTTTATGGAACCTGAATGGATTCAAGCTATGCAAGAAGAGCTTCAACAATTTGAGCTGAACAATGTATGGGAGTTGGTTAAGCGTCCTGATCCATGGAAGCACAACATAATAGGAACCAAATGGATATACCGCAACAAGCAAGATGAGCACGGCCAAGTCGTCAGAAACAAGGCTCGTCTCGTTGCTCAAGGATATACTCAAGTGGAAGGCATTGACTTCGATGAAACATTTGCTCCTGTGGCCAGACTTGAAGCCATACGTATACTGCTGGCCTATGCAAATCATCACAACATAATCCTGTATCAAATGGATGTAAAAAGTGCCTTCCTCAATGGCAAAATTGAAGAAGAAGTGTATGTTGCTCAACCACCTGGGTTTGAAGATCCAAAACATCCTGACATGGTGTACAAGCTCAAAAGGGCACTATATGGCCTCAAACAAGCCCCTCGGGCCTGGTATGATACACTCAAATACTTCCTGAAGAGCAAAGTCTTCATACCTGGTTCCCTGGATCCCACTCTCTTCATGAAGACATATGATGGTGAACTATTTGTGTGCCAAATATACGTGGATGACATTATCTTCGGCTGCACCAATCAGAAGTACAGTGAGGAGTTCAGATATATGATGCAAGAGCAATATCAGATGTCTATGATGGGGGAGCTGAAATTCTTCCTCGGTCTTCAGATACGGCAACAATGCAATGGCATCTTTATATCTCAAGAGAAATATCTCAAAGACTGCCTGAAGAAGTTCGGTATGCAAGATTGCAAAGGCTTCACAACACCAATGCCAGCCAAACATCATCTGGGTCCTGACGACAATGGTAAAGAGTTCGATCAAAAGGTATACCGCTCCATGATTGGTTCTTTGCTTTATTTATGTGCATCTAGGCCAGATATTATGCTTAGTGTTTGCATGTGTGCTCGGTTTCAAGCGGCACCAAAGGAGTCGCATCACTTAGCAGTGAAGCGAATTCTTCGATATTTGGCTCATACACCAACTCTAGGGTTATGGTATCCAAAGGGCTCGGAGTTTGATCTGGTTGGATTTTCGGACGCTGATTACGCTGGTGACAAGGTTGATCGGAAGTCCACATCAGGCACATGTCACTTTCTGGGCCGATCACTTGTCTGTTGGTCTTCAAAGAAGCAGAACTGTGTATCTCTCTCCACTGCTGAATCTGAATACATTGCTGCTGGATCCTGCTGCGCTCAGCTTCTATGGATGAAGCAAACCCTCAAGGATTATGGCATTCATCTGAAGCAAGTGCCTCTTTACTGCAACAACGAAAGCGCCATCAAGATCGCCAACAACCCAGTTCAGCACTCGAAGACAAAGCACATTGAAATTTGTCATCATTTTCTCAGAGATCATGTTGCAAAGGAAGACATTGATATCATACACGTCAACACTGAAGAGCAATTGGCAGATATCTTCACCAAGCCCTTGGATGAGAAGAGATTTTGCAAGTTACAGTGTGAGCTAAATATCTTGGAATCCTCAAATGTCCTGTGATCAGGCACACATCCTAACACTTATGTATGATGATAACTTAGATGTGCAACACACAAAGTAACGTATATCTTCAATCAATGAAGACATACATTCTAAGTGTGAATACATTAACGTGGAATTTGACCTCGGAGCGCCACGATAATTGTGCGCCGTGTCTGGGTCCAATACTTCCTATACGGTGGGTGGCGCCACCACCAAAATTTTTTCTACTTGAAGTGTTTCAATCATGGCATTACATTTGCTATGTCTTCACATTTGGTTTGGCTTCAATCTCAACATGTCTTCATGATTGTCTTCACTATGTTGATTATATATGTACTGGTGTTCTGTCCTCTACAGCATTCACTTATAGCTATGTCTTCTTGTTTGAATCTTTTGAACTAAGTGAATGTGATCGGACCCTAACCTCTCCATGCTTCTTACCTCAAACTCTATCTCTCCAAGTCATATGCACTCTATTGAAACTGTCGAATGTCTTCACTGCATCCTTGTCAGAAGAAGACACAGAGACAAACTTTAAAACAGCTTTCAATGTTTTTCCATCAACTAGAATTCCGGAGAAGTAGGAACGACTCCCGACAAACCAGGCGTGCGTGGGGTGAAACTGCCCCCACAATTCCGCATGCTGGCCACGTACCGATCAGATGCGAATCGCCAGGGGCACCTGAGTAATAGCGCAGTGCCGCCCATATCTCTATAAATACACGTTTCACTGCGGTCATTATCTCTTCTTCCACCCTCGCACAAACCCTAGCGCCACCGCTAACTCTCAACGACGCCGGCGACGAAGTGCTTCACTGCCGCGACCTCTCCGACGCCGTTCTCACGCCGACAGCGGACATTAGTCTCTCCGCCGTCGCCCTAGGTGTCTTCCGTCGCCAAGTTAGGGCACGGAGGATCAAACTGCTCGGCCTCACCTCTCATCTCGTCTAGCAGTTCCAAGTCTGGTAAATAACAAGCCTTTTTACAGCCTCTTTTGATCCTATTGCTCCATCACTTTCTGCCAAAAGAGGTTTCCATTCACTCAAGTTTCATTCCTCTCATCTGAATCTCATAACTTGCCTAGCATATTCACTTGTTCTTCATGAAGTAGTTAGATTCCTCACTTGTACTGATCTATGGGTTCGTACAAATCTGGAACCAACTTCTTTTCTATAAAGTGAATGTCTTCGCATGATGAGGTTAATGTCTTCTAAACTGATTTATCTTCAAAATCTTCTGAGAATGCATATGACCTCTTCCCCTTCCCTCGCACCTTAATGCTGTCACAGGTACATGTCCGTGGGAGAATCTTTTGGTTCTCATAGTCTGCATTCATTTGCAGAGTTCCTACAGCGTCACATTAATTCACCCGAAGCCAGTTCCTGTTGGTCAAGCAAAAGGAAGCCTTTGAAGCCTTTGAATCTCTTGAAGCCTTCCAAGTTAAGCTTCATGGCAACCGAGAAACAATCAAGGAAGGGAGGCAGACAGAGACGTGGTGACACATCTAAAGATCTGCCTGAAGATTTGGCAGAAATGTACCAAACTGATCCTGAAGAGAGCTATGGTCAGCGAAAGACACGAATCCAATGGATTCGAAGATATTGGGCAGAGCAGTGGTTCCACTACCGCTTCGTCACCAAGGAATATGCAGAGAAGTACGCCCTCAAGAGGCCATGGGGAGATGCCTTGTACAAAAATCTCGTACCCCGCACCAGAGACAAAGCCATTGCTCAAGGCTTCTTTCCATGCATGGTCAGGGGACAATAGCCAGCTGACGCACATCCGTCATCCCTTCTCTGGTGTCGCGATGACACTCTGTTCAAGCGCAACTTCCAATTTGCCCAGAACTCTGCGAAGCAAAACAAGAAGGAGTTTGGGTTGGACTTCAACCCTGGTCCCTCCAAACCAAGGGCAGATGGCACACACGACGCTAATCCCAATGTCATCGGGCCGTTTGCCAATCTTGAAGGCCTCATCACTCGCATTATAGTCCAAGGGACTGCCGTGAACGACCCTCCAACAGACACTGAGTCTGATGACACTCCTGCTGCCCCGGAGCCGAAGCAGATGAAGAAGAAGCCAAAAGCTTCCAAGCCAGCCACTTCTCCCAAGATCTCCAGAGCGAAGCCATTGGCCACTGCACCTCCTGAAGCAAGTGTGCAGTCTGAAGACTTATCAAGAGTCTCCAAGCCTCAAGACGCCAAGAAGCCACAGCCACACACTAGCAAAGAGCTCACTACCGCTGCCGTTCTGCGCTGCGAGGCCATTGATCTGTCAAGTGATGACGATCTTGTCGATGACGCTCTTGAGCAGCTAATCAAGAGCAAGGAGGAGGCTGAAATCTTCAACAATCTGCCTCTGTTCGATGCAGCAATCATCCACAACTTCATTGATGAGTGGTTTGATACACCCAACATCAGCTTCGATGATCTGCAGCTGCCCATTGGCCTCAGCGTAGCCTTTCAAGGAGCTATTGCTTCAGAACTCGCAATTGCCCAGCGCATAGTGGAACTGAAGCAGAAGATAGATTTTGAAAAGGCTCAGTTCAAGCAGAACATGGCCACACTCAGTGTCCAAGAAGTCAAAGACTTCAAAGTCATGCTGCACGAGTTGAAGGAAAACTTTATGCAGAAACGTGCAGAGGCTCAGGGCTCACGCGAGCGCATGAAGAATTTGGCTGATCTCTGTATGCAGGCCTACAATGAGGCCGAGAAGTGAAAGGCACTTGGGCGTCCCGACATCGACCCCAGGATGGCCGCTAAGAAAAAGAAGAAGCCCACTGTGGCTGAACAAGAGGCACCACAACAAGAAGCTGTTCCGATTGTCTTCCCCACTGCCAAGCCTGGCTCGAAGCCAAAGCACCGCTCAACCGCTTCAGAGCAAAAGAAGACAAGGACAGCCGAAGCCAAAGCAAGGAAGAGGAAACACCCTGAAGCCTCTCCTTCAGACCCCACTATCAAGAAGCGCAAGACCAAGAAGTCTCGGGCTGCTCCCACAGAGCCCTTGATAGTCGAACCCCTTTCCGTTCGCTTTCCTCATGAGGATCGTCAACTGACCGTGCATGAGCCTGCTCTCACAGAGGCTCCACATGCTGAAGACATTCCAGCAGCCGACCCCACCGCTGCTGAAGACATTGGTCTCCAAGACAATGTGCAAGATGATGCAGTCCTTCCTCAGCTCGAAACGAGTGAATTGCTCAGCATTGGTCGTCCCTTGACGCCAATCACACAAGATGCATCGTGGGCAGATCGCCCACAGGAGGAAGAGGATGAGCCCCAGCCCACTGCAACTCCACCGGCATCGCCTGCATTTCGTAGGCTTCGCAAAGGACCAAGGGCTCAGACTGCTGACGACATTCCGGCTGCATCAGTCGAAGAATATGCAGAAGAGCACGAAGAACCTCAAGCTCAATCTTCCCCACACCAACACGAAGAAGTTCTCAAGGAGGCTGACACCACTGCGGCTGCCACACATAATACTGAAGCATTTGTGGAGCCCGACCAACCAACAGCTTCAAGAGATACTGAAGCTACTGCCTCTGACCCTTCTGTGCCTGAGTCTGCTGCCGGACCACAGTTCAACTATCATGTTGCGCACAGGCCCCAGGTACAGAAGCCAATCCCACGACTGCCAAGGTTCCCAGGTCCAGCCACCGCTCCTGGCTCCTTCAATGTCAATAGCTTCAGGGCAGATAACACCTTCTTCAACCGCTCCAAGAACCCTTACTCAAGGGAAAAGATTGTGTCAGATAGGTTCTGGAGCTACCCACAGCGCAGCTACTACTCCTGCGTCCTCTACAACCAGAGCCGCATCTTTCCACATCAGCGCCTTGAAGTTGAAGCTTTTACTGGTCTGCCTGGTCTGGAAGAAGCCCTGGACTGCTTCAAGCAAGTTGGCCTGCTGCCGTTTGTCACGGATGAAGAGCACTGGAACGAAGAGCTTCTGCTCCAGTTCTATGCCACATTGCACATCAAGGGCTACAACAGAGATCCGAAGACTTGGGTCCTGGAGTAGATGACCGGCAACGTCCATCATGAAGCCAATGCATTTGATATCATTGAGCTCACCGGCCTACCCACTGCAGGCGAACTCTTCGAAGAAGGCTGCCAACTCCATGCTGACGCAGTTGAGAGCATATTTCAGCGACCTGAGCCAAATATGAGTCAGATGCTCTCAATGATGAAGCCATTACCTTCTGACGCACCTTACCCAACGGAGTTCTTCGTTGAAGACTTAGAGTACCTGCCTAGACTATCTATCACATCATCAGGTGGACTCTATGGCCCATTAAGGGGCACTCTCGATATGCCAAAGTTGAAGGTGCCATGAAGACTCTCATCTTCTGCATCCTGCATGGCAAATGCTTCAATGCCCAGGATCTCTTCATACGTCAACTTGCAGCGTCTGGCTCAGATCTCTTCGGTCTGAAGATTTATGCTCCATGGGTTATGAGGCTCATCAAGCTCCACTCTGCAATATCATATCAACCCTCAGCCCGCAACCACAGAATCTTCTTACCTGATGTGGACACCTCTGCTGAAGCTATTTATCCTGAGCCTGCCAAACAGCCACTAAGTCTTCAGAATGCAGAACACCAAAGCTTCACTCAACATGAAGAAGGTGTTGAAGCCATTTCCAGAGTCTATCCAATGGCTGGCACCACACGTGCCCCTGCATCAACTGAAGCCACTGACAGCACAGCTGCACAGAGACCCAAGAAACGCGCTCGTACACTCACTGACCGTGAACTTCTTGTGGCTCTGCATCAAAAGCAAGATAGGCATCACGACTGGCTCAAGAGGCAGATGCGCAGTATCATGCAAGACGTCAATCGCATCAGGAATCTGGCCACCAAGAATGCCTTTGTCGCACATGAAACCTGTCGACGCACTTGGAAAGGCCTCACAATGATGTGCACTAAAGCCGAACTGCAAGAGGATGGCTTCAAAGAAAGATTCAAGTTTGACTCCACACCCCTAGAAGAGCTGTGTTGCGTGGGACTCCGTCTCTTGAAGAATCCGAGTTCTCTTCCTCTGCTGCCACAGTGACGGGAAAAATCATTGAGGAAGAAGACGACGCTACATCACCACTACCTTCTTCAGCGCGCGTCGTCACTGCACCAAGCTCGCCAGCACCACCAAACGCCTCCACCGACCCTGCTGCGCCTGGGAACGCATAGAAAACTCTATGTCTTCAAACCTTTTTGGTCATCACTGACAAAAGGGGGAGAAGCATATGATGTTTATAGTCTTCAAGCGGGTCAATAATAAGGGCGTGTGCTTTATTACATTTTGCTTCATGCTTACAACTCTCGTTTTGCTACATTTGGTTCTTTGAGTTGTAACACTTAAACTTGATGGTCGTCTGCTACTATGTTTGCCACTGTGTTTTTGCGAAGATAAATTCCGCATGTACGACGATAATTTCCGCACTCTTATCATTTCGCAGACGTCCATTTTTCATTATGCATATCATTATCTTCATATATCTTTACGTGCATGATGGATTGTCATCATAAGTTGAAGTGGATTCCCACAAATACAACCTGCTATGTGCATTTGCGTTCCAGAAGCAAATCATTTATATGCACATCTTCAGGGGGAGCCCTTGCAGCTTATGAAGACAATTCCTTTACAATTTCACAAATTATATTCCCCGTTGAAAACTTCAACTAGTTTGTCATCAATCACCAAAAAGGGGGAGATTGTAAGTGCATCTAGTGCCACCCCTAGTTGGTTTTGGAGTATTGACGACAAACCTAGCTGAGGGACTAATGTGTTTGTGAGAATTGCAGGATAACACAGGTAGAAGTCCCTCATTGATTCGGTTTAGCTACCAGAGACGACCCCCAAAAATGTACGAAGACATTGAAGACAATGGTGGTTCATGAAGACATTCATGTCGAAGACAATGACATGTGAAGACTCCCCATGAAGCCTATGGAACTCGAAGACTTAGATCCTTCGTAGTTTTACTTTATTCATGTTGTGTCATAGGAACCACCATACTGTTAAGTGGGGTCCAAGAGAACCAGTCAGGATGACTGAAGTGATGCCTAATTCAAATCCTATGTCTTCAAGTGAAGACAATGAGAGAAAATCTTGTCCAGAGTCAGACAAGTCAGCTTTACTTGCAGCCCAAGTAAAGTTGCCGTGACAGTTCAAAACCCGACCGTTAGTACACGTGTCAGTTCCTTAGTGACCCAGGGTCATTTCGGACAAATCAGGTCAGGGTTGCCAAGCGGCTATAAATAGTCCACCCCTACAACCATAAACGGTTGGCTGCTCAGATTTCAGTGCACGGCTTTTGTCGTTTGAGAGCAACCCACCTCGAAGCCTTTGAGAAAATCCTTAGTGAGGAGAAAAGCCCTAACCACCCAGAGCCAGAGTAATTGGGCATCACTTAAGTCTTCTTGTCTGAGTGATCTGAAGACTTATTACACTTGAGGACTGTGCATCCTCCAGACGGTTAGGCGTCGCGTTCTGAGCATCCAAGAGGAATTGTGGATTGCCGGTGAACGAAGTCTGTGAAGGTTTGGGAGTCTACCTTGAAGACTTACTAGAGTGATTGGGCGGGGTCTGTGTGACCTTAGCTCAAGGAGAAAACGGTGAGGACTGGGTGTCCTGAGCTGCGTGTTCAGGACTGGGTGTCCGGGACTGTGTGTCCTTTGGTTTAAATACCTAGCCGCTCCAACCAGACGTACAGTTGTCACAGCAACTGGAACTGGTCCAACATATCATTGTCTTCAACGTGTCACTGGTTTCATCTTCGCCTCCCTTTACTTACCAGTACACATTGTGAAGCTATTGCATGCTTGCTTTATCTTCTGTCTTCACAACTTGACTGTATGATCTGTTTGGCTTCATAACTTCTTCCAACCTGATCCTTATTACACTGAAGCTATTTGTCACTGTGCTTTCACTATATTGTATACTTGACCATGGCTTGTGTTGTGTAATCTACCTTCTGCTGCATAGTGATAGGCTTGTTCACTCTGTTTGTCTTCATAACTTCCACGTTTTGAAGACTTTCATAAAAATCGCCTATTCACCCCCCCTCTAGTCGATATAACGCACTTTCAATATGTCATATGTACTTTCCTAAAAAACCCAGTGAGGAAAACCGAAAGTATGACATGTAATCTTGTGTTGATATTGCCTCATTAAAAACCTTTATGAGAACCTATATAGTAACTCATGAAGGAAAAAAGAGTATAATATGATGCATTGAACAGGAACAATTTAGGAAGATACTCCCCCTGATTCTTGCAAATTCCAAAGTCGGCATATACACATTCCTGGAATGTAAAAGTTGGTAGAGACTTGGTGAACAAATCAGTTGCATGATTTGACTTGCAAGATATGCAATATAGTGATATTGCTTATTATGTAACATGTTTGCATCCGGGCAACACAAACATTATCGTTGAGATAATGGTTGGTGGATGTAGCCATGAGGTCTGTTTCGAAGACTCGTCATGGGAGGGCTTCCACATCTAGTAGAAACAGTAAGCTTGTCTATGATCTGACATAGTGGGGATCTGATCGATGTATCCAATGATATTGGTGTTCACATTTCTGTGAAACTGAAAAACCAGGACAAGATGTTTGATGCCTTAGAGATATCGAAAGATATTTTTGAGTACCAACCAATTGTGTTTGGTGGATCCAATGGCATTATGGAACGTTGAGTCCCAATATCTCATTGCCATCATCTCTTGGTCTAAATAGATCTTTCTCTACGTCTAGAGAATGAACTACCATGAGAGTTATGGATGGATAAGATTTGTCCACAATGAATTTCTCCAATATATTATGGATGTAGACAACATATTATACCATAATGTATGAATGAAGGTGCTCAATTTGTAGTAACGAGCGGTATTTTGGTTTACCCAAATCCTTCATTTTAAACTCCGTCATTTAGATGATTACATGTGTTGTCACTGTAGACACACAAACATGGATAATCATCATTGTAGGAGTAATCCTTGTGTATAAGGATCTCACTACGTCAGTTGTACCATATGTACTGACAATAATAAGTCGTATGGTGACTTACTGAATTTACCGAAAAAGGCTTTCGCCCCGCTTTATATATAAAGCACCAACCAACCACAATCTGATACAAACACACGCCACCACAACTCACGCACACACCCAAGGCTAGATACATAGGCGCTAGACGCAGCAACACCACACCCAACCACTACAAGAGCTACCGGGATCCTCAACCGTGAACATGCCACCGCGAAGAGATGTAGCTGCAGACGATGAACCATGAGCTCCAAGGCGGTGCCTTCAGGAAGGTTACGACACATGAGTGCCGCCACAGCCCGAACCGAGGGTCAGGGTTTCCCCTGGAGCAACACGATGGGCAATGAGGACCGCGACGGCGCCTTCAAGAAGGGGACGAACTCGCCGCCGCCGGACTGCCCAAAGACAGAGCAGGTTTTCACCCCGGTCCACGCTCACTGCCCTTGGCAAAGGTACAGAAGCCGCACCACCACCACCGATCGTCACCCCCCCGGCCACCACGCCGCCCACACGGCCATGGCCACCGGGCAGCACCTGAGCCATGGCCTCCGCCCGCGAGCATCGGGATTCCACCACCAGAGCCGCCGCCCTGGCATCCAAGACCACCCCACCTCCTTCCACACGGACCATTGGACGCGGCTGTCAGAAAGGCGAGCCCTTTGGGCGAGAATGGGACCCAGCCGGCTGAAGCAGGGCAGGGGAAAGCCACCGGCGGCTGCCGGGCACGCCGCAGCCACCTCGCCATTTCTTGAACCGGGGCCGGGCCGCCGTCGCCACCCCTGGCAACAGCAAAAACCCGGAGGCACCCTGCCAACCCCCGGAGCGCCCCAACCACCGTGGCTAGCCAAAGACGAGGAGCGTCGAGCCACCGTGCTCCACCCTTCAGCCACACCTCCGACCACAGCTCCAGGCACCCCAAGCATTAGGAGAGGGGGGCCGAACCACCGCTACTGCGCCGCCATCCCAACCAGCCGACATGGCCCCGGTCGAGGCGGCTACCCACAGCCCAAGCCTTCCGAGGCCCGCACCGCTGAGAAGTCAGGTCTGGCCGAGCCGCCGCCAAAGTCGCAGCCGCCGTCCCCGACCACCAGCACGCACCACCATCCCCCACCCCCACCAAGCAGGGAGGACCCGACAGAGGTGGCTGCTCGCGGTCCTCGCTGCCTCAGGGCCAGATCCGGTCGAGGCGTCGCAACCAGACCCCGGGCACGGCCTGCCTCATCGCAGCCCACCACGCCGGCCGGAGAGCCCCGCGTCCCGCGCTCCGCAGCACCCTGGTCCGACCGCGCCAGCCCTAGCCGCACAAGAGGGTGAGAGTCCCCACCGCTGCCACCGCCGGCCGGGCTTCGCCCGGGCGCACCCTCTGGCGGCGGCGAGAGGGGGAGAGGATAGGCGCCGGCGGCTAGGGTTCCTCCCCTGCCGCCCGCGGGGGCGCCAGAGGAGGGGGAGGAAAGAATCAGACTTGGTCCACTTACTGAATTTACACAATGTATGTTGCATTTTGTATTACGATTCAGAATTGAGACTCCATCGGGAATCAATCATATATGCTTGAATCTAGTGATCGACATGGATATGTAATCACTACATCTATCAACTGCAGAGGTAGATGATTTTGAACTGCCAATGATATAAGTTATCGAAAAGAGATTCCACCTCTGGAGAATAGTTGGGTATCTGCGTGAACCCTTGTGCTACAATACTTGCTCTATGTTTCACCACCTTGTTGTTCTCAATTCCGTTTCCAGAAGAAAACTGGTGTAGGTATTGCTTATGAATACCCTCTCATTATTGAGCAAGATCATTTCTACCTAGATTATACCCTTTGCTTGAGTTCAGTCCGAGTGTTGTTCACACTTTGCCATGGCCATGGTCTTTGGATCTGAATCACTTGAAAGTTTTTTTCAATCTAGTTGAGAAATGTATGTCGACAATTGTAGACTTCCGGTTATATGTTTCTCCAGATTCTATATATCAATATATAGTTGATGGAAATATCGTTACCCGTAGTGATTGCTCGCGATTTCCCAATGCGATTGAGTCGGGTATTCCGATGTCCCGGTCATTGTGTGCACTATGACCTGGGTTGGTGGAGGTTTTGTTGGAAATATGCCCTAGAGGCAATAATAAATTGGTTATTATTATATTTCCTTGTTCATGATAATCGTTTATTATCCATGCTAGAATTGTATTGATAGGAAACTCAGATACATGTGTGGATACATAGACAACACCATGTCCCTAGTAAGCCTCTAGTTGACTAGCTCGTTGATCAATAGATGGTTACGGTTGTTGGGGAACGTAGCAGAAATTCAAAATTTTCCTACGTGTCACCAAGATCTATCTATGGAGAGACTAGCAACGAGGGGAAGGAGAGTGCATCTACATACCCTTGTAGATCGCTAAGTGGAAGCGTTCAAGTGAACGGGGTTGATGGAGTCATACTCGTCGTGATCCAAATCACCGATGATCCTAGTGCCGAACGGACGGCACCTCCGCGTTCAACACACGTACAGCCCGGTGACGTCTCCCATGCCTTGATCCAGCAAGGAGAGAGGAAGAGGTTGAGGAAGACTCCATCCAGCAGCAGCACAACGGCATGGTGATGATGGAGGAGCGTGGCAATCCTGCAGGGCTTCGCCAAGCACCGCAGAAGAGGAGGAAGAAGAGACGCAGGGCTGCACCAACGAGAGAGATCAAATCGCGTGTTGTGGGCTGCCCTATGCCTCAATATATATAGGGGAAGGGGAGGGGCTGCGCCCCCTCTAGGGTTCCCACCCCTAGGGGGCGGCAGCCCTAGATGGGGAGCAAGGGGGGCGGCCAAGAGGGGAGAGAGGGAGGCGCCCCCTAGGGTGGGCCTTAGGCCCATATAAGCCTAGGGTTTCCTCCTTTTTTCCTCCTAGCTACCCTTGGGCCTTGTGGGAGGCGCACCAGCCCACTTAGGGGCTGGTCCCTCACCACCCTTGGCCCATGCAAGCCTCCGGGGTTGGTGGCCCCACTTGGTGGACCCCTGGGACCCTCCCGGTGGTCCCGGTACGTTACCGATAAACCCCGAAACTCTTCCGATGACCAAAACAGGACTTCCCATATATAAATCTTTACCTCCGGACCATTCCGGAACTCCTCATGACGTCCGGGATCTCATCCGGGACTCCGAACAACATTCGGTAACCACATACCAACTTCCTTTATAACCCTAGCGTCATCGAACCTTAAGTGTGTAGACCCTACGGGTTTGGGAGACATGCAGACATGACCGAGACGTTCTCCGGTCAATAACCAACAGCGGGATCTGGATACCCATGTTGGCTCCCACATGTTCCACGATGATCTCATCAGATGAACCACGATGTCAAGGACTTAATCAATCCCGTATACAATTCCCTTTGTCTATCGGTACGATACTTGCCCGAGATTCGATCGTCGGTATCCCGATACCTTGTTCAATCTCATTACCGGAAAGTCTCTTTACTCGTTCCGTAACACATCATCCCGTGATCAACTCCTTGATCACATTGTGCACATTATGATGATGTCCTACCGAGTGGGCCCAGAGATACCTCTCCGTCTACACGGAGTGACAAATCCCAGTCTCGATTCGTGCCAACCCAACAGACACTTTCGGAGATACCTGTAATGCACCTTTATAGTCACCCAGTTACGTTGTGACGTTTGGTACACCCAAAGCATTCCTACGGTATCCGGGAGTTGCACAATCTCATGGTCTAAGGAAATGATACTTGACATTAGAAAAGCTTTAGCATACGAACTACACGATCTTTGTGCTAGGCTTAGGATTGGGTCTTGTCCATCACATCATTCTCCTAATGATGTGATCCCGTTATCAACGACATCCAATGTCCATGGTTAGGAAACCGTAACCATCTATTGATCAACGAGCTAGTCAACTAGAGGCTTACTAGGGACATGGTGTTGTCTATGTATCCACACATGTATCTGAGTTTCCTATGAATACAATTATAGCATGGATAATAAACGATTATCATGAACAAGGAAATATAATAATAACTAATTTATTATTGCCTCTAGGGCATATTTCCAACAGTCTCCCACTTGCACTAGAGTCAATAATCTAGTTCACATTGCCATGTGATTAACACTCACAGGTCACATCGCCATGTGACCAACATCCAAAGAGTTCACTAAAGTCAATAATCTAGTTCACATCACTATGTGATTAACACTCGATGAGTTTTGGGTTTGATCATGTTGATTGTGAGAGAGGTTTTAGTCAACGGGCCTGAACCTTTCAGATCCGTGTGCGCTTTACAAATCTCTATGTCATCTCCTAGATGCAGCTACCACGCTCTATTTGGAGTTCTTCCAAATAACTGTTCTACTATACGAATCCACTTTACTACTCAGTATAATCTGGACTAGTGTCAAAGTTTGCATCGGCGTAACCCTTTACGACGAACTCTTTTACCACCTCCATAATCGAGAAAATTCCTTAGTGCACTAGTTACTAAGGATAACTTTGACCGCTGTCCTGTGATCCATTCTTGGATCACTCTTGTACCCCTTGACTGACTCATGGCAAGGCACACTTCAGGTGCGGTACATAGCATAGCATACTGTAGAGCCTATGTCTTAAGCATAGCAGACGACCTTCGTCCTTTCTCTCTATTCTGCCGTGGTCGAGCTTTAAGTCTTAACTTCATACCTTACAACTCAGGCAAGAACTCCTTCTTTGACTGATCCATCTCGAACACCTTCAAGATCATGTTAAGGTATGTGCTCATTTGAAAGTACCATTAAGCGTTTTTGATCTATCCTTATGGATCTTGATGCTCAATGTTCAAGTAGCTTAATCCAAGATTTCAATTGAAAAACACTTTTCAAATAACCCTATATGCTTTCTTAGAAATTCTACATCATTTCTGATCAACAATATGTCAACAACATATACTCATCAGAAATTCTATAGTGCTCCCACTCACTTCTTTGGAAATACAAGTTTCTCATAAACTTTGTATACACCAAAATCTTTGATCATCTCATCAAAGCATACATTCCAACTCCGAGATGCTTACTCCAGTCCTTAGAAGGATTGCTGGAGCTTTCATACTTATTAGCATATTTCAGGATTGACAAAACCTTCCGGTTGTATCACATACAACCTTTCCTCAAGAAAATCGTCGAGGAAACAATGTTTTGACATCCTATCTGCAAGATTTCATAAATAATGCAGTAATCGCTAATATAATTCCAACAGACTCTCAGCATCGCTATGAGTGAGAAAGTCTCACCGTAGTCAACTCCTTGAACTTGTCGGAAAACATCTTAACGACAAGTCGAGCTTTCTTAATGGTGATACACACCATCATTGTCTGTCTTCCTTTTAAATTCCATCTGTACTCAACAGCCTTACGACCATCAAGTAGTTCTTCCAAAGTCTACACTTTGTTTTCATACATGGATCCTACCTCGGATTTTATGGCCTCGAGCCATTTATCGGAATCCGGGCCCACCATCGCTTCTCCATAGCTCGTAGGTTCATTGTTGTCTCGCAACATGACTTCCAAGACAGGATTACGTACCACTCAGAAGTAGTACGCATCCTTGTCATCCTACGAGGTTTGGGAGTGACTTGATCCGAAGTCTCGTGATCAATATCATAAGCTTCCACTTCAATTGGTGTGGGTGCCACAGGAACAATTTCCTGTGCCCTGCCACACACTAGTTGAAGAGACGGTTCAATAGCCTCATCAAGTTTCCACCATCCTCCCACTCAATTCTTTCGAGAGAAACTTTTCCTCGAAAAAGGACCCGATTCTAGAAACAATCCCTTATTGCTTTCGGATCTGAGACAGGAGGTATACCCAACTGTTTTGGGTGCCCTATGAAGATGCATTTATTCGCTTTGGGTTCGAGCTTATCAGCCTGAAACTTTTTCACATAAGCGTCGTAGCCCTAAACCTTTTAAGAAATGACAGCTTAGGTTTCTCTAAACCATAGTTCATATGGTGTCGTCTCAACGGAATAACGTGGTGCCCCTTTTAAAGTGAATGTGGTTGTCTCTAATGCATAACCCATAAACTATTGTGGTAATTCGATAAGAGACATCATGGTATGCATCATATACAATAGGGTGCAGTTATGATGTGCGGACACACCATCACACTATGGTGTTCCAGGCTGTATTAGTTGTGAAACAATTTCCACAATGTTTTAATTCTGTGCCAAGCTCGTAATTCAGATATTCATCTCTATGATCATATCATAGATATTTTATCCTCTTGTCACGACGATCTTTCAACTTCACCCTGAAATTACTTGAACCTTTCAATAATTCAGACTCGTGATTCATCAAGTAAATATACTCAACATCTACTCAAATCATCTGTGAAGTAAGAACATAACGATGTCCACTACATGCCTCAGCACTCATTGGACTGCACACATCAAAATGTATTACTTCCAACAAGTTGCTTTCCAGTTCCATTTTACTGAAATCGAGGCTTTCAGTCATCTTGCCCATGTGGTATGATTTGCATGTCTCAAGTGATTCAAAATCAAGTGAGTACAAAATGGTCCATTTGCATGGAGTTTCTTCATGCATATATACCAACAGACATGGTTCGCATGTCTCAAACTTTTCAAAATGAGTGAGCCCAAAGATCCATCAACATGGAGCTTCTTCATGCGTTTTATACCGATATGACTTACGTGGCAGTGCCACAAGTAGGTGGTACTATCATTACTATCTTATATCTTTTGGCATGAATATGTGTATCACTACGATCGAGATTCAACAACCAATTCATTTTAGGTGTAAGACCATTGAAGGTATTATTCAAATAAACAGAGTAACCATTATTCTCCTTAAATGAATAACCGTATTGCGATAGACATAATCCAATCATGTCTATGCTCAACGCAAACACCAATCTCGATGGTAGAGGGAGCGTACGATATTTGATCATATCCACATTGGAAACATTTCCAACACATATCGTCAGCTCACCTTTAGCTAGTCTCCGTTTATTCCGTAGCTTTTATTTCGAGTTACTAACACTTAGCAACTGAACCGGTATCTAATACCCTGGTGCTACTAGGAGTACTAGTAAAGTACACATCAACACAATGTATATCCAATATACTTCTATCGACCTTGCCAGCCTTCTAATCTACCAAGTATCTAGGGTAATTCCGCTCCAGTGGCTGTTCCCCTTATTACAGAAGCACTTAGTCTTGGGTTTGGGTTCAACCTTGGGTTTCTTCACTAGAGCAGCAGCTGAATTGCCATTTCATGAAGTATCCCTTCTTGCCCTTGCCCTTCTTGATACTAGTGGTTTCATCAACCATCAACAATTGATGCTCCTTCTTGATTTCTACTTTGGTGTCAAACATCGCGAATATCTCAAGGATCATCATATATGTCCCTAATATATTATATTTCATCACGAAGCTCTAGCAGCTTGGTGGTAATGACTTCGGAGAAACATCATTATCTTATTTGGAAGATCAACTCCCACTCGATTCAAATGATTGTTGTACTCTGACAATCTGAGCACAAGCTCAACAATTGAGCTTTTCTCCCTTAGTTTGCAGGCTAAGAAAATCGTCGGAGGTCTTATACCTCTTGACGTGGGCACGAGCTTGAAATCCCAATTTTAGCCCTCAAAACATCTCATATGTTTCGCGACGTTTCAAAATGTCTTTGGTGCCTCAACTCTAAACCGTTTAACTGAACTATCACGTAGTTATCAAAATGTGTATGACAGATGTTCGCAACATCCACAGACAACGTTCGAGGTTCAGCACACTGAGCGGTGCATTAAGGACATAAGCCTTCTATGAAGCAATGAGGACAATCCTCAGTTTACGGACCTAGTCCGCATAATTGCTACTATCAACTTTCAACTAATTTTTCTCTAGGAACATATCTAAACAGTAGAACTAAAGCGTGAGCTACGACATAATTTGTAAAATCCTTTTGACTATGTTCAGGATAATTAAGTTCATCTTATGAAATCCCACTCAGATAGACATCCCTCTAGTCATCTAAGTGATTACATGATCCGAGTCAACTAGGCCGTGTCCGATCATCATGTGAGACAGACTAGTCAACGTCGGTGAACATCTTCATGTTGATCGTATCTTCTATACGACTCATGCTCGACCTTTCGGTCTTCTGTGTTCCAAGGCCATGTCTGTACATGCTAGGCTCGTCAAGTTAACCCTAAGTGTTTTGCGTGTGTAAATCTGTCTTACACCCGTTGTATGTGAACGTTAGAATCTAACACCCGATCATCACGTGGTGCTTCGAAACACGAACTGCCGCAACGGTGCACAGTTAGGGGAGAACACTTCTTGAAATTGTTGTAAGGGATCATCTTATTTACTACCGTCGTTCTAAGCAAATAAGATGTATAAACATGATAAACATCACATGCAATCAAATAGTGACATGATATGGCCATCATCACTTTGCTCCTTTTGATCTCCATCTTCGGGGCTCCATGATCATCATCGTCACCGGCATGACACCATGATCTCCATCATCATGATCTCCATCATCGTGTCTTCATGAAGTTGCCTCGCCAACTATTACTTCTACTACTATGGCTAACTGTTAGCAATAAAGTAAAGTAATTACATGACGTTTAAGTTGACACGTAGGTCATAAATAAATAAAGACAACTCCTATGGCTCCTGCCGGTTGTCATATTCATCGACATGCAAGTCGTGATTCCTATTACCAGAACATGATCAATCTCATACATCACATATATCATTCATCACATCCTTTGGCCATATCACATCACATGGCATACCCTGCAAAAACAAGTTAGACGTCCTCTAATTGTTGTTTGCATGTTTTACGTGGCTGTTATGGGTTTCTAGCAAGAACGTTTCTTACCTACGCAAAGACCACAACGTGATATGCCAATTGCTATTTACCCTTCATAAGGACCCTTTTCATCGAATCCGATCCGATTAAAGTGGGAGAGACAGACACCCGCTAGCCACCTTATGCAACTAGTGCATGTCAGTCGGTGGAACCAGTCTCACGTAAGAATACGTGTAAGGTCGGTCCGGGCCACTTCATCCCACGATGCCGCCGAATTAAGATAAGACTAGTAACGGCAAGCATATTGAACAAAATCAACGCCCACAACTACTTTGTGTTCTACTCGTGCATAGAATCTACGCAATAGACCTAGCTCATGATGCCACTGTTGGGGAACGTAGCAGAAATTCAAAATTTTCCTACGTGTCACCAAGATCTATCTATGGAGAGACTAGCAACGAGGGGAAGGAGAGTGCATCTACATACCCTTGTAGATCGCTAAGCGGAAGCGTTCAAGTGAACGGGGTTGATGGAGTCGTACTCGTCGTGATCCAAATCACCAATGATCCTAGTGCCGAACGGACGACACCTCCGCGTTCAACACACGTACAGCCCGGTGACGTCTCCCATGCCTTGATCCAGCAAGGAGAGAGGGAGAGGTTGAGGAAGACTCCATCCAGCAGCAGCACAACGGCGTGGTGATGATGGAGGAGCGTGGCAATCCTGCAGGGCTTCGCCAAGCACCGCAGAAGAGGAGGAAGAAGAGACGCAGGGCTGCACCAACGAGAGAGATCAAATCGCGTGTTGTGGGCTGCCCTATGCCTCAATATATATAGGGGAAGGGGAGGGGCTGCGCCCCCTCTAGGGTTCCCACCCCTAGGGGGGGCGGCAGCCCTAGATGGGGAGCAAGGGGGCGGCCAAGAGGGGAGAGAGGGAGGCGCCCCCTAGGGTGGGCCTTAGGCCCATATAAGCCTAGGGTTTCCTCCTTTTTTCCTCCTAGCTGCCCTTGGGCCTTGTGGGAGGCGCACCAGCCCACTTAGGGGCTGGTCCCTCACCACCCTTGGCCCATGCAAGCCTCCGGGGTTGGTGGCCCCACTTGGTGGACCCCCGGGACCCTCCCGGTGGTCCCGGTACGTTACCGATAAACCCCGAAACTCTTCAGGTGACCAAAACAGGACTTCCCATATATAAATCTTTACCTCCGGACCATTCCGGAACTCCTCGTGACGTCCGGGATCTCATCCGGAACTCCGAACAACATTCGGTAACCACATACCAACTTCCTTTATAACCCTAGCGTCATCGAACCTTAAGTGTGTAGACCCTACGGGTTCGGGAGACATGCAGACATGACCGAGACGTTCTCCGGTCAATAACCAACAGCGGGATCTGGATACCCATGTTGGCTCCCACATGTTCCACGATGATCTCATCGGATGAATCACGATGTGAAGGACTTAATCAATCCCGTATACAATTCCCTTTGTCTATCGGTACGATACTTGCCCGAGATTCGATCGTCGGTATCCCGATACCTTGTTCAATCTCGTTACCGGCAAGTCTCTTTACTTGTTGCATAACACATCATCCCGTGATCAACTCCTTGATCACATTGTGCACATTATGATGATGTCCTACCGAGTGGGCCCAGAGATACCTCTCTGTCTACACGGAGTGACAAATCCCAGTCTCGATTCGTGCCAACCCAACAGACACTTTCGGAGATACCTGTAATGCACCTTTATAGTCACCCAGTTACGTTGTGATGTTTGGTACACCCAAAGCATTCCTACGGTATCTGGGAGTTGCACAATCTCATGGTCTAAGGAAATGATACTTGACATTAGAAAAGCTTTAGCATACGAACTACACGATCTTTGTGCTAGGCTTAGGATTGGGTCTTGTCCATCACATCATTCTCCTAATGATGTGATCCCGTTATCAACGACATCCAATGTCCATGGTTAGGAAACCGTAACCATCTATTGATCAACGAGCTAGTCAACTAGAGGCTTACTAGGGACATGGTGTTGTCTATGTATCCACACATGTATCTGAGTTTCCTATCAATACAATTATAGCATGGATAGTAAACGATTATCATGAACAAGGAAATATAATAATAACTAATTTATTATTGCCTCTAGGGCATATTTCCAACAACGGTTTCCTGACCATGGACATTAGATGTCGTTGATAACGGGATCACATCATTAGGAGAATGATGTGATGGACAAGACCCAATCCTAAGCATAGCACAAGATCGTGTAGTTCGTATGCTAAAGCTTTTCTAATGTCAAGTATCATTTCCTTAGACCATGAGATTGTGCAACTCGCGGATACTGTAGGAATGCGTTGGGTGTGCCAAACGTCACAACGTAACTGGGTGCCTATAAAGGTACACTACGGGTATCTCCGAAAGTGTCTGTTGGGTTGGCACGAATCGAGACTGGGATTTGTCACTCCGTGTGACGGAGAGGTATCTCTGGGCCCACTCGGTAGGACATCATCATATGCGCAATGTGACCAAGGAGTTGATCATGGGATGATGTGTTACGGAACGAGTAAAGAGACTTGCCGCTAATGAGATTGAACAAGGTATCGGATACCGACGATCGAATCTCGTGCAAGTACAATACCGCTTGACAAAGGGAATTGTATACGGGATTGACTGAATCCTTGACATCGTGGTTCATCCGATGAGATCATCGTGGAACATGTGGGAGCCAACATGGGTATCCAGATCCCGCTGTTGGTTATTGGCCGGAGAGGTGTCTCGGTCATGTCTACATGATTCCCGAACCCGTAGGGTCTACACACTTAAGGTTCGGTGACGCTAGAGTTGTTATGGGAAATAGTATGTGGTTACCGAAGGTAGTTTGGAGTTCCGGATGAGATCCCGGACGTCACGAGGAGTTCCGGAATGGTCCGGCGCTGAAGATCGATATATTGGACGAAGGGTATTGGAGTCCGGAAGTGTTCCGGAGGTACCAGGCTATGGCCAACATGACCGAAAGGTGTTTCGGGAGCCCCGGCAAGTGTTGGAGGGCCTCATGGGCCAAAGGGGAAGGGGCAAACCAGCCCACTAAGGGTTGGTGCGCCCCCCACACCCTTTCCCACGTTACTTGGGGAGGTGGGGCGCCTCCACCTGGCTTGGGAGGCAAGCCTCCACCTGCTTGGCTTGGGGGGCAAGTCTCCCTAGCATTTTCCCTAGGGAGATCCAATCTGACTAGCCGCCGCCCCCTAGGGGAAACCCTAGGGCGCTTCCCCTTCTCCCCTTGCCCCTATATATAGTGGAGGGGTGAGAGGGCAGCCGTGACCTCTTCCCTGGCGCAGCCCTCCCTCCTCCTCCATGGTGCTTGGCGAAGCCCTGCCGGAGAACCACGAGCTCCACCACCACCACGCCGTTGTGCTGACAGAGCTCTCCCTCAACTTCTCCTCTCCCCTTGCTGGATCAAGAAGGAGGAGACGTCCCCGGGCTGTACGTGTGTTGAACGCAGAGGTTCCGTCCGTTTGGCACTTAGATCGGAATCAACCGCGATCTGAATCGCTACGAGTACGACTCCTTCATCCGCGTTCTTGCAACGCTTCCGCTTAGCGATCTACAAGGGTATGTAGATGCACTCTCCTTCCCTCGTTGCTAGATTACTCCATAGATTGATCTTGGTGATGCGTAGAAAATTTTGAATTTCTGCTACGTTCCCCAACAGTGGTATCAGAGCCAGGTTTATTGCGTAGATTCTATGCACGAGTAGAACACAAAGTAGTTGTGGGTGTTGATCTTGTTCAATATGCTTACCGTTACTAGTCCAATCTTGATTCGGCGGCATCGTGGGATGAAGCGGCCCGGACCGACCTTACACGTACTCTTACGTGCGACTGGTTCCACCGACTGACATGCACTAGTTGCATAAGGTGGCTAGCGGGTGTCTGTCTCTCCCACTTTAGTCGGATCGGATTCGATGAAAAGGGTCCTTATGAAGGGTAAATAGCAATTGGCATATCACGTTGTGGTTTTGCGTAGGTAAGAAACGTTCTTGCTAGAAACCCATAGCAGCCACGTAAAACATGCAAACAACAATTAGAGGACGTCTAACTTGTTTTTGCAGGGTATGCTATGTGATGTGATATGGCCAAAGGATGTGATGAATGATATATGTGATGTATGAGATGATCATGTTCTTGTAATAGGAATCACGACTTGCATGTCGATGAGTATGACAACCGGCAGGAGCCATAGGAGTTGTCTTAATTTATTTATTACCTGCGTGTCAACATAAACATCATGTAATTACTTTACTTTATTGCTAACCGTTAGCTGTAGTAGTAGAAGTAATCGTTGGCGAGACAACTTCATGAAGACACAATGATGGAGATCATGGTGTCATGCCGGTGACGATGATGATCATGGAGCCCCGAAGATGGAGATCAAAAGGAGCAATATGATATTGGCCATATCATGTCACTATTTGATTGCATGTGATGTTTATCATGTTTATACATCTTATTTGCTTAGAACAACGGTAGTAAATAAGATGATCCCTCTTTAAAATTTCAAGAAAGTGTTCCCCCTAACTGTGCACCGTTGCGACAGTTTGTTGTTTTGAAGCACCACGTGATGATCGGGTGTGATAGATACTAACGTTCACATACAACAGGTGTAAGACAGATTTACACACGCGAAACACTTAGGTTGACTTGACGAGCCTAGCATGTGTACAGACATGGCCTCGGAACACAGAAGACCGAAAGGTCGAGCATGAGTCGTATAGAAGATACGATCAACATGAAGATGTTCACCGACGTTGACTAGTCCGTCTCACGTGATGATCGGACACGGCCTAGTTGACTCGGATCATGTAATCACTTAGATAACTAGAGGGATGTCTATCTGAGTGGGAGTTCATAAGATGAAATTAATTATCCTGAACATAGTCAAAAGGTCTTCGCAAATTATGTCGTAGCTCGCGCTTCAGTTCTACTGTTTAGATATGTTTCTAGAGAAAAATTAGTTGAAAGTTGATAGTAGCAATTATGCGGACTAGGTCCGTAAACTGAGGATTGTCCTCATGACTTCATAGAAGGCTTATGTCCTTAATGCACCGCTCAGTGTGCTGAACCTCGAACGTTGTCTATGGATGTTGCGAACATCTGACATACACATTTTGATAACTACGTGATAGTTCAGTTAAACGGTTTAGAGTTGAGGCACTGAAGACGTTGTGAAACGTCGCGAAACATATGAGATGTTTCGAGGGCTGAAATTGGGATTTCAGGCTCGTGCCCACGTTAAGAGGTATAAGACCTCCGACGATTTTCTTAGCCTGCAAACTAAGGGAGGAAAGCTCAATTGTTGAGCTTGTGCTCAGATTGTCTGAGTACAACAATCATTTGAATCGAGTGGGAGTTGATCTTCCAGATGAGATAGTGATGTTTCTCCGAAGTCATTACCACCAAGCTGCTAGAGCTTCGTGATGAACTATAATATATCAGGGACATATATGATGATCCTTGAGAAATTCGCGATGTTTGACACCACAAAAGTAGAAATCAAGAAGGAGCATCAATTGTTGATGGTTGGTGACACCACTAGTTTCAAGAAGGGCAAGGGCAAGAAGGGATACTTCATGAAACGGCAATTCAGCTGCTGCACTAGTGAAGAAACCCAAGGTTGAACCCAAACCCGAGACTAAGTGCTTCTATAATAAGGGGAACAGCCACTGGAGCAGAATTACCCTAGATACTTGGTAGATAAGAAGGCTTGTAAGGTCGATAGAAGTATATTGGATATACATTGTGTTGATGTGTACTTTACTAGTACTCCTAGTAGCACCACGGTATTAGATACCGGTTCGGTTGCTAAGTGTTAGTAACTCGAAATAAAAGCTACGGAATAAACGGAGACTAGCTAAAGGTGAAGCTGACGATATGTGTTGGAAGTGGTTCAAATGTTGATATGATCAAATATCGTACGCTCCTTCTACCATCGAGATTGGTGTTAAACCTAAATAATTGTTATTTGGTGTCTGCGTTGAGCATAGACATGATTGGATTATGTCTATCGCGATACGGTTATTCATTTAAGGAGAATAATGGTTACTCTGTTTATTTGAATAATACCTTCAATGGTCTTGCACCTAAAATGAATGGTTTATTGAATCTCGATCGTAGTGATACACATGTTCATGCCAAAAGATATAGGATAGTAATGATAGTACCACCTACTTGTGGCACTGCCACTTAAGTCATATCGGTATAAAACGCATGAAGAAGCTCCATGTTGATGGATCTTTGGACTCAGTCATTTTTGAAAGGATTGAGACATGTGAACCATGTTTGTTGGTAGATATGCATGAAGAAACTCTATATAGATGGATCGTTTGGACTCACTTGATTTTGAATCACTTGAGACATGCAAAACATACCACATGGGCAAGATGACTGAAAGTCTCGGTTTCAGTAAAATGGAACTAGAAAGAAACTTGTTGGAAGTAATACATTTTGATGTGGGCAGTCCAATGAGTGCTGAGGCATGTAGTGGATATCGTTATGTTCTTGCTTCACAGATGATTTGAGTAGATGTTGAGTATATTTACTTGATGAATCACGAGTCTGAATTATTGAAAGGTTCAAGTAATTTCAGGGTGAAGTTGAAAGATCATCGTGACAAGAGGATAAAATATCTATGATATGATCATAGAGATGAATATCTGAATTACGAGTTTGGCACAGAATTAAGACATTGTGGAAATTGTTTCACAACTAATACAGCCTGGAACACCATAGTGTGATGGTGTGTCCGAACATCATAACTGCACCCTATTAGATATGATGTATACCATGATGTCTCTTATCGAATTACCACGATAGTTTATGGGTTAGGCATTAGAGACAACCACATTCACTTTAAATAGGGCACCACGTAATTCCGATGAGATGACACCGTATGAACTATGGTTTAGAGAAACCTAAGCTGTCATTTCTTAAAAGTTTGGGGCTACGACGCTTATGTGAAAAGTTTCAGGTTGATAAGCTCGAACCCAAAGCGGATAAATGCATCTTCATAAGATACCCAAAACAGTTGGGTATACCTCCTGTCTCGGATCCGAAAGCAATAAGGGATTGTTTCTAGAATCGGGTCCTTTCTCGAGGAAAAGTTTCTCTCGAAAGAATTGAGTGGGAGGATGGTGGAGACTTGATGAGGTTATTGAACCATCTCTTCAACTGGTGTGTGGCAGGGCACAGGGAGTTGTTCCTGTGGCACCTACACCAATTGAAGTGGAAGCTTATGATAGTGATCATGAACCTTCAGATCAAGTCACTACCAAACCTCATGGGATGACAAGGATGCGTACTACTTCAGAGTGGTACGTAATCCTGTCTTGGAAGTCATGTTGCTAGACAACAATGAACCTACGAGCTATGGAGAAGCGATGGTGGGCCTGGATTCCAAAATGGCTCGAGGCCAGATAATCCGAGAAAGGATCCATATATGAAAAAAAAGTGTAGACTTTGGAAGAACTACTTGATGGTCGTAAGGCTGTTGAGTACAGATGGATTTTAAAGGAAGACGGACAATGATGGTAAGTATCACCATTAAGAAAGCTCGACTTGTCGTTAAGATGTTTTCTGACAAGTTCAAGGAGTTGACTGCGATGAGACTTTCTCACTCGTAGCGATGCTAAGAGTCTGTTGGAATTATATTAGCAATTACTGCATTATTTATGAAATCTTGCAGACAGGATGTCAAAACATTGTTTCCTCAACGATTTTCTTGAGGAAAGGTTGTATGTGATACAACCGGAAGGTTTTGTCAGTCCTGAAAGATGCTATATAGTATACAAAGCTCCAACAATCCTTCTAAGGACTGGAGTAAGCATCTCAGAGTTGGAATGTATGCTTTGATGAGATGATCAAAGATTTTGGGTGTATAAAAAGTTCATGAGAAACTTGTATTTCCAAAGAAGTGAGTGGGAGCACTATAGAATTTCTGATGAGTATATGTTGTTGACATATTGTTGATCAGAAATGACGTAGAATTTCTGGAAAGCATATAGGGTTATTTGGAAAGTGTTTTTCAATGGAAAACCTGGATTAAGCTACTTGAGCATTGAGCATCAAGATCTATAAAGATAGATCAAAATGCTTAATGGTACTTTCAAATGAACACATACCTTGACATGATCTTGAAGGTGTTTAAGATGGATCAGTCAAAGAAGGAGTTCTTGCCTGAGTTGTAAGGTATGAAGTTAAGACTTAAAGCTCGACCACGGCAGAACAGAGATAAAGGACGAAGGTCGTCCCCTATGCTTAGACATAGGCTCCATAGTATGCTATGCTGTGTACCGCACCTGATGTGTGCCTTGCCACATGTCTCGCTAGAGGGTACAAAGGTGATCTAGGAGTAGATCACCAGATAGCGGTCAAAATTATCCTTAGAGGAATAAGGATATGTTTCTCGGTTATGGAGGTGATAAAGAGTTCGACGTAAAGAGTTACGTCGATGCAAGCTTAACACATATCCGGATAGCTCTGAGTAGAGATACCGGATACGTATAATGGAGCAACAATTTGGAATAGCTCCAAGTAGAACAGTTATTTGAAATGGCTCCAAATGTAGCGTAGCAGTTGCATCTACAAGATGACATAGAAATTTGCGAAGTGCATACGGATCTGAATGTTGCAGACCCGTTGACTAAAACCTCTCTCACAAGCAACATGATCAAACCTAGAACTCATTGAGTGTTAATCACATAGTGATGTGAACTAGACTACTGACTCTAGTAAACTCTTGGGTGTTAGTCACATGGCGATGTGACCTGTGAGTGTTAATCACACGGCAATGTGAACTAGATTATTGACTCTAGTGCAAGTGGGAGACTGTTGGAAATATGCCCTAGAGGCAATAATAAATTGGTTATTATTATATTTCCTTGTTCGTGATAATCATTTATTATCCATGCTAGAATTGTATTGATATGAAACTCAGATACATGTGTGGATACATAGACAACACCATGTCCCTAGTAAGCCTCTAGTTGACTAGCTCGCTGATCAATAGATGGTTACGGTTTCCTGACCATGGACATTGGATGTCGTTGATAACGGGATCACATCATTAGGAGAATGATGTGATGGACAAGACCCAATCCTAAGCATAGCACGAGATCGTGTAGTTCGTATGCTAAAGCTTTTCTAATGTCAAGTATCATTTCCTTAGACCATGAGATTGTGCAACTCCCGGATACTATAGGAATGCTTTGGGTGTGTCAAACGTCACAACGTAACTGGGTGGCTATAAAGGTACACTACAGGTATCTCCGAAAGTGTCTGTTGGGTTGGCACGAATCGAGACTGGGATTTGTCACTCCGTGTGACGGAGAGGTATCTCTGGGCCCACTCGGTAGGACATCATCATATGCGCAATGTGACCAAGGAGTTGATCACGGGATGATGTGTTACGGAACGAGTAAAGAGACTTGCCGCTAATGAGATTGAACAAGGTATCGGATACCGACGAATGAATCTCGGGCAAGTACAATAGCGCTGGACAAAGGGAATTGTATACGGGATTGACTGAATCCTTGACATCATGGTTCATCCGATGAGATCATCGTGGAACATGTGGGAGCCAACATGGGTATCCAGATCCTGCTGTTGGTTATTGGCCGGAGAGGTGTCTCGGTCATGTCTGCATGATTCCCGAACTCGTAGGGTCTACACACTTAAGGTTCGGTGACGCTAGAGTTGTTATGGGAAATAGTATGTGGTTACCGAAGGTAGTTCGGAGTTCCGGATGAGATCCCGGACGTCACGAGGAGTTCCGGAATGGTCCGGCGCTGAAGATCGATATATTGGACGAAGGGTATTGGAGTCCGGAAGTGTTCCGGAGGTACCAGGCTATGGCCAGCATGACCGAAAGGTGTTTCGGGAGCCCCGGCAAGTGTTGGAGGGCCTCATGGGCCAAAGGGGAAGGGGCAAACCAGCCCACTAAGGGTTGGTGCGCCCCCCACACCCTTTCCCACGTTACTTGGGGAGGTGGGGCGCCTCCACCTGGCTTGGGAGGCAAGCCTCCACCTGCTTGGCTTGGGGGGCAAGTCTCCCTAGGATTTTCCCTAGGGAGATCCAATCTGCCTAGCCGCCGCCCCCTAGGGGAAACCCTAGGGCGCCTCCCCTTCTCCCCTTGCCCCTATATATAGTGGAGGGGTGGGAGGGCAGCCGTGACCTCTTCCCTGGTGCAGCCCTCCCTCCTCCTACCTTCTCCTCCTCCTCCATGGTGCTTGGCGAAGCCCTGCCGGAGAACCACGAGCTCCACCACCACCACGCCGTTGTGCTGACAGAGCTCTCCCTCAACTTCTCCTCTCCCCTTGCTGGATCAAGAAGGAGGAGATGTCCCCGGGCTGTACGTGTGTTGAACGCGGAGGTGCCGTCCGTTCGGCACTTAGATCGGAATCAACCGCGATCTGAATCGCTACGAGTACGACTCCTTCATCCGCGTTCTTGCAACGCTTCCGCTTAGTAATCTACAAGGGTATGTAGATGCACTCTCCTTCCCTCGTTGCTAGATTACTCCATAGATTGATCTTGGTGATGCGTAGAAAATTTTGAATTTCTGCTACGTTCCCCAACAGTGGTATCAGAGCCAGGTTTATTGCGTAGATTCTATGCACGAGTAGAACACAAAGTAGTTGTGGGCGTTGATCTTGTTCAATATGCTTACCGTTACTAGTCCAATCTTGATTCGGTGGTATCGTGGGATGAAGCGGCCCGGACCGACCTTACACGTACTCTTACGTGAGACTGGTTCCACCGACTGACATGCACTAGTTGCATAAGGTGGCTAGCGGGTGTCTGTCTCTCCCACTTTAGTCGGATCGGATTCGATGAAAAGGGTCCTTATGAAGGGTAAATAGCAATTGGCATATCACGTTGTGGTTTTGCGTAGGTAAGAAATGTTCTTGCTAGAAACCCATAGCAGCCACGTAAAACATGCAAACAACAATTAGAGGACGTCTAACTTGTTTTTGCAGGGTATGCTATGTGATGTGATATGGCCAAAGGATGTGATGAATGATATATGTGATGTATGAGATGATCATGTTCTTGTAATAGGAATCACGACTTGCATGTCGATGAGTATGACAACCGGCAGGAGCCATAGGAGTTGTCTTAATTTATTTATTACCTGCGTGTCAACATAAACGTCATGTAATTACTTTACTTTATTGCTAACCGTTAGCTGTAGTAGTAGAAGTAATCGTTGGCGAGACAACTTCATGAAGACACAATGATGGAGATCATGGTGTCATGCCGGTGACGATGATGACCATGGAGCCCCGAAGATGGAGATCAAAAGGAGCAATATGATATTGGCCATATCATGTCACTATTTGATTGCATGTGATGTTTATCATGTTTATACATCTTATTTGCTTAGAACGACGGTAGTAAATAAGATGATCCCTCTTTAAAATTTCAAGAAAGTGTTCCCCCTAACTGTGCACCGTTGCGACAGTTCGTTGTTTCGAAGCACCACGTGATGATCGGGTGTGATAGATTCTAACGTTCACATACAACGGGTGTAAGACAGATTTACACACGCGAAACACTTAGGTTGACTTGACGAGCCTAGCATGTGTACAGACATGGCCTCGGAACACAGAAGACCGAAAGTTCGAGCATGAGTCGTATAGAAGATACGATGAACATGAAGATGTTCACCGACGTTGACTAGTCCGTCTCACGTGATGATCTGACACGGCCTAGTTGACTCGGATCATGTAATCACTTAGATAACTAGAGGGATGTCTATCTGAGTGGGAGTTCATAAGATGAACTTAATTATCCTGAACATAGTCAAAAGGTCTTCGCAAATTATGTCGTAGCTCGCGCTTCAGTTCTACTGTTTAGATATGTTTCTAGCGAAAAATTAGTTGAAAGTTGATAGTAGCAATTATGCGGACTAGGTCCGTAAACTGAGGATTGTCCTCATGACTTCATAGAAGGCTTATGTCCTTAATGCACCGCTCAGTGTGCTGAACCTCGAACGTTGTCTATGGATGTTGCGAACATCTGACATACACATTTTGATAACTACGTGATAGTTCAGTTAAACGGTTTAGAGTTGAGGCACCGAAGACGTTGTGAAACGTCGCGAAACATATGAGATGTTTCGAGGGCTGAAATTGGGATTTCAGGCTCGTGCCCACGTTAAGAGGTATAAGACCTCCCACGATTTCTTAGCCTGCAAACTAAGGGAGGAAAGCTCAATTGTTGAGCTTGTGCTCAGATTGTCTGAGTACAACAATCATTTGAATCGAGTGGGAGTTGATCTTCCAGATGAGATAGTGATGTTTCTCCGAAGTCATTACCACCAAGCTGCTAGAGCTTCGTGATGAACTATAATATATCAGGGACATATATGATGATCCTTGAGAAATTCGCGATGTTTGACACCACAAAAGTAGAAATCAAGAAGGAGCATCAATTGTTGATGGTTGGTGACACCACTAGTTTCAAGAAGGGCAAGGGCAAGAAGGGATACTTCATGAAACGGCAATTCAGCTGCTGCACTAGTGAAGAAACCCAAGGTTGAACCCAAACCCGAGACTAAGTGCTTCTGTAATAAGGGGAACAGCCACTGGAGCAGAATTACCCTAGATACTTGGTAGATAAGAAGGCTTGTAAGGTCGATAGAAGTATATTGGATATACATTGTGTTGATGTGTACTTTACTAGTACTCCTAGTAGCACCACGGTATTAGATACCGGTTCGGTTGCTAAGTGTTAGTAACTCGAAATAAAAGCTACGGAATAAACGGAGACTAGCTAAAGGTGAAGCTGACGATATGTGTTGGAAGTGGTTCAAATGTTGATATGATCAAATATCGTACGCTCCTTCTACCATCGAGATTGGTGTTAAACCTAAATAATTGTTATTTGGTGTCTGCGTTGAGCATAGACATGATTGGATTATGTCTATCGCGATACGGTTATTCATTTAAGGAGAATAATGGTTACTCTGTTTATTTGAATAATACCTTCAATGGTCTTGCACCTAAAATGAATGGTTTATTGAATCTCGATCGTAGTGATACACATGTTCATGCCAAAAGATATAGGATAGTAATGATAGTACCACCTACTTGTGGCACTGCCACTTAAGTCATATCGGTATAAAACGCATGAAGAAGCTCCATGTTGATGGATCTTTGGACTCAGTCATTTTTGAAAGGATTGAGACATGTGAACCATGTTTGTTGGTAGATATGCATGAAGAAACTCTATATAGATGGATCGTTTGGACTCACTTGATTTTGAATCACTTGAGACATGCAAAACATACCACATGGGCAAGATGACTGAAAGTCTCGGTTTCAGTAAAATGGAACTAGAAAGAAACTTGTTGGAAGTAATACATTTTGATGTGGGCAGTCCAATGAGTGCTGAGGCATGTAGTGGATATCGTTATGTTCTTGCTTCACAGATGATTTGAGTAGATGTTGAGTATATTTACTTGATGAATCACGAGTCTGAATTATTGAAAGGTTCAAGTAATTTCAGGGTGAAGTTGAAAGATCATCGTGACAAGAGGATAAAATATCTATGATATGATCATAGAGATGAATATCTGAATTACGAGTTTGGCACAGAATTAAGACATTGTGGAAATTGTTTCACAACTAATACAGCTTGGAACACCATAGTGTGATGGTGTGTCCGAACATCATAACTGCACCCTATTAGATATGATGTATACCATGATGTCTCTTATCGAATTACCACGATAGTTTATGGGTTAGGCATTAGAGACAACCACATTCACTTTAAATAGGGCACCACGTAATTCCGATGAGATGACACCGTATGAACTATGGTTTAGAGAAACCTAAGCTGTCATTTCTTAAAAGTTTGGGGCTACGACGCTTATGTGAAAAGTTTCAGGTTGATAAGCTCGAACCCAAAGCGGATAAATGCATCTTCATAAGATACCCAAAACAGTTGGGTATACCTCCTGTCTCGGATCCGAAAGCAATAAGGGATTGTTTCTAGAATCGGGTCCTTTCTCGAGGAAAAGTTTCTCTCGAAAGAATTGAGTGGGAGGATGGTGGAGACTTGATGAGGTTATTGAACCATCTCTTCAACTGGTGTGTGGCAGGGCACAGGGAGTTGTTCCTGTGGCACCTACACCAATTGAAGTGGAAGCTTATGATAGTGATCATGAACCTTCAGATCAAGTCACTACCAAACCTCATGGGATGACAAGGATGCGTACTACTTCAGAGTGGTACGTAATCCTGTCTTGGAAGTCATGTTGCTAGACAACAATGAACCTACGAGCTATGGAGAAGCGATGGTGGGCCTGGATTCCAAAATGGCTCGAGGCCATATAATCCGAGAAAGGATCCATATATGAAAACAAAGTGTAGACTTTGGAAGAACTACTTGATGGTCGTAAGGCTGTTGAGTACAGATGGATTTTAAAGGAAGACGGATAATGATGGTAAGTATCACCATTAAGAAAGCTCGACTTGTCGTTAAGATGTTTTCCGACAAGTTCAAGGAGTTGACTGCGATGAGACTTTCTCACTCGTAGCGATGCTAAGAGTCTATTGGAATTGTATTAGCAATTACTGCATTATTTATGAAATCTTGCAGACAGGATGTCAAAACATTGTTTCCTCAATGATTTTCTTGAGGAAAGGTTGTATGTGATACAACCGGAAGGTTTTGTCAATCCTGAAAGATGCTAATAAGTATACAAAGCTCCAGCAATCCTTCTAAGGACTGGAGTAAGCATCTCGGAGTTGGAAGGTATGCTTTGATGAGATGATCAAAGATTTTGGGTGTATACAAAGTTCATGAGAAACTTGTATTTCCAAAGAAGTGAGTGGGAGCACTATAGAATTTCTGATGAGTATATGTTGTTGACATATTGTTGATCAGAAATGACGTAGAATTTCTGGAAAGCATATAGGGTTATTTGGAAAGTGTTTTTCAATGGAAAACCTGGATTAAGCTACTTGAGCATTGAGCATCAAGATCTATAAAGATAGATCAAAACGCTTAATGGTACTTTCAAATGAACACATACCTTGACATGATCTTGAAGGTGTTCAAGATGGATCAGTCAAAGAAGGAGTTCTTGCCTGAGTTGTAAGGTATGAAGTTAAGACTTAAAGCTCGACCACGGCAGAACAGAGAGAAAGGACGAAGGTCGTCCCCTATGCTTAGACATAGGCTCCATAGTATGCTATGCTGTGTACCGCACCTGATGTGTGCCTTGCCACATGTCTCACTAGAGGGTACAAAGGTGATCTAGGAGTAGATCACCAGATAGCAGTCAAAATTATCCTTAGAGGAATAAGGATATGTTTCTCGGTTATGGAGGTGATAAAGAGTTCGACGTAAAGAGTTACGTCGATGCAAGGTTAACACCTATCCGGATAGCTCTGAGTAGAGATACCGGATACGTATAATGGAGCAACAATTTGGAATAGCTCCAAGTAGAACAGTTATTTGAAATGGCTCCAAATGTAGCGTAGCAGTTGCATCTACAAGATGACATAGAAATTTGCAAAGTGCATATGGATCTGAATGTTGCAGACCCGTTGACTAAAACCTCTCTCACAAGCAACATGATCAAACCTAGAACTCATTGAGTGTTAATCACATAGTGATGTGAACTAGACTACTGACTCTAGTAAACTCTTGGGTGTTAGTCACATGGCGATGTGACATGTGAGTGTTAATCACATGGCAATGTGAACTAGATTATTGACTTAGTGCAAGTGGGAGACTGTTGGAAATATGCCCTAGAGGCAATAATAAATCGGTTATTATTATATTTCCTTGTTCATGATAATCGTTTATTATCCATGCTAGAATTGTATTGATATGAAACTCAGATACATGTGTGGATACATAGACAACACCATGTCCCTAGTAAGCCTCTAGTTGACTAGCTCACTGATCAATAGATGGTTATGGTTTCCTGACCATGGACATTGGATGTCGTTGATAACGGGATCACATCATTAGGAGAATGATGTGATGGACAAGACCCAATCCTAAGCGTAGCACAAGATCGTGTAGTTCGTATGCTAAAGCTTTTCTAATGTCAAGTATCATTTCCTTAGACCATGAGATTGTGCAACTCCCGGATACTGTAGGAATGCTTTGGGTGTGCCAAACGTCACAACGTAACTGGGTGGCTATAAAGATACACTACAGGTATCTCCGAAAGTGTCTGTTGGGTTGGCACAAATCGAGACTGGGATTTGTCACTCCGTGTGACGGAGAGGTATCTCTGGGCCCACTCGGTAGGACATCATCATATGCGCAATGTGACCAAGGAGTTGATCACGGGATGATGTGTTACGGAACGAGTAAAGAGACTTGCCGCTAATGAGATTGAACAAGGTATCGGATACCGACGATCGAATCTCGGGCAAGTACAATACCGCTAGACAAAGGGAATTGTATACGGGATTGACTGAGTCCTTGACATCGTGGTTCATCCGATGAGATAATCGTGGAACATGTGGGAGCCAACATGGGTATCCAGATCCCACTGTTGGTTATTGGCCGGAGAGGTGTCTCGGTCATGTCTGCATGATTCCCGAACCCGTAGGGTCTACACACTTAAGGTTCGGTGACGCTAGAGTTGTTATGGGAAATAGTATGTGGTTACCTAAGGTAGTTCGGAGTTCCGGATGAGATCCCGGACGTCACGAGGAGTTCCGGAATGGTCCGGCGCTGAAGATCGATATATTGGACGAAGGGTATTGGAGTCCGGAAGTGTTCCGGAGGTACCAGGCTATGGCCAGCATGACCGAAATGTGTTTCGGGAGCCCCGGCAAGTGTTGGAGGGCCTCATGGGCCAAAGGGGAAGGGGCAAACCAGCCCACTAAGGGTTGGTGCGCCCCCCACACCCTTTCCCACGTTACTTGGGGAGGTGGGGCGCCTCCACCTGGCTTGGGAGGCAAGCCTCCACCTGCTTGGCTTGGGGGGCAAGTCTCCCTAGGATTTTCCCTAGGGAGATCCAATCTGCCTAGCCGCCGCCCCCTAGGGGAAACCCTAGGGCACCTCCCCTTCTCCCCTTGCCCCTATATATAGTGGAGGGGTGGGAGGGCAGCCGTGACCTCTTCCCTGGTGCAGCCCTCCCTCCTCCTACCTTCTCCTCCTCCTCCATGGTGCTTGGCGAAGCCCTGCCGGAGAACCACGAGCTCCACCACCACCACACCGTTGTGCTGACAGAGCTCTCCCTCAACTTCTCCTCTCCCCTTGCTGGATCAAGAAGGAGGAGACGTCCCCGGGCTGTACGTGTGTTGAACGCGGAGGTGCCGTCCGTTCGGCACTTAGATCGGAATCAACCGCGATCTGAATCGCTACGAGTACGACTCCTTCATCCGCGTTCTTGCAACGCTTCCGCTTAGTGATCTACAAGGGTATGTAGATGAACTCTCCTTCCCTCGTTGCTAGATTACTCCATAGATTGATCTTGGTGATGCGTAGAAAATTTTGAATTTCTGCTACGTTCCCCAGCAGGTTTCCCGTCCACTGGGTGTATACTGCCCATTAGGTGTGTGCCAACGTGAAGTTGACTTGCATTTACTGATTCACAGGCCTTGATATCCTTGCTTGCGAGAAGCTGAATCCTAATGTACTTCTGCCATACATCTCCCCTATTGCTTTGAACGGAGAGTGGAGTGGATTTTGTTGGTACCTCCAGTCTTTCAGGCGTACTTTTGCAGGATTATAGGATTGTGTGACACCTTTACAGTCAGTAAATGAATCTGGCAGGTTATTTGCAATATGTTGCGAATCTTCTGAACACATGGTTCAACTCTTTGAGTACATGGATATGAGGCAGAAATGTGTTGAAAATTCCACTAATTTCCTGGCATTCTTTATGGTACTTGAATTCTCCCCCTAATGCCTAGAAACATTCCTCATTGAATCAACATACTGGCCTTGAATAACTCCCCATGCGAGGGGCTTGAGGTATTGACGGTAATACAGTTATTCCTCACATAAATCCCAATTATATGTTGAGGGGCCAATGATGTATGTGAATGAAATATGCCCTAGAGGCAATAATAAAGTTATTATTTATTTCCTTATATCATGATAAATGTTTATTATTCATGCTAGAATTGTATTAACCAGAAACATAATACATGTGTGAATACATAGACAAAAATAGAGAGTCACTAGTATGCCTCTACTTGACTAGCTCGTTAATCAAAGATGGTTATGTTTCCTAACCATAGACATGAGTTGTCATTTGATTAACGGGATCACATCATTAGGAGAATGATGTGATTGACTTGACCCATTCCGTTAGCTTAGCACTTGATCGTTTAGTTTGTTGCTATTGCTTTCTTCATAACTTATACATGTTCCTATGACTATGAGATTATGCAACTCCCGTTTACTGGAGGAACACTTTGTGTGCTACCAAACGTCACAACGTAACTGGGTGATTATAAAGGTGCTCTACAGGTGTCTCCGAAGGTATTTGTTGGGTTGGCGTATTTCGTGATTAGGATTTGTCACTCTGATTGTCGGAGAAGGTATCTCTGGGCCCTCTCGGTAATGCACATCACTCAAGCCTTGCAAGCATTGCAACTAATGAGTTAGTTGCAGGATGATGTATTACGGAACGAGTAAAGAGACTTGCCGGTAACGAGATTGAACTAGGTATTGAGATACCGACGATCGAATCTCGGGCAAGTAACATACCGATGACAAAGGGAACAACGTATGTTGTTATGCGGTCTGACCGATAAAGATCTTCGTAGAATATGTAGGAGCCAATATGAGCATCTAGGTTCCGCTAGTGGTTATTGACCGGAGACGTGTCTCGGTCATGTCTACATAGTTCTCCAACCCGTAGGGTCCGCACGCTTAAAGTTCGATGACGATCGTAATTAGGTTTTTTGTGTTTTGATGTACCGAAGGTTGTTCGGAGTCCCGGATGTGATCACGGACATGACGAGGAGTCTCGAAATGGTCGAGACATAAAGATTGATATATTGGAAGCCTATATTTGGATATCGGAAACGTTCCGGGTGAAATCGGGATTTTTCCGGAGTACTGGGGGGGGGGGGGAGGGGGGTTACCGGAAACCCCCCGGGGGTTATTGGGCCTACATGGGCCATAAGGGAGAAGAGGAGGGTCGGCCAGGGCAGGCCGCACGCCCCGTCCCCCCTAGTCCAAATAGGACAAGGAAGGGGGGGGGGCGCCCCCCTTTCCTCTTTCTCCCTTCCTCCTTCCTTTTCCAACAAGGCAAGAGGGGGGAGTCCTACTCCCGGTTGGAGTAGGACTCCTCCAGGCGCACCCATAGGGCCGGTCGCACCTCCCCCTCTCCCTCCTTTATATACTGAGGCAAGGGGCACCCCATGATACACAAGTTGATCCTCGTGATCGTTCCTTAGCCGTGTGCGGTGCCCCCTTCCACCATATTCCACCTCGGTCGTATCATAGCGGTGCTTAGGCGAAGCCCTGCGTCGGTAGAACATCATCACCGTCATCACGCCGTCGTGCTGACGAAACTCTCCCTCAACGTTTTGCTAGATCGAAACTCGAGGGACGTCACCGAGTTGAACGTGTGCAGAACTCAGAGGTGCCGTACGTTCGGTACTTGGATCGGTCGGATCGGGAAGACGTACGACTACTTCCTCTATGTTGTGTCAACACTTCCGTTGCCGGTCTATGAGGGTACGTAGACAACACTCTCCCCTCTTGTTGCTATGCATCACCATGATCTTGCGTGTGCGTAGGAATTTTTTTTAAATTACTATGTTCCCCAACAGTATGTCGGGGTGGTGATATCGGTGTGTAACCGAATTACCGCAGATAGGAAATACTTGGTAGATTTCCATGTATCAAAGATAGAGGAGAATATTATTATGCAGTTTGGTCATGAGAGTGTAAAACTACATGACTCCAACGTAAAGTTGGTAATTTGCAATTCCAAAGTAAAGATAATGCAATGAGCTTAACTCTTTGGATAAAGGGTTCTACCAAACCATTTTGAGTCTAGACATTAGGACAAATTGCTAAACTTCAATCCGAGGGCCATAGAGAAAGACACTCAATGAGAATTCTGCAATGTTATCCATACGATTTTCTTGAAATCGATGTCAGGATAATGAGCCAATGGTTTTGTGTGAATAAAGCACACACTTAAGACCATCATGTAGATATGTCTTTTAGAACCATGGAATACCTGAATAGTCTAGTCAATGGATGGGAAGAGCCACTTACCTCAAAATGATGCATTCAAGGAGTCTGAGTGGTTCAGCGTAGACTTAGCTTCCCTGTGTCACTTGTAGTGCACATAAAATCCAAATGTTGTTAGAATTTAGCATCATAATAATCATAAACTATTGGAATTGCTAATAGTTTCGGTTTCAACTCAATGTCTCGATGACCAAGGTGAGAATGCCAAGTTCATCATGTACAAGACATTTTGGAAAACTATCTTGTAAGCAACATGTGCTATGAGTTTTGTAGTATGTGTAGTACAATCCTGATGATACATAGAGAATGTGCTTGATATATCCGTTACATATGGTAAAGAGGAGATATTCCTCTTTGTTGTCATCATAAGTTTCACTATGGAAACTATTTTGATGGATATCTCTATAGTTTAGTATGGTACGAGTTGATCCAGACACGATAAAATCTGGAATACATCTCAATACTCAACAGAAAAATACTTCTAATGTAGTGAATAATAATGATGTTGCAAACTTGATGTTCAAGTGAAAAACTTGAATTGTATAGACCTCAAATTAAAATGAGATGATGTTGTATCAAGTTGCAAGATAATTCAACAAGGTGAATTAATAATATTCGAGAGAAAATTGATCTCAATCGCAATGAGATTGTTTTGCGAGAAAATAATAATTCTCAATCGCAAATCTCCATTGTTGTGTGAGAAAACTTAATATCAATCGCGAAAAACATGTTCTATAGAATTTGATATGTGGTAAACACATTGAACATGTCAAGTATCAACATACACATATTTCTGGAATTATAAAATTCAACAGAAAATAGGCTAAATGCAGATCTATATAGTCTTATTTGCAATTTATTGTAAGCCTACCAGCTTAACAGATAAGTGCAATGACTTACTGGGGAATTTGCGGAGCATTTCGTAAATAACATAAAAGTTAAGGGTTAAGACGAAACATGATGAAGAGATAAGGTTCTCTATCGCTTCATGTGGTCTTGCATACGAATCAATGGATTCGTCTAGCTTTGCTCTTTTCGACAAAGGGCGCTTTTATTAGCTCATAATGTAGCATCAAGTGGATACAGAGCATAATGAGCGACACCCGGCCTCTGCATAGCTAAGATGCACACAGCCTTAACGAAGAGTCTAGCAAAGTATGCATAAAAAATGACAAGTTGGCAACAGTAAAGTCATATGAGTCCAAAACTATTCCAATGTCGACGGAGAAGGTGGACCGATCCGGAGATTATGTTGCCACCCATGTTGGGTAAAAACCTCCCTGGCCACCCGCTCCAACCGCATACACACCGTCTTGAACAGCGATTGATACTCCGTTCGCTGTAACGTAGACCACATACGAAGCCAGTGCGTACAACGGTAAATAACCTGCATAGAAGAAGAGGTTTTGCCATTAAAAACACAATCGTTTCTACATAGCCAAAGCGACCATAATAAGGCAAACGCTCCCACCCGTATTAGCGTACTAAAAGTATTTGGTATTCCATCAAGCCAGTGACAATATATATTGGCAACACTTGTTGGTGGATACAAATTGGACGCTATTTGGATGACTGACCATATAGAACGCGCGAACTTGCACTGAAAGAAGAGGTGTTTAATTGTCTCGTCATGAGTACAAAAGCTACACTTCTTACTTCCTTGCCAGTTGCGTCGAGCGAGGTTGTCTTTTGTTAGCACAACTCCTCTCCGAAGATACCACATGAAAATCTTATTTTTTAGTGGCATCTTTGATTTCCATATTAGTTTATTATTATTCAATGGAGCCTCTGAGTGCGAGAGTGCACGGTACATAGAGTCAACTGTGTAGGACCCAGATGTAGTGAGATTCAAACGAAACGCATCCCTCCCTTGTGTCAAGTTAACCGAATCCAAACGGGATAGAAGATGTTGCCATGACGCAAGGCGGAGGCCAATCAAATCCCTCCTAAATGATACATTTGGCGGGGAGGAGCTGAGCACGTGTGGAAGAGTATCATTCTTATCGCATACAATTCGGTACAAGGCCGGATACTGTTCCTGAAGAGTGGTGTTTCCTAGCCACCTGTCCTCCCAAAAACGTATCTCGGAGCCGTCCTTTATCGCGAATGATCCAAAGCGGAATAGATGTTTCTTTACCGCCATCGGACCAGACCAAAAATGTGAGTCACCAGGTTTCCAATACACCTGGGACAATGCTTTTTGGCCTAGATACTTATTGCGCAACAGGGTTTGCCAAACACCATCCTCGGTAAGTAGCTTGAACAACCATTTACTGAGCAAGGCATCATTCTTAACCTGGAGGTCCTGAACACCTAAACCTCCCTGGTCTTTTGGTCGACAAACCACACTCCATATGGTTAGCCTATACTTTTTATTTTCACTATCTCCTTGCCAAAAGAATCTGGATCTGAAGTAATCCAGTCTTTGCAGAACCCCTTTGGGAATTTGAAAAAATGAGAGCATGTAGAGAACCATGTTTGTGAGAACAGAATTGATCAAAACTAGTCGCCCTCCAACGGAGAGCAACTTGCCTTTCCAGCTGCTCAACCGTTTCTCCAATCGCTCTTCAACATGTTTCCACTCCGCATTAGTGAGACGCCAATAATGAATCAGAATTCCCAAATATTTAATCGGGAATTGGCCTTGTGCACAACCGAACAAGTCAGCATATTGTGCAGCTGCCTCCTTGGCTTCTCCGAAACAGAACAATTCACTTTTATGGAAGTTAATTTTCAGACCTGACATTTGCTCAAAAGCTGAAAGCAATAGTTTCATATTTTTAGCCTTATCTAGGTCATGTTCCATAAAAAGAATTGTATCATCGGCATATTGCAAGATAGAGAGTCCGCCATCCACAAGATGTGGCACTACTCCTGCAATTTGACCCTCTTGTTTGGCGCGTTTGATCAAAGTAGCCAACATGTCAGCGACAATGTTAAATAACATTGGAGACACTGGGTCACCCTGTCGTAATCCCTTTTTCGTCTGGAAGTAATGACCTACATCATCATTGACTTTTATAGCCACACTACCTCTAGTAATGAAATTTTGGACCCAGTTGCGCCATTTATCTGAGAAACCTTTCATTCTTAGGGTCTGTTGGAGAAATGACCATTTGACTTTGTCGTATGCCTTTTCAAAGTCAATTTTAAATACTACTCCACTCATGTTCTTCCGGTGCATCTCATGGACGGTCTCATGAAGGATTACTACTCCATCGAGTATATTTCGTCCTTGCATGAAAGCCGTTTGGTATGGCTGAACAACATGATCGGTGACCGCGTTGAGCCTATTAGTCGCAACTTTGGTGAAGATTTTGAAGCTTACATTAAGGAGGCAGATCGGTCTGAACTGTTGAATCTGTTCAGCCGCCTTAGTCTTTGGCAACAAAACAATCTCGCCAAAATTAAGCCTAGATAGGTCTAGTTGGCCGGCATGAAAAAAATTGAACAACTCCATTAGGCCAGTCTTGATGACATCCCAGAAGTTCTGATAGAACTCCGCGGGGAAACCATCAGGGCCTGGAGCTTTGTTATGTTCCATTTGGAACACCGCAGCTCGCACCTCCTCTTCAGAGAAAGGTGCCGTCAGGATGTCATTCTCTTCTTCTGTGACTTGTGGAATGTCATCTATTCGGGTCTCATCTAGAGTGAAGTTCCCTTCCTCTGGAGCCCCAAACAGACACTTGTAGTATTTGGTTATATAACGCTTGAGCTCCGCCTGACCCTCGATCTGTCCCTCATCCTGTTGGAGGCTAAAGATACACTTCTTCCTATGCCGCCCATTGGCGACCATTTGGAAATATCGTGTATTGTTGTCTCCCTCCAAAATGAATTGGGCACCTGATCTTCGATACCACTTGATTTCCTCTTCTCGCAATAGACGTGCAATTTGCTCATTGGATTGATTTTTCATATCAATCTCCTGTTGAGACAAAATGCGAGTCTCTGCTATTTTGTCAAGGTCATCTATAATAGTGGAAAGGCGTTGCTTTTCTTTTTTATATATACCACTTGTGTGTTTGGCCCATCCAGTTAGGAACCGCCTCATGGCTCGAATTTTGAAGTTCCATCTTTGAATCGGTGTGCGACCAACGGAAGGCCTCTCCCATAAATTCTTAACTATATCCGCAAAACCATCCCGATGTAACCATCCCAATTCAAATTTGAATGGACGGCGAACAGTGGGAGAGCTAGTAAAGTTAAAATCAAGAATGATGGGTGCATGGTCCGAAAGTGACTCAATACGCTCTAGGGCACGCACTGTTACCATAGGGAATTTTAATTCCCATTCGGTATCCATGAGTACCCGATCGAGCTTCTCGTATGTCAGCACTGGACGGTTGTTGGCCCAAGTGAACTTTCGCCCCGACATACTAGCTTCTCGAAGATTCAAATTGTCAATTACAGCGTTGAATAAGAAAGGCCAGTGTGTGTCAAAACGATCATTATTTTTCTCTTCCTGGTATCTAAGGATATTGAAGTCACCTCCAATAAGCATTGGATGGGGGTTATCCTTAGCCAAGTTCACCAATTCCCGAAGGAAAGCGGATTTATTCTCATCTTGGGCAGCCCCATAGACTGCGACCAGGCTCCATGTATAATTGTCAGCTCTATTTCGTAGGTAGAATTTGATGTGAAATTCACCAACCAAAAAAGCTAACAAGTCCATGGTTGTGGTCTGTATCCCAAGTAAGATTCCTCCGGACCTTCCACGTGGTGGTAAGCAATGCCATGTATATTCCAAACCACCTGATAGGTGATCAAAGACATGTGCACGAAAGTCACATTTACCAGCCTCGGAAATTGCCACAAAATCTAACCCATGGTCACGCACACAGTCACCGACGTGTTTATGTTTATCCAAGTCTGAAAGACCTCTGCTATTCCAAAACATGCCTCTCATATGAAAACTCGGGTCAGGGTGGATACCTTCGCCTTCTTGGGCGGTTTTTGTTTCTTTTTTGAGGAGTGGGATTTTGATTTACGCGAGGACGCAGTGAAGTCACAAAACATGGTCCCAAGTCGTGCGTCATCTAATCCGACCTCAGTTACCGCACCAACCAAGTGGGAGAGAAGCGGACCGTCATAAGCAGCCGTCGGTTCCTCCTCCTCGGTTTCGGGGTATGGTATGGGGCTCGAACACTTTGGAGAAACCTTTAATCGGTCTATCTCCATGTGTTTAAGCACCCCCACCGAAATGCACACATCATTATCATTTTTTCCAATTTTAATTCCAACGTTATTTAAACTAGAGGAAATACGAGAATCAGAAAAAGAAAGAAATGATTTATTGCAAGGTGTACCTGTAGGAGGGTCGAGGTTACGCTCCGCCTGACGCCGCATCGCCTTGGAGAGGGAGCACTCATCAGTGGCCGAGGACCCATCAGCAGAGGTGAAGTGACGACCACTGCGCCGTAACAGAGTATCCGTCAGCTCGGTTGGAGTAGAATGGAGCACCGACTGCGGCGTTGGAGAAGACGGAGGCGATCCCAACAGTGCAGCAGCTCCTGGCTCCATTAGAACGTCAGCAACGGGTGACGAGGATAGCTCCATGCTGCGCCCCGTGGCTGGACCAAGTGTCACCGCAGCAGCCAGATGACAGCTCGGCGCGCTCTGTAGCGAGGGTGACGACGCAGGTGATTGCAGAACCTTTGCCTGAGCAGTCATGGGTTGTACTGGGCGTCCATCGCCGGTAGTTGTTGACGAGCCTAGCTCACCGACAGCGGGCTCCTGTAGCGTCGGTTGCACAGAGCCCTGCAACCCCACGGGCGAGTTCTTGTTGGCTGAAGCATCCATGCAAGTATCAGTACGTACACATGCAGCTACAGTTGCACCCATGCAAGCATGCACTTCCGTGCGTGGAGATTCCACGGCCGCCACTCGCGGCGTCCTGAGCAAAGGCAGCTCATTCTGCAGAAGAGGTTGGTGCAGCGGTTTACCAAGGTTGATGGATACCGGGGGCGGCGCCGGCAACGACGACGGCGAAGTGTAACCTGCAGCAATCTCGCCAAGCATGTTCGAAGGCCCTGTAGTGTGCTGCAGTTCAGACAACAGCGCGGCGAGAGATACAGTCAGCATAGGAACTGGAGTGCTCGAGCTCGAGTTCGGAGGAGGATTCACACTCGCAGAGTTTCCTTTCTTTGCTTTTTTTCTAACATCACCATCGTTAATTTCATCATCACGACCATGACCTTTATCTGGGCCATCATCATGTTGCTTCCAAATTAGAGGTATGAAATCTGCATCTGGAATATAGTCAGGCCTTCTTTGGTTTAGAGGAATTTTATAGGAATTCTAGAGGATAGGATTTTTATAGGATTTTTTTCCTTTAGAGCCCTTTGGTTCATAGGAATGGATTCCTATTCCTACATAGGATTGGTTCTTATCCTCCACATTTCATAGGAAAATAAAAAAGAGCCTAGACTCAATGGAAAAATTCCTTTGGTGTCAACCAAATGACATCTTGTTTTCTATTCCTACTCATAGGATTTGAGATACATGTCATCTCATTTCCTACAAAATTCCTATTCCTATGATAATCCTATCCTATGAAACAAAAGAGGCCTCATCCTTTTCAACCTGGTAACAAAAGTTATACCCATCAAGCTTGACAAATGCCTCTGCGGTTATGGAATCTCCTCCCAAGTCATTATTATAGGTGAATATATCCAAAGAGCGCACAGCAACCTGAATGCGTATAATACCATGACGACGTAGGGCATAAAGATCAACATCTTGAGTTGCTCCAATGACCGATCCAACAGCCCAAAGCCCGAGGAAATGTCGTAGTGAATGAGGAACGCCGTAAACGTGCACCCAAACAGTCTCCAGAGAAACATAAGATGGGACATCTTCAACTTTCCATTCTTTAAAAGAAATTTCAACACCATGCGACTTGACTCGAACCTCTAGGTCAGCCATTCGGCGAAGATCGTCAAAGGAGGGGAATGACACCAAAAAGGCATCCTTGCCATGCGGAATAGCCTCCCACTTCCACTGAGTCTGAGTCCGAACGATCCTAGCAATCTCAGCTTCAAGCACCACTGCAGGTAGCTCCCCACCGGAAACTGTGACTAAGGCAATTGGCGATGCCGATGGAGAAGTGTTGATGTCCTTGCACACGTGCTCTGGGATCTGGATGAACATGGAAGCATTAGATCCTTGTCCACAAAAGATGCCGATGGCCGTGGCTGCTTCAGAACGGGACAACGAAACATAGCGTGCTTGAAATTGTTGCAGATGTAGCAAAAGTGCACCACGGTACAATCTCTGGACATATGATCATTAGACCGGCATTTGAAACAGTGCATCTTTTCTTTCTTGGTTTTAGGCACATTGGCAGAGGCTTCGTCCTGTTGAGCGGCAATCGTGCCGTCAGACTCGGCCAATGGTGGCATGGCGTGGGAGACGGCCAAGTTTGCGGCAACTGGGGGCGCCTGAGGTGTTGGTGTTGTATGTGCGTATGGCCGACGCCCGTTCTTCTTTTTCTTCTTCTTCTTCTTCTTCTTCTTTCCTCCATGCTTCAATGGTCCGCCAGTACCAAAAGCAAAGCCTTGCCCGCTCGTTTGTGAGGGGCCCGAACAGGGGCCAGCGGCCTGTTGACCAGCACCAGCACTGGTGGAGCCAGCTTGGTAGTGTTGTTGCCTGGCCGGAGCGCCAAACCTAGGGGGTCCAGCCGCCGGACCAAACCCAGCGAAAGGAGCAGCCAGGGTCGAGGCGCCGATGGAGTTTGTTGTAGCAGGTGCCTTAATGGTGTTGGAGGCGAGGCCGGACGTCGAAGGGTGCTGCGGCGCCCCAGCCATCGGAGCCGGCGAGGAGATGCGCAGCGCGTCGATGTAGGAACGACGTGAGGTGATTGTGGGCGATGCGAAGGAACGAATAGGGTTCGCAAGTCGTGCCCAGCACCTAACCACACCCGGTCTACGGCTGAGATCGGCTTGACGCAGTGGACGTCCATGATTCGCTTGCAAGGCTGGCCCATCAGACAGTGGCGGTGTCGATGGATCGACCGCGATGGCTGCGACTTCCTCGGCCGCCGTTACGCGAGCAGTAACTGTAGGAGACGACCTGTCCGGTGCCTGAACCGCGGTCGTAGAGGACGTCGACGCCGGCAGAAACGCTGCGAGGGCCACCGGCGGCGTCACCCGAGGATGCGGCAGTGGCCCATGCCATGGCCGGATTCGAACGCCCTTCGGCTGCGCCCGAACTGAAGGAGCCGTCGAGTTTGCCAGCACTTTCTCCGGCGACGTCGCGCCCCTCGGGGAGGAGCGACCACTTGGAGACGCCGCTGGTACTTCACGATCGCTGCACACGGGCCCGGCGTCCATACGATCTGGCGAAGACCTGCGAACATCATCCTAAAGCACATCAGCTGAAACAGAACTAGGCCTCACCTGCAGGGAAGAGGATGTCGATGGCGAGCCCCGTTCCCAGACGCGTGATGCCGGCGTGGGGTACCCAATGTCCGTCCAGAACTCCTGAGCAATCTCCTCTTTCGTTTTCTTCCTCTTAGACTTGACAGCGGACCAACAGCCGCCCTCGTCTGCAACCCCGCCGCCGGTGAGAACCACGTCAGCCATGTGAGACGCCAAGCTGGGCACCTCCCCAACCTCAGCATGCTCCTCCTCCTCGACAGGCAAAGCCCCGAACCATGATCCAGTACAAGTCGACAGGGAGAGAACTCTAGGCGACAGATCTCCCGGCGCTAGGGTGAGCCGCCTCTGATCCGGGAACACGCGGTGACCAACGCGCACAACGCAGTCGAGCAGGACCATATCGGTGCCCAACGAGACCCATTCCCCATCACGAAGAAGCCTTCCTTCCTCGATCTTGCCGTCCGCATTTCTCAGGAAGAGGAAGTTATGGGGGCGGTCGGGGAAAAGAGATCCGGGACGCCAATCCTGCCTTCCGTCGAGGAATGCCGAAGAGAACGTCGCCGTCCACCTCAGCGAAGGCGGCGCCTCCGGTGGTCTAGGCATGGCGCCTCCACCCGCCGATGCCTACCGCCGGCTCTTACTACCCTCCGCTGGGGACACGGCACCGCGAGGAAGGGGCGAGTTCGCCGTACTTCCATCGGTGTCTAGCTTTGCTCTAGCAGCCACGCCGTCGAATCCGTTGTGGGAGAGGTCGTGACGGCGAGCAGCCACGCCAGCACTTACAGGGGTGCCCCACTCGGGCCGGCCACTGTGGTTATGTGCAGAGGCTCGGACAGTCGATCGCCGCGGACGCGCGTTCGAGGGCCGGGGAGCCTTGCCTGACGTCACCGCCTTGCTTCAGCACCAGGGTGAACCATGCATCGCGCAGCCGCCGTGCGGAGGGGTGCCGACCGCTGCGCTATGAGCGGCCATGGCGTGTGGAGATGGGCCGGGCGCTGCCGCAAGCTGGGCATCGTTGGCTGTAAGCCACCGCCGTCGCCTCTGCCGTTGGCGAGAAGCCGCGATTCTGGCCCGGGGGAAGCAGCGATGGAACGCCGTGCGCCGCCGCACTGCTGCTATTGTGCGTAGGCACACCATAACTGAGGGCCATGACGACGTTGAGGCTCAAGGCCGGCGTCGCAGAGGAGGGCACCGTGCGCCGGGGCTATTTCGCCGGCTCTGTTTAAGGAGAAGAAGGGAAGAAGGGGGCTGACGCGGCTCGCCGCGGTCGGAGAAACCGGGCCGTGGTCACATCCGTCACGCCGCCCGCCTCCCGTGATGCAGTCGCGTCCAGCCGCTGCCACCACATTAGGGAGTGAGGCCGCGACGCCACGCGCGTGCCTGCGCTCGCTGCCGGTCGAGAAGATGCACACCGCCGTGTTGCTACACTCGCCTTGCCGGCAGGAGGGAGCGCTTTTGCCCGTTCGTTCTCTCCTTCTCGTCGGAATTGCTCTCGCAGGAGAGCAGTGCTGATAACCTGTTAAATGTAATCGAGAGACAAGTGATAGAGAGAATCAAGTCCGTCTTTATTGATAGATGATGTGAGTTTATATACAATCTCAACAGGTGTCTCTAAAGGAGGCGACTATTCCTGAAAGGTTGGCTCCAAAGGTTGCAACACTTCAGGGAAAAAGCCGCTCCATCGGTTAGAACTGCTCGTGCGGGAAGAGTGGGGATTATCCCATATTTAATGGTGGGTTAATTATTCTTAACAATATGAGCATCTTTCCCCTAAAAAAACAATATGAGCATCTAAAGAACACACATGGCTAGGATTTCATGTGTGACTAAGACATGTTGATAATGGTGTCGCCATGGACAACCACGAACTCCCAACCGCACTCGACCTTCCGACCATGGCGAAGAGACAAATAAGAGAGAGCAATTGATGAGATCAAGGGGATTGACAACCCTTTTGTCTTTGTTGGGTGCAAGCATTTGCTTTTTGTGTGTATTGGAACCGTTCACGTTGTTTCTGTGTTTGACATGAGAAAAATATCTAGGACTCCGGGAGAAGGGAAGGGGAGCGTATTTCTCTCTTGCGCCGGGAAAGGGAAAAGAAAATATGTGGGCGTGCCAGTGTACCGTAGTACACAAAGAAAAAGGTACGGAAAACAAGTATTTCATTAATCACAGTGGAGAAATAAAATTACAAGATCCCGTAAAGAAAACAAATGCGCTCCGTGGCCTACTAGTGTGGCTAGCCTGACTGTGGCGATTGCGGTCTCTTGGTTCCCGGGGCCTCGGAAGGCTCCCGGTTAATTACTCCCACGGGTTGCTCCGCGGGATACCTCCGATTAAGTTGTGTGGTCATCTTCGTCGTCTTCGCTTGGCGTTCTTCATGCATGATGATGATGTGTGTGTGGGCGGCGGCAGAGCCCGTGTCCTTGTCAGTACACGCGTCGTATGTAGCATGGCCTTAGCGGTGGCCGCGCCTGCCCTCGCCGTCGTGCCTCGTCGGTCTTGGCAGCGTTGGAGTAGTTGGTGTTGGGGTAGCATGGGTCGCGCTCGGCTTAGACTTCTCGACGACCGGTTATTTCATCGGGGTGTTCAAGGGGCTACGCCTTGCGGGAGTAATGTTTTGGGAAGACCGGCGTCAATGTAAAAACTAACGCGCGCTCACATTGGCGTGGTTGGCACCTCATCTCGGCTAGACGCCAAGTATTTGGCGGTCCGCCAAGGCAAAGGTGCTGCCTCACGGGGCCGTGGAAAGTGGCGTCGTAGAGGCCGCGTCACCTTGGGCTGGTGCTACGTGAAAGAGTGACCTGTGCGCCGGCGACGCCATGGATCTGTACGTCAAGGACCTATTCGTCACGTTGGGTGCGCCTCTCGAAGGAGGGACTGGTCTTGTACCGCGTCGTTGCAAACTCTGGTTTGGACAAAGATCTGTACGCCATGAAGGGAGAAGCGAGTCTCGGGCTACGTTTGCAAGCGAGCTCCGGTTCCGCCACACCGTCTCCTCCAAGAACGTGGTGCAAAACCTGTTCGCCATTGACCTATCTGTCGGGGACGTGCACCTCATAAAGGAGGGACCAATCATGGGCCGCGTCGCTGTAGACACTGGTTCCATTGAGAATCTGTACGCCATGAAGGGAAAGGCGGGTCTTGGGCTGCGTCGTCAGCGAGCTCCGGTTTTGCCAGGTCGTCTCCTTCAAGAGCATGATGCAAAACCTGTACACTTGTGTCTCCTTCGCCATGAACCTGTTCATCGTGGCCCTGTTCGTCGCAATCTGTGCGTCGCGACCTATACACCATGTGCTATTCGCCGAGTGCCATGAAGGCCGCCATGGTAGAGCGCCGGGGCTAGCAGTTGGGCTGCGTCCGACTGCTCCCTGAGTAATCTTCAGCCAAAACATGACACCTGAAAATGAAGGGCTTGGCATAGACAAACTCCGGCGGTGTCGGTGCAGTTATCTGGTCCGGTGAAGTCGATTTTGGCGGCAGCGACGCAATCGTACGAGCGTCGTCTCCGATGACCGGCACGTACTCTCCATGCAGCGGATGCATGCCGATTGCGTTCATCCGTCGATGTGATATGGTCTTCTCCCGTCTGGATGGCTCTCCGGCCGTGCGTTGTGAATGGATGGATCTCCCGATGGATGAATGTGTGCGTTGTAAAGGGCAGCGGCCTTGTGGCGTCTACACGTGTGTGCGTCTCGCATGATCTTGTCGATGCTGCCGCTAGGGCGCATCTCCTCTTGGTCTTCTGTCCCTCGGCTCCCTCCGTCCTCCTCCTTCCGGCTGTTCTTCTTGTGTAGCACCTGACAAATGAAAGACATAGACACATAGTAATATGTAGAAGTAGTCAGTGGAGCTTGGTCTGCTCCGGTTTCTTCATCTCCTCCTCCTGTGTCTGCATGCTCGCCATGGGCAGACCGCCGGCTTGCCATCGTCGCCTCCTAGGCGTTCCTTCTGGATTCCTCCCGGTGCCTCCTGGTGCGAGGCCTCCGCTTCTGGATGATGTCACCTGCGCCGTCGCCTCCTGGCTCGGTGTCTTCTCTTTGGCCGCCTGCTAGACGAAAGCATACATATAGATTAAAAGAAGTTAGTCAGCAGGGTATGCATTGCTGCCCGTTCTTCATCTTGTTCAGGTGCTTGCTTGCTTTGAGCGTGTCCAACTTCAGATCGTTGGCAACGCACTCCCGTCGCCATCGTCGCCGTGGCGTGTTCTTCTTCTCTGCCGCCACGACGCCTCCAACACGGCGCTGCTGCGAGCAGCTCACGGCAGCGCACACGCAGTACATGCCTTGCGAGTCGACACCGTTGCAGTCGGCTCGTCAGCAAACTCGGGACGAAGCCAGCGCCACCGCCGGCGCGGGGCGCGTCTCCTCTTGGCCGCGTCCGCTGCGTGCCGTCTCGCGTCCCCCTGGTCGTGCCTCTGGTTTCCTGGCGTCCCGGGCGCACGCGCCGTGCGCGCTGCCGCGGGAGCCTCCTCTTCTCTATTGTTTGTGCCCTTTTTTCTTCTTCTTGGGTGTTTGTTGCTTGGATTCCTCTTGATGCGATCTGGTGTTTCAAAAAAAGAAAAGGAACGAGCCACTGAAGAGAAAAGCACACGCCGTACGTGCCTTTGCATGCATGTGCCATGCAATTCAAGACGAGCTAGCTTGACTACACGCAACGGCCTCGTATGTGTTGCCGTTGCCGTCGTCGAGCTCGGAGAGGTGTCTCTGCCGCCGCGGACGCCGCATCCTCTTGCCGGTCTTCTCGCGCGTGTACTTGCACCGCAGCGAGCGAGCCGCCGCCGTGGGCGCGTCTGTCTCGGCTGGCTGCCATCTCCGTCTCGACCTTCTGGATGCTGCCGCTAGGGCGCATCTCCTCTCTTGGTCTTGTCTCCCATAGCACCTGCTAGATGAAAGATATATAGTATAACAAATAAAATTAACCAGCGGGGCTTGGTCTGCTCCCATTTCTTCATCTCCTCATGCGCCTGCATGCTCGCCATGGTCAGGCCGCCGTCATGGCCGGCGTCTCTTCCTGCCCGGCGCCGTCGCCTCTTGGGTTGCTATCCCTCCCGGTGCCTCCTGGTGCGTGCGTGAGGCGTGGTCTCTCTCCCGTTTCCGAGGAACCTGCTAAGGAAATGAAAAAAAGAGAGTTGCTGCATGTGCATGCATCTCGAGCCCGGTATGCTCGTCCTGTACGACGCGCCCTGTAGCATATCGCCGCCACGGACGAGTCTCCCACGTGTGCTTGCGCCTCTCTCTCGGCTGGGTGCCCCTTGGCGCACGCGCGGCCGCAAGGGCGCGCCCTCCGATCTCCTCGACGATGCCACCAGGGCGCGTCTCCACCTTGTCTTCTTTCCGGATGTTTGTGTGTGCAGGACTCCGCCTCCTTCTTCCGGTTGTTCTCGTGTAGAACCTGATGGATGGAAGACATAGTAACAAATAGAATTAGTCAACGGGGTTTGGTCTGCTCCCGTTTCTTCATCTCCTCCGACGCCTGCATGCTCGCCGTGGGCAGACCGCCGCCGTCGCCGGCGTCTTTTCCTCCTCAGCCATCACATCTGGTGTATGGTTTGCGACAGCGCGGCTGCGGGCGCGCCGTCGCCTCCTGGGGCGTTCCTGGTGCCTCCTGGGGCGAGGACTCCCCCTGTGAATGGCCTTGTGCCCGTGTATTTATAGGTGGTCGCGCTGGACGCGTAGCTAGGGCCACGGCCGTTCGGCTGTTGCCGATTTCCTTGGAATGGATATGCACTCTTTGACTGTTTTTCTTGACGTGCAGTCCTGCAAAACAAAGTACTACCAAACGTGCGACTCTCCGGCCGCCTTGCAAGTTCATCAATTTGTATTTTACCTTCAACAGGTTATACGGGTATTCGGGTATGTACCATGCTTGCCGACCGGTACATGGGTATTTGTAGAGATGCGTATTTATATGTGCCGGCCGTCGCGGCCGCAGCTTATACGCAGGATATGCATTGTACTGCTCCTGTATGCATTGTGCTCCTAGATGTGCCAGTCGCCACTATACCAGGTCTTCGATGCATGCATGTACGTAGGCGATTTTTGCCGCGCACCACGTACAAGGCTAATCAAGAGATCAGCCATGTATGCATTAGTCCATGTGTGCACATTCACTCTTTTGTGGGTATCCTGCACTAATAATAAAAACCTTGTACAAATAATAAATCAGTCAAATGGGTTAGTCATGTAAAAGCGAGAAAAGCAAATTATGGGATGATTCTTTTTTTACTACGAAAAGTATTTGACTTTTCTGCTTTGGTACAAAATCGCATCGAACATTGTGTGTCGTCCCTTTCTGATTAAATAAACCTTAATTCTTAACCGAGAGAAATACCATCTGCTACTATACTACTTCACCCTTCCTCTTCAGTGAAACCCAACAACTCTATAAAGAGTAGCATCGGGATAAGTTGGATACACAAATATTGAACATGACATCACACGAGGGAATCAAATGATTCTAGTTTGTGAAATGGTAGGAAATATGCCAAAGGATACATTTCAATCCAATCGAACTTCCTCTTAATATTTTGATCCAACTTTGTGCCTACTCGACTTCGAGCTTTTTCCTATCATTCTAGGGGAGTGCTTCGGTACACCCCCCCCTAAAACGTATAATGGGTAGTATGGTAATTTAACATCACGTATAGGAATACCCACCCGACGCCGTACGTCGCGCGTGATGTCGTACGCCCGCCCGCGTATGCCGCACCCGTCGTTGTACGCCCGCCCGCCCGCATACCCGCACCCGTCGCCGTACGCCCTCACGTCTCGACGTTGGCGTCGACAGTTGTTGGAGGAAAAAAAAACACGGTAGCCGCCGACGCCCGCCGTCGAAACCCTGAACCCTAACACATCCACGCCGTCTGCACGAAGTCGCCGTCGCCCGAGTCGCCGCCCAAACAGGCGCCGCGCGTGCCCCGGCGCCTTTACCGCTGCCGGCGCGCGTGCCCGCCGCCGCATTCCATTCCCGTCGCCCAGATGGCCGCCCACCCGCGATCTACGTCGCCGCCTCCCTCCGCGCACTACGCCTACCACGACCAGCCATCGTCCTCACGCCGTCGACACCTGCCTCCGCCGGCCAACAACGTCACGCTGTCATCACGTTCGTCATCGGAGGAAATGGATCCGGCTGAAATCCTCGCCGCCGTGCAAGAGGTTGGTTTGAGACATTGTTGTGGTTGATAAGATAGTTGTTTTAGGGATGATGTTACACGGCGTTTGATTCATCGTACATTTTTTTAACTATATATAGTTAGAGGAGGAGGGAGATTATGATGGCGATGATTACGGCGAGGACAACGAAACCTCGTCACGGAATATGGATGAACCTCATGAGGAGAACTACATGAGTTTGGATGAATCTTATAGTGGCAATGTAAGTGTGATCAATGTTGATAAAACAATAAATATGAGGGGGTAAATATGATAGACCGCACGGAAAATTTAATATTTTTTTGCACGATGCACCGACATGGCGATGATGATGATGATATGGATATAGATAATTCATTTGCTGAAAGTGCACTCCGGGTATGTTATTAATAAAATCAGAGAAGAAATGACATAATAACCATATGAGCGCTTACATGTTTTTCTTTGCAATGCGCGCATATGGACGAGGACGGGGACTTTGTGAGGAATATTGTGGACGATGAAAGTGACAAATCGCACGTTGATGCATCTCATGATGACAGCTCCAGCAAAGTAAGTTTTGAAACTTACATCACTACAGTACATTTTAAAATTATAACTGACTGACATAAATGGTTTAATGCATTAATTTACAGGGAGATGTAGATGGTACAAGCGGGAATGATGAGCATGTTGGTGATGATCTGTTTAATTTTGACATCAGATTTGATGAATATCAGCAAGAATCATTGGACATGCATTGGAAGGTCATGAGGAAGACGTTCAAGTCATTAGGAGTGTTGGAAATATGCCCTAGAGGCAATAATAAAAGCATTATTATTATATTTCCTTGTTCATGATAATTGTCTTTATTCATGCTATAATTGTGTTATCCGGAAATCATAATACATGTGTGAATAACATACACCAACATGTCCCTAGTAAGCCTCTAGTTGACTAGCTCGTTGATCAACAGATAGTCATGGTTTCCTGACTATGGACATTGGATGTCATTGATAACGAGATCACATCATTAGGAGAATGATGTGATGGACAAGACCCAATCCTAAACATAGCATAAAGATCGTGTAGTTCGTTTGCTAGAGTTTTTCCAATGTCAAGTATCTTTTCCTTAGACCATGAGATCGTGTAACTCTCGGATACCGTAAGAGTGCTTTGGGTGTACCAAACGTCACAACATAACTGGGTGACTATAAAGGTATACTACGGGTATCTCCGAAAGTGTCTGTTGGGTTGACACGGATCAAGACTGGGATTTGTCACTCTGTATGACGGAGAGGTATCACTGGGCCCACTCGGTAATGCATCATCATAATGAGCTCAAAGTGACCAAGTGTCTGGTCACGGGATCATGCATTACGGTACGAGTAAAGTGACTTGCCGGTAACGAGATTGAACGAGGTATTGGGATACCGACGATCGAATCTCGGGCAAGTAACATACCGATTGACAAAGGGAATTGTATACGGGGTTGCTTGAATCCTCGACATCGTGGTTCATCCGATGAGATCATCGTGGAGCATGTGGGAGCCAACATGGGTATCCAGATCCCGCTGTTGGTTATTGACCGGAGAGTCATCTCGGTCATGTCTGCCTGTCTCCCGAACCCGTAGGGTCTACACACTTAAGGTTCGGTGATGCTAGGGTTGTAGGGATATGTATATGCAGTAACCCGAATGTTGTTCGGAGTCCCGGATGAGATCCCGGACGTCACGAGGAGTTCCGGAATGGTCCGGAGGTAAAGAATTATATATAGGAAGTGCTGTTTCGGCCATCGGGACAAGTTTCGGGGTTATCTGTATTGTACCGGGACCACCGGAGGGGTCCCGGGGGTCCACAGGGTGGGGCCACCTGCCCCGTGGGGGCCACATGGGCTGTAGGGGGCGCACCTTGGCCTACATGGGCCAAGGGCACCAGCCCCAAGGGCCCATGCGCCTAGGGTTTCCCAAAAGGGAAGAGTCCCACTTGTGGAAGGCACCCCTAGGTGCCTTGGGGGGGAGGGAAACCTCCCCTTGGCCGCCGCCCCCCTAGGAGATTGGATCTCCTAGGGCTGGCGCCCCCCCCCTTGGCCCTCCTATATATAGTGGGGGAGGGAGGGCTTTTCTCCCATGCCTTTGGTTGCCTCCCTCTCCCTCTCCAACACCTCCTCCTCCTCCATAGTGCTTGGCGAAGCCCTGACGGAGTTCTGCAGCTCCACCATCACCACGCTGTCGTGCTGCTGCTGGAGCCATCTTCCTCAACCTCTTCTTCCCTCTTGCTGGATCAAGAAGAAGGAGACGTTACGCTAACCGTACGTGTGTTGAACGCGGAGGTGCCGTCCGTTCGGCGCTAGGATCTCCGGTGATTTGGATCACGTCGTGTACGACTACTTCATCCATGTTCTTTGAACGCTTCCGCTCGCGATCTACAAAAGTATGTAGATGCATCCGATGACTCGTTGCTTGATGAACTCATAGATAGATCTTGGTGAAACCGTAGGAAATTTTTTGTTTTCTGCAACGTTCCCCAATAGTGGCATCATGAGCTAGGTCTATGCGTAGTTCTTCTTGCGTGAGTAGAACACAATTTGTTGTGGGCGTAGATGTTGTCAACTTTCTTGCCGCTACTAGTCTTATCTTGCTTCGATGGTATTGTGGGATGAAGCGGTCCGGACCAACCTTACACGTATGCTTACGTGAGACCGGTTCCACCGACTAACATGCACTAGTTGCATAAGGTGGTTGGCGGGTGTCTGTCTCTCCTACTTTAGTTGGAGCGGATTCGATGAAAAGGGTCCTTATGAAGGGTAAATAGAAGTTGACAAATCACGTTGTGGCTTTCACGTAGGTAAGAAAACGTTCTTGCTAGAACCCTACTTCAGCCACGTAAAACTTGCAACAACAATTAGAGGACGTCTAACTTGTTTTTGCAGCAAGTGCTTTGTGATATGATATGGCCAAAGTTGTGATGAATGATGAATGACATATATGTGATGTATGAGATGTTCATGCTATTGTAATAGGAATCATGACTTTCATGTCGATGAGTATGACAACCGGCAGGAGCCATAGGAGTTGTCTTTATTTTTGTATGACCTGTGTGTCATTGAGAAACGCCATGTAAATTACTTTACTTTATTGCTAAACACGTTAGCCATAGTAGTAGAAGTAATAGTTGGCGAGCAACTTCATGGAGACACGATGATGGAGATCATGATGATGGAGATCATGGTGTCAAGCCGGTGACAAGATGATCATGGAGCCCCAAGATGGAGATCAAAGGAGCTATGTGATATTGGCCATATCATGTCACTACTATTATTTGATTGCATGTGATGTTTATCATGTTTTGCATCTTGTTTACTTAGAACGACGGTAGTAAATAGGATGATCCCTCATAATAATTTCAAGAAAGTGTTCCCCCTAACTGTGCACCGTTGCGACAGTTCGTTGTTTCGAAGCATCACGTGATGATCGGGTGTGATAGATTCTAACGTTCACATACAACGGGTGTAAGACAGATTTACACATGCAAACACTTAGGTTGACTTGACGAGCCTAGCATGTGTATAGACATGGCCTCGGAACACAGAAGACCGAAAGGCCGAGCATGAATCGTATAGAAGATACGATCAACATGAAGATGTTCACCGACGTTGACTAGTCCGTCTCACGTGATGATCGGACACGGCCTAGTTGACTCGGATCATGTTATACTTAGATGACTAGAAGAGGGATGTCTATCTAAGTGGGAGTTCATAAATTAGATGAACTTAATTATCATGAACTTAGTCTGAAATCTTTACAATATGTCTTATAGATCAAATGGCCAACGTAGTCCTCAACTTCAACGCGTTCCTAGAGAAAACCAAGCTGAAAGACGATGGCAGCAACTACACGGACTGGGTCCGGAACCTGAGGATCATCCTCATAGCTGCCAAGAAAGATTATGTCCTACAAGCACCGCTAGGTGAAGCTCCCGTCCCACAGAACCAAGACGTTATGAACGCTTGGCAAACACGTGCTGATGACTACTCCCTCGTTCAGTGCGGCATGCTTTACAGTTTAGAGCAGGGGCTCCAAAAGCGTTTTGAGAGACATGGAGCATATGAGATGTTCGAAGAGCTGAAAATGGTTTTTCAAGCTCATGCCCGGGTCGAGAGATATGAAGTATCCGACAAATTCTTTAGCTGTAAGATGGAGGAAAATAGTTCTGTCACTGAGCACATACTCACTATGTCTGGGTTACATAACCGCTTGACTCAGCTGGGAGTTAATCTCCCGGATGATGCGGTCATTGACAGAATTCTCCAGTCGCTTCCACCAAGCTACAAGAGCTTTGTGATGAACTTCAATATGCAGGGGATGGAAAAGACCATTCCTGAGGTATTTGCAATGCTGAAATCAGCAGAGGTAGAAGTCAAGAAGGAACATCAAGTGTTGATGGTCAATAAAACCACTAAGTTCAAGAAGGGCAAGGGTAAAAAGAACTTCAAGAAGGACGGCAAGGGAGTTGCCGCGCCCGGTAAGCAAGCTGCCGGGAAGAAGCCAAAGAATGGACCCAAGCCCGAGACTGAGTGCTTTTATTGCAAGGGAAGCGGTCACTGGAAGCGGAACTGCCCCAAATACTTAGCGGACAAGAAGGCCGGCAAAACAAAAGGTATATGTGATATACATGTAATTGATGTGTACCTTACCAGTACTCGTAGTAGCTCTTGGGTATTTGATACCGGTGCAGTTGCTCACATTTGTAACTCAAAGCAGGAGCTGCGGAATAAGCGGAAACTGGCGAAGGACGAGGTGACGATGCACGTCGGGAATGGTTCCAAGGTCGATGTGATCGCCGTCGGCACGCTACCTCTTCATTTACCTACGGGATTAGTTTTAAACCTCAATAATTGTTATTTAGTACCAGCTTTGAGCATGAACATTGTATCAGGATCTCGTTTAATTCGAGATGGCTACTCATTTAAATCCGAGAATAATGGTTGTTCTATTTATATGAGAGATATGTTTTATGGTCATGCTCCTATGGTGAATGGTTTATTCTTAATGAATCTCGAGCATAATGCTACACATATTCATAGTGTGAGTACCAAAAGATGTAAGGTTGATAATGATAGTCCCACATACTTGTGGCACTGCCGCCTTGGTCACATAGGTGTCAAACGCATGAAGAAGCTCCATGCAGATGGACTTTTAGAGTCTCTTGATTATGAATCATTTGACACATGTGAACCATGCCTCATGGGTAAAATGACCAAGACTCTGTTCTCAGGAACAATGGAGCAAGCAACCAACCTATTGGAAATCATACATACTGATGTGTGCGGTCCAATGAGCGTTGAGGCTCGCGGTGGCTATCGTTATGTTCTCACCCTCACTGATGATTTGAGTAGATATGGGTATGTCTACTTAATGAAACACAAGTATGAAACCTTTGAAAAGTTTAAGGAATTTCAAAGTGAGGTTGAGAATCAACGTGACAGGAAAATCAAGTTTCTACGATCAGATCATGGAGGAGAATACTTGAGTCATGAATTTGGCACACACTTAAGAAAATGTGGAATAGTTTCACAACTCACGCCGCCTGGAACACCTCAGCGTAACGGTGTGTCCGAACGTCGTAATCGCACTCTATTAGATATGGTACGATCTATGATGTCTCTTACCGATTTACCACTATCTTTTTGGGGCTATGCTTTAGAGACTGCCACATTCACTTTAAATAGGGCTCCGTCGAAATCCGTTGAGACGACACCATTTGAATTATGGTTTGGGAAGAAACCTAAGCTGTCGTTTCTAAAAGTTTGGGGATGCGATGCTTATGTCAAGAAACTTTAACCTGAAAAGCTCGAACCCAAGTCGGAAAAATGCGTCTTCATAGGATACCCTAAAGAAACTGTTGGGTATACCTTCTACCTCAGATCCGAAGGCAAGATCTTTGTTGCCAGGAATGGATGCTTTCTAGAGAAGGAGTTTCTCTCGAAAGAAGTAAGTGGGAGGAAAGTAGAACTTGATGAAGTGTTACCTCTTGAACCGGAATGGCGCAACTCAAGAAAATGTTCCTGGGGTGCCTGCACCGACTAGAGAGGAAGTTAATGATGATGATTATGAAACTTCAGATCAAGTTGCTACTGAACTTTGAAGGTCCACAAGGACACGTTCCGCACCAGAGTGGTACGGCAACCCTGTCTTGGAAATCATGTTGTTAGACAACAGTGAACCTTCGAACTAGAAGAAGCGATGCGGGCTCGGATTCCGACAAATGGCTAGAAGCCATGAAATCCGAGATAGGATCCATGTATGAAAACGAAGTATGGACTTTGACTGACTTGCCCGTTGAACGGCGAGCCATAGAAAATAAATGGATCTTTAAGAAGAAGACAGACGCGGATGGTAATGTGACCATCTATAAAGCTCGGCTTGTCGCTAAGGGTTATCGACAAGTTCAAGGGGTTGACTACGATGAGACTTTCTCACCGGTAGCGAAGCTAAAGTCCGTCCGAATCATGTTAGCAATTGCCGCATTCTACGATTATGAGATATGGCAAATGGCCGTCAAAACGGCATTCCTTAATGGTTTCCTTAAGGAAGAATTGTATATGATGCAGTCGGAAGGTTTTGTCGATCCTAAGAATGCTGACAAGGTGTGCAAGCTCCAACGCTCGATTTATGGGCTGGTGCAAGCATCTCGGAGTTGGAACATTCGCTTTGATGAGATGATCAAAGCGTTTGGGTTTACGCAGACTTATGGAGAAGCCTGCGTTTACAAGAAAGTGAGTGGGAGCTCTGTAGCATTTCTCATATTATATGTAGATGACATACTTTTGATGGGAAATGATATAGAACTCTTGGACAACATCAAGGCCTACTTGAACAAGAGTTTTTCAATGAAGGACCTTGGAGAAGCTGCTTATATATTAGGCATCAAGATCTATAGAGATAGATCAAGACGCCACATAGGTCTTTCACAAAGCACATACCTTGAGAAGATATTGAAGAAGTTCAATATGGATCAATCTAAGAAGGGGTTCTTGCCTGTGTTACAAGGTATGAAATTGAGCTCAGCTCAATGTCCGACCACGGTAGAAGATATAGAAGAGATGAGTGTCATCCCCTATGCCTCAGCAATAGGTTCTATTATGTATGCCATGCTGTGTACCAGACCTGATGGAAACCTTGCCATAAGTTTGGTAGGAAGGTACCAAAGTAATCCCGGCAAGGAACACTGGACAGCGGTCAAGAATATCCTGAAGTACCTGAAAAGGACTAAGGAAATGTTTCTCGTTTATGGAGGTGACGAAGAGCTCGTCGTAAAGGGTTACGTCGACGCTAGCTTCGACACAGATCTGGATGACTCTAAGTCACAAACCGGATACGTGTATATTTTGAATGGTGGGGCAGTAAGCTGGTGCAGTTGCAAGCAGAGCGTCGTGGCGGGATCTACATGTGAAGCGGAGTACATGGCAGCCTCGGAGGCAGCACATGAAGCAATTTGGGTGAAGGAGTTCATCACCGACCTAGGAGTCATACCCAATGCGTCGGGGCCGATCAAGCTCTTCTGTGACAACACTGGAGCTATTGCACTTGCCAAGGAGCCCAGGTTTCACAAGAAGACAAGGCACGTCAGCGTCGCTTCAACTCCATTCGTGAAAATGTTCAAGATGGAGACATAGATATTTGTAAAGTACATACGGACCTGAATGTAGCAGATCCGTTGACTAAACCTCTCCCTAGAGCAAAACATGATCAACACCAGAATTCCATGGGTGTTCGATTCATCACAATGTAACTAGATTATTGACTCTAGTGCAAGTGGGAGACTGTTGGAAATATGCCCTAGAGGCAATAATAAAAGCATTATTATTATATTTCCTTGTTCATGATAATTGTCTTTATTCATGCTATAATTGTGTTATCCGGAAATCGTAATACATGTGTGAATAACAGACACCAACATGTCCCTAGTAAGCCTCTAGTTGACTAGCTCGTTGATCAACAGATAGTCATGGTTTCCTGACTATGGACATTGGATGTCATTGATAACGAGATCACATCATTAGGAGAATGATGTGATGGACAAGACCCAATCCTAAACATAGCATAAAGATCGTGTAGTTCGTTTGCTAGAGTTTTTCCAATGTCAAGTATCTTTTCCTTAGACCATGAGATCGTGTAACTCCCGGATACCGTAAGAGTGCTTTGGGTGTACCAAACATCACAACGTAACTGGGTGACTATAAAGGTATACTACGGGTATCTCCGAAAGTGTCTGTTGGGTTGACACGGATCAAGACTGGGATTTGTCACTCCGTATGACGGAGAGGTATCACTGGGCCCACTCGGTAATGCATCATCATAATGAGCTCAAAGTGACCAAGTGTCTGGTCACGGGATCATGCATTACGGTACGAGTAAAGTGACTTGCCGGTAACGAGATTGAACGAGGTATTGGGATACCGACGATCGAATCTCGGGCAAGTAACATACCGATTGACAAAGGGAATTGTATACGGGGTTGCTTGAATCCTCGACATCATGGTTCATCCGATGAGATCATCGTGGAGCATGTGGGAGCCAACATGGGTATCCAGATCCCGCTGTTGGTTATTGACCGGAGAGTCATCTCGGTCATGTCTGCCTGTCTCCCGAACCCGTAGGGTCTACACACTTAAGGTTCGGTGACGCTAGGGTTGTAGGGATATGTATATGCAGTAACCCGAACGTTGTTCGGAGTCCCGGATGAGATCCCGGATGTCACGAGGAGTTCCGGAATGGTCCGGAGGTAAAGAATTATTATATAGGAAGTGTTGTTTCGGCCATCGGGACAAGTTTCGGGGTTATCGGTATGGTACCGGGACCACCGGAGGGGTCTCGGGGGTCCACAGGGTGGGGCCACCTGCCCCGTGGGGGCCACATGGGCTGTAGGGGGCGCACCTTGGCCTACATGGGTCAAGGGCACCAGCCCCAAGGGCCCATGCGCCTAGGGTTTCCCAAAAGGGAAGAGTCCCACTTGTGGAAGGCACCCCTAGGTGCCTTGGGGGGGGGGGGGAGGGAAACCTCCCCTTGGCCGCCGCCCCCCCTAGGAGATTGGATCTTCTAGGGCCGGCGCCCCCCCCCCCTTGGCCCTCCTATATATAGTGGGGGCGGGAGGGCTTTTCTCCCACGCCTTTGGTTGCCTCCCTCTCCCTCTCCAACACCTCCTCCTCCTCCATAGTGCTTGGCGAAGCCCTGACGGAGTTCTGTAGCTCCACCATCACCACGCCGTCGTGCTGCTGCTGGAGCCATCTTCCTCAACCTCTTCTTCCCTCTTGCTGGATCAAGAAGAAGGAGACGTTACGCTAACCGTACGTGTGTTGAACGCGGAGGTGCCGTCCGTTCGGCGCTAGGATCTCCGGTGATTTGGATCACGTCGTGTACGACTACTTCATCCATGTTCTTTGAACGCTTCCGCTCGCGATCTACAAAGGTATGTAGATGCATCCGATGACTCGTTGCTAGATGAACTCATAGATAGATCTTGGTGAAACCGTAGGAAAATTTTTGTTTTCTGCAACGTTCCCCAACAAGGAGATGCTTACAATTTCTATAATCAGTATGCGTACGAGCGTGGTTTCAGCGTAAGAAAGGACTCACTGAAATATTCAAAAGGTCCTGAGGCAACTAAGCGTTTGAGAAAGTATGTGTGTGCGAGAGCTGGGAAACGACAGGCAAAACGTTGTACAATGGAAGGCAAGACCCGCAGGCTGAGAGGGGAGACTCGTTGCTTCTGCGATGCGCATATAACTTTGAAACTTGATAAAGAGCGTGACATTTGGTATGTCAGCAGTTTCAATGATGATCACAGTCACGTTCTAGCTAGACCGGATGAAGTCACGTTTCTTCGGTCTCACAATCAGATAAAAGAATATCAGAAGGCTGAGATCTTAACCATGGCAGGTGCTGGAATCAGGAAACATATGATTTATGATCAACTCGTTGCACACTTCGGGTCATATGCAATGGCTGGTATTGGGAGGAAGAAGCTTTATAACATGTGTTATAGAGAAAAATGAAGTTGCTTGCACAAGGTGATGCAGACACTGCCATTGGGATCATGATGACCAGAAAAGAGAGAGATCCAGATTTCTTCTTTGAGCACACCGTCGATGATGAAGGAAGGCTGAAAAACATATTCTGGTGTGATTCTCAATCACGTCGAGACTATGTTGACTACGGTGATGTGACAGTTTTCGACAGCACATACAGGATGAATAGGTATGGCATGCCATTTATACCTTTTGTCGGTTTGAACAACCACCGTTGCACCATGGTATTCGGTTGTACTCTTGTGTCTGACGAGACGGAAGATACATATGTCTGGCTGCTTCAGACGTTTTTGAGGGCTCACTATCAGAAGAGGCCCAGGTCAGTAATTACTGATGGAGATGCAGCTATGATTAAGGCCATAAGAAAGGTACTTTCGGAGGTTTGGCATCGTCTTTGCTCGTGGCATATTGAGAAGAACATGCAGAAACACCTTCATCATAAGTCTCTAAAGGAGTTCAGGTCTCTACTTTATTATGCCACTTCAAAAAAGGTATTTGAGGAGAGATGGGCAGCGTTTACCGCCAAATGGCAGTCAGAGAAAACAAAGACATGGTTACGTAGGATGTACAAGAAGAAAAGGCTTTGGGCTGCATCATATCTGTCAGGTGGGTTTTTCTTAGGTATGCGAAGTAACCAGCGAAGTGAGAGTCTGGATTCATGCCTTCACTTGCATCTAGACTCCGGTATGACTATTGTTGATATGATTGTGCACTATGAGAACTGCATAGTTCGTCTCCGTGAGAATGAGGCGCATGACGATTGCACAAACTCACAGACAGTTCCAGTACCAGTATTGGATGAGTGTAAAGATATTGAGAAATCAGCTGCCCGTGAGTTCACTGCGGCAAACTTTTATATCTTGCAGGAAGATATGAAGAAGGCACGGGAGCTAGAGGTCCTTGAGAGACTGAGAGGAGCAGACACTCACAGATTCATACTGACATGGAAGGAAAATAGAGATATCACATTCACTGTGGACTACACCCCAGGTAACTTAGAAGAAATTGTGAAGTGCAGTTGCAGAAGCATGTATCGCAAAGGTCTTCCTTGCAAACATATTCTTCACGTTCTGATTCAGCTACGCTTACGTGAGATACCTAAGTGTTTAGTACTGCGGAGGTTGAGCCAAGTTGCAAGGGGTGGACTTCCCGTGAAGCGCACTAGCGATCTGTTTGCATGGGGATGGGCAGGTGCATTGGACAGAGCTAGGTACAGCGAGTTGACTATCTTATCTGCTAAAGCAACTCATAAAGCATGCCATAAACCATTTTTATTCGACAAGTTGAAGGCGGCTCTGAGGGACATAATAGATAATGATTACACTGAGGAGGATGAGCCTGGTGCGGAGGTACAGTTTGTGAACGACGATGCTGTTCGGAAACGTAGTAATTTCGAAAATTTTCCTACGCACACGCAAGATCATGGTGATGCATAGCAACGAGGGGGAGAGTATTGTCTACGTACCAACACAGACCGACTGCGGAAGCGATCTCACAACGTAGAGGAAGTAGTCGTACATCTTCTTCCCGATCCGACCGATCCAAGCACCGTTACTCCGGCACCTCCGAGTTCTTAGCACACGTTCGGCTCGATGACGATCCTCGGGCTCCGATCAAGCAAAGCGTCGAGGAAGAGTTCCGTCAGCACAACGGCGTGGTGACGATCTTGATGTACTACCGACGCAGGGATTCGCCTAAGCTCTACAACGATATGACCGAGGTGGAATTTGGTGGCAGGGGGCACCGCACACGGCTAAGGAACGATCAACAATGATCAACTTGTGTGTCTATGGGGTGCCCCTGCCCCCGTATATAAAGGAGCAGGGGGAGGGGGTTCGGCCGGCTATGGAGAGGGCGCGGGAGGAGTCCTACTCCTACCGGGAGTAGGACTCCCCCCCTCAATCCTATTCCAACTAGGACTCTCAAGGGGGAAAGGAGAGAGAGGGGGGCCGGCCCCTTCTCCTAGTCCTACTAGGACTTGGGGAAGGGGGGCGCGCGGCCAGCTGTGGGCTGCCCCTTTTCTCTTTTCCACTAAGGCCCAATAGGCCCATTAGCCTCCCGGGGGGTTCCGGTAACCCTCCCGGTATTCCGGTAAAATCCCGATTTCACCCGGAACACTTCCGATGTCCAAACATAGGCTTCCAATATATCAATCTTTACGTCTCGACCATTTCAAGACTCCTCGTCATGTCCGTGATCACATCCGGGACTCCGAACAACCTTCGGTACATCAAAATGCATAAACTCATAATAACTGTCATCGTAACGTTAAGCGTGCGGACCCTACGGTTCGAGAACAATGTAGACATGACCGAGACATGTCTCCGGTCAATAACCAATAGCGGGACCTGGATGCCCATATTGGCTCCTACATATTCTACGAAGATCTTTATCGGTCAGACCGCATAACAACATACGTTGTTCCCTTTGTCATCGGTATGTTACTTGCCCGAGATTCGATCGTCGGTATCCAATACCTAGTTCAATCTCGTTACTGGCAAGTCTCTTTACTCATTCCGTAATACATCATCTCATAACTAACATCTTAGTTATTATGCTTGCAAGGCTTATGTGATGTGTATTACCGAGAGGGTCCAGAGATACCTCTCCGACAATCGGAGTGACAAACCCTAATCTCGAAATACGCCAACCCAACATCTACCATTGGAGACACCTGTAGTACTCCTTTATAATCACCCAGTTACGTTGTGACGTTTGGTAGTACCCAAAGTGTTCCTCCGGTAAACGGGAGTTGCATAATCTCATAGTTATAGGAACATGTATAAGTCATAAAGAAAGCAATAGCAACATACTAAACGATCGGGTGCTAAGCTAATGGAATGGGTCATGTCAATCAGATCATTCAACTAATGATGTGACCTCGTTAATCAAATAACAACTCTTTGTTCATGGTTAGGAAACATAACCATCTTTGATTAACGAGCTAGTCAAGTAGAGGCATACTAGTGACACTCTGTTGGTCTATGTATTCACACATGTATTATGTTTCCGGTTAATACAATTCTAGCATGAATAATAAACATTTATCATGATATAAGGAAATAAATAATAACTTTATTATTGCCTCTAGGGCATATTTCCTTCAGTCTCCCACTTGCACTAGAGTCAATAATCTAGATTACACAGTAATGATTCTAACACCCATGGAGCCTTGGTGCTGATCATGTTTTGCTCATGGAAGAGGCTTAGTCAACGGGTCTGCAACACTCAGATCCGTATGTATCTTGCAAATCTCTATGTCTCCCACCTGGACTAAATCCCGGATGGAGTTGAAGCGTCTCTTGATGTGTTTGGTCCTTTTGTGAAATCTGGATTCCTTTGCCAAAGCAATTGCACCAGTATTGTCACAAAAGATTTTCATTGGACCCGATGCACTAGGTATGACACCTAGATCGGATATGAACTCCTTCATCCAGACTCCTTCGTTTGCTGCTTCTGAAGCAGCTATGTATTCCGCTTCACATGTAGATCCCGCTACGACGCTTTGTTTAGAACTGCACCAACTGACAGCTCCACCGTTTAAAGTAAACACGTATCCGGTTTGCGATTTAGAATTGTCCGGATCAGTGTCAAAGCTTGCATCAACGTAACCTCTTACGGTGAGCTCTTTGTCACCTCCATATACGAGAAACATATCCTTAGTCCTTTTCAGGTATTTCAGGATGTTCTTGACCGCTGTCCAGTGATCCACTCCTGGATTACTTTGGTACCTCCCTGCTAAACTTATAGCAAGGCACACATCAGGTCTGGTACACAACATTGCATACATGATAGAGCCTATGGCTGAAGCATAGGGAACATCTTTCATTTTCTCTCTATCTTCTGCAGTGGTCGGGCATTGAGTCTGACTCAACTTTACACCTTGTAACACAGGCAAGAACCCTTTCTTTGCTTGATCCATTTTGAACTTCTTCAAAATCTTGTCAAGGTATGTGCTTTGTGAAAGTCCAATTAAGCGTTTTGATCTATCTCTATAGATCTTTATGCCTAATATGTAAGCAGCTTCCCCGAGGTCTTTCATCGAAAAACTTTTATTCAAGTATCCCTTTATGCTATCCAGAAATTCTATATCATTTCCAATCAGCAATATGTCATCCACATATAATATCAGAAATGCTACAGAGCTCCCACTCACTTTCTTGTAAGTACAGGCTTCTCCAAAAGTCTGTATAATGCCAAATGCTTTGATCACACTATCAAAGCGTTTATTCCAACTCCGAGATGCTTGCACCAGTCCATAAATGGATCGCTGGAGTTTGCACACTTTGTTAGCTCCCTTCGGATCGACAAAACCTTCTGGTTGCATCATATACAACTCTTCTTCCAGAAATCCATTCAGGAATGCAGTTTTGACATCCATTTGCCATATTTCATAATCATAAAACGCAGCAATTGCTAACATAATTCTGACAGACTTAAGCATCGCTACGGGTGAGAAGGTCTCATCGTAGTCAACCCCTTGAACTTGTCGAAAACCTTTTGCGACAAGTCGAGCTTTATAGACAGTAATATTACCGTCAGCGTCAGTCTTTTTCTTGAAAATCCATTTATTCTCAATTGCTTGCCGATCATCGGGCAAGTCAACCAAAGTCCATACTTTGTTCTCATACATGGATCCCATCTCAGATTTCATGGCCTCAAGCCACTTTGCGGAATCTGGGCTCACCATCGCTTCTTCATAGTTCGTAGGTTCATCATGATCTAGTAGCATGACTTCCAGAACTGGATTACCGTACCACTCTGGTGTGGATCTCACTCTGGTTGATCTACGTGGTTCAGTAGTATCTTGTCCTGAAGTTTCATGATCATCATCATTAGCTTCCTCACTAATTGGTATAGGTGTCGCAGAAACAGTTTTCTGTGATGTACTATTTTCCAATAAGGGAGCAGGTACAGTTACCTCGTCAAGTTCTACTTTCCTCCCACTCACTTCTTTCGAGAGAAACTCCTTCTCTAGAAATGATCCATTCTTAGCAACGAATGTTTTGCCTTCGGATCTGTGATAGAAGGTATACCCAACAGTTTCCTTTGGGTATCCTATGAAGACACATTTCTCCGCTTTGGGTTCGAGCTTATCAGGTTGAAGCTTTTTCACATAAGCATCGCAGCCCCAAACTTTAAGAAACGACAACTTTGGTTTCTTGCCAAACCATAGTTCATAAGGCGTCGTCTCAACGGATTTTGATGGTGCCCTATTTAACGTGAATGCGGCCGTCTCTAAAGCATAACCCCAAAACGATAGCGGCAAATCAGTAAGAGACATCATAGATCGCACCATATCTAGTAAAGTACGATTACGATGTTCGGACACACCATTACGCTGTGGTGTTCCGGGTGGCGTGAGTTGCGAAACTATTCCACAGTTTTTCAAATGTATACCAAACTCGTAACTCAAATATTCTCCTCCACGATCAGATCGTAGAAACTTTATTTTCTTGTTACGATGATTTTCTACTTCACTCTGAAATTCCTTGAACTTTTCAAATGTTTCAGACTTATGTTTCATTAAGTAGATATACCCATATCTTCTTAAATCATCTGTGAAGGTGAGAAAATAACGATATCCGCCACGAGCCTCAATATTCATCGGACCACATACATCGGTATGTATGATTTCCAATAAATCTGTTGCTCTCTCCATAGTACCGGAGAACGGTGTTTTAGTCATCTTGCCTATGAGGCACGGTTCGCAAGTACCAAGTGATTCATAATCAAGTGGTTCCAAAAGCCCATCAGTATGGAGTTTCTTCATGCGCTTTACACCGATATGACCTAAACGGCAGTGCCACAAATAAGTTGCACTATCATTATCAACTCTGCATCTTTTGGCTTCTACATTATGAATATGTGTATCACTACTATCGAGATTCAATAAGAATAGACCACTCTTCAAAGGTGCATGACCATAAAAGATATTACTCATATAAATAGAACAACCATTATTCTTTGATTTAAATGAATAACCGTCTCGCATCAAACAAGATCCAGATATAATGTTCATGCTCAACGCTGGCACCAAATAACAATTATTTAGGTCTAATATTAATCCCGAAGGTAGATGTAGAGGTAGCGTGCCGATCGCGATCACATCGACTTTGGAACCGTTTCCCACACGCATCGTCACCTCGTCCTTTGCTAGCGTCCGCTTATTCCGTAGTCCCTGTTTCGAGTTGCAAATATTAGCAACAGAACCAGTATCAAATACCCAGGTGCTACTGCGAGCTCTAGTAAGGTACACATCAATAACATGTATATCACATATACCTTTGTTCACCTTGCCATCCTTCTTATCCGCCAAATACTTGGGGCAGTTCCGCTTCCAGTGACCAGTCTGCTTGCAGTAGAAGCACTCAGTTTCAGGCTTAGGTCCAGACTTGGGTTTCTTCTCCTGAGAAGCAACTTGCTTGCTGTTCTTCTTGAAGTTTCCCTTCTTCTTCCCTTTGCCCTTTTTCTTGAAACTAGTGGTTTTGCTAACCATCAACACTTGATGCTCCTTCTTGATTTCTACCTCCGCAGCTTTCAGCATTGCGAAGAGCTCGGGAATAGTCTTGTTCATCCCTTGCATATTATAGTTCATCACGAAGCTCTTGTAGCTTGGTGGCAGTGATTGGAGAATTCTGTCAATGACGCGATCATCTGGAAGATTAACTCCCATCTGAATCAAGTGATTATTATACCCAGACATTTTGAGTATATGCTCACTGACAGAACTGTTCTCCTCCATCTTGCAGCTATAGAACTTATTGGAGACTTCATATCTCTCAATTCGGGCATTTGCTTGAAATATTAACTTCAACTCCTGGAACATCTCATATGCTCCATGACGTTCAAAACGTCGTTGAAGTCTCGATTCTAAGCCGTAAAGCATGGCACACTGAACTATCGAGTAGTCATCAGCTTTGCTCTGCCAGACGTTCATAACATCTGGTGTTGCTCCAGCAGCAGGCCTGGCACCTAGCGGTGGTTCCAGGACGTAATTCTTCTGTGCAGCAATGAGGATAATCCTCAGGTTACGGACCCAGTCCGTGTAATCGCTACCATCATCTTTCAACTTTGCTTTCTCAAGGAACGCATTAAAATTCAACGGAACAACAGCACGAGCCATCTATCTACAACATAACAAGCAAGATACTATCAGGTACTAAGTTCATGATAAGTTTAAGTTCAGTTAATCAAATTACTTAGGAACTCCCACTTAGATAGACATCCCTCTAATCCTCTAAGTGATCACGTGATCCAAATCAACTAAACCATAACCGATCATCACGTGAGATGGAGTAGTTTTCAATGGTGAACATCGTCATGTTGATCATATCTACTATATGATTCACGCTCGACCTTTCGGTCTCTGTGTTCCGAGGCCATATCTGCATATGCTAGGCTCGTCAAGTTTAACCTGAGTATTCTGCGTGTGCAAAACTGGCTTGCACCCGTTGTAGATGGACGTAGAGCTTATCACACCCGATCATCACATGGTGTCTGGGCACGACGAACTTTGGCAACGGTGCATACTCAGGGAGAACACTTCTTGATAATTTAGTGAGAGATCATCTTATAATGCTACCGTCAATCAAAGCAAGATAAGATGCATAAAAGGATAAACATCACATGCAATCAATATAAGTGATATGATATGGCCATCATCATCTTGTGCTTGTGATCTCCATCTCCGAAGCACCGTCATGATCACCATCGTCACCGGCGCGACACCTTGATCTCCATCGTAGCATCGTTGTCGTCTCGCCAATCTTATGCTTCCACGACTATCACTACCGCTTAGTAATAAAGTAAAGCATTACATCGCGATTGCATTGCATACAATAAAGCGACAACCATATGGCTCCTGCCAGTTGCCGATAACTCGGTTACAAAACATGATCATCTCATACAATAAAATCAGCATCATGCCTTGACCATATCACATCACAACATGCCCTGCAAAAACAAGTTAGACGTCCTCTACTTTGTTGTTGCAAGTTTTACGTGGCTGCTACGGGCTTAAGTAAGAACTCATCTCACCTACGCATCAAAACCACAACGATAGTTCGTCAAATAGACTCCGTTTTAACCTTCTCAAGGACCGGGCGTAGTCACACTTGGTTCAACTAAAGTTGGAGAGACAGTCTTCCGCAAGCCATCTATGTGCAAAGCACGTCGAGGGAACCGGTCTCGCGTAAGAGTACGCGTAATGTTGGTCCGGATCGTCTCGTCCAACAATACCGCCGAACCAAAGTATGACATGCTGGTAGGCAGTATGACTTGTATCGCCCACAACTCACTTGTGTTCTACTCGTGCAAATAACATCAAACCATAAAACCTGGGCTCGGATGCCACTGTTGGGAAACGTAGTAATTTCGAAAATTTTCCTACGCACACGCAAGATCATGGTGATGCATAGCAACAAGGGGGAGAGTATTGTCTACGTACCAACGCAGACCGACTGCAGAAGCGATCTCACAACATAGAGGAAGTAGTCATACGTCTTCTTCCCGATCCGACCGATCCAAGCACCGTTACTCCGGCACCTCCGAGTTCTTAGCACACGTTCGGCTCGATGACGATCCTCGGGCTCCGATCCAGCAAAGCGTCGAGGAAGAGTTCCGTCAGCACAACGGCGTGGTGACGATCTTGATGTACTACCGACGCAGGGCTTCGCCTAAGCTCTACAACGATATGACCAAGGTGGAATTTGGTGGCAGGGGGCACCGCACACGGCTAAGGAACGATCAACAATGATCAACTTGTGTGTCTATGGGGTGCCCCCTGCCCCCGTATATAAAGGAGCAGGGGGAGGGGGTTCGGCCGGCTAGGGAGAGGGCGCGGGAGGAGTCCTACTCCTACCGGGAGTAGGACTCCCCCCCTCAATCCTATTCCAACTAGGACTCTCAAGGGGGAAAGGAGAGAGAGGGGGGCCGGCCCCTTCTCCTAGTCCTACTAGGACTTGGGGAAGGGGGGGGGGGCGCGGCCAGCTGTGGGCTGCCCCTTTTCTCTTTTCCACTAAGGCCCAATAGGCCCATTAGCCTCCCGGGGGGTTCCGGTAACCCTCCCGGTATTCCGGTAAAATCCCGATTTCACCCGGAACACTTTCGGTGTCCAAACATAGGCTTCCAATATATCAATCTTTACGTCTCGACCATTTCGAGACTCCTCGTCATGTCCGTGATCACATCCGGGACTCCGAACAACCTTCGGTACATCAAAATGCATAAACTCATAATAACTGTCATCGTAACGTTAAGCGTGCGGACCCTACGGTTCGAGAACAATGTAGACATGACCGAGGCATGTCTCCGGTCAATAACCAATAGCGGGACCTGGATGCCCATATTGGCTCCTACATATTCTACGAAGATCTTTATCGGTCAGACCGCATAACAACATACGTTGTTCCCTTTGTCATCGGTATGTTACTTGCCCGAGATTCGATCGTCGGTATCCAATACCTAGTTCAATCTCGTTACTGGCAAGTCTCTTTACTCGTTCCGTAATACATCATCTCATAACTAACATCTTAGTTATTATGCTTGCAAGGCTTATGTGATGTGTATTACCGAGAGGGCCCAGAGATACCTCTCCGACAATCGGAGTGACAAACCCTAATCTCGAAATACGCCAACCCAACATCTACCATTGGAGACACCTGTAGTACTCCTTTATAATCACCCAGTTACGTTGTGACGTTTGGTAGTACCCAAAGTGTTCCTCCGGTAAACGGGAGTTGCATAATCTCATAGTTATAGGAACATGTATAAGTCATGAAGAAAGCAATAGCAACATACTAAACGATCGGGTGCTAAGCTAATGGAATGGGTCATGTCAATCAGATCATTCAACTAATGATGTGACCTCGTTAATCAAATAACAACTCTTTGTTCATGGTTAGGAAACATAACCATCTTTGATTAACGAGCTAGTCAAGTAGAGGCATACTAGTGACACTCTGTTGGTCTATGTATTCACACATGTATTATGTTTCCGGTTAATACAATTCTAGCATGAATAATAAACATTTATCATGATATAAGGAAATAAATAATAACTTTATTATTGCCTCTAGGGCATATTTCCTTCAGATGCATTCGAGTCTAATCAAGATCATGGTCTTGTTCGTGATCCCGCAAAAGTTAACACCAAAGGCGCACCAAAACAGAATGTTAAAGGCCGCGGTAAGGATGGTCCTGATGTCACTAAAAATGAGTGACCAAAAGCTTTTGATGAGAAAAGCAAACGTCAATGTGGACTATGCGGTGTTACGGGTCATTATAAGTCCACGTGCCCTCAAAATCCTAAGTATGATTTTCTTATGTTATTGTTCAACCGAATTTATTTGTTCACTGTGAATTAACACATATCTTATTGTTATGTAGGAACTTTGCTTAACTTGTGGAGTATGGAAGATTGGTTCACCCTTTGATTGAAGACAGTTTTATTATGGATGGCTATGGAACATCGCTCCACCCTTTCATTGAAGACAGTTTTTTAATGTTCTATACATTTGATCTTGAATAATTGTTATAATAAGTTTTATGAACTTATTTTACTTTGTTGATGTCAGACTATTTGCTACGATAACGACATAAGTATTTGTTTTGATGACAGACTATGTAATGCAAGAAGGAGTTTTACTTTGTTTATTTTGATGTGCTCATTCTACACGTAGTGCCGTCGCTGTTTATTGTTAATTTTCTGCACTGTACGGTCGCCGTCGTTTATTTTTGTACGGTCGCCGTCGCTTAGAACCCCGTCGTTATTATTATTTTTTGAAAAAAAAACCTGACAAGTGCGCCGGCGGGACAGCGTCGGACGGCGGCACTGTCCCGCAGGGCAGCGTCGGACGGCGGCAGCAGTAACAGGTAATCAGAGGAGTTCGACGGCCTATGTGCCGCCGGGTATATAAGCCGGTCATCGCGCGCTCCGTTGGGCGAGGTGGGACTAAACATTTCTCGTCGCCCCGCGTGGAACTTGGGCCGTCGTCGGTTCGCTGCGTGCTACTTGGGCCGTCTTCGCGCCATGGACGGAAACAGTGGTATTGGGCCGGCCCACGCGGTCACGCGCGTCGCTGCAGGCACGGCGGCTGTGATAGCTAAGTTTTAGTCCCACCTCGCCCGACGGAGTGCGCGACGACCGGCTTATATACCCAGCGGCACATAGGCTGTTGAACTCCTCTGATTACGTGTTACTGCTGCCGCCGTCCGACGCTGCCCTGTCGGACAGTGCTGTCTGACGTCAGACTGGCCGGCGCACTTGTCGGCAATTTTTTTTGTAGAAAAAGAAATGAAGAATGTCGGTGTTATAATAAGCGACGGCGACAGTGCTTTAAAGTGCATAATAGATACATGTACATTTTTTTTACATTCAGCAGTACAGGAAAACAATTTGACGACTACACAACTATAAATATGAAGATTTCAAATGTAAAGACAACGGCATGAAGACAACATAATAATCCAAATGTCACACCCTAGCTAGATTATGCATTAGAGTGTGCATCATGTTTACATTCATCAGAAATTGAAATGGGGAAAGCAGAACCCCCAGCACCCCCCTGAAATCAACTAGGGTTTACTAAAAATAAATTCAATGAACCTGAAATGCCCTTCAAATATGTTCACCCTCTTTGCCTTGGGTTAGAACCCTTGGGAAAAATGGTGCATATAATTTTAGGTCAACAAAAGGGGCATTGTTTTAAATCATAAATATTTGAATTTGGGCATTTAAATACTATTAAATAATTCAAATGCTCAAATAATGTTGGAACTATTTTTGGGCCACTGAAATATTTCAGAAAGTGTCCATAAATATTTTCAGAATTTTATAAAATGATTTAGTATTTAAACTAAATCAAAACAGAATAACAGAAATAGAAAAACAGAATAAAATTAGAAAAGAGAGAGAGAGTAGGCCAGAGGGCCACTTACCTGGCCCAGCGCCAGGCGACCAGCGGCCCAGCCCACCAGGCCGTTGCCAGTCGTCCCCTAGCTCCTGCCAGGAGGACGAAGGGCGTGTGCCCGCGGTGCGCCAGCACGCGCACGGCCACCGACGGCAGCCTCCTGCTTCGGCCGCCTCCCCGACGTCGCTTTGGACGCCACGCACCCCCCTGGCCCTCTCATTCCCCCTCCCCGTGCTCATCCCCTCCTCTGCTCTCTCTCCCGCGCAACCGCCATGAGCCCGAGAGCGCCGACGAGAACCACCACGGCCACCGCCTCCCCCTCGCTTCCCTGACCAGCTTAGAGGCTCCGCCTCGACCCCGTCTTCCTCCTCACCGAACCACGCCCCGCCGGAAGCCCCGCATCGTCGAATTCAAGCTCTTCTTCAAGCTTCGGCACCGACGATCGCCGCCGTCGATTCGCTTGCTCCAGTGCCTCCCGAGCTTGCCGAGGCCACCGCTGCACCCGCTGTGAGCTCCTGTGTCGTTTCCCCCTTTCCCCTGGCTCGTTTTCTTCCTCTAACACCGATGCCCGTCGGAACCGAGAGCTCTTCGCCGCCGGCCATGCCGCCACCGTGACCACAGCCGTGCAAGCTCACTCCCGAGCACGGCAACGTGCTCCACACCTCACCAGGAGCACGTGGAACCCATCAGTTTCCCCTCCCGTGCACCACAACGCCGATCCGCTCAACTCCCGAACTCCGGCCGCCGCGCAAGTTGCCGCCGCCGTCGTTTTAGGCCACTAGGGCTGCTGCCGTGTGCACAGATGGATGCGGGCGAGTCCCAGCTCCGCGTAGATGCCCTCCGCTGGCCATTTGGTCGCCGGAGGAGGAATTCCGAGCCCTCCGCCGTCTCTGGCCTTGCCGGCGATGAGCCGGGGTCAACTCCGGCGTGTTTTGACCCCGGGTCGGCTGGGTTGACTCCCCCTGTCTCACTGACGTGTGGGCCCAGGCGCCTGCCTAATTACTGTTAGTTAATTAGAGTTAATAAAAATTAGCTAATTAGTGAGCCACTGACATGCGGGCCCCGCCCGGCTAACCAAGTTAGTTAGGGTTAACTAACTTAGTTGATTGTGTCACTGACCAGTGGACCCCACTGGTCAGGTTTGACCTGGAGGCGCCAGTTGACCTGCTGACATCAGGGTGATGTCATGCTGACGCAATAACTCCTTTTCTGGATTTAATTTTATATAGAAAATTCCAGAAAATTGCCTAAACTTCAAAAATTCATAGAAATTCAACCATAACTCCAAATGAGACAAATTATATATGAAAAATTATCAGAAAAATTCAAGGAATCCATCTGTACCATTTTCATGCATGTTTGAACAATGCTTGTCCTCCGTTTTGGACAAAACAAATAAAGGGCATTTAAATAATCATATATGGGGTTGGAATTTGAATCTTGTACTCAAACCAACTTCATTTAAATCATAGCTAGTTGCATTAGCTCAAGACACATCCATATTGCCATGTCATAGCATGCATCATATTGTTGCATATCGTCATGTGTTGATTGTGCTCGGTTGTGTTCTTCGTGGTAGGTTCTGCCTCCGAGGATATTCACGAGTATCCAACTGAAGGGCAGTATCCCGTTACCACTCCATCAGGCAAGCAACCATTGATCATTCCGATACAACCCATGTTCTCGCTCCTGCTCTTGTTTACTGCATTAAGACAACACGATTCAAACTGCTGTGTGCTACGGTAGTTGAACCCTTATCCTCTGCATGACCTGTCATTGCCACAGTAACTAGATGAAACCCACTAGCATGTGTAGGAGTTGATTGAGCCATGTTTTGTGATTCCTACCTTGCTATGCCTGCTATGCTTAGAGTTGTGTCAGGTCTGGTTCATCTGGGTGATGGGCTAGAGTGAAATGTTGTGCCAGTAATATGTGGGATGTGTTGAACATGTTTTGGTAAAGGTATCGATGAGAGGCCATGTAGGAGTACATGGTGGGTTGTTTCATTGAGGCCCTCCATAAGAACTGAGATCTGTATGTGTGATTTAAGATGCAGTTACTACCGTACATTGGGCCCGAAACAAATGGACCCTCTCGGCTTCTTAGCCACCCTAGTACTCTGTCCAGGAGTTGCAAATAGTTTCTGGTGTTTGTAGGATATGTGTTGGCGGCCGTGCGTAGCGCTGACCCTAGGGGTGGGCTATGTTGCGGTAGATACACCGTGGCACGGTGTACCGAGTCACCCGTTTGGTGTCTCGGGAACCCTGTTCACATCGTTCGGGGCCGTATGTGGAAACCTCGGCCGGACTCCCTGCGGATGGAACCTGGATAGGCGATAACCTGGACTAGGGGCTTAGGTGTTTAGGTAGGCCGTGACCGACACCCTCGCTGGGCTTCCGCTTGAAGGTTGCCGAGTACATGTCGTGTAGACGGCGGTAAGCGGTGAAAGCGTGTATGACGAAGTACACCCCTGCAGGGTATAAAACTATTCGAATAGTCGCGTCCGCGGTAAAGGACTACTTGGTTGCCTATACAGTTCATAGACAAGTTAATGGATACTACTAAAAGACTCAAGATAAGTGTGAGTACCGAGGATGGCCCCCTCGCAGGATACGAGGGAGGATCCACGATGGAGTATTGTGATGGTGAGTAGTGGACTCGTGTGCGAAAACTATTTTGCTAAAAGATTCCGTAGGATAGCTTAGCCAAGAGTCAAAGCTGGCTTGCTGCATAAACCCCACCACCTTCTTGAGAATGAGCATGTATAGTAGGTTCTGAGGTAAGACTTGCTGAGTACCTTTGTACTCATGTTTGCTTATTTATTGTTTTCAGACGACAACACTGCCCCCTCCGATGGGTTTTATGTAGACCTTGACGTCGACGAGTGACTAGCCACCCAGGTGGTGATCCAGGCCATGGAGGGACCTATGTAGATAGACAGGCTTCGAGAAGCCTTCTTTCTTTCTAGAGTCTGTACTCAGACTAGTTGCTTCCGCATGTGCTTGTATGACTGTATGACTTGAGTGTCGGGTCATGTGACCCCTACCTGTATGGATATGTTATGTATGGCTCCCTGGAGCCTTTAAATAAAGTACTTGAGTTGTAGAGTTTTGTTGTGATGCCATGTTGTATGTACTCATATCGGGCATATTGTGTGAATGATTGAAATGCTTGGTATGAGTGGGATCCGACAATCTAGTTGTTTGTCCTTCGCAACCTTTCTTATGGGGAAATGTAGTCTAGTGCTCCTCGAGCCATAGTAGTCCGCTACAGCCCGGTTCACCGGAGTCCTGCTAGCCCAGCACTACTATTTAGGACACTTGACTGGCCGGCATGTGTTTCACTTCGTCCCTATGTCTGTCCCTTCAGGGAAATGTCACGCGGTGATCTCCGGAGTCCTGTCTAGCCTGCTACAGCCCGGGATCCCCCGGAGTCCTGTTAGCCCAGTGCTACAGACCGGAATCACTCGTTGATGACCGACATGTTCGTTGTGATTCATGTATGCCTGTCTCCATAGGTCTGTGCCGCTTTGGGTTCACGACTAGCCATGTCGGCCCGGGTTCTCGGTCATATGGATGCTAGCGACATTGTCATATACGTGAGCCAAAAGGCGCAAACGGTCCCGGGCCATGGTAAGGCGACACCCGTGGGATACCGTGCGTGAGGCCGCAAAGTGATATGAGGTGTTACCGGCTAGATCGATGTGGCTTAGAATCGGGGTCCTGACAGCGTTGGTATCAGAGCCGGACTGCCTGTAGGTTCGTTCAGCCAAACTGGTCGATGTCGAGTCTAGAAATGCTTTAGTTATATGTAAGGGAATTGATTGTGGGAGGGAACGTAAGGTTCTTTTACTCCTTTACCCTATGCTTCTGATCTGAGTCATTCTCTTCTCATTCAACGTGGGTTAAGGACTAGGCTCTCTTCTTCTATCAGGTTCACGTGTTACTAATCCGTAGTAGTTCATAGGATTATTGCTACGAGTTCCAGTCCAGTTTCTACTATTTTAGTACGTTGCTATTTGAATCAGAACCTTGATATGATGCTGTTGAGCGGTATTGTGAACTGTTGTGGATGTCTCAAATCTTTTTCTGAGCATTTACAGCCGTTATGCTGCCCAATTTTCCCTAGGAATTCTGATGTCTTTGTCTTGTGGTTGTGCTTTCAGATGGCCAACCAGTCTCAAAATCAAGTGGTTCGCCTGACCAGGTGCCTCGACGTGCCCGGTCATACTGCTATGTTGGTCCGGGTCATGATCGAGACAGGATACTGTTGGTATCCCGAATACACTATTGAAGAGCAGTTCCGCGACTTTAATCAAAGCCAGTATTTCTGCACCGTCAGGATATTTCCTTCCTATCCTGGATCTACCGAGCCCCTTCACTGTTCCTATGGACTCGGAGTTACCATTGAGATGGCTGTGCAGGATGCTGCCTATTCCATGATGACCATCTTGCGAGTCCGGACTGGCCTGCTTCGGAACACTGACTTCCGTTACATGCTAGCTTCACTTCCGGGAGCGCAGGGGTATCTTCAGGCTATCTATGCTGACTCCACTCAGGAGGACTCATTAACTCGTACCACCACTGAGATGCTCGAAGATAAGGACCGAGAGAATTGGGCCTTGAGGCTGGAGCTTTTAAATACCCGTGCTGATCATTGGGCCACATTGACTCGGTTTGCACCCGCGGTGCAAGCTGGATGCATGGATACCAGGGATCTGTATCCTGTGAGAGCAGCTCTGCCAGACATGGTGGATTGGCGTGATGTGGGAGGCATCACCCCACCCCTTGGTCCCCGCAGGCCGCCGTTTGTTTGTCCAAGACCTCATCCTAGCCCCTATGGTCCACAGGCTCCTCAGGACCGTCTGTTTCCAGATGATCACGTTGAACTTCCAGGCTATGGAGGTGACGTCTATGAGGACTACTACGGAGCTATCTGAGTTAGTAGTAGTACCACTAGTATTGTAGTAGTTGTGTCTCCACTGTCCTGTGTGACTTGTGGAATACGACTTGGTGTGTAATCGATTCTGGAGGTGTAGACAAATAATGTATAGGAACTCGGAATGCCTCCGATGAGATGTAACGTCTACCTTCATAGTTGTACTGTAGCATGGGCTTGTACTAAACTATGTATGACGAGTATGACCGTTGGTGTATATATGGCAGTTTTATATTACCATGGCATACGAATGAGCATCTCTGCATTCCGCGTTATCCTTTACATTCTGCACTTCCCTGTTAAGTTTGAGCCATCCTTGTCTAAACCGTTGTCTTGTTTTCCTCCTAGGATGGTCAACACCCGCGGCAACCCTGCTGCCCCGGAGCAGGGGGAAGCCAATGCAGCTAGAGGTGAAAATTTGCCTCATCCGCCTTCCCTGGCCGAAGTGATGCTGGAGGCGGAAAGGAACAAGCGTGAGACCAACCGCCTGTTGGAGCGGATTGAGCAGAACACTGCACGCCACCCACGAAATGACTTGGTGTCAATCAACGACTTTATCAAGCTGTACCCACCAAAGTTTAACCATTCCGTCGAGCCCCTCGACGCGGATGATTGGCTTCGCAGCATCACCCATAAGCTACGTTCTGCCAACGTAGCTGAAGCCGACAAAGTTACCTATGCTGCTTATCATCTTGAGGGCCCCGCTAGCCATTGGTGGGAAAACTACGAAGCTATGCGCCTGGTCGGCCAAATCACTACCTGGGCTGAGTTCAGCGGGGCTTTCCGTGAGCATCACATTCCGGAAGGTCTTATGGATCGCAAGAGGGAGGAGTTCTGCAACTTCACCCAAGGAAGGCTGACTGTGGATGCGTATAGCCGAGAATTTGGGAACCTGGCACGCTATGCTCCTGAAGAGGTTTCTACTGACGCCAAGAAGCAGGCAAGGTTCCGCAAGGGACTTAGCCCTGAGCTTCGCCATGATCTCCGTCTGCACGAGTGCACATCCTTCCAGAAGCTGGTCAATAAAGCTATCAGTGCTGAGACAGGCCAGACTGATTATGACGCTTCACGCAAGCACTCTCGTGATTTTGGGTCTTCATCCGGCTCTGGAGCTCAGAAGCGCCGGGTGTGGATTCCAAGCACCGCACTGCCACCTAGATTCACCCCGAGGCCATCCTTTGAGGCGCCTCGTCCCAACCAGCAATTTGCACCGCCCAAGCCCTATGGTGGCCCCACTGCTAATGTTGCTCCACGCCCCACTGTGGTAACATGCTTCAAGTGTGGAGAACCGGGTCACTATAGTCGAGAGTGTCCCCAGAACAACCCCAATCAAGCTGGAAAGTCCGTTGGCCGTGGTAAGCCCGCGGGAAAGACTTTCTACGCCAAGCCGACCACTACTGCACGTGGCCATGTCAACTATGTCTCAGCCGAAGAGGCTCATGAGGATCCCAACGTCGTCCTTGGTACGCTCCTTGTTAACTGCCATCCGGCATCTGTTCTTTTTCGATACTGGAGCATCTCATTCATTCATATCCGAGAATTATGCTCGGTTGCATAACACGACATTCTGTGACATGCCCACTTCCATGGTAATTCAAACTCCGGGTCCAAATGGCAAACTTCTAGGGTAAGCCATGGGAACGAAATTCTTGTCGATAGGCTTGTTTTCCTTGCATCTTTAATAGCTCTCAAGTCCTCCGACATAAACATCATCTTGGGTATGGACTGGATGTCGGCTCATTATGCCAAGATCGATTGTGCCACTAGAACCGTTCAACTTACTCATCCCTCGGGCAAGACAGTTAATGTCTTAACTCGAGTGGCCAAGCGCCAACTTTACTCTCTCAATGCCAACCCTCTTCCAGACCTTGAGGACGTTCCGGTAGTCCGAGACTTCCCGGATGTGTTTCCGGAAGAACTGCCAGGTGTTCCACCTGACCGGGATGTCGAGTTTGTGATAGACCTTGTTCCAGGAACCGTTCCAATTGCTAGAAGACCCTACAAGATGGCACCCTTAGAACTAGCCGAGCTTAAGAACCAACTCGATGAGTCCTTGAACAAAGGGTTCATCCGTCCTAGCTCCTCTCCTTGGGCTTGCCCCGTCCTCTTCGTCAAGAAGAAGGATGGAACGGATCGAATGGTTGTGGATTACCGACCTGTCAATCTGGTCACCATCAAGAACAAATACCCGCTTCCCAGGATCAACGACCTGTATGATCAGCTCGCTGGATCCTTAGTCTTCTCCAAGATGGATTTGAGGCTGGGCTACCATCAAATCAAAATCAGAAACGGGGACATTCCCAAAACGGCCTTTGTTACTCGTTATGGCCAATACGAGTACACCGTCATGTCCTTCGGTTTAACCAATGCCCCGGCCACTTTCTCCCGGTTAATGAACTCGGTTTTCATGGAGTACTTGGAAAAATTCGTCGTAGTATACCTCGATGACATACTCATCTACTCCAAGAATGAAGAGGAACATGCCGAACATCTAAGGCTGGTATTGATGAAACTTCGAGAGCATCGCCTTTATGCCAAATTCTCCAAGTGTGAATTTTGGTTGTCAGAAGTGACCTATCTAGGCCATGTAATCTCTGGTAAGGGTATTGCTGTCAATCCCGAGCGAGTTCAAGCCGTCCTTGATTGGACTCCACCTGAAACGGTCAAGCAAGTTCGGAGTTTCCTTGGCCTAGCGAGCTATTGCCGCCGCTTCGTCGAGAATTTCTCCAAGGTTGCTAAACCTCTAACTGAACTCCTCAAGAAAGATAAAAAGTTCGAGTGGACTCCACAGTGCGAGTTCAGTTTTCAGGAACTGAAAAGACGCCTGACATCTGCTCCCGTACTGGTACCACCAGATTTCTCCAAGGACTTTATTATCTATTGCGACGCCTCGCGACAAGGACTAGGTTGCATACTCATGCAAGATCGTCAGGTAATTGCCTATGCTTCACGGCAATTACATCCACATGAAGAAAATTATCCCACACATGATCTAGAGCTTGCAGCTGTAGTCCATGCACTCAAAACCTGGCGACATTACCTCCTCGGTAATCGTTGCGAGATCTTCACCGATCACCAAAGCTTGAAATATATCTTCACCCAACCAGATTTGAATCTCAGGCAAAGACGTTGGGTCGAGTTGATCTCGGATTACGACTTAGGAATAACTTACACCCCTGGCAAGGCCAATGTCATGGCCGATGCATTAAGTCGTAAGTCCTACTGTAACAACCTGATGTTACAACAAAGTCAACCACTTCTCCATGAGGAATTTCGCAAGCTTAATCTTCACATTGTTCCTCAAGGATTCCTATCCACCCTGGTAGCGGAACCTACCCTTACGGATCAGGTCATCAAGGCACAGAAGATAGATCCGGGAATTTCCCGTATCAAGAGAAACGTTAAAAAAGGAGTCATGGATTGTTTCTCCATTGATGATCAAGGTGTTGTATACTTTGGGAATCGCCTAGTGGTTCCGAAGGCGCGAAACCTGAGGCGACTGATCCTTAAGGAAGCTCATGAATCCCCTCTCACCATTCATCCCGGTAGTACCAAAATGTATCAAGACCTACGCCAGAGGTTTTGGTGGACTAGGATGAAGAGAGAAATCGCTCAATACATTGCTAATTGCGATGTTTGTCGTCGTGTTAAAGCAGAGCATCAACGGCCTGCTGGCACCCTTCAACCTTTGGCTATTCCTGAATGGAAATGGGACAAAATCAGTATGGATTTCATCACTGGGTTTCCCAGGACCAAGAGGGGGAATAATTCCATCTTCGTCGTGATCGACCGTCTTTCCAAAGTAGCCCATTTTCTACCCGTTCGTAAGAGTATCACCGCTAGCCAGCTAGCTGACCTATACATCTCCCGAATAGTGTCTCTTCATGGTGTCCCATTGGAAATTAACTCAGACCGTGGAAGTCTCTTCACCTCTCGATTTTGGGAAAGTTTCCAAAATGCTATGGGAACTCATCTCTCCTTTAGCACCGCCTTCCATCCTCAATCAAGTGGTCAAGTAGAGCGAGTAAATCAAATTCTGGAAGATATGCTCCGAGCTTCTGTTATCTCGTTCGGAATGAGTTGGGAGAAATGCCTTCCATTCGCGGAGTTTGCCTATAACAATAGCTATCAAGCTAGTTTGGGCAAGGCTCCCTTCGAAGTTCTCTATGGACGAAAATGTCGAACGCCTTTTAACTGGTCAGAAACCGGGGAAAGACAACTCTTTGGCCCGGATATGATTCAGGAAGCAGAAGAGCAGGTTCGCGTTATTCGTGAGAAATTGAAAACAGCCCAATCTCGCCAAAAGAGTCAATATGATCGTAAGCATAAGCCTATGACATTTGAAATTGACGAGAAAGCTTACCTTCGGGTTACCCCGTTAAAGGGAACCCATCGCTTCGGTATCAAAGGCAAATTGGCTCCTCGTTACATTGGACCCTTTCGCATTCTTGCCAAACGAGGAGAAGTTGCCTACCAATTGGAACTACCTCCGCATCTTTCCAGAGTTCACGATGTCTTCCACGTTTCGCAACTCAGGCGTTGCTTCGCAGATCCTATCCGTGGAGTGGACCACGAAACGCTTGACTTACAAGATAACCTTTCTTATCGGGAATACCCCGTTCGTATCCTTGATCAAGCCGAGCGTACCACTCGACGTCATAATATCAAGTTTCTCAAGGTTCAATGGTCACACCATTCCGAGGAAGAAGCCACTTGGGAAAGGGAGGATCGTCTTCGACTCGAGTACCCCGCCTTCTTCCCAGATGATCCTAAATCTCGGGACGAGATTCTATTGAGTGGGGGTGAGTTGTCACACCCTAGCTAGATTATGCATTAGAGTGTGCATCATGTTTACATTCATCAGAAATTGAAATGGGGAAAGCAGAACCCCCAGCACCCCCCCTGAAATCAACTAGGGTTTACTAAAAATAAATTCAATGAACCTGAAATGCCCTTCAAATATGTTCACCCTCTTTGCCTTGGGTTAGAACCCTTGGGAAAAATGGTGCATATAATTTTAGGTCAACAAAAGGGGCATTGTTTTAAATCATAAATATTTGAATTTGGGCATTTAAATACTATTAAATAATTCAAATGCTCAAATAATGTTGGAACTATTTTTGGGCCACGGAAATATTTCAGAAAGTGTCCATAAATATTTTCAGGATTTTATAAAATGATTTAGTATTTAAACTAAATCAAAACAGAATAACAGAAACAGAAAAACAGAATAAAATTAGAAAAGAGAGAGAGAGTAGGCCAGAGGGCCACTTACCTGGCCCAGCGCCAGGCCACCAGCGGCCCAGCCCACCAGGCCGTTGCCAGTCGTCCCCTAGCTCCTGCCAGGAGGACGAAGGGCGTGTGCCCGCGGTGCGCCAGCACGCGCACGGCCACCGACGGCCACCTCCTGCTTCGGCCGCCTCCCCAACGTCGCTTTGGACGCCACGCACCCCCTGGCCCTCTCATTCCCCCTCCCCGTGCTCATCCCCTCCTCTGCTCTCTCTCCCGCGCAACCGCCATGAGCCCGAGAGCGCCGACGAGAACCACCACGGCCACCGCCTCCCCCTCGCTTCCCTGACCAGCTTAGAGGCTCCGCCTCGACCCCGTCTTCCTCCTCACCGAACCACGCCCCGCCGGAAGACCCGCATCGTCGAATTCAAGCTCTTCTTCAAGCTTTGGCACCGACGATCGCCGCTGTCGATTCGCTTGCTCCAGTGCCTCCCCGAGCTTGCCGAGGCCACCGCTGCACCCGCTATGAGCTCCTGTGTCGTTTCCCCCTCTCCCCTGGCTCGTTTTCTTCCTCTAACACCGATGCCCGTCGGAACCGAGAGCTCTTCGCCGCCGGCCATGCCGCCACCGTGACCACAGCCGTGCAAGCTCACTCCCGAGCATGGCAACGTGCTCCACACCTCACCAGGAGCACGTGGAACCCATCAGTTTCCCCTCCCGTGCACCACAACGCCGATCCGCTCAACTCCCAAACTCCGGCCGCCGCGCAAGTTGCCGCCGCCGTCGTTTTAGGCCACTAGGGCTGCTGCCGTGTGCACAGATGGATGCGGGCGAGTCCCAGCTCCGCGTAGATGCCCTCCGCTGGCCATTTGGTCGCCGGAGGAGGAATTCCGAGCCCTCCGCCGTCTCTGGCCTTGCCGGCGACGAGCCGGGGTCAACTCCGGCGTGTTTTGACCCCGGGTCGGCTGGGTTGACTCCCCCCTGTCTCACTGACGTGTGGGCCCAGGCGCCTGCCTAATTACTATTAGTTAATTAGAGTTAATAAAAATTAGCTAATTAGTGAGCCACTGACATGCGGGCCCCGCCCGGCTAACCAAGTTAGTTAGGGTTAACTAACTTAGTTAGTTGATTGTGTCACTGACCAGTGGACCCCACTGGTTAGGTTTGACCTGGAGGCGCCAGTTGACCTGCTGACATCAGGGTGATGTCATGCTGACGCAATAACTCCTTTTCTGGATTTAATTTTATATAGAAAATTCCGGAAAATTGCCTAAACTTCAAAAATTCATAGAAATTCAACCATAACTCCAAATGAGACAAATTATATATGAAAAATTATCAAACAAATTCAAGGAATCCATCTGTACCATTTTCATGCATGTTTGAACAATGCTTGTCCTCTGTTTTGGACAAAACAAATAAAGGGCATTTAAATAATCATATATGGGGTTGGAATTTGAATCTTGTACACAAACCAACTTCATTTAAATCATAGCTAGTTGCATTAGCTCAAGACACATCCATATTGCCATGTCATAGCATGCATCATATTGTTGCATATCGTCATGTGTTGATTGTGCTCGGTTGTGTTCTTCGTGGTAGGTTCTGCCTCCGAGGATATTCACGAGTATCCAACTGAAGGGCAGTATCCCGTTACCACTCCATCAGGCAAGCAACCATTGATCATTCCGATACAACCCATGTTCTCGCTCCTGCTCTTGTTTACTGCATTAAGACAACACGATTCAAACTGCTGTGTGCTACGGTAGTTGAACCCTTATCCTCTGCATGACCTGTCATTGCCACAGTAACTAGATGAAACCCACTAGCATGTGTAGGAGTTGATTGAGCCATGTTTTGTGATTCCTACCTTGCTATGCCTGCTATGCTTAGAGTTGTGTCAGGTCTGGTTCATCTGGGTGATGGGCTAGAGTGAAATGTTGTGCCAGTAATATGTGGGATGTGTTGAACATGTTTTGGTAAAGGTATCGATGAGAGGCCATGTAGGAGTACATGGTGGGTTGTTTCATTGAGGCCGTCCATAAGAACTGAGATCTGTATGTGTGATTTAAGATGCAGTTACTACCGTACATTGGGCCCGAAACAAATGGACCCTCTCGGCTTGTTAGCCACCCTAGTACTCTGTCCAGGAGTTGCAAATAGTTTCTGGTGTTTGTAGGATATGTGTTGGCGGCCGTGCGTAGCGCTGACCCTAGGGGTGGGCTATGTTGCGGTAGATACACCGTGGCACGGTGTACCGAGTCACCCGTTTGGTGTCTCGGGAACCCTGTTCACATCGTTCGGGGCCGTATGTGGAAACCTCGGCCGGACTCCCTGCGGATGGAACCTGGATAGGCGATAACCTGGACTAGGGGCTTAGGTGTTTAGGTAGGCCGTGGCCGACACCCTCGCTGGGCTTCCGCTTGAAGGTTGCCGAGTACATGTCGTGTAGACGGCGGTAAGCGGTGAAAGCGTGTATGACGAAGTACACCCCTGCAGGGTATAAAACTCTTCGAATAGCCGCGTCCGCGGTAAAGGACTACTTGGTTGCCTATACAGTTCATAGACAAGTTAATGGATACTACTAAAAGACTCAAGATAAGTGTGAGTACCGAGGATGGCCCCCTCGCAGGATACGAGGGAGGATCCATGGTGGAGTATTGTGATGGTGAGTAGTGGACTCGTGTGCGAAAACTATTTTGCTAAAAGATTCCGTAGGATAGCTTAGCCAAGAGTCAAAGCTGGCTTGCTGCATAAACCCCACCACCTTCTTGAGAATGAGCATGTATAGTAGGTTCTGAGGTAAGACTTGCTGAGTACCTTTGTACTCATGTTTGCTTATTTATTGTTTTCAGACGACAACACTGCCCCCTCCGATGGGTTTTACGTAGACCTTGACGTCGACGAGTGACTAGCCACCCAGGTGGTGATCCAGGCCATGGAGGGCCCTATGTAGATAGACAGGCTTCGAGAAGCCTTCTTTCTTTCTAGAGTCTGTACTCAGACTAGTTGCTTCCGCATGTGCTTGTATGACTGTATGACTTGAGTGTCGGGTCATGTGACCCCTACCTGTATGGATATGTTATGTATGGCTCCCTGGAGCCTTTAAATAAAGTACTTGAGTTGTAGAGTTTTGTTGTGATGCCATGTTGTATGTACTCATATCGGGCATATTGTGTGAATGATTGAAATGCTTGGTATGAGTGGGATCCGACAATCTAGTTGTTTGTCCTTCGCAACCTTTCTTATGGGGAAATGTAGTCTAGTGCTCCTCGAGCCATAGTAGTCCGCTACAGCCCGGTTCACCGGAGTCCTGCTAGCCCAGCACTACTATTTAGGACACTTGACTGGCCGGCATGTGTTTCACTTCGTCCCTATGTCTGTCCCTTCAGGGAAATGTCACGCGGTGATCTCCGGAGTCCTGTCTAGCCTGCTACAGCCCGGGATCCCCCGGAGTCCTGTTAGCCCAGTGCTACAGCCCGGAATCACTCGTTGATGACCGACATGTTCGTTGTGATTCATGTATGCCTGTCTCCATAGGTCTGTGCCGCTTTGGGTTCACGACTAGCCATGTCGGCCCGGGTTCTCGGTCATATGGATGCTAGCGACATTGTCATATACGTGAGCCAAAAGGCGCAAACGGTCCCGGGCCATGGTAAGGCGACACCCGTGGGATACCGTGCGTGAGGCCGCAAAGTGATATGAGGTGTTACCGGCTAGATCGATGTGGCTTAGAATCGGGGTCCTGACAGCGTTGGTATCAGAGCCGGACTGCCTGTAGGTTCGTTCAGCCAAACTGGTCGATGTCGAGTCTAGAAATGCTTTAGTTATATGTAAGGGAATTGATTGTGGGAGGGAACGTAAGGTTCTTTTACTCCTTTACCCTATGCTTCTGATCTGAGTCATTCTCTTCTCATTCAACGTGGGTTAAGGACTAGGCTCTCTTCTTCTATCAGGTTCACGTGTTACTAATCCGTAGTAGTTCATAGGATTATTGCTACGAGTTCCAGTCCAGTTTCTACTATTTTAGTACGTTGCTATTTGAATCAGAACCTTGATATGATGCTGTTGAGCGGTATTGTGAACTGTTGTGGATGTCTCAAATCTTTTTCTGAGCATTTACAGCCGTTATGCTGCCCAATTTTCCCTAGGAATTCTGATGTCTTTGTCTTGTGGTTGTGCTTTCAGATGGCCAACCAGTCTCAAAATCAAGTGGTTCGCCTGACCAGGTGCCTCGACGTGCCCGGTCATACTGCTATGTTGGTCCGGGTCATGATCGAGACAGGATACTGTTGGTATCCCGAATACACTATTGAAGAGCAGTTCCGCGACTTTAATCAAAGCCAGTATTTCTGCACCGTCAGGATATTTCCTTCCTATCCTGGATCTACCGAGCCCCTTCACTGTTCCTATGGACTCGGAGTTACCATTGAGATGGCTGTGCAGGATGCTGCCTATTCCATGATGACCATCTTGCGAGTCCGGACTGGCCTGCTTCGGAACACTGACTTCCGTTACATGCTAGCTTCACTTCCGGGAGCGCAGGGGTATCTTCAGGCTATCTATGCTGACTCCACTCAGGAGGACTCATTAACTCGTACCACCACTGAGATGCTCGAAGATAAGGACCGAGAGAATTGGGCCTTGAGGCTGGAGCTTTTAAATACCCGTGCTGATCATTGGGCCACATTGACTCGGTTTGCACCCGCGGTGCAAGCTGGATGCATGGATACCAGGGATCTGTATCCTGTGAGAGCAGCTCTGCCAGACATGGTGGATTGGCGTGATGTGGGAGGCATCACCCCACCCCTTGGTCCCCGCAGGCCGCCGTTTGTTTGTCCAAGACCTCATCCTAGCCCCTATGGTCCACAGGCTCCTCAGGACCGTCTGTTTCCAGATGATCACGTTGAACTTCCAGGCTATGGAGGTGACGTCTATGAGGACTACTACGGAGCTATCTGAGTTAGTAGTAGTACCACTAGTATTGTAGTAGTTGTGTCTCCACTGTCCTGTGTGACTTGTGGAATACGACTTGGTGTGTAATCGATTCTGGAGGTGTAGACAAATAATGTATAGGAACTCGGAATGCCTCCGATGAGATGTAACGTCTACCTTCATAGTTGTACTGTAGCATGGGCTTGTACTAAACTATGTATGACGAGTATGACCGTTGGTGTATATATGGCAGTTTTATATTACCATGGCATACGAATGAGCATCTCTGCATTCCGCGTTATCCTTTACATTCTGCACTTCCCTGTTAAGTTTGAGCCATCCTTGTCTAAACCGTTGTCTTGTTTTCCTCCTAGGATGGTCAACACCCGCGGCAACCCTGCTGCCCCGGAGCAGGGGGAAGCCAATGCAGCTAGAGGTGAAAATTTGCCTCATCCGCCTTCCCTGGCCGAAGTGATGCTGGAGGCGGAAAGGAACAAGCGTGAGACCAACCGCCTGTTGGAGCGGATTGAGCAGAACACTGCACGCCACCCACGAAATGACTTGGTGTCAATCAACGACTTTATCAAGCTGTACCCACCAAAGTTTAACCATTCCGTCGAGCCCCTCGACGCGGATGATTGGCTTCGCAGCATCACCCATAAGCTACGTTCTGCCAACGTAGCTGAAGCCGACAAAGTTACCTATGCTGCTTATCATCTTGAGGGCCCCGCTAGCCATTGGTGGGAAAACTACGAAGCTATGCGCCTGGTCGGCCAAATCACTACCTGGGCTGAGTTCAGCGGGGCTTTCCGTGAGCATCACATTCCGGAAGGTCTTATGGATCGCAAGAGGGAGGAGTTCTGCAACTTCACCCAAGGAAGGCTGACTGTGGATGCGTATAGCCGAGAATTTGGGAACCTGGCACGCTATGCTCCTGAAGAGGTTTCTACTGACGCCAAGAAGCAGGCAAGGTTCCGCAAGGGACTTAGCCCTGAGCTTCGCCATGATCTCCGTCTGCACGAGTGCACATCCTTCCAGAAGCTGGTCAATAAAGCTATCAGTGCTGAGACAGGCCAGACTGATTATGACGCTTCACGCAAGCACTCTCGTGATTTTGGGTCTTCATCCGGCTCTGGAGCTCAGAAGCGCCGGGTGTGGATTCCAAGCACCGCACTGCCACCTAGATTCACCCCGAGGCCATCCTTTGAGGCGCCTCGTCCCAACCAGCAATTTGCACCGCCCAAGCCCTATGGTGGCCCCACTGCTAATGTTGCTCCACGCCCCACTGTGGTAACATGCTTCAAGTGTGGAGAACCGGGTCACTATAGTCGAGAGTGTCCCCAGAACAACCCCAATCAAGCTGGAAAGTCCGTTGGCCGTGGTAAGCCCGCGGGAAAGACTTTCTACGCCAAGCCGGCCACTACTGCACGTGGCCATGTCAACTATGTCTCAGCCGAAGAGGCTCATGAGGATCCCAACGTCGTCCTTGGTACGCTCCTTGTTAACTGCCATCCGGCATCTGTTCTTTTTCGATACTGGAGCATCTCATTCATTCATATCCGAGAATTATGCTCGGTTGCATAACACGACATTCTGTGACATGCCCACTTCCATGGTAATTCAAACTCCGGGTCCAAATGGCAAACTTCTAGGGTAAGCCATGGGAACGAAATTCTTGTCGATAGGCTTGTTTTCCTTGCATCTTTAATAGCTCTCAAGTCCTCCGACATAAACATCATCTTGGGTATGGACTGGATGTCGGCTCATTATGCCAAGATCGATTGTGCCACTAGAACCGTTCAACTTACTCATCCCTCGGGCAAGACAGTTAATGTCTTAACTCGAGTGGCCAAGCGCCAACTTTACTCTCTCAATGCCAACCCTCTTCCAGACCTTGAGGACGTTCCAGTAGTCCGAGACTTCCCGGATGTGTTTCCGGAAGAACTGCCAGGTGTTCCACCTGACCGGGATGTCGAGTTTGTGATAGACCTTGTTCCAGGAACCGTTCCAATTGCTAGAAGACCCTACAAGATGGCACCCTTAGAACTAGCCGAGCTTAAGAACCAACTCGATGAGTCCTTGAACAAAGGGTTCATCCGTCCTAGCTCCTCTCCTTGGGCTTGCCCCGTCCTCTTCGTCAAGAAGAAGGATGGAACGGATCGAATGGTTGTGGATTACCGACCTGTCAATCTGGTCACCATCAAGAACAAATACCCGCTTCCCAGGATCAACGACCTGTATGATCAGCTCGCTGGATCCTTAGTCTTCTCCAAGATGGATTTGAGGCTGGGCTACCATCAAATCAAAATCAGAAACGGGGACATTCCCAAAACGGCCTTTGTTACTCGTTATGGCCAATACGAGTACACCGTCATGTCCTTCGGTTTAACCAATGCCCCGGCCACTTTCTCCCGGTTAATGAACTCGGTTTTCATGGAGTACTTGGAAAAATTCGTCGTAGTATACCTCGATGACATACTCATCTACTCCAAGAATGAAGAGGAACATGCCGAACATCTAAGGCTGGTATTGATGAAACTTCGAGAGCATCGCCTTTATGCCAAATTCTCCAAGTGTGAATTTTGGTTGTCAGAAGTGACCTATCTAGGCCATGTAATCTCTGGTAAGGGTATTGCTGTCAATCCCGAGCGAGTTCAAGCCGTCCTTGATTGGACTCCACCTGAAACGGTCAAGCAAGTTCGGAGTTTCCTTGGCCTAGCGAGCTATTGCCGCCGCTTCGTCGAGAATTTCTCCAAGGTTGCTAAACCTCTAACTGAACTCCTCAAGAAAGATAAAAAGTTCGAGTGGACTCCACAGTGCGAGTTCAGTTTTCAGGAACTGAAAAGACGCCTGACATCTGCTCCCGTACTGGTACCACCAGATTTCTCCAAGGACTTTATTATCTATTGCGACGCCTCGCGACAAGGACTAGGTTGCATACTCATGCAAGATCGTCAGGTAATTGCCTATGCTTCACGGCAATTACATCCACATGAAGAAAATTATCCCACACATGATCTAGAGCTTGCAGCTGTAGTCCATGCACTCAAAACCTGGCGACATTACCTCCTCGGTAATCGTTGCGAGATCTTCACCGATCACCAAAGCTTGAAATATATCTTCACCCAACCAGATTTGAATCTCAGGCAAAGACGTTGGGTCGAGTTGATCTCGGATTACGACTTAGGAATAACTTACACCCCTGGCAAGGCCAATGTCATGGCCGATGCATTAAGTCGTAAGTCCTACTGTAACAACCTGATGTTACAACAAAGTCAACCACTTCTCCATGAGGAATTTCGCAAGCTTAATCTTCACATTGTTCCTCAAGGATTCCTATCCACCCTGGTAGCGGAACCTACCCTTACGGATCAGGTCATCAAGGCACAGAAGATAGATCCGGGAATTTCCCGTATCAAGAGAAACGTTAAAAAAGGAGTCATGGATTGTTTCTCCATTGATGATCAAGGTGTTGTATACTTTGGGAATCGCCTAGTGGTTCCGAAGGCGCGAAACCTGAGGCGACTGATCCTTAAGGAAGCTCATGAATCCCCTCTCACCATTCATCCCGGTAGTACCAAAATGTATCAAGACCTACGCCAGAGGTTTTGGTGGACTAGGATGAAGAGAGAAATCGCTCAATACATTGCTAATTGCGATGTTTGTCGTCGTGTTAAAGCAGAGCATCAACGGCCTGCTGGCACCCTTCAACCTTTGGCTATTCCTGAATGGAAATGGGACAAAATCAGTATGGATTTCATCACTGGGTTTCCCAGGACCAAGAGGGGGAATAATTCCATCTTCGTCGTGATCGACCGTCTTTCCAAAGTAGCCCATTTTCTACCCGTTCGTAAGAGTATCACCGCTAGCCAGCTAGCTGACCTATACATCTCCCGAATAGTGTCTCTTCATGGTGTCCCATTGGAAATTAACTCAGACCGTGGAAGTCTCTTCACCTCTCGATTTTGGGAAAGTTTCCAAAATGCTATGGGAACTCATCTCTCCTTTAGCACCGCCTTCCATCCTCAATCAAGTGGTCAAGTAGAGCGAGTAAATCAAATTCTGGAAGATATGCTCCGAGCTTCTGTTATCTCGTTCGGAATGAGTTGGGAGAAATGCCTTCCATTCGCGGAGTTTGCCTATAACAATAGCTATCAAGCTAGTTTGGGCAAGGCTCCCTTCGAAGTTCTCTATGGACGAAAATGTCGAACGCCTTTTAACTGGTCAGAAACCGGGGAAAGACAACTCTTTGGCCCGGATATGATTCAGGAAGCAGAAGAGCAGGTTCGCGTTATTCGTGAGAAATTGAAAACAGCCCAATCTCGCCAAAAGAGTCAATATGATCGTAAGCATAAGCCTATGACATTTGAAATTGACGAGAAAGCTTACCTTCGGGTTACCCCGTTAAAGGGAACCCATCGCTTCGGTATCAAAGGCAAATTGGCTCCTCGTTACATTGGACCCTTTCGCATTCTTGCCAAACGAGGAGAAGTTGCCTACCAATTGGAACTACCTCCGCATCTTTCCAGAGTTCACGATGTCTTCCACGTTTCGCAACTCAGGCGTTGCTTCGCAGATCCTATCCGTGGAGTGGACCACGAAACGCTTGACTTACAAGATAACCTTTCTTATCGGGAATACCCCGTTCGTATCCTTGATCAAGCCGAGCGTACCACTCGACGTCATAATATCAAGTTTCTCAAGGTTCAATGGTCACACCATTCCGAGGAAGAAGCCACTTGGGAAAGGGAGGATCGTCTTCGACTCGAGTACCCCGCCTTCTTCCCAGATGATCCTAAATCTCGGGACGAGATTCTATTGAGTGGGGGTGAGTTGTCACACCCTAGCTAGATTATGCATTAGAGTGTGCATCATGTTTACATTCATCAGAAATTGAAATGGGGAAAGCAGAACCCCCAGCACCCCCCCTGAAATCAACTAGGGTTTACTAAAAATAAATTCAATGAACCTGAAATGCCCTTCAAATATGTTCACCCTCTTTGCCTTGGGTTAGAACCCTTGGGAAAAATGGTGCATATAATTTTAGGTCAACAAAAGGGGCATTGTTTTAAATCATAAATATTTGAATTTGGGCATTTAAATACTATTAAATAATTCAAATGCTCAAATAATGTTGGAACTATTTTTGGGCCACTGAAATATTTCAGAAAGTGTCCATAAATATTTTCAGGATTTTATAAAATGATTTAGTATTTAAACTAAATCAAAACAGAATAACAGAAACAGAAAAACAGAATAAAATTAGAAAAGAGAGAGAGAGTAGGCCAGAGGGCCACTTACCTGGCCCAGCGCCAGGCCACCAGCGGCCCAGCCCACCAGGCCGTTGCCAGTCGTCCCCTAGCTCCTGCCAGGAGGACGAAGGGCGTGTGCCCGCGGTGCGCCAGCACGCGCACGGCCACCGACGGCCACCTCCTGCTTCGGCCGCCTCCCCGACGTCGCTTTGGACGCCACGCACCCCCTGGCCCTCTCATTCCCCCTCCCCGTGCTCATCCCCTCCTCTGCTCTCTCTCCCGCGCAACCGCCATGAGCCCGAGAGCGCCGACGAGAACCACCACGGCCACCGCCTCCCCCTCGCTTCCCTGACCAGCTTAGAGGCTCCGCCTCGACCCCGTCTTCCTCCTCACCGAACCACGCCCCGCCGGAAGACCCGCATCGTCGAATTCAAGCTCTTCTTCAAGCTTTGGCACCGACGATCGCCGCTGTCGATTCGCTTGCTCCAGTGCCTCCCCGAGCTTGCCGAGGCCACCGCTGCACCCGCTATGAGCTCCTGTGTCGTTTCCCCCTCTCCCCTGGCTCGTTTTCTTCCTCTAACACCGATGCCCGTCGGAACCGAGAGCTCTTCGCCGCCGGCCATGCCGCCACCGTGACCACAGCCGTGCAAGCTCACTCCCGAGCATGGCAACGTGCTCCACACCTCACCAGGAGCACGTGGAACCCATCAGTTTCCCCTCCCGTGCACCACAACGCCGATCCGCTCAACTCCCAAACTCCGGCCGCCGCGCAAGTTGCCGCCGCCGTCGTTTTAGGCCACTAGGGCTGCTGCCGTGTGCACAGATGGATGCGGGCGAGTCCCAGCTCCGCGTAGATGCCCTCCGCTGGCCATTTGGTCGCCGGAGGAGGAATTCCGAGCCCTCCGCCGTCTCTGGCCTTGCCGGCGACGAGCCGGGGTCAACTCCGGCGTGTTTTGACCCCGGGTCGGCTGGGTTGACTCCCCCCTGTCTCACTGACGTGTGGGCCCAGGCGCCTGCCTAATTACTGTTAGTTAATTAGAGTTAATAAAAATTAGCTAATTAGTGAGCCACTGACATGCGGGCCCCGCCCGGCTAACGAAGTTAGTTAGGGTTAACTAACTTAGTTAGTTGATTGTGTCACTGACCAGTGGACCCCACTGGTTAGGTTTGACCTGGAGGCGCCAGTTGACCTGCTGACATCAGGGTGATGTCATGCTGACGCAATAACTCCTTTTCTGGATTTAATTTTATATAGAAAATTCCGGAAAATTGCCTAAACTTCAAAAATTCATAGAAATTCAACCATAACTCCAAATGAGACAAATTATATATGAAAAATTATCAAACAAATTCAAGGAATCCATCTGTACCATTTTCATGCATGTTTGAACAATGCTTGTCCTCTGTTTTGGACAAAACAAATAAAGGGCATTTAAATAATCATATATGGGGTTGGAATTTGAATCTTGTACACAAACCAACTTCATTTAAATCATAGCTAGTTGCATTAGCTCAAGACACATCCATATTGCCATGTCATAGCATGCATCATATTGTTGCATATCGTCATGTGTTGATTGTGCTCGGTTGTGTTCTTCGTGGTAGGTTCTGCCTCCGAGGATATTCACGAGTATCCAACTGAAGGGCAGTATCCCGTTACCACTCCATCAGGCAAGCAACCATTGATCATTCCGATACAACCCATGTTCTCGCTCCTGCTCTTGTTTACTGCATTAAGACAACACGATTCAAACTGCTGTGTGCTACGGTAGTTGAACCCTTATCCTCCGCATGACCTGTCATTGCCACAGTAACTAGATGAAACCCACTAGCATGTGTAGGAGTTGATTGAGCCATGTTTTGTGATTCCTACCTTGCTATGCCTGCTATGCTTAGAGTTGTGTCAGGTCTGGTTCATCTGGGTGATGGGCTAGAGTGAAATGTTGTGCCAGTAATATGTGGGATGTGTTGAACATGTTTTGGTAAAGGTATCGATGAGAGGCCATGTAGGAGTACATGGTGGGTTGTTTCATTGAGGCCGTCCATAAGAACTGAGATCTGTATGTGTGATTTAAGATGCAGTTACTACCGTACATTGGGCCCGAAACAAATGGACCCTCTCGGCTTCTTAGCCACCCTAGTACTCTGTCCAGGAGTTGCAAATAGTTTCTGGTGTTTGTAGGATATGTGTTGGCGGCCGTGCGTAGCGCTGACCCTAGGGGTGGGCTATGTTGCGGTAGATACACCGTGGCACGGTGTACCGAGTCACCCGTTTGGTGTCTCGGGAACCCTGTTCACATCGTTCGGGGCCGTATGTGGAAACCTCGGCCGGACTCCCTGCGGATGGAACCTGGATAGGCGATAACCTGGACTAGGGGCTTAGGTGTTTAGGTAGGCCGTGACCGACACCCTCGCTGGGCTTCCGCTTGAAGGTTGCCGAGTACATGTCGTGTAGACGGCGGTAAGCGGTGAAAGCGTGTATGACGAAGTACACCCCTGCAGGGTATAAAACTATTCGAATAGTCGCGTCCGCGGTAAAGGACTACTTGGTTGCCTATACAGTTCATAGACAAGTTAATGGATACTACTAAAAGACTCAAGATAAGTGTGAGTACCGAGGATGGCCCCCTCGCAGGATACGAGGGAGGATCCACGATGGAGTATTGTGATGGTGAGTAGTGGACTCGTGTGCGAAAACTATTTTGCTAAAAGATTCCGTAGGATAGCTTAGCCAAGAGTCAAAGCTGGCTTGCTGCATAAACCCCACCACCTTCTTGAGAATGAGCATGTATAGTAGGTTCTGAGGTAAGACTTGCTGAGTACCTTTGTACTCATGTTTGCTTATTTATTGTTTTCAGACGACAACACTGCCCCCTCCGATGGGTTTTATGTAGACCTTGACGTCGACGAGTGACTAGCCACCCAGGTGGTGATCCAGGCCATGGAGGGACCTATGTAGATAGACAGGCTTCGAGAAGCCTTCTTTCTTTCTAGAGTCTGTACTCAGACTAGTTGCTTCCGCATGTGCTTGTATGACTGTATGACTTGAGTGTCGGGTCATGTGACCCCTACCTGTATGGATATGTTATGTATGGCTCCCTGGAGCCTTTAAATAAAGTACTTGAGTTGTAGAGTTTTGTTGTGATGCCATGTTGTATGTACTCATATCGGGCATATTGTGTGAATGATTGAAATGCTTGGTATGAGTGGGATCCGACAATCTAGTTGTTTGTCCTTCGCAGCCTTTCTTATGGGGAAATGTAGTCTAGTGCTCCTCGAGCCATAGTAGTCCGCTACAGCCCGGTTCACCGGAGTCCTGCTAGCCCAGCACTACTGTTCAGGACACTTGACTGGCCGGCATGTGTTTCACTTCGTCCCTATGTCTGTCCCTTCGGGGAAATGTCACGCGGTGATCTCCGGAGTCCTGTCTAGCCTGCTACAGCCCGGGATCCCCCGGAGTCCTGTTAGCCTAGTGCTACAGCCCGGAATCACTCGTTGATGACCGACATGTTCGTTGTGATTCATGTATGCCTGTCTCCATAGGTCTGTTCCGCTTTGGGTTCACGACTAGCCATGTCGGCTCGGGTTCTCGGTCATATGGATGCTAGCGACATTGTCATATACGCGAGCCAAAAGGCGCAAACGGTCCCGGGCCATGGTAAGGCGACACCCGTGGGATACCGTGCGTGAGGCCGCAAAGTGATATGAGGTGTTACCGGCTAGATCGATGTGGCTTAGAATCGGGGTCCTGACACCAAATGTCATTCTCGACTTAAATATTCAAAACAGTAGTGTCTTCTTCATCACAAGACATGATAGTCGAAATAAATGTAAACATTATTTGAGCCTACAAATTTTTCTTGTATAAATTTTTTGCCACATTTATTTCTTCTTTGCAAGCCGGGTAACTTTGTCCTTCACATCGTTGAGCATATTTCTCTCCGAAAAAATAAGCTGCGCAATCATTAAGTCCCTCAATTTATCAGTTGACCCCTGTTAGAACTTCATATTAGTACAATTCAAATAGTATCAATTGACTATAAGCATTTGAAATAAAGCCAGACCTGAGAAAAATGGCTCGTCCATTTTTCACCATTCCAATATTGAAAGCATCGAAGAACAAATATTCCACATGAATTGCTGGTCCGTACAAACAACGGTTCATAAGTTCGCATTTGAGGTAAGATATTAAAACAATATGAAAGTATTTACTCACCCGTCTTCTTGTTGTGGGATGTTATACGTTTTGATAGGCCAGGTAGACACATCCGGAAAATTCACAGCGCCGCTCGCATTCGCATCACGTATGTCATATCCAAGTTGATTTTTCTGTTCATATACATGATAGCACGAAAAGAATTTAACATAGTTCAGTTACTAAATGATAATTTCAATATGCTCATGTAAATTTATGCCGTACCAGCTCCTCAACTTTTTCTATAATTTCACTGTCAAGTTCGGGTCCCATCAAAGAATCAAGAACCTGGAACTCTTCCTTCGGGCGATGCATGACAACCGAAACCCAGTGGGTATTTCCCTTGTTAAGAGGAATATAAAGCTGCATCACAACGAAAATATGATGCAATCAACACATACTATCTTATTATTTATATCCCATATATGCATACTTTAAGGCAGTTGAACTTACCTTATATTTTTTAAAATAGTCATCGGTGTATCTATTCAAGGGTCCATTCTTCTTCGCGACAACTTCGTTGTCATTTTTTCCTCCCTGGGTGTCCGGTCTAAATTCAAGTAACCAATTGACCAACCAGGGCGACATTATATGACGATCTTCACCAACAACTCCCAACAGATACGACGAATAAGCATTGATAACCTGAAAATAATTTAAATGATGTGTAACAATTCCAATTTGCATTGAATGCTAATAGAAAACAGAACAATAACTTACATCACCGGTTAGCCATTCATGGTCAAGAATCTTACAAGCCCTCTCTGCACTCAGACCTTCGTGCATGCCATCATTGAATATTTCCTTCTTTCTATGTTTTGCTGACCGCTGATAAGCACGAACAAACTTAACACTAGCTTTAATCACATCGTATTCTTCTTCAAAGACTTCTTTCTCGAATAGTTCTGCAATACATGACGGTAATATGTTAATAATTCAATGATAAGTAGTAATTTCAGCTCGAAAATAATATGATAAAACTCACTTGCTTTCGCTGAACGCTTTGCACGCTTTGTAGGTATAACTGGAATATAAGGAGACTTTATAAGGTTTGATCGTCTCCGCTTCCGTTTCCCTACACCCTTCTCCTGTACCTCATCTTCTCCAATACAATCTACCGATCCACGTGATGCGATTTCATCTGTTCCTAAAGATGTAACGGATTTCTCATCAGATACCTCAGGAACTTCGATAGGATCTTCTTCATCACCCTTGAAACTATCGAAATATTCAGGTGTGCAATAATAAGGTGTCATCTCTTCAGAATCATTAATATCATCTTCATCATCCTCTTGCACATTCTTTTTCCCCGGTGTTTTGAAATTGTCCACGTCAGGATTATATACAAATTCCTTACGAGGTTTTCCACCATAGTTTCTACTTTCACTATTTTCACCATACTCATTCTCTTCTTCTTTTTCACTATCACCGGCTTTGTAAAATACAACGCTTTTGTTCAATTTCTCTATGACCCTCTGTGATTAAAAATTAGTTGTAATTAGTTATGTGACACATCGAAAACCATTGTGAATGGCAAAATCAGAAAACTTGTACCTGTGCGCATAGCTCCGGCATACGAAGCATATCCTTACGAATGTGCTTCAGCTCAGTCAAAATCCGATCCATAATAGGGTTCTGGGTAGCTGAAGCCTCAGATGTACTCACGCCTGTTCTCCTTCCAGTAATGTTTGACTTTCTCGTACTGGATTTCTTGTTCTTTTCAGCCTGTTCCATTCTTATTTTGTTTAAGCGGTACTCTTCAGTAATGGTGTCATCGATCTACAACATAAAGAATCATACAATCATATTTAATTAATAATTAATTGCAGACTTTAAATGGAAAAAATAAATATTTAACGTATTACCATTCCAACACCACGGCCATTTTGAAAGTCGTACTTGTCTCTTTTCTCCGCTGCCGCTTCTGTCCAATTCCTCATCAAGGGGCTCAACAACGCTAAAGGATCATACTTTGGACCGGTGCATGGCTGCACCTTCTCCCAATATAGATACTGCAAAACAAACAAACAACCAATTAGCATGTGTTACACTATTATTACATAATACAACTATTCAATTTAAAAAATATATCATACCTGCAGAAGTGCAAGGTTGCCACGTGGCCATTCCCTAACATGACCGGGCTGCAAGACCGTACCAATCTCCGACAAACAAAACCGCAAAGTGAATGCGTTCCAATTGAACTTTTTTATCTGCCTGACATCTTGCACTAGTGCATAATAATTCTTCGGAATGTACTCATCAGACACTGGTGCAATTATAGTCCCTAACAGGACGAGAAACGCCATCCGAACAAATTCATCGTCCGCGTTTTTATTTCTCACAATCTTCTCAATAAGATCATCAATCAATATTTTACCATTCTTCTTGTTAACAAAACTAGCTGGAATTTTTTTTATTGCTTTGCCTTGGTCCATACTCAAAAAACTAGAAACATCAACTCCTTCATTCTTGAAACCAAATATAGCAAACACATCATCAGGCCTCAGTGAAATCAACCCTTTTTTCCGGCTGCCTCTTGCACCATGAATTTTTTACTACTAGGATTGTAACCTTGAATCATATGCACAAGCAAATTATCACGCATCTTGACCGAAGGTATTCGTAACATGCCCTCCATCTCCGTTTCGTAAAACGTAAATCGCTGACTTGATGTTAACTTATTAACAAGAGTAACCCATTTTTCTACAGAACATGCAATCACACCATCAATGTCCATACTGCATATAAAAATATCTATGTGACGTTGCATGCAGCTAATGTGTTATATAATGTTCAAAATTTTAAAATATATACCTGCCCGACGGCGACTACAGCAGGCGACGGCGATCACAGCGGCTGACGGCGGCGTCTGACGGCGTGTTCACAACCGGCGCTGACGGCGAGTGGTGACGTCGGCCGTTGACGAGCGGCGCTAGGGTGGTGACGTCAGCTATTGCTGGGTGACGACGGGCGTTGACGGCGGGCGTTGACGACCGGCACTGACGGCGGGTGGTGACGTCGACTAGTGCTGGCTGACGGCGACGCGACGCTGTCGGGCGGGGAACGTTAGTGCGGGCGGCGGCGGGCGACGGGATCAGATCGGGCATGCGCGACGTGATTGGACGACGTGATTGGGCGAGGTGCGCGTTTGTCGGGAATATTCCCTCGGATTGCGACGGCTCGTGCTGCGTCGGGCCCGCGGCGATTATTAAGTGGGCGACGGCCATATGTATTTATTTATTTGTATAATTTTGTCATTTAGTGTATTTTTTATAAACTTTGCACGAAAAACAAACATGTTTTGTGGCCAATTTTTTTTCACGGGCCACAGTGACCATGCAGGGCACGCACGCAAAAATTTGCCGCGTTTCGAGTCCGTATGAATTTTCTACGATTTTCCGGGCCGAAAACCCCTAAAATACTGTCCGGACGTGACGCAACTTGCGTTCGTTGTCGGATTTCGTTCATTTTGGCCGTGGGGTGTCCGGGTGGGGCCCCACACGCGCTGGCAAAAGTTGGGCGCATTCCGTGAAACCGCTCAGGTACTTGTTGTGGAAGGGGGTGGTTTCGGTATGGCCGGAGGGGACCCTCGGTCGCGCGTCTCCGCTTCACATCCGCCAAACTTGCCCAATTTTTTTTCACGGGCCACAGTGACCATGCAGGGCACACACGCAAAAAATTGCCGCGTTTCGAGTCCGTATGGATCTTCTACGATTTTCCGGGCCGAAATCCCCTAAAATACTGCCCGGACGTGACGCAACTTGCGTTCGTTGTCGGATTTCGTTCATTTTGGCCGTGGGGTGTCCGGGTGGGGCCCCACACGCGTTGGCAAAAGTTGGGCGCATTCCGTGAAACCGCTCAGGTACTTGCTGTGGAAGGGGATGGTTTCGGTATGGCCGGAGGGGACCCTCGGTCGCGCGTCTCCGCTTCGCATCCGCCAAACTTGCCCAATTTTTTTACGGGCCACAGTGACCATGCAGGGCACGCACGCAACAATTTGCCGCGTTTCGAGTCCGTATGGATTTTCTACGATTTTCCGGGCCGAAATCCCCTAAAATACTGCCCGGACGTGACGCAACTTGCGTTCGTTGTCGGATTTCGTTCATTTTGGCCGTGGGGTGTCCGGATGGGGCCCCACACGCGCTGGCAAAAGTTGGGCGCATTCCGTGAAACCGCTCAGGTACTTGCTGTGGAAGGGGTGGTTTCGGTATGGCCGGAGGGGACCCTCGGTCGCGCGTCTCCGCTTCGCTTCCGCCAAACTTGCCCAATTTTTTTTACGGGCCACAGTGACCATGCAGGGCACGCACCCAAAAATTTGCCGCGTTTCGAGTCCGTATGGATTTTCTACGATTTTCCGGGCCGAAATCCCCTAAAATACTGCCCGGACGTGACGCAACTTGCGTTTGTTGTCGTATTTCGTTCATTTTGGCCGTGGGGTGTCCGGGTGGGGCCCCACACGCGCTGGGAAAAGTTGGGCGCATTCCGTGAAACCGCTCAGGTACTTGCTGTGGAAGGGGGTGGTTTCGGTATGGCCGGAGGGGACCCTCGGTCGCGCGTCTCCGCTTCGCATCCGCCAAACTTGCCCAATTTTTTTTCACGGGCCACAGTGACCATGCAGGACACGCACGCAAAAATTTGACGCGTTTCGAGTCCGTATGGATTTTCTATATTTTTCGGCTTCGACAGTCCTAAAACACTGTTTTTAATTCAAAATTATTTCAAACTCATTTTCTTCTTCGAATTTCATTTTATACTTTTTCCTTTCTTCCTCTCTTCATCTTTTTTCAATTATACCGGTAAACTATTAAATTTTAATTTCTTTCGGGCTACTTTTATTTTATAAAATGATTCACTTTTTGTCCGTAATATTTCATACTAATTTTCATTCCAACATAACGATAAACGATAGTTCATTCAACATAACGACGGTTCATTTTACACTAAAACATAAAAACTTAATTAAACAGGACTTAACTAAACTTAATTAAAATAACGACTTAATCCTAATCTACTCGTCGTCGTCGGAGTCGGCGACGTCCACGATCTCCCCCGCACCGACGTCACCGTCGTTGTCGTCGCCGCCGTCGTCCCAATAGCCGCCGTCCACCTGCTCCGGAGCCACCTGCGGCTGCACCGCTTCGATGGCCGCCGCAGCATCCAGTGCGGCCTGCAGCTCGGCGGCCTCTGCTGCCGCCACCATAGCCGCCGCCGCGTCGAGTGCGGCCTGCAGCTCGGCGGCCTCTTTCGCCTCCGCGGCCGCCGCCGCGGCCGCCGCTTCTGCCTGCGACGCCCGCAGTGCGATGAGATAACCGGGGCAGTCGTCGGGGTCGCCGTCCTCGCGCAGTGCAAACTTCTCCGGCGGGATCTCGACGACGGGAGGGGAGGCGGGCCGGGCGATAGCGGGAATCGGACGGCGGGACGAGCTCGGAGACGGCGCGGCCGCCGGAGGGGGACGGCGGGGCCGGCGCGGGTCGGAAGACGAGCTCGGAGACGGCGCGGCCGCCGCAGGGGACCGGCGCGGGGCGGACGACGAGCCGCGCGCGGCAGATGACGAGCCGCCGCGTGCTTGGGTACCCGTCGGCGGTGATGCGGAACGCATGAGGCAGACGGCAGCCCGGCGGCACCATCAATCCGAGACGGATGAGCTCGTCTGTCTCCGGCGTGCTCAAGCTCGTCGGCCACGATGTGCCGCCGCCGCCGTCGGACGCCATGGAGGCCGCCGGGAAAGGGAGCTCGTCGGTGGGTGTGGTGAGCGGGCCGAGGCGCGTCGAGTGGACTGGATGGAGGCAGACGGGGCGACGAGCGGCGTTTTAAAGGCAGGCAGCGGTGGGTGGGGGAGGCCGTCCGGTAGGTGACCGACGCCCGGCTTAACGCCGGCATTAATGGCGCATCGGGTCGGCGGCCGCGTCGGGAACCGCCCTTGACCGACGCTTATACGGCACGCAACCGCCCGTCGTGTCATCTCGTCCCCACACGCCGCATCGTCTCGTCCCCACACGTCGCATCGTCTTTTTTTCGTCCAGCCGACGCCACGTCGCCACGAGTACGTCGCTTGACAGGTCGCGTCGTTTTTTTTCTTCGGTCGTCGTTGTACGTACGCGGACGTACGCATGTACGGGTAGTCGGCGTAGAGCCCCGTCGCGCGGGTACAGCCCCGTCGCGCGCGGGTACAGCCCCGTCGCGCGGGCGGCGGCTTTTTATGGGCTGGGACGATCCTACCCTTTTTAATGAAGGGGTACGGTGCGATCTCAACCGTTGAAGTGTTTAGGGGGTTGTACCGAAGAAGAAGTGACCATTCTATTGAATTTGGGGCTAGATTACCTGTTGAAGAGTCAGTGGAAGAACGGGTAGCTGCCCTAGGGTTTGCTATGCCTCAATAAGATCCTTGTGAGCTCCGCTATTGCAAAGGATGGAAACGACTTTGGAACCAAATGAATCTTTCGATATGAGAAGAGACCATAAAAGTGGCTTAGTAGCTGCGTTGGAGTGAAAAAGCGGATCGGCCTATCATTCTAAGGTTAGGATTTAAAACAAGTCTGTCCTCAAACAAGAGTTGTTTTCAAAGCTTTTTCGAAAAGTGGACACCGTGATCTTCAATCCTCATAGCTGCTGCGCATTGGAGAGGTCGCAAGCTCAAGCTTCCCGAACCGTCATCATTATGAGAGAGTCAGTGGAGACTTTCCTCATCTAAAAGCAAGTACAATAGAGCTGAGTCAGCGGGCTATAAGAAATAAACTAGTATATTTCTGCTTAGTTGGAGGAAAGAGAAGAGGAGAGAGAAGGTAAGCGGGCTCTTCGTGAAGAGCCAGCTCTAGCACGTGCTCCTAGGCACTTTGTGAGAATGAGAAGTAGGCCACATAATAAAAAAGTAGTACACTCTTTTGATCTATTATTGTACATGTGGGCTATAAGATGGGCCGTAGATGACATGGCACTGGCTTATAGCCAGCAGCTGGCTATATTATTAACCATGCTCTAATTGGTCTAATACCCTCCACTCAAAACCCGACTCATTCATGCAAGGTACAAATACTGATAGTGCGATATGATTGCGGATCTGGCAGAAAATACATGTATCCTATTTCTATTCCTTTAGAGAAGCGTCTTCTTTTTCCAGTCATGGTTTCACCAGTCCCGAGCTTGAAGAGAAGTGGATGCCACTAGTTACAGATGCGGCTTTCTCAAAGCACCAACCTCCTTTTGAAGAGCTATAGCTCCTCTACTTCATCCATTGTGGCCCGTAATGTTGTGGAGCTATAGCTCCTCTACTTCATCCGTTGTGCCCCGTAATGCCATAGCTTTCGAGGTTGAGTTATGAACTTATGATACAACTCTATCCCTGGAATTTAAAAAATAAAACCAACCCAAGGGCTAACCCTCGTTGGCATTTTTTTATAAGAGAAACTCCGCGAACACCGCGCGTTCGAGCCGGGATTCGAACTTGGGTGGGCTGGCAGCAACATCAGCTGCCCAGCCAACGGGTCGACGCCCCGTCCTCAAAAAATGAGACCAACCCAAGGGCTAACCCTCGTTGGTTCTTCTTTATAGGAGAAACTCCATGAGCACCGCGCGTCCGTGTCAGGACTCGAACTCAGGTGGGCTGGCAGCAACCTCAGCTGCCCAGCTATCCCTGGAATTTCGACCCAAAGGTCCGCCAACTTACAAAAAGGAAGGGCAATGACTACTGTATCTACTGTACTGTGGTGTTGAGGTGAAGCTTCCTCAAGAATTCAATCAGCAACAAAATTTGGTGAAGGAAGAAGCAGCGCAAAGGGAATAACAATCAGATTTCAAAGTTCAAAAAGAAAAATCTCACATTCTCATATGACTGTTGTGTGTAAAGTTTCATATAGAAATACATCGCCAAGCGAGCTAAAAGAAACACAAAATCATGATTTTGAAAACAGTGAACACTGTATGTACTGTTCACTATAAAAAACAATAATTTTGCTTTTTTGTCTTTTTGTGTAGCTCACACATCAAGTTTACATCATGAATTTTTTTCACATCTAGCATACATTCATATGAATATGTAGATTTTTCAGATTATTTTTTAAACTTTGAAATGCACTTTTTTTTTAAAACGGTCTGACTTAACCCAAGCACACAAACGCCACGCTCCGTGGGGATCACCTATATAAGATCCAGTACAAGTATCATGTATGTCAAGCAGATTGTAGCATCACTTGCTTCAGAAATGAACATCACAAATGCTAGAAAAAATGTGAACGCAGAGTAAATCAACATTGGTAAGAAAAAACGAATTTATGCTGAGGCACAAAGTTTGTTATTACGACTAGTCCACACGTAGCAATCTTGACGAGGTTAGATGCTCTGAACATGGGCACCGTAAGAAAACATAATTGCAAAGATGCATTGCATTCTTGTAAAACAAGTAACAACTAGAGCATCTAGAAACATATCAGTTCTTGTTTTCAGTTGAGGAGGCTCCGAGTTCGTCCCTGGCACATTGTGATACATATGGCTTCAACTGCAGTTATTTAAAGAAAGAGGAAACCGATTAGTTACAACACAAAGGCATAAAATGAAGGGAAAGATGATTCTCTCGGCCAAATCACATAGGGAGCTTTTTGCCCAATACACGTGATATCATCCACTTTCAGTTTCTCCACCTTTGCTTATAGGTTAAACAATGCAATCGTACTAAATTTGGAACATTAACTCTTAGCTAAATTTGGAATGGATATCACCCACTTTCAGTTTCTCCACTCTGGCTTATAGGTTAAACAATGCAATGGTACTAAATTTGGAACATTAACTCTTCTTAGCTAAATTTGGAATAGTTTCATAGCTTCGCTTAAAATATGTTTGTGATTTTCTGTTTGTAGGTACTGCTAACTATTTTTACTATTTTAGTGCTCTATTTTTCTCAGTAAAAGAGCTAATATTCCAATATTCTACATCTTTTCCCACAAAATTGAGGTTGTAATAAAGTACATATAGGCAACTTTGGTACTTAAATGTAACTGGAAACTGTGCCAAATATTGAAACCCCAAAAATATGAGAGTCACCTTAAAATCAGTCAAGTCAGGGACCACGAATCTTGGTAACTTTGCATCCACCATCACATAGCCACCTACAAAATTACATCAACATTTCAAAAATAGTAAAACTCTTTCCCCTGATGAAAGAAATCCATACAAAAAACATGAAAGTCATATCCTAACATGAAAGTGATTTTTGTAGTTGTACAGTAGCATGAAAGTGATCGCATATGTTTACTTGAACCAAGTAACTTCAAGAATAGAATATCCGAGGAACTGGATCCTTATGTATAACAGTATAGGCATGCAACACATAATCAAATTAATCTATTGCAGCTAAAATATGTAAACAGTTTACAGTTCAAAGAAGCATAGCGTATTAGACTTTCAGTAGATGAGTCACATCTACACAAGGGTACCAGAGACAATGAACCGATCACAAGGTACTTGGAGCTTTCGGACGAATAGCGAACTAAAAAAACACTCAATGAAATCAAATGGACAAAAAACTTAAGCATAGTATCTTCAATTTGTTTCATTGAAACCCATGCTAAGTTTTAGCTGACATCAATACAACAATTATCTTATCTAACACATACACAACGCTTCAATGTTCCGAAATCTACCCAGATTCTAAGTTCAGCTAAATACCCACCATCACCAGTACATTATTCCTTGGCATTATCCAGCATGTGGTCTCCACAATGACCGAGCAATATAGCATTATTCATATTAGCTGGATGCACATACAGTTGCATTTCTTAGTGCAAGGTTGTATTACCATTCTTGTACATCATCATCATTATCAACACTCCTATAAATATTGGACTGGTGGTTCATCTAACATCCTACCCCCCCCCCCCCCCTCCCCCCCCCCTTCCAAGGTAACCCACTGACTGGTGGGGCGTTCTCCACGATTTCCACAATCCTGTTCAAGGGTATGCAAAATATGTACAATTCCAGTTTAAAAAAAATATGTACAATTCCAAGAAGCTTGAATTATAGTGTTTGGATAGGTCCACTGATTTTTTTTTATTTCTCATCATGTGATCTATGAAAAAGTTTTTTTCCCCTTTGCATCCAATGTCGCCCCTGATATTTCGTTATTCACCGAGCCCATTTTGTTTCCCTCCGAGCCGGTCGTTCAGAATGCTAGTATGAGACATTATGATTTGCAATATTTGCTTCATAATCCTGCTGCAGGTCCAGGACTTCGGCTGATCGCTGACCCTCCAGTGAACAACCCAGGAAATGTCCCTGCTCTGGCTGGCCCTGTACCCCTGGCACCCATCCATGCTGGCGCGTGTTAGACCCGCCCCAAGCTACACGGATCATGCCACCTCGTCGAGCACATCGAGTGTGCTCGACGCGTAGCCATGCAGATGGTGCAACATCTGATGGGCCAGCCCAGCACTCGGCTTCGCCTCACGTTGGCGATCATTCTCCTGCCGGGCTTCCTCCGTCTCCGGCTCATGCTCCTGGACCGCTTACAGCAGCACCGGTGTGGCCTGTGATCACCCGCGGTGGTCGCATCAAGTGGTTCCGACGGATGGCACCATCTGCTATGACCCCAATCGACACGCCTTCTCGCCGAGCCTGTCTCATACCGTGCTGCTTGAGGTGATCCGCAGTGGCGCTCTGTGATGTCCCTAGCAGCAGCTAAAGAATCACAAGAGAACTCGCGAGCGAGTACGGGGTTGACCGAAGGAGGACGAAGGAGCTGAGCTCAGTTCATCTCTTTTTCATTCGATGGATTAGTACAGACCAGAGGGTTGGGTAGATAAGCACCACACACACACGCACACACCTACTACTCAGTCCACATGGCAACAGGGTGGACCTGACCTGTCATACACCACCCTGTATTAGGTGGGGGTGTGACAATTGCCCCTCCTTGAGCGGCAGGCGAGCCCCAAAATACTTGCATCGCTACAACGAGCTGGAAGACAAGGTGAACTTCAGCAACATTAGACCCTGCTCCCACCAAAATTGATGCTCCATCAGGTCAGGGCATGAGCTCAACCAGCTAGTGTTGGTTCATCCAGCAACTCCAAAGCATGAACTGTATCCTCAGAGAGAATTTCGCCACAGTTACCCACTTGTATGGTCAATAGTTGGGCAGGTGGTTTGCACTTGTGCTCGCGGCTATACTTGTCTCCACACCGGAAACAAAGGCCATTAGCTTGTCTGAAGTCTCGCAAGGCACGCTCCCGAGCAAAGTCATCCTTGTCTCGATGAGGTTCCACTGGCCCTTGAGGTGTATGGGCCATATGGTGTTTGATTGCTGCAGCAGGGCCTGCTCGTGGACGGTGGCAATTGTCATTTTCTTCCTCCTGAATTTTTGCTAGATGAGCTGCCTTAGTCACACTAGCTGGATGCTGCAATCTGACTGCTGCTCTAAATTCATCACGCAAGCCATGGATGAAATGAGAAACAAACCATTTGGAGTTCAGAGCAGCATCAACAGATAAGAGGTGGTACATGCAGGACTCTAATTTGTGCTTGTATTCGGCTACTGCTCCAGTCTGCTTGAGCTGCAACAGACTTGACATCTGGCCGTCGTAGTCATCGCTACCAAACTCCACAACCAAGGCCGTGATCAAGGCATCCCAATTCATCTGCCGGTGAGTACGCTTGTATGCTTGCAGCCATAGAGCAGCGTGATCTTCGAAGTACAAGGTGGCAGTGCTAACCCAATGGCGATCCGGCACATTGTACATTTCAAAATAATTGTAGCAATTGTCGATCCAGAGTAATGGAAACTGCCCTTTGAAGACCGGAAAGGAATGCTTGGGTGGCTTGAGGTGAAAGCTGTCGCGGCGGTCGTAGCAGCCGGCGTCGTCGCGGCGGACGGGGCGCTCGTGGTAGGCGTCGTCGTCGTGGGGATGGACTAGATGGTGCGGCAACCAGTAGCCGCGAGGCGGGTACGCCAGGTCGAAGTTGTCGCCATGGTCGCGGCGGTCGCGGTAGCGGTCACCGTCACGACGGAAGCGGCGCCCGTGGGCGCCCTCGAGGTCGCGGTGGATCTCGTGGTGTCCGCGCGGGACCCCGTTGCCCCGAGGGGCGAACTGCAGGTCGAGCTCCTTCACATCGCCACGGTCGCGGCGGCGCTTGTAGCAGCTGGCATCGTCGCGGCGATCCTCGCGTAGCCCGCGTGGAAGCTCCTCACCGCGAGGTACGTACTGCTGGTTGCGCGCCTCATCGGCGTGACCCTGGAGGTGACCCTCGGGGTCGTCGGCATCGGGTAGCGACGCGTGCAGATGGGGGGCGCTGTTGCCTGTGCCGCCGATTTGATTTTGTGCGGGGTCACGCGGATGAGCAGCCGGAGAGCGCGCTCGCTTGACCTCTTCCAGATCGGCGCGCAACTCGCGGAGCTCGGCCGTCACCGGAGCAAGCTTCTCGTCGAGCGCTTTGGTGAAGAATTCCTGCAGGGATTTCTGCATCTCGTCCATCTCAAGCAGGATGAATCGGGTCTGGGCGTTTGGGGTTGGTGGTGGACGCGGCGCCGTTGTGGGTAGCGGAACGAACAGAGTCTGATACCAATTGTGATGTTCCTAGCAGCAGCTAGAGAATCACAAGAGAACTCGCGAGCGAGTACGGGGTTGACCGAAGGAGGACGAAGGAGCTGAGCTCAGTTCATCTCTTTTTCATTCGATGGATTAGTACAGACCAGAGGGTTGGGTAGATAAGCACCACACACACACGCACACACCTACTACTCAGTCCACATGGCAACAGGGTGGACCTGACCTGTCATACACCACCCTGTATTAGGTGGGGGTGTGACACGCTCAGCTATGGAAGACGAGTTTGCAGCGCTTCGCCACAACTCAACGTGGTCGCTGGTTCCTCGCCCACCTGGTCAGAATCTCATTGGTTGCAAGTGGGTGTTTAAAGTTAACAATGACCCAATGGCTCAATCGACAAGTATAAAGCTCGCCTCATTGCCAAGGGCTTTACGCAGTGACACAGCATCGACTACGTTGGCATTTCGGTCCTGTCGTCAAACCGGCTACCATGCGTCGCTTGTTGTCTCTTGCAGTTAGTCATGGCTGAAATCAATAATGCTCCTTCATGGTGTTCTCCAAGAGGATGCATATATGCAGCAGCAGCCGGGTTTTGAAGATCGTGCTCATCCGACGCATGTATGCAAGTTGCACAAAGCAATCTATGGACTTAAACAGTCTGGTACTCACGTCTGAGTGATTGGCTTCAGTACATCTGTTGGTGGACACATCTTTGTTCATCTTCTCCCATGGCAGTGTCACCATCCATATGCTGGTTTATTATGTCGATGATATTGTCATTGCAAGCTCTTCTGTTGCAGCAACAGATCATCTTCTTTGCCATTTGGCTGCCACCTTCCCGGTTATAAGATCTCAGCCAGCTTCAGTACTTCATGGGCATTAAAGTGGCTCACAGTTCCAGGGCCATTGTCGTCGCGCAAAAGAAGTACACTCTTGATCTGCTTTAGCACACTCAGATGACAAATTGTAAGCCAGTTTCTACGCCCAAGTGTGTTCATGAGAAGTTGTCCCATGACCTTGGCATTCCTCCTCTTGGCGAAGCCGATATTCATACCTACCGGAGCACGGTCAGTGCACTTTGACTCGGCTGGATATCTCCTCTGCTGAGAACAAGGCGTGTCAGTATCTCTCCCAGCCAACAAATGTTCCTTGGGAAGCAGTCAAGAGGGTTCTCCGTTTCATCAAGGGACAAGGGTACAATAGCTACTGGCCTACATATTTGGAGGTCCAAGAACACATTGCTTAGCGTGTTTACAGACACACAGGGCAGGTTGCGCTGATGACCGGAGATCCTCCAGCGGGTTCACAATTTTCTTTCGGTCCTAATCTCATCTCTTGAAGTGCTAGGAAACGGCCTGATATTTCCAGATCGTACACTGAGGCAGAATACAAAGCCCTGGCAAATGGTGCTGCAGAGCTTCTTGGGTTCAGTCGCTTCTACGAGAACCTCATGTCCCTCAGCCAAGACCTCCAGTTCTATGGTGCGATAATCTGGGTGCTAGTTCTTAACTACAAACCCAGTGTTTCATGCACGCACTAAACACATTGAAGTGGATTCCCACTTTGTTTGGGAGAAGGTTTGCATTTGGAGCTTTGGAAGTCTGTTTTGTGTCGTCAGCAGATCAGGTCGCTGACGTCTTCACCAAGCCATCAACGAAGCAGATGTTGGAACGTTTTAGAGCCAATCTCAACCTTGTTCATAGTGGTTGAGATTGCGGGGCATATTAACTCTTGTATATACTAGGCACTAGTTGTTCAGTTCCTAGTTGTTTCGTTTCTGCAACTCATATGGTAGCACTAGAATCAGTAACTATATCCATGATCTAGTGATCATGACTGTTTGCATGCCCGCACGGCAATATACAAATATAAGACAAGCCTACCATCGTAGGCATGACCAAAAACATCTCTTCTCACTTGCCATATAATCACAATACTGTTTTGCTATTTCTAAGCTGCCTTGTTTTTCCTAACTCCAAGTTTTTGTGGCCATGATAGAGAGACTGATGTGGCACATGATTGGAATGGCTCTTCCTCCATGAAGTGCAAGGCTGTATCAGTATTCTTGTATGTTATCGAAAGAAGTATCTATATTCTTCTTTGGTGAAATTGCCGAATTTGCTCTCCACAGTTGCAGTTCTTTCTAGCCATATGGTGTATGCATGAACAACGATTGAAAATACTTGGTACTAGTTTTTACAAATCCATGGTTAATACTAGTTCCCATGAACCTCCCCAATGGCTATAGACCGCCTACATTGAAATGTTTTGCACCTTGTCCACTCACCAAACTTTACCATATTATTATGATGTCAAATGCCAAGTAAGCATGCACTTGGTTCACATACGGTTTAATGGTTTACTCAGAACAACACACTTCACATTTGACATCCCATATTCGTTCCTAATATGGGGCAAATACTAGTTCCCATACGTCGAACTGAGAGCCAATTTGATCCGCTGTGCCATGTTATTTTAACTATCTGATTCAAAATCGTTTAGATTTCTCAACCGACCAGACCATGGCCTGCATCTTTGAATGTAAAAGACGCATCGAAGCAGAAGGTGATAAGAGCTGTGGTCTCGAACAGCGGGCATAAGATACCGAGAAGACAATTAGGTTCAGATCAGAGTTGCTGTCTAACTTGTCACCTTTGCGGGTGTGGAACCCGGTGGGCTTGCAGTTCTTGCCCTTGTAGTAATCCCGGGGCGCCCTCTTGGAGGAGAGGATGTTGAGCGAGGACGTCCGCTTCCGCCGCATCGACCTCCCGATCGAGCTCAGTATCAGCCCCAGCGGCATCGTTCCTACGAATCCCGACGGCAAAATCAGCGGTCAGAAAGGAGGGGAGGAGAGGCGAGGCGAGGCCAGGAGAGGGCGATATGAAGGGCATACCGGAGGAGCGAGGGGGGCGACGGCGAGGACGGGAGGAGGCTCGGTAGGGTTTTGGGGGGTTTCGAGTCGGAGCTCTTCTTCCCGGCGGCGGCGGCAGGCGATCAGTGCGGGAGAGAGAGAGAGAGAGAAATGGGGTTTCTTTCGACACGATACGGGCGTCCTGAGCCGTCGGTCGCTCCTCGTACGGTCCAGATCTCGTGAGGGTCGTAAAACTGGAGAAGCTGTGTTCATTTGGCCCACTGACACATGGGTCCAGGATCGACCGCTGCACTGCACGGACCCGTGCCAAGACGGCGAAAGGCCCAACCATTTCGCCTCGCCGCTTAAACCCTAAACCCAGGCCCAAACCCCTCTTCCTCTTGCTGCCGCTCCTCCCAGTCCCCGCGCGCCACCATGTCGATGGCGGTGGCCTCGCTCCGCTTCCTCGCGCGCCGCCGGCACCAGCTCCGGCTCGCCGTCCCGGGCACGCGGGCCGCATTCCTCTCCGACACGGCGGAGGAGGCCCCGCAGGCGGCGCCGCCGCCGCCGGGGCGGAAGGTGCTGGAGAGCTTCCGCGAGGAGTTCGAGATCGGGGGTCGCCTCATCGCCTTCGAGACCGGGAAGATGGCGCGCTTCGCCAACGGCTCCGTGGTCATCTCCATGGAGGAGACCAACGTCCTGTCCACAGTCGCCGCCGCCAAGTCCTCCGACCCCGTCCGGGACTTCCTCCCTCTAACCGTAAGGATCGTTTTCCCCCTTCTGTAGACGTGACGTGTATTTCAGAGCCTGTTAATTCTCCTCCTATGTGGCAATTTAATCTGCATATACACAAACTTCCATTTGACGCAGTTTTAACTGTCTTCCAGCTACAGCATTTGATTTGTGCGACATGTTTTTCCTTTTTTGTTAGCACGATATGGTTCACAAGCACGGTTTGGTTGCAGTACTACTAATTATTATGCGTTCATTTGTGCGAATTACCAGTTTGGCGTAAGAGATTGTTCAAATTAAGGCTGTGTGTGGCATTGCAGTGGATTGTCATAATCCCGGTTGCCCAACCAGCTTTTGCCTATTTCCACGCTTGATTTTGGGCAGGTAGTGTTCAGTGCTACACGGTAATAAAGCGTAATTTTAGTACCCTCAAGCTGTTTCTTACAGCTGCTGATACCCTGCAGTAAAATTTGATAGAGCTAAATTCATTGTCGACCCTTAAACTTCACTGAAGCACTTAAATAATCTACAGTTTTCTAGTTTAGGGACCTACTTGACCACCCCGGACAAGCTTAAAGGCCCATTGTGTACTTCACTTCTCTCATTGCCAATTGAACTTACTGGGGATATGCTATGCTTAACCCAAAAGGAAGAATGGAATATGTTTGACTTCACATTTTCAAGGCAACACTATTCATTTGCTATCTGCATCTTTCCCATGATGAGCATGTTGGTTATTTTGTCGGCTGTAGGTTGATTATCAAGAGAAGCAATATGCTCAAGGTGTTATTCCCACAACATATATGCGCAGGGAAGGTGCCCCTAAGGAAAGAGAACTTCTGTGCGGGCGCATAATCGATCGACCAATACGGCCATTGTTTCCTCATGGCTTTTACCATGAAGTCCAGGTGATTTTTCTGTTTAATATTTTATTCCTGAAGTTCGTGAAGTTTGCACAAGCATTATCACTCATTGATGGATTTGCATCCTGCTTTTGTAGATCACGGTAAATGTACTTTCCTCAGATGGAAAGCAGGACCCGGATGTTATGGCTGCTAATGCATCTTCAGCTGCTCTCATGCTTTCTGATGTACCTTGGAATGGGCCAATTGGAGTAATACGTGTTGGAAGGATTGATGGGAATTTCGTGTTGAACCCAACAGTGGATGAGGTAATATCGATCAAGTGCTACAATATGTAATCATTTTTATCTATCCTCCACTGTGCCTCAGTTGTACCCATGATGGTGTACGTCTGCACTCTTTGTGGATATAACATTTCCCAGGAGCGTTTCGTGGCTCATGGTGCCTATTCCATTTCTTTGTTATTTGCACCATAACTAACATCAGTTTATATGTGGTTTTCACATCCATTGTAAATATTGTGGTTTCATTCACTTTACTCATATTTTCTGTATATTTCTCTGTAACTTGCAGTTAGGTTTGAGTGATCTCAACCTAGTTTATGCATGCTCACGGGATAAAACACTAATGATAGATGTACAAGCTCGTGAGATAACTGAAAGGGATCTTCAAGCAGGAATGAAGCTTGCGCACTCTGAGGTATTATTTCTTTCTTATTTTAGTTGATGCATTATAATTATATTCTCATGCAGTTGGCTATGATTCTCAGGCAGTCAAGTATATCGACCCTCAAATTAGATTGGCCAAGCGAGCTGGCAAAGAGAAAAGAGAGTACAAGCTGTCAATGATTTCAGATGAAAACTACGAGAAAATCAGAACATTATCAGAAGCACCAATTGAGGAAGTCTTCACAGATAAATCATACGGCAAGGTATGTTGGGTATTCTCTTTTGACTGCAGGTCTTCCTTTCTAGTTGAAGTTCTTCCTTTCTAGTTTGTGGAGTTAAAAGCGGAAATGTGCGATTGTGAACTTTCTTAACAATTTTTGCCTCCGTCTCTAAGGGTGCATTTGGATCGTGACCAAAGTGAGCCCTGCTAATTTTTTGGTCAGGGCCAAAACATTGGCTTTTGTTTGGAGTATGACCAACCTTTTGACATGTCAATGCTCCAGCACCAACTTTAGTACATTTTTCTAGCCAATGTTGGCCAATCCATTGACAAGCAAATCTTCAACCAATTTTGTGTCTAGCCAACTTTTTGGCATGGCAACTTGCGGCACAAACTAAACATACCCTAAATGTAAGTTGCCCAGCCCTGGGATTTTGTGTGGTCAATCTTTATAAACTTTGAATAATAATATGTTTGGAAGATAAAGATTGACTTCATGAAAGTTGCCCAGCCCTGGGATTTTGTGTGGTCAATATTTATAAACTTTGAATAATAATATGTTTGGAAGATAAAGATTGACTTCATGAAAGTAATGTAATTAGATTTGTCTAGAATATCATTTTCACTTCCTTTTGCAAGTATATTATGATGAAAACTATGTTCAAAGGTTGCCCAAAAAACCATATTTTGACTGCTTCAACTATAAATCATGAAGAATCAAAAACTAACCTCTACCTTTTTGGAGGAGTCATCCAGTAATAAGTTAAATCTGTTCTTGTTTTCTGCTTGCACCATGAATTCATTGGATATTTTCATTTCCTGCAGTTTGAGCGTGGAGAAGCCCTGCAAAAGATCACAGAATCTGTAAAAGAGAAGCTTGAAGAAGAATGTGACGAGGAAAGCTTGAAGTTTCTTCCTAAAGCAGTTGATACTGTGAGAAAGCAGGTAGAGCACATTGATTTCTCTGGAAACTGGAAGATATAGATAAAAGTGTGGTCTTTGTTTGACGCGTAAGTGTGGGCTTTGTCAATAGATGAGCGGAAAATACATTCTTGCTGTTACAAATGCATCTATATCTATACCAATATAAAAAAGACCCGAAGGGGCAGATCCAACTAATCTAGACCATCAAACCATGTCAATCCAACGACCTAGATTACTCCGATGGCGAGCGCTCAACATGTTTAACATGCACTTAATGCCGTACCAAATATGAACGGCAGCACTAATCATGTAATTAACGTGCAATTAATATCCAACCTAATATGAGCGTGCAATTAATAGACTACGTAATAACAACGTGCATTGCACGTACACATTTACTAGTAGCTCATGGGTATCCTGTTTCAGTATGAGGAATGTTAACTCCAATGATTAATGTTTTAATCATATTTTTTGCCGTGCCTAAATGAATGATTCTGTCATATCTCATTTTACACACTGAAATCTGGAACTTTATGTAACATCTCCTGATCTTATCTGTTCAATGCACAAATGTATGTGCAATAGAAACAACCGAGCACATTGATCTCTTTATAATAGCGAATTCTTAACATTTGGCAAACTTGCAGCCATTGTACCAAACCTCTGTTTTCAGTCATGTGCATGAGTAATTTATAATTGGTAAACGAAAGATCTGGTCCCTATGCATTCACCTGACCTATTGTTTGCTCTATCCTTCTATACCTCTATTTCTGAATTCAGGGTAAATTTTCTGTTCCAGTAGTACACGGAAAACTCTGAGAACTTGTGCAAATTATATTGAGGTATTGGGCTTATTAGCTTTTAATATCAAGATGAAAGTTGTGAGGAGCTACCATCTATCATTGGCATCACTTGATAGCATTTCATTCAGTGCAATTTTGTGTGTAGAATCATTTATATTATTTCAGTTCATAAAGAGTTGTGCCCTTCTTTTGTGCAGGTCATACGCAAGAGAATAATTAAAGAAGGCCTTAGAGTCGATGGTAGACGACTTGATGAGGTGCGGCCGTTGTACTGCGAATCAAGCACATACCCGATATTGCATGGTTCTGCACTGTTTTCACGTGGAGATACTCAGGTTCTCTCTCTCTCTCTCTCTCTCTCTCTCTCTCTAGCACAATGGCACACCAGAAAATCTGAATATGTATACACCACATGAATAATCCGAATTTTGCTTGTAGGTTTTATGTACAGTTACCCTTGGTGCTCCTGGTGATGCCCAGCGATTGGATTCAATTGTTGGCCCACCAACAAAGCGTTTCATGCTTCATTATAGTTTTCCACCATTTTCAATAAACGAAGTTGCCAAACGTGGGGGGTTGAATCGACGTGAAGTTGGACATGGTACGTATTTTCATTGTTGGTGCAGAGCTGCAGTTTAAAGAACTTATCTGTCCGTAAAGAGATATGTGTAGTACCATGTTTTAAAGAATACATAGCCTAGGGAACTTCTGCAAACTGCGGTTCAAAGCGTAGACTTTTGGTTTGTTGTGTGCATACTTGGGTTTCTACTATATGCTGAACGGCATCTGTTGCAATATTTAAGTTCTTGATCTGTGATTGTGTTTTCCTTTGTTTTTCTACTGTTCAGCTTTTCTAATTTCAGCCTTAGTTTGTGTTGAAAGTTTTATGAGGGAAAATGAATACCACCAATTTCGCAATTTTGTTTTTCTATTGTGCAGGCACTCTTGCCGAGAAAGCACTACTTGCTGTGCTTCCTCCAGAAGGTGACTTTCCATATACTGTTCGGGTAAATTCAGAAGTCATGGCCTCTGATGGTTCAACATCAATGGCATCAGTATGTGGAGGTACGCATCTTTATTTAGTGTTACTATTATACACAAAATGGAACTCTTGGAGATGTTATTTTATTAGAACTAAATGCCATTTTATCTGATTGACCTTCATCCGTAGTTTGGTGATGGAATGCCATTCACTTGCAAACGCGTTAGTTTTGCAACATCATGTCCTGCACTATGTAAAATGAATCAAGGGTCTGTGCTTCGCTCTGTAGCAAAGCCATGAGAGGCATTACAATTGCCTTTATCATGTCTATAATGCAGAAATATCTTAAATGATTAGCAAGTGTAACACTTCCAAGAGACCTCTAAAATGACTTTATCTTGTATTGAGTTTAATAGGTTTCTAGGGTTCATCTGTTAATCTGGGTATAAAAATGCCTTTCCAGCGTCAATGTGATGTCCTTGAACTGCTCTGAAGTTTATTTTTATTTTTTGATATTATAAATTCTGCTTTTCATGCATTTCAAAATGGTGACTGACAGGAAGCATGGCTTTAATGGATGCTGGGATACCTGTAAGGGAGCATGTTGCTGGTGTTTCAGTGGGTCTTGTCAGTGAAACAGACCCAACTACTGGAGATATTTCTAGTTACCGTATATTAACGGATATTTTAGTAAGTCTTAGACACTCTTCATTTTCCTTGTCAGATTTTGACTAACTGTATATGTTGCTAGAGCAAAAAATTCCTTTCTGAACTAATCATGGCCATCGATGTACTCAGGGTCTTGAGGATCACCTGGGTGACATGGACTTCAAAATTGCAGGAACAAGGAGAGGTATTACTGCTATTCAGCTGGATATAAAACCTGCTGGAATACCATTGGACATAGTATGTGAAAGTTTGGAGCCTGCACGAAAGGCTCGTAATCAAATCCTTGATCGCATGGATCAGGAAATAAGTTCTGCTCGTGCTATCAATGATGGAAGTTCTCCTCGATTAGGTTTGTTGATGCACTTTCACTGTTCCCTTTTAGGTTAGGTTGATTTGTTGATGTCACAATTGCCTCTCTATTTGCAGCCACACTGAGCTTCAGCAGTGATTCTCTTAGGAAATTGCTTTTCCACAGGAAAAAAATTGAGCAAGATACAGGTATAAAGCTAGGTTTTACCTGATTTTTGTTCATGCCGTTTCTTAAGCTCTTCTTTAAGACATTATTCATGTCACATTTGACGCGAGGGTTAAATATTGCTACCTCTGTCTCATAATATAAGACATTTTTTGAGACTGACAGTGTCAAAAAACGTCTTATATTATGACAGTGGGAGTACTAGTTTGTGGAATTTTGTAATTGTCTGCTGTGCCACAAATTATTTTGATGATTGATAACATGTGTTTCAGTTTTTGGCAACTTATTTTGGATCCTGTTTGCACTTTTCTTTTTCGTTGTAAAAAAACTGAATTGATTTTTTGAAGGCAACACTAAGAACCATCATCGACTCTGCCTAGATGAAATGAAATGAATAAAAAAGGGCAGCCTGGTGCACGTGGCTCCCGCTTGCGCAGGGTCCGGGGAAGGGTCCGGCCACTTTGGATCTATAGTACGCAGCCTTTCCCTACATTTCTGCAAGAGGTCGTTTCCAGGACTCGAACCCGTGACCTCATGGTCACAAGGCAACAGCTTTACCGCTTGCGCCAAGGCTCCCCTTCATGAAATGAAATGAATACTTTTTGATATTTGTAAAGACTAAAAGATTAATCTCAGCTGAGCATTGACTGATTGCAGGGTTGCATTCTTTAAAATTTGAAGTTTTTCTTTATGGTTGCAGAATCTGGACTAATAATAAGAATAAAATACTGATACAGATTGTTTCATTTGATGATAGGAACATATGTTGCTACATACCACCTGTAGATCCCACGTGAGTTCGTGCTTGGAGATTCACATATTTTTATCTTTTCACTGTAGCGCATACACATTTTTTTTTCCAAAACGGAGCGCATCCACATTTCACACCCTAATAAAAAAAACAAGTGTACGCTACTGTCATGTCTAAAACATGGGCGATACAACCTTTATTCTGTCATCACGAAATGGCTTATTCATTTCAAGTCCTGATATATGGTCAAGTAGCTTGGGGTGGCGTCATCATCATCTGCTCGGTAGCAGTAGGGGTGTAAAAATAAAACCACGCTCTTTGATGTTAATACTCCTTGGGCTGTGTTTCTACAGACTTGCTTTTGGGCTGTTACTATTAGCTGTCACTCTGTGTGGAGGTCTAGATCTGCATGTCTGTGATAAGCCAAAGTCAGAAATTCAAGTTCCCTTCAGGATTAACTGGATATGGACGTATTCTAAAAGAAACTCAATATGGGCATATTTTGTCACCATTCTGTTTCGTAACTTGTATATTTGAATCCATGTATGTAGTTCACTTAGCTATCCCTTCTGTATTTTGTAAGAATTTTAGGCAGCTAACTTTGCAATTAATTTCCATTTTCTCAAGGTGCACGGGTATCTGTTAGTGATGGTACAGTCACTATTGTTGCTAAAACTCAGCCAATTATGGATAAGGCTATTGAGAAGGTATGTATCAGTTATTCAATGGCAGGTCGCTTAAGCCAGATATGACATCACCTTCTTTTATCATTCCCTGCAAGTGTTTGGGAGGAAGAATCTTTACATGAGAAAGTTTAACCTGTTCTATGTCTTTGCAGGTTGAATTTCTTGTGGGTCGTGAAATTGAAGTTGGCAAGACATACAAAGGAATTGTTTCCTCAATAAAGGAGTATGGCGCTTTTGTGGATTTCAATGGCGGACAGCAAGGTCTTCTTCACATTTCTGAGCTATCACATGAACCGGTATTTCTCTTGAAATTCTGCTTCACATTTCTGAGTTGTTTCATGGACCAGTTTTTATCATGAAATTTTGTAGAAGGTTGATAGGACTGACTATCTCGATTCTTTTACTTTGCCTTGAATAATTCAGTGCCATTCCTTCAGAATATACTCCCTCTGTTCACAAATATAAAGATGTTCTAACTTTTTTCTGAATCGGATGTATATAGACACGTTTTAGTGTGTTGGTTCATTCATTTCAGTCCGTATGTAGTCTATATTAAAATAACCAAAACATCTTACATTTGTTAACGGAGGGTGCATGAATATTTTTGGGTATGTGGTACTCAAGTTGAAAAGTGTTTGCTGATACCGTTTGAATTCTTTAAAGAATATTTGGTTCCAGGATTGGATTGGTCTCTTTGGTTCAAGCCTTTCTTACTTGGTTTGAAGAACAGATTGGGTTGGTCCACCACCAATCCTAGTTTAGACTCCTGCTTTTTTCTTTCTGTTAATAGAGATTCCTCTTTGCTCTCCTTTTGAATGAAAGTGGCGCTTGCGATGCCCCTCCTTTTACTGCCTTGACTCACTATAACTATAATAGACAAGGAGCAATGATACTGTGCCACAAAAAACCATGAACCAGAGTTTTTGTTACCTTCTACACCGCATTTATAAGTTCTCCATTGTATTCTATATACTGGCAAAGCAGCTTTTAATTAGTTCTAACTATTATTTGTTTATTTTGTTTTATTTCCTTTCTTCCATCAGGTTTCAAAAGTCACGGATATTATATCTGTTGGTCAAGCGCTCTCATTGACATGCATTGGACAGGACGTGAGGGGTAATATTAAACTTTCACTCAAAGCAAACCTACCCCATTCCCATCGGCCTGAAAAGGAGTTAGCAAGTGAGGATGCTACTCTTTTGCCAAATCAAGACCTTGTTGGTTGGGCCGCCGTGGAGAACATGCCCAGCAAGGATGCTGATGTCAATTCATCCAATAGCAAAGATGAAGATGACACAACTGAGGAAACGCCTGCATTTTCTACTCCTACAGTTATAATTCGCAGTGCTGCTGACTGTGATGCTCAAGATGTTGCAAATGGTCCTACTAAGAAACGTTCAAAGGCGGCAAGTTCTAAGGTTGCAAAGCCATCCCCTAGAGCATCTAAACCAACCAAAGAACAGCAGGAGGCTAGGAAAGCTACCCCTAAGAAAGCATCAACTACGTCAACTGCCAAGAAAAGTAAGAAAGAAAAGGCTGATGATTCTGCAAGTAATGGGCTCGATGAAGGGAAGGCTGATGATTCTGCAAGTAATGGGCTCAATGCCATTCCAGAACAGGAAATAAGCAATACCCTGAAGCATTCGAGTCCCAAGAACTTCCGCTCAGGTTCTATAAAGCTGGGCGATGTAGTTACTGCAAAGGTCTACCAAATACGGGCCTATGGATTAGTACTTGAGCTGAGTGATGGAGTTCGTGGAATGCACAAGTTTGTGGTAATTTCCTATCCATCTCTCTGGTGTTCTCTATTGGTTAATGCTGCCGCACGCAGTATTTCGTACATTGTTCAATTTTTTGAACCCGTTGTGGTTATGTCATCTTTTGGTCGTTGGTACTGAAATTCGGGTGAATGTTTTTGCAGGAAAATAGCCAGAACAACTTTGAGGTTGGAGAGGAAGTGCTTGTGAAATGCGACACTTTCAGTGCCAAGGGTGTCCCAGTCTTCTCAGTGCTTGATTAGTAAAATTTTGATGGGGCTAATTTGCTCTACTCTAGAGCTCTACAGAGATACACTTGTAAATGTGTCCCTCCGTTCCTAAATACTTGTCTTTCTAGGCATTTCAACAAGTGACTACATACGGAGCAAAATGAGTGAATCTACACTCTAAAATATGTCTACATACATCTGTATGTAGTAGTCATTTGAAATGTCTAGAAAGACAAATATTTAGGAACGGAGGGAGTAGTAGTTAATCCACTGACTTAATAAACATTGGAAGCAGCAAAGTAGCCTCAAATTTCGTCGGAATGCTGCACGAGTTTGTGCTTTTGCAGCCGTCGTGAGCATTTTGCTCCTGCATTTTTACTCTTCTAGCATGCAACCATGCATAGGAGGATTGAGGGGAAAATTGATCATGTGACTCAGCTGAAACATCGGACAATATGCAGCTTGTCCCAACTTTTGTATATTGTTAATTTTGATGGCCACAATGTTGCTCATTTATTGTATTAAACAATTGTTAAAGTCAAATTTCATTTATATGTACCATGGTTCATCCCATCAGTTCACTCCGTTCTTAGCAGTTTTCTAGGACGTGCATCAATATAATCATCTTTTTTTTTGTGGACAAAGCTGAATTCACTTCAAAGAAGATTTGGTTATTTTCTTCAGAAAGGAATCAGGTATAAACTTAATTCAGTAACAAGTATCCTTCACGTCGTGACCATCGAGATAGAATGTTCACTCATGACCTTTTCTTTTGGACAGAAACTTGCACGCAGAACAGAAAAATAGCACTGAATGCATTATTTTGAATGCATTATTTTGACTGTATTATTTTGACTGTTGCATCATATCCGTGTCATTTGTACGCAGCACAAAAATGCACTGAAACATTATGCTCTTACTTGGCCAGCTATCTTTTTTAAACACAGCACATACACAAATACACTGGCTCCTGTAAACGCACATGCACACACCCTGCCCTAGGAGCAAACTACTTCTAGCCAAGTACACGTGACATATACCTAGCGAATACGTGCTGCTAGTGATTAGAACGGAGAGTTTTCCCGAAACCCTAATCTCTCTTGCGACGACTAGGGTTAGGCGAACCAAACGGCGGCCGCGGATCTTCTTCGGCGGGCCGCTCCCTCGATCCCGGCGGGGATGGCAACATTCGGCGCGGGCCAAGGCACTCATGGCAGGGGCGCGGTCTCGCCGCGCTCGACCAGGGCGCAGATGGAGGAGGCGCTCGGCAAGCTTGATATCTCCGAGGAGGAGGCAACGCCTCTGGTGATAGACGACACTGACGACGGCGCGACACCAAAGTGGCTTCTAGCGGGCAAAGTTCTCTATCACAATCTCTTCCACATCCAGACGATAACCAACGCTCTACGTCCAGCTTGGGGTAACCCTAGGGGCCTGGTTATCCGCCCATTGGGAGAGAACATGGTCGCCGCGGAGTTTGAATCCAAGCGGGATCGTGATCGTGTGTGGGAGGGATCTCCCTGGCACATTAGCAAACACGCGGTAATTCTGGAGGAATTCCAAGAGCACATGCAGCCATCGGAACTGAGGTTTGACCGGCTGCCAGTTTGGGTACGGGTTGCTAACCTACCCTATAATCTGAAGAATGAGACGAGGGGCTTGGCCATAGCACGCCAGCTCGACAAACAAGCCTCGGTCGTCCAGATTGATCCTGTTGGGGGCTATCTGAGAGCACGGGTCATCATTGATGTGACTAAACCCCTTCGCAGATGGATCTTAATTGAATCGGCCAAGAGGAACAAGACTGACTGCTATGATATTGAGTATGAGTGCATCCCGCACTTCTGTTTCTCTTGCGGCCGCCTGGGACACTCGGATTTATTTTGCCCTACACCGGGGAAAAGAGATGAGAAGGGGGATTTGCCTTTCAAATCCAGCTTACGGGCACCGGAGGACAAGAAGAAAACCAATTCTGGGGAGTACTCGCCCAAGGAAAAAGCCGAACAACAGCAAAGTACAAGAGAATCTCGGTCCTCGAACTCCAAACAGAAGAAGGATACTGAGGTCACCTCTCCTGCCAAAGCTAATGGATCGTTCAAGCGCAAGGGTGGCCCTCAGAACAACCAAGTCTACCGCAAGGTAGCCTCGGCCCCATTGGCCATTACTGAACATGGGGAGAAGCATAGGGGACAGGAAACAAAGCAGGCGGCGCTGATCATCTCTGAGCAGCAACTGGGAGATCTTAGGGACACCTTTGAGGAGAGGGATCCCAAGAAAAAGAGACCAACACCACCTTCGTCTGAATCTTCGGCAGCGGCTGCGGGACAGCCCTGCCCGAGCCAATGAGTGCTTTAAGCTGGAACTGCCGAGGGCTTGGGAACCCTTGGACAGTTCGAGAGCTTCGCAAAGTTGTGAAGCAAGAAGCTCCCGCCCTACTGTTTGTCTTGGAAACAAAAATCAAGGGCAAACGTGTGGAAGAGTTGAAATTTACGTTAGGTTTTTCAGGCTGTTTTGCTGTTGACAGCGACGGGCTGAGTGGAGGGCTTGGTCTCTTTTGGACAAAAGAGGTTGAAGTTTCTTTGGAAAGTTTTAGTTTATCTCACATTGATGTAAAGGTCAAGAAAGATAATAAAAATTGGCGTTTTACTGGATTTTACGGTGAGCCCAGGCTGGCCAATAGGCATCACAGCTGGCTGCTCTTACGTATTTTATATGCTGTCCAACACGAAGCATGGATTTGTATGGGCGATTTCAACGAGACGCTTCAGGGGGACAAGCATTACGGAGCCAACGCAAGACCGGAGAGGCAAATGCGTGCTTTCCGAGAAGCAGCGGCGGACCGTGCACTTCTTGATGTGGGGTGGCGGGGCCTCCCTTTCACATGGGATAACAAGCAGCAGGGGGACGCGAATGTGAAGGCTAGACTGGACCGTGCCATGGTCAACTCCTTGTTCCTTGATCTGTTTGAGTTCACCAGCGTGAAACATATGAGCAGTGTGGAATCAGACCATTGCTTTGTTTTAGCAGAACTCAAAACGACAGCGGCGACCGGCTGGACTCGAGCTCGGTGCTCTTTCCGTTATGAAAACGTATGGCAGAGCCATGCAGATTACGACGATGTAGTACATACGATGTGGCGCACGGGATTTGGCCAAGGTGGGCTACAGGGCGTGATCGAGGCTTTGGCCGTGGTGCAATCTCAGTTAGGCGATTGGGGCCAACGTGAGTTTGGGAACATGCAGAAGAAAGTTCGCCGGCTACAAAGCCGACTTGACAAGTTACGGTGTGCCTCATTGCGTCGAGGCCCAACAGAAGAAGAAATTAGTGTAGCAAAGCAGTTGTGTGAGGCCTTGAGACAAGAGGAAATTTGGCTCAAGCAACGCTCTCGGGTATCTTGGCTGCGGGAAGGAGACCGGAACACCGGTTATTTTCAAGCCCAGGCAGCGCAAAGAAAACGTATTAATAGAATTACCTCGTTGGAACTCGGTGATGGTCGTGTATGTACCGATCCAGCGGAGGTCAAGGAGGAGATCATGGGCTTCTACCAGGCGCTATACCAGTCCCAGGGTTACGCGCCCATGGAGGAGTTATTGGATTGTGTTCAACCGCGAGTGTCACAAGCAATGAACGAAACTTTGCAGAAGGAATATGTGGCAGCCGAGGTGAAGGACGCATTATTTCAAATGGCACCGTCCAAAGCTCCGGGAGTGGACGGGTTCACGGCGGGCTTCTACCAACGACATTGGGATGTCCTTGGTGATGACATTACTCAAGCAGTACTAGGATTTCTAAATGGTGGTGAGCTACCTACGGGACTCAATGACACATCTATAACTTTGATCCCGAAAATTCGAAATCCGCAGAAAATTTCGCAATACAGACCAATTGCCCTATGCCCAGTGCTATATAAAATTGCCGTCAAAGTCTTGGCAAACAGACTTCGGCTCATTCTTGATGAAGTTATAGGGGAGGAGCAAAGTGCTTTCGCCGTCTAATCACGGACAACGTACTGGTTGCTTATGAATGTATCCATGCCATCCGCAGAAGGAGAAAGGGTAAAAATGCAAGCTGTGCGGTAAAGCTCGATATGTTAAAAGCCTATGATCGTGTGGAGTGGCATTATCTCGAAGCAATGTTGTTCAGACTAGGCTTCGGGGATAGTTTCATCAGACTCGTCATGAAGTGTGTTACCTCTGTTCGGTTCACGATCAAAGTGAATGGGGAACTTCTACCTTTCTTTGATCCTACGAGGGGTCTCCGTCAGGGTTGCCCCATGTCCCCCTACCTCTTCCTCATCTGTGCACAAGGCCTCACATCCCTCTTAAATCAATATGGGGGTGCACATATTGACAGAGGAGTTCGAGTAAGTACCCATGCACCATGGGTAAATCACCTTTTATTTGCTGATGATAGCCTCATCTTTCTCAGTGCAAATACCCAAAGTGCAGACAGGCTCAACGCGATTCTCCGGATTTATGCCGAGTGCTCGGGCCAAGCGGTTAACCGGGAGAAGAGCTCTATCTTTTTCAGTGCAAATGCGGGACAGCCCCTTCGAGAGATCCTCAAAAACTCTCTCGGAATTATGGTGGAAGCGTTTTCAGAGCGCTATTTGGGGTTGCCTACTGCCATTGGAAGAATCACAAGCGGCACTTTCAACCATATTGGTGACCGTGTGCGCAATAAAATCGGTGGCTGGTCAGAAAGAAATCTTGCGTGCGCAGGGAGGGAGGTTCTTATAAAATCGGGAGCATAGGCCATTCCAATCTATAGCATGAGCTGCGTTTTGCTGACTAAGAAAGTTTGCAAGACGATAACATCTCCGATGGTCAAATATTGGTGGGGAAGCTCCCTCGACAAAAGATCCATGCATTGGATGTCATGGGACAAACTGACTGTGCCAAAGGCCAAGGGAGGTATGGGTTTTCGGGACCCCGAAGTGTTCAATCTCGCGATGTTGGGCAAGCAGGGCTGGCGCCTGCTTACAAACCCGGACTCCCTGTGTGCCCGGGTGTTGAAAGGAAGATATTTCCCGCAGACTGACTTCCTTCATGCTACAGTGCCGAGCCGGGCTTCTGCTACGTGGAAGGCGATCGTGGCTGGACGGAGGGCGCTGGAAGAGGGCTTGATCCATAGGGTTGGCGACGGCACCACAATCTCAATATGGACAGACCCTTGGATACCAACCACAATATCACTGAAACCTAGTGGCCGCATAGGAGATGCTGTACTCACAAAAGTTTCAGATTTGATAGATGTTTATACAGGAAGGTGGAAGGTGGATTTAATCCGTCAAAACTTCACGCCCCCCGACGCGAGAGCAATACTGAATATTCCATTGAGGGTGGCGGGCGGAGAGGATACTTTGGCATGGGCTTTGGAAAGGTCAGGACACTATTCTGTCAAATCGGCATACCGATCTCTCATGACTCGTAACGAGCTCAGTTCTCCAGAGGAAGGGACGGTAACGGAGACATCACTGAATAACAAACAGTTGTGGACTGGACTTTGGAAGCTCAATGTGCTACCAAAGATTAGAGTATTTTAGTGGAGAGTTCTTCGGGGAATTCTTCCGGATTCTGTGACTCTACACTACAGGCATATCAAAACGATGAGCCGATGTGATCTTTGTCAGGCTGCAGACGAAGACCTAATGCATGCACTGATGACCTGCACACATGCAAGCTTGTTTTGGGCGGCAGCTCGTGATCGCTTTGATCTACACCTACCAACGCTGCACCAAGATTCCTGGGCTCGTGACATCACGCTAGACCAACAGCTCTCTGATGATGCACGATGCAAAATCATTACTATCATGCATTCCATTTGGACCTCCAGGAACAAGTGGACACATGATCAAGAGGGGTTCGATCATGCCATGGCCATGAAGTGGGTCCAGGAAACACTATCCATTCTCGACATACCAAATCGACGCACTCGGACACCGGGGCAGCGTTGGCCCCCCCGGACGCGGGATGGATCATCATCAACACTGATGGATCAGTGTTCGACGGCCAGCCGAATGGGGGGGCAGGGGGAGTGGCACGCTCCCATCTTGCTTTCCTAGGAGCTTGGTGCAAACCATTGCCGGGAGTCTCGGATCCTTTCATCGCCGAGCTGCTGGCTTTTCGGGAGGGGGTAATTTTTGCCCAGCTCCGAGGCTACTCACATGTGATAATGGAGGTCGATTGTCTTCATTTGGCCGAGCTCTGGAACTCGCGAGGCAATCCCAGATCGATTGCATCGCCCATCTTTCGAGAATTATTGGACATAGTGCTGCATTTTATCTCTTTTTCGGTTCGACATGTCGGTAGGGACTTGAATATGCCGGCCCATCATTGTGTTCAGCGTGCCTGTACGCTTGATGGGACGGACAGTTGGCTAGCTGTTAGCCCAGACTTCCTCAGAACTAGCCTACGGGCAGATTGTAACCGACTTCTTTTATTTTGAATAAAGTCTTAAATTCGATGCAAAAAAAAGTACACGTGACATCGATCGATCAGGAGGATTAATAATACATAGCAGGGTAATTAGCTAAAGAGAACCCTCCTGCAGCTGGTCCATGGCGAGTATGGTGCTGAGGTTCATGGGGTGCATGTAGTCGGTGGACCCATGCATGAACTGGCCGACGATGATCCGGTTGGCCCGCTCTGTGGGGTGGAAGGCGTCCCAGAAGGCGAACACCTCCCGGTTGGCGCACACGTTGGACGCCGCCGTGCACAGACCGATCCCGTTGTACGGCCCCTGCCCACAGCACGCCACCTTCACGTTCGTGAACCCTGCACGCACGCACGAAGGCAACCACAAGAACCAATCAGTATCAACGATCACACGGCGGCGTTCTGCGGGATGTCGCTCTGGGCGGCGGCAGGCAAGCACGTGTTTACCGTAGCTCTGCGGGTTGGTGAGGTAGTCGAAGTTGGCGCGGTAGGCGTTGGCGGAGACGAAGACGTCGGCGCCGGCGTCGCGGTTGAGGCCGCGCACCATGTCCACCAGCTGCGGGTTGAAGAGGTCCACGGCGCGGTTCAGCTCCGCCGCGCACTCGCCGTTGCTGCTGTGCTGCGCCAGCTCCGCCGGCACGCACCCCAGCGGCCCTGTCCCCGTCACGATCACGCGCCGCGCCCCCAGCTCGTACAGCCTCTGCACGCACACGCGGTGTCAGTTCATCGGTCTCATTCGGAATGGAGGGCGAGTGAAATCGAGAAGCTGCTGCACTGCACTGCACATGCACCGTACGTGCTGCAGCGCGCCGGGAGTGAATGCTGCAACTTCCGTCGGTCGCCAAGTCGCCATGTGTATACGGTTGTCTTTACCCTGCACCTACGGTACCCTTTGCTGGCTCCATTTACACTTGTCTTTACAGCTTGGGCAAAATGTGTGTGGATTCATGCTGCACCAGTTGATTTGACTGGTAGGTCATCAAGTGCTGCTGGCTGGTCTATGTTTTTTCATGTGCTCAAACTTAATTTACTCGATCGTTGGAACTGTAGTCGCAAATCTGGCATCCATTTATGTGGAGATCTTCCTTCTTGCTTCAATTCGGTCATAATTCTATTGCAGCGTGCATGCACGAATCGGCCATGTCAGGCTGCAGCTAGAGCAACAACTTGAATATACAATAAAAATACCAGATCTGTCACTCTCTTCTTCGTGCCACATGCCCTTACTTCTTATGGCCATGCCAGTTTGCAGTTAAGCAACAAACAGTTGAACGTACTAGTACGTTCTAATTACTAATTACCTACTCGCCAAAAAATCCTAATTACCTACTCCCTCCTTTCCGGTTTATAAGACTCAATTCAAAAATCTCACCAACCAAGATAGATGATGAGTGGTGGAATATTTTTTATAGTTTGCAAAAGAACCAATTAATGCTCTTGTTTTCCTAAAAAATTGTGTTGACTTCTACTTCGGTAGACCCCCTCTAAACACAAAAACGGTTCAGATTAACCCATACCTTTTCATAATAAAGGACATGATGGTCATATTTTGTTGTGTATGTTTTTTTTAGAATATCCATTCGATTTATACGCATAGGCCGTACACTTGCCCGCTGGGCCTTCCCAACCATCTCTTTAAATCGCAAAAAAATATGAATATGCCAAGATTCGAGACAGGAACTTCTGGTTTAAAATGCGACGCTATAACCAACTTGCCACCATCACTTAACATGGTTGCAAGCGTCTTTCTTATTATTTTCTTCTATCCGCTTTTCTTTTTCCAATTTTCTTCTTTCCTTCTTTCTTTTTTCTTGCTCTTTTTTTCTTGTTTTTAACGGTTTTGTCCCAGATTTATTTTCCTTCTCTATTTCTTATTTTTCGTTTTCCTTTCTTTTTTGTTCATTTTTTATTTTCCCTTTTCTCTTGCAATGTGCAAACTTTTTCCAATTCCGTTTCTATGAAAGAATGGACTTTTAACAAAATTTGCAAACATTTTTTAAACTTGGTGAACATTTTCCTAAATCAATAAATTTTGTAAAATTCATAAAAAATATTGATGAACGTTTTTTCAAAATAGATGATTTTTTTCAAAATTGATGTTCCTTTTTCTCAAAATTGATGAAGTTTTTTCAAAATGAATGCATATTTTCAAAGTAGATGAATTTGTTTTGCCAAAATTGATGGACTTTTTTCAAAATCGATCATACAAGGACATGAAAAATACTGAGACCATTTAAGAGATGTTGAGAAATGGGCTACTCCCAAACGGACTCTTCTGGCCTAACCGAACAGTCTCCGTCGAACATGGTATTTTTGGAAATCTCAAGACTGGCCCAAACTTTCGTAAGCAGGTAGGCGTGCCCATGGTAGTCATTTACGCCAGGTTTGAATGATTTCCTACACCATATGCAAGTTGCGACATGTCCCGCCATTTATCGACTATTTTTTACCGAGAAAACTCCAGAAAATACAAAATTTGTCGAAAAGCAAAGCAACTTGGCATGGTGCCATAACTTGGTCATACAAGCCATTGGAAAAAATAGGGTCATTTCAAGGATGTCGAAAAACAACATGCTATGAGATGAAGCCTTGTATTTTATGAATATTTGTGTTTCAATGTTTGTACTTTTTTTTACAATTGTGTCTGTTCAATGTTTGTATAATTTTTTAGAATGCGAGTGTTATAACTTATGAACAAAATTTGAATAGGCAAACTTTTTTTGAAATTTTGGAAAAATGAAAATGGAAAAGAAACAAAAACTATCAGCAAAAAAGAGAAAGAAATAGTGGGAAAAATCTGTTTTGCTACAGTAAGCTGGTTGGTAAAGGATAGTTCTAGTAGTTTGCGTTTTTGTAGTTAGACATTTGAGCTTATCAGTTTGTGTACTTAGTGGCGAGCGGGTCGGCAGTGAGAGCTACAGGGGTTGATCCGCGCATTGCCATTTCCTGTTTAATGTATTTTCCCTGTTTTCGCGTGCGCAGTCAAGGCAGTGTACTGTTGATGGCACCTTCTATCTGAATCTACTTCCGGAAGGTGAACCCTATTTGCCGCCCGAGGGTGTCAAACTGTCATGGCTTTGTTGAAGCGAAGCAACCGACACGATATGCGTCGGCCCACTTTGAACGAGCAACCGGTTTTAGAAGAATGTTCACTGTGTATAAAAAGTGTTCATCGTGTCTACTAATTTTATTCAACGTGCATTTCGAAAATATTCGGCATATATTTTAAAGAAAGTTTAGTTTGTATTTGAAAAAAAACACCGTATACTAGGAAAATGTTAAGTGTGTATTTTAAATTCACTTTTTAGAAAACTGTTCATATTTAAGAAAAGAATATTCTATTTTTTTATGATTTTGAAACATTGTTGGCATTTTCAAAAAAAATTGTTCGCATTGTTTTGCAAAAGTATTGAAAAAGAAAAAAGTCGGATCTGCAGCTCTAAATAGTACTTTAAACGTTAGCGCTGCCTTTAAGCCGTACTCAGTTACTAGGCCATCTGGTTAGCATTGGTTCCATTCATGGCCAGGTTGTGAGTTCAATACCTGGTGCAAGTGCTTTTATTTTTCGCATTGTTATGGATACATGTCTCAAAAAAATATATTATGGATACATGTCTCAAAAAAATATTAATACGTGTACGACAGACTACCGTATAGTTTGTGAAATGTCTATATTGCCCTTTATACGCTTTGTGAGGGGGGGTCTACCGAAGCATTGCTCAATTATGTTTACGAATGCATTAATTGCAATGCATTCATACGTGCATGCATTGGTAACTTTTCTCTTAATACTTGCATGCAATGATTTAAAAGTCTGAACATGTGATGAGAAACAACCAAATTGAGTTTTATAAAATGGAAAAAACTAAAATTTTAAGATAAGTCCTATAAACCGGAAAGGAGGAAGTGGCGCACTGTGCACAAATTTGGGAGGAACATCAACTGTAAATTCACCGGGAGACTTACCGCGAGGATTTTCCTGTACTCGGAGATGATGAAGCTTACGTAGTCCGGGAGCGCGTACTGGCGAGACCTCATGGACATGGGCACCAGGTAGTAGTTGTTGACGAAGTCGTTGCCTCCCAGCGTGATGAGCACGAGCGCGCCGTTGACGAGCCTCGCCGCCTGCTCCTCGCCGGCGAAGGCCCTCAGCTTGCGCTGGTACTCCCCGAAGTAACGCAGCTGATCCCCCATCCTAATTATGTTCACCTGCTCGACCAATCATGCATGCATTATACATAAGCCGTCAATGCATGTTAATATGTCAGGGAAATGGAGCACGTACAAACTGCACTCCCGTGTCGTTGAGGATCCCGACGCCGGCCGACGCGAAGTTGGCGCCCACGAGCAGCTTCGCCCCTCGGAGCTCCGGGCTCAGGTACGGCAGCGCAGGCTCCGCCCCGAGGTGCTCACCTGAAACGACGGCGTCACCGCGTCAGTGCCTGACATTGTGTGCTCGAGTTCGAGCTCAACATAGCAGCATTCTCCTATCTGAAATTGAGATGCATGCATGGCGAATGGAGGCATGGAATGTACTGCATTACTGATGATGTCGGGGATGTTGAGGCCGTTGGAGAAGCGGCCCGTGGCACGGTGCGACGGGAAGTCGATGCCGTAGGGCGGCGCGTCGGCGCGCGCCGTGGTGAGGAGGTAGTTGTTGTTGCCGTTGTCGACGAGGGAGTCGCCGAAGACGAAGAAGGCCCGCGGCGCCGCGGACGCCGCCGGGGCACGCGCCGCCGCCACCACCACGAGCACTACGGAGACGAGGAGAGGAACGAGAGCGGCGCCCATCTGCTCGCGACGTACGTACGCTTGAGACTTGGAGAGAATATAGATGCACGGGTGGCCAGGCTACGCGCGCGCGCTTTATACAGGCCGTCCGGGCAGCTTGGCGCCTGGGTGGCAAGTGCGTAGATGTGAGGTGGTTGGGGGATGGGTAGGTAGGTGGTGCCTCGGGGGACGTACGCAGTACGCTCGACCGGCTTGGATCATGTGCCCAGCAACGACCCAAGCAGCGTGTGATCGACACAGGTTGGAGAAGCCTTTTTGTGTTCGTCAAAGGAGGGGGGTCGCACGGCCGGTGCGTGCCGGTATTTAGGGTTCGTACGGAAGGAAATAATGCTTTGCCTCACGGCTGTCTCGTTTGCTGATTGGAGGGGAGAGAATTTCAGTTATGATGAGTAGGAGTAAGATTTAAAGTTGGAATTGCATGTTTAGTTTGGCATCACGACAGTTTGTTAATTCAGTTGAAATTGCCGTGGATTTTTATTTTTTTGACCTACTCACTGATACATGCTTCTCAGTAAATTCAGTATATTGCTACAGTACTATTTCCCAAAATATAAGGCGCGGTTCACTTTTTCTGGTCTTTGTTGCGTGACTTTGACTATGATTTTCACTTCTTGTATGTCTATGTCTATAAAATTAGTGTAAAGACTTATAAAATAAAATTGTTTTGCAAGATAAATACGACAATGATGTCATTTATGCATGTTCAATTCATGTACTGTGGTATATATTAACAGTCAAAGTCATGTATCGAGCCCGTGCGTCTACATGCCCAATAGAAATAACGGGCCTTGCAAGCCCAATATAAAATAACTTGCAACCATGATAGGAAATAACGTGCAACGACGTACATGTAGAAACATATTTGCCTTTTATTTATTTACAAGCAAAAGGATCTGCGCGTCTACAGGCCCAATAGAAATAACGGGCCTTGCAAGCCTAATAGAAAACAACGTGCGACCACAATAGAAAATAACGTTCAACGATGTACGGATAGAAACATTTGCTAGCAAAAGGGGCCGTGCAGTGCAACGGAGGAAAAAATACCATAGACTCTTTAATTATAATCAACACCATTTACTTCTTGCCATAACACCCCATCTTTATTTCTTTATGGTGCACATTCCATATTTATGGGGTCTTTATTTTATTTCTTGTTGTGTCTTTATTTTTTCTTATAGCGCACATTGCTGGAAATATGCCCTACATGCAATAATAAAGTTGTTATTATTATATTTTCTTATTCATGATAAAAGTTTATTATTTACGCTAGAATTGTATTGATTGAAAACTTAAATACATGTGTGTATACATAAACAAATACCGTGTCCCTAGTGAGCCTCTACTAGACTAGCTCGTTGATAAAAAATGGTTAAGGTTTCCTAATCATGAACATGTGTTGTCACTTGATAGCGGGATCACATCATTAGGAGAATGATGTGATGGACAAGACGCATCCGTTAGCTTAACATATGATCGTTCATTTTGTTGCTACTGATTTCTTAATGTCAAATACATATTCCTTCGACCATGAGATCATGCAACTCCCGGACACCTGAGGAACGCCTTATGTGCTATCAAACATCACAACATAACTGGGTGATCATAAAGATGCTCTACAGGTATCTCCGAAGGTGTCTGTTGAGTTGGTATGGATCGAGATTGAGATTTGTCACTCCGTGTTTCAGAGAGGTATCTTTGGGCCCTCTCGGTAATACACATCACAAGAAGCTTGCAAGCAAAGTGACTAAGGAGTTAGTTATAAGATGATGTATTACGGAACAAGTAAAGAGACTTGCCGGTAACGAGATTGAACTAGGTGTGAAGATACCGACGATCGAATCTCGGGCAAGTAACATACCGACAGACCAAGAGAATTACGTATGTTGTCATAAGGTTCGACCGATAAAGATCTTCGTAGAATATGTAGGAACCAATATGGGCATCCAGGTTCCGCTATTGGTTATTGACCGGAGAGGCGTCTCGGTCATGTCTACATCATTCTCGAACCTGTAGGGTCCGCATGCTTAACGTTCGTTGACGATATAGTATTATATGAGTTATGTGATTTGGTGACCGAATGTTGTTCGGAGTCCCAGATGAGATCACAGACATGACGAGGAGCTCCGGAATGGTCCAGAGGTAAAAGTTTGATATATAGGACGATGCTATTTGGTCACCGGAAAGGTTTCAGAGTGTATCGGATAGTCATCAGATCACCGGAAAGGGTTTCGGGAAGCCCCAGGAGGTTAATGGGCCTTATGGGCCAAGAGGGGGAACACACCAGCCCACAAGAGGCTGGCGCACTCCTTCCCTTGGACGCCGGCCCTAGGGATAGAAGGGGGGCTAGCCCCTCTTTCCTTCCCTCCACCTAGGAGGAAGGAAGGGGCGCCACCTCCTCCTGCCTCCCCCCTCCCCCCGCAGGCATAGAAGGAAGGGGGAGGGGGGCTGATGAGGACACCACAACCATCGATAAGTCTCCAACAATTATCGGTCCAATTGAAGGAAATATGCCCTAGAGGCAACAATAAAGTTATTATTTATTTTCTTATTTCCTGATAAATGTTTATTATTCATGCTAGAATTGTGTTAACCGGAAACATAGTACATGTGTGAATACATAGACAAACAGAGTGTCACTAGTATGCCTCTACTTGACTAGCTCGTTGATCAAAGATGGTTATGTTTCATTTGATAAACGAGATCACATCATTAGGAGAATGATGTGATTGACTTGACTCATTCCGTTAGCTTAGCACTTGATCGTTTTAGTTTACTGTTGTTGCCTTCTTCATGACTTATACATGTTCCTATGACTATGAGATTATGCAACTCCCCATTACCGGAGGAACACTTTGTGTGCTACCAAACGTCACAACATAACTGGGTGATTATAAATTTGCTCTACAAGTGTCTCCAATGGTACTTGTTGAGTTGGCATAGATCGAGATTAGGATTTGTCACTCCAATTGTCGGAGAGGTATCTCTAGGCCCTCTCGGTAATGCACATCACTATAAGCCTTGCAAGCAATGTAACTAATGAGCTAGTTGCGAGATGATGCATTACGGAATGAGTAAAGAGACTTGCCGGTAACGAGATTGAACTAGTTATTAAAATACCGATGATCGAATCTCGGTCAAGTAACATACTAATGACAAAGGGAACAACGTATATTGTTATGCGGTTCGACCGATAAAGTCCAGGGCACAAGTACCCAATGGTGATATGTGATAGCAACTCAGTCGATGGGTTCTAGAGAAATTCATAAATACATCATAATCTAGTAATAGTGGGAGTAAATGCAAAAAATAAGGGAAATGCTAATAATCAACCGACGGATCACTCGGCCGCATCCACCGCCTGCTCCAATCGCCATGTGTCTTTCTTCAGGCCACACTTAGTCTTATCTCCTTGGCTCAAAACCGTTTTGTGTTCGCTGCAGTGAATTATCGCCTGAGGTGCTTTTTGCAACACATGTTGTGTTGCAATGAGGTTCCGCAATAAGATCTATGTTGCAAAAAAGTTATGCAAAAAAAGTTTTGAAAAAAAATTCCGCAACAGGACCCCTATTGCAAAAACATTATGTAACATGACCTCTGTTGCGAAAAATTCTGCAACATGAGCTTTGTTGCAAAAAATTTCGTAACATAACATCTGTTGCGAAATTTTTCGTAACACCGTCGTTGTTGCAATTGTAAGAACGCGTTTGGGTCATAGGTTGAGACTAGATCTAACGGCTGCCGAGCCGGCGGATATTTTTTAAAAATCCGCCGGCCGACGCCTAGTGTCCCCCAAAAAGTAATGCAAAAGCTCTCACTGTAATTATTCAAGACAAAAATAAACGACTTCGATGAGTTTTTTTTCTCAAGCCCACGTATGGTTATATGATGTAAATAAATCCCAAAGAATTCATATATTCTAGAAGCTCCAGTCCAAATGTAGGAACTACCTTCTCAATACAGTTCTCCATTTCAAAACAAGTTTGTGAAACTTGAAAACAAGAGGCGCTCCCTTTTAAATGGAGCGGCCTTAATATATTTACTGTACTTAAAAGCTACCTAAAACAATTATATTAAGCCATATTTTCTAAATTATTTAGACAGGTAGATTTTGATTTAGGATAAATATGTCAAGTGGACATGTTCATTCTTAGGTAGCAACCTTGTACAGTATCAACAACAACCAATGGGACCGGGCCGCGCACACTTTGCGCCTGCGCGAGCGCCTAGCATTGCTTCAAGAAGAAGGCCGGCCGCCATTGGATTTAGCGCTCCTTCGAGGTCAGCGAATCCATCCTCCTCAAGCTCCAACCTTACGCCCAGTCCTCTGTCGCCAACCCCCTTGCCCAAAGCTCGCCTCCAGGTTCTATGGCCCCTCTCAAATCGAAGACAAGATCGGCTCCCTCGCCTACAAGCTCACCTTACCCCCGGGCAGCCACATCCACCCAGTCTTCCACTTATCACAGCTCAAGCCATTGACCCCCAACTACACACCGGTCTTCTCCAAGCTGCCCCGACCGCCGGACCTCACCACGAGCGTCGCTGAGCCGGATGAAATCATGGAGCGCCGCGTGATCAAGCGTGGGAATAACGTCATTGTTCAGCTCAAGGTGCGCTCGACCTCACCTAATACAAACGCCATCACCTGGGAAGACTACAACACTCTCAGAACACGATTTCCTAGCGAGACAATCTGGCAAGACGCTTCAGCAACCGACAAAGGGGCTTTGTCTGAAGACGAGGGGAGTGTCACACCTCCACCCCCTAGTGATGCAGTGGACTAAGGGCCAGTTCTTTTGGGCGGTTCTACCAGAATCGCCCCCTCCCCAGCTTCTCCCAGAATCACCACTCCATATGTTTTTTACAATCCTAGCTAATTAGACCTTAACTAGATAGGATTGTAAAAAAATTATGGAGTGGCGATTTTGTGAGAAGCTGGGGAGGGGGCGATTCTGGGAGAATCACCGAAAAGAACTGGCCCTAAGAATTGGCTTGGCCCTTGAGCCATGTAAACGTGGGGCCCACGGGCAGGTCCGGTGCGTGTGTTATTTAGGTGTGCTTCCGAGGGGAGATGGATCATGCGTTGTATGTGAACTCTGAACTTCACCGACTCCTCTGCAATCTCACCTCTTTCCTCTCCAAGCCGGCATCACCTACTCCCTCTTCCCTTCTCCCCTTGTTCGATCCGTTCTTCCGATCAGGTCGTTACACATTGTTCATTGGGTGCGTGATGCCCTTTCGGGCATCCACAAAGGTAGTGTCAATCGTTGTCTTCGGATTCTTCACATCATGCAATCAATAATAAAATAAATCATCTTGGGTGTGTCTTAAGTTGACTCTAGACAAAACTTTAGTGTTAAATGCCATGGCATACAGAGATGATAAGGTCAAATCTTAGTCCAGCTATTAAATGACAATCTGCCTCATATTCCATCTCTCCTCCTCCATCTCTAGCCTCATCTTCCAGCTATTAAATGACAGTCTGCCTCTTTTGTTGCCACTGACAGGATTAAGAGTCAGCTGACCCTTATAGTGGCAACAAAAGAGGCTAGGAAGATTGGCTTGATAGCCGGGCAGCTCACTCTAATGTGGAGGATGATCAAAATAACTCGATGGCCCATTGGAAGATTAAAATTCCCTCCAAGTTGCGGGTGTTTGCATTACAGTTGCCTAATCAGAGTGAATGTATAAAAGATGCAAAAGAAAAATAAATTGGTAATGTGAACACATGAGATGTAGGCGTGGAGGTGAGTAAGCTACCTGAGCAACGGTGGCCCGGAGTGCTGCGCAAGGTGGGACGAACATAAGTACAAGCAAGCATGCAAGAATAATTCCCCAGTAAGGAAGCTGGAATTCATTTCCAAACCCTTCACAGGTAAACACTACCAGACCAACCATTGGTAATAGAAGAAGAATAAACCACCACATAGGAATGATTTTATACTTATCCATCATTTGCACATGAACATCACGACTGCCTCGGCCTTCAATTGATTGGTTTAATGGTTCTAAAATGACCTACAAGCACACAGATAGTGAAAACTCATTATGAAATGTATTATGCCTGCTATTGAGAGAAAATGCCATGATAGACTCTGCTTTATCATTGTATGTCAAAAGGATGAAAGGAGGCAAGATGATGGATCCTGATTGTATCCCCATTGAGGCGTGGAAAGGACTCTGGGACATAGCGATAGTATGGCCAACCAAGCTTTTTAATCACATTTTTCGGGCAAACAAGATGCCTGAAGAATGGAGACGGAGTATATTAGTACCAATCTTCAAGAATAAGGGGGATGTTCAGAGTTGTACTAATTACCGTGGAATTAAGCTGATGAGCCATACAATGAAGTTATGGGAGAGAGTCATTGAGCACCGCTTAAGAAGAATGACAAGCGTGACCAAAAATCAGTCTGGTTTCATGCCTCGGAGGTCGGCCATAGAAGCCATTTTCTTGGTACGACAACTTATGAAGAGATATAGGAAGCAAAAGAAGGACTTGCATATGGTGTTCATTGACTAGGAGAAGGCCTATGATAAGATACCGCAGAATGTCATATGGTGGGCCTTGGAGAAACACAAAGTCCTAGCAAAGTACATTACCCTCATCAAGGACATGTACGATTGTAACATCCCAAATTTCTAATTTGAAATGTTATACATAGATCATACTTGCATATCATATTTTATTGCTTTTCGTCTCGCGATCCTCGAAATCCTAAGTAACTTCAGGACCCTCGGAGAGAGTTGGGGATTTCCCCGGTTTTCGAATTTGATTTTATCAAATTTTGAAACGAGGACTTTGGTTTTAATTATTTTTCTCTTCAAAAATATTTCATATTAAAATATATGAGAGGAGACAATATGACTTCTCCAAAATAATTGAAATATTGAAGGAAAAATATTAAAATCAATATTTGTTTTTATTTGGATTTTATTTGCAATTTTGTTTGCATTAGAAAAATTGCACGTTTTCAAAATTGCATTTTAGGGCCAAGAAAATGTTCATCTCGTTCTAAATATTTCATTTAGACGGTGAAAATTTGTTTTGACATTTTTAGATTTTTATTTTATTTTTTCTAGGATTTTTTTTAGTTTTGGCGGAATTATTTAAAAAAAAGTGCGCAGGCTAACTGGGCCGAAGCCCAGCCGCCGGCCCGTCCCCTCCTGCGCGCCATCTCCAACCAGGAGACCGGCCGCGCCGCCGCCGCCCGACGCGAGGAGTCCGGCTCGGACTCCCCCGCCGCCCCTGCCCCCTCCCCAAGGCACACCACCACCCTCCTTATATACCCCCCCCCCCCCCCCCCCGCCGCCACCACCACCCACCACCACCGCCTCGCCTCGCCCCGCAGCTGAAGCCGCCGCCGCTTGCCCGCGCCGCTGCCGCGCTGTGCCGCCGCCTCCTGTCGCTGCCGCGCCTCGCCTCGCCGTCGCCGCCGTGCCTCGCCGGACTGACGAGGTAGTCACCGGTTTTAAAAAAGAAAGAAAACCGATCCGGTTTTTTTAGAAAACCCTAACTCATTTTTTTTTGGTTCGCCGGTTTTGCCCAGTTTTTCTTTTTAGCGGACGTTCGTTTTAACGAACGGTTTTCGCCCATTAGTTCAGATAATGAATGCTCGTTCGTTAGCCTATTCGTCAGTTTTCTTTTATCGGATTATTCCGCGATTATTCCTGATCGCGATTTCTGATCCGATTTTCGTTCTAGTTTATCTTTTTGCTCGTTAGTCGGAATCAGGTGATTCAAGCGCCTAGATCTTCGTATCAAGACCCTCTTTATGCTTAACCAACTTGCACAAGTTTTTGCTACTGTAAAATTTGACCTAAGTCCAGATTAGTAAACGGATCTTGTTTCTTTCGCCATTTGAGTTTCGTTGCTCCGTTTGATTTGATTCTTTTTGCAAACCGGAGTTCTTAAGTTGAACCTTCTGGTTAGATCTTCTTATTTGAGTTTTACCCGTGCTTCTTTGCTTGATTGCTTATGCATGCTATTGTTTATTTGCGATAGAATTCCCGGAGTGCAAAGCGTGTTATTTGGAGTCTCTAGGTTACGTGGATCGTCAGCAAGGCAAGTAACACTTTGATCATACATCTTTATCACCCAGTTTTTATGCATTAGTTCCAATCCTCAAACATTGCATGGTTAGGATGTCATAAATATGTGGGTTGGGAAGTAGTTGATGAGGTAGAACCTATTACCCTGTTACATTCAAACCCTTGGGAGTTACTTCTACACGTTGCCTATATTGCTATGCTATGCTTGTAGACGTGGTTTGGCTGAGTGAAATCCATGACAGATGTGAGATTGTTAATTAATGGTTCAACTTAAGGTGGCAACTTAAATACCCATCTGGGTGGATTGAGGCACCTAGAGTACCCAGTGTTGTCTGTATTTTTGGAAATCCCGGAGTACCCATGTGATCTTCCTATGGACCACCACCCAGGCTCAAAGGGAACTAAGATGATTCATGCTAGAAACTTCCGTGTGCAGCCACAAGCTATTATGGGCTCTAGCATAGAGTAAGTTACGTGAAGCTCTTGAAGAGGTGGATCAGCAGGTAGTGGGATTGTAGGTTTGGTATGGCCTGCCCGAAGTAGAGAGTTAATGTTTCTGAAAGACTGTGTCTCGGTCATCCGTTTCTCAAACACCATGTAGTGCGAGAAATCCAACAGAGGCGATCGAGTCTTGTGGGGAAAAGTGCGCAAACCTCTGCAGAGTGTACAAACTAATCATGGTTAGCCGTGTCCTCGGTTATGGAAAAATCTTGAGTATCTAGTACTTGGAGTATCTTAAGTATCTCATCACTCTAAATTAATATTGTTGGGTTGATAATTACCTTAATTGGGACTGAGTTGGAGGAACCTTCTCAATGATGTTTCAACTACCATGATAGTTAATTTAAAATCTATTCCTTTGTTGTAGGAAAAATGGCTTTTCACAAAACTATAACCATAGAGCTTTCCACCAGCCAAATATGCATGTAGTGATACCATTATTTTGTTCTTGCTCTACTGTGTTACTTTGCCAGCATATTCCTTGTGCTGACCCATTTTCGGGCTGCAACGTATTATGTTGCAGACTTTTCAGATGAGGAGTAAGGTTCATTAGGTCGTTGCCGTGCAACTCAGCTATGCCATTGGAGTTGATGGACTCACTTTATCTTCCAAGCCTTCCGCTGTTATCGTATTAGATGGCCTTAAGCCATATTTATTATAATAAGTTCTCTTTGGAGACATTCGATGTAATAAGTGTGTGATTGCTACTCTGTTATAAATCCTCGAGTACTGTGTGTGTCAGCATTACCGATCCAGGGATGACACTGAATCACAGAGACTTGACCGTTTGAGGTCGGGTCGCTACAAGATGGCATCAGAGCACACGTTGAGTGTAGGACACGACCACTAAGTTAAAAGCCATAGATCACTATTCTCTTCTCATTTCTGACTCCCCTCCATTTTCTACTCTTTAGGATGGCGGACGCAAGGAACAAGTTTGCACAACCGGATGAAGAAGCACCTTTTGGACGACACTTGAAGGAAGTTACTAGGTACCTGAACATAGGAATACCAAGCTTCACCGGGACCTACAACGCCACTTTACCAGAAGAGGAGCGATGGATGATTCAAGTTCAAGTTCCAGGAAGAACCTTCACGCCAGTCACTAAACCCATAGAGTTTTCCTTCGATGCACCAACCTGGAGTCTAGGAAAGAGTATGGCAGCTCACATTACCATGGGACGCATTGGAGAAGTCTACAACAAGGATCTTAAGGACACTATCTACCAGATGTGTGGGTGCCGAGACGATCAATGGGAGATGATCAGCACCAAGAAGGACAGGTCCATTGCAGCTTTCATCCAAGAGTTAAACCAGCACATTCGACGCCAGGAGAATCAGATGTGCGCAGGCATGATGGATCTGAAGAAGGCAATGACTAGGATCGTCGAGCTGGAAGAAGAACTCAAGTTTACACGCGATGGATATGAGGAGGAAATTAAGATACTATTGGAGAAGAATGACGACATGATTAAGAAGATCGAAATATTCATGGGAGACCCCACACCAGTAGAAGAAGACGAAGAACCCAAGGAGATTCGCCCAGAGGGCTACATCATCATCGACGACACCGACTCCGACCTTAGCGATGATGACCTTAAATACGAAGCTGGAGCAGATATCATGGAGTCTGCAACCGTGGAATATTTTTAGTAGACCACCACATCAGTAGTAGTATTCCACCATGTAAATAGTATAGTCCGAGCACTTTTACGATAGTTAGACCGATTGTATGTCTTGCTTGATTGATTGAGTGAAATGATTGTGTTTGTATCATGTGCATATGGGTAGTGCTTTCTCATTAGACCTCATTATATTCTAATCTCTCCCCTCTAAACCATCAGATGCATCCAAGACGTGACCCCAGATTTGCTTTCCCACCGGAGCTCACTCAGTTGATCTAGCAGCAGAATACTCTGATGCAGTTGTTAGTTCAGAACCAAGGCAACAACAACAACAACAATCCACCACCGCCATCACCAGTGGACAACTTAGCCCGTTTTCCGAGGTTGCAGCCGCCGGTGTTTTCCAGTAGCACCGAGCCTATAGTAGCAGATGATTAGCTCCGCAGGATTGGAAGGGAGTTAACCATTGCAGGATGTACTGATGCTGAGAAGGTGCATTTTGCCGCACATCAGTTGGATGGACCAGCAGCATCATGGTGGGAGAATTACATTGTCACCTACCCTATAGCCACGGTGACATGGGACCAGTTTCAGCAAGCCTTCCGTACAGCACATGTCTCAACTGGAGCAATGAGTATGAAGAAGTGTGAGTTTCGCAACCTACGCCGGGGGAACCGTACTGTGGCTTAGTACGCGGATGAGTTTAGCAAGTTATCTCGCTATGCCCCTGATGATGTGGCCACAGATGCCGCAAAGCAGGAGAAGTTTATGAAAGGGCTGAATGATGAGATGAGTATGCAGTTGATGGTGGCAACATTCACCAACTACTAGGAGTTGGTAGATAAGGCTCTTATGATTGAAGGGAAGCAGCAGCAGATTGAGAGCCGTAAGAGGAAGTATGGACAAGGGAGGTATAACTCGGGAGCTCAACAGAAGCCTCGTCTAACCCCGAACTCGGGAGGACTTGTTCATAACCATGGAGGCCACACCAATAATGGAGGAAGTAACCATAATCATACTGGCCCTAGGAATGGGAAAGGGAATGGAGCGAGCATCAGTCAGAACCGCCCAAATCCAGCCACACCCACCAAGAGAGACCTAAGCCACATTACTTGTTTCAAGTGCGGGAAGAATGGACACTATGCCATGGAGTGCCCTGAAGGGAAGAATGGAAACGGAAATGGGAGCGCTGGGAAGAAGCCCAATCCATTCAACAAAGGACAAGTGAACCACGTTAACGTGGAGGAGGTTGAAGAGCAGCCAGACGCGGTTATAGGTAAGTTTTTGGTTTAAGTCATTTACCGCTCTTATTCTTTTTGATACTGGTGCATCGCATTCATACATATCAAGGGAATTCGTGGATAAGTTTAAACTACCGACCCAAACCCTTAGGACCCCTCTGTTAGTAAGCTCACCTGGAGCAGAGTATATGGCTAGTCGATGGTGCGACCAGATACCCTTAACCATTGGCAACCATGTTTTCCCGTCCGACCTAATTATCTTGGAGTCACAAGGATTGGATGTGATATTAGAAATGGACTGGATGACAAAGTACGGAGGAAACATTGACTGTGTTAGTAAGTCAATTTGTCTCACCACCCTTGAGGGAAAAAGGATCAAGTATGTATCTAGGCATGCGCCAAGAAGTAGCCAAGTAAATACCCTCATGAGAGTTGTTCAGGAAGAAGTGCCTGTAGTAAAGGATTACCCGGATGTTTTCCCAGAGGAGTTACCAGGCATGCCACCGGACCGAGATAGTGAGTTTTTCATAGAGCTATTGCCAGGCACAAGGCCAATGTCCAAGAGACCCCATAGGATGCCTGCGAATGATCTGGAGGAGATTAAGAAACATATCAATGAGTTATTGGAGAAAGGTTACATTCGACGGAGTTCATCACCATGGGGAGCCCCAGTGCTTTTGGTTGAGAAGAAGGATAAATCCCTAAGAATGGTTGTTGATTATCGAGCCTTGAATGAAGTGACGATTAAGAAAAAGTACCCATTGCCGATGATCAATGATCTGTTTGACCTGTTGCAAGGAGCTGAGGTGTTTTCGAAGATCGATCTGCGATCAGGATATCATCAGTTGAAGATACGAGAGAATGATATACCAAAGACATCCTTCACCACACGGTACGGGCTATACGAATATACGGTCATGTCATTTGGACTAACTAACGCCCCTGCCTATTTCATGAGCATGATGAACAAAGTATTCATGGAATATTTGGATAAGTTTGTTGTGGTGTTCATTGATGATATAATGGTATATTCGAAGAATGAAGAGAAACACAAGGAGCATTTGCGTTTAGTTCTCGAGAAACTCAGGGAACATCAGTTGTATGCCAAGTTCAACAAATGCGAGTTTTGGTTGAAGGAAGTCGGATTCCTTGGGCATGTTATATCGGGAGAAGGTATAGCAGTAGATCCCTCCAAGATTCAGTCAGTCACTGAATGGTTGGCACCCACTTCAGTTAGCGAGATCCGCAGTTTTCTTGGACTCGCAGGATACTACTGTAGATTCATTGAGAATTTTTCCAAGATCGCGAAGCCCATGATAGAATTATTGAAGAAGGATACCAAGTTTAAATGGACGAAAGATTGCGAGGCAAGTTTCCAGGAGCTGAAGAAACGTTTGACTACAGCCGCAGTGCTGACACTGCCATATATACGTAAGGATTTTCAAGTGTATTGCGACGCCTCTCGCTTAGGACTTGGAAGTGTGCTTATGCAGGACGAAAGAGTTGTCTCGTATGCCTCGCGACAACTAAAGCCACACGATTTAAATTATGCCACGCATGATTTGGAGTTAGCAGCCGTAGTGCATGCGTTGAAGACTTGGAGACATCACCTTATTGGAAACCATTGTGATGTGTACACGGATCATAAGAGTTTGAAGTACATTTTCACCCAGAAAGGAACTGAACCTTAGGCAGAGAAGATGGTTGGAGCTCATAAAGGATTATGACATGAAGCTTCACTATCATCCAGGAAAGGCCAATGTTGTAGCGGACGCTTTGAGCCGGAAGAGTTATGCTAATACCCTAGCAAGCACGGGATTGCCGGAGGAGTTAACAGAGGATCTCCAGGAACTTCGATTGGAGATTGTTCCTAGAGGTTTTGTTGCAACAATGGAGGTGCATTCTACATTATTGGGAAAAATTCGAGAAGCTCAGAAGAATGACAAAGAGATTGCCGAGATAAAGGAGAAAATGAGCGAAGGAAAGGCCAAAGGTTTTCATGAGGATGAACACGACACCTTATGGTTTGAGGACCGTGTTTATGTGCCCAATAACACAGAGATCAGGAAGTTAATACTTCAGGAAGCTCATGACTCACCATACTCGATACACCCCGGAAACACCAAGATGTATTTGGATATGAAAAAACGTTTCTGGTGGACAGGGATGCAGAAGGATATCGCCGAGTATGTGGCCGTATGTGATGTATGTCAGAGAGTGAAGGCAGAGCATCAAAAGCCAACAGGATTGTTATAGCCTATGCCGATACCCGAATGGAAGTGGGATAAACTTGGCATGGATTTTATCACCGGATTGCCCAAGACCAAATCAGGATATGATTCTATATGGGTAGTGATGAAGCTATGTACCTAGGGTAGGGTCATGGACCTGTCCTAACCGCCCTACCCAAGGACATCTCTAGGAGAAATCACCTTCCAATCGACTTGGAGGTATTCCACTCGACAGACTCGAAGACACTCGACCAAGAAGCGACCACTCGACCAAGACCCAACCACTCGACGGTCAGGAGACCTAAAGTCACTCCGCACGCTAACGGTCGGTCATTAAGTAGCTTTTATGGTCATCATAGCACTTTATTAGGGGCGTTACTAGTAACCCCCGACCTTAATGTATTTGAAATCCTGCATAACTGAGGACCGGAGGGGTCTGGCGAACTCTATATAAGCCACCCCCTCCTCAGTGTAAAGGGTTCGGACCCCTGTAATTCATACACACATAATCCAGTCGACCGCCTCCGGGCTCCGAGACGTAGGGCTATTACTTCCTCCGAGAAGGGCCTGAACTCGTAAACCTCGTGTGCTTACAACTTCTCCATAGCTAAGATCTTGCCTCTCCATACCTACCCCCCTACATTATTGTCAGGCTTAGAACCACGACAGTTGGCGCCCACCATGGGGCAGGTGTTTTAGCGATTTGTTGGAGACAGTTGCGATCTTTTCCGATCCAAATCATCATGGTTTCTGGCGGAGTTTTGGTGGAGGGCAACGAGATCCGTCTCGGCGCGCTCGCGTTCATCGCCGACGACTCCGCTTGGCTTCAGGAGGCTCCGCTCGACATGGACGCACTCCCTGTCCGTGGGGCGACACACTTTCGCGCTTGTGTCCGCAGCGTCCTCTTGCGGCAACCGTCGACCAACTATCAGTCGGCTCCTATGCTGTCCTCCCTCCCTGTTTCCCGCCGGCGCAAGCGCTCCGGTCGGTCGAGACTTCAGCGATGGGTGAGACACGTGGTGGCACGCCAATCGGCCACCCCTCAAGTCGCGGCGATCGAGCCCGACGAATCCCTCTACGGCCTGTTCGACCTGTCGACTGGCTCCGCAGAGACCACATCCGAGTGCGACAGCAGTGATCCGGCGGCGGAAGTTCTGATGGTCGACGGACCACCCAGTCCTCCCGGTTTTCCCCGCACCAATGGAGGCGCCGGTGGAGGCGACCCGTCGCGTCCCCATGAGGAATATCTCCCCGAGCCTCTCACGTCGCTGTAGAGAGAGGAACTGCGTCGCCGGAACATGGATGCACTGCACACTCCTATCATTGGAGAAACCCCCGAGGCTCGTGCCTTGGAGGACATGCGCCTGGCAAACTTGGCCGAGCGCACTCGACTGGAGAACCTCCAGCGAGCACTCGACAAGCGCGCACGACAGCGGGTTCCAGAATCCAGTCGACGTCAACTCTTTCCGCCCCTGCAGGTATACCGAACTCCGATTCAGAATTTAGCAGCTGCAGCCCGTATAGCAGAGTCGATTCAGCCTTCCCAGTCGGAGGCTGGCAGAGGCTTGCTGCAGATCAGAGCGTTACTCCGGGCAGCAGGAGACCAGAATTCCGCTATTTCTCAGTCGCGGAACAGGATTCATAGCAGATCCATTGCTGCAGACACAGTCCAGTCGGCCCATAGCCCGAGATCACCCCCGAGGCATGAGGGACATGGGGACCGACGTAATCAGTACGGGAACCGTGAGCAGTATGATCACCAATTCGATCGTGATGATCGACGTCGAGTGCCCACCCCTTCCCCGAGGAGCGGGTCGTATGCGCCTCGACGGCAAGATGATAGGTGCCCTCATAGTGTTGGGCCAAGGATTCCAGTCGACCCCAGGGAACTAGGCTTTGATGCAAGATCCATTCTCGTTCAAGGTTTGGTCGACAGGAATAGAGTTCACCGAGAAGGTCATGACAGAGATGCACCTACCAGTGGCAGAGTACACGTTTTGGGGCCAGAGTGCTTTAGTAGAGCCATCAGGGCTGCTGTGATTCCTCCCAACTTCAGGTTGGCGACTGGAGTCAGTAAGTTCACTGGTGAGTCCAAACCCGATACTTGGCTTGAAGACTACCGAGTGTCCGTCTAGATTGGCGGCGGCAATGATGAAGTGGCCATGAAGCATCTGCCTCTCATGTTGGAGGGCTCGGCCAGAGCGTGGCTGAATCAGTTAGCACCCAGCAGCATTTACACTTGGGAAGATCTCGCCCGAGTGTTTGTCACCACATTTGAAGGAACATGCAAACGACCGGCAGGGCTGACGGAACTACGGTCTTGCGTGCAGAAACCGAATGAAACTTTGAGGGACTACATCCAGAGGTGGATCACGTTGCATCACACAGTTGAGAATGTGCCTGACCACCAAGCAGTTTATGCCTTCAAAGAAGGCGTTAAGTACAGAGAACTGAATCTGAAGTTCGGTCGAACCGGAGATATGTCTCTGAATCGGATGATGGAGATTGCCACCAAGTACGCTAATGGTGAAGATGAGGATCGACTCAGGAGTGGCAAGCTCAAGCCAGTCGCTCAAGAAGCCGGAGGAAATTCCAATCGGAAACAGAAGCGGAAAGCCGAGCCAGCTGCTCCTGGGGAGGCCTTGGCTGTGACTCAAGGAAAATTTAAGGGGAAACCCAAAGGACCTTGGAACCCCAAGAAAGTTAAAGACCAGGACGGAAATGATGTGTTGGATTTGCCGTGTCACATCCACACAAAGAAAGATGAAGAGGGTAATTTCATTTACCCGAAACATACCACTCGACAGTGTCGACTCTTGATCCAGCAGTTCCAGGGCAAGCAACCCAAAGATAAGGAAAAGGAGTCGGACAAAGTTGAGGACAAGGAGGATAGTGATGATGGATACCCCCAGGTCAATTCCACCCTGATGATTTTTTGCTGATGTTGAAAGCAAAAGTCGACTGAAAGTTATCAACTGAGAGGTGAATATGGTTGCTCCGACGACACCCAATTATCTGAAGTGGTCTCATACTGCCATAACATTCGACCGGTCCGATCACCCAACGCACATTGCCACCCCTGGGAGGCAAGCTTTGGTGGTCGACCCAGTTGTTGAAGGCACTCGACTGACCAAAGTCTTGATGGATGGGGGTAGTGGTTTGAACATACTGTATTCTGAGACATTGAAAGGGATGGGCATTCCGATGTCCAGACTCGGTACCAGCAACATGAGTTTCCATGGAGTCATTCCTGGAAAGAAGGCTGAATCACTCGGCCAGATAGCTCTTGATGTGGTTTTCGGTGATTCCAAGAATTACCGCAAAGAAAAGTTGATGTTTGAAGTTGTAGACTTCCAGAGTGCCTATCACGCTATTTTGGGCAGGCCGGCTTATGCACGCTTCATGGCCCGACCATGTTATGTGTATCTCAAATTAAAGATGCCTGGCCCCAAAGGTGTGATCACTATTACGGGCAATCGGAAGAAAGCGGAAGAATGTTTTCAGAAAGGTTCAAAGATCGCTGATGCTCATATGGCAGTGGTGGAGCTGCAGGAATACCAGAAGACTGCAGACCCGAGTGATTTGTTGCGAGCCAAGAAGCCCGCTACATAATCAGCTTTTCAGTCGTCTGGCGAAACGAAGACAGCTCACATCCACCCGACCGACCCCAGCGCTGCTCCAACTCATATCTCAACAACACTCGACTCCAAATAGGAAGAAGCGCTCATCCAATTCCTCTGTGAGAACTAGGACATTTTCGCATGGAAGCCTTCTGACATGCCGGGTGTTCCCAGGGAGCTGGCTGAGCACCGCCTAAGAGTCGACTCAAAAGTAAAACCTATCAAGGAACATCTCCGATGGTCCGCCGTCTAGAAGAGAAAGGCTATTGGCGAGGAGGTGGCTCGGCTCTTAGCAGCGGAGTTCGTCCGAGAAATCTACCACTCCGAGTGGCTCGCCAACGTTGTCATGGTCCCCAAGAAGGACAAGTCACTTCGCATGTGCATTGACTTTAAACATATCAATCGGGCCTGCCGGAAAGATCATTTTCCTCTCCCCCGCATCGATCAGATAGTCGACTCGACTGCGGGATATGAGCGACTGTCTTTTTTAGACGCCTATTCCGGGTACCATCAGATCTGTCTGTATGGACCTGACAAGATCAAGACAACTTTCATCACTCCATTCGGGTGCTTCTGTTATGTTACCATGCCGTTCGGCCTCAAGAATGCTGGAGCCACATTCATGAGGATGATTCAGAAGTGTTTACTCACTCAAATCAGTCGGAATGTGGAAGCATACATGGATGATATTGTGGTCAAGTCACGAAAGGGTTCCGACCTGCTGACTGACCTTGCTGAAACCTTTGCCAACCTCAGGAGGTATGATATCAAGCCTAATCCATCAAAGTGTACATTCGGAGTTCCTGGCGGAAAATTACTCGGTTTTCTCATTTCTGAACGGGGAATCGACGCCAATCTAGAAAAAGTTGGTACTATACTCCGAATGAAAAGTCCTGTGCAAGTGCACGACGTCCAGAAGCTTACTGGTTGCTTGGCCGCTTTAAGTCGATTCATATCTCGTCTCGGTGAAAAGGCATTGCCTCTTTACCGATTGATGAAGAAGTCCGACAAGTTTGAGTGGACTCCCGAAGCTGATGCAGCGTTTGCAGAGCTCAAAGCTCTACTCTCCACCCAGCCGGTGCTTGCTGCCCCAATCAGCAAGGAGCCTTTGCTGCTTTACATTGCAGCCACGGGACAAGTCGTCAGTACGGTACTTACGGTCGAGCGGGAAGAAGAAGGGAAAACCTTCAAAGTTCAGCGCCCAGTATATTACATTTCTGAAGTTTTGACCCCATCGAAGCAAAGATATCCTCACTATCAGAAGCTTGTATATGGGATTTATATGACCACAAAGAAAGTTGCTCACTACTTCTCTGATCATTTCATTACAGTCGTCAGCGATGCTCCATTATCAGAGATCCTGCATAACAGAGATGCAACTGGTCGAGTGGCAAAATGGGCGATTGAACTCCTTCCTCTAGATATCAAGTTTGAGGCAAAGAAGGCTATCAAGTCCCAGGCAATAGCAGATTTCGTCGCCGAGTGGATTGAACAGCAACTGTCGACTCAGGTTCACTCGGAGCATTGGACCATGTTCTTTGACGGTTCCAAAATGCTTAATGGTTCCGGTGCCGGGGTGGTGTTGGTATCCCCTCGAGGAGATAAGCTCAGATATGTTCTTCAAATCCACTTTGATTCCTCCAATAATGAGGCAGAATATGAAGCACTTTTATATGGGTTGTGCATGGCCATTTCACTCGGCGTCCGTCGCCTCATGGTCTATGGCGACTCAGATTTGGTGGTTAATCAGGTGATGAAGGAATGGGATGTCAGAAGTCTGGCCATGACTGGTTATTGCAATGCAGTGAGAAAGCTGGAGAAGAAATTCGAGGGGTTAGAGCTTCATCACATACCCCGACTGAAAAATCAAGCAACCGATGATTTGGCAAAAATAGGTTCCAAAAGAGAAGCCATTCCCAGCAATGTGTTTTTGGAACACATCCACACGCCGTCAGTTCAGGAGGATCCCTTCACTGAAGAGGCCCCGCAGCCAAAAAGTGCCACAGATCTGACTGAAGTTGAAGTTCCAGCCGTGGTCGACCTGATCATGGAAGTCTTGGTCATCACTCCCGACTGGACAATACCATACATCGCGTACATCCTAAGGAAAGAACTCCCAGAGGACGAAGAAGAGGCTCGACAGATCGTCCGTCGATCCAAGGCCTTTACAGTCATAAAGGGACAGTTGTATAGAGAAAGCGAGACCGGAGTCAGTCAGAAGTGTATAACGCCAGAAGAAGGTCAGATGATCCTTGACGATATCCACTCGGGGACCTGTGGTCATCATGCATCCTCTCGGACCATTGTGGCTAAAGCATGCTGAGCGGAATTTTACTGGCCAAGGGCCAATGAAATGGCAAAAGAGATAGTCGACAAATGTGAAGGATGTCAGTATTACTCCAATATATCGCACAAGCCCGCGTCAGCTCTGAAAACCATTCCACTCGTCTGGCCCTTCGCTATTTGGGGGCTGGACATGGTTGGACCACTGAGAACGGGAAGGAGCGGCTTCACTCATGTGCTAGTAGCAGTCGACAAGTTCACCAAATGGATCGAAGCTAAGCCTATCAAGAATCTTGATGCTTGCACTACTATCAGTTTCATCAGAGAGTTGATATTCAGATATGGAGTTCCGCACAACATCATCACTGACAACGGGTCAAACTTCGATTCCGACAAATTCAGGGCCTTTTGCGCCTCTCAGGGCACACGAGTCGACTATGCTTTGGTCGCTCACCCTCAGTCGAATGGACATGCAGAAAGAGCAAATGGTCTAATTCTCAAAGGACTGAAACCTCGATTGATGCGCGATCTCAAGCACGCAGCGGGTCCATGGGTCGACGAGCTTCCATCGGTTCTTTGGGGATTTAGGACGACCCCGAACCGATCGACCGGAAGAACTCCATTCTTTTTGGTCTACGGAGCCGAAGCAGTCTTGCCGAGTGACATGCTTCACAACGCCCCTCGAGTCGAGCTCTACTCTGAAGAAGAAGCAGAACAAACCCGGCAGGACGCAGTCGACCTCCTGGAAGAAAAAAGAGAAATGGCCATGATCTGATCGACCATCTATCAGCAAGACTTGCGTCGATTCCATGCCAGAAATGTGAAGAGTCGAGCTTTCCAAGAAGGAGACTTAGTCCTCCGTGTGGATCAGCAGAAACCACACAAACTCACTCCTACTTGGGAAGGCCCCTTCATAGTCACCAGAGTCCTCCACAATGGAGCGTACCATCTCTACAATGTCGATCGCCAGATTGATGAGCCACGAGCCTGGAATGCGGAGCTACTCCGCCCCTTTTATACTTGAATTCTCATTCGGATGAGATGTAATAAGAAAAGAACTCCTGTAGTTTATTTATCAAAGATAAGAGCGTTGTAATTTTCCCAGCGATTGTTATTATTTTTGTTTGCGCAAGAAATCCCCCAGTGGGTGGCTTAGCTGCGAATCCGCTTCGCCTAAGTTTGTAAAAATAATTTCCCACCGAGTGGTGAGCCAGCCTCCCACTCGGGGGCTTAGCTGCGAATCCGTTTCGCCTAAGTTTGAAAAATCCAACCGGGTGGAGAGCAATCCTCCCACTCGGGGGCTTAGCTGCGAATCTGTTTCGCCTAAGTTTGAAAAATCCTACCGAGTGGAGAGCAATCCTCCCACTCGGGGGCTTAGCTGCAGTCCAGTACTCACCTAAGTCTTCTCACTCGTAGACTTAGCTGCAGTCTGGCACTCGCCTAAGTTTGAAAAATCCTACCGAGTGGAGAGCAGTCCTCCCACTCGGGGGCTTAGCTGCAATCCAGTACTCGCCTAAGTTTTCCCACTCGGAGACTTAGCTGCAGTCCGGCATTCGCCTAAGTTTGTAAAAATCCTACCGAGTGGAGAGCAATCCTCCCACTCGGGGGCTTAGCTACAGTCCAGTACTCGCCTAAGTTTGTAAAAATCCTACCGAGTGGAGAGCAATCCTCCCACTTGGGGGCCTAGCTGCAGTCCAGTACTCGCCTAAGTTTTCCCACTCGGGGACTTAGCTGCAGTCCGACACCCGCCTAAGTTTGAAAAATCCTACCGAGTGGAGAGCAATCCTCCCACTTGGGGGCTTAGCTACAGTTCAGTACTCGCCTAAGTTTTCCCACTTGGAGACTTAGCTGCAGTCCGGCACTCGCCTAAGTTTGTAAAAATCCTACCGAGTGGAGAGCAATCCTCCCACTCGGGGGCTTAGCTGCAGTCCAGTACTCGCCTAAGTTTTCCCGCTCGGAGACTTAGCTGCAGTCCGGCACTCGCCTAAGTTTGTAAAAATCCTACCGAGTGGAGAGCAATCCTCCCACTTGGGGGCTTAGCTGCTGCAGTCCGGCACTCGCCTAAGTTTGTAAAAATCCTACCGAGTGGAGAGCAATCCTCCCACTTGGGGGCTTAGCTGCAGTCCAGTACTCGCCTAAGTTTTCCCACTCGGGGACTTAGCTGCAGTCCGACACTCGCCTAAGTTTGAAAAAAATCCTACCGAGTGGAGAGCAATCCTCCCACTCGGGGGCTTAGCTGCAGTCCATTACTCGCCTAAGCACGAAACACATCTCAATCCTCAAGGATGACGAGGGGCAGGTCGACTGCCACCTTCTCCTGGGGAGCTTCGCCATAAATACAATGTGCGCTCCGTCCCGCTCTGCAGTAACAAGGTGTGGGTCGACCGCCGCTTTCCCCCTGGAGAGCTTCGCCACAAATACAATGTGCACTCCATCCCGCTCTGCAGTAACAAGGTGTGGGTCAACCACCGCTTTCCCCCTGGAGAGCTTCGCCACAAATACGATGTGCACTCCGTCGCCGACCCGCAAGGGCGACAAGGCACGGGTCGACTACTTCCCTCTCCTTCGAGGCTGCGCCACGAATACAAAAGTTGTCTCGAATGAAGAATGGGTTCACTCAGCAGGAGATTCATGAAGATATTCAACGGCAAACCAAGTTTAGATAAATCCTAAAGGTTCCGGACCACAGATCGAAGTACTCGGGCATTCAGCCCGAAATAGGTTAACGGTTACAAAAACCACTCGGCATTCCGAGGCAAATTTAAGGTGGGGCATAAGAGTTTGTTCACTCCGCGTGAGGAGGACTAGCAGGCTCAACGAACTCGTCTAGGTCAACACCGTCGGCGATTCGAGTGGCTGCAGCGATGAAAGTCTCCATAAAAGATCGGAAGTCATGCTTATGGGTGTTGGCGACCTTGATTGCTGCCAGCTTCTCTTGTCGCACCTCCTTGCAATGGACACGAACCAAAGATAGGGCCACATCAGCACCACACCGGGCAGAAGATTTCTTCCACTCCTGCACTCGGTCGGGGATCTCATCCAGTCGAGTCATCAGAGACTCAAGATCATTCTGGGGCGTGGCCTCTGGCCAAAGTGCAGGGTCGATCCAGGACATGGCGACCTTCAGTCAAGCCAAGTAATCCACAACACCGTCGATGCGGGATTCTAGTCGGAGCAGATTCATGGCAGTCTCATCTTTCACGGGAGAATTGATGGGGTCCAAACCTGGCTCAATCCGCCCAGTCTCCTCCTCAAAGTTCTGGCAAAACTCTGCATTCACGATCCAAGAATAAGTCAATTTTCATACGCTGAGTCGACACAAAAAACATCAGTCGGAACTAAATGTGCACCTTCAAGCTTGATGAACAACTTCTTGGCAAGGCTCCTCAGATAGCTCTCCAGATCGTCCCTCCTACGAGCGATGCCTTCCATCTTTTCGCCTAGGTTGAGGTTCTCCTTCCAGCGTGTGCACTCCTTGTTGGCTTCGTTCAGAGCAGATTTCAGCTTGGTATTCTCTTCTTCCAACTGGCCGACCAAAGCTAGTTTCTGTTCAGCCAGAGCGATCCTGTCGTCAGCCTCCTTGCGAGCAGCAGCCAAATCTTGATCCTTCTTCGCCAGAGCTTCTCTCAGTTTTTCTGCAAAGAAATGATGATTGATTCAGAAACAGCAGATGGGTACTCAAGCCTAAAATTGACCAGTCGACAAACTCGTCTTACCAGTAGCGCCGTCTCTGACCTTTTGCAGCTCTGTCCTGGACAGCTCCAAGTCAAGGTTCAGTTGAATCTGCTGCTACTCCAAGTCAGCAAAGCGAGCTCGAAGATCACAAGATTTCTGAAATCAAAGGGGAGAAGTTATTTCACAGCAAAAAACGACAAAGACAATAAGTACTAAGACTACGGTCGACTGCCCGTAGTCCACCATAGTCTTGGGGACTACACCCAGTGGGTGCACTTTGCGTGCCCCCACCGGTTCTGATCCCACTCGACCGGCCCGTCGGAGTTGAGTGCAAAAAAGGGGAGAGAAAGTAGAACTCAGACCACAGTCGACTGCCAGCAGTCGACCGCGGTCTCGGGGACTACACCCAGTGGGTGCACTTTGCGTGCCCCCACCGGTTCTGATCCCACTCGACCGGATCGAGTGGAAGAAACAAACTACCAGTTCGGTTTACACTCGACAAAATACAAAGACTACAGCCGACTGCCAGTAGTCCACCGTAGTCTCGGGGACTACACCCAGTGGGTGCACTCAGCGTGCCCCCACTAGTTTAAGAATTCAATCGACGCACCCAGTGGGTGTACAGATGCAAAGATTTTCGGAAAGAGTCTTCAGATAGCATATCCTAACAGAACAAGAGGCGACCAACTAACCTGAACGTTGCTCTGGAGAGCTGAGCTAGCATCATAGGCGGCTTGGCTGGCGTCCCGCACCGTCTTCATCTTCTCCATCATAATGCCCGCCTGGCGTATGGCTTCCCTAGCAGCATTCACCTCGTCCTCTAGGACATGATGGGTCGCAAAAACTGAAGGCGGGTCGACAGGGGCCCGAGCAGTCGATGAGGAAGGCAAGGCACTCGACAATGGCACGGCAAAGGTAACGGAACCCCGATTGGTGTCGCCAGCGTCCTGAACGACTGGCTCCGCCCTCGGCGTCGAGTGTGGCACCTCGCCCGCAGGAGCTTGCCTATTTTTCCTCGTCAAAGGCCTCTCGGGCTCTTCATCATCATCATCAGGGAGGTCAATAATGTTAGGAGCTGTTCAAAGTTCAATCGGCAAAGTCACATCACCCAATGGTACACATTGTAGTTGAATCGACCAAAATAAAGACAGCATGGCAGAAATCATACCCAGATTAGAAGTGACCGCATCCTCCATCACCTCGTCCTCGTCCCTGTAAGCTGAGGTCCCGAAAGTAGCAGCGCTGATAGTCCCAAAGTTCGTCCGGTTAAAAACAAGAAAAACAAACAACACGGGGCGTCGAGTGAAGATAAAAGGAGACACTCACGCAGAAGCGACGGGGATGTCAATCTTAATTTTCAGCAACGCCTTCCGAAGCTTCGGCTCTGCGACTTTGGGATGCTTTGACGCTTTTTCGGACGGAGTTGGCAAAGAGGTCCGAGGATGCTTTGAAGACTGACCAGCTTGAGCAATCGCCTTTTCACGGGCGCTCGGCCGTTCTTGGTCAAGTTTGGACCGCCTCTCCCTGCGAGGAGGCGACTCGACTTCTTTTTCGTCACTTGGATCATCGCTCTCTTCATCCCCTCCATCGTCAGACTCCCATTCGCCACTGTCGCCGCCGCTCGCTTCTCCTTCTGGGTCCTGCTCTTGCTCTCCGTTGGGCATTGAATACATTTCGATAAGGGCATGAAAGAAAGCAGGAAGAGTAAAGTCAGTCGACGCGGTATAAACAGCTGCGCGAGTGAATTCAGATTACAATCAAAAGCTCGGAATCGGACCTTCTCTGGTACATGGGACTGGTCGAATGGAGGAACTCTCCTGGCTCCCCTGGGGTTGTCCTTGTTTCCGGTCATGCCCGACAGCCACTTCTGCAGTGTGTCGTCATCAACCTCCTCCGGGTGAATCCGAGTGGAGTCGTCAAGACCCGAATACATCCACATCGGATGGTCTTGGGCTTGAAGAGGCTAGATGCGCCGCTGAAGGAAGACCTCCAAGAGATCCATACCAGTGACCCCGTCACGGATAAGCTAGACCACTCGCTCGACCAACACCCTCACCTACGCCTTCTCCTCCGGGAGCACCTTCAAAGAAGAAGGTTTCCTCACTCGGTCCATGGTAAAAGGAGGGAGGCCAGTCGACTGCCCTGGCGTCGACTGGTCCTTGCAGTAGAACCAGGTCGACTGCCACCCGCGAACCGAGTCAGGGAGAATCATGGCCGGAAAGGAACTTTTCCCTCTCATATGAACACCAAGACCTCCACACATCTGAATCACTTGAGTCCTCTCGTCACTCGGGTTGGCCTTTTTCACCGTCTGAGAGCGACAAGTGAAAATGTGCTTGAACAAACCCCAGTGAGGCCGACAACCCAGGAAATTCTCACACAAAGAAATAAAGGCAGCGAGATAAACGATTGTGTTGGGAGTGAAGTGGTGGAGTTGTGCCCCAAAGAAGTTCAGAAATCCCTGAAAGAAGGGGTGAGGAGGCAAGGAAAATCCACGGTCGACGTGAGTGGCGAGGAGGACACGCTCACCCTCCTGAGGCTGCGGCTCGGATTCCTTCCCCAGAAGGCGCGCCGATTCGTGGGGGATCAGCTCTCCTTTGACTAGGTCGTCGAGGTCTTCTTGGGTGATCGTCGAGCGGATCCAGTCACCCTGGATCCAGCCCTTCGACAGGCCGGTTCACGAGGAAGATCCGCCTCGACTGATCGCTTTCCCCTTCGCCTTTGCCGTCGCCTTCTTCGCCCGTTCCAGAGCCGCCGTCTTCTCCTTCCCCATCGTCGCCGGCGAGACGCGTACGGAGCGGTGGAGCTGGGGCGAGAGCGAGCGCGGCGAGGGAGTGAGAAGAGGAGAAGAGATAATGGGGATGCACCGTTCGAAGAGACACCGGTCCGGCGCCTTATATGAGGCCGCTTCCGAGTGGCTGACTGGTAGGCCCGGGCGGCCCTGTCATATCCCGTAACAATCGCACGTGCGATACGTGGCGAAAAAGGTGGCGTGGGGATCGAGGCGGCTCCGTTTTATCCCATCCGATTACGGTGGCCTCCCCCGTCCCGCGTGCTTCCCAAAATTCAGATCCCGCGAAATCTGCGGGCAGCAGAACAACTTTTCAGACCAAAGATCTCCTCCACATCGTCACTCGGAGCCCTTCGAGTAAGGAAACTCACTCGACAAAAACTAAGAATGGATCAAGGCGACTGAAAAGGAAGTTGCTGTCATCACTTAGGTCCGTTGATCCGAAACAAGATATGCTCATGGCATGAAAAACGAGTCAGAGAAGTTCTCAACTCCTTCCCCACTCAAACCTCGATCCACTTGGGGGCTAATGATGAAGCTATGTACCTAGGGTAGGGTCATGGACCTGTCCTAACCGCCCTACCCAAGGACATCTCTAGGAGAAATCACCTTCCAATCGACTTGGAGGTATTCCACTCGACAGACTCGAAAACGCTCGACCAAGAAGCGACCACTCGACCAAGACCCAACCACTCGATGGTCAGGAGACCTAAAGTCACTCCGCACGCTAACGGTCGGTCATTAAGTAGCTTTTATGGTCATCATAGCACTTTATTAGGGGCGTTACCAGTAACCCCCGACCTTAATGTATTTGAAACCTTGCATAACTGAGGGGCCGGAGGGGTCTGGCGAACTCTATATAAGCTACCCCCCTCCTCAGTGTAAAGGGTTCGGACCCCTGTAATTCATACACACATAATCCAGTCGACCGCCTCCGGGCTCCGAGACGTAGGGCTATTACTTCCTCCGAGAAGGGCCTGAACTCGTAAACCTCATGTGCTTACAACTTCTCCATAGCTAAGATCTTGCCTCTCCATACCTACCCCCCTACATTATTGTCAGGCTTAGAACCACGACAGGTAGTAGTTGACCGTTTGACCAAAGTGGCACACTTTATCCTAGTGAAAACAACTTATACCAGTGCCAAGTTGGCCAAGATATATATGACCAGGATCGTATGTCTGCGTGGAGTTCCGAGGACCATCGTATCGGATAGAGGAACATAATTTACTTCAAAGTTTTGGCATCAGCTGCACCAGACTTTGGGAAGGAGATTGGAGTTCAGTACAACATTTCACCCGCAGACGGATGGACAGACCGAGAGAGTCAACCAGATTCTGGAGGACATGTTGAGAGCCTGTGTGCTAGATTATGGATCTAGTTGGGATGACAATCTGCCTTATGCAGAGTTCTCATACAACAATAGTTACCAAGCCAGTTTGAAGATGGCACCATTCAAAAACCTATATGGACGAAGGTGCAGAACATCATTGATGTGAGATGAAGTTGGAGATGGACAGTTGTTTGGACCAGACTTGATCAAAGAGTCTGAGGAGAAGGTTAAACTGATTCGAGATAGACTGAAGAGTGAAGATAGCTCAGTCCAGACAGAAGAGTTATGCGGATTCAAAATGCAAGGAGGTAACCTATGAAATTGGAGACAGAGCATATCTGCGAGTATCACCTTTGCGAGGAGTGAAACGTTTTGGAGTTAAGGGAAAGTTATCCCCAAGATTTGTAGGACCGTATCATGTTTTGGAACGGATGGGAGAAGTGTCCTACAAGTTGGAGTTACCTGAAGGACCGTCAGGAGTTCACGATGTGTTTCACGTTTCCTAGTTGAAGAAGTGCCATGCTGAGATGGCCGACATACCGCTAAGAGATACCGTACTCTTGGAGGCAATTCAGTTGGACAATGACTTGACTTATGAGGAGAAGCCAATCAAGATATTGGAGTTTGCCAGCCGAGTCACCCGCAGCAAGGTTATTAAGTTTTGCAAAGTTCAGTGGAGCCATCATACCAAGGACGAAGCCACATGGAAACGAGAGGATGATCTTCGCAAAGACCACCCACACCTATTTTCTAGCCAACCCGAATCTTGAGGGCGAGATTCATCTTAAGGGGGTAGGTTTGTAACATCCCAAATTTCCAATTTGGAATGTTATACATAGATCATACTTGCATATCATATTTTATTGCTTTTCGTCTCGCGATCCTCGAAATCCTAAGAAACTCCAGGACCCTCGGAGAGAGTTGGGGATTTCCCCGGTTTTCAAATTTGATTTTATCAAATTTTGAAACGAGGACTTTGGTTTTAATTATTTTTCTCTCCAAAAATATTTCATATTAAAATATATGAGAGGAGATAATATGACTTCTCCAAAATAATTGAAACATTGGAGGAGAAATATTAAAATCAATATTTGTTTTTATTTGGATTTTATTTGCAATTTTGTTTGCATTAGAAAAATTGCACGTTTTCAAAATTGCATTTTAGGGCCAAGAAAATGTTCATCTTGTTCTAAATATTTCGTTTAGACGGTGAAACTTTGATTTGGCATTTTTAGATTTTTATTTTATTTTTTCTAGGATTTTTTAAGTTTCGGCGGAATTATTTAAAAAAAGTGCGCAGGCTAACTGGGCCGAAGCCCAGCCGCCGGCCCGTCCCCTCTCGCGCGATGTCTCCAACCAGGAGACCGACCGCGCCGCCGCCGCCCGACGTGATGAGTCCGGCTCAGACTCCCCCACCGCCCCTGCCCCCTCCCCAAGGCACACCACCCCTTCCTTATATACTCCCCCGCCGCAACCACCACCCACCACCGCCGCCTCGCCTCGCCCCGCAGCCCAAGCCGTCGCACCGTCGCCGCTTGCCCGTGCTGCTGCCGCACCGTGCCGACGTCGCCGCCTCGCCCGCTGCCGCGCCTCGCCTCGCCGTGCCTCGCCGGACCGACGAGGTAGTCACTGTTTTTTTAGAAAACCCTAACTCGTTTTTTTGGTTCGCTCGTTTATCCTGGTTTTTCTTTTTAGCGGACGTTCGTTTTAACGAACGGTTTTCGCCCGTTAGTTATAGATAACGAACGCTCGTTCGTTAGCCTGTTCGTCAGTTTTCTTTTATCGGATTATTCCGCGATTATTCCTGATCGCGATTTCTGATCCGGTTTTCGTTCTAGTTTATCTTTTCGCTCGTTAGTCGGAATCAGGCGATTCAAGCGCCTAGATCTTCGTCTCAAGACCCTCTTTCCGCTTAACTAACTTGCACAAGTTTTTGCTACTATAAAATTTGACCTAAGTCCAGATTAGTAGACAGATCTTGTTTCTTTCGCCATTTGAGTTTCGTTGCTCCATTCGATTTGATTCTTTTTGCAAACCGGAGTTCTTAAGTTGAACCTTCTGGTTAGATCTTCTTATTTGAGTTTTACCCGTGCTTCTTTGCTTGATTGCTTATGTATGCTATTGTTTGTTTGCGATATAATTCCCGGAGTGCGAAGCGTGTTATTTAGAGTCTCTAGGTTACGCAGATCGTCAGCAAGGCAAGTAACACTTTGATCATACCCCTTTATCACCCAGTTTTTATGCATTAGTTCCAATCCTCAAACATTGCATGGTTAGGATGTCATAAACATGTGGGTTGGGAAGTAGTTGATGAGGTAGAACCTATTACCCTGTTACATTCAAACCCTTGGGAGTTACTTCTACGCGTTGCTTATATTGCTATGCTATGCTTGTAGACGTGGTTTGGCTGAGTGAAATCCATGACAGTGAGATTGTTAATTAATGGTTCAACTTAAGGTGGCAACTTAAATACCCATCTGGGTGGATTGAGGCACATGGAGTACCCAGTGTTGCCTGTATTTTTGGAAATCCTGGAGTACCCGTGTGATCTTCCTATGGACCGCCACCCAGGCTCAAAGGGAACTGAGATGATTCATGCTATAAACTTTTGTGTGTAGCCACAAGCTGTTATGGGCTCTAGCATAGTTGAGTAAGTTACGTGAAGCTCTTGAAGAGGTGGATCAGCAGGTAGTGGGATTGTAGGTTTGGTATGGTCTTCCCGGAGTAGAGAGTTAATGTTTCTAAAAGACTGTGTCTCGGTCATCCATTTCTCAAACACCATGTACTGCGAGAAATCCAACAGAGGCGATTGAGTCTTGTGGGGGAAAGTGCACAAACCTCTGCAGAGTGTACAAACTAATCATGGTTAGTCGTGTCCCCGGTTGTAACACCCACGATGCGGCTATATCTACCACGTGTCGGAGCACGTCTTAGAGGCATAACCGCATTGTAGGCATGTCGCAAGAGGGGTAATCTTTACACATCCCATATACTGAATAAGATAGAGATACAGAGTTGGCTTACAATCGCCAGTTCACACAATACATAAATATAGCATTACATCATCCAGAATACAATCAAGGCCCGACTACGGATCCAAAATAAAGAAAAACCACCCCTAATGCTAGATCCCCGATCACCCCGACTGGGCTCCACTACTGAACAACTGGAAACGAAACAACGCAACGAACACGATCTTCATCGAGCTCCTCCTTGAGCTCGGTTGCGTCACCTGCACTGGTATCATCGGCACCTGGAACTGGTTTTGGAAGTAATCTGTGAGTCACGGGGACTCAGCAATCTCACACCCTCGCGATCAAGACTATTTAAGCTTATGGGTAGGAAAAGGGGGTAGTGAGGTGGAGCTGCAGCAAGCACTAGCATATATGGTGGCTAACTTACGCAAATGAGAGCGAGAAGAGAAACAATGCACGGTCGTGAACTAGAAGTGATCCTGAATCTACTTATGATCAAGCATAACACCAAAACTGTGTTCTCTTCCTGGACTCCGCCGAAAAGAGACCATCACGGCTACACACGCGGTTGATGCATTTTAATTAAGTTAAGTGTCAAGTTCTCTACAACCGGACATTAACAAATTCCCATCTGCCCATAACCGCGGGCACGGCTTTCGAAAGTTCAAAACTCTACATGGGTGTCCCAACTTAGCCCATCACAAGCTTTCATGGTCAACGAAGGATATTCCTTCTCCCAGGAAGACCCGATCAGACTCGGAATCCCGGTTACAAGACATTTCAACAATGGTAAAACAAGACCAGCAAAGCCGCCCGGATGTGCCGACAAATCCCAATAGGAGCTGCACATATCTCGTTCTCAGGGCACACCGGATGAGCCAGACGTCAGGTTGGCATAGACCCTGGTTGCCCAGGGGGCGCCGGACATCGCTCAGGTCGGACCAACACTTAGAGAAGCACTGGCCCGGGGGGGGTTAAAATAAAGATGACCCTCGGGCTCGCGAAAACCCAAGGGAAGGTGATAGGTTGTTAGTGCTAATGTAAAACCAAGGTTGGGCTTTGCTGGAGGAGTTTTATTCAAGGCGAACTGTCAAGGGGTTCCCATTATAACCCAACCACGTAAGGAACGCAAAATCAAGGAACATAACACCGGTATGACGGAAACTAGGGCGGCAAGAGTGGAACAAAACACCAGGCATAAGGCCGAGCCTTCCACCCTTTACCAAGTATATAGATGCATTAATTAAAATAAGAGATATTGTGATATCCCAACAATATCCATGTTCCAACATGGAACAAACTCCATCTTCACCTGCAACTAACAACGCTATAAGAGGGCTGAGCAAAGCGGTAACATAGCCAAACAACGGTTTGCTAGGACAAGGTCGGTTAGAGGTTTAGCATGGCAATATGGGAGGCATGATAAAGCATGTGGTAGGTATCGAGGCATAGGCATAGCAATAGAGCGAGCAACTAGCAAGCAAAGATAGAAGTGATTTCGAGGGTATGGTCATCTTGCCTGCAAAGTTCTCCGAGTTGACGAAAGCTTAATCCTCGTAAGCGTACTTAACGGGTTCGTCGATCACGTACTCGTCTCCAGGCTCTACCCAAGGCAAGAACACAAGCAAGAGAAACCACAATCAACCACGGTGCAATGCGCAAGCAACATGATGCAAAACATGACATGATATGCAGGATGTAATATGCAATGCATATGCGTGCTCTGGAAGAAAAAGATTGAACCAGGCCTCAACTTGGCAAACCAAGAGCGCTGCTGGAAAGATGAGTTGATTTCGGTCGAAATCGATATGAAGATCACCGGAAACGGATGCACGGTTTGCAAATGGCAAGCAAAACAATAATGGCACAATTCTGCGATTAACAGCATGATGACATCGAAAATGCAACAAGAAAATAAGCTGCTGCACTCTAACATAACAACAAAGCACATGGAAGTGATCTACTCAAGATGCTTGACAAAAGATGAACACTGAACTATGGCTAAAACACACAAGAGCAGGTTCAAACAAGCATGGCAAAAGTGCAAAAGACAACAGCATCACAGACTTAGTGAAAATAACAACAAGACATGATTTAACATCAGGAAGCAAAGTTTAGAGCAAGATAACAGCATGCTACAGGAACATATCATAGCAATACAAGACATGGAATGAATCTTCTCAAAGCATATAACAAAAGTCCCTTACTGACCATAAGCCAAAAAGGATCAGAAGATATGATGGCACCCATGTAAACATAGCAAGTTTCGTTAACAGATTCAGACTTAGCAGAAAACTAGACATGGCATAAACAGAATTATGAAGGCATGTTTGTGAGCTCGATGCACTCAACACTAAGCATACTACCAGCAAGAAGACATGATCAAGAAGCTAAACATGGCAAGAACAATCTCATAGCATGCATGGATCAACTACGACAACCTTGGCAAAATTGATTAACATGTAAACAATCTGCCAGAACATTTTATAGCAAAAGTAGAGTAAGATTGAGTCCTGCTAGGGCACTCCATAAATGCAAACAAGGGCATGGATGGATAGAGCATAACATACTCAAAAGAAGCATGGATCACTCTGTAGCAACATGAATACATGACATTAAAATAACAGCAGGGAAATGACTTAGTGAAATTGTAAGTCCGTGAAAACAGCAATATTACGAGAGCTACTTTGCATGCTTGTGCTAGCCACCACATTGATCACAAAAATACATGGTATACACCCCTGCAAAGATGGCATGGCATAGCCTAAAACACATGTATAGCTCAAGCTCATATGCATCACACATTAATCATGGCAAAAATGACAAATGCTCATAATCTCATAAGAATCAGGAACTAACATTATGAAGCACTCTTCCAACATCATTTTAGGCATCAAGATGGACTCAAACAAGCATGATGCAATGGAATGAAATGAAGAGGACATCCTAACGAAAATTTTGATATCTCACACGCGCAAAACGGAGCTACAGATGATGAGACGAACATGTATGCAAATGCGATGCACATGATGACATGATATGAAATGCATGACATGCAAACAAATGACAAGGCAACAACAGCGAATAACTGGAAGACACCTGGCGCATCGGTCTCGGGGCGTTACACTGGTTATGGACAAATCTTGAGTATCTAGTACTTGGAGTATCTTAAGTATCTCATCACTCTAAATCAATATTGTTGGGTTGATAATTACCTTAATTGGGATTGAGTTGGAGGAACCTTCTCAATGATGTTTCAACTACCATGATAGTTAATTTAAAATCTATTCCTTTGTTGTAGGAAAAAATTAGCTTTTTGCAAAACTATAACCATAGAGCTTTCCACCAGCCAAATATGCATGTAGTGATAGCATTATTCTGTTCTTGCTCTACTGCGTTACTTTGCCAGCATATTCCATGTGCTGACCCATTTTCGGGCTGCAACGTATTATGTTGCATACTTTTCAGACGACGAGTAAGGTTCGTTAGGCCGTTGCCGTGCAGCTCAGCTATGCCGTTGGAGTTGATGGACTCACTTTATCTTCCAAGCCTTCCACTGTTATTGTGTTAGATGTCCTTAAGCCATATTTATTGTAATAAGTTCTCTTTGGAGACATTCGATGTAATAAGTGTGTGATTGCTACTCTGTTATAAATCGTCGAGTATTGTGTGTGTCAGCATTACCGATCCAGGGATGACACTGAAGCACAGAGACTTGACCGTTTGAGGTCGGGTTGCTACAACGATAATGTTGTGACAAGTGTTCGAACAAGTGATGTCAACACTGATGACTTCCCGATTAAGATAGGACTGCATCAGGGGTCAGCTTTGAGCCCTTTTCTTTTTGCATTGGTGATGGATGAGGTCACAAGGGATATACAAGGAGATATCCCATGGTGTATGCTCTTTGCGGATCATGTGGTGCTAGTTGACGATAGCCGGACGGGGGTAAATAGGAAGTTAGAGTTATGAAGACAAACCTTGAAATCAAAAGGGTTTAGGCTTAGTAGAACTAAAACCAAGTACATGATGTGCGGTTTCAGTACTACTAGGTGTGAGGAGGAGGAGGTTAGCCTTGATGGCAATGTGGTACCTCAGAAGGACACCTTTCGATATTTGGGGTCAATGTTGCAGGAGGATGGGGGTATTGATGAAGATGTGAAACATCGAATCAAAGCCGGATGGATGAAGTGGCGCCAAGCTTCTGGCAAGAGAGTGCCACAAAAGCTAAAAGGCAAGTTTTATAGGACGACAGTTCGACCCGCAATGTTGTATGGCGCTGAGTGTTGGCCGATTAAAAGGCAACATGTTCAATAGTTAGGTGTGGCGGAGATGCGTATGTTGAGATGGATGTGTGGCCACACGAGGAAGGGTTGAGTCCGGAATGATGTTATACGAGATAGAGTTGGGGTAGCACCGATTAAAGAGAAGCTTGTCCAACATTGTCTGAGATGGTTTGGGCATATTCAGCGCAGGCCTCCAGAAGCTCCAGTGCATAGCGGACGGCTAAAGCGTGCGGAGAATATCAAGAGAGGACTGTTGGAAATATGCCCTAGAGGCAATAATAAAAGCATTATTATTATATTTCCTTGTTCATGATAATTGTCTTTTTATTCATGCTATAATTGTGTTATCCGGAAATCGTAATACATGTGTGAATAATAGACACCAACATGTCCCTAGTAAGCCTCTAGTTGACTAGCTCGTTGATCAACAGATAGTCATGGTTTCCTGACTATAGACATTCGATGTCATTGATAACGAGATCACATCATTAGGAGAATGATGTGATGGACAAGACCCAATCCTAAACATAGCACAAGATCGTGTAGTTCGTTTGCTAGAGTTTTCCAATGTCAAGTATCCTTTCCTTAGACCATGAGATCGTGTAACTCCCGGATACCGTAGGAGTGCTTTGGGTGTACCAAACGTCACAACGTAACTGGGTGACCATAAAGGTATACTACGGGTATCTCCGAAAGTGTCTGTTGGGTTGACATGGATCAAGACTGGGATTTGTCACTCCGTATGACGGAGAGGTATCACTAGGCCCACTCGGTAATGCATCATCATTATGAGCTCAAAGTGACCAAGTGTCTGGTCACGGGATCATGCATTACGGTACGAGTAAAGTGACTTGCCGGTAACGAGATTGAACGAGGTATTGGGATACCGACGATCGAATCTCGGGCAAGTAACATACCGATTGACGGAGGGAATTGTATACGGGGTTGTTTGAATCCTCGACATCGTGGTTCATCCGATGAGATCATCAAGGAGCATGTGGGAGCCAACATGGGTATCCAGATCCCGCTGTTGGTTATTGACCGGAGAGCGATCTCGGTCATGTCTACATGTCTCCCGAACCCGTAGGGTCTACACACTTAAGGTTCGGTGACGCTAGGGTTGTAAAGATATGAATATGCAATAATCCGAAAGTTGTTCGGAGTCCCGGATGAGATCCCGGACGTCACAAGGAGTTCCGGAATGGTCCAGAGGTAAAGAATAATATATAGGAAGTGCTGTTTTGGCCAATGGGAAAGTTTCGGGGTCACCGGTATTGTACCGGGACCACCGGAAGAGTCCCGGGGGTCCATCGGGTGGGGCCACCCATCCCGGAAGGCCCCATGGGCTAAAGTGGGGAGAGGAACCAGCCCATAGTGGGCTGGTGCGCCCCCCTAGGCCCACCCCATGCGCCTAGGGTTGGAACCCTAGGGGTGGGGGGGCGCCCCACCTTGCCTTGGGGGCTACTCCAGCCCTGGCCGCCGCCCCCTAGGAGATCCCATCTCCTAGGGCTGGAGCCCCCCTAGGGGGCCTATATAAAAAGGGGGGAGGGAGGGGCAGCCGCACCCTGCATCCTTGGCGCCTCCCTCTCCCCTGCTACACCTCTCTCTCTCGTAGTACACGGCGAAGCCCTGCTACTGTGACGCTCTGCATCCACCACCACGCCGGCGTGCTGGTGGATCTTCATCAACCTCTCCTTCCCCCTTGCTGGATCAAGAAGGAGGAGACGTCATCCGCTCCGTATGTGTGTGAACGCGGAGGTGCCGTCCGTTCGGCGCTTGGTCATCGGTGATTTGAATCACGGCGAGTACGACTCCGTCATCCACGTTCTAGTGAACGCTTCCGCTCGCGATCTACAAAGGTATGTAGATGCATCCGATCACTCATTGCTAGATGAACTCATAGATGGATGTTGGTGAAACCGTAGGAAAATTTTTCCGGTGCATTCCTTGCTTGCGCACAATTTCCTCGAATTGCTTACTCCCGGCAAGGCTTTTGTACACTCCTTTCTCTATAATCCCCTTCAATAAGCGATTTTCTTGCTCAAGTGTAACTTGGCTAAGAGAATCATTAGTGGAATCAAGAGAACTACTAGAAGCAACAATATTGGATTTAGCATGATCATTGTTACTACTAGAGGAAGAATCTTTCTTGTTCTTGTTACTAGACTTGACTTGAGGCATGTAAGTGGATAATAGTAAACGCTTGGCAATGTAAGAAGAACTTTTCTTGCAGAGATCATCATTGATTGCTTTTAAGAACTCATGTTCTTGCTCAAGATTGAGCTTTTCAAAGCGTAATTTCTCATGAGCTCTTAAAAGTTCTCGATGATCTTCGAAGATAGTTTCATGAGCTAACTTAAGAGTGTTTAGTTCTTTAGTTAGAGCCTCAATCTTCTCCTTATCATTGTCATTCGTTTTATCTTGATTAGCATGATTAATTGATGTTTCATCATAGTACTCATCACTAGAGTTGTCAACAAGCAAGTCATCATCACCTAACAAGTCATCTTCATCACTATTAAAATCAACATACTCGGGGTGTGTTACCTTAGGACCTTTGGCCATGAAGCATCTTCCAATTCCTTCATTTGGTGAGTCAAATATGTCGTAGGAGTTGGTTGACACAAGTGCTAGACCGGCAACACCTTCATCTTGAGTATCTTCGGAGTCGGAGTGATAACTTCTCTCGAAGTGGCTGTCGGAGTCGGAGCCGGATACCCATTCACCAACATGAACTTGATGTCTTCGTTTTGTGTAGCTCCTTGATGATTTTTCCTTCCTTTCCGAATCCTTGCTTCTCCGTGAGTATCTCCGTTCATAACGATCATCTCTACTCCTTCTCTCTCTTGGTGGTGATTCTTTGCTTCTTCCTTTTGGAGAATCTTCCCTTCTCTTGTAGGGAGCCGTACACTCATTAGAATAGTGTCCGGGTCTTCCACAATTATAGCAGTTTCGCTCTCGACTAGAAGATCTTTTGTCATTGTAGGACCTTGACTTGAAGCTTCTATCTTTGCTTCTACTCTTGTAGAACTTGTTGAAGTTCTTCACCATTAAGCTCAATTCTTCATTGAAGTTTTGTTTCTCACTTGATGATGTGGGGACTTCACATGAGGCTTTGTAGGCACCACTTGATTTGTTGTGAAGTTCCTCTTTATCCTTGAGTGACATCTCATGAGCAACAATCCTTCCAATCACTTCCGTTGGTTTGAGATCTTTGTAATTTGGCATCATTTGAATCAATGTGCACACGATATCATATTTCCCATCCAAGGCTCTTAGGATCTTCTTGATGATGAATCTATCGGTCATCTCTTCACTTCCTAAGCCGGCAATCTCATTTGTGATGAGAGCAAGCCTAGAGTATATTTCGAAGACACCTTCACCATCCTTCATCTTGAACTTGTCAAGTTGACTTTGGAGCACATCCAACTTGGATTCCTTGACAGAGTCGGTACCTTCGTGCATATCAATCAAAGTGTCCCAAATTTCCTTTGCATTCTCAAGACGGCTGATTTTGTTGAATTCTTCGGGGCACAATCCGTTGAAGAGAATATCACAAGCTTGAGCATTGTATTGCAACATCTTCAACTCATCTGCAGTAGCTTCACGGTTTGGTTCTCTCCCATCAAAGAACTCACCTTGCAAACCAACACAAACAATAGCCCATACGGCGGGGTTATGTCCAAGAATATGCATTTTAATTTTATGCTTCCAACTAGCAAAATTAGTGCCATCAAAGTAAGGACCTCTACGATGATAATTTACCTCGCTAGATGCCATACTCTCCTAGGTTGTGAAACCAAGGCTATGACCACCAAAAGCTATGGAGATCAAGGCAAATGGAGACCAAAGCTCTGATACCACTTGTAGGATCGAAAGTATGTCTAGAGGGGGGTGATTAGACTACTTGACCAAATAAAAACTTAACCTTTTCCCAATTTTAGTTCTTGGGAGATTTTAACTATCTTAGGACAAGTCAAGCAATCATCACACAATTCAAGCAAGCATGCAAAGAGTATATTGGCAGCAGAAAGTAAAGCATGCAACTTGCAAGAATGTAAAGGGAAGGGTTTTGAGGATTCAAACGCAATTGGAGATACGGATGTTTTTCCCGTGGTTCGGATAGGTGGTGCTATCCTACATCCACGTTGATGGAGTGAAACACCCTCGATGCGACTATATCTCCCACGTGTCGAGGCACGACTTAGAGGCATAATCGCATTGAAGGCATATGTCGCAAGTGAGGTAATCTTCACACAACCCATGTAATATAATAAGGGAAAGAGATACATAGTTGGCTTACACTCGCCACTTCACACAAATACAAGAATAAAGCATTACATCAACCAAATACACTCATGGTCCGACTACGGAACCAAAAATAAAAGAAGAACCCCAAATGCGACAAAGGTCCCCGATCGACCCCAACTGGGCTCCACTACTGATCAACTAGAACGAAACAACACAAATGAACAAGGTCTTCAACGAGCTCCTCCTGAGCTGGGTTGCGTCATCTGCTCGGACTCATCGGCACCTGCAAGCTGGTTTTGGAAGTATCTGTGAGCCACGGGGACTCAGCAATCTCGCACCCTCGCAATCAAGACTATTTAAGCTTATGGGTAAGGTAAAGGTATGAGGTGGACCTGTAGCAAGCGACTAGCATATATGGTGGCTAACCTATTCGCAAACGAGAGCGAGAAGAGAGGGCAAAGCACGGTCGATAAAAGTATGATCAAGAAGTGATCCTGGACTACCTACGTCAAGCATAACTCCAACAACCGTGTTCACTTCCCGGACTCCGCCGGAAAGAGACCATCACGGTTACACACGCGGTTGATTCATTTTAATTAAGGTCAACTTCAGGTTATCTACAACCGGACGTTAGCAAATTCCCATCTGCCCATAACCGCGGGAACGGCTTTCAAAAGTTCAAATCCCTGCAGGGTGTCCCAACTTAGCCCACGACAAGCTCTCGCGGTCAACGAAGGAATAGACCTCCACCCGAGACATTCCAATCAGACTCGGTATCCCAGTACAACAAGACATTTCGACAGGGTAAAACTAAACCAGCAACACCGCCCGATGCGCCGACATCCTGATGGGAGCTACACATATCTCGTTCTCAGGGCAACACCGGATGAACACTACGTACAGCTAAAACCAGCCCTCAAGTTTCCCCGAGGTGGCGCCGCAAGTGGCTCTAGTTTGGACCAACGCTTAGACAAGCACTGGCCCGGGGGGGTTAAAACAAAGATGACCCTCGGGATGCGCGACTCCCAAGGGAAAAAGGCTAGGTGGCAAATGGTAAAACCAATGTTGCGCATTGCTGGCAAAGCTTTACTTAAGGCGAACTGTCAAGGGGTTCCCATTATAGCCCAACCGCGTAAGGGACGCAAAATCCGGGAACATAACACCGATATGACGGAAACTAGGGCGGCAAGAGTGGAACAAAAACACCAGGCATAAGGCCGAGCCTTCCACCCTTTACCAAGTATATAGATGCATTAATTAAATACGATATATAGTGATATCCCAACAAGTAAACATGTTCCCATAAGGAACGATCTCCATGTTCCAACAAGGAACAAACTTCAATCTTCACCTGCAACTAACAATGCTATAAGAGGGGCTGAGCAAAGCGGTAACATAGCCAATCAATGGTTTGCTAGGACAATGGTGGGTTAGGGGCTGAACATGGCAATTTGGGAGGCTGGCAAGCAAGTGGTAGGCATCGTAGCATTGGCATAGCAAAAGAGCGAGCAAACTAGCATAGCAAAGATAGTAGTGATTTCGAGGGTATGATCATCTTGCCTGAAATCCCGCAAGGAAGAAGAACGAGTCCATGAAGAAGACAAAAGGACGTAGTCGAATGGGTCCTCACAAACTCGACGTTACCGGAACCAACCCGAAGAAGCAATCACCGGAAAAGAAGCACACAACATAGTAAACAACCAACACATCAACATGGCATGATGCACAATCAAGTATGATGCATGTCCGGTTTAAAGAGGCATGGCATGGCAAAGAGCACAAGCAATCCTACAAATTAAGTGGACTTCAATATGCAACGAGTTGCATATTAACGAAACACCACATCAATTATTTAGTTCTCTCTCGTTTATGTACCCCAACAAAATTAAATGTTGATTAACATGGCAAGAGGTGAAACATGATGAAACTATCTAATCTAGGCATGTTTAAATGAGGCCGGAACAACAAAACAACAAGTCCGGAAAATCCCCATGTGCAAATATTAGGTTTGGTCCTGATCTGTCCTAAACACAATTTTAGAGTTGTTTAACATGCAAAGTGATGCCACCATGATAAACTAGGCAAAATTCTACCCCATTTACATATAAAGTTTATTAAAATCGGAGTTACGGTTATTTAGTTATGAATTAAATCATTTTTACATGACATAGAGCAAAATAATGCAAACAACATTTTAAACATTTTGAACATGGATGAAAATGACATATTATTAAACTAGATGAAATTCTAGTCAAGTTTCATATATAAATTATTTACATCCGATGCACGGTTAATTAGTTATTAAATGCATGAAGTAAAGGGGGTTTTCTGCAATACTGTAATACTCTGGATAATAGGAAAAACCTAGGCGCGAAAAAAAACATGACGGGCCGAAACTGAATGGCCCAACAGTGAGGGAAAAAAAAGAGGAGGGGCGCTGCGGGTGTGGCCTCACCCATGGGCTCGGCCCAGCTGGAGGGAAGCAGGCCGGCGTGGAGAGAGGGCGGACGAGGCGGGGCGGCGCGTTGGGCCGAAGGCGGGCGCGGCCCAGGAAGGAGGGAGAGGCAGGCCGAGGCGAGGAGGTGGGCCACCGGATCTGGGCCTGCTGGGACTCGGCGCCACCGTGGTGCGGGCAGACCACGGAGGGAGCTGGGCTGGGCCTGGTGCGGATCTGGCACGGAGCAAAGTCAACGCGGGCGCGGTTTCAGGCGATGCAGGGCGCGGCGGCGGATGGGGCTCGATGGACTCCGGCGATGTGGGAAGCAGAGGAGGCCAAGGCGCCATGGCCCTTCGAGCGGCAGCATCACGGAGGAAGACCGGCGACGCAGGAGTGGCACAAGAAGGCGGCGCAAGGGAGGCAACATCGCTGCGGCGTTTCTCCTCGCGCAACAGAAGCAGGGGAGGCGGGCGCCTGATGAACGGGCTTCTGCTCGTTGCAGAGGAGGCGGAAGTGGGCGACCAGAACGCGGGCAGGCGACGGCGGAGCTTGGCGCGGCTCCTAGATCCGGGCGCGAGCGAGGCTGGCGACGCGACGAAGGAGGCAACGAAGACGGCCCCGGGCATGGGATGGCACCAGGAGTCCAGGACGGGGCACCAGCGAGGATCCATGGAGGCAGAGCTCCTTTTCGTGGCCATGGAGATCTCCCTGTCCAACGAGAAAGGAGAGAGAGACAGCATGAGAGAGAGGGGGAACCGAGGAGGAAAAAGGAGGAGGGGAGGTCGGTGTTGTTGCTGCTATCACCGGCGGCAAGCTATGGCGCGGGCGGAGGCCATCGGGCACGGGAGTGGCTCGAGGCTGAGCTCGTGGAGGGGAACACGAGGCTGCAGAAAGAGAAGCTGTGGATCTCGTAGATCGAGCGGGGAAGGCCGGATCAGTGGATCGGGCGGGGAGATCCCGAGGGGGGATTTGGTCAGGTGGCGGCGGCGATGGGACAAACTCCTAGGTTTTAGGGTTTGTCCAAAATAGTCTAGGAGTGGACTATATATATACAAAAGAGGAAAATTTAGGGGCTAATCCGTCCCTCCAATTAAAATTGAGCGGTCGATAATAAAACACTAGGAAGTCCAAATAAAAAAAACGATGACGTTTTGTAGACGTTTGGGGATGATCCGGATCCAATGGTGGCGACAGACCGGGTCGGGTCCGGGACAACTTTCGGACGCGCGCGAGGGGGGCTGCGGGCTGACGAGAGGGGTTAGGTAGGGCCTGGCGGTAGGTAGTGGGCTGTGTAGACGGTGTCGAGCTGAGAGAAGAGAAGAGAGGGCGGCCCGGCGACTATTTCCGGAGACCGAAAACGTCCGACGTTTTGACCGGCTACTATTGCCGCTATATTTATCCGTTGGGGCATCAAACGAACTCCGATTGCGATGAAACTTGACAGGCGGTTTGTCTACACTATAATAAGACCACACACCAAATTTCAACCCAATCCGAGAAAATTTTCCGACCACTTATAAAATAATATTTGGGACATGCCACGGGCGTGTGCAAGTGTGTCTGGGCTCAGAACGGACAACGGAGAGAACGAGGAGGCCGGGACGGATGCAAGTTTTGAAAACATGATGATGCAATGCACATGATGACATGATGAAATGCAACACGCAAGCAACTAACATGGCAACGACAACGAATAAGCGGAGGACACCTGGCACATCGGTCTCGGGGCGTTACATGGAGACTTCAACCCACGAAGGATAACGGTTGCGCGAGTCCACGGAGGGCTCCACCCACGAAGGGTCCACGAAGACTTGTCTATCCCACCATGGCCATCGCCCACGAAGGACTTGCCTCACTAGCGGTAGATCTTCACGAAGTAGGCGATCTCCTTGCCCTTACAAACTCCTTGGTTCAACTCCACAATCTTGTCGGAGGCTCCCAAGTGACACCTAGCCAATCTAGGAGACACCACTCTCCAAGAAGTAACAAATGGTGTGTTGATGATGAACTCCTTGCTCTTGTGCTTCAAATGATAGTCTCCCCAACACTCAACTCTCTCTCATAGGATTTGGATCTGGTGGAAAGAAGATTTGAGTGGAAAGCGACTTGGGGAAGGCTAGAGGTCAAGATTCATATGGTTGGAATGGAATATCTTGGTCTCAACACATGAGTAGGTGGTTCTCTCTCAGAACATATGAGTTGGAATGGTGTATGTGTTCTGATGGCTCTCTCCACGAGTGAAGACGAGGTGGAGGGGTATATATAGCCTCCACACAAAATCCAACCGTTACACACAATTTACCAATCTCAGTGGGACCGAATAAACAAACTCGATCGGACCGAAATAGTAAACCTAGTGACCGTTAGAGATTTCGGTGGGACTGACATGCAACTCGGTAGGACCGATTCGGTTAGGGTTTGGGCATAACGTAATCTCGGTGAGACTGATTGCACAAACTCGGTGAGACCGAGTTTGGCAATAAGCTAACCAGAGAGTTGGTCAGGCAAACTCGGTGGGACCGACTCGCTCTTTCGGTGAGACCGAAAAGTTACAAGAAGGAAATAGAGAGTTTACATTGCAATCTCGGTGGGACCGATTCGCTCTTTCGGTGAGACCGAAAAGTTACGAAAGGGAAACAGAGAGTTTGCAATCCCATCTCGGTGAGACCGAGATCCTTATCGGTAGGACCGAATTGCTAGGGTTTGGCAGTGGCAAATGACAAGTGAAACTCGGTGGCGCCGGATTGAAAGAATCGGTATGACCGAGTTTGGCTTAGTGTTTAGGTCATTTGTGGCTATGGAAAAGTGGTTGAGGATTTTGGAGCATATCACCAAGCACATAAAGCAAGAGGCTCATTAAGCAACACCTCATCCCTCCTTGATAGTATTGGCTTTTCCTAAAGACTCAATGTGATCTTGGATCACTAAAATATAAAATGAAGAGTCTTGAACTTTTGAGCTTGAGCCAATTCTTTGTCCTTAGCATTTTGAGGGTTCCACTTTCACATCCATGCCATGCCAATCATTGAGCTTTCCTGAAATAATCATCTTGAAATAGCATTATCTCAATGAGCTATATGTTGTTATGAATTACCAAAACCACCTAGGGATAGTTGCACTTTCATCAACAGATAGTCATGGTTTCCTGACTATAGACATTGGATGTCATTGATAACGAGATCACATCATTAGGAGAATGATGTGATGGACAAGACCCAATCCTAAACATAGCACAAGATCGTGTAGTTCGTTTGCTAGAGTTTTCCAATGTCAAGTATCCTTTCCTTAGACCATGAGATCATGTAACTCCCGGATACCGTAGGAGTGCTTTGGGTGTACCAAACGTCACAACATAACTGGGTGACCATAAAGGTATACTACGGGTATCTCCGAAAGTGTCTGTTGGGTTGACACAGATCAAGACTGGGATTTGTCACTCCGTATGACGGAGAGGTATCATGGGCCCACTCGGTAATGCATCATCATTATGAGCTCAAAGTGACCAAGTGTCTGGTCACGGGATCATGCATTACGGTACGAGTAAAGTGACTTGCCGGTAACGAGATTGAACGAGGTATTGGGATACCGACGATCGAATCTCGGGCAAGTAACATACCTATTGACGAAGGGAATTGTATACGGGGTTGTTTGAATCCTCGACATCGTGGTTCATTCGATGAGATCATCGAGGAGCATGTGGGAGCCAACATGGGTATCCAGATCCCGCTGTTGGTTATTGACCGGAGAGCGATCTCGGTCATGTCTACATGTCTCCCGAACCCGTAGGGTCTACACACTTAAGGTTTTGTGACGCTAGGGTTGTAAAGATATGAATATGCAATATTCCAAAAGTTGTTTGGAGTCCCGGATGAGATCCCGGACGTCACGAGGAGTTCCGGAATGGTCCGGAGGTAAAGAATAATATATAGGAAGTGCTGTTTTGGCCAATGGGAAAGTTTCGGGGTCACCGGTATTGTACCGGGACCACCGGAAGGGCCCCGGGGGTCCATCGGGTGGGGCCACCCATCCCGGAAGGCCCCATGGGCTAAAGTGGGGAGGGGAACCAGCCCATAGTGGGCTGGTGCGCCCCCCTAGGCCCACCCCATGCGCCTAGGGTTGGAACCCTAGGGGTGGGGGGCGCCCCACCTTGCCTTGGGGGCTACTCCAGCCCTGGCCGGCGCCCCCCTAGGAGATCCCATCTCCTAGGGCCGGCGCCCCCCTAGGGGGCCTATATAAAAAGGGGGGAGGGAGGGGCAGCCGCACCTTGCATCCTTGGCGCCTCCCTCTCCCCTGCTACACCTCTCTCTCTCGTAGTACACGGCGAAGCCCTGCTACTGTGACGCCCTGCATCCACCACCACGCCGTCGTGCTGCTGGATCTTCATCAACCTCTCCTTCCCCCTTGCTGGATCAAGAAGGAGGAGACGTCATCCGCTCCATACGTGTGTTGAACGCGGAGGTGTCGTCCGTTCGGCGCTTGGTCATCGGTGATTTGAATCACGGCGAGTACGACTCCATCATCCACGTTCTAGTGAACGCTTCCGCTCACGATCTACAAAGGTATGTAGATGCATCCGATCACTCGTTGCTAGATGAACTCATAGATGGATCTTGGTGAAACCGTAGGAAATTTTTTGTTTTCTGCAACGTTCCCCAACAGTGGCATCATGAGCTAGGTCTATGCGTAGTTCTCTTTGCACGAGTAGAACACAATTTGTTGTGGGTGTAGATGTTGTCAACTTTCTTGCCGCTACTAGTCTTATCTTGCTTCAGCGGTATTGTGGGATGAAGCGGCCCGTACCAACCTTACATGTACGCTTACGTGAGACCGGTTCCACCGACTGACATGCACTAGTTGCATAAGGTGGCTGGCGGGTGTCTGTCTCTCCCACTTTAGTTGGAGCGGATTCGATGAAAAGGGTCCTTATGAAGGGTAAATAGAAGTTGACAAATCACGTTGTGTCTTTCACGTAGGTAAGAAAACATTCTTGCTAGAACCCTATTGCAGCCACGTAAAACTTGCAACAACAATTAGAGGACGTCTAACTTGTTTTTGCAGCAAGTGTTTTGTGATGTGATATGGCCAAAGTTGTGATGAATGATGAATGATATATACGTGATGTATGAGATGTTCATGCTATTGTAATAGGAATCACGACTTGCATGTCGATGAGTATGACAACCGGCAGGAGCCATAGGAGTTGTCTTTATTTTTTGTATGACCTGCGTGTCATTGAGAAACGCCATGTAAATTACTTTACTTTATTGCTAAACGCGTTAGCCATAGTAGTAGAAGTAATAGTTGGCGAGCAACTTCATGGAGACATGATGATGGAGATCATGATGATGGAGATCATGGTGTCATGCCGCTGACAAGATGATCATGGAGCCCCAAGATGGAGATCAAAGGAGCTATGTGATATTGGCCATATCATGTCACTTTTATTATTTGATTGCATGTGATGTTTATCATGTTTTTGCATCTTGTTTACTTAGACCGACGGTAGTAAATAAGATGATCCCTCATAATAATTTCAAGAAAGTGTTCCCCCTAACTGTGCACCATTGCGACAGTTCGTTGTTTCGAAGCACCACGTGATGATCGGGTGTGATAGATTCTAACGTTCACATACAACGGGTGTAAGACAGATTTACACATGCAAAACACTTAGGTTGACTTGATGAGCCTAGCATGTACAGACATGGCCTCAGAACACAGAAGACCGAAAGGTCGAGCATGAGTCATATAGAAGATACGATCAACATGAAGATGTTCACCGATGTTGACTAGTCCGTCTCACGTGATGATCAGACACGGCCTAGTTAACTCGGATCATGTTATACTTAGATGAGAAGAGGGATGTCTATCTAAGTGGGAGTTCATTAAATAATTTGATTAGATGAACTTAATTATCATGAACTTAGTCTAAAATATTTACAATATGTCTTGTAGATCAAATGGCCAACGTAGTCCTCAACTTCAACGCGTTCCTAGAGAAAACCAAGCTGAAAGACGATGGCAGCAACTACACGGACTGGGTCCGGAACCTGAGGATCATCCTCATAGCTGCCAAGAAAGATTATGTCCTACAAGCACCGCTGGGTGACGCACCTGTTCTCCCTGCAGAACAAGACGTTATGAACGCTTGGCAGGCACGTACCGATGACTACTCCCTCGTTCAGTGCGGCATGCTTTACAGCCTAGAGCCGGGACTCCAAAAACGTTTTGAGAGACACGGAGCATATGAGATGTTCGAAGAGCTGAAAATGGTTTTCCAAGCTCATGCCCGGGTCGAGAGATATCAAGTCTCCGACAAGTTCTTCAGCTGTAAGATGGAGGAAAACAGTTTTGTCAGTGAGCACATACTCACTATGTCTGGTTTACATAACCGCTTGACTCAGCTGGGAGTTAATCTCCCGGATGACGCGGTCATTGACAGAATCCTTCAGTTGCTTCCACCAAGCTACAAGAGCTTTGTGATGAACTTCAATATGCAGGGGATGGAAAAGACCATTCCTGAAGGATTTGCAATGTTGAAATCAGCAGAGGTAGAAGTCAGAAAGGAACATCAAGTGTTGATGGTGAATAAAACCACTAAGTTCAAGAAAGGCAAGGGTAAGAAAACCTTCAAGAAGGACGGCAAGGGAGTTGCCGCGCCCGGCAAGCAAGCTGCCGGGAAGAAGCCAAAGAATGGACCCAAGCCCGAGACTGAGTGTTTTTATTGCAAGGGAAGTGGTCACTAGAAGCGGAATTGCCCCAAATACTTAGCGGACAAGAAGGCCGGCATCACGAAAGGTATATGTGATATACATGTAATTGATGTGTACCTTACCAGTACTCGTAGTAGCTCTTGGGTATTTGATACCGGTGCAGTTGCTCACATTTGTAACTTAAAGCAGGAGCTGCGGAATAAGCGAAGACTGGCGAAGGACGAGGTGACGATGCGCGTCGGGAATGGTTCCAAGGTCGATGTGATCGCCGTCGGCACGCTGCCTCTTCATTTACCTACGGGATTAGTTTTGAACCTTAATAATTTTATTTAGTGCCAAGTTTGAGCATGAACATTGTATCAGGATCTCGTTTGATACGAGATGGCTACTCATTTAAATCCGAGAATAATGGTTGTTCTATTTATATGAGAGATATGTTTTATGGTCATGCTCCGATGGTGAATGGTTTATTCTTAATGAATCTCGAGCGTAATGCTACACATATTCATAGTGTGAGTACCAAAAGATGTAAGGTTGATAATGATAGTCCCACATACTTGTGGCACTGCCGCCTTGGTCACATAGGCGTCAAACGCATGAAGAAGCTCCATGCAGATGGGCTTTTAGAGTCTCTTGGTTACGAATCATTTGACATGTGCGAACCATGCCTCATGGGAAAAATGACCAAGACTCCGTTCTCAGGAACAATGGAGCGAGCAACCAACTTATTGGAAATCATACATACTGATGTGTGCGGTCCAATGAGTGTTGAGGCTCGCGGTGCCTATCGTTATGTTCTCACCCTCACTGATGACTTGAGTAGATATGGGTATATCTATTTAATGAAACACAAGTCTGAGACCTTTGAAAAGTTCAAGGAATTTCAGAGTGAGGTTGAAAATCAACGTGACAGGAAAATCAAGTTCCTACGATCAGATCGTGGAGGAGAATACTTGAGTCACGAATTTGGCACACACTTAAGAAAATGTGGAATAGTTTCACAACTCACGCCGCCTGGAACACCTCAGCGTAATGGTGTGTCCGAACGTCGTAATCGCACTCTATTAGATATGGTGCGATCTATGATGTCTCTTACCGATTTACTGCTATCTTTTTGGGGCTATGCTTTAGAGACTGCCGCATTCACTTTAAATAGGGCTCCGTCGAAATCCGTTGAGACGACACCGTATGAATTATGGTTTGGGAAGAAACCTAAGCTGTCGTTTCAAAAAGTTTGGGGATGCGATGCTTATGTCAAGAAACTTCAACCTGAAAAGCTCGAACCCAAGTCGGAAAAATGCATCTTCATAGGATACCCTAAAGAAACTATTGGGTATACATTCTACCTCAGATCCGAAGGCAAGATCTTTCTTGCCAAGAATGGATCCTTTCTAGAGAAAGAGTTTCTCTCGAAAGAAGTAAGTGGGAGGAAAGTAGAACTTGATGAAGTATTACCTCTTGAACTGGCAAATGGCGCAACTCAAGAAAATGTTCCTGAGGTGCCTGCACCGACTAGAGAGGAAGTTAATGATGATGATCAAGATACTTCTGATCAAGCTCCTACTGAAATTCGTAGGTCCACAAGGACACGCTCCGCACCAGAGTGGTACGGCAACCCTGTCTTGGAAATCATGTTGTTAGACAACGGTGAACCTTCGAACTATGAAGAAGCAATGGCGGGCCCGGATTCCAACAAATGGCTAGAAGCCATGAAATCCGAGATAGGATCCATGTATGAAAACGAAGTATGGACTTTGACTGACTTGCCCGTTGAACGGCGAGCCATAGAAAATAAATGGATCTTTAAGAAGAAGACAGACGCGGATGGTAATGTGACCATCTATAAAGCTCGGCTTGTCGCTAAGGGTTATCGACAAGTTCAAGGGGTTGACTACGATGAGACTTTCTCACCGGTAGCGAAGCTGAAGTCCGTCCGAATCATGTTAGCAATTGCCTTATTCTACGATTATGAGATATGGCAAATGGACGTCAAAATGGCATTCCTTAATGGTTTCCTTAAGGAAGAATTGTATATGATGCAGCCGGAAGGTTTTGTCGATCCTAAGAATGCTAACAAGGTGTGCAAGCTCCAACGCTCAATTTATGGGCTGGTGCAAGCATCTCGGAGTTGGAACATTCGCTTTGATGAGATGATCAAAGCGTTTGGGTTTACACAGACTTATGGAGAAGCCTGCGTTTACAAGAAAGTGAGTGGGAGCTCTGTAGCATTTCTCATATTATATGTAGATGACATACTTCTGATGGGAAATGATATAGAACTCTTGGACAGCATTAAGGCCTACTTGAATAAGAGTTTTTCAATGAAGGACCTTGGAGAAGCTGCTTATATATTAGGCATCAAGATCTATAGAGATAGATCAAGACGCCTCATAGGTCTTTCACAAAGCACATACCTTGATAAGATATTGAAGAAGTTCAATATGGATCAGTCTAAGAAGGGGTTATTGCCTGTGCTGCAAGGTGTGAAATTGAGCTCAGCTCAATGTCTGACCACGGCAGAAGATATAGAAGAGATGAGTGTCATCCCCTATGCCTCAGCCATAGGTTCTATTATGTATGCCATGTTGTGTACCAGACCTGATGTAAACCTTGCCGTAAGTTTGGTAGGAAGGTACCAAAGTAATCCCGGCAAGGAACACTGGACAGCGGTCAAGAATATCCTGAAGTACCTGAAAAGGACTAAGGAAATGTTTCTCGTTTATGGAGGTGACGAAGAGCTCATCGTAAAGGGTTACGTCGACGCTAGCTTCAACACAGATCTGGATGACTCTAAGTCACAAACCGGATACGTGTATATTTTGAATGGTGGGGCAGTAAGCTGGTGCAGTTGCAAGCAGAGCATCGTGGCGGGATCTACATGTGAAGTGGAGTACATGGCAGCCTCGGAGGCGGCACATGAAGTAATTTGGGTGAAGGAGTTCATCACCGACCAAGGAGTCATACCCAATGCGTCGGGGCCGATCAAGCTCTTCTGTGACAACACTGGAGCTATTGCACTTGCCAAGGAACCCAGGTTTCACAAGAAGACAAGGCACATCAAGCGTCGCTTCAACTCCATTCATGAAAATGTTCAAGATGGAGACATAGATATTTGTAAAGTGCATACGGACCTGAATGTAGCAGATCCGTTGACTAAACCTCTCCCTAGAGCAAAACATGATCAACACCAGAATTCCATGGGTGTTCGATTCATCACAATGTAACTAGATTATTGACTCTAGTGCAAGTGGGAGACTGTTGGAAATATGCCCTAGAGGCAATAATAAAAGCATTATTATTATATTTCCTTGTTCATGATAATTGTCTTTTTATTCATGCTATAATTGTGTTATCCGGAAATCGTAATACATGTGTGAATAATAGACACCAACATGTCCCTAGTAAGCCTCTAGTTGACTAGCTCGTTGATCAACTGTAGGATCGAAAGTATGTCTAGAGGGGGGGTGATTAGACTACTTGACCAAATAAAAACTTAACCTTTTCCCAATTTTAGTTCTTGGCAGATTTTAACTATCTTAGGACAAGTCAAGCAATCATCACACAATTCAAGCAAGCATGCAAAGAGTATATTGGCAGCGGAAAGTAAAGCATGCAACTTGCAAGAATGTAAAGGGAAGGGTTTTGAGGATTCAAACGCAATTGGAGACACGGATGTTTTTCCCGTGGTTCGGATAGGTGGTGCTATCCTACATCCACGTTGATGGAGACTTCAACCCACGAAGGGTAACGGTTGCGCGAGTCCATGGAGGGCTCCACCCACGAAGGGTCCATGAAGACTTGTCTATCCCACCATGGCCATCGCCCACGAAGGACTTGCCTCACTAGCGGTAGATCTTCACGAAGTAGGCGATCTCCTTGCCCTTACAAACTCCTTGGTTCAACTCCACAATCTTGTCAGAGGCTCCCAAGTGACACCTAGCCAATCTAGGAGACACCACTCTCCAAGAAGTAACAAATGGTGTGTTGATGATGAACTCCTTGCTCTTGTGCTTCAAATGATAGTCTCCCCAACACTCAACTCTCTCTCATAAGATTTGGATCTGGTGGAAAGAAGATTTGAGTGGAAATCGACTTGGGGAAGGCTAGAGATCAAGATTCATATGGTTGGAATGGAATATCTTGGTCTCAACACATGAGTAGGTGGTTCTCTCTCAGAACATATGAGTTGGAATGGTGTATGTGTTTTGATGGCTCTCTCCACGAGTGAAGAGGAGGTGGAGGGGTATATATAGCCTCCACACAAAATCCAACCGTTACACACAATTTACCAATCTCGGTGGGACCGAATAAACCTAGTGACCGTTAGAGATTTCGGTGGGACTAACATGCAACTCGGTAGGACCGATTCGGTTAGGGTTTGGGCATAACGTAATCTCGGTGAGACCGATTGCACAAACTCGGTGAGAACGAGTTTGGCAATAAGCTAACCAGAGAGTTGGTCAGGCAAACTCGGTGGGACCGACTCGCTCTTTCGGTGAGACCGAAAAGTTACAAGAAGGAAACAGAGAGTTTACATTGCAATCTCGGTGGGACCGATTCGCTCTTTCGGTGAGACCGACAAGTTACGAAAGGGAAACAGAGAGTTTGCAATCCCATCTCGGTGAGACCGAGATCCTTATCGGTAGGACCGAATTGCTAGGGTTTGGCAGTGGCAAATGACAAGTGAAACTCGGTGGCGCCGGATTGAAAGAATCGGTATGACCGAGTTTGGCTTAGTGTTTAGGTCATTTGTGGCTATGGAAAAGTGGTTGAGGATTTTGGAGCATATCACCAAGCACATAAAGCAAGAGGCTCATTAAGCAACACCTCATCCCTCCTTGATAGTATTGGCTTTTCCTAAAGACTCAATGTGATCTTGGATCACTAAAATATAAAATGAAGAGTCTTGAACTTTTGAGCTTGAGTCAATTCTTTGTCCTTAACATTTTGAGGGTTCCACTTTCACATCCATGCCGTGCCAATCATTGAGCTTTCCTGAAATAATCATCTTGAAATAGCATTAGCTCAATGAGCTATATGTTGTTATGAATTACCAAAACCACCTAGGGATAGTTGCACTTTCATCAACAGATAGTCATGGTTTCCTGACTATGGACATTGGATGTCACTGATAACGAGATCACATCATTAGGAGAATGATGTGATGGACAAGACCCAATCCTAAATGTAGCACAAGATCGTGTAGTTCGTTTGCTAGAGTTTTCCAATGTCAAGTATCCTTTCCTTAGACCATGAGATCGTGTAACTCCCGGATACCGTAGGAGTGCTTTGGGTGTACCAAACGTCACAACGTAACTGGGTGACCATAAAGGTATACTACGGGTATCTCCGAAAGTGTCTGTTGGGTTGACACGGATCAAGACTGGGATTTGTCACTCCGTATGACGGAGAGGTATCACTGGGCCCACTCGGTAATGCATCATCATTATGAGCTCAAAGTGACCAAGTGTCTGGTCACGGGATCATGCATTACGGTACGAGTAAAGTGACTTGCCGGTAACGAGATTGAACGAGGTATTGGGATACCGACGATCGAATCTCGGGCAAGTAACATACCGATTGACGAAGGGAATTGTATAGGGGGTTGTTTGAATCCTCGACATCGTGGTTCATCCGATGAGATCATCGAGGAGCATGTGGGAGCCAACATGGGTATCCAGATCCCGTTGTTGGTTATTGACCGGAGAGCGATCTCGGTCATGTCTACATGTCTCCCGAACCCGTAGGGTCTACACACTTAAGGTTCGGTGACGCTAGGGTTGTAAAGATATGAATATGCAATAATCCGAAAGTTGTTCGGAGTCCCGGATGAGATCTCGGACATCACGAGGAGTTCCGGAATGGTCCGGAGGTAAAGAATAATATATAGGAAGTGTTGTTTTGGCCAATGGGAAAGTTTCGGGGTCACCGGTATTGTACCGGGACCACCGAAAGGGTCCCGGGGGTCCACCGGGTGGGGCCACCCATCCCGGAAGGCCCCATGGGCTAAAGTGGGGAGGGGAACCAGCCCATAGTGGGCTGGTGCACCCCCCTAGGCCCACCCCATGCGCCTAGGGTTGGAACCCTAGGGGTGGGGGGCGCCCCACCTTGCCTTGGGGGCTACTCCAGCCCTGGCCGCCCCCCCCCTAGGAGATCCCATCTCCTAGGGCCGGCGCCCCCCCTAGGGGGCCTATATAAAAATGGGGGAGGGAGGGGCAGCCGCACCTTGCATCCTTGGCGCCTCCCTCTCCCCTGCCACACCTCTCTCTCTCATAGTACACGGCGAAGCCCTGCTACTGTGACACCCTGCATCCACCACCACGCCGTCATGCTGCGGGATCTTCATCAACCTCTCCTTCCCCCTTGCTGGATCAAGAAGGAGGAGACGTCATCCGCTCCGTATGTGTGTGAAGGAAATATGCCCTAGAGGCAATAATAAAGTTATTATTTATTTCCTTATATCATGATAAATGTTTATTATTCATGCTAGAATTGTATTAACCGGAAACATAATACATGTGTGAATACATAGACAAACTTAGTGTCACTAGTATGCCTCTACTTGACTAGCTCGTTAATCAAAGATGGTTATGTTTCCTAACCATGAACAAAGTGTTGTGATTTGATTAGCGAGGTCACATCATTAGTTGAATGATCTGATTGACATGACCCATTCCCTTAGCTTAGCACCCGATCGTTTAGTATGTTGCCATTGCTTTCTTCATGACTTATACATGTTCCTATGACTATGAGATTATGCAACTCCCGTTTACCAGAGGAACACTTTGTGTGCTACCAAACGTCACAACGTAACTGGGTGATTATAAAGGAGCTCTACAGGTGTCTCCAAAGGTAGATGTTGGGTTGGCGTATTTCGAGATTAGGATTTGTCACTCCGATTGCCGGAGAGGTATCTCTGGGCCCTCTCGGTAATGCACATTACATAAGCCTTGCAAGCATTGCAACTAATGAGTTTGTTGCGGGATGATGTATTACAGAACGAGTAAAGAGACTTGCCGTTAACGATATTGAACTAGGTATTGGATACCGACAATCGAATCTCGGGCAAGTAACATACCGATGACAAGGGGAACAACGTATGTTGTTATGCGGTCTGACCGATAAAGATCTTCATAGAATATGTAGGAGCCAATATGGGCATCCAGGTCTCGCTATTGGTTATTGACCGGAGATTTGTCTCAGTCATGTCTACATTGTTCTCGAACCATAGGGTCCGCACGCTTAACGTTACGATGACAGTTATTATGAGTTTATGCATTTTGATGTACCAAAGTTAGTTCGGAGTCCCAAATGTGATCACGGACATGACAAGGAGTCTCGAAATGGTCGAGACATAAAGATTGATATATTGGATGACTATATTCGGACACCGGAAGGGTTCCGGAGAAGTATCGGATAAAACCGGAGCACCGGGGGGTTACCGGAACCCCCCGGGGGGTTAATGGGCCTCATGGGCCTAATGTGGAGAAGAGGAAGGGGCTGCCAGGGCAGGCCGCGCGCCCCCTCTCCCCCTAGTCCGAATTGGACAAGGAGGGAGGGGCGGCGCCCCCCCCTTTCCTATTCTCCCTCCACCTCTCCTAGTTGGACAAGGTTTGGGGGGAGTCCTACTCCCGGTAGGAGTAGGACTCCTCCTGCGCGCCACCATAGGGCCGGCCGCACCCCCCCCCCCTTTGGATCCTTTATATACGGGGGCAGGAGGGCACCTCTAAACACACAAGTTGATCCACGTGATCGTCCCTTAGCCGTGTGCGGTGCCCCCTGCCACCATATTCCACCTCGATCATATCGTTGTAGTGCTTAGGCGAAGCCCTGCGTCCGTAGAACATCATCATCGTCACCACACCGTTGTGCTGACGGAACTCATCCCCGAAGCTTTGCTGGATCGGAGCCCGGGGAGCGTCATCGAGCTGTACGTGTGCTAAGAACTCGGAGGTGCTGGAGTAACGGTGCTTGGATCGGTCGGATCGGGAAGACGTACGACTACTTCCTCTACATTGCGTCAACGCTTCCATTGCAGTCTACGAAGGGTACGTAGACAACACTCTCCCCTCTCGTTGCTATGCATCACCATGATCTTGCGTGTGCGTAGGATTTTTTTTGAAATTACTGCGTTCCCCAACAGTGGCATCCGAGCCTAGGTTTTATGGTTTGCTGTTATATGCACGAGTAGAACACAAGTGAGTTGTGGGCGATATAAGTCATACTGCGTACCAGCATGTCATACTTTGGTTCGGCAGTATTGTTGGATGAAGCGGCCCGAACCAACATTACGCGTACGCTTATGCGAGACCGGTTCTCCCGACGTACTTTGCACAAAGGTGGCTTGCGGGTGACTGTTTCTCCAACTTTAGTTGAACCAAGTGTGGCTACGCCCGGTCCTTGCGAAGGTTAAAACGGAGTCAAATTGACAAACTATCGTTGTGGTTTTGATGCGTAGGTGAGATTGGTTCTTACTTAAGCCCGTAGCAGCTACGTAAAACTTGCAACAACAAAGTAGAGGACGTCTAACTTGTTTTTGCAGGGCATGTTGTGATGTGATATGGCCAAGACATGATGCTAAATTTTATTGTATGAGATGATCATGTTTTGTAACCGAGTTATCGGCAACTAGCAGGAGCCATATGGTTGTCGCTTTATTGTATGCAATGCAATCGCGATGTAATGCTTTATTTTATCACTAAGCGGTAGTGATAGTCGTGGAAGCATAAGATTGGTGAGACGACAATGATACTACGATGGAGATCAAGGTGTCGCGCCGGTGACGATGGTGATCATGACGATGCTTCGGAGATGGAGATCACAAGCACAAGATGATGATGGCCATATCATATCACTTATATTGATTGCATGTGATGTTTATCTTTTATGCATCTTATCTTGCTTTGATTGACGGTAGCATTATAAGATGATCTCTCACTAAATTATCAAGAAGTGTTCTCCCTGGGTATGCACCGTTGTGAAAGTTCTTCGTGCTGAGACACCACGTGATGATCGGTTGTGATAGGCTCTATGTTCAAATACAATGGGTGCAAAACAGTTGCACACGCGGAATACTTAGGTTATACTTGACGAGCCAAGCATATACAGATATGGCCTCGAAACACGAAGACCGAAAGGTCGAGCATGAATCATATAGTAGATATGATCAACATAGTGATGTTCACCAAAGAAACTACTCCATCTCACGTGATGATCGGACATGGTTTAGTTGATTTGGATCACGTGATCACTTAGAGGATTAGAGGTATGTCTATCTAAGTGGGAGTTCTTAAGTAATTTGATTAATTGAACTTAAACTTATCATGAACTTAGTACCTGATAGTATCTTGCTTGTTTATGTTTGATTGTAGATAGATGGCCCGTGCTGTTGTTCCGTTGAATTTTAATGCGTTCCTTGAGAAAGCAAAGTTGAAAGATGATGGTAGCAATTACACGGACTGGGTTCGTAACTTGAGGATTATCCTCATTGCTGCACAGAAGAATTACGTCCTGGAAGCACCGCTGGGTGCCAGGCCTGCTGCTGGAGCAACACCAGATGTTATCAACGTCTGGCAGAGCAAAGCTGATGACTACTCGATAGTTCAGTGTGCCATGCTTTACGGCTTAGAATTGGGACTTCAACGACGCTTTGAACGTCATGGAGCATATGAGATGTTCCAGGAGTTGAAGTTAATATTTCAAGCAAATGCCCGGATTAAGAGATATGAAGTCTCCAATAAGTTCTATAGCTGCAAGATGGAGGAGAACAGTTCTGTCAGTGAGCATATACTCAAAATGTCTGGGTATAATAATCACTTGATTCAGATGGGAGTTAATCTTCCAGATGATTGCGTCATTGACAGAATTCTCCAATCACTCCCACCAAGCTACAAGAGCTTCGTGGTGAACTATAATATGCAAGGGATGAACAAGACTATTCCCGAGCTCTTCGCAATGCTGAAAGCTGCAGAGGTAGAAATCAAAAAGGAGCATCAAGTGTTGATGGTTAACAAGACCACTAGTTTCAAGAAAAAGGGCAAAGGGAAGAAGAAGGGGAACTTCAAGAAGAACGGAAAGCAAGTTGCTGCTCAAGAGAAGAAACCCAAGTCTGGACCTAAGCCTGAAACTGAGTGCTTCTACTGCAAGCAGACTGGTCACTGGAAGCGGAACTGCCCCAAGTATTTGGCGGATAAGAAGGATGGCAAGGTGAACAAAGTTATATGTGATATACATGTTATTGATGTGTACCTTACTAATGCTTGCAGTAGCACCTGGGTGTTTGATACTGGTTCTGTTGCTAATATTTGCAACTCAAAACAGGGACTACGGATTAAGCGAAGATAGGCTAAGGACGAGGTGACGATGCGCGTGGGAAACGGTTCCAAAGTCGATGTGATCACGGTCGGCACGCTACCTCTACATCTACCTTCGAGATTAGTATTAGACCTAAATAATTGTTATTTGGTGCCAGCGTTGAGCATGAACATTATATCTGGAGCTTGTTTAATGCGAGACGGTTATTCATTTAAATTAGAGAATAATGGTTGTTCTATTTATATGAGTAATATCTTTTATGGTCATGCACCCTTGAAGAGTGGTCTATTCTTGTTGAATCTCGATAGTACATATTCATAATGTAGAAGCCAAAAGATGCAGAGTTAATAATGATAGTGCAACTTATTTGTGGCACTGCCGTTTAGGTCATATCGGTGTAAAGCGCATGAAGAAACTCCATACTGATGGACTTTTGGAACCACTTGATTATGAATCACTTGGTACTTGCGAACCGTGCCTCATGGGCAAGATGACTAAAACACCGTTCTCCGGTACTATGGAGAGAGCAACAGATTTGCTGGAAATCATACATACAGATGTATGTGGTCCGATGAATGTTGAGGCTCGTGGCGGATATCGTTATTTTCTCACCTTCACAGATGACTTAAGCAGATATGGGTATATCTACTTAATGAGACATAAGTCTAAAACGTTTGAAAAGTTCAAAGAATTTCAGAGTGAAGTTGAAAATCATCGTAACAAGAAAATAAAGTTTCTACGATCTGATCGTGGAGGAGAATATTTGAGTTACGAGTTTGGTGTACATTTGAAAAATTGTGGAATAGTTTCGCAACTCACGCCACCCGGAACACCACAGCGTAATGGTGTGTCCGAACGTCGTAATCGTACTTTACTAGATATGGTGCGATATATGATGTCTCTTACTAATTTACCGCTATCGTTTTGGGGATACGCTCTAGAGACGGCCGCATTCACGTTAAATAGGGCACCATCAAAATCCGTTGAGACGACGCCTTATGAACTATGGTTTGGCAAGAAACCAAAGTTGTCGTTTCTGGAAGTTTGGGGCTGCGATGCTTATGTGAAAAAGCTTCAACCTGATAAGCTCGAACCCAAATCGGAGAAATGTGTCTTCATAGGATATCCAAAGGAAACTATTGGATACACCTTCTATCACAAATCCGAAGGCAAGACTTTTGTTGCTAAATTTGGAAACTTTCTGGAGAAGGAGTATCTCTCGAAAGAAGTGAGTGGGAGGAAAGTAGAACTTGACGAGGTAACTATACCTACTCCCTTGTTGGAAAGTAGTACATCACAGAAAACTGTTTCCGCGACACCTACACCAATAAGTGAGGAAGTTAATGATGATGATCATGAAACTTCAGAACAAGATACTACTGAACCTCGTAGATCAACCAGAATGAGATCCGCGCCAGAGTGGTACGGTAATCCAGTTCTAGAAGTCATGCTACTAGATCATGATGAACCTACGAACTATGAAGAAGCGATGGTGAGCCCAGATTCCGCAAAATGGCTTGAAGCCATGAAATCTGAGATGGGATCCATGTATGAGAACAAAGTATGGACTTTGGTTGACTTGCCCGATGATCGGCAAGCAATTGAGAATAAATGGATCTTCAAGAAGAAGACTGACGCTGACGGTAATATTACTGTCTACAAAGCTCGTCTTGTCGCAAAAGGTTTTCGACAAGTTCAAGGGGTTGACTACGATGAGACCTTCTCACCCGTAGCGATGCTTAAGTCTGTCAGAATCATGTTAGCAATTGCCGCATTTTATGATTATGAAATTTGGCAGATGGATGTCAAAACTGCATTCCTGAATGGATTTCTGGAAGAAGAGTTGTATATGATGCAACCGGAAGGTTTTGTCGATCCAAAGGGAGCTAACAAAGTGTGCAAGCTCCAGCGATCTATTTATGGACTGGTGCAAGCCTCTCGGAGTTGGAATAAATGTTTTGATAGTGTGATCAAAGCATTTGGTTTTATACAGACTTTCGGAGAAGCCTGTATTTACAAGAAAGTGAGTGGGAGCTCTGTAGCATTTCTGATATTATATGTGGATGACATATTACTGATCAGAAATGATATAGAATTTCTGGATAGCATAAAGGGATACTTGAATAAGAGTTTTTCAATGAAAGACCTCGGTGAAGCTGCTTACATATTAGGTATAAAGATCTATAGAGATAGATCAAGACGCTTAATTGGACTTTCACAAAGCACATACCTTGACAAGATTTTGAAAAAGTTCAAAATGGATCAGGCGAAGAAAGGGTTCTTGCCTGTGTTACAAGGTGTGAAGTTGAGTCAGACTCAATGTCCGACCACTGCAGAAGATAGAGAGAAAATGAAAGATGTTCCCTATGCTTCAGCCATAGGCTCTATCATGTATGCAATGTTGTGTACCAGACCTGATGTGTGCCTTGCTATAAGCTTAGCAGGGAGGTACCAAAGTAATCCAGGAGTGGATCACTGGACAGCGGTCAAGAACATCCTGAAATACCTGAAAAGGACTAAGGATATGTTTCTCATATATGGAGGTGAGAAAGAGCTCACCGTAAAAGGTTACGTTGATGCAAGCTTTGACACTGATCCGGACGATTCTAAATCGCAAATCGGATACGTGTTTACATTAAACGGTGGAGCTATCAGTTGGTGCAGTTCTAAACAAAGCGTCGTAGCGGGATCTACATGTGAAGCGGAGTACATAGCTGCTTCGGAAGCAGCGAACGAAGGAGTCTGGATGAAGGAGTTCATATCCGATCTAGGTGTCATACCTAGTGCATCGGTGTTGGGGAACGTAGTAATTTCGAAAATTTTCCTACGCACACGCAAGATCATGGTGATGCACAGCAACGAGAGGGGAGAGTGTTGTCTACGTACCAACGCAGACCGACTGCGGAAGCGATCTCACAACGTAGAGGAAGTAGTCGTACGTCTTCTTCCCGATCCGACCGATCCAAGCACCGTTACTCCGGCACCTCCGAGTTCTTAGCACACGTTCAGCTCGATGACGATTCTCGGGCTCCGATCCAGCAAAGCGTCGAGGAAGAGTTCCGTCAGCGCAACGGCGTGGTGACGATCTTGATGTACTACCGACGCAGGGCTTCGCCTAAGCACTACAACGGTATGATCGAGGTGGAATTTGGTGGCAGGGGGCACCGCACACGGCTAAGGAACGATCTCAAGGATCAACTTGTGTGTGTTGGGGTGTCCCCTGCCCCCATATATAAAGGTTGGAGGGAGGGGGGCTGGCCGGCCAAAGAGAGGGAGGCGCAGGAGGAGTCCTACTCCTACCGGGAGTAGGACTCCCCCCTCCAATCCTAGTCCAACTAGGAATCCTTTAAAGGGGAGAGAGAGAGAGGTGGCCGGCCCCTCTCCTAGTCCTAATAGGACTAGGGAGAGGGGGTAGGCGTAGCCCTATGTGGGCTGCCCTCTCACCTTTCCACTAAGGCCCATGTTGGCCCATTTGGCTCCCGGGGGGTTCCGGTAACCCTCCCGGTAATCCGGTAAAATCCCGATTTCACCCGGAACACTTCCGATGTCCAAACATAGGCTTCCAATATATCAATCTTTACGTCTCGACCATTTCGAGACTCCTCGTCATGTCCGTGATCTCATCCGGGACTCCGAACAACCTTCGGTACATCAAAATGCATAAACTCATAATAACTGTCATCGTAACGTTAAGCGTGCGGACCCTACGGTTCGAGAACAATGTAGACATGACCGAGACACGTCTCCGGTCAATAACCAATAGCAGGACCTGGATGCCCATATTGGCTCCTACATATTCTACGAAGATCTTTATCGTTCAGACCGCATAACAACATACGTTGTTCCCTTTGTCATCGGTATGCTACTTGCCCGAGATTCGATCGTCGGTATCCAATACCTAGTTCAATCTCGTTACTGGCAAGTCTCTTTACTCGTTCCGTAATACATCATATCATAACTAACATCTTAGTTATTATGCTTGCAAGGCTTATGTGATGTATATTACCGAGAGGGCCCAGAGATACCTCTCCGACAATCGGAGTGACAAACCCTAATCTCGAAATACGCCAACCCAACATCTACCATTGGAGACACCTGTAGTACTCCTTTATAATCACCCAGTTACGTTGTGACGTTTGGTAGTACCCAAAGTGTTCCTCCGGTAAACGGGAGTTGCATAATCTCATAGTTATAGGAACATGTATAAGTCATGAAGAAAGCAATAGCAACATACTAAACGATCGGGTGCTAAGCTAATGGAATGGGTCATGTCAATCAGATCATTCAACTAATGATGTGACCTCGTTAATCAAATAACAACTCTTTGTTCATGGTTAGGAAACATAACCATCTTTGATTAACGAGCTAGTCAAGTAGAGGCATACTAGTGACACTCTGTTGGTGTATGTATTCACACATGTATTATGTTTCCGGTTAATACAATTCTAGCATGAATAATAAACATTTATCATGATATAAGGAAATAAATAATAACTTTATTATTGCCTCTAGGGCATATTTCCTTCAGTCTCCCGCTTGCACTAGAGTCAATAATCTAGATTACACAGTAATGATTCTAACACCCATGGAGCCTTGGTGCTGATCATGTTTTGCTCGTGGAAGAGGCTTAGTCAACGGGTCTGCAACATTCAGATCCGTATGTATCTTGCAAATCTCTATGTCTCCCACCTGGACTAAATCCCGGATGGAGTTGAAGCATCTCTTGATGTGTTTGGTTCTTTTGTGAAATCTGGATTCCTTTGCCAAGGCAATTGCACCAGTATTGTCACAGAAGATTTTCATTGGACCCGATGCACTAGGTATGACACCTAGATCGGATATGAACTCCTTCATCCAGACTCCTTCGTTCGCTGCTTCCGAAGCAGCTATGTACTCCGCTTCACATGTAGATCCCGCTACGACGCTTTGTTTAGAACTGCACCAACTGACAGCTCCACCGTTTAAAGTAAACACGTATCCGGTTTGCGATTTAGAATCGTCCGGATCAGTGTCAAAGCTTGCATCAACGTAACCTCTTACGGTGAGTTCTTTGTCACCTCCATATACGAGAAACATATCCCTAGTCCTTTTCAGGTATTTCAGGATGTTCTTGACCGCTGTCCAGTGATCCACTCCTGGATTACTTTGGTACCTCCCTGCTAAACTTATAGCAAGGCACACATCAGGTCTGGTACACAGCATTGCATACATGATAGAGCCTATGGCTGAAGCATAGGGAACATCTTTCATTTTCTCTCTATCTTCTGCATTGGTCGGGCATTGAGTCTGACTCAACTTCACACCTTGTAACACAGGCAAGAACCCTTTCTTTGCTTGATCCATTTTGAACTTCTTCAAAATCTTGTCAAGGTATGTGCTTTGTGAAAGTCCAATTAAGCGTTTTGATCTATCTCTATAGATCTTTATGCCTAATATGTAAGCGGCTTCCCCGAGGTCTTTCATCGAAAAACTTTTATTCAAGTATCCCTTTATGCTATCCAGAAATTCTATATCATTTCCAATTAGCAATATGTCATCCACATATAATATCAGAAATGCTACAGAGCTCCCACTCACTTTCTTGTAAATACAGGCTTCTCCAAAAGTCTGTATAAAGCCAAATGCTTTGATCACACTATCAGAATGTTTATTCCAACTCCGAGATGCTTGCACCAGTCCATAAATGGATCGTTGGAGTTTGCACACTTTGTTAGCTCCCTTCGGATCGACAAAACCTTCTGGTTGCATCATATACAACTCTTCTTCCAGAAATCCATTCAGGAATGCAGTTTTGACATCCATTTGCCATATTTCATAATCATAAAACGCAGCAATTGCTAACATAATTCTGACGGACTTAAGCATCGCTACGGGTGAGAAGGTCTCATCGTAGTCAACCCCTTGAACTTGTCGAAAACCTTTTGCGACAAGTCGAGCTTTATAGACAGTAATATTACCGTCAGTGTCAGTCTTTTTCTTGAAGATCCATTTATTCTCAATTGCTTGCCGATCATCGGGCAAGTCAACCAAAGTCCATACTTTGTTCTCATACATGGATCCCATCTCAGATTTCATGGCCTCAAGCCACTTTGCGGAATCTGGGCTCACCATCGCTTCTTCATAGTTTGTAGGTTCATCATGATCTAGTAGCATGACTTCCAGAACTGGATTACCGTACCACTCTGGTGCGGATCTCACTCTGGTTGATCTACGTGGTTCAGTAGTATCTTGTCCTGAAGCTTCATGATCATCATCATTAGCTTCCTCACTGAATGGTATAGGTGTCGCAGAAACAGTTTTCTGTGATGTATTATTTTTCCAATAAGGGAGCAGGTACAGTTACCTCGTCAAGTTCTACTTTCCTCCCACTCACTTCTTTCGAGAGAAACTCCTTCTCTAGAAATGATCCATTCTTAGCAACGAATGTCTTGCCGTCGGATCTGTGATAGAAGGTATACCCAACAGTTTCCTTTGGGTATCCTATGAAGACACATTTCTCCGCTTTGGGTTCGAGCTTATCAGGTTGAAGCTTTTTCACATAAGCATCGCAGCCCCAAACTTCAAGAAACGACAACTTTGGTTTCTTGCCAAACCATAGTTCATAAGGCGTCGTCTCAACGGATTTTGATGGTGCCCTATTTAACGTGAATGCGGCCGTCTCTAAAGCATAACCCCAAAACGATAGCGGTAAATCAGTAAGAGACATCATAGATCGCACCATATCTAGTAAAGTACGATTACGACGTTCGGACACACCATTACGCTGTGGTGTTCTGGGTGGCGTGAGTTGCGAAACTATTCCACAATTTTTCAAATGTATACCAAACTCGTAACTCAAATATTCTCCTCCACGATCAGATCATAGAAACTTTATTTTCTTGTTACGATGATTTTCAACTTCACTCTGAAATTCCTTGAACTTTTCAAATGTTTCAGACTTATGTTTCATTAAGTAGATATACCCATATCTGCTTAAATCATCTGTGAAGGTGAGAAAATAACGATATCCGCCACGAGCCTCAATATTCATTGGACCACATACATCGGTATGTATGATTTCCAATAAATCTGTTGCTCTCTCCATAGTACCGGAGAACGGTGTTTTAGTCATCTTGCCTATGAGGCACGGTTCGCAAGTACCAAGTGATTCATAATCAAGTGGTTCCAAAAGCCCATCAGTATGGAGTTTCTTCATGCGCTTTACACCGATATGACCTAAACGGCAGTGCCACAAATAAGTTGCACTATCATTATCAACTCTGCATCTTTTGGCTTCTACATTATGAATATGTGTATCACTACTATCGAGATTCAATAAGAATAGACCACTTTTCAAGGGTGCATGACCATAAAAGATATTACTCATATAAATAGAACAACCATTATTCTCTGATTTAAATGAATAACCGTCTCGCATCAAACAAGATCCAGATATAATGTTCATGCTCAACGCTGGCACCAAATAACAATTATTTAGGTCTAATATTAATCCCGAAGGTAGATGTAGAGGTAGCGTTCCGACCGCGATCACATCGACTTTGGAACCGTTTCCCACGCGCATCGTCACCTCGTCCTTTGCTAGTGTCCGCTTATTCCGTAGTCCCTGTTTCGAGTTGCAAATATTAGCAACAGAACCAGTATCAAATACCCAGGTGCTACTGCGAGCTCTAGTAAGGTACACATCAATAACATGTATATCACATATACCTTTGTTCACCTTGCCATCCTTCTTATCCGCCAAATACTTGGGGCAGTTCCGCTTCCAGTGACCAGTCTGCTTGCAGTAGAAGCACTCAGTTTCAGGCTTAGGTCCAGACTTGGGTTTCTTCTCCTGAGCAGCAACTTGCTTGCTGTTCTTCTTGAAGTTTCCCTTCTTCTTCCCTTTGCCCTTTTTCTTGAAACTAGTGGTTTTGCTAACCATCAACACTTGATGCTCCTTCTTGATTTCTACCTCCGCAGCTTTCAGCATTGCGAAGAGCTCGGGAATAGTCTTGTTCATCCCTTGCATATTATAGTTCATCACGAAGCTCTTGTAGCTTGGTGGCAGTGATTGGAGAATTCTGTCAATGACGCAATCATCTGGAAGATTAACTCCCATCTGAATCAAGTGATTATTATACCCAGACATTTTGAGTATATGCTCACTGACAGAACTGTTCTCCTCCATCTTGCAGCTATAGAACTTATTGGAGACTTCATATCTCTCAATTCGGGCATTTGCTTGAAATATTAACTTCAACTCCTGGAACATCTCATATGCTCCATGACGTTCAAAACGTCGTTGAAGTCCTGATTCTAAGCCGTAAAGCATGGCACACTGAACTATCGAGTAGTCATCAGCTTTGCTCTGCCAGACGTTCATAACATCTGGTGTTGCTCCAGCAGCAGGCCTGGCACCCAGCGGTGCTTCCAGGACGTAATTCTTCTGTGCAGCAATGAGGATAATCCTCAGGTTACGGACCCAGTCCGTGTAATTGCTACCATCATCTTTCAACTTTGCTTTCTCAAGGAACGCATTAAAATTCAACGGAACAACAGCACGAGCCATCTATCTACAATCAACATAAACAAGCAAGATACTATCAGGTACTAAGTTCATGATAAGTTTAAGTTCAGTTAATCAAATTACTTAGGAACTCCCACTTAGATAGACATCCCTCTAATCCTCTAAGTGATCACGTGATCCAAATCAACTAAACCATAACCGATCATCACGTGAGATGGAGTAGTTTTCAATGGTGAACATCGTCATGTTGATCATATCTACTATATGATTCACGCTCGACCTTTCGGTCTCTGTGTTCCGAGGCCATATCTGCATATGCTAGGCTCGTCAAGTTTAACCTGAGTATTCTGCGTGTGCAAAACTGGCTTGCACCCGTTGTAGATGGACATAGAGCTTATCACACCCGATCATCACGTGGTGTCTGGGCACGACGAACTTTGGCAACGGTGCATACTCAGGGAGAACACTTCTTGATAATTTAGTGAGAGATCATCTTATAATGCTACCGTCAATCAAAGCAAGATAAGATGCATAAAAGGATAAACATCACATGCAATCAATATAAGTGATATGATATGGCCATCATCATCTTGTGCTTGTGATCTCCATCTCCGAAGCACCGTCATGATCACCATCGTCACCGGCGCGACACCTTGATCTCCATCGTAGCATCGTTGTCGTCTCGCCAATCTTATGCTTCCACGACTATCACTACCACTTAGTAATAAAGTAAAGCATTACATCGCGATTGCATTGCATACAATAAAGCGACAACCATATGGCTCCTGCCAGTTGCCGATAACTCGGTTACAAAACATGATCATCTCATACAATAAAATCAGCATCATGCCTTGACCATATCACATCACAACATGCCCTGCAAAAACAAGTTAGACGTCCTCTACTTTGTTGTTGCAAGTTTTACGTGGCTGCTATGGGCTTAAGTAAGAACTCATCTCACCTACGCATCAAAACCACAACGATAGTTCGTCAAATAGACTCTGTTTTAACCTTCTCAAGGACCGGGCGTAGTCACACTTGGTTCAACTAAAGTTGGAGAGACAGTCTTCCGCAAGCCATCTATGTGCAAAGCACGTCGAGGGAACCGGTCTCGCGTAAGAGTACGCATAAGGTTGGTCCGGATCGTCTCGTCCAACAATACCGCCGAACCAAAGTATGACATGCTGGTAGGCAGTATGACTTGTATCGCCCACAACTCACTTGCGTTCTACTCGTGCAAATAACATCAAACCATAAAACCTAGGCTCGGATGCCACTGTTGGGGAACGTAGTAATTTCGAAAATTTTCCTACGCACACGCAAGATCATGGTGATGCACAGCAACGAGAGGGGAGAGTGTTGTCTACGTACCAACGCAGACCGACTGCGGAAGCGATCTCACAACGTAGAGGAAGTAGTCGTACGTCTTCTTCCCGATCCGACCGATCCAAGCACCGTTACTCCGGCACCTCCGAGTTCTTAGCACACGTTCAGCTCGATGACGATCCTCGGGCTCCGATCCAGCAAAGCGTCGAGGAAGAGTTCCGTCAGCACAACGGCATGGTGACGATCTTGATGTACTACCGACGCAGGGCTTCGCCTAAGCACTACAACGGTATGATCGAGGTGGAATTTGGTGGCAGGGGGCACCGCACACGGCTAAGGAACGATCTCAAGGATCAACTTGTGTGTGTTGGGGTGTCCCCTGCCCCCGTATATAAAGGTTGGAGGGAGGGGGCTGGCCGGCCAAAGAGAGGGAGGCGCAGGAGGAGTCCTACTCCTACCGGGAGTAGGACTCCCCCCTCCAATCCTAGTCCAACTAGGAATCCTTTAAAGGGGAGAGAGAGAGAGAGAGGTGGCCGGCCCCTCTCCTAGTCCTAATAGGACTAGGGAGAGGGGGGGAGTCGCAGCCCTATGTGGGCTGCCCTCTCACCTTTCCACTAAGGCCCATGTTGGCCCGTTTGGCTCCCGGGGGGTTCCGGTAACCCTCCCGGTAATCCGGTAAAATCCCGATTTCACCCGGAACACTTCCGATGTCCAAACATAGGCTTCCAATATATCAATCTTTACGTCTCGACCATTTCGAGACTCCTCGTCATGTCCGTGATCTCATCCGGGACTCCGAACAACCTTCAGTACATCAAAATGCATAAACTCATAATAACTGTCATCGTAACGTTAAGCGTGCGGACCCTACGGTTCGAGAACAATGTAGACATGACCGAGACACGTCTCCGGTCAATAACCAATAGCGGGACCTGGATGCCCATATTGGATCCTACATATTCTACGAAGATCTTTATCGGTCAGACCGCATAACAACATACGTTGTTCCCTTTGTCATCGGTATACTACTTGCCCGAGATTCGATCGTCGGTATCCAATACCTAGTTCAATCTCGTTACTGGCAAGTCTCTTTACTCGTTCCGTAATACATCATATCATAACTAACATCTTAGTTATTATGCTTGCAAGGCTTATGTGATGTATATTACCGAGAGGGCCCAGAGATACCTCTCCGACAATCGGAGTGACAAACCCTAATCTCGAAATACGCCAACCCAACATCTACCATTGGAGACACCTGTAGTACTCCTTTATAATCACCCAGTTACGTTGTGACGTTTGATAGTACCCAAAGTGTTCCTCCGGTAAACGGGAATTGCATAATCTCATAGTTATAGGAACATGTATAAGTCATGAAGAAAGCAATAGCAACATACTAAACGATCGGGTGCTAAGCTAATGGAATGGGTCATGTCAATCAGATCATTCAACTAATGATGTGACCTCGTTAATCAAATAACAACTCTTTGTTCATGGTTAGGAAACATAACCATCGTTGATTAACGAGCTAGTCAAGTAGAGGCATACTGGTGACACTCTGTTGGTCTATGTATTCACACATGTATTATGTTTCCGGTTAATACAATTCTAGCATGAATAATAAACATTTATCATGATATAAGGAAATAAATAATAACTTTATTATTGCCTCTAGGGCATATTTCCTTCAATTGGGTCCAATGAAAATCTTTTGTGACAATACTGGTGCAATTGCCTTGGCAAAGGAATCCAGATTTCACAAGAGAACCAAGCACATCAAGAGACGCTTCAATTCCATCCGGGATCTAGTCCAGGTGGGAGACATAGAGATTTGCAAGATACATACGGATCTGAATGTTGCAGACCCGTTGACTAAGCCTCTTCCACGAGCAAAACATGATCAGCACCAAGGCTCCATGGGTGTTAGAATCATTACTGTGTAATCTAGATTATTGACTCTAGTGCAAGTGGGAGACTGAAGGAAATATGCCCTAGAGGCAATAATAAAGTTATTATTTATTTCCTTATATCATGATAAATGTTTATTATTCATGCTAGAATTGTATTAACTAGAAACATAATACATGTGTGAATACATAGACAAACTTAGTGTCACTAGTATGCCTCTACTTGACTAGCTCGTTAATCAAAGATGGTTATGTTTCCTAACCATGAACAAAGTGTTGCTATTTGATTAACGAGGTCACATCATTAGTTGAATGATCTTATTGACATGACCCATTCCATTAGCTTAGCACCCGATCGTTTAGTATGTTGTTATTGCTTTCTTCATGACTTATACATGTTCCTATGACTATGAGATTATGCAACTCCCGTTTACCGGAGGAACACTTTGTGTGCTACCAAACGTCACAACGTAACTGGGTGATTATAAAGGAGCTCTACAAGTGTCTCCAAAGGTAGATGTTGGGTTGGCGTATTTCGAGATTAGGATTTGTCACTCCGATTGCCGGAGAGGTATCTCTGGGCCCTCTCGGTAATGCACATTACATAAGCCTTGCAAGCATTGCAACTAATGAGTTAGTTGTGGGATGATGTATTACAGAACGAGTAAAGAGACTTGCCGGTAACGAGATTGAACTAGGTATTGGATACCGACGATCGAATCTCGGGCAAGTAACATACCGATGACAAAGGGAACAACGTATGTTGTTATGCGGTCTGACCGATAAAGATCTTCGTAGAATATGTAGGAGCCAATATGGGCATCCAGGTCCCGCTATTGGTTATTGACCGGAGATTTGTCTCAGTCATGTCTACATTGTTCTCGAACCGTAGGGTCCGCACGCTTAACGTTACGATGACAGTTATTATGAGTTTATGCATTTTGATGTACCAAAGTTAGTTTGGAGTCCCGAATGTGATCACGAACATGACGAGGAGTCTCGAAATGGTCGAGACATAAATATTGATATATTGGATGACTATATTCGGACACCGGAAGGGTTCCGGAGAAGTATCGGATAAAACCGGAGCACCGGGGGTTACCGGAACCCCCCGGGGGGTTAATGGGCCTCATGGGCCTAATGTGGAGAAGAGGAAGGGGCTGCCAGGGCAGGCCACGCGCCCCCTCTCCCCCTAGTCCGAATTGGACAAGGAGGGAGGGGCGGCGCCCCCCTTTCCTATTCTCCCTCCACCTCTTCTAGTTGGACAAGGTTTGGGGGGGAGTCCTACTCCCGGTAGGAGTAGGACTCCTCCTGCGCGCCACCATAGGGCCGGCCGCACCCCCCCTTGGATCCTTTATATACGGGGGCAGGGGGCACCTCTAAACACACAAGTTGATCCACGTGATCGTCCCTTAGCCGTGTGCGGTGCCCCCTGCCACCATATTCCACCTCGATCATATCGTTGTAGTGCTTAGGCGAAGCCCTGCGTCCGTAGAACATCATCATCGTCACCACGTCGTTGTGCTGACGGAACTCATCCCCGAAGCTTTGCTGGATCGGAGCCCGGGGAGCGTCATCGAGCTGTACGTGTGCTAAGAACTCGGAGGTGCCGGAGTAACGGTGCTTGGATCGGTCGGATCGGGAAGACGTACGACTACTTCCTCTACGTTGCGTCAACGCTTCCGTTGCAGTCTACGAAGGGTACGTAGACAACACTCTCCTCTCTCGTTGCTATGCATCACCATGATCTTGCGTGTGCGTAGGAATTTTTTTTGAAATTACTGCGTTCTCCAACAGTGTGTTGAACGCGGAGGTGCCGTCCGTTCGGCGCTTGGTCATCGGTGATTTGAATCACGGCGAGTACGACTCCGTCATCCACGTTCTAGTGAACGCTTCCGCTCGCGATCTACAAAGGTATGTAGATGCATCCGATCACTCGTTACTAGATGAACTCATAGATGGATCTTGGTGAAACCGTAGGAAATTTTTTGTTTTCTGCAACGTTCCCCAACAAGGACGGGGTAGACCGAATTTGACATGGGAGGAGTCCGTTAAGAGAGACCTGAAGGATTGGAGTATCACTAGAGAGTTAGTTATGGACAGGGGCGCGTGGAAGTTTGCTATCCATGTGCCAGAGCCATGAGTTGGTTGCGAGATCTTACGGGTTTTATCTCTAGCCTACCCCAACTTGTTTGGGACTAAAGGCTTTGTTGTTGTTATTGTAGACAGTTTGAAACTCTAAACTCTCTCTCTCCTCTTCTCATCACTCCCATGCTCTCTCTCTCAACACCCGTCGTGTTGTGTACTCCCTCCCCATCGTCCCATCACCACAGCATGCTATATCCTGTTTTGCGCCGCCCACCTCTTCTCTAACTATAACACTTTCTGACCACGCCGACTCCAAGCAAGCTCACATCGCAGAACATGGCTGGCACACTGAGGTTGTGGCGGTTATGGAACCTCCCACGCACCAGACTACAAGTTGAGGTCATCTTTCTCGAGGGCGTATCAGGTGGGTGCTCCCACCCTTGCAGTGCACCCGATACACGGAACCCTAAAACATCCTCATAAAATCTGTAGAAAATCCTTTGTAGCTACGATTCACATCAGATTTGTCTCTGTTTCCATAATTGGAATCAAACTACAATGTGAAATTTGGTGCCATGATAGACCTTGCAACGGTGGAGCCAGGGGGACCAGCAGGGGCCACGGCTCCCCAAAATATTCATAAATTTTCTGAAGACCCTGGATTATTGGTGTACAAAGCTATGTGGCCTCTCCTATATCCCTCTCTCGAACAGAGCTTTTTGTAATAGAGTAGCCACAAAAGATCCAGCTGAGTAGTACTAGTAGCCTGTTTGACTTTAGCTTCTATTGCTTCAGACACACACGCACACTATCCACCGCTTGTTTATTTTGTATCCTATTCATGCGGCTTTTCTTCTCCCATTATTTTATACACTTCCAAGACAATGTAGGACGAGGCAAAATACAAAGGGGGAGACAAAAATACACAAGGAGAACGCAAATTTTGTTGTTCTAATTTGCAAATATTTTTTGGTTACTTCGTTTTCAAAATATATAAATAGACTTAGGCTGACATTTTACCGACGTAGCACCCTACAAAAATCAATTGTTGTTGGATTAAATATGACGAAATGTCTATGAACATTGATAATTGTTTGTTCATTGCTATCTAATTACGCATTTTGCAGCTCAAAATTTTTTATGCATTTTGCTTGCATGCTATCTATGTGATATGTCTATGTTATCAGCATTTTATTAATAATAATCGCACATATTTTGATATATTGATCGTCAATTTCTATATTATTTTTTTAGAAAAATCCTATATATTCAATACACCATGTTGTGTTTTAGAATTTTCTCAATGTTCGGCCTCCCTTGTGTATAATTCCTAGCTCCGCCGTTGAGACCTTGTGTCTATGTGGGGATTATATTGTCATCTTTCCATGACTTCTGCAGGAGGCACTTAGAGTTTGTTGTGCTGGGAGCACCCATTTATGTGGTGGTTGCCTCCAGTCCAGTGAACGCCTCGCCACCCCAATCTCTGAATACAGTGAATCCCCGTTGATTTTGATTCCCTCTGTATAGGCGATCCTTGCCTCCCGCGTTTATAGAGGAAAACCATGATTGTGATACTACTGCGGGGATGCCCACCGTTGCCCACCGCATGTGCTTGTCTGGTGAAATCCTTATTCCATTTATCCAGTCTCCCCTCACTGTCACCACATTACGGGTGTGCAAGAGCTAACTCCCATCAAGCTCGGCCGTGGTAAGAAAAGAAAGAGAAGTGCGGGTGTGTGAGAAGAGAGAAAGAGGAAGGACAATGTTGTCTCTTTTGTGTGTTTTTTTTTTTTTGATGAAAAGGCAGGGCCACTGCTTTTCATTGCATATAGACGGAAAAAAAAAGGATTACAAAGAAAGATCGGATAGGAGGAGGGGATATTGTTTGTAGGAATAATTACAGTTCAGAACATTAGTCTGGTTCTAGAGGTCTCTCTACTAGTGCCAAGACTCGTCGCCAGCCAGCATCCACCCAGTCTTTAGCCTCTATCTGAATTTTTTTTGAACAGCCGTGTAGAGGTACAGGACGTGTTTCTGAATATTCTTTCATTTCTCTCCTTCCATAGCATCCGCCAGACAAGAGCCATCACAGATCTCCAAGACTTCGCCGTCTCCATGTGCATACCCGTGGAAGAACGTTGCCACCAGCCCGTCATGTCCTCATTGCCACTGTTACAAAGTCGCTGGGGGAGACCCAATTTACTGATGGTTAAGTGCCAAATTTTCTTGGCGAAGGGGCATATCGATAAGAGATGGGAGGCACTTTCAGTTTGGTCCGGTCAAATCGCATTGACTTGATGGCAATAGATGAGATCCTTGTGCATCCAGACAACCATGGGGTCTAAAATGTTCAGGATTGTGAAGTTACAAGACCTGAATTAAAGGTTCTGATGTTCGGAACCATTTTGGTCCAAGCAACATATTCAGGGTTTAAAGTGGATGTTATCGTCGAAATGTATATTGTGGTGCAAGTAAATACACCTCTCTAAAATCCAAAATAACGTGTTGGCATAGTATGATTTAGGGGTAGACATAAAAACCGACGAACTGAAGACTGAACCGATACCGAAACCCAAAAAAACGAATTTTCGGTTTTTGTCACTGCTACAGTAAATTTCGGTTTTCAATTATACTAACCGAATTTAATTCGGACTGTTCGGTGTTACACCGATAACCGGAACAGAAACCGAAGTAACGTGATCGAACACGGGAAATCCCAGCGCCCTGATCGCTATGAACCTTGAGTACTTCGCGTGGTCGCATGTGCGAGTCATGGACGGCCTTGTACCTCCCCTGGGCCTTCCACGTACATGCAACTATCCAATAGGCCCACTTTTTTGCACAATAGTTTCTCTCTGTCAGAACACTAGCTATCCAAGACTTCACTGGATTTATCCCACCTCGGCTATCTAGACGGGATGACACAGTGAGCTTAGCTACTTACGAAGACAGGGTACGATGGGTACAACGCACAAAACAGTTAGCCTGCGCCAGCCGCCAAGGAAACACTTTTTTTTGAGCAACTAGACTTTATTTCTCAAATGACGGTCATATCGTTTACAAGGAGATGAGAAATAAAATCAGGGATAACACCATCCCAAGCACCCGGGGATCTATAGGAATGTTTTGCTAACATATCAGCCACCTGGTTCGCTTCTCTGTAACAATGATTGAATGTTATCTTTGAGACATCTAGCGATAATTGTTTGCATTCGGCCAGCACTGCAGCATCTGGTCCCAGGTAATCATCCGACGATTGTACTGATTCAATAGCAAAAGAGCAATCAGAATCTATCTCTGCCATGCTGCATCCCATGCTTGAGAGGAGATACAAGCCATTCCTTATCGCCAACAATTCAGCAGCGTCCACGTCCCTGACGTGCGGGAAGAACCACGATGCGGCGGCAATAAAATCACCACGATCATCCCGAAGCATTGCACCACTAGACCCTGACAATGTCTCCGCGTGGAATGATGCGTCCACATTAACCTTCACCATCCCATGACAGGGTTTCTTCCACATTTGTGCGTTGGTCCTTGCTGGTACTTTTGGTGCCAAAGATCTGATATAGTTTGTAGCCGAACTCTAATTGACATTGCCGTTTTTTCCGGGCTCTGAATCTGCACTCCTTTCACTAATTGGCGGCGCTGCCACCATGAGAACCAAGCCGCTACAGTTGACAGTTCTACTGCAGGGATACCATCTACAGAGTAGTTTTGTTTAATCAGAATTTCCATATTAATAGAGCCGGACCTGTCTTCAGCTACTGATCGTTGGACTGTATCCAAGAGTCCGAGCTTCGTCCACACTTCCTTCACACCCCGGCATGCGAACAATGTGTGTTGTATATCCTCAGTTCCGATAGAGCACCTGGGGCATTGGGGCGACAGGGGAATGTGCCGGCTAGCAAGAATCCCATAACATGGTAGTACTCCATGTAGTACTTTCCACGCAAAGTGTTTTACCTTCCCCGGTACCTTTAGCTTCCATGCCTCTTTCCATATATTGTTGATTTGAGCATTTCCCTGCCCATCAGTTCTCGTCAGACGTGGACCAAGTTGGTGTTCTAACTCCCTGTAATATGCCGAGCGTACTAAAAAGGTGCCGGTCCTTGTGTAGTTCCATGCGACAAAGTCCTCGGTCATGTGCGGGTTTAACAAAATTTGTAGTATTCTCTGCACATCAACAGGAGAGAAACAATCTCTGAGAAGCACCTCGTCCCACATTCCAGTGTGAGGATCAATTAGTTCTTCTACTTTTGACAACATCATTGTCCCTCTTGGTGTGATTACTTTCCGAGTTACACTGGTTGGAATCCAGGGGTCCTGCCAAATATTGATTTGAGACCCCAAGCCAACCCTCCAAATGCAACCCCTCTGGAAAGTTTGAATGCCAGCGACAATGCTTTGCCAAGTATATGAAGATCCCTTTTTCGGTCCAGCCTTCCATAAATTACCATCTGGATAATACTTAGCACTGAGAACTTGCGCACACAAAGAATCTGGGTTCTGGAGAAGTCGCCAACACTGTTTTGCTAACATAGCAAGGCTAAAACTGTGAAGGTCTCTAAACCCTAATCCCCCTTTCTTCTTCGGCACACACAACTTCCACCATGCGAACCAATGCATTTTCTTCTGGTCTTCACTATCACCCCACCAAAAACCAGCTATCTCGTCTGTAATTGCCTTGCAAATATTCTTTGGTAACTTGAAAACAGACATAGCATACGAAGGTATTGCTTGGGCTACGGATTTAACTAATATTTCCTTACCTTGCATTGATAGAGTTTTCTCCTTCCACCCCTTCAATCGTTGACAGACTCTATCAATCAAGTGTTGAAAGCAATCAGATCTGTCCACCCCAACCATGGTTGGTAAGCCCAAGTAAGTATCAGAAAGAGCTTCATTCTCAATATTTAACTCTATACAACAATTCTCCCTTGTGATCAGATTGGTATTGGGGCTGAAAATATGCTCGACTTTGCATTGCTCACAACCTGTCCTGAACTAGAACAGTATGCCAAGGAAACACTTAAAGCGGTGTTGTTTTGAGTTTATTCTTTCTACTGTTAATTCAGTGCATGCTGAAAAAAATTGTTTTCTGTGCATGGTCCCCAGTTCGGTTAAAACTGAAAACCGAACCGAAAAAACGGTTAACCAAACTTTCGGTTAGTTGAATTTTTGTGTCTATTTCGGTTTTCACTTTGACTAACCAAATTTGTTAAAAAACCGAACAGTAGAAACCGAATTTTCGGTTTCTACCGAACGCCCAGGCCTAGTATGATTAGAACAGCATAATCTGAAGCTAACCTTGACAAGTTGACGATAATCGATCTGAATTCCAAAGCAGTACAAGGCAAGCACATTATATTTTCAAACCATAACTATCTTCAGCGAAAATAAGTAATATTACAATGGTTGTCGTAGTATTAAACACTGAAACTGATATTAGGTGCAATATTATTAAATAAATATTCACTCCCTACACTCAAAACATATACGTCTATGAATATAATACCAACGCAATATATTCTAGTGCTTAAACTGATACTGTGTACTCGTTGCAACATATATTTGTAAAAATTCTAGTACCTCACTAATGAATGAGAAGACACTGGTATTATGAATATCCTGATATCCGTGAACGCAAGGTTAACATATCCATTCAGATGAAGAAATATGTTCAGTCATAAGAAAGAGAAGGAATGGAATAGCAAACCAAATATATCATGGAAACTATGCAATTACAAAATTTTCTTCCATGCATAGTTTCCTTACCTGCCATGAGATTGTACTATATCTGTAAGAGATGCTCCCAGAGATGCAAGTTCAAATCCAATCGAGCATGCCCGTGGAATACTCAAGTACAACTTCGAATAATTTTCATAGCCTTCATAAATTGAAAATTACTCTTATCCAAGACCCTATACATGTTATGTCTAGCTATTTTAAAAAAAAATAATACATTTTTTAATTAATTTTCATAAATATTACGCTGGATAAAAAAATTTCAAAAATAATACACCGTCGGCCCGCTGCAGGCCGACTGGGCCTAGTCGGCCCACAGTAGGCCGATTGGATTCCAGTCGGCCTACAGCTGGCCGACTGGCCCCTGTCGGCCCACTGTGGGCTGATTGCGTCCTAATTGGCTCGCTGTGGGCTAATTGTTTTTGCAAAAAAGTAGGCATAAAAAATATATGTTTTAAAAAAATTTAATCATGTAATTAAAAAATGTTAAACATGTATTAAAAAATGTTCCTGATGTATACAAAAAATGTACAATATATATGGAAAAAAGTTGACAGAAAAAATATGTTTTAAAAAGTGTTAAGCATGTATCTAAAAATTGTTAAATCTGTGTATAAAATGTTCCTTATTTATACAAAAAATATAGAATGTGTATGAAAAAAAGTTGACACCAAAAAAATATGTTTGAAAAAAATGTTCCAGTTCCATACAAAAAGAGCAACCAATCATACTTAGGTCTGTGATGCTCCCATACCGGATCCGGAGCTGGAACATTTTTTTATAGACGTTTAACCTTTCATTCCAATACATGAAACATTTTTGTCTACTCGTTGAACATTTTTTCAAATAGATGATTAACATTTTTTTCAAACATATTTTTTTGGTGTCAACTTTTTTCCATACACATTCTATATTTTTTGTATAGATAAGGAACATTTTTTCAAATACAATTAACATTTTTTTCAAACATATTTTTTTGGTGTCAACTTTTTTTCATACACATTCTATATTTTTTGTATAGATAAGGAACATTTTTTATACACACATTTAACAATTTTTAAATACATGATTAGCACTTTTTAAAACATATTTTTTAGTCAACTTTTTTACATATATATTGTACATTTTTGTATACATCAGGAACATTTTTTTTATACATGTTTAACATTTTTAATTACATGATTAACATTTTTTTAAACATATATTTTTTATGCCTACTTTTTTTGCAAAAACAATTAGCCCACAGCGAGCCAATTAGCTCCGGCCGGCCCACAGTGGGCCGACAGGACCCAATCAGCCCACGGTGGGCCGACAGGGCCAGTCGGCCAGCTGTAGGCCGACTGGAATCCAATCGGCCTGCTGTGGGCCGACTAGGCCCAGTCGGCCTGCAGCGGGCCGACGGTGTATTATTTTTGAAAAAAATTTACCCAGCGTAATATTTATGAAAATTAATAAAAAAAGGTATTATTTAAAAAAAATAGCTTATGTCTACCTCCATAGTTATCATACACTTCTGTACTGACAATAGGAAATGTCTTCACTTTAAATGAATTGGTCCAGTAAGCAAAAGGGACAAAAATGTACATGAATAAGATAAACCCAACCATTGTGTTGACAATGACAAAGAAAGGGAACATTAGAGGACTGCCAGTGAAGCCGCTAACTGTCGACCAATCAAGGCCAAACGAGCCAATCCCCAAACCATTATAACCAGAGGCAATTTGCTGAGCAGTGATAGACCTTTTCCAAATCCAGCAAACAAATGACAATGCACTAACAGAAGGGGAGAAGTAACCCGGAATGGTATAGTATGAAAAAGTAATGACAAAGACCAAGAAGAAAAATTTATTTCTTGGTAGTGTTGCCTTTGATCTTTCCTCCTTCTCATGAAATGCCAACATTACAAATGTACAGTTGACATGAGCATGTTATCAGAATAGAGTAAAGGCTCAAATAGTTATATGCACAACTGGGCTCAAATGCTAGGACAAACCTGTACATTGTTACCATGGGTAAGATTCCAGGCCACCACATCTCTGAGCGGTTCACAAAGAACTTCATGAAGAAGCCAATAAATCCATATGAAATATTCCGTGATCAATTACGAAAATTTATGGCGAAAGTTCCCATATAAAATATTCTTGTATTAAATCAAACATTAACCAAGTAAATACATTTTTTGTGACCATTTCTGCGAACATATGCATCTATTGTGATTATTCCATATGTTTAACGTTTGTGATAACTGAACAAATGAAGAAAACGGTACTATGTCTTTCAGATTGATTCAGAAAATTGGGAGAAGATCTGGTGCTTACACTTGTCGTGAATAGAAGCAAAAAAACTGCAACTGGGTAAATAGATCTTCTGAAATAGGCCTTTGTGGCTGCCAAAATATCTATTGCAGGAGAAGCCCCTAAAACCATTATTAGCGATCATGCAACACGGTATATGTTCCGTTAATTAGACTGAATGGGCCAGGGTTCAGTGAGAACACAATTTTGGTTCCAGGAACCCTCACAACTTTGGCTGGAAGAACAGCAGCCATGGGTTTGCCTAGAGAGTAGCACAACATAATAATTGAAAATTCCGGAATATTAACCGGGTTTTGTCTGAAAGTGGTAAGCATGGTGATGAATGAGAGGATGATGCATCCTGTGATCCCAAGGATCCATACTCTGCACGTAAGTGCAGGAAGTGTTGGATCATCAGTTGTAGGAACAGCCAGCCGCACTTGCTTGATCTGAGATTCACCTTCAAGAGCAAAAGATGACGCAGTAAAAATATTAGACATGAACAACGAGGCAGGCATTGACACAAAACATATGACTTCAACTATGCTTAGCATGATTATGACAATGAACCGGCATGAGATGAAGTAATTGCACGAGGCACCCCTCAGAGTACAAAAGCAAGTAGATTTAACATAAAGTAATCATTGGGTACATTTCCTTGCACTGGAAACATTGATACAAATCAGCGTTCAAGAAAGTATTTTTAAGTGACGCTTAAGCGCTGAGCGATGGCAAAACGCTTTGCTTTGGCCCTAAGTGGTAGATTAAGCGCGCGCATGCGCGCGCGGGGTGGGGGGGGGGGGTCAATTTGGCCAGAAGTTGGTTGTTTTTGAACTGCTTTTGCTTGGTTGCTTGCGCAATAATGGCAATATGCCTTTTATCTTATTATTAGGTTTGTTCAGGAACTATTTCCTTAAGATTCTGGCCACATGATATTAGGCTATGTCTATTTAAACTGAGCAGCATTTTAGTTGTTATTTTGCTTGCTGTGTGAACTTGATGTGTATTTTACTATGGTCTGAACTGCATTTTAGATGCTATTTCAATTACCTATGTGTTATGTTTCCTATTTTCCTGTGCATATTATTCAAAAACAGCCAAAGTCTGGCCAATTTTAAAAAAGAAACGCTTAAGGGCGCAGCCCATTGACACAAATGTTGTTAAAAGCAGCAAAAGACCCCCAAAAAAGGGTAATGATAAATGGCGAACTTTCCCTAGGAAGGAACTCCCAACAAACGCCCTCGCAGCCGTTTGATCGAGATCGATCAAATGATAGCAGTTTTCTAAAAAATTGCCTTCTCTAGGAAGGAATTGCCATGCTAGTCTGAAGAAATTGCCATCCCTTACAACTAAAATTGCCAAAGAAAACGTGTGCCACACCCCTAGCGAACATTCGCCAGAGAAAAGGGTCCCAAAAACTGTCAGCAAAGGCAAACCAAGAAATATATAACAAAATTTTCATACACTCAGTAGCCAACAATGACCAAGCCTCACCACCATGCCCTTGAAGATCAACACTATGAGAATAGAAGCTACGTTGTGAAGACGACAAAGGATAAGAAGAAATACAGATCACATAATCGTCGCTGGATGTATCCACTTATATAAGACTAAATTAAGGATCTATCCGAGGAATCGATTGGCAGATGGATTAAAGGTTTGCTGGAGCCATTGTGCCAACGTGTAGACCAGCTCTAGGCACCAAATGAATTCGAATGATGTGCTTCCTCCAAAACCATTGAATGGAAAGGGTGGGAACTGGGAAGAAGGCCTTCCACTGCCACGGTTCTAACAACAGTGATCGGGATGGATAGGGACGATGCAGTCGATGCCCAATGTCCTCCACATGAGTAACACATCAATAAAAGGCTCAGTTTTGGAGTCAAACGCGAATCTTGAACTCTGAGTCCCTCAAATGTCTACCCTGAACCTAAGCTTCATGGTCATTTATCCACCTGTGACCTATCCTTCGTGTTTAGGTGTCTAGAAACACTAGCATCATGCTCATCTCATTCTTCCCTCATCTTTCATTTCTCTCTCATTCCTCGTCCACCCCTACAATGAAACAACTTGGTGTGCAAATCCTACAGGCAACCTATAACTTTGACGAAGTGACAACTGCCACTTCGTTTGCTCCATAGAATTAAATTAGATTGATTCACTTGGTTCAAATCATAGTTTAATAGGATTTGTATTCGACTCATCTCGATTTCAGTTTCTTTTTGGTTGACGTACGGAATTGGACATGAACCAATCAGAAAAAAAAAAGACCAACTCAATACTGAACCGATGGACAGGAGAATAGGCACGAACAAGAACCGAAAAGGCAGCACCGAACATTCACCTATGTGGTCGCTGGGCAAGACGAGGAGACCTTGTGCACGAGAAGGGGCTGAACCAAGGTGGTCATGGAGGCGGTGGCCGGGCCGGTCGACGGCGGGGCCACGGATGGCGGCAGCCCTGGTGGACGGCGCCGATGGCGGAGGCCGCAGCGCATAGCGCGACGGATGGTGATGCGGCCGCAATCCAGATCATGGCCCATCCCCCCATTATCGTTTCCTCTTAGGGCATGTACAACAGTGTCCAGTCAGCTATCTGAAAAGGGTGACAACTAAGATTTTAGATGATGTGGAGGAGAGAATAAAGAAAGAGAAACAACCCGACTGTAGAATAACCAACGATCTGCGGTCTTTAAAATCCGGTGGATATAGATGGCCTTCTACCGTTGTATGGGGTGCCGTCTGCAAAGTTGTTTGTAACTGCCTCCTTTGTCTCTGGATTAGTCTTCCACTCATCAATATTTGAGAGCGCTATAGACAGTAAAATAAATGGTCTAATGTATAGGGTGTCTTAACCTCTGTCTATACGTGATGTGGAGCATCGTTACAGACAACGAGTTGTCTGAACTAATGTACATGCCCTTAGGTCTCGAACTAATGGCCCCAGCAAAGGCGGTAGTTGAGCGGAGAGGCTGTGCCTCGACGCGGGAGCCACGGAAGGTAAGGGCATGTATTCCCTCTGTTTCTTTTTAGTCTGCATTTTGGTCAAAATCAAACTTTATAAAATTTAACCAATTTTGTTAGAAAAAATATTGACATCTACAATACTAAAGCTTTATAATATGAAAATTAATTTCATGATGCATCTAACAATATTGATTTTATATTGTGAATCTTGATAATTTTTCTATGAACTTAGTTAAAGTAGACAAAGTTTAACTTTGATCAAATCTTACATGCAGACTAAAAAACGGAGGGAGTACAACAGCATCCAGTCAGCCGTCTATAAAGCATGCCACGTGAGATTTTTTTATTAGGTGGAAAAAAGAGAATAAGAAGAGAAAATGGGGGTGTTTATAATTTGACAAACGGTCTAATCTCAAAAAGATTGCTACTTAGGCCTTGTTTGGTAGCAAGGGGAGAAAGCCCAGGGCCACAAGCCTCTAGGGGTTATTTTCACCTGCAGATGGGATTCCCTACTATCGTGGGGGGTAATTTTTATCACAGCCGCCGAGGAAACGAAAATTAGATGTGAAGCGCTGGAGGGGCTTGTCGCTTCCAGCCCCATCGCCACTTTTAGCGAGAGCGAGCGCGGGTTTCCTCCCCGACCTCTCGAGGCGTGGAAGCCTTTCCCAGGGAACGAGCGTGGAAGGGGCGGGGCTGCCCCAATCTCGCGGGCAACCAAATGCAGAGGTGGGCTCTCCGAGGCTGATTGAGCCCGTGGTTTCTCCACCCAGGGAATAGGCAGGGATTCCAGGAGGATCCCCTGTAACCAAATGAGCCCTTACTGATAGGCGTTTTCCTGTTGTACGCTTAGGCCGGCGCTAATATGTTGTTTCTCCACCCAACAGTCGTATCCGTGGTGCCCAGATCACTTTCATATCCTAATTTCGTGGGTGCTATAGATGGAAAATAGACGACCTATTCTAAGGATATTTTTACTAGTACTGCCTACAGTTGACGTGGATGATTGTCACAGACTCCAAAGTGTCTCAACTAATGTACATGCCCTAAAGGAGAGAAAACGGGAAGGAAATGATTTCAGGAAGTTATTTTTCTATGAAGAGCCGGGTCGAGTCACCGGAAACTTGGGGCATGCACCTCCACAGCCGCAGCCGTCCGATTGCGTGCAAAGTGAATAGATCTCACACGAAAGCATAAACAAGTTATAAGTTTTAGCTTTTGAAAATTACAATTTTATTGGTTACAGACTCTGAAACTTACTATTTTGTTTGTCGTTCATACCAAGTTTCAGAAATTGTTGGTTGCAAATTTGAAACTGGCGTTTTTGTCGGCTGCTCGTATCAAATTTTAAAAGTTTAAACTTAACAAAGTTTTTAAAAAATTGTTAAAACGTATTCAAAATGGATCTCAATTGAAAGCTGTCATCACCAGAAACACAAATATGCAAACAAAATAAATTTTGAATTTTTGTTTAAAAGATATGAAAGATTAAAAACCAAAAGCTAAGAAAAGGGGGATGTGTGCCACCTACGGGCTACAAATCCCCATCTCAAATTAGCTCTGAAGAAAACAAAAACCTCATGAAATCCTCTGTTTTTCTGTCTCGCACATGCCGATGAAGTATCGAAGACGTCAACACTAGAGTTGTGATGCCGCTAAACTAAAAAAGTAAGATCCATATAGCCAGCTAGAAAGACACCAAACTCTATGAATAAGGGTTAGAGATGTAGATTTAGAAGGATACACAACCCGAAAGAGAATGAAATTGTGCGGAATGACGCACCCATTAAGGGAGCAAAAGAAGATGGCCAACCTTTACTTGGAGCTCATTTCGACGCCATTGTTGCCACCCAACACTGCCTTCTAGGAGACTAAAATGTGCGCCAGACCCAAGATCCATGGCGCGCGCACACGAGCTCTAAGATCCTCTCTGGTGAGGAAGGTGACCACCATATCAAGAGAGAGTGTGTGTGTGTGTGTGTGGCACACTTTCTCGTTCGTTGTCGCTAAAAGTGTTGCCGAAGCCACACCACAACCAACCCAAACTTGACTGGCTGAGACCTAAGCCTAGAATACACATGGTCCAAATGTGAGGACCCACGTGCCCCAACTCACTGACGATCGTGAGACCGCCGAGAGAAGGGAAGTCGCCAGATAACATCACCAAAGGGAGAATGTGCCTCTCTCTCTAGATACCTTGCTACTTTGATTCTAGGGCCTCTTTGGATTGGAGGAAATTAAAACATAGGCATAAGAAAAACACGGGATTGAGATGCCACGCGATGTGAATTTTCTACAGAATTTCAGAACACGTAAATTTTTTAAGAGATGGCTTTGGATGACGCACAGGAAAACACATGAATTTTAGAGGGTTCGTAAGATAAAGTAGAGAGATATAGAGTGCAAAAGAGCAGCAAATCATGTTGAGATTCCTCATGTTGAGACTTCTAAAAAATTGGATGTCTGACCTCATGTTGAGATTCCTATAACACAAAGGGCTTTCTTAGGAAAAGGTACTATAGGTTATAAGCCTCCAAAATTCCTATGAATTTCCTTCAATCTGATGTGGGTCTTAACTAAATAAATAAGTAAATATACAGTAGAGAAAGAATGAAAAACTATATGCCTTGCCCCTTCACCTAATGCCCATGGTTTATTTAGATTTTGTAGGAGGAATTGGGCACCATAAATTGCAGGCTTTAGGTCTCAAGGATGTGAAAATACGATACCGAATCCATGAGCACAAATGAAGACTACGATCAAGTAGTACTCATATGAACATAATAATCGAATGATTAAACCCTCATAATAACGATTTGTGTGCATCTGCAGATGCAAGGAGATGCCCTTTTATAAGGTGAAAAACAGGGAAATGATTGAATGGACTACATCTAAACCAAAATTAGAGTGAATAGGAAAAAACACGAAGTCATATTACCATTGATATGCATCTCCCTCTCTTTGCCAAATAAGAGTCTCACAGAGAACCAAGAGGAAAATACTAACAAAAGTGAGCAAATGAAGGAACAGTTGAACCCACTATAAAGATAAAGAGGACAGAGATTGGTATGGGTATGGAGGGGTTCACTGGAGCTATTCTATTATATTTCTGCATGCCCGTATGTGGGCAGGTGCTGCCGGAGCAGCTGCACAGGGCCCCCATAATCTGGGGGCCCCAATTTTTTTTGAGACACGCCCCAATTTTTGTTAATTGTTTTTGAGCTAATCAGGTATTAATAAGAGACTAAGCAAATCATGGCCCAACTTGCTGATGTGAGCCCACAACCCAGTCATGTCACGTCTCACTTTCACGGGACTCGAAGCAGTATGCAGTCCTTCGTCTCCTCGGCTCCTCCCTCGATTCTTAGTGGATTCACATTTTTTGGGAAACATAGCCATTGATGGCAAGAAACTGCTGGTTCATTAGGCTACTGTGGTGACTGCTACCTCATACTTTCTTTTCTTTCTCTTCGTTGATGTCGGTGGTGAATCTTGGAGGAAAATCAAGGGCAGGCTCAAAGTCAATGGCATGAAGAAGAAGCCACCAAGTCTCAATTCTTTTGTTCAAAGAAGGCTAGAATTTGTCATAATACTACTAGGAACATGTGCTATTAACTACTAATTTCCTTTTTTCATTGCTGGAGGGCAGGCTCAAGCCTATTAAAGCCTGCCCAGTTCATTCGCCACTGGTTGAGGTGCAGAGCAATCGGAGTCCAATGCACCAGCGTTGCTTGTACATCCCTCAACAATCAACAATGGTAGGTTATTTTCCCTTTTTGTTTTGCATACCACTTTTCTTAAGTTAATTTGCTGCTCTTTCATGAATTTATTCATCAGGCTTGCATTATAATTTTCGGAGATGTCTTCTAGACATAGGCACGATTCTAAGAGTACAAGATACTACATTAATAGTTCAAAGTAATAAAGATTTTATTTTGGCCCTTAAATGGGGCCTAAATTGTGATTTCACACCGGGGCCTGGATTTCTGAGGTCCGGCCCTGTATTTCTGGATGATAAATGTCTACATTTAATTTCATTTCAGTTACTCCCTAGTAACTAAAGATTCAGAGTCAACAAGTGAACAACTCATACATATTTATTGCGTGAATCATTTGCAAACCACTATCCCATCATAAATTTGGCCTTTTCTGAATGAGTTGATGATTGCTGACCACTGTTAACACTGGGCCTAGTGCCACTACCGACGAAACCGGTGTACGCTTCATCACCAAGGAGGGCCGGCCCAGCAAGAGAGCCCATCATCCTTCCACTCGCAACATGGACAACAACTGGGTGTAATCCTATATTAGTCTATCTTGTCATTGTGTTGGGTGGCGAATTGTTAATGGCTGAGGGCGCCATTGGCTTGTAAATCAATCCTTCCCCTGTAATCCAATACATCACAGACTTGAGAGTGAATACGAGATGCCGCCATAGTTTTCCCCTTCCATCTCCAATCCCTAGCTAGATCCTAACAATTGGTACTCAGAGCCAAAAATTCCCCACCCACTTCACGCTGGATCATAGCCACGAGACGCAGTTGGCGGCGGCGGCGACGCGCTGACGGCAGGAGCTCATGGAGCACCTGAGCGCCGAGGGCAAGGTGATCTACGAGACCATAGCCCAGGCAAGCGAGGCGGCCCATCTACGTCACTAGAAGGAGCTCGACGCGCTCATCGTGGCGGCGGTGGGGAGCGTCTTCGATGCTGCGGTGTCACGTTCCGTCGGGGCGGCGGTCGACAAGGCGGTGGAGGCGGCGATGGGGATGGTCGTTAACGATATGCAGGCGTACACCGACAGGGCGGAAGCCGACCTACTCAAGCAAATTCAGGACCTCCGCGCCGCCAAGAGCACAACCTTCCGCTCCAGCGATTTGGAGGGATTCGAGCGTTCGCCGACGGCCACGGCAGAGGCAAATCAGGCAGGATTCAAGGCATCGCTGTCGACCAGAGGACCAGGTTTGAGCACGCAAGCACTGTATGTTCCGCCGACCGCTAGAGGTGTACCTGAATTACTGCGGCCGAGTTCATCATTTTCCAGTCTGTTGCACCACGAGCGGAGGAACAGTTCATCAGGCCATGGGAAACCCCCCTCTGTTGATTTCCCAAAATTTGATGGGGAGAATCCAAAGCTTTGGCAAACGCGGTGTGTGGACTATTTTGCCATGTTTGACACTGATCCGGATCTCTGGATAGTTGTTGCCGCTATGCAATTCGAAGGAGCAGCAGCATGCTGGTTATCGTCAGTTCAACACAAATTTGTTCGATCGTCGTGGGAGGATTTTTGTGCTGCAGTTCTGAATCATTTTGGCCGCAACCAACATCAGTCCCTGGTGCGCAAACTGTACCGGCTGAAATAGACAGGGACAGTGGAAGAGTACATCAACCAATTTTCTGAACTTATGGATCAGTTGACAGCATATGAGCCTGAGCCTGATATGCTGCATTACACCACTTGTTTCATCGATGGTCTGAAAGTCAATGTGAGGATGGTTGTAGCAGTACAGCGGCCAGCGGATTTGGACACAGCTTATTCCATTGCTGTTGTTCAGGAGGAAATGGGGGGCCATGAAGCTGAAACTGTATCCAAGAGGTATACTGCACCTATGTTTCCTCATTCAGACAGGATGGTGCCATCGAAGCATGTCGAAGAGCACAAAACATCAGACAAGTCTAAGACCACCGGTTCAGAGGACAAGTTTGCAACACTTAAAGCATACCGCAGAGCTAAAGGACTTTGTTTCATCTGTGGTGACCGTTGGGGGAGCGACCATAAGTGCAACACTACAGTTCAGCTGCACGTGGTGCAAGAAATGTTGGAATTCTGTGCCTTGGATAGTATGGATTCGGATGATAGTGATATGGATTTAATGGTACTATCAGCTGAAGCACAACAAGTTTAAGGGGGAACTAATGCTATCATATTAGAGTGCCAATTGGGTGGTCATGCAGTGGTGCTTCTGGTGGATTCAGGTAGTTCTCATTCTTTCATCAGTGCTCGGTTGGCTGATCACATTACAGGCTAGCAATTACTGCCTTCACAACAAACTGTCAGGATTGCTGGTGGAGGTACACTTCCTTGTACTCACATCATTCCTGCTTGTGCCTGGTCTGCTGCTGGTCATGAGTTTAAGTGTGACTTTAAGGTGTTACCTCTGCAACATCATGATGGAATTGTGGGAATGGATTGGCTGTCCTCCTTGGGTATTATGCAAGTTAATTGGTTAGAGAAGTGGCTAGCCTTTGATCATCACGGCCGTCTGGTGTTCTTACAAGGCTGTCCTCCAGAAACTTTTAGTTGCACTGTGGTGGAGCTCCATTTAGTTCAGCCAGAGAACATCAAAGAGGATGTCGTAGCCCTTCCGGCACAATTCCAGGAACTATTAGATCAGTACACTGCAGCATTCAAACCACCAACTGGACTTCCCCCTCGGCGCAGTTGTGATCATAGAATACTGTTGATGGAAGGGGCTAGACCTATGAACATTCGACCCTACCGATATTCACCGGAGCTAAAGAGTGAAATTGAAAAACAAGTCCAGGAGATGTTGCAAACTGGGTTCATCGTTCCTAGCTCCAGTCCGTTTGCCTCACCTATTATTATGGTCAATAACGTGGTGGTTGTGTGTGGATTATCGTCATCTTAATTTGTTGACACTCAAGTCCAAATACCCGCTACCAGTGATCGATGAGCTTTTGGATGAGCTCACTGGAGCGTCCTGGTTTTCGAAGTTTGTCGTGGAATTGTCACGTCAGATGTCCTAGCGAAAGGACTTAGTCGTAGGGCCATCGCAACTAGGAAGCTTAAAGGGGTTAATCGGGACAAAGGACACGAGAGGTTTATACTGGTTCGGCCCCTTACGGTGAAGGTAAGGCCTAGTCCAGTTGATGTTGTATTGCTAGGTTTCGGTGACCAAGGAGCGAATCCACTAGCTTGGCTATCGATCTCTTGTTTCTTGTCCTAAGCCTCCGCCAGGTCGTCCCCTTATATACACGGGTTGACGCCTGGCGGCCTACAGAGTCCCGGCCGGCTCATAAAACGTGTCCGGCTCGGTGACTTCTTTTATATGCCTTTCTTTACAAGTCTTTCTTTCCATACGACGATTTACAATATTGGGCCTTAAGCCTCCTCTGGGCTTAGGCCTTCTACAAGTCTTAATAGACTATCACCTTGAATATTACTGGGCTTCTTTTGTAACTCACCATTGGGATTGACCCGACCCCTCCTGGGCGGGTCATACCTGGTAGCTATATCCCCAACATTAGGCCCCAGGTTGACTTGAACTTTGTTATTTGTCAATCTTAAACACTTAGATGAAATCCATTTTCCTTTATCTAAAAAAACTCTGTAACCCGCCATGACGTCATCTTCTAAAAACATGAAAACCTGCTATGACGTTATCTTCAACGGATCTTTTATCTTTTAATGTCTTCCGAGAATTGAGGCATCCGTTTAGCTGGATAATCATTATTTTGGTCTTCCTCAATTTTCGCGCCTGCCTGTTCACTTATCCCCTTATAAATAGGCTTGGCCGGCCCTTCTTCTTTCTTCTTCTTCCTTCCATCTTCTCACTACCTCTCTGCTTCTCGAGCTCCGCCGCTGCCGCAGCACTCACCGTTGCCCTCAACGTCGGCCGCTGCATCACCCTGAGCTCGTCCAGAGAACCGCGGCGACTCTTCGCAGTAGATCTGCATTTCGTAAGTTCCTTCTTTTTCACGCACTTAGATCTGTATTAGGGTTGCGAGTTCATCGGTGTTCTTCGCTGTTCATCACTGATCTTCTTGCAGTTCTTCCTCCGCAGCCTCTTCTGATCCAGAAAGGAACACATAACTCGTGCGGTAGTTGTTTTGTGTCCATTTTTTATACCAGTAGATCCCCTTTTTCTGTACAGATGCCTCCTTATAACTCACGAACTCATCTGTACTAGATTTTTAGGTCTAGAATATTTTCTTTTTGGAACGACCATTTGATCCAAAATAATAATGACAGCTTGGTAAACTTGTTTGTGCCAACACTTAGCCATTTTCTGTTTCTAGCATCCTTTGAATATCTTTAGTCATGGCGGCTTATGACTCCGGCTTTCCTTTATATGTCATTAGCCCTTTATTTAAGCCGCCATGATTCATCTATATCATGATCATGAACCTGTAACTTCATCAAATAAATTGAACCAACAAATTACTTTCTTTTCAGCTTCCCTTTTTCATCATGCTGTCAAAAGCACCGACAGTCTGCACCCTCCATAGTAACTGAGGATAACTTGGAAGAGTTTGTCACCATTGGATTTTTGCCAGAGAAAAATGTTATGTCTTATCGTGCCCCTGACTCGGACGAGGAACGGCCTAATCCCAAAGACGGTGAAGTTATTGTCTTCATTGACCACATGAATCGGGGTTTTTCACCACCCGACTCAAATTTCTTCAGAGATGTTCTTCATTTTTTCAAACTTCACCCTCAAGACCTTGGACCCAATTCCATATCCAACATCTGCAATTTTCAAGTTCTCTGCGAGGTGTATCTTCAAGAAGAGTCGACCGTGGAACTCTTCAGAGAGTACTTTTATCTAAACCGCCAGAATGAGTGTACCAATGGCCCTAGCTTGGAACTCGGTGGAATCTCAATTCAGCGCCGATAGGGCGTCGTCTTTCCCTTAATAGTCTTACCGAGTCATCCCAAAGATTGGAATTAGACCTGGTTCTATTGCCAAGATACGTCTCCAGCCAATGAAAAACCACTGCCGGGTTACCGCGCGGAGCGTCTGGATTCCAAGTTTGTGCTCCCTGATAAACTTACCACTGCTGAATGCAAGAAGCTTATTCCATCTATTAAAAGGATTAATGCCTTATTGGGGAATGGCTTAACCGGAGTTGACTTGATCCGTTGCTGGATCTCGTGGCGGGTCATCCCTCTAAGCCGCCGATCCAAATTGATGTATGAGTATGGCGGAGGCCCACATGACTCTCTACGTCACAGCTCAGTACAACTAACTGAAGAAGACATTGTTGCAATGTCAACCATCCTTGTGAACGGAAAATATGAGGATTGCAGTAAGGTTGGGTTAAACCCCTTCTGCAAACTTAACCCGGCACAAGAGGTGAAAAACCCCTGACCTCTTTCTCTTTTCCTCAATAGCTTTAAATACATGCATGACCTTTTATCTTGTTTATTTGTTTACAGGCCAAATCTGACTTTTGGAAAGCCAAGTATGACCATGAAGCTGCCAAGAAGGCTAGAGCCGCCGCCATAGCCGCCTGAAAGATGACCCGAAGGTCCAAGAAGAAAAGGAGCACTACTCCGGACCTGTTAAAACTTGACGATGATACTGAGTCGGAGGTAGCCCTTGACTCCCTTGGCCAGTTTTTTAATAACCTTATTGACACTGACTATTGCCAGGACGACACGGGGGCCAGCCAGGCCGTAGAAGAAGAGGTAACTATTTCCTCCGACTCAGCCCATTTGCCAAGACAGAAACTTCGACTGGTAACCCGGAAAGTAAGGTTTTCGCACCCTTTGGATTATTTGGACCCTCATTTTCTTTTGAAAAAGCAGCAACATGAGAGGCGTCGTCAGGCCCGAAATAATGACGACGATGAACCGCCTTCCATTTTACAACAAACTCCTCAAAAACGCCCGAATGAGGTTTCTTTCATCTTCATCTTTTGCTTTCATTAATGAATCTATTCCCTTGCCTCACTAACTTTATTTTACCTATTACAGGAGGTTTCTCGCTCTTCTGGCGACTCATCTCAGACTCAGTTTCCGGCTTTCAAAACTGCTCCTGGGTAAGGAAAAATCAGCTTTCCTCTATATCTTAAAAAACTGCATTCTTACACTAACTGTCTCATAAAACTTTTCTTAGCGGCCAAGCCAAATCCAAGAAGGCCAAGGTGATTAAGCCGTCAGAAGACCCGAAGGTTCCTGCACCTGAGCCGGCCATGCCAACTCCTCCCTCTGAAACCGAAGCACCTAAAGACCCGACTGTTCATACTCAATTGGATCCTCCTGAGTTGTCAGCCAATGAGATCACCCTTAATCCGACTATCACTGAACCATCTAGTTCAGCTAACCCGCCAACAACTTCTGATACTGACGTGTTGATTACTGGTAGCCGATTTGTTGAAACGGGGACCCCCACTGTGTTAGCACGACACACTGCTAAGCAAGAAGCCTTGGAGAAGTAGAAAGTGTGTTTTGATATCTCTCACTACACTCATCTGAATGCTAGTGACATACTGTCTGCTAGCTCAGTCATGTTCATTCTAGCCGTGAGTCGGAAATTGAGATGGTCAAGCAATTGTAGCTAAAATATGAGGTATGTTCTCCGGTTCACTTATACTCTGCCAGCCCCCAAGTCTTCAGATGATGAACCTGAATGATCTGTAGACTTTATGATATAGGTTGATACTTTGTCTCTAAGCTTTTCGAAAGTCCAACAAAGTAGCGTAAACTTCACCTGTAGTCCCCAAGGGCCGGCTCAATTTATCATAAATGAACCGGCACTTAACTGCATAACTGTCTTTTACTGGTCCCAATAAGTATTGCAATCCGGCTTAATCTTGAAAAACTTTCTGAATATCATGCATTAGCCCCCAAGTGCCAAGTGTTGTTACTTTGTAAAACACTTGGGACTTGAAACATATAAGAGTCATAAAAAATTGCTTTCGCAGACATTAGCCCCCAAGTGTCAAGTGGTATTGCGGTGCATAGTACTTGAGACTTGAACCCTTATAACTTTTAGTTTAAGCCTTGACACACCTGTGTATGTTTTGTAGAACGCCCTATCTGAATTGGGCTCCCAATTAACTGATGCAAAGACCCGACTGACGGATCAAGAGGCAGAAATCAAGACTGCTGACTCTAAACTCCAATTGAATCTTTCTGAGACAGAAAAATTGAAGACCAGCTTGACTACAAAGAAGAAATCATGGGCCGAAGAAAAGATGTTGCTGATAAAACATGCTGAAACAGCTGAGGCAGCTCTTGCGGAGGTTACCACAGAGCTCACCGGCTTAAAGAACCGGGTGTCTCAAATGGTCTCTGCCATCTTTGGTAAGTCATCTGTATTAATTACTTATACCTTCTTTTGACCCGGAATATAAGTCGCCTGCTGAGCCTTTGTTTAAAAACACTCGCAGGTCCACGAAGCAAAAATCTGAGCCAAGACAGTGTGACCAAATTGAAGGCGGTTTATACCTTGGTGGAGCAATTGTATACTGGCGCTCAACGAGCACTTGCCACCATCTCCCCTGCCAACCAAGGACCCAATCGGTTGAGCGATGTCTTGAAGAAGTTATCAATCTTACCCGCCAGGTTTCAAGAGGTCAAATGATCTTGTGCCAGAGCCGGAGCCCTAACTGCCCTAAGCCCCTCCAAAGCCTGGGTGCCAGATCTAGACCCGGCGGATGTAGCTAAGGGGTACCCTACCGTGAAGGAAGACGGGACTCTATTTGAGCAAGATGACTTCATTGCATGTGTGAGTGGAGTTCGACCTCAAGCTACCATTCTTGGAGATGAGACCAACATCGATAAATATCAGCCGGGTTTTGATATGGAGAATAAGAAGATGGCGACTCCCTCTTATAAGGTGACAGATCTTATCCCACCGGTTCGTCAACACACTTTTGCTCCGAAAGTTGATCCAGCCGGCCTGATTGATGATGAATCGGAGTTCATTGCTCTGAACGGCTTTGACTGGTCCAATCCCAGCTTCCAATCAGTAGAAGGAGGTGAACCGGTGAGGGGAGAGTCATAACCATCTTGTGGGCTCTCAAAGCCTTGTAATAGATTTAGCTTGAAACTGTATGTGTTGCTTATGCCATCGCACACAAAATGTTGCATACTACTCTTTGCCAGCACATCTTTTGATTACATCTGCAATGTTTTAACTTTGCTCCTGCAAAAAGTGAAAGAGCTGGCCTGGCGGTTTAACACCGGACGGGTCAAAAACACCCGGTATATGTCTTTATGAAATTGTCATATTGGAAAAGATAAACAAGGCTGAAAAACATGTTCGTGAACAACACTGTCATACCTGTGTTTCTGGACTGCCGGTTTTCATGATACAATCTTTTTGAGAAGTCAATGCTTCCATATACCTGATGACTATCATGCTTTGGCGGCTTATTGTCAAATAGTCAAGCCGGGTTAAATAAAAACCATACAGATAGTTTAGGTTTGAGACAATAAAAACCAGTAAGACAAAATAGCAGATTTCAAACAACATAAATGTGGGGGTTTCTGATTCTAATACGATCAGTAAACCGGACCAAAGGGGTTAAGCTAAGATTCGAATATGATCATATAGCCCCCAGTGGCTTTGGCGTTGCGCCGATCAAGAGGGTACCGACAGCTATGTTCTCTTTGGTTCGAATACGACCTATGTTTGAACAGGAAGCCCCCAAATGACCTTGAGAGATTTTTAACGACCCTGATTCGAATACTATCCAAGTCGGACCCAAAAGGGGTTAAGATATGATTCGGATACGATCAAGAAGCCCCCTGGTGAGTTTGGCTTTGAGCCGATCAAGAGGGTTACGATAGCTATGTTCTCTTTGGTTCGAATACGACCTATGTTTGAATAGGAAGCCCCCAAGTGATCATGAGGTTTACAGCTAGATTCGAATACGATCATAAGCCGGAGCAGAAAGGTTAAGCTAAATTCAGATATGATCAGCTCCTTAATAGTCATTTAAATAATGAAAATAGTAAAGATATATGACCTTTGAAGAGGAAGAAGACAGAGATCCTGCTTTATTACTTATCATAATATATACAACATCAAAGTATGTACATGACGAGAGCCGGTAGCTTAGGTGTAGTATGGCCGAAGCTGAGCAATGTTCCATGGCCGGCGGGTCTCCTCCTCTGACTTACGTGAGTCTTTGTGCTCTCGAACATCAATGAGGTAATATGACCCGTTGTTTAAATTCTTGCTGACCACAAAGGGTCCTTCCCAAGGCGGGGATAGTTTGTGTGCATCCGACAGATCCTGGATGAGCCGAAGCACCAGGTCACCTTCTTGAAAGGTCCTAGACTTAACACGGTGATTGTGATAACGGCGCAGGTCCTGTTGATAAATTGCCGATCGAGCCGCCGCCAAGTCTCTCTCCTCATCTAACAAGTCAAGTGCATCCTGTCGGGCTTGTTCATTATCAGCTTCAACGTAAGCCGCCACGCGAGACGAGTCATGACGGATGTCACTAGGCAGCACCGCTTCCGCTCCATAAACCATGAAGAAAGATGTATAACCTGTAGGCCTGTTAGGAGTGGTGTTGATACTCCACAGCACCGAGGGTAATTCCTCTACCCAACAACTTGACATCCGTTGTAAGGGAACCATAAGCCGGGGCTTGAGACCTTTTAAGATTTCCTGATTTTCTCTCTCAGGCTGACCATTAGATTGAGGGTGAGCTATGGAAGAAACATCAAGCCGGATATGCTCACATTGACAAAACTCCTCCATAGCACCTTGGGACAAATTAGTGCCATTGTCAGTGATAATGTTGTGTGGAAAATCAAAGTGAAAAATCATCATTTTCATGAACTGAACCGCCGTGGCTGCATCACACTTACTCACTGGCTCTGCATCAACCCATTTTATGAATTTGTCAACTGCCACTAAAAGATGTGTCTTTTTATCCTTGGACCTTTTTAAAGGTCCAACCACGTCAAGCCCCCAATCTGCAAACGGCCAAGTGATTGGAATCATCCACAACTCTTGAGCCGACACATGCGCTCGTCATGCAAATTTTTGACATCCATCACACCTACTGACCAGATCCTCCGCATCAGCGTGAGCCGTTAACCAGTAAAAACCATGACGAAAAGCTTTGGCCACAAGAGACTTTGACCCGGCGTGATGACCACAATCCCCTTCATGGATCTCACGAAGTATTTCTTGACCTTATTCAGGAGAAACACAATGCTGAAACGCTCTAATGACGCTGCGATGATACAACTCTCCGTCAGAAATCGTCATTGACTTGGACCGCCGGGTTATCTGTCGGGCCAGGGTCTCGTCCTCTGGCAACTCGCCCCAGGTCATGTAAGCCAGGAACGGTACTGTCCAATCTGGAATAACATGAATGCCCGCCACTAACTGTGCCTCCGGGTCAGGAATGGCCAAATCTTCCTCTGTAGGCAACTTAACAGACGGGTTATGTAAAACATCCAAAAAGGTATTAGGTGGTACCGGCTTACGCTGAGATCCCAACCGGCTTAAGGCATCGACTGCTTCGTTCTTTCTGCGGACAATGTGTTCCACTTGATAACCCTTAAAATGCCCCGCAACAGCGTCGACCTCGCGGCGATAAGCTGCCATGAGAGGATCCTTGGAATCCCACTTTCCTGACACCTGTTGAGCCACCAAATCTGAATCGCCAAGGCACCGGACCCGGCTCAGACTCATCTCTTTACCCATTCGAAGACCATGGAGCAAGGCTTCATATTCTGTTGCGTTGTTAGTACAAGGAAACATCAATTGCAACACATAACAAAACTTGTCCCCTCGAGGAGAAGTTAAAACAACTCTAGCCCCCGAGCCTTCCAACTGTCTGGACCCATCAAAGTGAATCATCCAATATGTGTTATCTGGTTTCTCCTCTGGCATCTACAACTCTATCCAGTCATTAATGAAGTCAACCAGCGCTTGAGATTTGATCGCAGTATGTGGCATATACTTCAAACCATGAGACCCAAGTTCAATAGCCCACTTGGCGACTCGTCCTGTGGCTTCTCTATTTTGAATGATGTCTCCTAGAGGAGCAGAGCTAACCACAGTGATTGGGTGACCCTGAAAGTAATGTTTGACCTTCCGGCTTGCCATGAACACCAATAAACGAGCTTCTGCCAATGTGGATATCTTTGTTTAGATTCAATTAGCACCTCACTGACATAGTAAACCGGCCATTGGACCGAATGTTCTTTGCCAGGCTCCTTGCACTCCACAACAATGGCCACACTGACAGCACGTGACTTAGTAGCTACATATAACAACAACGACTCTTTCTCAACCGGAGCAGCAAGAACCGGTGGCTCAGCGAGATGTTTCTCCAGATCCTCAAAAGTAGAGTTAGCAGCGTCACTCCAGACAAAGTCATCCGCCTTTTTCATCATTTGATACAAAGACATCACCTTCTCCCCTAACCGGCTTATGAACCGGCTTAAGGCAGCGATGCGACCCGCCAAAAGCTGAACGCCATTGATGCACATTGGTTTGGCCAGAGATGTAACTGCCTTAATTTTCTCCGGATTAGCCTCAATACCTTTGTTAGACACCAAAAAACCCAAAAGTTTGCCAGCTGGGACTCCAAAAACACATTTGGCCGGGTTAAGCATCATCTTGTAGACCCGGAGGTTATCAAAGGTCTCCTTCATATCAGTTACCAAGGTTTCCTTCTCTCTGGATTTCACCACTGTGTCATCCACACAAGCATGAACGTTACGCCCAATCTGACTGTGAAGACAATTTTGTGCACATCGTTGATAAGTCGCCTGGGCACTTTTCAGTCCAAAAGGCATAGACACATAGCAGAAGGCTCCAAACGGAGTGATGAAAGCCATCTTCTCCTGGTCTTTAACTGCCATCTTGATCTGATGATAACCTGAATATGCATCCAAAAACTCAAACACTCGCAACCGGCCGTAGCATCAATGATTTGATCAATACGAGGGGGAGCAAAAGGATCAGCCGGACAAGCCTTGTTCAAATCGGTGTAATCCACACACATACGCCAGGTGTCATTCTTCTCGAGTACAAGAACCGGGTTAGCCAACCACTCTGGGTGAAAAACTTCAATAATGAACCCGGCCGCCAAGAGCCGGGCCACCTCTTCTCCAATGGTCTTACGATTTTCCTCGTTAAACCGTTGAAGAAACTGTCTGACCAGCTTAAACTTCAAATCAATATTAAGAGTGTGCTCAGCGAGTTCTCTTGGGACACCTGGCATGTCAGAAGGTTTCCATGCAAAGATGTCCCGGTTCTCACGGATGAACTCGAGGAGCATGCTTTCCTATTTTGGATCCAAGTTGGCACTGATGATGAACTGTTTGGATGAGTCGCCAGGCACAAAATCAATCATCTTGGTGTTATCAGCTGACTTGAATTTCAACACCGGTTCATACTTTGTAGTTGGCTTCTTCAAAGACGTCATGTCTGTCGGGTCAACATTATCTTTATAAAACTTTAACTCCTCTGTCACACAAACAGACTCAGCATAAGCGGCATCACCTTCTTCACATTCCAGGGCTATTTTCCGGCTTCCATGTACTGTGATGGTGCCTTTATAACCCGGCATCTTGAGCCGCAGATACACATAACACGGCCGAGCCATGAACTTGGCATAAGCCGGCCGTCCAAATAGAGCATGATATGGGCTTTTGATCTTAACCACCTCAAAAGTTAACTTCTCAGCCCTGGAATCATATTCATCCCCAAAGGCTACTTCCAGTTCAATCTTACCAACTGGGTATGCCGACTTACCCGGCACAACACCATGAAAAATAGTGTTGGATTGTTTAAGACTCTTATCAGTCAACCCCATCCGACGAAACGTCTCATAATAGAGGATGTTGATGCTACTGCCTCCGTCCATGAGCACCTTAGTGAACTTATATCCACCAACCTGAGGTGCCACCACCAAGGCCAAGTGACTCGGATTATCAACCCGGGGATGGTGATCTTCCCTACTCCACACAATAGGTTGTTCTGACCAGCTCAAATAATGTGGAATCGCCAGCTCAACAGCATTGACAACCCTCTTATGAAGCTTCTGGTCCCTCTTGCATAAACTAGTGGTAAATACGTGGTACTGCCCACTATTCAACTGTTTTGGGTTACTCTGGTACCCGGACTGTTGCTGCTGATTACTTTGGCCGGGTTGCTGATTATAGCCACCCTGGTTACCCGGATGGCCCTGACCGTGAAAACCGCCCCCGCCTGAACCGGTGCCCGGGCCATGAAAGCCGCCTCCGCCTGAACCGCCGCCAGGTCCGTGGCTACCATCAAACATGTTGGAATTTTTAAATGCCTTCATGATCATACAGTCCTTCCACAGATGGGTAGCTGGCTTCTCCCGGGTGCCGTGTCTTGGACAAGGTTCATTCAGTAGTTGCTCGAGGGTGGGACCTGACCCGCCTGACCGAGGAGGTGGCCTATCCTTGCGCCGTTGGTTGTTGCCCTGTGTATTGGTGTTAGCCACAAACTCGTCAGCCTTACGTTTATTGCCTCCTTGATTCGCCGGGTTATGCTGGTGACCCTTGCCGTTGTCGTTGTTCTTTCCCTTCCCTGTCTTTTCTTCATCAGACACGGGATCCTAGGTACTGTCAGAATCAGCATATTTGACCAGGGCCGCCATCAACTAGCCCATGTCATTACAATCACGCTTGAGCCGCCCCAGCTTCTATTTCAGAGGTTCAAAACGGCAATTTTTCTCTAACATTAAGGCCGCAGAGCTGGCATCCATCTTATCAGATGAATGTATTATCTCCTTGACCCGGCGCACCCAATGGGTCGTGGACTCACCTTCCTCTTGCTTACAATTAGTCACGTCCACGATTGACATAGGTTGTTTACATGTGTCCTTGAAGTTCTGAATGAACCGGGCTTTTAACTCCACCCATGAGCCGATGGAGTTGGGTGGCAACCCTTTCAACCAAGTGCAAGCCGTTCCATCCAACATCATAGTGAAATACTTAGCCATTGCTGCATCGCTGACCTCCAACAGCCCCATCGCCATCTCATAACTTTCAATCCATGCCCCAGGCTGCAAGTCGGCCGTGTAATTAGGCACCTTACGAGTGTTGGAAATATGCCCTAGAGGCAATAATAAATTGGTTATTATTATATTTCCTTGTTCATGATAATCGTTTATTATCCATGCTAGAATTGTATTGATAGGAAACTCAGATACATGTGTGGATACATAGACAACACCATGTCCCTAGTAAGCCTCTAGTTGACTAGCTCGTTGATCAATAGATGGTTACGGTTTCCTGACCATGGACATTGGATGTCGTTGATAACGGGATCACATCATTAGGAGAATGATGTGATGGACAAGACCCAATCCTAAGCATAGCACAAGATCGTGTAGTTCGCATGCTAAAGCTTTTCTAATGTCAAGTATATTTCCTTAGACCATGAGATTGTGCAACTCCCGGATACCGTAGGAGTGCTTTGGGTGTGCCAAACGTCACAACGTAACTGGGTGGCTATAAAGGTACACTACAGGTATCTCCGAAAGTGTTTGTTGGGTTGGCACGAATCGAGACTGGGATTTGTCACTCCGTGTGACGGAGAGGTATCTCTGGGCCCACTCGGTAGGACATCATCATAATGTGCACAATGTGACCAAGGAGTTGATCACGGGATGATGTGTTACGGAACGAGTAAAGAGACTTGCCGGTAACGAGATTGAACAAGGTATCGGGATACCGAAGATCGAATCTCGGGCAAGTACAATACCGCTAGACAAAGGGAATTGTATACGGGATTGATCGAATCCTCGACATCGTGGTTCATCCGATGAGATCATCATGGAACATGTGGGAGCCAACATGGGTATCCAGATCCCGCTGTTGGTTATTGACCGGAGAACGTCTCGGTCATGTCTGCATGCTTCCCGAACCCGTAGGGTCTACACACTTAAGGTTCGATGACGCTAGGGTTATAAAGGAAGTTTGTATGTGGTTACCGAATGTTGTTCGGAGTCCCGGATGAGATCCCGGACGTCACGAGGAGTACCGGAATGGTCCGGAGGTAAAGATTTATATATAGGAAGTCATCATACGGTCACCGAAATAATTCGGGGGATGCCGGTATTGTACCGGGACCACCGAAGGGGTTCCGGGGGTCCACCGGGAGGGTCCACCTGCCCCGGAGGGCCCTATGGGCTATATGTGGAGAGGGACCAGCCCCTTAGTGGGCTGGGCGCCTCCCCCCTAGGGCCCATGCGCCTAGGGTTTTGGGGGAACCCTAAAAGGGGGCGCCCTCCTTGCCTTGGGGGGCAAGGCAACCCCCCTGGCCGCCGCCCCCTCCTCAGATGGGATCTGAGGGGGCCGACCCCCCTCTCCCTTGCCCCTATATATATGTGGGGGTGGGAGGGCAGCCGTACCCAAGTCTTGGCGCAGCCCTCCCCCTCTCCCAAGTCCTTCTCCTCTCCCGCGGTGCTTGGCGAAGCCCTGCAGGATTGCCACGCTCCTCCACCACCACCACGCCGTTGTGCTGCTGCTGGATGGAGTCTTCCCCCACCTCTCCTTCTCCCCTTGCTGGATCAAGGCGTAGGAGACGTCACCGGGTTGTACGTGTGTTGAACACGGAGGTGTCGTCCGTTCGGCACTAGGATCATCGGTGATTTGGATCACGACGAGTACGACTCCATCAACCCCGTTCACTTGAACGCTTCCGCTTAGCGATCTACAAGGGTATGTAGATGCACTCTCCTTCCCTCGTTGCTAGATTACTCCATAGATTGATCGTGGTGATGCGTAGAAAATTTTGAATTTCTGCTACGTTCCCCAACAACGAGGCCCCTTAAAGTCTTTTGGCAAGCGCTCATTACGTATAGCCGGCACCAGGCAAGGGACACCTCATGTTCTTGTGGCCACTCCTGCCTCAACAGAGATTGCCGGATAAACCGGAAAAGCCTGATGAGCCGCCTGCTCAGCCGCCAGTTGAACCGCCGCCGGGTCGTCCCCTTATATACACGGGTTGACGCCTGGCGGCCTACAGAGTCCCGGCCGGCTCATAAAACGTGTCCGACTCGATGACTTCTTTTATATGCCTTTCTTTACAAGTCTTTCTTTCCATACGGCGATTTACAATATAGGGCCTTAAGTCGCCTCTGGGCTTAGGCCTTCTACAAGTCTTAATAGACTATCACCTTGAATACTACTGGGCTTCTTTTGTAACCCGCCATTGGGGTTGACCCGGCCCCTCCTGGGCGGGTCATACCCGGTAGCTATGTCCCCAACAAAGTTGGATCTTCGTGTCGGATATCATCAGATCAGGCTTGCACCGGGTGAGGAGTATAAGACAACTTTCCACACACACAACATGCACTATGAATTTACAGTCCTGGCATTTGGACTGACTGGAGGGCCATGTACATTCCAATCTGTTATGAATGATGATTTAACTCCAGCGCTTCGTGAACCAGATAAATGTGTTGTGGTGTTCTTCGATGATATCCTAGTATTTAGTATTACATTGGAGGACCACTTGCGCCATTTGAAGAAAGTGCTGGACCTGTTACAGGAGCACCAATGGAAAATCAAAGGGTCTAAATGTGCGTTTGCACAACGCAGCATTTCTTATCTGGGCTATGTGGTGTCTATGGAAGGCGTAGCTACTGACCCTACTAAGATTGAGGTGGTAGTCAACTGGCATGTACCTGCTAATCTGAAGAAACTCCGTGGTTTTTTGGAGCTATCTGGCTACTATCGAAAGTTTGTTCGTCACTATGGTATGATCAGCCAACCCTTGATCATCTCCTGCGTAAAAATATTCCATTTGTGTGGTCTTCTGAAGCTCAGTCTGCATTTGATCAACCGAAGCGAGCCCTCACAACAGCACCAGTACTGCCACTCCCTAATTTTCAGAAACAGTTCGTAATTGAAACTGACGCTTGTGATACTGGAGTGGGTGCAGTACTACTTCAGGATGGCTACCCTCTTGCATTTGTGAGCAAAGGATTGGGCCCCAGAACCAAGGTTCTGTCTACATATGAAAAAGAGTATATGGCCGTGCTTCTTGCAGTGGAACGATGAAGAACTTATTTACAACATGCCGAATTCCTAATACTTACTGACCATAGCAGTTTAGCACACCTGGAAGACCAGAGGTTACACACTATTTGGCAGCAGAAAGTGTTCACAAAATTGCTGGGACTCCAGTTCAAGATCAGGTACAAAAAAGGCATTGACAACTGTGCTGCGGATGCATTATCTCGCAGACCACGCTTAGGGGAGGACCTTCTTGCTATATCTTCACACCAGCCAGCTTGGATACAGGAAATATTGGATGTGTATCAGGATAGTGCTGAAGCAAGTGAACTTTTGGTCAAATTGGCAGTGCAGCGGTCTGAAAATGATCCATTTTCTCTTTGAGATGGTCTGATCTGTTACAAAGGTCGATTATGGCTTCCTCCTGATGTTGATCTGATTCCTAAATTACTTGATGCATTTCATACAAGTCCAATTGGGGGCCACTTGGGTATTCCTGTCACTTTGCGCAGATTGAAGCAGCTGTTCTACTGGAAGCACATGAAAGCTCGAGTAAAGCAATATGTTCAGGAGTGCTTGATTTGTCAGCGCGTGAAACCGGATTGTAATAAGTACCCAGGCCTCCTCGAACCCTTGTTGGTGCCTCGTAAGTTTTGGCAGATGCTCACGATGGATTTTGTTGAAGGTTTGCCTCGTTCTGGCCATTTCAACTGTGTCCTCGTCGTTGTTGACAAGTTGTCGAGATATAGTCATTTTATTGGTCTCCAACATCCCTTTACTGTGTCCACAGTGACGGCAGCCTTCATGGACAATATACACAAATTGCATGGGATGCCAGAGTCCATTGTCACTGACCGTGATCGGATTTTTACTAGCAGGTTTTGGGAAGAAATGGCAGCACTCACTGGTACAAAATTGTGTATGAGTTCTTCCCATCATCCCCAAACCAATGGTCAATCTGAGTGAGTTAACCAATGTTTGGAGGCTTATCTGTGATGTTTTACTCATGCTTGCCCGCTGAAGTGGGCTCAATGGTTTTCACTTGCTGAGTACTGGTACAACACGAGTCCTCACTCTGCCTTGCAAGGGAAGTCGCCATTTGAGGTCCTATACGGCCAGTCTCCCAGAACTTTTGGATTATCTGCAGATGACACTTGTTCCATTCCTGACCTGGAGACATGGCTTCGTGATCGTGATCTTATGATGAGATTGCTTCAGCAACACTTGCAGCGTGTCAGAACTCGTATGAAACACCAGGCAGATAAAAAACGTTCTGACAAAGTATTTGTTGTGGGTGATTCTGTTTTTCTCAAGTTGCAGCCATACATTCAGTCATCTGTGGCCCCACGTGCTCATCACAAATTGTTGTTCAAATACTATGGCCCTTATCAAGTGCTGGAACGAGTAGGTGCCTCGGCCTATCGTCTTGCGCTTCCACCGGCAAGCAAGATCCACTCAATTCTACATGTATCTCAACTGAAGTTAGCACAGGGATCTAATTGTCAGGTACAATCTAAATGGCCTCCTCCTGATGCTCTGTTTGCTGTGCCTATGAGAGTTCTGCAGCGTCGGTTGCACCACCGGGGTGATGCTGCTATGCCACAAGGCTTGATACAATGGTCTGATCAACCGGATTCTTTGGCGACATGGGAAGATTTAGAAGAGCTCAAGCAGCGTTTTCCGCGGGCGCCAGCTTGGGGACAAGCTCAACTTTAAGAAAAGGGGAGTGTTAACACTGGACCTAGTGCCACTACCGACCGACGAGACCGGCGTACGCTTCATCACCAAGGAAGGCCGGTCCAGCAAGAGAGCCCATCATCCTTCCACTCGCTACGCGGACAACAACTGGGTGTAATCCTATATTAATCTATCTTGTCATTGTGTTGGGTGGCGAATTGGTAATGGCTGAGGCCATTGGCTTGTAAATCAATCCTTCCTCTGTAATCCAATACATCACAGACTTGAGAGTGAATACGAGATGCCGCCATAGTTTTCCCCTTCCATCTCCAATCCCTAGCTAGATCCTAACAACCACACCCCCGTGTGGTATCATAATATTTGGCTTGATCTGGAATGGCTGGCATTGTTGATGAGGCCAGTCCGAAAAGTCAAGCGACAAATGCCAACCAACCATCAGCAATTTTGACCATTCGATTTCATGCGATCTAACTCAACCTACAAATTGGGATGTATTATGTCCTAAAAAAACCATTTTTTAAAGAAAAATAATAATAATCATGCCCTTTGGTAGCCATCTTTGCCCCTAGCCTTGCTTTCACATTCTAGCCTATCCCCGCCTTCTCTCGTGGTGCATTTTTTATAACACACAAGTATAGGGGGTCTCAACAATTTACGTTGGAAGTTTTAACAAACGCAATTTATATTCAACAAGATGGGAGCGAGATATTATCTATAGATTTTGCCGACTGAGTTATTAATTCAACTACACCATAAAATAAATACTCACTGAGAGAAACTATATCAAGTAAAATGGAGTGAATGTTGTGTGATTCCAGAAAAATAAATAAAAAGCAATGAATACCCAATAGTTGCAAGTATGAAGTATCTGAAGGAGAGCAACGATTATGGAGGAGTACTACTTCCTCCGGTCCATATTACTTGTCACTAAACCAGATGTACCTAGACGTATTTGGATCGGAGAGAGTACTAAAAATGGACTGCTCGTCAGAACTCAAATGGCCCGTAACAAATCATAGGAGTCAGCCTGAATACGAGGCTGCCACTGCCAAGCAAAAGTAATCAGTGGAGTGAAGTCAAGTTATTACATCCCGAAATGAACTGACTATAATTAGACCTCGTACGCCGGATAGCCCGGCACAATCAAACCGTATTTGTCATGCCCAGTGCCTTGAGGAGAAACGTGTAAGAAAAGGCGTCCTCCCGCAATTTCTCGAACCTGCAAGTAACCAACAGTTAGGCCAAAAGGAAAAATAGGATCTTGCTCATTCTCTTTTACTCCCTCCATACCATAAACTGAACTGCAAAAAATGTCTTATATTTTGATACAGATGTAGTATATTTGACACGTCAAAAAACAAAAACCAACACAGATGGAGAAGGATTCATATCCTTTTCTGTATACCTTCCAGACTTTGAGTTGTGTCCGGCACCTACTTCACACTTGAATAGCAGAAGGTTGTCATCCCTTTTCAATTCCCTCAGCTTAGCCACAAACTTGGCAGGTTCCGAGTACATCACGCAAGGATCTGGTAGTTGTTACAGAGGAAATGAGCTGTGATGCAAAACCATACATACTCGGAACAAACTCGCAAGTGATCAAAGGGACGAATGCCTACCGTTTAAGCCGGCCGTGACGAGAATGTGGGGATACTCTTGTGCTTTCACCTGCAATAAATATTAACACACGTAACGCATAACATGAATACATTTTTGCAGTCCAATTAGACATCACAAGGGAGAAACAAAGTGAACACACGGCAGTTCTTATTCAGACGTTCAGAGTTTAGTCTCTTCTTTCTTGACCCAGAGTACAGTCCACAATATTATTGTGAGAATTGCAGTTCCTATTCATGAATATATTCATACAGGGGGTGATCGGTGGTGTCACTAACAAGCTTCAGCACGAAAATATCCACCAGACATAATCACATTGAAGGGAATTCCAACTTACTAAATGTGGGAATGAATACATAAAGGTCGGCACTTACGTTGTCAACAGGAGAATATGATTTCATATAATAATAGTATTCTTCTTCCGTTGGATCACCCCACTCCTGAAAAAATGATTAAAACATGAGTTGATGAGAGTAGGAACAGAACTTCAAGTGCACTGCAGTGCAAGCTAGTCTACAAAATGGCGATACGACAGTGGAGCTTGGAAAGTTAACTTCAGATGTACTAGAGGAGATGAATACCTCCCATTCAGCTGTGGTCAATGGAATGGTTGGATCAAGCATAGTTGTGAGAGCATCAACAAAAGGGACCCCAACAATGGCGGCCTTGAATAAGTCAGGCCTCATATTTAGGACAGCGCCCATCAATAGGCCACCTGCACTTTTGCCACTAATGCAAAGCTTTTCCTTTGAACAGTATTTGCTTTTCATCAAGTGCTCAGCACAAGCAATGAAATCAGTGAAGGTGTTTTTCTTCTTCAACAGCTTTCCATCTTCATACCACTTCCGGCCCATTTCCCCACCTCCACGAACATGAGCTATCGCATGTACAAACCCTCTATCTACTAGAGAGAATATTGATCCACTGAAACTCGGATCTATGCATATCTGTTCACATAAAGTGGTGCACAAAAAGACGGTGCATAGTTAGCGCAATTGTTATGTTTGCCAGGTTTGCCAGCTTTTATGGGTTGAAGGGAAATTGTTATGTTTTATCAATTGCTAGATTTTGCCAAACATACAATGTCAAAACCAGTATTATCAGAAAGGAGAAATGGTCTATTTGCCCAATATTCTGTTACAGTTTAGGTTATAGGTCGAAGGGAAACTGTTATGTTTTGTCAGTTGCTAGCCTTTGCCATGTTAAACATACAATGTATCTGGTCATATTGGAGATATATTCTCTTACAGTTAGGAGATAGATAGAGGTAGATAGGCGCACGTATGTATCTCATATTCGGTTATAACCGGCTGCCTTATCTCATGTATCTTCCTTCCTCTCCAAGTTGTATCTCCAACAGATTGTACGCGTATCAGGTCTCGCACACCTCCATATAACATGCAACACGTCGCCCATGACAGGGTAAGATGTTTCCGCTCTCGCACATGGTATACAGAGCCTTCCTCCTCCAAACATCTAATCTAGCTCATCTCCATTAGTGCCCTAGCCATGTCTTCCTCCGGTTCCTCCCACCCAAACCTCAACCAGCAGGTCACGGAGAAACTCACCCGCACCAATTACGTCTTGTGGCGCGCCCAGATCGTGCCGCAGCTGCGAGGTGCTGATGTCTTCGGTTATGCCGATGGCACCACATCGGAGCCGTCCCGCTTCCTCGTCACCAAGGACAAGGAAGGGAAGGAATCAACGACGCCCAACCCTCTCCACCCCATCTGGGTACGAGAAGACCAGCAGGTACTCGGCTACTTGCTGAATAATTTGTCCAAAGAAGTGCTCGTGCAGGTGACCGCGATCACCACATCGCACGCGCTCTGGGCTGCCTTGGCGGGGATGTTCTCGTCTCAATCTCTGAGCCGGGTGAACAACATCCGCACCGCCCTCATCAACGCGCAGAAGGGGACCCAATCCGTCGCCACCTTCTTCGCTCACATGCGTGGCCTGGCGGACGAGCTCGCCGCGGCCGGCAAGCCTCTCCAGGACGACGAGCTCGTCTCCTACATCCTCCATGGGCTGGACATGGACTACCAGCCCCTGGTGTCCGCCCTCGACGCGCGCACCACGCCGGTCTCCATCGACAAACTCTTCTCCATGATGAGTAACTTCGACCAGTGCGTGGCGCTCTTCCAGTCCTCGGGCGGGTTCAAGTCATCAGCCAACGCTGCTTTCCGCGGCCGTGGTGGTGGCTCCTCTCGTCAGCGCGGATCACCGCGTCCCAGGGGCAAGAACTCCGGCGGGGGAAACAGCAGCAACTCCCGCGGCGGGCGGCCCACCTACACCAACAACAAGGGTCGCCGCGGCGGTTCAACCAGAGCACGCCCAAATGCACCTCGCTGCCAGATATGCGGCAAGCCAGGGCACACGGCCAAGGACTGCTGGTACCGATATGAGGACGATGATGACTCGTCTCAAGATGAAGAAAAAGTTGCTGCTGCTGCGGATGGCGCCTATGGGATCGACACCAATTGGTACGTCGACAGTGGTGCCACCAATCACATTACCAATGAACTTGAAAAGGTGACTATGAAGGAAAAATACCGCGGCAAGGATCAAATCCACACCGCCAGTGGTGAAGGTATGAGGATAAACCACATTGGTCATTCAATTTTTAATACCCCTCGTCGTAAAATTCATCTTGGGAAAATCTTACATGTTCCTAGTGCCAACAAAAGCCTTCTCTCTGTTCATAGAATTGCTCTTGACAATAATGTTTTCCTCGAATTTCATCCCTATTTTTTCTTGATCAAGGATCAGGCAACGAGGAGAATCCTCTATCGAGGTAGATGTGTTCGAGGGCTCTATCCATTGATTCCGGAGCACACAAGATCAAATAAACAAGCTTTTGGTGTTGTCAAACTTTCGTCAACACGGTGGCACGATCGATTAGGACATGCTTCTTTTTCTTTAGTTGAAAAATTGCTTAGGAAAAATAAGCTCCCGCGTGTTGGTGAGCGTAATGTCGAAACTATTTGTGATTCTTGTCAGCGAGCTAAAAGTCATCAATTGCCTTATCCAATTTCCACTAGTGTTTCTACCAAACCATTGCAATTGATTTTTTCTGATGTGTGGGGGCCTACCCCTAGTTCAGTTGGTAAACACACCTATTATGTGAGTTTCATTAACGACTACAACAAGTTTTCTTGGATTTATTTTCTTAAGAAAAGATCCGACGTTTTTCAAGTGTTCCAAAATTTTCAAGCACTTGTTGAACGCAAGTTTGACTCTAAAATCATTGCTGTACAGTCAGACTGGGGGGGGGGGGGGGGGGCGAGTACGAGAAATTGAACTCCTTCCAAACTTTTGGTGTCTCACATCTTGTGTCGTGCCCCCACGCTCACCAACAAAATGGCTCCGCTGAACGAAAGCATCGCCACATTGTCGAAGTTGGCCTCGCTCTTTTAGCACATGCCTCCATGCCTCTAAAATTTTGGGACGAAGCGTTCCTTACTGCTGTTCACATTATTAACATGCTTCCTAGCCATGTCATAAATAATGAAACTCCGGTAGAACGTCTCCTCCACACAAAACCGGACTACACTACACTCCGTGTTTTTGGCTGTGCATGTTGGCCAAACTTACGTCCCTACAACAAGCGCAAACTAATGTTTCGCTCCAAGCAATGCGCTTTCCTTGGATATAGTGCACAACACAAAGGTGTAAAGTGCCTTGACATCTCCACGGGTCGTGTTTATATCTCACGAGACGTTGTCTTTGATGAGACCAAGTTTCCCTTCTCTGAGCTTCACCCTAATGCCGGTGCCCTTCTCCAAAAAGAAATTCTCTTGTTGCCTCCTAATCTCCTTAGCTATGATCAAGGGGGCATTAACAATTGTGATGATCATATGTTGGCTAACCCTCTAAACAGTGCGCATGAGTCTTTTGCTGATGTTACAGGCGAGCCAGGGGGTGAAAACGGCAAAGAAAATGGTGAAGAGATCGCCCCGGACGGGCCATATCGCGTGTGCCGTAGCGAGGGGAACATATCCCCCTCAGGATTGCCGTTCCAGCGACCCAGGCAATCAGCTCCGGGATCCGCGCCAGGTGACAGCGGCGGATCGGCAGCAGACCAGCCAGACACGCCAGCTGACGCGCCAGACACGGTTGGCCGCACGCGCGCCATCGACTCGCCGCTTGACACGCGACCAACTCCAACTGGGCGAGGCGCGCCCTCCGGCCCGCACCAGTCACCAACTGCCATGCGGCAGCCCGAGGGTGGCCAGGGTCGCACGCGTTTTGCGGCCCAACCTGCATGCTACAAGCGGCGTTCCGCCGTTCGTGAGACACGCATCAAGGCCGCGCCAGATTCCAGCGGGCCCGCGTCATCATTGGCTCATGATGAGTCCGCCAGGCGGCCCGGATCTTCTACGGCTCTCACCTCACCAGCGCCTCGGTCTGTTGCCACAGAAGATCTTATTCGGCCCGAATCAGCTGCTGCAGGCGGATCCACCTCGGAGTCTGGTGGTGTCCTGTCTCCAGAAGGGGCGACGGGATCTTCTGCGGCTGCTACGAGCTCTCCTGCACCTCCACGTCGCACAAGGCTTCAATAAGGGGTAATTCAACCTTTAAATTACAAACACATAACCAAGTATGGTTTGGTCTGCTCTACAGGAGAACCAGGTGAGCCCAGCACCCTTGAAGAAGCTCTCGGCAATGAAGAATGGAAAAAGGCAATGTGTGAAGAGTATAAAGCTCTAGAGAAAAACAAGACGTGGCACTTGGTTCCTCCACAACACGGTAAAAATCTTATTGATTGCAAGTGGGTGTTCAGGATTAAAAGAAAATCTGATGGAACCATTGATCGTTATAAGGCCAGACTCGTTGCAAAAGGCTTCAAGCAACGGTATGGTATAGACTACGAGGACACTTTTAGTCCAGTTGTTAAAGCTGCTACCATCCGCCTTGTTCTTTCTATTGCCGTGTCTAGAGGATGGAGTCTGAGGCAATTAGATGTTCAGAACGCGTTCCTTCATGGTGTTCTGGAAGAGGAAGTGTACATGAAACAACCTCCTGGGTTTGAAAGCAAAAGTGCTCCCTCCTATGTTTGCAAGCTTGACAAAGCTCTATATGGACTAAAGCAAGCCCCAAGAGCGTGGTATTCTCGTCTCTGTCATAAAATGCAGGCACTTGGCTTTATTCCATCTAAGTCTGACACCTCATTGTTTATTTACAATAAGTTCAACACATGCATGTTTGTTCTCATATATGTTGATGATATTATTGTGACAAGCTCATCTGATGAAGCAATCACAGGATTGTTAAAGGACTTGAGTGCAGACTTTGCTTTGAAAGATCTTGGAAACCTGCATTTCTTCCTTGGAATTGAGGTGAAGAGACACAAGGGTGGGCTTCATCTCTCTCAGGAAAAGTATGCAACTGATCTGGTTAAAAAGGCTGGTCTGCAAGGTTGTAAGCCCTCACCCACTCCTTTATCCAGTTCAGAAAAATTATCTCTTACAGAAGGGACACTCTTGGATCAAGAGGGCAGCACGAAATATAGAAGTTTAGTAGGAGCATTGCAGTATCTCACTCTCACCAGGCCTGACATCTCATTTGCTGTTAATAAAGTATGCCAGTTTCTGCATGCACCTACTACTGTTCACTTGACAGCTGCAAAGCGTATAGTCAGATATGTCAAGAACACTTTGAGTATTGGTCTAAATTTTAGCAAGTCACCCTCTACTCTTGTCAGTGCCTTCTCTGACTCTGACTGGGCAGGATGCTTGGATGACAGGAGGTCAACTGGTGGGTTCGCAGTGTTTTTTGGACCCAACTTGATATCATGGTGTGCACGAAAACAGGCTACTGTCTCTAGGTCAAGTACAGAGGCAGAATATAAAGCATTAGCAAATGCTACAGCAGAGATCATATGGGTTCAATCCATGTTGAAGGAGCTTGGTGTGAAAACTACACAAGTCCCATGCCTGTGGTGTGATAATCTTGGTACCACCTACCTCTCTGCAAATCCAGTCTTTCATGCCAGAACAAAGCATATAGAAATTGATTTCCATTTTGTCAGAGAAAGAGTTGCTCAGAAGAAACTTGATATCCGGTTTATACACTCCAGAGATCAAGTTGCAGATGGGTTTACAAAGGCATTACCTGTGAGGAGTTTTGAAGATTTCAAGCATAATCTCAACTTGACCAAGTTGTGATTAAGGGAGGGTGTTAAACATACAATGTATCTGGTCATATTGGAGATATATTCTCTTACAGTTAGGAGATAGATAGAGGTAGATAGGCGCACGTATGTATCTCATATTCGGTTATAACCGGCTGCCTTATCTCATGTATCTTCCTTCCTCTCCAAGTTGTATCTCCAACAGATTGTACGCGTATCAGGTCTCGCACACCTCCATATAACATGCAACACGTAGCCCATGACAGGGTAAGATGTTTCCGCTCTCGCACATGCCAAACATACAATGTCAAAACCAGTACTATCAAAGGAAACAACAAGTTTCAAAAAACATGTTTTATTTTCCCAATATTCCACTATAGTTTAGGTTCTCTTTTGCTGGATATGTCCCCTTAATTTACAGTTTTACATTTTACACTTCTACTTTAGCATTGATAATCCTTAATTTCAGAAAATGGCACAACCACCCTACATGCAAGTAGAAGAAATTTTGTATTTCTGTCATTTACCCTCTGGCCGAGAGTGGTGTTTCAATTGTGTGTGCTTGTAAATTCTATGAAGCGTATGAAGGTATGAAACACTATGGCACTTTACTGGATAATGACATTCAGATGAAATAGCGTGCGTGAAAACATGATGCCATGTTAGAAAAAAAGTTTGTGTTTCTTGCAAAAGTACACAAGAACTACATTTGTTCGAAAACAGTCATTTGCATCCATGATGAAGAAGAGATGTTGACGTGAGCCATAGGGCATTCTAGAAAATTTCAAGGCATTCATGTGCAGAAACCTCACAATTTCTGTATAAATAAAGAAAAAGTACTTGAACATTCCAAATGACTCATTTGCATCTGAGATGAACCAAGGATATTAGCATGAATTACAGGCTGCTCTAAAAAAATTGTCTACGATATTCATGACAGCAGAAAGATTTTTTTCTGATTAATAAAGATAGCAACGCAATACCTCATAGGAGCCAAAGCCAGATAGCAGCATGGGGTCTGAGCCATCGAGCTGCACAAGATCTTTTCTATATATAATGGAGATAGGGATCTGTGTTCCATCAGAAGCGGCAGCCCATTTTCTTTCTGATACATAATTTGATGAATCAAATCCACCTAAAACCTGAAAAAAAGACAAGTTCAAAGCACAAGAAAATAGTTTTCTTTCACGAGAGTTCTTTACTATTTCAAGTGGTCAATAAATTTGCATATACTGCACAAGAAAATAATATGCACACACCACATATTTCTGAACAAAGCTAAGAATTCAATTCATTCAGTTCATGTAAACAAAGCCCGACACCACTGACCGCAGACACTTATAATTATTCCCTTTTAAATGTAAATCATTGTTGTGTATGTATAGTCAGACTTTTGCAACTTCAGTCACTGATTTAAATAAAATAAATATATTAATCCACAGGAATTTATATAAGTAATTTCTCACTGAAATTACTTTCATAACATGTTCTGTATTTATAAATTTTAGTAGCATTTAGTACAAGAATTGATTGTCTGTGTTGCATCTTGAGCAGCAATGACAAGCCTAGACTAGGAAATTCAGAAACATCAAGAGTTTCAGTCAAACACACACATCGATTAGCCGAATTCAGATGGATGATTTACTTAGTCGAACACAAAAGGAGTTCTTGCCAGCCCACAAACAGTGGCGGCTCAAAGGGGGAAACCCAAACAAAAGATGATGCCATCTCCTCTCTAAGCTCCGGCTTATATAGCCTAAAAGGGGCAGGTAAGGTAAATGGCGAAAAGAGATGTGTGATTATAACCCTCCTCCCCTCCTCCTCCCGCGACGCCCCCGCAGGCGCACGGGAGGCTAACCCTAGACGCCGGCGGGGCGCCCCTCCTCCCCTTCCTCGCTGCCGCCAGGGGGCGCGACCGGGCGAAGCCCGGCCGCCGGCGGCGGCGCGGGGCGCTCTTCTTCCCCTCACGCGGGTGGTGTGACGCGGGGCGGCTCACCTGGGCATGGGTGCCGCGCTGGGCGCCGGGCGCGCAACACGACGGCCTGCCGGGGCTGGTCGACGGCGGCGGCGCGACGGTGGTGCATTGGGCGGCGCGGCGGTGGCGGGCGCGCCATGGTCGCTAGGGACGGCGGGGTCAAGGCCAGATCTGGGGCCTGGCGACGCGGGCTGTATATCACTGCCCCTGCCATGGCCACGATGAGTGGTGGTGCTACGCAGCAGCGGCTGGCCGGTGGGCGGACCGACCGGGATCCAGGGACCACGGCAGACAACGCAGATGGGCTCCTCGGTGAGCTTCCTTCACGATTGGTGGCGGCCCTTGGGATCTCTCCTCGCCGGTGGGCGGGTGTGTGTTGGTGGCCTCACGTGGAGCTGCGTTCGCCGTCGAGGTGGAGCGACATAGGAGGTGTCCGGTGGGGAGGTAGGCTAGAGGGATGGGAGGGGCCGACGAGCTCGGGCCACCTGTCGCTGGCACAGGGGTGTGCTGGCCCGGATGCGTCCGCTCCCACTCCTCCCCCGTTCCCCGGCTGTGTGTGGGCTGATGCGGCTCCGACGATGTTCGAGGCGGGACGTATGCTGCGGTTTCTTCGGTCGGGTGCGTCCTTTGGTCCAAAGCCGGTCACTTTGGTCGGTCTTGAGGGTGTCTGGATGCAGGGCGGCGGCCCTGGCGGTGGGAGGCATAGCGTTCGTGGGCGGAACTTGCGCCTCGGGTGCGAGCAAGTAGCCATGGCCACACGGGTGGATGGTCGCTGGTGGTTAGTGGAGCTAGGATGCATCGGAGGGGTGGACGTGCCAGGGTACATCACTTGCCCAATCTTGTATTGGCCGACGGCGGCGGCGGCCGTGGACGCCGTATCCTTCATGAAGGCTCCGTCGCGGTGTCCTTATTCCTTCGAGTTGCTCCGGGTGAAAACTCGATCTTTGGGATCGGATGGTGGCGGCTATCAGTGGTTGTTCCATTCTAGGAGGCACCGTCTTGGAGTCCTTGCTCTGCTGTTTTCTGTCTCACCTCTCCTCGGAGGATTGGAGGTCTCCGTTGGCTCCAAACGTTCGTCCTCGCTCATATGTAGTAGCTTGGTAGTCGTTGGGGTGGTGTGGCGGTGCTCGGCACCTTTGTATCTTGCCTTGGCTGTGTGTGTCGTGTGCGATGGTGGCGTGAGTTTGTATCATGGTGCTTGTGGAACGTTGCTTTATATATAAAGCGGGCGAAAGCCTTTTTCAGTAATGGCGAAAAGAGAAAAGGCAGAGACAGTAAACATGGCTCGGTTGGACAGCGAAATGTTGCCTGAAGCGGCAATTCAAAGGGGACCATCAGATGCTGGATCAAATCCTGAGAACGCCGGAACTTAGCACGAACGTCTTACATGTTGAAATAGATGTAATAGTAGATTTGTAAAACAAAATCAGCGGAAAGCTTTTGGCCTGGACAATATAGACCATCACCAAACGTACTGTCAAAACTCACAAGAATACAGCTCAAAAAAAAAAACTCACAAGAATAACATATTAAGGAAAGTAGAGGCATTAGTGTAAGCAACAAACAGAAACTACCCAATGAATTTACCATTGTTGAAATATTGATATTCATTGTGCATTGATTACCATGGCCAGATACAAAGAGATATGAAGAAGCACATGCAAAATTTGTCCAAATAACATAAAACCAAGTGGTGCAAGTAATAGCTTACAGTATTAATTTTCTTCAATACAGACACCCCTGAATCCATATCATAGTCAAACACCGAGGGTGGTGTCTTTAGTGAGCTATAATGAAACCTAATAATAGATGAATGGAACTGTGACTCCTCGGGTTCCACTGCATATGCTGGATCAACAAAATCAATTTCCCGTCCACCCTGAAGTTTCCCAAGTGCCTCTCCAGTGGCCGGTAAGCCATATACAGTTATTTTTGGTAGACCATTCTCACGCTCATAGACAGCAATATGATTCTCAAAGAGCTGGAAGTCCTGAATTTTCACACTGAAAGGAGCTTCAGTTTTTTATGCAGTGTTGCTCCTTATGTTATCAATGTTGGATCATCATCACTAATACATAATTTTCACATTGATAAGAAGAGCGGAGTACAGTAAATTAGATTTGCAAGCCGATAAGGTGCAGCCGAATAACTTAACTGATATGTACCGTGCAGTTATCTATTAGATGCAGCTTAGCTATCGGTACACATGACTGTACTATTAATCTAAGTGCATGCTTCTCCAGAAATATTTTCAGTGTATTTGTTTCAAAAATCTAGGACATTACTTTAAGAGCATCAAGTTTCTCACCCACTTCCTAATTACAAAAAAAAGGAAAACGTGACCTAACTAAATCGACAGCTTTGCATTGTTGTGATATCATCCTATCAATGATCCATATGTTTGACAGCACTGCAACATGAAAACATTAATTGATGTGTTCCCCGATACTTTAGTGGTGTTCAAATTCATTAGCTGGTTATACACGGTGCTAACTGTACTTGCAAAAGCAGTGTCTTCCAGCTCTCTTTTTTAATCAGCAAGTTTCCAATGAGAAAAAGGGTACGTGGTGCATCTGTGAAATATCCTTGTAGGGGACCAGTATCCATATAGACAAAGGCATTTTTATGTAGCACTGGAAATGAACTAGAGACACCACAGCAAAACCTGGGGCTTGTGTTACAAAAGATGTTTACTCTTTATAAGCTTGAATGGGCGACACTAATACGGCGTACTTTCAGGCGATCGCGAACGGGTGACGTAGACGGAACTCTATCCATTGCTTGTGGGATGGAGATTCCCAAATAGTCCGCCCTTCGAACATCCGGGTCCATGTAGAAGGCTTCTATAAAGCCCTTTTCTCCCCCACCCCTCAGGGTGGGGCAGCACTGGCCCCCGACACTTGGTCGGGTCGTCAGTTAGTGTCTGCCGAAGCTAATGCCGCATTGGTGGCACCTTTCTCGGAGGATGAGGTCCTCGCGGCCATAAAGGGGATGAACCCCTCCTCGGCTCTGGGGCCGGATGGATTGCCAGTGATGTTTTTCAAAGCTTTCTGGCAAACCATCAAGCCGGAGGTCATGGCCCTCTTCGACGAATTCTTCTCGGGGACCATGGACCTTGGGCACCTGAACTATGGGGTCATCACCCTCATCCCCAAAGTTCCGGGTGCTTCGGATATTCGCCAATTCCGGCCTATCACCGTGATCAATGTGATATTCCAGATCCTGGCCAAAGGGTATGCCAATAGGGTGACCCTTTTGGCGGACACTGTCACTCACCCCAACCAATCCGCCTTCATTCAAGGGCGGTTTATTTTGGATGGGGTCTTAGTCTTCCACGAAGTCGGAGCCAAACACCAACGGGCGGTCTTCTTGAAGCTTGACTTCCACAAGGCCTATGATATGGTTCACTGGCCCTTCCTTCGGGAAGTCCTGCTTCGCAAAGGGTTCAATGACCGGTAGGTGACCAGAGTGATGCAACTCGTCTCCTGCGGTCGGACCGCGGTTAACATTAACGACGAGATCGGGCCGTACTTCCCCACTCTTTGTGGGGTTCGCCAGGGCGACCCGTTCTCCCCGTTTCTGTTTAACATAGTGGTCGATGCTCTTGCTGTTATCCTGGATAGGGCCAAGTCTGCTGGCCATATCCACGGCTTAGTCCCTCACCTGGTAGGAGGGGGAGGGGTCTCCCTCCTACAATATGCTGACGATACCATAATAATGGTAGAGGGTTCCGCTTCCGACATTGCCAACCTGAAGTTCCTCCTGTGCTTCCAGCAGATGTCTGGGCTCACTATCAGCTTCGATAAAAGCGAAGTGATGATCCTCGGTTATCCTCCGGAGGAGACCCAGACCATTGCTGATCGGTTAAACTGTCGTCTAGGTACTTTCCCCACGACTTATTTGGGGATACCCATTAGTGACTCACGACTCACCGTGGCTGACCTCCGCCCGACTGTGACCCGGATGCAGCACCGGGTGGAGCCGTGGAAGGGGAGGTGGCTCTCGAAGGCCGCCAGGGTAATCCTAATCAACTCCTCGCTTGCCAGTCTCCTATGGTTTCTCATGAGCTTCTACAGCCTCCATGAGACGCTTCATCAGGAGGTCACCAAATACCAGTCCAGGTTTTTCTGGGCAGGCGAGGGAGACAAGCAGAAGTACCATATGGTGAGCTGGCCCGACATTTGCAAACCCAAGGACCAGGGGGGTCTGGGGATCTTGTCTTCTCGGCGCATGAACATCGCCCTCCTGACCCGTTGGCTCTGGCGAATCGCCAATGGAGAGGGTGGCCTCTGGCTTACCATCATCAGGAATAAGTACCTTCGGGGCCAACCCCTTGCTTTCTGCCAGCGGTCTGGTGGCTCCCAGTTCTGGCAGGCTGTGATCCAGCTTCTTCCCGTGCTCCGCATTGGCACCTCCATCTCGGTTGGCTCCGGGTCCTCGACCCTGTTCTGGTTCGATCGTTGGCTAGGGGACTCCCCCCTGGCCGCTCGCTTCCCAGAACTATTCGCCATAGCGGTTGACCCTCGGGTCTCTGTCGAGACGGCCCTTATTGACTTAGGGCGTCTCGCCTTCCGGCGTCCCTTGGCCCTCTTGAGGTGGTCGCTTGGGACTCCCTCCTCCAGGACATCGCTCTCCTCCCGATGGACGTCGACGATACTCTTGACTCCATCTCTTGGCGCCTGGAGCCCTCTGGCCGCTTCACCACTAAATCCTTATATGCGGCCATCGCTCCCTCGTCGGCTCCTGAGCCCTTTAGCCTGATCTGGGACATTCGCCTCCCCCTGAAGATTCGGATCTTCCTATGGCAGTGGATCCGGGGACGCCTTCCCTCTGGGGTCGAGGTCCTCAAGCGTAATGGACCGGGAGATGGGATTTGTCCACTGTGCGGCACGGTCGAGGATGCTAACCACATCTTCTCTTGCTCCACAGCCCAATTCCTGTGGTCCTGTTTCCGCGAGACGGTTGGTGGACAGTGGTGCAACACCAACTTCCCCGACTTGCTTGCTGAGATCCTCGCCTCCCCCCCCCCCCCCCCCCTCGACACCGCCACACTCGGTGGCTGTGTGTCGGTGTCCTCGCGTGGACGCTTTGGACCATCCGCAACAAGCTTGTTATTCAGAAAGTGCCTCTCCGACGTGCGACTGACGCAGTCTTCAAAATGTGTGGTTTCTTGCAGCTCTGGCGGCCGCTTAGACGCCCCCAGGACCGGGACGCCATCAACACCCTCATCACCGACCTTCGCTCGATGACCGTCCGCATGGCGCCCCCGCCGCCGCCCCCTCCTCCGGAGCCCGATTGAGTTCGTGTTGCTGGGTGTGGGTGTGGGTGTGTGTGCTGTTTTTCTGTTTCCGGGGCTTGTTGAGCTGTGCCCTCAGCATTAACCCTTATGTGTACTTGTGGTTGTGTGAGACTTGTGTGCGTGTGTGTGAACTTTGTTGGATGTTGGCTTGGGCGGTTTGCTTTATAATATAAAGCGGGGCGAAAGCCTTTTCGGTATAAGCTTGAAGACTGATGCCAACAATGTCTCTCTGTCCGGGTTGGATAAATGATTAACAAGTTCACAGATCATACAAATTTACCATTGACATCCTATTCCATCTCCAAGTAAAAAAATACTAAATCATACAGAAAATCAAATTACATTGAGGCATTTGGATCAACGTTTTTTTAACTATCTCCATAACAGTGAAGCTTTATTTGGTAGCCTTTGCTTTTGGGTGATTTTTTAATGAGATTTGACAGAAGTTCCTAGGGGTTCCAAATACATTAACCAATATGAGAAATAAACATGACAGTCAGCCAGGTCTAAAATCCACTTTTCAGTCTTTCTTTTTTAGTCCTAAGAAAGAATTTGCAATTATGGAATCCAAGGAATGGTGTTTCCAGGGGGGGAATGGGCACTGTGTATCAGTATATAATCAAGAAGCCAAGAAAACTAACTTTCAAACTTAAATAGCAAGGAAGTTGATTACCTTTCTCTGTGTGATAGCAAGACAGTGGCCTCAGCAACATTATTCGATGGGCAAGCAACCAGTTCAGAGTTGTAGAAATCTTCACTTCGCCTCTTAATATAGAAATGGTTTCCACGATGACTAGCTGCTGTATCAATGCCATACAAGTGAGGTGTCAAAACTTCAAGCTGCTTGTTCTGTTTGGAGATGTCTAGGTGGAATATAAAGCTTGTGCTTTTGCTTTCTGATCTAACAAATAAATATTGCTTGCTTTCTGAAGCTTGAAGACCAAGTGAAAATATGTCATCTTTTTCATGATACAGGCACATATCATTAGATTGATCAGATCCTAACTTATGTAGGCATACCTGTCAAAGCCAAGGTAACGAGTCAATAAAACTATGACAAGCACTGCAAAACACACAAGCACACACTTGTCATGCATTGACGCGGTATTAAAACTTGGTTTCATCACCCTGCTTCTGAAAAAGGATGGCACAGCGAACATCAGCGGGTTTCACCCCATTAGTCAGGTACATGGATTTGGAAAGATCTTCTTGAAGACTTCGGGGCCGTGACTTGCTCACAAGCTTGACACTCTCATCGCCGCGAATCAGAGTGCTTTCATCTGAGAAAGATCAATCCAGAACAACTTCATTCCTGGGCAACGGGCTGTGGAATTCTTCCACCGCAAATGTGCTCCAGCATTCGTACTGAAAATGGACATTGTGGAGGCATTTGACTTTTTTTTCGTGGCCGTTCTTACTGGCAATTCTCCACTCCAGGGCATCAACTATACCTTTTTGTGGATGAAGCGATGGTGTTTGCAGCTCAACAAATCATAATTTGCTATAAAAAGGCAATTCCTTTTTTGTTTCCAGGACGCGTTTCTTTTTTCGGGTTTTTGGATTTTGCTTGGTTTTTCCTAAGTTTTCTCGGGAAAATTTGTTGTTTTCCTCATGTGAAGCACACCGTCTGAAAAAACACAGTTGTGCTGCTGAGAAGTGAAAAGCACAGTTGTGCTTCACGGTGAAGTACAGTTGTGCTTCGGTGTGAAACACAGATGTGCTTCCCAGGAAGTGAAAAGTACAGTTGTACTTCACGGTGAAGCACAGCTCAGAAAAGTGAAAAAGCAGAGATGTGCTTCCCAAAAAGGTGAAAAAGAACGGTTGTGCTTTCAGGTTTACGTTTTGCTTGTTTCCGATTTTTTTCGGTTTTCATTTTTTTTACAACCGCTGTTTTTTTCGAGAAAACGGGAGAGCTTGCGTTTCATTGCATTGAAAAGAGAGAGTTTTGGTTACAATCCTCCTAGGAGGTGGTTACATAGTCCATGATCGAATCAGTGGACATCCCATGTTTGAGGTATGATTGCTCTAAGTCCTAGGGCGCCCGCGCCGGTACAGAGGGCGGCCTCGCCCTTGATCTTTGTTAGCGGGTCGTGCACTGATGGGCGCCCTCCGTTGAAGACGCGGTCGTTGCGATGCTTCCAAATCATCCATGGGACAAGAAGGGTCATGGAGTCAAGGCCCTTACGCATGGGTTTGGGGGTGGCCTGCCGCGTAGTTTGCCACCAGTCATTGAGCGAGGCTTCGTTGGCAGGCGGGGTGCATGGCATCCGAAGCCAGTGCATTGTTTCGTGCCAAACCTGACGGGCGAAGGGGCAGGTTAGGAGAAGGTGGTCATGGTCTCGGGGGCCTGGTCGCAGAAGGGGCATTGAGCGGGGTGCTGCAAGCTGCGCCAGGCGAGACGGTCTGCAGTCCAACAGCGGTCCAAGTGAGCTAACCAGTGAAAGAAACGGACGCGCGGCGGCGGCCAGTTTTTCCAGGTGAGCCTCCATGTGGCGCAAGTTGCGGAGCCACTGAACGTGGCATTGTAGGCAGACTCGGTGGTGCCGTCTGCACGCCACCTCCAGGTTAGGAGATCCGGCTCGGCTGAAAGGGTCGTGCCGGCGATCATGTGCCAAAGCTGCAGATATTGCCTGATCTCACGGATTCCCACTGTGCCGTGTATGTCATGCGCCCAATGGTTGTCCAGCAGTCCTTCGGCGACAGTCCGGAGCTTGCGACGGCGCTTGGGGATGCATGTGTACAGCAGTGGGGTTGTTATGACCGGCGTGCGTACACTATAGCCGGAGGAGGCCCACCAATGGCGCAGGCAGTTAGGGGCTTGGCCCAACTTATCGTTATTTTTATTAGCGCATAGGAGGATTATATAAACACCTGTAATGACTCGTTTTGGAGACAAGCAATAAGTAATCTTTATTGCTCGGCTTCGAGACCCCTAAACCCTAGCCGCCCCCTGCGCCTCCCTATCCCGCGCTCGATCACGGCGCCCCAGCGCCGCCGCATGCGCCCCTCGCCTCGCCAACTCCCCTTCCACCCCTACAACCTGAGACCACGCCTTGGTAGGGACTCGGTTCCTATCAATCTAGTATCAGCTATCTCGGGATCAATCATGTCCGCCCCTTTGCCCACCGCCACCCTCCCGCTGCCGGTCGCCACCACACCACCGATGACCACCACGGCGGGAGCGCCATCCCTGTCGTGGCCGGTCTCCTCCGCCGCCTGGACACCGCCGGTGTCCGCCCCCATCGTCCTCACCCCGGAGGAGATGACGGCTGCGCTCCGAGCCCTCACTCAGGCGGTTGCGGGCATCCGCACCTTCCTCTCGGGACCCTATGCCCCGCAGTCACCCGCCCCCTTCACCACCATCATGGCGCCGCAACAACAACCGTGGCAGTCGCCGCCACCGGCGACCTCCTTCGCCCCCACCATGTCGCCGCCGCAGCAGTAGCTACAGCCGCCGCCACCGGCGACCTCGGCCCCGGGTATCCCGATGACGGATCTCGGGGTGCCCATCCACCAGGTCCGGTTCCCCACGTCGCCGTCACCGCTGCCGGCCTGGATCTCCGGGTCCCTCGGGCTAGTCTACACGACGGCCTCAGGCCAACCGCACGTGCCGCCGCCACCAACGTCACACCCAACCATGCAGTACGGCGGGTCCTCGAGCTCCACCAGCTCATACGACGGCGTCGACGGGCCCCTGTTCCAGGGCGGCACCCTGATGCCCGCCTACTCGGCTCCGCCACCCTCGCTGTTCCGCGCTGACGAGGCGCACCCGACCCTCGTCCACGCCCAGCCACCGCCGAGATTCTCCAAGTTGGAGTTCGCCACCTACGACGGCACTGTGGACCCCCTGAATTGGCTCAACCAGTGCGACCAATTTTTCAGGGGGCAGCGCACGCTCGCGTCCGACCGCACTCGGATCGCCTCGTATCACCTTCGGGGAGCAGCTCAGACGTGGTACTATGCCCTCGAATAGGACGAGGGCGGCATGCCGCCATGGGAGCGCTTCCGCGAGCTATGCCTCTTCTGCTTCGGACCACCGGTACGCGGGAGCCGGCTGGCGGAGCTTGGGCGCCTGCCTTTTCTCTCCACGGTGCAAGACTTCGCCGACCACTTCCAGGCCCTGGCATCACGGCTCGCCAGCGGGCCAAGCTCTTCGTTGGCGGTCTGTCGGACCACATCCGCGTGGACGTGGAGATGCGCGGGCCACAGGACCTCCAGCGTGGGGGCATCCCGCCTAGGCCCCCGCGGCGCCCAACGCCCCGACCGCGACGCGCCCATTCCGTCAGCTCACCCGGGCCGAGCAGCTCGAGCGCCGTCATCAGGGGCTATGCTACAATTGTGACGAGCCCTACGTTCCGGGACACATCTACCCGCGACTCTTCTACTTGGAGGCTGCGGACTACATCGAGGAGGACGCCGGCGCCGCCATGCTCGGCGACATGCCCGCCCTGTTTGACGCAGAGGTCGCCCCGAGGCCCGCCCAGGCGAACGCCCTCGTGGTCTCCCTCCATGCCCTCGCGGGTATACGGGCGGACAAGACTATGCTGCTGCCGGTGACGATCAACGGGGAGCATTTCCTCGCCCTGCTGGATACGGGCTCTACCCATAACTTCCTGCCTGGGTCCACCATGCGCCGCCTGGCGCTGCAACCGACTGGCGTGGAGCAGCTCCGAGTTACCGTGGCCAACAGTGATCGCCTACCCTGCTAGGGAATTGCTCGGCATGTCCCCATCATCATTGGCGACGAGCACTTCACCATCATATGCGTCGGCATTGACTTGGGCTGCTTCGACTTCATCCTCGGCGTCGACTTTTTGCAGACCCTGGATCCCATCCTATGGGATTTCGACGCTATGACGATGATCTTTTGGCGCCTGGGTCACCGCGTCCGGTGGGAGGGCGTGGGTGGCGCCGACCCCGCGGTGCCTGTCGTGGTTCTAAGTCTGACAGTGAGGTAGGGGGGTGTGTATGAGGAGGCTAGATCCTAGCTATTGGGAAGTTGTAGGCACGCAAGGTTTACGAGTTCAGGCCCTTCTCGAAGGAAGTAACAGCCCTACGTCTCGGTACCCGGAGGCGGTCGACTGTATTATGCGTGTGTAAATTGACAGGGGTGCGAACCCTTGATACTGAGGAGGGAGGTGGCTTATATAGAGTTCGCCAGCCCTCGCCTTCCCTCAGTAATGCAGGGTTTAAGGTACATTTAAGGTGGGCGTTACTGATAACGTCCCTAATAAAGTGTCTTAATAACCATAAAGACTACTTAATAGCCGACTGTTTGCCTGCAGAGTGACTTGAGGTCTTCTGGCAGTCGAGTGGTTGGCTTCTTGGTCGAGTGACAGCTTCTTGGTCGAGTGTCTTCAACCCATCGAGTGAGATATCTTCAAGTCGATTGAATGGTGACTTCTTCTAGGGATGTCCTATGGTAGGGCTCTTTAGGACGGGTCCGTGTCCCTACCGTAGGTACGTGACTTCATCATTAGCCCCCGAACGGATCGAGGCTAGAATGAGAAAAGGGGTTAGGGATCTTTCCGACTGATTCTTCGGGTTATATGGGCGCTTCGTTCTGGGTCGACTGTCACGGGTGACGTCATTAACCTCTTTCAGTCGCCTTGATCCGTTCCAGGCCTTTCGTCGAGTGGATTTCTTTACCTGTGAGGCATCGTGCGCCGGTGCGCGCGGGAATTCCGTTTTGTCAAGTCGTTCTGCAGCCAGCGGAGATCGCGGGATTCGGATTTTTTGGGAAGCGCGCGGAACGGGGGCGGCCGCAGTAATCGGGAGCGACAGTGCGAAGGCTCCTCGATCTTCGCGCCGCCTTTTTCGCCACGTACTGCGCGCGCGCCTGCCACGGGATTTGACTGGATAGCTCGGGCCTACCTGTCAGCCACTCGGAAGCGGCCCCTTATAAGTAGCTGGCCTGGAGCCCTCCATCAGTGCGCGTGCTCATCTCTTCCTCTTCTTTCTCTCTTTCTCCGTAGCCTCCCCTGCTTCCTTTACTCTCGCCCAGCCACCGCAAGACCAGCCCGAGATCTCGCCGGCGACGATGGTGAAGGGCAAGACGACCGCTCTGGAGCGCGCGAAGAAGGCGGCGGCGGCGGGGAAGGGGAAGAAGTCTGCGCGCGGCGGATCTTCCTCTCGGACGGCTCTGCCCAAGGGTTGGATCCAGGGCGACTGGATGCCTTCGGTGCTCCGTCAAGAGGATCTTGACGACTTGGTCGAGGGGGGAGCCATCCCTCACAAGGCTGCGCATCTTCCGGGGGGAGAGATCGAACCCCAACCTCGCAACGGTGAGTGCGTGCTCCTGGCCACTCACATCGACCGAGGGTTTTCTCTGCCGCCCCACTCTTTCTTCCGCAGCTTCTTGAACTTCTTTGGAGCGCAGCTCCACCACTTTACCCCCAACTCTATAGTCTATCTCGCTGCCTTTATTTCAATGTGTGAGGCGTTCCTGGGTTGCCGCCCACACTGGGGGCTTTTTAAGCACATCTTCACCTGTCGCTCTCAGTCGGTTAAGAAAGCCAAGTCGAGTGACGAGAGGACACAAGTGATCCAACTGTGTGGGGGTTTGGCGATCCAGACGAGAGGGAAGAGCTGTTTCCCATCCATTACTTTTCCGGAGTCAGTTCGGGGCTGGCAGGCGACTTGGTTCTACTGCCAGGATCAGGCGACTCCAGGGCAGTCGACTGGGCTCCCACCTTTCACCCTCGACCGAGCCGAAAAGCCCGCTTCTCTGAAGGTGACGCCTGAAGAGAAGGCCCAGGTCAAGATACTGGCGGGTCGAGTGGTTGAGCTTGTCCGTGAGGGCGTGACGGGGATGGATCTGCTGGAAGTCTTCCTCAAGAGACGAATCCAACCGCTCCAGGCTCGGGACCACCCGATGTGGCTGTACTCTGGCCTCGAGGACACCACTCGGATCCACCCGGAGGAGGTCACCGACGAGATGTTGGAGGGGTGGCTGTCCAGTATCACGGGGAACAAGGACAACCCCCGGGGAGCTAGGAGGGTCATTCCACTCGACAGCTCGTATGAGGTCGACCAGGTGCGTTTTTATGTCTCCGACTGAAATCTTCGTTTTCTGCATTGGTCTTCTTTCGAGCAGGTCGACTGACTTTTCGTTTTGTCTGCTGTCTTTCAGGCGACCACTGAGATGTATTCGACGCCCAATGGGGCACAGGGGTCGACTGAGGAAGGAGAAGGGAACGGAGGCGAGAGCGGGGATGACCAGGGCGAGTGGGAGTCAGATGGCGAAGGAGAGGGAGGCGATGACGTCTTCTCCAGCGAAGAGGAGGAGGAGGAGGCCGAACTTCCCCGCCCGGAAAGGCGATCCAAGCTCGCACACGACCCGGCGCAGGGACGTGGCCAGGCGACTGCCTCCGTCGGGCCCTCGTCGAAACGCCCTCGGACTTCTTCCCCAACACCGACTGGGAAGGTCCCCAAGCAACCACGCACGACGCTATCCAAGCCGCCCAAGACTCTGCCCAAGATGAAGATAACTGTCCCTGTTATTTCCGGGTAACAAAGCTTGTCTTCCCTCGTCGATTGGAGGACGGATCCTCGGTCGACTCGTTACGCTTAACTGGTTGATTCTTCAAAATTTGCAGTGCTGCTACCTCCGAGATCTCTGCCAAAGACGACGACCAAGAGATGGGGGACGCTGCTACCTCCAACCCTGGTACGATTATTGACGTTCTGTTTTTTGAGTTGACTTGGTCGTTTCTTGCAATTCTGGTCGATTGAAAGTTCTTCCTGCAGCCCCTCCTCATGTTATCGACCTCCCGGATGACGACGACAACGAGTCGCTGAGGATAGGGAGGACCAAGAGGCCGTCGACTGACAGGACTCCCCAACCTGCTCCGGCGCCTGAGGTCGTGGCTCGGGATGGCGGCGATGCCCCTCGGGCTTCTGTGACCTTTGCCAATCCCCTGTCGAGTGCGCAACCCTCGGCGTCGACTGCCAATCCAACTTCGCTCTTTGTCGCGTACTCTGTCCCTGAAGACGAAGTGGCCGCTGCGAAGGAGGCCATACACCAGGCGGGGGTCATGATGGAACAGGTGAAGAAGGCTCGAGAGGCCAGCCAGGCAGCTTACGACGCAAGTTCGGCGCTTCAGAGCAACGTCCAGGTCAGTCGACTTGATACTTGATTGTTTGAAGAGTCTTTCTCCCTCTTTCTTTTTTTTGAAGATCTTTGTATCTGTATCTGTACACCCACTGGGTGTGTTTTCTCTTTCTTGGACTAGTGGGGGCACGCTGAGTGCACCCACTGGGTGTAGTCCCCGAGACTACGGTGGACTGCTGGCAGTCGACTGTAGTCTTTATATTGCGTTTCTGAATCTGTATTCCTTACTCGATCTGGTCGAGTCATGTCGAATGGATCCATGTTTGGTCGACTGCGGACACTCGACTTTTTTTTAGGACCAGTGGGGGCACGCTGAGTGCACCCGCTGGGTGTAGTCCCCGAGACTACTGTCGAATGTTTTCGATTCGGCTGTAGTCTTAGAAACGTCACCTTTTTCCCTTAGTTACTCAGAAGCAACTTATCTTGTATGTCTGTCGACTGAATTTCCCTTTTGCAGAAATCTTGTGAACTTGCGTCTCGCTATGCTGAGTTGGAGAAGCAGCGGATTCAACTGTCTCTCGATCTGGAACTGGCCAGGACGGAGCTGCAGAAGGTCAAAGATGGCGTTGCTGGTAAGATGGCCTTGTCGACTGGTTTTGTTTTAGGCTTGGGTATCTTTTGCTGTTTCTGAACCAATCATCGTTTCTTTTGCAGGAGAACTGAGCGAGGCCCTGGCGAAAAAGGATCGGGACTTGGCTGCTGCCCACAAGGAGGCTGATGACAAGATCGCACTGGCTGAACAGAAGCTGGCTTCGGTCAGCCAGATAGAAGATGAGAACACCAAGCTGAAGGCCGCTCTGAACGAAGCCAACAAGGAGTGCTCGCATTGGAAGAAGCACCTCACTCTGGGCGAGCAGATGGAAGGCGTCGCTCGCAGGAGGGACGACCTGGAGAGCTACCTGAGGAGTCTCGCCAAGACGCTGTATATCAAGCTCGAAGGTGTGCGTTCAATTCCGACTGGTTTTCTTTTGTGTCGACTCAGTTTGCGATTTGTTGACTTATCTTTGGGTCTTGTATGCAGAATTTTGTCAGAACTTCGAAGAGGAGACCGGGCGGATTGAAACGGGTCTGGACCCAATCAATTCTCCGGTGAAAGATGATACTGCCATGAACCTGCTCCGACTGGAATCTCGAATCGACGGCGCCGTGGATTACTTGGCTCGGCTGAAGGTTGCCATGTCGCGGATCGACTCGACACTTTGGCCAGAGTCTACGCTCCAGAACGATCTCGAGTCTCTTATGGCTCGACTTGACAAAATCCCCGATCGAGTGCAGGAGTGGAAGAAGTCTTCTGCCCGGTGCGGCGCTGATGTGGCTATCTTTAGTCCGCGTCCATTGCAAGGAGGCGCGAGAAGAAAAGTTGGCCGCCATCCAAGTCACCAATACCAAGAGGCACAGCTTTCAAGACTTCATGGAGACCTTCATTGCTGCTGCCACTCGTATTGCGGACGGAATTGACCTGGATGAGTTCGTCGCTCCTGCCAGTCCTCCTCTTGAGGAATGAGAAAACTTTTATGCCTTTCCTTAAATTTGCCTCGGAATGCCGAGTGGACTTGTAATCGTTTAAACTCTGCCGAGCTGAGGGCTCGAGTACTTTGATTCGGGGCCTGGGGCCTCTTAAGCTTTATCCGAACTTAATTTCTTGCTGAATGTCTTCGTGGTTTCGAACTGTCGTGTGGGACTTTGGTTTTGTATTCAGACAAGTGCTGGACTGCTGCTAAGTCCCCGAGTGTGAGGTTGGCTCACCACTCGGTAGGGTTTTTTCAAACTTAGGCGAGTACTTGACTGCAGCTAAGTTTCCGAGTGGGAGAACTTAGGCGAGTACCGGACTGCAGCTAAGCCCCCGAGTGGGAGGATTGCTCTCCACTCGGTAGGATTTTTTCAAACTTAGGCGAGTGCTTGACTGCAGCTAAGTTTCCGAGTGGGAGAACTTAGGCGAGTACCGGACTGCAGCTAAGCCCCCGAGTGGGAGGATTGCTCTCCACTCGGTAGGATTTTTTCAAACTTAGGCGAGTGCTTGACTGCAGCTAAGTTTCCGAGTGGGAGAACTTAGGCGAGTACTGGACTGCAGCTAAGCCCCCGAGTGGGAGGATTGCTCTCCACTCGGTAGGATTTTTTGAAACTTAGGCGAGTGCTTGACTGCAGCTAAGTTTCCGAGTGAACTTAGGCGAGTACCGGACTGCAGCTAAGCCCCCGAGTGGGAGGATTGCTCTCCACTCGGTAGGATTTTTTCAAACTTAGGCGAGTGCTTGACTGCAGCTAAGTTTCCGAGTGGGAGAACTTAGGCGAGTACCGGACTGCAGCTAAGCCCCCCGAGTGGGAGGATTGCTCTCCACTCGGTAGGATTTTTTCAAACTTAGGCGAGTGCTTGACTGCAGCTAAGTTTCCGAGTGGGAGAACTTAGGCGAGTACCGGACTGCGGCTAAGCCCCCCGAGTGGGAGGATTGCTCTCCACTCGGTAGGATTTTTTCAAACTTAGGCGAGTGCTTGACTGCAGCTAAGTTTCCGAGTGGGAGAACTTAGGCGAGTACCGGACTGCGGCTAAGCCCCCGAGTGGGAGGATTGCTCTCCACTTGGTAGGATTTTTTCAAACTTAGGCGAGTGCTTGACTGCAGCTAAGTTTCCGAGTGGGGGAACTTAGGCGAGTACTGGACTGCAGCTAAGCCCCCGAGTGGGAGGATTGCTCTCCACTTGGTAGGATTTTTTCAAACTTAGGCGAGTGCTTGACTGCAGCTAAGTTTCCGAGGGGGAGAACTTAGGCGAGTACCGGACTGCGGCTAAGCCCCCGAGTGGGAGGATTGCTCTCCACTCGATAGGATTTTCTTTTTTTTTTCTTTAAAATTTAGGCGAAACGGATTCACAGCTAAATCACCCACTGGGGGTTTTGTGTGCAAACAAAGTGACAGCTATTATTGGAACACTCTTGTCTTTGATAAAAATGAACCGTAGAAATTATTCTTCTCATTACAAGGAGAACTCAGGTGTAAAAGGGGCGGAGCAGTTCCGCGTTCCAAGCTCGTGGCTCGTCGACCTGGCGATCGACGTTGTAGAGGTGGTATGCTCCATTGTGGAGGACTCTGGTGACTATGAAGGGGCCTTCCCAAGTAGGAGCAAGTTTGTGTGGCTTCTGTTGATCTACTCGGAGGACCAGATCTCCTTCTTGAAAGATTCGACTTTTCACATTTCGGGCGTAAAAACGGCGCAAGTCTTGTTGATAAATGGTCGATCTGATCATGGCCATCACCATTTCTTCTTCCAAGAGGTCGACTGCGTCTTGCCGGGCCTGCTCTGCTTCATCTTCGGTGTAAAGTTCGACTCGGGGTGTATTATGAAGAAGATCGCTTGGCAGGACAGCTTCGGCTCCATAAACCAGAAAGAATGGGGTCCTTCCAGTCGACCGGTTAGGGGTGGTCCTTAATCCCCACAGAACTGACGGAAGCTCGTCGACCCAAGCGCCTGCCGCGTGCTTAAGATCGCGCATCAGCTGAGGTTTTAGTCCTTTGAGAATCAGACCATTTGCTCTCTCAGCCTGTCCATTCGACTGGGGATGAGCGACTGAAGCGTAGTCGACTCGTGTGCCTTGAGAAGCGCAAAATGCTCTGAACTCGTCCGAATCAAAGTTTGACCCGTTATTAGTGATGATGCTATGCGGGACTCCATATCTGAATGTTAACCCTCTGATGAAACTGATAGCGGTGCCAGCATCGAGGCTCTTTATGGGCTTAGCTTCGATCCATTTGGTAAATTTGTCGACTGCCACAAGTACATGAGTGAATCCACTCCTGCCCGTTCTTAGGGGGCCAACCATGTCCAATCCCCAGACGGCAAAGGGCCAGACGAGCGGAATGGTTTTCAGGGCTGACGTGGGCTTGTGCGACATGTTGGAGTAGAACTGGCACCCTTCGCACTTGTCGACTATCTCTTTTGCCATCTCATTTGCCCTTGGTCAGTAAAATCCAGCTCGGTATGCTTTAGCCACAATAGTCCGAGAGGACGCATGGTGACCGCAGGTCCCCGAGTGGATATCGTTAAGGATTATTTGACCCTCTTCTGGCGTTATGCATTTCTGGCCGACTCCGGTCGCACTCTCTCTGTACAGCTGTCCCCTTATGACTGTGAAGGCCTTAGATCGGCGGACGATCTGTCGAGCCTCCTCCTCGTCCTCCGGAAGTTCTTTCCTTAGGATATATGCAATGTACGGTATTGTCCAGTCAAGGGTGATTGCCAAGACTTCCATGATTAGGTCGACTACTGCAGGCACTTCAACTTCAGTCGGATCTGTGGCACTTTTCGGCTGCGGGGCTTCTTCTGCGAAAGGATCTTCTTGGACTGACGGTGAGTGAATGTGTTCCAAAAACACGTTGCTTGGAATGGCTTCTCTCTTGGAGCCTATCTTTGCCAAGTCGTCAGCTGCCTGGTTTTTCAGTCGGGGGATGTGGTGGAGTTCTAACCCCTCGAACTTCTTCTCTAGCTTTCGTACTGCATTGCAATATCCAGTCATTGCCGGACTCCTGACGTCCCACTCCTTCATCACTTGATTAACCACCAGATCTGAGTCGCCATAGACCATGAGGCGACGAACGCCGAGTGAAATGGCCATGCGCAACCCATACAAAAGTGCTTCATACTCTGCTTCGTTATTGGAGGAATCGAAGTGAATCTGGAGAACGTATCTGAGCTTATCTCCTCGGGGGGAGACCAAAACTACCCCCGCACCCGAACCATTCAGCATCTTGGATCCATCGAAGAACATAGTCCAGTGTTCCGAGTGAACTTGAGTCGGAAGTTGCTGTTCAATCCACTCGGCGATGAAATCTGCGATTGCTTGGGACTTGATGGCTTTCTTTGCTTCAAACTTGATATCTAAAGGAAGGAGTTCAATCGCCCACTTGGCCACTCGACCAGTTGCATCTCTGTTATGCAGGATCTCCGATAATGGGGCGTCGCTGACGACTGTAATGGAGTGGTCGGAGAAATAATGTGCAACTTTCTTCGTGGTCATATAAATCCCATATACAAGCTTCTGGTAGTGGGGGTATCTTTGTTTTGAAGGGGTCAAAACTTCAGACACATAATATACAGGGCGTTGAACTTTGAAGGCCTTCCCTTCCTCTTCCCGCTCGACCGTAAGTACTGTACTGACAACTTGTCCCGTGGCTGCAATGTAAAGCAACAGAGTCTCTTTGCTGATTGGGGCAGCTAGCACCGGCTGGGTGGAGAGCAGAGCTTTGAGCTCTGCAAACGCTGCATCAGCTTCTGGAGTCCACTCGAACTTGTCAGACTTCTTCATCAGTCGGTAAAGAGGCAACGCTTTTTCACCGAGTCGAGAAATGAATCGACTTAAGGCGGCCAAGCAGCCTGTAAGCTTTTGGACATCATGCACGCGTACAGGACGCTTCATCCGGAGTATGGTGCCAATTTTTTCAGGATTGGCGTCGATTCCCCGTTCGAAAACGAGAAAACCGAGTAGCTTTCCACCTGGAACTCCGAAAGTGCACTTTGACGGATTGAGCTTGATATCGTACCTCCTGAGGTTGGCAAAGGTTTCAGCAAGGTCAGCCCGCAGGTCGGAACCTTTCCGGGACTTGACTACGATATCATCCATGTACGCTTCCACATTCCGACTGATTTGAGTGAGTAAACACTTCTGGATCATTCTCATGAATGTGGCTCCGGCGTTCTTGAGGCCGAATGGCATGGTGACGTAACAGAAGCATCCGAATGGAGTGATGAAAGCTGTTTTGATTTCGTCGGGCCCATACAGACGGATCTGATGGTACCCGGAGTAGGCATCTAGAAAAGACAATCTCTCGCATCCCGCAGTTGAGTCGACAATCTGGTCGATGCGAGGGAGAGGAAAATGATCTTTCGGGCAGGCCCGATTGATATGCTTGAAATCAATGCACATACGGAGTGACTTGTCCTTCTTGGGGACCATGACGACATTGGCGAGCCACTCGAAGTGGTAAATCTCTCGGATGAACTCAGCTGCTAAGAGCCGAGCCACTTCCTCGCCAATGGCTTGTTTTTTCTGGACGGCGGACCGTTGAAGATGTTCCTTCACGGGCTTGAACTTTGGGTCGACTCGCAGACGGTGCTCAGCCAGCCCCCTGGGAACTCCAGGCATGTCAGAGGGTTTCCATGCGAAGATGTCCCAGTTCTCACGGAGGAGCTGGATGAGCGCTTCTTCCTATTTGGAGTCGAGCGTCGTCGAGATGTGAGTCGGAGCAGCGTCGGGATCGGTCGGGTGAATGTGGACTGTCTTCGTTTCGCCAGCCGACTGAAAAGCTGACTCGGAGGCGGGCTTCTTAGCTCGCAGCAATTCACTCGGGTCGGCAGCCTTTTGGTACTCTTTCAGCTCGACCACTGCCATCTGAGCGTCGGCGATCTTTGATCCCTTCTGAAAACATTCTTCTGCTTTCTTCCGGTTGCCCATAACAGTGATCACACCTTTGGGGCCAGGCATCTTTAATTTAAGATACACGTAACATGGTCGAGCCATGAAGCGTGCGTAAGCTGGCCTGCCCAAGATGGCGTGATAAGCACTCTGGAAGTCCACAACTTCAAACGTCAACTTTTCCTTGCGGTAATTCTTTGAATCACCAAAAACCACATCAAGAGCAATATGGCCGAGTGACTCGACTTTCTTCCCAGGAATGACTCCGTGGAAGCTCATGTTACTGGTGCTGAGTCTGGACATCGGAATGCCCATTCCTTTCAAAGTTTCAGCGTACAGTATGTTCAGGCCACTGCCGCCGTCCATCAGGACTTTGGTCAGTCGAGTGCCTTCGACAACTGGGTCGACCATCAAAGCTTGCCTCCCAGAGGTGGCAATGTGCGTCGGGTGATCGGACTGGTCGAATGTGATGGCAGTCTGAGACCACTTCAGGTAACTGGGCGTCGCCGGGGCAACCATGTTCACCTCACGGTTAATGACTTTCAGTCGACTTTTACTTTCGACATCAGCAAAAATCATCAAGGTTGAATTGACTTGGGGGTATCCATCGTCACTATCCTCCTTGTCCTCAACTCTGTCTGGTTCTTTTTCCTTATCCTTGGGCTGCTTGCCCTGGAACTGCTGAATCAGAAGCCGACACTGTCGAGTGGTATGCTTCGGGAAAATAAAATTTCCTTCTTCATCTTTCTTGGTGTGGATGTGACATGGCAGGTCCAACACATCATTCCCATCCTGATCTTTAACCTTCTTGGGTTTCCATGTGCCCTTGGGTTTTCCCTTGAAATTTCCCTGGGCCACAGCCAGGGCCTCCCCAGGGGCGGCTGGCTCGGCCTTCCGCTTCTGCTTCCGACTGGAGTTTCCTCCGGTTTCTTGGGCGACTGATTTGAGTTTGCCACTCCGGAGTCGGTCCTCGTCTTCTCCATTAGCATACTTGGTGGCAATCTCCATCATCCGATTCAGGGACATCTCTCCAGTTCTGCCAAACTTCAGATTCAACTCCCTGTACTTGACGCCTTCCTTGAAAGCGCAAACTGCTTGATGGTCTGGCACGTTCTCGACCGAGTGGTGCAGTGTGATCCATCTCTGGATGTATTCTCTCAGAGTTTCATTTGGCTTCTGCACGCAAGACCGCAGCTCCGTAAGGCTTGCAGGGCGCTTGCATGTCCCTTCGAAGGTTGTGATAAACACTCGGGAGAGATCCTCCCAAGTGTAAATGCTGTTGGGCGCCAACTGATTCAGCCACGCCCTAGCTGAGCCTTCCAACATGAGGGGTAAATGCTTCATGGCCACCTCATCATTGCCGCCACCAATCTGCACAGCCACTCGGTAATCTTCGAGCCATGTGTCGGGCTTGGATTCACCAGTGAACTTGCTGACCCCAGTCGCCAGCCTGAAATTGGGAGGGATCACCGCGGCTCTGATGGCTCGACTGAAACATTCAGGCCCCGAGGCGTGTGCTCTGCTGCCGGTGGGCGTATCTCTGTTGTGGCCCTCTCGATGAGCCCTGTTCCTGTCCACCAGACCTTGAACGAGGATGGATCTCGCGTCAAAGCCTGGGTCTCTGGGGTCGACTGGGATCCTCTGCCCAACGTTATGGGGGCGCCTGTCATCTCGATGTCGAGGTGCATATGATCCACTCCTCGGGGGAGGGGACGGCACTCGACGTCTATCATCACGGTCGGGTCGGTGATCATATTGTTCATTCCTCCTGTACTGATCGTGCCGGTCTCCACGTCCCTCACGCCTCGGGGGCGATCTCGGGCTGTGAGCCGACCGGACGGTTTCCGTAGCAACGGATCGACTGTGGATCATGTCCCGCGACTGAGAGACGGCGGAATTCTGATTTCCCGCCGCTCAGAGCAATGCTCTGATCTGCAACAATCCTCTGCCAGCCTCTGACTGAGAGGGCTGGATTGACTCTGCTATGCGGGCCGCGGCAGCCAGGTTCTGAACCGGAGTTCGGTATACCTGCGGCGGTGGGAAGAGCTGACGTCGACTGGATTCGGGAGTTTGCTGGCGTCGACTGGACTCGGGAGCCTGCTGGCGTCAACTGGACTCGGGAGCCCGCTGACGCGCTCGCTCGTCGAGAGCTCGCTGTAGATTCTCCAGTCGAGTGCGCTCGGCTAGATTAGCCAAGCGCGCGTCCTCCAAGGCCCGGGCCTCGGGGGTTTCTCCAACAATAGGGGTGTAGAGCGCGTCCATGTTCCGGCGACGAAGCTCCTCCCGCTGTAATGATGTAAGAGGTTCGGGGAGGTATTCGTCGTGAGGATGCGACGGATCGCCTCTATCGGCACCACTATCAGCGCGATGGAATCCAGGAGGACTGCGTGTCCCCTCGACCGCCAGAACCTCCGCCAAAGGGTCGCTGCTATCGCACTCGGATGCGGTCTCCGTGGAGCCAGTCGACAGATCAAACAGGCCGCAGAGGGATTCGTCGGGCTCGATCGCCGCGACTTGCGGGGCCGCCGACTGGCGGGCCGCGGCGTGCTTCATCCACCGCTGGAGTCTCGACCGACCCGAGCGCTTGCGCTGGCGGGAGACAGGACGGGGAGATGACACGGGAGTCGACCGATATGGGGTCGACGGCTGCCGCAGGAGGACGCCGCGGACGCACGCGCGGAAATGCGTCGCACCGCGGACGGGGAGCACGTCGACGTCAAGCGGCGCCTCCTGGAGCCAGGCGGAGTCGTTGGCGATGAAAGTGAGTCCGCCGAGACGGATCTCGCGGCCCTCTGCCAAAGCTCCACAGGAAAACATGATCAAGTGGATCGGAAAAATCGCAACTTCTCCAATTAGGCGCTAAGACTAATGCCCCACGGTGGGCGCCAACTGTCGTGGTTCTAAGTCTGACAGTGAGGTAGGGGGGGTGTATGAGGAGGCTAGATCCTAGCTATTGGGAAGTTGTAGGCACACAAGGTTTACGAGTTCAGGCCCTTCTCGGAGGAAGTAACAGCCCTACGTCTCGGTACCCGGAGGCGGTCGACTGTATTATGCGTGTGTAAATTGACAGGGGTGCGAACCCTTGATACTGAGGAGGGAGGTGGCTTATATAGAGTTCGCCAGCGTTCGCCTTCCCTCGGTAATGCAGGGTTTAAGGTACATTTAAGGTGGGCGTTACTGATAACGTCCCTAATAAAGTGTCTTAATAACCATAAAGACTACTTAATAGCCGACCGTTTGCCTGCAGAGTGACTTGAGGTCTTCTGGCAGTCGAGTGGTTGGCTTCTTGGTCGAGTGACAGCTTCTTGGTCGAGTGTCTTCAACCCATCGAGTGAGATATCTTCAAGTCGATTGAATGGTGACTTCTTCTAGGGATGTCCTATGGTAGGGCTCTTTAGGACGGGTCCGTGTCCCTACCGTAGGTACGTGACTTCATCAGTGCCCCAGCCCCAGCTAACGGCGACCACCATTGACCCCGAGCATCCCCTGTTGGCTAGCCTATTGCAGCAGCACATCGACCTCTTCGACGAGCCACAGGGCCTCCCACCCGCCAGACCCTACGACCACCGCATTCACCTGCTACCGGGCAAAGCCCCCGTCACCGTGCGACCGTACCGCTACCCCTAGCTGCAGAAGGATGAGGTGGAGCGGCAGTGCGCGGTCATGCTCGCCCAGGGCATCATCTGGATCACTACCTCGCCATTCTCCACACTGGTGCTCCTTGTGCGCAAGGCCGACGGCTCGTGGCGCTTCTGCATCGACTACCGTGCTCTTAACGCCAAGACGTCCAAGGACAAATTTCCCATCCCCATCGTTGACGAACTCCTGGACGAGCTACACAGGGCACGCTTCTTCACCAAGCTCGACCTCCGTTCAGGCTACCACCAGGTGCAGATGCACCCGGACGATGTCGCTAAGACAGCCTTTCGCGCACATCATGACCACTTCGAGTTCTTGGTGATGCCCTTCGGCCTCTCCAATGCCCCAGCGACATTTCAGGCGTTGATGAACGACGTCCTCCGCCCCTACTTGCGGCGGTTTGTGCTCGTTTCCTTCGAAGACATACTCATCTACAGCTCGTCATGGGCGGAGCACCTACAACACGTGGCCATCGTCTTCAACAAGCTTCGAGCGCACCATCTGCACCTCAAGCACTCGAAGTGCTCGTTCGGCACGACGTCCGTTGCGTATCTCGCCACATCATCTCGGCGGAGGGAGTCGCCATGGATGCCGACAAGGTCGCGGTCGTCGCGGTTTGGCCAATGTCGCACTCGCCGCAGGCCCTCCGGGGTTTTCTGGGCCTCGCAGGCTATTACCGGAAGTTCATCCGGGAGTTCGGCCTCATCGCAGCACCACTCACTCGACTGTTGTGCCGCGACGCCTTCTCCTGGGATACTGAGGCGACCAAGGCGTTCCAGACACTCAAGCAGGCTCTCACGACGGGGCCGGTCCTCCGGATGCCTGACTTCGACAAGCCGTTCATGGTGGACTGCGACGCCTCAGGCGTGGGGTTTGGCGCTGTCCTTCATCAGGGCGCCGGAATGCTCGCGTTCTTCAGCAGGCCTTTCGCCGCGCGCCATCTGAAAGTGCAATTAATCCCTGGGTGGTTTTGGTAATTCTTAACAACATGTAGCCCATTGAACTAATACTCTTTCAAGATGATCATTTCAGAAAGTTCAATGATTGGCATGGCATGGACTAGAGATGTGGACCCCTCAAAATGCTAAGGACACATATTGGCTCAAGCTCAAGACTCTACATTTTCATTTTAGTGATCCAAGATCACATTGAGTCCATAGGAAAAGCCAATACTATTAAAAGGGGATGAGGTGTTGCTTAATGGCTTGCTTGCTCAAAATGCTTAGTGATATGCTCCAAAAGCCCTCAACCACTTTCTCATATCCACATATGTCCCAAACCAAAAGTCAAACTCGGCCCCACCGATTTGATCTATCCGGCGCCACCGAGTTCATTTGACATAGCCATAGCCAGAAACCCTAATCAGTTCGGTCTCACCGATAGGGATCTCAGTCTCACCGAGATGGGATTGCAAACTCTCTGTTTCCCTTCGTAACGTTTCGGTCTAACCGAGATGAGCGATCGGTCCCACCAAGTTCGCAATGCAAACTCTCTGTTTCCTTTTCGTAATATTTCGGTCTCACCGAAATGAGCGATCGGTCCCACCGAGTTTGCCTAACCAACTCTCTGTTTGCCTATTACAAAAATTTGTCTCACTGAGTTCATGTGATCGGTCTCACCGAGATTATGTTATGCCCTAACCCTAATGAAATCGGTCACACCGAGTTGACATGTCGGTCCCACCAAAAATCCTAACGTTCACAATTTAAACTAAATCGGTCTGACCGAGTTTAACTATTCGGTCCCACCAAGTTTGGTTAATTGTGTGTAACGGTTAGATTTTGTGTGGAGGCTATATATACCCCTCCACCCATCCTCCATTCGTGGAGAGAGCCATTAGAACGTGCCTACACTTCCACCATTCATTTTCTGAGAGAGAACCACCTACTCATGTGTTGAGACCAAGATATTCCAATCCAACCACAAGAACCTTGATCTCTAGCCTTCCCCAAGTTGCTTTCCACTCAAATCATCTTTCCACCAAATCCAAATCTGTGAGAGAGAGTTGAGTGTTGGGGAGACTATCATTTGAAGCACAAGAGCAAGGAGTTCATCATCAACACACCATCTATTACCTTTTGGAGAGTGGTGTCTCCTAGATTGGTTAGGTGTCACTTGGGAGCCTCCGTCAAGATTGTGGAGTTGAACAAAGGAGTTTGTAAGGGCAAGGAGGTCGCCTACTTCACGGAGATCTACCCAAGTGAGGCAAGTCCTTCGTGGGCGATGGCCATGGTGGGATAGACAAGGTTGCTTCTTCGTAGACCCTTCGTGGGTGGAGCCCTCCGTGGACTCGCGCAACCGTTATCCTTCGTGGGTTGAAGTCTCCATCAACGTGGATGTACGATAGCACTACCTATCGAAACCACGCAAAAAATCTTCATGTCTACATTGCGTTTGCTCCCTCCAAACTCCTCCCCTTTACCTTCATATGCAATGATTTACATTCGGCTATTATACTCTTAGATTTGCATGTGTAGGTTGATTGCTTGACTTGTGATAAGTTGCTAAAATCTGCCAAGACTTAAAATTGGGAAAAGGCTAGATTTATATTTGGTCAAGTAGTCTAATCACCCCCCCTCTAGACATACTTTCGATCCTACACCATCACAAGCTCGCGGCCTACGAGAGGGAGCTCATCGGCTTGGTGCAGGCTGTGCGCCATTGGCGGCCGTATCTATGGGGGCGGCCGTTCCTTATTCGCACGGATCACTACAGCCTCAAGTTTCTATTGGACCAGCGTTTGTCCACCGTTCTGCAGCACCAGTGGATCAACAAGCTTTTCGGGTTCGACTTCACCGTCGAGTACCGGCCGGGTCGCCTCAACACCGTGGCGAACGCGCTGTCCCGCCGTGACACCGACCACGACACGGGCGCCGCCGACACCGAGGGGGCAGTCCTTTGCACCCGCTCGGGACCCTCGTTCGCTTTCATCGACGACATCCGCTAGGGCACGGCGACCTCTGCGGATGCGCAACACCTCCGTCAGCGCCTCGAGGCTGGCGAGTTGCAGTAGCCGTGGCGCCTGGACAATGGCTTACTCCTGCACGGGCGGCGTCTCTTCGTGCCGGATCACAACGATCTCCGCCACTAGATCATGTTGCTGGCCCACTCGGCCGGCCACGAGGGTGTGCAGAAGACCCTCCACCGCCTCCGAGCAGATTTCTACATCCCTGGCGACCGTGCGCTGGTCCGAGACTGGGTCCGGTCTTGCGTGACGTGCCAGCGCAACAAGACGGAGACCCTGCAGCCCGCGGGACTGCTACAGTCCCTTGAGGTGCCCTCTCAGGTTTGGGCCGACATCTCCATGGACTTTATCGAGGCCTTCCCAAGGTGGGCGGCAAGTCCGTTATTCTTACGGTGGCCAACCGCCTCTCCAAGTACGCACACTTCACCGCGCTCAGCCACCCCTACATCGCCACCTTCATCGTGCGTGCCTTCTTCGACGACATCATCCGCCTCCACGGGTTTCCCTCGATCATCCGTGACCGCGACTAGGTGTTCACCGGCCATGTCTGGCGCGATCTTTTTCGGATGGCGGGCGTCAAATTGCACCTGAGTACGGCCTTCCACCCACAGACCGACGGCCAATCCGAGGTGGTCAACAAGGTGATTGCCATGTATTTACGCTGTGTTACAGGTGATCGTCCACGTGCTTGGGTGGACTGGCTCGCTTGGGCGGAGTACTGCTACAACACCTCCTACCACTCCGCCCTGCGTGCCACACCCTTCGAGGTGGTCTACGGTCGCCCTCCACCACCCATCCTGCCGTTTCAACCCAGGATGGCCCGGACTGAGGTGGCGGGTGACCTTCTTTGCAGCAGGGATGAAATCCTTGCCGAGGTGCGCCAGCGTCTTCTCCAGGCCCAGCAGCAGTCCAAGAAATACTACGATGCCCACCACCGCGAGGCGGAGTTTGCGGTGGGTGACTGGGTGTGGCTGCGGCTCCTCCACCGCACCACGCAGTCCCTAGATCCTCGCGCCAAGTGCAAGCTGGGTCCTCGCTACGCCGGGCCGTTTCCAGTGTTGGAACGCATCGGCAACGTCGCCTACCGCCTTCAGCTGCCGCCCGGTGCCCACATCCACGATGTCTTCCATGTGGGCTTGTTGAAGCCCTTCCGCGGCGAACCACCGCCAACCGCGCCGGCTCTTCCCCCGACCTCCGAGGGCCGTCTTCTTCCGGGGCCAGAGCAGGTGTTGAAGGGCCAGCAAAGCCGAGGTGTTTGGCGCCTGTTGATCTAGTGGCAAGGCCTGCCGGCGGAGGACGCCACTTGGGAGTAGCTCGAGGAGTTCCGTCAGCATTTTCCCGACTTCCAGCTCAAGGACGAGCTGTTTGCGCAGGCGGGGAGAGATGTTATGATCGGCGTACACTATAGCCGGAGGAGGCCCACCAATGGCGCAGGCAGTTAGGGGCTTGGCCCAACTTGTCGTTATTTTTATTAGCGCATAGGAGGATTATATAAACACCTGTAATGACTCGTTTTGGAGACAAGCAATAAGTAATCTCTATTGCTCGGCTCCCTTCAGGAGCCGAGACCCCTAAACCCTAGCCACCCCCTGCGCCTCCCTATCCCGCGCTCGATCATGGCGCCCCAGCGCCGCCGCACGCGCCCCTCGCCTCGCCAACTGCCCTTCCACCCCTACAACCTGAGAGCACGCCCTGGTAGGGACTTGGTTCCTATCAGGGGTGATCTCACGGATAGAGCGCCCGCCAATCCAGCGATCTTCCCAAAATAGAGCCTGCGTGCCATCTCCGACATGCATGGTGGTGGAGGCGAAGAAGAAAGCGCGCTCTACGGCGGAGAATTGCAGGTCGAGGCCTGCCCATGCTCTGTTGGTGTCCGTACGGCTAAAGCAGAGCCACCGCGTGCACAGCGCGAGGCTGGTACGCGTGAGGTCGCGCACGCCAAGGCCACCTAGGGAGATCGGGCGGGCAATGCGTTGCCAATTGACGTGGCAGTGTCCGCCATTTGCCGCAACGCGTCCAACCCAAAGGAAGCCACGCTGGATCTCCTCGAGTGCCCTGATGGTCTTCATAGGGGCGCTAGCACGAGTAGTTGATGGATCGGGATCGCGCTGAGGACGACTTTCACGAGCACAAGGCGGACGGCTTTGTTCATGAGGTGCGCCTTTCAGTTCTCTCTATCACACAATGATAAGTGTGGGCCCCACTTGTCAGGAGTAAGAAGTGAATTATTTTAGAGGAAAGTAAGAACATTGTTGGGGCTCGAGTGGGACCCACACTTTAGCGTAATGAGATAGAGGGAGAGTAGACATGTTAGTCCATGGGTATTTTGGTCATGTAACATGGTAAACAGGCTTTGAGCTGACAGTAATGGTGCCTAGTGGCATTTTTTAGCATGCGCCTAATGGAGTGATGGCATTTTTAGCAGTTGAAACTTCTAGTGGCAAAATTGAGTAACACAACTAGTGGCATAAATGATAAAAACCCTAAATACTAAAGATAACACTAAGAGATAATCCATTATATAACATGTTTTAGGGAGCAACTATTTAGGGGGTACCCTTGGTAGGGGTCCCGCAGGGGGCACTTCTGTGTGACACGAGAGGCCGACGCGTGGCTGCTGTGAGGTAGAGTGACCTCACGAGTTAGGGAGGACTTCGTTATGTAGAAGAAGGTGCAGCTGCCGGCTGGCTACCGTGAGTAATCAGTGTAGTTGCTCTCAGCTGGAGTGGCTAGTGTTTGGCTGCTCAATGTGTTCTAAAACCTCTTCTAATTGACTGCCTTTCGATCTTAACAAAATGGCATGCAAAGCTCTTGCACATTCTTAAATAAAAAAGGATTACAAGTTTACAACTTGATATAGTAATTTTCAGTCAGCTATCACCTTAGGAGTCAAGAATGAGTGATTAATCTGAACATGTCGCCACCATTCTGTTAAACTACAAATCAAGAAGTAACATTTTCGTTCCCAAGAAAATAAGAGCAAAAACTTGGGCATGCAGGGAAGACCACATTGCACAGTGCCATAATAGCTTGAGAACAACGACGACAGAGAGAAATTCCGCTACTTTTTTCCATGAATTTGAGCTACTTACATGATGAAACATCAATATTTACTTTTCTCTCATGCGTCTATAAACCTCGTGAGCACGAGCCAGGACACATTTCATGTAGAAGTAAGAAGAAGAGTTCACATACTTTATCTGGTCGATGAAGGCTGTCCATTGTAATGTAAACAAGGTAATCATCACCAGCCCACTCAATGTCAGAAGTAACTCCTTTAAGTGGTTGCCCAACATTTTCTCCACTCTCCGCATCAATGACATAAAGCGTGTAGGCTTCGTCGCCGTTAGTATCTTCTCCATAAGCAACTAGCCTACCGCTGGGACTGACCTGAAACGAATATTCAGATTCACCTAAATATGAGAACATTGAAGAGACACGTACACAAGGAATCAAGGAGCACACATTCGCACAAATACATGGAGCAAGGGAAACCAAAATTATACCTTGAAAGCCCCGATGCTGTAATAATCATGGCCCTCAGCCTTTGCATTCTCATCCAAGACAATATGCTCATCAGGGGCATCAAGTCCTACGGGCATCGCATCGAAGACTGTAATATGGCCATCTGTTGGTACAAGACGCCTACAGTGTTGTACATACTCCTTGCCAGACAATGTTCTTTCATAGTAGTAATACCGCCCTCTGCGAACAGGCACATCTGTATCATCTTCCTTGATACTTCCTCGAATTTCAGCAAATATTTCATCCTCGATGTGTTTGACATCTAGAAGAAGGGAAATATAAGATATAAAAGAAGAGTATAATACTAGATAACTTATAAGGTGTTAATACATATTTAGAAGAAAAAAAGGTCTGGTCTCAAGTACAGCATTAAACTCCCCCTTCAGTTCAGAATGCATTTGTCATCAGTCTCCACTACCACTAGCGATCAAATTATATGACTGCATCGTACCCCTATAACATGGCAACCAATGCCACGGCACAAACATTCCAATTCCACTAGCAATCAAGCTGCACAGGATGACAATCCAAGATTTAAATTCCGCCGATAGAACAACATAAGGCAGGTCGATCTACTAGGCACCAACAAGAACCAAATCGAATGTATACCACAAATATCATGACAAATTACTAGAGAATATGGTGGAGCCTAATTAATTAATTTGTTGGTGCAGACACACTAAAAGCGGTTCGCTCAAATCGACCTCAGCAGGAAGATTCTCACTTGATTAAACTATCCAATCCAATCGGATGGTACCGAGCAGAAGCTCCGCAATGGCACATAGGCTCTCACCAGACATGAGGGCGGCCGTGTAGTCGTTCTCGGCGCGGAGGTGGGCGAGGACGGCGGGATCGGAGCGGGAGTCGTCGCGGAGCCAGTAGTAGCAGTCGACGCGGACGTCGCCATGCTCCGCCAGCTCGTGCGGCACCTTCCTTGCCACCGGCGGCATGGAGGCCATCGCAGATGCGGAGGCGAACGATTCGAGGACGAGTTGGCGTAGGGGCTGCGGGCGAGAGAGCGCGGCGGCGGGAGAGGCCCGGTGGGGTTGGATCAGTGTGAAGCAGCTCGAGTCTGTCGGTCCGTGTTCGACTGCTTTGCCCGTTGACCATGCAAGAAACGGCTCTCCTTTTTTAAAACAAAACTGAAAGATAGATTCATTCTGCAAAAACAGAAGGTAGATTCATTTTGCAATTCAGTGCAGCTGATCCAAAGATCCCTCTAAAGAAAACTCAGCCTATAAACTTTAGAAAAATAACATGGGTTCGAGCTATGGAGTGTGATCCAGTGCATCTTTTTTTTTTGCTTCAACAACTAACCAAACCTCCATTATCGGGGACCCTACCATTTTTTTTTGCAAAGAGGGACCATGAAGGATCTGGCGAAAGCTCACCTAGTAAGATGGAGTGACGACTGGATTTGGTGAAGTCAATGATGATATCTTCATGCTCTTTCTGTCGTCGTGGCTTCTTCAGATCGTTCGTCGCACCAAAGATGAGTCTCCAGCTATGGATCGATGATAATTTTTCAGTGGAACTACTAAGCCCTCTAACGCTTGCTGATATCAAAGGTTTATTATCGGCCTTGAGCGCTCCATTGCCGACCGTTTTGGCTGAAATTTGACCCTCTAAAGCTTTCGTCTTCTTCCATTCCACACGACCAAGGTGTCAAAAGGGAGGCAATTCAACAACAACATAGTGTAAGTTTCTTTTTTCTTTTGTAAGCGTTGACATGTACATTGAGCTTGGGACGCGGCCGGTGGCCACCAGAAGCGCCTCGTAAGTGCCCACGGAATCCTCAATAATGGCATTGACGTTATGCGCCCATAGGCGCAAAACCCAACTAAATGTGCATCTTCATCCCCTTGGTGGATTTTGGTGATTAGTGTCAACATATCTCAAAAGACTAATGAATTGTCAAATCTATTTGATATTTCTTCCAAAAGATACAATAAGGGAAGTGGTGGGTGATCCCTATTTCAAAGACAAGTGTTGGTAAAGCTCAAGACTTGTTTTAATATTTTAGTAATCCAAGATCATACTGAGTTCATAGCTATGTCGATACTATCAAAAGGGGGACGAGGTTGCTAATTGAGCTCCTTTCTCAAGAATGCTTAAAGATCAATCTTCAAACCCTCAAAGGACTCTCATTTTTCCACTATCTTTTTGATTTTTCACTCCTCGGAGCCACCGAACAACATTCCTTCAAAACCTTTGAACGACTCTAGAGATAGTTGTCGTAAACCCTAATTCGGTCGAAGCCTCTAGGATTTTCCATTAGGAGCCCCGGAGCACTTGCACTCCTTTGTACATTGCTTGGACCTTCCGAACAATTTTTCTTCGGATTTTTCGAACGAGACCGGTGGCGTGTGTAGGTGAGCCAAAGGCATTCGGAGCCTTCGGACAATTTTTGGTGGAACCATCCGAGCTATTTAAAAGTTGCACTTTTCGTTCTGCTAGTGCCCATGGAAACGATGTAGACCTTATCATGCAAGCTTCTCGTAACAATAATTATACCCTTGTTATAAGTTCATCTTATATCTATGTTTGGTCTCCATGATTGTTCTTTTGTGATCCCCTTTCTCGGACAAGTTTAGCACTTGTCTTCTGCAAATCAATATGCCCGTCTAACCCCTATTCTGATCTACCTCGAGTTTTACCCTCTGGTATCTTGAGAGTGTCACGGAACTACATAAATTCTGATGAGTTCTTCATCAACTATTATTTCTCATCGATTACAAGTTTCCTGGGTTCTGAGTTGTTAGTCACTCGTGAACGCCGAACAATGAATCGAATCCACACTATGATTCAACACTCCTAGTACTTTGTTGCTGGGAAGTTTGATACTCCATCATGTCATTCCTAGCCTGGTCGGCTATATCATTATCATGCTAAAATTTAACTTTGCTACCTGGTCCTTCTTCCCGGAGCACAATTTTTGACAGTGAGCTAAGCTTACATCGATTTGCCTCATCATATCGTTTCACCTTGAACAACAAGCTTGATTCCGAGTTTTTTTCCTACACGTGGTTCCAATAACCTTTCACTTCATCATTCCTTTGACTTGATGTCATCGCCGATCGATTACATCTTCATGAAATCTCACGACAAATGAGTCATGGTCATCATCAACATTCCGAGCTCTTCCAAGATATCAGTCGAATTCATGATGAGAAATACCATCCTTGCCCATCGATGATTTGTGTTATCATTGGCAACATTCTTACCTTCCTCCCAACACAAACTTGTTCATATAATTTTGGAAATACATCTTTTTTGACATGTCGATGGATTGCTGCTGAACCCATCGGCCACATCCTCATCTTTTTCCCAATAAAATTGCATGAGATGTTGTAGAAATTCCTGATGGATCATTTGTATTCCCAAGGTCCGACCTTACCCGATGACCATGTCAATGCTATCCTAAAGCATGAGTGTGGTACTTCGAACATCATTAAGAACATTGGAGGTGCAATGCTAAATGTTTCTTAATCACTTATCCAAACATTGTTGTATGGGTAGTGATACGTCTCCAACATATCTATAATTTATGAAGTATTCATGATGTTATATTATCATTCTTGGATGTTTTACAATCATTTTATAGCAACTTTATATCATTTTTTGGGACTAACCTATTGACATAGTGCTCAGTGCCAGTTGTTGTTTTTTGCTTGTTTTTTACATGGCATAAAATCAATAACAGACGGAGTCCAAACACAGCGAAACTTTTTGGAGAATTTTATGGACCAGAACACCAAGGATGGGCCAGAGAAGTACCAGAGGGGTGCCCCGAGGGGGGCACAACCCACCTGGGCGCGCCTGGGGGGGCAAGCGCGCCCTGGTGGGTTGTGCCCACCTCGGTGGCCTCCCGCACCCCCTCTTCGCCCTATAAATTGTCAAATATTCCAAAAACTCTCGGGGTAACCCTATATCAGAAGTTTCGCTGACGCAAGCCTCTATAGCCATGAAAAACCAATCTAGACCCCGTTCCGGCACCCTGCCGGAAGGGGAAATCATCACCGGTGGCCATCTTCATCATCCCGACGGCCACCATGATGAGGAGGGGGTAGTCCACCCTCGGGGCTGAGGGTTTGTACCAGTAGCTATGTGTTTAATCTCTCTCTCTCTCTCGTGTTCTTGAGATGTCACGATCTTGATGTATCGCAGGCTTTGTTAATATAGTTGGATCATATGGTGTTTTCCCCTCTCTATGTTGTTGTGATGAATTGAGTTTTCCGTTTGAGATTTCGTTTTATTGGATTGAATACTTTTATGGATTTAAGAGCACTTGATATATGTCTTGCATATGAATACCTGTGGTGACAATGGGGTATTATATTGATTCACTTGAGATATGTTTTGCACTCAACTCGCGGATTCTCGAGGTGACATTGGGGTAATCTATGTATAAGGGTTGAGGCACGTTCTCGTCTTTTGTTTCTCCGGTAGAAATCTTAAGGCACTCTTTGAGGTTCGTTGTGTTGGATTGAGTATTATGAATCTGAATTTGTTTTGGTGTTATTTTAGTACGAACTCTTGATAGATCGATCGGAAAGAATAACTTGTATTATTTTTGTACGAACTCTTGATAGACCGATCGGAAAGAATAACTTGGTCTTATTTTAGTACGAACTCTTGGATAGATCGATCGGAAAGAATAGCTACAAACAATTTCTTCTTATGTTCTCCTCTAGATAGGAATTTTGGAGTGATTCTTCATTGCACTTTGAGGGATGGTTATATGATCCAATTAGATTAGCATTGTTGAGAGATTGCACTAGCGAAAGTACATACCCTAGGCCTCATTTTCAAGCATTGCAATACCGTTTGTGCTCCTTTTTATCAATTGCTACCTTGCTATTTTTTATTGTTCTTATTACAAAAATCAATATCTACTATCCATATTACACGTGTATCACCATCTCTTCGCCGAACTAGTGCACTTATATAAGTTACCATTGTATTTGGTGTGTTGGGGACACAAGAGACTTTTTATTATTTGGTTGCAGTGTTGTTTTAGAGAGACCATCTTCATCCTACGCCTCCCACAGATTGATAAACCTTAGGTTATCCACTTGAGGGAAAATTGCTACTGTCCTACAAAACTCCGCGCTTGGAGGCCCAACACGTGTCTACAAGAATAAAGTTGCATAGTAGACATCAAGCTCTTTTCTGGCGCCGTTGTCGGGGAGGTGAATGCATGAAGGTATATCTTTAGATCTTGCAATTGAATCTTTTAGTTTCTTGTTTTATCACTAGTTTAGTTTTATAATAGAAAACTACAAAAAAAATGGAGATTGGGTTACCTCAGGTTGTTCTTTATCTTTATAATGTCTATCTTGAGAATAAGGATTCCGATAATTGTGCTCAATTGCTAGAAAAAGAATTCAACAAAATTTATGGCATAAACACTTTGGATGATGGGCATGATTGCAATATTGCTAATATGAATTATTTAAATGTCAATGATGTCAATGATGATTGCATTAGTCATGATAATGATGTCTCCTATAAGAATGTCAATTTTTACGGAGTGAATTGGGAGTGCAATTGCACACCAAGAAGGGAAGATAGGTTTTGTAAGAAGCATAAATATCTAGAAACAAAAAAGTTGCAAGAGAGGCTAGATGATTGTGCTGAAAGATTTAATTTTTTTCGCCATCCTTGTGAACTTTGCAATGAACGTGGTCATTTAAATCTCCAATGCAAATTGTTTCATGATCAAATCGTGTCCAAAAATTGTGATAACTTGATTACCCTTGAGCATCATAAAGAGATTAGTCTTCTTTTGGTGTATGAAGAAATGAAACGTATAACTGAGGGTATTACAAAAATTAATCTCAAGAGATTTCTTGATTTTGGTCTAGAGAAAATTTATATGTTTTGTGCGGTAAATTGCATTGAGAATCCTTATATTGAAGGAATTATGCCCTAGAGGCAATAATAAAATTGTTATTTTATATTTCCTTATATCATGATAAATGTTTATTATTCATTCTAGAATTGTATTAACCGAAAACTTGATACATGTGTGGATACATAGACAACACCGTGTCCCTAGTAAGCCTCTACTAGACTAGCTCGTTAATCAAAGATGGTTAAGTTTCCTAACCATAGACATGTGTTGTCATTTGATGAACGGGATCACATCATTAGGAGAATAATGTGATGGACAAGACCCATTCGTTAGCTTAGCATATTGATCGTTCAGTTCTTCATGTCATATACATATTCCTTTGACTATGAAATTATGCAACTCCCGGATACCGGAGGAATACCTTGTGTGCTATCAAGCATCACAACGTAACTGGGTGATTATAAAGATGCTCTACAGGTATCTCCGAAGGTGTTTATTGGGTTGTCATAGATCAAGATTAGGATTTGTCACTCTGAGTATCGGAGAGGTATCTCTGGGACCTCTCGGTAATGCACATCATAAGAAGCCTTTCAAGCAATGTGACTAATGAGTTAGTTGCGGGATGATGTATTACGGAACGAGTAAAGAGACTTGCCGATAACGAGATTGAACTAAGTAAGATACCGCCGATCGAATCTCGGGCAAGTAACATACCGATGACAAAGGGAATAACGTATGTTGTCACTACGGTTCGAATGATAAAGATCTTTGTAGAATATGTAGGAGCCAATATGAGCATCCAGGTTTCGCTATTGGTTATTGACCGGAGAGGTGTCTCGGTCATGTCTACATAGTTCTCGAACCTGTAGGGTCCGCACGCTTAACGTTCGATGATGAATTTGTATTATATGAGTTATGTGATTTAGTGATCAAATGTTGTTCGGTGTCCTGGATGAGATCACGGACATGGCGAGGAGTCTCGAAATGGTCAGGAGGTAAAGATTGATATATACGACGATAGTATTCGGACACCGGAAGTGTTTCGGAGGGTAGCAGGTACATATCGGACTACCGGAGGGGTTACCGAAACCCCGGGAGGTTAATGGGCCACATGGGCCAAAGGGGAAGGGGCACACCAGCCCGCAAGGGGCTGGCGCACCCCTCCTAGGCCGCCGGCCGAGTGGGAGAAGGAAAGGGGGGAGTTGACCTCCCCCTTCCTTTCCTCTCCTCTCTCTTCCTTCTTTCCCCTCCGGTAAAAGGAAAGGGGGGGGGGCGAATTGGACAAGGGCCCCAAGTAGGATTCCTCCTACTTGGCGCGCCCCATGGCATCTCCCCTACCCTTCCCACCTATATATACATGGGGAGGGGGCGCCTAGAACACACACCAACAATTGTTAGCCGTGTGCGACGCCTCCCTCCATAGTTTACGCCTCTAGTCATACCTTCGTAGTGCTTAGGCGAAGCCCTGTGCGGATCACTTCACCATCACCGTCACCACGCCATCGTGCTAACGGAACTCATCTACTTCCTCGACACTTTGCTGGATCAAGAGTTCGAGGAATGTCATCGAGCTGAACGTGTGTAGACCCGGAGGTGTCGTACGTTCGGTGCTTGATCGGTCGGAACGAGAAGAAGTTCGACTACATCAACCGCGTTGTCAAACGCTTCCGCTTTCGATCTATGAGGGTACGTAGACACACTCTCCCCCTCTTGTTACTATGCATCTCCTAGATAGATCTTGCGTGAGCGTAGGAATTTTTTTGCATGCTACGTTTCCCAACAGTGGCATCCGAGCCAGGTCTATCCGTAGATGATATGCACGAGTAGAACACAAAGAGTTGTGGGCGGTGATCATCATACTGCTTACCACCAATGTCTTATTTTAATTCGGCGGTATTGTTGGATGAAGCAGCCCGGACCAACCTTACATGACCACGTTCATGAGACCGGTTCCACCTACAGACATGCAACTAGTTTTGCATAAAGGTGGCTGGCGGGTGTATGTTTCTCCAACTTTAGTTGAATCGAATTTGATTGCGGTTGCTCCTTGTTGAAGGTTAAAACAGCAAACTTGATAAATCACCATTGTGGTTTTGATGCGTAGGTAAGAAAAGTTCTTGCTAGAAGCCCATAGCAGCCACATAAAACTTGCAACAACAAAGTAGAGAACGTCTAACTTGTTTTTGCAGGGCATGCTGTTATGTGATATGGTCAAGACATGATGTGATATACGTTATTGTATGAGATGATCATGTTTGGTAAAAGTTACTAGCAACCGGCAGGAGGGGCCGGGTTATACCTATGGCGATTCATGAAGCCCAAGACAGCTCTGGAAGATGGCGGTTCAGTTAAGGGCCCAAGACCCAAAGGTGATTCAAGGCCCGTAGAGATAAACCGCCATATGTACATAACTTGCATTGTAAGGCAGGAATAGTTAGAGACCGAGCCGAACACTGTTTATGAGCCGACCGGGATTCTATGAGCCGCCGGGTGTCAGCCTATGTACATAAAGGGACGACCCGACAGTGATTCAGGGCAAGTAAGATCAGATCGAAAGCTAGGTCAAGTGGATTCGCTCCCTGGTAATCGAAACATAAGCAATACCACCTCAAACTAGATTAGGCTTTTACCTTCACCGCAAGGGGCCGAACCAGTATAACCCTCGTGTCCTTTGTCTCATTTTAACCCCTTTAAGCTTCCTAGTTGCGATGGCTCCACGATTAAGTCCTTTCACTAGGACATCTGCCGTGAAAATTCCACGACAGTTGACGCCCACCGTGGGGCCTGCACACGGTGGATTTGAGTTCTTGAAGGGTAGCTTCGAAGGGCTCAAGGGATACGTTGTGGGCCGGATGACCAAGAGTCGTCGCGGCAAGCTCTACATCGATGACGCAGGCTGGGGCCCCGATGCCGGCTCAATTGAGTATGGGTAGCAGGTCCCCTTCAGCGGAATCCACATCTTCATCGGCCAGATTGGCGAGCCGGGCCCTGAGCCAGACATCTACACCGACATCGTCGAGACAGCTCAGCGTGCGAGACCCGCCCGGACTCAGCTCTCCATGAAGCGTGCGTTCGTGGGATGCATCCATGGAGGAGAATTTTCTGAAGGATCTGTGTCTGGCGGTGAGTCGGCTGTCTACTCTGATGGTGAGTCATCCACAGGTGAGACGGATTCATTGTATCAATTGCAAGACGGTGGGCTTGGGGGCTGTTCCAATGGCAGCAGTATTCCGGACCCCTTTGAGCCACCAAGCAGGGCAGGGATCTTCATGACTGGCACGCAACCCGTTCAAGACTCTACGGCTGCGGCAGTGATAACCTCCGGGTCACCGGTGGCCGGGGCAGGAGGCCCTGCGCGCCCGCCGTCTCAGGTACTGATGGATCTCATGGATAGGATGACAACCCTGTTAATTGCCGTGGTTAACTCGGCGGATCAGGCTCAACATGATGCAGAAGTGGCACGATTACATGAGGAGGTAGCACAAGCCAAGGAAAACCTAGCAGCAGAGGACGTCGGGATGGCCACAGAGCAGGCGGCTTTGGATGCTCGGGCTCAGCAGATTCAATCAGAGGCTTTCCAGCTTACGACGGATCTGAACGCATCAAATGAGGTCATGAGGAGAAGGCACCAGAAAACTCAATCTCGTTTGCCTCTGACTTATGATCCTAGAAACCTCTTCCGCACACCCGGTGCAGGCCCCAGCAACCCGCCGGAGGTAAACTAGGTCAGAACGCCCGGGGCAGGGACGTCGGTCCAACCACGGGTGATGGAACCTCCTCGTATGAATACTGCTCCACCTCATTATGTACCAACACCACCGAGTCATTATTCCAACCCTTTGGAAAACATGATCGCCGCGGCGACACGATTGGCGGCTCTTCCGGCGGAGGGCGGCTCTCCGACGGCAATTGAAACACGAAGGGTCAGAGAACTTGTTCAGACGGCTCTGGCTCAGCAGGAGGCATATTCTTATAGTCGAGATAGGATTCATTCGACCCCTCGCCCAAGCCGGAGCCCGAGTTATAGCAGGCATATAGATTCAGCAGCCGTTTCAAGCAACGCCCGGCGCCGTGACCAGCCGTGCGGGCATGACCCGGTGCGTGATGGAGCTCCTAACTTGGTTAACCAGGACAAGATTCGCCAAGAGGTTGAGCGGACGGCTCAACAGGCAGCTGAGCCGGCGGCTCAGCGGGCGGCTTACCAGTCTTTTCCAGTTTATCCGACGACTTCTCTTGAGGCAGGCGTGACCATGAGGACAGGAGGTGTCCTTGCTTGGTGCCGTCTCTGCGTAACGAACGTTTGCCTAAGGATTTCAAGGGGCCTCGAAAGGTGCCTAATTACACGGCCAATTTATAGCCTGGGCGTGGATTGAAAGTTATGAGATGGCCATGGAACTACTGGAGGTCAATGACGCTGCAATGGCCAAGTACTTCACCATGATGTTGTACGGGACGACCCACACTTGGTTAAAGGGGTTGCCACCTAATTCTATTGGTTCATGGGCAGAGTTAAAGGCCCGGTTTATTCAGAACTTCAAAGACAGATGCAAGCAGCCCATGTCAATTGTGGATTTGACTAATTGCAAGCAAGAGGAAGGTGAGTCCATGACCCATTGGGTGCGCCGGGTCAAAACCATAATACATTCATCTGATAAGATGGATGCCAGCTCTGCAGTCTTAATGTTGGAGAAAAATTGCCGTTTTACGCCTCTAAAACAGAAGCTGGGGCGGCTCAAGCACGATTGTAATGACATGGGTCAGCTAATGGCGGCTCTAGTCAAGTACGCCGACTCTGATAGTATCATGGATCCCGAGTCTGACGATGAGAAGACAGGGAAGGGAAAAAAGAACGGTAATGCCAAGGGTCATCAGCATAACCCGTCGAATCAAGGAGGCAATAATAAACGTAAGGCTGATGGTAGCTCGGAATTTGTGGCTAATGACAATGCACGGGGCAACAATCAACGACGTAAGGGGAGACCACCTCCCCCGTTCGGCGGGTCAGGTCCTACTCTTGAGCAGTTATTAAATGAGCCCTGTCCGAGGCACGGTACTCAGTAGAAACCAGCCACTCACCTATGAAAGGATTGTACGATCATGAAGGCTTTCAAGAACTCTAACATGTTCGACGGCAATCATGGGCCGGACGGCGGCTCAGGTGGCGGCAGTTTTCATGGCTTGGGCGGCAGTTCAAATTCCACCTTTCAAGGCTCTCAAGGAAATCAAGGTGGCTATAATCAGCAATCTGGCCAGGGAGGTCAGCAACAACAGCAGTCTGGATATCAGAGCAATCCAAAACAACTAAGTAGTGGACAGTATCATGTGTTTGATACGCCTCCTACGTATCTACTTTTCCAAACACTTTTGCCCTTGTTTTGGACTCTAACTTGTATGATTTCAATGGAACTAACCCGGACTGACGCTGTTTTCAGCAGAATTGCCATGATGTTGTTTTATGTGCAGAAAACAAAAGTTCTCGGAATGACCTGAAACTCCACGGAATATCTTACAATAAATAATAAAAAATCCTCGCCAAAGATGAAGACCAGGGGGCCCACACCCTTCTCACGAGAGTGGGGGCACCCCCCTACCTTGTGGGCCCCTTGGAGACCCCCCGACTCCAACTCTATATAACTTCTTTCGGGGAGAAAAAATAAGAGAGAAGAAATCATCGCGTTTTACGATACGGAGCCGCCGCCAAGCCCTAAAACCTCTCGGGAGGGCTGATCTGGAGTCTGTTCGGGGCTCCGAAGAGGGGGATTCGTCGCCGTCGTCATCATCAACCATCCTCCATCACCAATTTCATGATGCTCACCACCGTGCGTGAGTAACTCAATCGTAGGCTTGCTGGACGGTGATGGGTTGGATGATATTCACCATGTAATCGAGTTAGTTTTGTTAGGGTTTGATCCCTAGTATCCACTATGTTCTGAGATTGATGTTGCTATGACTTTTTTATGCTTAATGCTTGTCACTAGGGCCTGAGTGCCATGATTTCAGATCTGAACCTATTATGTTTTAATCAATATATGAGAGTTCTAGATCCTATCTTGCAAGTCTATAGTCACCTATTATGTGTTATGATCCGTTAACCCTGAAGTGACTATAATCGGGGTACTTACCGGTGATGACAGTAGTTTGAGGAGTTCATGTATTCACTATGTGCTAATGCTTTATTCCGATTCTCTATTAAAAGGAGGCCTTAATATCCCTTAGTTTCCATTAGTACCTCGCTGCCACGGGAGGGTAGGACAAAAGATGTCATGCAAGTTCTTTTCCATAAGCACGTATGACTATATTCGGAATACATGCCTACATTACATTGACGAACTGGAGCTAGTTCTATGTCACCCTATGTTATGATTGTTACATGATGAACCGCATCCGGCATAATTATCCATCATTGATCCAATGCCTACGAGCTTTCCATATACTGGTTTACGGTTATTTACTTTCCCGTTGCTATTGTTACAATCACTACAAAATACCAAAAACATTACTTTGCTTTCATTACTCTTTTGTTACCGTTACCATCACTATCATATTACTTTGCTACTAAACACTTTGCTGCAGATACTAAGTTTCGAGGTGTGGTTGAATTGACAACTCAACTGCTAATACTTGAGAATATTCTTTGGCTCCCCTCGTGTCGAATCAATAAATTTGGGTTGAATACTCTACCCTCGAAAGCTGTTGCGATCCCCATATACTTGTGGGTTATCAAGACTAATTTCTGGCGCCGTTGCCGGGGAGCATAGCTCTATTCTTTGAGTCACTTGGGATTTATATCTGCTGGACACTATGAAGAACTTGAGAGATCCAAAAACCAAGATCTATCCCTCAACTACGAGGGGAGGTAAGGAACTACCATCTAGCTCTGCACTTGATTCACCTTCTATTATGAGTAAGCTTGCGACACCTAAACCTGCTTCTGCTATTCGTTCTGATATGTCACATGTTATTGATGATGCTACTTCTGCTATACATGATACTTATGATGAAACTACCTCTATATCTGATACTACTATGCCACTTAGTGATTTTCTCGAGGAACGACTTGCTAAGGCTAGAGAGATTGAAAATATTGAATCTGATTATGAAGATGAAAGTGATGATGAAGAATCACTTGTTATTCCCGAGGGTTATTTATTTGATCAAGATGCTTCTTTAGCTATTTTAGCTTGCAAAGATAGATATGAACTCAAAAGGTTATTAGCTAAATGGAATAAGCAATCTCTAAATGCTAGGATGAGACCTGACCCTTCTTTTGCTACTTCACCTATATGTGTTACTAATAAGGATTATGAATTCTCTGTTGATCCTGATATAATTACTTTGGTTGAATCTGATCATTTTCATGGCTATGAATCTGAAACTGTTGTGGCACATCTTACTAAATTAAATGATATAGCCACCCTGTTCACTAATGATGAGAGATCTCGCTACTTTTATATCCTTAAAATATTTCTTTTCTCATTAAAGGGTGATGCTAAGATATGGTTTAATTCTCTTGATCCTGGTTGTGTGCGTAGTCCCTAGGATATGATCTATTACTTCTCTGCTAAATATTTCCTTGCTCATAAGAAACAAGCTGCTTTAAAGGAAATATACAACTTTGTGCAAATTAAAGAAGAGAGTCTCCCACAAGCTTGGGGGAGGCTTCTCAAGTTACTTAATGCCTTGCCTGATCATCCTCTTAAGAAAAATGAAATACTTGATATCTTTTATAATGGACTAACCGATGCTTCCAGAGATTACCTGGATAGTTGTGCTGGTTCTCTTTTCAGGGAAAGAACACCGGATGAAGCTGAAATCTTATTGAATAATATGTTGACAAATGAAAATAATTGGGCACCTCCCGAGCCAGCTCCTGAGCCAGCTCCTACTCCAATTAATGATCCTATTCCTAAACCAACTCCGAAGAAGAGAGGTATTCTATTTCTCAGTCCCGAAGATATGCAAGAGGCAAAGAAATCTATGAAAGAAAAAGGTATTAAAGCTGAAGATGTTAAGAATTTACCTCCTATTGAAGAAATACATGGTCTTAATTTACCGCTTGTCGAAGAAACATATGATCTTAATCCTTTATTTATTGAAGAACCTCCAGACCTCGATAACCCGACACAGGTAGTAAAGGTAAATTCTCTCTATAGATATGATAAAGCTAAAATCCCTCCTGCTAAAATTGCTAGCCAATGCTTGGATGAGTTTGATAATTTTATGGTTAAACAAGAAGACTTCAATGCTTATCTTGGTAGACAATTAAAACAAGATGCTGATATGATTAAATACTTGGGTGATTATATGGCTAATATTAGAGGTGAACTTAAACTTGTTAGCAAACATGCTTCTATGGTTACCACTCAAGTAGAACAAGTACTTAAAGCTCAAAAAGAACTGCTCAATGAGATGAATAGTAAGAAAAATAATTATGTTGTTAAAGTGGCTACTAGAACTGGTAGAATGACTCAGGAACCTTTGTATCCTGAAGGCCACCCTAAGAGAATTGAGCAAGATTCTCAGAGAAATAAAATTGATGCACCTAGTTCTTCTAAAAAGAAGAAAAAGAAAAATGATAGAACTGTGCAAACTTCTAGTGAACCTATTGCCGAACCACCTAATAATCCAAATGATATTTCTATTTCTGATGCTGAAACTCAATCTGGTAATGAACATGAACCTAATGAAAATGTTAATGATGATGTTCATAATAATGCTCAACCTAGTAATGATAATGATGTAGAAATTGAACCTGTTGTTGATCTTGATAACCCAAAATCAAAGAATCAACGTTATGATAAGAAAGACTTTGTTGCTAGGAAACATGGTAAAGAAAGAGAACCTTGGGTTCAGAAACCCATGCCTTTTCCTCCCAAACCATCCAAGAAAAAGGATGATGAGGATTTCGAGCGCTTTGCTGAAATGATTAGACCTATCTTTTTGCGTATGCTATTAACTGATATACTCAAAACCAATCCTTATGCTAATTACATGAAAGATATTATTACAAATAAAAGAAAGATACTGGAAGCTGAAATTTCCACCATGCTTGCTAATTATACTTTTAAGGGTGGAATACCAAAGAAACTTGGAGATCCAGGAGTACCCACTATACCATGCTCCATTAAAAGAAACTATGTTAAAACTGCTTTATGTGATCTTGGAGCCGGTGTTAGTGTTATGCCTCTCTCTTTATATCGTAGACTTGATTTGAATAAGTTGACACCTACTGAAATATCTTTACAAATGGCTGATAAATCAACTGCTATACCTGTCGGTATTTGTGAGGATGTGCCTGTTGTGGTTGCCAACGTTACTATTTTAACGGACTTTGTTATTCTTGATATTCCCGAGGACGATAGTATGTCTATTATTCTTGGAAGACCTTTTCTTAATACTGCAGGGGCTGTTATTGATTGCAACAAAGGCAATGTCACTTTTCATGTTAATGGTAATGAGCATACAATACATTTTCCGAGGAAACAACCTCAAGTTCATAGTATCAATTCCATCGAATATATTTGGAGGTTTTGAATTTCCTCTTCCTACTGTCAAGAAGAAATATGATATACTTATTATTGGGGATGTGCATATCCCCATTGAGGTAACCTAGCGTTATTCAAAATTTCTCCGATTTCATGTTAATCGGAATGAGTTTGTTAACAAGACTTGATCAACCTTGTTAGTGGATTCGTTTTGACGAGCATGAGATGGATGAAATTAGAAGCACAACCTTCTGTACCCTCTCTATACTTTTTGTTATTTAGTTGAAATAAAGTGAAAATAAATAATTTTCTGTCTGTTATCTGATTATCCGTGCAATATAAAATATCTCGAAAATAAAAGTTCCCCAAATGCCCTGAAAATTAAATATGTTTTTTATAGAATATTTGAGGATTTATGGAACAAAATACACACCAGGGGGGCCAACCACCTTGCCACGAGGGTGGAGGGCGCACCCACCCCCCTAGGGCGCGCCCCCTGCCTCGTGGGCCCACGATGGCCCTCCTCCACTTATTCTTTCAGCCACACACTTCATCTTCCTCCCCAAACACGAAAAACTAGCTCAAACCCGAGTCCACGCTCGTTTTGCTGCCATTTTCGATCTCCTTGCTCAAAGCACCTCTCACAAAACTGCTTGGGGAGATTGTTCCTTGGTATGTGACTCCTCCATTGGTCCAATTAGTTTTTGTTCTAGTGCTTTATTCATTGCAAATTTTTGCTGCTTAGGTGACCCTGTTCTTGAGCTTGCATGTCAAATTTATATGGTCAAAAGTAGTTTTGATGTATGATATAGGCCCTAGGCACTTGTAGGAGTAGTTGCTATCAATATTATTGAGTTTGGTTTACTTTTATTTTGAAGTTGCTAAAAATTTCAGAATTATTCAAAAAATGATCAGGAGATTATTGAGGGGCTCATCGAGCCAAATCTCGAAGGAAAAGGCACCGAAGCCTAAGTATAATTTGCCGCGCACCGCGGAGGTTCGGGCGTGTGAATGGCCTTCCGAGGATTTCTTGAGAGCAGCCGGGATTTATGAAGATTTTCATGAATTGGCTCATAATGCAGGCCTCACCGCTTTCCTCCACGACCAATGCGATCAGCATCTCTTACTCACAAATACCTTTGTGCAAAACTTTCATGATTTGTTTAGTCCCTTTTGGGGGCAAGACAGAAGAACCACATCATGATGATGTGGAGGTATTTATTAATACTATCACTGTAGGGGAAACTAGGAAGGTTTCCAATGCACGAATCACTAGCATACATTTTCCTGTTTTACGTTACTTTGCATTATTTGCTAGTCATTGCTTAATTGGACGCGGAAACTGTGGAAACCTTAGTATCCCTGATATAATTATTCTGCTCCAAGGTTTATTCAGTGATAACACTTTTAGTATGGGCGGCATTATTGCTAGACGGTTAAGTATGAACCATACTAAGGGTCCCATCTTTGGAGGCATTTATGCTACACACCTAGCTGCACATTTTAACATACCTATTAGGCATGCTGAGAAGGAAGAAAAAGTGCTGCCTCATGTTTATTTAGATTATAAAAGTATGGTGGCACATGATTTTATTGTTAAGAATAGGGCAGGAGAGCTTAAATATCAATTGTTCTTTAATAAACATCATCCTGAGACTATTACCTTGCCTACTCCTTCTTTGTTTGATTTGACTGTAGGCAAGTACCTTGTTCCTTTGACGGCTATGCACGCCTACCGGAACCCTGCACCAGCCGAGGAGCCAGAACCGGAACCACAATTTGATCCTTCACGACAGTCTAACTATCAGTGGGATCCGGAGATGATTGCTAGTCGGTGGCAATCGGAGCCTTCTTCTTCCTCATCGCAGTATGACCCCAACTATTATTATGGATATCCGCCAGGCCAGCCGTGGCCATAGACCAACTTAGGCCAAAAGCCTAAGCTTGGGGGAGTACATATTTCTCACCGACATTACATTTATGTTCACACGCACTCATTGCTAGATGTCAGTTCTCATACTTTTTCATTGTATCATCCATGCTAGTTTATTTTCTTTTATGCTTTCTTCTTGTGTGTTTAATAAACCTTAAGAAAAACCAAAAAAAATTAGTTATAGCTTTTAATCAGTTTACTTACCATGCTGTAGTGGTAATTAAAAAGAAAACCCAAAAACATTTCCTATTCTTCTTTTGCTTGTTGGGAGCTTTCCCGTGTAAATAGTTTTATTTCTTTTCTTTCTTTGGGGGTCAGTAGGAGAAGACCATGATTAAATTGTTGAAATGACTCTTATATGCATTATTGTTTACCTGACAAAAGAGCCCATATTGCTTTGTCTTCTCCTGTTTATTAAAATGCTCGCAGATTCCAGCTTAGTCCAATGCACGTGCACTCTTATTATTATTCACATCATCGGGTCGTGCAAGTGAAAGGCAATTATGATGATATATGATGGACTGACTGAGATGAGAAAATCTGGTACGAACTCGACCCCTTTTGTTTTTGTAAATATGATGAGTTCATCGTTCTTGATTCAGCTTGTTATGAATAAACATGCTGGCAATGACAATTAGAGATCATAGTTGCTTGTGCCATGCTTGATTAGCTATGAGTTATAATGGTTTACCTTGCGTGCCAACATGCTATTAAAATGGTTATGATGTGGTATGATAGGGTGGTATCCTCCTCTGAATGATTTAAGTTACTTGACTTGGCACATGTTCACGCATGTAGTTGAAACAAATCAACATAGCCTTCACGATATTTATGTTGATGGTGGATTATATCCTACTCATGCTTGCATCCAATGTTTATTAATTTTAATGCATGTACATGACTGTTGTCGCTCTCTAGCTAGTCACTTCCCAGTCTTTTGCTAGCCTTCACCTGTACTAAGCGGGAATACTGCTTGTGCATCCAATCCCTTAAAACCCCAAAGTTATTCCAGATGAGTCCGCTATACCTTCCTATATGCAGTATCTACCTGCCGTTCCAAGTAAATTTGTATGTGCCAAACTCTAAACCTTCAAATTAATATCCTGTTTTGTATGCTCGAATAGCTCATGTATCAACTAGGGTTGTCTGTATCTTCCATGTTAGGCGGGTTATTCTCAAGAGGAGTGGACTCCGCTCCTCACTCACGAGATAAATGGCTGGTCACCGGGATGCCCGGTCCCATGCTTTATGCAAACTAAATCAAAATAATTGCAAACAAAACTCCCCCTGGGACCTGATGTATGTTGGAGGCACTTGTTGTTTCGAGCAAGCCATGGATTGATGTTTGTTGGTGGAGGGGGAGTATAAACTTTACCATTCTGTTGGGGAACCGCCTATAATGTGTGTAGCATGGAAGATATCGCCATCTCTTGGTTGTTATGTTGACAATAAAAATATACTACTCAAAATGTTATTCACCTCTATGTCAAAACCGAGCTCTGGCACCTCTACAAATCCCTACTTCCCTCTGCGAAGGGCCTATCTATTTACTTTTATGTTGAGTCATCACCCTCTTATTAAAAAGCACCAGTTGGAGAGCACCGCTGTCATTTGCATTCATTACTGTTAATTTATATTGGGTGTGACTATGATTGGATCTCTTTTACCATGAATTGCAATGTCTAGTCAGTCCTTGATCTTTAAAGGTGCTCTGCATTTATGTTTTGCGGTCTCAGAAAGGGCTAGCGAGATACCATCTTGTTATATCATATTATGATTGTTTTGAGAAAGTGTTGTCATCCGAGTTTTATTATTATGGCTCGCTAGTTGATTATGCTATTGATATGAGTAAACATGAGACCTGAGAATTATTGCAAATGTGGTTAGTTATAATCTTTGCTGAAAACTTGAATGCTAGCTTGACATATTTACAACAACAAGAGCAAACAGAGTTTGTAAAAGTTTTTCTTTATTTCTTTCAGTTTGTCAACTGAATTGCTTCAGGACAAGCAAGGGTTTAAGCTTGGGGGAGTTGGTACGTCTCCAACGTATCTACTTTTCCAAACACTTTTGCCCTTGTTTTGGACTCTAACTTGTATGATTTGAATGGAACTAACCCGGACTGACGCTGTTTTCAGCAGAATTGCCATGATGTTGTTTTATGTGCAGAAAACAAAAGTTCTCGGAATGACCTGAAACTCCACGGAATATCTTACAATAAATAATAAAAAATCCTCGCCAAAGATGAAGACCAGGGGGCCCACACCCTTCTCACGAGGGTGTGGGCGCCCCCCTAGGGCGCGCCCCCTACCTCGTGGGCCCCCTGGAGACCCCTCGACTCCAACTCCAACTCTATATAACTGCTTTCGGGGAGAGAAAAATAAGAGAGAAGAAATCATCGCATTTAAAGATACGGAGCTGCCGCCAAGCCCTACAACCTCTCGGGAGGGCTGATCTGGAGTCCGTTTGGGGCTCCGGAGAGGGGGATTCGTCACCGTCGTCATCATCAACCATCCTCCATCACCAATTTCATGATACTCACCGCCGTGCGTGAGTAATTCCATCATAGGATTGCTGGACGGTGATGGGTTGGATGAGATTCACCATGTAATTGAGTTAGTTTTGTTAGGGTTTGATCCCTAGTATCCACTATGTTCTGAGATTGATGTTGCTATGACTTTGCTATGCTTAATGCTTGTCACTAGGGCCCGAGTGCCATGATTTCAGATCTGAACCTATTATGTTTTCATCAATATATGAGAGTTCTAGATCCTATCTTGCAAGTCTATAGTCACCTATTATGTGTTATGATCTGTTAACCCCGAAGTGACAATAATCGGGATACTTACCGGTGATGACCGTAGTTTGAGGAGTTCATGTATTCACTATGTGCTAATGCTTTGTTCCAGTTCTCTATTAAAAGGAGGCCTTAATATCCCTTAGTTTCCATTAGGACCCCGCTGCCACGGGAGGGTAGGACAAAAGATGTCATGCAAGTTCTTTTCCATAAGCACGTATGACTATATTCGGAATACATGCTTACATTACATTGACGAACTAGAGCTAGTTCTGTGTCACCCTATGTTATGATTGTTACATTATGAACCGCATCCGGCATAATTATCCATCATTGATCCGATGCCTACGAGCTTTCCATATACTAGTTTACGCTTATTTACTTTCCCGTTGCTATTGTCACAATCACTACAAAATATCAAAAACATTACTTTGCCTTCATTACTCTTTTGTTACCGTTACCATCACTATCATATTACTTTGCTGCTAGACACTTGTTGCAGATATTAAGTTTCCAGGTGTGGTTGAATTGACAACTCAGCTGCTAATACTTGAGAATATTCTTTGGCTCCCCTTGTGTCGAATCAATAAATTTGGGTTGAATACTCTACCCTCGAAAGCTGTTGCGATCCCCTATACTTGTGGGTTATCAGTGTTCACCACTAGTTTGTGCAAACGGGATCAGAAGCTTCATAAGAGGGCTGTGAACGCTGTTGAGCCGGCAGTTCCTTGTTATTTGAGATGGTCTGAGCAGCCTATTCTATGGAGTAGGGAAGATCACCCTCCCCGAGTTGAAAATCCGGGTCACCCGGGCTTGGTGGTGGCACCTCAGGTTGGTGGGTATAAATTCACTAAGGTGCTCATGGACGGAGGCAGTAGCATCAACATCCTCTATTATGAGACTTTTCGCCGCATGGGGTAGACTGACAAAAATCTTAAGACGTCCAACACTGTTTTCCATGGAGTAGTGCCTGGTAAGTCGGCGTACCCAGTGGGTAAAATTGAACTAGAAATAGCCTTTGGAGATGAGCATGATTCTAGGGCTGAAAAGTTAAGTTTTGAGGTGGTCAAAATCAAGAGCCCGTATCATGCCCTGTTTGGACGGCTGGCTTATGCCAAATTCATGGCACGGCCGTGTTATGTTTATTTGCAGCTCAAGATGCCGGGTCATAAGGGCACCATCACAGTGCATGGGAGTCAGAAGATAGCCTTGGAATGTGAGGAAGGCGATGTTGCTTACGCCGAATCTGTTTGTGCAACAGAGGAGTTGAAGTTCTACAAGGACAATGTTGACCCGACTGACATGACGTCCTTGAAGAAGCTGACCACAGAACACGAGCCAGTGCTGAAGTTTAAATCGGCTGATGACACCAAACTTGTCGATTTCGTTCCAGGCGACTCGTCTAAGTAGTTCAGTATTAGTGCTAATCTAGATCCGAAATAGGAAAGCGCGCTCATCGAGTTCATCCATGAGAACTGGGACATCTTTGCATGGAAACCTTCTGACATGCCGGGTGTACCGAGAGAACTCGCTGAGCACACTCTCAATATTGATCCAAAGTATAAGTCGGTCAAGCAATTTCTTCGGCGGTTCAATGAGGAGAGGCGTAAAGCCATTGGTGAGGAAGTGGCCCGGCTCTTGGCAGCCGGGTTCATTATTGAAGTTTTCCATCCAGAATGGTTGGCTAACCTGGTGCTCATGCTTAAAAAGAACGGTACTTGGCGTATGTGTGTGGATTACACGGACTTAAACAAGGCTTGTCCGGCTGATCCCTTCGCTCCCCCTCGTATTGATCAAATCATTGATGCTACGGCGGGCTGTGAGCGTTTGAGATTTTTAGATGCTTATTCTGGTTATCATCAGATCAAGATGGCGGTTAAGGACCAGGAGAAGACGGCTTTTATCACTCTGTTTGGAGCCTTCTGCTATGTGTCTATGCCTTTTGGGCTTAAGAGTGCCCAGGCGACTTATCAACGATGTGTGCAGAACTATCTTCACAATCAGATTGGGCACAATGTTCATGCTTATGTGGACGACATTATGGTGAAGTCCAAAGAAAAGGAGACCTTGATAAGTGATTTAAAGGAAACCTTTGATAACCTCCGGGTCTACAAGATGATGCTTAACCCGGCCAAGTGTGTTTTTGGAGTGCCAGCGGGCAAGCTTTTGGGTTTTCTGGTTTCCAACAGAGGCATCGAGGCTAACCCAGAGAAGATCAAGGCAATCACTTCTTTGGCTAAACCGGCGTGTATTAATGATGTTCAACGTTTGGCGGGTCATATTGCTGCTTTAAGCCGGTTAGGTGAGAAGGCCATACCGTTGTATCAGATGATGAAGAAGACAGTCGACTTCGTCTGGAGCGATGCTGCTAACGCTGCCTTTGAAGATTTGAAGAAACAGCTCATTGAGCCGCCGGTCCTTGCTGCTCCTATTGATAAAGAGCCATTATTATTGTATGTGGCTGCTAACACATGTGCTGTTAGTGTGGTCATTGTAGTCGAGCGCAAGGAGACTGGCAAGGAATATCCGGTTCAACGGCCGGTTTACTATGTCAGTGAGGTGCTTATTGAGTCCAAGCAAAGATATCCGCACTGGCAGAAGCTCGTTTATGGGGTGTTCATGGCAAGCCGAAAGCTTAAGCAATATTTTCAGGGTCATCCCATCACTGTGGTTAGTTCTTCTCCTTTAGGAGATATCATTCAAAATAGAGAAACCACAGGACGAGTCGCCAAATGGGCCATTGAACTTGGGCCTCATGGTTTAAAGTATGTGCCACACACTGCTATCAAATCTCAAGCACTAGTGGACTTCATCAATGATTGGACAGAGCTGTAGATGCCTGAAGAGAAGCCGGACAACACATATTGGACTATTCATTTTGATGGGTCCAGGCAATTGGAGGGTTCAGGGGCTGGAATTATTTTAGCTTCCCCTCGAGGTGACAAATTTTGTTATGTGCTATGGTTGATGTTTCCCTGTACTAACAATGCAGCTGAGTATGAGGCCTTGCTCCATGGTCTTTGGATGGCTAATGAGATGAGCTTAAGCCAGGTAAGGTGCTTTGGCGACTCAGATTTGGTGGCTCAACAAGTATCAGGCAAGTGGGATTCCAAGGATCCTCTCATGGCGGCTTATCACCGTGAAGTTGATGCCATTGCTGGACACTTCAAGGGTTACCAAGTGGAGCACATTGATCGTAGAAAGAATGAAGCGACTGATGCTTTAAGCCGGCTGGGATCTCAGCATAAGCTGGTACCACCTAACAATTTCTTAGATGTCTTGCATAACCCTTCTGTCAAGTTTCCTATGGAGGAAGACTTGGCTGTTCCAGACCCGGAAGCACAATTGGTGGCGGCTCTTCATGTCATCCCAGATTGGACAATGCCATATTTGGCTTATATGACCCGGGGCGAGTTGCCTGAAGATGAAACCTTGGCTATACAGATAACCCAACGGTCTAAATCAATGAAAATCGCCAATGGTGAGTTGCATCATCGCAGAGTCACAGGGGCGTTTGAACGTTGTGTCTCTCCTGAGGAAGGTCAAGAAGTTCTTCGTGAAATCCATGAAGGAGATTGTGGCCATCATGCCGGTTCAAAGTCCCTTGTAGCTAAAGCCTTCCGTCATGGATTTTACTGGCTGACGGCTCACGCTGATGCGGAGGATCTGGTCAGTAAATGTGATGGTTCTAGAAATTCTCACGACGGGCACACGTGTTGTTGGGGAACATAGTAATTTCAAAAAATTTCCTACGCACACGCAAGATCATGGTGATGCATAGCAATGAGAGGGGAGAGTGTTGTCTACGTACCAACGCAGACCGACTGCGGAAGCGATCACACAACGTAGAGGAAGTAGTCGTACGTCTTCTTCCCGATCCGACCGATCCAAGCACCGTTACTCCGGCACCTCCGAGTTCTTAGCACAGGTTCAGCTCGATGACGATCCTCGGGCTCCGATCCAGCAAAGCGTCGATGAAGAGTTCCGTTAGCACGACGGCGTGGTGACGATCTTGATGTACTACCGACGTAGGGCTTCGCCTAAGCACTACAACGATATGATCGAGGTGGAATTTGGTGGCAGGGGGCACCGCACACGGCTAAGGAACGATCTCAAGGATCAACTTGTGTGTCTAGAGGTGCCCCCTGCCCCTGTATATAAATGTTGAGAGGGGGAGGGCTGGCCGGCCAAGCTAGGGAGGCGCAGGAGGAGTCCTACTCCTACCGGGAGTAGGACTCCCCCCCCCAATCCTATTCCTAATAGGACTCCCAAGTGGAAAGAGAGGGAGAGAGGTGTCCGGCCACCTCTCCTAGTCCTAATAGGACTAGGGGAGGGGGGGTGGCGCGCAGCCCACCTTGGGCTGCCCCTTTCACCTTTCCACTAAGGCCCAATAAGGCCCATTTGGTTCCCGGGGGGTTCCGGTAACCTCCCGGTACTCCGGTAAAATTCCCGATTTCACCCGGAACACTTCCGATGTCCAAACATAGGCTTCCAATATATCAATCTTTATTTCTCGACCATTTCGAGACTCCTCGTCATGTCCGTGATCACATCCGGGACTCCGAACAACCTTCGGTACATCAAAATGCATAAACTCATAATAACTGTCATCGTAACGTTAAGCGTGCGGACCCTATGGTTCGAGAACAGTGTAGACATGACCGAGACACGTCTCCAGTCAATAACCAATAGCGGGACCTGGATGTCCATATTGGCTCCTACATATTCTACGAAGATCTTTATCGGTCAGACCGCATAACAACATACGTTGTTCCCTTTGTCATCGGTATGTTACTTGCCCGAGATTCGATCGTCGGTATCCAATACCTAGTTCAATCTCGTTACTGGCAAGTCTCTTTACTCGTTCCGTAATACATCATCTCACAACTAACATCTTAGTTATAATGCTTGCAAGGCTTATGTGATGTGTATTACCGAGAGGGCCCAGAGATACCTCTCCGACAATCGGAGTGACAAACCCTAATCTCGAAATACGCCAACCCAACATCCACCATTGGAGACACCTGTAGTACTCCTTTATAATCACCCAGTTACGTTGTGACGTTTGGTAGTACCCAAAGTGTTCCTCCGGCAAACGGGAGTTGCATAATCTCATAGTCATAGGAACATGTATAAGTCATGAAGAAAGCAATAGCAACATACTAAACGATCGAGTGCTAAGCTAATGAAATGGGTCATGTCAATCAGATCATTCAACTAATGATGTGACCTCGTTAATCAAATAACAACTCTTTGTTCATGGTTAGGAAACATAACCATCTTTGATTAACGAGCTAGTCAAGTAGAGGCATACTAGTGACACTCTGTTTGTCTATGTATTCACACATGTATTATGTTTCCGGTTAATACAATTCTAGCATGAATAATAAACATTTATCATGATATAAGGAAATAAATAATAACTTTATTATTGCCTCTAGGGCATATTTCCTTCAGCCTCTAGGGCATATTTCCTTCAGTCTCCCACTTGCACTAGAGTCAATAATCTAGTTCACATCGCCATGTGATTTAACAACAATAGTTTACATCACCATGTGATTAACACCCATAGTTCACATCGTCATGTGACCAACACTCAAAGGGTTTACTAGAGTCAGTAATCTAGTTCACATATCTATGTGATTAACACCCAAAGAGTACTAAGGTGTGATCATGTTTTGCTTGTGAGATAATTTTAGTCAACGGGTCTGTCACATTCAGATCCGTAAGTATTTTGCAAGTTCTATGTCTACAATGCTCTACACGGAGCTACTCTAGCTAATTGCTCCCACTTTCAATATGTATCCAGATTGAGACTTTAGATTCATCTGGATCAGTGTCAAAAACTTGCATCGACGTAACCGTTTATGACGAACCTTTTTGTCACGTCCATAATTGAGAAACATATCCTTATTTCACTAAGGATAATTCTGACCGCTGTCCAGTGATCTACTCCTAGATCACTATTGTACTCCCTTGCCAAATCAATGCAGGGTATACAATAGATCTGGTATACAGCATGACATACTTTATAGAACCTATGGCCAAGGCATAGGGAATGACTTTCATTCTCTTTCTATCTTCTGCCGTGGTCGGGCTTTGAGTCTTACTCAACTTCACACCTTGTAATACAGGCAAGAACTCTTTCTTTGACCGCTCCATTTTGAACTACTTCAAAATCTTGTCAAGGTATGTACTCACTGAAAAAACTTATCAAGCGTCTTGATCTATCTCTATAGATCTTGAAGCTCAATATGTAAGCAGCTTCACCGAAGTCTTTCTTTGAAAAACTCCTTTCAAACACTCCTTTATGCTTTACAGAATAATTCTACATTATTTCTGATCAACAATATGTCATTCACATATACTTATCAGAAATGCTGTAGTGCTCCCACTCACTTTCTCGTAAATACAGGCTTCACCGCAAGTCTGTATAAAACTATATGCTTTGATCAACTTATCAAAGCGTATATTCCAACTCCGAGATGCTTGCACCAGTCCATAGATGGATCGCTGGAGCTTGCACATTTTGTTAGCACCTTTCGGATTGACAAAACCTTCTGGTTGCATCATATACAACTCTTCTTTAATAAATCCATTAAGGAATGCAGTTTTGTTTATCCGTTTGCCAGATTTCATAAAATGCGGCAATTACTAACATGATTCGGACAGACTCAAGCATAGATACGAGTGAGAAGCTCTCATCGTAGTCAACACCTTAAACTTGTCGAAAACCTTTTGCGACAATTCTAGCTTTGTAGATAGTAACACTACTATCAGCGTCCGTCTTCCTCTTGAAGATCCATTTATTCTCAATTGCTTGCCGATCATCGGGCAAGTCAACCAAAGTCCAAACTTTGTTCTCATACATGGATCATATCTCAGATTTCATGGCCTCAAACCATTTCGCGGAATCCGGGCTCATCATCGCTTCCTCATAGTTCGTAGGTTCGTCATGGTCAAGTAACATGACCTCCAGAACAGGATTACCGTACCACTCTGGTGCGGATCTCACTCTGGTTTACCTACGAGATTCGGTAGTAACTTGATCTGAAGTTACATGATCATCATCATTAGCTTCCTCACTAATTGGTGTAGTAGTCACAAGAACAGATTTTTGTGATGAACTACTTTCCAATAAGGTAGAAGGTACAATTACCTTATCAAGTTTTCTACTTTCCTCCCACTCACTTCTTTCAAGAGAAACTCCTTCTCTAGAAAGGATCCATTATAAGCAACGAATGTCTTGCCTTAGGATCTGTGATAGAAGGTGTACCCAACAGTCTCCTTTGGGTATCCTATGAAGACATATTTCTCCGATTTGGGTTTGAGCTTATCAGGATGAAACTTTTTCTCATAAGCATCGCAACCCCAAACTTCAAGAAACGACAACTTTGGTTTCTTGCCAAACCATAGTTCATAAGGCGTCGTCTCAACGGATTTTGATGGTGCCCTATTTAACGTGAATGCGACCGTCTCTAAAGCATAACCCCAAAACGATAGCGGTAAATCAGTAAGAGACATCATAGATCCCACCATATCTAGTAAAGTACGATTACGACGTTCGGACACACCATTACGCTGTGGTGTTCCGGGTGGCGTGAGTTGCGAAACTATTCCACAATTTTTCAAATGCACACCAAACTCGTAACTCAAATATTCTCCTCCATGATCAGATCGTAGAAACTTTATTTTCTTGTTACGATGATTTTCAACTTCACTCTGAAATTCTTTGAACTTTTCAAAAGTTTCAGACTTGTGTTTCATTACGTAGATATACCCATATCTGCTTAAATCATCTGTGAAGGTGAGAAAATAACGATATCTGCCACGAGCCTCAATATTCATCGGACCACATACATCGGTATGTATGATTTCCAATAAATCTGTTGCTCTCTCCATAGTACCGGAGAACGGTGTTTTAGTCATCTTGCCTATGAGGCACGGTTCGCAAGTACCAAGTGATTCATAATCAAGTGGTTCCAAAAGCCCATCAGTATGGAGTTTCTTCATGCGCTTTACACCGATATGACCTAAAAGGCAGTGCCACAAATAAGTCGCACTATCATTATCAACTCTGCATCTTTTGGCTTCTACATTATGAATATGTGTATCACTACTATCGAGATTTAACAAGAATAGACCACTCTTCAAAGGTGCATGACCATAAAAGATATTACTCATATAAATAGAACAACCATTATTCTCTGATTTAAATGAATAACCGTCTCGCATTAAACAAGATCCAGATATAATGTTCATGCTCAACGCTGGCACCAAATAACAATTATTTAGGTCTAATATTAATCCCGAAGGTAGATGTAGAGGTAGCGTGCCGACCGCGATCACATCAACTTTGGAACCGTTTCCCACGCGCATCGTCACCTCGTCCTTTGCTAGTGTCCGCTTATTCCGTAGTCCCTGTTTCGAGTTGCAAATATTAGCAACAGAACCAGTATCAAATACCCAGGTGCTACTGCGAGCTCTAGTAAGGTACACATCAATAACATGTATATCACATATACCTTTGTTCACCTTGCCATCCTTCTTATCCACCAAATACTTGGGGCAGTTCCGCTTCCAGTGACCAGTCTGCTTGCAGTAGAAGCACTCAGTTTCAGGCTTAGGTCTAGACTTGGGTTTCTTCTCCTGAGCAGCAACTTGCTTGCTGTTCTTCTTAAAGTTCCCCTTCTTCTTCCCTTTGCCCTTTTTCTTGAAACTAGTGGTCTTGTTGACCATCAACACTTGATGCTCCTTCTTGATTTCTACCTCCGCAGCTTTCAGCATTGCGAAGAGCTCGGGAATAGTCTTGTTCATCCCTTGCATATTATAGTTCATCACGAAGCTCTTGTAGCTTGGTGGCAGTGATTGGAGAATTCTGTCAATGACGCAATCATCTGGAAGATTAACTCCCATCTGAATCAAGTGATTATTATACCCAGACATTTTGAGTATATGCTCACTGACAGAACTGTTCTCCTCCATCTTGCAGCTGTAGAACTTATTGGAGACTTCATATCTCTCAATTCAGGCATTTGCTTGAAATATTAACTTCAACTCCTGGAACATCTCATATGCTCCATGACGTTCAAAACGTTGTTGAAGTCCTGATTCTAAGCCGTAAAGCATGGCACACTGAACTATCGAGTAGTCATCAGCTTTGCTCTGCCAAACGTTCATAACATCTGGTGTTGCTCCAGCAGCAGGCCTGGCACCCAGCGGTGCTTCCAGGACGTAATTCTTCTATGCAGCAATGAGGATAATCCTCAGGTTACGGACCCAGTCCGTGTAATTGCTACCATCATCTTTCAACTTTGCTTTCTCAGGGAACGCATTAAAATTCAACGGAACAACAGCACGAGCCATCTATCTACAATCAACATAAACAAGCAAGATACTATCAGGTACTAAGTTCATGATAAGTTTAAGTTCAGTTAATCAAATTACTTAAGAATTCCCACTTAGATAGACATCCCTCTAATCCTCTAAGTGATCACGTGATCCAAATCAACTAAACCATAACCGATCATCACGCGAGATGGAGTAGTTTTCAATGGTGAACATCGTTATGTTGATCATATCTACTATATGATTCACGCTCGACCTTTCGGTCTCTGTGTTCCGAGGCCATATCTGCATATGCTAGGCTCGTCAAGTTTAACCTGAGTATTCTGCGTGTGCAAAACTGGCTTGCGCCCGTTGTAGATGGACGTAGAGCTTATCACACCCGATCATCACGTGGTGTCTGGGCACGACGAACTTTGGCAACGGTGCATACTCAGGGAGAACACTTCTTGATAATTTAGTGAGAGATCATCTTATAATGCTATCGTCAATCAAAGCAAGATAAGATGCATAAAATATAAACATCACATGCAATCAATATAAGTGATATGATATGGTCATCATCATCTTGTGCTTGTGATCTCCATCTCCGAAGCACCGTCATGATCACCATCGTCACCGGCGCGACACCTTGATCTCCATCGTAGCATCGTTGTCGTCTCGCCAATCTTATGCTTCCATGACTATCACTACCGCTTAGCAATAAAGTAAAGCATTACATCGCGATTGCATTGCATACAATAAAGCGATAACCATATGGCTCCTGCCAGTTGCCGATAACTTGGTTACAAAACATGATCATCTCATACAATAAAATCAGCATCATGCCTTGACCATATCACATCACAACATGCCCTGCAAAAACAAGTTAGACGTCCTCTACTTTGTTGTTGCAAGTTTTACGTGGCTGCTACGGGCTTAAGCAAGAACTCATCTCACCTACGCATCAAAACCACAACGATAGTTTGTCAAATAGACTCCGTTTTAACCTTCTCAAGGACCGGGCGTAGCCACACTCGGTTCAACTAAAGTTGGAGAGACAGTCGCCCGCAAGCCATCTATGTGCAAAGCACGTCGAGGGAACCGGTCTCGCGTAAGCGTACGCGTAAGGTTGGTCCGGGTCGTCTCGTCCAACAATACCGCCGAACCAAAGTATGACATGCTGGTAGGCGGTATGACTTGTATCACCCACAACTCACTTGTGTTCTACTCGTGCAAATAACATCAAACCAGAAAACCTAGGCTCTGATACCACTGTTGGGGAATGTAGTAATTTCAAAAAATTTCCTACGCACACGCAAGATCATGGTGATGCATAGCAACGAGAGGGGAGAGTGTTGTCTATGTACCAACACAGACCGACTGCGGAAGCGATCACACAACGTAGAGGAAGTAGTCGTACGTCTTCTTCCCGATCCGACCGATCCAAGCATCGTTACTCCGGCACCTCCGAGTTCTTAGCACACGTTCAGCTCGATGACGATCCTCGGGCTCCGATCCAGCAAAGCGTCGAGGAAGAGTTCCGTCAGCACGATGGCGTGGTGACGATCTTGATGTACTACCGACGTAGGGCTTCGCCTAAGCACTACAACGATCTGATCGAGGTGGAATTTGGTGGCAGGGGGCACCGCACACGGCTAAGGAACGATCTCAAGGATCAACTTGTGTGTCTAGAGGTGCCCCCTGCCCCTGTATATAAAGGTTGAGAGGGGGAGGGCTGGCCGGCCAAGCTAGGGAGGCGCAGGAGGAGTCCTACTCCTACCGGGAGTAGGACTCCCCCCCAATCCTATTCCTAATAGGACTCCCAAGTGGAAAGAGAGGGAGAGAGGTGGCCGGCCACCTCTCCTAGTCCAAATAGGACTAGGGGAGGGGGGTGGCGTGCAGCCCACCTTGGGCTGCCCCTTTCACCTTTCCACTAAGGCCCAATAAGGCCCATTTGGTTCCCGGGGGGTTCCGGTAACCTCCCGGTACTCCGGTAAAATTCCCGATTTCACCCGGAACACTTCCGATGTCCAAGCATAGGCTTCCAATATATCAATATTTATGTCTCGACCATTTCGAGACTCCTCGTCATGTCCGTGATCACATCCGGGACTCCGAACAATCTTCGGTACATCAAAATGCATAAACTCATAATAACTGTCATCGTAACGTTAAGCGTGCGGACCCTATGGTTCGAGAACAATGTAGACATGACCAAGACACGTCTCCGGTCAATAACCAATAGCGGGACCTAGATGTCCATATTGTCTCCTACATATTCTACGAAGATCTTTATCGGTCAGACCGCATAACAACATACGTTGTTCCCTTTGTCATCGGTATGTTACTTGCCCGAGATTCGATCGTCGGTATCCAATACCTAGTTCAATCTCGTTACTGGCAAGTCTCTTTACTCGTTCCGTAATACATCATCTCACAACTAACATCTTAGTTATAATGCTTGCAAGGCTTATGTGATGTGTATTACCGAGAGGGCCCAGAGATACCTCTCCGACAATCGGAGTGACAAACCCTAATCTCGAAATACGCCAACCCAACATCCACCATTGGAGACACCTGTAGTACTCCTTTATAATCACCCAGTTACGTTGTGACGTTTGGTAGTACCCAAAGTGTTCCTCCGGCAAACGGGAGTTGCATAATCTCATAGTCATAGGAACATGTATAAGTCATGAAGAAAGCAATAGCAACATACTAAACGATCGAGTGCTAAGCTAATGAAATGGGTCATGTCAATCAGATCATTCAACTAATGATGTGACCTCGTTAATCAAATAACAACTCTTTGTTCATGGTTAGGAAACATAACCATCTTTGATTAACGAGCTAGTCAAGTAGAGGCATACTAGTGACACTCTGTTTGTCTATGTATTCACACATGTATTATGTTTCCGGTTAATACAATTCTAGCATGAATAATAAACATTTATCATGATATAAGGAAATAAATAATAACTTTATTATTGCCTCTAGGGCATATTTCCTTCAGCCTCTAGGGCATATTTCCTTCACGTGTCGGCTCAAGAATTGCGAATGATTCCAATTACTTGGCCGTTTGTAGTCTGGGGGCTCGACATGGTTGGATCTTTCAAAAGATCCAAAGATAAAAAGACACACCTTCTGGTGGTAGTTGACAAATTCACAAAGTGGGTTGAGGCAGAGCCGGTTAGTAAGTGTGATGCAGCCACATCGGTTCAATTCATGAAAAGGTGATCTTTCGTTTTGGCTTTCCACACAACATTATTACTAACAATGGTACCAATCTGTCCAAGGGTGCTATGGAGGAATTCTGCCAACGTGAGCATATCCGGCTTGATGTTTCATCAGTAGCTCACCCCCAATCCAATGGTTAAGCTGAAAGAGCCAATCAGGAAATCTTGAAAGGTCTCAAGCCCCGACTTATGGTTCCTTTACAACGGACACCAGGTTGTTGGGTGGAGGAGTTGCCCTCTATGATATGGAGCATCAATACTACCCCTAACATGTCTACGGGTTATACGCCTTTCTTCATGGTTTACGGAGCAGAGGCAGTCCTACCTAGTGACATCCGTCATGACTCGCCCCGCGTGGGGGCTTATGTTCAAGCTGATAACGAACAAGCCCGTCAGGATGCACTTGACCTGTTAGATGAAAAGCGTGACTTAGCAGCAGCCCGCTCGGCGATTTACCAACAGGACCTGTGCCGTTATCACAACCGCCGAGTTAAGTCCAAAACCTTTCAAGAAGGTGACTTGGTGCTCTGGCTCATCCAGGATCAAACTGATGCACACAAGTTATCCCCACCTTGGGAAGGACCTTTTGTGGTCAACAAGAACTTGAACAACGGGTCATACTACCTTATCGATGTTCGAGAGCACAAAGACTCACGTAAGTCGGAGGAAGAGACCCACCGACCGTGGAATATCGCTCATCTTCGGCCTTACTATACTTGAGCCACCGGCTCTCATGATGTACATATTTTGATGTTGTATATATTATGATAAGTAATAAAGCAGTACCTTTGTCCTTTTCATCCTCAATAATCATATGTCTTTATCATTATAATTTCAAAACGACCAATTGGGGGTTGATTGTGTTCAAATCCAGCTTAACCCTTTGGTCTGGCTCATGATCGTATTCGAATCTAGCCATTAAACCATATGATCACTAGGGGGCTTCCTGTTCAAACATAGGTCGTATTCGAACCAAAGAGAACATAGGTGTTGGTACCCTCTTGATCGACACAATGCCAAACTCACTAGGGGGCTTCTTGATCGTATTCAAATCATAGCTTAACCCCTTTTGGGTCCGACTTTGATCGTATTCGAATCAGAGTCGTTAAAAAAACTCTCAAGGTCATTTGGGGGCTTCCTGTTCAAACATAGGTCGTATTCGAACCAAAGAGAACATAGCTGTCGGTACCCTCTTGATCGGCGCAACGCCAAAGCCACTGGGGGCTACATGATCGTATCCGAATCCTAGCTTAACCCCTTTGGTCCGGTTTGCTGATCGTATTCGAATCAGAAGCCTATAAATTTTTCTTTTTATTTGGCTTAAGTTTTTGAGAAACAATCTTCATTTTTATTCTGCGGCTTTTTCTACGTTTAAGTATGGTTTCAATTTAACCCAGCTTGGTTTTTGACAATAAATCGCCATTGTATGACAATCATCATACATGTAGAAGTGTTGGCTTCTAAAAGATTGGGTTATCACCCTTACTGTTCGGGTCACATGAACCGGCAGTGCAAATTCAAAATCACAGGTATGATATTGCCGTTGTGTTTCAAAGTTAAAATTCATAACAGGCTTATCTGTGTCTCTTCTTTCAATGTTAATGGTCGTATGTAAGATATTATGACCCACCCTATGGTAAGACACGAATATAATTCAATATCATAGGAATGATATATTTCATGTTGATTATTCTTGCATCTAGCCTTGGTTACACAGCTATGTTGGTTTCCATGGTTGTGTATTGGGCATTATGACCCGTCCGACGATAAACCGCCAGGACAATTTTCATATATTGCATGCAGGAACAGATTCAACACTACTGATATTGTAAGGGATGTAAAGCATATCTTCACATGACAGATAAAAGTGTTGTACGCAGCACAATATGCATGATGGCATAAAGCAGAACATGAAGTTTTAAGCTAGCCTATTACAAGGCGCTTGAAGCCCAAAAGGATAATACTGTTTTTTTACTCTCACACATAGCAGATGATAAACTAGAGCCAGTTCATGAATCCTGTCCGAGTTGACTGGATGGTTGCGACTCATCCCTTACCGGTTCGTCCTCCTCCACCGTTTGGAAATTGGGTTTGTACCAATCAAAGCCATGAAGGGCGACGAACTCAGCCTCATCATCAATCAGACCGGACGGGTCAATTTCAGGGGCGAAAGTGTGCTTATGAATCGGCGTGATTAAGTCCGTCACTTTATATGAAGGAGTCGCCATATTCTTATTTTCTGCATCAAAATCTGGCTGATACTTGGTGAGATTGGTTTCTTCAGCAATGAGAGTGGCATGAGGACGAATCTCTTTCACACAGGCAACAAAGTCTTCTTGGTTGAAGGGAGTTCCATCTTCCTTAAGGCTGGGGTACCCCCTGGCTACATCCGCTGGGTCTAACTCCGGTACCCAGGCTTTGGAGCGGCTCAAAGCAGTTACGGCTTCGGGTCTCGCACAAGAACGCTTGACTTCCTGAAACCTGGCGGGTAAGATGGACAACTTCTTCAAGACATCACTCAATAAGTTTGGTCCTTGGTTCGCTAGGGAGATAATGGCAAGAGCCTGCTGAGCTCCAGTATACAATTGCTCCACAAGAGTGTAAACCGCCTTGAGCTTTATAAGACTATCTTGACTCAGATTGCTGCTTCGGGGACCTGTGAAGTTTTCCCAATGAGTTAAGTAGGCGGCTTACATTATGGTGACAAATATAGACTTTGAGTAAGTAATAAGGTGATTTACCGAAGATTGCAGAAACCATATGATACACACTATTCTTTAAACCGGTGAGTTCAGCGGTAACTTCTTTCAGAGCCGCCTCGGCCATTTCAGCACGCTGCGTCAGGGCAGTCTTCTCATTGGCCCAAGCCTTTTTCTCCGCACTAAAACTGGTCTTCAGTTTTTCTGCTTCAGACACACTCAATTGGAGTTTGGATTCAGTTTTCTTTTTTTCAGTCTCCTGAGTCAACAACCGGATCTTAGCTTCAGACCATTGGGATTCCAGTTCTGCGGTTGCAGCCTGTATACAGAATAAGGTTGTTTAGTTTCATGGCGGATTATAAAAACAAGTCCCAAGTGCTTTGCAAGCAATAACACTTGGAACTTGGGGGCTAATGTCTGTCAGTGCAATTTTATTTTCACAGGAATTGGATTTTTTCCAGAAGTCCCGAGTGCTTTGCAAGCAAGACCACTTGTCACTTGGGGGCTAATGCATATTGTTGTTTTTCCTACCTAAGGTAAGTCGGATGTGTTATTAGTAGCCTCAGCTGGCTCATAAGGATATCTGGTCAAAATATTTGTCTCTTACATATTGGCTAATAGGACCGGCTCATTCATACTGATTAAACCGGCCCTTGGGGACTACACATGCAAATTGAAAAACCATCAGCACCCGGTTTGGTTGTAAACTGGGAATCGGAAGGAGTCTAGGGCAAAAGCTTATAAGTTTATTAAAAAGTCTATAGATCATTCACTTATCATATTCCGCAGACTTGGGGGCTGCCATGGTACATAACTTATATAAACCGGAGAACATACCTCATATTTTTGGTACATTTGTTTGACCATTTCAACCTCTGAATCACGGCTGGAGTGGACTTGACTAAGATAGCCAGATAGTACTTCACCAATACTCAGATGAGCATAGTGTGAGACATCAAACCTCACTTCCTGCCTCTCGATGACTTCTTGTTTTGCGGAGTGTCTTGCCAGCATAGTCGGATTACCTGGTTCAATGAACTTGCTGCCAGTGATTAAAACATCATTGCTGTAAGTCTATGGCGGGTTAGCTGAGCTTGACGGTTCAGCAATGGACGGATTAAGAACGGTTTCGTCAACAGACGGCTCAGGTAGATCTGATTGAACGTTGATAGCAGGGTCTTCCAGTGCTTCAGTTTGTTCCGGGGCAAGAGTCGGTTGCGCCAGTTCAGCGGCTTCTGGATCCTCAGCCGGTTTTGCCACCTTTGCTTTCTTGGGCTTTGCTTGACCACTAAGAAGAATTTGATGAGTCAGTATAACGATACATGCATAAAGGTGCAGAAGAAGGATAATTATCTTTACCCGGGGGCGGTCTTAAAAGCCGGCAGCTGAGTTTGTGAAGAATCACCAGAGGAGGAACGAGCAATCTCCTGCAAAAAGTGGAATTATAATTGAGTGACTTATAAAAGTGACTCGTTCATCAGAATTAAGGTTTAAAAGAACCTCATTTTGGCGTTTCCGAGGGGTTTTCGGTAAGCCGAAGGGTAACTCATCATCTCCACTGGTCCGAGTCTGACGGCGACTCTCATGTTGCTGTTGTTTCAAAAGAAAATGAGGATCTAAATAAGCCAAGGGGTGTGAAGACCTTACTTTCCGGGTTACCCGCCGAAGTTTCTGCCTTGGTAAAGGTTCTGAGTTGGAGGAATTAATAGTTACCTCTTCTTCAACTGCCTGGCTGGCCCCTGTGTCCTCCTAGTAATAGTCAGTGTCAATAAGGTTGTTAAAAAGCAGGCCAGGAGAGTCAAGGGCTACCTCCGACTCAGAGGTGTCATCCATCTTGAGTAAGTCAGAAGTTGTTGTTTTCTTCTTAGACTTTCTGGCAGTTTTCTTGGCGGCTATTGCATCAACTCTAGCTTTTCTAGCAGCCTCATGATCATATTTGGCCTTCCAAAAGTCAGATTTAGCATGTAGAAAAATAACATGTTGAAACTCATGCAAATACTTAACTGCCGTGGAAAAAGGAGTCAAGAAGATTTACCTCTGGTGTTGGGTTAAGCTTGCAGAAAGGATTCAACCCTACTATGCTGCAGTCTTCATATTTGCTGTTAACAAGGGTGGTCGCCATTTCAACAATGGCTTCTTCGGTCAGATGCAAGGAGCTATGACGTAATGGATCGTCTGTTCCTCTGGTATAGTTACACATCAAGTCAGATCGGCGGCTCAGAGGGATGATCTGCCATGTGATCCAACAGCGGATCAAGTCAACTCCAGTTAAGCCGTTTCCTAGCAAGGCTTGAACCTTTTTGATTGCTGGGACAAGCTTCTTGTGTTCAACGGCATAAAGTTTGTCAGGGAGTAAATATTTAGCGTTAAGACGCTCAGCACGATATAACCTGGCATTGAATTTTCATTAGCCGGCGGCGTATCTTTGCAATAGAACCAGGTTTGGTTCCAGTCCTTGGGATGGCTTGGCAAGACTACTAGAGGAAAGACAGCATCCCGTCTGCGTTGAATTGAAATCCCGCCAAGTTCCAAGATGGGACCATTGATGTACTCATTTTGGCGGTTCAAATAGAAGTATTCTCTGAAGAGTTCAACAGTAGGTTCTTCTTGAAGATAAACCTCGCAGAAAACTTGGAAGTTACAGATGTTTGATATGGAATTGGGTCCAATGTCTTGCGGATGAAGCTTGAAAAAATGCAGAACATCTCTAAAGAATTTTGAGCCAGGCGGCGAAAAGCCCCGGTTCATATGATCAGTGAAGACGATGATTTCACCATCCTTTGGCTGAGGTCTCTCTTCGGCCGGGTCAGGGGCGTGGTAAGACATGACACTCTTCTCTGGTAAGTATCCAATGTGGCAAAGTTTTTTAGAGTATCCTCAGTGATTATGGAAGGGACCCAGTTGCAAGTTGCCATTGTCTTCGGCGGCATGGCGAGAAGACAATCTAAAAGGAAGTAATTTGCCGGCTCAAATTAATTGGAGGAATTATAAGCTAATGATTGCAGTACAGATGTATAATGGCGGCTTAAATAAGGGCTAATGGTATATGAAGGAAAAATAAGCCGGCATGATAAGCCGCCGTGACTAAAGATATTCAAGAGTTGCCAGCAACGAAAAATTGGCTAAGTACTAAGATATACAAGTTTCACAGGCTACAACTATTATTTTGGATCAACAACTGTTCAGGAAAAGAAAAAGAAATCTAAACCTAAAAATTAGTACAGATGAGTTCATGAGCTTGCACAAGATTTTTCTTCTAGGAAAGGGGATCTACTGATATTAAAAGTGGAAATAAAACAACTACCGCATTGGTTTAATGCCGTTTTCAGATCAAAGAAGCTCGCGGTACAGCCTGGAAGATGAACTACGAAGAACACAGAGAAGCTCACAAACCCTAATGCAGATCTAAGGTATGAGAAGGTAGAAACTTATAACTACAGATCTGCTGTGGAGGGTCGCCGCCATTATCTGGATCGACTTAGGTTGATGCAGCGGCCGAGGTTGAGGAAGACGAGGTGCTCTGCGGCGCGGTGGAGCTCGAGCGACAAAAGGGTTGCGAGAGAAAGAAGGAAGAAGGAGAAAAATGGGAGATAGCTTTCGGATCCTATTTATAAGGAGATAGGGAACAGGCAGGGGCGGAATACGAGGAGGCCGAAAATATGGTCATCCAGCTACCAGGACGCCTCAATTCTCGGGATGATCATTAAGATAAAGATCCATTGAGATATGTTAGATGAAGTGTGAACTAATGGCAGATAATGTCATGGCGGGTTATCAGAAATCCTGGAGATGACATCATGGCGGGTTACAAATTTTCATGCAATAAAGAGCAGAAGATTTCCTATAAGTGTTGAAGATTGACATGAACTAGTTCAAATCAATCTGGGGCCTAATGTTGGGGATATAACTATTAGGTATGACCCGCCCAGGAGGGGCCGGGTTATACCTATGGCGATTCATGAAGCCCTAGACAGCTTTGGAAGATGGCGGTTCAGTTAAGGGCCCAAGACCCAAAGGTGATTCAAGGCCCTTAGAGATAAACCGCCATATGCACATAACTTGCATTGTAAGGCATGAATAGTTAGAGACCGAGCCAGACACTGTTTATGAGCCGGTCGAGATTCTATGAGCTGCCGGGTGTCAGCCTCTATATATAAAGGGACGACCCGGCGGCGGTTCAGGGCAAGTAAGATCAGATCGAAAGCTAGGTCAAGCGAATTCGCTCCCTAGTAATCGAAACATAAGCAATACCACCTCAAACTGGATTAGGCTTTTACCTTCACCGCAAGGGGCCGAACCAGTATAACCCTCGTGTCCTTTGTCTCGTTTTAACCCCTTTAAGCTTCCTAGTTGTGATGGCTCCACGATTAAGTCCTTTCACTAGGACATCTGCCGTGACAATTCCACGACACTTATGGTTGTCTCTTTATTGTATGAAATGCAAACGCCATGTAATTGCATTAGTTTATCACTATGCAGTAGCGATAGTTGTAGAAGCAATAGTTGGCGAGACGACCACGACGCTACGTTGGAGATCAAGGTGTCAAGCCAGTGACGATGGAGATCATGACGGTGCTTTGGAGATGGAGATCAAAGGCACAATATGATGATGGCCATATCATGCCACATATTTTGATTGCATGTGATGTTTATCTTTTATGCATCTTATTTTGCTTAGTACGGTGGTAGCATTATAAGATGATCCCTTAACTAAAATTTCAAGGTATAAGTGTTCTCCCTGAGTATGCACTGTTGCGACAGTTCGTCGTGCTGAGACACCACGTGATGATCGGGTGTGATGAGCTCTACGTTCACATACAACGGGTGCAAGACAGTTTTGCACATGCGGAATACTTGGGTTAAACTTGACGAGTCTAGCATGTACACATGTGGCCTCGGAACACTGGAGACCGAAAGGTCGAACGTGAATCATATAGTAGATATGATCAACATAGAGATGTTCACCATTGAAGACAACTCCATCTCACCTGATGATCAGACATGGTTTAGTTGATTTGGATCACGTATCATTTAGATGACTCGAGGGATGTCTATCTAAGTGGGAGTTCTTAAGTAATATGATTGAATTTAATTTATCATGAACTTAGTCCTAATAGTTTTTGCATATCTATATTGTAGATCAATGGCTCGTGCTACCGTTCCCTTGAATTTTGATGGGTTCCTAGAGAAAGCTAATTTGAAAGATGATGGCAGCAACTACACGGACTGTGTCCACAACTTGAGGATTATCCTCATTGCTGCACAAAAGAATTATGTCCTTGATGCACCGCTAGGTGAAAGACCTACTACATGTAGCGACCAGACCTCAAACAGTCTGATCTCTGTGCTCCGGTGTCATCCCTGGATCAGTAATGCTGACACCACACAGTACTCGGAGGATTTATAGCAGAGTAGCAATCACACACTTATTACATCGAGTGTCTCAAAAGAGAACTTATTACAATAAATATGGCTTAAGGCCATCTAATAACGATAACAGCGGAAGGTTTGGAAGATAAGTGAGTCCATCAACTCCAGCGGCATCACTGAGTATAGAACCACGACCTAAAACTCCTTAATCATCGTCTGAAAAGTCTGCAACATTAACGTTGCAGCCCGAGAACGGGTCAGCACATGGAATATGCTGGCAAGGTAACACATAGAGAGTAATGAAATGAAACAACTATACTATATGCATATTTGGCTGATGGAAAGCTCTATGGTTACAGTTTTGCGTAAAGCCAATTTTTCCCTACTTCAAAGGAATAGAATTAATTACTATCATGGTGGTTTTTAAACATTGAGAATGGTTGACAGCATTCTCAATCCCAATTAAGCATCATCATTAAACAAACCCATCAAAATTAACTTTAGAGTAACATGTTGATATTCACATGATAATCCAGGTACTAGATACTCAAGATGTCCATAACCGGGGACACGGCTAACCATGATTAGTTTATTACACTCTGCAGAGGTTTGCGCACTTTTCCCCACAAGACTCGATCGCCTCCGTTGGATTTCTCGCACTGCATGGTGTTTGAGAAACGGATGACCGAGACACAGTCTTTCAGAAGCGCTAGCACCTTACATTGGATAGACCGGTACACCTACTTTCCCCTACATCTGCTAGTCTACCCTGTAAGAGTTCGCACGACTTAATCAACTATGCCAGAGCCCATAATGGCTTGTGGCTGCACATGGAAGTTTCTAGTATGAATAATCTCATGATCCCTTTGAGCTTGGGTGGCGGTCCAAAAGAAAAACAGGCAAGTCTTGATAGAAACCAGGTGCCTCAATGCACCCAGATGTGTGTTTAAGTTGCCACCTTAGATAAACCATTAATTAGCAATCTCACATCTGTCATGGATATCACTCACCCAATCCACGTCTACTAGCATAGCATGGCATAGTAAGCAAACGTAGAAATAATTCCCAAAGGTTTGATAATAAACAGGTAATAGGTACTACCGCATCTACTTCCCATCCCACAATTTAATTAGACCCTAATCATGCAATGTGTGGGGGTTGATCTAATGCAATAAAACTGGGTTGTAGAAAAGGTATGATCAAAGTGTTACTTGCCTTGCTGATGATCCGCGAAACCTAGAGATTCGAAGTAACTGGCGGCGCACTCCGGGTATTCTATCGCAGACAAACAAACAAGCATACAATAAGTACTCATCTAATGCACAGGTAAAACTCAAATAGAAGATCTAACCAGAAAGTTCAACTTAAGAACCCTGGTTTGCAAAAAGAATCAAATCGAACGAAGCAAAAGAAATCAAACGGCGAAAGAAAACAACTTCGTTCTAGTAATCTGGATCTAAGTCAAATTTTACAGTAGCAAAAACTTATTTAAGTTGATTATTCGGAAAGAGGGTTTCGAGACGAAACTCCAGGCGCTTGAATCGCCTGATTCCGATAAACGAGCAAAAAGTTATACTAAAACGAAAATCGGATCAGAAATCGCGATTAGAAAATAACCGCGGAAAATTCGACGAAAAAGAAAAATGACGAATGGGAAATAAAAAAATATATATATATTTAAAAAAACTACATGGAAATCAAGGCGCGGCGGCGAACCTCGAACGGCGCGCGGCTCCGGCGGGTCGGCGGCGGGGCGGCGGCGGCTGGCGGCGGCTAGGGTTTGGGCGGCGGCGGTGGGCTGGCTCGGCTCGGGCCTCGGGCGCGCTATATAAAGGCCCCGGCCAGGCGGAGTCTTGGCCGAGTACGGCCCAAAGTCGGTTTCGTTTTTTATATATAATTACGCTCCAAAGAAAAATAAAAAAAATACTAAACGGACTCCAAAAATCATGAAATAAATTTTGCCGGGTTTCTAGAATCGAGCCCGATAAAGTGAACATTTATTTGGGCCCAAACTACAACTTTGAAAAACGCGTATTTTTCCTAAATTCAAATAAAATACTGCAAAACTCCGAAATAAATCTTATTTGATTTTTTATTATATCCTCAATATTTCTATATTTTGGGAAAGTCATTTTATTCCCTCTCTCATATTTTTGTAATAGAAATAATTGATGATAAAATAAATAAAATCAAATGATCCTGTTTACAAAATTTGAGAAAACTCAAATATGTATATAACGAAATCCCCAACTCTCTCCGTGGGTCCTTGAGTTGCTTAGGATTTTCTAGGATCAAAACCAAAAGCAAAATAAAATATGATATGCATGATGATCTAATGTATAACATTCCAAATTGAAAATTTGGGATGTTACAAACCTACCCGCCTTAAGATGAATCTCGCCTCGAGATTCGGGTTGGCTAGAAAATAGGTGAGGGTGGTCTTTGAGCAAATCTTCCTCTCGTTCCCAGGTGGCTTCATCCTCTGTGTGGTGACTCCACTGAACTTTGCAAAACTTGATAACCTTGCTGCGAGTGACTCGGCTGGCAAACTCGAGAATCTTGACTGGTTTCTCCTCATAGGTCAAATTGTCATCCAACTGAATTGCTTCCAATGGCACTGTGTCTCGCAAAGGTATGTCAGCCATCTCCGCGTGACACTTCTTCAACTGAGAAACGTGGAACATGTCATGAACTCCTGCCAATCCTTCTGGCAATTCCAACTTGTAGGCCACTTCTCCCATACGCTCCAAAACTCGATATGGCCCTACAAATTGTGGCGCTAACTTCCCCTTAACTCCAAAACGCTTAATCCCTCGAAGTGGGGATACTCGAAGATAAGCTCTGTCTCCGACTTCGTAAACTGTCTCCTTGCGTTTAGAATCTGCATAGCTCTTCTGCCTGGACTGGGCTACCTTGAGCCTATCGCGAATCAACTTCACCTTCTGTTCAGACTCTTTAATCAGATCTGGTCCAAACAACTGGCGGTCTCCAACTTCATCCCATGACAACGGTGTCCTGCACCTCCTTCCGTACAAGGCTTCGAAAGGGGCCATCTTCAAACTGGTCTGATAGCTATTATTGTAAGAGAACTCTGCATATGACAAATTATCGTCCCAACTAGATCCATAATCTAGCGCACAAGCTCTCAGCACATCCTCCAAAATCTGATTGACTCTCTCGGTCTGTCCATCTGTCTGCGGATGAAAAGCTGTACTAAATTCTAGCCTAGTACCCAAAGTCTCATGCAACTGCTTCCAGAACTTTGAGGTAAACTGGGTTCCTCTATCTGATACGATACTCCTCGGGACTCCATGCAAACATACGATCCTAGTCATATATATCTTTGCCAACTTAGCACTGGTGTAAGTGGTCTTTACTGGGATGAAATGAGCTACCTTCATCAATCGATCAACTACAACCCAAATCGAGTCATAGCTTGAATGAGTCCTTGGTAATCCCGTGATAAAATCCATGCCTAGCTTATCCCACTTCCATTCGGGTATCGGCAATGGTTGCAACAATCCTGCTGGCTCCTGATGCTCTGCCTTTACTCACTGACATACGTCACAAACTGCTAGATACTCCGCAATATCCTTCTTCATTCCGGTCCACCAGAAAATATCCTTCAAATCCAAATACATCTTGGTATTTCCTGGGTGAATCGAATACGGTGAATCATGTGCCTCTTGCATAATCAACTTTCTGATCTCCGGGTCATTGGGTACATAAACACGGTCTTCAAACCATAGGGTGTCGTGCTCATCCTCACGAAATCCCTTAGCTTTTCCTTGGCTCATTTTCTCTTTTATAGAAGCAATCTCCTTGTCAGATTTCTGAGCCTCTCTGATTTTATCCATCAATGTTGACTGAATCTCCAATGCTGCCACATAGCCTCTCGGAACTATCTCCAAACATAGCTCACGAAGGTTTTCTGCTAGCTCCTTGGGTATCTCTCCCGTCATTAACGTATTGACATGACTCTTACGGCTTAATGTGTTAGCTACTACGTTAGCTTTTCCGAGATGGTAATGCAATCTCATATCATAATCCTTGATGAGCTCCAACCATCTCCTTTGTCTGAGGTTCAACTCCTTTTGCGTGAAAATGTACTTCAAACTCTTGTGATCCGTGTACACCTCACAATGATTTCCAATGAGGAAATGTCTCCACGTCTTCAATGCATGCACAACGGCTGCTAACTCCAAATCATGCGTGGCATAATTCAATTCGTGAAGCTTTAGTTGTCGTGAAGCATACGAAACAACTCTCCCTTCCTGCATAAGCACTGCTCCAAGTCCTCGACGTGAAGCGTCGCAATACACCTCATAATCCTTAGTCTGGTCTGGCAAAATGAACACTGGTGAGGTAACCAAGCGTTTCTTCAACTCCTGGAAAATAGCCTCACACTCCTCAGTCCATTTGAACTTAGTATCCTTCTTCAACAACTCCGTCATAGGCTTCGCAATCTTTGAAAAGTTCTCAATAAACCTCCGGTAGTATCCTGCGAGTCCAAGAAAACTCCGGATCTCTCCAACTATGGTTGGTGCTTCCCACCTGGTCACGGTATCAACTTTAGCGGGATCTACTGCTATACCTTCTCCAGATATAACATGGCCGAGGAATCCTACTTCCTTCAACCAAAACTCACATTTGCTGAACTTGGCATATAATTGATGTTCTCTGAGCTTTCCAAGTACCAAACGCAAATGCTCCTTATGCTCCTCTTCATTCTTTGAGAATACCAGAATATCATCGATGAAAACCACGATGAACTTATCCAAAAACTCCATAAACACTTTGTTCATCATGTTCATAAAATAGGCAGGTGCGTTAGTCAGTCCAAATGACATAACAGTATACTCATACAGTCCATATCTTGTGGTGAATGCTGTCTTAGGTATGTCCTGCTCTTGAATCTTCAACTGATGGTACCCTGATCGCAAGTCGATCTTGGAAAACACTTTAGCCCCTTGCAATCGATCAAACAGATCATTGATCATTGGTAGCGGGTACTTGTTTTTGATTGTTACCTCGTTCAATCCTTGATAATCAACAACCATTCTTAATGATCCATCCTTCTTCTCCACTAGAAGTACTGGTGATCCCCAAGGCGAAGAACTTGGGCGAATGTAACCTTTATCCAGTAACTCCTTAATCTGCTTCTTAATTTCCACCAAATCCTTTGCGGGCATCCTGTATGGTCTCTTTGATATTGGCCCAGTGCCTGGCAATAGCTCAATCAAAAACTCAATATCTCTATCCAGTGGCATGCCTGGCAACTCCTCTGGAAATACGTCAGGAAAATCCTTTACCACTGGTACTTCCTCTTGCACAACTCCTGATAAGGAATTTACTTGTGTCCTGTTTGGCATATGCCGGGATACATACTTGATCCTTCTTCCTTCTGGCATTGTGAGCAAAATTGACTTACTAGCACAATCAATGTTTCCTCCATACATCGACAGCCAATCCATACCAAGAATCACATCCAGACCTTGAGATTCCAGAATAATTAAATCTGTTGGGAAAACATGCCGTCCTATACTTAATGGCACTTGAAAGCATCCTTGACTGGCCATGTACTCTGCTCCTGGTGAGCTTACTAGCATAGGTGTTTTAAGAACCCTAGTGGGTAGGCTATACTTTTCCACAAATCCCCTTGATATGTATGAATGCGATGCACTAGTATCAAAAAGAATGAGTGCAGTAAATGACTTAACCAAAAACTTACCTATTACTACATCGGGCTGAGCTTCAACCTCCTCCACATTAACGTGGTTCACCTGTCCCCTGTTGAAAGGGTTCGACTTCTTCCCAGAACTTCCATTGCCATTCTGGCCTTCAGGACATTCATTGGCATAATATCCGGTCTTCTGACACTTAAAACAAGTGACTTGGCTCAGGTCCTTCTTGGCTGGGGTTGATGGGGTGTTGCGGTTCTGTCCATTGCTTCCTCCATTCCCATTACCATTCTTGGTGCCATTGTGGTTGTGCGAGCTACCTACTCCATGGGTATGCTAAAAATGTCCTTCCGGTCTAGGTGTAAAACGTGGCTTCTGCTGAGCTCCTGAATTATACTTTCCTTGTCCATACTTCCTCTTGCGGTTCTCAATTTGCTGCTGCTTCCCTTCAATCATAAGAGCATGATCTACCAACTCCTGGCAGTTGTTGAAGGTGGCTACCATCAACTGCATACTCAACTCATCATTCAGTCCTTCCAGGAATTTCTCCTGCTTAGCTGCATCCGTAGCAACGTCATCTGGGGCATAACGTGCTAGCTTACTAAACTCCTCCACATACTGGCCAACTGTCCGTCCTCCTTGGTGCAAGTTACAAAACTCATGCTTCTTCATGGCCATTGCTCCTGCTAAAACATGGGCAGTACGAAAAGCCTGCTGAAACTGGTCCCATGTGACAGTGTCGACTGGGAAGGTGGCTGTGAAATTCTCCCACCATGATGCTGCGGGTCCTTCTAACTGATGTGCAGCAAACTTCACCTTCTCCGCATCTGTGCATCCAATCATCTGCTACTATCGGCTCGGTGCTACTGGAAAACACCGACGGGTTCAGCCTAAGAAAACGGGCTAAGTGGTCAACAGGTAGTGGTGGTGGTGGTGGGTTGTTGTTGTTGTTCCCTTGATTCTGATTCTGAACTAGCAACTGCATCGAGGTGTTCTGCTGCTGGATCAACTGGGTGAGCTCCGGCGGAAAGGCAAATCCGGGGTCACGTCTCGGAGGCATCTGAGGGTTTAGAAAAGATGAGATATAAGAATAGAGGGGGTCTAAAGGGAAAACACTACCCATATGCTCATGAGGCAAAACCAAACAATTCACTCATTCAATCAAACAAAGGCATACAATCGATCTAGCTATCGCAAAAGTGCTTGGACTACTAAATTTACATGATGGACTACTACTACTGGTGAGGTGGTCTACTAGAAATATTCTACGGTTGTAGACTCCATGATATCGGCTCCAGCTTCATCAACATAGTCATCATCGCTACTATCTGCTTCCGAGTCGGTGCCGTCGATGATGATGTAGTCTTCCGGGCTAATCTCCTTGGGTTCTTCGTCTTCATCTACTGGTGTCGGGCCTCCCATAAATATTCCAATCTTCTTGATCAGTTCGTCATTCTTCTCCACCAATACTTCAATTTCTTCTTCATAATCTTCATGTGTAGCCTTGAGTCCTTCCTCCAGTTCCTTGATTCTAGCCTTAGCCTTCTTCAGATCTATCATATCAGCGCACATCTAATTCTCATGTCGTCGAATGTGCTGGTTTAACTCCTGGATAAAAGCTGCAATTGATCTATCCTTCCTGGTGCTGCTCATCTCCCAGTGTTCATCTTGGCGTCCGCAAATCTGGTAGATAGTATCCTTGAGATCCTTGCGGTAGACTTCACCAATGCGTCCCATGGCAATGTGAGCTGCCATACTCTTTCCTAGACTCCAAGTTGGTGCATCAAAAGAAAACTCTATGGGCTCAGTGACTGGCATGAACGTCCTTCCTGGAACTTGAACTTGAATCATCCAGCGCTCTTCTTCAAGTAAAGTGGCGTTGTAGGTTCCCGTGAAGCTTGGTACTCCTATGTTCAGGTATCTAGTGACTTCCTTCAAGTGGCGTCCAAAGGGTGTATCTTCGTCCGGTTGTGTGAACTTGTTCCTCGCATCCACCATCCTAAAGAGTAGAAAAGATGAGAAGTCAGAAGAGAAGAGAGTGATTAGTGATCTAGGTCTTTTAGCTTAGTGGTCGTGTCCTACAGTCAGCGTGTGCTCTGATACCATCTCTGTAGCAACCAGACCACAAACAGTCTGATCTCTGTGCTCCGGTGTCATCCATGGATCAGTAATGCTGACACCACACAGTACTCGAAGGATTTATAGCAGAGTAGCAATCACACACTTATTACATCGAGTGTCTCAAAAGAGAACTTATTACAATAAATATGGCTTAAGGCCATCTAATAACGATAACAGCGGAAGGTTTGGAAGATAAGTGAGTCCATCAACTCCAATGGCGTCACTGAGTATAGAACCACGACCTAAAACTCCTTAATCGTCGTCTGAAAAGTCTGCAACATTAACGTTGCAGCCCGAGAACGGGTCAGCACATGGAATATGCTGGCAAGGTAAAACATAGAGAGTAATGAAATGAAACAACTATACTATATGCATATTTGGCTGGTGGAAAGCTCTATGGTTACAGTTTTGCGTAAAGCCAATTTTTCCCTACTTCAAAGGAATAAAATTAATTACTATCATGGTGGTTGTTAAACATTGAGAATGGTTGACAGCATTCTCAATCCCAATTAAGCATCATCATTAAACAAACCCATCAAAATTAACTTTAGAGTAACATGTTGAGATTCACATGATAATCCAGGTACTAGATACTCAAGATGTCCATAACCGGGGACACGGCTAACCATGATTAGTTTATTACACTCTGCAGAGGTTTGTGCACTTTTCCCCACAAGACTCGATCGCCTCCGTTGGATTTCTCGCACTGCATGGTGTTTGAGAAACGGATGACTGAGGCACAGTCTTTCAGAAGCGCTAGCACCTTACGTTGGATAGACCGGTACACCTACTTTCCCCTACATCTGCTAGTCTACCCTGTAAGAGTTCGCACGACTTAATCAACTATGCTAGAGCCCATAATGGCTTGTGGCTGCACACGGAAGTTTCTAGTATGAATAATCTCATGATCCCTTTGAGCCTGGGTGGTGGTCCAAAAGAAAAACAGGCAAGTCCTGATAGAAACCAGGTGCCTCAATCCACCCAGATGTGTGTTTAAGTTGCCACCTTAGATAAACCATTAATTAACAATCTCACATCTGTCATGGATATCACTCACCCAATCCACGTCTACTAGCATAGCATGGCATAGTAAGCAAACGTAGAAATAACTCCCAAAGGTTTGATAATAAACAGGTAATAGGTACTACCTCATCTACTTCCCATCCCACAATTTAATTAGACCCTAATCATGCAATGTGTGGGGGTTGATCTAATGCAATAAAACTGAGTTGTAGAAAAGGTATGATCAAAGTGTTACTTGCCTTGCTGATGATCCACAAAACCTAGAGATTCGAAGTAACAGGCGGCGCACTCCGGGTATTCTATCGCAGACAAACAAACAAGCATACAATAAGTACTCATCTAATGCACAGGTAAAACTCAAATAGAAGATCTAACCAGAAAGTTCAACTTAAGAACCCTTGTTTGCAAAAAGAATCAAATCAAACGAAGCAAAAGAAATCAAACGGCGAAAGAAAACAACTTCATTTTAGTAATCTGGATCTAAGTCAAATTTTACAGTAGCGAAAACTTGTTTAAGTTGATTATTCAGAAAGAGGGTTTAGAGACGAAACTCCAGGCGCTTGAATCGCCTGATTCCGATAAACGAGCAAAAAGTTATACTAAAACGAAAATCGGATCAGAAATCGCGATCAGAAAATAACCGCAGAAAATCCGACGAAAAAGAAAAACGACGAACGGAAATATATATATATATATATATATTTAAAAAAAACTAAACGGAAATGGAGGCGCGGCGGCGAACCTCGAACGGCGCGCGGCTCCGGTGGGTCGGCGGCGGGGCGGCGGCGGCTGGCGGCGGCGGCGGCGGCTAGGGTTTGGGCGGCGGCGGTGGGCTGGCTCGGCTCGGGCCTCGGGCGCGCTATATCAAGGCCCCGGCCAGGCGGAGTCCTGGCCGACTACGGCCCAAAGTCGGTTTCGGTTTTTTATATATAATTACGCTCGGAAGAAAAATAAAAAAAAATACTAAACGGACTTCAAAAATCATGAAATAAATTTTGCCGGGTTTCTAAAATCGAGCCCGATAAAGTGAACATTTATTTGGGCCCAAACTACAACTTTGAAAAACGCGTATTTTTCCTAAATTCAAATAAAATACCGCAAAACTTCTAAATAAATATTATTTGATTTTTTTATTAAATCCTCAATATTTATATATTTTGGGAAAGTCATTTTATTCCCTCTCTCATATTTTTGTAAAAGAAATAATTGATGATAAAATAAATAAAATCAAATGATCCTGTTTACAAAATTTGAGAAAACTCAAATATGTATATAACGAAATCCCCAACTCTCTCCGTGGGTCCTTGAGTTGCTTAGGATTTTCTAGGATCAAAACCAAAAGAAAAATAAAATATGATATGCATGATGATCTAATGTATAACATTGAAAATTGAAAATTTGGGATGTTACACTACAGGAGCAGATGCTGATGTTATGAATGTTTAGCAAGCTCGATCTGATGACTTGTAACATCCCTAATTTTCAATTTGGAATGTTATACACTAGATCATCATTTGCATATCGTATTTTATTGCATTTTGGTGGATCCTAGAAATTCTACGCAACTCAAGGACCCTCGGAGAGAGTTGTAGATTTCGTTATTTTCATATTTGAGTTTTCTCAAATTTTTAAAAATAGGATCATTTGATTTTATTTATTTTATCTTCAATTATTTCTATTATCAAAATATGAGAGAGGGAATAACATGACTTTCCCAAAATAAAGAAAGAATAAGGATTTAATAAAAAAATCAAATAAGATTTTATTTTGTTTTTATTTGCTATTTTATTTGAATTTAGGAAAAATGCGCATTTTTAAAAATTGCATTTAGGCCCCAAATAAATGTTCATCCTGTGCGTCTTGATTTTAGAAGCCGGGGAAAATTTATTTCGGGATTTTTGGAGTCCGTTTTGTATTTCTTTTATTTTTTTGAGCGTAACTATTTAAAAAAACGCGCAACCGACTTACCGGGCCGTGTCCGACCTGGACACCCGGCCCGGCCAGCTTTAAATAGCCGGGAGGCCCAGCCGCCACCCCCACCAAACCCTAGCCCGCTCTAGCGCCACCCTAGCCCGCCGCCGCCTCCCTAGCCCGCCGAGCCGCGCGCCACCGCCCGCCCGCCGCCGCTGCTGCCGTCGGAGGTAGATCTCGCTGCCATTTTTTTTAAGAAAATCGATCGGTTTTCCGTCGGTTTCATTCGCTTTTTTTAGTTTCGTTTTTTTAAAATAGATCGGTTTTTTCGGTTTATTTAATTAGCGAGCGTTCGCCCGTTCGTTTGTTTTAACGAACATGTTCTTCGATTAGATCCAGTTAACGAACGTTCGTTCGTTAATCTGTTTGTCGTTTTCTTTTTCTCGGATTAAATCCGCAATTTTTCTGATCGCGATTCCTGGTCTGTTTTTCGTTCTAGTCTAACCTTTTGCTCGTTTATCGAAATCAGGCGATTCAAGCGCCTGGAGTTTCGTTTCGAAACCCTCTTTCCGTTTAACCAACTCAAACAAGTTTTTGCCACTGTAAAAATTGCCCTAGATCCAGAATAGTAAACAAAGCTTGTTTCTTTTGCCGTTTGTCATTCGTTGCTTCGTTTGATTTGATTCTTTTGCCAACCGGAGTTCTTAAGTTGAACTTTCTGGTTAGATCTTTTATTTGAGTTTTACCTGTGCATTAGTTGAGTACTTATTGAATGCTTGTTTGCTTGCGATAGAGTACCCGGAGTGCGCCGCTTGCTACTTCGTATCGCTAGGTTTCCCGGATCATCAGCAAAGCAAGTAACACTTTGATCATACTTCCAATTACCCAGTTTTTATTGCATTAGATCAATCCTCACACATTGCATGATTAGGATCTAATTAAATTGTGGGTTGGGAAGTAGATGAGGTAGTACCTATTACCTGTTATTATCAAACCTTTGGGAGTTACTTCTACATTGCTTATTATGCTAAGCTATGCTAGTAGACGTGGATTGGGTGAGTGTATCCATGACAGCTGTGAGATTGTTAAATTAATGGTTTACCTAAGGTGGCAACTCAAATACACATCTGGGTGGATTGAGGCACCTGGGTATTCCATCGATTGCCTGTTTTCTTTTGGACCGCCACCCAGGCTCAATGGGATCGTGAGATTATTCATGCTAGAAACTTCCGTGTGCAGCCACAAGCTACTATGGGCTCTAGCATAGTTGATTAAGTCGTGTGAACTCTTACAGTGGTAGACTAGCAGATGTAGGGGTAGTAGGTGGTACGGTCTACCCATCGTAAGGTGCAAACACTTCTGAAAGACTATGTCTCGGTCATCCGTTTCTCAAACACCATGTAGTGCGAGAAATCCAACGGAGGAGATCGAGTCTTGTGGGGAAAAGTGCGCAAACCTCTGCAGAGTGTATAAACTAATCATGGTTAGCCGTGTCCCCGGTTATGGACATCTTGAGTATCTAGTACCTAGATTATCATGTGAATCTCATCATGTTACTCTAAAATTAATTTTGTTGGGTTTTGTTTAATGATGATGCTTAATTGGGATTGAGAATGCCGTCAACCATTCTCAATGTTCAACAACCACCATGATAGTTAAATAAAATTTATTCCTTTGTAGTAGGGAAAAATTGGCTTTACACAAAACTGTAACCATAAAGCTTTCCACCAGCCAAATATGCATACAGTATAGCCTATTTCTTCCATTACTCTCTATGTGTTACATTGCCAGCATATTCCATGTGCTGACCCATTTCGGGCTGCAATGTTCATGTTGCAGACTTTTCAGACGACGATTAAGGTGCTTTTAGGTCGTGGTTCTATACTCAGTGATGCCGTTGGAGTTGATGGACTCACTTATCTTCCAAGCCTTCTGCTGTTATCATTATTAGATGGCCTTAAGCCATATTAATTGTAATAAGTTCTCTTTTGAGACTCTCGATGTAATAAGTGTGTGATTGCTACTCTGTTATAAATCCTTCAAGTACTGTGTGGTGTCAGCATTACTGATCCAGGGATGACACTTGAGTATAGATATTGGACCGTTTGAGGTCTGGTCTCTACAAGATGGTATCAGAGCACACGCTGACTGTAGGACACGACCACTAAGCAAAAGACCTTGATCACTACTCACTCTCTTCTCATTCCGACCTCTCATCTTTTCTACTCTTTTAGGATGGCGGATGCAAGGAACAAGTTCACGCACCCGGATGAAGATACACCCTTTGGACGTCACTTGAAGGAAGTCACTAGATATCTGAACATAGGAGTACCAAGCTTCACCGGAACCTACTACGCCACTCTACCTGAAGAAGAGCGCTGGATGATTCAAGTTCAAGTTCCAGGAAGGACGTTCATGCCAGTCAATGAGCCCATAGAGTTTTCTTTTGATGCACCAACATGGAGTCTAGGAAAGAGCATGGCAGCTCACATCGCCATGCGACGCATTGGAGAAGTTTACCGCAATGATCTCAAGGATACTATCTACCAGATTTGTGGACGCCGAGATGAGCACTGGGAGATGATTAGCACCAGGAAGGATAGATCAGTTGCAGCTTTTATCCAGGAATTAAACCAGCACATTCGACGTCAAGAGAACCAGATGTGCGCCGACATGATAGATCTGAAGAAGGCGAGGACAAGAATCAAGGAACCGGAGGAAGAACTCAACGCTACATGTGAAGATTATGAAGAGGAAATCGAAGTATTAGTGGAGAAGAATGACGATCTGATCAAGAAGATTGGAATATTTATGGGAGGCCCTACACCAGTAGAGGAAGACGAAGAACCCAAGGAAATTTGCCCGGAAGACTACATCATCATCAATGACACCGAGTCGGATCCCGATGATAGCGATGATGACTATGTTGATGAAGCTGGAGCAGATATCATGGAGTCTGCAACCAAAGAATATTTCTAGTAGACCACCCCATCAGTAGTAGTAGTCCACCATGTAACTATAGTAGTCCGAGCACTTTTGTGATAGATAGATCGATTGTATGCCCTTGTTTGATTGAATGAAGTGAATTGTTTGCTTTTGCCTCATGTGCATATGGGTAGTGTTTTCTCTTTAGACCCCCTCTATTCTTAAATCTCATCTTTTCTAAACCCTCAGATGCCTCTGAGACGTGACCCTGGATTTACCTTTCCACCGGAGCTCACTCAGTTGATCCAGCAGCAGAACACATTGATGCAGTTGCTAGTCCAGAATCAGAATCAGGGGAACAACAACAACAACCCACCACCACCTGTTGATCACTTAGCCCATTTTCTGAGGCTGAATCTGCCGGTGTTTTCCAGTAGCATCGAGCCGATAGTAGGAGATGATTGGCTCCGTAAGACAGCTAGAGAGTTGACCACGGTAGGATGCATAGATGCAGAAAAAGTGAAGTTTGCCGCACATCAGCTGGAAGGACCCGCAGCATCATGGTGGGAGAATTTCACAGCCACTTTCCCTGTCGACACTGTCACGTGGGACCAGTTCCAGCAGGCTTTTCGTACTACCCATGTTTCAGCAGGAGCTATGGCCGTGAAGAAGCGAGAGTTTCGCAACTTGCGCCAAGGAGGACGGACAGTTGGCCAGTATGTGGAGGACTTTAGTAAGCTAGCACGTTATGCCCCAGATGACGTTGCTACGAATGCAGCTAAGCAGGAGAAGTTTCTGGAAGGACTGAATGATGAGTTGAGCATGCAGTTGATGGTAGAAACCTTCAACAACTACCAGGAGTTGGTAGACCGTGCTCTCATGATTGAAGGGAAGCAGCAGCAAATTGAGAACCGTAAGAGGAAGTACGGACAAGGGAAGTACAATTCAGGAGCTCAGCAGAAGCCACGTTTTACCCCTAGACCAGGAGGACATTTTCAGCATACCCATGGAGGAGGTAGCTCGCACAATCACAATGGCCCCAAGAATGGTAATGGGAATGGAGGAAGCAACGGCCAGATCCGCACAAACCCATCAACCCCAGCCAAGAGAGACTTGAGCCAAGTCACTTGCTTTAAGTGCCAGAAGACCGGACATTATGCCAATGAATGTCTTGAAGCCCAGAATGGAAATGGCAATGGAAGCTCTAGGAAGAAGCTGAACCCTTTTAATAGGGGACAGGTGAACCACGCAAATGTGGAGGAGGTTGAAGCCCAGCCCGATGCAGTAATAGGTAAGTTTTTGGTTAAGTCGTTTACTACACTCGGTCTTTTTGATACTGGTGCATCGCATTCATACATATCAAGGGGATTTGTGGATAAGTATAAACCGCCAACCCAAGCCCTTAGGTCACCCATGTTAGTAACCTCTCCTGGAGCAGAGTATATGGCTAGTCTATGGTGTGATCGGTTACCATTAAGGATTGGTAACTACGTATTTCCCTCAGACCTAATAGTATTGGAATCTCAAGGATTGGATGTGATATTAGGCATGGATTGGTTATCGAAGTATGGAGGGAACATTGAATGTGCCAGTAAGTCAATTTTGCTTACCACCCTAGAAGGGAGAAGGATCAAGTATGTATCCCGGCATGTGCCAAAAAGGACTCAAGTAAATTGCCTAACAGGAGTTGTGCAGGAGGAAGTACCAGTAGTGAAAGATTTCCATGATGTATTTCCAGAAGAATTGCCAGGCATGCCACCGGATAGAGACATTGAGTTTTTGATTGAGCTTTTGCCAGGCACAGGGCCAATATCTAAGAGACCATATAGGATGCCCGCAAAGGATTTGGAAGAGATTAAGAAGCAGATTATGAAGTTACTGGATAAAGGTTATATTCGCCCAAGTTCTTCACCTTGGGGATCGCCAGTACTTCTAGTGGAGAAGAAGGATGGATCATTAAGGATGGTTGTTGATTATCAAGGATTGAATGAAGTAACCATCAAGAACAAGTACCCACTACCGATGATCAATGATCTGTTTGATCGATTGCAAGGAGCTGAGGTATTTTCCAAGATCGATCTGCGATCAGGATATCACCAGTTGAAGATTCGAGAACAATATATACCTAAGACGGCTTTTACCACCAGGTATGGGCTATACGAGTATACCGTTATGTCATTTGGCCTGACTAATGCACCTGCATATTTTATGAACATGATGAACAAAGTGTTTATGGAGTTTTTGGATAAGTTCGTCGTAGTGTTCATTGATGATATCCTGGTTTACTCGAAGAATGAAGAGGAGCATAAGGAGCATTTGCGTTTGGTTCTTGGAAAGCTCAGAGAACATCAATTATATGCCAAGTTTAGCAAATGTGAGTTTTGGTTGAAGGAAGTTGGATTTCTCGGACACGTTATATCCGGAGAGGGTATAGCAGTAGGTCCCACTAAGGTTGACACTGTGACAAATTGGGAAGCGCCAACAATAGTTGGAGAGATCCGGAGTTTTCTTGGACTCGCAGGATACTACCGGAAATTCATTGAAAATTTCTCGAAGATTGCAAAGCCTATGATGGAATTGTTGAAAAAGGGTACCAAGTTCATATGGAGTGAGGAATGTGAGGCCAGTTTCTAGGAGTTAAAGAAACGTTTGGTTACATCACCAGTGTTGATTTTGCTAGATCAGACCAAGGATTATGAGGTGTATTGCGACGCTTCACGTCGAGGACTTGGAGCAGTTCTTATGCAGGAAGGAAGAGTTGTTTCCTGTGCCTCACGACAGCTTAAGCCTCATGAGTTAAATTATGCCACACATGATTTGGAGTTATCAGCCGTAGTGCACGCGTTGAAAACCTGGAGACATTTTCTCATTGGAAACCATTGTGAGGTGTACACGGATCACAAGAGTTTGAAATATATTTTCACGCAGAAGGAGTTGAATCTCAGGCAAAGGAGATGGTTGGAACTCATCAAGGATTATGATATGAGATTGCATTATCACCCCAGGAAGGCTAACATAGTAGCCGATGCGCTGAGCCATAAAAGTCATGTCAACACCTTAATGACGGGAGATTTACCAAGGGAGTTAGCAGAAAATCTTCGTGAGCTATGTTTGGAGATAGTCCCGAGAGGCTATGTAGCAGCATTGGAGATTCAGTCTACTTTGATGGATAAGATCAGATAAGCTCAAAGGACTGACAAGGAGATTGCTTCTATTAAGGAGAAAATGAGCAAAGGAAAAGCTAAAGGATTTCATGAGGATGAGCACGATACCTTATGGTTTGAAGACCGTGTTTATGTGCCCAACGACCCGGAGATCAAGAAGTTGATTCTGCAAGAGGCCCGTGATTCACCATATTCGATTCACCTAGGAAATACCAAGATGTATTTGGATTTGAAGGATACTTTCTGGTGGACCGGAATGAAGAAGGATATTGCGAAATATGTAGCGGGTTGTGATGTATGTCAGAGAGTAAAGGCAGCGCATCAGAAGCCAGCAGGATTGCTACAGCCATTGCCGATACCCGAATGGAAGCGGGATAAGTTAGGCATGGATTTTATTATGGGTTTACCCAGAACTTGTTCAGGCTATGACTCAATATGGGCTGTAGTCGATCGTTTGACAAAGGTAGCTCATTTCATCCCAGTGAAGACTACCTATACCAGTGCAAAGTTAGCAAAGATATACATGACCAGAATCGTATGTCTGCATGGAGTTCCAAGGAGCATTGTATCGGATAGAGGAACCCAATTTACCTCAAAGTTCTGGAATCGGTTTCATGAAACTTTGGGTACCAGACTGGAGTTTAGTACAGCTTTCCATCCACAGACAGATGGACAGACCCAGAGAGTCAACCGGATTTTGGAGGATATGCTGAGAGCTTGTGCACTAGATTTTGGATCTAGTTGGGACGAGAATTTGCCATATGCAGAGTTCTCTTACAACAACAGTTATCAATCCAGTTTGAAGATGGCCCCTTTTGAAGCCTTGTACGGAAGGAGGTGCAGGACCCCATTGTCATGGGATGAAGTTGGAGACTGCCAGTTGTTTGGACCGGATCTGATTAAGGAGTCTGAACAGAAAGTGAAATTGATTCGCGATAGGCTCAAGGTAGCTCAGTCCAGGCAGAAGAGCTACGCAGATTCTAAACGCAAGGAGACAGTTTACGAAGTCGGAGACCGAGTTTATCTTCGAGTATCTCCACTTCGTGGAGTTAAGCGCTTTGGAGTTAAGGGAAAGTTAGCGCCACGTTTTGTAGGCCCATACAAAGTTTTGGAGCGTATGGGAGAAGTACCCTATAAGTTAGAATTGCCTGAAGAATTGTCAGGAGTTCACGACGTGTTCCACGTTTCCCAGTTGAAGAAGTGCCACACAGAGATGGCTGATATACCGCTGAGAGATACGGTGCTACTGGAAGCGATTCAGTTGGACAGTGATTTGACCTATGAGGAGAAACCAGTTAAGATTCTAGAGTATGCCAGTCGAGTCACCCGCAGCAAGGTTATCATGTTTTGCAAAGTTCAGTGGAGCCACCACATGGAGGATGAAGCCACCTGGGAGCGAGAGGAAGAATTGCTGAAGGACCACCCTCACCTATTTTCTAGCCAACCCGAATCTCGAGGGCGAGATTCATCTTAAGGGGGGTAGGATTGTAACATCCCAAATTTTCAATTTGGAATGTTATACACTAGATCATCATTTGCATATCATATTTTATTGCATTTTGGTGGATCCTAGAAATTCTACGCAACTCAAGGACCCTCGGAGAGAGTTGGGGATTTCGTTATTTTCATATTTGAGTTTTCTCAAAATTTTAAAAATAGGATCATTTGATTTTATTTATTTTATCTTCAATTATTTCTATTATCAAAATATGAAAGAGGGAATAAAATGACTTTCCCAAAATAAATAAATATTGAGGATTTAATAAAAAATCACATAAGATTTTATTTTGGTTTTATTTGCTATTTTATTTGAATTTAGGAAAAATGCGCGTTTTTCAAAATTGCATTTAGGACCCAAATAAATGTTCATCCTGTGCGGCTTGATTTTAGAAGCCGAGGAAAATTTATTTTGGGATTTTTGGAGTCCGTTTAGTATACCTTTTGTTTTTTTCTGAGCATAACTATTTAAAAAAAACGCGGAACCGACTTACCGGGCCGTGTCCGACCTGGACACCCAGCCCGGCCGGCTTTAAATAGCCGGGAGGCCCAGCCGCCACCCCCACCAAATCCTAGCCTGCCCTAGCGCCACCCTAGCCCGCCGCGCCGCGCGCCGCCGCCCGCCGCAGCCGCCGCCGCCGGAGGTAGATCTCGCTGCCGGTTTTTTTAAGAAAACCGATCGGTTTTCCGTCGGTTTCGTTCGGTTTTTTTAGTTTCTTTTTTTAAATAGATCGGTGTTTCCGGTTTATTTAATTAGCGAGCGTTTGCCCGTTCATTCGTTTTAACGAACGTGTTCTTCTATTAGATCCAGTTAACGAACGTTCGTTCGTTAATCTGTTCATCGTTTTCTTTTTCTCGGATTAAATCTGTGATTTTTCTGATCGCGATTCCTGATCCGTTTTTCGTTCTAGTCTAACTTTTCGCTCGTTTATCGGAATCAGGGGATTCAAGCGCCTGGAGTTTCGTCTTGAAATCCTCTTTCCGTTTAACCAACTCAAACAAGTTTTTGCCACTGTAAAAATTGCCCTAGATCCAGAATAGTAAACGAAGCTTGTTTCTTTTGCCGTTTGTCTTTCGTTGCTTCGTTCGATTTGATTCTTTTACCAACCGGAGTTCTTAAGTTGAACTTTCTGGTTAGATCTCTTATTTGAGTTTTACCTGTGCATTAGTTGAGTACTTATTGTATGCTTGTTTGTTTGCGATAGAGTACCCGGAGTGCGCCGCTTGCTACTTAGAATCGCCCTGTTTCCCGGATCATCAGAAAAGCAAGTAACACTTTGATCATACTTCCAATTACCCAGTTTTTATTGCATTAGATCAATCCTCACACATTGCATGATTAGGATCTAATTAAATTTTGGGTTGGGAAGTAGATGAGGTAGTACCTATTACCTGTTATTATCAAACCTTTGGGAGTTACCTCTACATTGCTTATTATGCTAAGCTATGCTAGTAGACGTGGATTGGGTGAGTGTATCCATGACAGCTGTGAGATTGTTAAATTAATGGTTTACCTAAGGTGGCAACTCAAATACACATCTGGGTGGATTGAGGCACTTGGGTATTCCAGCGATTGCCTGTTTTCTTTTGGACCGCCACCCAGGCTCAATGGGATCATGAGATTATTCATGCTAGAAACTTCCGTGTGCAGCCACAAGCTACTATGGGCTCTAGCATAGTTGATTAAGTCGTGTGAACTCTTATAGTGGTAGACTAGCAGATGTAGGGGTAGTAGGTGGTACGGTCTACCCATCGTAAGGTGCAAACGCTTCTGAAAGACTATGTCTCGGTCATCCGTTTCTCAAACATCATTTAGTGCGAGAAATCCAACGGAGGAGATCGAGTCTTGTGGGGAAAAGTGCGCAAACCTCTGCAGAGTGTATAAACTAATCATGGTTAGCCGTGTCCCCGGTTATGGACATCTTGAGTATCTAGTACTTGGATTATCATGTGAATCTCATCATGTTACTCTAAAATTAATTTTGTTGGGTTTTGTTTAATGATGATGCTTAATTGGGATTGAGAATGCCGTCAACCATTCTCAATGTTCAACAACCACCATGATAGTTAAATAAAATTTATTCCTTTGTAGTAGGGAAAATTTGGCTTTACACAAAACTGTAACCATAGAGCTTTCCACCAGCCAAATATGCATATAGTATAGCCTATTTCTTCCATTACTCTCTATGTGTTACATTGCGAGCATATTCCATGTGCTGACCCGTTTCGGGCTGCAACGTTCATGTTGCAGACTTTTCGGACGATGATTAATGTGCTTTTAGGTCATGGTTCTATACTCAGTGATGCCGTTGGAGTTGATGGACTCACTTATCTTCCAAGCCTTCCGCTGTTATCGTTATTAGATGGCCTTAAGCCATATTAATTGTAATAAGTTCTCTTTTGAGACTCTCAATGTAATAAGTGTGTGATTGCTACTCTGTTATAAATCCTTCAAGTACTGTGTGGTGTCAGCATTACTGATCCATGGATGACACCTAAGCACAGAGATTGGACCGTTTGAGGTATGGTCGCTACATGACTACTTGATAGTTCAGTGTGCCATGCTTTATGGCTTAGAACCGAGACTTCAAAGACGTTTTGAATGGCATGGACCATATGAGATGTTCCAGGAGTTGAAGTTAATATTTCAAGCAAATGCCCGACTTGAGAGATATGAAGTCTCCAACAAGTTCTATAGCTGCAAGATGGAGGAGAACAGTTCTGTCAGTGAACACATACTCAGAATGTCTGGATATCATAACCACTTGACTCAGCTGGGAGTTAATCTTCTAGATGATAGTGCTATTGACAGAGTTCTTCAATCACTACCACCAAGCTACAAAGGATTCATGATGAACTATAATATGCAAGGGATGAATAAGACAATTCTCGAGCTCTTCACTATGCTCAAAGCTGCAGAGGTAGAGATCAAGAAGGAGCATCAAGTGTTGATGGTTAACAAGACAACTAGTTTCAAGAAAAAGGGCAAGGGAAAGAAGGGGAACTTCAAGAAGAATGGCAAGCAAGTTGGCACTCCCGGGAAGAAGCCCAAGTCTGGACCAAAGCCTAAAACTGAGTGTTTTTACTGCAAGGGGACTGGTCACTGGAAGCGGAACTGCCCCAAGTATTTGGCGGATAAGAAGGATGGCAAAGTGAACAAAGGTATATTTGATATACATGTTATTGATGTGAACCTTACTAATGCTCATAGTAGCGCCTGGGTATTTTATACTGGTTCGGTTGCTCATATTTGTAACTTGAAACAGGGGCTACGGATTAAACGAAGATTGGCTAAGGACGAGATGATGATGCGCGTCTGAAATGGTTCCAAGGTCCATGTGATCGCTGTTGGGGAACACAGTATTTCAAAAAATTCCAATGATCACGCAAGATCTATCTAGGATATGTATAGCAATGAGAGGGGAGAGTGTGTCCACGTACCCTCGCAGACCAAAAGCGGAAGCGTTTAGTAACGCGATTGATGTAGTCGAACGTCTTAATGATCCAACCGATCCTAGCACCAAACATACGACACCTCCGTGTTCAGCACACGTTCAGCTCGATGACGTCCCTCGAGCTCTTGATCTAGTTGAGGACAAGGGATATTTCTGTCAGCACGACGGAGTGGCGACGGTGATGGTGAAGTTACCGGCGCAGGGCTTCGCCTAAGCACTACGACGATATGACCGAGGTGTGCAACTGTGGAGGGGGCACCGCACATGGCTAAGACAATGGATCTTGTGTGTTCTAGGGTGCCCCCTGCCCTCGTATATAAAGGAGGAGATGGGGAGGCCGACCGGCCCCTGTAGGGCGTGCCAAGGAGAGGAGTCCTACTAGGACTCCAAGTCCTAGTAGGATTCCACTTGGTGGAAGGGAAAAGCAGGAAGGGAGAAAGGGAAGGGAAGGAAAGGGGGCGCCGCCCTTCCTCTAGTCCAATTCGGACTACCAGGGGGGTTGCGCGGCCAGCCCCTTGTGACCCTTCTCTCTCCCCACTAAGGCCAATGAAGGCCCATTAGTTCCCCCCGGGGGTTCCGATAACCCTCCAGCACTCCGATAGTTACCCGGTACCTCTCGGAACTCATCCGTTGTCAGAATAATATCGTCCAATATATCAATCTTTATGTCTCGACCATTTTGAGACTCCTCGTCATGTCCATGATCTCATCCGGGACTCCAAAAAAACTTCGGTCAGCAAATCACCTAACTCATAATACAAATCATCATCGAACATTAAGCGTGCGGACCCTGCGGGTTCAAGAACTATGTAGACATGACCGAGACACATCTCCGGTCAATAACCAATAGCGGAACCTGGATTCTCATATTGTCTCATACATATTCTACGAAGATCTTTATCGGTCAAACCACATAACAACATACGTTGTTCCCTTTGTCATCGGTATGTTACTTGCCCGAGATTCGATCATCGGTATCACCATACCTAGTTCAATCTCGTCATCGGCAAGTCTCTTTACTCCTTCCCTAATGCACCATCACGTAACTAAATCATTAGTCACATTGCTTACAAGGCTTATAGTGATGTGCATTACCGAGAGGGCCCATAGATACCTCTCTGATACTCGGAGTGACAAATCCTAATCTCGATCTATGCCAACTCAACAAACACCATATGAGACACCTGTAGAGCATCTTCATAATCACACAGTTACATTGTGACGTTTGATAGCACACAAGGTGTTCCTACGGTATTTGGGAGTTGCATAATCTCATAGTCAGAGGAACATGTATAAGTCATGAAGAAAGCAATAGCAATAAAACTAAACGATCATTATGCTAAGCTAACAGATGGGTCTTGTCCATCACATCATTCTCTAATGATCTGATCCCATTCATCAAATGACAACACATGTCTATGGTCAAGAAACTTAACCATCTTTGATTAATGAGCTAGTCAAGTAGAGGCATACTAGGGACACTCTGTTTGTCTATGTATTCACACATGTACCAAGTTTCCGGTTACTATAATTCTAGCATGAATAATAAACATTTATCATGATATAAGGAAATATAAATAACAACTTTATTATTGTCTCTAGGGTATATTTCTTTCAGTCTCCCACCTGCACTAGAGTCAATAATCTAGATTACATAGTAATGATCATAACACCCATGGAGTCTTGGTGTTGATCATGTTTTGCTCATGAGAGAGGCTTAGTCAACGAGTCTGCAACATTCAGATCCGTATGTATCTTGCAAATCTCTATGTCTCCCTCCTTGACTTGATCGCGGATGGAATTGAAGCGTCTCTTGATGTGTTTGGTTCTCTTTTGAAATTTGGATTCCTTCGCTAAGGCAACTGCTCCAGTATTGTCACAAAAGATTTTCATTGGACCCGATGCACTAGGTATTACACCTAGATCGGATATGAACTTCTTCATCCGGACTCCTTCATTTGCTGCTTCCGAAGTAGCTATGTACTCCGCTTCACACGTAGAACCCGCACGATGCTTTGCTTGGAACTGCAACAACTAACAGCTCCACCATTCAATATAAATACGTATCCGGTTTGTGACTTAGAGTCATCCGGATCAGTGTCAAAGCTTGCATCGACGTAACCATTTACGACGAGCTCTTTGTCACCTCCATAAACGAGAAACATATCCTTAGTCCTTTTCAGGTATTTCAGGATGTTCTTGACCGCTGTCCAGCGATCTACTCCTGGATTACTTTGGTACCTCCCTGCTAAACTTATAGCAAGGCACACATCAGGTCTGGTACACAACATTGCATACATGATATAACCTATGGCCAATGCATAGGGAATGACTTTCATTTTCTCTCTATCTTCTGCAGTGGTCGGGCATTGAGTCTGACTCAACTTCACACCTTGTAACACAGGCAAGAACCCTTTCTTTGACTAATCCATTTTGAACTTCTTCAAAACTTTATCAAGGTATGTGCTTTGTGAAAGTCCAATTAAGCGTCTTGATCTATCTCTATAGATCTTGATGCCAATATATAAGCAGCTTCACCGAGGTCTTTCATTGAAAAATTCTTATTCAAATATCCTTTTATGCTATCCAGAAATTCTGTATTATTTCCAATCAACAATATGTCATCCACATATAATATTAGAAATGCTACAGAGCTCCCACTCACTTTCTTGTAAATACAGGCTTCTCCAAAAGTCTGTATAAAACCATAAGCTTTGATCACACTATCAAAGCGTATATTCCAACTCCGGGAGGCTTGCACCAGTCCATAAATGGATCGCTGGAGCTTGCACACTTTGTTAGCACCTTTCGGATCAACAAAACCTTCTGGTTGCATCATATACAACTCTTCTTTAAGATATCCATTAAGGAATACAGTTTTGACATCCATTTGCCAAATTTCATAATCATAAAATCCGGCAATTGCTAACATGATTCGGACAGACTTAAGCATCGCTACCGGTGAGAAGGTCTCATCGTAGTCAACTCCTTGAACTTGTTGAAAACCTTTTGCAACAAGTCGAGCTTTATAGACAGTAACATTACCGTCAGCGTCAGTCTTCTTCCTGAAGATCCATTTATTCTCTATTTCTTGCCGATCATCGGGCAAGTCAACCAAAGTCCACACTTTGTTCTCATACATGGATCCCATCTCAGATTTCATCACCTCAAGCTATTTTGCAGAATCTGGGCTCATCATCGCTTCCTCATAGTTCGTATGTTCGTCATGGTTAAGTAATATGACCTCCAGAACATGATTACGGTACCACTCTAGTGCGGACCGTACTCTGGTTGACCTACGAGGTTTAGTAATAACTTGATATGAAGTTTCATGATCATCATCATTAGCTTTCTCACTGATTGGTGTCGGAATCACTGGAACTGATTTCTGTAATGAACTACTTTCCAATTCGGGAGAAGGTACAATTACCTCATCAATTTCTACTTTCCTCCCACTCACTTCTTTCGAGAGAAACTCCTTCCCTAGAAAGGATCCATTCTTAGCAACAAATATCTTGCCTTCGGATCTGTGATAGAAGGTGTACCCAACAGTTTCCTTTGGGTATCCTATGAAGACACATTTCTCCGATTTGGGTTCGAGCTTATCAGGTTGAAGCTTTTTCACATAAGCATCGCAGCCCCAAACTTTAAGAAACGATAGTTTAGGTTTCTTGCCAAACCATAGTTCATATGGTGTCGTATCAATGGTTTTAGATGGTTCCCTATTTAATGTGAATGCAGCCGTCTCTAAAGCATAACCCCAAAACGATAGTGGTAAATCAGTACGAGACATCATACATCGCACCATATCTAATAAAGTACGGTTACGACGTTCGGACACACCATTACACTGTGGTGTCCCAGGTGGCGCGAGTTGCGAAAATATTCCACATTGTTTCAAATGAAGACCAAACTCGTAACTCAAATATTCACCTCCATGATCAGATTGTAGAAACTTTATTTTCTTGTTATGATGATTTTCCACTTCACTCTAAAATTCTTTGAACTTTTCAAATGTTTCAGACTTATGTTTCATCAAGTAGATATACCCATATCTTCTCAAATCATCTGTGAAGGTCAGAAAATAACGATACCCGCCGCGAGCCTCAATACTCATTGGACCGCATACATCAGTATGTATTATTTCCAATAAGTCAGTTGCTCGCTTCATTGTTTCGGAGAACAGAGTCTTAGTCATCTTGCCCATGAGGCACGGTTCGCAAGCATCAAGTGATTCCAAAAGCCCATCAGCATGGAGTTTCTTCATGCGTTTTGCACAATATGACCTAAACGGCAGTGCCACAAATAAGTTGCACTATCATTATTAAACTTGTATCTTTTGGCTTCAATATTATGAATATGTGTATCACTACTATCCAGATTCAAAAAAATAGATCACTCATCAAGGGTGCATGACCATAAAAGATATTACTCATATAAATAGAACAACCATTATTCTCCGATTTAAATGAATAACCTCTCGCATCAAACAAGATCCGTATATAATGTTCATGCTCAACGCTGGCACCAAATAACAATTATTTAGGTCTAAAACTAATCCCGACGATAGATGTAGAGGTAGCGTGCCGAGGGCGATCACATCAACTTTGGAATCATTTCCCACACGCGTCATCACCTTGTCCTTAGCCAATCTTTGTTTGATCCATAGCCCCTGTTTCGAGTTGCAAATATGAGCAACAGAACCAGTATCAAATACCCAGGCGCTACTATGAGCATTAGTAAGGTACACATCAATAACATGTATATCAAATATACCTTTCACTTTGCCATCCTTCTTATCCGCCAAATACTTGGGGCAGTTCCGCTTCCAGTGACCAGTCCCTTTGAAGTAGAAGCACTCAGTCTCATGCTTAGGTCCAGACTTGGGTTTCTTCACATGAGCAGTGATACGTCTATTTTGCATCATGCTTTTACATCGATATTTATTGCATTATGGGCCGTTATTACACATTATGTCACAATACTTATGCCTTTTCTCTCTTATTTTACAAGGTTTACATGAAGAGGGAGAATACTGGCAGCTGGAATTCTGGGCCGGAAAAGGAGCAAATATTAGAGACCTATTATGCACAACTCCGAAAGTCCTGAAACTCCATGAAAGTCGGTTTTGGAATATATTAAAAATATTGGGCGAAGAAAGCGCCAGAGGGGGGCCATCCACCATCCATGAGGGTGGAGGACGCGCCCTACCCCCCTGGGCGCGCACCCCTGCCTCGTGGGCCACCTGGCCGGCCTCCGATGCCCATCTTCTGGTATAAGGTGTCTTTTGCCCTGGAAAAATTATAAGAAAGTTTTCGGGATGAAGCGCCGCCGTCTCGAGGCGGAACCTTGGCGGAACCAATCTAGGGCTCTGGCGGAGCTGTTCTGCCTGGGAAACATCCCTCCGGGAGGGGGAAATCGTCACCATCGTCATCACCATCGATCCTCTCATCGGGAGGGGTCAATCTCCATCAACATCTTCACCATCACCATCTCCTCTCAAACCCTAGTTCATCTCTTGTATCCGATCTTTGTCTCAAAACCTCAAATTGGTACTTGTGGGTTGCTAGTAGTGTTGATTACTCCTTGTAGTTGATGCTAGTTGGTTTATTCGGTGGAAGATTATATGTTCAGATCCTTTATGCACATTAATACCGCTCTGTTTATGAACATGAATATGATTTGTGAGTAGTTACGTTTGTTCCTGAGGACATGGGAGAAGTCTTGCTATAAGTAGTCATGTGAATTTGGTATTCGTTCGATATTTTGATGGGATGTATGTTGTCTTTCCTCTAGTGGTGTTATGTGAACATCGAATAAATGACAGTTCACCATTGTTTGGGCCTAGGGGAAGGCATTGGGAAGTAATAAGTAGACGATGGGTTACTAGAGTGACAGAAGCTTAAACCCTAGTTTATGCGTTGCTTCGTAATGGGCTGATTTGGATCCATATGTTTCATGCTATGGTTAGGTTTACCTTAATTCTTCTTTCGTAGTTGCGTATGCTTGTGAGGGGGGTTAATCATAAGTGGGATGCTTGTCCAGGGATGGGAAGTACCCAAGCACCGGTCCACCCACATATCAAATTATCAAAGTAACGAACGTGAATCATATGAGCATGATGAAAACTAGCTTGACGATAATTCCCATGTGTCCTTTGGAGCGCTTTCCTTTATATAAGAGTTTGTCCAGGCTTGTCCTTTACTACAAAAAGGATTCGGCCACCTTGCTGCACCTTGTTTACTTTTGTTACTTGTTACCCGTTACGAATTACCTTATCAGAAAACTATCTGTTACCGATAATTTCAGTGCTTGCAGAGAATACCTTACTGAAAACTGCTTGTCATTTCCTTCTGCTCCTCGATGGGTTTGACACTCTTACTTATCGAAAGGACTACGATAGATCCCCTATACTTGTGGGTCATCAAGACTCTTTTCTGGCGCCGTTGCTAGGGAGTGAAGTGCCTTTGGTAGGTGGAATTTGGTAAGGAAAAAATTATATAGTGTGCTGAAATTTACTGTCACTTGTTACTATGGGAAATAATCCTTTGAGGATCTTGTTCGGGGTATCTTCACCCCGACCAGTAGAGCAAAGCGTTGCTCCTCAACCTACCGAACCTACTGAAAATGTTTACTTTGAAATTCCTTCGGGTATGATAGAGAAACTGCTAGCTAATCCTTTTATAGGGGATGGAACATTACATCCCGATATGCACCTAATCTATGTGGATGAAGTTTGTGGATTATTTAAGCTTGCAGGTATGCCCAAGGATGTTATCAAGAAGAAGGTCTTCCCTTTATCTTTGAAGGTAAAGGCATTGACATGGTTTAGGCTATGTGATGATATTGGGTGATGGAACTACAACCGATTGAAATTGGAATTTCATCAGAAGTTTTATCCTATGCATCTGGTGCATCGTGATTGTAATTATATATATAATTTTTGGCCTCGCGAAGGAGAAAGTATCGCTCAAGCTTGTGGGAGGCTTAATTCAATGTTATATTCATGCCCCAATCATGAGATCTCAAGAGGAATTATTATTCAAAAATTTTATGCTCGGCTTTCTCTCAATAATCGCTTGGTGCTCGATATTTCTTGTACTGGTTCTTTTATGATGAAGACTATTGAATTCAGATGGGATTTATTGGAAAGAATTAAACGCAACTCTGAAGATTGGGAACTCGACGAAGGTAAGGAATCAGGTATAACACCTAAGTTCGATTGTGTTAAATCTTTTATGGATACCGATGCTTTTCGTGAATTTAGCACTAAATATGGACTTGACTCTGAGATAGTAGCTTCTTTCTGTGAATCATTTGCTACTCATGTTGATCTCCCTAAGGAGAAGTGGTTTAAATAGCATCCTCCCATTGAAGTAAAAGTAGTTGAACCTATTAAAGTTGAAGAAAAGACTATCACTTATAATGTTGATCCTATTGTTCCTACCGCTTATATTGAGAAACCACCTTTCCCTGTTAGAATAAAGGATCATGCTAAAGCTTAAACTGTAGTTCGTATGAGTAATGCTAGAACACCTACACCCCCTGAGCAAATTAAAGTTGAACCTAGTATTGCTATGGTTAAAGATCTCTTGGTCGACAATATTGATGGGCATGTTATTTACTTTTGTGATGAAGCTGCTAGAATTGCTAGACCCGATACTAAAGATAAACATAGACATGCATGCCTGTTGTTTCTGTTAAAATAGGAGATCATTGCTATCATGGCTTATGTGACATGGGTGCTAGTGCGAGTGCAATACCTCATTCTTTATACAAAGAAATTATGCATGATATTGCACCTGCTGAGATAGAAGACATTGATGTTACTATTAAGCTTGCCAATAGAGATACTATTTTACCAGTTGGGATTGTGAGAAATGTTGAATTCTTGTGTGGGAAAGTTAAATATCCTACTGATTTTCTTATTCTTGGTTCCTCAGAAGATGACTTTTGTCCCATTATATTTGGTAGACCCTTCTTAAATACTGTTAATGCTAAGATAGACTGCAATAAGGATATTGTTTCTGTTGGTTTAGGGGATATGTCTCATGATTTTAATTTTGCTAAATTTCGTAGACAAACCCATGATAAAGAATTGCCTAGTAAAGATGAAATTGTTGGTCTTGACTCTATTGCCATGCCTCCTAATGATCCTTTAGAACAATATTTGCTAGACCATGGAAATGATATGTTTATGAATGAAGGGAAATGGATGAAGTATTCTTTAAATATGGACCTATTTGAAACACAACTAGCCTGTTGAAATTCTAGGGGATCCTCCTCCACCCAAGGGTGATCCCATGTTTGAGCTTAAACCATTACCCGATACTCTTAAATATGCTTATCTTGATGAAAAGAAGATATATCCTGTTATTATTAGTGATCACCTTTCAGAGCAGGAAGAAGAGAAATTATTGAAAACTTTGAAGAAGCACCGTGCTGATATTGGATATACTCTTGATGATATTAAGGACATTAGTTCCACTTTATGCCAACACAAAATAAAATTGGAGAAATACGCTAAATCGGTTGTTGATCACCAACGACGGTTAAAACCTAAGATGAAAGAAGTGGTAAGAAATGAAATACTAAAGCTTCTGGAGGCAGGTATAATTTATCTTGTTGCTGATAGTCAGTGGGTAAGTCCAGTCCGTTGTGTCCCTAAGAAAGGAGGTATTACTGTTGTTCCTAATGATAAAGATGAATTGATCCCACAAAGAATTGTTATAGGTTATAGAATGGTAATTGATTTCCGCAAATTAAATAAAGCTACTAGAAAGGATCATTACCCCTTACCTTTTATTGATCAAATGCTAGAAAGATTATACAAACATACTCATTTTTGCTTTCTAGATAGTTATTCTGGTTTCTCTCAAATACCTGTGTCGAAAGAGGATCAGGAAAATACCACTTTTACTTGCCCTTTCGGCACCTTTGCTTATAGACATATGCATTTTGGTTTATGTAATGCAGCTGCTACCTTTTAAAGATGTATGACTGCTATATTCTCTGGCTTTTGTGAAAAGATTGTTGAGGTTTTCATGGATGATTTCTCCGTGTATGGAACTTCTTTTGATGATTGCTTAAGCAACCTTGATCGAGTTTTGCAGAGATGTGAAGAAACTAATCTTGTCTAGAATTGGGAGAAGTGCCACTTTATGGTTAATGAAGGTATTGTCTTGGGGCATAAAGTTTCTGAAAGAGGTATTGAAGTTGATAAAGCTAAAGTTGATGCTATTGAAAATATGCTGTGTCCTAAGGACATTAAAGGTATAAGAAGTTTCCTTGGCCATGCCAATTTTTATAGGAGGTTCATTAAAGACTTCTCAAAAATTTCTAGGCCTCTGACTAATCTCTTACAAAAAGATGTTCCTTTTGTATTTGATGATGATTGTGTAGAAGCATTTGAAATACTTAAGAAAGCCTTGATTTCTGCACCTATTGTTCAGCCACCTAATTGGTATTTACCCTTTGAAATTATGTGTGATGCTAGTGATTATGCTGTAGGTGTTGTTCTAGGACAAAGAGTTGAGAAGAAATTAAATGTTATCCAGTATGCTAGTAAAACTCTAGACAGTGCCTAGAGAAATTATGCTACTACTGAAAAAGAATTTTTAGCAGTTGTATTTGCTTGTGATAAGTTCAGACCTTATATTGTTGATTCTAAAGTAACTGTTCACACTGATCATGCTGCTATTAAATACCTTATGGAAAAGAAAGATGCTAAACCTAGACTTATTAGATGGGTTCTCTTGCTACAAGAATTTGATTTGCATATTATTGACAAGAAGGGAGCTGAGAACCCCGTTGCAGATAACTTGTCTAGGTTAGAAAATGTTCTTGATGACCCACTCCCTATTGATGATAGTTTTCCTGATGAACAATTAGCCGTCATAAATGCTTCTCGTACTGCTCCATGGTATTCTAATTATGATAATTACATTGTTGCTAAATTTATACCACCTAGTTTCACATACCAGCAAAAGAAAAAGTTTTTCTATGATTTAAGACATTACTTCTGGGATGACCCACACCTTTATAAAGACGGAGTAGGTGGTGTTATTAGATGTTGTGTACCTGAGCACGAACAGGAACAGATCCTACGCAAGTGTCACTCCGAGGCTTATGGAGGTGTAACGCCCCGAGACCGTTGCGCCAGGTGTCTTCCAGTTATTCGCTGTTGTTTCCTTGTCTTTTATTTGCGTGTCATGCATTTCATATCATGTCATCATGTGCATCGCATTTGCATACGTGTTCGTCTCATGCATCCGAGCTTTTTCCCCGTTGTCCGTTTTGCAATCTGGCACTCCTATGTCCTCTGGCGCTCCCTTTTGCCTCTTTTCGTGTGCGTATGTTAAACTTTCCCGGAATGGACTGAGATTGGCCAAGCGGCCTTGGTACACTACCGGTAGACCGCCTGTCAAGTTTCGTGCCATTTGGAGTCCGTTTCACACCCCAACGGTTAACCGGGGGACCAAAAAGGCCTCGTGTGTGTTGCAGCACAACACCCCTCCAAAGTGGCCAAAAACCCATCCAAACCGCCTCCATCCTCTCGGTCGTTCGATCACGATCGTGTGGCCGAAAACCATACCCCATTTGGACACTCCTAGCTCCCTCTACCTATATAAACACGTCCCCCTCCGAAATTCGCGATCTAACCCTAGACCTTCCTCCTCCGCGCGCCGGACATGTCCACTCCGCGCGCCGGACATGTCCACTCCGCCGCCGGACATGTCCGTTGGCCACCTCACTCCGTCCTATCCGGTGCCGCCACATCAGCCTCACCGCCGCCCCGTCCACTCGTGCGCCGCCACCTCATCCTCTCTCTCCTCCGCGCCACTGCGTGGCCCGCGGGACCCGGATCGGGCCCGCGCGATCCCGTCCGTGCCGCCGCCCGGCCCGCGGCTTCGCCGGCCGCCGCCCTCGCCCCCTCGCCATCCGGAACCACGCTGGCCACCGCGCGCCTCGCCGGCGACCTTGCACCTTGCCGGTCGCGCCTCAGCTCGCCCGACCGCCGCTGCTCCACCGCCCGGCCGCCGCGACCTTGCTGGATCTCGTCGCCCCGACCTCCTCCTCCGGATCCCGCGTCCCCGCACTTCCCCGCCGCACTGGAGCATCATCGGAGCATCGCCGGAGTTCTTCTCTGGTCGGATCCGGAGAAGGTGGATGAGATCCACCCATCCCTGCATCGAAACGCACCGGTCCGTCCCGATCCACTTCGTCCCGAATCCCTCCATCCTGTTGACTTTCCTGAGAGGTTAAAATTCCACTAAGTCCTTTATGTGTGATATTTTCAGGCCATGTTCATTGCATCATAACTCCATGACCATAGCTCCGTTTCATGCATATGAGATATCAAAATGTTCATCTGGTTGTGCTCTTCATTTTGTTCCATTGTGCCATGCTTGTTTGAGTCCATCTTGATGCCCTAATGACTGTTGCAAGAGTGCTATAAAATGTTAGTTCCTGATTCTTATTAGTTTATGAGCATTTTTCATTTTTGCCATGATTATTTTGTGCTGCATATGGGCATGAGCTCTACATGTGTTTTTTTATATGCCATGCCATCTTTACAGGGGTGTATGCCATGTATTTTTGTGATCAATGTGGTGACTAGCACAAGCATGCAAAGTAGCTCTTGTGATGTTGCTGTTTTCAGGGACTTAGAATTCTTCTAAAGTCATTTCCCTGATGTTATTTTTATGCCATGTATTCATGTTGCTATAGAGTGATCCATGCCTCTCCTGAGCATGTTCAGTAAGGATGATTTTGAGATATGGTTGTGCTCTATCCATCCATGCCCTTGTTTGCATTTATGGAGTACCCTAGCATGATTCAATCTTGCTCTACTTTTGCTATAAAATATTCCTGGCAGATTGTTTACGTGTTAATCAATTTTGCCAAGGTTGTTGTAGTTGATCCATGCATGCTATGAGGTTTTTCTTGCCATGGTTAGCTTCTTGAACATGTCTTCTTGCTGGGTGTATGCTTAGTTTGTCATGCAATGCCTTGTGTTGAGTGCATCGAGCTCGTAAACGTGCCTTCATAATTCTGTTTATGCCATGTCCAATTTTCTGCTAAGTCTGAATCTGTTAACGAAACTTGCTATGTTTACATGGGTGCCATCATATCTTCTGATCCTTTCTGGCTTATGGTCAGTAAGGGACTTTTGTTATATGCTTTGAGTAGATTCATGCCATGCCTTGTATTGCTATGATCTGATCTTGTAGCATGTTGTTATCCCGCTCTAAACATTGCTTCCTGATGTTAATTCCTGACATGTTAGTATTTTCACTAAGTCTGTGATGCTGTTATCTTTTGCTCTTTTGCCATGCTTGTTTGAACATGCTCTTGTGTGATTTAGACATAGCTCAGTGTTCATATTTTGTCAAGCATCTTGATTATATCACTGCCATGTGCTTTGTTGCTATGTTGGAGTGCAGTAGCTTAGTTTCTTGTTGCATTCTAGATGGCATCGTGCTGTTAATCGCAGGATTGTGCCATTATTTTTTTGCTTGCCTTTTGCAAACCGTGCATCCGATTCCGATGATCTTTATATCGATTTCGACCGAAATCAACTCATCTTTCTAGCGGCACGCTTGGGTTGCCAAGTTGAGGCCTGGTTCAATCTTTTCCTTCCAAAGCATGCATATGCATTGCATATCACATCCCGCATATCATGCCATGTTTTGCATCATGTTGCTTGCGCATTGCACCGTAATTGATTGCTGGTCCTTTTGCTTGTGTTCTTGCTTTGGGTAGAGCCGGGAGACGAGTTCGTGTTTGAGGTACCCGTTGAGTACGCTTTCGAGGATCAAGCTTACGTCAACTCGGAGAACATTGTAGGCAAGATGACCATACCCTCGAAATCACTTCTATATTTGCTTGCTAGTTGCTCGCTCTATTGCTATGCCTATGCCGCGATACCTACCACCCGCTTTATCATGCCTCCCACATTGCCAGGTCAAACCTCTAACCCACCTTGTACTAGCAAACTGTTGTTTGGCTATGTTACCGCTTTGCTCAGCCCCTCTTGCAGGTGAAGATTGGAGTTTGTTCCTTGTTGGAACATGTTTATTGTTGGGATATCATTATTATATCTTGTTTACTTTAATGCACCTATATACTTGGTAAAGGGTGGAAGGCTCGGCCTTATGCCTGGTGTTTTGTTCCACTCTTGCCACCCTAGTTTCCGTCATACCGGTGTTATGTTCCTTGATTTTGTGTTCCTTACACGGTTGGGTGTTATGGGAACCCCTTGACAGTTCGCTTTGAATAAAACTCCTCTAGCAAGGCCCAACCTTGGTTTTACATTTGCCTAACGACCTATTACCCTTCCCTTGGGTCGGCCAGCCCAAGGGTCATCTTTATTTTAACCCCCCAGGCCAGTGCTTGTCTAAGTGTTGGTTCGAACCGGGCAGCCTGCGGGGCCACCTCGGGGCAACTCAAGGGTTGGTTTTACTCGTAGCTTGACCTATCCGGTGTTGCCCTGAGAACGAGATATGTGCAGCTCCTATCAGGATTGTCGGTGCATCGGGCGGCTTTGCTGGTCTTGTTTTACCATTGTCGAAATGTCTTGTAACCAGGATTCCGAGTCTGATCGGGTCTTCCTAGGAGAAGGAATATCCTTCGTTGACCGTGAGAGCTTGTGACGGGCTAAGTTGGGACACCCCTATAGGGTTTTGAACTTTCGAAAGCCGTGCCTGCGGTTATGGGCAGATGGGAATTTGTTAATGTCCGGTTGTAGAGAACTTGAAACTTAACTTAATTAAAATGCATCAATCGCGTGTGTAGTCGTGATGGTCTCTTTCCGGCGGAGTCCGGGAAGTGAACACGGTTCTTGTGTTATGCTTGACGTAAGTAGCTTCAGGACCACTTCTTGATCACTTCTAGATCACGACCGTGCTTTGCTTCTCTTCTCGCTCTCTTTTGCGTAAGTTAGCCACCATATATGCTAGTGCTTGTTGCAGCTCCACCTCACTACCTTTTCCTACCCATAAGCTTAAATAGTCTTGATTGCGAGGGTGTGAGATTGCTGAGTCCCCATGACTCACAGATTACTTCAAACAGTTTTAGGTACCGATGATAACCGTGCATGTGACGCAACCGAGCTCAAGGAGGAGCTCGATGAAGATCGTGTTCGTTGGGTTGTTTCGTTTCCTTTCGGTTAGTAGTGGAGCCCAGTTGGGGCGATCGGGGATCTAGCATTAGGGGTTGTCTTTCTTTATTTGGTTCCGTAGTTGGACCTTTGATTTTATTCTGGATGATGTAATGCTATATTTATGTATTGTGCGAAGTGGCGATTGTAAGCCAACTCTTTATCCCTTTCTCTTTCAGTACATGGGATGTGTAAAGATTACCCCTCTTGCGACATGCCTACAATGCGGTTATGCCTCTAAGTCGTGTTCCGACACGTGGGAGATATAGCCGCATCGTGGGTGTTACAGGAGGACACCATGCTGGAGATAGAACTGCACATAAGGTATTACAATCCGGTTTTATTGGCCTACTCTTTTCAAGGATGCCCGTAAGTTTGTCTTATCTTGTGATGAATGTCAAAGAATTGGTAATATTAGTAGATGTCAAGAAATGCCTATGAACTATTCACTCGTTATTGAACCATTTGATGTTTGGGGCTTTGACTATATGGGACCTTTTCCTGCCTCTAATGGTTATACACATATTTTAGTTGCTGTTGATTACGTTACTAAGTGGGTAGAAGCTATTCCAACTAGTAGTGCTGATCATAACACTTCTATTAAAATGCTTAAATAAGTTATTTTCCCCAGATTTAGAGTCCCTAGATATTTAATGACTGATGGTGGTTCACATTTTATTCATGGTGCTTTTCGTAAAATGCCTAATAAGTATGATGTTAATCATAGAATTACATCTCCATACCACCCACAGTCTAGTGGTCAAGTAGAACTAAGTAATAGAGAGATTAAATTAATTTTGCAAATGACTGTTAATAGATCTAGAAAGAATTGGTCCAAGAAACTTTATGATGCATTATGGGCCTATAGAACTGCATATAAAAAATCCTATGGGTATGTCTCCGTATAAAATGGTTTATGGAAAAGCATGACACTTACCTCTCGAACTAGAACATAAGGCATATCGGGCCATTAAAGAGCTCAATTATGATTTCAAACTTGCTGGTGAGAAGAGACTATTTAACATTAGCTCACTTGATGAGTGGGGAACCCAGGCCTATGATACTGCCAAACTGTTTAAAGAAAAAGTTAAAAGATGGCATGAAAAAAGGATACAAAAGCGTGAGTTTAATGTAGGTGATTATGTTCTGTTATACAACTCTCGTTTAAGATTTTTTGCAGGAAAACTCCACTCTAAATGGGAAGGTCCTTACGTTATCGAGGAGGTCTATCGTTCTGGTGCCATAAAAATCAACAACTTTGAAGGCACAAATCCGAAGGTGGTGAATGGTAAAAGAATCAAACATTAGATCTCAGGTAATCCCATAAATGTTGAAACCAATGTTATTAATACTATAACCCCGGAGGAGTACATAAGGGACACTTTCCAGAACGTTTCAGACTCCGAAAAGGAATAGGTATGTGGTACGGTAGGTAAACCGACCCCAAAACGGTTGTCATAGAAAATTTTCCCCATTTTGGAATAAATAAGAAAATAGGAAAATAAGAAGTAGTCCGGAAAGGACACGAGGCGTCCATGAGGGTGGAGGGCGCGCCCTACCCCCTAGGCACGCCCCCTGCCTCGTGTGCCCTCCGAACTTCATTTTCTTGCACGATACTTCTTTTGGTTGGTAGAAATTCATTATAGAATCTCCCGAAGGTTTTGACTACCGTACCACGACAAAAACCCCTGTTTTCATTTTGAGCTATTTTCTGCCAGCGTTTCCAAGGCCAAGCATTATGTAGTCCTCCTCCTCCAACAACACGGATGGCGATGCTTGGTTGATGCAGATGGAACCTAGAAGGGAGGATGCCGAGGGAGCCATGATGGAGGAGGATGAAGGAGATTCACTTGAGGAACAACCTTCGGCTTCGGAGAGGGGTACTTTGGTGGGCATCTCCACTATTCCGAATCCCCATCAAGCAATAGAAGCTACAAATAATCATGAAGGCCAAGAGGTTCGAGAAGGGCTTACCCTAGGAGGCCCTTACACATGTTACATCGGAACAACTTTCATAATTTGGTTCATAATTACGGAGTGGAGAACACCCCTCGTACACATATACCCTCCAATTGGGACATATCCCGTCCAAGTGAAAGCAATGTAGGGAAGAGTTCTTGGGGGCCTAAAAATAAGCATCTTATGGAGGAAATTCAGAAGAATGCAAATATGCTCCAACATGTGCTCCAAGAACTGCAAGTTCTGAAGGGTGCATTATTGAAGCTGACTACATCATCGACAACTCCATCATCACCACCTCCGAAGAAAGAGACATAAATACATGGATATGGTCACTCACCTTGGCAACTGCCAAGCTTGGGGGAGTTGCCCCGGTATCTATCACCATCACACTTCTATCTTTACCGTTTTTTAGTTCGATCCTTTTGGTTACATCTTGATCTAGTAGAATAAAGTTTATTATGATCTAGCTTTGAGTTTTGTGTTAATCCTTATCTATGTAATCGATTCTGTGAGCTATATATATATATAAAGATTAGTTTTGAGTCAAGGGCTCGGTTATCTTGCTATGATCTTGAGGGAAAAAAGAAAAAAAAGAAATAATAAAAAGAAATAAAGAGATCGTATTGATCTTATGGAGAGTAATGACTTCACATATAAAGAGTATGATGAATAAAAGTTGTTGAGAGTTGACAAACTTAGTTTTGGTCATCGTTGCAATTAATAGGAAGTAATAAAGAAAGAGAGGTTTTCACATATAAATATACTATCTTGGACATCTTTTATGATTGTGAGCACTCATTAAAATATGACATGCTAAAAAGTTGATGTTGGACAAGGAAGACAACGTAATGGGTTATGTTTTCTTATATCTAAAATAAATTATATTGTCATGGACTATCCAACATGTTGAGCTTGCCTTTCCCCCCTCATTCTAGCCAAATCCTTTGCACCAAGTAGAGATACTACTTGTGCTTCCAAATATCCTTAAACCCAGTTTTGCCATGAGAGTCCACCATATCTACCTATGGATTGAATAAGATCCTTCAAGTAAGTTGTCATTGTTGCAAGCAATAAAAATTGATCTCTAAATATGTATGATCTATTAGTGTGGAGAAAATAAGATTTATACGAGCTTGTGATATGGAAGAAATAAAAGCGATAGACTGCGTAATAAAGGTCACTATCATAAGTGGCAATATAAAGTGACGTTCTTTTGCATTAAGATTTTGTGCATCCAACCATAAAAGCACATGACAACCTTTGCTTCCCTCTGTGAAGGGCCTATCTTTTATTTTTGTCTTATACTTTATACAAGAGTCATGGTGATCTTCACCTTTCCTTTTTACACTTTATCCTTTGGCAAGCACTATATGTTGGAAAGATCCTGATATATATAGCTAATTGGATGTGTGTTTTCGTAAAGCATTATTGTTGACATTACCCTTGAGGTAAAAGTTTGGGAGGCAAAACTATAAAGCCCCTATCTTTCTCTGTGCCCGATTAAAACTTCATATACATAAGTATTGCGTGAGTGTTAGCAATTGTGAAAGACTAAATGATAGTTGGCTGAAAAGCCCTTATATTGAATCTTTCCGATGTTATGATGAATTGCAATTGCTTCACTGACTGAGATTATATTTTCTAGTTTTCAATGAAGTTTCTGATTCATACTTTACATTGTGAATGGATTGTTACTTTAGCATAAGAAACCTTATGACTATATATATATATTGTTGTTGTTCTAAGAATGATTATGATGCCCTCAAGTCCGTATTTTATTTTATCGACACCTCTATCTCTAAACATGTGGACATATTTTTCGATATCGGCTTCCGCTTGAGGACAAGCAAGGTCTAAGCTTGGGGGAGTTGATACGCCATTTTACATCATGCTTTTATATCAATATTTATTGCATTATAGGCTGTTATTACACATTATTTTACAATACTTATGCCTTTTCTCTCTTATTTTACAAGGTTTACATGAAGAGGGAGAATACCGGCAGCTGGAATTCTGGGCTGGAAAAGGAGCAAATATTAGAGACCTATTCTGCACAACTCCAAAAGTCCTAAAACTCCACGAAAGTCAGTTTTGGAATATATTAAAAATATTGGGTCACCTGGCCGGCCTCTGATGCCCAACTTCAGGTATAAGGTGTCTTTTGCCCTGGAAAAAATCAGAAGAAAGTTTTCGGGACGAAGCGCCACCGTCTCGAGGCGGAACCTTGGCAGAACCAATCTAGGGCTCCGGGGGAACTGTTCTACCGGGGAAACATCCCTCCGGGAGGGGGAAATCGTCACCATCGTCATCACCATCGATACTCTCATAGGGAGGGGGTCAATCTCCATCAATATCTTCACCAGCACCATCTCCTCTCAAACCCTAGTTCATCTCTTGTATCCGATATTTGTCTCAAAACCTCAGATTGGTACCTGTGGGTTGCTAGTAGTGTTGATTACTCCTTGTAGTTGATGCTACTTGGTTTATTCGGTGGAAGATTATATGTTCAGATCCTTTATGCATATTAATATCCCTCTGATTATGAACATTAATATGATTTGTGAGTAGTTACGTTTGTTCCCGAGGACATGGGAGAAGTCTTGCTATAAGTAGTCATGTGAATTTGGTATTCGTTTGATATCTTGATGAGATGTATGTTGTCTTTCCTCTAGTGGTGTTATGTGAACGTCGACTACATGACACTTCACCATTGTTTGGGCCTAGGGGAAGGCATTGGGAAGTAATAAGTGCACGATGTGCTGCTAGAGTGACAGAAGCTTAAACCGTAGTTTATGTGTTGCTTCGTAAGGGGCTGATTTGGATCCATATGTTTCATGTTATGGTTAGGTTTAGCTTAATTCTTATTTTGTAGTTACGGATGCTTGCAAGGGGGGTTAATCATAAGTGGGATTCTTGTCCAAGGAAGGGCAATACCCAAGCACCGATCCACCCACATATCAAATTATCAAAGTAACGAACGTGAATCATATGAGCATGATGAAAACTAGCATGATAATAATTTCCATGTGTCCTCGGGAGCGCTTTCCTTTATATAAGAGTTTGTCCAGGCTTGTCCTTTGCTACAAAAAGGATTGGGCCACCTTGATGCACCTTGTTTACTTTTGTTACTTGTTACCCGTTACGAGTTACCTTATAACAAAACTATTTGTTACCGATAATTTCAGTGCTTGGAGAGAATACCTAACTGAAAACTACTTGTCATTTCCTTCCGCTCCTCGTTGGGTTCGACACTCTTACTTATCGAAAGGACTACAAGTCTACGATAAATCCCCTATACTTGTGGGTCATTAAGCAGCAACTTGCTTGCCGTTCTTCTTGAAGTTCCCCTTCTTTTGTTTGCCTTTTTTCTTGAAACTAGTGGTCTTGTTAACCATCAACACTTGATGCTCCATCTTGATTCCTACCTCCGCAACTTTTAGCATCGCGAAGAGCTCGGGAATTATCTTATACATCGCTTGCATATTATAGTTCATCACGAAGCTTTTGTAGCTTGGTGGCAGTGATTGAAGAACTCTGTCAATGACACTATCATCAGGAAGATTAACTCCCAGTTGAGTCAAGTGGTTGTGGTGCCCAGACATTCTGAATATATGTTCATTTATAGAACTATTCTCCTCCATCTTACAGCTATAGAACTTATTGGAGACTTCATATCTCTCAATTCGGGCATTTTCTTGAAATATTAACTTCAACTCCTGGAACATCTCATATGCTCCATGACGTTCAAAACATCTTTGAAGTCCTGATTCTAAGCCGTAAAGCATGGCACACTGAACTATCGAGTAGTCATCAGCTTTGCTCTGCCAAACTTTCATAACATCTGGAGTTACTCCTGCAGCGTGTTTTGCACCTAGCAGTGCTTCCAGGACGTAATTCTTCTATGCAGCAATGAGGATAATCCTCAAGTTACGGACGCAGTCCGTGTAGTTGCTACCATCATCTTTCAGCTCAGCTTTCTCTAGGAGCGCATTAAAATTCAACGGAACGGTAGCATGGGCCATTGATCTACAACAATATAGACATGCAAATACTATCATGTACTAAGTTCGTGATAAATTAAAGTTCAATTAATCATATTACTTAAGAACTCTCACATAGATAGACATCCCTCTAGTCATCTAAATGATCACGTGATCCATATCAACTAAACCATGTCCGATCATCACGTGAGATGGAGTAGTTTCCAATGGTGAACATCACTATGTTGATCATATCTACTATATGATTCACCTTCGACCTTTTGGTCTCAGTGTTCCGAGGCCATATCTGCATATGCTAGGCTCGTCAAGTTTAACCCGAGTATTCTGCACATGCAAATCTGGCTTGCACCTGTTGTATGTGAACGTATAGCTTATCACACCCGATCATCACGTGGTGTCTCGGCACGCCGAACTGTACCAACGGTGCATACTCAGGGAGAACACTTATACCTTGAAATTTAGTGAGGGATCATCTTATAATGCTACCGCCGTACTAAGCAAAACAAGATGCATAAAGGATAAACATCACATGCAATCAAAATAAGTGATATGATATGGCCATCATCGTCTTGTGCCTTTGATCTCCATCTCCAAAGCACCGTCATGATCACCATCGTCACCGGCTTGACACCTTGATCTCCATCGTAGCATCGTTATCGTCTCGCCAACTATTGCTTCTACGACTATCGCTACCGCTTAGTGATAAAGTAAAGCAATTACATGGCGATTACATTTCATATAATAAAGCGACAACCATAAGGCTCCTGCCAGTTGCCGATAACTTTTACAAAACATGATCATCTCATACAACAATTTATATTTCATCACGTCTTGACCATATCACATCACAACATGCCCTGCAAAAACAAGTTAGACGTCCTCTACTTTGTTGTTGCAAGTTTTACGTGGCTGCTACGGGATTCTCGCAAGAACCGTTCTTACCTACGCATCAAAACCACAACGATTTCTCGTCAAGTATGTTGTTTTAACCTTCAACAAGGACCGGGCGTAGTCAAACTCGATTCAACTAAAGTTGGAGAAACAGATACACGCCAGCCACCTGTGTGCCAAGCACGTCGGTAGAACCAGTCTCATGAATGCGATCATGTAATGTCGGTCCGGGCCGCTTCATCCAACAATACCGCTGAATCAAAGTAAGACATTGCTGGTAAGCAGTATGACTATTATCGTCCACAACTCTTTGTGTTTTACTCATGCATATAACATCTACGCATAGACCTGGCTCGGATGCCACTGTTGGGGAATGCAGTATTTCAAAAAAATTCCTACGATCATGCAAGATCTATCTAGGAGATGTATAGCAACTTGAGGGGAGAGTGTGTCCACGTACCCTCGTAGACCGAAAGCAGAAGCATTTTAGTAACGCGGTTGATGTAGTCGAACGTCTTCGTGATCCAACCGATCCTAGCACCGAACGTATGGCACCTCCGTGTTCAGCACACGTTCAGCTCGATGACGTCCCTCGAGCTCTTGATCCAGTTGAGGACGAGGGAGAGTTCCGTCAGCACGACGGCGTGGCAACGGTGATGATGAAGTTACCGGTGCAGGGCTTCGCCTAAGCACTATGACGATATGACCGAGGTGTGTAACTATGGAGGGGGGCACCGCACATGGCTAAGACAATTGATCTTGTGTGTTCTAGGGTGCCCCCTGCCCCCGTATATAAAGGAGGAGAGGGGGAGGCCGGCCGGCCCCTGTAGGGCGCGCCAAGGAGAGGAGTCCTACTAGGACTCCAAGTCCTAGTAGGATTCCACTTGGTGGAAGGGGGAAGGAGGAAGGGAGAGGGGGAAGCGAAGGAAAGGAAAGGGGGGGTGCCGCCCCTTCCCCTAGTCCAATTCGGACTGCCAAGGGGGTGGTAGCTCCTTGTGGCCCTTCTCTCTCCCACTAAGGCCCATGAAGGCCCATTAGTTCCCCTGGGGGGTTCCGATAACCCTTGGGCACTTTGATAGTTACCCGGTACCTCTCGGAACTCATCCAGTGTCCGAATAATATCGTCCAATATATCAATGTTTATGTCTCGACCATTTCGAGACTCCTCGTCATGTCCGTGATATCATCCGGGACTCCGAACAAACTTCGTTCATCAAATCACATAACTCATAATACAAATCGTCATCGAACGTTAAGCGTGCGGACCCTACGGGTTCGAGAACTATGTTGACATGACATGACCGAGACACATCTCCGGTCAATAACCAATAGCGGAACCTAGATGCTCATATTGGCTCCTACATATTCTACAAAGATCTTTATCAGTCAAACCGCATAACAACATACGTTGTTCCCTTTGTCATCGGTATGTTACTTGCCCGAGATTCGATCGTCGGTATCGTCATACCTAGTTCAATCTCGTTACCGGCAAGTCTCTTTACTCATTCCGTAATGCATCATCCCGTAACTAAATCATTAGTCACATTGCTTGCAAGGCTTATAGTGATGTGCATTACCAAGAGGGCCCAAAGATACCTCTCCGATACTAGGAGTGACAAATCCTAATCTCGATCTATGCCAACTCAACAAACAGCATCAGAGACACCTGTAGAGCATCTTTATAAGCACCCAGTTATGTTGTGATGTTTGATAGCACACAAGGTGTTCCTCCGGTATTTGGGAGTTGCATAATCTCATAGTTAGAGGAACATGTATAAGTCATGAAGAAAGCAATAGAAATAAAACTAAACGATCATTATGCTAAGCTAACGGATGGGTCTTGTCCATCACATCATTCTCTAATGATGTGATCCCGTTCATCAAATGACAACACATGTCTATGGTCAAGAAACTTAACCATCTTTGGTTAACAAGCTAGTCAAGTAGAGGCATACTAGGGACACTCTGTTTGTCTATGTATTCACACATGTACCAGGTTTCCAGTTAATACAATTCTAGCGTGAATAATAAACATTTATCATGATATAAGGAAATACAAATAACAACTTTATTATTGTCTCTAGGGCATATTTCCTTCAATCGCCGTCGACACGCTACCTCTACATCTACCTCCGGGATTAGTTTTAGACCTGAATAATTGTTATTTGGTGCCAGCGTGGAGCATGAACATTATATCTAGATCTTGTTTAATGCGAGACAGTTATTCATTTAAATCAGAGAATAATGGTTGTTCTATTTATATGAGTAATATCTTTTATGGTCATGCACCCTTGAAGAGTGGTCTATTTTTGTTGAATCTCGATTGTGGTGATACACATATTCATAATATTGATGCCAAAAGATGCAAAGTTGATAATGATAGTGCAACATATTTGTGGCACTGCTGTTTAGGTCATATTGGTGTAAAGCGCATGAAGAAACTCCATGTAGATGGGCTTTTGGAATCACTTGATGCTTGCGAACCATGCCTCATGGGCAAGATGACTAAAACTCCGTTCTCCGGAACAATGGAGCGAGCCACTGACTTATTGGAAATAATACATACCGATGTATGTGGTCCGATGAGTGTTGAGGCTCGCTGCTGGTATCGTTATTTTTTGAACTTCACAGATGATTTAAGAAGATATGGGTATATCTACTTAATGAAACACAAGTCTGAAACATTTGAGAAGTTCAAAGAATTTCATTGTGAAGTGGCGAATCATCATAACAAGAAAAGTAAAGTTTCTATGATCTGATCACAGAGGCGAATATTTGAGTTACAAGTTTGGCCTTCATTTAAAACAATGTGGAATAGTTTGACAACTCGTGCCACCTGGAACACCACAGCGTAATGGTGTGTCCGAGCGTCGTAATCGTACTTTAACAGATATGGTGCGATCTATGATGTCTCTTACCGATTTACCACTATTGTTTTGGGGTTATGCATTATAGACAGCTGCATTCACGTTAAATAGGTCACCGTCTAAATCCATTGAGACGACACCGTATGAACTATGGTTTGGCAGGAAACCTAAGCTGTCGTTTCTTAAAGTTTGGGGTTGCGATGCTTATGTGAAAAAGCTTCAGCCTGATGCTACTTCTTGAGCTTGCATTGGTTTTTCCCTTGAAGGGGAAAGGATGATGCCGCAAAGTACAGTAAATATTTCCTTCAGTTTGAGAACCAAGGTATCAATCCAGTAGGAGACAACAAACAAGTCACCGAATCCCTGCACAAACAATCAACAACTTGCACCCAACGCGATAAAGGGGTTGTCAATCCCTTCATGGTTACTTGCAAAAGTGAGATCTGATAGAGATAGATAAACAGTAAAGTAAATATTTTTGGTATTTTGGTTTATAGATCGAAAAGTAAAAGATTGCAAAGGAAGTAAATCGGAAACTAAAATTGTACATCGGAAACATATATGATGGAAAATAGACCCGGGGGGCCAGTGGTTTCACTAGAGGCTTCTCTCAAGATAAAAAATATTATGGTGGGTGAACAAATTACTGCCAATCAATTGATAGTATGACGATATCTAAGGCAATGATCATGAATATATGCATCATGTACATGTCAAGTAGACCAACTCCTGCCTGCATCCACTACTATTACTCCACACACCGACCGCTATCCAGCATGCATCTAGAGTATTAAGTTCATAAAGAACGGAGTAACGCTTTCAACAAGATGACATGATGTAGAGGAATTAACTCAAGCTATATGATGAAAACCCCATATTTTTATCCTCGATGGAAACAATACAATACGTGCCTTGCTGCCCCTACTGTCAGTGGTAAAGGACACTGCAAGATTGAACCCAAAGCTAAGCACTTCTCCCATTGCAAGAAAAACCAATCTAGTTGGCCAAACCAAATCGATAGTTCGAAGAGACTTGCAAAGATATCAAATCATGCATATAAGAGTTCAGAGAAGATTCAAATAATATTCATAGATAAGCTAATCATAAATCCACAATTCATCGGGTCTTGGCAAACACACCGCAAAAAAGTATTACATCGAATAGATCTCCAAGAACATCGAGGAGAACATGGTATTGAGAATCAAAGAGAGAGAAGAAGCCATCTAGCTACTAGCTATGGACCCGTAGGTCTGAGGTAAACTACTCACGCTTCATCAAAGAGGCAATGGTGTTGATGTAGAAGCCGTCCGTGATCGAATCCCCCTTCGACAGGATGCCAGAAAAGGCCCCTAGATGGGATCTCACGGGTACAGAAGGTTGTGGCGGTGGGAGTGTTTTTGTGGCTCTCTCTGTTGGTTTTGGGATATATGAGAATATATAGGTGAAAAAACAAGGTCGGTGGAATCATGAGGGCCCCACAAGGGTGGGGGCGCGCCCTCCGTCCTTATGGCCGCCTCATGGCTTCTCTGACTTGCACTCCAAGTCCTCTAGATGTCTTCTGGTCCAAGAAAAATCATCACGAAAGTTTTATTCTGTTTGGACTCCGTTTGGTATTCCTTTTCTGTGAAACTCTAAAACAAGGAAAAAAACCAGGAACTGGCACTAGGCTCTAGGTTAAAAGGTTAGTCCCAAAAATAATATAAAATAGCATATTAATGCATATAAAACATCCAAAACAGATAATATAATAGCATGGAACAATAAAAAATTAAAGATACATTGGAGACGTATCACCTGATAAGCTCGAACCCGAATCAGATAAGTGCATCTTCATAGGACACCCAAAAGAAACTATTGGGTACACCTTCTACCACATATCCGAAGGCAAGATCTTTGTTGCTAAGAATGGATCCTTTCTGGAGAAGGAGTTTCTCTCAAAATAAGTGAGTGGGAGGAAAGTAGAACTTGATGAGGTAATTGTACCTTATCTCGAATTGGAAGGTAGCTCATCATAGAAAACTGTTCCTGTGATGCCTACACCAACTAGAGAGGAAGCTAATGATAATGATCATGAAACTTCAGATCAAGTTACTACTGAACCTCGTAGGTCAACCAGAGCACGTTCCGCACCAGAGTGGTACGGTAATCCTGTTCTGGAAGTCATGTCACTAGACCATGGCGAACCTACGAACTATGAAGAAGCTATGATGAGCCCATATTCCAATAAATGGCTTGAGGCCATGAAATCTGAGATAGGATCCATGTATGAGAACAAAGTGTGGACTTTGGTTGACTTTCCCGATGATCGGCGAGCCATAGAGAATAAATGGATCTACAAGAAGAAGAGTGACGCTGATGGTAATGTTACTGTCTACAAAGCTTGACTTGTCGCAAAAGGTTTTTGACAAGTTCAAGGAGTTGACTACGATAAGACTTTCTCACCCGTAGCTATGCTTAAGTCTGTCCGAATCATGTTAGCAATTGCCGCATTTTATGATGAAATCTGGCACATGGACGTCAAAACTGCATTCCTTAATGGATTTCTTAAAGAAGAGTTGTATATGATGCAACCAGAAGGTTTCGTCGATCCTAAAGGTGCTAACAAAGTGTGCAAGCTCCAGCGATCCATCTATGGACTAGTGCAAGCATCTCGGAGTTGGAATATACGCTTTGATGAGGTGATCAAAGCATACGGTTTTATACGGACTTCCGGAGAAGCCTGTATTTACAAGAAAGTGAGTGGGAGCTCTGTAGCATTTCTAATATTATATGTGGATGGCATATTATTGATTGGAAATGATGTAGAATTTCTGGATAGCATAAAAGGATACTTGAATAAAAGTTTTTCAATGAAAGACCTCCACTACTGCAGGATGCTGCTAACGCAACACTAGATCAGAGACCCTTCGACGAAACTGTGTGCAATGCAATAATCGCAAATGATGATGTAAAACCCCCAGCAAAAAAGGTGCAAAACATTTGCGATGATGGATGCATCAAACACAGTTTGGATCTTAGTTGCGTGTGCGTTGCGGGGCATACGGTTCAGGTCAATTAACTATTTGCGATGAGGAGAAACAAAAGAAAGGGCAGCCAGATGAATGTGTGTGCGATATACAACATATGGTTCACTCAGATGAACTGTTTGTGATTAGGCAACACAAAAGAAACGGTCAGCCAGATCAAGGTGTGTGCAATATACGGCATGCGGTTCACTCGGCCTTGTCGTCAGTGTGTGACCTCTATGGCAACCGTTCACTCCCCACTAGCCTCTTCGTGTAGCGTGGCAACCATCCACTACCTCTTCGCCTTTCCCTCTAGGTTTGGAACTGCTGTCGCACGCTCTTACTCCCTCCATTTGCCTTCACCCTTCCTTCTATCATTGTTCGATCGACTTCTCCATGGAGGGAACAGGCCGGAAACAACCCCGTTATTCTTGCCCCAATTTGAAAGATGACGTGGTGGAGGAACTCATTGATCGGTGCGACATCATCACCTCGGCTAGCAGACAGGTTCGTTCAAGTCCTTTCTTGACTCAACAAATAACATCATTGCAAAGAACCCTAGGGTCCAGGAGCAGTTTGATCTCCCCTATCTTCTTCGCCTTGACGCTGGTCACCGGCGTGTGGACGACGGAAGCGTCACCTTGTGCGAGTTGATGCCGCTTGATAATGATACGCGTGATGTTAAGATGCCATCGCTTGAGGGTAAGGCTTGGGCAGGCACAAATGGAGATTGGGTTGTTTATATTGGTATAACTGCGAGTGGGAACTTGTTAATGTGTACACTCGTCACTGGGTTCCACTTCCAAAAATCACAGACTGCCCTAAGGTTGAGCACATAGATGATCTACGTACGCTCAAATACAATCATGGTGACTGTCATCTACGGAAGATAGCAATTTGTCGAGTTCCCAACCACTCTTGGGATTACAAGAACTATGAAGTTGTCGCTATCTTCGACAAGCTTGTTGCCGTCCTTACTTCCACGCATCGATGGATATTGCTCAAAAATCGATTTTTGTACACAGATGAATACTGTGATGCAATTCAATATGAGTGTCTTGTGTTTGCTGCCACCACTCATGGCATTGTTTTTGCATGGAATCCTTGTGGTTTTGGTACGTTTGTTTTCCACCATAATTATAATTGTTTCATCCACATGCATGCGGGTTAGCTAGTTTCCCTTTACTAATTAACCTTCTTGTGTTTCCAAGGTCCTGTGAACATTCCACCACCTATACTTGAAAAATTTATAACCAAGGGGGAGATGACGATGGTGATGATCACGAGCATGAGGACGAGCAGGACCTATATACTCAGTGGCGCCTGGTAACTTATTCTGATTGATTACCTCTTCTTGTATGTATACAGGGAACTACTGATGTTGCTAACGAAGTTGGTGTTGTCTCCCACTGTCGCACTCTCCGGACCTATTCCAACATTTGCAGGGTATTCGGGATGGATACTAGTGTGCTACTGCCAACACCTTCTCCCTGGTTCAGTATTGATAGTCTTGGAGAAAACTCGCTCTTCCTTGGACAAAACTATCCAATGATGGTGAAAAGCAATCCAGCTGCTATTGATACAACATTACTACCATTTATGAGAAGCAACTGTATCTATACCTCGGACATTGCTATGGTTCCCTACCCTGACTATCACAATATACATCCTGATATAGGCCGCTTCAGCCTGGATGATCAGTCCTACGTTGTTCTCGAGATTGACAATAGCTGGCCCTTCCCAGAGAATCAGTTATGGTTCAAAGCAAGCGTTTCCAACACCGAGGATTGGTTGAGCTGAAGTTCATTTCATCGCTTTGTTATTTGTTGTGTGAGAATTTTTTTAGTATTTACTAGAATGTTTTGTTGGAAATAATCTATAATCCAACATCTATCCTCATTGTCGTTGTGTGTTGATGACTTATTGTATGTAATGAATGGTACATTTGCATATGCGTCCTGTCAACTCACGCCTGCTCGCACGGTACACGGGTCGCGTGGCGGCACATATATTGTTTTTCTATTTGGACGATTAAAGCTGCCGCTTTATTGCTTAACCGAAGCATGGCATGTATCCATTGTTGGTCTAACGCTCACGGTTCGAATAAATAATCCGTTTGGGATATTGGTTCCCAATTATTAATAATCTCCCGTCTGTAATTAGATAAAGGTTACATCAAAACTGGTCTCAAATTTGACAAAAAAGTATAATGCCACTTTGTATTGGTGTCCATATGAATAGTGCTAGTGATTTTAGTTGCAGAAAATAGATAGTGCTAGTGATTTTTAGCTGCATATTTTGACAAATCGCAGTGTTACAAGGTTGAAAAATGGCAATGTTACTAGATCAACAAATGTCAATCTTTCCAGTTTGACAAATGCCAACATACCCAATATGACATATGCGAATCTTACCCAATTCTTTCTACGTGGTTGCACACGGGTCATCCAAAACAGTCGTTTGCGTTGAAGGGATGCACAAATCCTGCGCTGTGAATTTTCCCTTGACTTAAGGGGGAAGACCATAGCTCTCACTTTGCATACGGGTGTTCTATCTTTCTATCTAAAACAAGAGATGAACATGTACCAATCTAAGGTTTGGATACAAAGATTGGATACAAGAGATGAACTAGGGTTTGAGATGAGATGGTGCTGGTGAAGATGTTGATGGAGATTGACCCCCCCCCCCCCCCCGATGATAGGATCGTTGGTGATGACGATGGTGATGATTTCCCCCTCCCGGAGGGAAGTTTCCCTGGCAGAACAGCTCTGCCGGAGCCCTAGATTGGTTCCGCCAAGGTTCCGCCTCATGGCGGCGGAGTTTCTTCCCAAAAGCTTCCTTATGATTTTTATCTCGACGAAATACCTCATATAGCATAACTTGGGCATCGGAGGGCCACCAGATGGCTCACGAGGTAGGGGGGCGCGCCCAGGGGGGTCGGGCGTGCTCCCACCCTCGTGGCAAGGGTGTGGCCCCCTTTGGAACTTTCTCCGCTCAGTATTTTTTATTAATTCCAACAATGACTTTCGTGAAGTTTCAGGACTTTCGGAGCTGTGCAGAATAGGTCTGTAATATTTGCTCCTTTTCCAGCCCAGAATCCCAGCTGCCGGCATTCTCCCTCTTCATATAAACCATGTAAAATAAGAGAGAATAGGCATAAGTATTGTGACATAATGTGTAATAACATGCCATAATGCAATAAATATTGATATGAAAGCATGATGCAAAATGGACGTATCAACTCCCCCAAGCTTAGACCTCACTTGTCCTCAAGCGAAAGCCGAAATCGAAAAATATGTCCACATGTTTAGAGATAGAGGTGTCGATAAAAATATAATACGGACATGAGGGCATCATGATCATTCTTAGAACAGCAGCATATATATGTCATATGATCTCTTATGCTAAAGTAACAATTCAATCACAATTTCAAGTATGAATCATAAACTTCATTGAAAGCTAACAAACTCTAATCTCAGTCATTGAGGCAATTGCAATTTATCATAACATAGGAAAGAGTCAATATAAGAGCTTTTTAGCAAGTCCACATACTCAACTATCATTTAGTCTTTCACAATTGCTAACACTCGAGCAATATTTATGGGTATGGAGTTTTAATCAGACGCAGAGAAAGATAGGGGCTTATAGTTTTGCCTCCCAACGTTTTACCTCAAGGGTAATGTCAACAATAATAGCTCATGCAGACTCACATCCAATTAGCTATATGTATCTGGATCTTTCCAACACATTGTGCTTGCCAAAAGATAAAATGTAAAAAGGAAAGGTGAAGATCACCATGACTCTTATATAAGGTAGAAGATAAAAGTAAAAGATAGGCCCTTCACAGAGGGAAGTAGAGGTTGTCAGGCGCTTTTGTGGTTGGATGCACAAAATCTTAATGTAAAAGAACGTCACTTTATATTGCCACTTGTGATATGGACCTTTATTATGCAGTCCGTCGCTTTTATTTCTTCCATATCACAAGATCGTATAAAGCTTATTTTCTCCACATTAATAAGTCATACATATTTAGAAGGCAATTTTTATTCCATGCACCGATGACAACTTACTTGAAGGATCTTACTCAATCCATAGGTAGGTATGGTGGACTCTCATGGCAAAATTGTGTTTAAGGATATTTGGAAGCACAAGTAGTATCTCTACTTAGTGCAAAGAAATTGGCTAGCATGAGAGGGAAAGGCAAGCTCATCATGTTGGATGATCCATGACAATATAATTTATCTCAAATGTAAGAAAACATAACCCATTACGTTGTCTTCCTTGTCCAACATCAACTCTTTAGCATATCATACTTTAATGAGTGCTCACAATCATAAAAGATGTCCAAGATAGTATATTGATATGTGAAGACCTCTTTTTCTTTATTACTTCCTAATAATTGCAACGATGACCAAAACTATGTTTCTCAACTCTCAACAACTTCTATTCATCGCACTCTTTATATGTGAGCTCATTACTCTCCATAAGATCCATATGATCTCTTTATTTCTTTTTATTTCTTCTCTTTTATTTTATTCCCTCAAGATCATAGCAAGGTAATCAAGCCCTTGACTCAACACTAATCTTTATTATATATAGCTCATGGACTCGATTACATAGAAGGATCATAAAGCAAAACTCACAACTAGATCATACTAAAACTTTATTCTACTAGATCAAGATATTATCATAAGGATCATATCTAAGAAAAATGGTAAAGATAAAAGTGATGGTGATACGATACTGGATCAACAATGGCTAATGTGAAAGAGTTGATCAATTTATGCATAATGGGGGGAGGGAGAGTTCATTGAGAGAACAACACTCCCCCTATGTCCATGCCTACATCTAACCAAGATAACAAGTTGAGTATGGTGGGGTGTGCACGGGTTCAAGCAACATCGCTCGAATCAATGATATTTAGCTCATCCTTAACTCACGAAATCTTTCTTCATCCAAGGGTTTCGTGAAGATGTCTGCAAGCTTATCAAGAGTGTTGACATAGTTGAGCTCGATCTCGCCTCGCCTAATATGATCTCGGATGAAGTGATACTGGATCTCAATATGCTTCTTCTTGAAGTGTTGCACCGGGTTGAGAGAAATCTTGATTGCACTTTCATTGTCACACCAAAGAGGCACTTTGTCACAAATGACACCGTAATCCTTTAAAGTTTGCCTCATCCATAAGAGTTGTGCACAACAACTATCGACCGCCACATACTCCGCTTCGGTGGATGAGAGAGACACACAACTTTGCTTCTTGGAAGACCAACTCACCATAGAGCAACCGAGAAATTGGCACCCTCCGGAAGTGGACTTCCTATCCACTTTTCTCCCGCCCAATCCGAGTCCGAATAACCTACAAGCTTGAAGTTTGCTCCTCTTGGGTACCATAGGCCAAAGTTTGGGGTTTGAGCCAAATATCAAAAGATTCACTTGACCGCCACGAAGTGACTTTCCTTAGGTGCGGCTTGAAACCGTGCACAAATTCCCACACTCAACATGATATCCGGTCTAGATGCACAAAGGTAAAGTAGAGAGCCAATCATGGAGCGATATACCTTTTGATCCACCGCTTTACCATTGGGATCTATGTCAAGTTGGCATTTGACGGGCATAGGAGTGGACGCCGGCTTGACATCACTTAGCTTGAATCTCTTGAGCATGTCTTGTGTGTATTTGGCTTGGTTGATGAAGGTTCCTTCTCTTCTTTGCTTCACTTCGAACCCAATAAAGAACTTCAACTCTCCCATGGGAGACACCTCGAACTTTGAGGTCATGAGAGCAGCAAATTCCTCATTGAAAGCTTTGTTAGGGGAACCAAAGATAATATCATCAACATATAATTGGCACACAAACAACTCCCCTTTGACCTTCTTAGTAAAAAGAGTGCGGTCAATTAGCCCAACTTCAAAACCATGGTCTTGTAACAACTCGTTAAGGTGGTCATACCACGCACGTGGGGCTTGTTTAATGCCATAGAGTGCCTTATCGAGTTCATACACATGATCGGGAAAGTAGGGACCCTCGAACCCGGGGGGTTGCTTGACATAAACCAACTCATTAATGGGACCATTAAGAAAAGCACTCTTCACATCCATTTGTTGTAACTTAAAGTTATGATGAGAAGCATATGCAATCAACATGCGAATGGATTCAAGACGAGCAACGGGGGCAAAGGTTTCACCGTAGTCAATACCCTCGACTTGGGAGTAGCCTTGTGCTACCAACCGAGCCTTGTTGCGAATGATAATCCCATGAGAATCTTGCTTGTTCTTGAATATCCACTTGGTTCCAATGACATTGTGGTTCCCCGTTGGCCTTGGCACCAATCTCCACACCTTGTTGCCCTTGAAGTTGTTTAGTTCTTCATGCATGGCATTGAGCCAATCCGGATCTTCGAGCGCCTCATAGACCTTTTGGGGTTCAACACAAGAGACAAATGCATGATGCTCATAATAGTTTGCTAATTGTCTACGAGTGCTTACTCCCTTTCTTAAGCTTCCAAGCACATTTGTCATGAGATGATCCTTGGTGGAGAGCTTGGAAACAATCTTGGCGGCACGACGCTCCAATTCCTCCTCGGGGGTGAGACGAGGAGTGGTCACTTGATCATCTTGAGCGCCGTCTTGAGCTTGTTCTTGATCTTGAAGAAGCTCTTGATCTTGAACTTGCTCGGAGGAGAGAACATGACCTTGGGCATCACTTGATGTTACGACACCATATTGGGATTGACCTTGCCCTTGGCCATGTTCTTGAGGTTGAGGGCCTTCACTTTGTTCTTCGGAAGCGTGTGGGCCTTGGGTTGGTGATGGCTCCACAAGAGTGGAGCATTGTCCTTCTTTTTCGGCCACAAGGGGTTCCTCAATGGGTAGGATAAAACCAACACCCATTCTTCTTATCAAACTCCACAAGTTCCACTTTGCTCCACTTGGGAGTCGTTATTCTCATCAAACTCCATGTTACATGTCTCCTCAATAAGTCTCGTGGACTTATTGAGGACGCGGTAAGCATGGGAGTTTGTAGCATAACCAACAAATATGCCCTCATGAGCTCTAGCCTCAAATTTAGACAAACAAACACCTTTCTTAAGAATGAAACACTTACACCCGAACACCCGGAAGTACTTGAGGTTGGGCTCGTTCCCGGTGAGTATCTCATATGGAGTCTTGTTCAAGCCTTTGCGGAGGTAGAGCCGATTTGATGCATGACACGCGATGTTGATGGCTTCGGCCCAAAAGTTGTATGGAGACTTGAACTCCGCCATCATGGTCCTTGCCGCATCCATCAACGTCCGGTTCTTCCTCTCCGCTACACCATTTTGTTGAGGGGTGTATGGTGCGGAATATTGATGCTTGATCCCCTCATCACTAAGAAACTCATCCAAGGTGTAGTTCTTGAACTCGGTGCCGTTGTCACTTCTTATTGTCAAGATCTTTGCATTGTGTTGACGTTGAACCTCATTTGCAAAGTCAATGACGGTTAGTTGGGTCTCACTCTTCCTCTTGAAGAAATATACCCAAGTGTATCTTGAATAATCATCCACAATCACCAAGAAATACTTCCTACCCCCAAGACTATCAAAAGATGGAGGCCCAAAGAGATCCATGTGAAGGAGCTCCAAATGCCTCTTCGAGAAAATGATAGTCGTGGGAGGGTGAGCCTTTTCATGTAGCTTTCCTTCGATACAAGCACTACAAGCACGATCTTTGGCAAAACTAACATTTATTAGTCCACGGACATGGTCCCCCTTGATAAGACTTTGCAAAGATCTCATATTGACATGGGCTAGACGCTGATGCCAAAGCCATCCCACGTCAACTTTAGCCATTAGGCATGTCGCGGTCTTAGTGAGTCGCTCCGAAAAGTTAATCACATAGAGATCGTTTTCAACATGACCAACAAAGGCTACTTTAAGAGTCTTGCTCCACAAGAGGGCCATGGTATCAACATCAAAGAAGGTGGCAAAACTCATGAGTGCTAGTTGACGAACGGAAAGTAAATTGTATGCAAGGGACTCAACAAGCATGACCTTCTCGATCGTAAGATCATGAGAAATGGCAACCTTGCCGAGTCCCAATACCTTAGAGGACGAGGCGTCACCCCACTCGACATTGGTGGGCATGGATGGAATCTTTTGCACGTCCACCACCAAGTCCTTGTTTCCGGTCATATGATTAGTGGCTCCACTATCGAGCAACCATGATCCCCCACCGGAAGCAAACACCTACAAGAGATCAATGCTTGGTTTTAGGTACCCATTTTGTAATGGGTCCTTTGATGTTAGTAACAAGGGTCTTAGGAACCCAAATAGACCATTCAATGTACTCATAAGGAGACCCAACAAATTTGGCATAAACATGCCCATCACTAGCACGACACAACACATAAGAAGGGTTAAAGTCACCGGCTTTGTTGGGAAGGGAAGTATTGCCCTTCTTGGCATCATACCCCTCACGATGTTCTTCTCCTTATCCTTAGTAGCACCCTCTCCGTCCTTCACAAAGGTTTGCTTGAGAGGAGGAGGTCGTTTGGCCTTGTCATTCTTCTTCTTGTTCTTGGACTTGGGCATGTACCCTATCCCTTCCTTGGCCACAACTCCCTTTTGGTTGGTCAAAAGGTCGTTGAGGTTCTTCTCGCCTTGTATGCAAGACACAAGACCTTTCTCAAGTTGCTCCTTTAACTTAGCGTTCTCCTCAACAAGATGCACATGCTCACAACATGGGTTAGTAGCATTTGCATTATCAATTAACATCATACGAGGAAAAGTGGCTTTCTCCTTGGTTAGCTTTACTTGAAGTTGATCATGAGACTCTTTGAGGCTAGCATGATCACCCCTCAAGGCCTTGTGATCCTTGTCAAGTAGGTCAAACTCCTCTTTGAGTCTAGCAAGATCAACCCCAAGCTTGACCTTCTTGGAGTTTAGCACACGAGAAACAACAAGAGCATGATCAAAATCTTTCTTTAACTTAGCATGATCAACGTTGTGTGACTCCTCAAGAGCCAAACGAAGACCACGCTCTTCCTCAAGAGCATTGGAAAGATCCAAAATCTCATCGGCATATTCACGACTATGCCCCTCCATCTTGGAGATAGTATCTTCGTGAGCCTCGATCATGTCATTGGCTTCACCAAGTTGTTCCAAGAGAGCAACGAAATTCTTCTTGGATTTACCCTTGAGTTTACCCATAAAGGACTCAAACTCATTTTCCTCCACACTAGATCCCTCATAATCATCATTGCAATCCGCCAAGGAAGGATTATTAATGATGGTAGTTTTGATGTTGGGGGTTACCTTGTTGGTCGCTTTAGCCATGAGGCACTCGGCGGTGATGTTCTCATTGGGTGAGTCGAAGAGAGACACTCGTGGAGTTGTTGCAATGGCAACGGAGGCCATGGCAACCGACTCACCATCTTCATCATCATCATCATCCTCATGGTACTCTTCTTGAACCACCAACGCCTTGTGTGGGGTCTTCTTGGTGAAGTTGCTCTTGTTTGGGAAAGACTTGGCTTTATCCTTTCGGATGAGCTTGCCACCATTGTCTTCCCTCTTCTCATACGGGCACTCCGCACCAAAATGGCTCACATTGCCACAATTATAGCAAGTCCTCACACGTTGCTTGGTCTTCGTGCCACTTGAGATGTTCTTGTTGAAGTTTGTCCTTGGGTTTTTCTTGCTCCAAAATTGCCTTGAAGCAAGTGCCATGTGTTCATGATAGGCATACTTTGTATCTTCGGGGTTGCTTTCCTCTTCTTCCTCTTCTTCTTCTTCTTCTTCAACACAAACCTTGGCCTTCAATGCAAGGTTGGGCTTCTTTGCCCTTTAAGAGCGAAGCACCGCATTATCGGTGGTCTTGTCCAAGATTCTCATAGCCACAAACTCATCCAACACTTCACTTGAGGACAAGGTGTGGAAGTCCGGCCTTTGACGAATGACGGAGGACATAGCCTTGTGGTAAGGCATCATTTCCTTGAGGAATTTGCGCTTGATCCAATTGTCATCCATGTCCTTGCTCCCATGTTTTCGGAGTGAAACCACGAGTTTTGTTACTCTTCGATAAAGCTCACGAGGTTCTTCATCTTCCTTCATAGAAAACTCATCGGCTTCATCTTGCACCACTTCATAGTTAGAGCGTTGAATGCTTGCGCTTCCCCGGTAGAGAGAAACAACTTGGTGCCATGCATCTTTGGCTATGGCGTAGGGCCGGAGGTGAGGAAGATCTTCGGGTGGAATTGCATCTTGGATGATGAAGAGAGCATTCTCATTGAATTGATTATCCGTGGCTTCTCTTGGAGTAAAGTTGCTTTGGTCAAGTGGATAGAAACCTTCTTCAATGATTCTCCAAATATTAGTATCACATGATTTAGATGACGCTTAAACCGATAGACCCAAGAATCAAAGTCCTCATTTTTCACAATCTTAGGGGGAGGACCGGCATGATTCAAATGAGTAGAGGGAATCGGTCCACCATACAAAAGTGGAGGTTCCACATGGGCAAAGGTGCCGGTGCCATTCTTACCACTAGACGAAGGAGCTTTTTCACTAATAGCATCCCCCTTGTCAGAGTTAGCACCCGTCACCTTGTTAATGGGATCACCCACTTTCAAAGGTGCGGTGGATAGTTTAAGCCCTTCTACGAATTTATTAAACATGCTTTCAACCTCGGTCGTCATGGAGGTTTTCAATGTTTCCAAGGCCACATTGAATGCCTCACGAGAGACCGCGGTTTCCCCATCACCGATAGACGAGATAGGATTCACACCGGAGTGCTCCTCCACACCGTCTACGGTATCAACCATACTCTTTGGACGGTAAAGTCCTTAGTAAAGAGACGAGGCTCTGATACCAATTGAAAGGATCGATATAGTTGACTAGAGGGGGGTGAATAGGCAACTAACAATTTTTAGCTTTTCTTTACCAAATTAAACTTTGCATCAAAGTAGGTTATCTAGATATGCAACTAGGTGGGCAACCTATATGATGCAACAACAATAAGCACCCAAGCAAGCAAGGTATATAACACAAATAAGCTTGCACAAGTAAAGGGACGAGATAACCAAGAGTGGAGCCGGTGAAGATGAGGATGTGTTACCGAAGTTCCTTCCTTTTGAGGGGACGTACGTCTCCGTTGGAGTGGTGTGGAGGCACAATGCTCCCCAAGAAGCCACTAGGGCCACCGTATTCTCCTCACGCCCTCACACAATGCGAGATGTCATGATTCCACTATTGGTGCCCTTGGAGGCGGCACCCGGACCTTTACAAACAAGGTTGGGGCTCTCTCCACAACTTAATTGGAGGCTCCCAACGAAACCGCGGAGCTTCACCACAATGGAATGTGGCTCCGAGGTTACCTCAACCGTCTAGGGTGCTCAAACACCCAAGGGTAACAAAATCCACACAAGGAAGTATGGGGGAAGCAAATATCCTTTGGTGGAAGTGTAGATCTAGGTCTCCTCCTTCAATCCCTAACAAATCAACAAGCTTGAGTGGCTAGAGAGAGAGATCGGGCAAGAGAGTTTGAGTAGCATTAATGGTGGAGTGAGAGAGGTCAAAGGTGGGTATGGTAGGTGGAAGAAGCACCCTTATATAGCAACCCTAGAAATCCAACCATTACTGCATTTTCAGCACTGCAACGGTACAACCGCTCCTTGTCCCGGTACAACTGGGACTCACAGTTTACGTACAGAACCCTACCAGGCGGTACAACCAGGCGACCAGGCAGTAGTACCGGTTTAGGAGAACAACCAGACCAACCGCCCAACCACCGCTCAACCACCACATAGAAACAGAAGGGAGTCACCCCTGCGTGCGGTAGTCGAGCGGTACAAGGCCGGTGGAGCCGCTTGGCCTTGAGCGCTCGGGCGGCTAAGTCCTGAGCGGTAGAACCACTCCGGACACTGGTGGTACCGGTACAACCGGACCGATCGGGCCACCACCACCCGAGTACCGCATCAAAACAGAAGCCTGACCGGTACTTGGGCGGTGCCTGGCCAGAATAATCGCCCTAGTTTTTGCTGAGCATGTTGGCGGTACCACCGCCCGGAAGCAGCGGTACAACCGCTCGATCAAAACTGGTAAGCGCCAAGAACCAGCGGTACAACCGCTCCAGAGAGCGGTACAACCGCTGGGAACCCACAGTAAGCAGTAGGATAACAAAGGGAAGAGCTCTCTCTCTCACAGTTTTAGGAAGGCAAGTGAGGGGTGAGGTAAGTGTATGTGAAATGATTCCCCCCAACACTTTCCAATGTGGATTCCCTCTTGATAGTACGGGTTCCCTACGACCAAAAGAGATAAAACGCGTAGAAACCACCGTCTTCGATCTTTTTCTTTCAGAGAGAATAGCTAACCGAAGAAGGCCTAAATACCGAACCCTGAAACACTTAGCACAAGATTAGACCAACAAAGGGCTGTCATCATCATCCAAAACACAAAGTAGGGAAATGCCCATACATTTTCTGGATAGCATAAAAGGATACTTGAATAAAAGTTTTTCAATGAAAGACCTCGGTGAAGCTGCTTATATATTGGGCATCAAGATCTATAGAGATAGATCAAGATGCTTAATTGGACTTTCACAAAGCACATACCTTGATAAAGTTTTGAAGAAGTTCAAAATGGATCAAGAAAATAAAGGGTTCTTGCCTGTGTTACCAGATGTGAAGTTGAGTAAGACTCGATTCCCGACCAATGCAGAAGATAAAGAGAAAATGAAAAATGTTCCCTATGCTTCAGCCATAGGCTCTATCATGTATGCCATGCTGTGTACCAGACCTGATGTGTGCCTTGCTATTAGTTTAGCGGGGAGGTACCAAAGTAATCCAGGAGTGGATCACTGGACATCGGTCAAGAACATCCAAAAATACCTGAAAAGGACTAAGGATATGTTTCTCGTTTATGGAGGTGACAAAGATCTCATCGTAAATGGTTACGTCGATGCAAGCTTTGACACTGATTCGAACGATTCTAAATCGCAAACCGGATACGTGTTTATATTGAATGGTGGAGCTGTCAGTTGGAGCATTTCTAAACAAAGCGTCATGGCGGGATCTACGTGTGAAGCAGAGTACATAGCTACTTCGGAAGCAACAAATGAAGGAGTCTGGATGAGGGAGTTCATATCCGATCTAGGTGTCATACCTAGTGCATCGGGTCCAATGAAATTCTTTTGTGACAATACTAGTGCAATTTCCTTGGTAAAGGAATCCAGATTTCACAAGAGAACCAAACACATCAAGAGACGCTTCAATTCCATCTGCGATCAAGTCCAGGTGGGAGACATAGAGATTTGCAAGATACATACAGATCTGAATGTTGCAGACCCGTTGACTAAGCCTCTCTCACGAGCAAAACATGATCAACACCTAGGCTCCATGGGTGTTAGAATCATTATTGTGTAATCTAGATTATTGACTCTAGTGCAAGTGGGAGACTGAAGGAAATATGCCCTAGAGGCAATAATAAAGTTACTATTTATTTCCTTATTTCATGATAAATGTTTATTATTCATGCTAGAATTGTATTAACCGGAAACATAATACATGTGTGAATACATAGACAAACAGAGTGTCACTAGTATGCCTCTACTTGACTAGCTCATTAATCAAAGATGGTTATGTTTCCTAACCATAGACATGAGTTGTCATTTGATAAACGGGATCACATCATTAGGAGAATGATGTGATTGACTTGACCCATTCCGTTAGCTTAGCACTTGATCATTTCAGTTTACTGTTATTGCTTTCTTCATGACTTATACTTGTTCCTATGACTATGAGATTATGCAACTCCTGATTACTGGAGGAACACTTTGTGTGCTACCAAATGTCGCAACGTAACTGGGTGATTATAAAGGTGCTCTACAGGTGTCTCCGATGGTACTTGTTGAGTTGTCATAAATCGAGACTAGGATTTGTCACTCCGATTGTCGGAGAGGTATCTCTGGCCCCTCTCAGTAATGCACATCACTATAAGCCTTGCAAGCAATGCAACTAATGAGTTAGTTGCGGGATAGTGCATTACGGAACGAGTAAAGAGACTTACCGATAACAAGATTGAACTAGGTATTGAGATACCGACGATCGAATCTCGGGCAAGTAACATACCGATGGCAAAGGGAACAACGTTTGTTGTTATGCGGTTTGACCGATAAAGATCTTCGTACAATATGTAGGAACCAATATGAACATCCAGGTTCCGCTATTGGTTATTGACCGAAGACGTGTCTCGGTCATGTCCACATAGTTCTCGAACCTGTAGGGTCCGCACGCTTAATGTTCGGTGACGATCGGTATTATGAGTTTATGTGATTTGATGTACCGAAGGTAGTTCGGAGTCCCGGATGAGATCGGGGACATGACAAGGAGTCTCGAAACGGTCGAGGCATAAAGATCGATATATTGGACGACTATATTCGGACATCGGAAAGGTTCCGAGTGATTCGTGTATTTTTTGGAGTACCAGGGAGTTACGAGAATACGGGGAAGAAGTATTGGGCCTCATGGGCCAAGTGGTGGAAGGGAGGAGGCAGGGCGCGCGCCCTCCTAGCCCAAACCGAATTGTACTAGGGGGCCGGCCCCCCTTTCCTCCTTTCCTCCCTCTCCTTCCTTCTCCCCTTCCCCCTTCCTTTCATCCTCCTAGTAGGGGTAGGAAAGGGGAGCCCTACTCCTACTAGTAGGGCTGTAATTCGAGCCGAGTCGAGCCAGCTCGGCTCGACTCACTAGAGCTTGTTTTGTTAATGAGCTAGCTCAACTCGACTTGTTATTATAACGAGCTCAAATCCAAGATTGGCTCGACTCGTATAACTCGCGAGCTGACTCGTTTAGCTTGTTAATCTCGTTAAAGATATGAACATAAAACCCTCAAATATTATAAAAATGATTATGTATATATTAAACATATATATCACTAACAATAGTAATTTCCTTGTAACACATGAGTCTCCTAGGCGGTTGGGCCTTCAATGGCTAGGCCTTGTGTTGTGCGCCTAGGACATAGGGTGCTGAGTGGCTGATCTTTTTTTTGTATTGGGAGTGGTTTATCTTTTGTACCGAGCCTGACAAGTTACACGGGTACTCGTGAGATTGGCTCGTTTAACTTGGTATATAAACGATCTTAAACTAAAGCTTGGCTTGACTCGTTATTCTTCGAGTTCGAGTCGATTCGAGCCGAGTCGCGAGCTACTCGTTTAGCTCACGATCTTCGAGCTTTTTTCCAGCCCTACCTACTAGGAGGAGGACTCCTCCTCCTGGCGCGCCCTAGGAGGACCGACCGGCCTCCCCCTTGCTCCTTTATATATGGGGGCAGGGGGCACCCTAGGACACACAAGTTGATCATTGATCCCTTAGCCGTGTGCGGTGCCCCCTCCACCATAATCCACCTCGATCATATCGTAGCGGTGCTTAGGTAAAGCCCTGCGTCGGTAGCAACATCATCACCGTCATCACGCCATCGTGCTGACAGAACTCCCCGTGAAGCTCTGCTGGATCGGAGTTCATGGGACATCATCGAGCTGAACGTGTGCTGAACTCGGAGGTGCCGTGCGTTCGGTACTTGGATCGGTCGGATCATGAAGATGTTCAACTACATCAACTGCGTTCTCATAATGCTTCCGCTTACGGTCTACGAGGGTACGTGGACGATACTCTTCCCTCTCGTTGCTATGCATCACCATGATCTTGCATGTGCGTAGGAGATTTTTTTGAAATTACTATGTTCCCCAATAGTTTAATGGGCTTTAATATGCTCCTTTATATTATTTTTGGGACTAACCTATTAACTGGAGGACTAGTGCCAGTTTCTGTTTTTTTGCCTATTTTAGAGTTTCGCAGAAAAGGAATACCAAACGGAATCCAAACGGAATGAAACCTTCACGATGATCTTTCTTGGACCGAAAGCAAACCAGGAGACTTGGAGTGGAAGTCTGAAACTTCGTGAGGAAGCCACAAGGCAGGAGGGCGCGCCCAGGGGGGTAGGCACACCCCACCCTCGTGGGCCCCATGTAGCTCCACCGATGTACTTCTTTCACATATATATATACTCTTATACCCTAGATTGATCGCAAAGAGCCATGAAAACACTTTTCCACCGCCCAACCTTCTGTACCCATGAGATCCCATCTTGGGGCCTTTTCCGGCAATCTGCCGGAGGGGGAATCGATCACGGAGGGCTTCTACATCAACACCATAGCCTCTCCGATGAAGTGTGAGTAGTTTACCACAGACCTTCGGGTCCATAGTTATTAGCTACATGGCTTCTTCTCTCTCTTTGATTCTCAATACAAAGTTCTCCTCGATGTTCTTGGAGATATATTTGATGTAATACTCTTTTGCGATGTGTTTGCCGAGATCCGATGAATTGTGTGTTTATGGACAAGGTTATCTATGAATATTATTTGGTTCTTCTCTGAATTCTTATATGCATGATTTGATATCTTTGCAAGTCTCTTCGAATTATCGGTTTAGTTTGGCCTACTAGATTGATCTTTCTTGCAATGGGAGACGTGCTTAGCTTTGGGTTCAATCTTCGATGTCCTTTCCCAGTGGCAGTAGGGGCAGCAAGGCACATATTTTATTGTTGCCATCGAGGATAAAAATATGGGGTTTATATCATATTGCTTGAGTTTATCCATCTACATCATGTCATCTTGCTTAATGCATTACTCTATTCTTATGAACTTAATACTCTAGATGCATGCTGGATATCGGTCGATGTGTGGAGTTATATTAGTATATGCAGAATCGTTTTGATCTACTTGACACGGACGTGATGCCTATATTCATGATCATTGCCTAGATATTCTCATAACTATGCACTTTTCTATCAATTGCTCGGCAGTAATTTGTTCACCCATCGTAATACATGCTATCTTGAGAGAAGCCACTAGTGAAACCTATGGCCCTCGGGTCTCTTTCTTATTATATTGCATCTCTTTTATTTACATCGCATCTCGTTTACTATTTTGCAATCTTTACTTTCCAATCTACACAACAAAAGTACCACAAATATTTACTTTACTATCTTTATCAGATCTCACTTTTGCGAGTGATCGTGAAGGGATTGACAACCCCTTTATCACGTTGGTTGCAAGGTTCTTGATTGTTTGTGTAGGTACTAGGTGACTTGTGCGTTGTCTCCTACTGGATTGATACCTTGGTTCTCAAAACTGAGGGAAATACTTATGCTACTTTGCTGCATCACCCTTTCCTCTTCAAGGGAAAACAAACGCATGCTCAAGAGGTAGCAGCCAGCACGCCGGTCTACATCCTAAGCGCGAGGGGTCTTGGGCCCATCGCCCTTTGCACTCCTGCACGTTGCGCACGTGCCCGGTGAGCAGACCTAGCTTCCCCCTTAAAAAGGCAGGTTCTTACGCAGTCAAACCCAACGTGCGCCGCTCCATTGCTGATGTCTGAAGAGCTTTCGGCTGATACATATGACGCAGAGTGCCCATACTTATTCCCGCATGGTGGTTAGTGCGAAAAAGGCCAGAGGCCTACTCAGATCAAATATCCAAATCGTTAGTGACTTGGTAGCGTGCGATAACGATCAATGATCCACGATATGTGGTCCCGTCACCCCATCTCACAGACTTGCGGCAACTTCTAAGGATGCCCGGCCGCACCACGTGGAAAACTTACGAGTATCCTCAAGATCAACCCGACTTCACATCACTCGCGGGTACACCTCAGGGCTGACCCGATGTCATCATGGTTCTGCGGTAAGTCAAAGTAACCATGTGTCCAAAACAGTAAGGGGGGAACCTGAGGAATCACCCTCGATGGATTCCCACTCGATGTAACTGTCAAGGTGGACTTGGAGGAATCACCCTCGTTGGCCACACTTGAGGGGTTGCACGACAGAGTCATTATCGGGAGTGGTGAAGGAGGAATCACCCTCGATAACCATGACCGAATAATTACACTATAGGGTTAACATCAGAATGCTGATGAGGTATCACCCTCGGCACTTGATAGTAACTCTGCAAAGTCGTACAACTAAGGGGGGTGATGTGCGGTGTCGGGGCCTGGACGTCGATCACGTTGATCGAGTCATCGGACATAAAGCAGGGGCAACTAGGACAAGGTGGGGGTCACAGATGGATCTCTAACCAACCTATACTAAGAAGTTTAGTATAAGCAAGTAAGGTATGAAAGCAGGTAACAGAAACAGGCTATGCATCAGAGTAGGATCATACAAAAATAGTAGCAGTTCTAATGCAAGCATGAGAGGGAAAGAAATGGGTGATATCGGAATGCTCAAGGGGGGTTTGCTTGCCTGGAAGCTCTCCTGATGATGACCTGCAAGTATAGGGGATCAATTGTAGCTCTTTTCAATAAGTAAGAGTGTCAAACCCAACGAGGAGCAGAAGGAAATGACAAGTAGTTTTCAGTAAGGTAATGTCTGCAAGTGCTGAAATTGTAAGTAGCAGAGTAGTTTTATAGCAACATAATTTGTAACGATCAAGTAACGATAGTAGTAACAAAAGTGCAGCAAGGTATCCCAATCCTTTTGAGGCAAAGGAAAGGCCAAAAGGTCTCTTATGATAAGCAAAGCGTTCTTGAGGGTGCACGGGAATTTCATCTAGTCACTTTCATCATGTTGGTTTAATTTGTATTTGCTACTTTGATAATTTGATATGTGGGTGGACCGGTGCTTAGGTTCTGTTCTTACTTGAACAAACCTCCTACTTATGATTAACCCTCCCGCAAGCATCCGCAACTACGGGAAAAGTATTAAGAATAAATTCTAACCATAGCATTAAACTTTTGGATCCAATCGGTCCCTTACGGAATAGTGTATAAACTTGGGTTTAAGTTTATGTCACTCTCGCAACCCATCATCTAATTGCTACTCCACAATGCATTCCCTTAGGCCCAAATATGGTAAAGTGTCATGTAATCGACGTTCACATGACACCACTAAGGGAATCACAACATACATACTATCAAAATATCGAACACATATCAAATTCACATGATTACTTGCAACATGATTTCTCCCGTAACCTCAAGAACAAAGGTAACTACTAAAAAATGATAAACATGCTCATGATCATAGGAGTATTAAATAGCATATTGCATCTGAACATATAATCTTCCACCAAATAAACCATATAGTAATCAACTACAAGATGTAATCAACACTACTAGTCACCCACAAGCATGAATCTATAGTTCCGGTAACAAGACTGAACACAAGAGATGAAATAGGGTTTGAGAGGAGATGGTGTTGCTGAAGATGTTGATGGAGATTGCCCTCCCTAAGATGGGAGAGTTGTTGATGATGATGATGACGATGATTTCCCCCTTCGGGAGGGAAGTTCCCTTGGCGGAATCGCTCTGCCGGAGGGCGAAAGTGCTCCTGCCCAAGTTCCCCCTCGAGACGGCGGCGCTCCATCCCAAAAGTCCTCTCCTTATTTTTTTCTAGGTCAAAATGACTTATATACCAAAAGATGGGCACCGAAGGTGGGCCGAGGAGGGCACAACCCACCTGGGCGCGCCTGGGCTCCCTGGCGCGCCCAGGTGGGTTGTGCCCACTTGGTGGGCCCCCTATGGTAGTTATTTGCTCCAATAATTCTTAAATAATCCATAAAAATCTCCGTGAAGTTTCAACTTGTTTGGAGTTGTGCAGAATTGGTGGCCTGACGTAGCTTTTCCAGGTCCAAATTTCGAGCTGCCAGAATTCTCCCTCTTGGTGTGCACCTTGCAAATTATGAGAGAGAAGGCATTAGAATTACTCCAAAGAGCATTATTATGGATAAAAACATTGTAAATAACAGTAAGAAAACATGATGCAAAATGGACGTATCAACTCCCCCAGGCTTAGACCTCACTTGTCCTCAAGCGAAAACCAAAATTGAAAAACATGTCCACATGCTTTGAGAGAGAGGTGTCGATAAAAACAAAATACATACATAGAAGCATCATGTTGATTATTATAACAATAAAAAATTAAACATAGGACTTTTATCATCGAACTTTTATCATATACTTCTCATGAATAAGAAATAGTTCATCACACAATCGAAGTATAAAGCAAAAACTCTATTAGAAACCAACAAACTATGTTCTCAGTCAATTTTGCAACTACAATTCATCATCTTTTCAGGAAGGGTCACGTGTCGGAGCCTTTAGGCAAGTCCACATACTCAACCATCATATAGTCTTCTATGATTGGTAACACTCACTGCGTACCCATGAGCAAAACGTTTCAACCGGACACATAGAAAGATAGGGGCTTATCGTTTCGCCTCCCAACATACTCACCTCAAGGGTGATGTCAACAATAATAACTCATGCCACCCATATTCAACTGACATATGTGCCTAGATCTTTCCTCACCACATGATGCTTGCCAAAGGAGAAAAATAAAAGGAATAGAGAAAAAACTTTGACTCTTGCATAAAAGTAAATACATAAAAGTAAAAGATAGGCCCTTCGCAGAGGGAAGCAGATGCTGCCATGCGCTTATTTCTTTGTATGCTCAACCCCTTAGTGCGAAAGAACATCATGTTACATTGCCCCTTGTGATAGCGACCTTTATTATGCAGTTTGTCACTTTTATTCTTCACCATCACAAGTTCGTGCAATGCTCAATTTTCTCTTACACTAAATGATCTCACACTTTTAGAAGCAATTTTTATGCCTTTTTGCACCGATGACAACTTACTTGAGGGATCTTGCTCAATCCCTAGGTAGGTATGGTGGACAGTTGAAAATAAGATTTGGGCTTAAGGGTTTTTGGATGCACAAGTAGTATCTCTACTTAGTGTAGAATTTTTGGCTACCAAAGATAGGGGGTAAGCACAACATGTTAAAGGATCTATGACAATATGACTTCTATGTGAATATGGACAAACATAATTCATTAAGTTGTCTTCCTTGTCCAACGTCAACAATTTTGGCATGTAATATTTTGATGAGGGCTCACAATCACAAAATATTCCTAGGATATTATATTTATATGTGAATCTTCTCTTCCCTTATTAATTCTTTCATGAGTTGCATCATTGACTAATGATATGTTTGTCAATCTCTAATAAAATTTTCTACTTATACTTTTCCTTATGTGGTGCCATCACCTACCATAGGATTAGTATATAATATTTTCTTTACTTGTTTACTTTCTTTTATTCATTTCCTTTCCTGTTTATTTTCTTTTATTTCAACATGAAAGTAAAGAAAGCAAAAACTCACACTAAACTTTATTATATAACTTGCACATGGTTACAAGGATAGATCACTAAGCAAACTCTCAAAGAAGAAAGGATCAAACTAAACTTTTATTCATCTAAAACAAAAGGATCAAACTAAAATAAGTAAAAGCAAAAAGGTAGTGGGATGATACGATACCGGGGCACCTCCCCCAAGCTTGACAAAAGCCAAGGGGAGTGCCCATACCCGATACTCAGTTCTCTTTTGGTGGTGAAGAAGGTGATGTTGGTGACGAAGTAGAGATCTTGTCCTTGGATTTCCATGGCAGTGGTCCACCATCATAAGAGGAGGAGTGAGTCTCACGAGTCCTGCAGCTAGCAGCCAAACTCATACCTTTAAACCTCGCCTCATATTCAAAACCTTGGTTTTGAAGATCATATATCTGGCTTTGGAGAAAGTTGATTTGCTCGTTGAGGGTGAAGATGATGTCCTTCATGGGCTTGCCATCCACCTTGAGATCATGGGAAAGGTCCGTGATCATAAGGTGATTGGCATTGAGCCCACGCTCCACCATCCCCTTGCACTGAAAGACGTCTTGCTCCATAGCTTCAAGCCTGGCCTCCACGGTGATACGTCCATTTTGCATCATGCTTTTATATCAATATTTATTGCATTATGAGCAGTTATTATACATTATGTCACAATACCTATGCCTATTCTCTCTTATTTTACAAGGTTCACATGAAGAGGGGGAATGCCGGCAGCTGTAATTCTGGGCTGGAAAAGGAGCAAATATTACAAACCTATTCACAAGTGGCAATATAAAGTGATGTTCTTTCGCATTAATATATTGTTCATCCAACCATAAAAGCGCATGACAACCTCTGCTTCCCTCTGCGAAGGGCCTATCTTTTATTCTTGTCCTATACTTCATGTAAAGAGTCATGGTGATATTCACCTTTCCTTTTTACATTTTATCCTTTCGCAAGCACAATGTGTTGGACATATCCTGATATATATAGCTAATTGGATGTGAGTTTTCAAGAACTATTATTGTTGACCTTACCCTCGAGGTAAAACGGTGGCAGGCAAAACTATAATCCCCTATCTTTCTCTGTGTCCGATTAAAACTTCACACCCATAAATATTGCGTGAGTGTTAGCAATTATGAAAGACTAAATGATAGTTGAGTATGTGGACTTGCTGAAAAGCTCTTATATTGACTCTTTCCTATGTTATGATAAATTGCAATTGTCTCAATGACTGAGATTAGATTTTGTTGGTTCTCAATAAAGTTTATGATTCATACTTGAAATTGTGATTGAATATATATATATATATATATATATATATATATATATACATAAACACTATTCTGATCACAAGATGAACTTCCCGAGTAATGCGCCTGACCTTCCCCGAGTACTAGGTTGAACTTCAGCTAAAAGGTGTCCAAATGGGGCTTGCGATATACCGTTGGATAGCTATGGACATCAGTATCATGACCCAAGTTAATTTTTTGGCAAAATGTAAGCGGTTTAAGAGCAGTTTTGAAAACCATTTTTTCTTCATACAAAAAACGTGAATCGCATTTTTGATCGCATTTTTAAACCGTTTATCGGAATGAGACAAATAACATGGCGTTGGAAAGCTGCTGCAAAACCGCTCCTTCCACATGGTGAAAGTTTTCTCTAATTCCCTACGGTTAAAGAGTAATTCGGAAAATCATAAAATTTCATAAACCGAACACCCGAGTTCGTATTTTTGACGCCATTTCTAAACGACTAATCCAATTAAGGCAAATAATATGGCGTTGGAAATCTTATGAAAATGTGCTACTTTTTTTTATGTTAAAAGTGTTTTCTAATTTTGAATGGTTTACAAGTAATTTAAAAAACGGAACAAGTTTCACCGAGTTTGTATTTTCGAGCTAATTTTTTAACCGTACGTCCAAATGCAGCAAATGATATGGCGTTGGAAAGCTTGAAGAAATGCGAAACTTTTCTGTATTGTTTCTCCTAATTCATTACGGTTTTATGTCAGTTTTGAAAATGGTTAAAAATGTATTTTTGCCGTAATTTATACAAACTTTATCGGAATGGGGCAAATAATATACCACTGAAAAGCTACGGAAAATGCAAAACTTTTTCATGTTGATGGTTTTCTCTGAATCCTGGCCGTTTTCAAGTAATTTCGAAAATGGCGATATCATTCGTTTTGCCTTTATCGCGAAACAGATTCTTCGAAAATGCGCCGCGTGAAGAACCTGAACTTCTCGGCATGTCTACTTGAACTTCACTCTGTTTTTCACATGTTTTTTTTCTCGTAGCTTTCCATCCACTGCTCGTAGCTCTCCATCCACTCACGGAATTAAGCAAGTGATATACCAGTGGAAAGCTGCTGTAAACACGCAAATTTCCCGTGTTGATCATTTTTTCATACCCGCGACGATTTTGAAAGTTTTTCATCTGAAATTCATTCAGTGTAGTAGGTGAACTTCCTGCTGTTTTCACGTTGAACTTCTATGACGTATTTTCCTTTGTAATTTTCTCATCCGTTCGTCAGTGTTACACAAATGATATTTTTTTTGTACAAACCTCTCTCACAATAATTTTTTTAATTTTTTCCGACTGAGGACTTGAACTTACACAAATGATATTCCTGCTGTTTTGAAGTAAATTAGAAAATGACAAGATCATGATTTCTTCCTTCATCGTGAACGGAAACGCACTGCATGAAGTAGTTGAACTTCTCGAGCATGTCTGTTTGAACCTCACTCTGTTTTTGACGTGCTATTTTTTGCAGTGCGTGAAGTAGTTGAACTTCTCGGGCATGTCTGTTTGAACCTCAATCTGTTTTTGAACGTGCTGTTTTTTGCACTATGTGAAGTAGTTGAACTTCTGGGGCATGTCTGTTTGAACTTCACTCTGTTAGATTTTTTTTGTATTTTTCTTATATGAAATACACACCATGTAGTACGTGAACTTCTGGTTGTTATCACTCTGAACTTCCTCTCTGGTTTGAGAGAATTATTTAATGTATTTTGGACATCTAAATACATGGTGAACCTCTCTCACAACAATTTTTTGAACTTTTCCTCGTAGATCACTTGAACTTCTAGCAACCTTTTTTCGTTTATGAGTTGTTTTTAAAAGTGCAAAAAATGGCGTTGTGTTTTTTATTTTTTGAATAGGTAAATCCTAGGTTTTAATAAACTCCGAACTTCTCTGTTATTTCAATTTGAACTTCACCTTTTTATTTTTTTGAGTAAAGAATTGTATTCGGTTTTTATACGGAAAAAATTGAATATAGAAATACAAAGTGAACCTCTCTCGCAAGAATTTTTGAACTTCCCTGGACAGAGCACTTGAACTTCTTTCTACAAACCTTTTAACATTTTATTTTTCTATACTTTTATTCTCACATGAAATGCATTCCTTGCGGTACTTGAACTTTTCGTTGTTTTCACTATGAACTTCTGTCGCATTTTTTTTGTATATGTCAAACTACACGCAATTGAAGGTTGGACGTCATTTTTTGCCATTTTAAAACATGTAATTGGAGGTCGGATGTCCCATAATATAAATTCTGAACCGTGCACGGTGGTGCAGGCGAACTTCTTCCTCTAGATTCATCTATTTGTGAAAAATCCAAATTTTTTATATACATCGAACTTCACCATTTTTTAAATTTGAACTTCTTAATTCTATTTGTTAGTACTGGGGGAAATGCTTTTTTTATATGAACAATGATACCGCGTCGTTATTTTAATTTGAGTTTCTAGTTTTTATAGAATGGGGAAAATCAGTTTTTACACAATCTTTTTGAAATGCTCCTACTTTTAATTTGATCTTCTCTATTTTTTTACAAATGAGGAAAATCTGTTATAAAGATTTTTGAACTACTTTTTTAACTTCTTGCTCAAATTTTTTGAACATCCAAATTTGTCTTTTAGATATTAAAACTTCATTTTTTATGTTGACCTGCTTCGGTTTTTAAATTTGAACTTCTTATAGAATTTTATCATGACATTTTATGCATTTTTTTGCTTTTTGGTGAAATGGCCTAGGCGGTCCCTTTCTTCATTTGTTGATTTCTCTTCCGTACGTGGTACACGTGAACTTCGGAATTTCTGAAACATGAACTTCGCGCACTATGATTTTTTTTCATGAAACTCCATAGTTTTTATTCTTTGAATTCCATGATTTTTTGTTCACTTTTTTTGGTTTGAACTTTCGAAATCACACCTTTTTATACACATTTTCCCATGAATCCAACATGTGTAAAAACAATAGGAAAATTTGGGTCAATTCTCAAAAGCAATAGGACAAACATTTAGAGGGCACCCATAATAGTTTTTTTGTTCTATTTAGTGTACTACGCACAAGCACATGCACAGCACATCCACACAAAAATTTGGCTCACCTAAAATGAAAAAGACCGCATGAAGTTCTAGCAAATGTCTTTTTAGACTTTGCCTTTTTATTATTTTTCGTTATATGGAACACATGTCATGTAGTAGTTGAACCCCTGGTTGTTTGCACTTTGAACTTCTCTCTGCTTTTTCTACCCATAATCCTAAAACACTCAATGAAAATCTCAGTTTTTTTATAAATATCAAACTGCTCACTTTTTGTAATTTAGGCATATTGGTTTATTTTATTATAGTAACGGAAAAATCCTAGTTTTCTAATAAATATTGTACTGGTCCGTAATTTAAATATGAACTTCTAGAGCTTTTTTATTAGAAACGATGAAAATCATTTTTTATGATTTTTGTACTGCTCTATTTTTAAAATTGGCCATCTTGGGTTAACCTTTAGTAACGGAGAAAAATCCCTATGTAGTAATGAGTATTGAAACCGCTCCGTTATTTGTATTTGAACTTCTAGGTTTTTTAACAAGAAAATCCGCCTTCTAGGTTTGATTTTCCATTTAGTAATGAAAACTATCTCAGTAATTTGTAGTAAACAACGAATCACTCTGTTTTTTTATTTGGACGTGTAGGGTTTTTTTAGAAATGGGAAACATGCGTTTATTAAATTTGACTTAATCATAGGTTTATTATTTATGAGTGAAATTCATGAACATGTACTGGAGTAGGGAATCGTAACTGATAAAACATTTTTTCCTTCTAATTTACTGTTTTTTCTGTTGGTTTTGTGAAATGTCAATTTTTTGGTAGTAATAAATGAACTCTCGGTGCAATAAGAAATGAACTTCCACAATACAGAATGTTTTCTCATGTAAACCAAATCAAAAACACAATCAAGGAGAAAACTACTGTCAAATTATACACCCAAATCTCATTTTTTATGCGGCAACATCTCATCTTAACATAGGGCCAAACAATTATAGAGTGAACTTTTATATTGTTGTTGTTTGCCGAACTAATGTAGCATATAAACTGAGGAACTATCAAATACTTTTTACTCACTGAGGAATAGGCACAAAACATCCCATGGATCACAAATGATACCAATCTACAGTAACGGAACATGGTAATTCTTCCTCGATTTCCTGGTTAATTATAGAATCTTCAGAAGAGGAGCAGCTAATCTCGTCGTGCACCAGAAACCTATAGCAACACTAGCAAGGGGTAGCACCTAGCAAGAACACACCACGCACACACACAACACTTTGAACCATGCAAGATTAGAAAACTGAACTTCTATCATTTTAAATACAGTGAGCGTGTGAAAAACAGTACATTCATCCTTTCTAAATGTTTTGCAGGATTGTGTGCGGCCATTGCTGACTAGAAACATGGGGGAAAGAAAAGGGCTTGGGGATGGTGATGTGTGTCTGCTAACATCGAGGAAGAGGGACACACTATCTAGCCACAGAAGGCATAAATTAAAATAGCTTAACGAGCACAACGCTGTTGTTGTCGTAGCGACACTACAGTGTGAAATATCGTTGTTGCCAAACGGTCTGAACTTTTCATCCCTACCAGCTGAACTTTTCTCGAACATCAAGATGTAGTAGAAGAAGAAGGCCAACACTATCTAAAGACAACATTTTTTCTGAACTTCTTGTGCCAAAACGGTCTGAACTTTTCATCCCTTGTTCTTACTGAACTTCAACTCCACAATACACAGAACTTGGTTGGATTTAGCGAGTTGGTCGACAGGCGATGGATCGACGGGTCGGGGAAGCCCTTGCAGAAGGCAACTGCACTGCCGTGTGTCGGAACCGTCCTGGGGAACGACGCTCTGCGTCGGGGTATTGGGGACGGCTACATCACCGGCATGCGGGAGCTCATCATCCGCCATCGGTTGCATGTCACTGCAGAGGTGAGGGAAGGAATCGCCATGCGTCACCGGCAGCGTCGAGGGAGATGGCGAGGGGTGGCCAGGGCGGCGGCCGTCGCCGCGCAACGTCGCCACCAGGAGGCACATGCTGCCTGCGCCCAGTCGGGGGGGGGGGGAGCGCCGGTCGCCGGGGTGTGGATCGACTGGGTGCGCTGCGGTGCGTGGTGATGCGGGTGGGGGGCGTCGGCGCAAGGAGTGGCAGCGGTGGCGGCGCGATTTCGGGAGTGTGGCGGAGGTTGCCGGGCGGTGGCTGTGGCGGGGGTCCCCGGGGAGGGTGCGCGGCGACGGGGGTCTTTGGGTAGGGGGCGCGACGGCAGAGCTCTCCGGGGAGGCCGCCGGGCGGCATGGTGGTTCTGGGAGGGCGCGGAAGCGGCGTGGGGATCGGCGGAGGGTGCTCGGCGGCGAGGGATCCGGGGATGTGGGCGGTTGCGCGGGATCGGGGGATGTGGGCGGTTGCGGTGTGCAGTGCGTGAGATCGCGCACGGGACGGGGATTGGGGGATGTATTTTTTCTTTTCTGTTTTCTATTCGGGAACACCTCATCACGTCTATATAGGGCCCGTCATGATCCAAATAGTTATTCTAATCCTGGGATTAGAATAGTATTGTCCTATATACATAAACATATATATATATATATATATATATATATATATATATATATATATATATATATATAATCACCCTATATAGGCCCGATTAGGTGTTTCCAAACTCCCAAACCGGTATAGTGGAGTGGAGGGAAAAACACCTCCATCCACCCCGACCACTCTCCCACGATCCCCACCAGCCCATCCCCACCTTCCTCGCCCCCTCCACAACCGCCGCCGCCCTGGTGCCGACGCACCTCCCGCCGCCTGCCACCCCGGCCCGGCTCCCGACCCCAACGCGCTTCCCGCCGCCAGGCACCCCGACCCCGCCGCACCTCCCGCCGCTCGGCCCCGTTGCCGCCCCCGGACCCCAGTGCGCCTCCCGCCGCCGGCCGCTCAGCCCCTTCGACCGCTCAAGGTTGCCAGCCACCGCATGCAAACAGCGTCCACCCCAAACCGTCGGCGTGCCACCACGCCCCACATCTCGGTAACGACCGCCGCTGCCCAAGGTTGCCGGTTGCCGCACGCCTTCACTTCGCGGCCGCACACCACCCTGCAGCAGCGTCTGGCTCCATCCCCGCGACTGCCCCATGCGTCTCCACCCCACAACGTCGTTTCCTTGCGCCTGGCGGCCGCCCCGCACGCCCCTCTGCCGGCCTCATGTCGTGGCCAGGCAACCTACCTGGTCCCATGACGACGCCCATACTATACGCCCGGGAAGATCCCACCGCTGCCACCACCTCCCCGTCACTTCAATTTAGTTCAACCTACCTAGCCACATCAGTTCGATATTGTGTTTTGAAGAAGAAAATAGAGATGACTGAAAATTCATAGCAGTTCGATGGATCTCACAATGGAAGGAAATCACATTGCAAAAATTTGCTTCCACCCATTCCGGTGCTGCTGCAAATTCTGTTGATTGTGTGATGTCACAATTTTGTTTACCGATCATGTGGTGCTACTTCTCTCTCTCTCTCTAAATGATTCTAATCCATAGCCAGCAGTGCTCCCAAAATTCTAAAGATTGAGCTCTTGCGACCAATTGCTGAAGTTCTAAATAAACTGGAGAGAAGTCCAGTGAAGCAAGGGGTTATGTGTGTTGTGTGCCACTGCTGCTGCACTTTTGTGTGTTGTGTGTAGCAGATGATGGCGGCTCTGCGGTGTTGTGGCCTGCTGCCGCTGAGTGAGTTTCATGTGCAGCGTTGTGTTGGGTCTTGGTTGTGTGTGTGTGATGATGGTTAATGAGCGATCTGATGTGTGTGAGTGCCATGGCGCTCCACTCGAAGCACGACACCTCTCTTCAATGTTAGGTATTGCCCCTCCCTCTCTTCACTGAACTTTCTCTAGGAGGATTTGAACTCCCTCACTGAACATGCTACTGCACATGGATATCTTGGTGGGGTAAAAACTTCTGTAAATTGAACTTAACGACTTTGACTGATTGAACTGCAGGGGACGTGTGGAGTCTGATGTTGTGCTACTGTTTGATTGTTGCAATTTGGAAGAACTTACATCTGTAAAAAGCCAACTCTGCATTTTTTCTGTATTCTTCTTCAGAAGTTCAGGTCATCATAAGTTGCTTTGGTTGAGCTAGTTACTATTGTGAAAAGGTTCAACTCATTATATTTGAACATACGAAGAAGAGCTACTATAGTCTCCTACTATATGCTTAAATAGTACATGCTCATCCGAAGCAGCTAGTTATAGTCTCCTACTATATGCTTAAATAGTACATTTTTTGTGTATTCTTCTTCTTCGGAAGTTTAGGTCATCCGAAAAGACCAAATAGTACAGGCTCAACCAAATAGTGACAAGTCTACCAGAGTCGCAAAAATATAATGACACAAAAATGCAACTCTGCACACTCCACAAAATGGTCATCATATTCTAAAGAAGAGCATGATTGTACTATTTGGTCGAGCTAGTACTACGGGACTGAAAAAATTGTAGAGTTGGATTTTAGAGCCTGATCATTTTCAGAAAGTGCTCAAGTGAACTTGAACCAAATAGATTGACCTGTAATTCGTTTGAGCTCGTTACTACTAGATTGAAAAAATTGCAATAGATTGATAAGTGCTATTGTACTATTTTCTATTATGTTGTAATGCTCATAACCCATGGCCATGGAAGGTTCATATGTTGTGCTCTTCTTTTATGGCTGATTCATGTTCTATTTTGTAGCCTTAATGATATTCTGTACACTGATGGCGAGATTTCAACCATGACTATACGCCAAGTTCTACGATGGCTATGCGTTTGTCGTCGGGAAGTCCTACTATAGCTATATGCCAAGTTCAATTACGGATGTATGTGTGCGCTTCCAGGCTACTGTTGAAAATGTGTTGGCTTCCATTTTTACGGTTTATGGTCTCCTGCTATATGCTTGCTTTTACTATTAGCATGTACATGCAAGTGCCTCTAAAAAAATCTTAAATTTAAACTTGTACCTAAAATTGAACTTCTACCTCTTTTGCTACAGGTGTGGCTGTCAGAGTCCTTAATTGCTTGCGCTAGTGCTTCTAACTTGTCCTTGAAGGCACTGCATGGTGTGCCACCTCCTGTCTACTGCCACGGCTGCCCTGCGTCCTCGCGACCTCTGCGACCAGTCACCAACGCCCTTTGAGTGGCATGGGGAACATGCTAAAGTGTGTGTTGCTGCACTGGTGTGTGCGTGCATGCTGGCGTTTATGCATGCACCGGGTGTGCTGTTTGCGTGTTGTGGCGTATGTTGTATAGATTTTTTATGAAGTTCATGTTGTGAACCCAACTAAGTTAGAACACAAAAGTTCAGATCGTAGCTTCCTTGAATTTGCTCCAGTAGCAGAAATCTCGCTTCCGTCTGTTGTACTGTGTCCACTTATGTAGTGTTTCTAAATAACTTCTTGTCTGAAGTTCAGTGTACATGTGGGTGCAAAAAAGTTGGTGTACGAGCCAAAAGAAATCTGACTTTGCGCATCCACGACTGCGTCCTCCTCACTTTCCCTTCCCCATCCTTGTGTATGCCTATTTCGAAGTGGAAAATTCCATCAACTAGTTCTCATCTTACGGTTGTGCAGGTTGAGAACAAGTAAAAAGGACAACTTGAAGATTGGTGTGTTCTGATTGGGATCAACCCATAAAAGGCGCGACATTAACAGAGGAATAAATCCCCAAGTCTAGTGTTGTTTTACGAGGTAGATTGTAGTGTTATGAACTTTGTTTCTGGACAAAAGTCTGCTGTTGTGCTCCTCTGATCCGTCTTTGATTCAAGATGTGTAAGCATTTCTTCTGGTCCATCTTTGATTCCCGTGTGCTAGTTAGTACGAAACTTTCCTACATGTTGATGCATCCCGCGTGCACATCTTCAACCTCCTTCATGTATGTTTTGTGTGTAGAAAAGTGCTCAATGAAATTTATGTTCGAGAAGTTCATATATTATTGTGTGGAAAGGTAGTTGAAAGAGAGAATTTCACCCTAGCACATGAGGAAAAGTAAGAAGTTCAAATTAACATAACACATGACTTTGATGCTTATTTTTCATAAAACAACATTGTTTTACAGTTTCAAAAAATTTAAAAAGAAAGTATTTCAAATAAACCAAGACGTCCAAAGTATATATAAAAAAGAAGTTCAAGATGTATAAAAAAACACAGGTTTTCTTTGTTACTAAAGAATAAAATTAAAGAAGTTCAAATTAAAATAAAAGGGGTAGTTTGATGTTTACGGAAAACTCAAATTCTTTCCATTTCTAGGAAAAATAAAAGTATGAGGTTCAATTTTAAAAAATGTTTGATGCTTATTTGAAAACATATTTTCTTCTAAGAATAAGACTAAGAAGTTCAATTTGAAATAACATAGAAGTTTGGAAAATATAAAAAACTCAAATTTGTTGGAAGAAGTTCACATGCACCCCCATGCACGGTTCAGAATTTATATCGTGGGACATTCGACCTTCAATTACATGTTTTAAAATGGCAAAAAATGGCGTTCGACCTTCAACCGTGTGTAATTCGACGTATACACAAAAATGTGACAAAAGTTCATAGTGAAAACAACGAGAAGTTCAGGCACTGTAAGGAATGCATTTCATGTGAGAATAAAAGTATAGAAAAATAAAAGCTTAAAACGTTTGTTGAAAGAAGTTCAAGTGCTTTGTCCGGGAAGTTCAAAAATTCTTGCGAGAGAGGTTCACCTTGTATTTCCATGTTCAAAAATACAAAAAAGAAATTGTTTTTTTGCGTTTTAAAATAATTCTCTCAATCCACAAAAGAAGTTCAGTATATTATTTGGGAGCAATTTAATTTCAAAAGAAAAACAAAAATTCAAATTATAAAAATGGAGAAAGTTTATGTACTACATGTTGTCTGTTTAATATGATAAAAATGAATTAAAAGGGAAGGTCCAAACTTTTTGTTGTTATAAGTTCAAGTCCTCGGTCAGAGAAAGTTAAAACAATTATTGTGAGAGAGGTTGGTACAAAAGAAATATCATTTGTGTAACACTGACGAATGAAACAGAAAATTACAAACAAAAATATGTCATAGAAGTTCAACGTGAAAACAGAAGGAAGTTCAACTACTACGCTGAATGAATTTCGAATGAAAAACTTTTAAAACCGTCGCGAGTATAAAAAATGACCAACACAGGAAAGTTGCTTGTTTACAGCAGCTTTCCGTCGGTATATCACTTGCTCAATTCCGATGAGTGGATGGAGAGCTACGAGGAAAAAAAGCACGTGAAAAAACAGAGTGAAGTTCAAGTAGACATGCGGAGAAGTTCAGGTTCTTCACGTGGTGCATTTTCGAAGAATCTGTTTCACAATAAAGGCAGAACGAATGATCTCGCCATTTTCGAAATTACTTGAAAACAGCTAGGAATCACAAAAAATCATCAACATGAAAAAGTTTCACATTTTCCTTAGCTTTTCAATGGTATATTATTTGCCGCATTCCGATAAAGTTTGTAGAAATTACGACGAAAATACATTTTTAGCCATTTTCAAAATTGACTTAAAACAGTAAGGAATTGGGAGAAACAATATATACCAAAAAGTTTCGCATTTCTTCAAGCTTTCCAATGCCATATCATATGCCGCATTCAAACATACGGTTACAAAAATAGATCGAAAATACAAACTCGGTGGAACTTGTACCGTTTTCTAAATTACTCTTAAACCGTTCAAAATTAGAAAACACTTTCTACATGAAAAAGTAACACATTTTCATAAGCTTTCCAACGCCATATCGTTTGCCTCAATTGGATTAGCCGTTTAGAAATGACATAAAAAAATACAAACTCGGCTATTCGGTTTGCGAAATTTTACGTTTTTCCAAGTTACTCTTTAACCGTATGGAATAAGAGAAAACTTTCAACATGTGGAAGGAGCGGTTTTGCAGCAGCTTTCCAACGCCATATTATTTGCCTCATTCTTATAAACCGTTTAGAAATGTGATTGAAAATACGATTCACGTTTTTTGTATGAAGAAAAAATGGTTTTCAAAACTGCTCTTAAACCGCTTACATTTTGCCAAAAATTTAACTTGGGTCATGATACTGGTGTCCATAGCTTTCCAACGGTATATCGCAAGCCCCATTTGGGCAATGTTGGCAGAAGTTCAATCTAGTACTGGGAGAAGTTCAGGTCGAACAACTCAGGCAGTAAAATTGCAAAAAACGCAATTTCATCACGACCTGACAGCAAAATCCGCCAACGAGCAAGATTCCTATTTAAAACCAGTATTTAGTTGCTAAAAACATTTTTAGATTACACTAACATCATATAGAACACGACTAACAAGAATAATTCATGGGGGAAGCCATGGTTGCGAAGATAGCTCGAAGGTCGGGTTCGTACACAGGGAAGTTCGGGCGCGTTACTCAGGCAGTTCAGGTTGTGATCAGAATATTATTCTGATCCCGTGATCAGAATAGTGCTTATGTGTATATATATATATGTGTGTGTGTGTGTGTGTGTGTGTGTGTGTGTGTTGCCGTTCTAAGAATGATCATGCTGCCCTCATGTCCGTATTTTATTTTTATCGACACCTCTATCTCCAAACATGTGGACATATTTTTTGATCTAGGCTTTCGCTTGAGGACAAGCGAGGTCTAAGCTTGGGGGAGTTGATACACCATTTTACATCATGCTTTTATATCAATATTTATTGCATTATGGGCTATTATTACACATTATGTCACAATACTTATGCCTATTCTCTTATTTTACAAGGTTCATATGAAGAGGGGGAATGCCGGCAGCTGGAATTCTGGGCTGGAAAAGGAGAAAATATTATAGACCTATTCCGCACATCTCCAAAAGTCCTGAAACTTCACAGGAGCATGTTTCAGAATATATAAAAAATATTGGGCGAAAGAAGTACCAGAGGGGGGCCACCCACTGTCCATGAGGGTGTGGGGGAGCGCCCTACCCCTTGGGCGCGCCCCCTGCCTCGTGGGCCCCATGGTGGCCCTCTGATGTCCATCTTCTGCTATATGAGGTCTTTCGTCCGAGAAAAAAAATCATAAGCAAGCTCACGGGACGAAACTCCGCCGCCACGAGGCGGAACCTTGGCGAAACCAATCTAGGGCTCTGGCAGAGCTGTTGTGCCGGGGAAACATCCCTCCAGGAGGGTGAAATCATCACCAACGATCCTCTCATCGGGAGGGGGTCAATCTCCATCAACATCTTCACCAGCACCATCTCATCTCAAACCCTAGTTCATCTCTTGTATCCAATCTTTGTATCCAAACCTCAGATTGGTACGTGTGGGTTGCTAGTAGTGTTGATTACTCCTTATAGTTGATGCTAGTTGGTTTACTTGGTGGAAGATCTTATGTTCAGATCCATTATGCATATTAATACCCCTCTGATTATGAACATGAATATGCTTTGTGATTAGTTACGTTTGTTCCTGAGGACATGGGAGAAGTCTTGCTATAAGTAGTCATGTGAATTCGGTATTCGTTCGATATTTTGATGAGATGTATGTTGTCATCCCTCTAGTGGTGTCATGTGAACATCGACTACATGACACTTCACCATTGTTTGGGCCTAGAGGGAGGCATTGGGAAGTAATAAGTAGATGATGGGTTGCTAGAGTGACAGAAGCTTGAACCCTAGTTTATGCGTTGCTTTGTAAGGGGCTGATTTGGATCCATATGTTTCATGCTATGGTTAGGTTTACCTTAATACTTCTGTTGTAGTTGCGGATGCTTGCAATGGGGGTTAATCATAAGTGGGATGCTTGTCCAAGTAAGGACGGTACCCAAGCACCGGTCCACCCACATATCAAATTATCAAAGTACCGAACGCGAATCATATGAGCGTGATGAAAACTAGCTTGACGATAATTCCCATGTGTCCTCGGGAGCGCTTTCCTTCATATAAGAGTTTGTCCAGGCTTGTCCTTTGATACAAAAAGGATTGGGCCATCTTGCTGCACCTTATTTACTGTTATTACTTGCTACTCGTTACAAATTACCTTATCACAAAACTATCTGTTACCGATAATTTCAGTGCTTGCAGAGAATACCTTACAGAAAATTGCTTATCATTTCCTTCTGCTCCTCGTTGGGTTCGACACTCTTACTTATCGAAAAGCTACACTAGATCCCCTACACTTGTGGGTCATCAAGACTCTTTTTTGGCGCTGTCGCCGGGGAGTGAAGCGCCTTTGGTAGGTGGAATTTGGTAAGGAAAATTTTATATAGTGTGCTGAAATTTACTGTCACTTGTTACTATGGAACATAATCCTTTGAGGGGCTTGTTCGGGGTATCTTCACCCCGACCAGTAGAGCAAAGAGTTGCTCCTCAACCTACTGAACCTACTGAAAATGTTTACTTTGAAATTCCGTCGGGTATGATAGAGAAACTGCTAGCTAATCCTTGTTTGGATTATTTAAGCTTGCAGGTATGCCCGATGATGTTATCAAGAAGAAGGTCTTCCCTTTATCTTTGAAGGGAGAGGCACTGCCATGGTATAGGCTATGTGATGATATGGGATCATGGGCAATTTCATCAGAAGTTTTATCCTATGCATCTTGTTCATCGTGATCATAATTATATATATAATTTTTGGCCTCGCGAAGGAGAAATCATCGCTCGAGCTTGGGGGAGGCTTAAGTCAATGTTATATTCATGCCCCAATCATGAGCTCTCAAGAGAAATGATCATTCAAAATTTTTATGCCCGGCTTTCTCTCAGTAATCGCTCCATACTCGATACTTCTTGTACTGGATCTTTTATGATGAAGACTATTGAATTCAAATGGGATTTATTGGAAAGAATTAAATGCAACACTGAAGATTGGGACCTCGACGAAGGTAAGGAGTCAGGTATAACACCTAAGTTTGATTGTGTTAAATCTTTTATGGATACCGATGCTTTTCGTGAATTTAGCAGTAAATATGGACTTGACTCTGAGATTGTAGCTTCTTTCTGTGAATCCTTTGCTACTCATGTTGATGTCCCTAAGGAGAAGTGGTTTAAATATAATCCTCCCATTGAAGTAAAAGCAGTTGCACCTATTAAAGTTGAAGAAAAGACTATCACTTATGATGATCCTGTTGTTCCTGCTGCTTATATTGAGAAACCACCTTCCCTGTTAGAATAAAGAATCATGCTAAAGCTTCATTTGTGGTTAACAAAAGTAATATTAAGACACCTAACCCCCCTGAGCAAATTAAAGTTGAACCTAGTATTGCTATGGTTAAAGATCTCTTGGCCGACAATATTGATGGGCATGTTATTTACTTCTGCAATGAAGCTGCTAGAATTGCTAGACCTGATGCTAAAAATAAACATAGACCTGTTGTAGGCATGCCTGTTATTTCTGCTAAAATAGGATATCATTGTTATCATGGCTTATGTGATATGGGTGCAAGTGCAAGTGCAATACCTCATTCCTTATACCAAGAAATTATGCATGATATTGCACCCGCTGAGATAGAAGAGATTGATGTTACAATTTAGCTTGCCAATAGAGATACTATTTCACCAGTTGGGATTGTTAGAGATGTTGAAGTCTTTTGTGGGAAAGTTAAATACCCTGCTGATTTTCTTGTTCTCGGTTCCCCACAAGATGAATTTTGTCCCATTATATTTGGTAGACCCTTCTTGAATACTGTTAATGCTAAGATAGACTGCAATAAGGATATTGTTTCTGTTGGTTTAGGGGATATGTCTCATGAGTTTAATTTTGCTAAATTTTGTAGACAACCCCATGATAAAGAATTGCCTAGTAAATATGAAATTACTAGTCTTGCTTCTATTGCCGTGCCTCCTACTGATCCTTTAGAACAATATTTGCTAGACCATGAAAATGATATGTTTATGAATGAAAGAAGGGAAATAGATGAAGTGTTCTTTAAACAGGGACCTATTCTGAAACACAACTTGCCTGTTGAAATTCTATGGGATCCTCCTCCACCCAAGGGTGATCCCGTGTTTGAGCTTAAACCATTGCCTGATACTCTTAAATATTCTTATCTTGATGAAAAGAAGATATATCCTGTTATTATTAGCGCTAACCTTTCAGAGCATGAAGAATAGAGATTATTGAAAACTCCGAAGAAGCACCGTGCCACTATTGGATATACTCTTGATGATCCTAAGGGCATTAGTCCCACTGTATGTCAACACAAAATAAAATTGGAGAAAGACGCCAAACCAGTTATTGATCACCAACGACGGCTAAATACTAAGATGAAAGAAGTGGTAAGAAAGGAAATATTAAAGCTCCTTTAAGCAGGTATAATTTATCCCATTGCTGATAGTCAGTGGGTAAGCCATGTCCATTGTGTCCCTAAGAAGGGAGGTATTACTGTCGTTCCTAATGATAAAGATGAATTGATTCCACAAAGAATTATTACAGGTTATACGATGGTAATTGATTTACGCAAATTAAATAAAGCTACTAAAAAGATCATTACCCTTTTCCTTTCATTGATCAAATGCTAGAAATATTATCCAAACATACACATTTTTGCTTTCTAGATGGTTACTCTGGTTTCTCTCAAATACCTGTATCAGCTGAGGATCAAGAAAAGACCACTTTTACTTTCCCTTTAGGTACCTTTTCTTATAGACGTATGCCTTTTGGTTTATGTAATGCACCTGCTACCTTTCAGAGATGCATGATGGCTATATTCTCTGACTTTTGTGAAAAGATTTGTGAAGTTTTCATGGATGATTTCTCTGTTTATGTATCCTCTTTTGATGATTGCTTGAGCAACCTTGATCGAGTTTTGCAGAGATGTGAAGAAACTAACCTTGTCTTGAATTGGGAGAAGTGCCACTTTATGGTTAATGAAGGTATTGTCTTGGGGCATAAAATTTCTGAAAGAGGTATTGAAGTTGACAAAGCTAAAGTTGATACTATTGAAAAGATGATGTGTCCCAAAGACATCAAAGGTATAAGAAGTTTCCTTGGTCATGCCGGTTTTTATAGGAGGTTCATTAAGGACTTCTCAAAAATTTCCTGGCCTCTAACTAACCTATTACAAAAAGATATTCCTTTTGTCTTTGATGATGATTGTGTAGAAGCATTTGAAATACTTAAGAAAGCTTTGATTTCTGCACCTATTGTTTAGCCACCTGATTGGAATTTACCTTTTGAAATTATGTGTGATGCTAGTGATTATGTTGTAGGTGCTGTTCTAGGCCAAAGATTTGATAAAAAATAAATGTTATTCAATATGCTAGTAAAACTCTAGACAATGCCCAGAGAAATAATGCTACTACTGAAAAGGAATTCTTAGCGGTTGTATTTGCTTGTGATAAGTTCAGACATTATATTGTTGATTCTAAAGTAACTATTCACACTGATTATGCTGCTATTAAATATCTTATGGAAAAGAAAGATGCTAAACCTAGACTTATTAGATGGCTTCTCCTGCTACAAGAATTTGATTTGCATATTATTGATAGGAAGGGAGCTGAGAATCCCGTTGCAGACAACTTGTCTAGGTTAGAGAATGTTGTTGATGACCCACTACCTATTGATGATAGCTTTCCTGATGAACAATTAGCTGTCATAAATGCTTCTCGTACTGCTCCATGGTATGCTGATTATGCTAATTACATTGTTGCTAAATTTATACCACCTAGTTTCACATACCAGCAAAAGAAAAAGTTTTTCTATGATTTAAGACATCACTTCTGGGATGACCCACACCTTTATAAAGAAGGAGGAGATGGTGTTATTAGACATTGTGTACCTGAGCATGAACAGGAACAGATCCTACGTAAGTGCCACTCCAGAGCTTATGGAGGACACCATGCTGGAGATAGAACCGCACATAAGGTATTATAATCCGGTTTTTATTGGCCTACTCTCTTCAAGGATGCCCGTAAGTTTGTCTTATCTTGTGATGAATGTCAAAGAATTGGTAATATTAGTAGACGTCAAGAAATGCCTATGAATTATTCACTTGTTATTAAACCATTTGATGTTCGGGCTTCGATTATATGGGACCTTTCCCTTCCTCTAATGGGTATACACATATTTTAGTTGCTATTGATTACATTGCTAAGTGGGTAGAAGCTATTCCAACTAGTAGTGCTGATCATGAAACCTCTATTAAGATGCTTAAAGAAGTTATTTTTCTGAGGTTTGGAGTCCCTAGATATTTAATGACTGATGGTGGTTCACATTTTATTCATGGTGCCTTCCGTAAAATGCTTGCTAAGTATGATGTTAATCATAGAATTGCATCCACATATCATCCATAGTCTAGTGCTCAAGTAGACCTTAGCAATAGAGATCAAATTAATTTTTCAAAAAACCATTAATAGATCTAGAAAGAATTGGTCCAAGAAACTTGATGATGCATTATGGGCTTATAGAACTGCATATAAAAATCCTATGGGTATGTTTCCATATAAAATAGTTTATGGTAAAGCATGTCACTTACCTCTTGAATTAGAACATAAGGCATATTGGGCTATTAAAGAGCTCAACTATGACTTCAAACTTGCCGGTGACAAGAGGCTTTTTGAAATTAGCTCACTTGATGAATGGAGAACCTAGACTTATGAGAATGCCAAGCTGTTTAAAGAAAAAGTTAAAAGATGGCATGATAAAAGGATACAAAAGCGTGAGTTTAATGTAGGTGATTGTGTATTGTTATACAACTCCCGTTTAAGATTTTTTGCAGGTAAACTTCTCTCTAAATGGGAAGGTCCTTACGTTATTGAGGAGGTCTATCATTCCGGTGCCATAAAAATCAACAACTTTGAAGGCACAAATCCGAAGGTGGTGAACGGTCAAAGAGTCAAACATTATATCTCAGGTAATCCTATAAATGTTGAAACTAATGTTATTGAAACCGTAACCCCGAAGGAATACATAAGAGACACTTTCCAGAACGTTTCAGACTCCAAAAAGGAATAGGTATGTGGTACGGTAAGTAAACCGACTCCAAAACAGTTCTAATGGCAATTTTTCTCGTTTTGGAATATTTAAGAAAATAGGAAAATAAGAAGCGGACCGGAAAGGACACGAGGCTTCCACGAGGGTGGAGGGCGCGCCCTACCCCCTGGGCGCGCCCCCTGCCTCGTGGGCACCTCGTGTGCTCTCCGGACTATGTTTTCTTGCATGATACTTCTTTTAGTCAGTAAAAATTCATTATATAATCTCCCAAAGGTTTTTACCACTGTATCACGCGAATATCCTCTGTTTTGGTTTCGAGCCATTTCTGCTGCAGATTTAGAGCGAGATGTCTTCTCAAGAGTCAGTCGGGCACAGTCGGGTGTCTCATCCGACACCGGGGCCAAGAGCAAACAGCAATGCTGACCACTTTGGGCATTAACTCAGGAAGAGATGGAGGACAATTTGAAAAGGATAGATGCCATGGAGGAGGTTGAAGAAGTTACTTCCCGTTTTCGAGCAGGATTCACTATGGGGGAACTATAGAGCTCGGCTATTCCAAACTCGGTCATCCCTTCCAATGTTAGATTTATTTCTTATGAAAATATGAAAAAGAGTGTTACTTGTTCTCCCACAGCTATGCAACATCCTTGGGTGAAGGGAGCTTTAGCCATCACGGGCAAGCTCCGTAAGGAAATAATGAACCTCAAGCAGCAAGTCAATAAGCTCGAAGAAGAGGATCGTATCTTGAGGGGCATCATCGCCAAGAATATCACATCACCACCCTCGAAGAAGGAGACATAAACACATGGGTATGGGCACTCCCCTTGGCAACTGCCAAGCTTGGGGGAGTGCCCCGGTATCGTATCACCATCACTTTTATCTTTACCATTTTTCTTAGTCCGATCCTTTTGATAATATCTTGATCTAGTAGAGTAAAGTTTTAGTATGATCTAGTTGTGAGTTTTGCTTTATGATCTTCCTATGTAATCGAGTCCGTGAGCTATATATAATAAAGATTAGTGTTCAGTCAAGGGCTTGATTATTTTGCTACGATCTTGAGGGAATAAAATAAAAGAGAAGAAATAAAAAGAAATAAAGAGATCATATGGATCTTATGGAGAGTAATGAGCTCACATATAAAGAGTATGATGAATAAAAGTTGACAAACATAGTTTTGGTCATTTTTGCAATTAATAGGAAGTAATAAAGAAAGAGAGGTTCACATATAAAGAGTTTTGGGCACCAAGACGTAGGGCTTTTACTTCCTCCGAGACATAGTTTTGGGCACCAAGACGTAGGGCTTTTACTTCCTCCGAGAAGGGCCTGAACTCGTACATCTTCGTGTGCTTATAGCTCCTGCATAGCTAAGATCTAGCCTCTCCATACTTACCCCCCTACTTCACTGTCAGACTTAGAACCACGACAGTTGGCGCCCACCGTGGGGCCGGAATCTTAGCGCTTGAATTGTAGGAGTTGCAATTTTTCCGATCTCCTTGATCATGGTTTCATGCGAGTTTTGGTGGAGGGCCGCGAGATCCATCTTGGCGCGCTCACGTTCATCGTCGACGACTCCGCCTGGCTTCAAGAGGCTCCGCTCGACAACGACGCGCTCCCCGTCCGCGGGGCGACGCACTTTCGTGCATGTGTTCGCGGCGTCCTACTACGACAGCCGTCGACCCAGTATCGGTCGGCTCCCGTGTCATCTCCCCGCCTCGTCTCTTGTTGGCGCAAGCGCTCTGGTCGATCGAGACTTCAGAGGTGGGTGAGGCATGCGGTGGCTCGCCAGTCGGCCACCCCACAAGTCGAGGCAATCGAGGCCGACGAATCTCTCTACGGCCTGTTCGACCTGTCGACTGGCTCCGCAGAGACCGCATCCGAGTGCGACAGCAGTGATCCTGCGGCAGAGGTCCTGGAAATTGATGGGACATGCAGCCCTCCCGGTTTTACTCGTACCGACGGAGGGGCAGGTGGGGGCGACCCGTTGCATCCCCACGAAGAATATCTCCCTGAGCCTCTCACGTCGCTGCAGCAAGAGGAGCTTCGCCGCCGGAACATGGATGCACTCCACACTCCTATCGTTGGAGAAACCCCCGAGGCCCGAGCCTTGGAGGATGCGCGCTTGGCTAACTTGGCCGAGCGCACTTGACTGGAGAATCTCCAGCGAGCACTCGACGAGCAAGCGCGTCAGCGGGCTCCTGAGTCCAGTCAACGTCAGCTCTTCCCGCCTACGCAGGTATATCGAACTCCCGTTCAGAATTTGGCAGTCGCGGCCAGAATAGCAGAATCAATTCCTCCCTCCCAGTCAGAAGCTGGCAGAGGCTTGTTGCAAATCAGAGCGTTGCTCCGTGTAACGCCCCATATGTAACCTTCCCGAATTGTACTCCAACTCATGCCGTTTCCGGCATTAAGTTATATTTAATTCTCGGGTTCGGGTCTTTGCCTCCGTGTGTTGTTTTGTTTTTCGTGCATCTCATATCATGTCATCACGTGCATTGCATTTGCATACATGTTCATCTCATGCATTCGAGCTTTTTCCCCGTTGTCCGTTTTGCATTCCGGCGCTTCTTTCTCCTCCGGTGGCCATTTCTAGCTTTCTTTCGTGTGTGGGGATTAAACATTTCCGGATTGGGCCGAGACTTGCCATGCGGCCTTGGTTTACTACCGGTAGACCGCCTGTCAAGTTTCGGGTCATTTGGACTTCGTTTGATACTCCAACGGTTAACCGAGGGACCGAAAAGGCCTCGTGTGTGTGTGCAGCCCAACACCCCTCCATTTTGGCCCAAAACCCACCAAACTCTGCTCCACCGTCTCGGTCGTTCGATCACGATCGTGTGGGCGAAAACCGCACCTCATTTGGACTCTCCTAGCTCCCTCTAGGTCTATAAATAGACCCCCCCGAAATTCGGATCTCTCCCCCTCTCGAAACCCTAGAAAATCAGATCTCGCCGCCGCCGGACACGTCCGGACGGACCGGACGCGTCCGCCCTGCCGCCTCGGCCACTCCCGCAGCACCACGTGTCACCGCCGCCGTCTCTCCCCGCGCCGGCCCGCGCGGCCCAGGGGAGGCCCTCCCGGCCCGCGCGCCGCCGCCGCCCGGCTCCCTCGCCCGCGCCTCGACCCCGCCGCCTTCGTGCGCCGTGCCGCCGCCTGCCTCCCTCGCCGGCGTCGCCGACCACCTCCGCCGCCGCATGCCATTGTCGCCGTCCTCGCCGGCCGATGCGCCACCAGCCGCCCGCGGCCACCTCGTCGCTCCGGCGACTTCGCCCGCGCCGGAGACGCGCCGGAGACCGCGCCCCAGCCGGCGACCGGCCTCGCCCCGCGCCTCCCCTCGTCAACTCCGGCGCCGGTGAACAGTGCTCCGGCCTGCCTCGATCCGTGCGCTGGATCTGGATCTGAGGAAGTTCTCGGTTGACTTTTTCATCCCCAAACCCTAATTCCGTGAATTTTTGTGCTATGTTTGACCTGCCATAACTTTGCATCTGTAGCTCCGATTTGGGCATATGATATGTCAAAATCTTCGTCTCGACGAGTACATCATTTCATTACATTGCATCATTTGCATTTGAGGTCATCTTGGTGCCCAAAATGCTGTTGGAAGGAGGCATCGTGAGTTAAATTGCAGATCCGTTAGTTCAACATGCACTTTTGTCATTTTTGCCATGTTTAATCCGTGCATGATATGCCTGTACCCCTTTGGGATGAATTGTTAAGCATGTTGTCTTCTTTCCAGAGGTGCCTTCCATGTATTTTTAGGATGTGTGTGTTGTCTTGTGCAAGCTTGCGAAGAGGGGTACCTGAGTTTACTGATTTCAGGGACTTAGTGAAAATCACTAAGTCTGGGATGTTTTAGTTCACGATGCTATATGTCCAGCTTGTTTCCTAGTGATCCGTGCCTCATTTGAGGATGATCAGTAAGAGTGATTTGTTATGCTTGTTGTGCTTAATCCATCCATGTCTTTACTTGTTACCTTGGAGCCCCCTAGGTTGACTCAATCGAGCTCAACTTTTGGATAGTTGTTGTTTTGGGCAGATCGTGAACTCTTTTACGATTTTGCCGGAGTGATTGCTAGTGATCCATGCATGCTATGCCATTGTTCTTGCCATGTATAGCTATCATTTTGTGCCTTATTTATGGATATATGCTTGCCTTGCCATGACTTGCACCGTAGTGAGAGCATCGAGCTCGTTTACATGCCTCCGTGAGTTATTATTTCAGCATGTCTCAGTTTTCACTAAGTCTGAAAACTGATTGTGTTTCATCGATATTCGTGTGCTCGGTAGAGTATTTTGTGAACCCTTTTGTCCCCAGCTCATTTTGGGTGTTTTGTTAAGCTTGTTGAGTAGCTCCATGCCATGCTCTTACTTGCCATGTTCAAGTTTTCCTTCATGTTGTTTTGCTGCTCGGAAGAGAGCATCGTGGTCTGAAATTCCAGACTAGCGTTAATTTCGCTAAGTCTGAAATCTGTTTTGCTTATTCAGTTTTGCCATGCTTGTTTGAAGCCCTTAATGGACGAATTTGCCTATGCCTCAGTCCTGATGATTTGTTAAGCTTCTTGAGTACATCACTGCCATGCAATTTGTTTTCATGTTGGGTGGCTGTAGCATGTTCATTTTGTTGCATTTAGGAGCCTACTTGCTGTAAATCGCAGATCGGTTCGTTTAGTAAATCGCTTGCCATTTCTTAACCGTAACTCCGATTGCCATGATCTTTATATCGTTTTCAGGGGATTACTTCCCCTCTATCCAGTGGCACACTTGGATTTCCAAGTTGAGGCCAGGTTCATGCATTTCCTGTTACATCTTGCATTTTGCATCCCGCGTCGCATCCCGCATAGCATATCATCTTTGCATATTATTGGTTGCCCTTGCACGTGGTTGATTGTATCCTTGTTGCTTGCTTGTGTTGTTGGGTAGAGACGGGAGACGAGTTCGCTAACGAGGAGCCCGTTGAGTTTGCTTTTGAGGATCCAATCAATTCTGACAACTGTGCAGGCAAGATGATCACACCCTTGAAATCACTACTATCTTTGCTATGCTAGTTTGCTCGCTCTTTTGCTTTGCCAATGCTACGATGCCTACCACTTGCTTGTCAGCCTCCCAATTGCCATGATTGAGCCTCTAACCCACCTTTGTCCTAGCAAACCATCGATTGGCTATGTTACCGCTTTGCTCAGCCCCTTCTTATAGCGTTGATAGTTGCAGGTGAAGATTGGAGCCGTTCCTTGTTGGAACACTTATTTACTTGTTGGGATATCATTATATTGCTATGTTATATTTACTCATCTATATACTTGGTAAAGGGTGGAAGGCTCGGCCTCTCGCCTAGTGTTTTGTTCCACTCTTGCCGCCCTAGTTTCCGTCATATCGGTGTTATGTTCCCGGATTGTTGCGTCCCTTACGCGGTTGGGCTATAATGGGAACCCCTTGATAGTTCGCCTTGATTAAAGCTTTTCTAGCAATGCCCAACACTGGTTTTACCATTTGCCACCTACCCTTTTTTTCCCTTGGGTTTCCGGAGCCCGAGGGTCATCTTATTTTAAACCCCCGGGCCAGTGCTCCTCTGAGTGTTGGTCCAACTGCCAGCTGCCGGTGGCCACCAGGGGCAACTCTGGGCTGGCCTACCCGTACCTAGGACAATCTGAGTGTGCCCTGAGAAAGAGATATGTGCAGCTCCTATCGGGATTTGTCGGCACATTCGGGCGGTGTTGCTGGACTAGTTTTGACCTGTCGAATCATCTTGTTGTACCGGGATACCGAGTCTGATCGGTGGGTCCTGGGTGGAGGTCTATTCCTTCGTTGACCGTGAGAGCTTGTTATGGGTTAAGTTGGGACCCCCTGCAGGGATTGATCTTTCGAAAGCCGTGCCCGCGGTTATGGGCAGATGGGAATTTGTTAATGTCCGGTTGTAGATAACTTGAACTTAAATAATTAAAATGAATCAACTGAGTGTGTTGCCGTGATGGCCTCTTCTCGGCGGAGTCCGGGAAGTGGACACGGCGTTGGAGTTATGTTTGCGTAGTATGCTCTATTTAGTTTCCGCTCGTGCTTTGCCTCCTCTTCTCGCTCTACTTTGCGAATAAGTTAGCCACCATATATGCTAGTCGCCTGCTGCAGCTCCACTTACATTACCCCTTTCCTACCTATTAAGCTTAAATAGTCTTGATCGCGAGGGTGCGAGATTGCTGAGTCCTTTGTGGCTCACAGATTACTATTACACAAGATGCAGGGACCGATGATACTCCTCCGGATGGCGCGCTCGAGCTGAAGTGGGAGTACGACGAGGACTCTCAGCGATACTATGTTTCTTTTCCTGATGATCAGTAGTGGTGCCTATTCGGGGTTCGATTCAGGGTTTAGTCGCTTGTTGGGGTTTTTTTCTATTTTGGCGCCGTAGTCGGGCCATGAGTGATTGTATGATGGATGTTATTTATGTACTTTGATGTGACGTGGCGAGTGTAAGCCAACTATGATATTATTCCCCTTTATATTATATATGTACATGGGTTGTGTTATGATTCCCGACTTGCGACATTGCTTTCCATGCGCCTATGTCTCTAAGTCGTGCCTCAACACGTGGGAGACATAGCCGCATCGAGGGCGTTACACTCCGGGCAGCGGGAAACCAGAATTCAGCTCTCTCTCAGTCGCGGAATAGGATCCACAGTCGATCCGTTGCAGTGGATACAGTGCAGTCGGCTCACAGCCCAAGATCGCCCCCGAGGAGTGAGGGACATGGAGACCGACCAGATCAGTATAGAAGAAAAGAGCAGTATGATCATCGATTCGATCATGATGATCGACGCCGAGTGCCAACCCCTCCTCCGAGGAGTGGGTCGTATGCGCCTCGACAGCAGGATGACAAACGCCCTCATAGTGTTGGGCGGAGGATCCCAGTCGACCCCAGGGAACCAGGCTTTGACGCGAGATCCATCCTCGTTCAAGGTTTGGTCGACAGGAACAGGGCTCACAGAGAAGGACATGACAGAGATGCTCCTACCAGCAGCAGGGTACATGTTTCAGGGCCAGAATGTTTCAGTCGAGCCATAAGGGCCGCAGTGATTCCTCCCAACTTCCGGTTGGCGACTGGGGTCAGCAAGTTCACCGACGAGTCTAAGCCTGACACTTGGCTCGAAGACTACCGAGTGGCTATCCAGATTGGCGGCGGCAATGATGAGGTGGCTATGAAGCATTCGCCTCTCCTGTTAGAGGGCTCAGCCAGAGCGTGGCTGAATCAGTTAGCACCCAACAGCATCTACACTTGGGAGGATCTCTCTCGAGTGTTTGTCACGACCTTTGAAGGAACATGCAAGCGACCGACAGGCCTTACAGAATTGCGGTCTTGTGTACAGAAACCGAGTGAAACTCTGAGGGATTACATCCAGAGGTGGATCACTTTGCATCACACAGTTGAGAATGTACCAGATCACCAAGCAGTTTGTGCCTTTAAAGAAGGCGTCAAGAATAGAGAGTTGAACCTGAAGTTCGGTCGGACCAGAGAAATGTCTCTGAATCGGATGATGGAAATTGCCACCAAATACGCTAACGGAGAAGATGAAGATCGACTCCGGAGTGGCAAGCAGAAAGCAGTCGCCCAGGAAACCGGAGGCAATTCCAGTCGGAAGCAGAAGCGGAAGGCCGAGCCAGCCGCTCCTGGGGAGGCCCTGGCCGTAACCCAGGGGAAATTCAAGGGAAAACCCAAGGGGCCCTGGAACCCCAAGAAAGTAAAAGATCAAGATGGAAATGATGTTTTGGATCTGCCGTGTCACATTCACACCAAGAAAGACAAGGAGGGTAAACTCATTTACCCAAAGCATACCACTCGACAGTGTCGGCTCCTGATCCAGCAGTTCCAGGGAAAGCAGTCCAAAGACAAGGAAAAAGAGTCGGACAAGGTTGAGGATAAGGAAGATAGTGACGACGGGTACCCCCAAGTCAATTCCACCTTGATGATTTTTGCTGATGTCGAAAGCAAAAGTCGACTGAAAGTCATTAATCGTGAAGTGAATATGGTTGCCCCGGCAACACCCAGCTACCTGAAGTGGTCTCCGACTGCCATCACGTTCGACCAGTACGATCACCCTGCGCACATTGCCACCCCTGGGAGGCAAGCTCTGGTGGTCGATCCAGTTGTCGAAGGCACTCGACTAACCAAAGTCCTGATGGATGGTGGCAGCGGCCTGAACATACTGTATGCAGAAACGTTGAAAGGGATGGGCATTCCGATGTCCAGGCTCAGTGCCAGCAACATGAGTTTCCATGGAGTCATTCCTGGAAAGAAAGCCGAGTCACTTGGCCAGATTGCTCTCGATGTGGTTTTCGGTGATTCAAAGAATTACCGCAAGGAAAAGTTGACATTTGAGGTTGTGGACTTCCAAAGTTCTTATCATGCTATTCTGGGCCGGCCAGCTTATGCACGCTTCATGGCTCGACCGTGCTATGTGTATCTCAAGTTGAAGATGCTCGGCCCCAGAGGTGTGATCACCGTTACGGGCAATCGGAAGAAAGCATAGGAGTGTTTTCAGAAAGGATCAAAGATTGCTGATGCTCAGATGTCAGTAGTCGAGCTGCAAGAGTACCAGAAGACTGCTGATCCAAGTGAATTGCTGCGAGCCAAGAAGCCAGCTTCAGAATCAGCCTTTCAGTCGTCCGGTGAAACTAAGCCAGTTCACATTCACCCGACCGACCCCAATGCTGCTCCGACTCACATCTCAACGACGATCGACTCCAAATAGGAAGAAGCGCTCATCCAGTTCCTCCGTGAGAACTGGGACATCTTCGCATGGAAGCCTTCTGACATGCCTGGAGTTCCCAGGGGGCTGGCTGAGCACCGCCTACGAGTCAACCCAAAGTTCAAGCTTGTGAAGGAACATCTTCGATGATCCGCCGTCCAGAAGAGGAAAGCTATTGGCGAGGAGGTGGCTCGGCTCTTAGCAGCGGAGTTCATCCGAGAGATTTACCACTCCGAGTGGCTCGCCAATGTTGTCATGGTCCCCAAGAAGGACAAGTCACTTCGCATGTGCATTGACTTTAAACATATCAATCGGGCCTGCCCGAAAGATCATTTCCCTCTCCCCCGCATCGACCAGATAGTCGACTCGACCGCGGGGTGTGAGAATTTGTCTTTTCTAGACGCTTATTCAGGGTACCATCAGATCCGTCTGTATGGACCCGACGAGATCAAAACGGCTTTCATCACCCCATTCAGATGCTTCTGTTATGTCACCATGCCCTTCAGCCTCAAGAATGCTGGAGCCACGTTCATGAGGATGATTCAGAAGTGTTTGCTCACTCAGATCAGTCGGAACATAGAAGCATACATGGATGATATTGTGGTTAAATCACGGAAAGGTTCCGACCTGCTGACTGACCTTGCCGAAACCTTTGCTAACCTCAGGGGATATGATATCAAGCTCAATCCATCAAAGTGCACATTCGGAGTTCCAGGTGGAAAGTTACTCGGTTTTCTCGTTTCCGAACGAGGAATCGACGCCAATCCCGAGAAAGTTGGCACCATACTCCAGATGAAGCGCCCTGTGCGTGTGCACGATGTCCAGAAGCTTACAGGTTGCTTGGCCGCTCTAAGTCGATTCATTTCTTGTCTCGGTGAAAAGGCGTTGCCTCTTTACCGACTGATGAAGAAGTCTGACAAGTTCAAGTGGACTCCAGAAGCTGATGCAGCGTTTGCAGAGCTCAAAGCTCTGCTCTCCACCCAGCCGGTGCTTGCTGCCCCAATCAGTAAAGAGCCTCTGCTGCTTTACATTGCGGCCACGGGACAAGTTGTCAGTACAATACTTACGGTCGAGCGGGAAGAAGAAGGAAAGGCCTTCAGAGTTCAGCGCCTAGTATATTATGTGTCTGAAGTTTTGACTCCTTTGAAGCAAAGATATCCCCATTACCAGAAGCTTGTATATGGGATTTACATGACCACGAAGAAGGTTGCACACTACTTCTCTGACCATTCCATTACAGTCGTCAGCGACGCTCCACTGTCAGAGATTTTGCACAACAGAGATGCAACTGGTCGAGTGGCGAAGTGGGCGATTGAACTCCTTCCCCTAGATATCAAGTTTGAAGCAAATAAGGCTATCAAGTCCCAAGCAATTGCAGATTTCGTCGCCGAGTGGATTGAACAGCAGCTTCCGACTCAAGTTCACTCGGAGCACTGGACCATGTTCTTCGATGGATCTAAGATGCTGAATGGTTCCGGTGCTGGGGTAGTATTGGTCTCCCCCTGAGGAGATAAGCTCAGATATGTTCTCCAAATTCACTTCGATTCCTCCAATAATGAAGCAGAATATGAAGCACTCTTGTATGGGTTGCGCATGGCCATTTCACTCGGCATCCGGCGCCTCATGGTCTATGGCGACTCAGATTTGGTGGTTAATCAGGTGATAAAGGAGTGAGACGTCAGAAGCCCAGCTATGACTGGCTACTGCAACACAGTAAGAAAGCTAGAAAAGAAATTCGAGGGGTTAGAGCTTCATCACATCCCCTGACTGAAAAATCAAGCAGCTGATGATCTGGCAAAGATAGGCTCCAAGAGAGAAGCCATTCTCAGCAATGTGTTTTTGGAGCACATCCGCTCGCCGTCAGTCCAGGAGGATCCTTTTACAGAAGAAGCTCTGCAACCGAAAAGTGCCACAGATCCGACTGAAGTCAAAATTCCTACTGTGGTCGACCTAGTCATGGAGGTCTTGGCAATCACTCCCGATTGGACGATACCATACATCGCATATATCTTGAGGAAAGAACTTCCAGAGGACGAAGAAGAGGCTCGACAGATCGTCCGTCGATCTAAAGCTTTCACAGTCATAAAAGGACAGTTGTATAGAGAAAGCGCAACTGGAATCGGTCAGAAGTGCATAATGCCAGAAGAAGGTCAGATAATCCTTGATGATATCCACTCGGGGACCTGTGGTCACCATGCGTCCTCTCGGACCATTGTGGCCAAAGCATACCGAGCGGGTTTTTACTGGCCTAGGGCAAACGAAATGGCGAAAGAGATAGTCGACAAGTGTGAAGGCTGCCAGTTCTACTCCAACATGTCGCACAAGCCAGCATCAGCTCTAAGGACCATTCCACTCGTCTGGCCCTTTGCTGTTTGGGGACTGGACATGGTTGGTCCACTGAGAACAGGCAGGAGCGGATTCACACATGTGCTTGTGGCAGTCGACAAGTTCACCAAATGGATTGAAGCCAAGCCTATCAAAAATCTTGATGCTAGCACTGCTATCAGTTTCATCAGAGAGTTGATATTCAGATATGGAGTCCCGCATAGCATCATCACTGACAATGGGTTAAACTTTGATTCAGACAAGTTCAGAGCTTTTTGCGCCTCTCAAGGCACATGAGTCGACTGCGTGTCGGTCGCGCATCCCCAGTCGAATGGACAAGCTGAAAGAGCAAATGGTCTGATTCTCAAAGGACTGAAGCCTCGACTGATGCGTGGTCTCAAGCACGTAGCAGGCGCTTGGGTCGATGAGCTTCCATCAGTTTTGTGGGGATTGAGGACCACCCCGAACCGGTCGACTGGAAGAACGCCATTCTTTATGGTTTACGGAGCCGAAGCCGTCCTGCCGAGTGATCTACTTCACAATGCCCCCAGAATCGAGCTTTATAACGAAGACGAAGCAGAGCAAGCCCGGCAAGACGCAGTCGACCTCCTAGAGGAGGAGAGAGAAATGGCTATGATCAGATTGACCATCTATCAGCAAGACTTGCGTCGATTCCATGCCAGAAATGTGAAGAGCCGAGCCTTCCAAGAAGGAGATTTGGTCCTCCGAGTGGATCAACAGAAACCACACACACTTGCTCCTACTTGGGAAGGCCCCTTCATCGTCACCAGAGTCCTCCACAATGGAGCATATCATCTCTACAACGTTGATCGCCGGATCGACGAGCCACGAGCTTGGAATGCGGAACTACTCCCCCCATTTTACACATGAATTCTCACTCGGATGAGATGTAATAAGAAAAACTTCTGTAGTTTATTTTTATCAAAGACAAGAGTGTCCCAGTTCTTCCTGTAACTGCTGTTACTTTTGTTTGCGTACAAAATCCACCAGTGGGTAGCTTAGCTGCGAATCCGTTTCGCCTAAGTTTGCGAAAAAATCCTACCGAGTGGTGAGCCAGACTCCCACTCGGGGGCTTAGCTGTAGCCCAGTGCTCGCCTAAGTATTTGAAAATCCTACCGAGTGGTGAGCCAGACTCCCACTCGGGGCTTAGCTGCAGCCCAGTGCTCGCCTAAGTATTTGAAAATCCTACCGAGTGATGAGCCAGACTCCCACTCGGGGGCTTAGCTGCAGCCCAGTGCTCGCCTAAGTGTTTGAAAATCCTACCGAGTGGTGAGCTAGATTCCCACTCAGGGGCTTAGCTGCAGTCCAAGTACTCGCCTAAGTATATAAAAATCCTACCGAGTGGAGAGCAAACCTCCCACTCGGGGGCTTAGCTACAGTCCAAGCACTCGCCTAAGTATATAAAAATCCTACTGAGTGGAGAGCAAGACTCCCACTCGGGGGCTTAGCTGCAGCCCAGTGCTCGCCTAAGTGTTTGAAAATCCTACCAAGTGGTGAGCCAGACTCCCACTCGGGGGCTTAGCTGCAGCCCAGTGCTCGCCTAAGTATTTGAAAATCCTACCGAGTGGTGAGCCAGACTCCCACTCGGGGGCTTAGCTGCAGCCAAGTGCTCGCCTAAGTGTTTAAAAATCCTACCGAGTGGTGAGCCAGATTCCCACTCGGGGGCTTAGCTGCAGTCCAAGTACTCGCCTAAGTATATAAAAATCCTACCGAGTGGAGAGCAAACCTCCCACTCGGGGGCTTAGCTGCAGTCCAAGCACTCGCCTAAGTATATAAAAATCCTACCGAGTGGAGAGCAAGACTCCTACTCGGGGGCTTAGCTGCAGCCCAGTGCTCGCCTAAGTGTTTGAAAATCCTACCGAGTGGTGAGCCAGACTCCCACTCGGGGGCTTAGCTGCAGCCTAGTGCTCGCCTAAGTATTTGAAAATCCTACCGAGTGGTGAGCAAACCTCCCACTCGGGGGCTTAGCTGCAGTCCAAGTACTCGCCTAAGTATATAAAAATCCTACCGAGTGGAGACCAAACCTCCCACTCGGAGGCTTAGCTGCAGCTCAGTGCTCGCCTAAGTGTTCAAAAATCCTACCGAGTGGAGAGCAAACCTCCCACTCGGGGGCTTAGCTGCAGTCCAAGTACTCACCTAAGTATATAAAAATCCTACTGAGTGGAGAGCAAACCTCCCACTCGGGGGCTTAGCTGCAGTCCAAGTACTCGCCTAAGTATATAAAAATCCTACCGAGTGGAGAGCAAACCTCCCACTCGGAGGCTTAGCTACAGCTCAGTGCTCGCCTAAGTGTTCAAAAATCCTACCGAGTGGAGAGCAAACCTCCCATTCGGAGGCTTAGCTGCAGCCCAGTGCTCGCCTAAGTGTTCAAAAATCCCACTGAGTGGAAAGCAAACCTCCCACTCGGGGGTTAGCTGCAGCCCAGTGCTCGCCTAAGTTCGGAACACGTCCCAATCCACAAGGACGGCAAGATGCGAATCGACTGTTACCTTTTCCTTCGGAGCTGCACCACACATACGAAGTTATTTCGAGTGAAGACCAAGTTCCACTCGACAGATAATTCCCGAAGATATTCAATGATGAATCAAGTTCAGATAAAACCCAAAGGTCCAAGACCTCAGATCAAAGTACTCGATCCCTCGGCTCGACAGAGTTTAACGGTTACAGAATCCACTCGGCATTCCGAGGCAAATTTAAAGTGAAGCATAAAAGTTTTTTACTCCTCCGGCGGAGGACTGGAAGGGGCAACGAACTCATCCAAGTCGACCCCGTATGCAATACGGGTGGCAGCAGCAATGAAAGTTTCCATGAAGTCTTGAAAGTTAAGCTTCCTGGTGTTGGCAACTTGGATGGCGGCCAGCTTCTCCTCTCGCACCTCCTTGCAATGGACGCGGACCAGGGACAGAGCGACATCAGCACCACATCTAGCAGAAGATTTCTTCCATTCCGCCACTCGACCCGGGACTTCATTCAGTCGAGTCATCAGGGACTCGAGGTCATTCTGAAGCGTCATCCTAGGCTAGAGTGACATGTCGATCCGCGACATCGCAACCTTCAACCGAGCAAGATAGTCTACAACTCCGGCAACACGAGATTCCAGTCGGAGCACGTTCATAGCAGCCTCGTCCTTCACTGGAGAATTGATGGGGTCCAAGCCTGTCTCCACTCGACTGGTCTCCTCTTTGAAGTTCTGGCAGAATTCTGTAAACACAATTCAAGGATGAGTCAGTGGCTCTACGCGAGTTTGGTAACTGCAAGTCAGTCGGACCGGAGTAATTACCCTCGAGCATGATGAACAACTTCTTGGCGAGTCCACCAAGATAAACCTCCAAATCGTTCCTCTGCCCCGCCAGCTCACCTGCCTGGTCACTCAGAGTCATCTTGTCTTTCTTCAGATGGCTGACCTCTTGATTAGCCACGTCGAGAGCGCTTTTCAGCCTGGAGTTTTCCTTTTCAATAGTACCGACCAAAGCCAGCTTTTCTTCAGCAAGCTTCGCTTTGTTCAAGGCCTCCTTCTGTGCCTCTGCAAGATCTTGATCCTTCTTCTTCAGAGCTTCTTCCAGTTTATCTGCATTACGTCGAGTGAAATCAACATGAAGAATGGACAAGAAAAAAAAGTCACTCGTCAAGAATGGAGAACCTCACCAGCCATATCTTTTGCTTCTTCTTGCGCCTTCTTCAAGTTCTCTTGAGCAAGCTTCAAGTCAAGGTTGAGCTGGATCTGCTTATTCTCCAACTCAATATAGCGAGCTACAAGTTTGCAGGATTTCTGCAAAACAAAAATCAATCAACAGACGTCCAGGATAAGTTGCTTCCGAGTAACTAAGAGATAATGATGGCGTTTCTAAGACTACCGCCGAATCAAAAAACATTCGACAGTAGTCTCGGGGACTACACCCAGTGGGTGCACTCAGCGTGCCCCCACTGGTTTTTGAAAAAAAAATCGACTGCCAGCAGTCGATCGGATACAGTTCCATTCGGCACGGCCTGACCAGACCGAGTGAAGAAGTACAACTACAGCAACACAATGTAAAGACTACAGTCGACTGCCAGCAGTCCACCGTAGTCTCGGGGACTACACCCAGTGGGTGCACTCAGCGTGCCCCCACTCGTCCAAGAATTGGCAGACACACCTAGTGGGTGTACAGATGTAAAGATCTTCGGAAAAGAGATTCTTCTAACAACATATCATAACAGACCAAGTATTGAGTCGACTGACCTGGACGTTGCTCTGAAGAGCCGAACTTGCGTCATAGGCTGCTTGGCTGGCCTCCTGAGCCACTTTCACTTGTTCCATCATGATCCCCGCCTGACGTATAGCCTCTTCCGCGACACTCGCCTGGTCCTCAGGGGCGGGGTACGCGGCAAAAAGCGAAGGAGGATTTGCGGTCGACATCGAAGGCCGCACGCTCGTCAGAGGTTCGGCGAAAGTCACAGAAGCCCGAGTGGTGTTACCACCATCCCGAGCTACGGCCTCAGACGCCGGAGCAGATTGGGGGGTCTTGCCAGCCAACGCCCGCCTATTCCTTCTCACTCTCAGCGGCACGTCATCGTCGTCATCCGGGAGGTTAATAACATGAGGAGGAGCTACAAGAAAAAATTCAATCGACTAGGGTTGCAATAAATATCCAATCGACTCAAGGCGGAACGTCAGTAATCATACTAGGGTTGGAGGTAATAGCATCCTCCATCTCTTGATCGTCTTCCTTGGCGGAGAGCTCAGAAGTAGCAGCGTTGCAAATCTCGAAAATCAGTCAGTTGACTCAATGAATCGACCAAGGATCTGTCCATGGTCGACAAAGGAGAACAAGTTCTATTATTACCCAGAAATGGTGGGGACGGTCATCTTCATCTTGGGCAGAGCCTTAGGCGGCTTAAAATAAATATCCAGTCGACTCAAGGCAGAACATCGGTAATCGTACCAGGGTTGGAGGTAACAACATCCTCCATCTCTTGATCGTCGGCCTTGGCGGAGAGCTCAGAAGTAGCAGCGCTACAAATCTCGAAAATCAGTCAGTTGACTCAATGAATCGACCAAGGATATGTCCACGGTCGACAAAGGAGAACAAGTTCTATTATTACCCAGAAATGGTGGGGACGGTCATCTTCATCTTGGGCAAAGCCTTAGGCGGCTTAGACGGCGTCGCGCGTGGGTGCTTGGGAGCCTTTTCGGCCGGCGGAGGAGAAGAGGTCCGAGGGCGTTTCGACGACTGCCCAACAAGAGCAGTCGACTTACCACGTTCCCGCGCCGAGTCGTGTGTAAGCTTGGATCGCCTCTCCGAGTGGGGGGGGGGTTCAACTTCTTCCTCCTCCTCTTCCCTAGAGTCGACGTCGTCGTCTCCCTCTCCTTCGCCATCGGATTCCCACTCGGCTTGTTCATCTCCACTCTCACCGCCGCTCGCCTCCCCTTCCTCAGTCGGCTCCTGCGCCCTGTTGGGTGTCGAGTACATCTCAGTAGTTGCCTGGAAAACAATAGACAAGATCAAAGTCAATCGACCAATTCAAAGAAGACCAATGAAGAAAATAAGAACTCAGTTAGGAGCATAAGGTCAGACCTGGTCCACTTCGTATGTATTGTCGAGTGGAGGAACCCTCCTGGCTCCTCGGGGGTTGTCTTTGTTCCCTGTGATGCTCGACAACCATCCTTCTAGCATCTCATCAGTGACCTCCTCCGGGTGGACCCGAGTGGTGTCTTCAAGACCCGAGTACAGCCACATCGGGTGGTCGCGAGCCTGGAGCGGTTGGATATGCCTCGGAAGGAAGACCTCCAGCAAGTCCATGCCAGTCACGCCGTCACGGACAAGCTGAACCACTCGACCAACCAACACTTTGACTTGGGCTTTTTCTTCCGGCGTCACTTTCAGAGAAGCAGGTTTTTGAGCTCGTTCCAGAGAGAAAGGGGGAAGCCCAGTCGACTGTCCTGGAGCCGCCTGGTCTTTGCAGTAAAACCAGGTCGCCTGCCAACCACGGACCGACTCAGGGAAAGTGATGGATGGAAAAGAGCTTTTTCCCCTCGTCTGGATCGCCAGACCCCCGCACAACTGGATCACCTGCGTCCTTTCGTCACTCGACTTGGCCTTTTTGACCGATTGGGAACGGCAAGTGAAGATGTGCTTAAAGAGTCCCCAATGGGGGTGGCAACCCAAGAAACCCTCACACAAGGAAATGAAAGCAGCCAGATACATGATAGAGTTGGGAGTGAAGTGATGGAGCTGCGCTCCAAAGAAGTTCAGAAAGCTCCGGAAAAAAGGATGAGGAGGCAGAGAAAACCCGCGATCGAGATGGGTGGCGAGGAGCACACACTCACCATCAAGAGGTTGGGGCTCGACTTCTCTCCCCGGGAGAGACGCAGCTTCATGAGGGATGACTCCTCCCTCAACCATATCATCAAGATCTTCCTGCCGAATCACCGTCGGCATCCAGTCGCCCTAGATCCAGCCTCTGGGCAGAGAAGTCCTTGAGGAAGATCCGCCCCGAGCGGACTTCTTCCCTTTCCCCTGCGCTGCCGCCTTCTTCACGCACTCCAGAATGGACGTCTTGTCCTTCACCATCATCGCCGACAAAGCTCGAACGGGCCTGCCGCGCTAGGGTGAGAGCGGAGGTGGCGGAGAACTTCGTGAAGGGAGAAGGAAAGGAGAGAGCACACTGTTTGGAAACCCTGAGCCGGTGGCTTATAAGAGGCCGCTTCCGAGTGGCTGACCGGTAGGCCCAGGCTATCCTGTCAAATCCCGCAGCAGACCCGCGCGCGGTACGTGGAGAAAAAGGTGGCGCGGGGATCGAGGAGCTTCCGCCTTATCATGTCCGATTACTGCGGCCGCTCCCATCTCGCGCGCTTCCTAAAATTCAAAACCCGCGAAATCTGCAGGTTGCAGAACAATTTGTCAGACAGAAGATCCCTTTCACATCGTCATTCGGAATTCCACAAACAAGGAAACTCACTCGACGAAAAACTTGGAATGGATCAAGGCGACTGAAAGAGGTTGATGACGTCATCCGTGACGATTGACCCAAAACAAGGCACTCACGTAGCACAAAGAACCAGTCGGAAAGGTCACCAACTCTTTCCCCACTCTAACCTCGATCCATTCAGGGGCTAATGATGAAGCCATGTACCTAGGGTAGGGGCGCGGACCTGTCCTAAGAGCCCTACCCAAGGACATCCATAGAAGAAGTCTCCTTTCAGTTGACTTGAAGATACCCACTCGACGGGTTCAAGACACTCGACCACGAAGCCAACCACTCGACTGCCAGGAGATCTAAAGTCACTCCACAGGCAAACGGTTGGTCATTAAGTAGCCTTTATGGTCATTATAGCACTTTATTAGAGGTGTTACCAGTAATGCCCAACCTTAATGTACCTTAAACCCTACATTACTGAGGGCAGGAGAGGGCTGGCGAACTCTATATAAGACACCCCCCTCCTCAGTATCAAGGGTTCGCACCCCTGTCATTTTCACACATATAATCCAGTCGACCGCCTCCGGGCACCGAGACGTAGGGCTTTTACTTCCTCCGAGAAGGGCCTGAACTCGTACATCTTCGTGTGCTTACAGCTCCTGCATAGCTAAGATCTAGCCTCTCCATACTTACCCCCCTACATCACTGTCAGACTTAGAACCACGACACCGTTCCCTTGGGACACGGCACATCGCAAAGGTGAAGCACCCCCTCATGCATCTGGATGACCTGAGGGTGCTGCACCACTTCCCGCAGATATGGGTTGATGACGTTCTTGAAGAACTTGTCCTTGGAGGAGCTTGAAGAGGCCATGGTAGATGGGATCTGACACAAATCAGCAAGGAAAAAGAGAACAGAGGATTTCTCTGCAATACGGTGATCAACAGGTTCGGGAAGTATATATAGGTTTTTTATCTTCACTACAAAAAAAGACACATCCGTGACATTCTGGGCCGAACAAATTTTTTCTCTCAAACTTATGACACTTCTATGACGATAATTGTGACAAAACCCGGTATCATCATAGATGTGGTGGGGTCGTACTTCTATGACAAAGAATCATGATAGAAAATGGGCTTTTCATCCTGGGCGGGCCAGAGACGCAGCTGCATGACATTTTTTGGGCCGTCCATGATGGGAAAAACCATCGTAGAAGCGAGGGCGAGGAAAATATTGGGGAGTTCCCGGTTACGGTGGGTGGTCGGGGGCCGAGCGATGCGCATTTCTCTCGTACATACGCGCGCATGTGCGAGGCATTGGGTTCTAACTGAACCCGAGCGAGGCGCTGTGCTCTGACTGAACCCGAGAGATTGCACTGCAGTCTACGCGTTACTGAACCCGAGCGATCGATCGATCCCTTGCTGTTAACTGAAGCCGAGTGATTCCTTCGCTACTGCTGCTATTTGAAGCCGATCGAACATTGCTGCCTCCTTCCCTTGATGAACAGTGAGCATTGTTGGGGGGGGGGGGTTGGATGAACAGTTCCCGGTGGGGGTTTGGATGAACAGGACCCTATGGTAGTAGAGGTCGTTGCCGCTGGATGAACAGTACCCCAATAGATCGAGCCAGTGGATGAACAGGACCCCGTGGAGGGCTGGATGAACAGGACCCCATGGAGGGCTGGATGAACAGTAGCCAGTGGAGGGCTAGTTGAATAGTAGCCGGTGGAGGGATGGATGAATAGTAGCCCGTGGAGGGATGGATGAACAGGATTCCCGTTTCGACTGTAGCGCTCCAACACAAGTCCGTTTCCTCCGTTTTGCGGCACGCCACACCCCTCTCGATCAACAGGACCACTATAGGAGGTCCATTTCTTCCGTTTTGCGATACGCCAGACCCCTCCTGATGAACAGGATCCCATTTCGACCGTGGCCAGTCGAACACAAGGCCGTTTCCTCTGTTCTACGGTATGCCAGGCCTTGTTTTCATGGGCTGTTCCGTCCAAGCTGGTTGGCTCCCGATGAATAGCACGCGTTCCGTTGCCTCCTGATGAACATGGCGCATTCCATTGCCTCCCCATGAACACGACGGTGCAGCTTCTCCATTTCGACCCAGCCATGTACACGATCATGGTTGTACGTATGCGTGAGTAGGCATTCGAGACCCCGCCCGTATGTACGTACGTGGCTGTATTTTTTGGCGTGTGGCTGTATGTATGTGTACACGGTTTAGACGGAACAGCCTGAACTGCTACGTGGGGGGCTCTACTATGACATGTGCCGCTACTTACTCGGCCACATTTCATACTTGCGGAGAGACCAATCGACCAATATGTACATACACGTTCCGACAAGACAGACAACGGTACGTACACTTCGACCGGGTGGGTCCCAGCTGCCAGGGAGGATAAGGACGCACTTCCTTGCGTGCGAAGATATAGATACTGGGTCCTAGCTGTCAGGAGGGATATTTTTTTGCCCGTAATAAGGACGCACTTCCTTGCATGCGAAGATGTAGCTGGTGGGTCCCAACAGTCAGGGGGAGAAAACCTTATTTTTCAGGGTAAAAAGGATGCAGTTGCATGCATGCGTCCATGGGTGTGTTGCATCCCCACTGTCAGCCTCTCACATATAGTCATCTTCCGATGACTCTCGATTTTTGACCACACTGACCACACCGTGCCGAGTGCACCAAGGCCGGTGGACGACGGCGAGGCCCCAGACTGGAACGACCCGGAGATGGGGAAGACACGGCAGTGGAGTCGCAAATGGAGAGGAGTGGGAAACTTGACTGGCTCGGGTGCGCGGCAGCACTGCCGCCCACGGGAGACAGGGGCATGAACAGAGGTTGAAGAAGGAGCATGGTTGTGGGATTAACATCCAACGGTCCAGCTGCTAGAATCATTTGTTGATTAAGTTGACAAAACCCTGCGTACACGTCTCCTTAGTAGGCCCACAAGTCAGCCACCAAATCTGCTGGGTCCTAGCTGTCATCGGGAGGAATGATTTTTTTCGCATAAGAAGGAGGCAGTTCCTTCCATGCGAAGATACAGCTGGTGGGTCCCAGTTGTCAGGGGGAGGAAACAACTTAATAAGGAGGAACTTTCCTTGCGTGCGACCATCGACCTCGTGGGTCCCAACCGTCAGGCTCTCCACATACAGTCCTCTTCTGATGACTCTCGTTTGTTGACCATGCCGCACCGAGTGCAGCAAGGCGGTGGATGACGGCAAGGCCCCAGACTAGATCAACCCAGAGATAGGGAAGACGCGGGAGTGGAGTCACAAACGGAGAGGAGTGGCAAACTTGACTGGTTCGGGTGCGGGGTGGGCCTACACTCGGCAGAGAATAACAGAAGGTGTGGAGTGGAGGGATGGCCTAGCCGTCAGCGGGGTAGCGTTTCACTGAGGCGCGCAAAACAACACCGCTGGATGCCGGAGGCTGGAGCAGGCGGTCCCGGCAGCGCTGGGGGAAGAAGACGAGAGATCGAAGAAGAATGCCGACTGTTGGATGTAAATCCAATGCCTTGCTTAGGCTTTGACCTACAGGCCCACATGTCAGCTAGTCCATTTATTTTTAGTCCATTTGGTGGGTTGGGTGAAACAATGAGGTAGCATCTATGCAACCCATTTATATATATGGTAGAATTTAAAGCCCATTTGCATTTTTATCGAAATCCACGGACTTGCTGGGCTGGGTGAAAATATCATGTTGGGCTGGACGAAGAAATGTTATAAAACCATAAACACATGATTGCATGTCTATTACTACATTGGTCAGTAAAATCTTCGCAAGCTTATGTACGCAATCACCAGGAGTTAACTTGCCAAGTTATATATAAACAATTATTATTATTATTTTGTAAGAACTTTCAATTTACGAAATAAAATATCATTTTAATTTGATGAATTAATAGGACGTTTGGTATTATTATTTTTTAGGCTAGACGCGGGATAGTTGAGTTGGTTCTAGGGAAAAGTACTGGGAGAAAACTCAGTTTACATCGAAAAAGAAAGTGGGAGAAAATTCAGATATAGGATTAATGAAAACGAAAAATAAAGGAAGTGGGAAGGTCTATAAAATGGTTGGACGAACGACAGGTTTAACGGAACCTTATGTTGTTTCTATTATATATATGTAATAAAATAAGATATAAATATAGGTTCAGTTTTGCATTCTTATAGAAAACATAGGTTCAGTTTTTCATTCTTATAGGAAAACAGAACTAAGTTGTGCGTCGTCTTGAAAAAACAAACATAACTTGGGCTGCTGATGTTATAGACAAGCTAGGTTGGGAGGCCCAGAGGTCGCTTGATACCCGCTGGATCCAAAAAATGTTGAAACATGTCATGGGCTGCCCATGTCAACAAAACCTAGGCCATGGACCTGGTGGGCCCGGGACTATCAGCCTCTCGACGAACAGTTGGCTCCCATTTCCTCTTGTTTTGCTGACCATGTTGGGAACGACAGACGGCGGCGCCGCGACGAGAGCACCAAGGCGGAGGACGATGTCGAGACCTTGGACCGAACGAACCGGAGTGGGGGAAGACGTAGGCTGAGGGGAGTACGAGGATTGACTTGTTCGGGTGCAGGGTGGGCCGGTGGAGCTGTCGCCGCCGGACAATGTGTGGGAGTGGAGGGATGGCCTGGCCAACGCCATAGGCTATGATGGCCAGCCGCTGTATAGGAAGAGGATGAAAGATTGAACCAAATAAAGAAATATAAATGGATAGGTGCTTGGTCCCATATGCCTGTGTACGAGACCTGCTGGGTCCACCTGAGAAGGGGAATATGTTGGGAGGAAGGAGATTCAAAGCACGACAGCCGAGTGAACTAGTTTTTTTTGAAACGGGCGAGTGAACTAGTTACATACATAAGCAAATAGCCACTAAAAAAGCAAACGGGTTAATGGGTTCTTAAAAGAAATATTTCGGACAGAGCAGATAATTACGACACATAGGCTAATGCATGAAACACTCAGATGATAAAGGTGCTTACAAACATATAAAGTACAACATCTAGACCTTCCTGGAACGCTTGATCATGACGCTGTCGTTGTCTGTGTACTCGTTGGTTACGAGAAGCAGACACACGCTCATGTCCAAGATCCGCCTATACATGTCATAGCATGCGTATGCATCCTTGGCCGCGTAGGTTATGTCGGCTAGATTCAGAGGTACCTCCCACATGTTCAGGTCCTTTGGTATCGTTATCTTCTTTCATGTTGGCGTATCAGGGGTCGATGATGGTCTCGGTGAGGTCAACCACGGAGTCCTTCTCCTGCCTGTTGCCGATGATCTTGTATTGCTTTGATAAGCTTGTTGCACCAAATGGCCGAATCATCACGTTCTTCCTTCTCTCCACCGTAGCGAAGGTGCAGTCAGCGCTGCCGATGAAACGGGAAAATGCTCCAGAACCTCTGATGGCCCTACACCAGTGGTACACGAGAACCTCGTCCCGCACACATACCTGGGCGACGGCGATCCGCTGGTCCCTGTCAGGAGACGAATGGATGGGCACAAGGTCTAGTCCTGCGACCTTGTGCTTTCTCGTCCTGTAGGTTGCTACCTCTTGACCATGCGTTGGTTTTCCCTTGAAGAGGAAAGGGTGATGCAGCAAAGTAGCATAAGTATTTCCCTTAGTTTTTGAGAACCAAGGTATCAATCCAGTAGGAGACTACACGCAAATCCCCCAGTACTTGCACAAACAAATAAGAACCTTGCAACCAACATGATAAAGGGGTTGTCAATCCCTTCAAGGCCACTTGCAAAAGTGAGATCTGACAAAGATAGTAAGATAAATATTTTTGGTATTTTTGTGGTATAGATTGCAAAATAAATAGTAAAATAGAATTGTAGATTGGAAACTTATATGATGTAAAGTAGACCCAGGGGCCATAGGTTTCACTAGTGGTTTCTCTCAAGATAGCATGTATTGCAGTGGGTGAACAAATTATTGTCGAGCAATTGATAGAAAAGCGCATAGTTATGATGATATCTAAGGCAATGATCATGAATATAGGCATCACGTCCGTGACATGTAGACTGAAACGATTCTGCATCTACTAATATATGTATATAATGAATTCTATTTTCTATCTGTTTTTGTATACTAATTTGAATCTAGCTGTTATCATCCACATATACAGAATGGAAAGCGTATATACACACATTGAAACAGAACATATAAGAATGGAAAACAGAGTACACACATTGAAACAGAGCAATAAATAGAGCAATACTATGATTGCTGTGAATACATAGCTATCCACGTCAAAACAACTTTTCAAAATAAAACGCGTCCATGAGACCGTGACCAGCAGCCCTTGCCTAAGGTAGCTCTTGGCTCTACCTGAACTCGTGCAGGCGTTCGTCCAAGCGGTCGACACGCTCGCAGTACATCTGGAGCGCGATCTCGAGCTCCAAGTTGGTTATTTCATCAGAGATCACCAGCTCAAGGATGCGACGGCCATGTTCCTCTACTGCGCCAAGGTGGACACCTGGGCCAAGGAGGCGGTCGAGCCTACGGACCAGCGTGTTGGCATCTAGCGGGCCGCAGACAAGGCGAACGTCGACACCCATGCGAACGGCGCGGTGGGCGTCTGGTGCAAGTACGACATGGCCGGCCTCTGGTGCAAGTACGGCGGTGAGGGCCTCTGCCCACTCCTGGCGAGGAATGGGGGTACTGACCGGACGTGTACCTAGCTGCGACACCGTGTCGACAGCAGGCAAGCACCAATGTATCCACTCTTGCTGTGCGGCGCGCCGCACCTCTCGCTCTGCGGCGCTCCAACGGTCTCGCCGTGCGGCGAGCCGCAGCCTATCGGCGCGGACGTGCCTAGCTTGCTTTGCGGCGCGCCATCGACCATGTTGTGCGGCAAGCTATAGCCTGTCGGCGCTGACATGCCTATCTTGATTCGCGGTGCTCAAGCGCCATGCACCAAAGGTCTGCTCAACCCTGGCGATGACGTGCATCATGGTGTCATCCGTGGCATTGCCGGGGAGCGCCTTGGCCTCGACGGGCCGTGGCGCCTGCTTTTTTTCCTCGTCGACGAGGTTGATGGCAGAGGCGACGCTTTGGTGGGTTGGCATGCTTGGAAAAGGTGGATGTGCTACAGGCTGCGCTTATCGCCTCCGTGCGTCGCGCACCGCCTATGCGCAATATCGTTGGGTGGCAGGAAACAGGTGAGGAAATGGCAGGAAACTATGGCGTGTTCATAAAATGCCATCAATTAATGGAAACTTACCATAGAAGGAACATCGAGCTAGCACAAGAAGGAGATAATGATCAGATGAACACGGACCACACTAGGGAACCGTTTCTGTTATTATCGGTATTCACACACATTTCTGATTACAGACCTGTTTGCGGCGTATCACAAACATCTTGTTATATTGAACCGTTTCTGTTCTCCTGCCTCAACGCAAACAGTTCATCCGAGTGAATCGCATGTCATATATCGCACACACCTTCATCTGGTTGCGCGTTTCTTTTGTGTTGCCTAATCACAAACGGTTCATCCGAGTGAACCGTATGATGTACATCGCACACACCTTCATCTGGCTGCCCATTTCTTTTGTTTCTCCTCATCGCAGATGGTTAACTGAACTGAACCATATGCCCTCAATCGCACACGCAACTAAAATCTAAACCGTGTTTGATGCATCCTCCATCGCAAATGTTTTGCACCTTTTTGACGTGTTTTTTACACCACCGTTTGCGATTATTGCATCGCATACAGTATCGTTGAAGGGTCTCTGATTGTAGTGTCGCGTTAGCAGCATCCTGCAGTAGTGCTCCTCGATGACGTATGGGCCTTCCTGTTTTGAGAGTTTTACTGCAAAGAATCTAAAACGAGAGTTGTACAAGAGAACATATTCTCCGACTTTAAACTCACGCTTTTGAATTCTTTTGCATGCCAACTTTTAACTTTTTCTTTAAATAATTTTGCATTTTCATAAGCTTGGGTTCTCCATTCATCTAGTGAGCTAATATCAAATAACCTCTTTTCACCAGCAATTTTGAAATCATAATTGAGTTCTTTGATTTCCCAAAATGCTTTATGTTCTAACTCAAGAGGCAGATGACAAGCTTTTCCATAAACCATTTTATAAGGAGACATGCCCATAGGATTTTTATATGCTGTTCTATAAGCCCAAAGTGCATCATCTAATTTCTTAGACCAATTCTTCCTGGACCTATTGACAATCTTTGGCAAAATTAATTTTATTTATCTGATGTTAAGTTCAACTTGACCACTAGACTGAGGATGATAGGGTGATGCAATTCTATGGTTAACATCATACTTGGCAAGCATTTTACGGAAAGCACCATGAATAAAGTGTGAACCACCATCAGTTATTAAATATCTAGGGACTCCAAACCTTGTGAAAATAACTTCCTTAAGCATCTTAATTGAGGTGTTGTGATCAACACTACTAGTTGGAATAGCTTCTACCCATTTAGTAACATAATCAACGGCAACCAAAATATGGGTATACCCATTAGAGGAAGGAAAAGGTCCCATGTAATCAAATACCCAAACATCAAATGGTTCTACAGCAAGTGAATAATTCATAGGCATTTCTTGACACTTACCGATATTACCTATTCTTTGACATTCATCACAAGATAAGACGAACTTACAGGCGTCCTTGAAGAGATTAGGCCAATAAAATCCAGATTGCAATACCTTGTGTGCAGTTCTATCTCCAGCATGATGCCCTCCATAAGCCTCGGAGTGACATTTCCGCAGGATTTGTCCTTATTCATGCTCAGGTACACAACGTCTAATAATACCGTCTACTCCTTCTTTATAAAGATGTGGGTCATCCCGAAAGTAATGTCTTAAATCATAGAAGATTTTTTTCTTTTGTTGGTATGTAAAGCTAGCTGGTAAATATTTAGCAACAATGTAATTAGCATAATCAGCATAGCAAGGAGTACCGTGAGAAACATTTATTGCATCTAACTGCTCATCAGGAAAACTATCATCAATAGGTAGTGGTTCATCAAGCACATTTTCAAGCCTAGATAAATTATCAGCTACTAGGTTCTCAACTCCTTTTCTATCAATAATATGTAAATCAAATTCTTCTAACAAGAGAAAACATCGAATAAGTCTAGATTTAGCATCTTTCTTTTCCATAAGATATTTAATAGCAGCATGGTCTGTATGAACAGTTACTTTGAAATCAACGATATAAGGTCTAAACTTATCACAGGAAAACACCACTGCTAAGAATTCTTTTTCAGTAGTAGCATAATTTCTTTGAGCACTGTCTAGAGTTTTACTAGCATAATTAATAACATTAAGTTTTTATCAACTCTTTGTCCTAGAACAGCACCAACAGCATAATCACTAGCATCACACATAATTTCAAAAGGCAAGTTCCAATTAGGTGGTTGAACAATAGGTGTAGAAATTAGAGCTTTCTTAAGTGTTTCAAAGTCTTCTAAACAATCATCATCAAAAACAAAAGGAATATCCTTCTGCAAGAGACTAGTAAGAGGCCTAGTAATTTTTGAAAAGTCTTGGATAAATCTCCTATAGAAACTAGCATGACCTAAGAAACTACGGATACCTTTTATATCTTTAGGACATGGCATTTTCTCAATTGCATCAACCTTAGCTTTGTCCACTTCAATACCTCTTTCAGAAATTTTATGACCCAATACAATGCCTTCATTAACCATAAAGTGGCACTTCTCCCAATTCAAGACAAGATTTGTTTGTTCACATCTCTGCAAAACTCGATCAAGATTGCTTAAACAATCATCAAAAGACTTCCCATAAACAGAAAATTCATCCATGAAAACCTCAACAATATTTTCACAGAAGTCAGACAATATAGAAGTCATACATCTTTGAAAGGTAGCGGGTGCATTACATAAACCAAAAGGCATACGTCTATAAGCACAGGTTCCAAAGGGACAAGTAAAAGTGGTCTTTTCTTGATCAGGTTGAGAAACAGGTATTTGTGAAAAGCCAGAATATCCATCAAGGAAGCAAAAGTGTGTGTGCTTAGATAATTTTTCAAGCATTTGATCAACAAAAGTAAAAGGGTAATGATCTTTTCTAGTTGCTTTGTTTAATTTTCTAAAATCAATTACCATTCTATAGCCTGTAACAATTCTTTGTGGAATAAGTTCATTCTTATCATTAGGAACAACAGTAATACCTCCTTTCTTAGGAACACAATGAACAGGACTTACCCATCTACTATCAACTATGGGATAGATTATACCTGCTTCCAGAAGTTTTAATATTTCCATTCTTACCACTTCTTTCATCTTCGGATTTAAATGACGTTGGTGATCAACAACGGGTTTAGCATCAGGTTCCATATTAATTTTGTGCTAACATAGAGAGTGGGACTAATGCAATTTAAATCATCAAGAGTATATCCAATAGCAGCTCGGTGCTTCCTTAGAACTTTCAATAATCTTTCTTCTTCATGTTCTGAAAGGTTAGCACTAATAATAACAGGATATATCTTCTTTTCATCAAGATAAGCATATTTCAAAGTGTCTGGAAATTGTTTTAATTCAAACACTGGATCACCTTTAGGTGGAGGAGGACCTCCTAGAGTTTCAATAGGCAAATTGTGTTTAAGCAGAGGACATTGTTCACAGAAAATTTTATCTATTCCATTTCTTTCATGCATATGAAAATCATTCTCATGGTCTAGCAAATATTGTTCTCAAGGATCAATAGGTGGTACAACATAGAAGCAAGACCAATTAATTCATCTTTACTAGGCAATTCTTTTTCATGAAGATTTCTACTAAACTTGGAAAAAATAAACTCATGAGACTCATTACCAAAACTAACGCCGACAGTTTGTTTCTCACAATCTATCTTAGCATTAACGATGTTCAAGAAAGGTCTACCAAAGATAATGGGACAAATGTCATCTTGTGGGGAACCAAGAACAAAAAAATCAGTAGGGTATTTTATTTTCCCACACAAGACTTCAACATCTCTAACAATCCCAATTGGTGATATAGTGTCTCTATTAGCAAGTTTAATAGTAACATCTATTTCTTCTATCTCTGCGGGTGCTATGTCATTCATAATTTCTTGGTATAAGGTGTAAGGAATAGCACTCACACTAGCACCTATGTCACATAAACCATGATAACAGTGATGTCCTATTTTAACTGAGATGACAGGCATGCCATCAACAGGTCTATGTTTATCTTTCTTATCAGGTTTGGCAATTCTAGCAGCTTCTTCACATAAGTAAATAACATGCCCATCCATATCTTCTTCCAAGAGATCTTTAACCATAGCATTACTAGGTTCAACTTTAATTTTTTCATCAGGTTTAGGTGTTCTAATATAGCTTTTGTTAACCATAGTTGAAACTTTAGCATGTTCCTTTATCCTAACAGGGAAAGTTGGTTTCTCAATATAAGCAGAAGGAACAACTGGATCAACATTATAAATATAGTTTCTTCTTCAACTGGTACCCGGTTATTTGGTTTCTTCTTTAATAGGTGGGTGATATTTAAACCACTTCTCCTTAGGGAGTTCAACATGAGTAGCAAATGATTCACAAAAGGAGGCTACTATCTCAGAGTCAAGTCCATATTTAGTGCTAAACTTTTGAAAAGCATCGGTATCCATAAAAGATTTAACACAATCATACTCAAGTTAATACCCGGCTCTTTACCTTTGTCGAGTTCCCAATCTTCAGAGTTGTGTTTAATTCTTTCCAAAAGATCCCATCGAAATTCAATAGTCTTCTTCATAAAATAACCAACACAAGAAGTATCAAGCATGGTTTGATCATTACGAGAAAGCCGAGCATAAAAGTTTGAATAATAATTTCTCTTGAGAGCTCATGATTGGGGCATGAATATAACATTGACTTAAGCCTCCCCCCAGCTAGAGCGATACTTTCTCCTTCACGAGGCCAAAAATTATATATATAATTCCAATCACGATGAACTAGATGCATAGGAGAAAATTTGTGGTGGAACTCCAATTTCAAACGATTCCAATTCCATGATCCAATATCATCGCATAGCCTATACCATGCCAATGCTTTTCCCTTCAAAGATAAAGGGAAAACCTTCTTCATAAATTATCTCCGGGTAAACCTGCAAGCTTAAACAGTCCACAAATTTGTTCTACATATATCAAGTGCATATCAGCATGTTCGGTTCCATCTCCTGCATAAGGATTAGCTAGCAGTTGTTCTATCATACCTGAAGGAATTTCATATTCAGTATTTTCAGTAGGCATAGTAGGTTGAGGGGTAGCTAATTGTGGTTCCGTACAAGGTGAAAATACCCCGAACAAACCCCTTAAAGGATTGTTTTCCATAGTAACAAGTGACAATAAATTTCAGCACACTATATAAATGTTTCCTTACCAAATTCCACTTACCAAAGGCACTTCACTCCCCGGCAACGGTGCCAGAAAATAGCCTTGATGACCCACAAGAATGCTGACGAGGTATCACCCTCGGCACTTGATAGTAACTTTGAAGAGTCGTACAACTAAGGGGGGTGATGTGCGGTGTCGGGGCCTGGACGTTGATCACGTTGATCGAGTCATCGAACATAAAGCAGGGGCAACTAGGACAAGGTGGGGGTCACTGATGGATCCCTAACAAACCTATTCTAAGAAGTTTAGAATAAGCAGGTAAGGTATGAAAGCAGGTAACAAAAACAGGCTATGCATCAGAGTAGGATCATACAAAAATAGTAGCAGTTCTAGTGCAAGCATGAGAGGGAAAGAAATGGGTGATATCGGAATGCTCAAGGGGGGTTTGCTTGCCTGTAAGCTCTCCTGATGATGACCTGCAAGTATAGGGGATCAATTGTAGCTCTTTTCAATAAGTAAGAGTGTCGAACCCAACGAGGAGCAGAAGTAAATGACAAGTAGTTTTCAGTAAGGTAATGTCTGCAAGTGCTGAAATTGTAAGTAGCGGAGTAGTTTGATAGAAAGATAATTTGTAATGAGCAAGTAACGATAGTAGTAACAAAAGTGCAGAAAGGTATCCCAATCCTTTTGAGGCCAAGGACAAGGCAAAACGGTCTCTTATGATAAGCAAAGCGTTCTTGAGGGTACACGGGAATTTCATCTAGTCACTTTCATCATGTTGGTTTGATTTCTGTTCGCTACTTTGATAATTTGATCTGTGGGTGGACCGGTGCTTAGGTGATGTTCTTACTTGAACAAACCTCCTACTTATGATTAACCCTCCCGCAAGCATCCGCAACTACGGGAAAAGTATTAAGAATAAATTCTAAACATAGCATTAGACTTTTGGATCCAATCGGCCCCTTACGGAATAGTGCATAAACTGGGGTTTAAGTTTCTGTCACTCTCACAACCCATCATCTAATTGCTAATCCACAATGCATTCCTTAGGCCCAAATATGGTGAAGTGTCATGTAGTCGATGTTCACATGACACCACTAAGGGAATCACAACATACATACTATCAAAATATCAAACACATACCAAATTAACATGATTACTTGCAACATGATTTCTCCCATGACCTCAAGAACAAAGGTAACTACTTACAAATGATAAACATGCTCATGATTAGAGGAGTATTAAATAGCATACTGGATCTTAACATATAATCTTCCACCAAATAAACCATATAGTAATCAACTACAAGATGTAATCAACACTACTAGTCACCCACAAGCACCAATCTATTGTTCTGGTAACAAGATTGAACACGAGAGATGAACTAGGGTTTGAGAGGAGATGGTGTTCTTGAAGATGTCGATGGAGATTTCCCTCCCCAAGATGGGAGAGTTGTTGGTGATGATGACGATGATGATTTCCCCCTCAAGGAAGGAAGTTCCCCTGGCAGAATCAGTCCGCCGGAGGGCAAAAGTGCTCCTACCCAAGTTCCGCCTCGAGATGGCGGCGCTCCGTCCCGAAAGTCCTCTCCTTATTTTTTCTTGGTCAAAATGACTTATATACCAAAAGATGGGCACCAGAGGTGCACCGAGGAGGGCACAACCCACCAGGGCACGCCTGGGCTCCCTGGTGCGCCCAGGTGGGTTGTGCCCACCTGGTGGGCCCCCTTTGGTAGTTATTTGCTGAAATAATTCTTAAATAATCCATAAAAATGTTCGTGAAGTTTCAGCATGTTTGGAGTTGTGCAGAATAGGTGGCCTGACGTAGCTTTTCCAAGACCAGATTTCCAGCTGCAGAATTCTCCCTCTTGGTGTGCACCTTGCAAATTATGAGAGAAAAGGCATTAGAATTACTCCAAAAAGCATTATTATGGATAAAAGCATTGTAAATAACAGTAAGAAAGCATGATGCAAAATGGATGTATCAGCTAACAAGGGAGAAGGGTCGTCGGTGACGTAGTCGATCACAGGGGGCAACATCGGTCTCGAGGTCTACCAGAGAGAACAGGGGGGAGAAACAGTATATATAAGCAAGCAGATGCACCACTGAGCATGACATGACGATATGTAGAGCTAGGGTTGACCTAACGTAGTGCTACATGTTGCAGACGGAGGAGGAAAACATCCGAGGATGATTTCCCAAAGTTAGATGGATTCTGGACAGATGAAAGAGAGGGGACAGTTCCATGTTCAGCATGCTGATGCATGTGACACATGAACGGACCGTGTATTCAGATCCGTTGGATTTTTCTGAGCAACTTTCAGATACAAAACATTTTCATCCGAGTTACGGATTAATTTATATGATTTTTCAAAGTTTTAAGTATTTTCTGAAATTAAAGATTTATTTTAATTCGAAAAATCATTTTAATATCTAAATGCTACGGGTACCAAAAAGTGTACCCTCACTTTTGCACGTGAGGCTAACAGTGGGCCCAGAGTCAAAGTCACATATGACTGTGTATGCCTTATCCAAATGAACAGTACATGGGGGCCCCACATGTCATTGGGTGTATATTTAATTAACTCCTAAACAATTCTAATAGGTTTTCTTAAAATAATAATTGGGGGTTAACCCCACTAACTAAAATAGGGGCCGGCCACTGGGCACAGACCCAGGCCGACCACGACTAGGCTCGTGCGCGCGCTCGTTCACGGAGGAGCGCCGGCGGCCAGCTCGCATCGCGCCGAGGGAAAGGCAGGGCGCGGCCCCGACAGTGGCCGCCATGCTGAGCGGAGGAGCCGTAGTCGGACTCCAGTGCGATAGGGGGAGGGGAGCACGACGCAGGTGAAAGAACATGCGGTGCCCCCATGTTTGGTTTTGGTAATTGTTGACAATCTCTATGGACTAATGGTTGCCTTGAGTTATATTTGAAGGTTTTGTCCATAGGCTTTTCTTGGAGTACATGTGTTGGTTTCAAGGAGAGTTGGTGTCGACCAAGGTGCTATTCAAGGAATTATCCAAAGATTGGTCATGTGAGTGAGTGTTGAGCTTATTGCAAGCATGTCTTGAAGAAGAAGATTGTGTGATCATTCATGTCTACCTTCAAGACATCATCCAAATGAAGAGAATTGGAAAGATTCAAGGTTGATCAAGATTAAGTCAAGAATGAATCAAGTTGATCAACACACAAAGCATACAAGATGTACTGAGGGATCAAGTGATCCCATGGTATGGTAAGCATTGTCCATTATGCTTTGTTTGCTAACCCATGGTTTTTGTGAGAGTTCTTTGTGGGGTTAGGTTGCGATGTGCAAGTTCAAATGGAGCATCACGAAGAGATCAAATGCTTGAAGCTTGCCGTCCATTATGGTAACAATGGATTTATGAAGATGTGCCAAAGAGTGGCTCACCCATAGTGGAGTATGGGGGAGCAATCAACTAGTCTTCATCGAGCCAACAATCAAGAAAGGTGGTCCAACTTGAGGAAGTCAAGATCGTCATCATCTAGCTCAAGTGGACTATGTGCAAGACAAAGGTTTGCCCTTGATAGGTTTTCTATTTTACCGGTCTCATAGTGGTGGTTGGGAGACCGGGTTATAGGATCGATTGTCGTACTATCAAGGGGGGCTCTCGACAAGTAGCTTGATCGTATCATTCGTAGAGAGATCAAACCATTGCATCCATGCATCATCTTTCTTGGTTCTTGTTTGGTTCTCTTTGCGAGTCTTAGAGCTTATGGTCATCTTGATGACAAGCTCGAGTTCATCGAAAACGGAGTTCACTTGCATCTTCTATGATGTTTTCGATGTTGGAGGTTATGCTCGTTCTTCGTTGTTTTGATGCTACTCATTGTCTTGTATCCAACAAGCTTGAGTTTTCTCAATTCGGAGCTCATTTGCAGAAGTTTTGGTAGTTCTGGTTTTTCTTGGAGTATACTTGTTTTCGTGGAAGTGGCATTAGGATGGCGCCAGTGGTAGTACCGCTGGGCCGGAGCGGCAGTACCGCGTATCGCCACAAGTGGTAGTACCACTGTCCCACAGCAGTAGTACCGCCCATGGCCATAAGTGGTAGTACGGCTCCGGTTCCATGCTGGTACCGCCTCGACTCGAGACGTGGTTTTCTCCTGTCGGGTTCAGCGGCAGTAGGAGCAGTAGTACCACTCATGTGCGGTAGTACCGCGGCTACCACCGCCCCTAGTGCCGCTCAATGGCCCTCCTCCCCGTTCCTTCTCCCTGTGCTCATGGTAGGTGCTGTGCGCCGTCCCAGCAGTAGTACCGCCGGGCCAAGCGGCAGTACCGCTGCGGCCAGCGGTAGTACCGCTGGATCCAGCGGTAGTGCCGATCATTTGGCTCTGCCTCGCCCTTTGTTTTGCTCCGCTCTCTGTGTTCTACCGCCCGGGCGGTAGTACCGCTCCCTGGGCGGTAGTACCGCTCGTGCGTGGACTGAGCACATAACGGTTGGATTCAGGAGCTCCTATAAAAGGGGGTCTTCTTCCCCATTCAACCTTATCCTTTTAATCTCATGTTCTTCCCCCATTGTTGACCTTCTTCGAGCTTGCTATCTCTCAATCCCTCCATGGATTCTTGCTAGTTTTGGGGGGAAAGGAGAGAGGAGATCTAGATCCACATTTCCACCAATCACTTTCTCCTCTATGTGAGGGGAACCCCTTGGATCTAGATCTTGGAGTTCTTGGACTTGTGAAGATGTGCCGAAGAGTGGCTCACCCATAGTGGAGTATGGGGGAGCAATCTACTAGTCTTCACCAAGCCAACGCAATCAAGAAAGGTGGTCTAGCTTGAGGGAGTCTAGATCGTCATCATCCAGCTCAAGTGGACTATGTGCAAGGCAAAGGTTTGCCCTTGATAGGTTTTCTATTTTACCGGTCTCATGGTAGTTGTGGGAAACCGGGTTATAGGATCGATTGTCGTTCTTTCAAGGGGGGGGGGGCTCTCGATGAGTAGCTTGATCGTATCATTCATAGAGAGCTCAAACCATTGCATCCTTGCATAATATTTATTGTTTCTTGTTTGGTTTTTCTCCTTGTGAGATTTGGAGCTTTTGGTCATCTTGACGACAAGCTCGAGTTCATCGAAAACGGAGTTCACTTGCATCTTCTATGATGTTTTCAATGTTAGAGGTTATGCCCATTCTTCGCTGTTGGAGGTTTCACTCCTCCATTTGTTAGGCATACCTCCCCTGCCTCTTATTTCTATTACCAACAAGCTTGAATTTGCTCAATTCGGAGCTCTTATGAAGAAGTTATGGCAGTTTTGGTTTTCTCCCTGCGGTAGTACCACAGTCGGCAGCGGTAGTACCGCTTATAGCGTCAAGCGGTTGTACCGCTCCAGTACCACTCTACTACCGCCTCGATTTTGGGTCCTGCACTTTTCGTGTCGGGTTTAGCAGTAGTTTCATGGTAGTAAGGCACGGTAGTGCCGCCTATAAGCGGTAGTACCGCTCCGGTCGGGCGGTAGTACCTCTATTGCATTACTGCCGCTGTACTCTGCTCTGCCCTTCCTCTTTTGGTCCCGTGTTCTGCTCCTCCAGCGGTAGTACCGCTGGGGTGAGCAGTAGTACCGCTTATATGCGGTACTACCGCCCCAAGGTTCATGTTTTGTTGCTCCTTTTCCCTGCTTCTTCCGGTAGTACCGCTCATGTGTGAGCTGAGCACATAACGGTTGGATTTTTTCCCTCCTATAAAAGGGGGTCTTCTTCCCCAATGAACCTTATCATTTGAGCTCGTGTTCTTCCCCCATTGTTGACCTTCTTCGAGCTTGCTAACTCTCAATCCCTCCATGGATTCTTGCTAGTTTTTTAGGGGAAAGAGAGAGGAGATCTAGATCCACATTTCCACCAATCACTTTCTCCTCTATGTGAGGGGAACCCCTTGGATCTAGATCTTGGAGCTCTTGGTGTTCTCCTTCTTGTTCTTCCTCTCATTTTCCTCCCTAGCATTAGTTGCTTTTGCGGGATTTGGGGGAGAAGGACTTGGGCACTCTGTGTGCCCTTGCCATTGCATTTGGTGCATCGGTTTGAGTTCTTCACGGTGATACGTGGAAGTTACAAGTTGAGAAGCTTAATACTCTTGGGTGCTTGGTACCCTTGAGCTTGTTCCTCTTGGGTGCTTGGGCGCCCTAGATGGTTGGTGGTGTTCGGAGCTCAATCATTGTGGTGCAAAGCTCTGGGCAAGCGTCAGGGTATCCAATTAGGTTGTGGAGATCGCCCCGAGCAATTTGACGGGTACCGGTGACCGCCCCCAAGGGTTGCCAAAGTGTACGGGTTCGGTGACCGCCCCCAAGGGTTGCCATTTGTACGGGTTCGGTGACCGCCCTCAAGGGTCCCTTAGTGGAATCACGGCATCTTGCATTGTGCGAGGGCGTGAGGAGATTACGGTGGCCCTAGTGGCTTCTTGGGGAGCATTGTGCCTCCACACCGCTCCAAACGGAGATTAGCATCCACAAAGGTGTGAACTTCGGGATACATCGTCGTCTCCGCGTGCCTCGGTTATCTCTAACCCGAGCCCTTTACTTATGCACTTTACTTTGTGATAGCCATATTGTTCTTGGTCATATATCTTGCTATCTCATAGTTGCTTATCTTGCTTAGCATAAGTTGTTGGTGCACATAGGTGAGCCTAGTTGTTTTAGGTTTTGTTCTTGACAAATTAACCGCTAGGTTTATTCCGCATTTGTTCAAGCCTAAACTGTAATTATTTTAAAGCGCCAATTCACCCCCCCTCTAGGCGACATCCTCGATCTTTCAGCACGGGGGCGCAAGGCAGGGGCGGGCTTGGCCGGCGAAGGCGGCAAAAGAGCAGCAGCAAAGCGGAGCGGGGAAGTGGGCGAGGCGCGGGCTGCAGGGGAGCGTGGGTGGCTACGCCGGACGCGGGGCTGAGGCTCGGCCATACGCATCAGCACACGGTAGGCGTGGAGCGCGGCAGCAGCGGCGATGGGCAGCGACGGCGGCCGAGCGGCAGCAAGAGAAGGCAAGGCCATTGATACGTCTCCAACGTATCTATATTTTTTGATTGTTCCATGCTATTATATTATCAACCTTGGATGTTTTATATGCATTTATATGCTATTTTATATGATTTTGGGACTAACCTATTAACCCAGAGCCCAGTGCCATTTTCTGTTTTTCCCTTGTTTCAGTGTTTCGCAGAAAAGGAATATCAAACGGAGTCCAAACGGAATGAAACCTTTGGAAAAGTTATTTTTGGAAAGAAAGCAATACAGGAGACTTGGAGTGCACGTCACGGGATCAACGAGGAAGCCACGAGGCAGGGGGCACGCCCACCCCCCTGGGCGCGCCCTCCACCCTTGTGGGCCCCTCGTGGCTCCCCTGATGTATTTCTTCCTCCCATATATACCCATATACCCTAAAAACATCGGGGAGCACAATAGATCGGGAGTTCCGCCGCCAGAAGCCTTCGTAGCCACCGAAAACCAATCTAGACACATTCCGGCACCCTGTCGGAGGGGGCAATCCCTCTCCGGTGACCATCTTCATCATCCCGGTGCTCCCATGACGTGGAGGGAGTAATTCTCTCTCGGGGCTGAGGGTATGTACCCATAGCTATGTGTTTGATCTCTCTCTCTCTCTCTCGTGTTCTTGAGGTGGTACGATCTTGATGTATCGCGAGCTTTGCTATTACAGTTGGATCTTATGATGTTTTCTCCCCCCTCTACTCTCTTGTAATGGATTGAGTTTTCCCTTTGAAGTTATCTTATCGGATTGAGTCTTTAAAGATTTGAGAACACTTGATGTATGGCTTGCCGTGCGTATCTGTGGTGACAATGGGATATCACGTGATTCACTTGATGTATGTTTTGGTGATCAACTTGCGGGTTCCGCCCATGAACCTATGGATAGGGGTTGGCACACGTTTTTGTTGTGATTCTCCGGTAGAAACTTTGGGGCACTATTTGAGGTTCTATGTGTTGGTTGAATAGATGAATCTGAGATTGTGTGATGCATATCGTATAATCATACCCACGGATACTTGAGGTGACATTGGAGTATCTAGGTGACATTAGGGTTTTGGTTGATTTGTGTCTTAAGGTGTTATTCTAGTACGAACTCTAGGGCTGTTTGTGACACTTATAGGAATAGCCCAACGGATTGATTGGAAGGAATGACTTTGAGGTGGTTTCATACCCTACCATAATCTCTTCGTTTGTTCTCCGCTATTAGTGACTTTGGAGTGACTCTTTGTTGCATGTTGAGGGATAGTTATGTGATCCAATTATGTTTTATTGTTGATAGGACTTGCACTAGTGAAAGTATAAACCCTAGGCCTTGTTTCAACGCATTGCAATACCATTTGTGCTCACTTTTATCATTAGTTACCTTGCTGTTTTTATATTTTCAGATTACAAAAACCTTTATCTACCATCCATATACCACTTGTATCACCATCTCTTCGCCGAACTAGTGCACCTATACAATTTACCATTGTATTGGGTGTGTTGGGGACACAAGAGACTCTTTGTTATTTGGTTGCAGGGTTGCTTGAGAGAGACCATCTTCATCCCACGCCTCCTACGGATTGATAAACGTTAGGTCATCCACTTGAGGGAAATTTGCTACTGTCCTACAAACCTCTGCACTTGGAGGGCCAACAACGTCTACAAGAAGAAGGTTGTGTAGTAGACATCAGCCATACGAGGGCGCGGGCGAGGATAGCCTAAGCGGGAATAGGCAGCAGCAGCAGGCAGCACGCTCGCGGGAGGGAGGCAAGGCACAGGCAAAATGACAACAGCGCTGCAGTTTCTAAAAGGGCCGGCTAAGGACGGTGTTGACCTCCTGGGAACCCGCTGAGCAAGCAGCATGCACGGACGCGATAATAGGATGTCGAGGCCACGACAGCGCCATGGCCGGCGGTGAGGGGCTCTCAGCCACGACTGTCAAATGGGCTAGAGGACGCGAACGGCAGCGAGAAGGGAGGAGAAATGAAGGGGGGCTCACTGTGAGTTGAAAGAGGAGCTCGAGGAGGCCGGGGGTGCAGTGACGGTGGCAAATCGAAGCGGTGATGTCCGGCGACCGATGCGGGGGAAGACGGTGTGGGCGGCATTGCGACGGCTCCTCAGCCTTGACCTAGGGAAGATGACGATGAATAGGACCACCCGGAGCTGCTGGACACATTGGCGGGGCGCAGGGACGACGGTGGCTGCGGGATTGAGTGGCGCATGGTGACAGCGGCGTCGAGCAGAATATATAGGGAGAGACGAGCGAGGGAGAGGGACTGAGTGGGTACTAGGGTTAGCTAGGGGGTCGACGAGGCTCTTATCCCCTCGGGGCACTGGTGGATGGCTGACCCATGGCTCTCCTGCGGCATGGACGTCGCGCGTGCGTCCGGCGCGCCTCTGTGAATAGAGGTAGGAGGAGACAGGGGCGCTTGATGGGCTTGGCCTCACACTATTCATTTGGGCTACAAGTGCCAAGTAGTGCCTTTCCTTTTTATTTTCTGTTTTGCTTTTATTTTTAACACCAATTGACTTTGGTAAAATGTGTAACCTGGCCACCTAATTAACTAGCAATATTTAGTATTGCCACAAAAGTTTGGGGCCAGAAAGAATGCATTTAAATTATGTTTTTAATCAAATGGGAGAAAAAGGTACTGTTGGACCTGTTTTCTTGATGCTAGAGTCACCTAGTGATCTTTGGTGATGTTGAATTTCATAAATTAATTACTTCATGAATATTTGCAACCCTTCGAACATTTTTGTCGGATTTCAGGTTCTGGCAAAACCCTTGAGGTTCGAACATTGGGGTGCGCACTAAGATCTCCCCCTCTCTAGCTCGCGCTCAGTATGATCTCGCGGCCTGGCTGGACGAACCCAAAGAACACGAGACACAAGATTTATACTGGTTCGGGCCACCATTGTGGTGTAATACCCTACTCCAGTGTGGTGTGGTGGATTGCCTCTTGGGCTGAGGATGAACAATTCACTACAAAAAATACACTTCCATGATGATACGTGTTTGTCACAGTAGGTCGCGTTTTCTGTCATGCATGTACATCCATAACGATTTTATGACAGAATCAAGGTAGTAATACCTGTGCTGTCGTAGAAGTGTTCCATGACATGACCAAAATTATCATCACGGAAGTGTCCACTCCCATGATGATAAATCACGCGTCACAGAAGTGCTTTCGTCAAGGGTGACCAACACATGGCATCCACCGTAACGGAACGCCGTTAAGCTATCGGGTCGGGCTTTGGATCCGATTACCCGTTAACAGCCCCGACCAATGGGGATTTTCCACGTGTAAAATCATCATTGGCTAGAGGAGACACGTGTCAGGTCCGCGTTGGCACAGGTGTCACTCATCCAATGGGCGAGACGCGCCTATGATATGTTGACACGTGGGCCGGCCCATCAAGTTTAAATGGGCCGGCCCAACTGAAGGCCCACAAGATTTTGCGGACCATAATGGGCCGGCCCAGCTAAAGGCCCATGAGATTTTGTGGACCATAATGGGCTGGCCCAGCTAAAGGCCCACATGATTTTGCGGGCCATAATTGGTCGGCCCAGGTAAAGGCCCACAAGATTTTTGTGTGCCATAATGGGCCGGCCTAGCTAAAGGCCCACAAGATTCTTGCGGATCATAATGGGCCGGCCCAGCTAAAGGCCCACGAGATTTCGCCGACATTAATGGGCCGGCCTAGCTGTAGGCCCACAAGATTTTGAGGACCCTAGTAGGCCGGCCCATTAACTGGCTGCCATGTTTTGGGCCAAATGCTGGCCCATATTTGATCCGGTCCATTAATGGCCTCCCACGGTCCGGGCCTAATAGTGGCCCATATGAGATCCGGCCCGTTAAAAGCCTACCACATTCTGGGCCAAATTATGGCCCAGATCAGGTCCGGCCCTTTAAGAGGCTTTGGGCTCAATTATGGTCCATATCAGATTCAGCCCGTCAACTAGACACTATGCTTTTGGGCCCACTTGCTAAAGGCCCACTTAGTAATTCGTCCTGATATTAGTATTGGCATGTTAAGGGCCCGTTTAATATATATATATATATATACAGTAAAATAACTGCAGCATCATGAATAAGAAAAAACCTAGACTATACAATAAAGAAATTACGGCATATTACATCCACTGGGTATCAAAGTTCGCCACTATGATAATAAAGCACAAGCAGACAGCAGATTACACACACTGGGCATCAAAGATCGCCACCAGTGCAAATAAACACGCCGACAAAAAATATACAAAACTGACAGCACTTTAATAGAGTTCAAGAAAGGTTAGCCCTGCTGGGGAGCTGCAGCGCAAGCAGCTGAGCAAGATGATGAGACTGCGCTTGTTCAACACTTATATCTTCCTCACTCTGAAAGATAAACAAGCAGACAGATGACAGGTTTTGCACATAAAAGTATCAGTGCTGACAATTCATCACATTTCTTACTAACGAATAAAGTGACACAGTTTAAAATTGCATTAACACAATATGGTATTGTTCAGGTCAAGACATGGCAGGAAATGACATTGTGAAGGAGTTGGCAGCTTCACGACACCACTGGATTACAGATCAAGAACTCATAAGTATCAATGGTTAGTGTGCTATCAATTTATACCATTTCAGATTGGCAAATAAAGAGACGGTTTAAATAATAGTAGAATGATATGACATTGTTCATAGTTAAGACATTGCAGAATATGACACTGTGCTGTAGTGGGTAGGTTCACCACACCACTGGATTACGGATGAAGAACAGAAGCATACATGCAGTGCAAAACAAGATCACTTGCTCTGTATAGTTTAATTTACATGGTATGAAGAAGGAACTTGGTTGTACAACTGAAAACTTAAATTGAGAAAGGACAAAATTTTGTTTATGAACTACATAATAAACTTTAAACAAGCAATTTGATGCAAACACCAAAAATAAACAGCCGTTGCAGTCATGCCTAACCAAATATATACAACAAAGTTTGAAGGCTTGAGATGGACAAACTTACATTATTGGTGAAGACATGCTCTATAAAGGCCTTTTCCATGCTGATGGGGGGCAATTCAAGAAGTTTACCACAGAATCTTCTTCAAAAGCATTGCCTTTATTCTACATTTTGTTAAGAGTAAATATAGATGTGATAACAAACGAAAAAATGGAGAATATTTAAGATAAGATGAAGAGTGATGCTACATGACCAAGTAGCTATAAATGTAAGTGCAGCGATACAGGCAAAAGGTACAACCAAGAGCAATGCACAGCTAAACTTCTTTAGTACCAACCTTATGGTAAGAGTAAATAGAGATCTGATGTGTAGAAAATGGAGGGCAACGGAAAATAAGCTGCAGAGTGATGGTACATGAACAACTACCTGTCATTATAAGTACACTGATAAAGGACATCATGTACTTACAAGAACAATGCAGAGCTAAAAAACATTGGCATTGGATATATTCTACACTAATGTAACCATTCATACAGATCAGATAATTTGGAGCGAACAATTGATAAGCAAGCTATCATGCATACTGCTATCACATAATGAACTAGGTATGTATGCAAGTACAGTGATACAGGACAACAGGTACTAACAAGAGCAAAGCAGCGGGCAGCATATTTGCGATATCCTGTCGTTCTTGTCAAATCAGAATTCTTCTTCGAGCAGATTTCCTGCAAAAAAGATCTGTAAGGCACATGCGGAAAAGTAGAAGTTCAAATTATCATGTGATTTCATAGACAGTACCTCATCCTGGGAACGAGACCAGTGCATAACAAGGTTTTTCCATTCAATGTCTTCTAAATTTAGCACAGGAGACTTCACCGGAAATTCGTTTATAGACTTGCCATCAAAGTGTGATTTCCTCAGGTAACACCGATACTGCTGCAGTGCTTCCTTGAAAAGCACAAGCAAGCTTTGCTCGTCGTGACTATCCAGATTGACCCTCGCCTAGTTACAACAATGTAATGTAAATCATTGATGTCTTCAATGAGCAGAAAATAGGAAAATAATAACCATGAATAATAGCACTTACACGTAAGTTGGACAGGAAGATGTGAAAATGGTGTTTGTCTTCACAATAATCTTCCCATGATGAGAATATATGCACGTAGTCCCTAACAACATTGAAAGCATTGTCTTTTAAACTGGGAATAAATGGAATGGGGTTCCAATCTGCAGGAATTGGGCGTCTCTACAGTTGGGATAGGTCTTCGGCCGGTGGACTTGTTGTACTTTTTGCTGGAGTGGGATTTTTCTGTGGTACAGCTGGTGCTATGGCAAATAAAATCGGTATGCCTTTTGCTGGAGTGCAGGTCCCGTGTGGTGGGGCTAGTGGTGTGGCCAGTGAAGTATGGGTACAGTCTGCTAGAGTCGGTCCTACATTTTGTGTCACTGGTTGTACATCCAATATAAGTGGGGTGATGTCTGATTTCTCCAGCACCGCCACGTTTTTCAAGGACTTTGCTGGTGCTCCTTTAGGTTCGGCAATCACCCTCTTCCTTTTTGATGTCTGATGCACAAGAACAACATTTGAGTGGAAAAACATGGTATGATGATAGATGGGATATGTATTGATAATGGATGGGCATGGCATATCGACATATATGATGAGTAAACTAAGCAGATGGCGGTGCAACAAAGTAGAAGAAATGCAAGACAACATATGCAAGATACCCGCGATCAATAAAACATTGCCAAATTAGAAAAGGCACCTTGATGGGTGAACAGGACAGGCCATCTGCCTTTGACTCCTCGAGGTTAGAATAGTCATTAGGATCATATTCTGAACAAGAATCAACAGGTGGGGAGCGTATGAGTTTCATTGCATCCAGAATGGCACTCAATACCATGGTGCCAATTTTGTAAGTCATTGCAGTGTTTAGCTTCAAGAGTGGACTGCTGCTAGTGCGACACAAAGCAGCTACACAGATCATAGTGTAGATATAACGGGAAAACCTTAAGCATCAGAGTAAAATCAGCAAAGTGGAACTTGCTGGAATATATGTGCTAGTATTGCCGGTACGGCTATAAAGGCTTCGGATACCAGCTCTCTTCAAGTGAAGGTGCGGTACTGTTAATATCAGTGTAACTCTCAAAGGCGACACAGCTCCCTGCATTTCCTTGCTATTCTTATAGGATTCAAGTGGACAGGCCACTACAAATCCTATTCCTATGTTTACAAGATCCTATGAATCAAAGAGGCTCAAAGTGTCCATCACAACCGACCGTATAGACCTCTACACTGCAAATGTCCCTGCTCATCTTCAGTACAAGGAACATACTGTACTACTATCATACTCCCTCCGTTCCAAAATATAAGTCTTGGTAGAGATTTCCACTATGGATCACATACAGATGTATCTAGATACATTTTAGAGTGTAGATTCATTCATTTTTCTCCATATGTAGTCCATGGTGGAATTTATACAAAGACTTGTATTTAGGAATGGAGAGAGTACATATTAAAGAAGAACGGAAGAGGAACATGGTAAAGAAGAGCAAGCAGATTTTGGATAATAAAATGTTGGTTGCGCAGTGCCCACACATGATGAACCAGAGCGCATTAAGAATGCAACTCCCAGCTGTCTCTCGACCATTTCAGGCGGTTGGATGAAGATCCTACGTTTCCTAACCCTTCTTCTTCCTCATCTTTGATTCTTCCCATACAGAACACAGCACGGGCCGCCGGCCGGACCACCAGCCCCCACCGCCTATGTTCCTCTGCCACCCCCACCCCCACCCCCGCCACAACCCCCACCCGCGTAAAGTTTTCTTCGTTCGGCGAGGCCCCACAACCACCCGAGCCCCTTCGATCGCACCGGCGAACTCCGGCGAGCTCTGAAAAATCGACTGACCCAATTTTGAAATTTCGTCTACTGTGATTTAACTAGTGTTGAATATAAAAGGGGAAAACCATAAGCATTGGGAGTATAGTGTTGAGCGTGCCATGGTGGACCTGAAGGTGCAAACTGGATAAAGGCAACTTCGCAACAGAGCCTGAAGGTACTTGGTATGTTGACTTTTTGCGCAGACTCCCCGGCAACGGCGCCAGAAATTCTTCTTGCTACCTCTTGAGCTTGCATTGGATTTCCCCGAAGAGGAAAGGATGATGCAGTAGAGTAGCGTAAGTATTTCCCTCAGTTTTTGAGAACCAAGGTATCAATCCAGTAGGAGGCCATGCTCAAGTCCCTCGTACCTGCACAAAACGATAGCTACTCGCAACCAACGCGATTAGGGGTTGTCAATCCCTTCACGGTCACTTACGAGAGCGAGATCTGATAGATATAATAATTTTTTTGGTATTTTTGGTATAGAGATGCAAAGTGAAAAGTAAAAGGCAAAGTAAAAAAGCAAAGCAAGATTAAAGTGATGGAGATTGATATGATGAGAATAGACCCGGGGGCCATAGGTTTCACTAGTGGCTTCTCTCAAGAGCATAAGTATTCTACGGTGGGTGAACAAATTACTGTTGAGCAATTGACAGAATTGAGCATAGTTATGAGAATATCTAGGCATGATCATGTATATAGGCATCACGTCCGTGACAAGTAGACCGAAACGATTCTGCATCTACTACTATTACTCCACTCATCGACCGCTATCCAGCATGCATCTAGAGTATTAAGTTAAAAACAGAGTAACGCTTTAAGCAAGATGACATGATGTAGAGATATAAATTCATGCAATATGAAATAAACCCCTTCTTGTTATCCTCGATGGCAATGATACAATACGTGCCTTGCTGCCCCTTCTGTTACTGGGAAAGGACAGCGCAAGATCGAACCCAAAGCTAAGCACTTCTCCCATGGAAAGAACTACCAATCTAGTTGGCCAAACCAAACGGATAATTCGAAGAGACTTGCAAAGATAACCAATCATACATAAAAGAATTCAGAGAAGATTCAAATATTATTCATAGATAGACTTGATCATAAACCCACAATTCATCGGTCTCAACAAACACACCGCAAAAAAAGAAGAAGATTACATCGAATAGATCTCCACAAGAGAGGGGGAGAACTTTGTATTGAGATCCAAAAAGAGAGAAGAAGCCATCTAGCTAATAACTATGGACCCGAAGGTCTGAGGTAAACTACTCACACTTCATCGAAGAGGCTATGATGATGTAGAAGCCCTCCGTGATGACGGCCCTCTCCGGCGGAGCTCCGGAACAGGCCCCAAGATGGGATCTCGCGGATACAGAAAGTTGCGGCGGTGGAATTAGGTTTTTGGCTTCGTCTCTGTTCGTTTGGGGGTACGTAGGTATATATAGGAGGAAGAAGTACGTCGGTGGAGCTTCGGTGGGCCCACGAGGGTGGGGGCGTGCCTGGGGGTATAGGGCGCGCCCCCTACCTCGTGCCCACCTCGAAGCTTCCTTGGTGTAGGGTCCGAGTCTCCTGGGTCTTATTCAGGAAGAAAATCACGTTCCAGAAAGGTTTATTCTGTTTGGACTCCCTTTAATATTCCGTTTCTTCGAAACACTGAAATAGGCAAAAAAACAGCAATTCTGGGCTGGGCCTCCGGTTAATAGGTTAGTCCCAAAAATAATATAAAAGTGGAAAATAAATCCCAATATAGTCCAAAACAGTAGATAATATAGCATGGAGCAATCAAAATTATAGATACGTTGGAGATGTATCAGGCATCCCCAAGCTTAATTCCTACTCGTCCTTGAGTAGGTAAATGATAAAAAGGGAATTTTTGATGCGGAGTGCTACTTGGCATAATTTCAATGCAAATCTTCTTAATTGTGATATGAATATTCAGATTCGAAAGATTCAAGACAAAAGTTTATATTGACATAAAAATAATAATACTTCAAGCACTCTAACAAAGCAATTATGTCTTCTCAAAATAACATGGCCAAAGAAAGTTATCCCTACAAAATCACATAGTCTGGCTATGCTCTATCTTCACCACACAAAGTATTTAAATCATGCACAACCCCGATGACAAGCCAAGCAATTGTTTCATACTCTAACTTTTTCAAAACCTTTTCAATCTTCACGCAATACATGAGCGTGAGCCATGGATATAGCACTATATGTGGAATAGAATGGTGGTTGTGGAGAAGACAAAAAGAGGGTAAGATAGTCTCACATCAACTAGGCGTATCAACGGGTTATGGAGATGCCCATCAATAGATATCAATGTGAGTGAGTAGGGATTGCCATGCAACGGATGCACTAGAGCTATAAGTATATGAAAGCTCATCAAAAGAAACTAACTGGGTGTGCATCCAACTTGCTTGTTCACGAAGACCTAGGGCATTTTGAGGAAGCCCATCATTGGAATATACAAGCCAAGTTCTATAATGTAAAATTCCCACTAGTATATGAAAGTGACATAACGAGAGACTCTCTATCATGAAGATCGTGGTGCTACTTTGAAGCACAAGTGTGGCAAAAGGATAGTAACATTGTCCCTTCTCTCTTTTTCTCTCATTTTTTTATTTGGGCCTTTTCTCTTCTTTCTTATGGCCTCCTTTTTTTTCTTTTCTTTTTTTATTTTTCGTCCGGAGTCTCATCCCGACTTATGGGGGAATCATAGTCTCCATCATTCTTTCCTCACTTGGGACAATGCTCTAAAAATGATGATCATCACACTTTTATTTTTCTTACAACTCAACAACTCGATACTTAGAACAAAATATGACTCTATATGAATGCCTCCGGCGGTGTACAGGGATATGCAATGAATCAAGAGTGACATGTATGAAAGAATTATGAACGGTGGCTTTGCCACAAATACGATGTAAACTACATGATCATGCTAGCAATATGACAATGATGGAGCGTGCCATAATAAACGGAATGGTGGAAAGTTGCATGGGAATATATCTCGGAATGGCTATGGAAATGCCATGATAGGTAGGTATGGTGGCTGTTTTGAGGAAGGTATATGGTAGGTGTATGATACCGGCGAAAAGTGTGCGGTATTAGAGAGGCTAGCAATGGTGGAAGGATGGGAAAAAGTGCATATAATCCATGGACTCAACATTAGTCATAAAGAACTCATATACTTATTGCAAAAATCTAGAAGTTATCAAAGCAAAGTATTACGCGCATTCTCCTAGGGGGATAGATTGGTAGGAAAAGACCATCGCTCGTCCCCGACCGCCACTCATAAGGAAGACAATCAATAAATAAATCATGCTCCGACTTCATCACATAACAATTCACCATATGTGCATGCTACGGGAATCACAAACTTTAACACAAGTATTCTTTAAATTCACAACTACTCAACTAGCATGACTCTAATATTATCACCTCCATATCTCAAAACAATTATCATGCTTCAATCTTTTCTTAGTATTCAATGCACTCAAAAGAAAATTTCACAAATCTTGAATACCAAGCATATTATTATTAAGCAAATTACCATGCTATTAAGAGACTCTCAAAATAATTTAAGTGAAGCATGAGATATCAATAGTTTCTTTAAAACAAATCCACCACGGTGCTCTTAAAAGATCTAAGTGAAGCACATAGAGCAAAATTATAACGCTCAAAAGATATAAGTGAAGCACATAGAGAAAAACTACTAGCTCAAAAGATATAAGTGAAGCACATAGAGCAAAATTATAATGCTCAAAATATATAAGTGAAGCACATAGAGCAAAACTACATAGCTCAAAAGATATAAGTGAAGCACATAGAGCAAAACTACATAGCTCAAAAGATATAAGTGAAGCACATAGAGCATTCTATAAAATTTTAATTCATGTATGGCTCTCTCAAAAGGTATGTACAGCAAGGATGATTTTGGCACACTAAAACACAAATAATACAAGACGCTCCAAGCAAAACACATATCATGTTGGTGAATAAAAATATAGCTCCAAGTAAATTACCGATGGAAGTGGACGAAAGAGGGGATGCCTTCCGGGGCATCCCCAAGCCTTGACTTTTTGGTGTCCTTGGATTATCTTGGGGGTGCCATGGGCATACCCAAGCTTAGTCTCTTGCCACTCCTTGTTCCATAATCCATCAAAAGAATTCACCCAAAACTTGAAAACTTCACAACACAAAACTCAATAGAAATCTCGTGAGCTCCGTTAGAGAAAGAAAACAAAAGACCACTTCAAGTTACTGTAATGAACTAATTATTTATTTATATTGGTGTTAAACCTACTGTATTCCAACTTCTCTATGGATTATAAACTATTTTACTAGCCATAGATTCATCAAAATAAGCAAACAACACACGAAAAACAGAATCTGTCAAAAACAGAACAGTCTGTAGTAATCTGTAGCTAGCGCAAGATATGGAACCCCAAAAATTCTAAAATAAATTGCTGGACGTGAAGAATTTATCTATTAATCATCTGCAAAAAGAATTAATTAAATATCACTCTCCAAATAAAAATTACAGCAGTTCTAGTGAGCGCTAAAGTTTCTGTTTTTTACAGCAAGTTCAACAAGACTTTTCCCAAGTCTTCCCAACGGTTCTACTTGGCACAAACACTAATTAAACACAAAAAACACAACCAAAAAAGAGGCTAAATAAATTATTTATTACTAAACAGGAGCAAAAAGGAAGGAATAAAAATAAAATTGGGTTGCCTCCCAACAAGCGCTATCGTTTAACGCCCCTAGCTAGGCATGAAATCGAGGATAGATCTAGGTATTGCCATCTTTGGTAGGCAATCCATAAGTGGCTCTCATGATAGTTTCATATGGCAATTTTATTTTATTTCTTGGAAAGTGTTCCATGCCCTTTTTAATGGAAATTGAAATCTAATATTCCCTTCCTTCATATCAATAATCGCACCAACCGTTCTAAGGAAAGGTCTACCAAGAATAATAGGGAAAGAAGGATTGCAATCTATATCAAGAACAATGAAATCTACGGGCACAAAATTCCTATTTGCAACACTAAGAACATCATTAATCCTTCCCATAGGTTTCTTAATAGTAGAATCCGCAAGATGCAAGTTTAGAGAGCAATCATCAAAATCGCGGAAATCTAGCAAATCACACAAAGTTTTGGGGATAGTGGAGACACTAGCACCCAAATCACACAAAGAATAAAACTCATGATCTTTAATTTTAATTTTAATAGTTGGTTCCCACTCATAATAGAGTTTTCTAGGGATATAAACTTTCAACTCAAGTTTTTCTTCATAAGATTGCATCAAGGCATCAACGATATGTTCGGTGAAGGCTTTCTTTTGACTATAAGCATGTGGAGAATTTAGCATGGATTGCAACAAGGAAATACAATCAATTAAAGAGAAAATTTCATAATTAAATTCCTTGAAATCCAATATAGTGGGTTTACAACATCAAGATTTTTATTTCTTTCAATCCCACTTTCATCAATTTCATCATAAAGATCTAAATACTCCGAATTTTTAGAACGCCTTCTAGGTAAAGGAAGATCATATTCAGTTTCATCAAGATTCATATTGCAAAACAAAGATTTAATAGGAGACACATCAATAACTTTTAGATCTTCATCTTGATTTTCATAGGAATTGGAAGAACACGCTTTAATAAAGGCATCTTTGGAAGCACGCATCCTAGCGGTTCTTTCCTTGCACTCATCAATGGAAATTCTCATGGCTTTGAGAGACTCATTGATATCATGCTTAGGAGGAATAGATCTAAGCTTTAAAGAATCAACCTCAAGAGAAATTCTGTCAACGTTCCTAGCCAAATCATCAACTTTAAGCAATTTCTCTTCAAGCAAAGCATTAAAATTCTTTTGTGAATTCATAAACTCTTTAACACTATTCTCAAATTCAGAGGACATCTTATTATAATTTCCATAAGAGTTGTTGTAGGAATTCCCATAATTATTAGAAGGATTACTAGGATATGGCCTAGAATTAAAATTCCCTCTATAAGAGTTGTTACCAAAATTATTCCTACCAAAAAAATTTACATCCATAGATTCATTGTTATTCTCAATCAAAGTAGACAAAGGCATATCATTAGGATCAGAAAAAACACTCTTAGTAGCAAATAATTTCATAAGTTCATCCATCTTTCCACTCAACACATTGATTTCTTCTATCGCATGCACTTTTTTTATTAGAAGATCTTTTAGTATGCCATTGAGAATAATTAACCATAATATTATCTAGGAGTTTAGTAGGATCTCCTAAAGTGATTTCCATAAAAGTGCCTCCCGCGGCCGAATCTAAAAGATATCTAGAAGAAAAATTCAATCCGGCATAAAATTTTTGTATAATCATCCACATATTCAAACCATGAGTAGGGCAATTACGTATCATTAATTTCATTCTCTCCCAAGCTTGTGCAACATGTTCATGATCAAGTTGCTTAAAGTTCATAATATCGTTTTTAAGAGAGATGATCTTAGCGGGAGGGAAATACTTAGAGATAAAAGCATCTTTGCACTTGTTCCAAGAATCAATACTATTTTTAGGCAAAGACGAAAACCGAGCTTTAGCACGATCTCTAAGCGAAAAAGGAAATAGCTTCAATTTAACGACATCATTATCGACATCTTTTTTCTTTTGCATATCACATAAATCAACGAAGCTATTCAGATGAGTAGCGGCATCTTCACTAGGGAGGCCCGCGAATTGATCTTTCATAACAAGATTCAATAAGCAGTATTGATTTCATAAGATTCAGTATTGGCAAGAGGAGCAATCGGAGTGCTAAGGAAATCATTATTATTGGTATTGGTGAAGTCACACAATTTGATAGTATCTTGAGCCATCGCGACAAACAAGCAATCCAACACACGAGCAAACAAAAACGCAAGCGAGAAAAAGGCAAACGGAAAAGAGAGGCGGAGAAGGAGAAGGAGATTGGGAAAGAGAGGGCGAATAAAACGGCAAGGGTGAAGTGGGGAAGAGGAAAACGAGAGGCAAATGGCAACTAATGTAATGCGAGAGATAGGGATTGTGATGGGTACTTGGTATGTTGACTTTTTGCGCAGACTCCCCGGCAACGGCGCCAGAAATTCTTCTTGCTACCTCTTGAGCTTGCGTTGGATTTCCCCGAAGAGGAAAGGATGATGCAGCAGAGTAGCGTAAGTATTTCCCTCAGTTTTTGAGAACCAAGGTATCAATCCAGTAGGAGACCACGCTCAAGTCTCTCGTACCTGCACAAAACAATAGCTACTCGCAACCAAAGCGATTAGGGGTTGTCAATCCCTTCACGGTCACTTACGAGAGTGAGATCTGATAGATATAATAATTTTTTTTGGTATTTTTGGTATAGAGATGCAAAGTGAAAAGTAAAAGGCAAAGTAAAAAAGCAAAGCAAGATTAAAGTGATGGAGATTGATATGATGAGAATAGACCCGGGGGCCATAGGTTTCACTAGTGGCTTCTCTCAAGAGCATAAGTATTCTACGGTGGGTGAACAAATTACTGTTGACCAATTGACAGAATTGAGCATAGTTATGAGAATATCTAGGCATGATCATGTATATAGGCATCATGTCCGTGACAAGTAGACCGAAACGATTCTGCATCTACTACTATTACTCCACTCATCGACCGCTATCCAGCATGCATCTAGAGTATTAAGTTAAAAACAGAGTAACGCTTTAAGAAAGATGACATGATGTAGAGAGATAAATTCATGCAATATGAAACAAACCCCTTCTTGTTATCCTCGATGGCAACGATACAATATGTGCCTTGTTGCCCCTTCTGTCACTGGGAAAGGACACCGCAAGATCGAACCCAAAGCTAAGCACTTCTCCCATGGCAAGAATGACCAATCTAGTTGGCCAAACCAAATGGATAATTCGAAGAGACTTGCAAAGATAACCAATCATACATAAAAGAATTCAGAGAAGATTCAAATATTATTCATAGATAGACTTGATCATAAACCCCACAATTCATCGGTCTCAACAAACACACCGCAAAAAAAAGAAGAAGATTACATCAAATAGATCTCCACAAGAGAGGGGGAGAACTTTGTATTGAGATCCAAAAAGAGAGAAGAAGCCATCTAGCTAATAACTATGGACCCGAAGGTCTAAGGTAAACTACTCACACTTCATCGGAGAGGCTATGATGATGTAGAAGCCCTCCGTGATGACGGCCCTCTCCAGCGGAGCTCCGGAACAGGCCCCAAGATGGGATCTCGTGGATACAGAAAGTTGCGGCGGTGGAATTAGGTTTTTGGCTCCATCTCTGTTCGTTTGGGGGTATGTAGGTATATATAGGAGGAAGAAGTACGCCGGTGGAGCTTCGATGGGCCCACGAGGGTGGGGACGCGCCCCCCTACCTCGTGCCCACCTTGAAGCTTCCTTGGCGTAGGGTCCAAGTCTCCTGGGTCATGTTCGGGAAGAAAATCACATTCCAGAAAGGTTTATTCTATTTGGACTCCGTTTGATATTCCGTTTCTTCGAAACACTGAAGTAGGCAAAAAAAACAGCAATTTTGGGCTGGGCCTTTAATAGGTTAGTCCCAAAAATAATATAAAAGTGGAAAATAAAGCCCAATATAGTCCAAAACAGTAGATAATATAGCATGGAGCAATAAAAAATTATAGATACGTTGGAGACGTATCAGGGTATCAGCTCCGGCATGGTGGAGGAGGACGGCGGTGGATGGCATGGCGGATGGCGGCGGACGGAGGAGGGTTGGGTGGAGAGGGTGTTTTGGTGCCCACGGAGTACGAATGGGGAAAAGGGAGGTAGAAAGGAAGGGGGAACCATGTATTCAGGGTGCGCTTGTCTCAAATGCGAGGAAATTTACAAACTTAGCCCCCGTTTCAAATTTCTACTACATCACAGCAACATTAGTCAGCTGGGGATAGGACGGTTATCTCGCATACACTGAATATTTGCCGATGAGAGTTTTTTTTTGGCGCCCACCGTGTATGAATATGAATTGGGGAGGGAGTCGATTTCGACCGAGGACACAATGTGTTTTGGCGCCCACCGTGTATGAATCCGGGTGAGAGGCGGTTATGTCACGTTTGGGTGAAATTACAAACCTACCCCTATCGAAACCTATAGAAATCCAGCAGATAGGCTTTGCGTGGCAGGGATAGGCAGTAGTGATTTCCTTCTCGCAGATTTTGGTTTCGGGTGGTTACTGCGACTTTCCCCGCTTCGTTCAAATTTTGCAAAGTGCACGTTTACCGTGCCAACTCAATTCAAATCCCGTTTGTATTCTATTTTTTTGGATGGGATCCAATTTCAATTGGAATTACATTGTATATACATCATTTTTTTATATATACTTTCAAAAGCACAACAAAGAATTATGCTCCTTTATATGTATAATATGATTTACAAATACTACGATCTCGAAATCTTAAGGTTGAATTCGAAAAAATTTAACCAAATTATGTTCTACTAAAATGTATGGATCAGTAATATCTACATATTAAATAACATAGATGTGCGTGAATTCATATGAGTATGCATGTTTGATAGATCAATTTTGGTTCGAGTATGGATTACATGTATCATCATCTCGAATTCAAATATTTGAATCCCTTTTTTGTTCACTCCTTTCATGCCCATCCCTCTCGCATGCATGCTCCTTCAGGTAGTTATCACTCTCTTTTCTCCAGCTCACCCGCACGCTCACTTCATGTTTCTCCTATCCTCGCAAACATGGTCTCTCGACGTCTCCCTTGAGAAGTGTCACACTCTCCCTATCATTATACATTACACAGTTTTCATTATCTCTCATGTCTCTACTGTTCTCTGGTATCCCTCAGTACCTAAGCTTTCTTTTTCACCGCCACACACAGTCTCCACTCGTCTTTCACTTTGTCTTTCTCTCTATGGGATTCTCTCACACACCCTATATGTCTCTACATATGACTCATACCACTAAAATTAATCTCTCTCTCTCCTGTAGACACAACATTTGTTGCGGTCTCCTTTTCGTCTCCATCCCAGAATGACATTATTCATTTGTTTACCGATTAGACAACCCCGACTACCGTCTCCTCTCTCTCTCTCTCTCTCTCTCTCTCTCAGACACACACACACAACTCCTGCTTCCACTCCCCTTCCCGACTACCGTCTCTCTCTCTCTCACACACACACACACACAAAACTCTCGCTTTCGCACCCCGACTCGTATTTCCCTCACAAACATTTATCGACTAGCTAGCCTCTAGATAGGTTTATACACCTGCACACTCGTGCTTCCACCATCGCATACATGTCTCTCTCCCGCTTCTTGTATCTATGTAGATTTTTCTTCCCTTCTTGAGACACGCCCTCTCGATCGTGCACACACACACACACACTATCACCTCATTTTAAGCTGATACCTATCGCACACACACTCCTTGTGTCTTTGTCACGCATGCACTCCGTCCTCCTCCACTCTCCCTCTCTCTCACACCCACATGGGATTTTTGCAACAATTAGCAAGATGCCCATGCGTTGCATGGAACATCAAGATGCATTTGTATGAGTAGTTTATCTTGTGGGGGAAAAGGATGAATGAGGGAAGACCTTATTTGCAAATGTGGAGAGGAGTGTGGGTATCTTTTTTGCAAAATTGCCATAGTTTCCTTCCTATCCGTCAGATATAGATCGGACGGCCTATATTGCAGGATGGCAGGCACACGATCATCACCGATAATGCTTTTTATAAGAGTAGGGATAAAAATAGAGTTGGTGATGATGGTGGGCCTGCCATCCTGCAATGTAGGTCGTTCGATTTATATCTGACGGATAGGAAGGAAAATATGGCAATTTACCCGCACTCTTCACCACATTTGCAGATAAGGCCTTCCCTCGTTCACCCTTTTCTCCCACAAGATCTTGATGTTCCGTCAACGCACGGGCATCTTGCTAGTAAGAGTAGAAATTAGACATATACCACTTCTCGAATCTTGAAACCAACAACATTCCTCCCTTATCTCATCAAAACCGCCAAACGAAGATATTTTGAGTGAAACATAACATATTTTTACTGATTTACGTATTTCAAAACTAGACTTTTTTTCTATCAAATCGGTGAATATGTATTAATCTACTTTGATCATGTGGCAACGCATTGGCACATTGCTAGTAGTTATTATAATTTTTTGGACACCAGACAAATGGTGGAGTACATATACGAAGAGAAGAGGCGCACGCACGCAGTTGACCTCTCGCTGTCTCGCACACATGAGTGTTACGTAAAGGCGACGTTAACAAATAAACCCTAAAACCCTAGGTGCATGATTGTTGCATTCGCGGGTACCGAGTACGTGGTGGAGCATCTTTGTAGGAATAGTCAGGTCGCGTGATAATTTGATTCGTAGGAGTTGATGGTCGGGACCACAGGTGAACGACTTGGAGCGCGGTGGCTCGCCAGTTCCCACAGATCGAGGAGCCATGTTTAAAATATCGTTTTTTAGCGGGGTTAAGAGTTCTGATTTTCAATGGCGCGTTATAAGTAGTAAGTAGTTTTTAGAACGATTGGTATGGAGCGAAAATGGAATTCATAGTACTACGTACCTCCTTGGCATATGGTTGTATGGTTTTTTTGTGATGGAGGTTGTATGGGTTTATGTTGCGAGATGTTGAACCTGGTAGTTCTAGGGAAAATACTATGGTTTAGATTTAGATGCTGGTTTTCAGTAATGAAAATCGGAAGGGGAAACCCTTCTTTGATTAAAAAAACTACTACCTCCATTCTGGTTTACTAGTCCCCATCATACTTTGGGTCAAAGTTTGTCCACGAATTTTACTTGTAAAATGTGAATGGAAAACGAGATTTTGTTATACCCAAAGAAAAAAGGACTGGAGGGAGTGATTGCTCTAACACGAACGCGACCTCTCATAACGCACGCATTGAACCAGCGCGCCGGCCAAGAGGGTCGCACTCGCTGCAGGCTTGGCTGAGCACGCCTCCTCGCCACGTGCAACCAGCTTAAGACTGCCCCGCTTGCCTTCGTTGAATCCGCGCGTGTGCCGGCAACACGTCCTACCCCGAGCCGGCAGGCATTTTAGAACACAAAAAATGACTAAAATATAATTAATTTACGCATGGTCTTGACTTGTTGTGCTCGCACTGGTAGCAGGAACTAGTAGAGGATTTTCTTTATTTATAACTCTCCTCACATTTTTTGGCTTTGAAGTGAATCATGGTTGTGGACATTATGTATGAATGTGCAGATATCTGTGAACATGAGTTTGATGTGGAAGTTGAACTTGGAATGTTGGGCTTGCGCGTGAACTATACCATGTCCAATGCTTCGTCTGTTATTGTTTGGAAAGTAACTGTTGTTATTACATGACCCAAAAAAACATTTTGTGCCACATCAGTAGATGCACGGACATCACAACAGGCATGCTGACTGGATAAACATTTGAACCTAGCTATTATGAAGGAAATTTTGTATTGACAACAATTTTAGATAGCAGGAGACGCCTAGCATGCTCTGCCTCTGCTAGCTTATTTCTGGCTTCTTCCATCTCTTCTTTGGCTTGGGTAAAGAGAGCATCTGATTGCTCTTTTCGCTTCTTCAGGAACTCAGCTACATTCTCAAGGGCTGCTGCATGCTTTCTTTCAGCCTTTACTAATCCCACGAGGACACGAACAACTGACGACTCCACCTGGCTTGTGTGTAATCCAGCATCATCTGGGAATTTGCACCTTGTGTCTAATCCAGCATCATTAGGGAACTGGCACCTTGTGTGTAACCCAGCCTCATTTTGGAAACATGATCTCGAGGTTGACCATACTCCCCTCCTCGCAGGAACTGCATCCTGACATGAAGTTACTTCTTTTTTAGATCAATACTCAGAGCAACCTAGATCCATTTAGTAGAAGCCAGATAAACAGAACTCGGAGAAGTGAATTCAAAAGAAAAAAACAGACTACAAGGTGAGAACACCCACTTCCTACATCAAGCTAAAAACAAAAGCATTAGGACGATTAAGACTCTTCTTATTACACATCGAAGAACACCACGCTTAAGAGAAACAGAAACTACAACATATACACATCGAAGAACACGAGGCTACACGAAAGTAATTGAAAGGGTGTTACTTACCAAAGCTCGTTTTACAGGTTCGGTGCAGCTCCTCTTTAACTTGCCATGCTCCTTGAAGGTGTCCCGAATATCCCGTGTTTGGTCTTCATTGCTCCTCTGCATGTTCGCACTCGTGGTTTTAAAATCTCCACATGGCAAGAAAAATATACTGCTAGTAATATCACGCATCTTGTGGGCAACAATAAAGCACTCGTCTGCCATGTTAGAGCATCTCCAACAGAATCACAACGCGTGGCGCTTTAAAAAAGCGTTTACAGTGCTGAGATTGAGAAGTGGATACTAGAGAGTAGAGGATAGTTCTCAGCATAGATAGATAAAAAAGATAATTCAACTACCCCTCTCCAGATTTGCAAATAAGGCCTTCCCTCGTTCATCCTTTTCTCGCACAAGATAAACTACTCATACAAATGCATCTTGATGCGTGCAACGCATGGGCATCTTGCTAGTTCTAAAAACCTTTCCACCATTTGGCACACTACTGGTTGCAGATGAAAAACCTACCCAAGCACATCGCAATACAGGAGCGACGCACAATTACAAGCTGATATTTTGTTGGATAATGGAGTCTATAACCAATTACTTTTACGGGAACAATAGCTCCCAGGAAATTTGAAGGGTAGGTATGAACAAAATTGGAACTGCACATGTACTACTAAGTGATTCAATACACACATTACCAATCGAGGAGGAGAACGATGGTCGCGGCGGCCTCTGTGAGTCATGGTCGGCAACGGGAGTCAGTTCATTGTCCATGATGGTGGTACTTCTGCGCTTGGCGTCGGCTTCCGGGAAGCAGATCCGAGACCGTGGAAGACGATGCCAGGGAAGAGGCTCAGTGTATGATGATGACGATGGACCGGCTCCAGTGCGGCGTACGAGGTCGTCGATGAGGCAGATGTGCTGCGGTGGACGAGTGCACCGATGTAAAGGGGAGGAGCACGAAGGCCGCGGTGCCGTGGAGAAGTCTATTTTGCGGTGGGGATAGAAAATGGGGAGTATTCAGGTGTACTACTCTGGGTGCCGGGGTGGGCTGGCTGGGTAGGGTGAACCTGAAGTTACGAAAACAGCCCCCTACCAAGCGCCATCCGTAGGCCAGTTCCGAAGGCTATCATGGTAACTTCCCACTGCTCGAATCAGGGTCGTGGGAGATTTTCCCGCCGACCTCAAAATTTTGTGACACTGGACTCCCCGTGTGGCGTGTTGAGTGATTCGGCTAAGCAACTAGCGAGTAGTAGTAGTAAACTCTGCATATTAGGTTTGACCGAAGTCAAACTTCCTAAAGTTTGACCAAGTTTATAGAAAAATATAAACATTTACCATAACAAATATGTATGATGTGAAAGTACATTCAATAATGAATCTAATGGTATTTATTTGTTATTGTATATGTTAGTATTTTTTGTTATAAGCTTTCTGAGAGTTTACAAAACTTGACTTTGGCCAATGCTAATACGCGGACTTAAATAAAAACGGAGGGAGTACACATTTGTTTTCTTAGTTTGTAGTGAACTAATCATTTGTTGAAATTGTGAAATAAATATATTAGGCTATTGACTTCGAATGTAATGGTCTATACAATTCAATAGTTACAATCATTGTCGAATCCCAAGATGTATACAAGGACTATAGTACTTCACAACATGCTCAAACTCACATAATCCCATTCAAATGAGAATCTAAATGCATTTCATAGTTATTACTTTGTAGGATGCAACAAAAACAACCATAACTCTACATCAGCCATTGTAGAAGCAACATTTTGACATATCCCAATGTGTGAATGAAACGTGCAGAGAGAGCTTTTGAAGATGGAGCAAATAGGGAAGGAAAGACTGTATGTATGTGGACGAGAGAGTAGGAGACAAACCTAACAAGACAGAGAAAGAGATAGAGAGAGAAAGAGAGAGGAAGAAGTTAGGTCTGTGAGAAAGATGGATGCATGTAATATACATGAGATGCGTGTGCATCTGGGTTCTGTATACGTGGATGGAGAAGAGACAACATGTTTGACGAGAGAGCTGGAAAAACATGGACGAGAGGGGAAGGATCTCGTAGGTTGAGGGATTGACAATTTTGTGTGGGGGAGAGAGGGATTGGTAATTTTGTGTAAGAGAGAGAGAGGGTGGGGGGAGGAGTCAGTCAGCCATCGTCACATCACCCTGCTTCCAAATGACCCCGCATTCTCTAGCGCGGTGTGGTCGCCGTCTTTGATCTGCTCGATGCCCTCTTTGAAGATTGAGGTGTTGTGCATGTTGGGGTGCAAAGAAGCACAAGCGAGAGTGGTCGCTGTATAACCTTGGACGGGGATGAATTGTGTGCTCGGGGGAGTGTGTGTGTGTGTGTGTGTTGTGATGTGTGTGTCTGTGTGTGTGTGTGTGTGACATTGAGAGAAAACAAACCTAAGGAGAGAAATGGGTATTCACGAAGAGATTGTGTGGGCCTTGAGGTGGGCAGGGGGCGGGTGAGGGTGTCAAAATGTGCGCGTTGATGCATTTGTAGCATGCAACCGTGCGAGGGACGGGCGAATCGAGAGAGATGGTTGTTGTGTTACGGATGCTCCTCTATATGTCTCTCTCTCGCTCTCTCTCTCTCTCTCACACACACACACACACACACACACAAGTAAACTAGAAGACCGTTTTCTCATGTATATACAACGTATCGGCATCTGTCTATGTCTCACTCATGCATGATCATTTGCACATTCACACCTCTCTATGTCTGTATCACACGCACACCGTCTCCACATTGCCCTTCCGCCACAACACACATATGGACACATACACACGTTCTATCTCATTCACACACACAAAATCAGTATTAAAAAAACTAGGGCGCACCTAAAACGTCCAAATCCAAATAAACACGAACTGAAGCTAAATTCAAATATATGGAAATATTGCAGCGTCAAGAACTTTCACAGGAAAAAAAGTTGAGTGATATTCGAGGATTGTTTTCACACACACAAAAAGGTTCGGTGGATGTCCTTCGAGCACGACACAGTGACGCACCGTTCGATCTACCGCGTGGCCGCGGTTCACGCGCTTGCACAGGATTCCGTATAGTGGTTGTGGTACTAACTAATAAAAGCGCTGCCTAAGTCTAATGTTTACGTATACTAGTACGGTTTTCTTTTAAGTTTGACCAACCTTATATATAAAACTAAAGTAAGCTCCCACACGCGCACTCATCAATATGCCGCTGCCGCCGTTGCGCATGCCGGCGCCCGCCTGCTCCGGCCAACAATTTATCGCCCATCACCGCCATGTCGCCGCCATCCCTGTGCCATGAAGCCGAAGGCTCGCCCGCTAACGTCGTCTGCAGTCCCTCCTCGTGATGCCGCCGCGTTGCCAAGCATGCGAGCAGCTGGTGGAGCCGCTTCTATGCACACAGCGTACGAAGAGGAGGACGAGCGCGTGCTCCAGCACGCCGGTGAGGAGGAAGTAGCGTGTCATTGTCGTCTCCACCCGCGCGGAGGAGGCGCGCATGGTGGCTGTCGTGGCGGTAAGCCGGTCGCGCACGCGTCGAGCCTGCAAGCCGGGTGCGGATGCGGAATCTACCTTCAAGACCTTGAATGCCACGTGGATCCTGTACTCTGAAGGAGCAATTTGGGTCAGTCGACTCATGTGAGCCGTTTGATGCAACATGGATGGCTAGAAGGGCTTCTTCCACCTCTTCTGCCGTCTTCTTCCTTCGCTCCGTCGAACTTCTTTCACAAATCGATTGGCCCAAATTATACTACTAGTACGAAAGTATTAAGTACAGTAGGAACACGAAGATACGAGCAGTAGTACCAACTGCAAGAAGAACAGTAGTAAGACATAGTACTAGTACTACTATACGTACTACAGATTTCAAATAACGAGAAAGAACATAAACATAGTTCTACTGGGGCCTCAGCACAACACACCCTTGAAAATAAACTAAGCAACTAGTCCGCTTGAAACTGCAGTAGAACTAGCATGAGAGACGGCACTGCCACCTACTCGGAGTCTGAGTCCATGTCCTCGACTTCGTCCTTGTCCCTCTTCCTCTTCCTCTTCCCCGACGCTTCTTTGTTGGAAATATGCCCTAGAGGCAATAATAAATTGATTATTATTATATTTCCTTGTTCATGATAATCGTTTATTATCCATGCTAGAATTGTATTGATAGGAAACTCAGATACATGTGTGGATACATAGACAACACCATGTCCCTAGTAAGCCTCTAGTTGACTAGCTCGTTGATCAATAGATGGTTACGGTTTCCTGACCATGGACATTGGATGTCATTGATAACGGGATCACATCATTAGGAGGATGATGTGATGGACAAGACCCAATCCTAAGCCTAGCACAAGATCATGTAGTTCGTATGCTAAAGCTGTTCTAATGTCAAGTATCATTTCCTTAGACCATGAGATTGTGCAACTCTCGGATACCGTAGGAGTGCTTTGGGTGTGCCAAACGTCACAACGTAACTGGGTGGCTATAAAGGTACACTACAGGTATCTCCGAAAGTGTCTGTTGGGTTGGCACGAATCAAGACTGGGATTTGTCACTCCGTGTAAACGGAGAGGTATCTCTGGGCCCACTCGGCAGGACATCATCATAATGTGCACAATGTGACCAAGGAGTTGATCACGGGATGATGTGTTACGGAACGAGTAAAGAGACTTGCCGGTAACGAGATTGAACAAGGTATCGGGATACCGACGATCGAATCTCGGGCAAGTATCGTACCGATGGACAAAGGGAATTGCATACGGGATTGATTAAGTCCTTGACATCGTGGTTCATCCGATGAGATCATCGTGGAACATGTGGGAGCCAACATGGGTATCCAGATCCCGCTGTTGGTTATTGACCGGAGAGTCATCTCGGTCATGTCTGCATGTCTCCCGAACCCGTAGGGTTTACACACTTAAGGTTCGATGACGTTAGGGTTATAAAGGAAGTTTGTATGTGGTTACCGAATGTTGTTCGGAGTCCCGGATAAGATCCCGGACGTCACGAGGAGTTCCGGAATGGTCCGAAGGTAAAGATTTATATATGGGAAGTCCTGTTTTGGTCGCCGGAAAGTTTCGGGGTTTATCGGTAACGTACCGGGACCACCGGGAGGGTCCCGGGGGTCCGCCAAGTGGGGCCACAAGCCCCGGAGGGCTGCATGGGCCAAATGTGGGAGGGGACCAGCCCCAGGTGGGCTGGTGCGCCCCCCACAAGGGCCCAAGGTGCAAGGGAGGGGAGAAGGGAGCAAACCCTAGGGCAGATGGGCCCTAAGGCCCACCCTGGTGCGCCTCCCCCTCTCCCCTCCCCTTGGCTTCCCCTAGATGGGATCTAGGGGGCTGCCGCCACCCCTAGGGAGGGAACCCTAGGTGGGGGCGCAGCCCCTCCCCTCCCCCTATATATAGTTGAGGTTTGGGCTGCCCAATACACATGAGTTCCTCTCTTTCTTGGCGCAGCCCTATCCCTCTCTTTCTCCTCATATCTCGCAATGCTTGGCGAAGCCCTGCTGGATCACCACGCTCCTCCACTACCACCACGCCGTTGTGCTGCTGCTGGATGGAGTCTTCCTCAACCTCTCCTTCTCCCCTTGCTGGATCAAGGCGTAGGATACGTCACCGGGCTGTACGTGTGTTGAACACGGAGGTGCCGTCCGTTTGGCACTAGGATCATTGGTGATTTGGATCACGACGAGTACGACTCCATCAACCCCGTTCTCTTGAACGCTTCCTCTTAGCGATCTACAAGGGTATGTAGATGCACTCTCCTTCCCCTCATTGCTGGTCTCTCCATAGATAGTCTTGGTGACACGTAGGAAAATTTTGAATTTCTGCTACGTTCCCCAACATTCTTTGCTTGAACCGGACACTGGGCTCTGCTTCTTCATCCAACCCTTGTAGATATTTAAAGAAAGGTAGGCATCCATTGCTCCATACAGGATGTGATCTTCATCTAATGTCTTCGACTCCTATGCATGATGAAACTCGTGATGAGGTTTCTTCAGTTTAGCGTACGAAGGATCAATCATGGCTGCTGCCAGGGTCAGCATTGAAGGTTGAGAGGAGGACACCAGGCTTGCCTTCTGGAGATCGAAGGGCTGGCCTACAACGAGACCTATCCGATGCAGGACATCCCTGTCGTTCTTAAAGCCTACAGTAACGAATTTCACTCTTTTGTCCTTAAGGAAGTTCTTAAAATCCTGGCACTCAATGTCGGCATGGCATATGTGGTAGACCAAGCAAACGTTATGTACGCAAACCTGGATCACAGCGGGCTTCTTCCTCTCTTCGTCCTTTAGATCCGTCTCTCGTCCCAGGACTGTGGTGTACTCAACATCTAGCCCAACGACCCACTCATCCGTTGAACTGTTTAACATGCGTAGGAAGCGAGCAAGTGATGCTTTCACCATCTCGGATGCACGTGTGTAGATGACGATGAACTGATCGCCGGTGATGGCTCTAACCTGGTACTCAGCGGCGACCATGGAGATTTGGGAGGCCATGGAATTTGGAGAAGGGTTAGGGGAAGTTGAATTGTTGTACCCCGCAAAAAAAACTAGGAGCTAACTAATGTGAAAGGACGGGACGACTGGGAGCGAACTGTTGTAAGGTAGAAGACGGGGATGAGTAGGGTGTGCGAACAGCGTGGGGTTGCTGGCTTGCCCGGTGGATAAACGGCTGCAAGCCCCCAAAGAGTTCTCGAGAACTATGCGGGACCCACTAGATGTCATGTCTACTAGACCCACATCGTAGGTCTGACGGTATAGCTTCTGCCTGTTCGCACGCCATGTCGGCGCGTGGATGTAACTTCACTTAATTCCGTCAAACGTCGCACCTCCCACGACCCTTCGCCTCCCTCGCGCGGTCGCGCCCTTTGAGACTTCGACCGGCTATAAATGAGCAATTTTTTTGCCTTTTTTTAGACAAGCAATTTTTTTGCCTACTCCGCATGCATGATACTCCCTCTGGTCCTTTTTACTCCTGTCAACCGTTTGCAAAGTGTTTGACCAAATTTATACTTTTTTAACACCACATTATATTAAATAACCAGCCACACCAGTACACTCATTCGATACAATATTCACCACACAGGGCGGTACGTTATCTACAAGAATACCATCTAATCTATTGTCAAAGCTATACTTAGCGATTAAGTGTGCCACCTTATTGGCCGAACGGCTAATATTTGACAATTGAAGATTGTTGATCAACTTCAAGATGCTCAACGCTTTCATCTTCAGGTCACGCATAGCAGACCTATCATAGTCCCCCGATGCAAGAGACGCTACCACGAAAGCGCAATCAGTCTCTAAAATTACAGGATTATGAAGAGGAATACCTATGTAGAGACCGGCAATGCAAGCCCTAAGCTCCGCTTCCTCCATGCTTTGACAGGCATCAATGAAATCCCACGACCAAATTTATACTAAAAATATCAATATCTACAATACTGATTATAATGAGTATAAGAACTACGTTTTATAATGAGTGTAAAAATATTGATTTGACATTGTGAATGTTGACACATTTTTCTATAAGTCTGGTGAAAGTAGAGGTAAATTGACTTCAGACAAAACTTAAATGCACAATGCAGACTAGTTCCTCCGTCCAGGTGTGTGACATGTCCTATCTTGTCATCAGAACAAGGTTAGCTATTAGAGTACCACTACCTCCCTTCTAGTTTAAAGGGCTCGATTCAAAAATTTCACCTACTCTTAGCAAGATAGTAGAGGCGGTGGAATAGTTTTTGAAGTCTGCAAAAGTACTCAACTAGTGTTGTCGTTCTTCACAAAAAATGTGTTTATCAATGCATGCATGAACACTAGTTACTCTAACCCCCCTCTCTTCTTTAATTCTTTGCCACATCAGCATGTTTTCTATTCCCGTGTGCATGATACCAGCTAAGATACCACCATTATGGCCAGCCTTAATCATCGCATGCAATAATTTAGTGCACCTTGAAATATGAACATGTGTGGGGTGTGTATGTTTTTAATGACTTGAGACTATACCTAGCCCGGCATGCAAGATGACTTATTATGCACCGTTCCCCATACCTGCAGGAAGCCCGTTCGTCTCCAAATCTTTTCCTCTCCATGTGTGGAAACAATATGCCTGCCAAACTCTCCTTCTCCCTCTAGCGGTCCCACCACTCCACCCCATGTGAAAAAATCTGCATGCATGACTCTCCTCCCCCCACGCTCGTCCAATCCGTTGTGACCAGCAATATTTCCACCCCTTCGCTCCCCCATAATTTACTCCAACAAATATGCCCACATAGCTGTTACTTAACTGCAGGTGCATTGGGTTACTGACATATGGGCCCAACAGGGGTCTGGCCCACATGTCAGTGACGCAACTAGACCTGCAGTTAAGTCAGTGCAGCTCAGTCCATATCTTACGTAGGTCTACCATTGCTCGCTATAAATATTGCGCCTCCCATGACATCGCTATCTCCTCCCCCTCACGTTCACGTTCATCGCTATCTCCTTCCCCTCCCTCTCACGTCGACCACCATGGCATCGCCCCTCCCAAGCCCTAGGATCCCCTCGCTGCACCGCGCAGACGGTCACGCGTCGCCGTTCCGTTCCTCGCCGCCACTAGTCGAGGAGGACACGTCGGTGTTCCACTCCTCGCCGCTACGCGACGCGTCGCTGTTCCTTGCCTCGCCACCACTAGTCGAGGAGGACGCGTCGGCGTTCCGCTCCTCGCCACGACGCGACGCGTCGCCGTTCCGTTCCTCGCCGCCACTAGTCGAGGAGGACGCATCGGTGTTCCGCTCCTCGCCGCGACGCGTCGAGGTGGACGTGTCGGTGTTCCCAATCTCGCCAGCACGCGCGCCGGACGATGCGTCGGCTCCCCGCTACAAGGAGAACACCGTGCCGCCCACCGAGCCCCCGGCCTTGAGGAGCTTTGGAAAGAAATGGATGTCGCCTTGTGGGAGGCTTTGCCTCCAGCAGAGCACGCTAAAATAGAGGCGGAGAAGAAGGCCGAGGAAGAGAAGCGCACCATGGAACAAGCTGCCTGGGAGGCCTATCTCGCGTCCGAGAGAGTCAGGCAATTGGCTCTTTGGCAGAAGGCTCGTGCGAGGGCCGTGAGGGTGGCAGAGGACGCTCGTGCCAACGCCCTGAGTGCAGTCGGGCCCAGGCGCCTCATCTACGCTTGGCGGTACGTGGATCGGGTGCATGCTTCCAGCGAGGAGGAGTACCTATTGGCGCCGGATCACCACACCGGTGAAATCACGATCGCCCGCTGGCAAGCCACCAATCAGCACCTCGCGAGTTGCGAGGCTGAGGAAGAGGCGTTGTGTCGGTGCGCTGGGAAACGGCCGCGCACCAAGGGACTCGTGGTGCGCCGCAAGCGCTCCTGGGAGCGTCGGGGCTTTTAGGAGGAGTATAATTTTTGTTTTGTAAGGTGATCTCATTAGTTTTGGGACGCAAATGATAATCCCGAACGTTCAGGAATTTTCAGCGTCCTTAATTAAGTATGTAAAAGGGAAAGTTTGGAAACCTTGTGTATTCGTACGCATTTTGCAAGTACGTGCATATAGCACAAACTTTAATATATACTATCGCACTACAAGTCTCTCTCGATATATGCTTGCAGACTGTGCTACTCCCTCCGTCCAGGTCAATAAGTCATCTTTGGTTGTGCACCATGACTAAGAAGGATGGAAGACTTATACACCTAGACGGAGGGAGTACTACTATTACTTATGTACGTGCAAATGCATGTTTTAACATTACGATGCAGTTTTTGTAAAAGTAGAAAAACAGCACTAGTCAAGCTTGTGAAACGATTCAATGCAAAACAAATGCAAAAATGCTCGTTTGATTGTTTACTTTTAGCTACCTTCTCTGTGGTTATTTCTCTGTCGTACTTTGTACGAAGTATCTCACTGGTTGGAAAGGCATGCAAATTCCCAAACCGCTTCCTACACCCTGTATCGAATTTTTTGCCTAACAAGTTGTGTCGTGCAATTGGAATTCCAACTTGAGTACTACTACTAGTAGGAGTACCAGGGGCCAGTTCTTTTAGGCTTCTAGATTATTAATCCCATAACTACTACCTCCGTTCTGGTTTATTGGTCCCCATTGTAATCTGTGTCAAATTTTGATCATAAATTTAACTAATGAAATGTTAGTGCATGTCACATGCACTACTCCATCCGTCTAGGTGAGTAAGTCATCTTAGGCTGTGCACCGTGACCAAGGAGCAGGAGAAAATGAGAAATGTTAATGTTTATTTGCTAATTAATAGTATTGCATGCAATGAACTAACCACTGCATGTCATATTTGATATCTCAAGTCATTAAAACCATGCACACTCTTTATCTCTTATTGGTTGATATGTCAAGAAACAAGAAACGAGGTAGAAGTTAATGCACCGCGCCTAAGTGTTTTGGGATTATTTGGTTTTCGTAAGATGACTTACACACCTAGACGGAGGGATTACAATGGTTAGGAATAAACCAGCTAAATCTTTGGTCAAAATTTAGCACAAATTACAATGGTGAGGAATAAACCAGGATAGAGTAGTAGTTTAGAAGCCCAAATAAATGAGTGAGGCGCCTTATTGTTACTCTCCACTGTGACTAGTCTTGTGGAAAAAGCTGGGGATGTTGGAAATATGCCCTAGAGGCAATAATAAAATGGTTATTATTATATTTCCTTGTTCATGATAATTGTCTATTGTTCATGCTATAATTGTTTTATCCGGAAATCGTAATACATGTGTGAATACATAGACCACAACATGTCCCTAGTGAGCCTCTAGTTGACTAGCTCGTTGATCAATAGATGGTTACGGTTTCCTGACCATGGACATCGGATGTCATTGATAACGGGATCACATCATTAGGATAATGATGTGATGGACAGACCCAATCCTAAGCATAGCGCAAGATCGTGTAGTTCGTCTGCTAAAGCTTTTCTAATGTCAAGTATCTTTTCCTTAGACCATGAGATTGTGCAACTCCCGAATACTGTAGGAATACTTTGGATGTGCCAAACGTCACAACGTAACTGGGTGACTATAAAGGTGCACTACGGGTATCTTCAAAAGTGTCTGTTGGGTTGGCACGAATCAAGACTGGGATTTGTCACTCTGTATGACGGAGAGGTATCTCTGGGCCCACTCAGTAAGACATCATCGTAATGAGCTCAATGTGACTAAGGGTTGGTCACGGGATGATGTGTTACGGAACGAGTAAAGTGACTTGCCGGAAATGAGATTGAACGAGGTATTGAGATACCGACAATCGAATCTCGGGCAAGTAACGTACCGATTGACAAAGGGAATTGTATACGGGATTTCTTGAATCCTCGACATCGTGGTTCATCCAATGAGATCATCATGGAACATGTGGGAGCCAACATGGGTATCCAGATCCCGCTGTTGGTTATTGGCCGGGGAGTTGTCTCGGTCATGTCTGCATGGTTCCCGAACCCGTAGGGTCTACACACTTAAGGTTCGATGACGCTAGGGTTATTAGGAAGACTTGTATGTGATTACCGAATGTTATTCGGAGTCCCGGATGAGATCCCGGACATCACGAGGAGTTCCGGAATGGTCCGGAGGTGAAGATTTATATATAGGAAGTTGTGATACGGTCACCGGAAAGGTTCGGGGGCATATCGGTATTGTACCGGGGCCACCGGAGGGGTTCCGGGGGTCCACCGGGAGGGGCCACCTCTCTCGGAGGGCCTCATGGGCCGTAGAGGAAAGGGAACCATCCCCAAGTGGGCTGGGCGCATCCCCCCTTGGGCCCATGCGCCTAGGGTTGGGGGGGGGAACCATAGAGGGGGAGCCCCCCTTGCTTGGGGGGCAAGCCACCCTCCCTTGGCCGCCGCCCCGCCCCCCTCTAGATCTCATCTAGAGGGGGCCGCCCCCCTTCCTCCTTCCCCTATAAATAGAGGGGCAAGGGGAGGGCTGCACACCACATCCAAGGCGCAGCCCCTCCCCTCCCCAACACCTCTCCTCCGTTAAAGCTTGGTGAAGCCCTGCCGGAGTACTGCTGCTCCACCACCAGCACGCGCGTCGTGCTGCTGTTGGAGCTCTCTTCCTCAACCTCTCCCTCCTCCTTGCTGTATCAAGGCGTGGGAGACATCTCCGCTCCGTACGTGTGTTGAATGCGGAGGTGCCGTACGTTCGGCGCTAGGATCATCGGTGATTTGGATCACGACGAGTACGACTCCATCAACCCCGTTCTCTTGAACGCTTCCGCTCGCAATCTACAAGGGTATGTAGATGCACTCCTCTCCCTCTCGTTGCTAGATGTTGGTGATGCGTAGAAAATTTTAAATTTCTGCTACGATCCCCAACAGTGGCATCATGAGCTAGGTCTATGCGTAGTTTTTTCACGAGTAGAACACAAGTTGTTGTGGGCGTCGATTTTGTCAATTTACTTGCCGTTACTAGTCTTATCTTGATTCGGTGGCATCGTGGGATGAAGCGGCCCGGACCGACCTTACATGTACGCTTACGTGAGACTGGTTCCACCGACTGACATGCACTAGTTGCATAAGGTGGCTAGCGGGTGTCTGTCTCTCCCACTTTAGTCGGATCGGATTCGATGAAAAGGGTCCTTATGAGGGTAAATAGAAATTGGCATATCACATTGTGGTTTTGGCATAGGTAAGAAACGTTCTTGCTAGAAACCTATAGCAGCCACGTAAAACTTGCAACAACAATTAGAGGACGTCTAACTTGTTTTTGCAGCATATGTCGTGTGATGTGATATGGCGAAAAGGATGTGATGAATGATATATGTGATGTATGAGATTGATCTTGTTCTTGTAATAGGAATCACGACTTGCATGTCGATGGGTATGACAACCGGCAGGAGCCATATGAGTTGTCTTAAATTATTTATGACCTGCGTGTCAACATAAGCGTCATGTAATTACTTTACTTTATCGCTAACCGTTAGCCATCGTAGTAGAAGTAATAGTTGGCGAGACAACTTCATGAAGACACGATGATGGATATCATGATGATGGAGGTCATGGTGTCATGCCGGTGATGATGATGATAATGGCGCCTCGAAGATGGAGATCAAAAGGAGCAAAATGATATTAGCCATATCATGTCACTATTTGATTGCATGTGATGTTTATCATGTTTTACATCTTATTTGCTTAGAACAACGGTAGCATAAATAAGATGATCCCTCGCAATAATTTCAAGAAAGTGTCCCCCCTAACTGTGCACCATTGCTAAGGTCTGTTGTTCCGAAGCACCACGTGATGATCGGGTGTGATAGGTTCTAACATTCACATACAATGGGTGTAAGCCAGATTTACACACGCAATACACTTAGGTTGACTTGACGAGCCTAGCATGTACAGACATGGCCTCGGAACACGGAAGATCAAAAGGTCGATCATGAGTCGTATAGAAGATACGATCAACATGAAAATGTTCACCGATGATGACTAGTCCGTCTCACGTGATGATCGGACACGGCCTAGTTGACTCGGATCATGTATCACTTAGATGACTAGAGGGATGTCTATCTAAGTGGGAGTTTATTAAATAATTTGATTAGATGAACTTAATTATCATAAACATAGTCTAAAAATCTTTGCAATATGTCTTGTAGATCAAATGGCCCACACTAATGTTGCCCTCAACTTCAACGCATTCCTAGAGAAAACCAAGCTGAAAGACGATCGCAGCAACTACACGGACTGGGTCCGTAACCTGAGGATTATCCTCATAGCTGCCAGGAAAGCATATGTCCTTGATGCACCGCTAGGTGAAGCACCTGTTTTCCCTGCAGAACAAGACGTTATGAATGCTTGGCCGACGCATAGTGATGATTACTCCCTGGTTCAGTGCGGCATGCTTTACAGCTTAGAACCGGGGCTCCAAAAGCGTTTTGAGCAACACGGAGCATATGAGATGTTCCAAGAGCTGAAAATGGTTTTCCAAGCTCATGCCCGGGTCGAGAGATATGAAGTCTCTGACAAGTTCTACAGTTGTAAGATGGAGGAGAATAGTTCTGTCAGCGAGCACATACTCAAAATGTCTGGGTTGCACAACCACTTGTCTCAGCTGGGAGTTAATCTCCCGGATGATGCGGTCATTGACAAAATCCTTCAGTCGCTCCCACCTAGCTACATGAGCTTTGTGATGAACTTCAATGTGCAGGGGATGGAAAAGACCATTCCCAAGGTATATTCAATGCTGAAATCAGCGGAGGTGGAAATCAAAAAGGAACATCAAGTGTTGATGGTGAATAAAACCACAAAGTTCAATAAAGGCAAGGGTAAAAAGAACTTCAAGAAGGACGGCAAGGGAGTTGCCGCGCCCGGTAAGCAAGCTGCCGGGAAGAAGCCAAAGAATGGACCCAAGCCTGAGACTGAGTGGTTTTATTGCAAGGGAAACGGTCATTGGAAGCGGAACTGCCCCAAGTACTTAGCGGATAAGAAGGCCGACAACACCGAAGGTATATGTGATATACATGTTATTGATGTGTACCTAACCAGCACTCGTAGTAGCTCCTGGGTATTTTATACCGGTGCAGTTGCTCATATTTGTAACTCAAAACGGGAACTGCGGAATAAACGGAGATTGGCGAAGGACGAGGTGACGATGCGCGTCGGGAATGGTTCCAAGATCGATGTGATCGCCGTGGGCACGCTACCTCTACATTTACCTACGGGATTAGTTTTAAACCTCAATAATTATTATTTAGTACCAGCTTTGAGCATGAACTTTGTATCTGGATCTCATTTAATGCGAGATGGCTACTCATTTAAATCTGAGAATAATGGTTGTTCTATTTATATGAGAGACATGTTTTATGGTCATGCCCCGTTGGTCGATGGTTTATTCTTATTTAATCTCGAACGTGATGTTACACATATTCATAGTGTGAATGCCAAAAGGTGTAAGGTTGATAATGATAGTCCCACATACTTGTGGCACTGCCGCCTTGGTCACATTGGTGTCAAACGCATGAAGAAACTCCATGCAGATGGACTTTTGGAGTCTCTTGATTATGAATCATTTAACACATGTGAACCATGCCTCGTGGGCAAAATGACCAAGACTCCGTTCTCCGGAACAATGGAGCGAGCAACCAACTTATTGGAAATCATACATACTGATGTGTGCGGTCCAATGAGTGTTGAGGCTCGCGGTGGCTATCGTTATGTTCTCACCCTCACTGATGACTTGAGTAGATATGGGTATGTCTACTTAATGAAACACAAGTCTGAGACCTTTGAAAAGTTCAAGGAATTTCAGAGTGAGGTTGAGAATCAACGTGACAGGAAAATCAAGTTCTTACGATCAGATCATGGGGGAGAATATTTGAGTCACGAATTTGGCACGCACTTAAGGAAATGTGGAATAGTTTCACAACTCACACCGCCTGGAACACCACAGCATAATGGTATGTCCGAACATCGTAATCGCACCCTATTGGATATGGTGCGATCTATGATGTCTCTTACCGATCTACCGCTATCATTTTGGGGTTATGCTATAGAGACTGCCGCATTCACTTTAAATAGGGCTCCGTCGAAATCCGTCGAGACGGCACCGTATGAATTGTGGTTTGGTAAGAAACCTAAGCTGTTGTTTCTGAAAGTTTGGGGATGTGATGCTTATGTCAAGAAACTTCAACTTGAAAAGCTCGAACCCAAATCGGAAAAACGCGTCTTCATAGGATACCCTAAAGAAACTATTTGGTATACCATCTACCTCAGATCCGAAGGCAAGATCTTTGTTGCCAAGAATGGATCCTTTCTAGAGAAAGAGTTTCTCTCGAAAGAAGCAAGTGGGAGGAAAGTAGAACTTGATGAAGTATTGCCTCTTGAACCGGAGAGTGGCACAGCTCAAGAAAATGTTTCTAAGGTGCCTGCACCAACTAGAGAGGAAGTTAATGATGATGATCATGAAACTTCAGATCAAGTTGCTACTGAACTTCATAGGTCCACAAGGACACGTTCCGCACCAGAGTGGTACGGCAACCCTGTCAAGGAAATCATGTTGTTAGACAATGGTGAACCTTCGAACTATGAAGAAGCAATGGCGGGCCCAGATTCCGACAAATGGCTAGAAGCCATGAAATCCGAGATAGGATCCATGTATGAAAACGAAGTATGGACTTTGACTCACTTGCCCGATGATCGGCGAGCCATAGAAAATAAATGGATCTTTAATAAGAAGACAGACACGGATGGTAATGTGACCATCTATAAGGCTCGGCTTGTCGCTAAGGGTTATCGACAAGTTCAAGGGGTTGACTACGATGAGACTTTCTCACCCGTAGCGAAGCCGAAGTCCGTCTGAATCATGTTAGCAATTGCCGCATTCTATGATTATGAGATATGGCAAATGGACGTCAAAACGGCATTCCTTAATGGTTTCCTTAAGGAAGAATTGTATATGATGCAGCCGGAAGGTTCTGTCGATCCTAAGAATGCTGACAAGGTGTGCAAGCTCCAACGCTCAATCTATGGGCTGGTGCAAGCATCTCGGAGTTGGAACATTCGATTTGATGAGATGATCAAAGCGTTTGGGTTTACGCAGACTTATGGAGAAGCCTGTGTTTACAAGAAAGTGAGTGGGAGCTCTGTAGCATTTCTCATATTATATGTGGATGACATACTATTGATGGGAAATGATATAGAATTCTTGGAAAGCATAAAGGCCTACTTGAACAAGTGTTTTTCAATGAAGGACCTTGGAGAAGCTGCATATATATTAGGCATCAATATCTATAGAGATAGATCGAGACGCCTCATTGGTCTTTCACAAAGTACGTACCTTGAGAAGATATTGAAGAAGTTCAATATGGATCAGTCCAAGAAGGGGTTCTTGCCTGTATTGCAAGGTGTGAGATTGAGCACGGCTCAATGCCCGACCACGGCAGAAGATAGAGAAAAGATGAGTGCGTCCCCTATGCCTCGGCCATAGGGTCTATTATGTATGCCATGCTGTGTACCAGATCTGATGTAAACCTTGCCGTAAGTTTGGTAGGAAGGTACCAAAATAATCCCGGCATGGAACACTGGACAACGGTCAAGAATATCCTGAAATACCTGAAAATGACTAAGGATATGTTTCTCGTTTATGGAGGTGACGAAGAACTCGTCGTAAAGGGTTACGTCGATGCTAGCTTCGACACAGATCTGGATAACTCTAAGTCACAAACCGGATACGTGTACATTTTGAATGGTGGGGCAGACAGCTGGTGCAGTTGCAAGCAAAGCGTCGTGGCGGGATCTACATGTGAAGCGGAGTACATGGCAGCCTCGGAGGCAGCACAAGAAGCAATCTGGATAAAGGAGTTCATTATCGATCTAGGAGTTACTCCCAATGCGTCGGGCCCGATGACTCTCTTCTGTGACAACACTGGAGCTATTGCCCTTGCCAAGGAGCCCAGGTTTCACAGGAAGACCAGGCATATCAAGCGTTGCTTCAACTCCATTCGTTAAAATGTTCAAAATGGAGACATAGATATTTGTAAAGTGCAAACGGACCTGAATGCCGCAGATCCGTTGACTAAACCTCTTCCTCGAGCAAAACATGATCAACACCAGAACTCTATGGGTGTTCGATTCATCACAATGTAACTAGATTATTGACTCTAGTGCAAGTGGGAGACTATTGGAAATATGCCCTAGAGGCAATAATAAAATGGTTATTATTATATTTCCTTGTTCATGATAATTGTCTATTGCTCATGCTATAATTGTGTTATCCGGAAATCGTAATACATGTGTGAATACATAGACCGCAACATGTCCCTAGTGAGCCTCTAGTTGACTAGCTCGTTGATCAATAGATGGTAACGGTTTCCTGACCATGGACATTGGATGTCACTGATAACGGGATCACATCATTAGGAGAATGATGTGATGGATAAGACCCAATCCTAAGCATAGCGCAAGATCGTGTAGTTCGTTTGCTAAAGCATTTATAATGTCAAGTATCTTTTCCTTAGACCATGAGATTGTGCAACTCCCGGATACTGTAGGAATACTTTGGATGTGCCAAACGTCACAACGTAACTGGGTGACTATAAAGGTGCACTACGGGTATCTCCGAAAGTGTATGTTGGGTTGGCACGAATCAAGACTGGGATTTGTCACTCCGTATGACGGAGAGGTATCTCTGGGCCCACTCGGTAAGACATCATCGTAATGAGCTCAATGTGACTAAGGGTTGGTCATGGGATGATGTGTTACGGAACGAGTAAAGTGACTTGCCGGTAATGAGATTGAACGAGGTATTGAGATATCGACGATCGAATCTCGGGCAAGTAACGCACCAATTGACAAACGGAATTGTATACGGGATTGCTTGAATCCTCGACATCGTGATTCATCCGATGAGATCATCATGGAACATGTGGGAGCCAACATGGGTATCCAGATCCCGCTGTTGGTTATTGGCCGGAGAGTTGTCTCGGTCATGTCTGCATGGTTCCCAAACCCGTAGGGTCTACACACTTAAGGTTCGATGACGCTAGGGCTATTAGGAAGACATGTATGTGATTACCGAATGTTGTTTGGAGTCCCGGATGAGATCTCGGACGTCACGAGGAGTTCCAGAATGGTCCGGAGGTGAAGATTTATATATAGGAAGTTGTCATACGGTCACCGGAAAGGTTCGGGGGCATATCGGTATTGTACCGGGGCCACCGGAGGGCTTCCGGGGGTCCACCGGGAGGGGCCACCTCTCTCGGAGGGCCTCATGGGCCATAGAGGAAAGGGAACCAGCCCCAAGTGGGCTGGGCGCATCCCCCCTAGGCCCATGCGCCTAGGGTTGGGGGGGAAACCCTAGAGGGGGCGTCCCCCTTGCTTGGGGGGTAAGGCACCCCCCCTAGGCTGCCCCCCCTCTAGATCTCATCTAGAGGGGGCCGACCCCCTTCCTCCTTCCCCTATAAATAGAAGGGCAAGGGGAGGTTTGCACACCACATCCAAGGCGCAGCCCCTCCCCTCCCCAACACCTCTCCTCCTCCGTTAAAGCTTGGCGAAGCCCTGCCGGAGTACTGCTGCTCCACCACCACGCCGTCGTGCTGTTGTTGGAGCTCTCTTCCTCAACCTCTCCCTCCTCCTTGCTGGATCAAGGCACGGGAGACGTCTCCGCTCTGTACGTGTGTTGAACGCGGAGGTGCCGTCCGTTCGGCGCTAGGATAATCGGTGATTTGGATCACGACGAGTACGACTCCATCAACCCCGTTCTATTGAACGCTTCCGCTCGCGATCTACAAGGGTATGTAGATGCACTCCTCTCCTCTCGTTGCTAGATGACTCCATAGATTGATCTTGGTGATGCGTATAAAATTTTAAATTTCTGCTACGATCCCCAACAGGGGAAGCCGCCAAAAGAACTGGCCCTAGGAGTAGTAGCTAGGGATCGAGTGTGCGAGATGAACCGGGGAAAGTAAATGCAGAGAAATGAAATGCAAAAAAGACGGAGGGATGTGATGGTTGCTTGTTTGTTTATTTTACCAGGCCACTTATTACTGGGAGTGGTTGGGTTTTGTGATATGACGGCTTTACTGCCGCGCCACGAGCGGGGTGAGAGGTGAGACTCTCGTGCAGCGCTGCCCTCTACACTTGTACTACATTGGTCGTGGTTTATTAGTCCCCCATTGCATTTGACTGAAGATTTAACTAACAAAATGTTAGTGCATGTCAACAAAAACTATATCGTTGGATTCGTATTTGAACATAGTTTTGAATGATATAATTTTAGGTGACATGCATTAGCATTTACCGTACTATATATAATGTTAGTTCAATTTTTGGTCGTACTAATCTATAGTAGTAAGGTGCACGTGCGTTGCACCAAAGAGTGAAATGCATTGATCGGGGAGTTGTTTATTTTGACAAAGGATGTGGGGGTCATCTCATGTGTAACGGGTATCGATAGGTTTCTTCGGATATTATTTCATCTCTAGAGCTCACAAACATCCGGGTGAAATAGATAAAAAGGTATCTTTTGCAAACAAAAGCGTTCAACTGTTCAACCTGCATCCAAAACTTGTGAAGAAATAACACTTATTGTGCTTTGCAAGAAATGATCTTTAAGAATTAGTTTTTGAGTATCGATTGTTATACATGTTGGCTACAGATGACATGGCACTTTCTTATAGTCAACAGTTGGCTATACTATTAAGTAATATTAACCATGCCCTTATACACCTAGATGGAGGGATTAAATCAGGATGACTTGCAAGCGGGCAGAGGAGATGTAAGAAATGGTTCATCGTAAGTCTTTCACCAGTACTATAGTAAAAATTCATACATGGAAGATTCTAGACTAAACCATAAACGGATACACTTTTATTCATGCGTGATACTCCAATAGAGCAAGATCATGCATGGAAGTCTCCACATGCTTAGACAGCAGATTACATTGAGCGAAGACTAATGATCAACATTTAACTTGATAATGCGTATGTCCAGGTGAACCTCCTTGGAGTCCCCGTGCACCGCGTCGGCGGGTAAAGGATGCCATGGGTTTTCCAAGTCCACATTGGCGGGATAGTCCCAGCTCCCCAGAGTCCAAGTCCGTTCGATGAGGCCGGTGTCGCCGCCCACATGACCCGGAGGGGTAGTAACACTAACCACGCACCCGTACATCGGCCTCGTGTCAGTGTCAGCGTCAGCGGCGTCGCCCCTGACGCACATTACAGAGATGGGGCGGCGGCCTGCGCGGGCCTCACCGGTGCCCACGATTAAGAGGAAGACGATGTCGTCCTCCTCCGAGACTAGCAGGCGGTGGTGGTCCTCCAGTGACTCCGGCATGGTGAACGGGTAGCACGTCTCGTACTTGATGTTCTCCGCCAAGGGCCAGCAGTGACCGCTACATGCATCCGTGAGGTGATGCATCATGTCCGCCGGCGAGCCACAAAACGGCATCGGGCACTCATAGCAGTGGACGAAGGGCTCCTTGGAGGCATCGACCAGGCCGTCCATGAAACGGGAGTGGCTGTAGGGGACGTTGCGCCAGTTGAATATATGAGCAAGTTACTACGAGATTTAATCCAAATAAGCACAAAATAAATCATGACGGCTATAACAGAGATGAAACTAATCATGTGGATTAGCATAGTAGTAGGATACAGAGTAGAAACATGAATTCTACCACGATTTCGAACAGGAAGGACAGAAACACATACGGTGCAACGGGAGCAGCACCGTTGGCGTTGAGGTTGCCGCCCATGTCCAAACACCATGTAGACACGGTCTTTGAGCATGGTTCATAGTCGTTCCACGCTCGGGCATTGGAGTTTGTAACTATTTTAGATTAGAATATACTACTCCTCCGGTGCTAGTAGTAGAGCAGAGTCCTACTCTACTACTCTACTCAAGCAAGTTAGGGCATAGCACTGTAGGGAGTACCAGTACTGTGATCACTCTAGCAAGTTGTCTGGCATCGACATGACCCTACGCTGCTGGTATGTGTCTCGTAAGTCAAGCGACGTGTTGTAGTCATCATCACCTGTCCACTTCTCGCAACACATATTCTCTTCTCCATCTTTGTCCTCACGTAATCTCGTCCAATCTTCCATCCCCGCTAAGGTGCCTCCCCCCTTGTCCGAAACCCAAGCACTAACAATGGCAGAACCAAGCAGCGTCCGCCGGAAGAGTGGGTGGAATTCGCTCCCCACAAAGGTAATCAAGCTCATTGTTTCGCGTGTGGATAATCTCAGTACCATGTTGCTCGCCGCGTGCTCATCGGGGCTGTATCGTTTACTCAAAGCCCTCAGGCCAGAGCTTTTTAAGCCAGCTTCTTGCTTGTTGATGCCGCCTGATCTTCAGAAACGGCGTGTCACGCAGCATAACGATCGTAGGGTGGCGAGCATCAACCCCCTTGACTGCGATCCGATCCCCGTCAGCCTCAACTACATTAACGGTATGTACTGGGTTGGCATGAACACGTCTTGGATGGTGCTCGTCGACGGTCACGGCAGCTGGATGCTCGTGTAGGTCTACACCCGGCGATTGATCCCCCTTCCTTCGATTAACACCGCACTGCTTTGGCACCGCGGCCCAGAATACTCGAAATCTTACAGTAGCCAATATGATACCAAGTTTGATTTGCTCAAGGTTGCAATCTGCCAAGTGCCCACAAGATCTGCTAATTATAAAGACTTCAGGCTAATTGCGTTCTTGAACCGCGGTCTCGCCTATCTGACAGGTCATTGCGGTAAGTGGATAAATTTGCACGTCCATCGCAGGATCATACATCCTCCATGGTTCTCTGATGCCATTGAACACAAGGGCTTCATTTACGCTGTTGACTCCTTCTATGGCTGGACATATTGCTGGCCTACTCCAGTCATCGCTACAAATGGTTGTTGCAGCAGTATGTTACTTTCCTATGATATCATGATGGCTTGCCTATATTACTGTCAACATTTGCTGAAAAAATATTCATGCTCATAACATGTTGTTCTTAAGATTGACTAAATCAAGAGCCCTTTTTTATTTGACTCCAACTTGATATGATGTTGTAGGCCACCTGGTGTCCCTACCCTTCCTAATCCCAGAACCTTTCAAAGAAAAGCGACATGGCAGTTGCAGGTGGTTCCTAGCTCAATCAAACGACGGCGAAAGATTGATGATCGTTCGCACGTACCGGACGTGTTGTTTCGTGGAATACAATCACAGTCACTGCAAGGTCTTTGAGCAGGATCCCAGCTTCTCTGGGCCTTCAGGAATTTTTGACTGGAGGCTGGTAAGTAGCCTTGGTACATGCTCTCTATTTGTCAGACTGAATTATCCGATTAACCAGGAGATAACCGACGGCAAGGATCATGATGGCAGTGCGGTTTTGTTCATCAGGTAAAACTGTGTGTACACAGCGTACCATGCGTCTCCGCATGCACCATACCCTAATATGTGCCGCCATGCTCTACAACCCAAAGTAGGAGAGAGGGTCGCAAGTATCAGACTTCGACCTGCTGGCTGGAGTTTCCCCTGTCAGGCACCCATCTGGTTCAAGCCGTCAGCCAATCTCCACAACTTAATAAATAGTAACGTCTAACTGGGCTAGTTAGTTAGATGCGCACACTTGGTGTACTAGGATCTTTATTTAGTTTGATGCATACACTTGTTCTTTTTTGGTACCCTTTTGTAATGATGGCTGATGTTTGGTTTGGAAGAGAGAGCTGCGTCTTCACTCTTCTGGCCTGCTTACTGCTTCTGTTGCACCCCCAGCCCTGGTTGCTGCTGCTGCTATTTTCAATGTACAATCAGTAGTATATTTCGTCTGTTGGTTGAATAAATGTGTTGTTAAACGACAAACACAATGTTTTGGAAGTCGTTGCACGGTTCGATCCTTTAGTGCCTCGTACCGTACGTAGCGCATACTATTTTTCATACGGAACACATTTTCCACTTATTGATAACATGCAGCCCACTAATGAAGGCCCAATAGAGAAGCCCATAATTAACTAGAAGAGAGGCTCTCACATGAATCCGACCCAGGTACATGCTCATGGTTCCCTAAACCTAAATAAGTAAATAAATAAATAAAGCTAAATGCTCATGCACCAGTTCTTTGGGAAAATAGGTAGCCCAATATTTCTTTTTGAAGAATACCCAAGCTAGGCCTATTTGTTTTCTCCGAATTACTGGGCTGCAAATCTTTCAAGACAAGGAGGGATGCATTCCGGCCTGGCTTAAGAGTATGGTCAATGTCTGTTAAAAGTAATATCAAAAGGGGTTGAAAATTCCAAAAAAATTATAGCAAATGGGATATAAGTTTCTTTTTTGTTTTTGTTCTTCATTGATATCTTATACGTATTTCATTGGATTTAACATGACATAGTGCTAATTTATTTTTAAATTTGTTTTAGTATGGCTATTAATTTTTGGATTAAGAATATTTCATTCCCCAGCAAAAATTTGTGAATTTTCAAAATTTCCCACATGTTTAGTTAATTTTTTGACCATGGTACTGACCAGAAAATGGCCAGCAATTCTAAAAATGGAAAACGGGCTGCAATAAATTCCATATGAATTAGAAAATGAATAAAAATTATAAGAATAATAGCAAATAGGCTGTACACGCCACAGATTTCGAGGCTGACTTGTTTACGCAAGGCTTTGTCAGTGAACACACGATTCTAGCAGCAGTGACTGTTGGATGTCCATCCAACGGCTGACGTGCTTCTTCAATCTCTAATCTTCCTGCTCCAGCCGCCTAAACTAGCGCCGGTGGGACTGTCTGCTCCCTCCTCTTGTGGCCCGCTGTGATGCCGCGCAGGCTTCCCCGGCCCACCCTACTCCCTCCGCTGGCCTGGCCGCACGCAATCAACTGCCTCCTTATTACGCGAAAGAACATGATTCCTCCCACTGACATCTGGGGCACACCGGTTGGGAGGCTGACCTGTGGGCCTACTAAGTTGACGCATATGCAGGGCTTGTCAACTTGGTCAAAAAACGATTCTAGCGGCAGTAACCGTTAGATTTGAATCGAACGGTTCTGTTGCTTCTTCAATCGCTACTCTTCTTGCACCAGCCGCCCAAACCAGCGCCGGGGAGACCGCCTCCTCCTGCCTCTAGTGGCCGGTTGTGCTGCCGTTGAGGCCTCATCGCCCCCTACTACTCCCACCGCTAGCCAGGCCCTGCGGCGACGGCAGCCTCACACCGCAGTCGAACCAGTGAACCTTCGTCCTCCTCTTCATGTGGGCATCCACTGCCACATCTTCCCGGCTCCGCGTCATCCCCTTCCTAGGCCTCGCCATCGTCCACCGCATTGGTGCTCTCGGCGCGGTGTGGTCAACGTGGTCAACGACATTCCATTGGAAGAGACTGTACATGGAGAGGCTGACAGCTGGGTCCACGGTCACAGCCCAATTTTTTTGTGATTTGCCAAGTAAGTCGCTTTGTCAGGCATGTTGGGCTGCAAATCTTTCAAGACGAGGAGAGCTTTCATTCGGCTGGCCGAGAAAATGGCCCATCAGTAATGAGAAATGGGTTGTACATTTTTAAAACACATCAAACCGGCAATTAGTTTCACATATCTTTTTTTTCATTTCAAGATTTTTAATTACATTAATTTGTATGCATGGAGAATTTGTTGGATTTTATATTGATATACATTTATTTTTAAAATCAGTTTGAATGTGAGTCGAAATTTCGGGATTAAAAACAATTCGGACCGCACCGAAATATGCAAAATTTCGTATAATTTTTTAACTGTGGCCACAATATGGGCTGTAATGCTAACAAAAAGAATATGGGCTCCAAAAAAACCTTAATAATTAGCAAATGGGCTGTAAATTATTAGAAATAATGGTAGATGGCATGTATGCTATTTTCCACAGATTTGAGGTTTTCCTAAAAAAAAGGTTGACGCACAAGCAGTGACTGTATGATGGCCATCCAACGGCTGTCGTGCTTCTTCAATCTCTGATCTTCCTGCTCCAGCCGCTCAAACAATCGCCGGCGGGACTGCCTGCTCCCTCCTCCCCGCGGTTGGCTCTGCTGCCGCGCAGGCCTCACCGCCCCACCGTACTCCCATCGCTGGCCTAGCCATCCCTCTACTCACCCACACCTGCTATTATTCTCCGGCGATGGCAGACGAACCAGTAAACCCTCATATAATAGTACTCCCCTCCGCGTGGGAAACAACTGCCGAGTCTTCCCTGCCTCCGTGTCGTTCCCTTCCTAGGCCTCGCCGTCGTCCACTGCCCTGGTGCTCTCGGCGCGGCCTGGTCAACATGGTCAACAATCAACATGCATCTGAAGTGGACTGTACGTGGAGATGCCGATAGCTGGGTCCACGGCCGCACGCAAGGAAATGCCTCCTTATTACGCGCAAAATAATGATTCCTCCACCTGACATTAGGGACCCACCGAAAGGGCCTCTGTATTTCGCGAAAAAAACGTTATTGCCACTGACAGTTCGGACCCACCAGCTATATCTTCGCACGCAAGGAAGTGCCTCCTTATTACGCACACAAAAAAATGAATACTCCCCCTGTTAGCTGGGACCCAGTATAGTGGTAGGCTGACTTGTGGGCCTACTAAGTTGACAGGGACGGAGGGCTTTGTCAACTTAGTCAATATGCACGATTCTAGCTCCAGTGACCGTACAATGTCCATCCAACGGCCGTAGTGCTTCTTCAACCTCTGGTCTTCTTGCTCCAGCCGCCCAAACCAGCGTCGGTCGTGCCTCGTGCTCCTACCTCCCATGGCCGGCTGCGATGTGGCGGAGGCCTCACCGCCCCCTACTACTCCCACCGCTGGCCAGGCCATCCCTCTACTCACCCACACCCCCTGTTATTCTGCAGCGATGGCAGCCTCACACCGCAGCGAACCAGTGAACACTCGTACTCCTCTACACGTGGGCATCCACTGCCGTGTCTTCCCCGGCTCCGCGTCGTCCCCTTCCTAGGCCTCACCATCGTCCACCGCCTTGGTGCTCTCGGTGAGGCATGGTCAACATGGTCAAGGAACGGCTTCCATCGGACGTGGACTGTACCTGGAGAGGCTGACAGTTGGGTCCACGGCCGTAGCAAGGAAGTGCCTCCTTATTACGTGCAAAATAATTATTCCTCCACCTGACAGCGGGGACCCACCGGACGGGCCACCGTATTTCGCGAAAAAAACATTTCTCCCTAACTGCTGGGACCCACGAACTACATCTTCGCATGCAAGGAAGTGCCTGACAGTCGGGACCCACCTGGTCGAAGCGTACGTAGCGTTGTCATTTTGCTCGCAAATGTGTACGTACATATATACTGGTGGATGTAGAGGCGCGCACGTGTCGTAGTAGAGGTGCGCATGTAGCATGTACACGTACGTACAACGGCCAGGGTGCAAGAAAGAAAATACGGCCACGTATGTGTACATACGGGCGGGGTCTCGAACACCTACTCGTGCATACGTACGGCCAGGGCTCGTGTACATGTCTGGGTCGGAACGGAGAAACCACGTCGTCGTCGTGTTCATGGGGAGGAAACAGAATGCATCGCGTTCATGGGGAGGCAACAGAATGCGTCGTGTTCATGGGGAGGCAACGGAATGCGTCGTGTTCATCGGGAGGCAACGGAACGCGTGGGAGCCAACCGGCTGGGTTGGAATGGAATGTGTGGTCGTGTTCATCGGGAGGGCTTGGATGGAACAGGCGATGGAAACGAGGCATGGCGTACCACAAAACGGAGGAAACGGACCTCCTACGTTTGGAACGAGGTCCTGTTGATCGGGAGGGGTGTGGCGTACCGCAAAACGGAGGAAACGGACCTCCTACGGACAAAACGGGGGTCCTATTGATCAGGAGGGGTGTGGTGTACCGCAAAACGGATGAAACAGACCTCCTACGGTCGAAACGGGGGTCCTCTTCATCGGGAGGGGTGTGGCGTACTGCAAAATGGACGAAACAGACCTCCTACGGTCAAAACGGGGGTCCTGTTCATCGGGAGGGGTGTGGCGTACCGCAAAACGGGACTCCACGGGATACTGTTCTTATCCACCGTCGACCTCCTCCAACCTCCACGGGCTCCTGTTCATCCAGCCTCCACCGCGCGCTACTCCACCGGCTACTATTCAACCAACCCTCCACGGGCACCCCTCCACCGCGCGCTACACGGGCTACTGTTCAACCACCCCTCCACCGTCTACTGTTCATCCAGCCCTCCACACCACGGGGTCCTGTTCAACCACCCCTCCACGGGCACCCCTCCACCGTCTACTGTTCATCCAGCCCTCCACACCACGGGGTCCTGTTCATCCAGAGGCAATGCCACCGCTCACTGTTCATCCAACCCCCCCCCCCCCCCCCCCGCAATGCTCACTGTTCATCCAATCGATCGGCTTAAGTTAGCAGCAGTAGCGAAGGAATCGCTCGATCGGGTTCAGTTAACAGCCATCGATCGATCGCTCGGGTTCAGTAATGCGTAGCCTGCAATGCGATCGCTCGGGTTCAGTTAGAGCCCAAAGCCTCGCTCGGGTTCAGTTAGAGCCAACGCCTCGCACACACGCGCGTACATGTACGAGAGAAACGCGCATCGCTCGGCCCCCGGCCTCCCACCATAACCGGGAACTCCCCGAAATTTTCCTCCCCCTCGCTTCTACCACGTTTTTTTCCGTCATGGACGGCCCAAAGGATGTCATGCAGCTGCGTCTTCGGCCCGCCCAGGACGAAAAGCCCATTTTCTGTCATGATTTTTTGTCATAGAAGTAGGAGCCCACCACATCTATGATGATACCGGGTTTTGTCACAATTATCATCATAGAAGTGTCATATGTATGACAGAAAAAAAATTCATTCGTCCCAAAATGTCACGGATGTGTCTTTTTTTTGTAGTGGTTACAAGGGAAGAACAACCTTGCGAGGTGAGGTGTTCTTGTGCTTGGTGAGTTGATGCTCTCTCTCTCTCTTGGATTCGCCCGATCCATCCGAATCAGGTGCTCTTGTGCTTGGTGGACTTGTGCGGTTCGGGATGATCCGGGTCCGAACCAGGTGCCTCCCTATGTTGGTGGCTAGTCCTATATATAGAGGCTCGGGTCCTCTTCCCAAATATTGAGCGGGAAAGGATCCCACAACGGCCAAATTCGAAGGGAGACAACTAGTACAAGCTATCCTGACAAAAGTAGTCTTCGCTTACCAAAGGCTCTACTGGTGACGCCGTCTTGGGCTCCATGGTGACCTCCGTCTAGCTGTCCTGCTGGTCTTGGTCTTGTTGCACCGATATGGAAACCTTTTCCTGATACCCCGGGACTCCTCACCTGCGTTTGCCCCTTTAGCACCAAAGAGGAAACGAGGACACTGCACGCGCTGGCGCCCGCCTGGCTCCAGTCATCATGGCTTGCATCATAGAAACCTCGCGAGGTGTCCCTTGCCTTCATCTCTCCGCCCCTCGCGAGCCAGCCTGGTGAGGCTGCCCCTAAGGAGGTCTTGGATCGTCCGCCTCGCAAGGCTCGGCCCCTCGCGAGGGTCTTGAGTGTTTACTGGTGAAGATGGGCCGTACAGGGCTGCTGGTGGAGCCACGCTGTGGGCCGCAGGCAGGCAAGTCTGGGGACCCCCGTTCCTAGAACGCCGACAGTAGCCCTCGGGCCTAAGGCGCGCTTGGCTTGGCTTCGAGGCGAAGCCAAAGGGAAAGCGCGGAGCACCGCGGGCCCCAACAGCCTGCAGCCACGGTTGGCGTGTGGCGATTGATTGGACATGGGCGTCTCCGCTTCCCCACACTGCCTCAGCAACTGCCCGTCTTGACGAGTCCTGGCTGCATGCAGAGAACTATCATTATTACCTTAGATCATGGAGGGTGGCAGTTGGCCTCCCCTTGGCTATAAATGGGAAGCGGGGGCGGAGGGCCCGTAATCCATCTCTTTCGTTGCTCCTCCCGCTCCTTCTTCTTCCTCATTCAACGGCTTGCTGGCGCGGTCATGGCGCCGATAAGGAGGTTCTCGGCCGGGGAGAAGGGCAAGACGCCCCTCAATGAACCCGAGCTACTTCTGCCGAAAAAGAGGTGGTCCCATCGTCGCGAGATAGCCATGAGGCCGGTAGTGTCGCGACCGTGGTATGAGCGGCCACCTCCTGGGTACCCGTTGCCCTTGTATGCTCAAGCCGAGGACTCCGAAAGGAGGAGTGACGAGCGCCGGCGCCCGCACTAGGGTCGTGGTCACCGTGTCGCGGTGACGCACGCCGTTGCCCCAGGGGTCCATGTCGCGGACTCCTCGCGTGAGTTCGTGATATGGGCGGTGATGCCCCCGAGCACCCGGATTCGCTTCCCGCAATTCTTCGCCACCGAGAGGTCCCCTTGAGCTTTGGCTACAGCACGCCGACTGTGATGCCCTGTGGGGACCCCGACTCATAAGTCGTGATCACCGAATGCATGTGTACAGTGATCCCAGAGATCAATGCTCACTGAACACACAGAAGCTGAATAACAAGAGTCTTACATCCATACATACCGTATTACACAAGTAGGACCATTATGGTCAAGTCTTGAGTATAACATCGCAGCGGAAATCTTCGTCGATAACTTGGACCCATGCCATCTGCCTTAACCCTACAGGCATTCTGACTGGGAAGCGTGCTAGCTCGCATGCTCGTCACCGAAGTACTCTTCTTCATATCATGCTCTTTCATGCCTGGCCAATAAAATAACCAGTGGCAAGCCAATGAGTACTTTGAATGTACTCGCAAGCATCCCAAAGGTGATAACAGAATAATTATGCAAGGCACTACTGCTAATTTGGCATTTTTGCGGAAAGCTAGTTTTTCATATGCAAGTATGATCAACATTTATCAAGAATATGAATGCGTCTGCAACAAGTATCAAGAGGTTATAGACATCAACATCGAGAGAGAGTTATGAACAACTCATGCTCAAGCTCATCGTGACTTCCTCACGAATCATGTCAAAAGATTTACGAAACCGTGTAGTTTGTCAGAAACATATGGACGTAGTCTAAGCAGCACCACCCAACTGTCCTTGACCGTGGACACGGCTATTCGAATAGTTTTACACTCTGTAGAGGTTGCACACTTTACCCACAAGATCCAGGGAACTTCCGTGTCATCCACAACCCGCGGTACCTCAAGTACCCGGGGTAAGCACCCGATCACTATCTTTCCCTAGACGATACTAACATAGAGTCCACTCGATTGGTAGTAACCCCCGTGCCCAACATTTCACAACTTAAAATTGTGGAGCCTCGCTCCCATGTTCATCACATACCACTGGCACGGGGTACCGATGGTGTGTCCGGTGCCCCATAAAAATGTTCTTGGCCGCCCTACCTGGCACGACCCCATCCCGAGAGAGAGCACCAACTCTCCCCCGTCACTAGTAATGCGGGCTCCAAGCTAGTATCGGCCTAGGTAATCAATAATGCCCTTTCCCATACAAGGGTAGAGTGGTTGCACATGGAAGGTTGGGACAGTCGACAAATCTTAAATCTAATCCGTCTCTGTAAACAACACTTTTATCGAGCCTCGGTACACTACCTCTCCACCAAGTAGTGACCTAGTTCATCATCATCTCCCAGGGGCATTAGTGGCACTCACTGGGCTGTTTGCAAGTATGTCAGCCCATACTTGTTTCTTTCCATGCATAACCCTGACCCACTTTGCGTAGCCATCTACTATAGCTTATTTCTAGAACCCGCCAACACAACTCTAAGCAAGGGTAGAGTCATGATCAATGCAAGCATCAATGGAGTATGCAACGGAGGCAAGCCTAGCAAGGTTGCCATTCAAGATATATATCATGCACTAAATGAAACAACGAAAATGCTATTATGATGAAAAATGGTTCATCATGGTCAAAGGGCTGCTTGCCTATTTTAACAAAGTCTTCGATGTCTTCAAATATCTCTAGTCCAACTCCGAGCATTTCGTCTACTTCGTCAACTATCGTCGAAAGCAACCACAATAAGCAACACAACAAGGTAGAAAATAAAAGTGCTCCAAAAATATTGATTTGACTTTTCTAGGATACCTCTGGTCATGTGAGGAATGACCAAAGTGATTTCATTGGAATTGGATCAATGGATATTTCTAAATATTTTGATATGATGGAATAAAGGGGTTTATGGATTTGTAAGAAGTGTAGAGAAACATATTTTTGAAAAATGAGTAAAGGCACCCATTTAACAAAACATGATTTTAGAAGCATCTAGGAGTTGGTTTCACTGGACTTCGAGTTCAAATGATTTTCCTATGAATTTGCAAAGTCGACAAATATGAAGAAATAGACCATTATTTGAGGTGATACAGAAAGTATTAGTAAAAATGTTCAAAAACTAAGTTTTGGACCTATAGACACCTAGGATTTTGAATCATGGAATTTGGATCAAAAATGGGCTCTCTGTGATTTTCTAAAGTTCAGCACTGAAATAAGAAAATAGGATTTATTTAATATGTGTGAAGGGAAATGTGCTAGAAAAATGTGCAAAAAGCACCATGTGATAGGGCATGATTTTAGGAACTACTAGAAATTTGAATCATCCAATTTGGAGTTAATTTGAACTATGTATGGATTTTACAAATTGTTCAGAAAAGAAAAGGGAAAAGGGCTCTGTGCCTGCTGGGCCAGAACAGCCGCAGGGCAGCAGCCCAGCCAGCGACGCGGCCCAGCCGAGCCGGCGCGCGCGCGCCAGGTTTGAACCTGACGAGCGGGGCCCAGCTGCCAGTGGGAGAGAGAGGGGGCAAGAGAGAGGTGAGGATGACAGGCGGGGCCCACCTGTCATCACTAACCCGTGGACAGGGGGGTCGCGGTGCTCACCGGCGACGATGCAGGCCACGGCGAGCTCCGGCAAGTGCGGGGATGGCTTCAGGAGACTGCCGCACGTCGGTGGGTGGTGGACTTAGCCGGCGGGGGTGCCTGGTTCGCCGGCGACGAGGAGCTGCGGCGGAGGAGCTTCGGGAGGCGGTGACTCCGGCCGTTTCCGGCAGCTACAGAGAGGGGAAATAAGGGGGAAATGATCAGAGGGCTGTAGGGGTTCCAGATCGAGGCAGAGGAGGAACAGGGGAGGCCTATACCTCGCAAACTCCGGCAAGCCGAAGCGGCGGAGCTCGAGCTCGATCTCGAGCTCGGGTGCTCCTAGAGGAGAGTGGAGGGCACAGGGGGCCGAATTGGAGGGGTTAGGAGCGAGTGGTGGTGAGGAAGAGGCTCGGGGAGGCCCTTAAATAGGCGAATGGCGAGGTGCCGTGGACCCGTGCACCGGCGGGCTTCTGTGCGTCGCCACAGGGCTCGGGAGGAGCTGGCGCCGTGTCTGGGGTGTTTGTGAGGCTGGTCCAGTGCTAGGGGAAGGAAGAGGGGGAGCGGGGAGGGGTCAGAGACGTCGCGCGTGTGAGCTCGCTCACTGGAGCTCTCAGGCGGCCGGTGCGCGTGCGAGTAGGGGCAGGAGAGAGAGAGGGAGGAGGGGGCCGACCAGCTGCCGTGTCCCGGACGCCGAGGTGTCTCGTCGGGCGCGCTAGGGAGGCCCGAGGTGGCCGGAGGTGCTTGGCAGGGGGCGGCTATAGTGCGGGAGCGCACTGTAGCGCGCTCCAAAGCGTGCAAATGGCCGGCATGCCATTTTTTGGCAAAGTGGGCACGGCTAAGCATGTCTAGTAGCTCTAGGGAGGAGTAAATAATATGGGGAAAGCCTTGGATGCCTTGGGTGGCCACTGGAGTGAGGAGGGAGGTGAGCAAGAGGGGTGCAAGGGCTGTCCAGAGGGGTAAAAGAGGTGGTTTCACCCCTCAATTATTGATCTGAGATGCAGCCATTGCTACTGGAGGTAGAAGAGGTCTAGGAGGGGCTGTGGTAAAAAGTGCAGGCCATGGAGAAGAGTGGAAGAGGTCAAAACAAGGGTTTTAGTAAAATGGCAGAAGGTGTTTGATGCTAATTTGGACAAGCAAATTAACTCCACTTGACATGAGAATTAACAGGATCAAGTGTCACACATAATTGAGGTTGACCACCAAGTTTGAGTCCATTTTGAGAAAGTTGCCAATGCAACTTTTGTAAACCCTAGAAATTAGCAGAAATAAACTTGTGTAGATCTAGTTGAGCAAATCACTTCCCCTTGATGCACCACTTGGTGTAGTGGCCTCATTTGGTCATGTGAACATGCCCACAAAAGTTGGGGTCAAGGAGAGAAAGTTGGCAGTACAAACTTGTTCAAATTTGATTCTGGTCAGAGAGGGTTTTGGGGTACTTTGAGCAAGATAACATTCTCTCCAACTTGTGCCATTTGGTCTAGATGAATAATTAGACCATTTGAGCATGTTCATAAGGTTTGAGAACATTTGGACATGTTTGGCAATGTAAAGTTGCTCAAACTTGAAAAAGGACAGAAGTGGTTTTGAAAGGGTTTCATGGTGTTATACTGTTCTCCATGACATGAGACTTGGCAAGATCATCAAACATGTCATATGTGACATGCTAGAATTTTCTTGGATTTTTTTATGAAAATATTTCCTGCAGAAATATTTCAAATCCTTGAAATGGGCAGAAATGGTTTTTGAGGGATTTGACCAATATTTTGAACATGACCATGTGTTCAAACTCTTATATATGGACAATACATGTCCATTGAGTTTCCCTGATTTTTGTCAAATATTTTTGAAACAATAAAATAATTTTTCCCTATTAAAGACCATTTCTGGCCTTAAGAAAAAGCTTTTAAATAAAATAGGAAAATAACATTTAAAATTATATTTTTGTGGTTTCTGGGTATCCTATATCTAATAGGAGTCAAACATATTTTTGGAAAGATTTTTACTGCCCTGAATTAAGTACTTGCAGTACAAATCTTAATTCGAGGGTTTTTGGAAAACTAATTTTTGAAAATACTTTTTGGCCAAATTATTTTTGTAAGAAAATACTATATTGCTCTATACACATGGCATGATCATTGGTTCAAGAGTTTGGAGCAAGGAGATGAAGTATAGGAGTTGGAGGATTTATTTGATTTTTAGAGCACTTGCAAACAACAGACAAAAATCCAATCAAGGCAAGGTCCAAAACACTCAAAAGTTTTTGTCAAACCACATTTTATCATGATTGTTAGCTTAAGTGTTGTGGCATGAAAATCAGGGTGTGACATGCCCCTGCAACTAGAGCGGAGGTTGAGGTCGTCTCCTCCGGGAGGATCTTCATGACTCGCGGCTGGGGCGAGGTCACTCGAGTTTGCCGCGCGGAGGGCGCCCTCGCCATCCACTTCGAGTACGACGGTGCCTCCATGTTGCTCTTCAAGGTCTTTGATGAGGAAGGCCGCCGCTTGGAGTGCTGCCCTGAAGGGGTGGCCAGGATGGCACAGCGGCTGGCGCCGGGCCTGCCGCCAGCCTCGCCCGCAGCTCCTCCAACGACAGTGATGACTCCTGGTGGTCCAGCGACTCTCCCGAGCTCGTCGAGTCTCCGGAGACAAGCGACGACAGCTACGTGCCCCCGAGCTCTCGCCGCACTCGAAGCAAGGCCGCAGCATCCGGCAGCCGCCGTCGATGATCTGGATGGGGTTGGCGCTGGCCTCCGGAGGCCCACTGTTGATGATGGTGTCGGTGCGCTGTTCGGCATGCGTAGATAGAGCTCCTATGAACTCCTTTCTTTTGTTTCCTGCGAGGAATTAGAATGGACCCCATGGGTGTGTGTAAAGGATCTGTAATGTCTTTTGTTGATATTATCCTTTTCATGTTAATTTGCGAGCGCATGTCCTGCTGAGGCTCGGTTTCCTGTTTCCAATCCCGCGGCAGCTTGGTGCTCTACGCTGACAGGTCCCAGTCCCCAGGCAGGCTGCAGCAGTCACTGGTATGCCAGGTCGCGATGCCGTGGTCAAGGCCAGGAGGTGAGCGGCCCGAGGTCCAGTAAGAGCTCCTGAGGCGCGATGCTTAAGAGGTTCCCTTTAGCGCACAAGCAGATTCCTGAGAATCAGAAAGGGAGGCGGCGTTGCCGCAACAGGGCAGCAAGAGGCGAGGGTCTTATACCGTAGTGATGGGTTGATCCAGGCGCAAGACTTATATTGGCGTTCCGGAACCTGTTCCTCGTGTTGCGCCAAATTTGGGCGTTGTCCACTGTTGGCTAGCTAGGTTGGGCCCATGCGAGCCTCTTCCTCTTCTCCGCGCTCTCCTATGTGCTCTGCGTCCTCAGGTCCCGGCCCTCGAGCGAGCTGAGCCACCGCTGGTATGCTAGGTCACGATGCCGTGGTCAAGGCCAGGGGAGGGCTGGAGAGCCAGTAAGAGCTCCTGAGTAGCGATGCTCAGGAGCCCCCCTTTTAACGCACAAGCGAATTGCATGGAAGAAGAGAGAGAGTCCGCGGTACCACCTGCTATAGTCCTTGGGAAGTTCCTGCAGGTTAGCGCGAGGAAGGGTACAAATCACCATGGTGATTGCTGGTCCATCACCGGCACATGGGAAGGGACTCCCTACTGCGAAGAGCCCCCGGGGCGTGTACAGCCCTGCCCTGAATGCGGCTTGCACGGCATGACTAGATGAGGTGTGCTTGGGCATTCGTGAGCCAGCGCGGGACTCACGAGGCCCTACCTCAAGGCGGGTTGCTCCCGGTCTTGGTTCTTGATGGCTGTGGCGTTCCTGCGAGATGGTTAGACAACCTGCACCGAATGAATTTCCAGAGGCTATCGCACGAGAAGGTCAAGCACCAACGACCCCAGGAGGTGACGTGAACGGGGCCGGCCTGTCAAATAGAGCTCAGTCATTGGATTTATCGACGCTGCAGGGACGGGCACGAGCACAGACGTCGTGCCTAGCCTTCTTATGTGAAGGGTCTGATAATCCCCAAGTGCAAGGAATCATCATAGCAATTTCCAAAGGTGGAAGTGATAAGTATGGAGTGTCGAACCCACAAGGAGCTAAAGGTAAGATCAATATTCTCACAAGCCCTATCTGCCACTGATACGACTCTACGTACACCAAACATTTTCTTCCAACTAGCAACGAGAAATAATACTAAGTTGTGGGTATGAAGAGGATAACTTTGTATGATATCAGAGAGATGAAATATAAAAGTAGGTGTTTTTATCATAAAGTTAGAATATATTACTAAATATTATAAATAGCGAGTGTGTAATAATGGTGGATCGGTGTGCGGAATTGTCCTAGGCAATCGTTAACAAGACCGGTGATCACTATTGCAGTTTCATATAAGGGAGAGGCATAAGCTAACATACTTTATCTACTTGGATCATATGCACTTATGATTGGAACTCTAGCAAGCATCCGCAACTACTAAAGATCATTAAGGTCAAACCCAACCATAGCATTAAAGCATCAAGTCATGTTTATCCCATACGCAACAACCCCCTTACTCGGGTTTGTGTTTCAGTCACTCACGCAACCCACTATAAGCGAATCATAAACGTATCGCAACACCCTACAGCGGGAATCCCTCACGCTTGCGCGACACGGAGGGCACCATAGGACAGCACCAAAGTAAAACATACAACTCATACCTATCTAGATCATCAATCAACCCAAAGACAAAAGATATCTACTCAAAACATCATAGGATGGAAACACATCATTGGATCATAATATGTGGCATAAAGCACCATGTTCAAGTAGGGATTACAGCGGGGTGCAGGAGAGTGGACCGCGTAAAAGAGATGAGGGTGATCATGATGATGGTGATGTTGATGAAGACGATCACCGCGGCGATGATTCCCCTCCCGATGGCACTCCGGTGCCACCGAGAGAGAGGAGGAGAGGTCCCCTCCCTTGTGCTTCCTCCTCCATGGCCTCCCCCCTAGATGGGGAGAGGTTCTCCCTCTGGTCCTTGTCCTTCATGGTGATGATGGCCCCTCCGGGATCCTCCTCCATGCCCTCTGGTGATGATGGCCCCTCCGGGATCCTCCTCCATGCCCTCCGGTGATGATGGCCCCCTCCAGCAGGGTGCCAGAGACGGCCTAGATTGGTTTTCGGTGGCTACGGAGGCTTCTGGCGGCGGAACTCCCGATCTAGGTTAATTTTCCGAGGTTTCTGTATTTATAGGAATTTTTTGTGTCGGTCTCACGTCAAGGAGGTGCCCGAGGCGTCCACGAGGCAGGGGCCCACGCCCAGGGGGTGGGCACTCCCCCCACCCTCGTGGACAGCCCGGGACTCTTCTGGCCCAACTCTTTTACTCCGGGGTCTTCTTTTGGTCCATAAAAAATCGTCAAAAATTGGCACGTCAATTGGACTCCGCTTGATATTCCTTTTCTGTAAAACTCAAAAACAAGGGAAAAATAGGAACTGGCACTAGGCTCTAGGTTAATAGGTTAGTCCCAAAAACCGTATAAAATAGCATATAAATGCATATAAAACATCCAAGGTTGATAATATAATAGCATGAATACTTCATAAATTATAGATACGTTGGAGACGTATCAAGGTCCTGAAGAAAGACAATCGGCGCGCGGCTCCCATGGTGGGTGACAATCAAGCAAGTGATATCCATAGATAGATTGCGCATGAAAAGCAACTAGCTTAGGTAAATGCATGAATGATACATGCCACTGGGTCAGACCCGAGCAGCCTGGGGATGATGCAGCCCGAGGGGCTTCCCCAGCGAGGTGAACTAAATATGCAAATGGATACATGCCACAGGGACTGACCCACACGGCCTGGGAATGATGTAGCCCAGGGGGCGCTCCCAGCTGAATGAACTTGTAAAGATGTCACCTGGTTTGGTTGTCGAAGGAGTGTTGGGGTAGCTGAAGACACGCGTTGAAGAAGCCGCTCCTCACGAGCCGTCGAGACCCCGAGCCTCGGGAGGCTCTGGAGGCTCAGGTGGCCTCCTGAGGACCGTCTCCATCTCTTCCAGGACTGCATGATGCCTGGCCTCCTGACCCGCTAGGGTGTTCGGTAGGCTACACTAGAAGGCGGCTGCTACGCTCGGCAGGCCGAACAGCATGCGAACGTAGCTGTGAGGTGGACCCTCACACCGTCCAGCACGCGAAGGCCAGAAGTGCACCTGAGATGCGGCCCTATTGTGCCCTAGGATGTGGACACAGACGCGCAGCTCACCACCCTCGCCTAGGTGGGGAGCAGCGCCAGGTGGGCGGCCGTCGCCGCGTATGGCTCTTGCTTCCTGAAGCTCCTGAGTTGCCTTGGTGATGAACTCCTGAGCGCCGGGCACTCCTCGCTCGGTGTCCTCTTGAGGGAAACGTGTCGCGAACCTGGGTAAAACATCGTGTCCCCTACCTCCTATTACCATCCGCCTTAGAAGCACAGTTCGGGACCCCCTACCCGAGATCCGCCGGTTTTGACACCAACATTGGTGCTTTCATTGAGAGTTCCTCTGTGTCATCACCGTTAGGCTTGATGGCTCCTACTATCATCGATAGTGATGCGGTCCAGGGTGAGACTTTTCTCCTCGAACAGATCTTCGTATTCGGCGGCTTTGCACTGCGGGCTAATTCGCTTGGCCATCTGGAGCAGATCGAAAGCTACGCCCCTGGCCGTCAGGTCAGATTTGGAAGTTTGAACTACACGGCCGACATCCGCGAAGACTTGATCTTCCACGGATTCGAGCCACAGCCGGGCGCGCCGCACTGTCACGATGGGTATGACCTAGCTTTGCCGCCGAACGGTACCCCAGAGGCCACGCCCGCATCAGCTCTGACCCTTAGCTCGGAGCCAACTTCACCAATCGAAGACGGGTGGTTAGACACCGCCTCAGGGGCTGCAGTCTCAACGGCGATCGAGCCGAACACCAGCCTAATCCTCTGCGTAGCCCGTGACCCCCAAGTGTCAGAATCTATTTCTGACTCCGAACCACCCGCATCCCTGCCAATCGAATCCGATTGGGCGCCGATCATGGAATTCACCGCTGCAGATATCTTTCAACACTCGCCCTTCGGCGACATTCTGAAGTCACTAAGGTCTCTCTCATTGTCAGGAGAGCCCTAGCCGGATTATGGCCAACAGGATTGGGATGCGGACGACGAACAAATTCGACGCCCACCCACCACCCACTTAATAGCCACTGTCGATGACTCAACCGACATGCTCGACTTCGACTCCGAATACATCGACGGTATGGACGACGATGCGGGAGGCGAAGAGGAACCAACGCCCACAGGGCGCTGGACGTCCACCTCATCATATGACGTATACATGGTGGACACACCAAAAGAAGACGACAACGAGGAACGGAAGGACGCAACGAAGGCTTGTTCCCTCGAGAAGCAGTCAAAGCGGCGGCACAAGCGCCGCCCCAAATCCCGCCTCGGTAGAAATAACTGTCATACAGACCCAGCGTTGGAGCAGGGTGAACCACCGCCGGACCTCGACAATACGAAGAATCAAACCGAACAAACCAATTCTGTCAAAGATGATAGTCCGGACGGTATAACACCGGACCAGCACCCGGAGCAGCAGAATGCCCGCCAAAGGATTGTTGCCACCGCGAGGAGTCTGAAAAAGCAGAAGCAAGGGCTCAAGGCTGCGCAGGACACACTCCAAATCAGATGGAGTAAAGTACTCAACACAGCAGCGAAGTACGGCGGCAATCGCCCCACCAAGAGCTACCCAAAGCGGAAGTTGCTACCTGAATTCGATGAGGAGGCCTCAGACCCCCCACAACCAAAAATTAAAACAGCCATCTGGCCGGATAGACGACCTCACGGCCAACATAAAGCGGCAAGCAACACCGCACATAAGCCAATACGTGGTCTACGCGAGGGCTCGCATCAAAAGGAGGGCGAAACCAGATCCATCTATGGACCACGCAAGCGTGCTCCAACATACGATGCAACACAACAAACATCCGAACAACGCAGTACACCCAGATATAGGGGTGCCGCACACCCCCTATGTTTCACCGATGAGGTGCTGGACCATGAATTTCCAAAGGGATTCAAACCCGTAAACATAGAGGCATACGATGGAACCACAGACCCTGGGGTCTGGATTGAGGACTATATCCTCCATATCCACATGGCTCGGGGAGATGATCTCCACGCCATTAAGTATTTACCCCTCAAACTCAAAGGGCCAGCTCGGCACTGGCTTAAGAGCCTCCGCGAAAGCTCCATTGGAAGTTGGGAAGAGCTCGAAGATGCCTTTTGGGCAAATTTTCAAGGGACTTATGTCCGCCCTCCGGATGCGGATGATTTGAGTCATATAACTCAACAGCTCGGAGAGTCAGCCCGAAAGCTTTGGAACGGGTTTCTTACTAAAAAGAACCAAATTGTCGACTATTCAGACGCCGAAGCCTTGGCAGCTTTTAAGCATAGCGTCCGTGATGAATGGCTTGCCAGACACCTTGGCCAAGAAAAGCCTAGAACAATGGCAGCATTAACAAGCCTCATGACCTGCTTTTGCGCGGGTGCGGATAGCTGGCTAGCCAGATGCAGCACCAGCGACCCTAGTACATCCGAAGTTAGAGATGGAAATGGGAAATCACGGCGCAACAGCAATAACAAACGCCGGAATAAAGAAGACAACACGAAGAGCACGGCAGTAAACGCCGGATTCCAAAGCTCTCGACCAGGTCAGCAAAAGCCGCCCTCTAAAGGCACCAGCGACGAACTGTCCAGCCTAAACAAAATTCTGGACCAAATATGTCAGATCCATAGCACCCCGGGTAAACCCGCTAATCATACCCACAGAGAATGTTGGGTCTTCAAGCAGTCCGGCAAGCTCAACGCCGTACACAAGGGGGAGGATACACCAAGCGAAGACGAGGATGAGCCTCTCAAGCAAGACACTAGGGAACAAAAGAAATTTCCACCAGAAGTCAAAACAGTAAACGTGTTACACGTGATCAAGGGAAGAAACAAAACGACACTCCCAGAAAAATATGCCCAAGGGCCTATCACCGCGGAGTCATGCCACTGGTCATCTCAACCGATCACCTTCGACCATCGTGATTACTCAGCAAGTATCCGGCGTGCAGGATGGGCTGCCCTGGTATTAGACCCAATAATTGACGGATACCACTTCACATGAGTCCTGATGGACGGTGGCACCAGTCTAAACCTGATATACCAGGATACAATCCGCGAAATGGGGATAGACCCAACGAAAATTTGCCATAGCAATACTGCCTTTAAAGGAACAACGTCAGGCCCAGGGGCTCATTGCACGGGCTCCCTGCTACTAAAGGTTATATTCGGCTTCCCTGATAACTTCCATAGCGAACATTTAACCTTCCACATCGGTCCGTTCCAAAGTGGCTATCAAGCACTACTCGGACGCGAAGTTTTCGCTCGCTTTAATGCAATACCGCACTACGCTTCCCTCACACTCAAGATGCCCGGCCCACGTGGCATCATTACAGTGAACGGAAGTATTAAGCGATCTTTGCACGCCGAAGAGAGTGCGGCTGCCTTGACAGCCGCACACTAAAAACGGCCTCACCAACTAAAGCATATAACAGGTCGTCAAGACCACGGACACGGTTAGACGAGTCCGGCGCAGCTATATGTAGTTCATACCGGTCACACCCCTATTACAATTACAAGGGGCTCAACGCGCGTAGACAAGTGGCAATTTTTACTCATCTTGAATTATACATGGTTTCTTTAAAAACTACCTCTCTGCACGACAACTTTTTCACCTAAAATCCTCTCTTTTACAGATGACCATCGTGCTACACCCGTCCAGGATACGACACAACGGAGGCACGGGCGCAAACGTGCAGGGACCCGTTCCAAGGATTCTTTTTAGATTAAGACCCTGCGTAAACCTTTTTTACTGTCTCTTGTTGATACACATCCATCGAATTCTCAGCACAATTGAGAAGGATGCTGACATCTTGGCATGTGGCCACGTCAGAACAATGCACGTACCTGGACACAAGGGGCTTCTTACAAAGGGCACTATTTAGGCCCGGTTTATACCATAAAGACCGAATACCTTAGGGAGTGTTCGGCCTCGCAAGTTTGGCCTTATATGCATCAGCTCCGAATCATTGTCTTTAGTCAAATGTTGGGTTTGCCCGGCTCCTGTGTTTTGGTGCCTTACGTTCCGCTTTATCGGCTAAGGTAGCACCAGGAGAACTACTACGATTGTGCCATGGTTCATCCGGACGAGCACCTCAGTAGAGAAAGCCGAAAATTGACTGTCATGATATAGCGTGAGACTGGTCAACCACTCGATGACCTATCAGAATGTTAGAATTCCTCCGCCTTAACGAAGGGCCGTTTTCCGGCCAGGCATGTACGCACCCCGAGATCGGGAGAGTGCGGAGCCACTAGGGGCTATCTAGTAGCCCCACTGTCAAACTCCTATGGCTAAGTGAAAGTGTTAAAGCATTATAGTCCGGTTGCCTCGTTCGCTACGCTATCACCTCCTTAATAGGACCAAGACGTTGGGTTAAGTGTGAACACGCGTTTTTTGCGAGCACCTCCGCACTATATGTGTGGGGGTTGAAGCCGACGGCTGCAATCTTTCAGGTTATACACATGTATACATAACCGGCCGCACAGGAGGCATCATACTACTTTCAGGCAAAAGTATAAACATAGCCTTATAAAATTTCATAAAAGCATTGTGTTTACAATGAGAATACATATCAGTCAAACATAATATTCTTCGAGCACTGGGCCTCTATCAAACGAGCGCCCTCGAGAACCTCCTCGAAATAGTGCTCGGCAGCCACTCGGCCTATGGCCGAACCCTGCGCCGCAATAGTGGTAGCGTCCATCTCCGCCCAGTATGCTTTAACATGGGCAAGGGCCATCCGCGAGCCTTCTATGCACGCCGACCTCTTCATCGCATTAATGCGTGGCACTGCACCAAGGAACTGCTGCACTAAGCTGAAATAGCTGTTCAGCTTTGGCTTTTCCGGCCATAGCTGATCCACAACAGACCTCATGGCGAGTCCGGACAACCTATTCAGTTCGGCCCATTCGGCTAGCTGGTCAGTCAATGAAAGCGGACGCTCTGGAATGTTGAATTGCGACCAGAACCGCTTGTCCACTTCACAATCTGTTTGACCTTGGAACTACTTGGCCGCATCGGCAGCGCTTGCCGCCAAATCCATATACGCATCTGCCGAACTCCACAACCGATCCAGAGGGGCATACCGTGGATCTCCGAACTTCCTCCGTAACATGAAGAACTTCCCAGCTGCAATATCCTCGGCTTCCCGCAGCTCCTCCTTCTTCGCTCTCATAGCAGAACGGGTGTCTTTGTCCGCCATCGTGGCCTTCTCAAGGTTCGTTGCCTTCGCTCGGTTTTCTTTTTCAAGGACCCGGCAACGGTCGGCAGTGTCTTTTAATTATACGGCCATCTTGGCCATCTTCTCTTGGCTCTCGCAATGTGCGGCCTTCTCGGCTTTCAACTCTCCGGCCGCCTTCAAAGCAGCCGCATTACTAATCCTTGCTTGTTCCTTGGCTCGGGTAAGTTCTGCCCGCAAGGCTTCCATGGTGGCAGCTCCATCTGCAGTCACAACATATTAAAGATACTGGCATCATGCTGCTCTTACTATGTGGCGTTCACCAGATAATAACACTTACCATGTGCCTTGTCAAGCCTCTTGTTAACAAGCTCGATGTTGGCGTCTGCCGCATCCAGTTGCCGTTTTAATTTGGCAAACTCACTAGTCCGGCTAGCCACCGGGGCTTCCACCACCTGCACATAGGGGCAGTCTGGTTATTGCCTGGGACTATGATCCTCTGTTCGCTGTCGTTCTCGACGACAACCAGAGTCTCAGGAGCTACTATCTACATAGGGCACACCTAACATGTGTAGTACTATCACATATTATCTCATGTACCTCAAAGCCTGTCAGTAGACTCATAAAGGCTTCATTTAATCTACTTTCGGCGGACGAAATTCTCTCCATCACCATACCCATCAGCGTACGGTGTTCTTCTGAGATGGCCGCTCGCCCCACCAGCTCCCTCAGAACGTCCGACCGCATACCAGACGGTGCCGGACTCTTTTGTTTGCTCTCTTCGGGAGCCGGACGCTGGGGACTTTGGGGGTCTATGGGATTATCTTCTGGCCTCACCGGATCCGGAGAGGCACTCCGTGACGACACTTCGGGGTCGCCCGCTTCTTGAGCGGAGGAGTCCGGGGGAGGCGTTTTGCTCTCCATCATCTCTGGAAGAAGATCCCTCGAAGACGAGCTCAGCTAAGAGGGGCTAAGGCCCGAACTGCAAGATATATGTGGTGGTTATTTTCTCAGAAAAAAGATAGCATACCTTTACTATTAAAGTATTTTGGATCACTTACGAGTCATTGGAGGGCTGATCCCCCCGCGGACTTTGTGCGGCAAAAGCACCCCCCGAGGCAGGACCCTCTGTGGGATACTTCTTCTCCCGTTTGGAGGCTTCGGCTTCCGGATCCTTGGAAGCAGTCCTTTTCCTCCCCTGGTTATCCTCCTTCATGGAGACGCTCATTCCCTCGGTTGGGACTGGCAGCGATGGGGGCCCGCGTCCGCCCGTATTATCCCCCCCCCCCCGTATCTTCCTTCGAGGGCTCCGGGCAAGGTGCGACCTCGAGCATCCTTTCCAATATCGGATTTTCCAAACCCTCAGGGAGGGGGGCCAAACACCGAATCATCTTCGCCTTTGTTAGCCAGTCCTAGTCAAAAAGCGAACTCTCAGAAATAACTTCATGATGAATAAAAGACAGTGTGTTCGGCCAGAGGGTTTCTTACTTGTTCGGCGGCGCGGTTACTGCTCAGGCCCACGTCCTCAGTAATATCCGGACACTCTACTTGAGGTCCTAAGAATGACTTGTACATCTCCTCATGCGTCAGGCCGAGGAAACTTTGAATGGCACGCGGTCCCTCTGGGTTGAACTCCCATAAGCGAAGGGGCCGGCGCTTGCAAGGCTGGACTTGACGAACCAGCATAACTTGTATTACCGCAACCAAATTAAAATCTCCCTTGAAGAGATCTCGAATGCGGCTTTGCAGTATAGGCACGTCCTTGGCTGGACCCTAGCTCAGACCTCTGCTAATCCATGACAACAGTTGTGGTGGGGGGCCCGAGCGGAAAGCGGGGGCAGCCGCCCACTTGGCACTTCTGGGAGCCGTGGCGTAAAACCACTCTCGTTTCCATAATTCGGACACCTCTGGAAAGGAACCTTTCGGCCATGGAGCTCCTGCCATCTTGCCTATTGATGCACCTCCGCACGCTGCATGTTGCCCCTCGATTGTCTTCGGCTTCACTTCAAAGGTCTTGAGCCACAGGCCAAAGTGAGGGGTAATGCAGAGGAAGGCCTCACACATGACAATAAATGTCAAGATGTGGAGAAAGGAGTCCGGAGCTAGATCGTGGAAATCTAGCCCGTAATAGAACATCAAACCCCTGACGAAGGGATCCAGAGTGAGGCCTAGGCCTCGGAGGAAGTGCGATATGAACACAATGTTCTCGTTGGGTTCGGGAGTAGGGACGACCTGCCCTCGAGCAGGCAGCCGATGCGAAACCTCGGCGGTCAGGTATCTGGCCTCCCTCAACTTCTTAATGTCCTCTTCCGTAACGGAGGAGGGAATCCATCGGCTTTGAAGGCTGGATCCGGACATGATTGAAGATCCGGAGCACCTAACCTGGGCTTTGGGTGTTAGAACTCGAGGCGGGGGAAGGGTTCGATTGAGCACGAGAGGGGAAAAGCGAAAACCTTGTCCCTTTATAAAGAGGGTGAATATCAAGCGTCCTCTCCGTAGCCGTTTAGGACTTGCCTATAATCTAGGAGTCCTAGACACGGTTGGGTTACCCACAACCGCATTAATGAGAATCTCGTAATTGGGGGAACACGATCTCTTCTTTGACAAGACGTGTCAAGAAACCGCCTCGCATTATGTGTGGAGCTGGTTGAAGAAAAACGGTTCGAATAATTGCCGGGCCATGACATAACGTCATGCTGCCAAAACAAGTAAGCAAATTGGATTTGCGAAAATATTACTCTCTCTACGGCGGTATGTGGAACTTATTTTGCAGGGTCGGACACTATCCTCGTATTCAAATTCTTTTGTGATGTATTCGTAGAAGGAACCCGCCTTGCAATGCCGAAGACAATACTGCGCGCCGGACTCATCGTCATTGAAGCCTAATTCAGGGGCTACTGAGGGAGTCCTGGATTAGGGGGTCTCCAGACAGCCGGACTATCTCCATTGGTCGGACTGTTAGACTATGAAGATACAAGATTGAAGACTTCGTCTCGTGTCCGGATGGGACTCTACTTGGCGTGGAAGGCAAGCTAGGCAATACGGATATGGATATCTCCTCCTTTGTAACCGACCTTATGTAACCCTAACCCTCTCCGATGTCTATATAAACTGAAGGGTTTTAGTCCGTAGGACAACAACCATAACATTCAATCATACCATAGGCTAGCTTCTAGGGTTTAGCCTCTCTGATCTCGTGGTAGATCTACTCTTGTACTACCCATATCATCAATATTAATCAAGCAAGACGTAGGGTTTTACCTCCATCAAGAGGGCCCGAACCTGGGTAAAACATTGTGTCCCCTGCCTTCTGTTACCATTCGGCCTAGACGCACAGTTCGGGACCCCCTACCCGAGATCCGCCGGTTTTGACACCGACAACGCTTGAGGGATCACACCGCGTCTCTTTCTTTGCAAGGGACTATGATGATTCCGCCGCTTCCCGGCATCTTGAGGACGTTGTAGCCATGGTGGGTAACTGGCATGAATTTGGCCAGTGCTGGGTACCCGAGGGTGGCATTGTACGGCAGGCGGATGTGGGCGACATCGGAGTCGACGAGCTCGGTGTGGTAGTTGTCACGCTAACCGAAGGTGACAGGGAGGCAAACTTTCCCTATCGGGGTGGTGGAGCCGTCTGTCACTCCTGAGAAAGCTTGGTGGGCTCGAGCTGATCGTATGGCACTTGAAGGTTGTCGAACGTCTCGATGGACAGGACATTGAGCCCTACGCCGCCGTTGATGAGGGTCTTGGTGACTTGGACATTCCTGATAACGGGTGAACAGAGCATCGGGAGGACGCCAGCGGCTGCCGCGCATTTGAGCTGGTCCGCCGAGCTAAAGGTGATGGCGTACTTGGACCACCTAAGCGGGCGTGTTGCCTCGAGCTTGGGGAGGGCTACAGTCACTTCGCGAGAGAACTACTTGAAGATGCGCTGGGAGGCTGGGGCCTGAGCGCCACCCAAGATGCAGGCGATGGCGCGCGGCTCCTGGAAGCCCCCAGCCCCTTCATCCTGTTGATGGTCGTCGTTCCTCCTTGGCGGCGGCGGTGGAGGGAGACCAGGGTGGCCCTGAGGACAGTCCTCGCGAGGCTGGTCCCTCCAGGCGCCCTCACGAGGCTGGTCCTGCGAAGGATCCTCGCGAGGCTGATCGCGCCACTCCTGGCAAGGGTTGCGGTCATCCCAACGTCCTCCACCTCGTCCACCTCCTCGGTCGTAGCCCCAGTCATTGCGCTCGGGGCATCGACCGAAGCGTCCATCTCGAATGGCCCTGAGCTCTTGACAATCGTTGGTCTTATGGGTGTGCACGTTGTGGAAGGCACAGAACGTACGACTTCCCTTGGACGACTCGGGAAGATCTAGTCCGCACTTGGTGTCCGGTTCTATTGCGAGTACGACCACTCCCTTGCGCTTCATGTCCTTGACCTTGGCCTTCTTCTCCTCTGGATCCACAGTAGGGAGCTCGAGGAGGGAGAGGCGCCCCTCCTCAACTCTTGCACACTTGGTTGCTATGAACAGCTTCAAAGTCGTGCACAGCTCCTCATGGATGGCGAGCTCCTCCTTCATCTTGATGTCGCGGACACCGTCGGAAAACATTGAGATGATGGCCTCGTCCGTCACCTTGGGGATCTTGATACGCGCATTGTTGAAGCGCTGGATGTACTTATGCAGGGTTTCTCCTGGTTGTTGCTTGATGCGGCGCAGGCCACCCGTGATCGGGGGCGGTCGCGAGTGCCCTGGAAGTGGGCGATGAAGTGGTTACACATCTCATCCCAGGAGGAGATCGACCCTGGGGGCAGATTCAGGAGCCATGAGCGAGCGCCGTCCTTGAGAGCCATGGGAAACCAGTTCGCCATGACCTTTTCGTCATCGTTGGCTGGCTCGATGCTGAGCTCGTAGAGCTGCAGGAACTCCGTAGGGTCGGGGGTGACGTCATAGCGAGGAGGCAGATCTGGCTTGAACTTGCCCGGCCAGACGACGCTACGCAGCTCAGGAGTGAAGGCGCGGCAGCCTGCCGTGGGCACCGGGGACCATTGCAGAGGCGGAGCTTGATCTTGGCGTCGCTGCGCCGCCATGGCAAATGGCGCATGGCCCTGCCGCAGCAAGCGATCCTGACATGGCGGTGCTGGAAGCAGTGGAGCATTTTCTTGCGGACGGGAACCTCCTGGCAACTTCCTTCTTCATGCGCGGGCACACGGCGCGGTGGATCACGCCGCGGGACCGCGCATCTTGGAGCGAGGACGTCGTCTTGATGCGGGGGAGGTTGAGGCGCTCCATGAGCCGCACGCCTCGGCGCGAGGGCGCCATCTTGGTGCTGAGGGGGCGGAGGCGCTCCATGAGCCACGTCGCCCGCAGCCGAGGGTGGGCGAGGCAGCGAGAGGGATGGTGCAGGAGAGCCCCCCGCAGCGCTGACGAGCTCGACCATGCGGTCCAACCAGTCCTTGTAGAGGTCGTCAACTAGGCAGTAGCGCAGGAGCGCGTGTGCCATGAGTAGCGCGGCATGCACATTCGTGGGGGCGCGGCGAGCGTGAGACGATGAGACGGCCAGAGTTAGCGATCGGGTGGCGGTGCGACCATCTCTCCGCATAGAGGGGTGCAGTGAAGAGGCTTGCTGCTCATTTGCCGCCGGGCCGGTGGCGGCATTGGCAGCGGGTGACGGAGAACGACGGGGAGGTCCACCGGCAGGGGCGGTCTGAGCGACACGGGTGGAGAGAGCGGCTCGGCGCTCAGCGCGGGCCCGGCGAGCGTCGGCCATGAACTTGGTGGAGTGGCGAAGCGCGGATCGATGAAGAGGAAAGCTTAAGCGCACCCATACCTGGTGCGCCAAATGGTGGATTTCGGGTTCTGGAAAAACCCTTGAGGTTCGAACACTGGGGTGCGCACTAAGATCTCTCCCCCTCTCTAGCTCGCGCTCGGTATGATCTCGCGGCCTAGCTCGACGAACCCAAAGAACATGAGACACAAGATTTATACTGGTTCGGGCCACCATTGTGGTGTAATACCCTAATCTAGTGTGGTGTGGAGGATTGCCTCTTGGGCTGAGGATGAACAGTTACAAGGGAACAAAAACCTCGCGAGGTGAGGTGTTCTTATGCTTGGTGAGTTGATGCTCTCTCTCTCTCTCTTTCTCTTGGATTCGCCCGATCCGTCTGAATCAGGCGCTCTTGTGCTTGGTGAACTTGTGCGGTTCGGGATGATCCGGGTCCGAACCAGGTGCCTCCCTATGGTGGTGGCTAGTCCTATATATAGAGGCTCGGGTCCTCTTCCCAAATATTGAGCGGAGAGGGATCCCACAACGGCCAAATTCGAAGGGAAACAACTAGTACAAGCTATCCTGACAAAAGTAGTCTTCGTCTGCCAAAGGCTCTGGTGGTGACACCGTCTTGGGCTCCACGGTGACCTCCATCCTGCTGTCCTGCTGGTCTTGGTCTTGTTACACCGATATGGAAACCTTTGCCTGATGCCTCGGGACTCCTCTCCTGCGCTTGCCCATTTAGCACCAAAGAGGAAGCTAGGACACTGTGCGTGTTGGCACCCGCCTGGCTCCAGTCATCATGCCTTGCGTCACAGAAACCTCACGAGGTGTCCCTTGCCTTGATCTCTTGGCCCCTCGCGAGCCAGCCGGGTGAGGCTGCCCCTGAGGAGGTCTTGTGTCGTCCGCCTCACGAGGCCCGGCCCCTCGCGAGGATCTTGAGTGTTTGCTAGTGAAGATGGGTCGTATAGGGCCGCTGGTGGAGCCACGCTGCAGGACGCAGGCAGGCAAGTCTGAGGACCCCCGTTCCCAGAACGCCGAAAATTTTTATTTGACATTTTGAAGAAAAAGAATTTGACTTGTTATTCGAATTTGAATTATTTCTTGATTTTTATTAAGTGGCAAATTGGCTTAATAAAACATGATGACATGGCACATTAGGGTGAGGTTACTGTAGCATGATTCTCGGGGTGTTATAGTTAACTGTCTGATCTTCTATTATGAGTATGTTATATTGTGCAATGTGGTGCTTAGTTAACGTTTGGTTCATTTGTTGTGGTGTTTAGTTAACTGCTTGGCTCAATTCTGCAATGCGATGTTCAATTGCTGTGGGTGCATTCTGTTATTTTATACCATGTGAGAAGTAAATCGAATTTGGCTGTACTAAATATATGAGAAACAAATACAATTGCTATATTTCCAAGTTGTTAAGCATGCTTGGTTTGGTTAACTATCTGATCTTCTATTAGGAGTATGTTATATTGTGCAATGTGATGCTCAATTAGCGTTTGGTTCATTTGTTGTGGTGTTTAGTTAACTGCTTGGTTCAATTCTGCAATGCGATGTTCAATTGTTGTGGGTGCATTCTGTTATTGTATACCATGTGAGAAATAAATCAAATTTGGCTATACTAAATACATGAGAAACAAATACAAATGCTATATTTCTGAGTTGTTAAGCATGCTTGGTTTGGTTAACTGTCTGATCTTCTATTAGGAGTATGTTATATTGTGCAATGCGGTGCTCAGTTAATGTTTGGTTCATTTATTGTGGTGTTTAGTTAACTACTTCGTTCAATTCTACAATGCGATGTCCAATTGTCGTGGTAGAATTTTGTATTGTTGTGCATGTGAGGAATAAATCGAATTTGGTTGCACTTAATACATGAGAAACATATACAAATGCAATATTTACTAGTTCTTAATCATGCTTGGTTTGGATAAATGGGCTTTCCATGTGGCTTGAATTAATCTGATGAATCTGCAATATGCTTATTTTTCATCAACATATTTTACTGATAGCATGCGAACCCTTACTTAACCTGATGACTAACTACCTTATATGTGTTGCACATAAACAATGGGAAGCATTGAGGTTTACAATCGAGGTTAGCACGTGCATGGTCCGTTGTCTAATAGCTCATTATTGTGCAATTACAGGAACCATTGTAATATTTAGGTTTTTAATAATTTGGTCTTGCACATGTAGGTCCTGCTGTCAGAGGTTTTGACCCACTGTTTGACCCTTTTTGCATATGGGGAAATGAGTTGTCCATGAATATCAATCAAGTCAAGAAACTCAGAAAGATTGTTAGGATAAAGAAATTAGCGACAAAAAACAACAAGAGCTTTGTCTGTACAATGAAGAATACATTAGTTGACTACAAGATGGTACTAACTATTATACCTTGCCTTTTTTATTCCTTTGCCCCATTTTTAATGTAGAGAAGATATTTATGCACATTCTTATTTTCAGGCCTTTCCAAAGCAGTTCACTGATGATTACCTCTCAAACCACCTCTATGGTTAGGAGGCGAGGAAGGTTTTCATACAACACCCACGGTTCAATATTGAAGTGTTCTTGAAGAGGACAAAGGATGGATGGTCAATCATCCACAGGCACTGGCCTAAAGTTGCAAAGACCTTCAACACGAATGAAGGCTCAATATCCGCCTTCCGCTTTAGTAGTTTTCCAGATGAGATGCATCTTTCTATGTACTGTCTATGATGCTAATTTCGAAAGGTTCTAGATGTTGCATGTGAAACTTGGTGCTGGTGCAGCTATGTAATGGGGTAGCTGAGTGCTAAAGCTACACTACTTCAGGATGGTCCAAACGCGACACTACAATCAGAGACCCTTCAATGAAACTGTGTGTGATGCCATAATCTCAAACGGGGGTGTAAAAAACCGTCCAAAAAGGTGCAAAACGTTTGCGATGACAGATGCATCAAACATAGTTCAAATTTGAGCTTCGTGTGCGATGCAGGGCATACGGTTCAGTTCAATTAACTGTTTGGGATGAGGAGGAACAAAAGAAACGGGCAACCAGATGAAGGCGTGTGCGATATATATCATACGGTTCACTAGGATGAACTGTGTGTGATTAGGCAACACAATGGAAACAGTTCAACTGTACAAGATGTGTGTGATACGCGCCAAAAAGTTCTGTAATCAGAAATGTGTGCGAAGACCAATAATAACATAGACGATTGCTGCTAATAAGCCGTGTGATTTGCTCTGTCTACAGTAGAATAACATGTATATATATAACTGAAACAAACATCCAATTATATAAGTGACTATACAAATCATTCGCACACACCTCAATAAACAATTGCATGCATTCTAAAGTAGGAGAAACGATCGTCTAGTCATCTACTTCTTGTGACGCTCCCGCCACTGCTATGTGGCTCGATCCCTCGTCTGGGTTAGGAAGAAGACAGTTCCTCGTGTCAACAATCCGCATGTACATCTCGTAGCTTGTGTACGTGTCCATGGCCGCGTACTTGACATGTTGTTCATCCAGTCTCTTATGCCACACACTGTGCCAGGCGTTCCTGTCCTTATTGCTCTCATTCTTCATCTTCATGTAGTAGGGGTCGATGATGGTCGAGGCAACGTCAACCAAGGAGTTCAGTTTGTTTTTGTCGCTGCCCCAGACCTTGTAGTGGCTTTGGATGTTGACAAGATTCAGGCATTTCAAGCACGAAACCTTGAGCGCTTTTAGATCGTTGGTGGTGTCGACCACAACGAAACTGTAGTCAGAGCTATTGATAAACCTGGAGAAATGCTCGCAAGGCGTTGTGGCCAGGTGGTAGTGGTAGATGAGGACATCATGTCACACACACAACAGGGTGACGGCAACCTTCTGATCGTGCCAAGCACGACCCATGGTGTACTCGAGGTCGAAGTCGACCACTTGGTACTTGTCCTCAGCAAGGAACTACCCCATAGTTTGGATGGAGCTCTCCACCGAGACCGGATCATTCGTGTACACCACCAAGAGAGCCTTCCCCCTCACGTGGGTGTCCATGACGTGTTGCATGGTGAACTGCCCGCCGTTGTCATCGTCGGCCGCTGGGAGCGCCATTTCAGACGAGTTTTGGATTTACTAGAATTTAAAAACCAGGCATCTCAATGTTTTGCCGGCAATAAACGGTGCCCTAGTGTTTGAAATTCATTCCCATTTTTTACATGGGACCTAAGCATGCACCCAAGGACACAGATTTGATTTTTCAACCAATTCATATGCACTGGAGCATGTTCATGCAGTTCAAATTTGAAATATGCACATAGATGCATTGAAAACTCAGTTAATGCATAAAAATGTCCAAACGAACCCCGAAAAATCACAAAAATTGACACAACACTCGTGTTGTTCTATGTTGCAACGAGCAAAAATTTGGAAGCAATAAGAGGCAATGGATATTGTTTCGTCCCCAAAGGTGGGACGTTCCCTACCCAAACCATAATGCTTGTTGTGAGAAGCTCTGGTTTGTGAGAAGCATATATCCAAACCTGCCCCAAATGGGACAAAAAATTTACCACGCCATGTTGATGCTGCTCCATGATAGCATGCCAAGTTTCATGAATTTCAGACGAGTTTTGGATTTAATAGAATTTAAAAACCAGGCACCTCAATGTTTTGCCGGCAATCAATGGTGCACTAGTGTTTGAAATTCATTCTCATTTCTTGCATGGGGCCTAAGCATGCACCCAAGGACACATATTTGATTTTTCAACCAATTTATATGCACTAGAGCATGTGCATGTAGTTCAAATTTGAATTATGCACATAAATGCATTGAAAACTCAGTTAATGCATAAAAATGTCCAAACGAACCCCGAAAAATCACAAAAAAATGACACAAGACTCCTGTTGTTCTATGTTGACATGAGAAAAAATTTGGAAGCAATAAGAGTCAATGGATATCGTTCCGTCCCCAAACATGGGACGTTACCTACTGAAACCATCATGCTTGTTATGAGAAGCTCTAGTTTGTGAGAAGCATATACCCAAACCTGCCCCAAATGGGACAAAAATTTTACCACAGCATGTTGATGCCGCTCCATGATAGCATGCCAATTTTCACGAATTTCAGACAAGTTTTGGATTTACCAGAATTTAAAAACCAGGCATCTCAATGTTTTGCCGGCAATCAACGGTGCCCTAGTGTTTGAAATTCATTCCCATTTCTTGCATGGGACCTAAGCATGCACCCAAGGACATAGATTTGATATTTCAACCAATTTATATGCACTGGAGCATGTGCATGTAGTTCAAATTTGAATTATGCACATAAATGCATTGAAAACTCAGTTAATGCATAAAAATGTCAAAACGGACCCCGAAAAATCACAAAAATTGACACAACACTCATGTTGTTCTATGTTGACACGAGAAATTTTTTGGAAGCAATAAGAGGCAATGGATATCGTTTTGTCCCCAAAGGCGGGAAGTTCCCTACCCAAACCATCATGCTTGTTGTGAGAAGCTCTAGTTTGTGAGAAGCATATACCCAAACCTGCCCCCAAATGGGACAAATTTTTTACCATGACATGTTGATGCCGCTCCATGGTAGCATGCCAAGTTTCATGAATTTCAGATGAGTTTTGGATTTACAAGAATTTAAAAACCAGGTATCTCCCTGTTTGCGGCTGTCGGATTTCGGGGTCCGGCAAAACCCTTGAGGTTCGAACACTGGGGTGCGCACCATGATCTCTCCCCCTCTCTAGCTCGCACACATCATGATCTCACAGCCTAGCTCAACGAACCCAAAGAGCACGAGACACAAGAGTTTATACTAGTTCGGGCCACCGATGTGGTGTAATACCCAACTCTAGTGTGGTGTGGTGGACTGCCTCTTGGACTGAGGATAAATAGTTACAAGGGAAGGATGGCCTCTAGAGAAGAGGTGTTCTTATGCTTGGTGAGTTGATGCTGTCGGGGATTCTCTCTCTCTCTCTCTAGATGAGATGCCCCCTACGGTGGTGGCTAGTCATATCTATATAGAGGCTCGGGTCCTCTTCCCAAATAATAGGCGGGAAGGGATCCCACAACGGCCAATTTGAAGGGGGCATCTAGTACAAGCTATCCTGACAAAAGTAGTCTTCGTCTGCCAAAGGCTCTGGTGGTGACGCCGTCTTGGGCTCCACGGTGACCTCCGTCCTGTTGTCCGGTTGGTCTTGGTCTTGTTACACCGATGTGGAAACCTTTGCCTGATGCCTTGGGACTCCTCGCTTGCACTTGCCCCTTTAGCACCAAAGAGGAAACAAGGACATTGCGCGTGGTGGCGCCCGCCTGGCACCCGCCTGGCTCCAGTCGTCATGGCTTGCGTCACACAAACCTCGCGAGGTGTCCCTTGCCTTGATCTCTCAGCCCCTTGTGAGCCAGCCTGGTGAGGCCGTCCCTGAGGAGGTCTTGCGTCGTCCGCCTCACGAGGCTTGGCCCCTCGCGAGGATCTTGAGTGTTTGCTGGTGAAGATGGGTCGTACGGGGCCGCTGGTGGAGCCACGCCGTGGGCCGCATGCAGGCAAGTCTGGGGACCCTCGTTCCTAGAACGCCGACAGTAGCCCCCGGGCCCAAGACGCGCTCGGACTTGGCTTCGAGGCGAAGCAAAAGGGCAAGTGCGGAGCGTCGCGGGCCCTAACAGCCTGCGGCCCCGCTTGACGCGTGGCGATTGATTGGACGTTGGCGTCTCCACTTCCCCACGCTGCCTCGGCAACTACTCGACTTCACGAGTCCCTGCTGCATGCAGAAAATGATCATTATTACCTTTGATCGTGGAGGCCAACGGTTGGCCTCCCCTTGGCTATAAATGGGTAGGGGGTAGAGCCCCTATCACCCATCTCTTCCTTTGCTTCTCCCGCTCCTTCTTCTTCCTCACTTCACTGCCAGCAGCGACACCCATGGCGCCTGCAAAGAGGCTCTCAGCTGCGGAGAAGGGGAAGGCTCGCCAGGAGGGGTCCGGCTCACCGCCGGCCAAGAGGGGGTGCGGCCGTCCTCGTAAGCACACCGTGACCCCCACCGCGGCCCTTTGCAGCCGTGGTGGCGCCTCTTCGCGTGGTGGTGGTCGCCCGTGTTGTGGGAGCCCCATCGATGAAGGGAGGCACGCCATGGTCGCACGGCCGCCCAGGCCACGCTTCCACTCCGCGAAAGTGCTCCCGGAGTTCATCGTGTGGTCGGAGAACCCGGCCGACACTTGGCTTCAGCTCTCATGCTTCTTTGTCGATGAGCTGCCAGCCACCGGTCTAGGCGGTCTCTGGTTGCAGGCGGACGGCTGCTGCAGCAAGGCTACGTGGGTCACGGTTGATGTCTCCGCCACGGGCAACGCAGTCCTGGCTCGCGGCTGGCAGACGTTCGCCCGCGCGCGTGGCCTGGGCCAACGGTCCTCCCTCCACTTCAAGCACGACGGCAACGCGACCCTCTATGTGAGGGTGTTCGGGGAAGATGGCCGCCGCGTCGGGTGCTGCCCCGAGGACAACGACGATGATGAGGTGCTCGGCCTCGGCGACAGCCGTGACGAGAGTGAAGGCAGGAGCGGCCTCGGCGCTAGCCATGGCTCGTCCAGCTATGGCGACTCTTCTTCTCGCGACAGCTCCAGCAGCGGCAGCTACGACCAGCCGCCACGCCGCTGCGCCCGCTTCAAAGGTGGCAGCGGGTCGTCTCGTCGCCACACTTCAGTGAAGCGCGAGGAGGGGTCTGGCTGAGCTCAGGAGAGCGCCTCGGGCCCGTCCTCGCGACTTGCCATGGGAGCCCGTTCCGCTTTTGTTTCGTTCTTCCTTTCCTTCCTATATTAAGAGAGAGACAAGTATGGGGCCCCGCTGGGGCGTGTAACAATTATGATTTCTAAGTGGCTGTGCTATGTTCATCATTCTTGTGTCGTGTTGCAGCGTCACGTTTTATGTATGCGCGTAGGAATAACTTAGCTTGATGCGCCTGAAGTAGTTTCCACCTCGCGTGACGCGCGTTCCCCAATGCCTAGCGAGGCTTCCTGTGCTCGGGAGGCGCTTGGGAACTGCAAAAAAATTGCTAGGAAATTCTTATCCTTCCGAATCCTGGTTGCAGGCACTGCCGGTCATGACCCAGTGCTTCGTATCGCGGTACCCGAGGGGCATGGATTGAGAGGGGTGCGCCATCTTGCAAACTCGAGCGAGGGTGCCTATCAAAAAACAAGAAAACAAAAACGCTCACGAGGGCACCTGTCCAGCCCCCTCACGAGGCATGCGAGGGAGAGTACGGATCAAAAATGAGAAACCGAGGGCAGAAAAGGAGGCAACAAGGGCAATGGAATCAGGCCAGCAAGGAACGCCAGAAAGCAAATTGTCACTAAAAAGGGGCAAGCCAACTATGGAAAGCAAATGAAAAGCCACGTCCGGCACCTAGTCTAGTATTCTTGTCTTCTCACCAGCGCGGAGCTAAGTGCTGCCACTAAGATGTGGGAGAGAGCCCCCGAGGCCCGAGGGCGGCACTCCTGAGACTCCGGGGCATGTACAGCCCCACTCATTATTACATGAGAGTGTCACGAGTGAATATCCTCACAGGCACTGGGCCTTGCTTCATAGGCACCGGGCCTTGCTTCATGGGTAGAACCTCCGGAGGTGCTGGATGTTCCAGGCGTTCTGGATGGGGATCCCGTCCTGCGTCTCCAGGCGCGCGGCGCCAGGCCTGGAGACGTGGGCGACCCGAAATGGGCCCTCCCACATGGGTGAGGACTTGTGCAGCCCTTCCCTGGAGAGCACCCGCCTCGGGACAAGATCACCCACCTCGAGCGTCCCGGAGCAGACGTTGCGGCAATGGTACCGCCACAGCGCCTGCTGGCACCTCGCAGCTCGGAGCGAGGCTTCATGGCGGCGTTCCTCCCCCAGCATGAGGTCCATCCCCCGCATGGCATCCTGCTGCATTTCGTCGAATGCCAGGACCCGCGCAGAGCGATGCCTGACCTCGTGTGGGAGAACTGCTTCTGCTCCGTAGGTGAGGAAGAATGGGGTCTTGCCTGTCGGCCTGGTGGCGGTGGTGCGGATGGACCACAACACGGACTGGATCTCGTCGTGCCAGCCCCTGCCGCAGGCCTCAAGCTTCTTCTTGAAGGTCCTTGTCTTGAGACCCCTCAGGACCTTCGCGTTGGCGCATTCGGCCTGGCCGTTGCTCCTGGGGTGCGCCACGGAGGCGTAGCAGATCTGCGTTCCAAGGTTAGCACAATATGTTTTGAAGAGATTGCTAGTGAACTGTGAGCCGTTGTCGGTGATGATGCGATTAGGGACCCCAAACCGGGTTACGAGACCCTTGATGAACTTGACTGCTGACCCAGCTGGGATGGTGCGGACTGCTTCCACTTCTGCCCACTTGGTGAATTTGTTGATGGCGACGTAGAGGTAGCGTTAACCTCCAGGCGCTCGAGGGAATGGGCCCAGGATATCCATCCCCCAGACCATGAACGGCCATGAAAGCGGGATAGTCTGGAGGCCCTGAGCTGGCTGGTGGATCTGCTTGGCATGGAATTGGCAGGCATCGCAGGATTTCACCAGCTCGGCCACGTTGTTGAGTGTTGTGGGTCAGTAGAACCCATTGCGGAAAGCCTTGCCGACCAGGGTGCGCGATGACAAGTGGTGCCTGCAGTCCCTGCCATGTATGCCGGCCAGCAACTCTTTCCCTTGTTCCCTGGAAATGCATCACAGAGAAACATCATTTGGCCGCTTCCTGTATAGCTCACCGTCCTGGATGCAGTACACCGTAGCCTGCCGGGCCACACGCTCCGTGTCTTCCTCCTTCTCCGGCAATGTGCCTTGCGTCAGGTACGCCCTGAACTCTTCGATCCAGCATCCCTCCTGAGGCTCGAGCGCTAAGAGGAGGCGCGCTCCTGAGGTCGGGCCACAGACGGGGGATCCCGAGGCTGGTGGGTAGGGGAGCTCCTCCTGAGGTGGCGCCGACTCCGCAGGCGGAGGTGCTACCGAAGGCTTGAAGAGCCGCTCCTTGAAGACGCCGGGCTCTTGGGGTAGCCACTTGGATGCTCTTTTGGTGATGTCGTCGGCCTCTTTGTTGGTGCCACGGGGCACATGCTATAGCTCCAGGCCCAGGAATTGCTTCTCCATCTTGCGTACCTTCGCGAGGAATGCCTCCATGTGCTCATCCTTTGGCGTGTACACCTTGTTGGAGAAGTTGACGAGGAGCTGCGAGTCTCCCTTGATGGTGAGGCGTTTCACCCCCAGGGCCACCGCAGCCTTGAGGCCAGTGATGAGACCCTCGTACTCTGCGATGTTGTTGGAGACCTTCTCGCCCCGCTGGAAGCAGAGCTGCACGGCGTAGTAAAGTTTTTCCTGAGTGGGCGAGATGAGCACAACTCCAGTCCCTGCGCCCTGGCGTGCAAACGCGCCATCGAAGTACATGACCCAGCCATCCGGCGCTTCACTCCCTGGCGACAGGGACCGGTTCTCGCCTGCTTCGAGCTTCGGGGAGTCGGTCCATTCTACCACAAAGTCGATGAGTGGGGCCCCCTTGATGACCCTGGTTGTGCTGAACTCCAGGTCGAACGCTTGTAGTTCGATGTTCCATTCGGCGACCCTTCCCACAGCATTGGGGCTCCTGAGCACTCTCTCCAATGGGTAAGCTGAGAGGACCTTGATCGGGTGTCCCTGGAAGTAGTGGCACAGCTTATGCAAGGCCACCAGGAGCGCGAGCAAGAGCTTCTGAGGCATGGGGTATTGTTCTCTCGCATTGCGTAGCACTGTGCTGACAAAGTACACTGGGTGCTCGACGAGGGCGGGAGAGCTCACGGAGTTTTTGGCTCCCGAGGGCTGAGGTGTTCCCCGCGGGTCCCCGGCTTCTGGGGCTTGATGGCTAGCCGGGGCAGCCGCTGTCTCAGGAGCATCGCCTCGCTGCTGAGCTACCTCATCCGGCTTGGCGACTCCACTTGACGGGTCCTTGACCTTGGGCTCCTCCCTGAGGGCCACCAGCGCCGCGCTGGCGGAGTGGGGCATGGTAGATAGGTAGAGTACCAAGGGCTCGCGAGGACGAGGCGCCACCATCACCGGCGGGCTGGTCAGGTATCTCTTGAGGTCTTGAAATGCCAGGTCGGCCTCAGGGGTCCACTCGAACGGGCCCTTCCTCTTCATCAGCTTGAAGAACGGCAAGGCGCGCTCCCCCAACTTGGAGATGAAGCGCCCCAGCGAAGTCACACAGCCTGCAAGCTTCTGCATCTCCTTGAGGTTTTGTGGTGGGCTCATGTCTTCAATTGCTTTGACCTTCTCTGGATTGGCCTCGATCCCCCTATGGGACACAAGGAAGCCCAACAACTTGCCGGAAGGAACACCAAACACGCACTTCTTCGGGTTGAGCCGCAAGTCCACCTGGCGCAGGCTCGTGAAAGTTTCCACCAGGTCCTGAATCAAAGTTCTTGCCTCCCGAGACTTCACCACAATGTCGTCGACATAGGCCTCAATGTTTCTCCTGAGCTGCCGCCCCAAGGTGATGTGCATCAGTCGTTGGAAGGTCGCTCCTGCGTTGCGCAGTCCGAATGGCATGCAAGTGTAGCAGTATACCCCGCATGGGGTCAGGAAAGCTATTTTCTCCTCATCTTCCACCGCCATCTTGATCTGGTGGTAGCCTGAGAACGCATCCAGGAAACATAGCAGATCACACTCGGCGGTGGAGTCGACAATCTGGTCGATGCACAGAAGTGGGAACGGGTCTTGAGGGCAAGCCTTGTTGAGGTTGCTGAAGTCGACACACATGCGCTCCTTCCCTCCTTTCTTCAGCACGACGACCGGATTCGTCAGCCACTCTGGGTACCGGACTTCGCGAATGAACACCCACTGCCTCCAACTTGCGGGTTTCCTGAACGATGAAGGACTGCTTCTCCGTGGACTGTCGCCTTGCCCTCTGCTTCATAGGGCACACGTTGGGGCATACCCTCATATGATGCTCAATCACTCTTCTCGGAACCCCAGGCAACTACTTGGGTTCCCAGGAGAATACTTCCTTGTTCGCCCGCAAAATGTCCACCGACTTCCTTTCTTGATCTAGGGCGAGGTCGGCGCCTATAGTAAAGGTGGCGCTAGAGGTCGCGTCTGCGTCGATTGGTATCTGCTTTGTCTTGGCTTGACCTTGAGTGAACAACTGCTTCTTCTGGGTCGGCGCCGCGCCCTTGGTCCTGGGCACGGCCTTGTTGGCCGGGCAAGCTGCCGCCGTGGTCCTGAAGGTGAGTTTGGCAGCCAAGGCTTCCTTGGTGTCTCCGGCCATGGTGAGGATGCATTTGCTCCCTGGCATCTTCATGAGGTTATAGGCAGGATGGGTAGCTGCAATGAACTGGGCCAGCATCGGGTACCCAAGGATGGCGTTGTACGGTAAGCCGATGTGTCCGATGTCAAAGTCGATTACCTCGGTGCGGTAGTTGTCGCGCGTGTCGAAGGTCATGGGGAGACGGATCTGCCCCTGGGGGTTGGAGGAGCCGCTGCTGGCTCCGGAGAAGGGCTTGTGGGGCGGAGCCGCTCTAGCGGTATGTGAAGGAGACTAAAAGCCTCCACAGAGAGTGCGTTGAGGCCGGCGCCACCGTCGATGAGGGTCTTGGTGACGGCTACAGATGGTGGGCATGCAATGCATCAGGAGCACGCCTGAACCGACGGTGGTGACTAGGTGACCCCCCGAGTCGAAGGTCAGATCGGCCTTGGGCGCCGCCCAACCCGGGGGAGCCCCTGCCGCGTGGAGACGGCGCCGATCTGGTGAAAGAACGGCTTGGTGTGATGGTCCGAAGGCGGCGTCTGCGAGCCACCGAGGAGAGTTGCGACGACGGGGGGTGCTGGTCCCCCGAAGCGCGCGATGAAGAGGTCGCGCAGATCCTCCTAGGAGGCCACAGAAGATTCCAGCAGATGGAGGAGCCAGGCGCGCGGCACGCCAGCGAGGGCCATCGGGAGCCAGTTGGCCATGACTTTACCGTCGCCCCCGGCCTCCAGGATGGCCTCCTCGTACGCGAGCAAGAAGACTGCCGAATCCGCCGCACCATCATAACGGGGCGGCATCTCCGGCTTAAACTTGTGCGGCCACCGTACCCGCCGCAAGGCGGGGGTGAAGGCCCAGGGCCCCACGGCGCTGTGGAGGGCGCCAGTCGATCCAATCGGAGACGCGGCGATGTCCATGAGAGCCGGTCGGAGCGGCGAGGCCGTCGGGGGGGGCAGAGCTTCGGCGCACCCCTACCTAGTGCGCCAAATGTCGGATTTCGGGTTCCGGCAAAACCCTTGAGGTTCGAACATTGGGGTGCGCACCAAGATCTCTCCCCTCTCTAGCTCGCACACATCATGATCTCACGGCCTAGCTCGATGAACCCAAAGAACACGAGACACAAGAGTTTATACTGGTTCGGGCCACCAATGTGGTGTAATACCCTACTCCAGTGTGATGTGGTGGATTGCCTCTTGGGCTGAGGATGAATAGTTACAAGGGAAGGACGACCTCTAGAGGAGATGTGTTCTTGTGCTTGGTGAGCTGATGTGGTCGGGGATTCTTTCTCTTTCTAGATGAGATGCCCCTACGGTGGTGGCTAGTCCTATCTATATAGAGGCCCGGGTCCTCTTCCCATATATTAAGCGAGAAGAGATCCCACAACGGCCAATTTGAAGGGGGACAGCTAGTACAAGCTATCCTGACAAAAGAAGTCTTCGCCTGCCAAAGGCTCTAGTGGTGATGCCGTCTTGGGCTCCACGGTGACCTTCGTCCTGCTGTCCGGCTGGTCTTGGTCTTGTTACACTAATATGAAAACCTTTGTCTGATGCCTTGGGACTCCTCGCCTGCGCTTGCCCCTTTAGCACCAAAGAGGAAACATGGACACTGCGTGCGGTGGCGCCCGCCTGGCTCCAGTCGTCATGGCTTGCGTCACACAAACCTCGCGAGGTGTCCCTTGCCTTGATCTCTCCGCCCCTCGCGAGCCAGCCTGGTGAGGCCGTCCCTGAGGAGGTCTTGCATCGTCCGCCTCGCGAGGCTTGGCCCCTTGCGAGGGTCTTGAGTGTTTGCTGGTGAAGATATGTCGTACGTGGCCACTGGTGGAGCCACGCCGCGGGCCGCAGGCAGGAAAGTCTAGGGACCCCGTTCCCAGAACGCCGACAGCGGCCGAGTGACGGTGGCAGGGTGTTTGACATTCGTTCCCATTTCATGTATGGGACCTAAGCAGGCAACCAAGGACACATATTTAAATTTTCAACTAATTTATATGCATTAGAGCATGTGCGTGTAGTTTAAATTTGAATTATGCACATGAATGCACAAAAAACTCAGTTAATGTATAAAAATGTCCAAGCAAACCCCGAAAAATACCAAAAATTGACACAACACTCCTGTTGTTCTATGTTGACACTAGGAAAAAAATTGAAATCGAGAAGAGGTAACGAATATCGTTACGTCTAGAAAGGTGAAACGTTCGCTACCGAAAGCATCACACTTGTTGTGTGAGAAGCTCTGGTTTATGATAAGCTTATTCCCAAACCTGCCCCAAATTGGACAATTTTTTTACCACGGTATGGTGATGCCGCTCCATGATAGCATGCCAAGTTTCATGAATTTCAGACGAATTTTGGATTTATTAGAATTACAAAAGCAAGTACATCGACGTTTGCCGGAGAGCCACGGTGTCGTGGTGTTCAAATTTCATCCCCATTTCTTGCATGGGAGATAAGCATAAACCCATGGACACATATATGATTTTACAACCCATGTTGGTGCACCGGAGCATGTGCATGTAGTTTAATTTTGAATTGTGCACTTCAAATGTCTAGAAAACCAATTTAATGTATAAAATGTTCAAACGAACCCTGAAAAATTCCAATTCTTTTACGACACACATATAGTTGCATGTTCACTTCAGATAAAAGGTCTAGCAATTCAAACACCGTCCATTGACGATGTGACCCCATTATGTAATTCAAATCAAGTAGATCGCACATAGTTTATTATCACCAACCGTGTGAGATGCAACACAAAATATTCTGGAGCACCATCGGTGTATAGTACGCCTACGGCTTACGCGAGAAGGTGTGTCGGCTACAGTCCGCAGCCGGCGTCTCAAGCACACTAGCTCGCTCTCCAAATAGCATTTCACTGTTCAATTGTCACCGGTGAAAGATGGGCATGTGGACCCGCGTCGTGAGGGAAACTTCGATGGCCCACTCCGGGGAGAGCGCGGCCACAGCCGCCATGCGCGTGCTAACAAGGTGCATGAGCGCGGCCGCAATCTGTGACCGGGTGGCCATGGCAGCCCAAACGGCCGCTATTGCTTCTCATGTGGCGGCACCAGCATCTGGCTCGGCAATAACAACTGGCAAGAGCGGCACAACAGCTGTTTGTTCTGCAGCGGCGGCCTTAGCCCTGATGGAGGCCGCCCACGACCATGTCGAGGCTGCCCACGCCCAGCTACTGGCGGTCACCGCACAAATTGAACGAAGCTTCTCTGACAACGGTCGGCAACCCATGGCTGAAGAGCTGGCAATCACCGAGAGCCCTCGAGCAGCCGTCCGTTCCTCCGCCGCATACCTTGCAACGACGGAGCCCATCCAAGCCCAGATCGCATCCTCCCATGCCCACTCGTGGCGGCCTTTTTGAAAGAGATGGCGGACTCGGATGGCGAGATGCTTGCCGAGTATGGTGCGATGGATGCCATGGAGCCCCTTCCCTAGGAGACCGTCGGGCACGAGCTGGACATGGAGGTGGCGGCGGAGATCGACGAGCACCAGCCGTAGTAGTACTCTTTGTTTTGTTAAATTAAAAGTGTCGGTCTTTAATTTGTTAGAGTAATGTTTAGGTCAACTAGCACTGTTTAATTGCTGAACTTGCTCGATTAAGAAGTTATTTTCCTTCGTGTACCCAAATTATGCAATGATGTGGATGACCACTATAACGAGGGAAATTCGAACCAAAATTTTTGACGTTTAAACTCATCACACACGGGTTAAGCTATCTGAATCGTTTGTGATGTTCACATATCATACACAGTTCTGAATAAGGGACCATGTCTGATGACACTTTGCGCTCCAGTTTTTTCGCTGAAGCAATTCCAAATTTTCAGCTTCCGTGGAAATATCTACCTCCCCGACCCCCCCCCCTTAACAAAAGCCACATTTCCCCTGTTTCCGCCTTCCTTTCCAAGTTGAAACCTTCACTCCTTGCTTGCAGCGCCGCCGCCTCCTCGCCGGCGACCCTCCTTCACACTGCTCGGCCTCGCCTATCTAGGGAGGTGATCCACACCCGGCCCCCATCCTCCTCCTCCTTCCACATCCCACATGCCCCGACCACCGGCGCGAGCGTGACACCTTCCACCCAAATCACCGACCCCTCCATCAAATAAGCACGACCCTAAGCCATGGTGCACGCAATATAGCCAGGATCTCAAGGAGCATTTGGCAGCGGAGAAGCAAATCACGGCCGCACGCGCGGATGAGGTCGCGATGGTTGCCATTCATGCCGACCCCCAGATCTTGGAGGAGCACCTTGCCATTTGCTGGCTGCGTTGGTTAAGCATGCTCGGTTTACCCGTTGCATATGCTGCTCCTGCATTTCCTTCACAAATTCTAGTGAATTGTTCTATCTAATTTTACCATGCAATCTATTGCTCTAGTGTATATGTTCTATATGCCGTGCAGTGTGGTGCTCACTTATTAACTGTTTTGTTAATTAGTTGTCGTCTTCAGCTAAATGTTTGGTTCAATTCTGCAAATGTGATGTTCAATTCTTCAGGCTGCAATTTTTTATTGTCTTCCATGTGATAAATAAATCAAATTTATCTTTACAAAATACATGAGAAACGAATACAATTGATGTATTTTCAAGTTGTCAAGCATGCTTGGTTTGGTTATACATTGTGTAATGTGATACTCAGTTAACGTTTGGTTCATTTATGTTGTGGTGTTTAGTTAACTGTTTTGTTCAATTATGCAAAGCAATGTTCAATAATTGTGGGTGCATTCTATTATTGTATACCATGTGAGGAATAAATTGAATTTGGCTGTAGTAAATACTTCACTTGATGACTAACTACCTTATATGTGTTACAGGGAAACAATGAGAAGCACTGAGGTTTACAATCGAGGTTAGCACGTGCATGGTCCGTTGTCTAATATCACATTATTGTGCAATTGTAGGAACCATTCTAATATTTAGGTTTTTAACAATTTGGTCTTGCACATGTAGGTCTTGCTGTCAGAGGTTTTGACCCATTGTTCGACCCTTTTTGCATATGGGGAAATGAGTTGTCCATGAATATCAATCAAATCAAGAAACTCGGAAAGATTGTTAGGATAAATAAATTAGCGACAAAAAACAATAAGATCTTTGTCTGCATAATGGAGAAGACATCAGTTTACTACAAGATGGTACTAACTATTATAACTTGCCTTTTTTATTCCTTTGCCCCATTTCCAATATAGAGAAGATATTTATGCACATCTTTGTTTTCAGGCCTTTCCAAAGCAGTTCACTGATGATTACCTCTCAACCCACCTCTATGGTCAGGAGGCGAGGAAGGTTTTCATACAACACCCATGGTTCAATATTGAAGTGTTCCTGAAGAGGACGAATGACGGACGGTCAATCATCCACAGGCACTGGCCTAAAGTTGCAAAGACCTTCAACATGAATGAAGACTCAATATTCGCCTTCCGCTTCAGCAGTTTTGCACATGAGATGCATCTGCCTATATACCGTTTATGATGCTAATTTCGAAAGGTTTTACATGTTGCATGTGGAACTTGGTGTTGGTGCAGTAATGTAATGGGGTAGCTGAGTACTGAAGCTATATCATGTTGTAGTCTGATGTATTTTCAATTATGAAATTCTGCTTCCTTAATATGGAAATGAAATATATTATGTGCTTAATATGAATGTCAATTAGAATAATATGTGGATTATTAATAATAGGGCAATTAGCCTACTAATGGCGAATTAGTCCGCTAATTGGGTTTTGCTATTGCAAACGGTTGTTGAAAAAATACTGTGGGTGATGACCTCACGCAACACACACAGTTTCTAACCGTGTTGGATCAATGAACAATCACACACGACTTTCTCTTGAAAACGGTTTGCGTTAGGCCACCTTGCGCAAACGTTTACCACATAAAAACTATGTGTGATGGACAGCCTTTGCCACATCGTTTCTTGTACGGACCATGTGTGATACATTCAATAACGCAAACGATTTAACGGGAAAAATTATGTGTGATGTACCTGTGAACGGAAATGTTTTCCTTGGAGTGACTATGTGAGATGTACATACAAACGGAAACGTTTAGTGGGGACTGACTGTGTGGGATGTACTTGCGACCGGAAACAATTTCGCTGTATAATTGTATTTTTTTAGCTCTACTGTACGTATTTCCGTATTTGAGTGCTCGCCGGTCGCACACGATCTCATTTTGCCGAGTGTGTGTGCCAGGAGGGCATATCCCCGACGGTTTTTGGATCGTGTGGGAAGGACCCCCTATCGCCCACACTCACTTCGCGACGGTTCCAAATGTCGTCGCGGAAAGGAGTTAAAAACCGTTTGTTTAGAACCAACGCGTACGAGTGCTATATCATGTTGTACTCTGGTATATTTCAATTATAAAATCCTGCTCCTTTAATATGGAAATGAAATAATTATGTGCTTAACATGAATGTCAATTAGATTAATAAATGGATTATTAATAATAGGGCAATTAGCCTGCTAATTGGGTTTTTGAGTCAATTACAACAGTGGTGCTTGAACTTGGTGTAACCGGTCATTTTGATGTTAGAACTTGTGGCATACATTGAACTGGTGCAATAACTTGGCTCGGGTGTGCAAATACGGTCCTAATCGCGTTTGGATACGAAATCAATGTTGACTTGGCGGGCTAACGTGGCATGGGGCCCGCTGTCAACGACTTGAAGCGTGTGGCCTGTTTTTTTCTTAAAAAACCTTGAAAATTAAAATTTTATTTGTCACAAAAAAGACCTTGGACGTGCGCGCTCACAGCCACCGCACCATTTTACTCTTGCGTGTTCAACAAGGATAACAGATATTAATGTAGCATAAGGATATTCGGAAATGATAAAATGCAGTATAGTGATGATGCATGTGGGACTTAAATTGGGTGCAGATAATGTGGCCCATTTTGCACGCGCTAGTTCCTTTTGAAATATTTGTAAAACGTAAGTAATAAAAATAAAGTTCAAAATTTTTGTGTGTTATAAATATTATACATACAAACGATGGTTAGTGCTACATAAAAACATTTAAATATACACACATGTATTTATAATTGTTTTTAGTAAATGTGGGCACTTAAAATGCTTAATGAATATAAAAAAGAGTACACTTGCAGCTTATATTTAAATTATTCAAATTGATGAATATAAACATTTACTAAATATTCACTTGTGACTTATATTGAAAATATATAATTTATATATTAGCACGACGGAGTATTCGTATGAACACTTTAAATCTTAAATTATGAGTATTTTTAATTGTACAAGCATCGAATTATACAAATGTGTGTATAATTATTGAAATATTTGTAGAACTAAAATGATATTTATGAAGTGAAAATTTAAAATATATTTGCATTTTTTAAATTATACAAACATTTTAATAATTCACAAATATTATTTTACATATATATGTATATTTTTAAAATAATACGTGAACAGTTTAGAAAAGTAATTTATTTTGTTTGCGCGTATATGATAATATTTATACCTAACAAATATTTAAAGGTTAGTTTTATTACTAAGATTGGAACTTACATTACCTACAAAATTCTATTTTTTAGAGGATCTACAAATTTCTAAATAAAACTAACAGGAGCAAATGGGCGCACTGATGGCAGCCCATTTCAGCCCCACAAGCTCCTCTATCCACTTCAAGATGTCAATACGTGAATGGTGTCAGGACCGACCTTGACCGAAATAAGGGCCGCGTGTTCGATATGAGGAGCCCAACAGGGCTTTTGTGAGAAAAAAATCGAGGGAGTTTTTGAAAAAAAAACTGGCAACATGCCCTCTTTTGCCATTGGTTCGCTGACGGCAGGACTCATGCCATGTTGGCGCATCTAGTCAGCGGCTCGGACACACACAATCGAGATTTGCATGTTGGAGCCAAGTTATTACACCGGTTCGATGTATGCCGCGAGTTCTAGCACCAAAGTGACCGTTAGCGTCAAGTTCAAGCACCATCGGTGTAATTGACTCTGGATTTTCTATTGTAAATGGTTATTCAGAAAACACCGTGGGCGATGACCTTAGACAACACACATAGTTTCTAAGAATAAACTGTGTTGGATCAATGGACAACCACACACGACATTCTCTTAAAAACTGTTTGCGTTAGGCCACCTTGCGCAAACGTTTACCATATAAAAACTGTGTGTGATGGACAACATTTGCCACACAATTTCTTCTACGCACCGTGTGTGATGCATTCAATAACACGAACGATAAAATTGTTAATATCGTGTGCAATGGCAACGCTATCACAAATGATTTAACGGGGAAAATTTTGTGTGTTGTACCTCCGAAGGGAAACGTTCTTCTTGGAGCGACTGTGTGGGATGTTCATATGAATGAGAACGTTTAGTTTAGCGGGGACTAACAGTGTGGGATGTACTTACGACCGGAAACGATTTCACATGTATAATTATATTATTTTTTTAGCATTACTGTACGTATAACCGTATTTGAGCGCTCGCTGGTCGCACACGACCTCATTTTGCCTAGCGTGTGTGCCAAGAGGGCATATCCCTGACGGTTTCTGGGTCGTGTGGGAAGGACCCCCCTATCGCCTACACTCACTTGGCACCGGTTCCAAATGTCGTCACGAAAAGGGGTTAAAAACCGTTTGTATAGCACCTCGTTGTACCAGTGCTCGGTGAAGCTGCTTATATATTGGGCATCAAGATCTATAGAGATAGATCAAGGCGCTTAATTGGACTTTCGCAAAGCACATACCTTGATAAAGTTTTGAAAAAATTCAAAATGGATCAGTCAAATAAAGGGTTCTTGTCTGTGTTACAAACACTACTGCAGGATGCTGCTAACACGACATTACAATTAGAGACCCTTTGATGAAACTATGTGCGAGGCATTAATCGCAAATGGTGATGTAAAAAATCATCAAAAAAGACGCAAAACGTTTGTGATGAATGATACATCAAACACAGTTTAGATTTTAGTTGTGTGTGCGATGCTGGGCATACGGTTGATCCATACGAACCGTTTGTGATGAGACAGAACAACAGAAATGGGCAGCCAGATCAAGATGTGTGTGATATACGGCATACAGTTCGCTCTGATGAACCGTTTGCGATGATCGAGGTGAACACAAATGATTCGGCATAACAAGATGTGTGTGATACCCGGCAAACAGGTCGGTAATCAGAATTGTGTGCAATCATTACAGACAACACATACAGTCTTTTTTGTTAATTGTGTGCTTGTTAGGGCACACAATTCAACAAACCGACCTATGGGCAATAATGTAGAAGATCTTTGTCGAATATGTATTACTAACCGTCTGCGATGAGATTGACAGGATAAACAAAGATAACAAATTAATATGAGCGAACAAAATAGAGATATATGCAGTCTGCTTAATTTAGTCCTTCTTCTTGTTTTGTTGTTGTTGGATGGCCCCGCGACATCGTCTTGGCAAGGACGCTTCTTGCCACTGACCGTTGGATTTTCATCGCCGCCGCCATCATCATCATCATTGCAGTCATCGTCGTCCTCCTCCTCGTTCGAACATTCCTCCACATCATCATCGTTGTCCTCTTCTTCGTCCTCCGACGGCACCTCGTCCGTTTGGTTATCGTCTGACGACTCCGGAGGCGGCGCCCTTCCATGATCCGGATATAATCGAGGTCTGGGCTCGACGTCAGACTCATGAAAAACGAGCGGGATGATTCCGATGTTGACCTATCATCAGGCGCCAGACTGTTGGCCGAACTATCGTCCTCGCTGTCGCTCGACAAGGCTGCAGAGTGTGTGCCAATTTGTAGGGCGGCCAACCAGAGGTGATGAAGATGGTAAAGACACTTAAGCAGGGTATGCAGAGAAGAGGAAATTCCAATTAAAGAGGGGCTTGGCGTATTATCTAACCGTTGATATAATCAACCGCCATTATTTGTACCAAGTCGCTCCAAATTCCTGGGGTTGCGCGGGACTCCTATTGGCTATTTGGCCGGTTTCTTTTTTCAGGACAAAAACAAGGAACTAGTTTTGGGATTATGCATTGGTACCGGTACGAACGGAGTAGGACAGTTGGCAAGCAATACATTGAGCTCTTCTTATTGATAAATCCAATAATAATCAAACTACAAAGGAAACGAAAAAAGACAAAGGAAAATATCTACACGAATCTTCGTGTAACATCAATGGCATAGGACCTAGATGTGCATTACTTACAGCACATCTAGATGTGCTTTAGCAATACTATCAAACAAAACCCCTAATCATCATTGCAAATAGCGCATAGAACATGGCCAATGCGACAACCACAACTACACATGCTAGTTCCTTCTTGTCTCTTGCTTTCATTTGTTGCATGTGATTGATTCTTTCTTGCTTCATTGTACTGATTGTACATTCCAGATCGGCCAGTTTCTTCTTCAGCTTTACGTTATCTTCTGCAAGCTTTGCGATAACACTCCGATCCCTGCCATGCCATTCTTCATCCACCTAGTAAACAAAGGCACATGCCTCATATCCCTGCCAATGTTAAATAGTATTCAGGATGAGCGGTGACATTAATCAAGTAAAATGATGAACTTAGCATTAACCTCTAAGGGGCAACTGAGAAACCGCTTGCGAATGTCGAATCCCTCCGTGCATACACGTCGAGCGGGAGTGTGCCCGTGCACACAACTCAGCTTTTGGTACTTCTCGGTGACGCAAAACTCTGAATCGAACTCGTGTTGCACGAGTCTGGAGTCATGCTCCGGATCCGGCGGTAGATCGCTTTCCTAGGGGGGTTTGATACGTCTCCGTCGTATCTATAATTTTTTATTGTTCCATGCCAATATTCTAAAACTTTCATATACTTTTGGCAACTTTTTATATTATTTTTGGGACTAACATATTGATCCAGTGCCCAGTGCCAGTTCCTGTCTGTTGCCTGTTTTATGTTTCACAGAATATCCATATCAAACGGAATCCAAACGGAATAAAAACGGACGGAGCTTATTTTTGGAATATTTGGAAAATCTGGGAGAAATATCAACGTGAAATGGTGTCCGAGGTGCGCACGAGGTAGGGGGCGTGCCCCACCCCCTGGGCGCGCCCCTGACCCTCGTGGTCCACCCGTAAGGCAGTTGATGCCCTTCTTCGGCTGCAAGAAAGCTATTTTTTGGTAAAAAATCACGGATCTCCAATCGGAGTTACGGATCTCCATATATATACGAAACGGTGAAAGGGCAGCAAGACAGAACGCAGAAACAGAGAGAGACAGAGAGATAGCTCCAATCTCGGAGGGGCTCTCGCCCCTCCCATGCCATGGAGGCCAAGGACCAGAGGGGAAACCCTTCTCCCATCTAGGGAGGAGGTCAAGGAAGAAGAAGACGAAGGGGCCCCCTCTCCCCTTCTCTTCCGGTGGCGCCGGAACGCTGCTGCGGCCATCATCATCATCACCGCAATCTACTCCAACACCTCCGCCATCTTCACCAACATCTCCATCACCTTACCCCCTCTATCTACAGTGGTCCACTCTCCCGCAACCCGCTATACCCTCTACTTGAACATGGTGCTTTATGCTTCATATTATTATCCAATGATGTGTTGCCATCCTATGATGTCTGAGTAGATTTTCGTTCTTCTACTGGTGGTTGATGAATTGCTATGATTGATTTAATTTGCTTGTGGTTATGTTGCTGTCCTTTGGTGCCCATCACATGAGCGCGCGTGTGGATCACACCATAGGGTTAGTTGTATGTTGATAGGACTATGTATTGGAGGGCAAGAGTGGCAGAAGCTTCAACCTAGCATAGAAATTGATGCATACGGGATTGAAGGGGGGCCAATATATCTTAATGCTATCGTTGGGTTTTACCTTAATGAACGTTAGTAGTTGCGGACGCTTGCTAACAGTTCCAATCATGAGTGCATAGAATTCCAAGTCAGGGATGACATGCTAGCAGTGGCCTCTCCCACATAATACTTGCTACCTATCTAGTAAAGTAATCAATTGCTTAGGGGCAATTTCGCAACTCCTACCACCACTTTTCCACACTCTCTATATTTACTTTATTGTTTCTTTATCTAAACAGTCCCTACTTTTTATTTACTTGCTCTTTATATTCTTGCAAACCTATCCAACAACACCTACAAAGTACTTCTAGTTTCATACTTGTTCTAGGTAAAGCGAACGTCAAGCATCCATAGAGTTGTATCGGTGGTCGATAGAACTTGAGGGAATATTTGTTCTACCTTTAGCTCCTCGTTGGGTTTGACACTCTTACTTATCAAAAACTATTGCGATCCCCTATACTTGTGGGTTATCAAGACCTTTTTCTGGCGCCGTTGCCGGGGAGCAATAGCATGGGGTGAATATTCTCGTGTGTGCTTGTTTGCTTTATCACTAAGTAATTTTTATTTGTTGTTCTTAGTTGTTCTCTATCTTTAGTTATGGATATGGAACACGAAATACCAAAAAAAATAGGTGTACTTGCTACTCATGGAGATGAGGAACCTCCTAAAACCCTCGATGCTCGTTATGTGACAGAAATTATGTACTACTTTGATAATCCTGAGAAAACCCCATCCAATCTGGTAATGGGAGTAACGTTGGATCAACGTGAATACTTTAGGGATTATCGCTTGACACAAAAAGGGAAACTATTATGGGATCAAATTTATATATTGAAGTGGTATGCTCGGCAAGTATGCTTGAGTTATGATTATACTTGTTGCTCTAGGATGAAGGCTCCACACCTTCCCTTTTCATGCAAATTTAATGATAATGAAACCTTAGCTTCTTATGCTAATGGTATATATGATTACTATGATGTGGAACAAATAGAAGAATTTTTTGCTTTTAAGGGTGCTTATGAAATTGAATCTTTGTTTGAAAAGTATGAAGCTTTTGATGATGATGTTTATAGGCCTGAAAATTTAGCTATCCTAAAATATTGCTATGATAATGATGAATATAATTCCTATATTAATGCGCTTATTGAGAAAGTCTCTGCAGTCCAAGAAGAGACTAATATTTTGCAGGAATCTATGGAAGAAGAAGTTGATGAAACTGTGAGCTCATTGGATGAAAAAGATGAGGAGGAGAGCAAAGAACAAAAGGAGAAAGAGCAAATTGATCACCCGTGCCCACCTTCTAATGAGAGTAACTCTTCAACTCATACATTGTTTAATTCCCCTTCATGCTTACTGAAGGATGAATGCTATGATAATTGCTATGATCCCGTTGATTCTTTTGAAATATCCCTTTTTGATGATGCTTGCTATGCTTGTGGCCAAGATGCCAATATGAATTATGCTTATGGAGACGAACTTGCTATAGTTCCTTATGTTAAACATGAAATTATTGCTATTGCACCCACACATGATAGTCCTATTATCCTTTTGAATTCTCCAAACTACACTATATCGGAGAAGTTTGTGCTTATTAAGGATTATATTGATGGGTTGCCTTTTGCTACTACACATGACGATTTTGACGAGTATAATATGCATGTGCTTGCTGCTCCTAATTGCAATAGTAACTATATCTCCGCCTCTTTATGTTTCCAACATGAAAAATTTGCAAGAAACTGTTTATACTATGCATTGGCCTTTACTTTGTGTGGATGAATTGTTCTTTTATGACATGCCGATGCATAGGAAGAGAGTTAGACTTTGTCATTACATGATATATGTTACTTTGTGCTCACTACTAAATTACAAATCACTATTAATTAAAATTGGCTTTGATATACCTTGGGATTCGGGTGGATTCACTACTTGAGCACTAAATGCCTAGCTTAATGGCTTTAAAGAAACCGATGCCAAGGAGACAACCCGGAAGTTTTAGAGAGTCATTTATTTCTGTTGAGTGCTTTTATATAGTTTAAAAACAAAATAAAATAAAGAGGGGAACCCAAAACTTTTTCAAAAAGGAAAGTGAAAGTGAGAAAGACAAGCATTGTTGAAGTGGGAGAGCTCCTTGAACTTTGTTCATGTTCACGGCAACTTTGCGAATCTTAATTACAGAAACTTTTCAACAAAAATAATTATCCCCTTGTACAATTCCATTGTATTATAAAAATAATGTGCCAAGGTTTGCCTTTAGGATGTTTTAGATGCTTGTTGGTTTGTATGGTGCAGGACAGAAACTTTGGCTGTAGTGCTGATACGTCTCCGTCGTATCTACTTTTCCAAACACTTTTGCCCTTGTTTTGGACTCTAACTTGCATGATTTGAATGGAACTAACCCGGACTGACGCTGTTTTCAGCAAAATTACCATGGTGTTATTTATGTGCAGAAGCAAATGTTCTCGGAATGACCTGAAACTTCATGGAGCAACTTTTTGGAAAATATAAAAAATACCTGCAAAAGATGAAGGCCAGGGGGGCCACCACCTCTCCACGAGGGTGGGGGGTGCGCCTGCCCCCCTAGGACGCGCCTCCTACCTCGTGGGCCCCCTGTTGCCTCTCCGACTCCTACTCCAACTCCATATATTATGTTTTGGGGAGAAAAAAATCAGGGAGAAGAATTCATCGCGTTTTACGATACGCAGCCGCCGCCAAGCCCTAAAACCTCTCGGGAGGGCTGATCTGGAGTCCGTTCGGGGCTCCGGAGAGGGGAATCCTTCGCCATCGTCATCATCAACCATCCTCCATCACCAATTTCATGATGCTCACCGCCGTGCGTGAGTAATTCCATCGTAGGCTTGCTGGACGGTGATGGGTTGGATGGGATCTATCATGTAATCGAGTTAGTTTTGTTAGGGTTTGATCCCTAGTATCCACTATGTTCTGAGATTGATGTTGCTATGACTTTGCTATGCTTAATGCTTGTCACTAGGGCCCGAGTGCCATGATTTCAGATCTGGACCTATTATGTTTTCATCAATATATGAGTGTTCTTGATCCTATCTTGCAAGTCTATAGTCACCTATTACGTGTTATGATCCGTTAACCCCGAAGTGACAATAATCGGGATACTTACCGGTGATGACCGTAGTTTGAGGAGTTCATGTATTCACTATGTGTTAATGCTTTGTTCCGGTACTCTATTAAAAGGAGGCCTTATTATCCCTTAGTTTCCGTAAGGACCCCGCTGCCACGGGAGGGTAGGACAAAAGATGTCATGCAAGTTCTTTTCCATAAGCACGTATGACTATGTTCGGAATACATGCCTACATTATATCAATGAACTGGAGCTAGTTCTGTGTCACCCTAGGTTATGAATGTTACATGATGAACCGCATCCGGCATAATTCTCGATCACCGATCCATTGCCTACGAGCTTTCCATATATTTTTCTTCGCTTATTTACTTTCCCGTTGCTATTGCTATCATCACTACAAAATACCAAAAACATTACTTTTACTACTGTTACCTTTTGATACCGTTACCACTACTATCATATTACTTTGCTACTAAATACTTTGCTGCAGATATTAAGTTTCTAGGTGTGGTTGAATTGACAACTCAGCTGCTAATACTTGAGAGTATTCTTTGGCACCCCTTGTGTCGGATCAATAAATTTGGGTTGAATACTTTACCCTCGAAAATTGTTGCGATCCCCTATACTTGTGGGTTATCAAGACTATTATTTTCTGGCGCCGTTGCCGGGGAGCATAGCTCTATTCTTTGAGTCACTTGGGATATATACCTGCTTATCATTATGAAGAACTTGAAAGATCCAAGAACCAAGATTTATCCCTCATCTACGAGGGGAGGTAAGGAACTACCATCTAGCTCTGCACTTGATTCACCTTCTATTTTGAGTAAGCTTGCGACACCTAAAACTGCTTCTGTTATTCGTTCTGATATGTCGCGTGTTATTGATGATGCTACTTCTGCTATACATGATACTTATGATGAAACTACTTCTATGCTTAATACTACTGTGCCACTTGGTGAATTTCTGGATGAACAACTTGCTAGGGCTAGAGAGATTGAAAATATTGAATCTGGTAATACTGATGAAATTGATGATGAAGAATCACTTGTTATTCCTGAGGGTTATGTTTTTGATCAAGAAGCCTCTTTAGTTATTTTAGCTTGCAAAGATAGATACAAACTTAAGAGGTTATTACCTAAATGGAATGAGCAATCTCTAAATGCTAGGATGAAACCTGACCATGCTTTTGCTACTTCACCTATCTGTATTACTGATAAGGATTATGAATTCTCTATTGATCCTGATATAATTACTTTGGTTGAATCTGATCCTTTTCATGGTTATGAATCTAAAACTGTTGTGGCACATCTTACTAAATTAAATGATATAGCTACCCTGTTCACTAAAGATGAGAGAACTCGTTACTTTTATATCCTTAAAATATTTCCATTCTCATTAAAGGGTGATGCTAAGCTATGGTTTAATTCTCTTGATCATGGTTGTGTGTGTAGTCTCCAGGATATGATTTATTACTTCTCTGCTAAATATTTCCCTGCTCATAAGAAACAAGCTGCTTTATGGGATATATATAATTTTGTGTAAATTAAAGAAGAGAGTCTCCCACAAGCTTGGGGGAGGCTTCTCCAATTACTTAATTATTTGCCTGATCATCCTCTTAAGAAAAATGAAATACTTGATATCTTTTTTAATGGACTAGCCGATGCCTCCAGAGATTACCTGGATAGTTGTGTTGGTTATGTTTTCAGGGAAAGAACACCGGATGAAGCTGAAATTCTATTAAACAATATGTTGACAAATGAAAATAATTGGACACCTCCAGAGCCAATTTCTGAGCCTATTCCTAAACCAACTCCGAAGAAGAGGGGTATTCTATTTCTCAGTCCTGAAGATATGCAAGAGGCAAAGAAATCTATGAAAGAAAAAGGTATTAAAGCTGAAGATGTTAAGAATTTACCTCCTATTGAAGAAAATACATGGTCTTAATTTATCGCCTATTGAAGAAACATATGATATTAATCTATTACCTATTGAAGAAACTCATGGTCTTGATAACCCGACACAGGTAGTAAAGGTAAATTCTCTCTATAGATATGATAAAGCTGAAATCCCATTTACTAAGTTTGCTAGCCCATGCTTAGATGAGTTTGATGAACTTATGGCTAAGCAAGAAAAATTTAATGCTTATTTTGGTAGACAATTGAAATACAATTCAAATATGCTTGAACACTTGGGTGATTATATGGCCAATGTCAAAGGTGAACTTAAACTTATTAGTAAACATGCTTCTATGGTTACCACTCAAGTAGAACAAGTACCTAAAGCTCAAAATGATTTGCTTAATGAATTGAATAGTAAGGATAATGATAATGATGTTGGAGTTATGATTAGAGGTGGTAAAATGACTCAGGAACCTTTGTATCCTGAAGGCCACCCTAAGAGAATTGAGCAAGATTCTCAGAGAAATAATATAGATGCACCTAGTCCTTCTAAAAGGAAGAAAAATAAAAATGATGGGACTTTGCATGCTTCTAGTGAACCTATTACTGAAACACCTGAGAATCCAAATGATATTTCTATCTCTGATACTGAAACTCAATCTGGTAATGAACCTGAAACTAGTGATAATGTTAATGATAATGTTCATGATGATGCTCAACCTAGTAATGATAATGATGTAGAAATTGAACCTGATGTTGATCTTGATAGCCCACAATCGAGGAATCAACGTTATGATAAGAAAGATTTTGTTGCTAGGAAACATGGTAAAGAAAGAGAACCATGGGTTCAGAAACCCATGCCTTTTCCTCCCAAACCATCCAAGAAAAAGGATGATGAGGATTTTGAGCGCTTTGCTGAAATGATTAGACCTATCTTTTTGCGTATGCGATTAACTGATATGCTCAAAATGAATCCTTATGCTAAGTACATGAAAGAAATTGTTACAAATAAAAGAAAGATACCGGAAGCTGAAATTTCCACCATGCTTGCTAATTATACTTTTAAGGGTGGAATACCAAAGAAACTTGGAGATCCAGGAGTACCAACTATACCATGCTCCATTAAAAGAAACTATGTTAAAACTGCTTTATGTGATCTTGGAGCCGGTGTTAGTGTTATGCCTCTCTCTCTATATCGTAAACTTGATTTGAATAAGTTGACACCTACTGAAATATCTTTGCAAATGGCTGATAAACCAACTGCTATACCTGTCGGTATTTGTGAGGATGTGCCTAAACGTTACTATTTTAACGGACTTTGTTATTCTTGATATTCCCGAGGACGATAGTATGTCTATTATTCTTGGAAGACCCTTTTTGAATACTGCAGGGGCTGTTATTGATTGCACTAAAGGCAATGTCACTTTTCATGTTAATGGTAATGAGCATACGATACACTTTCCGAGGAAACAACCTCAATTTCATAGTATCAACTCTATTGGAAAAATTCCATCGATTATATTTGGAGGTTTTGAATTTCCTCTTCCTACTGTCAAGAAGAAATATGATATTCTTATTATTGAGGATGTGCATATCCCCGTTGAGGTAACATAGTGTTATTCGAAATTTCTCCGGTTCCATGTTATTCGGAATGAGTTCATTAACAAGACTTGATCAACCTTGTTAGTGGATTCCTTTTGATGAGCATGAGATGGATGAAACTAGAAGGCACAACCTTCTGTACCCCACTTTTACTTTTTGTTATTTATATTAAATGAAATAAAAATAAATATTTTTCTGTCTGTTATCTGATTATCTGTGCAATATAAAAATACCTCGAAAATATAAGTTCTCCAAATGCCCTGAAATTTAAATATGTTTTTTTCTAGAATATTTGAGAATATTTGGCACTGAGAACACAGCAGGGGGGTCAACCACCTGCCCACGAGGGTGGAGGGCGCGCCCTACCCCCCTAGGCGTGCCCCCTGCCTCGTGGGCCCACGGTGGCCCTCCTCCACTTATTCTTTCACCCACACACTCCTTCTTCCTCCCCCAAACACGAATATCCAGCTCAAGCACGAGTTCTAGCTCATCCTGCTGCCATTTTTCGATCTCCTTGCTCAAAGCACCTCTCACAAAACTGCTTGGGGAGATTGTTCCTTGGTATGTGACTCCTCCATTGGTCCAATTAGTTTTTGTTCTAGTGCTTTATTCATTGCAAATTTTTGCTGCTTAGGTGACCCTGTTCTTGAGCTTGCATGTCAAATTTATATGGTCAAAAGTAGTTTTGATGCATGATATAGGCCCTATGCACTTGTAGGAGTAGTTGCTATCAATATTATTGAGTTTGGTTCACTTTTATTTTGAAGTTACTAAAAATTTAAGAATTTTTCAGAAAATGATGAAGAGATTTTTGAGGGGCTCATCGAGCCAAAGCTCGAAGGAAAAGGCACCAAAGCCTAAGTATAATCTGCCTCGCACCACGGAGGTTCGGGCGTGTGAATGGCCTTCCGATGATTTCTTGAGAGCAGCCGGGATTTATGAGGATTTTCAGGAATTGGCTAATAATGCAGGCCTCACCTCTTTCCTCCACGACCAATGCAATCAGTATCTCTTACTCACAAATACCTTTGTGCAAAACTTTCATTTCCATTCTAGGAGCTCACCACCTACATGGAGTTTCATTTATATGATGAGCACAAGGAGATGTCACTTTATGATTTTTGTCGGGTTTGTTTAGTCCCTTTCGAGGGCAAGACACAGGAACCACATCGCGATCATGTGGACGGGTTTATTGATACTATCACTGTAGGGGAAACAAGGAAGGTTTCCAATGCACGAATCACTAGCACACATTTCCCTATTTTACGCTATTTTGCATTATTTGCTAGTCGTTGTTTAATTGGTCGCGGAAACTGTGGAAACCTTAGTATCCCTGATATTATTATTTTGCTCCACGGTTTATACAGTGATAACTCTGTTAGTATGGGCGGCATTATTGCTAAACGGTTAAGTCTGAACTGTACCAAGGGCCCCATCTTTGGAGGCATCTATGCTTCACGCCTAGCTGCACATTTTAACATACCTATTAGGCATTATGAAAAGGAAGAAAAGGTGTTGCCTTGTGTTTATTTAGATTATAAAAGTATGGTGGCACGTGATTTCATTGTTAAGAATAGGGAAGGAGAGCTTAAATATAAATTGTTCTTTGATAAACATCATCCTGAGACTATTACCCTGCCTGCTCCTTCTTTGTTTGATTTATCTGCAGGCCGGTACCTTGTTCCGTTGAAGGCTATTCACGCCTACTAGAACCCAACACCAGCCATAGAGCCAGAGCCGGAACCACAAGTTGATCCTTCACGACAGTCTAATTACCATTGGGATCCGGAGATGATCGTCAGCCAGTGGCAATCGGAGTCTTCTTCTTCTTTGCAGTACGACCCCAGCTACTATTATGGATATCCGCCAGGCCAGCCGTGGCCATAGACCAACTTAGGCCAAAAGCCTAAGCTTGGGGGAGTACGTATTTCCCACCGACATTACATTTATGTTCACACACTCATTGCTAGATGTCGGTGCTCATACTTTTTCATTGTATCATCCATGCTAGTTTATTTCCTTTTTATTCCTTCTTCTTGTGTGTTTAATAAACCTTAAGAAAAACCAAAAAAAATTAGTTTTAGCTTTTAGCTAGTTTTAATTTCCATGCTTGTAGTAGTAATTAAAAAGAAAACCCAAAAAGATTTCTTGTTCTTCTTTTGCTTGTTGGGAGCTTTCCCGTGTAAATAGTTTTATTTCTTTTCTTTTATTTGGGGGTCGATAGGAGAAGACCATAATTAAATTGTTGAAGTGGCTCTTATATGCATTATTGTTGATCTGACAAAAGAGCCCATATTGCCTTGTCTTCTCCTGTTTATTGAATGCTTGCAGATTCCAGCTTAGTCCAATGCACATGCACTATTATTATTATTCACATCGTTCAGTCGTGCAAGTGAAAGGCAATTGTGACCATATATGATGGACTGACTGAGATGAGAAAAGTTGGTATGCACTCGACCTCTTTTGTTTTTGTAAATATGATTAGTTCATCGTTCCTGATTCATCCTATTATGAATAAACATGTTTGCAATGACAACTAGAGATCATAGTTTCTTGTGCCATGCTTGATTAGCTATGAGTTATAATGGTTTACCTTGCGTGCCAACATGCTATTGAAATGGTTATGATGCGGTATGATAGGGTGGTATCCTCCTCTAAATGATTTAAGTGACTTGACTTGGCGCATGTTCACGCATGTAGTTGAAACAAAATCAACATAGCCTTCACGATATTTATGTTCATTGTGGATTGTATCCTACTCATGCTTGCATTCGGTGTTGGTTAATTTTAATGCATGTTCACGACTGTTGTCGCTCTCTAGCTGGTCGCTTCCCAGTCTTTTGCTAGCCTTCACGTGTACTAAGCGGGAATACTGCTTGTGCATCCAATCCCTTAAACCCCAAAGTTATTCCACATGAGTCCACTATACCTACCTATATACGGTATCTACCTGCTGTTCCAAGTAAATTTGTATGTGCCAAACTCTGAACCTTCAAATAAATATCCTATTTTGTATGCTCGAATAGCTTATGTATCAACTAGGGCTGTCTGTATCTTCCATGTTAGGCGGGTTATTCTCAAGAGGAGTGGACTCCGCTCCTCACTCAAGAGATAAATGGCTGGTCACCAGGATGCCCGGTCTCATGCTTTATGCAAACTAAATCAAAATAATTGCAAACAAAACTCCCCCTGGGACTCTTGTTAGTTGGAGGCACTCGTTGTTTCAAGCAAGCCATGGATTGATGCTTGTTGGTGGAAGGGGGAGTATAAATTTTACCATTCTGTTTGGGAACCGCCTATAATGTGTGTAGCATGGAATATATTGCCATCTCTTGGTTGTTATGTTCACAATGGAAGTATACTGCTCAAAATATTATTCACCTCTATTTCAAAACCGAGCTCTGGCACCTCTACAAATCCCTCCTTCCCTCTACGAAGGGCCTATCTATTTACTTTTATGTTGAGTCATCATCCTCTTATTAAAAAGCACCAGTTGGAGAGCACCGCTGTCATTTGCATTCATTACTGTTAATTTACATTGAGTATGACTTGACTGGATCTCTTTTACCATGAATTACAATGTCTAGTCAGTCCTTGGTCTTTAAAGGTGCTCTGCATTTATGTTTTGCGGTCTCAGAAAGGGCTAGCGAGATACCATCTTGTTATATCATATTATGATTGTTTTGAGAAAGTGTTGTCATCCGAGATTTATTATTATAGCTCGCTAGTTGATTATGCCATTGATATGAGTAAACTTGAGAACCTAAGCATTATTGCAAATGTGGTTAGTTATAATCTTTGCTGAAAACTTGAATGCTGGCTTTACATATTTACAACAACAAGAGAAAACAGAGTTTGTAAAAGTTTTTCTTTATCACTTTCAGTTTGTCAACTGAATTGCTTGAGGACAAGCAAAGGTTTAAGCTTGGGGGAGTTGATACGTCTCCGTCGTATCGACTTTTCCAAACAATTTTGCCCTTGTTTTGGACTCTAACTTGCATGATTTGAATGGAACTAACCCGGACTGACGCTGTTTTCAGCAGAATTACCATGGTGTTATTTATGTGTAGAAGCAAACGTTCTCGGAATGACCTGAAACTTCACGGGGCAACTTTTTGGAAAATATAAAAAATACCTGCAAAAGATGAAGGCCAGGGGGCCCACCACCTCTCCACGAGGGTGGGGGCGCGCCTGCCCCCATAGGGCGCGCCCCCTACTTCATGGGCCCCCTGTTGCCTCTCCGACTCCAACTGCAACTCCATATATTGTGTTTCGGGGAGACAAAAATCAGGGAGATGAATTCATCGCGTTTTACGATACAGAGCCGCCACCAAGCCCTCAAACCTCTCGGGAGGGCTGATCTGGAGTCCGTTCGGGGCTCCGGAGAGGGGAATCCGTCGCCATCGTCATCATCAACCATCCTCCATCACCAATTTCATGATGCTCACCACCGTGCGTGAGTAATTCCATCGTAGGCTTGCTGGATGGTGATGGGTTGGATGGGATCTATCATGTAATCGAGTTAGTTTTGTTAGGGTTTGATCCCTAGTATCCACTATGTTTTGAGATTGATGTTGCTATGACTTTGCTATGCTTAATGCTTGTCACTAGGGCCTGAGTGCCATGATTTCAGATCTGAACCTATTATGTTTTCATCAATATATGAGTGTTCTTGATCCTATCTTGCAAGTCTATAGTCACCTATTGTGTGTTATGATCCGTTAACCCCGATGTGACAATAATCGGGATACTTACCGGTGATGACCGTAGTTTGAGGAGTTCATGTATTCACTATGTGTTAATGCTTTGTTCCGGTACTCTATTAAAAGGAGGCCTTAATATCCCTTAGTTTCCATAAGGACCCCGCTGCCACGGGAGGGTAGGACAAAAGATGTCATGCAAGTTCTTTTCCATAAGCACGTATGACTATGTTCGGGATACATGCCTACATTATATCAATGAACTGGAGCTAGTTCTGTGTCACCCTAGGTTATGACTGTTACATGATGAACCGCATCCGGCATAATTATCCATCACCGATCGATTGCCTACGAACTTTCCATGTATTGTTCTTCGCTTATTTACTTTCCCGTTGCTATTGCTATCATCACTACAAAATACCAAAAACATTACTTTTACTACTGTTACCTTTTGCTACCGTTACCACTACTATCATATTACTTTGCTACTAAATACTTTGCTGCAGATATTAAGTTTCCAGGTGTGGTTGAATTGACAACTCAACTGCTAATACTTGAGAGTATTCTTTGGCTCCCCTTGTGTCGAATCAATAAATTTGGGTTGAATACTTTACCCTCGAAAACTGTTGCGATCCCCTATACTTGTGGGTTATCAAGTGCGTGATTTTTAACTTTTTACTGGAACGTCAAATGGTTCTGAAACTTTTTGCACTGTCTTTCTATACAAATTTTTTATTTTTCCAAATTTTGGCAAAAAAATTCAAGTACAGAAGTATGGTGAATGTTCAAATTGCTACAGATTGTTCTGTTTTTTGATAGATTCTGTTTTTGGTGCATAGTTTGCTTGTTTTGATGAAACTATCGATTTATATCAGTGGATTAAGCCATGAAAAAGTTATATTATAGTAGCTACAATGCCAAAACAAAATATGAATTGGTTTGCAATAGTACTTAGAGTAGTGATTTACTTTATTATACTAACAGGTCTTATCGAGTTTTCTGTTGAAGTTTTGTGTGGATGAAGTGTGATCGAGAAGGTCTCGATGTGAGAAGAAGGAAGAGAGGCAAGAGCTCAAGCTTGGGGATTCCCTAGGCACCCCAAGTAAATATTCAAGGATACTCAAGCATCTAAACTTGGGGATGCCCAGAAGGCATCCCCTCTTTCTTCAACAAGTATCAGTATGTTTTCAGATTCGTTTCATTCATGCGTTATGTGCAATCTTGGAGCGTCTTTTGCATTTAGTTTTCATTTTTTTTATGCACCATGCTGGTATGAGATAGTCCTTGGTTGATTTATATAATGCTCTATGCACTTCACTTATATCTTTTGAGTATGGCTTTATAGAATGCTTCATGTGCTTCACTTATATCATTTGAAGTTTGGATTGCCTATTTCTCTTCACTTAGAAAGCCGCCATTTGTAGAATGCTCTTTTGCTTCACTTATATTTGTTAAAGCATGGGCATATATTTTGTATAAAGAATTAAACTCTCTTGCTTCACTTATATCTATTTAGAGAGTTGACAGGAATTGGTCATGCACATGGTTAGTTATAAAATCCTACATAAAACTTGTAGATCACTGAATATGATATGTTTGTTTCCTTGCAATATATTTGCGATATAAAGATGGTGATATTAGAGTCATGCTAGTGGGTAGTTGTGGATTAGTAGAAATACTTGTGTTGAAGTTTGTGATTCTCGTAGCATGCATGTATGGTGAACCGTTATATAACAAAGTTGGAGCATGAGGTATTTATTGATTGTCTTCCTTATGAGTGGCGGTCGGGGACGAGCTATGGTCTTTTCCTACCAATCTATCCCCTTAGGAGCATGCACGTAGCACTCTGTTTCGATGACTAATAGATTTTTGCAATAAGTATGTGAGTTCTTTATGACTAATGTTGAGTCCATGGATTATACGCACTCTCACCCTTCCATCATTTCTATCCTCTTCGGTACTGTGCATTGCCCATTCTCACCTCGAGAGTTGGTGCAAACTTCGCCGGTGCATCCAAACCCCGTGATACGATACGCTCTGTCACACATAAGCCTCCTTATATCTTCCTCAAAACAGCCATCATACCTACCTATCATGGCATTTCCATAGTCATTCCTAGATATATTGCCATGCAACTTTCATCATCATCATATACATGACTTGAGCATTCATTGTCATATTGCTTTGCATGATCATAAGATAGCTACCATCATGTTTTCATGGCTTGTCCGTTTTTTGATGTCATTGCTATGCTAGATCATTGCACATCCCGGTACACCGCCGGAGGCATTCCTATAGATTCACATCTTTTTGTTCTAGTATCGAGTTGTAAGTAAATAAAAGTGTGATGACCATCATTATTAGAGCATTGCCCCATGAAAAAAAAGAGAGGACAAAGAAGCCTAAACGAAAAAATGGGGGCCAAAGAAGCCCACAAAAAAAAGAAAAAAGAAAAAGAAAAGGGGGCAATGTTACTATCCTTTTACCACACTTGTGCTTCAAAGTAGCACCATGTTCTTCATATAGAGAGTCTCTTGAGTTATCACTTTCATATACTAATGGGAATTTTCATTATAGAACTTGGCTTGTATATTCCAACGATGGGCTTCCTCAAATGCCCTAGGTCTTCATGAGCAAGCAAGTTGGATGCACACCCACTTAGTTTCAGTTTGAGCTTTCATATACTTATAGCTCTAGTGCATCCGTTGCATCGCAATCCCTACTCACTCACATTGATATCTATTGATGGGCATCTCCATAGCCCGTTGATACGCCTAGTTGATGTGAGACTATCTTCTCCTTTTTGTCTTCTCCACAACCACCATTCTATTCCACCTATAGTGCTATATCCACGGCTCACGTTCATGTATTGCATGAGGGTTGAAAATGCTGAATCACGTTAAAAAGTATGAACCAATTGCTCGGCTTGTCATCAGGGTTGTGCATGATGTGAATATTTTGTGTGGTGAAGATGGAGCATAGCCAGACTATATAATTTTGTAGGGATAAATTACTTTGGCCTTGTTATTTTGAAAAGACATGATTGCTTTATTAGTGGGGCTTGAAGTATTATTGTTTTTATGTCAAATGATAGACTATTGCTTTGAATCACTCGTGTCTTAATACTCATGCCATGATTAGACATGTGATCAAGATTATGCTAGGTAGCATTCCACATCAAAAATTATCTTTTTTATCATTTACCTACTCGAGGACGAGCAGGAATTAAGCTTGGGGATGCTGATACGTCTCCGTCGTATCTATAATTTTTGATTGTTCCATGCCAATATTCTACAACTTTCATATACTTTTGGCAACTTTTTATATTATTTCTGGGACTAACATATTGATCCAGTGCCCAGTGCCAGTTCCTATGTGTTGCATGTTTTATGTTTCGCAGAATATCCGTATCAAACGGAATCCAAACGGGATAAAAATGGACGGAGCTTATTTTTGGAATATTTGGAAAACCTGGGAGAAAGATCAATGCGAAACAGTGTCCGAGGTGGGCACGAGGTAGGGGGCGCGCCCCTGACCCTCATGGTCCACCCATAAGGCAGTTGATGCACTTATTCGACCGCAAGAAAGCTAATTTTTGGTAAAAAAATCACGACGAAGGTTTCGGGCCAATCGGTGTTACGGATATCCATATATATACGAAACGGTGAAAGGGCAGTAAGACGGAACGCAGAAACAAAGAGAGACAGAGAGACAGATCCAATCTCGGAAGGGCTCTCGCCCCTCCCATACCATGGAGGCCAAGGACCAGAGGGGAAACCCTTCTCCCATCTAGGGAGGAGGTCAAGGAAGAAGAAGACGAAGGGGCCCCCTCTCCCCTTCTCTTCCGGTGGCGCCGGAACGCTGACGTGGCCATCATCATCATCACCGCGATCTACTCCAACACCTCCGCCATCTTCACCAACTGAAAGCACAAGTGCTCCCTAGGTGGTTTTGATAATTGATGACAACATATCTCTTGTTGGACTAACGTTTTCATCTAGTATGTTTCAGATAAGTTCAACAATGGAGTGGCATGGACTAAAGGGTGTGGGAAGGTCTCCAAGATACTAAGGACAAAGGATTGGCTAAAGCTTGAAGTTCAAGACTCTTCATTTTACATTTTAGTGATCCAAGATCACATTGAGTCCATAGGAAAAGCCAGTACTATCAAGGAGGGATGAGGTGTTGCTTAATGAGCCTCTTGATCAAGTGCTTAATGATATGCTCCAAAATCCTCAGCTACTTTCCCATATCCACAAATGACCTAAACCCTAAGCCAAACTCGGTCATATCGATTCTATCTATCCGGCGCCACCGTGTTTCACTTGTCATTTGCCACTGCCAAACCCTAGCAATTCGGTCTCACCGATGGGATCTCGGTCTCACCGAGATGGGCTTGCAAACTCTCTGTTACCTGTTGCAATATCTTCGGTCCAACCGACATATGCAATCGGTCCCACCGAGTTTGCTTGGCCAACTCTCTGTTTCGCTTATTACCCAAATCGGTCCCACCGAGTTTGAGTAATCGGGAAAACCGATTTTTGGATTTTCCCTAACCCTAGCACATCGGTCCCACCGAGTTGTTCCAATCGGTCCCACCGAAATTCCTAATGGTCACTAGGTTTACTATTTCGGTCCGACCGAGTTTTCTGATTCGGTCCCACCGAGATTGGTAAATTGTGTGTAACAGTTGGATTTTGTGTGGAGGCTATAAATACCCCTCCACCTCCTCTTCACTCGTGGAGAGAGCTATCAGACTAAGCCTACACTTCTAGCATCCTATTTCTGAGAGAGAACTACCTACTCATGTGTTGAGGCCAAGATATTCCATTCCTATCATATGAATCTTGATCTCTAGCCTTCCCCAAGTTGCTTTCCACTCAAATCTTCTTTCCACCAGATCCAAATCCTATGAGAGAGGGTTGAGTGTTGGGGAGACTATCATTTGAAGCACAAGAGCAAGGAGTTCATCATCAACACACCATTTTTACTTCTTGGAGAGTGGTGTCTCCTAGATTGGCTAGGTGTCACTTGGGAGCCTCCGACAAGATTGTGGAGTTGAACCAAGGAGTTTGTAAGGGCAAGGAGATCGCCTACTTCGTGAAGATCTACCGCTAGTGAGGCAAGTCCTTCGTGGGCGATGGCCATGGTGGGATAGACAAGGTTGCTTCTTCGTGGACCCTTTGTGGGTGGAGCCCTCTGTGGACTCGCGCAACCGTTCCCCTTCGTGGGTTGAAGTCTCCATCAACGTGGATGTAGGATAGCACCACCTATCCGAACCACGGGAAAAACATCCGTGTCTCCGATTGCGTTTGAATTCTCCAAACCCTTCCCTTTACATTCTTGCAAGTTGCATGCTTTACTTTCCGCTGCCTATATACACTTTGCATACTTGCTTGATATGTATTGTGAGTGTTGAAATTATGCTTAAACTCCACTCAAACCGAAAAAGCTTAAAAATTGCAACTTTGGCATGAAGTGTCTAATCACCCCCCTCAAGACACATCTACTTCAAGGTCCTACAAGTGGTATCAGAGCTTTGGTCTCCATTACCTTGATTTAATCACCATTGGAGGAAGATGGATGTGTCTACTTTAGGGAGTCTTAGACATAGAGTGCCTATTCTTGATGGAGAGTATTTTCATGAGTGGAAAAATGAGATGCTTGCAATTTTCAATCAATATCACTTAAACAAGTATATTGCTAGCCCTTGTGCACCTCACATTGATCCCTTGCATCCTGCCCTAGATGAAGATATTGACATGATTCGCAATCTTAGAACTATTGAGCTCATCATTAGAGGATTGCCCAAAAACTTGATTGCTAGTTTGCCTACTCTTAATTGTGCTTATACTATATGGAAATTTCTTGAGGAACGATTTCCCGACCATTCCTTAAAAAATTTGGACAAAATTCTCCATAAATCTATTGCCTTGAGTAAGATGAACTCTAGTGATCCTAACTTTGGTGATTGTCTACTTGAGCTTGCCAATCTCAAGTGAGCTAAGGGAGATGTTGGAATCATTAGTGATATTATATTCGAAGCTATAAGAATTCATAAAAGTGACCATTTTGATGATCATTTATCTAATGAATTACCCTCTCTAGGAAATGATGAGTGACAAGATCATGGTGAACATGGATACTATGATGATGATGATGATGATAGTGACTTCAATCTTGATGATGCAATGAGACACTTTGGTCTTACGGCAAATCTTCGTGGATATGAGTCAGGAGGAAAGGAATGGGTTCTTGATAGTGGATGTACTGATCATATGACCGGAGATGAAGAGATGTTCCGTGAGCTTGCTGAAAATGACGGCCCTCGAAAATATGTCACCTTTGGTGATAATTCAAAGGGTAAAGTAGTTGGCCTTGGTAAGGTGGCCATCTCACATGATAGTTCCATTCAAAATGTCATGCTCGTTGAATCTCTCGGCTACAACTTACTTTCAGTATCTAGACTTGCTGATTTCGGTTTAAATGTCCTATTTACTGAGGTAGATTGCCAAGTGTTTCGTCGAGACAATCATAAAATGGTCTTTACCGGTATGCGTAGAGGTGACCTTTACATTGTCGACTTCTCTAAAAAGGCACAACCTAAAACTTGCTTTATTGCTAAATCCTCAAAAGGTTGGTTGTGGCATAGACGACTAGGTCACGTTGGCATGAGAAATCTTGACAAGCTTATTAAAGGAAATCATATCATTGGAGTTAACGATGTCATATTTGATAAGGATAGACTTTGCAGTGCTTGTCAAGCAGGTAAACAGGTTGGAGGAAGACATCCCGTGAAGAACATCATGACCACAAGGAGGCCACTCGAGCTACTTCATATGGATCTTTTTGGTCCCAACGCCTACAAGAGTCTCGGTGGAAATTCTTTTGGTCTAGTTATAGTTGATGATTTTTCAAGATTTACGTGGGTGTTCTTTCTTAATGACAAGTCGTAGGTTCAGAAGATCTTCAAATTTTTTGCTAGGAAGGCCCAAAATCAGTTTGACGTGAAGATCAAGAAGGTTCGGAGTGACAACGGAACGGAGTTCAAGAACGCAAATGTGGACACCTTTCTTGACGAAGAAGGGATTTCACACGAGTTCTCGGCTACGTACACACCTCAACAAAATGGAGTTGTTGAGAGGAAGAACCGGACGCTCATCGAAATGGCAAGAACGATGCTTGATGAATACAAGACGCCGAAGCACTTTTGGGCAGAAGCGGTTGAGACAGCTTGTCACGCAACAAATCACTTGTATCTTCACAAGCTACTCGGCAAGACAGCATACGAGCTCCTCACCGGTAACAAACCCCAAGTTGGATACTTTCGAGTATTCGGCTCAAAGTGCTACATTCTTGATAAGCATCGTCGTTCAAAGTTTGCTCCTAAATCTCATGAAGGTTTTCTACTTGGTTATGGCTCAAACTCTCACACTTACCGTGTCTACAACAATTTCACCCGAAAGGTTGAAGAGACGGTAGATGTGAAGTTTGATGAATCTAATGGCTCGCAAGTAGAGCAATTGCCAATTGATGTAGGAGACAAAGACCCTTCAGAAGCAATCCAAGACTTGTCCATAGGCAAAGTTCATCCAACGGAGGTGAAGGAGAGTACTTCATCCGTCCAAGTGGAGGCTTCTACTTCACAACAAGGTGAACCAAGAATTGGTACGGAAGCATCCACAAGTGGGACACACCAAGATGAAGAAGACAAGGAAATGCATCAAGACGAACATCAATAACCTCCTTCTCCACCACGACAAGAGAATGAAAACGTCAACAATGAAGAAGGCCAAGAAGAAGAACAAGATGAACAAAATGTTCAACGAAGACCCAAGCAAAAGTTCTCACGAGTTCGAGCAAGAATCGCCAAAGATCATCCCGTCGAGCAAATCTTCAATGATATACAAACCGGGAGAATCACTCGCTCAAAAACTCGTTTAGCTAACTTTTGTGAAAACTATTCATTCATCTCTAGCATTGAACCTATGAAGGTTGAAGAAGCATTGGAAGATCCGGATTGGATAAATGCTATGCATGAAGAGCTACACAATTTTGAGAGAAACCAAGTTTGGACATTGGTTGAGAAGCCCGACAACAACCACAACATCATTGGTACCAAATGGGTGTTTCGCAACAAGCAGGATGAAGATGGACAAGTGGTTCGCAACAAAGCATGTCTCGTCGCCCAAGGATACACACAAGTCGAAGGTATGGACTATGGTGAGACATATGCTCCCATTGCTAGACTTGAGTCCATTCGCATCTTACTTGCCTATGCCAATCACCATAACATCACCTTGTACCAAATGGACATTAAAAGTGCTTTTCTAAATGGTGAAATAGAGGAGGAAGTTTATGTCAAACAACCTCCCGGATTTGTCAATCCTAAGAAACCTAATCATGTTTACAAACTTCACAAAGCTCTTTATGGTCTTAAACAAGCTCCTAGAGCATGGTATAAATGCTTGACCAAGTTCCTTATTGCAAGTGGTTTCGAAATTGGTAAAATTGATTCTACTATTTTTACTAAAAGGGTTAATGGAGAACTATTTGTATGCCAAATTTATGTTCATGATATCATATTTGGTTCAACTAACCCTCTCTTTAGTGAAAAGTTTGGAAAGCTAATGTCAGAGAAGTTTGAGATGTCTATGATGAGTGAACTCAAATTCTTTCTCGGTTTGCAAATCAAGCAAACTAAGGAAGGTACATTTGTCTCTCAAACAAAGTACACCAAGGACCTATTCAAGAAGTTCAATATGCAAGAATGCAAAGGTATGTCTACACCCATGCCTACTAGTGGACATAATGATTTGACCAAAGATGGTGAACCGGTTGATCAAAAGGTTTATCGCTCTATGATTGGTTCGTTGTTATACCTATGTGCTTCACGTCCCGATATTATGCTAAGTGTGTGCATGTGTGCAAGATATCAAGCTGCCCCTAAAGAATGTCATCTTAAGGCCGTGAAAAGGATAGTTAGATACTTAATTCATACACCAAATTTTGGCATTTGGTACCCTAAGAGGTCTTCTTTTGATCTTGTTGGCTATTCCGACTCGGATTATGCCGGAGACAAGGTTGATAGAAAGTCAACTTCGGGTACTTGTCAATTTCTTGGTAGATCTCTTGTGTCTTGGTCTTCCAAGAAACAAAACTCCGTATCCTTATCCACTGCCGAAGCTGAATACATTGATGCTGGTTCATGTTGTGCTCAATTACTTTGGATGACCCAAACTCTTAAAGATTATAGGATCTATGTCAAACATGTTCCACTGCTTTGTGACAATGAAAGTGCTATCAAAATTGGTCATAATCCTGTACAACATTCTCGAACTAAGCATATTGAAGTTCGTCATCATTTCATTCGAGATCATGTTGCTAAGGGTGACATAAATCTTAAGCATGTTTGCACTGATAAGCAATTAGCCGATATATTCACTAAACCACTTGATGAGAAAGTGTTTTGCAGGTTGAGAGGAGAATTGAACATCATTGATGCTTCGAACTTGGAGTAGGAACTCCATTGGATACATGCAAGACATGAGCTTATGACTAATCCATGATATATCTCTTATGATGACTATCTTATGTCTTGGATATATTTGTACCTTCCATGTTGTCTAACCCATGTAGGTGCTTGGTTGAAACTAATTCCATGAGATTGCGACTCACTCACATCTTGAGAAATCTCTACATCACCAAGTCTCTACACAATGGTGGTTGAAGACAAGGAAGCACAAAACCATTCAAATATATCCTTTGACAAATTATTTGTTGAGCCTCATGATTGTCACTTTTGGATACACAAGTGCTCTTCCTTGCAAGAACTAATCCATGTAGGTAGATGAACTCAAACTCCAAGTGGTGCTCCAAACTCTTGATGGGCTACATCAACCATGAGCACCCACACAAGTTCAACTACATGAGAAAAAACCACACCATCACCCAAGGTATGTTATTCCATCTTAGAGAAGCTTTACTCTGAGACATGAGTCAAAGCAACTCAACAAGATGTGAATACATCAAGATGCTTAAACAAAAATGGTAACCCCATTCTGAGCTTAAACGATGAGTTTGACCTATGATCAAGTGTTCTCACTTGACTCGTAAGTCAATATACTCTAACATAGGTGACTATGTCACCGCCCAACTCTAGATGAAGTTCTATTGTGTTCTTTCTTTGTGTTATTGCATTTGTCTCATGCTTGTTTATCTGTTCCCTTATCTTTTTGTCTAGTTCTTTCAGTTTCTTCCCTTTTCTCTTTGCTTTTGTTCTACATTTTCTGCATTTAATTCATTGCAAATCTTTGTGAGATCTTATTTGACTAGTGAGCTGAGCTGACAAGTGCTCTCTCTGTCATGAACTCGGTTTCACCGATTTGTAATTTTCGGTCCAACCGAATCCCTTCGGTACCACCAAAACATACCACTCAGTGCCACCGATTTCGCAACAGGAAAAACAGTTTGTCACATAATCTATATTTCTTCTGATCCAGCTTCACTCAATGAATCTTGTCTCAATTTTATTCTTTGCTTTATGCTGAGTCTCAAGGACCAACCCTATTCGACGGATTCCAGAAAAACCTTCTTGGAAATTGATGTCAAAGGGGGAGAGAGAGATCACATCAAAGCCTATCTTCGGGGAGAGAGAGATCACATCAAAGCACTAAAGGGGGATAGAAAGTCTCATGGATCCCAAACGTCCCAGATAATGTATTAAGGGGGAGAAAGAGATCTCTAGGGGAGAGACAATACTCAAGGATCCCAGATGCTTGATGTTCAAGAGGAGAGATGTCACATGTCTTTTTAGGGGGAAAGACATATTCATTTGTATCTTTCAGCTCTGATTTTCTGTTCCCTATCTTCTCCCAATATCCCATGAAAGATTCAGGGAGAGCAAGACACCCATGGGAAAGAAATCAGTCAAATTCATTGCATATCTTTACTCTTGGGGACATGTTGAATCCAATGTGGTACCTTGTACTCACTCTCTACATGTCATCCCAGTCTTGGTATTCTTGTGGTTTCTTTTGTTTGCCCTGGCTAGTGGATGTACCTGTGTTATCTAACCTTGTTTGTGCAGGTTCATTCCATCCTAAGCCAACTTAAGACTACAAGGTAAGTGTATGCATCAAAATCATGAGTATGAGGAATTCTTGCCTATGTACATACTGTTTGCAAGAAGGACTCATGAGCATGAAGGTATTTTCCTTAATAATCTTTTGCTCTGATGCATATGGCCAAGATACATGTAACACATTGCCTACTCTATCATGATTATGCTCTCACATGCTTCTATATTTTATATTCACATGATTGCATACATGTAGGGGGAGCCTATGTTTGTTACATGTCCTTCCAAAGCTTTACTTACTATTCTTTGTATCTTTATCTAAAGCTTTGATGTATGTTGCCATCAATTACCAAAAAGGGGGAGATTGAAAGCACAAGTGCTCCCTAGGAGGTTTTGATAATTGATGACAACATATCTCTTGTTGGACTAACATTTTCATCTAGTATGTTTCAGATAAGTTCAACAATGGAGTGGCATGGACTAAAGGGTGTGGGAAGGTCTCCAAGATACTAAGGATAAAGGATTGGCTAAAGCTTGAAGTTCAAGACTCTTCATTTTACATTTTAGTGATCCAAGATCACATTGAGTCCATAGGAAAAGCCAGTACTATCAAGGAGGGATGAGGTGTTGCTTAATGAGCCTCTTGCTCAAGTGCTTAATGATATGCTCCAAAATCCTCAGCTACTTTCCCATATCCACAAATGACCTAAACCCTAAGCCAAACTCGGTCATACCGATTCTATCTATCCGGCGCCACCGAGTTTCACTTGTCATTTGCCACTACCAAACCCTAGCAATTCGGTCTCACCGATGGGATCTCGGTCTCACCGAGATGGGCTTGCAAACTCTCTGTTACCTGTTGCAATATCTTCGGTCTAACCGAGATATGCAATCGGTCCCACCGAGTTTTCTTGGCCAACTCTCTGTTTCGCTTATTACCCAAATCGATCCCACCGAGTTTGAGTAATCGGTCAAACCGAGTTTTGGATTTTCCCTAACCCTAGCACATCGTTCCCACCGAGTTGTTCCAGTCGGTCCCACCGAAATTCCTAACGGTCACTAGGTTTACTATTTCGGTCCGACCGAGTTTTCTGATTCGGTCCCACCGAGATTGGTAAATTGTGTGTAACGGTTGGATTTTGTGTGGAGGCTATAAATACCCCTCCACCTCCTCTTCACTTGAGGAGAGAGCTATCAGACTAAGCCTACACTTCCAGCATCCTATTTCTGAGAGAGAACTACCTACTCATGTGTTGAGGCCAAGATATTCCATTCCTATCATATGAATCTTGATCTCTAGCCTTCCCCAAGTTGCTTTCCACTCAAATCTTCTTTCCACCAGATCCAAATCCTATGAGAGAGGGTTGAGTGTTGGGGAGACTATCATTTGAAGCACAAGAGCAAGGAGTTCATCATCAACACACCATTTGTTACTTCTTGGAGAGTGGTGTCTCCTAGATTGGCTAGGTGCCACTTGGGAGCCTCCGACAAGATTGTGGAGTTGAACCAAGGAGTTTGTAAGGGCAAGGAGATCACCTACTTCGTGAAGATCTACCGCTAGTGAGACAAGTCCTTCGTGGGCGATGGCCATGGTGGGATAGACAAGGTTGCTTCTTCGTGGACCCTTCGTGGGTGGAGCCCTCCGTGGACTCGCGCAACCGTTACCCTTCGTGGGTTGAAGTCTCCATCAACGTGGATGTAGGATAGCACCACCTATCCGAACCACGGGAAAAACATCCGTGTCTCCGATTGCGTTTGAATTCTCCAAACCCTTCCCTTTACATTCTTGCAAGTTGCATGCTTTACTTTCCGCTGCCTATATACACTTTGCATACTTGCTTGATATGTATTGTGAGTGTTGAAATTATGCTTAAACTCCACTCAAACCGAAAAAGCTTAAAAATTGCAACTTTGGCATGAAGTGTCTAATCACCCCCCTCTAGACACATCTACTTCAAGGTCCTACACCAACATCTACATCACCTTCCCCCCTCTATCTACAGCGGTCCACTCTCCCGCAACCCGTTGTACCCTCTACTTGAACATGGTGCTTTATGCTTCATATTATTATCCAATGATGTGTTGCCATCCTATGATGCGTGAGTAGATTTTCGTTGTCCTACCGGTGGTTGATGAATTGCTATGATTGATTTAATTTGCTTGTGGTTATGTTGCTGTCCTTTGGTGCCCATCATATGAGCGCGCGCGTGGATCACACCATAGGGTTAGTTGTATGTTGATAGGACTATGTATTGGAGGGCAAGAGTGACAAAAAGCTTCAACCTAGCATAGAAATTGATGCATGCGGGATTGAAGGGGGGCCAATATATCTTAATGACATGGTTGGGTTTTACCTTAATGAACATTAGTAGTTGCGGACGCTTGCTAATGGTTGCAATCATGAGTGCATAGAATTCCAAGTCAGGGATGACATGCTAGCAGTGGCCTCTCCCACATAATACTTGCTATCGGTCTAGTAAAGTAGTCAATTGCTTAGGGGCAATTTCGCAACTCCTACCACAACTTTTCCACACTCGCTATATTTAGTTTATTGTTTCTTTATCTAAACAGATTTGGTTAGCACCACGCGAGGAAATATGGAGGCCATCTAGGGATTTGGGGGAATGGGGAAACTGTGGGGATAAGCTAACAGTCGGGAACTACTTATGGCACTATATGTTGTATATGGCACATTATTTATACATGTCGTTTGTGTTAGGTATTACAACGTCACACACGATTTCTGCACCATACCGTGTGAGAAGACAACGTAGGTGAGACACGATTGCCATTGATATGAAAGAATGCAATATTAAGTTCCAATTTCCTTTGAGGAAGGGTATGGAACACTTTCCTGGAACAAGAATTAGGCCAGCATATGAGTCAATCATGAGGGCATCTTATGGATCTCGTACCAAAGATGACAAAACTTAGATCCTTACTTTATGCCTAGCTAAGGGCATAAAACTACATCTCTTGTTGGGAGGCAACCCAATGAATAAAATTTATTTTTGTTTTTTGCTTCCTATTTTTGAGTGTTAGCACGATTATGCTATTGTTATGATTGTGTTTTTTATGTTTTAATTAGTGTTTGTGCCAAGTAAAGCCTTTAGGATCTTCTTGGGTGATAGTTGTTTGATATTGCTGAAAAAACAGAAACTTTTGCGCTCGCAAAAATAATTATCATTCTTTTACCCCAGAGAGATAAAATACCCATTCCACTTGAAGTAGATCAATATACAAATTTCTCAGGCCTTCCTAATTTTTCAGAATTTTTGGAGTTACAGAAGTATTCGAAATAATCAGATTGCTACAGACTATTCTGTTTTGACATATTCTGTTTTCTTTATGTTGTGTGCTTATTTTGATGGCTCCATGGTTTTCTTTGATGAGTTTTTGCCATAGAAAAGTTGGAATACAATAGATATAATGCAAGAAAACAACATTTATAGCAGTGGTTTATTATCTTATACTAACGGATCTTGATACGTCTCCGCCGTATCTATAATTTTTTATCGTTCCATGCCAATATTCTACAACTTTCATATACTTTTGGCAACTTTTTATATTATTTTTGGGACTAACATATTGATCCAGTGCCCAGTGCCAGTTCCTGTCTGTTGCATGTTTTTGGTTTCGCAGAATATCCATATCAAACGGAGTCCAAACGGGATAAAAACAGACGAAGATACTTTTTGGAATATTTGGAAAATTTCGGAAGAAAAATCCATGCGAGACGGTGCCCGAGGTGGTAACGAGGGAGGGGGCGCGCCCCCTACCCTCGTGATCCACCCGTAAGGCGGTTGACGCTCTTATTTTGCCGCAAGAAAGCTAATTTTCGGGGGAAAATCATGGCGAAGGTTTCAGGCCAATCGGAGTTACGGATCTCCATATATACACGAAACGGTGAAACAGAGCCAAAGGAGAACGCAGAAATAGAGAGAGACAGATCCAATCTCGGAGGGGCTCTCGCCCCTCCCACGCCATGGAGGCCATGGACCAGAGGGGAAACCCTTCTCCCATCTAGTGAGGAGGTCAAGGAAGAAGAAGAAGGAGGGGGGCTCGGGGCCATCATCATCACCGCGATCTACACCAACACCTCCGCAATCTTCACCAACATCTCCATCACCTTCCCCCCTCTATCTACAGCGGTCCACGCTCCCGCAACCCGTTGTACCCTCTACTTGAACATGGTGCTTTATGCTTCATATTATTATCCAATGATGTGTTGCCATCCTATGATGTCTGAGTAGATTTTCGTTGTCCTATCGGTGGTTGATGAATTGCTATGATTGATTTAATTTGCTTGTGGTTATGTTGCTTTCCTTTGGTGCCCATCATATGATTGCGCGCGTGTATCACACCCTAGGGTTAGTTGTATGTTGATAGGACTATGTATTGGAGGGCAAGAGTGACAGAAGCTTCAACCTAGCATAGAAATTGATGCATACGGGATTGAAGGGGGACCAATATATCTTAATGCTATGGTTGGGTTTTACCTTAATGAACATTAGTAGTTGCGGATGCTTGCTAATAGTTCCAATCATAAGTGCATAGAATTCCAAGTCAGGGATGACATGCTAGCAGTGGCCTCTCCCACATAATACTTGTTATCGGTCTAGTAAAGTAGTCAATTGCTTAAGGGAAAATTTCGCAACTCCTACCACCACTTTTCCACACTCGCTATATTTACTTTATTGTTTCTTTATCTAAATAGCCCCTACTTTTTTTACGTACTCTTTATTATCTTGCAAACCTATCCAACAACACCTACAAAGTACTTCTAGTTTCATACTTGTTCTAGGTAAAGCGAACATCAAGCATGCGTAGAGTTGTATCGATGGTCGATAGAACTTGAGGGAATATTTGTTCTACCTTTAGCTCCTCATTGGGTTTGACACTCTTACTTATCGAAAACTGTTGCGATCCCCTATACTTGTGGGTTATCAAGACCTTTTTCTCGCGCCGTTGCCGGGGAGCAATAGCATGGGTTGAATTTTCTCATGTGTGCTTATTTGCTTTATCACTAAGTAATTTTTATTTGTTGTTCTTAGTTGTTTTCTATCTTTAGTTATGGGTAGGAAATGCAAAATACCAAAAAAATTAGTTGTACCTACTGAACCAATGGTTGAAGAACCACTCAAAATCTATCACACTGTTGAAGCTTATTACTCGGATCATCTTCGATCCCTTTGTGCTCGTGCTGAAACCCCAACTAGCTTAGTTGAGGGCAAATCTTTAGATGAGCATGCTTGTTATGTGCGACACCGTATATCTGAAAGAGGGAAACGTTTATTGGATCAAATTCATCGTTTGCAATGTTATGCTTGGAATTTATGTTATATATATATATATATATGATTTTACTTGTTGTTCTGAAAACCTTAAGAAACACCTTCCCTACCAATGTGAGTTTATTGATAATGGAATCTTATCTTCGTATGCTAAGGGTGTTTATAATTACTATGATGTTCAACAAATTGAAGAATTTGTTGCTTTTAAGGGTGCTTATGAAATTGCTTCTTTGATTGAAAAGTATGGTGCTACTCTTTACAATTCTGAAAATTTTGCCATACTTAAATATTGCTATGATAATTATGCTTCTAATGCTTATATTAAACCATATATTGAGGAATACTCCGATGTCCAAGAAGAGACTAATATATTGCAGGAGTCTATGGAAGAAGAAATTGATGAAACTATGAGCTCATTGGATGAAAAAGATGAGGAAGAGAGCGAAGAACAAAAGGAGGAAGAGCAGATTGATCACCCGTGCCCACCTTCTAATGAGAGTAACTCTTCAACTCATACATTGTTTAATTCCCCTTCGTGCTTACCGAAGAATGATTGCTATGATGACTATTATGATCCCTTGGATTCTTTTGAAATATCCCTTTTTTGATGATGCTTGTGGCCAAGATGCCAATATGAATTATGCTTATGGAGATGAACTTGCTATAGTTCCTTATGTTAAACATGAAATTGTTGCCATTGCACCCACGCATGATAGTCCTATTATCTTTTTGAATTCTCCCAACTACACTATATCGGAGAAGTTTGCTCTTATTAAGGATTATATTGATGGGTTGCCTTTTACCGTTGCACATGATGATTTTGATGAATATAATATGCATGTGCTTACTGCTCCTACTTGCAATTATTATGAGAGGGGAACTATATCTCCACTTCTCTATGCTTCCAATATGATAAAATTGCAAGAAACTGTTTATACTATGCATTGGCCTTTACTATGTGTGCATGAATTGTTTTTTATGACATGCCGATGCATAGGAAGAGAGTTAGATTTCGTTGTTGTATGATATATGTTACTTTGTGCTCACTACTAAATTACAAATCAATGTTAATTAAAATTGGCTTTGATATACCTTGGGATCCGGGTGGATTCATTACTTGAGCACTATATGCCTAGCTTAATGGCTTTAAAGAAAGCGATGCCAGGGAGACAACCCGGAAGTTTTAGAGAGTCATTTATTTCTGTTGTGTGCTTTTATAAAGTTTAGATATAAAAATAATGTGCCAAGGTTTGCCTTTAGGATGTTTACATTTGCTTGATGGTTTGTACGGTGCAGGACAGAAACTTTGGCTGTAGTGCGCGATTTTACATTTTTAGCTGGAAGGTCAAATGGTTCTAATTCTTTTTACACTGTCTTCCTATACAATTTTTTTCCTAATTTTGGTAGAATTTTGCAAGTATCATAAGTATGGTGAATGTTCAAATTATTACAGACTGTTCTGTTTTAGACAGATTCTGTTTTTGATGCATAGTTTGCTTGTTTTGATGAAACTATCAATTTATATTAGTGGATTAAGCCATGAAAAAGTTATACTACAGTAGACACAATGCAAAAACAAAATATGAATTGGTTTGCTACAGTACTTAGAGTAGTGATTTGCTTTATTATACTAACGGATCTTACCGAGTTTTCTGTTGAAGTTTTGTGTGGATGAAGTGTTCGATGATCGAGAAGGTCTCGATGTGAGAAGAAGGAAGAGAGGCAAGAGCTCAAGCTTGGGGATGCCTGAGGCACCCCAAGTAAATATTCAAGGAGACTCAAGCGTCTAAGCTTGGGGATTCCCCGGAAGGCATCCCCTCTTTCTTCAACATGTATCGGTATGTTTTCGGATTCGTTTCATGCATGCGATATGTGCAATCTTGGAGTGTCTTTCGCATTTAGTTTTCATTTTTCTTTTATGCACCATGCTGGTATGAGATGGTCGTTGGTTGATTTATAGAATGCTCTTTGCACTTCACTTATATCTTTTGAGTATGGCTTTATAGAATGCTTCATGTGCTTCGCTTATATCATTTGAAGTCTGGATTGCTTGTTTCTCTTTACATAGAAAACCGCCATTTGTAGAATGCTCTTTTGTTTCACTTAAATTTGTTAGAGCGTGGGCATACCTTTTGTAGAAATAATTAAACTCTCTTGCTTCACTTATATCTATTTAGAGAGATGACAGGAACTGGTCATTCACATGGTTAGTCATAAAATCCTACATAAAACTTGTAGATCACTGAATATGATATGTTTGATGCCTTGCAATAGTTTTGAGGTATAAAGATGGTGATATTAGAGTCATGCTAGTGGGTAGTTGTGGATTAGTAGAAATACTTGTGTTGAGGCTTGTGATTCCCGTAGCATGCACGTATGGTGAACCGTTATGTAACGAAGTTGGAGCATGAGGTATTTATTGATTGTCTTCCTTATGAGTGGCCGTCGGGGACGAGCGATGGTCTTTTCCTACCAATCTATCCCCCTAGGGGAATGCGTAGTAGTACTTTGATTCGAGGGCCAATAAACTTTTGCAATAAGTATGTGAGTTCTTTATGACTAATGTTGATTCCATGGATTATACACACTCTCACCCTTCCATCATTGCTAGCCTCTCTAGTACCGCGCAACTTTCGCCGGCACCATAAACCCACCATATACCTTCCTCAAAACAGGCACCACACCTACCTATCATGGCATTTCCATAGCCATTCCGAGATATATTGCCATGCAACTTTCATCGTCATCATATACATGACTTGAGCATTCATTGTCATATTGCTTTGCATGATCGTAAGATAGCTAGCATGATGTTTTCATGGCTTGTCCGTTTTTTGATGCCATTGCTACGCTAGATCATTGCACATCCCGGTACACCGCCGGAGGCATTCATATAGAGTCATATCTTTGTTCTAGATATCGAGTTGTAATATTGAGTCGTAAGTAAATAAAAGTGTGATGATCATCATTATTAGAGCATTGCCCCAGTGAGGAAAGGATGATGGAGACCATGATTCCCCCACAAGTCGGGATGAGACTCCGGACGAAAAAAAGGCCAAAAAAAGAGAAGGCCCAAAAAATTAGAGAAAAAGAGAGAAGGGGCAATGCTACTATCCTTTTTCCACACTTATGCTTCTGAGTAGCACCATGTTCTTCATATAGAGAGTCTCTTGAGTTATCACTTTCATATACTAGTGGGAATTTTCATTACAGAACTTGGCTTGTATATTCCAACGATGGGCTTCCTTAAATGCCCTAGGTCTTCATGAGCAAGCAAGTTGGATGCACACCCACTTAGTTTCAGTTTGAGCTTTCATATACTTATAGCTCTAGTGCATCCATTGCATGGCAATCCCTACTCACTCACATTGATATCTATTGATGGGCATCTCCATAGCCCATTGATACGCCTAGTTGATGTGAGACTATCTTCTCCTTTTTGTCTTCTCCACAACCACCATTCTATTCCACCTATAGTGCTATGTCCATGGCTCACGCTCATGTATTGCGTGAAAGTTGAAAAGGTTTGAGAACGTCAAAAGTATGAAACAATTGCTTGGCTTGTCATCAGGGTTGTGCATGATGTGAGTATTTTGTGTGAAGAAGATAGAGCATAGCCAGACTATATGATTTTGTAGGGATAACTTTCTTTGGCCTTGTTATTTTGAAAAGACATGATTGCTTTATTAGTAGGCTTGAAGTATTATTGTTTTTATGTCAAATGATAGACTATTGCTTTGAATCACTCGTATCTTAATATTCATGCCATGATTAGATACATGATCAAGATTATGCTAGGTAGCATTCCACATCAAAAATTATCTTTTTTATCATTTACCTACTCGAGGACGAGCAGGAATTAAGCTTGGGGATGCTGATACGTCCCCGTCATATCTATAATTTTTTATTGTTCCATGCCAATATTCTACAACTTTCATATACTTTTGGCAACTTTTTATACTATTTTTGGGACTAACATATTGATCCAGTGCCCAGTGCTAGTTCCTATCTGTTGCATGTTTTTGGTTTTGCAGAATATCCATATCAAACGGAGTCCAAACGGGATAAAAACGAACGGATATACTTTTTGGAATATTAGGAAAATTCCAGAAGAAAAATCCACGCGAGACTGTGCCCGAGGAGGTCACGAGGCAGGGGGGCGCGCCCCTACCCTTGTGATCCACCCGTAAGGCGGTTGACGCTCTTCTTTTGCCGCAAGAAAGCTAATTTTCGGGGAAAAAATCATGGCGAAGGTTTCAGGCCAATCGGAGTTACGGATCTCCATATATACACGAAACGGTGAAACAGAGCCAGAGGAGAACGCGGAAACATAGAGAGACAGAGAGACAAATCCAATCTCGGAGGGGCTCTCGCCCCTCCCACGCCATGGAGGCCATGGACCAGAGGGGAAACCCTTCTCCCATCTAGTGAGGAGGTCAAGGAAGAAGAAGAAGGAAGGGGGCTCGGGGCCATCATCATCACCACGATCTACACCAACACCTCCGCAATCTTCACCAACATCTCCATCACCTTCCCCCCTCTATCTACAGCGGTCCACGCTCCCGCAACCCATTGTCCCCTCTACTTGAACATGGTGCTTTATGCTTCATATTATTATCCAATGATGTGTTGCCATCCTATGATGTCTGAGTAGATTTTCGTTGTCCTATCGGTGGTTGATGAATTGCTATGATTGATTTAATTTTCTTGTGGTTATGTTGCTGTCCTTTGGTGCCCATCATATGATTGCGCGCGTGGATCACACCCTAGGGTTAGTTGTATGTTGATAGGACTATGTATTGGAGGGTAAGAGTGACAGAAGCTTCAACCTAGTATAGAAATTGATGCATACGGGATTGAAGGGGGACCAATATATCTTAATGACATGGTTGGGTTTTACCTTAATGAACATTAGTAGTTGCGGATGCTTGCTAATAGTTCCAATCATAAGTGCATAGAATTCCAAGTCAGGGATGACATGCTAGTAGTGGCCTCTCCCACATAATACTTGCTATCGGTCTAGTAAAGTAGTCAATTGCTTAAGGGACAATTTCGCAACTCCTACCACCACTTTTCCACACTCGCTATATTTACTTTATTGTTTCTTTATCTAAACAACCCCTACTTTTGATTCACGTACTCTTTATTATCTTGCAAACCTATCCAACAACACCTACAAAGTACTTCTAGTTTCATACTTGTTCTAGGTAAAGCGAACATCAAGTGTGCGTAGAGTTGTATCGGTTGGCGATAGAACTTGAGGGAATATTTGATCTACCTTTAGTTCCTTGTTGGGTTCGACACTCTTACTTATCGAAAACTGTTGCGATCCCCTATACTTGTGGGTTATCAGATCTCATGAAGGTTTTGTTGAGTTTTGTGTGATTGAAGTTTTCAAGTTTTGGGTTATCTTATGATGGATGAAGGAATAAGGAGTAGAAGAGCCTAAGCTTGGGGATGCCCCGGCATCCCAAGATATTATCCAAAAATGAGCAACCAACTAAGTTTGGGGATGCGCCCGAGTAGCATCCCCTCTTTCTTCTAACGACCATCAGTATTTTACTCGAAGCTATATTTTTATTCATCACATACTATGTGTTTTGCTTGGAGCGTCTTGTATGATATGAGTCTTTGCTTGTTTTATTTTGTGTTTTAAGTCTTGATCCCTTACTGGACACACCTATTTGAGAGAGCCAAAATTATGTCATGACTTGTTAGAATTGCTCTTTATGCTTCACTTAAATCTTTTAGGAGCTATGGACTTACTCTAGTGCTTCACTTATATCTTTTTGAGCACGGTGTGCTTAGTATTTTTGAATAAATTCTCTCTTGCTTCACTTAGATTTATTTGAGATTTAGTAATTTTTTAAGAAATTATCTCTTGCTTCACTCAAATTAATTCGAGAGAAAGAAAAATTATGCTCATGATCTTCACTTATATTTGTTTGAGCTTATGAGAAGCAACATATGAAAATTAGTCCCAAAATGATAGATATCCAAGAAGGATATAATAAAAACTTTCATGAAGATCATTGGACAAAATAAACTTGATTATTAGTAATAGTTTTTGAGATATGATGATGTGATATGTGAGTCATCTTGATGAGTAATTATGCTTTAGTAAGAATATTGGGAGCTTTGGCCGTTACAGGCTGATAACCCACAAGTATAGGGGACCAATTGTAGCCTCTTTCGATAAGTAATATTGTCAAACCAACGAGGAGCTAAAGGTAGAACAAATATTCCCTCAAGTTCTATCGACCACTGATACAACTCTACGCACGCTTAACGTTCGCTTTACCTAGAACAAGTATGAAACTAGAAGTACTTTGTAGGTGTGATAGGATAGGTTTACAAGAAAATAAAGAGCATGTAATAAAAGCTAGGGGCTGTTTAGATAAAGACACAACTAAGTTAGTTTTAGTAGAGAACTTTTTGTCACGAGAAAGTTATTTGTCCCTAGGCAATCGATAACTAGACCGGTAATCATTATTGCAATTTTATTTGAGGGAGAGGTATAAGCTAACATACTTTATCTTCTTAGATCATATGCACTTATGATTGGAACTCTAGCAAGCATCCGCAACTACTAAAGATCATTAAGGTAAAACCCAACCATAGCAGTATAAGGCATCAAGTCCTCTTTACTCCCATACGCAAACAACCTACTTACTCGGGTTTGTGCTTCTGTCACTCACGCCACTCACCATAAGCAAATCATGAACATATTGCAAACCCTACAGCAGGGTTCCCTCATGCTTGCGCGACACGGAGAGCACCATAGGACAGCACCAATGATAAAACATGCAACTCAAACCAATCATGATCATCAATTAACCCATAGGACAAAACGGATCTACTCAAACATCATAGGATAGCCATACATCATTGGGAAATAATATATAGCGTTGAGCACCATGTTTAAGTAGAGATTAAAGCGGGTAAAAGAGGGGTTACACCGCTGCATAGAGGGGGGAGAGTTGGTGATGAGGACGGTGAAGTTGTTGGTGTAGATTGCGGTGATGACGATGGCCCCGGCGGCGTTCCGGCGCCACCGGAAGAGAGGGGAGAGGGACCCCCTTCTTCTTCTTCTTCATTGACCTTCTCCCCAGATGGGAGAAGGGTTTCCCCTCTGGTCCTCGGTCTCCATGGCATGGGAGGGGCGAGAGCCCCTTCGAGATTGGATCTGTCTCTCTGTCTCTCTCTATTTCTGCGTTCCAGATTCTTCCCTTTCACCGTTTCTTATATTCCCGGAGATCCATAACTCCGATTGGGCTGAATTTTGGACATGATTGCTATCCAGATATTATATTTCTTGCGGCGAAAGAAGGGCACCAACCGCCTTACGGGGTGTCCACGAGGGCCCTGGGTGCGCCTGACCCCCTGGGGCACGCCCACCTGCCTTGTGGCCCCCTCGGGTATCGTCTCGCGTTGATTCTTCTTTCTAGAAATCACATATATTCCAAAAAAACTCCATCAGTTTTTATCTCGTTTGGACTTTGTTTGATATGGATTTTCCGCGAAACAAAAAATATGCAACAAACAGGAACTGGCACTGGGCACTTGATCAATATGTTAGTCCCAAAAATAGTATAAAAAGTTGCCAAAAGTATATGAAAGTTGTATAATATTGGCATGGAACAATCAAAAATTATAGATACGACGGAGACATATCAGCATCCCCAAGCTTAATTACTGCTCGTCCTCGAGTAGGTAAATGATAAAAAAAGATAATTTTTGATGTGGAATGCTACCTAGCATAATCTTGATCATGTAATCTAATCATGGCATGAATATTAAGACACGAGTGATTCAAAGAAATAGTCTATCATTTGACATTAATATAATAATACATCAAGCATACTAATAAAGCAATCATGTCTTTCAAAATAACATGGCCAAAGAAAGTTATCCCTACAAAATCATATGGTCTGGCTATGCTCCATCTTCACCACACAAAATATTCAAATCATGCACAACCCCGATGACAAGCCAAGCAATTGTTTCATACTTTTGATGTTCTCAAACCTTTTCAACTTTCACGCAATACATGAGCGTGAGCCATGAACATAGCGCTATGGGTGGAATAGAATATGATGATGGAGGTTGTGTGGAGAAGACAAAAAGGGAGAAAGTATCACATCGACGCGGCTAATCAATGGGCTATGGAGATGCCCATCAATTGATGTCAATGCGAGGAGTAGGGATTGCCATGCAACAGATGCACTAGAGTTATAAGTGTATGAAAGCTCAAACTGAAACTAAGTAGGTGTGCATCCAACTTGCTTGCTCATGAAGACCTCGGGCATTTGAGGAAGCCCATCATCGGAATATACAAGCCAAGTTCTATAATGAAAAATTCCCACTAGTATATGAAAGTGATAACTCAAGAGACTCTCTATATGAAGAACATGGTGCTACTCTGAAGCACAAGTGTGGTAAAAGGATAGTAACATTGTCCCTTCTCTCTTTTCTCTCATTTTTTTTATTTTTTTCTCTGTTTTTTATGTTCTTCTTTGGCCTTTTTTTGTTTGGGCTTCTTTGGCCTCTTTTATTTTGATAACCTCACATGGGACAATGTTCTAATAATGATGATCATCACACTTTTATTTACTTACAACTCGATATTACAACTCGATACTAGAACAAAGATATAAATCTATATGAATGCCTCTGGCAGTGTATCAGGATGTGCGATGATCTAGCATAGTAAAGATATCAAAAAACGGACAAGCCATGAAAATATCATGCTAGCTACCTTATGATCATGCAAAGCAATATAACAATGAATGCTCAAGTCATGTGTATGATGATGATGGAAGTTGCATGGCAATATATTTCGAAATGGCTATGGAAATGCCATAATAGGTAGGTATGGTGGCTGTTTTGAGGAAGATAAAAGGAGTCTTATGTGTGATAGACCGTATCGTATCACGGGGTTTGGATGCACCGGCGAAGTTTGTACCAACTCTCGAGGTGAGAAAGGGCAATGCACGGTACCGAAGAGGCTAGTAATGATGGAAGGGTGAGAGTGCGTATAATCCATGGACTCAACATTAGTCGTAAAGAACTCACATACTTATTGCAAAAATCTATTAGTCATCGAAACAGAGTGCTATGTGCATGCTCCTAAGGGGATAGATTGGTAGGAAAAGACCATAGCTCGTCCCCGACCGCCACTCATAAGGAAGACAATCAATAAATACCTCATGCTCCAACTTTGTTATATGACGGTTCACCATACATGCATGCTACGAGAATCACAAACTTCAACACAAGTATTTCTATAATCCACAACTACCCACTAGCATGACTCTAATATCACCATCTTTATATCGCAAAACTATTGCAAGGAAACAAACATATCATATTCAGTGATCTACAAGTTTTATGTAGGATTTTATAACTAACCATGTGCATGACCAATTCCTGTCAACTCTCTAAATAGATATAAGTGAAGCAAGAGAGTTTAATTCTTTCTACAAAAGATATGCCCATGCTCTAACAAATATAAGTGAAGCAAAAGAGCATTCTACAAATGGCGGCTTTCTAAGTGAAGAGAAATAGGCAATCCAAACTTCAAATGATATAAGTGAAGCACATGAAGCATTCTATAAAGCCATACTCAAAAGATATAAGTGAAGTGCATAAAACAAAAGTGAAAACTAAATGCAAAAGACGCTCCAAGATTTGCACATATCACATGAATGAAACAAATTCGAAAACATACCGATACTTGTTGAAGAAAGATGGGATGCCTTCCGGGGCATCCCCAAGCTTAGACGCTTGAGTCTCCTTAAATATTTACTTGGGGTGCCTTGGGCATCCCCAAGCTTGAGCTCTTGCCTCTCCTCCTTCTACTCACATCAAGACCGCCTCGATCTTCTAACACTTCATCCACACAAAACTCAACAGAAAACTCGGTAAGATCCGTTAGTATAATAAAGCAAATCACTACTCTGAGTACTGTTGCAAACCAATTAATATTTTATTTTTGCATTGTAGCTACTGTAATATAACTTTTCCATGGCTTAATCCACTGATAGAAATTGATAGTTTCATCAAAACAAGCAAACTATGCATCAAAAACAAAATCTGTCTTAAACAGGACAGTCCGTAGTAATCTAAACATTCACCATACTTCTGGTACTCCAAAAATTCTGAAATAATAAAGAAAAATAAAAAAATTGTTAGAAAGTCAGTGCAAAAAGTTTCAGATCCGTTTGACGTTCCGGTAAAAATGTAAAATCACGCACTACAGCCAAAGTTTTAGTCTTGCACCGCACAAACCAACAAGCAATGTAAACATCCTAAAGATGAATCTTGGCACATTATTTTTATTTTTAAACTTTATAAAAGCACACAACAGAAATAGATGACTCTCTAAAACTTCCGGGTTGTCTCCCTCATAGCGTTTTCTTTAAAGCCGTTAAGTTAGGCATATAGTTCTCAAGTAATGAATCGACCTGGATCCCAAGGTATATCAAAGCCAATTTTAATTAACAATGATTTGTGATTTAGTAGTGAGCACAAAGCAACATAAATCAAGCAATGATGAAGTCTAACTCTCTTCCTATGCATCGGCATGTCATAAAAGAACAATTCATACACACATAGTAAAGGCCAATGCTTAGTATAAACAGTTTCTTGCAATTTTATCGTGTTGGAAATATGGAGAGGCGGAGATGTAGTTCCTCTCTCATAATAATTGCAAGTAGGAGCAGCAAACACATGCATATTATATCTATCGAAATCATCATGTGTAGTAGTGAAATGCAACCCATCAATATAATCCTTAATAAGGGCAAATTTCTCCGATATAGTGTAGTCAGGAGAATTCAAAAAGATAATAGGACTATCATGTGTGGGTGCAATAGCAACAATTTAATGTTTAACATAAGGAACTATAGCAAGTTCATCTCTATAAGCATAATTCATTGTAACATCCCAAATTTCCAATTTGGAATGTTATACATAGGTCATCATATGCATATCATATTTTATTTGCATTTTTTTGGCTTTGTGATCCCAAAATCCTAAGCAACTCAAGGACCCACAGAGAGAGTTGGAGATTCTGTTGTTTTCACTCCCGGCCGACCAAGGCACACGGCGACGACGTCCGCCTCTGCACCGGCTGTGTGCAATGCGCATGCCAACGGTCTACGATGCCGAGGGATGCCTTCGTGTGCTCCTGCGTCGGTTGCTGCCATAGTGCCATGGTCCCTGTGCTCAGACTGAGATGCATCGAAGCGGCGCCGGCCTGGGCGCCATCACGGGACGGGGAGCACCGCCGCGTGCTGCCGACCCGAGGGCAGCCCTTCGTGCTGCCGCCGTGGTGCCGCAGGCTGCTTCAGTACAAGACCGTGTCACTGACACATGTGTTTGCCATCGGCGGCGGCCAGGGCGAGCGCGCGTGGGAGGAGCGCGGGCTGCCGAGGCGTTTGTACTTTTACGGGCTCCTGAGTATCTGTACTTTTACGGGCTTGAAGCTATGTACCACTTGATTTTATCTTGTTGAATAAAGTTAGTCTGCTGCATGGCAACCACGTATTCTATTACTTTACATAGAGTTGTGATTGGCCAGCGTTTGTATGCACTAGCAAAAGCTGATGTGACTACCTGCATGTGCATCTCCAAGGCTTTCAAGGGGTACGTACTGTATCAGGTTTTTCCAGTTGTCATCGGCCTGGCTCATAGTTTATGTGTATATGAGTATATGGCTGATGCGTGTTAAGGCACACTTTTAGTTAGTTTTATATCCTCATGAAGGGCAGTCGGGGACAATAGATAGAGGTTAGTTTATCTAATTCAAAAGTGATATATTTCCAACATTGTTTAATGATGTCAAGATGTCCGCAAATTTGAAAGTTGGAACACCTTTGCTGATAGAGAAAAAGATGAGCTCAAATGTTGTTCCTTTGTTATCAAACTCATTCGATGCCAGCCAGGTAGAATTGTGACCTGATGATGCTATAGCACCTGCAAATGGGGGTGCAGGAGTTCATAATTTGTGGAACTACACATCGGGACAGGAGATTTTGCTTTGTGTATTCTAGAAAGTGATTTTGCCGAAGAAGGAATGGTTATGTCAATATTTCAAAAGATGATTCAAATCCTAAAAGCGGAGCTACTTCTGTGGTGGTTCTTGCTTTAGCTACTGGCGGGGAAGATGATTCTAAAACTGGTGCTCCATTGAAATATGTCATGTTTGTGTCTCCCACTTAAATATATTTACAAGTTAATTTCGGAAGCTTGCGGTGTTTGGGTTCCGAGTACTTTGGTTCACCTGAGCATGGTTCGTTGATCACCTTATGACATGCAGTACGTCTGAACATAAAATGATGTCCAAACTAGCAATCAATCAAACAGTTGAAAAATGAATAAATGAGTCTTCCTTTTATCATGTGTGAATTTCAACACAAAGTATAGACAAAACTCTGTATCATCTTATCGCTGGTACAAATCCAGTGGACGGTCGAACAAGGACACTGTGAATTACCAAAGAATCAAATATATATCATGCAATATCACTATGTACCCCATTTCAATGGAGCATATCATGCAATATCACCATGTACCCCATTTCCTTGTTCCAAACTGGTGCTCCATTGAAATGGGGTACATAGTGATATTGCATGATATATATTTGATTCTTTGGTAATTCACAGTGTCCTTGTTCGACCGCCCACTGGATTTGTACCAGCGATAAGATGATACAGAGTTTTGTCTATACTTTGTGTTGAAATTCACACATGATAAAAGGAAGACTCATTTATTCATTTTTCAACTGTTTGATTGATTGCTAGTTTGGACATCATTTTATGTTCAGACGTACTGCATGTCATAAGGTGATCAACGAACCATGCTCAGGTGAACCAAAGTACTCGGAACCCAAACACCGCAAGCTTCCGAAATTAACTTGTAAATATATTTAAGTGGGAGACACAAACATGACATATTTCAATGGAGCACCAGTTTTAGAATCATCTTCCCCGCCAGTAGCTAAAGCAAGAACCACCACAGAAGTAGCTCCGCTTTTAGGATTTGAATCATCTTTTGAAATATTGACATAACCATTCCTTCTCTGGCAAAATCACTTTCTAGAATACACAAAGCAAAATCTCCTATCCCGAGGTGTAGTTCCACAAATTATGAACTCCTGCACCCCCATTTGCACGTGCTAGAAAGTGATTTTGCAGGTGCTAGAACGTGGGCGCGGCGTGCCGCCGCGCGGGCATTGCTATATATATATATATATATATATATATATATATATATATATATATATATATATATATATATATATATATATATATATATATATATATATATATGACTCATTTTCTGTATTTTTGGGAGTATGTACTCCCATCTTCAATATACCTCGTATATGTATTGATTATACCCCTTATCATTCTCAATATACTTCATTAAATATTCTAAGATACCTCAATACAAGTTTTGTTAAAAAAATATCATTTACGACCTACTTTTTGCAATATACCTTTTTCACGTACAAACAAATCAGTATATACATAAACCTTTGAAAATATGATGCACACATGATTTTTTTTCCATGAAATCCATTTTAGGGTATCTAGTAATTATTAATGAAGTATATTAAAAATAATAATAAGCTATAAAAGATTCATTTATGTGGTATATGAGGAGCGAGAGTACGTACTCTCAAGAGTACACAACCATTTTCATATATATATATATATATATATATATATATATATATATATATATATATGAGGAGATAAAATGACTTCTCCAAACTAAATGAAATATTGGAGGAAAAAATATTAAAATTAAATAAAAAAATTTATTTGAATTTTATTCTATTTTATTTGAGTTAGGAAAAAAATATGATTTTTCAAAATTGCATTATTAGGCCAAGAAAATGTTCACTTTGTCCTAAATATTTTATTTAGACGATGAAAATTTGTTTTGGCATTTTTTGTTTTTATTTTATTTTATTTTTTAAGGATTTTTTCGGCGGAATCTGTTTTTTTAAGGGTCAACGCCCGACTGGGCCAGCAGCCCAGCCGAGCCGGCCCAGCTCGCGCCGCCGTCTCCCTCGCGGAGTCCGCGCCGCGCACGCCAGCCTCACCGTGGCCGAGTCGGCCACGCCGCCGTCGCCCCTCCCCCACGCCCCCCCCCTAATAAATACCACCGCCCCCCCCTTTGCCCTACACCATCGCCGCACCGCAGCCCGCCGCCTCCGCGCCGCCCGCCGCCGCCCGTGCCGCTCCCGCCGCCGCGCCGCCGTCGCCTAGCCGCCGCCCCGCCCGCACCTCACCGGAATCCAAGCCGCCGCCGTCGGATCTCGTCGTCCCGATTTTTTCGGTTTTAGATAAAAACCTTGGTTTTTCTAAACCCTAGATCGTTTTTTGTTAGATTGGTTCGGTTCGTTTCGTCGGTTTATTTATTTAGCGGGCGTTCATCCGTTCGTTCGTTTTTACGAACACTTTTCGACAGTTGGATCCAGACAGCGAACATTCATTCGTTAGTCTTTTCTTTTTATTTTATTTTCACCCAAGGACCTATCCGTGATTATTTTTATCGCATATTAGCCCCTGATCTTCAAACCCTCTCTGTTTCTTAACCGTTTGTCCAAATCCAGTGAAACCAATGCCAAAATCTTCGTCTCAAAACCCTCTTTCTGTTTAATCAACTTGAACAAGGTTTTGATAATTTAAAATTTGGTTTCAAGCAGATTTGTTTTTGAAGTTCTTTTGACCGTAGTTTCAGCTCCGTAGCTCCGATTTGGTTGATTCTTTTTGCAGATCGAATCTCTTCAATTGAGTTTTCAGATTTGATCTTCTTATTTGAGTTTTACCCATACATCTTTGCTTGAGTGCTTATGTATGCTATTGTTTGTTTGCGATAGAATTCCTGGAGTGCGAAGCGTGCTACTACGAGTCACTAGGTTTTGCGGATCATCAGCAAGGCAAGTAACACATTGATCATACTCTTTTCATACCCAGTTTTTATGCATTAGTTACAATCCTCAAACATTGCATGATTAGGATGAGTATAACATGTGGGTATTGGGAGTTACTTCTGCGTTACGCTTATATTACCATGCTATGCTCGTAGACGTGGATTGGGTTTGAGTGTATCCATGACAGATGTGAGATTGTTAACTAATGGTTCAACTTAAGGTGGCAACTTTAATACACATCTGGGTGGATTGTTGGTTTGGGCATCTGGGGTTATACCGGTGTTGTCCTAGGAGATCCCGGGGTTATACCGTGTGATCCTCCTATGGTCCGCCACCCAGACTCAAAGGGATCATAAGATTATTCATGCTAGAAACTTCCGTGTGCAGGCACAAGCTATTATGGGCTCTAGCATAGTGGAGTAAGTTGCATGACTTCTTCCAGTGGTAGGCTAGCAGATGTAGGGGATGTAGGTTGGTATTGTATAACCGGGGTTAGAGTTAATGCTTCTGAAAGACTATGTCTCGGTCATCCGTTTCTCAAACACCATGTAGTGCGAGAAATCCAACGGAGGAGATCGAGTCTTATGGGAAAAAGTGCGCAAACCTCTGCAGAGTGTACAAACTAATCATGGTTAGTCGTGTCCCTGGTTATGGACATCTTGAGTATCTGGTTCTTGAATTGTCATGTTGATCTCATCACTCTAATTTAATTTGTTGGGTTGATAATTACTTTTTAGTTGGGATTGAGACGGGGGTACCATTCTCAATGTTCCAACTACCATGATAGTTAAATAAAATATATTCCTTTGTTGTAGGGAAAAATCATCTTTTCGCAAAACATTATAACCATAGAGCCTCCACCAGCCATATATGCATGTAGTGATAGCATTTATTCTTTTCATTGCTCTACTGTGTTATATTGCCAGCATATTCCATGTGCTGGCCCGTTTTCGGGCTAGAACGTATCATGTTGCAGACTTTTCAGACGAAGAGTAAGGTGCGTTAGGTTGTTTGTCGTGCACTCAGCTATGCCGTTGGAGTTGATGGACTCACTTTATCTTCCAAACCTTCTGTTGTTATCTTATTTAGATGGCCTTAAGCCATATTTATTGTAATAAGTTCTCTTTTGAGACTATCGATGTAATAAGTGTGTGATTGCTACTCTGTTATAAATCTTTCGAGTACTGTGTGTGTCAGCATTACCGATCCAGGGATGACACTGACCACAGAGACTTGGCCGTCTGAGGTCAGGTCGCTACATTCATGTTGAAATCTTGGCCACAAGCATAGCAAGCATTGTCAAAAAGGGATATTTCAAAAGAATCAAGCAATCATCCTTCGGTAAGCACGAAGGGAAATTAAACAATGTATGAGTTGGAGAGTTACTCTCATTAGAAGGTGGGTGTGGGTGATCAATCCGCTCTTCCTCCTTTTGTTCTTCGCTCTCCTCATCATATTTTTCATCCAATGAGCTCATAGTTTCATCAATTTCTTCTTCCATAGACTCCTGCAAAATATCAGTCTCTTCTTGGACAATGGAGGAGTCCTCAATATATGGTTTAATATAAGGATTAGAAGCATAATCATCGTAGCAATATTTATGTATGGCCAAATTTCCAGTTTTGTAGAGAGTAGTATCACACTCTTCAATAAAAGAAGCAATTTCACAAGTACCCCTAAAAGCAACAAATTCTTCAATTTGTTGAACATCATAGTAATTATAAACACCCTTAGTATACGAAGATACGATTCCATTATCACTAAACCCACATTGGTAAGGAAGGTGTTTCTTAGGGTCTTTAGAACAACAAGTACAATCATATATTTCACATAAATTCTAAGCATAGCACTGTAAACGATGAATTTGATCCATTAAAAGTTTCCCTTTTTCAGATATGCGGTGTCACACATAACAAGCATGCTCATCTAAAGATTTTCCCTCAACTAAGCTAGTTGGGGTTTCAGCCCGAGCACATAGGGATCGAAGATGATCCAAGTAAAAAGCTTTAGTAGTGTGATAGATTTTGAGTGGTGAAAGATCATGGATGTCACCTAGAGGGGGGGGTGAATAGGCGTTTTAAAATAATTACGGTTTAGGCTTGAACAAATGCGGAATAAACCTAGCGGTTAATTTGCCAAGCATAAAACCTAAAACAACTAGGCTCACCTATGTGCACCAACAACTTATGCTAAGCAAGATAAGCAAGTATGAGATAGCAAGATATATGACAAAGAACAATATGGCTATCACAAAGTAAAGTGCGTAAGTAAAGGGCTCGGGTAAGAGATAACCGAGGCACGCGGAGACGACGATGTATCCCGAAGTTCACACCCTTGCGGATGCTAATCTCCGTTTGGAGCGGTGTGGAGGCACAATGCTCCCCAAGAAGCCACTAGGGCCACCGTAATCTCCTCACGCCCTCGCACAATGCAAGATGGCGTGATTCCACTAAGGGGCCCTTGAGGGCGGTCACCGAACCCATAAAAATGGCAACCCTTGGGGGCGGTCACCGAACTCGTACACTTTGACAACCCTTGGGGGCGGTCACCGGTACCCGTCAAATTGCTCGGGGCGATCTCCACAACCTAATTGGAGACCCCGACGCTTGCCCGGAGCTTTACACCACAATGGTTGAGCTCCGAACACCAACAACCGTCTAGGGCGCCCAAGCACCCAAGAGGAACAAGCTCAAGGGTACCAAGCACCCAAGAGTAATAAGCTTCTCAACTTGTAACTTCCACGTATCACGTGGAGAACTCAAACGGATGCACCAAATGCAATGGCAAGGGCACACGAAGTGCCCAGTGCACCAAATGCAATGGCAAGGGCACACGAAGTGCCCAAGTCCTTCTCTCTCAAATCCCACCGAAGCAACTAATGCTAGGGAGGAAAATGAGAGGAAAAACAAGAAAGAGAACACCAAGAACTCCAAGATCTAGATCCAAGGGGTTCCCCTCACATAAAGGAGAAAGTGATTGGTGGAAATTTGGATCTAGATCTCCTCTCTCTTTTCCCTCAAAAACTAGCAAGAATCCATGGAGGGATTGAGAGTTAGCAAGCTCGAAGAAGGTCAACAATGGGGGAAGAACACGAGCTCAAAGGATAAGGTTCATTTGGGAAGAAGACCCCCTTTTATGGGAGGGGGAAAATCCAACCGTTATGTGCTCAGCCCGCACATGAGCAGTACTACCGCTCCACGAGCGGTACTACCGCTCAGGTGGAAGAAATAGGGAAAAGGAGAAACAAAACATGAACCTTGGGGCGGTAGTACCGCAGGAGACATCGGTACTACCGCTGGGTTAAGCGGTACTACCACACCCTTCGGCGGTACTACCGCACAGAACGAAGGGTAAAGGGAAAGAGGGAACCGGGCGGTACTACCGCAGAGGAAGGGTGGTACTGCCGCTAAGGAGCGGTACTGCCGCAGCGAGGTACCGCACAATCCGACACAGAAAAAGACCCATCGAATCAACGCGGTAGGGACCTGGTAAGCCAGCGGTAGTACTGCTGCGGAGTCACCACTGGTACTACCGCTGCGGAGCGGTACTGCCGCTTGTGACCCCTCAGTGGTACTACCGCTGGGTACCACGGTACTACCGCTGGGACCCTGACAAAACCACACTCAAGAAAACAAGAACTGCCATAACTTCTGCATATGAGCTCCGAATTGAGCAAACTCAAGCTTGTTGGAAACTAGACGACGAGTAGCATCAAAACAGCGAATGGTTATAGTAAGAAGAGGCAGGGGAGGTATGCCAACAAATAGAGGAGTGAAACCTCCAACCGAGAAGAACCGGCAAAACCTCCAACATCGAAAACATCATAGAAGAAGCATGTGAACTCTGTTTTCGATGAACTCGAGCTTGTCATCAAGATGACCATAAGCTCTAAGACTCTCAAAGAGAACCAAACAAGAACCGAGAAAGATGATGCAAGTAGGGGTGGGCATAAAAACCGACGAACCGAAGACCGAACCGATGCCGAAACCGAAAAAACCGAATTTTTGGTTTTTGTTGATGCTACAGTAAAATTCGGTTTTCAATAATACTAACCGAATTTAATTCGTACAGTTCGGTTTTATATCGTTAACCGAAAGAGAAACTGAAGTAACCTGATGGCACGCACAAAATCCTAGCGCCCAAGTAGTGCGCGAGTGCGTGTGGCCGCATTTTTTTGAGCGGAGTGCGAGTGCGCGTCCCGCATCTGCGGAGTCAGACAGCTTGTACCTCTCTTGGGCCTTCCACGTACATGCAACTACCCACGGCCCACACTTTTTAATAGTTTCTCCCAGCTAGCACAGCACGTCACTTCATTTGGAATTATCCCACCTCGCCTAGCTACTTGGGATGAGACCGTGAGCTTGCCTACATAAGAAGGCAGGGTACGACAGGTACAATGCACACAACAGTTTACTGTTTCTACAGTTAATTGTTCAGTGCATACCGTAAAAGTATGTTTTATGTACGTGATCTTTAATTCGGTTAAAACCGAAAACCGAACCAAAACTATCGGTTAACCGAACTTTCGGTTAGTTTAATTTTTATGTCTATTTCGGTTTTCACTCTGGCTAACCAAATTAATAAAAAAACCGAATAGTAGAAACCGAAATTTCGGTTTCTACCGAACGCCCAGGCCTAGATGCAAGGATGCAATGGTTTGAGCTCTCAGTGAACGATACGATCAAGCTACTCATCGAGAGCCCCCCTTGATAGTACGGTAATCGATCCTATAACCCGGTCTCCCAACTACCATCATGAGACCGATAAAATAGAAAACCTATCAAGGGCAAACCTTTGCCTTGCACATGGTCCACTTGAGCTAGATGATGATGATCTTGACTCCCTCAAGTTAGACCATCTTTCTTGATTGGGTTGACTCGATGAAGACTAGTTGATTGCTCCCCCATACTCCACTATGGGTGAGCCACTCTTCCGCACATCTTCACAAGTCCATTGTCACCACAAAGGACGGCAAGCTTCAAGCATTTGATCTCTTCGTGATGCTCCGCTTGAACTTGCACACCGCAACCTTACCCCACAAAGAACCCTCACGAATACCATGGGTTAGTACACAAAGCGCAATTGACAATGTTTACCATACCATGGGATCACTTGATCCCTCTCGGTACATCTTCTACGCTTTGTGGGTTGATCAACTTGATTCACTCTTTAACTTAGTCTTGATCAACCTCTCATAAGACCAATCTTTAGGTAATTCCTTGAATAGCACCTTGGTCAACACAACTCTCCTTGAAACCAACACATGTACTCCAAGAAAATCCCGTGGACAAAACCTTCAAATATAACTCAAGGCAACCATTAGTCCATAGAGATTGTCATCAATTACCAAAACCAAACATGGGGGCACCGCATGTTCTTTCAAGCGGTTCTTCAACCATTGGTTCAGTAGGTACCACTAATTTTTTTTGGTATTTTGCGTTTCCTGCCCATAACTAAAGATAGAAAATAGGAGTACAAAATAAAAACTACTTAGTGATAAAGCAAACAAGCACACACGAGAATATTCACCCCATGCTATAACTCCCCGGCAACGGCGCCAGAAAAAGGTCTTGATAACCCACAAGTACAGGGGATCAATTGTAGCCTCTTTCCATAAGTAAGATTGTCAAACCCAACGAGGAGCTAAAGGTAGAACAAATATTCCCTCAAGTTCTATCGACCACCGATACAACTCTACACACGCTTAACGGTCGCTTTACCTAGAACAAGTATGAAATTAGAAGTACTTTGTAGGTGTGATATGATATGTTTGCAAGATAATAAATAGCATGTAATAAAAGCTAGGGGATGTTTAGATAAAGACACAACTAAGTTAGTTTTAGTAGAGAACTTTTTGTCACGAGAAAGTTATTTGTCCCTAGGCAATCGATAACTAGACCGGTAATCATTATTGCAATTTTATTTGAGGGAGAGGCATAAGCTAACATACTTTATCTTCTTGGATCATATGCACTTATGATTGGAACTCTAAAAAGCATCCGCAACTACTAAAGATCATTAAGGTAAAACCCACCCATAGCATTATAAGGCATCAAGTCATCTTTACTCCCATACGCAAACAACCTACTTACTCGGGTTTGTGCTTCTGTCACTCACGCCACCCACCATAAGCAAATTATGAACATATTGCAAACCCTATAGCGGGGTCCCTCACGCTTGCGCGACACGGAGAGCACCATAGGACAACACCAATAATAAAGCATGCAACTCAAACCAATCACGATCATCAATTAACCCATAGGACAAAACGGATCGACCCAAACATCATAGGATAGCCATAAATCATTGGGAAATAATATATAGCGTTGAGCACCATGTTTAAGTAGAGATTACAGCAGGTAAAAGAGGGGTTACACCGCTGCATAGAGGGTGGGGAGTTGGTGATGAGGGCGGTGAAGTTGTTGGTGTAGATTGCGGTGATGATGATGGCCTCGGCGGCGTTCCAGTGCCACCGGAAGAGAGGGGGAGAGGGCCCCCCTTCTTCTTCTTCTTCCTTGACCTTCTACCTAGATGGGAGAAGGGTTTCCCCTCTGGTCCTTGGTCTCCATGGCATGGGAGGGGCGAGAGCCCCTCCGAGATTGGAACTGTCTCTCTCTATTTCCGCATTCCAGATTCTGCCCTTTCACCGTTTCTTATATTCCCGGAGATCCGTAACTCAGATTGGGCTGAAATTTGGACATGATTTTTATCCGGATATTAGCTTTCTTGCAGCGAAAGAAGGGCACAAACCACCTTACAGGGTGGCCACGAGGGCCCAGGGCATGCCTGACCCCCTAGGGCGCGCCCCCTGCCTCGTGGCCCCCTCGGGCATCGTCTCGCGTTGATTCTTCTTCCCAAAAATCACATATATTCCAAAAAAAATCTCCGTCAGTTTTTATCCTGTTTGGACTCCGTTTGATATGGATTATTTGCGAAACAAAAACATGCAACAAACAGGAACTGGCACTGGGCACTGGATCAATATGTTAGTCCCAAAAATAGTATAAAAAGTTGCCAAAAGTATATGAAAGTTGCATAATATTGGCATGGAACAATAAAAAAAATATAGATACGATGGAGACGTATCACAGGCAAACTCCGTAAGGAAATAATGGATCTTAAACAGCAAGTCAATAGGCCCGAGGAAGAAAATCGGATCTTGAAGGGTATTATTGCCAAGAATATTGGATCACCACCTCCAAAGAAAAGAGATCTAAATACATGGGTATGGGCACTACCTTTGGCAACTGCCAAGCTTGGGGGAGGTGCCCCAATATCGTATCACCATCACACCTTTATCTTTATCGCTTTTCTTAGTTCGATCCTTTTGGTTATATCTTGATCTAGTAGAGTAAAAGTTTTTAGTATGATCTAGCTTTGAGTTTTTCTTTGAGATCTATCTATGTAATCGAGTCTGTGAGTTATATAATAAAGAGTAGTTTTGAGTTGAGGGCTTTGATTTCTTGCTTTGATCTTGAGGGAAAAAGAAGGGGTAAAAAGAAATAAAAAGATCACATAATGATCTTATGGAGAGTGATGACTTCACATATCAAGAGTATGATGAATAGAAGTTGAGAGTTGACAAACATAGTTTTGGTCATTGTTGCAATTAATAGGAAGTAATAAAGAAAGAGAGGATACACATATAAATATATTATCTTGGACATATTTTGTGATTGTGAGCACTCATTATAATATGACATACTAAAAAGTTGATGTTGGACAAGGAAGACAACATAATGGATTATGTTTTCTTATATCCAAATAGAAGTTATATTATCATGGATCCTCCAACATGTTGAGATTGCTTTCCCTCTTATGCTAGCCAAATCTTTTGCACCAAGTAGAGATACTACTTATGCTTCCAAACATCCCTTAAACCAGTTTTGCCATGAGAGTCCACCATACGTCCATACCTACCTATGGATTGAGTAAGATCCTTCAAGTAAGTTGTCATTGGTGCAAGCAATAAAAATTGCTCCTTAAATATGCATGATCTTTTAGTGTGGAGAAATAAGCTTTATACAAACTTGTGATATGGAAGAAATAAAAGCGACGAACTACATAATAAGGTTCATTATCACAAGCGACAATATAAAGTGACGTCTTTTGCATTAAGATTTTGTGCATCCAACCCTAAAAGCGCATGACAACCTCTACTTCCCTCTGCGAAGGGCCTATCTTTTACTTTTATCTTCTACCCTTATAACAAGAGTCATGGTGATCTTCACCTTTCCTTTTTACCACCTTTTATTTTTGGCAAGCGTTATGTGTTAGCAATTGGATGTAGGTTATCATAAAGTATTATTGTTCACATTACCCTTGACGTAAAAGGTTGGGAGGCGAAACTATAAGCCCCTATGTTTCTCTGTGTCCGACTGAGGCTTTGAACTCATAAGTATCGCATGAGTGTTAGCAATTGTGAAAGACTAAATGATAGTTGAGTATGTGGACTTGCTAAAAAGCTCTTGTATTGACTCTTTTCTATATTATGATACATTGCAATTGCTTCAGTGACCGACATCATGGTTTGTTGGTTCTCAATAAAGTTTTGTGATCCATATTTTACCTTGTGAACGAATTATTACTTTATCATAAGAAATTATATGACCATATATGTTGCTATTCTAAAGATAATCATGATGCCTTCATATCCAAAAAATTTATCGACACCTCTATCTCTAAACATGTGGACATATTTTTCGATTTCGGCTTTCGCTTGAGGACAGACGAGGTCTAAGCTTGAGGGAGTTGATACGTCCATTTTGCATCATGCCCTTATATTGATATTTATTGCATTATGAGCTGTTATTACACATTATGATACAATACTTATGCCTTTTCTGTCTTATTTTACAAGGTTTACATAAAGACGGAGAATGCCGGCAGCCGGAGATAAGGATCGGAATGGAGCAAATCTGAGAGACCTATTCTGCACAACTCCAAAAGTCCTGAAACTTTACGGAGAATTATTTTGGAATATATAAAAAATATTGGGCGAAGAAACTACCAGAGGGGACCCACCAGGTGACCACAAGGATGGGGGCGTGCCCTACCCCCAAGGCGCGTCCCCTACCTTGTGGGCCCTCTAACAGGCCTCCGGTGTCCATCTTCTGCTATATGATGCGTATTGACCTGGAAAAAATAAGGAGGAAGCTTTCGGGACAAAGCGCCACAATTTCAAGGCGGAACCTGGGCAGAGGGAATCTAGGGCTCCGGCAGAGCTGTTCTGTAACATCCCAAATTTTCAATTTGGAATGTTATACATTAGATCATCATGCATATCATATTTTATTTTGCATTTTGGTTGATCCTAGAAAATTCTACGCAACTCAAGGACCCACGGAGAGAGTTGGGGATTTCGTTATTTTCATATTTGAGTTTTCTCAAATTTTGAGAATAGGATCATTTGATTTTATTTATTTTATCATCAATTATTTCTATTACAAAAATATGAGATAGGGAATAAAATGGCTTTCCCAAAATAAAGAAATATTGAGGATTTAATAATAAAATCAAATAAGATTTTATTTTGGAGTTTTTCGTTATTTTATTTGAATTTAGGAAAAAAATGTGTTTTTCAAAATTGCATTTAGGTCCCAAATAAATGTTCACCTTGTGCGGCTTGATTTTAGAAGCCGGTGAAAATTTATTTCAGAATTTTTGGAGTCCGTTTAGTATTTATTTTTATTTTTCTTCCGAGCGGAATAATAAAAAAAACGAACCGACTTCGGGCCGTACCCGAGCGGGACACCGCCCGGGGGCAGCCTTTAAATAGCGCCGCCCCGAGCCGCCCCAGCCCATCAGCCCCGCCTCGATTCGCGCGCGCCACCGGAGCCGCCACCGCCGACGATCACGCCGCCCGAGGTTCGTCGCGCCTCGTTTTCCGTGCCGAAAAAAGGAAAAAAAGAGAAAAAAATATATTCAGCGTTCGTCGTTTTTCTTTTTCTCGGATTAAATCCGCGATTTTTCTGATCGCGATTCTTGATCCGATTTTCGTTTTAGTTTATCTTTTCGCTCGTTTATCGGAATCAGGCGATTCAAGCGCCTGGAGTTTCGTCTCGAAACCCTCCATTCGTTTAACCAACTTAAACAAGTTTTTGCTACTGTAAAATTTTCCCTAGATCCAGATTACTAGAACGAAGTTGTTTTCTTTCGCCGTTTGACTTTTCGTTGCTTCGTTTGATTTGATTCTTTTTGCCAACCGGAGTTCTTAAGTTGAACCTTCTGGTTAGATCTCTTATTTGAGTTTTACCTGTGCATTAGATGAGTACTTATTGTATGCTTGTTTGTTTGTCTGCGATAGAATACCCGGAGTGCACCGCCTGTTACTTCGAATCGTTAGGTTTCGCGGATCATCAGCAAGGCAAGTAACACTTTGATCATACCTTTTCTACTACCCAGTTTTATTGCATTAGATCAATCCTCACACATTGCATGATTAGGATCTAATTAAATTGTGGGATGGGAAGTAGATGAGGTAGTACCTATTACCTGTTATTATCAAACCTTTGGGAGTTACTTCTACGTTTGCTTATTATGCCATGCTATGCTAGTAGACGTGGATTGGGTGAGTGAAATCCATGACAGATGTGAGATTGTTAATTAATGGTTTATCTAAGGTGACAACTTAAACACACATCTGGATGGATTGAGGCACCTGGGTATTTCAGGACTTGCCTGTTTTCTTTTGGACCGCCACCCAGACTCAAAGGGATCATGAGACTATTCATACTAGAAACTTCCGTGTGTAGCCACAAGCTATTATGGGCTCTAGCATAGTTGACTAAGTCGTGCGAACTCTTACAGTGGTATACTAGCAGATGTAGGGGATGTAGGTGGTACGGTCTACCCATCGTAAGGTGCTAGCGCTTCTGAAAGACTATGTCTCGGTCATCCGTCTTCTCAAACACCATGTAGTGCGAGAAACCAAACGGAGGCGATCGAGTCTTGTGGGGAAAAGTGCGCAAACCTCTGCAGAGTGTAATAAACTAATCATGGTTAGCCGTGTCCCCGGTTATGGACATCTTGAGTATCTAGTACTTGGATTTTCATGTGAATCTCAACATGTTACTCTAAATTAATTTTGTTGGGTTATGTTTAATGATGATGCTTAATTGGGATTGAGAATGCTGTCAACCATTCTCAATGTTTAACAACTACCATGATAGTTAAATAAAATTATTCCTTTGAAGTAGGGAAAATTGGCTTTACGCAAAACTATAACCATAGAGCTTTCCACCAGCCAAATATGTATATAGTATAGCTGTTTCATTCCATTACTCTCTATGTGTTACCTTGCTAGCATATTCCATGTGCTGACCCGTTTCGGGCTGCAACGTTAATGTTGCAGACTTTTCAGATGACGATTAAGGAGTTTTTAGGTCGTGGTTCTATACTCAATGATGCCGTTGGAGTTGATGGACTCACTTATCTTCCAAGCCTTCCGCTGTTATCGTTATTAGATGGCCTTAAGCCATATTTATTGTAATAAGTTCTCTCTTGAGACACTTGATGTAATAAGTGTGTGATTGCTACTCTGCTATAAATCCTCCGAGTATTGTGTGGTGTCAGCATTACTGATCCAGGGATGACACCGAAGCACAGAGATCAGACTGTTTGAGGTCTGATCGCTACAGAGATGGTATCAGAGCATACGCTGACTATAGGACACGACCACTAAGCTAAAGACCTAGATCACTATTCACTCTCTTCTCTTCTGACCTCTCATCTTTTCTACTCTTTAGGATGGCGGATGCAAGGAACAAGTTCACACAACCGGATGAAGATACACCCTTTGGACGACACTTGAAGGAAGTCACTAGATACCTGAACATAGGAGTACCAAGCTTCACGGGAACCTACAACGCCACTTTACCTGAAGAAGAGTGCTGGATGATTCAAGTTCAAGTTCCAGGAAGGACGTTCATGCCAGTCACTGAGCCCATAGAGTTTTTTTTGATGCACCAACTTGGAGTCTAGAAAAGAGCATGGCAGCTCACATCGCCATGGGACGCATTGGAGAAGTCTACTGCCAGGATCTCAAGGATACTATCTACCAGATTTGTGGGCGCCGAGATGAACACTGGGAGATGATCAGCACCAGGAAGGATAGATCAATCGCAGCTTTTATCCAGGAGTTAAACCAGCACATTCGACGACAGGAGAACCAGATGTGTGCCGACATGATAGATCTGAAGAAGGCTAAGACTAGAATCAAGGAACCGGAGGAAGAACTCAAGGCTACACGTGAAGATTATGAAGAGGAAATTGAAGTATTGGTGAAGAAGAATGATGACCTGATCAAGAAGATTGGAATATTTATGGGAGACCCTACGCCAGTAGATGAAGATGAAGAACCTCAGGAAATTAGCCCGGAAGACTACATCATCATCGACGACACCGACTCGGAAGCAGATAGTAGCGATGATGACTATGTTGATGAAGCAGGAGCAGATATTATGGAGTCAACAACCGTAGAATATTTCTAGTAGACCACCTCATCAGTAGTAGTAGTCCACCATGTAAATATAGTAGTCCGAGCACTTTTGCGATAGTTAGATCGATTGTATGCCCTTGTTTGATTGATTGAAATGAATTGTTTGCTTTTGCCTCATGTGCATATGGGTAGTGTTTTCTCTTTAGACCCCCTCTATTCTTATACCTCATCTTTTCTAAACCCTCAGATGCCTCCGAGATGTGACCCCGGATTTACCTTTCCACCGGAGCTCACCCAATTGATCCAGCAGCAGAACACATTGATGCAGTTGCTAGTCCAGAATCAGAATCAAGGGAACAACAACAACAACAACCCACCACCACCACCACCTGTTAACCACTTAGCCCGTTTTCTTAGGCTGAACCCGCCGGTGTTTTCCAGTAGCACCGAGTCGATAGTAGCAAATGATTGGCTCCGCAAGACAGCTAGGGAGTTGACCACAGCAGGATGCACAGATGCGGAGAAGGTGAAGTTTGCCGCACATCAGTTAGAAGGACCCGCAACATCATGGTGGGAGAATTTCACAGCCACTTTCCCAGTAGACACTGTCACATGGGACCAGTTTCAATAGGCTTTTCGTACTGCCCATGTTTCAGCAGGAGCTATGGCCATGAAGAAGCGTGAGTTTCACAACTTGCGCCAAGCAGGACGGACAATTGGCCAGTATGTGGAGGACTTCAGTAAGTTAGCACATTATGCCCCAGATGACGTCGCTACGGATGCAGCTAAGCAGGAGAAGTTTCTGGAAGGACTGAATGATGAGCTGAGCATGTAGTTGATGGTAGCCACCTTCAACAACTACCCGGAGTTGGTAGATCGTGCTCTTATGATTGAAGACAAGCAGCAGCAAATTGAGAATCGCAAGAGGAAGTATGGACAAGGGAAGTACACTTCAGGAGCTCAGCAGAAGCCATGTTTTACCCATAGACCGGGAGGACATTTTCAGCATAACCATGGAGGAGGTAGCTCGCACAATCATAATGGCACTATCGGTGTCAAAACCAGCGGATCTCGGGTAGGGGGTCCCGAACTGTGCGTCTAGGCCGGATGGTAATAGGAGGCAGGGAACACGATGTTTTACCCAGGTTCGGGCCCTCTCGATGGAGGTAAAACCCTACGTCCTGCTTGATTAATATTGATGATATGGGTAGTACAAGAGTGGATCTACCATGAGATCAAGGAGGCTAAACCCTAGAAGCTAGCCTATGGTATGATTGTGTATATGGAGTTGATTGCCTATGGACTACAACCCTCCGGTTTATATAGACACCGGATAGGGTTAGGGTTACATAGAGTCGGTTACAATGGTAGGAGATCTTGAATATCCGCATCGCCAAGCTTGCCTTCCACGCCAAGGAAAGTCCCATCCGGACACGGGACGTAGTCTTCAATCTTGTATCTTCATAGTCCTGGAGTCCGGCTGAAGGTATAGTCCGGCTACCCGAACACCCCCTAATCCAGGACTCCCTCAGTAGCCCCTGAACCAGGCTTCAATGACGACGAGTCCGGCGCGCAAATTGTCTTTGGCATTGCAAGGCGGGTTCCTCCTCCAAGTCCTTCATAGAAGATTGTAAACACCAAGAGTAGTGTGCGGCTCTGCAAAATAAGCTTCCACATATCGCCATAGAGAGAATAATATTGACACAAATCAAATCTGCTGACGTATTCCGTAGTGCATCATCACACTACGGCCAAGTCCGTTACTCGAATCGTTTTTACTTTCCCACCTCAACGTGTTTTGCGAGGCGGTTTCCTGGGCACGTCTTGTCGAAGCAGAGATCGTGTACCCCCTTTTACGGGATTCTCATCAATACAGACGTGGGTAACCCAACCGCGCCACTTATCACGGCGCTTGGGAGGCAAGCGAGTTTTACTAGGCAGGCGGGGACGCACAACCGCATCCGCCCATATAAGGGGATAAGGATCCACCTTTTTACCTACGCCTTCTTCCTCCTTTGCCTATCCATCTCCTGCGCACTCGAGCTCCAGCGCCCAAGCCCGCACTTCCCACCTCAACCTTCTCCAGCAATGCTCGGAGTGGGAGGCAAGTGGATGGTCTCCTCCACCACGGAGGGCCAAGTCAAAAAGCTAAGGAAGGCCGGATACCTGTCCAAGGACATCGCGCACCGGCTTCCCGAAAAGGGGCAGCTTCTCCCCACCCCAAGGCCCCATGAGAGGGTAGTATTTCTCCCCCACTTCCTCCGCGAACTGGGTTTTCCACTCCACCCATTTGTCCGGGGGCTCATGTTCTACACGGCCAGGATTTCCACGATCTGGCCCCGAACTTCATCCTCAACATCTCGGCGTTTATCGTCGTGTGCGAGGCTTTTCTCCGCGTCCGCCCCCATTTCGGCCTCTGGCTCAAGACCTTCAACGTCAATCCCAAGGTGGTGTGCGGCAGCCAAGCGAAGTGCGGAGGCGCCATGGCGGGCAAGATGGCCAACGTCCTATGGTTCGAGGGCTCTTTTGTGGAGACCCTAAAGGGATGGCAATCCGGGTGGTTTTACATCACCGAGCCGCGCGATCCGAAATGGACCGCAGCCCCCGAGTTCTGATCCGGACCCCCCACGCGGCTTGTGTCCTGGAAAGAGACAGGCCTATCGTGGGGTGACGAAAAAGAGGTGACCGGACTGCAAACATGCATCCAGTCCCTGGTGAACAAGCCAATCCGGCTTGTTAATGTAATCCAGGTTATGCTCGTCCGCCGGATCCTCCCATGCCAACAATGGGATTTTAATCTGTGGGAGTTTGACCCGGCGCAGCATCAAACCCTCAGCAGGCTCTTCGACACGACGTACGAAGATGCCTGGAAGATGCTATTCAAGGGCGCCGAGGCTCCCGCCTCCGCTTCCGAGGACCGCGAATACAGCTCGCAGCGTCACACTAGCGAGGTAAGCCATCTACACCTTTTACGGGGTGTTAAGCTTTTTTATATAGTTTGACTCTATGCGGGATCTAAACTCCCTTACCTTTGACAGGCTTGGCGGGCGATGTCCGGACCGATTAACTGTCCGGCTCCGCTGCCCGAAGACCCAGCTCCAGCTCTGCTAGTGAAGCTGCTGGCTCCGGTGCCTTATGTGGTGCCAGAGAAGAAGGCCAAGAAGAGGAAGACCACGGGGACTCGAAAGAGTGCCCGCAACATGGTAGTGTCGGACTCGTCATCTGATGAGTCCGAGACGCCCTCCTCCCATGAAAACGAGGAGGAGGAAGAAGAAAACTCTCCCCCCCCCCCAGCAGAGGGAGGAGAGAAGAGGAAGGCCACCCCAATGGGGAAGGCCGAGGGGTCTAGGAAAAGGAAGACCCCTCCACCGGACTACGCCCCTGACGCCGAAGAGGGCGAAGAGGAGTGGCCGGACAGGGCCAAGCATCCGGCGAAATCGTAAGTTCAGATATCAGAGTAACTCATGATGTTCCTTTGTTGCACAGCTTTCCCTAGTGTCGAATGTAATTATGCAGTCCGCCCCGGACTGGACTCGACGAATCGTCGGGCGGCTCCCTGGACTCATCGTACGTGAACTCATTTCCGCCCGCTGTCTCCCCCCGCACTGCAGACAACGCCGAAGTGGCATCGCGTCAAGCTCCGAGGCAGGAGGAGGTGGTCCTGGAGGAGCCGCAAGGAAACCTCCCGGACTCCAGGAGTGAAGGGGATAAGGCCCCCAAGGGCTCCCATTCCGGCTTTGTGCCGGACACCGCACCGGAATTTTCCACAGTTCCGGACCGCGGTAGGTGAACTCCTTCCAAGAGGAGTAAGCCTTCTGAGCCGGTAGCCTCCATCCAACCAGAGGTGCTGGACAATCTACTGGAGGTGCTTGACGGCGCCCCATCGACGAGGAGCACCGTACTATTATGAGTATGGTGATCCGGAAGGTTCAGTCCGCCAAGAGCGGACTGAGTGAAGCTTGCGCTAGCCTTCTAACAGGCTTCGAGGTAAGTAAAAAATATGTAAAAATATAACCGCATAGACAGTAGCCCCTGATGCTCTGTTTGGCGTTCGGAAAGAAAAGCCGAATAGAGGATCTATTAAATTTCGTAGGAGTCTAACAACAAAGAGTCAATATGCGTATGCAGGCTTCGCTGCTGGCCACCGCCGCACTGACTGCGGAGGTGGGTGCCCTGAAACAGGGCCTCAGGCGGACCGAGCAAGAGCTCGGCCTTGCCAAACGGTAGCTCGAGGAGAAAGAAGGTAAGAAATACCTTACAGAAAAAGTGCCTATAGAAAGGCTTGATTGCAAAAAGAATAACAGGATTGTACTGCTTATTGTAGGGGCCACGACTGAGGTGGCGACCCTTAAGCAGGCGCTGTCTGAGGCCGAAAAGAAAACGGCCGCGGAGCGGACCGAGCGAGAGAAACTTGAGGCCCAGGTCGGCGAGGTGCAGCAGGAGCTTCAGGCTCTCATGAAAAAACATGAGAGTTTGGAGCTTGAGTCCAAGACGCAAGCGTCCGAGCACACGGCGGCCCTTGAGACTGCCAAGTCTGCCAAGGCCGAAGCCCAAAAGGCCCTCCAAGAGTTGGAGGAGATGAAAAAGATAGCGGCAGGTAAGGCATTCTTTATGCAAAGCAGAAGTATAAAAGTAAAGTACTTGTTACTTACCCAAATCCGGAGCTCTCCAGGGGCATTCGCAGATCTTCCCCGCAGCGTATCCGACGCCGCCGCATTCTACCGAGCCGAAGAGGGCGGCTCGACGGAGAAGGTGTTCTGGTCTCAGTGTGCTGAGGCCGGACATCCTGTGCCCTTGAGCGACCAGCTGAAACAGCTGGTCGAACTCCGCAAGGCGGCCGAACAGGCCATGAAGGGCTTCATAGTTCGGCTGTGGCCCGGAGAGGCCCTGCTTGGGAGTTACTTCGGGCTGGTGCGGCGACTGGTGGAGGCCTGTCCAAGGCTCGACATCATCAAGCGCTCCGTCTGCATCGAAGGTGCCCATAGGGCCCTTGCCCGTGCAAAGGTGCACTGGGGTAAGCTGGACGATGAGAAGCTTGTGAGGGACGGGCCGCCGCCGGGGAAGGAGCATCGCAAGCCCGAGAACTACTATAAGGATGTTCTAGCGGGTGCCCGCCTTGTGGCGGATGAATGTACCAAGGATGTAATTTTTGAATGAACTCGCTCGTGTTTATCCTGTGCGCTGAAAACTTGTTCATATGCACTAAGCAATGCTTATTGAATTTAAAATATTACTTTCTGTGCGGCCGTTTATCAAAAATTGAGAGATGGCCAGTCGTCGGCTTCTGCCCCCATGCCACTAGTGCTAGGGTGTGCGGGATAAACCTGAGTGCTCTTTTTCCCATAGTTGGGTCCTTTGAGGGAGGCGCTCAGCACAACGAACCAGGCAATTGGACTATAATGCTTGAACACTCTCACTTAGCCATAGAACTCTATAATTTTAAATTTCGACGAAGCCCCTAGTTCGGAAGACCGAGTTCGGGGCGCTATCCACGCCTTGGTCGGACAAAGCCAACTCCTCGCTCGAAGCGGCATAAGCCTTTAGGGACTCGAAAAACCTCTCGAACAGCGACCGGTCTCTCGCCACATCATGACAGTCAGTTTTAGCTTTCTCCACTGAGGTGCTTAACCCAGCTCAACCGGGGCACAATCGCATTGGTTCTCCTAGTGCTACCTTAACCGATATAGCGGAACGTAAGGCACCAAAACATAGGAGCCGGGCAAACCCAACTATTGACCCAAATCATGATTCGAAGCTGATGCATATAGTGCTATAAGTTCGGGGTGCCGCACTTGTGAAAGTGTATGGACTTCTCACGCCATATTTATGGGTACTAAAGCCCCTGGCGTATTTTGCCGTACCACAGTGTACGGGTGCAACCATGTCATAAACATATATATGAAAAGATGATAATGCAAAAAATAGACAGAAAGCTATGCAATTTTTATAGAGAGGCTATTTATCAAAGCCAAACGATACAAATGGTGCGGTAAGCAAAAGATATTGGACTATTTAGTATGTCCTGACCAGGGGCAGGCCGCGGAATTGTATTTAAAACAGGTATACCGCTCGTAACAGAGACCACCTGGGAGTTCCATAATGCGGCATGGCTTGTCTGCCTCCCTGGATCTTGCATCGTTTGTGCTACAGTCGAATTGCCGAACAGGTCGTCCGAAGTATGGAGTCCTGAAAGTAAGAAAAAATTAAAAAAGGAATCCGGCAGCCCCTAGTATGTTTTAAGCCATATTTTGGGCATGCCATTATTGTGCCCCTTCCCCTGTGCCCATGGTATTTCAAGGGCATAGTTATGTACGCGAGGTACTGATTTCGCTATGTCGCGAGAGCTGGGATTGGGGCCGCATTGCTACGCTTGCTTAAAGTGTGCCAGGCGGTCCTGCTATGGGTTACTCCAGGCGCGCTTGGCAGTGTCTAGCTTTTTAACGGCCGGACTGGAGAATTGCCTAACAAGGCTACTTTGTACTTCCGCTGCGAGAGCCGCCGTGTGCTCCTCCGTACGGAGGGAGCGTTCGGTGTTTCCGTTGACCGTGATTACTCCTCGAGGACCTGGCATCTTGAGCTTGAGATATGCGTAGTGAGGCACCGCATTGAACTTTGCGAATGCGGTTCGTCCGAGCAGGGCGTGATAGCCACTGCGAAACGGGATTATATCGAAGATTAACTCTTCGCTTCGGAAATTGTCTGGGGATCCGAAGACCACGTCAAGTGTTACTGAGCCTGTATAGTTGGCTTCTACACCTGGTATAACGCCTTTAAAGGTCGTTTTTGTGGGCTTAATCCTTGAGGGATCTATGCCCATTTTCCGCACTGTATCCTGATAAAGCAGGTTCAGGCTACTGCCGCCGTCCATGAGGACTCTTGTGAGATGAAATTCGTCGATGATTGGGTCGAGAACCAATGCGGCGAAGCCGCCGTGACGGATGCTAGTGGGATGGTCCCTTCGATCAAAAGTGATCGGGCAGGAGGACCATGGGTTGAACTTTGGGGCGACTAGCTCCATCGCGTATACGTCCCGTAGCGCACGCTTCCGCTCCCTCTTGGGAATGCGGGTTGCGTATATCATGTTCACCGTCCGCACTTGTGGGGGAAAGCCCTTCTGTCCATTGTTGTTCGGCGGCTTGGGCTCCTCCTCGTCGTCGCTGTGCAGCCCCTTGTCTTTGTTTTCGGCTCTTAACTTGCCTGCCTGCTTGAACACCCAACAATCTCTGTTAGTGTGATTGGCTGGCCTTTCGGGGGTGCCATGTATCTGGCACAAGCGGTCGAGTATTCGGTCCAAACTGGACGGGCCCTAAGTATTCTTTTTGAATGGCTTTTTCCGCTGATCGGATTTATAGCCTTTGAATCCGGCATTGACTGCCGTGTCTTCATTGCTGTCGCTGCTAACGCGGTGTTTTTGCTTATTCCGACGTGTCCTGCCACTTTTGTCCTTGGTACCCGAATTACCAGGGTTCTTTGATAAGTTGTTACTGCGAGCTAGCCAGCTGTCTTCTCCCGCGCAAAAGCGGGTCATGAGTGTCGTGAGAGCTGCCATAGATTTCGGCTTTTCCTGTCCCAGGTGCCGGGCAAGCCACTCGTTCCGGATGTTATGCTTGAAGGCTGATAGGGCCTCTGCGTCCGGACAGTCGACTATCTGGTTTTTATTTGTTAGGAACCGTGTCCAGAATTGTCTGGCCGATTCCTCTGGCTGCTGAATTATGTGGCTTAAGTCATCGGCATCCGGTGGTCGCACGTAAGTGCCCTGGAAGTTGTCGAGGAATGCGGCTTCCAGGTCCTCCCAAGAACCGATTGAGTTTGCTGGCAAGCTATTAAGCCAATGCCGGGCCGGTCCTTTAAGTTTGAGCGGGAGGTATTTGATGGCGTGTAGATCATCGCCGCGTGCCATGTGGATGTGAAGGAGATAATCCTCGATCCATACCGCTGGGTCTGTTGTGCCATCATATGATTCGATGTTTACGGGTTTGAAACCCTCTGGGATTTTATGATCCATTACTTCATTCGTGAAGCATAGCGGGTGTGCAGCGCCTCTGTACTGGGCTATATCATGACGCAGCTCGGAAGAGCTATGTCTGTTGTGTTCGGCCCGGACGGATTTGTTGTATCCGGAGTGAAGATCATCGTCACGTGCCGTAGGGCGCCTGCAAGATCCGTAGATCGATCTTGTTTGTCTTGCCTTATCCTCCAGTACGTCTCGCAGGTCTGGCGCATTTTCCCGTGCCTTAGTTGAGCGGCGTCGGGGCATGGCTTGGGTGGAGGGCCGAGAGGCCTCTCTGTCGCGGCCGCGAGGTGGCTGGTTTGCCATGCCATGCGCTGGTGATGTAGGTGCTTCCTCCTCTGATTAGGGTAGCTGCCTGCGCTTTGGGTAACTCTTGGAGGGGCGTTCGAGTTCATACTCTTCGGCCGCAACGACTTCAGTCCATCTGTCAGCTAGCAAATCTGGGGCAGCTCTAAGCTGTTGCTGCTTTTTCTTGAGGCTGCTTGCCGTGGCTAAAAGCCTGCGTTTAAAACGCTCTTGTTCAGCGGGGTCTGATGGTATGACGAATTCGTCGTCATCGAGGCTTGCCTCGTCTTCGGAGGGAGGCATATAGTTATCATCCTCGACCTCTTGGTCTGCCGCTCTCTCATGAGGGTTGGCCTCTCCATCTTCCTGTGCCGAATCTTGCTGAGGTGGGTGTTCTTCGACGCTATCCAGGGTAGTATTATCTCCCGTGCCGGAATCACCGTTTTTGCTTTGGCGGGATTTAGAGCGGCGCTGCTGACGCTGGCGCTTTGGCTGTTTCTTGGGGGTGTCATCCCCCACTATTCCACCGCCATCTCCATCTTTTGGAGTATCCACCATATATATGTCATATGACGAGGTGGCCTTCTAGTGCCCTACAGGTGCTGGTTCCTGTTCGTCTCCTACATCGTCATCCATACCGTCGATGTCTTCGGAGCCGAAGTCAAGCATGTCGGTTAAATCGTCGACAGTGGCTACAAAGTGGGTGGTGGGTGGGCTTTGAATTTCTTCATCGTCCGCATCCCATCCTCGCTGACCGTAATCCGGCCGGGGCTCTCCTGATAAAGAGAGAGACTTAAGAGAATTCAGGATAACGCCAAAAGGCGAGTGCTGAAAGATGTCTGCGGCGGTGAACTCCATTATCGGCGCCCAATCGGATTCGATTGGCAGGGGCGCGGGGGGTTCGGAGTCCGGGGAGGAGTCCGGATCCTTGGAGTCACGGGTCATGCAGAGTGCGGGGCTAGCGTTCGGCTCGATCGCCTTTGAGATCGCAGCCCCCGAGGTGACGTCCAACCGTTCGTCCTCGATTGGTGCAATAGGCTCCGAGTTAGGGGTTGGAACCGATGCGTGTGCGGCCTCCAGGACACTGTCCGGAGGCAGAGCTATATCATGCCCCTCGAGATAGTGTGGCGCGCTTGGCCGTGGCTCGAACCCGTCGAAGATCAAGTCTCCGCGGATGTCAGTCGTGTAGTTTAAGCTTCCAAACCTGACTTGACGGCCAGGGGCGTAGCTTTCGATCTGCTCCAGGTGGCCGAGCGAATTGGCCCGCAGAGCGAAGCCGCCGAAGACGAAGATCTGTCCGGGAAGAAAGGTCTCACTCTGGACTGCATCGTTGTTGATGATCAAAGGAGCCATCGGGCCTAAGGGCGACGACACAGAGGAACTCTCAATGAAAGCACCAATGTCGGTGTCAAAACCGGCGTATCTCGGGTAGGGGTCCCGAACTGTGTGTCCAGGCCGGATGGTAACAGGAGGCAGGGAACACGATATTTTACCCAGGTTCGGGCCCTCTCGATGGAGGTAAAACCCTACGTCCTGCTTGATTAATATTGATGATATGGGTAGTACAAGAGTAGATCTACCACGAGATCAAGGAGGCTAAACCCTAGAAGCTAGCCTATGGTATGATTGTGTATATGGAGTTGATTGCCTACGGACTACAACCCTCCGGTTTATATAGACACCGGATAGGGTTAGGGTTACATAGAGCCGGTTACAATGGTAGGAGATCTTGAATATCCGCATCGCCAAGCTTGCCTTCCACGCCAAGGAAAGTCCCATCCGGACATGGGACGTAGTCTTCAATCTTGTATCTTCATAGTCCTGGAGTCCGGCTGAAGGTATAGTCCGGCTACCCGAACACCCCCTAATCCAGGACTCCCTCAGGCACCAAGAATGGTAATGGCAATGGAGGAAGCAACGGCCAGAACTGCACCAACCCCTCAACCCCAGCCAAGAAGGACTTGAGCCAAGTCACTTGCTTTAAGTGTTCGAAGACAGGACATTATGCTAATGAATGTCCTGAAGGCCAAAATGGCAATGGAAGTTCTGGGAAGAAGCCGAACCCTTTCAACAGGGGACAGGTGAACCACGTTAGCTTGGAGGAGGTTGAAGCTCAGCCCGATGCAGTAATAGGTAAGTTTTTGGTTAAGTCATTTACTGCACTCGTTCTTTTTGATACTAGTGCATCGCATTCATACATCTCAAGGGGATTTGTGGATAAGTATAACCTACCAACCCAAGCCCTTAGGTCACCCATGTTAATAACCTCGCCCGGAGCAGAGTATGTGGCTAGTCTATGGTGTGATCGGTTACCATTAAGGATTGGTAACTATGTTTTTCCCTCAGACCTAATAGTATTGGAATCTCAAGGATTGGATGTGATATTAGGTATGGATTGGTTATCAAAGTATGAAGGGAATATTGAATGTGCTAGTAAGTCAATTTTGCTTACCACCCCAGAAGGGAGAAGGATCAAGTATGTATCCCGACATGTGCCAAAGAGGACTCAAGTAAATTTCTTAACAGGAGTTGTGCAGGAGGAAGTACCAGGGGTAAGGGATTTTCCTGATGTATTTCCAGAGGAGTTGCCAGGCATGCCACCAGATAGAGATATTGAGTTTTTGATTAAGCTATTGCCAGGCATAGGGCCAATATCAAAGAGACCATATAGGATGCCAGCGAAGGATTTGGTGGAAATTAAGAAGCAGATTAAGGAGTTACTGGATAAGGGATATATTCGCCCAAGTTCTTCACCTTGGGGATCGCCAGTACTTCTAGTGGAGAAGAAGGATGGATCGTTACGGATGGTTGTTGATTATCGAGGATTGAATGAAGTAACGATCAAGAACAAGTACCCACTACCAATGATCAATGATCTGTTTGATCGATTGCAAGGAGCTAAGGTATTTTCCAAGATCGATCTGCGATCAGGATACCACCAGTTGAAGATTCGAGAACAGGATATACCTAAGACAGCTTTTACCACCAGGTATGGGTTGTATGAGTATACCGTTATGTCATTTGGTCTGACTAACGCACCTGCCTATTTTATGAACATGATGAACAAAGTGTTTATGGAGTTTTTGGATAAGTTTGTCGTAGTGTTCATTGACGATATCCTGGTTTATTTGAAGAATGAAGAGGAGCATAAGGAGCATTTGCGTTTGGTACTTGGAAAGCTCGGAGAACATCAATTATATGCCAAGTTCAGCAAATGTGAGTTTTGGTTGAAGGAAGTAGGATTCCACGGACACGTTATATCAGGAGAAGGTATAGCAGTAGATCCCGCTAAAGTTGAAACCGTGACCAAGTGGGAAGCCCCAACAACAGTTGGAGAGACCCGGAGTTTTCTTGGACTCGCAAGATACTACCGGAGATTTATTGAGAATTTCTCAAAGATTGCGAAGCCTATGACGGAGTTATTGAAGAAAGATACCAAGTTCATATGGACGGAGGAATGTGAGGCTAGTTTCCAGGAGTTGAAGAAACATTTGGTTACCTCACCAGTGTTGATTTTGCCAAACCAGACCAAGGATTATGAGGTGTATTGCGACGCTTCACGTCGAGGACTTGGAGCAGTGCTTATGCAGGAAGGGAGAGTTGTTTCATATGCCTCAAGACAACTGAAGCCTCATGAGTTGAATTATGCCACGCATGATTTGGAGTTAGCAGCTGTAGTGCATGCATTGAAAACATGGAGACATTTTCTCATTGGAAATCATTGTGAGGTGTACACGGATCATAAGAGTTTGAAGTACATTTTCACACAGAAGGAGTTGAACCTCAGACAAAGGAGATGGTTGGAGCTTATCAAGGATTATGATATGAAATTGCATTATCATCCTGGAAAGGCTAATGTAGTAGCTGACGCATTAAGCCGTAAGAGCCATGTCAATACGTTAATGACGGGAGAAATACCCAAGGAGTTAGCAGAAAATCTTCGTGAACTATGTTTGGAAATAGTTCCGAGAGGCTACGTAGCAGCATTGGAGATTCAGTGAACATTGATAGATAGAATCAGGGAAGCCCAGAAAGCTGACAAAGAGATTGCCACTTTAAAGGAGAAACTGCGTAAAGGAAAAGCTAAAGGATTTCGTGAGGATGAGCACGATACCCTATGGTTTGAAGACCGCGTTTACGTGCCCAATTGTGACGCCCCCGATTTAATCGTACACTAATCATACACGCAAACGTGTACGATCAAGATCAGGGACTCACGGGAAGATATCACAACACAACTCTACAAATAAAATAAGTCATACAAGCATCATATTACAAGCCAGGGGCCTCGAAGGCTAGAATACAAGGGCTCGATCATAGACGAGTCAGCGGAAGCAACCATATCTGAGTACAGACATAAGTTAAACAAGTCTGCCTTAAGAAGGCTAGCACAAACTGGGATACAGATCGAAAGAGGCGCAGGCCTCCTGCCTGGGATCCTCCTAAACTACTCATAGTCGTCGTCAGCGGGCAGCACGTAGTAGTAGGCACCTCCGGTGTAGTAGGAGTCGTCGTCGACGGTGGCGTCTGGCTCCTGGGCTCCAACATCTGGTTGCGACAACCAGGTAGAAGGAATAGAGGGAAAAGAAGGAGAAAGCAACCATGAGTACTCATCCAAAGTACTCGCAAGCAAGGAGCTACACTACATATGTATGCATTGGTATCAACTGGAATAAGGCTATTATAAGTGGACTGAACTGCAGAAAGCCGGAATAAGAGGGGGATAGCTAGTCCTTTCAAAGACTACGCTTCTGGCAGCCTCCGTCTTGCAGCATGTAGGAGAGAGTAGACTGAAGTCCTCCAAGTAGCATCGCATAGCATAATCCTAACCGATGATCCTCCCCTCGTCGCCCTGTGAGAGAGCGATCACCGGTTGTATCTAGTACTTGGAAGGGTGTGTTTTATTAAGTATCCAGTTCTAGTTGTCATAAGGTCAAGGTACAACTCCGGGTCGTCCTTTTACCAAGGGACACGGCTATTCGAATAGATAAACTTCCCTGCAGGGGTGCACCACATACCCCAACACGCTCGATCCCATTTGGCCGGACACACTTTTCTGGGTCATGCCCGGCCTCGGAAGATCAACACGTCGCAGCCCTACCTAGGCACAACAGAGAGGTCAGCACGCCGGTCTAAATCCTATGGCGCAGGGGTCTGGGCCCATCGCCCTTTGCACACCTGCACGTTGCGTACGCGACCGGAAGCAGACCTAGCCTAGTGGCTTTCCAGTCCAATCCGGCGCGCGCCACTCACTCGCTGACGTCACGAAGGCTTTGGCTGATACCACGACATCGGGATACCCATAACTACTCCCGCGTAGATGGTTAGTGCGTATAGACCAAATGGCCAGACTCAGATCAAATACCCAGATCTCGTTAAGCGTGTTAAGTATCCGCGAACGCCGATCAGGGCCAGGCCCACCTCTCTCCTAGGTGGTCTGAACCTGCCCTGTCGCTCCGCCACAAAGTAACAGTCGGGGGCCATCGGGAACCCAGGCCCACCTCTACCGGGATGGAGCCACCTGCCCCTTCAGCCCCCAACTCCGAGCAGTACCATAGGTAATGTAACTGTGTAAAGTATATAGCATATGCCCGTGATCACCTCCCGAAGTGATCACGGCCCAGTAGTATAGCATGGCAAACGGACAAGAGTGTAGGGCCACTGATGGAACACTAGCATCCTGTACTAAGCAGTAGGGTAGTAGGTAAAGGTAACAACAGTAGTAGCAAGGACAGGCTATGCAGCAGTATAGGATTTACGGAAAGCAGTAACATGCTACACTACTCTAATGCAAGCAGTATAGAGAAGAGTAGGCGATATCTGGTGATCAAAGGGGGGGGGCTTGCCTAGTTGCTCTGGCAAGAGAGAGGGGTCGTCAACTCCGTAGTCGTACTGGGTAGCGGCGGCGTCGGTCTCGGTGTCTATCGAGAGAAGAGGGGGGAGAAACAATAAATATTTAAGCAAGCATATGCATAGTGATGCATGACATGACAAGTAACGGCGTTAGAGGTGCCCTAACGCGGTAGTAGGTGATACCGGTGAAGGGGGGTGACATCCGGGAAAGTATCCCCGGTGTTTTGCGTTTTCGGGCAGAGGACCAGAGGGGGAAAGTTGCGAGTTCGATAGGTTAGGGAGGTGTGGCGGACGAACGGGTTGCGTATCCGGAATCGTCTCGTCGTTCTGAGCAACTTTCATGTAGAAAGTATTTTCATCTGAGCTACGGTTTATTTTATATTAATTTTAAAAGATTTAAATCATTTTCAAGATTTATTTAATTATTTTAATACAACATTATCCAAAACAGTGTTTGCTGACGTCATCATGACATCAGCAATTGACCAGGTCAACCTGACATGTGGGTCCCGCTCGTCATTGACTGTTTAGTCTAATTAGGGTTTAAATAAACTAACTAGTTAATTAGATTAATTAAACAGGATTAATTAACTTAAATAATTAATTAATTAATTTAATTATTAATAAATTAATTAATTATTTTTTTATTTTTTTTATTTATTATTTTTTAAAATTCTTTTTTTTTCGTTCTGGGGCGGGCCCCGTTTGTCATATGCCCTAGGGGCTTAACGGGGCGGGCGTGCGCAAACGGGCGCTGCAGGCAGAGGAGCACCGCCGACACTAACGGGCGGAGCCGGGATGAGGCGAGGCGCGTGCGCGCGCGTGAGTTTGCCGGACATGGCCGGAGCCAAGTGGCGCGGCGGAAGGTGCTCCGGGGCGCCGGCGTGTGGCTCTGGCGGGCTGCGGTCCGGCCAGAGCAAGGGGGGGCGTGGCTGGGCGAGACAGCGCGGGCTGCTCGCGGGCGGCAGACGGCGGCAGCAGGCAGCGCGGGGCTGCGGTGGGGCGGTGAGCGGGCGTAGGTGCGCGGGGAGGTAACGACGGTGGTGGTCGTAGACCATGGCGGGCAGGGAGTCGCAGCAGGGCGCGGTAAGCACGGGGGGAGGAGGAGAGGCCGAGGGCCTCACCGGGGTTGTAGGGCACGGGGCAATGGGCGTGGGGAGGACGGGGACGACGTTTCGGCGCGGCAGTCCGGCGAGGTGGTGATGAGGATGCGCGGCGCTTGGCGATCCGGCGACGGGTGTGGGGAAGACGACGTCGGGCAGCGCGGGAGGCGAGGCGTGGTCGTCGGGGCGCCGGCATCGGGTGGCGGCGACGTCGGTGCTGCCTCCCCTCGATCCAGAAGGGATCGATCAGAGTTGGGGCGGGAGAGAGGTGGTGGAGGTCGAGGACGGCCGGTGAGGAGGGAAGGTCCTGCGAGGGGCGGCGTTGTCGGGCCCGATCCAGATTGGATCGGGGGAGGAGACGAGGGAGCGAGAGGGGGAGATCGGGGATGGGGGAGTGGGGAATGTGGGGACTGGGCAGGTTAGGGTTTCGGTCAGCGTGGGGTGGCCTATAGGCCAGGGGGGTGAAGGGGCCGCGTGGGTCGGCCTGGTGGGCCGGCCGGTGCGGAGGCCAGCTGGGCCGCTCGGCCCAGCGTGGGGGGGTGTTTCTTTTTTTGTTTTTTTGTTTTTTGACCTTTTCCTTTTATCTATTTTCCTGTTTTTTTAGTTTTACTTTATATGCAGTTTTATAATATATCAACTCAGCCCCTAAATTAGCATTTTTAGTTAGGCTACTGTCATAATTAATTTGGCACTAAATAAATTAGTTTTACATTTGTTTATTATTCAAAAGTATTTAATAATTGTTTTAGCCCCTGTTTTTATTTAGTTTAGGCACTTAAACATTTTGAAAAAGGTTGGTTCCAACACCCAAAATAAGTTACGGATTATTTGCCACATGATGATCATTTTAGTTTTCATGTTTGAGAAGTTTAGAATTTCACTTATTATTTGAATTTGAATTTTGAACGGGATTTGAAGCATCGCAAGATTAACAACAGTAATCATGGTGACGTGGCAACATTAGCGGAGGGTTACTGTAGCGTAACTATCCGGGCGTCACAATTCTCCTCCACTACAAGAAATCTCGTCCCGAGATTTAAGAGAGGGACTAGGGGTAAGGTCTAGTAACAAAATTCTAACGAATCTTCTCGGTCTTGATTGCTCTTCTCGAAGAGGTAGATCCACTACGTTGATGTCTTCATTTCTCTGCTTCAGGTCATCATGATGAAATTGTCGTCCTTCCTTCCGAACCTTCACCGTACTCACGAATAGGTAAGGGGCAGCTCGGCTACGACAGAGTGCTTATGAGGGAAACAATCTGGGGTTAACCCATGAATGAGCATAAGATTATCTCTCGAGTTGAACATATAAAATACATCAAGAGTAAGGTACGAAGGTACAATAAGAGGTTCCAAGCAGATAGATAGTTGCTCGATGCCTGTTACAGGGCGTGAAAGCGGTTCAAAGCAATCGGGAATAAGTATTGCATCTCATACCAGAATAGATCAATAGGCAGGTGGCTCGCAAATTACATACGAAGTCAAGTTCTAGGAATAACTTTGGCAACAGGGTGTATAGGAGAGTCAGGTTTCGATCCCGGGACCTGTGGGTTATGGGCCCCCATGTGGGTTAAAAGTAGGAAGGGCGGTGACATCTTGCACGATCATGTAAGCAAGGCATGTCAGAGGATTGCCTATCATTTATGTCGGCAACAACATCGGTACCAAGGGCGAGGAATGAAGAGAACCATTTTCCCGCTCGTCGAAATGAGGCGGACCAATAGGCAAAGTCCTCGTCCATCGGTGGTTACCGGAATGTCAACAACAATAGTAACAGGGTCTTACTGGCAGAGTCGTACGCTGAGGTGCTTATAAAAGCAGTGACGTATTACTGCTTAGATCATATAAACCTCAAGAAGGCTAAACAGAACAATGGAAAGGAAAATGTGATTATTAGGTTAAACAGATCAATGGGAAGGAAAATGTGTTTAAACACATATTTCAGGGGTATATCCTTCCCAAGGACAAGCAAAGCATGATATCCTTGACAGGATATAATGTAGAAAACCCTTTTAGGTAAGCGGGGAGAAATTTCATGACATTACCCATACAACGGTTTTTGGGGTAATTAATTTTTTTTGCATTTTGCCTCAAATGTTATTATTGATGATCGGAGTACCACAGACATGCTTCGAGATAGCATTGACATGGTCCACAGGTGAAAATCAGACTTTGGAAACAAAAAGGATCCATTAGGAATAACTTGTAGAATAAGTCTTACAGTTTCCTCATGGAAGAATGGATAGCATTGCTAAAAGGGAACTATAACAATAGGGCCTCCGGCCAGGTGGGCTAGGTATGATACCACCTTACCGGGTCATCTAAAGACCAACGTTATAACTCTTGGAAATATGTTCCAACCATCATATCTGACTGAGATTCAGATTTGATTGGTGTCAGGATACCTCAGACTCGGGATGCCTGAGAAGAAAAGGTGCAACACAATTTGACGAGATGACATTGTGAGATTCTCAGAAGTGATCTATGTAAGTGAGCTCTGAAACAAGAGGTCATCAGTAAACCAAGGAGAGGATGAGGAGGTGGCTGATAGGCTCAGCAACAAATCATCGAGATTTCCAAAGGATTGATTTCCACAATTATGTGAACAAGGAAATATCATTTGTCAGATCAAATGTCATAATGATGTATGCTCGAGGGAAACATACACAACTGAACAACGATAGAAGGGTGCACCCAGGAATCTGGACTAGGTAGCACGATCAATGTTTGAATGATGATTCAATAATCAATAGACTTAGAATGAAACTTTAGACCAATAACTTCAAGCAATCGGGTTGCTAGAAGTTTAGAATTTACACATCACAGACCATTTATCGGTATTCCGGTTAGAAACAACACAGAGACCAAGAAATGAACGCAAAAGGCGAGAGATATTACTATATCAAGAATTCTCAAGAGGTGGTAAAATTACCTCGACATTCTTCACATAAAAGGTGGTAACATTCCAAGGTAAAGAAGAACAAATGCTGGATAGCAAGGATCTCAAGGTATAACACAAAACACGAATAAGTTTGTGTTGAACGGAAGGCAATAAAGTGGTCGGTGATAATACAAACCATTGAGGGGAGAGGATGGTATTTCTCATCAAGAATTCGATATATATCTTGGAAGAGCTCAGGATGTTGATGATGACCACGACACATTTGTCGAGAAATTTCATGAAGATGTAATCGGTTGGCGATGACATCAAGTCAAATGATGATGCAGCGAAAGTCAAATAATACCTGAAGAAGAACTCATAAGAAGTTATGTAGTTCCGTGATAATCTCGAGATACCAGAGGGGGGTAATACTCGATGACAGGTCAAAGTAGAGGTTGGCCTGGGGTATTGCTCTACAAAAGACAAGCGCTTAAACTTGCACGCGAAATGGTATTTAAAGGAGAACATGGTCGGAACCAAGATTGCAAAAGGTCAGATCCCAGATATAAGATGAACTTATACCAAAGGAATAATTTAATTTAAGAGAAGCTTTAACGATAAGATCTACATCGTGTCCATGGGCATGAACACAAGTTCAAGGTCGACTCCCACTTCTCCAACGCATAACCTTTCATTCACTTCTCACTTTCGAAGAAGTTGTAGTGTTGAAATTTTATCTGGAGAAGCACCAGAAAAGTATGACTCGTGAAAACTTTCGGGCTCACATGGTTTTAGAGAAGGTATAGGTTCAACCCATCGGGGCATCTTGGGAACTTATACCACAAGATTCAATGGTAAATAACACAAGCTCGATAGTAGAGCATGGGTGACAAAACGAGAGGATACAATTTACCAAAGGCATTATGTATCCAAGGGAAGGCTCACAAGGTTATTGAATATGAAGGACGTTGTTGGATAACACACGACAAAAGGGTCTGGTGGTCCACAAGGGATCTGATGTGAGCATCGGTACCCAACCAGAGGAAGAAAGAATGCAAGGAGATCAGATTATAGAAACAACTGACTAATTCAAAGCTCAAATGTAAAGGAATTATGATTTCTCACCCAGGGACCAGAAGCAAACGCTCTGATTAAGAATGGATAAGTTGAATAGACTTAGGGGTACATTCGACGACAACTTGATTGGTCGAGATCCAACTCATGTTTAAAATGACGTCTGAGCCAAAAGGACAATTTTCAGGGAATAACTGATGATTGCATGCATTCACAACATATCGAATCAAGTGATCAAAATGATAGTGACAAAGGATGCCAATAGAGATTACTAGAAGTATGGAATTAACCATAATGCAAGTAAGCAAGAATTTCAAGAGCAAAAGGCTCCTGAGGATTTTTGGAAGATCGAATGGTATTTCGATGACCATTGTGAAACACATGAGCAACTGGGGGATGAGCGGATACTCGATAAGTGCGAGAATTATCCGTAGGGGTATTCAGGTGACAAAGAACAGCAAGACAGTAAGCTCAAAGGATTATCGAAACAACGACGAGTATTTCGGGGTATCTTGTAATAACAATACCAACTGGGAATAAAAGTAAGAACGACAGGTGTAAGTATTTATCCATAGGGATTTTTCGGTGGTAGGGAATTCCAAAAGCAATGGCACAAAGTTTCGGGAGAACATCGGAGAGTATTATCAGAATCTTCTGTTGAAGCAGTCGATCATCTGTAATGAAGGGCTCTCCGGGAGAAAGTGATAACGTGATCCTAATGTTAGATTTATCAAAATTCATTTAACCCGAATAGAAGAGAGTTCAGAGTCCCATAGTAAGGATCGAGGAGTAAAAGATCCTAATACCACCCAGATGGCGACGTGGGCCCGTAAGGCACACAGCCATGTTAGTAAAAGTTTTAGTAATGTCTAGACTCAACTTCGGCCAAGGAGTGTGGAAGGGGGATTTCCTACAGGCAGTTGGCTCTGATACCAACTTGTGACGCCCCCGATTTAATCGTACACTAATCATACACGCAAACGTGTACGATCAAGATCAGGGACTCACGGGAAGATATCACAACACAACTCTACAAATAAAATAAGTCATACAAGCATCATATTACAAGCCAGGGGCCTCGAAGGCTAGAATACAAGAGCTCGATCATAGACGAGTCAGCGGAAGCAACCATATTTGAGTACAGACATAAGTTAAACAAGTCTGCCTTAAGAAGGCTAGCACAAACTGGGATACAGATCGAAAGAGGCGCAGGCCTCCTGCCTGGGATCCTCCTAAACTACTCCTGGTCGTCGTCAGCGGGCAGCACGTAGTAGTAGGCACCTCCGGTGTAGTAGGAGTCGTCATCGACGGTGGCGTCTGGCTCCTGGGCTCCAACATCTGGTTGCGACAACCAGGTAGAAGGAATAGAGGGAAAAGAAGGAGAAAGCAACCGTGAGTACTCATCCAAAGTACTCGCAAGCAAGGAGCTACACTACATATGTATGCATTGGTATCAACTGGAATAAGGCTATTATAAGTGGATTGAACTGTAGAAAGCCGGAATAAGAGGGGGATAGCTAGTCCTTTTGAAGACTACGCCTCTAGCAGCCTCCATCTTGCAGCATGTAGGAGAGAGTAGACTGAAGTCCTCCAAGTAGCATCGCATAGCATAATCCTAACCGATGATCCTCCCCTCGTCGCCCTGTGAGAGAGCGATCACCGGTTGTATCTGGTACTTGGAAGGGTGTGTTTTATTAAGTATCCGGTTCTAGTTGTCATAAGGTCAAGGTACAACTCCGGGTCGTCCTTTTACCGAGGGACACGGCTATTCGACTAGATAAACTTCCCTGCAGGGGTGCACCACATACCCCAACACGCTCGATCCCATTTGGCCGGACACACTTTTCTGGGTCATGCCCGGCCTCGAAAGATCAACATGTCGCAGCCCTACCTAGGCACAACAGAGAGGTCAGCACGCCGGTCTAAATCCTGTGGCGCAGGGGTCTGGGCCCATCGCCCTTTGCACACCTGCACGTTGCGTACGCGGCCGGAAGCAGACCTAGCCTAGTGGCTTTCCAGTCCAATCCGGCGCGCGCCACTCAGTCGCTGACGTCACGAAGGCTTCGGCTGATACTACGACGCCGGGATACCCATAACTACTCCCGCGTAGATGGTTAGTGCGTATAGACCAAATGGCCAGACTCAGATCAAATACCCAGATCTCGTTAAGCGTGTTAAGTATCCGCGAACGCCGATCAGGGCCAGGCCCACCTCTCTCCTAGGTGGTCTGAACCTGCCCTGTCGCTCCGCCACAAAGTAACAGTCGGGGGCCATCGGGAACCCAGGCCCACCTCTACCGGGATGGAGCCACCTGCCCCTTCAGCCCCCAACTCCGAGCAGTACCACAGGTAATGTAACTGTGTAAAGTATATAGCATATGCCCGTGATCACCTCCCGAAGTGATCACGGCCCAGTAGTATAGCATGGCAGACAGACAAGAGTGTAGGGCCACTGATGGAACACTAGCATCCTATACTAAGCAGTAGGATAGTAGGTAAAGGTAACAACAGTAGTAGCAAGGACAGGCTATGCAGCAGTATAGGATTTACGGAAAGCAGTAACATGCTACACTACTCTAATGCAAGCAGTATAGAGAAGAGTAGGCGATATCTGGTGATCAAAGGGGGGGCTTGCCTAGTTGCTCTGGCAAGAGAGAGGGGTCGTCAACTCCGTAGTCGTACTGGGTAGCAGCGGCGTCGGTCTCGGTGTCTATCGAGAGAAGAGGGGGGAGAAACAATAAATATTTAAGCAAGCATATGCATAGTGATGCATGACATGACAAGTAATGGCGTTAGAGGTGCCCTAACGCGGTAGTAGGTGATACCGGTGAAGGGGGTGACATCCGGGAAAGTATCCCCGGTGTTTTGCGTTTTCGGGCAGAGGACCGGAGGGGGAAAGTTGCGAGTTCGATAGGTTAGGGAGGTGTGGCGGACGAACGGGTTGCGTATCCGGAATCGTCTCGTCGTTCTGAGCAACTTTCATGTAGAAAGTATTTTCATCTGAGCTACGGTTTATTTTATATTAATTTTAAAAGATTTAAATCATTTTCAAGATTTATTTAATTATTTTAATACAACATTATCCAAAACAGTGTTTGCTGACGTCATCATGATGTCAGCAATTGACCAGGTCAACCTGACGTGTGGGTCCCGCTCGTCATTGACTGTTTAGTCTAATTAGGATTTAAATAAACTAACTAGTTAATTAGATTAATTAAACATGATTAATTAACTTAAATAATTAATTAATTAATTTAATTATTAATTAATTATTTTTTTATTTTTTTATTTATTATTTTTTTAAATTCTTTTTTTTTCGTTCTGGGGCGGGCCCCGTTTGTCATAGGCCCTAGGGGCTTAACGGGGCGGGCGTGCGCAAACGGGCGTTGCAGGCAGAGGAGCGCCGCCGACGCTATCGGGCGGAGCCGGGATGAGGCGAGGCGTGTGCGCGCGCGTGAGGTTGCCGGACATGGCCGGAGCCAAGTGGCGCGGCGGAAGGTGCTCCGGGGCGCCGGCGTGTGGCTCTGGCGGGCTGTGGTCCGGCCAGAGCGAGGGGGGCGTGGCTGGGCGAGACAGCGCGGGCTGCTCGCGGGCGGCAGACGGCGGCAGCAGGCAGCGTGGGGCGGCGGTGGGGCGGTGAGCGGGCGTAGGTGCGTGGGGAGGTAACGACGGTGGTGGTCGTAGACCATGGCGGGCAGGGAGTCGCGGCAGGGCGCGGTAAGCACGGGGGGAGGAGGAGAGGCCGAGGGCCTCACCGGGGTTGTAGGGCACAGGGCAATGGGCGTGGGGAGGACGGGGACGACGTTTTGGCGCGGCAGTCCGGCGAGGTGGTGATGAGGATGCGCGGCGCTTGGCGATCCGGCGAGGGCGCGGGGAAGACGACGTCGGGCAGCGCGGGAGGCGAGGCGTGGTCGTCGGGGCGCCGGCATCGGGTGGCGGCGACGTCGGTGCTGCCTCCCCTCGATCCAGAAGGGATCGATCAGAGTTGGGGCGGGAGAGAGGTGGTGGAGGTCGAGGACGGCCGGTGAGGAGGGAAGGTCCTGCGAGGGGCGGCGTTGTCAGGCCCGATCCAGATTGGATCGGGGGAGGAGACGAGGGAGCGAGAGGGGGGAGATCGGGGGTGGGGGAGTGGGGAACGTGGGGACTGGGCAGGTTAGGGTTTCGGTCAGGGTGGGGTGGCCTATAGGCCAGGGGGGGTGACGGGGCCGCGTGGGTCGGCCTGGTGGGCCGGCCGGTGCGGAGGCCAGCTGGGCCGCTTGGCCCAGCGTGGGGGGGGGGGGGTGTTTCTTTTTTTTGTTTTTTACCTTTTCCTTTTATCTATTTTCCTGTTTTTTTAGTTTTACTTTATATGCAGTTTTATAATATATCAACTTAGTCCCTAAATTAGCATTTTTAGTTAGGCTATTGTCATAATTAATTTGGCACTAAATAAATTAGTTTTACATTTGTTTATTATTCGAAAGTATTTAATAATTGTTTTAGCCCCTGTTTTTATTTAATTTAGGCACTTAAACATTTTGAAAAAGGTTGGTTCCAACACCCAAAATAAGTTACGGATTATTTGCCACATGATGATCATTTTAGTTTTCATGTTTGAGAAGTTTAGAATTTCACTTATTATTTGAATTTGAATTTTGAACGGGATTTGAAGCATCGCAAGATTAACAACAGTAATCATGGTGACGTGGCAACATTAGGGGAGGGTTACTGTAGCGTAACTATCCGGGCGTCACACCAATGACCCGGAGATCAGGAAGTTGATTTTGCAAGAGGCACACGATTCACCGTATTCAATTCACCCAGAAAATACCAAGATGTATCTGGATTTGAAGGATATTTTCTGGTGGACCGGAATGAAGAACGATATAGCGGAGTATGTAGCAGTTTGTGATGTATGTCAGAGAGTAAAGGCAGAGCATCAGAAGCCAGCAGGATTGTTACAACCATTGCCGATACCCGAATGGAAGTGGGATAAGCTAGGCATGGATTTTATCACGGGATTGCCCAGGACTCGTTCAGGCTATGACTCGATTTGGGTTGTAGTCGATCGATTGACGAAAGTAGCTCATTTCATCCCAGTAAAGACCACTTACACCAGTGCTAAGTTGGCAAAGATATACATGACCAGGATCGTATGTTTGCATGGAGTTCTAAGGAGGATCGTATCAGATAGAGGAACCCACTTTACCTCAAAGTTCTGGAAGCAGTTGCACGAAACTTTGGGTACCAGGCTAGAATTCAGTATAGCTTTTCATGCACAGACAGATGGACAGACTGAGAGAGTCAATCAGATTTTGGAGGATATGCTGAGAGCTTGTGCGCTAGATTACGGATCTAGTTGGGACGATAATTTGCCATATGCAGAGTTCTCTTACAACAACAGTTACCAAACCAGTTTAAAGATGGCCCCTTTTGAAGCCTTGTACGGAAGGAGGTGCAGGACACCATTGACATGGGACAAAGTTGGAGACCGCCAGTTGTTTGGACCTGACTTGATTAAAGAGTCTGAACAGAAGGTGAAGTTGATTTGCGATAGGCTCAAAGTAGCCCAGTCCAGACAGAAAAAGTTATGCAGATTCTAAACGCAAGGAGACAGTTTACGAAGTCGGAGATAGAGCTTATCTTCGAGTATCTCCACTTCGAGGAACAAAGCGTTTTGGAGTTAAAGGGAAGTTAGCGCCACGATTTGTAGGACCATATCGAGTTTTGGAGCGTATGGGAGAAGTGGCCTACAAGTTGGAATTGCCCGAAGGATTGTCAGGAGTGCATGATGTGTTCCACGTTTCCCAGTTGAAGAAATGTCACACGGAGATGGCTGACATACCGTTGAGAGACACAGTGCCTTTGGAAACTATACAGTTGGATAATGATTTGACCTACGAGGAGAAACCAATTAAGATCCTCGAGTTTGCCAGCCGAGTTACCCGCAGCAAGGTTATCAAGTTTTGCAAAGTTCAGTGGAGCCACCACACAGAGGATGAAGCCACCTGGGAGCGAGAGGAAGATTTGCTCAAGGACCACCCTCACCTATTTTCTAGCCAACCCGAATCTCTAGGCGAGATTCATCTTAAGGGGGGTAGGTTTGTAATATCCCGAATTTTCAATTTGAAATGTTATACATTAGATCATCATGCATATCATATTTTATTTTGCATTTTGGTTGATCCTAGAAAATTCTACGCAACTCAAGGACCCACGGAGAGAGTCGGGGATTTCGTTATTTTCATATTTGAGTTTTCTCAAATTTTGAGAATAGGATCATTTGATTTTATTTATTTTATCATCAATTATTTCTATTACAAAAATATGAGGGAGGGAATAAAATGACTTTCCCAAAATAAAAAAATATTGAGGATTTAATAATAAAATCAAATAAGATTTTATTTCGGAGTTTTTTGTTATTTTATTTGAATTTAGGAAAAAAGTGTGTTTTTCAAAATTGCATTTAGGTTCCAAATAAATGTTCACCTTGTGCGGCTTGATTTTAGAAGCAAGCCGTGAAAATTTATTTCGGAATTTTGGAGTCCGTTTAGTATTTCTTTTTATTTTTCTTCCGAGCAGAATAATTAAAAAAAACGAACCGACTTCGGGCCGTACCCGAGCAGGACACCGCCCGGGGGCAGCCTTTAAATAGCGCCGCCTCATCCCATCAGCCCCGCCTCGATCCGCGCGCGCCGCCGGAGCCGCCGCCACCGACGATCCCGCCGCCCGAGGTTCGTCGCGCCTCGTTTTCCGTGCTGAAAAAAAGAAAAAAAAGAGAAAAAAATATATTCGGCGTTCGTCGTTTTCCTTTTTCTCGAATTAAATCCGCGATTTTTCTGATCGCGGTTCCTGATCCGATTTTTGTTTTAGTTTATTTTTTCGCTGTTTATCGGAATCAGGCGATTCAAGCGCCTGGAGTTTCGTCTCGAAACCCTCCATTCGTTTAACCAACTTAAACAAGTTTTTGCTACTGTAAAATTTGCCCTAGATCCAGATTACTAGAACGAAGTTGTTTTCTTTCGCCGTTTGACTTTTCGTTGCTTCGTTCGATTTGATTCTTTTTGCCAACCGGAGTTCTTAAGTTGAACCTTCTGGTTAGATCTCTTATTTGAGTTTACCTGTGCATTAGATGAGTATTTATTGTATGCTTGTTTGTTTGTCTGCGATAGAATACCCGGAGTGCGCCGCCTGTTACTTCGAATCGTTAGGTTTCGCGAATCATCAGCAAGGCAAGTAACACTTTGATCATACCTTTCTACTACCCAGTTTTATTGCATTAGATCAATCCTCGCACATTGCATGATTAGGATCTAATTAAATTGTGGGATGGGAAGTAGATGAGGTAGTACCTATTACCTATTATTATCAAACCTTTGGGAGTTACTTCTACGTTTGCTTATTATGCCATGCTATGCTAGTAGACGTGGATTGGGTGAGTGAAATCCATGACAGATGTGAGATTGTTAATTAATGGTTTATCTAAGGTGGCAACTTAAACACACATCTGCGTGGATTGAGGCACCTGGGTATTCCAGGACTTGCCTGTTTTCTTTTGGACCGCCACCCAGGCTCAAAGGGATCATGAGACTATTCGTACTAGAAACTTCCGTGTGCAGCCACAAGCTATTATGGGCTCTAGCATAGTTGACTAAGTCGTGCGAACTCTTGTAGTGGTAGACTAGCAGATGTAGGGGATGTAGGTGATACGGTCTACCCATCGTAAGGTGCTAGCGCTTCTGAAAGACTATGTCTCGGTCATCTGTTTTCTCAAACACCATGTAGTGCGAAAAACCAAATGGAGGCGATCGAATCTTGTGGGGAAAAGTGCGCAAACCTCTGCAGAGTGTAATAAACTAATCATGGTTAGCCGTGTCCCCGGTTATGGACATCTTGAGTATCTAGTACTTGGATTTTCATGTGAATCTCAACATGTTACTCTAAATTAATTTTGTTGAGTTATGTTTAATGATGATGCTTAATTGGGATTGAGAATGCTGTCAACCATTCTCAATGTTTAACAATTACCATGATAGTTAAATAAAATTATTCCTTTGAAGTAGGAAAAAATTGGCTTTACGCAAAATTATAACCATAGAGCTTTCCACCAGCCAAATATGCATATAGTATAGCAGTTTCATTCCATTACTCTTTATGTGTTACCTTGCCAGCATATTCCATGTGCTGACCCGTTTCGGGCTGCAACGTTAATGTTGTAGACTTTTCAGACGACGATTAAGAAGTTTTTAGGTCGTGGTTCTATACTCAGTGATGCCGTTGGAGTTGATGGACTCACTTATCTTCCAAGCCTTCCGCTGTTATCGTTATTAGATGACCTTAAGCCATATTTATTGTAATAAGTTCTTTCTTGAGACGCTTGATGTAATAAGTGTGTGATTGCTACTCTGCTATAAATCCTCCGAGTACTATGTGGTGTCAGCATTACTGATCCAGGAATGACACCGGAGCACAGAGATCAGACTGTTTGAGGTCTGGTCGCTACATGTTCTGCCGGGGAAACTTCCCTCCCGGTGGGGAAATCGAAGGCATCGTCATCACTAACGATTCTCTCATTGAGAGGGGGTCAATCTCCATCAACATCTTCACTAGCACCATCCCTTCTCAAACCCTACTTCATCTCTTATATCCGATCTTTGTCTCAAAATCTCAGATTGGTACATGTGGGTTGCTAGTAGTGTTGATTACTCCTTATAATTGATGCTAGTTGGTTTATTCGGTGAAAGATCATATGCTCAGATCCTTATTGCTATTTAATACCCTTCTGATTATGTACATGAATATGTTTTGTGAGTAATTACGTTTGTTTCGGCTGACATAGGAGAAGCCTTGTTATAAGTAATCATGTGAATTTGGTACTCGTTTGATATTTTGATGAGATGTATATTATCTTTCCTCTAGTGGTGTTATGTGAACGTCGACTACATGACACTTCACCATGATTTGGGCATAGGGGAAGGCATTGAGAAGTAATAAGTAGATGATGGGGCTGCTAGAGTGATAGAAGTTTAAACCTAATTTATGTGTTGCTTCGTAAGGAGCTGATTTGGATCCACATGTTTCATGCTATGGTTAGATTTATTTTAATTTTTTTCGTAGTTGCAGATGCTTGCGAGAGGGGTTAATCATAAGTGGGAGGCTTGTCCAAGGAAGGAGAGTACCCAAGCACCGGCCCATTCACATATCAAATTATCAAAGTAACGAACGCGAATCATATGAGCATGATAAAAACTAACTTGACAATATTTTTTTAGTATCATGATGTGGTTTAGTGCCGGGATGTAAAAGGGTATTGTTCCTTTCTTGTAAAAGACTCAATTTTCTTAATGAAAATGGGGCCATGTGGCCCCTCTCGTTGAAAAAACAAAAAGAAGAAAAATGCTTCTACTATGTTATTGCCATTAAGAATAACAATGTAGTTACTCTTGACGGCGGCTTCACATTGTTCCGCACTATCGTGCTTGGCTGAAGAAGTAGGCGGCCAACGAGGCGGTCTAGAGGGAACGACGGAATGCGGTGCGCCGCTCCGTGTTCATCAAGTCCGATGAGGTGCCAACCTGGGTCTGCGAGGACCCCGACCTCGCGAAGGCCTAGGCCCGTGACCGGTAACTCGCCACCATGAAAGCGGCCGTGCGGCACTGTTGCCGTCTGATCGATGACGGGGGCGTGTATGGTTGGATGACCGTCTTTCGTATGACTGTACTGCATGAACGTGTACATGTCTGCGGATAAATACGTGCTTGTTTTAGGGGTCCTGACACATGCAGTCACGAAGTTTATACTGACTGGTTCCCTTGGTAATCTTGTGCACGTAGTAGTACTAGTAGTTGTGTTAGGCCAGGAGAGGACAGTGGAACAGCCACGCGAAAATGCTTGATTGAGCGCGATGTCTATCCGCACGGCACCAGCCACCAGCGGGCGAACAGAAGAAGATCGGTCCATTACTGTTAGGCGGTACGCATCGATCACCACCATGTATTTTCAAACGGCGACTGTAACATACTTCCTCCGTTTATGAATAAATGTATATTTAGGTTTTATCTTAAGTCAAAATTTTAAAACTTTGACCAATTTTATAGAAAAATGTAGCAGCATTTATGACACTAAATTAGTATCGCTAGATTCGTTTTGAAATGTACTTTCATAATATATCAATTTGATGTCATATATGCTACTGCTCTTTTTTATAAAATTGATCAAAATTTTAAATCTTTAATTTAAAATAAAAGCTAGATGTACACTTATTCGCGGACGGAAGGAGTATACTAGAACGGAAAAGCTGCCGCTAACCTGACGCAGCCACACTAGTCTGATCCAAAGCATGGCATTCCGTCCTATCAGACAAACTGTCAGGGTATAATTAGGTGGCGTATCAGTACCACTTTATGACGCCCCGTTCGCAGGGCTGCAAGTGGAAAGGATTGGACCGAACCGGGGCGTACACGCTCGTAGTAGAGTACCATTTATCCCTTCACTGCACTTTTGGTAGTACGTACACGAGGAGAGGACCCCCAATCATAAACCATAATGTCAATCATAATGTGCAATTGCACCTACTATCATGACGTTACAACTCAACTAATCTTCTCTCTCTCCCCGTCTTTATCCCCTCCCTCTTCCCCAAACAATGCCCATGCTTCTCCCACCCCCACCCCCACCCCCACCCCCAATGGGTACAAATTGTTCTACTTACTAGAAAGTACTACGTGTACTGGCAGTACTGCTTGGTCCTCAGAATGCAGAATATACGTGGTACAAAAACTCGCGATACACCCCCACGAGGGCGGTGACGAAGTATATCACACATCAACAGGGACCTATTTGCTGGTTCAAGAAAAAACAGGGACCCATTTGCAAACGAAACTACCCAAGCAGAGCTACTCTCTGCCTCGGCGCACTCCCACACTCCTTTCCCTCCTGCCTCCCTCCCTTTCCCAGATCCGACCAACTCCCCTTCCCACCGTCGGCCTGCCTCCCCTGCCATTCCCCGAACTCGCCGGGAACCCTAACCCCAACCTCCGCCAGCCGTCCTTGCTTCCGGCAGAGAAGGAGGCTTCGGCGCTGGCGGAAATGGAGGCGGCGCTGGAGGCGGCGCGCTCCAAGGACACCAAGGAGCGCCTGGCCGGGGTGGAGCGCCTGCACGAGGCCCTGGAGGCCGCGGCGCGCCGCGGCCTCACCGCGGCCGAGGTCACGGCGCTCGTCGACACCTGCATGGATCTCACCAGGGACGCCAACTTCCGGGTCGCGCAGGGCGGCCTGCACGCGCTCTCCGCCGCCGCCGTGCTCGCCGGCGACCACTTCAAGATCCATCTCAATGCCCTCGTGCCCGCCGCCGTCGAGCGACTCGGCGATGGCAAGCAGCCTGTCCGTGACGCCTCCCGCCAGCTCCTCGTCACGCTCATGGAGGTCAGCCGACAGCCTCTCCATTGTTGCCTTTCGCAATCAGTATCATTTGTGCCCTCCGAGTTCGGTTCCGGGGGAATGTGGGTTCCATTCCATGCTTCCTGGGTAGTTGCAATGGAATATGGTTCGAGCAGAGGATCTCTTGTTCCAGCATATCCATGTGGGTGTTCAAGTGTATGACACAGGGTTCTGTTTTAGACTCCAATGGAATACTACCAAAGTTTAGTTAGGATGAAGCGGACCCTACATTCATAAGGCGAACTACCTTGGTTGCTCCTCTGACTTGCGGTGCATGGTGCGCAATGACCGGGGTCTTTTTCTATGAGTGATCCTGTTTTCTTATGTCAGTGTATATATCTAACCTATTGAAGCACAACTAATAATATGTTTCGTCCGTGGTATTCTCTGGGTGCGCCTTCCGGATTACTGCAATGTTGGTCTGCCCCCATGCTGCCCTCTGCTTTCCTATCTTTGGAAGACTTCACATTTAGATTTCTGCTACAGGGACCAGGAGTATCCGCTCCTGTCTCAAAAACAGCATCTCAACGGAATTCTAAACATAACTAAGTGAATTACTCCCTCCGTTCGGAATTACTTGTCTCGAAAATGGATGTATCTAGAACTAAAATACGTCTAGATACATCCATTTCTGCGACAAGTAATTCCGAACGGAGGGAGTAGATTATAATTTCTCTTCTCTAGTGAAACGAACACGCCTTACCTTACCTGAGGCGAGTGCTGGAATTTTTGACTAAACGAAGGTACCAGTTTGGACTTGCTGATATCACTCTTTATTCAATTAATGCTTACTCTACACCACTGGATAGAGATGAAGATTTGGAGTATAGTATCTGTATCTAGACCTAAGCAGTTAGTGTATTTTGCTTTCAGTGGTAAAATATCTGCAATTTTTGTCCTTTAGGTGCTTCACCGTCTATGTTTTAGGTGCTAATATGGACTTTAGAGCAACTCCAATGCGCCGACCCAAACGGACGGCGATTTTGTCCGCTTTTTGTCTGTTTGGCTCGGCCGCCCGCTCGGCATCCGCCTGTTTATGATTTGGGTCGGCAGTGCGCCCAACGTGCCGACCCATATTTGCCCGCGTGGCCGGCTTGCCGCCGTTTTTCAACAAATATACACACATTTTGCATAGTTTCATAAGCAAACAAAAATAGCATAGTTTCACAACCAAATAAATATAGCATAGTTTACAAGCCGAATAAAAATTAAATTGTCTCAGATACATTTAAAAAAAAGATACATATTTTGGTTGCCAACATGAGCCCACATATGCTCAACCAAATCATCTTGCAGCCGAATGTGAGTTTCCCAATTCGCATTTGATGGTGAAATTGGGTGAACTGTGCAAACGTTGCCGCTACTCCTCCATGCTCAGGTACAACATTGTCACCCTGAAACTGAAACCCTTGATCGTAAATACGTTCCGAGCGCTCATCCTCTAAGATCATATTGTGCACGATCACACAAGCAGTCATCACCTCCCACAACTTCTTGGTGCTCCAAGTTCAAGCAGGATACCAAACGATGCCCCATTGAGATTGCAGAACACTAAAGGCACGCTCGACATCCTTCCTAGCACTCTCTTGCTCTTGGGCAAATCTTTTCCTCTTCTCTCCGACAGGGTTGGGGATTGTCTTCACAATAGTTGTCCACTGAGGATAGATACCATCACCTAGGCAGTAACCTTTGTTGTAGTTGTGGCCGTTGATGTTAACATTGACCGGCGGGCTGTTGCCTTCGGCAAGCCTTGCAAACACCGGCGAGCGTTGAAGCATGTTGATATCATTGTACGATCCGGCCATGCCAAAGAAAGAGTGTCAGATCCAGAGATCTTGTGTAACACCCTCGATGCGACTATATCTCCCACGTGTCGAGGCACGACTTAGAGGCATAATCGCATTGAAGGCAATGTCGCAAGTGAGGTAATCTTCACGCAACCCATGTAATATAATAGGGGAAAAAGTTACATAGTTGGCTTACAATCGCCACTTCACACAATTACATGAATAAAGCATTACATCAACCAAAACACTCATGGTCCGACTACGGAACCAAAATAAAAGAAGAACCCCAAATGCGACAAAGGTCCCCGATCGACCCCAACTGGGCTCCACTACTGATCAACTAGAACGAAACAACACAAATAAACAAGGTCCTCAACGAGCTCCTCCTGAGCTGGGTTGCGTCACCTGCACGGACTCATCGGCACCTGCAAACTGGTTGTGGAAGTAATCTGTGAGCCACGGGGACTCAGCAATCTCGCACCCTCGCGATCAAGACTATTTAAGCTTATGGGTAAGGTAAAAGGTATGAGGTGGAGCTGCAGCAAGCGACTAGCATATATGGTGGCTAACATACGCAAATGAGAGCGAGAAGAGAAGGCAAAGCGCGGTCGATAAAATATGATCAAGAAGTGATCCTAGACTACCTACGTCAAGCATAACTTCAACAACCGTGTTCACTTCCCGGACTCCGCCGGAAAGAGACTATCACGGTCACACACGCAGTTGATTCATTTTAATTAAGGTCAACTTCAGGTTTTCTACAACCGGACATTATCAAATTCCCATCTGCCCATAACCGCGGGCACGGCTTTCGAAAGTTCAAATCCCTGCAGGGGTGTCCCAACTTAGCCCATCACAAGCTCTCACGGTCAACGAAGGAATAGACCTCCACCCGAGACGTTCTGATCAGACTCGGTATCCCGGTACAACAAGACATTTCGACAGGGTAAAACTAAACCAGCAACACCGCCCGAATGTGCCGACAAATCCCGATAGGAGCTGCACATATCTCTTTCTCAGGGCACACTCAGATGAGCAGTCCGTACAACTAAAACCAGCCCTCGGGTTCCCCCGAGGTGGCGCTGCAAGGGGCTCTAGTTCGGACCAACACTCAGAGGAGCACTGGCCCGTGGGGGGCTAAAATAATGATGACCCTTGAGTCTGCAGAACCCAAGGGAAAGAAAAGGCTAGGTGGCAAATGGTAAAACCAATGTTGGGCATTGCTGGAGAAGCTTTACTAAAGGCGAACTGTCAAGGGGTTCCCATTATAGCCCAACCGCGTAAGGGACGCAAAATCCGGGAACATAACACCGATATGACAGAAACTAGGGCGGCAAGAGTGGAACAAAACACCAGGCATAAGGCCGAGCCTTCCACCCTTTACCAAGTGTATAGATGCATTAATTAAATAAGCTATATAGTGATATCCCAACAAGTAAACATGTTCCAAAAAGGAACAATCTCCATGTTCCAACAAGGAACAAACTTCAATCTTCACCTGCAACTAACAACGCTATAAGAGGGGCTAAGCAAAGCGGTAACATAGCCAATCAACGGTTTGCTAGGACATTGGTGGGTTAGAGGCTGAACATGGCAATTTGGAGGCTGACAAGCAAGTGGTAGGCATCGTAGCAATGGCATAGCAAAAGAGCGAGCAATCTAGCATAGCAAAGATAGTAGTGATTTCGAGGGTATGATCATCTTGCCTGAAATCCCGCAAGGAAGAAGAACGAGTCCATGAAGAAGACAAACGGATGTAGTCGAACGGATCCTCACAAACTCGACGTTACCGGATCCAACACGAAGAAGCAACACCGGAAAAAGAAGCACACAACATAGTAAACAACCACCACATAAGCATGTCACGATGCGCAAACAAGTATGATGCATGTCCGGTTTAAAGAGGCATGGCATGGCAAAGTGCACAAGCAATCCTACAAATTAAGTGGAGCTCAATATGCAACGAGTTGCATATTGACGGAGCACCACATCAATTATTTAGTTCGATCTCGTTTATGTACCCAACAATATTAAATGTTGTCAAACATGGCAAGAGGGTGAAGCAAAGTAAAACTACCTATCTAGTCAAGGTTAAATGAGGCCGGAAGCAACGAACAACAATTCCGGTAAATCCCCATAGCATATTTTAGATTTGGTACTGTTCTGCCCTAAACATTATTTTAGAGTTATTAGACATGCAAGATGATGCCACCATGTTAAACTAGGCAAAATTCTACCCCATTTACATATAAAGTTTATTTAATTCGGAGTTACGGTTATTTAGTTATGAATTAAATCATTTTAGCATGGCATAGGGGCAAATTTAACCAAACAGCATTTTGAACATTTTAAACATGGGTGAAAGTTGCATATTATTAATCTACACAAAATTCTGAGCAAGTTTCATATATTAAGTTTTTACATATGATGCACTGTTAATGAGTTACAATATGCATGGAGCTTAGGGGTTATTCTGTAAAACTGCCAACTCTGGAATAAATAGGAAATTCGTCCCGAGGAAAAAAAAATACTAAAGGGCCGGATCTGCCAAGCCCAACAGTGGGAGGGGGCGCAGCGGTGAGGCTCACCATGGGCCTGGCCCAGCTCGGCAGAGGAGGCCAGCTTGGGGCGCTCCTGGTTTGAGGCCCAGGGCGCGGTCGCTGTTCACATTGGCGAAGGGAAAAAAAGGCGGTCAACGGGGCAGCGCTCGGCTCGTCCCTGAAGCGAGGCACGAGCAGGCAGCCGATGCGGGCGGCGACGGCGAACAGCTCGCCGGATCCGCCTGATCCGGGCGAGGCAGCGGCACGGGAGGCCGAAAACGGGCAGGACGACGGCGGGGCACTCAGATCCGGTGGCCCTGGGGTTCCCTGTATACGGCTGGAGATAGAGAGAGGTTAGAGGAAAGTGGAGAAGGAGATGGCCAGGAAAACAGAGCAGGGCGGCGGGATCCGGCCTGGGAGGTTCTCCGGCGAGGCTTGCCGGCGACGAGGTCTCCAGAGACCGTACAGTGAGCTGACGGGGGCGGGGTGCCAGATCCGGGCTCCAAGGGCACTTCGAACGCCGGTGGAGACAGATCAGCGCGGCGACGAGCTCCTGTCCATGGCAACAGAACAGACAGAGGATTGAGAGGGAGAATCTAGAGGAAGGAGAAGAACGGAGGGAGGGGTGGGCGCTCATCTTGCTAGCTGCAGGTTCGGGACGGAACGGAGGAGGTCGGCGGCGGCCGTCCTGCTGGGCTCCGGGGCGAACACGGGGACGAGGAGGAGCTCGGGGCTTGGGCGAGGAGTGGATAGAGGGGGCCTGGGGTTGGTTCTATGCCGAAAACGAGGGAGGCGGTCGGTGCGATCTGGTTGGGTGAATGGATCGGGAGGGATCCCGAGGAAGGGGGAGACCAGGTGGAGCTAGTGGCGGCGAAGAGGAGGGTGGATGGGACAAGCCCTAGAATCTAGGGTTAGGCGTCTATTTATACAGTAAGGGGATTAGGATAGGGGTTAATTCGGTCCGTCCGATCGCAATCGGGCGGTCGGAAATAAATAGGTTGGGCAGCCCGAATAAGAAAACGGAGATGTTTGTAGACGTTTGGGGATGATTCGGATCCAACGGTGATGACTGCCCGGGTCGGGTCCGGGACAGCTTTCGGGCGCGCGCGCGAGGAGGGCCGCGGGCTGCCAAGAGAGGTTAGGTAGGGCCTGGCGGTGAGTAGTGGGCTGTGTAGACGGTCTCAAGCTGAGAGAAGAGAAGAGAGGGAGGCCCGGCATCTGTTTCCGGAGACCGAAAACGTCCGACGTTAGACCGGCTATACTGCCGCTATAGTTTAACGGTTAGGCTATCAAACGAGCTCCGAATGCGATGAAACTTGACAGGCGGTCTGTCTACACTATAATAAGACCACACGTCAAATCTCATCCCATTCCGAGAACATTTTCCGGCCACTTATAAAAATAATATTTCGGACATGCCGCGGGCGCGTGCAAGTGTGGTTGGGCTCAGAACGGACAACGGAGAGAACGAGGAGGCCGGGACGGATGCAAGTTTTGAAAACATGATGATGCAATGCACATGCTGACATGGTAAGATGCAACACGCAAGCAAATGACATGGCAACGACGGCGAATAACTGGACGATAACTGGCACATCGGTCTCGGGGCGTTACATCTTGTGAGGCCATGACCTCAAGTATGACAGTGCAAGCCCTGACATGGCCCCTATACTGCCCTTGCCAAGCAGAAGGGCAGTTCTTCCACTCCCAGTGCATGCAGTCTATGCTGCCAAGTATCCCTGGGAAGCCCATGCTGGCATTGATCGCCAACAAGCGGGCTGTATCTTCTGCAGTCGGCTCTCTCAAGTACTCATGGCCAAACACTGCAATCACAGCCTTGCAGAACCTGTACATGGACTCTAGGCACGTAGACTCGCTCATACGGACGTACTCATCAATGAGATCACCGGGCACTCTGTATGCAAGCATCCGGATAGCTGCAGTGCATTTCTGATAAGATGAGAAGCCAATTTTTCCAAGGGCATCCTCCTTGCACTCGAAATAGTTATTGTATCGGACCACCCCCTCTTGAATACGATTGAAAACATGCCTAGCCAATGGGACCGTCGCCGGAGTTGGTGATGTTTGAACAGCGGGCTGGCTGTGTCAAAGTAGTCCTTCCAAAGAAGGAAATGGCCGCTCTCTTGATTGTGATTCAACGGCGGAGTGTGCCTCGGGATCGAACCCCGGAACAACGGCCGCTGCCTATTAAGGTGGTCATGGACCAACACAGCAGCCACCATCTCCTCGTCATCGGATGAGGAATCGTCGGAGTCACAGAGAAAATTGTGGAAAAAGAACTCGTCGGCGGAGTCCATTTGTACCTCGGGCGTAAACTGTCGAACAACTTGTGGGCGTCGTCGAAGATGCTGGCCGGCGAGGAGACGCGCGCCTCCCCTGGACCAGGTAGTTGGCCTGGCGCCGTCCGACGAGCGTGGCGGCGTAGGACGAAGGAGCTGGCCGGGGCCGCGGGGGCGACTTCGTGCTCGCGGCGACGACAGGGTGGCGGGAAGCTACGGTGGCCTGGCGGCGAGGCGGTGGTGGCGGCGACGTCGGAGGTGGCAGCGTGGGTCTAGGCGCCGGAACTCGGCGGCGGCGGCGACGGGGTGGGGCGGGGTGGGCGAGGGGTTGCTGTCGATAGGGGTGGAAGAGAATGGCCAATGTGCCACCGACTGGCGGGCCAGAGGGAGGAGCAGGCGCGCGTCCGCTTCGTGTCCACGCCAACGCAAATGAGGCCCAAAATTGGGCCAGGAATGGGTCGACAGGTGGACGAAAAGCGGAGGCGCGTCCGTTTGGGCCGGCGTGTTGGGACGACTTTCTGTCCGCGGCGACCCAAACGGACACGCGCAGACGAAATGGGTCGACGCGTTGGAGTTGCTCTTAGCCAAGCAGAGGTAGTACCGTAGTAGCAAATCTAACCAATAATTCCCCTTTTCTTGTATGTGGCAGCTTCTTTTGGCGCAATTATACATGTGAAGTTGTGGATTTCACTCACATGATTTTGTATTTGGATTTAAATACATGTTTCGTGTATCAAATATTCAACTGTTGTCCGCAGCTCATTTTCGTCCATAAACTACGAAAGTGACCAAATTGGTCCCTGAACTATGTGACTCATTTCTATAGTCTTGCCCATGTAACAGTACACGTGGCATGCCCACTCAGCGTGAGGGACTGAGAGAGGCACGAAGATATTCTGCACACATGGAAACCCCAAAATGCCCAAGGAAATTGGATTTTGTTACTGATTTATAGTCCAGTAAGTGACAAATTTCAACGCGAGAAGGTACAGCAACCATGCTAGAGCTATAACACAGCGAAAAGTGTTACAATGCAGTCATTCTCTCAAGTTTTAGCTCAAAGGAGGAGGGTACTTTGGTTTATCGCATGCACAACATGTTCTCGTCCTTTTCCTGTCTAGTCAGCGTCCCATGTGTCCACATTGGCAAGAAGACGAGAATGAACTGTGAGGTCACAAAAATCCTATTTAAAGGACAAGGACCAGAAAAAGGCTGATGGACAAAGGCATGGTGGACTGGCATGGCATGAGAAACACGAAACAACAACGGATTTGGTGGACGCAGCGGAAAACATAGAGCTAGAAGCTAAGAAGAGCATGCAACACCGAAGAAAGGTGCATGTATGAGACGAAGTCGATGAAACAACAACCGTCGAGAATCACCGGACAGCGACGTTGAACTGAAATTGAGTATTCACTCTTGTAATTCTGAACACTAGCTATGGGCTTATCCAGCACTTTGCAAGACTCTAGTTCTTTTTGCCACTTCAAAGTTGAAACATGATGTTTCCCACCATTACGGCATTAAATTTCCCATCTGTGCTTTGAATAAAAACTTCTCGGTGCTGTGAGCTTTGATATATCATTATCATTCCTATGCTGCATACTCTTGTTTACATGGAAAATTGTCCTTTTGAATTGCACCGAAATTACTAATTTGTCACATAAATGATCATCTATCTAGATGTGGAACTATTTTTACCCCCTGGCTTTCTCGCGGCGTATAGTGAATTGATTCTGTCTCTCCAATGTCAGGTTTCTTCTCCAACAATCATTGTTGAAAGAGCTGGAAGTTATGCTTGGACTCACAAGAACTGGAGGGTGCGAGAAGAGTTTGTGCGCACCCTTGCAACGGCAGTTGGGCTTTTTGCTTCTACAGAGCTCCTTCTACAGCGAGTGTTTCTTTCACCTGTATGTCAGGATGTTTTTTCTCCTTATTGGATACGGAATATCTAGTTTCCCCATTATTTTCTAGCGTAACTGGCAATGCTAACTGCTAATTTTGTTTCAACTACACAGGTCCTGCAATTGTTGAATGATCTGAATCAAAGTGTTAGAGAGGCTGCAATCTCCTGTATTCAGGTGGTCCATCACAAGCCTGCCCATTTTGATGCTTTTCAGTTACTTATGCAATTTTTCTTCAAATCGCGCTCCCTCTTTGGCTATTGGTTAGAACTTTTTACTTCTTTTTTGTTTTCTCTCATGTCTACATTATTTTTGCGGTCCCACCGCCTGTATGATGCTAACTAGATTGTACAGTTCGGTGACTTGCTTCTTGTACCAAGCTAATTGACTTAAGAAACGCAAATTATATGTTTGGATGTTCTCTGGCTGCGTTCTGTTTCTCGTGCTCAGTCTCTTGCATTTCCCCTATTCTTGCATTTCTCCTATTCTGCATTTTACCCATATACTTTGTTGAACTACTTTAGGGCTTTAGGCAAGAAGGCACCATTACTTACTATGTGGCTACTAACGACATACGAAAGTTATTTTAGGTCTGGTACCAACCAACCATATTTCTGTTGAAAACAAGGCAACACTAACTTCTGTGGTCATGCAATTTATCTATATTCAAATGCAAACACTCAATTTTTTCTTCTGATCTGCCTGACTACCCATGATACTCTGCAATATATATATTTAACTGAAATACTTCACCCGTAATCTATTAATTTGCATTCTACCTATTCACTTCAGGAGATGTACAAAAATATGGGATCTCAGTTCCATGAAGAGTTGCAGCGCCATAATCTGCCTTCTTATATGGTAATGAACTAATGCATGTGGTCCTTTACTACTTAACCATGGTGATCTCCCCATTGTTATCCGTTTATTTTGTCGTGATTGTTGCATTCTCCATGGTTATCCAAATTTAACGTTGGCTGTGCTGACATAACATCGTGATTATCAGCCTTTTGCCTCATTTGGTGTTTTCAGCTAAAGGAAATAAATTCAAGATTGGATAAAATAGAACCAAAGGTTCCCTCATCTGATGGTGCTAGAACGCAATATAGGGCCATGGAAAGATCTGTTAGTGCTCATCCCAAAAGAGGTAGTCCAAGGAAAAAAAACACATCAAGGGAAAGCACATTATTTGGAGGCAAGTTTTACTTTGTCATACTGGACAATTCCATTTAATTTGATTAGTATCTTTGATATGCCAAAAAGTGTTAACAAAGACTTCAAGTAATTGCTTCATCTTTTATGTGCATCTATTATTCAGTTCCTTTTATATAGTTTGTATAAAGAACAACGATATTTGTTGCTATTATTGAGTGTAGTTTAATTGCATGGTCAAACGATTTGGATTTTGGAAAGATGTATGCCTAGAACTAGAAGAGTCACTAGAGCAAACTGAAATGGCCAATCTACTACTGCTTCTGGTTAGACATGTGGCACTCCTTTTGTATTCATGTACGGATAATGATATTAAAAGGCATTTAGTTGGTTCATGACTTCAAAATTCGGACAGACAGCAGTGGTAAATTCCACATGTGGTTTCAGTGACATAGTTGAACTGGACATCACATGTTCCCTTCAGGAACCATGCTTTTATATACTATTAGCCTTGAAATATCTGCGTGTTAATTATCAGCCTCCATTCTGGACCTTGCATCAACTAAAATTTGATAGTCCATTCATCAGTGTGTTCAAATGCAGTTGTCCCTTTCAGAGTATGCACTACATATGGATGCCCCCATTACAAACAACATGATCATTTATTCGTTTGGTAGATAAGGTAGAGGCTTTCTGTTCCACTATTTTGGTAGATAATGATCGTATGGATGCCTCCATTACAAACAACATGATCATTTATTTTGTTACTGAATTTTTTTAGCAAACAAAGCTCAGTAGTCAAAAGTTGTTGTGGCAATCTGGATGTATGCTAAGTTACTGTTCTAAAGTTCGTGGCAGAACACACATTCACCATATTGATGATGTCTTATGGGATTTCGTGTTATTTTTCAGGTGACACAGATATTACCGAAAAACCGGTGGAACCCATAAGAGTTCATTCAGAGAAAGAATTATTTAGAGAGATTGAGAAGATTGCATCTGCCCTTAATCCAGAAAAGGACTGGTCTATACGTATTGCTGCAATGCAAAGGATCGAAGCCTTGGTATATGGAGGTTGATCTTTCTGTCCCATGCCCTATTTTCACATCTAAGTTTTTGTTGTGTCATTAAATTACTTCCTTCAAAAAATGCACCTATGGGCTATGGCGTTCTCGAAGTTCTTGTTATATGCCAAAGCTGAACTGAGGGGGAAATCCAGAGGTAGTTAATCTTTTTTTCTAAACCCAAGGAAAAAAAAGACCATCCATATCCTTCAAAAGATAAGCAGGATGCAGCCAACTTAGCCAGGTTTGAATGCTAGAAACCAGACTGTTCATGAGAGAGACACTCTTGGGTAGCATCCACTTGCGTCATAGCAGAACTGTTGCAACTTAGTAACTTATACAAGTACTTTTTGAGTCTTCAACATCAATATGATGCTTATCACTTCTTGGAAAGAGGGAAGGAGAGAGAGGGAGGGAGGAACTGTTAATCATGTAAGCTTTATAGAAGTCACTCGAGTGGGACATGCTAAGCCATGAAATTTAATAGATCGGGACAGTAAAGCAAAACTGTTTCACATTTATGAACATTGTATTAAGCTATATTTGATTCATAGTATTGGCTGGTCAAGTAGAATGTTACACATTCCCTATTACCTAGTCCTCTCTTGCTAATACGATTTTGCGTAATTTACTTGAAACTTTTTGTACCAGGCGCAATTGATTATCCATCATTTTTCATGCTCTTGAAGCAGCTAGTTCATCCATTGTCCTCTCAGCTAGCCGATCGGCGGTCTAGCATTGTAAAGCAGGTATTCTTTCTTGCCTGTCGATCTTTATTGACAACTGAATGTCTGAATGCTGATATTATTGTTGCAATTTGCAACAGTAACACCCATCTTCCCCAAATTATCAGATCTATCTATCTACCTACCTATCTATCTATGTGTGCGTGCGTGTATGGTCATACTATTTCGACCATACGATATGCCTTGAGATATGTGCAAGTTATCTCACCCCATGTGAGTAAATGTGGGGTGAGAGACCGTGAACATATCTCAAGGCACATTGGATATGTGATATAGTATGAGTGCTCACTCACACAAGTGCAAAATCCACTCCAGAAAAACAATTTGGCGTAAATTGCATCACATGTCTAAGAACTTGAGAGGTGGGTGCAACTGGGTACAAGAACAGTACAAATCAGGTAGAGGAGACTCATCGTATTTGTGTTTAACCTCGCTGACACCTCAAAAGTGGGCAACATCCCTTTGGAGAGCGACACTGGTGGCCCTGCCCTGCTGCTCCACCATGGTGCTGCTTCTGTAGCACCACGGTCTTTTAGTGATTGGTTGCAACCGCTGTGGTAGGTCAATGTGTATACTGAAGTGGGTCTGTCGTTTCAAACTGCAAAGGCACGTGGAAGGGTGACTGGATGAGCTCAGGTGAATCGAGGCGAGGCAAGTGTTTAAAATAGATAAGAGAAGGAAGAGAAAAAGAGCAAATCATTGCAGAGTGTGACTGAGTCATGCCATGGTTGCACCGAATTGCACAGCAGGTGGACTTTCACCTCTCTAGCTGTAAATGAGCGTTTGTTCAGTCCTTCTACTCAGTTGCATCCACCTTTTGTAGACCTGTGGTGCAATATATTCATAAAATATAGATTGTTGATAATGATAGGTCATATCAAGGTTTACGAGTCGAGTCGAGCCGAGTCGTCAAGGCGCCGCTCATGAACTAGCCGCGCGACTAATCAAGATTTTTGGTTGGAAGCCAAGTACCAACTCATAGACTAGTCTCGGCCACTAGTCTTGACTAGTCGGTCCACTCATAGTCCTTGGGTCATACTGAGTCAAGCAAAATCACTATGACACAATTAGAACTAAATATTCCAATTTCCGTAATCAGTCAGAGCTGCTATATATAAGGCTACAACGTAAGTAAGGGCAAGTGTTTCAAGAGCACGAGACAAACTCACTAAGATTACCAGTTTTCGCCCTAGATTTTAACATGGATCCATAGAGGTTTAGACTCATCTACTACACAGGGACTATAATCATTACCTTGATGCCCTCGCACAATAAGAGCAGTCTGTTCTAGCTTATTATTAAGGTTCCTTTGCCTAAAACTAAAAGCTTATTATTAAGGTTATGCACAGACTGCTGCATTGGTATTTCATGCCCGTTTAGTTGTTGGCAGAGGGGGGGGGGGGGGGGGTATCTTGGACATGCATGATACACTAGGGATGCGTTTGGTTCGCTGGATAGCCTTCAAAGGATAGGGATGGCCAAATTTTATTGGGATACCGGGTGTTTGGTTATCGGGCGAGGAAGGATATGGGCAGTCAGATTCGCGGAATATTCCTCGAAATTCCGGCTCCACACATCCGCGAGAAAGTCGCGGATATGGGCAACCACCTCGCTGGCGAATCGTTTTTTACACCGTATCTTTCCCCAAGCCAGCCAGCCGATGGGCGCGCATCGGATGCAGCTGCGTGACGGCGTGGTGTGGCTGAGGGTGTGTGCGCGTGGCCGGCAGCCCGAGGGGCGCCCGGTGGCCTGAGCAAGAGGCCGGTGAGTCCCGTTCCGTGCTCGGCGGCCGGCGGTTCCAGACGGGCGCGCCGTCGACACGGACCTGAGCATGAAGATGGCGAGCGCGGGCTACGCCGGCCAGGGCTCGAGGAGGCAGTATGGTTGTGGCTTGAGGAGGGGGAGAGCGCGGCTGTAGACAGAGGGCAGCGCGCGTGGCCGGAGCTTGAAGAGGGCGGGGTTTGTGGTGTGAGTTCCGCGCCGTGAACTGACGCCTGGTGTGTGTGCTGTGTACTGAACTACTGATGCGTAGGTTGCGCACTGATGCGAGCTGCTGTGCTCTCATCCTCTCCTCTATTTGGTTTGCTGCTGCAAAAGATTTCATGACGACATAGACTACAAACTTGACACAACACCTTCATCTTCTTGATTTCTCTCCAAAATCTGACGTTATTTGACCCCTAAATCCCAATCTCATCTTAATAGTAATGTTTGACACAAAAATATCATCGAAATTCCTATTCATCATCTATTTCTCAAACAAAACACTTCATTACCTATCCTCAACCGTATTTCATCCTTCAAACCAAACAAAATATGGATTAACCTCACCCACCCAACCAAACAAAAAATATGGCTATCCCTGTCCAGCTGGTTGGGGATACCCATAGCCACTCTATGGTGTCCCTTGAACCAAACACATCCTAGATGGAATCAACCTTTTACCTTTGAGAGTTTCAGTAGGCCATTAGGGTCTGCAGAATAGTTCCAGTTTACACCAATTTTGGGGTCACTGCTAAACATCAGCTCAGTCCGAAGTTGTTTCATTTCGTAAGATGCAGGTGTTATGGAATTCTGTTAGAACATTTTCTGGTTAAATCTGCAGTCACAGGGCAAACTTCTTCGCCTTCTTGGTGATGAAGAACTGCTGACTAGGTTGTTTTGCAGGCATGTCATCTACTTAATGTACTATCGAAGGAACTCCTCAGCGACTTTGAAGCATGTGCTGAAATATTTATTCCGGTAATTGTAGAAGCTGTTTCTGTGTTATGTAACTCTTGTCTGGTACTAATAGGGCTAACATATTAATGAAATTCTCAGGCACTTTTTAAGCTTGTTGTCATAACTGTGCTCGTGATTGCCGAATCTTCAGACAACTGTGTAAAAACTGTGAGGTTCCTGCCTTCGCTTGTACTGAACCATGGTACTTCCTTTCATTACTTTTCTGACATGCAATATCTTGCAGATCCTGCGTAACTGCAAGGTTTCACGTATTGTTCCACTTATAGCTGACACAGCAAAAAATGACCGCAGTGCAATCCTCCGTGCCAGGTACTTGTGCTTTGCATTGTCTCAACACGCGTGGGGTCTTAAAGATTAAGGTACTTATACATTTTCTCCTATGGCAGGTGTTGTGAGTATGCACTTCTAATATTGGAATATTGGGCCGATGCTCCAGAAATACAACGCTCAGCTGATTTATATGAAGATCTAATAAAGTGCTGTGTGGCAGATGCAATGAGCGAGGTAGGACTAACATCTATGTTTCGCGGCTTAATAACATTACTTAAATATTTTTATGCATTGAAACCCAAAACTTGTCTGAATTTGTGTTATTTCTTGTATGTAATGCCATATTGCAAATACAGGTTCGTGCAACTGCAAGAAGTTGCTATAGGATGTTCATAAAGACATGGCCTGAGCGTTCACGTCGGCTTTTTATGTCATTTGATCCTGCAATACAGAGGGTATGTGGATTTATTCTCTGCATGCTTTTTCAGATCACTATATATAAAGTATCAAACCTATAACAGAAAAAATGAGGTTGAACAAAGCTGATTTTATATTCATCATTGTGATGTACTCATGTGTGCACTGTTGCCAACCAAAAAAAGAGGAGAAGAGGCAATGGCTCTAAATAGAAATAGAAGACACATAAAACTATCATCCAGCTAAGGGCATTATTTAGATTGTTCTATGAATCTCTTGGAAGCGTTTTTTATTGGGTTGTGTAATATCTTACACTTGTTCTATGAATGGCGTTTTTTATTGGGTTGTGTAATATCTTACACTGGTTTATTTTATGTCTGAAACTCCAAAAAATGTTAAACAGTAGTATATATAGCACCTGATGCCTGGTGTTTTACTTTTCAATCATAATTCTAGTATTCTACACTGGGCTATAACAGCCAAGAATTGTTTGTAAATTTCCGGAAAGCAGTGCAAATGAAGTATCTACCCTGATTAGCTCAAATCCAGGAGATAAGTTACCAGTGACTCAACCTTACAGCTTAATATTTTTCTGAAAACTGTTTTTATATAAAAAGATCAAATAATGCATGAAATTTGTATTTTGTGACGACTTGTAATCACGGACGCAGGTTGTACTAATTAGAGATGGCCTGATTCGAGCCCGAGGCCGTGGTACCCTTGTCTCCCTGGAATTGTTGTGGGTCAGGGAAAGGAGAGGCGCTGTGTTCAAAAGAGCGACAGGCGTAAATTCCTGGTTTTGCCTCTGCCTAGCTCTTTTCTCGCCTAAGAGCATGCCTAGTCATGCTTAAGCGCACACTTAGCACGGTTATGCGCTAGTGGTGAATCACTTGTTTAATTCAATACTCGACTAAGGTTCTACATAGAGTACTCATCCTCGATTAGGCGAGGCGCCCTGCCCCCTTTTCACCTTTTATCAAGCGCTTCAGACAGTTCTAAACTACTATGGCAGAAGAATAGAGTAGCATTTAGTAGACATGCTGGTTGTTGAGCCCACATAGCATCCATCCCTCCCATCCTCTTTCTCTTCTCCCCAACAGAAAGCTGCATGAACAAGTATGTGATAACTTATAGCTTATCACTCTTATCAGTCCACAATAAGTGAAAAATATTGAGAACTAAATGTGAGCAAAAGTGAAAAAACAGGATAACAAGCATGACTGCATGACATATTACAGAACCAATGTAAGTCCACAACATTGAAGATGTTGTAAATTAGTCTACAAAAGCCACATGAGATAAGTCCTGAATATTGAGTCCTAAACATTAGAGATTAGACTCTAGTGGCATAAAATAGGTCCACATAACACCAACATATTGAAAGGCTCAAGGCAGGCCAACATTCACATGTCTCAGCTTTCATCTCTGACTCCAAGTCTCAATAGCATCATCAAACTCATCGATGGTGGTAAACATTCGTGTTGTTTGTTGTCTCTGCCATCTTGGCTAGCATTGGTTGGATCTTCACCATCATTGCTCACATTATCATCACCAGTCACAAAGTCTGAATCATCGTCCTCTCCATTGCGGAAATTTGAGTGTTGCTCTTGGTCCTCCTCTGTTCATCTTCTTTAATCATCAGTCTTGTTGGGTGTAGGTCTCTTGTGATGCCTTTGGGTATGGGATACAGACAGTTGACGGCCCCCTTTGAGTCGTAGTAGACTAGTAGCTGTCCTAGAAAGATTGCGCCTTGAAGCTCCAAAGTTGCACCAATAGCCACATCAACACCCTCCCACATAATGTCACCAGGACATCCTCCTACGAAGCTGCAAAAGGTGAGCTCGGTGTCATGCTGCCAGAGGGTGCCACATCTTAGGGACTCCTTAAAAGCAATGTCCTCGACTAGGGGCGACCATTTCTAAGTAACCTGTCTGTTTACAAAAAATATTGGAATGTAAATGCATCGATCTAGACTGGCCTGGGTATTATAGACCTAGGATATTGGTTCGTCTTGGCTAGCCCAATCCATTACCACTGGAGTCCGAGTCCTAGCTATCTGCATCTTGGGCTATGTAACAAAAGGGGATCAAGTGGCACAGCAATTTGGTTTGGCTGCTGCCCTAGTAACCAGGCGGCTATATGCGCTCTCCAGCTCCCCCACATGGCAATTTCTGTTATACTACTAATTTCTAGTGTGCTGAAACTATATGGATGTAGGTTGGCATCTGGAGTTTTAAGTGGTTCCAAGGGTTGCTATGCAATTGCGAGTTTCTGTTGGTTTGATCTAACACTGGGCACTTTTGCAGATTATTAATGATGAAGATGGGGGCATGCACAAGCGATATCCTTCATCGTTGCATGAGAAGGGTGCTCAACTTTCTCGTTCCTCATCTCATGCAAGTGGTACACATTTGACCGGATACAGCACTTCATCTATTGTTGCAATGGACAAAGGTGCAGCAATTTCTTCTGAATCATCTCTCCCGTCAAGCATGCTCCTGTCGCAGTCGAAGGCAACTGGTAGACATGCTGAAAGAAGCATAGAGAGTGTGCTTAGTTCAAGCAAACAAAAGGTTTCAGCCATTGAGAGTTTATTGAAAGGCGTAGGCATCTCAGGCAGGCAAAATTCCTCAGCTGTGCGCTCAACAAGCTTGGATCTTGGTATGGCTTATGCTGCTTAATGTTAATTTGTTTCATTAAGTATGGAAAGGCTCTTTTGTTGTCTAGTCAAGTCTTTACTGCTATTGCTTTCATGACTTTTTTCTGTATACTTGAGAAACCTTAATTTCCTTTTCTTTTCCTCCTAGTGCAGGAGTTGATCCTCCATCCTCTCGTGATCCTCATATACCGCTTGCTGCGCCTGCTTCGGATCACCTTTCTTTGCAGAGTTCTGCATTGTTGGACTCATCCCTCCCTAGCATAAGTATCAGAAGAAATGGTGGTTCACGTTTGGTAGATGCAATGCCTCAGGTAGACTCCAAAGAGCGATCGAGGTCACCATATTCGCGTAATCTATCATCTGAACCCATGTCGGATTTGTCAGTGCCTTATTTAAGAAGATCTTCAGGGAGATCTCAGGATGATAGCATTATGGATGAGAGTAATGATACATGGCCAAGGCCTAACAGGCGACCGCCACAGATGCATACGGACAAACACTTCACTGATATGGCTTATAGGGATGCCAGTTACAGAAATTCGCAAAACAACCATGTCCCACACTTCCAAAGGCCGCTTAGGAAGCAAGTGGCATCAAGGGTTTCTGTAGGTGCCAGACACAGTTTTGATGATGGCCATGTCCCATCGAGTGAGATGTCTGGATATACAGATGGCCCGGCATCACTAAATGAAGCCCTCTCTGAGGGTCTTAGTCCAAATTCAGACTGGGTAGCAAGAGTTGCAGCTTTTAATTTTGTTCAGACATTATTGCAACTAGGACAGAAAGGCATTCAAGAAATTACTCAGAACTTTGAAAAGGTCATGAAGCTATTTTTTCGTTATTTGGATGATCCTCATCACAAAGTTGCACAGGCAGCTTTCTCCACACTTGCAGATATTATTCCAGCATGCAAGAAGCCATTTGAGAGCTATGTTGAAAGAATTTTACCGTATGTCTTTTCAAGACTTATTGATCCAAAGGAGTTGGTTTCTAAGCCATGTTCATCAACCTTGGAAGTTGTTGGCCGAACATATGCTGTTGACACATTGTTACCTGCAATAGTACGTTCACTGGATGAACAAAGGTCTCCGAAGGCCAAACTGGCTGTTCTTGAGTTCGCTAATAAGTCATTCAGCAAGTACAAGGTAGACTCTGAAGGTTACAGTAACAGCGGCTTTCTTAAGCTCTGGCTTTCGAAACTAGCACCTTTAATACATGAAAAGAATGCAAAGTTGAAGGAAACGTCCATTAAAGGAATCATATCAGTTTATTCTCATTTTGATTCAACAGCAGTCCTAAACTTTATTCTTAATTTGTCGATTGAAGAACAAAACCTTGTCAGGCGCTCGCTCAAGCAATATACTCCTCGTATTGAGGTCGATCTGGTAAACTACTTGCAGAGCAAGAAAGAGCGTTCACGTCCCAAGTCTTATGAATATGAACAGATTGATTTTGGAACTTCTGAAGATGGTTATAATCCGACATCAAGGAATAGCTATCCTTTTGGAAGGGTCTCTGCTAGTTCCTTTGACAATGAATCTGGGAAGAGGATGCATGCAGTTCAAGAATCCACATTTCTTACTGGTCAAACAACCTCTGATGTCCGCACTGATCATGCTAATCAATATTTTGAGCCTTCTTCTGAAGCTGATATTTTTACAGCAAGTCGGGAATCAAAGAGCAATGCTCGCTCAGTTGTAGAAGCTGCACGCTCGTGGGCAGATTATCCTGAAAAATCAGATGCCACCATTGATGATGAAAATTCTGTTGGCACCCCTCGCCTGGATTTTGTCCGCCGTGTTTCTGATGGACATAATAATGCTGCTGTTACAACTGTCGGGAAAAATATGCAAGACATGGATCAATTTGTCGACCTTAGTTCTGTGAAGGTTGTCTCGCATACAACTGACGGCCCCAGCGTACCACAACTTCTTCATCGGGTACTTCTGATATATCCTTGTTTTCTACTCCTTCATCTTTGTTGGCTCCAGTTGTAATTCTGATATGTGTTGCTTTTTCTTTTCATTGTCCTAAATAACATCACGATTATATGGCTTTGTGCCTTCTCAGATAATAAGTAATGATGGTGAAGTTTCATCCCAAGACAAGCAGGACGCATTGCAGCAGTTGCTGCAAGCATCTGCGAACAATGATAACTCTATATGGACAAAGGTCTGTAACCTTACCATTTAAATTCCCATTTTATTTTATTATTTAACGAAAAACTTATATTCTTGCCGCTTTCTTTTTGTGTGTTTACTTAGTTTAGATTCCTCTTCAGTCTTTCATTGAGTGTTCAAGTTCATTCAATCTTATGACCTTTTTTCCATCTGGTGTTAAGGATTTCTGGAGTGCTGTCTGGGAAGGAGGGAAATGCATTTCCCAAAAGAGAATGCATTATTTCCCTTTTATCTTGTCTATTTGTAGTGACTCAGCATTAGCTTTTCATTAGACTAATAGTGTAGTACTGCTATGTTTAGAAAATACCCCCTTTCTAATACACCCTCCGTCTCAAAATTCTTGTCTTAGATATGGATGTATCTAGTCATGTTTTAGTGTTAGATACATCCGTATCTAGACAAATCTAAGACAAGATTTTTATTTTTGTTTTTAGAAAAGAGGCTGGCGCCCGGCTTTAAATTAATGAAGCCCTTATAACCAACGATACAACACAACACCACAACAACAGAAAAAACGCAAAGAACAAACTACAGTGTGATACAGGGGTGCCTAGGAGCAGCAACAAAGCCCAAAAGCAATGACAACAAGGCATTGGGGCCCTCAAACATGATCGAAGGATCGCAGCTGAGAAGGAGGCCACCTCGCAAAGGATGCCAACCGTTGATGGAGGCTGTCTTTGCCATCGCCTGGATGCCCGGCGCAACAGCACCAACCTGTTCCAACACCGAAAGGAGCCCCCTGCTCCTCGCCCTGGCTCGAAGGGCGCCGCACCGTCGGACGTTGGAATGCTCAACTCCCTAGAGCGCAGCTGGACCCTGACGCCAAGACCCCAAAAGGAGACCTTCGAACACAACCACCTCGTCGGACCTAGCTCATCAAGAGAGCACCACCGTCGAAGCATGGAACCGTCACACGAAGAGAAGAAGCTGTCATCCATGAACTCACCCAGAGACCAGAAAAATGGAACCCTGTTCGCAAAACGGAGCCTCCAAGGAGGGGACGACACTGGGCGCCGCCGCCGTCTGGTCTAGAACATGCCAGACAAGGGTTTTCACCTAGAGCCCATGGTGGTGAGGGCCACCCACAATGACACCTCCATGGAGGGAAACGACGCACAATAGCGGCGCTATCATTGGCACTGACAAAGTCGGGCAAAGATTTCGCCCGGGACATGACCAGCACCACCGAGATCCATCCGCCATGGTCGACCAAGGAGAGATGCAGACGACGACCGAAATAGAGCGGGGAAGTAACATAGACCATACACGCATGACGGACGCCTCCAGAGTGAGCCACCTCGCCGCCCAAACAGCTGAGGGAACACATGAGCACCTGTGCAACGACACCCACTGGAATGATGCCGCCACGCCCACCATCCAGAGCCGCCGCTCTGGTGACGGAGGAGATCCACCCTCACCCACCACCACCAGGCGGTGGGCCGCGAGCACGCAGCTGGCCGCCCCTGCTGCCGCACTAGCGCAACTCCGACACCCACAGCTACCCAAAGTTTGCACCTTTCACCACATGAAGGAGACCCATGACCGAGATCTGAGTTGCAGGGCGACCAAAATATCAGCCACAAGGGCCATCGATGAGAGGAGGGCCATGCCCCGAATCCACCGAACCCTGCCAGATCCAGTGGCGGCCGGGAACCCCATCCACGATCACCAGCCAGATCCAGCGGCAGCAAGGAACACCATCCAGGCATCCACAACCACCGGCCCATACGCGAGGAGCCACACCAGCAGGGCTCGGTGGCCGCATCCCGCACCCCCCTCCCCCCCATGCCCGCCGGTGGCCGTGCCACCCCAGGCGAGCCACAGTCAATGGGGAGGAGGGGGGGGGGGGGGGTTCAAGATCCGGAAGGGGTCACCGATGTGCGGGAGTGCGCGCTGGGAGCAGGGGGAGGGAAGGAGGAGGAGGGGGCACCCCGCCGCCGGCGCGGGCCGGCCGGAGGCTGTAGACGGCGGCGGCGAGGCAGAGGAGCGTGGAGGAGTGGTTGGGGCGGTGGCGGGGTTTGCCTCGTGAGCCGCAGGGGTCACCGATGTGCGGGAGTGCGCGCTGGGAGCAGGGGGAGGGAAGGAGGAGGAGGGGACACCCCGCCGCCGCCGCGGGCCGGCCGGAGGCCGTAGACGGCGGTGGCGAGGCGGAGGAGGGTGGAGGAGGGGTGGTTGGGGGCGGTGATGTGGCTCCGTTTCTGTTCCCTTAAAACGGGGGAGAATTTCACTTCCCCAGCCTCTGCACCAACTAAGGATGCATCTAATCCAAGAATTTTGGGACGGAGGTAATACAATTCAACTAATTGATAGTTGGCTCTTCATGAGATGGTTTCGGTAGATGAAGAATGCTTCGCTATTTTCAACAACAGAGAAAAGTGACATTTGGTTTCTGTCTAAACAATCATTTTAATTGGCGTCCCTCAATTATTTTTCCACAAAAAGTAGTCACTATCCATTCCTCTCCATCTGTTATGTTACTTCGTGTCATTTAAATATTTTATCATTCAACACATAATATTTGTATGCTAATACTAGCCCCTCCTCTAAATAGTATTTCAATCAGATTTTAACAACTATCCTTGAGGTATGGGATGACTCTGATTCTTCTGTCAGGGAGCTTTCTCTATCGCTAGTTGCTGAGATGCTCCGCAATCAGGTCTGGTACTCACAAACCATGCATTTATGTAGAAGTAGGTAGTATTGTTGATTAACATTTTCTATTTATTCTCAGAAAGATCAAATGGAAGAATCCATAGAGATTATCCTTGAAAAGCTGGTGCAGATGACCAAAGATGTTGTGGCAAAGGTATATTTTCCTTAATTTAAGAGGTTTGGTCTTGTTTCTGCTGTGCTGATATTTTCTTAATGTTGGTGCAGATTTCAAATGAAGCAAACCAGTGCTTAAATGTCGTGTTGGCAAAATATGATCCATTTAGATGCCTTGCTGTATGTCCAGTGCTGTAATCCTTTTACTAATGATATTACTTCAGTACTATTATCTTTGTTTATAGTTTTTTTGTAGCTAGCAACTTATACTACTGTATATGTTTTTTCGCTTGTACTGCAGGTTATTGTGCCCTTGCTAGTTACTGATGATGAGAAGACACTTGTCATGTGCATCAACTGTTTGACAAAGGTAGGTTAGTTTCACATTATAATTGGCCAAGAGAACAATATGTTTCTCTTTTTAATTTGAAGAATCATTTGGCAAGTGCACTATTCAGAAGTTCCATTAGCTGATGGAATGGTTCTGGTTCATCCGGCCCATCTTGGCTTGACGACTATTGATCTGACGGCCCGTCATGGCTTGATGACTATTGATCTGATGACTGATGGTTCTGGTTCATCTGGCAAATTCTTAGATTGTAGGTTTGTAGTCAGCACTCACCAGGACCATCCTTTCTGACTATTGATCCGATAACCCTTGTGAACACCAGTATTCAGACAATTATTTCATTTTAGCACCATTGCTAGATCTGTTGGCGAGGATATATTTTGTACAGAAAGGATTTTCTGATAACTCTGTTATTAGTTTCTAGAGTCGTTCACTCATTTTTATTCTTGTTAACTATAGCAATATATCCTGAGAAACAATGATCGACTGTTGGTATTCTCCTGGTAAACATGCAGCTTGTTGGGCGGCTTTCACAAGAGGAATTGGTGGCTCAACTCCCTTCATTTTTACCAGCACTTTTTGATGCTTTCAATAACCAGAGTCCAGATATTCGCAAGGTATTTTGCCTGTTCTGCTGGTGAACGACCTTTTTTCGCTGGCGAGCTAGTTCCTTGACTAGGGGACCTTGAAGCTTATGCGTGTTAAGGAGTATTAGTATTAGGTCTAGTGAAGAACCTAAGGGAGCAGTCTAAAAAGATGGCTTCTTGTCCCACCAGCAATATGGGCATCTGGTAGTACCTAAAAACTAGGGATAGGGGTGCTACGATTATTGTAGGCAGCATCAAAGGATCAGGGTTTTATGTGCCAACTGTAATCTCTACTTCTGTTTCTAAGAGTAGATGTGGGGTGGGTGGAAGCTCTCAATCAACCTAAAGTTTAAACATGAAAAACAGTCATGCTATTTGTTATTATTTCTTACAGATATTCCAGTGCCAGGTTGTGTGGTTTTCAGCTTTAGCACATCCTCTGTTTCAAATTTCTAGCGGGTCATTTTCATTTTACTCGTGTTAGTGCACATTAACCGTGCCTGACATTATCTATTTTCTAGACTATTTATGGCAAATTTACATTTAGCAAACATCATTGGTGTTCCACATCTGATATCATTTACACTTACTTGCAGACTGTTGTATTCTGCTTGGTGGATATCTACATCATGCTAGGGAAAGCATTTGTACCATACCTGGAGGGGCTTAGTAGCACACAGCTGCGGCTAGTAACAATCTACGCAAATCGGATATCGCAAGCAAGGTCTGGTGCACCTATCGATGCTAACCAATGAGTAGTATCATACTTGTGTACCGCATGGACATTTGTTTGGATGGGTTGGAATTATGGGTTTCATTCATTTGTGCATTTGTATAGAAACACAGGTGGTGCTCATGTATTCTTTTGTGTGGTATGTGTTATTTGTCTTCTTTATTTTCCTGTCATGTGTCACATTTGACCATTCACATTGTACAAAGAGACGCAGGAAAAGCTTCACGGTGCTTGTTCATCTCCCATTTTGTTGTAGGTTGTCAGAGGACAGATCTGTTGAGAGATAGTAGGTTGTGAATATTTACGGGACGATTTAGTGCAGACGATGTTTTATTAGATGTTCAGAATCTTCTGATTGCCTTCTAGTATGTGACATGGCATGAACGATTTTGGCACTGGATATTGAAATTGCCTGCAATCGTGCAATTTAAGTGTATACTGGTGGGCAAGTGATACATTTCTTTGTTCCCACTGTTTGATCGTTGGAAGAGTTGCAGATTTGCCCTTAAGTTATCAAGTTTTTTTTTGTTTGAAGAACTTACCGAAGTTGAGATGCCTCTCTTGTAAGTTTGCCTCAAAATTGATTGTGAAGCGTAAATCTGTGCTACAAAGTAATGCTGATAAGGATGAAAATGCCCGAAAGTCATTAAAGTGGAGTTTCTACACATGGCGGCATGTGTGCATGTTATCGATGCCATCGGGCTCTGCAATGAGATTGCACGAATTCAATATGTTGGATGTTGCATATACGCTGGGTATTCTATGCTACATTTGGTACAAGACGGGCACATGTGGAGGGGTGATACACCCAGCGCACTAGTTTTTTTTTTTTTTTGAAAAGGGGGACATCCCGGCCTCTGCATCGGAGAGATGCATACGACCACCTTTATTAAACAAGCAAATAGGTTCAACACAAGTCTAAAAGTCTCAAACAAAGCTGCTCACAGAGAGCTAAGGAGCAAAAACAAAAGCCACAGCCGGCTGGCAAGAGAAAGACAGGAAAACTAATTGCCTATCCTATTACATGATCGTCATCCAAACCGGCTGAAAATATCCCGTGTTATCATCTCCCGTCGGATAGATTCAGTAACCAAACGCTCTCTGGCCTTCGTCGGAGTGAGTAATGACCACATACGGATCAACGCAGTGGCTCGGAATATAACCTGCAAAAAATGAGTATTTGATATTCTGTGAAAGACTAAATCATTTTTGCAGTTCCAGATAGCCCATAATAATGCATATACTCCTACACGAATGTGTCTCGCTGTTTGAGACTCAATCTCATCCAACCACGTTCCAAATAACGTGTTAATATTATGTGGAAGAGTAATATTAAAGGCTATATGTTCACTGATTGCCAAAGAATTTTTGCCATAGGACAATCAAGAAAGAGGTGCTTGATTGTTTCATCTCTATCACAAAAGCTACACCGACTGGATCCAGTCCAATTGCGTTTAATCAAGTTATCCTTAGTTAAAATGACTTGTTTATGCACAAACCACATGAACACTTTAACTCTCAAAGGAACTTTCACATGCCAATCATGTTTCGACGTAGGAATAGAACTAGAATTAATAACATTCAAGTACATCGATTTGACCGTAAATTCTTCATTCCTAATAAGTTTCCAACACAACTAGTCTGGACGTTGAGAAAGTTGAACCTTTATCAGTCTTCTCATAAGATGGGGCCAAGCTTCCCAACGGTTACCGGCTAAATCTCTCCTGAAGCTAATATGTAAAGGCATGGACTGACATACCGTCTCAACGGTCGCATCTCTCCGTTGAACAATGCTATAGAGAGTAGGATACTGTACCTCCAATGGCGTATCCCCTAGCCAGGTATCCTCCCAGAATCTTGTAGAAGTACCGTTACCGATAACCACCTTGGTCCAGTTAAAGAAGAGCGATTTAACTCTCATCAGGCCTTTTCAGAAAAGCGAATCCATCGGCCTCACTGTCACCTGGGATAAGGTCTTGGACTGAAGGTACTTATTACGCAGAATCTGAGCCGAAGTGGCCTCGGTCTCTCGAGAAATCTTATACAGCCATTTGCTGAGGAGACATTCTTTACCTCAAGATTTCGATACCAAGACCCCCTTGGTCCTTCGGTCGACAAATAATGTCCCATCTAGCTAATCTATACTTTCTCTTCAACTCATCACTTTGACAGAAAAAAGGGGATCGATAGAAGTCGAGTCTTTTCCGAACTCCCACTGGCACTTCGAAAAAAGTCAAAAAGAACATGGGCATACTGGTGAGCACCGAATTAATAAGAACTAACCGGCCTCCACATGACATCAGTTTGCCCTTCCAGCAACCCAATTTCTTCTCAAATCGATCCTCAATGCACTTCCATTCGCTATTTGTTAGCTTACGGTGATGAATGGGTATACCTAAATACGTAAAAGGTAAAGCCCCCAATTCACACCCGAACAATTGCTTATAGGCCTCTTGTTCCTCCTTGGCTCTACCAAAGCAGAACAATTCACTCTTGTGAAAATTAATTTTCATATCGGATAATTGTTCGAACAAGCATAACACCAGCTTCATGTTCCGTGCCTTCGCCAAGTCATGCTCCATAAAGATGATAGTATCATCAGCGTACTGTAGGACAGACACACCTCCATTAACTAGATGAGGTACTAAGCTCCCTACCTGTCTAGCATCCTTAGCCCTCCTTATTAGAATTGTCAACATGTCAACTACAATGTTAAACAAAATATGTGACATTGGATCTCCTTGTCTCAGGCCCTTATGTGTTTGGAAATAACGCCCTATGTCATCATTCACTTTAATTCCAACACTGCCTTTTTGCGTGAAAGATTCTATCTGTCTACGCCAAGCTGGATCGAAACCTTTCATCCTCAACGTCTGTTGAAGGAATGGCCATTTGACTTTGTCGTACGCTTTTTCGAAATCCACTTTAAAAACCACCCCATCTAGTTTTTTCGTATGGATTTCATGGAGCGTTTCATGCAGGACCACCACCCCTTCAAGGATGTTCCTATCCGGCATAAAAGCAGTTTGGGATGGATGCACCACAAAATGTGCAATCTGTATGAGTCTATTAGTCCCAACCTTGGTGAAGATTTTAAAACTTACATTGAGAAGACAGATGGGCCGAAATTGCTCAATTCGGACCGCCTCTGTTTTCTTAGGAAGCAAAGTGATAGTTCCAAAATTCAGATGAAACAATTGAAGCTATCCAGCGAATAAGTCCTGGAATATCGGAAGCAAGTCCCCTTTAATAATATGCCAACACCTCTTATAAAACTCCGCCGGAAAACCGTCCGGTCCTGGAGCCGAGTTATTCTTCATTTGAGCTATAGCTTCAAACACCTCTTTCTCTAAGAATGGGACAGTTAAAATATCATTCTCATCTGAAGCCAACTGGGGATATCCTCATTCCGCGACTCGTCTAGAGACACGAAATTATCCTCCGGAGGCCCAAATAGTTTCTTATAATAATCAGTGATGTATAGTTTTTTTTTCTGCCCTACAATCGTCCCTTCATCTTGCTCAAGCTGAAAGATCCTTTTCTTTCTGTGCTTGTCATTGGCGATCATATGAAAAAACTGAGTGTTGGCGTTCCCCTAGACCACTTTGCGGACCTTCGCCCGCAATGCCCACTTCAGTTCTTCTTCTCGCAAAGCTCTTTCAGCCTCATCTCCGCATCTAGTTTAACATGAAATTCCGTTGGATCTAGGATCGTGCCTTCGGCTTTTACATCTAAGGCCTGAATAAGGGAGAGGAGCATTTCCTTTTCGACCTTATAAACCTCACTAAGATGCTTAGCCCATCCTCGTAAGAAACTTCGCAGGTGACGAGTCTTATTCTGCCACCTCTTTATTGGAGTTCTGCCTCCTGAATCTTTAGCCCATTCCCTGACTATAAGATCCAAAAAAAACCTTCTCTCTCAAACCATGCTAGTTTAAAAGAGAAGATATTCTTGTTTCCCATGTGTGTTGCCTCACCAGAGTCAACCAGCAACGGGGCGTGGTCCGAAATTCCGCGCGATAACGCATGTACGGTGACTAGAGGAAACTTCTATTCCCAGTCAACGCTCGCGAGGACACGGTCAAACTTCTCAAAAAAGGAGTAGGCAACGAATTAGCCCAAGTGAATTTTCTACCCAAAAGCTCTATCTCTCTCAGATCCCTCAATAATGATGTTAAACATAAACGACCATCTGCTATTGAAATTGTCATTGTTCTTTTCGTCCCTCCTTCTAATGATATTGAAATCGCCCCCTACTAAGATTGGAAACTGTTCAAATCCGCAAATACGACTAGATACGCCAGAAAATCTGGTTTTAATTCTAGCTGAGCGGTACCATAAACCGCCACCAAGGCCCAATTAAATCCGTCGATCTTCGACCTAACCCGAAATTTAACAGCGAAATCTCCCATGACCAGCGTACTAGTGCCCAGGCGAGAGCAGAACCATAACACTGGCACAGGTACATGCGTGTACCTGTTTTAGTGTGACCGGTACTTCGAGGACGGAGAAGGGCTGGTGAGCATAAATGCTGTGTATCGGCCGTGCCGCGCGAAAAGAGTCACACATCGATATTACTGCTTTAGTGTGAAGCTCACGCAGCTGGGCAGTCCGGATCAAGGTAAACCATTTTTTGGTTTGCTAGGGGGAGTGGTGTATCGGCGATGGAGTTCATCGACATGGATGGAGAGCTAAGGTGACTGCCGTCTCTCGTTTTTTCTGCACTTCTTTGCATATGGGATGTTGCCCTGAATTTGGATACGTTGACGTAGATCGTCAGGTAGCTTGATCCCAGCTCTGGCGTTTGACCAAGGGCAAACGCGTGTCTTCTGCGGGGCGCAACAGCAATGTTCATCTGGTTCATCGTGAGCTTGCGATGTGCATCCGCTAGAGCCTGGGGATGGACAGGATCCCATACAAACTAGTGTTCAGGCACATAGTGTCCCAGGGGGGGGGGGGGGGGGGAGCAGATGGCGAGGGCGGACCTTTCGGAAGAAGCGATCTGGAAGACGATGCTTGTGGCGAGGCAACCTCAGGCTTGACTCGAAGGTGAGTTTGTGCGTATGGTGTTGGGTTCCATGATAATCTAACTGTGTTCAAATTTGGCTCTCTAGTTTTTATTTGTCAGACGCTACAAAGATAGAAAAATGAATAGACATTTTCCTCTATATTTTTTTGGCACACTAGGCGAGATTTTCATAGCTAGGAATGATGATTTTAATCCATCTGGTAAAAGGCTGAAAAATATATATTCTAAAACGGCATCCAATCTGTGCGACATCGTTAAATAGCTAGATGGGCCAGGCTAGATGCAAGCTCGCTATCAGGGGGCGCGGGCCTGGGTGGATCGTTGTGGGCCGCCAGAAAAAGCGTTTGCTTTTGTTGGGCTCCGGTGCTTTCTGGCATAATTTTTTAGTATCACCTACCAGACGATGCTTAGGCTGGTCGTAATGGTAGTATCATAACTAGTATCATGCATGCCAACTAGGCAATTTTGATGAGGTGTCATAGTATTAAATAAAGAAAAAGAGGGTGGAGTATATATCATGACACCGTATCATAATAAATGATATGCTACTTTGTGTTATGCATGGCAATAAATAGAGTACTACATGATACTAATATGTGATACTATGCATTAGGGAGGTAGTATCATACACTAGTATCATATGCATGATACTAATATATGATACTCCATATTACAACCAGCCTTTAGTCTTTTTCCAACATGTTGGCCAAGTGGAAATTTTTTTGTACGTGTGCATACCAATAATGTTGTCAACTAACACAACAAAATGTGATTATATAAAATTAATAACTTGTCCACTTTTTCAGGGTCCGTTTGACGAAGGTTGACGTCGCGAGGGAGTACGGCCCAAATAGGGAGAGTGCTTTGGAAATGTTGATACGAGGGTTTACAGAAAAAAAGGAGGGAGTTGTCCTAAAGCCTGTGGTCGGGCTTTCGTTTGATTCACTAGAGGAAGCTCACGAGTTCTATAATTTGTATTCGTGGGAGATTGGCTTTGGAATAATTTGGAAGGAGCAGGCTGAATGTAAAAAAAAAACAAAGTGCATGCAAGAGCTTGTATGCGGGTGTGCGGTAAGCGAATGTTCTCTGAAGTTATTTCTGTTTTTCTTTTCAGAAATTAATTTTATTCCTCGTGCATGGGGTTTGTACTTATGCTTTGTTTGTTTTATTTCACCTTGTATGAAGGGGGACTCGGGAAAGGAAAATAGTCGTTCCATCAGGTGCGGCTACGATGCCATGATACGTCTCCTGCGTTCTTCTAATAATGGTTGGTACATTAGTCAATTCAGCAGTGCATACAATCATGCTTTGTCGCTAACCTGTAGTGAGAAACTCCATTGGAAGTCGCACCGATATATTGATGTGCACATTAAGGATTTGGTTAAGCAGTTGCAGGAGAACAATGTCAGCTTAAGCAAGGTGTACACCATTGTGGGTAGTTTTTTTGGGGCGATGGAGAATATTCCGTTCACCAAAAGGTCTTTGAAGGTACTTTGTGGGAAACTGAGCAAGGATCAGTCGGACCAGACCATGACGCTACTAAAACTGTTCAACTACTACAAGACATCAAAGCAGCCGACCACAATTTTTCTTACAGTGTTCATGTCGATGACGAGGCTAGGGTCAAAACACTGATGTGGGTCACGGGCAGAGGCATAGACCATTACTGGTATTTCGGTGACGCGATAACATTTGACACAACATATCGGACTAACTTGTACGATGCCTTTTGGTTTGTCCATTGGAGTGAACAACCACTTCCAGAGCATCATTTTTCGAGCGGTGCTTATGAGGGATGAAACCGTTGAAAGCTTCAAATGGGTTTTTAGGGAATTTGTTAGAATGGTTGGTGGTAAAGCACCAATGACTATACTAATAGGTGATGTTATCCTTCTTAATAATATATTTCAGATTTTTTACATTTAATAACAATGGAAAAACTTTTTTCTACTTTGTTCTTCTCACCATAAGCTTAATTAATTATTCGTTTTTTTTACCAAAAACGCAGATCAAGCAAGGGCGATGGAGTTGGCGATAATAGACGAGCTACCAAACACGACACACAGATGATGCAAGTGGCATGTGCTGAAAAAGGCGAAAAAGAGCCTTGGTGTATTGTATGGCAAGAAGTCTGAGTTCAAGAGGGATTTTCAAATGTTGGTGTAGTTTTAACTGTGGAAGAGTTTGAAAATGGATGGGATGCAATGCTCCTGAAATATGGTTTGCATAAGCATCCATTCCTCACTCAGATATATGAAGTCCGTCGTAAGTGGGCAAGACCATATTTCATGTTTTTTTTTGCTTGAAGATGACAAGCACACAACGCAGTGAGAGCGCTAATCACATGCACAAATGTTATGTGCCCCCGGGATGCCCAATGCATCTCTTCTTGAAGCAACATGAGAAGATTCTTTTTGATAGAGATTCAGAGAAGAGCTATCAAGAAAAACGGACAACAATAGTAAGTAAACAAACTGATTTTTTTTACTTGCACAACAATAACCCCCCTAATCTTCATGAAGCATACTTCCCCAACATGAAAAATTTACAACAATTCCTTCGCATGTTTAATAGGCTGGGGTGGTTCTTAAAGGCAACTGGCCGATTGAGCGCCATGACAGAAAGATTTATACACGCGCGATGTTTGGGAAGTTTGGTGAGTCATTATATAAAGCTAGGTCGTACGTGACAGAAGAAGTTATATGCAAACAGAAATACCTTGTCCGTCATGTCGATGCTGTGAAAAGAGAATCTTGGTGCAAAGGTATTTTCACAGTGGAAGTTGCTGATGATATGGGGGAGTTTGTATGCGAGTGTGGTTTCTACCCTCATTCGTGCATACTTTGTTGCCACGCGCTTAAGGTTGTTACCCTATTTTTCCATTGCCATCGTATAAATACTTTAATTCTTATTCGCAGACATTTCATGTTATTCGACATGACAATTCATTCTACGCGGGTTATGCTTGATCTCCGTGTGTCCGAAATCCCTACAAAGCACATAATGAAGTGGACAAGGGATGCACGTGATATTCTCCCTGAAGATCTGGTTATGTACCAAAACGATTAAGGTTGTAGCGACCAGACCTCAAACAGTCTGATCTCTGTGCTCCGCTGTCATCTCTGGATCAGTAATGCTGACACCACACAGTACTTCGAAGGATTTATAGCAGAGTGGCAATCACACACTTATTACATCGTTGTCTCCGAAGAGAACTTATTACAATAATATGGCTTAAGGCCATCTAATATCGATAACAGCGGAAGACTTGGAAGATAAATGGGTCCATCAACTCCAACGGCATCACTGAGTATAGAACCACGACCTAAAAACACCTCAATCGTCGTCTGAAAAGTCTGCAACATTAACGTTGCAGCCCGAAACGGGTCAGCACATGGAATATGCTGGCAAAGTAACACATAGAGGGTAATGGAATGAAACTGCTATACTATATGCATATTTGGCTGGTGGAAAGCTCTATGGTTACTGTTTTGCGTAAAGCCAATTTTTCCCTACTACAAAGGAATAAATTTATTTAACTATCATGGTGGTTGTTAAACATTGAGAATGGTTGACAGCATTCTCAATCCCAATTAAAAGTGAACCATTAAAACCCAACAATATTAATTAGAAGTAACATGATGAGATTCACATGATATTCAAGTACTAGATACTCAAGATTGTCCATAACCGGGGACACGGCTAATCATGATTAGTTTATTACACTCTGCAGAGGTTTGCGCACTTTTCCCCACAAGACTCGATCGCCTCCTTTGGTTTTCTCGCACTACTGGTGTTTGGGAAACGGATGACCGAGACACAGTCTTTCAGAAACGCTAGCACCTTACGATGGATAGACCGGTACACCTACATCCCCTACATCTGCTAGTCTACCCTGTAAGAGTTCGCACGACTTAGTCAACTATGCCAGAGCCCATAATGGCTTGTGGCTGCACACGTAAGTATTTAGCATGAAAGATCTTATGATCCCTTTGAGCCTGGGTGGCGGTCCATAAAAAAACAGGCAAGTCCTGATAGACATCAGGTGCCTCAATCCACCCAGATGTGTGTTTAAGTTGCCACCTTAGATAAACCATTAAAATTATCAATCTCACATCTTTCATGGATATCACTCACCCAATCCACATCTACTAGCATAGCATGGCATAATAAGCAAACGTAGAAGTAACTCCCAAAGGTTTCATAATAAACAGGTAATAGGTACTACCTCATCTACTTCCCATCCAACAATTTAATTAGATCCTAATCATGCAATGTGTGAGGATGGATCTAATGCAGTAAAACTGGGTTGTAGAAAAGGTATGATCAAAGTGTTACTTGCCTTGCTGATGATCCACGAGTCCTAGAGATTCGAAATAACAAGCGGCGCAATCCGGATAATCTATCACAGACAAACAACAAGTATACAATAAGTACTCATCTAATGCACAGGTAAAACTCGAACAAAAGATCGAACCAGATAGTTCAATTTAAGAACTCCGGTTGCAAAGAAAGAACGAACCGAACGAAGAAACCGAAAACAAACGGCGGAAAACAACTAGGTTCTAGCAAGTTGAATCTAGGTCAAATTTTACCGTAGCAAAAACTTAGTTAAAGTTGATTAGTCGGAACGACGGTTTCGAAACGAAACTCCAGGTGCTTGAATCACCTGATTCCGATAAACGAGCGAGAAGATAAACTAGAAAGAAGATCGGATCTGAGATCGCGATCGCGGAATAAATCCGACGAAAAAAAAGAAGAACGGTTGAACGAACGGGCGTTCGTTAACCTAGAAGAAATCCGGTGATCACGTTCGTTAGGACGAACGGTCCGGCGAACGACCTCGGGCAACTAAATCGGAAAAGAAAACGAATCCGATCTAGGGTTCGGAGAAGAAAACCGATCGTAAAACTGATCTAGAAAACCGGAACGGTTTAGAGAAGAGACGTAACGATTTTAGAAGAAAACCGATCCGAGGAAAAGAAAAGGAGACGCGGCGCGGTACCTCGGCGAGGCTCCGGCGAGGAACTCCGGCGACGTGGGCGTGGGGCGGCGGCAAGGTGCGGCGGCGCTGGTGCGGCGGCTTTGGGCGGCGCGCGGGTGATGCAGGGCGCGGCGGCGGGGCACTAGGCGCGGCGCGGGTGTGGGGCGCGGGGTGCTTGGGGCTTTGGTTTGATGGGTTTAGAGGGGAGGGTGTGGGAGTATTTATATTGGGGAGGGGGGAGAAAACTTGAGGTAGGGGTCAAGGAATTAGACTAGGACTAGAAAAGGAAAAAGGGAAAAAGATCTAGAAAAAAAACGAAAGTAGGACAAGTTCTACTAGGAAACCAACAAGGGGTGGCGGCGGCCTCCCTGGCGCCTTGCGCATGGGCGCTGGCACGCGCGCGCGGTGGCTCCTGGCCGGCCGGCTGGGCCTAAGGCCCAGAGGCGCTGCGGTTCATTTTTTTTAAAACGGTACCGCGCTCGAAAAAAAAAGGAAAAAGATCTAAACGAACTCCAAATCTAATCAAGCAAATTTTTCCCGACTCCTAAAAATGAGTCGAACAAAATGAACTTTTCTCCGGGCCTAAAATGTAAATTTTTAAAACGCGCATTTTCCCTATCCAAATAAAAGACAAATGAAACTCCGACAAAAACAATGATCCTTTCTTCAAAATTTGAGAGGACTCAAATATGAAAAAGACGAAATCTCCAACTCTCTCCGAAGGTCCTTGAGTTTGCGTAAAATTTCTAGGAACGCCAAAATGCAAGAAAATATGATATACATGATGATCTATGTATAACATTCCAAATTAAAAATTTGGGATGTTACAAAGGTCCACCTAAGGCTGATACATATAGGCACTCCAAGCTTTACCATGCTGCCCTGTCGTTCGTTCGTCAAGGTGATGCAAATGTGCAGTCTTACGAGGCTGCTATGCTGTTGATAAAACATGCAAGTGCAAAACTAGAGCCGCTTTGTGCTATACGCGACGGGATGGGTGTTGCTGATAGAGAAGCTGCCGCTAAACCACTGGATGAAGACTAAGACAGTGTTATGGCTCAGTGGGACGACCGTGTCGAAGGCTCAACGATTGGACAAGCGCCCAAAAAGAAAAGACCCGTGGGTCGCCCAACAAGTAACCGTGACAAAGCTCCATATGAAAATGCAGTAAAAAGGACACGATTCTGTAAAATTTGTCGTGGGAAGGGACATAAGAGCACCATGTGCCCTGATCGTGGTGACATGCCTAAAGCACCAAGAAAAGAGCCAAAGTGCTCAAATTGCGATATCCTTGGGCATAGAAGGAATAATTATGCAAAGACGCATCGCGTTGTTTGATCAAACAATAGGATGTAAAATGTGGGAATGTAGAACTACACTTTATTTCTTTGTATATCTATTATCGAATCAAAATGGTCCTTGCTTGTTGTTTTAAAAACTAATATGTTGATCGGGTTGTTGTCCAGCCATGTCATTTTTTATGTTAAATGTTCATACTAGGCCTCCTTTGGTTTAAAGGAATTTTATAGAAATTCTAGAGGATAGGATTCTTATAAGATTTTTTCCTTTAGAGCCCTTTGGTTCATAAGAATGAATTCCTATTCCAACATAGGATTGATTCCTATCCTCCACATTTCATAGAAAAATAAAAAAAAGCCTAGACTCAATGGAAAAATTTCTTTGATGTCAACCAAATGACATCTTGTTTCCTATTCCTACTCATAGGATTTGAGATACATGTTATCTCATTTCCTACAAGATTCCTATTCCTATGATAATCCTATCCTATGAACCAAATTGTTTTTCGTTGTCACGTTTTGTGTGAGCGCATGCAATTTTTTTCCGGTGGGTTCTTATATGATCCGAATAAAAGGTATGTTATCAGAAAACCGTTAAAAAATGTTAAGTATGGTAAGAAAAATCCTATAAAAATACCAGTAATTAAGCATGGGAGAAAAACGTATTTTGCATAGATTAGGTTGCTGCAGTAGAACCTATGACTCTTAAAAATGCCATAGATAAATTATTTTGATTTTTTTATAAAAAAAATGGTTCAGAAATGTTTGCACGCGGGAAGAAATCACATAATTTTTTTTGGGTTATTGCTACAAAAACTTTTTTTTGAAGCAAATAGTTAGCCTACCTTGGTAATTAGCGTATAGATATTACTTACAAAAAATTTAAATGACCCTGAACGCAGGCAAAACGGACATACCCTATCCTAGGTGGCCAAGTTCTAAATGCAAAAACACACAAATTTCCGAGATATGACACATTTTGTGAAGATGAATTACTAAATCTGCCTCACACGCCCTCCCAACCGTACCGCATCAGCCACCTCCTGTTGGGGATCGTTGCAGAAATTAAAAAATTTCTACGTATCACCAAGATCAATCTATGAAGAGACTAGCAATGAGAGAGAGGAGAGTGTATCTTCATACCCTTGAAGATTGCGAAACGGAAGCGTTACAAGAACGCGGATGAAGGAGTCGTACACGAAGCGATTCAGATCACGGCCGAATCCGATCTAAGCACCGAACAACGGTGCCTCCGTGTTCAACACACGTGCAACCCGGTGACGTCTCCCGCTCCTTGATTCAGCAAGGGGAGGGGGAGAGGTTGGGGAAGACTCCATCCAGCAGCAGCACAACGGCGTGGTGGTGGTGGAGGAGCGTGGCACTCCAGCAGGGCTTCGCCAAGCACTGCGAGAAACGAGGAGGGAGAGGGGTAGGGATGCACCAAGAGAGAGGGAGACTTGTGTCTCTGGCAGCACAACTAGTGCATGTCAGTCGGTGGAACCAGTCTCACGTAAGAGTATGTGTAAGGTCGGTCCGGGCCGCTTCATCCCACGATGCCGCCGAATCAAGATAAGACTAGTAACGGCAAGTAAATTGACAAAATCGACGCCCACAACAACTTGTGTTCTACTCGTGCATAGAAACTACGCATAGACCTAGCTCATGATACCACTGTTGGGGATCATTGCAAAAAATTAAAAAAATTATACGCATCACCAAGATCAATCTATGCAGAGACTAGCAACGAGAAAGAGGGGAGTGTGTCTTCATACCCTTGAAGATCGTGAAACGGAAGCGTTACAAGAACGCGGATGAAGGAGTCGTACACGAAGCGATTCAGATCGCGGCCGAATCCGATCTAAGCACCGAACAACGGTGCCTCCGCGTTCAACACACGTGCAGCCCGGTGACGTCTCCCACGCCTTGATCTAGCAAGGGGAGAAGGAGAGGTTTGGGAAGACTCCGTCCAGCAGTAGCACGACGGCGTGGTGGTGGTGGAGGAGCGTGGCACTCTAGCAGAGCTTCGCCAAGCACTGTGAGAGACGATGAGGGAGAGGGGTAGGGATGCGCCAAGAGAGAGGGAGACTCGTGTCTCTGGCAGCCCCAAAACCCCCACTATATATAGGGGGAGGGGAGGGGCTACGCCCCCATCTAGGGTTCCCCCCTAGGGGTGGCGGCCAGAGGGGGAGAGAGGGGGCGCACCCTAGGTGGGCTTTAGGCCCATCTGAGCCTAGGGTTTCCCCCTTCTCCCCTTCCCTATGCTTTGGGCCTCTTGTGGGAGGCGCACCAGCCCACCTAGGGGCTGGTCCCTTCCCACACTTGGTCCACGCAGGCCTCCGGGGCCGGCGGCCCCTCCCGGTGGACCCCCGAACCCTTCCGGTGGTCCCGGTACGTTACCGATAACGCCCAGAACACTTCCGGTGTCCAAAACGGGACTTCCCATATATAAATCTTTACCTCCAGACCATTCCGGAACTCCTCATGACGTCCGGAATCTCATCCGGGACTCCGAACAACATTCAGTAACCACGTACTTCTATTCCCTATAACCCTAGCATCATCAAACCTTAAGTGTGTATACCCTACGGGTTCGGGAACCATGCAGACATGATCGAGACATCTCTCTGGTCAATAACCAACAACGGGATCTGGATACCCATGTTGGCTCCCACATGTTCCACGATGATCTCATCGGATGAACCATGATGTCAAGGATTCAATCAATCCCGTATACGATTCCCTTTGTCTACCGGTATAGCACTTGCCCAAGATTCGATCGTCGGTATGCCGATACCTTGTTCAATCTCGTTACGGCAAGTCTCTTTACTCGTTCCGTAACACATCATCCCGTGACCAACCCCTTAGTTACATTGAGCTCATTACGATGATGTCTTACCGAGTTGGCCCAGAGATACCTCTCCGTCATACGGAGTGACAAATCCCAGTCTCGATTCATGCCAACCCAACAGATACTTTCGGAGATACCCGTAGTGCACCTTCATAGCCACCCAGTTACGTTGTGACATTTGGCACACCCAAAGCATTCCTACGGTATTTGGGAGTTGCACAATCTCATGGTCTAAGGAAAAGATACTTGACATTAGAAAAGCTTTAGTAGACGAACTACACGATCTTGTGCTATGCTTAGGATTGGGTCTTGTCCATCACATCATTCTCCTAATGATGTGATCCTGTTATCAATGACATCCAATGCCCATGGTCAGGAAACCGTAACCATCTACTGATCAACGAGCTAGTCAACTAGAGGCTCACTAGGGACATGTTGTGGTCTATGTATTCACACATGTATTACGATTTCCGGATAACACAATTATAGCATGAACAATAGACAATTATCATGAACAAGGAAATATAATAATAACCATTTTATTATTGCCTCTAGGGCATATTTCCAACACCTCCCCCTCCAAACCAAAGCGGCAAGCCGCTGAGATCCGCCGTCGATAATGATCTGGGTGACGGAGCGCTCCACCATCGAATCATTCATGTGGTTCATCAATCGTGTGTGTACCTCCAAGAATGACACCCCCAATGGGGGAATGACACCAGAGCACCGCAATCATCCGAACTAGATTTTCCCGCGGAGGGGTGGCACATAGTGGCCTCAGACTTCTACACGATGATGCCTTCATGACGGGGACAATGCAGGATAGCCCCCGCACCGCCGGGATTGTTAGTAGCCAAAAGCAGGTTTTCACCATATATCTGTTTCAAAGGGATCTAACTCCCATGCACGATCGCCGCCGGCAACTCCGCGATGCCCAGAGGCCCCAATAATCAGTGCCACCACGCCTGACAGGCAGCCACGGCCAGGCCCTAAGCTTCGAAGCGCTGCGCTACCAAGCACGCAAGGAGAGTGACTAGGGCGCCGCGAGGAAGAAAGGAAGCTGCGCCATGGGAGAAGCCCTGCTGCATCAGGCACTGCTTAGGGCTTTGCCCAGCGGTGGAGGGGGAGGGTAGGGTGGAGGAAAGCCGAGCAGCGGGGGTGGCTAGGGCAAACCTAAAACATGACAACCTGTTAAAAAACAAACTTCACGTGAAAATGCTTCCAGGAGAAAAACATAAACCAGTTAATTTGCCCGGGCAAAAAGATTGTTGCTGATGTTTTGAATCCATGTGGTCTTTTTGTACATTGCAACAAAAGATTTTTGCGGATGTGGCGTGGTGGTGCTTTATGATGTCGTGTAGCTTTTTATCTGATTAGCGGATTCGACGAGATTTGTTACTATAGACCTCTATGTAATCAATAATAAAAAATTTAGGATACATCATTATAAGAAAATGATCAAGGACAAATGAGGTGTGCTTCGGCAAAATGTGTTTCGCTATTTATTTTCTTATCAAATTTTTTGCAAATCCATAACTTAAAAATGCTCGTTCTTTTGTTGGGATTGTTAAAAATGTTCGCTGTAAATATATTTTGAAACACATTGCCTGGTTTTTAAACTTATTTGTTCTCCTCTTGATCGAGTCCATGCCTTATTCTTATGAAAAAAACAAAACATTTGTTCTCTCTCTTTTGCTTTGTCGTGCAGCGCGTGGCGCTGGTGTGCCAACCGTTTGGAGCGGCCTTCAGCACGGGCGATGGGATAGCGGGGCGTGAAAAGTCCACCATTGAGGACTGCCCTGCGCGCCGGATTAATCACCGATTGGATGTGGCTTCTGTTTCCACGCCGTGCACACGCAAGGCTCTAGCCAAACCTGCCCCGAACTAAAGAAACTCTAACATTTAAGCCCATGTACGATCCGGGCACAGGTACGTCAGTGGCCGTCCCATGCTCTTGAATCTACTGGTCGAGTCGGCATGCCGATCAGTACTGATGTCAACTACACAACCTTCTTCTTGTAGGTGTTGTTGGGCCTCCAAGTGCATAGGTTTGTAGGACAGCAGCAAATTTCCCTCAAGTGGATGTGTAGGACCTTGAAGTAGATGTGTCTAGAGGGGGGGTGATTAGACACTTAATGCTAAAGTTGCAGTTTTTAAGCTTTTTCGGTTTAAGTGGAGTTTAGGCACAATTTCAACATTCACAATACATATCAAGCAAGCATGCAAAGAGTATATAGGCAGCGGAAAGTAAAGCATGCAACTTGCAAGAATGTAAAGGGAAGCGTTTGGAGAATTCAAACGCAATTAGAGACACGGATGTTTTTCCCGTGGTTCGGATAGGTGGTGCTATCCTACATCCACGGTGATGGAGACTTCAATCCACGAAGGGTAACGGTTGCGCGAGTCCACAGAGGGGTCCACCCACGAAGGGTCCACGAAGAAGCAACCTTTTCTATCCCACCATGGCCATCGCCCACGAAGGACTTGCCTCAATAGCGGTAGATCTTCATGAAGTAGGCGATCTCCTTGCCCTTACAAACTCCTTGGTTCAACTCCACAATCTTGTCGGAGGCTCCCAAGTGACACCTAGCCAATCTAGGAGACACCACTCTCCAAGAAGTAACAAATGGTGTGTTGATGATGAACTCCTTGCTCTTGTGCTTCAAATGATAGTCTCCCCAACACTCAACTCCCTCTCACAGGATTTGGATTTGGTGGAAGGAAGATTTGAGTGGAAAGCAACTTGGGGAAGGCTAGAGATCAAGATTCATGTGGTAGGAATGGAATATCTTGGCCTCAACACATGAGTAGGTGGTTCTCTCTCAGAACATATGAGTTGGAAGTGTAGATGTGTTCTGATGGCTCTCTCCACAAGTGAAGAGGAGGTGGAGGGGTATATATAGCCTCCACACAAAATCCAACCGTTACACACAATTTACCAATCTCGATGGGACCGAATCAACAAACTCGGTCGGACCGAAATAGTAAACCTAGTGACCGTTAGAGATTTTCGGTGGGACTGACATGCAACTCCTAGGGAGCACTTGTGCTTTCAATCTCCCCCTTTTTGGTAATTGATGGCAACATACATCAAAGCTTTAGATAAAGATATAAAGAACATCAAGTAAAGCTTTGAAAGGACATGTAACAAGCATAGGCTCCCCCTACATGTATGCACTCATGTAAATGTGAAATATAGAGGCATGTGAGAGCATAACCATGACAGAGTAGGCAATGTGTTACATGTATCTTGGCCATATGCATCAGAGCAAAAGATTATCAAGGAAAATACCTTCATGCTCATGAGTCCTTCTTGCAAACAGTATGTACATAAGCAAGAATTCCTCATACTCATGATTTTGATGCATGCACTTACCTTGTAGTCTTTAGCTGGCTTAGGATGGAATGAACCTGCACAAACAAGGTTAGATAACACGGGTACCTCCACTAGCCAGAGCAAACCAAAGAAGCCACAAGAGTACCAAGACTGGGATGACATGTAGAGAGTGAGTACAAGGTACCACAATGGATTCAACATGTCCCCAAGAGTAAAGATATGCAATGAATTTGACTGATTTCTTTCCCTTAGGTGTCTTGCTCCCCCTGAATCTTACATGGGATATTGGGAGAAGATAGGGAACAGAAAATCAGAGCTGAAAGATACAAATGGATAGAACTTAATGCAAATAAGCACATATGAACATGTCTTTCCCCCAAAAAGACATGTGACATCTCTCCTCTTGAACATCAAGCATCTGGGATCCTTGAGTATTCTCTCCCCCTGGAAATCTCTTTCTCCCCCTTAATACTTTCTCCCTTGTAGGTGATAAGCTTTGATGTGATCTCTCTCCCCCCTTTGACATCAATTTCCAAGAAGGGCTTTCTGGAATTCGTCGTATAGGTTTGGTCCTTGAGACTCAGCACAAAGCAATGGATAAAACTGTGATGCTTGTAGAGGACAAGATTCATTGATTGGAGCTGGATCAGAAGAAATATAGAACAAGTGGCAAACTGTTTTTCCTGTTGTGAGGTCGGTGGCACCGAGTGGCATGTTTCGGTGGGGCCGAAAAGATTCGGTTGGACCGAAAACTACAAGTCGGTGAAACCAAGTTCAACACAAAGAAAAACACTTGTCACCTCAGCTCACTAAACATGTAGGATCTCACAAAGATTTGCAATGAATTATCTGAAGGATTTGCAAGGAATTGAATGCAGAAAATGCAGAACAAAAACAAAAAGAAAAGAGAAGAAACTGAAAGATCTAGATGAAGTTTTTTTTGAAAAAGAGAAAGAAAATAAATATGCATGAGACAAATGCAATAACACAGAAAAGAACACAAGAGAACTTCATCTAGAGTTGGGCGGTGACATAGTCACCTATGTTAGAGTATATTGACTTAGGAGTCAAGTGAGAACACTTGATCATAGGTCATACTCATCGTTTAAGCTCAAAATGGGGTTACCATTTTTTGTTTAAGCATCTTGATGTATTCACATCTTGTTGAGTTGCTTTGACTCATGTCTTGGAGTAAAGCTTCTCTAAGATGGAATAATATACCTTGGGTGGTGGTGCGGTTCTTCCTCATGTAGTTGAACTTGTGTAGGTGCTCAAGGTTGATGTAGCTCATCAAGAGTTAGGAGCACCACTTGGAGTTTGAGTTCATCTACCTACATGGGTTAGTTCTTGCAAGGAAGAGCACTTGTGTATCCAAAAATGACAATCATGAAGCTCAACATAGAATTTGTCAAAGGATATGTTTGAATGGTTTTGTGCTTCCTTGTCTTCAACCACCATTGTGTAGAGACTTGGTGATGTAGAGATTGCTCAAGATGTGAGTGAGTCGCAATCTCATGGAATTAGATTCAACCAAGCACCTACATGGGTTAGACAACATGCAAGGTACAAATATATCCAAGACATAAGATATTCATCATAAGAGATATATCATGGATTAGTCATAAGCTCATGTCTTGCATGTATCCAATGGAGTTCCTACTCCAAGTTCGAAGCATCAATAATGTTCAATTCACCTCTCAACCTGCAAAATACTTTCTCATCAAGAGGTTTAGTAAATATATCCGCTAATTGCTTATCGGTGCGAACATGCTTAAGATCAATGTCACCCTTAGCAACATGGTCTCGAATGAAATGATGATGAACTTCAATATGCTTAGTTTGAGAATGTTGTACAGGATTATGACCAATTTTGATAGCACTTTCATTGTCACAAAGTAGTGGAATATGTTTCACATAGATCCCATAATCTTTAAGAGTTTGGGTCATCCCAAGTAATTGAGCACAACATGAACCAGCGGCAATGTATTCCGCTTCAGCGGTGGATAAGGATACCGAGTTTTGTTTCTTGGAAGACCAAGACACAAGAGATATACCAAGAAATTGACAAGTACCCAAAGTGGACTTTCTATCAACTTTGTCTCCGGCATAATCCGAGTCGGAATAGCCAACAAGATCAAAAGAAGACCTCTTAGGATACCAAATGCCAAAGTTTGGTGTATGAATTAAGTATCTCACTATCCTTTTCACGGCCTTAAGATGACATTCTTTAGGAGCAGCTTGATAACGTGCACACATGCACACACTTAGCATAATGTCGGGACGTGAAGCACATAGGTATAACAAAGAACCAATCATAGAGCGATAAACCTTTTGATCAACCGGTTCACCATCTTTGGTCAAATCAAGATGTCCACTAGTAGGCATGGGTGTAGGCATACCTTTGCATTCTTGCATATTGAACTTCTTGAATAAGTCCTTGGTGTACTTCGTTTGAGAGACAAATGTACCTTCCTTAGTTTGCTTGATTTGCAAACCGAGAAAGAATTTGAGTTCACTCATCATAGACATCTCAAACTTCTCTGACATTAGCTTTCCAAACTTTTCACTAAAGAGAGGGTTAGTTGAACCAAATATGATATCATCAACATAAATTTGGCATACAAATAGTTCTCCATTAACCCTTTTAGTAAAAAGAGTAGAATCAATTTTACCAATTTCAAAACCACTTGCAATAAGGAACTTGGTCAAGCATTTATACCATGCTCTAGGAGCTTGTTTAAGACCATAAAGAGCTTTGTGAAGTTTGTAAACATGATTTGGTTTCTTAGGATTGATAAAGCCGGGAGGTTGTTTGACATAAACTTCCTCCTCTATTTCACCATTTAGAAAAGCACTTTTAATGTCCATTTGGTACAAGGTGATATTATGGTGATTAGCATAGGCAAGTAAGATGCGAATGGACTCAAGTCTAGCAACGGGAGCATATGTCTCACCATAGTCCATACCTTCGACTTGTGTGTACCCTTGGGCGACAAGACGTGCTTTGTTGCGAACCACTTGTCCATCTTCATCTTGCTTGTTGTGAAACACCCATTTGGTACCAATGATGTTGTGGTTGTTGTCGGGCTTCTCAACCAATGTCCAAACTTGGTTTCTCTCAAAGTTGTTTATCTCTTCATGCATAGCGTTTATCCAATCCGGATCTTCCAATGCTTCTTCAGCCTTCATAGGTTCAATGCTAGAGATGAATGAATAGTTTTCACAAAAGTTAGCTAAACGAGTTTTTGAGCGAGTGATTCTCCCGGTTTGAATATCATTGTAGATTTGCTCGACGGGATGATCTTTGGAAATTCTTGCTCGAACTCGTGAGAGCTTTTGCTTGGGTCTTCGTTGAACATCTTCTTCATCTTGTTCTTCTTCTTGGCCTTCTTCATTGTTGACGTTGCCGTTCTCTTGTCGTGGTGGAGAAGGAGGTTGTTGATGTTCGTCTTGATGCATTTCCTCGTCTTCTTCATCTTGGTGTCCCACTTGTGGATGCTTCCGTATCAATTCTTGGTTCACCTTGTCGTGAAGTAGAAGCTTCCACTTGGACGGATGAGGTACTCTCCTTCACCTCCGTTGGACGAATTTTGCCAATAGACAAGTCTTGGATTGCTTCTGAAGGGTCTTTGTCTCCTACATCGATTGGCAATTGCTCTACTTGCAAGCCATTAGATTCATCAAACTTCACATCTACCGTCTCTTCAACCTTTCGGGTGAAATTGTTGTAGACACGGTAAGTGTGAGAGTTTGAGCCATAACCAAGTAGAAAACCTTCATGAGATTTAGGAGCAAACTTTGAACGACGATGCTTGTCAAGAATGTAGCACTTTGAGCCGAATACTCGAAAGTATCCAACTTGGGGTTTGTTACCGGTGAGGAGCTCGTATGCCGTCTTGCCGAGTAGCTTGTGAAGATACAAGCGATTTGTTGCATGACAAGCTGTCTCAACCGCTTTTGCCCAAAAGTGCTTCGGCGTCTTGTACTCATCAAGCATCGTTCTCGCCATTTCGATGAGCGTCCGGTTCTTCCTCTCAACAACTCCATTTTGTTGAGGTGTGTACGTAGCCGAGAACTCGTGTGAAATCCCTTCTTCGTCAAGAAAGGTGTCTACATTTGCGTTCTTGAACTCTGTTCCGTTGTCACTCCGAACCTTCTTGATCTTCACGTCAAACTGATTTTGGGCCTTTCTAGCGAAGTTTTTGAAGATCTTCTGGACCTGCGACTTGTCATCAAGAAAGAACACCCACGTAAATCTTGAAAAATCATCAACTATAACTAGACCAAAATAATTTCCACCGAGACTCTTGTAGGCGTTGGGACCAAAAAGATCCATATGAAGTAGCTCGAGTGGCCTCCTTGTGGTCATGATGTTCTTCACGGGATGCCTTCCTCCAACCTGTTTACCTACTTGACAAGCACTGCAAAGTCTATCCTTATCAAATATGACATCGTTAACTCCAAGGATATGATTTCCTTTAATAAGCTTGTCAAGGTTTCTCATGCCAACGTGACCTAGTCATCTATGCCACAACCAACCTTTTGAGGATTTAGCAATAAAGCAAGTTTTAGGTTGTGCCTTTTTAGAGAAATCGATAATGTAAAGATCACCTCTACGTATACCAGTAAAGACCATTTTATGATTGTCTCGACGAAAGACTTGGCAATCTACCTCAGTAAATAGGACATTCAAACCGAAATCAGCAAGTCTAGATACTGAAAGTAAGTTGTAGCCGAGAGATTCAACGAGCATGACATTTTGAATGGAACTATCATGTGAGATGGCCACCTTACCAAGGCCAACCACTTTACCCTTTGAATTATCACCAACGGTGACATATTTTCAAGGGCCATCATTTTCAGCAAGCTCACGGAACATCTCTTCATCTCCGGTCATATGATCAGTACATCCACTATCAAGAACCCATTCCTTTCCTCCTGACACATATCCCCGAAGATTTTCCATAAGAACAAAATGTCTCATTGCATCATCAAGATCGAAGTCACTATCATCATCATCGTCATAGTATCCATGTTCACCATGATCTTGTGACTCATCATTTCCTAGAGAGGGTAATTCATTAGATAAATGATCATCAAAGTGGTCACCTTTATGAATTCTTATAGCTTCGGATATAATATCACTAATGATTCCAACATCTCCTTTAGCACGCTTGAGATTGGTAAGCTCAAATAGACAATCACCAAAACTAGGATCACTAGAGTTCATCTTACTCAAGGCAATAGATTTATGGAGAATTTCATCCAAATTTTTCACGGAATAATCGGGAAATCGTTCCTCAAGAAATTTCCATATAGTATAGGCACAATTAAGAGTAGGCAAACTAGCAATCAAATTTTTGGGCAATCCTCTAATGATGAGCTCAATAGTTCTAAGATTGCGAATTATGTCGATATCTTCATCTAGGGTAGGATGCAAAGGATCAATATGAGGTGCACAAGGGCTAGCAATATACTTGTTCAAATGATATTGATTGAAAATTACAAGCATCTCATTTTTCCACTCATGAAAATACTCTCCATCAAGAATAGGCACTCTATGTCTAAGACTCCCTAAAGTAGACACATCCATCTTCCTCCAATGGTGATTAAACCAAGGCAATGGAGACCAAAGTTCTGATACCACTTGTAGGACCTTGAAGTAGGTGTGTCTAGAGGGGGGGTGATTAGACACTTAATGCTAAAGTTGCAGTTTTTAAGCTTTTTTGGTTTAAGTGGAGTTTAGGCACAATTTTAACATTCACAATACATATCAAGCAAGCATGCAAAGAGTATATAGGCAGCGGAAAGTAAAGCATGCAACTTGCAAGAATGTAAAGGGGAGGGTTTGGAGAATTCAAACGCAATTAGAGACATGGATGTTTTTCCCGTGGTTCGGATAGGTGGTGCTATCCTACATCCACGTTGATGGAGACTTCAACCCACGAAGGGTAACGGTTGCGCGAGTCCACGGAGGGCTCCACCCATGAAGGGTCCACGGAGAAGCAACCTTGTCTATCCCACCATGGCCATCGCCCACGAAGGACTTGCCTCAATAGCGGTAGATCTTCACGAAGTAGGCGATCTCCTTGCCCTTACAAACTCCTTGGTTCAACTCCACAATCTTGTCGGAGGCTCCCAAGTGACACCTAGCCAATCTAGGAGACACCACTCTCCAAGAAGTAACAAATGGTGTGTTGATAATGAACTCCTTGCTCTTGTGCTTCAAATGATAGTCTCCCCAACACTCAACTCTCTCTCACAGGATTTGGATTTGGTGGAAGGAAGATTTGAGTGGAAAGCAACTTGGGGAAGGCTAGAGATCAAGATTCATGTGGTAGGAATGGAATATCTTGGCCTCAACACATGAGTAGGTGGTTCTCTCTCAGAACATATGAGTTGGAAGTGTAGATGTGTTCTGATGGCTCTCTCCACGAGTGAAGAGGAGGTGGAGGGGTATATATAGCCTCCACACAAAATCCAACCGTTACACACAATTTACCAATCTCGATGGGACCGAATCAACAAACTCGGTCGAACCGAAATAGTAAACCTAGTGACCGTTAGAGATTTTCGGTGGGACTGACATGCAACTCGGTAGGACCGATATGGTTAGGGTTAGGGCATAACGTAATCTCGGTGAGACCGATTACACAAACTCGGTGAGACCGATTTGGTAATAAGCTAACCAGAGGGTTGGTCAGGCAAACTCGGTGGGACCGATTACACAAACTCGGTGAGACCAATTTTGGTAATGAGCATACACAGTGAGTTTGCATTGTAACCTCGGTAGTACCTATTGCACAAGATCGGTAAGACCGATTTTGGCAATGGACATAGACAGTGAGATTATAATCCCATCTCAGTGAGACTGAGATCTCTGTCGATAGAACCGATTTGCTAGGTTTTGGCAATGGCTATGACAAGTGAAACTCGGTGGCGCCGGATAGAAATAATTGGTAGGTCCGAGTTTGGCTTAGGCTTAGGTCATATGTGGAAGTGGGAAAGTAGCTGAGGATTTTGGAGCATATCATTAAGCACTTGAAGCAAGAGGCTCATTAAGCAACACCTCATCCCTCCTTGATAGTATTGGATTTTCCTATGGACTCAATGTGATCTTGGATCACTAAAATGTAAAATGAAGAGTCTTAAGCTTTAAGCTTTAGCCAATCCTTTGCCCTTAGCATCTTGGAAAATTTCCCACAACATTTAGTCCATGCCACTCCATTGTTGAACTTATGTGAAACATACTATATAGAAACGTTAGTCCAACAAGAGATATGTTGTCATTAATTACCAAAACCACCTAGGGAGCACTTGTGCTTTCAGGATGACCTATGGTTTATCAATTCGTGGGAGGCGTAGGATGAAGATGGTCTCTCTCAAACAACCCTGCAACCATATAACAAAGAGTCTCTTGTGTCCCCAACACACCCAATACAAAGGAAAATTGTATAGGTGCACTAGTTCGTCGAAGAGATGGTAATACAAGTGAAATATGGATGGTAGATATAGGTTTTTGCAATCTGAAAATATAAAACAGCAAGGTAACTAATGATAAAAGTGAGCACAAACGGTGTTGCAATGCGTTAAAACAAGGCCTAGGGTTCATACTTTCACTAGTGCAAGTTCTCTCAACAATAATAACATAATTGGATCATATAACTATCCCTCAACATGCAACAAAGAGTCACTCCAAAGTCACTAATAGCGAAGAACAAACGAAGAGATTATGCTAGGGTACGAAACCACCTCAAAGTTATCCTTTCTGATCGGTCTATTCAAGAGTCCGTAGTAAAATAACTTGAAGTTATTCTTTCCGTTCAATCTATCATAGAGTTCATACTAGAATAACACCTTAAGACACAAATCAACCAAAACCCTAATGTCACCTAGATACTCCAATGTCACCTCAAGTATCCGTGGGTATGATTATACGATATGCATCACACAATCTCAGATTCATCTATTCAAACCAACACAAAGTACTTCAAAGAGTGCCCCAAAGTTTCTACCGGAGAGTCAAGACAAAAACGTGTGCCAATCCCTATGGATAGGTTCATGGGCGGAACCCGCGAGTTGATCACCAAAACATACATCAAGTGGATCAATAGAATACCCCATTGTCACCACGGATATCCCACGCAAGACATACATCAAGTGTTCTCAAATCCTTAAAGACTCAATCCGATAAGATAACTTCAAAGGGAAAACTCAATCCATTACAAGAGAGTAGAGGTGGAGAAACATCATAAGATCCAACTATAATAGCAAAGCTCGCGATACATCAAGATCGTATCACCTCAAGAACACGAGAGAGAGAGAGAGAGAGATCAAACACATAGCTACTGGTACATACCCTCAGCCCCGAGAGAGAACTACTCCCTCCTCGTCATGGAGAGCACCGGGATGATGAAGATGGCCACTTGAGAGGGATTCCCCCTTCGGTAGGGTGCGAAAATGGGTCTAGATTGGTTTTCGGTGGCTACGGAGGCTTCTAGCGGCGGAACTCCCGATCTATTCTGTTCTCCGAAGTTTTTAGGGTATATGGATATATATAGGAGGCAGAAGTACGTCGGTGGATCTCCGGGCAGTCCACGAGGCAGGGGGGCACGCCCAGGGGGGTGGGCGCGCCCCCACCCTTGTGGGCAGCCCGGGACTCTTCTGGTCCATCTCTGATACTCAGTGGGCTTCTTCTGGTCCAAAAAGAAGTTCCGTGAAGTTTCAGGTCAATTGGACTCCGTTCGATTTTCCTTTTCTACGATACTCTAAAACAAGGAAAAAACAGAAACTGGCACTGGGCTCTAGGTTAATAGGTTAGTCCCAAAAATCATATAAAATAGCATATAAGTGCATATAAAACATCTAAGGTTGATAATATAATAGCATGTAACAATAAAAAATTATAGATACGTTGGAGACGTATCAGCATCCCCAAGCTTAATTCCTGCTCGTCCTCGAGTAGGTAAATGATAAAAATAGAATTTTTGATGTGGAATACTACCTAACATATTTGTACATGTAATTCTTTATTGTGGCAAGAATATTCAGATCCATAAGATTCAAGACAAAAGTTTAATATTGGCATAAAAATAATAATACTTCAAGCATACTAACAAAGCAATCATGTCTTCTCAAAATAACATGGCCAAAGAAAACTATCCCTACAAAATCATATAGTCTGGCTATGCTCTATCTTCATCACACAAAATATTAAATCATGCACAACCCTGATGAAAAGCCAAGCAATTGTTTCATTTTGATGTTCTCAAACCTTTTCAATCTTCACGCAATACATGAGCGTGAGCCATGGATATAGCACTATAGGTGGAATAGAATGGTGGTTGTGGAGAAGACAAAAAAGGAGAAGATAGTCTCAGATCAACTAGGCGTATCAATGGGCTATGGAGATGCCCATCAATAGATATCAATGTGAGCGAGTAGGGATTGCCATGCAACGGATGCACTAGAGCTATAAGTATATGAAAGCTCAACAAAAGAAACTAGTGGGTGTGCATCCAACTTGCTTGCTCACGAAGACCTGGGGCATTTTGAGGAAGCCCATCATTGGAATATACAAGCCAAGTTCTATAATGAAAATTTCCCACTAGTATATGGAAGTAACAACATAAGAGACTCTCTATCATGAAGATCTTGGTGCTACTTTGAAGCACAAGTGTGGTAAAAGGATAGTAGCATTGCCCCTTCTCTCTTTTTCTCTCATTTTTTTTATTTTTATTTTTTTATTTGGGAATTTTCTCTTTTTTTATGGCCACTTTTTTTAGTCCGGAGTCTCATCCCGACTTGTGGGGGAATCATAGTCTCCATCATCCTTTCCTCACTGGGACAATGCTCTAATAATGATGATCATCACACTTTTATTTACTTACAAGTCAACAATTACAACTCAATCCTTAGAACAAAATATGACTCTATGTGAATGCTTCCAGCAGTGTACCGGGATGTGCAATGACTCATGAGTGACATGTATGAAAGAATTACGAACGGTGGCTTTGCCACAAATACGATGTCAACTACATGATCATGCATAGCAATATGACAATGATGGAGCGTGTCATAATAAATGGAACGGTGGATAGTTGCATGGCAATATATCTCGGAATGGCTATGGAAATGCCATAATAGGTAGGTATGGTGGCTGTTTTGAGGAAGGTATATGGTGGGTGTAAGGTACCGGCGAAAGTTGCACGGTACTAGGGGGGCTAGCAACGGTGGAAGGGTGAGAGTTCGTATAATCCATGGACTCAACATTAGTCATAAAGAACTCACATACTTATTGCAAAAATCGATTAGTTATTGAAACAAAGTACTACGCGCATGCTCCTAGGGGGATAGATTGGTAGGAAAAGACCATCACTCATCCCCGACCGCCACTCATAAGGAAGACAATCAATAAATAAATCATGCTCCGATTTCGTCACATAACGGTTCACCATACGTGCATGTGATACGTCTCCAACGTATAAAGAATTTTTGATTGCTCCATGTTATATTATCTACTGTTTTGGACTATATTGGGCTTTATTTTCCACTTTTATATTATTTTTGGGACTAACCTATTAACCGGAGGCCCAGCCCAGAATTGCTGTTTTTTTACCTATTTCAGTGTTTCGGAGAAACAGAATATCAAACGGAGTCCAAACGGAATGAAACCTTCGGAAACGTGATTTTCTCATCAGATAAGACCCAGGAGACTTGGACCCTCCGTCAAGAAAGCCACGAGGCGGTCACGAGGGTGGAGGGCGCCCCCCCTAGGGCGCGCCCCCTGCCTCGTGGGCCCCTCGAAGCTCCACCGACGTACTCCTTCCTCCTATATATACCTACGTACCCCCAAACGATCGGGGACGGAGCCAAAAACCTAATTCCACTGCCGCAACTTTCTGTATCCACGAGATCCCATCTTGGGGCCTGTTCCGAAGCTCCACCGGAAGGGGCATCGATCACGGAGGGCTTCTACATGATCATCCAAGCCCCTCCGATGAAGTGTGAGTAGTTTACTTCAGACCTATGGGTCCATAGTTAGTAGCTAGATGGCTTCTTCTCTCTTTTTGGATCTCAATACAATGTTCTCCCCCTCTCTTGTGGAGATCTATTCGATGTAATCTTCTTTTTGCGGTGTGTTTGTTGAGATCGATGAATTGTGGGTTTATGATCAAGTCTATCTATGAATAATATTTGAATCTTCTCTGAATTCTTTTATGCATGATTGGTTATATTTGCAAGTCTCTTCGAATTATCAGTTTGGTTTGGCCTACTAGATTGGTTGTTCTTGCCATGGGAGAAGTGCTTAGCTTTGGGTTCGATCTTGCGGTGTCCTTTCCCAGTGACAGAAGGGGCAGCAAGGCACGTATTGTATTGTTGCCATCGAGGATAACAAGATGGTTTTTTTATCATATTGCATGAAACTATCCCTCTACATCATGTCATCTTGCTTAAGGTGTTACTCTGTTTTTAACTTAATACTCTAGATGCATGCTGGATAGCGGTCGATGAGTGGAGTAATAGTAGTAGATGCAGGCAGGAGTCGGTCTACTTGTCTCGGACGTGATGCCTATATACATGATCATACCTATATATTCTCATAACTATGCTCAATTCTGTCAATTGCTCAACAGTAATTTGTTCACCCACCATAGAATACTTATGCTCTTGAGAGAAGCCACTAGTGAAACCTACGGCCCCGGGTCTCTTTCTCATCATATCAATCTCCATCACTTTATTATTGCTTTGCTTTTACTTTTCTTTTACTTTTTACTTTGCATCTCTATACCAAAAATATTATTTATCATCTCTATCAGATCTCACTTTCGTAAGTGATCGTGAAGGGATTGACAACCCCTAAGCGCGTTGGTTGCGTTGAGCTATTGTTTTTGTGTAGGTACGAGGGACTCGCGCGTAGCCTCCTACTGGATTGATGCCTTGGTTCTCAAAAACTAAGGGAAATACTTACGCTACTTTGCTGCATCATCCTCTCCTCTTCGGGGAAATCCAACGCAGTGCTCAAGAGGTAGCAGCATGCTACGGGAATCACAAACTTTAACACAAGTATTTCTCAAATTCACAACTACTCAACTAGCATGACTCTAATATCACCATCTTTATATCTCAAAACAATCATCAAGTATCAAACTTCTCATAGTATTCAATGCACTCTATATGAAAGTTTTTATTATATCCCTCTTGGATGCCTATCATATTAGGACTAAATTCATAATCAAAGCAAATTACCATGATGTTTAGGACTCTCAAAATAATATAAGTGAAGCATGAGAGATCAATTATTTCTATAGAATAAAACCACCACCGTGCTCTAGAAGATATAAGTGAAGCACTAGAGCAAATGACAAACTACTCCAAAAGATATAAGTGAAGATCCATGAGTAGTCGAATAATTATGCAACTATGTGAAGACTCTCTAACATTTAATAAATTCAGATCTTGGTATTTTATTCAAACATCAAGCAAAACAAAAGAAAATAAAATGACGCTCCAAGCAAAACACATATCATGTGGTAAATAAAAATATAGCTCCAAGTAAAGTTACCGATGAACGAAGACGAAAGAGGGGATGCCATCCGGGGCATCCCCAAGCTTAGGCTCTTGGTTGTCCTTGAATATTACGTTGGGGTGCCTTGGGCATCCCCAGTCTTAGGCTCTTTCCACTCCTTGTTCCATAATCCATTGAATCTTTACCCAAAACTTGCAAACTTCACAACACAAAACTTAACAGAAAACTCGTAAGCTCCGTTAGTATAAGAAAATAAATCACCACTTAGGTACTGTTGTGAACTCATTATAAATTCATATTGTTGTAATATCTACTTTATTCCAACTCATCTATGATTCATACCCTCCGATACTACTCATAGATTCATCAAAATAAGCAATCAACACATAGAAAACAGAATCTGTCAAAAACAGAACAGTCTGTAGTAATCTGGATCAAATGTATACTTCTGGAACTCATAAAATTCTAAAATAAATTGGTGGACCTGAGGAAGTTGTCTATTAATCCTCTGCAAAAAGAATAAACTTAATAGCAATCTCAAGTAAAATATGGCAGCTAATCTCGTGATCACTAAAGTTTCTGTTTTTTACAGCAAGACCACAAAGACTTCACCCAAGTCTTCCCAAAGGTTCTACTTGGCACAAACACTAATTAAAACATAAAACCACAACTAAACAGAGGCTAGATGAATTATTTATTACTAAACAGGAGCAAAAAATTAAAGAACAAGAATAAGATTGGGTTGCCTCCCAACAAGTGCTATCATTTAATGCCCCTAGCTAGGCATGATAATTTCAATGATGCTCACATATAAAAGATAATAATTGAAACATAAAGAGAGCATCATGAAGAATATGACTGACACATTTAAGCTAACCCACTTCCTATGCATAGGCATTTTGTGAGCAAACAACTTATGGGAACAATAATCAACTAGCACAGGAAGGCAAAACAAGCATAACTTCAAAATTTTAAGCACATAGAGAGGAAACTTGATATTATTGCAATTCCTACAAGCATATGTTCCTCCCTCATAATAATTTTCAGTAGAATCATGAATGAATTCAACAATATAACTATCACATAAAGCATTCTTTTCATGATGCACACGCATAGAATTTTTATTACTCTCCACATAAGCAAAATTCTTCTCATTCGGAATAGTGGGAGTATCATAAAAAACTCGACTACTATAAATTGTTTCCATATTAAAAGAGTAATGTTCAGAAAAGGGATAATCATAATCATGACAAGTTTTATAAATATAATCATCACTACTTTTTATAGCATAAGTATCATCACAATAATCATCATAAGTAGCAACTTTGTTCTCATCATAATCAATTGAAACCTCTTCCAAGATAGTGGAATCATCACTAAATAAAGTCATGACCTCTCCAAATCCACTTTCATCAATATAATCATCATAAATAGGAGGCATGCTATCATCATAATAAATTTGCATATCAAAACTTGGGAGACTACAAATATCATCTTCATTAAACATAGCATCCCCAAGCTTGTGGCTTTGCATATCATTAGCATAATCACTCTCATCATTAATAGTATGGATAGCACCAATAGTATAGAAATTATCATCATATTCTTCCAAGCAAGTTCCAAAAAGATTTTCAAGATCATAAGAAGTATCATTATCTTCCCAATCATAATCATCACAACAAGCAATAGGCATAACGAGATCATCATCAAGTGCATCATCTTCCACCATTATTTTTGATTCATTTTCATGAGGCACAACAATAATAGAAGCAACATTATTTGGTGGGGATATCTTTTTACCTCCCTTCCTTTTTCTTTTCTCCTTCTTCACATCATGTGTGGGTTCAATCCTCTTTTTGGAGCTCCTTATTAATGGGATTGGTTGAATAGAAGGCTCCTCCTCGTTACCTGATTCATCATAAGAAATAATAGGAGAATATTGGGATGTCTCTTCCCTTTCGTTAGTATTCTCTTCATCTTCTATTTGTTTTCTTTTCTCTATGTAATTGGCAATATAAGGATTTTCAATGCAATTCACCGCACAATACATATAAATTTCTTCTATGTCAATATCGAGGAATTTCTTGAGGTTATATTCTGTAATAATCTTAGTTTGACGTTTCATTTCTTCATAACCCAAAAGCAAACTAAGTTAATTATAACATGCAAGGGAAATCAAGTCATCACATTTTTTGGACACGATTCGATCATGAAACAATTTGCATTTGATATTTAAATGACCATGTTCATTGCAAAGTTCACAAGTATGGCTAAGAAATTTTAAATTTTCAGCACTAACATTTAGCCTTTCTTGCAACCATTTAGTTTCTAAATGCTTATGCCTCTTGCAATATCTATCTTCCCTATTTGGTGTGTACTTGCAAACCCAATGCACTCCACAAAAATCGACATGCTTATAAGAGACATTCTCATCATAACTAGTGCAATCATCATTAGTACTATGGATATTCAAAGAGTTCATACTAATAACATTGCAATCATGCTCATCATCCAAAGATTTAGTGCCAAACATTTTAACGCATTCTTCTTCTAACACTTTGGCACAATTTTCCTTTCCATCATACTCACGAAAGATATTAAAAAGATGAAGCGTATGAGGCAAACTCAATTCCATTTTTTTTTGTAGTTTTCTTTTATAAACTAAACTAGTGCTAAAACAAGAAACAAAAAGATTTGGTTGCAAGATCTAAAGATATACCTTCAAGCACTAACTGATACGTCTCCAACGTATCTATAATATTTGATTGTTCCATGCTATTATATTATCAACCCTGGATGTTTTATTGCTATTTTATATGATTTTTGGGACTAACCTATTAACCTAGAGCCCAGTTCCAGTTTATGTTTTTTCCTTGTTTTAGAGTATCGCAGAAAAGGGAAATCAAACAGAGTCCAATTGACCTGAAACTTCACGGAACTTATTTTTGGACCAGAAGAAGCCCACGGAGTATCGGAGTTGGACCAGGAGAGTCCCGGGCTGCGCACGAGGGTGGGGGGCGCGCCCCCTGCCTCGTGGACAGCCCGGAGGTCCACCGACGTACTTCTTCCTCCCATATATACCCATATACCCTAAAAACTTCGGAGAGCAGAATAGATCGGGAGTTCCGCCACCAGAAGCCTCCGTAGCCACCGAAAACCAATCTAGACCCGTTTCGGCACCCTGCCGGAGGGGGAAACCCCTCTCCGGTGGCCATCTTCATCATCCCGGTGCTCTCCATGACGAGGAGGGAGTAGTTCTCCCTTGGGGCTGAGGGTATGTACCAGTAGCTATGTGTTTGATCTCTCTCTCTCGTGTTCTTGAGGTGGTACGATCTTGATGTATCGCGAGCTTTGCTATTATAGATGGATCTTATGATGTTTCTCCCCCTCTACTCTCTTGTAATGGATTGAGTTTTCCCTTTGAAGTTATCTTATCGGATTGAGTCTTTAATGATTTGAGAACACTTGATGTATGTCTTGCGTGGGATACCTATGGTGACAATGGGGTATTCTATTGATCCACTTGATGTATGTTTTGGTGATCAACTTGCGGGTTTCGCCCATGAACCTATGCATAGGGGTTGGCACACATTTTCGTCTTGACTCTCCGGTAGAAACTTTGGGGCACTCTTTGAAGTACTTTGTGTTGGTTTGAATAGATGAATCTGAGATTGTGTGATGCATATCGTATAATCATACCCACGGATACTTGAGGTGACATTGGAGTATCTAGGTGACACTAGAGTTTTGGTTGATTTGTGTCTTAAGGTGTTATTCTAGTACGAACTCTATGATAGATTGAACAGAAAGAATAGCTTCGTGTTATTTTACTACGGACTCTTGAATAGATCGATCAGAAAAGGATAACTTTGAGGTGGTTTCATACCCTACCATAATCTCTTCGTTTGTTCTCCGCTATTAGTGACTTTGGAGTGACTCTTTGTTGCATGTTGAGGGATAGTTATGTGATCCAATTGTGTTATTATTGTTGAGAGAACTTGCACTACTGAAAGTATGGACCCTAGGCCTTGTTTCCTAGCATTGCAATACTGTTTGTGCTCACTTTTATCATTAGTTACCTTGCTGTTTTTATATTTTCAGGTTACAAAAACCTTTATCTACCATCCACATACCACTTGTATCACCATCTCTTCGCCGAACTAGTGCACCTATACAATTTACCATTGTATTGGGTGTGTTGGGGACACAAGAGACTCTTTGTTATTTGGTTGCAGGGTTGCTTGAGAGAGACCATCTTCATCCTACGCCTCCTATGGATTGATAAACCTTAGGTCATCCACTTGAGGGAAATTTGCTACTATCCTACAAACCTCTGCACTTGGGGGCACAACAACGTCTACAAGAAGAAGGTTGTGTAGTAAACATCAAGCTCTTTTCTGGCGCTGTTGCCGGGGAGGTTAGAACTTGAAGGTATATCTTTAGATCTTGCAATTGAATAATTTTGTTTCTTGTTTTAGCACTAGTTTAGTTTATAAAAGAAAACTACAACAAAAAAATATGGAATTGAGTTTGCCTCATACGCTTCATCTTTTTAATATCTTTCGTGAGTATGATGGAAAGGAAAATTGTGGCAGAGTGTTAGAAGAAGAATGCATTAAAATGTTTGGCACTAAATATTTGAATGATGAGCATGATTACAATGTTGTTAATATGAATTCCTTGAATATCCATGATGCTAATGATATGCAAAGCCACAAGCTTGGGGAAGCTATGTTTGATGAAGATGATATTTTTTGTCCCCCAAGTTTTGATGAGAAAATTTATTATGATGAAAGCATGCCTCCTATTTATGATGATTATATTTATGAAAGTGGATTTGGAGAGGTCATGACTTTATTTTGTGATGAATCCACTATTCCGGAAGAGGTTCCAATTGATTACGAGAACAAAGTTGCTATCTGTGATGATTATTGTGATGACTTGTATGCTATAAAGAATAATGATATCCATGAAACTTGTCATCATGATTTTAGTTTTCAATTGGATTATGCCTCACATGATAATTATTTTGTTGAGTTTGCTCCCACTATTATTCATAAGAAGAATGTTGCTTGTGTGGAGAGTAATAAAATTTCTATGCTTGTAGATCATGAAAATAATACTTTATGTGCTGGTTATATTGTTGAATTCATTCATGATTTTACTGAAAATTATTATGAGGGGGGAATATATGCTTGTAGGAATTGCAATAATATCAAGTTTCCTCTCTGTGTGCTTAAAGTTTTGAAGTTATGCTTGTTTTGCCTTCCTATGCTAGTTGATTATTGTTCCCATAAATTGTTTGCTCACAAAATCCCTATGCATAGGAAGTGGGTTAGACTTAAATATGCTAGTCATATTCTTCATGATGCTCTCTTTATGTTTCAATTTTTATCCTTTATGTGAGCATCATTGAAATCATCATGCCTAGCTAGGGGCGTTAAACGGTAGCGCTTGTTGGGAGGCAACCCAACTTTATTTTTGTTCTTTACTTTTTGATCCTGTTTAGTAATAAATAATTCATCTAGCCTCTGTTTAGATGTGGTTTTATGTTTTAATTAGTGTTTGTGCCAAGTAGAATCGTTCGGAAGACTTGGGGAAAGTCTTGTTGATCTTGCTGTAAAAAACAGAAACTTTAGCGCTCACGAGAATTGCTGCCATTTTTTTATTGAAGAGTGCTATTTAGTTAATTATTTTTGTAGATGATTAATAGATAAATTCCTTACGTCCATAAACTGATTTTAGAATTTTTGGGGTTCCAGAAGTTTGCGTTAGTTACTGATTACTGCAGACTGTTCTGTTTTTGATAGATTCTATTTTTTTGTGTGTTGTTTGTTTATTTTAATGAATCTATGGCTAGTAAAAGGGTTTATAAACCATAGAGAAGTTGTAATACAGTAGGTTTACACCAATATAAATAAAGAATGAATTCACAACAGTACCTAAGTGGTGATTTATTTTCTTATACTAACGGAGCTTACGAGTTTTCTGTTAAGTTTTGTGTTGTGAAGTTTTCAAGGTTTGGGTAAAGATTCGATGGACTATGGAATAAGGAGTGGCAAAAGCCTAAGCTTGGGGATGCCCAAGGCACCCCAAGGTAATATTCAAGGACAACCAAGAGCCTAAGCTTGGGGATGCCCCGGAAGGCATCACCTCTTTCGTCTTCGTTCATCGATAACTTTACTTGGAGCTATATTTTTATTCACCACATGATATGTGTTTTGCTTGGAGCGTTAATTTATTTTATTTTATTTTGCTTGCTGTTTGAATAAAGCATCAAGATCAGAAATTCTTAAATCTTAGAGAGTCTCCACATAGTTGCATAATTATTCGACTACTCATTTATCTTCACTTACACCTTTCGGAGTAGTTTGTCATTTGCCTTGGTGCTTCAGTTATATCTTTTTTAGAGCACGGTGGTGGTTTTATTTTATAGAAATTAATGAACTCTCATGCTTCACTTATATCATTTTGAGAGTCTTTAGAACAGCATGGTAGTTTTCTTTGGTTATGAAACTAGTCCTAATATGATGGGCATCCAATAGGGATATAATAAAAACTTTCATATAAAGTGCATTGAATACTATGAGAAGTTTGATACTTGATGATTGTTTTGAGATATGAAGATGGTGATATTAGAGTCATGCTAGTTGATTAGTTGTGAATTTGAGAGATACTTGTGTTAAAGTTTGTGATTCCCGTAGCATGCACGTATGGTGAACCGTTATGTGATGAAGTCGGAGCATGATTTATTTATTGATTGTCTTCCTTATGAGTGGCGGTCGGGGACGAGCGATGGTCTTTTCCTACCAATCTATCCCCCTAGGAGCATGCGGTAGTACTTTGTTTCGATAACTAATAGATTTTTGCAATAAGTATGTGAGTTCTTTATGACTAATGTTGAGTCCATGGATTATACACACTCTCACCCTTCCACCATTGCTAGCCTCTCTAGTACCGGGCAACTTTCGCCGGTACCATAAACCCACTAAATATCTTCCTCAAAACAACCACCATACCTACCTATTATGGCATTTCCATAGCCATTCCGAGATATATTGCCATGCAACTTTCCACCGTTCCGTTATTATGACACGCTTCACCATTGTCATATTGCTTTGCATGATCATGTAGTTGACATCGTATTTGTGGCAAAGCCACCGTTCATAATTCTTCCATACATGTCACTCTTGAGTCATTGCACATCCCGGTACACCGCCGAAGGCATTCATATAGAGTCATATTTTGTTCTAAGTATCGAGTTGTAATTCTTGAGTTATAAGTACATAAAAGTGTGATGATCATCATTATTAGAGCATTGTCCCAGTGAGGAAAGGATGATGGAGACTATGATTCCCCCATAAGTTGGGATGAGACTCCGGACGAAAAATAAAAAAAGAGGCCATCAAAAAAAAAGAGAAAAGGCCCAAATAAAAAAATAAAAATATATAAAAAAAATGAGAGAAAAAGAGAGAAGGGGCAATGCTACTATCCTTTTACCACACTTGTGCTTCAAAGTAGCACCATGATCTTCATGACAGAGAGTCTCCTATGTTGTCACTTTCATATACTAGTGGGAATCTTTCATTATAGAACTTGTCTTGTATATTCCAATGATGGGCTTCCTCAAAATGCCCTAGGTCTTCGTGAGCAAGCGAGTTGGATGCACACCCACTAGTTTCTTTTGTTGAGCTTTCATACATTTATAGCTCTAGTGCATCCGTTGCGTGGCATTCCCTACTCACTCACATTGATATCTATTGATGGGCATCTCCATAGCCCGTTGATACGTCTAGTTGATGCGAGACTATCTTCTCCCTTTTGTCTTCTCCACAACCACCATTCTATTCCGCCTATAGTGCTATGTCCATGGCTCACGCTCACGTATTGCGTGAAGATTGAAAAAGTTTGAGAACATCAAAAGTATGAAACAATTGCTTGGCTTGTCACCGGGGTTGTGCATGATTTAAATATTTTGTGTGGTGAAGATGGAGCATAGCCAGACTATATGATTTTGTAGGGATAGCTTTCTTTGGCCATGTTATTTTGAGAAGACATAATAGCTTTGTTAGTATGCTTGAAGTATTATTATTTTTATGTCAATATTAAACTTTTGTCTTGAATCTTATGGATCTGAATATTCTTGCCACAATAAAGAATTACATGGATAAATATGTTAGGTAGCATTCCACATCAAAAATTATGTTTTTATCATTTACCTACTCGAAGACGAGCAGGAATTAAGCTTGGTGATGCTGATACGTCTCCAACGTATCTATAATTTTTGATTGTTCCATGCTATTATATTATCAACCTTGGATGTTTTATATGCATTTATATGCTATTTTATATGATTTTTGGGACTAACCTATTAACCTAGAGCCCAGTGCCAGTTTCTGTTTTTTTTCTTGTTTTAGAGTATCAGAGAAAAGGAAAATCAAACGGAGTCCAACTGACCTGAAACTTCACGGGACTTATTTTTGGACCAGAAGAAGCCCACGGAGTATCGGAGTTGGACCAGGAGAGTCCCGGGCTGCGCACGAGGGTAGGGGGCGCGCCCCCTGCCTCGTGGACAGCCCGGAGATCCACCGATGTACTTCTTCCTCCCACATATACCCATATACCCTAAAAATTCGGAGATCATAATAGATCGGGAGTTCCGTCGCCAGAAGCCTCCGTAGCCACCAAAAACCAATCTAGACCCGTTCCGGCACCCTGCTGGCGGGGGAAATCCCTCTCCGGTGGCCATCTTCATCATCCTGGTGCTCTCCATGACGAGGAGGGAGTAGTTCCCCCTCGGGGCTGAGGGTATGTACCAGTAGCTATGTGTTTGATCTCTCTCTCTCTCTCTCTCTCTCGTGTTCTTGAGGTGGTACGATCTTGATGTATCGCGAGCTTTGCTGTTATAGTTGGATCTTATGATGCTTCTCCCCATCTACTCTCATGTAATGGATTGAGTTTTCCCTTTGAAATTATCTTATCGGATTGAGTCTTTAATGATTTGAGAACACTTGATGTATGTCTTGCGTGGGATACCCGTGGTGACAATGGGGTATTCTATTGATCCACTTGATGTATGTTTTGGTGATCAACTTGCGGGTTCCGCCCATGAACCTATGCATAGGGGTTGGCACACGTTTTCGTCTTGACTCTCCAGAAGAAACTTTGGGGCACTCTGTGACGCCCTAAGACCGGAGCTTCAGATGCCTTCCAGGGTTTCCGGGTTTTTCGTCATGTGAGTTTGTTTCGTCCGTTGCATTTCATCTTTGCATCATGTGCATTGCATCATGCAACCTGTTTTAAAAACTCAACTAAATAAATTGCATGGATCTTCGATCCATTTAAATCGAGGGATATTCACAATGGTGATTTCTCTTTAGAACATTACCCTCCCAATATTATTAGGGAGCTATAATAAATACTCCATTCTTATGGAATCAACTTAAACACACTTGCATCTTTCTCTTGCCAGCAATCCCTCATCAAGTGCAAGACCCCATCTCTAGTTTCTTCCTTTTCAATTCTCACCCGTTTGTTGCAAGTGACATTTTTCTGTCACCTAAAAATGTTCATTCTTTTCCTATAATTTTTGGACCATGCCATTTACCTCTCTGCCAAATCTCATCTTTTTCTGAGTTGTTTTGGTTGGGTTTAAAATGGGTCAAGTTTGAATAAATTCAAACTTGGATCATTTTCTACCTCTAAAAAGTTTGCCAAAGCATTTTATTCTAATATCTCAGAAACCCAGGATCCCAGGGCTATTTTTATATACTCCATACCCTGCTCCTTAACCCCTAATCTTTTCTTGTAACATCTGTTTTTTTATTCTTTTAAAAAAGATAGAGTATGAGATTTAAGATGGGGAAGGGAGTGCACAGCCCATCTGGCCTCCAACCACCAGCAGTAACTGGGCCGGCCTCCTCTAAGTTTTCTCGCAGCCGCCTAGGCCCAGTCTCCAGTGGCCTCTAAGGCCCAGCTGCGCCCCCACCTTCCCGTAACCCTAGGCCATCGAGGCCCAGCCAAACCCTAGCGAGGCTTCTGCCTCTCTCCCACGTTCTCCACCTCGCGCCACCAGCCTCTTCCCACTCGATCTCTTCCTCCTTCGTTCCCGCACGCGCTCGCAGCGGCAGGAGCCGTTCCCCTCGCCCTTCCTCCCCTCGTCTCCCTCTCCTCTCGTCCGACTCGAGCCAGGGGACGAGCCCCAGCGCCCAATCCCCTCCAAGCCGCCAGAGACGACCGAGCCTTCCCCGACGCGCCCCTACATCGAGCAGCCATAGTTGCGTCGCCGGATCCCGTCCGATGCCGCCATGGATCCCGCAGAACCAGGCTACGGCCCCGCACCATCTCATGGACCCCGCCCACGCCACCGCTTCTCCGCCTCGCCCGGAGCTCCAAGTTCGCCGGCCACCGCTGCCGCTGCCGACATCCGCAGCACCAAGTCCTTCCAGCCGCGAGGCAGTGCCCCCTCGCGCGCCCATGGTCCTCCCTTCTTCGTCGTGAGCGGCAACAGGAGCGTCGCCGAGCCCTCCCCGCGACCCTGACGACTTGCTGCAGTCGTTCGCCGCCACAGGAGCCTCGCGCCCAGTTCCCTCGAGGTCCCGTGCCGCCGGACCTCTCCTGCACCTCTGCCGCACGCAGACCCCCCGTGCTTTTCCCTACCGTGCTCGCCCGGCCAGATCCGGAGGTCTGCCGCTCCTTGCTGCTTCCGCCGTCCTCACGTCCCTGCTTCTTCCATGGCGCTGTTGCCATCCATGGCAGCTCTGCCGTTGTCGCCTTACCGCCGCCGTCCAGCGCAACACCTGTAGGAGATGGCCAGAGCCTCGATCCCCTGCTCCTCTGCTTCGGGTCCTAGTGTCATGCGGCCATCGCCCCTGCATCATGCCAAGTACATGCACCGTGCCCTGAACCGCCAAGGAAGACCACCAAACAGGGATTCGCCAAGTACCGGGTCAACGGAGATCGCCAAGTTCATTTCCGTCGCCTTCGAAATCGCCAAGTACCACGGCAACCTCGAAGGGATTCAACTCCGTCAAGTTCCTCTAGCGATGACCCGAACGGCTACAAAACGCGTACCACTACTTTCGCCGAAGACCCGTGCAACGGAACTGTCAAGTTCGACTACGACTCGTGTACGGCTACGCGGGATTTCTCGGACGCCAAGTTCAACGGTGTGTCAAGTTCCTCGCCGTGACCCCGAACATCTATGGAAACCCGTGCAACGATAAACATGTACCACTACTTCCACTACGGCACGAGTACAACTACTACCACTACGACCGTGGCGAGAACGTCTACTTCCGCTACGAACTTGATCTGTTTCAAAAAGTCTTGCCTCGAAGGTATAACCCCGAGACGACGCCCGTGAACAAATGAATGCATGTTGGATGAGATGCACCCTTTGTCTGCACTGTGTCCGAGTTGTCACTTGCTTGGTCCTCCTCGTTTGCCGCTAACATGTGGGAACCCGGTTACCGGGATCACCCCACCATCTTTTGCACGCTCCCGTCACTTCCTTTTGCACTGGTATCCCCGTGGGCTACCGGATAACCGATATGTTGCCATGGCATCATTATCGTTTCAACGTCGTGGCATCCCTTTCTTTCTACCATGATGACAAATGCTTCATATTGCTCTTGTCAACTTTTAATAAAATTGCATAAACTTGAACATGACATCCGCATCATGTTAACAACATTTAATATGTTTAAAAATTGTTGTTGCATTAAATTGCTAAATGCATATGGGGATTTACCGGAATTGTTGTTGGTTATTTCCGGCCTTGTTTAAAACTTGCCTAAATAGTTAGTTTACTTTGCTTCACCCTCTTGCCATGTTTAACAACATTTACTATTGTTGGGTGCATAAACGGGATCAAACTAAATAACTTATCGTGGTGTTTCGTCAATATGCAACTCGTTGCATATTGAGCTCCACTTAATTTGTAGGATTGCTTGTGCACTTTGCCATGCCATGCTTCATTAAACCGGACATGCATCATACTTGGTTGTGCATCATGCCATGTCTATGTGATGGTTGTTTACTATGTTGTTTGCTCTTTTCCGGTGTTGCTTCTTCGGGTTGGTTTCGATAATGTCGTGTTGTGAGGATCCGTTCGTCTACGTCCGTTTGTCTTCTTCATGGACTCGTTCTTCTTCCTTGCGGGATCTCAGGCAAGATGATCATACCCTCGAAATCACTACTATCTTTGCTATGCTAGTTTGCTCGCTCTTTGCTATGCCAATGCTTCGATGCCTACCATTTGCTTGTCAGCCTCCCAATTGCCATGTCAAACCTCTAACCCACCATGTCCTAGCAAACCTACAAGGAACATTTATTTACTTGTTTGGGATATCACTATATATCTTATTTAATTAATGCATCTATATACTTGGTAAAGGGTGGAAGGCTCGGCCTTATGCCTGGTGATTTGTTCCACTCTTGCCGCCCTAGTTTCCGTCATATCGGTGTTATGTTCCCAGTTTTTGCGTCCCTTACGCGGTTGGGCTATAATGGGAACCCCTTGACAGTTCGCCTTAAGTAAAGCTCTTCCAGCAATGCCCAACATTGGTTTTACCATTTGCCACCTAGCCTTTTCTTTTCCCTTGGGAGTCGCGCTCCTGAGGGTCATCATTATTTACCCCCCGGGGCCAGTGCTCCTCTGAGTGTTGGTCCACCTGTCAGCTGCCGGTGGCCACCAGGGGCAACTCTGGGCTTGGCTACCCGTACCTAAGACAATCTGAGTGTGCCCTGAGAAAGAGATATGTGCAGCTCCTATCGGGATTTGTCGGCACATTCGGGCGGTGTTGCTGGTTTAGTTTTACCCTGTCGAAATGTCTTGCTGTACCGGGATACCGAGTCTGATCGGAACGTCTCGGGTGGAGGTCTATTCCTTCGTTGACCGTGAGAGCTTGTGATGGGCTAAGTTGGGACACCCCTGCAGGGATTTGAACTTTCAAAAGCCGTGCCCGCGGTTATGGGCAGATGGGAATTTGTTAACGTCCGGTTGTAGAAAACCTGAAGTTGACCTTAATTAAAATGAATCAACCGCGTGTGTAACCGTGATGGTCTCTTTCCGGCGGAGTCCGGGAAGTGAACACGGTTGTTGGAGTTATGCTTGACGTAGGTTGTTATAGGATCACTTCTTGATCATACTTTTATCGACCGTGCTTTGCCTTCTCTTCTCTCTCTCATTTGCGTATGTTAGCCACCATATATGCTAGTCGCTTGCTGCAGCTCCACCTCATACCTTTTACCTTACCCATAAGCTTAAATAGTCTTGATCGCGAGGGTGCGAGATTGCTGAGTCCCCGTGGCTCATGGATACTTCCAAAACCAGCTTGCAGGTGCCATTGAGTCCGTGCAGATGACGCAACCAAGCTCAGGAGGAGCTCGATGAAGATCTTGTCCTTTGTGCTGTTTCTTTCTAGTTGATCAGTAGTGGAGCCAATTGGGGTCGATCGGGGACCTTTGTCGCATTTGGGGTTCTTCTTTTATTTTGGTTCCGTAGTCGGACCTTGATTGTATTTGGATGTTGTAATGCTTTATTCATGTAATTGTGTGAAGTGGCGATTGTAAGCCAACTATGTATCTCTTTCCCTTATGTATTACATGGGTTGTGTGAAGATTACCTCACTTGTGACATATGCCTTCAATGAGATTATGCCTCTAAGTCATGCCTCGACACGTGGGAGATATAGTCGCATCGAGGGTGTTACACACTCTTTGAAGTACTTTGTGTTGGTTTGAATAGATGAATCTGAGATTGTGTGATGCCTATCGTATAATCATACCCACGGATACTTGAGGTGACATTGGAGTATCTAGGTGACATTAGGGTTTTGGTTGATTTGTGTCTTAAGGTGTTATTCTAGTACGAACTCTATGATAGATTGAACGGAAAGAATAGCTTCATGTTATTTTACTACGGACTCTGAATAGATCGATCAGAAAGGATAAATTTGAGGTGGTTTCGTACCCTACCATAATCTCTTTGTTTGTTCTCTGCTATTAATGAATTTGGAGTGACTCTTTGTTGCATGTTGAGGGATAGTTATGTGATCCAATTATGTAATTATTGTTGAGAGAACTTGCACTAGTGAAAGTATGAACCCTAGGCCTTGTTTCCTAGCATTGCAATACCGTTTGTGCTCACTTGTATGATTAGTTACCTTGCTATTTTTATATTTTCAGATTACAAAAACCTTTATCTACCATCCATATACCACTTGTATCACCATCTCTTCACCGAACTAGTGCACCTATACAATTTACCATTGTATTGGGTGTGTTGGGGACACAAGAGACTCTTTGTTATTTGGTTGCAGGGTTGCTTGAGAGAGACCATCTTCATTCTACGCCTCCTACGGATTGATAAACCTTAGGTCATCCACTTGAGGGAAATTTGCTACTGTCCTACAAACCTCTGCACTTGGAGGCCCAACAACGTCTACAAGAAGAAGGTTGTGTAGTAGTCCATGTAGGAGGAGTTGCCTTGGATGGTGTTAGGCAGGTTCTTTAGGGACAGAGGGTGTGGTCTTGTGCAAAAAGTTGAAAATGGTGTAGTGGAAGGCAATCAGAGTTTCAATTTGTCATGTGACTTCTTCCAAGACCCTGCCCGTCTCGTCGCATAAACTTGCCTCGCTCTTTTAAAAACTCCACTAGCGAAAAACCTAGGGTTTAGGTCCACTTCGACAACGCTGCCACCAAGAGCTTGATTCCTCAAATTCATGCTGCTTCCCACGACGGAGGGATTGTCTAGGTATTGTGATCTTGTCGTTTCATGTATGCTAGGTTGCATGTGTCGAGAGAGGGTGAATTCAGCGGAAGTAAGGGAGGTGCCGAAAGGGTGGAGGACCTACTCAGTCATCTTGATCTGCATGAATACGAGGAGGATGAGTTTGTGTGGGAATCGAAGTGGCTGATCAACGCGTGCAAGCAAAGTGGCTTGCCATAGCGAAGGTGCAGGTGAACAAGGGCTTTAGCCCCTCCGCTCTATACGCAGATATGACATTGACATGGAATCTGGCAAGGGAGGTTCGTTGAAGGAAAATCGATGATAACCCTTTTCACATTACAGTTCAGGTGTTCGGGTGATTGGAACACTGGGATGACTATGGTCCATGGCTTTTCCAAAATCAAGGTCTGATCATTGGAGAGTACAAATGGGTTCACAAACTCTATGTACATCGTTCTGGATAGGATCACCGTCTGGACTCGTGTCATCAACTTCCTCATTAGTATTTGGTTCTAGAGGTGATCAAAGGCATGTGCATGAACATGGGGAAGGTGACAAAAGTTCCGATTGAGCTACATCTGTGAGTTCGTTCATGTGAGAGTAAGACTTGATGTTAACAAGAAACTTAGTAGATTTGTGGCAATAAATAAAGCTAGTAAGAAGGATTGTTACAAGGTGGAATACGAGAAATTACCAATTTTCTCTGGTGTTTGTGGCCTTCTTGGTTATTGGCAGCAAGAATGTGGAACGGGCAAATATGACCCCGCAAGTTTGGAGTGGGGAATTCATCCAAATGGTGAGGTAGAGGTCGCGGCCCAGGTCGTGGCTGATGTAAAGGAAGAGAAGATGATGAGTTCAAACCTAACCGAACCTTTTGGTAGAGGAGGAGGGGTTGGATTTGGCCCCGGTAGGAGTCGTGGTCGTTCTGATGGCCGAATTGAGGGGCCAGTTGAAAACTGAAGGTTTAATGGTACCTATGCGGAAGAAAATAAAGGTGTTGCTATGAAAGTGGATGACTGAATTGCATGAAAAGATGTCATTATTGGCCAAGATGCTAATAAAATTTGAATGCATATGGTAAATAAGGTGCATATGACATTCGGCAGCTACAGTTGAAAATGATACTGACCTACTAATTGCATAATAATAAATACTATTAAACATTCGATGCACGATGTTGAAGGGCAAAAAGTGTTTAAATCACACGGTTCAAACGTACTACATTTTGCAGGACTGCTACACACACAATGGATTGCGCCCGATTTGTGGACGACAAGCTATGGCAGCCATCGATCAGTTGGGTTCACGTGGGCCGCATCCATCGATTACCAAATCGTCTGAGCATCGTACAACACATTGTCGTGTGTATAGTAATTTCGTGCATTTTGAGGCCAACTCCACCGCACCACCCTAAATCTATATCCATTTTATCCGGATTTTGTCCGTATGGGATAGAAATAGAGAGAACAAACGCCGGACAGAGGCTGCATAAACTTGCTGTGCCCAACGCTGCTACTCTAAATCTATAGCCATTTTGTTCGGATTTTGTCTGTATGGTGGGCCAGGTACATAAAAGGAGAGAGTGACAGGTGGGGTCGAGGCGGACATAGACGGACGACGAGGACGTGAAGACGTCCGCTTTCTGTCCGCCTTGGCCCCAAACCAAGAGCAACTTTGGTCTGGAAATAGGGCAAAAGCAAACACAGACCTGACGAAACGTCCATATGCTTCCATGCGTTGGGTCGTTCGGTTTGTCCATTTTACCCTAAACGAATACAAATGAACGATTTGGAATAGAAATAGATCACGTGGAGTTGGCCTGATGCACGCGGTTGGAGTTGCCCTTACCATGCGGGCATTCGCAAAAAGCAAAAATAAAGTTAGCACGTGGGTTCCACTTGTCAGTTGACCACACGCGAGAACCGAACGCGCAAACTTCCTGCGCCCGAGTGTTGGCGCGCACCCACCCAAGCGGCGGCGCGCGGCGGCGAGCGATGGATCGCCCCCAGCTCCGGAACCCTAGCAGCCGCCCTCTTAAGCCGCCGCGGCCACCGCGAGCCTCGGCCGCCCAGCCCCCGCCAGCGTCGAGGCCTCCCCCCAAGCCCTCCTCTCCAGGCTCGTCTCCCTCGCCTCCACCGCTTTTACGATTCTTGTATTACCCCTCGAGTTCTTGAAACCAAGATTGATGCAGAAGTTCAAGTCTTGTGGGTTGAGTTGGGATTTGGGGGTTCAGGAAGACGCCGTGGAGTTAAATCTGCCGTTCGATTCTAATTGGATTGGAATGCCTATCCTGCGTTTCCCCCGCAAAGAAAAACAGAAGAGTTCGTGGCATTTTGGGGAGAGTTGGGATCATTTCACTCTCGATTTAGTAGGATCTGGTGTCTGTTTAAAGGCCGTGCGCTTCCGTTCCCTACCTACATGTTGACGTTTTCCATGCGTTCCTTGTGGTTCTTGAGTGGCATGTTCGGTTTCTGCGAGGTCATGGGGTTTTAGGATCTTCTTTTTACTTCTTTGAATTTTGTCTGTACAGCTCTGGTATTGCGAAGTCTTGCTAATTGACCCTTAAGTACCAACATGTTGGTCATTGCAGCCTTTCTTGAGTGAGAGTTTCATCCTGTAAATCATTCTGTATTTCTGGCTTCATGCAATGATTCACTATCTAATGGCAGATGGAAGGCCAAGAAAAAAGGTTCGATTTGCAAGTGAAGCTGGTAGTCATCACATGCATGCGAGACAGGATGCTGCTAACACAAGCAAAGCTGAGAAAACTAAGCCCCAAGGTGCCTCTAGTCTCACTGTAACTCCTGTCTTTCTTAACAGTACTGAATTTATGCATTAGTACTCTTTTAGACGCTATATGTTTCTGCATCTTGCAATTCTGCAATCACAGCTTAAAGGGGCGTTGTGCCACAACTATAATCTGGTAACATTAATTCTTTTCTTATGTGTCAACCTGTTTGCTTATTGGAATTCCTAGTCAAAGGTTCAATATGCTCTAAATTCAAAAGGATGCTTGCAATGTACCTGTTAGATTGTTCGAGCCATGCGATATTTAATTTTCTGTTGGAAGGATCAATGTTTGGCTGGGAACAACCCACCTGATGACTTGTATTCAAACATTCAAATTTGCAAAATACACAGAATCAGACAATCTAGTCTGCCTAAGAAGATTGGAGTAACAGAAAATAAAAATAAAAATAAAAATAAACAGCAATAGTAATAAATGATGTGTGTTATTTGACACTCCTATTTGGACATCACTTCCTATGCAGGTTCCGATGCGAAAACTACCGAACTCAAATTCTTTAAGAAATTATGGGAGCAGTCAGGATGTAGATCCCATTCCCTCAGACAACCTCATCAAAACATTGTGCCAAGCATCTCCAAGCAAAAAGAGGGTGATAGAATGGGTTTGTAATTTTGTATCCACTCTTGCTGTCCTATAGTATCATTCTCTTTGATTCTTCTTGCTTCATACATTAAAAGGAGCTGCAATGCATCAGTCCTATGAACTTCTTCGTTCTTTCTGCACTTGTAGAACCACAGAACATGACGGCGCACAAGAAGTTCCCTGCGCAGAATGTTACTCTGTGTCCTGATGAGACCCCAGCCACACCCTCAAACAATGAAATCTCTGATGAGCAAGTGGAAATGCAAGCCTCACATTCTGGTCCGGTTTTCTTTCTCTGACCCCTTCTTTTAATTATGAGTGATATGTCGTTAGACTCTTCTCACTATTGATCCTCTTCTCTGCAGAATATCACAATCATGATACACCTCAGTTAAAACCATGTGATATCCTGCCAATGGGTCATGTTTTCACACCCACGATTCAGACACCATTTGAAATCGCAGGGATTTCAAGAAATACCGGTGAGCACATGCTCATTACTCGATACAAATGTTTAGTGCAATCACTACTTTACTGCTTTGTTATCAAAAGAAATACTACATACTGCTGAAAGTTTTGCTGTATACAGTAGTCAACCTTTCTGGTAACTTTACAGTTATACTGAAGGCTTTGTTGTTGTTCTTGTACAGTTATACTCCCTCCGTTTTTATTTACTCCGCATATTAGAGTTGACTGAAGTCAAACTTTGTAAAGTTTGACCAAATTTATAGAAAAGAATATAAATATTTACCATAATAAATCTATATGATATGGATGTACATTCAACAATGAATCTAATGGTACTGATTTGTTATTGTATATGTTAATATTTTTGTCTATAAACTTTGTCAAAGTTTACAAAGCTTGACTTTGACCAAAGCTAATATGCGAAGTAAATAAAAACGGAGGGAGTATGACATATGGCATGGTTGAAACTTTATTTAACATGGTTGCAATGGGAGTGAACAAACTAAAGATGTACTACTAGTACTAAAACTAAAATAGATGCGAATGTAATAATATCATGCCTTTAATCATGGTATTTTATTAGTCTTAGATGCTCTTTTTCCTTGCTAGCTAGCGGATATCTGTTTTTGAAATGTACATAATTTTTCCTTGCATGGATGCTGATATGTGTCCTGCAATCGTTCCCTGCTACAAGCACATGTTACTGATTAGATACATCACCTTGTTGAGATGATGATTCACCGTATCTAAATTCTGCAATTCCCAAGTTCTGAAAATCTTTTGTAAGGTTGTGCCCATGAAATCATATGTTGTTAGCAGTGTATTTCTAGCAAATTTAAAATTGCTACATTCAGATGAGATGCTAATCCCATTATGTTTCCACTTCTCGTGTACCGGTAATAGACGCAGAACCTGGGAGTGGACGGTTGTTTTCAGAAAAGAGAAGAAAATTATTAAAGCTAGCTGCAAAAACTGTGTCAATGGAAAGTTCTGAGTTGTTGCGAAAAAGGTTGTTATTATATTATTGAATAATTCAATTATTTTTTATATTTTCATGTACTCTAATATTGTTGGTGCGGTGATTGAACTTTTCAGATCAGATTTTTTTGCTGATATCTTGCAAAGGTTAGGCGCCAACGACATAATAAGAGAGGTATTCTTTGCTGAGCCCCTCTAGTTTGAACACTTATAGTTACAAATGTATCATCACCTACTTAAAAGTTCTGTTATCTAGTTGGTTTACCTCTGACAGCTACCTAATGCAATGCAGCATCATAAAGAGCCCATGAGACAGAGGGAAATAGTTCACAGACGTGCTCGTTCTGATCCCAAAGGTCATTTTGAAAACATGCTTGATTATGGGGGTGACTTCAAATCATCAAGTAAACTGATATTGGGCAAAGAGTCATCCTCATATGCAAGTGACGAATCATGTCAATTCTTAGCGTTGCCATGGGTAGACGATCAGGGTCTTCCAAGTTTTCTTGATTGGAAAGACGATTTATCTTGTGTGGACAATGGAGCACATGAGAGCATGTCATTACCATCAGCATATTCTACAAAACTTTCAAGTTCTGATTGGAAAAGGGACACTGTTCACAACCAGGTCCCCAACTTGTTGCTAGAGGATGTTCAACACCTCACCAAAGGCATATTAGCTTCGGGTAATGAATTGGGCTGCAATATTCAATCTGAGCCATATGATCATGATGAATGGGATCCAATGCTGTTGCTAGCAGTCACTGAACCATTTCCAAATCGATTGTCCTTCCCCTGTCAGATCAGAGAGCAGTCTGTGGTGTCGCGTGCAATATCAGATACTTCATGGCAACCTGAGTTTTCCAGATCCCTAGAGCATTGTACTTCTAGGTCGCTTGGACTGGAGGTGGATGGCTTGATTGAGGCAGGATTGTGTGATGATTCTGATGCTGGACTTCAATCTGCATTTGATCAGTCACATGAGAAATGCACTTCAGGATTTTTAGGCCTTAGAAACGGAATTCTTGATAATAATGGTTTTAGCAGTATCTCCAACTTCCATGTTAGTCAGAGCAAGAGCATTGTGTCGAATCCAGACCGAAGTTGCCTGAATTCCATATGTTCAACTTCAGATTACCCTTTTGAGCAGCGGTCAAAGAGCTTTTGTGACTCTGCTGTCCCTATATCCTGTATGGATGGAATGGTGGAGAAACATTTGACAGAGGCAGAGTTGTTTGATGATCCTGATACTGGGCTTGTACAGGGACTGGATCAGCTACCTTTGAAATTCACTGCTTCAAGTTTTTCCAAGTACACGTCTGGAATTCTTGATCATCGTCATGACCCAAAGGACTGCTACAGCATTTTGCGCATGGATGCAAATGAGACTTGTTTGGATTCCTTATCCTCATATTCAGAGCGTTCTTGTAAGCAAAACTGGGAAAGCTTATGTGATTTCTCCACAGAATTGCGGTCATCATCACATCATGTCAAATCTCGTGGTGGTAATTTGGAAGCTATGTTTGGTTTCTCGTCGAATGGAAGTATTTGCAATGATTTTGAAGATGACAACAGTATGACGCTAGTCGAAGGCAACACCAAGAGCGGCTTGTTTGGTACATCGGATCTTGCATTATTTGGTTCTTGCTCTACTAGAGATGACATCAGCGAGACTCCCATGTTGTCTTTTGATGGTGTAAGGTGGTAGCTCTGCACTCCAGTGTTCCTTGAAGTGCTATCTGTTTCTGTGTAGACTGACCCTGGTAGTGGACGATAAATTCCACTGGACGCAACTGCATGCTTTGTGGCCCTAGCTGAGTCAAGTCGACCCCTCCAAACCTTGGGGCAAATTTTCCAATCAAGGTGAACAAGTGTGGCGCTGGCCTTGTGCATGCAGCTTCGCTGACTGTTGGTGATGGAACGCCTGCGCGGTTATGAACAGATAGATCGCAGGTCAGTCCATAGCCGAGCTGGCACCTACAGTTCTTTCCGTGGTCAGGGTCGTGAACTCTTAGCAGAGGTCACTTTCTGATGCCATCCTCAACAGCCGCTGGACCAGAGACATTGCTGGAGCTCTGAATGTGCAAGACATTGTGGAGCTTCTCCATCCTGTGGAAATCAGCGACACCCGGTCCATCTACCCTGGCATCGAAGACCAGTTTATCTGGAATTTATCTGACTAAGGTTCCTATTCAGCTAAATCAGCATAAATGCCCTCTTCGGGTGTACTTCTGAGTCAACACTTCGGGACGGATGGGCTCCGTTGAAAGGTCTTATTCTTGGTTGGTGCAGCAAACAGATATTGGATGGCAGATCATCTCAAACGCCGTGGTCTGGTCGCTGCCCCCTTCACGATCAGACAACTGAAACACTGTCAGACATGCTAACTGAATGTCCATTTGTAAGACAGGTCTGGCATGAGGTCCTCTCGCCCTTGTCGCTGCAGGCCACTGGTCGGCAGTCGGGTAAGACTTGCAACTCCTGGTTTGAGCAAGCTGCAACATGCGCAGGGGAAGACAAATTGAGAGGTGCACGATCACTCAACATCCTCCTGACTATGTGACGAGCTGAGAAACGACTGGTCTTGAACAACATCTTGCAGCCAAACTGCAATGAGCAGTCGAATCGATCATGGTGGAGGTGGAGCAGTGGAAGCTGGCTGGAGCGAAGGCTCCATGTGTATAGTTCTTTTCTCTTCTTTGTTTGTCTTTGGTTTTGCGACTTTGCGTAGACTAGGCCTGCTCACGTTTTTTGCAGTTTTTTAGCTCTGGTTTTTATTTATACCATTGATCCAATGAGATGTGCTTGAACTGATGTATGAAGTTTGTAAATATTGCCAGAAAATGTATATATTTGATTTGCCTACTGGGTTTGTTGTTGATGTTGGACTAGGGTGATGATGTGAAAACAAAGGCAGGGAGCTGAATGAGAGAGATGCTGCATGTATAGACAAGCTCAATAAACAATCCATTTCATCCTTTTCATATTACCTTTGTTGATTGAAAAGTGTTAGTCTCAGCATGCACGCGTGGATGGCATGGCATGTTGATTGATCAAAGCTTTGGGTATTTTGGTTTTGTTGTACTATATTATGGTGGCTAAAGGAAGCCGACAAGTTGGCGGTCAAAGACTCTCCAAAGTGCCAAGATCAATTTCCCAAGCCTTTTGCCGCTAAACATGTGAAATGTGATGCGAGCTTTCGTTTGGAGGAATTATATATGTGTACTGCACAGTACTTTCTCACAGTAGACAAAGCTGGAGTACATCTCATCCTCTGCACACCTGAGTTCACGGACGCTTTTCTTGGAAGTATCTACCCGGCCAAAACTTACTTTGTGTTGTTGCTCTCCAGCTCCAGGGCCCCTGTTTTTTTTTCTTTCTAAAAAACAAAAACAATTCTGCGCGGGCCAAACAAACACCAGAGCATATCGTGGCAAGAAGCGCTTGTGTAACACAATGAGCCATCTTTTTTTTAACACAGTAAACATGAGCATCTCATCAAGTGTAGTAACTGTCATTTGAAACGTGGTAGGGAAAGGAGCTCTCAACTCCACTCGACATGCTTGTGAGTTTCCGTGAAAACGGTACCACGACCTCGACCTCCAAGCCGTGCTGCCGGCCAGCGCGTCGCAGACCGTACGTCGTGGTTTGTTTGAGAATTTGGATGTCACGGGTTCAGGTTTCAAAAACCTGATGCTCCTTTCTAGAAGCATTTTCGGCAGAAAACCACGTAAATAATGCACTGCTTTTCTGGTGCTCGTAATCCTCTCGCGTAGATTGTTCCTCGCCTCATTTTGAGTGCTCTTCTCCGAGTAGTATGAAACTTTTGCCATGGCCTTGCTGCCACAAAGTTTGCGCTCGTCGTTTCTTCTCACGAACTTGTCGCACGTAGTACGCTGAAAATGAGGCGGATTGAGGCCAGACCTGATGAGTGGTGGATGCTATGATATGAGCGACCGACCACCAGGAATCATGGCGCGGGGGCTCAAAGGGGCTGGCTTCGCCATACCAACAGGAGACAGACGAAATAATGTGCCGGAGTCCAGGTCATGCATGGCTGGGGGAACAAGAAATCTACAATGAAGAACTTCATGGCAGACGGAGAGAGGGAGAGTGAAGCGACTCAAGCGAGCAAGAGACACGGGTCGGGCCGTTTTGATCAAGCGGATGACGCACGTTAATGGCCTGGCGGGTGGGGCCGCCCGGTCACAATCCGGGTCGGATTTTAAGCAAACGGTCGTTTGTGTTTTTTGAAAAGAGAAAAAACCCAAATTTGGGTAGGTGTCAGCGAAAAAAGGGTAGTTCCACGGAAGAAGCGAAGGGAACTCGGGAAGAAGATATGAAATAATGAAAGAGATTGATACTGATAATCGTAAGTCGCTCGATATTACAAGAAGGATAGCGTGGCAGTCTCTACTGTTAGATTAACCATGGTTCGTCCTATTCCATTACAACACGTCTGGATTTAGCATGTACAACTGTTCTGCCCATGGTAGGGCCTCATTCGATTTGGAGAAGGATCTAGAAATAGTACAACAAGTTAATACGATGACATTTGTCAATCTAAGGAATTGTCTTGTCTCATCCCTATGCACAAAAAAAGTTTTGAGTGGATGTGTAGATTCTTTCAAAAACACATGAACTATATGGTATCCTACGAAATCCCCATACGCGTTTCCTACAAACCAAATGCATTTATAGAAAATTTTCCTCTGAAATATTTATTCTCATGTTTTTTCTGTAAAAATCCTTCAAACTGAATGAGGCCTAGACTTATGGTCACCCCGAAGCATGATTCCCGATAATGTCAAGATAATTCTCAACTACATAATCAAACTTTCTACTGCTTTTTTGTAACTCTGTGCGAGTAAAATCTTCTTAACTCTGGTTTTATTGAAACTCATATTCTTAACTCACAATGACCGTTAGATCGTGTTAATGTCACTCTTTACTGAAAGAATATTTTGTGTTTGCCGGTACCCATGACGTCAAACTTAAGTTTGAATTCTCGTAGGTAGAGGCACAATTATCCCTCTATCCATTCGATCATGTATTGGTTTTAACTAACAGTACTGCTCACTCTCCGTCTATTTACACGCGGCACATGGTAATTCGGGTCTAACTTGGCCAACAAACAAAATGTGGCATGCAGCATATAATTATAGAGAAAATTCCTTATTTGACACTGTCTTAAAATTTGATTCCTTATTTGACATCGGAAAAAAATTTCTTTCCTATTTGACACTAGTCCTAAATTTTATTCCCTATACGACACTTTCGTCCATTTTGAGCCTAAATGACACCTGAAAAGACGATTTTGCCCCTCATGCGGTATGTGTGTGCGCGCGTGTGTGTTGTTGCGTGTGTGGGTGCACGCGCACATGTGTGCTGCTGCTGCATGTGTGTATGCATGTGTGCCGCTGCGTGTGTGTTTGCTACTGCGTATGTACGTGCGCGCGTGTGTGTGCTGTTGCGTGCCTATGTGCTGCTTGCGTGTGTGCTGTTGCTGCGTGTGTGTGTGTGTGTGCTGCGTGCGTGTGTGCTGTTGCGTGTGTGAGCGTGCATGTGTGTTGCTGCGTGTGTGTGCTCGTGCACGTGCGTGTTGTTGCGTGTGTGCGCGCGTGCGTGTGTGTTGGTGCATGTGTATGTGTTCCTGCGTGTGTGCTCCTGCCCTCACACTGGTGCTGCGTGTGTGCGCTATTGCCTCCTATACACGTACCAAATGAGGGGTAAAAGAGTCTTTTCAGATGTCATTTAATCTTAAAATGAACGGAAATGTCATATAAAGAATAAAATTTAGAATTTGTGCCAAATAGAAAAAAATCTTTTTCAATATCAAATAAGGAAGCAGATTTTAAAATAATATTAAATAAGGAATTTTCTTTATAATTATATCATTAATTTGGGACTGACAACTGATCTTGTATTTATTTTTGAGCTTTTCGAATTTGTTTAGTGGTCTTGCACATGGAAGAACAGAGGGAATACTCAGAAAGATACCACTGGTTAAAATTGTACTAGAAGTTTGCCCATCTTTGTCAAAAACAACAACTTGTATAGGACCGGAAGGAGTTATTTTTTGTTGCTTCTTCAAACCTAGACCCAATGCTAACTTGTCACCGTCAAAACTAAGATCAGTTTAAATGGGGTGACTCATTTCATCCGCGGCCATCCGTTTGGATCGGCGCGGACAGAAAAAACGGTCCAACGGACGCGTGTCCGTTTTTCGTTCGCGGACGACTCATTCCCGATCCATTTTTAAGTTTGATTTGCGTCGGCGCGGACACGCGCGCGCTCGTCTACTCCTTTCCCCGGGCCCGCTGGTCTGTGGCACATTGGCCTCCCGTCTCACCTTTCGGCCAACAAAGCAACCCTCCCGCCTCCTCCGTCGCCGACGCCGCCGCCCATTTTTCAGCGACTCTTCTAGCTGCCGCCGCCTCCACATCCGCCCAGCAACACCGTCCTCTCCCCCCGTCGTCCTCCGCCGCCGTTTTGCCGCCGGGGAGCAAACTGCTTCCCACCGCCGCTTCCCCCACCGCACAGCCACCCGCGACCAAGAAGCCGCCTCGCTGCCCCTGCCACATCCGACCGGCACGCTCGTCAGACGCCGTCACACTCGTCGGACGCCGGCACGACAGCTAGCTGGTCTGTGGGGGCCGCGACTCCCCTCGCCGGCCGTCTTCTTCGTCAACGCCCGCAAGCTGTTCGACAGTTTGCCAAGGTACAAAATGGACTCCGCCGACGAGTTCTTTTTCCACAATTTTCTTTGCGACTTCGACGATTCGTCGTCCGACGACGAGGAGGAGATATTGGCTGCCATGTTGGTCCATCACCACCTCAACAGCCAGCGGCCGTTGCTTCGTGGCTCCATTCCGGGCCACCTTCCGGCGTTGAATCGCAACCGAGAGAGCGGGCATTTCCTTTTCTGGAAGGACTACTTTGATACAACAAACCGGTTGTTCAAACATCACAGATTCCGCCACCGGTTCCGTATGAGTAGGCATGTTTTCAACCGTATTAGAGATGGAGTGGTAGGCTATGATGACTACTTCAAGTGCAAAGAGGATGCCGTCGGCAAGATTGGTTTCTCCTTTTATCAGAAATGCACTGCCGTCATCCGAATGCTTGCATACGGAGTGCCCGGTGACCTCATTGACGAGTACGTCCGTATGAGCGAGTCTACATGCCTAGAGTCCCTGTATAAGTTCTGCAAGGCTGCGATTGCTGTGTTTGGCCCTGAGTACTTGAGAGAGCCGACAACTGAAGATACAACCCGTTTGCTGGCGATGAATGCCAGCAGGGGCTTCCCGGGGATGCTTCGCAGCATAGACTGCATGCACTGGGAGTGGAAGAACTGCCCTTCTGCTTGGCAAGGGCAGTATAAGGGACATGTCAGGGCTTGCACTGTCATACTAGAGGCCGTGGTGTCTCAAGATCTCTGGATCTGGCACTCTTTCTTTGGCATGGCTGGATCACACAATGATATGAACGTGCTTCAGCGCTCGTCGGTGTTTGCTAGGCTTGCCGAAGGCAACAGCCCACCGGTGAACTTTACTGTCAGCGGCCACAACTACGACAAAAGGGTACTATTTATTGGGGAACGTAGTAATTTCAAAAAAATTCCTACGCACACGCAAGATCATGGGGATGCATAGCAACGAGAGGGGAGAGTGTTGTCTATGTACCCTTGTAGACCGGAAGCGGAAGCGTTAGCACAACGCGGTTGATGTAGTCGTACATCTTCACGGCCCGACCGATCAAGCACCGAAACTACGACATCTCCGAGTTCTAGCACACGTTCAGCTCGATGACGACACCCGGACTCCGATCCAGCAAAGTGTCGGAGAAGAGTTCCGTCAACACGACGGCGTGGTGACGATCTTGATGTTCTACCGTCGCAGGGCTTCGCCTAAGCACCGCTACAATATTATCGAGGATTATGGTGGAGGGGGCACCGCACACGGCTAAGAGAACGATCATGAAGATCAACTTGTGTGTCTATGGGGTGTCTCCTGCCCCCGTATATAAAGGAGTGGAGGAGGGGAGGGCCGACCCTCTCTATGGCGCGCCCTAGGGGAGTCCTACTCCCACCGGGAGTAGGATTCCCCTTTTCCTAGTCCAACTAGGAGTCCTTCCATGTAGTAGGTGTAGGAGACAAGGAAGGGGAAGAGGGAAGAGAAGGAAGGAGGGGGCGCAGCCCCTTCCCCTAGTCCAATTCGGACTAGGCCTTGGGGGGGGGGGGGGGGGCCTGCCTCTCCCTCTCCTCTAAAGCCCAATAAGGCCCATATACTTCTTCCCCCGTATTCTCGTAACTCCTCGGTACTCCGAAAAATACCCGAACCACTCAGAACCTTTCCGATGTCCGAATATAGTCGTCCAATATATCGATCTTTACGTCTCGACCATTTCGAGACTCCTCGTCATGTCCCCGATCTCATCCGGGACTCCGAACTCCTTCGGTACATAAAAACTCATAAACTCATAATATAACTGTCATCGAAACCTTAAGCGTGCGGACCCTACGGGTTCGAGAACAATGTAGACATGACCGAGACACGTCTTCGGTCAATAACCAATAGCGGAACCTGGATGCTCATATTGGCTCCCACATATTCTACAAAGATCTTTATCGGTCAGACCGCATAACAACATACGTTGTTCCCTTTGTCATTGGTATGTTACTTACCCGAGATTCGATCGTCGGTATCTTAATACCTAATTCAATCTTGTTACCGACAAGTCTCTTTACTTGTTCCGTAATACATCATCTCGCAACTAACTCATTAGTTGCAATGCTTGCAAGGCTTATGTGATGTGCATTACCGAGAGGGCCCAGAGATACCTCTCCGACAATCGAAGTGACAAATCTTAATCTCAAAATACGCCAACCCAACATGTACCTTTGGAGACACCTGTAGAGCTCCTTTATAATCACTCAGTTACGTTGTGACGTTTGGTAGCACACAAAGTGTTCCTCCGGCAAACGAGAGTTGCATAATCTCATAGTCATAGGAATATGTATAAATCATGAAGAAAGCAATAGCAACATACTAAACGATCGGGTGCTAAGCTAATAGAATGGGTCATGCCAATCACATCATTCTCCTAATGATGTGATCCCGTTAATCAAATGACAACTCATGTCTATGGCTAGGAAACATAACCATCTTTGATCAACAGGCTAGTCAAGTAGAGGCATACTAGTGACACTCTGTTTGTCTATGTATTCACACATATATTATGTTTCCGGTTAATACAATTCTAGCATGAATAATAAACATTTATCATGATATAAGGAAATAAATAATAACTTTATTATTGCCTCTAGGGCATATTTCCTTCACTATTTGGGTGACGGTACCTATCCTCAGTGGATCACTATTGTCAAGACAATACCCAACCCTGTCGGAGAGAAAAGGAAAAGATTTGCCCAAGAGCAAGAGAGTGCTAGGAAGGATGTCGAGCGTGCCTTTGGTGTTTTGCAATCTCAACGGGGCATCGTTCGGTATCCTGCTAATACTTGAAGCACACAGAAACTATGGGAGGTGATAACTGCTTGTGTGATCATGCACAATATGATCGTAGAAGACTAACACCCGGCATCTGTATGATCAAGACTTTTAGTTTTAGGGTGAGAATGTTGTGCCTGGGTATGGAGTAGCGGCAACATTTGAGCAGTTCACTCAGTTTCATAAAGACATGCATGATTTGAAAATTCACGTGCAACTGCAAAATAATTTGATTAAGCATATGTGGACTCATGTTAGTAACCAATATGTGTATCTTTTTTTATTCGTTTACAAAACTATGTGAAACATTTTTATTTGTATTTGGCTTGTAAAACTATACTATTAATTTATTTGGGCGGACAGACTATTTGACTTATTAATATTTTCATTTCACAATATGTTTAAATGCAAATCAGTGTAAAATTGGGCGGCCAGCCGGCTACGCCTGCATATATAGGTCGGTGCGTTGCCAATTTATATCAAAAATAGGCCGAACGCCGGACGAACGGCCAATTCAAACAGATAAAAAACGGATAAAATTGCCGTTCACGGTCCATTGGAGTTGCTCTAAAGTGACTTATTTGAGATAGTCACGATGATCCACGCGACAGATTCTTCTAGTGATATGCAAACGTGCTGCTGTACAAGATTATAAGCTTTGAGATATCCCTTGTGTTGTAAAATGTGAATTGTACGGCTGCCACTAAACAGCACAACAGCCATGCATACTAGACCCTTTGGCAACTTTTAGTGATGGAGTAGCGGCGTGTCACGTAAATGCACGACTTTTCTGATGCCCGTATCCTCTCCTGTAGATTGTTCCTCGCCTCATTCTGAGTGCTGTCCTGTCGAGTGCGGAAACAATAATACAATATTGGCAGCGAAGAAACGTTTGCCTTGCAGAAAGCATCCATCTTTCATGGCCCCAAGATGATAGCAATACCTTGCAATGCTTCCATGTTTGCCCATATAGAACAGATAATGCTCCGAGAAATGCGGCAACTTTGAAATATTTTCACCAGCTTCGAGTTCGAGGGCTCAACGACAGTACAACCACCATTGTCTCGACACTGCGGTTGGAGAGAAGAACAAAATTAAGTGCGGCATGGCGGTGAGTATGAACATGATTCCCAAGCTGCATGCGAGCGGCGTCTGCCGTCCCATCAGCGTCAATATAACCAGCAAACCTCGTCACGGGCGCTAGTTTCATGCGGCCCCCGGCATGCATCAGAAATCACTCCCACAACTGCTCCTTTGTTTCATAGGATTATAAAATCATAAAAATAGAAAAGTCATAAAAAATAAGATGATATGCATCTCAAATCCTATGCATAAAATTCCTTCAAACCAAAAAGGCATGACTTTGCATGTGCAACCAAGCAAAGGAAAGCAATAATTTAGCCCTCTTTTGGTTCATAGAATAGGATTATCGTAGGAATAGAAATCTTGTAGGAAATAAGATGACATGTATCTCAAATTCTATGAGTAGGAATAGGAAACAAGATGTCATTTGGTTGACACCAAAGGAATTTTTCCATTGAGTCTAGGCTCTTTTTTATTTTCCTACGAAATGTGAAAGATAAGAACCAATCCTATGCAGGAATAGAAATCCATTCCTATGAACCAAAGGGTTCTAAAAGAAAAAATCCTATAAAAATCCTATCCCGAGCTGGCTGGCCAACGGGACAGCCATTTATACTGTTCACGCGTACCCCGAGCTGGCTGGCTCCTAGTCCTAGTCCCTTGCCTGCGCGGCGCACGACGAAAATCGCTGTGCATCTGACATTCCGATGCAAGCGCGCGCAGGCAGACGGCTACGAATTCGCAATTTGAGTCCTCATCATTTAATCCCAAAAGGCGGCGGACCCGCCGGGCAAAAGCACCCAAAAGTAACTGTAGCTGCCGCTGCGCTGCTCCTGTTCTGCTCGCTGACAGAAAGAGGGAATCCATGGCTAGTAGCTCCGCATGTGACAGCAAAGGTGGCGCCTCGTGCAGTTTCATCCCATCGGCCGTGCCGTCGACTAGCGGAAGGCAACGTTCCCGCGCGCGCATATGCTGCTGCTGCTGCTGCTGCTAGCGCTAGGTGCACTGCTGGGGTGGGCGTAGGCGCCGTCACTGTTCACCGTGCTGGCCAGGAGTGCCTGGACCGGGGACTGCGCGCTCCCAGGGAAGCGTTGGAGGCAGCGACGCATGTGCGGAGTAGTAGTACGAGTACTGTGGGCAACAGTCCGCTCGTCGGGTGGACCGTGCATCCCGTGGTGGCGGGTACGGCGACGAATGTTGGGCCTCCACCTCGTCCTCCTGCACTTGCAGTTCCTACCTCCCCCTCTTGGAAGGGCGTGTGGTTCCGTTGGGTTTCTTCGTCGTCTTCTACCGGAGGAAATGCTAGCTCTGTTCGTCGAAAGCAACAAGGAGACTTTTCTTTTTTGCGGGGAAAAAGCAACAAGGAGACGGTTCTGTTCATTTTTGGTTCTACGGTCAGAGGGAGCAGACTGGGCAGTGATCTCTAGAGCAATGCCCCCCACACGGTGGGGTTTGTAAAAGTAACTCGGATTCGAGCCCGTAGAAAAATGAATAAAGAGGCAGAGATTAGTAGAATTACTAGAATGACACGCACGCTTTGCCGCGCCGAGAACTCACATTGATCATTGCTGGAAAGTTGCAAACCAACCTATAATTGAATGGTTAGAAGAACAATGATATCCCCAGTCTATCAGGGTTCAAGTCCTGGTGCTTGCGACTCGATCTCTCGGAGGTGCTCATAAGGATTGATTGTGTGTGTGTGTCTTCACAGGGGTGAGCGTATGCACGTTCATACGAGCGTCTGCGTCTGTCCTGTGTTCGAATAAAATTACTGAATTTTTTTTTAAAAAAAGGTAAAAGATTTGTCTCATCAATTAATTAAGAAGAAGGGAGCTGAGAGTTAATTTCAGAAAAAACGATAAAAGCCAATACAAACAACCCAAAGGCATGCTACTCACACAACATGAAGCACCATGAGTGCACATATGGCCCTCCTAGTGCACAACCGCGACACTGGACACTTGTGCAACACAACAAAGCTCCAGACAAGAACATCGCCCACGATAAAAACAAAGCACCCTCTTATTGGGGAACGTTGCGTGGGAAACAAAAGATTTTCTATGCTCACCAAGATCAATCTAGGAGATGAACATCTACGAGAGGAGAGATTGCATCTACATACCCTTGTGGATCGCTAAGCGGAAGCGTTAAGAAACGCGGTTGATGTAGTCGAACGTCTTCGCGATCCAATCACGATCCGTCCCGCGAACTCCGATCCAAGTACCGAACGGACATCACCTCCGCGTTCAACACACGTACGGCTTGATGACGCCTTCACCTCCTCAATCCAGCGAGATGGTGAAGTAGTAGCTCGACTCCTCCGGCAGCACGACGGCGTGGTGGCGATGATGGTGGTGGAATCTCGGGAGAGCTTCGCTAAGCACTATGGAGAGGAAGATGGCTACGAGGGAGAGGAGAGGCAGCGTCGTGGTGTGGCGCGGAGATGTGCTCAAGAGGTGCGTATGCCCTCTCTCTACCTCTCTATATATAGGGGGAAGGGAGGAGGAGGGGGTGCCCTAGATCCCATCTATGGGGGGCGGCCATAGGGGGAAACCCTAGATGGGTTTTGGGCGCCTCCCCCGGGAGCCTTGGGCCCCAAGGCAAAGGGGTTGGCTGCCCTAGGGGGGCGCCCCCACCCCTTCTAGTTATGTGGGATGGGGTGAGGGGGCGCACAGCCCCTTAGTGGGCTGGTTTGCCCCCTCCCCTTGGCCCATGAGGCCCCCCAACACTTGCCGGGGCCCTCCGAAACACCTTTCGGTCATGCTGGTCATCACCCGGTATCTCAGGAATAATTCCGGACTCCAATACCCTTTGTCTTATATATCGATCTTTGTCTCCGGACCATTTCAGAGTTCCTCGTCATGTCCTGGAACTCATCCGGGACTCCGAACAACCTTCGGTAACCACCACAAAGACTCAACTATACTTATATCGTCACCAAACATTAAGTGTGTAGACCCTGCGGGTTCGAGAACTATGCAGACATGACCGAGACACCTCTATGACCAGTAACCCATAACGGGACCTGGATGCCTATATTGGTTCCTACATATTCTACGAAGATCTTATCAGTCGAAACCTCGATGTCAAGGATTCAGCTAATCCCGTATGTAGTTCCCTTTTCTCTATCGGTATGTTACTTGCTCGAGATTCGATCATCGGTATGTCCATACCTAGTTCAATCTCGTTACTGGCAAGTCTCTTTACTCGTTCCATAATACAAGATCTCGTGGCTAACTCATTAGTCACATTGCTTGCAAGCTCATTGTGATACTGTATTACCGAGTGGGCCCTGAGATACCTCTTCGTCATACGGAGTAACAAATCCCAGTCTTGATCCATGCCAAACAGACACCTTCGGAGATACTTGTAGAGCACCTTTATAGTCACCCAGTTACGTTGCGACGTTTTGTACACACAAGGTACTCCTCCGGTGTCAGTGAGTTGCATGATCTCATGGTCATAGGACATATACTTGACATGCAGAAAACGATAGCAATAAACTTGACATGATCATATGCTACATTCATAGTCTGGGTCTCGTCCATCACATCATTCTCCTAATGATGTGATCCCATTATCAAATGACAACTCATGTCTATGAATAGGAAACCATAGCCATCTTTTATCAACGAGCTATCCCAGTAGAGGCTTACTAGGGACATGTTGTTGTCTATGTATCCACACATGCATTTGAGTTTCCGATCAATACAATTATAGCATGGATAATAAACGATTATCATGAACAAGAAAATATAATATAACCACTTTATTATTGCGTCTAGGTCATATTTCCAACAGTCTCCCACTTGCACTAGAGTCACTAAGGAAGACCATCGCTCGTCCCTGACAGCGACTCATAAGGAAGACAATCAATAAATAAATCATGCTCCGACTTCATCACATAACGGTTCACCATATGTGCATGCTACGGGAATCACAAACTTTAACACAAGTATTTCTCAAATTCACAATTAATCACTAGCATGACTCTAATATCACCATTTTATATCTCAAAACAACCATAAAGAATCAAACTTCTCATAGTATTCAATGCACTTTATATGAAAGTTTTTATTATATCCTCGTTGATGCCTGTCATATTAGGACTAAATTTATAACCAAAGCAAATCACCATGCTGTTTAAAGACTCTCAAAATAATATAAGTGAAGCATGAGAGTTCAACAATTTCTATAAAATAAAACCAACGCCGTGCTCTAAAAAGATATAAGTGAAGCACTAAAGCAAAATTGCTTAGCTCAAAAGATATAAGTGAAGCACATAGAGTATTCTAATAAATCACGATTCATGTGTGTCCCTCTCAAAAGGTGTGTACAGCAAGGATGATTGTGGAAAACTAAAAAGCAAAGACTCAAATCATATAAGACGCTCCAAACAAAACACATATCATGTGGTGAATAAAAATATAGCCTCAAGTAAAGTTACTGATAGACGAAGACGAAAGAGGGGATGCCTTCCGGGGCATCCACAAGCTTAAGCTCTTGGTTGTCCTTGAATATTACCTTGGGGTGCCTTGGGCATTCCCAATCTTAGGCTCTTGACACTCCTTATTCCATAGTCCATCAAATCCTTACCCAAAACTTGAAAACTTCACAACACAAAACTCAACAGAAAATCTCATAAGCTCCGTTAGTATAAGAAAACAAATCTCCACTTTTGGTACTGTTGTGAACTCATTCTTTATTTATATTGGAGTAATATCTATTGTATTCCAACTTTTCCATGGTTTATACCCCCCGATACTACTCACAGAATCATCAAAATAAGCAAACAACACATAAAATGGAATCTGTCAAAAACAGAGGAGTCTATAGTAATCTGCAACTCTCGAATACTTCTATAACTCCAAAAATTCTAAAAAATTAGGAAAACACAAGAAATTTGTTTATTAATCTTCTGAAAAAGAATCAGTATTTTATCATGCTTATGTTAAAAATGAGAATTATTTCTTGAGTGCAAAAGATTCTATTTTTCAGCAAGATCAAATCAACTATCACCATAAGCCATCCGAAAGGTCTTACTTGGCACAAACGCTAATTAAAACACAAAAATATAACCAGAGGCTAGATGAACTATTTATTACAAAACAGAAAGTAAATATATTGGGTTGTCTCCCAACAAGCGCTTTTCTTTAAAGCCTTTTAGCTAGGCATTGAGATTTCAATGATGCTCACACGAAAGATAAGAATTGAAGAGCATCATATAACACGTGACAAACACATCTAAGTCTAACATACTTCCTATGCATAGGCATTATATAAGCAAACAAATTATGAAGACAAGCAAAAACTAGCATATGAGAGGAAGAAGAAAGAAACAATAGCAATCTCAACATAATGATGATCACTAGACCAACTGTTCAAGACATGACACCATTGGTTTACAAAGCAGAGAGAAACATTATAGCGGCCATGTCCTTGATTTCATATGTTGGCAAACTGGCCCTCATGAACTCGATGATCACCTCTCTGATTATGTTCTCTATGGGCACCATTAGGCTCCCCCAAAAAATTGTGGCTCAACTAGATAAGATCAAAAGACACTACTTGTGGAGGAAAAGGACTGATGATGGGATCAAATGCAACTCTCTTGCGGCCTGGGACATGGTGTGCAGACCAAAGAAGAGCGGAGGCTTGGGGATCATTAATTTACGTGTTCAAAACGATGCCTTGCTGCTCAAGTTCCTTCATAAGTTCTACAACAGACAAGATATACCCTGGGTAAACTTAATTTGGGAGTCTTATTACAACAGCTCAGTCCCTCATGCCCAAGACCCTTGTGGTTCTTTTTGGTGGAAAGATCTAATCCAACTCATGCCCGTCTATAGAGGAGTGACAACAGTTCAAACAGGGGATGGGTCTTCGGCCCTCTTCTGGAAAGATAATTGGAACCAATCAATTTATGCCGAAGAATATCCCAGGGGCTTCTCCTACACATTAAATGAAGACATCTCGGTTAAAGACCTCCCGACGTCTGCTGACTTGCATGTGAACTTTCAACTTCCACTCTCAATACAGGCAAGGGATGAACTGCGATAGATTCAATCTGAGGTGGCCACGGTCACCCCACTTAACATACATGACACCTGGAAATGCATCTGGGGGTGACACTTTTAAGACCACTGCCTACTACAGTTTCTTCTTTAGAGAGGTGGTTGCACATGAGGCGTTCAAGTGGCTGTGGAAAGACAAATGCATACCCAAGATCAAAGTTTTTGGGTGGTTCCTATTGTCTGATCGCCTCAATACTAGAAACATGCTCAAAAGACGACACTACAATATTGGTACCAACCTAGACTACCTTCTTTGTGGCCAGCATGTAGAGGAAACCATGGAACATTTATTCTTTGATTGCGCTTTTAGCCAAGAATGTTGGAGAACCCTTGGATTCCACTGGTCCACGCATAACCATAGACCACAACTGATAAGTCACCAGAAAAACCTTCACCCCCGAAAGATGTGGATGGATATTTTCTTGATCTCTGCTTGGAGCCTCTGGAAAGAATGCAACAACCACCATTTCAGAAAGGTGAATGTTGGGGAACACAGTATTTCAAAAAAATTCCTATGATCACGCAAGATCTATCTAGGAGATGCATAGCAATGAGAGGGGGAGAGTATGTCTACGTACCCTCGTAGACCAAAAGCGGAAGCGTTATGAAATGCGGTTGATGTAGTCGAACGTCTTCGCGATCCAACCGATCAAGTACCAAACGCACGGCACCTCCGTGATCTACACACGTCCAGCTCGGTGACGTCCCTCGTACTCTTGATCCAGCAGAGGCCGAGGGAGAGTTTCGTCAGCATGACGACGTGATGACGGTGATGATGAAGTTACCGATGCAGGTCTTCGGCTAAGCACTACAACGATATGACCAGGGTGGAAATTTGTGGAGGGGGGCACCGCACATGGCTAAGACAACTGTCAACTTGTGTGTCTATGGGGTGCCCCCTCTCCCGTATATCAAGGAGGGGAGGACCGGCCCTCTCTATGGCGTGCCCAAGGGGGAGTCCTACTCCCAGCAGGAGTAGGTTTCCCCCCTTCCCTAGTTGGAGTAGGAGAAGAATTAAGAGGGGGGGAAAGGGAAGGAAAGGGGGGGCACCCAATTCAGATTGGGTTTGGAGGGGGGCACGCCCTCCACATGGACGCCTCCTCCTCTCTCCCACTAAGGCCCAATAAGGCCCATTGACTCCCCGGGGGGTTCCGGTAACCCCCCGGTACTCCGGTAAATGCCCGAACTCACCCGGAACCATTCCGATGTCCAAACATAGCCTTCCAATATATCAATCTTTATGTCTTGACCATTTTGAGACTCCTCATCATGTCCGTGATCACATTCGGGACTCTGAACTACCTTCGGTACATCAAAACACATAAATTCATAATACCGATCGTCAACGAACGTTAAGCGTGCGGACCCTACGGGTTCGAGAACTATGTAGACATGACCGAGACTCATTTCCGGTCAATAACCAACAGTGGAACCTGGATGCTCATATTGGTTCCTAAATATTCTACGAAGATCTTTATCGGTCAAACCGCATAACAACATACGTTATTCCCTTTGTCATCGGTATGTTACTTGCCCGAGATTCGATCGTCGGTATCTCAATACCTAGTTCAATCTCGTTACCGGCAAGTATGTTTACTCGTTCCGTAATGCATCATCCCGCAACTAACTCATTAGATGTGCATTACTGAGAGGGCCTAGAGATACCTCTCCAACAATTGGAGTGACAAATCCTAATCTCGATCTATGTCAACTCAACAGACACCATCAAAGACACCTGTAGAGCATCTTTATAATCGCCCAGTTACATTGCGACGTTTGATAGCACACTAAGTGTTCCTCCGTGAAAGGATCGATATAGTTGACTAGAGGGGGGGGGGGTGAATTGGCAACTAACAATTTTTAGCTTTTCTTTACCAATTTAAACTTTGCATCAAAGTAGGTTGTCTAGATATGCAACTAGGTGAGCAACCTATGTGATGCAACAATAATAAGTAAACAAGTGAGCAAGGGAAGTAACACAAGATAAGCTTGCATGAGTAAAGGGATGAGATAACCAAGAGTGGAGTCGGTGAAGACGAGGAGGTGTTACCGAAGTTCCTTCCCTTTGAGAGGAAGTACGTCTCTGTTGGAGCGGTGTGGAGGCACAATGCTCCCCAAGAAGCCACTAGGGCCACCGTATTCTCCTCACGCCCTCACACAATGCGAGAAGCCGTGATTCCACTATTGGTGCCCTTGAAGGCGGTGACCGAACCTTTACAAACAAGGTTGGGGCAATCTCCACAACTTAATTGGAGGCTCCCAACACCACCACGAAGCTTCACCATATGGTTCCGCGTTGACCTCAACCGTCTAGGATGCTCAAACACCCAAGAGTAACAAGATCCGCGAGGGATTAGTGGGGGGATCAAATATCTCTTGGTGGATGTGTAGATCTAGGCCTTCTCAACCAATCCCTAGGAGATCAACAAGTTTGATCACCTAGGGACTTGTTGATCTCCTAGGGAGAGAGATCGGGCGAAAATGGAGCTTAGAGGTGTGATACGTCTCCAATGTATCTATAATTTTTTATTGTTACATGTTATATTATATTCTGTTTTGGACATTATTGGGCTTTATTATAAACTTTTATATTATTTTTGGGACTAACCTATTAACCGAAGGCCCAGCCCAGAATTGCTGTTTTTTTTGCCTATTTTAGGGTTTCGCGGAAAAAGAATATCAAACGGAGTCCAAACGGAATGAAACCTTCGGGAACGTGATTTTCGGAACGAACATGATCTAGAGGACTTGGACCCTACGTTAAGACATCAACCAGGAGGCCACGAGGTAGGGGGCGCGCCCTCCACCCTCGTGGGCCCCTTGTTGCTCCACCGACGTACTCCTTCCTCCTATACATACCTACGTACCCCCAAACTACCAGAGACGGAGCCAAAACCCTAATTCCACCGCCGTAACTTTCTGTATCCATGAGATCCCATCTTGGGGCCTTTTTCGGAGCTCCGTCGGAGGGGGCATCGATCACAGAGGGCTTCTACATCAACACCATAGCCCCTCCGATGAAGTGTGAGTAGTTTACTTCAGACCTACGGGTCCATAGTTATTAGCTAGATGGCTTCTTCTCTCTTTTTGGATCTCAATACAAAGTTCTCCCCCTCTCTTGTGGAGATCTATTCGATGTAATCTTCTTTTGGGGTGTGTTTGTTGAGACCGATGAATTGTGGGTTTATGATCAAGTTTATCTATGAACAATATTTGAATCTTCTCTGAATTCTTTTATGTATGATTAGTTATCTTTGCAAGTCTCTTCGAATTATCAGTTTGGTTTGGCCTACTAGATTGATATTTCTTCCAATGGGAGAAGTGCTTAGCTTTGGGTTCAATCTTGCGGTGTCCTTTCCCAGTGATAGTAGGGGCAGCAAGGCATGTATTGTATTGTTGCCATCGAGGATAACAAGATGGGGTTTATATCACATTGCATGAGTTTATCCCTCTACATAATGTCATCTTGCTTAAAGCGTTACTTTGTTCTCTTGAACTTAATACTCTAGATGCATGCTGGATAGCGGTCGATGTGTGGAGTAATAGTAGTAGATGCAGGCAGGAGTCGGTCTACTTGTCTCGGACGTGATGCCTATATACATGATCATACCTAGATATTCTCATAACTATGCTCAATTCTGTCAATTTCTCAACAGTAATTTGTTCACCCACCGTAAATACTCATGCTCTTGAGAGAAGCCACTAGTGAAACCTATGGCCCCCGGGTCTATCTTCCATCATATTAATCTTCCAATACATAGTTATTTATTGCCTTTTATTTTACTTTGCATCTTTATCATAAAAATACCAAAAATATTATCTTATCATATCTATCAGATCTCACTCTCGTAAGTGACCATGTAGGGATTGACAACCCCTTATCGCGTTGGTTGCGAGGATTTATTTGTTTGTGCAGGTGCGAGGGACTCGTGCATGGCCTCCGACTGGATTGTTACCTTGGTTCTCAAAAACTAAGGGAAATACTTACGTTACTTTGCTGCATCACCCTTTCCTCTTCAAGGGGAAACCAACGCAAGTGCTCAAGAGGTAGCAAGAAGGATTTCTGGCGCTGTTGCCGGGGAGGTTCGCGCAAGACAAGTCAAGATTTGTCTCCCGACAATGAGTCATTTTTGGCGCCGTTGCCGGGGAGGTCTACGCAAAAGTCAACACACCAAGTACCCATCACAAACCCTTATCTCCCGCATTACATTATTTGCCATTTGCCTCTCGTTTTCCTCTCCCCCACTTCACCCTTGCAGTTTCGTTCGCCCTCTCTATCTCCATCCTCCCTCTCTTTCTACGTTTGCCTTATTTTGCCCGTCTCTCGTTTGCTTGTGTGTTGGATTGCCTGCTTGCCACGATGGTTCTACCTAGATTTGGTGATCTTCACCTTAAAAGGTTAGAAGAGATCGAAAGCAACATCAGGAGTTTTATGGTTTTACAATTTGAGCATAATAATTTCTTTAGGAATGAGCTTAAAGAACAAAAAAAAATTATGGGTTATATGAATAAAGAGCTCGGTGATATGTCTAAAGAATTTGATGGTTTGAAATCTCAGATTGCTCATCTTGAGAAGTTAATAGCTGAAGTTTCGGATAAGCAAGCCACTTTAGTTAATAAGATGGCCGCTAAACTAGAATTTTTTTGGAAGATAAAGATGAAGATCTAAAAGTTATTGATGTGTCCCCTATTAAATCTTTGTTTTGCAATATGAATCTTGATAATGATGGGACTGAATATGATCCACCTTTGCCTAGATGGCGTTCCAAAAATTCGAAGTCTTTAGATCTTGATGCTAAAATTGTTAAAAGTGGGATTGAAGAAGTCAAAACTTTAAATAGTAATGAACCCACTATTTTGGTTTTCAAGGAATTTAATTATGATAATTGCTCTTTGATAGATTGTATTTATTGATGCAATCCGTGCTAAATTCTCCTCATGCTTATAGTCAAAATAAAGCTTTTACTAAACATATTGTTGATGCTTTGATGCAATCTTATGAATAAAAACTTGAGTTGGAAGTTTCTATCCCTAGAAAACTTTATGATGAGTGGGAACCTACTACTAAAATTAATTAAAGATCATGAATGCTATGCTTTGTGTAATTTGGGTGCTAGTGTTTCCATGATTCCAAAGACTTTGTGTGATTTGCTAGGTTTCCGTGATTTTGATGATTGCTCTTTAAACTTGCACCTTGCGGATTCCACTATTAAGAAACCTATGGGAAGAATTAATGATGTTCTTATTGTAGCAAATAGGAACTATGTGCCCGTAGATTTTATTGTTCTTGACATAGATTGCAATCCTTCATGTCATATTATTCTTGGTAGACCTTTCCTTAGAACGATTGGTGCAATTATTGATATGAAGGAAGGGAATATTAGTTTCCAATGTCTGTTAAGAAAAGGAATGGAACACTTTCCTAGAAAGAAAATAAAACTACCATATGAATCTATTATGAGAGCCACTTATGGATTGCCTACCAAAGATGGCAATACCTAGATCTATCCTTGCTTTTATGCCTAGCTAGGGGCGTTAAACGATAGCGCTTGTTGGGAGGCAACCCAATTTTATTTTTATTCCTTGCTTTTTTGCTCCTGTTTAGTAATAAATAATTTATCTAGCCTCTCTTTTTGTTGTGTTTTTTGTGTTTAATTAGTGTTTGTGCCAAGTAGAACCGTTGGGAAGACTTGGGGAAAGTCTTTTTAATCTTGCTGTAAAAAACAGAAACTTTAGCGCTCACGAGAATTGCTGCCATTTTTATTTGGAAATTGCTATTTAGTTAATTATTTTTGCAGATTATTAATAGATAAATTCCTCACGTCCAGAAATTTATTTTAGAATTTTTTGTGTTCCATATCTTGCGTTAGCTACAGATTACTACAGACTGTTCTGTTTTTGACAGATTCTGTTTTTCGTGTGTTGTTTGCTTATTTTGATGAATCTATGGCTAGTAAAATAGTTTATAAACCATAGAGAAGTTGGAATACAGTAGGTTTAACACCAATATAAATAAATAATTATTTAATTACAGTACCTTGAAGTGGTGTTTTGTTTTATTTCGCTAACGGAGCTCACGGGATTTTCTACTTTAAATTTTGTGTTGTGAAGTTTTCAAGTTTTGGGTAAAGATTTGATGGATTATGGAACAAGGAGTGGCAAGAGCCTAAGCTTGGGGATGCCCATGGCACCCCCAAGATAATCTAAGGATACCTAAAAGCCAAAGCTTGGGGATGCCCCGGAAGGCATACCCTCTTTCGTCTACTTCCATTGGTAACTTTACTTGGAGCTATATTTTTATTTACCACATGATATGTGTTTTGCTTGGAGCGTCTTGTATTATTTGAGTCTTTGTCTGTTAGTTTTCCATAATCATCCTTTCTGTACACACCTTTTGAGAGAGACACACATGATTCGGAAATTGTTAGAATACTCTATGTGCTTCACTTATATCTTTTGAGTTATATAGTTTTTGCTCTAGTGCTTCACTTATATCTTTTAGAGCACGCCGGTGGATTTGTTTTATAGAAACTATTCTTCTCTCATGATTCACTTAGATTATTTTGAGAGTCCTACAAAATAGCATGGTAATTTTCTTTAATTATGTTAGGCATTCAAGATTAATATTTTTCTCTTATGAGTGTGTTGAATACTATGAGAAGTTTGATACTCGATAACTGTTTTGAGATATGGAGATGGTAATATTAGAGTCATGCTAGTTGAGTAGTTGTGAATTTGAGAAATACTTGTGTTAAAGTTTGTGATTCCCGTAGCATGCACGTATGGTGAACTGTTATGTGATGAAGTCGGAGCACGATTTATTTATTGATTGTCTTCCTTATGAGTGGCGGTCGGGGACGAGCAATGGTCTTTTCCTACCAATCTAACCCCCTAGGAGCATGCGCGTAATACTTTGCTTTGATAACTTGTAGATTTTTGCAATAAGTATATGAGTTCTTTATGCCTAAGGTTGAGTCCATGGATCATACACACTTTTCTTCCTTCCACCATTGCTAGCCTCTCTAATACCGCGCACCTTTCGCCGGTATCATACACCCACCATATACCTTCCTCAAAACAGCCACCATACCTACCTATCATGGCATTTCCATAGCCATTCCAAGAGATATTGCCATGCAACTTACCACCGTTCCGATTATTATGACACGCTCCATCATTGTCATATTGCTTTGCATGATCATGTAGTTGACATCGTATTTTTGGCAAAGCCACCGTTCCTAATTCCTTCATACATGTCACTCTTGATTCATTGCATATCCCGGTACACCGCTGGAAGCATTCACACAGAGTCATATTTTGTCCTAAGTATTGAGTTGTAATTGTTGAGTTGTAAGTAAATAAAAGTGTGATGATCATCATTATTAGAGCATTGTCCCAATTGAAGAAAGGATGATGGAGACGATGATTCCCCCACAAGTCGGGATGAGACTCCGGACTGAAAAAAAGGAGGCCATAAAAAAGGGGGACCAAATAAAAGAATGAGAGAAAAGAGAGAAGGGACAATGCTACTATCCTTTTACCACACTTGTGCTTCAAAGTAGCACCATGATCTTCATGATAGAGAGTCTCCTATGTTATCACTTTCATATACTAGTGGGAATTTTTCATTATAGAACTTAGCTTGTATATTCCAATGATGGGCTTCCTCAAAATGCCCTAGGTCTTCATGAGCAAGCAAGTTGGATGCACACCCACTTAGTTTCTTTTTGAGCTTTCATATACTTATAGCTCTAGTGCATCCGTTGCATGGCAATCCCTACTCACTCACATTGACATCTATTGATGGGCATCTCCATAGCCCGTTGATATGCCTAGTTGATGTGAGACTATCTTCTCCCTTTTTGTCTTCTCCACAACCACCTTTCTATTTCACATATAGTGCTATGTCCATGGCTCACGCTCATGTATTGCGTGAAGATTGAAAAGTTTGAGAATGTAAAAAGTATGAAACAATTGCTTGGCTTGTCATCGGGGTTGTGCATGATTTAAATACTTTGTGTGGTGAAGATAGAGCATAGCCAGACTATATGATTTGGTAGGGATAACTTTCTTTGGCCATGTTATTTGAGAAGACATAATTGCTTAGTTAGTATGCTTGAAGTATTATTATTTTTATGTCAATATTGAACTTTTATCTTGAATCTTTCGGATCTGAATATTCATACCACAATTAAGAAGAATTACATTGAAATTATGCCAAGTAGCATTCCACATCAAAAATTCTGTTTTTATCATTTACCTACTCGAGGACGAGCAGGAATTAAGCTTGGGGATGCTTGATACGTCTCCAATGTATCTATAATTTTTGATTGTTCCATCCTATATTATATTCTATTTTGGACATTATTGGGCTTTATTATACACTTTTATATTATTTTTGGGACTAACCTATTAACCGGAGGCCCAGCCCAGAATTGCTGTTTTCTTTGCCTATTTTAGGGTTTCGCGGAAAAAGAATATCAAACGGAGTCCAAACGGAATGAAACCTTCGGGAACGTGATTTTCGGAACGAACATGATCCAGAGGACTTGGACCCTACGTCAAGACATCAACCAGGAGGCCACGAGGTAGGTGGGTGCACCCTCCACCCTCGTGGGCCCCCTGTTGCTCCACCGACGTACTCCTTCCTCCTATATATACCTACGTACCCCCAAACTACCAGAGATGGAGCCAAAACCCTAATTCCACTACCGTAACTTTCTGTATCCATGAGATCCCATCTTGGGGCCTTTTTCGGAGCTCCATCGGAGGGGGCATCAATCACGGAGGGCTTCTACATCAACACCATAGCCCCTCCGATGAAGTGTGAGTAGTTTACTTCAGACCTACGGGTCCATAGTTATTAGCTAGATGGCTTCTTCTCTCCTTTTGGATCTCAATACAAAGTTCTCCCCCTCTCTTGTGGAGATCTATTCGATGTAATCTTCTTTTGTGGTGTGTTTGTTAAGACCGATGAATTGTGGGTTTATGTTCAAGTTTATCTATGAACAATATTTGACTCTTCTCTGAATTCTTTTATGTATGATTAGTTATCTTTGCAAGTCTCTTCGAATTATCAGTTTGGTTTGGCCTACTAGATTGATATTTCTTCCAATGGGAGAAGTGCTTAGCTTTGGGTTTAATCTTGCGGTGTCCTTTCCCAGTGACAGTAGGGGCAGCAAGGCATGTATTGTATTGTTGCCATCGAGGATAACAAGATGGGGTTTATATCACATTGCATGACTTTATACCTCTACATCATGTCATCTTGCTTAAAGCGTTACTTTGTTCTCTTGAACTTAATACTCTATATGCATGCTGGATAGCGGTCGATGTGTGGAGTAATAGTAGTAGATGCAGGCAGGAGTCGGTCTACTTGTCTCGGACGTGATGCCTATATACATGATCATACCTAGATATTCTCATAACTATGCTCAATTCTGTCAATTGCTCAACAGTAATTTGTTCACCCACCGTAAATACCTATGCTCTTGAGAGAAGCCACTAGTGAAAGCTATGGCCCCCGGGTCTATCTTCCATCATATTAATCTTCCAATACTTAGTTATTTATTGCCTTTTATTTTACTTTGCATCTTTATCATAAAAATACCAAAAATATTATCTTATCATATCTATCAGATCTCACTCTCGTAAGTGACCGTGTAGGGATTGACAACCCCATATCGCGTTGGTTGCGAGGATTTATTTGTTTGTGCAGGTGTGAGGGACTCGTGCGTGGCCTCCTATGGGATTGATACCTTGGTTCTCAAAAACTGAGGGAAATACTTACGCTACTTTGCTGCATCACCCTTTCCTCTTCAAGGGAAAACCAACGCAAGTGCTCAAGAGGTAGCAAGGTGGAAGAGATAGTCAACTCGGATAAGAAGACTCCCCTTATATAGTGGAAGAACAAATCCAACCGTTATCCACCAACTCAGCCTACGAAGCACGGTACTACCGCACTGGAGGCATGGTACTACCGCTAGGGCACATGGTACTACCGCAAGTCAATGCAGTACTACCGCCCATGCAGTAGAATCCAAAGTAGCCCTGATGCGATGAAGCAGAGGGCAGTAGAACCGCTGGCGCGGTACTATCGCTCCCCCTTGCGGTACTACCACAAGGCAGGTATAGTCCAGAATTGGGAAGGCATGGACATATAAAAATACATCCGTGACAACTTCCGCTGAGTTAGGATCTATGCAAAAATCCGGCACGGTAGTGCCGCATGCCTGGAGCGGTACTACCGCGTAGGGCGCGGATGTAAAAAATTACATCCGTGTAACACCCTCGATGCGGCTATATCTCCCACGTGTCGAAGCACGACTTAGAGGCATAACCGCATTGAAAGCAATGTCGCAAGTGAGGTAATCTTCACACAACCCATGTAATACATAAGGGAAAGAGATACATGGTTGGCTTACAATCGCCGCTTCACACAAATACATGAATATAACATTACATCATCCAGATACACTCAAGGTCCGACTACGGAACCAAAATAAAAGAAGAATACCCCAAATGCTACACAGATCCCCGATCAACCCCAACAGGGCTCCACTACTGATCAACTAGACGATACAACACAAAGGACACGATCTTCATTGAGCTCCTCCTTGATCTTGGTTGCATCACTTGCACGGTTTCATCGGCACCTACAATCTGGTTTTGGAAGTATCTGTGAGTCACGGGGACTCAGTAATCTCACACCCTCGCGATCAAGACTATTTAAGCTTATAGGTAGGGAAAAGGTATGAGGTGGAGCTGCAGCAAGCGACTAGAATATATGGTGGCTAACAACGCAAATGAGAGTGAGAAGAGAAGGCAAAAGCACGGTCGAGAAGCTATGATCAAGAAGTGATCCTAGAACAAACTACGCCAAGCATAAATCCAACACCGTGTTCACTTCTCGGACTCCGCCGGAAAGAGACCATCACGGCTACACACGCGGTTGATGTATTTTAATTAAGATCAACTTCAGGTTTTCTACAACCGGACATTAACAAATTCCCATCTGCCCATAACCATGGGCACGGCTTTCGAAAGTTCAAAACCCTGCAGGGGTGTCCCAACTTAGCCCATCACAAGCTCTCACGGTCAATGAAGGATATTCCTTCTCCCACGACAATCCGATCAGACTCGGCATCCCGGTTACAAGACATCCTCGACAATGGTAAAACAAGTCCAGCAAAGCCACCCGAATGTGCCGACAAATCCTGATAGGAGCTGCACATATCTCGTTCTCAGGGCACACCGGATTGTCCAAGGTTCCGGTAGGCCAGCCCAGAGTTGCCCATGGTGGCCACCGGCAGCTGACAGGTTGGACCAACACTCAAAGGAGCACTGGCCCGGGGGTTTAAATAAAGATGACCCTTGAGTCTGCAGAACCCAAGGTAAAGAAAAGGCTAGGTGGCGAATGGTAAAACCAATGTTGGGCCTTGCTGGAGGAGTTTTATTCAAGGCGAATTGTCAAGGGGTTTCCATTATAACCCAACCGTGTAAGGAACACAAAATCCGGGAACATAACACCGATATGACGGAAACTAGGGCGGCAAGAGTGGAACAAAACACCAGACATAAGGCCGAGCCTTCCATCCTTTACCAAGTATATAGATGCATTAATTAAATAAGAGATATTATGATATCCTAACAAAATATCCATGTCCAACATGGAACAAGCTCTAATCTTCACCTGCAACTAACAACGCCATAAGAAGGGCTGAGCAAAGCGGTAACATAGCCAAACAATGGTTTGCTAGGACAAGGTGGCTTAGAGGCTTGGCTTAACAATATGGGAAGCATGATAAGCAAGTGGTAGGTATCGCAGCATAGGCATAGCAAAAGAGCGAGCAACTAGCAAGCAAAGATATAAGTGATTTCGAGGGTATGGTCATCTTGCCTGAGATCCCGCAAGGAAGAAGAACGAGTCCATGAAGAAGACAAACGGACGAAGTTGAACGAATCCTCACAAACGTGACATTATCGGAACCAACCCGAAGAAGCAACACCGGAAAGAAGCACACAACATAGTAAACAACCAACACATCAACATGGCATGATATGCGGGATGCGGTATGTGATGCATATGCATGATTTGGAAAGGAATGATTGATCCTAGCCTCAACTTGGAAATCCAAGAGTGCCACTGGAAAGAGGAGTTGATTTCGGTCAAAATCGATATAAAGACCACCGGAATCGGATGCACGGTTTGGAAATGGCAAGCAAAACAAATATGGCACCGGTCTGCGATAAACAAGAAGTGGCCATCTAAATGCATCAAGAAAAATAAGCTACTACACTCAAACATGGCAACAAAATACATGGCATAGATCCACTCATGATTCTTGACAAAAGATGAACACTGAGCTATGGCTAATTCACTCAATAACAGGTTCAAACAAGCATGGCAAAAGTGCAAAAGATAACAGGTTTCAGACTTAGTGAAGCACGTCAGGAATTTATCATCAGGAAGCAAAGTTTAGAGCACGATAACTACATGCATATCAAGGCAAAGCAAAGCATGGCATGAAGATACTCAAAGCATATAACAAAAGTCCCTTATTGACCATAAGCCAAAAAGGGATCAAAAAATACAATTGCAAGCATGTGAACATAGCAAAAACATAAACAGATTCAGACTTGGTGAAAAACTGGAGCATGCAAAAACAGATAACAAGTAGGCATGTTTACGAGCTCGATGCACTCACTACGAGGCATTGCATGACAAACTAAGCATGCACCCAGAAAATAGACATGGAATAGAAGCTAAACATGGCAAGAACAACATCATAGCATGCACGTATCAATAATAATAAGCTCAGCAAAATTGCTAAACATGTTAACAATCTTCTAGGAACATTTTATAGCAAAAGTAGAGCTCGATTGACTCAAGCTAGGGTGCTCCATAATTGCAAACAAAGACATGGATGGATAGAGCACCACAATATCTACAAAACATCCTTACTGATCATGCCCAAAAGAGGCACGGATCACTAGGAAACAACCTGAACATATGACATAAAAATAAGGACAGGGCAAGGACTTAGTGAAATTCTAAGTCCCTGAAATCAACATCATTGAGTAAGCTACTTTGCATGCTTGTGCTAGTCACCACAAAGATCACAAAAATACATGGCATACACCCCTGTAAAGATGGCATGGCATTCTACAAAACACATGTAGAGCTCAGGATCATAGCATACACACATTAATCATGGCAAAAATGACAAAAGTGCATTTGCTGAAACAGATCTGAAACTATCATCACATAGGCCTCTTCCAACAGCATTTCGGGCATCAAGATGAGCTCAAATAAAAATGATACAATGAGATGAAATGATGTACTTGTCAAGACGAACATTTTGATATGCTACACGCACGAATCGGAGCCACGATGATGAAGTTATGATGCGTCAAAGTATGCAAATAAACTAGGGTTTCGGGGGGGGGGGGGAAGTCAACCGAGGTGGATCTGGATCTGGATCCAGATCGGGCGCGGAAACCAAGGCCGTCGGAGTTCCTGTAGATGCCGGAGTAGAGGACAGAGAGGAGGGGCGGCGAGGTGGAGTGAGGATGAAGCCGGCCGGAGTGGAGGTTGGTGCCGGCGAGGTCCGGCCGGCCGGTGTCCGATCCGGGCACGGCGGCGGCGGTGGTTGCACCGACGACGAGGACGCAGGTCGCCGGCAGGCGGCGGCGCGTGGCGGCCAGCACCGGCGAGGTGGCGTGCGGTGGCGATCCCTGGCGAAGGGCGGTGATGAAGGACGGCGACGTTGGGCGCGCGGACTTCTCGGGCGGCGGCGAGGAAGACGAGCCCCGCGGGCCAGACATGGGCCTCGCGGGCCGGTGGGAGGCGTGGGGCGGCGGGGCACCAAGTGGCACGCCGCAGTTGGACGAGGGAGCGGCGGAGCTGATGTGTCGGGATGCGATTGGCCGGGCGACGTGGCTGGAGGCGGCGGCCATGTCCGGCGGCGCGGAGGGAGTTGGATCTAGGGTTAGACTACGCGAAAATTTCGGAGGGGATCACATATATATAGGTAGAGGGAGCTAGGAGAGTCCAAAAGAGGTGCGATTTCGGCCACGCGATCGTGATCGAACGATCTAGATGATGGAGGGGGTTTAGGTGGGTTTTGGACCACTTTGGAGGGGTGTTGGGCTGCAACACACACGAGGCCTTTTCGGTCCCTCGGTTAACCTTTGGAGTATCAAACGAAGTCCAAATGGTATGAAACTTGAGAGGCGGTCTACCGGTAGTAAACCAAGGCTGCTTGGCAAGTCTCGGTCCAATCCGAGAACGTTTAACACCCGCACACGAAAATAGGTAGAAAGGGACACCGGGTGACATAGGAGCGCCGAAATGCAAAACGGACAGCGGGGAAAATGTTCGGATGCATGAGACGAACACGTATGCAAATGAAATGCACATGATGACATGATATGCAATGCATGACACACAAGAAATGACAAGGCAACAACAACAAAAAATTGGAGGACACCTGGCACATCGGTCTCGGGGCGTTACAATCCGCCCCTACTTCCGGTCATGTTGCTGTGCCAGGCTAGGGCTCACGGTACTACCGCACCCATGGGGCGGTACTACCGCGTAGGGCGCAGATGTAAAAAAATTACATCCTCCCCTATAACCGCTCGCGCGGCTGAGCCTGGCCAGAGGCCACGGTACTATTGTTCCCAAGGAGCGGTACTACCGTGAGAACCCGCGGTACTACCGTGTCTATGGCCGGTACTACCGCAAGGCCCCGCGGTACTACCGCTCTGAAGAACAGTACTACCGCATGCCCCATAACAGCAACACTAGGAGTCCTTCATTTTGCAAAGACGTGGAGAGACGGAGGATGCTCCAAAGAGCCAAAGGAAAGGTGGTGCAAAAAGGAGCGGACGTGTACGTGTTGATTCCACCCAAACCTTTCCAATGCGGACCCCCTCTTAATAGTACAGCTTTCCTACGGCTCAAGTCCACCGAAAAGAAATGTAGAGAAACGCCGTCTTCGATAAGCTCCGAGGGGTACCAAATCGTCTTGTACTTAGACACGGTATATCTGAAATGCTCATTGCACACGATTAGTCCGCAAAAGCATTGTCATCAATCACCAAAACTACTAAGGGATAAACATGCTCTTACACTCCGGTATTCGGGAGTTGCATAATCTCATAGTCATAGGAACATGTATAAGTTATGGAGAAAGCAATAGCAATAATATAAACGATCATAGTGCGAAGCTAATGGATGGGTCAAGTCAATCACATCATTCTCTAATGATGTGATCCCGTTCATCAAATGAAAACTCATGTATATGGCTAGGAAACTTAACCATCTTTGATTAACGAGCTAATCAAGTAGAGGCATACTAGTGACACTCTGTTTGTCTATGTATTCACACATGTACTAAGTTTCCGGTTAATACAATTCTAGCATTAATAATAAACATTTATCATGATATAAGGAAATATAAATAACAACTTTATTATTGCCTCTAGGGTATATTTCCTTCAGTGAAACCTACTATAACAGCCTAGAAACAAAGATTCAAGTCTGACTTCTCCAATCTTAAATATAGGGTGCAACACTCCAAAGTGCAGTTTATTACTGCCCTCCTAGATTCCATACATTAGTTGATAGCTCTACAACTCTAGTTCTTTCCCCTGTGTAACATTTCACCATGTAAATTGTACTATACCATTACATTAATACACATGCACTAGGAGCCTTTCCTACTGTCTTAACAGTAAAAAAATCATGACTGCGCGAGAGGTAATTTAGTAACATGAAAATTTCTACAACCATATTTTCCTCTCTCATAATAATTACATGTGGGATCATATTCAAATTCGACAATATAGCCATCATATAAAATTTTCTCTACATGATCCACATGCATGCAAAGTTGACACTCTGCCAAAATAGTGGGAATATCATTAACTAAATTCATGACCTCTCCAAACCCACTTTTATCATAAACTTCATAAGATTGAACATTATCCAAATATGTGGGATCTAAAGTTTACACTCTTCCAAACCCACTTTCAGTATTATTGCAAACATTATTATGAATCTCATATTCATCATGGGGCTTAAATAAATTTTCAAGATTATAAGAAGAATCACCCCAATCATTATCATTGCAACAAGTAGTGGACATAGAAAATCTAGCATCCCCAAGCTTAGGGTTTTGCATATCATTAACACAATTGACATTAATAATATTTATAATAATATCATTGCAATCATGCTTTTCATTCAAGGAGCTATCATGACTCACTTCATAAGTTTCTTCTTTCAACACTTCTTCACAATTTTCAGATTCACGAATTTCAAGCAAAACCTCATAAAGGTAATCCGGTGCAATCAACTCACTAGAAATTGGTTCATCATAATTGGATATTTTAAAAATATTAGCAAGTGGATGAGGATCCATATCAACAGATTTTTAGCAAGCGAAGATGCAAGCAAATAGAGGGCGCATGGCAACACGAGCAAATAGAAGGATGAACGGAAGAAGGTCGAAGAAAAGGGCAAATCTTTTCGAAAATCGTTTTAGAAGCGGGTGAAGGAAATATGCCCTAGAGGCAATAATAAAGTTATTATTTATTTCCTTATATCATGATAAATGTTTATTATTCATGCTAGAATTGTATTAACCGGAAACATAATACATGTGTGAATACATAGACAAACAGAATGTCACTAGTATGCCTCTACTTGACTAGCTCGTTAATCAAAGATGGTTATGTTTCCTAACCATGGACAAAGAGTTGTTATTTGATTGACGGGATCACATCATTAGGTGAATGATCTGATTGACATGACCCATTCCATTAGCTTAGCACCCGATCGTTTAGTATGTTGCTATTGCTTTCTTCATGACTTATACATGTTCATATGACCATGAGATTATGCAACTCCCGTTTGCCGGAGGAACACTTTGTGTGCTACCAAACGTCACAACGTAACTGGGTGATTATAAAGGAGCTCTACAGGTGTCTCCAAAGGTACATGTTGGGTTGGCATATTTCGAGATTAGGATTTGTCACTCCGATTGTCGGAAAGGTATCTCTGGGCCCTCTCGGTAATGCACATCACTTAAAGCCTTGCAAGCATTGCACCTAATGAGTTAGTTGCGGGATGATGTATTACGGAACGAGTAAAGAGACTTGCCGGTAACGAGATTGAACTAGGTATTGGATACCGACGATCGAATCTCGGGCAAGTAACATACCGATGACAAAGGGAACAACGTATGTTGTTACGCGGTCTGACCGATAAAAGATCTTCGTAGAATATGTAGGAGCCAATATGAGCATCCAGGTTCCGCTATTGGTTATTGACCGGAGACGTCTCTCGGTCATGTCTACATTGTTCTCGAACCCGTAGGGTCCGCACGCTTAAGGTTACGATGACAGTTATATTATGAGTTTATGCATTTTGATGTAACCGAAGTTTGTTCGGAGTCCCGGATGTGATCACGGACATGACGAGGAGTCTCAAAACGGTCAAGACATAAAGGCTGATATATTGGAAGCCTATATTTGGATATCAGAAGCGTTCCGGGTGAAATCGGGATTTTACCAGATTACCGGGAGGTTACCGGAACCCCCCGGGAGGTATATGGGCCTTAGTGGGCCTTAGTGGGAGATAGGAGAGGTGGCCAGGGATGGGCCACGTGCCCCTCCCCCCCTTAGTCCGAATAGGACAAGGAGAGAGGGGGCCGGCGCCCCCCTTCCTTCTCTCTCTCTTTCCCCCTTCACGAATCCTATTCCAACTAGGAAACGAGGGAGTCCTACTCCCGGAGGGAGTAGGACTCCTCCTGGCGCGCCCTATGATGGCCGGCCGGCCCCCCTCCTTTGAGCCTTTATATATGGAGACAAGGGGCACCCCTAGAGACACAAGTTGATCCACGTGATCATATTCTTAGCCGTGTGCGGTGCCCCCTCCACCATAGTCCTCGATAATATTGTAGCGGTGCTTAGGCGAAGCCCTGCAACGGTAGTACATCAAGATCGTCACCACGCCGTTGTGCTGACGGAACTCTTCCCCGACACTTTGCTGGATCAGAGTCCGGGGATCGTCATCGAGCTGAACTGTGCTAGAACTCGGAGGTGCCATAGTTTTGGTGCTTGATCGGTCGGGCCGTGAAGACGTACGACTACATCAACCAAGTTAACGCTTCCGTTGTCGATCTACAAGGGTACGTAGATCACACTCTCCCCTCTCGTTGCTATACATCACCATGATCTTGCGTGTGCGTAGGAATTTTTTTGAAATTACTACGAAACCCAACAGTGGTATCAGAGCCTAGGTTTTATGTGTTGATGTTATATGCACAAGTAGAACACAAGTGAGTTGTGGGCGATATAAGTCATACTGCTTACCAGCATGTCATACTTTGGTTCGGCGGTATTGTTGGATGAAGCGGCCCGGACCGACATTACGCGTACGCTTACGCGAGACCGGTTCTCCCGACGTGCTTTGCACAAAGGTGGCAAGCGGGTGACAGTTTCTCCAACTTTAGTTGAACCAAGTGTGGCTACGCCCGGTCCTTGCGAAGGTTAAAACAGCACCAACTTGACAATCTATCGTTGTGGTTTTGATGCGTAGGTAAGATTGGTTCTTGCTTAAGCCCGTAGCAGCCACGTAAAACTTGCAACAACAAAGTAGAGGACGTCTAACTTGTTTTTGCAGGGCATGTTGTGATGTGATATGGTCAAGGCATGATGCTAAATTTTATTGTATGAGATGATCATGTTTTGTAACTGAGTTATCGGCAACTGGCAGGAGCCATATGGTTGTCGCTTTATTGTATGCAATGCAATCGCGCTGTAATGCTTTACTTTATCACTAAGCGGTAGCGATAGTCATAGAAGCATAAGATTGGCGAGACGACAACGATGCTACGATGGAGATCAAGGTGTCGCGCCGGTGATGATGGTGATCATGACGGTGCTTCGGAGATAGAGATCACAAGCACAAGATGATGATGGCCATATCGTATCACTTATATTGATTGCATGTGATGTTTATCTTTTATGCATCTTATCTTGCTTTGATTGACGGTAGCATTATAAGATGATCTCTCACTAATTATCAAGAAGTGTTCTCCCTAAGTATGCACCGTTGCGAAAGTTCTTCGTGCTGAGACACCACGTGATGATCGGGTGTGATAGGATCTACGTTCAAATACAACGGGTGCAAAACAATTGCACACGCGGAATACTCAGGTTATACTTGACGAGCCAAGCATATACAGATATGGCCTCGGAACACGGAGACCGAAAGGTCGAGCGTGAATCATATAGTAGATATGATCAACATAGTGATGTTCACCAATGAAACTACTCCATCTCACGTGATGATCGGACATGGTTTAGTTGACTTGGATCACGTAATCACTTAGAGGATTAGAGGGATGTCTATCTAAGTGGGAGTTCTTAAGTAATATGATTAAATTGAACTTCAATTTATCATGAACTTAGTCCTGGTAGTATTTTGCAAATCATGTTGTAGATCAATAGCTCGCATTGTTGCTTCCCTGTGTTTATTTTTTGATATGTTCCTAGAGAAAATTGTGTTGAAAGATGTTAGTAGCAATGATGCGGATTGGATCCGTGATCTGAGGTTTATCCTCATTGCTGCATAGAATAATTATGTCCTTGATGCAGCGCTAGGTGACAGACCTATTGCAGGAGCAGATGCAGACGTTATGAACGTTTGGCTAGCTCAATATGATGACTACTTGATAGTTTAGTGCACCATGCTTAATGGCTTAGAATCGGGACTTCAAAGACGTTTTGAACATCATGGACCATATGAGATGTTCCAGGAGTTGAAGTTAATATTTCAAACAAATACCCGAGTTGAGAGATATGAAGTCTCCAACAAGTTCTATAGCTAAAAGATGGAGGAGAATCGCTCAACTAGTGAGCATGTGCTCAGATTGTCTGGGTACTACAATCGCTTGAATCAAGTGGGAGTTAATCTTCCAGATAAGATAGTGATTGACAGAATTCTCTAGTCACCATCACCAAGTTAGTAGAACTTCGCGATGAACTATAATATGCAAGGGATAACGGAAACGATTCCCAAGCTCTTTGTAATGCTGAAATTGACGAAGGTAGAAATTGAGAAAAACATCAAGTGTTGATGGTAGACAAGACCACTAGTTTCAAGAAAAAGGGCAGAGGGAAGAAGGGGAACTTCAAGAAGAACAGCAAGCAAGTTGCTGCTCAAGTGAAGAAGCCCAAGTCTGGTCCTAAGCCTGAGACTAAGTGCTTCTACTGCAAAGGGACTGGTCACTGGAAGCGGAACTACCCTAAGTGATTGGCGGATAAGGTGGATGGCAAAGTGAACATAAGTATATTTGATATACATGTTATTGATGTGTACTTTACTAGTGTTTATAGCAACCCCTCAGTATTTGATACTAGTTCAATTGCTAAGATTAGTAACTCGAAACAGGAGTTGCGGAATAAACAGAGACTAGTTAAGGGTGAAGTGACGATGTGTGTTGGAAGTGGTTCCAAGATTGATATGATCATCATCTCACACTCCCTATAATTTCGGGATTAGTGTTGAACCTAAATAAGTGTTATTTGATGTTTGCGTTGAGCATGAATATGATTTGATAATGTTTATTGTAATACGATTATTCATTTAAGTAAGAGAAGAAATTGTTGTTCTGTTTACATGAATAAAACCTTATATGGTTACACACCCAATGAAAATAGTTCATTGGATCTCGATCGTAGTGATGCACATAAACATAATATTGAAACCAAAAGATGCAAAGTTAATAATGATAGTGCAAACTTATTTGTGGCACTACCGTTTAGGTCATATTGGTGTAAAGCGCATGAAGAAACTCCATGCTGATGGGCTTTTGGAATCACTTGATTATGAATCAGTTGATGCTTGCGAACCATGCCTCATGGGCAAGATGACTAAGACTCTGTTCTTCAGAACAATGGAGCGAGCAACAGATTTGTTGGAAATCATACATACTAATGTATGTGGTCTGATGAATATTGAGGCTCGCGACAGGTATCATTATTTTCTGATCTTCACAGATGATTTGAGCAGATATGAGCATATCTACTTGATAAAACACAAGTCTGAAACATTTGAAAAGTTCGAAGAATTTCAGAATGAAGTGGAGAATCATCGTATAAAAAATAAAAATTTCTACGATATGATCGCAGAAGTAAAATATTTGAGTTACAAGTTTGGCCTCCAGTTAAAAAACAATGTGAAATAGTTTCACTACTCACGCCACCCGGAACACCACAGTGTAATGGTGTGTCCGAACATCATAACCGTACTTTATTAGATATGGTGCGATCTATGATGTCTCTTACCGATCTACCACTATCGTTTGGGGGTTATGCATTAAAGACAGCTGCATTCACGTTAAAAAGGGCACCATCTAAGTCCGTTGAGATGACACAATCTGAACTGTGGTTTGGCAAGAAACCAAAGTTGTCGTTTCTGAAAGTTTGGGGCTGCGATGCTTATGTGAAAAAGCTTCAACCTGATAATCTCGAACCCAAATCAGAAAAATCTGTCTTCATAGGATATCCAAAGGAAACTGTTGGATACACTTTCTATCACAGATCCAAAGGCAAGACTTTTGTTGCTAAATTCGGAAACTTTCTAGAGAAGGAGTTTCTCTCGAAAGAAGTGAGTGGGAGGAAAGTAGAACTTGACGAGGTAACTGTACCTACTCCCTTATTGGAAAGTGATACATCACAGAAAACTGTTTCTGTGACACCTACACCAATTAGTGAGGAAGCTAATGATAATGATCATGAAACTTCAGAACAAGATACTACTGAACCTCGTAGATCAACCAGAGTGAGATCCGCACCAGAGTGGTACGGCAATCCTGTTCTGGAAGTCATGCTGTTAGATCATGATCAACCTACGAACTATGAAGAAGCGATGGTGAGCCCAGATTCCGCAAAATGGCTTGAAGCCATGAAATCTAAGATGGGATCCATGTATGAGAACAAAGTATGGACTTTGGTTGACTTGCCCAATGATCGGCAAGCCATTGAGATTAAATGGATCTTCAAGAGGAAGACAGACGCTGATAGTAGTGTTACTATCTACAAAGCTAGAATTGTCGCAAAAAGGTTTTCGACAAAGTTCAAAGGGATTTGACTACGATGAGACCTTCTCACCCGTAGCGATGCTTAAGTCTGTCCGAATCATGTTAGCAATTGCCGCATTTTATGATTATGAAATTGGCAGATGGATGTCAAAACTGCATTCCTGAATGGATTTCTGGAAGAAGAGTTGTATATGATGCAACCAGAAGGTTTTGTCGATCCTAAAGGTGTTAACAAAATGTGCAAGCTCCAGCGATCCATCTATGGACCGGTGAAAGCATCTAGGAGTTGGAATATACGCTTTGATGAGTTGATCAAAGCATATAGTTTTATACAAACTTGCGGTGAAGCCTGTATTTACAAGAAAGTGAGTGGGAGCACTACAACATTTCTGATAAGTATATGTGAATGACATGTTGTTGATCGGAAATAATGTAGAATTATTCTGCAAAGCATAAAGGAGTGTTTTGAAAAAGTTTTTCAAAGAAAGACCTCGGTGAAGCTGCTTACATATTGAGCATCAAGATCTATAGAGATAGATCAAGACGCTTGATAAGTTTTTCAATGAGTACATACCTTGACAAGATTTTGAAGTAGTTCAAAATAGAACAGTCAAAGAAAGAGTTCTTGCCTGTGTTACAAGGTGTGAAATTGAGTAAGACTCAAAACCCGACCACGGCAGAAGATAGAAAGAGAATGAAAGTCATTCCCTATGCCTCAGCCATAGGTTCTATAAAGTATGCCATGATGTGTACTAGATCTATTGTATACCCTACACTGTGTTAAGCAAGGGAGTACAATAGTGATCTAAGAGTAGATCACTGGACATTGGTCAAAATTATCCTTAGTGGAATAAGGAAATATTTCTCGATTATGGAGGTGACAAAAGGTTCGTCATAAAAAGTTACGTCGATGCAAGTTTTGACACAGATCTGGATGACTCTAAGTCTCGATCTAGATACATATTGAAAGTGGGAGCAATTAGCTAGAGTAGCTCCGTGCAGAGCATTGTAGACATAGAATTCGCAAAATACTTACGGATCTGTATGTGACAGACCCGTTGACTAAAATTATCTCACAACAAAACATGATCACACCTTAGTACTCTTTGGGTGTTAATCACATAAATGATGTGAACTAGATTATTGACTCTAGTAAACCCTTTGGGTATAGGTCACATGACGATGTGAACTATGGGTGTTAATCACATGGTGATGTGAACTCTTAGTGTTGAATCACATGGCGATGTGAACTAGATTATTGACTCTAGTGCAAGTGGGAGACTGAAGGAAATATGCCCTAGAGGCAATAATAAAGTTATTATTTATTTCCTTATATCATGATAAATGTTAATTATTCACGCTAGAATTGTATTAACCGGAAACATAATACATGTGTGAATACATAGACAAACAGAATGTCACTAGTATGCCTCTACTTGACTAGCTCATTAATCAAAGATGGTTATGTTTCCTAACCATGGACAAAGAGTTGTTATTTGATTGACGGGATCACATCATTAGGTGAATGATCTGATTGACATGACCCATTCCATTAGCTTAGCACCCGATCGTTTAGTATGTTGCTATTGCTTTCTTCATGACTTATACATGTTCCTATGACTACGAGATTATGCAACTCCCGTTTGCCGGAGGAACACTTTGTGTGCTACCAAACGTCACAACGTAACTGGGTGATTATAAAGGAGCTCTACAGGTGTCTCCAAAGGTACATGTTGGGTTGGCGTATTTCGAGATTAGGATTTGTCACTCCGATTGTCGAAAAGGTATCTCTGGGCCCTCTCGGTAATGCACATCACTTAAAGCCTTGCAAGCATTGCAACTAATGAGTTAGTTGCGGGATGATGTATTACGGAACGAGTAAAGAGACTTGCCAGTTACGAGATTGAACTAGGTATTGGATACCGAGATCGAATCTCGGGCAAGTAACATACCGATGACAAAGGGAACAACGTATGTTGTTATGCGGTCTGACCGATAAAAGATCTTCGTAGAATATGTAGGAGCCAATATGAGCATCCAGGTTCCGCTATTGGTTATTGACCGGAGACGTGTCCCGGTCATGTCTACATTGTTCTCGAACCCGTAGGGTCCGCACGCTTAAGGTTACGATGACAGTTATATTACGAGTTTATGCATTTTGATGTACCGAAGTTTGTTCGGAGTCCCGGATGTGATCACGGACATGACGAGGAGTCTCGAAATGGTCGAGACATAAAGATTGATGTATTGGAAGCCTATATTTGGATATCGGAAGCGTTCCGGGTGAAATCGGGATTTTACCGGATTACCGGGAGGTTACCGGAACCCCCCCGGGAGGTATATGGGCCTTAGTGGGCCTTAGTGGGAGATAGGAGAGGTGGCCAGGGATGGGCCGCGCGCCCCTCCCCCCCTTAGTCCGAATAGGACAAGGAGAGAGGGGGCCGGCGCCCCCCTTCCTTCTCTCTCTCTTTCCCCCTTCATGAATCCTATTCCAACTAGGAGAGGGGGCCGGCCGGCCCCCCTCCTTTGAGCCTTTATATACGGAGACAAGGGGCACCCCTAGAGACACAAGTTGATCCACGTGATCATATTCTTAGCCGTGTGCGGTGCCCCCTTCCACCATAGTCCTCGTTAATATTGTAGCGGTGCTTAGGCGAAGCCCTGCGACGGTAGTACATCAAGATCGTCACCACGCCGTTGTGCTGACGGAACTCTTCCCCGACACTTTGCTGGATCGGAGTCCGGGGATCGTCATCAAGCTGAACGTGTGCTAGAACTCGGAGGTGCCGTAGTTTCGGTGCTTGATCTGTCGGGCCGTGAAGACGTACGACTACATCAACCAAGTTAACGCTTCCGTTGTCGATCTACAAGGGTACGTAGATCACACTCTCCCCTCTCGTTGCTATACATCACCATGATCTTGCGTGTGCGTAGGATTTTTTTGAAATTACTACGAAACCCAGCAGTGGGGGAGAGGAAAAAGAGAGGCAAATGACAAATAATGTAATGCAAGAGATGAGAGTTTTGTTGGGAAACGTAGTAATTTTAAAAAAAATTCCTACACACACACAGGATCATGGTGATGCATAGCAACGAGAGGGGAGAGTGTGTCTACGTACCCTCGTAGACCGAATGCGGAAACGTTAGCACAACGCGGTTGATGTAGTCGTACGTCTTCACGATCGGGCCGATCCAAGTACCGAGCGCATGACGCCTCCGAGTTCTGCACACGTTCAACTCAATGACATCCCGCGAGCTCCAATCTAGCAAAGCTTCACAGGAGAGTTTTGTCAGCACGACGGCGCGGTGACGGTGATGATGATGCTACCATCGCAGGGCTTCGCCTAAGCACCGCTACGATATGATCGAGGTGGATTATGGTGGAGGGGGGCACCGCACACGGCTAAGAGATCATTGATCAATTGTTGTGTCTATGGGGTGCCCCCTACCCCCGTATATAAAGGAGAAAGGGGGAGGAGGCGGCCGGCCAGGGAGAGGCGCGCCAAGGGGAGTCCTACTCCCACCAGGACTAGGATTCCCCCCTTTCCAACTTGGAGTAGGAGAGGGAAGGAAGAGGAAGGAGGAAGGAAGGAAAGGGGGCCGCCCCCTTCCCAATTAGGGATGGCAGTTTTGCCCATGGGTATTGGTTCCCGCGGGTACCCCACCCAAAAATAATGGGTATGGGAAAGACTTGAAGAGATTTTCTACCCACGGGTAATGGGTACCCATACCCGCAAAATATATGGGTAGGGCATGGGTAAGAAATTGTGCCCATGGGTAACCCAATGGATGCCCAGGAAAAATTAATAAATGAAAATAACTCCTATAACATGTAGGGTTAACATCCGACTCATATGGTCCAACCCTAAATCTCGTATTCCTTAAACAAGTCATAGCTCATAGGCTCATAATCACCTGCTCGCCACTCCTCTTCCGTCCTATGTGACTCCTCAAAAAGATGAAATATCGACTCTTCGCTACCAGACTCTTGTCGAACACTCGATCCAGTGATCCCCAATTCCCACCACCGCCTTCCACTACATCGGCCTTCCACCAACCGTTGCTCATACAACCCTGATGCCTCCAAGAGGCCACCCACTGGAGGAGGCCACATACGTGCTATACTACTCTACCATGATCACTTGAATTTTGAACTCATTTCTCTACCTCTTAAGAATTTGAATGCCATATATTGTATCCAATGGATACCCATTGGGTATAGGATACCCGACGGGTATGGGCATGGGTGTCAATTTATACCTATGGGTATTGAAGTGGGTGGGTATAAAAAGTTTCTATGGGTATAGGTTTGGGTAGAAGGAGGTTGTACCCACCCATACCCTACCCATTGCCATCCCTATTCCCAATTCGGATTGGGCTTGGGGGCCGCGCCACCTCCCTTGCTCCTTTCCCCTCCTTTCCACTAAAGCCCGATAAGGCCCATATACCTCCCGGGGGTTCCGATAACCTCCCGGTGCTCCGGTATATTCCCGATCTCACCCGGAACCATTCCGGTATCCAAATATAGGCGTCCAATATATCGATCTTTATGTATCGACCATTTCGAGAATCCTCGTCATGTCCATGATCATATACGGGACTCCGAACTACCTTCGGTACATCAAAACACAAAAACTCATAATACCGACCGTCACCGAACTTTAAGCGTGCAGACCCTACAGGTTCGAGAACTATGTAGACATGACCGAGACACGTCTCCGGTCAATAACCAATAGAGGAACCTGTATGTTCATATTGGCTCCCACATATTCTACGAAGATTTTTACCGGTCAAACCGCATAACAACATACGTTATTCCCTTTGTCATCGGTATGTTACTTGCCCGAGATTCGATCGTCGGTATCTAAATACCTAGTTCAATCTCGTTACCGGCAAGTCTATTTACTCGTTCCGTAATACATCGTCCCACAACTAACTCATTAATTACAATGCTTGCAAGGCTTATAATGATGTGCATTACCGAGTGGGCCCAGAGATACCTCTCCGACAATCGGAGTGACAAATCCTAATCTCGAAATAAGCCAACTCAACAAGTACCTTCGGAGACACATCTAGAGCACCTTTATAATCACCCAGTTATGTTGTGACGTTTGGTAGCACACAAAGTGTTCCTCCGGTAAACGGGAGTTGCATAATCTCATAGTCATAGGAACATGTATAAGTCATGAAGAAAGCAATAGCAACATACTAAACGGTCAATTGCTAAGCTAACGGAGTGGGTCAAGTCAATCACATCATTCTCCTAATGATGTGATCCCATTAATAAAATGACAACTCATGTCTATGGTTAGGAAACATAACCATCTTTGATAAACGAGCTAGTCAAGTAGAGGCATACTAGTGACACTCTGTTTCTCTATGTATTCACACATGTATCATTTTTCCGGTTAATACAATTCTAGCATGAATAATAAACATTTATCATGATATAAGGAAATAAATAATAACTTTATTATTGCCTCTAGGGCATATTTCCTTCAGTCTCCCACTTGCACTAGAGTCAATAATCTAGTTCACATCACCATGTGATTTAACACCAATAGTTCACATCACCATGTGATTAACACCCATAGTTCACATCGTCATGTGACCAACACCCAAAGGGTTTACTAGAGTCAATAATCTAGTTCACATCGCTATGTGATTAACACCCAAAGAGTACTAAGGTGTGATCATGTCTTGCTTGTGAGAGAAGTCTAGTCTACGGGTCTGCCACATTCAGATCTGAATGTATTTTGCAAATTTCTATGTCAACAATGCTCTGCACGGAGCTACTCTAGCTAATTGCTCCCACTTTCAAAATGTATCCAGATTGAGACTTAGAGTCATCTGGAACAGTGTAAAAATTTGCATCGACGTAACCCTTTACGACGAACCTTTTGTCATCTCCATAATCGAGAAACATATCCTTATTCCACTAAGGATAATTTTGACCGTTGTCCAGTGATCTACTCCTAGATCACTATTGTACTCCCTTGCTAAACTCAGTGTAGGGTATACAATAGATCTGGTACACATCATGACATACTTTATAGAAACTATGGTTGAGGCATAGGGAATGACTTTCATTCTCTTTCTATCTTCTGCCGTGGTCGGGCTTTGAGTCTTACTCTATTTCACACCTTGTAACACAGGTAAGAACTCTTTCTTTGACTGTTCCATTTTGAACTACTTCAAAATCTTGTCAAGGTATGTACTCATTGAAAAAACTTATCAAGCGTCTTGATCTATCTCTATAGATCTTGATGCTCAGTATGTAAGTAGTTTCACCAAGGTCTTTATTTGAAGAACTCCTTTCAAATACTCCTTTATGCTTTCCAGAAAATTATACATTATTTCCGATCAACAATATGTCATTCACATATATTTATCAGAAATGTTGTAGTGCTACCACTCACTTTCTTGTAAATACAGGCTTCACCACAAGTCTGTATAAAACTATATGCTTTGATCAACTCATCAAAGTGTATATTCCAACTCTGAGATGCTTGCACCAGTCCATAGATGGATCGCTGGAGCTTGCACATTTTGTTAGCACCTTTAGGATCGACAAAACCTTCTGGTTGCATCATATACAACTCTTCTTTAAGAAATCCCTTAAGGAATGTAGTTTTGACATCCATTTGCCAGATTTCATAAAATGTGGCAATTTGCTAACATGATTCAGACAGACTTAAGCATCGCTACGAGTGAGAAAATCTCATCGTAGTCAACACCTTGAACTTTGTCAAAACCTTTTTCGACAAGTCTAGCTTTGTAGATAGTAACACTACTATCAGCATCCATCTTCCTCTTGAAGATCCATTTATTTTCTATGGCTTGCCGATCATCGGGCAAGTCAACCAAAGTCCTCACTTTGTTCTCATACATGGATCCCATCTCAGATTTCATGGCCTCAAGCCATTTTGCGGAATCTGCGCTCATCATCGCTTCCTCATAGTTCATAGGTTCGTCATGGTCAATTAACATGACCTCCAGAACAGGATTACCGTACCACTCTGGTGCGGATCTCACTCTGGTTGACCTACTAGGTTCGGTAGTAACTTGATCTGAAGTTACATGATCATCATCATTAGCTTCCCCACTAATTGGTGTAGGGGTCACAAAATAGATTTCTGTGATGAACTACTTTCCAATAAGGGAGCAAGTACAATTACCTCATCAAGTTCTACTTTCCTCCCACTCACTTCTTTCGAGACAAACTCCTTCTCTAGAAAGGATCCATTCTCAGCAACAAATATCTTGCCTTCGGATCTGTGATAGAAGGTGTACCCAACTGTTACTTTTGGGTATCCTATGAAGACGCACTTCTCCGACTTGGATTTGAGCTTATCAAGATGAAACTTTTTCACATAAGCATCGCAACCCCAAACTTCAAGAAACAACAACTTAGGTTTCTTGCTAAACCATAGTTCATACGGTGTCGTCTCAACGGATTTAGATGGTGCCCTTTTTAATGTGAATGCAGCTGTCTCTAATGGATAACCCCAAAACAATAGTGGTAAATCGGTAAGAGACATCATAGATTGCACTATATCAAATAAAGTATGGTTATGATGTTCGGACACACCATTACGCTGTGGTGTTCCAGGTGGCATGAGTTTGTGAAACTATTCCACATTGTTTTAATTGAAGACCAAACTCGTAACTCAAATATTCGCCTCTACGATCAGATCGTAGAAACTTTATTTTCTTGTTATGATGATTTTCCACTTCACTCTGAAATTCTTTGAACTTTTCAAATGTTTCAGACTTATGTTTCTTCATCTAGATATACCCATATCTTCTCAAATCATCTGTGAAGGTGAGAAAATAACGATACCCGCCGCGAGCCTCAATATTCATCGGACCACATACATCACTATGTATGATTTCCAACCAATCTGTTGTTTGCTCCATAGTTCCGGAGAATGGCGTTTTAGCCATCTTGCCCATAAGGCATGGTTCGCAAGTACCAAGTGATTCATAATCAAGTGATTCCAAAAGTCCATCAGTATGGAGTTTCTTCATGCACTTTATACCAATATGACCCAAACGGCAGTGCCACAAATAAGTTGCACTATCATTATCAACTCTGCATCTTTTGGCTTCAACATTATGAATATGTGTATCACTGCAATCGAGATCCAACAAACCATTTTCATTGGGTGTATAACCATAGAAGGTTTTATTCATGTAAACAGAATAACAATTATTCTCTAAATTAATGAATAACCGTATTGCAATAAACATGATCAAATCATATTCATGCTCAACGCAAACACCAAATAACACTTATTTAGGTTCAACACTAATCCCGGAAGTATAGGGAGTGTGCGATGATGATCATATCATTCTTGGAACTACTTCCAACACACATCGCTACTTCACCCTTAACTAGTCTCTGTTCATTCTGCAATTCCCATTTCAAGTTACTACTCTTAGCAATTGAACTAGTATCAAATACCGAGGGGTTGCTATAAACACTAGTAAAGTACACATCAATAACATGTATATCCTATATACCTTTGTTCACTTTGCCATCCTTCTTATCTGCCAAATACTTGGGGCAGTTCCGCTTCCAGTGACTAGTCCCTTTGCAGTAAAAGCACTTAGTCTCAGGCTTAGGTCCAGGCTTGGGCTTCTTCACTTGAGCAGCAACTTGCTTGTCATTCTTCTTGAAGTTCCCCTTCTTCCCGTTGCCCTTTTCTTGAAACTAGTGGTATTGTTAACCATCAACACTTGCTGCTTTTCTTGATTTCTACCTTCATAGATTTCAGCATTACGAAGAGCTTGGGAATCGTTTCCGTTATCCCTTGCATATTATAGTTCATCACGAAGTTCTAGCAACTTGGTGATAGTGACTAGAGAACTCTGTCAATCACTATCTTATATGGAAGATTAACTCCCACTTGATTCAAGTGATTGTAGTACTCAGACAATCTGAGCACATGCTTACTGGTTGAGCTATTCTCCTCCATCATGTAGGCAAAGTAATGTCAGAGGTCTCATACCTCTCGACACGGGCATGAGTATGAAATACCAATTTCAACTCTTGGAACATCTTATATGCTCCGTGGCGTTCAAAACATTTTTGAAGTCCCGGTTCTAAGCCGTAAAGGATGGTGCACTAAACAATCAAGTAGTCATCATACCGAGCTTTGCCAAACGTTCATAATGTCTGCATATGCTCCTGCAATAGGTCCGTCACCTAGCGGTGCATCAAGGACGTAATTCTTCTGTGCAGCAATGAGGATAATCCTCAGATCACGGATCCAATCCGCATCATTGCTACTAACATCTTTCAATTTATTTTTCTCTAGGAACATATCAAAAATAAACGGGGAAGCTATGTGCGAGCTATTGATCTACAACATAGATATGCAAATACTATCAGGACTAAGTTCATGATAAATTTAAGTTCAATTAATCATATTACTTAAGAACTCCCACTTAGATAGACATCCCTCTAATCATCTAAGTGATCACGTGATCCAAATCAACTAAACCATGCCCTATCATCACGTGAGATGGAGTAGTTTTAAATGGTGAACATCACTATGTTGATCATATCTACTATATAATGCACGCTCGACCTTTCGGTCTTAGTGTTTTGAGGCCATATCCGCATATGCTAGGCTCGTCAAGTTTAACCCGAGTATTCTGCGTGTGCAAAACTGGCTTGCACCCGTTGTAGATGAACGTAGAGCTTATCACACCCGATCATCACATGGTGTCTCGGCACGACGAACTTTGGCAATGGTGCATACTCAGGGGGAACACTTGTACCTTGAAATTTAGTGAGAGATCATCTTATAATGTTACCGCCGAACTAAGCAAAATAAGATGCATAAAGGATAAACATCACATGCAATCAAAATATGTGACATGATATGGCCATGATCATCTTGCGCCTTTGATCTCTATCTCCAAAGTACCGTCATGATCTCTATCGTCACCGGCATGACACCATGATCTTCATCATCTTGATCTCTATCAATGTGTCATCATATGGTCGCCTCGCCAACTATTGCTCTTGCAACTATTGCTATCGCATAGCGATAAAGTAAAGCAATTGTATGGCGCTTGCATCTTATGCAATAAAGAGACAACCATAAGGCTCCTGCCAGTTGCCGATAACTTTAACAAAACATGATCATCTCATACAACAATTATATCTCATCACGTCTTGACCATATCACATCACAACATGCACTGCAAGAACAAGTTAGAGTCCTCTACTTTGTTGTTGCAAGTTTTACGTGGCTGCTACGGGCTGAGCAAGAACCGTTCTTACCTGCGCATCAAAACCACAACGATAGTTCGTCAAGTTAGTGATGTTTTAACCTTCTCAAGGACCAGGCGTAGCCACACTCGGTTCAACTAAAGTTGGAGAAACTGGCACCCGCCAGCCACCTGTGTCCAAAGCACGTCGGTAGAACCAATCTCGCATAAGCGTGCACGTAATGTCGGTCCAGGCCGCTTCATCCAACAATACCGCCGAACCAAAGTATGACATGCTGGTAAGCAGTATGACTTGTATCGCCCACAACTCACTTGTGTTCTACTCGTGCATATAACATCTACGCATAAAACCTGGCTCGGATGCCACTGTTGTGAAAAGTAGTAATTTAAAAAAATTCCTATGCACACACAGGATCATGGTGATGCATAGCAACAAGAGGGGAGAGTGTGTCTACGTACCCTCGTAGACCAAATGCGGAAGCGTTAGCACAACACGGTTGATGTAGTCATACGTCTTCACGATCCGACTGATCCAAGTACCGAACGCACGACACCTCTGAGTTCTACACACGTTCAACTCGATGACGTCTTGCGAGCTCCGATCCAGCAAAGCTTCACATGAGAGTTTCATCAGCATGATGGCGTGGTGACGGTGATGATGATGCTACCGACGCAGGGCTTCGCCTAAGCACTGCTACGATATGATCGAGGTGGATTATGGTGGAGGGGGGCACCACACACGGCTAAGAGATCAATGATCAATTCTTGTGTCTATGGGGTGCCCCTGCCCCCGTATATAAAGGAGCAAGGGGGAGGAGGCGGCCGGCCAGGGAGAGGCGCGCCAAGGGGAGTCCTACTCCCACCGGGAGTAGGATTCCCCTTTCCAACTTGTAGTAGGAGAGGGAAGGAAGGGGAAGGAGGGAGGAAGGAAATGGGGGCCGGCCCCCTTCCCAATTCGGATTGGGCTTGGGGGGGGGGGCGCCACCTCCCTTGCTCCTTTCCCCTCCTTTCCACTAAAGCCCAATAAGGCCCATATACCTCCCGGGGGATTCCGATAACCTCCCGGTGCTCCGGTATATTCCCGATCTCACCCGGAACGATTCCGGTATCCAAATATAGTCGTCCAATATATCGATCTTTATGTCTCGACCATTTCAAGACTCCTCGTCATGTCCGTGATCATATCCGGGACTCCGAACTACCTTCGGTACATCAAAACACAAAAACTCATAATACCGATTGTCACCGAACTTTAAGCGTGCGGACCCTACGGGTTCGAGAACCATGTAGACATGACCGAGACACGTCTCCGGTCAATAACCAATAGTGGAACCTGGATGTTCATATTGGCTCCCACATATTCTACGAAGATTTTTATCGGTCAAACCGCATAACAACATACGTTGTTCCCTTTGTCATCGGTATGTTACTTGCCCGAGATTCGATCATCGGTATCTCAATACCTAGTTCAATCTCGTTACCGGCAAGTCTCTTTACTCGTTCCGTAATACATCATCCTGCAACTAACTCATTAGTTACAATGCTTGCCAGGCTTATTGTGATGTGCATTACCGAGTGGGCCCAAAGATACCTCTCCGACAATCTGAGTGACAAATCCTAATCTCGAAATACGCCAACTCGACAAGTACCTTTGGAGACACCTGTAGAGCACCTTTATAATCACCCAGTTACGTTGTGGCGTTTCATAGCACACAAAGTGTTCCTCCGGTAAACGGGAGTTGCATAATCTCAGTCATAGGAACATGTATAAGTCATGAAGAAAGCAATAGCAACATACTAAATGATCAAGTGCTAAGCTAACGAAATGGGTCAAGTCAATCACATCATTCTCCTAATGATGTGATCCCGTTAATCAAATGACAACTCATGTCTATGGTTAGGAAACATAACCATCTTTGATAAACGAGCTAGTCAAGTAGAGGCATACTAGTGACACTCTGTTTGTCTATGTATTCACACATGTACCATGTTTCGAGTTAATACAATTCTAGCATGAATAATAAACATTTATCATGATATATGGATATAAATAATAACTTTATTATTGCCTCTAGGGCATATTTCCTTCAAGTTTATGAGGGGTACTTGGTATGTCTTGACTTGGCGTAGATCTCCACGGCAACGGCGCTAGAAATTCTTCCTACTACTTCTTGAGCTTGCGTTGGTTTTTCCCTTGAAGAGGAAAGGGTGATGCAGGAAATTAGAGATAAGTATTTCCCTCAGTTTGAGAACCAAGGTATCAATCCAGTAGGAGACAACACACAAATCACCGAATACCTACACAAACAATCAAACAAATTGCACCCAACGCGATAAAGGGGTTATCAATCCCTTCACGGTTATTTGAAAAAGTGAGATCTGATAGAGATATATAAATGGTAAGGTAAATATTCTTGGTATTTTTGGTTTATAGATCGGAAAGTAAAAGATTGCAAAAATAGTAGATTGGAAAATAATATTGTAGATCAGAAATTTATATGAAGGAAAATAGAAACTTATATGATGGAAAATAGACCCCGGGGCCATAGGTTTCACTAGAGGCTTCTCTCAAGATAGCAAATAATACGGTGGGTGAACAAATTACTGTCGAGCAATTGATAGAATGCACAAAGTTATGACGATATCCAAGGCAATGATTATGAAATATAGGCATCACGTCCTATGTCAAGTAGACCGACTCCTGCCTGCATCTACTACTATTATTCCACACATCGATCGACTCCTGCCTGCATCTAGAGTATTAAGTTCATGAAGAACAGAGTAACGCTTTAAGTAAGAAGACATGATGTAGAGGAATAAACTAAACCAATATGATGTATACCCCATCTTTTTATCCTCGATGGCAACAATACAATATGTGCCTCGCTGCCCCTACTATCACTGGGAGAGGACACCACAAAATTGAACCCAAAGCTAAGCACTTCTCCCATTGCAAGAAAAACCAATCTAGTTGGCCAAACTAAACCGATAGTTCAAAGAGAATTACAAAGATATCAAATCATGCATAAAAGAATTTAGAGAAGGTTCAAATAATATTCATAGATAAGCTGATCATAAATCCACAATTCATCAGATCTTGACAAATACACCGCAAAAAAAGATTTCATCGAATAGATCTCCAAGAGCATCGAGGAGAACATGGTATTGAGAATCAAAGAGATAGAAGAAGCCATCTAACTACTAGCTGTGGACTCATAGGTCTCAGGTAAACTACTCACCCTCGATGCGACTATATCTCCCACGTGTCGAGGCACGACTTAGAGGCATAATCGCATTGAAGGCATATGTCGCAAGTGAGGTAATCTTCACACAACCCATATAATATAATAAGGAAAGAGATACATAGTTGGCTTACACTCGCCACTTCACACAATTACATGAATGAAACATTACATCATACAATTACACTCAAGGTCTGACTACGGCACCAAAATAAAAGAAGAACCCCAAATGCGACAAAGGTCCCCGATCGACCCCAACTGGGCTCCACTACTGATCAACTAGAACGAAACAACACAAATAAACAGGGCCCTCAACGAGCTCCTCCTAAGCTGGGTTGCGTCAACTGCACGGACTCATCGGCACCTGCAAACTGGTTTTGGAAGTATCTGTGAGCCACAGGGACTCAGCAATCTCGCACCCTCGCGATCAAGACTATTTAAGCTTATGGGTAAGGTAAAGGTATGAGGTGGAGCTGCAGCAAGCGACTAGCATATATGGTGTCTAACCTATTCGCAAAAGAGAGCGAGAAGAGAAGGCAAAGCACGGTCGATAAAATATGATCAAGAAGTGATCCTGGACTACCTACGTCAAGCATAACTCCAACAACCGTGTTCACTTCCCGGACTCCGCCGGAAAGAGACCATCACGGTTACACACGCTGTTGATTCATTTTAATTAAGGTCAACTTTAGGTTTTCTACAACCGGACGTTAACAAATTCCCATCTGCCCATAACCGCGGGCACGGCTTTCGAAAGATCAATCCCTGCAGGGTGTCCCAACTTAGCCCATCACAAGCTCTCACGGTCAACAAAGGAATAGACCTCCACCCGAGACATTCCGATCAGACTCGGTATCCCAGTACAACAAGACATTTCGACAGGGTAAAACTAAACCAGCAACACCGCCCGATGCGCCGACATCCTGATGGGAGCTGCACATATCTCGTTCTCAGGGCAACACCGGATTGTCTAAACTTCCGGTAGGCCAGCCCAGAGTTGCCCCTGATAGCCACCGGCGGCTGACGGTTTGGACCAACACTTAGACAAGCACTGGCCCCGGGGGGGTTAAAATAACGATGACCCTCAGGAGCGCGACTCCCAAGGGAAAAGAAAAGGCTAGGTGGCAAATGGTAAAACCAATGTTGGGCATTGCTGGCAAAGCTTTACTTAAGGCGAACTGTCAAGGGGTTCCCATTATAGCCCAACCGCGTAAGGGACGCAAAATCCGGGAACATAACACCGATATGACGGAAACTAGGGCGGCAAGAGTGGAACAAAACACCAGGCATAAGGCCGAGCCTTCCACCCTTTACCAAGTATATAGATGCATTAAATAAATACGATATATAGTGATATCCCACCAAGTAAATAAATGTCCCAACAAGGAACGAACTCCATGTTCCGACAAGGAACAAACTTCAATCTTCACCTGCAACTAACAACGCTATAAGAGGGGCTGAGCAAAGCGGTAACATAGCCAATCAACGGTTTGCTAGGACAATGGTGGGTTAGAGGCTGAACATGGCAATTTGGGAGGCTGACAAGCAAGTGGTAGGCATCGTAGCAATGGCATAGCAAAAGAGCGAGCATCTAGCATAGCAAAGATAGTAGTGATTTCGAGGGTATGATCATCTTGCCTGAAATCCCGCAAGGAAGAAGAATGAATCCATGAAGAAGACAAACGGACGAAGTCGAACGGATCCTCACAATCACGACGTTATCGGAACCAACCCGAAGAAGCAATCACCGGAAAAAGAAGCACACAACATAGTAAACAACCACGACATCAACATGGCATGATGCATAATCGAGTATGATGCATGTCCGGTTTTAAATATGCATGGCATGGCAAAGAGCACAAACAATCCTACAAATTAAGTGGAGCTCAATATGCATCGGGATGCATATTGACAAAACACCACATCAATTATTTAGTTCTCTCTCGGTTAGGTACTCAACAATATTAAATGTTGTTAAGCATGGCAAGAGGGTGAAGCAAAAGAAAACTATCTAGTCTAGGCAAGTTTAAATGAGGCCGGAAGCAACGAACAACAATTCCGGAAAATCCTCATGTGCAAATATTAGGTTAGGTCCTGATCTGTCCTAAACACAATTTTAGAGTTGTTTAACATGCAAGATGAGGCCACCATGTTAAACTAGGTGAAATTCTACCCCATTTACATATGAAGATTATTAAAAATGGAGTTACGGTTATTTAGATATGAATAAAATCATTTTAGCATGGCATAGAGCAAATTTAATCAAACAACATTTTAAACATTTCAAACATAGATGAAAGTTGGATATTATTAATCTACACAAAATTCTGAGCAAGTTTGATATATAAATCATTTTAATCCGATGCACGGTTGTGAAGTTATTAAATGCATGAACTAGGGGGACTAATCTGCAAAACTAGCAATCACTGGATAATAGACAAATCCGCTGAACAGGAAAAAAACGTGCATCGGGCCGAATCTGGCAGGCCCAACCGCAAGGGAAAAAAAGAGGAGGGGGCGCTGGGGGGGGGGGGCGGCTCACCCTTGGGCCTCGACCCGATACAGTGGAGGAGGAGGCAAGCCGGGTCTTGGGAAGCTGGGAGGAGGAGGAGGCAGGCCGGACGAGGCCGGCGCGATCTGGGCCTGGGAGGCCAAGGCCCATGCGGAAGGAGGTGGAGGCGCACTTCGTTGTCCTCCCGCATCCGCTCAAGCAGGACAGCGGGACGGCGGCGCCCGCGGTCAACGGCAGCGGCAGCGCTTCGCCGGAAGGCTGGATGACGCAGGGAGGCCGGGAACGGGTAGATCCGGACCTGAGGACTCCGGATCCGGCGAGAGTTGGGAACGATGAGGCCGCCGGCGAGGTCTTCCATGGCGGCGGCGGACCCTGTAGAGAGGCGACACCGATGAGGAACAGAGAGAGAGAAACGGAGGGAGAAGAAAAGGAGAGGGGGCGCGGGGCAGTGGCGCTCCTCTGCGGGACGGTGGCGGCTTCCAGAGAAGAAGGCGGCGGTGGCTGGCGTCTCTCCGGCGAAGTCCGGCGAGACCCCGGCGGTTGGCGAGCGAGGCGGTGAAGCCAGGCTTCGGCGGCGGCGGCTTGGGCCCGTGCGGGCCCCGGATGGGCTCCGCGGGCCGGCGGTGAAGTGGGGCGGCGCGGGCGCTGAGGTGGCGGTGGCTGATTGGAGGAGGAGCAGCGGCGGGGTGACGTGTCGCGCTCCCATTGGTCGGGCTGTGGTGGCTGGACGGGGTGGACATGTCCGGCCCGTGGTGGGAGAAATGTCCGGCGGCGCGGATCTGAGAATTTTAGGGTTAGGGGAAGAATGAACCGCGAATTTCGGAGGGGGTTGTATATATAGGCATAGAGGGAGCTAGGAGTGTCCAAATGAGGTGCGGTTTGCGGCCACGCGATCGTGATCGAACGACCGAGATGATGGAGCAGAGTTTGGTGGGTTTTGGGCCAAATTGGAGGGGTGTTGGGCTGCAACACAGACGAGGCCTTCTCGGTCCCTCGGTTAACCGTTGGAGTATCAAACGAAGTCCAAATGACATGAAACTTGACAGGCAGTCTACCGGTAGTAAACCAAGGCCGCATGACAAGTCTCGGTCTAATCCGTAAATGTTTAATCCCCACACACGAAAGAAAGGTAGAAATGACCACCGGAGGAGAACGAAGCGCCGGATTGCAAAACAGACAACGGGGAAAAAGCTCGGATGCATGAGACGAACACGTATGCAAATGAAATGCGCATGATGACATGTTATGAGATGCATGACACGCAAGCAATGACAACGCAACAACAACGAATAACTGAATGACACCTGGCACATCGGTCTCGGGGCGTTACAACACTCCACCACTACGAGAGGATCTCGTCCCGAGATCTAGAATGGCACCGGGGAAACAACGGAAGAGGAAAGAGGAGAGGTAAAACTAAGTTGCTTCTTTGACAAACGAGTGAAACCAAAGAACCTTGAAAAGGTTGAACAAATCGAGAAAAGAATACAACGAAGGTGAACAAAGTCGAAAACACTCCGTTAGAAAAGAGGGACAACGAGCATTGCGAAACCCTGAGGTTGAAGGGAAGATATTTATTGAAAACACTCCGGTTAAGGAAGGGGATCAAGGAAGACCAAATTCGGCAGCACTCCGGTTGGAAAGAAAAAGAATTGAATACGGTCTTGATAAGATAAGAATATACGTGATGAAATCACAACACACTGCCACTGGAACTATTGAATGAATGGAACAAGGGGTAAGAAAGATCTCAGACCGCACTCCGGTTGAGAAGGGAGTCAAAATTGATAAGATGAGAGAGCTGAAATGAAAAACACGACACTCCGATTGAGAAAGGGATGCAAGACTTGATAAGGCGAAAAGAACTTGAGCAGAATGGCACCACACTTCGGTTAAGAAAGATAGAGAAGGAATAAGAGTGATATAATTTGGACGGCACTCCGTCTGTAAATGGAAGGAATTAAACTTGACAAGCTGAGAGGATTCTTGAAAAGAGGACACAACACTCCAATTAAAAGGATAGGCACGACAAGAACACGATCCTGATAAACAGGAAGATGGGTTGAAGAGAGCAGCTTCACCATGCCTCCGGAACAAAAGAATAGAAGATAGATAACTGAAATAGGAGAAATGAGGAGAAAATGCCAACTTCTGCCACAAAAGAGCTTGACAAGGCATCTTTAGAAGAAGGGTTGAACTGAGTTGTTGGAAAACCAATAACGAAAAGAGTAGCTTGATATGGGCTTAAGGAATACCTCTCAAAATATGAGGTGACAACCTGCCACTCACGGAAAAAGAATTGGATTGTTAAGAACAAAGAGACGAGAAACTTATTTCACCGGGAGGATAAAAGAAGAACTTGGGTCATATATAAGCACCATAATAACAACCATCCTTAGGGAAGGCTTTGGTGAAATATAGCCCAAGATAATACCAACGAATAGGTTGATGGATTAAAAAATTTCCCAATCTTGACAGCATGTGAATCATGAAAACATGAACTCAAATTATCAAGAATGACACAATACCACCTTCGGTAATATGGTAGAAAGAATTGCACTCCGGATTGCAATATGAAGAAAGCTTGAGTTTCTGTGAAAAGAAACTTGATGAACATTTAGAGAATGAATTAAATCCTTGATGAACCATCATGTAAAACCTTCATGAAGAAACTCCGGTAAACAAAAGAAAGATCCAAAATAATTGGATGATGAAAAAAATATGATTGAAGCCTCGTAATGATTTAGATAGGGATCTCCGTGATAATATAATAGAAAGAGGTTGGAACTCCGGGAAAGAAAGATGAGCACTTGAATCCAAGAATTTAATCATCGAGAACAACTCCGGTAAACAAAAGGATGAACAAACGGAAGGAAAAAGAAGTTGAAAACACAAGGTGAATCCTTGCAATGATTTAGATGGACCTCCACGGAGATGTAATTGAGAGAGCTTGGAATTGCGGGAACAGAAGATGAAACAAAAGAAATCAAGAATTTTGATGAGCCTCCGGCATAAGGAATTAAATCACTTGGATGACACAAGAGTAAGAATTACATTATGCTAATCCTTCACCAATTTAAATTGATGACAAACAATGGAATTGGCATACTACTTATTCTCGTAGAAAAGATTAAGAGAGATATAACATAATCTTGAGAACGTCTTCAACGAAACACCGGTAGAATTGAAAGAACCAATAAATAAACATGATAAGGAAGAAGAGAAATCTTGAACAAACCACCGTAAGAACTGAAAAAAATGAACGAAGAGAAGATAAAGAAACACTGGAAAGAATTAGCAAATGAACGAAGATGCTTGAGAGAATTTAGACCCATGAGAACAAAGAGATCACGAGCCGATTAAAGATCACTTGAACGAAGCACCGGTAAAATTGAAGAACGAGAGCTGAAAGCTGAGAATGAATAAATCTTAGATGATGGACTCCGGATAACAAACTGAGAAGACTCTTAAATTGCTCCGGATAGGTGAAAAGAATTCTCACAATCGAAAAATAATTATGAGAGGATGACAACAAGATAGAATCGCGAATCTTGAAGAGAATGGAGCAAGATTGAGAAGAAAAATCTTCTTCGGTCTTCAAATGATGAGAATGACGACGAGAAACACCACCAATAATTATTTAGGCACTCTGGAAGAAATCAAAAGCGAAGAGGTTGAGCCAACGATGAAAAGAATTTGAAAGATCTTGGAGAAAAGCATTTGACTGATGACAATCCATCCTTACGTCAACTTTGAAAAGAATTTGGGAGTATCTCCGGAAAAAAAAATAAGAAGAGTCAGGTAAGATCCTGGGAAAGACCTGTGGGTTAGGGCCCACTCAAAAGAAACACCGTTCAAATGATTTAGAGGAGAGGTTGCACCGGTTGAATTAAGTGGCTTGAATGAGGGAACATCCTCGAAAGAACTTGAACGAAAGCAGAGTGGAGACACGAATCTTCGAGATATCTTGAGCACTCTGGAATAAATGAATAGCGAGAAACGAATGAACATGATGAGCACCGGTATGATAAAGCTTCTGAAACGAGGAAAAAGGATATGATCCACACCGAAGGCTTGACTTGAATCCACCGGAGAAGGAAAATGAGTAAAGAGTGACGAACTTGAAGCTCCGTTAGAAACTTCATGAGCAACACCGGGTAAGAATATTGAAAGGAAAGAAAGAAGAGACTTCACATCAATAAAATGATACTTGATTAAGATATATGAGTCCTCGGAGAAAAGCAAGGGAGGGAGGGCGGGAAAAACAAAGGCAACTTGGAGACGAATGAAACAAACACCGTTGAGAAGAAGTGATAATTGATCTTGCGGATGTTGAAATGATCGGATCCACTTGAAGAGAAGCACACCGGTTGAAAGAATTAACATGGCAATCTCGATTATCATGAAGGATTAGTATTCACATCGGAGTATGAGAACGCCATTTGGAAAAAAAGGTATGGAATCAACATTTGACTTCGAAGCAACTCGAATACCACAACTCAAAACAAAACAAAGGATTGGCTTGCGGAATTAGCCGGAACAAACATATGATAGAGATTTCGTCCGAAGTTTTCGTGGTGGGACCTACACGGGCTCGATCATACAGCACCATCATGTACAAGGCAGTGCACATGACATACGAAGCGTCCCCGAGTCAGCATAGCCAAGGACTCTTTAAGACACAACGAGACCACTGTAAAATCGACCGTGAATAGGCGAACCACTAGACGTCGAACCCCAATTTCATATCATACATCTGTTGGAAAGATATCCTAAGAGCTACTTGAATTCCCACCTATGAAACTCCCGAAACTTTCCGGTTATGCAATCAGGTGTTGGGGATACAGGGGAAGCATAATATCTCACCCAAACTAGCAAATCCTACATCCAGCTGTATCCATCCTTCAACACATAACCAAGAAACCTTCGGAAACCATCTACCTCAACCTTCGAAAAGCATCCGTTATACAAGTTATGGCGATACTCCCGAACTCCCGCCCCGGTACTGGGTGGCGTCGAGGTTATCTCACCAACGAACTGCATAAAAGAGATTTTCGATGTCGCGCACATATCTCAAGTATGCCAGAATTGCAACGATAAAATTATGATGACAACACCTCAGAGCTCAACTCCCCGGGACACTTCCACTAAACCCCTAACAGGAGGCACCAAGACAGTATTCTCATCATAAGCCATCGGAACAAAACTAAGATACTCGCGTGATCCTAAAAAAAAATTTAGTGAAATTTGAGAAGAGAAGAGTCAAAACTCTACGTCAGGATGCCTTACCAGAGCGATGAGGAGACTGGGAAGTAAAAAGAATTCCTAAGCTCTCCGATATATAATTCCTAATGACTCAAAACATTTTTCTAGACACAACTCGGCCGCTAAAAACGATCAAGCAATGGGGGCTCCTAAGGTCGGGGAAGGCTCTGATACCAACTTGTGACACCCTCGATGCGACTATATCTCCCACGTGTCGAGGCATGACTTAGAGGCATAATCGCATTGAAGGCATATGTCGCAAGTGAGGTAATCTTCACACAATCCATATAATATAATAAGGAAAGAGATACATAGTTGGCTTACACTCGCCAGTTCACACAATTACATGAATGAAACATTACATCATACAATTACACTCAAGGTCCGACTACGGCACCAAAATAAAAGAAGAACCTCAAATGCGACAAAGGTCCCCGATCGACCCCAACTGGGCTCCACTACTGATCAACTAGAACGAAACAACACAAATAAACAGGGCCCTCAACGAGCTCCTCCTGAGCTGGGTTGCGTCAACTGCACGGACTCATCGGCACCTGCAAACTGGTTTTGGAAGTATCTGTGAGCCACAGGGACTCAGCAATCTCGCACCCTCGCGATCAAGACTATTTAAGCTTATGGGTAAGGTAAAGGTATGAGGTGGAGCTGCAGCAAGCGACTAGCATATATGGTGGCTAACCTATTCGCAAAAGAGAGCGAGAAGAGAAGGCAAAGCACGGTCGATAAAATATGATCAAGAAGTGATCCTGGACTACCTACGTCAAGCATAACTCCAACAACCGTGTTCACTTCCCGGACTCCGCCGGAAAGAGACCATCACGGTTACACACGCTGTTGATTCATTTTAATTAAGGTCAACTTTAGGTTTTCTACAACCGGACGTTAACAAATTCCCATCTGCCCATAACCGCGGGCACGGCTTTCGAAAGATCAATCCCTGCAGGGTGTCCCAACTTAGCCCATCACAAGCTCTCACGGTCAACGAAGGAATAGACCTCCACCCGAGATATTCCGATCAGACTCGGTATCCCAGTACAACAAGACATTTCGACAGGGTAAAACTAAACCAGCAACACCGCCCGATGCACCGACATCTTGATGGGAGCTGCACATATCTCGTTCTCAGGGCAACACCGGATTGTCTAAACTTCCGGTAGGCCAGCCCAGAGTTGCCCCTGGTAGCCACCGGCGGCTGACGGTTTGGACCAACACTTAGACAAGCACTGGCCCGGGGGGGTTAAAATAACGATGACCCTCAGGAGCGCGACTCCCAAGGGAAAAGAAAAGGCTAGGTGGCAAATGGTAAAACCAATGTTGGGCATTGCTGGCAAAGCTTTACTTAAGGCGAACTGTCAAGGGGTTCCCATTATAGCCCAACCGCGTAAGGGACGCAAAATCCGGGAACATAACACCGATATGATGGAAACTAGGGCGGCAAGAGTGGAACAAAACACCAGGCATAAGGCCGAGCCTTCCACCCTTTACCAAGTATATAGATGCATTAAATAAATACGATATATAGTGATATCCCACCAAGTAAATAAATGTCCCAACAAGGAACGAACTCCATGTTCCGACAAGGAACAAACTTCAATCTTCACCTGCAACTAACAACGCTATAAGAGGGGCTGAGCAAAGCGGTAACATAGCCAATCAATGGTTTGCTAGGACAATGGTGGGTTAGAGGCTGAACATGACAATTTGGGAGGCTGACAAGCAAGTGGTAGGCATCGTAGCAATGGCATAGCAAAAGAGCGAGCATCTAGCATAGCAAAGATAGTAGTGATTTCGAGGGTATGATCATCTTGCCTGAAATCCCGCAAGGAAGAAGAACGAATCCATGAAGAAGACAAACGGACGAAGTCGAACGGATCCTCACAATCACGACGTTATCGGAACCAACCCGAAGAAGCAATCATCGGAAAAAGAAGCACACAACATAGTAAACAACCACGACATCAACATGGCATGATGCATAATCGAGTATGATGCATGTCCGGTTTTAAATATGCATGGCATGGCAAAGAGCACAAACAATCCTACAAATTAAGTGGAGCTCAATATGCATCGGGATGCATATTGACAAAACACCACATCAATTATTTAGTTCTCTCTCGGTTAGGTACTCAACAATATTAAATGTTGTTAAGCATGGCAAGAGGGTGAAGCAAAAGAAAACTATCTAGTCTAGGCAAGTTTAAATGAGGCCGGAAGCAACGAACAACAATTCCGGAAAATCCTCATGTGCAAATATTAGGTTAGGTCCTGATCTGTCCTAAACACAATTTTAGAGTTGTTTAACATGCAAGATGAGGCCACCATGTTAAACTAGGCGAAATTCTACCCCATTTACATATAAAGATTATTAAAAACGGAGTTACGGTTATTTAGATATGAATAAAATCATTTTAGCATGGCATAGAGCAAATTTAATCAAACAACATTTTAAACATTTCAAACATAGATGAAAGTTGGATATTATTAATCTACACAAAATTCTGAGCAAGTTTGATATATAAATCATTTTAATCCGATGCACGGTTGTGAAGTTATTAAATGCATGAACTAGGGGGACTAATCTGCAAAACTAGCAATCACTGGATAATAGACAAATCCGCTGAACAGGAAAAAAACGTGCATCGGGCCGAATCTGGCAGGCCCAACCGCAAGGGAAAAAAAGAGGAGGGGGCGCTGGGGGGGGCCGGCTCACCCTTGGGCCTCGGCCCGGTACAGTGGAGGAGGAGGCAAGCCGGGTCTTGGGAAGCTGGGAGGAGGAGGCAGGCCGGACGAGGCCGGCGCGATCTGGGCCTGGGAGGCCAAGGCCCATGCGGAAGGAGGCGGAGGTGCACGTTGTCATCCTCCCGCATCCGCTCAAGCAGGACAGCGGGACGGCGGCGCCCGCGGTCAACGGCAGCGGCAGCGCTTCGCCGGAAGGCTGGATGGCGCGGGGAGGCCGGGAACGGGTAGATCCGGACCTGAGGACTCCGGATCCGGCGAGAGTTGGGAATGATGAGGCCGGCGGCGAGGTCTTCCATGGCGGCGTCGGACCCTGTAGAGAGGCGACACCGATGAGGAACAGAGAGAGAGAAACGGAGGGAGAAGAAAAGGAGAGGGGGGCGCGGGGCAGTGGCGCTCCTCTGCGGGACGGTGGCGGCTTCCAGAGAAGAAGGCGGCGGTGGCTGGCGTCTCTCCGGCGAAGTCCGGCGAGACCCCGGCGGTTGGCGAGCGAGGCGGTGAAGCCAGGCTTCGGCGGCGGCGGCTTGGGCCCGTGCGGGCCCCGGATGGGCTCCGCGGGCCGGCGGTGAAGTGGGGCGGCGCGGGCGCTGAGGTGGCGGTGGCTGATTGGGGGAGGAGCGGCGGCGGGGTGACGTGTCGCGCTCCCATTGGCCGGGCTGTGGTGGCTGGACGGGGTGGACATGTCCGGCCCGTGGTGGGAGAAATGTCCGGCGGCGCGGATCTGAGAATTTTAGGGTTAGGGGAAGAATGAACCGCGAATTTCGGAGGGGGGTTGTATATATAGGCATAGAGGGAGCTAGGAGTGTCCAAATGAGGTGCGATTTGCGGCCACGCGATCGTGATCGAACGACCAAGATGATGGAGCAGAGTTTGGTGGGTTTTGGGCCAAATTGGAGGGGTGTTGGGCTGCAACACACACGAGGCCTTCTCGGTCCCTCGGTTAACCGTTGGAGTATCAAACGAAGTCCAAATGACACGAAACTTGACAGGCAGTCTACCGGTAGTAAACCAAGGCCGCATGACAAGTCTCGGTCCAATCCGGAAATGTTTAATCCCCACACATGAAAGAAAGGTAGAAATGACCACCGGAGGAGAACGAAGCGCCGGATTGCAAAACGGACAACGGGGAAAAAGCTCGGATGCATGAGACGAACACGTATGCAAATGAAATGTGCATGATGACATGTTATGAGATGCATGACACGCAAGCAATGACAACGCAACAACAACGAATAACTGAACGACACCTGGCACATCGGTCTCGGGGCGTTACACGCGCCCTCCCCCTTGTCGTCGCCTCGTAGCTCTTCTGACTTGATCTTCAAGTCTCCAGGGTGTCTTCTGGTCCAAGAAAAATCATCGTAGAGGTTTTATTCCGTTTGGACTCCGTTTGGTATTCCTTTTCTGTGAAGCTCAAAAACAAGGAAAAAGAGAAACTGGCACTAGGCTCTAGGTTAATAAGTTAGTCCCAAAAATAATATAGAATAGCATATTAATGCGTATAAAACATCCAAAACAGATAATACAATAGCATGGAACAATAAAAAATTATAGATACGTTGGAGACGTATCACCGTCCTTCAGGTACGTCGGCAACCACCACCCTCTACTCCGGAAGTGGTACCCGACCATCGCTAGGTCCTCATGCCTGCGCCGGCGCGCAGCTCCGGCTGCTCCACTCTCGTCCTTTAGGTACGTCAACAACCACCACCCTCTACTCTGGGAGTGGTACTCGACCATCATTGGGACCTCATGCCTGCGCCACCGCGCAGCTCCGACCGCTCCGCTCCCATCCTTCAGGTATGCAAGCAACCACCATCCTTTGCTCTGGCCATCGCAGGGTCCTCATGCCTGCGCTAGTGCCCATGCGCATGAGGACGCCGGAGTTCAACGCACGAGCAGCCCGCCGTGAACGGAAGTGGTGATAGATGCAAAGGTGTCCCATTTTTCGATCAGAAGGTGATTATCATTTTTTGTGGGAGAAGACTTTGGCGATCCGACTATGAATGTGCGAGACGTCGCGCCTTAGCGATCGCTAAACCAACTTCCGAGGGTTATTGAACACGTTGGAGCATGACCAACCATACCACAAGGGTCTATTTCCTGTGAGCAAATGAAGAATAAGCAAGAAACTGAGATTGTAATCTAGATATTGTGAATATAAGGTGAAAGCTTTATTGATAGGGGTGGGGTTCTATGACGTCTTGGTCTGGTCGTTGTGAAGGAAATATGCCCTAGAGGGAATAATAAAGTTATTATTTATTTCCTTATATCATGATAAATGTTTATTATTAATGCTAGAATTGTATTAACCGGAAACATAATACATTTGTGAATACATAGACAAACAGAGTGTCACTAGTATGCCTCTACTTGACTAGCTCGTTGATCAAACATGGTTAAGTTTCCTAGCCATTGACATGGGTTATCATTTGATTAATGAGATCACATCATTAGTTGAATGATCTGATTGACACGACCCATTCCATTAGCTTAGCACCCGATCGTTTAGTATGTTGCTATTGCTTTCTTCATGACTTATACATGTTCCTATGACTATGAGATTATGTAACTCCCATTTACCGGAGGAACTCTTTGTGTGCTACCAAATGTCACAACGTAACTGGGTGATTATAAAGGTGATCTAGAGGTGTCTCCGAAGGTACTTGTTGGGTTGGCGTATTTCGAGATTAGGATTTGTCACTCCGATTGTCGGAGAGGTATCTCTGGGCCCTCTCGGTAATGCACATCACTTAAGCCTTGCAAGCATTGCAACTAATGAGTTAGTTGCGGGATGATGTATTACGGAACAAGTAAAGAGACTTGCCAGTAACGAGATTGAACTAGGTATTGAGATACCGACGATCGAATCTCGGGCAAGTAACATACCGATGACAAAGGGAACAACATATGTTGTTATGCGGTCTGACCGATAAATATCTTCATAGAATATGTGGGAACCCATATGAGCATCCAGGTTCCGCTATTGGTTATTGACCGGAGATATGTCTCGGTCATGTCTACATAGTTCTCGAACCCGTAGGGTCCGCATGCTTAACATTTCGATGACAATTATATTATGAGTTTATATGTTTTGATGTACCGAAGGTTGTTCGGAGTACCGGATGAGATCACGGACATGACGAGGAGTCTCAAAATGTTCGAGACATGAAGATTGATATATTGGAAGCCTATGTTTGGATATCGGAAGTGTTCCGGGTGAAATCGGGATTTTACCGGAGTACCGGGAGGTTACCGGAACCCCCCGGGAGCTTAATGAGCCATAGTGGGCCTTGTGGAGAAGAGGAGAGGTGGCCAGGGCAGGGCCGCGCGCCCCTCCCCCCTAGTCCGAATAGGACAAGGAGAGGGGGGCGGCGCCCCCCTTTCCTTCCTCTCTCCCTCCTCTTTCCCCCTCCACTCCTAGTCCAACAAGGAAAAGGGAGGGAGTCCTACTCCCAGTAGGAGTAGGACTCCTCCTGGCACGCCCCCTCTAGGCCGGTCGCACCTCCCCCTTGCTCCTTTATATACGAGGGCAGGGGCGCCCTAGAGACACAACACTTGATCGTTTGATCTTTTAGCCGTTTGCGGTGCCCCCCTCCACCATAGTCCACCTCGATAATACTGTAGCGGTGCTTAGGCGAAGCCCTGCGTCGGTAGAACATCATCATCGTCACCACACCGTCGTGCTGACGAAACTCTCCCTCAACACTCGGCTGGATCGGAGTTCGAGGGACGTCATCGGGCTGAACGTGTGCTGAACTCGGAGGTGCCGTGCGTTCGGTACTTGATCGGTCGGATCGTGAAGACGTATGACTACATCAAACACGTTGTGCTAACGCTTCTGCTTTCGGTCTACGAGGGTACGTGGACAACACTCACCCCTCTCGTTGCTATGAATCACCATGATCTTGCGTGTGCATAGGATTTTTTTGGAAATTACTACGTTCCCCAACACGTTGAACACAAAGGAAGTACGCAAACTTGCTGCTATGGCGAACTTTTAATCTAAACAAAACCCAAAGTTTAAACGACGCCATAAGGGTTGTATATATGGAGGAAGAGGGGGGGGGGATTTCGTGGCCCCTTGGAGGAGGGGTCCGAAACCAACCCTAACTCTGTTCTCCCCACACATACGGACTCTAAAAACAACCTATACTTCAGCATTTCAAAGTTACATGGGCCTAGCCCAAAAATAAGGCGGTGCAACACCTAAAATAAGCTATGGATGAAATTTATGAATGTGCATCTTGTATATTTCATTCATGTCCTTGTAGGTCATCACGGAGGCTTCAAAGTGCTCAAATATGCACTAGAAACGCCATTCTAGATCCCTTCGCGTGCGCCTTCATCTCCATGTTTGATTCTGCTCCAGTGTTCATCCCTCTTGTCCATGCTAGGCCCTTTATTAGTAATCAACACAAATGTATCCAATTTAGGAAGCATCATATTCTCATGAACATTAGAATTGTCACAAAGAAACGAAAGTAGCTGATAATTCAATTGGCATGCGCGAGCTCTAGTAATTGGTCCAGTATGTATAGCAGCAGGAGTTGTGGGTCTAAGAATGCTATTGATGTCCTCATCATCCTCCCCCTTCTTGAAATGAAGTCGTCCTCGACGGAAGCTCATATTCCTCACCCAAATAAGGCTTCAAATCTGCAATGTTAAATGTGGGACTAACCCCAAAATCTACAGGCAGCTCAAGTTTATATGCATTATCATTTATTTTCTCTAGCACCTTAAAAGGACCATCATAACGTGGCATTAGCTTTGATTTGCGCAAATTAGGAAATCTATCCTTACGCAAATGTAACCAAACAAGATCTCCAGGTGCAAACACAAGATGTTTTCTACCCTTATCTCCAGTAAGTTTATATTTAGCATTCATACACTCAATGTTGTCCTTAGTTAACTCATGCATTTTTAAGATCAATTTAGCACGTCGTTTATCATCAAACTTAACCTTCTCTGAAGATGGAAGAGGCAACAAATCAATAGGTGCACGAGGTAGGAAACCATACACAATTTCAAAAGAGCACATCTTAGTAGTAGAATGCAGCAAACGATTATAAGCAAATTCAATATGAGGCAAGCATTCTTCCCACATTTTCTTGTTATTCTTTCAAACAGCCCTAAGCATAGTAGACAATGTTCTATTGACTACTTCAGTTTGTCCATCAGTTTGGGGGTGACTAGTAGTACTAAAAAGCAGTTTAGTCCCCAACTTAGCTCATAAACATCTCCAAAAGTGATTAAGAAATTTAGTATCATGATCTGAAACAATAGTATTTGGCACACCAAGCAAGCGAATAATTTCACGAAAGAACAAATCAGCAACATTAGCAGCATCATCGCTTTTATGACATGGTATGAGATGTGCCATTTTTGAAAATCTATCCATGACAACAAATATGCAATCCCTCCCCTTCTTTGTTCGAGGTAATTCTAAAACAAAATCCATAGATATATCCTCCCATGGAGCACTAGGTACAGGAAAAGGCATATATAAACCATGAGGATTGAGTCGTGACTTAGCTTTTTGACATGTAGTGCAGCGAGCAACAAAACGCTCAACAACCTTCTCATCTTTGGCCAAAAGAAATGTGTAGCAAGTACGTCCTCCGTCTTCTTGACACCAAAGTGTCCCATTAATCCTCCTCCATGTGCCTCCTGCAACAATAAAAGATGAACAGAGCTAGCTGGAATGCATAGCTTGTTAGCACGGAACACAAATCCATCATTAATGACAAACTTGTTCCGTGTTCTCCCTTCTTTACAATTTTGCAGCACATCTTTAAATTCAGCGTCATGCACATATTGATCTTTTATGGTCTCCAAACCAAATATTTTAAAGTCAAGTTGTGAAAGCATAGTATAACGACAAAACAATGCATCAGCAATAACATTTTCTTTACCCTTTGTATGTTTTATGACATAAGGAAAAGTCTCAATAAATTCAACCCATTTAGCATGTCTACAGTTCAATTTTGCTTGAATTTTAATAAGTTTGAAAGATTCATGATCATAATGTATAACAAATTCTTTGGGCCATAAATAATGTTGGCATGTTTCTAAAGTCCGAACAAGAGCATATAATTCTTTACCATAAGTAGAATAGTTCAGACTAGGCCCACTCATTTTTTAGAAAAGTATGCAACAGGTTTACCATATTATAGTAACACACCTCCTAATCCAATTCCACTAGCATCACATCCAAGCTCAAAAGTCTTATTAAAATCAGGAAGTTGGAGTAAAGGAGCATGTGTCAACTTATCTTTCAATACCGTGAAGGCTTGTTTCTGTGTGGTACCCCAAACAAAAGGCACATCCTTCTTCGTAAGCTCATTGAGAGGTGCAACAATGGTGCTGAAATCTCTCACAAAATGCCTATAGAAACCAGCGAATCCAAGAAAACCCCTCACTTGTGTGATCGTTCTGGGCTGCGGCCAACTCTCAACAGCTTCAATCTTGGCTTTATCAACTTCAGTTCCCTGTGGAGTAACAACATAGCCAAGAAAAGATATTCGGTCAGTGCAAAAGGTGCACTTGCCAAGGTTACCAAACAAACATGCATCACATAGAGTAATAAAAACATCACGTAAATGTTCCAAATGTTCTTCCAAAGATCTGCTATAAATCAGTATATCATCAAAATAGACTACCACAAATCATCCAATGAAAGCACGTAAAACTTCGTTCATTAATCTTATGAAAGTACTAGGTGCATTAGTTGACCCAAAAGGCATGACTAACCACTCATATAATCTAAACTTAGTTTTAAATGTTGTTTTCCATTCATCTCCCAATTTCATACGAATTTGATGGTATCCACTACGCAAATCAACTTTGGAGAATATTGTAGAGCCACTCAATTCATCAAGCATATAATCTAGCCTAGGAATAGGATGACGATAATGAATAGTGATATTATTAATGCCTCTACAATCAACACACATACGTGATGTACCATCCTTTTTTGGCACTAGTATAATAGGAACAACACAAGGACTAAGAGATTCGCGTATATAACCTTTGTTGAGCAACTCCTATACTTCATGCATAATCTCCTTCGCCTCCTCTGGATTGGTACGGTATGGCGCATGGTTTGGCAGCGAAGCATCGTGAATTAAGTCGATCTGATGCTCAATCTCTCGAATAGGTGGTAATCCCACTGGTACGTCTTGTGGAAAGACGTCAGCGCACTCCCGCAAAATGTTAGTGATAGCAGGAGGCAAAGAGGAAGGCACATCCTCGAATGAAAAATAATGCCTCTATGCACACAAAAGCATAACGATCAGATTCGCTAAAATCTAGATCATCAATATCAGATTTGGTGGCAAGTAAACATCCGCTTTTCAATTTAATTTCAGATGCAACACTAGATGATGGTTTGTTATTAGACTTCATTTGTTGCTCAAATTCTTTTGCCACAATATGATTTTCACTCATATTGTGATCCTATTTTGCTTTACTAGCTCTATTAATATCATCTTTCAAAATGTGTTCAGGAGTCATAGGAAGCAAAATAATATGTTTATCCTTATGAAAAAGAGTATATTGATTTTTTTCTACCATGGTGTACAGAATTTTTATTGAATTGCCATGGTCTACCAAGTAATAAGGAACATCCTTGTATGGGTACCACATCACAATCAACATAATCAGTATATTTAGCAATACTAAAATGCACACGAACAATACGTGTTACCTTTAACCTTGCCGCTATTGTTAAACCATTGGATGTAGTATGGATGCGGATGGGGTCTTGTGGTGAGAAATAGCTTCCCCACCATCTCCATGCTAGCCAAGTTGTTGCAACTCCCTGCATCAATGATGACACGGACAGAACGTTCCTTCACAACTCCCTTTGTATGGAACAAAGTATGCCTCTGATTTTGCTCAGCTTGTGTTACCTGCACACTTAAAACACATTGAGCAACTAAACTCTCATACCTGTTAGCATCTTCAGCAGCCATGTATTGTGTCTCATGTTTAGAATCATCCCCATCGTGTTCTTCACTCGCAATAAGAGCCAAAGTCTCCTCATCATAGTCACTAGCGAACTCATACCCACCACCCTCAGTAACAATCGTCCCACGCGGAGATGGACATTTGCTCGCATAGTGACTGAAGGAAATATGCCCTAGAGGCAATAATAAAGTTATTAATTATTTCCTTATATCATGATAAATGTTTATTATTCATGCTAGAATTGTATTAACCGGAAACATAATACAAGTGTGAATCAATAGACAAACAGAGTGTCACTAGTATGCCTCTACTTGACTAGCTCGTTAATCAAAGATGGTTATGTTTCCTAACCATGGAAAAAGAGTTGTCATTTGATTAAGGGGATCACATCTTTAGTTGAATGATCTGATTGGCATGACCCATTCCATTAGCTTAGCACCCGATCGTTTAGTATGTTGCTATTGCTTTCTTCATGACTTATACATGTTCCTATGACTATGAGATTATGCAACTCCCGTTTGCCGGAGGAACACTTTGTGTGCTACCAAACGTCACAACGTAACTGGGTGATTATAAAAGGAGCTCTATAGGTGTCTCCAAAGGTACATGTTGGGTTGGCGTATTTCGAGATTAGGATTTGTCACTCCGATTGTCGGAAAGGTATCTCTGGGCCCTCTCGGTAATGCACATCACTTAAAGCCTTGCAAGCATTGCAACTAATGAGTTAGTTGCGGGATGATGTATTACGGAACGAGTAAAGAGACTTGCCGGTAACGAGATTGAACTAGGTATTGGATACCGATGATCGAATCTCGGGCAAGTAACATACCGATGACAAAGGGAACAACGTATGTTGTTATGCGGTCTGACCAATAAAAGATCTTCGTAGAATATGTAGGAGCCAATATGAGCATCCAGGTTCCGCTATTGGTTATTGACCAGAGACGTGTCTCGGTCATGTCTACGTTGTTCTCGAACCCGTAGGGTCCGCACGCTTAAGGTTACGATGACAGTTATATTATGAGTTTATGCATTTTGATGTACCGAAGTTTGTTCGGAGTCCCGGATGTGATCACGGACATGACAAGGAGTCTTGAAATGGTCGAGAAATAAAGATTGATATATCGGAAGCCTATATTTGGATATCGGAAGCGTTCCGGGTGAAATCGGGATTTTACCGGATTACCAGGAGGTTACCGGAACCCCCCGGGAGGAATATGGGCCTTAGTGGGAGATAGGAGAGGTGGCCAGGGATGGGCCGCGCGCCCCTCCCCCCCTTAGTCTGAATAGGACAAGGAGAGAGGGGGCTGGCGCCCCCCTTCCTTCTCTCTCTCTCTTTCCCCCTTCACGAATCCTATTCCAACTAGGAAAGGGGGGGAGTCCTACTCCCGGAGGGAGTAGGACTCCTCCTGGCACGCCCTATGATGGCCAGCTGGCCCCCCTCCTTTGAGCCTTTATATACGGAGACAAGGGGCACCGCTAGAGACACAAGTTGATCCACGTGATCATATTCTTAGCCGTGTGCGGTGCCCCCTTCCACCATAGTCCTCGATAATATTGTAGCGGTGCTTAGGCGAAGCCCTGCGGCGGTAGTACATCAAGATCGTCACCACGCCGTTGTGCTGACGGAACTCTTTCCCGACACTTTGCTGGATCGGAGTCCGGGGATCGTCATCGAGCTGAACGTGTGCTAGAAGTCAGAGGTGCCGTAGTTTCGGTGCTTGATCGGTCGGGCCGTGAAGACATACGACTACATCAACCAAGTTAACGCTTCCGTTGTCGATCTACAAGGGTACGTAGATCACACTCTCCCCTCTTGTTGCTATACATCACCATGATCTTGCGTGTGCGTAGGAATTTTTTTGAAATTACTACGAAGCCCAACAGTGGCATCCGAACCTAGGTTTTATGTGTCGATGTTTTATGCACGAGTAGAACACAAGTGAGTTGTGGGCGATATAAGTCATACTGCTTACCAGCATGTCATACTTTGGTTCGGCGGTATTGTTGGACGAAGCGGCCCGGACCGACATTACGCGTACGCTTACGCGAGACCGGTTCTCCCGACGTGCTTTGCACAAAGGTGGCTAGCGGGTGACAGTTTCTCCAACTTTAGTTGAACTGAGTGTGGCTACGCCCGGTCCTTGCGAAGGTTAAAACATCACCAACTTGACAAACTATCGTTGTGGTTTTGATGCGTAGGTAAGATTCGTTCTTGCTTAAGCCCGTAGCAGCCACGTAAAACTTGCAACAACAATGTAGAGGACGTCTAACTTGTTTTTGCAGGGCATATTGTGATGTGATATGGTCAAGACATGATGCTAAATTTTATTGTATGAGATGATCATGTTTTGTAACCGAGTTATCGGCAACTGGCAGGAGCCATATGGTTGTCGCTTTATTGTATGCAATGCAATCGCGCTGTAATGCTTTACTTTATCACTAAGCGGTAGCGATAGTCGTGGAAGCATAAGATTGGCGAGACGACAACGATGCTACGATGGAGATCAAGGTGTCACGCCGGTGACGATGGTGATCACGACGGTGCTTCGGAGATAGAGATCACAAGCACAAGATGATGATGGCCATATCATATCACTTATATTGATTGCATGTGATGTTTATCTTTTATGCATCTTATCTTGCTTTGATTGATGGTAGCATTATAAGATGATCTCTCACTAATTATCAAGAAGTGTTCTCCCTGAGTATGCACCGTTGCGAAAGTTCTTCGTGCTGAGACACCACGTGATGACCGGGTGTGATAGGCTCTACGTTCAAATACAACGGGTGCAAAACAGTTGCACACGCGGAATACTCAGGTTATACTTGATGAGCCAAGCATATACAGATATGGCCTCGGAACACGGAGACCGAAAGGTCGAGCATGAATCATATAGTAGATATGATCAACATAGTGATGTTCACCAATGAAACTACTCCATCTCACGTGATGATCGGACATGGTTTAGTTGACTTGGATCACGTAATCACTTAAAGGATTAGAGGGATGTCTATCTAAGTGGGAGTTCTTAAGTAATATGATTAAATTGAACTTAAATTTATCATGAACTTAGTCCGGGTAGTATTTTGCAAATCATGTTGTAGATCAATAGCTCGCGTTGTTGCTTCCCTGTGTTTATTTTTTGATATGTTCCTAGAGAAAATTGTGTTGAAAGATGTTAGTAGCAATGATGCGGATTGGATCCGTGATCTGAGGTTTATCCTCATTACTGCATAGAAGAATTATGTCCTTGATGCACCGCTAGGTGACAGACCTATTGGAGGAGCATATGGAGACGTTATGAACGTTTGGCTAGCTCAATATGATGACTACTTGATAGTTTAGTGCACCATGCTTAATGGCTTAGAATCGGGACTTCAAAGATGTTTTGAACGTCATGGACCATATGAGATGTTCCAGGAGTTGAAGTTAATATTTTAAGCAAATCCCCGAGTTGAGAGATATGAAGTCTCCAACAAGTTCTATAGCTAAAAGATGGAGGAGAATCGCTCAACTAGTGAGCATGTGCTCAGATTGTCTGGGTACTACAATCGCTTGAATCAAGTGGGAGTTATTCTTCCAGATAAGATAGTGATTGACAGAATTCTCTAGTCACCATCACCAAGTTAGTAGAACTTCATGATGAACTATAATATGCAAGGGATAACGGAAATGATTCCCAAGCTCTTCATAATGCTGAAATTGACGAAGGTAGAAATTGAGAAAAACATCAAGTGTTGATGGTAGACAAGACCACTAGTTTCAAGAAAAAGGGCAGAGGGAAGAAGGGGAACTTCAAGAAGAACAGCAAGCAAGTTGCTGCTCAATTGAAGAAGCCCAAGTCTGGTCCTAAGCCTAAGACTAAGTGCTGCTACTGCAAAGGGACTGGTCACAGGAAGCGAAACTACCCCAAGTGATTGGCGGATAAGGAGGATGGCAAAGTGAACATAAGTATATTTGATGTACATGTTATTGATGTGTACTTTACTAGTGTTTATAGCAACCCCTCAGTATTTGATACTAGTTCAGTTGCTAAGATTAGTAACTCGAAACGGGAGTTGCAGAATAAACAGAGACTAGTTAAGGGTGAAGTGACGATGTGTGTTGGAAGTGGTTCCAAGATTGATATGATCATCATCTCACACTCCCTATAATTTCGGGATTAGTGTTGAACCTAAATAAGTGTTATTTGGTGTTTGCGTTGAGCATGAATATGATTTGATCATGTTTATTGTAATACGGTTATTCATTTAAGTAAGACAATAAATTGATGTTCTATTTACATGAATAAAACCTTATATGGTTACACACCCAATGAAAATAGTTCATTGGATCTCGATCATAGTGATGCACATAAACATAATATTGAAACCAAAAGATGCAAAGTTAATAATGATAGTGCAGACTTATTTGTGGCACTGCCGTTTAGGTCATATTGGTGTAAAGCGCATTAAGAAACTCCATGCTGATGGGCTTTTGGAATCACTTGATTATGAATTAGTTGATGCTTGCGAACCATGCCTCATGGGCAAGATGACTAAGACTCTATTCTTCGGAACAATGGAGCGAGCAACAGATTTGTTGGAAATCATATATACTAATGTATGTGGTCCGATGAATATTGAGGCTCACGACAGGTATCATTATTTTCTGATCTTCACAGATGATTTGAGCAGATATGAGCATATCTACTTGATAAAACACAAGTCTGAAACATTTGAAAAGTTCAAAGAATTTCAGAGTGAAGTGGAGAATCATCGTAACAAAAATAAAAATTTCTACGATATGATCGCAGAAGTAAAATATTTGAGTTACGAGTTTGGCCTCCAGTTAAAAAACAATGTGAAATAGTTTCACTACTCACGCCACCTGGAACACCACAGTGTAAGGGTGTGTCCGAACATCATAACCGTACTTTATTAGATATGGTGCGATCTATGATGTCTCTTACCGATCTACGACTATTGTTTGGGGGTTATGCATTAAAGACAACTCCATTCACGTTTTAAAGGGCACCATCTAAGTCCGTTGAGACGACACAATCTGAACTGTGGTTTGGCAAGAAACCAAAGTTGACGTTTCTTAAAGTTTGGGATTGTGATGCTTATATGAAAAAGTTTCATCCTGATAAGCTCAAACCCAAATCGGAGAAATATGTCTTCATAGGATACCCAAAGGAGACTATTGGGTACACCTTCTATCAAAGATCCGAAGGCAAGACATTCGTTGCTAAGAATGGATCCTTTCTAAAGAAGGAGTTTCTCTCGAAAGAAGTGAGTGGGAGGAAAAGTAGAAAACTTGATATGGTAATTGTACCTTCTCCCTTATTGGAAAATAGTTCATCACAGAAATCTGTTCTTGTGACTACTACACCAATTAGTGAGGAAGCTAATGATGATGATCATGTAACTTCAGATCAAGTTACTACCGAATCTCGTAGGTAAACCAGAGTGAGATCCGCACCAGAGTGGTACGGTAATCCTATTCTGGAAGTCATGTTACTAGACCATGACGAACTTGCGAACTATGAGGAAGCGATGATGAGCCCAGATTCCGCGAAATGGTTTGAGGCCATGAAATCTGAGATATGATCCATGTATGAGAACAAAGTATGGACTTTGATGGATTTGCCCGATGATCGGCAAGCCATAGAAAATAAATGGATCTTCAAGAGGAAGACGGACGTTGATAGTAGTGTTACTATCTACAAAGCTAGACATGTCGAAAAAGGTTTTTTGACAAAGTTCAAGGTGTTGACTATGATGAAATTTTCTCACTCGTAGCGATGCTTAAGTCTGTCCAAATCATGTTAGCAATTGCCGCATTTTTATGAAATCTGGCAAATGGATAAACAAAACTACATTCCTTAATGGATTTAAAGAAGAGTTGTATATGATGCAACCAGAAGGTTTTGTCAATCCTAAAGGTGCTAACAAAATATGCAGGCCCCAGCGATCCATCTATGGACTGGTGCAAGCATCTCGGAGTTGGAATATACGCTTTGATAAGTTGATCAAAGCATATAGTTTTATATAGACTTGCGGTGAAGCCTGTATTTACAAGAAAGTGAGTGGGAGCACTACAACATTTCTGATAAGTGTATGTGTATGACATATTGTTGATCGGAAATAATGTAGAATTATTCTGCAAGGCATAAAGGAGTGTTTGAAAGGATTTTTTTTCAAAGAAAGACCTCGGTAAAGCTGCTTACATATTGAGCATCAAGATCTATAGAGATAGATCAAGACGCTTGATAAGTTTTTCAATGAGTACATACCTTGACAATGATTTTGAAGTAATTCAAAATGGAACAGTCAAAGAAAGAGTTCTTGCCTGTGTTGCAAGGTGTGAAATTGGGTAAGACTCAAAACCCGACCACGGCAGAAGATAGAAAGAGAATGAAAGTCATTCCCTATGCCTCAGCCATAGGTTCTATAAAGTATGCCATGATGTGTACCAGATCTATTGTATACCCTACACTGTGTTTAGCAAGGGAGTACAATGGTGATGTAACAGTAGATCACTGGACATTGGTCAAAATTATCCTTAGTGGAATAAGGAAATATTTCTCGATTATGGAGGTGAAAAAAGGTTCGTCGTAAAAAGTTACGTCGATGCAAGTTTTGACACAGATCTGGATGACTCTAAGTCTCGATCTAGATACATATTGAAAGTGGGAGCAATTAGCTAGAGTAGCTCCGTGCAGAGCATTGTAGACATAGAATTCGCAAAATACTTACGGATCTGTATGTGACAGACCCGTTGACTAAAATTATCTCACAAGCAAAACATGATCACACCTTAGTACTCTTTGGGTGTTAATCACATAAATGATGTGAACTAGATTATTGACTCTAGTAAACCCTTTGGGTATAGGTCACATGACGATGTGAACTATGGGTATTAATCACATGGTGATGTGAACTCTGGGTGTTAGAATCATTACTGTGTAATCTAGATTATTGACTCTAGTGCAAGTGGGAGACTGAAGGAAATATGCCCTAGAGGCAATAATAAAGTTATTATTTATTTCCTTATATCATGATAAATGTTTATTATTCATGCTAGAATTGTATTAACCGGAAACATAATACATGTGTGAATACATAGACAAACAGAGTGTCACTAGTATGCCTCTACTTGACTAGCTCGTTAATCAAAGATGGTTATGTTTCCTAACCATGGACAAAGAGTTGTCATTTGATTAACGGGATCACATCATTAGTTGAATGATCTGATTGACATGACCCATTCCATTAGCTTAGCACCCGATCGTTTAGTATGTTGCTATTGCTTTCTTCATGACTTATACATGTTCCTATGACTATGAGATTATGCAACTCCCGTTTGCCGGAGGAACACTTTGTGTGCTACCAAACGTCACAACGTAACTGGGTGATTATAAAAGGAGCTCTACAGGTGTCTCCAAAGGTACATGTTGGGTTGGCGTATTTCGAGATTAGGATTTGTCACTCCGATTGTCGGAAAGGTATCTCTGGGCCCTCTCGGTAATGCACATCACTTAAAGCCTTGCAAGCATTGCAACTAATGAGTTAGTTGCGGGATGATGTATTACGGAACGAGTAAAGAGACTTGCCGGTAACGAGATTGAACTAGGTATTGGATACCGACGATCGAATCTCGGGCAAGTCACATACCGATGACAAAGGGAACAACGTATGTTGTTATGCGGTCTGACCGATAAAAGATCTTCGTAGAATATGTAGGAGCCAATATGAGCATCCAGGTTCCACTATTGGTTATTGACCGGAGACGTGTCTCGGTCATGTCTACATTGTTCTCGAACCCGTAGGGTCCGCACGCTTAAGGTTACGATGACAGTTATATTATGAGTTTATGCATTTTGATGTACCGAAGTTTGTTCGGAGTCCCGGATGTGATCACGGACATGAAGAGGAATCTCGAAATGGTCGAGACATAAAGATTGATATATTGGAAGCCTATATTTGGATATCGGAAGCGTTCCGGGTGAAATCGGGATTTTACCGGATTACCGGGAGGTTACCGGAACCCCCTGGGAGGTATATGGGCCTTAGTGGGCCTTAGTGGGAGATAGGAGAGGTGGCCAGGGATGGGCCGCGCGCCCCTCCCCCCTTAGTCCGAATAGGACAAGGAGAGAGGGGGCCGGCGCCCCCCTTCCTTCTCTCTCTCTTTCCCCCTTCATGAATCCTATTCCAACTAGGAAAGGGGGGGAGTCCTACTCCCGCCTCCTGGCGCGCCCTATGATGGCCGGCTGGCCCCCCTCCTTTGAGCCTTTATATACAGAGACAAGGGGCACCCCTAGAGACACAAGTTGATCCACATGATCATATTCTTAGCCGTGTGCGGTGCCCCCTTCCACCATAGTCCTCGATAATATTGTAGCGGTGCTTAGGCGAAGCCCTGCGACGGTAGTACATCAAGATCGTCACCACGCCGTTGTGCTGACGGAACTCTTCCCCGACACTTTGCTGGATCGGAGTTCGGGGATCGTCATCGAGCTGAACGTGTGCTAGAAGTCGGAGGTGCCGTAGTTTCGGTGCTTGATCGGTCGGGCCGTGAAGACGTACGACTACATCAACCAAGTTAACGCTTCCGTTGTCGATCTACAAGGGTACGTAGATCACACTCTCCCCTCTCGTTGCTATACATCACCATGATCTTGCGTGTGCGTAGGAATTTTTTTGAAATTACTACGAAACCCAACAGTGACCTCCACCCTTGCAACGACGGCATATAACCTCATGTGTTTGCCCTGTTGTTGCCATGGATGAAGAAGAGCTCTGTGCGGGACCAGAAGGTGTGCTCTTGGCAGATAGTGGTGTTTGTGCCTGCTTTCTTGTATCACGGTTGAAGGTGGCAGCTGACGGAGATGTTGGTGCAGCAGAACGAGTGGAAGTAGAGAATGCACGTGGTGTCCATGATGATGAACGACCTACAGAAAAATTAGTTCGCGCCAATGTGTGTCGATCATGCACTTCACATTCAGCTTTGCATGCAAGATGAAATAAATGGGTGATATTATTATAGTCCTTATACTCTAGAATGACCTGGATCTCTCTATTTAACCCACCCATAAAACATGCAAGCATAACTTCATTATCCTCAACAATACCACATCCAATCATGCCAGTTTGTAATTCCTGATAATACTCCTTTACATAATTTTTCCTTGTCTTAAGGGCTGTAATTTTTGAAGTAATTCACATTGATAATATGGTGGAACCCAATGAGTACGCATAGCGGTTTTCAAAGCAGCCCAAGCAGTTGGAATATGATATAATCTACAATGTTCAGACCACCAAAGACATGCAAAACTAGTGAATGCACAAACAACAGCAACAACACGTCTATCCTCAGGATATTGTAAGCATGTAAAGCGTTGTTCAGTTTCTAACTCCCAAGCAAGATAAATATCAGGAATGTATCTACCCTCGAATGGTGAGATATTCAATTTTAGTTTCGGGATGTGGTTTTGATCTTGTACCTGAGGGGGTGGTGTGGCTCTACCGTTGTGATGGTATGCATGAGGACGACCTGGTGGTGGTGGTGCTGGTGGTTGCACGCAGTTCTGATTTTGATCAACCTCATCCTCGTAATAGCCGTCCTCCTCTGCAGTGGCAGCAGGAGCTACAGAAGCATCAACAGCAGTAGCAGTGGCACTAGAAGGTTGTCCTGGCTCAAGAGGAACACGCTGCGCTCGCCCTGCTGGATCGGGACGCAGCTGGTGGTTGTGGTAGACGCGCGCGTACTTCATCAAACTTGGCATCCAACTTGGTTTCAATTGTCTTCTCAATGTAATCAATCCTCTCGTGTGCCTTTCCAAAGCTAGCCATCACGTCTTCCACTTGTTGACCCAACATTTGCTAATATTTATCATGAAGTTCCTTCTTCGTCATGTTCTCCCAGTCAATCTTGTCGGCTTGTGGTCCTGCCATGGTTAGCGGCAATAAAAACACACAAAAATATGATCCTACAGACTACTATAAAGTGGTGGTGGTAGGGTGTCACAAATCCATCAAGCAAATCTCAAATTCTTACCAGTTCTTACCCAGCAGCAGGTGGTGATCGGCAACCGTTATAGTCAAAATTCTCAAAGCTTGGATAGAACGATTGACAAGTGGTGTCAAACGCACGATGTAGATGTACGTGGAGATGGGAAGGCTTATGATATGGTAGCAAAAATGTCAGCAATAATCAATTCGGATATGCAAAGTTGAATAAACGCTCAACGACGGTACTATGCTGGTCCTAGGCTAGACCGTGCTAGAGATGCGAGCATAGAACACTAACAAAATCACGATGCTGCACGGAAACAAGGGAAAAGCACACTCTGAATTTTCTGGGCGCTCTTTTTTTGCGCTTATGTGGACTCGGATTGGTGCCGTGGTATATATGGACTCAGATTGGTGGTATATGGCATCGGTGGTAGGATATGGCATCGGTGGTAGGATATGGCAGCGGTGGTGGTCTATGCCAGCGGTGGTAGGATATGGCAGCGGTGACATGACAACTTGTGAACATAACTTGTAACTCTAAATGACTAGAACCGAAGACCAGTAACTAGACACGACGATGCAACCGCAAATTCAACCAAGCAAAATACTGAAAATATTATGCAAAGGCTCAGATGGTTCGGATATGATGAACTAACCCTAATTTTTTCTGTGGCTTTTTCATGGACTGTAGGTATGAAAAACAAATGCGATCTAAACTATGAAAAACTGGAAAATCTCACCGAGCAACCTGCAAATCTTATACCACTTGATAGAGGCAAAGGTGTCCCGTCATTCAATAAGAAGGTGATTATTGTTTTTTGTGGGAGAAGACTTTGACGATCCGACTACGAACATGCGAGACATCATGCCTTAGCAATTAAACCAACTTCCAAGGGTTATTGACCACGTCGGAGCATGATCAACCTGACCATGAGGGTCTATTTTCTGCCAGCAAATGAAGAACAAGCAAGAAACTAAGATTGCAATCTAAATATTGTGAATATAAGATGAAAGCTTTATTGATCAAGATGGGGTTCTGTCATGTCTTGGTCTGGTCATTGAACACAAAGGAAGTACGTGATGTTGCAGCTATGTCGAACTTTTAATCTAAAACCCAGAGTCTAAACAACGCCATAAGGCTGTATATATGAAGGAAGAGGGGAGGGGGATTTCGTGGCCCCTTGGAGGAGGGGTCCGAAACCAACCCTAACTCTGTTTTCCCCACACATACAGACTCTAAAAACATCCTATACTTAAGTATTTCAAAATTACATGGGCCTGGCCCAAAAATAAGATGGCGCAACACCAAAAATGAGCAGCGGACGAAATTTATGAATGAGCATCTTGTATATTTCATCCATGTCCTTGTAGGTCATCACGGCGGCTTCAAAGTGCTCAAATATGCACTAGAAATGCCATTCTAGGTCCCTTCGTGCGCGTCTTCATCTCCATGCTTGATCCTGCTCCAATGTTCATCCCTCTTGTGCATGCCAGACCCTTCATTAGTAATCAACACAAATGCATCCAATTTAGGCAGCATCATATTCTCATGAAGATTAGAATTGTCACCAAGAAACGGAAGTACCTGATAATTCAATTGGCGTGCACGAGCTCTCATAATTGGTTCAATATGTATTTATTTGAACAATAGGGGCTGTGGGTGTAACAATGATATTGATGTCCTCATCAAGTGGGCAAGGAGAGGCTGGCGGACGGGGAAGGCGCTTACCGCACGCCGGTCACGTGTGAGCGCGCCCGTCGATCCCGATGCCGCGCCCCTCGCATCGTCCTCCGCCGGTCTCTCACGACGGTGGAGACGGATGCGTGGCGCCTCCGCTGCAAGAATGCCACGGCACTCCGACTCGCCGTCGAGTTTTCAGAGCGTGAGGCAAGCAAGGAGGCGGCGAAGAAGGTGAAGGCGAAGGTGGCTCGCCATGCGAAGGAGCAGGACCGCCTGCTCCGCAGGTTGTCAGGCCGAAGGTGCATCTTAGACTCCAACTTGATGGGCGGCTCCACCTCCACCTCTGATGACGATACACCACCGCATGCCGACGCCTACACGGAGGAGGGGCATAGCCGCATTGACGACTGGAAGGGGAAGGAGCCGATGAGGAAATGGTGATTTCCTCTGCCCTTCCCTGTGCTATTTATAATTTAACTATGTTTGAAGTAGTTTGTAGTATCGATTTGCATTGTCCGCTGTCGAATTCTGATGAACTATGCTCTTTTTGTTTGACGATGAAATGTTGATCCGACGAACTGTGTGTTGATCATTCTTTATATAGGCATGTCATGAGTTGTATGGTTTTGAGGTTTTAGATATGAAAGACGCGAGTGTGGAAGCCAACATATGAGACCTGTCCGGTTAGTACCCGCGGACGCGCCCGGGCACGTCCGCTGGCGGTTGAGGACCTGGATTAGCTATGTCTTGCTGTAGATGCTCTAAAGAGGTGACAAAAGAAGAACAAAAAAAATCTTTGTGCTTTTATTAAATACCCCGTATATATACATAATATAATTAAAAGTATTGTATAAATATAGATATAGATAGATGACCATCATGCCGCCACATGATGATGGCCGAGATCAGTTGAATTTACCTTCTGAATCTTTTTATATAGATATAGATATATAATTTTTTTTGAGGCAAGCTATAGATATAGATGACCATCATGCCGTCACGGGAGCATTGCACGCGGTACGCCGCGCACGTACGCAGCCCACAACGCGATAACATAATGGGCGCACCCGAACGCGGAGAAGAGAGAAAAGCCGAAAACAAGGGCGAACCAAAGGACGGATACTTTGCCGTCAAAGAAACGACGGCGGATAGATTCCACTACTCTGTTCTCTTGTAGCAGTAGCACTAGTCCTCCACTCCCCCCGTCCCTTCACCTGATTGCCTCCACCGCCGCCCCGCCCAAGCCCCGAAACTCCCCGCCCGCACTCCCCGCGTACAGCCACCTCAGCCCCGCTGCGCCATCTCCGGCCGCCGGACTAAGACACCGCCGGCCGCCTTCCATTGGCGCCCAGTGCCCGCCGGCCGCGTCGCCTCAGGTGAGCAAGCATTCCGGCCCTATCTTTTCATCCTCCCTTTCCCTCCGCGGGTTACTTTCTGGCCCTTCTTATCCAGTCTGGGAATTCCATGGGAGCACGCTGTATCGAAGAAAGGCAAATGCCACCAGCGTATGGTTTCAGTCGCTGAAGTTTTCTTCTGTATATGATTCGTTCTCTCGCCCGCGAGTTGGTGGGTGCCCCCAGCATTCGGTCTGTGATCTCAATGAGGAAATAGGATTGATTGCCTGCCACATTTTTCTATCATCTGGATTCTAGGCAGTTGAGCATGCAAATCTGGGGGAGGCTTGAATGCTTGATATTTGGTGAGTGAAATAGAATCAATCACTTTGGCCCAAGTATACACTCTTCCCATCAAATTTTATCACCCCTCTTACTAGGGTGAGCAGACTTTAAAGACCTGCACGGCTGCACGATTCTTCGGATACGTCCGGGCACCTGTGTATTATCTTGCTATAATAGCAAAGCTCCGTGGCTCTGTCATTATGTTGAGCCTCGTACGCCCACGCTCCGTGCTTCATGCGTCAACAGTGGATTCTACTAGTTTGATTAGGCAAACCAACCATATATTTCCTGTGTTTTTTAACCTGCTAAATCTGCAGCTTCGAGGAACTGTCTCGGCCGCAGGTCTCGTCTGGACTGGACACATTCACACATACATACCCATACTTGGCTGATCTCGGTATCCCCACCCGTCGTAGTTTTCTATCTTAATCCTACCTAGGCTGGAGGAGCACCTGTCCTCCTCAACTTTATTACGGTCGTTTTTGTTTTCTCTTTTACCCTTCCCGTGCCTCCCGTTGTCAAGATTCGACGTGCTGACCAGATTTCCTGCGAAATTCTGAACCCTTTGGAACGGCGCGGCTGCGGCTGCGGAGATTCCTTTGTCGTCTTTAAGCATGCAGTCTCAGTATTTTGGCTGCGCATTTGTGGGTGTGCCTTTGTAATTACCCGGTCTCTGTTCGTTTCTCGTTTTAACATTTCTCTGACCGGAGGAACTGGTAACTACAACTGATATTTCTGACACAATACGCAGTCTTTCAGACATTATGTTGTGCTGCAAGGTTCCATTTCGTGGTACGTACGCTCTAGTTAGTGCCATTGGTCCATGTTTTTATAATTACTCCTGCTCATTTGCTTATGTACTCCTACCACTTTATCGTATCCTTTTATCCGGGTAGCTTATGCTTTTTGCCATATTGCCCCGCGCTGTTTTGTCCCTGTCGAATCTTTTCGTTCTGTGCGCAATTTTTGTTTTATGTTGGTTTTAAACAGCGAAGGAGCATAAACCGAAATATTATCTTGCACCAATATGGCCTACAATTGACGCGCTTTAAGCATGTGTCTTCTGAAGTTCTCGGAAAAGGGTGCATCCTGCTAGAGTATCTCCATCAGTTTCTATCTCCCTTAAATTCTATGGGCTTAAAATGCCAAGAGCTTTATGGAAAAATACATTGTTGTGCTTATACATGCTTCTGCTTCCACCAAATAGCCACTAGTCTGCTGATTCTTCTTAAAGTTGTTAAGTTGGTTCGCTTGACTTAAGTTCATTGACAGCCCGCGTCGGGTTAACGAAGCTTTGTTAACCTTTTCTGTACTTTTCAGGATTCGACTCATCAGATGAATGCTCTTGAGCCAGTTCTAGTACCTATTATAACGAGGAGACGATCAATTTGTTCGACCTAAGCACAAGGACTTCTAGAGCAAATTCAGTTATGGGACAAACTCATAGAGATGGTATGTATTTTCATCTCATTTTTCCTTTTGTTAGAACTATATTCAAGTGGGGATGTGAAAGTTCTCTGGAGACCTTGATGCTCCTTGTGCAATTCATATCCGGTTACCATCTCCGTCGGAGCTTCTTCATTGGATGCTCTATTAGCTGTTCTAATTGTGTTATTTGGTGGGCATCGGTGACATTTTCTTAATTTCCCTTTTTCGAAATTTTGTGGGGAAGTCGTAATGACTGGAAATGTAGTTGGAGTCATGGGGATTAAGACTTGCAGGATTGCTGCGGGAAAATATCGATAGCAATATTCTTTTGTTTCCTGATAATGATTTGTTGCTTGGTTTTGGAAATATTCAAAATAATAATAATAATCTTGGTCAAGTTTTCTATGTACATTAAAATTCTGATATTTGAAAAAAGTATGAAAATACTTTATTTAACATGTCTTTATCATGTTTCCAGTTCAAAGTTTCAAGTCAGAATTGAAGAGAACTATTGATTCGGATAAAGTTCATGTGGAGGAAAGAGATGTAAGTACCATGTATCATTACTTATACTATGGGTTTAGCAGCCTCACAATCTTGTATCAGTATATTCTTTTGATATGAAAATGCTGTATGAATTTAATGAAATGCTACAAGACACTGTAAAAGAAACAAAGAAAGGAAATGTACTCCACTAAACGAAAGAACAGTATGGATTCATATCCCGGCTTGGATGGCGTTTTAATAATAGGTTATGTACTCTTGATTTTTCTTGGTTATGTAGTTTCTTGTGTTCCTAGTCGTGGAAGGGTGTACATGTTATATTGTCCCTGAATAATTTGGGCAGTGTGCATCTTCGGATGGAGAGACCAAGGGAGTTATATTTTTTGTTAACTAAAAACATGTTGCTAACAGAAAAACATAGTTTTTGTATAATATGCTTCTGAAAATTTGGCCGACCTGCTCCATTTGATGATTTTTCTTGTCTTAATTCTTCTTTGTGTGCTATTGTGGATTTGTCTGCAGGCACCTGGTGGTAGTTTTTCAAGCATAAAATCAAGTACGACTTCATTAAAAATGCTATTAGCAAAAGAGACGAGTAAAGAAGTGGAGTCGAAGAGCAACGCACCAAGTGTCGTTGCAAGATTAATGGGCCTTGAGGATGATTTTCCTGCCAAAGAACCAGTTTTATACCATGCTAAGAGAGATTTTAGGAAAAATCAATCATGTGACCACTTAACAGTGACAAAGAAGGCTGTGCAGCAGCAACAGCATCAGAATTCCATACAGTCCGTTACACAAGTTATCCATACATCCTGTGAAACAATTGAATATGATGGTGTATATGAAGGATGTGAAGAGAAAGCCAGAATGAGTTTGTTTCAGGATCAATCTTCACAGGAAGGAAGACATTCTGAGAGCAAGAGTGGTAGAATGGATACTGTCCCAGAGAAGTTCAGGCAAGGAAAAAGCCTTGCCATGGAAGAAAAGCTCCTTCATTCTGGGGAGTTAGAAGAATCTCTCCATGTTCTTAGTTCAGAGAAAGATTTTTTTCTGAAATGTCATGAAGAACCTGACCCCATTTTGCCAAGATGGATGAGCGGGCTTCACCGGACTCCGGGATCACCTCCGACAAGACGCATTACGGTGCTGAAACCGATGAGATCTGTTCAGTATAATGGTGTAAGACAATCAAGAACAGACCGGGCTATTGAGCCAAATGGACTGGGGCTCAGAAAGTTTCATCAGAGGTCTAGTTCAAAAGAAGGAACCCCTTCGCAGCCAAGTAGTAGAATAGTACTCTTGAGGCCTACCCCAGGGAAGCCAAGTATACCGAATGCAAAGCTGACGCACAAGGCAGCTCCATTTCGGCTAATTGACCGGAACAATTTCAACAGAGTATTACTTGATAATGCGGCAACCCCAGCTTCCACAGAAGTAGTGAATGATATCATTCGGCACCGCCAATATGATTCTCGTCAACGAGATGATTCTTTGTTATCTTCAACGCACTCAAACGGATATGGTGGTGATGAAAGCTCGTTCAGCGATTCAGAGGTTGATCGCAGTGGAGATTCTGAGGTTGATTATATCGAAGAAGATGGTGGCAGCTTCAGTGACTCGGAGGAAGGTAGTCCTGCATTAAAGTATTCATGGGATTACACCAGAAGATATGGAAGTCCCTACTCCGGCTCATCTTTTGGCAGGATCCCACATTTACCTGAGTCAATGGTTACTAAGGAGGCTAAGCAACGGCTTTCGCAGCGATGGGCAATGGTAACCTGTGATGAGATCAGTGAAGAGCAAGCACAGCCGCCAAGGAGCACATGTACCTTGGGTGAGATGCTCTCCCTCAATGAAGTGACGAAAGAAGATTTCACTAGTTGCCAAAAGGATGATAAAACTGGCGAGAGGTCAAGTAAGTTGCCTAGGTCAAAGTCTTCGCCAGTGATTTCAGATACATTTGATAACATGGTGTCAAAAGTTCAAGCTTCAAATCCCGAGAGCTGCAAACCAGCAACAGAGGTTTTAATGTCAAATAAAGGAAAATCATCTTTCACGGGAAGAGTTTCTGATTTTCTGTTTCCTAAAAGAAAGCCAATAAGGCAGAAAACCAACCATCATCCATCGGATTGCTTTGATGGGAGGGTTGAAGCTTGTCCTGGTGATAGTGAATCACATGGCAATCACAGTTTAGAAACTAATGAAGAACAGGCACTCCATGAAGAGAAAATTGACATTTCTGCCATGCAAAACTCTACCAGCACTTCCGAGGTAGGCGTCTTATCTCAAACATCATGAAACCCCAACATTTTATGCTTTTTTGCTTGTGTCTAAATTCATGTAATGTTTTTGAGCGAGTGGATCTTTTCTGTCATTCCTGACTTATGTTGACATGCTTCCATGACAGGGAACTGCTTCAGTTGATGTGCCTATATCATTGATCTGTCGAAGCAGAAGACTGGATAGAGTAGGATTAAATGAAGGCCTAAACAGCACTCGCGATCAGCCCAGTCCTACCTCAGTTCTTGATGCACCCTCTGAAGATAGCAGCTGTAATGAACCTGAATCATCTGGAAGCACTACTTCCAAGAATGCGAGTAAGTATTGGTCTATGGTCAGAGTTCTCCATGTCTCAGTTTGCTTTATACTATACTGATAGGTATTCTAATTTTGTCAGAAGCTGTCTCAAGATCCTCAGCAATCGAGGCTGTTGCGTGTTCATTATCATGGGATGATACCACCTCAGAGTCACCATCACTCCGACGGCCTTACCTTCCCTCCGACGTTGATGATGATGAATCAGAATGTCATGTCCTTGTGCAAAACATTATGTCATCTTCCGGGTTAGAAGATGCACAGTCAAGCATGGTCTTTGCTGGCTGGCATTTACCCGACTGTCCTCTTGACCCAGTCCTGTGTAACAAACTCCTGGAGCTACGGGAGCAAAGGTCGTACAAAAGACTTCTATTTGACTGTGTCAATGTTGCTCTCATCGAGATCGGCGAGAACGCCCTGCTAAGCGCATTCCCATGGAGCAAAGCGCGCACCGGAACATGGAGGGACAGCTCATCCCCTGCTCTGGGGGTAGAGGTGTGGAGCATTTTGAAAGACTGGATTTACGGGGCGCGGATGTTCATGGTGAGCAAGAGGGATAACACGGGGATCATGATGGATAGAATCGTGAAGCAGGAGGTTGAAGGAAGTGGCTGGGTGAAAATGAGGATGTCGCAGGTGGTTGACATCGCGGAACAGATTGAGTGGGGGGTGTTGGAGGAGCTGGTGGCAGAAGCTGTGCTGGATTTCGCTGCTTGATTTCGACGATGAGGATATGCTTTGCAACTGCTGAATATCCATCCAGTAAGCAGCTGGATGGTGTGCGCTCTATCTTTTGACAGCTGCACATTGAATTGCTGTATGCGGACATGATTCATCTGCTTGTCTCATGACTTTGTAGCTGATTAGAAGATTGTAGTGTTCGAAAGTTTTGTAGCATTTTGTTTGATCAAATCGTAGCAATTGTGCAGTTCACCAGAATTGAGCCAAGCTTGTCTTGCCGATATACATTTCTGATTCCCGTATTTGGAAAGTTTAGCATCTGAAATGGCTCAAATTAAATGGTTCACAAGAGGCGATGTACATTCTATTGAGAAAATCACCTGCTGCGAACTACTACCTCCGTAACTAAATACAAGACATTTTTGCAGTTTCAAAAATGTCTTATATTTAGTTACAGAGGGAGTACATATCTGTGAAGAGGTAAGATAGTGAGTGAAAAAGCTGCAAAAATAGTCACCTCTTGTCACCGACGTCCTCAGTGTCTCCAACACACTCTGCCCAGCGAAAATATATTTAGAAGTAATTCTAGCCAATATTTCTTCAAGTAAGAACTTTTGACATCTGGTTGTTTGGGCCATCTGGATTCTGGAGGGAACGTAATGCTCGGTTGTTTGAGAGTAGGATCACGCCCATTCTCCAGGTCGTCAGCCAATTAAAACAGACACTAGCTTCTGGTGGGAGAAGGTTTAGCTTCAGGCTCTAGGGTTCTTTGGGGCTGTGGGGTTTTAGTATGTGGGTGTGTCTCGGTGTGATCATGTGTTGCTCCTTTTGTTTCCGTTGTACATCGGTTGTTGCCTGGTCGTTTTGGGCTTTCTTTGGGCCTGCTAACATAATTTCCGTAGTGTTTTTTTCCCTGCATCGTGTGCGGTGCAACTATCAGCTGTTGAGTATGTATTTTGTACTGCATGTATATTGGAGTTATGCCCCATCTCCTAGTCTTGTATAGTTGAGGTAGAGACCTTCCCTTGTATTATACTAGTAAACATATCCGTGCGTTGCAACGGAAGAGAAAAATATATAGTGTCGTCACTTATCCTCCTTCCCACCCGCACGGTGAGCATGATGTTACAACACGTCCAAATGTTGTCAATGCTGAGGCGATGAGCTCACCAGCATATATCACACATGTCATTGTGTCCTCGCAAGAAAATGTTCAAAATTTTAACAGCTAATCTCGGCAAGCTAGACATGTGGGCCGTCCTTCACGAGCTACTCCTTGCACCCAAGCCATACACCTCCCCTCATACTCCTACTCTTTTTACACAATGCCATGAATTAGAGTTGATCGGGTCAAGGAGCCGGGTCGTGGTAGATCATCGGAGATGGAAGGTTCGTCGTCTATGAAGTGAATGGGAAGGTTGCAAAGGCAGGACAGGACACAGCAAGATGTGATCCGGTGTTCCTTACCTTTGTAGGAGAGGATGTGCAGTGCCACAATGGCGGTGACATAGTGAGCAGTAATGGGACAACATCGCTAAAGATGCACACGCGGCAAGATGCAGTGTGGTGAGAAGCCAATACTTGGTGATGTATTGTTGTCTAGTAAAGAGATAGCACGGGTTTCACAGCATGGAAACGGAGTTCCTTATGCATTTTGACTTGGCACCAAAAAAGTTGTAAATCGTAACAACAAATTATTGATTATCAAAAGCAAGGATGATCATCCATGATGAGTCAGCACCTGTATATTCGGCTATAAGTTGACGTCCTTTCAGACCATCCCTATGAAGTGACCACTTGTTTGTAACATTTTTCTTTATCAGCAGAGAATCTACATATAAAAGACCCTCCTCTCCGTCGGTATCCACCCTATACTCCTGCGTGGTTATTGGAATAGCAAAAAAAAAAAACCAAACAAAATATGGAATAGTACAAATCTATTGGGCACCCTGATGCTACCTTAATATGGCCCGATGGAACACAACAAAATACATATGCAGGTTTTGATTATTTCTCTTCGATAGCCATGCTAGTTAGTCAGCCGGAAACAACATTATGCAGGCGACCATGTATGTACTTAGTTGATCGATCTTTCCTCACAAAGATAGAAATCATGCTAGTGAATTAGTTGGCTGATGCAATAAATCATGCAAATTTTACCATGGCGCATGGGAAAGCCCACAAATAAATCATTCTTATGTAGAAGCTAATACGTGGTTCTACTTTTATTTTTATTTTTTGAGGGGAACATGGTTCTATTTTTTGTGCGGGAAAATATAGAGAAAAGGCCGGCCAACTCTCTTATCTCTCTCTTTTGCCCAGAGCGTGGCCCGGCCCAACCTCGCAGCCCATCTGATCCATGTAACCTTAGTGCAGCGAGCATGTGCTCGATCCCCATCTCCCCCAGTCCCACTCGATCGTTCCCCTCACCCCCCCCCCCCCCCCCCCCCGCCCCACCCTGTGCGTTCGGTTTATTCGGTTTACATGGTTCGGTTTATACGGTTTTTCAGTTTGTATGGTATTAATACTTCAGTAAATACGGTATGAAATTAAAATACGGTTCGGTTTCGGTATATACCAAATTATTTCGGTATGGTTTCGGTATATACCATAAAAACCAAAATTGACGCGAATTTGAAAATGACATAATAATAATTAGCAAATTTATGACTCAAAACACATACTCCCTCTGTAAACTAATATAAGAGTGTTTAGATCACTACTTTAGTATTCTAAACGCTCTTATATTAGTTTACGGAGGGAGTACTATTCTACACAAATAGTATATAACTATATATATATATATAAGTATATATGCATGCATTGATTCATCTGTTGATGGTTATGGACGTGCTTAGCATTTTAAAAAGAGAAAAATGACTATGTTACAAGAAAAAATTACGTGCTTAGTAGTGAATTTGACTCATATACAAGAAAAATGACAACTTGTATGGTTGTTCATCTCAAGAAATATAAATTTATTTTTTACTTCGGTTTATTCGGTTAACCGTTCGGTTTTTCGGTATATACTATAAAAATCAAAGTTCAAATCGGTATGAAAAGTTCATACCATACCGAAACCAGAAACCATAAAAACCATAAAATCGGTTCGGTTTGGTTTATTTTCGGTATGGTTTTTCGGTTCGGTTTTTAAATGCACAGAGTGACCCCCCCCCCCCCCGGCTCTCCGCTGTGCGCCGCCACGCACGGTACAGAGGCGCATCCTCGCGCCCAAGCCTGTTCCAGTGCCTTCATGCCCCGCTCCGGCCACCTTCCTCGCCGCCTGAACCTCCTCCGGCTGTCGCACCTTCGTCCTCCTCCGCGTTTACTCCTTCCTTGCGCGCAAGCTCGCTGGCCCCGCCGCCTCAAGCCTCGCCTGCACGCCTTCGCCTCCACCTCTCCGCGTCTCTCCTCTGCCGGCGTCCGGCCGCCTCGCCCACCTCTTGCAACTTCCGCGCCAACGAGCTCTCCGACGAGAGCCCAGCTGTGACGCCCGAATAATTAGGCTACAGTAACGCACGTTAATGGTGCCACGTCACACGATTACTGTTGCTAACCTCGTGTTAGTTCGAAACCGATCCAACTTCAAAATTCAATTAAAGGCAAACAACAAAAAATTTCAGAAACTAAAACTAAAATGTTCGGGTCGTGTCAAATAAATCGTAAGTAGTAATGGTGGAGAAACCACATTTTCATAAAATATTTAAATGCTCTAAATTAACTAAAACAGCAACTTGAACAATTAATTAAATACCTTTTCAAGTTATAAGGTTACAAACTATTTTAATTAAATGCCAAAATAATATTGGCAGTGGTATATTTGGTAATGCTAGTTTAGGTACTATTTTTATATTTTATAAAAATAAAATAATTAGTAAACAAAATAGGAAACTAATAGACAGTAAAAGAAAAGTAAACAAAAGGTAAAAGGATTTTTTTTAAAAGGTAAACAAGCCCCCTGTTCACTGGACCCAAGCCACTAGAGCCGGCCCAGCCCACTCCCCCACACCCGCGGTCGATCCCCTCCTCTCACTGCTCCTCCGACCGGGCGCCTGGACGCGCTCCCACCCGACCGCCTCGCCTGCGACGCTGGGAGGAGGATAAGGCCGCTAGCTCTCCGACGCCTCGGCCCCCTCGCCTCCCACTTGCCTGCTCTGCTCCACTCGCCCCCCACTCCTCTCCCTTCCCCCTCCTCCAGATCCATCGAGCGCTGCCACCGCCGTCGCTCCACCATGGCCATGGCCAACGCCCTCCCTGGGCCTTGTCGAGGGCGCCCACGCGGCCACTGAGCCCCCTTCGCCTCGACGACGTGTTCACGAGCTTCGCCATCGCCCTCCTCGTCTTCTGGTGCCACCCGTTGGAGTTAGGCGCCTCTGCTTCGACCGGATCGGGATCGTCTTCAACCTCCAGTCGCCGGCAATCTTCCTCGATTTGAGCATCCCCTGCTGCTCCTAGTTACTCGCCGGGCCTCCGTGTGCCTCCGCGGTGAGCCCCTCTGCCGATTCCCCACCTTTCTCCTTCGAATCCCTCGCCGTAGGAGTCCCCACCCGTGCTAGGCCGTCACGTCCGGAGCTTCGCACTCCGCGCTCCTGGCCACGCTCCCCCGAGCCCTTGCCGCATCCGTCCGCGCCCCTGCGGCACCCATGAACACCTGCCCCGCCTGCTGCCGCCCAGCCGCTCCCCTGCCTCGCGCCCGCGCGCCATGGTCGCATAGCACCGCGGCCACGCGCCCACCGGCCCGCACGCTGCTTGCGGCCGCTGCCGTTGCGTGCCTTCGCCTAGCCCCGTGCCTTCTCTGCTGCTGCGTGCTTGCTGCTCACGCACCGCTGCTGCTCTACTGAATCTGCTGCTGCTTACTACTACTGCTGCCGCTGGTTGCTACTATGATGCTGCTCTGCTACCGTAACATTCAGTTACTGTAGTAGTAGCTAGCTTTTGCGCTGCTATGCTGTTTAGCTCTCTGGACAGCCCCTAAACAACAACTCATCAAGTGCTAACATGAGTAAAAATAATATGAGTAGAAAGTACACATGACAAACTCCATTTTATCCCACTGGACCAAATCCTTTCGATGCCTGAATTAAATCCTATGAAAATTGCAAAATGCTTTGTTGTGTTAACAGGGAACAGAAGTAACCCCTAGCTATGTGTTCCGTGTGTGTGCGTATGTGTATTCTGTGTGTGTGGCCGGCCGTGACTAATTTCCAGCCATGTCCAATTAGTTTAGGATTAATTAGTAGTTAGATTATCTACTAGTAGATGACATGTGGGACTCCCCCTTGATTAAATTAGTGAGTTGTTTTATTAACATTTGAGACAATGGCATATGGGACCAGCCTACACTATTCATCTTTTGACTATTCAATCTTTGATTAGGTCAACCCACCCCACTGGCCCCACTGGCATACTCATAGGCTAGAGTAACACTAGGAGGCAAAAATAATTACTGTTATAATTTCGAATTAAATTAAATCCAGTAATTTCTAGAAAATGAATTAAAACTTTAAAGATTAATATAAAATAATCCATAGCTCGGATGAAAAAACTTTATACATGAAAGTTGCTCAGAACGACGAGACGAACTCGGATACGCGGCCTGTTCGTCCTCCACACATCCCTAGCATAGCAAACACGCAACTTTCCCCCTCCGGCTCCTCTGCCTGAAAACGCGCAACACCGGGGATACTTTCTCGGATGTTTCCCCCCTTCATCGGTATCACCTATCCCTGCGTTAGATCACCTCTAGCACCGCGTTTGTCATGTTATGCTTTGATTGCTCTGTTATTTATTGTGTTCCCCCTCCGTTACTTTTTTCCGGTAGACACCGAGACCGACAACGCTGCTACCCAGTACGACTACGGAGTTGACGACCCCTCTCTCTTGCCAGAGCAACCAGGCAAGCCCCCCCTTTGATCACCAGATATCGCCTACTCTTCTCTATACTGCTCGCATTAGAGTAGTGTAGCATGTTACTGCTTTCAGTTAATCCTATACTGCTGCATAGCCTGTCCTTGCTACTACTGTTGTTCCCTTTACCTGCTATCCTACTGCTTAGTATAGGATGCTAGTGTTCCATCAGTGGCCCTACACTCTTGTCCGTCTGCCATGCTATACTACTGGGCCGTGATCACTTCGGGAGGTGATCACGGGCATATACGGTATACTTTACACTGTTACATTACCTGTGATCCTGTTCGGAGATGGGGGCTGAAGGGGCAGGTGGCTCCATCCCGGTAGAGGTGGGTCTGGGTTCCCGACGGCCCCCGACTGTTACCTTGTGGCGGAGCGACAGGGCAGGTTCCGACCACCTAGGAGAGAGGTGGGCCTGGCCCTGGTCGGCGTTCGCGGATACTTAACACGCTTAACGAGATCTGGGTATTTGATCTGAGTCTGGCCATTTGGTCTATACGCACTAACCATCTACGCGGGAGTAGTTATGGGTATCCCGATGTCGTGGTATCAGCCGAAGCCTTCGTGACGTCAGCGACTGAGTGGCGCGCGCCGGATTGGACTGGAAAGCCACTAGGCTAGGTCTGCTTCCGGCCGCGTACGCAACATGCAGGTGTGCAATGGGCGATGGGCCCAGACCCCTACGCCATAGGATTTAGACCGGCGTGCTGACCTCTCTGTTGTGCCTAGGTAGGGCTGCGACGTGTTGATCTTCCGAGGCCGGGCATGACCCAGGAAAGTGTGTCCGGCCAAATGGGATCGAGCGTGTTGGGGTATGTGGTGCACCCCTGCAGGGAAGTTTATCTATTCGAATAGCCGTGTCCCTCGGTAAAAGGACGACCCGGAGTTGTACCTTGACCTTATGACAACTAGAACCGGATACTTAATAAAACACACCCTTCCAAGTGCCAGAGACAACCGGTGATCGCTCTCTCACAGGGCGACGAGGAGAGGATCATCGGATAGGACTATGCTATACGATGCTACTTGGAGGTCTTCAGTCTACTCTCTTCTACATGCTGCAAGACGGAGGCTGCCAGAAGCGTAGTCTTCGAAAGGACTAGCTATCCCCCTCTTATTCCGGCTTTCTGCAGTTCAGTCCACATATGATACCCTTATTCCATTTGACACCAATGCATACATATGTAGTGTAGCTCCTTGCTTGCGAGTACTTTGGATGAGTACTCACGGTTGCTTTCTCCCTCTTTTCCCCCTATCCCTTCTACCTGGTTGTCGCGACCAGATGTTGGAGCCCAGGATCCAGACGCCACCGTCGACGACGACTCCTACTACACCGGAGGTGCCTACTACTACGTGCTGCCCGCTGACGACGACCAGGAGTAGTTTAGGAGGATCCCAGGCAGGAGGCCTGCGCCTCTTTCGATCTGTATCCCAGTTTGTGCTAGCCTTCTTAAGGCAGACTTGTTTAATTTATGTCTGTACTCAGATATTGTTGCTTCCGCTGTCTCGTCTATGATCGAGCTCTTGTATTCGAGCCCTCGAGGCCCCTGGCTTGTAATATGATGCTTGTATGACTTATTTTATTGGTAGAGTTGTGTTGTGATATCTTCCCGTGAGTCCCTGATCTTGATCGTACACGTTTGTGTGTATGATTAGTGTACGGTCAAATCGGGGGCATCACAAGTTGGTATCAGAGCCGACTGCCTGTAGGAATCCCCCTTCCACACTCCTTGGCCGAAGTTGAGTCTAGACATTACTAAAACTTTTACTAACATGGCTGTGTGCCTTACGGGCCCACGTCGCCATCTGGGTGGTATTAGGATCTTTTACTCCTCGATCCATACTCTAGGATTCTGAACTCTCTTCTATTCGGGTTAAACGATTTTTACTAAAATCTAACTTTAGGTTCTCGAAAATACTTTCTCCCGGCGAGCCCCTTCAGTCCAGATGATCGCCGGCTGCACCAGAAGATTTCGAAGATACTCTCCAATATTCTCTCGAGACCTTGTGCCCGTTGCTTTTGCAATTCCCTTCCACCGAAATATCCCTATGGATAAATACTTACACCTGTCGTGCTTACTTTTATTCCCAGTCGATCTTGTTATTACAAGATACCCCGAGAATATTTGGTGCCTACTGCCTTGCAGTTCTTCGCCACCTGAATACCCCTAAGGATAAATTCTCGCACTTTTCGAGTATCCGCTCATCCCCAGTTGTTGAGGTGTTTCACAAAAGTTTTTGAAATACCATTCAATCTTCCGAAGATCTTCAACAACCTATTGCTCTTGAAATTCTTGCTTGCTTGCTTGCATTGGGATTAAATCCTATAAGTCTGGTAATCTTATTGGCATCCTTTGTCATTATCATTTTAAGTCCGTTAATTCAATATGTTGAGGATGCTTGCCTTCCTCAGTCGAATCCTAGAATTCATCCTTCTGGCTCACACGTCAGTTGGATATGAGCTGCTTCTTGACCAATCAATGCCTTGATCGGTTGTGCTTCTAAGTTTATTGAACTTATTCATTTTCGATCAGAACATTTGCTTATGATCCTTTGTTTTGGAAATCATAATTCCTTTGTTATCTAAACATCGAATTATTCAGATGTTCTATAATATGATGTCGTGCATTCTTTCTTTGTCTGATTGAGTGCCGATACTCACATCAGCTCCGTTGTGGATCGCCCGATCCATTGTTGGATTTCATCCGACATCGTCCTTCATATTCAATAACCTTGTGAGGCTTTCCACGGCTATATAATGCCTTTGGTAAATTGTATCCTCCGCTTTGTCAACCATGCTCTACTTTTGAGCTTGTGTTATTTACTCCTGAAGTTCGTGGTACATGTTCTAAGAAGCCCCGTTGGCTTGAACCTATGCCTTCCTTAATATGTGTGAACTCGAAAGTTTTCACGAGTCATACTCTTCTGGTATTTTGCCAGATAAAATTTCAACACTACAACTTCATCGAATGCGAGAAGTAAATGAAAGGTTATGCATTGGAGAAGTGGGAGTCGACCTTGAACTTTGTGTTCATGCCCATGGACATGATGTAGATCCTATCATGGAAACTTCTTGTAATAATAACTATTTCCTTGGTATAATATCATCTGGTACCTGTGAATTGATCCTTTGCTATCATGGCTCCGACCATGATTGATCCCCTTTGATTCCATTTCTCAGACAAGATGAAGTACTTGTCTTCTGCAGATCACTTCACGTGTCCACCCTCTACTCTGCTCTACCGTCGAGTATTACAATCTGGTATCTCAAGAATATCATGGAACATCATAACTTCTTATGGGTTCTTCATCAATTGTTATTGCTCACTAGGTCCAATTGTTCTTAGGTTCTGGGTTGTTGTCAACCGAGGACACCAACTAGTGAAATTATTCCGCACTACAAATAAAATACCCCTAGTATTTTTACTCGGAAATTCTGAATTCAATCTGGTCATTCCTAGACTATCGGCTGCATCCTGGTCTTGCTATCTTTGACTATGCTACCTCGTCCTTCTCTGGTGCATGAGTTCTTCAGTGTGTGAGCACGACTTACGTCAAGCTTTCAACATCATGTTGCTTGTCTTGAAGGGCAACTTTGGTTCCGAGCTTGCATCTTATATATTGATCCTATTACTTGTCGCTTCGTTATTCCCTTTCTTGTTGCCGTTGATGTTTGATTGCATCTTCATGAAACCTCTCGAAAAATGTGTCGTGGTCATTAGCAACATCCTGAGCTCTTCCAAGATTTATATCGAATTCATGATGAGAAATACCATCCTTGCCCTTGATGATTTGTTTTATCATCTACCACTTTATTGCCTTCCGTTCAATACAAACTTAATTGTGTTTTGTGTTATACCTTGAGATCCTTGCTATCCAGCATTTGTTCTTCTTTACCTTGGAATGTTACCACCTTTTATGTTAAGAATGTCATGGTAATTTTACCACCTCTTGAGAATTCTTGATATAGTAATATCTCTCGCCTTTTGCGTTCATTTCTTGGTCTCCATGTTGTTTCTAACCGGAATACCGACAAATGGTCTGTGATGTGTAAATTCTAAACTTCTAGCAACCCTATTGCTTTGAAGTTATTGGTCTGCAGTTTCATTCTAAGTCTATTGCTTATTGAATCATCATTCAAACATTGATCGTGTTACCTAGTCCAGATTCCTGGGTGCACCCTACTATCATTGTTCAGTTGTGTATGTTTCTCTCGAGCATACATCATTATATCATTTGATCCGACAAATGATATTTCCTTGTACACATAATTGTGGAAATCAATCCTTTGGAAATCTCGATGATTTGTTGCTGAGCCTATCAGCCACCTCCTCATCCTCTCCTTGGTTTAATGATGAAATCATGATTCGGGACTTGCTTCCATAGTTCATTTCCCGATAATTCTATAATGTCATCTCGTCAATTGTGTTGCACCTTTTCTTCTCAGGCATCCAAATGTCTGAGGTATACCGACACCAATCAGACCTGAATCTCGGTCAGATATGATGGTTGGAACATTTTTCCAAGAGTTATAACACTGGTCTTTTATGACCCGGTAAGGTGATGTCATGCACACCTGACCGGAGGACCAAGTGTTATAGTTTCCTTTTTTAACAAGGTTAACCATTTTTCCATGAGGAAATTGAATGCCTTGTTCAATAAGTTTATCCCGATGGATCCTTTGTGTATCCAAAGTCTGACCTTTGCTTGAAAACCATGTCAATGCTATCTAGAAGCATGTCACTTGTACTCCGATTTTCAATACGAACTTTTGAAGCACCATGCTAAATTTCCTTTGTCAATTATTCAAACACTGTTGTATGGGTAATGTCATGAAATTTCTCTCCCCTTACCTAAAGGGTTTTCTACATTATATCCTATCACGGATATCATGCTCTGTTTGTCCTTGGGAAGGAAATACCCCTGAAATATATGTTTTAACACATTTTCCTTTCCATTGTTCTGTTTAATATGATAATCGTATTTTCCTTTCCATTATTTGGTTTAACCCTTTCTTGTGATCTTTATGATCCAAGCAGAAATATTCTCCTGCTTATGTAAACACCTCAGTGTACAATTCTGTCAGCAAGACCCTGTTACTATTGTTGATGACATTTCGGTAGCCACCGATGGACGAGAACTTTGCCTATTGGTCCGCCTCGTTCAACGAGCAGGAAAATGGTTCTCTTCGCCCCTCGCCCTAGGTACCAACGTTGTTGCCAACAAAACTGACAGGCTATCCTCTGACATACTTTGCTATCTTGACCGTGCAAGATGTCGGCTCCCTTCCTACTTTCAAGCACATGGTGGGCCCATAACCCACAGTTCCACAGGATCGAAACCTGACTCTCCTGTACACCCTGTTGTCAAAGTTATTCCTCACACTTGACTTTGTATGTAATTCATGGGCCACCTGCCTAGTGATCTATTCTGGTATCAGACGCAATACTTATTCTCGTTGCTCTGAACCCCTTTCACCTTCTAATTAGGCCATTGAACAATTGCCTGCCCATTGGAAACTTCTCATGGTACCTTCTTACTTTACTCTCGATATTTTCTTAAGTTTAAATTCGAGAGTTACTTCCGACACCTCCCTCGATGTTATCGACCAGATAGTTGACCTTGCAGAGGTCTGTTCTCCCGGAATACCCACCCTTTATTCTCTCGTAAGTACGATGGAGTTCCTGAAGAAAGGATGCCGACTGCATTATCATGACCTGAAGCAGAGAAATGAAGACATCAATGTATTGGACCGGCCTCTTTGAGAAGAGCAAGGCAGAATGAGAAGACCCGCTAGATTCGTTACCAAACCTTCCCCCTTTCACTACCTCTTAAATCTCGGGACGAGATTTCTTGTAGTGGAGGAGAATTGTGACGCCCGAATAATTAGGCTACAGTAATCGCACGTTAATGGTGCCACGTCACACGATTACTGTTGCTAACCTCGTGTTAGTTCGAAACCGATCCAACTTCAAAATTCAATTAAAGGCAAACAACAAAAAATTTCAGAAACTAAAACTAAAATGTTCGGGTCGTGTCAAATAAATCGTAAGTAGTAATGGTGGAGAAACCACATTTTCATAAAATATTTAAATGCTCTAAATTAACTAAAACAGCAACTTGAACAATTAATTAAATACCTTTTCAAGTTATAAGGTTACAAACTATTTTAATTAAATGCCAAAATAATATTGGCAGTGGTATATTTGGTAATGCTAGTTTAGGTACTATTTTTATGTTTTATAAAAATAAAATAATTAGTAAACAAAATAGGAAACTAATAGACAGTAAAAGAAAAGTAAACAAAAGGTAAAAGGATTTTTTTTAAAAGGTAAACAAGCCCCCTGTTCACTGGACCCAAGCCACTAGAGCCGGCCCAGCCCACTCCCCCACACCCGCGGTCGATCCCCTCCTCTCACTGCTCCTCCGACCGGGCGCCTGGACGCGCTCCCACCCGACCGCCTCGCCTGCGACGCTGGGAGGAGGATAAGGCCGCTAGCTCTCCGACGCCTCGACCCCCTCGCCTCCCACTTGCCTGCTCTGCTCCACTCGCCCCCCACTCCTCTCCCTTTCCCCTCCTCCAGATCCATCGAGCGCTGCCACTGCCGTCGCTCCACCATGGCCATGGCCAACGCCCTCCCTGGGCCTTGTCGAGGACGCCCACGCGGCCACCGAGCCCCCTTCGCCTCGACGACGTGTTCACGAGCTTCGCCATCGCCCTCCTCGTCTTCTGGTGCCACCCGTTGGAGTTAGGCGCCTCTGCTTCGACCGGATCGGGATCGTCTTCAACCTCCAGTCGCCGGCAATCTTCCTCGATTTGAGCATCCCCTGCTGCTCCTAGTCACTCGCCGGGCCTCCGTGTGCCTCCGCGGTGAGCCCCTCTGCCGATTCCCCACCTTTCTCCTTCGAATCCCTCGCCGTAGGAGTCCCCACCCGTGCTAGGCCGTCACGTCCGGAGCTTCGCACTCCGCGCTCCTGGCCACGCTCCCCCAAGCCCTTGCCGCATCCGTCCGCGCCCCTGCGGCACCCATGAACACCTGCCCCGCCTGCTGCCGCCCAGCCGCTCCCCTGCCTCGCGCCCGCGCGCCATGGTCGCATAGCACCGCGGCCACGCGCCCACCGGCCCACACGCTGCTTGCGGCCGCTGCCGTTGCGTGCCTTCGCCTAGCCCCGTGCCTTCTCTGCTGCTGCGTGCTTGCTGCTCACGCACCGCTGCTGCTCTACTGAATCTGCTGCTGCTTACTACTACTGCCGCCGCTGGTTGCTACTATGATGCTGCTATGTTACAGTAACATTCAGTTACTGTAGTAGTAGCTAGCTTTTGCGCTGCTATGTTGTTTAGCTCTCTGGACAGCCCCTAAACAACAACTCATCAAGTGCTAACATGAGTAAAAATAATATGAGTAGAAAGTACACATGACAAACTCCATTTTATCCCACTGGACCAAATCCTTTCGATGCCTGGATTAAATCCTATGAAAATTGCAAAATGCTTTGTTGTGTTAACAGGGAACAGAAGTAACCCCTAGCTATGTGTTCCGTGTGTGTGCGTATGTGTATTCTGTGTGTGTGGCCGGCCGTGACTAATTTCCAGCCATGTCCAATTAGTTTAGGATTAATTAGTAGTTAGGTTATCTACTAGTAGATGACATGTGGGACTCCCCCTTGATTAAATTAGTGAGTTGTTTTATTAACATTTGAGACAATGGCATATGGGACCAGCCTACACTATTCATCTTTTAACTATTCAATCTTTGATTAGGTCAACCCACCCCACTGGCCCCACTGTCATACTCATAGGCTAGAGTAACACTAGGAGGCAAAAATAATTACTGTTATAATTTCGAATTAAATTAAATCTAGTAATTTCTAGAAAATGAATTAAAACTTTAAAGATTAATATAAAATAATCCATAGCTCGGATGAAAAAACTTTATACATGAAAGTTGCTCAGAACGACGAGACGAACTCGGATACGCGGCCTGTTCGTCCTCCACACATCCCTAGCATAGCAAACACGCAACTTTCCCCCTCCGGCTCCTCTGCCCGAAAACGCGCAACACTGGGGATACTTTCTCGGATGTTTCCCCCCTTCACCGGTATCACCTATCCCTGCGTTAGATCACCTCTAGCACCGCGTTTGTCATGTTATGCTTTGATTGCTCTGTTATTTATTGTGTTCCCCCTCCGTTACTTTTTTCCGGTAGACACCGAGACCGACACCGCTGCTACCCAGTACGACTACGGAGTTGACGACCCCTCTCTCTTGCCAGAGCAACCAGGCAAGCCCCCCCTTTGATCACCAGATATCGCCTACTCTTCTCTATACTGCTCGCATTAGAGTAGTGTAGCATGTTACTGCTTTCAGTTAATCCTATACTGCTGCATAGCCTGTCCTTGCTACTACTGTTGTTACCTTTACCTGCTATCCTACTGCTTAGTATAGGATGCTAGTGTTCCATCAGTGGCCCTACACTCTTGTCCGTCTGCCATGCTATACTACTGGGCCGTGATCACTTTGGGAGGTGATCACGGGCATATACGGTATACTTTACACTGTTACATTACCTGTGATCCTGTTCGGAGATGGGGGCTGAAGGGGCAGGTGGCTCCATCCCGGTAGAGGTGGGTCTGGGTTCCCGACGGCCCCCGACTGTTACTTTGTGGCGGAGCGACAGGGCAGGTTCCGACCACCTAGGAGAGAGGTGGGCCTGGCCCTGGTCGGCGTTCGCAGATACTTAACACGCTTAACGAGATCTGGGTATTTGATCTGAGTCTGGCCATTTGGTCTATACGCACTAACCATCTACGCGGGAGTAGTTATGGGTATCCCGGCGTCGTGGTATCAGCCGAAGCCTTCGTGACGTCAGCGACTGAGTGGCGCGCGCCGGATTGGACTGGAAAGCCACTAGGCTAGGTCTGCTTCCGGCCGCGTACGCAACATGCAGGTGTGCAATGGGCGATGGGCCCAGACCCCTACGCCATAGGATTTAGACCGGCGTGCTGACCTCTCTGTTGTGCCTAGGTAGGGCTGCGACGTGTTGATCTTCCGAGGCCGGGCATGACCCAGGAAAGTGTGTCCGGCCAAATGGGATCGAGCGTGTTGGGGTATGTGGTGCACCCCTGCAGGGAAGTTTATCTATTCGAATAGCCGTGTCCCTCGGTAAAAGGACGACCCGGAGTTGTACCTTGACCTTATGACAACTAGAACCGGATACTTAATAAAACACACCCTTCCAAGTGCCAGAGACAACCGGTGATCGCTCTCTCACAGGGCGACGAGGAGAGGATCATCGGGTAGGACTATGCTATACGATGCTACTTGGAGGTCTTCAGTCTACTCTCTTCTACATGCTGCAAGACGGAGGCTACCAGAAGCGTAGTCTTCGAAAGGACTAGCTATCCCCCTCTTATTCCGGCTTTCTGCAGTTCAGTCCACATATGATACCCTTATTCCATTTGACATAATGCATACATATGTAGTGTAGCTCCTTGCTTGCGAGTACTTTGGATGAGTACTCACGGTTGCTTTCTCCCTCTTTTCCCCCTATCCCTTCTACCTGGTTGTCGCGACCAGATGTTGGAGCCCAGGATCCAGACGCCACCGTCGACGACGACTCCTACTACACCGGAGGTGCCTACTACTACGTGCTGCCCGCTGACGATGACCAGGAGTAGTTTAGGAGGATCCCAGGCAGGAGGCCTGCGCCTCTTTCGATCTGTATCCCAGTTTGTGCTAGCCTTCTTAAGGCAGACTTGTTTAATTTCTGTCTGTACTCAGATATTGTTGCTTCCGCTGTCTCGTCTATGATCGAGCTCTTGTATTCGAGCCCTCGAGGCCCCTGGCTTGTAATATGATGCTTGTATGACTTATTTTATTGGTAGAGTTGTGTTGTGATATCTTCCCGTGAGTCCCTGATCTTGATCGTACACGTTTGTGTGTATGATTAGTGTATGGTCAAATCGAGGGCATCACACCAGCCAAAGTTGTCCCCCTTTCCACCTCCGCCAGAGGATAAGATGAATAGAGGAGCACATGCGGAATTATTACAAAATATAGGGGCTAATTTGCAAAATCGAAACGTTTTTCCAGATTCACTAAAGTAGAGACGGTGGGTTAATCCCTAAAAAGCAAGGGACCTTTGTGTAAAAACGCCACGATGATAAACCCGACAGATTCAATTCATGCTTTATTATTATGGAAAGATATGCGTGCACTAGCACCTCAATCAATTATCGTATTGCAAATCATCAGTCTATAGGTATCATCCTCTCCAGTCTAACCCGGGTCAGCCGCCGGCGCCGCACCCCATCCTCGCTTCCGCACCCTGCGCGCCCCGTGCCGCTTCTCCGCTCGTCACGCCGCAACCGCGTTGACCGTTCGCTAGCTAGCTAGCTTTTCGTCGCGCCCGCCACTCTGCCTTTTCCATCACGCGCCATCGCTTCTGCCGAGTCACTCGCTATCCGTGCCGCGCTGCCTTTTCCATCGCGCCACCGCCGCCCGTGCCAGCTTCCGCCCCGCGCGCCTCGCTACTTCTCTTCCGCCCTACGCGCCTCGCTACTTCTCCACGCCCATGTCGCCGCCTCGCTCGCAAGCCGTGTTGCCTCGCGTCCGCAGCAGTCGCCGCTAGCCAGCTAGCCGCGTAGCGCCTCCCCGCGCGAGTGGCCTCTCCCAACCGCCGCCGCCGCACCTTCCCGCGCGCGCCACTGCCGCCGCCGTTCCCAACCGCCGCTGCCGCGCCACGCCTCCCCGCGTGTTGTCGCCGCCGTCGCTTCCCACCGCCGCCGCCGCCGTCTTCCTCTTCCCGCCGTTTCTAACGCCTTCCATGGATTCTTCGGGCTACTTCACCATCTGCGGTGGAACCGCTCTACCGGCTGCGCCGATCCAGTCGCGTCCTTCCGTACCCACCGGGTGTTACCCGTTGTCGCCACCAGCGCCTCCCCCGCAGCACCCACATGGGGGAGGGGCTGACGCAACCGGCGTGGCGACGGCGGCCGCCGCCTGCAGCAGTAGTGGGCCCAGGACACCGGGGGGGGGGGGGAGGGGGCGTCGCACTATCAGTAGGCTTTCCCCGCTGGCCACCAGGCGTTCCTTGGCGCGCCCTTCCAGCCAACTGGCGCCGGCTACGGCGCCCTCCTTGCGCCGCCACCCCTCGGTGGTTATGGCCTGCCCGTCCCGGCGCTGTCCTGCGGGGGCCTTCCGCCGCCGCCAGTACCTGTGCCATGAGACCCCACCCTCCTCGCCGCCCAGCACTCCGCGTCGTCGCCGAGTAGCTCTGTCGTTGGAGGCGACTGGTATATGAACTCAGGTTCTACTGCGCACATGGCAGCTCATCCCGGTAACCTAACCTCCTCCACTCCCGTTCACACACCCACTCGTATCACCGTCGGCAACGGCTCCTCCTTACCTATTACTCATATCGGTAGCACTAGCTTTCCCTCCACTTCCACACCCATCACTATGTCTAATGTCCTTGTTTCACCTAATTTAGTCATGAACCTAGTTTCTGTTCGCCGTCTTACTCGTGAGAACCCACCTATTGTTAAATTTGAAGGTGTTGGCTTTTCTGTGAAAGACGTCCGTACCCGGATGGTCCTTCACCGATGTGAGAGTCTCGATGAGCTCTACCCCGTGCACGCCGGCGCCTCCACCTCCACACCCGTTGCCCTTGCCGCCGGCGTTGACCTTTGGCACGCTCGCTTGAGTCACCCCAACCACACCGTCTTACGTCAAATTCTTAGGAGTTTCTCTTTCTCATGTGATAAGCTCGACGAGCACTCTTGTGAGGCTTGTCGCTTAGGCAAGCACGTTCGTCTTTCCTTTAGTGCGTCTTCTTTAGTCTTCACTTTTCCGTTTTAATTACTTCATACTGATGTTTGGACATCTCCCGTGTTGCGAGTAACACGGGCTATCTTTATTACTTAGTGATTTTAGATGATTACTCTCATTATGTGTGGACTTTTCCCCGTCGTCGTAAATTCAATGCTGTAGCCACACTCACCGCCTTTTATTCCTATGTCACCACCCAGTTCGGTGGCCCCATACTCGCACTCCAAACTGCTAACAGAAAAGAGTTTGACAACGTCGCTTTTCGCACACTTCTCGCCTCTCATTGCACCACCTTCCATCCGACTTGCCCCTACACTTCCCAGCAAAACGGCCGCGCCGAGCGCATTCTCCGCACTCTTAATGACCGCGTTCGCACGTTACTCTTTCACTCTAACGCGCCTGCTCGGTTTTGGCCTGATGCCCTCGCTACCGCCACTCTCTTAGTTAACATTCGTCCGTGTCGCCCTCGATGGAACTACGCCCCTCACCACCTTCTCTTCGGCACACCACCGTCCTATGATGGTCTCCGCATCTTCGGGTGTCTCTGTTATCCTAGCACCGCGTCCACCACGCCACACAAGTTGGCACCACGATCCGTCCCATGCATCTTCCTTGGCTACCCCCTAACACCAAAGGTTATCGGTGCTATGATCCTGTCACTCATCGTGTTTAGACCTCGAGGCATGTGTACTTTGTCGAGACGGTGTTCCTTTTTTTCAGGTTCCTCCGGCTTCGGCCCCGGCCCCCGCGCCCTCTTCGTGGAGCGATGCGCGGTGGAAGCCCCCCGGCACGGCGCCCTCTGCCACCACCACCTAGCTTCGCAACTCCCTCCCCCGAGGTTGAGTCCGAGCGGGCCCCCGGGTCCCCGTCTCCCTCATACGAGGTTTAGCCCGGCACCCCTCCTGCCCACCCCTGCGACGGGCTCGACGTCACCCTCGCCCGTCGCCTCTTCCGCCGTCGGCTCGGCCGACGCTGCTACCGCCGCGGCCCCCGCCGCCACCGCCGCTGCGGCCTCCGCCACCATCGCCGCCTCCGCCGCACCTGGTGCCCCCGCCGCTGTGGCCCCTGCCGCCACACTTGGCGTGACTACCCGCGCCCGAGCAGGAGTGCTTCGGCCCAGCACACGCTACTCCGCCGACGAGTATGCGTGCACCGCCTCGACGTCGACGCCATCACTCGTCCCCACCTCCGCTCGTGCTGGCCTTCGGGATCCTCACTGGCTAGCTGCGATGTAGGAGAAGTTCAACGCCTTACAGCGCAACCGCACGTGGCAGCTTGTTCCACGACCCCCTCGTACCAACATCATCTCTGGAAAGTGGGTGTTTCGCCACAAGACTCGCCCGGACGGTTCTCTCGAGCGCTACAAGGCTCGGTTGGTGGTTCGTGGTTTTTGGCAGCGCACGGGCGTGGACTTCACCGACACCTTCGCCCCGGTTGTGAAACCGGGCATGATTCACGCCGTGCTTTAGCTGGCGGTCTCGCGCGCCTAGCCCGTGCACCAGTTGGTTGTCTCCAACGCCTTCTTGCACGGCCATCTTGCCGAGCAGATGTTCTATGAGCAGCCCACTGGTTTCGTCGACGCCGAGCACCCCGACTTCATGTGCTTGCTCTCCCGTTCTCTTTACGGGTTGAAGCAGGCGCCTCGGGCTTGGTACCAGCGTATCACAGCCTTCCTGCAGTCTCTCGGATTTCGGTCCACTCGCTCTGATGCTTCACTCTTCATGTATCATCAGGGAGTTGACACTGCATATCTGCTGCTCTACGTCGACGACATCATCCTCACGGCGTCCGCCCCCGACCTCCTTCAGCGGCTGACTGCTCGTTTTCGTGATGAGTTCGCCCTCAAGGACTTGAGGCCCCTGCACTACTTCCTCGGCATCGAGGTGGTCCGACGGACTGACGGCTTCTTTCTGCATCAGCAGAAGTACGCCCACGAGCTCCTGGAGCGTGCCGGTATGCTTAACTGCAAGCCGGCGCCCACCCCCGTCGACACAAAGGCGAAGGTCTCTACTCTCGAGGGGTCTCTTGCGTCCGATGGAGCGTTTTATTGCTCTATTGTCGGCGCTTTATAGTACCTGACGTTGACTCATCCTGACCTGCAGTACGCTGTCCAGCAGGTGTGCCTCCATATGCAGGCCCCGCATGACTCTCACTGGACTCTGGTGAAGCGTATCCTCCGTTACATACGCGGCACCATGTCTTTGGGACTCACCCTGACGGCCTCCGCCTCCACCGACCTCGTGGCCTACTCGGATGCCGACTGGGCTGGCTGCCCCGACACGCGACGCTCTACGTCAGGATACTGCGTCTACCTTGGGCCCTCATTGATCTCTTGGTCATCGAAGCGGCAGCCCACAGTCTCCCGCTCCAGCGCCGCGGCAGAGTATCGCACCGTGGCTAATGCCGTGGCCGAGTGCTCTTGGATACGTCAGCTGCTCCAGGAGTTGCTTTGTGATGTTCACAAGGCCACTCTTGTCTACTGTGATAACGTTAGCGCGGTCTACTTCTCCGCCAACCCGGTGCACCATCGACGGACGAAGCATATTGAGCTCGATATTCACTTCGTGCGCGAGCAGGTTGCCCTTGGCCGTGTTCGGGTTCTCCACGTGCCGACGACGCAACCGTTTGCTGATGTGATGACTAAGGGATTGCCTACTCCCGTCTTCGAGGAGTTTCGGTCCAGTCTCTGTGTCTCCAGCGACGCTTCGACTGCGGGGGGTGTTGAGTATGTATTTTGTATTGCATGTATATTGGAGTTGTGGCCCACCTCCTAGTCTTGTATAGTTGAGGTAGAGGACTTCTCTTATATTATATATGCGTGCACCAGCACCCCAATCAATCATCGTATTGCAAATCATCTGTCTATATCAGCGAATGCTACACTCTCTCTATAAAAATAATCATCGAATGTTAGGGCATGTACAACAGTGTTATTTTGGGAGTGCCACATATGATAAACGTTGAGGTGGAGGAGAGATAAATCATAAGAAAACTCTTGTCTTCTATTATTTAAGAGAAGATCACTTAGCACAATATGTCTCACTGTATTTTTAGGAATTGTTTTTATTGAAAATAAGACTAAGAGATAACTCATTGTAGACATATTTTTATTATCATCTCTAAATTACATGCAAGGCTTAAGATAAGACTATCCTATCAACCATTGTACATGCCCTTACAATGCACTTCAGTTTGACGAAGGGGTGCTTCAGTGATTCTTAAATCATGATTAATAATTTTGAATATTCAAAGTAAATAAAAAATAAAAGGAAACTTCTTGAACAAATAGTCAGGGTACACCCAACAGCAGGTTCTGAGAAAAATATTACAATTCTGAGCCACCATTTGACAAGATGGAAGGTTCCTTATGGTGGAAAGATATTCTCAAGCTCTTGCCTGAATCCAAAGCATCTGCTTCCTGCAAACTTGGTGAAGGAAGCACCATTCCGTTTTGGCATGACAAATGGCTTGATGACGCACTAATTCATAAATACCCAGAATTGCACTCTTTTGCCATGGGTGATTCCAAATCTTTGGCTATGGTTTCATAGGCCTTTGTCCTTGCAGGCACATGGTCAACTCTTTGGGATTCAAAATACAATGATCAGCTATGCAATGGTGACCAAAGATATATTTACCCCGTGTTTCACTGATCAAGCAATGGTAACCAATGGCACATTGTAGCAATCCACATAATTACAACATCTTATAATTGACCCAAAAATATATATAATTGAAATATGCAAGATACGGTCCAAATTAGTTTACTTCTACAAAACTGACATAACAGCACAATACATAGTACAAGAGCCGAGATCTAGACCCGACAACCACACGTACAAAGAAAACAAACAGCAATCACGAGCTCATGAAACACATACAAGAATACAAGAGCAAATACCGACGACGTAGGCCGGTCGTCCCCCACTGCATGCGGTGGCACCTCATTCATGTAGAGTAGCATTTTAGGATTTCAAACACAATTATGGGACTTTTGTGTTCCAGTTTAGTTATATTTGATGAAACTAATTAAAAAATTGAACATTTTTATTGGATAATTCAAACACATGCATGGGGTCCACACTATGTATTAGTGGCATCTCGAATTTCTGCGCATGCCGCTAGTTCTTTCTACACTAGCGGCATTCGTTGTGCTACACGTTGCTAGTATATTCGAGATGAGGGCTTCCCGGGTGCCCCTTACTAGCAGCGTGCGCTTGTGCCACACAAGGCTAGTAAGATGTTATTAACATTGTGTATTATTTTCAGGGACGTCGCCGGTATTTTGCCAAACTAGCACTCATGCCCCGTTTTATCCACACGTTACTGGTAGCAAAATCCTATAAAAGGTTTCTGCATTAGTGAAGAGTTAATCCCAGGAACGAAAAACGGTGCGGTGAAGCATACCTTAGCCCTAGTGGGTAGTCTATACTCCCTCGGGTGCCCGTGTTTTGCTAGTGTTTCTGATACGTATTCTCCTTTTAGGTTAACAACATACATATATTTTAGGGGCAACAGTTTAATAAAATTTGAATTGTTGTAACTAGTAAAGTTGCTATGAATACAATAAAACAATTCTTGACAGTGGAGTCAAATAAATAAAAATAAAAACAACACCACATATATACAATAATATTTATAAATCTAGACGCACAAGCAGACGCTTGTTCTGCAAAACAGAGTAACTACGACGCATGACGTATTTACCTTGTATTTCACCGATCAAGCAATGGTAACCAATGGCACATTGGAACAATTCACATAATTCCAACATCATATAATCACCTTATATCTCGCTTCATATCATATAATTGAAATATGCAGCCCGACAAATATATAATTGAAACATGCAAGATACAATCCAAATTAATTTACTGCCACATAACTGACGTAGCAGCACAACACACACAGTAGCCGAGATCTAGACCCGACAGCCACACGTACAAAGAAAACAAACAGCAATCACGTGCACAACAACACCAAACACATACAAGAATACAAGAGCAAATACCGACGACGTAGCTAGGCACGGCGTCCCCACTGCATGCGGTGGCACATCACTCATGCAGAGTGGCGTACACCACGTAGCTGGAGTAGTCCTTGGCCACCCTCCCCTCCGGCGCCGCCGCGTTCATCTTGGCGTCCGCGGCGGGGCAAGCCACGCGAGCGCTTGCCGCCGGGCACGTCTTGGGCTGGCTCAGGAACGAGGCGCACTCCGCCGGGACCCTCTGGTTGGCGAAGCCGGGAATGCAGTTGCGCTTCACGTCCAGCACGCCGTCCTTGATGAGTGCCGAGCACGCCGGCCCAACCGACGTGAAGTAGTTGCTCGACAGCGTGAGGTTGGAGAGGCGGCCGGCCGGGCTGGCGAGCTTGCAGAGTGCGTCAGGGACCTGCCCGTACAGGTGGTTCCCGCCCAGGTTGAGCTGCTCGACGCTGCTGAGGCACGAGAAGGATGAAGGAATCGGGCCGGTCAGCTGGTTCATCCCGGCGTCGATGACGGTTGTCTTGGTGAGCATGCCGAGCTCATTGGGGAGGCAGCCGGAGAGCTGGTTGTTGAGGAGGAGCATCTCAACGAGGGAGTCTTGCATGTGCTCGATTGATGGCGGGATTGGCCCCGTAAGCTTGTTGTTGGCAAGGGCGAGGTAGCTCACCTTGGAGAAACCAAGATTGGCAGGAAGCGGCGCCGATAGCTGGTTGTTGTTGAGCAGGAGTGCCTTGGCACTCGTGGCACCATGGGCGGGGTGCTTCGGGTCCAAAATGGGGCGAAGGCGTATGCCCGGGCAAAAGTTCTTCCCGAGACATAGTTGACTTAGATGTGTTGTTGCTGTTCCACTTTTAGCTTCTTCGAATTGATCACCCTGCTTGTTGTGGACGTCTAGCATGTACAGGTAGGAAAGTCCGGTGAGGACGGGGACTTCGCCGCCGAAGTTGTTGGAGGAAGCCTGGAAGAGTGCAAGATCGGGAAGCTCGTCGACAAGATCTTGCTGCATCGGTGAGCATAGACCAAAGCCATCAAAAATGACTGATGTCACCGTGAGGTTACTGGCTTGTCCATGCGGCGCTCCGCAGTGGAAGCCGAGGTAGCTCGTCGTGGCGCAAATGTCGTGGCCTGTCCAGGTGCTGGTTACGTTTTTGGGGTCGGAGGTGATGGTGTTCTTGAATCGCTGGATGGCGAAGTATGCATGGTAGAGCTGCTCGCTTGGGAAGTCGCGTGGCTGTGGGTACGAGGAAGAACGCTTATAGGACAGCTGTGGCTCCGCGGAGCCTGCTACGATTGCAGCAACGGACGTGAGCAGGAAGAATTGTTGGACTAAGGGACGCTTGAGGTGATTGGCCATTGCTGTTTCGAGTTCTAGCTTTCCTTCAAGACGGACCTGTGGCATAACAGACATATATATAGAGACCTCGGCAAATACCCAATGGTTCCTGAGGACATTTGTCCCCGGAATCTCACCACTCATCCACACCGGGCTACTTGTGTCGTAATACTCGTGCATTCTACACATTCCATATGGACCACAAAATTAGTATGGTGAGAGAGGCCATTGCCATCCTATCTCATGTGTGAGCACCGGTTTGCCTTGCCCACCAATCATTCATATTTGTCCTCCATATGCCAAATGAAGGTGTCTCAACTTTTCAGCCTGAAATTCCCTTATAACCATGTTCCAAAGCCAAAGAGAGTATTGCATTTATAGAATAGTAAGGGCCCACATTCTTGCAACCTCTCATAAAAGAGATAAAAAATATTGACAAAGAAGAAATCTAATACCCCAAAAACCAAATTTCATTCCCCGGAAGCCATCAAATTCCCTGCAAAATTTCAATTCATAGTTAACTTGTTCTTTCCTCCGTATTTTTTACCTCTTTTTCCTTGGCTCTGTTGATGTGCTTTTATGCTGAAGTTCTCCATTACCTGGAAATCCAATTCTCCATTATCACTTTATTTACTAAATATTTCCTTTACTTGTGATGCATATATTGTTGGAAATATGAGCAATTTACCGAATAATTTTACTAACGGAAATACTAGATAAAGCATGACTAATATAGCAGAGATAAAACAAGTCATACAATCTGACAGAGAGAAGGTAAATAGCATCTGCATATATGATCTTGAACTGAACACATCTAGAACATACACTAGATCAAGTTGCATATATGAAGTAAAACCTAACATATGCAAGGCAAACACTAGAGCAAAGAACTGTGGCAGGACTTCTAATAGAAAGAGCAAGAACATGTACGGGACTGCAGCAGGAGCAGAAGGACTGGACTTGGGGTCGACATTCTCGCCAGCCATGTCGTTGATGAGGTTGTCGACGTCGGGGAAGTAGTCGTCGGAGTCCGAGGCGCCCATGATGAAGAAGTCAGTAGTCGCGCGGAGCGCTCCCCAAAAACCTTATCACCCTTCTCCCGTACAGGACTCAAAGAGGTGCGATTTCAGAGGGCTACTGTCCTGACCTGTGGTGCACGCCGCAAGCCGGGATGGGGAAAATCGTAGCAGTAGCTCAGTGGTCAGGAACAGAGGCGAGAGGGTTGTGTTGTTCTGGAACGTCTCTCTAAGAGGAGCGACCTCCCTTTTATAGGCGCAGAAGAAGAAGGCAAGAGGCCAGCGACGGGAAATGAAGCAACAGAGGGAGATGAAGCGAACGGACTTCAGCCGAAGAGGCGCGCCGTTTGGATTCAGTGTCCACTACATAAAACGTTTCAACTCCCGCGCGACCTTTCATATACCCGTCATGCGTGGCAAAAATTTAGATATCGGCTCGTTCCCGCAACCCGCGGCGCGACGCGTCGTGATGAGGCGTGGCGAGGCGGGCGGCAGAGGAGGAGCGTGCGTGGATATCCCTCTTGTTCTCATGCGCATACATGCGGGGAAAGAATCTCCCTTATAAAGTGGTCCAACTCCCTCTAAACTAGCAATGTGGGACTAAAATTTAGTTCCACCTCTTTCCTTGCACGAATGGGATGGGTGGGCCTCTAGGATTTACTAGGAATTTCTGAAACTGCTATTGGGCTGGCCCAAAATAGACAAAATTCCAGCAATCCCCCACCAGATCCGAGAGGCACACAAAATTTGCCTTTGGTTCCAAAACACTGTTTTATATACCGGCGCTGCAGTGGAGACTGTTAAGTTGAAATTCCACCTAGAACTCTATGCTACACTAGTAAGCAACTTGAATAGTGTACTGAGCCTTGAACTGCAAGTTTTCTGCGAATCTAGCTTCACACAAAACCTTGACCGATACGTGGCTACCGTGGGTCTTCCTCGTGGGTGGAGCTTATGCGTCACACTCCGAGACCTTTCATGAGTTTACTAGAGAGAACTCTACTCTCATAGATTTCGACGTTTAACAAACTCATATAGGTGCGTTCTTCAAAAGATGTTCTGCAGGACAACATCTTTACTTCAATGAGCCACTTTGAACACATTAATATATACATCAACCTGCCATGCAGATTTAGAAGAGTATTGCATCTTCATGGCGTGGTATTGTTAGTAGTAAGAATATTGTCCTCTAAGTTGACCAACAACTTGTCTTCCACATCTAATTCACGAGATCTCCGATCACATAGACTAGGTTACCACTGTGAACAACTTATATTGTGGGTCTCATACCCATCTCCCTCGATGCATTATCTATCACATTACGTGATAGACCCTTAGTAAAAGGATCTGCCAGATTTTTAGATGTTTGGATATAATCCAATGTAATAACTCCGGAGTTTCTCATTTTTCTAACAGACTTTAACCTTCTCTAAACGTGTCTTTACGACTTCATATTATCCTTTGAGCTACTCACTTTCGTGATCACAATTTGATTGTCGCAGTTCATAAGGATACCCGATACAGGTTTCTCAACAACCGACAAGTCATTCAAGAGCCGACAAAGCCAATCCGCTTCGATGGTAGCTATATCTAGTGCTGTGAGTTCTGCTTCCATAGTTGACCTCGTTAAGATGGTCTGCTTGCAAGACCTCCAAGAAACAACGCCACCTCCATGAGTGAATACATATCCGCTCGTGGCCTTTATCTCATCAGCATCTGAGATCCAGTTCGAGTCACTATACCCTTCAAGCACCTTTCGGTGCCCAGTGTAGTGATGTGACGCCCTCGATTCAATCGTACACTAATCGTACATGCAAATATGTACGATCAAGATCAAGGACTCATGGGAAGATACCACAACACAACTCTAGACACAAATTAAAAATAATACAAGCTCTATATTACAAGCCAGGGGCCTCGAGGGCTCGAATACATACGCTCGATTACATAAGAGTCAGCGGAAGCAACAATATCTGAGTACAGACATGAGTTAGACAAGTTTGTCTTAAGAAGGCTAGCACAAAAGCATCTACGATCGAAAAGGCAAGGCCTCCTGCCTGGGAGCCTCCTAAATACTCCTGATCGTCGGCGGTCTCCACGTAGTAGTAGGCATCAATGGTGGCATCTGGCTCCTGGGCTCCGACATCTGGTTGCATCAACCGGAAAGAAGAAGAAAGGGGGAAAAGGGGGAGCAAAGCAACCATGAGTACTCACCCAAAGTACTCGCAAGCAAGAATCTACACTACATATGCAGCATTATCAAAGGAAGGCTGTATATGTGGACTGGGCTGTAGAATGCCAGAAGAGAAGGGGGAAAGCCTAGCCTATCGAAGACTAGCATCTTCTCGAACCCACCATCTTGCAGCAACAGGAGGGAGTAGAGTAGCATAAAGTAAAGTAGTAGAAGTGTTATCAACCTTGGCCGGAGATCCTTTCTCGACTCCCTGCGAGAAAGGCATCCCAGAGCCATACTATCCAGTTATCATCACAATCCAATTCTCATCACCATCCAGTTCTCATCACAAGTATCAAGTTCTAATTGTATCGATCGGGATACAACTCCAAGTGTCCGTTACCGTAGGACAGGCTATCGATAGATGTTTTCTTCCCTGCAGGGGTGCACCAACTTACCCACCACGCTCGCTTAACTCCATCCGGACACACTTTCCTGGGTCATGCCCGACCTCGGCCAAACAATACGCCGCAACCCGACCTAGGCTTAATAGAGAGGGCAGCACGCCGGACTAAACCTATGCCCCCAGGGGTCATGGGCCATCTCCCAGGGAACTCCTGCACGTTGCGTACGCGGCCGGTGAGCAGACCTAGCTACCTTCCTAAAAAGGAAGGAGCTTACCAGTCCAACCCGGTGCGCGCCGCTCAGTCGCCGACGTCTATTAAGTTTCGGCTGATGTATACGACGCAGAACGCCCATACTATGCCCACGTGATGGTTAGTGCTATCAGGCCAGAGGCCCCTCGGATCAAATATCCAAATCATAGTGGATTAGGAACGCGCGGTAACAAGCAGAGACTCACGAAAGATGTGACCCCATTGCCCCGTCTCGAGGACTTGCGGCAAGGGCTAGGAATGCCCGGCCACGCCTCGTAATTATCTCGCGGGCACCCTTTAGGTCAACCCGACTCCACATCACTCGCAATTAAGCTCGCGCGGGTACCCCTCAGGGTCGACCCGTCTTTCCAGGTAACAGTGGTAAAGTCCAAGTATCCGTGTGTCCAAACATCAAGGGGAAAACCCGAGGAATCACCCCCGATGAATTCCACTAGATGTAATCATCAAGGTGAACGTAAGAGGAATCACCCTCGAGGTTCACACTTGAGGGGTTGCACGACAGAGCCGTATCGGAAGTGGTTAAGGAGGAAATCACCCTTGATGACCACGACCGAATAGCTACTCTACAGAGATCTCATCAGGAGTGATGTATGAGGTTCCACCCTCGGCACTCGATGGTAACTCTGCAGAGTCGAGCAACAAAGGGGCGTGATGTGACGTGAGGTGTCGGGGCCTGGTCTTCGATCCCGTTGATCGGGTCTTCTGATAATCCAGCGAGGCAGTCGGGTCAAGTGGGGGGGTCACTGATGGGTCTCTAACCAACCTATACTAAGCAGTTTAGGATAAGCAGGTAGGTAACAATAGCAGGTTACAAAAGCAGGCTATGCATCAGAATAGGAGCAAACAATAACAGTAGCAAAATCTAATGCAAGCATGAGAGAATGAAATGGGCGATATCGACATGATCAAAAAGGGGGGGCTTTTCTGGTTGCTCTGGCAAGGAGGGGTCGTCGTCGACGTAGTCGATCTCCGGGGCATCATCGACCTCGGGGTCTACCGGAGAGAAGAGGGGGAAGAAACAGTAAATATAAGCAAACAGATGCAACGCTAAGCATGACATGACGATAAGCAGAAGTAGGGTCGACCTAATGTAGTACTACACGTTGCAGACGAAGGGGATAAACATCCGAGGATGAATTCCCGATGTTAGGTGGATTCCGGACAAAGGAAAAGAGGGGGAAAGTTCCAAGTTCAGCATGCTAGTGGCATGTGACAGATGAACGGACCATGTATTCAGATTCGTTGGATTTTTCTAAGCAACTTTCATGTAAAAAACATTTTCATCCGAGTTATAGATTATTTTATATAATTTTTCAAAGATTTAAACAATAGTCTGAAATTATTAAAATTCGAAAAATGGAGTTATTGCATCAGCATGACGTCATCATGATGTCAACAGTCAACATTGACCATTGACTGGTCAAACTAGAAGTGGGGCCCGTCTATCATAGATACATTTTAACTAAACATGTTTAATTAGACTAATATGCAATTGGTTAATTAAAGTTAATTAATTAGGGTTAATTAACAGGATTAATTAATTGATTAATTAAATTATTTTTATAATATTTTTTAAAGGGCGTTGGGCCCACAGGTCATTGGCCGAGCGGGCTACCGGGTGGTGGATGCGGGCACCTGGGCGTGGGCGTCCGCCCAAACACGCACATGCGTGATGGAGGGCGCCGGCGGAGGCCATGGCCGGCTATGCACGCACGTAGAGGCGCACGGCGAGCACCGGCAGGCGCACATGCCACGCATGGGCGGCGGCGCGGGGTGCTTGCGAGGCACGGGCGTGGCCCTAGGCCAGCAGGCAGCAGCAGCCACGGGTCGGGACGGGCACGATGCCTCGATCCCGGGCGTTGGAGCAGTGGAAAAAGCAGCCGAGCAGCGGCAAAAGTAGCAGCCGCGCGCGGCAGCAACAGGCAGCATCGCCGGCGGGGGCGGGCGCACGCACGGGGCGCAGCCCGGCGTAGCCGATGCACGGACAAGCGAGGCCACGGGCGCTTGGGGGCGCGTCAACGGTCGCGACGACCGCTACGAGTGCGCACGGCGACTGCGGCGCCGGTCAGAAGAATGGGCGGCACAGACAACAAGCTAAGCCGGTGAATCAAGGAGAGGGAAGAGGAGGACGGACGACGGCTCACCCCCGTTGCAGGGGAACACCGGTGAGGCTCGGTGGAGCCGCGGTTGAGGAGGAGGTCGAGGACGGCGCGGGTGATGAGGATGAGGCGGCGAGGCAACATCGGGGCGAGGTGGCGTCGGTGAGCCGGCGATGTCGCGCCGTCGGGAAGGCGGAATCCTGATCTGGAACTAGGGGGCGAAGGAGAGGGGCGATGCCGTCCAGCGGCAGCTCGGGTGCAAGGCGTCGGGGGTGGGTGCCGGCGTCAGGGGCGCGAGGCGGCGCGTGATGGGGTCCTCCCCGATCCAGATACAGGCGAGTGGGGGGAGACGAGGGAGAGAGTGGGGTTCGTGGGGATTACGGTTACGGGGTGGACCGAGGGGGGGATGTAGGCTGGGCGATGGTGCGGGCCGGCCTGGTGGCCTTGTTGCCAGTTGGGCCGGTCGGCCCAGTGGGGGGGGGGGCCCTTTTTTTTTCTGTTTCCTCTTTTAAAAAACAGAGATAGAAAATAACTATTTAGGGTAACCAAAATAGCTGAGAAAAATGTGGGACTTAGCCTATTAAATACTTTGCATTTTGAGGCAGTGCCACAAAAAGTTTGGAGGCCAGAGGAATCCATTTGCATCTTTCGTAAATAAGATAGCTCTTTAAAATGCTGAAATTGCATTGTAATAATTGCTACAGTCCATCTTAGCGCTTAGGTGATGTTGTTCTCCTTAACAATTAAATATTATGGAATTTTGGCTAAATGATGGACTATTTTGCAGCAACTTTTGTGCAACTTCAAAATCCACTTGCAAATTGAATTTGATTCCAAAGTGGAATTTCAAATGAGATTTGAATCAAAGGTGATTAAGCACTGTTTAAAAACAATGATTAGCTTAATCACAGAGGGTTACTGTAGCATGACACTGGGGGGGGGGGTGTTACAAATCTCCTCCACTACAAGAAATCTCGTCCCGAGATTTAAGGGGTGGAGTAAGGGGGAAAGACTCGTGAAGGACGAAGCTCAACGCAAGATAGGTACCTGGGGGCTATCTCAGTGAACATGTCATAGAGGATCCTCTCGAGTTTAAATTCAAGAAAGACATCGAGAGTAAGGTAAGGAGGAGCAATAAGAAGCTTCAACCGGGTAGGCAATCGTTCGTTGCCTAAAACAGAGGGTGAAAGAGGTTCGGAGCTATGGGAATAAGTATTGCGTCTGATACCAGAATAGATCGTCTCTCGGAAGGTGGCTTGTGATTTACATACGAAGCCAAGCGCGAGGGACAACTTTGGAAAACAGGGATGTATAGGAGAGTCAGGTTTTGATTGTGGAACTGTGGGTTATGGGCCCACCATGTGAGTTAAAATTAGAAAGGGCGCTGACATCTTGCACTGTCATGATAGTAAGGCGGGTCAGAGGGTAGCCTGTTAGTTATGTTGGCAACAACGTTGGTACCAAGGGCGAGGGACGAAGAGAACCATTTTCCTGCTTGTTGAAACGAGGCAGACCAATAGGCAAAGTTCTCGTCCATTGGTGGTTACCGGAATGTCAACAACAATAATAACAAGGTCTTACTGATAAATTGTACACCGAGGTGTTTACATAAGCAGGGGACTATTACTGCTTAGATCATATAGATCACAAGAAAGGTTAAACAAAACAATGGAAAGGAAAATGTGGTTATTAGTTTAACCAGACCAATGGAAAGGAAAAAGGTGCTTATACAAAAGTATTAGAGTATATGCTTCCCAAGAACAAACAGAGCATGATATACATGACAGGACATCAAGTACTTATCCATTTAGTTAATGGGGCAAGGAGAATCATGATGTTTATGAAGGAAATATGCCCTAGAGGCAATAATAAAGTTATTATTTATTTCCTTATATCATGATAAATGTTTATTATTCATGCTAGAATTGTATTAACCGGAAACATAATACATGTGTGAATACATAGACAAACAGAGTGTCACTAGTATGCCTCTACTTGACTAGCTCGTTAATCAAAGATGGTTATGTTTCCTAACCATGGACAAAAGAGTTGTTATTTGATTAACGAGGTCACATCATTAGTTGAATGATCTGATTGACATGACCCATTCCATTAGCTTAGCACCCGATCGTTTAGTATGTTGCTATTGCTTTCTTCATGACTTATACATGTTCCTATAACTATGAGATTATGCAACTCCCGTTTACCGGAGGAACACTTTGGATACTACCAAACGTCACAACGTAACTGGGTGATTATAAAGGAGTACTACAGGTGTCTCCAATGGTAGATGTTGGGTTGGCGTATTTCGAGATTAGGGTTTTGTCACTCCGATTGTCGGAGAGGTATCTCTGGGCCCTCTTGGTAATACACATCACATAAGCCTTGCAAGCATTATAACTAAGATGTTAGTTGTGAGATGATGTATTATGGAACGAGTAAAGAGACTTGCCAGTAACGAGATTGAACTAGGTATTGGATACCGACGATCGAATCTCGGGCAAGTAACATACCGATGACAAAGGGAACAACGTATGTTGTTATGCGGTCTGACCGATAAAGATCTTCGTAGAATATGTAGGAGCCAATATGGGCATCCAGGTCCCGCTATTGGTTATTGACCGGAGACGTGTCTCGGTCATGTCTACATTGTTCTCGAACCGTAGGGTCCGCACGCTTAAGGTTTCGATGACAGTTATATTATGAGTTTATGAGTTTTGATGTACCGAAGGAGTTCGGAGTCCCGGATGAGATCGGGGACATGACGAGGAGTCTCGAAATGGTCGAGACGTAAAGATCGATATATTGGACGACTATATTCGGACTTCGGAAAGGTTTCGAGTGATTCGGGTATTTTTTAGAGTACCGGAGAGTTACGGGAATTCGCTGGGAGAAGTATTGGGCCTTGATGGGCTTTAGTGGGAAGAGGAGAAAAGGCCTGCTGCGCCCCCCCTCCCCTCTAGTCCGAATTGGACTAGGGAAAAGGGGGCCGGCCACCTTTCCTACTCCTCCACTTCCTTCTCCCTTCCTCCCCTCTTGATGAACTCCTACTAGGACTTGGAGTCCTAGTAGGACTCCCATCCTGGCCGCACCAATGGCCTTGGCCGGCCTCCTCCTCCTCCTCCATCCTTTATATACTGAGGCAAGGGGCACCCCATAGACACACAAGTTGATCCTTGAGATCGTTCCTTAGCCGTGTGCGGTGCCCCCTGCCACCAAATTCCACCTCGATCATACCGTTGTAGTGCTTAGGCGAAGCCCTGCGTCGGTAGTACATCAAGATCGTCACCACACCGTCGTGCTGACGGAACTCTTCCTCGACGCTTTGCTGGATCGGAGCCCGAGGATCGTCATCGAGCTGAACGTGTGCTAAGAACTCGGAGGTGCCGGAGTAACGGTGCTTGGATCGGTCGGATCGGGAAGAAGACGTACGACTACTTCGTCTACGTTGTGTGATCGCTTCCGCAGTCGGTCTGCGTTGGTACGTAGACAACACTCTCCCCTCTCGTTGCTGTGCATCACCATGATCTTGCGTGTGCGTAGGATTTTTTTTGAAATTACTACGTTCCCTAACAGTGGCATCCGAGCCTAGGTTTTATGGTTTGATGTTATTTGCACGAGTAGAACACAAGTGAGTTGTGGGCGATACAAGTCATACTGCCTACCAGGATGTCATACTTTGGTTCGGCGGTATTGTTGGACGAGACGATCCGGACCAACCTTACGCATACTCTTACGCGTACTCTTACGCGAGACCGGTTCCCTCGACGTGCTTTGCACATAGATGGCTTGCGGAAGACTGTCTCTCCAACTTTAGTTGAACCAAGTGTGGCTACGCCCGGTCCTTGAGAAGGTTAAAACGGAGTCTATTTGACAAACTATCGTTGTGGTTTTGATGCGTAGGTGAGATGAGTTCTTACTTAAGCCCGTAGCAGCCACGTAAAACTTGCAACAACAAAGTAGAGGACGTCTAACTTGTTTTTGCAGGGCATGTTGTGATGTGATATGGTCAAGGCATGATGTTGATTTTATTGTATGAGATGATCATGTTTTGTAACCGAGTTATCGGCAACTGGCAGGAGCCATATGGTTGTCGCTTTATTGTATGCAATGCAATCGCGATGTAATGCTTTACTTTATTACTAAGCGGTAGTGATAGTCGTGGAAGCATAAGATTGGCGAGACGACAACGATGCTACGATGGAGATCAAGGTGTCGCGCCGGTGATGATGGTGATCATGACGGTGCTTCGGAGATGGAGATCACAAGCACAAGATGATGATGGCCATATCATATCACTTATATTGATTGCATGTGATGTTTATCCTTTTATGCATCTTATCTTGCTTGGATTGATGGTAGCATTATAAGATGATCTCTCACTAAATTATCAAGAAGTGTTCTCCCTGAGTATGCACCGTTGCCAAAGTTCGTCGTGCCCAGACACCACGTGATGATCGGGTGTGATAAGCTCTACGTCCATCTACAACGGGTGCAAGCCAGTTTTGCACACGCAGAATACTCAGGTTAAACTTGACGAGCCTAGCATATGCAGATATGGCCTCGGAACACAGAGACCGAAAGGTCGAGCGTGAATCATATAGTAGATATGATCAACATGACGATGTTCACCATTGAAAACTACTCCATCTCACGTGATGATCGGTTATGGTTTAGTTGATTTGGATCACGTGATCACTTAGAGGATTAGAGGGATGTCTATCTAAGTGGGAGTTCCTAAGTAATTTGATTAAATTGAACTTAAATTTATCATGAACTTAGTCCTGGTAGTATTTTGCAAATTATGTTGTAGATCAATAGCTCGCGTTGTTGCTTCCCTGTGTTTATTTTGATATGTTCCTAGAGAAAATTGTGTTGAAAGATGTTAGTAGCAATGATGCGGATTGGATCCGTGATCTGAGGTTTATCCTCATTGCTGCACAGAAGAATTATGTCCTTGATGCACCGCTAGGTGACAGACCTATTGCAGGAGCAGATGCAGACGTTATGAACGTTTGGCTAGCTCAATATGATGACTACTTGATAGTTTAGTGCACCATGCTTAATGGCTTAGAATCGGGACTTCAAAGACGTTTTGAACGTCATGGACCATATGAGATGTTCCAGGAGTTGAAGTTAATATTTCAAGCAAATACCCGAGTTGAGAGATATGAAGTCTCCAACAAGTTCTACAGCTAAAAGAAGGAGGAGAATCGCTCAACTAGTGAGCATGTGCTCAGATTGTCTGGGTACTACAATTGCTTGAATCAAGTGGGAGTTAATCTTCCAGATAAGATAGTGATTGACAGAATTCTCTAGTCACCATGAACAAGTTAGTAGAACTTCGTGATGAACTATAGTATGCAAGGGATGACGAAAACGACTCCCGAGTTTTTCATGATGATGAAATCGATGAAGGTAGAAATCAAGAAAAACATCAAGTGTTGATGGTAGACAAGACCACTAGTTTCAAGAAAAGGGCAGAGGGAAGAAGGGGAACTTCAAAAAGAACAGCAAGCGAGTTGCTGCTCAAGTGAAGAAGCCCAAGTCTGGACCTAAGCCTGAGACTGAGTGCTTCTACTGCAAAGGGACTGGTCACTGGAAGCGGAACTACCCCAAGTAATTGGCGGATAAGAAGGATGGCAAAGTGAACATAAGTATATTTGATATACATGTTATTGATGTGTACTTTACTAGTGTTTATAGCAAACCCTCAGTATTTGATACTAGTTCAGTTGCTAAGAGTAGTAACTCGAAACGGGAGTTGCAGAATGAACAGAGACTAGTTAAGGGTGAAGTGACGATGTGTGTTGGAAGTGGTTCCAAGATTGATATGATCATCATCGCACACTCCCTATACTTTCGGGATTAGTGTTGAACCTAAATAAGTGTTATTTGGTGTTTGCGTTGAGCATGAATACGATTTGATCATGTTTATTGTAATACGGTTATTCATTTAAGTAAAAGAATAAATTGTTGTTCTGTTTACATGAATAAAACCTTATATGGTTACACACCCAATGAAAATAGTTAATTGGATCTCGATCTTAATAATACACATATTCATAATATTGAAACCAAAAGATGAGAAGTTAATAATGATAGTGCAACTTATTTGTGGCACTGCCGTTTAGGTCATATTGGTGTAAAGCGCATGAAGAAACTCCATGCTGATGGGATTTTGGAATCACTTGATTATGAATCACTTGATGCTTGCGAACCATGCCTTATGGGCAAGATGACTAAAACGCCGTTCTCCGGAACAATGAAGCAAGCAACAGATTTGTTGGAAATCATACATACTGATGTATGTGGTCCAATGAATATTAAGGCTTACAATAGGTATCATTATTTTCTGACCTTCACAAGATGATTTGAGCAGATATGGGGATATCTACTTGATGAAACATAAGTCTGTAACACTTGAACAGTTCAAAGAATTTCAGAGTGAAGTGGAAAATCATCGTGACAAGAAAATAAAAGTTTCTACGATATGATCGCAGAGGTAAAATATTTGAGTTACGAGTTTGGTCTTCAGTTAAAACAATGTGAAATAGTTTCACTACTCACGCCACCTGGAACACCATAGTGTAATGGTGTGTCCGAACGTCATAACCGTACTTTATTAGATATAGTGCGATCTATGATATCTCTTACCGATCTACCACTATCGTTTTGGGGTTATACATTAGAGACAGCTGCATTCACATTAAATAGGGCACCATCTAAATCCGTTGAGACGACACCGTGTGAACTATGGTTTGGCAAGAAACCTAAGCTGTCGTTTCTTAAAAGTTTGAGGTTGCAATGCTTATGTGAAAAAAATTTCAACCTGATAAGCTCAAACCCAAATCGGAGAAGTGCGTCTTCATAGGATACCCAAAGGAAACAGTTGGGTACACCTTCTATCACAGATCCAAAGGCAAGACATTCGTTGCTTATAATGGATACTTTCTAGAGAAGGAGTTTCTCTCGAAAGAAGTGAGTGGGAGGAAAGTAGAAAACTTGATAAGGTAATTGTACCTTCTCCCTTATTGGAAAATAGTTCATCACAGAAATCTGTTCCTGTGACTACTACACCAATTAGTGAGGAAGCTAATGATGATGATCATGTAACTTCAGATCAAGTTACTACCGAATCTCGTAGGTAAACCAGAGTGAGATCCGCACCAGAGTGGTACGGTAATCCCGTTCTGGAGGTCATGTTACTTGACCATGACGAACCTACGAACTATGAGGAAGCGATGATGAGCCCAGATTCCGCGAAATGGTTTGAGGCCATGAAATCTGAGATATGATCCATGTATGAGAACGAAGTTTGGACTTTGGTTGGCTTGCCCGATGATCGGCAAGCAATTGAGAATAAATGGATCTTCAAGAGGAAGACGGACGCTGATAGTAGTGTTACTATCTACAAAGCTAGAATTGTCGAAAAAGGTTTTCGACAAGTTCAAGGTGTTGACTACGATGAGTTTTTCTCACTCGTATCTATGCTTAAGTCTGTCCGAATCATGTTAGCAATTGCCGCATTTTATGAAATCTGGCAAATGGATAAACAAAACTGCATTCCTTAATGGATTTATTAAAGAAGAGTTGTATGTGATGCAACTAGAAGGTTTTGTCAATCCGAAAGGTGCTAACAAAATGTGCAAGCTCCAGCGATCCATCTGTGGACTGGTGCAAGCATCTCGGAGTTGGAATATACGCTTTGATAAGTTGATCAAAGCATATAGTTTTATACAGACTTGCGGTGAAGCCTGTATTTACGAGAAAGTGAGTGGGAGCACTACGGCATTTCTGATAAGTATATGTGAATGACATATTGTTGATCGGAAATAATGTAGAATCATTCTGTAAAGCATAAAAGGAGTGTTTGAAAGGAGTTTTTCAAAGAAAAACTTCGGTAAAGCTGCTTACATATTGAGCTTCAAGATCTATAGAGATAGATCAAGACGCTTGATAAGTTTTTCAATAAGTACATACCTTGACAAGATTTTGAAGTAGTTCAAAATGGAACAGTCAAATAAAAAGTTTCTTGCCTGTGTTACAAGGTGTGAAGTTGAGTAAAGACTCAAAGCCCGACCACGGCAGAAGATAGAAAGAGAATGAAAGTCATTCCCTATGCCTCATTCATAGGTTCTATAAAGTATGCCATGCTGTGTACCAGATCTATTGTATACCCTGCACTGATTTGGCAAGAGAGTACAATAGTGATCTAGGAGTAGATCACTGGACAGCGGTCAGAATTATCCTTAGTGAAATAAGGATATGTTTCTCGATTATGGACGTGACAAAAAGGTTCGTCGTAAAGGGTTACGTCGATGCAAGTTTTTGACACTGATCCAGAAGAATCTAAAGTCTCAATCTGGATACATATTGAAAGTAGGAGCAATTAGCTAGAGTAGCTCCATGCAGAGCATTATAGACATAGAATTTTGCAAAATACTTACGGATCTGAATGTGACAGACCCGTTGACTAAAATTATCTCACAAGCAAAACATGATCACACCTTAGTACTCTTTGGGTGTTAATCACATAGAGATGTGAACTAGATTACTGACTCTAGTAAACCCTTTGAGTGTTGGTCACATGACGATGTGAACTATGGGTGTTAATCACGTGGTGATGTGAACTATTGCTGCTAAATCACATGGCAATGTGAACTAGATTATTGACTCTAGTGCAAGTGGGAGACTGAAGGAAATATGCCCTAGAGGCAATAATAAAGTTATTATTTATTTCCTTATATCATGATAAATGTTTATTATTCATGCTAGAATTGTATTAACCGGAAACATAATACATGTGTGAATACATAGACAAACAGAGTGTCACTAGTATGCCTCTACTTGACTAGCTCGTTAATCAAAGATGGTTATGTTTCCTAACCATGGACAAAAGAGTTGTTATTTGATTAACGAGGTCACATAATTAGTTGAATGATCTGATTGACATGACCCATTCCATTAGCTTAGCACCCGATCGTTTAGTATGTTGCTATTGCTTTCTTCATGACTTATACATGTTCCTATAACTATGAGATTATGCAACTCCCGTTTACCGGAGGAACACTTTGGGTACTACCAAACGTCACAACGTAACTGGGTGATTATAAAGGAGTACTACAGGTGTCTCCAATGGTAGATGTTGGGTTGGCGTATTTCGAGATTAGGGTTTTGTCATTCCGATTGTCGGAGAGGTATCTCTGGGCCCTCTCGGTAATACACATCACATAAGCCTTGCAAGCATTATAACTAAGATGTTAGTTGTGAGATGATGTATTACGGAACAAGTAAAGAGACTTGCCAGTAACGAGATTGAACTAGGTATTGGATACCGACGATCGAATCTCGGGCAAGTAACATACCGATGACAAAGGGAACAACGTATGTTGTTATGCGGTCTGACCGATAAAGATCTTCGTAGAATATGTAGGAGCCAATATGGGCATCCAGGTCCCGCTATTGGTTATTGACCGGAGACGTGTCTCGGTCATGTCTACATTGTTCTCGAACCGTAGGGTCCGCACGCTTAAGGTTTCGATGACAGTTATATTATGAGTTTATGAGTTTTGATGTACCGAAGGAGTTCGGAGTCCCGGATGAGACCGGGAACATGACGAGGAGTCTCGAAATGGTCGAGACGTAAAGATCGATATATTGGACGACTATATTCGGACTTCGGAAAGGTTTCAAGTGATTCGGGTATTTTTCGGAGTACCGGAGAGTTACGGGAATTCGCTGGGAGAAGTATTGGGCCTTGATGGGCTTTAGTGGGAAGAGGAGAAAAGGCCTGCTGCGCCCCCCCTCCCCTCTAGTCCGAATTGGACTAGGGAAAAGGGGGCCGGCCACCTTTCCTACTCCTCCACTTCCTTCTCCCTTCCTCCCCTCTTGATGGACTCCTACTAGGACTTGGAGTCCTAGTAGGACTCCCATCCTGGCCGCACCAATGGCCTTGGCCGGCCTCCTCCTCCTCCATCTTTTATATACTGAGGCAAGGGGCACCCCATAGACACACAAGTTGATCCTTGAGATCGTTCCTTAGCCGTGTGCGGTGCCCCCTGCCACCAAATTCCACCTCGATCATACCGTTGTAGTGCTTAGGCGAAGCCCTGCGTCGGTAGTACATCAAGATCGTCACCACGCCGTTGTGCTGACGGAACTCTTCCTCGACGCTTTGCTGGATCGGAGCCCGAGGATCGTCATCGAGCTGAACGTGTGCTAAGAACACGGAGGTGCCAGAGTAACGGTGCTTGGATCGGTCGGATCGGGAAGAAGACGTACGACTACTTCCTCTATGTTGTGTGATCGCTTCCGCAGTCGGTCTGCGTTGGTACGTAGACAACACTCTCCCCTCTCGTTGCTGTGCATCACCATGATCTTGCGTGTGCGTAGGAAATTTTTCGAAATTACTACGTTCCCCAACAGTTTACCCATCCAGTGGTGTTTGGATAATTGATCAAGAAACATTTAGCATTGTGCCTCCAATGTTCGTAATGATGTTCGGAGTAACATTGTCATGCTTCGGGATAGCATCGACATGGTCAGTAGGTAAAGGCCAGATTTCAGAAACACAGGGATCCAACAGGAACTGCTAGAACATCTCGTGCAATTCTATCAGGAAAATATGAGGATATGGCCGATGGGTTCAGCAGCAATCCATCGACATGTCAAAAATATGTATTTCCAAAATTTGTATGAACAAGTTTGTGTTGGGGAGAAGACAAGAATGTTGTCGATGATAACATAAATCATCGAGGGGCAAGGATGGTATTTCTCATCACGAATTTAATTAATATCCTGGAAGAGCTCAGAATGTTGATGATGATCATGACATATTTGTCGAGAGGTTTCATGAAGATGTAATCGATCGACGATGACATCAATTCAAAGGAATGATGAAGCGAAAGGTTATGGGAACCATGAGTATGCCACGAACTCGAAAATAAGCTTGCTATTCAAGAGAAAATGATATGACGAGGAAAATCGATGTAGGTTTAGCTCATCGTCAAAAATTGTGCTCTGGGAAGAAGGATCGGGTAGCACAGTTAAAATTTATCACGATAATGATATAGCCGATCAGGCTAGGAATGACTTGAAGGATTAATAAACTCATAAGCAAACGAAGATTATTTAGAGTTACTGAATCGGAGTGCGGAAGTGATTCACTTATCAGTGTTCTCGGTTGATGACAACCCAGAACCTAGGAAAATTGGAATCGGTGAGAAATAACAGTTGATGAAGAACCCATAAGAAGTTATGCAGTTCAGTGATATTCTTGAGATACCAGAGTGTAATACTCGACGGTAGATCAAAGCAAAGGTTGGACTGGTGCAATGATCTGCAGAAGACAAGTACTTCAACTTGTCCAAGAATTGGCATTTAAAAGGAGAACATGGCCAGAACCACGATTGCAAAATGCCAGATCCCAGATATAAGATAAACTTATGCCAAGGGAATACTTAATTGAAGAGAAGCTTTAATGATACGATCTACATCGTGTCCATGGGCATGAACACAAAGTTCAAGGTCGACTCCCACTTCTCCAATGCATAACCTTTCATTCACTTCTCATTTTCGAAGAAGTTGTAGTGCTGAAATTTTATTTGGCGAAGCATCAGAAGAGTATGACTCGTGAAAACTTTCGGGTTCACACAGTCTAGAGAAGGCATAAGTTCAACCCATAGGGACTTCTTAGAAACATATACCCGAAGTTTCAAGAGTAAATATCACCAGCTCGAAAGCAGAGCATGGTTGGCCAAATGAGAGAATAGGATTTACCAAATGGCATTATGTATCAGGGAAAGAACTTCTTGATGTTTCTGTATATGAAGAACACTGTCGGATGATAATTCAACAAAGGATCTAACAGTTCATAATGGGGCTGATGTGAGTATCGGTACTCCATCAACAGGAGAAGGAATGCCAAAGCATCAATTTATTGAATTAACTGAATGACTCGAGGTTAATTACAAAGGAACTACGAGTTCCAAATCAGAAGATCAGAAGCAAACGCTTTGATCATAATAGTAGTAAGTTGAATAGAATTAGATGGGCAATCAATCAAGGTTTGATTTGCCGAGAACCAGCACATATCCGAATGACGTCTGAATCGGAAGGATAAATTCTAGGGAACAACTGATGATTGTGTGCATTCACACACATGTTGAATCAAAAGGATCAGAATGACAATCACAAAAGGTTTTAAAGTAAATTGCTAGACAAATGGAATTAACCGGAATGCAGTAAGCAAGAATTCCAAAAACAACAAGTTGTTGAGGATTTTGGAAAGATCAAATAGTATTTTGAAGACACATAAACAACAGGGGAGAAACCAATCCTCGGTGTGGGTGAGGATTAATTTGTAGGCATATTCAGGTGACAAGGAACTGCAAGGCAGTAGGCACAAAGTATTCTCGGAACGATAGGGAGAATTTCCGGGTATCTTGTAGTAACAAGAGCAACTGGGGACGAATGTAAGAATGGCAAGTGTATGTAGTTTTTTGACAGAAAGACTGTAAGGAACCCCCTATAGTATAATTGGTGCAACAAACCCAAATTGCAAGTGCCATGCCTTGAACCTGGGTGGGTGGGTGGGAAGGCATCAGCCCCTTCCGACCACTAAGCTATGCCTTAGTCTGTGGCAAGTGTATGTAGTTATCCATAGGGGTATTTCGATGGTAGGGAAATGCAACGGCGAAGGGCACAAGGGTCTCGGGAAAACATCGAAGAGTATCTTCGGAATCTGCTGGAGCACCAAGCGACCATCTAGAATGAGGGGCTCTCCGGGAGGAAGTAGTTACGAGAACCTAAGGTTAGAGTTAGTAAAATCTTTAACCCAAATAGAGGAGAGATCAGAGTCCCAGAGTATAGACGAGGAGTAAAAGATCCTAATACCACCCAATAGCGACGTGGGCCCGTAAGCTACACAACCAAGTTAGTAAAACAGTTTTGGATGACTAGACTCAACTTCGGCCAAGGAGTTGGAAAGGGGGATCCTACAGGCAGTTGGCTTTGATACCCACTTGTGACGCCCTCGATTCAATCGTACACTAATCATACATGCAAATGTGTACGATCAAGATCAAGGACTCACGGGAAGATACCACAACACAACTCTAGACACAAATTAAAAAAAAAATACAAGCTCTATATTACAAGCCAGGGGCCTCGAGGGCTCGAATACATAAGCTCGATTATACAAGAGTCAGCGGAAGCAACAATATCTGAGTACAGACATGAGTTAGACAAGTTTGTCTTAAGAAGGCTAGCACAAAAGCATCTACGATCGAAAAGGCAAGGCCTCCTGCCTGGGAGCCTCCTAACTACTCCTGATTGTCGGCGGTCTCCACGTAGTAGTAGGCATTGACGGTGGCATCTGGCTCCTGGGCTCCGACATCTGGTTGCATCAACCGGAAAGAAGAAGAAAGGGGGAAAAGGGGGAGCAAAGCAACCGTGAGTACTCATCCAAAGTACTCGCAAGCAAGAATCTACACTACATATGCAACATTATCAAAAGAAGGCTGTATATGTGCACTGGGCTGTAGAATGGCAGAAGAGAAGGGGGAAAGCCTAGCCTATCGAAGACTAGCATCTTCTCGAACCCACCATCTTGCAGCAACAGGAGGGAGTAGAGTAGCATAAAGTAAAGTAGTAGAAGTGTTATCAACCTCGGCCGGAGATCCTTTCTCGACTCCCTGTGAGAAAGGCATCCCAGAGCCATACTATCCAGTTATCATCACAATCCAATTCTCATCACCATCCAGTTCTCATCACAAGTATCAAGTTCTAGTTGTATCGATTGGGATACAACTCCAAGTGTCCGTTACCGTAGGACAGGCTATCGATAGATGTTTTCTTCCCTGCAGGGGTGCACCAACTTACCCACCACGCTCGCTTAACTCCATCCGGACACACTTTCCTGGGTCATGCCTGGCCTCGGCCAAACAATACGCCGCAACCCGACCTAGGCTTAATAGAGAGGCCAGCACGCCGGACTAAACCTATGCCCCCAGCGGTCATGGGCCATCTCCCCGGGAACTCCTGCATGTTGCGTACGCGGCCGGTGAGCAGACCTAGCTACCTCCCTAAAAAGGAAGGAGCCTACCAGTCCAACCCGGCGCGCGCCGCTCAGTCGCCGACGTCTATTAAGCTTCGGCTGATGTATACGACGCAGAACGCCCATACTATGCCCACGTGATGGTTAGTGCTATCAGGCCAGAGGCCCCTCGGATCAAATATCCAAATCATAGTGGATTAGGAACGCGCGGTAACAAGCAGAGACTCACGAAAGATGTAACCCCGTTGCCCCGTCTCGAGGACTTGCGGCAAGGGCTAGGAATGCCCGGCCACGCCTCGTAATTATCTCGCGGGCACCCTCTAGGTCAACCCGACTCCACATCACTTGCAATTAAGCTCGCGCGGGTACCCCTCAGGGTCGACCCGTCTTTCTAGGTAACAGTGGTAAAGTCCAAGTATCCGTGTGTCCAAACATCAAGGGGAAAACCCGAGGAATCACCCTCGATGAATTCCACTAGATGTAATCATCAAGGTGAACGTAAGAGGAATCACCCTCGAGGTTCACACTTGAGGGGTTGCACGACAGAGCCGTATCGGAAGTGGTTAAGGAGGAAATCACCCTCGATGACCACGACCGAATAGCTACTCTACAGAGATCTCATCAGGAGTGATGTATGAGGTTCCACCCTCGGCACTCGATGGTAACTCTGCGGGGTCGAGCAACAAAGGGGCGTGATGTGACGTGAGGTGTCGGGGCCTGGTCTTCGATCCTGTTGATCGGGTCTTCTGATAATCTAGCGAGGCAGTCGGGTCAAGTGGGGGGGTCACTGATGGGTCTCTAACCAACCTATACTAAGCAGTTTAGGATAAGCAGGTAGGTAACAATAGCAGGTTACAAAAGCAGGCTATGCATCAGAATAGGAGCAAACAAAAACAGTAGCAAAATCTAATGCAAGCATGAGAGAATGGAATGGGCGATATCGAGATGATCAAAAAGGGGGGGCTTGCCTGGTTGCTCTGGCAAGGAGGGGTCGTCGTCGACGTAGTCGACCACCGGGGCATCATCGGCCTCGGGGTCTACCGGAGAGAAGAGGGGGAAGAAACAGTAAATATAAGCAAACAGATGCAACGCTAAGCATGACATGACGATAAGAAGAACTAGGATCGACCTAACGTAGTACTACACGTTGCAGACGGAGGGGATAAACATCTGAGGATGAATTCCCGACGTTAGGTGGATTTCGGGCAAAGAAAAAGAGGGGGAAAGTTCCAAGTTCAGCATGCTAGGGGCATGTGACAGATGAACGGACCACGTATTCGGATTCATTGGATTTTTCTAAGCAACTTTCATGTAGAAAACATTTTCATCCGAGTTATAGATTATTTTATATAATTTTTCAAAGATTTAAACAATATTCTGAAATTATTAAAATTTGAAAAATGGAGTTATTGCATCAGCATGATGTCATCATCATGTCAGCAGTCAAACATTGACCATTGACTAGTCAAACTAGAAGTGGGGCCCATCTATCATAGATACATTTTAACTAAACAGGTTTAATTAGACTAATATGCAATTGGTTAATTAAAGTTAATTAATTAGGGTTAATTAACATGATTAATTAAATTATTTTTATAATATTTTTTTGAAGGGCGTTGGTCCCACAAGTCATTGGCCCAGCGGGCTACCGGGTGGTGGATGTGGGCACCTGGGCATGGGCGTCCGCCCAAACATGCACAGGCGTGATGGAGGGCGCCGGCGGAGGCCATGGTCGGCTATGCACGCAAGCAGAGGCGCACGGCGAGCGCCGGCAGGAGCACAGGCCACGGACGGGCGGCGGCGTGGGGTGCTTGCGAGGCATGGGCGTGGCCCTAGGCCAGCAGGCAGCAGCAGCCACGGGCCAGGACGGGCGCGATGCCTCGATCCCGGGCGTTGGATCTGCGGAAAAAGCAGCAGAGCAGCGGCAAAAGTAGCAGCCGCGTGTGGCAGCAACATGCAACATCGCCGGCGGGGGTGGGCGCACGCACGGGACGCAGCCCGGCGTAGCCGATGCACGGACAAGCGTGGCCACGGGCGCGTGGGGGCGCGTCAACGGTCGCGACGACCGCAACGAGTGCGCACGGCGACTGTGGCGCCGGTCAGAAGAACGGGAGGCACAGACGACAAGCTATGCCGGTGAATCGAGGAGATGGAAGAGGAGGACGGACGGCGGCTCACCCCCGTTGCAGGGGAACACCGGCGAGGCTCGGTGGAGCCGCGGTTGAGGAGGAGGTCGAGGACGGCGCGGGTGATGAGGACGAGGCGGCGAGGCAACTCGGGGCGAGGTGGCGTCGGTGAGCCGGTGACGTCGCGCCGTCGGGAAGGCGGAGTCCTGATCTGGAACTAGGGGGCGAAGGAGAGGGGCGATGCCGTCCAGCGGCAGCGCGGGTGCAAGGCGTCGGGGGCGGGTGCCGGCGTCAGGGGCGCGAGGTGGCGCGGGATAGGGTCCTCCCTGATCCAGATACAGGCGAGTGGGGGGGGGGGAGACGAGGGAGAGAGTGGGGTTCGTGGGGGGGGGTTGGGATTAGGGTTGCGGGGTGGACCGAGGGGAGGATGTAGGCTGGGCGACGGTGCGGGCCGGCCTGGTGGCCTAGTTGCCAGTTGGGCCGGTCGGCCCAGTGGGGGGGGGGGGGGTTGGCCCTCTCTCTTTTTTTTCTGTTTCCTCTTCTAAAAAACAGAGATAGAAAATAACTATTTAGGGTAACCAAAAGAGCTGAGAAAAATGTGGGACTTAGCCTATTAAGTAGTTTGCATTTTTAGGCAGTGCCACAAAATGTTTGGAGGCTAGAGGAATCCATTTGCATTTTTCATAAATAAGATAGCACTATAAAATGCTGAAATTGCATTGTAATAATTGCTACAGTCCATCTTAGCGCTTAGGTGATGTTGTTCTCCTTAACAATTAAATGTTATGAAATTTTGGCTAAATGATGGACTATTTTGCAGCAACTTTTGTGCAACTTCGAAATTCACTTGCAAATTGAATTTGATTCCAAAGTGGAATTTCAAATGAGATTTGAATCAAAGGTGATTAAGCACTGTTTAAAAACAATGATTAGCTTAATCACAGAGGGTTACTGTAGCATGACACTGGGGGGGTGTTACAAGTGAATTCCATAATTCGCAGTTCCTTTCAAATAACGCAAAACTCTCTCTAGAGCTTTCCAATGCACATCTCTTGGTTTTGAGACAAACTGACTCAGTTTGCTAATAGCATAAGAGATGTCAGGTCTTGTAGCACTAGTTAAGTACATAAGTGAGCCAATAATCTGAGAATATTTCAATTGATCTCTAGCAATTCTTCAATTCTTTCGAAGCAACACACTAGCATCATATGGTGTTGAAGAGGGCTTGCAGTCACTATAGCCAAAGCGACTCAAGATCTTTTCTACATAGTGAGATTGAAGCAATGTAATAATCCCACCATCATCGTCTCTCAACAACTTGATATTCAGAATGACATCAGCCACTCCTAAACCCTTCATCTTAAAACAATGAGATAGGAAATCCTTGACCTCCTTAATAACATTCAGATTTGTTCCCAAAATCAGTATGCCATCAACATACAAGCAAAGGATAACTCCCTCACCACCACCATGGCGATAGTACACACATTGACCAGCTTCATTTACAACAAAGCCTACAACTATTAAAGTTCTTTCAAACTTCTCATGCCACTACTTGGGTGCTTGCTTAAGTCCATACAAAGAGTTCAGCAACTTGCACACTTTTCCTTCCCGACCATCTCCTACAAACCCATCTAGTTGTTCCATGGAAATTTCCTCATCCAATTCTCCATTTAGGAAAGCAGTCTTAACATCCATTTAATGAACGTGAAGACCATGTGAGGCCGCTAGAGAAAGTAGTACTCGAATAGTGGTCAGTCGAGCCACAGGTGAGTAAGTATCAAAGAAGTCTTCACCTTCCTTTTGGGTATAACCCTTGGCCACGAGACGTGCCTTGTATTTCTCAATAGTACCATCAGGCCTAAGTTTCTTCTTGAATACACATTTGCACCCTATAGGTTTGCACCCATAAGGCGATCAGTTATCTCCCAAGTTTCATTTGCCAAGATGGAATCCATCTCGTTACGAACCGCTTCCTTCCAGTAGTCAGCATCCTCCGATGCATAGGCCTCTGAAATAGAACTAGGAGTGTCATCTATGAGATACACAAGAAAATCATTACCAAAAGACTTTACAGCCCTCTGTCTCTTGCTCATAGTAGGAACTTCATTGTTCTCCTCCATAGGATTTTTCAAAGTGTTCCACCGAAATGGCAGGTTCAGTAATTGCAACTGGTTCCTGATTCGATGAACTAGGCATCTCCTGATTAGATGAGGTAGCCATATCCTTCATGGGAAAGATGTCTTCAAAGAAAGTCACATCATTCGACTCCATGATCGTTCCGACATGCATGTCAGGTACCTCAGATTTTACAACCAAGAATCTATAACCAATGCTATGAAAAGCATATCCCAAGAAAACACAATCCATAATCTTTGGTCCAAGCTTCCGCTTCTTTGGAATTGGCACATTGACTTTCGCCAAACAACCCCAGGTTCGTAGATAAGAGAGCTTTAACCTTTTCTTCTCCCATTCCTCGAATGGAGTTATCTCTTTATTTTTGTGGGAACTCAGTTTAGGACATGACATGCATTCAATATCGCCTCCCCCACCATGCCTTGGAGAGACCCGATGTGTCTAACATGGCGTTAACCAAATCAGTTAGAGTACGGTTCTTTCTTTCGGCTACCCCATTTGACTGAGGTGGATAGGGAGGCGTCCTCTCATGGATTATATCATGTTCCGCACAAAAGGAATCAAATTCATTCGAGAAATACTCTCCACCACGATCGTACCTAAGCCTTTTGATATTTCGATCAAGTTGGTTTTCCGCTTCAGATTTATAGACCTTGAAATAGTTCAAAGCCTCATCGTTATATTCCAGAAGATACACATGGCAGTATCTAGTGGAGTCATCAATTAATGTGATAAATTACTTCTTCCCACCTTTTGTCAAAACACCATTCATTTCACATAGATCTGAATGTATGAGCTCTAGTGGTGGAAGATTTCTCATTTCCGCAGTCACATGAGACTTACGAGGTTGCTTAGCTGGCACACACACTTGACACTTAGACCCCTTGGCAGTGGTGAAACTAGGGATTAAGTTCAACTTTGCTAGTCGCGAGATGCAACCAAAGTTAACATGACAAAGACGTGAATGCCACACATTTGATTCACTATTGTTGCAAACATGATTAAAAACTTTATTACAAACGTCTGATAAGGATAAATGAAACATACCTCCTGACTCATAACCTTTACCAACAAAGGTTCCATACTTGGATATTACAAATTTATTCAACTCAAAGACAAGCTTATAGCCATCTCTACATAGAAGAGATCCGCTAACAAGATTTTTATTGACGGAGGGGACATAATGCATATTCTTTAGCCGCACGATCTTCCCCGAAGTAAACTTCAGATCGACTGTGCCAACACCATGAACAGAAGCACTTGAACCGTTGCCCATCAGCACGGTTGAAGTCCCTGTGGTCCAACATCCTTCATGTCAGTGTCTCCAATGACAACATTAGCGGTCTTGCCGCCTTTTCCAGGATGACGCTTGTCATAGCGATTAGGGCAACTAGGAGCCCAATGATCAGGTTCTTCATAGACATGACAAACACCTTTCTTCTTGTCATTCTTCCTTTTGAAGTTCGTGTGCTGTACAGCCTTGTTCTTCCCATCAAACTTTCCTTTACCATCAAACTTTCCCTTATTCTTGAACTTGTGGGGCTAGAAGTTTTCCTTCTGTACCAGATTGGCACTAGAACCTCCCTTAATTCGAGCACGGTTATCCTTTGCTCTCGCCTTTTCTTCCACATCAAGAGTACCAATGAGATCCAGAACGGAAAACTCCTGTCTCTTATGCTTCAGTAAAGTAGCAAAGTTCCTCCACGTGGGAGGAAGCTTAGTGATAATTCCCCCGGTAACGAACTTGTCCGGTAGCATACACTTGAAGTGCTCAAGTTCTCTAGCAAATGACTGTATCTCATGAGCTTGCTCAACCACGGAGCACGCTTCAGTCATCCTGTAATCATAGAATTGCTCCATGTTGTACAACTCAGTGCCAGTATTTGAGACCCCAAACTTGGCCTTGAGTGGGTCCCACATATCTTTTCCATTATCAATTGACGCATAAGGATCAACTATGTTCTCACCAAGAACACTCAAGAGAGCAGCCTTAAACAGGGTATCCATTTTCTGAAATGCTTATTCCTATTGAGCATCATATTCTCCTTCAGGCTTGCCAAGGGTGGCGTCATAGCAACTCATGGTTTGAAACCATAAGACTGCTCTCACACGCCACCTCTTATAGTGGATACGCTCAAACATAAGAGGTCTCATGAAAGCAGCAAAACCACTCGGGGTAAATTGCCTATAATAAGGTTTTTGGATTGTTGGAAATATGAGCAATTTACCGAATAATTTTACTAACGGAAATACTAGATAAAGCATGACTAATATAGCAGAGATAAAGCACGTCATACAATTTGACAGAGAGAAGGTAAATAGCATCTGCATGTATGAACTTGAACTGAACACATCTAGAACAGACACTAGATCAAGTTGCATATATGAAGTAGAACCTAACATATATAAGGCAGACACTAGAGCAAAGAACTGTGGCAGGACTTCTAATAAAAAGAGCAAAAACACGTACGAGACTGCAGCAGGAGTAGAAGCACTGGACTTGGGGTCGACATCCTTGCCAGCCATGTCGTTGATGAAGTTGTCGATGTTGGGGAAGAAGTCTCCTTTTCATCTCTAAAAATGAATAAATCAATCGCCTTTAAACAAGGGAAATACCCTTTGGTTCCTAGGTACAAATTCGATAATTTAAAAAAAGTCAAAAAAGTTTGGAAGTCTTTTTACATTAAACTTGACTTTCTTTTGCACTAGCATATAAGTTTTCACTAATAGAAAACTAGCGTTGACTTCAGGGTAAAAAGAACAAAAAATATTTGCTTATAGGTCACTATTCACACTATTTTGACCGAATTTTTTCTCTCTTTTGAGAAGAAGTCAACGAGATTTTTTCTTTTTATGGAATTTTTTTCACCAGTACACGGAAAGGTCAAGTTTATTTCAGAAATATTTTCTGAATTTGTTGACTTTTTATTTAATAACTAAATAATTTTTCCATGTAGGGTGTATATACAACCATAGAAGAAAAGTTCCCCTCGCTTTAAACAAACCATTTTGTCAAATTTCTTTTTCTGTATAGTCTTTGAAACAAAAACTATGGTCACCAACTTAGTAATCTTAAAGTACCTACATAAATCTAGTCGAGCATGGCATTTTAACTATAAACCTAATGCCGTTATTTTTCTAAAGATGTCAACATCATTATGTCGCCAAAAAATATAGTTTAATTTTTTCTATCTTCTAAAGTTTCGAATGAGAAATTAATTTTTATATGCACAAATTCATTTATAGGTTCAGTAATATATCAAATACTTTGTTTATCGTTACCTCGTGAAATAACTACAAGCACCTACTCCCTCCGTTCGGAATTACTTGTCGTAGAAATGGATGTATCTAGATGTATTTTAGTTCTAGATACATCCATTTTTGAGACAAGTAATTCTGAACGGAGAGAGTAGCTTTTAGGACGAATTCAAGTAAATAGAATGCCTGACAGATAATGCAAATGAATTGAACTAAGTAGTACTTATAACATCCATCATCCACTAAATATATTACATTCTGGTTTCACCCCACTTGACAGATACTACATCACTCCCTCTGGATTGGATTCACTAAACATTTCGGCGGCACACCAATATTTACATCCATCGTCAGCACCATGTGGGAGATGTATTCCGGGATCTTCTTCAACCCATCCTGTGTTCATTCATTTATGAGTATATTATTCATTTTCCAAATGAAACCTGAATTATGAATCTATGTCATACCTGACTGCATCCATGTGCCAGACCAGATCCCATGTAATTCATAATGCAGTGTATCAGGTAGAATGAACTGTCGAATCTGCCAGAAAAGGTTCTCAAAGTTATTAACACCTAAAAAACGTTCACATATTCAAATGCAAAATCAGGTAGTACCTATTGCTGTCCTTCTCAAGGAAGGTGTGATAAATGAATCCGAATCAGAATTGTTCTTTACCTCTGTTACCACTGCCATAACACGCTGCTTTATTGCTGCCACACTCTTCTAATGGGCAAGATTCCTTAGCAAGATCTATCGGGTTATTACTACTCAAGCCATCACCAATTATCAAATCTCTCTTCTCTGTTTCCTATGCAGTTCTATCATGCGCTACCATGTCCCGATGAATTTTTCAGCAAATTACTTACGGAAAAAGAAAAACAAGACCAACCTGAACTAGACTAGTCTGTTAGCATTTTCTTTATATAGAAGAAAACTCCGTGAGCATGGAGTGCTCGAGCCGAGATTCGAACCCTGGTGGGCTAGCTGGGACCCCCGCGCCTTGTCAACTGAGCTACGCTTCATTCTCAAGTTACTTATGAAACAAAACTAAGTTTCTAATCATATCTAAGGCCTGTTAGGAGTCTCATCACTCCAGAACTCCACTCCCGGAGCAGGGATAGCTTCAGCTGAAAATAAAGGAGCGGGGAAACACCCACTCTGCAGATCCTCGTATTTCTTAAAGTCGGCGGACTGCCGAACAAGGCCCTAATCTCGAACTGAACAAGATAGGAATTACTTACCTTAGATGTAGTCAGATCCGCCGTTCCATCCACCAACTTGAGTCTTCCTCCTCTTCACAGAGTGGTTGGTTGCTCGATTTTGGAAGAGGGCTCTGTTGGGGATAATTGATGGACTGAATGGGGCTGTAGCTTTTACGAAAGAAAATCATATACGCCTGGGTCGTATGCATAGTTTTAAATAGCGCACTAAGCATCTTAGCAGCGGACCTCTTTCAAATGCTATAGCATGCTATAGCGGAGCTATAGCGCGCTATTTAAAATGTTTGTTTATTTGTTTGGACCAAAGTCTCTTAGCGCAAGACCTTTTGTAAACACTATAACGTACTATAACGGAGCCATAGCGGGCTATTTAAAACAGTGGTCGTATGCACTATTTTAGAGACCCACTTCTACGTGCGACAACTGGCAAATACGAATCTCAAAGCTACAACCCTTCTTCTCATCGTTTTCCTTTGCCAAATCTCAATTTCTGTAGCCCCAAACTCTACAGCCACCGGCGTGATACGCCGGACTGCATGGCGACACTTGCCGCCGAGGCGCTCCTCGATGCCAACGTCACCGGCAATGGCTATGCTCGCCGTCGATGCGCTCCTCGAAGCCATCCTCGCTGGTAATGGCGACGCTGGTCGACGCCAAGCTCGCCAGCGACGGTCGCCGCCGATGCGCTCCTCGAAGCCATCCTCGCCGTGTAACGGAGACGCTCGTCGACGCCCAGCTCGCGTCCCATCCAACCACGGATATGTTCCTTAACGCCTGTGGTAACTCCCTTTCCCGTGGTACTCCATCCTCGTCAGAAGCAACAACCATGTTCGTCGGCGACCCAGCTCGGGCACCACCCTGTTTGTCCCCGTTGGTGTGGAGGAGCTAGCTGTGGGCAGAGAGGCTGCTGACTGCTGCGTATGTTTCTTGATTCGGAGCTGCGCCATCGCCGGCGAGACGTAAAGAGATGGGGATGTTTTTCTGAACGTGGGAATGAGAGTGTGCTGCAAGTTCGAAACGATGGTTCTTGTTTTGAGATTCGGTATGACAGGTGTCAGATGTAGAACTGGGTCTCCAGTGTAGGCACATACGACCTGGTCATATAGGATTTTTTTCCAGCTTTTACCCAGACCATGCCACTGACGCTCCAATTAAATGATCACCAGCCAACCACGTGAATTTACTCTCCTTCCATTTTTTTTACTGTTACAAAACTAACCACTACAAATTATCCTTTACTAATGATTGTGTGATTAGATTAGATGTTAACACTCGCTCTGTACAAATAGTTTTGTTGTAACTAGGCTAAATGATTCAGAAATCTTTAAATAATTTCAATCGATCATGTGACCAGGCCATCCCCTACAGCCCGTAAATGCCCTGTCGGATGGCCTGGTCACTGGCCGATCAAAAAAGGGACCAAGGCGGACACCGCATAGAGGCCCTATATATCTGGTCTGATCAGCACCCCTCATATCCGGCCTCAATCTGGGAGATATGGAATGGCCTGGGTGTCTGCCATGTCAGACTAGACAACCTAACCCCACTTTAAATTGCATCAAATCCCCACCCACCTTGCCGATTCGGCTTGTTCCTCTCGTCTCTTCTCCCTTATCCGTGCCGCCCGCCCTAGCTCCGCCCCAACCTTGCTCCGCCACTGTACTGAGCCTGTAGCGTCGCCAGCACCGCCACAACACTCCCCCTCCATTCTCACCGCCACAGACACTGTCGCCGACTCGGATGCCGCCATGGTACTCTCTGGCTACTCTCACACTGCACCTTGCCCTCCATGTGTTTTACATATTGTCCGGCCATTTTTTGTGATTGTTTTGTAGGAAAAATGACGGATTCAGATGGTTCATCGGGCGAGGAGTATGGACCCACAGAGCTTGATGAATTAATTCAAAAGGAGTTCCTCCATTTCTCGGGTTCGGACGAAGAAGCCGAGATGATGATGATGAGCATCCAACAAGAAATAGACCGGGAGGTTGAGCACATTCTTAATTTCAGGGCTCGGTCAAAGGAAGAAGAGTTCTGAATCGGTATAGGGTCCCTGTAGTACGGTTACTCTACAAGGACTACTTTGCTTCTGAACCAGCTTTCCCTCATGAATAGTTTCGTCGATGATTCCGTATGTGCAAACCATTGTTCTTGTACGTGGTGGAGGGAGTGGAGGAAGACGATAGCTACTTCAAAATCACCAGAGATTGTTGCGCACAACTCTCATTCTCTTCTAAGCAGAAATGAACAGCTGCTATGAGGATGCTTGCACTTGGTACCACTGTCGATGCTACCGGTGAGATGGTCTAGATGGGGGAAAGAACATTCTTAAATACCAATGTAAAGATTGCACAACCATGGTAGAGGTGTTTGAAGTAGAGTATCCGAGAGAACCAAATGTGTAGGATACATAAATGTTGTTCACTATTGGAGAGGCAAGAGGATTTTTAGGTATGTAGGTCAATTGATTGCATGCATTGAAAATGATGAACTACCCCAAAGGTTTGCATATGATGTACCATGGTCACACCAAAAAGGGCACCATCATACTAGAAGTAGCGTCATCTCATGACTTGTGGATTTGGCAAGCTTTCTGAGGAATGCTTGGTTCTCACAATGACATCATTGTGCATCAGCGATCTCCCATGTTCAGGAGACTTTGTAATGAGGAATCACCACTGTCAACCACTGCGACTACAACATAGTGTATTACCTTGCCGATGATATCTATCCTTAGTGGGCGGCATTTTTGAATTCATAACTGATCCCAAGCCAACAGACAATGCCACTTTGCAGCAATGTAAGAAGCAGCTAGGAAGGATGTGGAGAGTGCTTCGGAGTGTTCCAAGCTCATTGGTGAATTGTTCATGTAGCTGCAATATGTAGGAATCGGAGATTTTGTGGCAGCTGATGACATGTTTTCTCATTTTGCATAATATGATTGTCGAGGACGAGGTGACTGGGCAGCAAGTGTCCATGATTTTGAAAAGTCTGCAGAACAAGTCCACATCCTAGAATAATAATAAGATGCAGATCAACTTATCAATTTTTTGCAGATGCATCAGAATCTTCAAGATCATCAGGTGCATGCAGAACTACTGGTCAGTGAGCTTGTGGAGTATATGTGGACCCACAATGAAAACGGAAGAGCTAATGTTTGAATTGTGCACTTAAAATAAATTTTATGTCCGAACTATGTATTTTCACTACCAACAAATGTTATTTATGTATGACAATCATGTGTATGATGGACGTGCATGGATTTCCATGAATTTGATGGTTTAGATTTGAGGATTCCGACTTCCTGGCAAGCCATATGAGGGGTTGTCTAGGATAGCATACGGGGTCATCCGTAGACGTATAGGGGGTCCGAATTTGCCAAATCCAGATGCAGACGCTCTAATTGATGCCTTGGTGATTCATGTGGATTAAAGGCATCTTTAGGCGTTGTTCGGTAGAGGGGGGTTTCCACCCCCAATGGGGGTGGGCATTTCAGGGGATTTGGTGAATCCCTCTTACAAGCTGTATATGTTTTTTGTAAATGTCCACAATGAACAAATTCGCAAATCCATTATGACATGGGAAATTTACATACTGACATGGCCCATGGCAAAAACTTAAAATCTTCATTTTCACATTTAAAACTATGGATCTTGTGTATGTAGTTTTTTGTTTTTACCATGGCAAATTCATCAAGTATTCCATGGCAAAAAAATATAAAACTAAGGAAACTTTATTGTTTGCACCATGCAAGCATTTTGAAACGACAACTTATGCTGTGTTTTACCATGGAAACTCAACCATACTCTTGCCATGTCAATTTACGTGGTGTTTTCACCATGGAATATTAAGATGTGTTTTCACGCCAAGTTTGGAGTTTTTTGACACTCCATTTAACACTTTCCGTGGCAACTTTAAGATCTGTTGCTGATTTTTCGTCCATTTTGCATCATGTTTTTATGTTGATATTTATTGCATTATGGACTGTCATTACACTTTATGATACCATTCTTATGCCTTTTCTATCTTATTTTGCAAGATTCGCATGAAGAGGGAGAATGCCAGCAGCTGGAATTCTGGACCGGAAATGAGCAAATCTGAGATCCCTATTCTGCACAACTCCAAATGTCCTAAAACTTTACGGAGAATTATTTTGGAATTTATAAAAAATATTGGGCGAAGAAATACTAGGAGGGGCCCCACCAGGTGGCCACAAGCCTGGGGGCGCGCCCTACCCCCCAGGGCACGCCCCCTGAGCTTGTGGGCCCCCCTGGTCGGCCTCCGGTGCCCATCTTCTGCTATATGAGGGGGTTTGACCTAGAAAATAAATAAATAAGGAGAAGGCTTTCAGGACGAAGCGCCGCTTGAGGCGAAACCTGGGCAGAAGCAGTCTAGAGCTCCGACGGAGCGATTCTGCCGGGGAAACTTCCCTTCCGAAGGGGAAATCGAAGCCATCGTCATCACCAACGATCCTCTCATCGTGGGACGACCAATCTTCATCAACATCTTCACCAGCACCATCTCATCTCAAACCTCAGTTCATTTATTGTATTCAATCTTTGTCTCAAAACCTCAGATTGGTACCTGTGGGTTGCTAGTAGTGTTGATTACTCCTTGTAGTTGATGCTAGTTGGTTTATTTGGTGGAAGATCATATGTTCAGATCCTTAATGATATTCAATACCCCTCTGATCTTGAACATGAACATGCTTTGTGAGTAGTTACTTTTGTTCCCGAGGACATGGGAGAAGTCTTGCTATAAGTAATCATGTGAATTTGGTATTCGTTTGATATTTTGATGAGATGTATGTTGTCTTTCCTCTAGTGGTGTTATGTGAACGTCGACTACATGACACTTCATCTTGATTTGGTCCTAGGGGGAGGCATTGGGGAGTAGCAAGTAGATGATGGGTTGCTAGAGTGATAGAATCTTAAACCCTAGTTTATGTGTTGCTTCATAAGGGGTTGTGTTTGGATCCACATGTTTAATGCTATGGTTAGATTTATCTTAATTCTTCTTTCATAGTTGCTGATACTTGCGAGAGGGGTTAATCATAAGTGGGAGGCTTGTCCAAGTAAGGGCAGCACCCAAGCACCGGTCCACCCACATATCAAATTATCAAAGTAACGAACGCAAATCATATGAGCATGATGAAAACTAATGTGATGATAATTCCCATGTGTCCTCGAGACTGCTTTGCTTTATATAAGAGCCCTGTCTAAGAATTCATCCGATTAACTAGTTAACTTGCCGATTAATCCCTACTCATAGGGTCACTGACTAGCCGATAAGCTAATTAATCGCCCGATTAATTGATTAATTCACCGATTAACTTGCCGATTATCCGATTAATCCCCTACTCACCAGCCAACCGAGCAGCTACCAGTTAACGATTTCCTCAACAATGTATAAGAGTTTGTCCAGGCTTGTCCTTTGCTATAGAAAGGATTGAGCCACCTTGCAGCACTTTTGTTACACTTGTTACTTGTTACCTTGCTACCAAACTATCTATTACCGATAATTTAAGTGCTTCAAGAAAATACTTGGTGAAAACCGCTTGTCATTTCCTTCTGCTCCTCGTTGGGCTTGACACTCTTACTTATCGAAAGGACTATGATTGATCCCCTATACTTGTGGGTCATTAGTTGCCATGGCAAGTTTAGATATTTTTTCGGTGTGTTTTCACATTAAACTAAAATATACTTTTGCCCATGGCAATTTAAGATGTGCTTTGCCATGGCAAATTAAGATGTGTTGCCACGACAAGTTTGGAGTTTTTTCACATGCCATTTAACACTTGCCATGGATTTTTTTAAGATGTGTTTCCATGACAACTTTAAGTGTTTTTCCCATACACCAATTAAATGATGATGACATTTTTTATTTTTCCCATGGTAGATTTACTTTTCTAACCATGAGAATTTTTTCCTATGAGCATGGCAATTTTTATTGCTTGAACCATGGATGTTTTTATTAACCATGGAAACTTTATTGTTTTCCACCATGCAAGCAATTTGATACGACAACTTACAGTGTGTTTTGTCACAGAAACTCAAACATACTCTTTCCATGGCGATTTAAGTTGTTTTTTATCATGGCAAATTAAGATGTGCTTTCACGACAAGTTCATACGTCCATTTTGCATCACCATTTCCGACTATTATTTATCTTATTTTAATGTTATATTTCACTTTATGATGCAATTCTAATGTCTTTTCTCTATTAAAATGAAAGATACATCAAGAGAGAGGGATTACCGGCAGTTGTAATTCTGACCTAAAAAGATACATCAAGAGAGAGATGGAACCTTGCATCCTGATATGCATCTGATATATGTGGATGAAATTTGTGGATTGTTTAAGCTTGCAGGTTTACCCGGAGATGAAGCTAAGAAGAAGGTTTTCCTTTATCTTTGGGGGAAAAGTATTGACATGGTATAGGCTGTGATGCTATTGGAACATGGGACTGGAATTGATTAAAATTGGAATTTCATCAGAAGTTCTATCCTATGCATCTGTTTCATCGTGATTGGAATTATTTATATAATTTTTTGGCCTTGTGAAGGAGAAAGTAGCGCTCAATCTTGGGGGAGGCTTAAGTCAATGTTATATTCATGCCCCAATCAAGTGCTCTCAAGATAAATTATTATATAGAATTTTTATGCTCGGCTTTCTCGTGATTATCAACCCATGCTCGATACATATTGTACTGGTTCTTTTATGAAGAAGACTATTGAATTCAGGTGGTATATTTTGGAAAGAATTAAGCGCAACTCTGAAGGTTGGGAACTTGATGAAGGTAAAGAGTCAGGTATAAAGCTTGAGTTTGATTGTGTTAAAACTTTTATGGATACCGATGCTTTTCATATTTTTAGCACCAAGTATGGACTTGACTTTGAGATAGTAGCCTCCTTTTGTGAATCATTTGCTACTCATGTTGATCTCCCCAAGGATAATTGGCTTAAATATCATGCACCTATTGAAGTAGAAGTAGAAGAACCTACTAAAGCTGAAGAGGAAATTATTACTTATAGTGTTAACCCTGTTGTTCCTACTGCTTATATTGAGAAACCCCCTTTTCCTATAAGGATAAAAGAACACGCTAAGGTTTCAACTGCGGTCCACAAGAGTTATATAAGAACACCTATACCCTCTGGAAACAAAAATTGAAGTTGAACCTACTGTTTCTATGTTTATAGATCTCTTGGTTGATAATATTGATGGGCATGTTATTTATTTCTGTGATGAAGCCACTAGAACTGCTAAACCCGATGATAAAGATAAGAATATACCTGTTGTTGGCATGCCTGTTGTCTCAGTTAAAATAGGAGATCATTGTTATCATGGCTTATGTGATTTGGGTGCTAGTGTGAGTGCCATCCCATTTACCTTATATCAAGAAATTATGAATGATATTGCACCTGCTGAGATAGAAGACATTGACGTTACTATTAAGCTTGCTAATAGAGATACTATCACACCACTTGGGATTGTTACAGATGTTGAAGTCTTGTGTGGGAAAATAAAATACCCCACTGATTTTCTAGTTCTTGGTTCCCCACAAGATGATTTCTGTCCCATTACTTTTGGTAGACCTTTCTAGAATACGGTTAATGCTAAGATTGATTGTACTAAGGAAACTGTTAGTGTTAGTTTTGGTGATGTGTCTCATGAGTTTAATTTCTCCAAATTTCGTAGACAACCTTGTGATAAAGAATTGCCTAGTAAAGATGAAATTATTGGTCTTGCTTATATTGTTGTACCTCCTAGTGATCCATTAGAACAATATTTGCCAGACCATGAAAATGATATGCATATGAAAGAAAGAAACGAAATAGATGCGATATTCTTTAAACAAATGCCTGTTTTGGAACACAATTTTCTCGTTGAGACTCTTGGAGATCCTCTTCCACCCAAGAGTGATCCCATGTTTGAGCTTAAGCAATTGCCCAATGCATTGAAATATGCTTACCATGATGAAAAGAAGATATATCTTGTTATTATTAGTGCTAGACTTTTAGAGCATGAAGAAAAGAGATTATTGAAAACTTCGAAGAAGCACTGTGCCTCTATTGGATATACTCTTGATGATATTAAGGGCATTAGTCCCACTCTATGTTCAACACAAGATTAATATGGAGCCAGATGCTAAGCCTGTTGTTGATCACCATCGATGAATAAATCCTAAGATGAAGGAAGTGGTAAGAAATGAAATATTAAAGCTTCTGGAAGTAGGTATATATAATCTATCCCATAGCTGATAGTAGATGGGTAAGCCCTGTTCATTGTGTTCCTAAGAAGGGAGGTATTAGCATTGTCCCTAATGATTAAAATTAACTTATTCCACAGAGAATTATAACAAGTTATAGGATGATAATTGATTTTAGAAAATTAAACAAAGCCACTAGGAAAGATCATTACCCTCTACCATTTATTGATCAAATGCTAGAAAGATTATCAAAACATACACATTTCTGTTTTCTAGATGGATACTCTGGTTTTTCCCAAATACATGTGTCACATGAGGATACAAAAACTAATTTTACATGCCCTTTTGGTACTTTTGCTTATAGACATATGCCTTTTGGTTTATGCAATGCACCTGCTACCTTTCAAAGATGTATGACTGCTATTTTCTATGACTTTTGTGAAAAGATTATTGAGGTTTTCATGGATGGTTTTTCCGTATACGGAATTTCCTTTGATGATTGCTTAAGAAACCTTGATTGAGTTATCCAGAGATGTGAAGAAACCAATCTTGTCTTGAATTGGGAGAAGTGCCACTTTATGGTGAACGAAGGTATTGTCCTGGGGCATAAATTTTCTGAAAGAGGTATTGAAGTTGATAAAGCTAAAGTTGATGCAATTGAGAAAATTGTCAGAGTAATGGGCCACGGGTAGGCCAACCCGAGTCCCATAACCTTTCAAGACATCGGGGCAGGCTGCGCCCCTCAAGACCCCAGGGCGAAGAGCCGTCTCCTGAGGAGTCGACGGCAGGGCGGCCGACTGCCCGCTCATAGTCGAGTTCCAGGGACGACTTCCAGAGAAGCCGGCTTTGGGGAGTCGGCCAGTGACTCCAGCAAACCCATGACCTCATCGAAGGGGACGAGGCAGAGGCATGGCTATAGTGAAGCCCACTCCCGCCCCTTACCAAGGGCAGGCATGGCGACAGCACACCGTACCCGAGAAGATCTCCGTGCGGCGTGGAACTGTTGCCCGGCCGGCCATGACATCAGCACCATAGTACTGAGTCCTGCACCCACGACGGCTTGTCTGTACGGCTCAGAGGCAGCGGGGCCCACCAGTCAGCGAGACCTCGGGAGACGGCGGGAGAACCGCCAGTCGGACCCGTCGGGAGTCGGCCCGGGGGAGTCGGCAGAGCCCTCCCTCGGGGCCCACGCGCCATTAATCAAGATGAGATGGGGAGTGGCCACAGTGATCGCCCGCCAGGCGGCGGGGCTGTTGCCACGACCCCTTGACCAAGCCTGCATCATCAGAAGCACGGCTACAGTAATCAGCAGCCGGCAAGACCCGCCTGCGGTGGACGCGGCCTGTCGGCTCCGTACCAGACCAGTTGGCGGGGCCTGCCGGTCGGCGGGCCCCAGCAGTCGGCGGAGAAGTCGGAGGTCAGAGGCACTGATGGCTAGGCCCGCGCCCAGTCGAATTACCATTGTACCCCTGGGGGGTAGGCCTATATAAGCCCCCTAGGGCACCCATGCAAAGGGTTGGATCCCAGTAGTTCTAGACCATACCAGATAGAAGGAGAGAGTTAGCCTTGCCCTCTTCTACCACCAGAAACAGCTCAAGGAGCAACCGTGTAAACACTTGGCCATAGTGATCATGCGGAGACCCCGCAGAGCAGCAGTAGGGGTATTATCTCCCCGAAGAGCCCCGAAGCTGGGTAAGATTCGCCGGCGTGCATGTCTTCGCCTCATCCCGTTTCCAGGCACCGGCGACGTTCTACTCGCTCCCACCATGATAAGCCATCCGTTGGCATATGTCGCACCAAACCCCCAACATTTGGCGCCCACCGTGGGGCATGGTGCACCGCCGTCCGGAGATCTGTTCTGGACGGGAACCCTTTTCCTCCCTGGCGAGCGCAGCCAGCCAGGCATGCCAGGCAAAGTTTGCATCGATGCGCTGCGCGGTGTTGAGATCGCTTGCACAGCCAGCTCCTTGGCCGAACTTGTCGGCGAGGTCCGCCTCTCCGACGAACCTGCGACGGACACAGGTGCGGGCGGCCCTGAGAACCAACTCGCGGGCCTCCTCGATCAACTCCACGTTTCCGGCGAGCCTGCCGTAGACTTGGAGTCCGTAGGCTCCACCGACCCGATGCTGGTCGACTCCGACACCGCGTCGATCGACGCGTTCCCCACCAACGCGTTGGTCTATGACGAACCTCTCCCCACGCAGAGAGCGACAGAAGCACCGTCACTGAGGTGCTAGTGATCAGTCATGACGAGTTCCCTGGCGGAGGAGCGCCCGACTCACTCGGCGCGGCGCTGCAAGACCTAACTGCGCCCATTCCGAAAGATGCTGACGCAGAGACGTTAGAAGCGTGTCGCCTTCAGTTCGTTGAAGGCGCGAAGAAGCTGGCCAGCATGAGACGCTTGTCAGAAGCTTACCAGCGGGAGATGGATCGCGCCGTTGGCGGCTCGCCGGCCCCGGCAAGGCCTAGCCGCCTTGGCGCGGTCCAGCAGCATGGCGTAGCCATCGCCAGCCTGTTTGGGGCTAGCCGCCCCGTGTACGCTACACCAGCGGAGAACATCCGAGCCGCCCAGGCAGCGGCGGATGAGCTGGACAATTTCGAGGGCGAAGAGCACCGCCTCATGATGGAGCGAGTCCAGCGGCTCCTCGACGCGGCCACAGCGCAGAACGAGGCCGGCTGCCGCACGGAGGCGCCGCAGTGGCCAAACGACGACCCACACCGAGATCAAGGCGCGACGTCTCGAACGCTGACTGGTGGCGCCCGAGGAAGTAAGGACAAGGAGCCGGCTGTTAGCCACAGTTGGACTCGCATTACCATAGAGCGCGACCAAGATGGCCGCCCGAGAGCAGTGGAACGACGGGACGACTGTCCGCCTCCCCCTCCCCGCAAGGAGAGGCGAGCCTCCCCGCCGCCTGTTGACCATCCGACTCTCGGTGATCGCCTGGGCCGCCGAGAGGGAGTTGGAGAGAATGACGCCCGCGACTGGATCGACCGACTTCACCGGTCCCTGGCGCTGGAAGAAGAAGATGAGCTGGGTCCGCCTTGTTTCGGGCCCCGCATTCGAGACAAGCCCTTTCCCAGAGGGTTCACGCTCCCAAGAGACACGCCCAAGTATACCGGCTCCATGAAGTCGGAAGACTGGCTAGTCGACTACTCCATGGCTGTCAGCATAGCAAATGGCAACAAGCGTGTCGCCGTAAAGTACGTTCCGCTCATGCTCCAGGGCACAACCCGGACATGGATGAACAGCCTAAAGCCCCGCAGCATCAACAGCTAGGTCGACTTCACTGAAGCGTTCGTCCGCAACTTCACCAGCACGTACAAGCGTCCTCCCAAGCCTCGTCAGCTCTCCTTGTGCATGCAAGGTCCTGACGAGTCGACTCACGACTACCTCACGCGTTGGGCTGAGCTCCGGAACTCCTGCGAGGGCGTGCATGAGGTGCAGGCCATCGAGTACTTCATAGCCGGGTGCCGAGAAGGCACCCTCCTCAAGCACAAGCTCCTCTGCGACGAGCCAGAAACCCTCGACGAGCTGCTGATCATAGCGGACAAGTACGCCACGGCCGACTCCTCCATGAAGGCGGAAATTCAAATCAGCACGACTGGCAAAGTAGCTCCTCAGGCTCCAAGAACTCCGGCGGCAGACGCCGGCCGGCGACAGCAGCAGGGTGACAACAAGCGCAAGGCCCCGCAGCCGGCTTCCGGCAGCCGGCAGGTCGCGACCGTTGAAGCCCACCAGCCAGAAGAGCATCCTCCGCCCAAGCGACAGAAAGCCGGCCTTCTCCTATGAGCAGACCTTGGATGGACCTTGCAAGTTCCACAGCGGCGCGAAGCCGTCGAATCACACCACCCGGAAGTGCCACTGGCTCACCAGGATCGCCAAGGGAACGGCCTCCTGCTTGCTGGTAGCCGGCAGTCAGGCCAGTCGGCGCAGTACAAGACGAATACCCTGAAGATCATGGAGCCTATGTGGTGTTCACCAGTGTGGCTGATGATCGACGCAGCAGGCGGCTGCAGCGATAAGAGGTGAACACAGTAGCCTCAGAGATGCCAGAGTTCATGCACTGGTCTGAGAAGCCCATCAGCTGGAGCAGGGCTGACCACCCAGAAGTGATGCCGAGTCCGGGCTCCTACGCCTTGGTCCTGGACGCCACCTTTGCTACGGATAAACGGGCCGCGCGTTTCTCGTGAGTTTTGATAGACGGGGGCAGCAGCATCAATATCCTGTACAAGGACACCATGGAGAAGTTAGGAATCAAGCAAAGACAGCTTCAGAACAGCTGGACTGTGTTCTACGACATTGTTCCTGGGCTTTCCTGCTCACCAATCGGCAAGATCCTGATGGACGTCCTCTTTGGGGACAAAGATCACTTCCGAAGAGAGTCTGTTTGGTTTGAGGTGGTGGACCTTGAGAGCCCATACCATGCGCTACTTGGCCGACCCGCCTTGGCCAAGTTCATGGCGGTCCCCCACTACACCTACCTCAAGATGAAGATGCCCAGTTCCAGGGGAATTCTGACTGTGGCCGGCGACTACCGGAAGTCATCCGCTTGTGCGGCCGAGAGCAGTCGGATGGCCGAGTCCCTGGTGATCGCAGCCGAGAAGCGACTCCTTGAACGAGTTGTGGCGATGGCCGGCAAGCAGCCGGAGATATCGCCCGGCCTGAAGGAGTCAGAGCCGAAGGTTCGTTCAAGCCGGCCAAAGAGACAAAGAAGATACCCTTGGATCCGGAGCACCCGGAGAGGTACGCTGTCATAGGTGCGAACCTCGACATCAAATAGGAAGGCGATCTCGTCGATTTCCTCTTTGAGAATCGGGACATCTTCGCATGGTCCCCCAAAGACATGCCAGGTGTACCGACGGATTTCGCCAAGCACAAGTTACATGTCCGATCTGATGCAAAGCCGGTCAGGCAGCCCGTGCGCCGCTTATCAGAAGAGAAGATAAGAGTTGTCGGAGAAGAGATAGCCCGACTCCTAGCAGCCGGCTTCATTATGGAAGTTCTCTTTCCGGAGTGGCTGGCAAATCCGGTCCTGGTACTAAAGAAGAACAAGTAGTGGCGAATGTGTATTGACTACACGAGCCTCAACAAGGCCTGCCCCAAGGACCCATTTGCTCTACCAAGAATCGATCAGGTGATAGACTCCACAGCCGGATGCGAGCTGTTGAGTTTCTTGGATGCATACTTAGGATATCACCAGATCAAGCTGAACCCGGCTGACAGATTGAAGACCGCCTTCATCATGCCGTTTGGAGCATTCTGCTACCTCACCATGACGTTCGGCTTAAGGAATGCTGGCGCCACCTTTCAGCGTTGCATGCAGAAGTGCCTCCTCAAGCAGCTCGGTAGGAACGCCCACGTCTACGTGGATGACGTGGTGGTGAAGACAAAAAAGCATGGAACACTGTTGGAAGACCTCAAGGAGACCTTTGAGAACCTACGCTGGTTCCAGGTCAAGCTCAACCCCGAGAAGTGTGTCTTCGGAGTACCAGCCGGCCAGCTGCTAGGTTTCCTGGTCTCTGAACGCGGCATAGAATGCAACCCAGTAAAAATCAAGGCCATCAAGAGAATGGAGGTACCCAGCTGACTGCTAGATGTGCAGAAGTTCACCGGCTGCTTAGCGTCCATCAGCCGATTCATCAGTCGGCTGGGCGAGAAAGCTCTCCCCTTATACCAACTCATGAAGAAGACCACTTTTTCGAGTGGAACCATAAGGCGAGCGAAGCTTTTCACCAGTTGAAGAAGATGCTGACTACTCCACCCGTCCTGGCAGCCCCGACTCCCAAGGAACCTATGCTCCTGTACATCGCCGCCACCAGCCGAGTAGTCAGCACAGTCATTGTAGTAGAGTGCAAGGAGGAAGGCAAGGCGCTGCCTGTCCAGAGACCAGTATATTACCTGAGCGAGGTACTGTCGACCTCCAAGAAGAACTACCCCCACTACCAGAAGATGTGCTATGGCGTACACTTTGCTGCCAAGAAATTGAAGCCTTATTTTCAAGAGCATCCAATCACGGTGGTCTGCACGGCCCCACTTGCCGAGATCATCGGTAGCCGAGATGCTTCTGGTCGAGTGGCCAAGTGGGCCATAGAGCTGGCTCCTTACACCATCTACTACCAGCCCCGCACCGCTATCAAATCACAAGCACTGTCCGACTTCCTCGTCGACTGGGCCGAGACCCAGTACCTGCCTCCAGCGCCTGACTCCACCCATTGGCGGATGCACTTCGACGGCTCCAAGATGCGCACCGGCTTGGGAGCCGGCGTTGTCCTCACCTCTCCTAAAGGCGACAAGCTCAAATATGCACTGCAAATCCATTTTGCCGCCTCCAACAATGTTGCCGAGTACGAGGTGCTCATTCACGGGCTCCGGCTTGCCAAAGAACTTGGCATCCGCCGGATCTTGTGTTATGGCAACTCGGACTTAGTGGTCCAGCAGTCATCTGGCGACTGGGACGCGAAAGACGCAAACATGGCGAGCTACCGGTTCCTTGTGCAGCAAATCAGCGGGTATTTCGAAGGGTGCGAGTTCCTCCATGTGCCAAGAAACGACAACGACCAAGCAGACGCCTTGGCATGAATCGGCTCTACCGGCCAAGCAATACCATCTGGCGTCGCCCTTCAACGCCTCCTCAAGCTGTCTGTCAAGCCTTAACCAGAATCAGACTCCATTTTTGTGCCGGCTCCTCCCAAAGACGGCGGATCCGATTCCAGAGCTCTGGCAGTCGGAACGGGGACTTTGGCGGATGACTCCAAAGCCGCCACAGTCGAGCCTGGCCTGGGGACTACGGCAGCGGACTCGAAGATTCCAGAACTCGGCCCAAGGACCGCGCCAGTCGGCCTGGGGACTTCATCAACCCAGCAAGCAGCTGTTGACTCCAACCCGCCGCCTCCCAGCCCAGCCGCCCTCGTCCAAGTCGCAGTTCTAGTAGTCGAAGAAATAGCAGCACCCTCATGGGCCCAGCCCATCCTCAAATTCCTGGTGAACAAAGAGCTACCAACTGATGAGACCTCAGCTCAGCAAGTACAACGCCGGGCGGCAGCCTATACCATAGTCAACAGAGAGCTGGTCAGGCGTAGCGTCACTGGTGTCTACCAGTGCTGCGTAGAGCCAGAGCAAGGCCAGGCGATTCTCAAAGACATCCATCAAGGCGAATGCGCCCACCATGCGGCTTCAAGAGCACTCGTCGCCAAAGCCTTTCGGCACGGTTTCTTCTGGCCGACTGCCTTGGAAGAGGCCAAGGAGTTGGTCCAAAAATGCAAAGGGTGCCAGAAGTTCAGCTCCAAGCCGCACCAGTCAGCTTCTGCTCTCAAGACCATCCCCATTGCCTGGCCTTTCGTAGTTTGGGGTCTAGACATGGTGGGACCATTCAAGACAGCACGAGGTGGTTTAACTCACCTACTTGTCGCAGTGGACAAGTTCACCAAGTGGGTGGAAGCGAAGCCAATTAAGAAACTGAACGGTCCGACAGCTGTGACCTTCATCACCGATATCACAATTCGGTACGGCATACCACACAGCATCATCACCGACAACGGCACAAATTTTGCCAAAGGCGCCTTAGCCTGTTTCTGCGCAACACAGGGCATCCGACTGGACCTAGCATCCGTCGCCCACCCGCAGTCAAACGGCCAAGTGGAGCGAGCAAACGGCCTCATCCTGTCCGGCATCAAGCCTCGGTTGATCGAGCCTCTGGAGCGCTCGGCTGGTTGTTGGCTCGACGAGCTGCCAGCCGTCCTCTGGAGTCTGCGCACGACTCCAAACAAGTCAACCGGCTTCACGCCCTTCTTCCTCGTCTATGGTGCCGAAGCCGTCATCCCAACGGACATAGAATTCGACTCCCCACGAGTAACCATGTACACCGAGGAGGAAGCATAAGAAGCATGACAAGACGGCGCCGATCTGCTAGAAGAGGGCTGGCTATTGGCACTCAGCCGGTCCAGCATCTACCGGCAGAGCCTGCGCCGATACCACAATAGGAAGGTCAGGCCAATATCTTTCCAATAAGGCGACATTGTGCTCCGACTGATCCAGCGAACAGCCGGCCAGCACAAGCTGCCCGCGCCTTGGGAAGGCCCTTTCATCATCAGCAAAGTACTGGGCAATGTTTCCTACTACCTGATCGACGCTCAGAAGCCCCGAGCACGCAAGAGGGATGACTCCGGCAAGGAGACAGAGTGGCCATGGAATGCAAATCTCCTCCGAAGATTTTACAGTTGATGCAGTATGTACCACGCTACCTTTTGTATTAAAGTACCAAGACTTCAGGCCCCCCAAGACGAGCTCGGGGACTGCCCTCTTTTGTCTGTATGATAAAAATTATGCCTACAAGTATGTTACTCTTTGTCATGCCGCTTGGCACCGGGCTCGATAAGTTGACCCGGGGACTTGCCGCCTTGCACTATGAAATGCTTCCTACAGCCGGACAAGTAGTGTGTAAACACCTAAACCGTCTTCTGTCAGAAGCCGCAGCTCACAGAGCGACTGTACGGTGGGCAGAGGTAAGGTAGAATGGGTGTTCGCATGAAAAAGGGTTAAGGACTCAAAGCATAAAACATAGCTCAAGATGGCTTCCAGCCTTTCTCGCAAACCGACTCTCGGATAGTCGGATTGTCGTCTTCTATCTAACTTGCTCAAACAATCTTGAAATCGGCTAAGTACTTGCTTTCCCAAAGTAGCCTAGCACTTGATCCAGCAACAGTCTGCAGAGCGGCTGTCCGATTGGCAAGGCAGGCAACTAAGAGAAAGCGGCAAAGGAAAAAAGCCAAAAGAACAATGAGCAAGAAAAGATAGACATGTATATTTACATAACATAGGCCCTTGGCCGAATTGTCGAGTAGAGGTTCAAAATACACCCCGCGGGTGGAATTGTGCGAATTAACAAGTTCTTCAAAGACTACTGAAGCAGATAAAATAAAAGATATAGCGGCATCTTAGGAGGCAACAGACGGATTCGGAGGGTCGGAGGAGGCGCCAGCGTCAGGCGTTGGGGCAGCCGGCTGGCTAGTCTTGGCTTGAGCACCTCCGGCGTTAGTCGACTCGGTCGCACGCGGCTTGTTGCTGGAGGCGCGGTCGGGCTGAGGCTGGCCGTCTGCTCCGTCTTCTGGTGCCTCCGCCTCGCCTCCATCCTCCGCTTCGTCCTCCTCCTCGACGCTGGAGCCAATCACCTCCGCCGAGTCTTTGCTGTACTCTAGGTTCATCCCAAACCACTCCGGAGGTACCTCCTCGCCGTCTTCAGACCGCTCGGGGACGAAGATGCTGGTGTCGGTGTACTCGGCGATCACTGCAGCATGTTTGACGAGGGCATCTTCCATAGCCGCCAGCTCCGGTTGGGCCTCCGACCGAAGCGTGGCCAACCGGTCTAGATCCAGCCCCGGGTACCATGCCTTGACGAACTCCAAGGCCCAGCGCGCTCCATCCCAGGCCGATGAGCCCTTCCAGGCCTCAAGACGACCAGCCGCGACCTCCAGCCAGTTGGCCGTCAGGCTGGGGGTGCGCGGAGCCTGCATATCCGGCCAAAGGGCGACAATCGCCTAGGCACCGACGCGCTGGAGCCGGCGCAGCATCCGGTGAGCCGGCCGGAGGCGAGCCTCGATGCTCAGGATGTGCTTGTCAAGAGTTCGGGGGGCATCGGCGGCGATCTCTGCGCCCTCTGCCCTTCGACTCTCATGGTCAGCCTCGATGGCTTAGATGGCGGCCTGCGACTGCCCAGGGAAGAAGTCTGCACATACACGAAGAAACAAAGAAGCAAGTCAAAAACCAGGAGTCGGCACGATTTAAATCAGCAGCTCGAGGAAAGAAAATAAAGAGACTCACCATCAACGATGTCTTCAATCTCGTGGAAGCCGGAGGACAACAGCGCCTCCTTGTCAGACCAGGAGGAGCGCTTGCTCGCAAACTCGGCCAAGAGGGCGGTTTCCGTCTCCTCCGCCTCCCTCTGCGACTTCACAAGCGGCTCCTTCTGCTCTGCCAATTGAGTGGCTAGCAGATCGCGCTCTGTGGCGAGCCTGCTGCACTCCTCCCCTTTGGCGCGCAGGGCGGAGTTGGCTTCGCTCAGCTGCTGTTGAAGAGCTGCGTTGGCTCCTGAAGGAAAGGAAGAAAGACAACAGTCGTCAATAGAGTAGGTCGCCGGGGAGATCCGGCCCGGCTGCTCAGCAGCCGGCCCGAATCTCGGGGACTACAGCCCTTGGGTGCGCTAGCGCGCCCCCGCATAGAAAAAAAGGGGGACTTACTCCGGCTCTCCGCCAAGTCGGCAGTCCGCTTGCCCAACTCTTCAACGTTACGGTTGAAGGCAGTGACGCGGAGGTTGTGGTAATCCAGCGACAAGTATTTCAGACAAAGTTAGTACCCAGAAGTTCATCAATTGGAGTTCCGGGCCACCTGCTCAGCAGCCGGCCCGAAACTCGGGGACTACACCCAGTGGGTACGTTGGCACGCCCCCACAGCGAGGAGCAAGAAACAAAGACCGAAGAAAAAAAAAATACCCGGACGGCTGCCCGCGACACTAGGAACGCCTTGGTGCAACTCTGGAGAGCATCGCCCTCAGCACGGAGCTTCGCCTGGACGTCCAGGAGCGCCAGGTTCAGCGGCCCTGTGCCGCCTCCTCGCACCCACCAAACAGGTGCGGCGCTCATCGCTTCGGCGTCTGGGGCCGCCGAGCTGGCGGTGCCGGCTTCCAGGGGGCGGGGTGCCAAAGTCGCCTTCTCCAGACGATGGCGTGTTGGCGAGCTGACTTGGAGGAGTAGCCTCGCCACGGCCTCGTCTTCGGTCGGCGGCACCGGAGGGTCCGCTGGCTGCTCGCCTTGCGCGCCTTCAGACGGTGGTGGAGGCGGCGGCGGAACATTCGCGTCCGGAGTAGAGTGGTCGCCGCCTTCCCTCTCCTCGACGAGGTTCTCCCCGCCGGCTTCTCTAGTTGGCCCCGTGAACTCCGGAGGCGGCAGCGTAGAGTTCAGCGGGGTGACGAGCAAGGCCGACTAGCGGCGTGCGGCTTCCTCAGCCTGCTGCTTCGCCGCGGCAGCGGCTTCGGCCTCCGCTAGTTTTTTCTTAGCGAAGGCCTCCGCCCTGTCGGCCTCCGCCTTCTCCAGGCGAGGGGCCTCTTCTTCGTTGTGCCTCTCCTGCGCATTCCGCTCCGTCACCTCCCGGAGGTCAGCAGCAGGGTCAATCCGCCGAGTGGTGGCGGACGTCTCCGCTGACCCCATGACGGAGGCAGTGGCGACCCGCTCAAGAGAGAGGGGAGCCCTGAAGAAAGAGGGGCAAGCAGAGACTCAGACAAATCATGTAGAAAGAATAAAACTTTGAAGACAGAATACTTACGCGGGGACCAACGGCGGCTTCTTCACTTCCTTACGGAAGTGGATGGCCTTCGCGGCTGCCTCGTCCCGCTGGGTCGCCGCAGCCGAGCCCTTGGGCTTCTTCGGCTGACTGCCGAACAAGGTCGGCACGGCCCTGCGCTTCTTCCCGCTGCCTGGAGCGCCCGACGCGGCAGAAGAGCCCGCGCCAGGCTGGTTGGCTCCTGGCCGATGGCGAGGGGCGACTTCTCCCTCGGTGCTGTCTTCAGGCCACTCGGCGAAGGTAGTCGAAGGCCTGAAGTCGCCTGCTGTCCCTCCTCCTCCCTCGGCGTCGTCTTCTAGAGCCGCCGCCCCTAGATCGGGGTCGTCGACGTCGCTCTCCGTCCGGTAGGCGAGGAACTCACGGGCCGGCCCCGAGGTGCCGGCTGGTGGATGAAGAAGGGGATTCTAACCAAAGCCGACTGGTCAAAACAAAACTCGGCAAGAAGAAGACAATCTAAAGAAAGAAAAGAAAGGCGACTCACCACGGGCGGGGGGTTGGCGCGGGAGTACGGCTCCTTGCCGAATCGCCAGTCCTCCAGGAGCCTGCTGTCCGAGAGGTAGTTCACCATGAAGGCCACCTCTTCGTGAGGCATGTCCTTGGTGCACATCCGACTCGGGTCGCGGTGCCCGCTCATCTGGCATATCATGTGAGGGTGGCCTTGGAGTGGGAGAACTCGGCGCGAGACGAAGGCGGCCAGCAGGTCCGGACCAGTTAGACCCTCCGACCACGTTAGCACTCGGAGTCGCGTGATGGCACCGGCTCCCACAGGCGTCAGCGACCTGCCCGGTATGACCAGTTGGGCAGTCTCGCAGCCGGCGGGCCGGCTCCGAAAGCCGGCAGATTGACCCAGTCGCCCCTCATGGCGACGTTCCTGACGTAGAAGTAGGATCTCTGCCACATCTTCACCGACTTTATCAGCGAGATGGAGGGGAAGGGGTTGTCGGCTCCTAACATTCGCACGGCGATGAAGGCGCCACATTGAGCCAGCACGCCTGCAGCCTGGGTGCCGAGCTTGGAGAAGAAGAACTCCCCCCCAGAGCTCGAGGGTGGGGAGGACTCCGAGGAAGCCTTCACACAAGGCCACGAAGGCGTACAGCAGCACCACTGTGTTGGGGGTGAGGTGGTGCGGCTGGAGGCCGTAGAACTCCAAGAAAGACCAGAAAAAGCTGCTCGCCGGTAGCCCCAGCCCGCGCAGGCAGTGCGTGCGGAATATGACACGCTCGCCCTCCTGCGGGGCGGGGGAAATCTCCCCCTCCGGTGCAAGACGCACCTGCACGCGATCCTCGCAGGGAAGCCGACGGGTCCAGCGGAGGAACTCAATGTGGTCTTCATGAACTTCGGAACCGTCCCAGGTGCCGGAACGCACTGGGGGAGGCGCGGCAGCGGAGGAAGAACTCATCGTGAGCTGTCACCGCGGCGTTCGCCGGAGCTTGGGCGTGCGGCGGAGCGAAGAAGAGAAGAGGAAGGAGGAGAGCGAGGAGCAGCAAGGAGGAGGAGAGCGAGGAGTAGCAAGGAGGAAGAGAGCGAGGGGTAGTGGGAAGGAGGGGCGCGCGTGCCCCCCTCTTCCCCCTACTTATAGCCCCGTGGGCTGCGAAGCCGAGGGTGCGGATGTGGGGATTTACTGCGCCCACAACCCCACGACCCCCACGATCCACGTAAAGTTACTACACGCAGTAACTCCACGGGAATCCCAACCGTCCACCGAGGCCGCAGCGGATCCGCTCGGGTGCCGAGGCGTGGTAGTGGCGGGCCCCGCTTGTGGGCCTGTCCTGTCGCGCGCGTGGGCTGGCAGGACGGCCTAGCCACGCGCCCCCGCATGACAGGCCAAGAACGGGCGGCGGCCTGGATGCTTCGCTAGCACGCCACTTAAAATCCCGCCGCGACGTTCGAAATACCGAGCAAGTCGAAATTAAGTGAAGTCCGAGTTGAGCAAGTCCGACTCCTTCTAGACGGCCCGACAGAAGTCAATCGAGACCATGTGTTGAGCACCCGGAAAGAGAAACTGATGAGGCCGACTACCCACTCACAGCCGAGTTCCAGGGACGACTTCCAGAGAAGCCGGCTTTGGGGAGTTGGCCGGCGACTCCAGCAAACCCATGACCTCATCGAAGGGGACGGGGCAGAGGCATGGCTACATTGAAGCCCACTCCCGCCCCTTACCAAGGGCAGGCATGGCCACAACACGCCGTACCTGGGAAGATCTCCGTGCGGCGTGGCATTGTTGCCTGGCCGGCCCTGACATCAGCACCACAGTACCGAGTCCTGCGCCCACGATGGCTTGTCTGTACGGCCCGGAGGCAGCGGGGCCCACCAGTTAGCGAGAGCTCGGGAGACGGCGGGAGAACCGCCAGTCGGACCCGCCGGGAGTCGGCCCGGGGGAGTCGGCAGAGCCCTCCCCCAGGGCCCACGCGCCATTAATCAAGATGAGATGGGGAGTGGCCACAGTGATCGCCCGCCAAGCGGCGGGGCTGTTGCCACGACCCCTTGACCAAGCCTGCATCATCAGAAGTATGGCTACAGTAATCAACAGCCGACAAGACCCGCCTGCGGCAGACGCGGCCTGTCGGCTTCGTACCAGACCAGTCGGCGGGGCCCGCCGGTCGGCGGGCCCCAGCAGTCGGCGGAGAAGTCGGAGGTCAGAGGCACTGACGGCTGGGCCCGCGCCCAGTAAAATTACCATTGTACCCCTGGGGGGTAGGCCTATATAAACCCCCCAGGGCACCCATGCAAAGGGTTGGATCCCAGTATTTCTAGACCATACCAGATAGAAGGAGAGAGCTAGCCTTGCCCTCTTCTACCACCTGAAACAGCTCAAGGAGCAACCGTGTAAACACTTGGCCATAGTGATCATGCGGAGACCCCGCAGAGCAGCAGTAGGGGTATTATCTCCCTGGAGAGCCCCGAAGCTGGGTAAGATTCGCTGGCGTGCATGTCTTCGCCTCATCCCGTTTCCAGGCACCGACGACGTTCTACTCGCCCCCACCATGATAAGCCATCCGTTGGCATATGTCGCACCAAACCCCCGACAAAAATGCAATGTCCTAAAGATATCAAAGGTATAAGAAGTTTCCTTGGTCATGCAGGTTTCTATAGGAGACTTATTAAAGACTTCTCTAAAATTTCTAGGCATCTTACTAATATCTTGCAAAGAGATGTTCCATTTGTTTTTGATGATGATTGTGTGGAAGCCTTTGAAATACTTAAGAAAGCCTTGATCTCTGCACCTATTGTTCAACCACCTGACTAGAACCTACCCTTTGAAATTATGTGTGATGCTAGTGATTATGTTGTTGGTGTTGTTCTAGGACAAAGAGTTGATAATAAATTAAATATTATCCATTATGCTAGCAAAACTCTAGACAATGCTCAAAGAAATTATGCTATCACTGAAAAAGAATTCTTATCAGTTGTGTTTGCTTGTGATAAATTCAGGTCTTACATAGTTGATTCTAAAGTAATTGTTCACACTGATCATGCTGCTATTAAATACCTTATGGAAAAGAAATATGCTAAACCTACACTTATTAGGTGGGTTCTTTTGCTACAAGAATTTGATCTACATATCACTGATAGGAAGGGAACCGAGAATCCAATAGCCGACAACTTGTCTAGGTTAGAAAATATTCTTGATGACCCACTACCTATTGATGATAGCTTTCCCGATGAACAACTAGCTATCGTAAATGCTTCTCATTGTACTCCTTGGTATGCTGACTATGCCAATTACATCGTTGCTAAACTTATACCACCTGGTTTCACATACCAACAAAAGAAAAAGTTTTTCTATGATTTAAGACATTACTTATGGGATGACACACACCTTTATAAAGAAGGAGTAGATGGTATTATTAGACGTTGTAAGCCTGAGAATGAATAGGAACAAATCCTACATAAGTGTCACTCCGAAGCTTACGGAGGACACCATGTGGGAGACACAACTGCACACACGGTATTACAATCTAGTTTTTATCGGCCTACTCTTTTCAAAGATGCCTGTAAGTTTGTTCTATCTTGTTAGTAGACGTCAGGAAATGCCTATGAATTATTCACTTGTTATTGAACCATTTGATGTCTAGGGATTTAATTATGTGGGACCTTTTCTTTCCTCCAATGGGTATACTCATATTTTAGTTGCTATTGATTATGTTACTAAGTGGGTAGAAGCTATTCCTGAAGGAAATATGCCCTAGAGGCAATAATAATGTTATTATTTTATTTCCTTATATCATGCTAAATGTTTATTATTCATGCTAGAATTGTATTATCTGGAAACATAATACTTGTGTGAATACATAGACAAACTAAACATCACTAGTATGCCTCTACTTGACTAGCCCGTTAATCAAAGATGGTTATGTTTCCTAACCATAGACATGTGTTGTCATTTGGTTAACGGGATCACATTATTAGGAGAATGATGTGATTGACATGGCCCATTCCATTAGCTTAGCACCCGATCGTTTAGTATGTTGCTATTGCTTTCTTCATGACTTATACATGTTCCTATGACTATGAGATTATGCAACTCCCGTTTGCCGGAGGAACACTTTGTGTGCTACCAAACGTCACAACGTAATTGGGTGATTATAAAGGAGCTCTACAGCTGTCTCCAAAAGTAAATGTTGGGTTGGCGTATTTCGAGATTAGGATTTGTCACTCCGATTGTCAGAGAGGTATCTCTGGGCCCTCTCGGTAATGCACATCACACAAGCCTTGCAAGCATTGCAACTAATGAGTTAGTTGTGAGATGATGTATTACGTAACGAGTAAAGAGACTTGCCGGTAACGAGATTGAACTAGGTATTGAGATACCGACGATCGAATCTCGGGCAAGTAACATACCGATGACAAAGGGAACAACGTATGTTGTTATACGGTCTGACCGATAAAGATCTTCGTAGAATATGTGGGAGCTAATATGACCATCCAGGTTCTGCTATTGGTTATTGACCGGAGACATGTCTCGGTCATGTCTACATTGTTCTCGAACCCATAGGGTCCGCACGCTTAAGGTTTCGATGACAGTTATATGAGTTTATGAGTTTTTGATGTACTGAAGTTAGTTCGGAGTCCCGGATGTGATCACGGACATGACGAGGAGTCTCGAAATGGTCGAGACAAAAAGATTGATATATTGGACGGCTATATTCAGACACCAGAAGTGTTCCGGGTGATTTCGGGGAAAACCGGAGAGCCGGAGGGTTACCGGAACCCCCCAGGAGAAGTAATGGGCCATATGGGCCTTAATGGAGAGAGAGAGGGGCAGCCAGGGTGGGCCACGCGCCTCCTCCCCCTGGTCCGAATTGGACTAGGAGAGGGGGGCGGCGCCCCCCTTTCCTTCTCCCTCCCCACTTCCTTTCCCCCCTCCTAGTAGGAGTCCTACTCCTACTAGGAGGAGGACTACTCCTTGGCCCGCCTATAGGGCTGGCCGGCCTCCTCCCCTTGCTCCTTTATATACGGGGGCAGGGGGCACCCCTAGACACACAAGTTGATCCTCGTGATTGTTTTCTTAGCCGTGTGCGGTGCCCCCTTCCACCATAATCCTCGATAATATTGTAGCGGTGCTTAGGCGAAGCCCTGCGATGGTAGAACATCAAGATCGTCACCACGCCGTTGTGCTGACGGAACTCTTCCCCGACACTTTGCTGGATCGGAGTCCGGGGATCGTCATCGAGCTGAACATGTGCTAAAACTCGAAGGTGCCGTAGTTTCGGTGCTTGATCGATCGGGCCGTGAAGACGTACGACTACATCAATCGCGTTGTGCTTAAGCTTCCGCTGTCGGTCTACAAGGGTACGTAGATCACACTCTCCCCTCTCGTTGCTATGCATCACCATGATCTTGCGTGTGCGTAGGAATTTTTTTGAAATTACTACGTTCCCCAACAGTGGCATCCAAGCCTAGGTTTTATGTGTTGATGTTATATGCACGAGTAGAACACTAGTGAGTTGTGGGCGATATAAGTCATACTGCTTACCAGCATGTTATACTTTGGTTCGGCGGTATTGTTGGACGAAGCGGCCCGGACCGACATTACGCGTACGCTTACGCGAGACCGGTTCTCCCGACGTGCTTTACACAAAGGTGGCTAGCGGTTGTCAGTTTCTCCAACTTTAGTTGAACCAAGTGTGGCTACGCCCGGTCCTTGCGAAGGTTAAAACGACACCAACTTGACAAACTATCGTTGTGGTTTTGATGCGTAGGTAAGATTGGTTCTTGCTTAAGCCCGTAGCAGCCATGTAAAACTTGCAACAACAAAGTAGAAGACGTCTAACTTGTTTTTGCAGGGCATGTTGTGATGTGATATGGTGAAGACATGATGCTAAATTTTATTGTATGAGATGATCATGTTTTGTAACCAAGTTATCGGCAACTGGCAGGAGCCATATGGTTGTCGCTTTATTGTATGCAGTTGTCACACCCAAGCTAGTCCATGCATTAGAGTGTGCATCATGTTTACTTTTCATCAGAAACTTGAAATGGGGAAGGCAGAACCCCCAGCACCCCTCTTGAAATCAACTAGGGTTTACTAAAAATAATTTCAATGAACCTGAAATGCCCTTCTAAAATGTTCACCCTCTTTGCCTTGGGTTAGAACCTCTGGCAAAATAGGTGCACAATTTTCTAGGTCAACAAAAGGTCACTGGATTAAATCATATGTATGTTGCCTTTGGACATTTAAATGCTAATAATATTTTAAATGTTCAAATAATTCTGGAATTAAGTCAGGGCTGTTAGGAATAATCCCAACAGAGCCCACAATTATTTTTAGGATTTTAGAAAGTGCCTAGGTATTTTTAATAAAGCCCTAAAGCTACAGAAAATTAGAAAAGAAAAACAAACAGGAAACAAAAACAGAAAAACTTACCTGGCGCCACCCACCAGGCCCACCTGCCGGCCCAGCCCAGCCACCGCGCCAGCGAGCAGCTTGGCTTGGCCAAGCAGGCAGGTGCTCGACGGCGAGCACCGCATGCGCGCCATGCAGCTGCCGCCGCCTCGCCGCTCCCCTCGTCGACCTGTCGACGTGGGACGAACTCCCTTGCATCCCCTGACCTCGCAGACACCGCACTTTCCCCCGGGTTCCTCTCTCTCGCTCTTTCTCTGCCATGGCCGACGCTGCCGAGCTCGCGCCACCGTGAAACCCCGTCCACCGTCATCCCCGTGTTGCTCCACCGTGTCCTGAAGCTCCGTCACTTCCTCCTCGACCGCTCCACCAAGCCACGCCCCGCCGGAGGCCTGCAAACGACTCCACCGAGCCCGTCTTCAACCTCGGGCCGCCCAGATCGTCTCCGCCGCCCCGCTTGCTCCGACTCGTCCCCGACCGCGCCGTCCGCTTCTACGTGATCGCCGTGAGCCGCTGCACCTCCCCATCCTCTCCGTTCTTCTTCTCGAGCACCACAACGAGCACACGAAGCTCACCCGCACGCGCCACCGTGGAGCTCGTCGCCGATGTGTCTCCGGCCAAACACCGACCACACCACCTAGTCTAACTACTTCACTACATCCCTAGGGGCACAACGCACCTCACCACACGCCTCGTCGTGCCCCGTAGCCTCGGGCTCACTTTCACCCGACTCCGGCGACCGCAAAGCTCGTCGCCGGCAACGTTTCCGGCCACCCCGAGCCCAACCACTACCACCAAATGCCGCGGTTCATTCCCAGCTACCCGTAGCTGCTCTCCGCGCATCAATTGGTGCCCTGTGGGCGATTTCCGCAGCGAGCCACCGCCTCTGGCCTCGCCGGCGGCTGAACGCCGACAGGTTTTGACCCGCTGACTGGCGAGGTTGACCTGCTGACGTGGGTTGACCTTCCCCCTCTCTCTCACTGATATGCGGGCCCCGCCCGACTAATTACTCTGTTAGTGCTCCTGCCCGACTAATTACTCTGTTAGTGCTAACTAAATAGGTTAGTTAATTAGTTTAGTCACTGACTAGTGGGCCCTGCCCAGTAATTAGGCTAACTAAACGGAGTTAGTGCACTGAGAGGCTGACAGAAGGGGCCCACCAGTCAGGTTTGACCTGGCTGGCTGGCGCCTTTGACCTGCTGATGTCACCCTGACGCGTTGCTGACGCGGTAATTGATTTTCTGGATTTATTCTTATTCAGAAAATTCCAGAAAATAGTTCAAACTTCAAAAATTCATAGAAATTCAACCATAGCTCCAAATGAGATAAATTATATATGAAAAATTATCAGAAAAATTCAATCTATCCATCTGTAATGGTTTCATGCATGACAAAACAAGTTTACCTTGATGTTTAGGCAGAATAAGGTAATGCACTATAAATGCCATGTTTAATGAGCTAATATTTGAATCCTTGATTCAAATGAGTTCATCCCTTTCTATTTTAGCTTGCATTAGGCCAAGACACAATCATATTGCCATGTCATAGCATGCATCATATTGTTGCATATTGTCGTGTGTTGATTGTGTTCCAATGTGTTCTCCGTGGTAGGTTCTGCCTCCGAGGATATTCATGAGTATCCAACTAAAGGGCAGTATCCCGTTACCATTCCATCAGGCAAGCAACCATTGATCATTCCGATACAAACCCATGTTCTCGCTCCTGCTCTTGTTTACTGCATTAAGGCATCGCGATTCAAACTGCTGTGTGCTACGGTAGTTGAACCTTATCCTCTGCATGACCTGTCATTGCCACAGTAACTAGATGAAACCCACTAGCATGTGTAGGAGTTGTTTGAGCCATGTATGTGATTCCTACCTTGCTATGCCTGCTGTGCTTAGAGTTGTGTCAGGTCTGGTTCATCTGGGTGATGGGCTAGAGTGAAATGCTTATGCCGGTAATGTGAGGGATGTGTTGAACATGTTTTGGTAAAGGTATCGATGAGAGGCCATGTAGGAGTACATGGTGGGTTGTTTCATTGAGGCCGTCCCTAAGAACTGAGATCTGTATGTGTGATTTTAAGATTCAGCTACTACCATGCATTGGGATCCTTAATTGACCCTCTCGGCTTCTTAATCACCCTAGTACTCTGTCCAGGAGTTGCAAATAGTTTCTGGTGTTTGTAGGTTATGTGTTGGCGGCCGTGCGTAGCGCAGACCCTAGGGGTGGGCTATGTTGAGGTAGATACACCGTGGCATGGTGTACCGAGTCACCCGTTTGGTGTCTCGGGAACCCTGTTCACATCGTTCGGGGCCGTATGTGGAAACCTCAGCCGGACTCCCTGCGGATGGAACCTGGATAGGCGATAAACCTGGACTAGAGACTTAAGTGTTTAGGTAGGCCATGGCCGACACCCTCGCTGGGCTTCCGCTTGAAGGTTGCCGAGTACATGTCGTGTAAACGGCGGTAAGTGGTGAAAGCGTGTATGACGAGGTACACCCCTACAGGGTATAAAACTATTCGAATAGCCGCGTCCGCGGTAAAGGACTACTTTGTTGCCTATACAGTTCATAGACAAGTTAATGGATACTACTAAAAGACTCAAGATAAGTGTGAGTACCGAGGATGGCCCTCTCGTAGGATGACGAGGGAGGATCCCCGGTGGAGTATTGTGTTGGTGAGTAGTGGACTCGTGTGCGAAAACTATTTTACTGGTGGAGTTCCGTAGGATAGCTTAGCCAAGAGTCAAAGCTGGCTTGCTGCAAGTAACCCCTCCACCTTCTTGAGAATAAGCATGTATAGTAGGTTCTGATGTAAGACTTGCTGAGTACCGTTGTAATCATGTTTGCTTGTTTATTGTTTTCAGACGACAACACTGCCCCCTCCGATGGGTTTTATGTAGACCTTGACGTCGACGAGTGACTAGCCACCCAGGTGGTGATCCTGGCCATGGAGGGCCTATGTAGATAGACAGGCTTCGAGAAGCCTTCTTCTTTCTAGAGTCTGTACTCAGACAAGTTGCTTCCGCATGTGCTTGTATGACTGTATGACTTGAGTGTTGGGTCATGTGACCCCTATCTGTATGACATGTTATGCATGGCTCTCTGGAGCCTTTAAATAAAGTACTTGAGTTGTAGAGTTTTGTTGTGATGCCATGTTGTATGTACATATATCGGGCATATTGTGTGTATGATTGAAATGCTTCGTATGAGTGGGATCCGACAATCTAGTTGTTTATCCTTGGTAGCCTTTCTTATGGGGAAATGTAGTCTAGTGTTCCTCGAGCCATAGTAGTCCGCTACAGCCCGCTTCACCGGAGTCCTGCTAGCCCAGCACTACTGTTCAGGACACTTTACTGGACGGCATGTGTTTCACTTCGTTCCTATGTCTGTCCCTTCGGGGAAATGTCACGCGGTGACTTTCGGAGTCCTGCCTAGCCTGCTACAGCCCGGGATCCCCGGAGTCCTGTTAGCCCAGTGCTACAGCCCGGAATCACTCGTTGCTGACCGACATGCTCGATGTGATTCATGTATGCCTGTCTCCATAGGTTTGCGCCGCTTTGGGTTCACGACTAGCCATGTCGGCCCGGGTTCTTTGTCATATGGATGCTAGCGACACTATCATATACGTGAGCCAAAAGGCGCAAACGGTCCCGGGCCATGGTAAGGCGACACCCGTGGGATACCGTGCGTGAGGCCGCAAAGTGATATGAGGTGTTACCGGCTAGATCGATGTGACTTGGAATCGGGGTCCTGACAGCAATGCAATTGCGCTGTAATGCTTTACTTTATCACTAAGCGGTAGCGATAGTCGTGGAAGCATAAGATTGGCAAGACGACAACGATGCTACGATGGTGATCAAGGTGTCGCGCCGGTGACGATGGTGATCATGACGGTGCTACGAAGATGGAGATCACAAGCACAAGATGATGATGGCCATATCATATCACTTATACTGATTGCATGTGATGTTTATCTTTTATGCATCTTATCTTGCTTTGTTTGATGGTAGCATTTTAAGATGATCTCTCACTAATTATCAAGAAGTGTTCTCCCTAAGTATGCACCGTTGCGAAAGTTCTTCGTGCTGAGACACCACCTGATGATCGGGTGTGATAGGCTCTACGTTCAAATACAATGGGTGCAAAACAGTTGCACACGCAGAATACTCAGGTTATACTTGACGAGCCAAGCATATACAGATATGGCCTTGGAACACGGAGACCGAAAGGTCGGGTGTGAATCATATAGTAGATATGATCAACATAGTGATGTTCACCAATGAAACTACTCCATCTCACGTGATGATCGGACATGGTTTAGTTGATTTGGATCACGTAATCACTTAGAGGATTAGAGGGATGTCTATCTAAGTGGGAGTTCTTTAGTAATATGATTAATTGAACCTAAATTTATCATGAACTTAGTACCTGATAGTATCTTGCTTGTTTATGTTTGATTGTAGATACATGGCCCGTGCTGTTGTTCCGTTGAATTTTAATGCGTTCCTTGAGAAAGCAAAGTTGAAAGATGATGGTAGCAATTACACAGACTGGGTCCGTAACTTGAGGATTATCCTCATTGCTACACAGAAGAATTACGTCCTGGAAGCACTGCTGGGTGCCAGGCCTGCTGCTGGAGCAACACCAGATGTTATGAACGTCTGGCAGAGCAAAGCTGATGACTACTCGATAGTTCAGTGTGCCATGCTTTACGGCTTAGAATCGGGACTTCAACGACGTTGAACGTCATGGAGCATATGAGATGTTCCAGGAGTTGAAGTTAATATTTCAAGCAAATGCCCGGATTGAGAGATATGAAGTCTCCAATAAGTTCTATAGCTGCAAGACGGAGGAGAACAGTTCTATCAGTGAGCATATACTCAAAATGTCTGGGTATAATAATCGCTTGATTCAATTAGGAGTTAATCTTCCAGATGATTGCGTCATTGACAGAATTCTCCAATCACTGCCACCAAGCTACAAGAGCTTCCTGATGAACTATAATATGCAAGGGATGAATAAGACTATTCCTGAGCTCTTCGTAATGCTGAAAGCTGCGGAGGTAGAAATCAAGAAGGAGCATCAATTGTTGATGGTCAACAAGACCACTAGTTTCAAGAAAAAGGGCAAAGGGAAGAAGAAGGGGAACTTCAAAAAGAACAGCAAGCAAGTTGCTACTCAAGAGAAGAAACCCAAACCTGGACCTAAGCCTGAAACTGAGTGCTTCTACTGCAGGCAGACTGGTCACTTGAAGCGGAACTGCCCCAAGTATTTGGCGGATAAGAAGGATGGCAAGGTGAACAAAGGTATATGTGATATACATGTTATTGATGTGTACCTTACTAATGCTCGTAGTAGCACCTGCATATTTGATACTGGTTCTATTGCTAACATTTGCAACTCGAAACAGGGACTATGGATTAAGCGAAGATTAGCTAAGGACGAGGTGACGATGCGCGTGGGAAATGGTTCCAAAGTCGATGTGATCACGGTCGGCACACTACCTCTACATCTACCTTCAGGATTAGTATTAGACCTAAATAATTGTTATTTGGTGCCAGCGTTAACCATGAACATTATATCTGGATCTTGTTTGATGCGAGACAGTTATTCATTTAAATCAGAGAATAATGGCTGTTCTATTTATATGAGTAATATCTTTTATGGTCATGCACCCTTAAAGAGTGGTCTATTCTTATTAAATCTCGATAGTAGTGACACACATATTCATAATGTTGAAGCCAAAAGATGCAGAGTTGATAATGATAGTGCAACTTATTTGTGGCACTGCCGTTTGGGTCATATCGGTGTAAAGCGCATGAAGAAACTCCATACTGATGGACTTTTGGAACCACTTGATTGTGAATCGCTTGGTACTTGCGAACCGTGCCTTATGGGTAAGATGAAAAAAACACCGTTCTCCGGTACTATGGTGAGAGCAACAGATTTGTTGGAAATCATACATACAGATGTATGTGGTCTGATGAATGTTGAGGCTCGTGGCGGATATCGTTATTTTCTCACCTTCACAGATGACTTAAGCAGATATGGGATATGGGTATATCTACTTAATGAAACATAAGTCTGAAACGTTTGAAAAGTTCAAAGAATTTCAGAGTGAAGTTGAAAATCATCGTAACAAGAAAATAAAATTCCTAGGATCTGATCGTGGAGGAGAATATTTGAGTTACGAGTTTGGTGTACATTTGAAACAATGCGGAATAGTTTCGCAACTCACGCCACCCGGAACACCATAGTGTAATGGTGTGTCCGAACATCGTAATCGTACTTTAATTGATATGGTGCGATCTATGATGTCTCTTACTGATTTACCGCTATCATTTTGGGGTTATGCTCTAGAGACGGCCGCATTCACGTTAAATAGGGCACCATCAAAATCCGTTGAGACGACGCCTTATGAACTGTGGTTTGGCAAGAAACCAAAGTTGTCGTTTCTGAAAGTTTGGGGCTGTGATGCTTATGTGAAAAAGCTTCAACCTGATAAGCTCGAACCCAAATCGGAGAAATGTGTCTTCATAGGATATCCAAAGGAAACTATTGGATACACCTTCTATCATAGATCCGAAGGCAAGACTTTTGTTGCTAAATTCGGAAACTTTCTAGAGAAGGAGTTTCTCTCGAAAGAAGTGAGTGGGAGGAAAGTAGAACTTGATGAGGTAACTGTACCTGCTCCCTTATTGGAAAGTAGTACATCACAGAAACCAGTTTCTATGACACCTACACCAATTAGTGAGGAAGCTAATGATGATGATCATGAAACTTCAGAACAAGATACTACTGAACCTCGTAGATCAACCAGAGTGAGATCCGCACCAGAGTGGTACGGTAATCCTGTTCTGGAGGTTATGTTGCTAGACCATGACGAACCTACGAACTATGAAGAAGTGATGGTGAGCCCAGATTCCGCAAAATGGCTTGAGGCCATGAAATCTGAGATGGGATCCATGTATGAGAACAAAGTGTGGACTTTGGTTGACTTGCCTGATGATCGGCAAGCCATTGAAAATAAATGGATCTTCAAGAAGAAGAATGACGCTGACGGTAATGTTACTGTCTATAAAGCTCGAGTTGCTGCAAAAGGTTTTCGACAAGTTCAAGGGATTGACTACTATGAGACTTTCTCACCCGTAGTGATGCTTAAGTCTGTCCGAATCATGTTAGCAATTGCTGCATTTTATGATTATGAAATTTGGCAGATGGATGTCAAAACCGCATTCCTGAATGGATTTCTGGAAGAAGAGTTGTATATGATGCAGCCGGAAGGTTTTGTCGATCCAAAGGGATCTAACAAAGTGTGCAAGCTCGAGCAATCCATTTATGGACTGGTGCAAGCCTCTCGGAGTTGGAATAAACGCTTTGATAGTGTGATCAAAGCATTTGGTTTTGTACAGACTTTTGGAGAAGCCTGTATTTACAAGAAAGTGAGTGGGAGCTCTGTAGCATTTCTGATATTATATGTAGATGACATATTACTAATCGGAAATGATATAGAATTTCTGGATAGCATAAAGGGATACTTGAATAAGAGTTTTTCAATGAAAGACCTCGGTGAAGCTGCTTACATATTGGGCATTAAGATCTATAGAGATAGATCAAGACGCTTAATTGGACTTTCACAAAGCACATACCTTGACAAAGTTTTGAAAAGGTTCAAAATGGATCAAGCAAAGAATGGATTCTTGCCCGTGTTACAAGGTGTGAAATTGAGTAAGACTCAATGCCCGACCAATGCAGAAGATAGAGAGAAAATGAAAGATGTTCCCTATGCTTCAGCCATAGGCTCTATCATGTATGCAATGCTGTGTACCAGACCTGATGTGTGTCTTGCTATAAGTCTAGCAGGGAGGTACCAAAGTAATCTAGGAGTGGATCACTGGACAGCGGTCAAGAACATCCTGAAATACCTGAAAAGGACTAAGGATATGTTTCTCATATATGGAGGTGACAAATAGCTCATCGTAAATGGTTACGTTGATGCAAGCTATGACACTGATCCGGACGATTCAAAATCGCAAACCGGATACGTGTTTATATTAAACGGTGGAGCTGTCAGTTGGTGCAGTTCTAAACAAAGCGTTGTGGCGGGATCTACATGTGAAGCGGAGTACATAGCTGCTTCGGAAGCATCAAACGAAGGAGTCTGGATGAAGGAGTTCATATCCGATCTAGGTGTCATACCTAGTGCATCGGGTCCAATGAAAATCTTTTGTGACAATACTGGTGCAATTACCTTGGCAAAGGAATCCAGATTTCACAAGAGAACAAAGCATATCAAGAGACGCTTCAATTCCATCCGGGATCTAGTCCAGGTGGGAGACATAGAGATTTGTAAGATACATACGGATCTGAATGTTGCAGACCCGTTGACTAAGCCTCTTCCACGAGCAAAACATGATCAACACCAAAGCTCCATGGGTGTTAGAATCATTACCGTGTAATCTAGATTATTGAGTCTAGTGCAAGAGGGAGACTGAAGGAAATATGCCCTAGAGGCAATAATAATGTTATTATTTTATTTCCTTATATCATGATAAATGTTTATTATTCATGCTAGAATTGTATTATCCGGAAACATAATACTTGTGTGAATACATAGACAAACTAAACGTCACTAGTATGCCTCTACTTGACTAGCTCGTTAATAAAGATGGTTATGTTTCCTAACCATAGACATGTGTTGTCATTTGATTAACGGGATCACATTATGAGAATGATGTGATTGACATGACCCATTCCATTAGCTTAGCACCCGATCGTTTAGTATGTTGCTATTGCTTTCTTCATGAGTTATACATGTTCCTATGACTATGAGATTATGCAACTCCCATTTGCCGGAGGAACACTTTGTGTGCTACCAAACGTCACAATGTAATTGGGTGATTATAAAGGAGCTCTACAGGTGTCTCCAAAAGTAAATGTTGGGTTGGCGTATTTCAAGATTAGGATTTGTCACATCGATTGTCGGAGAGGTATCTCTGGGCCCTCTCGGTAATGCACATCACACAAGCCTTGCAAGCATTTCAACTAATGAGTTAGTTGCGAGATGATGTATTACGTAACGAGTAAAGAGACTTGCCGGTAACGAGATTGAACTAGGTATTGAGATACCGACGATCGAATCTCGGGTAAGTAACATACCGATGGCAAAGGGAACAACGTATGTTGTTATGCGGTCTGACCGATAAAGATCTTCGTAGAATATGTGGTAGCCAATATGAGCATCCAGGTTCTGCTATTGGTTATTGACCGGAGACATGTCTCGGTCATGTCTACATTGTTCTCGAACCCGTAGGGTCCGCACGCTTAAGGTTTCGATGACAGTTATATGAGTTTATGAGTTTTTGATGTACCGAAGTTAGTTCGGAGTCCCGGATGTGATCACGGACATGACGAGGAGTCTTGAAATGGTTGAGACATAAAGATTGATATATTGGACGGCTATATTCGGACACCGGAAGTGTTCCCGGTGATTTTGGAGAAAACCGGAGAGCCGGAGGGTTACCGGACCCCCCCGGGAGAAGTAATGGGTCATATGGGCCTTATTGGAGAGAGAGGGGCAGCCAGGGTGGGCCGCGCGCCTCCTCCCCCCTGGTCCGAATTGGACTAGGAGAGGGGGGTGGCGCCCCACTTTCCTTCTCCCTCCCCACTTCCTTCCCCCCCTCCTAGTAGGAGTCCTACTCCTACTAGGAGGAGAACTCCTCCTTGCCGCGCCTATAGGGCCGCCCGGCCTCCTCCCCTTGCTCCTTTATATACGGGGGCAGGGGCACCCCTAGACACACAAGTTGATCATCGTGATCGTTTTCTTAGCCGTGTGCGGTGCCCCCTTCCGCCATAATCCTCAATAATATTGTAGTGGTGCTTAGGCGAAGCCCTGTGACGGTAGAACATCAAGATCGTCACCACGCCGTCGTGCTGAAGGAACTCTTCCCCGACACTTTGCTGGATCGGAGTCCGGGGATCGTCATTGAGCTGAACATGTGCTAAAACTCGGAGGTGCCGTAGTTTCGGTGCTTGATAGGTCGGGCCGTGAAGACGTACGACTACATCAACCGCGTTGTGCTAACGCTTCCGCTGTCGGTCTACAAGGGTACGTAGATCACACTCTCCCCTCTCGTTGCTATGCATCACCATGATCTTGCGTGTGCGTAGGAATTTTTTTGAAATTACTACGTTCCCCAACAATTCCAACTAGTAGTTATGATCACAACGCCTCAATTAAATTTCTTAAAGAAGTTATTTTCCCGAGGTTTGGAGTCCCTAGATATTTAATGACTGATTGTGGTTCACATTTTATTCATGCTGCTTTCCGTAAATTGCTTGCTAAATATGATGTTAACCATAGAATTGCATATCCTTATCATCCTCAGTCTAGTGGTCAGGTAGAATTAAGTAATAGAGAAATAAAATTAATATTGCAAAAGACTGTCAATAGGTCGAATTGGTCTAAGAAACTTGATGATGCACTATGGGCTTATAGAACCGCGTATAAAAATTCTATGGGTATGTCTCCATATAAAATGGTTTATGGAAAAGCATGTCACTTACCTCTTGAATTAGAACATAAAGCTTATTGGGCAATTAAAGAGATCAACTATGATTTTAAACTTGCCAGTGAAAAGAGGTTATTTGATATTTGCTCACTTGATGGATGGAGAACCAAGCCTATGAAAATGCTAAATTGTTTAAAGAAAAAGTTAAAAGATGGCATGAGAAAAGAACACAAAAGCGGAAATTTAATGTAGGTGACCATGTCTTGCTATACAATTCTTGTTTAAGATTTTTTGCAAGAAAACTCCTCTCTAAATGGGAAGGACCATACGTTATCGAAGAAGTTTATTATTACGGTGCTATCAAGATCAATAACACCGAAGGCACCAATCTGACGATGGTGAATTGGCAAAGAATCAAGCATTATATATTAGGTACGCCTATAAATATTGAAACCAACATTATTCAGTCCATAACACTGGAGGAGTACATAAAGGAAAATTTCCAGAACACTCCAGAACCCTAAAAAGGAATAGGTATGTGATACTGTAAGTAAACCGACTCCAGAAGTTCCATAAAACCAATTTTACTCCATTTTGGAATATATGAAAATTTTGGAAAATAAAAAGTAGTCCGAAAAGCGCACGAGCAGTCGACAAGCCTAGGGGGCGCGCCCTACCACCCTGGGCGCGCCTCCCGAGCTTGTTATGCCCTTGTGTGCCCTCTGGACTCCGTTTTCTCCTAGATTACTTGTTTTGCATGATAAAAAATTCATTATTTAAACTCCCGAAGGTTTTGACCACTTTATCGCGGCAATATTCTCCGTTCTTGTTTTGAGATATTTTTCTGACATATCTTGATCTCCATGATGCCTCCAAGTTTATCCAAGGGCAAGTTCTATGAGAAGGTCATCAACCCTGAAAGGATAGATATGGTTGACTAGAGGGGGGGGGGGGGTGAATAGGCAACTACCAATTTTTAGCTTTTCTTTACCAAATTAATCTTTGCATCAAAGTAGGTTGTCTAGATGTGCAACTAGGTGAGCAACCTATATGATGCAACAACAACAAGCACACAAGCAAGCAAGGGAATAAACACTAAAGAGCTTGCACAAATAAAGGTGAGAGATAACCAAGAGTGGATCCGGTGAGTATCTCATAAGGAGTCTTGTTCAAACCCTTGCGGAGGTAGAGCCGATTTGATGCATGACACGCAGTGTTGATGGCTTCGGCCCAAAAGTTGTATGGAGACTTGAACTCCGCCATCATGGTCCTTGCCGCATCCATCAACGTCCGGTTCTTCCTCTCCGCAACACCGTTTTGTTGAGGGGTGTACGGTGCGGAATATTGATGCTTGATTCCCTCATCACTAAGAAATTCATCCAAGGTGTAGTTCTTGAACTCGGTGCCGTTGTCACTTCTTATCGTCAAAATCTTTGCATTGTGTTGACGTTGTGCTTCATTTGCAAAGTCAATGATGGTTTGTTGGGTATCACTCTTCCTTGAAGAAATACACCAACGTGTACCTTGAGTAGTCATCCACAATCACCAAGCAATACTTTCTTCCTCCAAGACTATCGAAGGACGGAGGCCCAAAGAGATCCATGTGAAGGAGCTCCAAGGGCCTTTTTGAATAAATGATAGTCGTGGGAGGGTGAGCCTTCTCATGTAGCTTTCCTTCGATACAGGCACTGCAACGATCTTTAGCAAAACTAACATTCGTTAGTCCATGGACATGGTCCCCCTTTAGGAGACTTTGCAAAGATCTCATATTGACATGGGCTAAACGGCGATGCCAAAGCCATCCCACATCAACTTTAGCCATTAGGCATGTCGCGGTCTTAGTGGGTCGCTCCGAAAAGTTAATCACATATAGACCATTCTCGACATGCCCAACAAAGGCTACTTTAAGAGTCTTGCTCCACAAGAGGGCCACGGTATCGATATCAAAGAAAGTGGCAAAGCCCATGATTGCAAGTTGACGAACGGAAAGTAAATTGTATGCAAGGGACTCAACAAGCATGACCTTCTCGATCGTGAGATCATGAGAGATGACCACCTTGCCAAGTCCCAATACCTTAGAAGATGAGGCGTCACCCCATTCGACATTGGTGGGCATAGATGGAACCGTGCGCACGTCCACCACCAAGTCCTTGCTTCCGGTCATATGATTTGTAGCTCCGCTGTCGAGCAACCATGATCCACCACCGGAAGCAAACACCTACAGGAGATCAATGCTTGGTTTTAGGTACCCATTTTGTAATGGGTCATTTGATGTTAGTGACAAGGGTCTTAGGAACCCAAATAGACCATTCAATGTACTCATGAAGAGAGCCAACAAATTAGGCATAAACATGCCCATCACTAGCACGGCACAACACATAAGACGGATTAAAATCGCCGGCCTTGTTGGGTGAGGTGACATTGCCCTTCTTGACTTTGTTCTTCTTCTTCTCCACGGGAACACTCTCTCCCGCCCTCACAAAAGTTTGCATGAGGGGAGGAGGTCGTTTGGTCTTGTCATTCTTCTTCTTGTTCTTGGAGTTGGGGACGTACCCAACCCCTTCCTTCGCCACACCTCCCTTTTGGTTGATCAAGAGATCATTGAGGTTCTTCTTGCCTTGTATGCACGTCACAAGGCCTCTCTCAAGTTGCGCCTTCAACGATGCATTTTCCTCAACAAGATGCATATGCTCACAACACGGGTTAGTAGCATTTGCGTTATCAAGTAAAACCATATGAGGAAAAGTTGCTTTCTCCTTAGTTAGCTTCACTTGGAGTTGATCATGAGACTCCTTGAGACTCGCGTGAATACCCTTCAAGGCCTTGTGGGCCTTGTCGAGTATATCAAACTCCTCTTTGAGTCTAGCAAGATCAACCCCGAGTTTGGCCTTCTCGGAGTTTAGTACACGAGACACAACTAGGACATGATCATAATCTTTCTCTAACTTAGCATGATCAACGTTGTGTGACTCCTCAAGAGCCAAACGAAGACCACGCTCTTCCTCAAGAGCATTGGAAAGATCCGAAATCTCATCGGCATAGTCACGACTATGCCCTTCCATCTTCGAGATGGTGTCTTCGTGAGCCTCGATCATGTCATTGGCCTCACCAAGTTGTTCCAAGAGAGCAACAAAGTGCTTCTTGGATTTTCCCTTGAGTTTACCCATAAAGGCCTCAAACTCGTTAGCCTCCACATTAGCTCCCTCAACTTCATTCATGCAATCCAATGGGGAAGGATGATTAATGATGGTAGTTTTGATGTTGGGGGTTACCTTGTTGGTGGCTTTAGCCATGAGGCACTTGGCGTTGGTGCTCTCGTTGGGTGAGTCGAAGAGAGACACTTGTGACGTTGTTGCAATGGCAACGGAGGCCATGGCAACCGTCTCATCATCTTCATCATCGTCATCATCCTCATTGTACTCTTCTTGCACAACCAAGGCCTTGGGAGGAGTCTTCTTGGTGAAGTTGTTCTTGTTGGGGAACGACTTGGCCTTGTCCTTTCGGATGAGTTTGCCACCATTATCTTCCCTCTTCTCATACGGGCATTCCGCAACGAAATGACTCACATTGCCGCAATTGTAGCACGTCCTCACACGTTGCTTGCCCCTTGTCCCACTTGAGTTGTTTTTGCTAAAGTTGGGCCTCGAGTTTTTCTTGCTCCAAAATTGCCTTGAAGCAAGAGCCATGTGTTCATGATATGCATACTTTGTATCTTCGGGGTTGCTCTCCTCTTCTTCCTCTTCTTCTTCTTCCACGGTGAGCTTGGCCTTCAAAGCAAGGTTGGGCTTCTTTGCCCGTTGAGACCGGAGCACCGCATTGTCGGCGGTCTTGTCCAAGATGTTCATGGCCACAAACTCATCCAACACCTCGCTTGAGGTCAAAGTGTGGAAGTCCGGTCTTTGGCGGATGATGGAGGACATGGCCTTGTGGTAGGGCATCATTGCCTTGAGGAATTTGCGCTTGATCCAATTATCATCCGTGTCCTTGCTCCCGTGATCTCGTAGTGAGATCGCGAGTTTGGTGACTCTCCGAAAAAGCTCACGAGGCTCTTCATCTTCCTTCATTGCAAACTCATCAGCCTCATCTTGTACCACTTCATAGTTGGAGCGTTGAATGCTTGCGCTTCCCCGGTAGAGAGACACGACACAATGCCATGCATCTTTGGCCAAGGAGTAAGGGCGAAGATGAGGTAGGTCTTCGGGTGGAATTGCATCTTGAATGATGAAGAGAGCATTCTCATTGAATTGATTGTCCGCGGCTTCTCGAGGAGTGAGGTTGCTTGGATCATGTGGGTAAAAACCTTCTTCAATGATTCTCCAAAGGTTAGTGTTCACATGATTTAAATGACGTTTAAAACGGTAAACCCAAGAATCAAAATCCTGATTTTTCACAATCTTAGGAGGAGGACCGGCATGATTCAAATGAGTAGAAGGAACCGGTCCACCATAAACAAGTGGTGGTTCCACGTGGGCAAAGATGCCGGTGCCATTCTTGCCACTCAAAGAAGGAGCCTTTTCACTACTAGCTTCCCCCTTGTCGGGGGTAGCATCCGACACCTTGTTGGCGGGATCCCCCACTTTCAAAGGTGCGGTGGATAGTTTAAGCCCCTCAAGGAATTTAGTAAACATGCTTTCAACTTCGGTCGTCATGGAGGTTTTCAATGTCTCCAAGGCTACATTGAACTCCTCACGAGAGACCGAAGTTCCCCCATCGCCCGTAGACGAGATAGGATTCACACCGAAGTGTTCCTCCGCACCGTCTACGGTATCAACCATACTCTTTGGACGGTAAAGTCCTTAATAAAGAGACGAGGCTCTGATACCAATTGAAAGGATCGATATGGTTGACTAGAGGGGGGGGTGAATAGGCAACTACCAATTTTTAGCTTTTCTTTACCAAATTAATCTTTGCATCAAAGTAGGTTGTCTAGATGTGCAACTAGGTGAGCAACCTATATGATGCAACAACAACAAGCACACAAGCAAGCAAGGGAATAAACACTAAAGAGCTTGCACAAATAAAGGTGAGAGATAACCAAGAGTGGATCCGGTGAAGACGAGGATGTGTTACCGAAGTTCCTTCCTTTTGAGGGGAAGTACGTCTCCGTTGGAGCGGTGTGGAGGCACAATGCTCCCCAAGAAGCCACTAGGGCCACCGTATTCTCCTCACGCCCTCACACGATGCGAGATGCCGTGATTCCACTATTGGTGCCCTTGAAGGCGGCGACCGAACCTTTACAAACAAGGTTGGGGCAAACTCCACAACTTAATCGGAGGCTCCCAACAAGACCACGAAGCTTCACCACAATGGAATATGGCTCCGAGGTGACCTCAACCGTCTAGGGTGCTCAAACACCCAAGAGTAACAAGATCTGCTAAGGATGAATGGGGGAATCAAAAATCCCTTGGTGGAAGTGTAGATCGGAGCCTTCTCAACCACTCCCGAGCAAATCAACGAGTTTGATTGGCTAGGGAGATAGATCGGGCAAGAGGAAGCTTGGGGTATTCAATGGAGCTTGAGCAATAAATGGTGCTTGGGCAATAATGAAGGTTGGTGGAAGAGGTGAGGCAAAGAGGGAGGAGAAGGAGCCCTTTTATAGTGGGGGAAACAAGTCAACCGTTACCCCCCACTCAGCCCCGCAGAGGGCGGTACTGCCGCGGAGGCAGAGCGGTACTGCCGCTCCCCCTCAGCGGTACTACCGCGCCAGAAGAGAAGGGCTGGGGCAGGGGCCCAGGGCGGTACTACCGCGGGGGTAGAGCGGTACTACCGCTCTCAAGCAGTACTACCGCCACTACTGCCGCAGCTAGTACCGCAAAACTCGACACGAGAAAATGCATGCAAGAATCGAAGCGGAAGGAGCACCATGCCACCACGGTACTGCGGCTGAGCCCAGCAAGCGGTACTACCGCTCCGGGGAGCGGTACTACCGCTACAGACGCAGTGACAGGGCGGTAGTAGCACGGAACCGCAGAGGTACTGCCGCTGAGGCCACCCAGCGGTACTACCGCTCCTGGGAGCGGTACTACCGCTTAGGGAGTCTCAGCCGCACTACCGCTGTGGACCGCGGTACTACCGCTGGGTCCTGGACAAGCAGAGGAAGGAGGGAAAGAAAGGCCCCATAGGTGCGGAAAGAAACGGAGGGTGCGAAGAGAACGTGTACGTGTTGATTCCACCCAAGCCATACCGAAGTGGACCCCCTCTTGATAGTACGGTGACTACTACGAAACTTAGTCCACCAACAAAGTCACGGAATAGACTACACCGTCTTGAGTAGAGCGCCAAAGGGAAATAATCGTTCCGTGCCGAAGGATGAATATCTGAAAGCACTCAAAGCACATGATTAGTCCGCAAATGCATTGTCATCAATCACCAAAACATCGTAGGGATAAATAAGCCCTTACAAACCCCTACCTCCCGGAGGTGATGAAACACCCTCAAGCCATTGATATGCGTGAGGGGGTGCTTAACATCCGGGATGTTCAAGGACTAAAGAAGACCGGAAGCGTGGAGGCCAGGCTCGAAGAGGTGGAGCAATCTTGAGGTGTGAAGGGATGGTGGAACGTAGACTCAATGCCAACCACTCCATGATCACAGAATTCACCCATGATCACATTGGAGAGGCCATCCTCAAGCTTCACGAGCGGATTGAGCACCTCCAAGCACAGATCTATGACTTGCAAAACCAAAACTATGAGTATGAGCCCATATTTAAGAGGATGAGTTTAGCTGCAGATTTTAGGACTCCAGAGACTCGTTCACTTCTATGATGGGGACCTATGCCTTAGAAGACGGAAGACAAGCCTCCTGCTACTTCTTGAGCTTGCATTGGTTTTTCCCTTGAAGAGGAAAGGGTGATGAAGCAAAGTAGAGATAAGTATTTCCCTCAGTTTAAGAACCAAGGTATCAATCCAGTAGGAGACAAACGCACAAGTCACTAAGTACCTGCACAAACAAACAACAACTTGCACCCACTGCGATAAAGGGGTTGTCAATCCCTTCACGGTTACTTGCAAAACTGAGATCTAATAGAGATAGATAAATGGCAAAGTAAATATTTTTGGTATTTTTGGTTTATGGATCGAAATGTAAAAGATTGCAAAATAGTAGATCAGAAACTTATTGGATGGAAAATAGAACTTGTATGATGGAAAATACACCCGGGGGCCATAGGTTTCACTAGAGGCTTCTCTCAAGATAGTAAATAATACGGTGGGTGTACAAATTACTACCGAGCAATTGATAGAAAAATGCAAAGTTATGATGATATCTAAGGCAATGATCATGAATATAGGCGTCACATCCGTGTCAAGTAGACCGAAACGATTCTGCATCTACTACTATTACTCCACACATCGATCGCTATCCGGCATGCATCTAGAGTATTAATTTCACAAAGAACGGAATTAAGCAAGATGACATGATGTAGAGGAATTAACTCAAACAATATGATGAAAACCCCATATTTTTATCCTCGATGGCAACAATACAATACGTGCCTTGCTTCCCCTACTGTCACGGGGAAAGGATACCGTAAGATTGAACTCAAAGCTAAGCATTTCTCCCATTGCAAGAAAAACCAATCTAGTTGGCCAAACCTAACCGATAGTTCGAAGAGAAATATAAAGATATCAAATCATGCATAAAATAATTCAGAGGAGATTCAAATAATATTCATAGATAAGCTGATCATAAATCCACAATTCATCAGATCTCGGCAAACACACCGCAAAAGAGTATTACATCGAATAGATCTCCAAGAACATCAAGGAGAACATGGCAGTGAGAATCAAAGAGAGAGAATAAGGCATCTAGCTACTAGCTATGGCCCCGTAGGTCTGTGGTAAACTACTCATGCTTCATCGAAAGGGCAATAGCATTGATGTAGAAGCCCTCCATGATCGAATACCCCTCCGACAGGGTGCCGGAAAAGGTCCCTAGATGGGATCTCACGGGTACAGAAAGTTGCGGCAGTGGAAAAGTGTTTTCGTGGATGCCCCTGTTGGTTTGGGGATATATGGGTACATATAGGCGAAAGAATTAGGCCAGGGAGTGCATGAGGGGCCCACAAGGGTGGGGGCGCGCCCTACCCCCTGGGCACGCCCTCTATCCTTGTGGCCGCGTGCGGCTCCTCCGACTTCATCTCCGAGTCTCCTGGTTGTTTTCTGGTCCAAGAAAAATCTTCGCAAAGGTTTTATTCCATTTGGACCCCGTTTGGTATTCCTTTTTTGCGAACTCAAAAATAGGAACTGGCACTGGGCTCTAGGTTAATAGGTTAGTCCCAAAAATAATATGAAATAGCATATTAATGCGTATGAAACATCCAAAATTGATAATATAATAGCATGGAGCAATAAAAAATTATAGATACATTGCAGACGTATCACCACCCACATCAACAACTTCATCATCACCACCTCTGAAGAAGGAGACTTGAGTACACGGGTATGGGCACTCCTATTGGCTTGTGCCAAGCTTGGGGGAGGTGCCCCGGTATCGTATCACCAGCACATCTTCATCACTATCATTTATCTTAGTTCGATCCTTTTGGTTAAATTGTGATCTAGTAGAATAAAAGTTTTTAGTATGATCTAGTCTTTAAGTTTTTTGCTTCTTGATCTATCTATGTAATCTAGTGTGGGAGTTATATAATAAAGAATAGTTCTGAGTTGAGTGTTTTGCTGTCTTGTTTTGATCTTAGAGATGCAAAAGAAGAAAAAAGATAAAAGATTATATAATAATCTTATGGATAGTGATGACTTCACATATAAGAATTATAATGCATGAAATTTGTTAAAGGTTGACAAACATAGTATTGGTCATTGTGCAATTACTGAGAAGTAATAAAGAAAGAGAGGCTTCACATATAGATACACTATCTTGGACATTGTCGGTGTCAAAACCGGCGGATCTCGGGTAGGGGGGTCCCGAACTGTGCGTCTAGGCCGGATGGTAACAGGAGGCAAGGGACACGAAGTTTTACCTAGGTTCGGGCCCTCTCGATGGAGGTAAAACCCTACGCCCTGCTTGATTAATATTGATGATATGGGTAGTACAAGAGTAGATCTACCACGAGATCGAGGAGGCTAAACCCTAGAAGCTAGCCTATGGTATGATTGTTGATGTGTACCTATCGACTAGCCTGGCCTCGGTTTATATAATGCACCAGAGGCCTAGGATAACAAGAGTCCTAGCTGAATACGCCGGTGGGGAGAAGTCCTTGTCTTGATCGCCAAGTCTTGTGGAATCTTCCTTGTATGCGGCAGCTGTCCGAACTGGCCCATGACTATATGGCCATGGGGGTCCTCGGACCAATCTAACAGACCGGGAGATGACATGGTGAGTACCCCCTAGTACAGGACATCATCAGTAGCCCCCTGAACCGGTCTTCAAGTTAGGGACGCTCCTCGATTCTTCTGAACTGTTCTTCATCTTCGGTCATCGGTCTTGAAAACTGGTTCAACAAATCTTCTCATCTTCGATCTTGAGGATCACCGAAATGCATTCGTCGGGTATCCGAGGAGCCCCTTTAAGTTTCCGTCATTTATCAATGCCTTGTTATTTTTATGCCACACCTCGGGTTTGAAGTTGTTCCCGGGAGGCAATGTCCTCTTGCGTTCGAGCTCTAACGCCGGACTGCATTCGAGGTATCTTTTGCAGCCGAGCACCAATGCCGGACTACTTCCGAGCTCCAACGCCGAAATGTATCCGAGCTCCAATGCCGGACTGTGTCCAATCTCCAACGCCGGACTATATCCAAGATGTCATAGATCATCTTGGTCCAAAAAAGTTGAAGGAGTTTACCAAACTTAATGCCGGAAATGCCCTATATGGAGCCTGCCACTAGCGCCCGAGCTTTAGGCCGGACTGCTTCCGAGGTGGTGCACCACCCTGACTGTGGGCCGATTTTTTGTCAATAGTTTTTATTGGTGCAATTTATTCCCTGCCGAGATATATAGGCAGTAGCCCTCAAGTTTTATATCGTTCTAAAACCCAAGATGCACCTGAAGGATGACGTAAGACCGCTGATCCCAGTAGTCGCTGAGACTCAGGTTGATTTGCAAAATTGGCCTGAGGATCAAGTCCTAGCTCGGCAGAATACTTCAGGACACAAAAAGCGGCGTGCTCAGTCCTCGAGACTCAGGTTGGGTGCGGCTGACCAACCCGAGGATCATAATCTCCTCGAAAACTATATTGCACTTAAATTTTCTGCACTAGATTACCAATGCAATAGCCCCCGAGACACTGGTCGGGTGGCAACACCAGATCAGGGGATCGATACGCCCCTTTAAAATTAGTAAATGATAAGCCTGAAGCCCAGTAGCCCCCGAGCCTTAATGCGGGCACGGGTGGCCGAATTAAGGATCGATATCCAGAGTAAAATCACAAATTATGTGTAATGATTCTATGTATCCAAGTACTTTACATCATTAATGCTCGGATCCGCATTGTACAAAACTTTGTTGACCGACCATCGGCTTCCACCTCCTCGGCCAGTAGCCTAGGAATGCTTGTCCTACTTTATAAAGCCTTTATGAGGGCAAAGATTTACGACAAACAAGGCAATCTGGCCATACGGTTTTATAAACAAAGGTACACAGAGAGATATGTTATATCACTGTTAAACATAATAAATGTCTTCCAAAGAAAATAATCCCACTATCGGTTCCTTTCTTTGGGTTGTCATGTTGAGCATGATCATGAAACCTCAGCTCTAATGTAAGAGCAAAATATTGAGGATTTAGTTCGGGAGGCCAGTTACTAGCCCCCGGTAGTGTTCGGCGACAGTCGAGGTCAAGCCGTAAACACTTCGACCAATGTTATGAATGTCTAGTCATTTAACACCCTCATCGGATTGCTGACCAGTTTACGCTTATTGTGATAGTCAGTTTTTGGCTTTCTCCAATGAGGTGCTTAAGCATGTGAGCTGGAAGCACAATCGAAGTGGTTCTCTCTTTGCACGCCTAGCCGAACAAAGTGGAACGTAGGAGGCAAGCGCAGGAGCCGGGCAACCCAACTATTGACCGAAGACACAATTCGAAACCAATGCATATATAGTGAGATTCGAGAATGTTTTTGCCGAATCTATAAAGGTGTGCGGCATTGCACTGTGAGACTTGTGCTGGAAACACACAAATAGTTTAAAAGCACCATAAGCTTGGAAAACAAAAAAAACGTCATTAAAAACGTCCGAAAATTGGGGGAAAATTGTGCTTCTGTCGTGCATTAATATTACACATCCGATCTCAAGACTTCAAGCGGGTCAGCCTACGGCTGTAGCCTCCTATCCCGAAGGCGGAGTGCTTCTTGTCAGACCAGTTTAGCGAACTAAACTCGAGCGGTCACTAGAGAGAAAATGGGTTATCGGGCTATTGACCACACGCTCACGTCGAAAAAGGAGCGATAAAACAAAAGACTTTGCAACGACCAAGAAGCAAACACATTTACTATAAAATAGCTCACATAAATTTTAAGAGCCCCCAAGTGACTTGGGTAAAAGAATTTTATGTATAATGATTGTATGTACCGAAGTACTTATATCATATCCTTGTTCAACCGAACTTTAAACGCGTCTTAACCGACCGTCGGCTTCTCCCTCTTCGGTCAAGGACCGAAAAGTGTTATGTACTCCACCTGTCGAGAATATCGACAGTGTTTCCGATAACCAGGCAACCGGGCCATAAGGCTGTAACAGACAAAACGCTCAGGGAACTTATGCTATACTACAGACGAAGTGTAAGAAGCATCTTCGAAGAAAATAGTACCCCCACCGATACCTTACTTCGGTGCTCATTATTGCTACGAGACTTGCAATAGATTTTTTGTACTCATGAGGTCCGTTGTGTGCCGACCATGATTGAAAACAATAAGAGCGCTAGCTTTCAGCTTCACCCAGTCTGAGGTCAGAGCTCGGAGGACCCGATCGTGACAATCGCAGAGGTGCTCCCTTTACTCCCTAGCCAAACAATCGGTAACGTAGGGGTAAGCACAGGAGCCAGGCAACCCAGCTTGCAAATCGCTTAAGTCAATATGGTGCATATTGTGCGTAATACACGAACAAGGAACGAAGCCATACAAGTATAATCATATGCAAGAGGAAAAGCTTCATAAAGGAAGCCCCCAAATAAACGGGGTATTTGAATATGTGCATCACAAACAAAGTTTGGACAAGGAAATTTTTTACAAGCAACTTTTTTCCAAAATAATATAATGCTTGGTCGAACCGAACACAAGTTAAAAATTAAAACTTTGAGCATGAAAGCGACTTAGCTGGTTAATGTGTTCGGCATTGATGACGCGGTCCGAGCTTGATGCGGGACAAGGTTCCATCCCCCAAGCCGGTCCCGAGGTGGCCGAGCGGAGAGCTCGACACGCCGAAGTGGTGACATAGCACGGTCAATGCAGACCGACAGAGTGACAACGAAGTCCTCGGATCATTTTCCTGTGCACAAAAAATAGTGCAACCCGGAGATAATAGTAATAATAATAATTAAAAAAAAATCATTGCATAATAAATAATTTATGCAAAGTGAGTAATAAAAGAAATATGGCCTGGCGCCGAATTCAATGTCGATGCAGGGCGTCAGCGTGATGCGGTAAAGGCATGGAAAAGCCTGAATTCACAGGTCGGTCCGAGTTCCGGATGCGGCGTTCGCCGGACTATGTACAGAAACTGACCGAACCACCACGCGACCGTCGTTAATGCGGCCATCAATTGATAGACCTATGTAGAGATGATGGACAAAGCAGAATAATAATTCCTTGGGAAAAATAAATCCAAACAAGCAAAAAATATTAGGATTAATAGCACCTGGTTTATTTGTTGTAGCAATCCGAATAAAGGTGATTCCCAAAATTGGGACTCGATCCGCACACCCATTGCCTGATGGGCGATAAAGCGACGGTATGGCGATGCTGGCAAAGGTTGGCTCGCCGAGGCAAAGCCCTCGGTCCAGCTAACAAGATGGAGCTGGTCAGCTAGTGACGCCGAAGTCTCCAGAGTAGGTTGATGAAGAGATGGCGAAGCCCCCGATCCATCTGAGATGTCGAAGCCTCAACGTTGGAGCAATATCGCCGGACTGGTTTGACACCAGCATGATGATGAAGACGACCTCGGGGGAGGCTTAAAAATTTACGGGCACGTGTTTAAAAACAACGCACAATACCCTAAAAGAAAATTCCTCTAAAAAGATTGTCCAATGTCACGTTCATAAAGAAACATGAATTTGGGTCGAATCCGTATTTGCGCAGAAAACAGATCCGAAAATTGGTCCACTCATCGGAAGGTTCCCGGAGTTTTAACCGTCGGATTGAGCTGAAATTTGGAGGGGTGGTAGATATGGCAATTACGCAGTAGATGAACGGTTGGATCTTCCAAAGGACCTACGAGCTAGGCTCTGGAGACCACGCTCTAAACTCATCCAGATTCCCATCCAGATTTGACAGGGCTCCAGTATATCGTAGATTGTCGGAGACTCCGCCATCGGAACTCGACGAAATTTTGCATGGCTTTTGTAGACTCAATTCCGCACAATTCCATCAAAGGGATCATCAAAGCGATGCTCTAAGAGGTGGTGGCAGCGGATACCAGTTTGCTGTTCAGAAAAACAGCACGGTCGCCCGAGGGCAATGTTGACCTTGAGCCCCCGAGCTCCATGGATGATTCCTCCATGATCTTGATAGAGATCGGAGTTGATGTTTATCTCCTGGATTAGGGGGTGTTCGGATAGCCGGACTATACCTTCAGCCGGACTCCTGGACTATGAAGATACAAGATTGAAGAATCCGTCCCGTGTCCGGAAGGGACTTTCCTTGGCGTGGAATGCAAGCTTGGCGATACAGATATGAAGATCTCCTACCATTGTAACTGACTTTGTGTAATCCTAACCCTCTCCGGTGTCTATATAAGACAGAGGGTTTTAGTCATACCATAGGCTAGCTTCTAGGGTTTAGCCTCCTCGATCTCGTGGTAGATCTACTCTTGTACTATCCATATCATCAATATTAATCAAGCAGGACGTAGGGTTTTACCTCCATCGAGAGGGCCCGAACCTGGGTAAAACTTCGTGTCCCTTGCCTCCTGTTACCTTCCGGCCTAGACGCACAGTTCGGGACCCCCTACTCGAGATCCGTCAGTTTTGACACCGACGTTGGTGCTTTCATTGAGAGTTCCTCTGTGTCGTCGCCGTCAGGCTCGATGGCTCCTACGATCATCAATAGTGATGCAGTTCAGGGTGAGACCTTCCTCCCCGGACAGATCTTCGTCTTCGGCGGCTTGGCTCTATGGGCCAATTCGCTTGGCCGTCTGGAACAGATCGAAAGCTACGCCCCTGTCCGTCAGGTGAGATTTGGAAGTTTAAACTACACGGCTGACATCCGTGGAGACTCGATCTCCGACGGATTCGAGCCACTGCCGAGCGCGCCGCTCTATCACGACGAGCATGATTTAGCTCTGCCGCCGAACAGTGCCCTGGAGGCCGCACCCGCGTCAGCTCCGACCCTTAATTCGGAGCCAACTGCGCCGATCGAGGATGGGCGGTTGGACGCCACCTCGGGGGCTGCGATCTTAACGGCGATTGAGCCGAACACCAGTCCCGTACTTTGCGAGACTCGTGACTCCAGGGAGCCGGACTCCTCTCCAGACTCCGAACCCTCCGCGCCCCTACCGATCGAATCCGATTAGGCGCCGGTCATGGAGTTCACTGCCGCGGACATCTTTCAGCACTCGCCCTTCGACGATATTATGAAATAACTAAAGTCTCTCTCTTTATCAGGAGAGCCCTGGCCGGACTACGGTCAGTGAGATTGGGATACAGACGATGAAGAAATTCAAAGCCAACCGACCACCCACTTTGTAGCCACCGTCGATGATTTAACCGACATGCTCGACCTCGACTCCGAAGACATCAACGGTATGGACGCTGATGAAGGAGACGATGAAGAACCAGCGCCTATTGGGCCCTGGAACGCCACCTCGTCATATGACGTATACATGGTGGACGCACCAAAAGATGACGACGAGGAGCGGAAGGACGCACCGAAGGCTCGTTCCCTCGAAAAGCAGTCAAAGCGGCGACGCAAGCGCCGCCCCAAATCCCGCCCCGACAGAAATAGCGATCACACAGACCCAGCGCTGGAGTAGGGCGAACCGCTGCCGGACAATGGCAATCCAGATAATCAAACCGAACAAAAAAATCCTATCAAGGATCATGGTCCGGACGACATAACACCGAACAGGCACCCGGAGCAGCAGACTGCCCATAAAAGGCTTGTTGCCACTGCGAGGAGTCTGAGAAAGTAGAAGCAAAGGCTCAAGGCCGCGCAAGAACACACTCCAAATCAGATGGAGTAAAATACTCAACACAGCAGCAAGGTACGGCGACAATCGCCCCTACAAGAGCTACCCAAAGCGGAAGCTGCTACCCGAATTCGATGAGGAGGCCTCAGACCCCCCACAACCAAATATCAAAGCAGCCACCTGGTCGGATGGACGCCCCCTCTACCAACACAGAGCAGCATACAATGCCGCTCACCATACAACACGCAACCAATGCGAGGGCTCGCACCCAAATAATGGTGCAACAAGATCCATCTATGGACCACGCAAGCGCGCCCCAGCATACAATGCAACACAACAAACATCTGAACAACGCGGTACACCCAGCTACAGGGGTGCCGCACACCCCCTATGTTTCACCGATGAGGTGCTGGACCATGAATTTCCAGAGGGATTCAAGCCCGTAAACATAGAGGCATACGACGAAACAACAGACCCTGGGGTCTGGATTGAGGACTACATCCTTCATATCCATATGGCTCGAGGAGATGATCTCCACGCCATCAAGTACCTACCCCTCAAGCTCAAAGGGCCAGCTCGTCACTAGCTCAAAGGCCTTCCCGAAAGCTTCATTGGAAGTTGGGAAGAGCTCGAAGACGCCTTTCGGGTAAATTTTCAAGGGACCTATGTCCGACCTTCGGATGCAGACGATTTGAGTCATATAACTCAATAGCCCGGAGAGTCAGCCCGAAAGCTTTGGAACAGGTTTCTTACTAAAAAGAACCAGATTGTCGACTGTCCGGACGCTGAAGCCTTAGCGGCTTTCAAGCATAGCATCCGTGACGAATGGCTCGCCAGACACCTCGGCCAAAATAAGCTGGCCGCATTAACAAACCTCATGACCCGCTTTTGCGCAGGAGAGGACAGCTGGCTAGCCAGATGCAGCACCAGCGACCCCAGTACATCTGAAGTTAGAGATGGAAACGAGAAATCATGGCGCAACAGCAATAACAAACGACGTAATAAAGAAGACAACACGAAGGGCACGGCAGTAAATGCCGGATTCAAAAGCTCTGGGCCAAGACAAAAGCCGCCCCTAAAGGCACCAGGGATGAATTGTCCAGCCTCAACAAAATTCTGGACCAAGTATGTCAGATTCATAGTACCCCTGGTAAACCTGCTAATCATACCCACAAAGAATGTTGGGTCTTCAAGTAGTCCGGCAAGCTCAACGCCGTACACAAGGGGGAGGATACACCAAGTGAAGACGAGGACGAGCCCCCCAAGCAAGACACGGGGGAACAAAAACAATTTCCACCAGAAGTCAAAACAGTAAACACGTTACACGTAATCAAGGGAAAAAACAAGGCGGCACTCCCAGGAAAGTCTGCCCAAGTGCATGTCACCACGAAGTCCTGCTACCGGTCATCTCAACCGATTACTTTCGACCATCGTGATTACTCAGCAAGTATCCGACACACAGGACGGGCTGCCCTGGTATTAGACCTAGTAATTGGCGGATATCACTTCACAAGGGTCTTGATGGACGGCGGCAGTAGCCTAAACCTAATATAAAAGGATACAATCCGCGGGATGGGGTTAGACCCAACACAAATTCGCCATAGCAATACTACCTTTAAAGGAGTAACGCCAGGCCCAGGGGCTCGTTGTACGGGCTCCCTCCTACTACAAGTTACATTTGGCTCCCCCGATAACTTTTGTCGCGAGCATTTAACTTTCCACATCGCTCCGTTTCAAAGTGGCTATCAAGCACTACTCGGACGCGAAGCTTTCACTCGCTTTAATGCAATACCACACTACGCCTCCCTCACACTCAAGATGCCCGGTCCACGTAGCATCATTACAGTGCACGGAAATATCAAGTGATCTCTACGCGCCGAAGAGAGTGAGGCTGCCCTGGCCGCCGCACACTAAGGGCGCCCGGACAAGCGAAAGCATCCAATAGGTCGTCAAGACCTCAGATACAACCAATCAAGTCCGGCGCCGCTATTTATACGGAAATAAGTGGTCACACCCCTATTTGTCAATACAAGGGGCTCAACGCGCGCAGACAAGTGGCAATTTCTTATCATCTTGAATTATACATGGTTTCTTTAAAAACTATCCTTTTGCATGACAACTTTTTCACTTAACTTCCTCTCTTTCACAGACGATCATCGTGCTACACCCGTCCAGGATACGGCACAATGGAGACACAGGCACAGACGTGCAGCAGGGACCCGCTCCAAGGATTCTTTTTAGATTAAGACCCTGCGTAAACCTTTTTTACTGTCTCTTGTTGATACATATCCACCATTGAGAAGGATGCTGACGTCTTGGCATGTGGCCATGCCAGAACAATGCATGTACCTAGACACACGGGGCTTCTTACAAAGGCCACTATTTAGGCCCGGTTTATACCACAAAGACCGAATACCTTAGGGAGTATTCGGCGTCGCGAGTTTGGCCCTATATGCATCAGCTCTAAATCATTGTCTTTGGTCAAATGTTGGGTTTGCCTGGCTCCTGTGTTTTGGTGCCTTACGTTCCGCCTTGCCGGCTAAGGTAGCACCAGGAGAACTACTGCGATTGTGCCCTGGTTTATCCGGACGAGCACCTAAGTAGAGAAAGCCGAAAACTGACTGTCATGATATAGCGTGAGACTGGTCAACCACTCGATGAGCTGTGGGAATGTTAGAATTCCTCCGCCTTAACGAAGGGTCGTTTCCCGGCCAGGCATGTACGCACCCCGAGATCGGGAGAGTGCGGAGCCACCAGGGGCTATCTAGTAGCCCCACTGTCAAACTCCTATGGCTAAGTGAAAGTGCTAAAGCATCATAGTCTGGTTGCCTCGCTCGCTCCGCTATCACCTCCTTAATAGGACCAAGACGTTGGGTTAAGTGTGAATGCATGTTTTTGCGAGCACCTCCGCATTATATGCGTGAGGGTTGAAGCCGACGGCTGCAATCTTTCAGGTTATACACATGTATACATAAACGGCCGCCCAGGAGGCATCATATTACTTTCAGGCAAAAGTATAAAAATAGCCTTATAAAAATTTATAAAATCATTTCGCTTACAATGAGATTACATATCACTCAAACATAATATTTTTTGAGCACTGGGTCTCTATCAAACGGGCACCCTCAAGAACTTCTCCAAAGTAGTGCTCGGCAGCCTTTCGACCTATAGCCGAATCCCGCGCTGCAACATTGGTAGCATCCATCTCTGCCCAATAGGCATTAACACGGGCAAAGGCCATCCGTGCGCCCTCTATGCACGCCGACCTCCTCATCGCATCAATACGCGGCACGACGTCAAGGACCTGCTGCACCAAGCTGAAATAGCTATTCGGTTTTGGCCTTCCCGGCCATAGCTGATCCACAATAGACCTCATAGAGAGTCCAGACAACCTATTTAGTTCGGCCCACTCGGCTCATTGGTCAGTCAATGAAAGTGGACGCTCGGGAGAATGGAATTGCCTCAAAAACAGCTGGTCTACTCCATGGTCCGTCTGACCCTGGAAGTACGTGGCCGCATCGGCAGCGCTCACCGCCAAATCCATATACACATCCTCCGAACTTCACAGCCGATCCAGAGGGGCATACCATGGATCTCCGAATTTCCTCCGCAACATAAAGGATTTCCCAGCTACAATATCCCCGGCTTCCCGCAGCTCCTCCTTCTTTGCCCTCATAGCAGAGCGGAGATCCTTTTTTGTCGTAGCAGCCTTCTCAAGGTACGATGCCTTCGCTTGGTTTTCCTTTTCAAGAACCCGGCAACGGTCAGCGGCGGCTTTTAACTCTATAGCCTTCTTGGCCATCTTGTCTCGGGTCTCGCCATGCGCGGCCCTCTCGGCTTGCAACTCTTCGGCCGCCTTCACAGCAGCCGCATTACCTAACCTCGCTTGTTCCTTGGCTCGGGCAAGTTCTGCCCGCAAGGCTTCAACAGTGGCAGCTCCATCTACAGTCACAACATATTTAAGATACTGGCATCATGCTGCTCTTCCTATGTGGCGTTTACCAGATATTGACACTTACCCTGTGCCTCGTCAAGCCTTTTGTTAACAAGCTCGATGTCGTCGTCTGCCGCATCCAACTGCCGTTCTAAATGGGCAAACTCGCTAGTCCGGCTAGCCACCGGAGCTTCCATCACCTGCACATAAAGGCAGTATGGTTATTTCCTGGGAATATGATCCTCTGTTCATCGTCGTTTTCGACGACAACCAGAGTCTCAGGGGCTACTATCTACACAGGGCACACCTAGCATGTGCAGGATTATCATACATTCTTTTACATACCTCAAAGCCTGTCAGTAGACTCATAAAAGCTTCATGCAATCTGCTTTCGGCAGACGATATTCTCTCCATCACCATATTCATCATCACACGGTGTTCATCTGAGATGGCCGCTCGCCCCACCAACTCCCTCAGAACATCCGATCGCACACTAGATGGGGCCGGACTCTTTTGTCTGCTCCCGTCGGGAGCCGGACACTGGGAGCTTCGGGGGTCAATGGGGTTATCTTCTGGCCTCACCGGACTCGGAGAGGCCCTCCATGACGACACTTCAGGGTCGCCCGCTTCTGGAGCGGGGGAGTCCGGAGGCGGCGTTTCACTCTCCATCATCTCTGGAAGAAGATCCCCCGAAGATGAGCTCATTTGAGAGGGGCTAAGGCCCGAACTGCAAAATATATGCGGTGGTTATTTTCTCAGAAGAAAAAGATGGCATATATGTACTGTTAAAGGTATTTCGGGTGACTTACGACTCGTGGGAGAATTGATCCCCCCGCGGACTTTGTGCGGCAACAGCGCCCCCCAAGGTGGGACCCTCTGTGGGAGACTCCTTCTCCCGTTTGGAAGCTTCGGCTTTCGAATCCCCGGGCGCAGTCCTTTTCCTCTTCTGGTCGCCTTCCCTCATGGAGACGCTCGCTCCCTCGGCTAGAACGGGCACCGTTGGGGGCCCACGTCCGCCCGCATTATCCTCCACAGTATCTTCCTTCAAGGGCTCCGGGCAAGGTGCAGTCTGGAGCATCTTTTCCAATACCGGATTTTCCAAACCCTCAGGGAGGGGGGCCGAACACCGAATCAACTTCGCCTTTTTTTCTTCAGTCCTGGTCAAAAAGCAAACTCTCAGAAATAACTTCGTAACAAAGTAGAGATAGTATGTTCGGCCGGAAGATGCCTTACCTGTTCAGTGGCGCGGTTACTACTCAGAACCACGTCCTCGGTGATTTCCGGACACTCCATCTGAGGTCCGAAGAATGACTTGTACATCTCCTCATGCGTCAGGCCGAGAAAATTTTGAATAGCACGCGGTCCCTCGGGATTAAATTCCCACAGGCAAAGAGGCTGACGTTTGCAAGGCTGGACTTGACGAACCAGCATAACCTATATCACCGCAACCAAACTGAAATCTCCATTGAAGAGATCTCGAATGCGGCCTTGCAGTATAGGCACGTCCTTGACTGGACCCCAGCTCAGACATTTGCTGATCCACTGATCCACGACATCAGCTATGGTGGGGGGCCCGAGCGGAACACAGGGGGGCCGCCCACTTGGCACTTCTAGGGGCCCTGATGTAGAACCACTCCTGTTGCACAATTCAGACACCTTTGGGATGGAACCTTTGGGCCACGGAGCTCCCGTCATCTTGCGTATTGAGGCACCTCCACATGCTGCATGTTGCCCCTCGACCAGCTTTGGCTTCACTTCAAAGGTCTTGAGCCATAGGCCAAAGTGGGGGGTAACCCGGACGAAGGCCTCGCACACGACAATAAATGTCGTGATATGAAGAAAGGAGTCTGGAGCTAGATCATGAAAATCTAGCCCGTAGTAAAACATCAAACCTCTGACGAAAGGATCCAGGGCAAGGCCTAGACCTCGGAGGAAGTGGGAAACGAACACGACGTTCTCGTTGGGTTCGGGGGTGGGGACGGCCTGCCCTCTGGGAGGCAGCCGATGCAAAATCTCGGTGCTCAGATATCTGGCCTCCCTCAACTTCTTGATGTCTTCTCCCGTGACGGAGGAAGGCATCCATCGGCCTTGAAGGCTAGATCTAGACATGACTGAAGGTTCGGGGTGCCTGACCTGAACTTCGGGCGTTTGAGCTTGAGGTGGGGGAAGGATTCGATTGAGCACGGGAGGGAAAAATAACAGCCTTATCCCCTTTATAAAGAGGGTGAATATCAAGCGTCCTCTCCGTGTCCGTTTGGACTTGCCTATAATCTAGGAGTCCTAGAAGCGGCTGGGTTACCCACGCCCGTATTGATGAGAATCCCGGGATAAGGGGACACGATCTCTGCTTTAACAAGACATGCCAAGGAAACCGCCTCGCATGACGCGCTGAGGTGGGATAATGAAACGACTCGGATAAAGGCTTGGCCGTGGTGTGACACGCTACGAAATACGTCAGCAGATTAGATTGGTGTAAATATTATTCTCTCTATGGCAATATGTGGAAACTTATTTTGCAGAGCCGGACACTATCTTCGTGTTCAAAATCTTCTATGAAGTACTTGGAGGAGAACCCGCCTTGCAATGCCGAAGACAATCTGCGCGCCGGACTCGTCATCATTGAAGCCTAGTTCAGGGGCTACTGAGGGAGTCCTGGATTAGGGGGTGTTCGGATAGCCGGACTATACCTTCAGCCGGACTCCTGGACTATGAAGATACAAGATTGAAGACTCCGTCCTGTTTTCGGAAGGGACTTTCCTTGGCGTGGAAGGCAAGCTTGGCGATACGGATATGAAGATCTCCTACCATTGGAACTGACTTTGTGTAACCCTGACCCTCTCCGGTGTCTATATAAGCCGGAGGGTTTTAGTCTGTAGGACAATGTAGACATCAACAATCATACCATAGGCTAGCTTCTAGGGTTTAGCCTCCTCGATCTCGTGGTAGATCTACTCTTGTACTACCCATATCATCAATATTAATCAAGCATGACGTAGGGTTTTACCTCCATCGAGAGGGCCTGGACCTGGGTAAAACTTCGTGTCCCTTGCCTCCTGTTACCATCCGGCCTAGACGCACAGTTCGGGACCCCTACCCGAGATCCGCCGGTTTTGACACCGACAGCCCTCATCCGAACATGACGATCGGAGGTTGGGCACAGTCCTTGGTCCAGCCAAGGTGACCAGTCGAGTTGGTGACGAAGATGCCGAAGTCGCAGTTGATCTGCAGGCGAGCCATCGATCCTTTTGCCGATCACACAGCGGAACTCTCAATGAAAGCACCAATGTCGGTGTCAAAACCGGCGGATCTCGGGTAGGGGTTCCCGAACTGTGTGTCTAGGCCAGATGGTAACAGGAGGCAAGGGACACGAAGTTTTACCCAGGTTCGGGCCCTCTCGATGGAGGTAAAACCCTACGTCCTGCTTGATTAATATTGATGATATGGGTAGTACAAGAGTAGATCTACCACGAGATCGAGGAGGCTAAACCCTAGAAGCTAGCCTATGGTATGATTGTTGATGTGTACCTATCGACTAGCCTGGCCTCGGTTCATATAATGCACCAGAGGCCTAGGATAGCAAGAGTCCTAGCCGAATACGCCGGTGGGGAGAAGTCCTTGTCTTGATCGCCAAGTCTTATGGAATCTTTCTTGTATGCGGCAGCTGTCCGAACTGGCCCATGACTGTACGGCCATGGGGGTCCTCGGCCCAATCTAACAGACCGGGAGATGACGTGGTGAGTACCCCCTAGTCCAGGACACCGTCAGACATCTTTTATGATTGTGAGCACTCATTGTCGGTGTCAAAACCGGCTGATCTCGGGTAGGGGGTCCCGAACTGTGCATCTAAGGATCGAGGGTGACAAGGGACATGGGGAACACGATGCTTACCCAGGTTCGGGCCCTCTTAATGGAGGTAAAACCCTATGTCCTGCTTGATTGTATTTGATGAGTATAGGGGTTACAAGAGTCGATCTACCTCGAGATCGTAATGGCTAAACCCTAGATGTCTAGCGGATATGAATTCTGATAGCCTCTACGGACTAAACCCTCCGGCTTATATACACACCGAAGGGGCCTAGGGTTGTACAGAGTCGGTTTGCAGAAGAAGGAAATTACATATCTGGATGCCAATCTTGCCATCCACACATAGAAGAGTCCTATCCGGATATGGGGGAAGGTCTTCTACCTTGTATCTTCACGGCCCATCATTCCGGCCCATATCACACAGTGTGGACACCCGAGGACCCCCTAATCCATGACTCCCTCAGTAGCCCCTGAACCAGTCTTCAATGATGATATGTTCAGCACACAAATTGTCTTCGGCATTACAAGGCGGGTTCCTCCTCCTGAATACTTCAAAGCAATCTTCTGAATGAAAGAGCTGTATCCGGCTCTACATGATAACCACAACCCTCAACCACAAAGGCAAAAAATTTAATCAAAATTATGCCTGCCAACTGACAACTTTTCGACGAAACGCCACATCTGGTCTCTTTAACATTTCGAACCATTTTTCGCCCCCCGCTTCACGTGTCGAGGCGCTGCCTCTATTGACACGTCTTGTCAAAATAGAGATCATGTCCACTTATTGCGGGATCCTCATTAATACGGTTTGGGTAATCTAACCGTGCCATTCGCACGACCCCTTGGGAACAGGCGAGTTTTTTAAGGCTTGAGGGGGGGGGGCATTTGATATTCACTGCCTATATAAGAGGATAAAGATTCCTCTTTCTTCCCACACCTTTTTCCTTCTCCTGCTTTCCCGTCTTCGAGCTCCCGCGCCCCAAACTTCAATATTTCCCACCGCCACCAACCTCTCCAGCCATGTCCGTATCTGGTTCGAAGGGCAAATGGGAAGCCTCATCCATCACGGAGAAGGACATCAAGGAGCTCTGGGAGGCGGGGTATTTGCTGCAGATGTTGCGCACAGGCTCCCTGCCAAGAAGCTAGTCATCCCCACCCCGGAGCCCGGCGAAAGGGTCGTGTTCATCCCTCACTTCCTCCGCGCGCTAGTGTTTCCCCTCCACCCCTTTGTCTACGGCCTCATGTTCTACTACGGGCTAGATTTCCATGATCTAGCCCCAAACTCTTTCCTGCACATCTCGGCGTTTATTGTCGTCTGTGAGGCGCTACTACGCATCCCCCCACACTTTGGCCTATGGCTCAAGGTCTTCAATGTGAAGCCGAAGGTGGTCGACGGGCAGCACACGGACTGCGGCAGCGCCATGGTGAGAAAGCTCCCCAACACCACTTGGCCTAAAGGGGCCTTTGTGGAGACCGTCATGGTCTGGCAACAGGAGTTGTTCTATGTCACCGAACCCCGCGGCGCCAGGTGGACGGCCACTCCTGAGTTCAGACCCGGACCCCTATGCGGCTCGGGTCATGGACCAACAAGGGTCTGGACTGGGGGTTGACTGCGGAAGTGCTGACGCTGCAAAAGTGCATCAAAAATATGATAAGCAAGAACACTAGTCTCACTGACGTGATTCAGGTAATGCTCTTCCGTCGGATCCTCCCCTGCCAACTCCGGCCTCTCCATATGTGGGAGTTCAATCCGGATGGTCCGCGGACCTTGCAGCGCTTCTTCGGCACAATGCACGAAGAGATCTGGAAGCTGCTCTTCAAGGTCCAGAAGACGTGGCCGAAGAAGACCGAAGACATCGGCCTTGACAGTGAGAGTCCGGCCACTCCGGTAAGTGTATTATTCCCAAGCATACTTATGCTCCATAAATCCTCAAGCATAATGAGTTCTCCGTCCCTCTCACAGGGCTGGATAGCGAAGGCAGAGCAGATCAAGTGTCTGGCACTGCTGCCTGAAGGTCCAGCCACTCGCCAACTCACAAAGATGCTGGTTCCGGTGCCCTATCAAGCGCCAGAGAAGAAGGCCAAGTAGAAGAGCAAGGAGGCCAAGGGCGGCCTCTGTCGTAAGGGTAATTCGGACACAGTGTCCGGAGAGACCGAAGTCCCCTCCTCCCACGAGGGAGATGAAGACGAAGAGGAGGAGGAGGCGGAAAGTGACTCTCCCCTTAATGAGAGGAAACAGAAAAGGGCAGCCTCCACAGACCCGGAGGAGGGGGTGTCCAAGAGGGGGAAGATAACCCTCTTGGATGGTTTGGATTCAGATGCCGAACACATCCCCAAGATGCGCCACAGGGCGAAGTCGCTGGCCACATTGTAAGTATCAAAGGATACTGTACAAATATCCGGTCTTTTATGTTTTCAATATAACATATTATGTTGTGTGTATTTCATCCCTGCCCGTGACCTCCCCCATCCATCGCTATTTGAGGGGAGCTCTCTGGCACCAAAGATGGTGGAGAGCGCGACGCCTCCGCGAGCCTCTCCGCCAACCACCGCGGATGACAGCGAGGTGTTGTCCGGAAGGGCCTGTTTGGGCCACGGAGAGGTGAGGGAGGCTGCAAATACGGTGCCTGAGGGTGAGGCCTCGGCTGCTGAGAACATGGGGGGTGCAACACCCATGGAGACCGACGGCGGGGGCCCTCACCAGTCCGGCCTCCAGTCGAATACTATTCCGGAGACCCACATGGCTCCGGAATCGAGCGAGCAACCCCCTTTGAAGGAGGGGGGAGCGTCGAATCCGACGGCGACCTCCACTAATCCGGAGGCGCCAAATACTCTGGTCGAGGCACTATGACGTGCTACCATCATGGAGGAGCACTACACCCTGATGGGTGTGGTGGTTGAGAAGGTTCAGTCTGCCAAGAGCGGCTGAACGAAGCTTTCACCAGCCTACTAACAGGCTTCGAGGTATGCGACATAATACTCTTAGATGCTCTTCATATGAAGGAAATATGCCTGTATATAGATAGTAGCCCCTGAGACTGTGTTCAGTTTTGAGAAAAGCCGAATAAAGGATCACATAGTATTCGTAAGAGGTGACATACTTTTCTTTTTTTTTCAACAGGCTTCCCTGTTGGCAGCAACCGCCCAGGCCGCTGAAGTTTCTGAACTCAATCGGAAGCTGAAGCTGGCCGATGATGAGAACGACCGCATTAACAAGCGGTTCGATGAGGCACAAGGTATGCATGCACTTTTAAAAGAGTTTAATCATATATCTGAAGAAATATGCAAATTCATAGTATAACTCATGTGCTGCTATGATTATGAGTGCAGGTAGCGCGGTCGAGGTCGAGACCCTCAAAAGCGCCCTTGCCCAGGCCAAGGAGGAGGCATGAGCGAGCAAAGCAACCGCTGATGAAGCGGCTGCGGAATTAAAGACCAAATAGGTCGCCCGCTGCCAACACAAAGAGAGGGTGGCCAAAGTGGAGCAGGAGCTAAAACATGCCATCAACAAATGCGAGACTTTGGAGGAGAAGACTATGGCCCAAGCGACCGAACTCGCCAAAGCCCTCCACAAGGCCAAGGAGGCATGGACCGAGTCCAGTAGTGCTCGTGAAGAGATCTGGGAGGCCGAACAGATAGCGACTGGTAAGCCCTTTCTTTTGCAGAGTATATTTGGTGGTCAGAGATATGCCTTACTCACTCGACTGTGGAGTTCTCCAGACGCCTTTGCGAATCTTCCGAAGAGTGCTACTAACACTGCGCAGTTCTTCTAGGCCCAGGAGGGGAACACGACGGAGAAGTTCTTCTGGTCATAGTTCTTGGCGCCGGAGCATCCAATGCCATTGAACAACCAGATGATGTAACTGGCGGAGCTGCATAGGATGCCCGGCTTGGCCATGAAGGTCATCATAGTCCGAATTTGTCGAACAGAACCCATTCCTAGCAGGTACTTCGGCCTGGTGAAGCAACTCACTGACGCACTGCCCTAAGTTGAAGCTGTAAAGCGCTCGGCATGCATAGAGGGTGCGCGGATGGCCTTTGCCCGTGTAAAGGTGCATTGGGAGAAGATGAAGGCCGCCATCGTGGCGACCGAGGGCCCACCCGAAGGCAAGGACCACCGCAAGCCGGAGTGGTATTTCGACGACGTCCTAGAGAGTGCCCGAATAGTAGAGGGCCAATGCTCAAAGGATATCATGTTGGAGTGAATGTAATATATTTATCCAGACTTTGTGTTATGAACCAGGGCCTGTAATATATGTATGCCTTTATATGAAATTACTTTCCTCCTGTGCGACCGTCTTTTAATTCCGAGAGTTTGCCAGTCGTCGACTTCAGCCCCCATGTAGATACTACGGGGGTGTTCAGAATAGTGCACGATCACACTTGACCCAACGTCTTGGTCCGTAAAGGAGGTGTCTGTGCAACGAACCAGGCAATCAGACTATACGGCTTTATCACTTTCACTTAGCCATAGGAATTTGACGGTGGCACTAAGTACTAGCCCATGGTGCGTATGCGGCTATTCGCCTTAGGCGCGTGACTAGAAGAAGGCCAATCCTTCATATAGTACGGAAGAAATCGCAAGAGATATATAGCAAGTTGCCGAATCACCGACCAGCTCTCGCCGTATCACGACAGTCAGTTTTCGGCTTTCTCTACTGACATGTTTGACCGGAAGAACCAGAAACACAATCACAATAGTTCTCCCTTACTACCCTAGCCGAACAAGCGGAACGTAATGTAGTAATCATAGGAGTCGGGAAACCCAACTATTGACCAAACACATGATTCGGAGCTGATGCATATAATGCAATATTAGGGACGCCGAAGTATACTCTAGAAGTGTTCGGACTTTTTGAAAATATGTGTGGCCGAATAGAGACTGTGGCATTTAAGCCGTACTAAAGTATATATGGCAATCTGACACAAATAAGGAATACAAATTTATGAAATAAACCAATGCCGAACAAGGGTTGGTGAAAAACTGTTTCCATTATCATGTGATTGATACGTCAAAACGTGCTATTACAGATAATGCCATAAAGATCAAGGCTATTTTACATGCTGAGAATTTGTACACAAGGGGAAGCTGTATACATGGCCGAAAAAAGAAAAAGGTATTCTTGAAGATCCCCTTGACGCCCTGCCGCATGTCTGCGCCGCTGTCGCCTTGGTGCAGAATCCTTTGAGAGTAGAAATCGACGACCGCATGCATAGAAGGGGCCTATGAAAGAGCCCTTGTGCCATCGTCAGGTGATTAGGTTTTAATGAACTTGTAATAGGAGGAAGAAAAAGGGGAGAAAAGGAAGGGCTTGAGGTCAAAATAGGGTTTAAACCACACTATAGACCCTGCCCACATTGTGCCTCCGTCGTTGCCCAAGGTATTTTAATTGCGTAGTTATGCACACGCGATACATATGTCGCAGTTAGATGGGGCGAGTGATGGAGGTGGAACTGCTAGTCCAGCTCGGAATTCACCGAGCTGCTGTTCTGCAGGGTAGGCCAGACTAATTTAACATATGCATGACATGACAACAGGCAAAGCTAGAGGTGTTCTAATGCGGTGCTACACAATACCAGCGAAGAGGAATAACATTCGGGAAAGTTTTCCCGAAGTTTGGTATTTTCAGACAGATGAATCGGAGGGGGACGGTTGTTCGCTATGCTAGGGACGTGTTATGTTCCCTTATATCCGAATAAAAGTTAGATCATCATGGATCCTCCAACATGTTGAGCTTGCTTTCTATCCCATGCTAGCCAAACTTACGCACCAAGTAGAGATACTACATGTGCATCCAAAAACCGTTAACCCAGTTTCATGTCATGAGAGTCCATTATATCTACCTATGGATTGAGTATGATCCTTAAAGTAAGTTGTCATCAGTGCAAGCAATAAGAATTTTCTCCAAATATGTATGATCTTTTAGTGTGAGGAAAATAAGCTTTGTACAAACTTGTGATGGGGACGAAATAAAAGCAACAGACTGCATAATAAAGTTCTCTATCACAAGTGGAAATATAAAGTGACGTCCCTTTGCATGAAGATTTTGTGCGTCCTAACAAAAAGCACATGACAACCTGTGCGAAGGGCCTATATTTTAATTTTAGTACCTACCTTTATGCAAGAGTAATGGTGATCTTCACCCTTCCTTTTATTTTTCTCTTCTGGGCAAGAACTATGTGTTCGGGAAAGATCTAGACATACATATCCACTTGGATGTAGGTGATCATGAGTTATTACTGCTGACATTACCCTTGAGGTAAATGGTTGGGAGGCGAAATTATAAGGGACAATTGCATTTTTACCCCTAGTTGGTTCCTACCCACGGGTTTTGCCCTTACTTTTCGAGCTTGCTCAGTTTTGCCCTTACTTTTTTCGTCGTGGTCCCTCGAATGCCCTTTGACCATTTGACCAAAACTTTTAAAAATCATAACTAATTCATACGAACTCAGAAAAATGCAAATAAGATTTCAGAATGTTCAGATAAACACTACCTTTGTCTGCGTATCATTTGCATTCAGGACAAAAGCACCCTTTAAACTACCTGGGGTAATTAATGTTATTAACATTATTAAAAATAAAAAGGTTTGAACCATATTTTTTTCATGAATAAAAATTACATGCAAACGTAGGTGATGTTTTCTGAACATCCAGATATCTTACTTGCATTTTTCCGAGTTCGTATCATCTTGTTATGAATGTTCTAACGACTTTGACCATTATTTGGAAACTACATAACAAATTGATACGAACTCTAAAAAATGCAAATAAGATATCAGGATGTTCAGAAAACTTCACCTACATTTACATGTAATTTTTATTCATGAAAAAATATTGTTTGTACCTTTTTATTTTTAATAATGTTAATAATATTAATTACCTCAGGTAGTTTAAAGGGTGCTTTTGTCCTGAATGCAAATGATATGCACATAAAGGTAATGTTTATCTGAACATTTTGATATCTTATTTGCATTTTTCCGAGTTCATATGAATTAGTTATGAATTTTCAAAGTTTTGGTCAAACGGTTAAAGGGCATTCGAGGGACCTCGGCGGAAAAAGTAAGGGAAAAACTGAGCAAGCTCGAAAAGTAAGGGCAAAACCCGTGGGTAGGAACGAACTAGGGGCAAAAATGAAATTGTCCCAAATTATAAGCCCCTGTCCTTCTATGTGTCTGACTGAAGCTTTGACTCATAAGTATCGTGTGAGTGTTAGCAATTTTGAAAGACTACATGATGGTTGAGTATGTGAACTTGCTAAATAAAAGCTCTTACATTGACTCTTTCTGACATTATGAGAAATTGCAATTGCATCGATGACTGAGATCATAGTTTGTTAGTTTTCAATAAAGTTTATTGTTCATACTTGACCTTGTGAATGGATTATCACTTTAGCATAAGAAGTTATATGAAAATATATTGTTGTTCTAAAAGATGATCATGATGCCCTCATGTCCGTATTTTGTTTTATTGACACCTCTATCTCTAAATATGTGGTCAAGATTATCGATTTCGGCTTTCGCTTGAGGACAAGCGAGGTCTAAGCCTGGGGGAGTGTAACACCCCCAGTGTCATGCTACAGTAATCCCCTGTTAGTGGTGCCATGTCATCACATTTCTGTTGCTAATATTCACTTGATCCAAATCACAATTCAAATTCAAGTCCAATCGGAAGTCAAAAATTCATATTTTTCAGACATGAAAACTAAAATGTTCATCATGTGGCAAATAATTATTTGTTAAAATTGGTGGTGAACCAACATTTTTGCAAGGTGCTTAAATGGCCTAAACCAATTAAAGCACTGGCTAAAACAATAGATCGAATGGCTTTTTAATTTATAAAAGTTGCAAACTATTTCAAAAGCCTCCCAATCTTTTTGTGGCAGTGCCAACTATTGCAATGTAATTATGTGACCAATTCCCATATTTTACAAAAATCATTTTGGCACCCCAAATATTACAAAACCCCCATCTATAAAAGAAAAATCAAAATATAAAAATAGAAAATAAAGCCCCCTGCCCCATTAGGCCTTAGCCCAACAGGCCGGCCTAACCCATCCCACTTCTCCCCTGCGGTCGTCCCCTTCCCCCTGTTCACATGACCAAGGCGCGCGCCCACGCGGTCGCCGCCCGACCACTTCGCCACCCCGATTCTCGCCATCAAGGGGATAAGGTCGAACCCCCGCCTCGTCAGCTTCCCCTCTCCCACTTGCCCTCCCCAATCGCTCCATTCCATCCCCCAGATCCCCTTTTACCTTCTCGCCCGACATGCCGTCGTCGCTGTCGTCGGACCACCACTGCAGCCCCCGCTGTCCCCAGGCGCCCCCGATGTGCCTTTTCGCTTCATTGGCGTCTGCTACATCTTCCCCGTCCACGAGCTCAAGCTAGGAGGAGCCGGAGCGCCCGCTACCTTCCCATCATCTCCCGCCGCCGCGTGTCTTCCCCAGGCCTTCCCTGCAATGGCAGTAAGCCACTGCCCCTCCTCGTCCTCCCCTTTAGTTCATCTGCATGCCGTAGGTCGCACCCGCCGTCGCGCCTGAGCTCCCGAGTAGCTCGCGGTCGACGCGCCCGTGGCCGCCGCGCCCAACCTTCCCCCACACTGCTACTGCCCCTCCCCCCCCCCCCCCCCCGCCCGCGCACGCGCTCGCGTAGACCCGCACGCCCTCGTTCGCCTAGCCCCGCGCACTGCTCCCGCAGCTGCCGCGGCGCGCCCGTCACCACCCTTGCCTGCGCTTGCCCACAGTTGTTGCTGCCTGCTGCTGCTTGCTACTTCTACCGCCGCCGCCGCTGCCTAGCGCTGCCATCGCTCACCTCCGACTGTGCCGCTGCGCTCCACGCGCTCGGCCGCGCCCGCGCCGGCCCGGACTCCATCCCCGCTCACCACCACCGCCGCCTCCGTTGCTGCCATCCGGCCTTGCCCGCGCCTACGCCGCTCGCCCGCCGACACCCGCAGCTCCAGGCGCCGCTGCTGCCGCCCCGCCTCTGCTCCCTACGCCACCGACGACCTCGCTGTGGCCGCGGTCACCCCTTCACCCGCGTCATGGCCTCGCCGGCGCCCCCTGATGCCGTGTGCACGCACGGGCGCCCGCCCTGTTAGCCCACTACACCCGCGCGCCCACACACCCGGTTGCCACAGTGGGCCACTAACCACTGGGCCCGGCCCCCTATTAAAAAAGGAATTTAAAATAATAATAATAAATAAATAAATAAAAACATTAATTAATTAATTAAATTAATTAATTGTGTTTAATTAACCTAATCAATTAACTAATCTAATTAACCATGTTTAGTTAGCCTTAGTCTATGACAGGTGGGTCTCGCTGGACCCATAGGCCAGGTTTGACTCTGGTCAGCTAGGTTTGACCTGCTGATGTCATGTTGATGTCATGATGACATCACCTTTCACTGTTCTGGATAATGTTCAATTTAAACAATTAAATACATTAAAAAAATGCCTAAAACTTTGATAATTCATAGAAAATAAACCGTAACTCGAATGAAAAAGTTTTATACATGAAAGTTGCTCAAAACGATGAGACGAATCCGAACACGCGGTCCGTTTACCTGTCAGATGCCTCTAACTATATGAACATGGAACTTTCCCACTCCGGTCATTTGTCTAACATAGGTCTGGAACCAGGAAAACATTCCCGGTTGACTCCCCCCTTCACTGTATCATGTAGCGCCGCGTTAGAACACGTCTAGCTCTGCCTGTTGTCCTCTTATACACTTGCTTGCTATGTATTTACTGTTTCTCCCCCTCTTCTCTTTGTTAGACCCCGTGACGATGCTAATACCCCTATGATCGACTACGTCACCGACGACCCCTCCTTCTCGTCTGAGCAATCAGGCAAGCCCCCTTTTGATCATCCTGATATCGCCCATTCCATTCTCTCATGCTTGCATTAGATTTTGCTACTGTTATTGTTTGCTCCTATTCTGATGCATAGCCTACTTTTGTAACCTGCTCATTGTACCTTACCTGCTTATCCTAAACTTCTTAGTATATGTTAGTTAGTGATCCATCTATGACCCCCCACCTAGTCCCAGTTGCCCTGCTTTATGTTCGATGACTCGATCAACGTGATCGACGTCCAGGCCCCGACACCGCACATCACCCACCCTAGTTGTACGACTCTGTAGAGTTACTATCGAGTGCCGAGGGTGACACCTCATACATCACTCCTGATGAGATCTCTGTACTGTAGCTATTCGGTCGTGGTCATCGAGGGTGATTTCCTCCTTAACCACATCCGATACGACTCTGTTGTGCAACCCCTCAAGTGTGAACCTCGATGGTGGTTCCTCTTTCGTTCACCTTGATGATTACATCGAGTAGAATCCACTAAGGGTGGTTCCTCAGGGTTCCCCTTGGTGTTAGACACATAGTTACTATGGTTACTATGACTTTACTCTGAACCATGTTACTAAAGACAGGTTGGCCCTGAGGGGTACCCGCGTGAGCTTATTTGCGAGTGATGTGGAGTCGGGTTGACCTGGAAGGTGCCCGCGAGATACTTATGAGGCGTGGCCGGACATCTTAGTCCTTGCCCCAAGTCCTCGAGACAGGGCGACGAGGTCACATTGATCGCGAGTCTCTGCTCGTTACCGCGTGCTCCTAATCCACTACGATTTGGATATTTGATCCGAGGGGCCTTTGGCCTGGTAGCACTAACCATCACATGGGCATAGTATGGGTGTTTTGCGTCATATGCATCAGCCGAAGCTTAATAGACGTCAGCGACTAAGTGGTGCGTGCCAGGTTGGACTGGTAAGCACCTGCCTTTTGAAGGAGGTAGCTAGGTCTGCTTACTGGCCGCCCACGCGACGTGCAGGAGTTCTCGGGGCGATGGCCCAAGACCCCTGGTGGCATAGGTTTAGTATGGCGTGCTGACCTCTCTATTAAGCCTAGGTCAGGTTACGGTGTATCGTTTGACCGAGGCCGGGCATGACCCGTGAAAGTGTGTCCAGCCGAAGTTAATCGAGCGTGGTCGGTAAGTTGGTGCACCCCTGCAGGGAAGAAAACATCTATCGATAGCCTGTCCTACAGTAACGGACACTTGGAGTTGTATCTCGATCGATACAACTAGAACTGGATAATTGAGGTGAGAAACGGATATGAGAAATGGATAGTATGGCTCTAGGATTGCTTTCTCGCAGGGAGTCGAGAAAGGATCTCTAGGCGAGGTTGATGACACTACTACTACTTTACTTTATCCTACTCTTATCTCTTCTGATGCTGCAAGATGCTTGGAGCTGCTTGAAGATGCCGAAGATGCTAGTCTTCGATAGGGCTAGGCTTTCTCTCTATTCTGGCATTTCTGTAGCCCAGTCCACATAGACAACCTTCCTTTGATAATGTTGCATATGTAGTGTAGATCCTTGTTTGCTGAGTACTTCGGATGAGTACTCACGGTTCCTTTGCTCCCTCTTTTCCCCCTTTTCCTTTCTTTCCAGATGTCGCAACTAGATGGGGGGAGCTCCAGAGCCAGACGACACCAGCGATGACTACTACTACCCCAAGGGTTCCTACTACTACGTGGAGGCCGCCGACGACCAGGAGTAGTTAGGAGGCTCCCAGGCAGGAGGCCTTGCCTTTTCGATCGATGTTGTTTTTGTGCTAGCCTTCTTAAGGCAGACTTGTTTAACTTATGTTTGTACTCAGATTTTGTTGCTTCCGCTGACTCTTGTGTATTCAAGCTTATGTATTTGAGCCCTCGAGGCCCCTGGCTTGTAATATAAAGCTTGTATTATTCTAATTTGTGTCTAGAGTTGTGTTGTGATATCTTCCCGTGAGTCCTTGATCTTGATCGTACACATTTGTGTGTATGATTAGTGTACGATTGAATCGAGGGCGTCACAAGTTGGTATCAGAGCCAACTGCCTATAGGTAGCCCCCTTTCCAACTCCTTAGCCGAAGTTGAGTCTAGAAACCGAAAACTATTTTACTAACTTGGCTGTGTGGCTTACAGCCCCACGTCGCCATCGGGTGGTTTTATGATCTTTTATTCCTCGTCTATACTCTGGGACTCTGATCTCTCGTCTATTCGGGTTAAATATTTTTCTAACCCTGACACTAGGTTCTCGTAATGTAACACCCTCGATGCGACTATATCTCCCACGTGTCGAGGCACGACTTAGAGGCATAATCGCATTGAAGGTATATGTCACAAGTGAGGTAATCTTCACACAACCCATGTAGTACATAAGGGAAAGAGATACATAGTTGGCTTACAATCGCCACTTCACGCAAATACATGAATAAAGCATTACATCATCCAAATACAATCAAGGCCCGACTGCGGAGTCAAAATAAAAGAAGAACCCCAAATGCGACAAAGGTTCCCGATCGACCCCAACTGGGCTCCACTACTGATCAACTAGAACGAAGCAACACAAAGGACAAGATCTTCATCGAGCTCCTCCTGAACTGGGTTGCGTCATCTGCACAGACTCATCGGCACCTGCAAGCTGGTTTTGGAAGTATCTGTGAGCCATGGGGACTGAGCAATCTCGCACCCTCGCGATCAAGACTATTTAAGCTTATGGGAAAGGTAAAGGTATGAGGTGGAGCTGCAGCAAGTGACTAGCATATATGGTGGCTAACATACGCAAATGAGAGCGAGAAGAGAAAGGCAAAGCACGGTCGATAAAAGTATGATCAAGAAGTGATCCTAAAACAACCTACATCAAGCATAACTCCAACACCGTGTTCACTTCCCGGACTCCGCCGGAAAGAGACCATCACGGTAACACACGCACTTGATGTATTTTAATTAAGGTCAAGTTCAGGTTTTCTACAACCGGACATTAACAAATTCCCATCTGCCCATAACCGCGGGCACGGCTTTCGAAAGTTCAAATCCCTGCAGGGGTGTCCCAACTTAGCCCATCACAAGCTCTCACGGTCAATGAAGGAATAGACCTCCTCCCGAGACATTCCGATCAGACTCGGTATCCCGGTACAACAAGACATTTCGATAGGGTAAAACTAAACCAGCAACACCGCCCGAATGTGCCGATAAATCCCGATAGGAGCTGCACATATCTCTTTCTCAGGGCACACTCAGATGAGCGCTCCGTACAACTAAAACCAAACCTCGAGTTTCCCCGAGGGGGCGCTGCACAGGACTCTAGTTTGGACCAACACTCAGAGGAGCACTGGCCCGGGGGGGTTAAAATAATGATGACCCTTGAGTCTGCAGAACCCAAGGGAAAGCAAAGGCTAGGCGGCAAATGGTAAAACCAATGTTGGGCATTGCTGGAAGAGCTTTACTTAAGGCGAACTGTCAAGGGGTTCCCATTATAGCCCAACCGCATAAGGAACGCAAAATTCGGGAACATAACACCGATATGACGGAAACTAGGGCGGCAAGAGTGGAACAAAACACCAGGCATAAGGCCGAGCCTTCCACCCTTTACCAAGTATATAGATGCATTAATTAAATAAGAGATATTGTGATATCCCAACAAGTAAACATGTTCCAACAAGGAACAACATCTCCATGTTCCAACAAGGAACAAACTTCAATCTTCACCTGCAACTAACAATGCTATAAGAGGGGCTGAGCAAAGCGGTAACATAGCCAATCAATGGTTTGCTAGGACAAGGTGGGTTAGAGGCTTGGTTCAACAATATGGGAGGCATGACAAGCAAGTGGAAGGTATCGCAGCATAGGCATAGCAAAAGAGCGAGCAACTAAGCAAGCAAAGATAGAAGTGATTTCGAGGGTATGATCATCTTGCCTGAAATCCCGCAAGGAAGAAGAACGAGTCCATGAAGAAGACAAACGGACGTAGACGAACGGGTCCTCACAAACACGACATTAACGGAACCAACCCGGAGAAGCAACACCGGAAAAGAAGCACACAACATAGTAAAAAACCAACATAGACATGGCATGATGCACAAACAATTATGATGCATGTCCGGTTTAATGAGGCATGGCATGGCAAAGTGCACAAACAATCCTACAAATTAAGTGCAGCTCAATATGCAACGAGTTGCATATTTACGGAACACCACATCAATTATTTAGTTCGATCTCGTTTATGTACCCAACAATATTAAATGTTGTTAAACATGGCAAGAGGGTGAAGCAAATGAAAACTACCCATCTAGTCAAGTTTAAATGAGGCCGGAAACAACGAGCAACAATTTCGGTAAATCCCCATATGAATATTTTAGATTTGGTGCGGTCCTGCCCTAAACACAATTTTAGAGTTGTTTAACATGCAAAACAAGTAGACCATGTTGAACTAGGCATTTTTCTACCCCATTTACATATAAATATTATTAAAATCCGAGCTACGGTTATTTAGTTATGAATTAAAACATTTTAACATGGCATAGGAGCAAAATAATGCAAACATCATTTTAAACATTTTAACATGGCAAGAAATTGGCATCTTATTAATCTACACATAATTTTGAGCAAGTTTCATATATAAATTACTTTAATCCGATGCACGGTTTGAAAGTTATTATATGCATGAACAGCAGGGGTTTTCTGCAAATCTGTAATACTCTGGATAATTGGGCAAATCGCAGGCAGGAAAAAAACACTATATGGGCCGAAATTGAGATCTGGCCCAGGGCGCGGGGAAGCTGCTCACATCGGGCCAAAACTGGCCGGGCCGGCTGGACGCAGGCGCTAGGCCTTGCTGGCGAGGTCAACGGAGCGGGCTGAAACCGGACCATGCGCGTGCGAGGGAGGCAGCCCAGCAGGCGCGCTCGTCCTCCTCTGCTCGAAGCAGAGACGGTTCAGGCAGTGGCAGTTGCCGGCGATGAGAACGGCGACAGTGTGGGAAGAGGCTCCGGCGATGTCAGGGACTGGCGGAGACGGGCGGATCTGGACGGCAGCTTGCCGGATCCGGCGAATCCGGGCGACGACGGAAGCTGGGTGGTAGCGAGAAGCCCCGGGCGGCGGCGCTGTCCATGGTCAAAGATAGAGAGCTGTAAGAGAAGGAGGAAGGGAAGACGGAGGATAGGAGGAGAGGGGCCGCCGGGGACGCGACCTGGGCGACGTTTCGCAGCAAGGGTCGCCGACGGTGAGGTGGGCTACGGTGGCCGGCGGGTCTTGCGTGCTCGGGGCGAAGCGACCGAGAGGAGGGAGCTTGAGCTCGTCCGCTCGTGCACGGGCACGAGGAGAAGGAGGCTGCGGCGCCAGGCTTGGGGCGGTGCTACTGCAGGGAGGAGTCCGGCGTGACGAGTCGCCGGCGCGACGAGATGGAGGTGAAGTCGAGGCAGGAGCTTCGGCTCGGGAAGGAGCACGGCGCAGGAGCTTGAGCCCGCTGGGGTCCTGGTGGCGCGGTTCCGTTGGAGCTCGAGGGAGAGGGCGCCGCACGGAGGCTGGCTGCAGTGTGGATGGGTGGATGGATCGAGGGGGGATGACGATTGGCCCGGAATGGATTTGGGAGGATCCCAAAGTGCGAGGCGAGTGGGTGGATGCAGCTGATCCGAGGAGGGGGAAGGCTGTAGGTGGGGGCGGCTAGGGGGGACAAACAGCCTAGAATTTAGGGTTTGTCCAAATTTAGACTAGGGAGTTTTTATATAAGGAAAAGAGGGGAAGTTTAGGGGCTAACTCGTCCCTCCGATCGTAATCGGACGGTCGCAAAAAAAATAGCTAGGGAGTCCAAATAAGAAAACGGTGACGTTTTGTAGACGTTTGGGGATGATCCGGATCCAACGGTGACGACTGCCCAAGTCAGGTCCGGGACAATTTCGGACGCACACGTGAGGAGGTCCGCGGGCTGACGAGAGAGGTTAGGTAGGACCTGGCGGTGAGAGGTAGTGCAGAAGGCAAAGGTCTGAGAAGAGAGAAAAGGAGAGGCCCGGCGACTGTTTCCGGAGACCGAAAACGTCTGACGATTTGACCGACTATATTGCCGCTATAGTTATCCGTCGGGGCATCAAACAGACTCCGAACGCGATGAAACTTGACAGGCGGTCTATCTACACTATAATAAGACCGCATGCCAACTTCCATCCCATTCCGAGAACATTTTCCGGACACTTATAAAATACTATTTCGGACATGCCGCGGGCGCGTGCAAGTGTGTCTGGGCTCAGAACGGACAACGGAGAGAACAAGGAGGCCGGGATGGATGCAAGTTTTGAAAACATGATGATGCAATGCATATGATGACATGACAAGATGCAACATGCAAGCGAATGACAAGGCAACAACAACGAATAACTAGGGAACACATGGCACATCGGTCTCGGGGCGTTACAACACTCCACCACTATGAGAGGATCTCGTCCCGAGATCTAGGATGGCATCGGGGAAAACGAAAGAGAAAGAAAGAGGTAAAACTAAGTTGGTTCTTTGACAAACAAGTGAAACCATGAGCCTTGAGAGGTTGAACAAATTGAAAGAAAGAATGCAACGAGAATGAGCGAAGTTGAAAGCACCCCGTTCGAAAAAAACAAGGAAGAACAAAATTCGGGCAGCACTCTAGTTGAGAAGGGATGCAAGACTTGATAAGGTGAAACGAACTTGAGAAAAAAGGGCACAACACTCCGGTTAAATGGATAGGTATGAAAAGAACATGATCTTTGACAAAACGAGATGATGGGTGAAAAGAACAACATCGCAATGCCTCCGGAACGAAAGAATAGAAGATAGATAATTGAAATAGGAGAATGGAGAAGAAAATGCCAACTTCTGCCACAAAAGAGCTTGAAAAGGCATCCTCAGGAGAAAAGTCGAACGGAGTTGTTGGAACACCAACAACGAAAAGATAAGCTTGCAGTGGGCTTATGGAGAACATCTCAAAACTATGAGGTGAAATTCTGCCACTCAGGGAAAAGATTTGATTGGATTTATATGACACGGAGACGAGAAACTATTTCACTGGGAGGATAAATGAAGAACTTGGGTCATTTATAAGCACCATAAATAGCAATGAACCTTAGGGAAGGTTTTAGGTGAAATATCACCCAAGATAACTCCAATGACGAGATTGATGGATTTAAAAATAACTCATTCTTAACAACATGTGAATCATGGAACATGAACTCAAATTATCAAGAATGACATAATACCACCTCCAAAAATATGGTAGAAAGAATTGCACTCCGGACTGCACGAAGAAGAAATACTTGAGCTCCTTAGAAAAGAATGTTGATGAACACTTCGAGAAGGAAAATTAAATCCTTGATGAACCATCATGTAGAACCTTCATGAAGAACTCCGGTAACAAAAGGATAACGAAAAAGAAAGATAAGTTGAAAACACAAGGTGAAACCTTGTAATGATTTAGATGGATCTCCATGATAATTAGAGCTTCGAACTCCGGGAAAAAGAGAAGATGAACAATTGGAAACAAGAATTTTAATGAACCTCCGGGATAAGGAATTAATCTCTTGGATGAAAAAAAAGAATAAGAATTACATTATGCTTATCCTTCACCAATTAAATTGATGACAATCAACGGATTTGGCATACTACTTATTCTCGTAGAAAGGATTAGGATAGATATAGCGCAAACTTAAGAAGGTCTTCAACGAACCACCAGTAGAATTTGAAAGAACGAAAGAATTGATATGACAACGAATGACGAGAACTCTTGAACGAACCACCGTGAGAGTTGAAAATGAACGAAGAGAAGATAAAGAAACTCCGGAAAGAATTAGCAAATGAATGAAGATGCTTGAGAGAATTTAGACCCAAGAGAACGAAGAGATCACGAGCTGATTAGAGAAAACTTGAATGATGCACCGGTAAGATTTAGAGAAAGAGAGCTGAAAGCTGAGAATGAATAAATTCTTAGATGATGGGCTCCGGATGAACAAACTGAAAAGAATCTTGAATTACTCCGGATAGGTGAAAAGAATTCTCACGATCAAAACAATTACGGGAGGATGGCAACAAGCTAGAATCACGAATCTTGAAGAGAATGGAGCAAGATTAAAGAGAAACTCTTCTTCGGTCTTCAAAATCTGAGAATGACGACGAGAAACACCACCATGGATTATTTAGACACTCCGGAAGAATCAAAACGAAGAGGTTGATCCAACGATGAAATGAATTTAGAAAGATCTAGGAGATGGCATTTGACTAATGATAAATCATTCTTATGTCAACCTTCGAAAAGAATTTGAGAATACCTCCGGGAAAAATTAGAAGAGCCAGGTAAGATCCTAGGAAAAGACCTATTGGTTAGGGCCCACTGAAAAGAAACACCGTAGAATGATTTAAAAGAGAGAATGCACCAGTAAGATTAAATGACTAGAATGAGATAACAACCTCGAAAGAGCTTGAACGGATTACGAAAGCAGAGTGGAAACACGAATCTTTGAGATATTTTGAACACTCCGGAACAATAGAATAGTGAGAAGCAGATGATTAAGTGGTGCACCGGTATGAGAAGGTATTGGAATGAGAAAAAAATATGACCAACACTAAAAACTTGAATTGGTTCCACCGGAGAAGAAAACGAGTGATGAGAGACGAACTTGAAGCTCCGTTAGAATCTTCATGAGAATCACCGGATAAGAAAAGAACGAATAATGGTGAAGTAGAAGAACACCTTCAAGGGAACCACTGGGTAAGAATAATGATAGAAAAGAATGGAGAGACTTCACATCAATAAGATGGATACTCGATTTAAGAAATCTGAGTCCTTGAAGACACAAGGGTGGGAGGGCGGGAAAACACCGTTGAGAACGAAACGAACACCGTTGAGAAAAAATGTTAATTGATCTTGCTGATGTTGAAATGATCGGATCCACTTGAAGAGAAAACACACCGGTTGAACAAGATTGGCATAACCATCTCGATTATCAAGGAGGATTAGTATTCGCATAGGAGTATGAGAACACCACTTAGGAAAAGGATGGAATCAACATTTGACTTAGAAGCAACTCGAATACCACAACTCAAAACAAAAACAAAGGATTGGCTTGCGGAATAAGCCAGGACAAACATGTGATAGAGATTTCGTCCGAAGTTTTTGTGGTGGGGCCTACACAAGCTCGATCGTACAGCACCATCATGTACAAGGCAGTGCACATGACATACGAAGTGTCCCCGAGTCGGCAAAGCCAAGGACTCTTTAAGACACAACGTGACCACTGTAAAACCAACCGTGAATAGGCGGACCACTAGACGTCGAACCCCAATTTCATATCATACATCTGTCGGAAAGAAATCCTAAGAGCTACTTGAATTCCCACCTATGAAACTCCCGAACCTTTCCGGTTATGCAATCAGGTGTTGGGGATACAGGGGAAGCATAATATCTCACCCAAATCTAGCAAATCCTACATCCAGCTGTATCCATCCTTCAACACATAACCAAGAAACCTTCGGAAATCATCTACCTCAACCTTCGAAAAGTATCCGTTATACAAGTTATGGCAATACTCTCGAACTCCCGCCCCAATACTGGGTGGCGTCGAGGTTATCTCACCAATGAACTGCATAAAAGAGATTTTCGATGTCGGTGTACTAAACTCAGGTATTCCAGAACTGCAATGATAAAATTATGACGACAACACCTCAAAGCTCAACTCCCCGGGACACTTCCACAAAACCCCTGACAGGAGGCACCAAGACAATGTTCTCGTCACAAAACCATAGAAGCGATTCCAAGATACCCGCGTGATCTTAAATTTTTTTAGTGAAATTTGAGAAGAGAAGAGTCAAAACTCTACGTCAGGATGCCTCACCAGAGCGACGAAGGGACTGGGGAGTAAAAAGAATTCCTAAACTCTCCGATATATAATTCCTAGATGACTCAAAACATTTTTCTAGACACAACTCGGCTGCTAAAAATGATCAAGCAATGGGGCTCCTAAGGTCGGGGAAGGCTCTAATTACCAACTTGTAACAACCTCGATGCGACTATATCTCCCACGTGTCGAGGCATGACTTAGAGGCATAATCGCATTGAAGGTATATGTCGCAAGTGAGGTAATCTTCACACAACCCATGTACTACATAAGGGAAAGAGATACATTGTTGGCTTACAATCGCCACTTCACGCAAATACATGAATAAAGCATTACATCATCCAAATACAATCAAGGCCCGACTACGGAGCCAAAATAAAAGAAGAACCCCAAATGCGACAAAGGTTCCCGATCGACCCCAACTGGGCTCCACTACTGATCAACTAGAACAAAGCAACACAAAGGATAAGATCTTCATCGAGTTCCTCCTGAACTGGGTTGCGTCATCTGCACGGACTCATTGGCACCTGCAAGCTGGTTTTGGAAGTATTTGTGAGCCACGGGGACTGAGCAATCTTGCACCCTCGCGATCAAGACTATTTAAGCTTATGGGAAAGGTAAAGGTATGAGGTGGAGCTGCAGCAAGTGACTAGCATATATGGTGGCTAACATACGCAAATGAGAGCGAGAAGAGAAAGGCAAAGCACGGTCGATAAAAGTATGATCAAGAAGTGATCCTAAAACAACCTACGTCAAGCATAACTCCAACACCGTGTTCACTTCTCGGACTCCGCCGAAAAGAGACCATCACGGTAACACACGCGGTTGATGTATTTTCATTAAGGTCAAGTTCAGGTTTTCTACAACCGGACATTAACAAATTCTCATCTGCACATAACCATGGGCACGGATTTCGAAAGTTCAAATCCCTGCAGGGGTGTACCAACTTAGCCCATCACAAGCTCTCACGGTCAACGAAGGAATAGACCTCCTCCCGAGACATTCCGATCAGACTCGGTATCCCGGTACAACAAGACATTTCGACAGGGTAAAACTAAACCAGCAACACCGCCTGAATGTGCCGACAAATCCCGATAGGAGCTGCACATATCTCTTTCTCAGGGCACACTCAGATGAGCGCTCTGTACAACTAAAACCAAACCTCGAGTTTCCCCGAGGGGGCGCTGCACAAGACTCTAGTTCGGACCAACACTCAGAGGAGCACTGGCCCGGGGGTTTAAAATAATGATGACCCTTGAGTCTGCAGAACCCAAGGGAAAGAAAAGGCTAGGTGGCAAATGGTAAAACCAATGTTGGGCATTGCTGGAAGAGCTTTACTTAAGGCGAACTGTCAAGGTGTTCCCACTATAGCCCAACCGCGTAAGGATCGCAAAATCCGGGAACATAACACCGATATGACGGAAACTAGGGCGACAAGAGTGGAACAAAACACCAGGCATAAGGCCGAGCCTTCCACCCTTTACCAAGTACATAGATGCATTAATTAAATAAGAGATATTGTGATATCCCAACAAGTAAACATGTTCCAACAAGGAACAACATCTCCATGTTCCAACAAGGAACAAACTTCAATCTTCACCTGCAACTAACAACGCTATAAGAGGGGCTGAGCAAAGTGGTAACATAGCCAATCAACGGTTTGCTAGGACAATGTGGGTTAGAGGCTTGGTTCAACAATATGGGAGGCATGACAAGCAAGTGGTAGGTATCACAGCATAGGCATAGCAAAAGAGCGAGCAACTAAGCAAGCAAAGATAGAAGTGATTTCGAGGGTATGATCATCTTGCCTGAAATACCGCAAGGAAGAAGAACGAGTCCATGAAGAAGACAAACGGACGTAGACGAACGGGTCCTCACAAACACGACGTTAACGGAACCAACCTGGAGAAGCAACACCAGAAAAGAAGCACACAACATAGTAAACAACCAACATAGACATGGCATGATGCACAAACAATTATGATGCATGTCCGGTTTAATGAGGCATGGCATGGCAAAGTGCACAAACAATCCTACAAATTAAGTGGAGCTCAATATGCAATGAGTTGCATATTGACGGAACACCACATCAATTATTCTGGCAGTGGCAGTTGCCGGCGATGAGAACGGCGACATGGTGGGAAGAGGCTCCGGCGATGTCAGGGACTGGCGGAGACGGGCGGATCTGGATGGCAGCTTGCCGGATCCGGTGAATCCGGGCGACGACGGAAGCTGGGTGGTAGCGAGAAGCCCCGGGCGGCGGCGCTGTCCATGGTCAAAGAGAGAGAGCTGTAAGAGAAGGAGGAAGGGAAAACAGAGGATAGGAGGAGAGGGGCGGCCAGGGACGCGACCTGGGCGACGTTTCGTAGCAAGGGTCGCCGACGGTGAGGTGGGCTACAGTGGCCGGCGGGTCTTGCGTGCTCAGGGCGAAGCGACCGAGAGGAGGGAGCTTGAGCTTGTCCGCTCGTGCACGGGCACGAGGAGAAGGAGGCTGCGACGCCAGGCTTGGGGCGGTGCTGACGAGTCGCCGGCGCGACGAGGTGGAGGTGAAGTCGAGGCAGGAGCTTCGGCTCGGGAAGGAGCACGGCACAGGAGCTTGAGCCCGCTGGGGTCCTGGTGGCACGGTTCCGTTGGAGCTCGAGGGAGAGGGCGCCGCATGGAGGCTGGCTGCGGTGTGGTTGGGTGGATGGATCGAGGGGAGATGATGATTGGCCCGGAATGGATTTGGGAGGATCCCAAAGTGCGAGGCGAGTGGGTGGATGCGGCTGATCCGAGGAGGGGGAAGGCTGTAGGTGGCGGCGGCTAGGGGGGACAAACAGCCTAGAATTTAGGGTTTGTCCAAATTTAGACTAGGGAGTTTTTATATAAGGAAAAGAGGGGAAGTTTAGGGGCTAACTCGTCCCTCCGGTCGTAATCGGACGGTCGTAAAAAAATAGCTAGGGAGTCCAGATAAGAAAATGGTGACGTTTTGTAGACGTTTGGGGATAATCCGGATCCAATGGTGACGACTGCCCAGGTCGGGTCCGGGACAATTTCGGACGCACACGTGAGGAGGTCCGCGGGCTGACGAGAGAGGTTAGGTAGGACCTGGCGGTGAGAGGTAGTGCAGAAGGCAAAGGTCTGAGAAGAGAGAAAAGGAGAGGCCCGACGACTGTTTCTGGAGACCGAAAACGTCCGACGATTTGACCAACTATATTGCCTCTATAGTTATCCGTCGGGGCGTCAAACAGACTCCGAGCACAATGAAACTTGACAGGCGGTCTATCTACACTATAATAAGACCGCACGCCAACTTTCATCCCATTCCGAGAACATTTTCCGGCCACTTATAAAATACTATTTCGGACATGCCGCGGGCGCGTGCAAGTGTGTCTGGGCTCAGAACGGACAACGGAGAGAACGAGGAGGCCGGGACGGATGCAAGTTTTGAAAACATGATGATGCAATGCATATGATGACATGACAAGATGCAACACGCAAGCGAATGACAAGGCAACAACAACGAATAACTGGGGAACACCTGGCACATTGGTCTCGGGGCGTTACACGTAACCACTTCTCACGGAGAGCCCCTTACCAAAAAAGGCTTTCGCCCCGCTTTATAAATAAAGGAAACCACCACATAGCACACATCCAAGGACTAGTCCACACACACCCAAGTCACACAAACAAGAAGAAGGTTCTGCTGAGGGCACAGCTCAACAAGCCCAGAAAGAAACTAAAAGAAAAGCGCCGGGGAGCCCAACAACTAGTCGGGTTCCGGCGGTGGCGGCGGGGGCGGCGGAGACAGGCGGACAGCCATCAAGCGAAGGTCGGCGATGAAGGCTGAGATGGCGTCGCGGTCCTGGGGGCGGCTAAGCGGCCGCCAAAGCTGCAAGAAAGTAGACAGTTTGAAGATAGCGTCAGTAGCCCATCGAAGAGGAACATGCTGGATCACAAGCTTATTGCGGATCGTCCAGAGGGTCCAAGCGAGGACACCCATCTCAAGCCACCTAATGTGGCGAGAAGACAAGGGGGAGGACTGGAGCTCGTCATATAGGTCAGGGAAGTTGGTGTGACACCAATTTCCACCCACCACGTCACGGAAGCAACTCCACACGAATTGCGCGGATACGTAGGAGAAGAAGATGTGGTTCGAGTCCTCGGGAACGCCGCAAAGAGCGCAGAGGCCGGAGCCCGGGCCATTGCGCTTGCAGACCTCAACGCTAGACGGGTGTCGACCGTGAATCCACTGCCACATGAAGATCCGAATTTTCAGGGGCAGGCGGATGGACCACACCGTCACAAGGTGGGAGGGACGGAGGAGGTAGCGATGGCCTGGTACAGAGACTTGGTGAGAATTGTCCCGAAGGTTTGAGATGCCATCTCACCCGGTCAAGGCTACTCTCCACCACAGGCTCGTGAATGGCAATGCAGTCCAGCAACTCGCGCCAGGCGGCGGATTCCGGGGGGGCAAAGGGCCTCCGAAAAGCAAGGCGCCCTAGGTCAATAAGGGCCCTCTCAACAGAGATCAAGGGTTCTACTACGATGGAGAAGAGGTCAGGGAAGCATGCGACGAAGGGGGAGTCTCCAGCCCATCTGTCAAACCAGAACAACGTCGCTGATCCGGAGCCCACCGAGATGGATGTCCCGATGCGAAGGACCGGGAGCAGCTGGACAACCGACTGCCAGAACTGAGAGCCCCCAGATCTCTGACAAAAGGTGAGGGGTTGGCCTCGCAGATATTTGTTCCAAATGATGTCAAGCCAGAGACCCCCTGGCCCTGCGAGATCCGCCAGAGCCAACGGGATAGGAGGGCGATATTCATGCGTTTGGAGCACATGATCCCGAGGCCTCCTTGATCCCTAGGCTTGCAGATGTCAGGCCAGCTAACCATATGGCATTTCTGCTTATTGTTGTCGCTGGCCCAGTAAAAGCGGAACTGAATTTTGGCGATCTCATGGTGCAGGGTCTCGTGGAGGTTGTAGAAGCTCATGAGGAACAGGAGGAGGCTGGAGAGGGATGAGTTAATGAGAATGGTCTGAGCCGCCTTTGACAACCATCTACCCTGCCAAGGTTTGATGCGTGTTTGGAGCTTGGTCATGGTCGGGCGCAGGTCCGCGACGGTGAGCCAAGAGTCGCTAATGGGCGTTCCCAGGTAAGTTGTGGGAAAGGCGCCGAGGCGGCAGTTAAGCCAGTTGGCAATGACAAGTGACTCGGCCCGATAGTAGCCCATCACCATCACATCACTCTTGTCGAAGTTTATCTTAAGGCCAGACATTTGTTGGAAGCAGAGGAGGAGGAACTTCAGGTTGGCGATATCCGACTCCGAGCCTTTGACCATGAAAATGGTGTCGTCGGCATACTAGAGGAGGGAGATCCCGGAGCCGCCAGCCAGGTGGGGAGTGATCCCCTGAATATGGCCAGCAGCCTTTGCCTTATCTAGAATGGTGGCAAGCGCGTCCACCATCATATTGAACAAGAAAGGGGAGAAGGGATCACCTTGCCTTACCCCATAGAAGGTGGGGAAGTAAGGGCCGATCTCCCCATTGATGTTCACGGCAGTGCGACCGCAAGAGACCATTTGCATAACCCTGGAGATCCAACGGTCGTCGAAGCCCTTTGGGATCAATACTTCCCGAAGGAAGGTCCAACTAATCGTGTCGTAGGCCTCATGGAAATCAATATTCAAGAAGACCGCCTTAAGGTGTTTAGTGCGCACCTCATGGAGGACTTCATGAAGGACTAGCACCCCAACCAGGATGTATCGCCCTTGAATGAAGGTGTACTGGTTGGGGTGGGTAATCTGGTCTGCGAGGAGGGTCACCCTATTGGCGTACCCTTTAGTCAGAATCCGAAAAATCACGTTGACGACCGTGATTGGACAAAACTGATGGATGTCGGAGGCGCCCGGGACCTTCGGGATGAGCGAGATGATCCCATAGTTGAGGCACCCGAGGTCGATAGACCCAACATAGAATTCTTCGAAAATGGCCATGATCTCCAGTTTGATCACATTCTAGAAAGACTGGAAGAATTTCACTGGGAGGCCATCCTGACCCGGGGCTGAGGTGGGGTTCATGCCGCGGATGGCATCCCAAACCTCATCCTCGGAGAAGGGGGCCGTAAGGGCCGTGTTCTCCTCAGCGGAGACAAGCTGGCGGCCGGACCAGCAATCGAGGGCCCAAGATAAGCCTCCCCGAGGGGAGGCAGAGAAAAGGGCCCTATAGAATCCATCGACATGAGCCCTGATGTCTCGGGGGGACTGAAGCAGAGCATCCCCATCCCAAAGAAGGGGAATGGTATTGCATCTACATCGACCATTCGTGATGGCCTGGAAGTAGGCTGTGTTTGCGTCACCTTTTAGAACCCATTTCTGGGCACCGCGCAAGCGCCAGTAGGCCTCCTTGTCAGTGTAAATGACAAAGAGTTGGACCTCCAAGTCATACCTAGAGAGACAATCCTCAGGCGAGAGGCCAACCGCATCAGCGCGCAGGTCGAGGGCTTGGATGGTGGACAACAGGGTCTTCTTGTGCTCATGAAGGTCACGCCCCAGGTTGGCACCCCAGCCCTTCATAAATTGTCGGCCCCGCTTGGCACAAAATTGCCAGGAATCAATGGCCCGAGGGGACGAGGATGAGGGTGACCACGAGCCTCAACCCAACGAGCATGAACCGCCTCCACAAAACTGGTCTGGACAGCCAGAAAGTCTCAAACCGGAATCGTGGGGGTATCAGGGGGTGCTCGTCGGCAGAGGAAAGAAGAAGGGGGACATGGTCGAAGCCAATTCTAGTGATAGCTTGGAGGGAGGCAAGGGAGCAGCGGAGGTCCCATTCCGGAGAAACTAGGATCCGGTCCAGAACGGACTGGGTCGGAGAGGCCTAGCGGTTGGTCCAGGTAAACTTGGCACCAACCCTATCTAACTCGCGGAGACCAAGGTCGGCAATGCAGTCATTAAACATTTGCATGTGGGCAAAGTTGACATGCGAGTTGCTCTTGTCCTCCGCGAATCTGAGGAGGTTAAAGTCGCCCCCACCACTACCGGGAGATAGGCGGCCGTAAGCTTCCGGTGGAGCTCCTCGAGGAAAGAGGCAGACCTACTATGGTCCGCGGGGCCGTAGACGATAATGACCTCCCACTTGAAGTTGAGGGCCCGTTCGAAGAGTTCCATACTCACAAAGAACTGGCCCCGGTCCATGCCTCCAACCTCGAAGGTGGCATCCTTAACGCCTAAAAGGAGGCCACGGGAATGGCCAGTGCTCCCACTAGAAGGGAGCCAATGCCACGCAAAGAGGTGGGAGCTAAGACCATCGAGCTCAGGAAGGGAGAATTCCGGGCGCATTGTTTCTTGGATGGCGACAATGTCAATGTGCTCCTCTCTCATGTACTCAATGAGTTGGCGGCGGCGGCCATCATAGCCGAAGCCGCGGATGTTCCAGAAGAGAGCGCGCATCAGTCGTCCATCGGGGGGCTGCTTGACCCCAAGACACGGGATGCGCTTTGAGCGCGAAGAGCTATGGTCCGGGAGAGAGTGTGTCCATGGAGGTCAGCCTCAGCCAGCGGTAGCAGACCGCCCGGCCGCCAGGGGGTCACCAGAGTGGTCTCCACCATCGTCGAGGCTGAACCGGAGGAGGAGGAGAGATTTGCATGGGCTTCCGCAAGTCTACCATCAAGGATCTCATGGGCCCTAATGGCCTTGATCTGCACTAAGGGGGAGCCACCTCCCCCCTGAAGATGATCGCAGAATCCGACACAACCTTAGCTAGTTGGCCAAGCGGGATCGACTCAAGAGCAGAGAATGAGCAGGCAGAAACAAACGGGGGGACTGGCGGTGTACCTGGCTCCAGGTTCCGGGCTGCAGCCCGCAGCTCTACCCGCTCATGGATGAGCAGGGCTGGGGTGCCCGCGGGGCGGGCCGCCACCAGCCGAGCACTCCGTCGGGAGGCGGTCACCGGGGAGGAGGCGGACCGACCACGTCGAGAGGAGGGAGTGGAACCCCTCCTGGAGTAGGCCGCGGTTCGGGGCGGAGGAGGGGGCGGCCACCGGGGTGGTCACCACGGCCGAAGCCCCACCGAGGGCGATGCAGCAGGAGCTCGGAGGCGGAGACGATGGAGACGCAGGTCTGGTGATGATCGCGAACGGGGACCCAGCGGTCCCAGGAGTAGGGACAGCCACCACGGGGCGAGTCGGGGCCGGAGGGACGAGAGGGACGAGAGGCGGGGCGAGGGTGGAGTCCTGAGAGCACCCATCCCCCATGACGTGAGAAGGGGCCGACGGCGAGTGTCGATCCGGAGGCGGAGGGTCGGACGATCCAGGAGGGGGATCTGAGCCCTCCCGGTCCGACAGGTCCGGAGCGGCGCGAGGGGACGAGGGAGGAGGGTCAAGGCCGGATCCCTCCCCCTCGAGGAGAGCCAGCCCCGCACGGGAAGGCGAGACGGCCGTAGGGCGGAGATGGGGGGAGACGGGCGCATCCGGGGAGCGTGGAGACGAGGCGGGGAAGACCTGAAGGCTGACATCTGACACGTCGCTGCCGTCGGATGGAAGCGCGGGAACCACCAGAGATAGGCCGGCCCCCGTGCCACCTCTGGAAGAAGCGGGAGGTGGGTCGTGTTGGGGGCTATCCTCGTACTCCTCGTCGTCGTCCTTGGAGCCAGAGTGGTGGCCGTGGCGGGGGCCCCAGTTGCTGCAAGGCTCCCCACGACCCCCACCGTCGGGGCCGCCCAGGAGGCTGTCGTCGGGGATGCGGGGGCGGCCAATGTGGTTGGGTGGCTCAGGCGAGATGCGGAGGTCAAAGCCCTAGTCATTGAAGAACACATGGATCGTGGCACGAAGCTTGGATGAGTCAAGGGATTTGACCTTGACCCGCACCTCCTCCTCCTTGCGGAGAGAGATCTCGTCCACCACGACCACCTTGCCGAGGATGCGGGACATGTTCCGAATGACCCTCTCGGAGCGCGCAATGTCGGAGAGGCCGCCGATGAGGATACAAGCCGTGTCCAGGACCGCCACAGCAAGAGGGTCCCGGACCGGCACTGAGATGTCCACCACGAGTGAGTGGAGTGCGAGGGTGATGTCGCCACTGCGGGTGTCGTAACCGTGACTGACCGCATCGGGGAACACCACAGAGAACTGGTTCCTCGATAGCAAGGTGACCTGCCAGTCCCAGGAGCAGAGGTAGAGATGATTGAGTTCCTCCTCGATCATCTCCGGGGAAGCCACGACATCCTTCACAGAGACAATAGCCAGGAGCGAGGGGGTGGGTGGCGGGAGATCCGGGACCTTGATGTGGAAGTTGCCGAGGCCCTCGATCCCGTGCCCATACATCATCAACTCCTCCGAGACCGGGCGATCGGGGCAGAGGGCAGCGGGGTGGTCCGAGTACCAGCACACAAAGCAGCACTGGGGTGGGGGCACGCCACCTGGGAATGACCCGCACGGCCACAGTTGAAGCACTTGACAAGGTCAGCAGCAGGATCATCTGAGCGGAGGGCGGTCGGGGCGGACGTGGCAGGTGTGTGAGCGGGAGATGGGGCCATAGCCTGGCCATTGCCACGGCCGAGGCCCCGCTTCTTCTTGCGCTTAGGTCCGGCCTTGCCCCGGCCGGCCCCGGTGGTGCCCGGAGGGAAGCTTGGAGCGGAGCGAGGGGGCTGGTAACGGCGGGTCTCGGAGGAGGCCGCAGGAGGACGATCAAGGGCCGGGGAGCGGGAGCGACCGCTGCGGGCGGGCGAGCGGCCACCGTCCCGGCGACGACGAGGAGACGGGAAGCGGCGATGCTGCGACCTCCACTCCGGCATGGGCGCAGGCGAGCGGGACCGGGGGCGGTCCCGGCGATCAGCCCTGGCCGGAGAACAGCGCGGCAGGGAGCGGTGGTCGGCACGCGGAGGCGAGCGGCGGTCCGAACGGGGAGGGGACCGCCGGGATTCGCGGGCGGAGAGTAGCCGACAGAGGTCCTCCTCATGGCAGGATGCGTCAGGAGAGGGGCGGGGAGCGACGCGTCGGTCGTCAGCCCGCCGCTTGGGCGTGGGGCGTCGCCCCCCCCCCCAGGATCGCGGCATGGGAGCCGACAGGAAGGGGGAGGGGCCGGGTGAAGCGCGGTGGCGGGAGGCGGGGGGGGCTCGCTAGGGATCTGGACGGGGATGAGGAGTGCAGGGATGGGGGACGAGGCAGGCCCGCGGGGAGCCAAATGGCCGGGCGACCCGATTGGGCCGGCCCAAGCGTGGGCCCGGGAGGGGGCCCAAAATCGAGGGGGAGGCCCGCCCAGGGGGAGGCCCAGGGAGCATCCAGCCCAGGACAGCACGGCCCAGCCTGCGAGGCAGAGCGGCCGGGGCGAGGGTTTCCCCTGTCGCCATCGTCCCTACCGCGGCCGGCGCCGGCGCCACCTGGGATGCGGGCCAAGCCCGACTGGGCGCACAGAAGGGAGAGAGGTGCAGCACGGAGGTCCCGAAGGCCGTGATGAAGGGTCTGAACGGGGACTTGCGGCGGAAGATCGGCGAGCAAGCAGGGGGGAACACCGTCCGACCCGGCGACGCCCGAGGCACGATGGCCAGGGGGCGGCCACTGCGATGCGCCAGGACGTGTCGGCCGGCCCCAGGTCGGACCGCCCCGCGACACCCCACAACGAAGCGCGGCGGTGGCGAGCAGTCTGGGACCCCAAGGCGGTGGCTTTCCCGGGCGACCTCGGCGAGGGCTTGGCGGTGCGGCGCGGGCGAGCAGGCGCGCCGGGGCGACCAGGCTGGGGCTGGGGCAAGGAGGGCTGACGGAGCCCGACCAATCGAGGCTTAGCCGGGGGGTCCCGGCGAACCATCGGGCGACCAGCCGCGACGTCATCCAACTCTGCCCAATCAGCCCAACGGCACGCCGGAGACGACAAGGAGGGCTGAGGAGTGGAGGGGATGACCGCGGACGGGGAGGCCGGAGCAGCAGGGGCGCGGGGGTGGCCGCCGGCGATGGGGAGGGGGGTCGCGCGGCCGCGGGCGTCGAGTCGCCAGGGGCGGCGCAGGAGCTCATTTCCCTCCCCCTTTTCCACCATGGAGAGCCCCTTCAATCCAGATGATCGCTTGCTGCACTAGAAGATTTCAAAGATACCCTCCGATGTTTCCCCGAAACCCTTGTGCCTTCGGCGTTGCAATTCCATATCACTGATAAATCCCTAAGGATACCTGCGTATACTTGTTGTCCATACCTTCATTTCCAATTGTTCTTGTTATTACAAGTTACCCCGAAATACTTAGGATATTCCGAGAATCCTTTGTGCCTGCTGCCTTGCAGCTCCTTCTCCGCATGAATACATGTATGAATAATTCCCCACACTTACCGGGGATCCTTTCATCCCCCGTTGTTAATGTGACTCACATTATTCTTTGGAATACTATTCGAGCTTATGAAAATCCTTAGTATCCTATTGCTCTTGATCTTCCTTACCTGCTTGCATTATGGTTAACTCCATATGTCTAGAAATATTCATTAAACTCTTTTGCGATTGTCATTCTTACCCATTTTGATTCAGCATCTGTGCAAATGTTCGCAATCATCAATCAAAACTAGCATTTGTCCCCTCGGCTCAGACGTCACTTCGGACATGATCTAGTTCTCGGCAAACCAATCCTTGATTGATTATCGATATATGTCTATTCAACTTACTTATCTTTTGTTCGGAGCCTCTGCTTCTGATCGCCTGATATGAAAATCACAATTCCTTGCATTTGAGCTTTAAATTAGTCAGTTGTTTCTATAATCTGATCTCCTTGCATCTTTCTTCTTCTGGTTGAGGACCGATGCTCACATAAGATCCCTTGTGGACTGCCAGATCCTTTGTTGGATTTTATCCGACAATGTCCTTCATATTCAATAACCTTGTGAGCCTTTCCTCGGATACCTCATGCCTTTGGTAAATTGTATCCTTTGCTTTTGTCAACCATTCTATGCTTTCGAGCTTGTGGTAGTTACTTCTGAAGATTGTGGTATATGTTCCTAAGATGCCTCGGTGGTTGAACCTTTGCCTTCCCTAATCTGTGTGAACCCAAAGATTCCCTAGGTCATACTTATCTGGTATTGCACCAGGTAAAACTTTCAACAACTAATGTCATTTTCAAAAAAAAACAAGAAGTGAATGGGAGTTTATACATTGGAGAAGTGGGAATCGACCTTGAACTTTGTGTTCATGCCCATGGACCTAATATGGAACTTATCATGGAAGCTCCTTGTGATAATAATAATCCCCTTGTTATAAGTTCATCTGGTATCTATGTTTGGTCCTTTCCAACTGTGGTTCTAACCATGATTGTTCCCCTTTAATTCCATTTCTCGGACAAGTTAAATCACTTGTCTTCCTTCGAGTATTACCCTCTGGCATCTCGAGAATATCACGGTAGTTTATAACTTCTGATGAGTTCTTCCTCAACTATTATTTCTCGCCGATTCCAAGTTTCCACGGGTTCTGGGTTATTAGTCACTCGAAAACACCAATAAGAGAATCGATCCCGCACTCCTATTCAACAACTCTAAGTAATTTTCATTACTTACGAGTTTAATAATCCTTCAAGTCATTCCTAGCCTGGTCGGCTATATCATTATCGTGATAAATTTTAACTGTGCTACCTGATCCTTCTTCCTAGAGCACAATTTTCGATGATGAGCTAAGCCTATGATACGTCTCCAACGTATCTATAATTTTTTATTGTTCCATGCTATATTATATTCTGTTTTGGACATTATTGGGCTTTATTATACACTTTTATATTATTTTTGGGACTAACCTATTAACCGGAGGCCCAGTCCAGAATTGCTATTTTTTGCCTATTTCAGAGTTTCGCAGGAAAAGAATATCAAACGGAGTCCAAACAGAATGAAACCTTCGGGAACATGATTTTTAGAACGAACGTGATCCAGAGGACTTGGACCATACGTCAAGAAAGCAACCAGGAAGGCACGAGGTAGGGGGGCGCGCCTACCCCCAGGCGCGCCCTCCACCCTCGTGGGGCCCATGTTGTTCCACCGACATACTTCTTCCTCCTATATATACCTGCGTACCCCCAAACTACCAGATACGGAGCCAAAACCCTATTTCCACTGCCGCAACCTTCTGTGCCCGTGAGATCCCATCTTGGGGCCTTTTCCGGAGCTCCGCTGGAGGGGGCATCGATCACGGAGGGCTTCTACATCAACACCATAGCCTCTCCGATGATGTGTGAGTAGTTTACCTCTGACCTTCGGGTCCATAGTTATTAGCTAGATGACTTCTTCTCTCTTTTTGGATATCAATACAATGTTCTCCCCCTCTCTTGTGGAGATCTATTCGATGTAATCTTCTTTTACGGTGTGTTTGTTGAGACCGATGAATTGTGGGTTTATGATCAAGTTTATCTATGAACAATATTTGAATCTTCTCTGAATTCTTTTATGTATGATTGGTTATCTTTGCAAGTCTCTTCGAATTATCAGTTTGGTTCGGCCTACATGATTGATCTTTCTTGCAATGGGAGAAGTGCTTAGCTTTGGGTTCAATCTTGCGGTGTCCTTTCCCAGTGATAGTAGGGGCAGCAAGGCACATATTGTATTGTTTCCATCGAGGATAACAAGATGGGGTTTATATCATATTGCATGAGTTTATCCCTCTACATCATGTCATCTTGCTTAAAGCGTTACTCTATTCTTTTGAACTTAATACTCTAGATGCATGCTGGATAGCGGTCGATGTGTGGAGTAATAGTAGTAGATGGAGGCAGGAGTCGGTCTACTTGTCTCGGACGTGATGCCTATATACATGATCATACCTAGATATTCTCATAACTATGCTCAATTCTGTAAATTGCTCAACAGTAATTTGTTTACCCACCGTAATACTTATGCTCTCGAGAGAAGCCACTAGTGAAACCTATGGCCCCCGGGTCTATTTTCTATCATATTAATCTTCTGTCAACAAGCTATTTCTTGCACCATTTTTATTTCACTTTATTTACTCTGTATCTTTATCATAAAATTACCAAAAATATTATCTTATCATATCTATCAGATCTCACTTTCGTAAGTGACCGTGAAGGGATTGACAACCCCCTTATTGCGTTGGTTGCGAGGATTTTATTTGTTTGTGTAGGTGCGAGGGACTCGTGCGTGGCCTCCTACTGGATTGATACCTTGGTTCTCAAAAACTGAGGGAAATACTTACGCTACTTTGCTGCATCACCCTTTCCTCTTCAAGGGAAAACCAACGCGGTGCTCAAGAGGTACCAGCCTACATGGATTTTCCTCGTCATATCATTTTATCTTGAATAGCAAGCTTAATTTCGAGTTTGTGTTGTACTCGTGGTTCCCATAACCTTTCGCTTCATCATTCCTTTGAATTGATGTCATCGTCGATCGATTACTTCTTCATGAAACCTCTCGACAAATATGTCGTGATCATCATCAACATTCTGAGCTCTTCCAGGATATTAATTAAATTCATGATGAGAAATACCATCCTTGCCCCTCGATGATTTGTGTTATCATCGACAACATTCTTGCCTTCCCCCCAACACAAACATGTTCTTATAATTTTGGAAATACATCCTTTTTGACGTGTCAATGGATTGCTACTGAACCCATCAGCCACATCCTCATTTTTCCTGATACAATTGCATTGTTATAGAAATTCCTGATGGATCCTTTATATTCCCAAAGTCCGACCTTTACCTGATGGCCATGCCAATGCTATCTCGAAGCACGACTGTGGTACTTCGTTCATCAACAAGAACATTGGAAGCGCAATGCTAAATGTTTCTTGATCATCTATCCAAACACCATTGTATGGGTAACATCATCAGTTTCCCCTCCCTTTCCCCTAGTTGGTTATCTACTTACTATCCTGTCATGGATATCATCCGCTGCTTGTCCTTGGGAAGGATATACTCCTGATAATTGTGTTTAAACACACTTTCCTTTCCGATGTTCTGATTAATCTAATGATCACCTTTTCTTTCCATTGTTTTGTTTAACCTTTCTAGTGGTTTATGAGATCTAAGAAGTAATAGTTCCCTGCTTATGAAAACACCTCGGTGTACAATTTTTCAGTAAGACCTTGTTATTATTGCAGTTGTAATTCTGGTAACCACCGATGGACGAGAACTTTGTCTATTGGTCCGCCTCGTTCAATGAGCAGGAAAATAGTTCTCTTCGTCCCTCGCCCTTGGTACCAACGTTGTTGGCAACATAACTGACAGTCTATCATCTGACATGTCTTGCTATCGGCCCCCTTTCTACTTTTAACCCACATGGTGGGCCCATAACCCACAATTCCACAGGATCGGAACCTGACTCTCGTGTATATCCTTTATTAGGAAGTGTCATTTGCTCTTGGCTTTGTGAGTTATCATGAGCCACCCGATACTTGGAACCCCCTTCTCACATGCTATTCAGCTATCGATCGTTTGTTCATTTGCTTGAAACTTTTTATTGTACCTTCTTACCTTGCTCTTGATGTTTTCTTAAGTTTAAACTTGAGAGATACTTCTGCCACACTTCCTGAATTGTCCACCAGATAATTAACCTTATAAGGGTCAGTTCTCCCGAAGTTACTCTTTACTTCCCAACTTAAATCTCGGGACAAGATTTATTATAGTGGAGGAGATTTGTAACACCCCCAGTGTCATGCTACAGTAATCCCCTGTTAATGGTGCCATGTCATCACATTTCTGTTGCTAATCTTCACTTGATCCAAATCACAATTCAAATTCAAATCCAATCTGAAGTCAAAAATTCATATTTGTTAGACATGAAAACTAAAATGTTCATCATGTGCAAATAATCATTTGTTAATATTGGTGGTGAACCAGCATTTTTGCAAGGTGCTTAAATGGCCTAAACCAATTAAAGCAGTGGCTAAAACAATAGATTGAATGGTGTCGCGGAATTAACACGTCAGATGTCCTTAGTGTCAGGACTTAGTCGCGAGGCCAACGCATCTATGTGGTAGCTTGAGAGGGGTTGATCGGAATCGAGAGACGCAACACGCAAGACAAAGATTTAGACAGCTTCGGGCCCCGGGAAACATCATCCGGTAACAACCCTACATGCTGTTTGTGTCTAGGTTTCATTATCATCATGAGGGAGTCACCGTAAACCGGCTCTCCTTCATTGTGTCTAGCCCTAGAGATTATTGTTTTCTTGTCCCTCTTTGGGGATCCCTGCCCCTCCTTATATATGTTGAAGGGACGGGTTACATGTGGAGTCCAACTCGGACTTAAGACTTAACTATTCTAACTTCTCTTTATGGGCTTCATAACTCCTGGCAACCCAGTTATTACCGTCTGCCTGTTTAACATGGTCTGCCGGTTTGACATGGTTTGCCAGTTTAACATGGTCTGCCGGTTTAACATGGTCTGCCGGTTTATGATTGAGTTAACACCTACCGGGTTATCTGACTTAACTCCTGCCGGTGTTACCATCTGTCTTACCACCTGCCGGTTTACCATCTGTCTTAACTGTCTGCCGGTTTACCACTCACTGGTTTACCAAGTCCCAGCCGGGTTATGACTCCGTCCGGGTCATACCATGGGGTATATCCCTGACATTAGCGCCCAGTTTAATTTGGATTTATCCATGTTAAACTGATCATGAGCATCTTTAAATCCTTGTCATTTCCTTCTAGAAAATCTGGGTCAATAGGCCAGCTTCATAATCAATTTGCTGACATTGGTTTATCACAGAGAAATATTGTGAGCAATAACTTCTTTGACTCAACTCCCAATGCTTAACAAAAATATTGGTCTTTGAAATACTCATGTGATCTTCAGCCGGTTTAAGAATGTAGAACTTGTCGGTTTAAGAATATTGATGGCACCGGATCATAACTGTTTGTTAACATTAGGTTTTGAAAATATACCTCTTATATGCCTATCACTTGTAGCCCTCAAATCTTAAGAAGGTAACATAGTAACAGCTTAAGATTTGCCTTAATATGAATGTCACAAGCTTGAAGAAATCCAGGTTGTTCATCTCAATCACTAGTCAGAACTGAGTATTCCACATATGTAGCCCCCAAGTGCTAGGTTGTCATGCTTGCAGCAACCTGGGGCTTGTAATTTCCTAATGCTCATAAAAACTTCAACCAGTGTAGCCCCCAAGGGCCAGGTCATTGTGCAAATAATGAGCAGGGACTTTGAAAATATGATCATGTAGACTTTAACAGCAATGTGTAGCCCCCAAGGGCTGGCTCAGTAAGATAATATTGAGCTGGGACTTGATATATACTTCAATTAAAATAACATCATATGATGTAACCCCCATAATGGGGCTTGAATTCATGTCCACAAGGTTAAGAGCCTTGTGCTTTACCAACTGAGCAATGGACAATGTAATGGATAAAAAGCTTTGTACCTTGAATTGTTGATAGGAGCAATTGGTAGCCCCCAAGGGCCGACTCATTACGATGTGATGAGTCGGGTCTTCAATAAGGTGAGCAAACAATGACTTTGCATTAGCCCCCAAGTGTCATGGTGCATGCTTGCAGTGACATGAGACTTGTGTATTTGATGTAATCTCAACTGAAATAATGTAGCCCCCAAGTGTCGGGTCGTAAGCCTGCAGCGACTCGGGACTATTCCTTCAATTGTAGAATAAATCATATCCATTGATAATATGATAGCCATTGCGCTAAAGCGACTTTGAAAACCTTAATCATAATACTGGTTATTGATAACCATAATAAAACCCTAGCCATGTTGGCTATTACAGATTTGAATAATATAATCCAATGATTTATAAGCGCATGATTCCAATGGCGCAATCCAAATATATAGTGGCGACTGATACGTCTCCAACGTATCTATAATTTTTGATTGCTCCATGCTATTATCTACTGTTTTGGACTATATTGGGCTTTATTTTCCACTTTTATATTATTTTTGGGACTAACCTATTAACCGGAGGCCCAGCCCAGAATTGTTGTTTTTTTGCCTATTTCAGTGTTTCAAAGAAACGGAATATCAAACGGAGTCCAAACGGAATAAAACCTTCGGGAACGTGATTTTCTCACCGAACGTGATCCAGGAGACTTGGACCCTACGCCAAGGAACAAAAGAGGAGGTCACGAGGGTGGGGGGCACCCCCCCTAGGGCGCGCCCCCTACCTCGTGGGCCCCTCGATGCTCCACCGACGTACTTCTTCCTCCTATATATACCTACGTACCCCCAAACGAACAGATATGGAGCCAAAAACCTAATTCCACCACCGCAACTTTCTGTATCCACGAGATCCCATCTGGGGCCTGTTCCGGAGCTCCGTCGGAAGAGGGCCGTCATCACGGAGGGCTTCTACATCATCATAGCCTCTCCGATGAAGTGTGAGTAGTTTACCTCAGACCTTCGGGACCATAGTTAGTAGCTAGATGGCTTCTTCTCTCTCTTTGAATCTCAATACAAAGTTCTCCCCCTCTCTTGTGGAGATCTATTCGATGTAATCTTCTTTTTGCGGTGTGTTTGTTGAGACCGATGCATTGTGGGTTTATGATCAAGTCTATCTATGAATAATATTTGAATTTTCTCTGAATTCTTTTATGCATGATTGGTTATCTTTGCAAGTCTCTTCGAATTATCCGTTTGGTTTGGCCAACTAGATTGGTAGTTCTTGCCATGGGAGAAGTGCTTAGCTTTGGGTTCGATCTTGCGGTGTCCTTTCCCAGTGACAGAAGGGGCAGCAAGGCACGTATTGCATCGTTGCCATCGAGGATAACAAGATGGTGTTTATTTCATATTACATGAATTTATCTCTATACATCATGTCATCTTGCTTAAGGCGTTACTCTGTTTTTAACTTAATACACTAGATGCATGCTGGATAGCGGTCGATGAGTAGAGTAATAGTAGTAGTAGATGCAAAATCGTTTCGATCTACTTGTCACGGACGTGATGCCTATATACATGATCATACCTAGATATTCTCATAACTATGCTCAATTCTGTCAATTGCTCAACAGTAATTTGTTCACCCACTGTAGAATACTTATGCTCTTGAGAGAAGCCACTAGTGAAACCTATGGCCCCCGGGTCTATTCTCATCATATCAATCTCCATCACTTTTAATCTTGCTTTGTTTTTACTTTGCCTTTTACTTTTTACTTTGCATATTTATACCAAAAATACCAAAAACATTATATCTATCAGATCTCACTCTCGTAAGTGACCGTGAAGGGATTGACAACCCCTAATCGCGTTGGTTGCGAGTAGCTATCGTTTTGTGCAGGTACGAGGGACTTGAGCATAGCCTCCTACTGGATTGATACCTTGGTTCTCAAAAACTGAGGGAAATACTTACGCTACTCTGTTGCATCATACTTTCCTCTTCGGGGAAATCCAACGCAAGCTCAAGAGGTAGCAAGAAGAATTTCTGGCGCCGTTGCCGGGGAGTCTATGCAAAAGTCAACATACCAAGTACCCATCACAATCCCTATCTCTCGCATTACATTATTTGCCATTTGCCTCTCGTTTTCCTCTCCCACACTTCACCCTTGCCATTTTATTCATCCTCTCTCTCTATCCTCCCTCTCTATTTGCCTCTTTTGCCCGTTTGCTTTTGTTTGCTCGTGTGCTAGATTGCTTGTCTGTCGCGATGGCTCAAGATACTACCAAATTGTGTGACTTCACCAATACCAATAATAATGATTTCCTTAGTACTCCGATTTCTCCTCTTACCGATGCTGAATCTTGTGAAATTAATACTGCTTTGTTGAATCTTGTTATGAAAGATCAATTCACCGGCCTTCCTAGTGAAGATGTCGCTACTCATCTGAATAGCTTCGTTGATTTATGTGACATGCAAAAGAAAAAAGATGTCAATAATGATGTCGTTAAATTGAAGTTATTTCCTTTTTCACTTAGAGACCGTGCTAAAGCTTGGTTTTCATCTTTGCCTAAGAATAGTATTGATTCATGGAACAAGTGCAAAGATGCTTTTATCTCTAAGTATTTTCCTCCCGCTAAGATCATCTCTCTTAGAAACGATATTATGAACTTTAAACAACTTGATCATGAACATGTTGCACAAGCTTGGGAGAGAATAAAATTAATGATACGTAATTGCCCTACTCATGGTTTGAATTTGTGGATGATTATACAAAATTTTTATGCCAGATTGAATTTTGCTTATAGAAATCTTTTAGATTCGGCCGCGGGAGGCACTTTTATGGAAATCACTTTAGGAGATGCTACTAAACTCCTAGATAATATTATGGTTAATTATTCTCAATGGCATACTGAAAGATCTTCTAATAAAAAAGTGCATGCGGTAGAAGAAATCAATGTTTTGAGTGGAAAGATGGATGAACTTATGAAATTATTTGCTACTAAGAGTGTTTCTTCTGATCCTAATGATATGCCTTTGTCTACTTTTATTGAGAATAACAATGAATCTATGGATGTGAATTTTGGTGGTAGGAATAATTTTGGTAACAACGCTTATAGAGGAAATTTCAATCCTAGGCCATATCCTAGTAATCCCTCTAATAATTATGGTAATTCCTAAAACAACTCTTATGGAAATTATAATAAGATTCCCTCTGATTTCGAATCTAATATTAAAGAATTTATTTCTTCGCAAAAGAATTTTAATGCTATGATTGAAGAAAAATTTCTTAAGATTGATGATTTGGCTAGGAACGTTGATAGAATTTCTCTTGAGGTTGATTCTTTAAATCTTAGATCTATTCCTCCTAGGCATGATATCAATGAGTCTCTCAAAGCCATGAGAATTTCCATTTATGAGTGCAAGGAAAGAACCGCTAGGATGCGTGCTTCCAAAGATGCCTTTATTAAAGCGTGTGCTTCTAGTTCCTATGAAAATAATGATGAAGATCTAAAAGTTATTGATGTGTCCCCTATTAAATCTTTGTTTTGCAATATGAATCTTGATAATTATGGGACTGAATATGATCCACCTTTACCTATAAGGCGTTCCAATAATTCTGAATCTTTTGATCTTGATGCTAAATTTGATGAAAGTGGGATTGAAAGAAATAAAAATCTAGATGTTGCTAAACCCATTATATTGGATTTCAAGGAATTTAATTATAAAAGTTGCTCTTTAATTGATTTTATTTCCTTGTTGCAATCCGTGCTAAAATCTCCTCACGCTTATAGTCAAAATAAAGCGTTTACTAAACATATCGTTGATGCCTTGATGCAATCTTATGAAGAAAAACTTGAATTGGAAGTTTCTATCCCTAGAAAACTCTATGATGAGTGGTAACCAACTATTAAAATTAAAATTAAAGATCATGAGTTTTATGCTTTGTGTGATTTGGGTGTTAGTGTCTCTACTATTCCCAAGACTTTGTGTGATTTACTAGATTTCCGTAATTTTGATGATTGCTCTCTAAACTTGCATCTTGCGGATTCCAATAATAAGAAACCTATGGGAAGGATTAATGATGTTCTTATTGTTGCAAATAGGAATTATGTTCCCATAGATTTCATTGTTCTTGATATAGATTGCAATCCTTCTTGCCCTATTATTCTTGGTAGACCTTTCCTTAGAACGGTTGGTGCGATTATTGATATGAAGGAAGGGAATATTAGATTTCAATTTCCATTAAAAAAGGGCATGGAACACTTTCCAAGAAAGAGAATAAAATTTCCATACGAAACTATCATGAGAGCCACTTATGGATTGCCTACCAAAGATGGCAATACCTAGATCTATCCTCGCTTTTATGCCTAGCTAGGGGCGTTAAACGATAGCGCTTGTTGAGAGGCAACTCAATTTTATTTTTATTCCTTGATTTTTGCTCATGTTTAGTAATAAATAAATTACCTAGCCTCTGTTTTGGTTGTGTTTTTTGTGTTTAATTAGTGTTTGTGCCAAGTAGAACCGTTGGGAAGACTTGGGGAAAGTCTTGTTGAACTTGCTGTAAAAAACAGAAACTTTAGCGCTCACGAGAACTGCTGTCATTTTTATTTTAAGAGTGATATTTAGTTAATTCTTTTTGAAGATTCTTAATAGATAAATTCCTCACGTCCAGCAATTTATTTTAGAATTTTTGGGGTTCCAGATCTTGTGCTAGCTACAGATTACTACAGACTGTTCTGTTTTTGACAGATTCTGTTTTTCGTGTGTTGTTTGCTTTTTTTGATGAATCTATGGCTAGTAAAATAGTTTATAATCCATAGAGAAGTTGGAATAAAGTAGGTTTAACACCAATATAAATAAAGAATGAGTTCATTATAGTACCTTGAAGTGGTCTTTTGTTTTCTTTCGCTAACGGAGCTCACGAGTTTTCTACTTTATGTTTTGTGTTGTGAAGTTTTCAAGTTTTGGGTGAATTCTTGTGACGGATTATGGAACAAGGGGTGGCAAGAGTCTAAGCTTGGGGATGCCCATGGCACCCCCAAGATAATCCAAGGACACCAAAAAGTCAAAGCTTGGGGATGCCCCGGAAGGCATCCCCTCTTTCGTCCACTTCCATCAGTAATTTACTTGGAGCTATATTTTTATTCACCAACATGATATGTGTTTTGCTTGGAGCGTCTTGTATTATTTGTGTCTTTGTGTTTTAGTATGCCATAATCATCCTTGCTGTACACACCTTTTGAGAGAGCCATACAGGAATTAAAATTTGATAGAATACTCTATGTGCTTCACTTATATCTTTTGAGCTATGTAGTTTTGCTCTATGTGCTTCACTTATATCTTTTGAGCGTTATAATTTTGCTCTATGTGCTTCACTTAGATCTTTTAGAGCATAGTGGTGGATTTGTTTTAAATAAACTATTGATCTCTCATGCTTCACTTAAATTATTTTGAGAGTCTCTTAATAGCATGGTAATCTGCTTAATAATAATATGCTTGGTATTCAAGATTTGTGAAACTTTCTTTTGAGTGTGTTGAATACTAAGAAAAGATTGAAGCATGATAATTGTTTTGAGATATGGAGGTGATAATATTAAAGTCATGCTAGTTGGGTAGTTGTGAATTTATAGAATACTTGTGTTAAAGTTTGTGATTCCCGTAGCATGCACGTATGGTGAACCGTTATGTGATGAAGTCGGAGCATGATTTATTTATTGATTGTCTTCCTTATGAGTGGCGGTCGGGGACGAGTGATGGTCTTTTCCTACCAATCTATCCCCCTAGGAGCATGCCCGTAATACTTTGCTTTGATAACTTCTAGATTTTTGCAATAAGTATATGAGTTCTTTATGACTAATGTTGAGTCCATGGATTATACGCACTCTCACCCTTCCACCTTTGCTCGCCTCTCTAATACCGCTCACTTTTCACCGGTATCATACACCTACCATATACCCTTCCTCAAAACATACACCATACCTACCTATTATGGCATTTCCATAACCATTCCGAGATATATTGCCATGCAACTTTCCACCGTTCCGTTTATTATGACACACTCTATCATTGTCATATTGCATATCCCGGTACACCGCCGGAGGCATTCATATAGAGTCATATTTTGTTCTAGGTATCAAGTTGTAATTGTTGAGTTGTAAGAAAAATATAAGTGTGATGATCATCAATATTAGAGCATTGTCCCAAGTGAGGAAAGGATGAGGAGACTATGATTCCCCCATAAGTCAGGATGAGACTCCGGACGAAAAATAAAAGAGGCCAAAGAGCCCAAATAAAAAAAGAGAAAGAAAAGAGGCCATAAAAAAGGGAGAAAGGGCCCAAACGAAAAAAATAATATAAAAATAAAAAAATGAGAGAAAAAGAGAGAAGGGACAATGTTACTATCCTTTTACCACACTTGTGCTTCAAAGTAGCACCATGATCTTCATAGTAGAGAGTCTCTCATGTTATCACTTTCATATACTAGTGGGAATCTTTCATTATAGAACTTGGCTTGTATACTCCAATGATGGGCTTCCTCAAATTGCCCTAGGTCTTCATGAGCAAGCAAGTTGGATGCACACCCACTTAGTTTCTTTTTGAGCTTTCATATACTTATAACTCTAGTGCATCCGTTGCATGGCAATCCCTACTCACTCACATTGATATCTATTGATGGGCATCTCCATAGCCCATTGATACGCCTAGTTGATGTGAGACTATCTTCTCCTTTTGGTCTTCTCCACAACCACCATTCTATTCCACCTATAGTGCTATATCCATGGCTCACGCTCATGTATTGCGTGAAGATTGAAAAAGTTTTGAAAAAGTTAGAGTATGAAACAATTTCTTGGCTTGTCATCGGGGTTGTGCATGATTTAAATACTTTGTGTGGTGAAGATAGAGCATAGCCAGACTATATGATTTTGTAGGGATAACTTTCTTTGGCCATGATATTTTGAGAAGACATAATTGCTTTGTTAGTATGCTTGAAGTATTATTATTTTTATGTCAATATAAACTTTTGTCTTGAATCTTTCGAATCTGGATATTCATATCACAATTAAGAAGATTTTCATTGAAATTATGCCAAGTAGCACTCCGCATCAAAAATTCTTTTTTTATCATTTACCTACTCGAGGACGAGCAGGAATTAAGCTTGGGGATGTCTGATACGTCTCCAACGTATCTATAATTTTTGATTGCTCCATGCTATATTATCTACCGTTTTGGACTATATTGGGCTTTATTTTCCACTTTTATATTATTTTTGGGACTAACCTATTAACCGGAGGCCCAGCCCAGAATTGCTGTTTTTTTTGCCTATTTCAGTGTTTCGAAGAAACGGAATATCAAACGGAGTCCAAACGGAATAAAACCTTCGGGAACGTGATTTTCTCACCGAACGTGATCCAGGAGACTTGGACCCTACGCCAAGGAACAAAATAGGAGGTCACGAGGGTGGGGGGCGCCCCCCCCCTACGGCGCGCCCCCTGCCTCATGGGCCCCTCGATGCTCCACCGACGTACTTCTTCCTCCCATATATACCTACGTACCCCCAAACAAACAGATACAGAGCCAAAAACCTAATTCCACCGCCACAACTTTCTGTATCCACGAGATCCCATCTTGGGGCCTGTTTCGGAGCTCCGCCGGAAGAGGGCCGTCATCACAGAGGGCTTCTACATCATCATAGCCTCTCTGATGAAGTGTGAGTAGTTTACCTCAGACCTTCGGGTCCATAGTTAGTAGCTAGATGGCTTCTTCTCTCTCTCTGAATCTCAATACAAAGTTCTCCCCCTCTCTTGTGGAGATCTATTCGATGTAATCTTCTTTTTGCGGTGTGTTTGTTGAGACCGATGAATTGTGGGTTTATGATCAAGTCTATCTATGAATAATATTTGAATCTTCTCTGAATTCTTTTATGTATGATTGGTTATCTTTGCAAGTCTCTTCGAATTATCCGTTTGGTTTGGCCAACTAGATTGGTAGTTCTTGCCATGGGAGAAGTGCTTAGCTTTGGGTTCGATCTTGCGGTGTCCTTTCCTAGTGACAGAAGGGGCAGCAAGGCACATATTGCATCGTTGCCATCGAGGATAACAAGATGGGGTTTATTTCATATTGCATGAATTTATCTCTCTATATCATGCCATCTTGCTTAAGGCGTTACTCTATTTTTAACTTAATACTCTAGATGCATGCTGAATAGCGGTCGATGAGTGGAGTAATAGTAGTAGATGCAGAATCGTTTCGATCTACTTATCACGGACGTGATGCCTATATACATGATCATACCTAGATATTCTCATAACTATGCTCAATTCAGTCAATTGCTCAACAGTAATTTGTTCACCCACCGTAGAATACTTATGCTCTTGAGAGAAGCCACTAGTGAAACCTATGGCCCCGGGTCTATTCTCATCATATCAATCTCCATCACTTTAAATCTTGCTTTGTTTTTACTTTGCCTTTTACTTTTTACTTTGCATCTTTATACCAAAAACACCAAAAATATTATATCTATCAGATCTCACTCTCGTAAGTGACCGTGAAGGGATTGACAACCCCTAATCGCGTTGGTTGCGAGTAGCTATCGTTTTGTGCAGGTACGAGGGACTTGAGCGTAGCCTCCTACTGGATTGATACCTTGGTTCTCAAAAACTGAGGGAAATACTTACGCTACTCTGCTACATCATCCTTTCCTCTTCGGGAAATCCAACGCAAGCTCAAGAGGTAGCAGCGACTTATAGTCCAAAGCCAGGCCGGGTTAATAAACACCGAATTATAAGTGATTATGCACTGACAACTTGTAGTTGAAAGCCGAGCCGGGTTTAAAGAACACCAGGTTAATTTGATGACTGATAGTCATGCCGGGTCAATAGACACCGGTTCAACATAGAATTTATCAAAAGAGAAAAATCTTGACAAAGGCAAATAAAATCGTGTAGTTGAGGCTTTTCATGGGCTGCCAGGCCGCTGAGTTAAACCATTTGACAAAGCCTTTTAAGATGGGCCTCCAACTAACCAATCGTCATTTTAACTTTGACAAGTTCAGGGTCTGTACAAGAGTAACTTGTCAAACGTTCGGCGGGTCATGCCAGGATTACCTGGATATGAGTGGCTTACTTGATGAAGGCAGGTTAACCCGGGGTTTTAGGTGAATACACTAGGCTTCCAAGCCGTGGGTCGATACCCAATTACAAGGGTCCTTTCGAACTCTTTGTTACTTTACACAAAGAGCCCCCAAGTAACTTTGTGAGGTGTGCTGAATGTGTGCCTATGTTTGAGTTGTGCTTTAGCAACAATACTCTCTTTGGCCCCTTGGGTGTGAAGCTCCCAAGCTATGTTGTGGCGTGATAACCGGATTAATGGACAAGACTCCGCTTTGTCAGCTGAAGCCCCCATTTGCTATATTTTTGAGTTGTGCTCGCCGGGTGCCTGTGTTTGAGTTGTGCTGTGCGACAAACTCTCTTTGGCCCCTTATGATAATATTGGCTTGATAGCTGCATCAAGAGGGTAGTAACGCTATGTTGTCTTTGGTGAACACACCTATGTTTGAACAGGAAGCCCCCAAGTGATCATATGAAGATGATAAGCCAATAAGGCAGGATACCCATGTTTAAACCACGCATCATGGCAACAGGTCCTCTTCGGCAACCTTTAACTTTTTGCAAGATATAAATCCTTCTTGAACCGGGATTTTGAACCGGATATTGAGAGCTTCAAAGTTTTGTGGGAGAATAGATTTCTCTTGAACCGGATTGTAAAACGGATATTTGAAAGCTTCAGTGAGACTGACTTCCTTTGAACCGGATTTTGAACCGGAATCCTTCTTTTTAAGCCGGAAACTTTCTGACGGCCTTTAAATTTTCATCAATATAACAGTAGCCTCCAGGACCGGGTTATCTTTCCCTTCAACATCCTGGGGCACTTGAGTTTGTTGAAACTGGCAAGACTTGCTGAGTCATATCATCGTAGCCCCCGAGTCTTAAGATGACTCAAGGAGTTGTCTTGAGACTCTCCGTACTTGACCATAGCAGAAGGTATATATCATTAGTGCTGATAACGCGATGTAAATCCACAGAAGGTTGGGGTGCATGCGGCGGGTTATAAATGATCCCGTATGAGCCGTGTCAGCAACTCGGCCAATGATTCCTTTCAACTGGCTATTTGAAGTTAGTAGTGGCGGTGACTTGTGCGCCTGCCCATTGAGCCACCCAGTGCAGACGGCGGTTGATAGTATATAATAATTTGCCTCCATTTTGTTGAAAGAAAACCGGGCTACCCAAGTTGTGACTTGCTCATGCTCAATAAACAGCTCATTCAGACAGGTGCGGCCCGGTATGTTGATGTAGACCAGGCTTCGGGGGCGACGATTTGCGCATGTTCATTGACAACGAGCACACGCGATCCCAACAAGCTGATGTGGACCGGACCGCAAGGGCAACAGTTTGTGTGCGTCCATTCATTATGTAATATGTCCCGGATTATCCTTAGGCGGGATATTATCAATCCGCGCTCCATATCTGTGGTATAAACCACGTTTGTAATGAATAATGATTCTGTATATAAAAATATATAAATCAAAGTAATTTATCTTTTAATAAAAATAATATATGTTAATAAAATAAATTGTAGATGGATATCACCTGATGTTTGCATATGGCAAACTGCTTTGAATGACGAATGACCCGGTCACCGCAGCAGAGGCGGCGGCTTAAAGCTCCGCACCGGTCGGCTCAGATCGTACAGTCCAAAATAACACATGGCAATTGGCATGCCGTGCTTAATAACCTTTTACAAAGGTCCACTGAAGTTTGACTTGCCTCGCAAACTCCTTCTTTTAGTCTTGGTATGTTGCAACTCCGAAACTCAGGTTCCATGGACGAAATCCTTTGCACTTCCCCGGCTATGCTGAAGTAAATTTTGATGTTAATTTCGTAAAAATAACTCCATCGCCGGTTCGAGCTATGACGACAGTGAAACTGGCCGAACCCTGCAACGTACGGCTCCGCTGCAGGTGCGAGCTCCATTGTTACGACAGTCTTGGCCATTTACTGAACCAAGTAGTAGCAGCACATGCTGTATGCTCAGCATCAAAAGTGGCGGTTCATCAGCAGCGTGAGGCGGCCAGGCGGTTTATAGTGACTTGGCGCGAAGGCGGTTTAAGTGCGACTGCAGCCGGCGGCTCGAAGTTTGAGGTGCAGTCACCGCGGCGGCTCGCGCCGTTGCAGGGCGTAAAAGCGAAGCTTGCAGAGATGACCCGGTACGGGAGCAACAGCGGTGAACCGGCGCCGGCCGAAAACGGTTTGGGATGCGGCAGTGCGCGAGGCAGCCCGGCGCAGTGGAGCCAAAGGATGGGCAACGCGCAAGGCGGCCCGTCGGTTTAGGAGGCCGGGGCACAGCGCGGCGAGGCATGACGGCGGTTTGGAAGCAAACAACGGGCGGGGCCACGGCGATTTAGAAACAAAAACATACTGGAGATGATCCGGTTGAAACAGCCTGTGGCCACGGAGGTTTAAACTTTTGAATCGAACTGGTGATTTTTGATGCGGTACTGGAGGGACAGTGGCTCGACGGTGCAGTAGCGGAGACTGCATGGCCGGTTTAACACTGCACAATCGCATCCACGGAGAGACACCAGCGCGGTGGGCTTAAAGCAGAGCAACAACAAATGACGACCAGCAGCAAAGAGGCAGCAAACGAGCAACCGTGAATGTCGCGGCGGCAGCTCACGGTGGCGGGTTGCTCCGAGGTGTCAACAGGCCGGCATCCCAGTGGAGGAGGCCGGAGGTTGGTTTGTACGGCCCGGTTTACAGTAGCGGCTTCAGTCACACGGAGCGATGTCAGTCACGGCTTGGAGACGCGCCGGCGGTTCATCGAAGGCCGGCGGTTTAGAGCGGAGGAGGCCGGGTCGTACGGCCGTGACTGCAGTGGTGACCACAACTCGAAGACGGAGCGATGAGTCGGAGGGCAGTTTGCATCCGGCTGCTGGGGCTGCAGACAAGGAGACCCGGAGCGGCTGCGCCCAGGCGTTGGCAGGGCAGAGAGCAGAGGGGAACCGGCAGCAAGGGCCATGGTATCGAGAGTGGGTAAGGGCCAGAGCCGGCAAGGGGCTTGGCGACTCTGGCGGCGTAGGCGGCTCTCCGAACGCGGCAGAGGTAGCGTCAGCGCGGAAGAGGCAGCGTCAGCGTGAGGCGAGCCGGTGGCGGCCTCGAGCGTCGAGGATGCTGGCGATTTCATTGCAGAGGCGACAGCACAGACAGGCGGCGGTTTGGAGGAACGCCAGCCCGACGGGGTAGGGGCGTGGGTGACTCGGGGCGGCAACAGCGCCCAGCAGGAACGTGGGGATGGTCCGACGGGCGGCTCCATGGAAGCACGACACGAGGCCATGGCGGTTTGCAGGAACGAACCGGCGATGGCGGAGGCGCAATGACGAGCTACGATTGTTTGTGGAGGCTGAGGCCGAGGCCGAGGAAACTGATCCGGCTGTGGCAGCTTGTAGCAGAGGTAAAGGTCAGGCGAGGCTGTGGCGGTCCGGCGGAAGTCGCAGGTGAGGCCGCTCGCTGCAGAAGTCGACGACGAGCGCGCGGGTTATGGAAGATCGGAGCGGCGCGAACCGGCGGCTCCAGGCCCTAACGAGTAGGTGGAGGAGGCCGGACGAAGCGGCAGGCCAGCCCGGGGACCGGAGACTCCTGAGGCGGGCGGCGGTTCATCCCTGCTGTAGTTGATGCAGCGCTTGGGGTGGTGATTTTAACGGAGACCGGCGGCTCCGTGCTGCTGCAGGCTTGCAGCCGAGGTGGATTGATAAAGCGGAGGCCGGCGGCTCTTGGTGGTGTCTCGGTACCGCGGCGACTCGACGGCCGGCTCGACCCGCGGCAGAGGAGGCAAGACTTGGTGGCTCCGAGGCGCTGACTTGGATACTCCGGTGGCGGATGGTGACTTGAAGCCAAAAACCGAGGCGGAGAATGGTAGAGATAGGCCGGCCCGGCGCTGGCAGCCCGGGGCGCACTCATGACGACAGCAGCGGCTCGTTGGAGGGGCAGGGCCGACTTGCAGCAGGGGTGGCCCAGCGCGGCGGCTTGCAAGAGGTGAGGACATGGCGCTCGAGGTCAGTGGCGATGGCAACGACTGTTGCTTGGCGGGTCAAACGCGGGCGTCTTGAGCGGTGCTGTGGCAGAGGCGAAGGCAGGCGGGTCCGCGGGGGCGGCTCCAGATGATTCAGAGCAGCAGCTTGGCACCCATGGCGGTGCCGGCAGCGGCTTTGCAGGTGAGCGGGCCATGGCCGAGGCGGCTCACGCCGCAACGGCGGGTTGAGGTGTGGTAGTGCAAGACGGCAGCGGCGGCGATTGACGGAGGTCCAGAGGCGACAGCACATCAGCAGCGGCTGAAGTGGCCTGTGGCGATCCGAAGGTTGCTCCGGTGGCTCGGGGAGGACAGTGCGAGTCCGTGCCCACGACCAACTCTCCCACCGGGTCATGGCTGGTTTGACCATCCCTTTTTTTTCAACAGTGATGTACTCCCGTCTTTGCACGCAAGAGATGCTGCCAGCCGTGGCTCTTTTCCTTCGCTGTTGATTTCCTTTTGTGATGACGTGGAGAGCAACAACACAAACGTGGTACTTTGGCCTTGGTCAATGTATTGATGGCAGGAAAGTACACAGGACGGTAGAGCAGCAATCTCTGCTGCTTTGCTCAAAATGTTATTGTAAGTGCGACATAGTGATCCATATTGCCTAGCTAGCACAACTCTAGCATCTTCATCATCAGCGCACTTTTGAATTGCATGTGATGGCCCTGATTTTGCTTGCCTTGTTCATCTTTTCAAGATATATTCCGGTGCCAACTCCTTAATATTGTTGTGGTCCAACACCTTCAATGCATGACGACACAATACCCCAACAAATTCAAACTTTTTGCATGAGCATGAAACTTTTGATCCATCATGATCAAATTTCACTGTATGACTATTTTGGCTAGCTGAATGGGTAACCTTGAATTCAGAAATAGAGGCACTATGACCACTTTCATACACACAATATCCCATTACCATGTCAAATTCTCCTTTAAATATCTCAAACATAGCAGGTGTATATACTTTGGAAGTTTGAATCAGCATCTGCACATGTGGCACTTTTGGTGATGTTTGACTCGCATAGAAATCACTTTCCACTTCAGCATACCTTCTATCATCCACGGCCCTCTCATAGTGCTTGAAGAAATCTAATAAATCAAGACAAACATGCAAGTACCGCTTCAATAATGCATTCATACTCTCACTTCTTTGTGTAGATTTCATATCCGCACAAAAGGTCTGTCGACCGTAAACCAAAGCCCACTTCTCCTTGTTCTGGAATAATCTATGTAGCCAGTCATTGTCTTCCAAATTATATTTGACTAGCATATCATTCCAACCTGCTAAGAATTCATCAACTTCCTCAAAATCATAAACACACTTGGCAAAATCTTTCTTAAATGTCTTTGAACCTTGGAAAACATGACTCAAATGTTTTGCAGCATTCTGATACATGTGCCACACACATAGACGATGTATTGAATTAGTAAAAACCTTGTCAATGGCACTAATAATGGCAGGACATTGGTCGGTCAATATTGTTTTTGGTTCCTTTCCTGACATGGCCCTTTTGAATGTTTCAAATAACCATTCAAACGTATCGGCTGTTTCATCATACAATAATGCAGCTCCAAAAACCACTGTTTGTTTATGATGGTTGACACCAACAAAAGGGGCAAATGGTCTGCCATAACTATTTGTCTTAAAGGTTGTGTCAAAACATACCACATCACCAAAGTAGTGATAATCTAATATTGATCTTGCATCTGCCCAGAATATGTTAGTCATCATATCCTCTTCATCTACTTGTATTGCATAAAAAAGGAAGGATTTTCCATTTGCTTCTCCTGTAGATATTGAAGAATGGCACCTGTATCTCCTTCTTGGATTGATTGCATATGCTTCGATCGGAGATAATTTTTATAATCTCTGTGACCGAAGCAAAGACTTTGTCGCCCTCCTGCTTGCCTACTCATCACTTCATGACCAGATTTTGGTCTAATACCTGAATCATTCAAAATGTCAATCTGGGCCTTCTGAGCTTCTGTAATTCTTCTTTGGGATCGCAGTAGATGGGCTTTGCTTGGAGTTACCAGTTCATGATTATGGGCATCCTCAAAGCTGCTTACAACATATTTTCTGTTAGCACTTATTTTAATGGTCATCTCTGCCAGACACCCAACTCTTGTATCTGCTCGTTTCCGCTGGCATTGTTCCTTGCTCTTGTCCTTGAAACCTGCCTTTGAGCATACAAATTTCTTTGTTCGAATAACATTCGTTGAGGATTTATCATGCCAAAACTTCCTGACACTGAAACCTGCATGTCCTGCATATGCATTATAAAACTCATATGCTATATCCTCATTCTCAAATTCCATTCCTATCTCTGGCTTTAACCTTTTGCTGTAAGAATCATCTGTGTTTTGACTTGCCTCTCCCACATTTGTGGTCTCCTGATCTACACAACATAAAAAGAATATCATATACTAATTAGTTCATGGGCGAACCATTTTTGTAAAAAAAACCACACGATGTTCAGTCCTCTTGTAGTGAAACCTGAACAACACTTGAAGATTCAACAACATATTTTGCCAAATATCGCACTGTATTCATAGGAGCATTACCAAAAAATTGACTTTTTTCTTAGATACAATATTCTCTATCATTACAATTGGCAAAAAGACACAAACAGACCAATGGAAGATGAAGTACGAGGAGCTAAGTCTAAAAGGTTAATCTGCATGTCATAGATTAAGCTCTTAGTTTGTTTCTGTTTAATCTTGTCTCCTCCATATGACGAGAGTGTTGATAATTTGCAGATTCAAGGCACAACAACAAACCTATGGATGAAGAAGTCGCGGGAGCTCCTTCCATGCTGAAGAACACCGTAGATGCTCGTCCACGTGAGAGGGCAATTCTCTATCGATCCTGATCTATTCTTGTCTCATCCACAATGGAGTAGATAGATAGGAGAAAGGGTGTTGGAGATTTTGGCGGCTGGCTGTTGATACGCGGGAGAAAGAAAAGCAGTTTTGCTGATTTTTTGTAATTAGAGATATACGATCTGGTGGGTTGTTTGAGTGATGGGTCCACCAAGCCACGTGTTGGCCGCTGGTTGACCCTGCACAATAGTGCGTGCAGGGATCCCAGCAGGAGAGCCCGACCCGGTTCCGGTTCGGCTCTCCTGCTGGGAGCCCTGCACGCGCTATTGTGCAGGGCCAATCGTTGAGCAACACATGTACCCGTGGACCCCACCACTTAATAAACAGATTTTGTTTTGTTTGGTTTTCTGAAAAGTCCTTTCCCTTGCCTTATCCACCGCGGACGCTTCGAGCTAGTACCATTATTCCACTGAGCTGAGCTTCGTGAGAGAGAGAGGATTCGAGAAAGTGAGGTCCGCCGTCCGGCGGTCCAGGCTCGTGGTCGTGGCCAGCGACAGAGAGGGAGCAGCGGCTGCTGGCGCTGCCTGACTCCGGCGCGCCCAAGCCCCGGCCGAGGCTGGAGTAGCTGCTCTGGCATGCCGCCGTTCCCCTCCTGGACCGAGCAGATCCGTTGGAGAAGGTGGGGACCTGCAGGGCGTGCGGTCGGCTGGGTGCAGCGCTGCTTCGCCGGGATGCCGCCGGAGGTCGTCGAGGCGCACATCAAGACGGGAGGCCGATGCACACTCGTCAGACAGAGGTTAGTGGTAGCTGATTTCTTCATCTATATCCTGTACTAGTAGCTAGCTTTCGATGGCTTCATACTAGTACATGCGCCATCCAATTAATTACTATGTAGTATATTGCTAAGATATCAATTAATTTGAGATTGAACTAGCTTTCAATGATTTCAAACTAGGCAGCCTCATGTGGACATGTTCTCTGTTTTAAGTCACACAACAGTCACAGAAATCTCAAATTGGTGAAAGATCCTTGTGGATTGAACCATAGAGAAATAACCAGCAACTAATCAGTGCACTTTTATGTCTCCATTTAGAATATATCCGTTATACATCTCACACCAAAAGGAATAGTAAGATAAACTATTACATCAGGATGTTATTGTTTTGTAGAGAAATTCTGAGAAGCAATATTTATACAGAGCTATTTAAAAGTGCTATCTTGTCCATGGCTTGATTGGCCACCCAAGTCCTGAAATAAGAAAGGAACGATTTTGTGTGAGAAATAAACTTGAATTTGAGAGTCTGACTTATAAGTGAAACAATACCTTAGTCGGCAGCTGGTCATTTTGATATGTTGGTCAATCCGAGGTCGGTATCAATACAGAACTCTACATGCAGTTTAAAGTTAACGGAAGTGAATGGCCTATGCATGTTCATCTTAATTTTTAACGACTAACTAAATAAATATACCTGACTTGGTTGAGTACCATAATAGAAATATGGTTGTTGTGGTTGCAAGCCGAGTAACTGCTGAAAAGAAGTAGCATTTGCCTGCGATACTTGAGGCAGGCCCTGATGCAATACTTGCGAATTATAATTCTCTGGCTGTGGTACTGGTGTCATAATCTGAGGAAGTTGATGCAAATTGTAGTTCTCTGCCTGTGGTTGCGGAGGCATAGAGCGCGACAATACTTGCAAATTGTAGTTCGTAGCTTGTGGTTGTGGAGGCATAGCACGCGGCAATACTTGCAAATTGTAGTCTGTAGCTTGTGGGTTTGGAGGCATAGCGTGCGGCAATACCTGCGAATTGTAGTTCGCAGCATGTGGTAGTGGAAGCATAGCGCGCGATGATACTTGCAAACTGTAGTTTGTAGCTTGTGGGTTTGGAGGCATAGCGTGTGGCAATACTTGCGAATTGTAGGTCGCAACATGTGGTAGTGGAGGCATAGCGTGCGAAGATACTTGCAAGCTGTAGTTCGTAGTATGTGGTACTAGAGGCATGGCACTCTACAGTACTTGCAAGTTGGAGTAATGATTTGACATGGTGAAGCTAGGATTTGCTTCAGTTGAGGCAGGAGCACAATCATCATTCCTATTCTTGCACGTTGTTGCTTGACCTATTTGGAAAAGAAATTGTTAGATCTATTTAAATAACATGAGCAAATATTTATGTACCCATTTCTTGTGCTATACCATACCTTTCTTCCGTGTATTCTTATTGTTTAGTTCCAAACCAGATTTAATCCTCTTACTGCTATTTCCTTTTTCTTTTCTCTTTATTCTATGTGCTTGGACAATGTTCTCATTGTTGCATTCAACTGGTTGTTTCTCTGCTTGCTTCTCAGCTTGTTCATGATTTGATGGGATATCTTTCGACTGGTTGCTTCCATGTAAAATCTGGTCCACCTTTTCCATTAGTTCAATTGACATACTTTGCAGTAGTGCATATGCCTCTTTGTTTGCTGCTGCTTTGCTCAAAATGTTATTGTAAGTGCGACATAGTGATCCATACTGCCTAGCTAGCACAACTCTAGCATCTTCATCATCAGCGCACTTTTGAATTGCATGTGATGGCCCTGATTTTGCTTGCCTTGTCTATCTTTTCAAGATATATTCCGGTGCCAACTCCTTAATATTGTTGTGGTCCAACACCTTCAATGCATGACGACACAATACCCCAACAAATTCAAACTTTTTGCATGAGCATGAAACTTTTGATCCATCATGATCAAATTTCACTGTATGACTATTTTGGCTAGCTGAATGGGTAACCTTGAATTCAGAAATAGAGGCACTATGACCACTTTCATACACACAATATCCCATTACCATGTCAAATTCTCCTTTAAATATCTCAAACATAGTAGGTGTATATACTTTGGAAGTTTGAATCAGCATCTGCACATGTGGCACTTTTGGTGATGTTTGACTCGCATAGAAATCACTTTCCACTTCAGCATACCTTCTATCATCCACGGCCCTCTCATAGTGCTTGAAGAAATCTAATAAATCAAGACGAACATGCAAGTACCGCTTCAATAATGCATTCATACTCTCACTTCTTTGTGTAGATTTCATATCCGCACAAAAGGTCTGTCGACCGTAAACCAAAGCCCACTTCTCCTTGTTCTGGAATAATCTATGTAGCCAGTCATTGTCTTCCAAATTATATTTGACTAGCATATCATTCCAACCTGCTAAGAATTCATCAACTTCCTCAAAATCATAAACACACTTGGCAAAATCTTTCTTAAATGTCTTTGAACCTTGGAAAACATGACTCAAATGTTTTGTAGCATTCTGATACATGTGCCACACACATAGACGATGTATTGAATTAGTAAAAACCTTGTCAATGGCACTAATAATGGCAGGACATTGGTCGGTCAATATTGTTTTTGGTTCCTTTCCTGACATGGCCCTTTTGAATGTTTCAAATAACCATTCAAACGTATCGGCTGTTTCATCATACAATAATGCAGCTCCAAAAACCACTGTTTGTTTATGATGGTTGACACCAACAAAAGGGGCAAATGGTCTGCCATAACTATTTGTCTTAAAGGTTGTGTCAAAACATACCACATCACCAAAGTAGTGATAATCTAATATTGATCTTGCATCTGCCCAGAATATGTTAGTCATCATATCCTCTTCATCTACTTGTATTGCATAAAAAAAGGAAGGATTTTCCATTTGCTTCTCCTGTAGATATTGAAGAATGGCACCTGTATCTCCTTCTTGGATTGATTGCATACGCTTCGATCGGAGATAATTTTTATAATCTCTGTGACCGAAGCAAAGACTTTGTCGCCCTCCTGCTTGCCTACTCATCACTTCATGACCAGATTTTGGTCTAATACCTGAATCATTCAAAATGTCAATCTGGGCCTTCTGAGCTTCTGTAATTCTTCTTTGGGATCGCAGTAGATGGGCTTTGCTTGGAGTTACCAGTTCATGATTATGGGCATCCTCAAAGCTGCTTACAACATATTTTCCGTTAGCACTTATTTTAATGGTCATCTCTGCCAGACACCCAACTCTTGTATCTGCTCGTTTCCGCTGGCATTGTTCCTTGCTCTTGTCCTTGAAACCTGCCTTTGAGCATACAAATTTCTTTGTTCGAATAACATTCGTTGAGGATTTATCATGCCAAAACTTCCTGACACTGAAACCTGCATGTCCTGCATATGCATTATAAAACTCATATGCTATATCCTCATTCTCAAATTCCATTCCTATCTCTGGCTTTAACCTTTTGCTGTAAGAATCATCTGTGTTTTGACTTGCCTCTCCCACATTTGTGGTCTCCTGATCTACACAACATAAAAAGAATATCATATACTAATTAGTTCATGGGCGAACCATTTTTGTAAAAAAAATCACACGATGTTCAGTCCTCTTGTAGTGAAACCTGAACAACACTTGAAGATTCAACAACATATTTTGCCAAATATCGCACTGTATTCATAGGAGCATTACCAAAAAATTGACTTTTTTCTTAGATACAATATTCTCTATCATTACAATTGGCAAAAAGACACAAACAGACCAATGGAAGATGAAGTACGAGGAGCTAAGTCTAAAAGGTTAATCTGCATGTCATAGATTAAGCTCTTAGTTTGTTTCTGTTTAATCTTGTCTCCTCCATATGACGAGAGTGTTGATAATTTGCAGATTCAAGGCACAACCACAAACCTATGGATGAAGAAGTCGCGGGAGCTCCTTCCATGCCGAAGAACACCGTAGATGCTCGTCCACGTGAGAGGGCAATTCTCTATCGATCCTGATCTATTCTTGTCTCATCCACAATGGAGTAGATAGATAGGAGAAAGGGTGTTGGAGATTTTGGCGGCTGGCTGTTGATACGCGGGAGAAAGAAAAGCAGTTTTGCTGATTTTCTGTAATTAGAGATATACGATCTGGTGGGTTGTTTGAGTGATGGGTCCACCAAGCCACGTGTTGGCCGCTGGTTGACCCTGCACAATAGTGCGTGCAGGGATCCCAGCAGGAGAGCCCGACCCCAGAATTCCTATCGGTCTCGGCCTCTTCGAGGCAGTCCATCCAACATCGATCTGGCGTCGGATCTTTGTATATTGAAGGAAGTAACAACAGCAGCAACGCGTAGACGATCCGAGTAGTATGCCCAATCAGATTTTCAATGTAAGTTGACGGTCTCAGCAACTTGGTGACTTAGACGGCTTGACGGATTGCTAGATGCCATGCACAACAACCGCTGAGAAAGCTAATCACGTCCACCCCATTGCACAGCGACGCAAGGATTAAACTCCTGTTTGCCGCTTTGACTCAACAGTTCGGCCGGTGACAGCGACGGACAAACCCTAATTTTACCTTAAATCTCGTATATGTCGTTCCGGCTGATTGCCATGAAGACGATGTAGATCTTTCCAAAACTCATTCTTCTTCATCTGGAAAATTGCTAGTTTCTCAAAACCTTGGGACAGATCCCTTCAAGAACTCAACACCATTGTGCGCAGACCTCATGGTGGGCGCCAACTGTCGCGGAATTAACACGTCAGATGTTCTTAGTGTCAGGACTTAGTCGCGAGGCCAACGCATCTATGTGGTAGTTTGAGAGGGGTTGATCGGAATTGAGAGACGCAACACGTAAGACAAAGATTTAGACAACTTTGGGCCCCGGGAAACATCATCCGGTAACAACCCTACATACTGTTTGTGGTTAGCTCTCATTATCATCATGAGGGAGTTGCCGTAAACCGGCTCTCCTTCATTGTGTCTAGCCCCTAGAGATTATTGTTTTCTTGTCCCTCTTTGGGGAGTCCTACCCCTCCTTATATATGTTGAAGGGGCCGGTTACATGTGGAGTCCAACTCGAACTTAAGACTTAACTATTCTGACTTCTCTTTATGGGCTTCATAACTCCTGGCAACCCAGTTATTACCGTCTGCCGGTTTAACATGGTCTGCCGGTTTAACATGGTCTGCCGGTTTATGATTGACTTAACACCTGCCGGATTATCTGACTTAACTCCTCCCGGTGTTACCATCTGTCTTACCACCTGCCGGTTTACCACTTGCCGGTTTACCGTCTGTCTTAACTGTCTGCCGGTTTACCACTCGCCGGTTTACCAAGTCCCAGCCGGGTTATGACTCCGGCCGGATCATACCGCGGGGTATATCCCCGACAAATGGCTTTTTAATTTATAAAAGTTACAACTACTTCAAAAGCCTCCCAATATTTTTGTGGCGGTGCCAACTATTGCAATGTAATTATGTGGCCAATTCCCATATTTTACAAAAACCATTTTGGTACCCCTTATATTACAAAAACCCCATCTGTAAAAGAAAAACCGAAACATAAAAATAGAAAATAAATCCCCCCGCCCCATTGGGCCTTAGCCCAACAGGCCGGCCTAACCCATCCCACTCCCCCCCTCCCGCGGTCGTCCCCTCCCCCCTGTTCACCTGACCGAGGCGCGCGCCCGCGCGGTCGCCACCCGACCACCTCGCCACCCCGCGTCTCGCCATCGAGGGGATAAGGCCGAGCCCTCCCACCTCGTCAGCTTCCGCTCTCCCACTTGCCCTCCCCAATCGCTCCATTCCCTCTTCCAGGTCCCCTTTTACCTTCTCGCCCGACGCGCCGTCGTCGCCGTCGCCGGACCACCACCGCAGCCCCCGACATTCCTTTTCACTTCTTTGGCGTCTGCTACATCTCCCCCGTCCACGAGCTCAAGCTGGGAGGAGCCGGAGCGCCCGCTACCTCCCCGTCTTCGACCTTCGTCCACCTCGGGTAGCCGCCGCCTCCATCGTCTTCGGCCGTCGCATGTCTTCCCCGGGCCTTCCCTACAACGGCAGTGAGCCACTGCCCCTCCTCCTCCTCCCCTTTATTTCGTCTGCATGCTTTAGGTCGCTCCCGAGCTCCCAAGGAGCTCGCGGTCGCCGCGCCCAGCCTTCCCCCACACTGCTACTGCCCCCCCCCCCCCCGCGCGCGCTCGCGCAGACCCGCACGCCCTCGCTCGCAGCCCTTGCCTGCGCTTGCCCACTGCTGTTTGCTGCTTCTGCCGCCGCCGCTGCCTAGCGTTGCCGCCGCTCACCTCCGGCTATGCCGCTGCGCTACCGCGCTCCACGCGCTCGACGGCGCCGGCCCGGACTCCATCCCCATTCACCACCACCACTGCCTCCCGCTGCTGCCGTCCGGCCTCGCCCGTGCCTACGCCGCTCGCTCGCCCCAGGCGCCACTGCTGCCGCCCAGCCTCTGCTCCCTACGCCGTCGGCGGCCTCGCCGTGGCCGCGGCCGCCCCTCCACCCACATCGTGTCCTTGCCGGCGCCCACTGATGCCACGTGCACGCACGGGCGCCCGCCCCATTAGCCCGCTACACCCGCGCGCCCGCACACCCGGTTGCCACAGTGGGCCCCTTGTTAATTTTTTTAAATAAATAAAATATTAATTAACTTAATTAACTTAATTAATTGTGTTAATTTAACCTAATCAATTAACTAATCTAATTAACCCTGTTTAGTTAGCCTTAGTCTATGACAGGTGGGTCCTGCTGGACCCACAAGCCAGGTTTGACTCTGGTTCGCTAGGTTTGACCTGCTGACATCATGGTGATGTCATGCTGACCTTTCACTGTTCTGGACAATGTTCAATTTAAATAATTAAATACATTTAAAAAATACCTAAAACTTTGATAATTCATAGAAAATAAACCGTAACTCAGATGAAAAAGTTTTATACATGAAAGTTGCTTAGAACGACGAGACGAACCCACGGTCCGTTTACCCGTCAGATGCCTCTAACTATCTGAACATGGAACTTTCCCCCTCCGGTCATTTATCCGACACAGGTCCGGAACCGGGAAAACATTCCCGGTTGACTTCCCCCTTCACTGTATCATGTAGCACCGCGTTAGAACACGTCTAGCTCTGCCTGTTGTCCTGTTATACACTTGCTTGCTATGTATTTACTGTTTCTCCCCCTCTTCTCTTCGTTAGACCCCGTGACGATGCTGATGCCCCTGTGATCGACTATGTCACCGACGACCCCTCCTTCTCGTCTGAGCAACCAGGCAAGCCCCCTTTTGATCATCTTGATATCACCCATTCCATTCTCTCATGCTTGCATTAGGTTTTACTACTGTTATTGTTTGGTCATATTCTGATGCATAGCCTGCTTTTGTAACCAGCTCATTGTACCTTACCTGCTTATCCTAAACTGCTTAGTATATGTTGGTTAGTGATCCATTAGTGACCCCCACCTAGTCCCAGCTGCCTCGCTTTATGTTCGATGACTCGATCAACGTGATTGACGTCCAGGCACCGACACCGCACATCACCCATCCTAGTTGTACGACTCTGTAGAGTTATTATCAAGTGCCGAGGGTGACACCTCATACATCACTCCTAATGAGATCTCTGTAGTGTAGCTATTCGGTCGTGGTCATCGAGGGTGATTTCCTCCTTAACCACTTCCGATACGACACTGTTGTGCAACTCCTCAAGTGTGAACCTCGATGGTGGTTCCTCTTACGTTCACCTTGATGATTACATCGAGTAGAATCCACCGAGGGTGGTTCCTCAGGGTTCCCCTTGGTGTTAGACACACAGTTACTATGGTTACTATGACTTTACACTAAACCATGTTACTAAAGACAGGTCAGCCCTGAGGGGTACCCGCGTGAGCTTATTTGCGAGTGATGTGGAGTCGGGTTGACCTGGAAGGTGCCCGTGAGATACTTACGAGGCGTGATACATCACCGTCGTATCTACTTTTCCAAACACTTTTGTCCTTGTTTTGGACTCTAACTTGCATGATTTGAATGGAACTAACCCGGACTAACGCTGTTTTCAGCAGAATTACCATGGTTATTATTTATGTGCAGAAACAAACGTTCTCGGAATGACCTGGAACTTCACGGAGCAACTTTTCAGAAAATATGAAAAATACCTGCAAAAGATGAAGGCTAGGGGGCCCACCACCTCTCCACGTGGGTGGGGGGCGCGCCCCCTACCTCGTGGCCCCCGGTTGCCTCTCCGACTCCAACTCCATATATTGTGTTTCGGGGAGAAAAAAATCAGAGAGAAGAAATCATCGCGTTTTACGATACGAAGCCGCCGCCAAGCCCTAAAACCTCTCAGGAGGGCTGATCCAGAGTCCTTTCGGGGCTCCGGAGAGGGGAATTCGTCGCCACCGTCATCATCAACCATCCTCCATCACCAATTTCATGATGCTCACCGCCGTGCGTGAGTAATTCCATCGTAGGCTTGCTGGACGGTGATGGGTTGGATGAGATCTATCATGTAATTGAGTTAGTTGTGTTTGGGTTTGATCCCTAGTATCCACTATGTTCTGAGATTGATGTTGCTATGACTTTGCTATGCTTAATGCTTGTCACTAGGGCCCGAGTGCCATGATTTCAGATCTGAACTATTATGTTTTCATCGATATATGAGCGTTCTTGATCCTATCTTGCAAGTCTATAGTCACCTATTATGTGTTATGATCCGTTAACCCCAAAGTGACAATAATCGGGATACTTACCCGTGATGACCGTAGTTTGAGGAGTTCATGTGTTCACTATGTGTTAATGCTTTGTTCCAGTTCTCTATTAAAAGGAGGCCTTAATATCCCTTAGTTTCCATAAGGACCCCGCTACCACGGGAGGATAGGACAAAATATGCCATGCAAGTTCTTTTCCATAAGCACGTATGACTATATTCGGAATACATGCCTACATTATATCAATGAACTGTAGCTACTTCTGTGTCACCCTAGGTTATGACTGTTACATGTTGAACCGCATCCGGCATAATTCTCCATCACCGATCCATTGCCTACGAGCTTTCCATATATTGTTCTTCACTTATTTAATTTTCCTTTGCTATTGCTATCATCACTACAAAATACCAAAACATTACTTTTACTACTGTTACCTTTTGCTACCGTTATCATTACTATCATATTACTTTGCTACTAAACACTTTGTTGCAGATATTAAGTTTCCAGGTGTGGTTGAATTGACAACTCAGCTGCTAATACTTGAGAATATTATTTGGCTCCCCTTGTGTTGAATCAATAAATTTGGGTTGAATACTCTACCCTCGAAAACTATTGCGATCCCCTATACTTGTGGGTTATCAAGACTATTTTATGGTGCCATTTCTGGGGAGCATAGCTCTATTCTTTGAGTCACTTGGGATATATATCTGCTTATCATTATGAAGAACTTGAAAGATCCAAAAACGAAGATCTATCCCTCAACTACGAGGGGAGGTAAGGAACTGCCATCTAGCTCTGCACTTGATTCACCTTATGTTTTGAGTAAGCTTGCGAGACCTACACCTGCTTCTGCTATTCGTTCTGATATGTCACATGTTATTGATGATGCCACTTCTGCTATGCACGATACTTATGATGAAACTACTTCTATGCCTGATACTACTGTGCCACTTGGTAAATTTCTTGATGAACAACTTGCTAGAGCTAGAGAAATTGAAATATTGAATCTGATGATACTGATGAAAGTGATGATGAAGAATCACTTGTTATTCCTAAGGGTTATGTTTTTGATCAAGAAGCTTCTTTAGCTATTTTAGCTTGCAAAAATAGAAATGAACTCAAAAGGTTATTAGCTAAATGGAGTAAGCAATCTCTAAATGCTAGAATGAAACCTGACCCTACTTTTGCTACTTCACCTATATTTGTTATTGATAAGGATAATGAATTCTCTGTTAATCCTGATATAATTACTTTTGTTGAATCTGATCCTTTTCATGGTTATGAATCTGAAACTGTTATGGCACATCTTACTAAATTGAATGATATAGCCACCCTGTTCACTAAAGATGAGAGAACTCGCTACTTTTATATCCTTAAAATATTTCCGTTCTTATTAAAGGGTGATGCTAAGATATGGTTTAATTCTCTTGATCCTGGTTGTGTGCGTAGTCCGCAGGATATGATTTATTACTTCTCTGCTAAATATTTCCCTGCTCATAAGAAACATGCTGCTTTAAGGGATATATATAATTTTGTGCAAATTGAAGAAGAGAGTCTCCCACAAGATTGGGGGAGGCTTCTCCAATTACTTAATTCTTTGCTTGATCATCCTCTTAAGAAAAATGAAATACTTGATATCTTTTATAATGGACTAACTGATGCCTCCAGAGATTACCTGGATAGTTGTGCTGGTTCTGTTTTTAGGGAAAGAACACCAGATGAAGCTGAAATTCTATTGAATAATATGTTGACAAATGAAAATAATTGGACACCCCGGAGCCAATTCCTGAGCCTATTCCTAAACCAACTCCGAAGAAGAGGGGTATTCTATTTCTCAGTCCTGAAGATATGCAAGAGGTAAAGAAATCTATGAAAGAAAAAGGTATTAAGGCTGAAGATGTTAAGAATTTACCTCCTATTGAAGAAATACACGGTCTTAATTTACCGCCTGTTGAAGAAACATATAATCTTAATCCATTACCTATTGAAGAAACTCATGGTCTTGATAACCCGACACAGGTAGTAAAGGTAAATTCTCTCTACAGATATGATAAAGCTGAAATCCCATTTACTAAGTTTGCTAGCCCATGCTTAGATGAGTTTGATAAATTTATGGCTAAGCAAGAAGATTTTAATGCTTATTTTGGTAGACAATTGAAATACAATTCAAATATGCTTGAACACTTTGGTGATTATATGGCTAATGTCAAAGGTGAACTTAAACTTATTAGTAAACATGCTTCTATGGTTACCACTCAAGTAGAACAAGTACTTAAAGCTCAAAGTGATTTGCTCAATGAATTGAATAGTAAGAATAATGATAATGCTGTAAGAGTTATGACTAGAGGTGGTAAAATGACTCAGGAACCTTTGTATCTGGAAGGCCATCCTAAGAGAATTGAGCAAAGTTCTCAGAGAAATAATATAGATGCACCTAGTTCTTCTAAAAAGAAGAAAAAGAAAAATTATAGGACTTTGCATGCTTCTAGTGAACCCATCACTGAAACACCTGAGAATCCAAATGATATTTCTATTTCTGATGCTGAAACACAATCTGGTAATGAACCTGAAACTAGTGATAAGGTTAATAATAATGTTCATGATGATGCTCAACCTAGTAATGATAATGATATAAAAATTGAACCTGCTGTTGATCTTGATAACCCACAATCAAAGAATCAACGTTATGATAAGAAAGACTTTGTTGCTAGGAAACATGGTAAAGAAAGAGAGCCTTGGGTTCATAAACCCATGCCTTTTCCTCCCAAACCATCCAAGAAAAAGGATGATGAGGATTTTGAGCGCTTTGCTGAAATGATTAGACCTATCTTTTTGCGTATGCGATTAACTGATATGCTCAAAACCAATCCTTATGCTAAGTACATGAAAGATATTATTACAAATAAAAGAAAGATACCGGAAGCTGAAATTTCCACCATGCTTGCTAATTATACTTTTAAGGGTGGAATACCAAAGAAACTTGGAGATCCCGGTGTACCAACTATACCATGCTCCATTAAAAGAAATTATGTTAAAGCTGCTTTATGTGATCTTGGAGCCGGTGTTAGTGTTATGCCTCTCTCTTTATATCGTAGACTTGATTTGAATAAGTTGACACCCACTGAAATATCTTTGCAGATGGCTGATAAATCAACTGCTATACATGTCGGTATTTGTGAGGATGTGCCTGTTGTAGTTGCAAACGTTACTATTTTAACGGACTTTGTTATTCTTGATATTCCTGAGGACGATAGTATGTCTATTATTCTTGGAAGACCCTTTTTGAATACTGCAGGGGCTGTTATTGATTGCACTAAAGGCAATGTCACTTTTCATGTTAATGGTACCGAGCATACGATACACTTTTCGAGGAAACAACCTCAAGTTCATAGTATCAACTCTATTGGAAAAATTCCATCGATTATATTTGGAGGTTCTGAATTTCCTCTTCCCACTATCAAAAAGAAATATGACATTCTTATTATTGGGGATGTGCATATCCTCGTTGAGGTAACACAGTGTTATTCGAAATTTCTCCGGTTCCATGTTATTCGGATTGAGTTTGTTAACAAGACTTGATCAACCTTGTTAGTGGATTCCTTTTGATGACCATGAGATGGATGAAACTAGAAGGCACAACCTTCTGTACCCCACTTTTACTTTCTGTTATTTATATTAAATAAAATAAAAACAAATATTTTTCTGTCTGTTATCTGATTACCCGTGCAATAAAAAAATACCTCGAAAATAAAAGTTCTCCAAATGCCCTGAAATTTAAATATGATTTTTTTCTAGAATATTTGGCACTGAGAACACAGCAGGGGGGTCAACCACCTGCCCACGAGGGTGGAGGGCGCGCCCCTGCCTCGTGGGCCCACGGTGGCCCTCCTCCACTTATCCTTTCACCCATACACTCCTTCTTCCTCCCCCAAACACGAATAACTAGCTCAAACTCGAGTCCAAGCTCGTTTTGCTGCCATTTTCGATCTCCTTGCTCAAAGCACCTCTCACAAAACTGCTTGGGGAGACTGTTCCTTGGTATGTGACTCCTCCATTGGCCCAATTAGTTTTTGTTCTAGTGCTTTATTCATTGCAAATTTTTGCTGCTTAGGTGACCCTATTCTTGAGCTTGCATGTCAAATTTATATGGTCAAAAGTAGTTTTGATTCATGATATAGGCTCTAGGCACTTATAGGAGTAGTTGCTATCAATATTATTGAGTTTGGTTTACTTTTATTTGAAGTTACTAAAAATTTCAGAATTTTCCAGAAAACGATGAGGAGACTTTTGAGGGGCTCATCGAGCCAAAGCTCGAAGGAAAAGGCACCGAAGCCTAAGTATAATCTGCCTCACACCGCGGAGGTTCGGGCGTGTGAATGGCCTTCCGAGGATTTCTTGAGAGCAACCAGGATTTATGAAGATTTTCATGAATTAGCTAAGAATGCAGGCCTTACCGCTTTCCTCCACGACCAATGCGATTAGTATCTCTTACTCACAAATATCTTTGTGCAAAACTTTCATTTCCATTCTAGGAGCTCACCACCTACGGTGGAGTTTTATTTATATGATGAGCATAAGGAGATGTCACTTTATGATTTTTGTCGGGTTTGTTTAGTCCCTTTTGAGGGCAAGACAGAAGAACCACATCGCGATGATGTGGAGGGGTTTATTGATACTATCACTGTAGGGGAAACAAGGAAGGTTTCTGATGCACGAATGACTAGCATACATTTTCCTGTTTTACGTTATTTTGCATTATTTGCTAGTCGTTGTTTAATTGGTCACGGAAACTATGGAAACCTTAGTATCCCTGATATTATTATTTTGCTCCATGGTTTATATGGTGATAACTCTATTAGTATGGGCGGCATTATTGCCAAACGGTTAAGTCTGAACCGTACTAAGGGCCCCATCTTTGGAGGCATCTATGCTTCATGCCTAGCAGCACATTTTAACATACCTATTAGGCATTATGAGAAGGAAGAAAAAGTGCTGCCTCGTGTTTATCTAGATTATAAAAGTATGGTGGCACATGATTTTATTGTTAAGAATAGGGAAGGAGAGCTTAAATATCAATTGTTCTTTAATAAACATCATCCTGAGACTATTACCCTGCCTGCTCCTTCTTTGTTTGATTTATCTGTAGGCTAGTACCTTGTTCTGTTGAAGGCTATTCATGCCTACCAGAACCCTGCACCAGCCATGGAGCCAGAGCCGGAACCACAAGTCGATCCTTCATGACAGTCTAATTACCAGTGGGATCCGGAGATGATTGTCAGCCAGTGGCAATCGGAGTCTTCCTCTTCTTCTTCTCAGTACGACCCCAACTACTATTATGGATATCTGCCAGGCTAGCCGTGGCCATGTACCAACTTAGGCCAAAAGCCTAAGCTTGGGGGAGTACGTATTTCCCACAGACATTACATTTATGCTCACACACTCATTGCTAGATGTCGGTGTTCATACTTTTTCGTTGTATCATTCATGCTAGTTTATTTTAATTTTTATGCTTTCTTCTTGTGTGTTTAATAAACCTTAAGAAAAACCAAAAAAAAATTATTTGTAGCTTTTAATTAGTTTACTTTCCATGCTTGTAGTAGTAATTAAAAAGAAAACCCAAAAAGATTTCCTGTTCTTCTTTTGCTTGTTGGGAGCTTTCCCGTGTAAATAGTTTTATTTCTTTTCTTTCCTTTGGGGTCGATAGGAGAAAACCATAATTAAATTATTGAAGTGGCTCTTATATGCATTATTGTTGATCTGACAAAAGAGCCCATGTTGCCTTGTCTTCTCCTATTTATTGAATGCTTGCAGATTCCAGCTTAGTCCAATGCACGTGCACTATTATTATTATTCACATCATTCGATCGTGCAAGTGAAAGGCAATTATGATGTTATATGATGGACTGGCTGAGATGAGAAAAGCTAGTATGAACTTGACCTCTTTTGTTTTTGTAGATATGATTAGTTCATCATTCCTGATTCAGCCTATTATGAATAAACATGTTTGCAATGACAACTAGAGATCATAGTTTTTGTGCCATGCTTGATTAGCTATGAGTTATAATGGTTTACTTGCGTGTCAACATGCTATTGAGATAGTTATGATGTGGTATGATAGGGTGGTATCCTCCTCTGAATGATTTAAGTGACTTGACTTGGCACATGTTCACGCATGTAGTTGAAACAAAATCAACATAGCCTTCACGATATTTATGTTCATGGTGGATTATATCCTACTCATGCTTGCATTCAGTGTTGATTAATTTTAATGCATGTTCATGACTATTGTCGCTCTCTAGCTGGTCGCTTCCCAGTCTTTTGCTAGCTTTCACCTGTAGTAAGCGGGAATACTGCTTGTGCATCCAACTCCATAAACCCCAAAGTTATTCCACATGAGTCCACTATACCTACCTATATACGGTATCTACCTGCCGTTCTAAGTAAATTTGTATGTGCCAAACTCTAAACCTTCAAATAAATATCCTGTTTGTATGCTCGAATAGCTCATGTATCAACTAGGGTTGTCTGTATCTTCCATGTTAGGCGGGTTATTCTCAAGAGGAGTGGACTCCGCTCCTCACTCACGAGATAAATGGCTGGTCACCGTGATGCCCAGTCCCATGCTTTATGCAAACTAAATCAAAATAATTTCAAACAAAACTCTCCCTGGGACTCTTGTTAGTTGGAGGCACTCATTGTTTCGAGCAAGCCATGGATTGATGCTTGTTGGTGGAAGGGGGAGTATAAACTTTACCATTCTGTTTGGGAACCGCCTATAATGTGTGTAGCATGGAAGATATCGCCATCTCTTGGTTGTTATGTTGACAATGAAAGTATATCGCTCAAAATATTATTCACCTATGTTTCAAAACCGAGCTCTGGCACCTCTACAAATCCCCACTTCCCTCTGCGAAGGGCCTATCTATTTACTTTTATGTTGAGTCATCACCCTCTTAAAAAGCACCAGTTGGAGAGCACCCCTGTCATTTGCATTCATTACTGTTAGTTTACATTGGGTATGACTTGACTGGATCTCTTTTACCATGAATTACAATGTCTAGTCAGTCGTTGGTCTTTAAAGGTGCCCTGCATTTATGTTTTGCGGTCTCAGAAAGGGCTAGCGAGATACCATCTTGTTATATCATATTATGATTGTTTTGAGAAAGTGTTGTCATCCGAGATTTATTATTATGGCTCACTAGTTGATTATGCCATTGATATGAGTAAACTTGAGACCTATGCGTTATTGTGAATGTGGTTAGTTATAATCTTTGCTGAAAACTTGAATGTTGGATTTACATATTTATAACAACAAGAGCAAACAAAGTTTGTAAAAGGTTTTCTTTATCACTTTCAGTTTATCAACTGAATTGCTTGAGGACAAGCAAAGGTTTAAGCTTGGGGGAGTTGATACGTCTCCATCATATATACTTTTCCAAACACTTTTGCCCTTGTTTTGGACACTAACTTGCATGATTTGAATGGAACTAACCCGGACTGACATTGTTTTCAGCAGAATTACCATGGTGTTATTTATGTGCAGAAACAAACGTTCTTGGAATGACCTGAAACTTCACGGAGCAACTATTCAGAAACTATGAAAAATACATGCAAAAGATGAAGGCCAGGGGGCCCACACCTCTCCACGAGGATGGGGGGCGCGCCCCCTACCTCGTGGGCCCCCTGTTGCCTCTCCGACTCTAACTCCATATATTGTGTCTCGGGGAGAAAAAAAATCAGAGAGAAGAAATCATCGCGTTTTACAATACGGAGCCGCCGCCAAGCCCTAAAACCTCTCGGGAGGGCTGATCTGGAGTCCGTTCGGGGCTCTGGAGAGGGGAATCCGTCGCCACCATCATCATCAACCATCCTCCGTCACCAATTTCATGATGCTCACCATCGTGCGTGAGTAATTCCATCGTAGGATTGCTGGACGGTGATGGGTTGGATGAGATCTATCATGTAATCGAGTTAGTTTTGTTAGGGTTTGATCCCTAGTATCCACTATGTTCTGAGATTGATGTTGCTATGACTTTGCTATGCTTAATGCTTGTCACTAGGGCCCGAGTGCCATGATTTCAGATCTGAACCTATTATGTTTTGATCAATATATGAGTGTTCTTGATCCTATCTTGCAAGTCTATAGTCACCTATTATGTGTTATGATCCGTTAACCCCGAAGTGACAATAATCGGGATACTTACCGGTGATGACCGTAGTTTGAGGAGTTCATGTATTCACTATGTGTTAATGCTTTGTTCTGGTTCTCTATTAAAAGGAGGCCTTAATATCCCTTAGTTTCCGTAAGGACCCCACTGCCACGGGAGGGTAGGACAAAAGATGCCATGCAAGTTCTTTTCCATAAGCACGTATGACTATATTCGGAATACATGCCTACATTATATCAATGAACTGGAGCTAGTTCTGTGTCACCCTAGGTTATGACTGTTACATGATGAACCGCATCCGGCATAATTCTCCATCACCGATCCATTGCCTACGAGCTTTCCATATATTGTTCTTCGCTTATTTACTTTTCCGTTGCTATTGCTATCATCACTACAAAATACCAAAAACATTACTTTTACTACTGTTACCTTTTGCTACAGTTATCATTACTATCATATTACTTTTCTACTAAACACGTTGCTGCAGATATTAAGTTTCTAGGTGTGGTTGAATTGACAACTAAGCTGCTAATACTTGAGAATATTCTTTGGCTCCCCTTGTGTCGAATCAATAAATTTGGGTTGAATACTCTACCCTCAAAAACTGTTGCGATCCCCTATACTTGTGGGTTATCAAGGCGTGGCCGGGCATTCTTAGTCCTTGTCGCAAGTCCTCGAGATGGGGTGACAGGGTCACATCGATCGTGAGTCTCTGCTCATTACCGCGTGCTCCTAATCCACTACAATTTGGATATTTGATCCGAGGGGCCTCTGGCCTGATAGCACTAACCATCACGTGGGCATAGTATGGGCGTTCTACGTTGTATGCATGAGCCGAAGCTTAATAGACGTCAGCGATTGAGCGGCGCGTGCCGGGTTGGACTGGTAAGCACCTGCCTTTTGAAGGAGGTAGCTAGGTCTGCTCACCGGCTGCCCACGCAACATGCAGTAGTTCTCGGGGCGATGGCCCAAGACCCCTGGGGGCATAGGTTTAGTCCAGCGTGCTGACCTCTCTATTAAGCCTAGGTTGGGTTGCGGCGTATCTTTTGGCCTAGGCCGGGCATGACCCATGAAAGTGTGTCCAACCGGAGTTAATCGAGCGTGGTGGGTAAGTTGGTGCACCGCTGCAGGGAAGAAAACATCTATCGATAGCCTGTCCTACGACAACGAACACTTGGAGTTGTATCCTGATCGATACAACTAGAACTGGATACTTGAGATGAGAAATGGATAGTATGGCTCTGGGATTGCTTTCTCACGGGGAGTCGAGAAAGGATCTCTGGGCGAGGTTGATGACACTACTACTACTTTACTTTATGCTACTCTTATCTCTTCTGATGCTGCAAGATGCTTGGAGCTGCTTGAAGATGCTAGTCTTTGATAGGGCTAGGCTTTCTCTCTATTCCGGCATTTCTGCAGCCTAGTCCACATAGACAACCTTCCTTTGACAATGTTGCATATGTAGTGTAGATCCTTGCTTGCTGAGTACTTCGGACGAGTACTCATGGTTGCTTTGCTCCCTCTTTCCCCCCTTTTCCTTTCATTCCAGATGTCGCAACCAGATGGGGGGAGCTCAGGAGCCAGACGACACCACCGACGACTAGTACTACCCCGAGGGTTCCTACTACTACGTGGAGGCCACCGACGACTAGGAGTAGTTAGGAGGCTCCCAGGCAGGAGGCCTTGCCTTTTCGATCGATATTGTTTTGGGGCTTGCCTTCTTAAGGCAGACTTGTTTAACTTATGACTGTACTCAGATTTTGTTGCTTCCGCTGACTCTTGTGTATTCGAGCTTATGTATTCGAGCCCTCGAGGCCCCTGGCTTGTAATATAAAGCTTGTATTATTTTAATTTGTGTCTAGAGTTGTGTTGTGATATCTTCTCATGAGTCCTTGATCTTGATCGTACACATTTGCATGTATGATTAGTGTATGATTGAATCATGGGCGTCACAGGGAGTTGATATGTCCATTTCGCATCATGTTTTTATGTTCATATTTATTGCATTATGGACTGTTATTACACTGTATGATACAATTCTTATGCCTTTTCTGTCTTATTTTGCAATATTCACATGAAGAGGGAGAATGCCAGCAGCTGGAACTCTAGATCGCAAAGTAGAAAGTCTGAGATCGTTATTCCGCACAACTCCAAATGTCCTGAAACGTTATGGAGAATTATTTTGGAATATATAAAAAATATTGGGTGAAGAAATACCAGGAGGGGACCCACCAAGTGGCCAGAAGACTGGGGGCATGCCCTATGTCATGGGAATGAGTCTGACAGTAAGGGTAGGGGGTACATAGGAGGAGGCAGTGTCCTAGCTACGGCGAGGTTGTACACACATATTTACGAGTTCAGGCCCCTCTCGGAGGAGGTAACAGCCCTACGTCTTGGTGCTGCGATGGCTTGTCGACTGGATATGTGTAATAGTTACAGGGGGTGCGAACCCTTGTGCCAGAGGGGAGGGGTGGCTTATATTGAGTGTGCCTGGCCCCTCGCAGCCCTTAGTTACACAGGGGTTCAATGTGAGTTATGACTTGAACGTTACTGGTAACGCCCATAATAAATGACCTTTATGACGACAGAGTGAATGCCTGACCGTTGCCATCCTGGGATGTCTTTAGGACTTCAGTACACTGAGTGGGTTCTTGTATGGTCGATTGAAGTTATCATGGTCGAGTGGAATTGGGATATCCAAGTGGAATCTTCTGTCGAGTGGATTGCACTTCATGAGGGTTTCAGTCGGTATCTTCTGTTGAACTTTGTAGGCCTTTGACTCTAGGTTAGTATCCTTGGGTAGGGTGTCTAGGTCAGGCCTAAGACCCTAACCTAGGTACATGTCATCGTCACCCTACCCCCCCGGGGCGCGCCCCCTGGCCAGCCTCCGGTGCCCATCTTCTGCTATATGAGCGGTTTTGACCTGGAAAAAAAATAAGGAGAAGGCTTTTGGGATGAAGAGCCACCGTCTTGAGGCGGAACCTGGGCAGAAGCAATCTAGAGCTCCGGTGGAGAGATTCCGCCGGGGAAACTTCCCTCCCGGATGGGGAAATCGAAGCCATCATCATCACCAAAAATCCTCTCATCATGGGAGGACCAATCTTCATCAACATCTTCACTAGCACCATCTCATTTCAAACCCTAGTTCATCTCTTGTATTCAATCTTTGTCTCAAAACCTCAGATTGGTACCTGTGAGTTGCTAGTAGTGTTGATTACTCCTTGTAGTTGATGCTAGTTGGTTTATTTGGTGGAAGATCATATGTTCAAATCCTTAATGATATTCAATACCCCTCCGATCTTGAACATGAATATGCTTTGTGAGTAGTTACTTTTGTTCCTAAGGACTGATACGTCTCCAACATATCTATAATTTTTAGTTGTTCCATGCTATTATATTATCTATTTTGGATGTTTTATATGCATTAATATGCTATTTGATATTAGTTTTGGGACTAACTGTCCGGAGGATCTTGGGTAGGGGGTCTTGAACTGTGCGTTTGAGGTTGATGGTAACAGGAGACAGGGAACACAATGTTTACCCAGGTTCAGGCCCTCTCGACGGAGGTAAAACCCTACGTCCTACTAGATTAATATTGATGAGTATGGGGGTTACAAGAGTTGATCTACCATGAGATCGTAATGGCTAAAACCCTGGAAGTCTAGCCTACTGATTATGATTATTCCCCCTATAAAATAAACCCTCTGGTTTATATAGACACTAGAGGGGATTAGGGTTGTATAAAGTCGGTTACATAGAAAGGAAATAGTACATCCGGTCACCTAGCTTGCCATCCACGCAAAGGAGTCCTATCTGGACACGGAAGAAAGTCTTCTATCTCGTATCTTCATGGCCCAATAGTCTGGCCCATGTCTAACAGACCGGACGCCCGATGACCCCTTAATCCAGGACTCCCTCAGTAGCCCCTGAACCTGGCTTCAATGACGAGGTGTCCAGCGTGCAGATTGTCTTCGGCATTGCAAGGCGAGTTCCTTCCCCGAATATTCCGACACAGTCTTCGAACAACGAATGTGTCCGGATCTGCAAAACAAGTACCACACACCACCGTAGAGAGTATAATGTTTCACGAGTCCCATATGCTGACAACTTTTTTGTAACGTGACATCATGTCCCTACCCGGTTTATTATTTCGAACCGTTTTTCGGCCTGTCGCTCCGTATTTCGAGGTGCGGCTTTATTGGCACGTCTTGTCAAAGCAGAGATCGTGTCCCCTTATTGCGGGATTCTCATCAATACGGGTATGGGTAATCTAACCGTGCCGCCTGCATGGCCCCTGGGGAATAGGCGAGTTTCATGGCGAGTGGGGAGGCGTTTGATATTCACTGTCTTTATAAGGAGATAAGGATTCATCTCTTCCACCCACGCCTTCTCTCTTTCCACCTACCCACCCTCGAGCTCCAGCTCCCAAGTTCTCATCCTTCCTGCCCGAAGAAAGCACTCCAACCATGTCCGAAGCGCAGGGCAAGTGGATGGCCTCCACCGTCAAGGAGAAGGACATCACCCAACTTCGGGAGGCCGGATATTTCGCCAGGGAGATCACCCATCGGCTTCCTACTAAGGGACAGATCGTCCCCACTCCGGAGCCCCATGAGAGGGTCGTGTTCATCCCTCACTTCGTCCGCGGGCTAGGATTTCCTCTCCACCCATTCGTTCGCGGACTCATGTTCTACCATGGGCTGGATTTCCATGATCTGGCCCCCAATTCCTTCCTCACCATCTCGGCGTTTATCATCGTGTGCGAGGCCTTTCTCCGCACCCCCCACTTTGGACTGTGGCTGAAGACCTTCAATGTGAAGCTGAAGGTGGTGGGCGGCAAACATGCAGAATGCGGAGGCACCATGGTGAGCAAAATGTCCAACGTCCTGTGGACCAAAGGCACCTTTGTGGAGACCGTCAAGGGGTGGCAGAAGCTGTGGTTCTACGTCACTGAGCCCCGCGACGCTGCCTGGGCCGCAGCTCCCGAATTCAAGTCCAGGCCCCCAATGCAGCTTACCTCCTGGAAGGAGAAGGGACGGGATTGGTCTTCGTTGGATGAGTTGACTGCGCTTCAGACGCGCATCAGGAGCATGATGAACAAGAATGTCAAGCTCATCGATGTGATTCAGGTGATGCGAATTCACCGGATCCTTCCATGGAAAAACCGGGCTTGCCATCTATGGGAGTTCAATTCGGCCAAGCACAAGACCCTGCGACAATTCTTCGGAACTATGCACGAGGACATCTGGAAGGTGCTCTTCAAGGCCAACGAGACGTGGCCGGAGACAACTGAGGACTGCTGGCACGACCTGGCCCATCCCGCTAGTTCGGTAAGTATTCCATGCTTCAAGGCATATCTCTTTCTGGCTTGCCCAAGGAGGATGTCCCAACTTCCCTATTTTGCCTTTTTAGGGATGGAAAAATGTAGCGACCAGACCTCAAACAGTCTGATCTCTGTGCTCCGGTGTCATCCCTGGATCAGTAATGCTTACACCAATCAGTACTCAGAGGATTTATAGTAGAGTAGCAATCACACACTTATTACATCGAGTGTCTCAAGAGAGAACTTATTACAATAAATATGTCTTAAGGCCATCTAATAACGATAACAGCGGAAGGCTTGGAAGATAAGTGAGTCCATCAACTCCAACGGCATCACTGAGTATAGAACCACGACCTAAAAACTCCTTAATCGTCATCTGAAAAGTCTTCAACATTAACGTTGCAGCCCGAAACGGGTCAGCACATGGAATATGCTGGCAATGTAACACATAGAGAACAATGGAATGAAATAGCTATACTATATGCATATTTGGCCGGTGGAAAGCTCTATGGTTACAGTTTTGCGTAAAGCCATTTTTTCCCTACTTCAAAGGAATAAATTTATTTAACTATCACGGTAGTTGTTAAACATTGAGAATGGTTGACAGCATTCTCAATCCCAATTAAGCATCATCATTAAACATAACCCAGCAAAATTAATTTAGAGTAACATGTTGAGATTCACATGATAATCCAGGTACTAGATACTCAAGATGTCCATAACCGGGGACACGGCTAACCATGATTAGTTTATTACACTCTGCAGAGGTTTGCGCACTTGTCCCCACAAGACTTGATCACCTCCGTTTGGTTTCTCACACTACATGGTGTTTGAGAAGACGGATGACCGAGACATAGTCTTTCAGAAGCGCTAGCACCTTACGATCGGGTAGACCGTAGCACCTACATCCCCTACATCTGCTAGTCTACCACTGTAAGAGTTCGCACGAGTTAGTCAACTATGCTAGAGCCCATAATAGCTTGTGGCTGCACACAGAAGTTTCTAGTATGAATAGTCTCATGATCCCTTTGAGCCTGGGTGGCGGTCCAAAAGAAAACAGGCAAGTACTGGAATACCCAGGTGCCTCAATCCACCCAGATGTGTGTTTAAGTTGCCACCTTAGATAAACCATTAATTAATAAAACCCACATCTGTCATGGATATCACTCACCCAATCCACATATACTAGCATAGCATGGCATAATAAGCAAACATAGAAGTAACTCCTAAAGGTTTGATAATAAACACGTAATAGGTACTACCTCATCTACTTCCCATCCCACAATTTAATTAGATCCTAACCATGCAATGTGTGAGGATTGATCTAATGCAATAAAACTGGGTAGTAGGAAAAGGTATGATCAAAGTGTTACTTGCCTTGCTGATGATCTGGGAAACCTAGCGATTCGAAGTAACAAGCGGCGCACTCCGGCTATTCTATCACAGACAAACAAACAAGCATACAATAAGTACTCATCTAATGCACAGCTAAGACTCAAATAAGAGATCTAACTAGAAGTTCAACTTAAGAACTCCGGTTGGCAAAAAGAATCAAATCGAACGAAGCAACGAAAGTCAAACGGCGAAAGAAAACAACTTCGTTCTACTAATCTGGATCTAGGGAAAATTTTATAGTAGCAAAAACTGGTTTAAGTTGGTTAAACGGATAGAGAGTTTCGAGACGAAAGTCTAGGCGCTTGAATCGCCTGATTCCGATAAACGAGCGAAAAGTTATACTAAAAAGAAAATCGGATCACGAATCGCGATCAGAAAAATTGCGGATTAAATCCGAGAAAAAGAAAAAACGACGAACGTTCGTTAGAATGAACGAACGAACGGATGAACGCTCGCTATTTAAATAAACCGGAAAAACCGATCTATTTTAAAAAAACTGAATCTAAAAAAATAAACCGACAAAATCCGATGAAAACCGATCATTTTTTTTAAAACCGATGACACGGATTTCGAGGCGCGACAAACCTCGGGCGGCAGGATCGACGGCGGCGGCGTTCGGCGGGGCGGCGGGCGGGGCTTGGGGCGGCTAGGGGTTAGGGTTCGGCCTGGGGTGGGCCGGCTTATAAAGGGCGAGTTGGGCCGGAGTCCGGATAGGACACGGCCCGTAGGTCGGTTCGTTTTTTTAAATAATTACGCGCAGAAGAAAAATAAAAAGAAATACTAAACGGACTCCAAAAATTCCGAAATAAATTTTCGCAGGTTTCTAAAATCAAGCCGCACAAGGTGAACATTTATTTGGGACCTAAATGCAATTTTGAAAAACGCACATTTTTCCTAAATTCAGATAAAACACCGAAAAACTCCGAAATAAAATCTTATTTGATTTTATTATTAAATCCTGAATATTTCTTTATTTTGGGAAAGTCCTTTTATTCCCTCTCTCATATTTTTGTAATAAAAATAATTGATGATAAAATAAATAAAATCAAATGATCCTATTCTCAAAATTTGAGAAAACTCAAATATGTAAATAACGAAATCCCCAACTCTCTCCGTGGGTCATTGAGTTGCGTAGAATTTCTAGGATCAACCAAAATGCAAAAATAAAATATGATATGCATAGATGATCTAATGTATAACATTCCAAATTGGAAATTTGGGATGTTACAACAAAGAAGGCGGAGCGGATTCGGTGTTCGGCTCCGCTGCCCGAGGAACCAGCAATCCTGCTTTTGACAAAGATGCTGGTTCCGGCGCCCTACGTGGCGCCGGAGAAGAAGGCCAAGGGCACCAGAGGAAGCCTCCTTCCCAAGGGTACTTCGGACGCGGCGTTCGAAGATGCCAAAACTTACTCCGCCGCCGAAGACGACGAGGAGGAGGAAGAGGAGGAAGAAAGCACTTTCCCCATCCCCGAGGGGGGAAAGAATAGGGCGGCCTCCATAGATCTAGAAGCGGAGGCGTCCAAGAAGGGAAAGGCTTCCCTCGAGGATAGCTCCGCGTGGGACATCGATAGCAGCCCAGAGCGGGGCCCTCGAAACAAGCCCGTGGTAGAATCGTGAGTATCCGAAGACCCTGAAGCATTCATATATCCTCCTCTTTCACCTAATGATTCTAACATGTTGAATCATGCATTTGCAGTCTAGCTCGTTCCGCCCTTGAGCGATCCTTGTTTTCGGGGAACTCGCTGGATCCGAAGGTGATGTACAGCGGGTCCCTTCCAACGGCTCCTCTCCCAAGGCTACGGACGACGCCGAGGTGTTGTCCCGAAGGACCCCCGACCAGGGAGAGATGCAGGAGGCCGTCAGGACGGCGCCAGAGATTGAGACCTTGGCCGCCGAACACATGGGGGGGGGGGGGGGCAGATCCCCATGGAGACTGGCGGTGGGGGCCATGTCCAATTTCGCCCCCAGCCGAATGCGGTCCCAGAGACCTATACGGCTCCGGAATCTGGCAAGCAGCCTCCTTCATTGGAAGGAGGTGTGCCCATTCTGCCAGCGACCTCTGTCCAACCAGAGGCGCCGGATACTCTACTAGAGGCGCTGCGAAGCGTTTCCATCATTGAGGAACACCATACCCTCATGGACGCAGTGATTGAGAAGATTCAGTCCGCGAAGAGCGGACTGACCGGAGCCTGTGCGAGCCTTCTAACAGGCTTTGGGGTAAGCGCTGCATTTATGTGAAAAGAAAGTTATAGTATAGATAGTAGCCCCTGAGACTCTGTCCGGTGTTCGAAAAGAAAAGCCGAACAAAGGATCAAATAGCTATTCATAGGAGACTAATCATATATGTCTTTGTGAATAAGCAGGTGTCACTGCTGGCTGCGACTTCTCATGATGCCGAAGTCTCCAGACTAAAGTGGAGGCTGGAGCGGACTGAGGAAGAGCTTGGCCGTGCGAAAAACCAGGTGGAGGATACCCAAGGTATGCGATGATCTTGTGTATGTCCAGAAGGGATGAATAATGTAAGCTGATCACAGTGCCATGACATTTATTAGGGGCAGCGACCAAGGTAGAGGCCCTCAAAAAGGCGCTGGCCAAGGCCAAGGAGAGAGCGGTAAAGGAAAAGGCTGCCCGAGAAAAGCATGAGGCCAGGGTTGGTGAGGTCTAGCAGGTGCTCTAGGATGCAGTGAAGAAATCCGAGTCCTTGGAGCGCCAGAATGCGGACCAAGAGTCCGAACTTGCTAAGGCCCGCCAAAGAGCACAAGAGGCCCGGGCCGAAGCCCAAGGCGCCCTCCGGGAGATCCAGGAGGCCAAGAAGATCGCGGTGGGTAAGGCTTTTATTATGCAAAGCAAGTATGTGAGCCCGAGGTACCTCTTACTGACCCGGATTTGGAGTTCTCTAGGAGCGTTTGCAAATTTGTCGTGCAGTGTTTATGACGCTATGGAATTCTTTCGGGCCAAAGAGGGGAGCTCAACGGAGAAGCTGTTCTGGTCGCAATACCTTGCACCAGAACATCCGGTGCCCTTTAGTGACCAGCTAAAACAGTTGGTCGAGCTGCATAGGGTGGCCGAACTAGCCATGAAGGATTTAATAATCCGGCTGTGGCCTGCAGAATCTATATCCGGCAGCTACTTCATCCTCGTGAAGCGGCTGGTCAATGCCTGCCCGCAGCTTGATGCCATCAAGCGGTCGGTCTACATAGAAGGTGCGCGGATGGCCTTCGCCTGTGTCAAGATACAATGGGCGAAGATGGATGCCGTCAGACTCGCGACCGAAGGACCGCCCGCGGGCAAGGAGCACTGCACGCCCGAGAGGTATTTTGAAGATGTTCTAAAGGGACACCGCATTGTGGCGGAGCAATGTGCTAAGGACATTATTTTTGAATGAATACATTCATGTAATCCCATCCTGTATGATGAAAACAAGGCTTGACATGTAATATAATGCTTTGTTGTTTTGTTTAGTTAAAATTTTACCTGTTGTGCGTCTGTTTCATCAAATCTGAGAATTGGCCAGTCGTCGGCTTCAGCCCCCATGTAGGTACTACGGGGGTGTTCGGGATGAATCTAAACACGCTTTATCCAAGAGTTTGGTCCTTAAAGGAGGTGTTTAGCGCAATGAACCAGGCAATCAGACTATGTGGCTTTATTACCCTCACTTAGCCATAGGTGTTTGCCAATGAAAATATAGGCGGAACCCCTAGTATCCAGACTAGGGTGTTGTAAACACCTGATCGGATGAGAACCAATTCTTCGCATAATACAGGAAAAATCACTAAAGATTTGAAACCTTCGAAGAGCTGATCGGCTCACGCCGCATCATGACAGTAAATTTTCGGCTTTCTCTATTGAGGTGCTCATCCAGATGAACCGGGACACAATCGCAGTAGTTCCCCCTTTACTACCCTAGCCGATATAGCGGAACATAAGGTAGTAAGCACAGGAGCCGGGCAACCCAACTATGGACCAAAGACATGATTCAGATCCAATGCATATAACGCTAAATTCGGGGTGCCGAACTATACTATAAAAGTGTTCGGACTTGTTGCCATAGTGTGGGGCGCAATAAAGCCCCTGGTGGATTATGGCGTAACAAGGTGTACGGATGCAAATTAAAATAGCAAAAATAAAAATAAAGAAGAAGCTAGTGCCACATATGTTGGGCCGCAAACTGTTTCCATTATAATTTTAATTAATATGGCAGAGCGTACGTGAACAAAAAGTGCGAGATGCAACAGTGGCTATTTAACGTGCCAAGACCAGGGAGGAGCTGCGTACGGGTCCTGAAAACAGGTAGAGTGATCGCCAAGAGGGACATCTAGAGATTCCCCCGCACGTCTGTGCTACTTGCCACCTTGGTGTGTCCGTTCTTCGAAAGGACCGATTATGAGGCCGGCGAGAGGGACCCGCGGAAAGGAAACTTGAGGAGGAAAAAAGAAAAAGAGAAAGTATGCGTGTCCAGGGGAGGTCGAGCCTTATTATGGATCACAATCTAGTTATGCCTCCGTCTATGCCCATGGTATTTTGAGTGCGTAGTTATGTACGCGCGGTGTGAATGACGCCACTTGGTGTGGTCTGGGACGGAGGCCGAATTGCTAGTTGAGCTCTTGACAAGCTGGGCTGTCCTGGCACATGGTAGTCCAGACTCGTTTGACAGTGTTCGGGACTATGGCTGCCGAATTAAGGTTCTGCTTGCGGAGGATGCTCTGTACTTCTGCTGCCAGGGCCGCGGTGTGCTCCTCGGTACAGAGGGAGCGCTTCGTATTTCCATTGAATGTTATGACATCGCGTGGTCCGGGCATCTTGAGCTTGAGATAAGCATAGTGCGACACCACATTGAATCGGGCAAACGTAGTTCGTCCGAGCAGTGCGTGATAGCCACCGCGGAAGGGGACGATATCGAAGATTAACTCCTCGCTTCGGAAGTTGTCCAGAGATCCGAAGACGACCTCCAATGTGATTGAGCTCGAGCAGCGGGCCTCTACACCTGGTATAACTCCTTATAAGATAGTGTCGGTGGGCTTGATCCTTGATGGATCGATGCCCATTTTGCGCACCGTATCCTGGTAAAGCAGGTTGAGGCTGCTACCGCCGTCGATGAGGACTGGTGTGAGATGAAATCCATCAATTATTGGGTCGAGGACCAGTGCGGCTGATCTGCCATGACGGATACTGGTAGGATGATCCCTATGATCAAAAGTGATCGGGAATGACGACCATGGGTTGAATTTTGGAGCGACTGGCTCCATCGCATAGACATCCCTGAGCACGCGTTTGCACCCCATCTTAGGGATATGGGTGGCGTATATCATGTTCACCGTTTTGATTTGAGGAGGAAACTTCTTCTGTCCCCCTGTGTTCGGTGGATGGGGCTCCTCGTCATCATTCTCGCTTTGCGAGCCCTTCTCTTTGTCTTCGGCATTTAACTTGCCGACCTGTTTGAAGACCCAAGAACTCCTGTGGGTATGATTGGCTGGTTTATCAGGGGTGCCATGGATCTGACATGGGTGATCGAGTATGTGGTCCAGGCTGGAAGGGCCTTGATTATTTCTTTTATATGGCTTCTTCCACTGACCGGACTTGGAGCCACTGAATCCGGCGTTGACCGCCCTGTCATCGGTATTATCACCGTTGCCTCGACGTTTATGTTTGTTGCGTCGGGGCTTGCCGTTGCTGTTTCTGGCTTCTGAAGTGCCGGGTTCGCTTGTATTGTTATTACTATGGGATAGCCAACTATCTTCGCCCGCGCAAAAGCGGGTCATGAGTGCCGTGAGGGCTGCCATGGACTTCGGTTTTTCTTGGCCGAGGTGTCGGGCGAGCCATTCGTCCCGGATGCTATGTTTAAACGCCGCCAGGGCTTCGGCGTCCGGATAGTCGATGATCTGGTTCTTTTTGGTTAAGAATCTAGTCCAGAATTTCCTAGCTGACTCTCCGGGTTGTTGGATTATGTTACTTAAGTCGCCGGCATCCAGAGGTCGAACATACACTACAAAAAAAGACACATCCGTGACATTTTGGGCCGAACGGAATTTTTTTCGGTCATACATATGATACTTCTATGACGATAATTGTGAAAAATCTGGTATCATCATAGATGTGGTGGGCTCCTACTTCTATGGCAAAAAATCATGACAGAAAATGGGCTTTTCGTCCTGGGCGGGCCGGAGACGCAGCTGCATGACATTCTTTGGGCCATCCATGACGGAAAAAACCATGGTAGAAGCGAGGGGGAGGAAAATTTTGGGGAGTTCCCGGTTACTGTGGGAGGTCGGGGCCGAGCGATGCGCGTTTCTCTCGTACACGTACGCGCATGTGTGCGAGGCATTGGCTCTAACTGAACCCGAGCGAGGCGTTGGACTCTAACTGAACCCAAGCGATTGCATTGCAGGCTACACGTTACTGAACCAGAGCGATCGATCGATAGCTGTTAACTGAACCAATCGAGCGATTCCTTCGCTACCGCTGCTAACTGAAGCCGATCGATGCTGCCTCTGGGATGAACAGTGAGCGTTACGGGAGGGTTTGGATGAACAGTGAGCGGTGGTGTTGCCTCTGGATAAACATGACCCCATGGTGTGGTGGTGGGCTGGATGAACAATAGACAGTGGAGGGGTGCCCGTGGAGGGGTGGTTGAACAGGACCCCGTGGTGTGGAGGGCTGGATGAACAGTAGACGATGCAGGGGTGCCCGTGGAGGCGTGGTTGAACAGTAGCCGGTGGAGTAGCGCGCGGTGGAGGCTGGATGAACAGGAGCTCGTGGAGGCTGGAGGAGGTCGACGGTGGAGATGAACAGTATCCCATGGAGTCCCGTTTTGCGGTACACCACACCCTCCCGATGAACAGGACCCCTGTTTCGACCGTAGGAGGTCCGTTTCGTCCGTTTTGCGGTACGCCACACCCCTCTCGATCAACAGGACCCCCGTTTCGACCGTAGGAGGTCCGTTTTGTCCGTTTTGCAGTACGCCACACCCCTCCCGATCAACAGGACCCCCGTTTCGACCATAGGAGGTCTGTTTCCTCCGTTTTGCTGTACGCCAGACCCCTCCCGATCAACAGGACCCCACTTCGAACGTAGGAGGTCCGTTTCCTCCATTGTGCGGTACTCCAGGCCTCGTTTCCATCGCCTGTTCCGTCCAAGCCCTCCCGATGAACACGACCACGCATTCCGTTCCGACCCAGCCGGTTGGCTCCCATGCGTTCTGTTGCCTCCTGATGAACACGACGCATTCCGTTGCCTCCCCATGAAGATGACGCATTTCGTTGCCTCCCCATGAACACGACGACGATGCTGTTTCTCCGTTCTGACCCACCCATGTACAGGAGCCCTGGCCGTACGTATGCGCGAGTAGGCGTTCGAGACCCCGCCCGTATGTACACATACGTGACCGTATTTTCTTTCTTGCACCTTGGCCGTTGTACGTACGTGTACATGCTACATGCGCGCCTCTACTACGACACGTACGTGCCTATACTACGACACGTGCGCGCCTCTACATCCACCAGTATATATGTACGTACACGTTCGCGACCAGAATGACAACGCTACGTATGCTTTGACCAGGTGGGTCCCGACTGTCAGGCACTTCCTTGCGTGCGAAGATGTAGCTGGTGGGTCCTAGCAGTCAGGGGGGCGAATCGTTTTTTTGCCCGGACGCACTTCCTTGTGTGCGAAGATGTAGCTGGTGGGTCCCAGTAGTTAGGGGGGCGAATCATTTTTTTGCCCGGACGCACTTCCTTGCGTGCGAAGATGTAGCTGGTGGGTCCCAACAGTCAGGGGAAACGTTTTTTTCGCGAAATATGGTGGCCCATCCGGTGGGTCCCCGCTGTCAGGTGGAGGAATCATTATTTTGCGCGTAATAAGGAGGCACTTACTTGCTGCGGCAGTGGACCCAGCTGCCAGCCTCTCCACGTACAGTCCACGTCCGATGGAAGTCGTTCCTTGACCACGTTGACCACGCCGCGCCGAGAGCACCACGGCGGTGGACGACGGCGAGGACTAGGAAGGGGATGACTCGGAGCCGGGGGAGACTCAGTAGTGGATCCCACGCGAAGAGGAGTACGGGGGTTCACTGGTTTGGCTGCGGTGTGAGGCTGCTGTCGCCGCAGAATAACAGGGGGTGTGCGTGACTAGAGGGATGGCCCGGCCAGCGGTGGGAGTAGTAGGTGGCGGTGAGGCCCCCGCGGCATCACAGCCAGCCACGGGAGGCAGGAGCATGCGACACGACTGGCGCTGGTTTGGGCGACTGGAGCAAGAAGACTAGAGGTTGAAGAAGCACTACGGCCGTTGGATGAACATCGTACGGTAACAGGAGCTAGAATCGTTCATATTGACTAAGTTGACAAAGCCCTCCATCCCCGTCAACTTGGTAGGCACACAAGTCAGCCTCCCACTATGTTGGGTTCCAGCTGGCAGGGGGAATATTCATTTTTTGTGCGTAATAAGGAGGCATTTCCTTGCGTGCGAAGATAGCTGGTGGGTCCGACATGTCAGTGCGGGGCACGTTATTTTCGTGAAATATAGAGGCCCTTCCGGTGGGTCCCAGATGTCAGGTGGAGGAATCATTATTTTGCGCGTAATAAGGAGGCATTTCCTTGTGTGCGGCCGTGGACCCAGCTGTCAGCCTCTCCACGCATAGTCTACTTTCGATGGTGTCGTTCGTTGACCATGTTGACCACGCCGCGCCGAGCGCATCCAAGGTGGTGGACGACGGCAAGGCCCCGGACAGCAACGAGCCGGAGATGGGAAGACATGGGAGTAGAGTCACAGACGGAGAGGTGTACGAGGGTTAACTGGTTCTAGTGCGATGTGGTTCGGCAGTCGGTGGAGAAGAACAGGAGGTGTGGAGGGGTGGAGGGATGGCCTAGCCAACGGGGGAGTAGCGATTCATAGCGAAGCATGCTAAGCAGAGCTGCTAGCAGGAGGCGGGAGGTGGTCCCGGCGGAGCTGGAGGAAGAAGACGAGAGATTGAAGATGGATGCCAGTCGTTGGATGTAAATCCAACGGCTAACATGTCAGAATCATTTGTTGACTAAATTGACAACAACTTGCATTGGCTTCGACCTATTGGCCCACATTTCAGCCTCCAAAAATGTGGCACGTATTCAACCCATTTTTTTCCAGAATTTACAGTCTTTTTTTGCGTGGTAGAATTTACAGTCAATTTCATCTTTTTTTGAATTGCAACCATTAGCTGGGCTGGGTGAACAAATAATGTAGCGTCCATGCGACCCATTTATTTTATTTCCTAAAAAATTACAGGCCATTTGCACTTTCTTAAAATACATGATTTTGCTGGGCTGATTCTAATTATAATGTTGGGTTGGGCCAACAATGTTATCAAAAAATAAAAAAGGGGCTGAGCATTTTGTTATAAATATATTTAAATAATAAGTGATATTATTACATTCGTCCTTAAATCTTACCAAGCTTTTGTACACAATCACTAGGATTTTCGTGGCAAAACAATCCAGGATTTTATTTGTTAAGAAATTATTTTTATAAGTTAATAAGATGTGGGATATTGTTTTCTTACATATGTAAGTATCTATTAAATATATGATGACAATGAAAATAATATATAATAACATATAAAATATTTTTTTTAGAAAAACAGGGAGCATCTTCCCGGTTCCATTGCTGAGAACGAAACCACAACATATTCTGATACAGCAGCTCAAAGAGCAGTTCGAAAGCAAAGGTAGAAAAGCTACAAACTAGGGGGGTGGATGAACAAGTTCTCTAAATAACACAAATCACCCGAGCGGTGCCAAAGGCAGAGCGGATAGAGCACGCAAATGGCACAAGGAGGGTCCAACGAAGCCTTCATGGTCTTCAGCCAAGGGGTCGTGTCAGCCTGCGGCGACCAGTAAGCAAGCGGAGACACCGGGCTGGAAGGCGTAGCATGGTGTATGTCCCTCTTTTTTGGCGCCAGGTGCCCATCATCTTCATCAGAGATCTTGAGACGAGCCCACGGGTCCAGCCCCAGAGCAGGCCGAGCCTTGTTCCGCCACAAGTGATCGCCAACAGTTTCTGGAGGGATCTTGTTAGGGTTTCCACGAAGCTCATCAACTTGTCCTTGTCCGATCCGGAGGAGAGAATCGCCCAGTTCCTCACCATGTTCCTGATCAACCTCAAGACCCGCGGAATGGAAATCCAGGAGGTGTTACTGAAAATCATAGCATTTCTATATTTCCAGAGGCACCAAAGGACAGCTGAGCTAACAATATTTAAAACTGAGCACTTTTTGGTAGCAATCCAGAATCTGGCGACGGATTCGAAGGATGAGCCAATCTGACTAGAGAAATATTCCTCAATGTGGGCCCAGAGATGTTTAGCAACTATACATTCAAAAAATAGGTGAGAACAAGACTTTTGTTCCAAGCAGTAAACACAATCAAGGGGTTTGATGATGTGTCTCTTCCTAAGGTTATCCCTAGTCATCAATTTGTTTTTGGAGAGAAGCCAGAGAAATACATGAATTTTAGGGGAACTCTCAATTTCCAGATAGCAGGGATAAACATGGGTTGAACCCCTCTAAAGTTGATAACATGATAGAGGGAGCTGGAGGAATACTTCCCCTTATTGTCCAGCTGCCAAATCAGGGCATCCGGCTCGACAGTAAAGGTAATGCTTTTGGCAATTTCCTCCAACTGGAACCATTGTTCCATGAGACTATCACTAAAGTTCCTTCTAAAAGAGAGTTGTTAATTTCTTGGAGGTTAGGTATGCCTAGGCCTCCAAAATCTTTTTTCATAGAGACTAGGGCCCAATTAGCAAGGTGTAGCTTCCTATTTCCCTCAAAATTATTCCACATGCAATGAGACATCTGAGAATTGATGAGGTTCACTGCCCATTTAGGGAACTTGAAGAAGGAGAGGAGATACACTGGAATACTAGCCAAACAAGCTTGTATGAGGATCAATCTACCTCTGTAATACAAAAGTTTGCCCCTCCACCCAGCAATCCTTTTAATGATTTTATCCAGAAGGTGTTGGATATCCTCTCTCCTCAGTTTATCATAGTGGAGAGGGATACCTAGGTACTTAATGGGGAAGTTACCTTTATTACAGACTAGAATAGAGAGGAAGTCAGCTGACTCCTGATCATCCATGTTGATAGGGATGAGTTCACTTTTAGAGTAGTTGATTCTCATGCCTGAGACTTGTTCAAAACAGGTTAGAACAGTTTTCAGATTGCTAGCATGTGTGGACTCATTGTTAAAGAAAAGGATGGTATCATCTGCATATTGAAGGCAGATGATGCCACCAGGGCAGACCTCAGGACAGAGCCATGCAATCAGACTATGATTAGCAGCTATGCTCAGCATTTTAGTAAGAACGTCCACTACTAAATTAAACAAAAGCAGAGAGATGGGGTCACCTTGCCTAAGGCCTTTACCAACAAGGAAAAAAAATCACTTTCACAATTATTTAACTTGACCCCAACAGACCCCCATGAGTAAGTTGCTGGATCCAACTAGTCCATTTACCCCCAAAACCTCTAAGCTCCAGGAGTTTCATAAGGAAATCAAGGTCACCTTTATCGGAGGCAGTCTAAACTAGAACTACCATCTAGAGAAAAATTCTCACAAACAGAGCCTTCAGATCTGTTTTGGTGAGGGTAAATAAAGTAAGAGCATTGAATGCCATCATTAAGAGAAGTAACATCTACACCAATCTTAGCAGCAATGGCATTTAAGGAAGGATAATTAAAGTTGGAGAAGGAAGTGTGTTTCATACCATGGGTTTTTTGCACTTCCAGGTTCTGAACCTCTTTGAGCTGTTGAGCCTTTTCAATAATGGTTCTCTTGTCACCAGCTACCCCGGCACTGGTTTTGGTGGCTTGAACAAGACCCCATTTGGGAAGGTGCTTCTCCTTAGGAAGGGCAGGGAAGTCAGAGTTGTATTTTGAGTCCAAATTGTCTGGGAGTTCAGTTGTTTCAACAAGTGCCTCTTGATCCTCTTGTAGATCTACAGAACCTTCTAATTCCATCAGATCATCATCTTCCAGGAGCTCCATTTCCCTGAGGAGGTTGAATCCATCAGTTTCATCAAGCACATAATTCAGGATCTTTTCCTGGATGCTGAGTTGAGGAGTGTATGGAGAATCAGGGAGGTGTGTCTTGAGGACTGAAGTGGGTGTAGTTTCTCTAAGCATCTGATTGTGGCCAAAAGACTGTCCTCTGATGTTAGGGCCCCCAGAATTGGCAGCAGGCCCTTTATCTGATTCAGATCTAGAGCTCCTATTGGATTCAGCATCATCAGTAAGATTGGTACCAGTTTCAGCTGCAGAGACATATGTACCAACAGAGAGGTTGGTGGAGGTGCCAGTTTCAGTGGGGGTTAAGGACTCCACCTCAATGAGTAGCCTGTAGATTTTGTTCCCAACTCCAAAAAGCCTTTCAACAGGGATTTTGGAGGGATCTTTACATAAATTTTTGACCCTAACAGTTTCATAGAATGACTTGAAATTGTGCTGCTAATCCACATCCAGTAAGACCCCCAGAGTGGAAGTGATTTGATCCAACATAGTCCAGTCACACCACTTGGGGGTTTAATTTCCTGATCTTGATCCAAGTTTCCTAGAGGTCCTCTTCAGCCTCAATACTGCCTTTCCAGACTTCAACATTGACTACAACATTATCTTTTTTGAGACCAAAACAGGGGTATCCAGCAACTTGAACTACATCTATTTTAGGAGGGAATTTGACCAAGAATGTCCACTCATCTAGGGCATTGATTGGCCAGGGCCAGTTGGTTTTGGAAATGTCTGCAAACTCAGTGGCAAGTTCTTGCTTGGTCACTTCACCAGCTTCTACCAGAACAATCCCCACATTCTTCAGGGAGCCATGATACTGAGCATTTGTCATCAGGTGGGTCTATGTGGTAGAACCCTAATCCTGGAGCAACACTTCCAACATATCTAGCAGAACTGTGGGTTTTCCTTCTGACAGGGCAATTCTCAACTTTATGGGTAACCATTTTGCAGATAAAACAACCCTTGGGCTTGACACATTTATCCAAATGATGCCCTAGTTCCCCACAGTTGTAGCAGATCACCTCAGAGTATGCCATAAGGCCCAAAGCAGGGGCATGAGCAGTTTTCTGGATGTCCTATCTATTCTTTTGCTGATTCTTGCCTTGAGATTTCCCACTGATCTGAGAGTCAGAACCACTAGCAGATTGATCTTCGGCAATTACAGGAGCCTGCCCAGATTGTGCCCCCATTTGGGGCGGAGGTGGGCCGTACCACTGCCCAACTAGCGCTCCCCCCATTGTGATAGGGGAAATTCATCGGAGTTCCTGTTTCCTTCTCATCCTCCAGCCAGATGTTGTCTCTCAGGAAGCAGAAATAACCACCAGACCGCTAAATTGAAGCAGATTGCAAGCCTAATTTCAATCTTCTGCAGGTTTGGGGGAGAGGTAAGGTAGGGGATCCACCTGCTCCGGCTCCGGTGGCATGCTGGTGGGCATGAGTCCAGTCAAGCAGTTCCATCTCACAGCACGATGTGGATCTCCTGAATTCACTTCTCCTTTCGCCCATCGAACGAACGCAATCGGCAGCTCCCTGGGGTGGGGCATCCCGTGCTTCTCCGAGAAATCTCCTTTGAAGTAGATCCACAGGGCTAGATTCAGTAGCTCCCAATACAAATGATCCTTGCAGAGCATACCTGCGCGAGTGAGAGAACAGATTCAGTCCCTCCTCGGCTTCCTCCCCCGCAGCTTCCTCCTCTGCTTCCCTCCATTCGCGCGTGCACTGGGTCCAGGAGAGAGCGTCATCGCGGATCCGCATCGCCCGCTCCCTCCATCTCCTCCCTCGAGTCTCCCGTAGCATCGCCGGCGCGACAGAGTTGAGCGACGGGAGCATCCATAGGAAGGCTTTGTAGACATGTGGGAGATGCATCTTGTACATCTGCCTGTCTTCCAGCCATTCCCCCGTGGATATGGCCGGCGACTCCATGGGGCGCGCGAGCGGACTTGCTGAGGGGGGCAGGCGCGCCTGAAGTCAGGAGGCGGGGGGTGGCGGCGAGATCTATGGCGGCGGCGAGGGTGGAGGTAGTGGCGGGGCGGCGGCGAGGGTGGAGGTGGTGGCGGGGGCGAAGGGGATCGCGAGAGTGGTCATCTATTTGCCAATTATGTGAACTAAACAGTCAACATATAAAATAATTTAAATATATATAATATAGTTAGAAGGGAAATATAAGTTGGACCTTGCGTTCCTATTCTTATATAGAAAAATAGAACAGACCTCTGCGTTTTCTTCAAAAAAAATACATAAATTGGGCTGCCAAAAATAAAACCTCGGATGGGAGGTCCATAGGCCGGTCGATACATGACGGCCCTAAGAAAATACAAACAGGCCTATGGACCTCCCATCCGAGGTCGTGGGCTGCACATGTTAAAAATGAAAGACTAGACGGGGCAGCCCAAAACCACGTCCAACACTTGCCAAAACTTCGTCCCTCGTTTTCTCTGTGTTTCGCACACTCGACATTGTGTGGGCATTTTGACTGTGCATCATATGAAGATGTGCTATGCATGAATGTTGATTAGCATGATGTTAACTGGTTGGTAGTTCCATTTTCGACCATGAATAAAACTTCCAACATGATGTTAACCCTGTTTGAAAAGGCCGTGTTAATATAAATGCTCTGCTTCTGAAAGTTGCAGTTTCTTATCTGAAACTGAACTTGCAGTTTCTTATCTGAAACTGAAACTTGCAGTTTCTTCTCTGAGAATCACATTGTCTGCACTTTTATACTCCTATGAAACTACATTTTTAAGTGCTAAAAATAGATATCTAGAATTCATAAAATACTTCATATGCTCAGTACTGCAAATCTGAAATTCATAAGACATTCATATCTGAAAGTACTCTCAAAATACACAACACAAAACACAATTCACAACCTGCAAATACTGACAACCCTAAGCTCCTTCTGACAATTCACAACCTGCCTGACTATTGGGCTGGGTGGGGGGCAGCCCCCTCCTATTCCTCGGTGGCAGACAGCCGCCCCGTGAGACAATGTGAACGGCGAGGGAGACGATGGCGGGGAAGCATCATCAGACCAACTGCTTTTCTCCTCTTGCAGTTGGGTTTGGTCGACGAAGACTCCACCGGCTCGCTCTGGCAGGACACCCTCACAAACGGCACCGTGTATATGCTCGATCCTTCAATCTCTGGTGGATGCTCCATCTGGGATCGATACTCCCACCACCACTCCCTCACGATCGGATTCGGTGAATCTGTTTGCTCCATGGCCCAGAGGAGCAGCTCTATGTACTCTGGCGCGACTCCCTCTGGGAGTATCGTCGCCTTTTCGCTCTGTTGCAGATATTTGGCCATGGATGTCGCCGCTGCCGCTAGTTGGTCCTTGTTGTCAAACCAAGACTGTATCTCCAACATCCTAGCTAGCTTCACAGGGTCGCCGTCTGCGATCCTCGCGTATCGGTTGTACTCCTCCATCGATCTACTTCTCCATAGCACCTTCACTCGCCGGCGGTGGTTTTTGAATGGAAGAGGAGAGAAGCAGCGTTGGTTTTGGATTAGAACGGGAGAGGAGCGACGCTGGTTTTGGACTAGAACAAGAGAGGAGGGCGGTGGTTTTGAAATGGAAGAGGAGAGGAGCGGAGCTGCATTTAGATTGGAATAGGAAAGGAGCGGCGGTGGTTTAAGAGGAGAAGAGTGGAAGAGCGGTGCTGGTCTTGGAAGTATTTTTTTGTTGTTTTGCGAATTTTGGGTCAAAGTTTGACCACATACTGTATTTGACAAGCAAAATGTGAATGCATGTCACCAAAAATTGTATCGTTTGGTTCATATCTGAAAGTACTTTCAAATTATATTATTTTTGCAATGTTTAACCTATAGTTTATGTGCAAAAATCATGGTCAATTATGACCCAGAATAAAAGGGAGACTAGTTAATGTGGGGTCGCTTTCTTAATTGAAGGGTAAATTGATTTTGATTTTGATCCAGTCACAGCCTGCTGGCCCTCTCGTCCAATCCTAAATCGCTGCCGCACGCTCCTCTCCCTCTTCTCCATTGCAAAACCACCTCCTCTCCTCTCCATCATCTCCATTCCAAAACCATCGTCTCGCCTCTCCCTTTTCTGATTTTCTCCATTGCAAAACCACCTCCTCTCCTCTCCATCATCTCCATTCCAAAACCACCGTCTTTCCTCTCCCTCTTCTCTATTGCAAGACCACCGTCTCTCCTCCATTTTCTAGACGCTTTGCTTCATGGCACGGGCGCAATCCATGGATACAAAATTAGTATACTGTATACTATTTAAAAGTCGAGGGCGGGGCTTTTCCTGCGCGATAGGCGGCGGGGCAGTTCCGCCTAGTCGGTTCGACAGAGACGCGAGAAGACGAGGGAGTAGGCTGCTGCAAACGTAGGGCCGTGTGATTTGACAGCGAGTTACTGCTGGACAGGTGGGGCCCCTTGATTTGACTTGCCATTATCATTTTAACTGCGGTGCTACGACCGGCGTGAGTCTCCCGATTCCTGACCACCTCCATACAGGTGCCTCTCCCAATGCTCCACCATGTAGTAGAGGCTGGCTCTTGCATGAGAGCCCACTTCTGCACTTTTTCCTTGCCTCTTTTTCCTCCACATATGCAAAAATGCCATGTAAAGTGCACTATTGTACTTACTTTTACTTGCTCCTACAGGTGCTTAAGCTTGCCAGATAGGCATAAAGTCTGATGTGGCAAGTTAATCAAGAAGAGAGATACTAGTTTGGTGACCCAAGGAAGAAACGGTGCTAAGCGCGTGTACCTAGGTGAAAAGACAATTTTGAGTCTATAGCTACTTAAATGAAGCAAACTTAGCAACACCATTTCATTGGAAGAGGTCACTCCTTGGCAAATGCAATAAATACTAGTACTCCCTGTGTCCCATAATATAAGAACGTTTTTGGCACTACACTAGTGTCAAAAACATTCTTATTTTATGTGACGGAGGGAGTACGAAGAAAGAGATAGAGAGGAGTAAAAAAGAGTACACTTATAGCCAACCTTGTTGTAGTATGAGTGACAAAGTGATGACTATGTATGAAATGCCAACATCAGATAGCCTAACGCACCGTGTTAAATCTCCAAGGGCGCGACCGCGCGAGTGACGCGATGGTCGTGGTAGGCGCGACCATGATACGGGCTGCTGACAGCCCTTGGATCTGAGATCAAACGGTCGCATGCTAAGTTGCTGAAAATTTGCAGAATAACCCTCCAGGATAGGATATTCACCCATAGGTCTAGAATCACACCATGCAACCGTTCGATCTCAGATCCAAGGGCTCTCGGAAGCCCGTATCATGGGAGAATGGAAATCCACTACCCTGCTGTTCACACGCTGGCAGTTCGCTCCTACTCGTCCCCGCACGTCCTTCAATACAACGGTGGTTCACTCCTAGTCATCCCGTCCATTCACATTACGGCAGTTCCACTAATCCTAACCCTCCTCCCAAATCCATGGCATCCCAAATTTCCAAGATCGGCCGTGAGTACAAGGTTAGAACCATCACCGGCGATGAGTTCGACGTCATCTACACCCGTTCTTCCACGATGGTGAAAGGATGCCTTTCTCGCTTCAGACGCATGTTCGAAAACTCAGATGATGAGTGGGTTTCTGGGCTAGATGTTGAGTACACCACAGTCCTGGGACCAGAGAAGGATCTAAAGGACGAAGAGAGGAAGAAGCCCACCGTGATCCAGGTTTGCGTACATAACGTTTTCTTGGTCTACCACATATGCCATGCCGACGTTGAGTGCCAGGATTTTAAGAACTTCCTCAAGGACAAAACAATGAAATTCATAACTGTAGACTTTAAGAACGACAGGGATGTCCTGCGTCGGATAGGTATCGTTGTAGGCAACCCCTTCGACCTCCAGAAGAATCGGTTGGTGTCCTCCCGTCAGCCTTCAATGCTGACCCTGGCAGGAGCCATGGTTCATCCTTCGTACGGTAAACTGGAGAAACCTCCATACACGTTTCATCGTCATGCATGGCAGCGGAATGTACTAGATATAGACCACATCCACTACGCTGCAATGGATGGCTACCTTTGCTTCAATATCTACAAGGGTTGGATGAAGAGCAACAACCAAGTGTGTGGTTCAAGCAAAGAAGTATTGGCTAAGAGGAAGAGGGACAAGGACGAAGTCGAGGACGTGGACGAGGATTCCGAGTAAGGTGGCAGTGTCGTTGCTCATGGTGGTTCTAATCTAGTGTCTACCGGAATAGTTGCAAAGTTTAATTTCAGGTGTGCTTAATTTAATTTGAGGGGTGTGTTGTGCTGCGCCCCCAGCAGAGCTATGTTATGTTTCTTCTCGTTACTTTAACTCTTCAGTACGTACATACTAGTATTTCTTACATTTCATCTTTTAGTTGGTATAGTACTACCACTCGTTTCTTCACATTATATACGTACAATATATGTGGCCAACATCATATAGCCAGCAGTTTAGTTGTCAATGAATTTCAGGGTGCTTAGTTTTGTCAAAGAATTCCAGGATGCTTAGAGGGTGCTTGGATCCAAGGGACTTATTTTAGTCTGACTAAAAGTAGTCTCTTTAAGAGGATAAAGTTCCAAGCACCCCTGACTAAAGAGGGGCTAAAACTAGTCTTGAGACTAAATTTTTTTAGTCAGGGGTACCCCTAGTAAAATGTGGATTAGTCCTCTCTCTACTCATTTAACTCCTCTCCTTTAACACAGGCGAGTTCTGGATTGGAGGGTTTGGAGGATAATAAATCTCATTAACTTGGAAGTACTACGAAGGAGACCAATGGAAGTACTACTAGCAACCCACGATTTAACTACTCACATGTGTGCAGTGGAGTAATAATGTCTTTCTTCCGCCCTCGCGTCCACTGAATTTGCACGCGCTGTATTAATTGACCATCAATGAAGTGAACGACTTTACACGCGTCAAATTATCACATGGGGTGGATCTTGGTACAAAATTGCGTCCGCCCGTGTACCCGCATGTGTGTGCGAGGGAATGAGTGCGTGCGTGGCATGCGTGCACATCTTCGCTTTGTGCATGTACCGCCAGTATGGCTCAGGGAGGACGAGTACATTCTTCTGGAACCAGCAGCACGTCACTGTGATCAATCCATGCAAGGAGGTCGCGACAACGCCTCCACATGTGCCACGTGGCTTCATGAATTGTAAGAGAGACACTGTGTAGCGTGCCATTGGTATTCTAATTTATGTGTTTTACACATACTCGAAGTACTAGTAAGGTACACGTGCATTGCACGCATCAGATTTTGCAACCAAATTATGAATAAATACCACACTATAGCATGTAAGCTCTGAGTCATATATGCCTGATGTAGCCCTTCGTTTAATTCTTATAGTTCATCTCATTCAAAATCAATTAGTTTTTATAAAAAAGCTAAGAACGCGGGAATAGGCAAAACATGGGATTATAGTGGAATGTTGTCTTGAATCCTACAGGATTGTACGAGTGTTTGATTGTGCATAGAAAAAACACAAAATTCTTTCAAAGTGGTTTGAGTGGATGGGATGTTTCCTATGAAATCTAGTGCAAATGAATCATATGGAAAAATTCCTATGGTTTACAATCCTACGAATCAAACAACCAAGATAGGAAAAATTCCTAATGATTAGAATCCTCCAAAATTCCTTTGAGAATCCTTTGAATCAAAGAAGCCCTTAATCTATTTTATGATTCATGGAATTGTGTGTTGTAAAGCATAAAGTAAAAACAAGTAATGGCAATTCAACTAGAAAAAAAGTTTGGGCAGTTATGATACGGAAGATTCTAGAGCAAAAGAGAACCACTATTGTTTTGAGGTTTGTGCATTATGCTTAAGTTCAACCATGGAGTCTCCTAGATTGTACATGTGGAAAAATCCGGTGGGGGGCTAGAAGATGGTGCGAGGGGCCGAGTGGAGGGAGACTATGAAGGAATGCACAAGTGCGAGATCGATATTTAGAGAGAGGGGGCGAACACGTGCGCTCTTGCGCGCAGTGGCAGAGCCATGAAAAATAAATGAGGTAGGGGCCAAGCATTGCTAATCCTTTACGAGGAGGGTCAATTCATGAACTTAAACCATTTTTAGCAGCAATTGTCTAATGATCACATTCTTATTAGCCTCGATATATAGTGATGTTAGGGGGAGGGGGACAGGGCCCTTACTGCCCCCTGTCTTCACCATTGTGCACGCGTCTGAGAGATGAAGTGGAAGGCATGGAAGATGAGAGGGGGACGTTGGATATATAATTAATGTGGGTGTACTAGCTATATATGTTAATCCTACATAGAGAGGTATAGATTGATCGATGTGGATGTGGGAAAGAGGGTGAGACCTCACTGGATATATCGATTGATCGGTTTGTGTGGAAAACTATGAAAGACCTAGCTATATACACACATACATAGAGGAACATCGATCGTTGCGCATGCACGCGTGAGAGATAAAGAATGCCTGATATGATGGAGAGGGGGATGTGTGTGGGTGTGTGCCTTCATGGGAGACCGACCTGAAGAAAAAGATTGCATGCGTGCGATGGATAATGCCGACTGGTAGTGTGTGTGCATGCATGCACGAGAGAAAGTTAGTGGTACAATTATAAAGAGAAGACTACTATGTGGGTGTAAAAGAATAGGTGAGGTCATAATCAATGTAAAGTTGAATTCAAATATTTGAATAAGAGATCCTGATGTTTGAAACCCATGCATGCATGAATAAAACGGAGATCTGCGCGGTGTGGTTTGGAAACGAGCATGTTGTAATGTATACACATTGAACAAGGTCAGACTGATTTGAATTTGAGATACCGATGGCAGCCATCATTTGGCCACGTCCCATCTGTGCATGGACACACTATTCTAATTGGAGATGATGGGCGGCTTTCGTATCACATATCTATATCTATACCCCTATATATAATATATATTATTTTTTATATTTTTTATCTTGTGTGCGGGTAACTTTAACTTTGAAAGATGGTCGTTGGATGAGGCGAATCCGATGGTCCAAAGATGGCAAATTTGAGCACTACTGGCCGTTGGATATCATCTAGATTCCACCAGATTTCGCCACATGTATAATCTAGAAGACTCCATGGTTGAACTTAAGCATAATGCACAAACATCAAAACACAAGCACTTCTTATTTGTTCTAGAATCTTCCATATCAGAATTTCCCAAATGTTTTTCTACATGATTTGCCATTATTTTTTTACTTTATGTCTTATGAAGCACAATTCCATGAATCTTAAAATAGATTAGCTTTCTTATAAAAACTAGATGATTTTGAATGAAATGAACTATAAGAATTAAACGAACATCTACATCATGCATATACGACTCAAAGCTTGCATGCTATAATGTGGTATTTTTTCATAATTTGGTTGCCAAATCTCATGCGTGCAATGCACGTGTACCTTACTCTAGTCTAAATGGTGTTTGTGTGTGTGTTGTGCATGTTGAGGTGCAAATTGTCTTTTTTGGGTACATGTTAAGCTTGTTCTTCCGAAATTTCAAGCCGCGCCTTGTTATGCTGAAAATTCAAGCTAGCGTCTCTGTCTATTGTGCTGCGAAACTCCCGCCTCTTCAACCCGTGCCTTGTCAGCCCGAAATATTTAAGATATATCTTTGTCTCGTTGTGCTCCGACAACTCCCTCCATCTCAACCCGCGCCTTGCTATTCCGAAATTACAACGCGCGTAAAAACTCCCACCTCCTGTGAAATCCCGACATGCGAAATGCCCGTGGTACCCCTGAACTGAAAGAACCGCCTCAAATCAGTGGGGGTACTTTCACAACTTACCCCACATTTCGGACAAGCGCATCTCTAAGCCATGGTTCCCCACTGCCATCCCATCCGCCCACCCATTCGTACACCGAGGCCGCGAAAAACCGTGACGAAACCCCACACCCTGCTCCGTCCGCCACCCAGCCGAAGCCTCTTCCCCGACGACGTCGTCCACAGCAACACCTCGACGTCCCTCATCCATCGTACCGGATGACGATCCGTCGTTGATCTCATCGTCCCGCCGGTTCAGCCACCCCGTCCTCCACCTCCAAGGAGCTGCCCCGATGTTCCCCTCGTCTTTTGCGCCACCTCCATTCCCACACCGCCGTCTTCACCCGCACCACCGGAAGAGCATCATCATCACCGTTTCCTCGGATGAAGCTGCAGCCTAATCGGCGCCACCAAAGAGGTTGTACACTAATTGCCGCATTTTCTTGTTGATTCGATCTCACGGTGTTGTCGGCGCTCGGTCCTGAGCCGACACGACACGGCTCCATCCACGGCGGTGTCGCTGGCCACTTCCTCGATGGCGTCGCTCCCTCAGCGGTGACGTCCACATCAGTAGGAGCTGCTGCTGCTCTGCTCTTGCTCTTGGTCCCCTGCCTGGTCTGCTCTTGCTATTGCTCTTGCTCGCGTTGCTGCTCTCGCTCTTGCTTGCGATGCTGCTCCAATTTAGCTACACTTCAATCGACTTTTGGGTCAGTCGATTTTCAGGGGGGGGCTCGCCGGGGTGAAGGAAGAACCAGCCGCAGCGGGGAGGGGGGCTCGCCGGAGAGGTACCCCACTATCTATCTTAGGGTTCAGGATGGGGGTGGTGGTCGCCGGCGGTGGCGGGGCGTTGGCGTGGCAGTGGTATGGGGATCGCCGAAGAAAAAGCTCGGCAAGGGGGGGGGGCTAGAGGGATGGCCGGGGCGGCGGCGGACTGGCGGTGGGGAGTGTTTTCGGGGCGGGCGGGGCGGCGCACCGCCGGCCGCGGGCGGCGGGGGGCTGTTGTTTGGCCGGTGGTGGCTGGCAGCTCAGGGGGGTGGAGGTTGAAGATGAACCGCAGGCCCTTGATTTCGTATCCAACGGCTGCAAAATCGACTGACCAGAGATGAAAAAGTCAGTCGACCGACGTGTAGCCTCACCTTGCTAGTGCGTTCAGTTTCGACAACAAAATTCAGTTTCGACAGTTAAGTTCAGTTTCGACAGTTAAATTCAGTTTCGACAGTTAAGTTCAGAGATGAGCGGCTGATGTATTTTACATCTAGCACTTTGTGGTTATATATTTTATGTCATGTATTGGAGATGCTATTAGAATTCCACTCAGGTTAACGTTGTTCGTTGTCTCTCTTGTCCCGCTTCAGCCTCCACGTCGTACAACTCACCGGAGCTGCTCCAACGGCGAAACCCTCCATCATAGCGGAGCAGTACCTCGGGCTCCATCTCCAGACGCCTAAGATCTTCTTCCCCTCCTCCGACAGCCAAGTCACCCGGAGCATCCTCACCGGCCAACCCAATCACGCTGAGATGGACATGGCTTCGCCATAGAGGTTGTACACTTGTTGCATCTCTTTTTTACTCTACATGTTATATATATTGTCCACTAAGCACTCGTAGTAACGGGAAATACGATTATTTTATCCTACTATATGACAAGCAGTGAGGTACCAGGCAACATAGCTATCCGTGATGGACTCTCTTGAATGCCATCATTATTTATCTCTGCGCGTTTGAGCTGTGCATTTGTCGATGGGCCCGGGAGTTGATCTAGTATGGCAGTGGCCTGGGTCCAAAGTAATAGAAGTAGCACAAAAACATTTTTTTGGTGTAGGATTTTCCTTGCTCAAGCCTGCCTACTAGAATCGCCAGTGCTTGAAAGGAAAAGTGAATGAAAAACATCGGAATTGGAAAGTTTCCTATGGTACTACTTTTCATGAATTTGGTGCAAAGGAATGGAGCAAAGGAAAACTGTAGGATTTGTTCCTTTAGTGTCTCCTTGAAAGAAAAACCGTAGGAATTCTAATTTCCACTTCTCCTCCTTTTCATATTCCTATTCATCAAGCACAAGACTAAGAGATAGTAGCATAATAGCATTATAACCGTACATTTTCTTGTGGTTTGACTTAATCTCACCATGCTTTTTTGCATCCTGTGATCTTCCAATTGTTGTGAATCAAACACCCAGATTGGCAGAAATCCTGTGTTTTTAAATTCTCCGTTTTGCACGTGCATTCCTATCCTATTCCTGTCTATTTCCTATCCATGCACGGTTAGAATCCTCAAATTCAAACAAGCCCTTACTCAATTACTTATGTTACATATATGTGTCAAAGAAAACCTTGTGTGGTTTGTCCTGCTCCTGCGGTGCTGTGTTCCACCCCAGCTGAGCTGCTCCAACGACGGAAGGGTTCACCATAGCAGGGATCCGCTCTCCAGACTGTCTTTCGCTGCCTCAGATCTTCTTCCCCGCCACCGGCAGCCACGGCAACTGCATTACCATCATGACTAAGCAGATGACCTTGAGGACTACACGGGCCCCCGCAAGAGAGGTCGCACTCTTTCGTGTCTGCTTACGTTATGCGTTGCTTAATATGATGACATGCTACATTATCGTCGTGTTCACCTATTAGACTCTGAGTCAGGTCCAAACTAATGCTAAAACTTGAGTTTTTAAATGGTTGTGGGGTACATATTGGGGCAGCAATCAGCAGTATCTGTCTACTATCTAGTTAATCTCCGGTGTCTACTATGAGTTTCATGTTGGGTGCAAACAAACACTAAAGGAGCCATTATCTGTATTTTTAACTAAAGCTATTATCTGCCTGCTATCATTGGTTTTGGGTCTATCCATAGTTTGCTACCATCACTCTGGATTTGTGCATGCACTCCTTACATAATCTCACTATGTTTTATTCCTATGCATGCCAATTATTGTACACAATGGAACTGATCAGGTAGAGCAAAAGAGACGAGCCTTGAATCGCAATAAAATTTCATGCAGACGTCGTTCCATGGTGGGCACAAAGGCAGCCCCCCTCCACCCATTTCGGATCGTAATCAAGAGGAAGATAACTGTTCTGAGGGGGATTCAGAAGGAGAAGACCACTCCTATTTAGCCCATGAGGTCTTCGCTATGACTTGGCATGCTGATGTTAGTAATATCATGCATATGGTGCCTTGCATTGCTTATTGTATACATTAAAGATGTCATCTGCTTAGTTTAGACATGCTTTGTGTCAATGCCATCTGTTTAGTTTCTTTATCGTATATGTGAATCATGAAATGCCATCTTGTCTAGCTAGGCATCATATATGTGAATTTTGCAATGCCACCCTGGTTAGCCAGTCATCTTATATGTGAATTATATCATGCCATCATTTTTTATTACGTGTTAAATTTGTCAACAATTTTAGTACATTCAATTACTCTTCCTGTGCATCAGCCATTCGACACGGTCATGGAAAAATCTGGAGTGGAAACAAGGTCTTCAGAGCAGACAATGCTATCTGACGAAGCGCATGTCTTGCTGGTTACCGATAGCTCCTCAGAGGAGGATTCAGAGACATATGACCAATCATATTTCCCCCCGAGGTGCATGCCCAAACTTGGCAGGGTTATGTTGCTCATATCGTGCGTATGGTATCTTGCATTGCTATGTCATTTGCTTAGTTTAGACATGCTTTGTGTGAATGCCACCTGCTTAGTGTCTAATTACCATATATGTGAATTATGAAATGCCATCTTGTTGCAAGACATTATATATGTGAATTATGCAATGTTATCTTGTTGCAAGGCACTATGTATGTGAATTATGCAATGCCATGCTGTTTAGGCAAGCGTCATATATGTGAATTATATCATGCCGTCCTTTTTTTGTATTTCTCATTGCTTTTGTCGACAATGTTTGTATATTCAACTGCTCCTCCTGTGTATCAGCCATTTGAATTGGTGATGGAGAAATCTGGAGTGAAAACAAGGTCTTCAGAGCAGACAATGCTACCTGCTGAAGCAGATATCTTGCTGGTTACAGATAGCTCTTCAAAGGAGGATTCAGAGGCAGATGACTAGTCCTATTATCCCCCTGAGGTGTACGCTCAAACTTGGCATGGTTATATTACTCATATAATGCATATGTTGTATTGCAATGCTTAGTTTTTACATCATATACACAATATTGAATGCCATCTCCTTAGTTCACACATCATATATGCGATTGCCCTCTGCTCACTTCCTTAGTATATAAATCATATATTTGAATTATGTCATGCCATGATGTTTACATAGACAACATGTATCTGAATTATGGCATGCCAACCCATTTTCTAAAGACATAATAGAGTTATATCATCTCATCCTGTTTACATAGTCAACATATTTTAAATTATGTCATTCTATCCGTGAATTATATCATGCCATCATGTTTCCATCGACGACATGTTTGTGATTTATGGCATGCCAACCACTTTAATAAACACATCATATAGTTATATCATGTCATCCTATTTACATAGTCATCATATTTTGAAGTATGTCATTCTATCCTGTTTAGTTAGCCATCATACATGTGAAATTGTGTCATGCTATCCTATTTAATTAGCCATCATATATGTGAAATTATGTCCTGCTATTCTGTTTGCTTAGACAACATAAATGTGAATTATTTCATGCCCTGTTTTCTTCCCTACTATCCATTGCACCTGTCTATCTTACAATGTCTGTACATTCAATTACTTTTCTTGTTTATCAGCCATTTCAATTGGAGGGAGTGATGGCAATATCTGTGGGAGTAAAAACACGGTCTTCAGAAAAGATCGTGCTACCTGTCGATGCAGATAGAACCACGGTTGTACTTGCCCAAGAACCAGCCCCACCACACATAACCCACACTCATGCAGATTTTACCCCTACCCAGTTGGACAGAGAACCAGCTACACCCCTTCTAACCCCAACCCCAGCAGATAGACACCCAGTTCCCGTTGACACAACACCGTCTCCACCACAGAGCACCCAAACACGAGCAGTTAGTAAGGCAACTGCAGTGCCCAAATCATGAGGACCACCACTCCGAACCCGAAGTCAATGCTTAAAGCAGAAGAAGAATTGTTATCAGGTCAGGTTCCGTAGCTATGGTTCATACTACTTTTCTCTTGCATCACTGTATTTACTGATACCAACTAATTTCAAATTTTAAGGATGCAACTGAAACTCCAATGGTGCAACAGGTATGTTTTAAACCTGTTTCTTCAACGTGTTTGGCTGTTTGCTATTGTAACTTGCTCTATGTTGATTTCAGTTTCAATTGAATAAACAGTTATGTTCACATGCCATCACATTACAAGTGTTGTTATTGCTATGTAGTTTCCCACACTTATATTCTGTCTATGCTGCTTTGTCTTAAATAGATATGATTTGAACTGTATCTATCTTGATTTGGCAACATAAACTAGAATGATATAGACCATACAGTGACCATACTACATAGATATATGTTTGTTTCATGCTATTATCCTATCCACCTTACTACTAAACTGGTTTACCAAAATGAGTTTCATATACTACATTGTAAACCTGAGATGTGTTTGTTTGTTTCTCTTTTAGAATGCGGATAAAATATTGGAGAAGAGTACCTCGTTATGCAATGGTAAATGAAGTAATGCAGATGAGGTTCAAGATAGTGAGACATCCCTGTTGGTCTCCAGGAAAGCTGATAAAAACTATATCGAAGACACTGAGACAACCCCAAAGTCCTGTCTTGATGTAGTGTTCGAGTTATTGGCTACCACTGCTGGCACCAGCTCTTCGAACTCGTTGCCTGAATCAGTTCGGCTTCTTGAGTCTCAACTTCAAGTTGAAAGACAACGATCAGATGTTATGTGACAGGAAGCCGAAGGACTGAGGAAGTCCCTGCAGAATTGAGATGCATACTTTCTGGTGCAACAGCAAGCGCTGGAGGACTTAAGCACCAAACAAGAGAAAGTTAATAAGCTTGCTAAGCATCTTGCCAGCATTATGGGTACCCAGGATATTGTTTCTTGAGATCTTCTGAAGTGGTTTCAGTTCTCGACTTGTTTTGCTGCGACATTTATATGCTGTTGTGTTCCCTATATTTGCACTGGTGGCGAACTTTGATGCCCAGTTGATGTAATATGTGTAATAGCCGTGATAGCCTAGTGTAAGTTGCTTGCTTATTTATTTCCTTGTTGTCTTGTTTATTTGTTTGCTTGTAGTCAGTGCAGTTCTTTTTCTGCGGTTTGCTAGTGGCTGCAATAACCTATTTTTTAAAACTAGGCTACAATAACCATGGGCTAATATTTACTGTAGTGACACTGGGCCTCCTACGGGCCGTAGAAATAGTGGCCTTCTACGGGCCGTATAAACAGTGGGCCTTCTACGGGCCGTAGAAACAATGGGCCTTATACGAGCCGTATGATCGATTTGCTAAACATGGGCCAAACATACCGCATTCTGGCCGTAAACGGGCTAGAGTTGGAATCGTCTGTTCATGGGCCGACCATAATGGGCCATCGTTAATAGGCCATATTTGATGACGCTATGAAAATGGCCCAACGTATTAACGGACCACAAACGGGCCGACTGTAACCACGAGCTGAATTTGGCCCACAAGCAGAAAATGACAGTAACGGGCCGTAAGTAAAAGAATGCTGGAAAATAACCCAAGAATAAATGGGCTCTGAGAAGGCTGAAAGATAACATGGGCTGGAAACGGCCCAACAGAATAATGGGCCGTTAATGGGTATAAAGTGATACACTGTTCTTTACGAGCCAGTTTCACCACGGGCTGTTAATGGGTGTAAAGTGATACACTATTCATTATGGGCTAGTTTCACCATGGGTCATTAATAGGCCAAGAGTTACATAGGGCCTCATATGGGCCGAAGGACGTCATGGGCCATACATGGGCCAGAAGTGAAAACAGCCTGGAATCATATTGGATGGCCCCGATGACGCTGTTGGGCCTAATTCGAATAGGGCGTAACGGGCCATGGGTTAGCAGGCTGTAAATGGGCTATATGCGAACATGCCATTAACAGGCTTTCCATGGGCTGGCCCGCCACCTTTTGACCAAGTCAAACGGGCCGACCTTTTCAGAGGAATGGGCCTCTGTTGGGCCGTGCCACGTGTCGACGTATCATAGGCGCCTTCTGTCCAATGAGTGGATGACATCTGTCCCAGCGATGAGCCGACATGTGTTTCCTCCAGCCAATGATGATTTTACACATGGAAAATCCCCATTGGTCGGGGATGTTAACGGGTTATCGGATCCAAAACCCGACCCGATAGCTTAACGGCGTTCCGTTACGGTGGATGCCACGTGTCAGTCACCCTTGACAAAAGCACTTCTGTGACGCGCGATTTATCGTCATGGAAGTGGACACTTCCGTGATGATAATTTTGGTAATGTCAAGGAACACTTCTACGACAGCATAGGTATGACTATCTTGATTCTGTCATAAATTTATCATGGATGTACAAGCATGACAGAAAACAGGACCTACTGTGACAAACACGTATCATCACGGAAGTGTATTTTTTTGTAGTGATATGTACCTTGGAAGTTGTCGAGGAAGGCTTCTTCCAAGTCCTCCCAGCTACCAATAAAGTTTTCAGGTAGGATGTTTAGCCGGTGTCGGGCTGGCCCCTTGAGTTTTAGGGGTAGGTATTTGATGGCATGAAGATCATCGCCGCGCGCCATGTAAATATGGAGGATAAAGTCTTCAATCCATACCGCAGGTTCTGTGGTTCCATCATATGATTCGATATTCACGGGTTTGAACCCTTCATGGAATTCAGTTCCATTACTTCATCAGTGAAGCAGAGGGGGTGTGCCGTGCCTCTATATCGGGCCAGGTCGCGACATATTTCGGATGGAGTTCGTTTGTGATTTTTGGCTCGGACGTAACTATACTTGCCATGTTCGGCTCGATAGCCATCGTCGCGCGTCGGGGCATGCTCCCGTGATCCATAGATCGATCTGGCCGGACCTGCTTTATTCTTCAGGCCCTGCCGGAGATCATATGTGTATCTCTGAGCAGTTTTTTCTTTGTCTTTATGGTGAGGTGGTACGGGCTGGTGTTCGGCTTGGGTTGCCGCTTTGTCCCGACCATGCGGTGGTTGGTCAGCCGCATTGTGAAATGATGGCACGTGCTCCAATGCCTCGTCATCGAATTGAGGTAATAATTGCGCTTCGGGTAACTTTTGAGTGATTGCTTGAGGCCGTACTCCTCGGCTTCCAGGACGCTAGTCCATCTGTCATTGAGCAGGTCTTGATCAGCTTGAAGCTGTCGCTGCTTCTTTTTCAGGTTCCTGGAAGTGGCTATTAGCTGGTGCTTGAAGCGCTTCTGCTTGAGATGTTCCTCAGGCACGATAAAATCCTCGGTGCCGAGGCTTGCCTCATCCTCGGAGAGCGGAAGATAATTACTATCCTCTGAGTATTCGTGCATGGCCTATTCACCAGGGCTAACTTGCCCGTCTTCCTGTTCATTTTGTTCGGCAGTTGCATCAACAGGGTCTTCATTGTCTTCAGCACCATTCGGAGTGTTATCTTCTCCTCTGCCGGTGTTGCTGTCTTTGCTGCGGCGTGACCTAGAGCGGCGCCGCTGACACCGGTGGTTTGGTTGTATCTCGGGAGGTTTATCCTCAACTAGATCTTCCTTGTCATCGCCGCTATTCTCTTTTGGTGCATCCACCATGTACACGTCATACGAGGAAGTGGCCGTCCAGCGTCCGGTAAACGGTGGGTTTTGGGCCTCTTCTTCTCCGGCATCGTCATCCATACCGTCAATGTCGTCGGAGCCGTACTCGAGCATCTCATTTAGGTCTTCGACAGTGGCTATTAAGTGGGCGGGGGGTGGGAAGCGAAATTCGTCATCAGCCTCCAGTTCGCACCGGATATAATTTGGTCGTGAGTCCCCCGCTAAAGAGAGTGTTTTTAATGAGTTTAGCACATTGCCTAAAGGAGAGTGCTGGAAGATGTCCGCGGAGCTGAATTCGGCGATCGACGCCCGATCAAGCTCGTCGTGCGCGGATGCACATGCTTCGGAACCTGTAGCCGAAAACATGTTCGAGATTCTGGCAACACAAATCTTACTTGAGGTTGGGTCTGTGTGCGGCTCCAAGGCCGCTGAGTGTGCGGCCTCCGTGGCGGGGTTGAGCCTCCTGTCCTCGGATGGCGTGACCTACTCCGGATCTAGAGCCGGAGCAGTTGCTGGTTCTATCTCCTAGGTGTAGTTCGATGGCAGATTTAAGTCATGTTCATCGTGGTTACAGGGAGCGGCTATGGCCGGTCTCAAATCTGTCGAAGATCAAGTTTCCGCATATGTCCGCAACGTCGTTCAAGCTTCCAGTTCTGACCCGATGGCCAGGGGCATAGCTATCGATTTGCTCTAGATGGCCAAGCGAGTTGGCCCGCAGGGTGAAGCCGCCGAACACGAAGATCTGTCCGGGGAGGAAGGTTTCTCCCTGGACAATGTTGTTGTGGATGATCGACGATGCCATCGAACCTCTTGGCCACGACACAGCGGAACTCTCAATTAAAGCAACAATGTCGGTGTCAAAACCGACGGATCTCGGGTAGGGGGTCCCGAACTGTGCGTCTAAGGTTATTGGTAAGAGGAGACAGGGAACACAATGTTTACCCAAGTTCGGGCCCTCTTGATGGAGGTAAAACCCTACGTCCTGCTAGATTAATATTGATGAGTATGGGGGTTACAAGAGTTGATCTACTGTTGGATTTTGGGTTCCGGCAAAACCCTTAAGGTTCGAACACTAGGGTGCGCGTGAAGATCTCTCCCTCACCGATCACGCCCTCAAGCACTTCGCGATCTCTAAGGCTAGCTTGACGAACTCTAGACACAAAAGACACAAGATTTATACTGGTTTGGGCCACCGTTGCGGTGTAATACCCTACTCTAGTGTGGTGTGGTGGATTGCATCTTGGGCCGACGATGAACAGTACAAAGGGAAGAACAACCTCCAGAGGTGAGGTGATCTTGTGCTTGGTTGGTGTGTGGATCTAGATCTCTGTCTACTTTCCCCCTATGGTGGTGGCTAATCCTATTTATAGAGGCCCTGGTCCTCTCCCCAAATATTCAGCGGGAAGGGAGCTAACAACGGCCAATTTGAAAGGGGACAGCTAGTACAAGTTATCCTGACAAAAGCAGTGTTTGCCTGCCAAAGGCTCTGATCGTGACGCCGTCTTGGGCTCCACGGTGACCTCTGTCCTGCCGTCCCGCTGGTCTTGGTCTCGTTGCACCAATATGGAAACCTTTGCTTGACACCTCGGTACTCTTCGTCTGAGCTTGCTCCCTTAGCACCATAGAGGAAACAAGGACACTGTGAGCGCTTGTGCCCGCCTGATCTTGATCGTCATGGCTCACGTCATTGTAACATCGCGAGGTTTGCCTGGCCTTGATCTCTCTGCCCCTCGTGAGCCAGCCTGGTGAGGCCGCTCCCGAGGAGTCTTGTGTAGTCCGCCTCGCGAGGCTTGGCCCCTCGTGATGGTATTGAATGCTCGTTGGTGAAGATGGGCCATACGAGCCCACTGGCTGCGCCATGCCGTGGGCCGCAGGCAGGCAAGTCTGGGGACCCCCGTTCCCAGAACACCGATAGTAGCCCCCGGGACCAAGGCGCGCTTGGGCTTTGGCTTCGAGGCGTAGCGGAAGGGCAAGTGCGGAGTGCCATGTGCCCGATTAGCCTGCGGCCTTGGGCGACGCATGGCGATTGATTGGACGTGGGCGTCTCCGCTTCCCCACGTCGCCTCGACAACTGCTACATTTGCTGAGTCCCTACTGCATGCAAGGAAAAACCATCATTACCTGTGATCGTGAGGGGCGTTGGTTAGCCTTATTCTACTATAAATGGGGAGGGGGCAGAGCCCACGTCGCCCATCTCTTCCCATTCTGCTCGCTTCTTCACCTTTTTTCCATTGCCAGTTGCTACACGATTGGCGCCGTCGAAGAGGTTCTCCACTGCAAAGAAGGGGAAGGCCCCTCGCGAGGGGCCCGGCTCTCCTGTGCCCAAGCGTGGTCGCGGCCGTCACCGCAAGCACACCGTGACCCCCGCCGCGGCCCCGTGCGGCCATGGTGGTGCCGCTTCGCGTGGCAGGGGTCGCTCCGGTCATGGCGGTCCTATTGATGAGGGGAGATGTGCCATGGTGGTGCCACTCGGTGGAGGTGCTGCCAGAGTTCGTCGTCTGGTCGGAGAACCCGGCCGGCAACTGGCTTCAGCTCCCATGCTTCTTCGCCGACGAGTTGCCGACTTCAGGTCCCGGCGGGCTCTGGCTGTAGGCGGACGGCCGCTGCAACAGGGCTTCCTAGGTTGTGGTTGAGGTCTCCGTTGCAGGTAACATAGCCGTGGCCCGCGGCTGGCAGACGTTTGCCCACGCGCGCGGCCTGGGCAGGCGGTGCACTCTACATTTCAAGTATGACGGTGACGCGACCCTCTACATGAGGGTGTTTGGGGAAGATGGTCGCCGCGCTAGGTGCTGCCCCGAGGTCAACGATGGCGAGGAGGTGCTTGGCCTTGGCGATGGTCGTGACGAAGATGAGGGCGAACCTGCCCTTGGGACCGACCATGTCTCGTCCAGCTACGGCGGCTCTTCCTCCGACGACAGCTCCAGCAGCGGCAGTTATGACCAGCCGCCACGCCGCCGCGCCCGCTTCGAAGGCGGCAGTGGGTCATATCATCGGCGCGCCTCCGGGAAGCGCGAGGAGGGGTCTGGCTGAGCTCCGGACGGCACCAAGAGCCCGAGCCGCTTTTATTTTGTTCTTCCTTTCCTTCGTGCACCAAGAAAGAAACCAGTATGGGCCCCGGACGGGCGTGCAACAAACAGTGATTTCTCAATTATTATGCTATGTTTATCATTTCTGTGCTGTGCCGCGACATCGTCGTTTTATGTAGAGATAACTTAGCTTGACTTTCTCGGAGTAGTCTCCTCCTCGTGAGGCGCTTGCTCCCTGGTGCCTGCCGAGGCGTCCTTGGCCTGGTAGGCGCTTAGGAACTGCAAAAAATTCATTAAGAGACTTATCGTTCACCCGAGCCTTGGTCACAGGCGCCGCTGGCCTTGACCCAGTGCTTCGTATCGCGGTACCCGAGGGGCACAGATTAGGAGAGGTGCGCCATCTTGTGGGCTCGAACAATGTTGCCTCACGAAAAACAGAAAAAGGAAGCTCACAAGGGTACCTGCTCAGCCCCCTCGCGAGGGACGCGCGAGAGAGTACAGGTTGACGAGAGAAATGAAGGCAGAAACAGAGGCAGAAAACGACAGGACGAGACCACCAAGAGACACCGTAAGGCATATTTCAATTGAAAGAGGGGCAAGCCAACTTCAGAAAGAAAATGAAAAGCTGCGTCCGGCACCTAGTCTAGTCTTCATGTCTTCTCACCAGCGCGGAGCTAAGTGCTGCCACTAAGACGTGGGAGGGAGCCCCCGAGGCCCAAGGGCGGCACTCCTGATACTCCAGGGCGTGTACAGCCCCACTCATTATTACGTGAGAGTGTCATGAGCGGAGACCTTCACAGGCACGGGCCCTTGCTTCACAGGCGCTGTGCCTTTTTTCACAGGCGCTGGGCCATTCTTTAGTGGTAGAACTTCCAGAGGTGCTAGATGTTCCAGGCGTTCTGGATGGGTACCCCGTCATGTGTCTCCAGACGCGCGGTGCCAGGCCTGGAGACATGGACGACCTTGAACAGGCCCTCCCACATGGGTGAGAGCTTATGCAGCCCTTCCATGGAGAGCACCCGCCTCAGGACGAGGTCACCCACCTCGAGCGTCCTGGAGCAGACATTGCGGCAGTGGTACCGCCACAACGCCTGCTGGTATCTTGCCGCCCGCAGTGCAGCCTCGCGGCGGCGTTATTCCCCCAGCACGAGGTCCATCCACCGCGTGGCGTCCTGCCACGTCTCATCAAATGCCAGGACCCGTGCGGAGCGATGCATGACCTCGTGAGGGAGAACCGCTTCTGCTCCGTAGACGAGGAAGAATAAGATTTCTCCCGTTGGCTCGGTGGCGGTGGTGCGGATGGACCACATCATGGACTGGAGCTCGTCGTGCGATCCCCTACCGTAGGCTTTGAGCTTCTTCTTGAAGGTCCTGGTCTTGAGGCCTCTCAGGACCTCTGCGTTGGCGCGTTTGGCTTGACCATTGCTCCGGGGGTGTGCCACCGAAGCGTAGCAGATCTGCGTTCCAAGGTTAGCATAGTACGTTTTGAAGAGATTACTGGTGAACTACGAACCATTATCAGTGATGATGCAGTTGGGGACCCCAAAACGGCTCACAAGACCCTTAATGAACTTAACCGCGGAGCCAGCTGGAATGGAGCGAACGGCTTCCACCTCCGCCCACTTAGTGAACTTGTCGATGGTGACGTAGAGGTATCGATAGCCCCCAGGCGCCCGAGAGAACGGCCCTAGGATATCTAGCCCCTAGACTGCGAACGGCCACGAGAGTGGAATGGTCTTGAGGCCCCGAGCTGGCTGGTGGATTTTCTTGGCGTGGAATTGGCAGGCCTCGCAGGACCTCACCAGCTCAGCTGCATCATTGAGCGCCGTAGGCCAGTAGAATCTGCTACGGAATGCCTTGCCAACAAGGGTTCGTGACGACGAGTGGTTCCCACAGTCCCCGCCATGTATGTCGGCTAGCAGCTCCTTCCCCTGTTCCCTGGAGATGCAACACAGTGAGACATCATTTGGCCGCTTCCTATATAACTCACCGTCCTGGATGCAGTATGCCGTGGCTTGCCGGGCCACACGCTCTGCGTCCTCCTCATTCTCTGGAAACGTCCCTTACATCAGGTATTCCTTGAATTCCTTGGTCCAGCACCCCTCCTAGGGCTTGAGCGCCAAGAGTAGACGCGCTCTACAAGTCGGGCCACAAGCCGGGGCTCCTGTGGTAGGTGGCTGCGGGAGCTCGTCCTAGGGCCGCGCTATCCTTAAAAGCGGTGGTGTTGCCGACAACTTGAAGAGCCGCTCCTCGAAGACGCCAGGCTCTTGGGGCTGTCGCTTGGATGGCCTTCTGGAGATGTCGTCGGCTTCCTTGTTGGTTCCTCGGGGCACGTGCTGCAACTCCAAGCCCAGAAACTGCTTCTCCATCTTGCGTACCTCCACGAGATATGCCTCCATGTGTTCGTCGTTCGGCTCGTACACCTTGTTGGAGAAGTTGACGAGGAGCTGTGAGTCACCCCTGATGGTGAGACGCTTCACCCCCAGTGCCGCTGCAGCCTTCAGGTCAGCCATGGGGCCCTCGTACTCTACAATGTTGTTGGAGACCTTCTTGCCCTGCTGGAAGCAGAGCTGCACAACATAGTCGAACTTGTCCCGATTGGGCGAGATGAGCACTGCTCCAGCCCCCGCGCCCTGGCGCACGAAGGCACCATCGAAATACATGACCCAGTCGTCAGGCACCTCACTTCCCAGCGAGAGAGACTGGTCCTCGCCTATTTCAAGCGCAGAGGCGTCCGTCCATTCTGCCACAAAATCGGCGAGCACGGCCCCCTTGATGACCCTGGTGGTGCTGAACTCCAACTGGAACGCCTGCAGCTCGATGTTCCACTCGGTTACCCTCCTAGCGGAGTTGGGGCTCTTGAGCACCCTCTCTAGTGGGTAGGCCGAGACGACCTTGATGGGGTGGACTTGAAAGTAGTGCCGCAGCTTTCATGAGGCCACCAGGAGCGCGAGTAAGAGCTTCCGAGGCATGGGGTACCGTGCTCCTGCATCCCGCAACACCGTGCTGACGAAGTATACTGGATGATCGATGAGGGTAGATGCGCTGATGAGGTTTGTGTCTTCCGGGGCATCCTGAGGTGGTGGAGCCCCCAATGCTTGATCGCTTGTCGGGGCCTTTACGGGTTCGGGAGTGTCGTCCTGCTGAGCTTGACCCTCTGCTGTTGCTACTGCGGCCCTTGTTGTGCCCTCCTGGTCTGGCGTCATCTTTGTTGGGGGCGTAGCTCGGCGCGATGTGCCCTTTGCTTGGTGTTCTTCCCGAACAGCCACTAGAGCCGCACTGGCGGAGTAGGGAGTGGCAGCAAGATAAAGCACTAAGGGCTCGAGAGGTCGTGGCGCCACCATCACCGGGGGGCTGCTCAGGTATCTCTTGAGGTCTTGAAATGCTCGGTCGGCTTCCGGGGTCCACTAGAATGGGCCCTTCTTCTTCATCAGCTTGAAGAAGGGTAGGGCGCGCTCTCCCAGCTTGGAAATAAAGCGTCCCAATGCAGTCACCCGTCCAGCAAGCTTCTGCATTTCCTTGAGGGTTTGCGGTGGACTCATGTCTTCAATGGCCTTGACCTTCTCTGGGTTGGCCTTGATCCCCTGGTGGGACACAAGGAAGCCCTGCATCTTGCCAGAAGGGACACCAAACACGCACTTCTCCGGGTTGAGCCGCAAGTCCACCTGGCGGAGGCTTTTAAAGGATTCCTCCAGGTCTTGGATCAAGGTCCTCGCCTCCCGAGACTTCACCACGATGTCGTCGACGTAGGCTTCAGCATTCCTCCCGAGCTGCCGACCCAAGGCTACGTGCATGAGCCGCTGGAAGGTTGCGCCTGCGTTGCATAGTCCGAAAGGCATGCAAGTGTAGCAATACACCCTGCATGGGGTCAGGAAGGCTGTCTTCTCCACATCTTCTACCGCCATCTTGATCTGGTGATATCCTGAGAATGCGTCCAGGAAGCATAGCAAGTCGCATTCTGCAGTGGAGTCCACGATCTGGTAGATACGTGGAAGGGGAACGGATCTTAGGGTAGGCCTTGTTGAGGTTGGTGAAGTCGATGCACATCCGCTCCTTCCCGCCTTTATTGGGGACAACGACGGGGTTTGCCAGCCACTCGGGGTACCGAACCTCGGGAATGACACCCGCAGCCCCCAACTTGCGGGTCTCTTGGACGATGAAAGCTTGCTTCTCCATGGACTGTCGCGTCGCCTTCTGGTTTACGGGGCATACGTTGGGGCACACCTTCAGGTGGTGCTCTATCACCCCTCTTTGGACCCCTACCAGCAGATCGGGCTCCCAAGTGAACACTTCCTTGTTTGCGCCCAAGAACTTCACCAGCGCCTCCTCCTGACCAGGCTCGAGGTTGGCGCCTGTCGATGTTCTGGGAACGGGGGTCCCCAGACTTGCCTTCTTGCGGCCCATGCCGTGGCTTTGCTAGCAGGCCTGTACGACCCATCTTCATCAACAAGGCATTCAAGACCCTCGCGAGGGGCCATGCCTCACAAGGCAGACGATGCAAGACCTCCTCAGGAGCGGCCTCACCAGGCAGGCTCACGAGGGGCGGAGAGATCAAGGTATGGCAAACCTCGCGAGGTTCCCGTGACGTGAGCCGTGACGATCGAGACCAGGCGGACGCCAGCGCGCGCAGCATCCTTATTTCCTCTTTGGTGCTAAGAGGGCAAGCACAGGCATGGAGTACCGAGGCATCAAGCAAAGGTTTCCATATCGGTGCAACGAGACCAAGACCAGCATGACGGCAAGATGGAGGTCACCACCAGAGCCTTTTGTAGGAGAAGACCACTTTTGTCACGATAAGCTGTACTAGCTGTCCCCTTTTAAATTGGCCGTTGTTGGCTCCCTTCTCGCTCAATATTTGGGGAGAGGACCAGGGCCTCTATAAATAGGATTAGCCACCACAGTAGAGGGGGGGGGGGGGAACGAGGGAGACCTCATCTTAGACTAGAACTAGTTCATCCCCACAATCACATCCACCAAGCACAAGAACACCTCTCCTCAGGAGGCTGTTCTTCCCCCTGTACTGTTCATCCTCAGCCTGAGAGGCAATCCACCACCACCACACTGGAGTAGGGTATTACACCACAATGGTGGCCCGAACAAGTATAAATCTTGTGTCCTTTGTGTTGCGAGTTCGTCGAGTTAGTTCGTAAGATCTTAGCTGAGTTAGGACGTGGATCGGCAGGGGGGAAATCTTCGTGCGCACCCCAGTGTTCGAACCTTAAGGGTTTTGCCGGAACCTGTGATCTGCCATTTGGTGCGTCAGGTAGGGGTGCGCCGAAGCTTCCCTTCCGTCGCTCCACGTCACGTCGCTTCATCGTCTCCATGGCTAACGCACGCCGCGCCCGTGCCGAGCATCGGGCTGCCCTCGCCACTCGCGTTGCTCAGACGGCCCCTGTCGGCGGGCCACCCCATCGCTCTCCCTCGCATGCCACCAACGCCGCCACTGGCCCGGGCCGGAACGAGTAGCAAGCATCCTCGCTGCACCCCCCGGTGCGACAGGACGGCCGCACAGCCACCCCATCACTGACTCCCGCTAGTTTATCGTCTCACGCTCGTCGCAGTCTCACAGACGCACGGGCCGCATTCCTCATGGCGCACAAGCTCCTGCATTACCGCCTAGTCGAAGACTTCTACGAGAACTGGCTTGACCGTATCGCCGAGCTTGTCCGCGCCGCAGGCGGCTCCCCTGCATTGTCCCTCTCTCTGCCTCGCCCTCCGCCAGCCACGGGCGACGCAGCTCACGAAGCACCTCCACCACCTCTGCACCAAGATGGCACCCTAGCGCCAAGGTGTGCGGCTCCACGCCATGAACCACTGCGTCCAACACCCGCGCGTGAAGAAAGAAGTTGTCAAGAAGTCCCTCGACCGCAAGAGAACGCTCCACCACCGCGCCAGGATCGTTTGCTGCCGCAAGGCCCCGCGCCGCTTGCTGTAGCGGTGCGCGGGCGCCAAGGCCAAGTTCCACCTCCAAGGTGGGCCCCGGTGACCACGGCCGGTTGCCGTGCCTTCACCCCCGAGCTGCGTAGTGTGGCCCGGCCGGGCAAGTTCAAGCCAGGTCTGCCTCCTTGCTATGACGGCACCCCCGACCCCGTGGAGTTCCTGCAGCTCTACAAGCAGAGCATCGAGGCGGCAAACGGCGACGAGAAAGTCATGGCGAACTGGTTTCCCATGGCCCTCAAGGATGGCGCCCGCTCCTGGCTCCTAAACCTGCCTCTAGGCTGGATCTCCTCCTGGGAAGAGATGCACGACCGCTTCATTGCCAACTTCTAGGGCACTCGTGACCGCCCCTAGCCGTGGGTGACCTACGTGGCATCAAGCAACAACCAGGAGAGACCCTCCAGAAGTACATCCAGCGCTTCAACAACGTTCACCTCAAGATCCCCAAGGTGACGGACGAAGCCATCATCTCCGCGTTGTCTACTGGCGTCCGTGACGTCAAGATGAAGGAGGAGCTCGCCATGCATGAGGAGCTGTGCACCCTGGAGTTGTTCAACCTGGCGACCAAGTGCGCGAGAACTGAGGAGGGGTGCCTCTCCCTCCTCGAGCACCCGGCTACTGACCCGGAGGAGAAGAAAGCCAAGGCCAAGGACGTGAAGCGCAAGGGAGCAGCCATGCTCGCGGCGGAACTAGACACCAAGCGTGACAGAGACCAGCCCGAGTCATCCAAGAGCAGCCGACCGTTCTTCGCCTTCCATAACCTCCATACCCACAACACCAGCGACTGTCAAGAGCTCAGAGCCATTCGAGAAGGACGCTCGGTCGACGCCCCGAGCACAGCGACCGGGGCTATGACCGAGGAAGAGGACGTGGTGGCGGACGTTGGGACGATCGTGGCCCGCGCTAGGAGTGGCGCGACCGGCCTCGTGAGGACCGCTGGCAGGATCAGCCTCGCGAGGGCGCCTGGAGGGACCAGCCTCGTGAGGATCATCCTAAAGGCAATGCTAGTCTTCCTCCACTGCCGCCACCACCTATAAGGAATGACGACCACCATCAAGACGAGGGGGCTGGGGGCTTCTAGGAGTCGCGCGCTATCTCCTACATCTTGGGCGGAGCTCAAGCCCCAGCCTCGCAGCGTATCGTCAAACAGTTTGCTCGCGAAGTGAATGCAGTCCTCCCCAAGCTCGAGGCCACACGCCCTCTCAGATTGTCCAAGTGCCGCATCATGTTCAGTTCGGTAGATCAGCTCAAGTGTGTAGCTACGGCAGGAGTCCTCCCAATGCTTTGTTCACTAGTCATCGGTAACATGCAAGTTACCAAGACCCTCATAAACGGCGGCGCAGGGCTCAATGTCATGTCCGTCGACACGTTTGACAACCTCCAAGTGCCATATGACCAGCTTCGGCCTACCAAGCCTTTCTCAGGAGTGACCGATGGCTCTACTACCCCGATCGGGCAGGTCCGCGTCCCCGTTATCTTCGGAGAATGCAACAACTACCGCACCAAACTCATTGACTTCAACGTCACCTACATCCGCCTGCCATACAACGCCATCCTCGGGTATCCGGCCCTGGATAAGTTCATGGCGGTGACCCATCATGGCTACAATGTCCTCAAGATGCCGGGAAGCGGCGGAATCATCACAGTCCCATGCGAGGAAAGAGACGTGGTGTGCTACCTCGAGCGTGCCTTCCAAGTTGCAGCAATCGATGACCACGACAGCCAGGGAGAGCGACCTCCTGAGGCCACCCCAAAGAAGAAGAAGCAGTTGCGCCACGCAGGGCCTCAAGCAAGCGGCGCCTCATCAGAATCAGCGCCCGCGCCTGGGGCGCCTCCCTCCATCGCATAGGAAAGCGCGCCCAGCGCCCCTCTCGGGCAGGGCTCGGGTGCTCTTTTTTTGGAGGGCCTCAGATTTGCCAACATCACGAGGGAGGCGCTTGGGCACCACTTGGAGGCGTGCTGCGCGGCATGTTTCTCTTAGGAGAACACAGGGAAAGGAGTGCCCACTGTTCAGGAGTTCATCACCAAGACCGCTAAGGAACTAAAAGACGCAAGGGCCAAGCGCGGCGGCCGCCGCTCACCAGGCGCAGCTCCCCATCCAGGCAAGGATGGCGGGCCGCACGTCTGCATCGACGTCCCAGGACTCAACCGGGCCGCCTCTCAGGAGCTTTTCTGGCCTTCGCGCGTGGGACGCTGTGAGGGCCCACCTCACAGCTACGTTCGCATGCCTTTTGGCCTGCCGACTGCGGCGACCACCTATCAATGCAACCCGCGGAGCATCCTGGTGGCTCGGGAGGCCAGGCACCATGCTGTGCTGACGGAGATGAAGATGGTCCTCAAGGAACCCCCTGGACCCCCGGAGCCTCCCGAGGCTTAGGGCCCAGGTGGCTCATGAGGAGTATCCCCTTCGCCGCATACCTTCAGCTGGCCCAACTCTCCTTCATAAACAGAACCAGGTGACATTTCCCAAGTTCATTCAGCTGGGAGCGCCCCCAGGGCTGCATCATTCCCAGGCCGCGTGGGTCCGTCCCTGCGGCATGTATCCCTTTTTACGTCTTTAGCTTTCCTTGTTGGGGGCACCCCTCGGGCTGCAGCATCCCCAAGCTGCTCGGGCCTGACCTAGTGGCATGCATCTTCCCTGCATTTACCTGAGCTAGGTTGCCTTTCATGCATACTCTATCTATGACTATCACTTGCTTGATTGTCGCCCACCATGGGAGCCGCGTGCCACCGTCTTTCTTCAGGATCCTACGTGTGAGTAAGTAAAGCAAGGCGTCTATGCTCGGGCCCGTCCCTGCAGCATCGATAAATCCAGCGGTGGAGCTCTGTCTGGCGGGCCAGCCCTGTTCACGTCACCTCCTAGGGCCGTTGGTGCTTATCTTTCTCACGCGATAACCTCAGGAGATTCGTTCGGCGCATGTTGTCGAACCACCTCACAGGACCAACACAGCGAAAAAGAACCAAGACCACGCGCAACCCGCCTTGAGGTAGGGCCTCGTGAGTCCCGCGCTGGCTCACGAGTGCCCGGACACACCTCGTCTAGCCCTGCCGTCCAAGCCACGCGTCAGGGCAGGGCTGTACACGCCCCGGGGGCTCTCGGCAGTAGGGAGTCCCCTCTCACGCACCAGAAGCGAATCAACAATCACCACAGTGACCGGTGCCCTTCCTCGCGCTAAGTTACAGGAACTTCCTGAGGGCCACAGCAGGCGGTACCATAGACTCTCCCTCTTCACTCATGCGATTCGCTTGCACGTTAAAAGGGGGGCTCCTGAGCATCGCGCCTCAGGACCTCTTACTGGCTCCACAGCCCTCACCCCTGGCCTTGACCATGGCACGAGACCTGGCATACCAGCGGCGGCTGAGCTCACTCGAGGGCCAGGACCTGAGGACACAGAGCACCAAGAAGCACATGGAGGGGAGGGGGAGACCCGCACGGGCCTGACCAAGCTACACTACAGTGGCCGACGTACGAGTTCGGAACGACTCGAGGAGCCGACCCCGGACAGCCAAGATAAGTTCTCGCTCTGGATCCACCAGTCGCTACGGCACAAGACCCTCCTCACTCCCTTCGCTGCCCTGCTGTGGCAACGTTCTCTTCCTTTCCCATCCTAAGTCAGCTGCTTGCGCGCTAAAGGGGACCTCTTGGGCATCGTGCCTCAGGGGCTCTTACTGGACCTCAGGCCACTCACCTCCTGGCCTTGACCACGGCATGCGACCTGGCATACCAGCGACGGCTGGAGCCTGCCTGGGGACTGGGACCTGTCAGCGTAGAGCGCCAAGCTGCCTTAGGATTAGAAAGGGGAGGCCGAGCCTCGGCAAGATATGCGCACACAAATCTTCATAATGAGGGCTATGTTGACAAAAGGCATTACAGACGCTTTACATGCCCCCACGGGGTTCATTTCTTGATTCCTCACAGGGAACAAAAGGGAAGGAATTACTAGGAGTTCTATCTACATGCACCAGATGTCGCCGACACCATCATCAACAGTGGGCCACGTGAGGTCGGCGCAAACCCCATCCAGATCAGTGGCAACGGCGGCTGGATGCCGCAGCCCTGCTCCGGGCTCGGCGGGAGCTCGGGGGCACGTAGCTGTCATCGCTCGTCTCCGGAGACTCCCCGAGCTCAGGAGAGTTGCTGGACTTCCAGAAGTCGCTGCAGTCGCTGGCGAAGCTGCAGGCGAGGCCTGCGGCGGGCCCAGTGGCCGCCGCATCGTCGTCCTGGCGACCTCCTTCAGGGCAGCACTCTAGGCGGCGGCCTTCCTCGTCGAAGACCTTGAAGAACAGCACGGAGGCGCCATCGTACTCGAAGTGGATCGCGAGGGCGCCACCCGCGCGGCAGACTCGCGCAATCTCGCCCTAGCCTCGGGTCATGAAGATCTGCTCGGAGGCAATGGCTCTAATCTCCGCTACAGTCGCTGGGGCGTCGTAGTCGGCATGTTGCAGCCAAAGCTCGCGAAGGCCCCTCGGCGGCATCTCGGCAGCGAAGAACCGTGGGAGGCGAATCCAGGCGCTCGGGGCATCGCCGCCCACAGCACGAACTCGCGCGAGGAGTGCGCAGCCTGGACCCCTGGGGCAATGGCGTGCACCTCCGCGGCACGACGACCACGGCCCTGGCGCGGGCGCCGCTGCTCACCGCTCCTCCCTCCGGAATCGTTGACATGAGCATTTAAGGGCAGCGGGTACCCAGGAGGTGGCCTCTAATACCAAGGCCGTGACACCACCGGCCTCACGACCATCTCGTGGCGATGAGACCTCCTCTTCTTCGGCCGGAGCAGCTCGGGCTCGTTGAGGGGAGCCTTGCCCTTCTGTGCGGCCGATAACCTCTGGATCGGTGCCAAGTCTGCACAAGCAAGGAGTGGAGCTAGGAAGGAGAATAAGCAGGAGAGGTAGAGGAAAGATGGGCGACGGGGGTTCCGCCCCCCTCCCATTTGTACTAGGAGAAGGCCAACCAGCACCCCCCATGATCATAGGTAATGATGGTTTTCCTTGCATGAGGTAGGGACTTGTCAAGTTGGGCAGTTGCCGAGGCAACGTGGGAAAGTGGAGACGCCCACGTCCAATCAACCGCCATGTGTCGACCAAGGCCGCAGGCTATTGGGGCCCGCGGCACTTCGCACTTGACCTTTGGCTTTGCCTCGAAGCCAAGATCGAGAGCACCTTGGGCCCGGGGGCTGCTGTCGGTGTTCTGGGAACGGGGGTCCCCAGACTTGCCTGCCTGTGGCCCACGGCGTGGCTTTGCTAGTAGGCCTGTACGGCCCATCTTCATTAACAAGACATTCAAGACCCTCGCGAGGGGCCAAGCCTCACGAGGCGGATGACGCAAGCCCTCCTCAGGAGCGGCCTCGCCAGGCAGGCTCGCGAGGGGCGGAGAGATAAAGGCACAACCAACCTCATGAGGTTCCCATGACATGAGTCGTGACGATCGAGACCAGGCGGGCGCCAGCATGCGCAGCATCCTTGTTTCCTCTTTGGTGCTAAGGGGGCAAGCGTAGGCGCGGAGTACCAAGGCATCAAGCAATGGTTTCCATATCGGTGCAACGAGACCAAGACCAGCAGGACGGCAAGACGGAGGTCACCATGGAGCCCAAGGCGGTGTCACCACCAGAGCCTTTTGCAGGCGAAGACCAATTTTGTAAAGATAAGCTGTACTAGCTGTTGGCCATTGTTGGCTCCCTTCCCGCCCAATATTTGGGGAGAGGACCAGGGCCTCTATAAATAGGATTAGCCACCACAGTAGAGGGGGGGGGAACGAGGGCGACCTCATCTTAGACTAGAACTAGTTCATCCCCACAATCACATCCACCAAGCACAAGAACACCTCTCCTCAGGAGGCTGTTCTTCCCCCTGTACTGTTCATCCTCAGCCCGAGAGGCAATCCACCACCACCACACTGGAGTAGGGTATTACACCACAACGATGGCCCGAACCAGTATAAATCTTGTGTCCTTTGTGTTACGAGTTCGTCGAGTTAGTACGTAAGATCTTAGCTGAGTTAGGACGTGGATCGGTAGGGGGGAAATCTTCGCGCGCACCCCAGTGTTCGAACCTTAAGGGTTTTGCCGAAACACGTGATCCAACGGCGCCTATGGTGAAGGTTGCCCCCGAGGACCCGTCCTCTTTGACTGGCACTTGCAAGGTTTCTGCCTTGTCCTGAGTGAAAAACCGCGTCTTCTTGGTTGGTACGGCTCCGTTGGCCTTGGAAATATCTGCGTAGGTGGGCTGCGCTGTCGCGGCGGTCTTGAGGGCGAGCTTGAGCGTCATCAAGGCTTCCTTGGTGTCCCCAACTATTGTGAGGACACTCTTGGTCCCAGGCATCTTCGTGAGGTTGTAGGCCGGATGGGTCGCTGCCATGAACTGAGCCAGGGCCGTGTTCCCGAGGATGGTGTTGTACGGGAGGCCGAAGTGGGTGATGTCAAAGTCGATGAGTTTGGTGCGGTAGTTGTCTGTAAGTGCATCTAGTGCCCCTTAGTGATTTAGGTGTATTGAAGACTTATAGGTTAAGGGACTAATGCGTTTGTGAGTGTACACATGTTTATAAGTCTATGAGAAGTTTGATATTTATAGAGAAAGTCGACCCCTAAAAATGAAGTTCTTTGACTGAAGACTTTGGATCTCTGAAGACTTTGAAAGTGAAGAAATTGGTGTGACCTTGAAGACGTGGTATTCATTCGAGGAACATGAAACGTGAAGACTTTTGTTTTCGTAGTTTCATTTTCTCTTTCTTGAGTCATAGGAAACACCGTTCTGTTAAAGGGGGTCGAGGAAATACTAAGGAAAAATTTCCATGTGATGCTCAACTCAAAATCCTACACCTACCAATCCCTTCGAGTGAAGCCATCGGAAATCTCATACAGTTCAGTCATATTCTTCAGTGACAGAGACGAAGTTCTTTGGTCTCTGAGGAATTTGTTCTGACTCAGGAGTTTGGAATTCGCCAGTGCGGATTGCCTACACACTAAGGAACATGATTGCCCTGAGGATTTTGCTACTCAAAATTCCGACCGTTGCTGTGCTATGCGCCAGCTGTCCCAAAATATCTATCCACCTAACGTCATATCATTGAAGGGCATTTATGTCTTATCATGTCGGGCTGCTCCCTCGGCTATAAATAGCCGCTCCCCTACAACCAATAGCTAGTTGGCTGCTCCGAGAGAAACTGACACTTGTCATTTGAGAGCAACCCATCCTCCGAGGACTTTGAGCGAAAATCATCAAGTGAGGAAAAACCCAAACCCAAACACCTACAAACCCCAAGTGATTGAGCAGCACTGAAGAGATTGATCCCACGTGGATCCGACACTTGTTACCTTTCAAGACTATGCTTCTTCCAGACAGTTAGGCATCATGGTCTAGAGCACCCAAGAGGAATTGTGGATCGCCGAGTGACCAAGTTTGTGAAGGTTCAGAAGTCACTTGAAGACTTACCACGAGTGATTGGATGAGGTCTGTGTGACCTTAGTTCAAGGAGAATACAGTGAGGACTTGGTGTCCTGAGCTGCGTGTTCAGGACTGGGTGTCCGGGACTGTGTGTCCTCGAGTTTAAATACTCAGCCGCTCCAACCAGACGTACAACTGAGACAACAGTTGGAACTGGTCTACCAAATCATTGTCTTCACCAAGCTTACTGATTCTATTCCCTCAACTCTTTCATTTCCTCATAACTGTGTTGTGTGTTTGTCCATATCTGTGTTTGAAGACTTTGACTGAAGACTTTCTCATTTTCCTTAGTTCAATTTCTTCAGCCTGGTTGTCTTCATCCTGTGTTACCCTGTGCTTACGCTTCCTGTACTCTGTGTCTGTCTTCATATCATCATGATGACTATGCTTGTATTCTGTTATGTTTACTTTTGAGTACTTATTCCGCTGCTAGTAGCTCTCTACTAAGGAATTTCCTCACTGGCAAATTCCTCAGTGAAGAATTTCATAAAAAAATGCTTATTCACCCCCTCTGGTCGATATAACGCACTTTCAATTGGTATCAGAGCAAGGTACTCCCTTGTTCTGTGTGGTTTTGGTTTAACCGCCTGGAGTTTTAGTTATGTCGACCGCATGTATGAAGAAAGTGACATGCCCCATCTTTGACGGTCATGAGTATCCCAAGTGGAAGGCCATGATGAAGAAGGGCCTCATGGCGATGAACAACGAGCTGTGGACCGTCACTAAGATTGGTCTGACCGATCTGTGCAAGATGGCGGAAGCATATGACATTCCCATGTACACTCTTCTCAACCTCATGGCGAAGGACGTCATCTACTCTTGTCTGTCTCAAAATCAGTTCAGGAATATCATGCATCTCGATCATGCGAAGCTTATCTGGGACGTCTCTCTAAGGTCTATGAAGGTCATCGAACCTGTCATGATCCTTGGTTTGAGGACTTCAAGGAATCTCTCAAAGCGATGACATTCAAACCAGAACCATCATCTTCTACATCATGCCTTATGGCAAAAGATGCTAAGGTAACTGAATGCTACCTATACGAGTCTAGTGATGATGAATCTGGTGATGAATTTGGACCCAGCTATGTCAAACTTGCTTCCCTTGCCACTAAACAACAAAGAGCTTTGGAAAAAGTTCACTACATGCTAAATAAGAGCGATGATATGTTGGGTGAAGAAATGGATTAGTCAAAAGCTTTGGCTGAAAGTCTTTAGAGACTTGATACTAAGTATGACACTCTTCAAGTTCATCATAACACTCTCTTATCTGATCATGAGAATCTTTCTTATGAATTTCTTGAAAGAAAGCAAGACCTTGAGATGCTAAGAGTGAGTTATGAAGATCTTCAAAAGGAGCGCGATTCATTACTTGCTCAACAAATCAGCGCTTCTCAGGAAGAATTTGTTCCTCCTTGTTTGAAATGCATTGAACGTGAATCTGCTAATTCTTCACCTGAATGTTCAAATGCTGCTAATGTTTCAAATTCTTCACATGCCTCTGCTATCACTAATTCCTCATCCGAGGACACTTCTAGTATCACTGATGATGCAAGGCTGAAGGAATTGTACATGACATGCATGTACAAAAGCCTCAAAGGGCATCAGACTCTTTGTGATGTGCTTAAAAAGCAGATCCTCAACAAGAACCCTAGGAAAGAGGGTATTGCCTTTGAGAGGAAACTCAATGATGATGGTACATATTGGAAGCCTGAGCAGTACCCCAAAACTACATGGGTTGCTGCAAAGGGACCTCCAGTTGATCCATCTAACTTATCTGGATTTGCATGTGAATCTCCTTGTTCTGATGATGAGTCATTTGAATCCAACTATAAACTGTTCAAAAATCAGAATGGTGAAGTATTTGCTAGATATGTTGGCACTAACTGCAGGAACGGTCCTCCTATGAAGAAAATCTGGGCTCCCAAAAGATGCCTTGAAAATCTTCAGGTGAATGTCATCATGACGCCACCTATGAAGAATAGGAACCCCAGATCAAATTCTTCATATGCACCAAATTCTTCATATGGATCCAAGTCCTCATACGGACCAAACTCCTCACATGGATCATATTCCTCAAAAGGATCAAAGTCCTCATATGAACATCATCATGCTAATCCATCTGTTTCGCATGGAAGATCTAAGGATTATGGATATGTGCATTATTCTTCAAATCATTATGTCCATAAGTCCTCGAAGAATTTCTCTACATACTCTTATGCTTACTCTAACCCCTCTTATGTGAAACAAAATGGACTGGCATCTATGCCACCTTTCTCTTATGTCACAAAATGATGAACTCTTTGCCAACCCTTTAGATGTGGGTGGTGAAGAAAAAGAACTAATCTCTTCTGTAGGGTCAGGTCTCAAGACGTACGTAATCGTCTGAAGAATTTGCTAGAGACCTGAGTATGCCTGGAAGGACGCAGGCTAATCATCAAGAACTGAACTTTCATTTCTCACGTCCTCATACTGCTTCTTCTGTTCTTTTGCTTGATGAAATTGATCTGATGAATAGATGTCATATTCTTCACTGATGAAGTATATGAGTTTGTAAGCTGCACTAATTCATCTGCAGGATGATCAACCCAAAGCCACTGAGTGGGTCCTCGATAGTGGATGTACAAATCACATGACTGGTGATAAGAATCTATTAATGGATGCTCCATTATCTCCGTCGCATCTGAAGCATATCATCTTTGCTGACAAAGGCAAAAGTCAGGTATTGGGTCTAGGTAAGGTTGCGATCACAAAGGATCGACACATGGACAAAGTCATGCTTGTTGAGTCCTTAGGATACAGCCTTATGTCTGTCTCAATGCTTTGTGATCTTGATATGGTTGTTGTCTTTGGCAAGTACCGTTGTGTTGTGGTTATGGAAGCTAACAATTCCAAAGTCTTCGAAGGCTTTAGGAGAGGAGACCTGTATATTGTTGATTTCTCTACAGGACCACAACCAGCTGTGTGCCTACTTGCAAAAGCTTCAGAAGGCTGGCTCTGGCATCGACGACTTGGTCATGCAGGCATGAGGAATTTGCACACGCTTGTGAAGAAGAAACATGTCATCGGCATCGGGAATGTCAAATTCCTCAAGGATCACCCATGCGGAGCTTGTGAAGCTGGAAAGATGACAAAGGCCAAGCATCCAGCAAAGACTATCATGACCACTACTCGTCCATTTGAATTGCTTCACATGGATCTCTTCGGTCCTAACCATTATTCTGCTGTTTCAAATGATGCATCTCAATATGGCTTTGTTATTGTTGATGATTACTCTCGATACACATGGGTACACATTGTTACTTACAAACATGAAGTGCAGGAAGTCTTCAAACGATTTTCCTCGAGGGCTTCAACCAACTTTGGTGTGAAGATCAAGCACATCAGAAGTGAAAATGGAACGGAGTTCAAGAATTCTGGTCTAGATGACTATCTTGATGAACTTGGTATTACTCATGAGTTATCTGCTCCTTACACTCCTCAGCAGAATGGCGTCGTGGAGTGCAAGAACAGGACTCTTACTGAGATGGCTTGCACTATGCTTGATGAATACAAAATGCCTCGTCGGTTCTGGATTGAGGCAATTGATACTGCGTGCCACATCATCAACAGAGTATATCTTCACAAATTCTTCAAGAAGACTACCTATGAACTCCTCATTGATAAGAAACCCAATGTAAGTTGTTTCAAAGTCTTCGGTGCTAAATGTTGGATTAGAGATCCTCATCACAACTCAATATTTGCACCAAAAGCACATGAAGGTTTTATGGTTGGTTACGGAAAGGACTCGCACACCTACAGAGTCTTCAACAACGTTATTCACAAGGTTGTTGAAACTGTAGATGTGCGGTTCGATGAAACTAATGGCTCGCAAAGAGAGCACCTACCTACTGTGATAGATGAACCAGCACCTGAGGAAACTATCAAGTTCAAGGCTCTATCAAGTTCAAGGATACTAAGGATGTCATTCCTACTGAAGAATCTGCTGAAGAATTCATTCCAGAACAAGAAGAACGTCGAGCTAATGCACCTGAAGAAAATACTAAAGAAAATGGTGCTGAAGATAATTCTGATCAAATTCCTCAACGACAACCAGCTCATCCTCGCATTGCAAAAGAAGTTCAAGTTGAAAAGATCATCAATGACATCGAAGCGACAGGTCCTCTCACACGCTCAAAAGCTTCACATTTATCTAACTTTTGTGGGCACTATGCTTTTGTCTCTATCACAGAGCCCACTAAGGTAGATGAAGCATTTCTAGAGCCTGAATGGATTCAGGCCATGCAAGAAGAACTACATAAGTTCGAGCTTAACAATGTCTGGGAACTGGTCAAACGTACAGATCCTCGCAAGCATAATATCATTGGCACAAAGTGGATCTACCGCAACAAGCAAGATGAAAATGTCCTTGTGGTAAGGAATAAGGCACGACTCATAGCTGAAGGCTACACACAGGTTGAAGGAATTGACTTCGATGAAACTTTTGCACCTGTTGCTAGACTTGAGGCTATTCGCATATTACTTGCTTATGCTAACCATCATGATATCACTTTATATCAAATGGATGTGAAAAGTGCATTCCTTAATGGTAAGCTTGAGGAAGAAGTATATGTTGCTCAACCCCCAGGTTTTGAAGATCCAAAGAATCCTGACAAAGTCTTCAGACTCAACAAGGCCCTCTATGGCCTCAAGCAGGCCCCACGGGCGTGGTATGATACCTTGAAGGAATTCTTCATGAAGAAAGGCTTCAAACCCGGTTTACTCGACCCTACTCTTTTCACTAAATCTTATGATGGTGAATTGTTTGTGTGCCAAATATATGTTGATGATATTATCTTTGGCTGTACTGACCAACGTTATAGTGATGAATTTGCCTATATGATGAGTGAAGAATATCAAATGTCTATGATGGGAGAGTTGAAATTCTTCTTAGGTCTTGAAATTCATCAACAACGCAATAGCGTATTCATATCTCAGGAGAAATACCTCAAGGATGTACTAAGGATATTCGGCATGCAAGATTGCAAAGGCGTCAAAATTCCTATGCACACAAATGGCCATCTGTGCACTGATGAAAATGGTATCGACTTCGATCATAAGGTATACCGCTCCATGATTGGTTCTTTATTGTACTTATGTGCATCTAGGACAGATATAATGCTTAGTGTTTGCATGTGTGCCCGATTTCAAGCTACACCGAAGGAATCACACCATAAGGCTGTGAAGCATATTCTTCGATATCTAGCTCACACACCAACACTTGGATTATGGTACCCCAAGGGCTCGACTTTTGATCTCATTGGATATTCTGACTCTGACTATGCTGGTGATCGTGTGGACCGAAAGTCAACATCTGGTACATGTCATTTCCTCGGACGATTTTTGGTCTATTGGTCCTCGAAGAAACAGAACTGCGTATCACTATCTACTACTGAAGCTGAGTACATTGCCGCTGGTTCTTGCTGTGCTCAATTGCTATGGATGAAGCAAACTCTCAAGGACTATGGCATCAACATGAAGATTGTGCCTCTCTTCTGTGACAATGAGAGTACCATCAAGATTGCTCACAACCGAGTTCAGCACTCGAAGACTAAGCACATTCAGATTGGCCATCATTTTCTTCGTGATCATGTGTTGAAGGGCGACATTTCTATTGAGCATGTGAAGACTGAAGAACAGCTAGCCGATATCTTCACAAAGCCCTTGGATGAGAAGAGATTTAGCAAGTTGCAGTGTGAGCTAAATATCCTAGAATCTTCGAATGTTCTTTGAAAAGGACACTCATCCTAACACTTATGCAAAATTGATGACTTAGATGTGCAACACATGAAGAAACATTTTTCTTCAATCAATGAAGAATAACACTCTAGGTGTGAAGAAATTAACGAAGAATTTGATTCTCAGAACCCTACGATAATTGTACGCGGTGTCTGAAATCATCATTCTTATACGGTGGGTCACGCCACCACCAAAAGTTGAAATTCCTCAGTTGTTCATATTCTTCAACTTTGCGTTGTCTTCACTGTTTCTGTCGTTTTTCTTCATTGGCTATATATATATATATATATATGAGTTTATGTCCTCTACAACATTCACTTATTGCTAATTCTTCAAGTTGTTTTTTTTGCTAAGTGAATGTGATCGGACCCTTTCCCCCTCTATGCTATACTCAACCCAATATGTTCACAAATTCTTCATGTGCGTTCTATTTGAAACTCGTTCAAAATCTTCACTGTGTCCTTGTCAGCTAAAGAAATTGCGAACGGAACTTTAAAACCTATCTTATCTAAATTTTCGGCTTTGCCGCTCAAACCGTTCCGCATCCCACGATACACTTATCCTTTCACCCACGATTGCACACGATCTCCACCTCTTAGTATGTGGGTGACACATGTCAAGCGAATGAGAAGGGTCAGGGGCACGTTCATCCAATTTCTTCTGGCGAACAATTATTCACCGTGGCTATAAATACCCCTCTTCCCCTTCCTCACTTCTTTTACTCCGCTTGACCTCTCTCCAGCTCGATCTTCTCAAACCCTAGCGGCGCCGCTACTTCATCGTCGCCGGTAAGGAAGAGCTTCACTTCCTCGACCTCGTCGCCGCCGTACTCGCCCCGGCCGCGGAAATCTTCATTCCGCCGCCGCCGTAGCCGCCTTCCTCCGCCAAGTTAGGGCGTGGAAGATCTACGCAGACGAACATCACTTCTCCACCTCACTGTTCGTCGTGTTCTTCATCCAGGATAATTAAAAGTTACTATTACTGCCCTCGTTGATTCGAATGATTATCTACAAAATCTTCAAAGGTGTTTTTCTTCATATCTTCACACACTAAAACACCTCACATATCATCTGTTCTTGATTCGTTTCTCTAGGCTATGTTTTTCTTCAAGATTCCTCAAATGTGTGGATTCTTGATCTACACATCTGTGGAACCTAAGAAAAAGAATGCATAGTGAAATTCTTCAGGACTCACCTGGTCAAATTCCTCAAACTTGTTCTTTTTACAAAACCTTCTGAGAACGCATATGAACTCTCCAAATTCCTTGCAACTATACTCTGTTCACAGGTACTCATGTCAGCTGCTGAATCACTAGGTTCTCATCAACTTAACTCATTTGCAGCGTTCCTCGAAGAAAAGTTGCATACTTCTTCAGAGAATTCAATTGTTCAAATTTCTCAACTGAAGAAGATGGCTGGCGGTAAGAAGCCACATAAAGGAGGAAAGCGGGCTGAGGTCAATACAACATTTGAGATCCCTGAGGAAGACAAAAATCAGCGCAAGGTGCGCATTCAGAAGATAGAGAGGAGATGGGCAAGAGAGTGGAGGGAGTACAGGTATGTTACTCCCAAATACATGAAGAAATTCACACTCAATCCTCCATGCCCAAGACCTCCATTGGCACCTGGCCAAGTAGCTGATCCCACCAGCCTCAAGCGCGGTGAGGACTATCCTGATGAATGGGCCAAGCGCCAAGCCAAGTTGGCTAAGCAAGCCAGAGAAGCAGTGAGGAAATTCAATGAAGACTCTGCTACTGCTGCTGCTACCACTGAGGCCTCTGCTGTCAAGCCGAAGAAGGCTATGTCAAAGAAGCCTGCGCGTAAGCCAAGTGCTTCACCAACAGTGCCCTCAAGTCCAAGTTCCTCAAAAATGCTCTCACGGCCAGAATCCTCAAAGCCCTCACGGCCAATTCCTCATGCTGCTCCTGCTCCTTCAAAATCGTCAGCTCCTCCAAAGTCCTCGGCTGCTGCGATAAAGTCCTCTACACCTATGCATCTCGCCACGTGTCAAAGGACCACATGCGTCTCAATTGCCTTAGGAGCTTCAGCTAGTTCCTCAGCGGCACCAAATTCCTCAACGGGACCCTCTCTACTAAAGACAAAAGCTATTGCTGGACGAGGTCCTCGCCCTAGTCCTCAGAAGAAACAAGTTGCTTTCCAAGTGCCCTCTGAAGATGATGAGGCTGATGATGAAGAACTGGCAGAATTCATCAGAGACAGGAAAGTCAAGGCCGCTAGAGCCAAGGGCACAAGTGTGCCTCTACTTTTGGATCCAAGGTTGATCCTTGAGTACATTGACTTATGGCACAAGGACCCAAATACTCCCATGTCTGATTTCAAGCTGACACCTGGCCAAAGTCATATGTTGACTCATTTCATACAGGAAGAAAATTGGAAGTTTGAGAAGGCCAGGAAGATCAAGAAAGCGCTGTACAAAAAGGAACGCTACCTGAAGAAAAATGTTGTCTCTATGACAATCGAAGAACTCGTCAATATACAGTCTGAGATCAAGAAACTCAGTGATGAATTTGATTCATACCATGCTGATTGGCTTGGAGCCAAGGTTCGTTTTGTAAGACTTGTTGATAACTTCACTTCCAATGTTGTTCCCGAACGCAACAGGAAATTCCTCGAGCTGAAGCATTTGCTCAGCCGACTTAAGAACATGCCAGCACCGCTGATGAAAATCAGGCCGTTGAAGAAAATGTGAGTTCCATAGCTGATGACTGCATTCCAGCCGCTGAAGAAATTGCCAGGGCATCCTCTAGTGGTGCGCCTGAACAAACTGAAGAAATCACAACAACTGCATCAGTTGTGCCTGAAGAAAATCAACCAGATTCCTCTGCTCCTCCTGCGCCAACACCAACTTCGATCCTTCCATCTGCATCAGATGTGAAGAAGACCAATGCTGTAGAGCGTGCAGCAGTGAAGAAAAGGAAAGCATTAGCTACTTCAGATTCTTCAGCTCCTAAGAAGATGAATCCTTTGACCAGTTCATTTGCTAATCCCATTGATGCTGTTCCGATCTCAACCATGCCATCAAAGGACCTTGTTCCTTTTGGTGAAGAATATGAAATCCCTAGCGGATCTGATAAAGAAAATCATTCTGCTGCTTCGTCAAAACAGATTGATGAAGTAATTGAAGTGGATACGACCCCTTCAACACCTGTTATCTCCTCGCCTATGCCTCAGTTCACAACTGAAGAGGCTGGCGTTGAAGAAATGGAAGATGATGATGTGGACGTTGGCTGCTCCACACCAGTGATGAGTGATGAATTCTAGGAAAGTCAGCATCCAAACTCTCCAATGGTCACACTGTTGCAGCAAATACCTCAGTCCCCTGCACAAATTATTCAAATGGGCTCTGAAGAAAGTCACCCCACTTCATCTGTACGTGAAGAAATTCCAGCCACTAGTGATGAAGAAACTGCTGCCGCTGAACATCTAAAGACACAGACTGCCACTGAAGAGGAACCAGAAATTCCTCAGCCTGAAGAACCTGAGATTGCGATTCCTGAGGTCGTGATGCAACTCACTAACACTCCTATGCCCAAGCCAAAGGATCCATTCTCACGCAAGCAAAAGTTCAAGGCTAATGATTTCTTCGGCGAGCACGTATTCTTCGAAGACTACAACCCATATGATTCTGCTCGTATAAGGAAGAGGCGTTTCTGGACTACTAGTCGAGCAAATTTCTATTCCTCAGTGCTGTTCAACAAAGACAAAATCTTCTACTATGAGCACATTCCTCACGTGGATATGGAATCTCTGCCGTGTTTCGTGCCAGTCCTCGGTGTTCTTCACGACGCTGGACTGTTAAACTTTTGCTCTGACATCTGTGATTGGAATGAAGAACTGATTCTTCAATTTTATGCGACGCTGCACATCACAGGAAATTCTGAACATATGAATTCATGGGTGTTGGACTGGATGTCTGAGAACACTCACTACACAGCACCAGCCTCTGAATTGCTTCATGCCTTACCATTCAGTCCTCCCCTTGAAGAAGCTTGTTGCATCTACAGTGAACCTGAGCTTACAATTCACTACATGCAAGTTCCGATGAAACCTTTGAGCCCCACGAACCAAATTCCTCATGAAGGAATTACTTTATGTGCCCAGAACTGTCTATCATATTCTTACGAGGACAATGAGTCCTATCAAAGGCCATGACTCATCTGATGAGGAAATTGTTGGCATCATGAAGAATCTGGTATTCAACATCGTTCATGGCATTCCTATCAATTATCACGATTTCTTCATGAGGACTCTGGCAAATGTTGCACTGTCTCCGTTTGAGCTAAAGCCTTATGCACCTTGGATTATGAGATTCCTCAGGACAAGGTCTTCACTCAACTACAAAGCTGATTTTCAGAATCACCTCAGCTACTTGCCCCCAATTGAAGTCCTCAAGCGGACCTATTCCTTAGTTAATGAAAAGGGTAAGGCACCAGCTATTATAGATGAAGGCATTCATCCATTGGATGGACAGTTTCGCAAAGTTGCCTCTTATTCCACCAATGATGACTCTGCCACACATGACTCTGGCAATGCACCCAAGTCTACTCCTCTAGCCACTGCTCCTCGTGTGATGACTGATCATGAGCTTCTGCTTAGTCATCACCAGAAGGTGGATTGAAATCATAAATGGGTTAAGCGTTAGTTTGGTTCATTTCTTCACAACATGACTGCTACACACAATGAAGTGAAGAAAAACCATTATGTAACGCCCCAGATATAACTTTCCCAATTTGTACTCCAACTCTTGCCATTTCCGGCGTTAAGTTATATTTATTTCTCGGGTTCGGGTCTTTGTCTCCGTGTGTTGTTTTATTGTCATGCATCTCATATCATGTCATCATGTGCATTGCATTTGCATATGTGTTCATCTCATGCATTCGAGCTTTTTCCCCGTTGTTCGTTTTGCATTCCGGCGCTTCGTTCTCCTCCGGTGGTCATTTCTAGCTTTCTTTCGTGTGTGGGGATTAAACATTTCCGGATTGGACCGAGACTTGCCAAGCGGCCTTGGTTTACTACCGGTAGACCGCCTGTCAAGTTTCGTATCAATTGGACTTCGTTTGATGCTCCAACGGTTAACCGAGAGACCGAAAAGGCCTCATGTGTAATGCAGCCCAACACCCCTCCAATTTGGCCCAAAACCCACCAAACTCTGCTCCATCACCTAGAGCGTTCGATCACGATCGCGTGGCCGAACACCGCACCTCATTTAGACTCTCCTAGCTCCACTTATGCCTATAAATACACCCCTCCATTTTCGGATCTCCCCTCTCCCCGAAACCCTAAAAATCCCCTCGCGCCGGCCGGACATTGTCCGACCCGGCCGGACACACCGCCGCCGCCAATCCCGCCTCGCCACGTGGCTGTACCGTCACCGCCGCTGCCCTGGCCCGGGAGGCCCGGATCGGGCCCCCGCGAGCCCGAAGCCACCGCCGCCCAGCGCCGCGCCTCCTCCGCCCTCGTCCTCATGCCGATGGCCGGCGCCACCGCGCCGCCTCTCCGGCCGCCCGAGCCGCGCCGCCTCTCCGCCGCCTGGAGCCGCCGGCGTTCCTCGCCACCGCCACCGCAGGCCACCACCGCCGCCGCCGCGGGCCACCGCCGCCGCCGCCCGCGCCTCCTCTCGCCGGATCCGACCCGGTCCCGGCTTCTCCCCTCCATCTCCGGCCACCCCACCATCGCCGGTCGACGAACCTCGGGAGATGCGCCGGTGAACACTGCCGATCTGGATCTGAGATATTTTGGATCGGTTGACTTTCTCCTCCCGAAACCCTAATTTTTATGCAAACTTTGACCGGCTATATCTCCTCATCCGTAGCTCCGATTTGGACATATAGCATATCAAAATATTCGTCTCGACGAGTACATCATTTCATTCCATTGCATCATTTTCATTTGAGTTCATCTTGACGCCCGAAATGCTGTTAGAAGGAGGCTTCGTGACTTAATTGTCAGATCTGCTAGTTCATCTTAGACTTTTGTCATTTTTGCCATGATTATTGTGTGCATGATATGCCTGTGAGTCCTTCATATGTTTTGTTAAGCATCTTGTTATCTTTCCAAAGGTGCAACCCATGCATTTTTAGGATGTGTGTGGTGACTTGTGCAAGCTTGCAAAGAGAGGCACCCGGTAAATCTGTTTTCAGGGACTTAGTGGTTTTCACTAAGTTTGGGATTATTTAGTTCACGATGCCATATGTTCATGCTATTTCCTAGTGATCTGTGCCTCTTTTGAGGATGATCAGTAAAGGAGTTTTGTTAATCTTGTTATGCTCTATCCATGCATGTCTTTGTTTGCAATTATGGAGCACCCTAGCTTGACTCAATCGAGCTCTACTTTTGCTTCGTTGTGAATCTGGGCAGATCGTCAACTTGTTTGCGATTTTGCCGGAGTTATTGTGGTTGACCCGTGCAGGCTATGCCATTGTTCTTGCCATGTATAGCTAGAATTTTGTGCCTTATTAATGTATGTATGCTTGCCTTGCCATGACTTGCACCATAGTGAGTGCATCGAGCTCGTTTACATGCCTTCGTGAGTTATATTTCAGCATGTCTCAGTTTTCACCAAGTCTGAAAACTAATTGTGTTTTAGCTATGTTCATGTGCTTGTTAGTATATTTTGTGATCCCTTTTGGCCCCAGGTCACTTAGGGTCTTTTGTTAATCTTGTTGAGTAGCTCCATGACATGTTCTTCTTTGTCGTAATCAGGTCCTATATCATGTTGTTTTGTTGCTCTGAAGAGGGCTTCATGATCTGAAATTTCAGACAAGTGTTAATTTCACTAAGTCTGAAATCTGTTTTGCATTTGCATTTTTGCCATGCTTGTTTGAACCTCTTAATGGATGAATTGGCCGTAGCTCAGTGCTAGTCTTTTGTTAAGCATCTTGAATGCTTCCCTGCCATGTATTTTGTTGCCATGTTTGAGTGCTGTAGCATGTTCATTTCGTTGCATTTAGAGGCCTACTTGCTGTAAATCGCAGACCAGTGTCATATTTAAAACGCTTGCCATTTCCAAACCGTAACTCCGATTCCGATGATCTTTATATCATTTTCAAGCGATTTCATCCCATATTTCCAGTGGCACACTTGGTTTTCCATGTTGAGGCCAAGTTCATGCATTTCCTGCCATATCTTGCATTTTGCATCCCGCATCGCATCCCGCATAGCATCTCATCATTGCATCTTATTGTCTGAGTTTGCACGTTGTTGATTGTGTCCTTGTTGCTTGTTTGTCTTGTTTGGGTAGAGCCGGGAGACGAGTTCTCTAACGAGGAGCCCATTGAGTTTGTTTTTGAGGATCCAGTCAACTCTGACAGCTTTGCAGGCAAGATGATCATACCCTCGAAATCACTACTATCTTTGATATGCTAGTTTGCTCGCTCTTGCTATGCCAATGCTACGATGACTACCTTTTGCTTGTCAGCCTCCCAATTGCCATGTCAAACCTCTAACCCACCATTGTCCTAGCAAACCATTGATTGGCTATGTTACCGCTTTGCTCAGCCCCTCTTATAGCGTTGCTAGTTGCAGGTGAAGATTGGAACATTTATTTACTTGTTGGGATATCATTATATTGCTATGTTATCTTAATGCATCTATATACTTGGTAAAGGGTGGAAGGCTCGGCCTCTCGCCTAGTGTTTTGTTCCACTCTTGCCGCCCTAGTTTCCGTCATATCGGTGTTATGTTCCCGGATTTTTGCGTTCCTTACGCGGTTGGGTTATAATGGGAACCCCTTGATAGTTCGCCTTGATTAAAGCTTTTCCAGCAATGCCCAACCTTGGTTTTACCATTTGCCACCTAGCCTCGTTTTCCCTTGGGTTTCCGGAGCCCGAGGGTCATCTTATTTAAACCCCCCGGGCCAGTGCTCCTCTGAGTGTTGGTCCAAACTGTCAGCCGCCGGTGGCTACCAGGTGCAACTCTGGGCTGGCCTACCGGAAGTTTGGACAATCTGAGTGTGCCCTGAGAAAGAGATATGTGCAGCTCCTATCGGGATTTGCCGGCACATTCGGTCGGTGTTGCTGGTCTAGTTTTAACCTGTCGAAATGTCTTGTTGTACCGGGATACCGAGTCTGATCGGAACGTCTCGGGTGGAGGTCTATTCCTTCGTTGACCTTGAGAGCTTGTCATGGGCTAAGTTGGGACTCTCCTGCAGGGATTGAACTTTTGAAAGCCATGCCCGCGGTTATGGGCAGATGGGAATTTGTTAATGTCCGGTTGTAGATAACTTAAACCTTAATTTAATTAAAATGAATCAACCGTGTGTGCTACCGTGATGGCCCCTTCTCGGCAGAGTCCGAGAACTGGATGCGGTGTTGGAGTAATGCTTGCGCAGGTTGTTCCTTTAGATTCTCGCTCGCGCTTTGCCTCCTCTTCTCGCTCTCTTTTGCGTATAAGTTAGCCACCATATATGCTAGTCGCTTGCTGCAGCTCCACATATATTTGCCTTACCCTTCCTATAAGCTTAAATAGTCTTGATCGCGAGGGTGCGAGATTGCTGAGTCCTTGTGGCTCACAGATACTATAACTCCAGATGCAGGTCCAGGTGATTCCGCTCCAGGTGACGCATACGAGCTCAAGTGGGAGTTCGACGAGGACTCTCAGCGTTACTATGTCTCTTTTCCTGATGATCAGTAGTTGTGCCCAGTTGGGGTTTGATCGGGACAGTGTCGCATGTTGGGTTTTCTTCTATTTTGGCGCCGTAGTCGGGCCATGAGTGTTTGGATGATGTATGTTATTTATGTACTTTGATGTGACGTGGCGAGTGTAAGCCAACTATGTATCTCCCCTTTTATTCTATATATTACATGGGATGTTGTGATGATTGCCTAACTTGCGACATTGCTTTCAATGCGGTTATGTCTCTAAGTCGTGCCTCGACACGTGGGAGCTATAGCCGCATCGAGGGTGTTACACATTACTACCTCCATGAAGTCTTCGGTCGCACCTGGGCAATACTGTCACATCTGTATGGTGAAGAAGATGTGAAGAAAATGAGTCTCAAAGAAGATTTTTACTGGTTTGCAACTCCACCGAAGAAATTCAAGAAGGTCAAGGTTCCTTCCTTGGTGGCCAGCTCATATTCTACATCGCGCGACACTGATGAGAATGAAGACTTGGACGACACTGTGGCAGGCCCTACTACGATAAATGAACCCAACAACGCTGGCGCTCCTTCATCAACTTGATATTCTTCAGGGGCGTTAGTCCTCATATTCGATCCTTTTGGTCATTTGATGACAAAGGGGGAGAATTTTGAGTTAGTCTTCAAGCGGTTCTTTCTATATGGGCGTTTCTTTTTAAGTTACAACTCTCGTTCTTCTGAGACTTTATTGGGTCGAGTTGTAAACTTAAACCCGATGGTGCTCTGATACTTTTGATATGTTTTTCTGCATGCTTATTCCTCATGTATCTAATGCACGCATGCTGAATTACATCAGTCACCATATTTCATCATGCATTTCAAATTCTTCACTGTTATATGTCAAATTCTTGTATGAATTACAAGATATAGGGGGAGATCTCCTTGATTGAACTCTTCAAGTGTGCATTGCTTCAAAAGCAAATTCCTCACTATGCACATCTTCACGGGGAGTTCTTCTATATCTTGCAATCAAATTCCTCAATATCAGTACTTACACTTCATATGTTTATCCCCGTTAAAAACTTAACCTATATTGTCATCAATCACCAAAAAGGGGGAGATTGTTTCTGCGACACTTGATTGGTTTCTGCCTTGTCCTGAGTGAAAAAATGCGCCTTCTTGGTTGGTGCGGCTCCCTTGGCCTTGGAAGTATCCGCGTAGGTGGGCTACGCTGTCGCGGCGGTCTTGAGGTTGAGCTTGAGCATCATTAAGGCTTCCTTGGTGTCCCCAACTACTGTGAGGACACTCTTGGTCCAAGGCATCTTCATGAGGGGTTAGGCCGGATGGGTCGCCGCAATGAACTGAGCCAGGGCCGGGTACCCGAGGATGGTGTTGTACGGGAGGCCGATGTGGGCGATATCAAAGTCGATGAGCTCGGTGCGGCCGTTGTCTGTAAGTGCATCTAGTGCCCCTTAGTGATTTAGGTGTATTGAAGACTTATAGGTTAAGGGACTAATGCGTTTGTGAGTGTACACAGGTTTATAAGTCTATGAGAAGTTTGATATTTATAGAGAAAGTCGACCCATAAAAATGAAGTTCTTCGACTGAAGACTTTGGATCTCTGAAGACTTTCTGAAGACTTTGAAAGTGAAGAAATTGGTGTGACCTTGAAGACTTGGTATTCATTCGAGGAACATGAAGCGTGAAGACTTTTGTTTTCGTAGTTTCATTTTCTCTTTCTTGAGTCATAGGAAACACCGTACTGTTAAAGGGGGTCGAGGAAATACTAAGGGAAAATTTCCATGTGATGCTCAACTCAAAATCCTACACCTACCAATCCCTACAAGTGAAGACATTGGAAATTTCATACAGTTCAGTCATATTCTTCAGTGACAAAGACGAATTTCTTCTGGTCTCCGAGGAATTTCTTCTGACTGAGGAGTTAGGAATTCGCGAGTGCGGGTTGCCTACACAGTGAGGAACATGATAGCCCTGAGGAGTTTGCTACTCAAAATTCTGACTGTTGCCGTGCTATGCGCTAGCTGTCCCAAAATATCCATCCACCTAACGGTCATATCATTGAAGGGCATTTATGTCTTATCATGTCGGGCTGCTCCCTAGGCTATAAATAGCCGCCCCCTAGAACCACTAGCTGGTTGGATGCTCCAAGAGAAAATGACACTTGTCATTTGAGAGCAACCCATCCTCCGAGGACTTTGAGAGAAAATCATCAAGTGAGGAAAAACTCAAACCCAAACACCTACAAACCCCAAGTGATTGAGCATCACTGAAGAGATTGATCCTGCATGGATCCGACGCTTGTTACCTTTGAAGACTGTGCTTCTTCTAGAAGGTTAGGCGTCATGGTCTAGAGCATCCAAGAGGAATTGTGGATCGCCGAGTGACCAAGTTTGTGAAGGTTCGGAAGTCACCTGAAGCCTTGCCACGAGTGATTGGACGCGGTCTGTGTGACCTTAGTTCAAGGAGAATACGGTGAGGACTTGGTGTCCTGAGCTGCGTATTTAGGACTGGGTGTCCAGGACTATGTGTCCTTGAGTTTAAATACGCAGCCGCTCCAACCAGATGTACAACTGAGACAACAGTTGGAACTGGTCTACCAAATCATTGTCTTCACCAAGCTTACTGGTTCTATTCCCTCAACTCTTTCATTTCTTCATAACTGTGTTGTGTGTTTGTTCATATCTGCGTTTGAAGAATTTTACTTTGACTTTCTGATTTTCCTGAGTTCAATTTCTTCAGCCTGGTTGTCTTCATCCTGTGTTACCCTATGCTTACGCTTCCTGTACTCTGTGCCTGTCTACATTTCATCATGATGACTATGCTTGTATTCTGTTATGTTTACTTTTGAGTACTTATTCCGTTGCTAGTAGTTCTTCGCTAAGGAATTTCCTCACCGGCAAATTCCTCAGTGAAGAATTTCATAAACATCGCCTATTCACCCCCCTCTAGTCGATATAACACACTTTCATTGTCGCGCGTGCCGAAGGTCACGGGGAGGAGGATCTGCCCCAGGCAGCGGGCGGAGCCTCCACCAACCCCTGATAATGGCTTGCTAGGGCGGAGCCGCTCGAGCGCTACGTGAAGAAGGCTAAAGGCCTCGATGGAGAGCATGTTGAGGCCTGCGCCGCCGTCGACGAGCGTCTTGGTGATGGACACGTGGCAGCTGGTGGGCATGCAAAGCATTGGGAGCGCACCCGAGCCAACGGTGGAGGCCGGATGATCCCCTGAGTCGAAGGTGAGGTCGGCCTCGGGTGCGGCCCAGCCCGGCGGAGCCCCCGTGCGCTTGAAAGTGGCGCCGATCTGGCGAAAGAATGACTTGACGTGACGATCCGAGGGCGGCGCTTGCGAGCCGCCGAGGAGGGCTGCAACCGCGTGGTGCACCAGCGCTGCGTAGTGCGCAACGAAGAGGCTGCACAACTCCTCCCAGGACGCCACCATGGATCCGGGGAGGTTGAGAAGCCAGGCACGCGGTGCGCCAGTGAGGGCCATAGGAAGCCAGTTGGCCATGACCTTGTCGTTGCCCCGGCCCTAAGGACGGCCTCCTCATACGCTAGTAGGAAAGCCGACAGGTCCGCCACACCGTCGTAGCGCGGCGGCATCTCCGGCTTGAACTTGGGTGGCCACTGCACCTTCCGCAGGGCAGGAGCAAGGGCTTGGAGCCCCCATGCATCACTGTGGGCACCCGCAGATCCAGCCGGAAGGGCGGCCCTAGACATGGAGAATGGGCGTGAAGATGGTGGAGCGCGAATCATCGGAAGGAAAGCTCTGGTGTACCCCTATCTTGCGCGCCAAATGTCGGATTTCGGGTTCCGGCAAAACCCTTAAGGTTCGAACACTGGGGTGCGCGCGAAGATCTCTCCCTCACCAAGCACACCCTCAAGCACTTCGCGATCTCTAAGGCTAGCCCGACAAACTCTAGACACAAAATACACAAGATTTATACTAGTTTGGGCCACCGTTGTTGTGTAATACCCTACTCCAGTGTTGTGCGGTGGATTGCCTCTTGGGCTGATGATGAACAATACAAATGGAAGAGCAGCCTCCTGAGGTGAGGTGTTCTTGTGTTTGGTTGGTGTGTGGATCTAGATCTCTATCTGCTTGCCCCCTATGGTGGTGGCTAATCCTATTTATAGAGGCCCTGGTCCTCTCCCCAAACATTGAGCGAGAAGGGAGCCAACAACGGCCAATTTGAAAGCGACAACTAGTACAAGTTATCCTGACAAAAGCAGTCTTCACCTGCCAAAGGCTCTGCTGGTGACGCTGTCTTGGGCTCCACGGTGACCTCCGTCCTGTCATCCCACTGGTCTTGGTCTCGTTGCACCAATATGGAAACCTTTACTTGACGCCTCGGTACTCTTCGTCTGCGCTTGCTCCCTTAGCACCAAAGAGGAAACAAGGACACTGTGAGCGCTCGTGCCCGCCTGGTCTCGATCGTCATGGCTCATGTCATTGTAACCTTGCGAGGTTTGCCTGGCCTTGATCTCTCCACCCCTCACGAGCTAGCCTGTTGAGGCCGCTCCTGAGGAGGTCTTGTGTCGTCCGCCTCGGGAGGCTTGGCCCCCCGCGGGGGTCTTGAATGCTTGTTGGTGAAGATGGGTCGTACGGGCCCACTCGCTGCGCCATGCTGTGGGCCGCAGGCAGGCAAGTCTGGGGACCCCCATTCCCAGAACGCCAACATCTACCACGAGATCAGGCTGACGTCTGTTACGGGATGCGCCTGGATCACATGGGCCCACAGGTCAGTCACTCGGAAGTGAAGCCATAAAAGGCGCTATTGCCGATGCGTGGTACTGCGCCCCCGATTTGCTCCTTTCCTCTCTGCTTCTCCGCCTCGCCTCCTCTACCGCTCCGCCCCTCTGCCCACTCATCTCAAGCTCTGCATCAATTGCGAAGGATAAGACTGCAGCCCTAGAGCGCGCTAAGAAAGCAACAGCCAAGGGCAAGAAGGCGGCTAAGGGGTCGACGTCGTGGTCCGGTCTACTACCTGGTTGGATCCAGGGGGACTGGATCTGCTCCACTATCGTGGACGAAGATTTGGAAAACCTTACTGCCGACGGCCTGATTGCGCATGGATCCTGGAGGTTGCCAGAGGGGGAGACCGAACGAGAGCCGCATGAGGGTGAGTGCGTTCTCCTCACCACCCACGTCGACCGAGGATTCTCTTTGCCTCCCCACCCATTCTTTCGTGGTTTTTTGAACTTCTTCGATGCCCAGATCCACCATTTCCCTCCAAACACCATCTCTTATCTTGCTGCGTTCATTTTGATGTGTGAAAACTTCTTGGGGTGCCACCCACACTGGGGGCTGTTTAAGCATATCTTCACTTGTGGATCTCAAACGGTGAAGAAAGTCAACCCGACTGATGAGAAGACGCATGTGATCTAGATGTGTGTGCGCGTGTGTGTGTGTGTGTGGGGGGGGTTAGGGATACATACGAGGGGTAGGAGCACTTTTCCTCCCATGACCTTTCCCGAGTCGGTTAGGGGGTGGTAGTCGACTTGGTTCTACTGCAAGGATATTCCGACTCCTGGTCGATCGACTAGACTCCCTCCTTTTTCTCTGGAGAGAATTCACACCCCTCGTTCTTTGACTGTATCTGCCAAGGAGAAAGGTGAGGTAGCTGTCTTGATCGACGCGGTCGTTGCACTGCAAGGAGGAGTGACTGGTATGGATCTGTTGGAGGTGTTCCTTAGTTGACGCATCCAACCCCTCCAAGCCCGTGACCACCCAATGTGGATGTTTTCGGGCCTAGAAGACACTGCTCGAGTCCACCCGGAGGAGATCGCCGAGGAGACGGTTGCTTAGTGGTTGCGGAGCATCACTGGCAACAAGGACAACCCTCGCGGGGCCAGGGGAATCTTGCCATTCAATTCCAATAACGCCCCAGGAGAGGTCAGGCTCGATTTGCCGAGTGGTTATGTCTTGTATCCTCCAATATGCAATTATTCTTGAATCCGACTGATGTCTGCGGCTTGTGACTTGCATGTTTTCACGAAGATGTATTCCATGCCGAACGGAGTGCAGCATCTTGGGGAAGGAGTAGAGAGTGAAGGCGGGAGTGCTGATATTGACTATGCGGATTACAGCAAAGACTCTGACAGCAGCGAGGAAGTCGATTCACCGCCATGCTCTGAGTGACGCTCCAACCACTCCCAAGACCTCGCGGGTGGCCATGGCAAGGCTGCTGATACGTCTCCGTCGTATCTATAATTTTTGATTGTTCCATGCCAATATTATTACACTTTCATATACTTTTGGCAACTTTTTATACTATTTTTGGGACTAACATATTGATCCAGTGCCTAGTGCCAGTTCCTGTTTGTTGCATGTTTTTTCTTTCATAGAATATCCATATCAAACAGAGTCCAAACGGGATAAAAACTGACGGAGATTTTTTTGGAATATATATGATTTTTGGGAAGAAAAATCCACGCGAGACGGTGCCCGTGGTTGCCACAAGGCAGGGGGCGCGCTTGCCCCCTGGGCGCGCCCCTGACCCTCATGGGCCACCCATAAGGCGGTTGGTGCCCTTCTTTCGCCGCAAAAAGCTAGTATCCGGATAGAGATCGTGTTAAAATTTCAGCCCAATCGGAGTTACGGATCTCTGGGAATATAAGAAACGGTGAAAGCGAAGAATCTGAGAACGCAGAAACAGAGAGAGACAGAGAGACAGATCCAATCTCGGAGGGGCTCTCGCCCCTCCCGTGCCATGGAGTCTAGGGACCAGAGGGAAAACCCTTCTCCCATCTAGGGAGGAGGTCAAGGTAGAAGAAGAATAAGGAGGGGGGCTCTCCCCCCCTCGCTTCCGATGGCACCGGAGTGCCACCGGGGGCCATCATCATCACCGTGATCTACACCAACACCTCCGCCATCTTCACCAACATCTCCATCACCTTTCCCCTCTATCTACAGTGGTCCACTCTCCCGCAACCCGCTGTAACCTCTACTTGAACATGGTGCTTTATGCTTCATATTATTATCCAATGATGTGTTGCCATCCTATGATGTCTAAGTAGATTTTCGTTGTCCTATCGGTGGTTGATGAATTGCTATGATTGATTTAATTTTCTTGTGGTTATGTTGCTGTCCTTTGGTGCCCATCATATGATTGCACGCGTGGATCACACCTTAGGGTTAGTTGTATGTTAATAGGACTATGTATTGGAGGGCAAGAGTGACAGAAGCTTCAACCTAGCATAGAAATTGATGCATACGGGATTGAAGGGGGACCAATATATCTTAATGCTATGGTTGGGTTTTACCTTAATGAACATTAGTAGTTGCGGATGCTTGCAAATAGTTCCAATCATAAGTGCATAGAATTCCAAGTCAGGGATGACATGCTAGCAGTGGCCTCTCCCACATAATACTTGCTATCGGTCTAGTAAAGTAGTCGATTGCTGAGGGGAAATTTCGCAACTCCTACCACCACTTTTCCACACTCGCTATATTTACTTTATTGTTTCTTTATCTAAACAGCCCCTACTTTTTATTTACGTACTCTTTATTATCTTGCAAACCTGTCCAACAACACCTACAAAGTACTTCTAGTTTCATACTTGTTCTAGGTAAAGCAAACGTCAAGCGTGCGTAGAGTTGTATCGGTTGTCGATAGAACTTGAGGGAATATTTGTTCTACCTTTAGCTCCTCGTTGGGTTCGACACACTTACTTATCGAAAATTGTTGCGATCCCCTATACTTGTGGGTTATCATGACCTTTTTCTGACGCCGTTGCCGGGGAGTCATAGCGTGGGGTGAATATTCTCCTGTGTGCTTGTTTGCTTTATCAATAAGTAATTTTTATTTGCTGTTCTTAGTTGTTTTCTATCTTTAGTTATGGGTAGGAAACACAAAATACCAAAAAAATTAGTTGTACCTACTAAACCAATGGTTGAAGAACCACTCAAAATCTATCACACTGCTGAAGCCTATGACTCGGATTATCTCCGATCCCTATGTGCTCGTGCTGAAACCCCAAGTAGCTTAGTTGAGGGCAAATCTTTAGATGAGCATGCTTGTTATGTGCGACACCGTATATCTGAAAAAGGGTAACTTTTACTAGGTCAAATTCATCGTTTGCAATGCTATGCTTGGAATTTATGTGAAATATATGATTTCACTTGTTGTTCTGAAAACCCTGAGAAACACCTTCCCTATCAATGTGAGTTTAGTGATAATGTAATGGTATCTTCGTATGCTAAGGGTGTTTATAGTTATTATGATGTTCAACAAGTTGTAGAATTTGTTGCTTTTAAGGGTGCTTATGAAATTGCTTCTTTTATTGAAAAGTATGATGCTACTCTTTATAAATCTGAAAATGTTGCCATACTTAAATATTGCTATCATAATTATGCTTCTAATGCCTATGTTGAACCATATATTTAGGACTACTCCGCTGTCCAAGAAGAGACTAATATTTTGCAGGAGTCTATGGAAGAAGAAATTGATGAAACTGTGAGCTCATTGGATGAAAAAGATGAGGAGGAGAGTGAAGAACAAAAGGAGGAAGAGAGGATTAGCTACCCGTGCCCACCTTCTAATGAGAGTAACTCTTTAACTCACATACATTGTTTAATTTCCCTTCGTGCTTACCAAAGGATGATTGCTATGATGATTGTTATGATCCCGTTGATTCTCTTGAAATAACCCTTTTTGATGATGCTTGCTATGCTTGTGGCCAAGATGCCAATATAAATTATTCCCATGTAGATGAACTTGCTATAGTTCCTTATGTTAAACATGAAATTGTTGCTATTGCACCCACACGTGATAGTCCTATTATCTTATTGAATTCCCCAAACTACACTATATCGGAGAAGTTTGCTCTTATTAAGGAATATATTGATGGGTTGCCTTTTACCATTGCACATGATGATTTTGATGAATATAATATGCATGTGCTTGCTGCTCCTACTTGCAATTATTATGAGAGAGGAACTATATCTCCACCTCTCTATGTTTTCAATATGATAAAATTGCAAGAAACTGTTTATACTATGCATTGGCCTTTACTTTGTTAGCATGCATTGTTCTTTTATGACATGCCGATGCATAGGAAGAGAGTTAGACTTCATCATTACATGATATATGTTACCTTGTGCTCACCACTAAATTACAAATCATTGTTAATTAAAATTGGCTTTGATATACCTTGGGATCCGGGTGGATCCATTACTTGAGCACTATATGCCTAGCTTAATGGCTTTAAAGAAAGCGCTACCAGGGGGACAACCTGGAAGTTTAGAGAGCCATTTATTTCTGTTGAGTGCTTTTATATAGTTTTAAAACAACAAAAATAAAGAGGGGAACCAAAAACTTTTTCAAAAAGGAAAGGGAAAGTGAGAAAGACAAGCATTGTTGAAGTAGGAGCTAGCCTTGAACTTTGTTCATGCTCATGGAAACTTTGTGAATCTTGATTACTGAAACTTTTCAGTAAAGATAATTATCCCCTTGTACAATTCCATTGTATTATAAAAAAATGTGCCAAGGTTTGCCTTTAGGATGTGTACATTTGCTGGATTGTTTGTACGGTGCAAGACAGAAACTTTGGCTGTAGTGCGCGATTTTACGTTTTTAGCTGGAACGCCAAATGGTTCTGATTATTTTTGCGCTGTTTTCCTATACAATTTATTTTTTCCAAATTTGGTAGAATTTTTCAAGTACCAGAAGTATGGTGAACATTCAGATTATTACAAACTATTCTGTTTTAGATAGATTCTGTTTTTATGCATATTTTGCTTGTTTTGATGAAACTATCAATTTATATTAGTGGATTAAGCCATGAAAAAGTTATACTACATTATACACAATGCAAAAACAAAATATGAATTGGTTTGCAACAGTACTTAGAGTAGTAATTTGCTTTATTATACTAACAGATCTTACCGAGTTTTCTGTTGAAGTTTTGTGTGGATGAAGTGTTCGATGATCGAGAAGGCCTCGATGTGAGAAGAAGGAAGAGAGGCAAGAGCTCAAGCTTGGGAATGCCCGAGGCACCCCAAGTAAATATTCAAGGAGACTCAAGCGTCTAAGCTTGGGGATGCCCCGAAAGGCATCCCCTCTTTCTTCAACAGTTTTGCGATAGTTTTGATTCCTTGCAATAGTTTTGCGATATAAAGATGATGATATTAGAGTCATGCTAGTGGGTAGTTGTGGATTGTAGAAATACTTGTGTTGAGGTTTGTGATTCCCGTGGCATGCACGGATGGTGAACCGTTATGTAACGAAGTTGGAGCATGAGGTATTTATTGACTGTCTTCCTTATGAGTGGCGGTCGGGGACGAGCGATGGTCTTCTCCTACCAATCTATCCCCCTAGGAGCATGCGCGTAGTACTTTGTTTCGATGACTAATAGATTTTTGTAATAAGTATGTGAGTTCTTTATGACTAATGTTGAGTCCGTGGATTATACGCACTCTCACTCTTCCATCATTGCTAGCCTCTCTAGTACCGCGCAACTTTCGCCGGTACCATAAACCCACCATATAGCTTCCTCAAAACAGCCACCATACCTACCTATCATGGCATTTCCATAGCCATTCCGAGATATATTTCCATGCAACTTTCATTATCATCATATACATGACTTGAGCATTCATTGTCATATTGCTTTGCATGATCGTAAGATAGCTAGCATGATGTTTTCATGGCTTGTCCGTTTTTTGATGTCATTGCTACACTAGATCATTGCACATCCCGGTACACCGCCGGAGGCATTCATATAGAGTCATATCCTTGCTCTAGATATCGAGTTGTAATATTGAGTTGTAAGTAAATAAAAGTGTGATGATCATCATTATTAGAACATTGTCCCATGTGAGGTTATCAAAATAAAAGTGGCCAAAGAAGCCCCAAAAAGATAGAGAGCGAGAGGCCAAAGAAGCCTACAAAAAAAGAAAAAAAGAAAAAAAAGAGAGAGAAAAAGAGAGAAGGGTCAATGTTACTATCCTTTTACCACACTTGTGCTTCAAAGTAGCACCATGTTCTTCATATAGAGAGTCTCTTGAGTTATCACTTTCATATAATAGTGGGAATTTTCATTATAGAACTTGGCTTGTATATTCCAACGATGGGCTTCCTCAAATGCCCTAGGTCTTCATGAGCAAGAAGGTTGGATGCACACCCACTTAGTTTCAGTTTGAGCTTTCATATACTTATAGCTCTAGTGCATCCGTTGCATGGCAATCCCTACTCACTCACATTGATATCTATTGATGGGCATCTCCATAGCCCGTTGATATGCCTAGTTGATGTGAGACTATCTTCTCCTTTTTGTCTTCTCCACAACCACCATTCTATTCCACATATAGTGCTATGTCCATGGCTCACGCTCATGTAGTGTGTGAAAGTTGAAAAGGTTTGAGAACGTCAAAAGTATGAAACAATTGCTTGGCTTGTCATCGGGGTTGTGCATGATGTGATTATTTTGTGTGGTGAACATGGAGCATAGCCAGACTATATGATTTTGTAGGGATAACTTTCTTTGGCCTTGTTATTTTGAAAAGACATAATTGCTTTATTAGTAGGCTTGAAGTATTATTGTTTTTATGTCAAATGATAGACTATTGCTTTGAATCACTCGTGTCTTAATATTCATGCCATAATTACACATATGATCAAGATTATGCTAGGTAGCATTCCACATCAAAAATTATCTTTTTTATCATTTACCTACTCGAGGATGAGCAGGAATTAAGCTTGGGGATGCTGATACGTCTCCATCGTATCTATAATTTTTTATTGTTCCAAGCCAATATTATTGAACTTTCATATACTTTTGGCAACTTTTTATACTATATTTGGGACTAACACATTAATCCAGTGCCCAGTGCCAGTTCCTATTTGTTGCATGTTTTTTTATTTCGTAGAATATCCATATCAAACGGAGTCCAAATGGGATAAAAACTAACGGAGATTTTGTTTGGAATATATATGATTTTTGGGAAGAAAAATCCATGCGAGACGGTACCTGAGGTGGCCACGAGGCAGGGGGCGCACCCCTGACCCTCGTGGGCCACCCGTAAGACGGTTGGTGCCCTTCTTTCACCACAGAAAGCTAATATCCGGATAGGGATCGTGTTAAAATTTCTGCCCAATCGGAGTTACGGATCTCCGGGAATGTAAGAAACGGTGAAAGGGAAGAATCTGAGAACGCAGAAACAGAGAGAGATAGAGAGACAGATCCAATTTCGGAGGGGCTCTCGCCCCTCCCGTTCCATGGAGGACATGGACCAGAGGGGAAAGCCTTCTCCCATCTAGGGAGGAGGTCAAGGAAGAAGAAGGAGGGGGTCTTTCTCCCCCTCGCTTCTGGTGGCACCAGAGTGCCACAGGGGGCCATCATCATCACCGCGATCTACACTAACACCTCCGCCATCTTCACCAACATCTCCATCACCTTCCCCCCTCTATCTAGAGCAGTCCACTCTCCCGCAACCCGATGTACCCTCTACTTGAACATGGTGCTTTATGTTTCATATTATTATCCAATGATGTGTTGCCATCGTATGGTGTCTGAGTAGATTTTCGTTGTCCTACCGGTGGTTGATGAATTGCTATGATTGATTTAATTTTCTTGTGGTTATGTTGCTGTACTTTGGTGCCCATCATATGATTGCGCACGTGCATCACACCCTAGGGTTAGTTGTATGTTAATAGGACTATGTATTGGAGGGAAAGAGTGACAGAAGCTTCAACCTAGCATAGAAATTGATGCTTACGGGATTGAAGGGGGACCCATATATCTTAATGCTATGGTTGGGTTTTTACCTTAATGAACATTAGTAGTTGCGAATGCTTCCTAATAGTTCCAATCATAAGTGCATAGAATTCCAAGTCAGGGATGACATGCTAGCAGTGGCGTCTCCCACATAATACTTGCTATCGGTCTAGTAAAGTAGTCAATTGCTTAGGGGCAATTTCGCAACTCCTACCACAATTTTTCCTCCCTCGCTATATTTACTTTATTGTTTCTTTATCTAAACAGCCCCAACTTTTTATTTACGTACTCTTTATTATCTTGCAAACCTATCCAACAACACCTACACAGTACTTCTAGTTTCATACTTATTCTAGGTAAAGCGAACGTCAAGCGTGCGTAGAGTTGTATCGGTGGTCGATAGAACTTGAGGGAATATTTGTTCTACCTTTAGCTCCTCATTGGGTTCGACACTCTTACTTATCGAAAACTGTTGCTATCCCCTATACTTGTGAGTTATCAGCTGCCATGTCAAGTGTGAAGATCCTGAAGCGCGTTAGCATGTCAACCCAGAGCCAACGGAGAAGGCCGCAAAGTAGGCCAAAGTCGCCCCTCTTAAGTCTCGGAAGGCCCTGCCCAGGATCAAGGTGACTGTGCTCGTTGCTTCGACGTAAGTGTTTCTTTTCCTCGTCTTTCATTGCCATTGCGGACTTCTTTTTTTATCTGACCGAGTGAGATTTTGGACTTCCAGGGCTGCTACTTCTGCAACGCTTCATGGATATCGACGAGGAGCGGGCTGACGTGGAGACAACGGATGTGGCCACCTCTAGAGCAGGTATGATATTGCAGATATGTTTATGCCATGTCAATTGTTTTGTGGGTCAACTGGAATCTTACCGTCGAGTGATTGTGGTGCCAACAGATATTATCAAACTTCCTGATGATGATGATGATGAGCCTTTGAGGAATGCCGAAGGGAGAGGTAGGAACTTGACCACCTCGCGGGGGCTGAGCAAGAGGGTGCCTTCCAGCCGGGCGTCTGGCCCATCGACTGAACCTGTTGTTCAAGAACTTGGTGACTCGACTCGGGCTAATGTTTCTTTTGTTGTCCCTTTGTCGACTGATCAGCCTTCTGTGCCAACTGTTCAAACTTCTGGTCCAACTGGGCAACCTCAGGCTTCGACCCCTCCAGCTATGTCATCGACTCCATCGTCAGCTCCGTTTGCTCTGCATCACGTCCCGGAGGACCAAACATTAGCTACCAAGGAAGCAATGATCCAGGCTGGTCTGATGATGGACCGACTAAAGGTGGTGTATGAGACCAACAAGGCCGCATATGACACCAACTCTGCTCTCCAGACCAATGTTCGAGTAAGTGTGATTGTAAGTTGATTTCCGATTGGTTTTGCTTCAGCTTGAATCTTGTTCTGCTAGGACATGCTACTTGAAAACTTCTGCTTTATTATTTGTAAGATGTCCGTGGATGAGTGTTTTTGGAACCTTTAACGTGCATCTATCTAAGGTCTGTGCCTTGCACCTATACACCCATTGGGTGTTTTCCTTTCTTGTGTAGTTCTTCCACTCGAGTCATATATGTCATGTTGAGTGGGTTCTTGGTCCAGTGGGGACACGCTGAGTGCACCCACTGGGTGTTGTCCCCGAGACCACCGTCGAGTGTTTGATTCGGAGGGGTCTTTTAAAATATGTCTGCTTGTAGCTGTCCACTCGGGCCATGCAGGTCATGCCGAGTGGGTAACTGATCCAGTGGGGGAACGCTGAGTGCACCCACTGGGTGTAGTCCCCGAGACCGCTGTCGACTGCAGGCAGTCGGCGGCGGTCTGAAATCAAATGATATTTTTTGCCTTCTTCCACTCGGGCTAGGCAGACCACACCGATTGGGAAATTGAACCAGTGGGGGCATGCTAAGTGCACCAAATGGGTGTAGTCCCCGAGACCGCTATCAAATGTTTGATTCGGCGGTGGTCTTAGAACTCTTTTGAACTTGCTTCTTCACTCGGAAGTAAAGGAACTTTCTAGTCGTCAACTGAGCTGTCTTTTTTGTTGATTGCAGAAATCTTGTGAGCTTGGTACTCAGTATGCTGCCCCGGAGAAGGAAAAGGTCCAACTCAAGCTTGACCTGGAGCTTTCTAGGAAGAATATGAAGATTGTGCAAGATGAGGTGGCAGCCATGGGATGTAATAACTTGCTGATTGTATGTTCTGGTATTTCTTCTTCATCATCCTTTGAACCGAGTGACTGACTCCACTCGAACAGATGTGCGTAGTGAAAACCGTCAACTCCAAGCTCAACTGAGGAATGTTATTTCTATAGAAAAAATGAAGTAGGCATTGGAGCAGAAGGACACTGATCTTGCGGGGGCGCAAAAGGTGGCGCATGAGAAGACTGAACTAGCTGAGAGAAAGCTAGCTTCAGTCGGCAAATTGGAGGAGGAGAATGCTAATCTGAAGGCTGCCATCGACGAGGTGAAGAAAGAAGCTGCACAACTGAAGGAGGAGAAGGTGGCCTTGGCTGGCAAGGTGGATGAGCTCACTCGGAAGAGGATGAATTGGAGGTCTACTTTGGTGGCCTCGCGAAGATGTTCACCATGCTCGAAGGTACTTTTCCTCATCCGACTGAACCAAAAAACTTCTTCACAATGTTGCCGCTAATTTATTTCTTTTCTCCTTGTGCAGAGTTCTGTCAGAATTTCGAGGAGGAAACCGGGTGAATCTGGACCCCATCAATTCTCCCATCAAAGATGAAGCTGCCATGAACGTGCTGCAACTGGAATCTCGCCTCGCCAGCATCTTGGACTATATTGCTTAGCTGAAGGTTGCACTATCGCGGATAGACAAAGAGATATGGCCAAAAGATGTGCTTCAAAATGACCTCAACTCTCTGGTGACTCGACTGAATGAAATCCCTGACTGAGTGCAAGCGTGGAAAAAGTCAGCACTCTAGTGCTGACGTGGCTCTATCACTCGTCTGTGTTCACTTCAAGGACGCCAAGGAAGAAAAGTTGAAAGCTCTTGAGGTGGCAAACACCAAGAAGCTTCAGTTTCAATCTTTCATGGAGACCTTGATTGACACAATCACTCGCATTGTAGATGACATTGACTTGGACACCTTCATCGAGCCAGCTAGCCCTCCTCCTGCCGAGTGAAAAACTTGATGATTTGAATTTATTTACCTCGGGATGCCGAGTGATTGTGTAATCGTTAAACTCCTTCAGGTCTAATGCCCGAGTATGTTTGCTTGCGGTTCTGAACCTTGGCAAATTTATCCGAACTTGATAGTTTATCCGAATGCTATTTTTCTCGTTTCCAACGTGCTTGGATTTTTTTTAACTTAGGCGAAGCTGGTTCGTGGCTAAGCCTCCGAGTGGGAGGACTACTTTCCACTCAGAGTATTTTTGAAACTTAGGTGAGTATGGGGTCCCAGCTAAGTCCCTGAGTGGGAGGATTGCTCTCCACTCGGAGTATTCTTGAAACTTAGGCGAGTACAGGGTCGCAGCTAAGCCCCCGAGTGGGAGGATTGCTCTCCACTCGGAGAAGTTTTTAACTTAGGCAATTACGGGGTCACACCTAAGCCCCCGAGTGGGACGATTGCTCTCCACTGGGAGAAGTTTTTAACTTAGGTGATTACGGGTCACAGCTAAGCCCCCGAGTGGGAGGATTGCTCTCCACCCAGAGAAGTTTTTTAACTTAGGCGATTACGGGGTCGCAGCTAAGCCCCCGAGTGGGAGGATTGCTCTCCACTCGAAGAAGTTTTTAACTTAGGCTATTACGGGGTCGCAGCTAAGCCCCCAAGTGGGAGGATTTCTCTCCACTCGGAGAAGTTTTTAACTTAGGCAATTACGGGGTTGCAGCTAAGCCCCCAAGTGGGAGGATTGCTCTCCACTCGGAGAAGTTTTTAACATAGGCAATTATAGCGTTGTAGCTAAGCCCCTGAGTGGGAGGATTGCTATCCACTCGAAGAAGTTTTTAACTTAGGCGATTACAGGTGTCGGTGCAACAAACCCTGGGTCTGTCGCCTAGACTATGCACAGGCACGGGAACAAGGTTAAGTCACCAACCCAAGTCAGAATACAAGGGACCAAGATTATTGAAGGACCAACATGCATATCAAGAGGATCAAAGTCAGGCCAGAGAAGCAAGATACCACCAAGAGAAAAGCCTCCCTTGCCGGGCAGGCGAGCTTGACGAGGGTGGGATCACCCCGGAAACACACGACCAAGATGTCCCGGCAGGGCCTGCCAGGACTCATGGAGGCAAAACCACCTCACCAACCACTCCGCCACGACCCATGTTGTCAATCAATGCGGTGTCAAGACGGAAATTGATAAAGTGGCAGCCATTCGCCACATGACGACCTCTTTCTACCGAAGAGACCTACAGATAACACCCGCCCTGCGACGTGTCAAGAGAGCAGGCATGGAGTTGGCAAGGTAGCCTGGCATGGCTTGCCAGGCGAGCAAAGATGTGACGCTAAGCGGTGCATTTAATGCGCCCTGTCAGCCGGTAGAGTTAGGTATTATATCATTGTTTGCTATCCTACCAGTGCATAATGACTACTTTGCCATTGTGGTGACCCCGTAATCTATAAAAGGAGGTGCATGGTAACCGTAGAAAGTGTTAGAAGGTTAGACAACTCACACCCCCATACGTGCGTAGCCATTGCCTCCCCTTCGGGCAAGTGTACTACGCGCCACCACCATCATTCCACCATCAATCCACCAAAGCAGGAGTATGGTTTTACACCTCATGGCGGCCTGAACCTGGGTAAAATTTCCTGCGTGATCTCTGTCGTGCTGCCCCACGCTTGTATGCTCTTTGTGCACCGCGATGCCCCCTTGCCGAACCAGCAAGGGGCCCTCTGGTCCCATAGGTGGCCGTGGTTTTCCCGCGACATCTTTGGTGCGCCAGGTAGGGGGATTGCTTGCGCGAACCTGAAGGCGTGTGCAATGCATCATTTTCATCACCGCCTTCGCCTTCGATGGCGCCATCGACCATGGCGCCCAAGAAGAAACCCGGTGCTTCAGCTCACCCATCCACCTCAAAGGCTCCGCCGCCCGCGGCCTCTAATGCCGTGTGGGATGCGGAGGCACACGAGGATGTGGACGCTGCTGGAGACATGGTCAGAGCAGGTGGCACCGTCCTCACATCCCCCGCGGCCGACACAAGAGCAGGAGGCATCGGAGGAGAACAACATCAGCAGCATCTCGACGGACATGCTCCTCAAGGTACGGTTGAGGGGGTTACTCCATCCACGCCCCCTCCTCTCGCCGACGGGCACAACTGCAGCAGTGGCGCTCGGACCGGGGCAAACCACCCATTCCGGCTGCCCCCAGCACCGGAGCGACCATGGCGCGTGCGCCTCCCCTGGGACAGGTCGACAAAATTGCTGCGCCTGACAGAGCCGCTGGCCCTTGAGCACCTTTGTCGCACCACCCTGCTGCCTAGGTGGTCACCCCATGGCAGCAGGGGTGCGGTGCCACTGCCGCTGGCACTGTCAAGAGCCGAGCGATGGCGCGATCGACTTCATCATCACCCATGCCAAGTACAACCACAGAGGCCATGGCGCAGCTCAGCTGCTACTGAGGTTACCGCCAGCGGCCGAGCAGATGGACAGATGGCATGCCACCATCCAAAGTCTACTCGGTTTCGCCGAAGCTGGGGGCTCACAATGAGCTGGCCTGCCACGGCCTCCCGACGCGACAACAATAGCTCGTACTACTGGCCGTATGGAAGGGGCCACCCCCACAGTGCAATCCCCACCATGATAGTCGGCGCGAGCGCAACAGAATCAAGACCCCGATGATGTATCGATGGCCTTGTTTGACCCTCGAGGAGCATGTCTAGGCTGATGGCGAGCCCCGGAGGATAGGCGGAGGGGAGACACGCATGTCGTTGTCGAGCAACACCACGACGACCCCCGCTGGACCAAAGGGTGCGACGGCCTCGACGGTGACAAACCCACGCTCGGTATTGGCAGGTGCCTACCATTCGAGGTTGGCTGCCCTACCTCCACTCGTGAGCTGCAGCAAGTCTGTTGGCCATCCGTTCGCACATTCAAGCCAGAGATACCTAAGAAGTATGATGGGAGGCTGAACCCGGCAGAGTTCCTGAGCATCTACACCATCGCTGTTTGAGGGAGTCCTGGACTAAGGGGTCCTCGGTTGTCCGGACAATTTGATATGGCCCAAACTGATGGACTGTGAAGATACAAGGCAGAGGACCTTTTCCCGTGTCCGGATGGGACTCTCCTTTGCGTGGATGGCAAGCCTAGCATTCGGATGTATTATTTCCTTTCTCTGTAAACCGAATTTGTACAACCCTACACCCGTCCGGTGTCTATATAAACCGGAGCGTTTTGTCCATAGAGGCTAAGACAAATCACATAGGCTAGACTTCTAGGGTTTAGCCATTATGATCTCGGGGTAGATCGACTCTTGTAACCCCTATACTCATCAAATACAATCAAGAAGGACATAGGGTTTTACCTCCATTAAGAGGGCCCAGACCTAGGTAAACATCATGTCACCCTTGTCTCCTGTTTCCTTCGATCCTTAGATGCATAGTTCGAGACCCCCTACATGAGATCGGCCGGTTTTGACACCGACATTGGTGATTTCATTGAGAGTTCCACTGTACCATCAACGGAAGGATCGATGGCTCATTCAATCATCAGCAATGATGCCGTTTCTGGGGAAGTTTTCCTCCCCGGCCAGATTTTTGTGTTCGGCGCCTTCGTTCTACGTGCCAACTTAATTAGCTGCCTTTAATAGATCGATAGCTATGCCCCTGGTCATCGGATTAGTTTTGGGAACCTAAACTATGTCGCTGATATCCGAGGAGATTTGATCTTCGAAGGGTTCGCGGCCCCGATCACCACTCTGGCCTTAGATCCAGAGCAAATTGCTGGGTCCGAAGATGGAAATTTGAAGCCCGCCGGACTCTCAACTATGAAACTCGCAATCAGGGATCCGGAGGCGACTTTGTCATCAGCCATCCTGGATTCAGGCTGGGTTCCCCCGTTATGAAAAGACCAGACTCGCCCCGGACTCTAGCTCCGAACGGTCGAAGCCCTCGCTCAGCAAGCGTGGCCAGGAGGCCTTTGGCCTGGCCAGCCCCGCGAACTGTCGTTTCCCCGTCCAACCCTCGCTCTAAAACATGGCTCTAGACTTGATGCGGTCCCTCGCCATCACAGAGGAATCACCTCCAAACTATGCCCAGCCTGGACTAGGGGCTGCAAACAGGGAATTTTACGTCCCATCCACCACCCACTTCGTAGCCACCGTCGAGGACTTAATCGATATGCTGGATTACACCTCCGAAGATATCGACGGCATGGACGACGATGCCGGAGACGCATAAGTCCATGACCCGCCGTTTACCGGCTGTTGGACGGCCACCTCCACATACGACGTGTACATGGTGGACACACCCAAAGAGGATGACGCTGCAGACAGGAAAGATCCGGTGGAGGACAAGCCTGATGAGGCACTCTCGAAGCGTCGACGCCAACTACGCTGCTCAGAATCACGTCGTGGCAAAGACAATAATGCTGGCACCGGAGACGATAACACTCCAGAGGACGTCGAAGACCCCGAATCCCCCGTCGAGCCCACATCCGAACAGGTTGATGTGGAGGAGCGGCATATCAATCCTGATGATCCCGTCGGGAACGAGGATTCGGAAGATAGTAACTATCTACCACTCTCCGAGGACGATGTCAACCTCGGCAACGAAGATTTCATCGTGCCAGAGGAACCCCTCGAGTAGGAGCATTTTAAGCGCCAACTAATCGCCACTGCGAGAAGCCTAAAAAAGCAGCAGCGGCGGCTCTAAGCCGAACAGGATACACTCAACGACAGATGGACTCGGGTCCTAGCTGCCAAAGAATACGACGTTCAACGCCCAACAAAAAGTTATCCCAAGCATCGGCTACTGCTAGAATTCGACGACGAGGCCGTCAAGCCAATCCTGTCGAAACATGACCGTGTTGATGAACCAGACCGGCCACCACGCGGGCAAGATAAAGCGGACACCCACGCCGAACACCAACCCGCACCACCTTGCCGTAAGGGCAGAGAGACAACGGCTTTAGGATACACCTACGACAGGACCTGGACAATAAAGCAGGCCAAGCCAGATCAATCTATTGACCAAGGGGGCATGCCCCAACGCGAGAAGATGACCATCAGGCCTGGCGCGATAGGCACAACCTCACCCGAGCCGAAAAACGCATACTGACTTCATCCGAACTGTGTCATGACATCGCCCGATAGAGAGGCGCCGCACACCCCTTATGCTTCACTCATGAGGTAATGGAGCACCAGTTCCCAGGAGGGTTTAAACCTGTGAACATTGAATCATACGATGGAACAACAGATCCTGCAGTATGGATCGAAGATTTTCTTCTCCACATCCACGTGGCTCATAGTGACGATCTCCATGCCATCAAGTACCTCCCCCTAAAACTCAAGGGACCATCACAACACTGGTTAAACAACCTCCCATAAAACTCTATTTTTAGCTGGGAAGATTTGGAAGATGCCTTTAGAGACAACTTCCAAGGTACCTATGTTCGGCCTCCAGACGCCGATGACCTTAGTCACATAGTCCAACAACCCGGAGAGCCAGCTCGGAAGCTCTGGACCAGGTTCTTAATTAAAAGGAACCAAATTGTCGATTTTCCGAACGCCGAAGCCCACGCGGCTTTTAAACACACCGTTCGCGACGAGTGGCTCGCCCGACACCTCAGCCAAGAAAAACCAAAGTCCATGGTAGCTCTCACCGCACTTATGACCCGCTTTTGCATGGGAGAAGATAGCTGGCTAGCTCATAGAAGCAACAACACCAACGACCCCGGCACCTCCGAAGCCTGAGACGACAACGACATGCCACGATGGAACAAACACAAGCGTCGAAGCAACAATGAAGATACCGAAGACATGGTGGTCAACGCCGGATTCAGTGGCTCTAAACCCGGTCAATGGAAGAAGCCATTCAAAGGAAACAAAGCTGGTCCATCTAGTTTGGACCGAATACTAGATCGGCCTTGCCAGATCCATGGCACCCCGGACAAGCCTGCCAATCATACCAACAGAAATTGTTAGGTCTTTAAACAGGCCGGAAAAATAAGCACCGAACATAAGGGGAAAGGTCCACGTAGCGAGGATGATGATGAGCCTCACCCATCAAACACAGGGGCAAAAGAAATCCCCCCTGAGGTAAAAACAGCGAATATGATCTACGTCACTCATATCCCCAAGTGAGAGCGCAAGCGCGCACTAACGGACGTTTACGTCATAGAGCCAGTCGCCCAAAAATTCAACCCATGGTCAGCCTATCCGATCACTTTTGATCGTAGAGACCATCCGACCAGTATCTGTCATGGAGGTTTGGCAGCATTGGTCCTCGATCCAATTATCGATGGATTCCATCTCACGCGAGTCCTTATGGATGGAGGTAGCAGTCTTAACCTGCTTTATCAAGACACTGTCCGCAAAATGGGCATTGATCTGTCAAGAATCAAGCCCACTAAAACCACCTTCAAAGGAGTCATAGTGGGTGTAGAGGCCTGCTGCAAAGGGTCCATAACACTGGAAGTAGTCTTCGGCTCATCGGATGACTTTCAAAGTGAAGATTTGATCTTTGACATCGTCCCTTTCTGCAGTGGTTACCATGCATTGCTCGGACGAACTGCTTTCGCCTGCTTCATGCAGTCCCGCACTATGCATATCTAAAGCTCAAGATGCATGGACCACGTGGCGTTATAACGGTCAATGGAAACATGGAGCACTCCCTCCGTAATGAGGAGCATACCGCGGCCCTAGCAGCTGAAGTACAGGGTGGCCTTATCAAGCCGAATACTACATCGGCAGTCAAGCCCCCACACACTGTTAAACGAGTCCGGTCTACCCTGCAGAATGACAGTCTGGCTCATCCAGAGCTAGGTTAGCAATTTTGCCTCCGTCAAAACCCCAACCTGATTGCAGCATATGTACTGCGCATACATAACTACGCACTAAAGGTACCATGGGCGAGGATGCAGGCACACTAAAAACAAAGTCCACAATACGGCTTGACCCTATCCACACCCTCATATTCTTCCTTTTTCTTCTTATTTCTATTTTTAGGTTCTTTACAACCCACATCACTTTGCGATGGTTCCGAGGGCCCTTTTCCAGGCCGCTTATGTATACTCGGCCATTGATCCTCTCAACGGATCATACACCAAGGTGAAAAGCGGCACGGACGTGCGGCAGAGTGTCCAAAGGATCTTCACGATCACCTTTTCCTTTTTAGGACCTACATTGTCAGGACCCCGGTTCCAAGTCACATCGATCTAGCCGGTAACACCTCATATCACTTTGCGGCCTCACGCACGGTATTCCCACGGGTGTCGCCTTAACATGGCCCAGGACCGTTTGCGCCTTTTGGCTCACGTATATGTTAGTGTTGCTATCATCCATATGATAGAGAACCCGGGACGACATGACTAGTCGTGAACCAAAAGTGGCACTAACTTACCGGGACAGGCATACATGAATCAACATCGAGCATGTCGGTCAGCAGCGTGCGAATCTAGGCTGTAGCACTCGGCTAACAGGACTCCGGTGAACCGGGCTATAGTAGGCTAGGCAGGACTCCGGATGTCACCGCGTGACATTTCCCCGAAGGGACAGACACAGGAACGAAGTGAATCACATGCCGGCCAGTCAAATGTTCCGGAGCAGTAGTGCTGGGCTAGCAGGACTGCGGTGAACCGGGCTGTAGCGGACTACTATGGCTCATGGAAGCACAAGACTACATTTCCCCATAAGAGAGGCTACCAGGGATAAACAACTAGGTTGTTGGATCCCACACATACCAAGCATTTCAATCATACACACAATATGCTCAATATGTGCAATACAACATGGCATCACAACAAGACTCTACGACTCAGAGTATTTATCATTAGGCTCCGAGGAGCGAGATATTACAAACATGGGTCTCATGACCCAACATACAGAGCATACAAGCAACAAGCACATGCAGAAGCTTAACTTGTCTGAGTACAGACAACTACAAATGAAGAAGGCTGAGAAGCCTGACTATCTACAAGACCCTCCCAATAGTACAAGATCATAGCTGAGGTAACGAGCTAAACATCAAAGTCCATGCAGAACTACTAGCGAGACTGAAGTCTCTCTGCAAAAACATAAATTAAATAAACATGAGTACAAATGTACCCAGCAAGACTTACATCAGAAATAGCTACATATGCATCGGTATCAACAAAGGGGTGGTGGAGTTTAACTGCAGCAGACCAACTTTGACTCAGTGGCTAACCTGAACTACGACTGGAAGTAACTCTTTTGAGGTGGCACACATGAGTCCAAAAATTTACCATACCAATACACCACTATGGATCCGCTCCCGTCTCCCTACGAGGACGCCATCCATAGCACTCGCGCTTATCTTGCGCATTTTAGAGTATCCACTTTCACTTGTCTATGAACTATGCAAGGGGTCCAAGTTTCCATATCCGAGGAATTCGGCTGTTGGAATAGATAATGATAACCTTTCAGGGGTGTACTTATTCACACACGCTCTCACCACTTATCACCTTGTACACGTCATGTATCTTGGCAACCTTCAAGCGGAAGCCCGGCGAGGGTGTTGGCCACGACCTGACTAACCACACAAGTCTCTCATCCAGGTTTATCGCCTATTCGGGTTCCATCCGCAAGGAGATCCGGCCGGGGTGTCGCTCACGGCCCCAAGCGATGTGTGCAGGGTTCCCAAGCCCACCATTCGGGTGCCACTTGGTAGACTACTAACACTACCTACAAATACCATAAACTAGTTGTAACTCCTGGACAGAGATCGAGTTGATTAATAAGCCGAGATGGGTCGAGTTACCGGAACCCAATGTGTGGTAGTAACTGTTCATGGATCACAAACATAGAACTCAGTTCCTAAGAACGGCTGCAATGAGACAACCCACCATGCACTCCTACATGGCCTCTCACCACTACCTTTACCAAATCGTGTTCACACACTTAGCTCTCAACGATAGGACATGTTCACCACGTTCCAATTCATTCCTGATGAATCAGACCTGACTCAACTCTAAGCAGTAGCAGGCATGACAACAAGCATGAATGAGTAGGCACATCGGGGCTCAAACAATTCCTACTCATGCTAGTGGGTTTCATCTATTTACTGTGGCAATGAAAGGTCATGCAGGGGAAAGGGGTTCAACTACCGCAGCATGTAACAAGGGGGTTTTATCCTAATGCAGTAAAAGAGAGCAAGAGCCAGAGACAGTGGGATTGTATCAGAATGAACAAGGGGTTTTGCTTGCCTGGCACTTCTGAAGATAGAATAGTTCTTCATCGGTGTCATCGATCACATCGTCGGAACCACGTCTACTAAGGGGGAACAACATTGGCAAATAGAGAAGAAACACAATCAATGCAACGCACAATATGATGCATGATCATGGCATGGCAATATGATGTGATTTGGCCTAATGCATCTAGCAACACAATTAAGTGTAGTTGGTTTGAACTCAAGTTTCAAATTCAAACTCCACATATGTTATTTAAATGCCATTCATATGATTTACCCTATTAAGCAACTATAAGTTGTTCTAACATGCATGAAATGATACAGATAGATAGATTGGATTTTTCTGATCATTTTTCATATATAAATCTTTTCATTTGGAGTTACGGTTAAATTTCTATGGATTTTTGAAGTTCTAAACATTTTTTGGAATTTTTTGAATTATTACAAATCCAGAAAATGTTTAACTGCATCAGCGTTGTGCAAGCATGACATCAGCGAGTCAACTAACACTGACCAGGTCAAACCTGGCGACCGGGTCCCACATGTCATTAGCTCACTGTTAATTGGGAGTTAATCCCGTGTTGACTGGGATTTGACCCGCTGCGGGCCCACCTTTTAGTGTCAATTATGGAGGGATTAGTGGTGATTAGCGCCTAACTAAGCGACCACGTCAGCCCGCCGGAGATCGGCCGGCGGCGACCTCAACTGCGGCGGAAGCTCGCCGGAAACATGCTAGGGCTGCAGTTTGTCGCTCGGGAGGCACTGGGCATGAGCTCTTGCTCTCGCGCATCTGATGGACCAGTCGGGAGGTCACGGGGCGGCCGGAATCTCGCCGGCGATGAGGTTCAACGCCGACAGAGCCACGACGTTGTGCGGGATGAGTCTACAGTGCACCATTTCACCACTGGGCAGTGCTATGGACTCCTGCGAGCTCAACTAGCATGGCTGCAAGCTCAAAAGCGGGCGGAGGCGGCTGTGGCCAGGACAACGACATGGCAGGGCGGTGGCGAGCTTCGGGCACAGCGGTGCTAGCGCTAGAGGACGTGCGGGCGATGGGGATAGGGGCAAAACTACAAGGGGCTCACCCCGCGTAGTTTGGAGACGTCAGAGAGCTCGGGGAAGGCCAACCGATGACTAATCGATGTCGGTAATCCAGGGCGGCGGAGGAGGAAGATGGTGATGTTGCCGGCGATGCAGGGTGTCCATTCTCACATGGTTCGGTCGTGAAGATGAGGGGGCGGTGGAGGAGCTCTTGAGGCAGTCAGGGAAGCGAGAGGGAGGCGGTGGCCGCGGTGGTGCACATCAGCGGCGGCGGGTGCGTTCGGGTGGTGCGAGGGAGAGAGCCAGAGGAGGGGGAAGGGCCTCGGGAAAGAGTGGGACAGGTTCAGGGGGGTGTCATGGCGTCTCCAGGCGATCGAACGAGGGCGGGGAGGAGGAAGCAGGAGGTGGAGGCCTCGGGCGCGCGCGCGTCGACACGCCTCTGCCTACTGGCAGAGGTTGAAGACGACCGCTTCGGCCAGTGGGCTGGGCCACCATCTGGGCCGCCAGGTGGGCTGCTACAGGTAAGCCATGTAGGCCTGCTCTCTCTTCTGTCTTTTCTAATTTTGTTCTGTTTCAGTTTTTTTTCCTATTTATTTTATCCTGTTTTGAATTAGTAAAAATACTAATTCATTTTTTAAACTCCTCAGATAAATTGGGAGCATTATTTGGATTATTCCAAAAGCCCACAATTGAAACCAGAATTTTTGGAGCATTTAAAATATTTATAGAATTCAAATGCCCCAATTCAAATACAATAGTGATTTAAATTCAGTGCCCAAAATATTCCACAAAAATGTTCACTATTTTTGGTTTGGTATCAAGCCTTGCCAAAAATTATCAAACATTGATGGGAGCATTTTGGGTTCATTGAATGCATTTTTTAAGCTGGGCCTATTTGGATTTCAAAGTGCTAGGGTTTTATCACTCCCATTTCAAGTTTCTAACAAATTTAAACATGATGCAAGATGATGATGCAATGACAAGCAAGGCCAATGCTAGGGCTGTGACAACTCACCCCTACTAAACTAGAATCTCGTCCCGAGATTCAAGTCGTGAGGTAAGAAGATAGTGGGGTCACAAAGCTAACACGATCTTCATGATCCGATTTGCCCTTCTCGAAGATGTTGATTCATTTCTCCAATTGATCTTGACGTCTTTGCTTTTGAAATCTTCTTCCAACATAAAGACGACGGATAGGAACTCTACTGGAATCGATCTTCTCGAAGATCGGGCAACTCAAGATCAACTCTTGGGGTGAGATATAAAACAGCTCTTGAGCTGAGACACGAAACATACATCCAAAGGAATGGAGTGAAAGAGAGAACGAAGATTCAAGTTGATAAGCACAATGCCACGCTGAACAAGATGGTGCATGGTTTCAAGATAACGAGGAGTTAACTTCCATGATTCCATAACGGCACCTTAGGGAAGGTGGCTTGCAAAAATATTCCGTTAAGTGGCAAAAAGAATTACTTTTGATTCAAAGATCATGAAACTCTTCATACCAGCCTAGGGCAAATCACAACAATCGTTTGGTGGAGTTCAGAGGAATGGCATACCCTGACTAGAATGGATGATGTGGACTACCTTGTTGAAGACAACGCAATGGATGATTTTTGCTTATCATCGGAAATGGAAGGGACTCATGGTAAGTCCACTTTTGAAGATGATATTGGATAGCAACTATCGAGAAGGGCAGCCCATGGGGAATTGGCACAATGGCGGTGCAAGCTGGGAACAAAATGCAACTGTTGGGAATGTTCCAACCATCATATCTGCCTGAGATTTAGATCCGATTGGTGATAGGATACTTCAGACTCAGCATGTCTGAAAAGGAAGTTTGCAACACAAGTCGACGAGATGGCATTGCGAGATTCTTGAGGAATGAACTAAGATAGTAAGATCCAAAACATGAGCTGGTTCTACTAAACACATGTGAACACGCTGTCCCAGACAAGCATGACCACATAGTAGTCTTATGATAAAACACTACCGAGTTCAGGTGGGGAACCATCATCTAGGGTAACGAAGTCTTGTGCATGACCTAGGATTTGCACAACAACTCCTTTTCCTTGAACAAATCAATCAGTGACCTTGGTGTGCTAGGGACACATATAGAACGAAGGTTGCAAGTCTCCGAACCACAGAATACTTCGCACATATGCATGACCGATTTGGGATGATTCCACAAGAAGCAACATTGACTTTCTCGAATCCATGGCGGCAACTTGCATCAGATGCACATGAATTAGAGGAAGTCACATCTTTCATCCGGACATATGCTTCATGAACGGAACATGAGGGCAATGCTTATAAAGTTTCCAACACTAACTGGATGTTCAACACGAATCATGGAGAAGTTAAAAATGTTGCTGATGGGTTCAACAACAATTCATCTAGGTTTCCATGTAAGTGGAATTCCATAATTATGTGAACAAGTGATAGCATTTGTCAGACCCAAGAGATATAATGGTGTATGCTCGAGGGATCAACCACGAGTAAGACAACATTAAGAATATCTTTGGTTCTGATTTGATTTAACAATAACCCATACTCAAATCAAAGATTGGATACGATGATAAGTCCATTAACTGATCACGAAGGTCAATCGATGAAAATACCATCTTTCTTCAACACACATACAAGATATCCCCTAAAAATGAACTAAGTCGGACAAGCTTTTATCTTCCAACTCTCCAAGTTGTTGTTTAGCTTAACCAACTAGCTCAGGGGTATCCAACACGGATTCTTGGAGAAAGAGTGGTTTATTGGTAAACCAACTTGATCACGAACTCAACATAACAGCCAGGGGACAACCTGGTGATACTTCCGAGAAGATATTCGGAAAATCACGAACCACCGATATGTTACTAAGCTCAAGATCAATCTTGCTTTTCAGGGCAAGACTATTGTCAAGGGAGCGAGGGATTGACACAATCCTAACTGATTGATCGAAGAGTGCACCAGGAAATATGGACTAGGTAGCAAGATCAATCTTAGAATGGTAGTTCAATAACCAACACGCTAAGAATGAGAATATTTTCCATTTACTACCAAGCAACGAGTTGCTCGGAGTATTGATTTCACACATCACAATTCACTTGTCGGCATTCCGGTTACAACAACACGAGGACCGAGGAATGAATGATGATGGTGAGAAGTATCACTGCATCAAGAATTCATAAGAGGTGGTGCAATTCTCATGACATTCCTAACATAAAGATGGTAACACTCCAAGGTAGAACAGAGCAAAAGCTGGATTGGCATTTTGATATGCGAAATACAACTACTTTGACCCAATCCTAGAAGTGGATGAGGTACTGGAGTTTGTTTCTCCTAGTCATTCCGGAATAGAATGGCTTGACGGACCACAAGAATAATAGGCATCGATGAACACGAATGCACAACTATTCCTGACTATCAATTGATAGACTAGGGTCGGAATACAGCTGAGGAGGGTCAACTCAAGGAACATATAACTTTCTGAGTTGTGGATGCATAGATTAGCATGTCGAACCAAGTTCAACATGTTTCTTCTGAATAACCCATGTAGAGAGATGGGACTGGCAGAGTCACAATTATGAATGGAGAACTCCTCAGGAGTACTCTGATTGTGATCTTTTGGTTCAAATAACTTTTGCCACATTGGCTCATGGAATTGGAAGAACGATATATCACAGACCTCGAGGACTATCACAAGGTTACGAATATCTTAAGGGAACTAGCAAATACTAACAACATGAAGTAGGGTGAATCTCGGGTTCAAAACCCAGGAGTAGAATACCTACTAACTAAATAACATCACGAGATGCTTTCGAGAATGGTGGCCAGAATCATCACACTGGGAACACCAAACATGGCTAGATTACTAACTGTAAGATACCCTAGTGTCATAATAACAACTCCAACACATATGTCAAGGCAATAGAGTACCTCAACTCACCAATTAGTGTGCTTAATCTGGCCCAAAAGGACATCAGGAATGGGAGGAAGGGATTTGCAGATGCATCAGACTGTTTAGAAACCTGGGATGACTCGGACAGCATAATGACTGTAAATGCTCAAAATGATTTGAGACATCCTGCAAAAATGGTGGCATAACCACTCAACATCACAATATCAAGGTTCTGAGGCCAGCTATGAACATATGGAAGTAGTAGGAACTGAACTGAGGCTTGAACTCAACAATCCTAGGCAACTATGGTTTAGTAACACGTCATCTTGAGAGATAGAAGAGAAGCCTAGTTCTTAACCCCGCAGAAAAGATAAGATGACTCAGCTCAGAAGGTCATGAGGATAAGGAGTAAAAAGAGCCTTACGTTCCCATCCACAATCAATTCCCTTACATAACTAAAGCATTTCTAGACACAACTTCGACCAGTTTGGCTTGGTAATCCTACACGCAGTCAGGCTCTAATACCAAAGCTGTCAGGACCCCGATTCCAAGTCACATCGATCTAGCCGGTAATACCTCATATCACTTTGCGGCCTCATGCACGGTATTCCCACAGGTGTCGCCTTACCATGGCCCGGTGCCGTTTGCACCTTTTGGATCACGCATATGTTAGTGTTGCTAGCATCCATATGACAGAGAACCCGGGCCGACATGACTAGTCGTGAACCCAAAGTGGCTCCAACTTACGGGGACAGGCATACATGAATCAACATCGATCATGTCGGTCAGCAGCATGCGAATCCGGGTTGTAGCACTGGGCTAACAAGACTCCAGTGAACCGGGCTGTAGCGGGCTAGGCAGGACTCCGGATGTCACCGCGTGACATTTCCCCGAAGGGACAGACACAGGAACGAAGTGAATCACATGCCGGCCAGTCAAATGTTCCGGAGCAGTAGTGCTGGGCTAGCAGGACTCCGGTGAACCGGGCTGTAGCGGACTACTATGGCTCATGGAAGCACAAGACTACATTTCCCCATAAGAGAGGCTACCAAGGATAAACAACTAGGTTGTTGGATCCCACACATACCAAGCATTTCAATCATACACACAATATGCTCAATATGTGCAATACAACATGGCATCACAACAAGACTCTACGACTTAGAGTATTTATCATTAGGCTCCGAGGAGCAAGATATTACAAACATGGGTCTCATGACCCAACAAAGATAGCATACAAGCAACAAGCACATGCGGAAGCTTAACTTGTCTGAGTACAGACAACTACAAATGAAGAAGGCTGAGAAGCCTGACTATCTAGAAGACCCTCCCAAGGGTACAAGATCGTAGCTGAGGTAACGAGCTAAACGTCGAAGTCCACGCGGAACTACTAGCAAGACTGAAGTCCCTCTGCAAAAACATAAATTAAGCAAACGTGAGTACAAATGTACCCAGCAAGACTTACATCAGAACTAGCTACGTATGCATCGGTATCAACAAAGGGGGTGGTGGAGTTTAACTATAGCAAGCCAGCTTTGACTCAGTGGCTAACCTGAACTACGACTGCAAGTAACTCTTTTGAGGTGGCACACACGAGTCCAAAAATTTACCATACCAATACACCACTATGGATCTGCTCCCGTCTCCCTACGAGGACGCCATCCATAGCACTAATGCTTATCTTGTGCATTTTAGAGTATCCACTTTCACTTGTCTATGAACTATGCATGGGGTCCAAGTTTCCATATCCGAGGAAATCGGCTATTGGAATAGATAATGATAACCCTGCAGGGGTGTACTTCTTCACACACGCTCTCACCACTTATCACCATGTACACGTCATGTATCTCGGCAACCTTCAAGCGGAAGCCCGGCGAGGGTGTCGGCCACGACCTGACTAACCACACAAGTCTCTCGTCCAGTTTTTTCGCCTATTCGGGTTCCATCCGCAAGGACATCCGGTCGGGGTGTCGCTCACGGCCCCAAACGATGTGTCCAGGGTTCCCAAGCCCACCATCCGGGTGCCACTTGGTACACCATGCCACTGTGCCTAGTCTGTCCCAAGCCCACCTGTACCGGGTGCCACTTGGTAGACTACTAACACTAACTACAAACACCAGAAACTAGTTGCAACTCCTGGACAGAGATCGAGTTGATTAATAAGCCGAGAGGGGCCGAGTTACTGGAACCCAATGTGTGGTAGTAACTGTTCATGGATCACAAACACAAAACTCAGTTCCTGAGAACGGCTGCAATGAGACAACCCACCATGTACTCCTACATGGCCTCTCACCGCTACCTTTACCAAATCGTGTTCACACACTTAGCTCTCAACGGTAGGACATGTTCACCACGTTCCAATTCATTCCCGATGAATCATACCTGACTCAACTCTAAGCAGTAGCAGGCATGAAAACAAGCATGATTAGTAGGCACATCAGGGCTCAAACAATTCCTACTCATGCTAGTGGGTTTCATCTATTTACTACGACAATGGAAGGTCATGCAGGGGAAAGGGGTTCAACTACCGCAGTATCTAATAGTTGAATCATTGCTGTCCTAATGCAGGACAAGAGAGCAGGAGCGAGAGAGAGTGGGATTGTATCGGAATGAAAGGGTTTTTGCTTGCCTGGCACTTCTGAAGATAGAATAGTTCTTCATCGGTGTCATCGATCACATCGTCGGAACCACGTCTACTGAGGGGGAACAACACCGGCAAACAGAGAAGAAACACAATCAATGCAATGCAAAATATGATGCATGATCATGACATGGTAATATGATGTGATTTGGCCTAATGCAATTAGCAACACAATTAAGTGTAGTTGGTTTGAACTCAAGGTTCAAATTCAAACTCCACATATGGTTATTTAAATGCCATTCATATGATTTGCCCTATTAAGCAACTATAAGTTGTTCTAACATGCATGAAAATGATACGGATGGAGAGATTGGATTTTTCTGATCATTTTTCATATATAAATCTTTTCATTTGGAGTTATGGTTAAATTTCTATGAATTTTTGAAGTTTTAAACATTTTCTGGAATTTTGTGAATTATTTTAAATCCAAAAAATGTTTAACTGCGTCAGCGTTGTGCAAGCATGATGTCAGCGAGTCAACTGACATTGACCAGATCAAACTTGACGACCGGGTCCCACATGTCATTGGCTCACTGTTAACTGGGAGCTAATCCCGTGTTGACTAGGATTTGACCCGCTGCGGGGCCCGCCTGTCAGTGTCTGTTAGGGAGGGATTAGTGGTGATTAGCGCCTAACTTAGCGACCACGTCAGCCCGCCGGAGATTGGCTGGTGGCGACCTGAACTGTGGCGGAAGCTGGCCGGAAACATGCTAGGGGCTGCGGTTTGTCACTCGGGAGGCACCGGGCATGAGCTCTTGCTCTCGCGCATCTGATGGACCAGACGGGAGGTCACGGAGCGGCCGGAATCTCACCGGCGATGAGGTTCAACGGCCACAGAGCCACGGCGTTGTGCGGGACGAGTCTACGGTGCACCATTTTCACCACTGGGCAGTGCTACGGACTCCTGCGAGCTCAACTAGCACGGCTGCAAGCTCAAAAGCGGGCGGAGGCGGATGTGGCCAGGACAACGACATGGCAGAGCAGCGGCGAGCTTCGGGGACGGTGGCGCTAGCGCTAGAGGACGTGCGGGGCGACGGGGATAGGGGCGAAACAAAGAGGGGCTCACCCCACGTAGTTTGGAGATGTCAGCGAGCTCGGGGGAGGCCGGCCAGCGACTAATCGACGTCGGCAATCGAGGGCAGCGGAGGAGGAAGATGGTGATGTTGCCGGCGATGCAGGGCGTCCGGTCTTGCGTGGTTCGGTCGTGAAGATGAGGGGGACGATGGAGGAGCTCTTGAGCCAGTCAGGGAAGCGAGGGGGAGGCGGTGGCCGCGGTGGTGCACGTCGGCGGCGGCGGGCGGGTTCGGGTGGTGCGAGGGAGAGAGCCAGAGGAGGGGGAAGGGCCTCGGGGAAGAGTGAGAGAGGTTCGGGGGTGGGGGTTTCGTTGCGTCTCCAGGCGATCGAACGAGGGCGGGGAGGAAGAAGCAGGAGGTGGAGGCCTCGGGCGCGCGCGCATCGACACGCCTCTGCCTATTGGCAGAGGTTGAAGACGACCGCTTCGGCTAGTGGGCTGGGCCACCATTTGGGCCGCCAGGTGGGCTGCTACAGGTAAGCCAGGTAAGCTTGCTCTCTCTTCTGTCTTTTCTAATTTTGTTCTGTTTCAGTTTTTTTCCTATTTCTTTTATTCTGTTTTGAATTAGTAAACATACTAATTCAATTTTTTAAAACTCCTGAGATAAATTGGGAGCATTATTTGGATTATTCCAAAAGCCCACAACTGAAACCAGAATTTTTGGAGCATTTAACATATTTATAGAATTAAAATGCCCCAATTCAAATACAATAGTGATTTAAATTCAGTGCCCAAAATATTCCACAAAAATGTTCACTATTTTTGGTTTGGTATGAAGCCTTGCCAAAAATTAACAAACATTGATGGAAGCATTTTGGGTTCATTGAATGCATTTTTTAAGCTGGGCCTATTTGGATTTCAAAGTGCTAGGGTTTGATCACCCCCATTTCAAGTTTCTGAGAAATTTAAACATGATGCAAGATGATGATGCAATGACAAGCAAGGCCAATGCTAGGGCTGTGACATGCATATAGCTTTCCCTTGTTCTAAAATTCTTGGCATGTAAAGTAGCCATGATAATTATCGCATTCTCTGTAAAGAGCACGTTCGACGTATCAATCAGAATATAGAGGAAACGGTTTTGTCCTACCTTATTCGGTATTGGCCTATCCCATAATCTGTATTCCGTCTTCACGACTGATTGACATATACACATTGGCTTCAATTGCCAGGGGCTTCATTCAGCCACAAATATTCGAAAACAAAAAGTACGAACACTTTTATGGTACACTTCGGCGTCCCGAATACTGCATTATATGCATCGGCTCCGAATCATGTCTTTGGTCAATAGTTGGGTTGCCCTGCTCCTGTGGTTACCACGTTATGTTCCGCTTATTCGGCTAAGGTAGTAAAGGGAGAACTACTGTGATTGTGTTTCCGGCTCGTCCGGTCAAATACCTTAGTAGAGAAAGCCGAAAACTGAATGACATGATATGGCGAGAGCTGGTCAGTGGTTCGCTGACTTGTTAAATCTTTTCGCGATTTTTTTCGTATTACATGAAGGACTGGCCTTCACCCGGTCAGGCATCTAAAGCAACCAAATTCGGATAGCCGAACAACACCAGGGGCTAAGCCTATAATCCCATTGTCAAACTCCTATGGCTAAGTGAGAGTGGTAAAGCCGCATAGTCTGGTTGCCTAGTTCGCTACACGATCACCTCCTTTATTGTAACGCCCTTGATGCGGCTATGTCTCCCACGTGTCGAGGCACGACTTAGAGACATAGGCGCATTGAAAGCAATGTCGCAAGTCGGGAATCATAACACAACCCATGTACATATATAATATAAAGGGGAATAGTAGCATAGTTGGCTTACAATCGCCACGTCACATCAAAGTACATAAATAACATCCATCATACAATCACTCATGGCCCGACTACGGCGCCAAAATAGAAAAGACCCCCAATAAGCGACTTGGCCCTGAATCTACCCCGAAATAGGCATCCCTACTGATCATCAGGAAAAGACACATAGTATCGCTGAGAGTCCTCGTCGTACTCCCACTTCAGCTCGAGCGCGCCATCCGGAGAGGTATCATCTGTCCCTGCATCTGGTGTAATAGTAATCTATGAGCCATAAGGACTCAGCAATCTCGCACCCTCGCGATCAAGACTATTTAAGCTTAATAGGTAGGAAAGGGGTAATGTAACTGGAGCTGCAGCAAGCGACTAGCATATATGGTGGCTAACTTATTCGCATAGGAGAGCGAGAAGAGGAGGCAAAGAACGAGCGGAAACTATATAGAGCAGCCTACGCAAAGAACGATGGATGTTATTTATGTACTTTGATGTGACGTGGCGAGTGTAAGCCAACTATGCTATTATTCCCCTTTATATTATATATGTACATGGGTTGTGTAATGATTCCCGACTTGCGACATTGCTTTCAATGCGCCTATGTCTCTAAGTCGTGCCTCGACACGTGGGAGACATAGCCGCATCGAGGGCGTTACAAGTAGAAAATGCATGAACCTCGATGCGGCTATGTCTCCCACGTGAGAATTTTGATTGACTTGTTGCGAGTTTTGCGTTCAGTCTCTTCAAGGATTGCAACTGGGTGCTCACGATAGGAGATATCTTCTTGGAGCTCAATGTCCTCGAAGTTGACGGTGCGCTCAGGCGTCTTGAAGCACTTTCGGAGTTGCGAGACGTGGAACACATCATGAACATTGGCAAAGTTTGCAGGAAGCTCGAGTTGATAGGCGAGGTCGCCTCTCTTGCTGACGATCTTGAAAGGCCCGACGTATCTGGAGGCAAGCTTCCCTTTGATACCGAAGCGACGAGTCCCTTTCATAGGAGAGACGTGGAGGTAGACATGATCTCCGATCTCGAAAGCCAAATCACGGTGCTTACTATCATAGTAGCTCTTCTGACGAGATTGGGCTGCTTTGAGGTTATCACGAATGACCTTGCACATTTCTTCTGCCTCTGTGATTAGGTCATTACCCAGCAGCTGACGTTCACCGGTTTCAGACCAGTTGAGAGGTGTACGGCACTTCCTACCATACAAAATTTCAAATGGGGCCTTGCCGGAACTTGCTTGGAAACTGTTGTTGTATGAGAATTCAGCATAAGGAAGACAATCCTCCCACTTCATGCCGAAGGAGATAACACACGCTCTGAGCATATCTTCAAGAATCTGGTTGACACGCTCGACTTGACCGCTTGTTTGAGGATGGAAAGCAGTGCTGAAGCGAATGTTGGTGCCCATGGCCTTCTGAAAAGAATCCCAAAACTTGGAGGTAAAGATGCTGCCACGGTCTGAAGATATCACTTGAGGAATACCGTGCAGAGAGACAATTCGAGAGGTATAGAGCTCCGCCAATTGAGCTGCAGTGATTGACTCTTTGATAGGCAGGAAATGAGCCACTTTGGTGAGCTTGTCGATGACAACGAATATAGCATCATTGCCACGCTTGGACTTTGGAAACCCAGTCACGAAGTCCATTTCAATGTGGTCAAACTTTCATTCTGGAATGGCAAGAGGTTGGACGAGACCTGCTGGCCTCTGGTGTTCTGCCTTCACTCTTCTGCACACATCACATTCATTCACGAATTGAGCGATCTCGCGCTTCATTCGAGTCCACCAATAGGTTTGCTTCAGATCTTGATACATCTTCGTGCTACCAGGGTGGATGGAGAGGAGAGATTTGTGAGCCTCATTCATGATCACTTTACGAAGTTCACCTTTGGGCACAACAATTCGATCCTCGAAGAAGAGAGTGTCCTTGTCATCAAGTCGGTAGCACTTGTACTTGGACTGACTCTTTGCAATACCAATCTTCACCTTTTTCACCATAGCATCAAGAAGCTGGGCTTGGCGAATCTGGTCTTCCAAGGTAGGAGAAACTTGAAGGTTGGCGAGGAAACCTTGAGGAACAACTTGCAGATTAAGTTTGCGCAAAGCTTCACAAAGCTCGGGTTGATAAGGCTTGAGAATCAGACTGTTGCAATATGCTTTTCTGCTCAAAGCATCAGCAATCACATTAGCCTTGCCTAGAGTATACTCGATACTCGGATTGTACTCTTGAATCATTTCGACCCATCGAGTCTGCCTGAGGTTGAGATTAGGCTGAGTGAAGATGTACTTGAGACTCTTGTGATCAGTGAAAATGTCCACTTTCCTTCCCAAGAGAAGATGTCTCCAAGTCAACAATGCGTGCACAACTGCCGCCAACTCGAGATCATGAGTGGGGTAGTTCTTCTCATTAGGCTTCAACCGGCGAGAGGTATAAGCAACAACTTTCTTCTCTTGCATCAGTACAACACCTAGACCTTGGAGAGAGGCATCACAAAATACCTCGTACGGCTTGGTTTCATCAGGCGGAGTCAGAACTGGAGCAGTGATCAATTTCTCTTTCAAAGCGTTGAAAGCAATATCACACTCCGGAGACCAAACGTACTTGACGTGCTTCTGAAGAAGATTTGAGAGAGGCTTCGCGATCTTGGAAAAGTTTTCAACGAATCTTCGGCAGTAGCTTGCAAGACCGAGGAAGCTACGGAGTTGCTTCACATTCTGAGGAGGTTCCCAATTAACAATTGCAGACACCTTCTCAGGATCCACGGAAATGCCCTTGGTAGAGATGATATGGCCAAGATAGAGAACCTCATCGAGCCAAAATTCACACTTGGAAAACTTGGCGTAGAACTGATGTTCCCTGAGCTTGTCAAGAACCAAACGCAAGTGTTTTGCATGATCTTCCTTGTTCTTCGAGAAAACCAAAATGTCGTCGAGATAGACCAAAACGAAGTCGTTGGTGTAGGGGTTGAAGATGAAGTTCATCATGCGAGAGAACGTCGGAGGAGCGTTGGCGAGGCCAAAAGACATGACAGTGTATTCATATGACCCATAGCTTGTTCTGAACGCCGTCTTGGGAATATCTTGCTCACGAATGCGAATTTGGTGATAACCCATACGGTGGTCAAGCTTGGAGAATACTTGGGCACCTTGAGTTGTTCAAACAGCTCATTGATGTTGGGAAGTGGATATTTGTTCTTGATGGTCTTCTTGTTCAATGGACAATAATCAACACAAAGTCGGTCCGTTCCATCCTTCTTCTTCACAAAAAGAACACCACAACCCCACGGAGAAGTACTAGGCCGAATGAGACCCATTCTTTCTTGAACATCGAGTTGTTTCTTCAACTCCTTCAACTCTTCGGGGCCGAGCTTGTAGGGACGTTTGCACACAGGTTCCGTACCGGGCTCGAGTTCAATAACAAATTCAACCGGCCGGTTTGGAGGCATGCCTGGGAGTTCTTCTGGGAAGACATCTTGATACTCACAAACAACCGGAATCTGCGAAATAGCATCCAATTCACCCTTCTCATTGAGAGAGAACAACCGGATGGTATTATCCCGAGCAGCAAATACAATGACATCCTCAGACGAATGAGTCAGTTGAATCTGCCTGGCTGCACAATCAAGCTGAGCTTTATGTTTAGAGAGCCAGTCCATCCCAAGAATAAGATCGATATCAGAATTGCCAAGAACCATTGGAGAAGCGAGGAACTTGAAATCACCCAACATGATAGAAACATCTGGCACCTCCAGACTTGCACTCAATCATTTGCCAGGAGCAACAATATCCATTTGTTTACCCAAAAGCGAAGAAACGAACTCATGCTTGGTAAAAAATGGCTTTGACATGAAACAATGCGATGCACCCGTGTCAAAAAGAACTCTTGCAGGAATAGAATTAACTGGAAAGTTACCCATGATGACATCTGAAGAATCCTCTGCCGGAGCTGCATTCAGCAAGTTGACCTTGGCGTGCTTGGGGTTATGCTTGACCACAGCTGTACTTGCCGATCTGACAGGAGGAGGAGGAGGAGGAGGAAGACGCCTCTTGTTGAAACACTTGTTGGCATAGTGACCCTTCTGTTGGCACTTGTTGCGCGTGACCTCTGAGAGCGGACGGTGGTACGGAGCACTCGATCTTGAAGCTTGAGACGAAGTCTTGTTCTGAAAGCCTGGGTTGGGTGGGTGGGATGAACCACTGCCACCTTTGCTCTTCTGCTGATACGGCTGACGGAACGGAGGAGGAGGAAGCCAATACTTCTGCTGCTTGGCCACTTGCGTAGAGGAAGAAGGCGTAGTGTCTCTGACTCGCTTCCTGGAAGCATCACACCTTAGCTGAGCAGCCTCTTGCTTCAGTGCCATGTTGTAGAACTCATCGTATCTCAGCGGCTCGAAGAGGACAAGAGCGAGCTGAATTTCTTCACGGAGACCACCCCTGAACTGATAGATCATGCTCTTCTCATCAGGAACATCCTGCTTGGCAAAACGGGCGAGCTTCTGGAACAACTTGTTGTAGTCATAGACAGACAAAGAGCCTTGCTTCAGATTGCGGAATTCTTCACGTTTGCTTTCAGTCACACTTTGAGGAATGTGATGAGCTCGGAAATCACGACGGAAATCATCCCAAGTGATCAAACGTCCACCTCTGGAATCCCGGTACTGCTGAAACCACTCTGCGGCCTGATCCTTGAGCTGGAAAGACGTGAACTTGACGAAATCTTCAGGTCTGACGTTGCTACATTCAAAATGCTTGCCCAGATCGACTAACCAATCATCAGCATCGGTAGCCTCAACGCAGTTACTGAACGTCTTTGGACCATTTGCGAGGAACTGATTTAGAGTTGCAAAATGGTTCTGGTTGTTGCCTTGATTCGCTTGACTGCTTTAATTCCGCTCTTGGATGATTTGCATGATCAGCTGTGTATTTGCATTAGTAGCGGCCATCACAGCTTGCCATGCTTCCGGAGGAGGCAGAGGTGGCGGCGGATCTTGATTCTGGTTCTGACTGGTGCTCTTAGCAGGAGCCATCCTGAAGAGGTTGGCCACCGTTAGCACACAAATAGAGAAATATTGAAGCTGAATCCAACGGAATGAAAAATTGCAACATAAAGTCTTCACATCCGAACAAAATGAACAAATGCACTTCTCTTGAAGTGGTCACATATTCCTAAATTGTGAAGCCACGAAGAATCAGGTAGAAGAGGTACATCAACGAGGGATGGAATCAACATATGACGTCGAAGCAGAATGAATTCCACAACTCGAAATAAAACCAAGGGTTGGCTTGCGGAATAAGCCGGAACAAACACATGATAGAAATTTCGTCCGAAGTTTTTGTGGTAGGACCTACACGGGCTCTGATACCAACTTGTATGATGGATGTTATTTATGTACTTTGATCTGACATGGCGAGTGTAAGCCAACTATGCTATTATTCCCCTTTATATTATATATGTACATGGGTTGTGTAATGATTCCCGACTTGCGACATTGCTTTCAATGCGCCTATGTCTCTAAGTCGTGCCTCGACACGTGGGAGACATAGCCGCATCGAGGGCGTTACAAGTAGAAAATGCATGAACCTCGATGCGGCTATGTCTCCCACGTGTCGAGGCACGACTTAGAGACATAGGATGATTGTGTTTCATCGATGTTCGTGTGCTCGGTAGAGTATTTTGTGAACCTTTTGGCCCCAGGTCATTTTCGGTATTTTGTTAAGCTTGTTGAGTAGCTCCATGCCATGCTATTATTTGCCATGTTCAGATTTTGCTTCATGTTGTTTTGCTGCTCCGAAGAGAGCATCGTGGTCTGAAAATTTCAGACTAGCGTTAATTTCGCTAAGTCTGAAATCTGTTTTGCTTACTCAGTTTTGCCATGCTTGTTTGAAGCCCTTAATGGATGAATTTGCCTATGCCTCAGTCCTGGTAATTTGTTAAGCTTATTGAGTACATCACTGCCATGCAATTTGTTTTCATGTTTGGTGGCTGTAGTATATATTCATTTTGTTGCATTTAGGAGCTTACTTGCTGTAAATCGTAGATCGGTTCGTTTTGCAAAACGCTTGCCATTTCCAAACCGTAGCTCCGATTGCCATGGTCTTTATATTGTTTTTAGGGGATTTCTTCCCCTCTATCCAATGGCACATTTGGTTTTCCAAGTTGAGGGCAGGTTCATGCATTTTCTGTCACGTCTTGCATTTTGCATCCCGCATCGCATCCCGCATAGCATATCATCTTTGCATATTATTGGTTGCCCTTGCACGTGGTTGATTGTATCCTTGTTGCTTGTGTGTGTTATTGGGTAGAGCCGGGAGACGAGTTCGCTAACGAGGAGCCCGTTGAGTTTGCTTTTGAGGATCCAGTCAACTCTGACAACTGTGCAGGCAAGATGATCATACCCTCGAAATCACTACTATCTTTGCTATGCTAGTTTGCTCGCTCTTTTGCTTTGCCAATGCTACGATGCCTACCACTTGCTTGTCAGCCTCCCAATTGCCATGATTGAGCCTCTAACCCACCTTTGTCCTAGCAAACCATTGATTGGCTATGTTACCGCTTTGCTCAGCCCCTTCTTATAGTGTTGCTAGTTGCAGGTGAAGATTGGAGCCGTTCCTTGTTGGAACATTTATTTACTTGTTGGGATATCATTATATTGCTATGTTATCTTTATTCATCTATATACTTGGTAAAGGTGGAAGGCTCGGCCTCTCGCCTAGTGTTTTGTTCCACTCTTGCCGCCCTAGTTTCCGTCATATCGGTGTTATGTTCCCGGATTGTTGCGTCCCTTACGCGGTTGGGCTATATGGGAACCCCTTTATAGTTCGCCTTGATTAAAGCTTTTCCAGCAATGCCCAACATCGGTTTTACCATTTGCCACCTAGCCTATTTTTCCCTTGGGTTTTCGGAGCCCGAGGGTCATCTTTATTTTAGCCCCCCACGGGCCAGTGCTCCTCTGAGTGTTGGTCCGAAGCGAGCCACTTGCAGCGCCACCTCGGGGCAACTCGAGAGTTGGTTTTAGTTGTACGTAGTGTTCATCTGAGTGTGCCCTGAGAAAGAGATATGTGCAGCTCCTATCGGGATTTGTCGGCACATTCGGGCGGTGTTGCTGGACTAGTTTTGACCTGTCGAATCATCTTGTTGTACCGGGATACCGAGTCTGATCGGTGGGTCCTGGGTGGAGGTCTATTCCTTCGTTGACCGTGAGAGCTTGTTATGGGCTCAGTTGGGACCCCCCTGCAGGGATTGATCTTTCGAAAGCCGTGCCCGCGGTTATGGGCAGATGGGAATTTGTTAATGTCCGGTTGTAGATAACTTGAACCTTAAATAATTAAAATGAATCAACCGAGTGTGTTGCCGTGATGGCCTCTTCTCGGCAGAGTCCGGGAAGTGGACACGGCGTTGGACTTATGGTTGCGTAGGCTGCTCTATATAGTTTCCGCTCGTTCTTTGCCTCCTCTTCTCGCTCTCCTTTGCGAATAAGTTAGCCACCATATATGCTAGTCGCTTGCTGCAGCTCCACTTACATTACCCCTTTCCTACCTATTAAGCTTAAATAGTCTTGATCGCGAGGGTGCGAGATTGCTGAGTCCTTGTGGCTCACAGATTACTATTACACCAGATGCAGGGACAGATGATACCTCGGTCTTGCAAGCTACTGCCGAAGATTCGTTGAAAACTTTTCCAAGATCGCGAAGCCTCTCTCAAATCTTCTTCAGAAGCACGTCAAGTACGTTTGGTCTCCGGAGTGTGATATTGCTTTCAACGCTTTGAAAGAGAAATTGATCACTGCTCCAGTTCTGACTCCGCCTGATGAAACCAAGCCGTACGAGGTCTTTTGTGATGCCTCTCTCCAAGGTCTAGGTGTTGTACTGATGCAAGAGAAGAAAGTTGTTGCTTATACCTCTCGCCAGTTGAAACCTAATGAGAAGAACTACCCCACTCATGATCTCGAGTTGGCGGCAGTTGTGCACGCATTGTTGACTTGGAGACATCTTCTCTTGGGAAGGAAAGTGGACATTTTCACTGATCACAAGAGTCTCAAGTACATCTTCACTCAGCCTAATCTCAACCTCAGGCAGACTCGATGGGTCGAAATGATTCAAGAGTACAATCCGAGTATCGAGTATACTCTAGGCAAGGCTAATGTGATTGCTGATGCTTTGAGCAGAAAAGCATATTGCAACAGTCTGATTCTCAAGCCTTATCAACCCGAGCTTTGTGAAGCTTTGCGCAAACTTAATCTGCAAGTTGTTCCTCAAGGTTTCCTCGCCAACCTTCAAGTTTCTCCTACCTTGGAAGACCAGATTCGCCAAGCCCAGCTTCTTGATGCTATGGTGAAAAAGGTGAAGATTGGTATTGCAAAGAGTCAGTCCAAGTACAAGTGCTACCGACTTGATGACAAGGACACTCTCTTCTTCGAGGATCGAATTGTTGTGCCCAAAGGTGAACTTCGTAAAGTGATCATGAATGAGGCTCACAAATCTCTCCTCTCCATCCACCCTGGTAGCACGAAGATGTATCAAGATCTGAAGCAAACCTATTGGTGGACTCGAATGAAGCGCGAGATCGCTCAATTCGTGAATGAATGTGATGTGTGCAGAAGAGTGAAGGCAGAACACCAGAGGCCAGCAGGTCTCGTCCAACCTCTTGCCATTCCAGAATGAAAGTTTGACCACATTGAAATGGACTTCGTGACTGGGTTTCCAAAGTCCAAGCGTGGCAATGATGCTATATTCGTTGTCATCGACAAGCTCACCAAAGTGGCTCATTTCCTGCCTATCAAAGAGTCAATCACTGCAGCTCAATTGGCGGAGCTCTATACCTCTCGAATTGTCTCTCTGCACGGTATTCCTCAAGTGATATCTTCAGACCGTTGCAGCATCTTTACCTCCAAGTTTTGGGATTCTTTTCAGAAGGCCATGGGCACCAACATTCGCTTCAGCACTGCTTTCCATCCTCAAACAAGCGGTCAAGTCGAGCGTGTCAACCAGATTCTTGAAGATATGCTCAGAGCGTGTGTTATCTCCTTCGGCATGAAGTGGGAGGATTGTCTTCCTTATGCTGAATTCTCATACAACAACAGTTTCCAAGCAAGTTCCGGCAAGGCCCCATTTGAAATTTTGTATGGTAGGAAGTGCCGTACACCTCTCAACTGGTCTGAAACCGGTGAACGTCAGCTGCTGGGTAATGACCTAATCACAGAGGCAGAAGAAATGTGCAAGGTCATTCGTGATAACCTCAAAGCAGCCCAATCTCGTCAGAAGAGCTACTATGATAGTAAGCACCGTGATTTGGCTTTCGAGATCGGAGATCATGTCTACCTCCACGTCTCTCCTATGAAAGGGACTCGTCGCTTCGGTATCAAAGGGAAGCTTGCCTCCAGATACGTCGGGCCTTTCAAGATCGTCGGCAAGAGAGGCGACCTCGCCTATCAACTCGAGCTTCCTGCAAACTTTGCCAATGTTCATGATGTGTTCCACGTCTCGCAACTCCGAAAGTGCTTCAAGACGCCTAAGCGCACCGTCAACTTCGAGGACATTGAGCTCCAAGAAGATCTCTCCTATCGTGAGCACCCAGTTGCAATCCTTGAAGAGACTGAACGCAAAACTCGCAACAAGTCAATCAAAATTCTCAAAATCAAGTGGTCACACCATTCCGACCGTGAAGCTACCTAGGAACGCGAGGATCACCTCTGTTCTGAGTACCCGGAGTTCTTTCAGTCCTAGATCTCGGGACGAGATCTTTTCATAGTGGTGGAGTGTTGTAACGCCCCATGTGTAACCTTCCCAAATTGTACTCCAACTCTTTCCGGCATTAAGTTATATTTAATTCTCGGGTTCGGGTCTTTGTCTCCGTGTGTGGTTTATGTTTTCGTGCATCTCATATCATGTCATCACGTGCATTGCATTTTCATACATGTTCATCTCATGCATTCGAGCATTTTCCCCGTTGTCCGTTTTGCATTCCGGCGCTTCGTTCTCCTCCGGTGGCCATTTATAGCTTTCTTTCATGTGTGGGGATTAAACATTTCTGGATTGGACCGAGACTTGCCATGCGGCCTTGGTTTACTACCGGTAGACCGCCTGTCAAGTTTCGGGTCATTTGGACTTCGTTTGATACTCCAACGGTTAACCGAGGGACCGAAAAGGCCTCGTGTGTGTGCAGCCCAACACCCCTCCATTTTGGCCCAAAACCCACCAAACTCTGCTCCATCGTCTCGGTCGTTCGATCACGATCGTGTGGGCGAAAACCACACCTCATTTGGACACTCTTAGCTCCCTCTATGCCTATATATAGACCCCTTCCCCAAAATCCGGATCTCTCCCCCGTCCAAACCCTAAAATTCCAGATCCCGCCGCCGCCGGACACATCCGCCACCGACGGACACGTCCGCCACCGACGGACACGTCCGGTCCGCCCGCCGCCGCCACGTGGCACGCCACCATTCGCTCCGCCCGCCGCCGCCGCGGGCCAGGGAGCCCGAAGCCGGCCCCCGCGGCCCGACTCGCCCGCGCCGCCACCCGGGTTCCAGCGCCGCCGCCCGCCGCCTCTTCTCCCCCGCGTCCGGCCGCCGCCCCGCCACCGTTCATCTCTCCGGCGAGCCGCCGCCTCGCCGCCACCGCACCGGAGTCGGCGCCCCTCATCGCCCGGCGCCGCCCCGGCTTCCTTGTCGCCGCCACCGTTCCGGCCGCGCCACCCCAAGGCCGCTCCGGCCACCCCGCTCCTCCTCGGCGCCCCGGTCGTCCTCCCCTCCGGCGGGTTTTTCCGGCGAAGCTCGGAGGTCGCGCGCGTGAACAGTGCTGAGCTTGGATCTAGATCCGGAGCTACAGTAAACCCTAATCCGGTTGACTTTCCCTCCTCTTTTTCCAGATTTTTATGCCATGTTTGACCTGCCATATCTTTGCATCTGTGGCTCCGTTTTGGGCATATGATATATCAAAATCTTTGTCTCGACGAGTACATCATTTAATTCCATTGCATCATTTCATTTGAGGTCATCTTGGTGCCCAAAATGCTGTTGGAAGGAGGCATCATGAGTTAAATTGCAGATCCGTTGGTCCTACATTGACTTTTGTCATTTTTGCCATGATTATTGTGTGCATGATATGCCTGTGCTCCTTTGGGATGAATTGTTAAGCATGTTGTCTTCTTTCCAGAGGTGCCTTCCTTGCATTTTTAGGATGTGTGTGTTGTCTTGTGCAAGCTTGCAGTAGGGTACCTGAGTTTACTGATTTCAGGGACTTAGTGAAAATCACTAAGTCTGGGATGTTTTAGTTCACGATGCTATATGTCCAGCTTGTTTCCTAGCAATCGGTGCCTCTTTTGAGGATGATCAGTAAGAGTGATTTGTTATGCTTGTTGTGCTTAATCCATCCATGTCTTTACTTGTTATGTTGGAGCACCCTAGGTTGACTCAACGGAGCTCAACTTTTGCATAGTTGTTAATTTGGGCAGATCGTGAACTCTTTTGCAATTTTGCCGGGGCTATTGCTAGTGATCCATGCATGATATGCCTTTGTTCTTGCCATGTCTAGCTAGCATTTTGTGCCTTCTTTATGGTTATATGCTTTCCTTGCCGTGACTTGCACCGTAGTGAGTGCATCGAGCTCGTTTACATGCCTCCGTGAGTTATAGTTTCAGCATGTCCCAGTTTTCACTAAGTCTGAAAACTGATTGTGTTTCATTGATGTTCGTGTGCTCGGTAGAGTATTTGTGAACCCTTTTGGCCCCAGGTCATTTTGGGTGTTTTGTTAAGCTTGTTGAGTAGCTCCATGCCATGCTCTAACTTGCCATGTTCAGGTTTTTCTTCATGTTGTTTTGCTGCTCCGAAGAGAGCATCGTGGTCTGAAATTTCAGACTAGCGTTAATTTCGCTAAGTCTGAAATTTGTTTTGCTTATTCAGTTTTGCCATGCTTGTTTGAAACCCTTAATGGATGATTTTGCCGATGCCTTAGTCCTGGTGATTTGTTAATCTTCTTGAGCACATCACTGCCATGCAATTTGTTTTCATGTTTAGTGGCTGTAGCATGTTCATTTTGTTGCATTTAGGAGTCTACTTGCTGTAAATCGCAGATCGGTTCGTTTAGTAAATCGCTTGCCATTTCCAAACCGTTGCTCCGATTGCCATGATCTTTATATCGTTTTCAGGAGATTTCTTCCCCTCTATCCAGTGGCACACTTGGTTTTCCAAGTTGAAGCTAGGTTCATGCATTTCCTGTCACATCTTGCATTTTGCATCCCGCATAGCATATCATCTTTGCATATTATTGGTTGCCCTTGCACGTGGTTGATTGTATCCTTGTTGCTTGTTTGTGTTGTTGGGTAGAGCCGGGAGACGTGTTCGCTAACGAGGAGCCCGTTGAGTTTGCTTTTGAGGATCCAGTCAACTCTGACAACTGTGCAGGCAAGATGATCACACCCTTGAAATCACTACTATCTTTGCTATGCTAGTTTGCTCGCTCTTTTGCTTTGCCAATGCTACGATGCCTACCACTTGCTTGTCAGCCTCCCAATTGCCATGATTGAGCCTCTAACCCACCTTTGTCCTAGCAAACCATTGATTGGCTATGTTACCGCTTAGCTCAGCCCCTTCTTATAGCGTTGCTAGTTGCAGGTGAAGATTGGAGCCGTTCCTTGTTGGAACATTTGTTTACTTGCTGGGATATCATTATATTGCTATGTTATCTTTATTCATCTATATACTTGGTAAAGGGTGGAAGGCTCGGCCTCTCGCCTAGTGTTTTGTTCCACTCTTGCCGCCCTAGTTTCCGTCATATCGGTGTTATGTTCCCGGATTGTTGCGTCCCTTACGCGGTTGGGCTATATGGGAACCCCTTGATAGTTCGCCTTGATTAAAGTTTTTCCAGCAATGCCCAACATTGGTTTTACCATTTGCCACCTAGCCTATTTTTCCCTTGGGTTTCCGGAGCCCGAGGGTCATCTTTATTTTAGCCCCCCCACGGGCCAGTGCTCCTCTGAGTGTTGGTCCGAACCAGGCAGCCTGCGGGGCCACCTTGGGGAAACTCGAGGGTTGGCTTTACTAGTAGCTTTACCTATCCGAGCGTGCCCTGAGAAAGAGATATGTGCAGCTCCTATCGGGATTTGTCGGCACATTCGGGCGGTGTTGCTGGACTAGTTTTGACCTGTCGAATCATCTTGTTGTACCGGGATACCGAGTCTGATCGGTGCGTCCTGGGTGGAGGTCTATTCCTTCGTTGACCGTGAGAGCTTGTTATGGGCTCAGTTGGGACCCCCCTGTAGGGATTGATCTTTCGAAAGCCGTGCCCGCGGTTATGGGCAGATGGGAATTTGTTAATGTCCGGTTGTAGATAACTTGAACCTTAAATAATTAAAATGAATCAACCGAGTGTGTTGCCGTGATGGCCTCTTCTCGGCGGAGTCCGGGAAGTGGACACGGCGTTGGAGTTATGCTTGCGTAGGCTGCTCTATATAGTTTCCGCTCGTGCTTTGCCCCCTCTTCTCGCCCTCCTTTGCGAATAAATTAGGCACTATATATGCTAGTCGCTTGCCGCAGCTCCACTTACATTACCCTTTCCTTCCTATTAAGCTTAAATAGTCTTGATCGCGAGGGTGCGAGATTGCTGAGTCCTCTGTGGCTCACAGATTACTATTACACCAGATGCAGGGACCGATGATACGTCTCCGGATGGCGCGCTCGAGCTGAAGTGGGAGTACGACGAGGACTCTCAGCGTTACTATGTGTCGTTCCCGGATGATCAGTAGGGATGCCTATTCGGGGTTAGATCCAGGACCTAGTCGCTTGTTGGGGGTCTCTTCTATTTTGGCGCCGTAGTCGGGCCATGAGTGTTTGTATGATGGATGTTATTTATGTACTTTGATGTGACGTGGCGAGTGTAAGCCAACTATGCTATTATTCCCCTTTATATTATATATGTACATGGGTTGTGTAATGATTCCCGACTTGCGACATTGCTTTCAATGCACCTATGTCTCTAAGTCGTGCCTCGACACGTGGGAGACATAGCCGCATCGAGGTTCATGCATTTTCTACTTGTAACGCCCTCGATGCGGCTATGTCTCCCACGTGTCGAGGCACGACTTAGAGACATAGGCGCATTGAAAGCAATGTCGCAAGTCGGGAATCATTACACAACCCATGTACATATATAATATAAAGGGGAATAATAGCATAGTTGGCTTACACTCGCCACGTCACATCAAAGTACATAAATAACATCCATCATACAAACACTCATGGCCCGACTACGGCGCCAAAATAGAAAAGACCCCCAACAAGCGACTAGGTCCTGGATCTAACCCCGAATAGGCATCCCTACTGATCATCCGGGAACGACACATAGTAACGCTGAGAGTCCTCGTCGTACTCCCACTTCAGCTCGAGCGCGCCATCCGGAGAGGTATCATCTGTCCCTGCATCTGGTGTAATAGTAATCTGTGAGCCACAAGGACTCAGCAATCTCGCACCCTCGCGATCAAGACTATTTAAGCTTAATAGGTAGGAAAGGGGTAATGTAAGTGGAGCTGCAGCAAGCGACTAGCATATATGGTGGCTAACTTATTCGCAAAGGAGAGCGAGAAGAGGGGGCAAAGCACGAGCGGAAACTATATAGAGCAGCCTACGCAAGCATAACTCCAACGCCGTGTCCACTTTCCGGACTCCGCCGAGAAGAGGCCATCACGGCAACACACTCGGTTGATTCATTTTAATTATTTAAGGTTCAAGTTATCTACAACCGGACATTAACAAATTCCCATCTGCCCATAACCGCGGGCACGGCTTTCGAAAGATCAATCCCTGCAGGGGGGTCCCAACTTAGCCCATAACAAGCTCTCACGGTCAACGAAGGAATAGACCTCCACCCAGGACCCACCGATCAGACTCGGTATCCCGGTACAACAAGATGATTCGACAGGTCAAAACTAGTCCAGCAGCACCGCCCGAATGTGCCGACAAATCCCGATAGGAGCTGCACATATCTCTTTCTCAGGGCACACTCAGATGAACACTACGTACAACTAAAACCAACCCTCGAGTTGCCCCGAGGTGGCGCTGCAAGTGGCTCGGTTCGGACCAACACTCAGAGGAGCACTGGCCCGTGGGGGGCTAAAATAAAGATGACCCTCGGGCTCCGGAAACCCAAGGGAAAAAGAGGCTAGGTGGCAAATGGTAAAACCAAAGTTGGGCATTGCTGGAAAAGCTTTAATCAAGGCAAACTATCAAGGGGTTCCCATATAGCCCAACCGCGTAAGGGACGCAACAATCCGGGAACATAACACTGATATGACGGTAACTAGGGCGGCAAGAGTGGAACAAAACACTAGGCGAGAGGCCGAGCCTTCCACCCTTTACCAAGTATATAGATGAATGAAGATAACATAGCAATATAATGATATCCCAACAAGTAAATAAGTGTTCCAACAAGGAACGGCTCCAATCTTCACCTGCAACTAGCAACGCTATAAGAAGGAGGCTGAGCAAAGCGGTAACATAGCCAATCAATGGTTTGCTAGGACAAAGGTGGGTTAGAGGCTCAATCATGGCAACTGGGAGGCTGACAAGCAAGTGGTAGGCATCGTAGCATTGGAAAAGCAAAAGAGCGAGCAAACTAGCATAGCAAAGATAGTAGTGATTTCGAGGGTATGATCATCTTGCCTGCACAGTTGTCAGAGTTGACTGGATTCTCAAAAGCAAACTCAACGGGCTCCTCATTAGTGAACTCGTCTCCCGGCTCTACCCAACAACACAAACAAGCAACAAGGATACAATCAACCACGTGCAAGGGCAACCAATAATTTGCAAAGATGGTATGCTATGCGGGATGCGATGCGGGATGCAAAATGGAAGACGTGACAGAAAATGCATGAACCTGGCTTCAACTTGGAAAACCAAGTGTGCCACTGGATAGAGGGGAAGAAATCCCCTGAAAACAATATAAAGATCATGGCAATTGGAGCTACGGTTTGGAAATGGCAAGCGATTTACTAAACGAACCGATCTGCGATTTACAGCAAGTAGACTCCTAAATGCAACAAAATGAACATGCTACAGCCACCAAACATGAAAAAAAAATTGCATGGCAGTGATGTGCTCAAGAATCTTAACAAATCACCAGTACTAAGGCATAGGCAAAATCATCCATTAAGGGCTTCAAACAAGCATGGCAAAACTGAATAAGCAAAACAGATTTCAGACTTAGCGAAATTAACGCTAGTCTGAAATTTCAGACCACGATGCTCTCTTCGGAGCAGCAAAACAACATGAAGAAAAACCTGAACATGGCAAGTAAGAGCACGGCATGGAGCTACTCAACAATCTTAACAAAACACCCAAAATGACCTGGGGCCAAAAGGGTTCACAAAATACTCTACCAAGCACACGAACATCGATGAAACACAATCAGTTTTCAGACTTAGTGAAAACTGGGACACGCTGAAACTATAACTCACGGAGGCATGTAAACGAGCTCGATGCACTCACTACGGTGCAAGCCACAGCAAGGCAAGCATATAACCATAAAGAAGGCACAAAATTCTAGCTAGACATGGCAAGAACAAAGGCATAGCATGCATGGATCACTAGCAATAGCCCCGGCAAAATCGCAAAAGAGTACACGATCTGCCCAAATTAACAACTATGCAAAAGTTGAGCTCGATTGAGTCAACCTAGGTTGCTCCAACATAACAAGTAAAGACATGAATGGATTAAGCACAACAAGCATAACAAATCACTCTTACTGATCATCCTCAAAAGAGGCACGGATCGCTAGGAAACAAGCTGGACATATAGCATCGTGAACTAAAACATCCCAGACAGTGATTTTCACCAAGTCCCTGAAATCAGTAAACTCAGGTACCCTACTTTGCAAGCGTGCACAAGAAAACACACACATCCTAAAAATGCAAGGAAGGCACCTCTGGAAAGAAGACAACATGCTTAACAATTCATCCCAAAGGAGCACAGGCATATCATGCACACAATAATCATGGCAAAAATGACAAAAGTCAATGTAGGACTAACGGATCTGCAATTTAACTCATGATGCCTCCTTCCAACAGCATTTTGGGCACCAAGATGACCTCAAATGCAAATGATGCAATGGAATGAAATGATATACTCGTCGAGACGAAGATTTTGATATATCATATGCCCAAAACGGAGCCACGGATGCAAAGATATGGCAGGTCAAACATGGCATAAAAATCTGGAAAAAGAGGAGGGAAAGTCAACCGGATTAGGGTTTACTGTAGCTCCGGATCTAGATCCGAGCTCGGCACTGTTCAGCACGCGACCTCCGAGCTTCGCCGAAAAAACCCGCCGGAGGGGAGGACGATCGGGGCGCCGAGGAGGAGCGGGGTGGCCGGAGCGGCGCGGCCGGAGCGGTGGCGGCAACGAGGAAGCCGGGGCGGCGCCGGGCGACGAGGGGCGCCGACTCCGGTGCGGTGGCGGCGAGGCGGCGGCTCGCCGGAGAGACGAACGGCGGCGGGGCGGCGGCCGGACGCGGGGGAGAAGAGGCGGCGGGCGGCGGCGCTGGAACCCGGGTGGCGGCGCGGGCGAGTCGGGCCGCGGGGGCCGGCTTCGGGCTCCCCGGCCCGCGGCGGCGGGATCTGGAATTTTAGGGTTTGGACGGGGGAGAGATCCGGATTTCGGGGAAGGGGTCTATGTATAGGCATAGAGGGAGCTAGGAGTGTCCAAATGAGGTGTGGTTTTCGCCCACACGATCGTGATCGAACGACCGAGACGATGGAGCAGGTTTTGGTGGGTTTTGGGCCAAAATGGAGGGGTGTTGGGCTGCACACACACGAGGCCTTTTCGGTCCCTCGGTTAACCGTTGGAGTATCAAACGAAGTCCAAATGACCCGAAACTTGACAGGTGGTCTACCGGTAGTAAACCAAGGCCGCATGGCAAGTCTCGGTCCAATCCGGAAATGTTTAATCCCCACACACGAAAGAAAGCTAGAAATGGCCACCGGAGGAGAATGAAGCGCCGGAATGCAAAACGGACAACGGGGAAAATGCTCGAATGCATGAGATGAACATGTATGCAAATGCAATGCACGTGATGACATGATATGAGATGCACGAAAACATAAACCACACACGGAGACAAAGACCCGAACCCGAGAATTAAATATAACTTAATGCCGGAAACGGCAAGAGTTGGAGTACAATTTGGGAAAGTTACACATGGGGCGTTACATTTATGGACCAAGACGTTTTGACAAGAGTGATCGCGTGCTATTCCGAACACCCCCATAGTATCTATGTGGGGGCTGAAGCCGACGACTGGTAAACTTTCAGATACAACAAACGACCGCATATGAGGAAAATAATTTGAGATAAATAAGCAAGCATATTATACAAAGGCCTTGTGTCATAATATAAAGTCTGTACATCCAGGATACATTCATTCAAATATCATATCTTTCGAGCACTTGCCCTCTATTAAATGGGCTCTTTCTAGGACATCTTCAATATAGCGCTTCGGCTTGCGATAGTCCTTGCCTTCGGGCGGTCCTTCAACTACTACGACGGCGGCCTTCCTCTTTGCCCAATGCATCTTGACACGGGCAAAGGCCATCCGGGCACCCTCAATACACGAGGAGCGCTTAATAGCTTCAATTCACGATATGGCGTCGGTAAGCCACCTCACCTAGCCGAAGTAGCTGCCAGGAATGGTTCGACTGGCCATAACCGGACTATGATGTCCTTCATGGCCAATCCGGACATCCTATGCAGGTCCACCAGCTGCATCATTTGGTTGTTCAACAGCGTTGGATGCTCCGGCGCCAGGTATTGCGACCAGAAGAGTTTCTCTGTCGTGTTCCCCTCTTGGTCCCAGAAAAACTTCGCAGCGTCAGCTGCGCTCCCCGGAAGATCCGCAAACGCATCTGGAGAACTCCACAAGCGAGTAAGGAGGGAATATTCTTGACTGCCGAATTTACTCTACAAAATAAAGGGCTTACCAGTCGCTATCTGCTTAGCCTTCTTGATCTTCTCGTGTGCCGCCCGGGACTCAGTCCACGCCTCCCTAGCCCCTTGGAGAGCCTTGGAGAGTTTGACTGGTTGAGCCTTATTCTCCTTCTCCAAGTCCTCACACTTACGAGCATCATCTTTGAGCTCTTGCTCGACTTCAGTCACCCTCTTCTCATACTGACGGCGGGTGGCCTATTTGGCCTTTAAATCTGAGCCACTTTATCAGTAGCCGCTCTACTCTCCCGCTTCTGCTCTTGAACTTGTTACAGGGCGCCCTTGAGAGTCTCAATCTCCGCCACACTACCTGCAAATCATTTACACACGCAAGTGTGTTAGCTTAAACTCCTCGAATATAATTTCAATCGTACAAGTATGTACCTTCTATCATGGCCATTTTCAGTCTGGGGGCTCGATATCCTCGGGCCCTTCCCCCGAGCAATCGGGGGCTTTGAATTCTTGTTTGTTGCTATCGATAAGTTTACAAAGTGGCCAGAAGTGACTGCCATGAGAAAGGCGACTGCTCAGTCAGCTATCAAGTTTTTGAAAGAATTGGTGTGTCATTTTGGAGTTCCGACAAGGATTACCGACAATGGCACCTAGTTCACGAGTCGCACCTTCATTCAATATGTTCATACCCTCAGATGCAAGATCTCATTTTCCTCTGTGGCACACCCCCGGAGAAATGGACAAGCTGAGAGGGAGAACACTCAAGTGCTGCGAGGACTCAAGACAAGAACCTTTGATACGCTGTAGAAGCATGGTAGGCGATGGATCGAGGAGCCGCCGATAGTTCTCTGGCCCCTTAGAACGACACCAAACCGAGCTACCGGGCAGACTCCCTTCTCCATGGTCTATGGGGTAGACGCAGTTCTCCCCATGGAACCCATTTACGGGTCGCCTGGAGTTCTTGCCTACGATGAAGTAGCACAAGATCAGCACCGGCGTGACAACGCTGTGCTACTCAAGGAGAACCGTCTCCGGGTTGCTACATGTGTTGCACGCTATCAGCAAGTTCTGCATCGCTATCATAGCCGCAGGGTTCATGGCCGGGGTTTTGAGGAAGGCGACCTTGTCCTTAGGCACATTCAGTCCGCCAAGGGTACAAACAAGTTGTCACCGAAGTGGGAAGGCCCTTACCAGGTAGTATGAGTCACCAGACCTGGGGCAGTTCGTCTATAGATCGGAGATGACATTCAATTGCAAAACTCATAGAATATTAGGCATCTCCACAATTTCTACCCATAAGGCGCGGCCCGACAGCCACCCTTGTACATGCCTTGCCTCAGCTGCATGTAACCCCTTGTACAAAGCCAGGGCGATGTCCCTATGCAAGCAAAAATAAAGAAGCGTTGGGGGCCCCCCGACCAACTTGCATGGATGCATGAGCATTCCAAGATCATCGCATAAGCATTTCATGAGCATTTGCATATAGATAGGATCGCATCCTGCATTCATTCTCATTTTCATGGAGTTGCAGGTTCCTGCTGTGAACTTGGGTTCAACAAGGAGTTGAGAAGATGCCCCGGCACTGCAATCCTCTACAAGACAAACAGATAAATTCTACCTCTTGACCATTAGTGTTCTGTAAGCCATAACTTGTGCATAAGGAAACCTTGCCACTCTCTTGAAACTTAGGTGCTCCCAGCTTTGGCTCGAACGTTGATTCGGCCAGGATGGTTGCAGTGGCCTTTGGTAAAAGGAAGTTGGCGGGGGGATGATCCCTTTGTATTTTGCCTGGTAGACGCAGTTCTCCGGCAAGTAAAAGGGCGCCGGCAAGGTAGCCTACCGGGGAAAACTCGTTTACTTACCTAAAGAGGCATCCCACCTCTGCATGGACATATACATGCAAGGGTTCCCGGCAAGGTTCATCTTTTTCATGAATATGCTGATACAAGTACAAGCATTACAGAACACAAACATGGACTGGAGAGATTACATTATTTGAATTAAAATTTGGCAAGTGCCTACAGATTTAAGATTGAAAAAAGATAAGTGCTCCGTAAACTCCTCTCTCTGTCCCTCTTATCCCAAGTAGTGCGGTGGGAAGAGAAGAGGTTGGGCGGCGCGCCGGCACAACGCCACCCTGATCCCCGTCAGGAGCTGTGGAACATAGCCTGACAAGATCTGGAGTGGCGAGGCTGCGAAGGAGGAAGACGCGAGGAGCACCTTGGCGACCCCCTGGTCACCACTTCCAGGACTTAGTGGGGGGCTCCAGCTTAGGCACCGACAAAGGAGGACACCGGGGCCCAGCCAGAAGACCCCTAGGGGAAGCAGAAACGCCAAAGGAGCAAACCTTTCCCAGGTAGCCGAGGGAAATGTTGATGTGGATACCTTTGCTTGGACGGAGTCAAGACTTTAGAAATGTAATACACTGGGCCTTGAACTTTATAGGCCTCGTCTTCTTCTTCTCGCTCGACTGTGAGCACAGTGGTGACAACCTGACCAATGGCCGCAATATAGAATAATAGAGGCTCTTTGGTGACCGGAGCAGCAAGCACCGGCTGGGTGGAAAGCAGGGCTTTGTGCTCTACAAACGCTGCTTCAGCTTCAGGAGTCCACCCGAATGTATCAGACTTTTTCATTAGTAGGTAAAGAGGCAATGCCTTTTCACCGAGACGAGAAATGAATTGACTTAGTGCAGCCAGACAACCTGTGAATTTCTGAAGGTCATGCACAAGCACATGGCGTTTCATTCGGAGAATCGCCCCAATCGTTTCTAGGTTTGCATCAATCCCTTGTTCGAAAACGAGAAAAGCGAGTAACTTTCTGCAACACCCCGGATGTAACATTCCATAATTGTAACTCCAACTCTTGCCATTTCCGGCTATGCGATATGTTATATCCTTCGTGGTTGGGTTTTGTCCTCGTTTTTGCATTGTGTTCATCTCATGCATTTCATCTAATGTCGTCATGTGCATTCGTGTTCGTCTCTTGCATCCGGTCTTTTTCCCCATTGTCCGTTTCGGAATCTGACACTCACACATGCACCCGTTGCACCTCTCAAATCTCGTTTCGTGAGAGGGAGAAGAACTTTCTCGGAAGGGCCGAGATTTGTCGAGTGGCCTTGGTACATCACCGGTAGGCCCCTGTCAAATTTCGTTCCATTTGGAGGTCGTTTGATGCCCCAACGGTTAACCGGGTAACCGCAAAACCCCTCTCTCATTTCAGCCCAAAACCTCTCCACAACAGCCCACTAGCCCATCTAAGCCCCATCCATGTTCTCCACCATTGGATCACGATTGTGTGGGAGAAAACCGCACCTCATTTGGACTCTCCTAGCTCCCCTACCTATAAATATGCCTCCCCCTCCGAAATTCACGGGCTAACCCTAGCCATCCTGCTCCTCGAGCCACCGGACATGTCCGCCGACGGCTGGACACGTCCATCGCGCCGCCGCCCCTGACGAATCGCATGCACCCATGTCACCGCGCCGCCGCCCACCGCAACGTGGGCCCACGAGCCCGAGGCCGGTCCTCCCGGCCCGCGCCTAGCCCGCCGCCCGCGACCGCGCCCCGCCGCCTCGGTCGCCGGCGCCGCCCCTCGTCGGCCGTGGCCGCCCGTGGCCGCCGCTCCCGTTCCTCGCGCCATCCGGCCTCCGCCGCCCTGCCAAGCTCCGCCACCTCCCGCACCGGATCCGGTCGGAGGAGCTCGGCGTAGACCGGATCCGACCACCCTGACTCATCGGCAACCTGTCCCTCAAGCTCCGGCCGCCGCCTCCCTCAACTCCGGCGAGATCCACCGCCGCCTCGGTTCACCTGCCGAGGAACCTTAGATCTCGCGGGGTAAAATTCCTCCAAGTCCCAAAATATCTCTATCTCATGTGCCTATGTTTGACCGCATATATCTCCATGCTCGTAGCTCCGATTTGCGCATATGATATATCAAAATGTTTGTATCGTGATGCTCTTCATGCTAGTGTCATTTGCATGCATGTTACTGTCCATATTGGTTCCTTAATCTTCGTTGCAAAAGTGCTACGTGATGTTGACTGCTGAAATCCATCATAACTTGCTGATTTGTCATTTTCATAGCATTTCGTGTGTGCATCCTTTGAGCATTATGTCTACATGTTTTAGGAGAATATTCATGCCATATTTACAGTGGTGCAAGCCTTGTATTTTTTATGAGCTTTGTGGTGACTAGCACAACCATGCAAAGTAGGCCACATGATGTTGCTGATTTCAGACACTTAGTATTTCTGCCAAGTCTTTTCCTGTTAGATTATATTGCTACGTTGACTTGTTGCCACAAGTAGATCCATGCTTATTTTTATGTAGTTCAGTATGAGTGTTTTGAAGATATGGTTATGCTCTACCCGTTCATGCCTCTGGTTGTAATTATGGAGTAGTGTAGCTTTTCATTACCATGCTCTACTTTTGCTAAATATTGTTGTTGGCAGATTGTTAACATGAAGTTCATTTTGCCATGTGTTTTGCTAGTGATCCATGCACTCTATGAACTTGCTCGAGCTTGACATGGGCTAAGTTGGGACACCCCTGCAGGGTTTAAACTTTCGAGAGACGTGCCCGCGATTATGTGGCAGATGGGAATTTTTTAATATCCGGTTGTAGAGAACTTGGCACTTTGACTTAATTAAAAGACACCAACGCGTGTGTAACCGTGATGGTATCTTTTCGATGAGGTTCAGGAAGAGAACACAGTGGGGTTATGTTTGAACGTAAGTAATTCATGATCACTTCTAGTTTACGACCATTGCATAGTTTATCATCTTACTCTTGTACTCGTATGTTAGCCACCATATTTGCTTAGCACTTGCTGCAGCTCCACCTCATAACCACATACTACCTATAAGCTTAAATAGTCTTTATCTCGTGGGTTTTGAGATTGCTGAGTCAGTGTGACTCACATATACTACCAAAAGAGTTGCAGGTGCTGATGATACTGATGCAGGTGATGCCACCGAGCTCAAGTGGGAGTTTGATGAGAACCTTGGCCGTTACTATGTTTCCTTCCCAGATGATCAGTAGTGGTGCCCAGTTGGGATGATCGGGATTTAGCATTTGGGGTTGTCTTCTTTTCATTCGCATCCATCCGTAGTCGGACTATGTGTGTACTCGGAATGATGTATGAATTATTTTGATCATTGTGTGATGTGGTGATTGTAAGCCAACTATTTATTTATCCTTGTTCTTGTAGATGGGATTGTGTGAAGATGACCCTTCTTGCGACAAAAACCGAAATGCGGTTATGCCTCTAAGTCGTGCCTCGACGCGTGGGAGATATAGCCGCATCTTGGGTGTTACGGCTTTCCAAAGTCCAAGCGTGGGAATGATACTATCTTCGTTGTCATCGACAAGCTTACAAAAGTGGCTCATTTCCTTCCAATCAAAGAATCTATCATGGCAGCTCAGTTGGCAGAGCTATACACCTCCAGAATTGTCTCATTGCACGGGATTCCGCAATTGATCTCTTCAGACCGCGGAAGCATTTTCACTTCCAAGTTGTGGGACTCCTTCCAGAAGGCCATGGGCACCAACATTTGCTTCAGCATGGCTTTCCATCCTCAAATAAGTGGCCTAGTCAAGTGAGTCAATCAAATCCTCGAATACATGCTCAAATATTGTGTCATCTCTTTCGGCATGAAGTGGGAAGATTGTCTCCCATATGCCGAGTTCTCCTACAACAACAACTTCCAAGCAAGTTCGGGCAAGGCCCCATTTGAAATTCTTTATGGCAGAAAGTGCCATACTCCTCTTAATTGGTCCGAGACTGGTGAACGCCAACTTCTTGGCAATGACTTAATCACAGAAGCTGAAGAAATGTGTAAAGTCATCCGTGAAAATCTCAAACCCGCACAATCGCGCCAGAAGAGTTACTATGATAGCAAGCACAATGACTTGGCTTTCAAGATCGAAGACCATGTCTACCTCCGTGTCTCTCCAATGAAAGGCACTCAATGTTTCGGTATCAAAGGGAAGCTTGCCCCTAGATATGTGGGTCCTTTCAAGATCATTGAAAAAAGAGGCGACATCGCCTATCAACTCATGCTTCCATCCACCTTCGCAAATGTGCATGATGTGTTTCACATGTCACAACTTCGCAAGTGCTTCAAGATGCCCGAGCACACCATCAACTTCGAAGAACTTGAGCTCCAAGAAGATTTGTCTTATCATGAGCTTCCCATTGCCATTCTTGAAGAAACCGAGCGCAAAACTCGCAACAAGTCGATCAAATTCCTGAAAGTTAAGTGGTCTGACCATTCCGACCGAGAAGCCACCTGGGAGAGCGAGGTTCACCTCCATTCCGAATATCCGGAGTTCTTTCAGTCCTAGATATCGGGTCGAGATCCTCTTGTAGTGGTGGAGAGTTGTAACGCCCCGGATGTAACATTCCATAATTATAACTCCAACTCTTGCCATTTCTGGCTACGTGATATGTGATATCTTTCGTGGTTGGGTTTTGTCCTCGTTTTTGCATTGTGTTTATGTCATGCATTTCATCTCATGTCATCATGTGCATCTCATTTGCATTCGTGTTCGTCTCTTGCATCCGGTCTTTTTCCCCGTTGTCCGTTCGGAATCCGACATTCACACATGCACCCGTTGCACCTCTCAAATCTCTTTCCATGACTGGAAAAAAAACCTTCTCGGAATGGGCCGAGATTTGTCGAGTGGCCTTGGTACATCACCGGTAGGCCGCCTGTCAAATTTCGTTCCATTTGGAGGTCGTTTCATGCCCCAACGGTTAACCGGGTAACCGCAAAACCCCTCTCTCATTGCATCCTAGTACCCCTCCACAACAGCCCACTAGCCCATATAACCCCCATCCATGCTCTCCGTTGTTGGATCACGATCGTGTTGGCGAAAACCACACCTCATTTGGACTCTCCTAGCTCCCATACCAATAAATATGCCCTCTCTGAAATTCACGGGCTAACCGTAGCCATCCCGCTCCCCGAGCCGCCGGACACGTCCGCCGAGGGCCGGACGCGTCCACCGCGGCGCCGCCCCCGACCAATCACACGACGCCACGTCACCGCGCCTCCGCCCACTGCCACGCGGGCCCGGGAGCCCGAGGCTGGCCCTCCCGGCCCGCTGTAAGATCGAAAGTATGTCTAGAGAGGGGGGGGGGGTTGATTAGACTACTTGACCAAATAAAAACCTAGCCTTTTCCAAATTTTATGTTTTGGCAAATTTTAGCAACTTAGCACAAGTCAAGCAATCAACCTACACATGCAAGTCTAAGAGTATAGCAGCGGAATGAAAAACATTGCATATGAAGGTAAAGGGAGGAGATTGGAGGGAGCAAACGCAATTTAGACATGGAGATTTTTGGCGTGGTTCCGATAGGTGGTGCTATCGTACATCCACGTTGATCGAGACTTGAACCTACGAAGCGTAACGGTTGCGTGAGTCCATGGAGGGCTCCACCCATGAAGGGTCCATGAAGAAGCAACCTTGTCTATCCCACCATGGCCATCACCCATGAAGGACTTGCCTCACTAGGGTAGATCTTCACGAAGTAGGCGATCTCCTTGCCCTTACAAACTCCTTGGTTCAACTCCATAATCTTGTCAGAGGCTCCCAAGTGACACCTAACAATCTAGGAGACACCACTCTCCAAAAGTTATTGTGTGTTGATGATGAACTCCTTGCTCTCGTGCTTCAAATGATAGTCTCCCCAACACTCAACTCTCTCTCACAAATTTGGATTTGGTGGAAAGATGATTTGAGTGGAAAGCAACTTGGGGATGGCTAGAGATCAAGATTCTTGTGGTTGGAATGGAATATCTTGGTCTCAACACATGAGTAGGTGGTTCTCTCTCAGAAAATGTATGTTGGAAGTGTAGGCACGTTCTGATGGCTCTCCTTTCTAATGAAGGAAGGGTGGAGGGGTATATATAGCCTCCACACAAAATCTAACTGTTACACACAAATCACCAAACTCGGTGGGACCGAATCATGAAATCGGTCAGACCGATTTAGTTCAAAATGTGAATGTTAGGATTTTTGGTGGGACCGACATGTCAACTCGGTGGGACCGATTTCATTAGGGTTAGGGAATAATGTAATCTCAGTGAGACAGATCACATAAACTTGGTAGGACTGATTTCTGTAATAGGCAAACACAGAGTTGGTCAGGCAAACTTGGTGGGACCGATTCGCTCATTTCAGTGAGACCGAAATGTTACGAAAGGGAAACAGAGAGTTTGCATTGCGAACTCGGTGAGACCGATCGCTCATCTCCGTTGGACCAATACGTTATGGAAGGAAACAGAGAGTTTGCAATCCCATCTCGGTGAGACTAAGATCCCTATCGGTGAGACCAAAGTGACTAGGGTTTCTGGCAGTGGCTATGTCAAGTGAACTCGGTGGCACCGGATAGATCAAATCGGTAGGGCCGAGTTTGACCTTTGGTTTGGGACATATTTGGATATGAGAAAGTGGTTGAGGGGTTTTGGAGCATATCACTAAGCATTTTGAGCAAGCAAGCCATTGAGCAACACCTCATCCCCTTTTAATAGTATTGGCTTTTCCTATGGACTCAATGTGATCTTGGATGACCAAAATTAAAATGTAGAGTCTTGAGCTTGAGCCAATATGTGTCCTTAGCATTTTGAGGGGTCCATGTTCCTAATCCATGCCATGCCAATCATTGAACTTTTTGAAATGATCATATTGAAATAGCATTAGTTCAATGAGCTATATGTTGTTAGGAATTACCAAAACCACCAAGGGATAGTTGCACTTTCACCCGCGCCTCGCCCGCCGCCACCACCGACCACGCCCCACCGCCCGCGGCCGCGCCCCACCGCCTCGGTCATCGGCGCCGCCCCTCTCCGCCCCTCGTCAGCCGTCGCCGCACTCTTGCCGCCCGTCGCCGCCGCTCCCGCGCCTCGTGCCGCCCGGCCTCCGCCGCCCTGCCAAGCTCCGCCACCGCCCACGCCGGATCCGGACGGAGCAGCTCGCCGGCGACCGGATCCGGCCACCCCGACTCACCGGCGACCTCTCACTCGAGCTCCGGCCGCCACCTCCCTCAACTCTGGGGAGGTCCGCCACCGCCTCGGTTCCCGTGCCGAGGAACCCTATATCTCGCGGGGTAAAATTCCTGTAAGTCCCGAAATATCTCTATCTCAGGTGCCTATGTTTGACCGCACATATGTCCATGCTCGTAGCTCCGATTTGCGCATATGATATATCGAAATGTTTGTCTTGTGATTCTCTTCATGCTAGTGTCATTTGCATGCATCTTACTGTCCATATTGATGCCTTAGTATTCATTGCAAAAGTGCTAGGTGATGTTGTCTGCTGGAATCCATCAAAACTTGTTGATTTGTCATTTTAATAGCATTTTGTGTGTGCATCCTTTAAGCATCATGTCTACATGTTTTAGGAGAATCTTCATGCCATCTTTACAGTCGTGCAAGCCTTGTATTTTTATGAGCTCTGTGGTGACTAGCACAAGCATGCAAAGTAGGCCACATGATGTTGCTGATTTCAGACACTTGTATTTCTGTCAAGTCTTTTCATGTTACATTATGTTGCTATGTTGACTTGTTGCCACAAGTAGATCCATGCTTATTTTGAGGAAGTTCAGTAAGAGTGTTTTGAAGATATGGTTATGCTCTACCCATTCATGCCTCTGGTTGCATTTATGGACTAGTGTAGCTTGTCATTACCATGCTCTACTTTTGCTAAATATTGTTGCTGGCAGATTGTTAACATGAAGTTCATTTTTCCATGTGTTTTGCTAGTGATCCATGCACCCTATGAACTTGATCTTGCCATGTTCAGCTTCATAAATGTGTCTTCTTACTGTTGGTTACCTTGTGATGCCATGAAATTCTTTGTGGTGAGTGGCATGAGCTTGCAAAGTTGCTATCGTGAATCTGTTTCTGCCATCGTGAGTCTGAATCTGTTCATATCACTTGCCATGTTTGCATTGATGCTACCATATTTTCTGTGCATCTTTGGCTGAAGTCCAGTAAGGGAGTTTTGTTCATTGCATTTAGACTAGCATTCCATGCCCTTGATTGCCATGATATGATCATGTAGCATGTTTTTACTAGCTCTAAACATTGCAACCTGATGTTGTTTATGCCATGTTTACTATTTTCACTAAGTCTGTAACCTGATTGTCATTTGTATTTTTTCCATGCTATTTTAGGCTTGTTCTAGTGGTTTTAGCAGGAGCTTAGTGTTCATGATTTGTAGAGCTTCACTTGTACTTCACTACCTTGTGCCTTGTTTCTATGTTGGAGTTTTGTAGCATAGTTTCATGATGCATCTTAAGTGCTATGATGTTGTTGAGTGCAGTGTTGCATTGTTCTTGTTTTGCTCGTCATTTGCAAACCGTGCATCCATTTCCGGTGATCTTTATATCGATTTCGACCGAAATCACTCCATCTTTCCAGTGGCATGCCTGGTTTTCCAAGTTGATGCCTTGATCATCCTTTCCCTTCTGGAGTACCCATATGCATTGCACATCATATCTTGCATCCCATGCCATGTCTTGCATCATGTTGCTTGTACATTGCACCATGATTGATTGTTATTCCGTTGCTTCCGTTCTTGCTTTGGGTAGAGCCGGGAGACGAGTCCATGAACGAAGATCCTGTCGAGTGTGTTTATGAGGAGCAATCTTTCGACAACTTTGAGAACTTTGTAGGCAAGATGATCATTACCCCCGATATCACTTCTATCTTTGCTTGCTAGTTGTTTGCTCTATCGCTATGTCATGCTACCTACCACTTGTTTATCATGCCTCCCATATTGCCAGGTCAAGCCTCTAACCTACCTTCCTATCAAATCGTTGTTTGGCTATGTTCACTAATGCAGGATGCTGATAACGTGACACTATGATCAGAGACCCTTCGAGAAACTGTGTGCGATGCAATAATCGCAAACGGTGCTGTATGAAAACCGTTAGAAATGTGTAAAACATTTGTGATGACGAATGCATCAAACATGGTTCAGGTTTTATTTGTGTGTGCGATGAAGGGCATACGGTTCAGTTCAATGAACTGTTTGGGATGAGGAGGAAGAAAAGAAATGGGAGCCAGATGAAGGCGTGTGCGATACACATCATACGGTTCACTCAGATGAACTATTTGTGATTAGGCAACACAAAAGAAACGGTCAGCCAGATCAAAGGTGTGTGCAATATATGACATGCGGTTCACTCGGATGAACTGTTTGCGTTGAGAAATGATAACAGAAATGGTTCAAATGAAGAAGATGTGTGTGATACGAGGCAAACAGGTCTGTAATCGGAGACGTGTGCGAAGACTGATAACAACACAGATGATTACTGCTAACAAGCCGTGTGTGTTGTGAGCACACGATTGCTGGTATACAATTGTGAGTGATTGATGAAAACATCACCGACGGGTTCCACTGTTTAGTCCGTGTGCAATGTGATTTTCTTTGTCCGCACAACATCTAAGCTCTGTCTACAGCATCAACATATATACTTAAAAAGACAGCATTGCATCACCAAATTAAGCATACAATTACACAAGTGACTGCACACATAACATTTCCACACACCAAAGAAAGTAATTACATGCATACTAAAGTAGTAGAAACGAGGATCTAATCATCTACTTATTGTTGCGACGACACTTGCCATTGCTCCGCTTCCGGCTGGATCCCTGGCCGTTTTGGGGAAGGAGGGACTTCCACATGTCAACAATCCACCTGTACATGACGTGAGCTTTGTCGAGTTTCTCCATCCAGGCCGAGTGCTAGGCACGCTTGTCCTTGTTGCATGAATCCTTCATGTCTCTGTAGTAGGGGTCGATGATGGCCTCGGTGAGGTGAACTAGTGAGTCCTTCTCATGCTCCTTGCTGCCCCTGATCTTGTATTGGCCCAGGATGTCGACAAGATTCTGGCAGGCGATGCCCGAATTCTCGAGCGCCTTTACATCGTTGGTGATGTCCACCGTAGCGAACATGTAGTGGGAGTTGTTGACAAACATGGCGAAGCGCTCGCAAGACCTTGTGGCCAGGCAGTAGTGGTAGAAAAGGACATGGTGGCGCACGCACATCTGGGTGACGGCGACCTTGGGACAAGACTCGGCACGAGCATGGGTGTACTCGAGGTCGAACCCGACCACCTTGTACTTCACCTCGGCAAGCAACAACTCCATGATGTGGATGGAGTGCTTCGCCCAGACCGGTTCGTTGGTGTACACCACCGAGAGGTCCATGAACCTTCTGTGGGTGTCCACCACGGCAAGCATGGTGAACTGCTGCTCGTCGTCGGCAGCCGCTCGGAGCGCCATTGGATCCGTGCAGGATACCCTCTAAGAATTTCTCATGGTGGGTGTGCTTCTTGCAATGGTGGGGCGCTATCGAAAGGTTGAAGAGACACAAGGGTAGGTTAAATGGACGCTATAATAAATGGGGGCCAGCCGGCCTGTAATCGTCACGTCTTGTCACGGCGTTCATGGTGGAGGATTCCAGAATCTAGTGCACACTTGACAACACCGCACCCCAGGCGTGGGCTCGAAGAGCCTGTTCCCGCGCTACCGTGTTGTTTACCACGCAAGCTTCCTACCTGGCTAGTTTGGCCACGCATCATCTAGAAGAGGGACAAATCATGGGCATTTATTGGCAAAAAGCTTTGTAAAAACGAAGTGTGTGGAATGACTTCGGTCATAAGTTTACCCTTGGGTGATGAGGTCAAGGTTACACAGAAGGGTGATGATGGACACTCGAGTGCGATAATTAATTATGTGCTCTACAGTGCACATGGTGGAAGAAACCAACTGTGTGCAATATTGTCGAAGATCGCAGTCGAGATAGCTATATAGATCGCGTGCTGTGAGATCGACAAGGTAAACTGATTCTAGAATGGTTAATAAAATCTAAGACAATTACATACTAAGGTCAAAATAGTGCTAGCAATATACGAGTCTCATACGATGCCATTTCAAAGATTGTAGCACAAAAGATCAAAATGTTACAAGGTTTAAATTCCAGTGTTATATGGCTCAAATTCTACGATTACAAGGTTCAAACTAATATTAGAAATGAAATTCAGCTCATTAGCTGCAAACGCTCGCGCTAATGCGCTGAACATGGATATCAAAGAGTTCCAAACTAATATCACCGCTTCTAAGTCTGGCTTTGAAACCTCACAATTTTTGCAAAGGGGTCAGCCACTATGAAGTCATATATGGGGTTGACCCGATGACATCCGATTACTCTGTCATCTGAAGTTCCAAAATGAAATTCAGCATTTTTGGAGCCTACTAAATTCTGCCGCAGGAGCCGGCGCTGATCAACAGACCATTCATTTTTGCAAAATAAATGTAGGGCAAACCTCATTTCCTTCAGCACCCTTGCTCTGAGAACAAAGAACTTGGCGAATATAATCTTCGGTAAGGTCCCTCGGTAGGAGTTCAAAGTAATTTTTTAGAGATGCAGATCTTGGCATTCGACATGATTGTTATATTGTATCACATTATCCACCACTCGGCCTAATCTTATCTGCAAAAGAAGAAAACGTGTTAATGCCTACATGCAGTTTTGAACATTAGTACAGGCCTGGCTATTTGGTTTGCAGGATTTTTAAAATGCACTAACATGCCATCTTCGATCTGACATGATTAACATGGGCATTTGATTGCATTCTAGAAAATGTAGCCTTCTTCCCAAGAGGTTGGAGTGGATGAAAAGTTCCCTAAGAAAACTAGTACAGATGAATCCAAAGGAGAAATGCTTATTGAATGTAACCATATGGATTAACCAACCAATATGGGGGGGGGCATGTATGTACTGAAATCCTCCAAAAGAACCTTCAAAAATTGTAGTACATTGTCATTGTAAACATGGAAAAAGGTGTCACAAATTGAACTCCCTTATGGTTAACATTTAACAGGAAAGGAACATCACCTCGATATCTAGCTTCTCCAGGCACGGAAAGCATCTCAGGAAACTGATAAGTTTTTCCAGGTCGGGCCCGATAGATTCTAGTGCCAAGACCTTCACTGTGTGTAGTTTCGGGGTCAAGCTTGTTGGAATCATTTTCTGAATGACAGACAAAGAAACATCTTCAAAATTAGAAATAATGTTAATTTGTAGAAGGAGAGGTAGAAGGTGGCTGTTGTACCTGGACGAGTCTGGATCCAATAACAAGTTCGGAGTATTTGTCAGACGAGTAGCCCACCACTGTCAATTTCGGCGCACAAATGACATTGATTCTTGTTGGACCTTGATCAACTACAAGTAATCTCTCAAGTGTAGGTGTGTCCTGGATGACCATACCGTGGTCCACCTTTTGTGATGTCTTCCTGCCGAACCAGCAAAACACATAAATACTCCAGAGAGTCATGGAGGTAATGTGGAAGGTACTCAGCCCATTGATCGCCTGAAGACGAAGGTACTCGAGTGCAGTACAGCCACGGAGCAGGCGCTCCATGTCACCCTTTGAGAGGCAGACGGCGACGAGCTCGAGATGCTTCAGCCGTGGTAGAATAAGAGCGGGCGCGTCATTAAGGGGCGGGAAATGGTAGTTCCTGAACTTGGCGACACGCAGCATGGGGCGAGGTGGAGTGCGGACGTTGGCAGCGACCGCATATGCCCATCATTAGAAGTGAGCTCCTCGAGCTGATCTAGGGTGGGGGATCGGAACCAGTCGTCAAGATTGGCTCGGTCCTTGCCGTTGGAACGGAACTTGCCCATTCTAAGGCCTTTGGTTGGGCCAAGGTGACTGCCAAGGATCTTGTAGAACGCATCTAAGCTTTTGCGATAGCCATGGCAAAGCTCGTGGGTGTCGATGAGGTCGAGAGGGATGGAGTTCCATAGGGGGCGCCACCGCCGAGAAAGGAGGGGTTGTCCGCGCCTCATATTTGATTGGGAGGAGGGAGATGATGACTCTCAACATATCATCGGGGAGGCTATTGATTAATTCTAGGCCTGCTGGAGTCGCTTGCGGTTCTAGCTCGCCCCGCCTCTGCTTGTTGGCAGCCCCGTTCTCCACCTCCGGAGTCTCCTTGTCAGCGGCACTTTCTGATAGAAATGGGAGTTCATGGAATATTTAGTTAAAACAGGGCAATAGAAAAGTGTATTGGTAACTAGAAGATATTAGGTAGGGATATAGTAAGAAAAGGGAATAACAATTCGTTGCTTAAATACTACACAATTCATTTGACATTCTTGGGTAAGTCAACATATGCAGATAGTTGAAAAGAAAACTTACTTCGAACAAAGTCTAGACGGATGATTTTGTCGGGGAAGTTAGCATATATCTCATGACCAGGCCCTTCTATGTGCGGTGCAATTTTAGTGTGCCAGCATTCAGTACATAAAACTTTGCAATTTCATTCCAAAAGCAAGTGCCAAAATAGGAGTCACCATGTTCATCAAGTCTTACAGTAGCAATGATTGTAAATCCATGGTTTGTGTGCAGTATGACATTCGTGGAGCCTTGATGTATGTAAAGGGAAAATTGTGCACTACATAATCTATTGCATAGCAAGGGATGTCCTGCAGAAAATGGTAGGATTGTTAAAGAAAATATGGTAACATGCAAATATCGGCCCAAATTGAAAGAACTATACATCAGTTGAAATCGAAGGACAAAAGTCTATAATTAAACAGATAGGGTAAACATGATGTCATGGAAATATGAGAGTAACAGAAAGAACAATACGTCATTAATTTGCCTAATATAGAAAAACAGGGAGAAAATCCCCTTTGACGTATATGGTGCATGCGGCACCTTTTATCCAAATGTAGCAATATTTAGAATATGTTCAGGAAAGTAGGCCATGCCAACCGATTTAGGGTGCGATTAAACATAAAGCGCGCGTCCTCAAGTTATCTGGTATGATGAGATGGAATGTCTAGCGGTGGTCGGCAAGTCCTGAAGTGTCGGCGCACTATACATTCTATGAATGGAAGAAAACCCTCAAAACTGCTCGAATAAAAATGAATTCACGGTGATTTCCATCGGGTGATTAAAGGAGGCAGATGAACCGGGATAAGAGATGAGATAATATCTCATTAAATTAGTTACCTTGTCGTCCATGAGAAAGAACCCTCAGTACGGCAGATTGCTCAACCGAGCGGAGCTTGGTCGACCGTGAGCAGCATCAAGAAAGTCGATGGCGATAGGTGGCGGCAAGCGGAAGTGGCTATATGCGGTGGGCTTTGCCAACTGCCTAGTGGTGGTGGCAGGCATCGAGCTAAGTGTTTACCACTGCGATAGGCAGTGCCATTGCATAGACACGGAGGAGCTTGTGCAGGTGTGAATGGGGAACGTACCTGAGGGCCCGAGGGGGTGGTGGGCGAGGTGAGGGTTTTTTGACATGGGGATGGTGAGGGTTTTTTTTTCTTTTTTGAATTGGGTGGTGAGGGTTTTCTATGCCACAAAGAATTTTGGGGGTGACGGTTTGCTAGTGCGAACCGTGTGTGATTGGCGTAGCAGGCAAAATGAAAGTCATTGCACACGGTTCCAATTTTGGGAACCGTGTGTGATTGACGTACAACCTTCGTCCTGGTTTATTGGTCCCCCGTTGTAATTTTTACCAAAATTTGCCAAAATATTTAGCATACTCAGACATAGATAATAAGCGTACACGTAGATAAGCATAGTTCAATCATAAGTAGTACATAGTTCAATAGTATTAAGCAAACTCAAGCATACATATATAGTTCCATCCATCCCACATCTCATCTCACATGTGGCCGGCATGATTCTGAAGCTTCTCCAGGTACTCAGCGTACGCGTCGTGCACCACCCTGCGAGAATACTTCCGCTTGAAGGAGTCAACGGCACGTCCTCTTGCATGCGCCAGAACACTTAGATACGCGTCAAGAATCTTGTGGTAGCAAAGTGGGCATCCATAGCCGTCGTTCCAGATCCTAATACGCCTGTTATGCATTCCTGCATAAAGCTCCCTCAAGATTCGCCTCTTGTACCTCCTCTGGGCATCTTCATCCTCGCTGTCCACATCGTCAGACAACACCTATACAAATAGTAAAACAAATTTGGCATCAAATCACTGATTACATGCCGTGAAGTAGGATTAGGAATTTATGGCTATTTATGTATACATATCCAGAGATTATGGTTCAATTTCTAAGCACAATCGTCGATGTACAGACCAATCTTGAAGAAAATAATGGCACAAACATAGGTAGGTCATTCCAAATCAATTGTCAAGTCCTGGCTAGGAATTATTAGCATGAACACTAACCCTAGTCAGATTACTAGCAGAAATCATTTGCACAGAGGAAACAACTAATCACTTATCACATGTACCATTCAAACAATCACTACACTACACGGATCTAACGAAACTTCCTCAGATTTCATGGATTGGGAGAACATAACCACATGATTTATATTATAAAAAGGGGGAGGCAGCAGTAACCAGAGAAACCCTATGATCTATTTGACCCATAAATGGGTATAGATGACTAAGCAGCTGTCCGTCGTCGACAGAGTCGTCGCCGGAGTGGTCGTCAGAGTCGTCACCGGAGTGGTCGTCGGAGTCGGTGTGGAACTCCGCCTCCGACTGTGGAAGCTCGACGTAGTAGATGACGTCAGGGTGCAGCGATAACTCGCCGGCGGTGACGGCAACCTCTATCTCCATCTCCACGCCGAGCTCCGGTGCTTTAGCAGCCCCGGCATCGCTACTCCCTCCGATGGGGCGCTTCGGCGGCATCCTCATACATTGATGGCTTTGAGGACTAAGAGCGGCGTCGAGGATGCAAGCGGGGAGAGAGGATTGTGTGTGCGTAGCGAGGATGGGGGGTGCGACCGCTCGGGTGCACCTTTAATATGGAGTAGTGGGAGTTTTGGGAGAGAGGCGGGCGGCCGTCAAATCGATGGCTCGCCTCCTGGTGAGCCTACGCACCGGACTGCTAGCATGCCTACCAAAGTTTCACACAGCTACTCGTACGCCTCTCGATGACACTGCGCAGCGAGCATGCCTCCATCAATTCACACACCTGCACGCACGCCTCCCCGTCTGCCTGCGCGGCGGACTTCTCGCATGTGTCCCATCAACTCACGCCTGCTCGTACGCCACACGGGTCGCCTGGCGGCACGTATATTGTTTTTCTTTTTGGATGATTAATGTTGCCGCTTTATTGCTTAACCGAAGCATGGCACGTATCCATTGTTGGTCTAACGCTCACGGTTCGAATAAATAATCCGTTTGGGATATTGGTCCCCAATTATTAATAATCTCCCATCTGTAATTAGATAAAGATTGCATCAAAACTAGTCTCAAATTTGACAAAAAAAGTACAATGCCACTTTGTATTGGTGTCCATATGACAACACGATAAGTTTCATGAACTCCAAATAAGTTTTGGATGTACTAGAATTTAAAAATCAAGATTATCAATGTTTGAAATTTGTTGCATGGGGAGTAAACATGCACCCAGTGAGACACATGTGTTTTTGCAATCCATTTAGGTGCACTGTCACGTGTGCATGTAGCTCAAATTTGATTTTTGCACATTATACCCATAGAAAATGAATCAATCTACTAAAATGTCTTAATGATCTCTGTGATTTTTTTGAAATTAAAATGTCCCTCCTTTGGTAACATGTATGTTCACCACGGGATAATTAATTTAACATGCATCGTAGTTGCGGTGGATTCGCGCTGTGTGTGTGGGTGTGTGCGTCTGGGGGTGGCGGGTGGCTTGCAGTACACTACAACTTGTGAGCCACCGTGTGGGTTGGCCGTTTTGTTAGGCAGGCGAGTGCCACATCAGAGTTGTGAAATCATTATTTAAAACATTACACAACCCTTTCATACATAAATGTTTTGCCACATGCAGTCGATGGTTGTCCTAGACGACACTCGATACTCGCGTGTGACGCTTTCTATGGACCCGCGAGGTCGTCGTCCATCACTTTGACGAACAGCCGGCAGTGAGTTTAATTTTACCAACAAGGTAGAATCTTTTTTGTTTATGTTATGGTGGTATATAGTACGTGTCGAAGAGGTGGGAGGGGACTAGCATATATACTATACGTATGCGCCCATGAACAAGTACACCTCACGCAGTGTCTGGACTTTTTGGTTACCGAGGCACGTGCCACATCAAAATGGTGAAATTGGTTATTCAAACATCACACAACACGTTTTTGGGCCACATGCATATATATCCTAGCTAGGACACTCACATGTGACGCTTCCATCTATGGGCCCACGAGGCCATCATCGATGCATGCATGCATGCATCACTTTGACCTACATCGGGAGAGGTTAATTAATTTCACCATCGATGAGGATTCCTTTGGGTTGTACATATATTGCGGTCGAAGAATATAGTATGCGATGAGGAGGGGGCAAGGGGACCATCATATGTAGTACGCCTGATATGAACCCTCGCTCTGTGTGGGTGCATGGTTTACGGTTTTTGAGGCATGTGGCACATCAAAGTTGTGCATTTTGGGTATTCAACATATATATGTTTGGCCCACATGCAAAGTAGTGGTGGTTGTCATCTCGCACCCACTTAAGCGGTTATCAGCGATATCGATGCTTTCCATCTGTGGGCCCGCTTGGTCCATCACTTCTTTTTTCCTGACAACAGCAGAGGTTAATTTGACTTAGGTGGGGATTATTATTTTTTCTCGGGGATGACATGCATGATACACTTTGAGCACACACACATGCATGTGTACGCAAGAATCCCTCCGATCGAGTCGAAGTGGCTAGTACAACGACACCATCATGAACCGATCTCGCTCTGTGTGGGGAGCTAGTGTATGATTTTTGACACACGTGCCAGATCAATGTTGTGTATTCAAACATGCATGCACGCATCACCTCCATACATATGCATGTAGTGGTTGCCTTCGAAGATACACTCCCTCGCGTAGTTATCGACAACAAGCCTATATATTTGTGGTCCCGCGTGGACATCCATGATCACCTTGACCAACAACAAGATAGGTTACCATGGCGGATTCTTTATTTGGTTCGTGTTATAGTAGTATAGGTCATGGTGAGATTCAGACCTAATTAAGTTTGAGCGCATATGCTATGCACGCATGCATGCATATATGAATCCCCTTCGTTGGCTTGAAGTGTGGTGTAACATACATATGCATCGTCAACCTAACCCTCACTTAGTGTGGGGATTTCTAGTTCGAAATCACGGTGCCATATCAAAGTTGTTCCATTGTTACTCAAAAACACACCTCTCCATACATATGTTTGGGCCACACGCATGCGGTGGTTGTCTTCGGGGACTAGCAACTTGCGTGATTATTGGCGAGCTAGCCCATCTCCGGGGTCGCATGGACGGCCATCACATTGACCAACAACAAGAGAGAGGTTGTACGACCAAGGTGGATTATTCTTGGTCCGTTTTACGATCCATCTTTGTGAGATATATGCCTCTCTGACCCGGCGACTGAAAGTGTGTGTGTGGGGGTGGGTGGGGGTGGTTGCTACATCGCCCTTTGCTAGGTGAACCTCGGTTGGGGGTATGCATTCATAGCTTAATTAGGATTCCCTTCGTGGCGACACGAGGGGGTGGGCGGCTGCTAGCTACTTCGCACTTTGCTAGGTGAACCTCGGTTGGTGGGGGAGGGGCATGCTCATAGCTTAGGATTCCCTTCGTGCCGACACGAGGGGGGCTGCTAGCTACTTCGCACTTTGCTAGCTGAACCTCGATTGGGGGGGGGGGCATGTGCATTCATAGCTTAGGATTCCCTTCGTGCTGACACGAGGGAGGGATGGCTGCTAGCTACTTCGCACTTTGCTAGGGTGAACCTTGGCTGGGGGGGGGAGGGCATTCATTCATAGCTTAGGATTCCCTTCGTGCCGACATGAGGGAGGAGGGGGGCTGCTAGCTACTTCACACTTTGATAGGTGAACCTCGGTTGGGGGGGCGTGTGCATTCATAGCTTAGGATTCCCTTCGTGCCGACACGAGGGATGGATGGCTACTAGCTACTTCGCACTTTGCTAGGGTGAACCTCGGTTGGGGGTGGGGAGGGCATGCATTCATAGCTTAGGATTCCCTTCGTGCCGACACAAGGGAGGAGGGGGCTGCTAGCTACTTCGCACTTTGATAGGTGAACCTCGGTTGAGGGGGAGGGGGCATGCATTCATAGCTTACGATTCCTTTCATGCCGACATGAGGGGGTTGGGGGCAAGCAATACCATGTGCTTTGCGAGAGAGGTGCCACATCGAAGTTGCATTTGGTATTTGAAAATCAAACCACCCTTTTTATACATAAATTTGGTCCACATGCAAGTGTTTACGTGTTCTGACCCTCTCCCGCTCCATTTTTCGCCCAATTTATGAACATTAGACAAGTCGGATGACGCAACAGACACGGTTCACTCAAACTAACCGTGTGCCACGCTGGTGCACCTGTCACGCACACATCCGCATAGTACATCGGGCTCCACGAGGCTCCCCCTCCCAAAAATATCTGCCCGCCTCGAGGGTTTTTCTATTTCATAACACGGTTGTTATCTCTGGACCGTGTGCGATGTTTCTTGTTCCCAATCCCGCCTGCATCCCTAGAAAATATCTGCTCGCCTCAAGGGTTTTTCTATTTCGTGACACACAGTTATTATCCCTGGACCATGTGCGGTGCACTATCATCAAAAATTTAATAGCCTGGCATTTCACTCCCGCCTTTGACTCATGCGTAGGAAAATTTTCAGTACCCACGTCATTTCCTAAAACACCCCTCGCCCCCCTCCACACACACACACACACACCAAAACTTCCTTGGGCGTGCGCGCGCGCGCGCGCACACACACACACACACACACCCTCCCTCGCTCGAAACCCTAGCAAAGTCCCCGCCGCCGCCGCAAGGCCTCCATTGTCAACATCTGTCGGTTTGCCCGTGCAGCTTACCCACCGATCTCCGTACCTAGGCTGCCCTAATTTTCTTAGATGACGCCTGCCAAACGCCCCCTTTCCCACAGATCCCCATCCCCATCCCCCGCTCCAGAGCGTCACAGCCTAAGCCCGGCTATGCTTCTCGTCGAGCTCAAGGAGCGACTGGCCCAACAGATTTGTATAGCCGTCTCTTCGCCAGACGTTGCCAAGGAAGCTGACGACCATTACTGGCGGCACACACTCAAGCAGTGGGCTAGAGTATGCGGGCATGTCTCGTCCGCCGGCTACGACATCGAGGTCATCGATAGTGATGCCCTGAGGCGGGTTGTGTCACAGGTTAAGTGGCCCACCCCCAACCCCTCGGGTTCAACCACTGTCGATCTCATCCATGGTCCCGCCGCTGATCTCCTCTGGCTCGCTGTCAAAAATTTGCAATTCTACATCGCCATCGAGCCCCTTTTGTCATTTCTGAAGGACACGTTCTGCGACGCTGGCTTGGGATCCACAGCTTCCAAGTCAGACCTCATTGACGACGACCATGAGGAGGGCACCCTCTCCGGCTCTTCCAAGTGGAAAGAGCCCATGTGCTCTTCCAAAGGGAAAGCGCCCGTCCGCGACATCAAGGAGGGCACCCTACAGTAGTGCTCTTCCAAGGGGAAGGAGCCCATCTGCGACAACATGGAGTGCATCCAGGGTCCGTGCTCTTCCCACGGAAACGAGCCCATCCGGGACAAGTGAGGAAACCCATGATTTGTTTTGTCGTGCCTCTTCACAGGGGGAAACCCATGATTTGTTTTATCGAGTCCCTTTTGTAGTGTAGTGAGAATATGTCCAGTTTTAATTGCTATATCTGGTTGTTTGCAGTATGCCTTGTTTATTTCAGTTGTTCACAATGTGATGCCCTATATGTGCAATTATTTACTATGCAGTACATGCCAGCAATCCAGTTTTAAACATACCGATAGGAATGCATATATTTGCTTGCTATTAAGCATGTTATAGCTATCATATGCCTCTTTTAAAGTTTTTTGATTGTTTAGTTGTTTGTAGTTAGCATATGTTCAGTTTCAAATGCTATCTTTGGTTGTTTGTAGTATGCCTTATTTATTCTAGTTATTCACAACGTGATGTTCTATGTGCAAGTATGAACTGTGTAGTTCAATTTCATCAGTACCAGTTTCAACAATACCACTATGAATGACTACATTTGCTTGCTGCGTCTTGTAGTTAACACACCATTCCATTTTTATTTAACCATAACCACTATACTTAGACCGGCACAATACCAGTCTGAATGACCATGTTTGCTTGTTGTTAAATGTTTGGCCTGTTGCACTTAGCACACCTTTCCACTTGTTTTGCCTTACTAGCGTGCTTAAACCTGCACACTGAAGCTATCTTTTGGAGATTATTTTGTCTGCCATGTGTAATTTCGGTTGATGTTTAGCCTGTTGTGCTTAACATGCTTCTTGATGTAATTACACAGGACAATTTTGGGAATGACTGCTATTTTCCATCGAGGTTAGTTTCATCTCATGGCTTATATCTGCTCACTGTTCAGGATATCGGTAGCTGGTACCGTATAGGCCGGCGGCTGATAAGGGACTAATCGGTGAATCTAACTTTTAACTAAATATCTGTAACCCATTTTCCCTTAGGTTAACTAGGTCCATATGTAATATATCTGAGGCTACATAGCAACATGCACTGTACTTAATGTCTAAATATGCAATCCTAGGCTACATAGAAACAAGGAAGAGTGTTACGTTAATGTTCTAATGATGTCTAGATATACGTAGAAGAGCAGCAGCAGCAGCAACAGCAACAACACAACCTTGTTTGGATACTCAACTTAGCTAGAGGTTAGAGTTAGTTTCTAGCTCATTACTAACCCTGAACTAACTCCATCCAAAGAGTTGTTTGGATGGCAGGGTTAGTTTGACAATAAAGGCACTAGGAGAACTAGCTAAAATTAGCACCTCTTGGGTTGGATACTAGTTTTTTTGGGTGGGTTATAGATGCAACTACCTCAAACTAGCCCTCTTGTTTAGACATACTTTAGGGCTATTTTGTAGCAACCTGACCGGAATGGATCAAGTCTCTGTGCTTAAGTGTCATCCCTGGATCGGTATGCTGACACACACAGTACTCGAAGGATTTATAACAGAGGTAAATCACATGTATAAAATAACGTAAATACTATTACCTCAATCCATATAGCGAAAGCAACAAGGTTGTGGATTCCCATCAACACCAACGGCAAAGTTGAGTGTAGAAATCGTAACCCTAACGTATCACTTACTCGTCGTAAGAAACCTGCAACATGAGACGTTGCAGCCCGAAACGGGTCAGTACATTGAATGTACTGGCAAATTCACACCATAGAGAATGATGAACAAAGGCTATCACTACATGCATATTTGGCTGGTGGAAAAGCTCTATGGTTATAGTTTTTGCGAAAAGCCAATTTTTCCCTACTGCAAAGGAATATAATTTATTTAACTATGATGGTGGTTGTTGAACATTGAGAATGGTTGACAGCATTCTCAATCCCAATTAAGTAACATCATTAAACCCAACAAAATTAATTTAAAGTAACATGATGAGATTCACATGATAATCCAGGTACTAGATACTCAAGATGTCCATAACCGGGGACACGGCTAACCATGATTAGTTTATTACACTCTGCAGAGGTTTGCGCACTTTTCCCCACAAGACTCGATCGCCTCCGTTGGATTTCTCGCACTACATGGTGTTTGAGAAACGGATGACCGAGACATAGTCTTTCAGAAGCGCTAGCACCTTACGTTGGATAGACCGGTACACCTACTTTCCCCTACATCTGCTAGTCTACCTTGTAAGAGTTCGCACGACTTAATCAACTATGCCAGAGCCCATAATGGCTTGTGGATGCACACGGAAGTTTCTAGTGTGAATAATCTCATGATCCCTTTGAGTCTGGGTGGCGGTCCAAAATAAAAACAGGCAAGTCCTGGATTACCCAGGTGCCTAGACAGGCAATCCTAGAATAACCAGGTGCCTCAATCCACCCAGATGTGTGTTTAAGTTGCCACCTTAGATAAACCATTAATTATCAATCTCACATCTGTCATGGATATCACTCACCCAATCCACGTCTACTAGCATAGCATGGCATAATAAGCAAACATAGAAGTAACTCCCAAAGGTTTGATAATAAACAGGTAATAGGTACTACCTCATCTACTTCCCATCCCACAATTTAATTAGATCCTAATCATGCAATGTGTGAGGATTGATCTAATGCAATAAAACTGGGCAGTAGAAAAGGTATGATCAAAGTGTGAACTTGCCTGCAATGTTGATGAAGATGATTCGCACTCAAAAATCTTGATAGTTCTACTCGTCACACTCCGGTCAATCTATCGTAAGCAAGCAATAGTAACCACACATAAGCAATCACTCAAAAGATCGAGAAGATCGAAGAAGTCGATTCGGAAAACATCAAAGCCAAGCAAATAGCACTTGCAACATAAAACAATTTATAACAGTACCAAAATTATGTGAATTTGTCCTTATCAGAAAATTTAGGTCAAGAGCTTCGATTTGCAAAAAGAATCAACTGAAACGGAGTTACGGATAAAAAGATATGATCAAAAAAAGTTTGAATTCAAATATGATCTAATTCATTAATTTTTTTAAAAACATGTTTGAGTTGGATTACTGGAATGAGGAGATCATAACGAAGAAGTGGGCGTTGGTTTCGTTGGATTTGGGCAAACGAGTAAAAAGTTATGGCTATTTGAAAAATCAGGGCCAAGCTGTTTTACGGAAGAAAAAAAATAGCTACGGGCTAGGGTCTAATGTATAAATATGTAGACTAATTGTTAATCTAATTATTTTATCATATTGGTCTAAAAATAATAAACTACGGAGGTATAAGAAGAAAAAAAACAAAGAAAGATACCTTTATAAGGCAGAGAAAAAGACGACTTTGGAGAGAAGAGATAATTTCCAGAAGTCGCGCCGGAGAGGAGAAATATATTTTTCTTAAATGAATCTAGTCAAACCAAAATATTGATTTAACCCGAATCGGATGATTTTTGAAGGCTCTATGGGTCTATATTTATTGGTGGAAAAGAGGCTTAGGGGTCAAAGGCTAGGCAATGTGGGACTAAACGTAGACGAAAATATACGAAACAAAGAAGAAAAGAGATGATGGGCCTAACGGCCTAAAGGCCGGCCGCGCGGTGCACTTTTTTTTTCGGCCGACCGCGCGGTGCACTTTTTTTTACAGAATGTGATAAACTGAAAAACAAAAAAATAAAATAAAACTTTATATAGGCATATTATATATCAAAATTTTCAGAAAAAGATTTTGTACAAGATGAACATTTTTCTAGCATTAAATAAAATACACACAAATTCTAGTAATTCAAAGAGTGCTACTTGTCTATTAAAATCCAACAAAAATCAATTTTAAAAATACCAAAATGATTTCAAATTTATTTCTCTCCAATTTTCTGTTGTAGGGAATCATGTTACCCTAATTTCCATATATTTTATTTTTGGAGAAAAATAATTTGAATAAAACTCAAATAACTCCAAATTGAAAATAAATTCAAAAGAACTCTGAATTTAATTCTTTGAAACTCTCAACTCATATTTCATATAATTTGGAGAAGTCCTTTTATCTTCTCTCATGAAAATCATTGAGCTGCATGAAGTTTATGAATTGAAATATTTTCAAATGAAATCCAATTATTTTCAAATACCCTTTCATTTAATTTAAATGGAAGAAGCCATATCATCTTCGCTCAAGGGTTTTGTTTTTGAAAAGAATTTGAATTCATGGAGATCAGAAAGCAAATATGAAAGTTTGGGAAAGTCCTTTTATTCCCTCTCATTTAACTTTCAAAAAGTTTCGAATTCACTCACTTTCAGACAATCAACCAAACAATCAGTCAAATCTATCTATTTATTATAACATTCCAAAATTTAGAATTTTGGGATGTTACAAACCTACCACCCTTAAAATGAATCTCGTCCTCGAGATTCGGAGAGGCTAGAAAGAAATAGGTTAAGTTCGTGGTCTTCTCAAAATCCATCAATCATCACAGGGGTCTGGGGTGCTACCACCCTTAGAAGCACGGTTACAGCTCCATCGAATCTCATATACTTCATCCATATTGTTAACGGTGTCGGTCTCCTCAAATCCTCAGAAAATTCCTTCTCTGGCTCTTCTGGTAGTGGCATAACCTTTTCCTCAATTCTTCTGTCCTTTCCTCTTGGTAAGGTTATTCCGAGACTGGGTCTTCTTAGCTGACGGGTCGGGCGCCAAAACTAAACAACTATCGATATCTCATGGTGGTCAACAATTTATGGTTTCTCCTACAGGAAATGGGTCTGGGTTGATCCTCACCGTATAACCTACGGTTGGCAAAGCTGCCTTGTACAGGGGGAAAATACCTATACCATTCTAAGGTTTAAACAAGGTTTAATATCGCCGTCTCTCTACTATAGGTAAGTCACTCAGATTTACCATCCCATATAGCAAGGCGAATAATAAGAGTAAGTCGGTATGGTGATCAATCCATCCCGCACCCAAATCATTACCATGTATATAGTTTAGCGAATCTCGCATACTAACACTCAGTCATCCTCACAAGCATTGCAGAATTTCTCTTGTCGACGAACTAAGTTCGGATAATCCGTTGATTCTGCAAGCCAAACAACCATCTAGTGTTCCTTTACAACTCTCAGGTTTTGCGTTACTCCTATAAGATCGTTTATCGATAAGGGCATATTCTCTTCTAGGGTTTTTCCTTCAGCAAGAGTGTGCTTGCTTATTAGCAGATCCTGGGCCTGTGGGTTATGGCCCATCTCATCACTTGTAGTCCTTGAACTTATCATCGGGCAACTTATCATTATTCCAACTTCCAACTTCCTAGTATTCTTAAATCCATCCAATTGTGTTGTCTTCCTTCCTTCTATTGGCACCAAACTAGGACATGATTACTCAGACTCATCATGGAATTTTCATTGATCATACCTCCTTTATATCCAATAGTAATTTGTCTCTTCATCCTCGTGGGATATCCCACATACCGAGATAAAAACTTATACTTATGAAGTCCATATTCACTTCGTGGAACATCATTATCCTTTCCAGGGTCAAGCGTCCTTACCCGGGAATATTGGCCATATCTGCATGGCACTTCTTCAACTGGGAAACGGGAAACACATATTGAACTCCTGACAGTCCTTCGAGTGACTCCAACTTGTTGGCCACTTCTCCCATACGCTCCAAAACTCGGTATGGTCCTTCAAATCTCGGGGGCTAACTTTCGCTTAACTCCAAATCGTTTAACTCCTCACAGAGGGGGCACATGAAGACATGCTCTGTCTCCAATTTCATAGAATACCTCCTTGCGTTTTTGAGTTTGTATAACTCTTCTGCCTAGACTGAGCTACCTTCAGTCGATCTCGAATAAACTTAACATTCTCTTCTGACTCCTTGATCACAGTTGGTCCAAACAACTGACGGTCTCCAACTTCATCCCACATACTCTTGGGGTATCACACATATCGAGACAAAACTCGTATTCATTTTGTCCGAAATCCACTCAGTAGAGTGTCCTTATCTTTTCCAGGGGTCAAGGGTTCTTATAGGGAAATACCACCCTTAAAATGCTCCAATATTTTATAGACCATATTTCTCATATCCTCGAAAATGGTCAACATCTTTCCTCATAGAGTAACTCATAAAATCCAAATCAGTACCAACACTGCTAACTTTATTGATTCTCAAATTATTACAATCTCATGTTTTTCCATTACATGCCTCAACTCAACACCTCAATATAAAGGAAAATGTTCTCACTACTACTACTATATTTCTTCTGTTACAAACTCAACTATTTTTCACAAGTCTCCTTCTCCTTCGGACAAACTCTGGCAAAGTGCCCTGCTTCATTACAACGGAAACATATTACTTCTGGCAAGTTTCGAGGTTTCCTTGTGATTATATAGCCTACTTGGGTCCTTGGCTTCCTTTTTGGGCAATTGCTGAGGTAGTGCCCTGACTCCTTGCACCTATAACAGGTGACATGACTCAGATCCTTCCTGGAATCCAATCTACTTCTCTTTCGGGCCTTTTCAATTCCAATCAGAGCTTCTATTTCCCGTGGGTCATACGCTACTTCCTTCGTCGGGAATTCTACTAGATCCCCCTTCATACAATTTTGGGAGATGTGTCCTTCTTCTCCACATGAATAGCAAGATTTAGTGCAGGGTTCACTCGGGTCTTCTTTAGGTGTGTCCTCCACCTCTTCCTTCATCACGGTTTCTTCTAAAATTTCCATAAGGGCTCCTTTCTTTACTTCTTTCTTCAGCTGTACGGTTCTTTGTACCATGGGGTAAATGTGACACTGAGCAGGATAGTGGGTAGTCCCTTCACACAAGAAACAAGTAATCTGCCTAGTTGGGAATTCTTCAACTGGGTGACTTCCTTCACAATTAGGGCATTCATCCTTGTGTTCTTTATGGGTGTGTCCTATTTCTCCACAAATCTTGTATGCACAAGGTTTCTTCATATCCTTTCTAGAAGGTTTCATTTTCTGGGACACAAACCGAGACATTAGCCAATTTAACTTAAATTCTTCCCAAGTGGTTACTCCTTGCCATCCATTCATGGTTTGGTATATCCTCCACCAAGTAGCAGCACCTCTTTCAAAGCACTGAAGAGCATGCTGGGTCATATCATTTCCAACTATAGGGTTATTCTCCATGCGATCCTCCATGTTCTGAATCCATCGGTCCGTCTCCAACTGACTCATTGGTCCAGAAACTACAAGCTGATCTCTATTCATCCTCTATTGGGTCCAAGGGTTTGGGGTGAGATAAGAGAGATAGAGAGGGATACACACAATGCAAACAATAGTTTTGAAAAGACAGATTTTTGTTGTGGCTGTCGAAAAACATCAAACAAATGACAGCTCACAAATGTCGCATCTAACATAGGTATATAACAGGGGTTTGGTCTTCTAAAGGTCAACGTCGTCAAACTCTTCAAGTCTTGTTCCTATCTTCAATGGCTTCTTCCTGATCATGCTTGTCTTTCTCAAGTCCTTTTGCCAGCTCATCTCTATTGACGCGAAGTCTCTCGCGACGTCCTTTAATATTCTGGTGTTGCGTTCTAAACTTCTGGTTTCAACATCCTTGGCATGAGCCATGGTCATACTATCCTTCAGTTCCTGATAAATCTCCGGTATCTCGAGGTTGTAGCTCCTCTAGCTTGGCTACTTTCAGCTTTTGGTTCCTGAGTTCTTCATGAAATGACTCATTGTCTAATATGGCTTCATGGAGCTCCTCCTTAAACTTCTTGATGTACTACTCCAGATCCTGGCGATACACCAGCTAAGGTTAAAACTTCATCTTACTAATAGGTGCTCCATCAGCCTTCTTCCATCAAATCCATTCTGATGACATGCATCCTTAACTCAGCATGGTGACAATAGCATCAGCGAGAGATAACTTCTTGGATAGCTGTGTTTCTGCTCTTGTCATTTCCATGAGCTATCATTCCATAGTTGATATCTCCTTCCTTAGGGTTTTCTTGACAAAACTTTAGGTTCTCATGCTCCTTGTTTTAGTCTTTCTCCGATACACCTTGATCTCGGGTATTGACAACTTCCATAGTCTGCCAAATTCCAAAAGGGTAGCCATTCCTAGGTCATACAAATCTGGGAATTCTTCAGAGCCTTCAAATTCTACTTGTCTTCGGTCTTCAACCGTTGTAGTTTCCATTATCATAATGTATGGTAAAATCCTCTTCATTCCGAATGGTCTCGGTTGTCCGATATCTTGTACATCTTGGAGTGGTCTCATCAGTCGGATCCTCGAGTGGTTAAAAGGGGAAAGGGGTATGGTCTCACTAAAGGGACTTTTTGAACAAGCTCAGAAGAGAACAGAGGTAAAAGATCTTTTGAAAGGGAAAGTTGTAGAGAAAAATCTTTGCTATGGGCTTGCCAATTTCTAGGGTCACGTCCTACAGTCAACATGTGCTTTGATACCATCTTGTAGCGACCTGACCCGAATGGATCAAGTATCTGTGCTTAAGTGTCATCCATGGATCGGTATGCTGACACACACAGTACTCGAAGGATTTATAACAGAGGTAAATCACATGTATAAAATAACGTAAATACTATTACCTCAATCCATATAGCGGAAGCAACAAGGTTGTGGATTCCCATCAACACCAACGGCAAAGTTGAGTGTAGAAATCGTAACCCTAACGTATCACTTACTCGTCGTAAGAAACCTGCTACATGAGACGTTGCAGCCCGAAACGGGTCAGTACATTGAATGTACTAGCAAATTCACATCATAGAGAATGATGAACAAAGGCTATCACTACATGCATATTTGGCTGGTGGAAAAGCTCTATGGTTATAGTTTTTGCGAAAAGCCAATTTTTCCCTACTGCAAAGGAATATAATTTATTTAACAATGATGGTGGTTGTTGAACATTGAGAATGGTTGACAGCATTCTCAATCCCAATTAAGTAACATCATTAAACCCAACAAAATTAATTTAAAGTAACATGATGAGATTCACATGATAATCCAGGTACTAGATACTCAAGATGTCCATAACCAGGGACACGGCTAACCATGATTAGTTTATTACACTCTGCAGAGGTTTGCGCACTTTTCCCCACAAGACTCGATCGCCTCCGTTGGATTTCTCGCACTACATGGTGTTTGAGAAACGGATGACCGAGACATAGTCTTTCAGAAGCGCTAGCACCTTACGTTGGATAGACCGGTACACATACTTTCCCCTACATCTGCTAGTCTACCTTGTAAGAGTTCGCACGACTTAATCAACTATGCCAGAGCCCATAATGGCTTGTGGCTGCACACGGAAGTTTCTAGTATGAATAATCTCATGATCCCTTTGAGCCTGGGTGGCGGTCCAAAATAAAAACAGGCAAGTCCTGGATTACCCAGGTGCCTAGACAGGCAATCCTAGAATAACTAGGTGCCTCAATCCACCCAGATGTGTGTTTAAGTTGCCACCTTGGATAAACCATTAATTATCAATCTCACATCTTTCATGGATATCACTCACCCAATCCACGTCTACTAGCATAGCATGGCATAATAAGCAAACGTAGAAGTAACTCCCAAAGGTTTGATAATAAACAGGTAATAGGTACTACCTCATGTACTTCCCATCCCACAATTTAATTAGATCCTAATCATGCAATGTGTGAGGATTGATCTAATGCAATAAAACTGGGTAGTAGAAAAGGTATGATCAAAGTGTGAACTTGCCTACAATGTTGATGAAGATGATTCGCACTCAAAAATCTTGATAGTTCTACTCGTCACACTCCGGTCAATCTATCGTAAGCAAGCAATAGTAACCACACATAAGCAATCACTCAAAAGATCGAGAAGATCGAAGAAGTTGATTCGAAAAACATCAAAACCAAGCAAATAGCACTTGCAACATAAAACAATTTCTAACAGTACCAAAATTATGTGAATTTGGCCTTATTAGAAAATTTAGGTCAAGAGTTTCGATTTGCAAAAATAATCAACTGAAACGGAGTTACGGATAAAAAGATATGATCAAAAGAAGTTTGAATTCAAATCTGATCTAATTCAAATTTTAATTTTTTTTAAAAAAAAACATGTTTGAGTTGGATTACTGGATAGAGGAGATCATAACGAAGAAGTGGGCGTTGGTTTCGTTGGATTTGGGCAAACGAGTAAAAAGTTATGGCTATTTGAAAAATCAGGGCCAAGCTGTTTTACGGAAGAAAAAAAATAGCTACGGGCTAGGGTCTAATGTATAAATACGTAGACTAATTGTTAATCTAATTATTTTATCATTTTAGTCTAAAAATAATAAACTACGGAGGTATAAGAAGAAAAAAAAACAAAGAAAGATACCTTTATAAGGCAGAGAAAAAGATGACTTTGGAGAGAAGAGATAATTTCCAGAAGTCGCGCCGAAGAGGAGAAATATATTTTTCTTAAATGAATCTAGTCAAACCAAAATATTGATTTAACCCGAATCGGATGATTTTTGAAGGCTCTATGGGTCTATATTTATTGGTGGAAAAGAGGCTTAGGGGTCAAAGGCTAGGCAATGTGGGCTAAACATAGACGAAAATATACGAAACAAAGAAGAAAAGAGACGATGGGCCTAAAGGCCTTCGGCCGGCCGCGCGGTGCAGTTTTTTTTTACAGAATGTGATAAACTAAAAAACGAAAAAATAAAATAAAACTTTATATAGGCATATTATATATCAAAATTTTCAAAAAAAGATTTTCTACAAGATGAACATTTTTCTAGCATTAAATAAAATACACACAAATTCTAATAATTCAAAGAGTGCTACTGGTCTATTAAAATCCAACAAAAATCAATTTTAAAAATACCAAAATGATTTCAAATTTATTTCTCTCCAATTTTTTGTTGTAGGGAATCATGTTACCCTAATTTCCATAGATTTTATTTTTGGAGAAAAATAATTTGAATAAAACTCAAATAACTCCAAATTGAAAATAAATTCAAAAGAACTCTGAATTTAATTCTTTGAAACTCCCAACTCATATTTCATATAATTTGGAGAAGTCCTTTTAGCTTCTCTCATGAAAATCATTGAGCTGCATGAAGTTTATGAATTGAAATATTTCCAAATGAAATCCAATTATTTTCAAATACCCTTTCATTTAATTTAAATGGAAGAAGTCATATCATCTTCGGTCAAGGGTTTTGTATTTGAAAAGAATTTGAATTCATGGAGATCAGAAAGCAAATATGAAAGTTTGGGAAAGTCCTTTTATTCCCTCTCATCTAACTTTCAAAAAGTTTCGAATTCACTCAGTTTCAGACAATCAATCAAACAATCAGTCAAATCTATCTATTTATTATAACATTCCAAAATTTAGAATTTTTGGATGTTACATATTTGAGCCCGAACTAGTTCAAACTAACTGTAACCCGTGGATACAACAGCAGATAATTTGTAAGAATGAACTAAACTCCTTCCAGCCCATAATATAAGATGTTAATTCATCTAATATGTGAGTATAATGGATGTTATAAGGTACTCCCTCCGTTCCTAAATATTTGTCTTTTTAGAGATTTCAAATGGACTACCACATACGGATGTATATAGACATATTATAAAAGAGTGTTGTACTACATCATTGTGCAATTGTTGTTTAGCTTCTAATATTAACTTGGTGCTTTTAGGTACATATGTCATTCGTAAAGATCCGTGTTTCGACCCTTTCTGCGTATGGGGCAATGAGATATCGATGAACCAGCATCAAGTGAGGAAGTTGATAAAGATTGTTAGTAAAATGGGTCCAAAGATGGCAATTAAACTATTTGTTTACACTTTATCGAAGACAACAGCAAACTGCAGGATGGTAAGTAAGAACTCTGCAGCCTTCTTTTTACTGCCCATAATGAGTTGTGTTAGACGACAATGTCTGAATCTTTTTCCTTTGCAGTGGTTGCCAAAGCAGTTTACTCGAGATTACCTCTCAAACTACATGATTGGTGGCCATGCAAAGGTTAAAGTATTTCTACCAGAACACGATGCTTATCTAGATGTTTTCATGAACACCGTGAAGGATGGTTGGTCGGCCATCACAAGGGGTTGGACTAGAGTCGTTCGTGCCTTCTGCATGGAGGAGGGCACAATATGGGCATTCTGCTTCACCTTGTTCAGCAACCAGAATATATTTCGCCTCTTTCTTTACCATCTTTAATAGTACAAGTATACTACTGTGGTTCATCATTCTTTATTTGGTTATTATGTAATTCTTGAACATATGTACCTATGAATCGAATAATGCATTGGTTGTTTGAACCTGATGGATATGAATAAAGCTGTAGCATATATTCAAATCCAAATCTGGTACAATTTGGAAATGCACCAATTAAAATACGGTGAAATTACGCTCTCCAGGTTGTTACAGCACACATGGTTGGTAAAACACAAACGTTTGCGATATGCACCATAATCGGAGACGATTCACAGAGAGGAAACGTGTGCAAGCATGCACATAGTTGCCGTTTCCAAAGCGTGTGTGATATCAGACAATATCACAAATGGTGCGGGCAAACTAAATGTTTGTGTTAGTTGACTTATCGTACACGATTCGCAACCATGAACTGTTTCTGATGAAGTATGCATCGTAAACGTTGCACCACAGAATATGGTGTGTGATAGTTGTCGTGTACGACGATGTTACGATGATCCGACGTTTCGTAATCCCGTCCGACACACGTATGACGATTAGATAATCTTCTTAACGGTGAACCGTTTGTGATGGTCCGCACATCATACACGTTCTATAATAGTGAACCGTTTGTGATGGGCCGCGCATCGTAAACGTAGCACCACAGAATACCGACTACGATGGCAATGCGAGCAGAAACGAGTAGGAGTACTATAGGGGCCCTATCCCCAACGGTTTCTGGGTCGTGTGGGAAGGACCCCCCTATCGCCCACACTCACTTGGCGACGGTTGCAAATGCCGTAGCGGAAAGGGGTTTTAAACTGTTTGTTTAAGACTAACGCGCACTAGTGGTTACCGATTTTTCTCAGCCCCTCTTATAGCATTGCTAGTTGCAGGTGCCTTGCAGGTTGTTCCATGTTTGGAACATGGATATGTTGGGATATCACAATATCTCTTATTTAATTAATGCATCTATATACTTGGTAAAGGGTGGAAGGCTAGGCCTTTTGCTTGGTGTTTTGTTCCACTCTTGTCGCCCTAGATTCCGTCGTACAGGTGTTATGTTCCTTGATTTTGCGTCCCTAACACGATGATGGTTTATGGGCCCCTCTTGATAGTTCGCTTTGAATAAAACTCGTGTCCAGCAAGGCTCAACGTTGGCTTTACCATTTGCCTAATAACAACTAAAAACTTGCATAGGGACTTTCCGGACCCCGTGGACTTAATCAACCCCCCGGCCAGTGCTCCACATGAGTGTTGGTCCAAACTAGAGCACCATGCAGGGCCACCCCAAGGCAACTTGGGGTAGTTGGTATATACATGTATGCTTCGCTCATCTAGTGTACCCTGAGAACGAGATCGCGCTACTCCTATCAGGCTAGGTCGGTGCATCGGGAGGTCTTGCTGGACTAGTTTTACCATTGTTGAAATATTTTGTGCACCGGGATTCCGAGTTTGATCGGAGGGTCCTGCGATGGAGGATTATCTCTGCGGATCATGAGCTTGTCATGGGCTAAGTTGGGACATCACTGCAGGGTTTAAACTTTCGAGGGTCGTGCCCGCAGTTATGTGGCAGATGGGAATTTGTTAATATCCGGTTGTAGAGAACTTGACACTTGACTTAACTAAAAGACACCAACCGCGTGTGTAACCGTGATGGTATATTTTCGACGAGGTTTGGGAAGAGAACATGGTGGGGTTATGTTTGAACGTAAGTAGTTCAGGATCACTTCTTGACCACTTCTAGATTATGACCATTGTGTAGTTTCTCATCTTACTCTTGTACTCGTATGTTAGCCACCCTATTTGCTTAGCGCTCGCTGCAGCTCCACCTCATAACCACATCCTACCTATAAGCTTAAATAATCTTGATCTCGCGGGTTTTGAGATTGCTGATTCCGCGTGACTCACATATACTACCAAAATAGTTGCAGGTGCCGATGATACCGATGCAGGTGATGCCACCGAGCTCAAGTGGGAGTTCGACGAGAACCTTGGCCGTTACTACGTTTCCTTCCCTGATGATCGGTAGTGGTGCCCAGTTGGGACGATTAGGATTTAGCATTTGGGGTTGTCTTCTTTTCATTTGGATCCATCCGTAGTCGGACTATGTGTGTACTCTGAATGATGTATGAATTATTTTGATCATTGTGTGACGTGCCGATTGTAAGCCAACTATTTATATATCCTTGTTCTTGTACATGGGATTGTGTGAAGATGACCCTTCTTGCGACAAAACCCAAAATGCGGTTATGCCTCTAAGTCGTGCCTCGACACGCGGGAGATATAACTCCATCTTGGGCGTTACACTTTCCTCCTGGGACTCCAAATGTGCACTTGGATGGATTAAGCTTGATGTCATATCTTCATAGGTTGGCAAAGGTTTCAGCGAGGCTAGTCAGCAGGTCGGAACCCTTGCGTGACTTGACCATGATATCATCCATTTATGCTACCACGTTCCAACTAATCTGAGTGAGCAAGTACTTCTGGATCATGCACATGAACTTGGCGCCAGCATTCTTAAGACCAAAAGTCATGGTGACATAGAATAAACATCCAAATGGAGTGATCAAGGCCGTTTTTATTTCATCGGGTCCATACAGTCGGATATGATGACACCCGGAATATCCATCCAAAAAAGACAAACACTCACACCCCGCAGTCTGATCGATGTGGGGGAGAGGAAAATGATCTTTTGGGCAGGCCCAATTGATATGCTTGAAATCAACACACATACGAAGTGAATCATCTTTCTTAGGGACCATGACGACGTTGGCGAGCCACTTGGAGTGGTATATCTCATGGATGAACTCAGCTGACAGGAGCCGAGCCACTTCCTCGCCAATCGCCTTCCTCTTTTCCACGGTTGACCGACGGAGATGCTCTTTGACAGGTGATACGTCTCCAACATATCTATAATTTTTGATTATTCCATGCTATTATATTATCTGTTTTGGATGTTTTATATGCATTAATATGCTATTTTATATGATTTTTGGGACTAACCTATTAACCTAGAGCCTAGTGCCAGTTCCTATTTTTTCCTTGTTTTAGAGTTTCACAGAAAAGGAATACCAAACGGAGTTCAAATGGAATGAAACTTTTACGATGATTTTTCTTGGACTAGAAGACATCTAGAGGGCTTGGAGTGCATGTCAAGAAAGCCACGAGGCGGCCACAAGGTCGGGAGGCATGCCCAGGGGGGTAGGGCGCGTCCCCACCCTTGTGGGCCCCTCGTGACTCCACCGACCTATTTCTTCCGCCTATATATTCTCAAATATCCCAAAACCTTCTAGGGGAGCCACGAAACCACTTTTCCATCGCCACAACCTTCTGTACCCGTGAGATCACATCTAAGGGCCTTTTCCGGCGTCTTGCCAGAGGGGGATTAGATCCCGTAGGGCTTCTACATCAACACCAATGCCTCCCCGATGAAGCATGCGTAGTTTACCACACACCTACGGGTCCATAGCTAGTAGTTAGATGGCTTCTTCTCTCTCTTTGATTCTCAATACCATGTTCTCCTTGATGTTATTGGAGATCTATTTGATGTAATACATTTTGCAGTGTGTTTGCCGAGATCCGATGAATTGTGGATTTGTGATCAGCTTATTGCTACCTCTTGAGCATGTGTTGGTTTTCCCTTGAAGAGGAAAGGGTGATGCAGCAAAGTAGCATAAGTATTTCCCTCATTTTTTGAGAACCAAGGTATCAATCCAGTAGGAGACTACACACAAGTCGCCTAGTACCTGCACAAACAAACAAGAACCTCGCAACCAACGCGATAAAGGGGTTGTCAATCCCTTCACGGTCACTTACAAGAGTGAGATCTGATAGAGATAATAAGATAAATATTTTTGGTATTTTTGTGATATAGATTGGAAAATAAAGATTGCAAAATAAATAGTAAAATAGAATTGTAGATTGGAAACTGGTATGATATAAAGTTGACCCGGGGGCCATAGGTTTCACTAGTGGCTTCTCTCAAGATAGCAAGTATTACGGTGGGTGAACAAATTATTGCCGAGCAATTGATAGAAAAGCGCATAGTTATGATGATATCTAAGGCAATGATCATGAATATAGGCATCACGTCTGTGACAAGTAGACCGAAACAATTCTGCATGTACTGCTATTACTCCACACATCGACCGCTATCCAGCATGCATCTAGAGTATTAAGTTCATTAGAACGTAGTAATACTTTAGGCAAAATGACATTATGTAGAGGGATAAAATCAAGCAATATGATATAAACCCCATATTTTTATCCTCGATGGCAACAATACAATATGTGCCTTGTTGCTCCTGCTGTCACTAGGAAAGGACACCGCAACATTGAACCCAAAGCTAAGCACTTCTCCCATTGCAAGAAAGACCAAAGTTTAGCACTATGTCTAAGCGAAAACGGAAATAGCTTCAATTTAACAATATCATTATCCACATCTTTCTTCTTTTGCATATCACATAAATCAACAAAGCTCTTTAGATGGGTAGCGACATCTTCACTAGGAAGGCCAGCAAATTGATCTTTCATGACAAGATTCAGTAAAGCAGTATTAATTTCACAAGATTCAACATCGGTAAGAGGAGCAATCATAGTGCTAATAAAATCATTATTGTTGGTACTGGAAAAGTCACAGAATTTAGTATTGTCTTGAGCCATCATGACAAATAATCAATCCAACACACAAACAAGAGTCAAGCAAAAAGAGGCGAACAGAAAAGAGGGCGGATAAAACGGCAAGGGTGAAGTGGGGGAGAGGAAAATGAGAGGTAAATAGAAAATAATGTAATGCGAGGGTTAAGAGTTTGTGATGGGTACTTGGTATGTCTTGACTTGTGCGTAGATCTCCCCGGCAACGGCGCTACAAATCCTTCTTGCTACCTCTTGAGCATGCGTTGCTTTTCCCTTGAAGAGAAAAGGGTGATGCAGCAAAGTAGCATAAGTATTTCCCTTGGTTTTTGAGAACCAAGGTATCAATCCAGTAGGAGACTACACGCAAGTCGCCTAGTACCTGCACAAACAAACAAGAACCTCGCAACCAATGCGATAAAGGGGTTGTCAATCCCTTCACGGTCGCTTACGAGAGGGAGATCTGATAGAGATAATAAGATAAATATTTTTGGTATTTTTGTGATATAGATTGTAAAATAAAGATTTCAAAATAAAGAGTAAACTAGAATCGTAGATTGGCAACTGATATGATATAAAGTAGACCCTGGGGCCATAGGTTTCACTAGTGGCTTCTCTCAAGTAGCAAGTATTACAGTGGGTGAACAAATTACTGCTGAGAAATTGATAGAAAAGCGCATAGTTATGATGATATCTAAGACAATGATCATGAATATAGGCATCACGTCCGTGACAAGTAGATCGAAACGATTCTGCATCTACTACTATTACACCACACATCGACCGATATCCAGCATGCATCTAGAGTAGTAAGTTTATGAGAACGGACTAACGCTTTAGGCAAGATGACATGATGTAGAGGGATAAACTCAAGCAATATGATATAAACCCCATCTTTTTATCCTCGATGGCAACAATACAATACGTGCCTTGCTGCCCCTGCTGTCACTGGGAAAGGACACCGCAAGATTGAACCCAAAGCTAAGCACTTCTCCCATTGCAAGAAAGATCAATCTAGTAGGCCAAACTAAACCGACAATTTGAAGAGACTTGCAAAGATATCAAATCATGCATATAAGAATTCAGAGAAGAATCAAATAATATTCATAGATAATCAAGTCATAAACCCACAATTCATCAGATCTTGGCAAACACACCGCAAGAAGTGTTACATCGAATAGATCTCCAAGAAGATCAAGGAGAACTTTGTATTGTGATCCAAAGAGAGAGAAGAAGCCATCTAGCTAATAACTATGGACCCGAAGGGCTGTGGTAAACTACTCACACATCATAGGAAAGGCTATGGTGTTGATGTAGAAGCCCTCCATGATCGAATCCCCCTCCAGTGGGGCGCCGAAAAAGGCCCCAAGATGGGATCTCATGGGTACAGAAGTATGCGGCGGTGGAAAAGGTTTTTCGTTGCTCTCCCTGAAGGTTTTAGGGTATAAGAGTATATATAGGTGAAAGAAATAGGTTAGTGGAGCTGCGAGGGGCCCACGAGGGTGGGGGCGCACCCTCCTAGCTCGTGGCCGCCTCGCTGCTTCCTTGACGTCCACTCCAAGTCTCCTAGATCACGTTTCTTCCAAAAAGATCCTCGCGCAGGTTTCATTCTATTTGGATTTCGTTTGATATTCCTTTTCTGCGAAACACTGAAATAGGAAAAAAAACAATTTGCACTGGGCTTTCGGTTAAAAGGTTAGTCCCAAAAATAATATAAAAAGGTATATAAAAGCCCATTAAACATCCAAAACAGATAATATAATAGCATGGAACAATCAAAAATTATAGATACGTTGGAGATGTATCACTTATCTATGAATATTATTTGAATCTCCTCTGAACTCTTATATGCATGATTTGATATGTTTGCAAGTCTCTTCGAATTATCAATTTGGTTTGGCCAACTAGATTGGTGTTTCTTGCAATGGGCGAATTGCTTAGCTTTGGGTTCAATCTTGCGGTGTCCTTTCCCAGTGACAGTAGGGGCAACAAGGCACGTATTGTATTGTTGCCATCGAGGATAACTAGATGGGGTTTTCATCATATTGCTTGAGTTTATCCCGCTACATCATGTCATTTTACTCAATGCGTTACTCTGTTCTTATGAACTTAATACTCTAGATGCGGGCAGGAGTCGGTCGATGTGTGGTGTAATAGTAGTAGATGCAGGCAAGAGTCGGTCTACTTGATACAGACATGATGCCTATATTCATGATCATTGCCTTAGATATCGTCATAAGTTTGTGCTTTTCTATCAATTGGTCGGCAGTAATTTGTTCACCTACCGTAATATTTTTCAATCTTGAGAGAAGCCCGTAGTGAAACCTATGGCCCCTGGGTCTATTTTCCATCATATAAATTTCCGATCTATACTTTTAGTTTCCTATTTACTTTCTTTGCAATCTTTTACTTTCCGTTCCATAAACCAAAAATACAGAAAATATTACTTTACAATTTATCCATCTATATCAGATCTCACTTTGCAAATAACCTGAAGGGATTGACAACCCCTTTGTCCCGTTGGTTGCAAGTTGGTGTTTGTTTGTGCAGGTATTCGGTGGCTTGTTGCGTTGTCTCCTACTAGATTGATACCTTGGTTCTAAAAAGCTAATGGAAGTATTACTCTACTTTGCCGCATCACCCTTTCCTCTTCAAGGGAAAATCCAACACAAGCTCAAGAGGAACCAGGAAGAATTTCTAGCGCCGTTGCCGGGGAGATTTACGCCAAGTCAAGTCAAGATTTGTCTCCCATCAATTTTCCAATTTCTGGCGCCGTTGCCGGGGATATCTACGCCAAGCCAAGACATACCAAGTACCCATCATAAACTCTCATCCCTCGCATTACATTATTTTCCATTCGCCTCTCATTTTCCTCTCCCCCAATTCTCAAACGATTTTCGAAAAGATTTGCCTTTTCTTCGCCCTTCTTCACTTCGTCATTTCGTTTTCCTCATTTGCTCATTTGGTTTGAATAATTGTGTATTTATTGCAAATTAAATAACCTAAGATTTATGGATCCTCATCCGCTTGCCAATCTTTTTAAGAGATCCAATTATGATGAACCAATTGCTAGTGAGTTTTGTGCACTAGATTATCTTTATGAAGTTTGCTTGAAATTCGTGAATCTGAAAATTGTGATGAAGTACTTTATGAAGTGATTCATGATAGATATTTGAATAAAAGCATGATTGCAATGATGTTATTTTAAATTCTATTAATGTCAATTGTGCTAATAATATGCAAAACCCTAAGCTTGGGGATGCTAGTTTTGCTATGTCCACTACTTGTTGCAATGATCATGATTGGGGTGATTCTTCTTATGATCTTGAAAATTTATTTAAGCCCATGATGAATATGAGATTGATAATAATGTTTGAAATAATATTTAAAGTGGGTTTGGAAAAGTGTCAACTTTAGATCCCACGTATTTGGATAATGTTCAATCTTATGAAGTTTTTGATAAAAGCGGGTTCAGAGAGGTCATGACTTTATTTTACGATAATCCAACTATTTTGGAAGAGTATCAACTTTGCATGCATGTGGTTCATAAAGAGAAAATTTATGTGATAGTTATATTGTTGAGTTTCAATACGATCCCACATGTAATTATTATGAGAGTGGAAAATATGTTTGTAGAAATCTTCATGTTACAAAATTACCTCTCGTTATGTTGAGATTGCTTTTGTTCCTTTCTTCGTCATTGCATATGGTGTTTTTTGCTTGTCTTGATAATTTGTTTGCCTATAAGAGGCCTATGCATAGGAAGTGTGTTATAATTAGATGTGTTCTTCACATGTTTTATGATGCTCTCTTTGTGTTTCAATTGCTATCTTTCATGCGAGCATCATCAAAATTATTGATGCCTAGCTTAATGGCTTTAAAGAAAAGCGCTTGTTGGGAGACAACCCAATATTGTGCTTGCTGTTTTCCAATAAATAATTCATCTAGCCTCTGGTTAGATGTGGTTTTGTGTTTTAATTAATGTTTGTGCCAAGTAAGACCATTGGGATAGGTTATGGTAATAGTTGATTTGATCTTACTGAAAAACAGAAACTTTTGCGCTCACAAAAACAATTCTCATTTTTAGCTGAAGAGTGATTTTTATTTGATTATTTTTGTAGAATATTAACATATAAATTTCCTAGGACTTCCAAATTTCTCAGGATTTTGGAGTTACAGAAGTATTCAAAATATCCAGATTGCTACAGATTGTTCTCTTTTTGAAAGATTCTGTTTTTCGTGTGTTGTTTGCTTATTTTGATGAATCTATGGCTAGAATCGGGGGGTATGAACCATGGAAAAGTTGGAATACGGTAGATATTACACCAATACAAATAATGATGAGTTCACAACAGTACCAAAAGTGGTAATTTATTTTCATATACTAACGGAGCTTACGAGATTTTCTGTTGAGTTTTGTGTTCTGAAGTTTTCAAGTTTTGGGTAAGGATTTGATGGACTATGGAATAAGGAGTGGCAATAGCCCAAGCTTGGGGATGGCCAAGGCACCCCAAGGTAATATTCAAGGACAACCAAGAGCCTAAGTTTGGGGATGCGCCTCTTTGTCTATCGGTAACTTTACTTGAGGCTATATTTTTATTCACCACATGATATGTGTTTTGCTTGGAGCGTCTTGTATGATTTGAGTCTTTGCTTTTTAGTTTGCCACAATCATCCTTTCTGTTCACACCTTTTGAGAGAGACACGCATGAATCCTAATTTATTAGAATACTCTATGTGCTTCACTTATATCTTTTGATCTAGGCAATTTTGCTCTAGTGCTTCACTTCTATTTTGAGAGTCCTTAAAAACAACATGGTAATTTTCTTTTGTTATAAAATTAGTCCTAATATGATAGGCATCCAAGAGGGATATAATAAAAACTTCCATATAAAGTGCATTGAATACTATGAGAAGTTTGATTCCTTATGATTGTTTTGAGATATGAAGATGATGATATTAAAGTCATGCTATTGAGTAGTTGTGAATTTGAGAAATACTTTTGTTAAAGTTTGTGAGTCCCGTAACATGCACGTATGGTGAACCGTTATATAACGAAGTTGGAGCATGAGACATTTTTTGATTGTCTTCCTTATGACTGGTGGTCGGAGACGAGCGATGGTCTTTTCCTACCATTCTACCCCCCTAGGAGCATGCCTGTAGTACATTGTTTCAATGACTAATCAATTTTTGCAATAAGTATGTGAGTTCTTTGTGACTAATGTGGAGTCCATGGATTATATGCACTCTCACATTACCGCCATTGCTAGCTTCTCTTGTACCATGCAACATTCACCGATATCATAAACCCACCATTTACCTTCCTCAAAATAGCCACCATACCTACCTATTATGGCATTTCCATAGCCATTCTGACATATACTGCCATGCAACTTTCCACCGTTCTGTTTATTGTGACACGCTCCATCATTATCATATTGCTTTGCATGATCTTGTAGTTGACATCGTATTTGTGGCAAAGCCACCATTCACCATTTTCTATACATGTCGCCCTTGAATCGTTGCACATCCCGGTACACCACCGGAGGCATTCACATAGAGTCATATTTTGTTCTAGTGTTGAGTTGTAATTTTCGAGTTGTAAGTAAATAAAAGTTTGATGATCTTCATTATTAGAGCATTGTCACATGTGAGGAAATAAGAAAATAGAAAAAGAGAGAAAGGCCAAATAAAAAAAGAGAGACAAAAGGTTGAAGGGACAATGTTACTATCCTTTTGCCACACTTGTGCTTCAAAGTAGCACCATGATATTCATGATAGGGAGTCTCCTCTATTGTCACTTTTATGTACTAGTGGGAATTTTTCATTATAGGACTTGGCTTGTATATTCTAATGATGGGCTTCCTCAAAATGCCCTAGATCTTCATGAGCAAGCAAGTTGGATGCACACGCTCTTAGTTTTCTTTTTGAGCTTTCATAAACTTATAGCTCTAGTGCATCCGTTGCAAGGCAATCCCTACTCACTCACATTGATATCTATTGATGGGCATCTCCATAGCCCGTTGATATGCCAGTTGATGGGAGACTATATCCTTCCTTTTTGTCTTCTCCACAACCACCTTCTATTCCACCTATAGTGCTATGTCCATGGCTCACGCTCATGTATTGCGTGAACATTGAAAAGGTTTGAGAACGTCAAAAGTATGAAACAATTGCTTGGCTTGTCATCGGGGTTGTGAATGATTTGAATATTTTATGTGATGAAGATGGAGCATAGCCAGACTATATGATTTTGTAGGGATAAGCTTTCTTTGGCCATGTTATTTTGAGAAGACATAATTATTTTGTTAGTATGCTTGAAATATTATTGTTTTTATGTCAATATTAAAATTTTCATTTCAATCATACGTATCTAAACATTCTTGCCACAATAAAGAGAACTAAATGGATAAATATGTTAGGTAGCATTCCACATCAAAAATTATGTTTTTATCATTTACCTACTCGAGGACGAGCAGGAATTAAGCTTGGGGATGCCTGATACGTCTCCAACGTATCTATAATTTTTTATTGTTCCATGTTATTATATTATCTGTTTTCGATGTTTTATATGCATTAATATGCTATTTTACATGATGTTTGGACTAAATTATTAACCTAGAGCCTAGTGCCAATTCCTGTTTTTCCTTGTTTTAGAGTTTCGTAGAAAAGGAATATCAAACGGAGTCCAAACGGAATGAAACTTTCGCGATGATTTTTCTTGGACCAGGAGACATCCAGAGGGCTTGGAGTGCGCGTCAGGAAAGCCACGAGGCAGCCACAAGGTCGAGGCGTGCCCCCCCCACCCTTGCTGGCCCCTTGTGACTCCACCGACCTATTTCTTCTGCCTATATATTCTCAAATATCCCAAAACCTTCCAGGGGAGCCACGAAACCACTTTTCCCCTGCCGCAACCTTCTGTACCCTTGAGATCCCATCTAGGGCCTTCTCCGGCGTCCTGTCAGAGGGGGATTCGATCACGGAGGGCTTCTACATCAACACCATTGCCTCTCTGATTAAGCGTGGGTAGTTTACCATAGACCTACGGGTCCATAGCTAGTAGCTAGATGTCTTCTTCTATCTATTTGATTCTCAATACCACGTTCTCCTCGATGTTCTTGGAGATCTATTCAATGTAAATACCTTTTTCCGGTGTGTTTGCCGAGATCTGATGAATTGTGGATTTATGATCAACTTATTTATGAATATTATTTGAATCTCCTCTGAATTCTTATATGCATGATTTCATATCTTTGCAAGTCTCTTTGAACTATCGATTTGGTTTGGCCAACTAGATTGGTTTTTCTTGCAATGGGAGAAGTGCTTAGCTTTGGGTTCAATCTTGTAGTGTCCTTTCCCAGTGATAGTAGGGGCAGCAAGGCACGTATTGTATTGTTGCCATCGAGGATAACTAGATGGGGTTTTCATCATATTGCTTGAGTTTATCCCGCTACATCATGTCATTTTACTTAATGTGCTACTCTGTTCTTATGAACTTAATACTCTAGATGTAGGCAGGAGTTAGTCGATGTGTGGAGTAATAGTAGTAGATGCAGGCAGGAGTCGGTCTACTTGATACAGACGTGATGCCTATATTCATGATCATTGCCTTAGATATGGTCATAAATTTGCGCTTCTCTATCAATTGGTCGGTAGTAATTTGTTCACCCACCATAATATTTTCTATCTTGAGAGAAGCCTCTAGTGAAACCTATGGCCCCCGGGTCAATTTTACATCATATAAGTTTATGATCTACACTTTTAGTTTCCTATTTACTTTCTTTGCAATCTTTTACTTTCCGTTCCATAAACCAGAATTACCAAAAATATTACTTTATCATTTATCCATTTATATCGGATCTCACTTTTGCAAATAACCGTGAAGGGATTGACAACCCCTTTATCGCGTTGGGTGCAAGTTGGTGGTTGTTTGTGCAGGTATTCGGTGGATTGTTGCGTTGTATCTTACTGGTTTGATACCTTGGTTCTCAGAAGCTGGGGGAAATATGTACTCTACTTTGTTGCATCACCCTTTCTTCTTCAAGGGAATAAACAACACAAGCTCAAGAGGTAGCAACAGATTTTGCCTTTGGGTCGACATGAAAATGGTGCTTAGCCAGTCCCTTGGGTACACCCGGCATGTCCGATGGTTTCCATGCAAAGATGTCCTGGTTCTCACGGAGGAACTGGATGAGTGCGTTTTCCTATTTGCTGTCGAGTTTCGTTGAAATGTGAGTCAGAGCAGCAAAGGGGTCTTCCGAGTGAATGTGGACTGGCTTTGTCTCGCCGGCTAACTAAAATGCGGATTCTGAAGCAGGCTTCTTGGCTCGCAACAAATCACTCGGGCGGCGTTTTTCTTGTACTCCTCCAGTTCCATCGCCGTTGTTTGCTCATCAGCAATCTTGGAACCTTTCTGGAGGCACTCCTTTGCTCTCTACCTATTTCTCGTGACTGTGATCACACGTTTGGGTCCAGGCATCTTCAACTTAAGATACACATAACATGTACGGGCCATGAAACGAGCATATGCGAGCCTGCCCAGAATAGCGTGATAGGCACTGTGGAAATCTACTACCTCCAATGTCAAGTTCTCCTTGCCGAAATTCTTGGAATCTCCGAAAACCACATCAAGAGCAATCGGTCCGAGTGACTTTGCTTTCTTCCCTGGGATGACTCTGTGGAACTGCTTGTTGCTCTCAATGAGTTTGGACGTCAAAATGCCCATCCCTTAGAGGGTCTCAGCATACAGAATGTTCAAACAACTTCCACCATCCATAAGAACTTTCGTCAGTCGGGTGCCCCCAACGACTGGGTCGACCACCATGGCCTGCCGCCCGGGGGTAGCAACATGCGCTGGGTGATCTGACTGGTCGAACGCAATGGGAGTTTTCAACCACTTCAGGTACGTCGTAGTTGCTGAAGCAACCATATTCACTTCTTTGTTAATGACTTCCAGTCGACTTTTGCTCTCGACATCAGTGAAAATCACCAAGGTGGCATTCACCTTTAGGTAACCATCATCCTTTCTTCCTCTTTGTCCTTATCAGAGTCCTTCTCACTGGGCTGACCCTCTCGGAACTGTTGAATCAGGAGTCTGCACTGTCGAGTGGTATGCTTGCGTAGAATCAAATTACCCTCTTCGTCCTTCTTTGTGTGAATATCCCACGGCAAATTCAGGACGTCCTGGACAGACTGATCTTTTACCCTTTTGGGCACCCACGGCCCCTTGGGCTTTCCTTTAAACTTTCTTTGCGCATTCAGAACTGCGGCTTCAGCAGGACCTGCAGACTCAACCTTACGCTTTTGCTTCCGACTGGGGTTTCCACCTCTGGTGTCCTGGTCGACTGGCTTTCCTTTGCCATTGTGGAGTCGGTCTTCCTCTTTGCCATTTGCATACCGAGTGGCTATTTCCATCATTCGGCTCAGAGACATGTCTCTAAAACGACCAAATTTCAGGATAAGCTCCTTGTATCTAACGCCCTCTTTTGAAGGTGCAAACTGTTTGGTGTTCCGACATGTTCTCCACTACATGGTGAAGGGTGGTGAAAGTGCGTTATATCGACTAGAGGGGGGGTGAATAGGCGATTTTTATGAAAGTCTTCAAAATATGGAAGTTTCGAAGACAAACGATAGAAATAAACCTATTATCATGCAGCAGAAGGTAGACTACACTAGGCAAGCCATAGTCAAGTATTCAATGAAGTGAAAGCACAATGACTAATAGCAGCTAGGTAGTAAGGATCAGATAGGAAGATATTATGAAGACAATCAGATCAAGCAGTCACTCAGTGAAGACAAAAGATAATGCAATCATACAACGACTTCACAAGGACCAACAGTGAGTAAAGGGAAGGGAAGGATGAAACCAGTGACTTGTTGAAGACAATGATTTGTTGGACCAGTTCCAGTTGCTATGACAACTGTACGTCTGGTTAGGATGGCTAGGTATTTAAACCTGAGGACACACAGTACCGGACACCCAGTCCTGAACACGCAGCTCAGGACACCCAGTCCTCACCGTATTCCCCTTGAGCTAAGGTCACACAGACCTCACCAATCACTCTGGTAAGTCTTCAAGTTAGACTCCCAAACCTTCACAGACTTCGTTCACCGGCGATCCACAATGGCTCTTGGATGCTCAGAACGCGACGCCTAATCGGCTGGAGGATTCACAGTCCTCAAGTGTAATAAGTCTTCAGATCACACAGACAGGAAGACTTAAGTGATGCCTAACACTCTTTGGCTCTGGGTGGTCACGGCTTTATCCTCGCAAGGAATTCTCTCTCAAAGGCTTCGAGGTGGGTTGCTCTCAAACGACAAAAGCCATACTCTAACTCTGAGCAGCCCACCGTTTATGGTTGTAGGGGGTGGGCTATTTATAGCCAGTAGGCAACCCAACCTGATTTGTCCGAAATGACCCTGGGTCACTAAGGAACTGACACGTGTTCCAACGGTCAGATTTCAAACACACACGGCAACTTTACTTGGGCAACAAGCAAAGCTAACTTGTCCGACTCTGGAAAAGCCTCACCATGCTGTGTCCTGAAGCTGATCTTCATGAGGATGGCTTCAGAGAGCGCTTCAAGTTTGACTCCACACCTCCCAGAAGGGCTGTGCTACGCGGAACTCCTTCACTTGAAGACTCAGAGTTCTCCTCATCTGCTGCCACCGTGACTGGAAGAATCATCGAGGAAGAAGACGACGCTACATCACCACCACCTCCTTCAGCGTGCGTTGACTCGGCACCAAGCTTTTCAGCACTGCCAAACAACTCCAACGACCCTGCTGCGCATGGGAACGCGTAAAAAACTCTATGTCTTCAAACCTTTTTGGTCATCACTGACAAAAGGGGGAGAAGCATATGATGTTGATAGTCTTCAAGCGGGTCAATATGGGCGGGTGCCTTATTTTGCTATATTTTGCTTCGTGCTTACAACTCCCGTTTTGCTACATTTGCTTCCTTGAATTGTAACACTTAACTTGATGGTCGTCTGCTACTTGTTTGCCACTATGTTTTGCAAAGATAAATTCCGCATGTGCGACGATAAATTCCGCACTTAGATCATTCCGCAGACGTCCATTTTTCATTATGCATGTCATTCTCTTCATATACTTTTACATGCATAGTGGATTGTCATCATAAGTTGAAGTGGATCTCCACAAGTACAACCTGCCATGTGCATTTGCGTTCCAGAAGCAAATTACTTATATGCACATCTTCAGGGGGAGCCCTTGCAGCTTATGAAGACAATCCCTTTACAATTTCACAAATTATATTCCCCGTTGAAAACTTCAACTAGTTTGTCATCAATCACCAAAAAGGGGGAGATTGTAAGTGCATCTAGTTCCACCCCTAGTTGGTTTTGGAGTATTGACGACAAACCTAGTTGAGGGACTAATGTGTTTGTGAGAATTGCAGGATAACACAGGTAGAAGTCCCTCATTGATTCGGTTTTACTACCAGAGATGACCCCTGAAAATGTACGAAGACATTGAAGTCAATGGTGGTATATGAAGATATTCACATTGAAGACTATGACATGAGAAGACACCACGTGAAGCCTATGGAACTCGAAGACTTAGATCTTTCGTAGTTTTATTTCATTTGTGTTGAGTCATAGGAACCACCGTACTATTAAGTGGGGTCCAAGAGAACCAGTCAGAATGACTGAAGTGATGCCTAATTCAAATCCTATGTCTTCGAGCGAAGACTATGAGAGCAAATCTTGTCCAGAGTCGGACAAGTCAGCTTTCCTTGTAGCCCAAGTAAAGTTGCCGTGTGAGTTCGAAATCTGACCGTTGGAACACGTGTCAGTTCCTTAGTGACCCAGGGTCATTTCGGACAAATCAGGTCGGGTTGCCCAGTGGCTATAAATAGTCCACCCCCCTACAACCATAAATGGTTGGCTGCTCGGATTTTAGTGCACGGCTTTTGTCGTTTGAGAGCAACCCACCTCGAAGCCTTTGAGAGAAAATTTCCTAGCGAGGAGAAAAGCCCTAACCACCCAGAGCCAGAGAGAATTGGGCATCACTTAAGTCTTCTTGTCTGAGTGATCTGAAGACTTATTACACTTGAGGACTGTGCATCCTCCAGACGGTTAGGCGTCCCGTTCTGAGCATCCAAGAGACATTGTGGATTGCCGGTGAACGAAGTCTGTGAAGGTTTGGGAGTCTACCTTGAAGACATACCAGAGTGATTGGGCGAGGTCTGTGTGACCTTAGCTCAAGGGGAATACGGTGAGGACTGGGTGTCCCGAGCTGCGTGTTCAGGACTGGGTGTCCGGGACAGTGTGTCCTTTGGTTTAAATACCTAGCCGCCCTAACCAGACATACAGTTGTCACAGCAACTGGAACTGGTCCAACAAATCATTGTCTTCAACGAGTCACTGGTTTCATCTTCACTTCCCTTTACTTACTGTTACTCTTTGTGAAGCCATTGCATGCTTGCTCTATCTTTTGTCTTCACAACGTAACTGTATGATTTGATTGGCTTCATAACTTCTTCCTACCTGATCCTTATTACACTGCAGCTACTTGTCATTGTGCTTTCACTCTATTGAATATTTGACCATGGCTTGCCTAGTGTAATCTAACTTCCGCTGCATAGTGATAGGCATATCTCTACTGTTTGTCTTCATAACCTTCACGTTTTGAAGACTTTTATAAAAATCACCTATTCACCCCCCTCTAGTCGATACGATGCACTTTCAATTGGTATCAGAGCAAGGTGCTCCCTTGTTCTGTGTGATTCGGTTTAACCACCTGGAGTTTTAGCTATGTCGACTCCAGGGATAATTAAAGTCTCTGCTACGTGCCCCGTCTTTGATGGAACTGAATATCCCTACTGGAAGAATAAGATGCGCATGCATCTTGAAGCCATTAACGTCGACCTATGGTATGTCGTCGAGAACGGCGTTCCCAAGGCTGGAGAAGGTGTCACTCCTGCTGATGTCAAGAAGTTCACTCAACTGGACTCTACTGCCAAGAATATCATCTGTGGTCATCTGACCAAAGGACAGTATGGCTGTGTGAGTGCCTTGAAGACATCCAAGGCCTTGAAGACATCCAAGCTGGTCTGGGACTGGCTCTCCAAGGTCAATGAAGGCATCTCAACTCAGAGAGATCAGAGAATCAGTGTTCTTCGTAACCTCTTCAACCGCTTCAAGCGAAACGACAATGAGAATGTCCAGCACACATTTGACCGGCTCACTGACATCACAAATGAGCTTCAAGCCCTCGACGCCACTAAGATCACCAAACATGAAATCGTCAAGACGCTGCTGAGATCACTTGATAGTTCGTTTGACATTCTAGCCCTGATGATTCAAGAACGTCCAGACTTCAAGACACTCGATCTGTCTGACATACTTGAGAGGCTCAACACACATGAGTTTCAGCTTTCTGAGAAAAGAGATATCTACGGTCCAAACTATGGGCGAACTCGTGCCTTGAAGGCAAAAGCTGTGTCCTCATCTGAAGAAGAATCTGACAGTAGTTCTGATGATCCTGAAGACATTGGAAGGGAACTTGCAATGCTAGTGAAGAAGTTCCAGAAATTCACCAAGAAGAAAGGCTTCAGAAAGTCTTCACGATCAAGCTCAAGGAATGATGAAGCTTCTGCTCATGACTACAAGAAGAAAACATGTCACAAGTGCAAGAAAACTGGACACTTCATCTCTGAGTGTCCACAGTGGGACAATGAGAACAGAAAGAAGAAGAAGAGCAAGGAATATGACTCTGACGACAAGAAAAAGAAGAAATACTCAAAGTCTTCTTCCAAGTCTTCCTCAAAGTCTTCATCACACAAGAAGAGCTCAACTGGCAAGGCTCGTGTGTTTGTTGGCAAGAAAATGGATTCAGAGGAGGAGTCCGCTTCTGAGGAGGCAGAGGTGGAGTCTGAGGAGGAATCTGATTCTGGCACTGCGAGTCTGGCTACAGCATACGTCGCCAAGTCCATCTTCAACACTGAAGACAATGACTTCATCACCAACACTGCTGCAAATGACAAGGACGACTCCACTCCTACCTAGTGCTTCATGGCACGCGGTGCCAAGGTAAACACACGCACTACTCACTATCAAACATCCAGTGATGATGATTCTGATTGTGATTAAAAACCCAGCTACAAAACACTTGCTAAAATTGCAACTGAACAACAGAAAGCCATGGAACATATTCAAAAACTGTTAGACAGAAGCGATGATCTGTTGGGTGCTGAAATGACTTGATCTAAATCCTTAATTGAAGACATAAAAAATCTTCACGTTAAGTATCAGGAACTTGAAGATCGTCATGATACTCTCTCAACAACTCATGAAAGGCTCTCCTATGATTATCTTCAAAGGAAGCAAGATGTTGAGAAATTGAGAGCGGCTCATGAAGATCTTCAAAAGGAAAACGAGTCACTTTGTGCTGAACAGATCAGTTCCGCTCAGGAAGGATTTGAACCACCATGCCTTAAATGCATTGAGTGTGATAATGCTACTTCTGTTGCTGAATGTTCCACTGCTACTGCTGTTGCAATATCTTCAACTGTCGAAGTGGTAACTAACCCCTCTGCTGAGGATACCACTGCTATTGCTGATGAGAATGCTAGGTTGAAGACATTGCTTGAAACAGGGATGTACAAAAGTCTCAAAGGACATCAGACATTATGTGATGTCCTCAAGAAGCAGATTCTGAACCGAAACCCTAGGAAAGAGGGTGTTGGGTTCGTGAGGAAAATAAATGCAGATGGCTCTTACTGGAAACCTGAGCAGTACCCCAAAACCACATGGGTTGCTGCAAAGGAATACTCAGCAGATCCATCCAATCTGTCTGGCTTCACCTGTGCTAACCCAATTATCATTGATGAATCCTTTGATGCAAACTATAAGCTGTTTAAAAATCAGAATGGTGAAGTGTTTGCCAGGTACATTGGTACTAACTGCAGGAATGGACCGCCTATGAAGAAGATCTGGGTTCCAAAAACGTGTCTGGAGAATCTTCCTGTGAATGTCCTCATGACACCTCACATGAAGAAGACAAACCTCAGACCAAAGGCTTCATATGGTCCAAAGGCTTCATACAGACAGAGGACTCACCTGAGTCACACTAACGCAAATGTTTTGCAGGGAAACCATACTCGGGCATATGAATATGAGAGCGGTTCTTCAAACCGTCATGTTCATATGACTAAGAACTATTCTGCCTATTCTTATGAGTACTATTGCCCACCTGCTAGACTATTTGCTAGGGCTCCAAAGCCAAAATTCTCAGATGCTGCACTTGGACTTATTGCTTCTAAGCCACCCTTGAAGATGTGGGTGGTTAAGAAAGCTTAACTCTCTTTTGCAGGGAAAGGTCTCCAGCAAAAAACCAAAATCTTCTGACGCTATTGCTGGGGACCTTAAAAATCTTATGGGGCGCAAGATCAAATGCCCGAATGGCATCACTATGTATTTCGTTCCTGAATCGCATGCTACTCTCCCTATTAGTCCTAACCTGGATCTAAGTTTTCATAACCCACTGGTTCGTCAAATGTTTTTGTTTCACAATTCTCTTCGTGAAGCCTGTCCCCCTAACTGCACTATAGGGTACGACACCAGCGTCTTCAGAATGGATTATTGAAAGTGGGTGTACAAATCACATGACTGGCAAAAGAAGCCTTCTTATGGACTCAACCTTACGTCCATCCGACAAGAGCCACATCACATTTGCTGACACTGGTAAAAGTAAGGTATTGGGTCTAGGTAGAGTTGCAATCTCAAAGGATCAACACATGGATAAAGTCATGCTTGTTGAATCCCTTGGCTTCAACTTAATGGCTGTCTCAATGCTTTGCGATTTGAACATGATCGTAATATTTGGAAAATATCGTTGCCTGGTACTAATGGAATCTGACAAGTCTCTAGTGTTTGAAGGGTATCGGAAAGATGATTTGTATGTGGTAGATTTCTCAGCAGGGCCACAGCTTGCAGTATGTCTTCTGGCAAAGGCTTCAGAATGCTGGCTTTGGCATCGAAGGCTTGGGCATGCTGGCATGAGGAACCTCCACACCCTTGCAAAGAAGAAGCATGCCATAGGCATCGAAGGCGTCAAGTTCAAGAAAGATCACTTATGCATTGCTTGTGAAGCAGGGAAGATGACGAGGGCAAAACATCCCTCGAAGACAATCATGACCACTACTCGACCCTTCGAACTGCTTCACATGGATCTTTTTGGTCCCACTCACTACTCAACTTTTTCCACTACTGCTTGCCTCTATGGCTTTGTCATTGTTGATGATTACTCTAGATATACTTGGGTGCACATAATCCTTTACAAGACTGAAGTGCAGGATGTCTTCAGACGCTTCGCCAATCGAGCTATGAACAATTATGGCGCCAAGATAAAGCACATCAGAAGTGACAATGGCACTGAATTCAAGAACACTGGCCTTGATACATATCTGGATACTTTGGGCATCACACATGAATTCTCAGCTCCGTACATGCCACAGCAGAATGGCGTCGTCGAACGCAAGAACAGAACACTCATTGAGATGGCCAGAACAATGCTAGATGAATACAAGACTCCAAGAAAATTCTGGCCTGAAGCCATTGACACTGCATGTCATACAATCAATCGCGTTTATCTTCACAAGCTTCTGAACAAGACATCTTATGAACTCCTAACTGGCAAGAATCCAAATGACAGTTACTTCAGAGTATTTGGCGCAAGATGCTGGATCAAGGATCCACACCACACCTCAAAATTTGCACCAAAAGCACATGAGGGTTTTATGCTTGGATATGGAAAGGATTTGCACTCCTACAGAGTCTTCAATCTCTTTCACTACAAAGTGGTTGAAACAGTAGATGTGCGATTCGATGAGACCAATGGTTCACAAAGAGAGCAACTGCCAAATGTGCTAGATGAAGTTCCAGCTAGTGAATCAATCAAGCTCATGGGAACTGGAGAGATTATACCTTCTGAAGCTCATCCTGAAGAAGAACTTATCATCTCAGCACCTAATCCACATGAAGACAATGCTCAGCCTGAAGACATTCCTCCCAACGACAACACAGATCAGCAAGAGCAAAGTCTTCGCCCTATACATCCTCGTGTTGCCAATGAAGTGCAGATTGACAGAATAATTGACAGCATCAATGCACCTGGTCCACTCACTCGTTCAAGGGAAACTCAACTGGCAAATTTCTGCGGGCACTTCGCATTCATCTCAATTACAGAACCCAAGAAAGTTGAAGAAGTCTTCAAGGAACCTGAATGGATTCAAGCCATGCAAGAAGAGCTTCAACAATTTGAGCTGAACAATGTATGGGAATTGGTTAAGCGTCCTGATCCACGGAAGCATAACATAATAGGCACCAAATGGATATACCGCAACAAGCAAGATGAGCATGGTCAAATCGTCAGAAACAAAGCTCATCTCGTTGCTCAAGGATATACTCAAGTGGAAGGCTTCGACTTCGATGAAACCTTTGCTCCTATGGCTAGACTTGAAGCCATACGTATACTGCTGGCCTATGCAAATCATCACAACATACTTCTGTATCAAATGGATGTGAAGAGTGCCTTTCTCAATGGCAAGATTGAAGAAGAAGTGTATGTCGCACAACCACCAGGGTTTGAAGATCCAAAACATCCTGACATGGTATACAAGCTCAATAAGGCACTATATGGCCTCAAACAAGCCCCTCGGGCCTGGTATGACACACTCAAATACTTCCTGAAGAGCAAAGGCTTCATACCTGGTTCCCTAGATCCCACTCTCTTCACGAAGACATATGATGGTGAACTATTTGTGTGCCAAATATATGTGGATGATATTATCTTCGGCTGCACCAATCAGAAGTACAGTGAGGAGTTTGGATATATGATGCAAGAGCAATATCAGATGTCTATGATGGGGGAGCTGAAGTTCTTCCTCGGTCTTCAAATATGGCAACAACGCAATGGCATCTTCATATCTCAAGAGAAGTATCTCAGAGATTGCCTGAAGAAGTTCGGTATGCAAGACTGCAAAGGCTTCACAACACCAATGCCAGCCAAACATCATCTGGGTCCTGACGACAATGGTAAAGAGTTTGATCAAAAGGTATACCGCTCCATGATTGGTTCTTTGCTTTATTTATGTGCATCTAGGCCAGATATTATGCTTAGTGTTTGCATGTGTGCTCGATTTCAAGCGGCACCAAAGGAGTCGCATCACTTAGCAGTGAAGCGAATTCTTCGATATTTGGCTCACACCCCAACTCTAGGATTGTGGTATCCAAAGGGCTCAGAGTTTGATCTGGTTGGATTCTTGGATGCTGATTATGCTGGTGACAAGGTTGATCGGAAGTCTACATCAGGCACATGTCACTTTCTGGGACGATCACTTGTATGTTGGTCTTCAAAGAAGCAGAACTGTGTATCCCTCTCCACTGTTGAATCTGAATACATTGATGCTGGATCTTGCTGTGCTCAGCTTCTGTGGATGAAGCAAACTCTCAAGGACTATGGCATCCATCTGAAGCAAGTGCCACTTTACTGCGACAACGAAAGCGCCATCAAGATTGCCAACAACCCAGTTCAGCACTCGAAGACAAAGCACATTGAAATTCATCATCACTTTCTTAGAGATCATGCTGTGAAGGAAGATATTGATATCATACACATCAACACTGAAGAGCAATTGGCAGATATCTTCACCAAGCCCTTGGATGAGAAGAGATTTTGCAAGTTACGGTGTGAGCTAAATATCTTGGAATCCTCAAATGTCCTGTGATCAGGCACACATCCTAACACTTATGCATATTGATGACTTAGATGTGCAACACACGAAGTAACGTATATCTTCAATCAATGAAGACATACATTCTAAGTGTGAATACATTAATGTGGAAATTGACTTCGAAGCGCCACGATAATTGTGCGCCGTGTCTAGGTCTAATACTTCCTATACGGTGGGTAACGCCACCACCAAACATTCTATTTTGAAGTGTTCACTCATGGCGTTACCTTGCAATGTCTTCACATTTGGTTTGGCTTAAATCTCAACATGTCTTCATGATTATCTTCACTACGTGGATTATATATATATATATATATATATACATATACTAGTGTTCTGTCCTCTACAGCATTCAGTTATAGCTATGTCTTCTTGTATGAATCTTTTGAACTAAGTGAATGTGATCGGACCCTAATCTCTCTATGCTTTCTATCTCAAATTCTATCTCTCCAAGTCATATGCATTCTATTGAAACTGTCGAATGTCTTCTCTGCGTCCTTGTCAGCAGAAGACACAGAGACAAACTTTGAAACCGTTTTCAATGCTCATTCATCCACACGAAATCCGGAGAAGTAGGAACGACCACCCGACAATCCAGGCGTGCGTGGGATGTGGAACTGCCCCCGAGATTCTGCATGATGGCCATGTGCTGTTCAGATGCGAATCGCCAGGGGCACTTGTGTAATAGCGCAGTGCCACACCTATGACTATAAATACACACTCACCACGGTCATTATCTCCTTCTTCCTTCCCTCACACGAACCGTAGCGCCATCGCTAGCTCTCGACGATGCCGGCGACGAAGCGCTTCACTGCCGCAACCTCTCCGACGCCGTCTTCATGCTGATCGCGGACATTGTCCTCTCCGCCGTCGCCGTAGGTATCTTCCGTCGCCAATTTAGGGCACGGAGGATCGAACTGCTCGGCCTCATCTCCCACTCCGTCTAGCAGTTCTAAGTGTGGTAAATAAAACCTCTTTTTACAGCCTCTTTTGATCCTATGGTTCTGTCACTTTCTACCATATGAAGTTTCTATTCACACAAGTTAGATCTTTCTCAATCTGCATCTCATAACATGCCTATAATATTCACTTGTGCTTCATGAAGTAGTTAGACTCCTCACTTGTACTGATCTGTGGGTTCGTACAAATCTGGAACCAACTTCTTATCTATGAGTGAATGTCTTCGCACGATGAGGTCAATGTCTTCTAAACTGATTAATCTTCAAAATCTTCTGCGAATGCATATGACCTCTTCCCCTTCCCTCGCACCTTAATGCTGTCACAGGTACATGTCCGTGGGAGAATCCTTTGGTTCTCATAGTCTGCATTCATTTGCAGAGTTCTTACAGCATCACATAAACTCTCCTGAAGCCAGTTCCTGTTGGTCAAGCAAAAGAAAGCCTTTGAAGCCTTTGAACATATTGAAGCCATCCAAATTAAGGTTTATGGCTTCAGAAACAGCAGCAAGGAAGGGGGGCAGACAGCGACGTGGCGGAACGTCCAAAGATCTGCCTGATGAACTGGCAGAAATGTACAAAACAGATCCTGAAGAGAATTATAGTCAGCGCAAGACCCAAATCCAATGGATTCGACGCTATTGGGCAGAGCAATGGTTCCAATACCGCTTCGTCACCCAGGAGTACGCTGAGAAAAACGCCATCAAGAGACCATGGGGAGACGTACTATACAAAAATATCGTACCCAAGTCCAGAGATGAAGCCATTGCTCAAGGCTTCTACCCATGCATGGTTCGTGGACCACAGCCAGCTGAAGCACATCCGTCGTCACTACTCTGGTGTCGTGACGACAATCTGTTCAAGCGCAACTTCCAGTTTTCCCAGAACTCAGCGAAGCAAAACAAGAAGAAATTGGGCTTAGACTTCAACCCTGGTCCCTCCACACCAAGGGCAGATGGCACACGCGAGGCAGACCAGAATATCATCGGACCATATGCCAACCTTGAGGGCCTCATCACTCGCATCTTAGTCCAAGGGACTGCAGTCAATGACCCTCCTGCTGACTCTGAGTCTGATGAAGCGCCTGCTGTACTGAAGCTGAAGCAGATGAAGAAGCCAAAAGCTTCAAAGCCGGCCCCTTCACCCAAAATCTCAAGGGTGAAGCCATTGGCAACTGCACCTCCGAATGAAGACTCTGGCTGACCGCTGTGTGCAAGCCTATAACGAGGATGAGAAGCGCAAGGCACTTGGGCATCCTGGCATCGACCCCAGGATGGCCGCGAAGAAGAAGAAGAATCAGAAAGCTAGGAGTGCTCCCACAGAGCCCCTGATGGTTGAACCCCTCTCTGTCGTCTATCCTGACATAGAACGCCAGCTGACAGTTCATGAGCCTGCTCCCACAGAGGCTCCTGAAGTTGAAGACATTCCAGCAGCCGACCCAATCGCTGCTGAATACATTGGTCATCAGGACAATGTACAAAATGATGCAGCCCTTCCTCAGCTTGAAACAAGCGAACTCATCAGCATTGGTCGTCCTCTGACGCCAATTGCACAAGATGCATCATGGGCGGATTGCCCACAAGTGGAAGAAGAATCAGAAGTCCAGCCCACTCCAACTCCACAAGCGTCATCGGCATTTTGCAGGCTTCGCAAAGGTCCAAGGCCTGATGACATTCCGACTGCTTCAGCCGAAGAAAATGAAGAAGTACCACAAGAACCCACTCCCCCGCTCCAACAAGAAGCAGTTCTCTAGGAGAACGTGCCTGAGTCTGACCCTCCAGCTAGTCAAGTGGAGGCTGAAAATGTTGAGGCTGCCACAACCAACACTGAAGCCAATGTGGAGCCCTCCCCACCAAAAGCTTCAGCAGACAGCGAAGCTACTAAACCTGACACGTCTGTTCCTGAGTCTGCTACAGGTCCTCAATTTGATTACCATATTGAGCACAGTCCTCAGGTATAGATGCCGATCCCAAGACTGCCAAGGTTCCCAGGTCCTGCATCAGCACCTGGCTCCTTCAACATCACTAGCTTCAAGACAGATAATACGTTCTTCAATAGCTCCAAGAACCCCTATTCAAGGGAAAGGATTGCATCAGATAGGTTCTGGAGCTATCCTCAGCGCAGCTACTATTCATGCATCCTCTACAACGAAGGTCGCATCTTCCCGCACAAGCGCCTTGACGTTGAAGCCATTGCTGGTCTGCCCTGTTTAGAGGAAGCTTTGGATTGCTTCAAGCAAGTGGGTCTGCTGCAGTTTATAACTGATGAAGAGCACTAGAATGAAGAGCTTCTGTTGCAATTCTATGCCACCCTCCACATCAAAGGATACAACAGAGATCCGAAGACTTGGGTCCTGGAGTGGATGACCGGCAATGTTCATCATGAAGCCAATGCATTTGATATCATTGAGCTCACCGGCCTGCCCACTCCTGGCGAGTTCTTTGAGGACGGCTGTCAACTACACAGTGAAGCTCTTGAGAGCATATTCCAAAGTCCTGAACCGAATATGAGTCAGATGCTCTCAATGATGAAGCCATTGCCCCACGATGCTCCTTATCCAACAGAGTTCTTCGTCGAAGACCTTGAGTACCTGTCCAGAACCATCTATCATATCATCAAGCGGACTCTCTGGCCCATTAAGGGACACTCTCCATATGCCAAGGTTGAGGGTGCAATGAAGACTCTGATATTCTGTATCCTTCATGGCAAATGCTTCAACGCACAGGATTTCTTCATACGCCAACTTGCTGCATCAGGCTCAGATTTATTTGTTTTGAAGTTCTATTCTCCTTGGGTAATGAGGCTGATCAAACTGCACTCTGCAATCTCATATCAGCCCTCAGCCCGCAACCATCGGATCTTCTTGCCAGATGTGGATACCTCTGATGAAGCCATATATCCGGAGCCTGCCAAGCAACCTTTGAGTCTTTAGAATGCAGAACACCAGAGCTTCACTCAGAACATTGACGGTGTTGAAGCCATCTCCAGGGTGTATCCGTTGGCTGGCACTACACATGCACCACGCCCTGCATCAACTGAAGCCACTGACAGCACACCTGCTCAAAGACCCAAGAAGCGGGCTCGTGCTCTCACTGAGCGAGAGCTCCTTGTGGCCCTCCATCAAAAGCAGGATAGGCATCATGACTGGTTGAAGAGACAGATGAAAAGCCTCTTGGTGGATATAAATCGCATCAGAAATCTTGCCACCAAGAATGCATTCGTTGCACATGAAACCTGTCGCCGCACCTGGAAAAGCCTCACCATGCTGTGTCCTGAAGCTGATCTTCATGAGGATGGCTTCAGAGAGCGCTTCAAGTTTGACTCCACACCTCCCAGAAGGGCTGTGCTACACGGAACTCCTTCACTTGAAGACTCAGAGTTCTCCTCATCTGCTGCCACCGTGACTGCAAGAATCATCGAGGAAGAAGACGATGCTACATCACCACCACCTCCTTTAGTGCGCGTCGACTCGGCACCAAGCTTTTCAGCACCGCCAAACAACTCCAACGACCCTGCTGCGCATGGGAACACGTAAAAAACTCTATGTCTTAAAACCTTTTTGGTCATCACTGACAAAAGGGGGAGAAGCATATGATGTTTATAGTCTTCAACTGGGTAAATATGGGCGGGTGCCTTATTTTGCTATATTTTGCTTCATGCTTACAACTCCCATTTTGCTACATTTGCTTCCTTGAGTTGTAACACTTAAACTTGATGGTCGTCTGCTACTTGTTTGCCACTATGTTTTGCGAAGATAAATTCCGCATGTGCGACGATAAATTCCGCACTTAGATCATTCCGCAGACGTCCATTTTTCATTATGCATGTCATTCTCTTCATATACTTTTACATGCATAGTGGATTGTCATCATAAGTTGAAGTTGATCTCCACAAGTACAACCTGCCATGTGCATTTGCGTTCCAGAAGCAAATTACTTATATGCACATCTTCAGGGGGAGCCCTTGCAGCTTATGAAGACAATCCCTTTACAATTTCACAAATTATATTCCCTGTTGAAAACTTCAACTAGTTTGTCATCAATCACCAAAAGGGGGAGATTGTAAGTGCATCTAGTGCCACCCCTAGTTGGTTTTGGAGTATTGACGACAAACCTAGTTGAGGGACTAATGTGTTTGTGAGAATTGCAGGATAACACAGGTAGAAGTCCCTCATTGGTTCGGTTTTACTACCAGAGATGACCCCTAAAACTGTACGAAGACATTGAAGTCAATGGTGGTATATGAAGATATTCACATTGAAGACTATGACATGAGAAGACACCACGTGAAGCCTATGGAACTCGAAGACTTAGATCTTTCGTAGTTTTATTTCATTTTTGTTGAGTCATAGGAACCACCGTACTATTAAGTGGGGTCCAAGAGAACCAGTCAGAATGACTGAAGTGATGCCTAATTCAAATCCTATGTCTTCGAGCGAAGACTATGAGAGCAAATCTTGTCCAGAGTCGGACAAGTCAGCTTTCCTTGTAGCCCAAGTAAAGTTGCTGTGTGAGTTCGAAATCTGACCGTTGGAACACGTGTCAGTTCCTTAGTGACCCAGGGTCATTTCGGACAAATCAGGTCGGGTTGCCCAGTGGCTATAAATAGTCCACCCCCTACAACCATAAATGGTTGGCTGCTCAGATTTTAGTGCACGGCTTTTGTTGTTTGAGAGCAACCCACCTCGAAGCCTTTGAGAGGAAATTTCCTAGCGAGGAGAAAAGCCCTAACCACCCAGAGCCAGAGAGAATTGGGCATCACTTAAGTCTTCTTGTCTGAGTGATCTGAAGACTTATTACACTTGAGGACTGTGCATCCTCCAGACGGTTAGGCGTCGCGTTCTGAGAATCCAAGAGACATTGTGGATTGCCGGTGAACGAAGTCTGTGAAGGTTTGGGAGTCTACCTTGAAGACTTACCAGAGTGATTGGGCGAGGTCTGTGTGACCTTAGCTCAAGGGGAATACGGTGAGGACTGGGTGTCCTGAGCTGCGTGTTCAGGACTGGGTGTCTGGGACTGTGTGTCCTTTGGTTTAAATACCTAGCCGCCCTAACCAGACGTACAGTTGTCACAGCAACTGGAACTGGTCCAACAAATCATTGTCTTCAACGAGTCACTGGTTTCATCTTCACTTCCCTTTACTTACTGTTACTCTTTGTGAAGCCATTACATGCTTGCTCTATCTTTTGTCTTCACAACATAACTGTATGATTTGATTGGCTTCATAACTTCTTCCTACCTGATCCTTATTACACTACAGCTACTTGTCATTGTGCTTTCACTCTATTGAATATTTGACCATGGCTTGCCTAGTGTAATCTAACTTCCGCTGCATAGTGATAGGCATATCTCTACTGTTTGTCTTCATAACCTTCATGTCTTGAAGACTTTCATAAAAATCGCCTATTCACCCCCCCCTCTAGTCGATACAACGCACTTTCAATTTGCCATGAAGAATATAGAAGACCAAAGTCTTCATTGCACCTTCCAGCTTGGCATGTGGAGAATGTCCTTTAATGGGCCAGAGAGTTCGCCTTGTGATGTGATAGATAGTCCTTGGCAGATACTCAAGGTCTTCAACAAAGAACTCCTTAGGATATGCAGCATCTTGTGGCAAGGGCTTCATCATACTGAGCATCTGTCTCATGTTTGGTTCAGGCTTCTGAAAGATGCTCTCCATAGCTTCACTATGAAGCTGACAGCCAGGTTCGTAGAGATCGCCAGGAGTGGGCAGACCAGTGAGCTTAATGATATCAAAGGCTTTGTCTTCATGATGAACATTCCCTGTCATCCACTCCAAGACTCAAGTCTTCGGATCTCTGTTGTAACCACGGATGTGAAGTGTGGCATAGAATTGGAGCAGCAACTCTTCATTCCAGTGCTCTTGGTCGGTGACAAACGGCAACAATCCAACCTCTTTGAAGCAATCCAGAGCTTCTTCCAGACAGGGCAGACCAGCTATTGCTTCGGTGTCAAGACGCTTATGTGGGAAGATGCGACCTTGATTGTACAGAATGCAGGAGTAATAGCTTCGCTGCGGATAGCTCCAGAACCGATCAGAAGATATTCTTTCCCTTGAGTAGGGGTTCTTGGAGCTATTGAAGAAAGTGTTGTCTGCTTTGAAGCCGTTGACATTGAAGGATCCAGGTGCTGATGCAGGACCTGGAAACCTGGGCAACCTTGGAATTGGCTTCTGTACCCGAGGCCTATGCTCAACATGATAGTCAAACTGAGGACCAGCAGCAGGCGCAGGAACAGGAGCAGGAACAGTAGCATCATTTGCTTCACTGACTTCTGGTTCTTGGGTTGGTGGAGGCTCCACATTTGCTTCAGCCATGACAGCGTCAGTGGCTTCATTGGTGTTGGTGGTGGCAGCCTCAAGATTTTCGACCTCCACTTGATAAGCCGGAGGGTCGGTCATAGTCACGTTCTCCTCGAGAACAGCTTCTTGGTGAGACGGGGGTGTACAACTCTTGGGGTTTCTTCTTCATCGGCTGATGCAGCCGGAATGTCTTCAGCAGCTTTAGCTTCAGACTCGAAGACTGGAGGCCTTGGTCCTTTGCGAAGCCTGCGTAACACTGGCGATGCCTGTGGAGTTGGAGTTGGCTGGGCCACAAAGTCATCTTCCTCTTGTGCTTGTGGGTGATCAGCCCATGATGCATCCTGAGCAATTGGCGTCAGAGGACGACCAATGCTGATGAGTTCGCTGTGCGTAAGAACATGCGATGATACCTGTTGGTGCTCGATCTGAGGAAGAAGTGCATCATCTTCAACATGGTCATGGTGACCAATGTCTTCAGCAGCGGTGGGATCAGCTACTGGAAAATCTTCAGCTTCATGAGCCTCTGTGGAAGCAGGCTCATGGACAGTCAGTTGGCGCTCTTGATGTTCAGCGGCAGGGCGAACCATGGAGATGGGTTCAACAATTAAGGGCTCTGTGGGAGCAGCCTGTTCCTTCTTGGTCTTCCTCTTCTTCTTGGAGGGAGCAGCATCAGAGGCTTCAGAATGTTTCGTCTTTCGGGCTTCAGCCTCAGCAGTCCTTGTCTTCTTCAGTTCTGAAGCGGTAGACCTGGCTTTTGGCTTCGATCCAGTCATGCTAGTAGGGAAGACAATGGGATCTGCTTCCTGCCTTGGTGCGTCAGGTTCGGCCATAGCAGGCTTCTTCTTCTTCTGCTTTGCAGCCATCCTGGGGTCGATGCCAGGATGACCAAGGGCCTTGCGCTTCTCAGCCTCATTGTAGGCTTGCACACTCTTGTCAGCCAGGACCTTCATGCGCTCACGAGAACCTTGAGCTTCTGCATGTTTCTTGAGAAAGGCTTCTTTGAGCTCGTGCAGCATAATCTTGAAGTTTTTCACCTCTTGCACGCTGAGCTTGGCCATATGCTTCTTGAACTGAGCTTTCTCAAACTCAATCTTTTGCTTCAGTTCGACGAAGCGCTGAGCTAGAGCTAGCTCTGAAGCAATGGCGCCATGGAAGGCGACACTAAGGCCAATTGGGAGTTGCAGATCTTCGAAGCTGAGGTTGGGCGTGTCAAACCACTCATCAATGAAGTTGTGTATGATTGCCACGTCAAAGAGAGGCAGAACATTGAAGATTTCTGCTTCTTCCTTGCTCCTGATCAGTTGCTCAAGAGCGTCATCTGCAAGATCTTCATCACTGGACAGATCGATGGCATCGTTGCGCAGAATAGCAGCAGCTGTCAGTTCTTGGCCGGTGTGTGGCAGAGGCATCTTGACTTTCTGGGGCTTGGAGATGCATGACAAATCTTCAGACTGCACACTGTCTTCAGGAGGTGTAGTAGCCAGTGGCTTCGCCCGTGAGATTTTTGGTGCAGAGGCAGGCTTTGAAGCTTTAGGCTGCTTCTTTGGCTTCGGCGCTGCAGGCGCTTCATCTGATTCGGCATCATCTGCAGGCTCATCCACGGCTGTCCCTTGAACCACGATATGAGTGATGAGACCTTCCAGGTTGTAGAAGGGCCCAACAAGATTGGGTTCAGCTTCGCGGGTCCCATCGGCACGGGGAGCAGAGGGACCAGGGTTGAAGTCTAATCCCAAAGACTTCTTGTTCTGCTTCACCGAATTCTGGGAAAACTGGAAGTTGCGCTTGAATAGATTGTCGTCACGACACCATAGCAGTGACGATGGGTCAGCATCCGCAGGCTGTGGTCCATGGACCATGCAGGGATAGAAGCCTTGTTCAATGGCTTCATCTCTGGACCTGGGTTGAAGATTTTTGTAGAGGATGTCTCCCCATGGTCGCTTGATGGCATTCTTCTCAGCATATTCCTTTGTCACAAACTTGTACTTGAACCACTGTTCTTCCCAATATCGTCAAATCCATTGGATTCGTGTCTTGTGCTGATTGTAATCCTCTTCAGGATCTGTCTTGTACAGCTCTGAGAGGTCATCGGGCAAATCTCTTGATGTTTCTCCTTGACGCTTTCTGCCACCCTTCCTTGCTGATTTCTCTGCAGCCATGAACTTTAAACTGAATGGCTTAAATACGTTCAAAGGCTTCAAAGGCTTTCGCTTGCTGGACAAATAGGAACTGGCTTCGGGAGAATTTATGTGATACTGTAAGAATCCTGCAAATGAATGCAGACTATGAGAACCAAGGGATTCTCCCATGGACATGTACCTGTGACAGCATTAAGGTGCAAGGGAAGAGGAAGAGGTCATATGCATTCTCAGAAGATTTTGAAGATAAATCAGTTTAGAAGACATTGACCTCATCGTGCGAAGACATTCACTCATAAATAAGGAGTTGGTTCCAGATTTGTACGAATCCACAGATCAGTACAAGTGAGGAATCTAACTACTTTGTGAAGCATAAGTGAATATACTAGGCATATTATGAGATGCAGTATGAAGTGGATCCAACATGTGTGAACAAAAACCACTTGTGGTAGAAAGTGACGAATCTATAGGATCAAAGGGGCCGTAAAAAGGAAGTTTTATTTACCACACATAGAACTGCTAGACGGAGTGGAAGAGGAGGCCGAGCAGTCCAATCGTCCGTGCCCTAACTTTGCGACGGAGGACACCTACGGCGACGGCGGAGAAGATGATGTCCGCGGTCGGCGTGAAAACGGCGTCGGAGAGGTTGCGGCAGCTAAGCGCTTCGTCGCCGGTGTCGTTGAGGGCTAGCGGTGGCGCTAGGGTTCGTGCGAGAGTGGAAGAAGAGATAATGACTGTGGTGTGGCGTGTATTTATAGGGACAGGGGCGGCTCAGTGTTATTACACAGGTGCCCCTGGCGATTCACATCTTTGGAACACGTGGCCATCATGCAGCATATCGGAGGTTATTCCACGTCCCACGTACGCCTGGATTGTCAGGTGGTCGTTCCCACTTCTCCGGGTTTCAGGTGAAGGAATTAGCATTGAAAGCAGACTTAATGTTTGTCTCTGTATCTTCTGCTGACAAGGACGTAGAGAAGACATTTGACAGTTTCAAAAGAATGCATATGATTTGGAGAGATAGAGTTTGAGATAGAAAGCATAGAGAGGTTAGGGTTCGATCACATTCACTTAGTTCAAAAGATTCAACAAGAAGACATAGCTATAAGTGAATGATGTAGAGGACAGAACACTAGTATACATATATAATCATCGTAGTGAAGATAATCATGAAGACATGTTGAGATTGAAGCGAAACCAAATGTGAAGACATAGCAAATGTAACGCCATGACTGAAACACTTCAAACAGAACATTTGGTGGTGGCGTGACCCACCGTATAGGAAGTATTAGACCCAGACACGGCGCACAATTATCGTGGTGCTCCGAAGTCAAATTCCTCATTAATGTATTCACACTTAGAATGCATGTCTTCATTGATTGAAGATATACTTTACTTCGTGTGTTGCACATCTAAGTCATCATTATGCATAAGTGTTAGGATGTGTGCCTGATCACAGGACATTTGAGGATTCCAAGATATTTAGCTCACATCGTAACTTGCAAAATCTTTTCTCATCCAAGGGCTTGGTGAAGATATCTGCCAATTGCTCTTCAGTGTTGACGTGTATGATATCAATATCTTCCTTCATAACATGATCTCTGAGAAAGTGATGACGAATCTCAATGTGCTTTGTCTTCGAGTGCTGAACTGGGTTGTTGGCAATCTTGATGGCGCTTTCGTTGTTGCAGTAGAGTGGCACTTGCTTCAGATGAATGCCATAGTCTTTGAGTGTTTGCTTCATCCACAGAAGCTGAGCGCAACAAGATCCAGCAGCAATGTATTCAGATTCAGCAGTGGAGATCATCAGGTGGTGAGCGCCATACTCATTGTTGAACGAGAACAGGATGGACATAAATTTATGCTTTAGAAGCCAGTATACTACGTATCCTGTCCTTACACCATGCAAATCCCGTTACCCTCATTATCAAAAAATAGCATACGCAGTCTTTATGGCATCCCGGAAGCTCCGTCACCACTTCCAGGAGTGTTCGATCATGGTGGCCTCCGATGTACCACTCAACGACATTATAAATAACCGCGATGCTACGGGCTGGATTGCCAAATGGGTCATTGAGCTCCTGCCATTTGACATTACATACAAACCACGTCGAGCTATCAAATCCCAGGTACTGGCCGACTTCATCGCCAAATGGACAGAGGCCGAACTCCCTAAAGAGTATGGCACAACTCCAATTGGGTCATGCACTTCGACGACTCCAAAATGCTGGTAGGGTTAGGAGCGGGTGTCGTCTTAACGTCCCCTACCGGAGACATCATCCAGTATGTTCCCCAAATACTATACACAGACTCGAATAATGCAGCCGAATACAAGGCCTTATTGCATGGTCTCCGGATGGCTGTCTCCATGGGCATACAATGCCTAGATGTGCGCGGGGACTCAAACCTTGCAATATCTCAAATAAACAGAGATTTCAATGCTAAAGATCCGAAGATGGCAGCGTATCATAATGCAGTCATAAAAATGTCGGCTCGGTTCGAGGGGCTCGAGTTCCATCATGTGGCTCGAGAAAGTAATCAAGCGGCGGATGTTCTTGCTTGTATTGGCGCTAAGAGCGACCCCGTCCCACCTAATATCTTCCTGGAAAGGCTCTTTAAGCCATTCGTGGTGTGGCAGGGGGAAAACGACAATGCTAGTCCGGACCCAAACATAACCCCAGATCCTGGAAACATCGACATAACACCATCGGCGCATCTCATCATGGCAGTCATTGCCCCATGGACCGAACCCTTCCTGGCCTACCTTAATAGGAAGGAGCTTCCTGAGGACCAGAATGAGGCCTGCTGCATTGTCTGGCGCTCGAAGGCCTATAAGGTTCATGATGAAGAGCTCTACAAGAAAAGTGCCACCGGAGTCCTTCAACGATGTATATCTGAGGAAGAGGGGCAGCACCTCTTGGCTGAAATTCAAGCCGGACTCGGCGGGCACCACGTCGCAGCTCGGGCTCTTGTTAGCAAGGCTTTTCGTACAGGTTTTTATTGGCCGACGGCCTGAGCGGACGCACAGGACCTTGTCCAACATTGTGTCGGATGCCAACTCTTTGCCAATCAAAGCCATATGCCCCCCACTGCCCTACAAATAATCCCCATCACTTGGCCTTTCACGGTCTGGGGACTTGACATGGTTGGACCTCTTAAAGGGGGAAGCCATAAGAAAAAATAGCTGCTGGTTATGGTGGACAAATTCACTAAGTGGATAGAGGCTAAACCGGTCAAAACGGCTGAGTCCGACCCAGTGATAGACTTCATATCCGATGTTATGCACCGTTATGGTGTCCCACACAGCATCATCACTGACAACGGCTCCAATTTCATAGCCGACGAGGTAAAAACCTGGTGCACTAAGCTGGGTATTAAACTTGATTATGCCTCCGTCTACCACCCACAAATCAACGGTCAAGTCAAACGCGCCAACGGTCTTATTATGAGTGGCATCAAGCCCAGACTAGTGCGGTCTTTAAAAGAATCACACAAGCACTGGGTTGAGGAGCTCGACTCCATACTCTGGGGGCTGCGGACCACGCCTAACCGTACTACTAGGTACACACCTTTCTTCATGGTGTATGGTGCAGAGACCGTATTGCCCTACGATATTTTTCACGACTCACCTAGAGTGCGTACGTACAAAGAGAGAGAAGCCGAGCTCGATCGGCAGGACAGCCTAGATGCCCTAGAGGAGGAACGCGATGTCACAAAAACCCGTTCAGCCGTTTACCAACAGCAGGCTCGAAGATAACAAAGCAGAGAAGTACGGGCCAAGACTTACAACATTGGCGAACTCGTTCTACGGCTCCCAGAGAAGAAAACGGACAAACTCAAGCCCAAATAGGAGGGTCCCTTCATAATTGACGAAGTTCTCACCGGAGGAGCATACCGTCTTTGCGATGCATCAGACAAATCGCCTTGCTACGTCTTGAGCTTGCGCTGGTTTTCCTCGAAGAGGAAGGGATGATGCAGTAGAGTAGCGTAAGTATTTTCCCTCAGTTTTTGAGAACCAAGGTATCAATCTAGTAGGAGCCCACGCTCAAGTCCGTCGGACCTGCACAAAGCGATAGCTAATCGCAACCAATGCGATTAGGGGTTGTCAATCCCTTCACGGTCACTTACGAGAGTGAGATCTGATAGATATAATATTTTTGGTATTTTTTGGGTATAAAGATGCAAAGTAAAAAGTAAAAGCAAAGTAAAAAAGCAAAGCAAGATTAAAGTGATGGAGATTGACATGATAAGAATAGACCCGGGGGCCATAGTTTTCACTAGTGGCTTCTCTCAAGAGCATAAGTATTCTATGGTGGGTGAACAAATTACTGTTGAGCAATTGACAGAATTGAGCATAGTTATGAGAATATCTAGGCATGATCATGTATATAGGCATCACGTCCGTGACAAGTAGATCGAAACGATTCTGCATCTACTACTATTACTCCACTCATCGACCGCTATCCAGCATGCATCTAGAGTATTAAGTTAAAAACAGAGTAACGCTTTAAGCAAGATGACATGATGTAGAGAGATAAATTCATGCAATATGAAATAAACCCCATCTTGTTATCCTCGATGGCAACGATACAATACGTGCCTTGCTGCCCCTTCTGTCACTGGGTAAGGACACCGCAAGATCGAACCCAAAGCTAAGCACTTCTCCCATGGCAAGAACTACCAATCTAGTTTGCCAAGCCAAACGGATAATTCGAAGAGACTTGCAAAGATAACCAATCATACATAAAAGAATTCAGAGAAGATTCAAATATTATTCATAGATAGACTTGATCATAAACCCCCAATTCATCGGTTTCAAAAAACACACCGCAAAAAGAAGATTACATCAAATAGATCTCCACAAGAGAGGGGGAGAACTTTGTATTGAGATTCAAAGAGAGAGAAGAAGCCATCTAGCTACTAACTATGGACCCGAAGGTCTGAGGTATACTCACCCTTCATCGGAGAGGCTAGGATGATGTAGAAGCCCTCCGTGATGACGACCCTCTTCCGGCGGAGCTCCAGAACAGGCCCCAAGATGGGATCTCATGGATATAGAAAGTTGCGGCGGTGGAATTAGGTTTTTGGATCTTGTTCTGATCGTTTGGGGCTACTTGTGTATATATAGGAGGAAGAAGTACGCCGGAGGAGCAACGAGGGGCCCATGAGGCAGGGGGGGCGCCCCCACCCTCGTGACCGCCTCTTTTGTTCCTTGGAGCAGGGTCCAAGTCTCCTGGATCACGTTCGGTGAGAAAATCACATTCCCGAAGGTTTTATTCCGTTTGGACTCCGTTTGATATTCCGTTTCTTTGAAACACTGAAATAGGCAAAAAACATCAATTCTAGGCCGGGCCTCCGGTTAATAGGTTAGTCCCAAAAATAATATAAAAGTGGAAAATAAATCCCAATATAGTCCAAAATAGTAGATAGTATAGCATGGAGCAATCAAAAATTATAGATATGTTGGAGACGTATCAGGCATCCCCAAGCTTAATTCCTGCTCGTCCTCGAGTAGGTAAATGATAAAAAGAGAATTTTTGATGCGGAGTGCTACTTGGCATAATTTCAATGCAAATCTTCTTAATTGTGGTATGAATATTCAGATTAAAAGATTCAAAACAAAAGTTTATATTGACATAAAAATAATAATACTTCAAGCATACTAACAAAGTAATTATGTCTTCTCAAAATAACATGGCCAAAGAAAGTTATCCCTACAAAATTATATAGTCTGGCTATGCTCCATCTTCACCACACAAAGTATTTAAATCATGCACAACCCCGATGACAAGCCAAGCAATTGTTTCATTCTCTAACTTTTTCAAAACTTTGTCAATGTTCACGCAATACATGAGCGTGAGCCATGGATATACCACTATAGGTGGAATAGAATGGTGGTTGTGGAGAAGAAAAAAAGGAGGGGAAGATAGTCTCACATCAACTAGGTGTGTCAACGGGCTATGGAGATGCCCATCAATAGATATCAATGTGAGTGAGTAGGGATTGCCATGCAACGGATGCACTAGAGCTATAAATGTATGAAAGCTCAAGAAAAGAAACTAGTGGGTGTGCATCCAACTTGCTTGCTCACGAAGACCTAGGGCAATTTTGAGGAAGCCCATCATTGGAATATACAAGCCAAGTTCTATAATGTAAAATTCCCAGTAGTATATGAAAGTGAAAACATATGAGACTCTCTACATGAAGAACATGGTGCTAGTTTGAAGCACAATATATGAGACTCGCTATATCATGGTGCTACTTTGAAGCACAAGTGTGGAAAAAAGGATAGTAACATTGCCCCTTTTTATTTATTTTCTTTTTTTGGGCCTTCTTTTTTTCTTTGGCCTTTCTCTTTTTATTATTGGGACAATGCTCTATTGAATGATGATCATCACACTTTTATTTATTTACAACTCAATGATTACAACTCGATTCTAAAACAAAGTATGACTCTATATGGATGCCTCCGGCGGTGTACCGGGATATGCAATGAATCAAGAGTGACAAGTATGAAGAAATTATGAATGGTGGCTTTGCCACAAATACTATGTCAACTACATGATCATGCTAAGCAATATGACAATGATGAATGTGTCATGATGAACTAGATGGTGGAAAGTTGCATGGCAATATATCTCAAAATGCCTATGGAAATGTCATAATAGGTAGGTATGGTGGCTGTTTTGAGGAAGGTATATGGTAGGTGTATGATACCGGCGAAAGGTGCATGGTATTAGAGAGGCTAGCAAAGGTGGAAGTGTGAGAGTGCGTATAATCCATGGACTCGACATTCGTCATAAAGAACTCATATACTTATTGCAAAAATCTAGAAGTTATCAAAGCAAAGTATTACGCGCATGCTCCTAGGGGGATAGATTGGTAGGAAAGGACCATCGCTCGTCCCCGACCGCCACTCATAAGGAAGACAATCAATAAATAAATCATGCTCCGACTTCGTTACATAACGGTTCACCATACGTGCATGCTATGGGAATCACAAACTTTAACACAAGTATTCTTTAAATTCACAACTACTCAACTAGCATGACTTTAATATTATCACCTCCATATCTCAAAACAATTATCATGCTTCAATCTTTTCTTAGTATTCAACACACTCAAAAGAAAGTTTCAAAAAATCCTGAATACCAAGCATATTATTAAGAAAATTACCACTCTATTAAGAGACTCTCAAATAATTTAAGTGAAGCACATAGAGCAAAACTACTATGCTCAAAAGATATAAGTGAAGCACATAGAGCAAAATTATCTAGCTCAAAAGATATAAGTGAAGCACATAGAGTATTCTATCAAATTTTAATTCATGTATGGCTCTCTCAAAAGGTGTGTACAGCAAGGATGATTGTGTCATACTAAGACACAAAGACACAAATAATACAAGATGCTCCAAGCAAAACACATATCATGTTGGTGAATAAAAATATAGCTCCAAGTAAATTACCGATGGAAGTGGATGAAAGAGGGGATGCCTTCCGGGGCATCCCCAAGCTTTGACTTTTTGGTGTCCTTGGATTATCTTGGGGGTTCCATGCGAATCCCCAAGCTTAGGCTCTTGCCACTCCTTGTTCCATGATCCATCAAAAGAATTCACCCAAAACTTGAAAACTTCACAACACAAAACTCAAAATAGAAAACTCGTGAGCTCCGTTAGCGAAAGAAAACAAAAGACCACTTAAAGGTACTGTAATTAACTCATTCTTTATTTATATTGGTGTTAAACCTACTGTGTTCCAACTTCTCTATGGATTATAAACTATTTTACTAGCCATAGATTCATCAAAATAAGCAAACAACACATGAAAAACAGAATCTGTCAAAAACAGAACAGTCTGTAGTAATCTGTAGCTAGCGCAAAATCCGGAACCCCAAAAATTCTAAAATAAATTGCTGGACGTGAGGAATTTATCTATTAATCATATTCCAAAATAATTAACTAAATAGCGCTCTTCAAATAAAAATGACAGCAGTTCTCGTGAGCGCTAAAGTTTCTGTTTTTACAGCAAGTTCAACAAGACTTTCCCCAAGTCTTCCCAACGGTTATACTTGGCAAAAACAGTAATTAAACACAAAAAACACAACCAAAATAGAGGCTAAATAATTTACTTATTAAATAACAGCAAGGATAAATATTGGGTTGACTCCCAACAAGCGCTTTTCTTTAAAGCCTTATAGCTAGGCATAATATTACAATGATGCTCACATGAAAGACAAGAATTGAAGTGCAAAGAGAGCATCATAAAACACGTGAAAACCACATTTAAGTCTAACATAGTTCCTATGCATAGGCATCTTATAGGCAAACATATTATCAAGGCCAGCAAAAACTAGCATATGCAAGGAAGCGGAAAGAAACAATAGCAATCTCAACATAACGAGAGGTAATTTAGTAACATGAAAATTTCTACCAACATATTTTCCTCTCTCATAATAATTATATGTAGTATCATAAGAAAATTCAAAAAAATAGCTATCACATAAAATATTTTCAACACGATCCACATGCATGCAAAGTTGACACTCTTCCAAAATAGTGGGTTTAACATTAACTAAAGTCATGACCTTTCCAAACCCACTTTTTATATTATTGCAAACATTATAATCAATCGCATATTCATCATGGGGTTTAAATAAATTTTCAAGATCAAAATAAGAATCACCCCAATCATGATCATTGCAACAAGTAGAGGACATAGCAAAACTAGCATCCCCAAGCTTAGGGTTTTGCATATTACTAGCACAATTGACATTAATAGAATTTATAATAGAATCATTGCAATCATGCTTTATATTGAAAGATTTATCGTGAAGCACTTCATCACAATTTTCAGATTTATGGATTTCAGGCAAAAGCTTATAAAGATAATCTAGTGCATCCAAATCAATAGGAATTGGTTCATCATAATTGGATCTCTTAAAAAGATTGGCAAGCGGATGAGGATCCATAGATCTTAGGTTCTCTGTTTAGTAATAAATAAACAACTATTCTAACCATACGAGCAAACAAGAAGCAAGCGAACAAAAAAGAGGCAAATAGAGAGGGAGGATAGAGAGAGAGGGTGAATAAAACGGCAATGGTGAATTGGGGGGAGAGGAAAATGAGAGGCCAATGGAAAATAATGTAATGCGAGAGATAGGGATTGTGATGGGTACTTGGTATGTTGAATTTTTGCGTAGACTCCCCGACAACGGCGCCAGGAATCCTTCTTGCTATGTCTTGAGCTTGCGTTGGTTTTCCCTGAAGAGGAAGGGATGATGCAGCAGAGTAGCGTAATTATTTCCCTCCGTTTTTGAGAACCAAGGTATCAATCCAGTAGGAGCCCATGCTCAAGTCCCTCGTACCTGCACAAAGCGATAGCTACTCGCAACCAACGTGATTAGGGGTTGTCAATCCCTTCACAGTCACTTACGAGAGTGAGATCTGATAGATATAATATTTTTGGTATTTTTGGTATAAAGATGCAAAGTAAAAAGTAAAAGCAAAGTAAAAAGTAAAAGCAAAGTAAAAAAGCAAAGCAAGATTAAAGTGATGGAGATTGATATGATGAGAATAGACCCGGGGGCCATAGGTTTCACTAGTTGCTTCTCTCAAGAGCATAAGTATTCTACGATGGGTGAACAAATTACTGTTGAGCAATTGACAGAATTGAGCATAGTTATGAGAATATCTAGGCATGATCATGTATATAGGCATCACGTCCGTGACAAGTAGATCGAAACGATTCTGCATCTACTACTATTACTCCACTCATCGACCGCTATCCAGCATGCATCTAGAGTATTAAGTTAAAAATAGAGTAACGCCTTAAGCAAGATGACACGATGTAGAGAGATAAATTCATTTAATATGAAATAAACCCCATCTGGTTATCCTCGATGGCGACGATACAATACGTGCCTTGCTGCCCCTTCTGTCACTGGGTAAGGACACTGCAAGATCAAACCCAAAGCTAAGCACTTCTCCCATGGCAAGAACTACCAATCTAGTTGGCCAAACCAAACGGATAATTCGAAGAGACTTGCAAAGACAACAAATCATACATAAAAGAATTCAGAGAAGATTCAAATATTATTCATAGATAGCCTTGATCATAAACCCACAATTCATCGGTCTCAACAAACACACCGCGAAAAGAAGATTACATCGAATAGATCTCCACAAGAGAGGGGGAGAACTTTGTATTGAGATTCAAAGAGAGAGAAGACGCCATCTAGCTACTAACTATGGACCTGAAGGTATGAGGTAAACTACTCACACTTCATCGAAGAGGCTAGGATGATGTAGAAGCCCTCCGTGATGACGGCCCTCTTCCGGCGGAGCTCCGGAACAGGCCCCAAGATGGGATCTCATGGATACAGAAAGTTGCGGCGGTGGAATTAGGTTTTTGGCTCCTGTTCTGATCGTTTGGGGGTACGTGTGTATATATAGGAGCAAGAAGTACACCGGAGGAGCAACGAGGGGCCCACGAGGCAGGGGCGCGCGCCCCCACCCTCGTGACCGCCTCTTTTGTTCCTTGGAGCAGGGTCCAAGTCTCCTGCATCACGTTCGGTGAGAAAATCACGTTCCCGAAGGTTTTATTCCGTTTGGACTCCGTTTGATATTCCGTTTCTTCGACACACTGAAATAGGCAAAAAACAACAATTCTGGGCTGGGCCTCCGGTTAATAGGTTAGTCCCAAAAATAATATAAAAGTGGAAAATAAAGCCCAATATAGTCCAACATAGTAGATAATATAGCATGGAGCAATCGAAAATTATAGATACGTTGGAGACGTGTCACGCCTCGAGCCGAACCCATGGCACATGGTCAGACTCCGGAGATTCTATGCCTAGCGCTCAACCCCTTGTTCGTCTCCTCCTCCCCTATAATTTCCATTGTTTTTCTCTCTTATCCGATTACTTTCTTCTTTCTCGCTTTAAGGCTTTAGTGCGACTAGACCACACACCATTGGCACATACATCTTCAAACATGTACGCCACTTGTACCTGGGGGCTTCTCGGACATAAGTTCTTGTCATTCCTTGAGCATCAAGCTCCTCACATATGAGTTTTTCCATATGTACCTTTTCTTTGCCATTATATGCATCGATATGACTTAAGTTTTGGCCAAGCTAGGTTGCTTGGCTCCTGTGCTTATGCCCTACGTTCCCATTAGTTCGGCTAGGGCATAAAGGGGGCACCTCTGCGATTGTTACCGCCGGGTCATACGGATGTGTACCTCAGACTGGGTGAAGCCGAAAGCTAGCGTTTTTAAGGGAATATTCGGTCGGCGAATTAAAGATGTTTTTAAGCTCAGTCCATCATGCACCCCCATAAGTTATACAAACTGTGGTGCTCACATCACAACTCGGACATTGGCATTAAATGCATGCACACCTAGGGAAAGGAACCCTTAACGGAACTATTCTCGCTGGAAGATGTTTCTTACGATATCAATGTAATATAACATAGCTAGCCGGATACAACTTGTCTGTTCAAGCAATTATGACCCCTACGCCTAGTTTTCCAGGCATACCCCGGCCTATTCGGTTGCGATGGTATTCGGAAACACTCCGCACCTTCGGGATCGGAGGCTGAAGCGAAAAGGTCTGCCATGTCAAATGATATACAATTCAGCTAGATGAGGAAAGTACATAGTCACTTGGACTCGAAAACCTCTTGCTCTACACCTTCCAACAGGCAGTCTAACTTACAATCCTGTTGGGAATATTTGGCGGCCACCTCTACTTGGTCATATACTAAACTAACGAGAATTTCTTCCCCATTCGACCCTACCGGTCCGACTCGAGCCATGTGATTATGATCCAGCTTGGTATATCACGTCTTCACCATGGCCCACGCCTCTCGTGCACCCTCTCGGCATGCCGATATCTTCCACAGCCGGATACGCCGCCACGCTCCCTTGAACAGCTCTACCAGCTACTCCATGCTTCCTCGAGGGGGTCGGATGGCCATAAAGCCTTGTCTACACTCTGCATCGCCTACCGAGCTTGCTCGTGCAACTACGACAGCCCTTCCAAAAGATCACTCGATGATCCAAACACCTCCTCTGTGGGGCGGTTCATCAAAACACCTGCAATTACTGCTATATCAGCTACCATTACCTCCAGAACTGTTATAAAACAAAAGTGGCTGCATACTTAATATGCCGCCTCGCAGCTTCTTGTTCTCCTTCACGGAGTCAGCTAGCTGAGCGTGCACATCTTTTAGTTCTTCGCCCAGTTTGGAGTTCGAGTCCTGGAGTTTCTTTTTCTCCTGAACGACTTTTGTCAATACACGCTCGCCCGCTGATAGTAGCTTTTTGGCTCCGTGTTCTTCACTCCGAGCGGCGTCCAGCTGCTCTTGTACTTGGTCTAAACGGCCGAGCACAAATATTAGCACTATCGGTGTATCATTATGAATTTTCGATAGAAGGAGACATTACCGGGAGATGCCTTATATTTCTCCAGTTCGACATTGGCAGCAAGCAGCCGACGCTGACACATTTCCAGCTCCTGAGCTAGCTGGGTGTTCTTCTCCGTAAGCACCTGGTCATACAATGATCCTTAAATCAGTTGTTTCAATTCGTTTAAGTCTCGGGGGCTACTAGCATATGGTTATCATAGTCAGACAAAATAAATTTACCTGCACATCTTTTAAATGTTGCTTTGTGGCCCTGTTAATCCTATCTCGAGCAGCTCGGATGTACGCATTGGCCGAGTTGAAGGCGTTAAAATACTCTTCTGAAAAGCCAGGGTCATGTAAAACGGCCCGGCGGCGCCGATGATTCCTCACACTTTCCACTTCCGAGTTGGTGATAGATACATCATCCGAGTCCTCGGCCGGAGGACAGTCCGGCTTCGCCTCCGTATCGGCCCCCCGTCCTCATGGCAGGATTCGAATCCTGGTTGCGGGAAGTACGGCCGCTTGAGCCTCCGAATATGGTCCGGCGTGTTTTTCTCCTGACACATGAATAACAGGAGGGTCACAGTTGGACGTGACTGCTCAGGTGCAGGTTGGCGAATTCATACCACTTGGATGAGGGCACGGCCGTATCTTCGTTCATTTTCCTCTTGGAAGGCTCACCCGGAGTGGGGGACGCTCTCTTCGGAGGTACCCCTGGAGTAGTATGGCACGCCAAACCCTTCCACTTTTGAGCACAAGACAATGTGGTGGGTAGGAAGGAAGGAGAGATCTCTTTTGAACAATGTGTGTTCGGATCACTTACGTGTGAAGCCGGGAGAAGACCGGGGTAGTCGGCGATGATGGCCACTTCTGTGCTATCGTAGCTCGTCTGGTAAAACACCCCCTCCGCAAGCACCACAAATTTATCCGGATCCTCTTCAAACCTGGGATCGAGCTCCCGGTTGTGGTCCTCTGGCTATGGGGAGGGACTATAAAATCCCTCGGTGACCTTTCGCTAGTGCTGTCATATGCAAACAAGCTAGAAATTTATCAAAGGAAAGTCAGAGATGGAAGAAGTAAAAATGAAGGGGTCGGACATTACCCAGCTGGGAGGGTTATACATAGAGTACCCATCTCTAGATTTGACGTGAAGAAATTCCTTTTACTCCCCTTTGAACAGTTCGACTAATATCTTAGCCAAAGCGGCTGGGGTATCTGGACCTTTCCAGCTGCAGCGAGAGGTGTCGTCCTGCCCATTGTATTGCCACATGGGAAGCCCTCTGTATTGGAGTTGTTGAACCCCTCGCGCTATGGAAATCGCCGTAACCTCGATTATTGTGAGTCCAGACTGGGTGAGCTCTTTTATCCTGCTCATCAGCTGAGGAACCTCCGCGCCATCTTCCTCTTCAAGACTCCGGGGACGCCAACTATGGCGTTTCTTCAGCGGGATGCGCGTAAATTCAGGGAGACCCTTTCGAATTGGGTCAGGAAGCACAACGTCCTCTATATAAAACCATTCGGAGGGCCATTCATCAGGTGCCATCCTTGGTGTGCCGGATGGGTATCCGGTATCGGCGACGCGCCATATTTCAGCTCTGTCCACTTCAAATATCGACCCTTTGTGATTGCGTGGAGCGAGACAGAACAACTTCCTCCACAACTCAAAATGAGCCTCGACGCCTAGGAAAAGTTCACATAAAGCGACGTAACCCGCAATATGCAGAATAGAGGCCGGAGTGAAGTTGTGCAGCTAGAGGCCGTAGTATTCGAGAAGCCCTTGAAGGACCGGATGGATTGGAAATCCGACACCTCTTAGCAGGTAGGGGACAAAACACACTCATTCCCCCTCGGACGGATTGGGGAAGTCCTCTGCTTGAGTCCCCTCATGGAAGAAAGCTAGCCCCGTTCAAACAGGGACTAGATCTGCATGGGGAAGGAATCCCTGCGTTTCCAACTTTGTCAATCGACTATGAGACACGGAACACCTCTCCCACTCGCCTTTCTCTGGGCCGGGATGAGCGGAGGAGCTGGGAACACTGGCCATGCTGGAATAGTTTCTCCTGAGCAGTCTCTGGGGATTTCATCTGCGTAGCGCTGAATGGATCTGGGATCCAATCTCTTTAAATAGGCACTCTTCCTTGCATGGATGGGGTGCTATTCGCAAAATGCCCTGACTTTCCACATTCACTCGACACATGGAGGACAAAGATTATTGAACGCACAGAAGCCAAGGAGGCGACATTGGAACAAATGCCGAATATATTACTTGGAGATCATCGAAGGAAGAACCCGCCTTGCAATGCCAAAGACAATATGTGTGACGAGCACCTTGCTATTGAAGACTAGTTCGGGGGCTACTGAGGGAGTCCTGGACTAAGGGGTCCTCGGGCGTCCGGCCTGTTATCCATGGGCCGTACTGATGGGCTGTGAAGACATGAAGACCGAAGATTGCACCATGTCCGGATTGGACTCTACTTGGTGTGGAAGGCAAGCTTAGCGACCGAAGATTCCTTTTTATGTAACCGACTCCATGTAAACCCTAGATCCCCTCGGTGTCTATATAAACCGAAGGGGATAGTCCGGAAAGGACACCACATATATGCTCATTACCATATTCATAGGCTAGACTTCTAGGGTTTAGTCATTACGATCTCGTGGTAGATCAACTCTTGTAATACTCATATTCATCAAGATCAATCAAGTAGGAAGTAGGGTATTACCTCCATAGAGAGGGCCCAAACCTGGGTAAACATTGTGTCCCCTGTCTCCTGTTACCATCAATCATAGACGCACGGTTCGGGACCCCCTACCCGAGATCCGCCGATTTTGACACCGACACCAGGAACTGGAGTGGAGGCATGAGGAGGCCCTCAATGCTCAGGCCCAGGTCCATGCCGGCAAGGTGAACGAGCTGGAGGTGGAGCGGGATGGGCTAACGAAGCAGATCCAAGAGCTGACGGGGGAGAGGGACGCGGCCAAGGGCGCCTTGGCTGATGTGCAGGTTGTAGTCCTCGACAAGGTCGAGCGGCTCTCCACGGCAAACGAGTCCATCAAGGACCTGAAGCTGAAGCTGGAGGGTCTTGAGAGGGCGCTCTCCGAGGTCAGGGCCTGGGAGGAGACCCTGACCAAAAATCTAGAGGAGTTGAGGCAGCTGCGGAAGAATGATGCAGCCAGCCATGCGGAGTTTGTGGCAGGCGAGAAGCTCTGGGTCAGCCGCCTCGCCGATGTTGCCGGCAGGATCACCGCGCGGCTGGCTACCATGGGGATGTCTAACGTGAGGTACGTCCCGGAGCCAAACATGAGTCCTAATGCCAGGCTGACCCTGTTCTTTGAGGGTGTTCTCGGGGCCATAGAGTGGCTCCGCTCCAACAGGGTGGCCGAAGAGGCCCGAAGGCTTTGCCGGGGTGCCATGACCAAGCTCCTCACCAAGATGCCGTACTGGAACCCTGACCTCAACTTTGAAGATTCGCTGGATAGCTTGCCGGACGACATGGACCCCCCGCTATTCGAGGAGCGCATAGAGCCCGTCATCAGCTGCATCGACGGAGTTCGGAGGGTACAAGGCCAGCGCCGGGACTAGGCACCCCGTTTCTTATCGCCGTGATAATCCCCAAGTGCAGGGAATCATCATAGAAATTTCCAATGGTGGAAGTGATAAGTATGGAGTGTCAAACCCACAAGGAGCTAAAGGTAAGATCAATATTCTCTCAAGCCCTATCTGCCACTGATACGACTCTACGTACACCGAACGTTTGCTTCCAACTAGAAACGCGAAATAAAACTACGTTTTGGGTACGAAGTCGATAACTTTGTATTATATCGGAGAGCTAAAATATGAAAGTAGGTGTTGTTATCATAAAGTTAGGATATATTACTAAATATTATAAATAGCAAGTGTGGAATAATGGTGGATCGGTGTGCGGAATTGTCCTAGGCAATTGTTAACAAGACCAGTAATCACTATTGTAGTTTCATATGAGGGAGAGGCATAAGCTAAAATACTTTCTCTTCTTGGATCATATGCACCTATGATTGGAAATCTAGCAAGCATCCGCAACTACTAAAGATCATTAAGGTAAAACCCAACCATAGCATTAAAGTATCAAGTCCTCTTTATTCCCATACGCCATGTCCTGCTTATCCGTGTTTGTGTTTCAGTCACTCACGCAACACAGACAATAAGCAAACCATGGACATATTGCAACACCCTACAGTGGGAATCCCTCACACTTGTGCGACACGGACGGCAGCATAGGATAGCATCAAAGTAAAACATACAACTCATACCAACCTAGATCACCAATCAACCCAAAGACAAATGATATCTACTCAAAACATCATCGGATGGCAACACATCATTGGATCATAATATGTGGCATAAAGCACCATGTTCAAGTAAGGATTACAGCGGGGTGCGGGAGAGTGGACCGCGTAAAATAGATGAGGGTGGTGATGATGATGGTGATGTTGATGAAGACGATCACTGCGGCGATGATTCCCCTCCCGATGGCACTCCGGCGCCACCGAGAGAGAGGAGGAGAGGTTCTCCCCCTTGTGCTTCCTCCTCCATGGCCTCCCCCTGGATGTGGAGAGGTTCTCCCTCTGGTCCTTGGCCTTCATGGTGATGATGGCCCCTCCGGGATCCTCCTCCATGCCCTCCGATGATGATGGCCCCCTCCGGCAGGTTGCCAGAGAGGGCCTAGATTGATTTCTCGTAGCTACAGAGGCTTGCGGCGGCGGAACTTCCGATCTAGGTTAATTTCTGTATATATATAAGAGGTTTTGGCGTCGAGAACAAGTCAGGGGGGTCTCCAGCTGTCCACGAGGTAGGGGGCGCGCCTCCCACCCTCGTGGGCAGCCCGGGACTCTTTTGGCCCAACTCTTTTACTCCATGGCCTTCTTCTGGTTCAAAAATAAGCTCCGTCAAGTTTCAAGTCAATTGGACTCCGTTTGGTTTTCCTTTTCTGCGATACTCTAAAACAAGGGAAAAAAGAAACTGGCACTGGGCTCTAGGTTAATAGGTTAGTCCCAAAAACCATATAAAATAGCATATAAATGCATATAAAACATCCAAGGTTGATAATATAATAGCATGAATACTTCATAAATTATAGATACATTGGAGACGTATCAGCATCCCCAAGCTTAATTCCTACTCGTCCTCGAGTAGGTAAATGATAAAATAAATAATTTATGAAGTGTGACTGCTAACAAGTGCATAAGTTTCATCAATGATTGTCCCAATCACTTTTTCTAGCATCATTGTATATCATAACAGTAGCTCATTTTCATAAAACTTTTCATGATCAAGTAACAAGCTATTCACATGTTAAAGTATAGATCATAAGCTTTCTTGAAAATAACAAACTATATTCTCAGTCATCAAACAATTGCAATTCATCTTATTTTTAGGAAGGGTCAATGTCAGAGATTTGATTTAGCAAACTCCACATACTCAACTATCATTTAATCTTTCACAATTGCTAACACTCACGTGATTTTTATGGGTTCAAAGTTTTAATCGGACACAGAGAAAGATAGGGGCATATAAATTCGCCTCCCAACCTTTTACCTCAGGGGTAATGTCAACAATAATAGTTCATCATAACTTACATTCAATTGGATATATATATATCAGGATCTTTCCAACACAACGTGCTTGCCAAAGGATAAAATGTAAAAAAGGAAAGGTGAAGATCACCATGACTCTTGCATAAGGGCAGAAGATAAAAGTAAAAGATAGGCCCTTCGCGGAGGGAAGTAGGGGTTGTCATGCGCTTTTATGGTTGGATGCACAAAATCTTAATGCAAATGAACGTCACTTTCTATTGCCACTTGTGATATGGACCTTTATTACGCATTCCTTCGCTTTTATTTGTTCCAGATCACAAGATCGTATCAAGCTTATTTTCTCCACATTAATAGATGATACCTATTTAGAGGGCAATTTTTATTGCATGCACCGGTGACAACTTACTTGAAGGATCTTACTCAATCCATAGGTAGGTATGGTGGACTCTCATGGCAAAACTGGTTTAAGGAATGTTTGGAAGCACAAGTAGTATCTCTACTTGGTGCAAATAATTTGGCAAACATGAGGGGGAAAAGCAAGCTCAACATGTTGGATGATCCAAGACAATATACTTTATTTCAGATATAAGAAAACATAACCCATTACGTTGTCTTCCTTGTCCGACATCAACCTTTTAGCATGCCATATTTTAATGAGTGCTCACAATTACAAAAGATGTCCAAGATAGTATATTTATATGTGAAATCTCTCTTCCTTCAATATTCTTTCATGAATTGTTCAAGTGACCAATTCTACGTTTGCTAACTTTCAATAAGTTTTTACCTATACTTATCCTTTGTGAAGTCATTACTCCCCATGATATAAGCATATGAAACATATATAAATTCAGATTTATGATATTCAATTGTTCAACCATTTACTCATAGGATAAATGTGAAGCATGTGAGTAAATGACAAACTACTCAAAAAAGATATAAGTGAAGGACACTGAGTAGTCAAATAAAACTAGCCATGGGAGGATTCTTTTTCATTTAATATTTCAGATCCAATTATTTTGTTCAAACAGCAAGCAAAATTGAAAATACTCTCCAAGCAAAACACATCATGTGACGAATAAAAATATAGTTTCGAGTAAGGTATACCGATAGTTTTTGAAGACGAAAGAGGGGATGCCTTCCGGGGCATCCCCAAGCTTAGGTACTTGAGTCTTACTTGAATATTACCTTGGGGTGCCTTGGGCATCCCCAGGCTTATGGTATTTCCACTCCTTATTCTCCTCATATCGATATCTCACCCAAAGCTTGAAAACTTCAATCACACAAAACTTAACGGAACTTCGTGAGATAGGTTAGTATGATAAGGAGTAAACCATTCACTTTAGTACTGTCAAAGACAAGGATCATAATTGTTCTCACACAATTCCTACTGTACCATATCATTTCTACAATTTATATTAAGGAATACAAGACATAGAAACTAGAAAACAAGCAAATTATGCAATGAAAACAGAATCTGTCAGAAACAGAAGAGTCTGTAATGATCTGAACACCAACCATACTTATGCTACTCCAAAAATTCTTAAATAAACTGGTGGACGTGAGGAATTTTTTTATTAATCTTCTGAAAAAAGAATCAACTCAATCGCACTCTTCTGTAGAAAATGGCAGCTAATCTCGTGAGCGCAAAGTTTCTGTTTCTTACAGCAAGATCACATTAACTTTCACCCAAGTCTTCCCAAAGGTCTTACTTGGCACTTTATTGAAACAAAAGCTATAATACATGATTAATACAGTAGCTTAATCATGAGAACACACAAAAACAGTAAGGGTAAATATTGGGTTGTCTCCCAACAAGCGCTTTTCTTTAATGCCTTTTACCTAGGCATGATGATTTCAATGATGCTCACATAAAAGATAAGAATTGAAACATAAAGAGAGCATCATGAAGAATATGACTAGCACATTTAAACCTAACCCACTTCCTATGCCTAGGGATTTTTTGAGCACACAATTTATGGGAACAAGAATCAACTAGCATATGAAGGAAAAACAAGTATAACTTCAAAACTTTAAGCACATAGAGAGGAAACTTGGTATTATTGCAACTCTTACAAGCATGTATTCCTCCCTCATAATAATTTTCAGTAGCATCATGAATGAGTTCAACAATATTACCATCACATAAAGCATTCTTTTTATGATCTACGAGCATAGAAATTTTACTGCTCTCCACATAAGCAAAATTCTCCTTATTCGGAATAGCGGGATCACTAGTTCCTAAAGTTGACACCCTTCCAAACCCCCTTTAGATGATAGTATTATTCATACTCCAAAAGATATAAGTGAAGTTCATAGAGCGATCTACAATTAATATAGAATAACCAATATCCAAGCTCAAAATGTATAAGTGAAGATCACTAAGCATTCTATAGAGCCATACTCAAAAGATTTAAGTGAAGCTCAAAGAGCAATTCTATAAGATCATACTTAGAAGATATAAGTGAAGCACATGAAGCATTCTATAAATCAATGAAGGGCTATCTCATAATATCATGGTTCTTAAAAAAAACAAAAAAAAACAAAGGACACAAATCATGTGAACAAAACAAAAACCAAGGTATACCGATAATTGTTGAAGAAGAAAGATGGGAGACCAATGTTGATAAGTATCAGCATGGTTTGCTGATAATAAAAAGATGGAGACTCCTTCGTATAAAGTGACAGATCTAATCCCGCCGGTTCGCCAGCACACCTTTGCCCCGGAAATTGACCCGTCTTGTTTAGTTCGATGAAGTGGACTTCATCGCTCTTCATGGCTTTGATTGGTCCAAGCCCAATTTCCAAATGGTGGAGGAGGATGAATCGGCAAGGGATGAGTCGTAACCATCAAACAACCCGGCCAGGATTTGACGAACCGTCTTTGGTTTAACATCTACTTAGGAGAAAAACTGTATTATCTTTTTGGGCTCCAAGTGCCTTGTAATAGGCTAGCTTAAAACTTTGTGCTTATGCCATCGTGGATATTGTGCCTCATACATCACTTTTACCCGTAATGTGACGATATGCCTTTCATCCTTGATAATATTAGTACTGTACGTAAATCTGTTCCTGCACAAAAGATATGAAAATTGTCCTAGCGGTTTATCGCCGGCTGGGTCAAAATGCCCAGTGCACAACCATGGAACTTAACATAACTATATTATAAAAGCTGGATGTAAGGATAATTAAGGGTGGAAAGCCTGTGATTGAAGAAAAAACATAGATAAGCCCGTTATAAATTTAAACAACAATATCATACATGTGTTCTCAAATCTGGACTGCCGGCTTATGTGACCCGAACAGTAAGGGTGATAACCCAATCTTTAGAAGGCAATACTTCCATATGTATGATGACTGTTATACACTGGCAATTCATTGTCAAAAAACCAAGCCGGTTTAAATTGAAACCATACTTACTCTTAGATTTAGACAACAAAACCGGAAAAACAAAAGATTGTCTTTCAAACAATGTAAGTCAAACACCAAGAAAAAATTGGAGGCTTCTAATTCGAATATGATCAGTAAACCGGACCAAAGGGGTTAAGCTAGGATTCGAATACGATCATGTAACCCCCAGTGGCTTTGGCGTTGCACCGATCAAGAGGGTACCGACATCTATGTTCTCTTTGATTCGAATAAGACCTATGTTTGAATAGGAAGCCCTCAAATGACTTTGAGAGGTTTTTAACAACCCTGATTCAAATACGATCCAAGTCAGACCCAAAAGGGGTTAAGCTATGATTTGAATACGATCAAGAAGTCCCCTAGTGAGTTTGGCATTGCGCCGATCAAGAGGGTACCGACAGCTATGTTCTCTTTGGTTAGCCTCCTAGTGATCATAAGGTTTAAACAGGAAGCCCCCTAGTGATCATAAGGTTTAACGGCTATATTCGAATACGATCATGAGCCGGACCAACGGGTTAAGCTAGATTGGAACACAATCAGCCCCTAATTGGTCACTTTGAAAGTAAAATAATAAATGCATGTGATTATTGAGAATGAAAAGGACACAGGTCCTGCTTTATTACTTATCATAATATATACAACATCAAAGTATGTACATTATGAGAGCCGGTGGCTCAAGTATAGAAAGGCCGAAGATGAGTGATATTCTACGGCCGGCGGCTCTCTTCCTCCGACTTACGTGAGTCTTTGTGCTCTCGAGCATCGATGAGGTAGTATGACCCATTGTTCAAGTTCCTGCTGACCACAAAGGGTCCTTCCCAAGGCAGGGATAATTTGTGTGCATCAGTTTGGTCTTGGATGAGCCGGAGCACCAAGTCACCTTCCTGAAAGGTTCTGTACTTAACCCAGCGGCTGTGATAACGGCGCAGGTCTTGTTGATAAATCACGAAGCGGGCTGCTGCTAAGTCACGCTCCTCATCTAATATGTTTGGTGCATCCTGACGAGCTTGTTTGTTATCAGCTTCAACGTAAGCCGCCACACGGGGCGAGTCATGACGGATGTCACTAGGTAGGACTGCCTCTGCTCCATAAACCATGAAGAAAGGCATATAACCCGTAGACCTGTTAGGGGTAGTATTGATGCTCCATATCATAGAGGGTAACTCCTCCACCCAACAACCCGGCGTCCGTTGTAAAGGGACCATAAGCCGGGGTTTTAGACCTTTCAAGATTTCCTGATTGGCTCTTTCAGCTTGACCATTGGACTGGGGGTGAGCTACTGATGAAACATCAAGCTGGATATGTTCTCGTTGACAGAATTCTTCCATGGCTCCTTGGGATAGGTTAGTACCATTGTTAGTTATAATTCTGTGTGGAAAGCAAAAACGAAAGATCACTTTCTTCATAAATTGAACCACCGTGGCTGCATCACACTTACTAACCGTCTCTGCCTCAGCCCACTTTGTGAATTTGTCCACTGCCACCAAAAGGTGCATCTTTTTATCTTTGGATCCTTTGAAAGGTCCAACCATATCAAGCCCCAGACTACAAACGGCCAAGTAATTGGAATCATCCACATTTCTTGAGCCGGCACGTGCGCCCGTCGTGCGAATTGTTGACACCCATCGCACCTATTGACCAGAACCTCCACATCAGTGTGAGCCGTCAGCCAGTAAAAGCCATGACGGAAAGCTTTGGCCACAAGAGATTTTGAACCGGCATGATGGCCACAACTCCTTCATGGATCTCGCGAAGAATTTCTTGACCTTCCTCAGGAGAGACACAGCATTGAAATGCCCCGGTGACACTGCGATGATTTAACTAACCGTTGGAAATTGTCATTGATTTAGACCGCCGGGTTATCTATCTAGCTAAAGTCTCATCCTCAGGTAACTCACCCTGCGTCATATAAGTGAAATATGGCACTGTCCAATCTGGGATGACGTGAAGAGCCACCACCAATTGTGCTTCCGGGTCTGGAATAGCCTAGTCTTCCTCTGTAGGCAATTTGACAGAAGGGCTATGCAGAACATCTAAGAAAGTGTTAGGTGGCACCGGCTTACGCTGAGACCCCAGTCGTCTTAAAGCATCAGTCGCTTCATTCTTTCTGCGATCAATGTCTTCCACTTGGTAACCCTTGAAGTGTCCAGTAATGGCATCAACTTCGCAGCGATAAGCCACCATGAGAGGATCCTTGGAATCCCACTTGCCTGATACATGTTGAGCCACCAAATCCGAATCGCCAAAGCACCTTACCCGGCTCAAACTCATCTCTTTAGCCATCCGAAGACCATGGAGCAAAGCCTCGTACTCAGCTGCATTGTTAGTACAGGGGGAACATCAACCATTGTACATAACAAAATTTGTCACCTCGAGGGGAAGCTAAAACAACTCCAGCCCCCGAGCCTTCTAATTGCTTGGACCCATCAAAATGAATAGTCCAATATGTGTTGTCCGGCTTCTCTTCAGGCATCTGCAGCTCGGTCCAATCATTGATGAAGTCCACTAGTGCTTGAGATTTGATGGCAGTACGTGGCACATAATTGAAACCATGAGGCCCAAGCTCAATGGCCCACTTAGCACCTCATCCTATGGCTTCTCTATTTTGAATAATATCTCCTAAAGGAGCAGAGCTAACCACAGTGATAGGATGACCCTAGAAGTAATGCTTAAGCTTCCGGCTCGCCATGGACACCCCATAAACAAGTTTATGCCAATGTGGATATCTCTATTTGGAATCAATGAGCACCTCACTGACGTAGTAAACCGGCCGTTGAACTGGATATTCCTTGCCAGCCTCTTTGCGCTCTACAACAATGGCCACACTGACAGTAGGTGTGTTGGCAGCCACATATAACAACAGTGGCTCTTTATCAACGGGAGTAGCAAGAACCGGCGGCTCAGCGAGCTGTCTTTTCAGATCTTCAAAGGCAGAGTTAGCAGCATCACTCCAGACAAAATCATCTGTCTTATTCATCATTTGATACAGTAGTATGGCCTTCTCACCTAACCTGCTTATGAACCAGCTCAAAGCTGCAACACAACCCGCCAACCGTTGAATGTCATTGATGCACGGCGGCTTAGCCAAAGACGTAATCGCTTTGATTTTCTCTGGGTTAGCCTCAATGCCTCTGTTAGAAACCAAAAAACCCAAAAGTTTGCCCGCCGGCACTCCAAAAACGCACTTGGCCGGGTTAAGCATCATCTTGTAGACCCGGAGGTTGGCAAAGGTTTCCTTCAGATCATCTATCAAGGTTTCCTTCTCTCTGGATTTCATCACTATATCGTCCACATAAGCATGAACATTGCGCCCAATCTGATTGTGAAGACAGTTCTGCACACACTGCTGATAAGTCGTCTGGGCACTCTTAAGCCCAAAAGGCATGGACACATAGCAGAAGGCTCCAAATGGAGTAATAAAAGCTGTCTTCTCCTTGTCCTTAACTTCCATCTTGATCTGATCATAACCAGAATAAGCATCCAAAAAGCTCAAACGCTCACAACCCGCCGTAGCATCAATGATTTGATCAATACGAGGGAGAGCAAAAGGATTAGCCGGACAAGCTTTGTTTAAGCCCGTGTAATCCACACACATACGCCAGGTGCCGTCCTTTTTAAGCACGAGCACCAGGTTAGCCAACCACTCTGGATGAAAAACTTCAATAATGAACCCGGCCGCCAAGAGCCGGGCCACCTCTTCACCAATGGCCTTGCACCTTTCCTCATTGAACCGCCGTAGAAACTGCTTGACCAGCATATATTTTGGATCAATATTGAGAGTGTGCTCAGCGAGTTCTCTCAGTACACCTGGCATGTCAGAAGGTTTCCATGCAAAGATGTCCCGGTTCTCACGGATGAACTCGATGAGCGTGCTTTCCTATTTGGGATCCATATTAGCACTGATACTAAACTACATAGATGAGTCACCTGGAACAAAATCAACAAGCTTAGTGTCATCCGCCGATTTAAACTTCAGCAATGGCTCATGCTCTGTAGTTGGCCTTTTCAAAGATGGCATGTCTGCCGGGTCAACATTATCCTTATAGAACTTTAACTCCTCTATTGCACAAGCAGATTCCGCATAAGCAGCGTTGCCTTCCTAACATTCCAAGGATATCTTCCGGCTCCCATGCATTGTGATGGTGCCCTTATGACCCGGCAATTTGAACTGTAAATAAACATAACAAGGCCGTGCCATGAACTTGGCATAAGCCAGTCGCCCGAACAGGGCATGATACGGGCTCTTGAATTTGACCACCTCAAAGGTTAATTTCTCAGCCCTGGAATCATGCTCATCTCGAAAAGTTACCTCCAGCTCAATCTTACCCACTGGGTATGCCGACTTACCATGCACCACTCCATGAAAAACAGTGTTGGACGTCTTAAGACTTCTGTGAGTCAACCCCATGTGACGGAACGTCTCATAATAGAGGATGTTGATGCTACTGCCTCCGTCCATGAGTACTTTAGTGAATTTATATCCACCAACCTGAGGCACCACCACCAATGCCAGATGACCCGGATTGTCAACCCGGGGAGGGTGATCCTCCCTACTCCATAGAATAGGCTGCTCAGACCATCTCAAATAACGAGGGACTGCCGGCTCAATAGCGTTCACAGCCCTCTTATGAAGCTTCTGGTCTCGTCTGCACAAACTGGTGGTGAACACATGATACTGTCCACTACTCAACTGTTTTGGATTGCTCCGGTATCCAGATTGCTATTGCTGCTACTGACCACCTTGGCAAAATTGCTGACCGTACCCACCTTGATTTCCTTGGGAGCCTTGAAAATTGGAATTTGAATCGCCGCCCGGACCATGAAAACCGCCGCCACCTGAGCCACCTTCTGGCCCATGATTGCTATTGAACATGTTAGAATTCTTGAAAGCTTTCATTATCGTATAGTCCTTCGACAAGTGAGTGGCCGGCTTCTGCTGAGTGTCGTGCCTTGGACAAGGGTCATTTAACAGCTACTCAAGAGTGGGACCTGACTCGCCGGACCGAGGAGGTGGCCTCCCCTTACATTGCTGATTGCTGCCCTCACTACAAAAAAGACACATCTGTGACATTTTGGGCCGAACGAAATTTTTTTCTGTCATACATATGACACTTCTATGACAATAATTGGGACAAAACCCGGTATCATCATAGATGTGGTGGGCTCCTACTTCTATGACAGAAAATGGGCTTTTCATCCTGGGCGGGCTGGAGACGCAGCTGCATGACATTCTTTGGGCCGTCCATGACGGAAAAAACCGTGGTAGAAGCGAGGGCGAGGAAAATTTCGGGGAGTTCCCAGTTACGGTGGGAGGTCGGGGGCCGAGCGATGCGCGCTTTTCTCGTACACGCACGCACGTGTGTGCGAGGTGTTGGGCTCTAACTGAACCCGAGCGATTGCACTGCAGGCTACGCGTTACTGAACCTGAGCGATCGATCGATGGCTATTAACTGAACCCGATCGAGCGATTCCTTCGCTACTGCTGCTAACTGAAGCCGATCGATGCTGCCTCTGGATGAACAATGAGCGTTTGGGGGGGGGGGGGTTGGATGAACAGTTCCCGGTGGGGGTGGATGAACAGGACCCCGTGGTGTTGCCTCTGGATGAATAGGACCCTGATCGATCGAGCCGGTCGGGGCTGGATGAACAGGACCCCGTGGAGGGCTGGATGAACAATAGACGGTGGAGGGCAGGATGAACAGTAGCCCGTGGAGGGGTGGTTGAACAGGAGCCCGTGGAGAGGGCTGTTTGAATAGTAGCCGGTGGAGTAGGGCGTGGTGGAGGCTGGATGAACAGGAGCCCGTGGATGAACAGTCGCAGGTGGAGGCTGGAGGAGGTCGACGGTGGATGAACAGTAGCTCGTGGAGGCTGGAGGGGGTCGACGGTGGAGATGAATATTATCCCGTGGAGTCTCGTTTTGCGGTACGCCACACCCCTCCCGATGAACAGGACCCCCGTTTCGACCGTAGGAGGTCCGTTTCCTCCATTTTGCGGTACGCGGGACCCCTCCCGATCAACAGGACCCTGTTATGAACGTAGGAGGTATGTTTCCTCCGTTGTGCGGTACGCCAGGCCTCGTTTCCATCACCTATTTCGTCCAAGCCCTCCCGATGAACACGATCACGCATTCCATTCCGACCCAGCCGGTTGGCTCCCACGCGTCCCGTTGCCTCCCGATGAACACGACGCATTCCGTTGCCTTCCCATGAACACGACGCATTCCGTTACCTCCCCATGAACACGACGCATTCCGTTGCCTCCTCATGAACACGACAACGACGCTGTTTCTCCGTTCCGACCCAGCCATGTACTTGAGCCCTGGCCGTACGTATGCGCGAGTAGGTGTTCGAGACCCCGCCCGTATGTACACATACGTGGCCGTATTTTCTTTCTTGCACCTTGGCCGTTGTACGTACGTGTACATTCTACGTGCGCGCCTCTACTACGACACGTGCGAGCGTCTACTACGACACATGCGTGCCTCTACATCGACCAGTATGTACGTACACGTTCGCGACCAGAATGACAACGATACATACGCTTCGACCAGGTAGGTCCTGACTGTCAGGCACTTCCTTGCCTGCGAAGATGCAACTGGTGGGTCCCAGCAGTCAGGGGGCGAATCGTTTTTTTTGCCCGAAGGCACTTCCTTGCGTGCGAAGATGTAGCTGGTGGGTCCCAGTAGTCAGGTGGAAACGTTTTTTTTTGCGAAATACAGTGGCCCGTCCGGTGGGTCCCAGCTGTCAGGTGGAGGAATCATTATTTTCCGCATAATAAGGTGGCACTTCCTTGCTGCGGCTGTGGACCCAGCTGTCAGCCTCTCCACGTACAGTCCACGTCCGATGGAAGTCGTTCCTTGACCACGTTGACCATGTCGCGTCGAGAGCACCAGGGCGGTGGACGACGGCAAGGCCTAGGAAGGGGACGACACAGAGGCAGGGAAGACTCGGCAGTTGTTTCCCGCGCGGAGGGGGGTATGACTGTACGAGGGTTTACTGGTTCGTCTGCCGTCGCCGGAGAATAACAACAGGTGTGGGTGAGTAGAGGGATGGCTAGGCCAGCGATGGGACCACGGTCGGGCGGTGAGGCCTGCGCGGCAGCACAGCCGGCCACGAGGAGGAGGGAGCAGGCAGTCCCGCCGGCGCTTGTTTGAGCGGCTGGAGCAGGAAGAGCAGAGATTGACGAAGCACGACGGCCATTGGATGGACATCCAAATGTCAGTGCTTGTGCGTCAACCTTTTTTTAGGAAGCCTCAAATATGTGGAAAACAACATACAGCCCATCTGCCATTATTTCTAATAATTTACAGCCCATTTGCTAATTCTTAAGGTTTTTTATGGAGCCCATATTCTTTTTGTTAGCATTACAGCCCATATTGTGGCAACGGTTAAAAAATTATACGAAATTTTGCATATTTCGGTGTGGTCCAAACTGTTTTTAATCCCGAAATTTCGACTCACATTCAAACTGATTTTAAAAATAAATGTATATCAATATAAAATCCAACAAATTCTCCATGCATAAAAATTAACGTAATTTAAAATCTTGAAATAAAAAAAAGACATTTGAAACTAATTGCCGGTTTGATGTGTTTTAAAAATGTACAACCCATTTCTCATTACTGATGGGCCATTTTCTCGGCCAGCCGAATGAAAGCTCTCCTCGTCTTGAAAGATTTGCAGCCCAATAGGCCTGACAAAGCGACTTACTTGGCAAATCACAAAAATGGGTTGTGGCCATGGACCCAGCTGTCAGCCTCTCGACGTACAGTACTCTTCCGATGGAAGTCGTTCCTTGACCATGTTGACCACGCCGCGCGGAGAGCACCATGGCGATGGACGACGCGATAGTGGAAGCCCACGCGGAGAGGACTACGAGGGTTCACTGGTTCGGCTGCGGTGTGAGGCTGCCGTCGCCGCAGGGCCAGGCCAGCGGCGGGAATAGTAGGGGCGGTGAGGCCTCTGCGGCAGCACAGCCGGCCACGGGAGGCAGGAGCATGCGGCACGACCGGTGCTGCTTTGGGCGGCTGGAGCAAGAAGACCAGAGGTTGAAGAAGCACTACGGCCGTTGGATGGACATCGTACGGTCACTGGAGCTAGAATCGTTCATATTGACTAAGTTGACAAAGCCCTTCGTCCCCATCAACTTAGTAGGCCCACAAGTTAGCCTCCCAGCATGGTGGGTCCCAGCTAGCCGGGGGCGTATTCATTTTTTGTGCGTAATAAGGAGGCACTTCCGGTGTGTAACGCCCTCGATGCGGCTATTTCTCCCACGTGTCGAAGCACGACTTAGAGGCATAACCGCATTGAAAAAAATGTCGCAAGTGAGGTAATCTTCACACAACCCATGTAATACATAAGGGAAAGAGATACATAGTTGGCTTACAATCGCCACTTCACACAAATACATGAATAAAGCATTACATCATCCAGATACAATCAAGGCCTGACTACGGAGCCAAAATAAAAGAAGAACCCCAAATGCGACCAGGTCCCCCGATAGACCCCAACTGGGCTCCACTACTGATCAACTAGAACGAAACAACACAAAGGACAAGATCTTCATCGAGCTCCTCCTTGAGCTTGGTTGCGTCATCTGCACGGACTCATTGGCAGCTGCAAGCTGGTTTTGGAAGTATCTATGAGTCACGGGGACTCAGCAATCTCACACCCTCGCGATCAAGACTATTTAAGCTTGTGGGTAAGGTAAAGGTATGAGGTGGAGCTGCAGCAAGCGACTAGCATATATGGTGGCTAACATACGCAAATGAGAGCGAGAAGAGAAGGCAAAGCACGATCGAGAAACTATGATCAAGAAGTGATCCTAGAACAACCTACGTCAAACATAACTCCAACACCGTGTTCACTTCCCGGAGTCCGCCGGAAAGAGACCATCACGGTTACACACGCGGTTGATATATTTTAATTAAGGTCAACTTCGGGTTTTCTACAACCGGACATTAACAAATTCCCATCTGCCCATAACCGCGGGCATGGCTTTCGAAAGTTCAAATCCCCGCAGGGGTGTCCCAACTTAGCCCATCACAAGCTCTCACGGTCAACGAAGGATATTCCTTCTAGCGGGAAGACCCGATTAGGCTCGGAATCCCGGTTACAAGACATTTCGACAATGGTAAAACAAGAACAGCCCGATGCGCCGACATCTTGATAGGAGCTGCACATATCTCGTTCTCAGGGCAACACCGGATGAGCGCTCCGTACAACTAAAATCAGCCCTCAAGTTTCCCCGAGGTGGCGCTGCAAAGGACTCTAGTTCGGACCAACACTTAGACAAGCACTGGCCCGGGGGGGTTAAAATAAAGATGACCCTCGGATGCGCGACTCCCAAGGGAAAAAAGGCTAGGTGGCAAATGGTAAAACCAAGGTTGGGCCTTGCTGGAGGAGTCTTATTCAAAGCGAACTATCAAGGGGTTCCCATTATAACCCAACCGCGTAAGGAACGCAAAATCCGGGAACATAACACCGATATGACGGAAACTAGGGCCGCAAGAGTGGAACAAAACACCAGGCATAAGGCCGAGCCTTCCACCCTTTACCAAGTATATAGATGCATTAATTAAGTTAGAGATATTGTGATATCCCAACAAGAAAACATATAACAACAAGGAACAACATCTGCATGTTCCAATAAGGAACAAACTTCAATCTTCACCTACAACTAACAACTCTATAAGAGGGGCTGAGCAAAGCGGTAACATAGCCAAACAACGGTTTGCTAGGACAAGGTGGGTTAAAGGCTTGGTTCAACATTATAGGAGGCATGATAAGCAAGTGGTAGGTATCGCAGCATAGGCATAACAAAAGAGCGAGCATCTAGCAAGCAAAGATAGAAGTGATTTCGAGGGTATGGTCATCTTGCCTGAAATCCCGCAAGGAAGAAGAACGAGTCCATGAAGAAGACACACGGACAAAGTCGAACGGATCCCCACAACTCCGGAACGGAACCGAACCTCACGAGAAAGGCAACCCGGAAAGAAGCAAACAACATAGTAAACAACCAACACATAGACATGGCATGATGCACAAACAATTATGATGCATGTACGGTTTAAAGAAGCTTGGCATGGCAAAATGCACAAACAATCCTACAAATTAAGTGGAGCTCAACATGCAACTCCGTTGCATATTGACGAAATGCCACGTGACTTATTTAGTTCTCTCTCGTTTATGTACCCAACAATATTAAATGTTCTTAGCATGGCAAGAGGGTGAAGCATAATTAAACTACCTAACTATGCAAGTTTAAATGAGGCCAGAACAACAAACCACAAGTCCGGAAACTCCTCATGTGCATAATTTTAGGTTTGGTACTGTTCTGCCCTAAACCATATTTTATAGTTGTTAAACATGCAAAGTAAGGCCACCATGATAATCTAGGCATTTTTCCACCCCATTTACATATAAAGTTTATTAAATTTGGAGCTACAGTTATTTAGTTATGAATTAAAGCATTTTAGCAAGTTATTTAAACAAATTAAAACAAACAACATTTTAAACATGCATGAAAGTTGCACATTATGAAACTAGACAAAATTCTAAGCAAGTCACATATATAATTTGTTTTAAGATGATGCACCGTTTGTGAGCTATGATATGCATGGAGCTTAGGGGTTTTTCTGCAAATCTATAAAACCAGGGATAAATAGCAAAAAAAATAGAACTAAAAAAACCACCAATGGGCCGCATCTGTCTGGCCCAACAAGAGCAGGGGCACTGGAGCCTCACGTTGGGCCAACAGGCCGGCTGAGGGTGGCGGCTGCGCTGGGCCTTGGCGCAAGGAGTGGCCCAGGGCGCGGTCAACAGGCACTGGATCGATGTGGCTGCGCTGGATCGGTCAACGCGGCCTGGCGTCGCTTGTGCCCTGACGAAGTAGGGGGGACGCAGTGGTTCAGCGCGGCAGGGCTTGCAGCAGCAGGCCTTGGCGAGGAAGCGGGCTTGCAGGCGAAGCAGAGGAGGCAGCAGGCGGTAGGGCGCGGCTACTCCAGGCGATGCAGCGGCCGCTCAAACCAGTGAGGTGCAGGGAAGGAACGCAAGCGGCTGGGCGGAGCTGGAGGCCAAGGTGGCGGCACTCGGAGGAGGTCGAGGGCGGCTTGAGGCCACAGCGGTAGTGGCGCCGGTCATCGGGTGATGCAGGCCTCGAACAGCTTCACGATCAACTCAGGATCGAGGGGAGAAGAGGCAGGCCTCGGGCGCCTGGGAAAGAAGCACATGCGGCACAGGAGGTGGTCGGGCACGTTGCGAAGAATCAAGGGGCGGCCATGGCGGTGGAGCCTGGGCGCGTTGGCGCTGCTGGTCTGGTGGACTTGACGAATCCGGCCGTGGGACACCAGTTCCCGATGGCGGCGAGGTGAACTGCAGCTCGGGGTCGCGAGGAGGTCGGAGGCGACACGGACGTGGACGAAGGAGCTCGGGCTGCAGGAGAGGGCTCGTCTCCTTGCATGGGCGCACGAGGCAGGGCTCTGGCAGCAACTTGGTGGGATCGAGGGGATGACTGGAGTGCTCCGGCTGGATTGGATCGGGGGAATGAGGGGATCCCGAGGAAGAGAGGTACGTGGCGGCAGGCAGGAGGGTGGATGGGACAGAGTTCCTGATTCTTAGGGTTGGACCAAATATATACATCAGGTGAAAAAGGTTAGGGGCTATCTGGAGCCTTTGATCAAAATCGGGCGGTCGCGAACAAAAATAGTTAGGGAGTCCAAATAACAAAACGGAGATGTTTTGCAGATGTTTGGGGATGATCCGGACACAACGGTGGCGACTGCCCGGGTCGGGTCCAGGACAACTTTCGGACGCGTGCGGGAGGAGGTCCGCGGACTGACGAGAGAGGTTAGGTAGGGGCTGGCGGTGAGAGGTAGACTGTATAGACGGTCTCGAGCTGAGGAGAGAAGAGAGAGAGCCCGGCGACTGTTCCCGGAGACCGAAAACGTCCGACGTTTGACCGGCTATAGTGCCGCTATAGTTTAACGATTGGGCTATCAGACGAACTCCGAATGCGATGAAACTTGACAGACAGTCTATCTACACTATAATAAGACCACACGCCAACTTTCAACCCATTCCGAGAACATTTTCGGGCCACTTATAAAATAATATTTCGGACATGTCGCGGGCGCGTGCAAGTGTATCTGGGCTCAGAACGGACAACGGAGAAAATGAGGAGGCCAGGATGGATGCAAGTTTCGAAAACATGATGATGCAATGCACATGATGGCATGATGAAAAGCAACGCGCAAGCAAATGACATGGCAACGCCGGTGAATAACTGGAGGACACCTGGCACAACGGTCTCGGGGCGTTACAATGCTCCACCACTATGAGAGGATCTTGTCCCGAGATCTAGAATGACACCGGAGGGAAAAACGGAAGAGAAAGAGAAGAGGAAAAGCTAAGTTGCTTCTTTGACAAGTGAGTGAAACCAAAGAACCTTGAAAAGGTTAAGCCATTTCGAGAAAATAATACAACGGAGATGAACGAAGTTGAAAACACTCAGTTAGAAAGAGGGACAAGGAAGAACAACTTCGGGCAGCACTCCGATTGAAAAGAAAAGGAATTGAATAAGAACTTGGTAAGATGAGAAGATACTTGATGAAATCACAACACACTGCCTCCGGAACTATTGAATGAATGGAACAAGGGGTAAGAAAGATCTCAGACAGCACTCCAGTTGAAAAGAGATGCAAGGCTTGATAAGGCGAAAAGAACTTGAGCAAAAGGGCACAACACTCCGGTTAAATGGATAAGCACAAAAAGAACATGATCTTTGACAAAACGAGATGATGGGTTGAAAAGAGCAACATGACAATGCCCCCGAAACAAAAGAATAGAAGATAGATAATTGAAATAGGAGAATGGAGAAGAAGAAGCCAACTTCTGCCACAAAAGAGCTTGAAAAGGCATCTTTAGGAGAAGGGTCGAACGGAGTTGTTGGAAAACTAACAATGAAAAGAATAAGCTTGATATGGTATTATGGAATACATGTCAAATTATGAGGTGACAAACTGCCACTCACGGGAAAAGAATTGGATTGGTATGACTGATGAGACGAGATAATTATTTCACCGGGAGGATAGATGAAGAACTTGGATCATATATTATCACCATTAATAGCAAAATCCTTAGGGAAAGATTTAGGTGAAATATAACCCAAGATAACTCAAATGACGAGATTGATGGATTTAAAATAACTCATTCTTAACAATATGTGAATCATGAAGCATGAACTCAAATTATCAAGAATGACTTTATACCACCTCCAATGATACAAAAGAAAGAATTGCACTCTGGATTGCAAGATGAAGAAAACTTGAGCTCCTTTGAAAAGAATCTCAATGAACACTTGGAGATGGAATTTAAATCCTTGATGAACCATCATGTTGAGCCTCCATGAAGAACTCCGGAAAACAAAAGGAAGATCAAACGAAAGGAAAGAGAATTTGAAAACACAAGGTGAAACCATGCAATGATTAGATGGACCTTCGCGACGATATATTTGAGAGAGCTTGGAACTCTGGAAAAGAAAAGATGAAACAATAGAAACCGAGAATTTGGTGAACCTTCGGAATAAGGAATTAAATAGTTGGATGAAGCAAGAATAAGAATTACGTTATGCGTATCTTTCACCAAGTTAAATTGATGACAAGCAGTGGATTTGGCATACCACTTATTCTTGTAGCAAGGATGAAGATAGATATAGCGCAACTTGGGAAGGTCTTCAATGAACCACCGGTAGGATTTGGAAATAACGAATGGATTGATAGAAAAAACAACGAAATAGAATTCTTGAATGGACCACCGTAAGAATTAAAATGAACGAAGAAAAGAGATGAATCACTGGTAAGAATTGGAAAACGAATGAAGACACTTGCGAGAATTTAGATGCAAGATAACGAATAGATCACGAGCTGATTAGAGAATCCTTGATTGATGCACTGGTAAGATTTGGAGAACAAGAGCTGAAAGCTGAGAATGAAAAAAACCCTGAAATGATGGACTCCGGATAATCAACCTGAAAAGACTCCTGAATTGCTCCGGAAGGATGAAAAGAATATCTCATAATCGAAAACAATTATGGGAGGATGACACGAAGCTAGAGCCATTGATCCTTGAGAGAGCAAAAAAAAATGGAGGAAAACTCTTCTTCGGTCTTCAAAATCTGAAAATGACGACGAGAAACACCACCATGAATTATTGTGGCACTCCAGGAGAATCCCAAAAAAACGAAGAGGTTGAACCAACGATGAAAAGAAATTAACCGATCTTGGAGAAAGGCATTTGACTGATGATAACTCATTCTTACGTCAAACTTCGAAAAGAATTTGAGAATAACTCTGGAAAAATAAGAAGAGTCGGGTAAGATCTTGGGAAAAGACCTGTGGGTTAGGGCTCACTGAAAAGAAACACCGTAGAACAATTAAAAAGAGAGATTGCGCCGGTTGAATTAAAAGGCTTGAATGAGGTGACATCCTCGAAAGATCTTGAACGAAAGCAGAGTGGAAACACGAATCTTCTAGATATCTTGAGCACTCCGGAACAATAAATAGCGCGAAGTGGAATGATAAAGAGGTGCACCGGTAAGAAAAGGTATTTGAAACGAGGAAAAAGGATATGATCCACAAGCTTGACTTGGTTCCACCGAAGAAGAAAAAAAGAATGAATAATGGTGAACTCGAAACTCCGTTAAGATCTTCATGAGCATCACCGGGTAAGAACATTGATTGAAAAGAAAGAAGAGGCTTCACATGAATAAGATGGATACTTGATTAAGAAATTCAAGTCCTCGAAGAAAAAGGGTGGGTGGGAAAACAAAGACAACTTGGAGACGGATGAAACAAACAACGTTGAGAAGAACTGATACTTGATCTTGAGGATGTTGAAATGTTCGGGTCCACTTGAAGGGAAACACGCCGGTTGAAAAGGATTGACAAGACAATCTTGATGATCAAGAATGATTAGTATTCACATAGGAATATGAGAACACCACTTAGACAAGGGATGGAATCAACATTTGACTTTGAACCAACACGAATACCACAACTCAAAACACAACAAAGGATTGGCTTGCAAAATAGGCCGGAACAAACATATGATAGAGATTTCGTTCGAAGTTTTCGTGGTGGGGCCTACACGGGCTCGATCGTACAGCACCATCATGTACAAGGCAGTGCACATGACATACGAAGTGTCCCCGAGTCGGCATAGCCAAGGACTCTTTAAGACACAACAAGACCATTGTAAAACCAACCATGGATAGGCGGACCACTAGACGTCGAACCCCAATTTCATATCATACATCTGTCAGAAAGAAATCCTAAGAGCTACTTGAATTCCCACTTATAAACTCCCGAAACTTTCCGGTTATGCAATCAGGTGTTGGGGATACAGGGGAAGCATAATATCTCACCCAAAACTAGCAAATCCTACATCCAACTGTATCCATCCTACAACACATAACCAAGAAACCTTCGGAAATCGTCTACCTCAACCTTCGAAAAGCATCCGTTATACGAGCTATGGCGATACTCCCGAACTCCCGCCCCAGTACTGGGTGGCGTCGAGGTTATCTCACCAACAACTGCATAAAAGAGATTTTCGATGTCGGCGAAACTAAACTCAGGTATTCCAGAACCGCAACGATAAAATTGTGACTACAACACCTCGGAGCTCAACTCCCTGGGACACTGCCACAACCCCTAAATGACAGGAGGCACCAAGAACAATGTTCTCGTCACAAAACCATCGGAACGATTCCAAGATACCTGCGTGATCCTAAAAAAATTTGTAGTGAAATTTGAGAAGAGAAGATTCAAAACTCTACATCAGGATGCCTTACCAGAGCGATGAAGGGACTGGGGAGTAAAAAGAATTCCAAAACTCTCTGATATATAATTCCTAAATGACTCAAAACATTTTTCTAGACTCAACAACGTCCGCTAATTCGATCAAGCAGTGGGGGCTCCTAAGGTCGGGGATGGCTCTGATACCAACTTATAACGCCCTTGATGCGGCTATATCTCCCACGTGTCGAAGCACGACTTAGAGGCATAACCGCATTGAAAGCAATGTCGCTAGTGAGGTAATCTTCACACAACCCATGTAATACATAAGGGAAAGAGATACATAGTTGGCTTACAATCGCCACTTCACAGAAATACATGAATAAAGCATTACATCATCCAGATACAATCAAGGCCTGACTACGGAGCCAAAATAAAAGAAGAACCCCAAATGCGACCAGGTCCCCTGATCGACCCCAACTGGGCTCCACTACTGATCAACTAGAACGAAACAACACAAAGGACAAGATCTTCATCGAGCTCCTGCTTGAGCTTGGTAGCGTCATCTGCACGGACTCATTGGCACCTGCAAGCTGGTTTTGGAAGTATCTGTGAGTCACGGGGACTCAGCAATCTCACACCCTCGCGATCAAGACTATTTAAGCTTATGGGTAAGGTAAAGGTATGAGGTGGAGCTGCAGCAAGCGACTAGCATATAGGTGGCTAACATACGCAAATGAGAGCGAGAAAAGAAGGCAAAGCACGATCGAGAAACTATGATCAAGAAGTGATCCTAGAACAACCTACGTCAAACATAACTCCAACACCATGTTCGCTTCCCGGACTCCGCCGGAAAGAGACCATCACGGTTACACACGCGGTTGATATATTTTAATTAAGGTCAACTTCAGGTTTTCTACAACCGGACATTAACAAATTCCCATCTGCCCATAACCGCGGGCACGGCTTTCGAAAGTTCAAATCCCTGCAGGGGTGTCCCAACTTAGCCCATCACAAGCTCTCACGGTCAACGAAGGATATTCCTTCTAGCGGGAAGACCCGATCAGGCTCGGAATCCCGGTTACAAGACATTTCGACAAAGGTAAAACAAGACTAGCAAGACCGCCCGATGCGCCGACATCCTGATAGGAGCTGCACATATCTCATTCTCAGGGCGACACCGGATGAGCGCTCCGTACAACTAAAACCAGCCCTCAAGTTTCCCCGAGGTGGCGCTGCAAAGGACTCTAGTTCGGACCAACACTTAGACAAGCACTGGCCCGGGGGGGTTAAAATAAAGATGACCCTCGGGATGCGCGACTCCCAAGGGAAAAGGCTAGGTGGCAAATGGTAAAACCAAGGTTGGGCCTTGCTGGAGGAGTTTTATTCAAAGCGAACTATCAAGGGTTTCCCATTATAACCCAACCGCGTAAGGAACGCAAAATCCGGGAACATAACGCCGATATGACGGAAACTAGGGCGGCAAGAGTGGAACAAAACACCAGGCATAAGGCCGAGCCTTCCACCCTTTACCAAGTATATAGATGCATTAATTAAATAAGAGATATTGTGATATCCCAACAAGAAAACATGTTCCAACAAGGAACAACATCTCCATGTTCCAACAAGGAACAAACTTCAATCTTCAGCTGCAACTAACAACGCTATAAGAGGGGCTGAGCAAAGCGGTAACATAGCCAAACAACGGTTTGCTAGGACAAGGTTGTTTAGAGGCTTGGTTCAACAATATAGGAGGCATGATAAGCAAGTGGTAGGTATCGCAGCATAGGCATAACAAAAGAGCGAGCATCTAGCAAGCAAAGATAGAAGTGATTTCGAGGGTATGGTCATCTTGCCTGAAATCCCGCAAGGAAGAAGAACGAGTCCATGAAGAAGACACACGGACGAAGTCAAACAGATCCTCACAACTCCGGAACAGAACCAAAGCTCATGAGAAAGGCAACCCGGAAAGAAGCAAGCAACATAGTAAAATGCACAAACAATCCTACAAATTAAGTGGAGCTCAACATGCAACTCCGTTGCATATTGACGAAACGCCACGTGACTTATTTAGTTCTCTCTCATTTATGTACCCAACAATATTAAATGTTCTTAGCATGGCAAGAGGGTGAAGCATAATTAAACTACCTAACTATGCAAGTTTAAATGAGGCCGGAACAACAAACCACAAGTCTGGAAACTCCTCATGTGCATAATTTTAGGTTTGGTACTGTTCTGCCCTAAACCATATTTTATAGTTGTTAAACATGCAAAGTAAGGCCACCATGATAATCTAGGCATTTTTCCACCCCATTTACATATAAAGTTTATTAAATTTGGAGCTACGGTTATTTAGTTATGAATTAAAGCATTTTAGCAAGTTATTTAAACAAATTAAAACAAACAGCATTTTAAACATTTTAAACATGCATGAAAGTTGCACATTATGAAACTAGACAAAATTCTAAGCAAGTCACATATATAATTTGTTTTAAGATGATGCACCTTTTGTGAGTTATGATATGCATGGAGCTTAGGGGTTTTCTGCAAATCTGTAAAACCTGGGATAAATAGCAAAAAACATAGAACTAAAAAAACCACCAATGGGCCGCATCTGTCTGGCCCAACAGGAGCAGGGGCACTGGAGCCTCACGTTGGGCCAACAGGCCAGCTGAGGGTGGCGGCTGGGCTGGGCCTTGGCGCAAGGAGTGGCCCAGGGCACGGTCAACAGGCACTGGATCGATGTGGCTGCGCTGGATCAGTCAACGCGACCTGGCATCGCTTGTGCCCTGACGAAGCAGGGGGGACGCAGTGGTTCAGCGCGGCAGGTCTTGCAGCGGTAGGCCTTGGCGAGGAAGTGGGCTTGCAGGCGAAGCAGAGGAGGCAGTAGGCGGTAGGGCGCGGCTACTCCAGGCGATGCAGCGGCCGCTCAAACCGGTGAGGTGCAGGGAAGGAAGGCAAGCGGCTGGGTGGAGCTAGAGGCCAAGGCGGCGGCACTCGGAGGAGGTCGAGGGCGGCTTGAGGCCACGACGGTAGCGGCGCCGGTCGTCGGATGATGCAGGCCTCGGACAGCTTCACGATCAACTCAAGATCGAGGGGAGAAGAGGCAGGCCTCGGGCGCCTGGGGAAGAAGCACAAGTGGCATAGGAGGAGGTCGAGCACGACGCGAAGAATCAAGGGGCGGCCATGGCGGTGGAGCCTGGGCACGGCGGCGCTGCTGGTCTGGTGGACTTGACGAAACTAGCCGCGGGACACCAGTTCCCGATGGTGGCGAGGTGAACTGCAGCTCGGGGTCGCGAGGAGGTCGGAGGCGACACGGACGTGGATGAAGGAGCTCGGGCTGCAGGAGAGGGCTCGTCTCCTTGCGCGGGCGCACGAGGCAGGGCTCTGGAAGCAACTTGGTGGGATCGAGGGGATGAGTGGAGTGCTCCGGCTGGATTGGATTGGGGGAATGAGGGGATCCTGAGGAAGAGAGGTAGGTGGCGGCGGGCAGGAGGGTGGATGGGACAGAGTTCCTGATTCTTAGGGTTGGACCAAATATATACATCAGGTGAGGCTGTCGTCGCCACAGAATAACAGGGGGTGTGGGTGAGTAGAGGGATGGCCTGGCCAGCGGTGGGAGTAGTAGGGGCGGTGAGGCCTCCGCCGCATCACAGCCGGGCACGGGAGGCAGGGGCACGAGGCACGACCGACGCTGGTTTGGGCGGTTGGAGCAAGAAGACCAGAGGTTGAAGAAGCACTATGGCCGTTGGATGGACATCGTACGGTCATTGGAGCTAGAATCGTGCATATTGACTAAGTTGACAAAGCCCTCCGTCCCCGTCAACTTAGTAGGCCCACAAGTCAGCCTACCATTAAGGTGGGTCCCAGCTAGGAGGGGGTATTCATTTTTTTGTGCGTAATAAGGAGGCACTTCCGGTGGGTCCGAACTGACAGCAGGGGGAATGTTTTTTTCGCGAAATACGGTGGCCCGTTGGGTGGGTCCCAGCAGTCAGGGGAAAACGTTTTTTTCGCGATATACTGGTGGGCGTCCGGTGGGTCCCTGCTGTGAGGTGGAGGAATAATTATTTTCCGCGTAATAAGGAGGCACTTCCTTGCGGCTGCCGTGGACCCAGCTGTCAGCCTCTCCATGTACAGTATTCTTCCGATGGAATTCGGACGTTGGCCACATTGACCACGCCGCGCCGACAGCATCATGGCGGTGGACGACGACGAGGCCTAGGAAGGGGACGACCCGGAGCCGGGGAAGACGCGGTAGTGGATGCCCACGCGGAGAGGAGTATGAGGGTTCACTGGTTTGGCTGCGCTGCCGTCACTGCAGAATAATAGGGGGTGTGGGTGAGAGGAGTGGAGGGATGGCCTGGCCAGCGGTGGGAGTAGTATGGGGGTGGTGAGGCCTCTGCGGCAGCACAGCCGGCCACGGGAGGCAGGAGCCGGCGGCACGACCGGCACTGCTTTTGGCGGCTGGAGCAAGAAGACCAGAGGTTGAAGAAGTACTACGGCCGTTGGATGGACATCGTACGGTCAGTCGACCTAGAATCGTGCATATTGACTAAGTTGACAAAGCCTTCGTCCCCGTCAACTTAGTAGGCCCACTATACTAGGTCCCAGCTAGCAGGGGGAGTGTTCATTTTTTTGTGCGTAATAAGGAGGCACTTCCTTGCGTGCGAAGATATAGCTGGTGGGTCCGAGTTGTCAGCGGCGGTAACGTTTTTTTCGCAAAATACCGAGGCCGTTTCGGTGGGTCCCAGATGTCAGGTGGAGGAAATCATTATTTTGCGCGTAATAAGGAGGCATTTCCTTGTGTGCGGCCGTGGACCCAGCTGTCAGCCTCCCCACGTACAGTCCACTTCAGATGCATGTCGGTCGTTGACCACGCTGACCACACCACGCCGAGAGCACCTGGGCGGTGGACGACGTCGAGGCCTAGGAAGGGAACGACACGGAGGCAGGGAAGACTCGGCCGTTGTTTTTGTTTCCCACGCGGAGGGGAGTACGACTGTACGAGAGTTTACTGGTTCGTTTGCCGTCGCCAGAGAATAACAGCGGGTGTGGGTGAGTAGAGGGATGGCTAGGCCAGCGATGAGAGTACGGTGGGGCATTGAGGCCTGCGCGGCAGCACAGCCGGCCGCGGGGAGGAGGGAGCAGGCTATCCCGCCGGCACTTGTTTGAGCGGCTGGAGCAGGAAGAGCAGAGATTGAAGAAGCACGACGGCCGTTGGATGGACATCCTATAGTATACAGGCCATCTGTGGAAAGCCTCAAATCTGTGGAAAACAACATACATCCCATCTGCCATTATGTCAAATAATTTATAGCCCATTTGCTAATTCTTACGGGTTTTTTTGGAGCCCATATTCTTTATGTTAGCATTACAGCCCATATTGTGGCCACAGTTAAAAAATTATATGAAATTTTGCATATGTCGGTGCGGTCTGAACTGTTTTTAATCCCGAAATTTCGAGTCACATTCAGACTGATTTTAAAAATAAATGTATATCAATATAAAATCCAATAAATTGTCCACGCATAAAAATTAATGCAATTTAAAATCCCGAAATGAAAAAAAGATATTTGAAAATAATTGCCGGTGTGATGTGTTTTAAAAATGTACATCCCATTTCTCATTACTCATAGGCCATTTTCTCGGCCGGCCGAATGAAGCTCTCCTCGTCTTGAAAGATTTGCAGCCCAGCAGGCCTGAGAAAGCGACTTACATGACAAATCACAAAAGAACTGGGCTAGCCATTTTCAGAAAGGAAAAAAAACAACTGGGCTGGTCTGTGGTAAACTTAAAAGAAAAGGCTGTCTAGACAGGCCAGAGTGTTCCGCACAGCCCAGTTGACACCCTGCTTCCGTCTCAAAAACAAATTAGATAAATGCCACTCCAATTATGGCGATTCATAAAAATGCCACCGCAATTTCCAAACTTTGAAAAATGCCACTGCAATTTTTGCAAACTTTGAAAAACGCCACTACAGTTTGCAAACTTTGAAAAACGTCACTCCAGACTTCGAAAAATGCCACTAGAAATGGCATGAAATGGCATTTTTCAAAGTTTGGAAATTGCAGTGACATTTCTCGGATACACCAGATTTGGAGTGGCATTTATCAAATTAACCCAAAACAAAAATAACTGGGCGAGTTGATGGGTCCCTGGTGTCAACCGCTCGTTGTGCAATTCTCTCGTTTATTGACTACGCTGACAATGGCAAGGGACCCAGATGTCAGAAATCCACTAAGAGGAGCCATTTTTTATTGGCTTGAAATAAGGAGGCACTTGCTTGTGTACTGCCATGACCTTGGCGGGTCCCTGCTGTCATCCTCTCCACGTATAGTACCAGTTAGTCGTGCTTCAAAACTGATCGGCACGCCATTAAAAAAATAAAGGTCGATAACTAATGCGGCACCTCGGGCCAACGCGGCTAGATCGCATTTTGCACGAGAAATTACACACCATGTTTCGTTGACGTGTGCTCCCGTTCCAACATATTAGTGAGACGACGGCGAGTAGTAGGAGTATTTCAGAACGGACGTGTAGGCCAGGGCGCCTCTTCATGAACTGTGGCAAACTCGCAACCGTTCATCGACTCTTCGCCTTTCCCTCTCGATTTGGAACTGCTGTCGCATGCTCTTCCTCTCCCTCCTCCATTTTCCTTCAGCCCTTCACCCTTTCTTCTGCCATTGTTCGATCGTCTTCTCCATGGAGGGAACAGGCCGGAAACGACCCCGTTATTCTTGCCCCGATCTGAAAGATGACGTGGTGGAGGAACTCATTGATCGGTGCGATGTCATCTCCTCGGCTAGCATGGCAGGTTCGTTCAAGCCCATTCTCGACTCAACTAATATCATCATTACAAAGAAGCCAAGAGTCAAGGAGCGGCTCGATCTCCCCTATCTTCTTCACCGTGACCCTGATGACTGGCGCCGGCACAATGGAGGCCTCGCCCTGTGCAAGTTGATGCCGCTTAATAATGATACGTATGATGTTAAGATGCCATCGCTTGAGGGCAAGGCTTGGGCGGGCGCAAATGGAGATTGGGTTGTTTACATTGGGTCCAACTGCGAGTGGGAACTTGTGAATGTGTACACTTGTCACCGGGTTCCACTTCCAGAAATCTCAGCACACTGCCCAGAGGTTGAGCACACCGGTAATGTACGCGCGTTCAAATACGATCATGGTGACTGTCTTCTACGGAAGATAGCAATTTGCCGAGTTCCCAACCGCTCTTGGAATTACAACAACTATCAAGTTGTTGCTATCTTCGACAAGCTTGTTGCCATCCCTTATTGGTTTGACTCGATGGATATTTCTCAAAAATCAGTTTCTTTACACGGATGAGTACTGTGATGCAATTCAATACGAGGGCCTTGTGTTTGGTGCCACCACTCGTGGCACTGTTTTTGCATGGCATCCTAGTAGTTTCGGTACGTTTGTCTTCCACCATAATTATAATTGTTTCATCCACATGCATGCGGATTAGCAAGTTTCCCTTTACTAATTAACCTTCTTCTTATGTTTCCAAGGTCCTGTGAACATCCCACAACCTATACTTGAAAAATTTAATAACCAAGGGGGAGATGCCGATGGTGATGATCACGAGCAGCGCCCATATACTCTGTGGTGCCTGGCAACTAATTCCGATGGATCACCTCTTCTTGTGTGTATACAGCCCACTGATGATGTTACTGCTAAGGAAACAGGTGTCTCCCATGGTCGCACTCTCCGGACCTATTCCAACACCCGTTGCATGGTATTCGGGATGGATACTAGTGTGCTAGCGCCAACTCCCTCTCCCTGGCACAGAATTGATAGTCTTGGAGAAAACTCGCTCTTCCTTGGACAAAACTATCCGATGATGGTGAAAGCCAATCCAACTGTTGTTGACACATTTATGAGAAGCAACTGTGTCTATACCTCGGACATTTGGGTGGTTCCCTACCCTGGTACTGATATAGTAGGCCGCTTCAGCCTAGATGATCAGTCCTGCGTTGGTCTCCAGATCGACAACGGATTGCCCGTCCCAGAGAATCACTTGTGGTTCAAAGCAAGCGTTTCCAACGCCGCGGAATGGTTGAGTTGAAGCTCATTTCATGGCTTGTTATTTGTTGTGTGGTGAAAACTTTAGTATTTATAATGTATCCTCGTTGTCGATGTGGGTTGATGACTTGTTGTATGTAATAAAATGATATGCCTGTGATAAACTTACTAAATTTATGAATGGCTTTCGAGTCGCTTCTCTGAGTGTGTGGTGCGATGAGGCAAAAATATATTTTCCGAATACATAATTGTACGTGCATTGCAACAGGTTATTGGATGAGGCCAATCAACAATAGTAGTACACTATGTGTACTAGCTTCACATGCTTCGCGCGTCGGGCGGGTGTTTTTGCTGTAGCCATATGTTAATGTGTTTGCTGTACGTAACCAGCACCTCGAATCCTCGATACTAGTACTACATAGTAGGAGTAAGTAGTAGGAGTAGTAGGGTGGCATGGGCCAGAACAAGCATTCACGTCCAGGAGTACAGCACACGCCACCACCACGACATCCATCTGACACCATATTATTTCTTGGAGTTCGTGCTAGAGCAATCTCTTCAACCTTGTCATTTCTCTAACTTCAGCCATCGCGCGGTGGGCGAGGTGGGGGTTTGCCGATAGTCAGTTTCCTTAACCGCGGTCCCACTTGTAAGGCCAACTCCAACGCACGACCCCAAACAGACCTCCCTTTTGCACGAACTCCAACAATAATTTTGACTAGAAAAGCAAGACCAAAGAAAACAAGAACCACATGAATACATTTTACTACTCCTGTAAGTGGGATTAGTGCCTTCTCGATGCATTCATTGTTGATCTGCGGAGGCTCGATCTTGCGTCTGTGCTAGCTAAAAGTGATAGAACATCTAATAAATTGCGCTCTATCAATATATGGATGTACTCTTCTTCCCAATACAAAAACTTGCATCCATTCTACTCCCTCCATTTCACAATACATGCCTTCTATTTTTCAAAATATATATGTATCTAGACATGTCTTAGAATATAGGTACATCCATTTTTGGACAAATGGAAGTCAAGTATTTTGGAACGGAGGGAGTACACAATAAAATTTTTAAGTTAGCACAACTAGTCTACTCCGAGAGCAGAACCGAAGATTGGTCGGGTTCTTCCTCCTTTTGCCAACACGTAGGACATCTAGCATCCAGGTCGTGTCACGAAAGAAAATAGAGTGGTAGTTGAAGCCACAAGATGTGCATCTTGGGTCAAACTGTAAATAGAATCTTACTACTCTTGAGTAACTCCAAAAGCGGCCACCGAAGATCTTTATTGGATTTGTTTTTCATCACCAGCACGTCGAGGTGAAAGATGTGCAGGTTCAGTGGGTCCTCTTGCGTTTTCACTCACATGTGGGGCCGCATGTGAGAAAACAGATGATGGGCTCCGCACGTCCGCTATCTGGCTGAGAAGAGAGATAGAGGAGGGCTGAGCACGGACTGCAGGAAATTTTTTCTACGTACCTCGATATAGGCTTGATATAGTAGGGTGGCATGGGCCATAACTAGCATTCACGTCTAGCAGTACGGCATACGCCACCCACACGAGTCCCATCCGACATCAATTTTCTTGGAGTCCGTGCCACAACCATCTCTTCTCCCACCTGTTTTCTCAGCCATCGCGCAGTGGGCGGGGTGGGGGTTTGCCGATAGTCGGTTTGCTCAACTGCGGTCCCACTTGTAAGTGAAAATGCAACACCGCACGCATTCCCGCTTGAGTGGCGTGCCGGACCAACCGTGTGGGGCTGCGACGCGAACACGGCAGGCTTTTCCTTTTGAACTCGTAACTTGTAAAATTTGGTTCTACTCCATGGCGCGAATGATAGATAGAAAATAACGATTTTTCCTAGAGTAATGAGAAGTTTGGTTCTGGCGCCGTTCATGCATGGAGTACGTATGAAAATTATGTAAGTTGATGCGAAAGGTAAGATAATTACTGTAGTATCATATACTACTACATGGATTTGACGAAAAAATTAAAATACATACGGATCCATCAACGTTCAACGACATCCTCACGCCCTAGTGCGCCGGGTCACCAACCGACGTGTGAGGAGCAGCGGCATTGGCGGTGAGCTCAACGTGCTTCTGAACAGTGCCGTCCAAGGTTGCCCTGCGCTCCAAGAAGGCCAGCGTCCTATCATCCTCCTCTTGCATGTAGTAGTCCTTGTGGACGATTTGCGCGTAGACGTGGGTGATTATGTCGATGGTGTCTTGTTGCGCCAGGCGCTGCGCGGCGAGCGCGACCTCGAGGTGGAGATTCTCCGGTGCGACAGCGGGCAGTCGCAGGGCCACCAGTGCGTCGAAGAGGTTGTTACCATAGTGGTCGTTGAGGGTGGCGGGCATCGCAGAGCCTAGGCGCGTCGGCTGGAGGCTTACGTCAAAGTCGTCCGCAAGCTTCTTGACGACGGTGAACTTGTCGAGGAAACCAATGAGGACCTCGTCGAACAAGCAGATGAAGTTGTCGTCCAAGCAGCCCCTCGCCCTGGCGGCCTCAAGCAATACTACTTGGAGACGTTCCTCGGTGCCGGGCCGCAGGCCGGCCTCATGGACCATCTGGCACAGCCGGCTGATGCTCGCGCTCATCGCCTCCATTGGTATATCGTAGCTTCTAGTCAACTGATCTTGCGATTCGAGTGATCACTCAGCCCTTGGTTAGTGTGTGTAGGTGCGTAGGATTTTGTACTACTCCTCGGCCCTCTACTGCACCTGTCTTTGGCTGTATGATAGGTGGGCCAGCCACCCCCTGGGACCACGTATCATTCACCCAAAGGCAGTTGTCGTAAGTCCATCAAGCTGCGTCCCCCTCCGTGCCGGTGCAGTATAGTCATCTCACCGAACCTCTAGTTGGGGCCAAACGAGAGAAGTTTCATGTTTACTGGTTTTTTGGTCCCCTTTGCATTTTGCACCAAGTTTTGACCTTTGATTTAACTAATAAAATGTTAATACATGTAAACAAAAATGTTGTGTAAGTCACCTTACGAAAACCAAATAATCCCAAAATACTTAGGCACGGTGCATTAACTCCCTCCTTGTTTCTTATTTCGTGACATATCAACCAATGAGAGATGTGGGCCGTGCATGCTTTCAATGACTTGAGACTACCAAACATGACATGCAGTGTTTATTTTATTGCATGTGATCCTATTAGTACTCTAGTTAGGAGTAGCAAAAAAACATTAAGTTCCCTCGCCGATAGGAATAAAACACCATGTATTTATTTACAGAGGGAGTAGTACATTTTTGGTGACATCCATTACTAGATATTGCTAGTCAAATACTAAAATCCAGATGGACGTGGTAGTACTCCTAAATCCAGACGATGGTGCTACTAGTACTAGTAGTAGTACTACCAATGTAGAAGTAGTAGTAGGAGTACTAGCATTGTACTATCCGTTGGTCAAATTATTACGTGCTGCTCCTCACAGTGAAGTGACAAGACCCTGCGCCGAGATGACACTTGAGTATAGGCACCGTGTTCGGCATACCATAGTCAGCCTCACCGTCTGCAGTCACCATCATCATGGCTGTAGAGCTAGCCTGCTTACAACTAGCCCTGTTCGACATAATTTCCCGTGCGTAGATGCCCGTGCATTGCACGGAACACCAAGATTGGGGGTAGACGGCTCTGGCAGCGGCCATCGCGCCAGATTTTTCCACAACCTTCTACTCCTAGATGTGGTGGGGAGGAGATGAGGCTGATTGTGAGAGACAAGGAGTTGTTTGTAAATAGGGAACAAGTGCGGGCATCTTTTTGCAAAAATGGAGAAGCTTGGTTTGTATTCGTCAGATCTAGATCCGACGGCTATCGGTGAAAGATGGGAGGCACAACATTATTGCCAACTCAGGACCTGTTTGATTCGCAGGATTTTGAAAATGCAGGAATAGGACACGGCAATATTACAAGTTTCAAACTGATATTACAAATGTTAGGAGTAATGCTGCACCTACGAAGAGGGAATTACTAGGAAGTTTACATAAGAACTTTCGTTACTTTAGGTGGATGCAGCATTATCGTACAAACTAAAATCAACCGCCCTGACAAGTCACTAATGGGTAAATAAGTTTTCGAGTCTCTGGCCACTTGATGTTTCAAAAACAAATTCAGCTTCTGCGGAGAAATGAGCTCCACCGTGTACCTACGCGGGTGTGGCTGGGCACGAAGCATGAGTACGTGCACGGTGCACCTATTCTCTTCTTGTATACGTACATCACCTACGTGGGGTTGTGTGAGAGAGATACAAACCTAGAGAGATATAGTGTGTGTGTTCTTGATAGTTTTTTTGTGGGGCGGTCAATCAAAATTTTTAACATATGCAATGTGTTTGAAATAGAGTCCTGGATATAACATATATATAGAGGGGTCGATCCACGAGAAGAGAGTGGAGGTATCATCAGCTTGAGGTGTCCATAGAATCAAAGAGAGGGATGATGTGTGTGTGTGTGCGCGCGCGTGATCGATAAAGAGTGCCATCGAATTTGTGTGTGCCCACGTCAAAGATATAGAGTGGCTAGCCTACTGGAACGTGAGATGGGACATGTGCAGTTTGTCGCTGTGGCATGGATACCTACCTGCAGCGCTCGACTATCGGTGTGTGGTGGGGAAAGAGGGAGGACCAATTAACTATAGAGGTACAATGGCTGGTATATGTGTGGAGGAGGAGAGACGCCTACCTCATGTATTAAGAAGATTGATCTGCCTCATGTATTAAGGGAGATCGATCGGCATCCATGCATATGTGCAGGAGATGAATAAGGTTGGGAGAGAGACAGAGCTAGAGTGTTGGAGGGGGTGGTAGTGGAGTTGCTTCTAACAAATGGTGAGATAGGCTTGCTAGACAAACGGAGGGCACGCCCGCAATATCAATAAGAGAGGAGATGGCTGCTTGTTGTCTGTGCACGTGCGTGTGAGAGACGGGTTAGGAGGCATGCACGAATGATGAGGGGGGACGATGTGGCTGTGGTAAGCAGACGTAACTACATAGGAAGATCAATCGCCCTTTGTAAGAGAAAGGAGAGACATAACTTGCGAGGTACGTCAATCGATGGGGGGGGTAGTTAAAGTCGATCTAGGTATATGTTGGGAGATCGATCGGTATACATGCATGTGTGTTAGAAGCAAATGAGACACGAGGAGAAGGATCGAGAGAGGGACGCATGTAGGAGGTGGTACAAGAGTCATACTATATCGAGGGGGAGGAGTGTGCGAGTACGAGAATGATGAAAATAGTGGTGGGAGTGAGGCATGGACGGTGACAAGAGAAGAGGGGAAGCTTGTGTTTGTGCTAAGCCAGCCTGGCTAGGGAGGCATGTTGATTGATGTGTGCCGTAAAGAAGGAGCTGGGGGGCCTACACACACCGTGGGTGAACGACCTAAAGTGAAAAGACGAATTTATCCGATGGAGCTAGAGAATGCTGAGGGAGGGTGAGAGGGATGCGGGCGTGTGCATGCACAAGAGAAAGTTAGCGCTAGCTACAAAGATAAGAGGGTTGTGTGGGTGTAAAAGACGAATATATATCATATATACTTCATTATAAAAAGCGAATTTGGATATTTGAAGAATTTATCATAGTGTTTCAAACCGACGGGTGTGTGAATATATATAACGGTGATACACATGGTGTGGTTATGAACATGGTATACTACATTTAATATATTTTATCCCTGCTCTTATAAAAAATGGAGTTGTTGATGATGGTGTGCCTGTCATCCTGCATTATAGGCCGTCTGATTTATATCTCGCGGATAGCAGGGAAACTATGATGGTTGAAGTTGGTAACAATCATGATTGTAGATTCTTATTGAAATAGAGAAACAAATTCAAATTTAGTTCGAATTGCAGCGGTAGTATAGACATTTGGAATGCACTAAAATGTTGGTATGAGTAGGTTACATGCATTATACAGCAAGCGAAAAAATTTAATCTGACATAACATGGATTCATACTCCCTCCTCCATCTATATAGGGCGTAATAAGATTTTTAAGACCGCCTTTGACTATTGACAAGATTAATAGTACATGACATGCACAATGTGAAAATTATATCATTGAAAGAATCTTTCACAGACGAATTTAATGGTGTGCTTTGTGTAAGTTTCATGTCATATATCATTGCTCTAATATTTGGTCAAAGTTAGCATCGAAAAACGCATTAGTCCCTATATAGATGGAAGGAGGGAGTAGCTTTGAATAGCATTTATATAGTAAAACGGGGCAAGACTCTCTCTTTGTGTGGTGTGAATAGATTCATTTTTTTCATTTTCTTTTTGGTTGAGGGAAGTGCGAATTGATTTGGTACGTACAAGTACAATATTACTACACGTTAGGCTTTTCCCTAAAATTCAACCCGCATCTTGTTATATCCTGAAAATTCAGATATCTTTCTCCCAAAACTGGCGCCTTCACAACCCGTGCCTTGCTATCCCGAAATTACAATGCGCGCGAAAACTCCCTCCAGCTGCCAAATCCCGACACACGAAATCCCCCTTCTAACCCTGAGCCGAAAGGGCCGCTAGCTCAAATCGATGGGGGGTACTTTTGTAACACACCCTACATTTTGGACAACGCATTCCTAAGTCATGCTTCACCCCCTCCCATCGCCCCCTTTTTGCCATTCGAAATCCCAGGCCGCCATAACCTCTCCGCTCCAGCCGCAAAACCCCACCCTCCTCCGTCCGCCACGTCACCGCTGCCCAACCGGAGCCTCTTCCCCGACGACGTCGTCCATCGCAACAGCTCTACGTCCCTCGTCCACCTCCCCAGATGAGGATCCGTCGTCCATCTCGCCGTCCCGCCAGTTCAGCCGCCCCGTCCTCCACCTCCAAGGAGCTGCTCCAACGATCGCCTCGCCTATCGCGGCTGCTCCATCCCCACAGCGCCGCCTTAACATGCTCCACTGGAACCGCAGCATCCTCACCGACTCCTGGGACAAAGCCGAGGCCTACTCGGCGCCACCAAAGAGGTTGTACACTCATCGCATCGCACCTTCTCCTTAACTCGACCTCCCAGCGCCGACGGTGCTCCATCCCGCACCCCCATGGAGCGGCTACCTTGAAGTCGGCGCCGCGGGCGACATCTCCACGGTGGCTCTCCCCCAGTGCGAGGCCCCGTCGGTGGCGGCGTCCATACCACCTGGATCTGCTGCTGCTGCTCCGGCTCTCGCTCGCTCGCCCAACTGCTGCTGCTACTCTCCCCCTCCCTCGTGCTGCTGCTCTACTCCGATTAAGCCACACTTCAGTCGACTGAATCGACTTTTGGGTCAGTCGATTTTCAGGGGTTGGGGGGCTCGCCGGAGTTAAGGAAGAACCACCCGCAGTGGGGACGGGGGCTCGCCGGGGAGGTACCCCACTATCTATCTTAGGGTTCAGGGTGGGGCGGGGGGCCTAGAGGGCTGGCCGGGGCGGTGGTGGCGAGTTGTTTCGAAGCGGCGAGGCGGCGTTAGGGCCGGCGGTTCGGCCGGTGGTGGCTGGCGGCTCAGGGGGGTGCAGGTTGAAGATGAACTGCAGGCCCTCCCTAAACTACATGTCAAGTGCCTCGCTGCTACCATTGCGTTCAGTTTCGACACTAGCATTCAGATTCAACAGTATATTTCAGTTTCGACAGTTAAGTTCAGAGTCAACAGTTTTTACCTCATCTGTTCTAGTCAGGTGGTTTTTGGTGACGTTAATTTTGCATCCATTTTACATCATCTATTGGAGATGCTATTAGAATCCCACTTGAGATTGATGATGTCTGTCTTATGTTGCTTCAGCCTTGACGTCTTCCGGCTCACCGGAGCTGCTCCAACGACAGAACAATCCATCACAACAGAGTAGTGCCCTGGACACCGTCTATAGATTCCTTAGATCTTCCTCCATACCTCCGACAGCCACCTCTGCCTCAACTACTTCAGCGACCAACCCAATGATGTTGAGGTCGACACGGCTACGGCAAAGAGGTTGTACACTTGTTGCATCACTTATTACTATACATTCACGTCGATCCATTAGGGCTATTTTGGTTCAACGGAAAAACATCGATCCACTGGTTGTTACCATCACTCTAAATTTCTGCATGTTCTCTTTACATAATCTCACCATATTTTTTTCGTATGCATGTCAGTATTGTACACAGTCATGCTGAGCATGTAGAGAATAAGAGAAGAGTTTTGCGCGGCAATACAATGTCATGCAGACATCGCTCCATGGTGGGTTCAATGGCAAACCCTCCCCACCCCTCTCCAGATTGTAATCCAGAGGAAGATATCTGTTCTGAGGTAGATTCGGATGCCGCTGACCACTCCTATTTACCCCCAAGGAGTTTGCTCTACCTTGGCATGATGATGTTAGTCATATCATGCATATGTTGCCTTGCAGTGCCTACTTTTGACATCATATATGTCATCTTCTTAGTTTAGACATGTTCTGTAATGCCACCTGTTTAGTTTCTATATCATATATGGGAATTATGCAGTCTCATGTCTTTTAGCCAGCCATAATATATGTGAAATGTGCAATGCCATCCTGTTTAACAAGGCATCATATATTTAAATGATATCTTGCCCATCCTTTTCTTCATTACATTTCCATTTGTCGACAATATTTGTACATTAAACTACTCTTCCTGTGAATCAGCCATTTGGGTGGGAGATGGAAAAATCTGGAGTGAAAACAAGGCCTTCAGAGCAGACAGTGCTACCTGTCGAAGCAGATCTCTTGTTGGGTCCCGATAGCTCCTCAGAGATGGATTCAGAGACAGATGACCAGTCCTATTCCCCCACGGAGGTGTATGCTCTAACTTGGCACGGTTATACTGCTTATATCATGCATACGGTGTCTTGCATTGCATAGTTTAGACATCATGTACACAATATTCAACACCATGTTCTTAGTTCAGACATCATATCGAATGCCCTCTGTTTAGCATATAAATCACATATGTGAATTAAATGATGCGATCCTGATTACTTAGATAACATGTAGGTGAATTATGTCATGCGATCCTGTTTAGTTATTCATCATATCTTTGAATTATGTTATGCTATGCTATCCAGTTTAGATAGACATCATATATGTGAAATTATGTCATGCTATCCGTTTTAGTTAAAAAATATACATGTCAACTATTTCATGCCCTCTTTTTTCCACACCATCTATTGCATCTGTCTCTCATACAATGTCTGTACATTCAACTATGTTTCCTATTTATCAGCCATTTGAATTGGAGCGGGTGATGCCAACACTACTACATAAACAGCTATAGCCAATATGGACACTAATGGCGCACTGTACATGTGGTGCACCATTACTAAATACTAATGGCGCACCATGTGTTGGTCCCATTAGTGTGCAAATACTAATGGCGCACCACATCCACGGTGCGCCATTAGTAAAAAAATTATTTTTTTCAAAACTACTAATGGCGCACCACTCCCACGGTGCGCCATTAGTAATTATGTTTCAAAAAAAATTCAATTTTTTTATTTTTATTTTATAAACTACTAATGGCGCACAGTGGGAGTGGTGCGCCATTACTAGTTCAACTAGTAATGGCGGACCACTCCCACGGTGCGCCATTAGTAATTTGGCCCAAACATTCCCCCGAATGCACACCCAAGTGGACCGCCTTTTCAATTTCAAAAAAATAAAAAAATGATAGAAATGTCAAAAAAAAAACAAAATAAGATTCCCATGTGATATGTGGTCTAGTTGTTAGCAAAATTTACAAACATGAATTTTCGACTTTTTTGCAAAATGTCTCGAGAATTTGTAAAAATGGGCATAACTTTTGCATACGAACTCGTATGAAAAAGTTTTTTATATGAAAAATCATCTACTCGAAAAGTTACATCCGAATATAAAGGGGGAACCCCGTTAGACATTTTCAATATCCTCAAAAACCTAATAGAAAAAAGATACGGGGCTTTTAAGATCTGGAGAGGCAAAAAAATTCAAAAAAATTCAAACTTACTAATGGCGCACCTGCCCATGGTGCGCCATTACTATCTTCCCGCCTTCAAAATTCAAAATAAATCAAAAAAATAAATAAAAAGTTACTAATGGCGCACCTGCCCATGGTGCGGCGTTAGTATCTTCCCGCCTTCAAAATTCAAAAAAATTAAAAAATAGTAATGGCGCACCTGCCCACGGTGCGCCTTTACTATGCCGTATATATGGCCGGGCGTGTCCTCTCCTCCTTACCTCTTCATTCTTCTCCTCCACTCCACCTCTCCTCCACTCCATCTCCTCCTCTCCTCCACTCCATTTTCCCTTCTCTCCTCCACCATACTACCCTCCTCCTCTCCAGCGACCTCCTCCTCCTCTCCGGCGACCTCCTCCTCCTCTCCGGCGACCTCCTCCTCCCTCCTCTCCTCCCCTCCCCTCCCCTCACAGTTTCCCCTCCCTCCTCTCCGGTGAGCTCATCCTCCCTCCTCTCCGGTGAGCTCCTCCTCCCTCATCTCCGGTGAGCTCCTCCTCCCTCCTCTCCGGTGAGCTCCTCCTCCCTCCTCTCCTCCCATCCCCTCATGGTTTCTCCTTCCTCCTCTCTGATGCTCCGGTGAACTCCTCTCCGGCAACCTCCTCCTCCTCTCCGGCGATGTAGGCGAGCGCCTCTCCGGTCACCTCCTCCTCCTCCTCTTCAGCGAACTCCTCTCCGGCAAAAGAACGCGGCTAAAGAACATACAAGATCCAAAAACGGGAACAAAATTTGAAATAATATCGTGCAAAAAAGAGCAAAAAATGGGCAAAAAAATCGCGATCCAGATCCAAATTCAAAATTCAAAAATAGCAATGGCGCACGGTGGGGGTTAGACGGTGCGCCACTACTATTTTCCCGCCTTCAAAATTCAAAAATACTAATGGCGCACCATGGTCTATACTAATGGCGCACCAGTGGCCTATACTAATGGCGCACGACTGGCGCGCCATTAGTAAAAAATACTAGTGGCGTGGTACTAGTGGTACACCAGTAGTGCGCCATTAGTAGGCAAAACTGGTGCGCCACTAGTAGGACTTTTCCTAGTAGTGCAGTATCTAGCGGACTAAAAACACGGCCTTCAAATAAAACAGTGCTACCTCTTGGTGGAGATAGCACCATGGTTGTACATGCACAAGAACCAGCCCTACCACACATAACCCAAACCCTCGCAGATTGTACCCCTACTACGATGGACAGAGAACCAGCTTCACTCAATCTAACCCGAACCCCAACCGATAGTAACCCAGTTCCTGTTGACACAGCACCATCTCCACCACAGAGCTCCCAAACAAGAGCAGTTAGTAAGGCAGCTCCAGTGCCCGAAGGGCCAGTACTATCACGGCGAACCCCAACTCCACCAGTTAGTATGCCTATTCCTGTGGAGGAAGCACAATCAGCTAGTCGTAGTTTAGCATCTATCACATTTGATGTTGTTAAATAGTATGTGCGTATCTTCCCATCTTGGAAATATTATACTGAAGATGAAGGAAAATGCCAGTTGCAGGTGTTTGTCCAGGAGTTATGTGTAAGTAACGTTATTCATGGCAATTACTTTGCTTCGTCCCATACATCCTACCTCCATGATGGTTATAATACAACCAATTTTCCCATTTTTCCCTATAGAGAAGGACCGATTTGGAAACTCAAGATGAGGTAACCTGTGCTAATACCTCTTCTATCTTCAAGAATGCCTGGTGGCAGTATCGGGATTACCTGAAGAAAACATACTTCACCGACAAAGAAACTCATCAAATTCCCTTACGTTCTCCTGAGATACATTTACTGGACGATGACTGGGAATGCCTTGTTCTGTACTGGTCCCAAACCAAGAATGTGGTAAGGTCTATGAGCTCATTTTCTATTTTTAAGTATTAAATTCTTGCGTCTTACTATACTCTGTTCATGTAGAACAAGTGCCTAAACCTGAAGAACAACTGTTCTAATTTAAGATTCCATTGCTACCATAGGACATAGATATATGTTTGTTTGATGCTTTTATTATGTACTAGTACTTGGCAATAGAAGACTTGGTAGTTTAATCCTGTCCACCTTACTGATGAACTGGTTCACCGAAATGAGTTTCATATACTAGTACATGCTAAACTTGTTATGTGTCTGCTTGTTTCTTCTTTTGGAATGCTGACAGAATATTGGGGAAGAGTGCCTTATTAAGCAACGGTAAAGGAAGTAATGCAGATAAGGTTCAGGATAGTGACACATCCTGTCTTGGTTTAGTGTTGGAGTTACTCGCCACTACCGCTTGCACAAGCTATTCAAACTCATTGTCTGAATCACTTCGGTTTCTTGAGTCTCAACTACAAGCTGAAAGACATCGATCAGCTGTGTTGCGACAAGAAGCGAAAGGACTGTGGAAGTCCCTGGAGCATTCAGATGCATACTTTCTGGTGCAACAGCAAGCGTTGGAGGATTTTAGCGCCAAACAGGACAAAGCTAATCAGCTTGATAAGCTTATTGCCAGCATGGTGGATACCCAGGATAATGTTTCTTGAGCTCTTCTGAAGTTGTTTCAGTTATGCTCTTGTTTTGCTGCCGCGTTTATTTGCATTGGTGGCCAATTTTGACGGCTAGTGTATATGATATGCTGCTTTGTTCCCTATATTTGCACTGGTGGCGAACTTTGATGCCCAGTGGATGTAATATGTGTAATAGCCGTGATAGCCTAGCGTTAGTTGCTTGCTTATTTATTTCCTTGTTGTCTTGTTTATTTGTTTGCTTGTAGTCATTGCAGTTCTTTTTCCGCGGTTAACTAGTGGCTGCAATAACCTATTTTTTAAAACTAGGCCACAATAAGCATGGGCTATTATTACTGTAGTGACACTGGGCCTCCTACGGGCCGTATAAACAGTGGGCCTTCTACGGACCGTAGAAATAATAGGCCTTCTACGGGCTGTAGAAACAATGGGCCTTCTACGGGCCATATCATCAATGGGACTTATACGGACCATATGATCAATTGGCCAAACATGGGCCAATAACAGGCCGCATTATGGCTGTAAATGGGCTAGAGTTGGAATCGTCTGTTCATGGGCCGACCGTAACGGGCCATCGTTAATAGGCCATATTTGATGACGCTATGAAAACGGCCCAATGTATTAACAGATCACAAACGGGCCGACTGTAACCACGGGCTGAATTTGGCCCACAAGCAGAAAATGACAGTAACGGGCCATAAGTAAACGAATGCTAGAAATGAGCCCCAGAATAAATGGGCTCTGAGAAGGCCGAAAGATAACATGGGCTGGAAACGGCCCAGCGGAATAACGGGCCGTTAATGGGTATAAAGTGATACACTGTTCATTACGGGCCAGTTTCACCACGGGCCGTAAATGGGTGTAAAGTGATACACTGTTCATTACGGGCCGGTTTCACCACGGGCCGTTAATAGGCCAAGAGTTACATAGGGCCTCATATGGGCCGAAAGACGTCATGGGAAATACATGGGCCAGAAGTGAAAATGGGCTGGAATCATATTGGATGGCCCAGATGACGCTACTGGGCCTAATTCGGATAGGGCATAACGGGCCTTGGGTTAGCGGGCTGTAAATGGTCTATATGCGAACAGGCCGTTAACAGGCTTTACATGGGCCAGCCTGGCACCTTTTGACCAAGTCAAACGGGCCGGCCTTTTCACAGGAATGGGCCTCTGTTGGGCCGTGCCATGTGTCGACGTATCATAGGCGCCTATCTGACCCACTGACAAGCTGACGCGTGTTTCATCCGGCCAATAAGAATTTTACATGTGGAAATTTCCCATTGGTCGGGGCTGTTAACGGGTTATCGGATCCAACACCCGACCCGGTAGCTTAACGATGTTCCGTTACGGTGGATGCCACGTGTCGGTCACCCTTGACGGAAGCACTTCTGTGACGCACGATTTATCGTCATGGAAGTGGACACTTCCGTGATGATAATTTTGGTAATGTCATGGAACACTTCTATGACAGCACAGGTATGACTATCTTGATTCTATCATAAATTTGTCATGGATGTACATGCATGACAAAAAACGCGACCTGCTGTGAAAAACACGTATCATCACGTAAGTGAATTTTTTTGTAGTGCATGTGCGTTGGTGCTAGCCACAAACTCCAAACTACCGCCAGCCTTACGTTTATTACTGCCTCCTTGGTTTGCCGGGTTATGCTGATGACCCTTGCCGTTCTTCTTCCCCTTCCCTATCTTTTCTTCTTCATACTCGGGATCCTTGGTACTATCAGAGTCGGCATACTTGACTAGAGCCGCTATCACTGGCCCATGTCATTACAATCGCGTGAGCCGCCCCAGCTTCTATTTTAGAGGCGTAAAATGGCAATTTTTCTCCAACATTAAGACTACAGAGTCGGCATCCATCTTATCAGATGAATGTATTATGGCTTTTACTCAGCGCACCCAATGGGTCGTGGACTCTCCTTCCTCTTGTTTACAGTTAGTTAAATCCACAATTAACATAGGCAACTTGCAAGTGTCTTTAAAATTATGAATAAACCGGGCTTTTAACTCTGCCCATGAGCCGATGGAATTGGGTGGCAGCCCCTTCAACCAAGTGCGAGCCGTTCCATCTAACATCATAGTGAAGTATTTGGCCATTGCAGCGTCGCTGACCTCCAAAAGCTCCATGGCCATCTCATAGCTTTCAATCCATGCCCTGGCTGTAAATCGGCCGTATAATTGGGCACCTTCCGAGGCCCCTTAAAATCCTTTGGCAAACGCTCATTACGCAGAGCCGGAACCAGGCAAGGGACACCTCCTGTCCTTGTGGCCACGCTTGCCTCAACAGAGGTCACGGCGCCGGGTCATACCCGCCGTGACCTCTGTTGTGGCAGACCCTATCCTGGTTAACCAAGTTAAAGCCGCCCGCTCAGCCTCTTGGCAGACCCTATCCTGGTCAACAAAGTTAAGGGCTCCATCCCGCACCGGGTCATACCCGCGCGGTTGGTCACGGCGCCGGGCGTTGCTTGAAACGGGCGCCGAATCCATGTGCCTGCTATAACTTGTGCTCCGGCTTGGGCGAGGGGTCGAATGAATTCTGTCTCGACTATAAGAATAAGCCTCCTGCTGTGCCAGAGCCGTCTAAAGTTCTCTGACCCTTCGGGTCTCAATCGTCGTTGGAGAGTCACCCTTTGCTGGGAGAGTCGCCAATCATGCCGCCACTACAAGAAATATGTCAACTTATGGCCTTCTCTTAGTGACCCCAGCTGAATTGGTCATAAATTCACGGCCATTTCGCTTGGAAGGACTCAAACCCTGAAATTGCTTACACCAAATGGTCACAAAGCAGACAAGAGGCGCTAATGACCTTATTTCTACCTGATTACGACCAATATAAATGGTCATGAGATTGTGAACATGGATGCATTGGTACTTATTGCTCTGACTAGGCACCACCTCATCAGTTTTGCCTATGTGTCATGTCCATGTGTCAATTTTTGCACTAGGTTGTGAAGCAACCTATATTTCTGTCATTCCCAAAATTCCCAAAAAAATTGGGCATTCTTTACTATCCAAATCATTGCCTTATGACAATATTCAACTCCATTTGCCTGGTAAATCTACCTTGGCAAATTTCACAAGTTTTTGTTCAACTCGAACTATTGTGACGGAAATACTAGCTAGGCATATCCTAATGAGCTTAATTTTTGCTACATCTTCTATATTCCCAAATCATTGATCTCCACAAAATTTGAGCCCCATCTAACAATACATGTGAGTGTGGCTTCAACATTCATATTTCTGTCGAATGTGGTATGTTGCAAAGCAAGTGACACCTAGGCTCCTCCATTTGAGCTGCAGATTTTCCAAGATAGTTTCCTTAGTAGATAATCATCCTCGGCCAAAACTAAGGCCCATTGGCCATGTGCATTTCCTGTACCACTAATCAAACACTTGGGTGCTAATTCATGTTTAAGCATTGTTCGGTCTCCTTGTGAGATTCTTCTGTTGTTATTTTCTTCCAAGCATCTACTTGGGGAGTGCCAAACCTACTAGACATGCCTAGGCTTCCCAGAACGCATGGCAATGCCACGGTCACGCGGTGACCATGCGGCGGACATGCGAGTCTACACGCTTTGGAGTTGGGGCCCTGGGCCACCGTCCAAATCTCAACGTATCACCACCAAACCATGAATTTATGCTTAAATAGATACTTATGTACCTAGAAATGATTTTTGGAAAAAAATAAAGAGCAAACTATAAGGCAGTTGCAGTTCAAATTTGACCCGCTTCCTACTGAATCGGCGAAAATTTGTCTTTTTCACCAGAGATGGATCAAAGCTTTTGACACCCAACCATTTTGTTAATTGTTCATTAAATATGGCCTAGTATTTTAGAAAATTGATTTGGTCCAATTTTGCAACAAATATATGGTAGGTCCTTCACAAAAAAAACTCATTTCGGGCACTCGGAAAATGGAAAATGAATTTTTCCGTGCAAAGAAAATGAAAACTCTCTTAGGCAACATTATTTGGAATTCCAAGATGCACCCTTTTGCGCAATATGAGATCATTTGAACAAACTATGCCATGAATCTAGCCATAAGATTGATCATTTAGCTTGAAAGCCACGAATCTTCACGCATGATAGCTCATTTCTGAGAACACTTTTTTAAAATAATTGCCTTATTACAAGTTTATTATTTTTCCTAGAAACTTGGTCACATATGATGACATAATGCAAAGGTTTTCCAATTTTTTTATTTTTTTTAATTTTTTATGCCCGTTTCAAAATGCGGTCAAAACGGCGGGAATGACCGTTCCTAGCTAGTGGTTGAATCTTGGAATTTTTTTGGTGTTTCTCTAATTAAATAGATACTTTTCTACCTAGAAAAGATTTTTGGAAAAAATAGATAGCAAACTATGAGGTAGCCGCAATTCAAATTTGACCCGCTTCCAGCTGAAACGGCGGAAATTTGTCTTTTTCACCAGAGGTGGAACAAAACTTTTTACACCCAACCATTTGGTCAATTATGCATTATGGCATAGTATTTTATAAAAATGATTTGGTCCAATTTTGCAACAATTATTTGGTAGGTTCTTCATAAAAAAACCTCATTTGGGGCACTCAAAAAATGGAAAATGGTTTTTTCGTCCAAAGAAAATGAAAGTTTCCTTAGGCAACATTGTTTGTGTAACATCCCAAAATTCTAAATTTTGGAATGTTATAATAAATAGATAGATTTGACTGATTGTTTGATTGATTGTCTGAAACTGAGTGAATTCGAAACTTTTTGAAAGTTAAATGAGTGGGAATAAAAGAACTTTCCCAAACTTTCATATTTGCTTTCTGATCTCCATGAATTCAAATTCTTTTCAAATACAAAACCCTTGAGCGAAGATGATATGACTTCTTCCATTTAAATTAAATGAAAGGGTATTTGAAAATAATTGGATTTCATTTGGAAATATTTCAATTCATAAACTTCATGCAGCTCAATGATTTTCATGAGAGAAGATAAAAGGACTTCTCCAAATTATATTAAATATGAGTTGGGAGTTTCAAAGAATTAAATTCAGAGTTCTTTTGAATTTATTTTCAATTTGGAGTTATTTGAGTTTTATTCAAATTATTTTTCTCCAAAAATAAAATATATGGAAATTAGGGTAACATGATTCCCTACAACAGAAAATTGGAGAGAAATAAATTTGAAATCATATTGGTATTTTTTTTAAAATTGATTTTTGTTGTATTTTAGTAGACCGGTAGCACTCTTTGAATTATTAGAATTTGTGTGTATTTTATTTAATGCTAGAAAAATGTTCATCTTGTAGAAAAATCTTTTTTCTGAAAATTTTGATATATAATATGCCTATATAAAGTTTTATTTTATTTTCATTTTTCAGTTTATCACATTCTGTAAAAAAAACTACACTGCGCGGCCGGCCGAAGGCCTTTAGGCCCATCGTGTCTTTTCTTCTTTGTTTCGTATATTTTCGTCTGCGTTTAGTCCCACATTGTCTAGCCTTTGACCCCTAAGCCTCTTTTCCACCAATAAATATAGACCCATAGAGCCTCCAAAAATCATCCGATTCGGGTTAAATCAATATTTTGGTTTGACTAGATTCATTTAAGAAAAATATATTTCTCCTCTCCGGCGCGACTTCTGGAAATTATCTCTTCTCTCCAAAGTCGTCTTTTCTCTGCCTTATAAAGGTATCTTTCTTTGTTTTTTTTCTTATACCTCTGTAGTTTATTATTTTTAGACTAATATGATAAAATAATTAGATTATCAATTAGTCTACGTATTTATACATTAGACCCTAGCCCGTAGCTATTTTTTCCGGTAAAACAGCTTGGCCCTGATTTTTCAAATAGCCATAACTTTTTACTCGTTTGCCCAAATCCAACGAAACCAACGCCCACTTCTTCCTTATGATCTCCTCTATCCAGTAATCCAACTCAAAGATGTTTTTAAAAAATTTAAAATTTGAATTATATCAGATTTGAATTCAAACTTCATTTGATCATAACTTGAGTTTCGTAGCTCCGTTTGAGTTGATTCTTTTTGCAAATCGAAGCTCTTGACCTAAATTTTATGATAAGGCCAAATTCACATAATTTTGGTACTGTTAGAAATTGTTTTATGTTGCAAGAGCTATTTGCTTGGTTTTGATGTTTTCCGAATCGACTTCTTCGATCTTTCTGGTCTTTTGAGTGATTGCTTATGTGTGGGTACTATTGCTTGCTTACGATAGATTGACCGGAGTGTGACGAGTAGAACTATCAAGATTTTTGAGTGCGAATCATCTTCATCAACATTGCAGGCAAGTTCACACTTTGATCATACCTTTTCTACTACCCAGTTTTATTGCATTAGATCAATCCTCAAACATTGCATGATTAGGATCTAATTAAATTGTGGGATGGGAAGTAGATGAGGTAGTACCTATTACCTGTATTATTATGAAACCTTTGGGAGTTACTTCTACGTTTGCTTATTATGCCATGCTATGGTAGTAGACGTGGATTGGGTGAGTGATATCCATGACAGATGTGAGTTTGTTAATTTTAATGGTTTACTTAAGGTGGCAACTTAAAAACACATCTGGGTGGATTGAGGCACCTGGTTTCTATCAGGACTGCCTGTTTCTTTTTGGACCGCCACCCAGGCTCAAAGGGATCATAAGATTATTCATACTAGAAACTTCCGTGTGCAGCCACAAGCCATTATGGGCTCTGGCATAGTTGATTATGTCATGCGAACTCTTACAGGGTAGACTAGCAGATGTAGGGGAAAGTAGGTGTACCGGTCTACCAACGTAAGGTGCTAGCGCTTCTGATAGACTATGTCTCGGTCATCCGTTTCTCAAACACCATGTAGTGCGAGAATCCAAACAGAGGCGATCGAGTCTTGTGGGGAAAAGTGCGCAAACCTCTGCAGAGTGTATAAACTAATCATGATTAGCCGTGTCCCCGGTTATGGACATCTTGAGTATCTAGTTCTTGTATTATCCTGTTGATCTCATCACGTTACTTTAAATGAATATTGTTGGGTTTTAATGATGTTACTTAATTGGGATTGAGAATGCTGTCAACCATTCTCAATGTTCAACCACCACCATGATAGTTAAATAAAATTTATTCCTTTGTAGTAGGGAAAAATTGGCTTTTCGCAAAAACCATGTAACCATAGAGCTTTTCCACCAGCCAAATATGCATGTAGTGATAGCCTTTATTCAACATTCTCTATGGTGTGAATTTGCCAGTACATTCAATGTACTGACCCGTTTTCGGGCTGCAACGTCTCATGTTGCAGGTTTCTTACGACGAGTAAGTGATACGTGAGGGTTATGATTTCCACACTCAACTTTGCCGTTGGTGTTGATGGGAATCCACAACCTTGTTGCTTCTGCTATATGGATTGAGGTAATAGTATTTACGTTATTTTATACATGTGATTTACCTCTGTTATAAATTCTTCGAGTACTGTGTGTGTCAGCATACCGATCCAGGGATGACACTTATGCATAGAGACTTGATCCATTCGGGTCAGGTCGCTACAAGATGGTATCAGAGCACATGTTGACTGTAGGACGTGACCCTAAAAACTGGCAAGTCCATAGCAAAGATGTTTTTCTCTACAACTTTCCCTTTCAAAATATCTTTTACCTCTCTTCTCTTCTGAGCTTGTTCAAAAATTCCCTTTAGTGAGACCATACCCCTTTCCCCTTTTGACCACTCGAGGATTCGACTGATGAGCCACTCCAAGAAGTACAAGATATTGGACAACTAAGACCACTTCGGAATGAAGAGTATTTTCCGTGCCTCTGAAAAATGGAAACTACAACGGTTGAAGACCGAAGACAAGTAGAATTTGAAGGCTCTGAAGAATTCCCAGATTTGTATGACCTAGGAAGGCTACCCTTATGGAACTTGGCAGACTATGGAAACTGTCAATACCCGAGATCAAGGTGTGTTGGAGAAAGACTGGAACATGGAGCATAGGACTCAAAGTTTTGTCAAGAAACCCTAAGGCAGGAGATATCAACTGTGGAGAGGTAGCTCATGGGAATGACAAGAGCAGGAACACGGTTATCCGTGATGTCATCGCCCGCTGATGCTATTGTCACCGTGCTGAGTTAAGGATGCATTTCTTCAGAATGGATTTGATGAAAGAAGGCTGATGGAGCACCTAATAGTAAGATGAAGTTTTAACCTTAGCCAGTGTATCGCCAGGATCTGGAGTAGTACATCAAGAAGTTTAAGGAGGAGCTCCATGAAGCCATATTAGACAATGAATCATTTCGTGAAGAACTCAGGAACCAAAAGCTGAAAGTAGCCAAGCTAGAGGAGCTACAACCTCGAGATACCGGAGATTTATCATGAACTGAAGGACAGTATGACCATGGTTCATGTGAAGGATGTTGAAACCAGAAGTTTAGAATGCAACACTAGAATATTAAAGGACGTCGCGAGAGACTTCGCGTCAACAGAGATGAGCTGGCAAAAGGACTTGAGAAAGACAAGCATGATCAGGAAGAAGCCATCGAAGATAGGAACAAGGCTTGAAGAGTTTGGAGACGTTGAAGATTTATTGACCTTTAGAAGACCAAACCCCTGTTATATACCTGCGTTAGATGCGACGTTTGTGAGCTGTCATTTGTTTGATGTTTTCCGGCAGCCACAATAAAATCTGCCTTTTCAAAACTTTTGTTTGTATTGTGTGTATCCCTCTCTATCTCTCTTATCTCACCCCCAAACTCATGGACCCAATAGAGGATGAATGAAGATGAGCTTATATTTTCTGGACCGATAAGTCAATTGGAGACGGACCGATGGATTCAGAACATGGAGGATCACATGAAGAATAACCCTATAGTCGGAAAGGATACGACCCAGCATGCTCTTCGGTGCTTTGAAAGAGGTGCTGCTACTTGGTGGAGGATATACCAAACCATGAATGGATGGCAAGGAGTAACCACTTGGAGAGAATTAAAGTTGACTCTGCAAAGATCTCACCTTGTGTCCCAGAAGTTGAAGTCTTCTGGAAAGGATATGAAGAAACCTTGTACATACAAGACTTGTGGAGAAATAGGACACACCCATAAAGAACACAAGGATGAATGCCCTAATTGTGAAGGAAGTCACCCAGTTGAAGAATTCCCAACTGGGCAGATTACTAGTTTCTTGTGTGAAGGGACTACCCACTATCCTGCTCAATGTCACATTTACCCCATGGTACAACGAACCATCCAACAGAAGAAAGAAGTAAAGAAACGAGCCCTTATGGAAATTTTAGAAGAACATGTGATGAAGGAAGAGATGGGGGACACATCTAAAGAAGACCCGAGTAAACCCTGTACTGAGTCATGCTATTCATGTGGAGAAGAAGGACACAACTCCCAAAATTGTATGAATGGGGATCTAGTATAATTCCCGACAGAGGAAGTAGAATATGACCCACAGGAAATAGAAGGCATGATTGGCATGGAAAGGTCCAGGAAGAGAATCAGATTCGATTCGAGGAAGGATCTGAGTCATATCACATGTTATAGGTGCAAGGAGTCACGGCACTACCTCAATAGTGCCCAAAAAGGAAACCTCGATACTTGTCAGAAGTAATATGTTTCAGTTGTAATGGAGCAGGGCACTTTGCCAGAGAATGCCCCAGGGAGAAGGAAACTTGTGCTTGATAGTTGAGTTTGCAACAAAAGAAATGGAGTAGTAGAAGTGAGAACATTTTCTTTTACATTGAGATGTTGAGTTGAGACATGAATGGAAAAGCGAGAGATTGTAATCATTGGAGAATCAATAAAGTTAGCATCGTTGCTAAAGATTTTGGTTTTATCAGTTGTTACTCTATGAAGAATGATTTTGACCATTTTGAGGATATGAGAAATATGGTCTATGGAAGTGCATTTTAAGGGTGGTAGTACCCTGTAAGAACTGTTGACCCTTGGAAAAGATAAGCATACACCACTGAGTGGATTTCGGACAAAATGAATACGAGTTTTGTCTTGGTATGTGTGATACCCCAACAGTGTGTGGGATGAAGTTAGTCATCGTCAGTTCTTGGGACCAAATGTGATCAAGGAGTCAGAAGATAATGTTAAGTTGATTCGAGAATAGACTAAAGGTAGCTGAGTCCAGGCAGAAGAGTTATGCAGACTCAAAAATGCAAGGAGGTAGCCTATAAAATTGGAGATAGAGCATGTCTTCGTGTGTCCCCTCTGCGAGGAGTTAAACAATTGGAGTTAAGCGAAAGTTAGCCCCCGAGATTTGAAGGACCATACCCAGTTTTGGAGCGTATGGGAGAAGTGGCCAACAAGTTGGAGTCACCTGAAGGACTGTCAGGAGTTCAAGATGTGTTTCACGTTTCCCAGTTGAAGAAGTGCCATGCAGATATGGCCAATATTCCCGGGTAAGGACGCTTGACCCTGGAAAGGATAATGATGTTCCACGAAGTGAATATGGATTTCATAAGTATAAGTTTATCCCGGTATATGGGATATCCCACGAGGATGAAGAGATGAAGTACTATTGGGTATAAAGGAAGTATGATGGAGCCATTGTGACACTATGATGAGTTTGAGTAATCATGTCCTAGTTCGGTGCCAATAGAAGGAAGGAAGACACTACAATTGGATGGATTTGAGAATACTTAGAAGTTGGAAGTTGAAATAATGATCAGTTGCCCGATGATAAGTTCAAGGACTACAAGTGATGAGATGGGCCATAACCCATAGGCCCCAGGACCTGCCAAGAAGCAAGCACATTCTTGCTGAAGGAAAATCCCTGGAGGAAGTTACGATTTTATCGATAGACGATTTTATAGGAGTAACGCAAAACCTGAGAGTTGTGAAGGAACGATAGATGTTTGTCTGGCTTGCAGAATCTATGGATATATCCGAACTTGGTTCGTCGACAAGAGAAATTCTGCCATGCTTGTGAGGATGACCAAGTGTTAGTATGCGAGATTCGCTAAACTGTATACATGGTAATGATTTGGGTGCGGGATGGATTGATCACCATACCGACTTACTCTTATTATTCGCCTTGCTATATGGGATGGTAAATCTAAGTGACTTACCTATAGTAGAGAGACGACGATCAAAACCTTGTTTAAGCCTTAGAATGGTATAGCAATTTTCCCCTTGTACAAGGCAGCTTTGCCAACCGTAGGTTATACGGTGAGGATCAACCCAGACCCATTTCCTGCAGGAGAAACCATAAATGGTTGACCACCATGAGTTATCGATTAGTTGTTTAGTACTGGCACCAGACCCGTCAGCTAAGAAGACCCAAATCTCGGAATAACCTTACCAAGAGGAAAGGGCAGAAATTTTTTGAGGAAAAGGTTATGCCGCTGCCGATAGAGCTAGAGAAGGAATTATTCTTATGATCTGAGAAGACCGACACTGTCAAGAATAAGGATCGAGTATATGAGTTTTGATGGAATAATAACCATGCTTCTAAGGGTGGTAGCACCCCAGACCCCTGTGATGATCGATGGATTTTGAGAAGACCCGAAACCTAACCTATTTATTTCTAGTCTCTCCGAATCTCGAGGACAAGATTCATTTTAAGGGTGGTAGGTTTGTAACATCCCAAAATTCTAAATTTTGGAATGTTATAATAAATAGATAGATTTGACTGATTGTTTGATTGATTGTCTGAAACTGAGTGAATTCGAAACTTTTTGAAAGTTAAATGAGAGGGAATAAAAGGACTTTCCCAGACTTTCATATTTGCTTTCTGATCTCCATGAATTCAAATTCTTTTCAAATACAAAACCCTTGAGAGAAGATGATATAACTTAATCCATTTAAATTAAATGAAAGGGTATTTGAAAATAATTGGATTTCATTTGGAAATATTTCAATTCATAAACTTCATGCAGCTCAATGATTTTCATGAGAGAAGATAAAAGGACATCTCCAAATTATATGAAATATGAGTTGGGAGTTTCAAAGAATTAAATTGAGAGTTCTTTTGAATTTATTTTCAATTTGGAGTTATTTGAGTTTTATTCAAATTATTTTTCTCCAAAAATAAAATATATGGAAATTAGGGTAACATGATTCCCTACAACAGAAAATTGGAGAGAAATAAATTTGAAATCATTTTGGTATTTTTTAAAATTGATTTTTGTTGGATTTTAATAGACCAGTAGCACTCTTTGAATTATTAGAATTTGTGTGTATTTTATTTAATGCTAGAAAAATGTTCATCTTGTAGAAAAATCTTTTTCTGAAAATTTTGATATATAATATGCCTATATAAAGTTTTATTTTATTTTCATTTTTCAGTTTATCACATTCTGTAAAAAAAAAGTGCACCGCGCGGCCGGCCGAAGGCCTTTAGGCCCATTGTCTCTTTTCTTCTTTGTTTCGTATATTTTCGTCTACGTTTAGTCCCACATTGCCTAGCCTTTGACCCCTAAGCCTCTTTTCCACCAATAAATATAGACCCATAGAGCCTCCAAAAATCATCTGATTCGGGTTAAATCAATATTTTGGTTTGACTAGATTCATTTAAGAAAAATATATTTCTCCTCTCCGGCGCGACTTCTGGAAATTATCTCTTCTCTCCAAAGTCGTATTTTCTCTGCCTTATAAAGGTATCTTTCTTTGTTTTTTTTCTTATACCTCCGTAGTTTATTATTTTTAGACTAATATGATAAAATAATTAGATTATCAATTAGTCTACGTATTTATACATTAGACCCTAGCCCGTAGCTATTTTTTCCGTAAAACAGCTTGGCCCTGATTTTTCAAATAGCCATAACTTTTTACTCGTTTGCCCAAATCCAACGAAACCAACGCCCACTTCTGCGCTGGATCAGTCAACGCGACCTAGCGTCGCTTGTGCCCTGACGAAGCAGGGGGGACATAGTGGTTTAGTGCGGCAGGGCTTGCAGCGGTAGGCCTTGGCGAGGAAGTGGGCTTGCAGGCGAAGCAGAGGAGGCAGCAGGCGGTAGGGCGCGGCTACTCCAGGTGATGCAGCGGCCGCTCAAACCGGTGAGGAGCAGGGAAGGAAGGCAAGCGGCTGGGCGGAGCTGGAAGCCAAGGCGGCGGCACTCGGAGGAGGTCGAGGGCGGCTTGAGGCCACGACGGTAGCGGCGCCGGTCGTCGGGTGATGCAGGCCTCGGACAGCTTCACGATCAACTCAGGATCGAGGGGAGAAGAGGCAGGCCTCGGGCGCCTGGGGAAGAAGCACGGGTGGCACAGGAGGAGGTCGGGCACGACGCGAAGAATCAAGGGGCGGCTATGGCGGTGGAGCCTGGGCGCGGCGGCGCTGCTGGTCTGGTGGACTTGACGAAACTTGCCGCGAGACACCAGTTCCCGATGGTGGCGAGGTGAACTGCAGCTCGGGGTCGCGAGGAGGTCGGAGGCGACATGGACGTGGATGAAGGAGCTCGGGCTGCAGGAGAGGGCTCGTCTCCTTGCGCGGGTGCACGAGGCAGGGCTCTGGCAGCAACTTGGTGGGATCAAGGGGATGAGTGGAGTGCTCCGGCTGGATTGGATTGGGGGAATGAGGGGATCCTGAGGAAGAGAGGTAGGTGGCGGCGGGCAGGAGGGTGGATGGGACAGAGTTCCTGATACTTAGGGTTGGACCAAATATATACATCAGGTGAGGCTGCCGTCGCCGCAGAATAACAGGGGGTGTGGGTGAGTAGAGGGATGGCCTGGCCAGCGGTGGGAGTAGTAGGGGCGGTGAGGCCTCCGCCGCATCGCAGCCGGGCACGGGAGGCAGGGGCACGAGGCACGACCGACGCTGGTTTGGGCGGTTGGAGCAAGAAGACCAGAGGTTGAAGAAGCACTATGGCCGTTGGATGGACATCGTACGGTCATTGGAGCTAGAATCGTGCATATTGACTAAGTTGACAAAGCCCTCCGTCCCCGTCAACTTAGTAGGCCCACAAGTCAGCCTGCCATTAAGGTGGGTCCCAGCTAGGAGGGGGTATTCATTTTTTTGTGCGTAATAAGGAGGCACTTCCAGTGGGTCCGAACTGACAGCAGGGGGAATGTTTTTTCGCGAAATACGGTGGCCCGTTGGGTGGGTCCCAGCCGTCAGGGGCAAATGTTTTTTCGCGATATACTGTTGGGCGTCCGGTGGGTCCCTGTTGTGAGGTGGAGGAATAATTATTTTCCGCGTAATAAGGAGGCACTTCCTTGCGGCTGCCGTGGACCCAGCTGTCAGCCTCTCCATGTACAGTATTCTTCCGATGGAATTCGGACGTTGGCCACATTGACCACGCCGCGCCGACAGCATCATGGCGGTGGACGACGACGAGGCCTAGGAAGGGGACGACCCGGAGCCGGGGAAGACGCGGTAGTGGATGCCCACGCGAAGAGGAGTATGAGGGTTCACTGGTTTGGCTGCCCTGCCGTCGCCGCAGAATAACAGGGGGTGTGGGTGAGAGGATTGGAGGGATGGCCTGGCCAGCGGTGGGAGTAGTATGGGGGCGGTGAGGCCTCCGCGGCAGCACAGCCGGCCACGGGAGGCAGGAGCCGGCGGCACGACCGGCGCTGCTTTTGGCGGCTGGAGCAAGAAGACCAGAGGTTGAAGAAGTACTACGTCCGTTGGATGGACATCGTACGGTCAGTCAACCTAGAATCGTGCATATTGACTAAGTTGACAAAGCCCTTCGTCCCCGTCAACTTAGTAGGCCCACTATACTGGGTCCCAGCTAGCAGGGGAGTGTTCATCTTTTTGTGCGTAATAAGGAGGCACTTCCTTGCGTGCGAAGATATAGCTAGTGGGTCTGAGCTGTCAGCGGCGGTAACGTTTTTTTCGCGAAATATAGAGGCCATTTCGGTGGGTCCCAGATGTCAGGTGGAGGAAATCATTATTTTGCGCGTAATAAGGAGGCATTTCCTTGTGTGCGGCCGTGGACCCAGCTGTCAACCTCCCCACGTACAGTCCACTTCAGATGCATGTCGGTCGTTGACCACGCTGACCACACCACGCCGAGAGCACCTGGGCGGTGGACGACGTCGAGGCCTAGGAAGGGAACGACACGGAGGCAGGGAAGACTCGGCCGTTGTTTTTGTTTCCCACGCGGAGGGGAGTACGACTGTACGAGAGTTTACTGGTTCGTCTTCCGTCGCCAGAGAATAACAGCGGGTGTGGGTGAGTAGAGGGATGGCTAGGCCAGCGATGGGAGTACGGTGGGGCATTGAGGCCTGCGCGGCAGCACAGCCGGCCGCGGGGAGGAGGGAGCAGCACTAGTAGAAAAAGGGTCAAACGTGAAGCACATTAGTGCCGGTTTGTATTTGAGCCGGCACTAATGTGCACATTAGTGCCGGTTCGTGGCGGCGATCAATAATACCGGTTCGTGGCGAACCTTTAGTACTGGTTCATGCCACGAACCGGTACTAAAGAGGCCGTGTCATCCTGCGGTCAGGCTGTGGCCCCACCATCACCATTTAGTGCCGGTTCGTACCACGAACCGGTACTAATGAGCGGTGCCGGTTTACGGCAAGCTGTTTTTAGTCCCACCTCACCAAGAGAGAGGCAATATGAGCAGTTTATAAGCCATGAGTGCACAGACAATGAGGAAGAGTTGCAATGCTCACCTACATGTTGATTTGCTTCAAGCCTTGCGGAATAGTATAGATTGCACTGAGCTATGTGCAGTGGCTTAGTGCAATCTACACTATTCCGAATGGCTTGAAGCAAATTAACCAGCATTGCACCTCTTTTTTTATTTTTAATAACTTATTTAAACTCCGGACTTCTTTTGTGTTCAGTATGCAGCATTTAAAGCTTGTTATGCCTCAAGGTTGTTGTGGTTTGGAAATTATGGATTTGACAACCATGAATCATAGCTTTTTGTGTAAGTGACTTGGGAAACTCAAGTTTGGCAAACTCTATTGACTAGTAGAAAAACGGTCAAATGTGAAGCACATTATAGTGCCGGTTTGAATTTGAGCCGGCACGAATGTGACCATTAGTGCCGATTCCAATGGCTAGGCAGGCTGCTACCATTAGTACCGGTTCGTTGCCAATCTTTAGCACCGGTTCGTGGCACGAACCGATACTAATGTGCATCCCACCAATCAGGAAGAATCACACGGATCGTGTGTTTCTTTCTAGCTCTTGCGAGTCGTTGGATCAAGGGTGTGTTTCTTCCTAGCTCATGTGAGTCGTTGGATCGAAACTATCACAATCACTTTGTGAGCCAGACGACCCTATATATAGCCCATCTCTCGCCTTCGTCCCTGCATAAGTCTTTCAGTTCATCGACTACATATATCTACCAGTTCATCGACTACATACATCTACCAGTTCATCGACTGAATACAAATCATTCGGATTCGCCATCATACGCCCAACCGTACATTCGATATGCATATATATGCATCACGAGCCACGGTAGGGCTGTATGATGGCGATACCGATTGGTTTGTTCTAGATCCGACATAAAAGGTTTGATACAACTTCTTTTTTGTGACATAAGATCTAACATTGTTGCTTCTAGTAGTTCTCTTGATTCCACTAACGATTCTCTTAGCCAAGTTACACTTGATCAAGAAAATAGCTTATTGAAGGGAAGAATCAAGGTGTTGGTTTTGAACGAAAGTTCAATGCCAATGGAGTTGAGTGGGAAGAAGATCAATACCCCAAAGAAAAAGTTTGTTCCTCAACAAGAGAAGTATCCTACTTCCTTCAAGGGGACACAAGCTCAAGATGATCTTCTACATGTTGATTAGCTTCAAGCCTTGCGGAATAGCATAGATTGCACTGAGCTATGTGCAGTGCAGTCTACACTATTCCGAATGGCTTGAAGCAAATTAACTAGCATTGCACCTCTTTTTTATTTTTAATAACTTATTTAAACTCTGGACTTCTTTTGTGTTCAGTATGCAGCATTTAAAGCTTGTTATGCCTCAAGGATGTTGTGGTTTGGAAATTATGGATTTGACAACCATGAATCATAGCTTTTTGTGTAAGTGACTTGGGAAACTCAAGTTTGGCAAACTCTATTGACTAGTAGAAAAACGGTCAAATGTGAACTCTGTTACATGGCCACACTTCAATGTTTTTTAAACTTATTTGAACTCCGGACTTCTTTTGTGTTCAGTATGCAACATTTAAAGCGACGTCATCAATATCCAACATGTTCTGACATCATTTGTTGTTTTTCGGTCATTTACCTAGCTAATTGTTTAGAGAGCTAAATGACAGTGAAATTGAAAATCAGTACAAAATGAATCCTGAAAATGTTGAAACTTGGCATGGTATCATCATATCACCCGCATAGCATGCGCGAAAGAGTAGAGAGGGTCACGGCAAAAACTGGACGCACTTCGTGTACAAACTGGACCTACTCTTTCCGAGTATCAGGGTTTCGGACGAGAACTCATCTGTTACATGGCCACTTCAATGTTTTTTATACTTATTTGAACTCCGGACTTCTTTTGTTTTCAGTATGCAGCATTTAAAGCGACGTCATCAATTTTCAACATGTTCTGACATCATTTGTTGTTTTTCGGTCATTTACCTAATTGTTTAGAGAGCTAAATGACCGTGAAATTGAAATTCACTACAAAATGAATCCTGAAAATGTTGAAACTTGGCATGGTATCATCGTATCACCCGCATAGCATGCGCGAAAGAGTAGAGAGGGTCACGGCAAAAACTGGACGCACTTCGTGTACAAACTGAACAAACTCTTTCCGAGTATCAGGGTTTCGGACTATGCAAAAATAAGTAATGCAGAAAGTAAAAGAACTATACAAAAAATTACTCAAAAATAAATAGAAGAAAATAAATAATGCAGAAAAAAACTATATAAAAAACTACTCAAAAATAAATAAATAAAAATAAGTAATGCAGAAAAGAAAAAACTATATAGCAAATTTGTTGGCGCACTGCCCTGTGGGTCTACCAGACCTAGGGTGTGCAAATGCAGGCCCAGAAGGGCCAGCAGACTCACAGGGCAGCGCGCCCTAATTAATTAGGCCTAGAAGCCTGCTATATAAAGGAGTTCGAAGAGGTAGCCGCGGCTTGGTTTATAAACCAGTGCGGCTGCCCTTCGCCGGGCGAGGTGGGACTAAATTTTGGGGTGGTAGCGCAAACTCTAAATACAGCAAAAAATAACTAAATGAAAAAAGCCCACCTACTGGGCCACAGCGGCCTGCATACGACTAGAAACCCAACCTGTTGTTGGGCCAGGATGCAGGCCCGCAAGCCCAATAGGCCCCACAGGGCAGAGTAGCAGAGGTAGGCCCAGAAGGCCTGCTTTAGAGAGGAGCTCGAGGCTGCAGCAGCGGCGGGGCTTATAAGCAGGTGTGAGTGCCCCTCGGCTAGCGAGGTGGGACTAAACTTTTGTGCACCGCGGGTGGCAGCGCACCCCCTTTAGTACCGGTTCGTGGCTCCAACCGGTACTAAAGGGGGGTCTTTAGTACCGGTTCATGGCACGAACCGGTACTAAAGGGGTCGTTTCCCGCCGCTTGGCCTGGGGAAAATAGGCCTTTAGTACCGGTTCGTGCCATGAACCGGTACTAAAGGCCAATCCTATATATACAGCACGTACGAAAATTTCAGTTTCAACTCGCCACTTCGTCTCCAACCTCCGCCGCGCGCGCCGCTCGATCCCATCGTCGCCGTCCGTCGTCATCGTCGCTGTCCCCGCCGCCGCCCGTCGTCGTCGTCGTCTCGCGCGCTGCCGCCCCGAACGCCGCCGCCGTCCGTCGTCATCGCCGCGGCCGTACGTCTCTCTCTTGCTCCTGGCCGCACACACATACACACACATACACACACACATACACACACAACGGCAGCGCCCCCGCCCCGTACGCCGGCGCCCCCGCTCGTACGTACGGGGCGGCGGCACCGCACACACACACACATATACCACACATGCACACATCACACGCATACAAACATACACACATACGTACACACATATACGTATATATACACACATGCATACACACACACATACACACACAATTTTTTTTACTTATTTTCTGTTTTTTAGAAAAGTTAATTAGATGATCGAATGTTAGATTAATGTCGAATGTTAGATGAATTAGCTAGCTAGATAGAAAAATTGTCGAACTAGAGATTAGAACTAGCTAGTTGAATAATTAATATAACTAGTTTATTTTTAATAAGGAAATTTAGGTATATGAGATTAGAACTAGTTGAATAATTAATATAATTAACTAGTTTATTTTTAATAAGGAAATTTAGGTATATGAGATTAATTAGAACTAGTTGAATAATTAATATAACTAGTTTATTCTTAGTAAGAAAATTTAGGTATATGAGATTAGAAGTAGTTGAATAATTAATATAACTAGTTTATTTTTAGTAAGAAAATTTAGGTATATGAGATTAGAACTAGTTGAATAATTAATATAACTAGTTTATTCTTAGTAAGAAAATTTAGGTATATGAGATTAGAACTAGTTGAATAATTAATATAACTAGTTTACTTTTAGTAAGAAAATTTAGGTATATGAGATTAGAACTAGTTGAATAATTAATATAACTAGTTTATTTTTAGTAAGAAAATTTAGGTATATAGAAAATTTAGGTATATAATTATTATTTGTTAATGAATTAGATAGAAAAGTTAAATATATAGTAATGTCAATTGAATATATAGTTAGATATATTAATGTCAAATGTTAGATGAATATATATATATTTGGCTAGATATATGTGTTTAATGTTTCACCTATATGAACATAGGAAATGTCATCTGACGACGAAAAAGATTTTATTATGTGCGAACACTGTGAAGACCAGCGCGGCCTGTGCGACCAAAATTTCCTTGTTGATGGTAGGCGCTTCAGCATCAAGCTGGATGAGACATTCGAAGTTGATACAGCAAGTCACTTTGTCAATTATTATTTGAATGCAAAACTTATGCTTCATTTTCTTCAACTTATAATTTTAAATTTTCACTATTCTACTAGCGCATCCCCTGCCATGCAAGAATTTTTGTCTTGGATAAGATAGGTTTCAGTGCTATAGATGATATGGAGGTAAAGAGAGTTTACTTGAAGACGCAACATGGGTATACTTTCAACGTCAAATTATATAATGGAGACACATACACCCATTTTGAATGCAAAACTTGGCAAGCACTATGCAAGGCTTATGCATTTGATCCTGATATGGTTATCACCTTTGATATTCGTCCGGAAGATGATATTGAAGGTAATATAGACATCTGGGTCGATGTGCAAACGCCTCCAGTTCTACCATTTGGTGAGTTTTTCTCAACCATGCATGCATATGTTTATGTCTTTCGTACAGTTTATTCAAAAATAGTTGACAACTATTTTTATTGTCAGTTTATTTCGGTTCAAGCAAACATGTCCGGCACTTGGTAGACAGGACCTACTACTGCCCCGGGGCTCAACTAAACTGCGAGGAGATAAGTCATTATGTTTCATGGCTTGAGGATCTTAATACTGTCAAGACAAATTTTTTCCCTACACTTAGAAATGTTAGTACTCAAAACGTGCGACCAATGGTGATCGTATTGAACTACGGTCACATCTATAATCAAAAGATGGTAAGATTTTAAATATTTGTCCTTAATTTAGTGCATCTTTTGCATACATTATTTTTGAAGCTAAACTTTCATTGCTTAGTATATTAATTACTATACGATGTTGTTCAACAGGGACTTCCAATGACAGTTGTGCCCCAGTGGATCGAGACAAAAGGTCGCATGTCAATGGTTAGCTTACGACCAAGATTTCCTACATTGCACATGAGTGCATTCAGGATTTCTAAAAGCGAAGCATGCTTAATAGTGAAAGATTGGAGCAAATTGTTAACGATCGCAGAGAAGTACTAGGGGGCAGTACGGAGAAGCGCAACCCAAGATTAGGAGACAGATTCATCTGCATGCTCCAATATGATGAATCAGGAGAGCTATACATGTTCTATGCTATTCTACCTGAGAGGGAGTAGCAGGATCAGTAGCTACTCTTCATGCTCTTAATTAGTACTTGTCTCATGGATCCGTGTCCTGAACTTCGATGTTGGTGATGATTATGTTGAACTTGATGATATCTCTTTGCTTCTGTTACAAACTGAATGTTTCCTCTTTAAGCTAGCCAACGTTGATGATGAATTACATAGCTAGCGGTAATGACTATGATGATTAAATAGTGGTAATTAGACGACCACGATGATTTTTAGCTAGCTAGAGTTTATTTATTTATTAATATGCGATGATGATGATGATGATGACGACGACTACAACCCATTATAACGTAAAACAATCCTAAATTAAATTGATAACACAAATTAAATTGAAAAATACAAAATAAAACAAAAACCCACAACCATTTAGTACCGGTTGGTTTTACCAACCGGTACTAAAGGGCTCCCGGCCCCCGGAGCTGGCTCGTGCCACGTGGTACCTCTTTAGCATCGGTTCATGCTGAACCGGTACTAAAGTGGGGGCCTTTAGTGCCGAAATAATAGTGCCGGTTCCATAAACGGCACTAAAGGCCCTTACGAACCGGTGCTATTGCCCGGTTTTCTACTAGTGCAGGCTGTCCCGCCGGCGCTTGTTTGAGCGGCTGGAGCAGGAAGAGCAGAGATTGAAGAAGCACGACGGCCGTTGGATGGACATCCAACAGTATATAGGCCATCTGTGGAAAGCCTCAAATCTATGGAAAACAGCATACAACCCATCCGCCATTATGTCAAATAATTTATAGCCCATTTGCTAATTCTTACGGGTTTTTTGGAGCCCATATTCTGTATGTTAGCATTACAGCCCATATTGTGGCCAGAGTTAAAAAATTATATGAAATTTTGCATATGTCGGTGCGGTCTGAACTGTTTTTAATCCCGAAATTTCGAGTCACATTCAGACTGATTTTAAAAATAAATGTATATCAATATAAAATCCAATAAATTGTCCACGCATAAAAATTAATGCAATTTAAAATCCCGAAATGAAAAAAAGATATTTGAAAATAATTGCCGGTGTGATGTGTTTTAAAAATGTACATCCCATTTCTCATTATTTATAGGCCATTTTCTCGGCCGGCCGAATGAAGCTCTCCTCGTCTTGAAAGATTTGCAGCCCAGCAGGCCTGAGAAAGCGACTTACATGACAAATCACAAAAGAACTGGGCTAGCCATTTTCAGAAAGAAAAAAAACTACTGGGCTGGTATGTGGTAAACTTAAAAGAAAAGGCTGTCTAGACAGGCCAGAGTGTCCCGCACAGCCCAGTTGACACCCTGCTTCCGTCTCAAAAACAAATTAGATAAATGCCACTCCAATTAAGGCGATTCATAAAAATGCCACCGAAATTTCCAAACTTTGAAAAATGCCACTGCAATTTTTGCAAACTTTGAAAAACGCCACTACAGTTTGCAAACTTTGAAAAACGTCAGTCCAGACTTCGAAAAATGCCACTAGAAATGGCATGAAATGGCATTTTTCAAAGTTTGGAAATTGCAGTGATATTTCTCGGATACACCAGATTTGGAGTGGCATTTATCAAATTAACCCAAAACAAAAATAACTGGGCGAGTTGATGGGTCCCTAGTGTCAACCGCTCGTTGTGCAATTCTCTCGTTTATTGACTACGCTGACAATGGCATGGGACCCAGATGTCAGAAATCCACTAAGAGGAGCCATTTTTTATTGGCTTGAAATAAGGAGGCACTTGCTTGTGTACTGCCATGACCTTGGCGGGTCCCTGCTGTCATCCTCTCCATGTATAGTACCAGTTAGTCGTGCTTCAAAACTGATCGGCACACCATTAAAAAAATAAAGGTCGATAACTAATGCGGCACCTCGGGCCAACGCGGCTAGATCGCATTTTGCACGAGAAATTACACACCATGTTTCGTTGACGTGTGCTCCCGTTCCAACATATCAGTGAGACGACGACGAGTAGTAGGAGTATTTCGGAATGGACGTGTAGGCCAGGGCGCCTCTTCGTGAACTGTGGCAAACTCGCAACCGTTCATCGACTCTTCGCCTTTCCCTCTCGATTTGGAACTGCTGTCGCATGCTCTTCCTCTCCCTCCTCCATTTTCCTTCAGCGCTTCACCCTTTCTTCTGCCATTGTTCGATCGTCTTCTCCATGGAGGGAACAGGCCGGAAACGACCCCGTTATTCTTGCCCCGATCTAAAAGATGACGTGGTGGAGGAACTCATTGATCGGTGCGATGTCATCACCTCGGCTAGCATGGCAGGTTCGCTCAAGCCCATTCTCGACTCAACTAATAACATCATTACAAAGAACCCAAGAGTCAAGGAGCGGTTTGATCTCCCCTATCTTCTTCGCTGTGACCCAGATGACTGGCGCCGGCACGACGGAGGCCTCGCCCTGTGCAAGTTGATGCCGCTTAATAATGATACGTATGATGTTAAGATGCCATTGCTTGAGGGCAAGGCTTGGGCGGGCGCAACTGGAGATTGGGTTGTTTACATTGGGTCCAACTGCGAGTGGGAACTTGTGAATGTGTACACTCGTCACCGGGTTCCACTTCCAGAAATCTCAGCACACTGCCCAGAGGTTGAGCACACCGGTAATGTACGTGCGTTCAAATACGATCATGGTGACTGTCTTCTACGGAAGATAGCAATTTGCCGAGTTCCCAACCGCTCTTGGAATTACAACAACTATCAAGTTGTTGCTATCTTCGACAAGCTTGTTGCCATCCTTATTGGTTTGACTCAATGGATATTTCTCAAAAATCAGTTTCTTTACACGGATGAGTACTGTGATGCAATTCAATACGAGGGCCTTGTGTTTGGTGCCACCACTCGTGGCACTGTTTTTGCATGGCATCCTAGTAGTTTCGGTACGTTTGTCTTCGACCATAATTATAATTGTTTCATCCACATGCATGCGGATTAGCAAGTTTCCCTTTACTAATTAACCTTCTTCTTATGTTTCCAAGGTCCTGTGAACATCCCACCACCTATACTTGAAAAATTTAATAACCAAGGGGGAGATGCCGATGGTGATGATCACGAGCAGCGCCCATATACTCTGTGGCGCCTGGCAACTAATTCTGATGGATCACCTCTTCTTGTGTGTATACAGCCCACTGATGATGTTACTGCTAAGGAAACAGGTGTCTCCCATGGTCGCACTCTCCGGACCTATTCCAACACCCGTTGCATGGTATTCGGGATGGATACTAGTGTGCTAGCGCCAACTCCTTCTCCCTGGCACAGAATTGATAGCCTTGGAGAAAACTCACTCTTCCTTGGACAAAACTATCCGATGATGGTGAAAGCCAATCCAACTGTTGTTGACACATTTATGAGAAGCAACTGTGTCTATACCTCGGACATTTGGGTGGTTCCCTACCCTGGTACTGATATAGTAGGCCGCTTCAGCCTGGATGATCAGTCCTGCGTTGGTCTCCAGATCGACAACGGATGGCCCGTCCCAGAGAATCACTTGTGGTTCAAAGCAAGCGTTTCCAACGCCGCGGAATGGTTGAGTTGAAGTTCATTTCATGGCTTGTTATTTGTTGTGTGGTGAAAACTTTAGTATTTATAATGTATCCTCGTTGTCGATGTGGGTTGATGACTTGGTGTATGTAATAAAATGATATGCCTGTGATAAACTTACTAAATTTATGAATGGCTTTCGAGTCGCTTCTCTGAGTGTGTGGTGCGATGAGGCAAAACAATATTTTCCGAATACATAATTGTACGTGCATTGCAACAGGTTATCGGATGAGGCCAATCAATAATAGTAGTACACTATGTGTACTAGCTTCACATGCTTCGCGCGTCGGGCGGGTGTTTTTGCTGTAGCCATATGTTAATGTGTTTGCTGTACGTAACCAGCACCTCGAATCCTCGATACTAGTACTACATAGTAGGAGTAAGTAGTAGGAGTAGTAGGGTGGCATGGGCCAGAACAAGCATTCACGTCCAGGAGTACGGCACATGCCACCACCACGACATCCATCTGACACCATATTATTTCTTGGAGTTCGTGCTAGAGCAATCTCTTCAACCTCGTCATTTCTCTAACTTCAGCCATCGCGCGGCGGGCGAGGTGGGGGTTTGCCGATAGTCGGTTTCCATAACTGCGGTCCCACTTGTAAGGCCAACTCCAACGCACGACCCCAAACAGACCTCCCTTTTGCACGAACTCCAACAATAATTTTGACTAGAAAAGCAAGACCAAAGAAAACAAGAACCACAAGAATACATTTTACTACTCCTGTAAGTGGGATTAGTGCCTTCTTGATGCATTCATTGTTGATCTGCGGAGGCTCGATCTTGCGTCTGTGCTAGCTAAAAGTGATAGAACATCTAATAAATTGCGCTCTATCAATATATGGATGTACTCTTCTTCCCAATACAAAAACTTGCATCCATTCTACTCCCTCCATTTCACAATACATGCCTTCTATTTGTCAAAATATATATGTATCTAGACATGTCTTAGAATATAGGTACATCCATTTTTGGACAAATGGAAGTCAAGTATTTTTGAACGGAGGGAGTACACAATAAAAATTTTAAGTTAGCACAACTAGTCTACTCCGAGAGCAGAACCGAAGATTGGTCGGGTTCTTCCTCCTTTTGCCAACACGTAGGACATCCAGCATCCAGGTCGTGTCACGAAACAAAATAGAGTGGTAGTTGAAGCCACAAGATGTTCATCTTGGGTTAAACTGTAAATAGAATCTTACTACTCTTGAGTAACTCCAAAAGCGGCCACCGAAGATCTTTATTGGATTTATTTTTCATCACCAGCACATAGAGGTGAAAGATGTGCAGGTTCAGTGGGTCCTCTTGCGTTTTCACTCACATGTGGGGCCGCATGTGAGCAAACAGATGATGGGCTCCGCACGTCCGCTGTCTGGCTGAGAAGAGAGATAGAGGAGGGCTGAGCACGGACTGCAGGAAATTTTTTTGACGTACCTCGATATAGGCTCGATATAGTAGGGTGGCATGGGCCATAACTAGCATTCACGTCTAGCAGTACGGCACACGCCACTCACACGAGTCCCATCCGACACCAATTTTCTTGGAGTCCGTGCTACAACCATCTCTTCTCCCTCCTGTTTTGTCAGCCATCGCGCAGTGGGCGGGGTGGGGGTTTGCCGATAGTCGGTTTGCTCAACTGCGGTCCCACTTGTAAGTGAAAATGCAACACCGCACGCATTCCCGCTTGAGTGGCGTGCCGGACCAACCGTGTGGGGCTGCGACGTGAACACGGCAGGATTTTCCTTTTGAACTCGTAACTTGTAAAATTTGGTTCTACTCCATGGCGCGAATGATAGATAGAAAATAACGATTTTGCCTAGAGTAATGAGAAGTTTGGTTCTGGCGCCGTTCATGCATGGAGTACGTATGAAAATTATGTAATTTGATGCGAAAGGTAAGATAATTACTGTAGTATCATATACTACTACATGGATTTGACGGAAAAATTAAAATACATACGGATCCATCAACGTTCAACGACATCCTCATGCCCTAGTGCGCCGGGTCACCAACCGACGCGGCATTGGCGGTGAGCTCAACGTGCTTCTGAACAGTGCCGTCCAAGGTTGCCCTGCGCTCCAAGAAGGCCAGGGTCCTATCATCCTCCTCTTGCATGTAGTAGTCCTTGTGGACGATTTGCGCGTAGACGTGGGTGATTATGTCAATGGTGTCTTGTTGCGCCAGGCGCTACGCGGCGAGCGCAACCTCGAGGTGGACATTCTCCGGTGCGACGGCGGGCAGTCGCAGGGCCACCAGTGCGTCGAAGAGGTTGTTACCATAGTGGTCGTTGAGGGTGGCGGGCATCGCAGAGCCTAGGCGCGTCGGCTGGAGACTTACGTCAAAGTCATCCGCAAGCTTCTTGACGACGGTGAACTTGTCGAGGAAACCAACGAGGACCTCGTCGAACAAGCAGATGAAGTTGTCGTCCAAGCAGCCCCTCGCCCTGGAGACGTTCCTCGGTGCCGGGCCGCAGGCCGGCATCATGGACCATCTGGCACAGCCGGCTGATGCTCGCGCTCATCGCCTCCATTGGTATATCGTAGCTTCTAGTCAACTGATCTTGCGATTCGAGTGATCACTCAGCCCTTGGTTAGTGTGTGTAGGTGCGTAGGATTTCGTACTACTCCTCGGCCCTCTACTGCACCTGTCTTTGGCTGTATGATAGGTGGGCCAGCCACCCCCTGGGGCCACGTATCATTCACCCAAAGGCAGTTGTCGTAAGTCCATCAAGCTGCGTCCCCCTTCGTGCCGGTGCAGTATAGTCATCTCACCGAACCTCTAGTTGGGGCCAAACGAGAGAAGTTTGATGTTTACTGGTTTATTGGTCCCCTTTGCATTTTGCGCCAAGTTTTGACCTTTGATTTAACTAATAAAATGTTAATACATGTAAACAAAAATGTTGTGTAAGTCACCTTACGAAAACCAAATAATCCCAAAATACTTAGGCACGGTGCATTAACTCCCTCCTTGTTTCTTATTTCGTGACATATCAACCAATGAGAGATGTGGGCCGTGCATGCTTTCAATGACTTGAGACTACCAAACATGACATGCAGTGTTTATTTTATTGCATGTGATCCTATTAGTACTCTAGTTAGGAGTAGCAAAAAAACATTAAGTTCTCTCGCTAATAGGAATAAAACACCATGTATTTATTTACAGAGGGAGTAGTACATTTTTGGTGACATGCATTACTAGATATTGCTAGTCAAATACCAAAATCCAGATGGACGTGGTAGTACTCCTAAATCCAGACGATGGTGCTACTAGTACTAGTAGTAGTACTACCAATGTAGAAGTAGTAGTCGGAGTACTAGCATTGTACTATCCGTTAGTCAAATTATTACGTGCTGCTCCTCACAGTGAAGTGACAAGACCCTGCGCCGAGATGACACCTGAGTATAGGCACCGTGTTCGGCATACCATAGTCAGCCTCACCATCTGCAGTCACTATCATCATGGCTGTAGAGCTAGCCTGTTTACAACTAGCCCTGTTCGACATAATTTCCCATGCGTAGATGCCCGTGCATTGCACGGAACACCAAGATTGCGGGTAGACGGCTCCGGCAGCGGCCATCGCGCCAGATTTTTCCACAGCCTTCTACTCCTAGATGTGGTGGGGAGGAGATGAGGCTGATTGTGAGAGACAAGGAGTTGTTTGTAAATAGGGAACAAGTGCGGGCATCTTTTTGCAAAAATGGAGAAGCTTGGTTTGTATGCGTCAGATCTAGATCCGACGGCTATCGGTGAAAGATGGGAGGCACAACATTATCGCCAACTCAGGACCTGTTTGATTCGCAGGATTTTGAAAATGCAGGAATAGGACACGGCAATATTACAAGTTTCAAACTAATATTACAAATGTTAGGAGTAATGCTGCACCTACGAAGAGGGAATTACTAGGAAGTTTACATAAGAACTTTCTTTACTTTAGGTGGATGCAGCATTATCGTACAAACTAAAATCAACCGCCCTGACAAGTCACTAATGGGTAAATAAGTTTTCGAGTCTCTGGCCACTTGATGTTTCAAAAACAAATTCAGCTTCTGCGGAGAAATGAGCTCCACCGTGTACCCGCGCGGGTGTGGCTGGGCACGAAGCATGAGTACGTGCACGGTGCACCTATTCTCTTCTTGTATACGTACACCACCTACGTGGGGTTGTGTGAGAGAGATACAAACCTAGAGAGATATAGTGTGTGTGTGTGTTCTTGAGAGTTTTTTGTGGGGGCGGTCAATCAAAATTTTTAACATATGCAATGTGTTTGAAATAGAGTCCTGGATATAACATATATATAGAGGGGTCGATCCACGAGAAGAGAGTGGAGGTATCATCAGCTTGAGGTGTCCATAGAATCGAAGAGAGGGATGATGTGTGTGTGTGTGTGCGCGCGCGCGTGATCGATAAAGAGTGCCATCGAATTTGTGCGTGCCCACGTCAAAGATATAGACTGGTTGGCCTACTGGAACGTGAGATGGGACATGTGCGGTTTGTCTCTGTGGCATGGATACCTACCTGCAGCGCTCGACTATCGGTGTGTGGTGGGGAAAGAGGGAGGACCAATTAACTATAGAGGTACAATGGTTGGTATATGTGTCGAGGAGGAGAGACGCCTACCTCATGTATTAAGGAGATTGATCTGCCTCATGTATTAAGGGAGATCGATCGGCATCCATGCATATGTGCAGGAGATGAATAAGGTTGGGAGAGAGATAGAGCTAGAGTGTTGGAGGGGGTGGTAGTGGAGTTGCTTCTAACAAATGGTGAGATAGGCTTGCTAGACAAACGGAGGGCACGCCCGCAATATCAATAAGAGAGGAGATGGCTGCTTGTTGTCTGTGCACGTGCGTGTGCGAGAAGGGTTAGGAGGCATGCACGAATGATGAGGGGGGGGCGATGTGGCTGTGGTAAGCAGACGTAGCTACATAGGAAGATCAATCGCCCTTTGTAAGAGAAAGGAGAGACATAACTTGCGAGGTACGTCAATCGATGGGGGGGGTAGTTAAAGTCGATCTAGGTATATGTTGGGAGATCGATCGGTATACATGCATGTGTGTTAGAAGCAAATGAGGCACGACGAGAAGGATCGAGAGAGGGACGCATGTAGGAGGTGGTACAAGAGGCATACTATATCGAGGGGGAGGAGTGTGCGAGTACGAGAACGATGAAAATAGTGGTGGGAGTGAGGCATGGACGGTGACAAGAGAAGAGGGGAAGCTTGTGTTTGTGCTAAGCCAGCCTGGCTAGGGAGGCATGTTAATCGATGTGTGCCATAAAGAAGGAGCTGGGGGGCCTACACACACCATGGGTGAACGACCTAAAGTGAAAAGACGAATTTGTGCGATGGAGCCAGAGAATGCTGAGGGAGGGTGAGAGGGATGCGGGCGTGTGCATGCACAAGAGAAAGTTAGCGCTAGCTACAAAGATAAGAGGGTTGTGTGGGTGTAAAAGACGAATAGAGATCATATATACTTCATTATAAAAAGAGAATTTGGATATTTGAAGAATTTATCATAGTGTTTCAAACCGACGTATGTGTGAATATATATAACGGTGATACACATGGTGTGGTTATGAACATGGTATACTACATTTAATATATTTTATCCCTGCTCTTATAAAAAAATGGAGTTGTTGATGATGGTGTGCCTGTCATCCTGCATTATAGGCCGTCTGATTTATATCTCGCGGATAGCAGGGAAACTATGATGGTTGAAGTTGGCAACAATCATGATTGTAGATTCTTATTGAAATAGAGAAACAAATTCAAATTTAGTTCGAATTGCAGCGGTAGTATAGACATTTGGAATGCACTAAAATGTTGGTATGAGTAGGTTACATGCATTATACAGCAAGCGAAAAAATTTAATCTGACATAACATGGATTCATACTCCCTCCTTCCATCTATATAGGGCGTAATAAGATTTTTAAGACCGCCTTTGACTATTGACAAGATTAATAGTACATGACATGCACAATGTGAAAATTATATCATTGAAAGAATCTTTCACAGACGAATTTAATGGTGTGCTTTGTGTAAGTTGCATGTCATATATCATTGCTCTAATATTTGGTCAAAGTTAGCATCGAAAAACGCATTAGTCCCTATATAGATGGAAGGAGGGAGTAGCTTTGAATAGCATTTATATAGTAAAACGGGGCAAGACTCTCTCTTTGTGTGGTGTGAATAGATTCATTTTTTTCATTTTCTTTTTGGTTGAGGGAAGTGCGAATTGATTTGGTACGTACAAGTACAATATTACTACACGTTAGGCTTGTCCCTAAAATTCAACCCGCGTCTTGTTATATCCTGAAAATTCAGATATCTTTCTCCCAAAACTGGTGCCTTCACAACCCGTGCCTTGCTATCCCGAAATTACAATGCGCGCGAAAACTCCCTCCAGCTGCCAAATCCCGACACGCGAAATCCCCCTTCTAACCCTGAGCCGAAAGGGCCGCTAGTTCAAATCGATGGGGGGTACTTTTGTAACACACCCTACATTTTGGACAAGCGCATTCCTAAGTCATGCTTCACCCCCTCCCATCGCCCCCTTTTTGCCATTCGAAATCCCAGGCCGCCATAACCTCTCCGCTCCAGCCGCGAAACCCCACCCTCCTCCGTCCGCCACGTCACCACTGCCCAGCCGGAGCCTCTTCCCCGACGACGTCGTCCATCACAACAGCTCTACGTCCCTCTTCCACCTCCCCGGATGAGGATCCGTCGTCCATCTCGCCATCCCGCCGGTTCAGCCGCCCCGTCCTCCACCTCCAAGGAGCTGATCCAATGATCGCCTCGCCTATCGCGGCTGCTCCATCCCAACAGCGCCGCCTTAACATGCTCCACCGGAACCGCAGCATCCTCACCGACTCCTGGGACAAAGCCGAGGCCTACTCGGCGCCACCAAAGAGGTTGTACACTCATCGCATCGCACCTTCTCCTTAACTCGACCTCCCGGCGCTGACGGTGCTCCATCCCGCACCCCCATGGAGCGGCTACCTTGAAGTCGGCGCCGCGAGCGACATCTCCACGGCGGCTCTCCCCCAGTGCGAGGCCCCTTCGGTGGCGGCGTCCATACCAGCCGGATCTGCTGCTGCTGCTCCGGCTCTCGCTCGCTCGCCCAACTGCTGCTGCTGCTCTCCCCCTCCCTCGTGCTGCTGCTCTACTCCGATTAAGCCACACTTCAGTCGACTGAATCGACTTTTGGGTCAGTCGATTTTCAGGGGTTGGGGGGCTCGCCGGAGTTAAGGAAGAACCACCCGCAGCGGGGACGGGGGCTTGTCGGGGAGGTACCCCACTATTTATCTTAGGGTTTAGGGTGGGGCGGGGGGCCTAGAGGGCTGGCCGGGGCGGTGGTGGCGAGTTGTTTCGGAGCGGCGAGGTGGCGCTAGGGCCGGCGGTTCGGCCGGTGGTGGCTGGCGGCTCAGGGGGGTGCAGGTTGAAGATGAACTGCAGGCCCTCCCTAAACTACATGTCAAGTGCCTCGCTGCTACCATTGCGTTCAGTTTCGACACTAGCATTCAGATTCAACAGTATATTTCAGTTTCGACATTTAAGTTCAGAGTCAACAGTTTTTACCTCATCTGTTCTAGTCAGGTGGTTTTTGGTGACGTTAATTTTACATCCATTTTACATCATCTATTGGAGATGCTATTAGAATCCCACTTGAGATTGACGATGTCTGTCTTGTGTTGCTTCAGCCTTGACGTCTTCCGGCTCACCGGAGCTGCTCCAACGACAGAACAATCCATCACAACAGAGTAGTGCCCTGGACACCGTCTATAGATTCCTCAGATCTTCCTCCATACCTCCAACAGCCACCTCTGCCTCAAGTGCTTCAGCGACCAACCGAATGATGTTGAGGTCGACACGGCTACGGCAAAGAGGTTGTACACTTGTTGCATCACTTATTACTATACATTCACGTCGATCTATTAGGGCTATTTTGGTTCAACGGAAAAACATCGATCCACTGGTTGTTACCATCACTCTAAATTTCTGCATGTTCTCTTTACATAATCTCACCATATTTTTTTCATATGCATGTCAGTATTGTACACAGTCATGCTGAGCATGTAGAGAAAAAGAGAAGAGTTTTACGCGGCAATACAATGTCATGCAGACATCGCTCCATGGTGGGTTCAATGGCAAACCCTCCCCACCCCTCTCCAGATTGTAATCCAGAGGAAGATATCTGTTCTGAGGCGGATTCGGATGCCGCTGACCACTCCTATTTACCCCCAAGGAGTTTGCTCTACCTTGGCATGATGATGTTAGTCATATCATGCATATGTTGCCTTGCAGTGCCTACTTTTGACATCATATATGTCATCTTCTTAGTTTAGACATGTTCTGTAATGCCACCTGTTTAGTTTCTATATCATATATGGGAATTATGCAGTCTCATGTCTTTTAGCCAGCCATAATATATGTGAAATGTGCAATGCCATCCTGTTTAACAAGGCATCATATATTTGAATGATATCTTGCCCATCCTTTTCTTCATTACATTTCCATTTGTCGACAATATTTGTACATTAAACTACTCTTCCTGTGAATCAGCCATTTGGGTGGGGGATGGAAAAATCTGGAGTGAAAACAAGGCCTTCAGAGCAGACAGTGCTACCTGTCAAAGCAGATCTCTTGTTGGGTCCCGATAGCTCCTCAGAGATGGATTCAGAGATAGATGACCAGTCCTATTCCCCCACGGAGGTGTATGCTCTAACTTGGCACGGTTATACTGCTTATATCCTGCATACAATGTCTTGCATTGCATAGTTTAGACATCATATACACAATATTCAACACCATGTTCTTAGTTCAGACATCATATCGAATGCCCTCTGTTTAGCATATAAATCACATATTTGAATTAAATGATGCGATCCTGATTACTTAGATAACATGTAGGTGAATTATGTCATGCGATCATGTTTAGTTATTCATCATATCTTTGAATTATGTTATGCTATGCTATCCAGTTTAGATAGACATCATATATGTAAAATTATGTCATGCTATCCGTTTTAGTTAAACAATATACATGTCAACTATTTCATGCCCTCTTTTTTCCACACCATCTATTGCATCTGTCTCTCATACAATGTTTGTACATTCAACTATGTTTCCTATTTATCAGCCATTTGAATTGGAGCGGGTGATGCCAGCACTACTACATAAACAGCTATAGCCAATATGGACACTAATGGCGCACTGTACATGTGGTGCACCATTACTAAATACTAATGGCGCACCATGTGTTGGTCCCATTAGTGTGCAAATACTAATGGCGCACCACATCCACGGTGCGCCATTAGTAAAAAAATTATTTTTTTCAAAACTACTAATGGCGCACCACTCCCACGGTGCGCCATTAGTAATTATGTTTCAAAAAAAATTCAATTTTTTTATTTTTATTTTATAAACTACTAATGGCGCACCATGGGAGTGGTGCGCCATTACTAGTTCAACTAGTAATGGCGGACCACTCCCACGGTGCGCCATTAGTAATTTGGCCCAAACATTCCCCCGAATGCACACCCAAGTGGACCGCCTTTTCAGTTTCAAAAAAATAAAAGAAAATGATAGAAATGTCAAAAAAAAATAAAACAAAATAAGATTCCCATGTGATATGTGTTCTAGTTGTTAGCAAAATTTACAAACATGAATTTTCGACTTTTTTGCAAAATCTCTTGAGAATTTGTAAAAATGGGCATAACTTTTGCATACGAACTCGTATGAAAAAGTTTTTTATATGAAAAATGATCTACTCGAAAAGTTACATCCGAATATAAAGGGGGAACCCCGTTAGGCATTTTCAATATCCTCAAAAACCTAACAGAAAAAAGATACGGGGCTTTTAAGATCTGGAGAGGCAAAAAAATTCAAAAAAATTCAAACTTACTAATGGCGCACCTGCCCATGGTGCGCCATTACTATCTTCCCGCCTTCAAAATTCAAAATAAATCAAAAAAATAAAAAATAAAAAATTTACTAATGGTGCACCTGCCCATGGTGCGGCATTAGTATCTTCCCGCCTTCAAAATTCAAAAAAAAAATAAAAAAAATAGTAATGGCGCACCTGCCCACGGTGCGCCTTTACTATGCCGTATATATGGCTGGGCGTGTCCTCTCCTCCTTACCTCTTCATTCTTCTCCTCCACTCCACCTCTCCTCCACTCCACCTCTCCTCCACTCCATCTCCTCCTCTCCTCCACTCCATTTTCCCTTCTCTCCTCCACCATACTACCCTCCTCCTCTCCAGCGACCTCCTCCTCCTCTCCAGCGACCTCCTCCTCCTCTCCGGCGACCTCCTCCTCCTCCTCTCCGGCGACCTCCTCCTCCTCTCCGGCAACCTCCTCCTCCCTCCTCTCCTCCCCTCCCCTCCCCTCACGGTTTCCCCTCCCTCCTCTCCGGTGAGCTCATCCTCCCTCCTCTCCGGTGAGCTCCTCCTCCCTCCTCTCCGGTGAGCTCCTCCTCCCTCCTCTCCTCCCATCCCCTCATGGTTTCTCCTTCCTCCTCTCTGATGCTCCGGTGAACTCCTCTCCGGCAACCTCCTCCTCCTCTCCGGCGATGTAGGCGAGCGCCTCTCCGGTCACCTCCTCCTCCTCTTCAGCGAACTCCTCTCCGGCAAAAGAACGCGGCTAAAGAACATACAAGATCCAAAAATGGGAACAAAATTTGAAATAATATCGTGCAAAAAAAGAGCAAAAAATGGGCAAAAAAATCGAGATCCAGATCCAAATTCAAAATTCAAAAATAGCAATGGCGCACGGTGGGGGTTAGACGGTGCGCCACTACTATTTTCCCGCCTTCAAAATTCAAAAATACTAATGGCGCACCATGGTCTATACTAATGGCGCACCAGTGGCCTATACTAATGGCGCACGACTGGCGCGCCATTAGTAAAAAATACTAGTGGCGTGGTACTAGTGGTACACCAGTAGTGCGCCATTAGTAGGCAAAACTGGTGCGCCACTAGTAGGACTTTTCCTAGTAGTGCAGTATCTAGCGGACTAAAAACACGGCCTTCAAATAAAACAGTGCTACCTCTTGGTGGAGATAGCACCCTGGTTGTACATGCACAAGAACCAGCCCTACCACACATAACCCAAACCCTCGCAGATTGTACCCCTACTACGATGGACAGAGAACTAGCTTCACTCAATCTAACCCGAACCCCAGCCGATAGTAACCCAGTTCCTGTTGACACAGCACCATCTCCACCACAGAGCTCCCAAACAAGAGCAGTTAGTAAGGCAGCTCCAGTGCCCGAAGGGCCAGTACTATCACGGCGAACCCCAACTCCACCAGTTAGTACGCCTATTCCTGTCGAGGAAGCACAATCAGCTAGTCGTAGTTTAGCATCTATCACATTTGATGTTGTTAAATAGTATGTGCGTATCTTCCCATCTTGGAAATATTATACTGAAGATGAAGGAAAATGCCAGTTGCAGGTGTTTGTCCAGGAGTTATGTGTAAGTAACGTTATTCATGGCAATTACTTTGCTTCGTCCCATACATGCTACCTCCATGATGGTTATAATATAACCAATTTTCCCATTTTTCTCTATAGAGAAGGACCGATTTGGAAACTCAGGATGAGGTAACCTGTGCTAATACCTCTTCTATCTTCAAGAATGCTTGGTGGCAGTATCGGGATTACCTGAAGAAAACGTACTTCATCGACAAAGAAACTCATCAAATTCCCCTACGTTCTCCTGAGATACATTTACTGGACGATGACTGGGAATGCCTTGTTCTGTACTAGTCCCAAACCAAGAATGTGGTAAGGTCTATGAGCTCATTTTCTATTTTTAAGTATTAAATTCTTGCGTATTACTGTACTCCGTTCATGTAGAACAAGTGCCTAAACCTGAAGAACAACTGTTCTAATTTAAGAATCCATTGCTACCATAGGACATAGATATATGTTTGTTTGATGCTTTTATTATGTACTAGTACTTGGCAATAGAAGACTTGGTAGTTTAATCCTGTCCACCTTACTGATGAACTGGTTCACCGAAATGAGTTTCATATACTAGTACATGCTAAACTTGTTATGTGTCTGCTTGTTTCTTCTTTTGGAATGCTGACAGAATATTGGGGAAGAGTGCCTTATTAAGCAACGGTAAAGGAAGTAATGCAGATAAGGTTCAGGATAGTGACACATCCTGTCTTGGTTTAGTGTTGGAGTTACTGGCCACTACCGCTTGCACAAGCTATTCAAACTCACTGTCTGAATCACTTCGGTTTCTTGAGTCTCAACTACAAGCTGAAAGACATCGATCAGCTGTGCTGCGACAAGAAGCGAAAGGACTGTGGAAGTCCCTGGAGCATTCAGATGCATACTTTCTGGTGCAACAGCAAGCGTTGGAGGATTTTAGCGCCAAACAGGACAAAGCTAATCAGCTTGATAAGCTTATTGCCAGCATGGTGGATACCCAGGATAATGTTTCTTGAGCTCTTCTGAAGTTGTTTCAGTTATGCTCTTGTTTTGCTGCCGCGTTTATTTGCATTGGTGGCCAATTTTGACGGCTAGTGTATATGATATGCTGCTTTGTTCCCTATATTTGCACTGGTGGCGAACTTTGATGCCCAGTGGATGTAATATGTGTAATAGCCGTGATAGCCTAGCGTTAGTTGCTTGCTTATTTATTTCCTTGTTGTCTTGTTTATTTGTTTGCTTGTAGTCATTGCAGTTCTTTTTCCGCGGTTAACTAGTGGCTGCAATAACCTATTTTTTAAAACTAGGCCACAATAACCATGGGCTATTATTACTGTAGTGACACTGGGCCTCCTACGGGCCGTATAAATAGTGGGCCTTCTACGGGCCATAGAAACAATAGGCCTTCTACGGGCTGTAGAAACAATGGGCCTTCTACGGGCCGTATCATCAATGGGACTTATACGGACCATATGATCGATTGGCCAAACATGGGCCAATAACAGGCCGCATTATGGCTGTAAATGGGCTAGAGTTGGAATCGTCTGTTCATGGGCCGACCGTAACGGGCCATCGTTAATAGGCCGTATTTGATGACGCTATGAAAACGGCCCAACGTATTAACAGACCACAAATGGGCCGACTGTAACCACGGGCTGAATTTGGCCCACAAGCAGAAAATGACAGTAACGGGCCATAAGTAAACGAATGCTGGAAATGAGCCCAAGAATAAATGGGCTCTGAGAAGGCCGAAAGATAACATGGGCTGGAAATGGCCCAGCGGAATAACGGGCCGTTAATGGGTATAAAGTGATACACTGTTCATTACGGGCCAGTTTCACCACGGGCCGTAAGTGGGTGTCAAGTGATACACTGTTCATTACGGGCCGGTTTCACCACGGGCCGTTAATAGGCCAAGAGTTACATAGGGCCTCATATGGGCCGAAAGACGTCATGGGCCATACATGGGCCAGAAGTGAAAATGGGCTGGAATCATATTGGATGGCCCAGATGATGCTACTGGGCCTAATTCGGATAGGGCATAACGGGCCTTGGGTTAGCGGGCTGTAAATGGTCTATATGCGAACAGGCCGTTAACAGGCTTTACATGGGCCAGCCTGGCACCTTTTGACCAAGTCAAACGGGCCGGCCTTTTCACAGGAATGGGCCTCTGTTGGGCCGTGCCATGTGTCGACGTATCATAGGCGCCTATCTGACCCACTGACGAGCTGACACGTGTTTCGTCCGGCCAATAAGAATTTTACACGTGGAAATTTCCCATTGGTCGGGGCTGTTAACGGGTTATCGGATCCAACACCCGACCCGATAGCTTAACGACGTTCCGTTATGGTTGATGCCACGTGTCGGTCACCCTTGACGAAAGCACTTCTGTGACGCGCGATTTATCGTCATGGAAGTGGACACTTCCGTGATGATAATTTTGGTAATGTCATGGAACACTTCTACGACAGCACAAGTATGACTATCTTGATTCTGTCATAAATTTTTCATGGATGTACATGCATGACAAAAAACGCGACCTACTGTGACAAACACGTATCATCACGGAAGTGTATTTTTTTGTAGTGCATGTGCGTTGGTGCTAGCCTCAAACTCCAAACTACCGCCAGCCTTACGTTTATTACTGCCTCCTTGGTTTGCCGGGTTATGCTGATGACCCTTGCCGTTCTTCTTCCCCTTCCCTATCTTTTCTTCTTCATACTCGGGATCCTTGGTACTATCAGAGTCAGCATACTTGACTAGAGCCGCTATCACTGGCCCATGTCATTACAATCGCGTGAGCCGCCCCAGCTTCTGTTTTAGAGGCGTAAAACGGCAATTTTTCTCCAACATTAAGACTACAGAGTCGGCATCCATCTTATCAGATGAATGTATTATGGCTTTTACTCAGCGCACCCAATGGGTCGTGGACTCTCCTCCCTCTTGTTTACAGTTAGTTAAATCCACAATTAACATAGGCCACTTGCAAGTGTCTTTAAAATTATGAATAAACCGGGCTTTTAACTCTGCCCATGAGCCGATGGAATTGGGTGGCAGCCCCTTCAACCAAGTGCGAGCTGTTCCATCTAACATCATAGTGAAGTATTTGGCCATTGCGGCGTCGCTGACCTCCAAAAGCTCCATGGCCATCTCATAGCTTTCAATCCATGCCCTGGCTGTAAATCGGCCGTATAATTGGGCACCTTCCGAGGCCCCTTAAAATCCTTTGGCAAACGCTCATTATGCAGAGCCAGAACTAGGCAAGGGACACCTCCTGTCCTTGTGGCCACGCCTGCCTCAACAGAGGTCACAGCGCCGGGTCATACCTGCCGTGACCTCTGTTGTGGCAGACCCTCTCCTGGTTAACCAACTTAAAGCCGCCTGCTCAGCCTCTTGGCAGACCCTATCCTGGTCAACAAAGTTAAGGGCTCCATCCCGCGCCGGGTCATACCCGCGCGGTTGGTCACGGCGCCGGGCGTTGCTTGAAACGGGCGCCGAATCCATGTGCCTGCTATAACTTGTGCTCCGGCTTGGGCGAGGGGTCGAATGAATTCTGTCTCGACTATAAGAATAAGCCTCCTGCTGCGCCAGAGCCGTCTAAAGTTCTCTGACCCTTCGGGTCTCAATCGTCGTTGGAGAGTCACCCTTTGCTGGGAGAGTCGCCAATCATGCCGCCACTACAAGAAATATGTCAACTTATGGCCTTCTCTTAGTGACCCCAGCTGAATTGGTCATAAATTCACGGCCATTTCGCTTGGAAGGACTCAAACCCTGAAATTGCTTACACCAAATGGTCACAAAGCAGACAAGAGGCGCTAATGACCTTATTTCTACCTGATTACGACCAATATAAATGGTCATGAGATTGTGAACATGGATGCATTGGTACTTATTGCTCTGACTAGGCACCACCTCATCAGTTTTGCCTATGTGTCATGTCCATGTGTCAATTTTTGCACTAGGTTGTGAAGCAACCTATATTTCTGTCATTCCCAAAATTCCCAAAAAAATTGGGCATTCTTTACTATCCAAATCATTGCCTCATGACAATATTCAACTCCATTTGCCTGGTAAATCTACCTTGGAAAATTTCACAAGTTTTTGTTCAACTCGAACTGTTGTGAAGGAAATACTAGCTAAGCATATCCTAATGAGCTTAATTTTTACTACATCTTCTATATTCCCAAATCATTGATCTCCAAAAAATTTGAGCCCCATCTAACAATACATGTGAGTGTGGCTTCAACATTCATATTTCTGTCGAATGTGGTATGTTGCAAAGCAAGTGACACCTAGGCTCCTGCATTTGAGCTGCAGATTTTCCAAGATAGTTTCCTTAGTAGATAATCATCCTCGGCCAAAACTAAGGCCCATTGGCCATGTGCATTTCCTGTACCACTAATCAAACACTTGGGTGCTAATTCATGTTTAAGAATTGTTCGGTCTCCTTGTGAGATTCTTCTGCTGTTATTTTCTTCCAAGCATCTACCTGGGGAGTGCCAAACCTACTAGACATGCCTAGGCTTCCCAGAATGCATGGCAACGCCACGGTCACGCGGTGACCATGTGGCGGACATGCGAGTCTACATGCTTTGGAGTTGGGGCCCTGGGCCACCGTCCAAATCTCAACGTATCACTACCAAACCATGAATTTCTGCTTAAATAGATACTTATGTACCTAGAAATGATTTTTGGAAAAAAATAAAGAGCAAACTATAAGGCAGTTGCAGTTCAAATTTGACCCGCTTCCTACTGAATCGGCGGAAATTTGTCTTTTCCACCAGAGATGGATCAAAGCTTTTGACACCCAACCATTTTGTTAATTGTGCATTAAATATGGCCTAGTATTTTAGAAAATTGATTTGGTCCAATTTTGCAACAAATATATGGTAGGTCCTTCACAACAAAAAAAAACTCATTTCGGGCACTCGGAAAATGGAAAATGAATTTTCCGTGCAAAGAAAATGAAAAACTCTCTTAGGCAACATTATTTGGAATTCCAGGATGCACCCTTTTGCGCAATATGAGATCATTTGAACAAACTATGCCATGAATCTAGCCATAAGATTGATCATTTAGCTTGAAAGCCACGAATCTTCACGCATGATAGCTCATTTCTGAGAACACTTTTTTAAAATAATTGCCTTATTACAAGTTTATTATTTTTCCTAGAAACTTAGTCACATATGATGACATAATGCAAAGGTTTTCCAAATTTTTTTTATTTTTTATGCCCGTTTCAAAATGCGGTCAAAACGGCGGGAATGACCGTTCCTAGCTAGTGGTTGAATCTTGGAATTTTTTTGGTGTTTCTCTGATTAAATAGATACTTTTCTACCTAGAAAAGATTTTTGGAAAAAATAGATAGCAAACTATGAGGTAACCACAATTCAAATTTGACCCGCTTCCAGCTGAAACGGCGGAAATTTGTCTTTTTCACCAGAGGTGGAACAAAACTTTTTACACCCAACCATTTGGTCAATTATGCATTATGGCATAGTATTTTATAAAAATGATTTGGTCCAATTTTTCAACAATTATTTGGTAGGTTCTTCATAAAAAAACCTCATTTGGGGCACTCAAAAAATGGAAAATGTTTTTTTCGTCCAAAGAAAATGAAAGTTTCCTTAGGCAACATTGTTTGTGTAACATCCCAAAATTCTAAATTTTGGAATGTTATAATAAATAGATAGATTTGACTGATTGTTTGATTGATTGTCTGAAACTGAGTGAATTCGAAATTTTTTGAAAGTTAAATGAGAGGGAATAAAAGGACTTTCCCAAACTTTCATATTTGCTTTCTGATCTCCATGAATTCAAATTCTTTTCAAATACAAAACCCTTGAGCGAAGATGATATGACTTCTTGCATTTAAATTAAATGAAAGGGTATTTGAAAATAATTGGATTTCATTTGGAAATAATTCAATTCATAAACTTCATGCAGCTCAATGATTTTCATGAGAGAAGATAAAAGGACTTCTCCAAATTATATGAAATATGAGTTGGGAGTTTCAAAGAATTAAATTGAGAGTTCTTTTGAATTCATTTTCAATTTGGAGTTATTTGAGTTTTATTCAAATTATTTTTATCCAAAAATAAAATATATGGAAATTAGGGTAACATGATTCCCTACAACAGAAAATTGGAGAGAGATAAATTTGAAATCATTTTGGTATTTTTTAAAATTGATTTTTGTTGGATTTTAGTAGACCAGTAGCACTCGTTGAATTATTAGAATTTGTGTGTATTTTATTTAATGCTAGAAAAATGTTCATCTTGTAGAAAAATCTTTTTCTGAAAATTTTGATATATAATATGCCTATATAAAGTTTTATTTTATTTTCATTTTTCAGTTTATCACATTCTGTAAAAAAAACTGCACCGCGCGGCCGGCCGAAGGCCTTTAGGCTCATCGTCTCTTTTCTTCTTTGTTTCGTATATTTTCGTCTACGTTTAGTCCCACATTGCCTAGCCTTTGACCCCTAAGCCTCTTTTCCCCTAATAAATATAGACCCATAGAGCCTCCAAAAATCATCCGATTCGGGTTAAATCAATATTTTGGTTTGACTAGATTCATTTAAGAAAAATATATTTCTCCTCTCCGGCGCGACTTCTGGAAATTATCTCTTCTCTCCAAAGTCGTCTTTTCTCTGCCTTATAAAGGTATCTTTCTTTGTTTTTTTCTTATACCTCTGTAGTTTATTATTTTTAGACTAATATGATAAAATAATTAGATTATCAATTAGTCTACGTATTTATACATTAGACCCTAGCCCGTAGCTATTTTTTCCGTAAAACAGCTTGGCCCTGATTTTTCAAATAGCCATAACTTTTTACTCGTTTGCCAAAATCCAACGAAACCAACGCCCACTTCTTCGTTATGATCTCCTCTATCCAGTAATCCAACTCAAAGATGTTTTTAAAAAATTTAAAATTTGAATTATATCAGATTTGAATTCAAACTTCATTTGATCATAACTTGAGTTTCGTAGCTCCGTTTGAGTTGATTCTTTTTGCAAATCGAAGCTCTTGACCTAAATTTTCTGATAAGCCCAAATTCACATAATTTTGGTACTGTTAGAAATTGTTTTATGTTGCAAGAGCTATTTGCTTGGTTTTGATGTTTTCCGAATCGACTTCTGCGATCTTTCTGGTCTTTTGAGTGATTGCTTATGTGTGGTTACTATTGCTTGCTTACGATAGATTGACCGGAGTGTGACGAGTAGAACTATCAAGATTTTTGAGTGCGAATCATCTTCATCAACATTGCATGCAAGTTCACACTTTGATCATACCTTTTCTACTACCCAGTTTTATTGCATTAGATCAATCCTCAAACATTGCATGATTAGGATCTAATTAAATTGTGGGATGGGAAGTAGATGAGGTAGTACCTATTACCTGTATTATTATGAAACCTTTGGGAGTTACTTCTACGTTTGCTTATTATGCCATGCTATGCTAGTAGACGTGGATTGGGTGAGTGATATCCATGACAGATGTGAGTTTGTTAATTTTAATGGTTTACTTAAGGTGGCAACTTAAATACACATCTGGGTGGATTGAGGCACCTGGTTTCTATCAGGACTGCCTTTTTCTTTTTGGACCGCCACCCAGGCTCAAAGGGATCATAAGATTATTCATACTAGAAACTTCCGTGTGCAGCCACAAGCCATTATGGGCTCTGGCATAGTTGATTATGTCGTGCGAACTCTTACAGGGTAGACTAGCAGATGTAGGGGAAAGTAGGTGTACCGGTCTACCAACATAAGGTGCTAGCGCTTCTAAAAGACTATGTCTCGGTCATCCGTTTCTCAAACACCATATAGTGCGAGAATCCAAACGGAGGCGATCGAGTCTTGTGGGGAAAAGTGCGCAAACCTCTGCAGAGTGTATAAACTAATCATGATTAGCCGTGTCCCCGGTTATGGACATCTTGAGTATCTAGTTCTTGTATTATCCTGTTGATCTCATCACGTTACTTTAAATGAATATTGTTGGGTTTTAATGATGTTACTTAATTGGGATTGAGAATGCTGTCAACCATTCTCAATGTTCAACCACCACCATGATAGTTAAATAAAATTTATTCCTTTGTAGTAGGGAAAATTTGGCTTTACGCAAAAACCATGTAACCATAGAGCTTTTCCACCAGCCAAATATGCATGTAGTGATAGCCTTTATTCAACATTCTCTATGGTGTGAATTTGCCAGTACATTCAATGTACTGACCCGTTTTCGGGCTGCAACGTCTCATGTTGCAAGTTTCTTACGACGAGTAAGTGATACGTTAGGGTTATGATTTCTACACTCAACTTTGCCGTTGGTGTTGATGGAAATCCACAACCTTGTTGCTTCCGCTATATGGATTGAGGTAGTAGTATTTACGTTATTTTATACATGTGATTTACCTCTGTTATAAATCCTTCGAGTACTGTATGTGTCAGCATACCGATCCAGGGATGACACTTAAGCATAGAGACTTGATCCATTCGGGTCAGGTCGCTACAAGATGGTATCAGAGCACATGTTGACTGTAGGACGTGACCCTAGAAACTGGCAAGTCCATAGCAAAGATTTTTTTCTCTACAACTTTCCCTTTCAAAAGATCTTTTACCTCTCTTCTCTTCTGAGCTTGTTCAAAAATTCCCTTTAGTGAGACCATACCCCTTTCCCCTTTTGACCACTCGAGGATTCGACTAATGAGCCACTCCAAGAAGTACAAGATATTGGACAACTAAGACCACTTCGGAATGAAGAGTATTTTCCGTGCCTCTGAAAAATGGAAACTACAACGGTTGAAGACCGAAGACAAGTAGAATTTGAAGGCTCTGAAGAATTCCCAGATTTGTATGACCTAGGAAGGCTACCCTTATGGAACTTGGCAGACTATGGAAACTGTCAATACCCGAGATCAAGGTGTGTTGGAGAAAGACTGGAACATGGAGCATAGGACTCAAAGTTTTGTCAAGAAACCCTAAGGCAGGAGATATCAACTGTGGAGAGATAGCTCATGGGAATGACAAGAGCAGGAACACGGTTATCCGTGATGTCATCGCCCGCTGATGCTATTGTCACCGTGCTGAGTTAAGGATGCATTTCTTCAAAATGGATTTGATGAAAGAAGGCTGATGGAGCACCTAATAGTAAGATGAAGTTTTAACCTTAGCCGGTGTATCGCCAGGATCTGGAGTAGTACATCAAGAAGTTTAAGGAGGAGCTCCATGAAGCCGTATTAGACAATGAATCATTTCGTGAAGAACTCAGGAACCAGAAGCTGAAAGTAGCCAAGCTAGAGGAGCTACAACCTCGAGATACCGGAGATTTATCATGAACTGAAGGACAGTATGACCATGGTTCATGTGAAGGATGTTGAAACCAGAAGTTTAGAATGCAACACCAGAATATTAAAGGACGTCGCGAGAGACTTCGCGTCAACAGAGATGAGCTGGCAAAAGGACTTGAGAAAGACAAGCATGATCAGGAAGAAGCCATCGAAGATAGGAACAAGGCTTGAAGAGTTTGGACACGTTGAAGATTTATTGACCTTTAGAAGACCAAACCCCTGTTATATACCTACGTTAGATGCGACGTTTGTGAGCTGTCATTTGTTTGATGTTTTCCGACAGCCATAATAAAATCTGCCTTTTCAAAACTTTTGTTTGTATTGTTTGTATCCCTCTCTATCTCTCTTATCTCACCCACAAACTCATGGACCCAATAGAGGATGAATGAAGATGAGCTTATATTTTCTAGACCGATAAGTCAATTGGAGACGGACCGATGGATTCAGAACATGGAGGATCACATGAAGAATAACCCTATAGTCGGAAAGGATACGACCCAGCATGCTCTTCAGTGCTTTGAAAGAGGTGCTGCTACTTTGTGGAGGATATACCAAACCATGAATGGATGGCAAGGAGTAACCACTTGGAGAGAATTAAAGTTGACTCTGCAAAGATCTCACCTTGTGTCCCAGAAGTTGAAGTCTTCTGGAAAGGATATGAAGAAACCTTGTGCATACAAGATTTGTGGAGAAATAGGACACACCCATAAAGAACACAAGGATGAATGCCCTAATTGTGAAGGAAGTCACCCAGTTGAAGAATTCCCAACTAGGCAGATTACTAGTTTCTTGTGTGAAGGGACTACCCACTATCCTTCTCAATGTCACATTTACCCCATGGTACAACGAACCATCCAACAGAAGAAAGAAGTAAAGAAACGAGCCCTTATGGAAATTTTAGAAGAACACGTGATGAAGGAAGAGATGGGGGACACATCTAAAGAAGACCCGAGTAAACCCTGTACTGAGTCATGCTATTCATGTGGAGAAGAAGGACACAACTCCCAAAATTGTATGAATGGGGATCTAGTAGAATTCCCGACAGAGGAAGTAGAATATGACCCATAGGAAATAGAAGGCATGATTGGCATGGAAAGGTCCAGGAAGAGAATCAGATTGGATTCGAGGAAGGATCTGAGTCATATCACATGTTATAGGTGCAAGGAGTCAGGGCACTACCTCAACAGTGCCCAAAAAGGAAACCTCGATACTTGTCAGAAGTAATATGTTTTAGTTGTAATGGAGCAGGGCACTTTGCCAGAGAATGCCCCAGGGAGAAGAAACTTGTGCTTGATAGTTGAGTTTGCAACAAAAGAAATGGAGTAGTAGAAGTGAGAACATTTTCTTTTACATTGAGATGTTGAGTTGAGACATGAATGGAGAAGCGAGAGATTGTAATCATTGGAGAATCAATAAAGTTAGCATCATTGGTAAAGATTTTGGTTTTATGAGTTGTTACTCTATGAAGAAGGATTTTGACTATTTTGAGGATATGAGAAATATGGTCTATGGAAGATTTGTGCATTTTAAGGGTGGTAGTACCCTGTAAGAACTGTTGACCCCTGGAAAAGATAAGCATACTCCACTGAGTGGATTTCGAACAAAATGAATATGAGTTTTGTCTTGATATGTGTGATACCCCAACAGTGTGTGGGATGAAGTTAGTCATCGTCAGTTCTTGGGACCAAATGTGATCAAGGAGTCAGAAGATAATGTTAAGTTGATTCGAGAATAGACTAGAGGTAGCTGAGTCCAGGCAGAAGAGTTATGCAGACTCAAAAATGCAAGGAGGTAGCCTATAAAATTGGACACAGAGCATGTCTTCGTGTGTCCCCTCTGCGAGGAGTTAAACAATTGGAGTTAAGTGAAAGTTAGCCCCTGAGATTTGAAGGACCATACCGAGTTTTGGAGCGTATGGGAGAAGTGGCCAACAAGTTGGAGTCACCCGAAGGACTGTCAGGAGTTCAAGATGTGTTTCACGTTTCCCAGTTGAAGAAGTGCCATGCAGATATGGCCAATATTCCCGGGTAAGGACGCTTGACCCTGGAAAGGATAATGATGTTCCACGAAGTGAATATGGATTTCATAAGTATAAGTTTTATCCCGGTATATGGGATATCCCACGAGGATGAAGAGATGAAGTACTATTGGATATAAAGGAAGTATGATGGAGCCATTGTGACTCTATGATGAGTTTGAGTAATCATGTCCTAGTTCGATGCCAATAGAAGGAAGGAAGACACTACAATTGGATGGATTTAAGAATACTTAGAAGTTGGAAGTTGAAATAATGATCAGTTGCCCGATGATAAGTTCAAGGACTACAAGTGATGAGATGGGCCATAACCCACAGGCCCCAGGACCTGCCAAGAAGCAAGCACATTCTTGCTGAAGGAAAATCCCTGGAGGAACTTACGATTTTATCGATAGACGATTTTATAGGAGTAACGCAAAACCTGAGAGTTGTGAAGGAACGATAGATGTTTGTCTGGCTTGCAGAATCTATGGATATATCCGAACTTGGTTCATCGACAAGAGAAATTCTGCAATGCTTGTGAGGATGACCAAGTGTTAGTATGCGAGATTCGCTAAACTGTATACATGGTAATGATTTGGGTGCGGGATGGATTGATCACCATACCGACTTACTCTTATTATTCGCCTTGCTATATGGGATGGTAAATCTGAGTGACTTACCTATAGTAGAGAGACGGCGATCAAAACCTTGTTTAAGCCTTAGAATGGTATAGCAATTTTCCCCTTGTACAAGGCAGCTTTGCCAACCGTAGGTTATACGGTGAGGATCAACCCAGACCCATTTCCTGCAGGAGAAACCATAAATGGTTGACCACCATGAGTTATCGATTAGTTGTTTAGTACTGGCACCAGACCCGTCAGCTAAGAAGACCCAAATCTCGGAATAACCTTACCAAGAGGAAAGGGCAGAAATTTTTTGAGGAAAAGGTTATGCCGCTGCCGATAGAGCTAGAGAAGGAATTATTCTTATGATCTGAGAAGACCGACACTGTCAAGAATAAGGATCGAGTATATGAGTTTTGATGGAATAATAACCATGCTTCTAAGGGTGGTAGCACCCCAGACCCCTGTGATGATCGATGGATTTTGAGAAGACCCCAAACCTAACCTATTTATTTCTAGCCTCTCCGAATCTCGAGGACGAGATTCATTTTAAGGGTGGTAGGTTTGTAACATCCCAAAATTCTAAATTTTGGAATGTTATAATAAATAGATAGATTTGACTGGTTGTTTGATTGATTGTCTGAAACTGAGTGAATTCGAAACTTTTTGAAAGTTAAATGAGAGGGAATAAAAGGACTTTCCCAAACTTTCATATTTGCTTTCTGATCTCCATGAATTCAAATTCTTTTCAAATACAAAACCCTTGAGAGAAGATGATATAACTTCTTCCATTTAAATTAAATGAAAGGGTATTTGAAAATAATTGGATTTCATTTGGAAATATTTCAATTCATAAACTTCATGCAGCTCAATGATTTTCATGAGAGAAGATAAAAGGACTTCTCTAAATTATATGAAATATGAGTTGGGAGTTTCAAAGAATTAAATTGAGAGTTCTTTTGAATTTATTTTCAATTTGGAGTTATTTGAGTTTTATTCAAATTATTTTTCTCCAAAAATAAAATATATGGAAATTAGGGTAACATGATTCCCTACAACAGAAAATTGGAGAGAAATAAATTTGAAATCATTTTGGTATTTTTTTAAAATTGATTTTTATTGGATTTTAATAGACCAGTAGCACTCTTTGAATTATTAGAATTTGTGTGTATTTTATTTAATGCTATAAAAATGTTCATCTTGTAGAAAAATCTTTTTCTGAAAATTTTGATATATAATATGCCTATATAAAGTTTTATTTTATTTTCGTTTTTCAGTTTATCACATTCTATAAAAAAAAGTGCACCGCGCGGCCGGCCGAAGGCCTTTAGGCCCATCGTCTCTTTTCTTCTTTGTTTCGTATATTTTCGTCTACGTTTAGTCCCACATTGCCTAGCCTTTGACCCCTAAGCCTCTTTTCCACCAATAAATATAGACCCATAGAGCCTCCAAAAATCATCCGATTCGGGTTAAATCAATATTTTGGTTTGACTAGATTCATTTAAGAAAAATATATTTCTCCTCTCCGGCGCGACTTCTTGAAATTATCTCTTCTCTCCAAAGTCGTATTTTCTCTGCCTTATAAAGGTATCTTTCTTTGTTTTTTTTCTTATACCTCCGTAGTTTATTATTTTTAGACTAATATGATAAAATAATTAGATTATCAATTAGTCTACGTATTTATACATTAGACCCTAGCCCGTAGCTATTTTTTTCCGTAAAACAGCTTGGCCCTGATTTTTCAAATAGCCATAACTTTTTACTCGTTTGCCTAAATCCAATGAAACCAACGCCCACTTCTTCGTTATGATCTCCTCTATCCAGTAATCCAACTCAAACATGTTTTTAAAAAATTTAAAATTTGAATTATATCAGATTTGAATTCAAACTTAATTTGATCATAACTTGAGTTTCGTAGCTCCGTTTGAGTTGATTCTTTTTGCAAATCGAAGCTCTTGACCTAAATTTTTTTATAAGCCCAAATTCACATAATTTTGGTACTGTTAGAAATTGTTTTATGTTGCAAGAGCTATTTGCTTGGTTTTGATGTTTTCCGAATCGACTTCTTCGATCTTTCTGGTCTTTTGAGTGATTGCTTATGTGTGGTTACTATTGCTTGCTTACAATAGATTGACCGGAGTGTGACGAGTAGAACTATCAAGATTTTTGAGTGCGAATCATCTTCATCAACATTGCAGGCAAGTTCCCACTTTGATCATACCTTTTCTACTACCCAGTTTTATTGCATTAGATCAATCCTCAAACATTGCATGATTAGGATCTAATTAAATTGTGGGATGGGAAGTAGATGAAGTAGTACCTATTACCTGTATTATTATGAAACCTTTGGTAGTTACTTCTACGTTTGCTTATTATGCCATGCTATGCTAGTAGACATGGATTGGGTGAGTGATATCCATGACAGATGTGAGTTTGTTAATTTTAATGGTTTACTTAAGGTGGCAACTTAAATACACATCTGGGTGGATTGAGGCACCTGGTTTCTATCAGGACTGCCTGTTTCTTTTTGGACCGCCACCCAGGCTCAAAGGGATCATAAGATTATTCATACTAGAAACTTCCGTGTGCAGCCACAAGCCATTATGGGCTCTGGCATAGTTGATTATGTCGTGCGAACTCTTACAGGGTAGACTAGCAGATGTAGGGGAAAGTAGGTGTACCGGTCTACCAACGTAAGGTGCTAGCGCTTCTGAAAGACTATGTCTCGGTCATCCGTTTCTCAAACACCATGTAGTGCGAGAATCCAAACGGAGGTGATCGAGTCTTGTGGGGAAAAGTGCGCAAACCTCTGCAGAGTGTATAAACTAATCATGATTAGCTGTGTCCCCGGTTATGGACATCTTGAGTATCTAGTACCTGGATTATCATGTGAATCTCATCATGTTACTTTAAATTAATTTTGTTGGGTTTAATGATGTTACTTAATTGGGATTGAGAATGCTGTCAACCATTCTCAATGTTCAACAACCACCATCATAGTTAAATAAATTATATTCCTTTGTAGTAGGGAAAAATTGGCTTTTCGCAAAAACTATAACCATAGAGCTTTTCCACCAGCCAAATATGCATGTAGTGATAGCCTTTATTCAACATTCTCTATGGTGTGAATTTGCCAGTACATTCAATGTACTAACCCGTTTTCAGGCTGCAACGTCTCATGTTGCAGGTTTCTTACGACGAGTAAGTGATACGTTAGGGTTATGATTTCTACACTCAACTTTGCCATTGGTGTTGATGGGAATCCACAACCTTGTTGCTTCCGCTATATGGATTGAGTAATAGTATTTACGTTATTTTATACATGTGATTTACCTTTGTTATAAATCCTTCGAGTACTGTGTGTCAGCATACCGATCCAAGGATGATACTTAAGCACAGAGACTTGATCCATTCGGGTCAGGTCGCTATAGCTTGCCATTCCAATATGCACCCTTGTTCACAATATGAGATCATTTGAACAAACTATGCCATGAATGTGGCAATGAGATTGATCATTTGGCTTGAAAGCCATGAATCTTCACATATGATAGCTCATTTCTGGGAACAATTTTTTAAAAGGTTTGCCGTATTACAAATTTATTATTTTTCCTGGTAACTTGGTCACATATAATGACACAATGTGGTGGTTTCCCAATTTTTTGATTTTTTTGAATTTTTTATGCCTGTTTCAAAATGCGGTCCAAACGACGGGCATGACCGTTCCTAGCTAGTGGTTGAATATTGGAAAACTTTTGGTGTTTCTCTGATTAAATAGATACTTTTGTACCTAAAAATTCTATTTGGGAAAAATAAATAGCAAACTATGAGGCAGTTGTAGTTCATATTTGACCCGCTTACAGCTGAATCGGCCGAAATTTGTCTTTTTCACCAGAGGTGGGTCGAATCTTTTGACACCCAACCATTTGGTCAATTGTGCATTAAACATGGCCTAATATTTTATAAAATTGGTTTGGTCCAATTTTGCAACAAATATATGGTAGGTTGTTCATAAAAAAAGTCATTTTGGGCACTCGGAAAATGGAAAATGATGTTTTCATCCAAAGAAAATGAAAACTTCCTTAGGCAACATTGTTTGCCATTCCAATATGCACCCTTGTACACAATATGGGATAATTTTTAACAAACTATGCCATGAATGTGACCATAAGATTGATCATTTGGCTTGAAAGCCATTGATCTCCACACATGATAGCTCGTTTCTGAGAACACTTTTTTAAAAGAATTGTCGTATTAAAAGTTTATTATTTTTCTTGGTAACTTGGCCACATATAATGATACAATGCGAAGGTTTTCCATTTTTTGAATTCTTTTTGAATTTTTTATTCCTGTTTCAAAATGCGGTTAAAACGGCGGGCTTGACCGTTCCTAGCTAGTGGTTGAATCTTGGAAAACTTTTGTCATTTCTCTGATTAAATAGATACTTTTGTACCTAAATATTTGGTCAAAGACTATGTCACGAGAGGTGGATCGACAACTTTTGACACACAAATATTTCGTCAATTATACATAAAATGCGGTCTAATATTTTCCAAAGGTTATGTTGTACAATTTTGCAACAATTTTTTAAAAGAGGACGTGTGTGTGTGCGGTGCCGCCGCCCCGTACGTACGAGCGGGGGCGCCGGCGTACGGGGCGGGGGCGCCGCCGTTGTGTGTGTATGTGTGTGTGTATGTGTGTGTATGTGTGTGCGGCCGGGAGCAAGAGAGAGACGTACGGCCGCGGCGATGACGACGGACGGCGGCGGCGTTCGGGGCGGCAGCGCGCGAGACGATGACGACGACGGGCGGCGGCGGGGACAGCGACGATGACGACGGACGGCGACGATGGGATCGAGCGGCGCGCGCGGCGGAGGTTGGAGACGAAGTGGCGAGTTGAAACTGAAATTTTCGTACGTGCTGTATATATAGGATTGGCCTTTAGTACCGGTTCATGGCACGAACCGGTACTAAAGGCCTATTTTCCCCAGGCCAAGCGGCGGGAAACGACCCCTTTAGTACCGGTTCGTGCCATGAACCGGTACTAAAGACCCCCCTTTAGTACCGGTTGGAGCCACGAACCGGTACTAAAGGGGGTGCGCTGCCACCCGCGGTGCACAAAAGTTTAGTCCCACCTCGCTAGCCGAGGGGCACTCACACCTGCTTATAAGCCCCGCCGCTGCTGCAGTCTCGAGCTCCTCTCTAAAGCAGGCCTTCTGGGCCTACCTCTGCTACTCTGCCCTGTGGGGCCTATTGGGCTTGCGGGCCTGCATCCTGGCCCAACAACAGGTTGGGTTTCTAGTCGTATGCAGGCCGCTGTGGCCCAGTAGGTGGGCTTTTTTCATTTAGTTGTTTTTTGCTGTATTTAGAGTTTGCGCTACCACCCCAAAATTTAGTCCCACCTCGCCCGGCGAAGGGCAGCCGCACTGGTTTATAAACCAAGCCGCGGCTACCTCTTCGAACTCCTTTATATAGCAGGCTTCTAGGCCTAATTAATTAGGGCGCGCTGCCCTGTGAGTCTGCTGGCCCTTCTGGGCCTGCATTTGCACACCCTAGGTCTGGTAGACCCACAGGGCAGTGCGCCAACAAATTTGCTATATAGTTTTTTCTTTTCTGCATTACTTATTTTTATTTATTTATTTTTGAGTAGTTTTTTATATAGTTTTTTTTCTGCATTATTTATTTTCTTCTATTTATTTTGAGTAATTTTTTGTATAGTTCTTTTATTTTCTGCATTACTTATTTTTGCATAGTCCGAAACCCTGATACTCGGAAAGAGTTTGTTCAGTTTGTACACGAAGTGCGTCCAGTTTTTGCCGTGACCCTCTCTACTCTTTCGCGCATGCTATGCGGGTGATACGATGATACCATGCCAAGTTTCAACATTTTCAGGATTCATTTTGTAGTGAATTTCAATTTCACGGTCATTTAGCTCTCTAAACAATTAGGTAAATGACCGAAAAACAACAAATGATGTCAGAACATGTTGAAAATTGATGATGTCGCTTTAAATGCTGCATACTGAAAACAAAAGAAGTCCGGAGTTCAAATAAGTATAAAAAACATTGAAGTGGCCATGTAACAGATGAGTTCTCGTCCGAAACCCTGATACTCGGAAAGAGTAGGTCCAGTTTGTACACGAAGTGCGTCCAGTTTTTGCCGTGACCCTCTCTACTCTTTCGCGCATGCTATGCGGGTGATATGATGATACCATGCCAAGTTTCAACATTTTCAGGATTCATTTTGTACTGATTTTCAATTTCACTGTCATTTAGCTCTCTAAACAATTAGCTAGGTAAATGACCGAAAAACAACAAATGATGTCAGAACATGTTGGATATTGATGACGTCGCTTTAAATGTTGCATACTGAACACAAAAGAAGTCCGGAGTTCAAATAAGTTTAAAAAACATTGAAGTGTGGCCATGTAACAGAGTTCACATTTGACCGTTTTTCTACTAGTCAATAGAGTTTGCCAAACTTGAGTTTCCCAAGTCACTTACACAAAAAGCTATGATTCATGGTTGTCAAATCCATAATTTCCAAACCACAACATCCTTGAGGCATAACAAGCTTTAAATGCTGCATACTGAACACAAAAGAAGTCCAGAGTTTAAATAAGTTATTAAAAATAAAAAAGAGGTGCAATGCTGGTTAATTTGCTTCAAGCCATTCGGAATAGTGTAGACTACACTGCACATAGCTCAGTGCAATCTATGCTATTCCGCAAGGCTTGAAGCTAATCAACATGTAGAAGATCATCTTGAGCTTGTGTCCCCTTGAAGGAAGTAGGATACTTCTCTTGTTGAGGAACAAACTTTGTCTTTGGGGTATTGATCTTCTTCCCACTCAACTCCATTGGCATTGAACTTTCGTTCAAAACCAACACCTTGATTCTTCCCTTCAATAAGCTATTTTCTTGATCAAGTGTAACTTGGCTAAGAGAATCGTTAGTGGAATCAAGAGAACTACTAGAAGCAACAATGTTAGATCTTATGTCACAAAAAAGAAGTTGTATCAAACCTTTTATGTCGGATCTAGAACAAACCAATCGGTATCGCCATCATACAGCCCTACCGTGGCTCATGATGCATATATATGCATATCGAATGTACGGTTGGGCGTATGATGGCGAATCCGAATGATTTGTATTCAGTCGATGAACTGGTAGATGTATGTAGTCGATGAACTGGTAGATATATGTAGTCGATGAACTGAAAGACTTATGCAGGGACGAAGGCGAGAGATGGGCTATATATAGGGTCATCTGGCTCACAAAGTGATTGTGATAGTTTCGATCGACCGACTCACATGAGCTAGGAAGAAACACACCCTTGATCCAACGACTCGCAAGAGCTAGAAAGAAACACACGATCCGTGTGATTCTTCCTGATTGGTGGGATGCACATTAGTATCGGTTCGTGCCACGAACTGGTGCTAAAGATTGGCAACGAACCGGTACTAATGGTAGCAGCCTGCCTAGCCATTGGAATCGGCACTAATGGTCACATTCGTGCCGGCTCAAATTCAAACCGGCACTATAATGTGCTTCACATTTGACCGTTTTTCTACTAGTCAATAGAGTTTGCCAAACTTGAGTTTCCCAAGTCACTTACACAAAAAGCTATGATTCATGGTTGTCAAATCCATAATTTCCAAACCACAACAACCTTGAGGCATAACAAGCTTTAAATGCTACATACTGAACACAAAAGAAGTCCGGAGTTTAAATAAGTTATTAAAAATAAAAAAAGAGGTGCAATGCTGGTTAATTTGCTTCAAGCCATTCGGAATAGTGTAGATTGCACTAAGCCACTGCACATAGCTCAGTGCAATCTATACTATTCCGCAAGGCTTGAAGCAAATCAACATGTAGGTGAGCATTGCAACTCTTCGTCATTGTCTGTGCACTCATGGCTTATAAACTGCTCATATTGCCTCTCTCTTGGTGAGGTGGGACTAAAAACAGCTTGCCGTAAACCGGCACCGCTCATTAGTACCGGTTCGTGGTACGAACCGGCACTAAATGGTGATGGTGGGGCCACAGCCTGACCGCAGGATGACACGGCCTCTTTAGTACCGGTTCGTGGCATGAACCAGTACTAAAGGTTCGCCACGAACCGGTATTATTGATCGCCACCACGAACCGGCACTAATGTGCACATTAGTGCCGGCTCAAATACAAACCGGCACTAATGTGCTTCACGTTTGACCCTTTTTCTACTAGTGCTGCTCCCTCCTCCCCGCGGCCGGCTGTGCTGCCGCGCAGGCCTCAATGCCCCACCGTACTCCCATCGCTGGCCTAGCCATCCCTCTACTCACCCACACCCGCTGTTATTCTCTGGCGACGGAAGACGAACCAGTAAACTCTCGTACAGTCGTACTCCCCTCCGCGTGGGAAACAAAAACAACGGCCGAGTCTTCCCTGCCTCCGTGTCGTTCCCTTCCTAGGCCTCGACGTCGTCCACCGCCCAGGTGCTCTCGGCGTGGTGTGGTCAGCGTGGTCAACGACCGACATGCATCTGAAGTGGACTGTACGTGGGGAGGTTGACAGCTGGGTCCACGGCCGCACACAAGGAAATGCCTCCTTATTACGCTCAAAATAATGATTTCCTCCACCTGACATCTGGGACCCACCGAAATGGCCTCTATATTTCGCGAAAAAACGTTACCGCCGCTGACAGCTCAGACCCACTAGCTATATCTTCGCACGCAAGGAAGTGCCTCCTTATTACGCACAAAAAGATGAACACTCCCCTGCTAGCTGGGACCCAGTATAGTGGGCCTACTAAGTTGACGGGGACGAAGGGCTTTGTCAACTTAGTCAATATGCACGATTCTAGGTCGACTGACCGTACGATGTCCATCCAACGGACGTAGTACTTCTTCAACCTCTGGTCTTCTTGCTCCAGCCGCCAAAAGCAGCGCCGGTCGTGCCGCCGGGTCCTGCCTCCCGTGGCCGGCTGTGCTGCCGCAGAGGCCTCACCGCCCCCATACTACTCCCACCGCTGGCCAGGCCATCCCTCCACTCCTCTCACCCACACCCCCTGTTATTCTGCGGCGACGGCAGGGCAGCCAAACCAGTGAACCCTCATACTCCTCTTCGCGTGGGCATCCACTACCGCGTCTTCCCCGGCTCCGGGTCGTCCCCTTCCTAGGCCTCGTCGTCGTCCACCGCCATGATGCTGTCGGCGCGGCGTGGTCAATGTGGCCAACGTCCGAATTCCATCGGAAGAATACTGTACATGGAGAGGCTGACAGCTGGGTCCACGGCAGCCGCAAGGAAGTGCCTCCTTATTACGCGGAAAATAATTATTCCTCCACCTCACAACAGGGACCCACCGGACGCCCAACAGTATATCGCGAAAAAACATTTGCCCCTGACGGCTGGGACCCACCCAACGGGCCACCGTATTTCGCGAAAAAAACATTCCCCCTGCTGTCAGTTCGGACCCACTGGAAGTGCCTCCTTATTACGCACAAAAAAATGAATACCCCCTCCTAGCTGGGACCCACCTTAATGGCAGGCTGACTTGTGGGCCTACTAAGTTGACGGGGACGGAGGGCTTTGTCAACTTAGTCAATATGCACGATTCTAGCTCCAATGACCGTACGATGTCCATCCAACGGCCATAGTGCTTCTTCAACCTCTGGTCTTCTTGCTCCAACCGCCCAAACCAGCGTCGGTCGTGCCTCGTGCCCCTGCCTCCCGTGCCCGGCTGTGATGCGGCGGAGGCCTCACCGCCCCTACTACTCCCACCGCTGGCCAGGCCATCCCTCTACTCACCCACACCCCCTGTTATTCTGCGGCGACGGCAGCCTCACCTGATGTATATATTTGGTCCAACCCTAAGTATCAGGAACTCTGTCCCATCCACCCTCCTGCCCGCCGCCACCTACCTCTCTTCCTCAGGATCCCCTCATTCCCCCAATCCAATCCAGCCGGAGCACTCCACTCATCCCCTTGATCCCACCAAGTTGCTGCCAGAGCCCTGCCTCATGCGCCCGCGCAAGGAGACGAGCCCTCTCCTGCAGCCCGAGCTCCTTCATCCACGTCCGTGTCGCCTCCGACCTCCTCGCGACCCCGAGCTGCAGTTCACCTCGCCACCATCGGGAACTGGTGTCCCGCGGCAAGTTTCGTCAAGTCCACCAGACCAGCAGCGCCGCCGCGCCCAGGCTCCACCGCCATAGCCGCCCCTTGATTCTTCGCGTCGTGCCCGACCTCCTCCTGTGCCACCTGTGCTTCTTCCCCAGGCGCCCGAGGCCTGCCTCTTCTCCCCTCGATCCTGAGTTGATCGTGAAGCTGTCCGAGGCCTGCATCACCCGACGACCGGCGCCGCTACCGTCGTGGCCTCAAGCCGCCCTCGACCTCCTCCGAGTGCCGCCGCCTTGGCTTCCAGCTCCGCCCAGCCGCTTGCCTTCCTTCCCTGCTCCTCACCGGTTTGAGCGGCCGCTGCATCACCTAGAGTAGCCGCGCCCTACCACCTGCTGCCTCCTCTGCTTCGCCTGCAAGCCCACTTCCTCGCCAAGGCCTACCGCTGCAAGCCCTGCCGCGCTAAACCACTGTGTCCCCCCTGCTTCGTCAGGGCACAAGCGACGCTAGGTCGCGTTGACTGATCCAGCGCAGAAGTGGGCGTTGGTTTCGTTGGATTTGGGCAAACGAGTAAAAAGTTATGGCTATTTGAAAAATCAGGGCCAAGCTGTTTTACGGAAAAAATAGCTACGGGCTAGGGTCTAATGTATAAATACGTAGACTAATTGATAATCTAATTATTTTATCATATTAGTCTAAAAATAATAAACTACGGAGGTATAAGAAAAAAAACAAAGAAAGATACCTTTATAAGGCAGAGAAAATACGACTTTGGAGAGAAGAGATAATTTCCAGAAGTCGCGCCGGAGAGGAGAAATATATTTTTCTTAAATGAATCTAGTCAAACCAAAATATTGATTTAACCCGAATCGGATGATTTTTGGAGGCTCTATGGGTCTATATTTATTGGTGGAAAAGAGGCTTAGGGGTCAAAGGCTAGGCAATGTGGGACTAAACGTAGACGAAAATATACGAAACAAAGAAGAAAAGAGACAATGGGCCTAAAGGCCTTCGGCCGGCCGCGCGGTGCACTTTTTTTTTACAGAATGTGATAAACTGAAAAATGAAAATAAAATAAAACTTTATATAGGCATATTATATATCAAAATTTTCAGAAAAAGATTTTTCTACAAGATGAACATTTTTCTAGCATTAAATAAAATACACACAAATTCTAATAATTCAAAGAGTGCTACTGGTCTATTAAAATCCAACAAAAATCAATTTTAAAAAATACCAAAATGATTTCAAATTTATTTCTCTCCAATTTTCTGTTGTAGGGAATCATGTTACCCTAATTTCCATATATTTTATTTTTGGAGAAAAATAATTTGAATAAAACTCAAATAACTCCAAATTGAAAATAAATTCAAAAGAACTCTCAATTTAATTCTTTGAAACTCCCAACTCATATTTCATATAATTTGGAGATGTCCTTTTATCTTCTCTCATGAAAATCATTGAGCTGCATGAAGTTTATGAATTGAAATATTTCCAAATGAAATCCAATTATTTTCAAATACCCTTTCATTTAATTTAAATGGATTAAGTTATATCATCTTCTCTCAAGGGTTTTGTATTTGAAAAGAATTTGAATTCATGGAGATCAGAAAGCAAATATGAAAGTCTGGGAAAGTCCTTTTATTCCCTCTCATTTAACTTTCAAAAAGTTTCGAATTCACTCAGTTTCAGACAATCAATCAAACAATCAGTCAAATCTATCTATTTATTATAACATTCCAAAATTTAGAATTTTGGGATGTTACAAACCTACCACCCTTAAAATGAATCTTGTCCTCGAGATTCGGAGAGACTAGAAATAAATAGGTTAGGTTTCGGGTCTTCTCAAAATCCATCGATCATCACAGGGGTCTGGGGTGCTACCACCCTTAGAAGCATGGTTATTATTCCATCAAAACTCATATACTCGATCCTTATTCTTGACAGTGTCGGTCTTGTCAGATCATAAGAATAATTCCTTCTCTAGCTCTATCGGCAGCGGCATAACCTTTTCCTCAAAAAATTTCTGCCCTTTCCTCTTGGTAAGGTTATTCCGAGATTTGGGTCTTCTTAGCTGACGGGTCTGGTGCCAGTACTAAACAACTAATCGATAACTCATGGTGGTCAACCATTTATGGTTTCTCCTGCAGGAAATGGGTCTGGGTTGATCCTCACCGTATAACCTACGGTTGGCAAAGCTGCCTTGTACAAGGGGAAAATTGCTATACCATTCTAAGGCTTAAACAAGGTTTTGATCGTCGTCTCTCTACTATAGGTAAGTCACTCAGATTTACCATCCCATATAGCAAGGCGAATAATAAGAGTAAGTCGGTATGGTGATCAATCTATCCCGCACCCAAATCATTACCATGTATACAGTTTAGCGAATCTCGCATACTAACACTTGGTCATCCTCACAAGCATTGCAGAATTTCTCTTGTCGACGAACCAAGTTCGGATATATCCATAGATTCTGCAAGCCAGACAAACATCTATCGTTCCTTCACAACTCTCAGGTTTTGCGTTACTCCTATAAAATCGTCTATCGATAAAATCGTAACTTCCTCCAGGGATTTTCCTTCAGCAAGAATGTGCTTGCTTCTTGGCAGGTCCTGGGGCCTGTGGGTTATGGCCCATCTCATCACTTGTAGTCCTTGAACTTATCATCGGGCAACTGATCATTGTTCCAACTTCCTAGTATTCTTAAATCCATCCAATTGTACTGTCTTCCTTCCTTCTATTGGCACCAAACTAGGACATGTTTACTCAGACTCATCACGGAGTTTCCATTGATCCATATTTCCGATATCATACCTCCTTTACATCCAATAGTAATTTATCTCTTCATCCTCGTGGGATATCCCTCATACCGAGATAAAAACTTATACTTATGAAGTCCATATTCCACTTCGTGGAACATCTTTATCCTTTACAGGGTCAAGCATCCTTACAGGGGAAATATTGGCCATCTCTGCATGGCACTCTTCAACTGAGAAACGTGAAACACATCATGAACTCCTGACAGTCCTTCGGGTGACTCCAACTTGTAGGCCACTTCTCTCATACGCTCCCAACTCGATATGTCCTACAAATCTCGGGGCTAATTTTCCCTTAACTCCAATTTGTTTAACTCCTCACAGAGGGGGCACACGAAGACATGTTATGTCTCCAATTTCATAGACTACCTCCTTGCATTTTTTTTAGTTTGCATAACTCTTCTGCCTGGACTGAGCTACCTTCAGTCTATCTCGAATCAACTTAACATTCTCTTCTAGCTCCTTGATCACATTTGGTCCAAACAACTGACGGTCTCCACTTCATCCCACATACTCTTGGGGCATCACATATATTGAGACAAAACTTGTATTCCTTTTTGTCCGAAATCCACTCAGTGGAGTATCCTTATCTTTTCCAAGGGTCAACGGTTCTTACAGGGTACTATCACCCTTAAAATGCACAAATCTTCCATAGACCATATTTCTCATATACTCAGAATGGCCAAAATTCTTCTTCATAGAGTAACAACTCATAAGATCCATATCAGTACCAACGATGCTAACTTTATTCATTCTCAAGTGATTACAATCTCTCGCTTTTCCATTACATGTCTCAACTCAATACCTCAATATAAAAGTAAAATGTTCTCACTTCTACTACTCCATTTCTTTTGTTGCAAACTCAACTATCTAGTAAAAGTTTTCTTCTCCTTGGGGCATTCTCTGGCAAAGTGCCCTGCTCCATTACAACTAAAACATATTACTTCTAGCAAGTATCGAGGTTTCCTTTTTGGGCAACCATTGAGGTAGTGCCCTGACTCCTTGCACCTGTAACAGGTGATATGACTCAGGTCCCTCCTGGGATCCAATCGGTTTCTCTTCCTGGACTTTTCCATGCCAATCATGGCTTCTATTTCTTGTGGGTCATATTCTACTTCCTTTGTCGGGAATTCTACTAAATCCCCATTCAAACAATTTTGGGAGATGTGTCCTTCTTCTCCACATGAATAGCAAGACTTAGTGCAGGGTTTACTCGGGTCTTCTTTAGGTGTGTCGTCCATCACAGCTTCTTATAAAATTTCCATGAGGGCTCCTTTCATTACTTCTTTCTTCTGTTGGATGGTTCGTTGTACTATGGGGTAAATGTAACACTGAGCAGGATAGTGGGTAGTCCCTTCACACAAGAAACAAGTAATCTGCCTAGTTGGGCATTCTTCAACTGGGTGACTTCCTTCACAATTTAGGCATTCATCCTTGTGTTCTTTATGGATGTGTCCTGTTTCTCCACAAATCTTGCATGCACAAGGTTTCTTCATATCCTTTCCATAAGGCTTCAACTTCTGGGACACAAAGTGAGATCTTTGCAGAGTCAACTTAAATTCTCTCCAAGTGGTAACTCCTTGCCATCCATTGATGGTTTGGTACATTCTCCACCAAGTAGCAGCACCTCTTTCAAAGCACAGAAGAGCATGCTGAGTCATATCATTTCCGACTATAGGGTTATTCTTCATGTGATCCTCCATGTTCTGAATCCATTTGTCCGTCTCCAATTGACTCATCAGTGCAGAAAATATAAGCTCATCTCCATTCATCCTCTATTGGGTCCAAGGGTTTTGGGGTGAGATAAGAGAGATAGAGAGGGATGCACACAATGCAAACAACAGTTTTGAAAAGACAGATTTTATTTGTGGCTGTCGGGAAAAACATCAAACAAATGACAGCTCACAAACGTCGCATCTAATGTAGGTATATAACAGGGGTTTGGTCTTCTAAAGGTCAATAAATCTTCGACTCTCCAAACTCTCCAAGCCTTGTTCATGCCTCCAATGGCTTCTTCCGATCATGCTTGTCTTTCTCAAGTTCTTTTGCCAGACCAACTCTGTTGACGCGAAGTCTCTCATGACGTCCTTTAATATTCTGGAGTTGCGTTCCAAACTTACGGGTTTCAACATCCTTGACATGAACCATTGGTACTATGGTCCTTCCGTTCCTGACTAATCTCCTGTATCTCGAGGTTTTGCTCCTCCAGCTTGGATACTTCAACTTCTGGGTCCTGAGTTCCTCATGAAATACTTCCTTGTCAAAATACTGGTTCTTGTAGGTCCATCTTAACTTCTTGATGTAACACTCCAGATCCTGGTGATACACTAGCTAAGGTTAAAACTTCACCTCTTGCTGATATATGCTCCATCGGCCTTCTTCCATCAAATCCATTCTGAAGAAATGCATCCTTAACTCAGCACGGTGACAATAGCATCAGCGGGCGATGATATCAGGGATAATTGTGTTTCTGCTCTTGTCATTCCCATGAGCTACCATTCCATATTTGATATCTCCTGCCTTAGGGTTTTCTTTGACCAAACTTTGAGTTCTCATGCTCCTTGTTTTAGTCTTTCTCCGATACACCTTGATCTCGGGTATTGACAACTTCCATAGTCTGCCAAGTTCCATAAGGGTAGCCTTCCTAGGTCATACAAATCTGAGAATTCTTCATAGCCTCCAATTCTCCCAGTCTTCGGAGTCTTCAATTGTTGTAGTTTCCATTATTCAGATGCACGGAAAATACTCTTCATTCCGAAGTGGTCTTAGTTGTCCGATATCTTGTACTTCTTGGAGTGGTCTCATCAGTCGAATCTTTGAGTGGTCAAAAGGGAAAAGGGGTATGGTCTCACTAAAAGGGAATATTTGAATAAGCTCAGAAGAGAAGAGAGGTAAAAGATCCTTTTGAAAGGGAAAGTTGTAGAGAAAAATCTTTGCTATGGGCTTTCCAGTTTCTAGGGTCACGTCCTACAGTCAACATGTGCTCTGATACCATCTTGTAGTGACCTGACCCGAATGGATCAAGTCTCTGTGCTTAAGTGTCATCCCTAGATCGGTATGCTAACACACACAGTACTCGAGGATTTATAACAGAGGTAAATCACATGTGTAAATTAACGTAAATACTATAACCTCAATCCAAATATCGGAAGTAACGAGATTGTGGATTCCCATCAACACCAACGGCAAAGTTGAGTGTAGAAATCATAACCCTAACGTATCACTTACTCATCGTAAGATAATCCTGCAACATGAGACGTTGCAGCCACAAAGGGTCAGTACATTTAATGTACTGACAAATTCACACCATAGAGAATGATGAAAAATGGCTATCACTACATGCATATATGGCTGGTGGAAAAGCTCTATGGTTATATGTTTTTGCGAAAAACCAATTTTTCCCTACTGCAAAGGAATAAATTTTAATTAACTATCATGGTGGTTGTTAATCATTGAGAATGGTTGATAGCATTCTCAATCCCAATTAAGTAACATCATTAAACCCAACAAAATTATTTAAAGTAACATGATGAGATTCACATGATAATCCAAGTACTAGATACTCAAAACGTCCATAACCGGGGACACAACTAATCATGATTAGTTTATACACTCTGCAGAGGTTTGCGCACTTTTCCCCACAAGACTCGATCACCTCCGTTTGGTTTCTCGCACTACATGGTGTTTGAGAAGACGGATGACCGAGACATAGTCTTTCAGAAATGTTTGCACCTTACGATGGGTAGACCGTACCACCTACTACCCCTACATCTGCTAGTCTACCACTGTAAGAGTTCACATGACTTAATCAACTATGCTAGAGCCCATAATAGCTTGTGGCTGCACACGGAAGTTTCTAGTATGAATAATCTCATGATCCCTTTGAGCCTGGGTGGTGGTCCAAAAAAACAGGCAATCCTGGTCTACCCAGGTGCCTAGACAGGCAATCCTGGAATAACCCGATGCCTCAATCCACCCAGATGTGTGTTTAAGTTGCCACCTTAAGTAAACCATTAGTTAACAATCTCACATCTGTCATGAATACTCTCAAAAACCCAATCCACGTCTACGAGCATAGTATGGCAATGTAAGCATAATGTAATAGTAACTCCCAAGGGTTTGATAATAAACAGGTAATAGGTTCTACCTCATCATCTACTTCCCAACCCGCATGTTAATGACATCCTAACCATGCAGTGTTTGAGGATTGGAACTAATGCATAAAAACTGGGTGATAAAAGGGATATGATCAAAGTGTGAACTTGCCTGCAATGTTGATGAAGATGATTCGCACTCAAAACTCTTGACAGATCTACTCGTCACACTCCGGTCAATCTATCGTAAGCAAGCAATAGTAACCACACATAAGCAATCACTCAAAAGATCAGAAAGAACAAAGAAGACGATTCGGAAAACTTCAAAACCAAGCAAATAACTCTTCCAACATAAAACAATTTCTAACAGTACCAAAATTATGTGAATTTGGCCTTATTAGAATGTTTAGGTCCAGAGCTTTGATTTGCAAAAAGAATCAAATGAAACGGAGCTACGAAACTCAAGTTATGATCAAACGAAGTTTGAATTCAAATCTGATCTAATTCAAATTTTACACTTTTCAAAAACATGTTTGGGTTGGATTATTGGATAGAGCAGATCATAACGAAGAAGTGGGCGTTGGTTTCGTTGGATTTGGATCAACGAGTAAAAAGTAGTGATCGATTGATGAACAGGGACTAATCTGTAAAGAAAATCCTCACATATAGGTCCCTGGCCGAAATAATAAGCAAAAAGGAAAAATCTATCGACCGAACGCTCGCTACAGAACCTAAACCGACAAAAACCGTTCGCTAAGGAGATCTAAACAGTGAACGTTCTCAAAATAACTAGATATAAAAAACGGGTTCTTAAACAAAACCGAAGAAAACCTAAACCTAAAAGAAAACCGGCGAACCGGGGGCGGTTTTATACCGGTTCAGCGCGGTTCTTCGGTGAAAAACCGGAGACTCTCCGGTGAGGTTGCGGACTCCGGCGAGTCCGGCGAGCTCCGGCGTCGGCGGATCTGGCGCGGCACCGAGGCGGCGAGGGCGGAGGCTACGCGGGCAGCGGCGGTGCGGCGCGGCAAGGCGGTAAGGCGCGGCTGCGGCGTTGCGGCAGAGGCGGCAAAGCAGCAGCAGCTAGCGGCGGCGGCGATGTGCGTCGGCGGTGCGGGCAGCCAGCAGCGGTGGGAGGCGGCGGTTGTGGGGAGAGGAGAGAGAGAGGGGGGCCCGGGGCTCCGGATTTTATAGGAGGGAGGAGAGAGGCGGCGAGGGGAGTCTGGGCATGGTACGAACATCGAGGCGGCAGCGGTCGCGGCATCGCTCGGGACTCCGTCGCGAGCTGGAGGGCGAGGCGGACGGGGAGCTGGGTTGGGTCGCGGCTTGGCAGGAGCTGGGCCGGCCCAGTCGGCGAGGGAAGTTCTTTTTTTAAAAACGTTATTTTCCAGACAAAGAAAATAATAAAACAAATTAAATGAAAATATTATATAGGCATATAATATATCAAAAAAATTCAGAAAAAGATTTTCTACATGGTGAACATTTTTCTTGCATTAAATAAAATACACATAAATTCTAATAATTCAAATAGTGCTACTGGTCAATTAAAATCCAACAAAAATCATTTTAAAAAAACAAAATGATTTCAAATTAATTTTTCTCCAATTTTCTATTGTAGGGAATCATGTTACCCTATTTTCCATGTATTTTATTTTTGGAGAAAAATAATTTGAATAAAACTCAAATAACTCCTAATTGAAAATAAATTCAAAAGACTTTGAATTTGATCCTTTGAAACTCCCAACTCGTATTTCATATAATTTGAAGAAGTCTTTTTATCTTCTCTCGTGAAAATCATTGAGTTGCATAAAGTTTCAGAATTGGAAATATTCTCAAATGAAATTCAAATATTTTCAACACCCCTTGTCATTTAATAAATGGAAGAAGTCATGTCATCTTCTCTCTAGGGTTTCGTGATGAAAAAGTATTTGAATTCACGGAGAGCATAAAGGCAAAAAATGAAAGTTTGGGAAAGTCCTTTTATTCCCTCTCATTTAACTTTCAAAAAGTTTCGAATTTCACTCACTTTTAGTCAATCAATCAAACAGTCAATCAAATCTATCTATTTATTATAACATTCCAAAATTTAGAATTTTGGGATGTTACAAGAAGCACAAGTTCAGAGATGCACCTGTCATGTGTGTCTCATACAACAACAACATTTCTGCACTGCTGATTGGAATCTGCACATTTTTTTATGTTGTCCTGACTTACTGATTCATGTTAGAAGGATGACTTGGATCCAAACTTTTTATTACCAAGTTTAATTATTACGTACAATTTTTCTTTTTTGAATTTTTGAATTTACAAGTGAGTAATGAATGTATCCGTTTCTATGTCAAATTGGCGACATTCATCGTTTCATGCATTTTTGGTGGACAATCTTCAGTTGAACCTGAGTGTTGACTCGATCTTCCATTGTGAACAATGTTCGGCTTACTGAATGTACTTGCTTATCCTTGTAACTGGACTACCATGCATTCACTATATATATACACTTCCCTGTTATGTCGGTTTACTAGGTTTTGTTATTTTTTGATAAATTGATGCTTTCTTCCTTGACTGATTCATTGTTGGTGAACTTGGTGATATTGTGCATGTAGATCATGATGTACCAGCTCTGCAATGGCATTGCTTTCTGCCACGAACGCGGTGTCCGGGACCATGACCTCGAGCCACACAACCTGCTCATGGGTGGATGCGCTGGTATCCTCTGGTTTGATCCCAGCAAGAGGTAGTCTTCTCTTCTCTTTATCAACCAAAGGCACTTTCTTCTCTCACGGATGGATGGGACTCCATTATTTTAGTATCAATTTAGGTGTTAGTATGCTGTTGATGCTCGTGTTGATGCCATGCTTTTTGTCTTGTCATGTGTTGAAATTAAGTGGCAGCATCAGATGCACATCTATTAGTGTTGTTAAACTGCTGGTAGGCTAGCTACAAACTTAATTGTTATTTTCTTCTCTAGCAAATTGTATACATGAATCTCTAATTGGCCTAGTGCTTCGTAGACATATATCGGTCCTATTACATTTTTTAAACTTGCATATGTGAGCTCCTTCTGTTGCTGCAAGTAGTGACACAATATGCTGTGTGTAGTGAGCTCCACGTCCAATTGCTGGCCATCCTCCGCAGCAAGGAGATGGGCCAAGGGAGCAAGCAGCGCCACTGGTTCCTTCGAGGATGCATGCTACTGGTCGAGTCTTGTGGAGAAGCAGGGCGAATCAGGCACCATCTCACTGTGCCACTATGGTAAGAACAAAACATCACGGCGCATGTATTAGTACAACAAAGCATTCTTACATGGTGATTGTTAGTGACATAACAGTTATCTTGTAACATGGTTTGCCAAATTGCTTGCTTGCTTACTCTATAACCTGTACTGCTAAAAAATGTTATACTATGACATGATGTTGTATCATTTGTATCAATTGCAAATACTCCAGGACATCAGTTCCCGTGATGTTGCATTGGCTATAATCTGTACTGCTAAAAGAGGAGTATAAACTGGAGTAATCAGTACTAAAATATGCTTGAGACTTGTTCCAAATCATATTAATTTTTGCCAATGATGTTATTATCTACTCTAATAGCTGATGAATCTGTCCCTGCCATACCATGTGGATTTACTAATGAATCTGTACCTGAATACCATGTGTAACTACTGTTATTTTTTGCATTGCCTGAACATTTTTTGCTCCAAATACAATGTGTAATTACTGTTATTTTTTGCATCGTCTGAACATTTTTTTGCTGCTATATAGTTTCACATTCATGATTGATCTACTGCCAGGTGAATGAGGTTTTAAAATGTTGAAGGAGGAGGACAATAGGAACTTCTGTTTTGTCTTATCGTCTAAATTTCTGTTCTAACTTTCTTTGTCGTAGAATAGTTTTGTTTGGCACTTGTTGTTCCTGGAAAGTAAAGATATGTATTGCTAGAATGAATGGTTGTAATATTATAACATTGCACATTGCTTTGAGAATGTATAAGAACTGGGCTAGGCACAAGATAGCTTGTGGTGTGATGTGTTGTAATGTCAATAGCATAATATTTTTTTTGGATTGGATCAATTTTTTCGGAACTAGGCTAGGCCCAAGTTATATTTGACAATTATTTTTGAGGGAAAAACATGAGAGGCCCAGCAAAGAAATGGCCTTGAAAAATACATGATCAAAATGGAAATTTGTTGTTAAAAGGGCCACGCAAAGAAATTAACAAGGCTGAATTGTTTGGGCCAGGCCCATGTAGCTAATAAAAGCACAGGAAAAAATACATTAAAAAGGCAAAATTGTTGGGCTCGGCCCATGTAAAACGCCGAATCGGACCGGGCTGATTCTTGTGCCACATCAGCTTGCCACGCTGGATGCCTACATGGCCTGAGGAGGTTGCCAGTGACCAAAAATTTGGTCGTGGAACCAACAACCTTTTACATATCACAAAGAAGGTCCCTAATTTCAGTTTATGACCGCCAGCTTTTGACCTTCTGTTTTTGGTCACAAAAAGGTCGCAAATGAAAAACTATGACCTTTGAGCAGCCAATAGTGAGGGTCACAAGTTGACATATTTCTTGTAGTGCGCCGCAGCGATCATGTTCTCCAAAGGGTTAGAAAAATGACCCGGTGGTGTTGGTACATAATGAGGTGCAACAGTATTCACACGAGGGGTTTCCATAGTCCGTGGCTGAACCGGCGCCCCAGCCCTGGGTGTTGCGATCCGGTTCACCTCTGGTGGGTTATTGGGACCTGCACCGGGTGTGTGGAAGAGGTTTCCACGATCGTAAGTCAGAGGCAGACGTGACTGATTCTTCTGGTGTCTTCTCCTCATGACCTCGATTGATGCGTTCAGATCCATCGTGAGTCGGAAAGCCTCCGATTGAAGCTGCTGAGCTCGAGCGTCCAAAGCCACCTGCTCTGCAGCCATCCTGACGTCCTCAGCCACTAAGTTTTCTTTAGCTTGTACTACCTCCTCACGTAACCGTGCCACTTCTGCATCGTGCTGAGCCTGATCCGCCAGGTCAACCACAACAGTCAACAGGTCTGTCATCCTATCCATGAGGTCCATCAGCACCTGAGCCGGCGGGCGCGTGGGGCCTCCTGCCCCGGCCATTGCTGACCTGGAAGTTATCACTGCCGCAGCCGTGGAGTGTTGAACGAGTTGCGTGCCTGTCATGAAGATCCCTCCTCTGCTTGGCCGCTCAAAGGGGTCTGAAATACTGCTGCCATTGGAGCAGCCCCAAGCCCGCCGTCTTGCAATTGATATAATGAATCCATCTCACCTGTGGACGATCCACCGTCCGAGCAGATGGATGTCTCATTGCTAGACTCCGGTTCTTCAGAAAACTCTCATCCATGGATGCATCCCATGAAGGCATGCTTCATGGAGGGCTGAGTCCGGGTGGGTCTCGCACGCTGAGCCGTCACGATGATGTCGGCGCAGATGTCTGGCTCAGGGCCCGACTCGCCGATCTGGCTGATGAAGACATGGATTCCACTGAAGGGGACCCGGTACCCGTACTCAATTGAGCCGGCGTCGGGGCCCCAGCCTGCATCGTCGATGTAGAGCTTGCCGCGATGATTCTTGTTCATCCGGCCGACAACGTATCCCTTGAGCCCTTCGAAGTTTCCCTTCAAGAACTCAAATCCACTGTGCGCGGGCCCCACGGTGGGCACTAACTGTCGTGGAATTATCACGGCAGATGTCCTAGTGAAAGGACTTAATCGTGGAGCCATCGCAACTAGGAAGCTTAAAGGTGTTAAACCGGACAAAGGACATGAGAGATTTATACTGGTTCGACCCCTTGCGGTGAAGGTAATGCCTAGTCCAGTTGATGTGGTATTGCTAGGTTTCGATGACCAAGGAGCGAATAAGCTAGCTTGGCTCTCGATCTGTTGTTTCTTGTCCTAAGCTGCCGCCAGGTCGTCCCCTTATATACACGGGTTGATGCCCTGCGGCCTACAGAATCCCAGCCGGCTCATACAACGTGTTCGGCTCGGTGACATATCTTACATGCCTTGTATTACAAGTCTATTCATACATGGCAGTTTATACTTATGGTCCTTAATCCGCCTCTGGGCTTAGGCCTATTATAAGCCTAACTGTGAATTGTTATCTTGTACGCTCTTGGGCTTCATTTAGGTAACCCGCCATTGTGGTTGACCCGGCCCCTCCTGGGCGGGTCATATCTGGTAGTCATATCCCCAACACATCCCCAAGCTTAGATTCTTGAGTATCCTTAGAATATTTACTTGGGGTGCCTTGGGAATCCCCAAGCTTGAGCTCTTGCCTCTCTTTATTCTTCTCAGATCGGTAACTCCTCATTCTTCGAACACTTCATCCACACAAAACTTTAACAAAAACTTTGTGAGATCTTTTAGTATAATAAAGCAAATCACTACATTTAGGTACTGTTTCAAACTCATTCCAATTTCATATTAGAACTATGTCTACCGTATTCCAACTTCTCTATGGTTCATACCCTCCGATACTAGCCATAGATGCATCAAAAGAAGCAAACAACTCACGAAAAACTGAATCTGTCTAAAATAGGACAGTCTATAGTAATCTGGAGGTTTAGTAAACTTCTGTAACTCCAAAAATTATGAAATAAAGTTGACAATTTGAACAATTTGTATAGAAGTAATTTAGAAAAAATTTCAGACCCATTTGACTTTCCAGTAAAAAAGTAAAATCACGCGCTACAACCAAAGTTTCTGTTTTTTGTTCTGCACATAGTAAACAAGCAATCTAATCATCCTAAAACCAAAGCTTCGCACATTATTTTTATAATACAATGGATATATATAAGGGGATAATTATTTGTAGAGAAACTTCCATGAAAAATTCTACATTGTTTCCGTGAGCATAAACACGAGTGCTCAAGGTCGACCCTCACTTCTTCAATGCATAACTTTCCAATCACTTTTCTATAAAACTTTTTAGGCATGAGAGGCAAGTAAAAATTTTGTATTTTCATTCTTTTAAAAAAATTGAATGTTTCACCCACAACTAAACAGAAACAAACAGGGCAAAAACAAAATCTACTTAGTGAAGAAAGCAAACAAGCACACACGAGAATATCAACCCCACGCTATTGCTCCCCGGCAATGGCGCCAGAAAAGAGCTTGATAATCCCCAAGTGCAGGGAATCATCGTAGCAATTTCCAAAGGTGGAAGTGATAAGTATGGAGTGTAGAACCCACAAGGAGCTAAAGGTAAGATCAATATTCTCTCAAGCCCTATCTGCCACCGATATGACTCTACGTACACTGAACGTTTTCTTCCAACTAGAAACGAGAAATAAAACTACATTGTGGGTATGAAGTGGATAACTTTGTATTATATCGGAGAGCTAAAATATGAAAGTAGGTGTTGTTATCATAAAGTTAGAATATATTAATAAATATTATAAATAGCGAGTGTGGAATAATGGTGGATCGGTGTGCGGAATTGTCCTAGGCAGTTGTTAACAAGACCGGTAATCACTATTGCAGTTTCATATGAGGGAGAGGCATAAGCTAACATGCTTTATATTCTTGGATCATATGCACTTATGATTGGAACTCTAGCAATCATCCGCAACTACTAAATATCACTAAGGTAAAACCCAACCATAGCATTAAAGTATCAAGTCCTCTTTATTCCCATACGCCATATCCCGCTTATCCGTGTTTGTGTTTCACTCACTCATGCAACGCAGACAATAAGCAAACCATGGACATATTGTAGCACCCTACAGCGGGAATCCCTCACACTTGCATGACCCGACAGCACCAAAGTAAAACATACAACTCATACCAATCTAGATCATCAATCAACCCGAAGACAAAGGATATCTACTCAAAACATCGTAGGATGGCAACACATCATTGGATCATAATATGTGGCATAAAGCACCATGTTCAAGTAGGGTTTATAGCGGGGTGCGGGAGAGTGGACCGCGTAAAAGAGATGAGGGTGGTGATGATGATGGTGATGTTCATGAAAACGATCACCGCGGTGATGATTCCCCTCTCGATGGCACTCCGGCGCCACCGACAGAGAGGAGGAGAGGTTCTCCCCCTTGTGCTTCCTCCTACATGGCCTCCCCCTGGATGGGGAGAGGTTCTCCCTCTAGTCCTTGGCCTTCATGGTTGATGATGGCCCCCTCCGGCAGGGTGCCAGAGAGGGCCTAGATTGATTTCTCGTGCCTACAGAGGCTTGCGGCGGTGGAACTTCCGATCTAGGTTAACTTCTGGAGGTTTGTGTGTGTATAAGGTTTTGGCATCGAGAACAAGTCAGGGGGATCTCCGGGCTGTCCACGAGGTAGGGGGCGCGTCTAGGGGGTGGGCATGGCTCCCACCCTCATGGGCAGCTCGGGACTCTTCTAGCCCAACTCTTTTACTCCATGGCCTTCTTCTGGTCCAAGAATAAGCTCCGTCAAGTTTCAGGTCAATTTGACTCCGTTTGGTTTTTGTTTTCTGTGATACTCTAAAACAAGGAAAAAACAAAAACTAGCACTGGGCTCTAGGTTAATAGGTAAGTCCCAAAAACCATATAAAATAGCATATAAATGCATATAAAACATCCAATGTTGATAATATAATAGCATGAATACTTCATAAATTATAGATACGTTGGAGACGTATCACACCGCTGCAGGTTCATGACCAAAACAATTTTTATCTTTAGTTAGACCGCAGCAACAAATGATGTAATATAACCCTGCAGTACTTTCGAAACGATGCACGTTATTTTCCCATTTGATCTCCCTTTGTATGTCCACCCTACGTTAATCGGGTAGGTTCGCCAATGTGGAAACCAAGTCGGCGCCTTGAGGACGGATCCTCAATGGCCTGCCGGGTATGCTTGCTGCTGGGAAAACCACCTCACCGCTCTTGACGCGGCCGCTCGAGTTGTCGAGCGGACTCGAAACAGAATAAGAGCATTGCCAATCGCAGAAGGTCACCCTACCGTTCTCGACATAGCCGCTCGAACTTTTGAGTGGACTCGAAACAGAATGAGGGCGTCACCAATAGTGGTAGGGCCCCATTGCGTGCAGGTTTTCCATACATAGGGCAAGATCGTCGAGGACGGTAACCTTATATATAAAAAGGAATTACTGAAAGTTTTGCATGACTTACCTTTTTTGCCGATGCGTGAGCGTTCGCCGCGTCCACCGAGGATGCCATTTGTTTGGTCGCCTTCTTGCTTGAAGTGACAACCACAATGAAGCCATTGCTTCAACCAGACCGGATTTTCACAACTGCGCGCCCCTACCTCGCATGCCAGAGATGTCGGTGGGAAACGACACCTATGGGGTCACTGGGATCCCTTCTACGGTTGGCGGGTGCGGGGTTGTGCAAAGAGCGGGTCTGGCGGTCAGCACACAAATCGTTTACCCAGGTTCGAGCCGCGGAGACGCGTAAAACCCTAGTCCTTCTTTGATGTATATTTGGGTGTTCTTGTGTTCTTGAACTAGTTGCGGTGGCTCTCTAGTCCAAAAGATCTGAATCCCCCTCCAGTACGCCCCGGGCCTCCTTTTATAGACAAAAAGGGGTCACCACGGTGGCACACAGGAGGTGGAAAGGTGTAGAGTGGCTGAGTCTATCCCCTGGCAGCATCGGACAAACACATTTAATGCGCTGCCGACGTGCCCCTCTTGCTTTATTGGGGATGGCAAAGAAGCTCGTCCTAGTTGTCGTCGCCTCGCTTGGCTCCGACGCGCATCCAAGCTAATGAGGCATTGTAGCGCCACATTGGCTGTCTGCTGGGCTGGCGCGGTGGTGGAGCCTTCACGAAGATCTGCATGCCACCACGCAGGTGCTTGCTGAGTTGGTGTAGAGGCTGCGCGCTGCCACGCAGATGCCTGCCCAGCTGGTCGAGCTGGCAGCTATATGGGAGCGGTGGTGGAGTCTTTGGCAGACGCGGGCCTTGCTGCGGCCCCGCAGGCATTCTCGGCAAGGGTCTTGCCGAAGGCCTGGCAAGGGTCTCGCTGCGGCACCGCGATCATCCCCGGCAAGGGTCTTGCCGGGGGTCTTGTGGATTTCCTTGGCAAGGATCTCGCCAAGGATCGTCGTCTTCTGGTTCCCATCTGATCTTGTGTATCTATGATCTCTACAAAGATCTGCATGCCACCACGGAGGTGCCTCCCGAGCCTTGGTTCCAATATGGTTGGTGGTGTTGGAACCCCTTGGGCTCAAGGGTGGCATGCTCTTCTGGCGTCAGGCAAGTTGCCCCGGCAAGGATATTGCCAAGGCTGCGGAAGCCACCCCAGCAAGGGTCTTGCCAGGGGAGTCCACCTCGATCTCTTGCTCGCTTTGCGCCTTTGGTCTTGGCGTTGCTTTGGTCGTCTTGTGCTCCGGCTTCCCTCCTCTGCCCTGCTCACTGTGGCCGTGGGCGCGGCTCTGACTGCCCGTGCACAAGTAAAGAGGTGCAAAAGGAGAGCCCCTACTTTTGTACACCGACAAGATGGACGGGCAGCCATCACAAGGGGGTGGCCTAGAGTTGCATGGAGGAGGGCACAATATGGGCATTCCACTTCACCTTCTCTAGAGACCAAAATGTCTTTCGCCTCTCTCTTTATAGTCATTGGTACAACTGTGGTTCATCATTCTTTACTTGGTGCTTCTGTAGTTCTTCAGTATATGTACCTGTGCATCAAATTATGCATTCGTGGTTGAACCTATATTTGCAATAAACATGGTTGGATATGAAATAAGTGGTTTCCTACTTTCAAGTTCAAAACATGTGATTTTCAAATTAGGGATTAATTGGGGATTACACTACACACGGTTTGCAAAAGCGAAATGTCTGTGATGGACGTGGAGATCAGAAACGTTTCTAGGATCCACTACGTGTGCGATCAATCTCCATTGCACACACGGCACCCTCTTGAAAATGGTTTGTGTTAGGCTACCTTGCGCAAATGTTTACCACATAAAAACAGTGTGTGTGATAGACAACCTTTGGCACACAGTTACTTCTACGCACCGTGTGTGATGCATTCAATAACGTAAACGATAAAATTGTTAATACCGTGTGCAATGGCAACTCTATGACACACGATTTAACGAGGAAAATTGTGTCTGATGTACGTGTGAACAGAAATGTTTTCCATGGAGCGACTGTGTGGTATGTACATACGAATGGAAATGTTTAACGGAGATTGATTGTGTGGGATGTACTTGCGATCGGAAACAATTTCGCTAGTATAATTGTATTTTTTAGCTCTACTATATGTATTTCCGTATTTTAGCTCTCGCCGGTCACACATGACCTCATTTTCCCGAGCGTTTCTGCCAGGAGGGCATATCCCCGACATTTTCTAGGTCGTGTGGGAAGGACCCCCCCTATCGCCATCGCTCACTAGGCGACGGTTCCAAATGCCGTCGCGGAAAGGGGTTAAAAACCGTTTGTATAACACCGACGCATACCAGTGATCATTGCACATCCTGGTACACTACCATAGGCATTCATATAGAGTCATACTTTTTTCTAGGTATCGAGTTGTAATTGTTTGAGTTATAAGTAAATAAAAGTGTAATTGACGGTGTCCTAGACTAGGGGTGCTCACCACGTCGTCTCCCGATCTGTTAGATTGGGCCGAGGACCCCCATGGCCGTATACTCATGGGCTAGTTTGGACAACTGCCGCATACATGGAAGATTCCACAAGACTTGGTGATCAAGACAAGGACTCCTCCCCACCGGCGTATTCGGCTACGACTCGTGTTATCCTAGGCCTCTGGTGCATTATATAAACCAAGGCCAGGCTAGTCGATAGATCATATACAACAATCATACCATAGGCTAGCTTCTAGGGTTTTAGCCTCTATGATCTCATGGTAGATCAACTCTTGTAATACCCATATCATCAAGAATAAATCAAGCAAGACGTAGGGTTTTACCTCCATCAAGAGGGCCCGAACCTGGGTAAAACATCATGTCCCCTGCCTCCGGTTACCATCCGCCTTAGATGCACAGTTCGGGACCCCCTACCCAAGATCCGCCAGTTTTGACACCGACATTGTTGCTTTCATTGAGAGTTCTGCTGTGTGATCGACAAAAGGATCGATGGCTCGCCCGCAGGTCAACTGCGACGCCGGCATCTTTATCGCCGGCTCGACTGGTCACCTTGGATCGACCGAGGACCGTGCTCCATCTCCGATCGTCATGTTCGGGCGGGGGCCTTCTTCAACATCAACTCCGTATCTATTATGATCATAGAGGAATCATCCATGGAGCTCGAGGGCTCAATGTCAACATTGCCCTCGGGCGGCCGTGCTGTTTTTATGGACAGCGAACTTGTATTCGTAGTCACCGCCTCCTCGAGCATCGGTTTGACGATTTCTTCGATGGAACACTGCGTAATTACGTGTACAACAGCCATGCAAAATTTCATTGAGTTCCGATGGAGGAATCTCCGACAATCTACGATATACCGCAGCCCTATCAAATCTGGATGGGAATCTCGATGAGTTTAGGGCGTGGTATCCAGAGCCCAGCTCGGAGGTCCTTTGGAAGATCCAACCGTTCATCTACTGCGGAATTCCCATATCTACCACCCCTCCAAATTTCAGCTCGATCCATGGTTCAAACTCCGGGAACCTTTCGATGAGTGGACCAATTTTCGGATCCATTTTCTGCGTGAATACGGATCCGACCCGAATTCATGTTTCTTTATGAACGTGATATTGGACAACCTTTTTAGAGGAATTCTCTTCTAGGGTATTGTGCGTTGTTTTTAAACATGTGCCCATAAATTTTTAAGCCTCCCCTGAGGTCATCTTCATCATCATGCTAGTGTCAAACCAGTCCGGCAATATTGCTCCAAGGCTGCCGACCTGCGCTAGACACGTCGCGCTTTGCCGAGCCGAGCTCAACTTCTTCGGATCATTGTCTCGGCAAGCCGAACAAGAGTCCGGCATCGCCAAGGATAAATCATCACCAACATCACCGCCCCATTGCCGCCCAACGGATTACACGAAGCGGGCACACCGGCATCATCGCACGGTCACTTCATCAAGCCGGCATTGACCACGTCACGACCTGCATCGGCAGGGCCGCACTATTGCTTCTTCAATCCGGTGTCCGTCACGCCGACCTACTTTGACTCATTGGTTGACATCGAGGCTTCGACGTCTCGATTGGACCGGGGGCTTTGCCATCTCTTCATCAACCTACTCTAGAGTCTTCGGCATCACTAGCCGACTAGCTCCGTCACGTTAGCTGGACCGAGGGCTTTGCCTCGGCGAGCCAACCTTTGCCAGCATCGCCATGCCATCGCTTTGTCACCCATCAGGCAATGGGTGTGTGGATTGAGTCCTAATTTTAGGAATCACCTTTCTTTGGATTACTACCACAAATAAACTAGGTGATATTAATCCTAGTATTTTTTGCTTGTTCGGGTTCATTTTTCCCAAGGAAATATTACTCTGGTTTGTTCATCATATGTACACAGGTCTATCAAATGATGGCCGCATTAACGACGGTCGCATGGTGGTTTGGTCAGTTTCCGTACATGCTCCGGCGAACGCCGCATCCGGAACTCGGACCGACATGTGAATTCAGGCTTTGCCACGCCTTTACAGCATCACCCCGACGCCCTGCATCGACATTGACTTCGGCGCCATGCCATATTTCTTTTATTACTCACTTTGCATAAATTATTTATTGTGCAATGATTTTTTTTATTATTATTGTTACTATTATCTCCGGTTTGCACTATTTTTTGTGCACAGGAAAATGATCCAGCCGGACTATATCCTTTGGCGTCACCTTGGCTGGACGGGGGGCTTCGTCAACACTTCATTACCCCATGTCGGGGACTTCGGCATCACTCTGCCGGCCTGCATTGACCGTGCTATGTCACCAATTCAGAGTGTCGAGCTCTTTGCTCCGCCACCTCGGGACCGGCTTGGGGGATGGAACCTTGTCCCGCATCAAGCTCGGACCGCGTCGTCAATACCGAACACATTAACCAGCTAAGTTGCATTCATGCTCAAAGTTTTAAATTTTTAACTTGTGTTCGGTTCGACCAAGCATTATACTTTTTTGGAAAAAATTTGCTTGTAAAAAATTTCCTTGTCCAAACTTTGTTTGTGACGCACAAATTCAAATACCCCGTTTATTTGGGGGCTTCCTTTATGAAGCTTTTCCTCTTGCATATGATTATACTTGTACGGCTTCGTTCCTTGTTCATGTATTACGCCACAATATGCACCATATTGACTTAAGCGATTTGCAAGATGGGTTGCCTGGCTCCTGTGCTTACCCCTACGTTCCCGATTGTTTGGCTAGGGAGTAAAGGGAGCACCTCTGCGATTGTCACGACTGGGTCCTCCGAGCTCTGACCTCAGACTGGGTGAAGCCGAAAGCTAGCGCTCTTATTGTTTTCAATCATGGTCGGCACACAACGGAACTCATGAGTACAAAAAATCTATTGCACAAGTCTCATAGGAATAATGAGCACCAAAGAAAGGTATCGGTGGGGGTACTATTTTCTTCGAAGATGCTTCTTACACTTCGTCTGTAATATAGCATAAGTTCCCTGAGCGCGCTTTGTCTGTTACAGCCTTATGGCCCGGTTGCCTGGTTATCGGAAACACTGTCGATATTCTCGACAGGTGGAGTACATAACACTTTTCGCTCCTTGACCGAAGAGGGAGAAGCCGACGGTCGGTTAAGACGCGTTTAAAGTTCGGGTGAACAAATATATGATATTAGTACTTCGGTACATACAATCATTATAGATAAAATTCTTTTACCCAAGTCACTTGGGGGCTCTTAAATTTATATGAGCCGTTTTATAATAAGTTTTCTTCTTCTTAGTTGTTGTAAAGTTTTTATTACTATTATTATTCATCACTCCTTTTTTCGACACGAGTGTGTGGTCACTAGCCGGGGAGCCTAATTTGTCTCTCAAAGCCGCTAGAGTTTAGTTTGCTAAACTGGCCTAATGAGAAGTACTCCGCCTTCGGGATAGGAGGTTGAAGCCGTAGGCTGACCCGCTTGAAGTCTTGAGATAGGATGTGTCATGTTAAAGCACGACAGGAGCACTCTTTTTTTCTAAGACCAATTTTCGGATTGGCACCGAACACTTGATCTTGTTCGGACGTCAAGTTTGTACTGATGTTTTTTGGTTTTCCAAGCTTATGACACTTTTAAACTTTTTGTGTGTTTTCAGCACAAGTCTCGCAGTGCAACGCCGGACACCTTTAGAGATTCGGCAAAAACATTCTCGGATATTGCTATATATGCAACGGTTTCGAATTGTGTCTTCGGTCAATAGTTGGGTTGCCCGGTTCCTGCACTTTCTTCCTACGTTCCGCTTTGTTCGTCTAGGCGTGCAAAGGGAGAACCACTGCAATTGTGCTTCCAGCTCACATGGTTAAGCACCTCAGTGGAGAAAGCCGAAAACTGACTGTCACAATAAGCGTAAACTGGTCAGCGATCTGATGACTGTGTTAAATGACGGGCCATTCATAACAATGGCCAAAGTGTTTACGGCTTGACCTCGACTGTCGCTGAACACTACCGGGGGCTATTAACTGGCCTCCCAAACTAAATCCTCGATATTTTGCTCTTACATTAGAGCTGAGGTTTCATGATCATGCTTAGCATGACAACCCAAAGAAGGGAACCGATAGCGGGACTATTTTCTTTGGAAGACATTTCTTATGTTAAACAGTAATATAACATATCTCTTTGCGTACCTTTGTTTATAAAACTATATGGCCAGATTGCCTTGTTTTTCGTAAATCTTTGCCCTCATAAAGGCTTTATAAAGTAGGACAAACACTCCTCGGCTACTGGCCTAGGAGGTGGAAGCCGATGGTCGGTCAAAAAGTTTTGTACAATGCGGATCCGAGCATTAATGACATGAAGTACTTGGATACATAGAGTCATTACACATAATTTGTGATTTTACTATGGATATTGATCCTTAATTCGGCCACCCGTGCCCGCATTAAGGCTCGAGGGCTACTAGGCTTCGAGCTTATTATTTACAAATATTAAAGGGGCACATCGATCCCTTCATCTGGTGTTGCCACCCGACCAATGTCTCGGGGGCTACTGCATTGCCTGTTCAATGCAGAAAATTCTAAGTGCAATATAGTTTCCGACGAGATTTTGATCCTCAGGTTGGTCGGCCGCACCCAACCTGAGTCTCGAGGACTGAGCACGCCGCTTTTTGTGTCCCGAAGTATTCTGCCGAGCTAGGACTTGATCCTTAGGCCGATTTTACAAATCAACCTGAGTCTCAGCGGCTACTGGGGTCAGCGGTCTTACGTCATCCTTTAGCTGCATCTCGGGTTTTAGACCGATACACATCTTGAGGGCTACTGGCTATATATCTTGGAAGAGAATAAATTGCATTAATCAAAAATATTGACAAAAAATCGGCCCACAATCGGGTGGTGCACCACCTCGGAAGCAGTCCGGCATAAAGCTCGGGCGCTAGTGGCTGGCTCCATAGAAGGCATTTCCGGCATTAAGCTTGGCTAAACTCCTTCAACTTTCTTTGAGCCAAGGTGATTTATGACAGTCCGACGTTGGAGCTTGGACATAGTCTGGCATTGGAGCACGGATACAGTCCGGCGTTGGAGCTCGGATACATTCTGGCGTTGGAGCTCGGAAGCGGTCCGGCATTGCTGCTCGTCTGCAAAAGATACCTCGAATGCAGTCCGGCGTTGGAGCTCAGACGCAAGAGGACACTGCCTCCCGGGAACAACTTCAAACCCGAGGTGTGGCATAAAAATAACAAGGCATTGATAAAGGCCGGACACTTAAAGGGGATCCTTGGATACCCAACGTATAAACTCGTCGAATGCATTTTGGCGATCCTCAAGATCGAAGACGAGAAGATTTGTTGAACCAGTTTTCAAGACCAACAACCGAAGATGAAGAACAGTTCGGAAGAATCGAGGAGCATCCCTAACTTGAAGACCGGTTCAGGGGGCTACTGATGGTGTCCTGGACTAGGGGGTGCTCACCACGTCGTATCCCGATCTGTTAGATTGGGCCGAGGACCCCCATGGCCGTATACTCACGGGCCAGTTCGGACAACTGCCGCATAGATGGAAGATTCCACAAAACTTGGTGATCAAGACAAGGACTCCTCCCCACCGGCGTGTTCGGCTAGGACTCTTGTTATCCTAGGCCTCTCGTCCATTAGATAAACCGAGGCCAGGCTAGTCGATAGATCATATACAACAATCATACCATAGGCTAGCTTCTAGGGTTTTAGCCTCTATGATCTCGTGGTAGATCAACTCTTGTAATACCCATATCATCAAGAATAAATCAAGCAGGACATAGGGTTTTACCTCCATCAAGAGGGCCCGAACCTGGGTAAAACATCGTGTCCCCTGCCTCCTGTTACCATCCGCCTTAGACGCACAGTTCGGGACCCCCTACCCGAGATTCGCCGGTTTTGACACCGACGGTGATGATCATAATTACTCCCTCCATCCGGGTTTATTGGGCCCATAAGCAACCGAGGCCTCTCCGTTTTTATTAGGCCGTCGAATTTATTCACAGAGTGTTCGGTTGCCGCTCTTTTCACAGAAAATCAAGGGAGTCAACCCAGTCGTTGCATGCAACGATAGTATTGGATGGGATCATGGGTGAGTTAATAGACTGCATGCGCTCCTGCTCTTCCGATTGACCAGGAAAGTGGCTGTGCGTGCGCGGTAATTGCGAAATTACTATTGGGGCATTAAGATACGTGACCTCCGAAACGTCCGGTACAGCTAATGCCAATATTTTTGCTCTAACCGAAGCTAATTACTCATTTTCTTGGTCCTGCCAATTGTGTCGACGGGCCCAATAAACCCGGATGGAGGGAGTATTCATTATTAGAGCATGTCCCAGTGAGGAAATGATGATGGAGACTATGATTCCCTCACAAGTCGGGATGAGACTCCAGACAATAAAGGGAGAGTGAGGCCAAAAAGAGCCCAAGAAAAAAAAAGAGAGAAAAGAGAGAAAGGCATGCTAATTCCACACTTGTGCTTCAAAGTAGCATAATGTTTTTCATATAGTGAGTCTCCTATGTTGTCACTTTCATATACTAGTTGGAATTTATCATTATAGAGTTAGATGCACACCCACTTACTTCTTAGTTTGAGCTTTCATACACTTATAGCTCTTTGTGCATCTGTTGCATGGCAATCCCTACTCCTCCAATTGATATATATTGATGGGCATCTCCATAGACCGTTGATTAGTCACATTGATGTGAGAATTTCTTCCTTTTTGTCTTCCTCATATTGATCTCTACCATTGTATTCTATTCCACCCATAGTGCTATATCCATGGTTTGCACTCATGTATTGCATGGGGGTTGAAAAAGCTAAAGAGCATTAAAAAGTATGAACCAATTTCTTGGCTGACACTGGGGTAGTACATGATGAATTCTTTGTGTTAAGAAGATGGAGAACGACAAGACTATATGATTTTGTAGGGATAACGTTCTTTAGCATTGATATTTTGGAAGACATGATTGTTTGTTGGGATTCCTAAGTATTAATGTCTTTATGTCAAATTATAGACTATTGCTTTGAATCACTCATGTCTTAATATTCATGCCATGATTAGGTTATATGATCAAGATTATGCTAGGTAGCATTCCACATCAAAAATTGTCTTTTTTGTCATTTACCTACTCTAGGACGACCATGAATTAAGCTTGGGGATGCTCGTACGTCTCCGTCATATCTATAGTTTTTTATTGTTCCATGCCAATATTATACAACTTTTATATACTTTTGGCAACATTTTTTTGGGACTAACATATTGATCAAGTGCCCAGTGCCCAGCGTCAGTTCCTGTTTGTTGCATGTTTTTCGTTTCGTAAAATATCCATTTCAAAAAAAGTCCAAACGCGATAAAAATTTACGAAGAATTATTTGGAATATATGTGATTTTTGGGAGGTGGAATCAACGCAAACAGAAGCCCATGACCTCCAATACCCTCAAGGGCGCGGCCTGCCCCTTGGCATGTGGTGGTGCCAAGTGGGCACCCTATAATTCGGTTGGGGCTCTTCTTCGGCCGCAAGGAAGCTTATATGCGGAAAAAAATTGTGTTAAAATTTCAGCGCAATCGGAGTTACGGATCTCCGGATATTTAAGAAACGGTGAAAGGCCAGAAAATGAGAATGAGAAACAGAAGAGAACAGAGAGATAGATCCAATCTAGGAGGGGCTCCTGCCCCTCTGCCGCCATGGAGGCCATGGACTAGAGGAGGAACTCTCCTCCCATCTAGGGGCAGGCCAAGGAGAGAGAATAAGGAGGGGGGCTCTCTCCCCCTCTCTCCTGGTGGCGCTGGAGCGCCGTCGGCGGAATCATCGTGACGATGATTTACACCAACCACTTCGCCGCTGTCACCACCAACTCTCTCCTACTCTATGCAGCGGTGTAAACTCTCTATTCCCGCTGTAATTCTCTACTTAAACATCGTGCTCAACACTGTATATTATTATCCAATGATATGTGGCTATCCTATGATGTTTGAGTAGATTTGTTTTGTCCTATGGGTTGATTGATGATCATGATTGGTTTGAGCTTTATATTTTATTTTGGTGCTATCCAATGGTTCCCTCTGTGTCGCGCAAGCGTGAGGGATCCCCGTTGTAGGGTGTTGCAATACATTCATGATTCACTTCTGGTAGGTGGCTAGAGTGACAGAAGCTTACACCCAAGTAAGGGGGTTGTTGCCTTTGGGATAAAGAGGACTTGATACTTAATGCTATGTTGGGTTTTACCTTAATGATCTTTGGTAGTTTCGGATGCTTGCTAGAGTTCCAATCATAAGTGCATATGATCCAAGTACGGAAAGTATGTTAATTCATGCCTCTCCCTCATATAAAATTGCAATAATGATTACTGGTTTAGTTATCGATTGCCTAGGGACAAATCTTTCTCTCCTGTTACAAAAAGCTTTCTACTAAACTACTAAATTTATTATCTTGCAATTTATTCGTAGTTTTATTCTTGCAAAGTACTTCTAGTTTTCTTCTTGTTCTAGGTAAAGCGAACATTAAGTGTGCATAGAGTTGTATCAGTGGTCGATAGAACTTGAGGGAATATTTGTTATACATTTAGCTCCTCATTGGGTTCTACACTCTTATTTATCGAAAAAGGCTACAAGCGATCCCATATACTTGTGGGTTATAATTTCCTCCGAATTTTTAGCAATCTCCTTTCTTCATGCTCTGTAAGGTTAGCACTAATAATAATAGGATATATCTTATTCTCATCAAGATAAGCATATTTCAAGATGTCAGGAAATTGTTTTAATTCAAACACAGGATCACCTTTAGGTGGAGGAGGGCCTCCTAGAGTTTGAACAGGTAACTTTTTTTTAAGAATAGGTTGTTGATCAAAGAATATTTTATCTATTTCATTTATTTCATGCAAGTGCATATCATTTTCATGGTCTAGCAAATATTGTTCTAACGGATCAGTAGGAGGTACGGAAATAGAAGCAAGATCAATTTTACTAGGCAATTCTTTATCATGTGGATGTCTACAAAACTTTGAGAAATTAAACTCATGAGACACATCACCAACATTGACACTAATAGTTTCTTTATTGCAATCTATCATAGCATTAACATTGTTCAAGAAAGGTCTACCAAATATTATGGGACAAAAATCATCTTGTGGAGAAAATAAGTAGGGTATTTTATTTTCCCACACAAGACTCCAACATCTCTAACAATCCCAAGTGGTGTAATGGTGTCTCTGTTTGCAAGTTTAATAGTAACATCAATCTCTTCTATTCTAGCAGGTGTTATATCATTCATAATTTCTTGATATAAGGTAAAGGGAATGACACTCACACTAACACTAGCACCCAAATCACATAAACCATGATATCAATTATCTCCTATTTTAACTGAGACAACAGACATGCTAACAATGGGCTTATTCTTATCTTTAATATCGGGTTGGGCAATTCTAGTAGCTTCATCACAGAAATAAATAACATGCCCATCAATATTATCAACCAAGATATCTTTAACTATAGCAATACTAGGTTCTACTTTAATTTGTTCAGAGGGTCTAGGTGCTCTAATATTACTTTTGTTAACCACGGTTGAAACTTTAGCATGTTCCTTTATTCTAACAGGGAAAGGCGGTTTTTCAATATAAGCAGTAGGCACAACTAGGTCAACATTATAAATGATAGTTTCATCTTTAACTGTAATTGGCTCCTCAATCTTTTATTTAATAGGGGGTGATATTTAAACCACTTCTCCTTAGGGATATCAACATGTCTAGCAAATGATTCACAAAAAGAGGCTACTATCTCAGAGTCAAGTCCATATTTAGTGCTAAACTTGTGAAAAGCAGTGGTATCCATAAAAGATTTAACGCAATCAAACTTAAGTGTTATACCTGACTTATTACCTTTGTCGAGTTCCCAATCTTTGGAGTTGCATTTAATTCGTTCAAGAAGGTCCCACCTGAATTCAATAATTTTCTTCATAAAAGAGCTAGTCGAAGAAGAATCGAACATGGTTTGATCATCATGAGAAAGCCGAGCATAAAAATTGTGTATGATAATTTCCCTTGAGAGCTCATGATTGGGGCATGTATACATCATGTATTTAAGACTCCCCCAAGCTTGAGCGATACTTTCTCCTTTACGGGGAAAAAACTATATATATATATATATATATATATATATATAATTCCAATCACAATGAACTAGATGCATAGGATAAAAGTTTTGACGAAATTCTAATTTCAATCAATTCCAGTCCCAAGCTCCAATATCATCACATAGCCTATACCATGTCAATGCTTTTCACCCCAAAGATAAAGGAAAAAATCTTATTCTTAACCTCATCTCCGGGTAAACCTGCAAGCTTAAATAATCCACAAAATTCATTCACAAAGATTAGGTGCATATAAGGATGTAGTGTTCCATCTCCTACATAAAGATTAGTTAGAAGTTTCTCTATCATACCCGAAGGAATCTCATAACAAATATTTTCAGTAGGCGCGGTAGGTTGAGGAGCAACTCTTTGTGCTTCCGGCTGAGATAAAAATATCCCAAACAAACCCCTCAAAGATTGTTTTCCATAGTAACAAGTAACAGTAAATTTTTGACTGAACACTGTGAGGCAAAATCCCCATAGCCTTTTATTAAAAAATAGATCCAAGTATTATAAAAAAGATAAAACTAAACAAATCTATTTAGGGGTTTAACAGACCTACCTATGAATGTACAACAAATTATATACAAATGTACAAGAAATGGCAATGCCATAAAGATCAAGGTAGAACATTGATCCACTAGAGGAGCAGAGGCTCAATCGAAGCCTTCATCCTATGGGAATGCATGGTGATATCATGAATGAACTTGGCCTTCCATTCCCCAAAGGTTGGCCTAATATGTCCGAAGATTCTTTCATTTGTCGTGTTCTTGATTCTCCAAGAAGCAAGGTAAACTACCTCAAAGAAGAAAGGGTGCTGAAAACTTCTCTTGGTAGCCAAAATACATTCTCTAGGGGATAACCCTGCATACCAAGTAATCGGCAGGTAGTTCCAAACTCTATTGCTGAAAGTGCACTTGAAGAAGAGGTGATCTCTATCCTCATGCAATTAAGCCACACACATAGGGCATAAATTGTCATCCTCCTCAGATCTCCAATGCCTTCTCAGAAGCATGTCTCTCGTGTTTAGCTTATCATTCAACATCAACCATGCAAAAACCTTAATTTTCATAATGCACATGCTCTTCCATATCCATTTGCAGGGATCATCATCTGGTAGATGTGCATGAGCTAGTGTATAATAACTCTTAACAGAGTAATAACCTTTACCAGGTGTCCATGACCAGGAATCAGGCTTATTGGGACATCTTTGCAATCCATTTAAGGCAGAATTGAGGGAAACCAGCTCATACATTGCTTCATGAGATAGGGGTAATTGAAAATATGTGCTAATATCAAAATCCTCAATAAAATCCCTGACAGATATCTTCTCATCAAGAGTAAAGCAAAAGAGTCTTGGGAATCTCTCCTTAATTGGCAGATTGCTTCCACCAAAGCTCCAAGTATCATGCCAAAACAGAGAGCTATTTCCATCATTGATTGTGATAATATAATGTGCTCTATAAACCTCATTTAACTTCATGATGTACCCCCTCCATGAATATCCACACTGGACAGTTGCATGTGGAACCACTCCATTGTAGTAAGTATCCCAAATCAGAGAGACCCAAGGAATATCTGCCTTGTTGTAAAACTTGTGTAAATAATTAGTGAGCAAGGCCTTATTTTGAATTGTAAGGTTGATGATCCCCATGCCCCCTTTATCTTTTGGTTTACAAACCATTGGCCAGGCTGGTAAGGACTGTTTTGGGGTATCAGAATTTCCTCTCCATAAACATTGCCTCATTATTCTCTCTAATTGCTTAATAATAGCAGTTGGTAAGCTAAGACTACAAAGAAAATAGATGGGCATAGAAGAAAGGACTGACTGCAATAATTGCAATCTGGCACCTTGGGAAAGCAGGAACTAGCAGAGAGCCTCCTTTCAACTATGTCCACAACAGGCACCAGACCTTGTAATCTATGTTTTTAGTACCCACAGTCAAACCTAGATAAGTGAAAGGGAGAGATCCAACCTGGCAGCCAAAAATAGCAGCCAATCTAATTTCTTCATCCTGTGTAACATTGACACTACTAGGAAAAGGGCTATAGACGATATAGACATTAATGGCGCACCGTGTATGTGGTGCGCCACTACTATATAGCAGTGGCGCACCAGATACAGGTGCGCCATTAGTAGTTTTGAAAAAAAATAAAAAAAATTAGTAATGGTGCACCATGTGATAGTGCGCCATTACTAGTTGACATAGTAATGGTGCACCACACCCACCGTGCGCCATTAGTAGTTTTGAAAAAAAATTAATAAAATTGTTAATAATGGCGCACCAGTGGACAGTGCACCATTACTAGTTAAAATTAGTAAAAAAAAATAAAAAAATTGTTAGTAATAGCGCACCAGTGGACAGTGCGCCATTACTAGTAATGGCGCACTGTCCACTGGTGCGCCATTACTAACATTTTTTTATTTTTTTTCAAAACTACTAATGGCGCACCACACATCAGGTGCGCCATTAGTAACCCTGGTGCTAAATGCACCCCCCCCCCCCCCCCCGTGGACCGCCTTTTCAGTTTAAAAAAATAAAAGCAAATGCTGGAAATGTCAAAAAAAATAAAAGAAAATAAATTTCCCATGTGATAATATGTGGTCTAGTTGTTGGGAAAATTTACAAATATGAATTTCGACTTTATTTGCAAAATCTCTATGGAATTTAGTAAAATGGGCATAACTTTTGCATACGAACTCGGATTAAAAAAATTTATATGAAAAATCATCTACTCGAAAAGTTACATATGAATTGAATCGGGGGAAATTTGTTCAACATCTCCAAAATCCCCAAAAACCTAACAGAACGAAAGATATGGGGCTTTTAAGATCTAGACGGGGGGAAATGAAAAAAAATTCAAACTTACTAGTGCCGCACCATTTGCTTGGTGCGCCACTAGTAACAGAAAAAGAAATTGGTTTAAAAAATTGGAATTTTTTTTTAAATATGATACATAATATGACCTGGAAGTTTGAAATATTTTTTCAAAATTTCATCACACTCATGAACATGAACAAAGTCCTAGACATCAACAAGGTTTAATAGGATTGATATGATATATATATATATCAACAAATGCCTGTGAAGTGAGCTGGTGCTGGGGTTGGATAGAACTGCGAAGTTAAGCGTGCTCGGGCTGGAGTAGTGTGAGGACGGGTGACCTTTTGGGAAGTTTGACCACAAAGTGCGATTTGACTTGAGATTAAGCATATTGACCCGAGAATAAGCCATAGTAACTCGAGATTAAGAAAAAAAATCCTGAAAAAAATTTGAATTTTTTTAGTAATGGCGCACTTCTATGTGGTGCGCCATTACTAAGCCAGATAGTAATGGCGCACCGTGGGATATACTAATGGCGCACTGCGTGGTGCACCATTAGTAAAAAAAATCTAATGGAGTGATGCTAGTGGCGCACCTGTAGTGCGCCATTAGTAGCCAAAACAGGTGCGCCACTAGCAGGCCTTTTCCTAGTAGTGTGATGGGCAAAATGCAAGACTTATGGAAATTTACTTTTAAACCAGTTGATTTAGAGAAAGCAATCAACATATTCTTGAGAGCTAGCAGTTGGGTCTCATTAGCTTGAATAATCAACAAAGTACCATCTGCATAGTGGACTATTGGGAAATCTGGGTCATTAGATGGTATTGGGTGAGCAAGTAAACCTTGCTGGAGCATTTGGTTAACCACAGATTGCAGCAAATCAACAGCAATAACAAAGAAAAGAGGTGATAGAGGGTCTCCTTGCCTTACACCTCTTTTGCAATTAAACTACTTGCCAGGTACACCATAGAGGAGGATGGAAGAAGATGCAGATGAAAGGAGCTCTTTAATCCAACCTATCCATTTTTCATAAAAACCCTTATATTTCAACATAAGCAGAATCAGATCATGCTCAACAGTGTCAAAAGCTATAGCAATCAAGCTTAAGGATGAGGATTGGTCTCTCATACTGTTGACACTGATGAATGTATTCCAAACTCCAAGCAATGCAATCCTGAATAGACCTTGATTTAAGAAACCATATTGGTTTTTTATGGATGCATGTGAGAATAAATTTCTACAGTCTATTTTCCAGATACTTATGGATGCATGTGAGGTATTTGTGAGAGAGATTGGCCTATAATCATTTGGCCCTCCAGGAGACGGAATTTTGGGAATGAGTGTCACTAGGGACCCATTTATACTCTACAAAGAAATTCTTCCTTCATAGAAGTCAGAGATTTACTTGAGGAAATCTTCCTTAATTATGTGCTAACATTTGTTTACAAATAAACTAGTAAACCCATCTGGTCCTGGTGCTTTGTCAAGATGTAAATGCTTCAATACTTCATTTATCTCATCATCTGAGAAAGGCACTGACAAACTCTCAAGCCTAGGGACAGGTTGAATTAAATTCTCTAGATCAAAAAGCATGTCAATCCCACATGAGACTCCCATTCTATCCTTATATGAAGACCAAAGAACTCCAGCCATAGCATTGTGGGAGGATAAAGACAAACCATCAGCATTAATTAAATTGGAGACAATATTCCTTCTAAATCTCTCAGTTGCCATGGCTTGAAAGAACTTGGAGTTTTCTTCCCCCACTTTTATCCATCTGATGGTGCATCTTTGTTTCCAATAAATGTATTTAAGATGAAGAAGCTATTCAAGATGTAACTTGACAATCTTTCTGAAGTTAAATTCTGGCCTAGAAAGGGGTCTTTGCTCCTCCAAATTATCAAAGGAAAGGATAACTGCATTACAAGCATTCATCAAAATTTCCAATCTGGATAAACATGTATGTCATTTCTTAAGGTATGTCCTTAACCTTTTAAATTTTTTAGTGAGAACGGCAGCAGAATTAGACTTTTTTGTGAGGGTAGACCAAGAATTCTAAACACACTCCATGAACCTAGGCATGTCCACCCAATAATTTTCAAAACGAAAAATCTTTGCTTTGGATATGGAGGTGGAGATAGAGACCACACATGGCACATGATCAGAGCTAGTCTTAGCTAAAGGGTAGACTATTGTATTAGGATATTCCCCAGTCCATGTTGGTGTTGTAAAAGCCCAATCAAGCTTCTCCAGAAGTGGTGTTTCTTGCATATTTGACCAAGTGTATGATCTTCCCTTTAGAGGCAGTTGAATAAGACCCAAGTGCCCAATAATTTCATTAAAAATGAACATATCATTAATGTCCCTCCTGGCATATTTATATTATCCATAGATCTGATAAAATTAAAATCTCCTAAGAAAAACCAGAGATTATCTTGTGGAATTTGAATGTGATAGAACCAGTGAACAAAAGCATCTCTAAACTCTCTCCTTGGCATGGCCCATAGACATTAACGAAAGACCAAGTTTGGTTATTTTTTGTTGAGGTGAAATTTATGATGATGCCAAAACTTTGCAGATCAACCAAAGAACCAGTTAAAGAAGAGGAGCACCATAAAACAATAATTCCTCCAGAGGCACCCATAGAAGGAGAGTATGCAAAGTTATCAAATCTTTTAGGGCAAAACTTCCAAATAGATCTCTGATCAAAGAAATCACACTTTGTTTCTTGTAAGCAAACAACAGAACATTGCCTTTCCTCAATTTTGGCTCTCACAGCCTAACTTCAGAATTAAGCCCTCTAACATTCCAACATAGCACTTTCCAGTCCTTATTAGTGGTTGCACTCATTATAAAACATTGTAAAGTAAGAGGACAAACACAATATCACATAATAATATTGGCACACATCATAACCATAATATTGCAGAAGATAGTTTAGAACATCCACATAGGCCACTAAATAGTCACACAAGTCTGGTAGAACGGAGAGTAAACCCAAAAGAAAATAAATGGTAGGACAAAGGGCCTACCTCCCTAAACTATGGCAACAACATTCACTCATCATTGGGCACATCATTATGTTGGGTTTGCTTTGGCTCAACCATAAGTTGCTCCACTGTTAATTTCTCAAGAGGGATGCCCAAGGAAACGCCAAGGTTCTACATAACCTGGATAGGAATAGGTGCAGGGCCATCTTCTGACTCCATGGGACTGGGCTGATGAACATTGGCCTCCTGGAGTTTGGGCTTCTTCGCACGTGTTTGTCTTGGCGGCCGAGGCTTGACTGGAATTGCAGAAGTAGGATTATAACCCTACAGTTTTGCAGCGCTCCGAGTCATTCTTCTATCAGAGAAGTCAGCCCTTGGAGCCACCAGAGATTTAGGCTTTCTGCCTCTCTTGTTTGCAGCAGCAGAAACACTTGCAAAAGGGAGTGTAGCTTGTACACTATCGATAGACACTACTTGTGTTGGAATGTTGCTTGTCTCATCTCCAAAAGTCAGCTTGCATGCCATTGGCCTGGAAGGAGAGGGTAACCGAGGCAAGGACTGGTGCTCGCTTTGCAACAGAGCAGGTGGCCAAGAGAAGGACAATTCTTCAGGAAATGCTTGCAGCCAAGATCACTTTAGAGAAAACTACCCACCATGATTTGCATCTCTCTGGGCAAAGATGAAGTCAGAAAAGAGGGCAATAATGACTCAAAAGCCCTCTGCCAGATCATTTCAGGTGGTAAAACAGGGCCATAGACAAACCTGGTAGCTCCAACAAAGAGAGGTGGCTATAGAGGTGGTTGGTAGGGGACAATGGCAAGATTGTTATTTTTCTTAGCCACAGCAGGGGCCTCCAAAAGCTGGTTCTCATCCATATGTCCATCAACAACATTATAATTCTGAAGATTTTGTACCAAATTCTCTGCAGTAGGCACATTATGTGGTTGCAATGTGCTAACAGCCACTTCCACAGCAACTGCCTCCTCTTGAATTACTAGGCCAACAGGCCCATATCCCACATGCACTGGCTCAATCACCTAAGCATGATCCATTGGGGCCCATCAACCACACTGATTGTTATGCTGAGAAGAGTCGTTGGAGCCCATCTAAGGATTTAAAACCATGAAAGCTTGATCTTAGTGCACATGTGGCTGCTCAACAGCATGCTCCTCAACTGGTTCATCCCAAGGACCCCATCCCTCTTGTTGCCCAGGTTGCTGCTGTTGTGGCTGATCATGCTGCCAGGGCTGAGGTATATCATTCCAGCCAAGAGCCAGATATGGTGGCACTGCCCAAAAGTTTTCAACAGGCTGAAGCTGGACTGGCATTGGATAAGGATTCCCATCTATGGGCATGACATCTTCATCTTTGTGGTAGTTGTTTAGCAAATGCAGTAGTGAGGATGTGGCAAGAGGCAGTCCATGAGACAACAACACCTCCAACATTAGCAAACTTTCGGAAAAAACATCTCTTGGCACTAGCAGATTGTCAGGGAAGGATGCATAGACAAAGGAACGGACTAAACGATCATCCTCATGGTTCCAGTAGTGAAATTGCCCAAAAGTACCCACAACCTCGGACAGAATCTCCTCATTGCGATAATCTAAAGGGACACCAATAAACATGAGCCAACCAGTTCTATGTCCTTGCAGTGCTCGAAGACCCTCCCCATCAACATGGTTAATGAATCTAACAAAGATCTCCTCACCATGATGATCTAAACCAACTGGCCAGGGTGCATGATTAACTACAGGGCTACGAATAACTGGGTCTTGCATCTGATACAGGCCGACACCCTGAAACCACATCTGAGAGGATCAAACTGGCAGTTGGAGCTCATCGATTATGAAGTATCTGACCTACTAGCGGAGAAGAGGTGCGTCATCCGGCTGGGGTATGGGCTCAACAATCCCCACCATGTAGGATTCATGGCAGCGGGGAGGTGAGCAGGCCGGAGTATAGAACATGCGCGGCCGCCGCGGTGGACCAGCATCCATGATGTCATGACCCACCAGCAAGAATCACCGCAGATCAAGCTCATAGTTCACCATGGATAGTGGTGGAGGCGGAACAGAGCTATTGGGTGGCATGCGGCTTGATGAAGGGGGTGTGGAATAACCAGACTACAGAGCAGGGGGCAGGGTTTTTGGCAGGGGATCTTTGCACTGTTTGGGAGCACGAAGGGTCCGGGTGTGCTTGAAGATGCGAGGCTCGAGGTTGGTAGTTGGGCTGTTACGTTTGGGAACCCTAATCTTTAAATTGGGAGGTGATCGCTGATACGTCTCCAATGTATCTATAATTTTTGTTTGTTCCATGCTGTTATATTACCAATCTTGGATGTTTTATAATCATTTTATATAATTTTTGGGTACTAACCTATTGACATAGTGCCAAGTTCTAGTTGTTGTTTTTCCATGTTTTTTACATCACAGAAAATCAATATCAGACGGAGTCCAAATGCCACAAAACTTTACGGGTAATTTTTATGGGCCAAAAGGAACACAACGGGCCGTGGCTGCGCCTGGGGTTGCCCCGAGGAGGGCACAACCCACCAGGGCACGCCAGGAGGCCCAGGCGCGCCCTGGTGGGTTGTGCCCACCTCGGGTGCCCCCGGACCGCCTCTTTGCTCTATGAATACCCCAATATTCCCAAAACCCTACGGGAGTCGACGAAATATTGAACCAGCCGTCGTAGAGTTCAGAACCACCAGATCCAATCTAGACACCATCTCGGATGGGGTTCACCACCTCCATTGGCGCCTCTCCGATGATGCGTGAGTAGTTCTTTGTAGACCTTCGGGTCCATAGTTTGTAGCTATATGGCTTCATCTCTCTCTCTTGATTCTCAATATAATGGTCTCTTGGAGATCCATATGATGCAACTCTTTGCGGTGTGTTTGTTGGGATCAATGAACTTTGAGTTTACGATCAGATCTATCTTTTTATATCCATGAAAGTATTTGAGTTTCTTCGATCTCTTTTATGCATGATTGCTTATAGCCCCGTATTTCTTCTCCAATATTTGGGTTTTGTTTGGCCAACTTGATCTATTTATCTTGCAATGGGAAGAGGTGCTTTGTAGTGGGTTCGATCTTACGGTGCTTGATCCCAGTGACAGTAGGGGAACCAACACGTATGTATCATTGCTACTAAGGATAAAATGATGGGGTCTATCTCTACATAGATAGATCTTGTCTACATCATGTCATCGTTCTTATTACATTACTTCGTTTCTTCATGAACTTAATACAATAGATGCATGCTGGATAGTGGTCGATGAGTGGAGTAATAGTAGTAGATGCAGGAAGGAGTCGGTCTACCAATCTTGGACATGATGCCTATGTAATGATCATTTCCTGGATATCGTCATGAGTATTTAAAGTTCTATCAATTTCCCAACAATAATTTGTTCACACACCGTTTGCTATTTTTCTCGAGAGAACCCACTAGTCAAACCTATGCCCCTAGATCTCTTTCTCATATTATTTGCCTTTGCGCTCTATTTTCCTTTGCTTTTATTTTCAGATCTACTTTGCTGTAATTTATTCTTATTTATTTATTTGGCATTTGATCTATCAATCTACTACAAATTTACCTCATGTTCGTTTGCCTATCTTGAGGCGTCGTACCCCGGAAGGGATTGACAACCCCTTTTACACGTCAGGTTGTGAGAAATTGTTATTTGTGTGCAGGTGTTGTTTATGTTGTGTTGCTTGGTTCTCCTACTAGTTCGATAACCTTGGTTTCATATCTGAGGGAAATACTACCGTCGATGTGCTGCATCATCCCTTCCTCTTTGGGGAAATACCGACGTAGCTTCAAGTGACATCAATCGCGTGCAACCTTCTTTAACGTGACCGACCTAGAAACAACGATGGCGCCGGACTTTGTTCATGCATCGGTCCTATGTCCCATACCCAAACAACATGGGCAGTCCCCAACTTGTGCAGCAATTTCTTCAACCACTTCGTCCAAACCTTGCAGGTCACGAACAATTTCCAATGGTGACTTGCATGGCGATTGAACCGGGCTGTCTGGGATATGGGGGCCCAAGGAAGCACTAGGACGGGTAGAGCACAACCCATCATCATCCGATAGGACTAAAGGGTTTTGCGTAGAGCCCATAGAAGGATACGTGACAAACAATATCAAGAGAGAAGATTATCATATGGTTATTATCTGGAACCGTATCCCGAGAAGGACGGGCAACTGGCGAAACAGATCCAAACTGTAATCCCAACTCCGTCGTCGGTTAGTTGGACGTGTCAGCTCGTCAGTGGGTCAGATAGGCGCCTATGATACGTCGACACGTGGCACGGCCCAACAGAGGCCCATTCCTGTGAAAAGGCCGGCCCGTTTGACTTGGTCAAAAGGTGGCGGGCCGGCCCATGTGAAGCCTGTTAACGGCCTATTTGCATATAGCCCATTTACAACCCGCTAACCCAAGGCCCGTTACACCCTATCTGAATTAGGCCCAGTAGCGTCATCTGGGCCACCCAATATGATTCCAGCCCATTTTCACTTCTGGCCCATGTATGGCCCATGACGTCTTTCGGCCCATATGAGGCCCTATGTAACTCTTGGGCTATTAACGGCCCGTGGTGAAACTGGCCCGTAATGAATAGTGTATCACTTTACACCCATTAACGGCCCGTGGTGAAACTGGCCCGTAATAAACAGTGTAGCACTTTATACCCATTAACGGCCCGTTATTCCGTTGGGCTGTTTCCAGCCCATGTTATCTTTCGGCCTTCTCAGAGCCCACTTATTCTTGGGCTCCTTTCCAGCATTCGTTTACTTACAGCCCGTTAATGTCATTTTTTGCTTGTGGGCCAAATTCAGCATGTGGTTACAGTCGGCCCGTTTGTGGTCCGTTAATACGTTGGGCCATTTTCATAGCATCATCAAATACGGCCTATTAATGATGGCCCATTATGGTCGGCCCATGAACAGACGATTCCAACTCTAGCCTGTTTACGGCCATAATGCGGCCTGTTATTGGCCCATGTTTGGCCATCGATCATACTGCCCGTACAAGGCCCATTGATGATACGGCCTATAGAAGGCCCATTGTTTCTACGGCCCGTAGAAGGCCCACTGTTTCTACGGCCCGTAGGAGGCCCAGTGTCACTACAGTAAATATTATCCCATGGTTATTGTGGCCTAGTTTTAAAAAAATAGGTTATTGCAGCCACTAGCAAACCGCAGAAAAAGAACTGCAATGAATAGAAGCAAACAAATAAACAAGACAACAAGGAAATAAATAAGCAAGCAACTTACGCTAGGCTATCACGGCTATCACACATATTACATCCACTGGGCATCAAAGTTCACCACCAGTGCAAATAAACGCGCCGACAAAATAATATACAAAACTGAGAGCACTTCAGAAGGCCCTAGGCCTGGCCAGGTCGCCCCCCCCCCAAACAGCTGAAGAAGCTGAGTAGACCTCAGTTGTGTCAACGATAGATGCATCAACACTAGATTCAAGGAATGATGGTGCGCGCGGCAGTCCTTTGACATCTTCATTGCATCTTTGACTTCAAGTCGGAGCTGAGCTAAAGCAAACCTTTCCGCTTTAAGTCGAGACTGAAGAAGTCGAACTGATTGAGGCAGCGACTGCACAAAGGATGTCTCACACCTGCTGGTGAGTAGCTTCAACTCACTGTCTTCATCAAGACAGGACCTTGGGGTCATCTCGCTGTCCTCAAGATGGTTTGGCTCACTATCTTCCCTAAAGTTCTGCCTGGCGGAAGAGATACGAGTCTGAAAGAGAAACAAGGAGACACGTAACAGGTTTCACAATTATATATGCAAATAAATGGATCTGTTCTGCATAAGGAACATGTTTTTACAACTACAATTTGAAACTGGTAGTTGTTGCAAACATCCAATCAGATGTAAACAGCAAAGCAAACAACAGTGGAGGAAATGATGCCTATCCAAATCTATACTAGAACAAAGTTTGAAGGCTTGAGAAGGATGAACTTACATTACATGTTAACACGGGCTGGACAAAGACCTTCTCCACGTTGATGGAAGGATAATTCAATAAATTCCCCAAAGAAAATTCTTTATAAGCGTTGCCATAATTCTACATTTTGCAAAGAGTAAATACAGATCAAATAATATTGGAAGAAATAGAGGATAATGAAGCTCAGGTGCAGACTGATGATACATAATCAAATAGCAATTAATTAAGTACAGCATTACAAGGCAAAAGAGAGAGAGGTACTGACAAGAGCAATGCAGAGCCCATTATTGTTTTGAGATCGTATGATCCTTTGAGCAAGGAGATTCATCTGAAATTAGTTTTCATACAAGAGAGAAGGTAAGGCACAAGCAGAAATTTAGGAGTTCAAATTTTGAATTGATATCATAGACAGTACCTGACGCTGGGCTCCTAATAGTTCTAATAGGGGTTTGGCCACTGGAGTAGGGGTAAAGTGTGGTACAGTTGGGCATGTGTTTTCTGTGGCTGCTGATCTATCTGATTTAACAGGTATCACTACCTTTTCCAAATACCTAGTTTGTACTCCTTGATGACCTGCACTCACCCTCTTCCTTTTGGACACCTATTACGAAAGAACAACATTTGACTAGAAAAACATAGTGTGACAACACATGGGATACGTACAAAAAATGGATAGGTATGGCATATGCTCATATATGATGCTTAAACTAAGAAGATGGTGTAACAAAGTAGAAGTAATGCAAGAGGTCAGAAGAAAAATATGTGCGACCAATACAACTTTGCAAAGTTAGAGCAAGCACCTTGATGGGTGAATAAGATAGGACATGCTCCACCATGCCAAGTTTGTTAGGCAGTGGATCATTCCGCAATATTCCTCTCGTGCGCCCATTCTTATATTCATTTTGATAATGTTCAATATCTGACATGCATGAAAACATAAAAAACAAGTGAGATTTTCTTTGTAATGCAGAAGTGATTCTAATCCAATACTGGCTCCCTGTAAACCCCTTTGTGCTATCTCTGCAATTCTTTTAAAAGATGCCATGCATGCTGTAATTTGTTGTGTGCATTAATATAATGTGGCCTACTACTCAAATATGAGAGCTCCAGAAGTGTTGACACTTCGCAAATGATAGCTTCAACATATAGTAAAGAAGAACAAGTCGACCTGACCTGACAGATTCAAAATATACTAAGGGAGAACAACTCGACCTAACCAGTCGACCGCAAGAGAAGAGTATCATCTTAAAGAAGAGCAGAAGAGCAAGCAGATTGAAGATATTACAAGTCTTTTAATACAATGTCAGTTGGCCACCCATGATGAACCAGAGCGCACAGAGAAATACTATTCTTTACGGTCTCTCTATATGTGGCTCACATGCATTTGGAAACTAAAGTAGGAACATTTAGCTAACCAATTAAACATCTCTTAGTTTTACTAATATCAGCAATAATATCATATATGAATTTGTAGAACTAAACTTGTTTAGCTCGATGGGTGGAGCAGTGCTAGTACGACACGAACCACTTAGGCTGATTGTGGTCATCATAAAATGGGGAAAACATAAGCATGATGAGTACAGTGTTGACCGTGGCAGTGGGATGGCAGATCTGAAGCTGCAAACCATGCAAAGGGTAGTTAGCAACCGATGTTTGCTTTGAAATAACAACTAAGATTTGGTATGGACAAGAAAGTATGGTCAACAAGTGACAAAGAAATGAAATTATGCTGTCTCTCTATATTTCGCGACATGCATTTGGAAACTCAAGTGGGACCTTTAGCTAAGCAATTAAATGTGTCGGTTAACTAATATCAGTATCATATCACAATCATACTTGAACAACTAAGCTTTCGAATTCTGAGTGTTGTGTTGTTTAGCTTGAAGGGTGGAGTAATGCTAGTACGACAGAAAGCACCTACGCAGATCATAGTAGAGTAGATGAAAGGGGAAACCCTAAGCATCAAGAGAAAAATCAGGAAAGTGGAACTAGCTAGACCAGTGGGTGGCGCACATGCTTTTCAAAACGAATATAGGAACATTAGGTGACCAATTAAACGTTCTCTGTCTTAGTGATATGAGCATCATATCAGATTCGTATTTCAACACGTAAGCTTTGGGTTGAGGTCTTGAGGAGCAGTGCTAGCATGACACGAAGCACCTATGATGATGGTAGTGAATATAAAGGAGGGAAACCATAAGCTTTACGAGTATAGTGCCCGTGCCATGGCGGATCTGAAGGTGCAAACTGGACAAAGCTACTTCGCAACCAATGTTTGCTTTCAACTAGCCACTACGATTTGGTACGGACAAGAGAAGTACAGTAAACAAATTATGATCTATTTTCTGGGTGAGATCAATAACTTAAGCACATATGGAAGAGTACCACCTCTCTTGCGACGCCATGTAGGCCTATGCTGATACGTTGAGGGTGCTGCGGGTGTGATGGCTGTCGGTGGCGGGGAAGAAGACTTTAGACGGCAGACGGCCAGGTTGGGGGATATATCCTGTTGTCGTGGACGAGGCGGTCGTAGGAGCGGCAACGGCAAGGTGGACGACGGCGCCGATGAAGCAAAAGGAGGCGATGAAAGGATGCTAGTCCAGTGCCGTGGATGAGAGACGTCCATCTCTTGCAGTGGACGACGGGGTAGGGGTAGCGGCTCCGGCAAGGTGGAGGATGGGGTGGCGGACGGAGGAGGCTGGCAGCATTGCGGAGGTTGTCGTGCCGCCGATGGTGTATGAATGGGGATTGGAGGGGAGGGGGATCTCAAACTTTGGGACGCGCTTCTCTGAAATGGGGGAAAGTTACGAACTTATCCCCCATTTAAAATTTCGGAAATCGCGTCGGTTGGGGATAGGATGGTAATCTTGCATCTCCCAAATATTTGCCGGTAACTATTTCGGGCGAGAATAGAGTGTTTTGCCGCCCAAGGTTGGCGCCCACGGTGTATGAACGGGGCTGACAGGTAGGGCGGTTGTGTCACGTCTAATGGAAGTTAGACATCTGCTCCTATTTAAAATATTAGCCTACATCGATTTCGGGCAAGGAGAGGGTGTTTTGTCGCCCACGGTTGGCGCCCACGGTGTATGAACAGGGCTGACAGGTAGGGCGGTTGTGTCACGTCTGATGGAAGTTACACATCTGCCCCTATTTAAAATATAAGCCTACATCGATTTCGGACGAGGAGAGTTTGTTTTGCCGCCCACCGTGTATGAATGGGGAAATGGAGGAAGAGACACATGTCTTTCGGACGAGCTTGAATCAAATGTGTTTTGCCGCCCACGTTTGGCGCCCACCGTGTGTGAATGGGATTAGAGGCCGTCGTGTCACGTCTGATTAAAGTTACTAGTCTGCCCCTATCGACAACAGTGTAAATCCTGTCGATAAGGATGTCAAGTGTCAGGGGTAGACAGTAATTTCCATCTTGCAAACACTTGCTTCGAGCAGCCCACAAATTACAGTGGGTGTTTAGCCGCTTCGTTCAAAACTTGGGAGAATTAGCATTCACGTTTGCCATGGGACCTGGCAAACTAAATTCAAATCCAATTTGTATTCGATTACGAATATCCATAGATAATTATATGTTTTGTTATTTATTTCTTCAAAACCACAACAAAGAATTATTCCACCTTTATATATGATTATTATTTAGAAATGCCGTGATCTTCGAATTCGGTAGGTTGGATACACTCTGAGTCAAACAGTTATTTCATCCAATACAATATGCTCACACAACAAACAGTTCACCTTATGTCAATCATACAAGTTCTGAGGATTACCTCGCCTAAAAAATTCGGATCATTACTGAAACACCCTCGATGCGACTATATCTCCCACGTGTCGAGGCACGACTTAGAGGCATAATCGCATTGAAGGCATATGTCGCAAGTGAGGTAATCTTCACACAACCCATGTAATATAATAAGGAAAGAGATACATAGTTGGCTTACAATCGCCACTTCACATAATTACATGAATAAAGCATTACATCAAACAGATACAATCAAGGTCCGACTACGGAACCAAAATAAAAGAAGAACCCCAAATGCGACACGGTCCCTGATCGACCCCAACTGGGCTCCACTACTGATCAACTAGAACGAAACAACACAAAGGACAAGATCTTCAACGAGCTCCTCCTGAGCTTGGTTGCGTCATCTGCACGGACTCATCGGCACCTGCAAACTGGTTTTGGAAGTATCTCTGAGCCACGGGGACTCAGCAATCTCGCACCCTTGCGATCAAGACTATTTAAGCTTATGGGTAAGGTAAAGGTATGAGGTGGAGCTGCAGCAAGCGAATAGCATATATGGTGGCTAACATATGCAAATGAGAGCGAGAAGAGAAGGCAAAGCACGGTCGTTAAAAGTATGATCAAGAAGTGATCCTATAGCAACCTACGTCAAGCATAACTCCAACAACCGTGTTCACTTCCCGGACTCCGCCGGAAAGAGACCATCACGGTTACACACGTGGTTGATTCATTTTAATTAAGGTCAAATTTAGGTTTTATACAACCGGACGTTAACAAATTCCCATCTGCCCATAACCGCAGGCACGGCTTTCGAAAGTTCAAATCCCTGCAGGGGTGTCCCAACTTAGCCCATCACAAGCTCTCACGGTCAACGAAGGAATAGACCTCCACCCGAGACGTTCCGATCAGACTCGGTATCCCGGTACAACAAGACATTTCGACAGGGTAAAACTAAACCAGCAACACCGCCCGAATGTGCCGACAAATCCCGATAGGAGCTGCACATATCTCTTTCTCAGGGCACACTCATATGAGCCAGACGTCGGGTAAGCCAGCCCAGAGTTGCCCTTGTTAGCCTCAGACATCGCTCAGTTGGACCAACACTCAGAGGAGCACTGGCCCGGGGGGGTTAAAATAAAGATGACCCTCGGGCTCGCGAAAACCCAAGGGAAGGTGGTAGGTTGTTAGTGCAAATGGTAAAACCAACGTTGGGCATTGCTGGAAGAGCTTTACTTAAGGTGAACTGTCAAGGGGTTCCCATAATAGCCCAACCGCGTAAGGAACGCAAAATCCGGGAACATAACACCGATATGACGGAAACTAGGGCGACAAGAGTGGAACAAAACACCAGGCATAAGGCCGAGCCTACCACCCTTTACCAAGTATATAGATGCATTAATTAAATAAGATATATTGTGATATCCCAACAAGTAAGTAAATATTCCAACAAGGAACGGCCTCCAATCTTCACCTGCAACTAGCAACGCTATAAGAGGGGCTGAGCAAAGCGGTAACATAGCCAATCAACGGTTTGCTAGGACATGGTGGGTTAGAGGTTTGACTTGGCAATTTGGGAGGCTGCCAAGCAAAAGGTAGGCATCGTAGCATGGGCATGGCAAAGAGCGAGCAAACTAGCATAGCAAAGATAGTAGTGATTTCGAGGGTATGATCGTCTTGCCTGAGATCCCGCAAGGAAGGAGAACGAGTCCATGAAGAAGACAAACGGTCGTAGACGAACGGGTCCTCACAAGTCGACGTTAACGGAACCAACCTGAAGAAGCAACACCGGAAAAGAAGCACACGCATAGTAAACAATCATGACATGAACATGGCATGATGCACAATCAAGTATGATGCGTGTCCGGTTTAAAGAGGGCATGGCATGGCAAAGTGCACAAGCAATCCTACAAATTAAGTGGAGCTCAATATGCATCGGGATGCATATTGACAAAACACCACATCAATTATTTAGTTCTCTCTCGTTTATGTACCCCAACAATATTAAATGTTGATTAACATGGCAAGAGGTGAAGCACAACAAAACTACCTATCTAGGCAAGTTTACATGAGGCCGGAAGCAACGAACAACAATTCCGGAAAATCCTCATATGCATAAATTAAGGTTTGGTACTGTTCTGCCCTAAACATTATTTAAGAGTTGTTAAACATGCAAGATGAGTGCACCATGTTAAACTAGGCAAAATTCTACCCCATTTACATATAAAGTTTGTTAGAATCGAAGCTACGGTTAATTAGTTATGAATTAAATCATTTTAACATGGCATAGGAGAAAATTTAATCAAACATCATTTTAAACATTTTAAACATGGATGAAAGTTGGATATTATTAATCTACACAAAATTCTGAGCAAGTTTCATATATAAATCATTTTAATCCGATGCGCGGTTAGTGAGTTATTAAATGCATGAAGTAGGGGGACTATTTTGCAAAACTAGCAATCTTTGGATAAATAGGAAAAATCCCAGGCGCTGAAAAAAAACATACGCGGGCCGAAACAGGAACTGGCCCAACAACAGGGAAAAAAGGTGGCGCTGGGGGTGTGGCCTCACCCATGGGCCAGGCCTAGGCGAAGAGGAGAAGGCAGGCCGAGCGAGGCCGGCTGGAGCTGGGCCTGCGAGGCCAGGGCCCACGCGGCCACGCAGGGTCAACGGCGTCGATCGGGGGTGGCTGGTTCCTCCCGATCCATGGTGGTGGCGGCGCTGGAGGACTCCGGCGAGGCTCGAGGCGACGATGGCAGCCGAGAGCGATGGGGAATGCCGGGAACGGCGCGGGGGCTGCCGGATCTGGCTGGAGGTGGCCGGATCCGGGCGATGGCGAAGTGGAGTGAGGCGCCGGAGCGGGCGGCGCTCGCCGGCGAGTCGTGCCACGGCGGAGGCGGCGAGTGGCGCGGCGGCGGCGAAGCGCGCCGGCGAGGAGGCGGCGTGTGGCGCCGGCAAGGACGGGCGGAGCTGGTGGCGGAAGGACCCGGGCCAGGGAGGGCCGGATCTGGGCGCCTCGGGCCCGGCGGCGCGGTGCGGAGGAGAGAGAGGGAGGATGGTGCTGAGGTGGCAAGCCGCGGTTGGTCGAGCGGAGCGGTGGAGCTGAGGTGGCGGGCTCCTATTGGTGGGAGTGAGGTGGCCGGCGAGATGGACACGTCCGGCGTGGCGTGGACGCGTCCAGCGGCGCGAGAGGAGGAGTTTTAGGGTTCATCCGCGAAATTTCGGGGAGATGCACATATATATATAGGTAGAGGAGCTAGGAGAGTCCAAATGAGGTGCGGTTTTCGGCCACGCGATCGTGATCGAATGCTCTAGATGATGGAGCAGAGTTAGGTGGGTTTTGGGCCAAAATGGAAGGGTGTTGGGCTGCAACACACACGAGGCCTTCTCGGTCCCTTGGCTAACCGTTGGAGTATCAAACGAAGTCCAAATGATACGAAACTTGACAGGCGGTCTGCCGGTAGTAAACCAAGGCCGCTTGGCAAGTCTCGGTCCAATCCGGAAATGTTTAATCCCCACACACAAAGAAAGGTAGAAATGACCACCGGAGGAGAACGAAGCGCCGGAATGCAAAACGGACAACGGGGAAAATGCTCGGATGCATGAGACGACACGTATGCAAATGAAATGCGCATGATGACATGATATGCAATGCATGACACGCAAACAATGACAAGGCAACAACAGCGAATAACTGAACGACACCTGGCACATCGGACTCGGGGCGTTACAACACTCCACCACTACGAGAGGATCTCGTCCCGAGATCTAGAATGGCACCGGAGGGACAACGGAAAAGAAAACGAAGAGGTAAAACTAAGTTGCTTCTTTGAAAAACGAGTGAAACCAAGAACCTTGCGAGGTTGAACAAATTGAAAGTAAGAAAGCAAAGAAGTAAAAAGCACTCCGGTAGGGAAGAGGAACAAGGAAGAACAAATTCGTATGGCACTCCGGTTAAAAGAGATGAAGACTTGATAAAATGAAAGAGCTTGAGCAAAAAGGGGCACAACACTCCGGTTAAATGGACAATCATGAAAGAACATGATCTTGACAAAACAAGAAGATGGGTTGAAGAGAACAACAACACAATGCCTCCGGAATGAAAGAATAGAAGTTGTATCGACGGAACAAAAGAATGGAGTAGAAAATGACAACTCCTACCACAAATGACCTTGGAAAAGATCCTTAGGAGAGGGGTCGAACGGAGTTGTTGGAACAATCCACAACGAAAATATTAAGCTTGATATGGTCTTATGGAATACATCTGAAATAATGAGGTGACAACCTGCCCCTCACGGGAAGCAGAATTGGATTGATATGAACAGGAAGACGAGAAACTTATATCACCGGGAGGATAAATGAAGAACTTGGATCATATATGAGTACCATAATAGCAACAATCCTTAGGGAAAGCTTTAGGTGAAATATAACCCAAGATAACTCCAATGGCAAGATTGATGGATTTAAAATATCTCATTCTTAACAGCATGTGAATCATGAAACATGAACTCAAGTTATCAAGAATGACATAATAGCACCTTCGATAATATGGAAGAAAGAATTGCACTCCGGATAGTAATATGAAGAAAGCTTGAGCTCCTTAAAAGGAATCTCGATGAACACTTCGAGAAATAATTAAATCCTTGATGAACCATCATGTAGAACCTTCATGAAGAACTCCGGTAATAAAAGAATGATCCGAAATAGTTGAATGATGAAAAGAATAAGAATGAAGCCTCGCAATGATTTATATAGAGATCTCCATGATAATATAATTGAAAGAGGCTGGAACTCCGGGAAAAGAGAAGATGACAACAATTGAAACCGAGAATTTGACGAGCCACCGGAATAAGAATTAATCATTAGGAAACAAGAATAAGAATTACATTATGCTTATCCATCACCAATTTAAATTGATGACAATCAACGGATTTGGCACACTACTCATTCTCGTAGAAAGGATTAAGAGAGATATCGCATAAACTCGAGAAAATCTTCAACGAACCATCGGTAGGATAGAAACAACGAATAAATTGATATGATGAAGAAGGAAAAGAACTCTTGAGCAAACCACCGTAAGAATTGAAAAGAACGATTAAAACATGAAGAAACACCGAGAAGGATTAGCAATTAAACGGAGATGCTTGAGAGAATTTAGATCCATGAGAACGAAGAGATCACGAGCCGATTAAAGATCACTTGAACGAAGCACCGGTAAGATAGGAGAATGATAACTGCCAACTGGGAATGAAAAACCTGAAATGATGGACTCCGGATACTCAAACTGAGAAGACTCTTGAATTGCTCCGGAAGGGTGAAAAGAATTCTCACGATCGAAAACAATTATGAGATGATGGCATAAGGCTAGCATCATGAATCTTTGAGAGAACGGACAAGATTGAGGAGAAACTCTTCTTCGGTCTTCAAATGTTGAACAAGATGATGAGAAACACCACCAAATTGTTGAGACACTCCGGAATGATTAAAAGAGGAGAGGTTGAGCCAACGATGAAAAGAATTTGAAAGAATTTGGAGAAAACATATGACTGATGATGAATCATTCTTACGTCAAACTTCGAAAAGAATTTTTTGAGGATAACTCCGGGAGAATTAGAAGAGTCGGGTAAGATCCTGGGAAAAGACCTGTGGGTTAGGGCCCACTCAAAAGAAACACCGTTGAAAAGATTAAAAAGAGAGGTTGCACCCGTTGAATTAAATGACTTGAATGAGATAACAACCTCGAAAGATCTTGAATGAATGCAGAGTGGAAAACACGAATCTTCGAGATATCTTGAGCACTCCGGAACAATTGAATAGCGAGAAATGACTGAATATGAGGTGCACCGGCATGAGAAGGTATTTGCAACGAGGAAAGGATATAATTGGCAAAGCTTGAATTGAAACCACCGGAGAAGAAAAGAGCGAAGAATGATGAACTAGAAGCTCCATTAGAACCTTCATGAGAATCACCGGGTAAGAACATGAAGAAAAAGAATGGAGAGACTTCTCATGAATAAAAAGGATACTTGATTAAGAAATCTGAGTCCTCGAAGAAACAAGGGTGGGTGGGCGGGAAAACAAAGGCAGCTTGAGACGAATGAAACAAACACCGTTGAGAAGAACTGGTAATTGATCTTGCTGATGTTGAAATGATCGGATCCACTTGAAGAGAAACACGCCGTTGAAAAGGATTAACATGACAATCTCGATTATCATGAAGGATATTCGCATAGAAATGTGAGAACACCACTTAGGAAAGGTATGGAATCAACATTTGACTTTGAAGCAACTCGAATACCACAACTCAAAAAAACAAAACAAAGGATTGGCTTGTAGAATAAGCCGGAACAAACATGTCTGGAGGTCGAGATGAAACCCCAAGGGGGTAAACCAGAACGCCAGAGAGAATGGTCGGATTGGATGGTGATTTCCATGTCTGGAGGTGGAGATCATCGAAGGGTGGCGGCTAGGGTTACGGTGGGGTGGGAGGGGTGGACCTCCCCATATGCGGTGGATTCATTTCTGCCGCCTCGAAATATTGTAACATAAATTTTTCTTACCAATTTCCACTCACCAGAAGTGCTTCACTCCCCGGCAACGGCGCTAGAAAAGAGTCTTGATGACCCACGAGTATAGGGGATCAATCGTAGTCCTTTCGATAAGTAAGAGTGTCAAACCCAATGAGGAGTAGAAGGAAATGACAAGCGGTTTTCAGCAAGGTAATTTTTGCAGGTACTGAAATTGTCGGTAATAGGTAGTTTGATAGCAAGATAATTTGCAACGAAAAAGTAATAGTAACGGTAATAAAAGTGCAGCATGGTATCACAATCCTTTTTATAGCAAAGAACAAGCCAGAATGGTCTCTTATAATAAGCAAAGCGTTCTTGAGGACACATGGGGATTTCATCTAGTCACCTTCATCAAGTTGGTTTGATTCGCGTTCGGTACTTTGATAATTTGATATGTGGGTGGACTGGTGCTTGGGTGTTGTTATTACTTGAACAAACTTCCCACTTATGATTAACCCCTCTTGCAAGCATCCGCAACTACGAAAGAAGAATTAAGATAAAATCTAACCATAGCATTAAACATATGGATCCAAATTAGCCCCTTACAGAATAGCGCATAAACTATGGTTTAAGCTTCTATCAGTCTAGCAACCCATCATCTAATAACTACTCCACAATGCATTCCTTTAGGCCCAAAGATGGTGAAGTGTCATGTAGTCGATGTTCACATAACACCACTAAGGGAATCACAACATACATATCATCAAAGTACCGAACAAATACCAAATTCATATGATTACTTATGAAAAGAATTCTCCCATGTCCTCAGGAACAAAAGTAACTACTCGCACAACATATTCATGCTCAAGATCAGAGGGGTATTCAATAGCATAATAGATCTAAACATATAATCTTCCACCAATTAAACCGGCTAGCATCAACTACAAGATGTAATCAACACTACTAGTTACCCACAAGTACCAATCTGAGGTTTGGTTACAAAGATTGAACACAAGAGATGAACTAAGGTTTTGAGATGAGATGGTATTGTTGAAGATGAAGATTGGCCCTCCCGCAATGAGAGTGTTGTTTGTGATGACGGTAGCTTCGATTTCCCCCTCGTGGAGGGGAGTATCCCTGGCAGAATCACTCCACCGGAGAGTAAAAGTGCTCCTGCCCAAGTTTCGCCTCGTACGGAGGCGCTCCTTCCTGAAAGTCCTCCCTTTATTTTTTCTAGGGCAAATAACCTTATATACCAGAAGATGGGCGACGGAGGCTGGCCACGGGCCCACTACCCACTAGGGCGCGCCAGGGGGTAGGCATGCCCTGGTGCCTATTGGGCACCTGGGTGGCCCCCTCTGGCATTTCATTTCTCCAATATTTTTTTCATATATTCCAAAATAAATCTTTGTAAATTTATCTTAGTTGGAGATGTGCAAAATAGGTATCTTTGACATGGATTTTTCAGGTCCAAAAATTCAGCTGCCGATAATCTCCCTCTTTGTGTAAACCTTGCATATTATGAAATAAAAGGCATTAGAATTACTCCACAAAGTGTTATATTGAATAAAAACACTATGAATAACAGTAGGAAAACATGGTGCAAAATGGACGTATCAACCAGCCGCCAACTAGGGCAGGTGGCGAGACCACCCCCAGGCCGCACCACCTAGGTTTGTGGGCTCCCGAGCCTCCTCTTCTAATGTTCTTTGGCCAAATACTCCCATTTTCCCTAGAAAAATAATCAAGAGAACACTTTAGGGACTTCCCACTGCCGTCATGAGGCGGACCAGGGCAGTAGTACTTTTGCTCTTCGGCAGAGCGATTCCGCTGGAGAAACTTCCCTTCGGGAGGAGCAAATCAAAGCCTTCATCATCACCAACGCTCCTCTCATCATGGGAATCTGAAGGAAATATGCCCTAGAGGCAATAATAAAGTTGTTATTTATATTTCCTTATATCATGATAAATGTTTATTATTCATGCTAGAATTGTATTAACCGGAAACTTAGTACATGTGTGAATACATAGACAAACAGAGCGTCACTAGTTTGCCTCTACTTGACTAGCTCGTTGAATCAATGATGATTATGTTTCCTAACCATAGACATGAGTTGTCATTTGATTAACGGTATCACATAATTAGAGAATGATGTGATTGACTTGACCCATCCGTTAGCTTAGCACAATGATCATTTAGTTTGCTGCTATTGCTTTCTCCATAACTTATACATGTTCCTATGACTATGAGATCATGCAACTCCCAAATACCGGAGGAACACTTTATGTGCTACCAAACGTCACAACGTAACTGGGTGATTATAAAGGTGCTCTACAGGTGTCGCCAATGGTGTTTGTTGAGTTGGCATAAATCAAGATTAGGATTTGTCACTCCGATTGTCGGAGAGGTATCTCTGGGCCCTCTCGGTAATGTACATCACTATAAGCCTTGCAAGCAATGTAGCTAATAAGTTATTTACGGGATGTAGCATTATGAAACGAGTAAAGAGACTTGCCGATAACGAGATTGAACTTGGTATTGAGATACCGACGACCAAACCTCGGGCAAGTAACATACCGATGACAAAGGGAACAATGTATGTCGTTATGCGGTTTGACCGATAAAGATATTCGTAGAATATGTAGGAACCAATATGAGCATCCATGTTCCGCTATTGGTTATTGACCGGAGACATGTCTCGATCATGTCTACATAGTTCTTAAACCCGTAGGGTCCGCACGCTTAACGTTTGGTGACGATCGGTATTATGAGTTTATGTGTTTTGATGTACCAAAGATAATTCAGAGTCCCGGGTGTGATCATGGACATGACGAGGAGCCTCGAAATGGTCAAGACATAAAGATTGATATATTGGACGACTATATTCGGACACTAGATGAGTTCCGGGGGTTACCGGATATTTATCGAAGTGCCGGGGGGTTATTGGAACCCCCGGGGGAACTAATGGGCCTTGTGAGAGAGAGGAGGGGGCCTAGGGCTGCCCCCCTTGGGAATCCGAATTGGACAAGGAGGGGGCAGCGCCCCCTCTTTCCTCCCTCTCTCCTCTCCTTCCTTTCCCCTTCCCCCTTCCTAGTTGGACTAGGAAAAGGGGAGTCCTACTCCTACTAGGAGGAGGACTCCCCCTCTCCTTGGCGTGCCCCTAGGCCGGCCGGCCTCCCCCTTGCTCCTTTATATAAGGGGCAGGGGCATCCTAGAACACACAAGTTGATCATTGATCTCTTAGTTGTATGCGGTGCCCTCCTCCACCATAATCCACCTCGATCATATCGTAGCGGTGCATAGGCGAAGCCCTGTTCCGGTAGCATCATCATCACCGTCATCACGACGTTGTGCTGATGATGCTCTCCCTCGACACTCTATGGGATCGTGAGTTCGTGGTACGTCACCAAGCCGAACTTGTGCAGATCGTGGAGGTTGTCGGATCTCGGGTTCCGGCAGACCCTTAAGGTTTGAACACTAGGGTGCGCACGGAGATTACGCCTTCTACCTCCCTGTCTCGCAAAGATCTAAACTACTGAAAGAACTGCGCAAGAGACACAAGATTTATACTGGTTCGGGCCACCGTTGTGGTGTAATACCCTACTCCAGTGTGTGGTTGGTGGATTTCCTCCTGGGGCTGGTGATGATGAACAATACAAGGAAGAACAGCCTCGCGAAGGTCTGTTCTTGGCTGGGGCGATGAACTGCTAGGAGGCGTTCAGTCACCTTCCTCTCTCTCTCTCTCTCTTTTCTACTTGGACCGAACGAATGAACCTAACCTCACCGAACCGAACCTCCAGCCCCCTTGCCGCGTGGGTGGCTGGTCCTATTTATAGAGGCCCTGGTCCTCTTCCCAAATATCGAGCGGGAAGGGAGCCAACAATGGCGGGCTAATTTGAAGGGGGACAGCAAGCATCAACTATCCTGACAAAAGCAGTCTTCGCCTGCGCAAAGCTCTGGTGATGACGCCATCCTGGGCTCCACGGTGACCTCCGTCTCATAGCCCTCCTGGTCTTGGTCTTGTTGCACCGAAATGGCAACCTTTGCCTGATGCCTCGGTACTCCGCGGCTGTGCTTGCCCCCCTTTGCACCAAAGAGGAAAGAAGGACGCTGCGCGCGCTGGCGCCCGCCTGGCGCCCTGAGTCGTCATGGCTTGTGTCACGGGCATCTCGCGAGGTACTCCACCTTGATCTCTCCGCCTCCTCGCGAGCCAGCCTGACGAGGCCGTGCCTGAGGAAGCTCCGTGTCGTCCGCCTCGCGAGGCTTGGACCCTCGCGAGGGTCTTGAGTCTTGTGCTGATGAAGATGGGCCATGCTGGGCCTCCTTTGAGCCATGCCGCAGGCCCTAGGCAGGCAAGTCTGGGGTCCCCCATTCCCAGAACGCTGACAGTAGCCCCGGGCCCAAGGCGCGCCTGGACTTGGCCGTGCCGAGAGGCGGAAGGGCAAGGGCGAAGCACCGCAGGCCCTAACAGCCTGCGGCCTTGGGCGCCGCGTGGCGGTTGATGGGACGTGGGCGTCTCCACTTCCCAGCGATGCCTCGGTGATCGCGCGAGTTGGACAAGTCCCTTCATGTAGATCGTGTCATGATTACCTATGATCGTGGAGTCCGGCGGTTGGCCTTCGCCGGCTATAAGTACGGAGCTGTGCGTGCCCTTCCAGTCCATTCCTCCTGGCTTCTCCTTCTTCCCGGTCCTTGCTCCGTCTTGCTGCGATGGCTCCGATCCACCGGTTCTCCGCAGCAGAGAAGGGAAAGGCTCCTCGAGAGGGGCCAGACCCACTCCCGCCGAAGAAACGGCTCGCCCTTTGCAGCCGGGACGAGGAAGACCGTCAGGCGGTGCCGAGGCCCTGGTGCGAGCGGGCTCCGCCAGGGTTCCTGCTTCCCTTGTATGCCCACGTCGAGGGTGCCGATGCCGATCGCGGTCGGCGCCGTCGTAGACGCCGTCGGGTTATGAAGGCGTGGGTTGTTCCTCTTGGAGTCCATGGCGAGGGCTCCTCCCAAGAGTTCGTGCTCCACGTCGCCATTCCTCTTCAGTCCTGGATCCGTCTGCCTCCCTTCTTCGCCTCCATCATCCCTCCGGGAGGGCGCCTGGAGCTCTGGCTGCAGCACGCCGGCTGCCGCACCCTCGCAACCGAGGCAGAGGTCGTGGTCGCTGCCCCGGGCGAGGTCTACATGTCCCGTGGCTGGAGAGAGATCGCCCGGATCTGCAAGGAAAGGGGCGTCTTCGCGGTCCATTTGGAGTGCGATGGCGCTGCGGCGATGTTCTTCAAGGTCTTCGACGCGAACGGGCGCCGGCTGGAGTGTTGCCCCGGGAGAGGTGGCTAGGACCTTGCCCTGGTGAGGGCTGGGCTCGTCGACCACTCCCTTGGCGGAGGTGCCGGAGGGTCCAGTGGCTCCGGCGAAATCTTCGCGACTCCAGAGACGAGCGACGACAACTACGAGCCCCCGAGTCGGCGCCACTCCCGGAGCAGGGCGAGCACGTCTGGCTGCCGCCGACCCTGATCTGGATGGGGTTGGCGCCGGCGCCTCACGGCCCACTGTGGATGATGGCATCTTTTGCAGGAGCTCATGTAGTTAGCATTCCTTAGGATCCGTTCCCTGCGAGGAATCAAAATGCGCCCCACGGGGGCTTGTAAGGTGCCTGTAGTCCCGTTTGTTAATACATAACCTTCGCTGCAGAGCTGTGTGAGTTGCTAATTCTATCTTAGCTCAGTCCTCCCTTTCGCACCTCGCGAGGGCTTGGTGCTCTGCACCGACAGGTCCCAGTCCCAAGGCGGCGTCAGCCGTCGCTAGTATGCCAGGTCGGGATGCCGTGGTCAAGGCCAGGAGGTGAGCGACCCAGGGTCCGGTAAGAGCCCCTGAGTCGCGATTCTCAGGAGGTCCCCTTTGGCTCCCAAGCAGCCGTTGTTCGGCGAGAAAGGAGAGCGGCGTCGCTGACATGGAATTGCATTAGGTGCGGGGGTAGCGCTGCGATAGCTGGTGCTTTCGGGTAGTGACTTATCTCGAGAGTAGGGGATTATTCCTGGTGTGCCGTTGGGGATATCACCCTTGGCCTTGGCCCCACGGCTAAGGCCGAGGCGCGTGTCCTGTCTTCTGCTGCGCTGACGCGGGTCTTCACCCACATCTACCTTCGCGACCCCAGTGCCGACCTTGACGGCGTGCTGGAGCCAGTAAGCGGCGAGGGTGCTGCCGCCGCTGCCGAGGCCGTGAAGGGCCACGCGGAAGCTCTGCTGGGGAAGTTCCGGGCCTTCAGTTCCAAGCCGAAGCAGGGTGCTTCCGATTCTTCCGCTCCGTGAGGCGAGGCCACCCACGCTGCTCCACCGCCGCCAAGTCACCCGGTGCTGCTCCTGCCCTGTTTTTAATTCCTGCATCATGCATCATGCCTCGGGGAGGCGTTTAAACTTGCGTTCGGTATTGTGACAACAGTATGGAGTGTAATATTTGTTTTTAAGTTCTTTGAATTTTATGCCTTCCCTCCCTACTTTCGTGTGTTCTACGCTGGCAGAGCCCGGCCCCGCGCGTACCTCACCCAGCATTAGCCCCGACCGGAAACCAAGACGGGACCAAAGGAGTGAGGGGCTACGGAGCTAGTTAGGCTCCTGAGTCGCGATGCTCAGGAGTAACGAACAACAAGTAGGGAGGTATGATGGAGGTGAATCTTCCGTTCTACGTCTACAGAGCCCGAGTCCGCGCGTACCTCACCCAGCATTAGCCCCGACCGGAAACTAGGACGGGACCAAAGGAGTGAGGGGCTACAGAGCCAGTTAGGCTCCTGAGTCGCGATGCTCAGGAGTCCCCCTTGACGCGCAAACAGCATGTGATTTGGTGAGATGCGAGTGGGACCACCGTTCTACGTCTGTAGAGCCCGGCCCCGCGCGTGCCTCACCCAGCATAGCCTTTCGGAACTAAGGAGTGAGGGGCAACGGGACCAGTTAGGCCCCTGAGTCGCGATGCTCAGGAGTCCCCCTTGACGCGCGAACGGCCTTCATACCTTGGCTCCGCTCGGGAAGGGGCGCGCGACGAACCAGGCCCGAGGGGCCTGGCTGGTGGCATACGTCCGGGCGTGACCCAGGCGCAGCCCCCGTGCCCAGCCCCCTCGCGCGGTGCTTCGGAGGGGAGGCATTGCGATGAGGCTAGACACTGAGCTCTGGGCTCCCTGAGGTTGATGCGGCCCAAGGGCCACCCTCAGTTGTTTATCACCAGCGTGGAGCATAGCGCTTCTGTATGTGTATGGGCTAGCCGCTCCTCGGCAGTGTCGTCAGCCAGCGCGGAGTATGGTGCTTCCACTGGTACGTGGGAGGGGGCTCCCCTCCGGGAGGAGCCCCGGGGGCGTGTACAGCCCCGCCCTGACACGTGGCCGGCACGGTAGGGCTAGGTGAGGTGTATCTGGGCACCCGTGAGCCAGCGCGGGACTCACGGGGCCCTACCTCTAGGCGGGTTGCGCCTGGCACTGGGCCTTATCTTGAGTTGTGTTCCTGCAAACTTGGTTAGATGCCGGCACTCTACGTCCTCGGGTCCCGGCCTTCGAGCTTGTCCCAGCCGTCGCTGGTATGCCAGGTCGCGATGCCGTGGACATGACCAGAGGGTGAGGGCTGGAGAGCCAGTAAGAGCCCTGAGTCGTGATGCTCAGGTACCCCCCCTTTAACGTGCAAGTGGTCGACATGGAGAAGAAAAGGTGCCATGGACAGGCATCAAGTAATCATGCGTGATGGGCGAATGCATAACCAGAAATAAACGCTAGGGAGGTACATGCCACTGGGCCTGGCCCGAGCGACTTGGGGATGATGCAGCCCAAGGGGCGCCCCCAACAAGGCAAGCTAACGACACGAAAATAGCTAGGGATGCATACCGCAGGGACGGACCCACGCGGCCTGGGAACGATGCAGCCCTGGGAGGGCGCTCCCAGCTGAAAATGAAACTTGTAAGATGTCACCTGAGGGTGTCGAGGGCGAAGGGGTGTCGGTGCAGCAGACTCGAGAGGCTGCGGGAGCCGATGCTCACGAGCCCCTAGGCCCAGGGGCCTCGGGAGGCTCCGGGGGCACTGGTAGTCCTTCACGAGTCATCTCCATCTCCGCTAGGGCTGCGGAACGCCTGTCTTCTTGAGCCTCCATGATGCTCCTCATGAGGCGCTGGCGCGTAGCAACCGCGCTCGGCCGGCCGTAAGGCATGCGAACATAGCTGTGGGGCGGACCCCGGCAGTGCCCCACTCGCGAGGGCCAGAGGCGCTCCGTGGTAGCGACTTGGTTGAGTCCTGGTACATCGACGCAGACGCGCAGCCCACCATCCTCGCCTGGATGGGGAGCCGCAGCCGGTAGACGGCGGCAACCTCTCATGATCCTTGATTCCTGTAGTTCTTGAATGGTTCTGTCGACGAACTCCTGCGGGTCTGACCCTCCTTGCCTTGCTCCTTCTTGCGGGAAACGCGCTTCGAAACACGCCTCCACGTGGTGCCCAAGCGCCTCCCTCGTGACCCTGGCCAGGTCGGTGGCCCTCCAGGGGAGAGCCCTCGAGCCCTTCCTGAGGAGGGCGCCGGGCGCGCTTTCCTATGCGATGGAAGGGGGTTCCCCCTGGGCAGACGCGGGACCTGAGGGGCCTGCCTCCTGAGGGAGCGGTCCGGATGATGCCTTCTTCTTCTTGGGGGTGGTCTCGGGAAGCCTCCTGCTTCCGCGATCCGGGTCTTCCAATGACGCGGCCTGAAAGGCCCGCTCCAGGGAACACACTACATCCCTCTCTTCACAGGGCACCGTGATGACTCTCCCACTCCCTGGCACCTTGAGGACGTTGTAGCCATGGTGAGTTACGGCCATGAACTTGGCCAGCGCTGGGTACTCGAGGATGGCATTGTACGGCAGGCGGATGTGGGCAATGTCGAAGTCGATGAGCTCGGTGCGGTAATTGTCGCGCGCCCCGAAGGTGACAGGGAGGCGGACCTGCCCAATCGGGATCATGGAACCGTCGGTGATTCTGGAGAAGGGCTTGGTTGGCTGAAGCTGGTCGTAGGGCACATGGAGATTGTTGAACGTTTCCACAGACAGGACGTTGAGTCCTGCCCCACCATCGATGAGGGTCTTGGTGACCAGTACATTGCTGATGACTGGGGAGCAGAGCATCGGGAGGACGCCAGCGGTGGCTGCACACTTGAGTTGATCCGATGAGCTGAACGTGATGGCGCACGCCGACCACCTAAGAGGGTGCGTTGCTTCGAGCCTGGGAAGGGCTGTGTTCACCTCGCGGGCAAACTGCTTGAAGACGCGTTGGGAGGCTGGGGCTTGAGCCCCGCCCAGGATGCAGGGGATCGCGCATGGCTCCTGGAAGCCCCCAGCCCCCTCGTCTTGATGGCGGTCCTCATTCCTCCTTGGCTGAGGCGGCAGTGGAGGGAGGCCTGCGTTGCCTTGCGGGCGATCCTCACGAGGCTGATCCCTCCACTCCCCCTCGCAAGGCAGGTCTCGCCAGCGATCCTCGCGAGGCTGATCGCGCCACCCTTGGCGCGGGCCACGGTCTTCCCAGCGTCATGCGTTTCTTCCTCCTCCTCGGCCGTAGCCCCGATCGGCGCGATCGGGACGACGGCCGATCCTTCCTTCCCGCACGGCGCGGAGTTCTTGGCATTCGTTGCTGTTGTGGGTGTGTCTGGTTCTGCTGCGAGCAAGGCAGCCCCCTTGTGCTTCACGTCCTTGGCCTTGGGCTTCTTCTCTTCTGGGTCTGCGGCAGGCAGCTCGAGGAGGGAGAGGCGTCCCTCCTCAGCCCTGGCGCACTTGGTCGCCAAGTTGAACAGCTCCAGGGAGGTGCACAGGTCTTCATGCATGGCCAGCTCCTTCTTCATCTTGACGTCGCGCAGGCCATCAGAGAAGGCCAAGATGATGGCCTCCTCGGACACCTTGGGGATCTTGAGGCGCGCGTTGTTGAAGCGCTGGATGTACTTTTGCAGGGTCTCTCCGGGTTGCTGCTTGATGCGTCGCATGTCGCTCACGGCGGGCGGCCGGTCGCGAGTACCTTGGAAGTTCGCGATGAAGCGGGCGCGCATCTGGTCCCAGGAAGAGATCGTGCCTGGAGCCAGATTCAGGAGCCAGGTGCGAGCTCCTTCCTTGAGCGCCATGGGGAACCAGTTCGCCATAACCTTTTCGTCCCCACTGGCAACTTCGATGCCCAGCTCGTAGAGCTGGAGGAACTCCGCAGGGTCAGTCGTGCCGTCATAATGTGGAGGCAGGTCTGGCTTGAACTTGCCGGGCCACGCGACGCTTCGCAGCTCGGTGGTGTAGGCACGGCAGCCTGCGGTGGCCACGAAAGGCCTCGGCTGGAGGAGAGCTTGATCTTGAGGGTTCCCTCGCGCTGCAGCTAGGAGCAATGCGGGGTCTTGGCGTGCCAGAGCTGGTGCAGGGTCGCGGCGCGCCGGAGCAAGAAGCGCCCGGGCGGCTCCTTGCGGGTGAGGGATCTCTTGGCAGCTCCGTTCTTGCTGCGCTGGCGCCTGACGGAGCGGGTTCCGCCCAGGGGCCACGCGCCTTGGAGCTACGGCATCTTCTTGGAGAGGAGGCAGCTGGTACGCCTCCGGGGCTTTGTTGCCCGCGCGAGGCGGGGTGTGGCGCAGAGGAGCGGACGGCGCGGGACAGCCCCCTGCGGCGCGGACAAGCTCGGCGACGCGGTCGAGCCACTCCTCGTAGACGTCGTCGACGGGATGGTAGTGCAGGAGCTCGTTTGCCGCGAGGAGCGCAGCTCGAGCCTCCATGGTTGCACGGAGCGCGCGGGACGAAGAACCAGCGGGCGCGAGCGATGGAGTAGCAGTGTGGCCGTCTTGCTGCACGGAGGGACACTGGGACGACGCTTGATGCTCGCCCCCCGCCGGGCCGGTGGCGGCGTTGACGGCGGTTGATGGGGAGCGACAAGGACGGCCGCCGACAGGCGCCGTCTGGGCGACACGTGAAGTGATGGCGGCCCGGCGCTAGGCGCGAGCCCGACGTGCGTCGGACATGGATGCGACGGTCGGAGGAGAGCGGGGTGGTGGACGACGAATTCCGGCGCACCCCTACCTGGCGTGCCAAATGTCGGATCTTGGGTTCCGGCAGACCCTTAAGGTTCGAACACTGGGGTGCGCGCGGAGATTACGCCTTCTACCTCCCCGTCTCGCAAAGATCTAAACTACTGAAAGAACTGTGCAAGAGACACAAGATTTATACTGGTTCGGGCCACCGTTGTGGTGTAATACCCTACTCCAGTGTGTGGTTGGTGGATTACCTCCTGGGGCTGGTGATGATGAACAATACAAGGAAGAACAGCCTCGCGAGGGTCTGTTCTTGGCTGGAGCGATGAACTGCTAGGAGGAGTTCAGGCACCTTCCTCTCTCTCTCTCTTTTCTACTTGGACCGAACAAATGAACCTAACCTCACCAAACCGAACCTCCAGCCCCCATGCCGCATGGGTGGCTGGTCCTATTTATAGAGGCCCTGGTCCTCTTCCCAAATATCAAGCGGGAAGGGAGCCAACAATGGCGGGCTAATTTGAAGGGGGACAGCAAGCTTCAACTATCCTGACAAAAGCAGTCTTCGCCTGCGCAAAGCTCTGGTGATGACGCCGTCCTGGGCTCCATGGTGACCTCCGTCTCGTAGTCCTCCTGGTCTTGGTCTTGTTGCACCGAAATGGCAACCTTTGCCTGATGCCTCGGTACTCCGCGGCTGCGCTTGCACCCCTTTGCACCAAAGAGGAAAGAAGGACGTTGCGCGCGCTGGCGCCCGCCTGGCGCCCTGAGTCGTCATGGCTTGCGTCACGGGCACCTCGCGAGGTACTCCGCCTTGATCTCTCTGCCTCCTCGTGAGCCAGCCTGATGAGGCCGTGCCTGAGGAAGCTCCGTGTCGTCCGCCTCGCGAGGCTTGGACCCTCGCGAGGGTCTTGAGTCTTGTGCTGATGAAGATGGGCCATGCTGGGGCTCCTTTGAGCCACGCCGCAGGCCGCAGGCAGGCAAGTCTGGGGACCCCCGTTCCCAGAACACCGACAGAGGTGCCATACCTTCAGTGCTAGGATTGGTCGATCGTGAAGACGTATGACTACATCAACCGCGTTGTCATAATGCTTCCACTTAGGGTCTACGAGGGTACGTGGACAACACTCTTCCCTCTTGTTGCTATGCATCACCATGATCTTGCGTGTGCGTAGGAATTTTTTTGAAATTAATGTGTTCCCCATCAGAATCATCATCTTCACCAGCACGATCTTATCTCAAAACTCTCGTTCATCTCTTGTATCCAATCTTTGTATCAAACCTCAGATTGGTACCTGGGAGTGCTAATAGTGTTGATTACACCTTGTAGTTGATGCTAAACTTGTTTATTTGGTGGAAGATTATTATGTTCAGAATTTTTGTCAAATATTTATACCCACTGGTCATGAACAATATGATGAGTTTTGAGTACTTGCACTTGTTCTTGAGGAGATGGGATAAGTCTTGTTACTAGTAATCATGTGAAGTTGATCATCGTTCAATGTTTTAATAATATTTTTTGTTGTTCTTCGTCTAGTGGTGTTATACGAACATCGGCTACATGAAACTTCATCATCTTTGGTCCTAGGGAAAGGCATCGTGGAATTAGTTTGTAGATGATGGGTTGCGGGAGTGATAGAAACCTAAAACACAGTTTATGAATTGTTTCATGAGGGGCTGTTTTGGATCCACATGTTTAATTTTATGGTTATATTTATCTTAATTACTCCTCTTGTAGTTGTGGATGCTTACATGGAGGGTATAATCATAAGTAGGTGCTTGTTCAAGTAAGACCAGTACCTTACCTCTGGTCCACCCACATAGCGCTTATCAAAGCAATGAATGTAAGTCAATGAATCGTGGTGAAAGAACTTGGTGATATTCCCACGTGTCCTTAATAGTGTTTTAATCACTATAAGAGTTGTCACTGGCTTCTACTTAGAGACTAAGGATTGAGCGACGCTGCACCTTACTACTTTGTTGCATGTTACATTGCCGTAAATTATCTATCAAAGCTACCTTACATCACTTGTAATGACATACTTGCTGAAAACTACCTATTAATTCCTTCACCTCCTCGTTGGGTTCGACACTCTTATTTATAGACATGACTATGATTGACCCTCTATAATTGTGGGCAAGTTTGGAGTTTTTTGACATGCCATTTGACACATGCTATGGCAACTTCAAGATGTGTTTTCCATGGCAAGTTTAGATGATTTTTACGGTGTGTTCTGACATGAAACTAAATATACTTTTTGTTGGGGAACGTATTAATAATTCAAAATTTTCCTACATGTCACCAAGATCAATCTAGGAGATGCTAGCAATGATAGAGAGGGAGGGCATCTTAATACCCTTGAAGATCGCTAAGCAAAAGTGTTACAACAACGCGGTTGATGGGGTCATACTCGCGGCAATTCAAATCGCGGAAGATCCGATCCAAGCGCCGGACGGATGGAGCCTCCGCGTTCAACACACATACAGCCCGAGGACATCTCCTCCTTCTTGATCCAGCAAGGGGGAAGGAGAAGTTGAAGGAGAGCTTCGGCAGCACGACGGCGTGGTGGTGGAGCTTGCGGTTCTCCTGCAGGGCTTCGGCAAGCACTACAGAGGAGTAGGAGGTGTTGGAGGGTGGAGGTTTGCGCCAGGGGAAGGGGTGCGGCTGCCCTCCCACCCCATCCTATTTATAGGGTGTAGGGGAGAGGGGGCAGGCCCCCTAGATGCATCAAGAGGGGGGCGGCGGCTAGGAGGGGGAGACTTGCCCCCAAGTAGGTGGGAGGCGCCCCCTCCCCCTAGGGATTCCAACCCTAGGCGCCTTGGGCCCTTGGGGGCGCACCAACCCACTAGGGGGATGGTTCCCTACCGTATTCATCCCACTAAGTCCTCTGAGGCAGGTGACCCCATCCGGTGGACCCCCGGACACCTTCCGGTGGTCTCAGTACAATACCGATAACATCGAAACCATTCTGGCGACTGAAAACTGGACTTCCCATATATAAATATTCACCTCTAGACCATTCCGGAACTCCTCGTGACGTCTGGGATCTCATCCGGGACTCCGAACAACCGTCGGTAACCACATACAATTTCCCATAACAACTCTAGGGTCACCAAACCTTGAGTGTGTAGACCCTACGGGTTCGGGAACCATGCAGACATGACCGAGACATCTCTCCGGCCAATAACCAACAGCAGGATATGGATACCCATGTTGGCTCCCACATGTTCCACGATGATATCATCAGATGAACCACGGTGTCGAGGATTCAATCAATCCTCTATACAATTCCCTTTGTCCATCGGCATGTTACTTGCCCGAGATTCGATTGTCGGTATCCCCATACCTCATTCAATCTCCTTACCGGCAAGTCTCTTTAATCGTTCTGTAACACATGATCCCATGGCTAACTCCTTAGTGACATTTAGCTCATTATGATGATGCATTACCGAGTGGGCCCAGAGATACCTCTCCGTCATACGGAGTGACAAATCCCAGTCTTGATTGGTGCCAACCCAAAAGATACTTTCGGAGATACCTGTAGTGCACCTTTATAGCCACCCAGTTACGTTGTGACGTTTGATACACCCAAAGCATTCCTACGGTATCCGGGAGTTGCGCAATCTCATGGTCTAAGGAAATGATACTTGACATTAGAAAAGCTGTAGCAAACGAACTATACGATCTTGAGCTATGGTTAGGATTGGGTCTTCTCCATCACATCATTCTCCTAATGATGTGGTCCCGTTATCAACGACATCCAATGTCCATGGTCAGGAAACCACAACCATCTATTGATCAACAAGCTAGTGAACTAAAGGCTTACTAGGGACATGTTGTGGTCTATGTATTCACACATGTATTATGGTGTCCGATTAATACAATTAAAGCATGAACAATAGACAATTATCATGAATAAGGAAATATAATAATAACCACTTTATTATTGCCTCTAGGGCATATTTCCAACAGTCTCCCACTTGCACTAGAGTCAATAATAGAGTTACATCATGATGAATCGAACACCCATAGAGTTCTGGTGCTGATCATGTTTTGTGCGTGAAAGAGCTTTAGTCAACGGATCTGCGAAAGTCAGATCCATATGTACTTTACAAATATATATGTCTCCATCTTGAATATATTCACGAATGGAGTTGAAGCGACGGATGTGCCTGGTCTTCTTGTGAAACCTGGGCTCCTTGGCAAGGGCAATAGCTCCAGTGTTGTCATAGAAGAGAGTCATTGGGCCGACGCATTGGGAATCACTCCTAGATCGGTGATAAACTCCTTCATACAGACTCCTTCCTGAGCTGCTTCCGAAGCAGCTATGTACTCCGCTTCACATGTAGATCCCGCCACGACACTTTGCTTGCAACTGCACCAGCTGATTGCCCCACCATTCAAAATATACATGTATCCGGTTTGTGACTTGGAGTCATCCAGATCTATGTCGAAGGTAGCATCGATGTAACCCTTTACGACGAACTCTTCATCACCTCCATAAGCGAGAAACATATCCTTAGTCCTTTTTTAGGCACTCCAGGATATTCTTGACCGCGTCCAGTGTTCCATACCGGGATCACTTTGGTACCTCCCTACCAAACTTACAGAAAGGTTCACATCAGGTCTGTCGGATTCAGGGCTCCGCGGACCCTTGGGAGGTTCGAACATTGGGGTGCGTACAAAGAACTCCTTCTCCCCGACCCGCCGGCCCAATGATTCCACAACCTAGCTCGACGAACCCGAGGGACAAGAGACACATTAGTTTATCCTAGTTCGGGCCACATCGCGGTGTAATACCCTACTCTAGCTTTGTGGTGGATTGCCTCGAGGGGCTGAGGATGAACTAGTACAATGGATGAACAGCCTCAAGAGGTGAGGTGTTCTTGAGCCCAATGAGCTGGTAGGTGTGAGGATGGTTTGAATGATCCGATCCCTCTCCTAGCTAGATGGCTTGATCCCCTGCTACGGTGGTTGCTAAGTCCTATTTATAGTGGCCTTGGTCATCTTCCCAAATGTAGGCGGGAAGGGATCCCACAACGGCCAAATTCAAAGGGAGACAACTAGTACAAGTTATCATGACAAAAGTAGTATTCGCCTGCAAAAGGCTCTGGTGGTGACGCTGTAGTGTGCTCCGCGATGACCTTCGTCCTGTCGTCCTGGCGGTCATGGTCTTGTTGCACCAATATGGAAACCATTGCTTGATTCCTTGGGACTCCACACCTACGCTTGCCTCCTTGGCACAAAAGAGGAAACTAGCATGTTGCGCCCGCTGGCGCCCGCCTGGCCTTGGTCGTCATGGCTCACGTCATGTAAACCTCGTGAGGTGCACCTTGCCTTGATATCTCCGCTCCTCAGGAGCCAGCCTAGTGAGGCCGCCCCAGGGAGGTCTTGGCGTCGTCCCCCTCGTGAGGCTTGGCCCCTCACGAGGGTCTTGAATTGTTGCTACTGAAACTGGGTCGTACCAGGCTTCTGGTGGAGCCATGCCGTGGGCCGCAGGCAGGCAAGTCTGGGTACCCCCATTCCCAGGACACCGACAGTAGCCCCCAGGCCCAAGGCATGCTCGAGCTTGGCTTCGTGGCGAAGCCAAAGGGCAAGCGCGGAGCGCCGCGGGCCCCAACCACCTACGTCCTTGGTCGACATGTGGCGATTGATGGGACGTGGACGTCTCTGCTTCCCAACACTGCCTCGGAAACAGCCCGACTTGATAAGACGCCGCTGCATGCAGAGGAAAATTATCATTACGTGCGGTCGTGGTGACCGATGGTTGGCCTGCTCCTGGCTATAAATGAGGGGAGGGGCAGAGTCCCCTCGCTCATCACTGTCTTCTCGCGGCCCGCTCCTTCTTCCTCCTCCTCTCCTCGTTGCCTTGCCGCAGCCCCCATGGCACTAATGAAGAGGTTCTCGGCCGTGGAGAAGGGGAAGGCCTGCTAGGAGGGGCCTAGCTCACCACCGCCCAAGAGGGGACGGGGCCACCCTCGCAAGAACGCCGCGACTCTTGCTGTGGCTCCTCGGGGGGGGGGGCTGAGCAGGAGGTGCACCCTCCACTTCAAGTATGACGGTGTCACGACCATCTACGTGAGGGTGTTTGGGGAAGATGGTCGTCGCGCAGGGTGCTGCCCCGAAGACAGTGACGACGACGGTGGGCATGGCCTCTTACTTATCACATACTTCTCAAAGCGACGATATATTTCATGCTTATTATCATTTGTCGAAGCTTTGATCTATATGTTGTCATCAATTACCTAAAAGGGGGAGATTGAAAGTGCAACTATCCCTAGGTGGTTTTGGTAATTCATAACAACATATAACTCATTGAGCTAATGCTATTCTAAGATGATTATTTCAAGAAAGCTCAATGATTGGCATGGCATGGATGGTGAAAGTGGAACCCTCAAAATGCTAAGGACAAAGGATTGGCTCAAGCTCAAAAGCTCAAGACTCTTCATTTTATATTTCAGTGATCCAAGATCACATTGAGTCCATAGGAAAAGCCAATACTATCAAGGAGGGATGAGGTGTTGCTTAATGAGCCTCTTGCTTCATGTGCTTAGTGATATGCTCCAAAACCCTCAACTACTTTCCCATATCCACATATGACCTAAACCCTAAGCCAAACTCGGTCCTACCGATTCTTTAAATCCAGCGCCACCGAGTTTCACTTATCATAAGCCACTACCAAACCCTAACAAATCGGTTCTACCGATAGGGATCTCGGTCTCACCGATATGGGATTCCAAACTCTCTGTTTCCCTTTCGTAACTTTTCGGTCTCACCGAAAGAGCGGATCGGTCCTACCGAGATTGCAATGCAGACTCTCTGTTTCCCTTTTGTAACTTTTTGGTCTCACCGAAAAGAGCAAATCGGTCCCACCGAGTTTGCCTGACCAACTCTCTAGTTAGATAATTACCAAAATCGGTCTCACCGAGTTTGTGTAATCGGTCTCACCGAGATTACGTTATGCCCTAATCCTAACAAAATCGGTCCTACCGAGTTGCATGTCAGTCCCACCGAAAATCTCTAACGGTCACTAGGTTTACCTTTTCGGTCCGACCGAGTTTGTTGATTCGGTCCCATCGAGATTGGTAAATTGTGTGTAACGGTTGGATTTTGTGTGGAGGCTATAAATACCCCTCCACCTCCTTTTCACTCGTGGAGAGAGCCATCAGAACACATCTACACTTCCAACTCATATGTTCTAAGAGAGAACGACCTACTCATGTGTTGAGGTCAAGATATTCCATTCTGACCATATGAATCTTGATCTCTAGCCTTCCCCAAGTTTCTTTCCACTCAAATCTTCTTTCCACCAGATCCAAATCCTATGAGAGAGAGTTGAGTGTTGGGGAGACTATCATTTGAAGCACAAGAGCAAGGAGTTCATCATCAACACACCATTTGTTACTTCTTGGAGAGTGGTGTCTCCTAGATTGGCTAGGTGTCACTTAGGAGCCTCCGACAAGATTGTGGAGTTGAACCAAGGAGTTTGTAAGGGCAAGGAGATCGCCTACTTCGTGAAGATCTACCGCTAGTGAGGCAAGTCCTTCATGGGCGATGGCCATGGTGGGATAGACAAGGTTGCTTCTTCGTGGACCCTTCGTGGGTGGAGCCCTTCGTGGACTCGCGCAACCGTTACCCTTGGTGGGTTGAAGTCTCCATCAACGTGGATGTAGGATAGCACCACCTATCCGAACCACGGGAAAAACATATGTGTCTCCAATAGCGTTTGAATTCTCCAAAACCTTCCCTTTACATTCTTGCAAGTTGCATGCTTTACTTTCCGCTGCCAATATACTCTTTGCATGCTCGCTTGAATTGTGTGATGATTACTTGACTTGTCCTAAAATAGCTAAAATCTGCCAAGAACTAAAATTGGGAAAAGGTTAAGTTTTTATTTGGTCAAGTAGTCTAATCACCCCCCTCTAGACATACTTCTGATCCTACAAGTGGTATCAGAGCTTTGGTCTCCATTTGCCTTGATTTCCATAGATTTTGGTGGTCATAGCCTTGGTTTCACAACCTAGGAGAGTATGGCGTCTAGCGAGGGAAATTATCACCGTAGGGGTCCTTACTTTGATGGTACTAATTTTGCTAGTTGGAAGCATAAAATGAAAATGCATATTCTTGGACATAACCCCGTCGTTTGGGCTATTGTGTGTGTTGGTTTGCAAGGTGACTTCTTTGATGGGAGAGAACCAAACCATGAAGCTACCGCGGATGAGTTGAAGATGTTGCAGTACAATGCTCAAGCTTGTGATATTCTCTTCAACGGATTGTGCCCCGAAGAATTCAACAAAATCAGCCGTCTTGAGAATGCAAAGGAAACTTGGGACACTTTGATTGATATGCACGAAGGTACCGACTCCGTCAAGGAATCCAAGTTGGATGTGCTTCAAAGTCAACTTGACAAGTTCAAAATGAAGGATGGTGAAGGTGTCGCTGAAATGTACTCTAGGCTTGCTCTCATCACAAATGAGATTGCCGGCTTAGGAAGTGAAGAGATGACCGATAGATTCATCATCAAGAAGATTCTAAGAGCCTTGGATAGAAAATATGATACCGTGTGCACATTGATCCAAATGATGCCCAATTACAAAGATCTCAAGCCAACGGAGGTAATTGGAAGAATTGTTGCTCATGAGATGTCACTTAAGGATAAAGAGGAACTTCACAACAAATCAAGTGGTGCCTACAAAGCCTCATGTGAAGCCCCTACATCATCAAGTGAGAAACAAAACTTCAATGAAGAATTGAGCTTAATGGTGAAGAACTTCAACAAATTCTACAGGAGTAGAAGCAAAGATAGAAGCTCCAAGTCAAGGTCCTACAATGACAAAAGATCTTCTAGTCGAGAGCGAAACTGCTACAATTGTGGAAGATCGGACACTATTCCAATGAGTGTATAGCTCCCTACAAGATAAGAGAAGACTCTCCAAAAAGAAGAAGCAAAGAATCACCACCAAGAGAGAGAAGGAGTAGAGATGATCGTTATGAATGACGATACTCACAGAGAAGCAAGGATTCAGAAAGGAAGGAAAAATCATCAAGGAGCTACACAAAACAAAGACATCAAGCTCATGTTGGTGAATGGGTATCCGGCTCCGACTCCGATAGCCACTCCGAGAGAAGTTATCACTCCGATTCCGAATATACTCAAGATGAAGCTGTTGCCGGTCTAGAACTTGTGTCAACCAACTCCTACGACATATTTGACTCACCAAATGAAGGGATTGGAAGATGCTTCATGGCCAAAGGTCCTAAGGTAACACACCCCGAGTATGTTGATTTTAATAGTGATGAAGATGACTTGTTAGGTGATGATGATTTACTTGTTGACAACTCTAGTGATGAATACTATGATGAAACATCAATTAATCATGCTAATCAAGATAAAACGAATGACAATGATAAGGAGAAGATTGAGGCTCTAACTAAAGAACTAAACACTCTTAAGTTAGCTCATGAAACTATCTTCGAAGATCATCGAGAACTTTTAAAAGCTCATGAGAAGTTACGCTTTGAAAAGCTCAATCTTGAGCAAGATCATGAGTTTTTAAAGGCAATCAATGATGATCTCCGTAAGAAAAGTTCTTCTTACATTGCCAAGCGTTTACTCTTATCCACTTACATGCCTCAAGTCAAGTCTAGTAACAAGAACAAGAAAGATTCTTCCTCTAGTAGTAACAATGATCATGCTAAATCCAATATTGTTGCCTCTAGTAGTTCTCTTGACTCCACTAATGATTCTCTTAGCCAAGTTACACTTGAGCAAGAAAATAGCTTATTGAAGGGAATTTTAGAGAAAGGAGTGTACAAAAGCCTTGCCAAGCAATTCGAGGAAATTATGCGCAAGCAAGGAATGCACCGGAAGAATCAAGGTGTTGGTTTTGAACGAAAGTTCAATGCCAATGGAGTTGAGTGGGAAGAAGATCAATACCCCAAGACAAAGTTTGTTCCTCAACAAGAGAAGTATGATACTTCCTTCAAGGGGACACAAGCTCAAGATGATCTTCCACCACAAGAATACAAGCCAAAAGGCAAGGACAAGCTTCAAGAGGAAATTGATGCATTTGAAGAAGCTCCTAAGACCTTAGTCAAGTGGATTCCCAAGACCACTTCAAGTTCCACTTCATCGAGTACGACTACAACTCCAAGGATTCCCATCAAGATGGTGTGGATCCAAAAGAAGAAGAACTAGAGAGTTCTTGAGGGTGACTCCGCCAACATACTTCACTCTTATCATTTTGGCAAGAACAAGTGCAATCAACTTCCACATCTTGCACTAGTTCAAGGAGTCACAAACCCTCTTGTTGGTAAGACAAGGGACAAGGTAACCTAAAAGTTTTCATGGACATCATCTTGTGTGTGCATCACTCTATGTCTATGGATATCCTTGTTTGTTCCTTGTGGGACTAACCCATGTAGGTATTGAAAGTGCAATTCACTCAAATGGATAGCTCCAAGTGATCTACATCAACAATGAGCATCCACATCTTCAACATCTACATGAAGTCATCATCGACAAAACCCAAGGTTAGTTCATCCCTCTTAGGGGGGATCTCACATCTAGGGGGAGCTTTACTCTAAGACTTGAGTTAAAGCAACTCTAAAGATGTGAACACAACAATGCTTTATGTAAAAGTGGTAACCCCACTTGAGATTAAACGATGAGTATGACCTATGATCAAGTGTTCTCACTTGACTCCTAAGTCAATATACTCATATATAGATGACCTAGTCATTGCAAATTGCTTGATAGATGCTAGAATTGGTTGTGCATGCGTTGTCACATATTTCAATTGCCATCTTATTGTGTGAGCATGTTGGTTGCATATTTTACTCATTCGAGGACATCCACTTGTTATTTTGATTGTTTGGTTTTATTTCCCTTTGCCAAGTGGATGGACAAGACTGCCTAAGAACCTCCTCTAGCTATCTATGCTTTTCTCGTCTCAAACTCTATTCATGCTACATCACAAAATTTGATCAAGTCAGATTTGAACCACTCTGTGTGAGGAGCACTCGGAGTCCCCGATTCGTCATAGACTTAAACTTCCAAAACCTCTTTGTGATTCTCGGTCTGACCGATATCCTACTTTCGGTCCTACCGAGATCATTAAGTTGATCTATGTTTTCGATCTCGGTGCAACCGATTTGAACCATTCGGTCACACCGAGTTGCAACAACTGTATACAGTTTTGCATCTCGGTGCCACCGAGTTGTTCCACTCGGTCACACCGATAGGGTCGGGCTATATATAGTCACGGGCAAAAATTTGGAAATTTCTCCGAACCCCTTCGCCCGCGCGATAGCTCGCTCTGCCATCGTGGTCTCTGGATCGTCTCCTCGCCGCCAGCCGCTGGTCTCCATCACCGTCAACGGGAATCAACCCCACCGTTGCTGCCGTAGAGAGTCTCCGCCGAACTAGGGTATGGACTCGATCTTTGTGCTATTCCCCAATCCGATTCTTAGCACATTGTGATCATAATGATTCTTGCCACGTTTGATAAACTTCTATCCAGTCAATGAACTCGTAGATTAGGTTTGATTCGAAAATTTTAGGGTTAGGTTTCCGCTGAAACCATCTCGGACCCACTGAGTTGAAAAACTCGGTCCCACCAATTTGGCTTATGCCATTGCACAAGTGAGACTCGGTCTGACCGAGAATTACTTATCGGTGTGACCGATTTTGGAACTTTGTGAAACCCTAGCAGTCTTAGTGCCACCGAACTATGACTCGGACTGACCGAGTTCACTAGTTTAGGTTCCAAAAACTGCTTCGGTATCACCGAGTTTAAAAATCGGTAGATCCGAAATGCTTTCTGTGGGAAACTAAAACTAAGTTTTTGAATCATTCTTTTGCAAAAATATCTGCATTTTGTGATGCTCATCCACTCTATCTCATCTATAACCTATTCATAGGGTCAGCAGTCAGAGTTTGCAACATGTCTGATCAGAGTGATAGCCAGAATTTGTCAGAGCAGCAAGTGCAGATGAGTGAGGGCACTAGTCCCTCAAGTTCTTCAGATGATGGCAGCAAAAGTACTCCTAGCAATCTGCCAAAAGCTGCCACCAGACAGAGGAAGAAGAGAACTTCAGATTCTGAGGATGAAGACTATGTGGCTGAAGAGGAAGCAACTTCAAAGAGAGTAGTGCTCGAGAAGGAACATGGCTCAGCTCAAGGCACAAAGCCAGGATTGAAAATCAAAAGGCCAGCAGGCAGGCAGCCTATGCCAAAGGCCAGAGCTTCAACCAAGATTCTTGAGAAGCCCACTCCCATAGAGCCAGTTGTTGCTGAAGGAAAGAAAAGGAAGGAAAGAGTCAAGAAGACCGTAGCCAGAGTGCTTGGAAAGGCTTCCATCATGGAAGATGAGGAAGAAAAAGAAGAGGTTGCTGCACTAGCACCTAAGGCACCCAAGCTGATGGGTGATGCCATAAGATCAGGGGCAACTGCTTCCAAGGCCAAGCCAGCTCCAAAGCCAAAACCAAAGAGAAATACAAGAAGCATCCCGGCTGCTGAGAAGAACAAGGCCCCAGTGCCTGACACTACAGAAGAAGATGAAGAGCAAGTTCTTAGAAAGCTCAAGCCAAAGATCCCAGACCACAATGATGCTCATTCCTGTGGCTGAGGACATGAAGCTCAGAAGAGACTCAGGGCTGAGGAAGTGGAGAGAAGCAGACCCGTATGCTTCAAGAAGAAGAACTGTTGTTGACTACAGGTTCCACACTAAGGAACAGCAGGACTTCTATGAGATAGTCTTATTGGATAAGAAGCCCATTGTTTGTGACATGAGATGGGTTGATTGGCAATACATCAAGGACAACGAAGAGCACTATCCTGGAGTGCAAGACAGCTTCATAGCTTGTGGAGTAGCAGACTTTGTTGGGAAGAAGCTCACAAAGTGGAATGAGGAGCTTATCATGCAGTTCTACTCCATAGCACATTTTTATCCAGATGGTAGGATAACATGGATGTCTGAAGGTACGAGGTACCAATCAACAGTTGCTGAGTGGGCACAGCTTATCAATGCCCCAGAAGAAAATGAAGATGACTTGGATGTCCATTCCAAGAAGAAGATGGATCATAACTCAATGTCAAACATGTACAAGGAAATTCCAAATGAAGCACTTGACACTTTCAAGTTTGGCTCAGTACACTATCTTCTGTCAGGGCCGCCAACCATCAATTTGATACTGAGGCACACCTTACTGCCCAAGTCAGGTGATCACAAGATGATCAGAGGCCATGCAATCAACTTGCTTCATATCTTTGATGTGCCACAGAAGTTCAAGGTGATGAGCCTCATGGTAGAGACCATTAAGAGGACAGCAGCTGATCAGAAGAGGAGCTGTGGATATGCCCCACAAATTCAGGAATTGATTAACTCAAAGATGGGCACAGGCATATACTTATTGGACAAGGAACACTTGCCCATCCATCCAGATTTTGAAGATAATCAAGTTGTCATGAATGAGAATGAACCATCATCTGCACAAGCACAAGCCAAGAAGGAGAAGGCAATAAAGGAGAAAGCTGCCAAGATGCCAACTCAAGAGGAGGCATCTGAGTACTTCTTGAAGAACAAGCAAGAGCAGCTCAGTTACTTGATTGCATCCACCCTACGGATTGAGAAAGGACTGGCCACCCTAACTCAGAACCAGGCAAGCCTAGAGAGAATCGTAGAACAAAAGTTCTATGACTTGGATATCAAGGTGACAGAGATTCAGACTGCAGTGGAGCAGCTCCAAGATGACATGCAGGAGAGGAAAGGGAAGACAACCACTAATGCCTTTGCCAGAGTGCCACGTGGTCCGAGGTTGTCTGCAGTGCCAGTTCCTGACACAAGAGCAACCGCCTCAGCTCCAGCTGCAGCACCAGCCCAACCTACTCCAGCGTCAACTTCAGCTTCAACTCCAACCGCGTCTACGGAAGCCTTCGTCCTTGGAGTGATCCGGACTCCACCACCACCTGAAGATCAAGCCTGAGTGTGGATTTAGCACTATGCATTTTCTAGGAACTTTTTGGTAACTTGTTGCCAAAGGGGGAGAAAAATGTATAGATCATAGGCTTCGAGAGAGAGAGAGTGTTTTTTTTTCTTGCTTTATTTGGTGTTTTTCGAACTTTGTTTGCTTTTGAGTGCTTGAGATACTATGCTTGTGAGACATTGATGATCATGTGTTTGATCATAAGCTACACTTAATGCTATTATCTTATCTATCTTATGTGATCATTCACTTTTCTTGGTGATGAGTGCATGTATTTCATTCTTATCATTTTAAGCGCTCCACCAAGATGTATGTGACATGGAAGAGTAACCCATGACTCTAACTCTTTGTGCATTTCCAGTCCAAAGCAAATCTTAAATATGCACAAATTTAGGGGGAGCTCTTACTTATCACATACTTCTCAAAGTGACGATATATTTCATGCTTATTATCATTTGTCGAAGCTTTGATCTATATGTTGTCATCAATTACCAAAAAGGGGGAGATTGAAAGTGCAACTATCCCTAGGTGGTTTTGGTAATTCATAACAACATATAACTCATTGAGCTAATGCTATTCCAAGATGATTATTTCAGGAAAGCTCAATGATTGGCATGGCATGGATGGTGAAAGTGGAACCCTCAAAATGCTAAGGACAAAGGATTGGCTCAAGCTCAAAAGCTCAAGACTCTTCATTTTATATTTCAGTGATCCAAGATCACATTGAGTCCATAGGAAAAGCCAATACTATCAAGGAGGGATGAGGTGTTGCTTAATGAGCCTCTTGCTTCATGTGCTTAGTGATATGCTCCAAAACCCTCAACTACTTTCCCATATCCACATATGACCTAAACCCTAAGCCAAACTCAGTCCTACCGATTCTTTAAATCCGGCGCCACCGAGTTTCACTTATCATAAGCCACTGCCAAACCCTAGCAAATCGGTTCTACCGATAGGGATCTCGGTCTTACCGAGATGGGATTGCAAACTCTCTGTTTCCCTTTCGTAACTTTTCGGTCTCACCGAAAGAGCGGATCGGTCCCACCGAGATTGCAATGCAGACTCTCTGTTTCCCTTTTGTAACTTTTCGGTCTCACCGAAAAGAGAAAATCGGTCCCACCGAGTTTGCCTGACCAACTCTCTGGTTAGCTAATTACCAAAATCGGTCTCACCGAGTTTGTGTAATCGGTCTCACCGAGATTACGTTATGCCCTAACCCTATCAAAATCGGTCCTACCGAGTTGCATGTCAGTCCCACCAAAAATCTCTAACGGTCACTAGGTTTACCTTTTCGGTCCGACCGAGTTTGTTGATTCGGTCCCACTGAGATTGGTAAATTGTGTGTAACGGTTGGAATTTGTGTGGAGGCTATAAATACCCCTCCACCTCCTCTTCACTCGTGGAGAGAGCCATCAGAACACATCTACACTTCCAACTCATATGTTCTGAGAGAGAACCACCTACTCATGTGTTGAGGTCAAGATATTCCATTCCTACCATATGAATCTTGATCTCTAGCCTTCCCCAAGTTGCTTTCCGCTCAAATCTTATTTCCACCAGATCCAAATCCTATGAGAGAGAGTTGAGTGTTGGGGAGACTATCATTTGAAGCACAAGAGCAAGGAGTTCATCATCAACACACCATTTGTTACTTCTTGGAGAGTGGTGTCTCCTAGATTGGCTAGGTGTCACTTGGGAGCCTCCGACAAGATTGTGGAGTTGAACCAAGGAGTTTGTAAGGGCAAGGAGATCGCCTACTTCGTGAAGATCTACCGCTAGTGAGGCAAGTCCTTCATGGGCGATGGCCATGGTGGGATAGACAAGGTTGCTTCTTCGTGGACCCTTCGTGGGTGGAGCCCTTCATGGACTCTCGCAACCGTTACCCTTCGTGGGTTGAAGTCTCCATCAACGTGGATGTAGGATAGCACCACCTATCCGAACCACGGGAAAAACATCCGTGTCTCCAATAGCGTTTGAATTCTCCAAACCCTTCCCTTTACATTCTTGCAAGTTGCATGCTTTACTTTCCGCTGCCAATATACTCTTTGCATGCTTGCTTGAATTGTGTGATGGTTACTTGACTTGTCCTACAATAGCTAAAATCTGCCAAGAACTAAAATTGGGAAAAGGTTAAGTTTTTATTTGGTCAAGTAGTCTAATCACCCCCCCCCCCTCTAGACATACTTCCGATCCTACAAGAGCACCTGCCATAGGACGAGATCTCCCACCTCAAGCGTCCTAGAGCAGACGCTGCGGCAGTGATACCGCCGCGGCGCCTGATGGTACCTTGCTGCTTGGAGCGCGGCTTGACGGCGACGTTCCTCTCCCAGCACGAGGTCCATCCCCCGCTCAGCGTCCTAGCGCACCTCCTCAAACGCCAAGACCCATGCGGATCGATGCCTGACCTCATGTGGGAGAACCACTTCAGCTTCGTAGATGAGAAAGAACGGAGTTTCGCCAATCGGCTTGGTCGCAATGGTGTGGACGAACCACTGCATGGACTGGAGCTCATCGAGCCAGCCCTTGCCGTAGGCCTTGAGCATCATCTTGAAGGTTATTGTTTTGAGGCCCTTCAGGACCTCCGCGTTGGCGCGCTCAGCCTGGTCGTTTGTCGGTGTTCTGGGAACGGGGGTCCCCAGACTTGCCTGCCTGTGGCCTGCGGCGAGGCTCAAAGGAGGCCCAGCATGGCCCATCTTCATCAGCACAAGACTCAAGACCCTCGCGAGGGGCCAAGCCTCGTGAGGCAGACGACACAGAGCTTCCTCAGGCACAGCCTCGTCAGGCTGGCTCACGAGGAGGCGGAGAGATCAAGGCGGAGTACCTCACGAGGTGCCCGTGACGCAAGCCATGACGACTCAGGGCGCCAGGCGGGCGCAAGCGCGCAGCGTCCTTCTTTCCTCTTTGGTGCAAAGGGGGGCAAGCGCAGCCGCGGAGTACCGAGGCATCAGGCAAAGGTTGCCATTTCGGTGCAACAAGACCAAGACCAGGAGGACTACGAGATGGAGGTCACCATGGAGCCCAGGACGGCGTCATCACCAGAGCTTTGCGCAGGCGAAGACTGCTTTTGTCAGGATAGTTGATGCTTGCTGTCCCCCTTCAAATTAGCCCGCCATTGTTGGCTCCCTTCCCGCTTGATATTTGGGAAGAGGACCAGGGCCTCTATAAATAGGACCAGCCACCCACGCGGCAAGGGGGCTGGAGGTTCGGTACGGTGTTCGGTCCAAGTAGAAAAGAGAGAGAGGAAGGTGCCTGAACTCCTCCTAGCCGTTCATCGACCCAGCCAAGAACAGACCCTCGCGAGGCTGTTCTTCCTTGTATTGTTCATCATCACCAGCCCCAGGAGGCAATCCACCAACCACACACTGGAGTAGGGTATTACACCACAACGGTGGCCTGAACCAGTATAAATCTTGTGTCTCTTGCGCAGTTCTTTCAGTAGTTTAGATCTTTGCGAGACGGGGAGGTAGAAGGCGTAATCTCCGCGCGCACCCCAGTGTTCGAACCTTAAGGGTCTGCCGGAACCCAAGATCCGACATTTGGCGCGCCAGGTAGGGGTGCGCCGGAATTCGTCGTCCACCACCCCACTCTCCTCCGACCGTCGCATCCATGTCCGACGCACGTCGGGCTCGCGCCGAGCGCCGGGCCGCCATCGCTTCACGTGTCACCCAGACGGCGCCTGTCGGCGGCCGTCCTCATCGCTCCCCATCGCCCGCCGTCAACGCCGCCACCGGCCCGGCGGGGGGCGAGCAGCAAGCGTCATCCCAGCTTCCCTCCGTGCGGCAAGACGGCCACACTGCTACTCCATCGCTCGCGCCCGCTGGTTCGTCGTCCCGCGCGCTCCGCGCACCCATGGAGGCTCGAGCTGCGCTCCTCGCGGCAAACGAGCTCCTGCGCTACCATCCCGTCGACGACGTCTACGAGGAGTGGCTCGACCGCGTCGCCGAGCTTGTCTGCGCCGCAGGGGGCTTTCCCGCGCCGTCCGCTCCTCTGCGCCACACCCCGCCTCGCGCGGGAAACGAAGCCCCAGAGGCGTACCAGCTGCCTCCTCTCCAAGAAGATGCCGTAGCTCCAAGGCGCGTGGCCCCTGGGCGGAACCCGCTCCATCAGACGCCAGCGCAGCAAGAACAGAGCTGCCAAGAGATCCCTCGCCCGCAAGGAGCCGCCCGGGCGCTCCTTCCTCCGGCGCGCCGCGACCCTGCACCAGCTCGGCACGCCAAGACCCCGCACTGCTCCTAGCTGCAGCGCGAGGGAACCCTCAAGATCAACTCTCCCCCAGCCGAGGCCTTTCGTGGCCACCGCAGGCTGTCGTGCCTACACCACCGAGCTGTGAAGCGTCACGTGGCCCGGCAAGTTCAAGCCAGACCTGCCTCCACGTTACGACGGCACGACTGACCCTGCGGAGTTCCTCCAGCTCTACGAGCTGGGCATCGAAGCTGCCAGCGGGGACGAAAAGGTTATGGCGAACTGGTTCCCCATGGCGCTCAAGGAAGGAGCTCGCACCTGGCTCCTGAATCTGGCTCCAGGCACGATCTCTTCCTGGGACCAGATGCGCACCCGCTTCATCGCCAACTTCCAAGGTACTCGCGACCGGCCACCCGCCGTGAGCGACATGCGCCGTATCAAGCAGCAACCCGGAGAGACCCTGCAAAAGTACATCCAGCGCTTCAACAGCGCGCGCCTCAAGATCCCCAAGGTGTCCGAGGAGGCCATCATCTCGGCCTTCTCTGATGGCGTGCGCGACGTCAAGATGAAGGAGGAGCTGGCGATGCATGAAGACCTGTGCACCTCCCTGGAGCTGTTCAACTTGGCGACCAAGTGCGCCAGGGCTGAGGAGGGACGCCTCTCCCTCCTCGAGCTACCTGCCGCAGACCCAGAAGAGAAGAAGCCCAAGGCCAAGGACGTGAAGCGCAAGGGGGCTGTCGTGCTCGCAGCAGAACCAGACACCAAGCGGGGCAAAGATCTGCTTGAGTCCTCCAGGGGCAGCCGGTACTGTGTGTACCACGACCTCCACACCCACAACACCAACGAATGCCAAGAACTCTGCGCCATGCGGGAAGGAAGGATCGGCCATCGTCCCGATCGCGCCGATCGGGGCTACAGCCGAGGAGGAGGAAGAAACGCAGGACGCTGGGAAGACCGTGGCCCGCGCCAAGGGTGGCGCGATCAGCCTCGCGAGGATCGCTGGCGAGACCTGCCTCGCGAGGGGGACTGGAGGGATCAGCCTCGTGAGGATCGCCCGCAAGGCAACGCAGGCCTCCCTCCACTGCCGCCTCAGCCAAGGAGGAATGAGGACCGCCATCAAGACGAGGGGGCTGGGGGCTTCCAGGAGCCACGCGCGATCGCCTGCATCCTGGGCGGAGCTCAAGCCCCAGCCTCCCAACGCGTCTTCAAGCAGTTTGCCCGCGAGGTGAACGCAGCCCTCCCCAGGCTCGAAGCAACGCGCCCTTTCAGGTGGTCGGCGTGCGCCATCACATTCAGCTCAGCGGATCGACTCAAGTGTGCAGCCACCGCTAGCGTCCTCCCGATGCTCTGCTCCCCAGTCATCAGCAATGTACTGGTCACCAAGACCCTCATCGATGGTGGGGCAGGACTCAATGTCCTGTCTGTGGAAACGTTCAACAATCTACAAGTGCCCTACGACCAGCTTCATCCAACCAAGCCCTTCTCCGGAATCACCCATGGTTCCACGATCCCGATTGGGCAGGTCCGCCTCCCTGTCACCTTCGGGGCGCGCGACAATTACCGCACCGAGCTCTTCGACTTCGACGTTGCCCACATCCGCCTGCCGTACAACGCCATCCTCGGGTACCCAGCGCTGGCCAAGTTCATGGCCGTAACTCACCATGGCTACAACGTCCTCAAGATGCCAGGGAGTGGCGGAGTCATCACGGTGCCCTGTGAAGAGAGGGATGCAGTGTGTTCCCTGGAGTGGGCCTTTCAGGCCGCGTCGCTGGAAGACTCGGATCGCGGAAGCAGGAGGCTTCCCGAGACCACCCCCAAGAAGAAGAAGGCATCATCCGGACCGGCCCCTCGGGAGGCAGGCCCCTCAGGGCCCGCGTCTGCCCAGGGGGAACCCCCTTCCATCACATAGGAAAGCGCGCCCGGCGCCCTCCTCAGGCAGGGCTCGGGGGCTCTCCCCTGGAGGGCCACCGACCTGGCCAGGGTCACGAGGGAGGCGCTTGGGCACCACGTGGAGGAGTGTTTCGAAGCGCGTTTCCCGCAAGAAGGAGCAAGGCAAGGAGGGTCAGACCCGTAGGAGTTCGTCGACAGAACCATTCAAGAACTACATGAATCAAGGATCATGAGAGGTTGCCGCCGTCTACCGGCTGTGGCTCCCCATCCAGGTGAGGATGGTGGGCTGCGCGTCTGCGTCGATGTACCAGGGCTCAACCAAGTCGCTACCATGGAGCGCCTCTGGCCCTCGCGAGTGGGGCACTGCCGGGGTCCGCCCCACAACTACGTTCGCATGCCTTACGGCCTGCCGAGCGCGGTTGCTACGCTCCAGCGCCTCATGAGGAGCATCATGGAGGCTCAAGAAGACAGGCGTTCCGCAGCCCTAGCGGAGATGGAGATGACTCGTGAAGGACTACCAGTGCCACCAGAGCCTCCCGAGGCCCCTGGGCCTGGGGGCTCGTGAGGATCGGCTCCCGCAGCCTCTCGAGTCTGCTGCACCGACACCCCTTCGCCCTCGACACCCTCAGGTGACATCTTACAAGTTTCATTTTCAGCTGGGAGCGCCCTCCTAGGGCTGCATCGTTCCCAGGCCGCGTGGGTCCGTCCCTGCGGTGTGTACCCCTTGCTATTTTTATGTTGTTAGCTTGCTTTGTTGGGGGCGCCCCTCGCCCTGCATCATCCCCAAGTCGCTCAGGCCCGACCCAGCAATAGTTACCTTCCCAGCATCTGTTTGAATGAATCCCCTCCTCCACAGCTAACGTGTTTGATCTAGTTGCCTGCTCAACTGACGCCAACAGACGGAATTGCTCCCGCAACAGCACGACGCTTGCGCATGGGTCCGTCCCTGCAACGTCGGCAAACCTGAATGGCTGAGCTCTGGCCACGGCAGCCCCGCACAGCGCCACCTCGTCAAGCCTCCAGTGCCTCATCTCCCCCCTCGGAAGCAACTAACGCCAGGCTAACAGTTGTCATGACAACCTTTTCTTCCTTCTATGATGAGTTTACAGGATCCCCTAAGGAAGTCGCACCAGGCACAGCCCTCGCGGGGTCCTTTTCACTCTCGCCTGCGCGAACCACTTGCACGTTAAAGGGGGGGGTGCCTAAGCATCGCGACTCAGGGCTCTTACTGGCTCTTACTGGCTCTCCAGCCCTCACCCTCTGGCCTTGACCACGGCATCACGACCTGGCATACCAGCGACGGCTGAGACTAGCTCAAGGGCCGGGACCCGAGGACGTAGAACAGAAAGGGGAGCAAAGGTGGGGGAGAAGGGGCTCGCGAGGACCTTGCCGAGCGGTTCCGCTCCTGCCGACGCGCGGACCCAACGGCACACTAGGAATAATCCCCGACTCTCGAGATAAGTCACTACCCGAAAGCACCAGCTATCGCAGCACTACCCCCGCGCCTAATGCAATTCCGTGTCAGCAACGCCGCTCTCCTTTCTCGCCGAACGAGGGCTACTTGGGCGCCAAAGGGGACCTCCTGAGCATCGCGACTCAGGGGCTCTTACCGGACCCCGGGTCGCTCACCTCCTGGCCTTGACCACGGCATCGCGACCTGGCATACCAGCGACGGCTGACGCCGCCTTGGGACTGGGACCTATCGGCGCAGAGCACCAAGCCCTTGCGAGGTGCGAAAGGGAGGACTGAGCTAAGACGGAATTAGCAACTCACACAGCTCTGCAGCGAAGGTTATGTATTAACAAACGGGACTACGGGCACCTTACAAGCCCCCGTGGGGCGCATTTTGATTCCTCGCAGGGAACGGATCCTAAGGAATGCTAACTACACGAGCTCCTGCAAAAGATGCCATCATCAACAGTGGGCCGTCAGGCGCCGGCGCCAACCCCATCCAGAGCAGGGTCGGCGGCGGCCAGACGAGCCCGCCCTGCTCCGGGAGCGGCGCCGACTCGGGGGCTCATAGTTGTCGTCGCTCGTCTCCGGAGTCGCGAAGATTTCGCAAGAGCCACTGGACCCTCCGGCGCCTCCGCCAAGGGAGTGGTCGACGGGCCCAGCCCTCACCAGGGCAAGGTCCTGGCCACCTCTCCCGGGGCAACACTCCAGTCGGCGCCCGTTCGCGTCGAAGACCTTGAAGAACATCGCCGCAATGCCATCGTACTCCAAATGGACCGCGAAGACACCCCTTTCCCTGCAGACCTGGGCGATCTCTCTCCAGCCACGGGACATGTAGACCTCGCCCGGGGCAGCGAGCATGACCTCTGCCTCGGTCGCGAGGGTGCGGCAGCCGGCGTGCTGCAGCCAGAGCTCCAGGGGCCCTCTTGGAGGGATGATGGAGGCGAAGATGGGAGGCGGACGGATCCGGTACTGAAGAGGAATGGCGATGTGGAGCACGAACTCTTGGGAGGAGCCCTCGGCATGGACTCCAGGAGGAACAACCCACGCCTTCGTAACCCGACGGCGCCGACCGCGATCGGCATCGGCACCCTCGATGTGGGCATACAAGGGAAGCGGGAACCGCGGCGGAGCCCACTCTCACCAGGGCCTCGGCACCGCCTGACGGTCTTCCTCGTCCCGGCTGCAAAAAGCGAGCCGTTTCTTCGGCGGGAGCGGGTCTGGCCCCTCTCGAGGAGTCTTTCCCTTCTCCGCTGCGGAGAACCGGCGGATCGGAGCCATCGCAGCAAGACGGAGCAAGGATCGGGAAGAAGGAGAAGCCAGGAGGAATGGACTGGAAGGGCACGCACAGCTCCGTACTTATAGCCGGCGAAGGCCAAGCGCCGGCCTCCACGATCATAGGTAATCATGACACGATCTGCATGCAGGGACTTGTCCAACTCGCGCGATCACCGAGGCATCGCGGGGAAGTGGAGACGCCCACGTCCCATCAACCGCCATGCGGCGCCCAAGGCCGCAGGCTGTTAGGGCCCGCGGCGCTTCGCCCTTGCCCTTTCGCCTCTCGGCATGGCCAACTCCAAGCGCGCCTTGGGCCCAGCGACTATTGTCGGCGTTTTGGGAACGGGGGTCCCCAGACTTGCCTGCCTGTGGCCTGCGGCGTGGCTCAAAGGAGGCCCAGCATGGCCCATCTTCATCAGCACAAGACTCAAGACCCTCGCGAGGGGCCAAGCCTCGCGAGGCGGACGACACGGAGCTTCCTCAGGCACGGCCTCGTCAGGCTGGCTCGCGAGGAGGCGGAGAGATCAAGGCGGAGTACCTCGCGAGGTGCCCGTGACGCAAGCCATGACGACTCAGGGAGCCAGGCGGGCGCTAGCGCACGCAGCGTCCTTCTTTCCTCTTTGGTGCAAAGGGGGCAAGCGCAGCCGCGGAGTACCGAGGCATCAGGAAAAGGTTGCCATTTCGGTGCAACAAGACCAAGACCAGGAGGACTACGAGACGGAGGTCACCATGGAGCCCAGGACGGCGTCATCACCAGAGCTTTGCGCAGGCGAAGACTGCTTTTGTCAGGATAGTTGATGCTTGCTGCCCCCCTTCAAATTAGCCCGCCATTGTTGGCTCCCTTCCCGCTCGATATTTGGGAAGAGGACCAGGGCCTCTATAAATAGGACCAGCCACCCATGCGGCAAGGGGGCTAGAGGTTCGGTTCGGCGATGTTAGGTTCATTCGTTCGGTCCAAGTAGAAAAGAGAGAGTGAGAGAGAGAGAGAGAGAGAAAGAGAGAGAGAGAGAGAGAGAGAGAGAGAGAGAGGGAGGGAGAGAGAGAGAGGAAATTGCCTGAACTCCTCCTAGCAGTTCATCGCCCCAGCCAAGAACAGACCCTCGCGAGGCTGTTCTTCCTTGTATTGTTCACCATCACCAGCCCCAGGAGGCAATCCACCAACCACACACTGGAGTAGGGTATTACACCACAACGGTGGCCCGAACCAGTATAAATCTTGTATCTCTTGCGCAGTTCTTTCAGTAGTTTAGATCTTTGCGAGACGGGGAGGTAGAAGGCGTAATCTCCGCGCGCACCCTAGTGTTCGAACCTTAAGGGTCTGCCGGAACCCGAGATCCGACATCGTTGCTCCTCGGGTGTGCTACTAAGGCATAGAATATCTATGTTCCAAGGTTAGCGCAATATGTTTTGAAGATATTGCTAGTGAACTGCAAGCTGTTATCAGTGGTGATGCGGTTTGGGACTCCGAAGCAGCTCACGAGGCCCTTGCTGAACTTGACTGCCGAGCGGGCCGGAATGGCACAGACTGCTTCCACCTCCGCCCATTTGGTGAACTTGCGATGGCAACGTAGAGGTAGCAGTAGCCCCCGGGTGCTCGGGGGAACGGGCCCAAGATGTCCAGCCCCTAGACGGCAAATGGCCACGAGAGTGGGATGGTCTGGAGGCCCTGGGTGGGCTGGTGGATTTGCTTGGCATGGAACTGGCAGGCTTCACATGATCTCACCAGCTCGGCTATGTCGGTGAGCGCCGTGGGCCAGTAGTACCCACTGCAGAATGCCTTGCCCACGAGGGTGCGTGATGATGAATGATGCCCACAATCTGCGCCGTGTGTGTCGGCTAACAGCTCGTGCCCCTGTTCCCTGGAGATACATCGCAAGGAAACATCACTTGGTCATTTTCGGTAAAGCTCACTGTCCTGAATGCAGTAGATTGTGGCCTGCCGAGCTACGCGTTCGACGTCTTCTTCCTTCTCCGGCAGGGTCCCCTGAAGCAGGTACGCCTTGACTTCTTCAGTCCAGCACCCCTCCTGAGGCTCAAGCGCAAGGAGCAGGCGCGCTCCTGAAGTCGGGCCGCAGGCCGGGGCTCCCGAGGTTGGTGCTGGCGGGAGCTCCTCCTGAGGCATTGTTGGCTCCACAACAGGAGGCCCTGCTGAGGGCTTGAAGAGCCGTTCTTTGAAGACACCGGGCTCCTGAGGCTGGTGCCTAGATGCCCTCTTGGCGATATCATCGGCTTCCTTGTTCGTGCCACGGGGCACGTGCTGCAGCTCCAAGCCCAGAAATTGCTTCTCCATCTTGCGTACCTCCGCCATGTATGTCTACATGTGTTCATCCTTCGGCTCGTACACTTTTTTGGAGAACTTGGTGAGGAGCTGAGAGTCACCCTTGATGGTGAGGCGCTTCACGCCCAAAGTGGCTGCGGCCTTGAGGCCGGCGATCAAGCCTTCGTACTCCGCGATGTTGTTGGAGACCTTTTCGCCGTGTTGGAAGCAAAGTTGCACGGCCTAGTAGAGCTTTTCGTGAGTAGGCGAAATGAGCATGGCTCCAGCTCCCGCGCCATGTCGTGCGAAGGCGCCATCGAAGTACATGACTCAGCCGTCTGGTGCTTCATCCCCAAGTGAGAGCGCCCGGTCCTCTCCTGCCTCTGGTCCTGGGGCATTGGTCCATTCTGCCATGAAGTCGGCGAGCGCAGCCCCCTTGATGACCCTGGTGGTGCTGAACTCCAGCTGAAATGCCTCTAGTTCGATGTTCCATTCGGCGACCCTACCTGCAACATTGGGGCTCTGGAGTACCCTCTCCAGTGGGTAGGCCGAAACAACCTTGATGGGGTGCCATTGGAATTAGTGGCGCAGCTTGCATGAGGCAACGAGGAGCGCGAGCAAGAGCTTCTGTGGCATGGGGTAGCATGCTCGCGCGTCCCGCAGCATCGTGCTGACGAAGTACACCGGGTGCTCGATGAGGGCAGGATCATCGGTGCAGGCTGAGACTGAGGGAGTCCAAGATTATGGGGTCCTCGGGTGTCCGGGCTATGTGATATGGGCCGGACTAATGGGTCGTGGAGATACAAGACAGAAGACTTTCACCCGTATCCGGATGGGACTCTCCTTTGCGTGGAAGGCAAGCTTGGCGTTCGGATATGAAGATTCCTTCCTCTGTAAACCGACTCTGTACAACCCTAGGTCCCTTCGGTGTCTATATAAAATGGAGGGTTTAGTCCGCAAAGGCAGTCATAATCATACAGGCTACACATCTAGGGTTTAGCCATTACAATATCGTGGTAGATCAACTCTTGTAACCCCTATATTCATCAAAGTCAATCAAGCAGGATGTAGGGTATTACCTCCATCAAGAGGGCCCGAACCTGGGTCGACATTGTGTCCCCTGTCTCCTGTTACCTTCGATCCTTAGACACATAGTTCAGGACCCCCTACCTGACATCTGCTGGTTTTGACACCGACAGATGTCGGATTTCGGGTTCCGGCGGACCCTTGAGGTTCGAACACTAGGGTGCGCACGGAGATTTCGCCTCCTACCTACCTGCACTCCTCCGCCTTGCTAGGATCTAAACTAAGGAAAGAACAACACAAGAGACACAGGGTTTATACTGGTTCGGGCCACCGTTGTGGTGTAATACCCTACTCCGTTGTGTGGTGTGGTGGATTGCCTCTTGGGCTGACGATGATGAACAATACAAGGAAGAACAGCCTCGCAAGGGTCTGTTCTTGGCTGGGGCGATGAACTGCTGGGAGGAGTTCAGTCACCTTTCTCTCTCTCTCTCTCTCTCTCTCTCTCTCTCTCTCTTTCTGATCGAAACCCCTCTCTAAAGAGCCTCCTTCTTTGAACCCCCCCTTTGCTCTGTGGGTGGCTGGTCCTATTTATAGAGGCCCTGGTCCTCTTCCCAAATATCGAGCGGGAAGGGAGCCAACAATGGCGGGCTAATTTGAAGGGGGACAGCTAGTATCAGTTATCCTGACAAAAGTAGTCTTCGCCTGCGCAAAGCTCTGGTGATGACGCCGTCTTGGGCTCCACGGTGACCTCAGTCTCGTAGTCCTCCTGGTCTTGGTCTCGTTGCACCGAAATGGCAACCTTTGCCTGATGCCTTGGTACTTCGTGGCTACGCTTGCCCCCTTTGCACCAAAGAGGAAAGGAGGACACTGCGCGGGCTGGCACCCGCCTGGCGCCCTTGGTCGTCATGGCTTGTGTCACGGGCACCTCATGAGGTATCCTGCCTTGGTCTCTCCGCCTCCTCGTGAGCCAGCCTGACGAGGCCGTGCCTGAGGAAGCTCCGCGTCGTCCGCCCCGCGAGGCTTGGCCCCTCGCGAGGGTCTTGGGTTTGTGTTGGTGAAGATGCGCCGCGTTGGGCCCCCCTTTGAGCCACGCCATAGGCCGCAGGCTGGCAAGTCTGGGGACCCCCGTTCCCAGAATGCTGACAGTAGACCCCGGGCCCAACGCGTGCCCGGACTTGGCCATGCAGGGAGGCGGAAGGGCAAGAGTGAAGCGCTGCGGGCCCTAACAGCCTGCGGCCTTGGGCGCCGCGTGGCGGTTGATTGGACGTGGGCGCCTTAGCAACCGCGCGAGTTGATAAAGGAGCGGCATCCACCTAGGCTTTGCTTCTTGCTTTCCCCGGTTGCTGCTCAGATCCCCTTTCTTGTGTCTCTCCTTCCTTCCTCCAAAATTTCCAGATCCACTCCGACCGTGTGACTTAGGAAGCCATGGCGCCTCGTCAGCCCCCGGCCGTAGCTTGGTACTCGTCTGCCCTGACCCGCCGAACCTGTCGGAGGCGAGCCTTGCCCGGTTGCGCCGGATGGCGATGGCGCGGGGCATCAACGGGACGAAGGTGTTTAAAGCCGGCTCCGCCACCCCTGAGGGTCAAGGGAGCACCTTCTATCCGCTCTTCGTAAGTGCCATTGCTGCTGGCCTGGTGCCACCCTTCTCCGAGTTCTTCTTCTTTGTCCTCCGCCACTATAAGCTGCAAGCCCTGCATCTCCACCCCAACTCCGTCCTTCTCCTGGCAATCTTCGCCTATTACTGCGAGGCTCGCGTAGGGGTGCAGCCCTCAGTGGCCTTGTTGCGCCACTACTTCTACCTCCGGACCTCTCGTGGTACTGCTTCCGCGTGCGCGAGCTTCGTCGCGTACGGTGGCGCCATTGCCATTTCGAACCCCGGGAAAGGGTTGAGGGATTCAGGAGCAAGTGGGTCTTGGTGGATGCTGGGCGCATCCACCCTCGGCTGATCTTGCCCACGGAGCAGCCCACGAGCTCCAGCGATTGGGGTCGAGCGGAGCTCACGGACCCCCGCGCGAAGCTGATGTTGGAGAAGATGGACGCGGATCTGAGGCCGACCAATATGGCGGCGGAGAAGCTGACCGGTGCGTCGCTGCTGAGGGAATTCCTGGAGCACCAGCTGGCTCCGCTTCGGCAGTACTCACTCCCGATGTGGAGGCCCCGTCCGAGCCCCGCGGCCTTAGCCGACGGAGATCTGGCTGCGGTCCTCCAATCTCTGGTCGGGGGCGATGTGGCGAGGTTGGCGGGCGCTCCTACGCCCTTGTTCCTCCACGATGACTGGGAGCAGGTAGTGGAGTCCATGCCCGTCTTCAACGGGGATGGGCCCGTGCCCGTGGAAACTCCTAAGGAACCGGTGGACGTGCCCTCCGACGACTCCAGCAAAGAGGAGGAAGGAGGGGAGCGGGGAAAAGGGCCTAACTCCAAGGTGACTGACGGAGAGTCGAGGGCTCCCCTCCCCCGGTGCAGGTCCCGCGTTCTCCGCCTCTCTTCGAGCGATGACGACGAGGATGACGACGAAGACGACGACGAAGACAACGACGAGCAGGACGGCGAGAGCTCGCCCCCGATCCCGAAGAAGGACAGGACCGGGCTGATCTCCCACGGGTCTGCCCCGGCCCCGGGGCGGACCGCAGACGCACCTTCCGCCTCCAAGCTTCCCGAGGTTGACCCTTCCAGTCGGCTTTCAGGCTTCAAATTTGGCCGGAGGCCGCTTGAGCTCACTGGCGACGACCCGTAAGCATTCGATTCTTGTCTTTATCTCTTGCTCTGCTTCTGAGGCTTGACGTCCGCATCTCTTGGATAGGCTGGTGCCCACAGCAAAGAAGCCGAAGGGAGCTCCCGAGGTTCCATCCGTGGCAGCGCTTCTGCCCGCGAAGGAGGGTGACCATGACGCACAGGCTTCTCCTTCCCAGTCATCCTCGCGAGGCCTAGCTGAGCCGGCTGGGGCGAGCTCAACCCCCATGGGCCAAGTGGCTCCCGAGCTGCTCTTGCCTGCTGCCGCCACTACAGCTATCGGGGTGCGGCAAACTCCGCCTCAAGATGTTGTGGCCGCGCTGCCGCCTTCTCCTCCTACTCCACCGGCTGCTGTCTCTCCGACTCCTTCTGCCGTTCTGGATCGTGCTATTGCTGAGCTGGACCGACTGCGTCAGGATCTTCTTGGTGCCGACCCCCGCTTGGTGGCCGGGCGCTTGGAGCTGGCTTCAGGATGGGTTCGCTCCAACGCTTCTATTCGGGCGGCACTGGTCCATGCCTCGACGACATGCGACGAGGAGAAGCAGGCCGTCCTTGAGGCGAAGGCTGCTCATGACGCAGCCCTGGGGGAGGTGGTCGACGTCCGTGGACGTTGCGAGGCGCTGGAGGGCGAACTGCAAGATTTGCGGGACCAGCTCGCGAACGAGGTCCGCCTTCGCCAAGAGCAGGAAGAAGGCATGAAGGCTCGTGAGGCGGCTCTCAAGGAGAGGGAGGTCAAGCTCAAGAAACGCCGCGACCGCCTAGGTGCGCTGGAGCAGGAGTTGGGGGCGAGGAAGGCCAAGCTGGACGACAAGGCCATGGTTCTTGCCGAGGACCGCGTGGCCTTCACGGAGGTGGAGGCGAGGGCTCGCTCCTCACTGAGGACGCTTTACGACAGCGGCCTGGAGAGCCCACTGGCTGGCGCCGAGGACGGCCCCGCCAAGCTGCTTCCCTTCCTGGTTCACGCTCTTGAAGATGTCGCCCTTGGCCTTGGCCCCACGGCCGAGGCCGAGGCGCGTGTCCTGTCTTCTGCAGCACTGACGCGGGTCCTCACCCACATCTACCTTCGCGATCCCGGTGTCGACCTCGACAGCCTGCTGGAGCCAGTGAGCGGCGAGCGTGCCGCTGCCGCCGCCGAGGCCGTGAAGGGTCGCGCAGAGGCCCTGCTGGGGAAGTTCTGGGCCTTCAGCACCAAGCCGAAGCAAGGCACTGCCGACCCCACCGCTCCGTGAGGCGTACCCAATCCGCGCTGCTCCACCGCCAACAAGTGACTCTGTCGCGGCTCCTGTCCTGTCTTTAATTCCTGCACATGTATCATGCCTCGGGGAGGCGTTTAAACTTGCGTTTGGCATTGAGATAACAGTGTGGACTGTAATATTTGCTTTTGGATTCCTTGAAATTTGCACCTTTCCTTCCTACTTGCTTATGTTCTACGCCGGCAGAGCCCGGCCCCGCGCATGCCTCACCCAGTGTTGGTCCCGACCGGAAACCAGGACGGGGCCAAGGAGTGAGGGGCCACGTGACAAGTTAGGCTCCTGAGTCGCGATGCTCAGGAGTCCCCCTTGGCGCACGAACAGCATGTAGGGAGGTGTGATGCGGGTGGATCTACCGCTCTACGTCTGCAGAGCCCGGCCGCGCGCGTGCCTCACCCAGCGTTGGTCCCGACCGGAAACCAGGACGGGGCCACGGAGTGAGGGGCTACCTGACCAGTTAGGCTCCTGAGTCGCGATGCTCAGGAGTCCCCCTTGACGCTCAAACGGCCTTCGTACCTTGGCTCCGCTCGGGGAGAGATGCACAACGAACCAGGCCTGGGGGGACCTGGCTGGGTGGCGTGCGTCTGGGTGTGACCCAGGTGCAGCCCCCGTGCCCAGCCCCCTCGCGCGGCACTCCCGAGGGGAGGCGTTACGATGAGGCTAGACACTGAGCTCTGGGCTCCCTGAGGTTGGTGCAGCCCAGGGGCCACCCTCAGTTGTTTATCACCAGCACGGAGCATAGCGCTACCGTATGTGTACGGGCATAGCCGCTCCTCGGCAGTGTCGTCAGCCAGCGCGGAGCATGGTGGTTCCACTGGTACGTGGGAGGGGGGCCCCTCCGGGAGGAGCCCCCGGGGCATGTACAGCCCCGCCCTGACACGTGTCTGGCACGGTAGGGCCTGGCGAGGTGTATCTGGGCACCCGTGAGCCAGCGCGGGACTCACGGGCCCTACCTCTAGGCGGGTTGCACCTGGCACTGGGCCTTATCTTGTGATGTGTCCCTGCAAATTTGGTTAGATGTCGGCACTCTACGTCCTCGGGTCCCAGCACTCGAGCTGGTCTCAGCCATCGCTGGTATGCCAGGTCGCGATGCCATGGACAAGGCCAGAGGGTGAGGGCTGGAGAGCCAGTAAGAGCCCTGAGTCACGATGCTCAGGTACCCCCCCCCCCTTAACGTGCAAGTGGTCGGCATGGAGAAGAAGAGGTGCCATGGGCCGGCATCAAATAATCAAGCATGGTGGGTCTAACGCATAATCGGAAATAAACACAAATGGGATACATGCCGTTGGGCCTTGCCCGAGCGGCTTGGGGATCATGCAGCCCGAGGGGCGCCCCCAACAAGGTAAGCTAACAACATGGAATAAAAAAGGGATACACACCGCAGGGACGGACCCACGCGGCCTGGGAATAATGCAGCCCTGGGGGCGCTTCCAGCTAGAAATAAAACTCGAAAGATGTCACCTAATGATGTTGAGGACGAAGGAGTGTTGATGTAGCAGGCTCAGTGGGCTGCGGTAGCCGATCCTCACGAGCCCCCAGGCCCAGGGGCCTCAGGAGGCTCCAGAGGCGCTGGCGGATCCTCGCGGGCCATCTCCATCCCTGCCAGGGCTGCGGAACGCCTGGCCTCTCATGCCTCCGTAATGCCCCTCATGAGGCGCTGGTACGTGTCAGCCGCGTTCGGCAAGCCGTAAGGCATGCGAACGTAGCTGTGGGGTGGGCCTCCGCAGCGCCCCACTCGCGAGGGCCAGAGGCGCTACAGAGAGGCGACTCGGTTGAGCCCTAGTATGTCGATGCAGACACGCGGCCCACCATCCTCGCCTGGATGGGGAGCCACTGCTGGTAGGCGGCGGCCGCCTTTCATGACTCTTGACTCCTGTAGCTCCTGAATGGCCTTGCTGATGAACTCCTGAGGGTCTGGATCTCCTTGCCTTGCTCCTTCTTGAGGGAAACGTGCTTCGAAACACGCCTCCATGTGGTGTCCAAGCACCTCCCTCGTGACCCTAGCTAGGTCGGTGGCCCTCCAGGGGAGAGCCCCCGAGCCCTGCCTGAGGAGGGCACCGGGCACGCTTTCCTATGCGATGGAAAGAGGTTCCCCCTAGGCAGGCGCGGGCCCAGAGGGGCGTGCCTCCTGAGTGGTCGGGTCGGACGATGTCTTCTTCTTCTTAGGGGCGGTCTCGGGAGGCCTCCTGCTTCCACGATCCGGGTCTTCCAGTGACGCGGCCTGAAAGGCTCGTTCCAAGGAACACACCGCGTCCTTCTCTTCATAGGGCACCGTGATGACTCCGTCGCTTCCTGGCATCTTGAGGATGTTGTAGCCGTGGTGAGTTACGGCCATGAACTTGGCCAGCGCTGGGTACCCAAGGATGGCATTGTACGGCAGGCGAATGTGAGCGACGTCGAAGTCGATGAGCTCGGTGCGGTAGTTGTCGCGTGCCCCGAAGGTGACAGGGAGGCGGACCTGCCCAATCGGGACCGTGGAGCCGTCGGTGATACCGGAGAAAGGCTTGGTTGGCTGAAGCTGGCTGTAGGGCACTTGGAGGTTGTTGAATGTCTCCACGGACAGGACGTTGAGCCCTGCCCCGCCATCGATGAGGGTCTTGGTGACCACCACGTTGCTGACGATCGGGGAGCAAAGCATCGGGAGAACTCTGGCTGTAGCCACACACTTGAGCTGATCTGCTGAGCTGAACGTGATGGCGCACGCCGACCACCTGAGAGGGCGCGTGGCTTCGAGCCTAGGGAGGACTGCGTTCACTTCGCGGGCAAACTGCTTGAAGATGCGCTGAGAGGCTAGGGCTTGTGCCCCGCCCAGGATGCAGGTGATCGCGCGCGGCTCCTGGAAGCCCCCAGCCCCCTCGTCCTGGTGGCGGTCCTCGTTTCTCCTTGGCTGCGGCGGCAGCGGTGGGAGGCCTGCGTTGCCTTGCGGGCGATCCTCGCGAGGCTGATCCCTCCAGTCTCCCTCGTGAGGCTGATCCCTCCAGCCTCCCTCGTGAGGCGGGTCTTGGCAGCGATCCTCGCAAGGTTGATCGCGCCACCCTTGGCGCGGGCCACGGTCTTCCCAGCGTCCTGCGTTCCTTCCTCCTCCTCGACCGTAGCCCCGGTCACTGCAGTCAGGGCGACGGCCGATCCTTCCTTCTCGCACGGCTCGGAGCTCTTGACATTCGTTGGTGTTGTGGGTGTGGAGGTCGTGGTACACACAGTACCGGTTGCCCTTGGAAGGTTCGGGCTGATCTTTGCCCCGCTTGGTGTCTGGTTCTGCCGCGAGCACGGTAGCCCCCTTGCGCTTCACATCCTTGGCCATGGGCTTCTTCTCTTCTGGGTCTGCGGCAGGCAGCTCGAGGAGGGAGAGACGCCCTTCCTCGGCCCTGGCGCACTTGGTTGCCAGGTTGAACAGCTCCAAGGAAGTGCACATGTCTTCATGCATCGCCAGCTCCTCCTTCATCTTGACGTCGCGCACGCCGTCGGAGAAGGCCGAGATGATGGCCTCCTCGGTCACCTTGGGAATCTTGAGGCGTGCGTTGTTGAAGCGCTGGATGTACTTTTGCAGGGTCTCCCCGGGCTGTTGCTTGATGCGGCGCATGTCACTCAAGGCGGGTGGCCGGTCGCGAGTGCCTTGGAAGTTGGCGATGAAGCGGGTGCGCATCTCGTCCCAGGAGAAGATTGTGCCTGGAGCCAAGTTCAGGAGCCAGGTGTGGGCCCCGTCCTTGAGTGCCATGGGGAACCAGTTCGCCATGACCTTCTCGTCTCTGTTGGCAGCTTCGATGCCCTGCTCGTAGAGCTGGAGGAACTCCGCGGGGTCAGCCGTGCCGTCGTAGCGAGGAGGCAAGTCCGGCTTGAACTTGCCGGGCCACGCGACGCTGCGTAGCTCGGCAGTGAAGGCGCGGCAGCCTACTGTGGCCACGGGAGGCCTTGGATGACGGGGAGCTTGGTCTTGCATGTCCCCACACGCTACAGCTGGGAGCAGCACGGGGTCTTGACACGCGAGAGCAGGAGCATGGTCACGACATGCTGGAGCAGGGAGCGCCCGGGCAGCTTCTTGCGGGCGAGGGACTTCTCGACAGCTCTGCTCTTGCCGCGCTGGCACCTGACGGAGTGGGTTCCGCCCAGGGGCCATGCTCCTTGGAGCCATGGCGCCGTCCTGAGGAGGAGGCGGCCGGGGCGCCGCCGGAGCTTCATCGCCCGCGCGGGGCGGGGTGCGGTCAGCGGAACGGACGATGCAGGAGAGCCCCCTGTGGCGCGGACGAGCTCGGCGACGCGGTCGAGCCATTCTTCGTAGACGTCGTCGACGGGATGGTAGCGCAGGAGCTCGTTTGCCGCGATGAGTGCAGCCCGAGCCTCCATGGGCGCGCGGAGCGCGCGGGACGAAGAACCAGCTGGGGTGAGCGAGGGAGTTGCGGTGCGCCCGTCTTGCCGCACGGACGGATGCTGGGACGATGCTTGCTGCTCGTCCCCCGCCGGGCCGGTGGCGGCGTTGATGGCAGGTGACGGGGAACGGCGAGGACGCCCGCCGACAGGGGCCGTCTAGGCGACGCGGGAAGCGAGAGCGGCCCGGCGCTCGGCGCGGGCCTGACGAGCGTCAGACATGGGCGTGATGGTCGAAGGAGAACGGGGTGGTGGAAGACGAATCCCGGCGCACCCCTGCCTGGCGCGCCAAATGTCGGATTTCGGGTTCCGGCAAACCCTTGAGGTTCGAACACTGGGGTGCGCGCGGAGATTTCGCCTCCTACCTACCTGCACTCCTCCGCCTTGCTAGGATCTAAACTAAGGAAAGAACAACACAAGAGACACAGGGTTTATACTGGTTCAGGCCACCGTTCTGGTGTAATACCCTACTCCAGTGTGTGGTGTGGTGGATTGCCTCTTGGGCTGATGATGATGAACAATACAAGGAAGAACAGCCTCGCGAGGGTCTGTTCTTGGCTGGGGCGATGAACTGCTGGGAGGAGTTCAGTCACCTTTCTCTCTCTCTCTTTCTGATCGAAACCCCTCTCTAAAGATCCTCCTTCTTCGAACCCCCTTTGCTCTGTGGGTGGCTGGTCCTATTTATAGAGGCCCTGGTCCTCTTCCCAAATATCGAGCGGGAAGGGAGCCAACAATGGCGGGCTAATTTGAAGGGGGACAGCTAGTATCAGCTATCCTGACAAAAGTAGTCTTCGCCTGCATAAAGCTCTGGTGATGACGCCGTCTTGGGCTCCACGGTGACCTCCGTCTTGTAGTCCTCCTGGTCTTGGTCTCGTTGCACCGAAATGGCAACCTTTGCCTGATGCCTCAGTACTCCGCGGCTATGCTTGCCCCTTTGCACCAAAGAGGAAAGGAGGACACTGCGCAGGCTGGCACCCGCCTGGCGCCCTTGGTCGTCATGGCTTGCGTCACGGGCACCTCGTGAGGTATCCTGCCTTGGTCTCTCCGCCTCCTTGTGAGCCAGCCTGACGAGGCCGTGCCTGAGGAAGCTCCGCGGCGTCCGCCCCTCAAGGCTTGGCCCCTCGCGAGGGTCTTGGGTTTGTGTTAGTGAAGAACGGCCGCGCTGGGCCCCCCTTTGAGCCACGCCGCAGGCTGCAGGCAGGCAAGTCTGGGGACCCCCGTTCCCAGAACACCGACAACAGAGACCTCCGGTGGCTGAGACGCCTCCTGAGGCTGGCGGACCTCAGGAACTTGGTCGCCTGTTGACGCAACCAGGGCCTCAGGAGTGTCGCCTTGAGGCTGCACCGTCTTGACCGAGTGCGCAGAGTCGTGTGGCAGGCCCCTAGACTGGTGCTCCTTCCTTATGGCCACCAGGGCCGCGCTAGCTGAGTGAGGTGTGGCGGCCAGGTAGAGCACCACGGGCTCGAGAGGGCGCGGTGCCACCATCACCGGTGGGCTGGTGAGGTTTATCTTGATATCTTGGAATGCGGCATAGGCCTAGGGATTCCACTCGAACGGCCCCTTCTTCTTCATCAACTTAAAGAATGGGAGGGCATGCTCCCCCAGCTTGGAGATGAAGCGCCCTAGCACGGTCATGCAGCCCGCCAGCTTCTGCATTTCCTTGAGGGTCTGCGGCGGGCTCATGCTTTCTATCGCCTTGACCTTCTTCGGGTTTGCCTCGACCCCCCTATGTGATACCAGAAAGCCCAACAACTTGCTGGAGGGGACGCCGAACACGCATTTCTCTGGGTTGAGGTGCAAGTCCACCCTACGCAGGCTGGTGAACATCTCTTCCAAGTCCTGAATGAGGGTCCTTGCCTCCCGAGATTTCACCACTATGTCATCGACGTAGGCCTTAGCGTTTCTCCCAAGCTGCTAGCCCAGGGTGATGTGAATGAGCCATTGGAAGGTCGCCCCAGTGTTACGCAGCCCAAAGGGCATGCAGGTGCAGCAGTACACCCCGCACGGGGTTAGGAAGGCCGTCTTTTTGACATCTTGCATTGCCATCTTGATTTCGTGATACCCTGAGAATGCGTCTAGGAAGCACAGCAGGTCGCATTCGGTAGTGGAGTCGATGATCTGGTCGATGTGCGGTAGCGGGAAGGGGTCTTGAGGGCATGCCTTGTTGAGCTTGGTGAAGTCAACGCACATGCTTTCCTTCCCGCCTTTCTTAGGGACCACGACGGGGTTCGCCAGCCATTCTGGGTATCACACCTCCCATATGACACCAGCGTCTTGCAGCTTGCGGTTTTCTTGGACAATAAATGACTGCTTCTCTATGGACTGCCGTCGTGCCTTCTTGGTGTCCCCAGCCACGGTGAGGACACTGCTGCTCCCTACCATCTTCATGAGGTTTTAGGCGGGGTGGGTTGCTGCCATGAACTTGGCTAAGGCCGCGTACCCAAGGATGGCGTTGTACGGGAGGCCGATACGGGCGATGTCAAATTCGATGAGCTCGGTGCGGTAGTTATCACGGGTACCAAAGGTGACGGGGAGGCGGATCTGCCCCAGGGGGCTGGTGGAGCCGTCGACGACCCTGGAGAATGGCTTGCTGGGGCGGAGCCGGTCGTGTGACACGTGGAGCAAGCCAAAAGCTTCCACGGAGAGCACATTGAGCCTGGCCCCGCGGTTGATGAGGGTCTTGGTTACCGCCATGTTAAAGATGGTGGGGGTGCACAGCATCGGGAGCGCACCCATGCCTGCAGTGGTCACTGGATGGTCTCCCGAGTCGAAGGTGAGGTCAGCCTCAGATGCCGCCCACCCCAGAGGAGCTCCCTTCCGCACGCATGCGGCACCTTCTTGACGAAAGAACTGCTTGATGTGGCGGTCCGAGGGCGGCGCCTAAGAACCGCCGAGGAGGGCTGTGATGGAGTGGGGCGGCAGTGCCACGAAGTGCGCGATGAAGAGGCCACGCAGCTCCTCCCAGGAGGCCACAGAAGACCCTGGCAAACTGAGAAGCCAGGCGCACGGTATGGTAGTGAGGGCCATGGGGAACCAGTTCGCCATGACCTTGTCGTCGCCGCTGGCCGCCTCGATGCTCAGCTCGTAGAGCTGCAAGAACTCCGCAGGGTCGGGGGTGCCGTCGTAGCGTGGAGGCAGGTCAGGCTTGAACTTGCCTGGCCAGACAGCTGTGCCTAGCTCGGGGGTGAAGGTGCGGCACCCTGCTATGGTCACCGAAGCCCGTCGTGGAGGTGGAGCCTGATCTAGGTGCTCGCGCACCACCACTGCAGGTGGCGCGCAGTCTTGACGTGGCGGTGGAGGGAGCACTGGAGCACCTTTTTACGGCCATTGGACCTCCCAACAGCTTTCTTCTTCATGCGCGGGCGCCCGACATGGAGGCTCACACCGCGGGGCCACGCGTCTCAGACCAAGGGCGATGTCCTGACAAGGAGGTGGTGGAGGCGCTCCATGGGCTATGTCGCCCGCAGGGGGGCGGCGGATAAGGCAGCGAGAGGGACGGTGCAGGCGAGCCCCCAGCCGCGCTGACTAGCTCGGCGATGCGGTCCAGCCAGTGTTCGTAGAGGTCGTCGAGTGGGCGGTAGCACAGGAGCTCATGCGCCATGAGCAACGCAGCCTGCACGTTCGTCGGGCCGTGGCGAGCGTGGGATGACGAGCCGGCCGGAGTCAGCGTTGGGGTGGCGGTGCGTCTGTCCCGCCGCATGGAGGGATGCTGCGACGAAGCTTGTTGCTCGTGCCCCGCCGGGCCGGTGACCATGGTCAGGAAACCACAACCATCTATTGATCAACGAGCTAGTGAACTAGAGGGTTAGTAGGGACATGATGTGGTCTATGTATTCACACATGTGTTGCGGTTTCCGATTAATACAATTATAGCATGAACATCAGACAATTATCATGAACAAGTATAATAATAACCACTTTATTATTGCCTCTAGGGCATATTTCCAACAGTCTCCCACTTGCACCAGAGTCAATAATCTAGTTACATTGTGATGAATAGAACACCCATAGAGTTCTGGTGCTGATCATGTGTTGCTCGTGAAAGAGGTTTAGTCAACGGATCTGCGACATTCAGATCCGTATGTACTTTACAAATATCCATGTCTCCATCTTGAATATATTCACGAATGGAGTTGAAGCGATGCTTGATGTGCCTGGTCTTCTTGTGAAACCTGGGCTCCTTGGCAAGGGCAATAGCTCCAGTGTTGTCACAGAAGAGAGTCATTGGGCCTGACGCATTGGGAATCACTCCTAGATCGGTGATAAACTCCTTCATCCAGACTCCTTCCTGAGCTGCTTCCGAAGCAGCTATGTACTCCGCTTCACATGTAGATCCCACCAAGACGCTTTGCTTGCAACTGCACCAGCTGACTGCCCCACCATTCAAAATATACATGTATCTGGTTTGTTACTTGGAGTCATGCAGATCTGTGTCGAAGCTAGCATCGATGTAACCCTTTACGACAAGCTCTTCGTCACCTCCATAAACGAGAAACATATCCTTAGTCATTTTCAGGTACTTCAGGATATTCTTGACCACTATCTAGTGTTCCATACCGGGATCACTTTGGTACCTCCCTACCAAACTTACGGCAAGGTTCACATCAGGTATGTCAGATTCAGGGCTCTGCAGACCCTTGAGAGGTTCGAACACTGGGGTGCGTATGAAGAACTCCTTCTCCCTGACCTGCCGGCCCAACGATTCCATAGCCTAGCTCGACGAACCCGAGGGACTAGAGACACAGCAGTCTATCCTGGTTCGGGCCACCTCGCGGTGTAATACCCTACTCTAGCTTTGTGGTGGATTGCCTCGAGGGGCTGGGGATGAACTAGTACAATGGATGAACAGCCTCAGGAGGTGAGGTGTTCTTGAGCCCAACGAGCTAGTAGGTGTGAGGATGGTCTAAATGATCCGATCCCTCTCTTAGCTAGATGGGTCGATCCCCTGCTATGGTGGTGGCTAAGTCCTATTTATATTGGCCTTGGTCATCTTCCCAAATGTAGGCGGGAAGGGATCCCACAACGGCCAAATTCAAAGGGAGATGATACGTCTCCAGCGTATCTATAATTTTTTATTGTTTCATGCTATTATATTATCAACCTTGGATGTTTTATATGCATTTGTATGCTATTTTATATGATTTTTGGGTCTAACATATTAACCTAGAGCCCAGTGCCAGTTTATGTTTTTTCCTTGTTTTAGAGTATCGCAGAAAAGGAAAATCAAATGGAGTCCAATTGACCTGAAACTTCACGGAAGTTATTTTTGGAAGGAAAGCAACCCGGGAGACTTGGAGTCCATGTAAGGGAAGCAACAAGGAAGCCACGAGGCAGGGGCGCGCCCACCCCCCTAGGTGCGCCCTCCACCCTCGTGGACCCTCTTGGCTCCCCTGACGTACTTCTTCCGCCTATATATCTCCATATACCCTAAAAACATCTGGGAGTACAATAGATCAAGAGTTCCGCTGCCAGAAGCCTCTGTAGCCACCGAAAACCAATCTAGACCAGTTCCGGCACCCTGCCAGAGGCGGAATCCCTCTCCGATGGCCATCTTCATCATCCCGGTGCTCTCCACGACGAGGAGGGAGTAGTTCTCCCTCGAGGCTGAGGGTATGTACCAGTAGCTATGTGTTTGATCTCTCTCTCCCGTGTTCTTGAGGTGATATGATCTTGATGTATCGTGAGCTTTGCTATTATATTTGGATCCTATGATGTTTCTTCCCCCCTCTACTCTCTTGTAATGGATTGAGTTTCCCCTTTGAAGTTATCTTATCGGATTGAGTCTTTAAAGATTTGAGAACACTTGATGTATGTCTTGCCGTGCGTATCTGTGGTGACAATGGGATATCACGTGATTCACTTGATGTATGTTTTGGTGATGAACTTGCGGGTTCCGCCCATTAACCTACACATTGGGGTTGGCACACGTTTTTGTCGTGATTCTCCGGTAGGAACTTTGGGGCACTCTTTGAGGTTCTATGTGTTGGTTGAATAGATGAATCTGAGATTGTGTGATGCATATCGTATAATCATACCCACGGATACTTGAGGTGACATTGGAGTATCTAGGTGACATTGGAGTATCTAGGTGACATTAGGGTTTTGGTTGATTTGTGTCTTAAGGTGTTATTCTAGTACGAACTCTAGGGCTGTTTGTGACACTTATAGGAATAGCCCAACGGATTGATTGGAAAGAATAACTTTGAGGTGGTTTCGTACCCTACCATAATCTCTTCGTTTTTTCTCCGCTATTAGTGACTTTGGAGTGACTCTTTGTTGCATGTTGAGGGATAGTTATATGATCCAATTATGTTATTATTGTTGAGAGAACTTGCACTAGTGAAAGTATGAACCCTAGGCCTTGTTTCAACGCATTGCAATATCATTTACGCTTACTTTTATCATTGGTTACCTTGCTGTTTTTATATTTTCAGATTACAAATACCTTTATCTACCATCCATATACCACTTGTATCACCATCTCTTCGCCGAACTAGTGCACCTATACAATTTACCATTGTATTGGGTGTGTTGGGGACACAACAGACTCTTTGTTATTTGGTTGCAGGGTTGCTTGAGAGAGACCATCTTCATCCTACGCCTCCTACGGATTGATAAACCTTAGCTCATCCACTTGAGGGAAATTTTCTACTGTCCTACAGACCTCTGCACTTGGAGGCCCAACAATGTCTACAAGAAGAAGGTTGTGTAGTAGACATCAAGCTCTTTTCTGGCACCGTTGCCGGGGAGGTGAGTGCTTGAAGGTATATCTTTAGATCTTGCAATCGAGTCTTTTAGTTTCTTGTTTTATCACTAGTTTAGTTTACAAAAGAAAACTACAAAAAATGGAATTCAGTTTGCCTCATACGCTTCATCTTTTTAATATCTTTCGTGAGTATGATGGAAAGGAAAATTATGCTCAAGCGGTAGAATAATAAATCTATAGAATGTTTGGGACTAAATCTGTGAATGACGAGCATGATTGCAATGCTGTTAGTATGAACTCCTTTAATATCCATATTACTAATGATGATTGCACTATTTATGATGAAAATGCCTCCTATAAACATGTCAATTTTTGTGGAGTGCATTGGGTTTGTAACTATACACCAAATAGGGAAGATAGATATTGCAAGAGGCATAAGTACTTAGAAACTAAACGGTTGCAAGAAAGGCTAGATGCTTGTGCTGAAAATTTAAATTTCTTAGCCGTACTTGTGAATTTTGCAATGAACATGATCATTTCAGTACGCAATGCAAATTGTTTCATGATTGTATCGTATCCAAAAATTGTGATGACTTGATTTCCCTTGCACATCATAATGAACTTAGTTTGCTCTTGGGTTATGAAGAAATGAAACGTATAACTAAGGATATTCCAAAATTTTCCCTTGATAGATTTCTTCATTTTGATCTACAGGAAATTTATATGTATTGTGCGGTGAATTGTATTGAAAATCCTTATATTGCCAACTACATAAAGAAAAGAAAACAAATAGAAGATGAAGAGAATACTAATGAAAGGGAAGAGACTTCCCAATACCCTCCTATTATTTCTTATGATGAATCAGGTAACGAGGAGGAGCCTCCTATTCAACCAATCTCATTAATAGGGAGCTCCAAAAAGAGGATTGAACCCACACAGGATGTGGTGAAGAAGAAGAAGAAGAAAAGAAAAAGGAAGAGAGGTAAAAAGACATCTCTCCCAAATAATGCTGATCCTATTAATATTGTGCCTCATGAAAATATAATTGTGGAAGATAATGATACTTCTTATGATCTTGAAAATCTTTTTGGCACTTGCTTGGAAGAATATGATAATTGCTATACTATTGGTGCTATCCATACTATTAATGATGAGAGTGATTATGCTTTTGATATGAAAAGGCCCAAGCATGGGGATGCTATGTTTGATAAATATGATGTTTTTTAGAATATATTTGCTGCAATTAATGTTTGTCCCAAGCTTGGGGATGCTACGTTTAATGAAGATGATATTTTTAGTCTCCCAAGTTTTGATATGCAAATTTATGATGATGATAGCATGCCTCCTACCTATGATGATTATTGTAATGATACTTATGCTATAAAAAGTAGTGGTTATATTTATAAAACTTGTCATGATTATGATTACCCCTTCTCTGAACATTACTCTTTTAATGTGGAAACAATTTATAGTATTTGAGTCTCTTATGATGCTCCCACTATTCCGAATGAGAAGAGTTTTGCTTATGTGGAGAGTAGTAAATTTTCTATGCTTGTAGATCATGAAAAGAATGCTTTAGGTTCTGGTTATATTGTTGAATTTATTCATGATTCTACTGAAAATTATTATGAGGGAGGAATATATGCTTGTAGGAATTGCAATAATATCAAGTTTCCTCTCTATGTGCTTAACATTTTGAAGTTATGCTTGTTTTACCTTCCTATGCAAGTTGATTATTGTTCCCATAAGTTGTTTGATCACAAAATCCCTATGCATAGGAAGAGGTTTGACTTAAATGTGCTAGTCATATTCTTCATGATGCTCTCTTTATGTTTCAATTCTAATCTTTTATGTGAGCATCATTGAAATCATCATGCCTAGCTAGGGGCGTTAAACGATAGCGCTCGTTGGGAGGCAACCCAACTTTATTTTTGTTCCTTGCTTTTTGTTCCTGTTTAGTAATAAATAATTCATATAGCCTCTGTTTATATGTGGTTTTATGCTTCTAATTAGTGTTTGTGCCAAGTAGAACCTTTGGGAAGACTTGGGGAAAGTCTTGATGGTCATGCTGTAAAAAAACAGAAACTTTAGCGCTCACGAGAATTGCTGCCATTTTTTATTGGAGAGTGCTATTTAGTTAATTATTTTTGAAGATGATTAATAGACAAATTAGTCAGGTCCAACAATTTATTTGAGAATTTTATGAGTTCCATAAGTATAGTTTGATACAGATTACTACAAACTGTTCTGTTTTTGACAGATTCTGTTTTTCATGTGTTGTTTACTTATTTTGATGAATCTATGGCTAGTAAAAGAGTTTATAAACCATAGAGAAGTTGGAATACAGTAGGTTTAACACCAATAAATAAAGAATGAGTTCATTACAGTACCTTGAAGTGGTGATTTATTTTCTTATACTAACGGAGCTTACGAGTTTTCTGTTAAGTTTTGTGTTATGAAGTTTTCAAGTTTTGGGTAAGGATTCGATGGACTATGGAATAAGGAGTGGCAAGAGCCTAAGCTTGGGGATTCCCAAGGCACCCCAAGGTAATATTCAAGGATAGCCAATAGCCTAAGCTTGGGGATGCCCCGGAAGGCATCCCCTCTTTCGTCTTCATTCATCGGTAACTTTACTTGGAGCTATATTTTTATTCACCACATGATATGTGTTTTGCTTGGAGCGTCAATTTATTTTGTTAAGATTTTCTTGCTGTTATTTAGAACAATGTTTTGCATCTTTTATTTCAATAAAAGTGGCATTGATAGCCTTTACTATGTCTATTTTAGAAGTCCACATGTTGCTGTTTGAAAAGAGAAAGTTTACCGTTGTTGCAATAATTCCCTAGAAAAGTCAGAATGTGATAAAATGTTGAAACCTTTTGCATATTAAGATCTGATAAATTTACTACAGTGGTATTTTTCTTTCATAATTTTTGGAGCTAGGGAAGTATGGATGTTGCTGCATTCTTTACAGACTGTCCTGTTTAAGCAGATTGCTGTTATGTTTGCATTGTTTGCATATGTTTGCTTCTTTAATGATTCTATTTGAGGATAGGACTATTAAATATGAAGAGGCATTTAGTATGCAATGTTGAATGATAATTTTAGTGATTTGCTACAGTAGAGTATGATAAGGTTTTTGCAATGGTTTATACTAACTTATCTAACGAGTCCTTGTTGAGTTTTGCGTGGATGAAGATTTTGAGATTTAGGGAGACCGTGATATAAGAGGAATTAAGGAGATAAAAAAGCTCAAGCTTGGGGATGCCCAAGGCATCCCAATATAATATTTCAAGAGGTCTCAAGCGTCTAAGCTTGGGGATGCCCCGGTTGGCATCCCACCTTTCTTCTTCAACAACTATCGGTTAGTTTCGGTCGATCCTAAGTTTTTGCTTCTTCACGTGATGTTTGCCATTCTTAGAATGTCATTTTATTTTGTTTTTCTTGCTGTTTGAATAAAATACCAAGATCTGAAATTCTTTAAGGTTAGAGAGTCTTCACATAGTTGCATAATTATTCAACTACTCATTTGTCTTCACTTATATCTTTCGGAGTAGTTTATCATTTGCTCTAGTGCTTCACTTATATCTTTTTAGAGCACAGTGGTGGTTTTATTTTGAAGAAATAGATGAACTCTCGTGCTTCATTTATATTATTTTGAGAGTCTTTAGAACAGCATGGTAATTTTCTTTGGTTATGAATTTAGTCCTAATATGATGGGCATCCAAGAGGGATATAATAAAAACTTTCATATAGAGTGCATTGAATACTATGAGAACTTTGATACTTGATGATTGTTTTGAGATATGAAGATGGTGATATTAGAGTCATGCTAGTTGAGTAGTTGTGAATTTGAGAAATACTTGTGTTGAAGTTTGTGATTACCGTAGCATGCACGTATGGTGAACCGTTATGTGATGAAGTCGGAGCATGATTTATTTATTGATTGCCTTCCTTATGAGTGGCGGTCGGGGACGAGCGATGGTCTTTTTCTACCAATCTATCCCCCTAGGAGCATGCGTGTAGTACTTTGTTTCAATAACTAATAGATTTTTGCAATAAGTATGTGAGTTCTTTATGACTAATGTTGAGTCCATGGATTATACGCACTCTCACCCTTCCACCATTGCTAGCCTCTAGTACCGCACAACTTTCGCCGGTACCATAAAACAGGATCTGACAGCGGGACGTCTTTTATATAGAACCATTCCGAGGGCCAGTCTTCGGACGCCTTCTTTGGGGTTCCGGACAGATATCCGGTCCCGGTGATGCGCCACACTTCAGCTCCGCCCACTTGATACATTGACCCCTTCTTGGAACAGGGCACGAGGAAAAATAGCTCCTTCCACAGTCCAAAATGAGTTTCAACACCCAAGAACAGCTCGCAGAGGGCTACAAAGCCCGCGATATGCAATACTGAGGCAGGCGTGAGATGATGTAGCTAGAGGCCATAGAACTACAACAGCCCCCGAAGAAATGGGTGGATTGGAAATCCGAGCCCCCTTATTAAGTAAGGGACAAGGCACACCTGCTCTCCTTTGGAGGGATTAGGGGCATTCTCTGCTTGCTCTCCGCCATTGTAGACGGCAAGACCGGCTCGAACCTGGACCATATAGGCCAGGGGGAGAAATCCCTTGATCTGGAGCGTCACTAGCTCGCTATGCGGGGTGGAACATCTCTCCCAATATCCAGGCTTAGGGCTGGAAGGGCGAGGGGAGGAGTTGCGATGGCTGGCCATGGTGGAATGGACCTTTCTCGGATGCGCTCTGATGAACACTCACGGAGGGGAGAAGGTGTGGATTGGATCTAAATCATCGTCCCCTTAAATGGGGCAGCTCATTTACGCGGCTAGGGGTGTGAATGTAAAAACACTCAGACTTTTCATATTCGTTTGACACATGGGAAGCGGCCATTATTGGGCGTAGAAGCCAAGGAGCGCAACATCTACAAGAAACCGGACTTTATTCAAATAGGTACACGAAATTTGGAGGAGAACCCGCCTTGCAATGCCGAAGACAATCTGCGCGCCGGACTCATCGTCATTGAAGCCTAGTTCGGGGGCTACTGAGGGAGTCCTGGATTAGGGGGTGTTCGGATAGCCGAACTATACCTTCACCCGGACTCCTGGACTATGAAGATACAAGATTGAAGACTTCGTCCCGTGTCCGGAAGGGACTTTCCTTGGCGTGGAAGGCAAGCTTGGCGATACGGATATGAAGATCTTCTACCATTGTAACCTACTCTATGTAACCCTAACCCTACCCGGTGTCTATATAAACCGGAGGGTTTTAGTCCGTAGGACAACGTACACATCAACAACCATACCATAGGCTAGCTTCTAGGGTTTAGCCTCCTCGATCTCGTCAATATTAATCAACTACCCATATCATCAATATTAATCAAGCAGGACGTAGGGTTTTACCTCCATCGAGAAGGCCCGAACCTGGGTAAAACTTCGTGTCCCTTGTCTCCTGTTACCATCTGGCCTAGACGCACAGTTCGGGACCCCCTACCTGAGATCCGCCGGTTTTGACACCGACAGTAACAAAGTTAAAAAATCTAAGAATTGATGCCGTGAGATTGACATGCTTTTCACCCAATTTCGTATTATAGACATCTGTTCAGTTCCAGACTTAAGTTCATATTGAAGACCCCTATTGCATAAAGAATATTGCTAAAGTCCTCTTAATTACATTACAATACAGTTACAAATATCATATCATTTTTTTCATGCAAAAAATGCAGGTTTAGTTAAGAACTTGAAGCTTTTATAGGACACAAAGATGTCACAGGACAGAAGGCATCTCTATGACAAAGGGAAAAGAGGTATGTATATGTCAATCACATGTATGCACATAAGGTATTCAATAAGATTTCATAACTTACCCTTCATTAATCTTATCAATTGTTGAATATGAGAGGACATCGAGATCACAACCCAACGATTGTCGGGGTGTACCTACCAGACCCGATTTTCTCTCACGGTCAGCTCTACGTTGCATTGTCTAGAGCCACCACGAAGAGGAACATTAATATTCACGCCATCAATACAAAGGCAAGGGTAAAGGCAAGGGTAAGGGCAAGGGCAAGGAACAAAGCAAGATTTCAAAGAAGCGAAAAAGATTTGTACCCTTTTTCGCGACCATGAAGAACATATTCTACAAGGAAGTCCTGAGCACATGAAGTCGCCAGATCAAATTATAACAACTCAAGGTAAAGTATGTTCAATTCTGCATTACAACCACATAACTATTGTAGATCTTAATGCACACTAACCTGAGTTTGTGAGCATAATCAGTCTTCAAAAACCATGAGTATTCCTTTCGCGACATCTCCCTATTCTATACTTGGTCAAATATGAACCTGTTTAAGCTGGAAATAACAAGAGACAGTGTGAAATTGTAAACAGATTAAGGATGAAGATGCTTGGACAGTGACTTGCTACACAAGAACAAAAATACTAAGGTGTCGTTTCTTTCTAAGGCATACGCTTTTTAATATGGTAAAAACCTGAGGCATCTAATATCATAGCACTTAAAAACCCGACTTAAACTTCAGTTCCATAGAATCTCTCGTTGAAAATACATGGATAAGGAATTATGTATCTGATAATTTATGAAGAACCCAAATTCGAGCTGAGTTTGCCATCAGTGAGCTCCTCATATGATCATATCTCTACTATCTCTACTATTAAAGGATGAGTCTTTCAAGACAATAGATACCTCAACATGAACAAAAGGAACATAATATGTTCATCTGCTTTTTTCTGTAGCTTTGTGATGAGATTTAGCACGCATGTGTCCTTAAATTCAGGCCTCAAAATTTGTTCCAAAGTGCCAAGTACAGGATTAGAAACATCAACCCTTAAGTTATTCAGCAAGAGCATTGTGGTGACTGGAGAATGAGTCATATTAGACCCTGAATACAAACATCGCTAACCTGCAAAATGGCAAGCACCTCAGAATGGAAGCTTTGGCCAATACCACAACAGCGCGTTATGTTGAGCTCATTTGCCAAAAGATGCAGACCAAGCTTTGCGTTTGTTTTTTTACAATTGGTACGTTAGTATGAATGTGACCATTGGATAGTGCTGACTTTTATGTCAGGTTACCTTGCATAAATGTTTATGATTCCCCTACTGTGTTTTGCTTTGTTGAAAAGCATTGTGCGTGTGTACAATTAGAATTTGTTCAGGATTGGAAGGTCGACTCTCCAGGAAGAGGAAGCTAAGCCTCCTTGACAAGAGTTTTTTTTTCTTTTTTTGAAGTTTCAAGTCATGCCTTTACAATAGGAACGGCTAAAATCGTTTATAGAAAAATTATTAAGACCCCCTTTTCCTGTTGTACTAAAACGAAGTTTTACTTATTTCTGCCCCTAAAAAACTATTTTTTGGCACGCTAACTCTTTCAGGTGGTTAGACCTTTAAACGAATTTATGGGAAACAGAACTGGCAAAAACTCCGTATCCAGACAACCCAAGCAATGTTTTATCATCATCTCACAAAATAAACAACTTAATCATAATCGTATACCAATTACTACTCATCTAGCTATCCTTCAAACTATGTATATATAAGATAGATTCAATCTGCCTCCATATTTTTGCTTACCTCTAAGATCGAATTTCGCCAGCGGTGCCAATCCAACAGAGCTACCAATGCAGGACGCGGAGGGAGAGAGAAGAGCCGACCATGACAAGGTAAGATCCGTGGGCACCCTGATCCTGACGCATAGGGAGGGGAGCAGAGCTTAGTGGCGAAGAGAAGCCGTCGGCATCGTGCTGCACCACGGAATCCACTCCTCGTCGATCTCCGCCCATCCGGCCGAGCACAGCTTGCGGCAAGGTCTCCAAAATGAGGAACCCGATCTCGCCGGTGGATGCAGATCGAACCCACCTCGCGCTACACGCGCGCGCCAGGCGTCGTGCGTTACCACCCGATGATTCGGACAGGCGTGGCGTCATCGCGGCGGGGGCGCGGGGCAGGGAGCGCCGCGCGGTGGATGTCGCCGCCCAGACTACGCGCGCGTCTGCCTGCCCCCCGGATCTTGCAGGACAGCAAGGAGTGATGGGGGCGCGGTGTGGGAGGCTCGCGACGGCGCAGGTAAGCTGCAGGGATGATTCGGAGGCTCGGGGTGGGAGGTTAGGCCGGGATGGGTGCCATGTGCCATGATGCACCGGCGGCTGCACAGGGAGCAGGGTGTGTCATGGGTGGAATGGGGAAGGGGTGAGCTGCGAGGAGAAAGAGACTGAGAGTGCTGGCTGTAGCGGAATTTTTTTTGCCCCACGGCTCTATAATTTTTTATTTATATTAGTGTATATTACGCGAAATTGCTTTTGGAGGAGCTCCATGGAGACCTGCAAATGCAAAATTCAAAATTCTTGAAAATCATATGTTTACATTCAAACAAATTCTGAAAAAAAACATAGAAATAGATGAAGGCATAGTGCACAAGTGTGTAAATTTTGAGGAAAAAATATGTTGAAACGTGGGTTGTGCAAAAAATATCCATCCGTCCAGAAATACTTGTAATCAAAATGAATAAAAAAGGATGTATCATATTGTACAAATTTGTGGTTTTTTAACACATGATATGATTCATTCTCCCAGATCATGAATTTGTTCTTTTTTGTACAGGCCGCATTTCAACATATTTCATCCTTAAATTTTACACACATACGCCTCACATCATTGTTTACTTGTACAAAAAAATTCAGAACTGAATTTTTTGAATTTTTTTGAAGGCCTCAATGGAGGCCAAGAGCCAAAACGTCATTCTCTATATATTATAGCATAAGAACTGAGGTATTTATATGGTCTGTGGGGGCTACCAAGTATTTTGGGTAGACTAGAGAAAATCTCGTTTTGAATATTCTAGATGTCTGTCTTTTCAACCTTTTTAGTTTGCATGTTGTATATGAATATATGATAGTACTCCCCGCAAAGAAAAAGAATAAATGGTAGTACTATATTTACATCATATTGGTATACATATTTCACTTTTCCAGAACGTGTCCATGATAGATATGGATATTATTGACCATAAAAAAGAACCTACCAACAAGAGTCCGAAGGTGATGTTGTTGGAAGAGATAAAAAACTCAGCAAGTTCTATACAACCTACCAACAAGAGTTCGAAGTGACTGAAGAATCTCAGGAAAATAAACAGGAAATTAAAGAGCCAAAAATTATAAAACTTAAGTCCAGGGCCGCACAGAAGGGTTCTTCTTTGATCAAGCCGTCGGTGCTGAATGGTGCTTTTTCGGTGAAGCCCTGGTTGCCGCGCGGAGCTTGAAAACTTAGTCACATCGTGTGTCTTTTTTAAAAACTATGTGTCAAAGACCAATAAGTGAGAGCTGACGGCAATGTACAAATGGTGGATCTGCAGCTCTCTGTTTCATGGGGTTGGTCCCCTACCAATGTGTCACATCGTGCTCTGCTGTTTACATTTTTCATCATGTTCTCTCCAAATAAAATTTCGGCAAATGAAAAATCTGATCAAAGTCTACAATGCGTTGGCTAGAAAATAAGACCATGTTCATAGGTTTCTAATTGACTTTGACATTGTTCTGTTGTTGAAATGTACTCTATAAAAAGCACTCGTATAAAATGTCCACTGTTGAGTAATCTGTTCACATCATATTTCGTATTCCCATGGTAACGCATGGGCATTCAACTAGTCTGAGGTAGAAGGTATACACAATAGTTTTCTTAAGGTATCTTATGAAGACGCATTTTTACGATTTGGGTTTGAGATTTTCAGGTTGAAGTTTCTTGACATAAGCATCGCATCCCCAAACTTTCAGAAACGACAGCTTAGGTTTCTTTCCAAACCATAATTCATACGGTGTCGTCTCAACGGATTTAGATGGTACCCTATTTAAAGTGAATGCAGCAGTCTCTAAAGCATAACTCCAAAATGATAGCGGTAGATTGGTAAGAGACATCATAGATCCCACCATATCCAATAGAGTGCGATTACGACATTCGGACACACCATTAGGCTGAGGTGTTCCAGGCGGCGTGAGTTGTGAAACAATTGCACATTTCCTTAATTGTGTGCCAAACTCGTGACTCAAGTATTCTCCTCCATGATCTGATCGTAAGAACTTTATTTTCCTGTCACGTTGATTCTCTACCTCACTCTGAAATTTCTTGAACTTTTCAAAGGTCTCAGACTTGTGTTTCATTAAGTAGACATACCCATATCTACTCAAGTCATCAGTGAGGGTGAAAACATAACGATAACCACCGCGAGCCTAAATGCTCATTGGACCGCATACATCAGTATGTATTATTTCCAACAAGTTGGTTGCTCGCTCCATTGTTTCGGAGAATGGAGTCTTGGCCATTTTTTCCATGAGGCATGGTTCGCACGTGTCAAATGATTCATAATCAAGAGACTCCAAAAGTCCATCTACATGGAGTTTCTTCATGCGTTTGACACCAATGTGACCAAGACGGCAGTGCCACATGTATGTGGAACTATCATTATCAACCTTACATCTTTTGGCATTCACACTATGAATATGTGTAACATCACATTCGAGATTCAATAAAAATAAACCATTGACCAGCGGGGCATGACCATAAAACATATCTCTCATATAAATATAACAAGTATTATTCTCGGATTTAAATGAGTAGCCATCTCACATTAAATGAGATCCAGATACAATGTTCATGCTCAAAGCTGGAACTAAATAACAATTATTGAGGTTTAAAACTAATCCCGAAGGTAGATGTAGAGGTAGCATGCTGACAGCGATCATATCGACCTTGGAACCATTCCCGACGCGCATCGTCACCTCGTCCTTCGCCAGTCTCCGCTTATTCCACAGCTCCTGTTTTAAGTTACAAATGTGAGCAACCGCACCAGTATCAAATACCCAGGAGCTAGTACGAGCACTGGTAAAGTACACATCAATAACATGTATATCATATATACCTTTGGCGTTGCCGGCCTTCTTATCCGCTAAGTACTTGGGGCAGTTCCGCTTCCAGTGACCATTTCCCTTACAATAAAAGCACTCAGTCTTAGGCTTGGGTCCATTCTTTGGCTTTTTCCCGGAAACTAACTTATCGGGCACAGCAACTCCCTTGTCGTCTTTCTTGAAGTTCTTCTTACCCTTGCCTTTCCTGAAACTAGTGGTCTTATTCACCATCAACACTTGATGTTCCTTTTTGATCTCCACCTCCACTAATTTCAGCATTGAATATAACTCAGGAATGGACTTCTCCATCCCTTGCATATTGTAGTTCATCACAAAGCTCTTGTAGCTAGGTGGAAGCGACTGGAGGATCCTATCAATGACCGAGTCATCTGGAAGATTAACTCCTAGATGAGACAAGCGGTTGTGCAACCAGACATTTTGAGTATATGCTTGCTGATAGAACTATTTTCCTCCATCTTACAACTGTAGAACTTGTTAGAGACTTCATATCTCTCGACCCGGGCATGAGGTTGGAAAACCATTTTCAGCTCTTGGAACATCTCATATGCTCCGTGTTGCTCAAAACACTTTTGGAGCCCCGGTTCTAAGCTGTAAAGCATGACGCACTGAACCAGGGAGTAATCATCACTACATGACTACCAGGCGTTCATAACGTCTTGAGTTGCTGAGAAAATGGGTGTGTCACCTAGCGGTGCTTCAAGGACATATGCTTTCTTCGAAGCTATGAGGATGATCCTCAAGTTACAGACCCAGTTTGTATAGTTGCTACCATCGTGTAGGAAGGCGTTGAAGTTGAGGGCAAGATTAGCATGGGCCATTGGATCAACAAGATAGATTGTAACGGCAATTTTAGACTAAGTTCATGATAATTAAGTTCATCTAATCAAATTATTTAATGAACTCACACTCAGACAGACATCCCTCTAGTCATCTAAGTGATACATGATCCGAGTCGACTAGGCCGTGTCCGATCATCACGTGAGACGGACTAGTCATCAACGGTGAACATCTCCATGTTGATCGCATCTACTATACGACTCATATCCGACCTTTCGGTCTCTCGTGTTCTGAGGCCATGTATGTACATCTAGGCTCATCAAGTCAACCTAAGTGTTTCGCATGTGTAAATCTGGCTTACACCCATTGTATGCGAACGTTATAATCTATCACACCCGATCATCATGTGGTGCTTCGAAACAACGAACCTTCGCAACGGTGCACAGTTAGGGGGAACACATTTCTTGAAATTTTAGTGAGGGATCATCTTATTTATGCTACCACCGTTCTAAGCAAATAAGATGTAAACATGAAAAACATCCCATGCAAATCATAAAGTGACATGATATGGCCAATATTATCTTGTGCTTTTGATCCCCATCTTCGAGGTGCGACATGATCACCATCGTCACCGACATGACACCATGATCTCTATCATCATGATCTCCATCATCGTATCTTCATGAAGTTGTCTCGCCAACTATTACTTCTACTACTATGTCTAACGTTTAGCAATAAAAGAAAGTAATTACATGGCGTTTTCATTGACACGCAGGTCATACAATAAATTAAGACAACTCCTATAGCTCCCGCCGGTTGTCATACTCATCGATGTGACGCCCTCGATTCAATCGTACACTAATCATACATGCAAATGTGTACGATCAAGATCAAGGACTCACGGGAAGATATCACAACACAACTCTAGACACAAATTAAAATAATACAAGCTTTATATTACAAGCCAGGGGTCTCGAGGGCTCGAATACATAAGCTCGAATACACAAGAGTCAGCGAAAGCAACAATATCTGAGTACAAACATGAGTTAGACAAGTTTGCCTTAAGAAGGCTAGCACAAAAGCAACATCGATCGAAAAGGCAAGGCCTCCTGCCTGGGAGCCTCCTAACTACTCCTAGTCGTCTGCGGCCTCCACGTAGTAGTAAGCATCGACGGTGGCATCTGGCTCCTGGGCTCCGACATCTGGTTGCATCAACCGGAAAGAAGAAGAAACGGGGGGAAAAGGGGAGCAAAGCAACCGTGAGTACTCATCCAAAGTACTCGCAAGCAAGGATCTACACTACATATGCATCGGTTTCAATGAAATGGGCTGTATATGTGGACTGAACTGCAGAATGCCAAAAGAGAAGGGGAAAGCCTAGCCTATCGAAGACTAGCATCTCCAAGCAACACCAAGCATCTTGTAGCATCAGAAGAGGTAAGAGTAGCATAAAGTAAAGTAGTAGTAGTGTTATCAACCTCGGCCAGAGATCCTTTCTCGGCTCCCTGCGAGAAAGCAATCCCAGAGCCATACTATCCAATTGTCATCACAATCCAATTCTCATCACAAGTATCCAGTTCTAGTTGTATAGATTGGGATACAACTCCAAGTGTCCGTTACCGTAGGACATGCTATCGATAGATGTTTTCTTCCCTGCAGGGGTGCACCAACTTACCCACCACGCTCGATTAACTCCGGCCGGACACACTTTCCTGCGTCATGACCGGCCTCGGCCAAACAATACGCCGCAACCCGACCTAGGCTTAATAGAGGTCAGCACGCCGGACTAAACCTATGCCTCCAGGGGTCATGGGTCATCTCCCCGGGAACTCCTGCATGTTGCGTACGCGGCCGGTGAGCAGACCTAGCTACCTCCTTCAAAAAGGCAGGTGCTTACCAGTCCAACCCAGCGCGCGCCGCTTAGTCGCTGACGTCTAATAAGCTTCGGCTGATGCATACGACGCAGAACGCCCATACAATGCCCACGTGATGGTTAGTGCTATCAAGCCAGAGGCCCTCGGATCAAATATCCAAATCGTAGTGGATTAGGAGCACGCGATAACAAGTAGACTCACGAAAGATGTGACCTCGTTGCCCCGTCTCGAGGACTTGCGGCAAGGGCTAGGAATGCCCGGCCATGCCTCGTAATTATCTCGCGGGTACCCTCCAGGTCAACCCGTCTCCACATCACTCGCGGGTACCCCTCAGGGTCGACCCGCCCTTCCAAGTAACAGTTGTAAAGTCCAAGTATCCGTGTGTCCAAACATCAAGGGGAAAACCCAAGGAATCACCCCTAGTGAATTCCACTCGATGTAATCATCAAGGTGAATGTAAGAGGAACCACCCCCGAGGTTCACACTTGAGGGTTGCACGACAAAGTCGTATCGGAAGTGGTTAAGGCGGAATCACCCCCGATGACCATGACCGAATAGCTACGCTACAGGGTTAACAATAGAAGTGCTGTAGAGGTCTCATCCTCGGTACTCGATAGTAACCCAATAGTGTCGAGCAACTAAGGGGAAAGTGATGTGCGGTGCCAGAGCCTGGTCTTCGATCCCGTTGATCGGGTCTTTGATGATGAAGCAGGGGCAACCAGGACAAGGTGGGGGTCACTGATGGATCACTAACCAACCTATACTAAGCAGTTTAGGATAAGCAGGTAAGGTACAATGGGCAAGTTACAAAAGCAGGCTATGCATCAGAATAGGAGCAAACAATAACAGTAGCAAAATCTAATGCAAGCATGAGAGAATGGAATGGGCGATGTCGGGATGATCAAAGGGGGGCTTGCCTGGTAGCTCCGCTGAAAGGGAAGAAGGGGTCTTCGTCGACGTAGTCGATCACAGGGGCATCAGCAGCGGTCTCGGGGTCTATCAGAGAAGGAGAGCGGGAAGAATCGGTAAATATAAGGCACATAGATGCATGACATGACAATAAGCAGCACTAGGCGTGTTCTAACATAGTGCTACACGATACCGACGAAGGGGGATAACATCCGGGAAAGTTTTCCCGAAGTTTGGCATTTTCGGACCGATGAAACAGAGGGGAAAGGTTGCATGTTCGCTATGCTAGGGACATGTGGCAGACAAACGGACCGCCTATTCGGATTCGTCTCGTCGTTCTGAGCAACTTTCATGTATAAAACTTTTTCTTCCGAGTTACGAATTATTTTCTAAGGTTTTTCAAAGATTTAAATAATATTCTGAAAAACCCCTGAAATTTTGCTAAGTCTGAGAATTCGCCAGTTTTTAACATCACTTAGCTGTTTTCAAAAGGCTACAACTATGGATCTGTACCTCCTATGAATTTGTGCCTTATATCAATTTTGAGCATTTTCTGTGATCTACATGTTAGTACCAACTACATCCATATTAGAGTTCATTTGCTTGATCATCAAGAGCTCTAAAGTAGCTTTGAAAATAAAGCTGTTTTCAGTTTTTCTGTTAACAGAACGTTGAGCTTTGTGATTTTCGTAGGAATTAATCCACGCATCGAAAGGATTTGGTCCAGTGGGATAAAATGAAGTTTGTCAAGTATATTTTGTACTCATATTATTTTACCCATGTTAACCGTTGATTAGACGTTGTTTAGAAGCTATACAGAGGGCCAGACAATGTCAAATTAGAAAAGCTAGCACTAGCTACAGTAACTGAATGTTACAGTAGCAGTGTAGCATAGCAGCAGACAGCTACGGGAGCAAGAAAGCAGTAGTAGAGCAGCGGTGCGGCGAGGCTGGAGGTGGGCGTGGCCGGGCAGAGCGGGCTCGACCACCCACTCAACGCACACACACTGCATGCACGCACACACACGGGCGCGCCGGCAGTCATGGCATTACCCAGGGGGCGCAGCGCGCGAGCGGCAGAGGCGACGCGCGGGCAGAGCAGCTAGCAACGGCAATAACTCAAGTCAGGGGGGCGCGGCGAGCATTTGCGGGCGCGATGCGGGCGTGCACACACAACAGCACAAGCAGCATGTAGCAGCAGCCCACAAGGCAGGGAGGGCGGCCCCCGAGCACGCGCGCGCGAGGGCACGGCCCTGGGCGGACAGAGGCGGTCAGGGTGAGGACGGGGCAGACGGGACTCGGTGTGCGGACGCGGTGGGCGCGTCCGAAGCGCGGACAGTCAAGGCGACCACGAGCTCAGCCGAGGTTCGTGCGGCGCGGGTAGCAGGCGATGGCGGTTGCGAGTGTGAGCTCGACACGAGCTCGGGCGCGGTGCGACGGTCGACAGCTAAGGCAGAAAAAGGCTAGGGGCATGAGGATCGAATCAAACAGGACGAGGAGGAGCATGTGCTCATTGTAGTTTGGTAGGGGAGGGCAGCATGCTCGGGAAGGATCGACGGTGCCGGAGTTCGCCAGGAAGAAGTCACGGTCGAGGACGAAGAAGGGCTCGATTCCTTCGCTGTAGATCGCCCCGGCTTCAACCAATGGTCGAGGAAGAAGAAGCGGTGGCCGGCACACCTCACAGACAAGGCTCCCGAGCGCGAGGGCGCCGGTGGCCGCGGAATCGAGCGACGCACGGTGTCGGCTGCATTTGGGGGAGAGAGGGGAGCGAGAGGAGTGGAGCGATCGAGTGGGGGGCGGCTAGGGTTCGTCAAGGGAGGGAGGAGGGCGTCGGGGCCACCTTATACACGACGGGGAACCGCAGGATGGCCGCCACGCACTCACAGCCGCAGCCATGGTGGTCGGATGCACGCCACCACCTCTCGTGAATAGGAAGGAGCAGGATGGTGGGGTAGGTGGGCCGGCCTAGTGGCCAAGTGGGCTGTGAAGCCTGGGGGAGGCCTTTTCTCCTTTTTCTCTTGTTTTCCTTTTAAACTTTTCTATTTTAGTTTTTAGCTCCACTTTTGCATTTGGTTGACCCACCAAACAAACTTTTGTAAAATGTGAAACATGTCATATAAATACTAGACAATATTCTTAAAAGGCACAAAAAAGTTTGGGCTCAAAAGGAGTTGCCTAACCATTTTTAGAAATTGGAAAGGCCAATTTAATTGTTGCTAGACCACCAAATTAAATTTCACGGGCATTTCGGGAATTCAAATGAGGCTGGTTCCAACATGACAATGATTAGGGGAATTTATAGAATTATTCAAACATGTTAGTTTCACCATTCGAGAAATCTGAATTTTGACTTTAATTTGAAATTGAAATTTTAACCGGTTTGGAACAACGTTGGATTTAGCTACAGAAAAAAATGATGAGATGGCACCATTAACTTAGGATTACTGTAGCTTAATTTTCCGGGCGTCACAATTCTCCTCCACTACATGAAATCTCGTCCCGAGATTGAAGGAGTGAAATAAGAGGGAAGCTATAAGAACAGATGTCTGAAAGGATCGACATCCGATAGTTATCTCAAGGAAGGAGATTTTAGAAGCACCAAGAAATGTATCGTGAGTGCTATAAGGAGGTCCAACAAGTTTTGACCAGGTAGGCAGATGCCTAAAACAAGTGATGATGGGGTTTAGGGCAATGAAGAATAATGTTGCCTCTGATACCAGAATGAAACATGGGGAGGAAGTTGGCTTGTGAATTACATACGAAGCCAAGTGCAAAGAATGTTTCAAAATCAATATTGTACATGAGAGTAAGGTTTCGATCCTATGGAACTGTGGGTTATGGGCCCACCATGTGGGTTAAAAGTAGAAAGGGGGCCGATAGCAAGGCATGTCAGATGATAGACTGTTAGTTTTGTTGCCAACAATGTTGGTACCAAGGGCGAGGGACAAAGAGAACTATTTTCCTGCTCGTTGAATGAGGCGGACCAATAGGCAAGGTTCACGTCCATCGGTGGTTACCGGAATGTCATCAACAATAGTAATAGGTTCTTACTAACAGAGTTGTACACCGAGGTGTTTACATAAACAGGGAAATATTACTGATTATATTATATGGATCACAAGAAAGGTTGAACGAAACAATTGAAAGGAAAATGTGATTATTAATTTAATCAGATCAATGGAAAGGAAAAATGTGTTTAAACACAAATATCAAGAGTATATCCCTCCCAATGACAAGCAGAGGATGACATCCATGACATGATAGTAAGGGGAGAGGAAAATTCATGACGTTACCCATACAACAGTGTTTGGATAATTGATCAAGAAACAGTTAGCATTGCGCTCCCAATGTTCTTGTTAATGATCGGAGTACCACCGACATGCATTCGGATAGCATTGACATGTTCATCAAGGAAAGGTCAGACTTTTGGATTCACAATGGATCCCGCAGGAACTGCTGGAATAGTTCGTACAATTTCATCATGGAAAAGATGAGGATGTGGCCGATGGGTTCAGCAACAATCCATCGACATGTCAAAAGGACGTACTGCCAAAATGATACGAACAAGTTTGTGTTGGGGGGAAGGCAAGAATGTTGTCGATGATAACCCAAGTCATCGAGGGGGCAAGGATGGTATTTATCATCATGAATTCGATTGATATCCTGGAAGAGCATCAGAACACTAATGATGATCATGACACATTTGTCGAGAGATTTCATGGAGATGTAATCGATCGACGATGACATCAAGTCAAAGGAATGATGAAGCGAAATGTTATTGGAACCACGAGTACGACACAAACTTGAAACCAAGCTTGTTGTTCAAGGTGAAATGATATGACGAGGAAGATCGTCGTAAGCTTAGCTCATCGTCGAAAATTGTGCTCCAGGAAGAAGAACCAGGTAACACAGTTAAAATTTGGCACGATAATGTTATAGCCGATCAAGCTAGGAATGACTTGAAGGATTATTAAACTCGTAAGCAACGAAAATTACTTAGAGTTAGTGAATAAGAGTGGGGAATCGATTCACTTATCGGTGTTCTCGAGTAACTAATAACTCAGAACCCGAGGGAAATCTGAAATCGGTGAGAAGCAATACTAGATGAAGACTCATAAGAAGCAACACAGTTCTTTGATATTCTCGAGATACCGGGGAGTAATATTGAAGGAAGATCGAAATAGAGGTTGCAAGGGTGTATTAATCTGCAGAAGACAAGTTCTTTAACTTGTCTGAGAAATGGGATCAAAGGGGAACAATCATGGTCAGAACCACGATTGCAAAGGATCAAATCCTAGATATAATATGATCTTATACCAAGGGGTAATTAATTTTAAGAGAAGCTTCCATGATAAGATCTACATCGTGTCCATGGGCATGAACACAAAGTTCAAGGTCGACTCCCACTTCTTCAATGCATATCATTTCATTTACCTCTCGCTTTCGATGAAGTTGTAGTGTTGAAATGTTATCTGGCAAAACACCAGAAGAGTATGACTCGTGAAATCCTTTGGGTTCACAAAGATTAGGGAAGGCATAGGTTCAACCCAGTGGGGCATCTTAGGAACATATACCACAAACCTTAAGAGTAAGAAAACACAATCTCAAAAGCAGAGCATGGCTGACAAAACAGGGGATACATTTTACCAAAGGCGGTATGTATCAGGGGAAGAACTCACAAGGATTTTAAATATGTGGAGCTGTTGGATAATAGTCCACAAAATGATCTAGCTGACCATAAAGAATTTGACGTGGGTATCAATGTTCAACCAGAAGAAGTAATGCAAGGGCATCGGAATATAGAAGTTTCTGGATAATTTCAAAGCTTAAATACAAAGGAATTAAGATTTCCAAATCGGGGGTTCATAAGCAAACACTCTGATTAAGGATGGATAAGTTGAAGAGACTTAGGGGTACAATCGATGCAATTTGATTGGTCGAGAACCAGCTCCTGTACGGAGTGACGTTTGAGCAAAAAGGACGAATTTCATAAGGATCAACTGATGATTGTGTGCATTCACACACATGTTGAATCAATAGTATCAGAAAGTCAACCACAACGGATTTCAAATGGATATTGCTAGACATATGGAATTAACCATAATGAAAGCATGTAGTGAAGAACAAGAGCAATAAGCTACTGAGGATTTCGGGGGATCGAATAGTATTTTGAAGAATTTTGTGAAACACATGAACAACCGGGGATGAGAGGATACTCCGTGAGTGCAAGGAATTACCTATAGGGGTATTCATGTGGCAAGGAACTGCAAGGCGATAGACACAAAGTATTCTCGGTACAATAGGGAGGATTTTGGGGTATCTTGTAATAACAAGATAAACAGGGGAATGATTTTATGAATGACAAGTGTACTTGGTCATCCATAGGGGTTTATCGATGGAAGGGAATTGCAAAAGCGATGGGCACAAGGGTCTCAGAAAAACATGGAAAGTATCTTTAGAATCTTCTGGTGCACCAAGCAATCATCTGGAGTGAGGGGCTCTCCGGGAGAAAGTATTTACGATAACCTAGAGTTAGAGTTAACAAAATGTTTAACCCAAATAGACGAAAGATCAAAGTCCGAGAGTATAGACGAGGAATAAAAGATCCTAATACCACCCAATGGCGACGTGAGCCCATAAGACACACAGCCATGTTAGTAAAAGTTTTTCAGTGACTAGACTTAACTTCGACCAAGGAGCTGGAAAGGCGGCTACCTACAGGCAGTTGGCTCTGATAACAACTTGTGACGCCCTTGATTCAATCGTACACTAATCATACATGCAAATGTGTACAATCAAGATCAAAGACTCACTGGAAGATATCACAACACAACTCTAGACATAAATTAATATAATACAAGCATTGTATTACAAGCCAGGCGCCTCGAGGGCTCGAATACATAAGCTCGAATACACAAGAGTCAGCGGAAGCAAGAGTCAGCGAAAGCAACAATATCTGAGTACAAACATGAGTTAGACAAGTTTGCCTTAAGAAGGCTAGCACAAAAGCAACATCAATCGAAAAGGCAAGGCCTCCTGCCTGGGAGCCTCCTAACTACTCCTAGCCGTCTGCGGCCTCCACGTAGTAGTAAGCATCGACGGTGGCATCTAGCTCCTGGGCTCCGACATCTGGTTGCATCAACCGGAAAGAAGAAGAAAGGGGGGAAAAGGGTAGCAAAGCAACCGTGAGTACTTATCGAAAGTACTCGCAAGCAAGGATCTACACTACATATGCATCGGTATCAATGAAATGGGCTGTATATGTGGACTGAACTGCAGAATGCCAAAAGAGAAGGGGAAAGCCTAGCCTATCGAAGGCTAGCATCTCCAAGCAGCTCCAAGCATCTTGCAGCATCAGAAGAGGTAAGAGTAGCATAAAGTAAAGTAGTAGTAGTGTTATCAACCTCGGCCAGAGATCCTTTCTCGGCTCCCTGCGAGAAAGCAATCCCAGAGCCATACTATCCAACTGTCATCACAATCCAATTCTCATCACAAGTATCCAGTTCTAGTTGTATAGATCGGGATACAACTCCAAGTGTCCGTTACCGTAGGACAGGCTATCGATAGATGTTTTCTTCCCTGCAGGGGTGCACCAACTTACCCACCATGCTCGATTAACTCTGGCCGAACACACTTTCCTGGGTCATGCCCGACCTCGGCCAAACAATGCGCCGCAACCCAACCTAGGCTTAATAGAGAAGTCAGCACGCCGGACTAAACCTATGCCCCCAGGGGTCATGGGTCATCTCCCCGGGAACTCTTGCACGTTGCGTACGCGGCCGGTGAGAAGACCTAGCTACCTCCTTCAAAAAGGCAGGTGCTTACTAGTCCAACCCAGCGCGCGCCGCTCAGTCGCTGACGTCTAATAAGCTTCGGCTGATGCATACGATGCAGAACACCCATAGAATGCCCACGTGATGGTTAGTGCCATCAGGCCAAAGGCCCCTCGGATCAAATATCCAAATCGTAGTGGATTAGGAGCACGCAGTAACAACCAGAGACTCACGAAAGATGTGACCCCGTTGCCCCGTCTCGAGGACTTGCGGCAAGGGCTAGGAATGCCCGGCCACGCCTCGTAATTATCTCGCGGGCACCCTCCAGGTCAACCCGTCTCCACATCACTCGCGGGTACCCCTCAGGGTCGACCCGCCCTTCCAAGTAACAGTTGTAAAGTCCAAGTATCCGTGTGTCCAAACATCAAGGGGAAAACCCGAGGAATCACCCCTAGTGAATTCCACTCGATGTAATCATCAAGGTGAACGTAAGAGGAACCACCCCCGAGGTTCACACTTGAGGGGTTGCACGACAGAGTCGTATCGGAAGTGGTTAAGGCGGAATCACCCCCGATGACCACGACCGAATAGCTACGCTACAGGGTTAACATCAGAAGTGTTGCAGAGGTCTCCTCCTCGGCACTCGATAGTAACCTAGTTGTGTCGAGCAACTAAGGGGAAAGTGATGTGCGGTGCCGGGGCCTGGTCTTCGATCCCGTTGATCGGGTCTTTGATGATGAAGCAGGGGCAACCGGGACAAGGTGGGGTCACTGATGGATCACTAACCAACCTATACTAAGCATTTTAGGATAAGCAGGTAAGGTACAATGAGAAAACAATAACAGTAGCAAAATCTAATGCAAGCATGAGAGAATGGAATGGGCGATATCGGGATGATCAAAGGGGGGGCTTCCCTGGAAGCTCCGCTGAAAGGGAAGAAGGGGTCGTCGTCGACATAGTCGATCACAGGGGCATCAGCAGCGGTCTCGGGGTCTATCGGAGAAGGAGAGGGGGGAAGAAACAGTAAATATAAGGCACATAGATGCATGACATGACAATAAGCAGCACTAGGCGTGTTCTAACATAGTGCTACACGATACCGACGAAGGGGGATAACATCCGGGAAAGTTTTCCCGAAGTTTGGCATTTTCGAACCGATCAAACAGAGGGGAAAGGTTGCATGTTCTTTATGCTAGGGACATGTGGCAGACAAACGGACCACGTATTTGGATTCGTCTCGTCGTTCTGAGCAACTTTCATATATAAAACTTTTTCATCTGAGTTATGGATTATTTTTTAAGATTTTTCAAAGATTTAAATAATATTCTGAAAAACCCCTGAAATTCTGCTAAGTCTGAGAATTCGCCAGTTTTTAACATCACTTAGCTGTTTTCAAAAGGCTACAACTATGAATCTGTACCTCCTATGATTTTGTGCCTTATATCAATTTTGAGCATTTTTCTGTGATCTACATGGTAGTACCAACAACATCCATATTAGAGTTCATTTGCTTGATCATCAACAGCTCTAAAGTAGCTATGAAAATAAAACAGTTTTTAGTTTTTCAGTTAACAGAACGTTGAAGTTTGTGATTTTCGTAGGAATTAATCCACGCATCGAAAGGATTTGGTCCAGTGGAATAAAATGAAGTTTGTCAAGTATATTTTCTGCTCATATTAATTTTACCCATGTTAACCGCTGATTAGACGTTTTTTAGAGGTTGTACAGAGGGCCAGACAATGTCAAATTAGAAAAGCTAGCACTAGCTACAGTAACTGAATGTTACTGTAGCAGTGTAGCATAGCAGCAGGCAGCTGCGGGAGCAGGAAAGCAACAGTAGTGCAGCGGTGCGGCAAGGCTGGAGGTGGGCGTGGACGGGCAGAGCGGGCTCGACCACCCACTCAACGCACACACACTGCACGCACTCACACACACGGGCACACCAGCGGTCACGACATTAGCCAGGGGGCGCAGCGCGCGAGCGGCAGAGGCGACGCACGGGTAGAGCAGCTAGCTGTGGTAATAACTTAAGTCAGGGGCGTGGCAAGCAGTTGCGGGCACGATGCGGGCGTGCACACGCAGCAGCACAAGCAGCAGGTAGCAGCAGCCCATGAGGCAGGGAGGGCGGCCCCCGAGCACGCGCGCGCGCGAGGGCGCGGCCCTGGGCGGACAGAGGCGGTCAGGGTGAGGATGGGGCGGACGGGACTCGGTGTGCGGGCACGGTGAGTGCGTCCGAAGCGCGGACGGTCAGGGCGACCGCGAGCTCAGCCGAGGTTTGTGCGGCGCCGGTAGCAGGCGATGGCGGTTGCGAGCGTGAGCTCGACACGAGCTCGGGCACGGTGCGACGGTCGACGGCTAAGGCAGAAAATGGCTAGGGGCACAAGGATCGAAGCAAACAGGACGAGGGTGAGCGTGTGCTCACTGTGGTTCGGTAGGGGAGGGCAGCAGGCTCGGGGAGGATCGACGGCGCCGGAGTTCGCCGGGAAGAAGCCGGTCGAGGACGAAGAAGGGCTCGATTCCTTCACTGTAGATCGCCCCGGCTTCAACCAATGGTCGAGGAAGAAGAAGCGGTGGCCGGCGCACCTCGCAGACAAGGCTCCCGAGCGCGGGGGCGCCGGTGGCCGCGGAATCGAGCGACGCACGGTGTCGGCTGCATTCGGGAGAGAGAGGTGAGCGAGAGGAGTGGATCGATCGAGTGGGGGGAAACGGCTAGGGTTCGTCAAGGGAGGGAGGAGGGCGTCGGGGCCACCTTATACACGACGGGGAACCGCGGGATGGCCGCCACGCACTCACAGTCACGGCCATGGTGGTCGGATGCGTGCCACCACCTCTCGTAAACAGGAAGGAGCAGGAGGGTGGGGTAGGTGGGCCGGCCTATTGGTCAAGTGGGCTGCGAAGCCTGGGGGGAGGCCTTTTCTCCTTTTTCTCTTGTTTTCCTTTTAAACTTTTCTGTTTTAGTTTTTAGCTCCACTTTTGCATTTGGTTGACCCACCAAACAAACTTTTGTAAAATGTGAAACATGTCATATAAATACTAGACAATATTCTTAAGGCACGAAAAAGTTTGGGCTCAAAAGGAGTTGCCTAACCATTTTTAGAAATTGGAAAGGCCAATTTAATTGTTGCTAGACCACCAAATTAAATTTCACGGGCATTTTGGGAATTCAAGTGAGGCTGGATCCAACATGACAATGATTAGGGGAATTTCTAGAATTATTCAAACATGTTAGTTTCACCGTTCGAGAAATCTGAATTTTCACTTTAATTTGAAATTGAAATTTTAACCGGTTTGGAGCAACGTGGTATTTAGCAACAGGAAAAAAATGATGACATGGCACCATTAACTTTGGATTACTGTAGCTTAATTTTCCGGGCATCACAATCGACATGCAAGTCGTGATTTCTATTACAAGAACATGATCAATCTCATACATCACATATATAATTCATCACATCCTTTTGGTCATATCACATCACATAGCATACCCTGCAAAAACTAGTTAGACGTCCTCTAATTGTTGTTGCATGTTTTACGTGGCTGATATGGGTTTCTAGCAAGAACGTTTCTTACCTACGCAAAAGCCACAATGGTGATATGCCAATTTATATTTACCCTTCATAAGGACGCTCTTCATCGAATTCGATCCGACTAAAGTAGGAGAGACAGACACCCGCTAGCCACCTTATGCAACAAGTGCATGTCAATCGATGGAACCCGTCTCACGTAAGCGTACGTGTAAGGTCGGTCAGGGCCACTTCATCCCACAATGCCGCTGAATCAAGATAAGACTAGTAACAGTAAGAAAATTGAACAAATCATCACCCACAACTAATTGTGTTCTACTCGTGCATAGAATCAACGCATAGACCTAGCTCATGATGCCACTGTTGGGGAACTAGTAATAATTAAAAAAATCGTACGTGTCACCAAGATCAATCTAGGAGATACTAGCAACGAGAGAGAGGGGGTGCATTTTCATACCCTTGAAGATCGCTAAGCGGAAGCATTAAAAGAACCCGGTTGATGGAGTCGTACTTGCGGTGATTCAAATCGCGGAAGATCCGATCCAAGCGCCGAACGGACAGTGCCTCTGCGTTCAACACACGTACAGCCCGGGGGCATCCCCTCCTTCTTGATCCATCAAGGGGGAAGGAGAAGTTGAGGGAGAGCTCCGGCAACATGACGGCGTGGTGGTGGAGCTTGCGATTCTCCGGCATGGCTTCCCCAAGCACTAAGGAGGAGGAGGAGGAGGTGTTGGACGGTGGAGGATGCGCCAGGGGAAGGGGTGCGGCTGCCTTCCCACCCCCACCTATTTATAGGGTGAAGGGGAGAGGGGGTCGGCCCCCCTAGATGCATCTAGAGGGGGGGTGGAGGCCAGGAGGGGGAGAATTGTCCCCAAGCATGTGGAAGGCGGCGCCTTCCCCTAGGGTTTCCAACCCTAGGCGCCTTGGGCCCTTGGGGGCGCACCAGCCTACTAGGGGGCTGGTTCCTGAAGGAAATATGCCCTAGAGGCAATAATAAAGTTATTATTTATTTCCTTATATCATGATAAATGTTTATTATTCATGCTAGAATTGTATTAACCGGAAACATAATACATGTGTGAATACATAGACAAACAGAGTGTCACTAGTATGCCTCTACTTGACTAGCTCGTTAATCAAAGATGGTTATGTTTCCTAACCATGAACAAAGAGTTGTTATTTGATTAACGAGGTCACATCATTAGTTGAATGATCTGATTGACATGACCCATTCCATTAGCTTAGCACCCGATCGTTTAGTATGTTGCTATTGCTTTCTTCATGACTTATACATGTTCCTATAACTATGAGATTATGCAACTCCCGTTTACCGGAGGAACACTTTGGGTACTGCCAAATGTCACAACGTAACTGGGTGATTATAAAGGAGTATTACAGGTGTTTCCAATGGTAGATGTTGGGTTGGCGTATTTCGAGATTAGGGTTTGTCACTCCGATTGTCGGAGAGGTATCTCTGGGCCCTCTCGGTAATACACATCACATAAGCCTTGCAAGCATAATAACTAAGATGTTAGTTATAAGATGATGTATTACGGAACGAGTAAAGAGACTTGCCAGTAACGAGATTGAACTAGGTATTGGATACCGACGATCGAATCTCGGGCAAGTAACATACCGATGACAAAGGGAACAACGTATGTTGTTATGCGGTCTGACCGATAAAGATCTTCGTAGAATATGTAGGAGCCAATATGGGCATCCAGGTCCCGCTATTGGTTATTGACCGGAGACGTGTCTCGGTCATGTCTACATTATTCTCGAACCGTAGGGTCCGCACGCTTAACGTTACGATGACAGTTATTATGAGTTTATGCATTTTGATGTACCGAAGGTTGTTCGGAGTCCCGGATGTGATCACGGACATGACGAGGAGTCTCGAAATGGTCGAGACATAAAGATTGATATATTGGAAGGCTATGTTTGGACATCGGAAGTGTTCCGGGTGAAATCGGGATTTTACCGGAATACCGGGAGGGTTACCGGAACCCCCCGGGAGGCAAATGGGCCTATTGGGCCTTAGTGGAAAAGTGAAAGGGGCAGCCCACAAGGGCTGCGCGCCTCCCCCCCTTCCCTAGTCCTATTAGGACTAGGAGAAGGGGCCGGCCCCCTCTTTCTCTCTTCCCTTTGGAAGATTCCTATTAGGAATAGGATTGGAGGAGGGGAGTCCTACTCCCGGTAGGAGTAGGACTCCTCCTGCGCCCCTCTCCCTAGCCGGCCGAACCCCTCCCCCTGCTCCTTTATATACAGGGGCAGGAGGCACCCCATAGACACACAAGTTGATCATTGTTGATCGTTCCTTAGCCGTGTGCGGTGCCCCCTGCCACCAAATTCCACCTCGGTCATATCGTTGTAGAGCTTAGGCGAAGCCCTGCGTCGGTAGTACATCAAGATCGTCACCACACCGTCGTGCTGACGGAACTCCTCCCCGAAGCTTTGCTGGATCGGAGCCCGGGGATCGTCATCGAGCTGAACGTGTGCTAAGAACTCGGAGGTGCCGGAGTAACGGTGCTTGGATCGGTCGGATCGGGAAGAAGACGTACGACTACTTCCTCTACGTTGTGTGATCGCTTCCGCAGTCGGTCTGCGTTGGTACGTAGACAATACTCTCCCCCTCGTTGCTATGCATCACCATGATCTTGCGTGTGCGTAGGAAAATTTTCGAAATTACTACGTTCCCCAATAGTTCCCTCCCATATTCAGCCCACTAAGTCCTCCGGGGCAGGTGGCCCCACCCGGTGGACCCCCGGACACCTTTCGGTGGTGCCGGTACAATACTGATAACCCCCGAAACCATTCCAGCTACTGAAACTAGACTTCCCACATATAAATCTTCACCTCCGGACCATTCCGGAACTCCTCGTGACGTCCGGGATCTCATCCGAGACGGCTAACAACCTTCGGTAACCACATACAATTTCCCATAACAACTCTAGCGTCACCGAACCTTAAGTGTGTAGACCCTACGGGTTCGGGAACCATGCAGACATGACCGAGGCATCTTTCCGGCCAATAACCAACAGCGGGATCTGGATACCCATGTTGGCTCCCACATGTTCCACAATGATCTCATTGAATGAACCTTGATGTCGAGGATTCAATCAATCCCGTATACAATTCCCTTTGTCCATCAGTATGTTACTTGCCCAAGATTCGATCGTCGGTATCCCCATACCTCGTTCAATCTTGTTACCGGCAAGTCTCTTTACTCGTTCCGTAATGCATGATCCCGTTGCTAACTCCTTATTCACATTGAGCTCATTATGATGATGCATTACCGAGTGGGCCCAGAGATACCTCTCTGTCATACGGAGTGACAAATCCTAGTCTCGATTCGTGCCAACCCAATAGATACTTTCGGAGATATCTGTAGTGCACCTTTATAGCCACTCAATTACGTTGTGACGTTTGATACACCCAAAGCATTCCTACAGTATCTGGTAGTTGCACAATCTCATGGTCTAAGGAAATGATACTTGACATTAGAAAAGCTCTAGCAAACAAACTATACGATCTTGTGCTATGCTTAGGATTGGGTCTTTTCCATCACATCATTCTCCTAATGATGTGATCCCGTTATCAACGACATCCAATGTCCATGGTTAGGAAATCACAATCATATATTGATTAACGAGCTAGTCAACTAGAGGCTTACTAGGGACATGCTGTGGTCTATGTATTCACACATGTATTACGGTGTCACATCCCTAGTTCTGGTATGCACTAGGCTAGCCCTTCATGTGAGCATCATGTTTAAATTCAAATGAAATTTGAATTGAGGAATTTTCAAAAGCCTCAGAAGACCTCTAAAAATAACCAACATTTAAATCTCATCAAATGAGTCCAAGAAAATGTTCCTGTTAATCTCTGGAAATATTGGGAAGGGATAAAATTCAAACCAATATTTCTAGAATCTCAGAAACAATTATTTTGGGCCTTTGAGTTAATCCAATAAATATTTGAATTGGATCTATATTTGTTATATAATAAATATATGTGCAATAATTCTGGAAATTGTTGTGTAGCTTTGGATAAGTCCATTTAGTTCACACAATTATTTTCATGAATTTTGAAAATGGTTTGGTCTTTGAACTAAATCAAAACATAAAGCAGAAAAATAGAAAAACAGAATAAATTAGAAAGGACAGAGAGAGAGAGAGAAGCCCAGCCACTTACCTGGAGCTGGCCCAGTTGGCCCAGCCCACCAACCCCCTGCCAGTCGTCTCCTATCTTCTGCCAGGAGGACGACGCCATGTCAACGCGCGCGCAACCGAGCTCCACCTCCTGCTTCCACCTCCTGCTCCCCCTTCGCCCTGTCCTCGCGACACCATGGAGACGCCCAGAGACCCCTGTCCTCTCTCTCTCTCTCTCTCTCTCTCTCGCCCGCAACCTCTCCCCTCCCCTCTGCTCTCTCCCATGGCCGACCGAACGAGCCGGAGCGCACCGACACCGTTTGCCGTGGCCACAGCCACTCCCTCGCTCCCTCGCCACGTCCCCGAGCTCTGCCACGACCCCGTGGAGCAACACACCCGACGCACGCGACCAGAAGAGGCCCCAGTCGACCGGAGCGTCGTCGTCTTCACCTCCGGTGCCCGGAGATCGACTCTGTGACGCCCGGATAATTAAGATACAGTAATCCCACGTTAATAATGCCACGTCACCACGATTACTGTTGTTAATCTCGCGTTAGTTCAAAACCGATTCAAATTCAAATTCTAATTTGAGTCAAACAATAAAAGTTTCCAAACATTAAAACTAAAATGCTCTAAACGTGTCGAATAATTCATGAGTAATAATGGTGTAGAAACCACATACATGAAACATGTTTAAATGCTCAAAAGTAATTAACACGGTGGATAAAACAATTAAATAAATGACTTTTGTATTTTATAAAATCCTAAACTATTTTATTTGGAGCTCAAGCTTTTTATGGCAGAGGCTTAATTTAAAACACCAATTTAGGCGCTAATTATTTATCTTAATAGAGTTTCAATAAATTGGAAGTTAAAAGGAAACAGAAAAGAAAATAAATAATAAGATAAAAATAAAACAAAACAAACAAAAGGCAACCCCCCCCCCCCTGCGCCACTGGGCCTTGGCCCACCAAGCCAACCCCAGGCCGGCCCACCCCGTCGCCTTAACCCCGGCCCCCCCCGAAACCCTAGCGCCCCACTCCCCCACTTCCCCTCCCACGCTTCGCCTCCTCCTCCCCCCGATCAAGATTTGGATCGGGTCACGACCTGGACGCCGCCCCAGACCGCCGTCGCCGCTCGTCACTCGCCAGGACTCCTCCCCCGACGCCAACACCGCTCGATGTTGCCCTCCCCACCGGACCTCCTCGTCTCCTCCCCGAACGGCTTCACCAAGCCACGCCGACCCTCTCCCCGTCAACGCCCGTGAGGCCTCCCCTCGTTCCCCGTCTCCCCCTTTTTTCTCTGGCGCCGCGGCCACCGCGCCCCCGACCGGGTCTGGCCACGCCCGCGGTCACCACGCCCCTCCCGTCGTCCCCGCGCTCAGGTCGCACCCCCGTCATGCTCTTCTTCCCGCAACCGCGCCACCCGCTAGCGCCGCTACCTTGGACCGCCGCCCTCCGCTGCTCCCTGCTCACAACCCGCGCTCGCTCGCACCGCCTGCGCTCGCCGTGCCAGGACTGGCACCCCGTTTGCGCCTGCCGTTCCGGCCAACCACCGCGCTCACCGCGGCCCCCGCACCGGCCATTGCCTCGCGCGCCTCTGCCCTCGTGCTGCTTGCGCCCGCGACGCCTGTCGCTGCCTTTCGACGGCCCTGCTCTCCTGCCACCGCGCGCGCACGCGATTGCCGCCTTTGCCCGCCATCCGCTCTGGCCACGCGGCCCCGAATCTCTGCTCCGCCATGTCCCCATACCCGCGCAGGTGCCGCATCGCTGCTCCGTTCACTGGGCGTCCTCCTCGCGCCGGCCACGCCCATCGCGCACAACCATCGCCGCCGACCGCAATCACCGGCGCCCTGGCGCCTCCACTGGCCTCGGTGGGCGCCCAAAAGAGCTGGCGCCCGCATGCCCTTAACCGTTCGCCCACGCCCATTTGGCCTCTGGGCCCATGACATGAGGGGCCCACGCCCGAGAACGAAAATAAAAGAAAATTTAATAAAATAATAATAGATAAATAAATAATTAAAAACAATTAAAATATTAATTAATTAATTAACGAATTAATTAACTTAGTTAATCTTAGTTAGGTTGACCTGATTACTAATGAAACTAATTAACCTGTTTAATTAGTCTTAGTCAATGACAGTAGGACCCACGCCTCAGTTTGACCCAGTCAACTGACTGGTTGACTGCTGACGTCGTGCTGACGTCATGCTGACGTCAGAATTGTATTTTAGTATTAAATTAATTTTTTTTAATTCTAGAAAATGATTTAAAACTTTATAAATTAATATAAAATAAACCGTAGCTCGGATGGAAAAACTTTGTACATGAAAGTTGCTCGGAACGACGAGACGAATCCGGTTACGCAGCCCGTTCATCCGCCACGCATCCCTAGCATAGCGAACACGCAACTTTTTCCCTATAATTCATTTGTCCGAAAACACGAAACACCGGGGATACTTTCCCGGATGCTTTCCCCCCTTCGTCGGTATCACCTCCTACCGCGTTAGGGCATACCTAGCACCGTGTATTGCTTCGTTGTGTTTTGTGTTACTTTGTTTGCTCTGTTATTTATTGTGTTCCCCCTCCGTTACTTCTTTCCGGTAGACCTCGAGACCTACGCCGCTGCTACCCAGTACGACTACGGAGTTGACGACCCCTCTCTCTTGCCAGAGCAACCAGGCAAGCCCCCCCCCTTGATCACCAGATATCGCCTACTCTACTCTCTATACTGCTTGCATTAGAGTAGTGTAGCATGTTGCTGCTTTCCGTTAATCCTATCCTGATGCATAGCCTGTCCTTGCTACTACTGTTGTTACCTTTACCTGCAATCCTAATGCTTAGTATAGGATGCTAGTTTATCATCAATGGCCATACATTCTTGTCCGTCTGCCATGCTATACTATCGGGCCGTGATCACTTGGGATTTGATCACGGGTATATACCTATACATAATATATGATACTTGTGGTGACTAAAGACGGGTCGGCTCGTAGGAGTACCCGCGAGTGATTCACGGATTGGGTCCGAAAGGACGTTTGTCCCGACGGCCCTCTGAGTGGATCTTTGTGGTGAAGCGACAGAATAGGTTGAGACCACCTAAGAGAGAGGTGGGCCTGGCCCTGGTCGGTGTTCGCGGTTATCTCAAGATAACACGTTTAACGAGATCTTGGTATTTGATTTGAGTCTGGCTACTGGCCTATACGCATTAACCATCTACGCGGGGACAGTTATGGGCACTCGACGTCGTGGTATCAGCCGAAGCCTTCATGACATCAGCGACTGAGTGGCGCGCGCCGGATTGAACTGGAACGCCTGCTAGGCTAGGTCTGCTTCCGACCGCGTTCGCAACGTGCAGGTGTGCAAAGGGCGATGGGCCCAGACCCCTGCGCCATAGGATTTAGACCGGTGTGCTGACCTCTCTATTGTGCCTAGGTAGGGCTCTGACGTGTTGATCTTCCGAGGCCGGGCATGACCCAGGAAAGTGTGTGCGGCCAAATGGGATCGAGCGTGTTGGGTTATGTGGTGCACCCCTGCAGGGAAGTTAATCTATTCGAATAGCCGTGATCTTCGGTAACAGGATGACTTGGAGTTGTACCTTGACCTTATGACAACTAGAACTGGATACTTAATAAAACACACCCTTCCAAGTGCCAGATACAACCGGTGGTCGCTCTCTCACAGGGCGACAAGGGGAGGATCATCGGTTAGGTTTATGCTATGCGATGCTACTTGGTGAACTTACCATCTACTCTCTTGTTCTGCTGCAAGATGGAGGTTTCCAGAAGCGTAGTCTTCGAAAGGACTAGCTATCCCCCCTTATTCCGGCATTCTGTAGTTCAGACCATATATGATACCCTTATTCCCTTTGATACCAATGCATACATATGTAGTGTAGCTCCTTGCTTGCGAGTACTTTGGATGAGTACTCATGGTTGCTTTTCTCCCCTTTTTCCCCTTTCCTATATCCGATTGCTGCAACCAGATGTTGGAGTCCAGGAGCCAGACGCCACTGTGGATGACGACTACTACTACTCGGGAGGTGCCTACTACTACGTGCAGCCCGCTGGCGACGACCAGGAGTAGTTTAGGTGGATCCCAGGCAGGAGGCCTGCGCCTCTTTCGATCTGTATCTCAGTTTGTGCTAGCCTTCTTAAGGCAAACTTGTTTAACTTATGTCTGTACTCAGATATTGTTGCTTCCGCTGACTCGTCTATGATCGAGCTCTTGTATTCGAGCCCTCGAGGCCCCTGGCTTGTAATATGATGCTTGTATGATTTATTTTATTTGTAGAGTTATGTTGTGATATCTTCCCGTGAGTCCCTGATCTTGATCGTACACGTTTGCGCGTATGATTAGTGTACGATTGAATCGGGGGCGTCACAAGTTGGTATCAGAGCCGACTGCCTGTAGGAATCCCCCTTCCACACTCCTTGGCTGAAGTCGAGTCTAGTCATTGAAAAACTTTTACTAACATGGTTGTGTGGCTTACGGGCCCACGTCGCTATTGGGTGGTATTAGGATCTTTTACTCCTTGTCTATACTCTAGGACTCTGATCTCTCTTCTATTCGGATTAAATGAATTTTGCTAAATCTAACATTAGGATCTCGTTATCACTTTCACCCGGAGAGCCCCTTATTACTGATGATCGTCTGCTGCACGTGAAGACCCTGAAGATACTCTCCGCTGTTAACCCGAGAACTTGTGTTCATCGCGTTTGCAATTCCCCTTCCACCGTCAACCCTTATGGATAACTATTTGCGGTTGTTATTCTTACATTCATCCCCAGTGGGTCTTGTTATCACAAGATACCCCAAAATACTCGTCGTTGTTTCGATAATCCTTTAAGCTTATTGCCATGCTGTTCCTTGTCACCTGAATACCCCTATGGATAATTCTCGCACTTATCGAGTATCCGCTCATCCCCAGTTGATTCATGTATTTCACAAGAGCTTTCGAAATACCATTCGATCTTCCGAAAATCCTCAACAACCTATTGCTCTTGAAATTCTTGCTTGCTTGCATTATGGTTAATCCCATAAGTCTGGTGATCTTATTGGCATCCTTTGTCATTATCATTTTGAGTCTGTTGATACAGTATGTTGCGAATGCTCGCAATCATTAGTTGCTCCTTGAAATTATCTTTCTGGCTTAGATGTCATTTTGGAACATGAGCTGGTTCTCGACCAATCTATTTGCCGTCGATTGTACCCTTAGGTCTATTCAACTTATCCACCCTTGATCAGAGCATATGCTTATGATAATTCGAGTTGGAAATCTTAATTCCTTTAATATCTAAGCATCGAATTATTCAGATGTTCTATAATCTGATGCCTTTGCATTCTTTCTTCAACTGGTTGTGTGCCGATGCTCACATCAACTCCGTTATGGACCGTCAGATCCTTTGTTGGATTACTATTCGACAATGTCCTTCATATTTCACCACCTTGTGAATTCTTCCCTGATTCATAATTCTATTGGTAAATAGTATTCTCTGATTTGGCCAACCATGCTCTACTATCGAGCTTGAGTTATTTACCCCTGAGTTTGTGGTATATGGTTCTACGATGCCCCGATGGGTTGAAACTATGCCTTCCTTAATCTGTGTGAACTCGAAAGATTTCACGGGTCATACTTATCTGGTATTGCACCAGGTAATTTTTTTAACAACTAATGTCATTTTAGAAAAGCAAGAGGTGAATGGAAGGTTATACATTGAAAAAGTGGGAGTCGACCTTGAACTTTGTGTTCATGCCCATGGACACGATGTAGATCCTATCATGGAAGCTTCTTGTAATAATAACTATTTCCTTGATATAATATCCTCTTGTATCGATGAATTGATCCTTGGCAATCATGGTTCCGACCATATGTTCTTCTTTGATCCCATTTCTCGGGCAAGTTTAAGCACTTGTCTTCTATGGATCAATACAGCAGTCCAACCTTTACTTTGATATTTCATCGAGTACTACACCCTGGTATCTCGAGATTAACACGGAACTGCATAATTTCTTATGAGTTCTCCATCAGGTACTGCATTCTCAATGATTCCAATTTTTTCACGGGCTCTGAGTCATTAATCACTCAAGGACACCGATAACTGAATCGAGTCCGCATCGCGATTAAACAACTATTAATAATCTTCTTTACTTACGAGTTTGCACTCGATCACGTCATTTCTAGCCTGATCGGCTATATCGTTATCGTGCTGATTTAACTATGCTACCTGGTCCTTATTCCCGGAGCATAATTTTCTACGATGAGCTAAGCTTATGTTGATCTTCCTCATCATATCATTTCACCTTGAATAACGAGCTTGGTTTTGAGTTTGTGTCGTACCCTTGGTTCCAATAACCTTTCGCTTCACCATTCCTTTGACTTGATGTCATCGCTGATCGATTACATCTTAAAATCTCTCGACAAATGTGTCGTGATCATCATAAACATTTCGAGCTCTTCCAAGATATCTATTGAATTCTTCATGGGAAATACCATCCTTGCCCTCGATGAATTGTGTTATCATCGACAACTTTATTGCCTTCCCTCCAACACAAACTTGTTCGTGTTCTGTGTTATACCTTGAGTTCCTTGCTATCCAACATTTGTTCTTCTTTACCTTGGAGTATTACCATCTATTATATCCAGGATGTCGTTCTTAGCACACCCGGACGGAGGCCCTATGGTTATAGATTCCTTTTCAGCAAGGTTATACATTCTTCCATGAGGAAATTGTAAGACTTATTCTACAAGTTATTCCTGATGGATCCTTTGAGTTTCCAAAGTATGACCTTTGCCTGAAGACCATGTCAATGCTATCTCGAAGCATATATATGTACTCCGATTTTCAACAAAATCATTTGAAGCCCAGTGCTAAATGTTTCCTGCTCAATTATCCAAACACCGCTGTATGGATAATGTCATGAAAATTCTCTCCCGTACCTAAAGAGATTTCTACTTTAAATCATGTCATGGATATCATGCCCTACTTGTCCGTGGGAAGGATATACCCCAGAAATATGTGTTTTAACACATTTTCCTTTCCATTGTTCTGTTTAACCTGATGCTCACATTTTCCTTTCCATTGGTTTGTTTGACCTTTCTTGTGATCTATATAAACTAAGCAGTAATAATTCACTTCTTATGTAAACACCTCGTTGTACAATTCCTTCAGCAAGACCATGATACTATTGTTGATGACATTCCGGTGACCAGCGATGGACGAGAACATTGCCTATTTGGTCCGCCTCGTTCAACAAGGAGGAAAATGGTTCTCTTCGTCCCTTGCCCTTGGTACCGATGTTGTTGCCGACATAACTAACAGGCTATCCCCTGACATGCCTTGCTTACATGATCATGCAAGACGTCACCGTCCTTCCTACTTATAACACACATGGTGGGCCCATAACCCACAGTTCCACAGGAACGAAACCTGACTCTCCTGTACACCCTGTAGTCAAGGTTATTCCTCACGCTTGACGTCGTATGTAATTCACGGGCCACATTCCTAGTGATCTATTCTGGTAACAGATGCAATACTTAATCTAGTTGCTCTGGACCCCTATCGCACTTTGTTTTAGACATCGAACGATTGCCTATCCGTTTGAAACTTCTCATGGTACCTTCTTACTTTGCTCTCAATGTCTTCTTAAGTTTCAATTCGAGAGATACTTATGCTTCTTTCCCTGAGCTAACCGTCCGACGCTCAATTTTGTTAGAATCCGTCCTTATAGAGTTTTTCCCTCTTATCCTTTCGTAAGTACGGTGAAGATCCCGAAGGAAGGACGACAACTTTATCATGATGCACTGATGCATAGGAATGGAGACATCAACGGTATGGATCGACCTCTTCGAGAAGAGCAATCAAGACCGAGAAAATTCGTTAGAATTTCGTAGCCAGAACTTTCCCCCTTACTCCCCTCTTAAATCTTGGGATGAGATTTCTTGTAGTGGAGGAGAATTGTGACGCCCGGATAATTAAGCTACAGTAATCCCACGTTAATGATGCCACGTCACCACAGTTACTGTTGTTAATCTTGCAATAGTTCAAAACCGATTCAAATTGAAATTATAATTTGAGTCAACCAATAAAAGTTTCCAAACATTAAAACTAAAATGCTCTAAACGTGTCAAATAATTCATGAGTAATAATGGTGTAGAAACCACTGTTGGGGAACGTAGTAATTTCAAAAAAATTCCTACGCACACGCAAGATCATGGTGATGCTCAGCAACGAGAGGGGAGAGTGTTGTCTACGTACCAACGCAGACCGATTGCGGAAGCGATCACACAATGTAGAGGAAGTAGTCATACGTTTTCCCGATCCGACCGATCCAAGCACCGTTACTCTGGCACCTCCGAGTTCTTAGCACACGTACAGCTCGATGACGATCCCCGGGCTCCGATCCAGCAAAGCATCGTGGAAGAGTTCCGTCAGCATGACGGCGTGGTGACGATCTTGATGTTCTACCGTCGCAGGGCTTCGCCTAAGCACCGCTACAATATGATCGAGGTGGAATATGGTGACAGGGGGCACCGCACACGGCTATGGAACGATCACCGGGATCAATTGTGTGTCTAGACGTGCCCCCTGCCCCTGTATATAAAGGAGCAAGGGGGAGAGGTGCGGCCAGCCTTGGGGCGCGCCAGGAGGAGTCCTACTCCCTCTGGGAGTAGGATTCCCCCCCCCCCAAATCCTAGTTGGAATAGGAATCCTCAAGGGGGGGGGGAAGAGAGAGAGGGGGGGCCGGCCACCTTGGGCTGCCCCTTTCTCCTTTCCACTAAAGCCCACTAAGGCCCATTTAGCTCCCGGGGGGTTCCGGTAACCTCCCGGTACTCCGGTAAAATCCCGATTTCACCCGGAACACTTCCGGTATCCAAACATAGGCTTCCAATATATCAATATTTATGTCTCGACCATTTCGAGACTCCTCGTCACATCCGTGATCACATCCGGGACTCTGAACAACCTTCGGTACATCAAAATGCATAAACTCATAATAACTATCATCGTAACGTTAAGCGTGCGGACCCTACGGTTCGAGAATAATGCAGACATGACTGAGACACATCTCCGGTCAATAACCAATAGCGGGACCTGGATGCCCATATTGGCTCCTACATATTCTACGAAGATCTTTATCGGTCAGACCGCATAACAACATACGTTGTTCCCTTTGTCATCGGTATGTTACTTGCCCGAGATTCGATCGTCGGTATCCAATACCTAGTTCAATCTCATTACCGACAAGTCTCTTTACTCATTCCGTAATACATCATCTCGCAACTAACTCATTAGTTGTAATGCTTGCAAGGCTTATGTGATGTGCATTACCGAGAGGGCCCAGAGATACCTCTCCGACAATCGGAGTGACAAATCCTAATCTCGAAATACGCCAACCCAACATCTACCTTTGGAGACACATGTAGAGCTCCTTTATAATCACCCATTTACGTTGTGATGTTTGGTAGCACACAAAGTGTTCCTCCAGTAAACGGGAGTTGCATAATCTCATAGTTATAGGAACATGTATAATTCATGAAGAAAAGCAACAGCAACATACTAAACGATCGGGTGCTAAGCTAATGGAATGGGTCATGTCAATCAGATCATTCAACTAATGATGTGACCTCGGTAATCAAATAACAACTCTTTGTTCATGGTTAGGAAACATAACCATCTTTGATTAACGAGCTAGTCAAGTAGAGGCATACTAGTGACACTCTGTTTGTCTATGTATTCACACATGTATTATGTTTCCGGTTAATACAATTCTAGCATGAATAATAAACATTTATCATGATATAAGGAAATAAATAATAACTTTATTATTGCCTCTAGGGCATATTTCCTTCAGTCTCCCACTTGCACTAGAGTCAATAATCTAGATTACACTGTAATGATTCTAACACCCATGGAGCCTTGGTGCTGATCATGTTTTGCTCGTGGAAGAGGCTTAGTCAACGGGTCTGCAACATTCAGATCCGTATGTATCTTGAAAATCTCTATGTCTCCCACCTGGACTAGATCCCGGATGGAATTGAAGCGTCTCTTGATGTGCTTGGTCCTTTTGTGAAATCTGGATTCCTTTGCCAAGGCAATTGCACCAGTATTGTCACAAAAGATTTTCATTGGACCCGATGCACTAGGTATGACACCTAGATCGGATATGAACTCCTTCATCCAGACTCCTTCGTTCGCTGCTTCCGAAGCAGCTATGTACTCCGCTTCACATGTAGATCCCGCTACGACGCTTTGTTTAGAACTGCACCAACTGACAGCTCCACCGTTTAATGTAAACACGTATCCGGTTTGCGATTTAGTATCGTCCAGATCAGTGTCAAAGCTTGCGTCAATGTAACCTTTTACGGTGAGCTCTTTGTCACCTCCATATACGAGAAACATATCCTTAGTCCTTTTCAGGTATTTCAGGATGTTCTTGACCGCTGTCCAATGATCCACTCCTGGATTACTTTGGTACCTCCCTGCCAAACTTATAGCAAGGCACACATCAGGTCTGGTACACAGCATTGCATACATGATAGAGCCTATGGCTGAAGCATAGGGAACGTCTTTCATTTTCTCTCTATCTTCTGCAGTGGTCAGGCATTGAGTCTGACTCAACTTCACACCTTGTAACACAGGCAAGAACCCTTTCTTTGCTTGATCCATTTTGAACTTCTTCAAAATCTTGTCAAGGTATGTGCTTTGTGAAAGTCCAATTAAGCGTTTTGATCTATCTCTATAGATCTTTATGCCTAATATGTAAGCAGCTTCACCGAGGTCTTTCATTGAAAAACTCTTATTCAAGTATCCCTTTATGCTATCCAGAAATTCTATATCATTTCCAATCAGCAATATGACATCCACATATAATATCAGAAATGCTACAGAGCTCCCACTCACTTTCTTGTAAATACAGGCTTCTCCGAAAGTCTATATAAAACCAAATGCTTTGATCACACTATCAAAACATTTATTCCAACTCCGAGAGGCTTGCACCAGTCCATAAATGGATCGCTGGAGCTTGCACACTTTGTTAGCTCCCTTTGGATCGACAAAACCCTCCGGTTGCATCATATACAACTCTTCTTCCAGAAATCCATTCAGGAATGCAGTTTTGACATCCATCTGCCAAATTTCATAATCATAAAATGCGGCAATTGCTAACATGATTCGGACAGACTTAAGCATCGCTACGGGTGAGAAGGTCTCATCGTAGTCAACCCCTTGAACTTGTCGAAAACCTTTTGCGACAAGTCGAGCTTTGTAGACAGTAACATTACCATCAGCGTCAGTCTTCTTCTTGAAGATCCATTTATTCTCAATTGCTTGCCGATCATCGGGCAAGTCAACCAAAGTCCATACTTTGTTCTCATACATGGATCCCATCTCAGATTTCATGGCTTCAAGCCACTTTGCGGAATCTGGGCTCACCATCGCTTCTTCATAGTTTGTAGGTTCATCATGATCTAGTAGCATGATTTCCAGAACAGGATTACTGTACCACTCTGGCGCGGTTCTTACTCTGGTTGATCTACGAGGTTCAGTAGTATCTTGATCTGAAGTTTCATGATCATCATCATTAGCTTCCTCGTTTATTGGTGTAGGTGTCGCAGAAACAGTTTTCTGTGATGTACTACTTTCCAATAAAGGAGCAGGTACAGTTACCTCGTCAAGTTCTACTTTCCTCCCACTCACTTCTTTCGAGAGAAACTCCTTCTCTAGAAAGGATCCATTCTTAGCAACAAATATCTTGCCTTCGGATCTGTGATAGAAGGTGTACCCAACAGTCTCCTTTGGGTATCCTATGAAGACACATTTCTCCGATTTGGGTTCGAGCTTATCAGGTTGAAGCTTTTTCACATAAGCATCACAGCCCCAAACTTTAAGAAACGACAACTTTGGTTTCTTACCAAACCACAGTTCATAAGGCGTCGTCTCAACGGATTTTGATGGTGCCCTATTTAACGTGAATGCGGCCGTCTCTAAAGCATAACCCCAAAACGATAGCGGTAAATCAGTAAGAGACATCATAGATCGCACCATATCTAGTAAAGTACGATTACGACATTCGGACACACCATTACGCTGTGGTGTTCCGAGTGGCGTGAGTTGCGAAACTATTCCACAATTTTTCAAATGTACACCAAACTCGTAACTCAAATATTCTCCTCCATGATCAGATCATAGAAACTTTATTTTCTTGTTATGATGATTTTCAACTTCACTCTGAAATTCTTTGAACTTTTCAAATGTTTCAGACTTATGTTTCATTAAGTAGATATACCCATATCTGCTTAAGTCATCTGTGAAGGTGAGAAAATAACGATATCCGCCACGAGCCTCAATATTCATCGGACCACATACATCGGTATGTATGATTTCCAACAAATCTGTTGCTCTCTCCATAGTACCGGGGAACGGTGTTTTAGTCATCTTGCCCATGAGGCACGGTTCGCAAGTACCAAGTGATTCATAATCAAGTGGTTCCAAAAGTCCATCAGTATGGAGTTTCTTCATGCGCTTTATACCGATATGACCCAAACGACAGTGCCACAAATAAGTTGCACTTTCATTATCAACTCTGCACCTTTTGGCATCAACATTATGAATATGTGTATCACTACTATCGAGATTCATCAAAAATAGACCACTCTTCAAAGGTGCATGACCATAAAAGATATTACTCATATAAATAGAACAACCATTATTCTCTAAATTAAATGAATAACCGTCTCGCATTAAACAAGATCCAGATATAATGTTCATGCTCAACGCTGGCACCAAATAACAATTATTTAGGTCTAATATTAATCCCGAAGGTAGATGTAGAGGTAGCGTGCCGACCGCGATCACATCGACTTTGGAACCGTTTCCCACGCGCATCGTCACCTCGTCCTTTGCCAGTGCCCGCTTATTCCGTAGTCCCTGTTTCAAGTTGCAAATATTAGCAACAGAACCAGTATCAAATACCCAGGTGCTACTGCGAGCTCTAGTAAGGTACACATCAATAACATGTATATCACATATACCTTTGTTCACCTTGCCATCCTTCTTATCCGCCAAATACTTGGGGCAGTTCCGCTTCCAGTGACCAGTCTGCTTGCAGTAGAAGCACTCAGTTTCAGGCTTAGGTCCAGACTTGGGTTTCTTCTCCTGAGCAGCAACTTGCTTGCTGTTCTTCTTGAAATTCCCCTTCTTCTTCCCTTTGCCCTTTTTCTTGAAACTAGTGGTCTTGTTAACCATCAACACTTGATGCTCCTTCTTGATTTCTACCTCCGCAACTTTCAGCATTGCGAAGAGCTCGGGAATAGTCTTGTTCGTCCCTTGCATATTATAGTTCATCGCGAAGCTCTTGTAGCTTGGTGGTAGTGATTGGAGAATTCTGTCAATGACGCAATCATCCGGAAGATTAACTCCCAATTGAATCAAGTGATTATTATACCCAGACATTTTGAGTATATGCTCACTGACAGAACTGTTCTCCTCCATCTTGCAGCTATAGAACTTATTGGAGACTTCATATCTCTCAATCCGGACATTTGCTTGAAATATTAACTTCAACTCCTGGAACATCTCATATGCTCCATGACGTTCAAAACGTTGTTGAAGTCCCGATTCTAAGCCGTAAAGCATGGCACACTGAACTATCGAGTAGTCATCAGTTTTGCTCTGCCAGATGTCCATAACATCTGGTGTTGCTCCAGCAGCAGGCCTGGCACCCAGCGGTGCTTCCAGGACGTAATTCTTCTGAGCAGCAATGAGGATAATCCTCAAGTTACGGACCTAGTCCGTATAATTGCTACCATCATCTTTCAACTTTGCTTTCTCAAGGAACGCATTAAAATTCAACGGAACAACAGCACGAGCCATCTATCTACAATCAACATAAACAAGCAAGATACTATCAGGTACTAAGTTCATGATAAGTTTAAGTTCAATTAATCAAATTACTTAAGAAATCCCACTTAGATAGACATCCCTCTAATCCTCTAAGTGATCACGTGATCCAAATCAACTAAACCACAACCGATCATCATGTGAGATGCAGTAGTTTTCAATGGTGAACATCGTTATGTTGATCATATCTACTATATGATTCACGCTCGACCTTTCGGTCTCCTTGTTCCGAGGCCATATCTGCATATGCTAGGCTCGTCAAGTTTAACCTGAGTATTCTGCGTGTGCAAAACTGGCTTGCACCCGTTGTAGATGGACGTAGAGCTTATCACACCTGATCATCACGTGGTGTCTGGGCACGACGAACTTTGGCAACGGTGCATACTCAGGGAGAACACTTCTTGATAATTTAGTGAGAGATCATCTTATAATGCTACCGTCAATCAAAGCAAGATAAGATGCATAAAAAGATAAACATCACATGCAATCAATATAAGTGATATGATATGGCCATCATCATCTTGTGCTTGTGATCTCCATCTCCGAAGCACCGTCATGATCACCATCGTCACCGGCGCGACACCTTGATCTCCATCGTAGCATCGTTGTCGTCTCGCCAATCTTATGCTTCCACGACTATCGCTACCGCTTAGTGATAAAGTAAAGCATTACATCGCGATTGCATTCCATACAATAAAGCGACAACCATATGGCTCCTGCCAGTTGCCGATAACTCGGTTACAAAACATGATCATCTCATATAATAAAATCAGCATCATGCCTTGACCATGTCACATCACAACATGCCCTGCAAAAACAAGTTAGACGTCCTCTACTTTGTTGTTGCAAGTTTTACGTGGCTGCTATGGGCTTTAAGCAAGAACCAATCTCACCTACGCATCAAAACCACAACGATAGTTTGTCAAATAGACTCCGTTTTAACCTTCGCAAGGACCGGGCGTAGCCACACTTGGTTCAACTAAAGTTGGAGAGACAGTCACCCGCAAGCCACCTATGTGCAAAGCACGTCGGGAGAACCGGTCTCGCGTAAGCGTACGCGTAATGTTGGTCCGGGTCGTCTCGTCCAACAATACCGCCGAACCAAAGTATGACATGCTGGTAGGCAGTATGACTTATATCGCCCACAACTCACTTGTGTTCTACTCGTGCAAATAACATCAAACCATAAAAACATGGCTCTGATACCACTGTTGGGGAACGCAGTAATTTCAAAAAAATTCCTACGCACACACAAGATCATGGTGATGCTCAGCAACGAGAGGGGAGAGTGTTGTCTACGTACCAACGCAGACCGACTGCGGAAGCAATCACACAACATAGAGGAAGTAGTCATACGTTTTCTCGATCCGACCGATCCAAGCACCGTTACTCCGGCACCTTCGAGTTCTTAGCACATGTACAGCTCGATGATGATCCCCGGGCTCCGATCCAGCAAAGCGTCGGGGAAGAGTTCCGTCAGCACGACGACGTGGTGACGATCTTGATGTTCTACCGTCGCAGGGCTCCGCCTAAGCACTGCTACAATATGATCGAGGTGGAATATGGTGACAGGGGGCACCGCACACGGCTATGGAACGATCACCGGGATCAATTGTGTGTCTAGAGGTGCCCCCTGCCCCTGTATATAAAGGAGCAAGGGGGAGAGGTGCGGCCAGCCTTGGGGCGCGCCAGGAGGAGTCCTACTCCCTCTGGGAGTAGGATTCCCCCCCAAATCCTAGTTGGAATAGGAATCCTCAAGGGGGGGGGGAAGAGAGAGAGGGGGGCCGGCCACCTCTCCTAGTCCTAATAGGACTAGGGGAGGGGGGAGGCGCGCAGCCACCTTGGGCTGCTCCTTTCTCCTTTCCACTAAAGCCCACTAAGACCCATTTAGCTCCCAGGGGGTTCCGGTAACCTCCTGGTACTCCGGTAAAATCCCGATTTCATCCGGAACACTTCCGATATCCAAACATAGGCTTCCAATATATCAATCTTTATGTCTCGACCATTTCGAGACTCCTCGTCATATCCGTGATCACATCCGGGACTCCGAATAACCTTCGGTACATCAAAATGCATAAACTCATAATAACTGTCATCGTAACGTTAAGCGTGCGGACCCTACGGTTCGAGAATAATGCAGACATGACTGAGACACATCTCCGGTCAATAACCAATAGCGGGACCCGGATGCCCATATTGGCTCCTACATATTCTACGAAGATCTTTATCGGTCAGACCGCATAACAACATACGTTGTTCCCTTTGTCATCGGTATGTTACTTGCCCGAGATTCGATCGTCGGTATCCAATACCTAGTTCAATATCGTTACCGGCAAGTCTCTTTACTCGTTCCGTAATACATCATCTCGCAACTAACTCATTAGTTGTAATGCTTGCAAGGCTTATGTGATGTGCATTACCGAGAGGGCCCAGAGATACCTCTCCGACAATCGGAGTGACAAATCCTAATCTCGAAATACGCCAAACCAACATCTACCTTTGGAGACACCTGTAGAGCTCCTTGATAATCACCCATTTACGTTGTGACGTTATGCAGCACACAAAGTGTTCCTCCGGTAAACGGGAGTTGCATAATCTCATAGTTATAGGAACATGTATAAGTCATGAAGAAAAGCAATAGCAACATACTAAACGATCGGGTGCTAAGCTAATGGAATGGGTCATGTCAATCAGATCATTCAACTAATGATGTGACCTCGTTAATCAAATAACAACTCTTTGTTCATGGTTAGGAAACATAACCATCTTTGATTAATGAGCTAGTCAAGTAGAGGCATACTAGTGACACTCTGTTTGTCTATGTATTCACACATGTATTATGTTTCCGGTTAATACAATTCTAGCATGAATAATAAACATTTATCATGATATAAGGAAATAAATGATAAATTTATTATTGCCTCTAGGGCATATTTCCTTCAACCACATACATGAAACATGTTTAAATGCTCAAAAGTAATTAACACAGTGGCTAAAACAATTAAATAAATGACTTTTGTATTTTATAAAATCCTAAACTATTTTATTTGGAGGTCAAGCTTTTTATGGCAGAGGCTTAATTTACAACACCAATTTAGGCGCTAATTATTTATCTTAATAGAGTTTAAATATATTGGAAGTTAAAAGGAAACAGAAAAGAAAATAAATAAAAAGATAAAAATAAAACAAAACAAACAAAAGGCAAACCCCCTCTGCGCCACTGGGCCTTGGCCCACCAAGCCAACCCCAGGCCGGCCCACCCCGCCGCCTTAACCCCGGCTCCCCCCGAAACCCTAGCGCCCCACTCCCCCACTTCCCCTCCCACGTTTCGCCTCCTCCTCCCCCCGATCCAGATTTGGATCGGGTCACGACCTGGACGTCGCCCCGGACCGCCGTCGCCGCTCGTCACTCGCCGGGACTCCTCCCCCGACGCCAACACCGCTCAACACTGCCCTCCCCACCGGACCTCCTCGTCTCCTCCCCGAACGGCTTCACCAAGCCACGCCGACCCTCTCCCCGTCAACGCCCGTGAGGCCTCCCCTCGTTCCCCGTCTCCCCCTTTTTTCTCTGGCGCCGCGGCCACCGCGCCCCCGACCGGGTCTGGCCATGCCCGCGGTCACCACGCCCCTCCCGTCGTCCCTGCGCTCAGGTCGCACCCCCGTCATGCTCTTCTTCCCGCAACCGCGCCACCCGCTAGCGCCGCTACCTTGGACCGCCGCCCTCCGCTGCTCCCTGCTCACAACCCATGCTCGCTCGCACCGCCTGCGCTCGCTGTGCCAGGACTGGCGCCTCGTTCGCCCCTGCATTTCCGGCCAACCACCGCACTCACCGCGGCCCCCGCACCGGCCATTGCCCCGCGCGCCTCTACCCTCGCGCTGCTCGCGCCCGCGACACCCGTCGCTGCCTTTCGATGGCCCTACTCTCCTGCCACCGCGCACACACGCGAGTGCCGCCTTTGCTCGCCGTCCGCTCCGGCCACGCAGCCCCGAATTTCTGCTCAGCCATGTCCCCATACCTGCGCAGCTGCCGCATCGCTGCTCCGTTCGCTGGGCTTCCTCCTCGTGCCGGCCACGCCCATCGCGCACAGCCATCACCGCCGATCGCAACCGCCGGCGCCCCGGCGCCTCCACTGGCCTGGGCGGGCGCCCAAACGGGCTGGCGCCCGCATGCCCTTAACCGTTCACCCGTGCCCATTTGGCCTCTAGGCCTATGACATGAGGGGCCCACGCCCCAGAATGAAAATAAAAGAAAATTTAATAAAAAAATAATAGATAAATAAATAATTAAAAACAATTAAAATATTAATTAATTAATTAACGAATTAATTAACTTAGTTAGGTTGACCTGATTACTAATGAAACTAATTAACCTGTTTAATTAGTCTTAGTCAATGACAGTAGGACCCACGCGTCAGTTTGACCTAGTCAATTGACTGGTTGACTGCTGACGTCATGCTGACGTCAGAAATGTATTTTAGTATTAAATTAATTTTGTTAATTCTAGAAAATGATTTAAAACTTTAAAAATTAATATAAAATAAACCGTAGCTCGGATGGAAAAACTTTGTACATGAAAGTTGCTCGAAACGACGAGACAAATCTGGTTACGCAGGCCGTTCGTCCGCCACGCATCCCTAGCATAGCGAACACGCAACTTTTTCCCTACAATTCATCTGTCCGAAAATGCAAAACACCGGGGATACTTTCTCGGATGTTTTCCCCCTTCGTCGGTATCACCTCCTACCGCGTTAGGGCATACCTAGCACCATGTATTGCTTCGTTGTGTTTTGTGTTACTTTGTTTGCTCTGTTATTTATTGTGTTCCCCCTCTGTTACTTCTTTCCGATAGACCCCGAGACCGGCGCCGCTGCTACCCAGTACGACTACGGAGTTGACGACCCCTCTCTCTTGCCAGAGAAACCAGGCAAGCCCCCCCTTGATCACCAGATATCGCCTACTCTACTCTCTATACTGCTTGCATTAGAGTAGTGTAGCATGTTGCTGCTTTCCGTTAATCCTATCCTGATGCATAGCCTGTCCTTGCTACTACTGTTGTTACCTTTACCTGCAATCCTAATGCCTAGTATAGGATGCTAGTTTATCATCAATGGCCATACATTCTTGTCCGTCTGCCATGCTATACTATCGGGCCGTGATCACTCAGGAGTTGATCACGGGTATATATCTATACATAATATATGATACTTGTGGTGACTAAAGACGGGTCGGCTCATAGGAGTACCCGCGAGTGATTCACGGATTGGGTCCGAAAGGACGTTTGTCCCGACGGCCCTCTGAGTGGATATTTGTGGCGAAGCGACAGGATAGGTTGAGACCACCTAGGAGAGAGGTGGGCCTGGCCCTGGTCGGCGTTCGCGGTTATTTCAAGGTAACACGTTTAACAAGATCTTGGTATTTGATCTGAGTCTGGCTACTGGCCTATACGCACTAACCATCTACGCGGGGACAGTTATGGGCACTCGACGTCGTGGTATCAGCTGAAGCCTTCATGACATCAGCGACTGAGCGGCGCGCGCCGGATTGGACTGGAACGCCTGCTAGGCTAGGTCTGCTTTCGGCCGCGTTCGCAACGTGCTGGTGTGCAAAGGGCGATGGGCCCAGACCCCTGCGCCATAGGATTTAGACCGGCGTGCTGACCTCTCTGTTGTGCCTAGGTATGGTTGCGACATGTTGATCTTCCGAGGCCGAGCATGACCCAGGAAAGTGTGTCCGGCCAAATGGGATCGAGCGTGTTGGGTTATGTGGTGCACCCCTGCAGGGAAGTTAATCTACTCGAATAGCCGTGATCTTCGGTAACAGGACGACTTGGAGTTGTACCTTGACCTTATGACAACTAGAACTGGATACTTAATAAAACACACCCTTCCAAGTGTCAGATGCAACCGGTGGTCGCTCTCTCACAGGGCGATGAGGGGAGGATCATCGGTTAGGTTTATGCTATGCGATGCTACTTGGTGAACTTACCATCTACTCTCTTCTTCTGCTGCAAGATGGAGGTTTCCAGAAGCGTAGTCTTCGAAAGGACTAGCTATCCCCCTTATTTCGGCATTCTGCAGTTCAGACCACATATGATACCCTTATTCCCTTTGATACCAATGCATACATATGTAGTGTAGCTCCTTGCTTGCGAGTACTTTGGATGAGTACTCACGATTGCTTTTCTCCCCCTTTTCCCCTTTCCTATATCCGATTGTTGCAACCAGATGTTGGAGTCCAGGAGCCAGACGCCACCGTGGATGACGACTACTACTACTCGGGAGGTGCCTACTACTACGTGCAGCCCACTGACGACGACCAGGAGTAGTTTAGGTGGATCCCAGGTAGGGGGCCTGCGCCTCTTTCGGTCTGTATCTCAGTTTGTGCTAGCCTTCTTAAGGCAAACTTGTTTAACTTATGTCTGTACTCAGATATTGTTGCTTCCGCTGACTCGTCTATGATCGAGCTCTTGTATTCGAGCCCTCGAGGCCCCTGGCTTGTAATATGATGCTTGTATGACTTATTCTATTTGTAGAGTTGTGTTGTGATATCTTCCCGTGAGTCCCTGATCTTGATCGTACATGTTTGTGTGTATGATTAGTGTACGATTGAATCGGGGGCGTCAGAGACTCCATCGATTCGCCTCGTTCAGAGCGTCCCCAAGTCCGCTGATCTGCTCTGCATGTCCACTGTGAGCCACCGCGTTGATTTCCCCTTCTCCCTTGTCCTCCCTTGCCCTCTAGCTCCCTTGCCGCACGAGCCGAAGCTCGGCCTTGCCATTGCCGAGCACGCGTGCTCCCCGTGCTCCGTTCGTTGCCGTTGTGCAACGGGCACGCCCTAGAGCACCCCTGGCGCTGCCGTGCAGCACAGGCAGCTTGGTAGCGAGCCCTGGCGCAGCACCCGCACACCACCGAGCTCCGCCGCCGCATATGCTTGCCTCCGCCACCGCTACACGCCGTCCCAAGCATCCCCAGGACCACCACTGGATGCCCCGCACCACGGGCTCTCCAACACACCAAACCGCGCGACCAGCCGTTGCCGGAAACGGTCGGCCGACAATCATCGTCGCGTCGGGTCATCGCCGGCGTAACCACGCCGACGTGGCACGACCATTAGGGGCTAATCCTACTGATTAGCTGCCCTTCAGCCACTGATAGTGGGCCCCGCAGCGGGTCAAATCCCAGTCAACACGGGATTAACTCCCAGTTAGCAGTGAGTCATTGACATGTGGGACCCGGTCGTCCGGTTTGACCTGGTCAGCCACAGCTGACCTGCTGATGTAGTGCTGACGCAGTAATGCCATTTTCTGGATTTATTCTTATTTAGAAAATTCCAGAAATTGTTGCAAACTTCAAAAAATCATAGAAGTTCAACCATACCTCAGAATGAAATAAGTTATATATGAAAAATGATCAGAAAAATCCAATCTATCCATCTGTACCATTTTCATGCATGTTAAAGCAACTTAACACTGCTGTTTAAATCAAACATGATAATGCACTCTTTTGAATTCATAACTTGAGTTAGTATTTGAATCTTTGATTCAAATAAGCTCAAACCGCCCTTGTTGTAGTTGCATTAGCCCAACACACTCATATTACCATGTCACATTCATGCATCATATTGTTGCATTGCATTGATTGTGTTTTCCTTCTCTGTTGCCGGTATTTGTCCCCTCTCGATAGACGTACTTCCGACGATGAGTTCGATGACACCGATGAAGAGATATCATATCTTCAGGAGTGCCAGGCAAGCAAAACCCCCTTGTTCATTCTGATACAATCCCACTCTCTCGCTCCTGCTCTCTTTTACTGCATTAGGACAACATCAATTCAACTGTTACATGCTGCGATAGTTGAACCCTTTCCTCTGAATGACCTGTCATTGCCATAGTAAATAGATGAAACCCACTAGCATGAGTAGGAGTTGTTTGAGCCCTGTTGTGCCTACTCATTCATGCTTGTTTGTCATGCCTGCTATTGCTTAGAGTTGAGTCAGGTCTGATTCATCGGGGATGAATTGGAATGGTGTTGAACATGTCCTACTATGTGTGAGCTAGGTGTGTGAACATGATTTGGTAAAGGTAGCGGTGAGAGGCCATGTAGGAGTACATGGTAGGTTGTCTCATTCCAGCCGTTCTCAGGAACTGAGTTCTGTGTTTGTGATCCATGAAGAGTTACTACCACACATTGGGTTTCGGTAACTCGGCCCTCTCGGCTTATTAATCAACTCGATCTCTGTCCAGGAGTTGCAACTAGTTTCTGGTGTTTGTAGGTAGTGTTAGTAGTCTACCAAGTGGCACCCGATACAGGTGGGCTTGGGACAGACTAGGCACAGTGGCATGGTGTACCAAGTGGCACCCGGATGGTGGGCTTGGGAACCATGCACACATCGTTTGGGGCCATGAGCGACACCCTGGCCGGATCTCCTTGCGGATGGAACCCGAATAGGCGATAAACCTGGACTAGAGACTTGTTGGTTAGTCAGGTCATGGCCAACACCCTCGCTCGGCTTCCGCTTGAAGGTTGCCGAGGTACATGACGTGTACAGGGCGATAAGTGGCGAGAGCGTGTGTGAAGAAGTACACCCCTGCAGGGTTATCCTTATCTATTTGAATAGCCGGATTCCTCGGATATGGAAACTTGGACCCCTTGCATAGTTCATAGACAAGTGAAAGTGGATACTCTAAAATGCGCAAGATAAGCATGAGTGCTATGGATGGCGTTCTCGTAGGGAGACGAGAGCGGATCCATAGTGGTGTATTGGTATGGTGAATTTGTGGACTCGTGTGTGCCACCTCAAAAGAGTTACTTGCAGTCGTAGTTCAGGTTAGCCACTGAGTCAAAGTTGGCTTGCTGCAGTTAAACTCCACCACCCCCTTTGTTGATACCGATGCATATGTAGTTAGTTCTGATGTAAGTCTTGCTGGGTACATTTGTACTCAAGTTTTCTTAATTTATGTTTTGCATAGAGACTTTAGTCTCGCTAGTAGTTCCACGTGGACTTCGACGTTTAGCTTGTTACCTTAGCTATGATCTTGTACCCTTGGGAGGGTCTTGTAGATAGTCAGGCTTCTTAGCCTTCTCCATTTGTAGATGTCTGTACTCAGACAAGTTAAGCTTCCGCATGTGCTTGTTGATTGTATGCTCTGGATGTTGGGTCATGAGACCCATGTTTGTAATATCTCGCTCCTCGGAGCCTAATGAATAAATACTTGAGTCGTAGAGTTATGTTGTGATGCCATGTTGTATTTACACATATCGATATTGTGTGTATGATTGAAATGCTTGGTATGTGTGGGATCCGGCAACCTAGTTGTTTATCCTTGGTAGCCTCTCTTATGGGGAACTGTAGTCTTGTGCTTCCATGAGCCATAGTAGTCCGCTACAGCCCGGTTCACCGAGCCTGCTAGCCCAGCACTACTGCTCCGGAGCACTTGACTGGCCGGCATGTGATTCACTTCGTTCCTGTGCCTGTCCCTTCGGGGAAATGTCACGCGGTGACATCCGGAGTCCTGCCTAGCCTGCTACATCCCGGGTTCCCGGAGTCCTGTTAGCCCAGTGCTATAGCCCGGATTCACACGTTGCTGACCGACATGCTCGATGTTGATTCATGTATGCCTGTCCCTGTAAGTTAGTGCCACTTTGGGTTCATGACTAGTCATGTCGGCCCGGGTTCTCTGTCATATGGATGCTAGCGACACTATCATATACGTGAGCCAAAAGGCGCAAACGGTCCCGGGCCATGGTAAGGCGACACCCGTGGGAATACTGTGCATGAGGCCGCAAAGTGATATGAGGTGTTACAGGCTAGATCGGTGTGACTTAGAATCGGGGTCCTGACAGCTTTGGTATCAGAGCCTGACTGCCTGTAGGATTACCAAGCCAAGATGGTCGAAGTCGCGTCTAGAAATGCTTTAGTTATGTAAGGGAATTGATTGTGGAAGGGAAAGTAAGGCTCTTTTTACTCCTTATCCTCATGACCTTCTGATCTGAGTCATCTTATCTTTTCTACGGGGTTAAGAACTAGGCTTCTCTTCTATCTCTCAGGATGACGTGTTACTAAACCGTGGTTGCCTAGGATTGTTGAGTTCAAGCCTCAGTCCAGTTCCTACTACTTCCATATGTTCATAGCTGGCCTCAAAATCTTGATATTGTGATGTTGAGTGGTTATGCCTCCATTTTTGCAGGATGTCTCAAATCATTTTGAGCATTTATAGCCGTTATGTTGTCCGAGTCATTCCAGGTTTCTAAATAATCTAATGCATTTGCAAATCCTTTCTTCCGTTCCCGATGTCCTTTGGTCAGAATAAGCACACTAACCGGTGCGTTGAGGTACTCTATTGCCTCGGTATATATGTTGGGGCTATTATTATGACCCTAGGTGTTTTAGGGAGTCACCAAGTAATCTAGCCATGTTTTGTGTTCCCGGTGTGAGGATTCTGGCCACCGTCCCTGAAAGCATCTCGTGATGCCATTTAGTTAGTAGGCCTTCTATTTCTGGGTTTTGAACCCGAGATTCACCCTACTTACTTCATGTTGATAGTGTTTGCTCATTCCTTTAGGTTATTATTAACCTTTGCATTAGTCCTCGAGGTATGTGGTATTTCCTTCTTCCAAATACTGTGAACCACTTGTGGCAAAAGTTTGTTGGATCAAAAGATCACAATCAGAGTACTCTTGAGGAGTTCTCCATTCATAATTGTGACTCTGCCAGTCCTACCTCTCTGCATGGGTTATCCGGAAGAAACATGTTGAACTTGGTTCGACATACTAATCTATGCATTCACAACTCAGAAAGTTATATGTTGTTTGAGTTGTCCCCCTTCAGTTATATTCCGACCCTAGTCTATCAATTGATAGTCAGGAATAGTTGTGCATTCGTGTTCATCGATGCCTATTATTCTTGTGGTCCGTCAAGCCATTCTATTCCAGAATGACTAGGAGAAACAAGCTCCAGTACCTCATCCATTTCTAGGATTGGGTCAAAGCAGTTCTATTCTGCAGATCAAATGCTAATCCAGCTTTTGATTCTGTTCCACCCTGAAGTATTGCTCTCTTTATGTCAGGAATATCATAGGAATTGCACAACCTCCTATGAACTCTTGATATAGTGATACTTCTCGCCATCATCGTTCATTCCTCGGTCTTCGTGTTATTGTAACCGGAATACCGACAAGTGAACCATGATGTGTGAAATCAATACTCCTAGCAACCTCGTTGCTTGGTAGTAAATGGACAATACTCTCATTCTTAGCGTGCTGGTTATCGAATCATCATCCTAAGATTGATCGTGCTACCTAGTCCATATTTCCTGGTGCACTCTTCGATCAATGAGTTAGGATTGTGTCAATCCCTCGCTCCCTTGATCATATCGTCTTGCCCTGAAAAGCAAGATTGTGCTCGAGCTAAGTAACATATTGGTGGTTCGTGATTTTCCGAATATCTTCTCGGAAGTATTACCAGGTTGGTCCCTGATCGCTATGTTGAGTTCGTGATCATGTTGGTTTTTCTCTAAGCCATCCATTCTCCAAGAATTTGTGTTGGATACCCCCGAGCTAGTTGGTTAAGCTAAACAACAACTTGGAGAGTTGGAATATGGAAGCTTGTCTGACTTAGTTCATGATAAGGGATATCTTCTTGTGTGTGTGGGTGTTGAAGAAAGATGATATCTTCCTCGATTGATCCTCGTGATCAGTTGTCGGTGCTATTATCCTATCCAATCCTTGATTTGAGTGTGGGCTATCATCAAATCAAATCAGAACCAACGATATTCGTAATGTTGTCTACTCGTGGTTGACTCCTCGAGCATACACCATTACATCTTTTGGTCTGACCAATACTATCACATTGTTCACATAATGGTGGAAGTCCAGTGATATGGAAATTCCGATGATTTGTTGTTGAGACCATCAGCAACATTTGTCTCCCCCATAATTCATGTTGAACATTACACTAGTGTTGGAAACTTTATAAGCATTGCCCTCATGTCCCGTTCATGAAGCGTATGTCCGGTTGAAAGATGTGACTTCCTCTAATTCATGTGCATCTGATGCAAGTTGCCGACGTGGATTCGAGAAAGCTTGTTTTTGCTTCCTTTGGAGTCATCCCAAGTTATTCATGCATGTGCGAAGTATTCTATGGTTTGATAGGCTCGCTACCTCCAGTCCATATGTGTCCCTAGCACACCAAGCCACTGATTGATTTGTTCAAGGAGAAGAAGTTTCTTCTTAAGATCTAGACTTACGCAAGGACTTCGATATCCTCGTTGATGGTTCCCCCTGAACTCGGTAGTGTTTCATTGTAAGACTACCAGGTGACCATGCTTGTCTAGGACAGCGTGTTCACATGCTTGTAGCAGAACCGGCTCATGTTTTGGAGCTTACTACCATAGTTCATTCCCCCGAGAGTCTCACAACGTCATCTCGTCGACTTGTGTTGCAAACTTTCATTTTTCTTTCTAGACTTGATGAGTCTGGAATATCCTGACACCAACCAGATCTGAATCTCAGGTAGATATGATGGTTGGAACACACTCCAAGAACTATAATATTGGTCTCTCTGTAACCGGTAAAGTGGATGTCGTGGCCAACACACCCAGCCGGAAGACCTATCATTGTAGTATCTTGATTGAGGAAGTTGGCCACCTCCCCATAAGGATTTCATAGGATTTACTCCAGTAGTTATTCCTTATGGATTCTTGTGCTCCCGAAGTCCGACCTTTTACTTGATGTTCTAGATACCAAACCATATCTATAAATGGGTTACGCTACCACATCAAGGAGAACATTAGAAGCGAAGTGCTAAATGTCTCTCGGTCGAACATCCAGATTTCGTTTCCTTGGCATCGCTAAGGTGAAATCTGAGAAAGTGTTGTCCTCCTTTGTATCTGCATTGACCATCACTATTCATCATGGTAGTAGGATGTGTTGCCAGGATCCTCGGCACGGATGTTGGTAGAACCTTGACGAATATGGAAATGCTCAAGTTCTTGAGAGCACGCGCAAGCAAAATCATCCCTTGCGTTGTCTTCAACAAGGTAGTCCACATCATCCATTCTAGTCTCGGTATGCCATCCCTACTTACTCCGCCAAACGATTGCTCGAGATTTTCCCTAGGCTGGTATAGAGAATTTTATTGATCTCTGGATCAAAAGTAATTCTTTTTGCCACTTAAGGGATGATTCTACGGGTCACCCTCCTCCAAGATGTCTCGTTTTGGTGTCATGGCAACTCAATTCCTCGCTATGTTGGCAACCGTCCACCACCCTCTTAGGTGTGGAATTGTTGCCTACCTAGTGAACCTTTGTCATGTGTTTCACTCCATTCCTCTCGATGTATGCTTCGTGTCTCAGCTCGAGAGTTGTTTCAGCGTCTCGCTCCACGAGTTGATCCTGAGTTGTTCGATCTTCGATAAGATCAATCCTTCTAGAGTTTTCCCTTTCCTCTCATTGTCATGTTAGTTGTAGTTCTCAAAGCAAGACGTCGAGATCAAGGTGATGCAATGAATCAACATCCTCGAGAAAGACATCTGGATCGTGAAGATTGTGTTAGCTTGTGTCCCTCTATCTTCTTACCTCACGACTTGAATCTCGGGACGAGATTCTTGTTTAGTAGGGGTGAGCTGTCACATCCCTAGTTCCGGTATGCACTAGGCTAGCCCTTCATGTGAGCATCATGTTTAAATTCAAATGAAATTTGAATTGAGGAATTTTCAAAAGCCTCAGAAGACCTCTAAAAATAACCAACATTTAAATCTCATCAAATGGGTCCAAGAAAATGTTCCTGTTAATCTCTGGAAATATTGGGAAGGGATAAAATTCAAACCAATATTTCTAGAATCTCAGAAACAATTATTTTGGGCCTTTGAATTAATCCAATAAATATTTGAATTGGATCTATATTTGTTATATAATAAATATATGTACAATAATTCTGGAAATTGTTGTGTAGCTTTGGATACGTCCATTTAGTTCACACAATTATTTTCATGAATTTTGAAAATGGTTTGGTCTTTGAACTAAATCAAAACATAAAGCAGAAAAATAGAAAACGGAATAAATTATAAAGGACAGAGAGAGAGAAGCCCAGCCACTTACCTGGAGCTGGCCCAGTTGGCCCAGCCCACCAACCCCCTGCTAGTCGTCTCCTAGCTTCTGCCAGGAGGACGACGCCGGGTCAACGCACGCGCAACCGAGCTCCACCTCCTGCTCCCCCTTCACCATGTCCTCGTGAAGCCACGGAGACGCCCAGAGACCCATGTCCTCTCTCTCCCTCGCCCGCAACCTCTCCCCTCCCCCTGCTCTCTCTCCCATGGCCGACCGAATGAGACGGAGTGCACCGACGTCGTTCGCCGTGGCCGCAGCCACTCCCTCGCCCCCTCTCCGCGTCCCCGAGCTCCGCCACGACCCCGTGGAGCAATACACCCGATGCACGTGACCAGAAGAGGCCCTAGTCGACCGGAGCATCGTCGTCTTCACCTCCGGTGCCCGGAGATCGACTCCGTCGATTCGCCTCGTTCGGAGCATCCCCAAGTACGCTGATCTGCTCTGCATGTCCACTGTGAGCCACCACGTTGATTTCCCCTTCTCCCCTGTCCTCCCGTGCCCTCTAGCTCCCTTGCCGCACGAGCTGAAGCTCGGCTCCGCCATTATCGCAGCACGCGTGCTCCCCGTGTTCCGTTCGCTGCCGTCGTGCAACGGGCGCGCCCTAGAGCACCCCTGGCGCTGCCGTGCAGCACAAGCAGCTTAGTAGCGAGCCCTGGCGTAGCACCCGCACACCACTGAGCTCCACCGCCGCATATGCTCGCCTCCGCCAGTGCTACACGCCGTCCCCGACATCCCCACGACCACCACTGGATGCCCCGCACCACGGGCTCTCCAACGCACCTAACCGCGCGACCAGCCGTGGCCGGAAACGGCCGGCCGGCAATCATCGCCGCGTCGGATCATCGCCGGCGTAACCACGCCGACATGGCATGGCCATTAGGGGCTAATCCTACTGATTAGCCGCCCTTCAGCCACTGACAGTGGGCCCCGCAGCGGGTCAAATCCCAGTCAACACGGGATTAACTCCCAGTTAGAAGTGAGTCAATGACATGTGGGACCCGGTCGTCAGGTTTGACCTGGTCATCCACAGTTGACCTGCTGACGCAGTGCTGACGCAATAATGCCATTTTCTGTATTTATTCTTATTTAGAAAATTCCAGAAATTGTTGCAAACTTCAAAAAATCATAGAAATTCAACCATAGCTCATAATGAAATAAGTTATATATGAAAAATGATCAGAAAAATCCAATCTATCCATTTGTACCATTTTCATGCATGTTAAAGCAACTTAACACCGCTGTTTAAATCAAACATGATAATGCACTCTTTTGAATTCATAACTTGAGTTAGTATTTGAATCTTTGATTCAAATAAGCTCAAACCGCCCTGGTTGTAGTTGCATTAGCCCAACACACTCATATTACCATGTCACATTCATGCATCATATTGTTGCATTGCATTGATTGTGTTTTCATTCTCTGTTGCCAGTATTTGTCCCCTCTCGATAGACGTACTTCCGACGATGAGTTCGATGACACCGATGAGAGATATAATATCTTCAAGAGTGCCAGGCAAGCAAAAACCCCTTGTTCATTCTGATACAATCCCACTCTCTCGCTCCTACTCTCTTTTACTGCATTAGGACAACACCGATTCAACTGTTACATGCTGCGATAGTTGAACCCTTTCCTCTGCATGACCTGTCATTGCCACAGTAAATAGATGAAACCCACTAGCATGAGTAGGAGTTGTTTGAGCCCTGTTGTGCCTACTCATTCATGCTTGTTTGTCATGCCTGCTATTGCTTAGAGTTGAGTCAGGTCTGATTCATCCGGGATGAATTGGAATGGTGTTGAACATGTCCTACTGTGTGTGAGCTAGGTGTGTGAACATGATTTGGTAAAGGTAGCGGTGAGAGGCCATGTAGGAGTACATGGTGGGTTGTCTCATTCCAGCCGTTCTCAGGAACTGAGTTTTGTGTTTGTGATCCATGAACAGTTACTACCACACATTGGGTTCCGGTAACTCGGCCCCTCTCGGCTTATTAATCAACTCGATCTCTGTCCAGGAGTTGCAACTAGTTTCTGGTGTTTGTAGGTAGTGTTAGTAGTCTACCAAGTGGCACCCGGTACAGGTGCGCTTGGGACAGACTAGGCACAGTGGCACGGTGTACCAAGTGGCACCCGGATGGTGGGCTTGGGAACCCTGCACACATCGTTTGGGGTCGTGAGCGACACCCTGAAACCTGAATAGGCGATAAACCTGGACTAGAGACTTGTTGGTTAGTCAGGTCGTGGCCAACACCCTCGCCCGGCTTCCGCTTGAAGGTTCCTGAGGTACATGACGTGTACAGGGCAATAAGTGGTGAGAGCGTGTGTGAAGAAGTACACCCCTGCAGGGTTATCATTATCTATTCGAATAGCCGGATTCCTCGGATATGGAAACTTGGACCCCTTGCATAGTTCATAGACAAGTGAAAGTGGATACTCTAAAATGCGCAAGATAAGCGTGAGTGCTATGGATGGCGTTCTCGTAGGGAGACGGGAGCGGATCCATAGTGGTGTATTGGTATGGTGAATTTGTGGACTCGTGTGCGCCACCTCAAAAGAGTTACTTGCAGTCGTAGTTCAGGTTAGCCACCGAGTCAAAGCTGGCTTGCTGCAGTTAAACTCCACCACCCCCTTTGTTGATACTGATGCATATGTAGTTAGTTCTGATGTAAGTCTTGCTGGGTACATTTGTACTCACGTTTGCTTAATTTATGTTTTGCAGAGAGACTTCAGTCTCACTAGTAGTTCCACGTGGACTTCGATGTTTAGCTTGTTACCTCAGCTACGATCTTGTACCCTTGGGAGGGTCTTGTAGATAGTCAGGCTTCTCAGCCTTCTCCATTTGTAGATGTCTGTACTCAGACAAGTTAAGCTTCCGCATGTGCTTGTTGCTTGTATGCTCTGGATGTTGGGTCATGAGACCCATGTTTGTAATATCTCGCTCCTCGGAGCCTAATGAATAAATACTTGAGTCGTAGAGTTATGTTGTGATGCCATGTTGTATTTACACATATCGAGCATATTGTGTGTGTGATTGAAATGCTTGGTATGTGTGGGATCCGGCAACCTAGTTGTTTATCCTTGGTAGCCTCTCTTATGGGGAACTGCAGTCTTGTGCTTCCATGAGCCATAGTAGTCCGCTACAGCCAAGTTCACCGGAGTCCTGCTAGCCCAGCACTACTGCTCCGGAGCACTTGACTGGCCGGCATGTGATTCACTTCGTTCCTGTGTCTGTCCCTTCGGGGAAATGTCACGCGGTGACATCTGGAGTCCTGCCTAGCCTGCTACAGCCCGGGTTCCCGGAGTCCTGTTAGCCCAGTGCTACAGCCCGGATTCACACATTGCTGACCGACATGCTCGATGTTGATTCATGCATGCCTGTCCCTGTAAGTTACTGCCACTTTGGGTTCACGACTAGTCATGTCGACCCGGGTTCTCTGTCATATGGATGCTAGCGACACTATCATATACGTGAGCCAAAAGGCGCAAACGGTCCCGGGCCATGGTAAGGCGACACCCGTGGGAATACCGTGCGTGAGGCCGCAAAGTGATATGAGGTGTTACAGGCTAGATCGGTGTGACTTAGAATCGGGATCCTGACATACGATTTCCGATTAATACAATTATAGCATGAACAGTAGACAATTATTATGAACAAGGAAATATAATAATAACCACTTTATTATTGCCTCTAGGGCATATTTCCAACACTTTTGCCCATGGAAATTTATGAAGTATTTTTGCCATAGTAAATTAAGATGTGTTGCGAGTACTAGTTTGGAGTATTTTGACACGCCATTTAACACTTGCATGGCAACATGCCATGTCAAGTTTAAATGTTTTCCCCAAATGCCAATTAAAAGACCATTACATTATTTAATTCTTTGCCCATGTCAAAACTTACTTTTCTAACCATGGAAGTTTTATTTCTATGCCATGGCATTTTTATTGTTTGAACCTTGGCAATTTTTTTCAATTAACCATGACAACTTTATTGTTTGCACCATGGTAGATTTCTTTTTTCAGCTATGGCAATTATTTTATTTTTTGTTTGGAGCATGGCTACTTTTTTGTATTTTAGACCATGGAAAAATTATTTTATGGACCATGACAAATTTATTTCTATGACCATGGATTTTTTATTGTTTGAACCATGGAAAATTCATACTTCATAACATGGCAAAAATAATTACATGTGTAAACCTTTGTTATCTAAGTTTCCCATGATATATAGAACATTTTCCATCAAAGATTCCTATGGACCATGGAAAAAACTGTAAATCTACATGTTTTCTCACTTAATACCATCGCATTTTTCGTTTGTATGTTGTTCTCTTGTTTTTTATATTATATGGAAAATTCATTGAGTATACCATGGAAAACTTTTACTTGTGTCATGGCACTTTTGTCCCTGTTTTTATTTTTTTGGTTGTGTGTAAGAAAAATGCAAGTAAATTTGTGTATCGAAAGATGGCAACGTTAAGAAAATTTGATCCGTTGATATGGCATTGCTTAGTTTTTTTATACATGTCCAATGGCAATTTTTGTAGAAATATTTTTTGTTCTATCATATATGTCAAAAAAAAAATTGTGTTTCTTTTTCATAATATCATGGCGAAAATTTCAGACTCAATTGTCAGAAAGTGTGTTTGAACATCATGTCAAATCATGAAATTTTCTGTAATATACCTTTTTTCATAAGTATATGGTAGTTTTGTTCATTAGAGCATGGTAACTTTCTATTCCTAGATTATTTCCAGGGAGCATTTTTCTTGGTCCAGTGCATTTTTAGGCCATTTTGTGTTTTCTCTATTTTGTTTGAAGGGGCGGGAGAAGTTTTTGGGCTTACAATATTGTAATTCTTGTTTTTTTAATTCTTCAACGCAATGATGTTTTGGGGCCGGTCCGCTGGAGGCGAGTGGGGGCACATTGTTCGCGGGGGGGGGGGGGGGGGGGGGGGGGGTGGGGGTGGGGGGGAGGGGTATCGTAGTGAACGAGATCATTCATTCGCTCCCCTCTCCTGGATCGAACAAAAAGTTCGATCTGGCTCCTCCCCTAGTCGAACCTTTGTGCATTATCGGGGTCCTATAAGAATGTCCCTACCCCTAGCCTTATATATGCGAACTATGAGCGACATCATAAAAAAAGCGTGAAGCAATAAGTGTAGACCATAAACTCTAAATTTCTAACACATATCATGCTTCACTACTGTGTCGGTTGTTGACATACCAATTGATATGAATTTAGCACCAACTACCAATTTACGTGAGGTATCACGAACAACAGCGCCAAGAACTTCTTGTAGTGTCTCAACGTCAAATGCCGCGATCTATAGTGTATAGATCTATACCAACTAATAAAGAAAATATGTATTTTTAGTTTGTCATACTATTTTTCAGAAGACCCCTCATGTTTCTGGTAATAAATCAACAATCCGGATTTAAGTCAGGTTCTTGCTTTTGCAGAAAACTCCTTGATGTTTCTAATAATTAACATGGGTCAATTTTAAGTAAGTCTTTTGTTTTTACAGGAAACCCCTTGATAATTGGGTTAATCAACTCGCAATACATGTCAAATGATTTTTAAAATATTCATATATTTTAAACCCTAACTCTAGATTCAACATATTATATATAAAATTTGATTAGAAAAATATGTGGAATCTAAGTATGATATTATTTTACATGTTAACCATTTTAAAAATATTATTTAAGATGCAGCCTTAATCAATAGCGCATGATCCTCTTTCTTTCATACTGTTGCCGACCCGGATTGGAAATCAAGACCTCGGCAAAACCAGAAATTTGAGACGAAAGAAATGATCTATAAACACACATGTACGCCTCGCCAAAACCTCATAGAAAAAAAACAGATTTCTCAACTTATGCCAAGAAAGATACGCCTTAAGATTAACAACATTTAAACGTGTTGGGATTGTGTGAGCATTAAGGCCGCCTTTGGTTTACATGAATTGAATCATATTCCCGTATGGGATTTGTTCCTTCCCTTCAGATTTCACAGGATCGGAAATAGTAGGTCCGAGCTGATGGAAAATTTCCGATGGCGAACGACATGCGCGCAGATAACTGTTCCCTGCTTTTTTCGCTCACTCGCATACAGACAAGGATGAGATAAGAAATAAAAAAGTTGAATCAAATCTGTGTCCAGTCCTCCCTCCTCGCACAGAACGGCACAGCTCGCCGGGAGCGACGCCGGCGGGCAAGGGACGCGGCCACATCCAGTAGACGGACAACAACCACCGGCGAGCTGGAGAGCATCTACTGTCGACCGGCAAGCCTACAGGCTCCAGCAGCGCCCTCCGTCTGCCGCAAATTTCTTCAGGTTTGACTCCATCTTGCCTTCTCTCCCTGGATCCATCAATAGTATGCTATTGTGTATTCAGACTCCATGCACTAGCAGCCAATTTGTATTTTAATTTCCTGCACTAGCCCTGATGAGTTGATGATTGCCTGCACTAGTTGCTCAGTTCATACTCCAGTTACATGACAATATACTATGCTGGCAGGGTCTTATTTGCACTTTGTATAAGAGCGTTTAGTGTTCTAAACGCTCTTATATTTCTTTACAGAGGGAGTATAATTGTTCATATTATTAACCATAAATCAAATGACATTATTTCTTTATGTTTCTTATGTGTGTTCCTATCCCGTGAACCAAATGACATTTAGTTTCCTATTCCTATAGTCCTATAGTCTGAGCATTCTTAGGATTTCAGGCCTCTTTTGGTTCATAGGACAGGATAATCGTAGGAATAGGAAATTTGTAGAAAATGAGATGACATGTATCTGATGCATGCCACCTCATTTTCTATACTTTTCCTATTCCTATAAAATTCCTATCCTATGAACCAAAGGAGGTCTAAGGTGGGAAGGAGGATAGGTGGCAAGAGAGATGCCATGCCATGTGTTGAAAGAAAGAACATGGATCTATTGGGGTCTTGACTCATGGCTATTGGGTTAGAGGAGTATGATAGTTTTTCTCGAGTTGCAACGCACGGGCTGCTTCGCTAGTAGAGGAAAATAAATAGAAGTCATGTGGCAAGAAAATGAGTTGCAACAACGTTCTACACGAGTGTATTGTGCCTATCATGATGGACGTCGTGCCCAACACGATCACAATTCGGATCACAAGTAAACATCTTGTTGTGTGTTATATACTATGCTATTTTTGGGTCTTGTGTACGGCTGGACGCACAAATACATACTTTGCTTTCAACTTAATATAAACAAAAGGTACATATCTTTGCTTTCAACTTAAAATAAACGAGGACCAGATACACCTACACATACGCGTACATGTCCGAGGTTTAGTTGAATCTCTCTAAGAAGCATATTTATCTTTTCCTGCGAGGTATGATGCATTGATTCCGCTCAACCTGGTGCCTGCTTCTTTCATGTTCATACGTTCATTTGGGATCTCACGTGTACAAGAAAGTGCTACTTGTACTAGAGAAAGTAAGCATTGGTAGACCACGTTTTCTGTTACCATCTTTCCTGGAGTAGTATAAGCCTTGCATTCTTCTTGAAGAGGAATATCGATGATGTCAAATAGTTGATCTGGGAAGTTCTTGTTGACGAAATTGATAATGTTAACTCCATTTTCAAACATAGAATCTGTTGGTCTCTTGCCTGTAAGCATCTCCAGCAGTAGAACCCCGAAACTATATGCATCTCCACAAGTAGATGGGCGGCCACCTCCAGCATACTCTAGAGATACACCAGCAGAATATATAGTTAACACAGCAAAATCAGTATATCTTTGCCTGCTAAAATTAGATGCTAAAGTCAAATACAGTATGTGGCAAGTAATAGTACCTGGAGGGATATACCCTATAGTACCCCGCAGACCATTGGAACTGGACTCTCCTCTTGATGTCAACCTTGAATCACGGAAAAATCTTGCAATCCCGAAGTCTCCCAGGTAAGCAATCATATCATGGTCTAGGAGAATGTTACTGGGTTTCAAGTCACAATGGATGATTGGAGTTCCAATATCATGGTGCAAATAGTCCAATACATCAGCTATGTTAAGAGCTATGCTTATCCTCTTCGTGAAACCCAGAGGTTTTCTATCTTTCCCGTCCCCATTGTGATGCAACCAAGTCTCCAAATTTCCATTAGGCATGAACTCATAAACCAGAGCTTTGAAAGCATTGCCGGTGGTGTCAGCAGTTGAGCACGCTGTTATAATTGGGACAAGATTCCGATGCTGAATGTTTCTAACTGCTTCACATTCTGCTAAGAAACTTTTCTCAGCGCCATGCATCTCAAGGTCAAAAACTTTCACTGCCACTTCCATTTTATTGTGGCCTAACTTTCCTTTGTATACCGAACCATAGCTTCCTTTTCCAATCAAGTTAGACTCCGAGAAGTTTTCTGTGGCTTCTTCTAGATCCTTGTGAGATACTTTGAGAAATTCCTTTCCAAAAGGAAGCTGTGATGTATACTTCCTTCTTTTCTTCTCAGTGAGTACAAAGTATATCAGTATGGCTAATGACATAAAGCCAAATACTGGGATCAATATTTTGATCAGATAATATTGCCTTCTTGATTTCAAAGAACCAGCATGACATGATCCAATATGAAGATTTGGTGCTCCTCCGCAGAGCCCCCAATTTCCAACAAGTGAAATGGCTGAAGCGTTTTCAAATACACCATTTCTTGGTATTACCCCTTGGAGATGGTTATAGGATAGGTCTAGCATTCGGAGTAGTTGAAGATCACTAAGTTTGTTTGGGATGGTTCCTGACAAGTTATTGTGGGAAAGGTTGAGCATGTTCAAGCTCTTTAGGTTGCCTAAAGATGTTGGTATTTCCCCTATTAGCATGTTCTGGCCCATTTGGATAGTTACCAAATTATGACATTGATCTAAACTAGTTGGTATTTCCCCGGTAAGCTTGTTAGATGAAAGATATAGCTCTATGAGTTGTTCAAGGTTAGAAACCTGCAGAGGTATGCTACCTTGGATGTTGTTATAACTAAGATCTAAGTGTGTGAGCTGTGGAAAATTTCCTATGCTGGATGGCATTACACCATCAAATTGATTTTTGGAAATCTTGAGGGATGTCAACTTTGTCAGATTGCCAATGGAGTATGGTATTGGTCCATTGAAGTTATTTCCTTCAAGATCTAACCCTTCTAGATTCTTGAGGGCTCCGATCCATTTTTCAATTGTGCCTGTAAGATTATTGTGGCTTAGCGTTAGGCTAGATAAGTTGTGGTATTTTCCTATGCCCGGGGGAACCGCCCCGGACAAGTTGTTTGCACCTAAATTTAGTTGTTGAAGTGTGATGGATAGGCTACCAAGAGAATTTGGCAGAACTCCATGTAATTGATTTCCATTTAATGAGAGTGTTGTTAGAGGACAAGTGCTCAGTGCACTTAAAAATTCCCAGCTTTGACTGTCCCTTGCTTCAAGCTTGTTATGGTCGAGGTTTAGATACTCTAAATAATTAAGTTTACCCAAATTACTAGGAATCTGACCAGTGAAACTATTAAATGAAAAATCTACCCGTGTTAGCTGTGAAGCATTGCCCAGTGAATCTGGAATGTCACCTTCAAACTTGTTGGCACCCAGTAAAAGCCAATTAAGGTTGAGCATCATATCACCAGTAATTTCAGATGGCAATCTGCCGCTTAACATATTTATACTCAAGTCTAGTATTTGAAGATAGGGTAGATTGAAGAATGATGTTGGAACTCTACCCGTTAACCTATTTCCACCGAGTACCACCAATGACATATTTGGCACTAGCCCAAGTTCGTCAGGAATGCTTCCCTCGAGCTGATTGTTCGCAAGTGATATTTGTCGCAACTGAGTGGTGTTGCTTAAGGTTGGCGGAATGTTTCCTGTAAGTGTATTGTTGGAAAGGTCCATAAATTGTAGATTGGTGAGGAAACCTATGTTTCGTGGAATTGAACCCACTAGCATGTTAACAGCGAGGTTTAGCACCTCGAGTTTGGAACAATTTGTAAGTGTCTCTGGAATACTACCCTGTAATAAGTTGCTGCCTAGTAAAAGTTGTCTAAGGAGGGTTAGGTTTCCCAGAGATGGTGATATTTGTCCTGCCAACTTCCGGCTTTCGAGGTTCAGCACTGTAACGCGCCCCGGGTGCTTTAAGCTGCAGGTAACGCCTGGCCACATACAGTACTGAATGCTGTCATTCCAGGAGCTCAAGACTCCTGTCAGATCTTTTGTGATAGCCTCCTTAAAATCAAGCAGTGAACGTCTTTCCGTGCTGTTATTATGAGTGACAAAGCAATCGGCATTGCCAGCTCCATAAAACAGCAATAATAGTGACGTTAAAACAAGCGAGGTGAGGTTCAAGGATCGCTGAGCAGCCATTAGATCTATGTTGCCTGAAAAGGTAAGGCATATGCATTTTTAATATACCAAACCCCAAAAAACTAAGAATATATCGCATTCATGCATCTATGTACACTGTGTCGCTCTTACACACCAAAAGGTTGAACCCAGATAAGAGCACTTCCTTTTTTAAGGGAAGAGGAGCAACTACAAGAGTTTGCGCTCGGGGAAAGGAAATCAATAACATTTCTCACAAACATCTTTGCACACTGTGCTCGACGGAAATGCCCAGCACGCTAACTCATGGTAGTTCAGAGCAGAAGTGTTACTCTGTCAGATGTTCACTCTTCATTGAATAGACATCACAAGCGCCGTTTTGAAAATACAGATAAGTATGATGACAAGCCTGACATCAAGGCAGAAGCACAAAATAGATAAAAGATAATTGCTAAAGTACTCCCTCCGGTCCTTTTTACTCTGCATATTAGGTTTGTCCAAAGTCAATCCCATTCAACTTTGACCAAGTTTATATAAAAAATTATAAACATTCACATAACAGCACCAATATCTTTAGATTCATCTTGTAATATATTTTCATATTATATTTATTAGATATTATAGATGTTAATAATTTTTAATATAAATTTGGTTAAACTTAGAAAAGTTTGACTTTCAGCAAAACTAATGTGCAGAGTAAAAAAGACCGGAGGGAGTACTACTGCTGGTACTGGTAGTAATCAGCACGAGAGATATTAACGCACCTTTGCTCGGCCGGAGCGCGCAGCACGACAACCTTTTGTGCTATGCTTTTGCCGGGTGGTGGTGTCTGAGTTCTGAACTGTGGGTTGGATGCTCAGCTGGCTCAGGTCCCAGGGGTTTAAAAACAGTTTTACAGCACCCTCACATCCACACACGTCGGTTTCATCTGCCATTGCCAAGCCTTATCTCAGCTTGACCTCCATTGCAGCGAAGACCTTGACTCGTCAAACATGCTACTTTTCATCTCTCACAGCCACCGCTTGCGTCGCTGTTTGAGCTGGACAAAATTGTTGCGGCATGTTCAGCCTCAATACTTTTCTGCTGCGGCCGGGACATAGATCTGAGTCGGAGGGCGACCTGCCGACCTGTCTCGATGGTTTCCATGCGGACAAACTTGCACGTGGAATGCTTTTACTAGTTCAAATTCTTATATTTTCCAATTCGGATATCATTGTGAGGACCGTGTGCTTCCAGAATGTATTGTGAGGACCGTGTGCTTCCAGAATGTATTGTGCGGATATCATTGTTTCTTTTTTTTTAAAGCCGTGTTTCTTTGTCTTCTTGGATATGTGTTGGAGCGGGTCAAGTAAACTTGTATGTATGCTATACGGGACAACAACAGGATATGGAGATGCCGTGCCTTCCAGGATTTTGCCGAGGGGTGGACACCATTCAAACAGTGGAAATAAGAGAATATCCTCTTCACACAAAAAAAGGCAAGACTAATATCAGCAAGACGCACGCGGAAAAGAAAATATTTTCTCCTGGCTGCTCATAAAAATTGACTGTGGTGCAACGACAGACTTCAATGAAGACGCAGGGAGAACAACTATTTTTGCCACCTCTGCTCCCGCAACCTAGAATCCTCTCAGCATTGTGCGGCACATTTGGAGGAAGGTCTGCGAGAGTGCGAGTCGCTGAACCCAGACGGATGGCAGGCACCGGCGAGCTCGATTGCACATACCAGCACGGTGATCAGTGTCAAACACGCATTATTATCTCTGCCGCACCATATTGTTATGCGTAGCTCTAGATTGTTAGGAGTCCTATTGAGATAGACTAGGTTGTTAGGGTTTATCTCTATCTAGTTATCTTTCTTTCTCTCCAAGATGTAATCTCCAACAACTTGTATTCACTGTACACGGAGGTACGCCCCTGCTATATTAACACGTACATGTCGCCCACATCGGGTAAGACGTTTCCGCCATTGCACATGGTAATCAGAGCATTCCTCTTCCAAACTAGCCTCCCTATTGCATCTAGTGCATAGTCATGTCTTCATCCTTCGACGCCTTCCAACCTAGCCTCAATGGCCAGGTCACCGAGAAGCTCAACCGAACAAACTACGCGCTATGGCACACGTAGGTCACACCCCACCTGCGAGGCGCCGGTGTCTTCGGCTACGTCAACGGCATCGCGCCGGAGCCGGCCAGACTCCACGTCACCAAGGACAAGGACGGCAAGGAGACTTCTGCGCCCAATCCTCTCCACCCACTTTGGGTCCGGGAGGATCAAACAACATCAGAACTGCGCTCATCAACACGCAGAGGGGCAACCAGTCGGTCGCCTCCTACTTCGCTTCCCTGCGCGGCCTTGCTGATGAACTCGCCGCCGCCGGCAAGCCCATCTAGGATGACGAATTGATCTCGTACATCCTCCGTGGATTGGACGTTGACTACTAGCCGCTCGTCTCTGCCCTCGACGCTCGCGTCACGCCCGTCACCCTCGACGAGCTCTATGCCATGCTGAGTAACTTTGATCAACGCATGGCCCAGTTCCACGGCTCCTCCGGCGGCTTCAAGTCCTCTGCCAATGCTGCATCTCGCGGCCGTGGTGGCGGCTCCTCCAACTCTCGCGACGGACGCTCCACCAACTCCAAGCCTCGTCGTGGCGACGGATCCAGCAGGTCTCGTCTGGACGCGCCCGCTGTCAGATCTGTGGCAAGCTTGGGCACACTGCTAAGGACTGCTAGTATCGCTACGATGAAGATGACGACTCCTCCCAAGACGAGGACAAGGTTGCTGCAACTGTGGATGGCTCCTACGGCGTTGACACGAACGGGTACGTCGACAGTGGTGCTACCAATCACATCACCAACGAGCTTGAGAAGGACACCATGAAGGAAAAATATTGTGGCAAAGATCAAATCTACAATGCCAACAGCGAAGGTATGAGGATCAATCATGTTGGTCACTCACTTTTTAGTACCCCTCATCGTAAAATTCATCTAAAGAAAAATTTTCTTGTTCCTAGTGCCAATAAGAATCTTCTTTCTGTTCATAGAATTGCCATTGACAACCATGTGTTCCTTGAGTTTCATCCTTATTTTTTCTTGATCAAGGATCAGGAAACAAAGAAAATTCTCTATCGAGGTAGATGCGTTCGAGGGTTCTACCCGTTGAATCCGGAGCATAGAAGATTCAATAAACAAGCCTATGGTGTTGCCAAACTTTCGTCAACACGGTGGCACGATCGATTAGGACATGCTGCTTTCTCCTTAGTTGAAAAGTTGCTTAGGAAAAATAAGCTACCGTATGTTGGTGAGCGTGATCTTAAAACTATTTGTGATTCTTGTCAACAAGCAAAAAGTCATCAATTCTCTTATCTTATATCTACTAGTGTTTCTACAAAACCCTTGCAATTAATCTTCTATGATGTTTGGGGCTCTGCCCCTAGCTCTGTTGGTAGACATACTTATTATGTGAGCTTCATAGATGACTACAACAAATTCTCTTGGATCTATCTTCTCAAGAAAAGATCCAATGTCTTTCAAGTTTTTCAAAACTTCCAGGCTCTCGTTGAACGAAAATTTGATAGTAAGATCATTGCAGTACAATCTGATTGGGGAGGGGAGTACAAAAAATTAAACTCCTTCTTCCAAACCCTCAGCATATCACATCATGTGTCATGCCCTCATGCTTATCAACAGAACGGATCTACTGAACGCAAGCACAAACACATAGTTGAGGTTGGGTTAGCCCTCCTAGATGGCGCATCCATGCCTCTCAAGTTTTGGGATGAGACTTTTCTCACAGCTGTTCATATCATAAACATGCTTCCAAGTCATGTCATTAATAATGAAATTCCACTAGAAAGACTTCTTCACACTAAACCCGACTAGAAATCTCCGTGTCTTCGGGTGTGCATGTTGGCCCAATCTTCGCCCATACAACAACCGCAAGCTCATGTTTCGCTCAAAACAGTGTGTTTTTCTAGGCTATAGCACCCAACATAAAGGTGTCAAGTGCCTCAATGTTGCCACTGGCCGTGTCTATATTTCATGAAACGTTGTCTTTGACGAAACCAAATTTCCCTTTGTTGATCTTCATCCCAACACCGGTGCTCTCCTTCGCCAAGAGATTCTTCTTTTGCCTCCTCATCTCTCCGGTGTTGATCAAGGGGGAAACATTTGTCATGATCAACTGATGATGTGCATGAGCCTTGTGGGGTTACAGGTGAAAAAAGCGAGAAAATGGTGAAAATAGAGGAAAACGGTGAAGAAAACCCTCCACCAGAGCCATATTTTATGTGCCCGAAATCTGGAGACAAATCCTCATTGGGATCCATTCGCCTGCAATGCATCAGATCCTCCTCGGGATCAGCGGCAGTAGACATGCCAGGGGCGCCGGCTGCACGCCTGCCCGCCTCGGACCAGGTGCGTGTCACGCGGTCGTTGTCTACGGGCAGCGGCGTGACACCACCTCCGTGCCAATCACCATCCGCCACACGTCATCCCATGGTTGGCGCGGGCGGCGCGCGCTTCACCAGCCAACCGGTGTGCTACAAGCGGCGCCTGTTGGGGAACGTAGTAATTTCAAAAAAATTCCTATGCACACGCAAGATCATGGTGATGCATAGCAACGAGAGGGGAGAGTGTGTCCACGTACCCTCATAGACCGAAAGCGGAAGCGTTAGCACAACGTGGTTGATGTAGTCGTATGTCTTCACGATCTAACCGATCAAGTACCGAATGCACGACACCTCCGAGTTCTGCACACATTCAACTCGATGACGTCCCTCGAACTCCGATCCAGCCGAGCTTTGAGGGAGAGTTCCGTCAGCACGACGGCGTGGTGACGATGTTGATGTTCTACTGTCGCAGGGCTTCGCCTAAGCACCGCTACAATATTATCGAGGTGGACTATGGTGGAGAGGGGCACCACACACAGCTAAAACATCCAAGAGATCAAATGTTGTGTCTATGGGGTGCCCCTTGTAAGTGCATCTAGTGCCCCTTAGTGATTTTGGTGTATTGAAGACTTATAGGTTGAGGGACTAATGCGTGTGTGAGTGTACACAGGTCTATAAGTCTATGAGGAGTTTGATATTTACAGGAAAAGTCGACCCCTAAAAATGAATATCTTCGACTGAAGACTTTGGTATTCTGAAGACTTTCTGAAGACTTTGAAAGTGAAGAAATTGGTGTGACCTTGAAGACTTGGTATTCTTTCGAGGAACATGAAGCGAGAAGACTTTTGTTTTCGTAGTTTCATTTTCTCTTTCTTGAGTCATAGGAAGCACCATACTGTTAAAGGGGGTCGAGGAAATACTAAGGAAAAATTTCCATGTGATGCTCAACTCAAAATCCTACACCTACCAATCCCTTCAAGTGAAGCCATTGGAAATCTCTTACATATCAGTCAATTTCTTCAGTGACAGAGACGAAGTTCTTCTGGTCTCTGAGGAATTTGTCCTGACTGAGGTGTTAGGATTTCGCCAGTGTGGATTGCCTACACAGTGAGGAACATGATAGCCCTGAGGATTTTTCTACTCAAAATTCCGACCGTTGCTGTGCTATGCACCAGCTGTCCCAAAATATCTATCCACCTAACGGTCATTTCATTGAAGGGCATTTATGTCTTATCATGTCGGGCTGCTCCCTAGGCTATAAATAGCCGCCCCTACAACCACTAGCTGGTTGGCTGCTCCGAGAGAAACTGACACTTGTCATTTGAGAGCAACCCATCCTCCGAGGACTTTGAGCGAAAATCATCAAGTGAGGAAAAACCAAAAACCCAAAACCTAAACACCTACAAACCCAAGTGATTGAGCATCTATAGCGACCAGACCTCAAACGGTCTGATCTCTGTGCTCAGGTGTCATCCCTGAATCAGTAATGCTGACACCACACAGTACTTGAAGGATTTATAACAGAGTAGCAATCACACACTTATTACATCGAGTGTCTCAATAGAGAACTTATTACAATAAATATGGCTTAAGTCCATCTAATAACGATAACAGAGGAAGGCTTGGAAGATAAGTGAGTCCATCAACTCCAACGGCATCACTGAGTATAGAACCACGACCTAAAAACTCTTTAATCACCGTCTGAAAAGTCTGCAACATTAATGTTGCAGCCCGAAACGGGTCAGCACATGGAATATGCTGGCAAGGTAACACATAGAGAGTAATGGAATGAAACAGCTATTCTATATGCATATTTGGCTGGTGGAAAGCTCTATGGTTACAGTTTTGCGTAAAGCCAATTTTTCCCTACTATAAAGGAATAAATTTTATTTAACTATCATGGTAGTTGTTAAACATTGAGAATGGTTGACAGCATCCTCAATCCCAATTAAGCATCATCATTAAACAAAACCCAACAAAATTAAATTAGAGTAACATGTTGAGATTCACATGATAATCCAAGTACTAGATACTCAAGATGTCCATAACCGGGGACACGGCTAACCATGATTAGTTTATACACTCTGCAGAGGTTTGCGCACTTTTTCCCACAAGACTAGACCGCCTCCGTTTGGTTTCTCGCACTACATGGTGTTTGAGAAGACGGATGACCGAGACATAGTCTTTCAGAAGCGCTAGCACCTTACGATGGATAGACCGTTACACCTACTTTCCCCTACATTTGCTACTCTACCCTGTAAGAGTTCGCACGACTTAATCAACAATGCTAGAGCCCATAATAGCTTGTGGCTGCACACGGAAGTTTCTAGTATGAAATATCTCATGATCCCTTTGGGCCTGGGTGGCGGTCCATAAAGAAAACAGGCAATCCTGGAATACCCAGGTACCTCAATCCACCCAGATGTGTGTTTAAGTTGCCACCTTAGATAAACCATTAATTAACACTCACATCTGTTATGGATATCACTCACCCAATCCACGTCTACTAGTATAGCATGGCATAATGGCAACGTAGAAGTAACTCCCAAAGGTTTTATAATAAACAGGTAATAGGTACTACCTCAACTACTTCCCAACCCACAATTTAACTAGATCCTAATCATGCAATGTTTGAGGATTTATCTAATGCAATAAAACTGGGTAGTAGGAGGTATGATCAAAGTGTTACTTGCCTTGCTAATGATCCGCGAAACCTAGGGATTCGAAGTAACATGCGGCGCACTCCGGGTATTCTATCGCACACAAACAAACAAGCACACAATAAGTATTCATCTAATGCACAGGTAAACTCAAATAAGAGATCTAACCAGAAAGTTCAACTTAAGAACTCCGGTTTGCAAAAAGAATCAAATCAAACGAAGCAACGAAAGTCAAACGGCAAAAGAAACAGGCTTCATTTACTATTCTGGATCTAGGGCAATTTTTACAGTGGAAAAAACTTGTTTAAGTTGGTTAAACGGATAGAGGATTTCGAGACGAAACTCCAGACGCTTGAATCGCATGATTCCGATAAACGAGCGAAAAGTTATACTGAAACGAAAATCAGATCAGGAATCACGATCAGAAAAATCGTGGATTTAATCCGAGAAAAAGAAAAACAACGAACGTTCGCTAGAACGAACGAACGGACGAACGCTCGCTATTTAAATAAATCGGAAAAACCGATCTATTTAAAAAAAACCAAAACAAACAAAAAAAACTGCGACTTTTTTTAAAAAAACGGGCGGCGAAAACGAGGTTGACCTCGGGCGGCGGGTCCGGCGGCGGGCGGCGGCTAGGGTTAGGGTTTCGGGCGCGGGTGGGCTGGCGGCTGCTGATGGGCTCGGCGGCTCGGGTCGGGCGGCTTATAAAGGCCGCCCCTGGGCGGAGTCCCGCTCGGGTACGGCCCGAAGTCGGTTCGTGTTTTTTTTAAATTATTCCGCGCAGAAAAACAAATAAAAGAAATACTAAACGGACTCCAAAAATCTCAAAATAAATTTTCTCGGGCTTCTAAAATCAAGCTGCACAAGGTGAACATTTATTTGGGGCCTAAATGCAACTTTGAAAAACGCACATTTTTTCCTAAATTCAAATAAAATACCGAAAAACTCCGAAATAAAATCTTATTTGATTTTATTATTAAATCCTCAATATTTCTTTATTTTGGGAAAGTCATTTTATTCCCTCTCTCATATTTTTATAATAGAAATAATTGATGATAAAATAATTAAAATCAAATGATCCTATTCTCAAAATTTGAGAAAACTCAAATATGAAAATGACAAAATCCCCAACTCTCTCCGTGGGTCCTTGAGTTGCGTAGAATTTCTAGGATCAAAGCTAAAAGCAAATAAATTATGATATGCAATGATGATCTAATGTATAACATTCGAAATTGAAAATTTGGGATGTTACAAACCTACCCCCTTAAGAAGAATCTCGCCCTCGAGATTCGGGTTGGCTAGAAAATAGGTGAGGGTGGTCCTTGAGCAAATCTTCCTCTCGCTCCCAGGTGGCTTCATCCTCCGTGTGGTGGCTCCACTGAACCTTACAGAACTTGATAACCTTGCTGCGGGTGACTCGACTGGCATACTCTAGCATCTTAACTGGTTTCTCCTCATAGGTCAAATCACTGTCCAACCGAATTGCTTCCAGTGGTACCGTATCTCTCAGCGGTATGTCAGCCATCTCCGCGTGGCACTTCTTCAACTGAGAAATGTGGAACACATCATGAACTCCTGACAATCCTTCTGGCAATTCCAACTTGTAGGCCACTTCTCCCATACGTTCCAATACTCGGTATGGTCCTACAAATCGTGGCGCTAACTTTCCCTTAACACCAAAACGCTTTGTTCCCCGAAGTGGGGATACTCGAAGATAAGCTCTATCTCCAACTTCGTAAACTGTCTCCTTGCGTTTAGAATCTGCGTAGCTTTTTTGCCTAGACTGGGCTACCTTTAGCCTATCGCGAATCAATTTCACTTTCTGTTCAGACTCCTTAATCAAATCCGGCCCAAACAACTGGCGGTCTCCAACTTCATTCCATGACAACGGTGTCCTGCACCTTCTTCCGTACAAGGCTTCGAAAGGGGCCATCTTTAAACTGGATTGATAGCTGTTGTCGTAAGAGAACTCTGCATATGGCAAATTCTCGTCCCAATTAGATCCATAATCTAGCGCACAAGCTCTCAGCATGTCCTCCAAAATCTGATTGACTCTCTCGGTCTGTCCATCTGTCTGTGGATGAAAAGCTGTGCTGAACTCTAGCCTGATACCCAAAGTTTCGTGCAACTGATTCCAGAACTTTGAGGTAAACTGGGTTCCTCTATCTGATACTATACTCCTCGGAACTCCATGTAAGCATACAATCCTGGTCATGTATATCTTTGCCAACTTAGCACTAGTATAAGTGGTCTTTACCGGGATGAAATGAGCTACTTTCGTCAACCGATCGACTACAACCCAAATCGAGTCATAGCCTGAACGAGTCTTGGGTAATCCCGTGATAAAATCCATGCCTAACTTATCCCACTTCCATTTGGGTATCGACAATGGTTGTAGCAATCTTGCTGGCTTCTGATGCTCTGCCTTTACTCTCTGACATACATCACAAACTACTACATACTCCACAATGTCTTTCTTCATTCCGGTCCACCAGAAAATATCCTTCAAATCCAAATACATCTTGGTATTTCCTGGGTGAATTGAATATGGTGAATCATGTGCCTCTTGTAGAATCAACTTCCTGATTTCCGGGTCATTGGGCACATAAACACGGTCTTCAAACCAGAGGGTGTCGTGCTCATCCTCACGAAATCCTTTAGCCTTCCCTTCGCTCATTTTCTCCTTTAAGAGGCAATCTCCTTGTCAGTCTTTTGAGCTCCTCTGATTCTATCCATCAAAGTTGACTGAATCTCCAATGCTACTACATAGCCTCTCGGAACTATTTCCAAACATAGCTCTCGAAGATTTTCGGCTAACTCCCTTGGTAATTTTCCCGTCATTAGGGTGTTGACATGGCTCTTACGGCTTAATGCGTCAGCTAATACATTAGCCTTTCCGGGATGATAATGCAATCTCATATCATAATCCTTGATGAGCTCCAACCATCTCCTTTGTCTGAGGTTTAACTCCTTCTGCGTGAAAATTTATTTCAAACTCTTGTGATCCGTGTACACCTCACAATGATTTCCAATGAGGAAATGTCTCCATGTTTTCAATGCATGCACTACGGCTGCTAACTCCAAATCATGCATAGCATAATTCAACTCGTGAGGTTTCAGGTTTCTTGAGGCATATGAAACAACTCTCCCTTCCTGCATAAGCACTGCTCCAAGTCCTCGACGTGAAGCGTCGCAATACACCTCATAGTCCTTGGTCTGGTCTGGCAAAATCAACACTGGTGAAGTAACCAAGCGTTTCTTCAACTCCTGGAAACTAGCCTCACACTCCTCAGTCCATATGAACTTGGTATCCTTTTCAACAACTCAGTCATAGGTTTCGCAATCTTGGAGAAATTCTCAATGAATCTCCGGTAGTATCCTGCGAGTCCAAGGAAACTCCGGATCTCGCCAACTGTGGTTGGTGCTTCCCACTTGGTCACGGTATCAACTTTTGTGGGATCTACTGATATACTTTCTCCGGATATAACGTGTCCGAGGAATCCAAATTCTTTCAACCAAAACTCACATTTGCTAAACTTGGCATATAACTAGTGTTCTCTGAGCTTCTCAAGTACCAATCGCAAATGTTCCTTATGCTCCTCTTCATTCTTCGAGTAAACCAGAATATCATCAATGAACACCACGACGAACTTATCCAAGAACTCCATAAACACTTTGTTCATCATGTTCATAAAATAGGCAGGTGCGTTAGTCAGACCAAATGACATAACGGTATACTCGTACAGCCCATACCTGGTGGTAAAAGCCGTCTTAGGTATATCCTGTTCTCGAATCTTCAACTGGTGGTATCCTGATCGTATATCGATCTTGGAAAACACTTTAGCTCCTTGTAATCAATCAAATATATCATTGATCATTGGTAGTGGGTACTTGTTCTTGATCGTTACTTCATTCAATCCACGATAATCAACAACCATCCTTAACGATCCATCCTTCTTCTCCACTAGAAGTACTGGCGATCCCCAAGGCGACGAACTTGGGAGAATGTAACCTTTATCCAGTAACTCCTTAATCTGCTTCTTAATATCCACCAAATCCTTTGCAGGCATCCTGTATGGTCTCTTCGATATTGTCCTTGTGCCTGGCAATAGTTCAATCAAAAACTCAATATCTCTCTCCAGTGGCATGCCTGGCAACTCCTCTGGAAATACTTCAGGGAAATCCCTTACCACTGGTACTTCCTCCTGCACAACTCATGTTAAACAATTTACTTGAGTCCCTTTTGGCACATGTCGGGATACATACTTGATCCTTCTCCCTTCTGGGGTGGTAAGCAAAATTGTCTTACTGGCGCAATCGATGTTTCCTCCATACATCGACAGCCAATCCATACCCGGAATTACATCCAATCCTTATGATTCCAAGATGATTAAATCTGAGGGAAACACATGCCTACCTATACTCATTGGCACTTGAAAACATCCTTGACTGGCCATATACTCCGCTCCTGGTGAGCTTACTAGCATAGGTGTTCTAAGAACCTTAGTGGGCAGGTTATACTTATCCACAAATCCCCTTGATATGTATGAATGCGATGCACCAGTATCAAAAAGAACGAGTGCAGTAAATGACTTAACCAAAAACTTACCGATTACTGCATCCGGTTGCTCTTCAACCTCCTCCATGTTAACGTGGTTCACCTGTCCCCTGTTGAAAGGGTTCGGCTTCTTCCCAGAGCTTCCATTGCCGTTCTGGCCTTCAGGACATTCATTGGCATAATGTCCGGTATTCTGACACTTAAAGCAAGTGACTTGGCTCAGGTCTTTCTTGGCTGGGGTTGATGGGTTGGTATGGTTCTGGCCGTTGCTTGCTCCATTACCATTACCATTCTTGGTGCCGTTGTGATTGTGCGAGCTACCTCCTCCATGGGTATGCTGAAAATGTCCTCCCGATCTAGGGGTAAATCGTGGCTTTTGCTGAGCTCCAAAATTGTACTTCCCTTGTCCATACTTCCTCTTGCGGTTCTCAATTTGCTGCTGCTTGCCTTCAATCATAAGAGCATGGTATACCAACTCCTGGTAGTTGTTGAAGGTTGCTATCATCAACTGCATGCTCAACTCATCATTCAGTCCTTCCAGAAACTTCTCTTGCTTAGCTGCGTCTGTAGCAACGTCATCTGGGGCATAACGTGCTAATTTGCTAAAGTCCTCCACGTACTGGCCAACTGTCCGTCCTCCTTGGCGCAAGTTGCGAAACTCTCGCTTCTTCATGGCCATAGCTCCTGCTGAAACATGGGCAGTTTGAAAAGCCTGCTGAAACTGGTCCCATGTGATAGTGTCGACAGGGAAAGTGGCTGTGAAATTCTCCCACCATGATGCTGCGGGTCCTTCAAGCTAGTGTGCGGCAAACTTCACCTTCTCCGCATTTGTGTATCCTACTGTGGTCAACTCTCTAGCTATCTTGCGAAGCCAATCATCTGCTACTATCGGCTCGGTGCTACTGGAAAACACCGGCGGATTCAGCCTAAGAAAACGGGCTAAGTGATCAACAGGTGGTGGTGGTGGTGGTGGGTTGTTGTTGTTGTTCCCCTGATTCTGATTCTGGACTAGCAACTGCATCAATCTGTTCTGCTGCTGGATCAACTGGGTGAGCTCCGGTGGAAAGCTAAATCCGGGGTCACGTCTCGGAGGCATCTGAGGTTTTAGGAAAGATGAGATTTAAGAATAGAGAGGGGTCTAAAGAGAAAACACTACCCATATGCACATGAGGCAAAGGCAAACAATTTACTTTATTCAATCAATTAAACAAAGGCATATAATCGATCTAACTATCGCAAAAGTGCTCGGACTACTATATTTACATGGTGGACTACCACTACTGATGAGGGGGTCTACTAAAAATATTCTTTGGTTGGAGACTCCATGATATCTGCTCCGGCTTCATCAACATAGTCATCATCGCTATCATCTGGATCCGAGTCGGTGTCGTCGATGATGATGTAGTCTTCCGGGTGAATCTCGTTGGGTTCTTCGTCTTCATCTACTGGTGTAGGGTCTCCCATAAATATCCCGATCTTCTTGATCAGATCTTCATTCTTATCCACCAATACTTCAATTTCTTCTTCATAATCTTCACGTGTAGCCTTGAGTTCTTCCTCCAGTTCCTTGATTCTAGTCCTTGCCTTCTTCAGGTCTATCATGTCAGCGCACATCTGGTTCTCCTGTCGTCGAATGTGCTGGTTTAATTCCTGGATAAAAGCTGCAATTGATCTATCCTTTCTGGTGCTGATCATCTCCCAGTGCTTATCTCGGCGCCCACAAATCTGGTAGATAGTATCCTTGAGATCATTGTAGTAGACTTCTCCAATGCGTCCCATGGCGATGTGAGCTGCCAAGCTCTTTCCTAGACTCCAAGTTGGTGCATCAAAAGAAAACTCTATGGGCTTAGTGACTGGCACGAACGTCCTTCCTGGAACTTGAACTCGAATCATCCAGCGCTCTTCTTCAGGTAAAGTGGTGTTGTAGGTTCCGGTGAGGCTTGGTACTCCTATATTCAGGTATCTAATGACTTCCTTCAAGTGGCGTCCAAAGGGTGTATCTTCATCCGGTTGCGTGAACTTGTTCCTTGCATCCGCCATCCTAAAGAGTAGAAAAGATGAGAGGTGAGAAGAGAAGAGAGTGAATAGTCATGTAGGTCTTTAGCTTAGTGGTCGTGTCCTACAGTCAGTGTGTGCTCTGATACCATCTCTGTAGCGACCATACCTCAAACGGTCTGATCTCTATGGTCAGGTGTCATCCCTGGATCAGTAATGCTGACACCACACAGTACTTGAAGGATTTATAACAGAGTAGCAATCACACACTTATTACATCGAGTGTCTCAATAGAGAACTTATTACAATAAATATGGCTTAAGGCCATCTAATAACGATAACAGAGGAAGGCTTAGAAGATAAGTGAGTCCATCAAATCCAACGGCATCACTGAGTATAGAACCACGACCTAAAAATTCCTTAATCACCGCCTGAAAAGTCTGCAACATTAATGTTGCAGCCCGAAACGGGTCAGCACATGGAATATGCTGGCAAGGTAACACGTAGAGAGTAATGGAATGAAACAACTACTCTATATGCATATTTGGCTGGTGGAAAGCTCTATGGTTATAGTTTTGCATAAAGCCAATTTTTCCCTACTATAAAGGAATAAATTTTATTTAACTATCATGGTAGTTGTTAAACATTGAGAATGGTTGACAGCATCCTCAATCCCAATTAAGCATCATCATTAAACAAAACCCAACAAAATTAAATTAGAGTAACATGTTGAGATTCACATGATAATCCAAGTACTAGATACTCAAGATGTCCATAATCGGGGACACGGCTAACCATGATTAGTTTATACACTCTGCAGAGGTTTGCGCACTTTTCCCCACAAGACTCGATCGCCTCCGTTTGGTTTCTCGCACTACATGGTGTTTGAGAAGACGGATGACCAAGACATAGTCTTTCAGAAGCGCTAGCACCTTACAATGGATAGACCGTTACACCTACTTTCCCCCACATTTGCTAGTCTACCCTGTAAGAGTTCGCACACCTTAATCAACTATGCTAGAGCCCATAATAGCTTGTGGCTGCACACGAAAGTTTCTAGTATGAAAAATCTCATGATCCCTTTGGGCCTGGGTGGCGGTCCATAAAGAAAACATGCAATCCTGGAATACCCAGGTACCTCAATCCACCCAGATGTGTGTTTAAGTTGCCACCTTAGATAAACCATTAATTAACACTCACATCTGTCATGGATATCACTCACCCAATCCACGTCTACTAGCATAGCATGGCATGGCATAATGGCAAAGGTTTGATAATAAACAGGTAATAGGTACTACCTCAACTACTTCCCAGCCCACAATTTAATTAGATCCTAATCATGCAATGTTTGAGGGTTGATCTAATGCAATAAAACTGGGTAGTAGGAGGTATGATCAAAGTGTTACTTGCCTTGCTGCTGATCCACGAAACCTAGGGATTCGAAGTAACATGCGGCGCACTCTGGGTATTCTATCGCAGACAAACAAACAAGCACACAATAAGTATTCATCTAATGCATTGGTAAACTCAAATAAGAGATCTAACCAGAAAGTTCAACTTAAGAACTCCGGTTTGCAAAAAGAATCAAATCAAACGAAGCAACGAAAGTCAAACGGCAAAAAAACAGGCTTCGCTTACTATTCTGGATCTAGGGCAATTTTTACAATGGCAAAAACTTGTTTAAGTTGGTTAAACGGATAGAGGGTTTCGAGACGAAACTCCAGGCGCTTGAATCGCCTGATTCCAATAAACGAGCGAAAAGTTATACTGAAACGAAAATCGGATTTAATCCGAGAAAAAGAAAAACGACGAACGTTCACTAGAACGAATGAACGGACGAACGCTCGCTATTTACATAAATTGGAAAAACCGAAACAAACAAAAAAATAAAAACCGCGACTTTTAAAAAAAAAACGGGCGGCGAAAACGAGGTTGACCTCGGGCGGCTAGGGTTAGGGTTTCGGGCGCGGGTGGGCTGGCGGCGACTGATGGGCTCGGCGGCTCGGGTCGGGCGGCTTATAAAGGCTTCCCCCGGGCGGAGTCCCGCTCGGGTACGGCCCGAAGTCGGTGTGATGCTCAACTCAAAATCCTACACCTACCAATCCCTTTGAGTGAAGCCATTGGAAATCTCTTATAGATCAGTCAATTTCTTCAGTGACAGAGATGAAGTTCTTCTGGTCTCTGAGGAATTTGTCCTGACTGAGGAGTTAGGATTTCGCCAGTGCGGATTGCCTACACAGTGAGGAACATGATAGCCCTAAGAATTTTTCTACTCAAAATTCCGACCGTTGTTGTGCTATGCGCCAGCTGTCCCAAAATATCTATCCACCTAACGGTCATTTCATTGAAGGGCATTTATGTCTTATCATGTTGGGCTGCTCCCTAGGCTATAAATAGCCGCCCCCCTACAACCACTAGCTGGTTGGCTGCTCTGAGAGAAACTGACACTTGTCATTTGAGAGCAACCCATCCTCCGAGGACTTTGAGTGAAAATCATCAATTGAGTTAAAACCAAAAACCCAAGACCCAAACACCTACAAACCCCAAGTGATTGAGCATCACTGAAGAGATTGATCCTGAGTGGATCCGACGCTTGTTACCTTTGAAGATTGTGCTTCTTCCAGACGGTTAGGCGTCATGGTCTAGAGCATCCAAGAGGAATTGTGGATCACCGAGTGACCAAGTTTGTGAAGGTTTGGAAGTCGCCTGAAGACTTACCACGAGTGATTGGACAAGGTCTATGTGACCTTAGTTCAAGGAGAATACGGTGAGGACTAGGTGTCTTGGACTAAGTGTCCTTGACTGGGTGTCCGGGACTGTGTGTCCTCGAGTTTAAATACTCAGCCGCTCCAACCAGACGTACAACTGAGACAGCAGTTGGAACTGTCTACCAAATCATTGTCTTCACCGAGCTTACTGGTTCTATTTCCTCAACTCTTTCATTTCCTCATAACTGTGTTGTGTGTTTGTTCATATCTGTGTTTGAAGACTTTAACTGAAGACTTTCTCAATTTCCTCAGTTCAATTTCTTCAGTCTGTTTGTCTTCGTTCTGTGTTATCCTGTGATTACGCTTCCTGTACTCTGTGCCTGTCTTCATTTCATCATGATGACTATGCTTGTATTCTGTTATGTTTAATTTTGAGTACTTATTCTTCTACTAGTAGTTCTTCGCTAAGGAATTTCCTCACCGGCAAATTTCTCAGTGAAGAATTTTGTAAAAATCGTCTATTCACCCCCTCTAGTCGATATAACGCACTTTCAATTGGTATCAGAGCAAGGTACTCCCTTGTTCTGTGTGATTTTGGTTTAACCGCCTGGAGTTTTAGTTATGTCGACCGCAGGTATGATCAAGGTCTCTGCCGGGTGTCCTACCTTCGATGGGACAGAGTACCCCTACTTGAAGAATAAGATGTGAATGCATCTTGAAGCAATTGATAACAATCTATGGTATGTTGTGGAAAATGGTGTTCCCTCAGTCACACCTTCTCTGAATGCTGTCGATGTGAAGAGATTCAAGTGTAACGCCCCGAGACTGATGTGCCAGGTGTCGTGCAGTTATTCAATGTTGTTGCCTTGTCGTTCGCTTGCATGTTGCATCTTGTCATATCATCATGTGCATTGCATATCATGTCATCATGCGCATTTCATTTGCATACGTGTTCGTCTCATGCATCCGAGCTTTTTCCCCGTTGTCCGTTTTGCAATCCGGCGGTTCGTTCTCCTCCGGTGGTCATTTCTAACTTTCTTTCATCTGTGGGGATTAAACATTTCCGGATTGGACCGAGACTTGCCAAGCGGCCTTGGGTTACCACTGGTAGACCGCCTGTCAAGTTTCGTACCATTTGGAATTCGTTTGATACTCCAACGGTTAACCGAGGGACCGAAAAGGCCTCGTGTGTGTTGCAGCCCAACACCCCTCCAATTTAGCCCCAAACCCACCTAACTCTGCTCCATCATCTAGAGCGTTCGATCACGATCGCGTGGCCGAAAACCGCACCTCATTTGGACTCTCCTAGCTCCCTCTATGCCTATTTAAACACCCCCCCGAAATTCGAATCTCCTTCCTCCCCGAAACCCTAACTTCGTCCTCCTCGCGCCACCGGACGCGTCCACCCCGCGCCCGAACAATGTCCGCCGCCCGCTGCCACGTCCCTCCGACCAATGGGGGCGAGCCACATCAGCTCCGCCGCCCCTCTCCTCCACACAGACGCCGCCACATGTCCTCCCCGCGCCCACTTCGTCGGGGCCCGGAGGAGCCCAGATCCGGCCCTCCCCGGGCCCGAGCCGGGCCGCCGTTTCCCCGTACAACCGCCGCCCACGTCCGTTGTCTTCACCATCTCCGGTGCCGGAATCGCCCGCCGGAGCGCTCCGCCTCGCCGGCGCGGTTCCCCACACCCGTCGCCGCCACCGCTTGGTCTTCGCGCCGCCGCCCGCTCTCGGTGCCGCCTCTTCGCCCGTCGCCTCGTGCCGCCTCCCGGAGCGCGTCGCCGCTGTCGACCCTCGCCGGAGGCCCGCCGCCCGCGCCGTCCTTCGTCGCCGCCCCTGCCTCCCCGATCCGATCGGGATCGAGGGAGCCGACGAGCGCCCCGTTGACTTCTTCGCGGGCCCTGAGTCCGGCCCAGCGCGCCGCCCCCGCCTTCGGCCCAGCTCCAGCCGGCCTCGTTTCGTCCTGCCTCCTCCTCCTTCGTGGGCCGGCCCAGCATCCCCGGCCAGCGCAGCGCCAAGCCGAGCCCAGCCGCGCCAGGCTCCAGCTGGCCCGCATCCGGCCTGCCCTGCCTCCTCCACAAATTGGGCCGAAGCCCATGGGTGAGCCGCCCCAGCGCCCACCTGTTTTTCCCCCTGCTATTGGGCTCACCTCAGATTCGGCCCGCATCGTTTTTTTCCAGATCTGGACGATTTTCCTATTTATCCTGAGACAACAGTTTTGCAGTTTAGTCCCCCTAGTTCATGCATTTAATAACTCACTAACCGTGCATCGGATTAAAATGTTTTATATATGAAACTTGCTCAGAATTTTGTGTAGATTAATAATATCCAACTTTCATCTATGTTTGAAATTTTTAAGATGATGTTTGATTAAATTTGCTCCTATGTCATGCTAAAATGGTTTAATTCATAACTAATTAACCGTAACTCCGAATTTAATAAATTATATATGTAAATGGGGTAGAAAAATGCCTAGCTTAACATGGTGGCCTCATTTTGCATGTTTAACAACTCTAAATATTGTTTAAGGCAGAACAGTACCAAACCTTAAAATATGCACATGAGGAGTTTCCGGACTTGTTGTTTTGTTGTTCCGGCCTCATTTAAACTTGCCTAGATTAGATAGTTTCATCATGCTTCCCCTCTTGCCATGTTTAACAACATTTAATATTGTTGGGTACATAAACGAGATCGAACTAAATAACTTGCATGTGGTGTTTCGTTAATATGCAACGGAGTTGCATATTGACCTCCACTTAATTTGTAGAATTGTTTGTGCACTTTGCCATGTCATGCTTCATTAAACCGGACATGCATCATTCTTGTTTGCGCATCATGCCATGTCTATGTGGTGGTTGTGTACTATGTCATTTGCTTCTTTCCGGTGTTGCTTCTTCGGGTTGGATCCGGTAACGTCGTGTTGTGAGGATTCGTTCGTCTACGTCCATTTGTCTCCTTCATGGACTCGTTCTTATTCCTTGCGGGATTTCAGGCAAGATGATCATACCCTCGAAATCACTACTATCTTTGCTATGCTAGATGCTCGCTCTTTTGCTATGCCCTTGCTACGATGCCTACCACTTGCTTGTCAGCCTCCCAAATTGCCATGTTAAACCTCTAACCCACCATGTTGTTCCTTGTTGGAACATGTTTACTTGTTGGGATATCACAATATATCTTATTTAATTAATGCATCTATATACTTGGTGAAGGGTGGAAGGCTCGGCCTTATGCCTGGTGTTTTGTTCCACTCTTGCCGCCCTAGTTTCTGTTATATCGGTGTTATGTTCCCGGATTTTGCGTTCCTTACGCGGTTGGGCTATAATGGGAACCCCTTGACAGTTCGCCTTAAGTAAAGCTCTTCCAGCAATGCCCAACATTGGTTTTACCATTTGCCACCTAGCTTTTTCTTTCCCTTGGGTTCTGCAGACTCAAGGGTCATCTTATTTTAACCCCCCCGGGCCAGTGCTCCTCTAAGTGTTGGTCCACCTGTCAGCTGCCGGTGACCACCAGGGGCAACTCTGGGCTGGCCTACCCGTACCTAGGACAACCTGAGTGTGCCCTGAGAAAGAGATATGTGCAGCTCCTATCGGGATTTGTCGGCACATTCGGGCGGTGTTGCTGGTTTAGTTTTACCTTGTCGAAATGTCTTGTTGTACCGGGATACCGAGTCTGATCGGAATGTCTCGGGAGGAGGTCTATTCCTTCGTTGACTGTGAGAGCTTGTGATGGGCTAAGTTGGGACACCCTGCAGGGATTTGAACTTTCGAAAGCCGTGCCCGCGGTTATGGGCAGATGGGAATTTGTTAACGTCCGGTTGTAGATAACTTGAAGTTGACCTTAATTAAAATGAATCAACCACGTGTGTAACCGTGATGGTCTCTTTCCGGCGGTGTCCGGGAAGTGAACACGGTTGTTGGAGTTATGCTTGACGTAGGTAGTCTAGGATCACTTCTTGATCATAGATTTCTCGATCGTGCTTTGCCTTCTCTTCTCGCTCTCTTTTGCGTTTGGTAGCCACCATATATGCTAGTCGCTTGCTGCAGCTCCACCTCATACCTTTACCTTACCCATAAGCTTAAATAGTCTTGATCGCGAGGGTGCAAGATTGCTGAGTCCCTGTGGCTCACGGATACTTCCAAAACCAGTTTGCAGGTGCCGATGAGTCCATGCAGATGACGCAACCTAGCTCAGGAGGATCTCGTTGAAGATCTTGTCCTTTGTGTTGTTTCGTTCTAGTTGATCAGTAGTGGAGCCCAGTTGGGGTCGATCGGGGACCCTTGTCGCATTTGTGGTTCTTCTTTTATTTTGGTTCTGTAGTCGGACCTTGATTGTATTTGGATGATGTAATGCTTTATTTATGTAATTGTGTGAAGTGGCGATTGTAAGCCAACTATGTATCTCTTTCCCTTATGTATTACATGGGTTGTGTGAAGATCACCTCACTTGCGACATATGCCTTCAATGCGATTATGTCTCTAAGTCGTGCCTCGACACGTGGGAGCTATAGTCGCATCGAGGGTGTTACAAGTTGGTAATCAGAGCCTTCCCCGACCTTAGGAGCCCCATTGCTTGATCGTTTTTAGCGGCCGAGTTGTGTCTAGAAAAATGTTTTGAGTCGTTTAGGAATTATATATCGGAGAGTTTAGGAATTCTTTTTACTTCCCAGTCTCCTCATCGCTCTGGTAAGGCATCCTGACGTAGAGTTTTGACTCTTCTCTTCTCAAATTTCACTAATTTTTTTCAGGATCACGCGGGTATCTTGGAATCGTTCCGATGGTTTTGTGACGAGAACATTGTCTTGGTGCCTCCTGTCAGGGGTTTAGTGGAAGTGTCCCGGGGAGTTGAGCTCTGAGGTGTTGTCGTCATAATTTTATCGTTGCAGTTCTGGAATACCTGAGTTTAGTATGCCGACATCGAAAATCTCTTTTATGCAGTTCGTTGGTGAGATAACCTCGACGCCACCCAATACTAGGGCGGGAGTTCAGGAGTATTGCCATAACTTGTATAACGGATGCTTTTCGAAGGTTGAGGTAGATGATATCCGAAGGTTTCTTGGTTATGTGTTGAAGGATGGATACAGCTGGATGTAGGATTTGCTAGTTTTGGGTGAGATATTATGCTTACCCTGTATCCCCAACACCTGATTGCATAACCGGAAAATTTCGGGAGTTTCATAGGTGTGAATTCAAGTAGCTCTTAGGATATCTTTCCAACAGATGTATGATATGAAATTGGGGTTCGACGTCTAGTGGTCCGCCTATTCACGGTCGATTTTATAGTGGTCTCGTTGTGTCTTAAAGAGTCCTTGGCTATGCCGACTCGGGGACACTTCGTATGTCATGTGCACTGCCTTGTACATGATGGTGCTATACGATCGAGCCCGTGTAGGCCCCACCACGAAAACTTCGGACGAAATCTCTATCATATGTTTGTTCTGGCTTATTCTGCAAGCCAACCCCTTGTTTTTGTTTTGAGTTGTGGTATTCGAGTTGCTTCGATGTCAAGTGTTGATTCCATACCTTTCCCAAATGTTGTTCTCATACTCCGATGTGAATACTAATCCTTCTCGATCATCGAGTTTGTCATTTCAATTTCTTGTAAACCGGCGTGTTTCTCTTCAAGTGGATCCGATCATTTCAACTTCCGCAAGATCAATGATCAGTTCTTCTCAACGGTGTTTGTTTCATCCGTCTCCAAGTTGCCTTTGTTTTTTTCCCGCCCTCCCACCCCTTTTCTTCAAGGAATCCGATGTGCTTATCAAGCATCCTTTTACTCTTGTTAAGTCTCTCCATCCTTTTTCCGTCAATATCCTTACCCGGTGGTTCTCAAGAAGATGTTCTACTAGTTCGTCATTCTTCATTCTTTTCATCTCCGGTGGTTTCAAGTCAAGCGTTGTTCATCTTACCCTTTCCTCATTTCAATACCTTCTCATGCCGGTGCACCTCATATTCATTCACCTCTCATTATTTAATTGTCCCGGAGTGCTCAAGATATCTCGAAGATTCGTGTTTCCACTCTGTTTTCGTTCAAACTCTTTTGAGGATGTTATCTCATTCTAGCCATTTAATTCAACCGGTGCATTCTCCTTTTCAAATAATCATTTCAACGGTGTTTCTTTTGAGTGGGCCCTAACCCACAGGTCTTTTCCCAGGATCTTACCTGGCTCTTCTCTTTTTCCCGGAGTTATTCTAAAAATTCTTTTCGAAGTTTGACGTAAGAATGATTTATCATCAGTCAAATGCCTTTCTACAAGATCGGTTAAATCCTTTTCATCGTTGGCTCAACCTCTTCGTTTTGATTCTTCTGGAGTGTCTAAATAATTCTTGGTGGTGTTTCTCGTCATCATTCTCAACATTGGAAGACCGAAGAAGAGTTTATCTTTAATCTTGCTCCATTCTCTTCAAGATTCGTGATTCTAGCTTGTTGCCATCCTCTCATAATTGTTTTCGATTGTGAGAATTCTTTTCACCTATCCGGAGCAATTTAAGAGTCTTCTTAGTTTGTTATCCGGAGTCCATCAAGTCAGGCTTATTCATCCTCAGCTTTCAGTTATCATTAAACGATCTTACCGGTGCATCGTTCAAGTGATCTATAATCATTTCTTGATCTCTTCGTTCTATTATATCTTAACTCTCTCAAGCATCTTCGTTCATTTGCTAATTCTTACCGGTGATTCATCCTTTACTTCATTCATTTTCAATTCCTACGGTGGTTCGTTCAAGATTTCTCTTCCTTTGTTATTGTATCAATTCATTCGTTCTTCCAAATTCTACCGGGGTTTCGTTGAAGGCATTCTCAAGTTGACGCTATATCTATCTTAATCCTTTCTACGAGAATAAGTAGTATGCCAAATCCATTGATTGTCATCAATTTAATTGGTGAAGGATAAACATAATGTAATTCTTATTCTTGTTTCATCGAGTAAATTCAATTATTCCGGAGGTTCATCAAATTATTGATTTCTTTTGTTCATCTTTCTTTTCCAGAGTTCCAAGTTATTTCAATTATATCATCACAGAGATCTATCTAATCATTACAAGGTTTCACCGTGTGTTTTCAACTTCTCTTTCTTCTCGCTATCCTTTCGTTACCGGAGTTCTTCATGGAGGTTCTACTTGATGGTTCATCAAGGATTTATTTCCTTCTCGAAGTTTTCATCGAGATTCTTTTAAGGAGCTCAAGCAGTCTTGTTCTTGTAATCCGGAGTGCAATTCTTTCTTCCGTATCGTTGGAGGTGGTATTATGTCATTCTTGATAATTTGAGTTCATGTTTCTTGATTCACATGCTGTCAAGATTGGGATATTTTAAGTCCATCAATCTCGTCTTTGGAGCTATCTTGGGTTATATTCCACCTAAAGCCTTCCCTGAGGATTGTTGCTATCACGGTGTTTATATTTGATCCAAGCTCTTCTTTATCCTCCTGGTGAAATAAGTTTCTCATCTCCTCGTTCATATCAATCCAATTCTTTTCCCATGAGTGGCAGGCTGTCACCAAATAAGTGGAGATAGATTCCATAAGACCATATCAAGCTTATTCTTTTCGTTGTTGGTTCAACAACTCCGTTCTAGCATTTGTTGTAACCCTGCTCTCTCAAGATCTTGTTTCCTTTCGTTCCGGAGACATTGTGATGTTGCTCTCCTCAACCCATCTTCTCGGATTGTCAGGACCATGTTTTGATCGTGCTTATCCATTCGACCGGAGTGTTGTGTTTTCATGCCAGTTCTCTCATCTTATTAAGTTTTTCATCTCTTTACAACCGGAGTGCAATCCAAGATATTTCTTACCCCTTGTTCCATTCATTCAATAGTTACAGAGGCAGTGTATTGTGATTTCATCAAGTTTCCTCTCATCTTTTCAAGTCCATGTTCAATTCTTTCCATTTTCAGTCGGAGTGCTGTCCAAATTTGTAATTCCTTGTTCCCCTTCCCTACCGGAGTGCTTTCAACTTCATTTATCTCTGTTGTATTCTTTTCTCGATATGACTTAACCTTTTTCAAGGTTCTTTGGTTTCACTCGTTTGACAAAGGAGCAACTTAGCCTTACATCTCCTCTTTCTCTCCCGTTGTCCCTCCGGTGCCATTCTAGATCTCGGGACGAGATCCTCTCGTAGTGGTGGAGTGTTGTAACGCCCCGAGACCGATGTGCCAGGTGTCGTGCAGTTATTCGATGTTGTTGCCTTGTCATTCGCTTGCGTGTTGCATCTTGTCATATCATCATGTGCATTGCATATCATGTCATCATGCGCATTTCATTTGCATACGTGTTCGTCTCATGCATCCGAGCTTTTTCCCCGTTGTCCGTTTTGCAATCCGGCGCTTCGTTCTCCTCCGGTGGTCATTTCTACCTTTCTTTCATGTGTGGGGATTAAACATTTCCGGATTGGACCGAGACTTGCCAAGCGGCCTTGGGTTACCACCGGTAGACCGCCTGTCAAGTATCGTACCATTTGGAATTCGTTTGATACTCCAACGGTTAACCGAGGGACCGAAAAGGCCTCGTGTGTGTTGCAGCCCAACACCCCTCCAATTTGGCCCAAAACCCACCTAACTCTGCTCCATCATCTAGAGCGTTCGATCACGATCGCGTGGCCGAAAACCGCACCTCATTTGGACTCTCCTAGCTCCCCCTATGCCTATTTAAACACCCCCCCCCCCGAAATTCGGATCTCCTTCCTCCCTGAAACCCTAACTTCGTCCTCCTCGCGCCACTGGACGCGTCCACCCTGCGCCCGGACAATGTCCGCCGCCCGCTGCCACGTCCCTCCGACCAATGGGGGCGAGCCACGTCAACTCCGCCGCCCCTCTCCTCCACACAGACGCCGCCACATGTCCTCCCCGCGCCCACTTCGTCGGGGCCCGGAGGAGCCCAGATCCGGCCCTCCCCGGGCCTGAGCCGGGCCGCCGTTTCCCCGTACAACCGCCGCCCACGTCCGTTGTCTTCACCATCTCCGGTCGTCGGAATCGCCCGCCGGAGAGCTCCGCCTCGCCGGCGCGGTTCCCCACACCCGTCGCCGCCACCGCCCGCTCTTGGCGCCGCTTCTTCGCCCGTCGCCTCATGCCGCCTCCCGGAGCGCGTCGCCGCCGTTGACCCTCGCCGGAGGCCCGCCGCCCGCGCCGTCCTTCGTTGCCACCCCTGCCTCACCGATCCGATCGGGATCGAGGGAGCCGACGAGCGCCCCGTTGACTTCTTCGCGGGCCCCGAGTCCGGCCCAGCGCGCCGCCCCCGCCTTCGGCCCAGCTCCAGCCGGCCTCGTTTCGTCCTGCCTCCTCCTCCTTCGTGGGCCGGCCCAGCATCCCCGGCCAGCGCAGCGCCAAGCCGAGCCCAGCCGCACCAGGCTCCAGCTGGCCCGCATCCGGCCTGCCCTGCCTCCTCCACAAATCGGGCCGAAGCCCATGGGTGAGCCGCCCCAGCGCCCACCTGTTTTTTCCCTACTGTTGGGCTCACCTCAGATTCGGCCCGCATCGTTTTTTTCCATATCTGGATGATTTTCCTATTTATCCTGAGACAACAGTTTTGCAGTTTAGTCCTCCTAATTCATGCATTTAATAACTCACTAACCGTGCATAGGATTAAAATGTTTTATATATGAAACTTGCTCAGAATTTTGTGTAGATTAATAATATCCAACTTTCATCTATGTTTGAAATGTTTAAGATGATGTTTGATTAAATTTGCTCCTATGTCATGCTAAAATGGTTTAATTCATAACTAGTTAACCGTAACTCCGAATTTAATAAATTATATATGTAAATGGGGTAGAAAAATGCCTAGCTTAACATGGTGGCATCATTTTGCATGTTTAACAACTCTAAAATATTGTTTAAGGCAGAACAGTACCAAACCTTAAAATATGCACATGAGGAGTTTCCGGACTTGTTGTTTTGTTGTTCCGGCCTCATTTAAACTTGCCTAGATTAGATAGTTTCATCATGCTTCCCCTCTTGCCATGTTTAACAACATTTAATATTGTTGGGTACATAAACGAGATCGAACTAAATAACTTGCATGTGGTGTTTCCTTAATATGCAACGGAGTTGCATATTGACCTCCACTTAATTTGTAGAATTGTTTGTGTACTTTGCCATGTCATGCTTCATTAAACCGGACATGCATCATTCTTGTTTGCGCATCATGCCATGTCTATGTGGTGGTTGTTTACTATGTCGTTTGCTTCTTTCCGGTGTTGCTTCTTCGGGTTGGATCCGGTAACGTCGTGTTGTGAGGATTCGTTCGTCTACGTCCATTTGTCTCCTTCATGGACTCGTTCTTATTCCTTGCGGGATTTCAGGCAAGATGATCATACCCTCAAAATCACTACTATCTTTGCTATGCTAGATGCTCGCTCTTTTGCTATGCCCTTGCTACGATGCCTACCACTTGCTTGTCAGCCTCCCAAATTGCCATGTTAAACCTCTAACCCACCATGTCCTAGCAAACCGTTGTTTGGCTATGTTACCGCTTTGCTCAGCCCCTCTTATAGCGTTGTTAGTTGCAGGTGAAGATTGAAGTTTGTTCCTTGTTGGAACATGGAGATGTTGTTCCTTGTTGGAACATGTTTACTTGTTGGGATATCACAATATATCTTATTTAATTAATGCATCTATATACTTGGTGAAGGGTGGAAGGCTCGGCCTTATGCTTGGTGTTTTGTTCCACTCTTGCTGCCCTAGTTTCCGTCATATCGGTGTTATGTTCCTGGATTTTGTGTTCCTTACGCGGTTGGGCTATAATGGGAACCCCTTAATAGTTCGCCTTAAGTAAAGCTCTTCCAGCAATGCCCAACATTGGTTTTACCATTTGCCACCTAGCCTTTTCTTTCCCTTGGGTTCTGCAGACTCAAGGGTCATCTTATTTTAACCCCCCCGGGCCAGTGCTCCTCTAAGTGTTGGTCCACCTGTCAGCTGCCGGTGACCACCAGGGGCAACTCTGGGCTGGCCTACCCGTACCTAGGACAATCTAAGTGTGCCCTGAGAAAGAGATATGTGCAGCTCCTATCGGGATTTGTCGGCACATTCGGGCGGTGTTGCTGGTTTAGTTTTACCCTGTCGAAATGTCTTGTTGTACCGGGATACCGAGTCTGATCGGAATGTCTCGGGAGGAGGTCTATTCCTTCGTTGACCGTGAGAGCTTGTGATGGGCTAAGTTGGGACACCCTGCAGGGATTTGAACTTTCGAAAGCCGTGCCCGCGGTTATGGGCAGATGGGAATTTGTTAACGTCCGGTTGTAGATAACTTGAAGTTGACCTTAATTAAAATGAATCAACCGCGTGTGTAACCGTGATGGTCTCTTTCCGGCGGTGTCCGGGAAGTGAACACGGTTGTTGGAGTTATGCTTGACGTAGGTAGTCTAGGATCACTTCTTGATCATAGATTTCTCGATCGTGCTTTGCCTTCTCTTCTCGCTCTCTTTTGTGTTTGGTAGCCACCATATATGCTAGTCGCTTGCTGCAGCTCCACCTCATACCTTTACCTTACCCATAAGCTTAAATAGTCTTGATCGCGAGGGTGCGAGATTGCTGAGTCCCTGTGGCTCACGGATACTTCCAAAACCAGTTTGCAGGTGCCGATGAGTCCGTGCAGATGACGCAACCCAGCTCAGGAGGAGCTCGTTGAAGATCTTGTCCGTTGTGTTGTTTCGTTCTAGTTGATCAGTAGTGGAGCCCAGTTGGGGTCGATCGGGGACCCTTGTCGCATTTGTGGTTCTTCTTTTATTTTGGTTCCGTAGTCGGACCTTGATTGTATTTGGATGATGTAATGCTTTATTTATGTAATTGTGTGAAGTGGCGATTGTAAGCCAACTATGTATCTCTTTCCCTTATGTATTACATGGGTTGTGTGAAGATTACCTCACTTGCGACATATGCCTTCAATGCGATTATGTCTCTAAGTCATGCCTCGACACGTGGGAGCTATAGTCGCATCAACGGTGTTACATCAAGCAACTCGACTCTCAAGCGAAGAATATCATATGTGGCCATCTGAGCAAAGGACAGTATGGCAGAGTGAGTGCTTTGGAAACAACGAAGCTTATCTGGGACAGGTTGTCCAAAGTGAATGAAGGAGTCTCAACTCAGCGTGACTCTCGAGTTGATGTTCTTCGCAATCTCTTCAACCGCTTCAAAAGACTCGATAATGAAAATGTTCAACAAACCTTCGATCGCCTCACTGACATCTCAAATGAGCTTCAAGCACTTGGTGCCACTGACATCGCTGACCATGAGGTGGTGAAGAAATTGCTGAGATCACTTGATTCCTCATTTGACACTCTAGCATTGATGATAAAAGAACGTGCTGATTACAAGTCACTTGATCCCGCTGATATTCTCGAGAGGCTAAATACTCATGAGTTCCAACTTGCTAAAAAGAGAGATCTCTATGGTTCAAGCTATGGCAGAACCCATGCACTGAAGGCCAAGGAAGTATCTGAGTCCGAAGATGAAGACTCTGGTAGTAGCCTTGGTGATCCTGAAGATCTGAGCCATGATCTGGCTCTGCTCGTGAAGAAGTTCCAAAAGTTCTCAAGACGTGGTCGCCTTGGAAGATCCTCAAGGAGCAATGATTCCTCATCCAGTGACTACAAGAAGAGGCTCTGTCACAAATGCAAGAAACCTGGACATTTCATTCAAGATTGTCCTTAGTGGGAAAAGGAATCAAAGAAGAAGAAATACAAGGATTACTGTTCTGATCATACGAAGAAAAAGAAGAAATCCACAAAATCCTCATCATCAAAATCCTCCAAGCCTTCATATCACAAGAAGAGCATCTCCAAGAAGGCCAGGGCATTCATTGGCAAGGAAATGGACTTTGAGGCTGAATCTGAAGAAAATGAGGAAGATGAGTCATCTGAGGAGTCCGAATCTGGAGTGGCGAGCCTTGCTCTCGCTACTGCATTCGTCAGCAAGTCTATCTTCAACACTGAAGAAAATGACCTCACCAACAAGGCTGATGAAGGCGATGATGACTACGCTCCCACCTATTGCTTCATGGCAAAGGGTGCCAAGGTACTCAAATATACCTCCTCTGAATCAAGTGAGAATGAATCTGATGAAAATCTTAAGCCCAACTATTCTAAACTTGCTATAAAACAACAAAGGGCTTTAGAAAAGGTTCAAAACATGCTAAATAAAAGTGATGATATGTTGGGTGAAGAAATGGATCGCACTGAAACTTTGACTGAAAGTCTTTAGATACTTCAGTCCAAGCTTGACAAACTTCAAAGTCATCATAACACTCTCTTATCGGATCATGAGAAGCGTTCTTATGAATTTCTTCAAAGAAAGCATGACCTTGAGAAGCTAAGAGTGAGTTATGAAGATCTTCAGAAGGAGCGCGATTCATTACTTGCTCAACAAATCAGCGCTTCTCAGGAAGAATTTGTTCCACCATGCTTGAAGTGCATTGAACGTGAATCTACTAATTCTTCACCTGAATGTTCAAATGCTGCTAATATTTCAAATTCTTCACATGCCTCTGCTATCACTAATTCCTCATCTAAGGACATTGCTAGTATCACTGACAATGCAGGGCTGAAGGAATTGTACACGACAGGCATGTACAAAAGCCTCAAAGGGCATCAGGCTCTTTGTGTTGTGCTTAAAAAGAAGATCCTCAACAGGAATCCTAGGAAAGAGGGTATAGCCTTTGAGAGGAAACTCAATGCTGATGGTACATATTGGAAGCCTGAGCAGTACCCCAAAACTACATGGGTTGCTGCAAAGGGACCTCCAGTTGATCCATCTAACTTATCTGGATTTGCATGTGAATCTCCTCATTCTGATGATGAGTCAATTGACTCCAACTATAAGCTATTCAAAAATCAGAATGGTGAAGTATTTGCTAGATATGTTGGCACTAACTGCAGGAACGGCTCCCCTATGCAGAAAATCTAGGTTCCCAAAAGATGTCTTGAAAATCTTTAGGTGAATGTCATCATGACACCACCTGTGAAGAATAGAAACCCCAGATCAAATTCCTCATACGGACCAAATTCCTCATATGGATCAAAGTCCTCATATGAACATCATCGTGCTAACCCGTCTGTTTCGTAGGGAAGATCTAAGGATTATGGATATATGCATTATTCTTCAAATCATTATGTCCATAAGTCCTCGAAGAATTTCTCTACATACTCTTATGCTTACTCTAACCTCTCTTATGTGAAACGAAATGGACTGGCTTCTATGCCATCCTTCTCGTATGGAGCTCGCAAAATGATGAAATCTTTGCCACCCCATCAGATGTGGGTGGTGAAGAAAAAGAACTAATCTCTTCTACAGGGTCAGGTCTCCAGACACACATAATCGTCTGAAGAATTTGCTGGAGACCTGAGCATGCCTGAAAGGACGCAGACTAACCATGAAGAAATGAACTTTCATTTCTCACATCCTCATATTGCATTATTAGTTCTTTTACTTGATGAAATTGATATGATGAATTGATGTCATATTCTTCACTGATGAAGTATATGAGTTTGTAAGCTGCACTAATTCGTCTACAGGATGATCAACCCAAAGCCACTGAGTGGGTCCTCGATAGTGGATGTACAAACCACATGACTGGTGACAAGAATCTATTGATAGATGCTCCATTATCTCCGTCACATCTGTAGCATATCATCTTTGCTGACAAAGGCAAAAGTCAGGTATTGGGTCTAGGTAAGGTTGCGATTACAAAGGATCGACACATGGACAAAGTCATGCTTGTTGAGTCCTTAGGATACAACCTTATGTCCGTCTCAATGCTTTGTGATCTTGATATGGTTGTTGTCTTTGGCAAGTACCGTTGTGTTGTGGTTATGGAAGCTGACAATTCCAAAGTCTTTGAAGGCTTTAGGAGAGGAGACCTGTATATTGTTGATTTCTCTACAGGACCACAACCAGCCGTGTGCTTACTTGCAAAAGCTTCAGAAGGCTAGCTCTAGCATTGACAACTTGGTCATGCAGGCATGAGGAACTTGCACACGCTTGCGAAGAAGAAGCATGTCATTGGCATCGAGAATGTCAAATTCCTCAAGGATCACCTATGCGGAGCCTGTGAAGCTGGGAAGATGACCAAGGCCAAGCATCCAGCGAAGACTATCATGACCACCACTCGCCTATTTGAATTGCTTCACATGGATCTCTTTGGTCCTAATCATTATTCTGCTATTTCAAATGAAGCATCTCAATATGTCTTTGTTATTGTTGATGATTATTCTCGCTACACATGGGTACACCTTGTTACTTACAAACATGAAGTGCAGGAAGTCTTCAAATGATTTTCCTCGAGGGCTTCAACCAACTTTGGTGTGAAGATCAAGCACATCAGAAGTGACAATGGCACCGAGTTCAAGAATTCTGTTCTCGATGACTATCTTGATGAACTTGGTATTACTCATGAGTTATCTGCTCCTTACACTCCTCAGCAGAATGACATCGTGGAGCGCAAGAACAGGACTCTTGCTGAGATAGCTTGCACTATGCTTGATGAATACAAAATGCCTCGTCGTTTCTAGACTGAGGCAATTGATACTGCGTGCCACATCATCAATAGAGTATATCTTCACAAATTCTTCAAAAATACTGCCTATGAACTCTTCGAATGTTCTGTGAAAAGGACACTCATCCTAACACTTATGGAAAATTGATGACTTAGATGTGCAACACATGAAGAAACGTTTTTCTTCAATCAATGAATAACAACACTCTTAGTGTGAAGAAATTAATGAAGAATTTGATTCTCAGAACCCTACGATAATTGTACGCGGTGTCTGAAATCATCATTCTTATACGGTGGGTCACGCCACCACCAAAAGTTGAAATTCCTCAAATTATTCATATTCTTCAACCTTGCATAGTCTTCACTGGTTCTGTCGTTTTTTTCATTGGCTATATATATATATATATGAGTTTATGTCCTCTACAACATTCACTTATTGCTATTTCTTCAAGTTGGTTTTCTGCTAAGTGAATGTGATCGTACCCTTCCCCTCTATGCTATACTCAACCCAATCTGTTCACAAATTCTTCATGTGCGTTCTATTTGAAACTCATTCAAAATCTTCACTGTGTCCTTGTCAGCTGAAGAAATTGCGAATAGAACTTTAAAACCTATCTTATCGAAATTTTCGGTCTTGCCGCTCAAACCGTTCCGCATCCCATGATACACTTATCCACTTACCCACGATCTAACACGATCTCCACCTCTCACTACGTGGGTGACACATGTCATGCAAATGAGAAGGGTCAGGGGCACGTTCATCCAATTTCTTCGGGCGAGCAGTTTTTCACCGTGGCTATAAATACCCCTCCTTCCCTCCTTCACTTCTTTTACTCCGCTCGACCTCTCTCTCCAGCTCGAGCTTCTCAAACCAGTGCGGATTGCTACACAGTGAGGAACATGATAGCCCTAAGGAGTTTTCTACTCAAAATTCTGACCGTTGCTGTGCTATGCGCCAGCTGTCCCAAAATATCTATCCACCTAACGGTCATTTCATTGAAGGGCATTTATGTCTTATCATGTCGGGCTGCTCCCTAGGCTATAAATAGCCGCCCCCCTACAACCACTAGCTGGTTGGCTGCTCTGAGAGAAATTGACACTTGTCATTTGAGAGCAACCCATCCTCCGAGGACTTTGAGCGAAAATCATCAATTGAGTTAAAACCAAAAACCCAAAACCCAAACACCTACAAACCCCAAGTGATTGAGCATCACTGAAGAGATTGATCCTGAGTGGATCCGACGCTTGTTACCTTTGAAGACTGTGCTTCTTCCAGACGGTTAGGCGTCATGGTCTAGAGCATCCAAGAGGAATTGTGGATCACCGAGTGACCAAGTTTGTGAAGGTTTGGAAGTCGCCTGAAGACTTACCACGAGTGATTGAACGAGGTATGTGTGACCTTAGTTCAAGGAGAATACGGTGAGGACTGGGTGTCTTGGACTAAGTGTCCTTGACTGGGTGTCCGGGACTGTGTGTCCTCGAGTTTAAATACTCAGCCGCTCCAACCAGACGTACAACTGAGACAGCAGTTGGAACTGTCTACCAAATCATTGTCTTCACCGAGCTTACTGGTTCTATTTCCTCAACTCTTTCATTTCCTCATAACTGTGTTGTGTGTTTGTTCATATCTGTGTTTGAAGACTTTGACTGAAGACTTTCTCAATTTCCTCAGTTCAATTTCTTCAGTCTGTTTGTCTTCGTCCTGTGTTATCCTGTGATTACGCTTCCTGTACTCTGTGCATGTCTTCATTTCATCATGATGACTATGCTTGTATTCTGTTATTTTACTTTCGAGTACTTATTCCGCTGCTAGTACTTCTTCGCTAAGGAATTTCCTCACCGGCAAATTTCTTAGTGAAGAATTTCGTAAAAATTGCCTATTCACCCCCCTCTAGTCGATATAACGCACTTTCACCCCTCTCCTCCGTATATAAAGGAGGGGAGGAGAGGGCCGACCAAGGGGAGCAGGCGCACCCAAGGGGGGGAGTCCTACTTCCACTGGGAGTAGGACTCCCCCTTTTCCTATTTGAAGAGAGAGAGAGAGGGAATGAAGAGGAAGGAGGGAGGAAGGAAAGGGGGGGGGAAGTGATACGTCTCCAACGTATCTATAATTTTTTATTGCTCCATGCTATATTATCTACTGTTTTGGACATTATTGGGCTTTATTATCCACTTTTATATTATTTTTGGGACTAACCTATTAACCTGAGGCCCAGCCCAGAATTGCTGTTTTTTTGCCTGTTTTAGGGTTTTGAAGAAATGGAATATCAAACGGAGTCCAAACGGAATGGAACCTTCGGGAACGTGATTTTTAGGAAGATTATCATCCGGGAGACTTGGACCCTACGTCAAGAAAGAAAAGAGGAGGCCACGAGGTAGGGGGTGCGCCTGCCTACCCCAGGCGCGCCCTCCACCCTCGTGGGCCCCCTGTTGCTCCACCGACATACTCCTTCCTCCTATATATACCTATGTACCCCCAAACGATCAGATACGGAGCCAAAAACCTAATTCCACCACCGCAACTTTCTATATCCACGAGATCCCATCTTGGGGCCTGTTCCGGAGCTCCGCCAGAGGGGGCATTGATCACGAAGGGCTTCTACATCAACACCATAGCCTCTCCGATGAAGTGTGGGTAGTTTAATTCAGACCTACGGGTCCATAGCTAGTAGCTAGATGGCTTCTTCTCTCTTTTTGGATCTCAATACAATGTTCTCCCCCTCTCTTGTGGAGAACTATTCGATGTAATCTTCTTTTTGCGGTGTGTTTGTTGAGACCGATGAATTGTGGGTTTATGATCAAGTCTATCTATGAACAATATTTGAATCTTCTCTGAATTCTTTTATGTATGATTGGTTATCTTTGCAAGTATCTTCAAATTATCAATTTGGTTTGGCCTACTAGATTGATCTTTCTTGCAATGGTAGAAGTGCTTAGCTTTGGGGTCAATCTTGCGGTGTCTTTCCCAGTGACAGTAGGGGCAGCAAAGCACGTATTGTATTGTTGCCATCGAGGATAACACGATGGGGTTTTCTTCATATTGCATGAGTATATCCCTCTACATCATGTCATCTTGCTTAAGGCGTTACTCTGTTTTTAATTTAATAGTCTAGATGCATGCTGGATAGCGGTCGATGAGTGGAGTAATAGTAGTAGATGCAGGCAGGAGTCGGTCTACTTGTCTCGGACGTGATGCCTATATACATGATCATACCTAGATATTCTCATAACTATGCTCAATTCTGTCAATTGCTCAACAGTAATTTGTTCACCCACCATAGAATACTTATGCTCTCGAGAGAAGCCACTAGTGAAACCTATGGCCCCGGGTCTATCTTCATCATATTAATCTCCTACTACTTAGTTATTTCCTTTGCTATTTACTTTGCCTTTACTTTAATTTGCATCTTTATCACAAAAATACCAAAAATATTATCTTATCATATCTATCAGATCTCACTCTCGTAAGTGGCCTTATAGGGATTCACAACCCCTATTTGCGTTGGTTGCGAGGATTTATTTGTTTTGTGCAGGTACAAGGGACTCGCGCGTAGCCTCCTACTAGATTGATACCTTGGTTCTCAAAAACTGAGGGAAATACTTACGCTACTTTGCTGCATCATCCCTTCCTCTTCGGGGAAAACCAACGCAGTGCTCAAGAGGTAGCAAGAAGGATTTCTGGCGCCGTTGCCGGGGAGGTCTACGCAAAAGTCAACATACCAAGTACCCATCACATACCCTTATCTCCCGCATTACATTATTTGCCATTTGCCTCTCATTTTCCTCTCCCCTGCTTCACCCTTGCCGTTTTATTCGCCCTCTCTCTCTCTCTCTATCCTCCCTCTTTTTCTCTATTTGCCTCTTTTTGCCCGCTTGCTTTTTGTTTGCTTGTGTGTTAGTTTGTTTGCTTGTCGTTATGGCTAGTCCCTTATCTTCACCGTTGTCTCCCGAGAATGAAATTCTAAATTTTAAGCAAAGGGAGGGAGAAAATCTAAAAGATGCTTGGTATACAATTTGCAATGCTCAAAATAGATCTACTAGGAAGCAATCCACTTCCGTTCTCCTTCGCAATTTTTATGTAGGCATCACTCCTTGGCACATATATGTTCTTGATACTATTAGTGGGGGGAACTTCTTGGGTAGCCATACTTTTGATTTTTATAATGCTATGTTAGATTTATTTGGCTCACCCCCTCTCTTGGTTAATGGAACTGTATTAACTTTGGAGCATGTAATGCAAAGTCTCGAAATTATTGAAAATAAGGTTGCTACCGTAGAGTTAAATGAAAATTTGGATAAAAATATCCACAGCCGAATCTCTCAATATGGATCTAAAGTAGGAGTTACTTTGAAAAATATTAAAGAAAAGGAACCCATAGTTAATGAGAAAACTTGAGGATATTATTACCAACTTGGGGACCGCTTTTTCTTCCATAAAGAATACTCCAAGTACTCCCACTAAAATTTCCAAGCTTATGTATTTTCCTAAAAATAAGGGTGAATCCTCTAGTAAGGAAAATGCGGATCTCAAATCTATAAGTATTCATCCCAATCTTTTTGCTATCATTAAGGAACCAGTTGTTACAAATGATTTTTTCAATCTTGTGCCTAAAAGTTTGATAATTAATAAAAAGAAAGAAATTCCTAAAGCTGGTAGATGCCTAATTGAAGAATTGCCTACCAAAGATGGCAATACCTAGATCTATTATTGCTTGTTATGCCTAGCTAGGGGCGTTAAACGATAGCTTGTTGGGAGGCAACCCAATTTAATTTTTATTCCTTGCTTTTTGCTCCTGTTTAGTAATTAATAATTTATCTAGCCTCTGTTTTGGTTGTGTTTTTGTGTGTTTAATTAGTGTTTGTGCCAAGTAGAACCGTTGGGAAGACTTGGGGAAAGTCTGGTTGAACTTGCTGTAAAAAACAGAAACTTTAGCGCTCACGAGAACTGCTGTCATTTTTATTTGGAAAGTGATATTTAGTTAATTATTTTTTCATATGATTAATAGATAAATTCCTCACGTCCAGCAATTTATTTTAGAATTTTTGGGGTTCCATATCTTGCGCAAGCTACAGATTACTACAGACTGTTCTGTTTTTGACAGATTCTATTTTTCGTGTGTTGTTTGCTTATTTTGATGAATCTATGGCTAGTAAAATAATTTATAAACCATAGAAAAGTTGGAATACAGTAGGTATAACACCAATATAAATAAATAATGAGTTCATTACAGTACCTTGAAGTGGTCTTTTATTTTCTTTCGCTAACGGAGCTCACGAGATTTTCTACTTTAAGTTTTGTGTTGTGAAGTTTTCAAGTTTTGGGTAAAGATTTGATGGATTATGGAACAAGGAGTGCCAAGAGCCTAAGCTTGGGGATGCCCATGGCACCCCCAAGATAATCTAAGGACACCTAAAAGCCAAAGCTTGGGGATGCCTGTAACACCCTCGATGCGACTATATCTCCCATGTGTCGAGGCACAACTTAGAGGCATAATCGCATTGAAGGCATATGTCGCAAGTCAGGTAATCATCACAAACATCCCATATAATATAGATAATGAAGAGGGATAACATAGTTGGCTTACACTCGCCACGTCAATCAAGTACATAAATAACATACATCATCCAAACACTCATGGCCCGACTACGGCGCCAAAATGAAAGATAACCCAACAAGCGACATGGTCCCGATCACCCCCAACAGGGCACCACTACTGATCATCAGGAAAAGAAACATAGTAACGCTGAGAGTCCTCGTCGAACTCCCACTTTAGCTCGTACGCGTCACCTGGAGCGGAATCACCTGGACCTGCATCTGGTGTAATAGTAATCTGTCAGCCACATGGACTCAGCAATCTCGCACCCTTGCGATCAAGACTATTTAAGCTTAATAGGTAGGGTAAGGTGAAAATATAAGTGGAGCTGCAGCAAGCGACTAGCATATATGGTGGCTAACTTATTCGCAAAAGAGAGCAAGAAGAGGAGGAAAAGCGCGAGCGAGAAACTAAAGGGAAACCTGCGCAAACATTACTCCAACACCGTGTCCACTTCCCGGACTCCGCCAAGAAGAGGCCATCATGGTAACACACACGATTGATTCATTTTAATTAAATTAAGGTTCAAGTTATCTACAACCGAACATTAACAAATTCCCATCTGCCCATAACCGCGGGCACAGCTTTCGAAAGTTCAATCCCTGCAGGGGAGTCCCAACTTAGCCCATGACAAGCTCTCACGGTCAACGAAGGAATAGACCTCCTCCCAAGACGTTCCGATCAGACTCGGTATCTCGGTTCTTCAAGACATTTCGACAGGTTAAAACAAAACCAGCAACACCGCCCGAATGTGCCGACAAATCCCGATAGGAGCTGCACATATCTCGTTCTCAGGGCACACTCAGATTGTCCAAACTTCCGGTAGGCCAGCCCAGAGTTGCCCCTGGTAGCCACCGGCGGCTGACGAGGTGGACCAACACTCAGAGGAGCACTGGCCCGGGGGGGTTTAAATAAGATGACCCTTGGGCTCCGGAAACCCAAGGAAAAAAGGCTAGGTGGCAAATGGTAAAACCAAGGTTGGGCATTGCTGGAAAAGCTTTAATCAAGGCGAACTATCAAGGGGTTCCCATTATAACCCAACCGCGTAAGGAACGCAAAAATCCGGGAACATAACACCGATATGACGGAAACTAGGGCGGCAAGAGTGGAACAAAACACTAGGCGAGAGGCCGAGCCTTCCATCCTTTACCAAGTGTATAGATGCATTAAGATAACATAGCAATATAATGATATCCCAACAAGTAAATAAAAATTCCAACAAGGAATGGCCTTCAATCTTCACCTGCAACTAGCAACGCTATAAGAGGGGCTGTGTGACGCCCGGATATTTAAGCTACAGTGAACCTCTACTAATGATGCCACATCACCTCGATTATTGTTCCTAATCTCGTGTTAGTTCGCAACTGATTCAAATTCAAATTCAAAATCAACCAAAGGATAAAAGTTTTCGAATATTAAAACTAAAATGTTCGGAGTGAACCAAATATTGCATAGGTAATTATGGTGAAGAAAGCACACCTTTATAAAATGTTTAAACACTCTAAAATGAATAAAATAGTAACAATAATAATTATTTAAATGCTTTCAAAAGGTTAAACAATTTCAAAACTATTTTGTTTCGGTGCTAAGTGGTTTGTGGCTGTGGCTTAGTTTGCAACCTCTATTTTCTTGCCACTGTAGTATTTTACTAAAAAGAGAAATAAAAGAAAACAAATAAACAGAAACTATAAAAGAAAATAAGGTTTAAAAAAATGGAAAACCCTAGGCCAACTGGGCCATCCGGCCCAACTCCTCCCTGGCCCAACCGGCCTCCCATATCCCCCACCCTAGGAAACCCTAACCCAACCACCCGCACTCCCCCCCACGCTGTTTCCCCCCTCCCGATCCAATCTGGATCGGGGACGAGACCCCCACTCGCCCCACCCCGCTCGCTCCCCTCGTTCCCCTCCACCTCGCGCCGCACGCACGCATCGTGCCTGGGGGAAGAGATCCCCGCGCCCGATCCACCCACCAACCCTCACCGCCCCCTCTCCCCGATCTGGACGCGCCCCCGACCCCGTCGTCATCACCGGCGCCAGGCGCCGCCTCGCCTGCGCTGCCCCACCTTCGCCGCCCTGCGCCGGACCGACCATCGCCACCGACCGGGACGACCACGCCGGACGCCATCGTCGCTCCTCCCCTGCATCGCCGCGTCCCCGTCCTCCTCCCCAATGGCTCCACTGAGCCTCGCCGACCCTCGTCTCTGCAACGTCAGTGAGGCACCGTCCTCTCCTCCTCCCGCCCGCGTGCTCGAACCCCGGTGCCGCGCACCGCGTGCCCCGGTCTTGCTGCTCTTCCTCCTGCCGCACGCGCTCACCACGCGCTCCGGATGACCCCATACCGCGCGCTCACGGCCGCGACCTTCTTCCCGCGCCGCGACTGGACCGGCGCCCCCTGCACACGCTCGTGCGCGCCCACCCGCGCACACGGCCATCGATGCCGGACGCCCGCGCTCGAGACGGTGCTCTGCCCGCTCCTGCTCACGGCCACCTCGCCCCGCTCCCTCGACCATCCCATGCCCCATGCCCCTGCTCCACGGCTGCTGCTGCCTCCTCTACCCACTGCACCCGCCGTGCCGCTACCTCCCCAGGTCGCCGTGGCCTCGCCTATGCTGCTTCCTCGCCGCCCCGGCCGCCTGGCCGGCGCCGTGGCCACCGGCCTCCCCCTGCACCGCCCCCCCTGCCGGGTCCGCCCGCACTAACGTGCGCTCGAACGAATGGGTGCTAGACACCCATTGCGCCCATCTCCACCCCAGCACCCGTTAGCCCGAACCGCTGTGGCCCCTTTGGCCCAATGACACAGGGGCCCACGCCCCAGGACTTTATTAAAAAAGAAGAATTAAAAATAAATAAATAAATAATAATTAATTAATTAATTAATCAATAAGTGAATTAATCATGTTTAATTAATCTAATTAACTAGTTAGTTTAATTAAATAGTAATTAGTTCAACTAAGACCTAATTAACCTAAACAGTGTATGACAGGTGGGTCCCACTGGACCCACATGTCAGTTTGACCCAGTCAACCTAGTTGACTGCTGACGTCAGCATGATCTTGTGCTGATGTCATAAATCCATTTTCTAATTAAATTAAATAATTAATTAAATTCCAAAAATTAATAGAATCTTTAGAAAATCATATCTTTTAATCCGTAACTCGGATTAAATTATTTTCAACATGAAAGTTGCTCAGAACGACGAGACGAATCCGGTTACGCAGCCCGTTCGTCCGCCACACATCCCTAGCATAGCAAAGATGCAACTTTCCCCCTTCGGTTTATCTGTCCGAAAATGCGAAACACCGAGAATACTTTCCCGGATGTTTTCCCCCTTCGTCGGTATCACCTCCTACCGCGTTATGGCATACCTAGCACCGCGTATTGCCTCGTTATGTTTTGTGGTGCTTTGTTTGCTCCGTATTTAATGTTTCTTCCCCCCTTCTTCCTCGGTAGACCCCGAGACTGATGCTGCTGCTGGTACCCCGATCGACTACGGTGTTGACGACCCCTCCTTCTTGCCAGAGCAACTAGGCAAGCCCCCCCTTGATCACCAGATATCGCCTATTATTCTCTATACTGCTTGCATTAGAGTAGTGTAGCATGTTACTGCTTTCAGTTAACCCTATACTTCTGCATAGCCTGTCCTTGCTACTACTGTTGTTACCTTTACCTGCTATCCTACTGCTTAGTATAGGATGCTAGTGTTCCATCAGTGGCCCTACACTCTTGTCCGTCTGCCATGCTATACTACTGGGCCGTGATCACTTCGGGAGGTGATCACGGGCATTTACTATATGCTTTACACTGTTACATTACCTGTGATACTGTTCGGAGATGGGGGCTGAAGGGGCAGGTGGCTCCATCCCGGTAGAGGTGGGCCTGGGTTCCCGACGGCCCCCGACTGTTACTTTGTGGCGGAGCGACAGGGCAGGTTGAGGCCACCTTTGAGAGAGGTGGGCCTGGCCCTGGTCGGCGTTCGCGGATACTTAACACGCTTAACAAGATCTGGGTATTTGATCTGAGTCTGGCCATTTGGTCTATACGCACTAACCATCTACGCGGGAGTAGTTATGGGTATCCCGACGTCGTGGTATTAGCCGAAGCCTTCGTGACGTCAGCGACTGAGTGGCGCGCGCCGGATTGGACTGGAACGCCACTAGGCTAGGTCTGCTTCCGGCCGCGTACGCAACGTGCAGGTGTGCTAAGGGCGATGGGCCCAGACCCCTGTGCGCTTAGGTTTAGACCGGCGTGCTGACCTCTCTGTTGTGCCTAGGTAGGGCTGCGACGTATTGATCTTCCGAGGCCGGGCATGACCCAGGAAAGTGTGTCCGGCCAAATGGGATCGAGCGTGTTGGGGAATGTGGTGCACCCCTGTAGGGAAGTTAATCTATTCGAATAGCCGTGATCTTCGGTAACAGGACGACTTGGAGTTGTACCTTGACCTTATGACAACTAGAACCGGATACTTAATAAAACACACCCTTCCAAGTGCCAGATACAATCGGTGATCGCTCTCTCACAGGGCGACGAGGGGAGGATCATCGGTTAGGATTATGCTATACGTTGCTACTTGGAGGTCTTCAGTCTACTCTCTTCTACATGCTGCAAGACGGAGGCTGCCAGAAGCGTAGTCTTCGAAAGGATAAGCTATCCCCCTCTTATTCTGGCTTTCTGCAGTTCAGTCCATCGATATGGTCCTTTACACATTTACCCATGCATATGTAGTGTAGCTCCTTGCTTGCGAGTACTTTGGATGAGTACTCACGGTTGCTTTCTCCCTCTTTTCCCCCCTATCCCTTCTACCTGGTTGTCGCAACCAGATGTTGGAGCCCAGGAGCCAGACGCCACCGTCGATGACGACTCCTACTACATCGGAGGTGCCTACTACTACGTGCTGCCCGCTGACGACGACCAGGAGTAGTTAGGAGGATCCCAGGCAGGAGGCCTGCGCCTCTTTTGATCTGTATCCCAGTTTGTGCTAGCCTTCATAAGGCAAACTTGTTTAACTTATGTCTGTACTCAGATATTGTTGCTTCCGCTGACTCGTCTATGATCGAGCACTTGTATTCGAGCCCTCGAGGCCCCTGGCTTGTATTATGATGCTTGTATGACTTATTTATGTTTTAGAGTTGTGTTGTGATATCTTCCCGTGAGTCCCTGATCTTGATCGTACATGTTTGCGTGTATGATTAGTGTACGATCGAATCAGGGGCGTCACAAGTTGGTATCAGAGCCGACTGCCTGTAGGAATCCCCCTTCCAAACTCCTTGGACGAAGTTGAGTCTAGTCATTGCAAAACTTTTACTAACATGGTTGTGTGCCTTACGGGCCCATGTCGCCATCTGGGTGGTATTAGGATCTTTTACTCCTCGATCCTTACTCTGGGACTCTCACTCTCTTCTACTCGGGTTAAATGATTTTGCTAAAATCTAACTCTAGGTTCTCATTACCACTTCCTGCCGGAGAACCCTTTCATTACAGATGATCAACTGCTTCAACAGAAGATTCTGACAATACTCTCCGATATTTTCTCGAGACCTTGTGCCTGTTGCTTTTGCCACGCCCTACCACCGAAAAATCCCTATGGATAAATACTTACACCTGTCGTTCTTGCTTTTATTCCTAGTTGGTCTTGTTATTACAAGATACCCCGAAATACTCGTCGTTGTTTCAATAATCCTTTGAGCTTACTACCTTGCTGTTCTTTGACAGCTGAATACCCCTATGGATAATTCTCGCACTTATCGAGTATCTGCTCACCCCCAGTTGTTCATGTGTTTCACAATGGTCTTTGAAATACTAATCGATCTTCCGAAAATCCTCAACAGCTTATTGCTCTTGAAATTCTTTGCTTGCTTGCGTTATGGTTAATCCCATAAGTATAGTAATCTTATTGGCATTCTTTGCCACCGTCTTTTTGATCTTATTGATTCAACATGAGTGCGAATGCACGCAATCATCAGTCGGATCCTAGCATTCATCCTTCCGGCTCAGACGCCAGTTTAAACCTGAGCTGGATCTCGACCAATCAATTGACCATCGATCGTACCCCTAAGGCTATTCAACTTATCCATCCCTGATCAGAGCATTGCTTCTGATCCCCTGTCCTGGAATTGATAATTCCTTTGCATTTGAGCCTTGAATTAGTCAGTTGTTTCTAAAGTCTGATCTCCTTGTTTCTCCCTCTGATTGAGTACCGATGCTCACATCAGATCCCTTGAGGACCACCAGATCCTTTGTTGGACTTTATCCGACAACGTCCATCATATTCAATAAGTCTGTGAGCCTTTCCTCGGATACATAATGCCTTTGGTAAATTGTATCCTCTGCTTTCTCAAGCATGCTCTACTATTGAGCTTGTGTTATTTATTCTTGAAATTTGTGGTATATACTCCTAAGATGCCTTGATGGGTTGAACCTATGCCTTCCCCAAACTGTGTGAACTTGAAAGTTTTCACGAGTCATACACTTCTGGTATTTTGCCAGATAAAATTTCAACACTACAACTTATTCGAAAGTGAGAAGTGAATGAAAGGTTATGCATTGGAGAAGTGGGAGTCGACCTTGAACTTTGTGTTCATGCCCATGGACACGATGTAGATCTTATCATTAAAGCTTCTCTTAAATTAAATTATTCCTTTGGTATAAGTTCACCTTATATCCGGGATCTGGCCTTTTGCAATAGTGGTTCCGACCATGTTCTCCTTTAAATACCATTTCGCATGCAAGTTTAAGCGCTTGTCTTTTGTAGAGCAATACCCCAGTCCAACCTCTACTTTGATCTATCATCGAGTATTACCCCCTCTGGTATCTCGAGATTATCACGGAACTGCATAACTTCTTATGAGTTCTTCTTCAAGTATTATTTGACTTTCCCTGCATCATCATTTGACTTGATGTCATCGCCGACCAATTACATCTTCATGAAATCTCTCGACAAATGTGTCGTGGTCATCAGCAACATCCTGAGCTCTTCCAAGATATATATCGAATTCATGATGAGAAATACCATCCTTGCCCTTGATGATTTGTTTTATCATCTACCACTTTATTGCCTTCCATTCGACACAAACTTGTTCGTGTTTTGTGTTATACCTTGAGTTCCTTGCTACCCAGCATTGTTCTTCTTTACCTTGGACATTACCATCTTTTATGTCAAGAATGTTGTGGGAATTTCACCACCTCTTATGCATTCTTGGTACAAGTGATACTTCTTGCCATATCCGTTCATCCTTAGACTATTGATTATTGATTCACCATTCTGACATTGGTTGTGCAACCCAACCCATAATTCGGGCGCACCTTTCAACCAATGTTTAATTGTGTGTGTTTTCCTCGAGCATACTTCATTATATTATTTGATCTGACAAATGCTATCTCCCTATCCACATAATTGTGGAGATGCATCCTTTTGGATACCTCGTTGAATTATTGCTGAGTCCATCAGCCACATCCTCTTCCTCTCCTTGGTTACTGATGAACTCTTGTTTTGGAACTTGCTTCCATAGTTCATTTCCCCGAGAATCTTACAATGTCACCTCGACAATTTATGTTGCACCTTTCTTCTCAGGCATCCTGAGTCTAAGGTATCTTGACACCAGTCAGATCTGAATCTCGGTCAGATATGATGGTTGGAACATATTTCCAAGAGTTATAACATTGGTCTTTGTATGACCCGATAAGGTGGTGTCATACCTAGCCCACCTGGCCGGAGGCCCTATTGTTATAGTTCTTCCTTTTAGCAATATTGGCCATTCTTCCATGAGGAAATTGTAAGACTTATTCTATAAGTTGTTCCTGATGGATCCTTTTTGTTTCCAAAGTCTGATCTTCACCTGTTAACCATGTCAATGCTATCTCGAGGCATGTCTGTGGTACTCCAATTTTCCACAAAGAACATTTGAAGCCCAATGCTAAATGTTTCTCGCTCAATTATCCAAACACCATTGTATGGGTAATGTCATGAAATTTCTCTCACCTTACCTAAAGAGTTTTCTACATTATATCCTTTCATGGATATCTTGCTTTGCTTGTCCTTGGGAAGGATATACCCTTGAAATGTGTGCTTAGACACATTTTCCTTTCCATTGTTCTGTTTAAACCTTCTTGTAATCTATATTATATAAGCAGTCACCTCGTTGTACCACTCTGTCAGAAAGACCCTATTACCTTTGTTGATGACATTCTGGTAACCATCGATGGACGAGAACTTTGCCTACTGGTCTGCCTCGTTCAATGAGCAGGAAAATGGTTCTCTTCGTCCCTCGCCCTTGGTACCGTCGTTGTTGCCGACATAATCGACATGCTAGCCTCTGACTGGCCTTGCTTGCATGATCACGCAAGACGTCTCCACCCTTCCAACTTTTAACCCACATGGTGGGCCCATAACCCACAGTTCCACAGGATCGAAACCTGACTCTCCTGAACAACCCTGTTTCTAATGGTTATTCCTCGCGCTTGGCTTCGAATTTAATTCATGGGCCACCTTCCTAGTGATCTATTCTGGTATCAGACGCAATACTTTCCCATTGCTCTGAACCCCCTTTCACATTTCGTAATCAGGCAACGAATGATTGCCTATGCGCTTGAAACTTCTATTGTGCACCTTCTTACTTTGCTCTCAATAGTTTCTTAAGTTTCAAATCGAGGGTTGCTTCCCGCAACCTTCACTGATGTTATCTACCACACAAGCAACATTGTAGCTGTTCGTTCTTCTGAAGTTACCCCTTGTCCTTCGTATGTACAATGAAGACTCCGAAGAAAAGATGATGATTTCATCATGATGACCTAAAGCAGAGAAATGAAGACATCACCGTAATGGATCGACCTCTTCAAGAAGAGTAACCAAGACCAAGAAGACTCGTTAGAATTTCGTAACCAAATTCCACCCCCCTTACTCCACCTCTTAAATCTCGGGACGAGATTTCTTGTAGTGGAGGAGAATTGTGACGCCCGGATATTTAAGCTACAGTGAACCTCTGCTAATGATGCCACGTCACCTCGATTACTGTTCCTAATCTCGTGTTAGTTCGTAACTGATTCAAATTCAAATTCAAAATCAACCAAAGGATAAAAGTTTACGAATATTAAAACTAAAATGTTCGGAGGGAACCAAATATTGCATAGGTAATTATGGTGGAGAAAGCACACCTTTATAAAATGTTTAAACACTCTAAAATGAATAAAATAGTAACAATAATAATTATTTAAATGCTTTCAAAAGGTTAAACAATTTCAAAACTATTTTGTTTCGGTGCTAAGTGGTTTGTGGCTGTGGCTTAGTTTGCAACCTCTATTTTCTTGCCACTGTAGTATTTTACTAAAAAGAGAAATAAAAGAAAACAAATAAACAGAAACTATAAAAGAAAATAAGGTTTAAAAAAAATGGAAAGCCCCACGCCAACTGGGCCATCCGACCCAACTCCTCCCTGGCCCAACCGGCCTCCCATATCCCCCCACCCTAGGAAACCCTAACCCAACCATCCGCACTCCCCCCCACGCCGTTTCCCCGCTCCCGATCCAATCTGGATCGGGGACGAGACCCCCACTCGCCCCACCCCGCTCGCTCGCCTCGTTCCCCTCCACCTCGCGCCGCACGCACGCATCATGCCTGGGGAAAGAGATCCCCGCGCCCGATCCACCCACCAACCCTCACCGCCCCCTCTCCCCGATCTGGACGCACCCTCGACCCCATCGTCATCACCGGCGCCAGGCGCCGCCTTGGCTGCGCTGCCCCACCGTCGCCGCCTTGCGCCGGACCGACCATCGCAACCGACCGGGATGACCACGCCGGACGCCATCGCCGCTCCTCCCCTGCATCGCCGCGTCCCCGTCCTCCTCCCCAAAGGCTCCACCGAGCCTCGCCGACCCTCGTCTCTGCAACGTCAGTGAGGCACCATCCTCTCCTCCTCCCGCCCGCATGCTCGAACCCCGGTGCCGCGCACCGCGTGCCCCGGTCTTGCTGCTCTTCCTCCTGCCGCACGCGCTCACCACGCGCTCCGGATGACCCCATACCGCGCGCTCACGGCCGCGACCTTCTTCCCGCGCCGCGACTAGACCGGCGCCACCCGCACGCGCCCGTGCGCGCCCACCCGCGCCCACGGCCATCGCTACCGGACGCCCGCGCCCGAGACGGTGCTCTGCCCGCTCCTGCTCACGGCCTCCTCGCCCCGCTCCCTCGACCATCCCACGCCCCGTGCCCCTGCTCCACGGTTGCTGTTGCCTCCTCTACCCACTGCACCCGCCGTGCCGCTACCTCCCCAGGTCGCCGTGGCCTCGCCTGTGCTGCTTCCTCGCCGCCCCGGCCGCCTGGCCGGCGCCGTGGCCACCGGCCTCCCCCTGCACCGCCCCCCCGCCGGGTCCGCCCGCACTAGCGTGCGCTCGAACGAACGGGTGCTGGACACCCATTGCGCCCATCTCCACCCCAGCACCCGTTAGCCCGAACCGCTGTGGCCCCTTTGGCCCAATGACACAGGGGCCCACGCCCCAGAACTTTATTAAAAAAGAAGAATTAAAAATAAATAAATAAATAATAATTACATTAATTAATTAATCAATAAGTGAATTAATTAAGTTAATTAATCATGTTTATTTAATCTAATTAACTAGTTAGTTTAATTAAATAGTAATTAGTTCAACTAAGACCTGATTAACCTAAACAGTGTATGACAGGTGGGTCCCAGTGGACCCACATGTTAGTTTGACCCAGTCAACCTAGTTGACTGCTGACGTCAGCATGATCTTGTGCTGATGTCATAAATCCATTTTCTAATTAAATTAAATAATTAATTAAATTCCAAAAATTAATAGAATCTTTAGAAAATCATATGTTTTAATCCGTAACTCGGATTAAATTATTTTCAACATGAAAGTTGCTTAGAACGACGAGACGAATCCTGTTACGCAGCCCGTTCGTCCGCCACACATCCCTAGCATAGCAAAGATGCAACTTTCCCCCTTCGGTTCATCTGTCCGAAAACGCGAAACACCGGGAATACTTTCCCGGATGTTTTCCCCCTTCGTCGGTATCACCTCCTACCGCGTTAGGGCATACCTAGTACCGCGTATTGCCTCGTTATGTTTTGTGATGCTTTGTTTGCTCCGTATTTACTGTTTCTTCCCCCCTTCTTCCTCGGTAGACCCCGAGACTGATGCTGCTGCTGGTACCCCGATCGACTACGGTGTTGACGACCCCTCCTTCTTGCCAGAGCAACTAGGCAAGCCCCCCCTTGATCACCAGATATCGCCTATTCTTCTCTATACTGCTTGCATTAGAGTAGTGTAGCATGTTACTGCTTTCAGTTAACCCTATACTTCTGCATAGCCTGTCCTTGCTACTACTGTTGTTACCTTTACCTGCTATCCTACTGCTTAGTATAGGATGCTAGTGTTCCATCAGTGGCCCTACACTCTTGTCCGTCTGCCATGCTATACTACTGGGCCATGATCACTTCGGGAGGTGATCACGGGCATTTACTATATGCTTTACACTGTTACATTACCTGTGATACTGTTCGGAGATGGGGGCTGAAGGGGCAGGTGGCTCCATCCCGGTAGAGGTGGGCCTGGGTTCCTGACGGCCCACGACTGTTACTTTGTGGTGGAGCGACAGGGCAGGTTGAGGCCACCTAGGAGAGAGGTGGGCCTGGCCCTGGTTGGCGTTCGCGGATACTTAACACGCTTAACGAGATCTGGGTATTTGATCTGAGTCTGGCCATTTGGTCTATACGCACTAACCATCTACGCGGGAGTAGTTATGGGTATCCCGGCGTCGTGGTATTAGCCAAAGCCTTCGTGACGTCAGCGACTGAGTGGCGCGCGCCGGATTGGACTGGAACGCCACTAGGCTAGGTCTGCTTCCAGCCGCGTACGCAACGTGCAGGTGTGCTAAGGGCGATGGGCCCAGACCCCTGTGCGCTTAGGTTTAGACCGGCATGCTGACCTCTTTGTTGTGCCTAGGTAGGGCTGCGACGTATTGATCTTCTGAGGCCGGGCATGACCCAGGAAAGTGTGTTCGGCCAAATGGGATCGAGCGTGTTGGGGAATGTGGTGCACCCCTGCAGGGAAGTTTATCTATTCGAATAGCCGTGATCTTCGGTAACAGGATGACTTGGAGTTGTACCTTGACCTTATGACAACTAGAACTGGATACTTAATAAAACACACCCTTCCAAGTGCCAGATACAATCGGTGATCGCTCTCTCACAGGGCGACGAGGGGAGGATCATCGGTTAGGATTATGCTATACGTTGCTACTTGGAGGTCTTCAGTCTACTCTCTTCTACATGCTGCAAGACGGAGGCTGCCAGAAGCGTAGTCTTCGAAAGGATTAGCTATCCCCCTCTTATTATGGCTTTCTGCAGTTCAGTCCACCGATATGGTCCTTTACACATTTACCCATGCATATGTAGTGTAGCTCCTTGCTTGCGAGTACTTTGGATGAGTACTCACGGTTGCTTTCTCCCTCTTTTCCCCCTATCCCTTCTACCTGGTTGTCGCAACCAGATGTTGGAGCCCAGGAGCCAGACGCCACCGTCGATGACGACTCCTACTACATCGGAGGTGCCTACTACTACGTGCTGCCCGCTGACGACGACCAGGAGTAGTTAGGAGGATCCCAGGCAGGAGGCCTACGCCTCTTTCGATCTGTATCCCAGTTTGTGCTAGCCTTCATAAGGCAAACTTGTTTAACTTATGTCTGTACTCAGATATTGTTGCTTCCGCTGACTCGTCTATGATCGAGCACTTGTATTCGAGCCCTCGAGGCCCCTGGCTTGTATTATGATGCTTGTATGACTTATTTATGTTTTAGAGTTGTGTTGTGATATCTTCCCATGAGTCCCTGATCTTGATCGTACACGTTTACGTGTATGATTAGTGTACGATCGAATCGGGGGCATCACAGGCTGAGCAAAGCGGTAACATAGCCAATCAACGGTTTGCTAGGACATGGTGGGTTAGAGGTTTGACATGGAAATTTGGGAGGCTGACAAGCAAATGGTAGGCATCGTAGCATTGGCATAGCAAAAGAGCGAGCAAACTAGCATATCAAAGATAGTAGTGATTTCGAAGGTATGATCATCTTGCCTGCAAAGCTGTCAGAGTTGACTGGATCCTCGAAAGCAAACTCAACGGGCTCCTCGTTAGCGAACTCATCTCCCGGCTCTACCCAAATAAGACAAACAAGCAACAAGGACACAATCAACCATGTGCAAGGATCAATCAATAGATGCAAAGATGATATGCTATGCGGGATGTGATGCGGGATGCATATGCAAGATATGACAGGAAATGCATGAACCTGGCCTCAACTTGGAATCCAAGTGTGCCACTGGAAAGATGAGATGAAATCGCTTGAAAATGATATAAAGATCATCGGAATAGGAGTTACGGTTTGGAAATGGCAGGCAATTCAAAATTGGCACCGGTCTGCGATTTACAGCAAGTAGGCATCTAAATGCAATGAGATGAACATGCTACATCACTCAAACATGGCAGGGAAGCATTCAAGATGCTTAACAAAAGTCTAGCACTGAGCTACGGCCAATTCATTCATTAACAGGTTCAAACAAGCATGGCAAAAACGCAAATGGTAAACTGATCTCAGACTTAGTGAAATTAACACTTGTCTGAAATTTCAGATCATATAGCCCTCTTTGGAGCAACAAAACAACATGCTACCGGACCTGAACATGACAAAGAAGAACATGGCATGGAGCTACTCAACAAGCTTAACAAAAGTCCCTTAGTGACCTTGAACCAAAAGGGATCCGAAAATATACTAACAAGCACACGAACATAGCAAAAACATAATTAGTTTTCAGACTTAGTGAAAACTGACACATGCTGAAACATAACTCAAGTAGGCATGTTTACGAGCTCGATGCACTCACTACGGTGCAAGTCATGGCAAGACAAGCATACATCCATTAAGAAGGCACAAAATGCAAGCTAGACATGGCAAGAAAAATGGAATAGCATGCATGGATCAACTACAACAACATCCGCAAAATCGTAAACAAGTTGACGATCTGCCCAGGTTCACAACGAAGCAAAAGTAGAGCTCGATTGACTCAAGCTAGGGTGCTCCATAATTGCAAACAAAGACATGGATGGATAGAGCACTACACTACTAACAAAACTCCTTTACTGATCATCCTCAAAAGAGGCACAAATCACTAGGAAACAACACGAACATATGGCATCATGAGATAAACAATCCCAGGACTTAGTGAAATTACTAAGTCCCTGAAAACGGAGTTACCGGGTGCCTCACTTTGCAAGCTTGCACTAGGCACCACACACATCACAAAAATACATGGGTTGCACCTCTGGAAAGATGACAAAACCCTTAACAAAACATATGTAGAGCTCATGGTCATATCATGCACACAATAATAATGGCAAAAATGACAAAAGTCTAAGATGGAGTAGCAGATCTGACAATTAACTCAAGTAGCCCTCTTCTAACAGCATTTCGGGCATCAAGATGAACTCTAATGAAAATGGTGCAATGTAATGAAATGATGTACTCTCTGAGACGAACATTTTGATATGCTATATGCATGAATCGGAGCTACGGATGCAAAGTTACGAGGCCTCGAACATGAGCACATGAACTGAAAAATCTGGGACTTGGAGGAAAAAATCACCCTCCGGATCTAGGGTTTCGGTGGCACGGAATCCGAGGCAAGTCCGGAGAGCTCCTGGCGGCTCCGGCGAGCGAAGAGGCGGCGGGAAGTCGAGGGAGAGGTGGATCCGGTCCGGCCCGACCGGATCTGGCGGCGGGTGGCGGTCTCCGGCCACCGAAGACGGTGAGGAGGCGCGGGCCGGCGATGGCCGACGACGGCGGCGCGGTGGCGATGCGGCAGCGGCGGCGGGGCGCGGCGGAGGCGGCGGAGCGCGATGCGGTGGCGGCGAAGCGGCTCGATGGAGGACGAAGGCGGCAGCGGCGCGGTGGACTGGGCCCTCGGGGCCGGCTGCGGGCTCCCGGGCCCGGCGGCGCGGCGAAGCGGTCCCGCGGGGCGCGGCAAATGGCGTGGCGACACGTGGTGGCGGGGGCGCTGGGCGGACACGTCCGGCAGCGAGATTTTTGTCTGACGCGCGAGGTGATGAAGGAGACTAGGGTTATGGGGAGGAAGGAGATCCGAAATTCGGGGGGGGGTGTTTAAATAGGCATAGAGGGAGCTAGGAGAGTCCAAAAGAGGTGCGGTTTTCGGCCACGCGATCGTCATCGAATGATCTAGATGATGGAGCAGAGTTTTGTGGGTTTTGGGCCAAATTGGAGGGGTGTTGGGCTGCAACACACACGAGGCCTTTCCGGTCCCTCGGTTAACCGTTGGAGTATCAAACGAAGTCCAAATGATACGAAACTTGACACGCGGTCTACCGGTAGTAAACCAAGGCCGCTTGGCAAGTCTCGGTCCAATCCGGAAATGTTTAATCTCCACACATGAAAGAAAGGTAGAATTGACCACCGGAGGAGAACGAAGCGCCGGAATGCAAAACGGACAACGGGGAAAATGCCCGAATGCATGAGACGAACACGCATGCAAATGCAATGCACATGATGACAAGATATGAGATGCATGACAACGATAACAACACACGGAGACAAAAACCCAAACCCGAGAAAATAAATATAACTTAACGCCGGAAACGGCAAGAGTTGGAATACATATTGGGAAAGTTATATCCGGGGCGTTACAATGCCCCGGAAGGCATCCCCTCTTTCGTCTACTTCTATCGGTAACTTTACTTGGAGCTATATTTTTATTCACCACATGATATGTGTTTTGCTTGTACCGTCTTGTATGATTTGAGTCTTTTCTTTTTAGTTTACCAAAATTATCCTTGCTGTACACACCTTTTGAGAGATCCATACATGATTTGGAATTTGTTAGAATACTCTATGTGCTTCGCTTATATATTTTGAGTTATATAGTTTTGCTCTAGTACTTCACTTATATCTTTTAGAGCGCGGTGGTAGATTTGTTTTATAGAAACTATTGATCTCTCATTATTCACTTAGATTATTTTGAGAGTCTTAATAGCATGGTAATTTGCTTAAAATCCTAATATGCTAGGTATTCAATAATAATAAATTCTCTTATGAGTGTGTTGAATACTATGATAAGTTTGATACTTGATAATTGTTTTGAGATATGGAGATGGTGATATTAAAGTCATGCTAGTTGAGTAGTTGTGAATTTGACAAATACTTGTGTTGAAGCTTGTGATTCCCGTAGCATGCACGTATGGTGAACCTTTATGTGATCAAGTCGGAGCATGATTTATTTATTGATTGTCTTCCTTATGAGTGGCGGTCGGGGACGAGCGATGGTCTTTTCCTACCAATCTATCCCCCTAGGAGCATGCGCGTAATACTTTGCTTTGATAACTTGTAGATTTTCGCAATAAGTATATGAGTTCTTTATGACTAATGTTGAGTCCATGGATTATACGCACTCTCACCCTTCCACCTTTGCTAGCCTCTCTAATACCGCGCACCTTTCGCCGGTATCATACACCCACCATATACCTTCCTCAAAACAGCCACCATACCTACCTATTATGGCATTTCCATAGCCATTCCGAGATATATTGCCATGCAAGTTTCCAGCGTTCCGCTTCATCATTATCATATTGCTTAGCATGATCATGTAGTTGACATCGTATTTGTGGCAAAGCCACCGTTCGTAATTCTTTCATACGTGTCACTCTTGAGTCATTGCATATCCCGGTACACCGCCGAAGGCATTCATATAGAGTCATATTTTGTTCTAAGTATCGAGTTGTAATTGTTGAGTTGTAAGAAAAATAAAAGTGTGATGATCATCATTATTAGAGCATTGTCCCAGTGGGGAAAGGATGATGGAGACTATGATTCCCCCACAAGTCGGCATGAGACTCCGGACGAAAAATAAAAATAAAAAAATAAAGAAAGAAAAGAGGCCATAAAAAGGAGAAAAGGCCCAAATAAAAAAATGATGAGAGAAAAAGAGAGAAGGGACAATGCTACTATGCTTTTACCACACTTGTGCTTCAAAGTAGCACCATGATCTTCATAGTAGAGAGTCTCTCATGTTGTCACTTTCATATACTAGTGGGATTTTTTCATTATAGAACTTGGCTTGTATATTCCAATGATGGGCTTCCTCAAATTGCCCTAGGTCTTCATGAGCAAGCAAGTTGGATGCACACCCACTTAGTTTCTTTTTGAGCTTTCATATACTTATAGCTCTAGTGCATCCGTTGCACGGCAATCCCTACTCACTCACATTGATATCTATTGATGGGCATCTCCCTAGCCCGTTAATACACCTAGTTAATGTGAGACTATCTTCTCCATTTTTGTGTTCTCCACAACCACCGCTCTATAACACCTATAGTGGTATATCCATGGCTCCCGCTCATGTATTGCGTGAAGATTGAACAAGTTTTGAGAATGTCAAAAGTATGTAACAATTGCTTGTCTTGCCATCGGGGTTGTGTATGATTTAAATACTTTGTGTGCTGAAGATAGAGCATAGCTAGACTATATGATTTTGTAGGGATAACTTTCTTTAGCCATGTTATTTTGAGAAGACATAATTGCTTAGTTAGTATGCTTGAAGTATTATTATTTTCTATGTCAATATGAACTTTTGTCTTGAATCTTTCGGATCTAAATATTCATACCACAATTAAGAAGAATTACATTAAAATTATGCCAAGTAGCACTCCGCATCAAAAATTCTGTTTTTAGCATTTACCTACTCGAGGACGAGCAGGAATTAAGCTTGGGGATGCTTGATACGTCTCCAACGTATCTATAATTTTTGATTGCTCCATGCTATATTATCTACTGTTTTGGACATTATTGGGCTTTATTATCCACTTTTATATTATTTTTGGGACTAACCTATTAACCGGAGGCCCAGCCCAGAATTGCTGTTTTTTTGCCTGTTTTAGGGTTTCGAAGAAAAGGAATATCAAACGGAGTCCAAACGGAAAGAAACCTTCGGGAACGTGATTTTTAGGAAGATTATGATCCGGGAGACTTGGACCCTACGTCAAGAAAGAAAAGAGGAGGCCACGAGTTAGGGGGCGCGCCTGCCTACCCTAGGCGCGCCCTCCACCCTCGTGGGCCCCCTGTTGCTCCACCGACGTACTCCTTCCTCCTATATATACCTACGTACCCCCAAACGATCACATATGGAGCCAAAACCTAATTCCACCGCCGCAACTTTCTGTATCCACGAGATCCCATCTTGGGGCCTATTCCGGAGCTTCGCCGGAGGGGGCATCGATCACGGAGGGCTTCTACATCAACACCATAGCCTCTCCGATGAAGTGTGAGTAGTTTACTTCAGACCTACGGGTCCATAGCTAGTAGCTAGATGGCTTCTTCTCTCTTTTTAGATCTCAATACAATGTTCTCCCCCTCTCTCGTGGAGAAATATTCGATGTAATCTTCTTTTTGCGGTGTGTTTGTTGAGACCGATGAATTGTGGGTTTATGATCAAGTCTATCTATGAACAATATTTGAATCTTCTCTGAATTCTTTTATGTATGATTGGTTATCTTTGCAAGTCTCTTTGAATTATCAGTTTGGTTTGGCCTACTAGATTGATCTTTCTTGCAATGGGAGAAGTGCTTAGCTTTGGGCTCAATCTTGCGGTGTCCTTTCCCAGTGACAGTAGGGGCAGCAAGGCACGTATTGTATTGTTGCCATCGAGGATAACAATATGGGGTTTTCTTCATATTGCATGAGTCTATCCCTCTACATCATGTCATCTTGCTTAAGGCATTACTCTCTTTTTAACTTAATACTCTAGATGCATGCTGGATAGCGGTCGATGAGTGGAGTAATAGTAGTAGATGCAGGCAGGAGTCGGTCTACTTGTCTCGGACGTGATGCCTATATACATGATCATACCTAGATATTCTCATAACTATGCTCAATTCTGTCAATTCCTCAACAGTAATTTGTTCACCCACCGTAGAGTACTTATGCTCTCGAGAGAAGCCACTAGTGACACCTATGGCCCCGGGTCTATCTTCATCATATTAATCTCCTACTACTTAGTTATTTCCTTTGCTATTTACTTTGCCTTTACTTTACTTTGCATCTTTATCACAAAAATACCAAAAAAAATATCTTATCATATCTATCAGATCTCACTCTCGTAAGTGGCCTTATAGGGATTGACAACCCCTATTTGCATTGGTTGCGAGGATTTATTTGTTTTGTGCAGGTACGAGGGACTCGCGCGTAGCCTCCTACTGGATTGATACCTTGGTTCTCAAAACTGAGGGAAATACTTAAGCTACTTTGCTGCATCATCCCTTCCTCTTCGGGGAAAACCAACGCAGTGCTCAAGAGGTAGCACCCGGCCCCCCTCCCAATTCGGATTGGGCTTGGGGGTGCGCCCCCTCCCTTTCTCCTTTCCCCTCCTTTCCACTAAAGCCCATTAAGGCCCATATACCTCCCGGGGGGTTCCAATAACCTCCTGGTGCTCCGGTATTATCCCGATCTCACCCGGAACCATTCCTGTATCCAAATATAGTCGTCCAATATATCGATCTTTACGTCTCGAACATTTCGAGACTCGTCGTCATGTCTGTGATCACATCCGGGACTCCTAACTACCTTTGGTACATCAAAAAACCATAAACTCATAATATAACTGTCATCGAACTTTAAGCGTGTGGACCCTACGGGTTCGAGAACTATGTAGACATGACCGAGACATGTCTCCGGTACATAACCAATAGAGGAACCTGGATACTCATATTAGCTCCTACATATTCTACGAAGATCTTTATCGGTCAAACTACATAACAACATACATTGTTCTTTTTGTCATCGGTATGTTACTTGCCTGAGATTCGATCGTTAGTATCTCAATACCTAGTTCAATCTCGTTATCGGCAAGTCTCTTTACTCGTTCCGTAACACATTATCCCACAAATAACTCATTAGTTGCAATGCTTGCAAGGCTTAAGTGATGTGTATTACCAAGTGGGCCCAGAGATACCTCTCCGACAATAGGAGTGACAAATCCTAATCTCGAAATACGCCAACCCAACAAGTACCTTCAGAGACACCTGTAGAGCACCTTTATAATCACCCAGTTACGTTGTGACATTTGGTTGCACACAAAGTGTTCCTCCGGTAAACGGGAGTTGCATAATCTCATAGTCATAGGAACATGTATAAGTCCCGAAGAAAGCAATAGCAACAAACTAAACGATCAAGTGCTAAGCTAACGGAATGGGTCAAGTCAATCACATCATTCTCCTAATGATGTGATCCCGTTAATCAAATGAAAACTCTTTGTCTATGGCTAGGAAACATAACCATCTTTGATTAACGAGCTAGTCAAGTAGAGGCATACTAGTGACGCTCTGTTTGTCTATGTATTCACACATGTATCATGTTTCCGGTTAATACAATTCTAGCATGAATAATAAACATTTATGATGATATAAGGAAATAAATAATAACTTTATTATTTCCTCTAGGGCATATTTCCTTCAGTCTCCCACTTGCACTAGAGTCGATAATCTAGATTACACAGTAATGATTCTAACACCCATGGAGCCTTGGTGTTGATCATGTTTTGCTCGTGGAAGAGGCTTAGTCAATGGGTCTACAGCATTCAGATCCGTATGTATCTTGCAAATCTCTATGTCTCCCACCTGGACTTGATCCCGGATGGAGTTGAAGCGTCTCTTGATGTGCTTGGTTCTCTTGTGAAATCTGGATTCCTTTGCCAAAGCAATTGCACCAGTATTGTCACAAAAGATTTTCATTGGACCCGATGCACAAGGTATGGCACCTAGATCGGATATGGACTCCTTCATCCAGACTCGTTCATTTGCTGCTTCCAAAGCAGCTATGTACTCCGCTTCACTTGTAGATCCCACTACGACGCTTTGTGTAGAACTGCACCAACTGACAGCTACACCATTTAATAAACATGTATCCGGTTTGCGATTTAGAATCGTCCAGATTAGTGTCAAAGCTTGCATCGACGTAACCATTTACAACAAGCTCTTTGTGACCTCCATAAACGAGAAACATATCCTTCGTCCTTTTCAGGTATTTCAGGATGTTCTTGACTGCTGTCCAGTGATCCACTCCTGGATTACTTTGGTACCTCCCTACTAAACTAATAGCAAGGCACACATCAGGTCTGGTACACAACATTGCATACATGATAGAGCCTATGGCTGAAGCATAGGGAACATCTTTCATTTTCTCTCTATCTTCTGAAGTGGTTGGGCATTGAGTCTTACTCAACTTCACACCTTGTAACACAGGCAAGAACCCTTTCTTTGCTTGATCCATTTTGAACTTCTTCAAAACTTTGTCAAGGTATGTGCTTTGTGAAAGTCCAATTAAGTGTCTCGATCTATCTCTATAGATCTTGATGCCCAATATATAAGCACCTTTACCGAGGTCTTTCATTGAAAAACTCTTATTCAAATATCCTTTTATGCTATCCAGAAATTCTATATCATTTCCAATCAACAATATGTCATCCACATATAATACCAGAAATGCTACAGAGCTCCCACTCACTTTCTTGTAAATACAGGCTTCTCCAAAAGTCTGTATAAAACCATATGCTTTGATCACACTATCAAAACGTTTATTCCAACTCCGAGAGGCTTGCACCAGTCCATAAATGGATCGCTGGAGCTTGCACACTTTGTTAGCTCCCTTTGGATCGACAAAACCTTCCGGTTGCATTATATACAACTCTTCTTCCTGAAATCCATTCAGGAATGCAGTTTTTACATCCATTTGCCAAATTTCATAATCATAAAATGCGGTAATTGCTAACATGATTCGGACAGACTTAAGCATCGCTACGGGTGAGGTCTCATCGTAGTCAACCCCTTGAACTTGTCGAAAAGCTTTTGCAACAAGTCGAGCTTTATAGACAGTAACATTACCATCAGCGTCAGTCTTCTTCTTGAAGATCCATTTATTCTCGATGGCTTGCCGATCATCGGGCAAGTCAACCAAAGTCCACACTTTGTTCCCATACATGGATCCCATCTCAGATTTCATGGCTTCAAGCCATTTTGAGGAATCTGGGCTCACCATCGCTTCTTAATAGTTCGTAGGTTCGTCATGGTCTAGCAACATAACCTCTAGAATAGGATTACCGTACCACTCTGGTGGGGATCTTACTCTGGTTGACCTATGAGGTTCAGTAACAGCTTGATCTGAAGTTTCATGATCATCATCATTAACTTCCTCACTAATTGGTGTAGACGTCACAGGAACCGGTTTCTGTGATGAACTACTTTCCAATAAGGGAGCAGGTACTGTTACCTCATCAAGTTCTACTTTCCTCCCACTCACTTCTTTCGAGAGAAACTCCTTCTCTAGAAAGGATCCATTCTTAGCAACGAATGTCTTGCCCTCGGATCTGTGATAGAAGGTGTACCTAACTGTTTCTTTTGGGTATCCTATGAAGACACATTTCTCCGATTTGGGTCTGAGCTTATCAGGTTGAAGCTTTTTCACATAAGCATTGCAGCCCCATACTTTAAGAAACGACAACTTTGGTTTCTTCCCAAATCATAGTTCATAAGGTGTCATCTTAACGGATTTTGATGGTGCCCTATTTAACGTGAATGCGGTCGTCTCTAAAGCATAACCCCAAAATGATAGTGGTAAATCAGTAAGAGACATCATAGATCGCACCATATCTAGTAAAGTATGATTACGACGTTCAGACACACCATTACGCTGTGGTGTTTCGGGTGGCGTGAGTTGCGAAACTATTCCGCATTGTTTCAAATGTAGACCAAACTCGTAACTCAAATATTCTCCTCCACGATCAGATCGTAGAAACTTTATTTTCTTGTTAGGATGATTTTCAACTTCACTCTGAAATTCTTTGAACTTTTCAAATGTTTCAGACTTATGTTTCATTAAGTAGATATACCCATATCTGCTTAAATCATCTGTGAAGGTGAGAAAATAACGATACCCACTGCTAGCCTCAACATTCATTGGACCATGTATGATCTCCAACAAATCAGTTGCTCGCTCCATAGTTCTGGAGAATGGCGTTTTAGTCATCTTGCCCATGAGGCATGGTTCGCAAGTACCAAGTGATTCATAATCAAGTGATTCCAAAAGTCAATCAGTATGGAGTTTCTTCATGCGCTTTATACCAATATGACCCAAACGGCAGTGCCAAAAATAAGTTGCACTATCATTATCAACTCTGCATCTTTTGGCTTGAACATTATGAATATGTGTATCACTACTATCGAGATTCATCAAAAATAGACCACTCTTCAAGGGTGCATGACCATAAAAGATATTACTCATATAAATAGAACAACCATTATTCTCAGATTTAAATGAATAACTGTCTCGCATTAAACAAGATCCAGATATAATGTTCATGCTCAACGCTGGCACCAAATAACAATTATTTAGGTCTAAAACTAATCCCGAAGGTAGATGTAGAGGTAGCGTGCCGACGGCGATCACATGAACTTTGGAACCATTTCCCACGCACATCGTCACCTCGTCCTTAGCCAGTGTTCACTTAATCCGTAGTCCCTATTTCGAGTTGCAAATATTAGCAACAGAACCAGTATCAAATACCCAGGTGCTACTGTGAGCTCTGGTAAGGTACACATCAATAACATGTATATCACATATACCTTTGTTCACCTTGCCATCCTTCTTATCCGCCAAATACTTGGGGCAGTTCCGCTTCCAATGACCAGTCTGTTTGAAGTAGAAGCACTCAGTCTCAGGCTTAGGTCCAGACTTGGGTTTCTTCTCCTAAGCAGCAACTTGTTTGCTGTTCTTCTTGAAGTTCCCCTTCTTCTTCCCTTTTCCCTTTTTCTTGAAACTGGCGGTCTTATTGACCATCAACACTTGATGCTCCTTTTTGATTTCTACCTCCACAGCTTTATCATTGCGAAGAGCTCGGGAATTGTCTTATTCATCCCTTGCATATTATAGTTCATCATGAAGCTTTTGTAGCTTGGTGGCAATGATTGCAGAACTCTGTCAATGACACTATCAACAGGAAGATTAACTCCCAGTTGAGTCCAGTGATTATGATACCCAGACATTTTGAGTATATGCTCACTGACAGAACTATTCTCCTCCATTTTGCAGCTATAGAACTTATTGGAGACTTCATATCTCTCAATCCGGTCATTTGCTTGAAATATTAACTTCTACTCCTGGAACATCTCATATGCTTCATGACGTTCAAAATGCCGTTGAAGTCCCGGTTCTAAGCCGTAAACATGGCACACTGAACTATCGAGTAGTCACCAGCTTTGCTCTGCCAGATGTTCATAACATCTGGTGTTGCTCCTGCAGTAGGTTTGGCACTTAGCGGTGCTTCCAGGACGTAATTCTTCTGTGCAGCAATGAGGATAATCCTCAAGTTACAGACCTAGTCCGTGTAATTGCTACCATCATCTTTCAACTTTGCTTTCTCAAGGAACGCATTAAAATTCGATGGAACAACAACACGAGCCATCTATCTACAACAAACGTAGACATGCAAAATACTATCAGGTACTAAGTTCATGATAAATTTAAGTTCAATTAATCATATTACTTAAGAACTCCCACTTAGATAGACATCCCTCTAATCATCTAAGTGATCACGTGATCCAGATCAACTAAACCATAACCGATCATCACGTGAAATGGAGTAGTTTTCAATGGTGAACATCACTATGTTGATCATATCTACTATATAATTCATGCTCGACCTTTCGGTCTCAGTGTTCCGAGGCCATATCTGCATATGCTAGGCTCGTCAAGTTTAACCTGAGTATTCTGCGTGTGCAAAACTGGCTTGCATCCGTTGTACATGGACGAAGAGCTTATCACACCCGATCATCACGTGGTGTCTGGGCACAGCGAACTTTGGCAATGGTGCATACTCAAGGAGAACACTTTTATCTTGAAATTTAGTGAGAGATCATCTTATAATGCTACCGTCAATCAAAGAAAAATAAGATGCATAAAAGATAAACATCACATGCAATCAATATAAGTGATGTGATACGACCATCATCATCTTGTGCTTGTGATCTCCATCTCTGAAGCACCGTCATGATCACAATCGTCACCGACACGACACCTTGATCTCCATCATAGCATCGTTGTCGTCTCGCAAACTATTGCTTCTACGACTATCGCTACCGCTTAGTGGTAAAGTAAAGCAATTACAGGGCGATTGCATTGCATACAATAAAGTGGCAACCATATGGCTCCTGCCAGTTGCCGATAACTCAGTCACAAAACATGATCATCTCATACAATAAAATATAGCATCATGTCTTGACCATATCACATAACAAAATGCCCTGCAAAAACAAGTTAGACATCCTCTACTTTGTTGTTGCAAGTTTTACGTGGCTGCTACAGGCTGAGCAAGAACCATTCTTACCTACGCATCAAAACCACAACAATAGTTTGCCAAGTTAGTGATGTTTTAACCTTCTCAAGGACCGGGCATAGCCACACTCGGTTCAACTAAAGTTGGAGAAACTGACACCCGCCAGCCACCTGTGTGCAAAGCACGTTGGTAGAACCAGTCTTGCGTAAGCGTACGCGTAATGTCGGTCCGGGCCGCTTCATCCAACAATACCGCCAAACCAAAGTATGACATGCTGGGAAGCAGTATGACTTGTATCGCCCACAACTCACTTGTGTTCTAATCGTGCATATAACATCAACGCATATAACCAGGCTCGGATGCCACTATTGGGGAACGTAGTAATTTCAAAAAAATCCTACGCACACGCAAGATCATGGTGATGCATAACAACGAGAGGGGAGAGTGTGTCCACGTACCCTCGTAGACCGAAAGCGGAAGCGTTAGCACAACGCGGTTGATGTAGTCGTACGTCTTCATGATCCGACCGATCAAGTACCGAATGTACGGCACCTCCGAGTTCTGCACACGTTCAACTCGATGATGTTCCTCGAACTCTGATCCAGCCGAGCTTTGAGGGAGAGTTCCATTAGCACGACGGCGTGGTGACGATGTTGTTGTTCTACTGTCGCAGGGCTTCGCCTAAGCACCGCTACAATATTATTGAGGTGGACTATTGTGGAGAGGGGCACCGCACATGGCTAAAAGATCCAAGAGATCAATTGTTGTGTCTTTGGGGTGCCCCTCTCCTCCGTATATAAAGGAGGGGAGGAGAGGGCCGGCCAAGGGGAGGAGGCGCGCCCAAGAGGGGGAGTCCTACTCCCATCGGGAGTAGGACTCCTCCTTTTCCTATTTGAAGAGAGAGAGGGAAGGAAGAGGAAGGAGGGAGGAAGGAAAGGGGGGGCCGGCCCCCCTCCCAATTCGGATTGGGCTTGGGGGGTGCGCCGCCTCCCTTGCTCCTTTCTCCTCCTTTCTACTAAAGCCCATTAAGGCCCATATACCTCCCGGGGGTTTCGATAACCTCCCGGTGCTCCGGTATTATCCTGATCTCACCCGGAACCATTCCGGTATCCAAATATAGTCGACCAATATATCGATCTTTACGTCTCGAACATTTCGAGACTCCTCGTCATGTCACATCCGGGACTCCGAACTACCTTCGGTACATCAAAAAACCATAAACTCATAATATAACCGTCATCGAACTTTAAGCGTGCGGACCCTACGGGTTCGAGAACTATGTAGACATGACCGAGACATGTCTCCGGTCAATAACCAATAGCGGAACATGGATGCTCATATTGGCTCCTACATATTCTACGAAGATCTTTATCGGTCAAACCGCATAACAACATACGTTGTTCCTTTTGTTATCGGTATGTTACTTGCCCGAGATTCGATCGTCGGTATCTCAATACCTAGTTCAATCTCGTTACTGGCAAGTCCCTTTACTCGTTCTGTAACACATCATCCCACAACTAACTCATTAGTTGCAATGCTTGCAAGGCTTAAGTGACGTGTATTACCAAGTGGGCCCAGAGATACCTCTCCGATAATCGGAGTGACAAATCCTAACCTCGAAATACGCCAACCCAACAACTACCTTCGGAGACACCTGTAGAGCACCTTTATAATCACCCAGTTACGTTGTGATGTTGGTAGCACACAAAGTGTTCCTCCGGTAAACGGGAGTTGCATAATCTCATGGTCATAGCAACATGTATAAGTCATGAAGAAAGCAATAGCAACAAACTAAACGATCAAGTGCTAAGCTAACGGAATGGGTCAAGTCAATCACATCATTCTCCTAATGATGTGATCCCGTTAATTAAATGACAACTCTTTGTCTATGGCTAGGAAACATAACCATCTTTGATTAACGAGCTAGTCAAGTAGAGGCATACTAGTGATGCTCTGTTTGTCTATGTATTCACACATGTATCATGTTTCCGGTTAATACAATTCTAGCATGAATAGTAAATATTTATCATGATATAAGGAAATAAATAATAACTTTATTATTGCCTCTAGGGCATATTTCCTTCAGCGCCACCCAGCTCGCTCGACCAGCGTGGGGCTCGCTCAGCGCCACCCATCAGCGCCACCCATCAGCGCATGATATAAGGAAATAAATAATAACTTTATTATTGCCTCTAGGGCATATTTCCTTCAGTGCCACCCAGCTCGCTCGACCAGCGTGGGGACCGAAGCTGGTGCGGGATCCAGCGCTGATGCACGCGTACCCACGTGCCCGACCAGCGCCCGACCTGAGGCTGATTCGCCATCATGTGGCCATGATGAGCCTGCTCCTCGGGCGGGATCTTTTGCGGATTCTTTACGCGCATGAATGCTGCCTTCTACCACAGAAAATCCGAGTAATGCAGAACCTGTTGCTGCAGCGTGTGGATCTTCCTCGGGACCAGCCTCTGCAGAAACTCCTGTTCAGCCTGCGGGATCCTCTGTGGCTGAAAATCTGGCCACGTCTCCACGGCGTACATGATTACAAAAGGGAGTAATACATCCTGTTAACTACAAACATGTAACAAAATATGGCATGGTTTGTTCTACAAGTGAACCAGGTGAACCTCATACTCTAGAAGAAGCACTTGGTGATGAAAAATGGAAGAAAGCAATGAAGGAAGAATACATGGCCCTAAGGAAAAATAACACATGGCACTTAGTTCCTCCACAGCAAGGTAAAAATTTAATTGATTGCAAGTGGGTATTTAGGATCAAGAGAAAATCTGATGGAACTATTGACTGTTACAAGGCTAGGCTCGTTGCAAAGGGATTTAAACAACGGCACGACATAGACTATGAGGATACCTTTAGTCCAGTTGTTAAAGCTGCAACCATCCATCTTGTTTTATCTATTGTTGTTTCTAGGGGCTTGAGTCTCAGACAGCTAGACATACAGAACGCGTTTCTTCGCGGTGTTCTGGAAGAGGAAGTGTACATGAAGCAACATCCTGGGTTTGAAAGCAAAAGTTCTCCCTCTTATGTGTGTAAACTTGACAAGGCACTTTATGGGTTGAAGCAAGCACCAAGAGCATGGTACTCTTGCCTCAGTCATAAAATGCAAGCACGTGGTTTTATTCCATCCAAATCTGACACCTCTTTGTTTATTTACAACAATTCCAGCACATGCATATTTGTTTTAATATATGTTGATGATATCACTGTGACAAGCTCATGAAATGAAGCAATCAAAGGACTGTTGAAAGATTTGAGTGTAGATTTTGCTCTAAAGGACCTTGGTGACTTGCATTATTTTCTTGAAATTGAGGTGAAGGAACATACAAATGGATTTCATCTCTCTCAGGAAAAGTATGCAACTGATCTAGTAAAAAAAGCTGGTCGACAAGGTTGTAAGCCTACACCTACTCCATTATCCATCTCAGAAAAATTGTCTCTCACAGAAGGTAAACTCTTGAGTCAAGAAGACAGCACAAAATACAGGATCTTGGTAGGAGCACTTTAATATCTCACTCTGACCAGACCTGATATATCTTTTGTTGTCAACAAAGTATGCCAGTTTCTTCATGCACCCACTAATTTTCATTTTACTGCTACAAAACGCATAGTGAGATATGTCAAAGGAACCTTGAGCATTGGCCTAGATTTCAGCAAATCATCCTCTAATCTTGTTAGTGCCTTTTCTGACTCTGATTGGGCATGATGCCAGGATGACAGGCGCTCCACTGGTGGTTTTGCAGTCTTTTCTGGACCCAATCTGATCTCATGGTGTGCACGAAAAAAGGCTATTGTTTCTAGATCCAGCACAGAGGCAGAATATAAAGCACTGGTGAATGCTACAGCTGAAATTATATGGGTTCAATCCGTGCTGAAAGAACTGGGCATAAAGAACACACCAGCTCCATGTCTGTGGTGTGATTACCTTGGTGCAACTTATCTGTCTGCCAATCCAGTTTTTCATCCAGGACAAAACATATTGAAATAGATTTTCACTTTGTTCGAGAGAGAGTTTCTCAAAAGCAACTTGACATTCGCTTTGTTCACTCCAAAGATCAGCTTGCAGATGGATTTACAAAGGCTTTGCCTGTGAGAAGCTTTGAGAATTTTGAACATAATTTCAACTTGATGAAGTTGTGATTAAGGGGGGTGTCAAACACGCATTATTATCTTTGCCGCACCATAGTGTTATGCGTATCTCTAAGTACAAAGCATCTCAAACATCATAAAAATTACATCGAGATTCTGAGCGAACGATCAGTACTGCAGCTAGAACAAGCCGCTGACGCGCCGCTATCACTGCTCCCTTATCGGAGTTAGCCGGACCTTGTCGTTGACAACCAGGAAGTCTTCGTGCACGTGTCCCCAAGGACCAACGCCCTAGAGCTCCAGTCATAGCCATTGAACCCTTGCACAGATCTCAAACACCTGACACCAAATCTCTTCGCATGACAAGAAACCTAACCTCACCGCCCCAAGGAGACAACAAAAATCTATGCCGGAGCTCCATCGACTACGTTCGGACGAACAAATTCAAGGAGAATTGAAGCCCAAAAGACAAACTGGAAGAAGAAGCGCCACCATCCACCCGAGCACCGCACCTGCAAAGAAACCCTACCCTAAACTACTAACGAGAGTGGAGACGCTAGGATCAAATACGGACTAAAAAATTCTAACCTAAACTACTAACTGGAGCAGAGACACTGGAATTCCCCTCCCCAGCACCTGCCGCAAGAGAGAGATATAGAGGGGAGGCGAATCCATGGGCTCGCCTGTGAAGCTTGGAAGGGAGAGTTTGCCCTAACCGGCTAGAGTTAGGGAAGGAAAGCGAGAGGCTAGCTTGGGTTTATACTATTAATATAAGTGCATCTAGTGCCCCTTAGTGATTTTGGTGTATTGAAGACATATAGGTTAAGGGACTAATGCGTTTGTGAGTGTACTGATAACCCACAAGTATAGGGGATCGCAACAGTTTTCGAGGGTAGAGTATTCAACCCAAATTTATTGATTTGACACAAGGGGAGCCAAAGAATATTCTCAAGTATTAGCAGCTGAGTTGTCAGTTCAACCACACCTGGAAATTTAATATCTGCATCAAAGTGTTTAGTAGAAAAGTAATATGATAGTAGTAGTAATGGTGGCAAAAGGTAACGGTAGCAAAAGTAATATTTTTGGGTTTTGTAGTGATTATAACAGTAGCAGCGGAAAAGTAAATAAGCGAAGAACAATATATGGAAAAGCTCGTAGGCATTGGATCGGTGATGGAGAATTATGCCAGATGCGATCGATCATGTAACAGTGATAACCTAGGGTGACACAGAACTAGCTCTAGTTCATCAATGTAATGTAGGCATGTATTCCGAATATAGTCATACGTGCTTATGGAAAAGAACTTGCATGACATCTTTTGTCCTACCCTCCCGTGGCAGCGGGGTCCTATTGGAAACTAAGGGATACTAAGGCCTCCTTTTAATAGAGTACCAGACCAAAGCATTAACACATAGTGAATACATGAACTCCTCAAACTACGGTCATCACCGGTAAGTATCCCGATTATTGTCACTTCGGGGTTAACGGATCATAACACATAATAGGTGACTATAGACTTGCAAGATAGGATCAAGAACTCTCATATATTGATGAAAACATAATAGGTTCAGATCTGAAATCATGGCACTTGGGCCCTAGTGACAAGCATTAAGCATAGCAAAGTCATAGCAACATCAATATCAGAACATAGTGGATACTAGGGCTCAAACCCTAACAAAACTAACTCGATTACATGATAAATCTCATACAACCCATCACCGTCCAGCAAGCCTACGATGGAATTACTCACGCACGGCGGTGAGCATCATGAAATTGGTGATGAAGGAAGGTTGATGATGACGATGGCGATGGATTCCCCTCTCCGGAGCCCCGAACGGACTCCAGATCAGCCCTCCTGAGAGAGTTTAGGGCTTGGCGGCAGCTCTGTATCGTAAAACGCGATGAATCCTTCTTCCTGTTTTTTTCTCCCTGAAAGTGAATATATGGAGTCAAGGTTGAGGTCGGTGGAGCGTCAGGGGGACCACGAGGCAGGGGGCGCGCCAGGGGGGTAGGGCGCGCCCCCACCCTCATGGATAGGCTGTGGGCCCCCTGACGTGGATCTTTCTTCCATTATTTTTTATATATTCCAAAATAATTCTCCGTTGATTTTCAGGTCATTCTGAGAACTTTTATTTCTGCACAAAAATAACACCATGGCAATTTTGCTGAAAACAGCGTCAGTCCGGGTTAGTTCCATTCAAATCATGCAAGTTAGAGTCCAAAACAAGGGCAAAAATGTTTGGAAAAGTAGATATGTCGGAGACGTATCAACTCCCCCAAGTTTAAACCTTTGCTTGTCCTCAAGCAATTCAGTTGATAAACTGAAAGTGATAAAGAAAAACTTTTACAAACTCTGTTTGCTCTTGTTGTTGTAAATATGTAAAGCCAACATTCAAGTTTTCAGCAAAGATTATGAACTAACCATATTCACAATAACACTTAGGTCTCATGTTTACTCATATCAATGACATAATCAACTAGCGAGCAATAATAATGAATCTCAGATGACAACACTTTCTCAAAACAATCATAATATGATATAACATGATGGTATCTCGCTAGCCCTTCCTGAGACCGCAAAACATAAATGCAGAGCACCTTTAAAGATCAAGGACTGACTAGACATTGTAATTCATTGTAAAAGAGATCCAGTCAAGTCATACTCCATGTAAACTAACAGTAATGGATGCAAATGACAGTGGTGCTCTCCAACTAGTGCTTTTTAATAAGAGGATGATGACTCAACATAAAAGTAAATAGATAGGCCCTTCGCAGAGGGGAGCAGGGATTTGTAGAGGTGCCAGAGCTCGGTTTTGAAATAGATATGAATAATATTTTGAGCAGTATACTTTCATTGTCAACAAAACAACCAAGAGATCTCGATATCTTCCATGCTACACACATTATAGGCGGTTCCAAACAGAATGGTAAAGTTTATACTCCCCCTCCGCCAACAAGCATCAATCCATGGCTTGCTGTCGGAGTAAATAGCCATGGGTAGCCTAGTCGGTTTCCCCTGGCCCTTCTGAAAAAATTACGAGCCCATCCGGCTCTCGAGAGACCCAAGACGCAGAGCCGCCTTCCCCTAGCCGGCTGTCATCTTGGCCGGCTTTCTGAAGGAGGCCCGACTTTAACCCCTGTAAAGGAGGCCATGGGAGGGCCGGCTCCGAGGAGCCGGCCGTGAGAAGGCCGACTCCAAGAAGCCGGCTCCCATAAAGAGATCAAGACCGTACCCTCGAAACTCGCATCTGCCTAGTGGCAGAGAGACGGGGCGTGGCTACAATGGAACTAGCCGCCCCCGAATCCCGGAGCATGACTGGCACAGTGCGCCGTACGGGTGGCCATGACCCGTCCGGCGCGGCACTGTTGCCATGTCGACCATGACGCCATCCACGACGGGCCACCAGCATGCCCCCCAAAGCAGTGGGCCCTTTCGGGCAGAGAGGTGTCGAAGGCGGCCATGCCTCTTCCCAAGTCGGCCAGAGAGAAAGCCGGCTCCCCACAGCCGGCTTGCCACCTACCTCGAAGGAGACGCCCCATTAAGGAGACAAGACGAGGTGAGGCTACAGTGATCGCCCGCCAGGCGGCGGCACTGTAGCCACGCCTCCCACGACAGAGCCCATGTCATCAGGATGGAGCAACAGTAACCAGCCCCCGACCAGGCGCTGGATGGTGGGGCCTGCTTTTCGACCAAGGAGCCAGCAACCGGCGGGACCCACCAGTCGGCGGGCCCCAGCAGCCGGCGCCGAAGCTGGCAGGCACAGTCACAGACGGCTGGGCCCCGCGCCCAGTCGGATTACCATTGTACCCCCGGGGGGTAGGCCTATATAAACCCCCCGGTGCACCCATGCAAACGGTTCCGACACCAAGCCAGTTTTAGACACCATACGAGGAGAGGAAGTGAGCTAGCCGTGCCCTTCTTCCTCCTCCCACCCGAACAGCTCAAGGAGCATTGTGTAGCTACTCGTTCGTTTAGTGATCATGCGGAGACCCCGCAGAGCAGCAGTAGGGGTGTTATCTCCACGGAGAGCCCCGAAGCTGGGTAAGATTCGCCGGCGTGCATGTCTTCGCCTCATCCCGTTTCCAGGCACCGGCGATGTTTTATTGGCTCCCACAATGATAAGCCACCCGTTGGCATATGTCGCACCTACCACCAGACATTTGGCGCCCACCGTGGGGCCAGGTGCATCGTCGCCCGGAGACCTGTTCTGGACGGGAACCCTTTTCCTCCCTCGCGAGCGTAGCCGGCCCGGCACGCCCGATGGCGCTTGCCACGACGCGCTGCAAGGCGTCACCAGCATCTGCTCGGCGAGCAGCCTCGCCGACCTCCTCGACGAAACCCGCATCTCCGACGAGCTCGCTTCCGATGCGGGCGCCGATCACCTCGCCAACCTCCTCGGCCAACTCCACGTATCTAGCGAGCCGGCTGCGGACCTGGAGTCGGTTGGCTCCATCGACCCGATGACTGTCGACTCCGACACGGCTTCCTACGACACCTTCCCCACCAACGTCGCGGTCTACAGCGACCCACTTCCTAGGACAGACGATCGCGATGCTGTCACTCCCGAGGTGATGGTCATCGGCCATGGCGCCCGGCCGACGAGAGCGCCCACGACGCCCCGCACGCGGCGGCCCACAACTTGTCTATCCCCCTCCCGGCCGACGCCGACGACGAAGCATTGGAGGCTCGCCGCCTCGCCCTCCTCGCGGAGGGCCGGAGGCTGGCTTCCATGAGACGCCTCTCTGAGGCTTACCAGCGCGAAGCTGACCGCGCCGCTTTTGGCACACCGGCTCCGGCTGGGCCCAGCCGGGCCGGCGTTGTCAAGCAACGCGGCGCCGTCATCGCCGACACGCTGGGAGTCGACCGCCCAGTCTATGCCACTCCGCTCGAGAACCTGCGCGCCGCCCAGGCGGCCGTAGACGAGTTGGACGGCCTGGAGGCCGAAGAACTCCCCCACATGACCTGGCGCATCCAGCAGCTGATCGACGTGGCCGCACGGCGGCACGAGGCCGATGCCCATGCGGGGAGCCCTCCCCCACGCCGAGATCACGGTGCGACGTCTCGGACGCCGACTACGAGCAACACCCGCGCGCGGCGCGAAAGAGAACCGGCAGCCAGCCGGAGCCGGACTCGCATCACCATCGAGAGAGACGCAGACGGCCACCCCCGGGCCACGGAGTGGTGAGGCAACCCGCCTCCGCCTCAGCCTCGTGGGGAGAGATATCCCACCCCGCTGCCAGTGGCGCACCCGACTCTCAGCGGCCGACTAGGTCGCCGCGAGGGAGTCGGCGAAAGCGACACACGCCATCGGATCGACCGCCTAGCGCGATCCCTGGCGCTAGAAGAAGAAGACGATGTCGGCCCGCCTTGTTTTGCCCCCCGCATCCGCGATGAGCCTTTCCCCAGAGGGTTCTCGCTCCCAAGAGACACGCCCAAGTACAACGACTCCGTGAAGCCGGAAGATTGGCTGATCGACTACTCTACGGTAGTCAGCATAGCCAACGGCAACCGGCGCGTTGCCGTGAAGTACGTGCCCCTCATGCTGCAGGGCACGACGCGGACCTGGCTCAACAGCCTCAAGCCCCTCAGCATCAACAGCTGGCTAGATTTCACCGAAGCCTTCGTTCGCAACTTCACCAGCACTTACAAGCGGGCTCCCAAGCCCAGGCAGCTCTCCCTATTTGTATAGGGCCCAACCGAGTCCACTCGCGGCTACCTCACCCGTTGGGCTGAGCTTCGCAATTCTTGCGAAGGGGTGCATGAGGTGCAAGCCATCGAATACTTCACTGCCGGGTGCCGAGAAGGTACCCTCCTCAAGCACAAGCTCCTCTGCGACGAGCCGACTACCCTCGACGAGCTGCTGGACATAGCCGACAAGTACGCCACCGCCGACTCTTCAATGAAGACCGAGCTCCGGGTAGACGCGTCCGGGAAAGTACTTAACCCGGCGCCCAAGACGCCGGCTGGGGACTCCGGCCGACGCCCACACCAGAACGATCACAAGCGCAAGGGCCCTGCGCCGCCTCCCAACAGTCGGCAGGTGGCCATGGTCGAAGACAGGCCGCCTGAAGGGCAGCCAGCACCCAAGAAGCCCAAGGGCGGCCGGCCGGCTTGGCAGCCGGCCTTCTCCTACGAGCAAACCCTTGATGCCCCATGCAAATTCCATAGCGGCGCGAAGCCGTCCAACCACACAACCAGGAAGTGCAATTGGCTCAACCGAATCGCCAAGGGCGAAGGGCTCGCGCCGCCTCCTCCCGGCGGCCCACCGCCTCCGGCCCCGCCACCCCCGGCCGCTCGGCCCGCAGTCGGAGCCAAACATGACGAATTCCCCGACGAGCAAGCAACCCACATCGTATTTACAAGCCAGCCCGAAGACCGGCGCAGCAAGCGCCGAGAACATCAAGAAGTCAGCGTAGTCGCTGCTAATTCAGCCGGACACATGCATTGGTCAGAGAAACCCATCAGCTGGAGCCGGGCCGACCACCCAGAGGTGATGCCGTCTCCCGGCTCTTATGCTTTGATCCTGGAGGCCACCCTCGCGACAGATAGACGCGCCTCGCGCTTCTCCCGCGTTCTGATAGACGGCGGGAGCAGCATCAACATCTTGTACCGCGATACCCTGGAGAAGCTGAATGTCAAGACGAAGCAGCTCGTGCCGACTCGGATGGTGTTCCATGGCATCGTCCCCGGCCTGTCCTGCGCCCCCATTGGCAAGATCAAGATTGATGTACTCTTCGGAGACAAGGAGCATTTCCGCCGAGAGGCAGTCTGGTTCGAAGTGGTGGACCTGGAGAGCCCCTACCACGCATTGCTTGGCCGACCTGCCTTGGCCAAGTTCATGGCGGTCCCCCACTATGCGTACCTCAAGATGAAGATACCGAGTTCCAAGGGCGTCATCACCATAGCCGGTGATTACAAGAAGTCGTCCGAGTGCGCCGCCGCCAGCAGACGGCTGGCTGAGTCCCTTGTGATCACCGAAGAGAAGAAGGTGATGAACCGGGTCGTGGCCATGGCCGGCAAGCAGCCGACCCTGCCCCCCGACTCCAAGGAGTATGATGCCCAAGGATCTTTCCAGCCGGCCAAGGAAACCAAGAAGATACCCCTTGACCCCGTGCACCCCGAGAAGTTCGCCGTCATCGAGGCAAGCCTAAACAGCAAATAGGAAAGCGAGCTCGCCGATTTCCTCCATGAGAATCGGGACATCTTTGCATGGTCCCCCAAGGACATGCCGGGTGTTCCGAAGGATTTCGTCGAGCACAAACTACACGTCCGAGAAGACGCCAAGCCGGTCAAGCAGCCGCTCCGCCGACTATCAGAGGAAAAGAGAAGGATTGTGGGGGAAGAGATAGCCCGGCTTCTGGCAGCCGGCTTCATCATGGAAGTTTTCTTTCCAGAATGGCTCGCCAACCCGGTCCTCGTGCTGAAGAAGAATAACAAGTGGCGCATGTGTATAGACTACACCAGCCTCAACAAAGCCTGCCCCAAAGATCCTTTCGCTCTGCCAAGGATCGACCAAGGGATAGACTCCACGGCCGGATGCGAGCTGTTGAGTTTTTTGGATGCTTATTCAGGATACCACCAGATAAAATTGAACCCGGATGACCGCCTGAAGACTGCCTTCATCACGCCATTCGGAGCCTTCTGCTACCTGACTATGACGTTCGGCTTGAGAAATGCTGGTGCCACTTTTCAGCGTTGCATGCAGAAGTGCCTCCTCAAGCAACTCGGCAGAAACGCCCACGTCTATGTGGATGATATCGTGGTGAAAACGGAGAGGCGCGGCACCTTGCTGGAAGATCTCAAAGAAACATTCGAGAACCTGCGCCGGTTCCGAATCAAGCTCAATCCCGAGAAATGCGTGTTTGGAGTACTAGCCGGCCAGCTCTTAGGCTTCCTGGTCTCCGAACGCGGCATTAAGTGCAACCCGGTGAAGATCAAGGCCATCGAGAGAATGGCGATCCCTACCAAGCTTCGAGAAATCCAGAAGTTCACCGGGTGCTTGGCCTCTTTGAACCGCTTTATCAGCCGGCTTGGAGGGAAAGCTCTCCCCCTCTACCGCCTCATGAAGAAGAGCACTCACTTCGAGTGGAACGACCAGGCCGACCAAGCTTTTCACGAGCTGAAGAAGATGCTGGCCACGCCGCCTGTCCTGGCGGCGCCGACTGAGAAAGAGCCCATGCTCCTTTACATTGTCGCAACCAGCCGGGTGGTTAGCACCGTCATTGTAGCCCAACACCCGGAAGACGGCTGGGCCCAGCCGGTCAAGAGGCCGGTGTATTATTTGAGTGAGGTGCTGTCCGCCTCAAAGCAGAACTACCCGCACTACTAGAAGATGTGCTACGATGTGTACTTCACCGCCAAGAAGCTGAAGCCCTACTTTCAAGAGCACCCCATCACGGTCGTACGCACCGCCCCGCTGGCCGAGATCATAGGCAGCCGGGACGCATCCGGCCGGGTGGCGAAATGGGCCATCGAGCTGGCCCCCTACACGATCTTCTACCAGCCCCGCACCGCCATCAAGTTCCAAGCACTGGCCGACTTCCTCGTCGACTGGGCCGAGACCCAGTACCTGCCGCCGGCTCCCGACTCCACCCATTGGCGCATGCACTTCGACGGGTCCAAGATGCGCACCGGCTTGGGAGCCGGCGTCGTCCTTACCTCGCCAAAAGGTGACAAGCTCAGATACACGCTGCAGATCCACTTCGCTGCCTCCAACAACGTAGCCGAGTATGAGGCGCTCATACACGGGCTTCGGCTTGCCAAAGAGCTCGGCATCCGCCGGATCCTGTGTTACGGCGACTCGGACTTGGTGGTTCAGCAATCATCTAGCGACTGGGACGCCAAGGATGCAAACATGGCAAGCTACCGCTTCCTAGTTCAGCAGCTCAGCGGATACTTTGAAGGATGCGAGTTCCTCCACGTACCACGAGCCGACAACGAGCCAGCTGATGCCCTGGCTCGAATAGGTTCCACTCGGCAAGCAATACCAACCGGCGTTGCTCTACAACGCATCCTCAAGCCGTCCATCAAGCCGTCTCTAGAATCCGACTCCATCTTCGTGCCGCCTGACCCTGGCGCGGCCGGGTCCGGCTCGAAGAACCAAGAAGGCGACCCCGGGACTCCAGTAGTCGGCCCGAGGACTTCAGTAGTCGTCCCGGGGACTTCGGCAGCCGGCTCGGGGACTGCTGCAACCGGCCCGGGGACTGCCGCACCCGGCTCGGGGACTTCAGTAGTCGGCTCGGGGACTGCGCCAACACACCAGCCGGCGGCCGACTCCAGCACTTCATCACCCGGCCCGCCCACCCTGGTGGCAGTAGCCACAGTGGCAGTAGGAGAGGTTGCGGCCCCATCATGGGCTCAGACCATCCTCAAATTCCTAGTACGCCAAGACCTGCCGGCTGACAAAATAGAGGCGAGACAAGTCCAACGTCGAGCCGGCGCATACACAATCATCAACAGAGAACTCGTCAAGCGCAGTGTCACTGGAGTCCTCCAGCGATGCGTCGAGCAAGAGAAGGGCATTGCAATCCTCAGAGATATTCACCAAGGAGAATGCGGCCACCACGCGGCCTCAGGATCACTCGTTGCCAAAGCTTTCCGCCATGGTTTCTTCTGGCCGACTGCTTTGGACGACGCCAAAGAAATAGTCAAACATTGCAAAGGTTGCCAACTTTTCAGCTCCAAGCAACTCATGCCGGCTTCGGCACTCAAGACCATTCCCCTCACCTGGCCCTTGGCCGTGTGGGGACTGGATATGGTGGGCTCATTCAAGACGGCGCGCGGTGGCATGACACATTTGCTTGTTGCCGTGGACAAATTCACCAAGTGGATCGAGGCAAAGCCGATCAAGAAGCTGAATGGGCCGACTGCGGTGACTTTCATCGTAGACATAACAACTTGGTACGGTGTGCCACACAGCATCATCACCGACAATGGCATGAACTTCGCCAAAGGAGCCTTGGCACGGTTCTGCGTGGCGCAAGGTATCCGGCTGGACCTTGCGTCCGTCGCCCACCCGCAGTCAAACGGCCAGGTCGAGCGAGCTAACGGCCTCATCCTCTCCGGCATCAAACCCCGCTTGGTCGTGCCACTGGAGCGTTCAGCCGGCTGTTGGCTCGACGAACTGCCGACTGTCCTCTGGAGTCTACGCACCACCCCAAACAAGTCAACCGGCTTCACCCCTTTCTTCCTCGTATACGGCGCTGAAGCGATCATCCCAACAGACATCGAGTTCGACTCGCCCCGGGTAACTATGTATACGGAGGCGGAGGCCAAGGAAGCACGCGAAGACGGCGTCGACCTGCTGGAAGAGGGCCAGCTGTTAGCCCTCAGCCGGTCTGCCATCTACCAGCTGGGCTTGCGCCGCTACCACAGTCGGAAGGTCAGGCCAAGATCTTTCCAAGAGGGCGACCTTGTGCTCCGACTGATCCAGCGAACAGCCGGCCAGCACAAGCTCTCGGCTCCTTGGGAGGGCCCCTTTGTCATCAGCCGAGCTCTCGGCAACGACTCCTACTACCTCATCGATGCGCAGAAGCCCAAGGCACGCAAGAGAGACGACTCCGGCAAGGAGTCGGAACGACCATGGAACGCCAACCTCCTTCAAAGATTTTACAGTTGAAATGCAGTATGTATCACGCTAACTTTTGTACTAAGTTCGAAACAACAGGCTCCCCGAGGACGGCTCGTGGACTGCCATCTTTTATCTATGAATGAAAACCATCATGCGCATGATCCTGTCTTTTCATTTATTGATTTCGTCCGACACCGGGTCTGACGAGTCAGCCCGGGGACTGGCCGACTGGAGTTATATGACGAGTCCTACGCGTGGTCGGACAAGTAGTGTGCCGACACCCAGGCTTAGCTCTTGCCAAAGTCGCAGTTCGAAGAACCGACTATCCGGCTGGCAAGAGTCATAAGCCGGAAAGGATGCGCACACGAAAAATGGCTAGGGACCAACGGACTAGTATAACAAAAGCCGGTTTGCCGCCTACCGCCGACCAACTACCAGAGTAGCCGGCCGACCGGTTTTCATTCACTTCACTTCAATCCAAGAAAGCTCGAGTACTTGCCTCCCCAGCAAGGGAAGGAGGCAAAGGAAAAAGCCTAAGGATAAGAAGTGCACTCAAATGGAAACTGAACATGCACATAATAATATTTACATAAAGACCTCCAGAGAGGCCAGCATCCAACATAGTTTGATACACCCCCAGTGGGTGGAATTGCAAAAACTTAAAGTTGTTCGAAAGACAAAAGCAGGAACAATAAGGACGGCAGATCAAGCCGGCAGGGCGGCTGACGAGCTAGGCTGGGCAGTGGAGATGGTTGCGCCGGCTGAAGGAGCGGCCGACTCGCGAACTTCGGCTTGATCACTGCCTCCTGCAGAGGGCGCGCTTCCGCGCGGCTCGTTGCTGGAGGCACGATCAGCTTGAGGTCGGCCGGTTGTTCCACTAGCCGGCTCGACGTCTTCACCGTCCACTTCCTTGTCGTCCTCGCCCTCGTCACTGGAGGCGATCTCCTCGGCCGAGTCCTCGCCCACCGCCGGGTTCAGCCCGAACCACTCCTCTGGCTGGGCGACGCCATCATCGTTGATTTCGGGCGCGAAGACGCTGGTGTCTGTGCACTCGGCAATGGTCGAGGCACACTGGGCGATGGCCGGCCGCACTTCTTCCAGCTCCGCGTCGGCCTCCAGCCGCCAAGTGCGCAGTTGGTCCAGGCTAAGCCCTGGGTACCAAGCGCGAACAAACTCCAGCGCCCTCCCAGCTCCAAGATGGGCCGCCGACGCCTTCCAAGTTTCAAAGCGGCCGACTGCGACCTCCAACCAGTCGGCGGTCCGGCTTGGGGTGCGGGGGATCGCTTCGCCGGGCCAGAGGGCGGCCAACACCTGTGCCCCGGCACGTTGAAGCCGGCGGAGCATCCGGTGGGCCGGCTGCAGCCGCGCTTGGACGGCAATGAGCTGCTCCTCCAACGTCCGGTTTGCATCCGGTGCAATCCTAACTCCCGCCTGATGACGCACCTCGCGATGAGCCTCGATGGTTTGGGCGGCGAGGATGGAGTAGCCGGGAAAGTAGTCTGCACAAGAAAAACGGGCAGCAACACAAGTCAAAACAGAACTCCAGGCGGCCAGCAGGCGGATGAAGGGCGGGAAAGACGGCTTACCATCGATCAAATCTTCGATGCGGCCGTAGCCGTCTTCCAGCGCCCGACGCGTCTCGGCCCAGCTCGCCGCCTTGATATCAAGCTCCGCCTTCATGGCGGCCTCGGCATCCTGCGCCTTCTGCAGGGCCGCCTTGTGGCTCTCCTCCTGGTCGGCCAATTTCTTGGCCAGGCGGTCGCGCTCTTGGACTAAGGCGGCGCACTCCGCGTCCTTGGTGCGGAGGGCGGCCTGCGCCTCGCCGAGCTCCTTCCTCAGGTTGGCGTTGGCCCCTGCAAGAGCAAAGGACAAAGAGAGAAAACCAATAAGGGAAAGGTCGTGGGTGCGCTGACGCGCCCCCACAGGAAATAGATAAGGGCAAGTACTTACTTCGGCTGTTGGCTAGGTCATCGGTCCTCCGGCCCAGCTCCTGAGCCTGGGAGTTGAAGGCGGCAGCACGAGAGTTGTGATAATCCTGAAGTTCAGACGGAAAATGGAGTTAAGATGGTCGTCAAGAAAGATCCGACCCGACTGCTCTGCAGTCGGCCCGGATCTCGGGGACTACACCTAGTGGGTGCGCTGACGCGCCCCCACGGAAGAAATCAGAGGACCAGAGCGGTCAAAGAGAGAAAAACTTACCCAGATGGCGGCCCGCGTCAACAAAAACTCTTGAGTATATTGCTGCAGGAGGGCGGCTTGAGCCTGCAGCCAGTTCCGAACCCCTTGGGCCGCCACATTCAGCTCGCCAGTCCCCCCGCTGGGAGTCCACCCGGACGTGGCAGAGCTGGCCGCCTCCAAGGCTTCCGTCGACTGGCCAGCGCCCGCAGCTTGGCGCGGTCCCGGCGGGGCGGCATCTCCTCCTGCGCGTTGGCGCGTCGCCGACTGTATCTCAAGGCCGGCTCCGGCTTCGGGTGCGCTCCCGGCCGGTTCCTCTGGCGCCACCGACGACTGGCCGCCTTGGCCTGCTCCAGCTGGCGCCGCCGGCGGCGTCCTCCCGGCGAAGACCTCGAAGAGCTCCTCCCTTTGCATCGGCGTCTGATCTTGGGTGATCTCCTCCGCCATGGGCAGCGGGGTGTCCGGGGCCACGGTGCGGAGGGGGATGGCGAGCAACGGAGGCTGACTGCGCGTGCCCTCCACCTCCGTTTCCACGGTCGCCCGCTCCGCCTGGGCCATGGCTTCCACGTCCGCCCGCTCCTTCCCCGCCCGAGCGGCCTCCCGCTCCGCCGCCTCCCTCTCCTCCCGCGCCACACGAGCATTTCGCTCCGTGGCTTCCATGAGGTCGGCGCGGGGGTCCACGCGGCGGGAGCCTGAAGATCCGACGCCCGGCCCGACCACAGAGCCGCCTGGGCCCCGCTCAAGGGAAAGCGGTGCCCTGCTCAGGAAGTGGGGAAGGGTCAGAACAAAAGAAGACAACAAAGAAGACAGGCACACAAGCAACCAAACACTTACGATGAGACCGCCTGGGGCTGCTTCACCGCCTTCCGGAAGCGCGCCGCCTTCGCAGCCGCCTCGTCTCGCTTCGTCGCTGCGGCGGAGGCCTTCGATTTCTTTGGCCGACTGCCGAAGAGGGGCAATGCGGCCCGGCGTTTTGGTGCACCAGCACCGACAGCCGGCGTGGCGGACGAGCCCGCGCTGTGACGGTCGGCTGCCGGCTGGCGGCGCGGGACTTCTTCGACCTCGGCATCATCCGGCCAGTCGGCGAAACTAGCGGAGAGCCCTGTGCCCACGGGCTCGGCGACATCCCCCGTGGCGGTGTCTTCCATGGCGGGCGCCCCCAGGTCTGGGTCGTCAATGTCGTCCTCCGCGCGGTCGGGGGCATACTAGCGTTCGATCCCTGCCGCCTCAGCTGGCGGTGCAAGAAGGGGGTTCTGCTAAGAAAGATTCAACTGGTCAGAAGCCGGCCGTCCTAAAGCCGGCCGATGACGGAAAGAAGATAGAGAGAAAGACTTACCACAGGCGGAGGATTGGCGTGAGAATACGGCGCCTTGCCGTATTGCCAGTCGTCGGCAAGCTTGAGGTTGGCGATGTAGTTGACCATGAGCGCCACCTCAGCTTGGGGCATTTCCCATGTGCTCACTCGGCATGGGTCGAAGCGGCCGCTCATCTAGCACATCATGTGGGGCCGGCCTTGGAGAGGGAGAATCCGGCGCTCCACGAAGGCGGCCACCAAGTCAGCTCCGCGCAGACCCTCCGACTGGATCATTACCCGAAGCTGGGCGATGGCGGCGTTCCAGCCGGAGACAAGGACCTGGATCGGTAGCCCCAAGACGGCTGCCTCCCAGCCGGCGGGCCGGCTACGTAAGCCGGCAGATTAACGTGGTCTCCTTGCGAGGCGATGTTCTTCACGTAGAAGTATGATTTTTGCCACAGCTTCACCGATTGAATGAGAGGGATGTGTAGGAAAGGGTTGCTGTCGCCTGTCCTCTTCATGGCGATGAAGGCCCCGCAGGGGGCGGGCACGCCGGCGATGACGGTGCTGAGCTTGTTCCGGAAGAGCTCTGCCCAGAGCTCTAGCGTGGGCAGCACTCCCAAGAAGCCCTCGCAGAGGGAGACGAAGGTCGACAGCTGCATCACCGTGTTGGGCGTGAGGTGATGCGGCTGGAGGTGGTAGAACTCGAGGAAGGAGCGCATGAAGTCGCTCGCTGGAAGGCCGAAGCCGTGCAGATAATGCGTGCGGCAGACGACCCGCTTGCCGTCCTCCGGCGCTGGCGAGATTTCCCTCTCCGGCGCCAGACGAACCTGCACGAGGCGGGCGTCGGGCAGGCGCCGGGTCCGGCGGAGGAACTCTATGTGATCGTCATGGACGTTGGAGCCGTCCCACGAGGTCGATAGCGCCATGGACATGGTGGTTAGGGGACGCTGCGGCGGGAGACTGCGTTGGGTGCGAAAGGAAGAAGAAGAAGAAAGAAGACGAGGAGGGACGGGGAGCGGGGGAGCGTGCAAACCGTTGCCTCTCCCCCTCCTCCCCCTACTTGTAGGCTCGCGTGCCGGAGCCGAGGAGGCGCGGCGTGGGGGATCGTGGGGATCGATCGTGCCCACTCCCCCCACGCCCCGCGATTATTGCGTACTAAAGACAAGCTGAAACGGCCACGGGAAGGCGAGCAGTCCCCCTGGGCCGCAGAAAATCGGCGCTCGAGCCGAGGCCAGGGAGTGGTGGGCTCGGGCCTGCGGCGGCGTCCCGTCGCGCGCGTGCGCGGCAGGCCTCCATCGCCATGTGGCCACCGGGGGGCCCGCGGGTCAACCAGGAGAATGCTCTGGCATCGGCCTACAACAGCAAAAGCCGGCTCCTTAGGGTAAGAAGCTGACCAAACTTCTCGCCCTGCTGCCTGCCTCGACGCTCGCTCAGCTTCGGGGACTACTGTCGGAGTAAATAGCCATGGGTAGCCTAGCCGGCTTCCCCTGGCCCTTCTGAAAAAATTACGAGCCCATCCGGCTCTCGAGAGACCCAAGACGCAGGGCCGCCTTCCCCTAGCCGGTTGTCATCTTGGCCGGCTTTCTGAAGGAGGCCCGACTTTAACCCCTGTAAAGGAGGCCATGGGAAGGCCGGCTTCGAGGAGCCGGCCGTGAGAAGGCCGACTCCAAGAAGCCGGCTCCCATAAAGAGATCAAGACCGTACCCTCGAAACTCGCATCTGCCTAGTGGCAGAGAGACGAGGCGTGGCTACAATGGAACTAGCCGCCCCCGAATCCTGGAGCATGACTGGCACAGTGCGCCGTACGGGTGGCCATGACCCGTCCGGCGCGGCACTGTTGCCATGTCGACCATGACGCCATCCACGACGGGCCACCAGCGTGGCCCCCAAAGTAGTGGGCCCTTTCGGGCAGAGAGGTGTCGAAGGCGGCCACGCCTCTTCCCAAGTCGGCCAGAGAGAAAGCCGGCTCCCCACAGCCGTCTTGCCACCTACCTCGAAGGAGACGCCCCATTAAGGCGACAAGACGAGGTGAGGCTACAGTGATCACCCGCCAGGCGGCGGCACTATAGCCACGCCTCCCACGACAGAGCCCATGTCATCAGGATGGAGCAACAGTAACCAGCCCCCGACCAGGCCCTGGATGGTGGGGCCTGCTTGTCGACCAAGGAGCCAGCAGCCGACGGGACCCACCAGTCGGCGGGCCCCAGCAGCCGGCGCAGAAGCCGGCGGGCACAGTCACAGACGGCTGGGCCCCGCGCCCAGTCGGATTACCATTGTACCCTCGGGGGGTAGGCCTATATAAACCCCCCGATGCACCCATGCAAACGGTTCCGACCCCAAGCTAGTTTTAGACACCATACGAGGAGAGGAAGTGAGCTAGCCGTGCCCTTCTTCCTCCTCCCACCCGAACAGCTCAAGGAGCATTGTGTAGCTACTCGTTCGTTTAGTGATCATGCGGAGACCCCGCAGAGCAGCAGTAGGGGTGTTATCTCCACGGAGAGCCCCGAAGCTGGGTAAGATTCGCCGGCGTGCATGTCTTTGCCTCATCCCGTTTCCAGGCACCGGCGATGTTTTATTGGTTCCCACAATGATAAGCCACCTGTTGGCATATGTCGCACCTACCACCCGACACTTGCTCGAAACAGCGAGTGCCTCCAACTAACAAGAGTCCCGTGAGAGTTTTGTTTGCAGTTATTTTGATTTGATTTGCATAAAGCATGGGACTGGGCATCCCGGTGACCTGCCATTTTCTCGTGAGTGAGGAGCGAAGTCCACTCCTCTTGAGAATAACCCGCCTAGCATGGAAGATATAGATAGCCCTAGTTGATACATGAGCTATTCGAGCATACAAAATAGAATGTTTATTTGAAGGTTTAGAGTTTGACATGTACAAATTTACTTGGAACGGCAGGTAGATACCGTATATAGGTAGGTATGATGGACTCATATGGAACAACTTTGGGGTTTATGGAGTTGGATGCACAAGAAGTATTCCTGCTTAGTACAAGTGAAGGCTAGAGAAAGACTGGGAAGCGACCAGCTAAAGAGCGACAACAGTCATGAACATGCATTAAAATTAATCAACACCGAATGCAAGCATGAGTAGGATATAATGCACCATGAACATAAATATCGTAGAGGCTATGTTGATTTTGTTTCAACTACATGCGTGAACATGTGCCAAGTCAAGCCACTCGAATATTTCAAAAGAGGATACCACCCTATCATACCACATCACAACCATTTTAATAGCATGTTGGCACGCAAGGTAAACCATTATAAGCTCCTATCTAATGAAGCATGGCATAAGCAACCACAATCTCTAATTGTCATTGCAAATATGTTTCTTTCATAATAGGATGAATCAGGAATGATGAACTAATCATATTTACAAAAACAAGAGAGTTCGAGTTCATACCAGCTTTTCTCATCTCAATAAGTTCATCATATAATCATCATTATTGCCTTTCACTTGCACGACCGAATAGTGTGGATAATAATAATAGTGCACGTGCATTGGACTAAGATGGAATCTGCAAGCATTCAATTCAAGAGAGAAGACAAGGTAATATGGGCTCTTTGTTAGATCGACAATAATGCATATAAGAGCCACTTAACATTTTTATTATGATATTCTCCTCTCGACCCCCAAAAACAAGAAAGAAATAAAACTATTTACATGGGAAAGCTCCCAACAAGCAAAAGAAGAACGAGAAATCTTTTTGGGTTTTCTTTTTAATTACTACTACTACAGCATGAAAAGTAAACTAGCTAAAAAGCTATAACTAATTCTTTTTATTTTTCTTAAGGTTTATCAAACACACAAGAAGAAAGCATAAAAAGGGAAATAAAATAGCCTGGATATTACAATGAAAAAGTATGAGCACCGACAACTAGCATGAGTGTGTGAACATGAATGTAAGGTCGATGAGAAATACGTACTCCCCCAAGCTTAGGCTTTTGGCCTAAGTTGGTCTATGGCCATAGCTGGCCTAGTGGATATCCAAAGTTATAGTTGGGGTCGTACTAAGAAGGATCCCCCTGGTGCCACTGGTTGGCGATATCTTCCGGATTCCACTGATAAACAGACTGCCGGTGAGGATCAAATTGTGGTTCCAGCTCTGGCTCTATAGCTAGTGTGGGGTTTCGGTAGGCGTGAATGGCCTCCGGCGGAACAAGGTACTTGCCTGCAGATAAGTCAAACAAGGAAGGAGCAGGCAAAGTAATAGTCTCAGGGTGATTTTTATCAAATATAAGCTTGTACTTAAGCATATTTTCCTTATTCTTAACGATAAAATCATGTGCTACTATACTCTTATAGTCTAGAAAAACAGGAGGCAGAAACTTCTCTTCCTTCTCATAATGCCTAAGAGGTATGTTAAAGTGTGCAGCGAGGCGCGAGGCGAAGATGCCTCCAAGGACGGGGCCCTTAGTAAGGTTAAGATTTAACCGCTTTGCAACAATAGCGCCCATACTAAATGTGTCATCATGAAACAAGGCATGGCACAAAATAACAATACCAGGGGCACTAAGGTTGCCACAGTTTCCACGACCAATTAAGCATCTACTAGCAAATATTACAAAGTAACGTAAAACAGGAAAATCTATGCTAGTAATTCTTGCATCGGAAACCTTCCTCGTTTCCCCTACAACAATTGTATCAATAATCCCTTCCACATCATCACGATGTGGTTCCCCTACACTGCCCTCAAAAGGGATCAAACAAACCCGACAAAAATCACAAAGTGACATCTCCTTATGCTCATCATATAAATAAAATTCCACCGTAGGTGGTGAGCTCCTAGCATGGAAATGAAAGTTTTGCACAAAGATATTGGTGAGTAAGTGATACTATTCGCGTTGGTCATGGAGGAAGGCGGTGAGGCCTGCATTCTCGGCCAATTCATAGAAATCATCATAAATCTCGGTTGCTCTCAAGAAATCATCACAAGGCCATTCACATGGCCAAACCTCCGTGGTGCGAGAGAGATTATACTTGGGCTTCTTGTTTTCTTCACTTTGTTTATCCTTCGAGCTTCGGCTCGATGAGCCCCTTAAAAATCTCTTCATCTTTTGCTTTACTACCTATGTCAGGTTATCAAGACTATGTGTTTCTTCAATAGGTGATGAATTAATACCATGTATTTCTTCAACAGGAGGTAAATTCTTAACATCTTCAGCTTTTATACCTTTTTGTTTCATAGATTTCTTTGCCTCTTGCATATCTTCAGGACTGAGAAATAGAATACCCCTTTTCTTCGGAGTTGGCTTAGGAGTTGGTTCATGAAGTGTCCAATTATTTTCATTGGTCAACATATTATTCAATAGAATTTCAGCTTGATCAACTGTTCTTTCCCTAAAAATACAACCCGCACAACTATCCAGGTAATCTCTATAAGCATCGGTTAGTCCATTATAAAAGATGTCATGTATTTCATTTTTCTTGAGAGGATGATCAGGCAAAGCATTAAGTAATTGGTGAAGCCTCCCCCAAGCTTGTGGGAGACTCTCTTCTTCAATTTGCACAAAATTATATATTTCCCTTAAAGCAACTTGTTTCTTATGAGCGGGGAAATATTTAGCAGAGAAGTAGTAAATCATATCCTGGGGACTATGCACACAACCAGGATCAAGAGAATTAAACCATATCTTAGCATCACCCTTTAATGAGAACGGAAATAATTTAAGGATAAAGTAATAGCGAGATTTCTCATCATTAGTAAACAGGGTAGCTATATCATTTAATTTAGTAAGATGTGCCACAACAGTTTCAGATTCATAGCCATAGAAAGGATCAGATTCAACCAAAGTAATTAATTCAGGATCAACTGAGAAATCATAATCCTTGTCAGTAATAAAGATAGGTGAAGTAGCATAAGCAGGATCATATTTCATTCTAGCATTCAGAGATTTTTCTTTAAGCTTAGCTAATAACTTCTTAAGATCACTTCTATCATTGCAAGCAAGAAAGTCTCTAGCAGTTTCTTCATCCATAACATAACCCTTAGGCACAATAGGCAATTCATATCAAGGGGGAGAATCTTCATCATCAGTTTCATCAATATTATCAGTTTCAATAATTTCATTCTCTCTAGCCCTAGCAAATTGTTCATCAAGAAATTCACTAAGTGGCACAGTAGTATCAAGCATAGAAGTAGTTTCATCATAAGTATCATGCATAGCAGAAGTGGCATCATCAATAACACGCGACATATCAGAATTAATAGTAGAAGCAGGTTTAGGTGTCGCAAGCTTACTCAAAAAAGAAGGTGAATCAAGTGCAGAGCTAGATGGCAGTTCCTTACCTCCCCTCGTAGTTGAGGGAAAAATCTTGGTTCTTTGATACTTCAAGTTCTTCATAATGGTAAGCTGATACAAATCCCAATTGACTCAAAGAATAGAGCTATGCCCCCTTGGCAATGGCGCCAGAAAATGTTCTTGATAACCCACAAGTATAGGGGATCACAACAGTTTTTGATGGTAGAGTATTCATCCCAAATTTATTGATTCAACACAAGGGGAGCCAAAGAATATTCCCAAGTATTAGCAGCTGAGTTGTCAATTCAACCACACCTGGAAACTTAATATCTGCAGCAAAGTGTTTAGTAGCAAAGTAATATGATAGTAGTGGTAACGATGGCAAAAGGTAACGGTAGCAAAAGTAATATTTTTGGGTTTTGTAGTGATTATAATAGTAGCAGCGGAAAAGTAAATAAGCGAAGAACAATATATGGAAAAGCTCGTAGGCATTGGATTGGTGATGGAGAATTATGCCGGATGCGATCGATCATGTAACAATGATAACCTAGGGTGACACAAAACTAGCTCCAGTTCATCAATGTAATGTAGGCATGTATTCCGAATATAGTCATACATGCTTATGGAAAAGAACTTGCATGACATCTTTTGTCCTACCCTCCCGTGGTAGCAGGGTCCTATTGGAAACTAAGGGATACTAAGGCCTCCTTTTAATAGAGTACCGGAGCAAAGCATTAACACATAGTGAATACATGAACTCCTCAAACTACGGTCATCACCGGTAAGTATCCCGATTATTGTCACTTCGGGGTTAACGGATCATAACACATAATAGGTGACTATAGACTTGCAATATAGGATCAAGAACTCTCATATATTGATGAAAACATAATAGGTTCGGATCTGAAATCATGGCACTCGGGCCCTAGTGACAAGCATTAAGCATAGCAAAGTCATAGCAACATCAATATCAGAACATAGTTGATACTAGGGATCAAACCCTAACAAAACTAACTCGATTACATGATAAATCTCATCCAACCCATCACCGTCCAGCAAGCCTACCATGGAATTACTCACGCACGGCGGTGAGCATCATGAAATTGGTGATGGAGGAAGGTTGATGATGACGATGGCGACGTATTCCCCTCTCCGGAGCCCCGAACGGACTCCAGATCAGCCCTCCCAAAAGAGTATAGGGCTTGGCGGCGGCCTCGTATCGTAAAACGTGATGAATCCATCTCCCTGTTTTTTTCTCCTCGAAAGTGAATATATGGAGTCAAGGTTGAGGTCGGTGGAGCGTCAGGGGGGGCCACGAGGCAGGGGGGCGCGCCCAGGGGATAGGGCGCGCCCCCACCATCATGGACAGGGTGTGGGCCCCCAGACGTGGATCTTTCTTCCAGTATTTTTTACATATTACAAAATAATTCTCCGTTGATTTTTAGGTCATTCCAAGAACTTTTATTTCTGCACAAAAATAACACCATGGCAATTCTGCTGAAAACAGCGTCAGTCCGGGTTAGTTCCATTCAAATCATGCAAGTTAGAGTCCAAAACAAGGGAAAGTGTTTGGAAAAGTAGATACGATGGAGACGTATCATGTACACAGGTCTATAAGTCTATGAGGAGTTTGATATTTATAGAGAAAGTCGACCCCTAAAAATGAATGTCTTCCTCTCAAGACTTTGAAAGTCAATAAATTGGTGTGACTGTGAAGACTTGTTATTCATATGAGGAACATGAAGCGCGAAGGCTTTTGTTTTCGTAGTTTCATTTTCTCTTTCTTGAGTCATAGGAAAGACCGTACTGTCAAAGGGGGTCGAGGTAAAACTAAGGAAAAGTTTCCAAGTGATGCTCAACTCAAAATCCTACACCTACCAATCCCTTCAAGTGAAGCCATTGGAAATCTCATACAACTCAGTCAATTTCTTCAGTGACAGAGACGAAGTTCTTCTGGTCTCTAAGAATTTGTTCTGGCTGAGGAGTTAGGAATTCGCCCTTGCGGATTACCTAAAAGTGAGGAACATGATAGCCCTGAGGAATTTGATAGTCAAATTTCCGACCGTTGTTGTGCTACGTGCCACCTGTCCCAAAATATTTACCCACCTAACGGTCATATCATTGAAGGGAATTTATGTCGTATCATGTCGGGCTGCTCCCTAGGCTATAAATAGCCACCCCCTACAACCACTAGCTGGTTGGCTGCTCTGCGATAAATGACACTTGTCATTGAGAGTATCGCATCCTCTTAGGACTTTGAGCAAAAATCATCAAGTGAGGAAAAACCCAAAACCCCAAACCAAACACCTACAAACCAAAGTGATTGAGCATCACTGAAGAGATTGTTCCTATGTGGAACCGACGCTTGTTACCTTTGAGGACTGTGCATCCTCCAGACGGTTAGGCTTCATGGTCTAGAGCATCCAAGAGGAATTGTAGATCACCGAGTGACCGAGTCTGTGAAGGTTTGGAAGTCACCTGAAGACTTACCACGAGTGATTGGACGATGTATGTGTGACCTTAGTTCAAGGAGAATACGGTGAGGACTGTGTGTCTGAGACTGTGTGTCCTAAGGTTTAAATACCTGGCCGCTCCAACCAGACGTACAAGTGTCACAACAGTTGGAACTGGTCTTCCAAATCATTGTCTTCACTGAGCTAACTGGTTCTATTTCCTCAACCCTTCCATTTCTTCATTACTGTGTTGTGTGCTTGTTCATATCTGTCCGAATACTTTGACTAAAGACTTTCTCAATTTCCTCAGTTGAATGTCTTCAGTCTGTTTGTCTTCATGCTGTTTTATCCTGTGCTTACGCTTTCTGTACTCTTTGTCTGTTTTCATTTGATCATGATATCCATGTTTATGTTATGTCATTTATGCATCTGAGTCCTTATTCCGCTGCAAGTAGTTCTTCGCTCAGGAATTTCCTCACCCTGAAATTCCTCAGTGAAGAATTCATAAAAATCGTCTATTCACCCCTCCTCTAGTCGACTTAACGCACTTGCAAATTGTATCAGAGCTAGGTACTCCCTTGTTCTGTGTGATTTTGGTTTAACCGCCTGGAGTTTTTGTTATGTCGACCGCAGGTATGATCAAGGTTTCTGCTGGGTGTCCTACCTTCGATGGGACGGACTACCCCTACTAGAAGAATAAGATGCGCATGCATCTTGAGGCAATTGACAACGATCTCTGGTACGTTGTGGAAAATGGTGTTCTGTCTGTCACTCCTACCATCAACGCTGCTGATGTGAAGTGATTCAAGCAACTTGACTCTCAAGCGAAGAACATCATATGTGGCCATCTAAGCAAAGGGCAGTATGCCAGGGTGAGTGCTTTGGAGATAGTAAAGCTTATCTGGGATAGGCTGTCCAAGGTCAATGAAGGGGTCTCAACACAGCGTGACTCTCGAGTTGACGTTCTTTGCAATCTCTTCAACCGCTTCAAAAGACTTGACAATGAAAATGTTCAGCAAACCTTCAATCGCCTCACTGACATTTCAAATGAGCTTCAAGAACTTGGTGCCTCTGACATCACCGACCACGAGGTGGTGAAGAAATTGCTTCGATAGCTTGATTCCTCATTTGACACCCTTGCACTGATGATAGAAGAACAAGGAGACTACAAGTCACTTGATCCCGCTAATATCCTCGAAAGGCTAAACACTCATGAGTTCCATCTTGCTGCGAAGAGAGATCTCTATGGACCAAGTTATGGCAGATCACGAGCTTTGAAGGCCAAGGCAGTGCCTGAATCTGAAGGTGAAGATTCTGGTAGCAGCCTTAGTGATCCCGAAGAACTGAGCCAGGAGCTAGCAATGCTCGTGAGGAAATTCCAAAAGTTCTAAAGACCTGGTCGTTTTGGAAAATCCTCATGAAGTGATGACTTAAGATCAGATTCCTCATCCCGTGATTACAAGAAGAAACTTTGCCACAAATGCAAGAAACCCGATCACTACATTCAAGATTGTCCTTAGTGGGAAAAGGAATCAAAGAATAAGTACAAGGACTACAGTTCTGATGATTCAAAGAAGAAGAAGAAATCTTCAAAGTTCTCTTCATCAAAACCTTCAAGGTCTTCATCTCATAAGAAGGGCAGCTCTAAGAAGGCTCGGGCATTCATTGGCAAGGAAATGGACTCCAAGGCTGAATCTGAGGAAAATGAGGAAGAGGAGGAATCTGAGGAGTCAGACTCTGGTGTGGCGAGCCTAGCCCTCGCTACCACGTTCGTCAGCAAGTCCATCTTCAACTCTGAGGAAAAGGACCTCCCCAACACCACTGACGATGTTGATGATGACTACGCTCCCACCTATTGCTTCATGGCAAAAGGTGCAAAGGTACTCAAATATCCCTCCTCTGAATCAAGTGAGGATGAATCTGATGAAAATCTCAAGCCTAGTTATTCTCAACTTGCTAAGATTGCTATGAAACAACAAAAGGCTCTTGAAAAGGTTCAAAATATGCTAGACAAAAGCGATAATATGTTGGGTGATGAAATGGATCGCACTAAAATTTTGACTGAAAATCTTCGTAGACTTTAGACTAAGTTTGATAACCTTCAGAGTCATCATAACACTCTCTTATCTGATCATGCAAAGCTTTCTTATGATTTTCTTCAAAGAAAGCAAGATCTTAAGTAGTTAAGAGTGAGTTACAAAGATCTTCAAAAGGAGCGTGATTCATTACATGCTCAACAAATCAACGCTTCTTAGGAAGAATTTAATCCTCCATGTTTGAAGTGTATTGAACGTGAATCTGCTAATTCTTCACTAAATGCTCAAATGCTTCTATTGCTGCAAATTGTTCACCTGTCTCTGCTATCACTAATTCCTCATCTGAGAATGCTGATGTCGGTGTCAAAACCGGCGGATCTCGGGTAGGGGGTCCCGAACTGTGCGTATAAGGCGGGCTTGGCAATTCGGATATGTAGATCTCCTCCCGTGTAACCGACTCTGTGTAACCCTAGCCCCCTCTGGTGTCTATATAAACCAGAGGGTTTAGTCCGTAGGACAACAACAATCATAATCATAGGCTAGCTTCTACGGTTTAGCCTCTATGATCTCGTGGTAGATCAACTCTTGTAATACTCATATCATCAAGATCAATCAAGCAGGACGTAGGGTATTACCTCCATCGAGAGGGCCCGAACCTAGGTAAACATTGTGTCCCCTGCCTCCTATTACCATCCGCCTTAGACACACAGTTCGGGACCCCCTACCCGAGATCCGCCGGTTCTGACACCGACATTGGTGCTTTCATTGAGAGTTCCGCTGTGTCGTCACCATAAGGCTTGATGGCTCCTCCGATCATCTGTAACAATGCGATCCAGGGTGAGGTTTTTGTCCCCGGACAGATTTTCGTATTCGGTGGCTTTGCACTGCGGGCCAACTCGCTTGGCCATCTGGAGTAGATTGAGAGCTATGCCCCTGGCCATCAGGTCAGGTTTGGAAGCTTAAACTACACTGCCGACATCCGCAGAGACTTGATCTTTGACGGATTCGAGCCCATGTCAGGCGCGCCGCACAGTCTTGACAAGCATGACTTAGCTCTGCCGTCGGACGGTGTTCGGGAGATCACACCTGTGGCTACTCCGGCCTTTGATCCGCAACAGATCGTGCCGTCTGAGGATGTGTGGATAGACCCCGCCACGGAGGACGCACATTCAGCGGTGATAGAGTCGAATACTGACTTCACTCCCTATGAGACTTGTGTTGCCGGATCCTTGGATTCATTCCCGGCCACAGGCTCCAAACCTCCCGCGTCTGTGCCTATCGAATCTGACTGGGCACTGATCATGGAGTTCACCTCCGTGGATATCGTTCAGCACTCGCCCTTGGGCGACTTGCTAAACTCATTGAAATCTCTCTCCCTGTCAAGAGACCCTTTGCCGAACTATGTCCGACTTGAGTGGGAAGCGGACGATGATGAAACTCATTCCCCACCCACCACCCACTTAATAGCCACTGTCGACGACTTAACAGACATGCTTGATTTCGGCTCCGAAGACATCGACGGTATGGACGACGATGAAGAAGAGGAGGAACCACCGCCCACAGGGCACTAGACCGCCACCTCATCATATGATATATACATGGTGGACACCCCCAAAGAAAGCGATGGCAATAAGGCAACAGAGGATAATCCCTCCAAGAAGCAATCTAAGCACCGGCGTCAACGGCGCCGCTCTAAGCCCCGCCATAGCAAAAATGGTGATACCGGCACAAGAGACAATAACGCGGCGGATAGCGCTGAAGACGAATACAATCCCCTCCAGCCAGGCCTCAAGCGGGAGGATGGGCAAGCCAGCCCTAAGGAACAGGCAGCAGACGGAGAATCAGAGGATGACAATTACATGCCTCTCTCCGAAGGCGAGGTGAGCCTCGGCGACGACGAATTTATCATGCCCAAGGATCCTGCCGAATAGGAGCGCTTCAAGCGCCGACTTATAGCCACAACAAAACGCCTGAATAAAAAGCAACAACAGCTTCAAGCTAACCAAGATCTGCTAGCGGATAGATGGACCGAGGTCCTGGCGACCGAGGAATACGAACTCGAACGCCCAACCAAAAGTTACCCAAAGCGCAGGTTGCTACCCCAACTCGAGGAGGAAGCATTAAAGCCTACGCTCCCAGCGTATGATGCGGCTGACCGACCACCTCATGGCCGAGACAAAGCGGCATATCAGGCCGATGTCCAGCTCGCACCCCGTCGCCCGTCAATTAAAAACACAAAGGCCCGGGGCAACACGCAGGACCTGCGAGACGTATTGGAAAACAAAGCAGGACTTACAAGATCGATCTACGGATCACGAGGGCGCACCCCAATGTGTGACGATGTCCGTCATGCTGGATACACTGAAAGCAAATCCGTCCAGGCCGAACATAGCAGACAAGACTCATATGAACCGCATCATTATATAGCCCGGCATAGAGGCGCCGCACACCCCCTATGCTCCACTGATGATGTAATGGATCATGAGTTCCTAGAAGGTTTTTAACCCATGAATATCAAATCATATGATGGCACAACAGACCCCGCGGTATGGATCGAAGATTTCCTCGTCCATATCCACATGGCCCGCGGTGACGATCTACATGCCATCAAGTACCTTCCATTACAACTCAAAGGGCCTGCTCGGCATTGGCTCAATAGCCTGTCGGCAAACTCCATTGGCAGTTGGGCGAATTCGGAAGATGCATTCCCTGACAACTTCCAGGGCACTTATGTGCGACCACCAGATGCCGATGACTTGAGTCACATAACCAAACAGCCAGGGGAATCAGCCAGGAAACTCTGGACTCGGTTCCTAACTAAAAAGAACCACATTGTCGACTGTCCAGATGCCGAGGCCTTAGCGGCATTTAAGAATAATATCCGTGACGAATGGCTCGCTCGACACCTCGGCCAAGAAAAGCCGAAATCTATGGCAGCCCTCATGACACTCATGGCCCGCTTTTGTGTGGGCGAGGATAGTTGGCTGGCTCGCAGCAACAACACATCAAGAAACCCTGGCAATTCAGACGCCAAAGATAGCAACGGAATGCCACGTCGTAACAGGCACAAGCGCCATAACAATGGCGACAACGCCGAAGACACGATAGTTAATGCCGGATTCAGTGGCTCTAAATCTGGTCAGCGGAAAAAGCCGTTCAAAAGAAGCAATCCGGGCCCGTCCATCTTGGACCGCATACTCGATCGTTCGTGTCAAATTCACGGCACCCCCGATAAACCAGCCAACCAGACCAACAGAGAATGCTGGGTGTTCAAGCAGGCTGTCAAGTTGAATGCCGAATATAAGGAAAAGGGGCTGCATAGCACGACGAGGAGGAGCCCCGGCCGCCGAACACAGGAGGGCAGAAGAGATTTCCTCCACAGGTGAAAACGGTAAACATGATATACGCAACCCATATTTCCAAGAGGGAACGGAAGCGTTCACTAAGGGACGTCTATGCGTTGGAGCCAGTCTCCCCAAAGTTCAACCCATGGTCTTCTTGTCCGATCACCTTCGATCGCAGGGACCACCCCACTAGCATCCGTCATGGCGGTTCTGCCGCATTGGTCCTTGACCCCATCATTGACGGATTTCACCTCACTCGGGTCCTTATGGACGGTGGCAACAGCCTGAACCTGCTCTATCAGGATACAGTGCGCAAAATGGGTATAGACCCCTCGAGGACCAAACCCACCAAAACCACCTTTAAAGGTGTGATCCCAGGTGTAGAGGCCTGCTGCACGGGCTCAATCACGCTGGAAGTGGTCTTCGGATCTCCGGATAACTTCCGAAGCGAGGAATTAGTCTTCGATATCGTCCCCTTCCGCAGCGGCTATCACGTACTGCTCAGACGAACCACATTTTCCAGATTCAATGTGGTACCGCATTATGCATACCTCAAGCTCAAAATGCCAGGACCTCGCGGGGTTATAATAGTTAATAGAAACATAGAGCGCTCACTCCGCACGGAGGAACACACTGCGGCCCTCGCAGCAGAAGCGCAAAGCAGCCTTATGAGGCAAACCAGCAATTCAGTGAAAAAGACCCCGGACACCTTCAAGTGAGTCCGGACTACCCTGCAAGAGGATCGCCAGGCACATTTAGAGCTCACCTAGTAGTTCGGCCTCCGTCCTATTCCCATCCAAGCAGCGAAATTAGTGTCGCCCGTACATAATTACGCACTCAAGATACCATGGGCATAGGCGGAGGCACGGCCATGGCACAACCCACAATGCAGCTCAACCGCTTCAGGGCCCGTATACCTCTAACATTTTCTTCCTTTCAGGCCCCTACTCTCCAAAGGCCCTCTCCGATAGTCTGATTATGGGACCCGTCACGGGAAGAAAACACCAAGGAAGCAAGAAGCTTTGATGTACAAGGGAATCCCCAGGTGGTCTCTGATAATGATCGCTATACCTGTTTTACATACCCACACGTAGCTTGCCCTTGGATAGGACATGTTAAATAGTCCTATTTTTGCTTATTGCACTACTTGTATACATGCGCTTTGACGTATCATTTCAATAACAATGTACAGGGTTAGCTTATTATTACATTTCTTCATCCTTTTTCCTGTCTGCCTATTTACGACAAATTGCACCCGTACGTTCTGGTACGTCCAGTGCGCCAGGGGATTCAGTGTGCCCCATTACACGGCAAGAAAAGTCCGAACACTTTCGACAGTGCGGCACCCCGAACTTATAGCATTATATGCACCAGCTCCGAATCATGTCTTGGGTCAATAGCTGGGTTCGCCCGGCTCCCACGTTTTGGTACCTTACGTTCCGCTAAATTGGCTAAGGTAGAACTGGGAGAACTACTGCAATTGTGTCCTGGTTCTTCCGGACGGGCACCTCAGTAGATAAAGTTGAAAACTGAATGTCTTGATGCGGCGAGAGCTGGTCGCTGTTCAAGAGGTCTCAAACCCCTAAAGATTTTTTCTGCCTCGGACAAGGAGTCGGTATTGTCCGACTTAGGTGTACATAGCGCCCCAAGTTCGGCCTTCCGAATACCAGGGGCTTCGCCAAAATTTAAAATTGTAGACTTCTATGGCTAAGTGAGAGTGATAAAGCTTTATAGTCCGATTGCTTGGTTCGTTGTGCTGAACACCTCCTTCGAAGGACCCAAAACTGGGATAAAGAGTGATCAGGTTTATCCCAAACACCTCAGTACTAGTTACATGGGGGCAGAAGCCGATGACTGGCCAACTATCAAATTTTATAAACGGGCACACAGAAGGTAATAGTTTAAATCAAACAATCGCTACATAGCACATATGAACTTGGTTCACATTACAGGATCAGAAAGTTTATTCATTCAAATATTACATCCTCAGTACATTCTTCTGCCACAAGGCGAGCACCCTTCAGGACGATGTCATAATACTTTTCGGAGTGGCGATTCTCCTTGCCCTCCGGCGGCCCTTCCTTCAATAGCTTTTCGGCGTCCATCTTCGCCCAATGCACTTTCGCCTGAGCAAAAGACTTGTGCGCACCCTCAATGCAGACGGACCACTTTATGACTTCAAATCGGGGGCATGCATTCACGAGCCGCCTTACCAAGCCGAAATAGCTACCAGGCAGGGGCTCACCAGGCCAATCTGAACTATAAGGCCTTTCATGGCCAGTTCGGCCGCCTTTTGAAGCTCGACCAGTTGCTTCAACTGTTCGCTCAAGGGCATCAGATGTTCGGTCCCGGTATACTGAGACCGGAATAACTTCTCTGTCGAGCTCCCTTCCTCGGCCCTGTAGAACTCCGCGGCATCCGACACACTGCAGGATAGATCTGCGAACTCTCCTGGAGAACTTCGAATTTGGGTAAGTAAAAGGAAAGTTTCCTTCACATGCTTGCTTTGCATAATGAATGCCTTACCCGCCGCTATCTTCTTAACCGCCTCAATTTCCTGGAGGGCCTTTTGGGCTTCGGCCTTGGCATTTTGCGCGCTCTCGAGGGCCTTCGCAAGCTCGGACCCTTGTGTCTTAGAGTCACACTCGAAGGACTCGTACTTCTTGACGAACTCCTGGAGCTCTTGCTGAACCTCGCCAACTCGGGCCTCTTGCTTCTCGTGCTCGGCGCGCTCCTTGGCCGCTTTGCTTTCAGCCTCGGACAGCGCCTTCTTCAGGGCTGCCACTTCGGTCGTGGCCCCTAGCAAAATTCATGACGATCCTGTGATCCAATGACAAGTTTCCTTTTTCTTTATCAATAAACAGACGAGGTATCACTTACCTTTGTTCTCTTTGAGCTGCCTCTTGGTAAGGCCGAGCTCTTCCTCGGACCGCTCAAGGTCCCGCTTCAGTGCGAAGACCTCCGTCGTGTGAGCGGCAGCGGCTAGTAGTGAAGCCTGCTTATTCACATAGACATATTCTGATTAGGCTCCTATGGTTATTATTTGATCCTCTGTTCAGCTTTTCTTCCAAACACCAAATAGAGCATCAGGGGCTACTGTCTATGCTATAACATTTTCTCATAATTTGATTACTTACCTCAAAGCCGGTTAGGAGGCTGGCACATGCTTCAGTCAGTCCGCTTTTGGCGGACTGAATCTTCTTGACCACCGCACTCATGATAGTGTGGTGCTCTTCGTCAATGGAAGCGCCGCGAAGATCTTCCAGGAAATTGTCCGATGACCCTGGATGGACAGAGGCCATCGGCACAGACTTGCTGCCCCCAGCGTTAGAGCCCATGGGGGTCTTGCCCCTCGTACGCCCGGCGTCCGGAACGTCGCCTTGGGGCGCTTCCGGAACTGTCTGCCCTTGGTTCGGTACCCTTTGAGACAGCACCTCGACGTCGTCCGTAGGGCGGGCGGAGGAGGCGGTAGGGAGTGAATCACTATTCATCTCCGACAGGCCCAAAGACCCATCCGAAGAGGATAAATCGATATGGGCTTTCTATGGGCTGCATGATCATGTTCGGCATGATAAGAAGCAACAAAATAAAACATAGCAAGAACTATTATGGTATTCGGATACTTACGACTTCTCCAGGGGCTTGTCCCTGGGTAACCACTCCTTGTCGCTAACAGCGGCCGCCGTGGAGCAGTCCGGAAGGAGAGTCCTTCCCTTCTTGGACCCTTTGGCTTCCCCTGATGGGGCGGCCTTCCTTTTATTGTCCCCCCGGCTAGGGGGAAGAACTTTCCTCTTCCTCCTCCTCATTCTCGTGGGAGGAGGGCGCCTCGATGTTATCGGACGATGAGTCCGATATGACCTTGCGTCGGAGACCTTTCCTGGTTCCTGTGGCCTTATTCTTGGCCTTCTTCTCCGGTGCCTCATAGGATGCCGAAACCAACATCTCAGTTAAGAGAGCGCTTGCTGGATCCTCAGGCAGTGGGGCCGTACAATCGATCTGCTCCGCTGTCGAGACCCATTCCTGTCAAATGGCACAAAGGCTTAGATCCCCCACATGATTATACCGGGGAAAGAAACATCTTATGAGTTATAAAGAGCTTACCGGATTGGCAAGGCACTTTGCGCTGAGTCCGCGATCCTCGGTAAGGGGAGGAGGTACCTCGGTGGCCTTGAATAGCACCCTCCACATGTCTTGGTGCGTCGTGTCAAAAAGCTCTCACAGCGTCTGGTGCTTTGCTGGGTCGAACTCTCGCATATTGAGTGCCCGTCCTTGACACGAAAGGATCCGGCGGAAGAGCATGACCTGGACCATGTTGACGAGCTTGATTTTCTTGCTTATCATATTTCTTACGCAGTTTTGGAGTCCTGTTAGCTCCACCGATGAACCCTAGAATAGTCCCTTCTCTTTCCAGGAGGTGAACCGCATGGGGATGCCGGATCGAAATTCAGGGGCCGCCGCCCAGTTGGCGTCGCGCGGCTCGGTGATGTAGAACTACCCTGCCACCCCTTGATGGTCTCCACATATGAGCCCTCGAGCCTGGTGACATTAGGCATCTTGCCCACCATGGCACCTCCGCACTCCGCTTGCTATCTGACCACCACCTTCGGTTTCACGTTGAAGGTCTTCAGCCACAGGCCGAAGTGGGGCTTGATGTGGAGGAAGGCCCCGCGCACGATGATAAACGCGAGCCCGTAGTAGAACATGAGCCCGCGGACGAACGGGTGGAGGGGAAATCCCAACCCGCGGACGAAGTGCGGAAGGAATACAACGCTCTCGTGGGGTCTTGGGGTACGGATGATCTGCCCCTCGTCTGGGAGCCGGTGCACGATGTCTGTGGCCAAGTATCCGTCTTCCTGGAGCTTCGTAATGTTCTCCTCCATAACGGAGGAGACCATCCACTTGCCTCCTGCTCCGGACATGTTTTGAGTGGTTTTACGAAGAGAATGCGAACTTGGGCGCTGGAGCTCGAGTGCGCAAGAATGGATGGGCAGGGAAGAAGAAGGCGTGGGTGAAAAGGAGGAGTCCTTATCCCCTTATAAAGGCAACAGGGATTCTGCGCCTTCCCACCAGACTAGTAAACTCGCTTATTCCCCAAGCCCCGTGATTAATGGCGCGGTTGGGTTACCCACACCCGTATTGATGAGAATCCTGTGATAAGGGGACACGATCTCTTCTTCGACAAGACGTGCCAAGAAAACTGCCTCGCAATACGCGTAGTAGCTGGTTGAGAAAAACAGTCCGCATAATGACCAGGCCATGGCGTGATGTCACGTTATGAAAAGTCGTCAGGAGATTAGATTTGTGGAAATATTATACTCTCTATGGTAGTATGTGGAATTTGTTTTGCAGAGCCGGACACGATCATCGTGTTCAAGATCTTCTGTGGAGTATTCGGAAAAAGAACCCGCCTTGCAATGTAGAAGACAATCTGCGTGCCGGACTCATCGTCATTGAAGCCTGGTTCAGGGGCTACAGAGGGAGTCCTGGATTAGAGGGTCCTCGGACAGCCGGACTATATACTTTGGCCGGACTGTTGGACTATGAAGATACAAGATTGAAGACTTTGTCCCGTGTCCGGGTGGGACAGTCCATTGCGTGGAAGGCAAGCTTGGCAATCCGGATATGTAGATCTCCTCCCTTGTAACCGAGTTTGTCTAACCCTAGCCCCCTCCCCCCGCTGTCTATATAAACCGGAGGGTTTTGTCCATAGGACAACATCAATCATAATCATTGGCTAGCTTCTAGGGTTTAGCTTCTACGATCTCGTGGTAGATCAACTCTTGTAATACTCATATCATCAAGATCAATCAAGCAGGACGTAGGGTATTACCTCCATCGAGAGGGCCCAAACCTGGGTAAACATTGTGTCCCCTGCCTCCTACCCGAGATCCCCTACCCGAGATCTGCACAGTTCGGGACCCCCTACCCGAGATCCGCCGGTTTTGACACCGACAGCTGCTAGTATCACTGACCATGTAGGGCTGAAGGAATTGTATGTGACAGGCATGTACAAAATCCTAAAAGGGCATCACGCTTTTTGTGATGTGCTTAAGAAGCAGATCCTCAACAGGAACCCTAGGAAAGAGGGTATTGCCTTTGAGTGGGAACTCAAAGCTGATGGGACCTACTGGAAACCTGAGCAGTATGCCAAAACCTCATGGGTTGCTGCAAAGGGACCTTCAGTGGATCCATCTACTTTATCTAGCTTTACATGTTGAAAGTGCGTTAAGTCAACTAGAGGGGGTGAATAGGCGATTTTTATGAATTCTTCACTGGGGAATTTTGGGGTGAGGAAATTCCTAAGTGAAGAACTACTTGCAGCGGAATAAGTACTGAGATGCAAACATAACAGAACATAAGCATGGTCATCATGATGAAATGAAAACAAGCACAGAGTACAGAAAGCGTAAACAGAGGATAAAACAGGATGAAGACAAACAGACTGAAGAAATTGAACTGAGGAAATTGAGAAAGTCTTCGGTCAAAGTCTTCGAACAGATATGAACAAGCACACAACACAGAAATGAGGAAATGGAAGGGTTGAGAAAATAGAACTAGTTAGCTCGGTGAAGACAATGATTTGGCAGACCAGTTCCAACTGCTGTGACAGTTGTACGTCTAGTTAGGGCGGCTAGGTATTCAAACCTGAGGACACCCAGTCCCGGACACCCAGTCCTGAACACGCAGTTCAGGACACTTAGTCCTCACCGTATTCCCCTTGAGCTAAGGTCACACAGACCTCTCCCAATCACTCGTGGTAAGTCTTCGGGTGACTTCCAAACCTTCACAAACTCGGTCACTTGGCGATCCACAATTTCCTCTTGGATGCTCTAGACCATCACGCCTAATCGTCTGGAAGATGCACAGTCTTCAAAGGTAACAAGCTTCGGATCCACGCAGGATCAATCTCTTCAGTGATGCTCAATCACTTTGGGTTTGTAGGTGTTTGGGTTTGGGTTTTCCTCACTCGATGATTTTCTCTCAAAGTCCTCGGAGGATGGGATGCTCTCAAATGACAAGTGTCAGTTTTTCTCGGAGCAGCCAACCAGCTAGTGGTTGTAGCGGGGTGACTATTTATAGCCTAGGGAGCAGCTCGACATGATAAGATATAAATGCCCTTCAATGATATGACCATTAGGTGGGAAGATATTTTGGGACAGCTCGCGCGTAGCATAGCAACGGTCGGAAATTTGACTATCAAATTCCTTAGGGCTATCATGTTCCTCACTTGTAGGCAATCCGCACTGGCGAATTCCTAACTCCCCAGTCAGAACAAATTCCTCAGAGACCAGAGGAACTTCATCTCTGTCACTGAAGAAATTTGACTGAACTGCATGAGATTTCGAATGGCTTCACTCGAAGGAATTGGTAGGTGTAGGATTTTGAGTTGAGCATCACTTGGAAACTTTTCCTTAGTATTTCCTCGACCCCCTTTAACAGGACGGTGTTTCCTATGACTCAAGAAAGAGAAAATGAAACTACGAAAATAAAAGTCTTCACGCTTCATGTTCCTCGAATGAATACCAAGTCTTCACGGTCACACCAATTTCTTCACTTTCAAAGTCTTCAGAAATCCAAAGTCTTCAGTCGAAGAACTTCATTTTTAGGGGTCGACATTCTTTGTAAATATCAAACTCCTCATAGACTTATAGACCTGTGTACACTCACAAACGCATCAGTCCCTTAACCTATAAGTCTTCAATACACCAAAATCACTAAGGGGCACTAGATGCACTTACAATCTCCCTCTTTTGGTGATTGATGACAATATAGGTTAAGTTTTCAACGGGGATAAACATATGAAGTGTAAATACTGATATTGAGAAATTTGATTGCAAGATATAGAAGAACTCCCCATGAAGATGTGCATAGCGAGGAATTAGCTTTTGAAGCAATGCACACTTGAAGAGTAGAATCATGGAGATCTCCCCCTATATCTTGTAATTCATACATGCATTTAACATATAATATGAAGAATTTGAAATGCATGGTGAAATATGGTGACTGATGTAATTCAACATGCGTGCATTAACATATCTGAGGAATAAGCATGCAGAAGAACACAACAAAAGTATCAGAACACCATCGGGTTTTAAGTTTACAACTCGATCCAACAAAGTCTTCAAAAGAATGAGAGTTGTAACTAAGAAAAAAATGCCCATACAAGTAGACCTGCTTGAAGACTAACTCAAATTTCTCCCCCTTTGTCATCGAATGACCAAAAAGGACAAAAATGAGGACTAACGCTCCTGAAGTATATCATCACTGAGTCGATGAAGGAGCACCAACATTGTTTGGGTCGGTTGTTGAGGTAGGGCCTGCCGCAGTGTCGTCCAAGTCTTCATGTTCATCAGTCGCGCATGATGAAGAATATGAGCTGGCTACCCAGGAAGGAACTTTGGTCTTCTTGAATTCCTTCACCGGTGGCTGATACCAATCAAAGTCCTGCTTGAGACCCATTTGCTTCAGATCATCTTCACAATACAAATGTGACAAAACAGCTCAGGTGCGACCGAAGACTTCATGGAGGTAGTAATTGTTTTTCTACACTGCATTGTGTGTAGCAGTCATGTTGTGAAGAATAGAACCAAACTGACGCTTAACCCATTTGTGGTTGCGATCGACCTTCTAGTGAAGACTAAGGAGAAGCTCACGATCAGTCATCACCCTTGGAGCTGTGCCTTGAGGATTTTGCTTTGAAGCATTTGCGGCAGAGTCATCATTGGCAGAGTCATCATTGGTGGAGTAGGATGCAGATTTGCGGAACAGACCATCCAATGGACGAATGCCTTCGTCAATAATAGCAGTAGCCTTGCCCTTTTCATCAGATGAGGAAAATGTCTACTTGAGGACTTCTATTGGGGGCAAGTAACTGACATGATTCTGAAAATCAGCCTTGTAGTTGAGTGAAGACCTTGTTCTGAGGAATCTCATAATCCAAGGAGCATAAGGCTTCAACTCAAATGGACAGAGTGCAACATTTGCCAGAGTCCTCATGAAGAAGTCATGGTAGTTGATAGGAATGCCATGTATGATGTTGAATAGAAGATTCTTCATGATGCCAGCAACTTCTTCATAATTCGAGTCTTGGCCTTTTATTGGACTCAATGTCTTCGACAGAATGTGATAGACAGTTCTAGGCACATACAGCAATTCCTTCACGAGGAATTTGGTCCTTGGGGCTTGACTGGGCTTCAGAGGCTTCATCAACACTTGCATGTAGTGAGCGGTAAGTTCAGGTTCATGATATATGCAACGAGCGCCTTCAAGGGGAGGACTCATAGGCAGGGCATGAAGCAATTCAGAGGATGGTGCTTTGAACTGTGTATTCTCTATCATCCAGTCCAATACCCAAGAGTTCACATCTTCAGCATCTCCTATGATTTGCAGTGTTGGATAGAACTGAAGAATTAGCTCCTCATTCCAATCAATAATATCAGTGCAAAAGTTGAGCAGTCCAGCATCGTGAAGAACACTGAGGATTGGCGTGAAGCAGGGCAGTGATTCCATGTCTACGCGAGGAATATGCTCATGGTCGAAGACTTTGTCTTTGTTGAAAAGCAGCAAAGAATAGAAGTTTGCTTGGCTGGCAGTCCAGAAATGCTTCCTTCTAAGACAAGCAGAGTCATAGGGGTTGTAGTTCGTGAAGAATACATGCTCGTGGAAGAAGACATCAGCCTTGAATTTTTGCTTCTTTGAGAAAGGGTCCTTTGGCTTGGGCTGAGGAGTGTCATTCAATTGCATCACAACCTCAGGAATCTCAATCGCGGGATCCACAAGCTAAGGAATTTCAGTTTCTTCTTCAGTGGCAGCCTGGGTCTTCAATTCTTCAGCAGCAATTTCATCAGCACTAGTGGATGGAATCTCTTCAGGTATAGACGGAATGGGGTGTGGTTCTTCAGATCCCATTTGAACTTCAGTAGTCACGGGGGACTGAGGAATTTGTTGCAGAGGAGTGAACAAAGGAGAATTGGGGTGCTGACTTTCCCAAAAGTCATCATTCATCACTGGCGTTGTGCACCCAATGTCCACATCCTCATCTTCATTTATTTCTTCAACACCAGCCTCTTTAGTAGTAAACTGAGGCATCGGCGATGAGACAACCGGTGTTGAAGGGATTGCATCCACTTCAATTTCTTCATCCAACTGCTCTAAAGAAGCAGTAGAAGGAATGTCTTCATCGGATCCGCTTGGGATCACGTATTCTTCATCAAAAGGAACGAGTTCCTTTGATGGCATGCTTGAGACTGGAACATCATCAATCAGATTTTCAAAAGAGCTAGTCAATTTCTTCATCTTCTTTGGAGCTGAAGATTCTGATGAAGTTGATGCTTTCCTTTTCTTCACAGATGCACGCTCTGCAGCCTTGGTCTTCTTCGCTTCTGATGAAGAAGGAAGAATTGGACACTACTAGGAAAATGCTTATACATAGAAGTTTACCAGTAGCGTTTGTTTGTGTCCCCACGCTACTGGTAATTACCAGTAGCGTTGGGTACAAAACACGCTACTGATATGGCTTAGCAGCAGCGTTGCTTTCTTTTGGGCACGCTACTACTAAGTGGTTCTCACCATGCCCAGGTAACAGACTATAGTAGTAGCATGGTGTATAAAAGCCGCGCTACTACTAAGTGGATAGTAGTAGCGCGGTGTGCCATCCGACGCTACTAATATGAATAGACGGGGTGAGTTGATGTGCCTCACTTAGCAGCAGTGCCGCACCCGTGCCTCCGCGCTACAACTAATCGACATGCCCTGCCACTTAGTCGCACCACACCACAACTAAGCGGTGAGTTCTCTCCCCTCTCCCTCCCACGCCCCACCCAATCTTCTCCTCGATGTTGCTCCTCCCAATCCCGCCGCCGATGCCTCCTCTGCCTCCCAAACGACGGCCACAGGGACGCCGGCGCCCTAACCCGCCTTCCACCACCCTCAACTCGTCTTCTCGATGGTCGCCTTGGAGGAGCCTCCTTTAGTGCACCACCATGGTCGGGGAAGAGAAGCAGGCGCCGTCGTCTCGATCTTCGGATCTCTCGTCGCCGACGCGCGTAGGGGAGGAGCGGTGGTTGCGAGGTGAGTCGGCCTGCTCTGATCTCTCCATCAATGGTGCCGAGTAGGATTCATGTGTGGATTGGATTTGAGCCGCCATTTTGGTCCTTTTCTTGGAGTGGACAGGGAAGAGCGGTGGTGGTGTTGGTAGGGGAGGAGGAGGATGAGCGAGAGCGAGTAGAGGCCGGTGCCGAGGTGGGAGAGCCCGTGGGGTTTGCCAGAGGGGGACAAGCGGCAGCCCAAGGCGCACTGCTGCAATGACCGCGTCGAGGATTTTGTCCAGGTCCCCTCCTCCCTAGACACTTACCCTCCCTCTCTGATTGGTACCAACTGCTGGTCTTCAGCTGGCATGTATGTGTAGATGATATCTATAAAATCGCTGGTGCAAAGATGATCCTGTACTATACTAGTGACAACCTACAATTAGGCATTCGGTTGTTTTATGCCTAGTTTAGCTCATGTACTATACTAGTATGAGGGGGTCATCAGAATGTTTAGTTAATTTACTGTCAAACTCCCAACTCTTTAGATGTGATTCAGAAATGTTAAGCACATAGTGTTGCCTGCCACAAAGTACATAGCGTGGTTCGATAACACGTAACCAGGATGATTCCTATCCTACCTCTGCTGCGGTTACTGCTTTCAAGCTGGTGATAGCGGTGGCATGTTGAATGCCCAAAACACAATTAGAAATGACCAATGGACTATCTGAAACTGGTAGTAGCTAACCTGGCCACTTTGGAGATATCATGAAACAAAATGCTTGTGTAGGATATAAATTGCCATAAGTTGGACTGGTGTGGAGTTCATGATCTCTTCCAACAAATGGCAGACATTGGCTCTGTGTTTCATCATGTGAATTCCAAGTCTGAAATGAACATATTTTGGTCTGCTTATTATTTATTTGTAGGCTGCCTTTGAAGGGAATCTGTTCAAGATAGATCCATGTCCATTTAAGGTCTTTTGTCGATGCATGTGCTCGAAACTTGGGTATCCACTGCTTCTCATGATCTCTGTTTTAATGCTTTTGGTGGAATCATTATAATCACTGCTAACAATCTCAATGTGTTTTTAGGTTGTCCACAACAATTTAATAAAATGCAGTATTTGAGGAAAATGTTAAGTTAGTGGTTGCTAAATGTGCTCATGTTAAACTGTTTCTTTTTATCCAGTGGTTGCTTGGTTTTTCAGCAACTTACATGCTTATTGACTAGTTGCTACATATGGATGCTCACTGAAAAGTAATCTCTGCAGTATGGTTTTATGTTCATGTATACAGGAAAGTTTTGCTTCTCTGATTAGAACATATTTTCAGAATGAATCATTTGTGAACACCACAAACTAGTGCTACTATTCATATACTTCTGATCAAACTCCGTGATTACTCTATTTCAACCAAACATTTTTATTTGTTTGTTCATGTTTGAGGAAGAAAACCAAACATTTTTTTACGTTCAGAATTGGGCCTTCCCAAGCAAATCCCAGGTATTAAGTGTACAATTATAGAGTGCACTGGGTTAAGTTTCCTTAACTTAAGTCAAATAGTTCTTAGAGCTGCCAATAATTTCTGAACTTTTGAGTTGGTCTAGGTTGTTCATGATTCTGTTCCGAAAAAATGGAATTTATTGATCCAAAGATGGATCAGATTAATAGTCGCATTACCAAACCACCAGATAAGATGAAATCATACTATGATTTGGATTTTATGTTTTACTGAGACTCCCCAGGCAAATCCCAAGTATTTAGCGTACTACTATTATAGAGTACACTAGGTTAAGATGCCTGAATTTAAATAAAAGTCAAACAGTTCTAAGAGCTAATGTGTGGTCAGAACTATATTTGTATTAGTTCAAGAGATTTGATATGCATAACCGTTGCTGCATCACATATTATTATTAATTTCCCTTACTTGCTCAATGGTTCACGTAAAGTATGGGATGCTGTCGAGGTATCAGGCAAGAACGTGATGCAAACATCATCAGTTGTCACAACTGTTGGAAATATGCCCTAGAGGCAATAATAAAATGGTTATTATTATATTTCCTTGTTCATGATAATTGTCTATTGTTCGTGCTATAATTGTGTTATCCGGAAATCGTAATACATGTGTGAATACATAGACCACAACATGTCTCTAGTGAGCCTCTAGTTGACTAGCTCGTTGATCGATAGATGGTTACGGTTTCCTGACCATGGACTTTGGATGTCATTGATAACGGGATCACATCATTAGGAGAATGATGTGATGGACAAGACCCAATCCTAAGCATAGCGCAAGATCGTGTAGTTCGTCTTCTAAAGCTTCTCTAATGTCAAGTATCTTTTCCTTAGACCATGAGATTGTTTAACTCCCGGATACTGTAGGAATACTTTGGGTGTGCCAAATGACACAACGTAACTGGGTGACTATAAAGGTGCACTACGGGTATCTCCGAAAGTGTCTGTTGGGTTGGCACGAATCGAGACTGGGATTTGTCACTCCATATGACGGAGAGGTATCTCTAGGCCCACTCGGTAAGACATCATCGTAATGAGCTCAATGTGACTAAGGGTTGGTCACGGGATGATGTGTTACGGAACGAGTAAAGTGACTTACCGGTAACGAGATTGAACGAGGTATTGGGATACCGACCATCGAATCTCGGGCAAGTAACGTACCGATTGAGAAAGGGAATTGTATACGGGATTGCTTGAATCCTCGACATAGTGGTTCATCTGATGAGATCATCATGGAACATGTGGGAGCCAACATGAGTATCCAGATCCTACCGTTGGTTATTGGCCGGAGAGTTGTCTCGGTCATGTCTGCATGGTTCCCAAACCCGTAGGGTCTACACCCTTAAGGTTCGATGATGCTAGGGTTATTAGGAAGACTTGTGTGTGATTACCGAATGTTTTTCGGAGTCCCGGATGAGATCCCGAACGTCACGAGGAGTTCCGGAATGGTCCGGAGGTGAAGATTTATATATAGGAAGTTGTCATACGGTCACCAGAAAGGTTCAGGGGCATATCGGTATTGTACCGGGGCCACCGGAGGGGTTCCGGGGGTCCACCGGGAGGGGCCACCTCTCTATGATGGCCTCATGGGCCGTAGAGGAAAGGGAACCAGCCCCAAGTGGGCTGGGCGCATCCCCCCTTGGGCCCATGCGCCTAGGGTTGGGGGGGAAACCCTAGAGGGGGTGCCCCCCCTTGCTTGGGGGGCAAGCCACCCCCTTGGCCGCCGCCCCCCTCTAGATCTCATCTAGAGGAGCCCGGCCCCTTCCTCCTTCCCCAATAAATAGAGTGGCAAGGGGAGGGCTGCATACCACATCAAAGGCGCAGCCCATCCCCTCCCCAACACCTCTCCTCCTCCGTTAAGAGCTTGGCGAAGCCCTGCCGGAGTACTGCCGCTCCACCACCACCACGCCGTCATGCTGTTGTTGGAGCTCTCTTCCTCAACCTCTCCCTCCTCCTTGCTAGATCAAGGTGCGGGAGACGTCTCCGCTCCGTACGTGTGTTGAACGCGGAGGTGTCGTCCGTTCGGCGCTAGGATCATCAGTGATTTGGATCACGTCGAGTACGACTCCATCAACCCCATTCTCTTGAACGCTTCCGCTCGCGATCTACAAGGGTATGTAGATGCACTCCTCTCCCTCTCGTTTCTAGATAACTCCATAGATTGATCTTGGTGATGCATAGAAAATTTTAAATTTCTGCTACGATCACCTACAGTGGCATCATGAGCTAGGTCTATGCGTAGTTTTTATGCACGAGTAGAACACAAGTTGTTGTGGGCATGGATTTTGTAAATTTACTTGCTGTTACTAGTCTTATCTTGATTCAGCGGCATCATGGGATGAAGCGGCCCGGACCGACCTTACACGTACGCTTACGTGAGACTGGTTCCACCGACTGACATGCACTAGTTGCATAAGGTGGCTAGCGGGTGTCTGTCTCTCCCACTTTAGTCAGATCGGATTCGATGAAAAGGGTCCTTATGAAGGGTAAATAGAAATTGTCATATCACGTTGTGGTTTTGGCGTAGGTAAGAAACGTTCTTGCTAGAAACCTATAGCAGCCATGTAAAACTTGCAACAACAATTAGAGGACGTCTAACTTGTTTTTGCAGCATATGCCGCGTGATGTGATATGGCCAAAAGGATGTGATGAATGATATATGTGATGTATGAGATTGATCATGTTCTTGTAATAGGAATCACAACTTGCATGTCGATGAGTATGACAACCGGCAGGAGCCATAGGAGTTGTCTTAATTTATTTATGACCTGTGTGTCAACATAAACGTCATGTAATTACTTTACTTTATCGCTAACTGTTAGCCATAGTAGTAGAAGTAATAGTTGGTGAGACAACTTCATGAAGACACGCTGATGGAGATCATGATGATGGAGGTCATGGTGTCTGCCGGTGACGATGATGATCATGGCGCCCCAAAGATGGAGATCAAAAGGAGCAAAATGATATTGGCCTATCATGTCACTATTTGATTGCATGTGATGTTTATCATGTTTTGCATCTTATTTGCTTAGAACGATGGTAGCATAAATAAGATGATCCCTCGCAATAATTTCAAGAAAGTGTTCCCCCTAACTGTGCACCGTTGCTAAGGTCCGTTGTTCCGAAGTACCACGTGATGATCGGGTGTGATAGGTTCTAACGTTCGCATACAACGGGTGTAAGCCAGATTTACACACGCAATACACTTAGGTTGACTTGACGAGCCTAGCATGTACAGACATGGGCTCGGAACACGGAAGACCGAAAGGTCGAACATGAGTCGTATAGAAGATACAATCAATGTGAAAATGTTTACCAATGATGACTTGTCCGTCTCACGTGATGATCGGACACGGCCTAGTTGACTCGGATCATGTATCACTCAGATGACTAGAGGGATGTCTATCTGAGTGGGAGTTCATTAAATAATTTGATTAAATGAACTTAATTATCATGAACATAGTCTAAAAATATTTGCAATATGTCTTGTGGATCAAATGGCCCATGCTAATGTTGCCCTCAACTTCAACACGTTCCTAGAGAAAACCAAGCTGAAATACGATGGCAGCAACTACACAGACTGGGTCCATAACCTGAGGATTATCCTCATAGCTGCCAGGAAAGCATATGTCCTTGATGCACCGCTAGGTGAAGCACATGTTTTCCCTGTAGAACAAGACGTTATGAATGCTTGGCAGATGCGTAGTGATGATTACTCCCTAGTTCAGTGCGGCATGCTTTACAGCTTAGAACCGGGGCTCCAAAAGTGTTTTGAGCAACACAAAGCATATGAGATGTTCCAAGAGCTGAAAATGGTTTTCCAAGCTCATGCCCGGGTCGAGAGATATGAAGTCTCTGACAAGTTCTATAGTTGTAAGATGGAGGAGAATAGTTCCATCAGCGAGCACATACTCAAAATGTCTGGGTTGCACAACCGCTTGTCTTAGCTGGGAGTTAATCTCCCGGATGATGCAGTCGTTGACAGAATCCTTCAGTCGCTCCCACCTAGCTACAAGAGCTTTGTGATGAACTTCAATATGCAGGGGATGGAAAAGACCATTCCCTAGGTATATTCAATGCTGAAATCGGCGGAGGTGGAAATCAAAAAGGAACATCAAGTGTTGATGGTGAATAAAACCACGAAGTTCAAGAAAGGCAAGGGTAAAAAGAAATTCAAGAAGGATGGCAAGGGAGTTGCCGCGCCCGGTAAGCAAGCTGCCGGGAAGAAGCCAAAGAATGGACCCAAGCCTAAGATTGAGTGCTTTTATTGCAAGGGAAACGATCACTAGAAGCAGAACTGCCCCAAGTACTTAGCGGATAAGAAGGCCGGCAATACCAAATGTATATGTGATATACATGTTATTGGTGTGTACCTAACCAGCGCTCGTAGTAGCTCCTGGGTATTTGATACTGGTGCAGTTGCTCATATTTGTAACTCAAAACAGGAACTGCGGAATAAAGGGAGATTGGCGAAGGACGAGGTGACGATGCGCGTCGGGAATGGTTCCAAGGTCGATGTGATCGCCGTCGGCACGCTACCTCTACATTTACCTACGGGATTAGTTTTAAACCTCAATAATTGTTATTTAGTACCAGCTTTGAGCATGAACACTGTATCTGGATCTCGTTTAATACGAGATGGCTACTCATTTAAATCTGATAATAATGGTTGTTCTATTTATATGAGAGACATGTTTTATGCTCATGCCCCGCTGGTCAATGGTTTATTCTTATTTAATCTTGAACGCGATGTTACACATATTCATAGTGTGAATGCAAAAAGGTGTAAGGTTGATAATGAGAGTCCCACATACTTGTGGCACTGCCGCCTTGGTCACATTGGTGTCAAACGCATGAAGAAACTCCATGCAGATGGACTTTTGGAGTCTCTTGATTATGAATCATTTGACACGTGCGAACCATGCCTCACGGGCAAAATGACCAAGACTCCGTTCTCCGGAACAATGGAGCGAGCAACCAACTTATTGGAAATCATACATACTGATGTGTGCGGTCCAATGAGTGTAGAGGCTCGCGGTGGCTATCGTTATGTTCTCACCCTCACTGATGACTTGAGTAGATATGGGTATGTCTACTTAATGAAACACAAGTCTAAGACCTTTGAAAAGTTCTTACGATCAGATCGTGGGGGAGAATATTTGAGTCACGAATTTGGCACGCACTTAAGGAAATGTGGAATAGTTTCACAACTCACGCCGCCTGGAACACCACAGTGTAATGGTGTGTCTGAACGTTGTAATCGCACCCTATTGGATATGGTGTGATCTATGATGTCTCTTACCGATCTACCGCTATCATTTTGGGGTTATGCTATAGAGACTGGCGCATTCACTTTAAATAGGGCTCCGTCAAAATCCGTTGAGATGACACCGTATGAATTGTGGTTTGGTAAGAAACCTAAGCTGTCATTTCTGAAAGTTTGGGGATGCGATGCTTATGTCAAGAAACTTCAACCTCAAAAGCTCGAACCCAAATCGGAAAAATGTGTCTTCATAGGATACCCTAAAGAAACTATTGGGTATACCTTCACTACAAAAAAATACACTTCCGTGATGATACATGTTTGTCACAGTAGGTCGCGTTTTCTGTCTTGCATGTACATCCATGACAGAATCAAGATAGTCATACCTGTGCTGTCGTAGAAGTGTTCCATGACATTACCAAAATTATCATCACATAAGTGTCCACTTCCATGACGATAAATCGCGCGTCACAGAAGTGCCTTCGTCAAGGGTGACCAACACGTGGCATCCACCGTAACGGAACGCCGTTAAGCTATCGCGTTGGATTTTGGATCCGATAACCCGTTAACAGCCACGACCAATGCCAATTTTCCACATGTAAAATTCTCATTGGCTGACGGATCCACGCGTCAGCTCCGCGTTGGCACATGTGTCACTCATCCAATGGTCGAGATGGGCCTATGATATGTTGACACATGGACCGGCCCAAAAGTGGCCCACAAAGATTAAATGGGCCGGCCCAACCGAAGGTCCATAAGATTTAGCGGACCATAATGGGCCGGCCCAGCTAAAGGCCCACAAAATTTAGTGGACCATAATGGGCCGGCCCAGCTAAAGGCCCACACGACTTTGCAGACCATAATGGGCCGGCCCAGCTAAAGGCCCACAAGATTTTGCGGACCATAATGGGCCGTCCCAGCTAAAGGCCCACAAGATTCTGCCGACCATAATGGGCCGGCCCAGCTAAAGGCCCAACATTCTCTGTCAAATCGGCCCGTCAACGGCCTGTCCTAAACTTGTCATCAATGCGGCCCATGGTCACTTCTGGCCTGTTAACAGTCTGCTAAGTAATTGGGCCGAATTACGGCCCGGTGTATTTCCGGCCTGTTAAAGGTCCGGCTTCATTTGGGCCCATTTACAGGCCATCAAAACTTTCGGCCCATAAACGACCGTGAAGGATTTGGGTCATATTCAGCCATGTCTGACATTCGGCCTGTTAGAGGCCCACTATAGCTTTAGGCCACTTTCGGCCTGTTAATGCAGGACATAAACCATGGGCCAAATGTGGCCCAACGTCATATCGAGCCCATTAACGGCCCATATAAAATGACGATAATCTAGCCCGACCGAAGTTCCGGCCTGTTAAAGGCCTGTGTATTAGGTCGGCACATTTACGGCCCGTCTGAATTTTGGCCTGTTAAAGTCCAGTGGGTTATTTGGCAGAATCAGGGCCCAATCTCACTTTCGGTCTATTAAAGGCCCATGTATTTTATGGGCTCGAGATATTTACACCTGTAAATGGCCTATTTTTACTGAGGGCCCAAATTATGTTTAGGCCTGTTAAAGGCCCACTATGGGCACATGCCTACCAGAAAAATATGAAAGCTTATGCTGATTTAGGCCCAGATATTTTTAGTGGGCTACATGCCAATTTTGGCCCGTAATCGTTTTTATCCCAATTGGAATGGGCCCGACGAATATTGGAATGTTGGGCTCCTACGAAGGTTTCAGCCAAATACATTACTAAGATAAACCTACACTATACAAAAATAGCGTTGTAATTACTGCAGCCTGAGGCAGCATCATAAATGTTGTATCACAACAAAATAAATTCCAACCATACAACAAAAGGCCTGTTGGCATAAAGTTTACAGTCCTTCCAGATAAAAGCACCATCAGATGTATAGAAGCACAGATCATTTGACCTGATGCTAATATTTCAGGCTGTAGAATCTGATGGATCAGCACGATCTCCACCTTTTTTCCGCCATTGCTCTTGAACAACGAAGCGAATGTCTGATAGTCTCGTTTCAAAACCATTCATATCTTGACGACATTTCTCAACCACTATTCTTGTTTCCGAAACAATGTCCATTAGGGATTGGACTTGTGTCTGGAGCACTAATATGTCACTCTGTCTAGCAGGAAGATTTTTTTCAGTAGGCGATTTGGACGAGGTTACCTTGACAACCAACCCATAATTACACAGGAAGGTGTGTTTTGCACTGTTAGTGGAGAGATACTGACGCACTACAGCAAGAGGTGACATTGTGCCTGTAGTAGCCTCGTCACCTTCAGGTGGTTGTGGCTGTTCAATCATTTGTTCCATAGCTTCCTGAAAGTTTGAACTTGTAGATTAATGTACCAGATAAGTTACTAATGAGACAAAAACAAACAAAGTAGGTTAAACATTTATACATAACTTATTTTGGTGAACTACTGTAATACATTAGCATGTATTGTAGTGCCAACTACATAATAAAATCACTTTCAAAACATATGTCCATGTAGCATGCCTACTGTATTGTCTATTTCCTCACATTCGTTGACATCTAAGGATAAAGAGACATGGTTTAAAGTAGGATGAACATAGTATGACATCATTCATATCATGGGCAAACAGATATAAAACAAACATGCTATTCTATCATTGTGTGCGCACGTGAACATAACAACTAGATTGTAGATCAAGACCAAAAGAATATCCTTCATCTCTTTTAAACCATGTAAGGTGAAATGATACGTTAAGACAACTGTGAATAAAAGTGAACAGAGTAACTGACATTGGTTGCAAACCACGTAGTTAAATGAACACATCATAGTACCAATCAGTTCAAGGCAGGAGGAGTAAGTACTTACAACAGCGGCTTGAACTGGTGTGCTCATGCCCTTCATCTTGCTGGTGTGGCAATCCTTGAAGATTTGCACTACATTCGATTCATGTTCTTTTTGGTCCGCACGGGATTTCCTCTGTATTTGGAACAAGTCAATATAGATACGATAATATGGCACAAAAAAGAAGCAAGTAGCAGCTATTTACAAGAGCCTCGCAGTGTGCAATATAGCTACGAGATCCTATGGTCTGTTGGAATTTCACTTTAGAATGGTTGGTTTTGTTCTTCAAACAGTTAGCCTAGAAGAAGATACACTTGTAAGGCACATACACAAATACAAGTTCATTATCTAGTCTGATCAAATACATATACCCCGCCTGATACTTTGGATTAGACCAGTGTTTAACGAGGGCTGTCCAGTCTTCATCTGTAATATATTACACTGGAGATGTTTGGGTGATTTCATTGTTAGCCTTGCCTTCAAAGTGAGATTTTCTAAGGTGGTACCGATACTATCGTAGAGCAGACTAAAAAACATGAGTGCATTCTTGTCTAGTTGCATCATCTTTCGGATCCAACTTGAACCTCATTTGTTGAAAAAAGAATGTGATTCTTATTAGGAGGAAGCTAGAAAGTATGGGACAGAGCAAGACAATATTACTAATTGTGATGAATAACATTACTTACGGATAAATGGTCAAGGAAGGTGTTAAACTGGGTATTGTCTTTCTCATTCCTATACTGGATCCATGTTCGGAGGATACGTGCATGACACCTAACGGAAACAGCTGCCTCTGATACTAACTTGGCTGACTCTCTAGCATCACGTGGCCCTTTTAAACCTGCCTCAAAATGGATCTCCATTCTTCCTCCTTTCGATTTTGTCAATCTGTCAAGCATTATCCCTGATATCTGTTTCCGCTTGCGCCGTGGTGCTAGTTCAACAATGAATATGGAAAGTGTTAGTGTACATCAAACTCTGAGAGTACATATAAAGGAGCATGCAACTGCAACTTGACTCGGACAGGTACCGTCTTGGTGTTGATGCTCATGAGGTTCATCTGATCTTGCCAAGTCCTGTTGTGTCAGCAGTGCTTCGGAAGTAGTGTTAGGTGTGAAGGCAGCTTGGGAACTGGCCAGTTCCGGAGCAAACGAACGAGTAACTGGTTGAGATGCTGGTATAGTTGAAGCGGATGCTGCAGCTGGTGGAGCAGGTGATACTGTGTTTGTAGATTTAGCCGGTGGACTTGGACCTTCTACTACACTATAAGTACCAGCAGAATCTCGACGGCAGAACCTTTTCCGTTTCACCCAACGAGTAACAGCACTCCCTACTATATTATTTTACTTGCTCTTTTTGACTTTGCCATGTCAAGCTGTACCCACAACACAAAAGACTAAAATCACTCTTCAGAACTCATTGATGCATGATACAGACAAGCAATACTTTGATGTAAGACAACCGTATGAGAATGGAATATGTAAGAAAAACAGGTCGGCATGACATATTCACAGCTACGATGTGCAAACTAAGCAGAAGGATTTCAAGAAAATAGAAGTAATGCAAGCTAGACACCATATGAAAGATGCAACCAATATTACTCTGCCAAGTTAAAAGTGTCTTGTCATAAGTGGCAATTCGAAAAATTAGAAGCAGTACAACGTAGAAATCAATGCAAGATGCAACCACTATCAAACTGCCATGTTAAAAGCGTCCAATCATGAGTGACTGATGCGGGATACACAACAGCAGTACTTTGATGTAAGAACATGGTATGATAGATAGATGTTGTGTATTCTAGACACAGAAAGCCATGTCATCTGCACATGTATAACGTATAAACTCAGCAGGTGAAATTTAATCAAAATAGAAGAAATACAGGCTAGACAACATATGCAACATGAAACCAATTATCACACTATGAACTTAGAGCAAGCACCTGCGATGGTGGAGTATGGGAGATGAACTCATCATGTAAACTTGGGACTTCAACTTCATTAGCAGTAGAAGTGGAAAATCTAGAGAGTCTCTGTTTGCGTCGATGCGGAGGACCACCAACATCCCCTAACTTACTCTTTTCCTTCCTATTTTCTGATATTGCCTTATGAAGTCAAAACCACAAGAAGGTGAATAAAATTAGCTCTGCATAACTGGTTGATGCATGATACAGAAAAACACTACTTTGATGTAAGGCAAGCGCAGGATAGGAGGATGGAATATATACAAAAAAGACAGCATTTCATATTCACACGTACGATAGGAGGATGGAATATGTATGAAAAAACAGTAAGCGGAAGGCATTTCAACAAAATTAGAAGAAATGAAAGCTAGGCACCATGTGAACATGCAACCAATATCACTCTATCAGGTAAAAAGTGTCTCGTCGTAAGTGCCATTTTAAGAAATTAGAAGCAGTACTAGCTAGAAGACAATGCAAGATGCAACCTACATCACAGTCCCAAGTTAAATGTGTCTTATGGGTAAGTGATCGTTGCACGTATAAGTTGTAAGCTACGCAGATGCAATTCAACATAATCAGAAGCAATACAAACTAGACATCGTACGGAAAACGCAACCACGTATAACAGTTCCAAGTAAGAGCAAGCAAATGTGATGGTGGAGTAGGGGAGATGTGCTCATCATGTACACGTATGTTCTAGAAACAGGAACACGTGTCATATTCACAGGCATTATGTGTAAAGTAAGCAGATGCAATTCAAGTTAGAAGCAATACAAGCTAGACATCATACGGAACATGCAACCACATATAATAGTGTCAAGTTAGAGCAAGCACCTGTGATGGTGGAGTAGGGGAGATCTGCTCATCATCTACACAACTACATTGACTATCCAGCCTTTTGTTGTCTTGCGAATCTTGTTGGGAGGATGGCGGAGTAGAATCTGTAGAGACCCCATGTTTGAGTTGCTTCAAAGGACCACCATCATCCACTGCCAGACTAATTTCCTTCAACTGTAATGATTTTGCATTGTGAAATCAAACTGATAAGAAAAAGGAATAAAATTCGCTCTTCAGAACTCATTCATGCATGATACTGATGAACACTACTCGGATGAAAGGCAAACACATGACGCGAGGATGGAATATGTATGAAAAACAGGATGGTGTGACATATTCACACCTATGATGTGGTAACTAAGCAGAAGGCATTTCAACAAATTAGAAGCACTGCAAGCTAGACACCATATGAAAGATGCAACCAATATCACTCTGCTAAGTTCAAACTATATGTCGTTTCAAAAAATTAGAAGCAGTACATGCTAGAAATCATATGCAAGACACAGCCAATATCACAGTGGTGACTTAAAGGTGCCTTATCATAAGATATAGTATGTACCAAAAACAGGAAAGCGTGTCATATTCACATGTATCATGTGTAAGCTAAGCAGATGCAGTTTACACTAATTAGGAGCAATACGAGCTAGACACCATATGCAACATGCAACCAGATATCACACTGCCAAGTTAAAGCAAGCACCTTGGATGGTGGAGTAGGGGAGCGGAGACTTGGACCTTGTAATGCACTATCAGTACAAGGAGAATCAGTACATATGCTCCATTTACGTTGCTGCAGAGGACAACCATCGTCGCCTTCCTTACTCTTTTCCTTCCTCTTTCTTGATTTTGCCTTGTCAAGTCAAACCCACAAGAAAAAGGAATAAAATTTGCTCTTCAGAACTCATTGATGCATGATACTGACGAACACTACTTTCATGTAAGACGAACACTACATATCACACTGCCAAGTAAGAGCAAGCACCTGCGATGGTGGTGTGGGGGAATTGCGGTGATCAACTAGAGAGCTACGTTGACTATCTTCATTTAGCCTTGCTGTTTCTTGAGAATAATGTGGGGAGGATGACACTGCACTCTTTAAACGAGTATGGCGTCTCACAGAAACCCACCCGGGTGACTGTCTCATCATAAGTGATTGACGAGGGATACAAAAGAGCATTAGTTTGATGTACAAACATGGTTAATAGACATATGTAGTATGTATCAAAAACAGGAAGGCATGTCATTATCAAAGGTATAATGTGTAAAGTAACAGATGCAATTTAACCAAATTGGAAGCAATACAAGCTAGACACCATATGCAACATGCAACCACATTTGACAACACGAAGTTAAAGCAAGCACCTGGGACGGTTGTGTGTGGCAATTGAGATCATCAAATGCAGAGCTAAGTTTACTGTCTCCAACTACTGACACTGCACCCGTTAGAGCGCTGGAATGCTTAGTGCTTATCTTCGAATTACACTGGAGCGACTTCTGTCTTTTCTTTTCTGCATTCATCAACACTGCGTCAGAGTCTAAAATACCCATGCATAAAAAAACAATAGTGTGAGTATGGGTGAAGTGTGTGAACAATTAGTATAGTGTAAAGGTAGCAGATAGCAGGTCGGTGAGAAATAAATGACGAGAGACATATGATAGCTCTACAACATGCATGACACACTAAATTACTACAGGATTCTATGAAAATAATAGTCGACTAAAAGCAAATAGGTCAGTCCATTTTTCTTCACCGTCCGATGTACAAAGAACGAGAAGATTGCCTTCATCTACCTCCAGCGAGTCAGTGTTGACGATCTTCCTCGACACGCCAGCGACCACCGACCCAGTATTCCTCCCCTGCTTGCGCCCTCCCCTCGACCTCACCGCACCGCCGTGCTTGGCACCGCCCCTCGGCCATCCATTCAAGCCCCGCCGACCTCCTGATCGGGCACAAGCAGCTCCTGCGCCCCACACCCCTATGATAGACACCGATGTGCCGCTTCCCCGGGGAACATGCGGACTAGGTGCTCCGCGCGCCTAAGCGGGTGCTGCTTCTTTTAATTGCGGTTCGACTGACCCTGAATTGAAATCCAGGCGGGCTACTGACCTCTAGCAAAGGTGAAATACTAAAAGGGAGGAAACCTTGTGCATTTAGTATCCCGAAGAAGATGCAGTAAGAAGCGCTCAACTAGTTTCTTTCATGGGATGAATACGGTGTGAGCGGATACGTAAGATTTGCGCGAATAAGGGAAGAGGAGTACCTCTTTCTGCTGGCAGTGCCGTGTCGTCCTTCTGTTTTTCCAACGATCTACTTGTTGTTCGCCACAAACCAGAAGTTGTGGAGGACGGTGCAGCCTTGGACGAATCTATGGCCAAGTTGTTGAGTGTGGTGCGGTGGTCGTCTGTCGGCGGCGGGGAAGCAGATCCGAGGCGGCGAACGACGGCATAGCGGGAACAGCTCCGGTGCGGTGGACGGTTGCGAGAGTGGAGCCGCAGCAGTGAGGCGCAGGACGGCGTGGTCGGAGTGGTTCTGGTACAGCGCACGTTGGCGTCGGCATCGTGGAGGCAGCTCTGCCTCGGCTTCAGCTGCTAAGTCCTTGAGGGCATTGCGGTTGCGGTTGCGTTGGACGACGATGTCGGGGTACCGGCTCCGGCGTGATGGAGGAGGGCGGTGGTGGATTGGCTGCTATGGGGTGGAGGACGGAGGAGGCTGGGGTTTCGCGGCTGGTGGAGAGGGCGTTTTCGCGCCCACGGAGTAGGAATGGGGAAACAGAGGGAGGCGGGGAACTAAGGGGGAACAATGTTTCGGTTTGAGATGTGCTTGTTTGTAATTTGGGGAAAGTTACAAACTGTCCCCCATCTAAAATTTCGGACATATTGTGGGTTGGGGGTAGGAGAGTCATGTCAGGTGTCCCAAATGTGGGCGGGATAGATTTCAGCCGAGCGCATGGGTAGGCGCCCACGGTGTATGAATGCTTCTCTAGCGTCTTGGTGAAGTTACAAACCTACCCCGGTTTAGACCTTTGGACATCGGGCCGATAGGCTACACGGCCAGAGTCAGGACAGTAATTTCCTACCACCAAAACATTAGTCTCGCGCGGTTTCGGGTGACCAGAGGCCTATTTGGCGCTCCGTTCAATATTTGGGAGCAGAAGCATTAGGCCTCCTTTGGTTTGTAGGATTTTTGTAGGAGATCTATAGGGTAGGATTTGCAAAGGAAAAATTCCTTTCAAGCCCTTTGGTTTGTAGGAATGGATTCCTATTCCTATGTAGGATAGGAATCAATCCTTCACGTTTTGGAGGAAAAATACATTAGCCTAGACTCAATGGAAAAAATCCTATCCTATGCACCAAATGACATCTCTTTCTCTATAGGAATTGACATGCATGTCATCTCACTTCCTATGATTTTCCTATTCCTATAAAATTCCTATCCTATGAACCAAAGAAGGCCTTAACGTTTTCGGTTCTCTTGAATTGAACTTTCAGGATTTGTCAAACTTCACAAATCTTTACTCTTGAAAATCCTAAAGCTACGATTATTTTGGAATGGAGGGGGTACATTTGAATATACATTGTACACGAGTATATATTAAAAAATATGCAACTTACCTTAGTTCATGCATGGTTCCAGATATAATCTCCTTGGTTGCAAAAAAAAGTTAGATATGCGTATGAATATATATAGCATGTTCAAACTCACAACAAAGATTGATGCCCCCTTTTACATCTGATTTACAAATGCCATTATCTCGGGTTCAAATAGTTGAATGCACTTCCTATGAATTCGAATCTTTGAAACCCCCTTTATGTTGAATTCGACATGTCTTCTATTTCGTAGCTAGCAATTTGGAATGTATCCATGCAAGTGACAAATGTATAAAGTTCTTCACACTAACAACATGGAGTGCACTAATTAATGTTTATATATTAATTGCAAAAGCATCCATTGCCTGTATTTCAAACCACTCTCACTCTATGGATCGATAATATGAAATAAACACATGCACATGCTAGAATTCAATTGCAGTTGAAGAAAGAGCCTACTCTTGGTACTGTATATTAGTGATAGGGGTGTGTACAAAGTACACGTGAATACCAGGCATTGTGCATGTGTGTATACTATCGACGAACTAGCCCCCAAGCTTGTATAACATACTAAGGGCCTAGGGTTACAAATCATATATAGTCGGCTTATCACCAGTGGGGATAGAGTCCTCCGCGACTCTGGTAGCTTCGTGTTGTACGCCGAGTCCTCCACATGGGTCTTCGTATAACACGTCTCGGTCCAACCTATATGTGGCGCAGGAAGGAACCGACCCATGAGTCTTCATGTTGACCCACCACAACTAGAAATGATGTGCCCACCACACCACACACGCAATTGGCCACTAAGAAAATAAGCATATACAATAGTACAACGGTATCTAGCTCACGATATGTCTCCATATTTTGTTGATGACACTGACGGACTTTGCATTTGATGCATGCTCCTTATTTTGTTGACGACACTTACGGTCATTGTATTTGAAGCGAAAGCACGATATGGTCACTGGACTTCAGAATAAGCTCATCACGGTCACCACATACATTTTGTCATGCTAACCAACATGTGGTTGGATGGTTAGAGGACAGTGGTTTCTCGAGCCCACCAAGGTTAAAGTCCCGGTGCTCGCATTTATCTTGTGTTAATTTCAGTATTTTCCGGCGACGTACGTTCAGTGAGAGGAGACGTTCCACTCAACTACGAGACACCTATGGTGACTTCGTAAAATCTCAAGATCATATATGCTGGACCACTCTCTCGAAGGTGCTCATAGGTGTAGGTTTCACGTGTGTGCGCTTATAGCGGTGAGTGCTTGCGCGTATATATGAGCCCTTGCGTTTGTACCGTGTTAAACAAATACATATCATGATTATATGGTCACTGGCTCACCCATACAACTCCGTATTTTGTTGATGACACAATCAATTGACCAGTCAAACGTTCCATGCTGCGCAACTAGTGTTGCACCATCGGGGCGCGTAACCGTGGGGCCCACCTGTCAGCCCGTATATGAAAGAAAGAAATGGTAGTTTGAGTCTGTACTGTGTTAATAAAATAGGAGTACATTTTAGGGTGATCATACGGTCACTAGCTCACCATACAGCTCCGTTATTTGTTGATAACACGATCAATTGACCAGTCAAACGGTCCACATTCAGCAGCGCACATTACCATAGGGCCCACCCATCAGCGCATATATGAAGGACAGAAATAGTAATAAATTAGTGGTCGGTGGTTACTCGAAGTTGTGAGACCTCTGGTTGGCAGTCACGGGCGGTTGGGGGCGTTCATTGGGCGGTGGGGTGGGGATCCCCGGTGAAAAAGCTCGGCGGGGGGGGGGGGGCTAGAGGGATGGCCGGTGCAGCGGCGGACCTGCGGTGGGGAGTGGTTTCGGGGAGGGCGGGCCGGCCGCGGGCGGCGGTGGCTGGCGGTTCGGCCGGTGGTGGCTGGCGGCTCAGGGGGGGGGTGGAGTTTGATGATAAACTGGAGGCCCTTGATTTCGTATCCAACGGCTGGAAAATCTAATGACCAGAGATGAAAAAGTCAGTCGACTGACGTGTAGCCTCACCCCGCACGTACACATGCACGCATGCAAGACACGCACGCAAGACACACACGCATGTAGGCGTGCAACACTGACACGTACACATGCACGCATGCTGGCGTGCAACACTTTCACGTACACATGCACTCACGAACACACGCACGTACGCACGCATGCATGCAACACTAAAACGTACCCTTGCACGCACGCCTGCATGCACATAGCACATGACGCAAGACACACGTTCAACCTATACGTGCATGCACCCTTTATTAAGGACATGGATTGTTACGGGTATTAATCAATCTTATCTGTGATAAGCAGAACATTGATGTTTGCAGCGGTCTTTATGAATCACAACATATCGAACTGGCTATCAACATAGTAGGCTTATCTACATGAAAAAGATGACATCACACTCAATGAACAATCATCGGTTTATGAAATGCCCGCTTTTGACCGCCCTGGCCCACCAAAGGTTCCTCTGCTGTGCGCTGCCTACGTTGGGTCACTGACATGCATGCCATGCACCCAAAGAGCCCACATGTCAGTGGAAGAACGGCGTGGTGTCCTAGCTCAGAGTCGAGGGCGCCACTCGCGGCACGCCCGGCTGAACACGCCTCAGTGCCGCATTCAAACGCCTCCATGAAACCCGCCCGTGTGGAAGCCGAGAAACCCACTCTAGACACACGTCCGTTCATGACCGGGCCGCTCCCCTATCTCCTCCACCATTTTGTCCACTCTTACAATGGCTTACGAAGAATAGTTATTCCGCATCCAAGCCGGCTGGGTAGCCCGCCGGATACGAGCTATGCAGCTCGCTCATCCACCTCCCTCCCCTCGCCCAATGGAGCCAGTTGCCGCCCCAAGCCGGCGCGCGGTTCAGCAACTCGTCGCTCCAGGCCAGCTCGACGAGGAGAGGCGCACGGGCGTCGTTGCTGCCGTCCACGCCGTCGCCTCGTACCGCGTCTCCCATTTCTGTGGCCGAGACTCCCATGACGGCGGCCGCGCCATGCAAGCAGCGACAGAAGCCGGGTGCATGGAGAGCGACGAGTCGGTGGCCAGCGCCTCCGCGTCCGCCGCCATCATCGAGGAGAAGTAGAACACGGGAGGCAGCCGCCGCTTGGGTCCCATGAAGGCCGTCCCGGAGGCGACGCCGGCGTACACAGCAGGTGTCTTGCCGGATCCTTTTTTTGCGAGGACCTTCGTCGACCCCGCATGGGCTCCACGGAAGAGGGGAATGTTAGGATGAACTCGAGCCGGTGCCAGCCATGGGGAAGTAGTGGCCGGTGATGAACTCGAACCGGTGCCGGCCACCATCATCTTCGGCACCAGCCAATGATATCAGTTGGGCAGTGGGGAAGCGAGCCGTCCTTTGCGCTGAAGCATATACCTCCGGGGCTCCCGGCAGTCCGGTGATCGTGCTGCCGGACATGAGGAACACAAATCGATCGGCGGGCGACCATTTAGGCCAGGTATTATATACCTGTGCTGTCCAGAACTAGCATCGCGTAGTTCATTTGAATATAATGAAATCCTCATGTTTGTATGAAAATCCGGTATTTTATATGAATTTCGTCGTTGTTTATATGAAATATCAGTTTGTCTATGTGTTTGCGTGAATTTCATCCGGTTGGTTGAGTTGCTGTCATAATGTGTGCAGCTACGGTTGGTTGGCGTAATTTGCGGGTCGCCAGTCGGTCTGCGGGTGGCTCGGGCGGTGTTGTGGGACAAAAAAACACAGCTTGTGCGAGCTTGTCTCCAACGTGCGCGCTAGAGGACCCGAGCCATTCCTCGTTCATCGGTGGCAAAGGCATCGGTGGACAAAAGGGTCGCCAATTTTTTGGCTATCCCGGGCAAGATCCAAACAGCCCCTCCCAATAGATTCAAATCCCTCGTTTGCCGTGGCATTTTGCCATGTGTTGTTTTCATGGACTAGCAAGATGCCCGTGCATTGCATGGAACATCAAGATGCATTTTTTACAAACTCCCGCATGCATGCAAGGGATAATTAATGTCCTCCTTTGCTAGTACCACGAGGCAAACACCATTAATATTGCATCGATTAGTGTTAGTGGCCTTGTATATCTGCAAATTCTAATTTTGACAGTGGCCCCTTGTATATGAAAATGGAGGGGGAAAGATGAAAGATAACGTGAGGAGGAGTGGGGCGTGGTGGTGACTGGTGGTCGGACTGGGCGGAGGCATGGGGATGGATGGCGCATTATGTCTAGGTTTGTATCTCTCTCACACACACCCACGTAGGTGGGGGACGTGCACGAAGAGAAGAGGTGCACGCACGACGCACGTACTCCCGTCTCTTTCCCAACCACACCCGCGCGGGTACACGGTGGAGCTCATTTCTGTACAAAAAAGGCAGCCCACGTGGTAATTTGGCACGTGTACTGGTTGTCCACTTGGTGGAGGGAGGATCGTCTACCACGGGTGAACAAACAAATTGCGACTTGATGCGTTATATTAAATTAAAAAAAAGGCAAACCATGTGGTGCCTACCTTAGAGGCAAGGCTCTATACACTGGAGTACTTTTGATGTGTCCCGTCAACTCGTAGAAAGAGGAGAAGCTTGCTTAGTATGCCGTCTCCCCCGCCCACGGACGCGGTGGCTCGCGGGATGAGGTGAAGCTTACTTACTACGCCTTACGCCGCTCCCTGAACCACGCGCGCTGGCTCGCAGCACGAGGAGAAAATTTTACTACTCCCTTCGTTTACTCCTCGTCCCTACTACGTACTTTGGTTAGTACTCCCTCCATTTACTTATACAAGGCCACTATAAAAAATACATTTTGCATCTATACAAGGCCACAAATAGTAATCAAGACAAAAGTTACTACTCCCTTGTTTCCAGTTTATGGCTCAATTTCAAAATCTCTCCAACCAAGGTAGACGGTGAGTGGTCGAATTAATTTCGTATTTTGCACAAGTAATTAGTACGCTTGTTTTTCTCAAGAAGTTATGTTTACCGAGGCATTAATTAGAACGAATGCATGAATGACCACTAAATTTCCATGAACTTGTACATGCATTGGTTAGTTTCCTCTTGACACTGCTTGTGTCGGGTGATCTAACGCACCACGAAATCCAACATGTAATGGTACTACTACTAGTATACTAGAATTGAGACTTATCAAACAGAAAAACGAATGTTTTTTAGATGAGCCCTATAAACCCTAGTGGGCACGTACTCTGTAAAAACAGATTTTTCCAAAACTAAGTCGCTCCCTTTCATGAATTCTGTAGTATACTCCTCCGTCGACACTCCCTTACATGAATTCTGTACTTCCTGTCGCCGACATGTGGGACATATAGCAACCGGGTCGATGTGTCAGGCACCAAATAATAGTGCAGAACAGCAGGGGGGACGCACCCCACTCATACCGGCCCAGTAGCAGTAATGAGCAATGAGACGTCAAATCACAATGCCGCACTTTCCTAGACGGACGAAGCAACCATTATTTCACACTTCGGTTCGCCATCATCTCAAACCACGTACTAGTATTGCTTCTGCCTCAAGAGGGACACGCGCATCACCTTGGTACATCATGACACGTGGGACCGCATGACAAGCCATGCTCCCCCGCCGATCGCTCGGTAAAATCACCTCATTTTACTATACTTCCTCCGTATCGGTTTACTACATGGCATGCATGTCGTTCTAGGTTGAGAATTTAACTGGCTATATATGTGATGAACAGTACTCTAGCCTTTTAAAAAATGTATACTTTTGTACAGTAGTACTATCAATGGATTGCGCCATGGAGCAAAAATTGAAATTAAAAAAAGGTGGTACATATAGAGAGCGCTCGTCGCCAAATTATGCATATAGTACTATTAAAAAGGCTAGTCACAATCATGGTGTCCAGCACAACCCACCCCTCAAATAAAACTAAGAGGGTGCTTGGATATGTTTTAGTCCCATGACTAAAAGTAGTGGGACTAAAACATGCTAGCCTCACCCATGCTTGGATCCAAATACTAAAAAGGCTAAAATCAAGTTAATGAGCATTTATTATCCTCCAACCCCTCCAATCCAGAACTCGCCTGTGTTAAAGGAGAGGAGTTAAATGAGTAGAGACAGGACTAATCCACATTTTAGTAGGGGTACCCCTAACTAAAAAAATTTAGTCTCAAGACTAGTTTTAGCCCCTCTTTAGTCAGGGGTGCTTGAACTTTAGCCTCTTAAAGAGACTATTTTTAGTCAGACTAAAATAAGTTCCTTGGATCCAAGCACCCTCTAAGCATCCTGGAATTCTTTGACAAAACTAAGCACCCTGAAATTCTTTGACAACTAAACTGCTGGCTATATGATGTTGGCCATATATATTGTACGTATATAATGTGAAGAAACGAGTGGTAGTACTATACCAACTAAAAGATGAAATGTAAGAAATACTAGTATGTACGTACTGAAGAGTTAAAGTAACGAGAAGAAACATAACATAGTTCTGCTGGGGGCTCAGCACAACACACCCCTCAAATTAAACTAAGCACACCTGAAATTAAACTTTGCAACTATTCCGGTAGACACTGCATTAGAACCACCATGAGCAACGACACTGCCACCTTACTTGGAGTCCTCGTCCACATCCTCGACTTCGTCCTTGTCCCTCTTCCTCTTGGCCGATACTTCTTTGCTTGAACCACACACTTGGCTGTTTCTCTTCATCCAACCCTTGCAGATATTGAAGCAAAGGTAGCCATCCATTGCAGCATAGTGGATGTGGTCTATATCTAGTACATTACGCTGCCATGCATGACGATGAAACGTGTAATGAGGTTTCTCCAGTTTACCGTACGAAGGATGAACCATGGCTCCTGCCAGGGTCAGCATTGAAGGCTGATGAGAGGACACCTGCCAATTCTTATGGAGGTCGAAGGTGTTGCCTACAATGAGGCCTATCCGACGCAGGACTTCTTTGTCATTACCAAAGTCTACAGTAACGAATTTCACTGTTTTGTCCTTGAGAAAGTTCTTAAAATCCTGGCACTCGACGTCGGCATGGCATATGTGGTATACCAAGCAAACGTTATGTACGCAAACCTGGATCATGGTGGGATTCTTCCTCTCTTCGCCCTTTAGATCCTTCTCTCGTCCCAGGAATGTGGTGTACTCAACATCTAGCCCAGCGACCCACTCATCATCTGAGTTTTCAAACATGCGGCTGAAGCGAGAAAGGCATCCTTTCACCGTCACGGGAGAACGGGTGTAGATGACGTCGAACTCATCGCCGGTGATGGTTCTAACCTTGTACTCACCGCCAATCGTGGAGATTTGGGACGCCATGGATTTGGGAGGATGGTTAGGATTAGTGGAACTGCTGTAATGTGAATGGACGGGACGACTAGGAGCGAACCGCCATAGTATTGAAGGACGTGCGGGGACGAGTAGGAGCGAACTGCCAGCGTGCGAATGGCAGGGTAGTGGCTTTCCATTCTCCCATGATACGGGCTTCCGAGAGCCCTTGGATATGAGATCGAACGGTTGCATGGCGTGATTCTAGACCTATGGGTGAATATCCTATCCTAGAGGGTTATTCTGCAAATTTTCAGCAACTTAGCATGCGACCGTTTGATCCCAGATCCAAGGGCTGCCAGCAGGTCGTATCATGGTCACGCCTACCATGACCGTCGCATCGCTCGCGCGGTCGCGCCCTTGGAGATTTAACACGGTGCGTTAGGCTATCTGATGTTGGCATGTCATACATAGTCATCACTTAGTCACTCATACTACAACAAGGTTGGCTATAAGTGTATTTTTTACTCCTCTCTATCTATTTCTTCGTACTCAAGGAAGAAATGGTGCTAAGCGCGTGTATTTATTGCATTTGCCAAGGAGTGACCTCTTCCAATGAAATGGTGTTGCTAAGTTTGCTTCATTTAATTAGCTATAGACTCAAAATTGTCTTTTCACCTAGGTACACGCGCTTAGCACCATTTCTTCCTTGGGTCACCAACCTAGTATCTCTCTTCTTGATTAACTTCCCACATGAGACTTTATGCCTATGTGGAAAGTTTAAGCACCTGTAGGAGCAAGTAAAAGTAAGTACAATAGTGCGCTTTACATGGAATTTTTTCATATGTGGAGGAAAGAGAGGCAAGGAAAAAGTGGAGAAGTGGGCTCTCATGCAAGAGCCAGCCTCTACTACATGGTGGAGCATTGGGAGAGGCACCTGTATGGAGGTGGTCAGGAATCTGGGACACTCACGCCGGTCATAGCGCCGCAGTTAAAATGATAATGGCAAGTCAAATCACGGGGCCCCACCTGTCCAGCAGTAACTCGCTCTCAAATCACACAGCCCTACATTTGCAGCAGCCTACTCCCTCGTCTTCTCGCGTCTCTGTCGAACCGACTAGGCAGAACTGCCCTGCCACCTACCACGCAGGAAAAGCCCCGCCCTCGACTTTTAAATACATCTACATCCGCTTAAGAATTCAATGATATACTTTTGTGACATAGTAACTCATATTTAGTTAGTCAAATGGATGACCTAGAACTACGTGCAGGCCCTATAAACCGAGACGCCTAAAAATAAAAAAACCGAGATGGAGAGGGTAGTTCAGCACGTATCTTTTTAGATCAATATAGTCAGGATTCACCAAGGAGCAAAACCAAGTGGTAGGCTGCTCCTGTTGTGTTGGCGTAGCAACTCAAGCAGGGTCAGTCTGCACACGAAATGGCGACACACTTAGCAGGACCCCTTTGGCTGACATGTGGCTCATCATTGTCTTGTTCCACGTGCGATGCACGAAATTATAGTTCGGAGCAGCGGTTGGAATTGGAGGCACCCCGGTCGTAGCGCCGTAGTAGTAGAAAATGACCGACGAGGAGTCAAATCACAAAGCCCCGCCTGTCCCGCATTAAGCTGGACGGACGAAGCAACCATCATTTCACTCTAGGGCACAAGAGCATAAAGAAAAGAGAAAACAATGATGCATGTGGCAGCTACCTAGGGTACCCTAGGGTAGGGGTCTCCACTACAGATCCTTTTTTTGAAAGCGCCTCCACTACAAATCGGCTTCTCCCTCGTCCTCTTGAAGAAAACCGATGATGAGTGCGGCGGTAGGGTTTGTAGGAGTACTACAGCGTGCGGGGCCATGTCGTAGTAAACGGGTTCGAGCCGACGCCTTAAATATGTGTGGGCCGCTTGGTTTTACGGGAACGAGGCAGCATTTTGGGTTCGGGGACCAGTGGTGATATAGTACGTACAAAAAATTGTGGATGTAGGTTCGACCGAAAGGCAATGATGCATGGGCCCTACATTTTGATATACCCGGGCCACGTGAAATTTTCTACTCTACTCAAAACTAGTAAGGTACACATGTATTGAACGGATGAGATTTCGAAACCAAATTATGAATAAATACACGCTATAGGATGTAAAGCTTTGAGTCATATATGCATGATGTAGATGTTCGTTTAGTTCTTATAGTTCATCTCATTCAAAATCAATAAGTTTTATAAAAAATGTTAAGATTCATGGGGTTGTGCATTGTACTCCCTCCGTTCCAAAATAGATGACCCAACTTTCCACTAACTTTGTACGAAGTTAGTGCAAAGTTGGGTCATCTATTTTGGAACAGAGGGAGTAAATCATAAAGTGAAAAAACAAACAATGGCAATTCATTTAGAGAAAATAATCAATTATGATACAAAAGATTCTAGAGCAAAGGAGAAGCGCTTGTGTTTTGAGGTTTGTGCATTATGCTTAAGTTCAACCATGGAGTCTTCTAAATTGTACATGTGGCAGATCTAGTGGAATGTTGATGATATCTAATGGCCAGTAGTGCTCGGATTTGCCTATCTCTGCACTGTCGGGTTAGCTTCATCCAGCGACCATCTTTCAAAGGGCACACTATATAGTTCTTGTGCCATAGTTGCATGTTTTGGAAAAAAGCTACTAGTGGGTTGTACTATCTATTTAGGAATAGAAGATGTATACATGGAAGTTGTAGGGAAAGTGATGACATGGAGCATCTCAATTCCTATGAGTAGGGATTGGAAAAGAGATGTCATTTGGTTCACATCATAGGAACTTTTCTATTGAATATAGAGATGACATGTTTCTCAATTCCTATGAGGAGGGATTAGAAAAGAGATGTAATTTGGTTCATATCATAGGAACTTTTCTATTGAATATACGCTACTGTTTATTTTCCTTTGAAATTAAGGGAGTATAGGAATCCATTCATATGAACCAAGTGGCTCTAAAGCTATAGAAATGATATCATGTTTATTTCCTTTGAAATGTGGAGTATATGAATCTATTCCTATGAACCAATTGGCTCTAAAGGAAAAAATCCTATAAAAATACGTGCCCCCCTCTCTCTCACGCACACGCACCCTCACGAGTCACGACTCTCCCGAGTCCTCTCACAGACTCGCACGTTGCACCCACCGTCTATCTGTAGGTAGACGTCACGCACATATGTGCTCTTCACACCCTACCCCCAGAACTTCTAAAAAACAAAAGACGGCGCACACATTTTATTTTAGCTCACACGTCACACACTTGTACTATTACTCTTGCGGCGAACGTTCTTTGGGCATAGTATATTGTACTCTCACGAAGAGAAGTGGTTCACGCACGCAATAGTTCTCTCACACCCACTCGCGGGTACACGTAGGAGCGCATTTTTTTGAAGCTGGTACAACAAAATCACTCCACTATATATAAAAGCAGGAGCCTTAGCACTTGCTTTACTAGGGTTCCTCTCGTTCACTCTCTCATGCTCTCCAGATCTAAGCAAAACATAGGTGGCCACACTCTCTCTCAGCTCACGGCTGGTCACAAATCCGGCCGGACAACCTCGACCGGGGCAGGGGTGTAGGTGCATCGTTCACACTGTCGTCGGCGGCGAGGGAGGAGACCAACGGCTGCCCGCGCGTCCCGATCGGCGGCCGTGCCGTTCTCTCCGAGAGAGCGCCGGCTCGGGAGGGCCTCCGACCCCTTCTTCCTCCCTGTGGTATTGTGGCCAAGATGCGGCCTCTCGACGCCGTCTTTGCGACATGCCGACGACCCTCAGGTATATATTCCTTCAAAACCTGCCTTGCTCTACTGCCCCAGCTCCCTTCGTGTGGATCCTTTTCTACTTCCGTCCGCTGTTCCAAAGCCACCTAGACTTCTACTAAGGCACGTGCTTTGGACGTATGTTCTGTATGATAGATACTCATATACCTTCTTTTTAGATAGAGAAATGGGTACTCGTATCTTGAGTAGATATCATAGTGTGTTTGTTTGCATGATCTAAGGACTATTCTGAAATAAGAAGCAAATCACTTGCACAAATCAAACTGAGTTCCAAGTAAGAATTTGATTACAAGATAAAAGTTGTAGTTTTATTATATGTTGTTTCCTGGGTTCCACTGATGTATAGTTCCAGAGTTGTTTGACGGTTTACATGCATGTTTATGGACTATTTTGTGCAACTAAATAAGTCATTTAGGTCTGACAGACACTCATGTCCTGTATTAGCTTGAGGTATAGCTTATGTATGACTGAAATAAAATATTACACTTTTTCTGTGAATAATAAAAATATTACATTTCTCGATGAAGCAGAATAAAACTTTAGCTAGCATCAGCCATGCAATGTTATGTTATGTGAACCGTGTAAACTTTTCAGTATAGCGGCATCTAAAAATCCATTTTTACAGTAATCTAAAAAAATAAGTTAGTAGTAGAGTGTTTATTTCCCAGGTGACAACGGGGAACCAAAATGTGCTAGCTAGTTGCCAACTTGTCGTACTTTCATGTGAGGAGGTGGAAGCAGTTTCTAGACATTTCTCAACTTCAGTAGGTGCAATCTAGATTCAACGGGGACTTCTTTATTTATTTACTTGGAGAGCAGAGTCGGCCATGTGCACAAGGAGCGGGAGCGAATCCGGCAGCTCTTAGCCGTCAGATCATGTCATCCTTTGTTTGATGGACGGCAGTGATATGCATGAGAGGGGAAATGAACGATGGATTTTGAGCCAATGCTTGTTTGGGCGGGAGAAACGAAGATGGAGTGGTAAATCCAATTTCAAAACTGCCGCATTATAGTAGTAGTAGATTAGAAGTAAAGCTATTTCACACAATCGACTCAAAGCGTTGGTTCAAACAGGGAAGAAAGTGGGAAAGTTGTAGCATGAATCGAGGACTTGGTTCTAAGAGGAAACAGGGGAAAGTAGTAATATCTGTCACTGTTTAAATAGCCGTATATCTTATTTGCGCAAACAGGGATGTCTGTCTCCATATCGTTTCGGATGTCTGTCTCTGTATCGTTTCTATCCGCGCAATCAAAAGCACACACCTCAGTTTTAGTACAACTGCACAAAATGAGATGGCTATCCCTCGGTGCCGTCGTCTAACCTCCTGTCTTCAAGGTATCCCTACATTGGTAGTAACTAAGGTAGAATGACCAACGCAATCTAAAAGAAGCTGATTCGTACGTTTTACTTCCCGATTGCAGTGCAGGGACGAGCGAAAACAACTGCATCCTAGTCCGAATGCACTTTCTACCAGTTCATCCATGGACCAAGGACTAGCTGGCACGGCTGCACGGCAGTTTTTTGGACAGGTGCGCGGACAAGAGGCATTGTGGTATGCTTATTTCTGCAATAGCGGTGCTTAAATTTAGTGGAATGCACAAGCATTTCAGCTGGTCAGTACACTGCATGGTTTAGTTCAGCATTCCAGTTGATACCACAATTATAATTGGTTATTCTGGAATGAGAGAACCTAACCCTGAATGGTGGCAACAAGAAAAAACCAAAGTGAACTCCAGGAAATTTAAGCCTGTCGGGAGGCCCTTTGCTCAGAGAGAAGCCTTGCTTGTTTTTTCCTGATTTGTAAACCTTCTCACAACTTTGTCTTTTGCTGTGAACTAGTATATGTTTGTTATGTTCTATGAATCATTGAGATGTATAAAATTGCTTAACTTATGCTTTTCAAGTTTTTTATGAAGACGAGTTTAATGTGAGTGTTCCACATGAGCGCTGGACTAGCATGTGAACGTTTGGAATTTATTACATTGTGACCTCAATTAACTGCATGAACCACTGTAACAAGATACATAGTTGCTTATATGTCAGACAGCAGATTGTTGATTGTTAGCTGGTCGATAGCCTAGTGTTGAAGCGAGCTGAGCCAATGTGCCGTGTTTTGCACAACTGCTTACAAGTGGGGTAGCACTAACAGTGTTTGCAAGTACTTCTGTATACGTCAGCGCACGGTTCTTGAACGAGTGCTCTATTTCATCAAAACACACACTGCTCGTATGATAAACCGTGACAACTTATGTCTTACCATGTCATATTCATGAAAAAACTAGTGAGGACGCATCTATTTCGGCAACAATTACGATGGTTCTCACATGATTCACGGGCACACAAAAGTAGCAGCAGTTCCCATAGACGGATTCAAACAGAGTACTAGCCCCAGAGGGGTCGATAACAGGCAAGGTTCAGATAATTAGACACAATCCAAACTACTATTAACCACTAGCTGGGGCAACTATTTCATGCCTCGATCTAATTTGGCATGGACACAAGACGAACCTTGCCATGAACATCATCGAGGACGTCCCGCAGCATCTCAATCCTGTGAACCTTCATGAAGACAACCTTGTAGCCTTGCCACTGATAAACTTGTTTGTGGAGGCATGCCACATCATCTTCCTGCATAAGCTTGACAAGAATAGTATTCATCACAAACGAAGGAGTAGCTTTGAACTTCTTGTGCTTCAGTACACCCTGGACAACACGCCTGACAACAGTGAGGCTCGAATACAACTCTTCATTGGTACAACCGCAAATGGCTTCAAGGATCCAACAACCTAAGAACTCTGTTTTCCCAGTGCGTATATTCAGGTCATCCGCCTGATAGCGAGTGACATGTACAACCACACAATCCTTGTATGCATCTGGGCTCTAATTGAAATAGAAAAAAAATTCTGAATTACTTTTTAGTATAAGAAACACAAGCTATTTAAACCACTACGTATACCATGGCATCGAAGCTAATAAAATTTTGCATTATTAATCACCACATACTTCCTTTTCTAAAAAATATCACCACATACTTAGATGAAAAACCACAATCGAGATCGGCAAAGAAGGAAATCACCTTGGGAAGCTCAGCCGGGGGGGGGGGGGGACACATCCTCGAAGGGGGAAAACTGCTCCTGAAGTGCCACGGGGGCTGTAACCTCAAACAGGGCGTTGACCATCTTAGTATCTGGGGTCGCCTCGGTGGTTGCCTCCATCTTCTTGGAGCTCTTTGTCTCGTGGGGATCAGCCTCCCGCGTCTGCTCCAATATCAGCAGATCTTTGCCTGGTTCTCCTTGGTCCATCATGAAACTGACGAATACTAGGAGACCACTGAAAGGAAAACACAATCGCAATGACAATGAAACAAAAAAGAGAGTGAGGATCGGTTACTGCTTTGCAAAATTTATGTTTTTTTTCCTCTGAACAAAAATATACCAACATCATGGATCCGCTTACCTTCCCTTCGTTCAGAGAGAAGAATAGTGGAAGATGCAAGTGTTGCCTTTCTTGAAGATGGTGAGGGAGAAGGAGATTCAGCGAAGAGTGAAATGATGGTTGCTTCGTCCGTCAAACTTAGACTGCGGCGAGGTGGGGTTTTGTGATACGACGGCTTGTTACTACCGCGCTACGACCGGGGTGACTCCCCGCCTGCATACTGCCTTCTAATTTGGTGGATGGCATTTGGGCCCGCGCGCTGCATGACCCGCATGTCGGTGAACAAAAGTATAACGACATTCAGTAGAGGGAGACGTTTCAATGACCTAGGAGGATCCAGAAGCGGTAGAGTGTCTCCACTATACTAGTAGTAATTGTTTTTCTGGGTAGCTGTAGAGTGTCTCCACTGTACTAGTAGTAATTGTTTCTCGGGTCCCAAGAAAAAACAGCCCATCCACACTAGTAAATAGTAAAATCAATTCAAAAACCTGGGTGCTCTTCTTCCTCCTCGCTCCCACCCACCTCACGTCAGCTCGCTCCACTCGTACCCCCAAATTCCTCACCTCACTCCTACAGAAAACCCCAGCTCCCCTTCTTCCTCACTCCTACAAAAACCCCCAGCTCCCCTTCTTCTTCGCTCGCACTACAACTAGGCTCATCATTCGTTACTCTGCTCAAATCTATGAGCGCGACGCGACGCCCTCGAGGAAAATGGAGTCGTCAAGAAGACGAGGCTCCCGCCAGCGGCGACGCCTGTTGTAGATCCCGCACCTGGCATCACGGGGAGAAGCGGCGACCCCGCCCCCACCGGATCCCAGGAACCCGTAGAATCTCGGGTGGGCCGCATCAGCGATCTCCCGGATGCCATCCTTGGGGAGATCATCTCGCTTCTCCCCACCAAGGATTGCTGCCGCACCCAAGTCCTCTCAATTCGGTGGCGCCCTCTATGGCGCGTCGTTCCCCTTAATCTCGACTGCCGTCAGCTATCTCTCTTCAATGATTTTTAAATCCCCAGAGCCATCATCTCCTCCCACCAGGGCTCCGTTCAAAGCCTCTGCATCCCTTCATGCTACCTGAGCAAGCATACCATGCCCTGCACGGTGGACGCCTGGATGGAATCCCCTGAATTCACAGAACTACATCTGCTTGAGTTCTACTATTCCCCTGGAAATCACATACCACATACCGAACGCCATGAACTTGTGCCCTCAGCACCGATGTCCATCTCGGGGTTTTCGTCCTCTCTCCACACCGCCACCTTTGAGCAGTGCTACCTACCAGACAATCTGGTACTAAACCTTCGACTCCCATTTCTCAAGAAACTTTCACTTGTGCGGGTTCGTATATAGGAGGCCTCATTGCACAGCATCATCCACTCCAGTTGCCCTGCGCTGCAGTGCTTGGTGCTTGTTTTCACAGTTAGAATCGGTTCTCTCCAAATAAAGTCGCCTAACCTTGTAAGAATTGGAATTGCTTTTGACGGAAGGGAGCTCATCATCCAAGATGCCCCTTCACTTCAAAGGTTGATCCTTGATTCGAGTTATTCACCGTTGCAAATAACCGTCCTCTCTGCGCCTAAACTGGAGACCTTGCGTGTAATACATGATCTCTGTGCTCATTTCAATATGGTGTTTGGCTCCACAGTTCTTCAGGTACTTTATATTATCATCTACACTTGTAACCATAAGCTGCATTTTAAACTTCTGCGCATAATTTATATATCATCTTGGAGTACACATTTTGTACTAATATTATGTTCTATGCTCAATGAAGAGTTTCTCCATGGATGGCCTATCAATGGTGCTGGATTCTGTCAAGATCTTATGTATCCAAATGAATAGTTTTGATCTGAACAAGATTATTAGCTTGCTGCAATGCTTTCCATGTCTAGAGAAGTTGTATATAAAGGTGATAATTTCACGCACATTGGAAGCCCGCATATAGTGTACTAGAATTAACCGTTCAGCTGTTGCTCTTTCGACACTCTTCTTTTAGACCTTAATTGTTTTCAATCTTCATGTCTATTTAGGGAACAGGACGGGGTAAGAAAGTTATAACCAATCGGTGGATTTGTAAGCATCGGGATTTTCTCACTTCTCATGAGATTCGATTGAAGACAATAACGCTAGAACGATATGTAGCCAACCGTGCAAACACAAGATTTGTCACATTCTTCCTGCTGAATGCGAGGTTACTATTGTCCATCAGGCTTAAGTTTATCAGCAGCATGGTTTTGATGGATGGGTATGTCGAAGAGCAAAAAAAGGAGTTCCAGGTGGGCAAAGAGCTTCTGAACGTGTCGGGCTTCTATTTACAACATATTTTGGTCATAATCCAGTAAATTTTACGACCCGGGATGTTCATTCTATGGACCTGACCGATCCATTTGACTGTGACTGCCGAAAACAGTGCTGGAGTTAGATGTTGTTGCCCTTTTCAATCTGGTTTTTTTGTAAACCTGATGAACAATTAACCCTCGTGCTTTTGTACAGTTTGTAAGCTAGAGTTATATGTTCCTTCCCTTTTCAACTCGGCTGTGACTATCATATTTTCTTTTAAACCAGGCAAATGGCTTGCCATTCGTTTAATTTAGAGAGAAATATTGTAACAAATCCAAACCAAGGGAAATAACATCACTCTCGCAGGCTGCTTGAGCTCACTGTGCATTATAGAAGCCAAGTGATTAGCCCCCACCAGCACCCACAAACTTATTTCGAACTAGCACATCAAATGGGTTGTAAATTTTCATAGGAAAGGTTGCATGACCATGACAGATTTGGACTCTAACATTTGGGACCCGCGAGGAAATAGCCTATCCAAGGTGGTGTCGACTTACTAGCCAATCAACAAATGATTCTGCCTACCAGCCATTGGATTGACATCCAACATCTGTCGTGTATCTTCTATCTCTTGTCTTCTTCTTCCTCCAATCGCCCAAACCAAACCACCCCGTCGGCTCCGCCTGCTCCCGCCTCCCATGGCTGGCTGCGCCTCCGCTGCCCTACCGTACGTACCCTCCAACATTGGCCAGTCCCTCCCTCTATTCCCCCACACGTCCTGTTATTCTCCGGCCACGTCAGTCCCAACACGCACCCGCGCCCAAACCAGTCAACCCTCGTACTGCCCTCCGCCTGCGACTGGACCGACGCATCTTCAACGGCTCCTGTCCATTCCGTCCGAGGCCTCGCCGTCGTCCTCCGCCTTGCGGCCTTGGTTTGCTCGTCGTGCGCGGTGCGCTGCCCTCTTGCGTTGTCAACATCGTCAACAACCGAGAGGAACAAGGAGATGATTGTACGTGGAGAGGATGACAGTAGGGACCCACCAGCGTCATGGCAGTACGCAAGCAAGTGCCTCTATAGTACAAGCCCAAAAATATGGTTCCTCCTAATGGTTGGACATCTGGGGCTCACGCCATTGTCAACGTAGTCAATAAACGAGAGAATTACACTACGAGCGGCTGACACTAGGGACCCAGCAAGTCGCACAATTTTTTAGGAATAAGCAGTTGTTATTTATACTAGTTTTAGCGACGGATCGGGGTAACAACGGGGCTGTGGCCCGTCTAGCCAGGGTTTTATTTATGTTTACCACATCATGAGCCCAGTTGTGTTTTTTTCTTGCTGAAAATGGCTAGCCCAGTTCTAGTTTTTTTAAGAAATACCCAAACAAGTCCTACTTGCTTTATCAGCCCTGCTGGGCTGCAAATCTTTCAAGACAAGAGGAGTTTCATTCGGTTTGCTCAAAAATGGGATGTACATTTTTAAAACACATCAAACCTGGAATTAGTTTCAATTTTTTTCATTAAAAGATCTTAAATTCCATTGATTTTTATGGGTGGACAATTATTGGGATTTTATATTTATATAAATTATTTTTCAAAATAGTTTGAATGTGAATCGATATTTCTGGATTACAAACAGTTGAGCGCACCAAAATATGCAAAATTTCGTATACTTTTTAACCGTGGCCACAATATGGGGTGTGATGCTAACAAAAAGAAGATGGGCTCCAAAAAAAATCCTTAAGAATTAGCAAATGGGCTGTACATTATTATAAATAACGACGGATGGGTTGTATGTTGTTTTCCACAGATTTGAGGCTGACTTGTGCGCCTACTACAGGTTGACGCGTATGCTTTCATAAAAAAAAGGTTGACGCACACGCAACGCCCTGTCAACTTAGTCAACACACGAGAGCAGTGACTCTTGGATGTCCATCCAACGGCTGCCGTGCTTCTTCAATCTCTGTTCTTCATGCTCAAGCTGCTCAAACAAGGGCCGGCAGGACTGTCTGCTCCCTCCTCCCGCGGCCGGCTATGCTGCCGCGCAGGCCTCACGGCCCCACCGTACTCGCATCGCTGGCCTAGCCGTTCCTCTACTTACCCACACATGCTGTTATTCTTCGGCGACGGCAGATGAACCAGTAAACCCTCGTACTCCTCCGCGTGGGAAACAACTGCCGAGTATTCCCTGGCTCCGTGTTGTTCCCTTCCTAGGCCTCGCTGTCGTCCACCGCCCTGGTGCTCTCGGCGCGGCCTGGTCAACGTGGGCAATGAACGACATCCATCGGAAGTGGACTATACGTGGAGAGGCTGACAATTGGGTCCACGGCCGCACGCAAGGAAATGCCTCCTTATTACACGCAAAATAATGATTTCTCCACCTGACAGCTAGGACCCAAAGGAAGGGCCTCTATTTTTCGTGAAAAAAACGTTCCCCCCGCTGACAGGTTGGACCCACCAGCTATATCTTCACACGCAAGGAAGTGCCTCCTTATTACGCCCAAAAAAATGAATACCCCCTGCTAGCTGGGACACACCATATTGTTGGGCTAACTTCTGGGCCTACAAAGTTGACAGGGACGGAGAGCTTTGTCAACTTAGTCAATACTCCAGTGACCGTATGATGTCCATCCAATGGCCATAGTGCTTCTTCAACCTCTGGTCTTCTTGCTCCAGCCGCCCAAAGCAGCGCCGGTCTTGCCGCCTGCTCCTGCCTCCCATGGCCGACTGTGCTACCGCGGAGGCCTCACCGCCCCCATACTACTCCCACCACTGGCCAGGCCATCCCTCCACTCACCCACACCCCCTGTTATTCTGCGGCGATGGCAGCCTCACACCGCAGCTGAACCAGTGAACGCTCATACTCCTCTCCGCGTGGGCATCCACTGCTGCGTCTTGCGCGACTCCGCGTCGTCCCCTTCCTAGGCCTCGCCGTCGTCCACCGCCGTGGTGCTCTCGGCGCGGCGTGGTCAATGTGGTCAACGACCGACTTCCATCGAAAGAGTATTGTACGTGGAGAGGCTGACAGTTGGGTCCACGGCAGCCGTAAGGAAGTGCCTCCTTATTACGCGGAAAATAATTATTCCTCCACCTGACAGCGGGGACCCACCGGACGGGCCACCAGTATTTTGCGAAAAAATCGTTTCCCCCTGATTGCTGGGACCCACCAGACAGGCCACCAGTATTTTGCAAAAAAAATTGTTTCCCCCTGACTGCTGGGACCCACCGGACGGGCCACCGTATTTCACGCACAAAACGTCCCCCCCCCCCCCCCCCCCGCTGTTAGCTCGGACCCACCGGAGGTGCCTCCTTATTATACACAAAAAAATGAATACTCCCCCGGCTAGCTAGGACCCACCTTGCTGCGAGGCTGACTTGTGGGCCTACTAAGTTGACGGGGACGAAGGGCTTTATCAACTTAGTCAATATGGACGATTCTAGCTCCAGTGACCGTACGATGTCCATCCAACGGCCGTAGTGCTTTTTCAACCTCTGGTCTTCTTGCTCCAGCCGCCCAAAGTAGCGCCGGTCGTGCCGCATGCTCCTGCCTCCCGTGGCCGGCTGTGCTGCCGCAGAGGCCTCACCGCCCCCTACTATTCCCACCACTCGCCAGGCCCTGCGGCGACAGCAGCCTCACACCGCAGCCGAACCAGTGAACCCTCGTAGTCCTCTCCGCGCGGGCTTCCACTGCCGCGTCGTCCCCTTTCTAGGCCTCGTCGTCGTCCACCACCGTGGTGCTCTCCGCGCGGCGTGGTCAACGTGGTCAAGGAACGAGTTCCATTAGAAGAGTACTGTATGTGGAGAGGCTGACAGCTGGGTCCACGGCCACAGCCCAGATTTTTTGTGATTTGCCAAGTAAGTCGCTTTGTCAGGCCTGTTGGGCTGCAAATCTTTCAAGACGAGGAGAGCTTTCATTTGGCTGGCCGAGAAAATGGCCCATTAGTAATGAGAAATGGGTTGTACATTTTTAAAACACATCGAACCGGCAATTAGTTTCAAATATCTTTTTTTTCATTTCAAAATTTTAAATTACAATAATTTTTATGCGTGGAGAATTTGGATTTTATATTGATATACATTTATTTTTAAAATCAGTTTGAATGTGAGTTGAAATTTCAGGATTAAAAACAGTTCGGGCCGCACCGAAATATGCAAAATTTCGTATAATTTTTTAACCAATGCCACAATATGGGCTGTAATGCTAACAAAAAGAATACGGGCTCCAAAAAAACCTTAAGAATTAGCAAATGGGCTGTAAATTATTAGAAATAATGGCAGATGGGTTGTATGCTGTTTTCCACAGATTTGAGGCTTTCCTAAAAAAATGTTGACGCACAAGCACTGACTGTTGGATGTCCATCCAACGGCTGTCATGCTTCTTCAATCTCTGCTCTTCCTGCTCCAGCCGCTCAAACAAGCGCCGACGGGACTACCTGCTCCCTCCTCCTCACGGCCGGCTGTGCTGCCGCGCAGGCCTCACCGCCCGACCGTACTCCCATCGCTGGCCTAGCCATCCCTCTACTCACCCACACCTGTTGTTATTCTCCGGCGACGGCAGACAAACCAGTAAACCCTCGTACAGCTGTACTCCCCTCCGCGTGGGAAACAACTCTCGAGTCTTCCCTACCTCCGTGTCGTCCCCTTCCTAGGCATCGCCGTCGTCCACCGCGCTAGTGCTCTCAGCGCGGCCTGGTCAACATGGTCAACGACTGACATGCATCTGAAGTGGACTTTACGTGGAGAGGCCGACAGCTGGGTCCACGGCCGCACGCAAGGAAATGCCTCCTTATTACGCGCAAAATAATGATTCCTCCACCTGACATCAGGGACCCACCGAAAGGGCCTCTCTATTTCATGAAAAAAATGTTACCGCCGCTGACAGCTCGGATCCACCAGCTATATCTTCGCACGCAAGGAAGTGCCTCCTTATTACGCACAAAAAATGAATACTCCCCCTGTTAGCTGGGACCCAGTATAGTGGCAGGCTTTGAGGCTAAATGCTCATGCACCAGTTCTTTGGGAAAATAGGTAGTCCAGTATTTCTTTTTGAAGAATACCCAAGCTAGGCCTATTTGTTTTCTCCAAATTACTGGGCTGCAAATCTTTCAAGACGAGGAGGGATGCATTCTGGTCTGGCTTAAGAGTATGGTCAATGTCTGTTAAAAGTAATATCAAAAGGGGTTGAAAATTCCAAAAAAAATATAGCAAATGGGATATAAGTTTCTTTTTTTGTTTTTGTTCTTCATCGATATCTTATACATATTTCATTGGATTTAACATGACATAGTGCTAATTTATTTTTAAATTTGTTTTAGTATGGCTAATAATTTTTGGATTAAGAATATTTCATTCGCCAGCAAAAATTTGCGAATTTTCAAAATTTCCCACATATTTAGTTAATTTTTTGACCCTGGTACTGACCAGAAAATGACCAGCAATTCTAAAAATGGAAAACGGGCTGCAATAAATTCCATATGAATTAGAAAATGACTAAAAATATAAAAATAATAGCAAATGGATTGTACACGCCACAGATTTCGAGGCTGACTTGTTTACGCAAGGCTTTGTTAGTGAACACATGATTCTAGCAGCAGTGACTGTTGGATGTCCATCCAACGGCCGACGTGCTTCTTCAATCTCTAATCTTCCTGCTCCAGCCGCCTAAACTAGCGCCGGTGGGACTGCCTCCTCCCTCCTCTTGTGGCCCGCTGTGATGCCGCGCAGGCTTCCCCGGCCCACCCTACTCCCTCCGCTGGCCTGGCCGCACGCAATCAACTATCTCCTTATTACGCGAAAAAATGATTCCTCCCACTGACATCTGGGGTGCACCGGTTTAGAGGCTGACCTGTGGGCCTACTAAGTTGACGCGTACGCAGGGCTTGTCAACTTAGTCAACAAATGATTCTAGCAGCAGTAACCGTTAGATTTGAATCGAACGGTCCTGCTACTTCTTCAATCGCTGCTCTTCTTGCACCAGCCGCCCAAACTAGCGCCGGGGGACCACCTGCTCCTGCCTCCAGTGGTCGGCTGTGCTGTCGTTGAGGCCTCATCGCCCCCTACTACTCCCACCGCTAGCCAGGCCCTGCGGCGATGGTAGCCTCACACCGCGGTCGAACCAGTGAACCCTCGTACTCCTCTTCGTGTGGGCATCCACTGCTGCGTCTTCCATGGCTCCATGTTGTCCCCTTCCTAGGCCTTGCCGTCGTCCACCGCCTTGGTGCTCTCGGCGCGGCGTGGTCAACATGGTCAACGACATTCCATCGGAAGAGTACTGTACATCGAGAGGCTTACAGCTGGGTCCACGATCATGGCCCATTTTTTTGTGATTTGCCAAGTAAGTCATTTTGTCAGGCCTATTGGCTGCAAATCTTTCAAGACGAGGAGAGCTTTCATTCGGCTAGCCGAGAAAATGGCCCATCAGTAATGAGAAATGGGCTGTACATTTTTAAAACACATCAAATCGGCAACTAGTTTCAAATATCTTTTTTTCATTTCGAGATTTTAAATTACATTAATTTGTATGCGTGGAGAATTTGTTGGATTTTATATTGATATACATTTATTCTTAAAATCAGTTTGAATGTGAGTTGAAATTTCGGGATAAAAAACAGTTCGGACCGCACCGAAATATGCAAAATTTAGTATATTTTTTTAACCGTGGCCACAATATGGCTGTAATGCTAACAAAAAGAATATGGGCTCCAAAAAAACCTTAATAATTAGCAAATGGGCTGTAAATTATTAGAAATAATGGCAGATGGGTTGTATGCTGTTTTCCATAGATTTGAGGTTTTCCTAAAAAAAGGTTGACGCACAAGCAGTGACTGTTGGATGGCCATCCAACGGCTGTCGTGTTTCTTCAATCTCTGATCTTCCTGCTCCAGCCGCTCAAACATGCACCGACGAGACTGCCTGCTCCCTCCTCCCCGTGGTTGGCTCTGCTGCCGCGCAGGCCTCACCGCCCCACCATACTCCCATCGCTGCCTAGCCATCCCTCTACTCACCCACACCTGTTGTTATTCTCCGGTGGTGGCAGACGAACCAGTAAACCCTCGTATAGTCGTACTCCCCTCCGCATGGGAAACAACTGCCGAGTCTTCCCTGCCTCCATGTCGTTCCCTTCCTACGCCTCGCCGTCGTCCACCGCCCTGGTGCTCTCGGCGCGGCCTGGTCAACATGGTCAATGATCCACATGCATCTGAAGTGGATTGTATGTGGAGAGGCCGACAGCTGGGTCCACGGCCGTACGCAAGGAAATGCCTCCTTATTACACGCAAAATAATGATTCCTCCACCTGACATCAGGGACCCACCGAAAGGGCCTCTGTATTTCGTGAAAAAAACGTTACTGCCGCTGACAACTCGGACCCACCAGCTATATCTTCGCATGCAAGGAAGTGCCTCCTTATTACGCACAAAAAAATGAATACTCCCCCTCTTAGCTGGGACCCAGTATAGTGGTAGGCTGACTTGTGGGCCTACTAAGTTGACGGGGACGGAGGGCTTTGTCAACTTAGTCAATATGCACGATTCTAGCACCAGTGACCGTACGATGTCCATCCAATTGTCGTAGTGCTTCTTCAACCTTTGGTCTTCTTGCTCCAGCCGCCCAAACCAGCGTCGGTCGTGCCTCGTGCTCCTGCCTCCCGTGGCCGGCTGCAATGCGGCGGAGGCCTCACCGCCCCCTACTACTCCCACCGCTGGCCAGGCCATCCCTCTACTAACCCACACCCCTGTTATTCTACGGCGACGGCAGCCTCACACTGCAGGAACCAGTGAACCCTCATACTTCTCTGCGTGTGGGCATCCATTGCCGCGTCTTCCCCGGCTCCGCGTCTTCCCCGGCTCCGCGTCTTCCCCGGCTCCGCGTCGTCCCCTTCCTAGGACTCGCCGTTGTCCACTGCCGTGGTGCTCTCGGCGCGGCGTGGTCAACATGGTCAAGGAACGGCTTCCATCGGACGTGGACTGTACGTGGAGAGGTTGACAACTGGGTCCATGGCCGCAGCAAGGAAGTGCCTCCTTATTACATGCAAAATAATTATTCCTCCACCTGACAGCGGGACCCACCGGACGGGCCACCGTATTTCGTGAAAAAAATGTTTCCCCCTGACTGCTGGGACCCACCAGCTACATCTTCGCACGAAAGGAAGTGTGTCGGGGCAAAAAAACGATTCGCCCCCTGACTGCTGGGACCCACCAGCTACATCTTCGCAGGCAAGGAAGTGCGTGACAGTCGGGACCCACCTGGTCAAAGCGTACGTAGCGTTGTCATTCTGGTCGCGAATGTGTACGTACATACTTGTCGATGTAGAGGCGCACACGTGTCGTAGTAGAGGCGCGCACGTGTCGTAGTAGAGGCGCGCACGTAGCATTTACACGTACGTAAAGCAGCCAGGGTGCAAGAAAGAAAATACGGCCATGTATGTGTACATACGGGCGGGGTCTCGAACACCTACTCGTGCATACGTACGGCCAGGGCTCGTGTACATGGCTGGGTTGGAACGGAGAAACAGCGTCGTCGTCGTGTTCATGGGGAGGCAACGGAATGCGTCGTGTTCATGGGGAGGCAACGGAATGCGTCGTGTTAATGGGGAGGCAACGGAATGTGTGGGAGCCAACCGGCTGGGTCGGAACAGAATGTGTGGTCGTGTTCATCGGGAGGGCTTGGACGGAACAGGCGATGGAAACGAGGCCTGGCGTATCGCAAAACGGAGGAAACGGCCTTGTGTTCGACTGGCCAATTTCGAAACGGGATCTTGTTCATTGGGAGTGGTCTAGCGTACCGCAAAACGGAGGAAACGGACCTCCTACGGTCGAAATGGGGGTCCTGTTGATTTGGAGGGGTGTGGCGTACCGCAAAACGGACGAAACGGACTTGTGTTGCAGCGCTACGGTCAAAACGGGGGTCCTGTTCATCGGGAGGGGGTGTGGCGTACCGCAAAATAGGACTCCACGGGATACTGTTCATCTCCACTGTCGACCCCCTCCAGCCTCCACGAGCTACTGTTCATCCACCGTCGACCTCCTCCAGCCTCCACCTGTGACTGTTCATCCACGGGCTCCTATTCATCCAGCCTCCACCGCATGCTACTCCACCGGCTACTGTTCATCCAGCCCTCTCCACGGGCTCCTGTTCAACCACCCCTCCACGGGCTACTGTTCATCCTACCCTCCACCGTCTACTGTTCATCCTGCCCTCCACGGGGTGGTCCTGTTCGTCCAGCCCTCCACGGGGTCCTGTTCATCCATCCCTCCAAGGGGTCCTGTTCATCCAGCCCTCCACTGGGTCCTGTTCATCCAGCCCCAACCGGCTCGATCGATCAGGGTCCTGTTCATCCACCCCCACCGGGAACTGTTCATCCAAACCCCCCTCCCCCCCCCCCCCCCCGCAACGCTCACTGTTCATCTAGAGGCAGCATCGATCGGCTTCAGTTAGCAGTAGTAGCGAAGTAATCGCTTGATCGGGTTCAGTTAACAGCCATCGATCGATCGCTCGGGTTCAGTAACGCGTAGCCTGTAGTGCAATCGCTCGGGTTCAGTTAGAGCCCAACGCCTCGCTCGGGTTCAGTTAGAGCCAACGCCTCGCACACACGCGCGTACATGTACGAGAGAAACGCGCATCGCTCGGCCCCCAACCTCCCACCGTAACCGGGAACTCCCCGAAATTTTCCTCGCCCTCGCTTCTACCACGGTTTTTTTCCGTCATGGACGGCCCAAAGAATGTCATGCAGCTGCGTCTCCAGCCCGCCCAGGATGAAAAGCCCATTTTCTTTCATGATTTTTTGTCATAGAAGTAGGAGCTCACCACATATATGATGATACCGGGTTTTGTCACAATTATCGTCATAGAAGTGTCATATGTATGACAAAATTTTTTTCGTTCGGCCCAAAATGTCAATGATGTGTCTTTTCTTGTAGTGCTTCTACCTCAGATCCGAAGGCAAGATCTTTGTTGCCAATAATGGATCCTTTCTAGAGAAATAGTTTCTCTCAAAAGTAGTAAGTGGGAGGAAAGTAGAACTTGATGAAGTATTGCCTCTTGAACCGGAGAGTGGCGCAGCTCAAGAAAATGTTTCTGAGGTGCCTGCACCAACTAGAGAGGAAGTTGATGATGATGATCATGAAACTTCAGATCAAGTTGCTACTGAACTTCATAGGTCCACAAGGACACGTTCCGCACTAGAGTGGTACGGCAACCCTGTCTTGGAAATCATGTTGTTAGACAATGGTGAACCTTCGAACTATGAAGAAGCAATGGCGGGCCCAGATTTCGACAAATGGCTGGAGGCCATGAAATCCGAGATAGGATCCATGTATGAAAATGAAGTATGGACTTTGACTGACTTGCCTGATGATCGGCGAGCCATAGAAAATAAATGGATCTTTAAGAAGAAGACAGACGCAGATGGTAATGTGACCATCTATAAGGCTCGGCTTGTCGCTAAGGGTTATCGACAAGTTCAAGGGGTTGACAACGATGAGACTTTCTCACCCGTAGCGAAGCTGAAGTCCGTCCGAATTATGTTAGCAATTGCCGCATTCTATGATTATGAGATATGGCAAATGGACGTCAAAACGGCATTCCTTAATGGTTTCCTTAAGGAAGAATTGGATATGATGTAGCCGAAAGGTTTTGTCGATCCTAAGAATGCTGACAAGGTGTGCAAGCTCCAACGCTCAATCTATGGGCTGGTGCAAGCATCTCGGAGTTGGAACATTCGATTTGATGAGATGATCAAAGCGTTTGGGTTTATGCAGACTTATGGAGAAGCCTATGTTTACAAGAAAGTGACTGGGAACTCTGTAGCATTTCTCATATTATATGTGGATGACATACTATTGATGGGTAATGATATAGAATTCTTGGAAAGCATAAAGGCCTACTTGAACTAGTGTTTTTCAATGATGGACCTTGGAGAAGCTGCTTATATATTAGGCATCAAGATCTATAGAGATAGATCGAGACGCCTCATTGGTCTTTCACAAAGTACGTACCTTGACAAGATATTGAAGAAGTTCAATATGGACCAGTCCAAGAAGGGGTTCTTGCCTTAAGTCTCGGCCATAGGGTCTATCATGTATGCCATGCTGTGTACCAGACCTGATGTAAACCTTGCCGTAAGTTCGGTAGGAAGGTACCTAAGTAATCCCGGCATGGAACATTGGACAGCGGTCAAGAATATCATGAAGTACCTGAAGAGGACTAAGGATATGTTTCTCGTTTATGGAGGTGACGAAGAGCTCGTCGTAAAGCGTTACGTCGATGCTAGCTTCGACACAGATCTGGATGACTCTAAGTCACAAACCGGATACGTGTATATTTTGAATGGTGGGGCAGTCAGCTGGTGTAGTTGCAAGAAAAGCGTCGTGGCGGGATCTACATGTGAAGCGGAGTACATGGCAGCCTCGGAGGCAGCACAAGAAGCAATCTGGATAAAGGAGTTCATTACCGACCTAGGAGTTATTCCCAATGCGTCGGGCCCGATGACTCTCTTCTGTGACAACACTGGAGCTATTTCCCTTGCCAAGGAGCCCAGGTTTCATAGGAAGACCAGGCATATCAAGCGTCGCTTCAACTCCATTCGTGAAAATGTTCAAAATGGAGACATAGATATTTGTAAAGTGCATACGGACCTGAATGTCGCAGATCCGTTGACTAAACCTCTTCCTCGAGAAAAACATGATCAACACCAGAACTCTATGGGTGTTTGATTCATCACAATGTATCTAGATTATTGACTCTAGTGCAAGTGGGAGACTGTTGGAAATATGCCCTAGAGGCAATAATAAAATGGTTATTATTATATTTCCTTGTTCATGATAATTGTCTATTGTTCATGCTATAATTGTGTTATTCGGAAATCGTAATACATGTGTGAATACATAGACCACAACATGGCCCTAGTGAGCCTCTAGTTGACTAGCTCGTTGATCAATAGATGGTTATGGTTTCCTGACGATGGACATTGGATGTCATTGATAACGGGATCACATCATTAGGAGAATGATGTGATGGACAAGACCCAATCCTAAGCATAGCGCAAGATCGTGTAGTTCGTCTGCTAAAGCTTTTCTAATGTCAAGTATCTTTTCCTTAGACCATGAGATTGTGCAACTCCCGGATACTGTAGGAACACTTTGGGTGTGCCAAACGTCACAACGTAACTGGGTGACTATAAAGGTGCACTACGGGTATCTCCAAAAGTGTCTGTTGGGTTGGCACGAATCGAGACTAGGATTTGTCACTCCGTATGACAGAGAGGTATCTCTGGGCCCACTCAGTAAGACATCATCGTAATGAGCTCAATGTGACTAAGGGTTGGTCACGGGATGACGTGTTAGAGAACGAGTAAAGTGACTTGCCGGTAACGAGATTGAACAAGGTATTGGGATACCGACGATCGAATCTCGGGCAAGTAACGTACCGATTGACAAAGGGAATTGTATACGGGATTGCTTGAATCCTCGACATCGTGGTTCATCCGATGAGATCGTCATGGAACATCTGGAAGCCAACATGGGTATCCAGATCCCACTATTGGTTATTGGCCGGAGAGTTGTCTCGGTCATGTCTGCATGGTTCCCGAACCCGTAGGGTCTACACACTTAAGGTTCGATGACGCTAGGGTTATTAGGAAGACTTGTGTGTGATTACCGAATGTTGTTCGGAGTCCCGAATGAGATCCCGGACGTCACGAGGAGTTCCGGAATGGTCCGGAGGTGATGATTTATATATAGGAAGTTGTCATACGGTCACCGGAAAGGTTCGGGGGCATATCGGTATTGTACCGGGGCCACCGGAGGGGTTCCGGGGGTCCACCAGGAGGGGCTACCTCTCTCGGAGGGCCTCATGGGCCATAGAGGAAAGGGAACCAGCCCCAAGTGGGCTGGGCACATCCCCCCTTGGGCCCATGCGCCTAGGGTTGGTGGGAAACCCTAGAGGGCCCCCCCCCCTTGCTTGGGGGGCAAGCCACCCCCTTGGCTGCCCCCCCTCTAGATCTCATCTAGAGGGGGCCGGCCCCCTTCCTCCTTCCCATATAAATAGAGGGGCAAGGGGAGGGCTGCATACCACATTAAAGGCGCAGCCCCTCCCCTCTCCAACACCTCTCCTCCTCCGTTAAGAGCTTGGCGAAGCCCTGCCGGAGTACTGCTGCTCCACCACCACGACGTCGTCGTGCTGCTGTTGGAGCTCTCTTCCTCAACCTCTCCCTCCTCCTTGCTGGATCAAGGCACGGGAGACGTCTCCGCTCCATACGTGTGTTGAACACGGAGGTGCCGTCTGTTCGGCGCTAGGATCATCGGTGATTTGGATCACGTCGAGTACGACTCCATCAACCCCGTTCTCTTGAACGCTTCTGCTCGCGATCTACAAGGGTATGTAGATGCACTCCTCTCCCTCTCGTTGCTAGATGACTCCATAGATTGATCTTGGTGATGCGTAGAAAATTTTAAATTTCTGCTACGATCCCCTACAACTTCGGTTGTAACGCACATGTAATGTACATACACTGCATTGCATCCATGCTTTCAAAACTCCAAATGTTTTTGGTTCAACAACAACTAGTCATAACTAAAATCTTTTGCGCAGTCATGATCATTTGATGCCGCCGGTTGATTGGATCGTTAATATTTCTTCTCCTTTTTGTAGGTACGACGACCAAGCAGGAGAGGTAACGTAAGACTACCTCCACGCCACTGGAAACGCTCTTCAAGCCGGAGAGATAACGCAGGACTACCACATCCCGGTGGGTGCCGTGCTCTTCAACCCCTCAGAGGCGGACTTCATCGTGAAGCCCGGAGACTGCGTTGAGCAGATGATCGTCCAGGTGATTGCGACGCCGGAGGTCGCCGAGGTGGAGGACCTTGATGCCAACGCCACCCTCCAGGGGGAGGGAGGGTTCAGGTCCATCGGAGTTTGAACTCCGAGGCTTTGGTAGATACATCTAGAGAAGTGGTCTGGTTATTCGCGTCTAGTATTTTTTATTTTTTATTTTCTAATTAATTAGCAATAGCGATGGGGAAAAATGGTTTGCTACTAGTAATTAGATAGTAGTAGCATAGGTGCAGAATAGTAGTAGCGTGGGTTGCACGCGCTACTGCTAACTTTTTAGTTGTAGCATGGGGTAAAAAACGCGCTACCGCTAAAAAATAGTTGTAGCATCGTAGCAGTAGTTTGGTACCCCGCGCTACTGGTATGCAAAAAACTTACGCTACTGGTAGCGTTTTTCCTAGTAGTGGGACTTGGTGTAGGTGCAGGAGGAGCAAAGGAAATTGGTTCTGTTTCTTTAGGCACAACTGATGCAGTTGCCCTGGCATGATCAGTTTCTTCAGGCACAACAGTTGAAGATTCAGCTGTCCTGATAGTTTCTTCAGGCACAACACTAGTGGTTGCCCTGGCAGTTTCATCAGCGGCTGGAATGCAGTCATCAGCCCTGGTACTAGCATTTTCTTCAGCAGCCTGATTGTCATCAGCGGTGCTGGCATTTTCTTTAGTAGGCTAAGCAGATGCTTCAGCCTGAGGAATTTCTTGTTGCGTTTGGGCTGCAACATTGGTAGTGAATTTTTTAGCTAACTTTACAAATCTGATTTTGGCTCCGAGCCAATCTGCACAGTACGCGTCAAATTCATCAATGAGATTTTTTATCTCTGTCTGAGTAACAATGAGTTCATCAGTGGTCATTTTCACGATGTTTTTCTTCAGAAGGCGCTCCTTCTTGCACTACGCTTTCTTCAGCTGCCTGGCCTTCTCAAATTTCCATTTTTCTTCGCCTATGAAGGCGGTCAGCATGTGACTTTGGCCATAAGTCAGTTGGAAGTCTGGCATAGGAGTATTGGGGTCCTTCTGCTAGAGGTCAATGTACTCAAGGATCAACTTCGGATCCAGTAATAGAGGAATTTCACTTCCTTTGGCTCTAGCGGCCCTCTGATGTCTGTCTCTGATGATTTCTTCAAGTTCTTCATCGTCAGCTTCGTCCTCAGAGGACGGTACTTGAAAGGCGACCTGCTTCTTTTGAGGACTTGGTCTAGTGCCTCATCCTGAAGTGGCCTTGGTCTTCAGCAAAGTGGGGCCAATTGAAGAATGCAGAGGAGCTGATGAACTTGTAGAGGCTCCTGAGGCAATAGAGATGCCTGTTGTTCTTTGGCACGAGGCGAGATGCGCAGGTGCTGAGGACTTTGAAGGAGGAGCTAAGGATTTTGTAGGAGCTGGTGCAGCATCAGGAATTGGCTGTGAGGGCTTAGCGGAAATTCGCCGTGAGGGCATTGCAGGGGAGCTTGGCCATCGGGGCATTGGGATTGTGTACAGGCTTCTTAGGGATGGCCATCTTCGGGTTGCTAGCAGAGACCTCAGCAGTGGTAGCAGCAGCAGAGTCTTCATTCAATTTCTTCACTGCCTCTTTTGCTACTTTGGCCAACTTAGCTTGACACTTTGCCCATTCATCAGGATAGTGCTCACCGCGCTTGAGGCTGGTGGGATCAGCTTCTTGGCTAGGTTCCAGTGCAAGTCTTGGGCAAGGAGGGTGAAGATCAAAATTCTTCATGTACTTTGGAGTTACATACCTGTACTCCCTCCATTCTTGTGTCCATCTCCTCTCTATCAATTGTATGCGCACTTTGCGCTGATTTTTGTCCTCCTTTCCATGTGTGGCCTCATTAGGAGTGCAATAATCCTTGTAAATGTCATCAGGGATCTCAAAACCTGTGTTGACTTCCAGCTTCTTTCCTCCCTTTTGAGGTTTCTTTCCATCAGCCATTTTCTTCAGCTGAAGATTTTGAACAGTTGAATTCTCTTAAGAGGTATGCAGTTTTTCTTCGAGGAACCCTGCAAATGAGTTAAGTTGATGAGAACCTAGTGATTCAGCAGCAGACATGTGTACCTGTGAACAAAGTGTAGGTGCGAAGAATTTGGAGAGGTCATACGCGTTCTCAGCCATTTTTGCAAAAAGAACAAGTTTGAGGAATTTGACCAGATGAGTCTTGAGGAATTTCACTAAGTGTTCTTTGACTTAGGTTCCAGAGTTGTACAGATTTGAAAATCCACACAATTGAGGAATCTTGAAGAAAAATGTTGCTTAGGGAAACAGATCAAGAACAGATGATATGTGAGGTGTTTTAGTGTGTGAAGATTTGAAGAATAAACACCTTTTGGAAGATTTGTAGAAAACATCAGAATCAACAAGGGTAGTAAAAGTAACTTTCAATTACCCTTGCCAAAGAACACGAGGAACTGTGAGGAGTAGATTTAGAAGCTCATCAGTTCAGATCTTCCACGCCCTAACTTGGCAGAGGAAGACAGCTACGGCGGCAGCAAGGTGAAGAAATCCGCAGCCGGCGCGAGTACGACGGCGATGAGGTCGAGGCAGTGAAGGTCTTCCTCACCGGTGACGATGGAAGTAGCGGTGGCCCTAGGGTTTGAGAGCTCGAGCGGGGGAGTGAGGTCGAGCGGAGTAAAAATGAATTGAGGAAGGGAGGGGGTATTTATAGCCGAAGTGAAAAACTGCTCGCCCGAGGAAACTGGACGAACGTGCCCCTGACCCTTCTCATTCGCGTGACATGTGTCACCCACGTACTGAGAGGTGACGATCGTGTGCGATCGTGGGTGAATAGGATAATATATATCATAGAAAGTGGAACAGTTTGAGCGGAAAAAGACGAAAATTCAGATAAGATAAGTTTAAAGTTTCGTTCGCAAATTCTTCAACTGACAAGGACACAGTGAAGATTTTGAAGGAGTTTCAAATAGAACACACATGAAGAATTTGTGAATAGACTTGGTTGAGTTTAGCATAGAGGGGGAAGGGTCCGGTCAGATTTACTTAGCAGAACAAGCAACTTGAAGAAATAGCAATAAGTGAATGATGTAGAGGACAGAAACTCATATATATCTATATTGCCAATGAAGAACAACAACGGAAAGAGTGAATACATTGTAAAGTTGAAGAAAATGAACAACTGAGGAATCTCTAAGCTGAGGAAAAACTCAAATTGAAGATTTCAGACACCACGTACAATTGTCATAGGGTTCTGAGAATCAAATTCTTTATTAATTTCTTCACACTTAGAGGGTTAGTCTTCATTGATTGAAGAAAAACGTTACTTCATGTGTTGCACATCTAAGTCATCAATTTTGCATAAGTGTTAGTATGTGTGTCCTTTTCAAAGGACATTCGAAGATTCTAAGATATTTAGCTCACACCTCAACTTGCTAAATCTCTTCTCATCCAAGGGCTTTGTGAAGATATCGGCTAGCTGTTCTTCAGTCTTCACATGCTCAATAGAGATGTCGCCCTTCAACACATGATCACGAAGAAAATGATGACGAATCTGAATGTGCTTTGTCTTTGAGTGCTGAACAGGGTTATGACCAATCTTGATGGCACTTTCATTGTCACAGTAGAGAGGCACATTCTTCATGTTGACGCCGTAGTCCTTGAGGGTTTGCTTCATCCACAGTAATTGAGCACACCAAGAACCAGCAGCAATATACTCAGCTTCAGCAGTAGACAGTGATACACAGTTCTGTTTCTTTGAGGACCAACAAACCAAGGATTGTCCGAGGAAATGGCATGTGCCTGATGTTGACTTGCGATCCACAAGATCACCAACATAGTCTGATTCTAAATATCCAATGAGATCAAAAGCCGAGCCCTTGGGATACCATAATCCAAGTGTTGGTGTGTGAGCTAGATATCGAAGAATATGCTTCACAGCCTTATGGTGTGACTCCTTTGGTGTAGCTTGAAATCGGGCCCACATGCAAACACTGAGCATAATATCTTGCCTAGATGCACATATATACAATAAAGAACCAATCATGGAGCGGTATACCTTTTGATCGAAGTCAATACCGTTTTCATCAGTGCATAGATGGCCTGTAACATCCCAAATTTTCAATTCGGAATGTTATACATTAGATCATCACTGCATATCATATTTTATTTGCTTTTGATTTGATGCTAGAAATTCTACGCAACTCAAGGACCCTCGGAGAGAGTTGGGGATTTCGTTATTTTCATATTTGAGTTTTCTCAAATTTTGAAAATAGGATCAGTTGATTTTATTTATTTTATCTTCAAATATTTCTATTATAAAAATATGAGAGAGGGAATAAAATGACTTTTCCAAAATAAAGAAATATTGAGAATTTAATAATAAAATCAAATAATATTTTATTTTGGATTTTTTTGCTATTTTATTTGAATTTAGGAAAAATGCTCATTTTTCAAAATTGCATTTAGGCCCCAAATAAATGTTCATCTCGACCAGCTTGATTTTGGAAGTCGTGAAAAATTTATTTCGGGATTTTTGGAGTCCGTTTATTATTTCTTTTATTTGTTTTTCTGCGCGTAATTATTTAAAAAAACGCGAAACCGACTTTGGGCCGTGTTCGGCCAGGATTCTGTCCGGCCGGCCTTTATAATGCGCCGCCCCGATCCCGTTAGCCCAAGCTGCGCCGTGCCTAACCCTAACCCTAGCCGATCCGTTGTCGCTGGCGCGAGCCGCCGCCAGACTCCGCCGCCCGAGCCGCCGCCGCCCCGGAGCCCGCCGCCGCCGACCTCGCCGCCCGCCGCCACCGACCTCGCCGCCCGCCACCGCCGACCCCGCTGCCCCGCCAAGGTTGACCCCGCACCGCCAACGGCGGTTTTCCTCGAGAAAACCATTCGGTTTTCCGCCGGTTTTTCATTCGGTTTTTTTAGATCGGTTTTTTCCGGATTAGTTTATTTAGCTAGCATTCGCTCGTTCGTTCGTTTTAACGGACGCATTCACCGTTTAGTTCCAGAAAACGAATGTTCGTTCATTAATCTGTTCATCGTTTTACTTTTCTCGGATTTTCCGCAATTATTTCTGATCGCGATTTCTGATCAGATTTTCGTTCTAGTATAACTTTTCACTCGTTTATCGGAATCAGGCGATTCAAGCGCCTGGAGTTTCGTCTCGAAACCCTCTTTCCGTTTAACCAACTCAAACAAGTTTTTGCTTCTATAAAATTTGACCTAGGAGTTTCTTTCACCGTTTGATTTTTGTTGCTTCGTTCGATTTGATTCTTTTTGCAAACCGGAGTTCTTAAGTTGAACTTTCTGGTTAGTTTTCTTATTTGAGTTTTACCTATGCATTAGATGAGTACTTACTGTATGCTTGTTTGTCTGCGATAGAGTACCCGGAGTGCGCCGCTTGGTACTTTGAATCGCTAGGTTTCACGGATCATCAGCAAGGCAAGTAACACTTTGATCATACCTCTTTCATACCCAGTTTTATTGCATTAGATCAATCCTCAAACATTGCATGATTAGGATCTAATTAAATTGTGGGTTTTGGGAAGTAGATGAAGTAGTACCTATTACCTCTTTTCTTATCAAACCTTTAGGAGTTACTTCTACGTTTGCTTATTATGCCATGCTATGCTAGTAGACGTGGATTGGGTGAGTGTATCCATGATAGATGTGAGATTGTTAATTTAATGGTTTATTTAAGGTGGCAACTTAAACACACATCTGGGTGGATTGAGGCACCTGGGTATTCCAGCGATTGCTTGTTTTTTTATGGACCGCCACCCAGGCTCAAAGGGATCATGAGATTATTCATACTAGAAACTTCCGTGTGCAGCCACAAGCTACTATGGGCTCTAGCATAGTTGATTAAGTTGTGTGAATTATTGCAGTGGTAGACTAGAAGATGTAGGGGAAAGTAGGTGTAACGGTCTACCCATTCGTAAGGTGCTAGCGCTTCTGAAAGACTATGTCTCGGTCATCCGTTTCTCAAACATCATGTAGTGCGAAAATCCCAACAGAGGAGATCGAGTCTTGTGGGGAAAAGTGCGCAAACCTCTACAGAGTGTATAAACTAAGCATGGTTAGCCGTGTCCCCGGTTATGGATGTCTTGAGTATCTAGTACATGGATTATCATGTGAATCACATCATGTTACTTTAATTAATTTGTTGGGTTTTAGATGTTGATGCTTAATTGGGATTGAGAGGGTGTCTACACTCTCAATGTTTAGCAACCACCATGATAGTTAAATAAAATTTATTCCATTGCAGTAGGGAAAAATTGGCTTTACGCAACACTATAACCATAGAGCTTTCCACCAGCCATATATGCATGTAGTATAGCCTATTTCTTTCATTACTCTCTATGTGTTATATTGCTAGCATATTCCATGTGCTGACCCGTTTCGGGCTGCAACGTTCATGTTGCAGACTTTTTAAACGACGAGTAAGGTGCCTTTAGGTCGTGGTTCTATACTCAGTGATGCCGTTGGAGTTGATGGACTCACTTATCTTCCAAGCCTTCCATTGTTATCGTTATTAGATGGCCTTAAGCCATATTTATTGCAATAAGTTCTCTTTTGAAACATTCGATGTAATAAGTGTGTGATTGCTACTCTGTTATAAATCCTTCAAGTACTGTGCGTGTCAGCATTACTGATCCAGGGATGACACTAAAGCACAGAGATCGGAACGTTTGAGGTCTGGTCGCTACAAGATGGTATCAGAGCGCACGCTGACTGTAGGACACGACCACTAAGCTAAAGCCCTAGATCACTATGCACTCTTCTCATTTCTGACTCCTCATCTTTTCTACTGTTTTAGGATGGCGGATGCAAGGAACAAGTTTACACAACCGGATGAAGATACACCCTTTGGACGTCACTTGAAGGAAGTCACTAGATACCTGAACATCGGAGTACCAAGCTTCACCGGAACCTACAACTCCACTTTACCTGAAGAGGAGCACTGGATGATTCAAGTTCAAGTTCCAGGAAGGACGTTCATGCCAGTCACTGAGCCCATAGAGTTTTCCTTTGATGCACCAACCTGGAGTTTAGGAAAGAGCATGGTAGCTCACATCGCCATGGGACGTATTGGAGAAGTTTACCGTAATGATCTCAAGGATACTATCTACCAGATTTGTGGGTGCCGAGATGAGCACTGGGAGATGATCAGCACCAAGAAGGATAGATCAATCGCAGCTTTTATCCAAGAGTTAAACCAGCACATTCGACGTCAGGAGAACCAGATGTGCGCAGACATGATAGATCTGAAGAAGGCGAGGACAAGAATCACGGAACTGGAGGAAGAACTCAACGCTACACATGCAGATTATGAGGAGGAAATCGTCGTACTAGTGGAGAAGAATGACGACCTGATCAAGGAGATCGGAATATTCATGGGAGGCCCTACACGAGTAGAAGAAGACGAAGAACCCAAGGAGATTCGCCCGGAAAACTACATCATCATCGACGACACCGACTCGGACCTAGATGATAGCGATGATGACTATGTTGATGAAGCTGGAGCAGATATCATGGAGTCTGCAACCGAAGAATATTTCTAGTAGACCACCCCATCAGTAGTAGTATTCCACCATGTAAATAGAGTAGTCTGAGCACTTTTTCGATAGTTAGACCGACTGTATGCCCTTGTTTGATTGAATGAAGTGATTTGCTTGCTTTTGCCTCATGTGCATATGGGTAGTGTTTTCTCTCTAGACCCCTCTCTATTCTTAAATCTCATCTTTTCTAAACCCATCAGATGCCTCCGAAACGTGACAATGGATTTGCCTTTCCACCGGAGCTCACCCAGTTGATCCAGCAGCAGAATACGTTGATGTAGTTGCTAGTCCAGAATCAGAATCAGGGGAACAACAACAACAACAACAACAACTCGCCACCACCGCGACCACCTATTGATCACTTAACCCATTTTCTTAGGCTGAATCCACCGGTGTTCTCTAGTAGCACCGAGCCTATAGTAGCAGATGATTGGCTCCGCAAGATTGGAAGGGAGTTAACCACTACAGGATGTACTGATGCTGAGAAGGTGCGCTTTGCCGCACATTAGTTGGATGGACCGGCAGCATCATGGTGGGAGAATTAGACCATCACCTACCCTATAGCCACGGTGACATGGGATCAGTTTCAGCAGGCTTTCCGTACTGCCCATGTTTCAGCAGGAGCTATGGCCATGAAGAAGCGTGAGTTTCACAACTTGTGCCAAGGAGGACGGACAGTTGGCCAGTATGTGGATGACTTTAGTAAGCTAGCATGTTATGCCCCAGATGATGTTACTACGGATGCAGCTAACCAGGAGAAGTTTCTGGAAGGATTGAATGATGAGTTGAGCATGCAGTTGATGGTAGCATGCTTCAACAACTACCAGGAGCTGGTAGATCATGCTCTTATGATTGAAGGGAAGCAGCAGCAGATTGAGAACCGCAAGAGGAAGTATGGACAAGGGAAGTACAATTCAGGAGCTCAGCAGAAGCCGCGTTTTACCCCTAAACCGGGAGGACCTTTTCAGCATACTCATGGAGGAGGAAGTTCGCATAATCATAATGGCCCCAATAATGGTAATGGGAATGGAGGAAGCAACGGCCAGAACCGCACCAACCCATCAACCCCAGGCAAGAGAGACCTGAGCTATGTCACTTGCTTTAAGTGCCAGAAGACCGGACATTATGCCAATGAATGTCCTGAAGCCCAGAATGGAAATGGCAACGGAAGCTCTGGGAAGAAGCCGAACCCTTTCCACAGGGGACAGGTGAACAACGTAAACATGGAGGAGGTTGAAGAGCAGTCGGATGCAGTAATCGGTAAGTTTTTGGTTAAGTCTTTTACTACAATCATTCTTTTTGATACTGGTGCATCGCATTCATACATATCAAGGGGATTTGTGGATAAGTATAACCTGCCCAGTAAGGTTCTTAGAACACCTATGCTAGTAAGCTCACCAGGAACGGAGTATATGGCCAGCCAAGGATGTTTTCAAGTGCCATTGAGTATGGGTAGGCATGTGTTTCCCTCGGATTTGATAATTTTGGAATCGCAAGGTTTGGATATAATTCTAGGTATGGATTGGCTATCGATGTATGGAGGAAACATCGATTGCGCCAGTAAGTCGATTTTGTTTACCACCCTAGAAGGAAGAAGGATCAAGTATGTATCCCGACATGTGCCTAAGAGGACTCAAGTAAATTCCCTAACAGGAGTTGTACAGGAGGAAGTACCGGTGGTAAAGGATTTTCTGGATGTATTTCCAGAAGAGTTACCAGGCATGCCACCGGATAGAGACATTGAGTTTTTGATTGAGCTTTTGCCAGGAACAGGGCCAATATCTAAGAGACCATACAGGATGCCCGCAAAGCATTTGGAGGAGATTAAGACGCGGATTAAAGAGTTACTGGATAAAGGTTATATTCGCCCAAGTTCTTCGCCTTGGGAATCGCCAGTACTTCTAGTGGAGAAAAAGGATGGATCGTTAAGGATGGTTGTTGATTATCGAGGATTGAATGAAGTAACAATCAAGAACAAGTACCCACAACCGATGATCAATGATCTGTTTGATCGATTGCAAGGAGCTAAGGTATTTTCCAAGATCGATCTGCGATCGGGATACCATCAGTTGAAGATTCGAGAACAGGATATACCTAAGAAGGCTTTTACCACCAGGTATGGGCTGTACGAGTATACCATTATGTCATTTGGTCTGACTAACGCACCTACCTATTTTATGAACATGATGAACAAAGTGTTTATGGAGTTTTTGGATAAGTTCGTCGTAGTGTTCATTGATGATATTCTGGTTTACTCAAAGAATGAAGAGGAGCATAAGGAGCATTTGCGTTTGGTACTTGAGAAGCTCAGAGAACATCAGTTATATGCCAAGTTTAGGAAATGTGAGTTTTGGTTGAAGGAAGTGGGATTCCTCGGACACATTATATCCGGAGAAGGTATAGTAGTAGATCCCACCAAGGTTTTCACTATGACAAATTGGGAAGCACCAACAATAGTTGGAGAGATCCACAGTTTTCTTGGACTCGCAGGATACTACCGAAGATTTATTGAAAATTTCACGAAGATTGCGAAGCCTATGACAGCGTTGTTGAAGAAGGATACCAAGTTCAAATGGACTGAGGAATGTGAGGCCAGTTTCCAGGAGTTGAAGAAATGTTTGGTTACATCACTAGTGTTGATTTTGCCGGATCAGAACAAAGATTATGAGGTGTATTGCGACGCTTCACGTCGAGGACTTGGAACAGTGCTTATGCAGGAGGGAAGAGTTGTTTCATATGCCTCACGACAGCTTAAGCCTCATGAGTTTAATTATGCCACGCATGATTTGGAGTTAGCAGCCGTAGTGCATGCATTGAAGACTTGGAGACATTTTCTCATTGGAAACCATTGTGAGGTGTACACGGATCACAAGAGTTTGAAGTACATATTCACGCAGAAGGAGCTGAATCTCAGGCAAAGAAGATGGTTGGAGCTCATCAAGGACTACGATATGAGATTGCATTATCATCCCGGAAAGGCTAACGTAGTAGCCGATGCGCTGAGCCGTAAGAGCCATGTCAACACCCTAATGACGGGAGATTTACCGAAGGAGTTAGTCGAGGACCTTCGTGAGCTATGTTTGGAGATAGTTCCGAGAGGCTATGTAGCAGCATTGGAGATTCAGTCTACTTTGATGGATAAGATCAGAGAAGCTCAGAAGAATGACAAGGAGGTTGCCTCTGTAAAGGAGAAGATGAGCAAAGGAAAAGTTAAAGGATTTCGTGAGGATGAGCACGATACCTTATGGTTTGAAGACCGTGTTTATGTGCCCAACGACCCGGAGATCAGGAAGTTAATTCTGCAGGAGGCCCATGATTCACCATATTCAATTCACCCAGGAAATACCAAGATGTATTTGGATTTGAAGGATACTTTCTGGTGGACCGGAATGAAGAAGGATATTACAGAGTGTGTAGCAGTTTGTGATGTATGTCAAAGAGTAAAGGCAGAGCATAAGAAGCCAGCAGGATTGTTACAGCCATTGCCAATACCTGAATGGGAGTGGGATAAGCTAGGCATGGATTTTATTACAGGATTGCCCAGAATGCGTTCAGGCTATGACTCGATTTGGGTTGTAGTCAATCATTTGAAAAAGGTAGCTCATTTCATCCCAGTGAAGACTACCTACTCCAGTGCTAAGTTGGCAAAGATATACATGACCAGGATTGTATGTCTGCATGGAGTTCCAAGGAGCATTGTATCAGATAGAGGAACCCAGTTTACCTCAAAGTTCTGGAATCAGTTGCACGAAACTTTGGGTACTAGGCTAGAGTTCAGCACAGCTTTTCATCCACAGACAGATGGACAGACCGAGAGAGTCAATCAGATTTTGGAGGATATGCTAAGAGCTTGCGCGCTAGATTACGGATCTAGTTGGGACGACAATTTTCCATACGCAGAGTTCTCTTATAACAACAGTTATCAAACCAGCTTGAAGATGGCCCCTTTCGAAGCCTTGTACGGAAGGAGGTGCAGGACCCCATTGTCGTAGGATGAAGTTGGAGATCGCTAGTTGTTTGGACCGGATTTGATTAAGGAGTCTGAACAGAAGGTGAAATTGATTCGCGATAGGCTCAAGGTAGCCCAGTCCAGGCAGAAGAGCTACGCAGATTCTAAATGTAAGGAGGCAGTTTATGAAGTTGGAGACCGAGTTTATCTTCGAGTATCTCCACTTCGAGGAGTTAAGCACTTTGGAGTTAAGGGAAAGTTAGCACCACGTTTTGTAGGACCATACAAGGTTTTGGAGCGTATGGGAGAAGTAGCCTACAAATTGGAATTACCCGAAGGATTGTCAGGAGTTCACGACGTATTCCACGTTTCCCAGTTGAAGAAGTGCCACGCAGAGATGGCTGATATACCGCTGAGAGATACAGTGCCTCTAGAAGCGATTCAGTTGGACAGTGATTTAACCTATGAGGAGAAACCAGTCAAGATTCTTGAGTATGCCAGCCAAGTCACACGCAGCAAGGTTATCAAGTTTTGCAAAGTTCAGTGGAGCCACCACACCGAGGATGAAGCCACCTGGGAGTGAGAGGAAGATCTGCTGAAGGACCAGCCTCACCTATTTTCTAGCCAACCCGAATCTCAAGGGCGAGATTCATCTTAAGGGGGGTAGGTTTGTAACATCCCAAATTTTCAATTTGGAATGTTATACATTAGATCATCACTGCATATCATATTTTATTTGATTTTGGTTTGATCCTAGAAATTCTATGCAACTCAAGGACCCTCGGAGAGAGTTCGGGATTTCGTTATTTTCATATTTGAGTTTTCTCAAATTTTGAAAATAGGATCAGTTGATTTTATTTATTTTATCTTCAAATATTTCTATTATAAAAATATGAGAGAGGGAATAAAATGACTTTCCCAAAATAAAGAAATATTGAAGATTTAATAATAAAATTAAATAAGATTCTATTTTGGATTTTTTTTGCTATTTTATTTGAATTTAGGAAAAATGTGCACTTTTCAAAATTGCATTTAGGACCCAAATAAATGTTCATCTAGACCGGCCTGATTTTAGAAGTCGGGAAAATTTTATTTGGGGATTTTTGGAGTCCGTTTAGTATTTCTTTTTTTTCTGTGCCTAATTATTTAAAAAAACACGAAACCGAATTTGGGCCGTATTCGGCCAGGACTCTGTCTGGCCGGCCTTTATAATGCACTGCCCCGAGCCCATTAGCCCGAGCCGCGCCATGCCTAACCCTAACCCTAGCCGATCCGCTGCCGCTGCCGCGAGTCGCGGCCGCCGCTGGACTCTGCCGCCCGAGCCGCCACCGCCGCCGACCCCGCTGCCCCGCCGAGGTTACCCCGCCCCGCCGCCGGCGGTGTTCCTCGAGAAAACCATTCGGTTTTCCGCCGGTTTTTCGTTCGGTTTTTTTAGATCCGTTTTTTTAGATCGGTTTTTTCGGTTTAGTTTATTTAGCGAGCATTCGCTCGTTCGTTCGTTTTAATGGACGCGTTCACCGTTTAGTTCTAGAAAATGAACGCTCGTTTGTTAATCTGTTCGTCATTTTTCTTTTCTCAGATTTTCCGCGATTATTTCTGATCGCGATTTCTGATCCGATTTTCGTTATAGTATAACTTTTCGCTCGTTTATCAGAGTCGGGCGATTCAAGCGCCTGGAGTTTCGTCTCGAAACCCTCTTTCTGTTTAACCAACTCAAACAAGTTTTTGCTTCTGCAAAATTTGACCTAGGTCCAGATTAGGAAACAAAGTTTGTTTCTTTCATCGTTTGATTTTCGTTGCTTCGTTCGATTTGATTCTTTTTGCAAACCGGAGTTCTTAAGTTGAACTTTCTGGTTAGTTTTCTTATTTGAGTTTTACCTGTGAATTAGATGAGTACTTATTGTATGTTTGTTTGTCTGCGATAGTGTACCCGGAGTGCGCCGCTTGCTACTTTGAATCACTAGGTTTCACGGATCATCAGCAAGGCAAGTAACACTTTGATCATACCTCTTTCATACCCAGTTTTATTGCATTAGATCAATCCTCAAACATTGCATGATTAGGATCTAATTAAATTGTGGGTTTTGGGAAGTAGACGAGGTAGTACCTATTACCAGTTTTCTTATGAAACCTTTGGGAGTTACTTCTACGTTTGCTTATTATGCCATGCTATGCTAGTAGACATGGATTGGGTGAGTGTATCCATGACAGATGTGAGATTGTTAATTTAATAGTTTATTTGAGGTGGCAACTTAAACACACATCTGGGTGGACTGAGGCACCTGGGTATTCCAGCGATTGCCTGTTTTTTTATGGACAGCCACCCAGGCTCAAAGGGATCATGAGATTATTCATACTAGAAACTTCCGTGTGCAGCCACAAGCTACTATGGGCCCTAGCATAGTTGATTAAGTCATGCGAACTCTTACAGTGGTAGACTAGCAGATGTAGGGGAAAGTAGGTGTAATAGTCTACCCGTTCGTAAGGTGCTAGCACTTCTGAAAGACTATGTATCGGTCATCCGTTTCTCAAACATCATGTAGTGCGAGAATCCCAACGGAGGAGATCGAGTCTTGTGGGTTAAAGTGTGCAAACCTCTGCAGAGTGTATAAACTAATCATGGTTAGCCGTGTCCCTGGTTATGGACGTCTTGAGTATCTAGTACATGGATTATCATGTGAATCTCATCATGGTACTTTAATTAATTTGTTGGGTTTTAAATGTTGATGCTTAATTGGGATTGAGAGGGTGTCTACACTCTCAATGTTTAACAACCACCATGATAGTTAAATAAAATTTATTCCATTGCAGTAGGGAAAAATTGGGTTTACGCTAAACTGTAACCATAGAGCTTTCCACCAGCCATATATGCATGTAGTATTGCCTATTTCTTTCATTACTCTCTATGTGTTACATTGCCAGCATATTCCATGTGCTGACCCATTTCGGGCTGCAACGTTCATGTTGCAGACTTTTCAGACGACGAGTAAGGTGCCTTTAGGTCGTGGTTCTATACTCAGTGATGCCGTTGGAGTTGATGAACTCACTTATCTTCCAAGCCTTCCGATGTTATCGTTATTAGATGGCCTTAAGCCATATTTATTGCAATAAGTTCTCTTTTGAGACATTCGATGTAATAAGTGTGTGATTGCTACTCTGTTGTAAATCCTTCAAGTACTGTGTGTGTCAGCATTACTGATCCAGGGATGACAGTAAAGCACAGAGATCAGACCGTTTGAGGTCTGGTCGCTATATGGCCATTTGTTGGCATAGGTATTTTGACTCCTTTGCAATCTTGCATGCTGAATTTCCTCAGTATATCCTTGAGGTATTTCTCCTGAGATATGAATGTGCCATTGCGATGTTGGCGAATCTGAAGACCTAAGAAGAATTTCAATTCTCCCATCATAGACATTTGATATTCTTCACTCATCATATAGGCAAATTCATCACACGCACGAGGGGCCTACTTGAGGCCATAGAAGGCCTTATTGAGTCTGAAGACTTTGTCAGGACGCTTTGGATCTTCAAAACCTGGGGGTTGAGCAACATATACTTCTTCCACAAGCTTACCATTGAGGAATGCACTTTTCACATCCATTTGATGTAAGATGATATCATGATGGTTAGCATAAGCAAGTAATATGCGAATAGCCTCAAGTCTAGCAACAGGTGCAAAAGTTTCATCGAAATCAATTCCTTCAACCTGTGTGTAGCCTTGAGCTACAAGTTGTGCCTTATTCCTCACCACAAGGCCATTTTCATCTTGCTTGTTGCGGTAGATCCACTTTGTGCCAATGATATTGTGCTTGCGAGGATCTGGACGTTTGACCAGTTCCCAGACGTTGTTGAGCTCAAATTGATGCCATTCCTCTTGCATAGCTTGATCCACTCAGGCTCCAGAAATTCTTCATCTACCTTAGTGGGATCTGTGATAGAGACGAAAGCAAAGTGCCCACAAAACATAGATAAATGTGAAGCTCTTGAGCGTGTGAGAGGACCTGGAATGTTGATGTCGCTGATGATTTTCTCAATCAGCACATCATTTGCAACGCGAGGATGAGCTGGTTGTCGTTGAGGAATTTGATCAGCATTTTCTTCAGCACCATTTTCTTCAGGTGCATCAGCATGACGTTCTTCATGTTCTGGAATGACTTCTTCGGCAGATTCTTCGTTAGGAATGACATCCTCAGTAGCCTTGAACTTGATGGATTCCTCGGGAGGTATTTCGTCTATCACGGGAGGTAGGTGCTCTCTTTGCGAGCCATTAGTTTCATCGAACCGCACATCTACAGTTTCAACAACCTTGTGGTGATAGGTGTTGAAGACTCTGTAGGTGTGCAAGTCCTTACCATAACCAAGCATAAAACCTTCATGTGCTTTCGGTGCAAATTTAGAACTGTGATGAGGATCTCTAACCCAACATTTAGCACCGAAGACTTTGAAATAACTCACATTGGGTTTCTTGTCAGTGAGGAGTTCATATGCACTCTTCTTGAAGAATTTGTGAAGATATACCCTGTTGATGATGTGGTGTCTCAGGCCAGAAGAGAGTAGGTGTCTTGTACTCATGAAGCATAGTGCGAGCCATCTCAACAAGAGTCCTGTTCTTGCGCTCCACGACGCCATTCTGCTGAGAAGTATATGGAGCAGATAACTCATGAGCGATACCATGTTCATCAAGATAGTCATCAAGACCAGTGTTCTTGAACTCAGTTCCATTGTCACTTCTGATGTGCTTGATCTTCACACCAAGTTTGGTTGAAGCCCTCGAGGAAAATTGTTTGAAGACTTCCTGCACTTAAGTTTTGTAAGTGATGATATGCACCCATGTATATCGAGAATAATCATCAACAATGACAAACCCATATAAATATGCAACATTAGTAAATGTGGCATAGTGACTAGGACCAAAGAGATCCATGTGAAGCAATTCAAATGGACGAGTGGTAGTCATGATGGTCTTTGAGGGATGCTTGGCCTTGGTCATCTTTCCGGCTTCACAAGCTCCACACAAATGGTCCTGAGGAATTTGACACCCTCGATGACAATGACATGCTTCTTATTCACGAGCTTGTGCAAGTTCCTCATCCTAGCATGACCAAGTCGTATATGACATAGCCAGCCTTCTGAAGCTTTTGCAAGTAGACATGTAGCAGGTTGTGGTCTTGTAGAGAAATCAACAATATACAAATCTCCTCTCCTAAAGCCTTTGAAGACTTTGGAATTGTTAGCTTCCATGATCACAACACAATGATACTTGCCAAAGACAACAACCATATCAAGATCACAAAGCATTGAGACAGACATGAGGTTGAACCCCAAGGACTCGACAAGCATGACTTTGTCCATGTGTCGATCCTCTAAGATTGCAACCTTACCTAGACCCAATACCTTGCTTTTGCCCTTGTTAGCGTAGGTGATATGCTTCAGATGTGATGGGGATAAAGCAGAGTCCATCAATTAGCTCCTCTCACTAGTCATGTGATTTGTACATCCCCTATCGAGGACCCACTCAGTGGCTTTGGGTTGATCATCCTGCAGATGAATTAGTGCAGGTTACAAACTCATATACTTCATCAGTGAAGAATCTGATATCAATTTCATCAGATCAATTTCATCAAGCAATGGAACAGATAAAGCAGTATGAGGACGTGAGAAATTAGAATTCATTTCTTCATGATTAGCTTGCGTCCTTTCAAGCATATTCAGGTCTCTAGAAAATTCTTCAGACTTTTAAGTTCATCTGGAGACCTGACCCTGAGATTAGTTCTTTTTCTTCACCACCCACATATGAAGGGGTGGCAAAGAGCTCATCATTCTGCGAGCTCCATAAGAGAAAGGTGGCATAGATGCCAATCCACTTTGTTTCACATAAGAGGGGTTAGGGTAAGCATAAGAGTAAGCAGAGAAATTCTTCGAGGATTTATGAACATAATGATTTGAAGAATAATGCACATATCCATAATCCTTAGATCTTCCCTGCGAAATAGAAGGGTTAGCATGATGATGTTCATATGAGGACTTTGATCCTTTTGAGGAATTTGATCCACGTGAGAAATTTGGTCTGTATGAGGACTTGGATCCATATGAAGAATTTGGTCCATATGAAGAATTTGATCTGGGGTTCCTATTCTTCACAGGAAGTGTCATGATGACATTCACCTAAAGAATTTCAAGGCACCTTTTAGGAACCCAGATTTTCTTCATAGTTAGAGCCAACATTCTAGCAAATACTTCACCATTCTGATTTTTGAACAGTTTATAGTTGGAGTCAAATGACTCATCAGAAGAATATGAAGATTCACATGTAAAGCCAGATAAAGTAGATGGATCCACTGAAGGTCCCTTTGAGGTTTTGGGATACTGCTCAGGTTTCCAGTAGGTGCCATCAGCATTGAGTTTCCTCTCAAAGGCAATACCCTCTTTCCTAGGGTTCCTATTGAGGTTCTACTTTTTAAGCACATCACAAAGAGCCTGATGCCCTTTGAGGCTTTTGTACATGCCTGTCATATACAATTCCTTCAGCCTTGCATCATCAGTGATACTAGCAATGTCCTCAGATGAGGAATTAGTGATAGCAGAGACAGTTGAAGAATTTGTAACATTAGAAGCATATGAGCATTCAGGTGAAGAATTAGCAGATTCACGTTCAATGCACTTCAAACATGGAGGAATAAATTCTTCCTAAGTAGCGTTGATTTCTTGAGCAAGTAATGAATCACGCTCCTTCTGAAGATCTTCATAACTCACTCTTAACTACTCAAGATCTTGCTTTCTTTGAAGAAATTCATAAGAAAGCTTCTCATGATCAGATAATAGAGTGTTATGATGACTCTGAAGATTGTCAAACTTGGACTGAAGTCCTTGAAGACTTTCATCCAAAGCTTAAGAACGATCCATTTCATCACCCAACATATCGTCGCTCTCTTCTAGCATGTTTTGAACTTTTTCCAAAGCTCTTTGTTGTTTAGTGGCAAGGGAAGCAAGTTTGACATAACTGGGTCCAAATTCATCATCACTGGACTCAGATAAGTAGCATTCAATTACCTTGGCACCTTTTGCCATAAGGCATGGTGCAGAGGATGATGATTCTGGATCGAAAGTCATAGACTTGTGCGATTCCATGAAGTCCTCGAACCAGGGTTCATGGTGAGATCGATGGCTTTGATAGACCTCAGAGAGTCGGTCCCAGATGAGCTTCGCATGGCTGACATGCATAACATTCCTGAACTTATTTGACTTAGGTTCCGGAGCAGATGATGTCCTTCGTCGTGAGGTTGAGAAGCGTGTACTTGCAAATATCATCAGCCTCCGCCATCTTGCATAGGTCAGTAAGACCAATCTCGGTGACGGTCCAGAGTTTGCTGTTCATCGCCATGAGCCACTTCTTCATCATGGCCTTCCACTTGGGATAATAATGACCGTCAAAGATGGGGCATGTCACCGTCTTCATTCTTGTGGTCGACATAACTAAAACTCCAGGCGATTAAACCAAAATCACACAGAATAAGGGAGTACCTTGCTCTGATACCAATTGAAAGTGCGTTTAGTCGACTATAGGGGGTGAGTAGGTGATTTTTATGAATTATTCACTGAGGAATTTCAGGGTGAGGAAATTCCTAAGCGAAGAACTACTTGCAGTGGAATAAGTACTCAGATGCAAACATAACAGAATATAAGCATGGTCATCATGATGAAATGAAAACAAGCACGGAGTACAGAAAGCGTAAACACGTGATAAAACAGGATGAAGACAAACAGACTGGAGCAATTGAACTGAGGAAATTGAGAAAGTCTTCAGTCAAAGTCTTCAAACAGATATGAACAAGCACACAACACAGAAATGAGGAAATGGAAGGGTTGAGGAAATAGAACCAATTAGCTCGGTGAAGACAATGATTTGGTAGACCAGTTCCAACTGTTGTGACAGTTGGACGTCTGGTTAGGGCGGCTAGGTATTCAAACCTGAGGACACCTAGTCCTGAACACGTAGTTCAGGACACTTAGTCCTCACCGTATTCCCCTTGAGCTAAGGTCACACAGACCTCGCCCAATCACTTGTGGTAAGCCTTCAGGTGACTTCCAAACCTTCACAAACTCGGTCACTTGGCGATCCACAATTTCCTCCTGGGTGCTCTAGACCATGACACCTAACCGTCTGGAAGATGCACAATCTTCAAAGGTAACAAGCGTCAGATCCATGCAGGATCAATCTCTTCAGTGATGCTCAATCACTTTGGGTTTGTAGGTGTTTGGGTTTGGGTTTTCCTCACTTGATGATTTTCGCTCAAAGTCCTCGGAGGATGGGATGCTCTCAATGACAAGTGTCAGTTTCTCTCGGAGCAGCCAACCAGCTGGTGGTTGTAGGGGGCTACTATTTATAGCTTAGGGAGCAGCCCGACATGATAAGACATAAATGCCCTTCAATGATATGACCGTTAGGTGAGAAGATATTTTGGGACAGCTAGCGCGTCGCACAGCAATGGTCAGAAATTTGACTATCAAATTCCTCAGGGCTATCATGTTCCTCACTTGTAGGCAATCGACACTGGCGAATTCCTAACTCCTCAGTCAGAGCAAATTCCTCAGAGACCAGAAGAACTTTGTCTCTGTCACTGAAGAAATTTTCCTGAACTGCATGAGATTTCCATTGGCTTCACTCGAAGGAATTGGTAGGTGTAGGATTTTGAGTTGAGCATCACTTGGAAACTTTTACTTAGTATTTCCTTGACCCCCTTTAATAGTACTATGTTTCCTATTACTCAAGAAAGAGAAAATGAAACTACGAAAACAAAAGTCTTCACACTTCATGTTCCTCGAATGAATACCAAGTCTTCACGGTCACACCAATTTCTTCACTTTCAAAGTCTTCAGAAATCCAAAGTCTTCAGTCGAAGAACTTCATTTTTAGGGGTCGACTTTGTCTGTAAATATCAAATTCCTCATAGACTTATAGACCTGTGTACACTCACAAACACATCAGTCCCTTAACCTATAAGTCTTCAATGCACCAAAATCACTAAGGGGCACTAGATGCACTTACACATGTGAATCTTCATATTCTTCTCATGAGTCATTTGACTCTAATTACAAACTGTTCAAAAATCAGAATGGTAAAGTATTTTCTAGATATGTTGGCACTAACTGCAGGAATGGTCCCCCTATGAAGAAAATCTGGGTTCCCAAAAGGTGCCTTGAAAGTCTTCAGGTGAATGTCATCATGACACAACCTGTGAAGAATAGGAACCCCAGATCAAATTCTTCATATGAATCCAAGTCGTCATACGTACCACATTCCTCACATGGATCAAAGTCCTCATATGACCATCATCGTGCTAACACCTATGTTTCGCAGGGAAAGGCTAAGGATTATGGATATGTGCGTTATTCTTCAAATCATTAGGTTCATAAATCCTCAAAGAATTTCTCTGCTTACTCATATGCTTACCCTAACCCCTCTTATGCGAAACGAAGTGGATTGGCATCTTTGCCACCGTTATCTTACGGAGCTCGCAGAATGATGAACTCTTTGCCACCCCTTCAGATGTGGGTGGTGAAGAAAAAGAACTAATCTCTTATGCAGGGTTAGGTCTCTAGATGTACTTAAACGTCTGAAGAATTTGCTGGAGACCTGAATATGCTTGAAAGGACGCGAGCTAATCATGAAGAAAAAGCATGTCATTGGCATCGAGGGTGTCAAATTCCTCAAGGACCACTTCTGTGGAGCTTGTGAAGCTGGAAAGATGACCAAGGCCAAGCATCCCTCAAAGACCATCATGACTACCACTCGTCCATTTGAATTGCTTCACATGGATCTCTTTGGCCCTACTCACTATGCCACATTTACTAATGTTGCATCTTTATATGGCTTTGTCATTGTTGATTATTATTCTCGTTATACATGGGTGCATATCATCACTTAGAAAACTGAAGTGCAGGAAGTGTTCAAACGATTTTCCTCGATGGCTTCCACCAATTTTGGTGTGAAGATCAAGCACATCAGAAGTGACAATGGAACTGAGTTCAAGAACACCGGTCTCGGTGACTATCTTGATGAACTTGGTATTACTCATGAGTTATCTGCTCCCTATACTCCTCAGCAAAATGGCATCGTGGAGCGCAAGAACATGACTCTTGTTGAGATGGCCCGCACTATGCTTGATGAGTACAAGACGCCTCCTTGCTTCTAGCCTGAGGCGATTGATACTGCGTGCCACATCATCAACATGGTATATCTTCACAAATTCTTCACTGACAAGAAACCCAATGCGAGTTATTTCAAAGTCTTCGGTGCTAAATGCTGGATTAGATATCCTCATCACATTTCTAAATTTACACCGAAAGCACATGGAGGTTATATGCTTGGTTATGGTAAGGACTCGCACACCTAGAGAGTCTTCAACACCTATCACCACAAGGTTGTTGAAACTGTAGATGTGCGGTTCGATGAGACTAATGGCTCGCAAAGAGAGCACCTACCTCTTGTGATAGATGAAATACCTCATGAGGAATCTATTAAGTTCAAGGCTACTGAGGATGTCATTCCTACCGAAGAATCTGAAGAAGAAGTCATTCCAGAACATGAAGAACATCATGTTGGTACACCTGAAGAAAATGGCTCTGAAGAAAATGCTGAGCAAATTCCTCATCGTCAACCAACTCATCCTCGCGTCGCTAATGAAGTGCAGATTGAGAAAATCATTAGTGACATCAATGCACCAGGTCCTCTCACACGCTCAAAAGCTTCAAATTTATCTAACTTTTGTGGCAACTTTGCTTTTGTCTCTATCACAGAGCCCACTAAGGTAGATGAAGCATTTCTGGAGCCCGAGTGGATTCAAGCTATGCAAGAGGAATTACATCAGTTCGAGCTCAACAATGTATGGGAACTTTTCAAGCGACCAGACCCTTGCAAGCATAATATCATCGGCACAAAATGGATCTACCGCAACAAGCAAGATGAAAATTGCCTTGTGGTGAGGAATAAGGCACGACTTGTAGCTCAAGGCTACACACAGGTTGAAGGAATTGATTTCGATGAAACTTTTGCACCTGTCGCTAGACTTGAGGCTATTCGCATATTACTTGCTTTTGCTAACCATCATAATATCATCTTATATCAAATGGATGTGAAAAGTGCATTCCTCAATGGTAAGCTTGAGGAAGAAGTATATGTTGCTCAACCCCCAGGTTTTGAAGATCCAAAGCATCCTGACAAAGTCTTTAGACTCAATAAGGCCCTCTATGGCCTCAAGCAAGCCCCTCGAGTGTGGTATGATACTTTGAAGGAATTCCTCATGAAGAAAGGCTTCAAAACCGGTTCACTTGAATCAACTCTTTTCACCAAAGCTTATGATGATGAATTATTCGTGTGCCAAGTATATGTTGATGATATCATCTTTGGCTGTACTGACCAATGATACAGTGATGAATTTGTTGGGGAACATAGTAATTTCAAAAAAAATCCTACGCACATGCAAGATCATGGTGATGCATAGCAACGAGAGGGGAGAGTGTAGTCTATGTACCCTCATAGACCGAAAGCGGAAGCGTTAGCACAACACGGTTGATGTAGTCGTATGTCTTCACGATCCGACCGATCCAAGTACCGAACACACGGCACCTCCAAGTTCAGCACACATTCAGCTCGATGACGTCTCGCGAACTCCAATCCAGGAGAGCTTCATGGGAGAGTTCCGTCAGCACGACGGAGTGGTGACAATGATGATGTTCTACCGTTGTAGGGCTTCGCCTAAGCACCACTACGATATGATCGAGGTGGATTATGGTGGATGGGGGCACCGCACACGGCTAAGAGATCAAGAGATCAATTGTTGTGTCTATGGGGTGCACCTGGCCACGTATATAAATGAGTGGAGGAGGAGGGGGCCGGCCAGTAGGAGGAGGCGCGCCCAAGGGGGGGGCAATCCTACTCCAAGTAGGTTTTGCCCCCCTTTCCTATTCCAACTAGGAGAAGGGGGAAGGAGGAGGTGGAGTGAAGGAAGGAGAAGGGGGCCGTGCCCCCTTCCCTTTCCCAATTCGGATTGGGGCAAGGGGGGCTGCGCGCCACCTCCTACTGCCTCTCCTCTTCCACTACTTTGGGCCCATGAGGCCCAATAACCACCGGGGGGTTCCGGTAACCCCCCGGTACTCCGGTATATATCCGATAACCCCCGGAACCATTCCGGTGTAAGAATATAGTCGTCCAATATATCAATCTTCATGTCTCGACCATTTCGAGACTCCTCGTCATGTCTGTGATCACATCTGGGACTCCGAACAACCTTTGGTACATCAAAACTCATAAACTCATAATATAACTGGCATCGAAACGTTAAGCGTGCGGACCCTACGGGTTCGAGAACTATGTAGACATGACCGAGACATGTCTCCGGTCAATAACCAATAGCGGAACCTGGATGCTCATATTGGCTCCCACATATTCTATGAAGATCTTTATCGGTCAGACCGCATAACAACATACGTTGTTCCCTTTATCATCGGTATGTCACTTTCCCGAGATTCCATTATCGGTATCTCAATACCTAGTTCAATTTCGTTACTGGCAAGTCTCTTTACTCGTTCCGTAATACATCATTCCGCAATTAACTCATTTACTTGCAATGCTTGCAAGGCTTAGGTGATGTTCTTTACCGAGAGGGCCCAGAGATACCTCTCTAACAATCGGAGTGACAAATCCTAATCTCGAAATACGCCAACCCAACAAGTACCTTTGGAGACACCTATAGAGCACCTTTATAATCACCCAGTTATGTTGTGACGTTTGGTAGCACACAAAGTGTTCCTCTGGTAAACGGGAGTTGCATAATCTCGTAGTCATAGGAACATGTATAAGTTATGAAGAAAGCAATAGCAACAAACTAAACGATCAAGTGCTAAGTTAACGGAATGGGTCAAGTCAATCATATCATTCTCCTAATGATGTGATCCCGTTAATCAAATGACAACTCATGTCTATGGTTAGGAAACATAACCATCTTTGATCAACGAGCTAGTCAAGTAGAGGCATACTAGTGACACTCTGTTTGTCTATGTATTCACACATGTATTATGTTTCCGGTTAATACAATTCTAGCATGAATAATAAACATTTGTCATGATATAAGGAAATAAATAATAACTTTATTATTGCCTCTAGGGCATATTTCCTTCAGTCTCCCACTTCACTAGAGTCAATAATCTAAATTACACTGTTATGATCCTAACACCCATGGAGCCTTGGTGCTGATCATGTTTTGCTCGTGGAAGAGGCTTAGTCAATGGGTCTACAACATTTAGATCCGTATGTATCTTGCAAATTTCTATGTCTCCCACCTGGACTAAATCCCGGATGGAATTGAAGCGTCTCTTGATGTGCTTGGTTCTCTTGTGAAATCTTGATTCCTTCGCTAAGGCAATTGCTCCAGTATTGTCACAAAAGATTTTCATTGGTCCCGATGCACTAGGTATGACACCTAGATCGGATATGAACTCCTTCATCCAGACTCCTTCATTTGGTGCTTCCGAAGCAGCTATGTACTCTGCTTCACATGTAGATCCCGCCATGACACTTTGTTTAGAACTGCACCAACTGACAGCTCCACCGTTCAATAAAAACACGTATCCGGTTTGTGATTTAGAATTGTCTGGATCAGTGTCAAAGCTTGCATCAACATAACCATTTACGATGAGCTCTTTGTCACCTCCATAAACGAGAAACATATCCTTAGTCCTTTTCAGGTACTTCAGGATGTTCTTGACCGCTGTTGTCGGATTCACGGGTTCCGGTAGACCCTTAAGGTTTGAACACTGGGGTGCGCGCGGAAATCACGCCTTCTACCTCCCCGTCTCGCAAAGATCTAAACTGCTAAAAGAACTGCACAAGGAACACAAGATTTATACTGGTTCAGGCCACCATTGTGGTGTAATACCCTACTCCAGTGTGTGGTTGGTGGATTGCCTCCTGGGGCTGGTGATGATGAAGAATACAAGGAAGAACAGCCTTGTGAGGGTCTGTTCTTGGCTGGGGTGATGAACTGCTAGGAGGAGTTTAGTCACCTCTCTCTCTCTCTGTCTCTCTTGTCGACCGTCTGGAGCCAACCCTTTGCTATGTGGGTGGCTAGCCCTATTTATAGAGGCCCTGGTCCTCTTCCCAAATATTGAGCGGGAAGGGAGCCAACAATGGCGGGCTAATTTGAAGGGGAACATCTAGTACACCTATCCTGACTAAAGTTGGTCTCCGCCTGCCAAAGGCTCTGGTGATGACGTCGTGCTGGGCTCCATGGTGACCTCCGTCTCGTAGTCCTCATGGTCTTGGTCTCGTTGCACTGAAATGGCAACCTTTGCCTAATGCCTCAGTACTCCGCGGCTGCGCTTGCCCCCTTTGCACCAAAGAGGAAAGAAGGACGCTGTGCGCGCTGGCGCCCGCCTGGCACCATGAGTCGTCATGGCTTACGTCATGGGCACCTCTCGAGGTAACCTACCTTGATATCTCTGCCTCCTCGCGAGCCAGCCTGATGAGGCTGCGCTTGAGGACGCGCCGTGTCGTCCGCCCCGCGAGGCTTGGCCCCTCGCGAGGGTCTTGAGTCTTGTGTTGATGAAGGTGGGCCGTGCTGGGCCCCCATTTGAGCCATGCCGCAGGCAGCAGGCAGGCAAGTCTGGGGACCCCCGTTCCCAGAACGCCGACAGTAGCCCCCGGGCCCAAGGCGCGCCGGACTTGGCCGTACCGAGAGGCGAAAGGGCAAGGGCGAAGCGCCGCAGGCCCTAACAGCCTGCGGCCTTGGGCGCCGCGTGGCGGTTGATTGGACGTGGGTGCCTCAGCAACTGCACGGGTTGATAAGGGAGCGGCATCTGCCCAGACTTTGCCCTTGCTTTCTCCGGTTGCTGCTTAGATCCCCTTTCTTGCGCCTCCAAATTTCCAGATCTACTCCGGCTGCATGACCTAGGAAGCCATGGCGCCTCGCCAACCTCCGGCTGAAGCTTGGTATTCTCCTGCCCTGGACTCGCCGAATGTGTCCAAGGCTAGCCTTGCTCGGCTGCGCCGGATGGCGGCGGCGCAGGGCATCGACGGGACGAAGGTGTTCAAGGCCGGCTCCGCCACCTCTAAGGGCCGAGGGAGCACCTTTTATCCTCTCTTTGTAAGCTCCATTGCTGCGGGCCTGGTGCCTCCCTTCTCCGAGTTCTTCTTCTCTGTCCTCCGCCATTACAACTTGCAGGCTCTGCATCTCCACCCCAACTCTGTCCTTCTCCTGGCGATCTTCGCTTACTACTGCGAGGCCCACATAGTGGTGCAGCCTTCGGTGGCCTTGCTGCGCCACTACTTCTCCCTCCGGGTCACTTGCGGCCTTCCTTCCGCGTGCGCGAGCTTCGTCGCGTATGGCGGCACCATTGCCATCTCGAGTCCCGGGAAGAGGATTGAGGGCTTCAGGAGCAAGTGGGTCATGGTAGATGCCGGGTGCATCCACCCTCAGCTGATCTTGCCCGCGGAGCAGCCCGTGAGCTCCAGCAACTGGTGCCGAGCGGAGCTCATGGATCCCCACGCGAAACTGGTGTTGGAGAAGATGGACGCGGACTTAAGGCCGGCCTGCATGGCGGCGGCGAAGTTGACTGGTGCGTCACTGCTGACGGAGTTCCTGGAGCAGCAGCTGGCTCCACTCCGGCGGTACTCTCCTCCAATGTGGAGGCCTCATCCGAGCCCCGAGGCTGTGGACGAAGAGGATGTGACCGCGGTTCTTCAATCTCTGGTCGGGGGCGAGCTGGCAAGGTTGAAGGGCGCTCCCAAGCCCTTGTTCCCTCGCGATGACTGGAAGCAGGTGGTGGAGTCCATGCCTGTTTTTAATGGGGACGGGCTCGTGCCTGTGGCGGCCTCCGAAGGACCGGTGGACGTGCCCTCCGGCGACTCCAGCGAGGAGGAGGACGAAGAGGGGCGGGGAGAGGGGCCCAACTCTGGGGCGACCGATGGAGATTCGAGGGCTCCCCTCCCCCGGCGCAGGTCCCGCACTCTCCGCCTGAGTGATGATGATGATGATGATGATGATGATGATGATGATGATGATGATGATGATGATGACGTGCTGGGTAGCGGGAGCTCGCCCCCGATCCCGAAGAGGGGCAAGACCGGGTCGATCCCCCGCGGGTCCGTCCTGACTCCGGGGAGGACCGTGGACACGCCTTCTGCTTCTGAGGTCGACCCCTCCAGCCGGCTTTCAGGCTTCAAGTATGGCCGGAGGCTGCCCGAGCTCACCGGCGATGACCCGTGAGTGCTTGATCCTTGATCTTTTGTTTCTCATTCCGCCGACGAGGCTTGATGATTGCTTCTTTTGAATAGGCTGGCGCCCATGGCGAAGAAGCCGAAGGGGGCTCCTGAGGCTCCATCCGCGGCAGCGCCTCCGCCTGTGGAGGGGGGTGACCGCGGCGCGCGGGCTTCTCCTGCCCGGTCGCCCTCGGGAGGCCTGGCCATGCTAGCTGGGGCGAGCCCAGCCCCCATGGCCCAAGTGACTCCTGAGGTGCCCTCGTCTGGCGCCGCTGCTACGGCTGTGGAGGCACAGCAGACTCCGCCTCGGGACACTACGGCCTCACTGCCGCTACTTCCTCCTCCCGTTCCACTGACCGTTGCTTCCCCAACTGCTCCTGTTGTCTTGGAGCGCACCGATGTTTCTCCGCCTTCTTCTTCCATCCTGGATCGTGTCGTTGCTGAACTGGACCGGCTGCGGCAGGATGTTCTCGGCGCTGACCCTCGCCTGGTGGCCGGGTGCCTGGAACTGGCTTCGGGGTGGATTCGCTCTGATGCTTCGATTCGGGCGGCATTGGTTCAGGCCTCGACGGCCTGTGACGAGGAGAGGCGGGCCATCCTCGAGGCGAAGGCTGCTCGTGACGCAGCCCTAGGGGAAGTGGTCGGAGTCCGCGATCGTTGCAAGGCGTTGGAGGACGAGCTGCAAGGCCTGCTAGGCCAACTTGCGGAGGAGGTCCGCCTTCGCCAAGAGCAGGAGAAGGGGGCGAAGGCGCGCGAGCCAGTGCTCGAGGACCGGGAGGCCAAGCTCAAGAAGCGCCGCGACCACCTAGGCGCGTTGAAGAAGGAGCTGGAGGTGACGAAGGTCGAGCTGGATGCCAAGGCCCGGGTCCTTGCCGAGGATCGCGTGGCCTTCGCGGTCATGGAGAAAGATGCCCGTGCTTCGCTGAAGATGCTTTACAAGAGCGGCCTGGACAGCCCGCTAGCCGATGACGGGGACGGCCCCGCCAAGCTGCTTCCCTTCCTGGTTAAGGCCCTTGGGGATGTCGCCCTTGGCATTGGCCCCGCGGCCGAGGCCGAGGCGCGCGTCCTGTCTTCTGCTGCGCTGACGCGGGTCTTCGCCCACATCTACCTTCGCGATCCCAGCGCCGATCTCGACGGCCTGCTGGAACCGGTGAGCGGCAAGGGTGCCGCTGCCGCTGTCGAAGCCGCGAAGGGGTGCGCGGAGGCGCTGCTGGGGAGGTTCCAGGCCTTCACCACTAGGCCCAAGCAAGGCGCTGCCAGCCCCGCTGCTCCATGAGGCGAAGCCACTCCACACAGCTTCACCGCCGACAAGTGACTCCGTTCCATCCCTGTTCTTCTTTCAATTCCTGCACACGCATCATGCCTCGGGGAGGCATTTAAACTTGCGTTTGGTACTAAGACGACAGTATGGGTTGTAATGTTTGCTTTTAAATTCCTTGAGTTTTAGGCTTTTCTTCCCTACTTGCTTGTTTTCTACGCCGACAGAGCCCGGCCCCGCACGTGCCTCACCCAGCATTAGCCCCGACCGGAAACCAGGACGGAACCAAAGGAGTGAGGGGCTACGTGACAAGTTAGGCTCCTGAGTCGCGATGCTCAGGAGTCCCCCTTGGTGCGCGAACAACAAGTAGGGAAGCGTGATGTAGGTGTATCTTCCGTTCTACGTCTGCAGAGCCCGACTCTGCGTGTACCTTACCCAGCATAGCCTTTCGAACTAAGGAGTGAGGGGCTACGGAGCCAGTTAGGCTCTTGAGTCGCGATGCTCAGGAGTCCCCCTTGACGCGCGAACAGCGGGTGCTGAGCTGAGATGTAAGCGTGGCTACCGTTCTACGTCTGCAGAGCTCGGCCCCGCGCGTACCTCACCCAGCATAGCCTTTCGGAACTAAGGAGTGAGGGGCTACGGGACCAGTTAGGCCCCTGAGTCGTGATGCTCAGGGGTCCCCCTTGACGCGCAAACGGCCTTCATACCTTGGCTCCGCTCGGGGAGAGATGCGCGACGAACTAGGCCGGAGGGGCCTGGCTGGGCGGCGTACGTCTGGGCGTGACCCAGTCGTAGCCCCCGTGCCTAGCCCCCTCGCGCGGCACTCCTGAGGGGAGGCGTTGCGATGAGGCCAGCCACTGAGCTCTGGGCTCCCTGAGGTTAATGCGGCCCGGAGGCCACCCTTAGTTGTTTATCACCAGCGCGGAGCATAGCGCTTCCGTATGTGTACGGGCATAGCCGCTCCTCGGCAGTGTCGTCAGCCAGCGCGGAGCATGGTGCTTCCACTGGTACGTGGGAGGGAGCTCCCCTCCGGGAGGAGCCCCCGGGGCGTGTACAGCCCCGCCCTGACATGTGGCTGGCACGGTAGGGCTAGGTGAGGTGTATCTGGGCACCCGTGAGCCAGCGCGGGACTCACGAGGCCCTACCTCTAGGCGGGTTGCGCCTGGCACTGGGCCGTATCTTGAGATGTGTCCCTGCAAAATTTGGTTAGATGCCGGTACTCTACGTCCTCGGGTCCCGGCCCTCGAGCTTGTCTCAGCCATCGCTGGTATGCCAGGTCGCGATGCCGTGGACAAGGCCAGAGGGTGAGGGGTGGAGAACCAGTAAGAGCCCTGAGTCGCGATGCTCAGGCACCCCCCCCCCTTTAACGTGCAAGTGGCTGACATGGAGGAAAAGGGATGCCGCGGACGGGCATCAAGCAATCAAGCGTGATAGGCGAATGCATAGTTGGAAATAAACGCGAGGGAGATACACGCTGCTAGGCCTAAGCCCAGTGGCTTGGGGATGATGCAGCCCGAGGGGCGCCCCCAAAAAGGCAAACTAACAACCGAGAAATAAAAGGGGATACATGCCGCAGGGACGGACCCACGCGGCCTGGGAGTGATGCAACCCTGGGAGGGCGCTCCCAGCTGGGAATGAAGCTTCAAAGATGTCACCTGAGGATGCCGTCGGTGAAGTGGCGTTGGTGCAGCAGACTCGGTGGGCTGCGAAAGCCGATCCTCACGAGCCCCCAGGCCCCGGGGCCTCAGGAGGCTCCGGCGGCACTGGTAACTCCTCGCGAGCTGTCTTCATCTCCGCCAGGGCCGCGGAACACCTATCTTCCTGAGCCTTCATGATGCCCCTCATGAGGCGCTGGTACGCCGTAGCCATGCTCGGCAGGCCGTAAGGCATGCGAACATAGTTGTGGGGTGGGCCTCCGCAGCGCCCCACTTGCGAGGGCCAGAGGCGCTCCGTTGTGGCGATCTGATTGAGCCCTGGTACGTTGACGCAGACGCGCAACCCACCATCCTCGCCTGGATGTGGGGCCACAGCTGGTGGACGACGGCAAGCTCTCATGATCCTTGACTCCTGTAGTTCTTGAATGGCCTTGTTAACGAACTCCTGCTGGTCTGACCTTCCTTGCCTGGCTCCTTCTCGAGGGAAACGTGCTTTGAAGCACACCTCCACATGGTGCCCAAGCGCCTCCCTCGTGACCCTGGCTAGGTCGGTGGCCCTCCAGGTGAGAGCCCCCAAGCCCTGTCTGAGGAGGGCGCCGGACGCACCTTCCTATGCGATGGAAGGGGGGTCCTCCCGGGCAGACACAGGCCCAGAAGGGCCTGCCTCCTGAGGGGCTGAACCTGACGACGTCTTCTTCTTCTTGGGGGTGGTTTCAAGAAGCCTCCTGCTTCCGCGATCCGGGTCTTCTAGTGACGTGGCCTGAAAGGCTCGCTCCAGGGAACACACTACATCCTTCTCTTCACAGGGCACCGTGATGACGCCGCCACTTCCTGGCATCTTGAGGACGTTGTAGCCGTGGTGAGTCACGGCCATGAACTTGGCCAGCGCTGGGTACCCGAGGATGGCGTTGTACGGCAGGCGGATATGGGCGACGTCGAAGTCGATGTGCTCGGTGCGGTAGTTGCTGCGGGCCCCGAAGGTGACAGGGAGGCGGACCTGCCCGATCGGGACTGTGGAGCCGTCGGTGATTCCGAAGAAAGGCTTGGTTGGCTGAAGCTGGTCATAGGGCACTTGGAGGTTGTTGAATGTTTCCTCGGACAGGACGTTGAGCCCTGCCCCTCCGTCGATGAGGGTCTTGGTGACCAGCACGTTGCTGATGACTGGGGAGCAAAGCATCGGGAGGACTCCGGCCGTAGCCGAGCACTTGAGCTGGTCTGCTGAGCTGAACGTGATGGCGCACGCCGACCACCTGAGGGGGCGCGTTGCTTCGAGCTTGGGGAGAACTGCATTCACTTCGCGGGAAAACTGCTTGAAGATATGTTGGGAGGCTGGGGCTTGAGCTCCGCCCAGGATGCAGGCGATTGCGCGCGGCTCTTGGAAGCCCCCAGCCCCCTCGTCCTGATGGCGGTCTTCGTTCCTCCTTGGCTGAGGCGGCAGCGGAGGTAGGCCTGCGTTGCCATGAGGGCGATCCTCACGAGGCTGATCCCTCCAGTCCCCCTCGCGGGGCAGGTCCCGCCAGCGGTTCTCGCGAGGTTGGTCATGCCACCCCTGGCGCGGGCCGCGATCTTCCCATCGTCCGGGGTTTCTTCCTCCTCCTCGGCCGTAGCCCCGGTCAGCACGGTCAGGGCGACGGCCGATCCTTCCTTCTCGCACGGCACGGAGTTCTTGACATTCATTGGTGTTGTGGGTGTGGAGGTCATGGTACACGCAGTACTGGCTGCCCCTAGAGGGTTCGGGCAGATCCTTGCCCCGCTTGGTGTCTGGTTCAGCCGTGAGTACGGCAGCCCCCTTGCGCTTCACGTCCTTGGCCTTTGGCTTCTTCTCTTCTGCGTCCGCGGCAGGTAGCTCGAGGAGGGAGAGACGTCCCTCCTCAGCCCTGGCGCACTTGTTCGCCAAGTTGAACAGCTCCAGGGAGGTGCAGAGGTCTTCATGCATCGCCAGCCCCTCCTTCATCTTGACGTCGCGCACGCCATCAGAGAAAGCCGAGATGATGGCTTCCTCGGACACCTTGGGGATCTTGAGGCGCGCGCTATTGAAGCGCTGGATGTACTTTTGCAGGGTCTCTCCGGGTTGTTGCTTGATGCGGCACATGTCGCTCACGGTGGGTGGCCGGTCGCGAGTACCTTCGAAGTTGGCGATGAAGCGGCTGCGCATCTGGTCCCAGGAGGAGATCATGCCCGGAGCCAGATTCAGGAGCCAGGTGCGGGCTCCTTCCTTCAGTGCCATGGGGAACCAGTTCGCCATGACCTTCTCGTCCCTGCTGGTAGCCTCGATGCCCAGCTCATAGAGCTGGAGGAACTCTGCGGGATCAGTTGTGCCGTCGTAGCGAGGAGGCAGGTCTGGCTTGAACTTGTCGGGCCACGCGACGCTGCGCAGCTCGGTGGTGTAGGCACGGCAGCCTGCAGTGGCCACGAAAGGCTTCCGCTGGTGGAGAGCTTGGCCTTGAGGGTCCCCACGCGCTGCAGCTAGGAGTAGAGCAGGGTCTTGGCATGCCGGAGCTGGAGCAGGGAGCGCCCGAGCAGCTCCTTGCGGGCGAGGGACTTCTTGGCAGCTCCGTTCTTGCTGTGCTGGCGCCTGGCAAAGCGGGTTCCGCCCAGGGGCCACGCGCCTTGGAGCCATGGCGTCTTCTTGGAGGGGAGGCGGCTGGTACGCCCCTGGAGCTTCATTGCCGGCGCGGGGCGGAGTGCAGCGCAGCGGAGCGGACGGCGCAGGGGAGCCCCCTGCGGCGCGGACGAGCTCGGCGACGCGGTCGAGCCACTCCTCGTAGACGTCGTCGACGGGGCGGTAGCGCAGGAGTTCGTTTGCCGCGATGAGCGCAGCTCAATCCTCCAAGGGTGCGCGGAGTGCCCGGGATGAAGAGCCGGCTGGGGCGAGCGATGGAGTAGCGGTGCGGCCGTCTTGCCGCACGGACAGGTGCTGGGACGATGCCTGCTGCTCGCCCCCCGCCGAGCCGGTGGCGGTGTTGACGGCGGGCGACGGAGAACGACGAGGACGCCCACCGATGGGGGCCGTCTGGGCGACGCGAGAAGCGATGGCTGCCCGGCACTCGGTGCGGGCCCGACGAGCGTCATACATGGATGTGACGGTCGAAGGAGAGCGGAGTGGTGGAAGACGAATTCCGGCGCACCCCTACCTGGCGCGCCAAATGTCAGATTCACGGGTTCCGGCAGACCCTTAAGGTTCGAACACTGGGGTGCGTGCGGAAATCACGCCTTCTACCTCCCCGTCTCGCAAAGATCTAAACTGCTAAAAGAACTGCACAAGGGACACAAGATTTATACTGGTTCGGGCCACCATTGTGGTGTAATACCCTACTCCAATGTGTGGTTGGTCGATTGCCTCCTGGGGCTGGTGATGATGAACAATACAAGGAAGAACAGCCTCGTGAGGGTCTGTTCGTGGCTGCGGTGATGAACTGCAAGGAGGAGTTTAGTCACCTCTCTCTCTCTCTCTCTCTTGTCGACCGTCTGGAGCCAACCCTTTGCTATGTGGTTGGCTGGCCCTATTTATAGAGGCCCTGGTCCTCTTCCCAAATATTGAGCGGGAAGGGAGCCAATAATGGCGGGCTAATTTGAAGGGGAACATCTAGGACACCTATCCTGACTAAAGGTGGTCTCCGCCTGCCAAAGGCTCTGGTGATGACGCCGTGCTGGGCTCCATGGTGACCTCCGTCTCGTAGTCCTCATGGTCTTGGTCTCGTTGCACCGAAATGGCAACCTTTGCCTGATGCCTCGGTACTCCATGGCTGCGCTTGCCCCCTTTGCACCAAAGAGGAAAGAAGGACGCTGCGCGCGCTGGCGCCCGCCTGGCACCATGAGTCGTCATGGCTTACGTCATGGGCACCTCGCGAGGTACCCTGCCTTGATATCTTCGCCTCCTCGCGAGCCAGCCTGATGAGGCTGCGCCTGAGGACGCGCCGTGTCGTCCGCCCCGCAAGTCTTGGCCCCTCGCGAGGGTCTTGAGTCTTGTGTTGATGAAGGTGGGCCGTGCTGGGCCCCCATTTGAGCCACGCCGCAGGCCGCAGGCAGGCAAGTCTGGGGACCCCCGTTCCCAGAACGCCGACAGCTGTCCAGTGATCCACTGGATTACTTTGGTACCTCCATGCTAAACTAATAGAAAGGCACACATCAGGTCTGGTACACAACATTGCATACATGATAGAGCCTATGGCTGAAGCATAGGGAACATCTTTCATTTTCTCTCTATCTTCTGCAGTGGTCAGACATTAAGTCTTACTCAACTTCACACCTTGTAACACAGGCAAGAACCCTTTCTTTTCTTGATCCATTTTGAACTTCTTCAAAACTTTGTCAAGGTATGTGCTTTGTGAAAGTCCAATTAAGCGTCTTGATCTATCTCTATAGATCTTAATGCCCAATATGTAAGCAGCTTCACCGAGGTCTTTCATTGAAAAACTCTTATTCAAGTATCCCTTTATGCTATCCAAAACTTCTATATCATTTCCAATCAATAATATGTCATCCACATATAATATCAGAAATGCTACCGAGCTCCCACTCACTTTCTTGTAAATACAGGCTTCTCCAAAAGTCCGTATAAAACCAAATGCGTTGATCACATGATCAAAGCGTTTATTCCAACTCCGAGAGGCTTGCACCAGTCCATAAATGGATCGCTGGAGCTTGCACACTTTGTTAGCTCCCTTTGGATCGACAAAACGTTCCGGTTGCATCATATACAACTCTTCTTCCAGAAATCCATTCAGGAATGCATTTTTGACATCCATCTGCCAAATTTCATAATCATAAAATGCGGCAATCGCTAACATGATTCGGACAGACTTAAGCATCGCTACGGGTGAGAAAGTCTCATCGTAGTAAATCCCTTGAACTTGTCAAAACCCTTTTGCAACAAGTCGAGCTTTGTAGACAGTAACATTACCGTCAGCGTCAGTCTTCTTCTTGAAGATCCATTTATTCTCAATTGCTTGCCGATCAATGGGCAAGTCAACCAAAGTCCACACTTTGTTCTCATACATGGATCCCATCTCAGATTTCATGGCTTCAAGCCATTTTGCGGAATCTGGGCTCACCATCGCTTCTTCATAGTTTGTAGGTTCATCATGATCCAGTAGCATGACTTCCAGAACAGGATTACCGTACCACTTTGGCGCGGATCTTACTCTGGTTGATCTACGAGGTTCAGTAATAACTTGATCTGAAGTTTCATGATCATCATCATTAACTTCCTCACTAATTGGTATAGTTGTCACAGGAACCGGTTTCTGTGATGAGCTACTTTCCAATAAGGGAGCAGGTACGGTTACCTCATTAAGCTCTACTTTCCTCCCACTCACTTCTTTCGAGAGAAAATCCTTCTCTAGAAAGTATCCATTCTTAGCAACGAATGTCTTGCCTTCGGATCTGTGATAGAAGGTGTACCCAATAGTCTCCTTTGGGTATCCTATGAAGACACATTTCTCCGATTTGGGTTCGAGCTTATCAGGTTGAAGCTTTTTCACATAATCATTGCAGCCCCAAACATTAAGAAATGACAACTTTGGTTTCTTGCCAAACCACAGTTCATAAGGCGTCGTCTCAACGGATTTCGATGGTGCCCTATTTAACGTGAATGCGGTCGTCTCTAAAGCATAACCCCAAAACGATAGCGGTAAATCAGTAAGAGACATCATAGATCGCACCATATCTAGTAAAGTACGATTACGACGTTCAGACACACCATTACGCTGTGGTGTTCCGGGTGGCGTGACTTGCGAAACTATTCCGCTTTGTTTAAAATGTAGAACAAACTCGTAACTCAAATATTCTCCTCCACGATGTAGAAACTTTATTTTCTTGTTACGATGATTTTCAACTTCACTCTGAAATTCTTTGAACTTTTCAAATGTTTCAGATTTATGTTTCATCAAGTGGATATACCCATATTTGCTTAAATCATCTGTGAAGGTGAAAAAATAACGATATCCACCACGAGCCTCAACATTCATCGGACCACATACATCTGTATGTATGATTTCCAACAAATCTGTTGCTCTCTCCATAGTACCGGAGAACGGCGTTTTAGCCATCTTGCCCATGGTTCGCAAGTACCAAGTGATTCATAATCAAGTGGTTCCAAAAGTCCATCAGTATATAGTTTCTTCATGCGCTTTACACTGATATGACCTAAACGGCAGTGCCACAAATAAGTTGCACTATCATTATCAACTCTGCATCTTTTGACTTCAACATTATGAATATGTGTATCACTACTATCGAGATTCATCAAAAATAGACCACTCTTCAAGGGTGCATGACCATAAAAGATATTACTCATATAAATAGAACAACCATTATTCCCTGATTTAAATGAATAGCCCTCTCGCATAAAACAAGATCCAGATATAATGTTCATGCTCAATGCTGTCACCAAATAACAATTATTTAGATCTAAAACTAATCTCGAAGGTAGATGTAGAGGTAGCGTGCCGACCGCGATCACATCGACTTTGGAACCATTTCCCACGCACATCGTCACCTCGTCCTTGGCCAGTGTTCGCTTAATCCGTAGTCCCTGTTTCGAGTTGCAAATATTAGCAATGGAACCAGTATCAAATACCCAGGTGCTACCGCGAGCTCTAGTAAAGTACACATCAATAACATGTATATCACATATACCTTTGTTCACCTTGCCATCGTTCTTATCCGCCAAATACTTGGGGCAGTTCCGCTTCCAGTGACTAGTCTGCTTGCAGTAGAAGCACTCAGTTTCAGGCTTAGGTCCAGACTTGGGTTTCTTCTCCTGAGCAGCAACTTGTTTGCTGTTCTTCTTGAAGTTCCCCTTCTTCTTCCCTTTGCCCTTTTTATTGAAACTGGAGGTCTTATTGACCATCAACACTTGATGCTCCTTCTTGATTTCTACCTCCGCAGCCTTTAGCATTGCGAAGAGCTCGGGAATTGTCTTATCCATCCCTTGCATGTCATAGTTCATCATGAAGCTCTTGTAGCTTGTGGCAGTGATTGAAGAACTCTATCAATGACACTATCAACAGGAAGATTAACTCCCAGTTGAGTCAAGTGATTATGATACCCAGACATTTTGAGTATATGTTCACTGACAGAACTATTCTCCTCCATCTTGCAGCTATAGAACTTATTGGAGACTTCATATCTCTCAATTCGGGCATTTGCTTGAAATATTAACTTCAACTCCTGGAACATCTCATATGCTCCATGACGTTCAAAACGTAGTTGAAGTCCCGATTCTAAGCCATAAAGCATGGCACACTGAACTATTGAGTAGTCATCAGCTTTGCTCTGACAGATGTTCATAACATCTGGTGTTGCTCCTGCAGCAGGCGTGGCACCCAGTGGTGCTTCCAGGACGTAATTCTTCTGTGCAGCAATGAGGATAATCCTCAAGTTACGGACCCAGTCCGTGTAATTGCTACCATCATATTTCAACTTTTCTTTCTCAAGGAACGCATTAAAATTCAACGGAACAACAGCACGGGCCATCTATCTACAATCAAACATAGACAAGCAAAATACTATCAGGTACTAAGTTCATGATAAATTTAAGTTCAATTATCATATTACTTAAGAAGTCCCACTTAGAAAGACATCCCTCTAATATTCTAAGTGATCACGTGATCCAAATCAACTAAACCATAACCGATCATCACGTGAAATGGAGTAGCTTTCAATGGTGAACATCTATATGTTGATCATATCTACTATATGATTCACGCTCGACCTTTCGGTCTCAGTGTTCCGAGGCCATATCTGCATATGCTAGGCTCGTCAAGTTTAACCTGAGTATTCTGCGTGTGCAAAAACTGGCTTGCACCCATTGTAGATGGACGCAGAGCTTATCACACCCGGTCATCACGTGGTGTCTGGGCACGACGAACTTTGGCAACGCTGCATACTCAGGGAGAACACTTTTATCTTGAAATTTAGTGAGAGGTCATCTTATAATGCTACCGTCAATCAAAGCAAGATAAGATGCATAAAAGATAAACATCACATGCAATCAATATAAGTGATATGATATGGTCATCATCATCTTGTGTTTGTGATCTCCATCTCTGAAGCACCTTCATGATCACCATCATTACCGGTGCGACACCTTGATCTCCATCGTAGCATCGTTGTCGTCTCGCCAATCTTATGCTTCCACGACTATCGCTACCGCTTACTGATAAAGTAAAGCATTACAGGGCGATTGTATTGCATACAATAAAGCGACAACCATATGGCTCTTGCCAGTTGCCGATAACTCGGTTACAAAACATGATCATCTCATACAATAAAATTTAGCATCATGTCTTGACCATATCACATCACAACATGCCCTGCAAAAACAAGTTAGACGTCCTCTACTTTGTTGTTGCGAGTTTTATGTGGCTGCTACGGGCTTAGCAAGAACCGTTCTTACCTACTCATCAAAACCACAATGATAGTTTGTCAAGTTGATGCTGTTTTAACCTTTGCAAGGACCGGGCGTAGCCACACTTGGTTCAACTAAAGTTGGAGAAACTGACACCCGCCAGCCACCTGTGTGCAAAGCACGTCGGTAGAACGAGTCTCGCATAAGCGTACGTGTAATGTCGGTCCGGGCCGCTTCATCCAACAAAACCGCCGAATCAAAGTATGACATACTGGTAAGCAGTATGACTTATATCACCCACAACTCACTTGTGTTCTACTCGTGCATATAACATCAACGCATAAAACCTGGCTCTGATACCAATGTTGGGGAACGTAGTAATTTCAAAAAAACTCCTACGCACACGCAAGACCATGGTGATGCATAGCAACAAGATGGGAGAGTGTATTCTACGTACCCTCGTAGACTGAAAGCGGAAGCGTTAGCACAACGCGGTTGATGTAGTCGTACGTCTTCACGATCCGACCAATCCAAGTACCGAACGCACGGCACCTCCGAGTTCAGCACACGTTTGGCTCGATGACATCCCACGAACTCCAATCCAGTAGAGCTTCACGGGAGAGTTCCGTCAGCACGACGGCGTGGTGACGATGATGATGTTCTACCGTCGCAGGGCTTCACCTAAGCACCTCTACGATATGATCGAGGTGGATTATGGTGGAAGGGGGCACCGCACACGGCTAAGAGATCAAGAGATCAATTGTTGTGTCTATGGGGTGCCCCCTGGCCATGTATATAAAGGAGTGGAGGAGGAGGGGGCCGGCCAGGAGGAGGAGGCGCGCCCAAGGGGGGGGGCAATCCTACTCCAAGTAGGTTTTGCCCCCCTTTCCTATTCCAACTAGGAGAAGGGTGAAGGAGGAGGTGGAGAGAAGGAAGGAGAAGGGGGGCCGCGCCCCCTTCCCTTTCCAAATTCGGATTGGGGCAAGGGGGGTTGCGCGCGTCCTCCTGCTGCCTCTCCTCTTCCACTACTTTGGGCCCATGAGAAAATCATCAGCGACATCAATGCACTAGGTCCTCTCACATGCTCAAAAGCTTCAAATTTATCTAACTTTTGTGGGCACTTTGCTTTCGTCTCTATCACAAAGCCCACTAAGGTAGATGAAGCATTTCTGGAGCCCGAGTGGATTCAAGCTATGCAAGAGGAATTACATCAGTTCAAGCTCAACAACATATGGGAACTTTTCAAGCGACCAGACCCTCGCAAGCACAATGTCATCGGCATAAAATGGATCTACTGCAACAAGCAAGATGAAAATTGCCTTGTGGTGAGGAATAAGGCACGACTTGTAGCTCAAGGCTACACACAGGTTGAAGGAATTGATTTTGATGAAACTTTTGCACCTGTCGCTAGACTTGAGGCTATTCGCATATTACTTGCTTATGCTAACTATCATAATATCATCTTATATCAAATGGATGTGAAAAGTGCATTCCTCATTGGTAAGCTTGAGGAAGAAGTATATGTTGCTCAACCCCCGGGTTTTGAAGATCCAAAGCATCTTGACAAAGTCTTTAGACTCAATAAGGCCCTCTATGGCCTCAAGCAAGCCCCTCGGGCGTGGTATGATACTTTGAAGGAATTCCTCATGAAGAAAGGCTTCAAAACCGGTTCACTTGATCCAACTCTTTTCACCAAAGCTTATGATGATGAATTATTCATGTGCCAAGTATATATTGATGATATCATCTTTGGCTGTACTGACCAATGATACAGTGATGAATTTGTTGAGGAACATAGTAATTTCAAAAAAAATCCTACGCACATGCAAGATCATGGTGATGCATAGCAACGAGAGGGGAGAATGTAGTCTACGTTCCCTCGTAGATCGAAAGCGGAAGCATTAGCACAACACGGTTGATGTAGTCGTACGTCTTCATGATCCGACCGATCCAAGTACCGAACGCACGGCACCTCCGAATTCAACACACGTTCAGCTCGATGACGTCTCGCGAACTCCAATCCAGTAGAGCTTCACGGGAGAGTTCCGTCAGCACGACGGAGTGGTGACGATGATGATGTTCTACCATCGCAGGGCTTCGCCTAAGCACCACTACGATATGATCGAGGTGGATTATGGTGGGTGGGGGCACCGCACACGGCTAAGAGATCAAGAGATCAGTTGTTGTGTCTATGGGGTGCCCCTTGCCACGTATATAAAGGAGTGGAGGAGGAGGGGGCCGGCCAGGAGGAGGAGGCGCGCCAAAGGGGGGGGGCAATCCTACTCCAAGTAGGTTTTGCCCCCCTTTCCTATTCCAACTAGGAGAAGGGGGATGAAGGAGGTGGAGGGAAGGAAGGAGAAGGGGGGCCGCGCCCCCTTCCCTTTCCCAATTCGGATTGGGGCAAGGGGGGCTGGGCGCCACCTCCTGCTGCCTCTCCTCTTCCACTACTTTGGGCCCATGAGGCCCAATAACCACCGGGGGGTTTCGGTAACCCCCCGATACTCCGGTATATATCCGATAACCCCCGAAACCATTCCGGTGTCCGAATATAGTCGTCCAATATATCAATCTTCATGTCTCGACCATTTCGAGACTCCTCGTCATGTCCGTGATCACATCCAGGACTTCAAACAACCTTCGGTACATCAAAACTCATAAACTCATAATATAACCGGCATCGAAACGTTAAGCATGCGGACCCTACGGGTTCGAGAACTATGTAGACATGACCGAGACATGTCTCCGGTCAATAACCAATATCGGAACCTGGATGCTCATATTGGCTCCCACATATTCTACGAAGATCTTTATCGGTCAGACTGCATAACAACATACGTTGTTCCCTTTGTCATCGGTATGTTACTTGCCCAAGATTCGATCGTCGGTATCTCAATACCTAGTTCAATCTCGTTACAGGCAAGTCTCTTTACTCGTTCCGTAATACATCATTCCGCAACTAACTCATTTAGTTGCAATGCTTGCAAGGCTCAGGTGATGTGCATTACCGAGAGGGCCCAGAGATACCTCTCCGACAATTGGAGTGACAAATCCTAATCTCGAAATACGCCAACCCAACAAGTACCTTTGGAGACACATGTAGAGCACCTTTATAATCACCCAGTTACGGTGTGACGTTCGGTAGCACACAAAGTGTTCCTCCGGTAAATAGGAGTTTCATAATCTCATAGTCATAGGAACATGTATAAGTTATGAAGAAAGCAATTGCAACAAACTAAACGATCAAGTGCTAAGCTAACGGAATGGGTCAAGTCAATCATATCATTCTCCTAATGATGTGATCCCGTTAATCAAATGACAACTCATGTCTATGGTTAGGAAACATAACCATCTTTGATCAACGAGCTAGTCAAGTAGAGGCATACTAGTGACACTATGTTTGTCTATGTATTCACACATGTATTATGTTTCCGGTTAATACAATTCTAGCATGAATAATAAACATTTATCATGATATAAGGAAATAAATAATAACTTTATTATTGCCTCTAGGGCATATTTCCTTCAGAATTTGCCTACATGATGAGTGAAGAATATCAAATGTCTATGATGGGAGAATTGAAATTCTTCTTAGGTCTTCAGATTCGTCAATAACACAATGGCATATTCATATCTCAGGAGAAATACCTTAAGGATGTGTTGAGGAAATTCGGCATGCAAGATTGTAAAGGCGTCAAAATCCCTATGCCCACAAATGGCCATCTATGCACTAATGAAAACGGTATTGACTTCGATCAAAAGGTATACCACTCCATGATTGGTTCTTTATTGTATTTATGTGCATCTAGGCCGTATATCATGCTTAGTGTTTTCATGTGCGCCTGTTTTCAAGCTACACCGAAGGAATCACACCATAAGGTTGTGAAGCATATTCTTCGATATCTAGCTCACACTCTAACACTTGGAATATGGTATCCCAAGGGTTCGGCTTTTGATCTCATTGGATATTCAGACTCTGACTATGCTGGTGACCGTGTGGACCGCAAGTCAACATATAGCACATGCCATTTCCTCGGACGATCTTTGGTCTGCTTGTCTTCGAAGAAACAGACCTGCGTATCACTCTCTACTGCTGAAGTTGAGTACATTGCTGCTGGGTCGTGTTGTTCTCAGTTGCTATGGATGAAGCCAACTATCAAGGACTACGGCATCAATATGAAGAATGTGCCACTCTATTGTAACAATGAGAGTGCCATCAAGATTGCTCAGAACCCAGTTCACCACTCGAAGACAAAGCACATTCAGATCCATCATCATTTTCTTCGTGATCATGTGTTGAAGGGCGACATCTCTAGCAAGCACGTGAAGACTGAAGAACAGCTAGCCGGTATCTTCACAAAGCCCTTGGATGAGAAGAGATTTAGCAAGTTACGGTGTGAGCTAAATATCTTAGAATCTTCGAATCTCCTTTGAAAAGGACACACATCCTAACACTTATGCAAAATTGATGACTTAGATGTGCAACACACGAAGTAACATTTTTCTTCAATCAATGAAGACTAACCTCTAAGTGTAAATAAATTAACGAAGAATTTGATTCTCGGAGCCCTACGTTAATTGTACGCGGTGTCTGAAATCATCATTCTTATACGGTGGGTCACGCCACCAACAAAAGTTGAAAATCTTCAATTTGAGTTTTTCTTCATTATTGAAATTCCTCTATTGTTCAAATTCTTCAACTTTGCAATGTCTTCACTGTTTCCGTCGTTTTTCTTCATTGGCTATATAAATATATGAGTTTATGTCCTCTATAGCATCCACTTATTGCTATTTCTTCAAGTTGCTTTTTCTGCTAAGTGAATGTGATCGGACCCTTCCCCTTCTATGCTAAACTCAACCCAGTCTGTTCACAAATTCTTCATGTGTGTTCTATTTGAAACCCGTTCAAAATCTTCATTGTGTCCTTGTCAGCTGAAGAATTTGCGAACGAAGCATTAAAATTTTCATATCTGAATTTTCGGCTTTTGCCGCTCAAACCATTACACATTCCACGATAATACTTATCTTTTCACCCACGATCTCACACGATCTCCACCTCACAGTACGTTGGTGAAACATGTCGTAGAGATGAGAAAGGTCAGGGGCATGTTCGTCCATTTTCCACGGACGAGCAATTTTCACCGTGGCTATAAATACCGCTTCCCTTCCTCGGTCTGTGTTTACTCCGCTCGACCTCACTCCCTCGCTCGAGCTCTCAATACCTAGTGTTGCCGCTACTTCCATCGTCGTCGATGAGGAAGAGCTTTGCTGCCTCGACCTTGTCACCGTCGTACTCGCGCCGGCCACGGATTTCTTCACTCCGCCGCCGTCGTAGTCGTCTTCCTCTGCCAAGTTAGGGCATGGAAGATCTGCACTGACGAACTTCCAATCTACACTCCTAGTTCGTCATGTTCTTCATCAAGGGTAATTAAAAGTTACATTTACTGCCCTTATTGATTCCAGTGATTTCGTCAAAATCTTCAAAAGGTGTTTATTCTTCAATCTTCACACTCTAAACACCTCACACAAACATCTGCTCTTGATCTGTTTCCCTAAGCCATGTTTTTCTTCAAGATTCCTCAATTGTGTGGATTTTCAATCTACACAACTCTGGAACCTAAGTCAAAGAACGCTTAGTGAAATTCCTCAAGACACATCTGGTCAAATTCCTCAAACTTGTTCTTTTTGCAAAAACTTCTGAGAACGCATATGACCTCTCCAAATTCTTTGCACATATACTCTGTTCACAGGTAGACATGGCTACTGCTGAATCCCTAGGTTCTCATCAACTTAACTCATTTGCAGTGTTCCTCGAAGAAAAACTATATACCTCTTCAGAGAACTCAACTGCTCAAAATCCTCAGCTGAAGAAAATGGCTGATGAAAAAAAACCTCAGAAGGGAGGAAAGAAGCTGGAAGTCAACACAGCTTTTGAGATCCCTGATGACATTTATAAGGACTATTGCACTCCTGATGAGGCCACACATGGAAAGGAGGACAAAAATTAGCGCAAGGTGTGCATACAAAGGATAGAGAGGAGATGGGCACGGGAATGGAGGGAGTACAGGTATGTAACTCCAAAGTACATGAAGAAATTTGCTCTTCACCCTCCTTTCCCAAGACCTCCACTGGCACCTGGCCAAGAAGCTGATCCCACCAGCCTCAAGCGCGGTGAGGACTATTCTGATGAATGGGCCAAGCGCCAAGCAAAACTAGCCAAAATGGCTAAAGAAGCAGTGAGGAAATTCAATGAAGACTCTGCTGCTGCCACTGCTGAGGCCTCTGCTAGCAAGCCTAAGAAGGCCATGCCTAAGAAGCCCGCACATAAGCCAGGCACTTCTTCTTCAATGCCCTCACGGCCAAGCTCTTCTGCTAAGCCCTCATGGCAAATTCCTCAAGCTGCCCAGTTCCTCAAGTTCCAAAACCCTCAGCTCCTCCGGCAAAGTTCTCAGCACCTATGCATCTCGCCTCGTGCCAAAGGACCATAGGAAAATCCATTGCCTCAGGAGCCTCTGCAAGTTCTTCAGCTCCTCTGCATTACTCAATTGGCCCCACATTGCTGAAGACTATGGCCACTGCTGGACGAAGCACTAGACCAAGTCCTCAAAAGAAGCAAGTCGCCTTTCAAGTACTGTCTTCTGATGACGAAGCTGATGATGAGGAACTTGCCGAAATCATCAGAGACAGGCAAGAAAGGGCCCTTAGAGCCAAAGGCACAAACGTGCCTCTGCTTTTGGATCTGAAGTTGATCCTCAATTTCATTGACCTCTGGCACAAGGACCCCAACACTCTTATGCCGGACTTCAAGCTGACACCTGGCCAAAGTCACATGCCGACCGCCTTCATAGGTGAAGAAAAATGGAAATTTGAGAATGCCATGAAGCTGAAGAAAGCATAGTACAAGAAAGAGCACTATCTGAAGAAGAATGTTGTCAAAATGACAACTGATGAACTTGTGGCTGTTCAAGCTAAGATCAAAAACCTCAGTCATGAATTTGATGCCTACCATGCTGACTGGAAGGGCGCCAAAGTCAGATTTGTGAAATTGGCAAAGACATTCACCCCCAGTGTTGCTACTCAAACACACATTGAAATTCCCCAGGCTGAAGCATCTGCTCAGCCTACTGAAGAAAATGCCAGCACCGCTGATGACAATCAGGTTGTTGAAGAAAATGTGAGTACCAGGGCTGATGACTGCACTCCAGCCGTTGATGATATTGCCAGGGCAACCACTAGTGTTGCGCCTGAAGAACAAGCCAGGCCTGCTAAGGCATCAACCACTGAGCCTGAGGAATCTGAACCAACCAGGGCAACTGCATCAGTTGTGCCTGAAGAAACTGAACCTATTTCCTCTGCTCCTCCTGCCCAACAACAAGCTCAGTTCTTCCTTCTGCATCAGAAGTGAAGAAAATCAAAGCTGCGGAGCGAGCAGCAGTGAAGAAAAGGAAAGCATCTACTTCATCTCAGTCTTTAGCTCCAAAGAAGATGAAGAAATTGACAAGTTCTTATGAGAATCCGATTGATGCTATTCCAGTTTCAAGCATGCCATCAAAGGAACTCGTTCCTTTTGGTGAAGATTATGAGATCCCAAGAGGATCGGATGAAGACGTTCCTTCTGCTGCTTCTACAGAGCAGATGGATGAAGAAATTGAAGCGGATGATATCCCTTCAACTCCAATCATCTCATCGTCTATGCCTCAGTTCACAGCTGAAGAGGCAGGCGTTGAAGAACGAAATGAAGAAGATGAAGACGTGGATATTGGGTGCTCCACTCTAGTGCTAAATGATGACTATTGGGATAGTCAGCACCCCAACTCTCCACTCTTCACCCCACTACAACAAATCCCTCAGTCCCCTGTGCACACTGAAGTTATTATGGGATCTGAAGAACTTCCTATTCCTGAAAAATTCCAGCCACTAGCGCTGATGAAAATGTTGCTGAAGCAATTCCAGCCACTAGGCTGATGAAGCTGCTACTGCAGAAATTACAGCCACTAGTGCTAATGAAAAAGTTGCTGAAGAAAATAAGAACCAGGCTGCAAATGTAACTGAAACTGAAATTCCTCAGCTTGTGGTTCCTGAGAACGTGATTCCTGAGGCTGTGATGACTTTGACTGACACTCCTCAGCTCAAGCTGAAGAATCCCTTCTCCAAGAAGCAAAAATTCAAGGCTACTGACTTCTTCCATGAGCACGTTTTCTTCACAGATTACAACCCATATGACTCTGCTCGTCTTAGAAGGAAGCATTTCTGGACTGCCAGCCAAGCCAACTTCTATTCTTCACTGCTTTTCGATAAGGACAAAGTTTTTGACCATGCAAATATTCCTCATGTGGACATGGAATCACTACCTTGCTTCACGCCAATTCTCAGTGTTCTTCACGATGCTGGACTTCTCAACTTCTGCACTGATATATGTGATTGGAATGAAGAACTAATTCTTCAGTTCTATGCAATGCTGCACATCACAGGCAATGATGAAGATGTGAACTCTCGGGTATTGGACTGGATGACAGAGAATACTCACTTCAAAGCACCGACCTCTGAATTGCTTCATGCCCTGCCTGTCAGTCCTCCCCTTGAAGGTGCACATTGTATATATCATGAACCTGAACTTACTGACAATTATATGCAAGTGTTGATGAAGTCATTAAAGCCCGGTCAAGCCTTAAGGACCAAATTCCTTGTAAAGTAATTGTTGTATGTGCCACGGACTATCTATCGCATCTTGTCCAAGACTTTGAGTCCTATCAAGGACCACGACTCTAATGAAGAAGAGGTCGTTGGTATCATGAAGAATATGCTATTCAACATCATTCATGGCATCCCTGTCAACTACCATGATTTCTTCTTGAGGACTCTGGCCAACATTGCATTGTCTCCTTTTGAATGGAAGTCTTACGCTCCCTGGATTATGAGATTCCTCAGATCAAGTTCTTCAATCAACTACAAGGCTGATTTGCAGAATCAAATCAGTTACTTGCCCACAATAAAAGTCCTCAAGCAGACATTTTCCTCAGCTGATGAAAAGGGCAAGGCTACTGCTATTATTGATGAAGGCATTCGTCCATTGGATGGTAAGTTCCGCAAAGCTGCATCATATTCCACCAATGATGACTATGCAAGTCATGACTCTACCGCCAATGCCTCAAAGAAAAATCCTCAAAGCACAGCTCGAAGGGTGATGACTGATCGTGAGCTTCTCCTCAGTCTTCACCAGAAGGTCGATCGCAACCACAAATGGATTAAGCGTCAGTTTGGTTCTATTCTTCACAACATGACTGCTAGACACAATGCAGTGAAGAAAAACCACTTCTACCTCCATGAATTATTCAATCGTACCTGGGTTGTTCTGTCTCATCTCTATGGTGATGAAGATCTGAAGCAAATGGGTTTCAAGCGGGACTTTGAATGGTCTGAACCACCAGCGAAGAAATTCAAGAAGACCAAAGTTCCTTCCTTGGTAGCTAATACATCTCCAACATATCTATAATTTTTTATTGTTCCATGCTATTATATTATCTGTTTTGGATGTTTAATGGGCTTTAATATACATTTTTATATTATTTTTGGGACTAACCTACTAACCAAAGGCCCAGTGCAAATTGCTATTTTTTTGCCTATTTCAGTGTTTCGCAGAAAACGAATATCAAATGGAATCCAAACGGAATGAAACCTTCGGGAGATTTATTTTTGGAAAAAACGTGATCCAGGAGACTTGGAGTTTACGTCAAGAAAGAAGCAAGGAGTCCACGAGGCAGGGAGGCGCACCCCCCACCCTCATGGGCCCCTCGCAGCCCCACCGACGTACTTCTTCCTCCTATATATACCCATATACCCCAAAACATCCAGGAGCACCACGAAACCCTATTTCCACCGCCGCAACCTTCTGTACCCGTGAGATCCCATCTTGGGGCCTTTTTCGGCTCTTTGCCGGAGGGGGAATCGATCACGGAGGGCTTCTACATCAACACCATAGCCTCTCCGATGATGTGTGAGTAGTTTACCACAGACCTTTGGGTCCATAGTTATTAGCTAGATGGATTCTTCTCTCTCTTTGGATCTCAATACAAAGTTCTCCTCGATTCTCTTGGAGATCTATTCGATGTAATTCTTTTTGCGGTGTGTTTGTAGAGATCCAATGAATTGTGGGTTATGATCAAGATTATCTATGAACAATAGTTGATTCTTCTCTGAAATCTTTTATGCATGATTTAAATATTTTTGCAAGTCTCTTCAAATTATCAGTTTGGTTTGGCCTACTAGATTGATCGTTCTTGCAATGGGAGAAGTGCTTAGCTTTGGGTTCAATCTTGCGGTGTCCTTTCCCAGTGACAACAGGGGCAGCAAGGCATGTATTTTATTGTTGCCATCGAGGATAAAAAGATGGTATCATATTGCTTGAGTTTATACCTCTACATCATGTCATCTTGCTTAATGCGTTACTCTGTTCTTATGAACTTAATACTCTAGATGCATGCTGGATAGCGGTCGATGTGTGGAGTAATAGTAGTACATGCAGAATCATTTTGGTCTACTTGTTGCGGATGTGATGCCTATATACATGATCATGCCTAGATATTCTCATAACTATGTGCTTTTCTATCAATTGCTCGACAGTAATTTGTTCACCCACCGTAGAATTTGCTATCTTGAGAGAAGCCACTAGTGAAACCTATGGCCCCCAGGTCTATCTTCCATCATATTATTTTCCTATCAACTTGCTATTTCTATTACCGTTTATTTTGCAATATTTATTTTCTAATCTATACAACAAAAATACCAAAAATATTTATCTTATTATCTCTATCAGATCTCACTCTTGTAAGTGACCGTGAAGCGATTGACAACCCCTTTATTGCGTTGGTTGCGAGGTTCTTGTTTGTTTGTGCAGGTACTAGGTGACTTGTGTGTTATCTCCTACTGGATTGATACCTTGGTTCTCAAAAACGAAGGGAAATACTTACGCTATTGTGCTGCATCACCCTTTCCTCTTCAAGGAAAACCAATGCATGCTCAAGAGATAGCAAGAAGGATTTCTGGCGCCGTTGCCTGGGAGGTTGCATCAAGTCAAGACATACCAAGTACCCATCACAAACTCTTATCCCTCGCATTACATTATTTGCCATTTGCCTCTCGTTTTCCTCTCCCCACTTCACCCTTGCCGTTTTATTCGCCTTCTTTTTCGTTCGCCTCTTTTTGCTTGCTTCTTGTGTGTCCGCGAGTTATATCATTGGTTTTGCTATCATGGCTAGTCCTTCTATCATTGTTAGTACTCCTGATCATGAAGTTCTTAATTTTAAACAAAGGGAGGGAGAAAATTTAAAAGATGTTTGGTATAGAATTTGCAATGCTCAAAATAGATCCACTAGGAAGCAATCCACTTCCGTTCTTCTTTGCAATTTTTATGTAGGCATCACCCCTTGGAATAGATATATTCTTGATAACATTACCGGAGGGAATTTCTTGGGTAGCCATACTTTTCATTCTTATAATGCTATGATAGATTTGTTTGGCTCACCACCTCTCTTGGTTAATGGAACTATTTTAACTTTGGAACATGTGATGCAAAGGCTTGAAATTATTGAAAATAAAGTTGCCATAGTAGAGTTGATTGAGAATTTGGATAAAAAGATCCACAACCAGATTACCCAATATGGATCTAAGGTAGGAGTTACTCTGAATTTTTTTAAAGAAAAAGAACCCATAGTTAACGAAAAGATAGATCAAGATTCCACAAGAATTGATAAACTTGAGGATATTATTACCAACTTAGGTCTGCCTTTTCTTCCATGAAAAATACTCCAAATCTTCTTACTACTAGAGTTTCCAAGTTTATGTATGTGCCTAAAATAAAAAAGGTGAATCTTCTAGTAAGGAAAATGCGGATCTCAAAGCAATAAGTGTTCATCCCAACCTTTTCGCTATCATTAAGGAACCTTTTGCTACAAATGAATTTCTTGATTTCTTGCCTAGGAGTTTGATCATTAATAAAAAGAAGGAAACTCCTAAGGGATATAAGTGTCCCATTGAAGAAATACATACCAAAGATGACAATACCTAGATCTATTCTTGTTTTTATGCCTAGCTAGGGGGCGTTAAACGATAGCGCTTGTTGGGAGGCAACCCAATTTTATTTTTGTTCCTTCTTTTTTGTTTCTGTTTAGTAATAAATAATTCATATAGCTTCTGTTTAGATGTGGTTTTATGCTTTTAATTAGTTTTTTTTGCGAAACTTTTAATTAGTGTTTGTGCTAATTAGAACCTTTGGAAAACTTGGGGGAAGTTTATGTTATCTTGCTTTAAAAACAGAAACTTTAGTGCTCACGAGATTTGCTGCCATTTTTTACCGGAGAGTGCGATTAGGTTGATTATTTTTGCAGATGATTAATAGACAAATTATTCACGTCCACCAGTTTATTTAAGAATTTTTGGGGTTACATAAATATTGGAGACCTACAGATTACTACAGACTGTTCTGTTTTTGACAGATTCTATTTTTCGTGTGTTGTTTGCTTATTTTGATGAATCTATGGCTAGTATCGGGGGGTATGAATCATAGAGAAGTTGGAATACAGTAGATTTAACACCAATATAAATAAATAATGAGTTCATGACATTACATTGAAGTGGTGGTTTGTTTTCTTATACTAACGGAGCTCATGAGATTCTTTGTTGAGTTTTGTGTTGTGAAGTATTCAAGTTTTGGGTAAAAGATTTGATGGATATTGGAATAAAGAGTGGCAAGATACTAAGCTTGGGGATGCCCAAGGAACCCCAAGGTAAAATTCAAGGACAACCAAAAGCCTAAGCTTGGGGATGCCCCAGAAGGCATCCCCTCTTTCGTCTTCGTCTATCGGTAACTTTACTTGAGGCTATATTTTTATTCACCACATGATATGTGTTTTGCTTGGAGCGTCTTGTATGATTTAAGTCTTTGCTTTTTAATTTACCACAATCATCCTTCCTGTGCACACCTTTTGGAGAGACACACATGAATCAGAATTTATTAGAATACTCTACGTGCTTCACTTATATCTTTTGAGCTATAAAATTTTGCTCTAGTGCTTCACTTATATCTTTTTAGAGCACGGTGGTGGTTTTATTTTATAGAAATTATTGATCTCTCATGCTTCACTTATATTATTTTGAGAGTCTTATAAAATAGCATGGTAATTTGCTTTGGCTATAAAATTATTCCTATTATGATAGGCATCCAAGATGGGTATAATAAAAACTATCATAAAAAGTGCATTGAATACTATGAGAAGTTTGATACTTGATGATTGTTTTGGGATATGAAGATGGTGATATTAGAGTCATGCTAGTTGAGTAGTTGTGAATTTGAGAAATACTTGTGTTAAAGTTTGTGATTCCCGTAGCATGCACGTTTGGTGAACCGTTATGTGAGGAAGTCGAAGCATGATTTATTTATTGATTGTCTTCCTTATGAGTGGCGGTCGGGGACGAGCGATGGTCTTTTCGTACCAATCTATCCCCCTAGGAGCATGCGCGTAGTACTTTGTTTCGATAACTAATAGATTTTTGCAATAAGTATGTGAGTTCTTTATGACTAATGTTGAGTCCATGGATTATACGCACTCTCACCCTTCCACCATAGCTAGCCTCTCTAGTATCGTGCAACTTTCGCTGGTACCATAAACCCACCATATACCTCCTCAAAAGAGCCACCATACCTACCTATTATGGCATTTCCATAGCCACTCTGAGATATATTGCCATGCAACTTACCACTGTTTCGTTTGTTATGACACGCTTCATCATTGTCATTTTGCTTTGCATGATCATGTAGTTGACATCGTATTTATGGCAAAGCCACCTTTATAATTCTTTCATACATGTCACTCATGAGTCATTGCACATCCCGGTACACCACCAGAGGCATTCACATAGAGTCATATTTTGTTCCAAGTATCGAGTTGTAATTTTTCGAGTTGTAAGTAAATAAAAGTGTGATGATCATCATTATTAGAGCATTGTCCCAAGTGAGGAAAGGATGATGGAGGCTATGATTCCCCCACAAGTCGGGATGAGACTCCGGACGTAACATAAAAAAGGGAGAGAAAGGCCATAAAAAAGAGAAGTCCTAAAAATGAGAGAAAAAGATATAAGGGACAATGCTACTATCCTTTTACCACACTTGTGCTTCAAAGTAGCACCATGATCTTCATGATAGAGTGTCTCCTATTTTGTCACTTTCATATACTAGTGGCAATTTTACATTATAGAACTTGGCTTGTATATTCCAATGATGGGTTTCCTCAATATGCCCTAGGTCTTCGTGAGCAAGCAAGTTGGATGCACACCCACTTAGTTTCTTTTTGAGCTTTCATACACTTATAGCTCTAGTGCATCCATTGCATGGCAATCCCTACTCACTCACATTGATATCTATTGATGGGCATCTCCATAGCCCGTTGATACGCCTAGTTGATGTGAGACTATCTTCTCCTTTTTGTCTTCTCCACAACCACCGTTCTATTACACCTATAGTGCTATGTCCATGGCTCACGCTCATATATTGCATGAAGATTGAAAAAGTTTGAGAACACCAAAAGTATGAAACAATTGCTTGGCTTGGATGATTTAAATATTTTGTGTGGTGAATATAGAGCATAGCCAGACTATATGATTTTGTAGGGATAACTTTCTTTGGCCATGTTATTTTGAGAAGACATGATTGCTTTGTTAGTATGCTTGAAGTATTATTGTTTTTATGTCAATATTAAACTTTTGTCTTAAATCTTTCGGATCTGAACATTCATGCCACAATAAAGAAAATTACATTGAGAATTATGCTAGGTAGCATTCCACATCAAATATTCTGTTTTTTATCATTTACCTAATCGAGGACGAGCAGGAATTAAGCTTGGGGATGCTTAATACGTCTCCAACGTATCTATAATTTTTTATTGTTCCATGCTATTATATTATCTGTTTTGGATGTTTAATGGGCTTTAACATACCTTTTTATATTATTTTTGGGACTAACCTACTAACCAAACGCCCAGTGCAAATTGTTGTTTTTTGCCTATTTCACTGTTTCGTAGAAAAGGAATATCAAACGGAATCCAAACGGAATGAAACCTTCGAGAGAGTTATTTTTGGAACAAACGTGATCCAGCAGACTTGGAGTTTACGTCAAGAAAGAAGCGAGGAGGCCACGAGGCAGGGAGGCGCGCCCCCACCCTCGTGGGCCCCTCGCAGCCCCACCGACGTACTTCTTCCTCCTATATATACCCATATACCCCGAAAACATTCAAGAGCACCACGAACCCCTATTTCCATCGCCGCAACCTTCTGTACCCATGAGATCCCTTCTTGGGGCCTTTTCCGGCTCTCTATCAGAGGGGGAATCGATCACAGAGGGCTTCTACATCAACACCATAGCCTCTTCGATGATGTGTGAGTAGTTTACCACAGACCTTCGGGTCCATAGTTATTAGCTAGATGGATTCTTCTCTTTCTTTGGATCTCAATACAAAGTTCTCCTCGATTCTCTTGGAGATCTATTCGATGTAATTATTTTTTCGGTGTGTTTGTCGAGATCCGATGAATTGTGGATTTATGATCAAGATTATCTATGAACAATATTTGATTCTTCTCTAAAATCTTTTATGCATGATTTAAATATCTTTGCAAGTCTTTTCAAATTATCAGTTTGGTTTGGCCTACTAGATTGATCGTTCTTGCAATGGGAGAAGTGCTTAGCTTTGGGTTCAATCTTGCGGTGTCCTTTCCCAGTGACAGCAGGGGCAGTAAGGCACGTATTGTATTGTTGCCATCGAGGTTAAAAAGGTGGACTTTATATCATATTGCTGAGTTTATCCCTCTACATCATGTCATCTTGCTTAATGCATTACTTTGTTCTTATGAACTTAATACTCTAGATGCATGTTGGATAGTGGTCGATGTGTGGAGTAATAGTAGTACATGCAGAATCGTTTCGGTCTACTTGTCGTGGACGTGATGCCTATATACATGATCATGCCTAGATATTCTCATAACTATGCGCTTTTCTATCAATTGCTCGATAGTAATTTGTTCACCCACCGTAGAATTTGCTATCTTGAGAAGCCACTTGTGAAACCTATGGCCCCCGGGTCTATCTTCCATCATATTATTTTCCTATGAACTTGTTATTTCTATTACCGTTTATTTTGCAATCTTTATTTTTCAATCTATACAACAAAAATACCAAAAATATTTATCTTATTATCTCTATCAGATCTCACTCTCTGAAGTGACCGTGAAGGTACTAGGTGACTTGTGTGTTATCTCCTACTGGATTGATACCTTGGTTCTCAAAAGCTGAGGGAAATACTTATGCTACTGTGCTGCATCACCCTTTCCTCTTCAAGGTAAAACCAATGCATGCTCAAGAGGTAGCAGTAGCCAGCTCATATTCTTCATCGCGCGAGACTGATGAGCATGAAGATTTTGACGTCACTGCGGCAGGCCCTAACTCAACAACCGACCCCAACAATGTTGGCGCTCCTTCATCGACTCAGCGATGATATTCTTCAGGAGCGTTAGTCCTCACTTTTCATCCCTTTTGGTCATTCGATGACAAAGGGGGAGAAATTTGAGTTAGTCTTCAAGCGGGTCTCTTTATATGGGCATTTTTTTCTAAGTTACAACTCTCGTTCTTCTGACGTTCTATTGGATCGAGATGTAAACTTAAACCCGGTGGTGGTCTGATACTTTTGCTATGTTCTTCTGCATGCTATTTCCACATATATGATAATGCACGCAAGCTGAATCACATCAGTCACCATATTTCATCATGCATTTCAAATTCTTCATATCTTATGATAAATGTGTGTATGAATTACAAGATATAGGGGGAGATCTCCATGATTCTACTCTTCACATGTGCATTGCTTCAAAAGAAAATTCCTCACTATGCACATCTTCAGAGGGAGTTCTTCTATATATTGCAATCAAATTCCTCAATATCAGTATTTACACTTCATATGTTTATCCCCATTGAGAACTTAACCTATATTGTCATCAATCACCAAAAAGGGGGGGATTGTAGGTGCATCTAGTGCCCCTTATGGATTTTGGTGTATTGAAGACTTATAGGTTAAGGGACTAATGCGTTTGTGAGTGTACACAGGTCTATAAGTCTATGAGGAGTTTGATATTTACAGAGAAAGTCGACCCCTAAAAATGAATGTCTTCGTGTGAAGACTTTGGATTTCTGAAGACTTTGAAAGTGAAGAAATTGGTGTGACCATGAAGACTTGTTATTCATATGAGGAACATGAAGCGTGAAGACTTTTCTTTTCGTAGTTTCATTTTCTCTTTCTCGAGTCATAGGAAACACCGTACTATTAAAGGGGGTCGAGGTAAAACTAAGGAAAAGTTTCCAAGTGATGCTCAACTCAAAATCCTACACCTATCGATCCCTTTGAGTGAAGCCATTGGAAATCTCATACAACTCAGTCAATTTCTTGAGTGACAGAGACGAAGTTCTTCTGGTCTCTGAAAAATTTGTTCTGACTGAGAAGTTAGGATTCGCCAGTGAGGAACATGATAACCCTGAGGAATTTGGTAGTCAAATTTCCGACTGTTGTTCTGCTACGTGCCAGCTGTCCCAAAATATCTATCCACCTAGCGGTCATATTATTGAAGGACATTTATGCCTTATCATGTCGGGCTGCTCCCTTGGCTATAAATAGCTGCCCCCTACAACCATTAGTTGGTTGGCTGCTCCGCGAGAAACTGACACTTGTCATTGAGAGCATCCCATCCTTCAAGGACTTTGAGCGAAAATCATCAAGTGAGGAAAAACCCCAAACCCCAAACCAAACACCTACAAACCAAAGTGATTGAGCATCACTGAAGAGATTGTTCCTGTGTGGAACCGACGCTTGTTACCTTTGAGGACTGTGCATCCTCCAGACGGTTAGGCGTCATGGTCTAGAGCATCCAAGAGAAATTGTGGATCGCCGAGTGACCGAGTCTGTGAAGGTTTGGAAGTCACCTGAAGACTCTCCACGAGTGATTGGATGATGTCTGTGTGACCTTAGTTCAAGGAAAATATGGTGAGGACTGTGTGTCCGGGACTGTGTATCCTCGGGTTTAAATACCTAGCCGCTCTAACCAGACGTACAATTGTCACAGCAGTTGGAACTGGTCTACCAAATCATTGTCTTCACCGAGCTAACTGGTTTTATTTCCTCAACCCTTCCATTTCCTCATTACTGTGTTGTGTGCTTGTTCATATCTGTTTGAAGACTTTGACTGAAGACTTTCTCAATTTCCTTAGTTCAATGTCTTCAGTCTGTTTTTCTTCATCCTGTTTTATCATGTGCTTACGCTTTCTGTACTGTGTCTGTTTTCATTTCATCATGATATTCATGTTTATGTTATGTCATGTATGCATCTGAATACTTATTCCGCTGCAAGTAGTTCTTCGCTCAGGAATTTCCTCACCCTGAAATTTCTCAGTGAAGAATTCATAAAAATCGCCTACCTATTCACCCTCCCTCTAGTCGACTTAACGCACTTTCAGTTAAGCAAAAGATGATTTAGTAGTAAGCAAAAATGCAAAATATAGTTAAGGTGGAAACCTGAAAAAAAAGAGTAAGGTCTTAGATTTTGTTTTCTTGGAAAAGTGAAATACATTAATACCAAGTTGATATTAATCGCATGGCCTCGGCGATGGTGTGTTCGCTATGCAGGGGTGCGCAGGTCAGTGGAGGTCCGTGCGATGGAGGTGCTGGTTGGCGTTGGCCAACTGCATTGGAGTGAGGGTGTGCTACTCTAGGCGAAAGTGTGACTAGTGCTTGCCTGCCGGCGGCAGTGGCGCCGTGCATCCTCTTCTTCCAAGTCGAGCTCTTCAGGTGAAAGCCAAGATCCTGCTGTAGGATCGGGCGACAGCCATGAGACCTCTTATTGTGCCAAAAATACCTCGCGACTGGGATTAGATCTCGCGCCCTCATTCTTTCACATGGAGAGGCTAACCACTGGACCACCAGCTAACTGCTAGTGAATATTCATAGTGCGAAATATTTAAAGAATAGAAATGTAGACGCGCTATTTATTGCGCACTACAATGTAGAGGTTATATTTTCTAATGATTTGAAAACATGTTCACATATTACAGACGAAGTTCATGAGCATGAAAAAAAAGTTTGCGTATTCAAAAAATAGTTCACCAAATCGAAAAAGTTCATCGATTTTCAAAAAAGTTCACGAATTCAAAAGAAGTTCATCGATTTTGAGAAAAACTTCCATAAACAATAAAAAGCACATCAAATTTGAAAAATAAGTTCCTCGGTTTTGAAAAATGTTCATCAATTTGAAAAAACGTTCACGAGTTTCAAAACATTATGTTCATGGATTTAGAAAAGAAGTTCATCTATTTGAAGAAAACAATTACGAATTTGGAAAAAGAAAGTAGAAAAGGATAGAAAAAAGAAAAGAGGAAAATGGTGTATAAAGAAATTGATCAAAACATGTATGTTATCACACCTAGTGAGTTGGTTGAGTTGGTTAGGCGTCGATCATTGATAACCCATTACGAAGGTCCGAATACCAATTGGCGCCCTTTTTCGGCAGTTTCTGGTCCTGGAGCGTGCGTGAGTTCTGAGTTGTAAGGAACTAGACTTTTTTTAGTCCCAGAGACTAAAGAAAAAGAGTCTTTTTCTAGTCCCTTAAAAAAAGTCCCTCTTGTTTGGGACTTTTTCTAGTCTAGTCCCTGTAACCAAACAGGGCCTCAGCTGACTCGGGACCCTGGCAGTTTAAAACCTGTTTTACAGTAGCCTTGCATCCACAATTTTGCATCTCATCTGAAACAGTGTGTATGAGTTACCCCAAGGGTATAAGAACACAATTACAGTAGCCTCTCATCCACACACACATGCATCGCATCTGAAATTCCAACGCCTTATCTTAGCTTGACCGCTGCTACAGCGAAGACCTGGAATCAGTCAAACTTTCCAGTAACCGCTACTTTTCACCTCTTTGTCGTTGTCCACCGGTGTGGTCGCTGTTTGAGCTGGACAAAGTTGTTGCGATATATCCAGCCGTTGATTACCACAGGTCTCTACCCATTGTCCAGCTATATAATTTTCGACCGGAAACGGACAGAGATTTTCTGCCCTGACGTGCGACCTCTCTCGAGCCGTATCGATGCTGACAAACATCAGCATGTGGAACGGTTTACTGGTATGAGGTTCTCGTTTTTCAGTTACGTTGTTTTTTCGTCAAAAGAAAATTGTGGTTGGTTCTTTACAACGGTGAACGTATTGTGTGGATATGGTTCGATTCTCGGTTATTTGGATGGACTGGCGGGTCAAGTAAATGTGTATCTGTTCGACATCCACGAAAGAACCACTATACAGATGTCGTAGCTTTCACGGAGGTTACGTTGAGGATGGACATGGTCCGATACAAGAAGAAATCTCTTGCGGTGTGCACCACGTAATAGTTCATTCAGGGTCTTTGAATTTTCGTTTCAATATTTACAACATGACTTGCTATACATCTATTCCAAGAGATATTTGTGTGTTATCCAGTAAAAAATCATGGTTCATACTTGCTGTCATAATCTAGATCGTCGAGGCATTGGACGTGTGACGAATGCAATTAAGACATTAAGGTTGCAACACCCCCACCCCCCTCCTTCACACTACAATCAACAAAACAATCTCAAACCCCACAGCTGCGAACCATCATCAATCTTCTTCTTCTTCGTCGTCGCCGCCTCGGTCGGATTCCTCGCCCACTTGCCGCTGGTCGGAGCACCATGAGGGCAACCGGGCATTATCGCGAAGGCCCATATTTGTTTTCATATTTTTTTGCAAAAGGGCAATAGTATACAAGTGAGAAGGCCCAGTAGTTTGCAGTTTGGATTCAAGACCATAGACCAAGCACTACTAAAAAAAGGCCTAATAATGGCGCGCCGGTTTTGCCTACTAATGGCGCATCACCGGTGCGCCATTAGTAGCACGCCACTAGTAATTTTTACTAATGACGCACCACTGGTGCGCCATTAGTATCTGGTATACTAATAGCGCACCATCCAGTAAACAGGCAGTGCGCTATTAGTTTTGCTCACGGTGTGCTACTAGTGTCTGCTATACTAATGGCGCACCACATGGTAGTGCGCCATTAGTAACAATTTTTTTAATTTTTTTTCTTAATCTCAGGTCACTATTTCACCTATGAGATATCCAACACATATATATACAACAAGCATCCATATAACAATCATAGCCAACGCACAAGTTTCATCATATATACATACATAGCCAACACATAGTTCCATCATTACATATTACAAAAGTTTCACATTGTTCATCCAACACCGTTATCCATCAATTCACAAAAGTTTCACATTGATACAAAATAAAAACACAAATGGAAAAGAAGCACTCCATCCATGCAAGCTTCCGTGAATTAAATCAAATCTGCAAAATGATAAACAAGAAGTTAGAAGAAGAAAAAGAAGAAGACTAGAAGAATACTAGAAAAAGAAGAACACTAGAAGAAGAATAAGAAGAATTTTGGAAAAGAAGAAGAATAAGAAGACTATAAGCTTATTATGTAAACTTGATCATTTTGTGCTAACATAAGTTATTTTGGAGCTAACCTATAGGAAACTAAGCATATAAGCTCTAAGTTAGTATATTAGAGCCAACTTAGGTAAAATGAAGCTAACCTATGTCATTTTAGAAAAGAAGAAAAATAAGAAAAAGACTATAAGCTTATTATGTAAACTTGATCATTTTGTGCTAACATAAGTTATTTTGGAGCTAATCTATAGGAAACTAAGCATATAAGCTCTAAGTTAGCATACTAGAGCCAACTTAGGTAAAATGAAGCTAACCTATAGGAAACTAAGCATATTAGAGATAACATAGGTAACTAAGTATATATATATATATATATATATATATATATATATATATATATATATCATGTTGGAGATCTGACATACCTGACAAAGTTCAGTTCTCATGCATTGTTCTTCTCCTTCTCCTTCCTCAGCCTGATGCGCCAAGTGCGACGAGGCGGTGGAGGCAGTGGGATGTAGTCTTCTACCTCAATTGGCGTGGTCATGTCGCCCAGCTGTGGGATCGCCGGCGCCACCACTGGTGTGTGGTCATTGTCAGGCACCACCACCATCGCTAGGTCATACTCAGCCACCTCCATCTCTTGCCCATGGTCAGCCACCACCATCTCTTGCCCATGGTCAGCCACCACCATCTCTTGCCCTTGGTCAACCACCACCAGTGCTAGGTCATCCTCAGCCTGATGCCCATTGTCATCCTGCAGCTCCTCATCCCCACTCGGCTCCTCTTCTCCCGCACTCCAGTCCGGATCATCCTTCTTGTTGTCTATACTGCTGCCAGAATCGCTGCTGCTTTCGCTACAGCCATAGTCGCTGCTGCTTTGGCTATAGCCATTGTCGCTGCTGCTGCTCCCATTACCTGTCCAAATGCAACAATGACCGTTAACAATCGATGTGAGACAAAGCCAAATGTAGAGGAATAAGAAGAGGCAGAACGTAGCGGCATCATAATCTTCAGCGTAGCGCATGCGACACATAGTCGCGTTGAACACCTTCACGATGAGCATGGTGGCGTCGTCGTCGTACCTGAAGAGAAGGAAGTACCCCAGCCGCAGGTCGTAGGCACGGTAGAACTTCTCCCACCCACGAGACAAGTACATGTGGCCCTCCTTGATCACCAACTCCACATCCCACAGCCTGCGAAACCCGCTGCCGGCCTATCGCAGCTTCACATTATTTGGCGGATCTTCACCCATCAGCATGTTCATAAAACTGTCAGGCAGCCTCTGCAGTTTGGGACAATGAGTGTTGTAGCAAACAACAATATCATAATGAGATGGGTGAAGGGGAGATCTCTCATTTTATATACCTGCGTCATGGATGATACTGAAGTCCGAAGTATGATAGTGAAGAACTCGGAAGCATCCAACTCGTATTGCAGTGTCGTAGAGCGGCGGTGGCTGCTTCCCGCCATCTCTGATAAGCAGCAGAAGAGACCAATTAGTACCCTTACAACAGATCATAAAACATGCATGATAACAGGCATCACAAGTAATTCAGAAATTGTGAAACAAGCCTTTCAATGTACGAACTTGAAAGAACTACTGAGGCTTCTGCGACAGTTCAGAAAAGTAATGATCAATTCTCTCTATTTCTGTTTCTAGTTCACATAGTTCGAGAACTTGGATGCACAAAGGCTATTGGTGCAGTATCATAAGGTTCCATATCATGTAGAAGAAAAAAAGATAGGTGACAATAGCAAGCACACATCTGAGCAGACATTAGCAATATATGACAGAAATGTACATGCTGATTAACAAGCTTGGGCTTAGCAGTAATATTATGAGAAAATATTTTCTTGAAGCCTGAACAAGTGGCTTTCCTTTTTAAAAACAGAACCAAAACCATGACACAATCACTTGACAACATCTATTGACTACATTAGATGGAGAACTACTCAAGCGGTGCAAGCAAGCAAAATTGCCAAGCTAGTGCACCAAGTCCAAATTCAGTTAAAGCAAGCTCTTCCTACTACAAGGATATTGAGCTTTCGAATTGTAGAGAATTTGTTGCTTTCACTTGCCATAATCTACTCCAGCTAGTTGCTCCAAGTGGGTGCAATTATAAATTGCATGGCTACAGAAAATATGAGGACGAGCAAGTGGGTGCAATTATAAACTCACTTACTGTAACAATCAAGCACATCAAAATCTGAACCAGTATCTGAGCTAGTACTCCAAACTGTATGTAAAATGTGCTCCTACTAAAAAAACAGGACATTGTGCCTATCAAATATGCAGTTCTCCTTATCAACCTACCTAGCAGTAACAAAACCAAAAAAACTCATGCGGCACCTACATGAGTAGCAAGAGTATTTCTGAATTGTGATGCTAGGTTATTAATTTCTTACAGAATGCACCATTTAAAGGCATTGATGTGATTATTTCTCTGCAATTATGTATCCTAAACTAGCAAGGTTATATTTAAAGGCATTTACAGAGTGCACCATTTAAAGGCATTAATTATGTATCCTAAACTAGCAAGCTGTTAACATGTCACTTGATAAAACATGGAGAAAACTACCTAAAGCGATGCAAAGCCTGCTTTGAAGAATGATTTAGAGAATAATAAGAAGCCACACAAAGCTAACAGCAGCAAATTAGCACCAGGCAGAAGCAAAAGGGAATGAATTACTACTACCCTTTACACTAGCACTGACCCTTCACAGTAGCACAAGATGTCTACATACTCGCACCATTCGTCCATCCATCTAGCAAGCAACTAGCACAATTCAACCAACCATCAAGCAAACAATCTACTACCTAACATCAACACACATCCATCTATCCAACATCCATTGATCCATGTAAATAGCAGCATGGACAAGAGAGGAACAGGGAACAGAGAGATGAACAAGGAACATGGAGGTGAGTAAGGAAGAGGGCCTCACCACAGGCAGCGCGTCGAAGGAGAGCAGCCGCCGGCCACGCGCAGGGAGAGACGGCGGGAGGTGGCGATGATGGTCACGGCACCGTCCTTGGTTCGCCGGCTGCTGCTGGGGAGACCAGAGGTGGAGGACGGCAGGGGCCGGCGGGGTGGGCGCGTGCGTCGGGGCCGAGATCGCCGGCTGCTGCAGGGGTCGGAAGAGGCGCTCGCTCGTCCGAGGTGGAGGAGAGGAGTGGGCGGCGGGGCGAGGAACCCTAGCACGAGGGTCGGGGCGGCGGGGGTGGGGGCGCGGGGGCGCGAGCGGCAGGGGTGGGGGCGCGGGGGCGCGGGGGCGGCGGGGGTGTGGAGTCCGGCGAGGGTCGGGCGGTGGGGGTGGGGGCGCGGGGGCGGCGGGGGTGGAGTCCGTTGAGGGTCGGGGCGGCGGCGTCGTGGGTCGGGGCAGCGCGTGGGTGGATCTGGTGGCGAGGGAGAGAGGGTCGAAGGGGATCTGGCGAGGGAGAGGGAGGATAGGTTACTAATGGCGCACCACTCCTCGGTGCGCCATTAGAGATTTTTTTTTTTAGATAGCAATGGCGCACCCCGCAGTGGTGCGCCATTAGAATGTTTTTTTATTACGGTTCGAGCACAGGTTATATTGCACCTAACCCAATCCACATCAGAACCCGCCCACTAGTCCGACTGGTCAGCACGCAGCACACACACCAGGAGGTCCTGGGTTCGATTCCCAGGCTCCGGAATATTTTTTTGCAGTTTAAATGTTGTTTGATATTTATTTGTGTTTAAATATGTTCAAACTTGTTTAAATCATAACAGTAATATTTTTTTATAAAAACAGTAATAATTTTTTAAAAAATATGTTCAAATTTGTTACTTGAAAATATCATCGGCGGCGGCGGTGGAGCGGGGGAGGGTGCGGGGGGTGCCCGTTGGCGGCGGTGGAGCGGGAGAGGGTGCGGGGGGGCGGGTGCGGGGGGGCGGGTGCTCGTCGGCGGCGGTGGAGGGGGATCGAGATCGAGTGTCCTCACACTGGCTTGCATCCTTAGGGTGACTCAGCATCTTGTCTTTTTTATTTATCTCCGGATCATTTCCGTCATCTTCCCGCTTCTCCTCCTCCCTATCCGCGTGCCAATGTAGGAACTTTGCTACCTTAGGGTCTGCGAAATACCACTGCAGACGAGGAGTGATCGGAAAGTACCACACCGATTTTCGAGGAGCTTTCTTCCTTTTCTTGTATCGAGTGACGCCGCACACTGGACATATGGTAGACTCCGCGTGCTCGTCCCGATAAATGATGCAATTGTTCATGCACACATGGTATTTCACGCGAGGTAAATCCAGAGGACACACGATTTTCTAATGCAGTGCGCCATTAGTAGTTTTGCAAAAAAAAGTAAAAAATAATAATTTTTATACTAATGGCGCACCGTTGCATAGTGCGCCATTACTAGTTTAAACTAGTAATGGCGCACTGTGCAACGGTGCGCCATTAGTAGTTTGCCAAAAAGTAAAAAAAACAAATTACTGGCGCACTTTGTCGCCAGTGCGCCATTAGTAGTTCTAACTACTAATGGCGCACTTTGCCCGGATGCGCCATTAGTATGTTCGAAAAAATGGAAAAAAATGTTACTAGTGGCGCACCTTTTGTCTGGTGCGCCATTAGTGTCTTCCACACTAATGGCGTACCTCCACCTGGTGCGCCATTAGTATATAGTAGTGGCGCACCACTTCTCTGGTGCGCCATTAGTGTCAATCCTATCTTTAGCCCTTTTTCTAGTAGTGAAGTGTTTGCTAATTAACTTGCAGTTGTGGTAGGGAGTTAATCGATGTGTGTTACAAGTGGTGCTTCACCAAGTAATCTGACACGCAGAGATATAACCCGTGCTGAATCAAAGTCTTAGTTTTCTCGAAAAGGGGGGTTTCCCCGGCCTCTTCATCAGAATGATGCATACGGCCATCTTATTAATCCAAATAAATAGGATCCAACAAGGTCCCACAGTCTCCGAAAGCAAAAAGTGAATAAAAAAAGGGCTCACACAGAACCAAAAAGGCTAGAAACACAAACTAGCCAAAAAAAGTATGTCACAACCGGCTGGCTACAAAGAGATAGGTAAACTAATTGCCTATCCTATTACATGACCGCCATCCAAACCGGTTGAAGATATGCCGAGCTACCGTCTCCCAGTGGATAGATCCAGTAACCAAACGCTCCCTGGCCTCCGTCGGAGTGAGTAGCGACCAGGAACGGATCAACGCCGTAGCTCTGAAAATAACCTGCAAAAAATGAATGTGTGTTGTCCTGTTAAAAACCAAATCATTCCTGCAATTCCAGAGCGCCCACATCAAGGCGCGGACTCCTACATGAATATGTCGCGCTAACTTGGGCTCTACCCCGTTAAGCCACGTTCCAAATAACGTGTTGACTGAACTCGGTGGAGAAATATTGAAAGCAATATGGACTGTGCTCCATAAAACTTTATCTAGTGGGCAATCAAGAAAAAGGTGTTTAATCATTTCATCCCGATCACAGAAACTACATCTAGTAGGTCATGTCCGATTACGCTTTGTCAAGTTGTCCTTGGTTAAAATAACTTGTTTGTGGAGAAACCACATAAACACTTTAATTTTCAAAGGAACTTTGACAGCCCACACATGTTTGGAACTAGGAATCGAGCCCCAACCTAGTAAGCTTCCAGCGTAATTTATCGGGTTGTTGGGAAAGTTGAACGTCCATCAGTCTCCTTACTAAATGTAACCATTCTTCCCAACAATTGCCCACTAACGCCCTTCTGAACTGAATATTAAGGGGGATTGATTGAAATACTGTTGCAACAAAAACCTCACGTTGTTGAACAATATGATACAAGGACGGGTATTGGATGGCTAGGGGTACCTCTCCGAGCCAAGTATCCTCCTAGAATCTCGTACTGGCTCTGTCACCAGCAATAAACTTTGTCCTATTAAACAAGGAAAACTTTACTTTCATAAGCCCTTTCCAAAAGGGTGAATCAGTCGGTTTTACTATGACATGAGACAAAGTTTTGGTTTGAAGATACTTACTACGAAGGATTTGTGCCCAAGTGGCGTCAGTTCCGCTAGATAACTTCCACAACCACTTGCTGAGAAGACATCTGTTCTTAACTTCAAGATTCTCAATCCCAAGACCCCCTTGGTCTTTCGGTCTATAGATGATATCCCATTTGGCTAAATGGTATTTTCTTTTTAGCTCATCACCCTGCCAAAAGAATCAGGATCGATAAAAGTTCAGTCTTTCCTAACACCAACTGGGACTTTGAAGAAAGGCAAAAGAAACATAGGCATACTCGTGAGAACCAAATTTAGCAGAATTAAGCGGCCTCCGTATGACATGAGCTTGCCCTTCTAGCAGCTCAGTTTATTTTCAAATCGGTCCTCGATGCACTTCCATTCTCTGTTTGTCAGCTTACGATGGTGGATTGGTATTCCTAAGTATGTGAAAGGCAAAGCCCCCAAATCACACCCAAACAATTGCTTGTAGGCCTCTTGTTCATCATTGGCGCTACCAAAGCAGAACAATTCGATTTTGTGAAAGTTAATCTTTAACCCAGTCAATTGTTCAAATAAGCATAACACCAGCTTCATATTTCTCGCTTTTGCCAAGTCGTGCTCCATAAAGATGATTGTATCATCGGCGTACTGGAGGATGGACACCCCTCCATCAACGAGATGAGGTACAAGGCCCCCCACTTGACCAGCCTCCTTAGCCCTTCGTATCAAAATTGCCAACATATCAACTACAATGTTGAACACAATAAGGGACATCGGATCCCCTGGTCTTAGGCCCTTTTGTGTCTAGAAATAATGACCGATCTCGTCATTCACTTTAATTCCAACACTCCCTTTTTTGCGTATATGATTCAACCTGGCGTCGCCAGACTTCATCAAAACCTTTCATATGCAACGCCTGTTGTAGGAATGGCCACTTTACTTTATCGTACACTTTCTCGAAATCTACCTTAAAAATAACTCCATCCAATTTTTTCGAGTGGATTTCATGGAGCGTTTCATGCAGGACCACCACCCCTTCCAGGATGTTTCTATCCGGCATGAAAGCGGTTTGGGAATGCTGCACCACAGAATGCGCAATCTGTGTGAGCCGATTCGTCCCAACCTTGGTAAAAAAAATTGAAACTAACATTGAGAAGGCAGATCGGCCTGAACTGCTCAATTCTCAGAGCATCTGTCTTCTTAGGAAGCAGTGTTATAGTTCCAAAATTTAAGTGAAATAACTGAAGCTGTCCAGAGAAAAGATCGTGGAACATTGGAAGTAAATCCCCCTTAATAATATGCCAACATCTTTTGTAAAACTCCACCGGGAATCCATCAGGCCGGGAGCCTTGTTGTTTTTCATCTTCATTATAGCATCAAACACCTCCTTCTCCAAGAAAGGGGCAACCAGAATATCATTATCATTAGTAGTTAGTTGAGGCACATCCTCAATCCTAGACTCATCGAGGGACACACAACTATCCTCCAGAGGTCCAAATAACTGCTTATAATACTCGGTGATGTAAAGTTTCAGGTTGTCCTGCCCTACAATCATTGCTTCATCTTGCTCAAGCTGGAAAATTCTCTTCTTTTTGTGTTTGCCATTAGCAATCAAATGAAAGAATTGAGTGTTTGCGTCCCCTGGACCACTCTACGAACTTTAGCTCTCAACGCCCACTTCAACTCTTCTTCGCGGAGATGTTCTTTCAACCTCATATCCGCATCCAGCTTAAACTGGAACTCTGCAGGTTGCAACATTGTGGATTCGGCTTTAATATCTAGGGACTGAATCAGAGAAAGGAGCATGTCCTTTTCAATCTTATAAATCCCACTGAGGTGTTTAGCCCATCCCTGTAGGAAACTTCTCAAATGCCTAATCTTATTCTGCCACCGCTCGACAGAAGTCTTGCCTCCTCTATCTTTAGCCCATTCCCTGGCTATCAGATCCAAGAAGCCTTCTCTTTCAAACCAAGCAAGTTCTAAAGTGTAACACCCACGATGCAGCTATATATCCCACGTGTCGGGGCACGACTTAGAGGCATAACCGCATTGTAGGCAATGTCGCAAGAGGGGTAATGTTTACACATCCCATTACTGAATAAGGAAAGAGGTACATAGTTGGCTTACAATCGCCAGGTCCCACAATGCATAAATATATCATTACAATCATCCAGATACAATCAAGGTCCTACTACGGAACCAAAATAAAGACAACCCCAAATGCATAATGTCCCCGCTCGACCCAACTGGGCACCACTACTGATCGTCTGGGAAGGAAACATAGTATCGTCCTGAGTCCTCATCGAACTCCCACTTGAGCTCAGTCGCATCTCCTGGAGCGGTATCATCGGTCCCTGCATCTGGTTTTGGAAGTAATCTGTGAGTCATGGGGACTTAGCAATCTCACACCCTCGCGATCAAGACTATTTAAGCTTTGGGTAAGGTAAAAGGTATGAGGTGGAGCTGCAGCAAGCACTAGCATATATGGTGGCTAAACTACGCAAATGAGAGCGAGAAGAGAAGGCAAGGCACGGTCGAGAAACTATGATCAAGAAGTGATCCTGGAACAACCTGCGATCAAGCATAACACGAGACTGTGTTCTCTTCCCGGACTCCGCCGAAAAGAGACCATCACGGCTACATACTCTGTTGATTCATTTTAATTAAGTTAAGTTTTAGGTTTTCTACAACCGGACATTAACAAATTCCCATCTGCCCATAACCGCGGGCACGACTTTCGAAAGTTCAAATCCCTGCAGGGGTGTCCCAACTTAACCCATCACAAGCTCTCACGGTCAACGGAGGATATTCCTTCTCCCAAGATAATCCAATCAGACTTGGAATCCCAGTTACAAGAGATCTCGACAATGGTAAAACTAAACCAGCAAAGCCACCCGAATGTGTCGACAAATCCCGATAGGAGCTGCACATATCTCATTCTCAGGGCACACCGGAGTGTCCAAACTTCCGGTAGGCCAGCCCAAAGTTTCCCCTGGTGGCCACCGGCGGCTGACAAGTTGGACCAACACTCAGAGGAGCACTGGCCCGGGGGTTTAAAGTAATGATGACCCTTGAGTCCGCGAAACCCAAGGGAAAAAGGCTGCGTGGAAAAAGGTAAAACCAATGTTGGGCCTTGCTGGAGGAGTTTTATTCAAGGCGAACTGTCAAGGGGTTCCCATTATAACCCAACCGTGTAAGGAACGCAAAATCAAGGAACATAACACTGGTATGACAGAAACTAGGGCGGCAAGAGTGGAACAAAACACCAGGCATAAGGTTGAGCCTTCCACCCTTTACCAAGTGTATAGATGCGTTAAAGTAAACAAGATATAATAATGATATCCCAACAATAAACATGTTCCAACAAGGAACAAACTCCAAACTTCACCTGCAGTAGGAACGCTATAAGAGGGGCTGAGCAAAGTGGTAACATAGCCAAACAATGGTTTGCTAGGACAAGGTGGGTTAGAGGTTTGACATTGCAATATGGGAGGCATGATAAGCAAGTGGTAGGTATCGTAGCATGGGCATAGCAAAAGAGCGAGCATCTAGCAAGCAAAGATAGAAGTGATTTCGAGGGTATGGTCATCTTGCCTGCAAAGTTCTCCGAGTTGACGTTAGCTTGATCCTGGTAAACGTTCTCAATGGGTTCCTCGATCATGTACTCGTCTCCCGGCTCTACCCAAAGCAAGAACACAAGCAAAGGGAACCACAATCAACCACGGTGCAAAGCACAAGCAACATGATGCAAAAAATGGCATGATATGCGGGACGTGATATGCAATGCATATGCATGCTTCGGAAAGGAAAGATTAAACCTGTCCTCAACTTGGAAAACCAAGAGTGCCACTATAAAGATGAGTTGATTTCAGTCGAAATCAATATGAAGATCACCGGAATCGGATGCACGGATTGCAAATGGCAAGCAAAACAATAATGGCGCAAAGCTGCGATTAACAGCACGAGGCCATCTAAATGCAACAAGAACAACAAGCTACTGCACTCTAACATAACAACAAAGCACATGACAGTGATCCACTCAAGATGCTTGAGAAAAGATGAACACTGAGCTACGGCTAATTCACACAATAGTAGGTTCAAACAAGCATGGCAAAAGTGCAAAAGATATCAGGTTACAGACTTAGTGAAAATAACAACATGGCAGGAATTTAATCATCAGGAAGCAATGTTTAGAGCAAGATAACAATATGCTACAGGAAAATATCATGGCAAAGCAAGCCATGGAATTAAACTACACAAAGCATATAACAAACGTACCTTACTGACCATGAGCCAAAAGGGATCAGAAAATACAATGGCAACCATGGGAACATAGCAAGTTTCGTAAACAGATTCAGACTTAGCAGAAAACTGGAACATGGCAAAATAGATTCACGTAGGCATGCTTATGAGCTTGATGCACTCACCACAAGGCATTGCATGAAAAACTAAGCATACACCAAGCAAGTAGACATGGCATAGAAGCTAAACATGGCAAGAACAACCTCATAGCATGCACGGATCAACTACAACAACCTCGGCAAAATTGCTTAACATGTAAACAATCTGTCAGGAACATTTTATAGCAAAAGTAGAGCAAGATTGAGTCATGCTAGGGTGCTCCATAGTTGCAAACAAAGACATGGATGGATAGGGCACAATATTATCTCAAAATCATCCTTACTGAACATGCTTAAAAGAGGCATGTATCAGTCTGTAGCAACAAGAATACATGGCATAAAAATATTATCAGGGAAAAGACTTAGAAGATTTCTAAGTCCCTGAAATCAGCAACATCACGAGAGCTACTTTGCATGCTTGTGATAGTCACCACAAAGATCACAAAAATACATGGCATACACCCTTGTAAAGATGACATGGCATACTTCAAAACACTTGTAGGGCTCAAGTTCATAGGAGGCACACATTAATCATGGGAAAAATGACAAATGTCTAAATCTCTGCTAAGAAACTGAAACTAGCATTGCATAGCACTCTTGCAACAGCATTTAGGGCATCAAGATGAGCTCAAACGAACATGATGCAATGGAATGAAATGAAGTACTCATCGAGATGAACAATTTGATATGCTACACGCCCAAAACGAAGCCACGGATGCAAATTTATGATGCGATGAAAAATGCTAAACATTACTGGGCCATAGGGAAAAAGTCAACCCGGCTAGGGTTCGTCCAGATCTAGATCGGGTGGCACACAAAACGAGGTTGAATGGATCCTCGCCGGAGTTGACGAACTCGCCGGATCTTCGAGGGGAAGGGGTCGCCGGAGCGGTGATCGCCGGATCCGACGTCGGGGCGGCGCGAGGCGGCGCATGCGGCAGTCGGGGTCGACGGCGTGCAGAGAGGAGACGACGGACGGCGGAGGCGGAGGAGGCGGCCGGCGACGCGCTCGGACGGCGGAGCGGCGACCGGACGGCGCGGCGACGAGGAGGAGGCACGTGCGGGCGGGCGGCCGCGGCTTCGGGCCGGGAAGGCCCCGCCTGGGCCCTGGCGGGCCGGCGCGCGACAACGTGGGGGAAGTGGTTAGGTTAGGGTTTTACCTGGGATTTTTCGGGGGGAGATGCCTTTTTATAGGTAGAGGGAGCTAGGAGGCTCCAAATTGAGCATGGTTTGTGGCCACGCGATCGTGATCGAACGACCAAGATGATGGAGGGGGTTTAGGTGGGTTTTGGGCCACTTTGGAGGGGTGTTGGGCTGCAACACACATGAGGCCTTTACGGTTCCTCGGTTAACCGTTGGAGTATCAAACGAAGTCCAAATGGCACGAAACTTGACAGGCGGTCTACCGGTTGTAAACCAAGGCCGCTTGGCAAGTCTCAATCCAATCCGAGAACGTTTAACACCCGCACACGAAAAGATGTAAAAGGTTACACTGGAGGACATAGGAGCGCCGGAATGCAAAACGGACAACGGGGAAAATGCTCGGATGCATGAGACGAACACGTATGCAAAGTGATGCACATGATGACATGATATGAGATGCATGACAAAGACGGACGAGACTTGCCTGCTCCCCCAGCGTGCTCCCATCCGTGCTCCCGCATACGTGGCATGATTTAATTGGAACAAAATAAGGCCCGGCCCCACCCCCTTAAAATCAAGGGGGAGATGATTAGATTAGAAAGAAAAAGGAGAAAAAGACAGTCGTATGATGGAATGGGAGCACGGATGGGAGCATGGCGAGGGAGCAGGCAAGCCGGATCCGACAAAGACAAAAGCAACACAAAGACAAAAACCCAACAACGAGGAATCTCATAACTTAGTGCCAGAAATGGCAAGAGTTGGAATACAAATATGGCAGGTTACATATGGGGCGTTACAACACTCCACCACTACGAAAGGATCTCGTCCTGAGATCTAGGACTGGAAAAACTCTAGATATTCGGAACGGAGGTGGTCCTCACGTTCCCAGGTGGCTTCACAGTCGGAATGATGTGACCACTTCACTTTCAGGAATTTGATAGACTTGTTGCGAGTCTTGCGCTTAGTTTCTTCAAGAATAGCAATGGGGTGCTCATGATAAGACAGGTCTTCTTGGAGATCAATGTCTTTGAAGTTCATGGTGCGGTCAGGAGTCTTGAAACAATTGTGAAGCTGAGACACGTGAAACACGTCGTGCACGTTTGCAAAGTTGGATGGAAGCTCAAGTTGATAGGCGAGATCGCCTCTTTTGCCAATGATCTTGAAAGGACCCACGTATCTAGGGGCAAGCTTCCCTTTGATACCGAAGCGACGAGTACCTTGCATTGGAGAGACGCGGAGGTAGACATGGTCTCCGTTCTCGAAAGCCAAGTCAGGATGCTTGCTATCATAGTAACTCTTCTGGCGCGATTGCGTTGCTTTGAGATTTTCATGAATGACTTTGCATGTTTCTTCAGCCTCTGTGATCAAGTCATTTCCAAGAAGTTGGCGTTCACCAGTCTCTGGCCAGTTAAGAGGAGTATGGCACTTCCTGCCATAGAGAATCTTGAATGGGGCCTTGCCCGAACTCGCTTGGAAGCTATTGTTGTAGGAGAACTCGGCATATGGAAGACAATCTTCCCACTTCATACCGAAAGAAATGACACATGCGCTAAGCATATCTTCAAGAATTTGATTGACTCGCTCGACTTGGCCACTGGTTTGAGGATGAAAAGCTGTGCTGAAGCGGATGTTGGTGCCCAGGGCCTTCTGGAAAGAATCCCAGAACTTAGATGTGAAGATGCTTCCACAATCTGAAGATATCAACTGTGGAATGCCGTGCAGAGAGACAATCCTGGAGGTATATAGCTCTGCCAACTGAGCTGCTGTGATAGACTCTTTGATAGGAAGAAAATGAGCCACTTTAGTGAGTTTGTCGATGACAACGAAGATAGCATCATTGCCACGCTTGGACTTGGGAAATCCAGTCACGAAGTCCATCTCAATATGGTTAAACTTCCATTCTGGAATGGCAAGAGGTTGGAGGAGACCAGCTGGTCGTTGGTGTTCTGCTTTCACTCTTCTGCAGACATCACATTCATTCACGAACTGAGCAATCTCGCGCTTCATACGAGTCCACCAATACGACTGCTTGAGGTCATGGTACATCTTTGTACTTCCAGGGTGAATAGAGAGGAGTGAATTGTCAGCTTCGTTCATCATGACTTTATGAAGGTCACCTTTAGGAACAACAATGCGATCCTCAAAGAATAGAGTATCCTTGTCATCAAGACGATAGCACTTGTATTTGGGTTGGCTCTTGGCAATCCCAATCTTCACCTTCTTCACCATAGCATCAAGAAGTTGAGACTCACGACTCTGATCTTCCAAAGTAGGAGGGACTTGGAGTTTGGCAAGGAATCCTTGAGGAACAACTTGGAGATTAAGTTAGCGGAAAGCTTCACAAAGCTCTGGTTGGTAGGGCTTGAGAATCAAACTGTTGCAGTAAGCCTTTCTGCTCAAAGCGTCAGCAATGACATTGGCCTTGCCTGGAGTATACTCAATACTCAGATTATACTCTTGAATCATTTCGACCCAACGAGTTTGCCTGAGGTTGAGGTTGGGTTGAGTGAAGATGTACTTGAGACTCTTATGATCAGTGAAGATGTCCACTTTCCTTCCCAACAAGAGATGTCTCCATGTTAAAAGAGCATGGACAACTGTCGCCAACTCGAGGTCGTGACTGGGGTAGTTCTTTTCATTGGGCTTCAACAGGTGAGAGGTATAGGCCACCACTTTCTTCTCTTGCATCAACATTGCACCGAGACCTTGAAGGGAAGCATCACAGAAAACCTCAAATGGTTTGGATTCATCAGGAGGAGTCAGAACTGGAGCAGTGACTAACTTCTCTTTGAGGGTGTTGAAAGCGATGTCACATTCAGGCGACCAGACATACTTCACATGCTTCTGGAGGAGGTTGGAAAGAGGCTTCATGATCTTAGATAAGTTCTCAACGAACCTTCGACAATAGCTTGCGAGCCCAAGGAAGATGCGGAGTTGCTTCACATTCTTAGGTGGTTCCCAATTCACAATTGCAGACACCTTCTCAGGATTAACAGCTATGCCCTTGGCAGAGATGATATGCCCAAGGTAGAGAACCTCATCGAGCCAAAACTCGCACTTTGAAAACTTCGCATAGAACTGATGTTCTCTGAGTTTATCCAACACCAATCTCAAGTGCTTGGCATGATCCTCCTTGTTCTTGGAAAAGACCAAAATGTCATCGAGGTAGACCAAGACGAAGTCATTTGTGTAGGCGTTGAAGATGAAGTTCATCATGCGAGAGAATGTTGGAGGAGCATTGACGAGGCCGAAAGACATGACAGTGTATTCATATGAACCATAGCTTGTTCTGAATGCTGTCTTGGGGATATCTTCTTCACGAATGTGAATCTGATGATAGCCCATACGGAGGTCAAGCTTGGAGAATACTTGAGCACCTTTGAGTTGTTCGAAAATCTCATTGATGTTGGGAAGTGGGTACTTGTTCTTTATGGTCTTCTTGTTCAATGGACGGTAGTCGACACAAAGTCGGTTCGTTCCATCCTTCTTCTTGACAAAAAGAACACCACGACCCCATGGAGAAGAACTTGGTCGGATGAGACCCATATGCTCTTGAATATCGAGTTGTTTCTTCAGCTCCTTCAACTCTTCAGGTCCAAGCTTGTAAGGACATTTGCAAATAGGTTCCGTGCCAGGCTCAAGATCGATGATGAATTCAACTGGCCAGTGAAGAGGCATTCCTGGAAGCTCTTCTGGAAAGACGTCTTGATATTCGCAAATGACTGGAATCTGAGAGATGGCATCCAACTCGCCCTTCTCATTGAGAGAAAACAGTCGAATGGTATCATCACAAGCAGCAAAGACGATTACATCCTTAGATGAATGTGTCAATTGAATCTGCGTGGCAGCACAATCAAGCTGAGCCTTGTGCTTAGAAAGCCAGTCCATTTCGAGAATAAGATCAACATCCGAGTTACCAAGGACCATTGGAGAAGACAAAAACTTATAGTCGCCCAATGTGATAGAAACATCTGGAACCACGTAGCTTGCGTGCAAGCATTTACCCGGTGAGACAACTGCTAACGAACTATGCAAATCTTGGAAAACCAACTCATGCTTAGATGCAAATGGTCTCAAGATGAAACAATGCGATGCACCAGTGTCAAAAAGAACTTTTGAGGGAATATCATTAACAGGAAGGTTACCCATGATCACATCTGACAAGTCCTCTGCCTGAGCTGTGTTCATCATGTTGACCTTTGCAAACTTGGGATTATGCTTGACCACTGCAGTGCTAGCAGATCTCAACAGAGGAGGAGGAGGAGGAGGAGGACGCCTCTGATTGAAGCATTTGTTGGCATAGTGACCCTTCTACTAACACTTGTTGCACGTGACCTCTGAAAGTGGACGGTGATACAGAGCACTTGATCTTGAAGCATGAGACGAAGTCTTGTTCTGAAAGCCTGGGTTGGGTGGGTGGGAAGATCCATTGCCACCTTTGCTCTTCTGCTGATAAGGCTGACGGAACAGAGGAGGAGGGGCAACCAATAATTTTGCTGCTTAGTTGTCATTTGAGTTGAGGAAGAAGGAGTTGCATCCCTGACTCGCTTCTTGGAAGCATCGCACTTGAGTTGAGCAGCCTCTTGTTTCAGTGCCATATTGTAGAACTCATCGTACTTCTTCGGCTCAAAAAGCACAAGGGCTAGTTGGAGATCTTCTCTGAGGCCACCTTTGAACTGATAAATCATGCTCTTCTCGTTAGGGACGTCTTGCTTGGCGAAACGAGCGAGCTTCTGGAACATGATATTATACTGGTAAACAGACAAGCTACCTTGCTTCAGATTGTGGAACTCGTCATGCTTGCTCTCAACAACACTCTGAGGAATGTGGTGAGCTTTGAAGTCTTGACGGAATTCATCCCAGGTAATCACACGACCTCCTCTGGAATCTTTGTATTGCTGATACCATTCTGCAGCTTGGTCTTTGAGTTGGAACGAGGCAAACTTGACAAAGTCCTTAGGCCTAACATTGCTGCACTCGAAATGCTTGCAGATATCCACGAGCCAATCATCAGCGTATGTTTCCTCGACACAGTTACTGAAGGTCTTTGGCTGGTTTGCGAGGAACTGGTTGAGTGTAGCAAACTGATTCTAATTGTTGCCATGGCCTTGATTTCCTTGGTTGCGCTCTTGCCAGAGTTGCATGAGCATCTGTGTGTTGCCATTGGTAGCGGCCATCATAGCTTGACATGCCTCCGGAGGTGGAGATGGTGGTGGCGGTTCAGGATTCTGATGCGTTGGAGGAGCCATCCTGAAGAGGGTGACATCCATTAGCATCTTGACAGACATATATTCAAGCTGAATCAAATGGATTGAAATTGCAACATATAGTCTTAACATTCGAACAAGAATGAACGAATGCGTTCCAAATTAAATGGTCACACTTCCATAATTGAGAAGCCACTTAGATAGAGGTAGATGAATAAAACAACAAGGTACGGACAAGAACAAATACTTGGTGAGGATTTCCCAATCACAAACCAAATATCTGCGGAAGAAATACTAGAGCTACATGAATTCCCACCTATGAAACTCCCGAAATTCTCCGGATTATGCAATCAGGTGTTGGGGATACAGGGGAAGCATAATATCTCACCCAAAGCTAGCAAATCCTACATCCAGCTATATCCATCCTTCAACACTTAACCAAGAAACCTTCGGAAATCGTTTACCTCAACCTTCGAAAAGCATCTGTTATACGAGCTATGGCAATACTCCCAAACTCCCGCCCCAGTACTGGGTGGCATCGAGGTTATCTCACCAACAACTGCATAAAAGAGATTTTCGATGTCGGCGAAACTCAGGTATTCTAGAATTGCAATGATAAAATTGTGACGACAACACCTCGAAGCTCAACTCCCCGGGACACTGCCACAACCCCTAAATGTCAGGAGGCACCAAGAACAATGTTCTCATCACAAAACCATCGGAACGATTCCAAGATACCCGCGTGATCCTAAAAAAATTAGTGAAATTTGAGAAGAGAAGAGTCAAAACTCTACGTTAGGATGTCTTACCAGAGCGACGAAGGGACTGAGGAGTAAAAGGAATCCTATTCTCCGATATATATAATCCTAAATGACTCAAAACATTTTTCTAGACTCAACAACGCCAGCGATTCGATCAAGCAGGGGGCTCCTAAGTCGAGGAAGGCTCTGATTACCAACTTGTAACACCCACGATGCGGCTATATCTCCCACGTGTCGGGGCACGACTTAGAGGCATAACCGCATTGTAGGCAATGTCGCAAGAGGGGTAATCTTTACACAAGCCATGTACTGAATAAGGAAAGAGGTACATAGTTGGCTTACAATCGCCACGTCACACAATGCATAAATATATCATTACAATCATCCAGATACAATCAAGGTCCGACTACGGAACAAACATAAAGACAACCCCAAATGGTAATGTCCCCGATCGACCCAACCGGGCTCCACTACTGATCGTCTGGGAAGGAAACGTAGTATCGTCCTGAGTCCTCATCGAACTCCCACTTGAGCTCATTCGCATCTCCTGGAGCGGTATCATCGGTCCCTGCATCTGGTTTTGGAAGTAATCTGTGAGTCACAGGGACTCAGCAATCTCACGCCCTAGCGATCAAGACTATTTAAGCTTTAGGTAAGGTAAAAGGTATGAGGTGGAGCTGCAGCAAGCACTAGCATATATGGTGGCTAAACTACGCAAATGAGAGCGAGAAGGGAAGGCAAGGCACGGTCGAGAAACTATGATCAAGAAGTGATCCTAGAACAACCTATGATCAAGCATAACACGAGACCGTGTTTCCTTCCCGGACTCCACCGAAAAGATACCATCATGGCTACACACTCTGTTGATTCATTTTAATTAAGTTAAGTTTCAGGTTTTCTACAACCGGACATTAACAAATTTCCATCTGCCCATAACTGCGGGCACGGCTTTCGAAAGTTCAAATCCCTGCAGGGGTGTCCCAACTTAGCCCATCATAAGCTCTCATGGTCAATGGAGGATATTCCTTCTCCCAAGACAATCCGATCAGACTCGGAATCCCGGTTACAAGACATCTCGACAATGGTAAAACTAAACCAGCAAAGCCACCTGAATGTGCCGACAAATCCTGGTAGGAGCTGCACATATCTCGTTCTCAGGGCACACCGAATTGTCCAAACTTCCGGTAGGCCAGCCCAGAGTTGCCCCTGGTGGCCACCGGCGGTTGACAAGTTGAACCAACACTCAGAGGAGCACTGGCCCGGGGGTTTCAAATAAAGATGACCCTTGAGTCCGCGAAACCCAAGGGGAAAAGGCTGAGTGGCAAAAGGTAAAACCAATGTTGGGCCTTGCAGGAGGAGTTTTATTCAAGGCGAACTGTCAAGGGGTTCCCATTATAACCCAACCGTGTAAGGAACGCAAAATCAAGGAATATAACACTGGTATGACGGAAACTAGGGCGGCAAGAGTGGAACAAAACACCAGGCATAAGGCTGAGCCTTCCATCCTTTACCAAGTGTATAGATGCATTAAAGTAAACAAGATATAATAATGATATCCCAACAATAAACATGTTCCAACAAGGAACAAGCTCCAAACTTCACCTGCAACTAGCAACGCTATAAGAGGGGCTGAGCAAAGCGGTAACATAGCCAAACAACGGTTTGCTAGGACAAGGTGGGTTAGAGGTTTGACATGGCAATATGGGAGGCATGATAAGCAAGTGGTAGGTATCATAGCATGGGCATATAAAAAGAGCGAGCATCTAGCAAGCAAAGATAGAAGTGATTTCGAGGGTATGGTCATCTTGCCTGCGAAGTTCTCCGAGTTGACGTTAGCTTGATCCTCGTAAACGTTCTCAATGGGTTCCTCGATCACGTACTCGTCTCCCGGCTCTACCCAAAGCAAGAACACAAGCAAAGGGAACCACAATCAACCATGGCGGAAAGCACAAGCAACATGATGCAAAACATGGCATGATATGCGGGACGTGATATGCAATGCATATGCATGCTTCGGAAAGGAAAGATTGAACCTGGCCTCAACTTCGAAAACCAAGAGTGCCGCTAGAAAGATGAGTTGATTTCGGTCGAAATCGATATAAAGATCACCGGAATCGGATGCACGGATTGCAAATGGCAAGCAAAACAATAATGGCGCAAACCTGCGATTAACAGCACGAGGCCATCTAAATGCATCAAGAACAAGCTAGTGCACTCTAACATAACAACAAAGCACATGACAGTGATCCACTCAAGATGCTTGACAAAATATGAACACTGAGCTATGGCTAATTCACACAATAGCAGGTTCCAACAACCATGGCAAATGTGCAAAACATATCTGGTTACAAACTTAGTGAAAATAACAACATGGCAGGAATTTAATCATCAGGAAGCAATGTTTAGAGCAAGATAACAATATGCTACGGGCACATATCATGGCAAAGCAAGGCATGGCATGAAATTACACAAAGCATATAACAAAAGTCTCTTACTGACCATGAGCCAAAAGGGATCAGAAAATACAATGGCAACCATGGGAACATAGCAAGTTTCGTAAACAGATTCAGACTTAGCAGAAAACTGGAACATGGCAAAACAGATTCACGTAGGCATGTTTACGAGCTCGATGCACTCACCACAAGGCATTGCATGAAAAACTAAGCATACACCCAGCAAGTAGACATGGCATAGAAGCTAAACATGGCAAGAACAACCTCATAGCATGCACGGATCAACTACAACAACCTCGGCAAAATTGCTTAACATGTAAACAATCTGCCAGGAACATTTTATAGCAAAAGTAGAGCAAGATTGAGTCATGCTACGGTGCTCCATAATTGCAAACAAAGACATGGATGGATAGAGCACAACATTATCTCAAAATCATCCTTACTGAACATGCTCAAAAGAGGCATGGATCACTCTGTAGCAACAAGAATACATGGCATAAAAATATTATCAGGGAAAAGAGTTGGAAGATTTCTAAGTCCCTGAAATCAGCAACATCATGAGAGCTACTTTGCGTACTTGTTATAGTCACCACAAAGATCACAAAAATACATGGCATACACCCCTATAAAGATGACATGGCATACTTCAAAACACATGTAGGGCTCAAGTTCATAGGAGGCACACATTAATCATGGCAAAAATGACAAATGTCCAAATCTCTGCTAAGAAACTGAAACTAACATTGCATAACACTCTTGCAACAGCATTTAGGGCATCAAGATGAGCTCAAAAAACATGATGCGATGGAATGGAATGAAGTACTCATCGAGACGAACAATTTCATATGCTACACGCCCAAAACGGAGCCACGGATGCAAAGTTATGATGCGATGAAAAATGCTAAACATTACTGGAACTTAGGGAAAAAGTCAACCCGGCTAGGGTTCATCCAGATCTGGATCGGGCGGCACGCAAAACGAGGTTGAACGGATCCTCGTCGGAGTTGACGAACTCACCGGAACTTCGAGCGGAAGGGGTCGCCGGAGCGGGGATCGCCGGATCCGACGTCGGGGCGGCGCGGCGCTGCCCCTGGTGGCGGTCGGGGTCGGTGGTGTGCGGAGAGGATATGACGGATGGCGGAGGCGGCGAAGGCGGATGGCGACGCGCTCGGGCGGCGGAGCGGCGACCGGACGGCGCGGCGACGAGGAGGAGGCGCGCGGGGGCGGGCGGCGGCGGCTTCAGGCCGGGAGGGCCCCGCCTGGGCCCCGGCGGGCCGGCGTGTGGTGGCGCGGGGGAAGCGGGCGCGGCCCACATGGCGGCGTGCGACTGGTCGAGCGGTGGCGGCGGACACGTCCGTCGGTGGGGAGCTTCGTCCGGAGGCGGAGAGGGGATTAGGTTAGGGTTTTACCCGGGATTTTTCGAGGGGAGATGCCTTTTTATAGGTAGAGGGAGTTAGGAGGCTCCAAATTAAGCATGGTTTGCAGCCACGCAATCGTGATCGAATGTCCGGGATGATGGAGGGGGTTTAGGTGGGTTTTGGGCCACTTTGGAGGGGTGTTGGGCTGCAACACACACGAGGCCTTTACGGTTCCTCGGTTAACCGTTGGAGTATCAAACGAAGTCCAAATGGCACGAAACTTGACTTGCAGTCTACCGGTAGTAAACCAAGGCCGCTTGGCAAGTCTCGGTCCAATCCGAGAACATTTAACACCCACACACGAAAAGAGGTAAAAGGAGACACCGGAGGACATAGGAGCGCCGGAATGCAAAACGGACAACGGGGGAAATTCTCGGATGCATGGGACGAACACGTATGCAAATGCGATGCACATGATGACATGATATGAGATGCATGACAAAGACAAAAGCAACATGAAGACAAAAACCCAACAACGAGGAATCTCATAACTTAGTGCCGGAAATGGCAAGAGTTGGAATACAAATATGGCAGGTTACATATGGGGCGTTACAGAAAGAGAAGGTGTTTTGTTTCCCACGTGGTTTGGCTCACCTAAGTCCACGAATAAAGGTGTGTGATCCGATATTCCGCGCGAGAGAGCTTGAACCGTTACGAGAGGGAACTTCTGTTCCCACTGGACGCTTGCAAGGACTCGGTCCAACTTCTCGTATGTCGGATTTGGCAAAGCGTTGGCCCAGGTAAATTTTCGACCAGAAAGCTCTATCTCTCTCAGATCCAAGCTTTCAATGATGGTGTTAAACATAAGCAACCATCTGCCATCAAAATTATCGTTATTCTTTTCCTCTCTCCTCCTAATGATGTTGAAATCACCCCCAACCAAAATTGGGAGCTGCCCGGAACCGCAAATTCAAACCAAGTCTGCCCAAAACTCTGGTTTAAACTCGGGTTGTGCGGCACCATAAACCGCCACCAGAGCCCAATTAAACCCATTAGCTTTGGACCTAACCCGAAATTTAACCGTGAAGTCACCCATCACTACACTTCGGACTTCCAGTGAATCGCATCTCACTCCAAGCAGGATCCCACCGGATCTTCCTCGCGGAGGAAGGCAATGCCAATCAAACTCGACACCCCCCGATAACGTGTTAAGAAACTGTGGCGCAAAATTATCCCTACCATTTTCCGAGAGAGCAATGAAATCTAATCGATGCTCCAGAGTCGCCTCAGCAAGAAACCTTCTTTTAGCCAAGTCCTTCAGACCTCTGCTATTCCAAAAGATTCCTTTCATTTGTCATCATGAAATTTTTTGGCCATCCGAATCCTAGCACTCCTATGAACCACGGGCGCGGGATAAACCTTCCGCTTCCACTTACGCCTGGGTTTACTATGGTCCTCCATCCGGTCCTCATAACCGGGCTCTGGTAGTTTATCCACTACATCCTCTAGGATAACCTCCTCCTCCTCGGATTCAATAGTGGATGGTGCAAGATCCGCACAAAAATTATCAAGTACTCTTACCCCCAATGCATCATTCATAGGTCATACTGCTGCTAGGTTTCGAATAGTTTCTAAAGCGCGTTCCGCTTCCAAATCAAGGAGATCATTTACTGAGTTGGAGATTTCACTATTAGTACTCCCTAGCGAAACTCCTAATTGGTTTGCATTATTTATAATCTCATCCTTAGAAAAATGCAAAATGGAATTGGACAAGTTGACAGACATACCGGTAGTGACATCAATGTCACGAAGCTTGGCCGCCCTCATAGCATACCTCTGCTGCATGTCATCAACCTCCGGGTGGTCCTGGAGACGAGAACTCATCCGTCGCCCCGCAGCCGTGTAGGGGATCCCACCAAAGGCAATGACCTCCTCCCGAGTAGTGCCACTCGGAGGAGGCGGCGGAGGGCTCCCAAGGCGCACGGACGGAAAGTCGGGGGAGGGAGGCACGGGCGCCGCCTGCCCGAACACCCCCCCCCCCCCAGCCCCAACCCTCAAACCTGAGGGCGTCGCCGTCCCGACTGCCAAAGGAGAAGGAAGGACCGAGGCCACCTGCCCCAGACCCCCACCCAGCACCACTGGAGATATGGCCTCACTAGCCGCTGCCGAAGGGGGAGGAACCGGGGCCACCTGCCCCAGACGGTGTCCCCCAAGGCCGGCCATCGACGGTGCGGTCGGCGTCGCCGGCGCCAGGATAGGGGGAGAAGAAGTCGCGGCCACCTACCCCGAACTCCCCCCTAGGCATATCCTCCGAAGCAGTCGACATCTATCGGCACGTGACCACAGGGGGCACTAGTAGGAGCGAAACCACCTGAGGCTCCACGTCCCCACCCCCCTCCAAGATCGTCACCGAGTGCGCCGTCACACAGTCACCCACCGCGGGATGAATAGCAGTCTCAAAATCCAACATCGGGAGCGAGCACTCGAAAGCATCATCAGAATCCACCCGGACGCTCCAAAGCCTAGGAGGGGCAGACGCAGGCTCAAATGATCCAAACCGCAAAGTACTCTTCGGCACCGACGGAGATGGGGTCGGCTCTACCCCGGGCCCAGTCTCGGGCAACTAAGCAACTGGTCCCGATCCGTTGGACCTCTCTCGTCCAGCCTCATCAGTCGGATCCTCCCTAGCACCCGCATTGTCGTCACCCTCGTGCTTATCCACATCATCCCCATTAACCGCCTCAGCAAACAACTCTGAATCCTCAAACTCAATCTCAAGAGGAAACACATCTCCCCTATAAGTCCAGTTAACCACATCCGGGATGAACTCGATGTCCAGAACACGCACCAGCAGTCGGGCCACCCCATGGGCGCGGGTGAATGGCATATCCACTTTCTCAGTTTTGCCAACCATAATACCCAGACTAGCCACAACTCGAGCATCCGTCAGAGGCTCAGAGGGTGCCCCAGAAAACCGCAGCCACACCTGAGTGAGGGGCTTTCCCTTAGGCTCCACTTTCTTCCACTCGTGAAACTCTAGAATGCATTTAGTGTCGGGGACCTTGCACAACCCAAAGCTCAGCAACCGCTGCAAGTCCTCTACCGATGGGAAGTCAACCCTGAACACACTCTCCTCGATGTGGACAAGCTCCCACTGAAAATCACCTAGAGCCAGTTCCTGAAGCCTTTGCACAATCTGAGCCTCAGAAACCGCTCCCTAGGTAGCTTTCACAATTCCAATAGTCAGGCTCTGCGTCTCTACTGGAATCTCTCTCGCAGTCGGGGACTCAAAGAACATCAGCTCAGCACAATATACTCCATACATTGTAAGAGCCGGAGCCTGATCAAGCAGAAGCAGGCAATCCCCCGTGGCATGCGCTGGCTTACCACACGTATCACATAACTCAGCCACGCACTCAGCAATGAAGTGACCCTTCTCACCACATCGATAGCATAGCATCTTCTCCTTCTTACGCGCCCACTTGGACGCCCTCTCAGACCCTCTCCTATTGCCTGTGTTAGCTGAAGCACCAGTCATAGAAACATCCACATTGGCCAAAGCCGTCACTACCTCCATAGCCTGGCTAGGCAGTGCGGTCACCTGAGCGGGCTCAGCCGCCACCTCGGTAGCCTGATGGTCTACAACGGCCGGCGGCGGAGGCTGTCTGCGGAATCGACCACGACCACCACGGTGACCACGGTAGCCACCTCTCTGCCGGTAATCCGGCCCTGAAGCACCCTCGACAAAACCGCCCGGAGGGCCAAGGAACGGCCTCTCAGCGAAACCATCACCCTGCCAAGCATAACCACGACCACCTCCCGTAGATGACGATCCACGGTGTTGACCATCGCCATAAGCATCATGGCCATTGTCCCCCCATTGTCCCTGGAGCGGATCAGTAGACTCTCCAGCCACCATGTCTTGTCTCGTCTGCGCAGGTCCCGAGCGCTTTTGCGTCGGCCTTGCCACATAGTGAGGCGGCGGCGCGGCACGAGGCTGCACACCGGCATTAGTGGCCTGGGCAACCGGCTGAGGGCCATTGACTTGTCCAACCGGCCGAGGGCCATTATGCATCGGCGGCCTCGGCGGAGCAGCTCCATGCCCCACAGCCGTAGGAGTCGGAGGCCTCGGCGGAGCAGCGCCACGCCCCACAGCCAGAGCTACCGAGCCAGGCGCCGACGGCCGAACCCCGGGCTGCACGCCAACGCCGAGACCTGTCGTCGCAGTGGCCGCACCACCAGGAGCACCGGTACCCCGATCCGCAGACAAGGGCGGCATCCCTCCTCGACCGGCGCCATGCACGGGCAGGGGCGGAGCGGCCCGGTCGCTGCCAACACCCGGCGGCGGCGCACCACCGCCGTCTCCCCCCCCCCCCCCGCCAGATGAAGCCTTTGCGGGCACCGGCGGCCCGCCGCGCCCCGCCATGGCCCCGAGAGGCGGAATGCGCTGAGCCCGGCCGTCCCCTGTGGAACGAAACCGTAGCGTCGGCGTCCGACGTAGAACCCTAGGGCGCTGCAATGGAGGCGGTAACGACGATCGTGACGCATTGCATGCCTCGTCCCTCTCGGTGTGCTCAAGAACCGGTTCTGTCTGGGCCACATACCCAACAGACCCCGGCCCAGAGACACCCAGCGGCCCACCAACGGAACGCCCCTCCTCTTGGCCCAGGAGCGAATTCAAACGCTCCTGGCGAGCCGCTCTAATCTGGGACGCCGTGACCGCCGGCGGCGCTGCCGCGGTCACCTCCGGCGCCGATCGAGCCCGTGCCCGGCGGGAAAGCTTTCTTTTTGTTACCGTAGTCCAAGATTCCGGCCGAATCAGATCGAAAATAGTCAAGTTCGGAAGACGTACCTTAGGTAGGGGGCCTTTCCATGGCCGGATCGCGGAAGCCGCCGTCCTCCGATGAACAATCCGGCGAACCACCTCCACCTTGTCCTCAGGATGCAGACCTTGCCACGTCGGATCATCAATCGGCACGACACCCTCCACAATCGTAGCCACTTCCTCCTCCGAATACCCGGGATTGAATGCCTCACAAATCACATCCGATGGTGTAGGCGAGTACCCCTCCGACGAGTCGCCGGAGCAGTCCCCGTCGTCATCGTCCTCATCGTCAGGGTCTGCGAGAGCCCAGAACCTACCCCCGACGTGCCCATCGCCAGAAGCGACGGACGCCGGCGATCGCCGCGGGCATCGCCCGTGCCGCCTTAGGCATCGCCCATATCATGTGTGTTATCAGATGTACCAAAGTCGCAAAAGAAGTCTTAGTACCTCTAGCTGTCAAAGAAAAAAATATTAGTACTCCTATGAGTCAGCACTTAGCAGCATACATTTGTAACCCCAAATTCTGCAAGTTACTCCGTGTACTCATCGCTGATTGCACTTCTTCTATTATATATGTCTACTGTCAATACTCAATTTGAGGGATAAACTCAACCCGCTATAACATGAAATCATGGATGACCCATTGTAAGCCACTCTAGTGAAGCATGACTTGCTCTCGCTTGGTTGCTCTAATGTATGATGTTCTGATTGAATGCAACTTATTGGTTACTTCTCTTATGTTCATGCGTCCCCTTGGGATCTGACATGTACAAGAAAGAGCCACTTGCATGAGTGATAACAGGCATCCATATGCCGCATTTTCTGTTCCAGTGTTCACTTGGATATAGCCCTTGCATTCTCCACGCAGGCGCGCATCAATAATATGTATTATCTTATCTGGATAGTTCCTCTCCACAAAGTTAACCATGGTGAGTTCATTCTCAAACATAAGGTCCGTCGGTCTTTTGCCAATGAGCATCTCCAGGAGTACTATTCCAAAACTGTAAACACCCCCACGGATTGATGCCTGACCACTTTGAGCATACTCTGTCAAGAGATAAAATTAGTAATTAATATACTGTAAATAATACATGGCCATCGAAACCAGAAGTCACTGGAATTATTATACCTGGAGCTATGTACCCTATTGTTCCCTTCAGCCCAATTGAGGTGACTAAGCTTGAATGTCCGATGAGGCTTGCAATGCCGAAGTCTCCCAAATAAGCATTCATATCATCGTCAAGTAGGATATTTGTTGGCTTCAAATCACAATGTATGATTTGCCTTTCACAATCATTGTGTAAATAAGCCAGTGCATCGGCTATATCGATGGCTATGTTTACTCTTTGAGCTAAGCTCAAACATTTCAAAGAACTACCCAAATATGTGCTGTGCAACCATGTGTCCAAATTCCCGTTAGGCATGAATTCATATATTAGAGCTTTGAAAGGGTCACCACTATTGTCTATTGTTGAACATGCAGTTAGGATAGGTACGAGGTTTTTGTGCCGAGTTCTACTCAGAACCTCGCATTCGGTTACAAAACTTTTGTCTGCAAATTTCTTATCAAGGTCAAAAATACAAGTGGCCACTTGTAAGGTGAAAACCTTGTGTCGGCTTGGTTGACACCGATGATGACTACGCCTTCGGGCGCCGTGTTCCTCTTTGGAGGCACCATCGTGAAGCTCCACCACCTCGCCTGACCGGTGCTATCTCCGGGCGAAAGCCTAAGATCTGCTTCTAGATCAGATGACGACGGCGTTCTTGACACCGTAACCTCCTTAGAGGCGTCGTTTTGGAGTCGCCGACCATTGTTGGATATCAATTGTTTGGTTGCAGGGCGGTTGACCGGTATGAGGTCCATGGCTGCGAGCAGTGCTGGAAGTCAGAGGCAGGAGGTGGAGCGGCTTCGTCTTGCACGGAGCTTTTGTTGGAGATGTCAAGTCATGCCTGGCCGACAGGTGCTACGCTGTGTCATGTCTAGTCAGCAGATGCTACGTACGACAGATCTTTCAGAATCTTCGCGTCTGGATGGACGAGCGCAGGGCGGTGGCACCATTGGACTCCGTGGTGGCGTCGACGGATGGACGGACTGACAAGGATGATGCGGATCTCCCTTCTAAAGATGGGTCAGCGGTATGATGAAGATGGCAGCGTCTGGAACTTATGCATGTGGTGTATGTTAGCAGCAAGCCATGCCCATGTGTGTGTGCGTGCGTGAGTCAGGCTGATGTGTGTGTGTGGCACGGTGGTGTGTGCGTGAGTCAGGCTGATGTGTGTGTGGCACGGTGGTGTGTAGTGTATGCGTTTTCTGTTAGCAGGACCGTGGGGACGTTGGAGTCGGCCATGGGCGGGCGCGCACGACGAGGGCATGTATGTGCATGTCGCAGGGGCGTGGATGGCGCGGGCCGGATCGGCCGCTCGGCGTGGGCTAGAACTGGGTACATGTCCGGTGAGTTCCAGGTATAAATGCCACATGCGTTGTAACAGGTTTGTTGCGAGTTTGTTGCTCGAGGGAATATAGGCCGTACGCTGCGGCGGCAGCGTTCGTGCGCTGGGAAGAAACTTGCAGTGTCTCTGTTCTTCCTTCTTCATCCTTCTTCTTCCTCTGGTGATCTCGTTCAGAGAGGGAGAGGTGCAGAGAGAGAGAGAGGTAGAGCTAGGGGTAGCCACGGTTCCAACAATTGGTATTCAGAGCCACAAGGTTCGAGGGCCGGCTATGGCGTGCGGCGGCATCCGCGGCGCGCGCGGTGCGCGGCGAACATGAAGGTCTTGGCAACGGCACGCGGCGAGCGCGTGGCGTCGGCAACGCGCGACGAGTCCACGGCGGTGTGGCGTGATGCCGGGCATGCGGCGAGCGCGTGGCGTCGGCAACACGCGGCAAGTCCACGGCGGTGTGGCGTGATGCCGTGCGTGCAACGAGCAGCGGCGGTCGCGGAGGACCTGCGTGGTGTCGCAGAGGCCGCGGCGGCTCAGCGCGACGACCGTGGAGGCGCTGTGCTGCGGTTGAGGCTGCAGCGGTGCAGGGCAATAAGGCGCGGCGGCGAGCCGGACGCGACCGGTGCGTATTATGGGTATGCACTGGACGTGTCGGGCGCGTCAGAACCGCGGGCGCGCGTACGGGCGTGCGGTTCACCGAAGGAGAACGCGTCAAGCGGAGCGCAGGGCGGCCGCGTCGATCACGTCAGTGCGTGACCGTGTGCGCGAGCCGAGGCGTGGAGGGCGTGGCTCGGCGAGGAGAAGACCAAGCTCCCGGGCACGCTGGATCGGCCGCGTTGATTGCGTTGGTGCGTGATCAAGGCCGCGAGCTGGGGGGCGTGTGGAGCATGGGGTCGATCGCCGAGGAGGTGACCGCCTCGCCGCACTGGAGACGGCCGCGTCATTCGCGTCCGGGCGCGACGGGTGCGCTGGCCAGGGAGTGCGGGGCATGCTGATCATGGCGGAGTGCAACGTCAAGCATCGAGGAGGCCGTAGGAGCTGCCATGGCGCGACGTCGACAACAAGCCTGACATGTGCAAAGTCATGACTTGGGGCGTGAATGTAATTAGCAGCAAGTCATGTCCATGTGTGTGTGCGTGCGTGAGTCAGGCTAATGCGTGTGTGTGTGGCACGGTGGTGTGTAGTGTATGTGTTTTCTGTTAGCAGGATCGTGGAGACGTTGGAGTCGGCCATGGGCGGGCGCGCACGACGAGGGTATGTATGTGCATGTCGCATGGGCGTGGATGGCGCGGGCTGGATCGGCCGCTCGACGTGGGCTAGAACTGGGTACGTGTCCGGTGAGTTCCAGGTATAAATAGTTAAATACCCCATGCGTTGTAACAGGTTTGTTGTGAGTTTGTTGCTCGAGGGAATATAGGCCGTACGCTGCGGCGGCAGCGTTCGTGCGCTGGGAAGAAACTTGCAGTGTCTCTGTTCTTCCTTCTCCATCTTTCTTCTTTCTCTGGTGATTTAGTTCAGAGAGAGAGGTGCAGAGAGAGAGGGAGGTAGAGCTAGGGCTAGCCACGGTTTCAACAGTGTATGTTTTAGGTCTGCTGCACCGGTTATTAGTTCCGATACGTTATGTGGATGGATCGGCAACGACACCGGATTTAGATATGGGGAATGAGAGCACTCCACATTATTAAGTTTTGTAAGTGTGAGTGATGGCTTCAGGTGGCTTGATGTATGTTCTTATTAGACTTTTGTTGAATAATAAATAAAGATGGGACACGAAGGAATTGATCGCGGGCACCAGTGATCCCGGATGAATAGTAAAATCCAAAAAAATAGTAAAAAAATTCAAAAAAATCTGAAATTTGTTGTCAAGAAACTTTGATGTTTTTTCTACATGCATGCCAATTTTCGTGATGAAATGACATTTGTGGAGGTGTCAGCAAAAAAAAAACAAAATCATGCTCCAAAAAAACTGTTTTTGGAAGCATTTTCGAGCATCGATTTTGTTTTTTTTGCCGAGACCTGCATGAATGTCATTTTGTCATGAAAATTTGCACGCATGTGAAAAATGTATCAATGTTTGTTGCCAAAAAAATTCAGATTTTTTTGAACTTTTTAAATATTTTTTTCATTTGTACTGTAGCAAAGGGTGCCTGTGAGCTCGAGTTCACAATAGCACTTTCGATAAAGATGGCCTTATGCATCGATTGATGCAGAGGCCAGGGGTTTTAACTTCCTTTTCTAAAAAAAATTTCCTCTGTAGACTGAACCATAGCTTCCTCTTCTGACAAGGTATAACTCTGAGAACTTCCCTGCAGCTCGAGCTAGATCATTATAAGCCACTCTTGGGAATTTCTTGCCAAAAGAAAGAAAAATTGAGTATGTTCTTCTTGACGTCTTCTTCCCAAAGAATATAATGTAAGTCAGCATTACAAGTGACGCGAAGCCAAATAATGGAATCAACGCTCTGACCAAATAGTATTGTGTCTCTGGCCACCGAGCAACAGCAGGACACATGGGCATATGAAGATCCATGGCACCTCCACAAAGCCTCCAATTACCCACAAGTGAAACAGCTGTAGAATTTTTGAATATTCCATTTCTGGGTATTTCTCCTTCAAGATGATTATACGAAAGATCAAGACTGTTAGCCTCTAGTCTGTTTAGAGTTAAATGGGATGGTGCCTGACAAGTTATTGTGTGAAAGATTTAGCATATTCAGCAACGTCAGGTTGCCAAAATTTGATGGGATGTTACCTGTAAGAACGTTTTGGTCCATTTGCAGACTCTCTAAGGCCTCATTTGGTTGAAGGATTTTTGTAGAAAAACATAGAAACAAGGATTCCGGAGAAAATTTTCTTATATAAGCATTCGGTTTGTAGGAAATGCATACAGGAATTTCATAGGAATACTACTCATTTCTTGTGTTTTTGGAGGAAACTACACATTCACTTAAAACTCATTTTGCACGTAGGAATGAGGCAAGTCAAATCCTTAGGATGACAAGTGCCATTCTATCAAATTCCTATACTACTCCTAATTCCTATGTTTTGATTTTCTTCAAACCGAATGAGCCCAGTAACATTACCCAAAGAATCAAGAATTTGCCATGTGAGCTTATTTGATGAAAGATCGAAACTAATGAGATAATTAATAAGGTTACTATTCTGAGGTATGTCATCTTGGAAATTGTTGTGGCTGAGGTTTAATAATGTTAGTTCTTGAAGCTTTCCAAAGCTCAGTGGTATATGTTAGATGTGTATAGGCTCTTGTATGCATATCCCCAGTGTATAAGGGGTTCTCTGCACTTTGCCACACATGTATATCTACTGGTCTCTGGCCCTTAGGGCATCTCCAGCTGTTGGCCTCTCAGGGAGCGTCTAAAAGCGCCGCCTGGGGGTGAGCCGGCGCAAAAAATGGCCCTGGGGGCGAGTCGGTCCCCGGCCGTCGGCCCCCAGGGCCGCCCCCAGGCGCGTATTAAAAAATAAAAAAAAGAACGTTCGGTAAAGTTATGATAAAAACTAGTTAAATTTCGGCCAAACATGGCAAATTTCGGCGAAATTCGTCCAAACATTACATTAACCTAATCTAAAAAAAGAAAGGGGGAAGTCGTCACCGCTGTCGCCGCCATCGTCGTCGTCGGCCTTCTGCTCCTTGACGCGGGCGCCCCTGCTGGACCCCTGCCCGGCGTCGCCATGGCGAACAGGCGACGGCGCGTCGTCGTCGTCGCTGCTGTCGCATAAGACGACGACCCCGCCTTCCTCGCGGACGCGTCAGCGCTCCTCGAAGCGGCGTAGGGCGGCGCGCTGGCGCTCCTTCTCCTTCTCGCGGCACGCCTTCTCCATCGCAATGGAGTCCTGACGCGCCCATTCGAGGGCGGCGTCGCCGTCGTCGGCGAACTCGGCCTTCACCGGCGCCAGCCCCGGCTCCGTCTTCACCGGCGCCAGCCCCGGCTCCGTCTTTGGCTTGACGAAGCGCAGAGGGGCCGACGAGGGGGCGCGCCGGCCGCCCTCATTGATGACGATGCCGACGCTGCGAGTGCGCCGGCCGGGCGGCGTCTCCGCCGCGGGCTCGGCCTTGACGCCGAGCAGCACCGGAGAGCCGGAGGAGTGTGAAGAAGAACGGGATGATGAGGAGGAAGAAGAGGAGGCGCCGAACCTTCTTGGAGCCCATGGCCCGGCGCGTCAGTGCTGCGCCGGGGCGGCCACCCTCGCCGGGGGGTATGCCAACGGCGGGTCGTTGCCGCCCTCGAGGTACGTGAGCACGCCCTCGAGTGTGCGGCCGGAGACGCCCCACCAGAGGTAGCGTCCCTCGCTGTTCTGCCGGCTGCCGACCACCGGCATGCCGTTGGTGGACGCCAAGCGCTGTTGTTGGCGGCGCTCGAAATACGCCGCCCAGGCCGCGTGGTTGTCGGCGGCGTACTGGGGGAGGGAGAGCTCGGCGTCGGTGAGGGACGCGCGCATGATCTCGACCTCCTCGGCGAAGTACCTCGGGTCCGCCGCGGCGTCGGGCAACGGGGATATGGCCACTCCCCCGGCGCTGAGTCTCCACCCCGTCGGCCCGGCGCGCATGTCCGGCGGCGCCGGGATGTTCGCCTGGAACAGGAGCTATGACTCCTGTTTGCGCAGCGAACGGCGGCCGAAGCCGTTGCCCGCCGCCGTATCTCCGGGGAAGCGCTCTGCCATGGCGAAGGCGGGGCTGGGCGGGCTCGGAAGAGGTAGAGGGAGGGGCTGGGCGGCGGCGGTCGGGGAGAGGTAGGGAGAGAAGGGCTGGACGGCGGCGAGGGGTGGGGCTGGCGTGGGCGCAGGTGAGCGGAGGCCGCCGGCTTTTATAGCCGGGCCGCGCCCGTGTGTACGCGTGCGAGGGACTGGAGGCGTCGGCGCGCCGTCCCGTGAACGCGCCGCCCGTGAGGAATCAATGGCAAGGCTGACCGGCGGCAGCCTTGCCATTGATTCCCCACGGGAACCGAGGCCATTGGGGGAAGACGAGGCGCCGAGTCACTGACGCGGCTGGCCCGCGTCTTTTTCGCGCCAAAACAGCTTGCCCCGGCGCCCCCGGGCGCCCTCCAGCGCACCGGGTTCGGCCTGGGTCCGCCGGCGCTGTTTTCGGCCCAAGCCGGCGAAAATCGGGCTCCTGGGGGCGCGACTGGGCCGTTTTTTCGGCGCCGGCGCGAAAAAATCGCCTGGGGAGGCCTTCCTGGGGGCGCGGCTGGAGATGCCCTTAGTGAATACTAGTTGTTGATTATCCAACATGGTATCAGATGCTAGGCTAGCGTCCCGCACGATACAACTCTGTGCCTCTCGTTCCTAGCTCGCCTGTCTCCAGCCGTCCGGCTGCTGCATCTCCAACCGCCTCCTCTCCAGTCCCCATCCCGGATCTCCTGCCTCTCTGTCTGGCAGTTGTCCCGTCCGGCTACTGCTCCCTCCATCCCGTCCGGTCGCGCCCTGTTCGGCCATCGCGCCACACCGTCCGGTCACCGCGCCGCCAGCCGCTGCCCTGTCGCGCCTGCTCCATCTGGCCGCTGTCCAGACCAGCCCGTCTCGTCCGGCTCTGCTCCGGATCCGGCTGTTTTCCGCTTGCCCGTTCAGCCACTGAGGCCGCTGCTCCGTTGCGGCTTGGGCCGGGCAGCACGGGCTTTGGGTTGGAGCTAGCCAAGCTGGCTGCTCCTGCCTGGTACCTGTGTCGCTCGATCCGACCTTGGTAGCCAGCGCCTCTCAATCCAGCTCCGCGAGCGTGCGTGTTCCTACCTGCTTCGCTCGATTTAGATTGGGTCATCCAGGCAGTTGACTTCCAAAAAAGACAGAGAGTTCGTCATGTCTTCTTCTGGCTATGTTGCTGTCCCTCGCTGTTCAGTGATCTTCGATGGCACCAACTATGTTGAGTTTGTGGGCTTCACACGCATCCATATGCGTGGACTTCTTCTATGGGGTGTTCTCTCTGGTGAGTTCCTTTGTCCGCCATGTCCTGTTGCGCCAGTGGCCCCAATCCCGCCGGTCCTTGCTGCTGATACTTCTCAGGCTGACCGGGATGCACTACAAGAAATATGTCAACTTGTGACCACCACTATTGGTCACTGAATGGTCACAAATTTCCATTTGTGACCTTTTTGTGACCAAAAACATAAGGTCAAAAGCTGGCCGTCATAAACTGACTATAGCGACCTTTCTTCTGGAATGGTCGTAGACGTTTATGACCAAAATACGTCTATTGTGGCGTTTTGGTCACTAGCAACCTCCCCAGGCCACGTAGGCATCCAGCGTGGCGATCTGACGTGGCACAAGATTCAGCCCGGTCCAATTCGATTTTCTACATGGGTCTAGCCCAACAATTCAGCCTTTTTACTATATATTTTCTCTATTAATTTTCTCTAGCTACATGGGCCTGGCCCAACAATTTGGCCTTTTTATTTCATGGATCATGGCCTTTTTGTGATCTATTTAATTTTTGGGCCTAAGCCCTTTTATTTACTTGGCCATCGCCTTTTGTTCATTGTTTGATTTGTGGCCTTTTTAGGGCCCAAATAGTATATGTTTCATTTCCGACATATCAACAATAAAGTAACCAGTATTTTGGTCCAGAGAGCCCCAATCACACAAATTTTCATGGCGACCAAAATGAGTATATTGTATATATTACAATCATGCCATAGTTCACATCATCCAGGAATTTAAAACAACTACAAAAGTGCTGCTATGAAATACTATAACAGCCATTCACATCATCCAGGAACATATAATTAGCTACAAAGATGAAGCGTTCCCTTTTTCCAACTTCTTGAGCCTGGAGCTCATGTAAAAGACAGGAAACGATCATTATCATGGCTGTGAATTCAGAATGAAAGCAATATCCTCAAACATACAACAGCTAGGAAAAGAATATTGAACAAAATAATAAACAAATACACAAGCAGCTAGGGGTCGATCCTAATGCATGAGGGCACGGATAACAGTAGCAACCATGAGTAAATATTAGCAAATATTATATTGGTGGAAAAAAGTAAATACCAGCAAGCTCTAAGAAGACTCCAAGAAATTGATGGCTCACAATACAATCATGCTTTTGACAACAAATACTACTAGAATTAAGGTGCATAACATATTCTAAGCAGTGTTAACATCATGACAGTAACAATTAACAGTAGCAGCTAGCAGGACATCAATCAAGCACAACAAAAGTACAACACCACACTTGGGATCTCGGAGCAAGAAAAAGATCATGTTGCTTAGGAGCTACCACAAATGATACTGATCAAGGGAAAAAACAAGTTGGTATGATATCATTCATTCATTCGTTCTCATCACGATCATACATTGAATTCATTAAAGGTTACAGATTCATTTTTTGACATAGCATTGGAAAATCACAAGAATAGTATATGAACCAAAGTGTCCAGATAAGTAGATAACACATGGAGGTCACAATCACATAGCAAAGGAAGAGTGGGACAGACCGAGGACTTACCCTCTGAACAAATCAAAGACTTCACGCTTCCTCTTCCTCGGTGGACAAATCAATGACTTCACTTCCTCTTCCTCATGCACCAATAGGAAGACCATCTCAAACACCTTGGTGCCAAACAAGAAACTGTACTCACACAGTGAATAGAACAAAAGAACAGAAAGCACACGTATATACTGAACAAAAGCAACAGCCAGGAATAGATGACTCAACAGTTCATGTTTGTTAACAAAACAAGTGTGGACATCTCACAGTGAGTTAACTATCTGATGACTTTAGTAAAACACATACTAGCATTTGGTGCTACAAGAGACAATAGGAATCCAACTATCCCAACATCCCAACTTGGTAAATCCATGCTGCTAAAAGGCCAATCCTAATCGGGTTGGAACTGGACCTGGTTTCAAACATGTGAGCTACAACTATCGTAATACCATAGTCCAAAAAAACCCTACAAATCCATCAAACTACTGTTTGTAGGTCTGGCATCAGTGGTGTCACAACATACAGTCCACTTACAGTCATTTGGGAGAAAATTAAAGTGATAATTAGACTGCCATTACAATCTGCTGGTAACTTGCAGTCTACTTACAGCTACAATGATATCTTAAGACTTACAGTCTAAATACACAAAACTTAAGAACATGGAATAAACAGACCAACCCCCACATTCCAATAATTCAAATACTCAGCAGTCAAATGTGTATGCGTGTGCATGTAAATGTATTGAGGTTATGCAAAACTATGGTGCATTTAAACTATGAGATCATTTGGTCCACACATTTAGATCATTTAACACAGAGAAAAGAAAAATAACAGAGGACTGCATATGAATGTATGTGTCGTTTCCAAGATAAGTTGGCACATAGAATGCCACCAATCAGGATATACCACACAACAGAGAATAGCTTGTAGCGTCCGATACTAATCTCCATGAGGAACACAAATCATCCTCAGGAATTGGTAATGAACGCACATCAATCAAAACAAAGAACAAAAAAACTGATGGAATTTGTGTTGTCCCTGCAAGTGCCATAAACCTACAACAGCAACAGCAGCAGCTTCTTCCTAGCGACATTTCCCCGGGCCAGGTATCTATCAATGATGTTGACAGTAAGGAATAAAATTTCACCCAGTAGCTCAAACTTATAGTGGACCTGCATTGAGTGAGTTCGCCAGGTCAGGTCAGACACACAACTCTGTACTAGATAACTTGACCGGGGTTCCAAGCAGATAATCACCTCGGTCCTTCTGTAGAAGCTGTAAATTTCATCCACATATTCAACAACCGCAAGGGAGTTGCTGAAGTCGCAGCTGTCGATGTCATGCATTTCCTCCTCTTCGGTGTCCTCCATGTGGATCTCCTTCAGCTCCTTCATCTCATTGGCCAATTGGTGCCTGCCAAAATAAATTCAAATCCTTGAGTTGACAGTTACCTATTTTGCTCAGATTCTTGGTTCAAACAAGGTAAGGTAAAACAATCTGAATAATGCAGAAGATGGAAAATCTACAGATAACCCAATTGAACCTACATTGATATCATTCCATATATAAAAGAGAGCACCCAGTCCAGTTAGATAAGATATACTACTACTTGCCTAAATCTGCTAGAACTATATTAAACCTACATTAATGATATGCCATATAGTACAAGATTTGGTAGGAGTATGCTCAAATCTCTAAAGATTTGTGCTATGTGCCAATTTGCACCCGAATGTCATGGACTGGAACAATCTATACCACTGTGGATGTTGTTTTCCACTATATATCTCCAACAATAACACTAGTATCAAACTTGAAAAGAAATGCTTGACTAGCTAGCTAGTTTCTGAAAAGACAAGGCATTAAGAGGTATCATCATTCTTTTAATAACTTACATTGCAACATTCATGATCAATAGCTATGTACAAATGCAAGAAAATCTACACGAACTACCCTTCTCTCTTAAATATTTTCTTCAAGTGGTTTCTTTACAGCGGGGTATATGTTGCAGTTGACAAAAGAATATGTATTTGCAGTTGCCTGCCACTCTGGAATGTCGATGTGCTGCCTGACCTTCTCAATGTCAGCCACCAAGTCCCAGGTGGTGTTCTCCTCTAGACAAAGCATGGGGAGTGCTCTTCCAGCGCCTTTCTGCAATCAAACACAAGCAGATTAAGCACCGCGATCTCCTAGGAACACCGGTGAACAGACACACGAGGGGATCGAAACGAAACCAACCTGGTCGAACAGCACGATCATGTAGAACTCCGGATCGAAGAACCCACAGTTGTCGGGCGAAGTGCCATCCCTGGACCCCCGTGGAGGAAGACGACGGGCTGCAGACAGAACAAAGTCGGTATTACTAAAGGAAGAATTGCAGGTGTGCAACTGGTAAATGTCATAAAGCCTTCAGGTGCTAATCATAGTCCCATCTCCCAATCCTTGTTACTTACTACATGAAGTACCCATAGTCCAAGAGAACAATTCACCTGGTGCTAATCATGGTCTGATACTGGGATATGCACAAACTAGTGTCCTCATGTGCGCTCTAAATTTAAGAATTATGCCATAAATGTAAAAATCTGGGAGGTGCAGAGGAGGAACGGTGTTGTGTTTCTTTCTTCTCTGAAGAAAAAAAGAGTGTTGTGCCATCCGATGTGATACACCCTCGGATTACAACTCCATGAACCCTCGCCTGCTCCGACGGCCCTGCTCGAAACCCTAGCCGCGGCCGAAAAAAATGTAACGGAGAAGCTCCGGGGAGCCGACGCGGCGGCGGGCGAACCCTAGAACGGAATGGGAGGTGGGGAGAGAGGGGGAAGGGAAGGGGAGGGGAACCTTGGCCTCGTAGAGGAGCGGGCCGTGGTAGGCGAGCACCTCCTCGCCCTCCGTGAAGGAGACCGCAGAGCCCTTCGCCTTGTCCTTCCCTCCGCCACCATCGCCGCTCGTGGTCGTGGTCGTGTTGGAGCTGCCCATATGGCACCCGCGCCGGCACACATGCCAAGGGATGGAGGGAGGAAGGCGTGGTCGTGGGAGGGAGGGAGGAAGGCGCTGGATCGAATCGAGGTACGCCCGCGCCGGCACGCACGCACGCCGGATCGAGACTAGTGGATATGGGGGATGAAGGCGAGGGGAGGGGGATGGCGGAGATGAGGTCGGCGGTGGGTGGGGCGGCGGTGGTGGGTGGGGATGGCGGCGAGGGAGAGGAAGGCGCGGTAGCCTCGATCGGATCTGGAGAAGGAAAGGGTGGGTGGGTAGGTGGGTTAGGGTTTTGATCTTTCAGGACAATATCCACCATTGGATGGGCGCGTGATGGATGGCTCAGATCATGTCCAACTTGGTGATCCGCGTGGATGTGGTTCCTCGCTTCTCATTGGTTGGCTGGCTCGCGCTCAAGTATCCAAAATTTGGACCCAAATCTCTGATTTTTTTAAATGCCTACAAATCGGTGTTGCAAAATTTAACCACACCATTTTCCAAAAGGCGTCTGTTAGGCGTCGGTCAATCGGTCTAAATTTGGGTCGCTCGCCTGGCGCCCCTATGATGTTTTCGTATGTAACCATTTGATTCACCCCCGAAGTTATATTTTCTTTCCTATCTTGCTCGTTCTTATTAGATAGAACACATCGTTGACCCTCCCGCTGTTGCACCGTCGCGCACAAGCGCAGTCTGACGCCTCACAGTCGGCATCACCCCGACGTTCTCTAGTTGTAGCATTCGCCAGTTCTAGCACCTCCCTGAGGCTGCTCACCGCCGGGATGAAGCATCCTGAATCAACAGTTCTAGCAATCCATATTGTCGGTTCCAGCAAATTACTTCACCACTTCCAGAGCCTCCCCCGCAAATTGCTCACTACCAAGGATGCAACATGCCAAATTCATTTTCCATTTTTCGAGTGCCCAAAATGAGTTTTTTGTGGGAATGACCTACCATATATTTGTTGTAAAATTGCACCAAATCAGTTTTCTAAAATACTAGGCCATGTTTAATGCACAATTGACCAAATGGTTGGGTGTCAAAAGCCTTGATCCAGCTCTGGTGAAAAAGACAAATTTCCGCCGATTCAACAGGAAGCGGGTCAAATTTGAACTGTAGCTGCCTCATAGTTTGCTCTTTATTTTTTCCAAAAATCATTTCTAGGTACATAAATATCTATTTAATCAGAGACATCAAAAGGTTTCCAAGATCCAACAACTAGCTAGGAACGGTCAAGCCCGCCGTTTCAACTGCATTTTGAAACAGGCATAAAAAATTCAAAAAAAATCAAAAAATTGGAAAACCTTCGCATTGTGTCATCATATGTGATCAAGTTATCGAGAAAAATAATAAACTTGTAATACGACAATTTGTTTAAAAAAAATTCACAGAAATGAGCTATAAGTGTGAAGATTCATGGCTTTCAAGCCAAATGATCAATCTTATGGCCACATTCATGGCATAGTTTGTTAAAATGATCTCATATTGTGCAAAAAGGGTGCATATTGGAATGGCAAACAATGTTGCCTAAGGAAATTTTCATTTTCTTTGGACGAAAAAGTCATTTTCCATTTTTCGAGTGTCCAAAATGAGGTTTTTTGTGAATAACCTACCAAATAATTGTTGCAAAAAAGGACCAAATTGATTCTATAAAATACTAGGACATGTTTAATGCACAATTGACACAATGGTTGGGTGTAAAAAGCCTTGATTCATCTCTGGTGAAAAAGACAAATTTCCGCCGATTCAGCTGGAAGCGGATCAAATTTGAACTATAGTTGCCTCGTAGTTTGCTCTTTATTTTTTCCGAAAATCATTTCTAGGTACATAAGTATCTATTTAATCATAGAAACACCAAAAAAAATTCCAAAATTCAACCACTAGCTAGGAACGCCGTTTTGACCATAAGTATCTATTTAATCATAAGTATCTATGCCCGCCGTTTTGACCGCATTTTGAAACGGGCATAAAAAATTCAAAAAAAAAATTGGGAAACCTTCACATTGTGTCATTATTTGTGGCCAAGTTCCCAGGAAAAATAACAAACTTGTAATATGGCAATTATTTTAAAAAAGTGTTCTCAGAAACGAGTTATCACGTGTGGAGATCAATGGCTTTCAAGCCAAATGATCAATCTTATGGCCACATTCATGGCATAGTTTATTCAAATGATCTCATATTGTGCACAAGGGTGCATATTGGAATGGCAAACAATGTTGCCTAAGGAAGTTTTCATTTTCGTTGGACAAAAAAACCATTTTCCATTTTTTCGAGTGCCCGAAAGGAGGTTTTTTTGTGAATGAACTACCAAATAATTGTTGCAAAATTGGACCAAATAATTTTTATAAAATACTAGGCCATATTTAATGCACAATTGACAAAATGGTTGGGTGTAAAAAATTTTGATCCACCTCTCGTGAAAAAGACAAATTTCCGCCGATTGAGTTGGAAGCGGGTCAAATTTGAACTGCAGTTGCCTCATAGTTTGCTATTTATTTTTTCCAAAAATTATTTCTAGTTACATAAGGACCTATTTAATCATAAATACATGGTTTGGTGGCGATACGTCGAGGTTTGGGCGGTGGCCGAGGGCCCCAACTCTAGAGCGCGTAAACTCGCATGCCCGTCGCGTGGTCACCGCGTGACCGTAATGTTGCCATGTGTTCTGGGCGGCCTAGGCATGTCTAGTGGGTTGGGCACTCCCCAGGTTGGTTCTAGGAAGAAAATTACAACATAAGATTCTCACGAGGAGACCGATCGATGCTCAAACATGAATTAGCAGCCAAGTGTTTGATTAGCGGTACGGGAAATGCACAGGGCCAATGGGCGTGAGTTTTGGCTGAGGATTAGCATCTACTAAGGAGAATGTCTTCACAAATTTTTAGCTCAAAAGGAGGATCCTAGGTGGTACTTGCTTTGCAAAGTACCACGCTGGACAAAAATATGAATGTTGAAGCTGGGCTCAAAATAATGAATGGAGTGAGCTGAAATTTTGTGGAGGATGGTTATTTGGGCATAGGAAAGCATTGTAAAAAATTGATACCATTTGGACATGCTAAAGTAGTACTTCCTTCACAATGCTCTTCTATGGACAAAAACTTGGGAAAACTAGTGAGAGAGATTGGATGAATGAAATGATCTCAAAATTGGTGTAGGTAAGTTACTTTGGTATGGTCATGCGCTGGTAAATTTTCAGATCATTTGGGTAAGCCTAGCTAGTACTTACTTCACAAAGCTTCTCTCGAGGTAGAAACTTTGGAAATTTCCCGAGAAAGATTTACTAGGACAATTGAGCTGAATATTATCATGTGGCAATGATTTGGGTATGGAAGAGTGCCCTAAAAGTTTGAGGGTAATAGGAGGGGTCTATATAACACTTGCTTTGCAACGTGCCAATTTGGCCATAAAATATAAATTAAACCTGGGCTCACATAGATGATTTGACTGAGCTGCAATTTGGAGGAGGGTGATAATTTAGGCATATGAAGGAACTGTATAAATTTCATGTCATTTAGATATATAAAAAAGGTACTTCCTTCACAATGCTTCTAGGTGGACAAAAACTTTGGAAATTTGCCGAGGAAGATTTGCTAGGCAAATGGAGCTGAATTTTGTCATGCGGTAATGATTTGGATAGGAAAGAGTGCCCAAAAATTCAAAGGGCAATCAAGAATATATAAATAACACTTCCTTCATAAAGTGTTGTTGTGAACAGAATAGGAAAATGAATATTGTTGAATTAGTTTTGAACTAGGCAAGGAAGGATTTTTACATATTTGATGAAGATATGCCCCAAATAATTTATGAGATTTTTTTGGGAATTTTGGGAATGATAGAAATATAGGTTGCTTCACAACCTAGGGCAAAAACTGCCACATGAACATGACACATAGGCAAAACTGATGAGATGGCGCCTAGTCATCACAACCCACCATAATCTACAAGGCTATGACCATCTATATTGGTCATTAACAACTAGAAATAAGGCAGCGGACTAGCACTGTTTGCTTTGTGACCATTTCGTGTAAGGAAATTACGACCTTTCTGACTAAAATGGTCGCAATGGTTTAGGGTTTGGAGCCCCCTGAACAGCTTTTGACCAATTGGTCTAAAATGGTCATAAATTTATGACCAATTCTTCGAGGGTCACTGCCAGAAGGTCATAAGTTGACATATTTCTTGTAGTGATGCCGCCAAGGCTCTAGATGATGTTGCGGTTGATACTTATGATCAGCAGGTATCAGCTTATTCAGATGCTCTTTCTGTATATCGCGATGATCCGTCTGCTTACACTCAGTGGTGCAATGATGATGCTCGAGCTACTGCTATTCTCACTGCGAGTGTCCTCCCTCAGTTTGCTTCGGAGTTCATGGGTCTCGCACTACTAGAAAAAGGGCTGCCAGTGGCGCACCTGTTTTCGCTACTAATGGCGCACTACAGGTGCGCCACTAGCACCACGCCATTAGATTTTTTTACTAATGGCGCACCACTAGTGCGCCATTAGTATCTGGTATACTAATGGCACACCACAGGTGCGCCATTAGTACAGCCCATGATGCGCCATTAGTATCTGGTATACTAATGGCGCACCACGCAGGAGTGCGCCATTAGTAGCAATTTTTTTCAATTTTTTTTTAAAAATAAAAAAAAATCAATTTTTTTTCTTAATCTCGGGTCAATATGCTTAATCTCAGGTCAAATCACACTCCGTGGTCAAACTTCCCGAAAGGTCAACCATGCTCACACTACTCCAGCCCAAGTACGCTTAACTTCATAGTTCTATCCAACCCCAGCACCACCTCACTTCACAGGCACTTGTTGATATATCTATCATATCAATCCTATTAAACCTTGCTGATGTCTAGGACTTAGTTCATGAGTATGATGAAATTTTGAAACAATATTTCAAACTTCCCGGTCATATTACGTATCATATTTTAAAAAATATTTCAAAAAAAATATTTCAAACTTCCCGGTCAATCCCATTAAACCAATTTTTTTTCTGTTACTAGTGGCGCACCTAGCATATGGTGCGCCACTAGTAAGTTTAAATTTTTTTTGAATTTTTTTGCCTTCGGATCTTAAAAGTCCTGTAACTTTTTTTCTGTTAGGTTTTTGGGGATTTTGAAAATGTTCCCCCTGTTAAATTTGGATGTAACTGAAAGTGCGTTATATCGACTAGAGGGGGGTGAATAGGCGATTTTTATGAAAGTCTTCAAAACGTGGAAGTTATGAAGACAAACAGAGTGAACAAGCCTATCACTATGCAGCGGAAGGTAGATTACACAACGCAAGCCATAGTCAAATATACAATACAGTGAAAGCACAGAGACAAATAGCTTCAGTGTAATGAGGATCAGGTTGGAAGAAGTTATGAAGCCAAACAGATCATACAGTCAGGTTGTGAAGACAGAAGATAAAGCAAGCATGCAATAGCTTCACAATGTGTACTGGTAAGTAAAGGGAGGTGAAGGTGAAACCGGTGACACGTTGAAGACAATGATATGTTGGACCAGTTCCAGTTGCTGTGACAACTGTACGTCTGGTTGGAGCGGCTAGGTATTTAAACCAAAGGACACACAGTCCCGGACACCCAGTCCTGAACACGCAGCTCAGGACACCCAGTCCTCACCGTTTTCTCCTTGAGCTAAGGTCACACAGACCTCGCCCAATCACTCTGGTAAGTCTTCAAGGTAGACTCCCAAACCTTCACAGACTTCGTTCACCGGCAATCCACAATTCCTCTTGGATGCTCAGAACGCGACGCCTAACCGTCTGGAGGATGCACAGTCCTCAAGTGTAATAAGTCTTCAGATCACTCAGACAAGAAGACTTAAGTGATGCCCAATTACTCTGGCTCTGGGTGGTTAGGGCTTTTCTCCTCACTAAGGATTTTGAATCAAAGGCTTCGAGGTGGGTTGCTCTCAAAACGACAAAAGCCGTGCACTGAAATCTGAGCAGCCAACCGTTTATGGTTGTAGGGGTGGACTATTTATAGCCGCTTGGCAACCCTGACCTGATTTTTTCAAAATGACCCTGGGTCACTAAGGAACTGACACGTGTACTAACGGTCGGATTTCGAACTCTTACGGCAATTTTACTTGGTCTGCAAGTAAAGCTGACTTGTCTGACTCTGGACAAGATTTTCTCTCATTGTCTTCACTCGAAGACATAGGATTTGAATTAGGCATCACTTCAGTCATCCTGACTGGTTCTCTTGGACCCCACTTAACAGTACGGTGGTTCCTATGACACAACATGAATGAAGTACAACTACGAAGGATCTAAGTCTTCGAGTTCCAAAGGCTTCATGGGGAGTCTTCATATGTCATTGTCTTCGACATGAATGTCTTCATGAACCACCATTGTCTTCAATGTCTTCGTACATTTTTGGGGGTCATCTCTGGTAGCTAAACCGAATCAATGAGGGACTTCTACCTGTGTTATCCTGCAATTCTCACAAACACATTAGTCCCTCAACTAGGTTTGTCGTCAATACTTCGAAACCAACTAGGGGTGGCACTAGATGCACTTACAATCTCCCCCTTTTTGGTGATTGATGACAAACTAGTTGAAGTTTTCAACGGGGGATATAATTTGTGAAATTGTAAAGGAATTGTCTTCATAAGCTGCAAGGGCTCCCCCTGAAGATGTGCATATAAGTGATTTGCTTCTGGAATGCAAATGCACATAGCAGGTTGTATTTGTGGGAATCCACTTCAACTTATGATGACAATCCATCATGCACGTAAAGATATGTGAAGAGAATGATATGCATGATGAAAAATGGACGTCTGCGAAATGATAAGAGTGCGGAAATTATCGTCGTACATGCGGAATTTATCTTCGCAAAAACACAGTGGCGAACATAGTAGCAGACGACCATCAAGTTTAAGTGTTACAACTCAAAGAACCAAATGTAGCAAAATGAGAGTTGTAAGCACGAAGCAAAATGCAAAATATAAAGCACCCGCCCATATTATTGACCCGCTTGAAGACTATAAACATCATATGCTTCTCCCCCTTTTGTCAGTGATGACCAAAAAGGTTTGAAGACATAGAGTTTTCTATGCGTTCCCAGGCGCAGCAGGGTCGGTGGAGGCGTTTGGTGGTGCAGGCGAGCTTGGTGCAGTGACGACGCGCGCTGAAGACATTGGTGGTGATGTAGCATCGTCTTCTTCCTCAATGATTTTTCCCGTTATGGTGGCAGCAGAGGAAGAGAACTCGGATTCTTCAAGCGACGGAGTCCCACGCAACACAGCTCTTCTGGGGGGTGTGGAGTCAAACTTGAATCGCTCCTTGAAGCCATCCTCTTGCAATTCAGCTTCAGTACACATCATTGTGAGGCCTTTCCAAGTGCGGCGACAGGTTTCATGTGCGACGAAGGCGTTCTTGGTGGCCAGATTCCTGATGCGATTGACGTCTTGCATGATACTGTGCATCTGCCTCTTGAGCCAGTCGTGATGCCTATCTTGCTTTTGATGCAGAGCCACAAGAAGTTCACGATCAGTGAGTGTACGAGCGCGTTTCTTAGGTCTTTGTGCAGCTTCGCTGTCAGTGGCTTTAGTGGATGCAGGGGCACGTGTGGTGCCAGCCATTGGATAGACTCTGGAAATGGCTTCAACACCTTCATCATGTTGAGTGAAGCTTTGGTGTTCTGCATTCTGAAGACTTAGTGGCTGTTTGGCAGGCTCAGGATAAATCGCTTCAGCAGAGGTGTCCACATCAGGTAAGAAGATTCTGTGGTTGCGGGCTGAGGGTTGATATGATATTGCAGAGTGGAGCTTGATTAGCCTCATAACCCATGGAGCATAAATCTTCAGACCAAAGAGATCTGAGCCAGACGCAGCAAGTTGACGTATGAAGAGATCCTGGGCATTGAAGCATTTACCATGCAGGATGCAAAAGATGAGAGTCTTCATGGCACCTTCAACCTTGGCATATCGAGAGTGCCCCTTAATGGGCCATAGAGTCCGCCTGATGATGTGATAGATAGTTCTAGGCAGATACTCTAAGTCTTCAACAAAGAACTCCATCGGGTAAGGTGCGTCAGAAGGCAATGGCTTCATCATTGAGAGCATCTGACTCATATTTGGCTCAGGTCGCTGAAATATGCTCTCAACTGCTTCAGCATGGAGTTGGCAGCCTTCTTCAAAGAGTTCGCCTGGAGTGGGTAGGCCGGTGAGCTCAATGATATCAAATGCATTGGCTTCATGATGGACGTTGCCGGACATCCACTCCAGGACCCAAGTCTTCGGATCTCTGTTGTAGCCCTTGATGTGCAATGTGGCATAGAACTGAAGCAGAAGCTCTTCGTTCCAGTGCTCTTCATCCGTGACAAACGGCAGCAGGCCAACTTGCTTGAAGCAGTCCAGGGCTTCTTCCAGACCAGGCAGACCAGCAAAAGCGTCAACTTCAAGCCGCTGATGTGGAAAGATACGGCTCTGATTGTAGAGGACGCAGGAGTAGTAGCTGCGCTGTGGGTAGCTCCAGAACCTATCTGACACAATCTTTTCCCTTGAGTAAGGGTTCTTGGAGCGGTTGAAGAAGGTGTTGTCTGCCCTGAAGCTATTGACATTGAAGGAGCCAGGAGCAGTGACTGGACCTGGGAACCTTGGCAGACGTGGGATTGGCTTCTGTACCTGGGGCCTGTGCACAATATGATAATTGAACTGTGGTCCAGCAGCAGACACAGGCACAGAAGGGTCAGAGGCAGTGGCTTCAGTATCTCTTGAAGCTGTTGGTTGGTCGGACTCCACAAATGCTTCAGTATTATGTGTGGCAGCCGCAGTGGTGTCAGCCTCCTTGAGAACATCTTCTTGCTGGTGTGGGGAAGATGGAGCTTGAGGTTCTTTATGTTCTTCTGCATGTTCTTCGGCTGATGCAGCCGGAATGTCGTCAGCAGTCTGAGCCCTTGGTCCTTTGCGAAGCCTACGGAATGCAGGCGACGCCAGTGGAGTTGCAGTGGGCTGGGGCTCATCCTCTTCCTCCTGTGGGCGATCTGCCCACGATGCATCTTGGGTGATTGGCGTCAAGGGACGACCAATGCTGATCATTTCGCTCGTTTCGAGCTGAGGAAGGACTGCATCACCTTGCACATTGTCTTGGAGACCAATGTCTTCAGCAGCGTTGGGGTCGGCTGCTGGAATGTCTTCAGCATGCGGAGCCTCTGTGAGAGCAGGCTCATGCACGGTCATCTAACGATCTTCATGAGGAAAGCGAACGGAAAGGGGTTCGACTATCAAGGGCTCTGTGGGAGCAGCCCGAGACTTCTTGGTCTTGCGCTTCTTGATGGTGGGGTCTGAAGGAGAGGCTTCAGGGTGTTTCCTCTTCCTTGCTTTAGCTTCGGCTATCCTTGTCTTCTTAAGCTCTGAAGCGGTTGAGCGCTTTGGCTTCGAGCTAGGCTTGGCGGTTGGGAAGACAATCGGAACAGCTTCTTGTTGTGGGGCCTCTTCTTCAGCCACTGTGGGCTTCTTCTTTTTCTTGGCGGCCATCCCGGGGTCGATGCCGGGACGCCCAAGTGCCTTTCGCTTCTCGGCCTCATTGTAGGCCTGCACGCAGACATCAGCCAAATTCTTCATGCGCTCGCGTGAGCCCTGAGCCTCTGCACGTTTCTGCATAAAGTTTTCCTTCAACTCATGCAGCATGACTTTGAAGTCTTTGATTTCTTGGACGCTGAGCGTGGCCATGTTCTGCTTGAACTGAGCCTTTTCAAAATCTATCTTTTGCTTCAGTTCCACGATGCGCTGGGCAATGGCGAGTTCTGAAGCAATAGCTCCTTGGAAGGCTACGCTGAGGCCAATGGGCAGCTGCAGATCATCAAAGCTGATGTTGGGTGTGTCAAACCACTCATCTATGAAGTTGTGGATGATTGCTGCATCGAACAGAGGCAGATTGTTGAAGATTTCAGCCTCCTCCTTGCTCTTGATGAGCAGCTTAAGAGCGTCATCGGCAAGATCGTCGTCACTCGACAGATCAATGGCTTCGCAGCGCAGAACGGCAGCGGCAGTGAGTTCTTTGCTGGAGTGTGGTTGTGATTTCTTTGCTTCTTGAGGCTTAGAGACTCGTGACAAGTCTTCAGACTGCACACTTGCTTCAGGAGATGCAGTGGCCAATGGCTTCACTCTGGAGATCTTGGGAGAAGCGGTTGGCTTGGAAGCTTTTGGCTTCTTCTTCATCTGCTTCGGCTCCGGGGCAGCAGGAGCATCATCAGACTCAGTGTCTGCTGGAGGATCGTTCACGGCAGTCCCTTGGACTATAATGCGAGTGATGAGGCCTTTAAGATTGGCAAACGGTCCGATGACATTGGGATTTGCATCGCGTGTGCCATCTGCCCTTGGTTTGGAGGGACCAGGGTTGAAGTCCAACCCAAACTCCTTCTTGTTTTTCTTCGCAGAGTTCTGGGCAAATTGGAAGTTGCGCTTGAACAGAGTGTCATCGCGACACCAGAGAAGGGATGATGGATGTGCGTCAGCTGGCTGTTGTCCCCTGACCATGCATGGAAAGAAGCCTTGAGCAATGGCTTCGTCTCTGGTTCGGGGTACGAGATTTTTGTACAAGGCATCTCCCCACGGTCTCTTGATGGCACACTTTTCTGCATATTCCTGAGTGACGAAGCGGTATTGGAACCACTGCTCTGCCCAATATCTTCGAATCCATTGGATTCGTGTCTTGCGCTGACCATAGCTCTCTTCGGGATCAGTTTGGTACATTTCTGCCAAATCTTCAGGCAGATCTTTAGATGTGTCACCACGTCTCTGTCTGCCTCCCTTCCTTGATTGTTTCTCGGATGCCATGAAGCTTAACTTGGAAGGCTTCAAAAGATTCAAAGGCTTCAAAGGCTTCAAAGGCTTCCTTTTGCTTGACCAACAGGAACTGCCTTCGGGTGAATTAATGTGACGCTGTAGGAACTCTGCAAATGAATGCAGACTATGAGAACCAAAAGATTCTCCCACGGACATGTACCTGTGACAGCATTAAGGTGCGAGGGAAGGGGAAGAGGTCATATGCATTCTCAGAAGATTTTGAAGATAAATCAGTTTAGAAGATATTGACCTCATCATGCGAAGACATTCACTTTATAGAAAAGAAGTTGGTTCCAGATTTGTACGAACCCATAGATCAGTACAAGTGAGGAATCTAACTACTTCATGAAGAACAAGTGAATATGCTAGGCAAGTTATGAGATTCAGACAAGAGGAATGAAACTTGAAGGAATAGAAACCTCTTTTGGCAGAAAGTGATGGATCAATAGGATCAAAAGAGGCTGTAAAAAGGCTTGTTATTTACCAGTCTTGGAACTGCTAGACGAGATGAGAGGTGAGGCCGAGCAGTTCGATCCTCCGTGCCCTAACTTGGCGACGGAAGACACCTAGGGCAACGGCGGAGAGACTGATGTCCGCTGTCGGCGTGAGAACGGCGTCGGAGAGGTCGCGGGAGTGAAGCACTTCGTCACCGGCGTCGTTGAGAGTTAGAGGTGGCACTAGGGTTTGTGCGAGGGTGGAAGAAGAGATAATGACCGCAGTGAAACGTGTATTTATAGGGATATGGGCGGCACTGCACTATTACTCAGGTGCCCCTGGCGATTCGCATCTGATCAGTACGTGGCCAGCATGCGGAATTGTGGGGGCAGTTTCACCCCACGCACGCCTGGTTTGTCGGGAGTCGTTCCTACTTCTCCGGAATTCTAGTTGATGGAAAAACATTGAAAGATGTTTTAAAGTTTGTCTCTGTGTCTTCTTCTGACAAGGATGCAGTGAAGACATTCGACAGTTTCAATAGAGTGCATATGACTTGGAGAGATAGAGTTTGAGGTAGGAAGCATGGAGAGGTTAGGGTCCGATCACATTCACTTAGTTCAAAAGATTCAAACAAGAAGACATAGCTATAAGTGAATGCTGTAGAGGACAGAACACCAGTGCATATATAATCAACATAGTGAAGATAATCATGAAGACATGTTGAGATTGAAGCCAAACCAAATGTGAAGACATAGCAAATGTAATGCCATGAGTAAAACACTTCAAACAGAAAATTTTTGGTGGTGGCGCTACCCACCATATAGGAAGTATTGGACCCAGACACGGCGCACAATTATCGTGGCGCTCCGAGGTCAAATTCCACGTTAATGTATTCACACTTAGAATGTATGTCTTCATTGATTGAAGATATACGTTACTTTGTGTGTTGCACATCTAAGTCATCATCATGCATAAGTGTTAGGATGTGTGCCTGATCACAGGGCATTTGAGGATTCCAAGATATTTAGCTCACACCGTAACTTGCAAAATCTCTTCTCATCCAAGGGCTTGGTGAAGATATCTGCCAATTGCTCTTCAGTGTTGATGTGTATGATATCAATGTCTTCCTTTGTAACATGATCTCTGAGAAAATGATGACGAATTTCAATGTGCTTTGTCTTCGAGTGCTGAACTGGGTTGTTGGCGATCTTGATGGCGCTTTCGTTGTCGCAGTAAAGTGGCACTTGCTTCAGATGAATGCCATAATCCTTGAGGGTTTGCTTCATTCATAGAAGCTGAGCGCAGCAGGATCCAGCAGCAATGTATTCAGATTCAGCAGTGGAGAGAGATACACAGTTCTGCTTCTTTGAAGACCAACAGACAAGAGATCGGCCCAGAAAGTGACATGTGCCTGATGTGGACTTCCGATCAACCTTGTCACCAGCGTAATCAGCGTCTGAAAATCCAACCAGATCAAACTCTGAGCCCTTTGGATACCATAACCCTAGAGTTGGTGTGTGAGCCAAATATCGAAGAATTCGCTTCACTGCTAAGTGATGCGACTCCTTTGGTGCCGCTTGAAACCGAGCACACATGCAAACACTAAGCATAATATCTGGCCTAGATGCACATAAATAAAGCAAAGAACCAATCATGGAGCGGTATACCTTTTGATCGAACTCTTTACCATTGTCGTCAGGACCCAGATGATGTTTGGCTGGCATTGGTGTTGTGAAGCCTTTGCAGTCTTGCATACCGAACTTCTTCAGGCAGTCTTTGAGATATTTCTCTTGAGATATGAAGATGCCATTGCGTTGTTGCCGTATCTGAAGACCGAGGAAGAATTTCAGCTCCCCCATCATAGACATCTGATATTGCTCTTGCATCATATATCCGAACTCCTCACTGTACTTCTGATTGGTGCACCCGAAGATAATGTCATCCACGTATATTTGGCACACAAACAGTTCACCATCATATGTCTTTGTGAAGAGAGTGGGATCCAGGGAACCAGGTATGAAGCCTTTGCTCTTCAGGAAGTATTTGAGTGTATCATACCAGGCCCGAGGGGCTTGTTTGAGGCCATATAGTGCCTTTTTGAGCTTGTACACCATGTCAGGATGTTTTGGATCTTCAAACCCAGGTGATTGTGCAACATACACTTCTTCTTCAATTTTGCCATTGAGGAAGGCACTTTTTACATCCATTTGATACAGGATTATGTTGTGATGATTTGCGTAGGCCAACAGTATACGGATGGCTTCAAGTCTGGCGACAGGAGCAAATGTTTCATCGAAGTCAATGCCTTCCACTTGAGTATATCCTTGAGCAACGAGATGAGCCTTGTTTCTGACGACTTGGCCATGCTCATCTTGCTTATTGCGGTATATCCATTTGGTGCCTATTATGTTATGCTTCCGTGGATCAGGACGCTTAACCAACTCCCATACATTGTTCAGCTCAAATTGTTGAAGCTCTTCTTGCATAGCTTGAATCCATTCAGGTTCCATAAAGGCTTCATCAATTTTCTTGGGTTCTGTGATTGAAACAAATGCGAAGTGTCCGCAAAAGTTTGCCAGTTGAGTTGCCCTTGAACGAGTCAGTGGACCAGGTGCATTGATGCTGTCAATTATCCTGTCAATCTGTACTTCATTGGCAACACGAGGATGTAGGGGTCGAAGACTTTGCTCTTGCTGATCTACGTTGTCATGGGGAGGAATGTCTTCAGGCTGAGCATTGTCTTCATGTGGATCAGGTGCTGAGATGATAAGTTCTTCTTCATGACGGGCTTCAGTAGGTATAATCTCTCCAGTTCCCATTAGCTTGATTGATTCACTGGCTGGAACTTCATCTAGCACATCTGGTAGTTGCTCTCTTTGTGACCCATTGGTCTCATCGAACCGCACATCCACTGTTTCAACCACTTTGTAGTGAAAGAGATTGAAGACTCTGTAGGAGTGCGAATCCTTTCCATATCCAAGCATGAAGCCCTCATGTGCTTTTGGAGCAAATTTTGAGGTGTGGTGAGGGTCCTTGATCCAGCATCTTGATCCAAATACTCTGAAGTAACTTACATTTGGCTTCTTGCCAGTCAGAAGTTCATAAGATGTCTTGTTCAGCAGCTTGTGAAGATATACACGGTTGATAGTATGGCATGCAGTGTCAATGGCTTCAGTCCAGAATTTTCTTGGTGTCTTGTACTCATCTAACATTGTTCTGGCCATCTCAATGAGTGTTCTGTTCTTGCGTTCGACGATGCCATTCTGTTGTGGCGTATATGGAGCTGAGAATTCATGAGTGATGCCCAATGTATCAAGATATGTGTCAAGGCCGGTGTTCTTGAATTCTGTGCCATTGTCACTTCTGATGTGCTTTATCTTAGCGCCATAATTGTTCATTGCCCGATTTGCGAAGCGTCTGAAGACATCCTGCACTTCAGTCTTGTAAAGGATTATGTGCACCCAAGTATATCTAGAGTAATCATCAACAATGACGAAGCCATAGAGGCAAGCAGTAGTGGAGAAAGTTGAGTAGTGGGTAGGACCGAAGAGATCCATGTGAAGCAGTTCGAAGGGTTGAGTAGTGCTCATGATTGTCTTCGAAGGATGTTTTGCCCTTATCATCTTCCCAGCTTCACAGGCACCGCATAAGTGATCTTTCTTGAACTTGACACCCTCGATGCCTATGACATGCTTCTTCTTCGCAAGGGTGTGGAGGTTCCTCATGCCAGCATGCCCAAGTCTTCGATGCCAAAGCCAGCATTCTGAAGCCTTTGCGAGAAGACAAACTGCAAGCTGTGGCCCTGCTGAGAAATCTACCACGTACAAATCATCTTTTCGATACCCTTCAAATACTAGAGACTTGTCAGATTCCATTAGTACCAGACAGCGATATTTTCCAAAGATTACAATCATGTTTAAATCGCAAAGCATTGAGACAGACATTAAGTTGAAGCCAAGGGATTCAACAAACATGACTTTATCCATGTGTTGATCCTTTGAGATTGCAACTCTACCTAGACCCAGTACCTTACTTTTACCAGTGTCAGCGAATGTGATGTGGCTCTTGTCAGATGGACGTAAGGTTGAGTCCATAAAGAGACTTCTTTTGCCAGTCATGTGATTTGTACACCCGCTGTCAATAATCCATTCTGAAGACTCTGAAGTCACTGGTGTCGTGCAGTTAGGGGGATAGGCTTCACCAAGAGTGTTGTGAAGCAAAAACATTTGACGAACCAGTGGATTATGAAAACTGAGATCCAGGTTAGGACAAGCAGGGAGAGTAGCATGCGATTCAGGTATGAAATACATAGTGATGCCATTCGGGCATTTGATCTTGCGCCCCACAATTTTTTTAAGGTCCCCAGCAATAGCATCAGAAGATTTTGGTTTTGTGCTGGAGACCTTTCCCTGCAAAAGAGAGTTAAGCTTTCTTAACCACCCACATCTTCAAGGGTGGCTTAGAAGCAATAAGTCTAAGTGCAGCATCTGAGAATTTTGGCTTTGGAGCCCTAGCAAACAGTCTAGCAGGTGGGCAGTAGTACTCATAAGAATAGGCAGAATAGTTTTTGGTCATATGAGAATGACGGTTTGAAGAACCGTTCTCATAATACTGAGCATGGTTTCCCTGCAAGACATTTGCGTTAGTGCGGCTCAGATGAGTCCTCTCCCTGTATGAAGCCTTTGGACCATATGAAGTCTTTGGTCTGAGGTTTGTCTTCTTCATGTGAGGTGTCATGGGGACATTCACAGGAAGATTCTCAAGACACGTTTTTGGAACCCAGATCTTCTTCATAGGCAGTCCATTCCTGCAGTTAGTACCAATGTACCTGGCAAATACTTCACCATTCTGATTCCTAAACAGTTTATAGTTTGCATCAAAGGATTCATCAATGTTAATTGGATTAGCACAAGTGAAGCCAGATAGATTGGATGGATCTGATGAGGATTCCTTTGCAGCAACCCATGTGGTTTTGGGGTACTGCTCAGGTTTCCAGTAAGAGCCATCTACATTAATTTTCCTGACGAACCCAACACCCTCTTTGCTAGGGTTTCGGTTCAGAATCTGCTTCTTGAGGACATCACATAGTGTCTGATGTCCTTTGAGACTTTTGTACATCCCTGTTTCAAGCAATGTCTTCAACCTAGCATTTTCATCAGCAATAGCAGTGGTATCCTCAGCAGAGGGGTTAGTTACCACTTCAATAGTTGAAGATATTGCAACAGCAGTAGCAGTGGAACATTCAGCAACAGATATAGCATTATCACGCTCAATGCATTTAAGGCATGGTGGTTCAAATCCTTCCTGAGCAGAACTGATCTGTTCGGCTCGAAGTGACTCGTTTTCCTTTTGAAGATCTTCATGATTCGCTCTCAACTTCTCAAGATCTTGCTTCTTCTGAAGATAATCATAGGAAAGCTTTTCATGAGTAGTTGAGAGAGTCTCAAGACGATCTTCGAGTTCCTGATACTTAACATGAAGATTTTTTATGTCTTCAATTAAGGATTCAGAACGAGTCATTTCAGCACCCAACAGATCATCGCTTCTGTCTAACAGTTTTTGAATATGTTCCATGGCCTTTTGTTGTTCAGTTGCAATTTTAGCAAGTGTTTTGTAACTGGGTTTTGAATCACAATCAGAGTCATCGTCACTAGATGTTCGATAGTGAGTAGTGCGTGTGTTTACCTTGGCACCACGTGCCATGAAGCAGTAGGTGGGAGTAGAGTCGTCCTTGTCATTTGCATCGGTGATGGTGATGGAGTCATTGTCTTCAGTGTTGAAGATGGACTTGGTGACATAGGCTGTAGCCAAACTCGCAATGCCTGAATCAGACTCCTCCTCAGACTCCACCTCTGCCTCCTCAGAAGCGGACTCCTCCTCTGAATCCATTTCCTTGCCAACAAACGCACGAGCCTTGCCAGATGAACCCTTCTTGTGTGATGAAGACTTTGAGGAAGACTTGGACGAAGACTTTGAGTATTTCTTCGTCTTCTTATCGTCAGAGTCATATTCCTTGCTCTTCTTCTTCTTTCTGTTCTCATTGTCCCACTGTGGGCATTCAGAGATGAAGTGTCCAGTTTTCTTGCATTTGTGACAAGTTTTCCTCTTGTAGTCATGCGCAGAAGCTTCATCATTCCTTGAGCTTGATCGTGAAGACTTTCTGAAGCCTTTCTTCTTGGTGAATTTCTGGAACTTCTTCACTAGCATTGCAAGTTCCCTTCCAATGTCTTCAGGATCATCAGAACTGCTGTCAGATTCTTCTTCAGATGATGACACAGCTTTTGCCTTCAAGGCACGAGTTCGCCCATAGTTTGGACCGTAGATATCTCTTTTCTCAGAAAGCTGAAACTCATGTGTGTTGAGCTTCTCAAGTATGTCAGACGGATCGAGTGTCTTGAAGTCTGGACGTTCTTGAATCATCAGGGCTAGGATGTCAAATGAACTATCAAGTGATCTTAGCAGTGTCTTGACGATTTCATGTTTGGTGATCTCAGTGGCGCCGAGGGCTTGAAGCTCATTCGTGATGTCAGTGAGCCGGTCAAATGTGTGCTGGACATTCTCATTGTCATTTCGCTTGAAGCGGTTGAAGAGATTGCGAAGAACACTGATTCTCTGATCTCTCTGGGTTGAGATGCCTTCATTGACCTTGGAGAGCCAGTCCCAGACCAGCTTGGATGTCTTCAAGGCACTCACACGGCCGTACTGTCCCTTGGTCAGATGACCACAGATAATATTCTTGGCAGTGGAGTCCAGTTGAGTGAACTTCTTGACATCAGCCGCAGTGACACCTTCTCTAGCCTTGGGAACGCCGTTTTCGACGACATACCATAGGTCGATGTCAATGGCTTCAAGATGCATGCGCATCTTATTCTTCCAGTAGGGATATTCAGTTCCATCGAAGACGGGGCACGCAGCGGAGACTTTAATTATCCCTGCAGTCGACATAGCTAAAACTCCAGGTGGTTAAACCGAATCACACAGAACAAGGGAGCACCTTGCTCTGATACCAATTGAAAGTGCGTTATATCGACTAGAGGGGGGGTGAATAGGCGATTTTTATGAAAGTCTTCAAAACGTGGAAGTTATGAAGACAAACAGAGTGAACAAGCCTATCACTATGCAGCGGAAGGTAGATTACACAACGCAAGCCATAGTCAAATATACAATACAGTGAAAGCACAGAGACAAATAGCTTCAGTGTAATGAGGATCAGGTTGGAAGAAGTTATGAAGCCAAACAGATCATACAGTCAGGTTGTGAAGACAGAAGATAAAGCAAGCATGCAATAGCTTCACAATGTGTACTGGTAAGTAAAGGGAGGTGAAGGTGAAACCAGTGACACGTTGAAGACAATGATATGTTGGACCAGTTCCAGTTGCTGTGGCAACTGTACGTCTGGTTGGAGCGGCTAGGTATTTAAACCAAAGGACACACAGTCCCGGACACCCAGTCCTGAACACGCAGCTCAGGACACCCAGTCCTCACCGTTTTCTCCTTGAGCTAAGGTCACACAGACCTCGCCCAATCACTCTGGTAAGTCTTCAAGGTAGACTCCCAAACCTTCACAGACTTTGTTCACCGGCAATCCACAATTCCTCTTGGATGCTCAGAACGCGACGCCTAACCGTCTGGAGGATGCACAGTCCTCAAGTGTAATAAGTCTTCAAATCACTCAGACAAGAAGACTTAAGTGATGCCCAATTACTCTGGCTCTGGGTGGTTAGGGCTTTTCTCCTCACTAAGGATTTTGAATCAAAGGCTTCGAGGTGGGTTGATCTCAAAACGACAAAAGCCGTGCACTGAAATCTGAGCAGCCAACCGTTTATGGTTGTAGGGGTGGACTATTTATAGCCGCTTGGCAACCCTGACCTGATTTGTCCGAAATGACCCTGGGTCACTAAGGAACTGACACGTGTACTAACGGTCGGATTTCGAACTCTTACGGCAACTTTACTTGGGCTGCAAGTAAAGCTGACTTGTCTGACTCTGGACAAGATTTTCTCTCATTGTCTTCACTCGAAGACATAGGATTTGAATTAGGCATCACTTCAGTCATCCTGACTGGTTCTCTTGGACCCCACTTAACAGTACGGTGGTTCCTATGACACAACATGAATGAAGTAAAACTACGAAGGATCTAAGTCTTCGAGTTCCAAAGGCTTCATGGGGAGTCTTCATATGTCATTGTTTTCGACATGAATGTCTTCATGAACCACCATTGTCTTCAATGTCTTCGTACATTTTTGGGGGTCATCTCTGGTAGCTAAACCGAATCAATGAGGGACTTCTACCTGTGTTATCCTGCAATTCTCACAAACACATTAGTCCCTCAACTAGGTTTGTCGTCAATACTCCGAAACCAACTAGGGGTGGCACTAGATGCACTTATAGTAACTTTTCGAGTAGATAATTTTTCATATAGAAAACTTTTTAATCCGAGTTCGTATGCAAAAGTTATGACCATTTTACAAATTCCAGAGAGATTTTGCAAATAAAGTCGAAATTCATATTTGTAAATTTTCCCAACAACTAGACTACATATCACATGGGAAACTTATGACATTTCCATCAATTTCTTTTATTTTCTTTTAAACTGAAAAGGCGGTCCAGGGGGGGATGCATTCGGTGGAAGTGTTGGGCCAAGTTGGTAATGACGCACCGTGGGAGTGGTGCGCCATCACTAGTTAAACTAGTAATGGCGCACCACACCCACGGTGCGCCATTACTAGTTTTGAAAAAAAACAAATTTTGAATTTTTTTTGAAAAAAACTTAGTAATGGCGCACCAGTTGATAGTGCACCATTACTAGTTTTAACTAGTAATGGCGCAATGTCCACTGGTGCGCCATTACTAGTTTTGAAAAAATAAATAAAAAATTGAAAAAAAAATTGAATTTTTTTTACTAGTGGCGCACCGTGGATGTGGTGCGCCATTACTAGTTTAACTAGTAATGGCGCACTATCCACTGGTGCGCCATTACTAGTTTTGAAAAAAAATGAAAAAGAAATTTGTTATTAATGGCGCACCGTGGATATGGTGCGCCATTAATATTTGGACACTAATGTCGCACCTACACATGGTGCGCCATTAGTGGCCATATCATCTATAGCCCTTTTCCTAGTAGTGTCGGTACTGTTGCTGCGATATGGCCTATCTTTGTCAGCGATATCAGCCATCTGGTGATGCTCTCTACCTATCTGTGGTGCGTCAGGAGCATGCTCTTCAGCAAGGTGACTATTCTATTGATGAGTTCTACTCACAGAGCTCTGCCATCTGGCGTCAGCTTGACTCTCTCCGGACTGTGGTTTGTGGTACTTGCCGTGTTGTCAGACTGTGCGGTCAGACTTGGAGTTTCATCGTCTCCACGAGTTCCTATCTTGCGTTCGCTCAAAGTTTGAGCCTCGGCGTGCTCACCTGCTTGCTTGTGGTCGTGTTCCTTTTTCGGAGGTGCTTGCCGAGCTTCGTGCTGAGGAGACACGTCTCCGGTCTGCTGGTCTGCTTGTGGTTTCCATTGTTCTTGCTGCCCAAACTCATGTGTCGTCTGCTCACCTCACCACTCCACTACTCCTGCCCACACCTCCAGGGGGCGGGTCACCCTCCTTCAGGAGAGGGTCGGTCGCGCTCGCACACGTTCTGTGGCTACTGCAACAGGCCAGGTCACCCAGAGTCAGATTATCACAAGAAGTGGATAGACCTGAAGCGCTCTTCATCTAGTGGGACTCGTGCGTCTTCCTCGAACGCGTCACTCACTCACCAGGATATTGTGAGGCTCAAGCACATGTTGGCCTCATCTGGTTCTTCCTCGACGGGTTCTGTTGCCGCTGTGACAGCCACCACCACTCCGCCCCCGTCGGATCCTACTCAGTTAGGTATGTCCTCGTGGGTTCTGGATTCTGGAGCTTCTTTTCATATGTCTTTTGATTCTTCTGCTTTATCTTCTCTTCGACCTCTTGATTTTCCTCCTAATGTTCTCACGGCCGATGGCACACCCCTTCCTGTTGCTAGTCGTGGCATCCTTTCCACTCCGTCTTTCTCGGTTCCTAGTGTTTCCCATGTTCCTCGTCTTACCATGAATCTCTTTTTCACTGCCCAACTTACTGATTCTGGTTGTCGTGTCATTCTTTATGCCGACTCTTGTTCCTTTCAGGATCATCGCACTCAGGCTCTGGTTGGCGCTGGCCCTCGGCGCCGTGAGTCTGAGGGTCTTTGGGAGGTTGACTGGCTTCGTGTTTCTTCCGCTGCTACCACATACACCAGCTCACATGCTTTTGATGCCTCCTCTTCTGTGTCCTTCCAGCAGTGGCATCATCGACTTGGTCACATCTGTGGCTCTCGCTTGTCCTCATTAGTACATCAAGGCGTCTTAGGGTCTATCTCTGGTGATGTTTCATTGCATTGTGATGGTTGTAGGCTTGGCAAACAGACCCAGTTACCTTATCCTACCAGTGAGTCTGTATCTCGACGTCCTTTTGACTTAGTTCATTCTGATGTATGGGGTCCTGCTCCTTTTGACTCGAAAGGGGGTCATCGCCACTATGTTTTGTTTATTGAAGATTTCTCTTGCTACACTTGGCTTTACTGTATGAAATCTCGCAGCGAGGTTCTCCCCATATACAATTGTTTTGCTGCCATGGTTCGCACTCGATTTTCCACGCCTGTCCGTATCTTCCGTGCTGACTCAGCTGGAGAGTATATCTCTCACATGTCGCATGGTTTTCTTGCGGAGCAGGGCACTCTTACCCAATTCTCTTGCCCTGGTGCACATGCTCAGAATGGTGTTGCCGAACGCAAACATCGCCATTTGCTTGAGACGCTCGGGCAATGATGATCGCCGCCTCTCTTCCACCTCATTTTCGGGCTGAGGCCGTTTCCGCATCCACACACCTCATCAACATTCAGCCATCGGCTGCCTTGAAGGGTGGTATTCCTATGGAGCATCTCTCTGGTCGCTCTCCTGACTACTCCGCTCTTCGTATGTTTGGATGCGTGTGCTATGTTCTTATTGCTCCGCGAGAACGAACCAAGTTGACTGCTTAGTCAGTTCAGTGTTTTCCTTGGCTATAGTGATGAGCACAAGAGCTATCGTTGTTGGGATCCTGTTGGTCGCCGATTGCGCATTTGCGTGATGTGACTTTTGATGAGTCTCGTTCTTACTATCCGCGTCCCTCCTCCTCGAGTTTTTCCATGGAAGATATTTCCTTCCTTCTCATTCCCGACACATCTCCCTTTGTGCCTCTTGTTCTACCCTCTCCCCCGAGGAGTCTCCCTACACCACCGGTACCACCATCCCCTCCCTCCTCCTCCTCTCCCTCGTCATATCCCTCCCCACCTTCCTCTCCAGTTTTTCGCCCTCACTCCCCTTTTCCTCACTACTACACTAGTCGTCCTCGTGCTATCGATGATCCTCCTGATGTGCCCTCTACTTCTGGTGCACCACCTCTCACGCCTACGCCGGTCCATAACCTTCGTGTTAGGCCTTGTCCCCTCCTGATCGCTATTCTCCTGACCGGTATGATCTCTCTGCCATTGCTGAGCCCACCACCTATCGGGCAGCTATGACTCAGCCTGAATGGCAGCTTGCGATGGCCAAGGAGCTTGCGGCGCTTGAGCGCAATGGCACGTGGGATCTGGTTTCTCCTCCTTCTGGTGTTCGTCTCATCACTTGCAAGTGGGTCTACAAGATTAAGACTCGCTCCGATGGTTCTCTTAAGCGCTACAAAGCTCGTCTTGTGACCCGTGGTTTCCAGCAGGAGCAATAACGCAATTATAATGAGACATTCGCTCATGTGGCTCACATGACCACTGTCTGCACTCTCCTTGTTGTGGCTTCTGTTCGCAATTGGTCCATCTCTCAACTTGATGTCCAAAACGCCTTTCTCAATGGCGAGTTGCGTGAGGAGGTTTATATGCAGCCACCACCGGGGTACTATGCTCCTGATGACATGGTCTGTCGCCTTCGCCGCCCCCTCTATGGTCTTAAACAGGCCCCTCGCGCCTGGTTTGAGCGCTTCGCCTCTGTGGTGACTGCCGCTGGCTTCTTGCCCAGTGACCATGATCCCGCGTTGTTTGTTCACATGTCTTCTTGTGGCCGGACTCTTCTCCTTCTCTATGTTGATGACATGATCATCGCTGGTGACGACTCTGACTATATTGCCTTTGTTAAGGCTCGCCTTCACGACCAGTTTCTCATGTCTGATCTTGGTCCACTTCGCTATTTTCTTGGGATTGAGATCTCCTCGACCTCTGATGGCTTCTACATTTCTCGGGAAAAATATATTCAGGATCTTCTTGCTCGCGCCGCTCTCGGTGATGAGCGCACTGTTGTGACTCCTATGGAGCTCAACATTCAGCTACGTAACTCTGATGGTGATCCTCTTCCTAATTCCACTCGCTATCGTCACCTCGTTGGCAGCCTTGTCTATCTTGCTGTTACACATACTGACATCTCCTATCATGTTCACATCCTGAGTCAGTTTGTTGCAGCCCCCACCTCTGTCCACTATAGTCATCTCCTCCGTGTTCTCCGATATCTTCGTGGCACAATCTCTCATCGCCTTTTCTTTCCCCGCTCCAGTTCTCTCCAGCTCCAGGCCTACTCTGATGCTACCTGGGCTAGTGATCCCTTAGATCGACGCTCGTTGTCTGCTTACTGTATCTTTCTTGGTATATACCCTTGAAAATTGTTATCGCCAAGGTGTAGTTGTAAGAGTGGAAGGTTTCCCATGCTCGCTGGTATGTGGCCCTCGAACTCATTTTCACCTATATACAGATATGTCAATTTAGTAAGATTGCCAATAGAGGATGGAATTAGTCTGGTGAAGCTGTTTGACTAGAGATATAATACTACAAGGGCTTTAAGGTCACCAACCCATCCTTCAATTGTACCACTTAAATTATTCTCACCTAGTGACAGTTTAGTTAAGGCACGAAGTTTTTTGATGCTCTGGGGTACTTGTCCAGACAAGTTGTTTCCAGTCAGCAAAAGGTGCTCAAGGTTGGTGGATAGAGTACCAATGGAGTGAGGAATAGATCCGTGGAGCTGATTGTAAGAGAGTGATAGTATATTCAGGGATCGACAATTTCTCAGTGCATTTAAGAACTCCCAGTCTCTGGTGTCCCTTGTTTCAAGCTGGTTCAACTCAAGATTTAGAATAGTCAGATTTGCAAGATTTCCAAAAGAAGTAGGAATTTTCCCAGTGAAACTGTTATTTGATAAATCTATCATTTCTAAACCTTGAGCCCTGCCTAGGGAAGCTGGGATATTGCCTTCAAACATGTTACCAGCCAAGGTAAGTTCAATGAGATTAGGCAGACGGTCGCCAATATTAGCTGGCAATGCATTGCTTAGCATATTGAACCCCAAGCCTAAATATTGGAGTGAACCTGAAGAGTTCAAGATGGTATGTGGGAATTCACCTGAAAGCTTATTGTGGCCTAGAAGCAGCTGTTTCAATTGCAGCAATTGCCCAAGTTCATCAGGAATGCTCCCCTCGAGTTGGTTTGATCGAAGAGAGATATATTCTACTCCCTCCGTCCCATAATATAGGACGTTTTTTGACACTAGTATAGTGTCAAAAAAATGTCTTACATTATGGGACGGAGGGAGTAGTTTTTTAAGAAAGCATAATCTCAGAGGAATTTGGCCCACTAATAAGTTTCCAGAGAGATCCAACGTGATCAGTTCTGAAAGGAAGTCTAGTTTCGTAGGAATTTGGCCCACTAGCGAGTTTTTAGAGAGATCCAAGTAGACCAGTTTTGAAAGTAAGTTTAGATTCGAAGGAATTTGACCCGCTAGGGAGTTGACAGAGAGGTTTAAGTAGGACAGATGTGAAAGAAGGCCTAATTTTGGCGGAATTATACCCACTAGCGAGTTCGTAGAGAGATCTAAGTTGGTCGAGTTGGAACAATTGGTAAGTGAATCAGGAATAATCCCATTTAAATGGTTGGTGTTCAGATAAAATGTTTGCAATCGTTGGAGATGGCCAAGGATGGGTAAGAGGCCAACGAAGTTATTATTATATGAAAGGTCAAGCGTTTAAAGGAAGGTTAAGTTTCCAAGAGAGGGGGTGATTTAGCCTGCTAAGTCTAGACCGGTGAGTATAAGCGACGAGACGCGAAACGGCCGTGTCGTGGTGCAGTTGACACCATACCAGTGGCAGAAGTGGGTTGTGGTGTCCCAGTTACTCAAGGCTCCTTGAAGATCGCTAGTGATGCCCTGCTGGAAGTCCAGCAGCGCCTGCAGATCGACCTTGTTGTCGTGGATTGTCGAGCAGTGAACGTTGCCAACTCCGTCACAGAGCAGCAACAATGCCAACAGTAAAAGCAGGGCGAGCTTCGCCGGTTGCTTAGGAGAACGCATGAGGCCCTGGTCACCTGCAAAATGTAAATCATAAACTTGCTGACATGTTATGAACTGCATGTTTGCTATGTGAGCAGCATGAACAAACAATACGTGTGGATGCTTTTGCTAACATCAGGACTATATGTCCGTTATTTGTACGTTGCATTTCACCCCCAAGTCTGACAGCAAGATACTAGCCAAAAGAGATAATCAAGGAGAGAGAAAGCGCACCTCCGCTCGGCCGGAGAGCAATAAGAGTACAGGAGCAGTTTCTGACTGGTTTTGCCGGGTGGTGGTGGTATATGAGCTGTGAAGCGTGCGTTGGATGCTCAACTGCCTCATGGCCCAAGGGTTTAAACACATTTACAGCAGCCTCACATCCACACACATGCATCTCATATGAAATTCTCACGCCTTATCTTAGCTTGACCGCGGCTGTAGCGAAGACCTGGAATCCGTCAAACTTTCCGGTAAACGCTACTTTTCAGTTTTGGCCTCTTGTCGCCCACCATTGTTGTGGGTGTTTGAGCTGGACAAGGTTGTCGCGGCATGTATGGGCTCGAAACCCACAGGTCTACCAATTGTCCAGCCATATGCTTGTCGACCGGAACCTGACAGAGATCTCCTGCCTTGACGTGCGACCTCTCTCGAGCGGTTTCGATGCCGACAAACATCAGCATGTGGAGCGGCTTACTGGTCTCAGATTGTTTACTATGGCGGTGCTTTCACAGCGTATTAAGTGGTTATGGTTCAATTCTATGTCTTTCTTGGATGGTGCTTCACAACGTACTGTGTGGTTATGGTTCGATTCACGGTCTTTTTGGATGGATTAGCATAAACGTATATCTATTCGATATGGACGAAAGAGCCACGATACAAATGCCGTGGCTTCCACGGAGGTTGCGCTGATGGTGAACTTGGTCCGGTGTGGCGTGCACCACGTAGTTGAGCGTCTTTAATTTTTCATTCTAATAACATTGGTCACCGTATTTCAAATTTAAAATATAATGAAATGAAGAATTTAACTAGTGCTCGTGGCTTGGCGCATTTAGAGCATTTCTAGCAAATCCCGCAAATGTTCGTCGGCCCGTAAAACTCTGGCCAATTTGTGAGATCGGGTGATTTTTCGGCCCGAATAGATCCGTTACAAATAGCTCGGCACGCAGTCGGCCGGCAAAAACGCCCCTCCGACGCTATATCTACACTTCCAGATGGGATTTGGGTCAGCAAATCTTATCCCTCTACCGCAAAATGGCTCACCCCGCCGCTAGCCATCCCGGCCTCCGACATCATACCCAAGCCTCTATTTCCAGGGACGTTTTCGATCTGAGGTTTAACCACTTGTATGAAAATGACCTCTGGGTAGATTGGTACATGGCATGTGTATTTTTTAGGTAAATGACTGTGTATGAATGCATGGTGTGTTCAGTTTTTCGTTTCAAATTTTTTGAACATGCGTGCCGGATGCGTTGGTTGCTTTAGCATTTTTTGTTGTGTGTGGGCCGGTTCGTACGTTGGTGTTCGTGCCCTGACGCAGTCGTTCTGCCTCGATGCTTCTCTCGATCTCTATTGGTCATCGGGTTGTGTTCTCTCGATTTCTGTTGGTTGTCGGGATGTGTTCCTGCCGTTGTTGGGCCAATCGTTTTCTGGCGTTCTGTTCCTGCCGCTGTTGGCCCAATTATTATGTCGCTTTCTCTTGTCCATCGGGTTACATGCATGCCGTTGTTGGTCTAGTAATACAGAATTACACTGTCAAAAAGCCCACCAAAACACAACACTATGAAAGTTTATCTTTCACACGCACCAAACCAAATAACAAGCAAATTATGAAATTCTAACAGCATGAGCGATGCAGTGAAGCCCATCCAACACTTCTAATAGTGATCAAACAAGAGACAACTTGGCTTGGTACCAGCTACCAGAGACAACAAAGATTATCTGGCCCCGGCCCTAACATGCGCCCTGGATCAGTCTCATTGTGAGCGTATTACCTGCACTACATGTCACCACGCTCACCACTGGAATCGCATACATCTGAGCTGCGCAACCTTGCCAAAGACAAGGAGTATCTCCCCTATTGCTGGATCACGGGATGAATCTCCGCAGAATGGCCAAACCGACGCGCGGTACGTGACGAAAAGTGCGGTACACAGCTCGGACGTACGTGCGCGTGAGAGCTTTGTTCGTGCCTACGGGCGACAAGCGACCGGCAAAAGAACGATGGTACGATACAAACCACTGTTGCGTCCTAGAGCATGTACGTCCGCATGTGCATTATGCGTTTTGGCCTGGATCGGCACGAGACCATGGACGATACGTGCGTGCTATACCTGGCACGTCCTCTGGGCTGACCTAGCTGTTTGGATCATCGGATGCGCTCACAAAGCTCGAAGGGGAAATCAATTATTCGACAATAATGGTGTGGCGCCGTGCCGGAGAACATGCGGATGCAGCTCGGGCTAGGCGGGGCCCGAAAGGGGCGTCGCAACCACTGCAGTCGAAATAGGGTTCCTTTGGTGTGTGCTGTGTAATTTGTGTAGTAGTTCAGTGAGTAGTTTCAGAAGGGTTAAGCTTTGTGTATTGACGTATCCTTGTGAGCCAGAATGCGAACTCGCCGTAGCGCCCATAGACTGTGGTGGCAGTATTTTTTTTTTAAACGATGGAATGTACCGTTCCGTGCTTAAGCTAAACGGGTGTTGTTCGTTCATTAAAATGGCAACCCGGTGCAACGGGTGGTTGGCGGAGGTACATTACTGTATGAGCTGACAGAAAAAGGAACATTGGTGCCATGCCATTTCTCAGTATATGTTTATATGTAACTGGCAACGCAATATATTTTGCAGGAATAGTTATCTCAATGTATTCATGTGCGCAATTCTTCATCAGCGGTGCCTTGGATGGTTAGGAGTGTAGTGGTGCCCCTAGGCCCTAGTTCACAAAAAAATAAAAAACTCAGGTTTGACACTGTGTATTTAATAAAGGCAGAACAATTAAACCCATTAAGCGTCGCATGAAGGGCGGCCAACCAGCTATGCCACGTGGCGCAAGCTACATGATGAGAAATCTTTTGAATTTTTTTTTAGATGGAGATGAGGATTATTTTTAAATGTATTTCTTTCTTTTTTAGATGGAGGTGAGGACCTCTGGTATTTTTTAAATGAAGGATTAGGCAAAATGGCCTTCGCTCGTAGGTTGCCGTGGTAATTTTTTTCATTTTCTATTTTCTACTTGTTTTTTAAGATGAAGGTGAGCATTTTTTTTTTGAGATGTTTTTTTAGACGGAGGCGAGAATTTTATGTATTATTACTTTTAATGAAAACATGCGCACAACTTCCTCTCAAGCGGCGTCACAGGATGGCGCCTCAACCACTAGTTTTTCAGCGGGAGGCGATGTTTTCATTATTAGCGAGGTGCATGTAGTGACTTCGTCAATCTGAACACCTGCCGGCTCAGCTTCTCCAAGGTGCTCATAGGAATAGATGTGTCCGCGTGTGTTCAAAGAGATGAATGTATGTACATCTTTGTAAGCGTCTGCATCTGTACTGTATCCTTAAAAAAATACTCATTCTAGCATGTAAGGTAAGTAGGATTGCACAATTACCAACTTTTCTTCACCTTTCTTTCTAGATAAACGGCCTGATTTCATTGAATGCCTACGTTGAAAAAACAAGAACCCTCAGTGTAACCAAATGCGAAAACAATGTCTTTGAAAGTTGTCCACGACTGTTAACTTTGTATTCTGTATCTTGATGTTCTTCCATGATTGTATAAAGTGTTGAAGACCAAAAGATCCACTAGTTAGACGGACTATAAGGTTTCTGAAAGGCACATCAGTCGTCTATCTCAAATAGTATGAAACCAAATAAAATAAGGATGAAATGCAAAATATAGACACCATAATGAAAACAACACATATAACAAATGATGTAAGAAAAATATCGTCAACACATACCATTTCCAAAATTTAACCATCGTTCACCAAATCAACAACCGCGGTAGCGCGAGACTTGGATCCCCGACGTCGGTTGTAACAGAATTTTCAAAATGAGTTTATATTGCTGCATTATTTTTTGGAGAGAGAGCTACGCCCATGCGCTATGCTTTTTACGGGAATCTCACAACTGTTTATTGATCAAATAAAATGTTTACAGGTACATATATAGTATCATACGGATTTCTCCATACATGACGGCCAACACCTAATGGCATGCACGATGTATGTACTGTGACCATGACAGATGCAGGCCGGAGAAGATAACAGTCATGGGTGAACAGCGTACAGCGGTGTTGCAATTGATAGAAAATATTCCAGAGCAATGGCCCTTTTTTTTGCTGCCGGTGGCCCATGCTATTTTTTTAGCGTTGCCCATGCTATTTACTTTTTTTAGTGTTGCCCATGCTATTTACTTGTTCGGACCTCCGAGGGAAATATCGCGAGAGCTATGTTCGGACTCCCATGCTATTCACTTTACATACAAGATAACAATGTTAGTCATGCATTTACAAAATGTTAGTTGTGTGTAGGAATATGTTATTGATGTACACAAAAAATGTAAAAAGTTTATGGAACAAAGTAGAAATAAAAATATTATAAGCTCTATTTTTTTTAAATGTTAACCATGCATTAAAAAGTCCTATATATATAATGTTTCCAATGTATACAATTTTTTTACAATATGTGCAAAAAAGAGGACAAAAAAAGTACATTAAAAAAATTTAATCATGTATTTAGACAAACATTAAACGTGTACATAAAAAACGTTACAGATGTATACAAAAAATGTACAATATGTATGGTGAAAGTAGACATAAGAAAAATTATATTTTATAATTTTTAATAATGTATTTCGAAAATGATAAACATGTATATATAAAATGATACTGATGTATAATGTTTATGAATAAAATAGACATAAAAATATATATTTTAAAAATGCCAAACATGTATTCCAAAATGTTAAACGTGTATATATTAAATGTTTCTAGTACGCAAAAATGTACAATGTGTATGAAAAAAATAGACATCAGAAAATATAAGTTGTGAAAAAAATGTTAACCACCTATTTGGGAAATATTAAACGTTTTATAAAAATGTTCCTGATATATACAGAAAAAGTCAAAGAAAACCAATCAAACACAAATATACAAAGAAATAAAAAGCAAAAAAATAGCAAATCTGACAAAGAAAAAAAGAAGGAAAAGAAAGAAAATAAAAAAGGGTAAAACTATTGAAAAATGACACAGACAATGGAAAACAGAAAACTGAAGAAACCCGGTGAAGAAATAAAAAATAATCGAAAGAAAAACAATATATCTTTTTAGGGAAGAAAAAAAATAGAAAATGAAAAAGGAAAAAAAGGGGATGGAACCAGCACGTATGGAGCAAGCAAGCGACCTCACAAACGAGATAGGGTAATGTTTGTGAACGGCGCGTCAGCCGAACCATTGGGTCGGACGCACGCAATCCACTGGATCCACCCTCATCGCACGGCTGGCAGCACCCTTCGCAACCTCCCCCGCGTGCCACCTGTTTCTCTTGGCCCACCACCATCGCCTTTTCCCCTCTTCTACCTCCCATTCATCATTCCCTCTCTCCCGAGCAGCCATGGCCAGCTACCACCCTGCCGCGTGCTCAATTTGCTATCCCCGGCATCACATCTTGCTACAACCCGCCCGCGCACCCCCGCAACACCGCCATGGAAGCTCCACTCAGCTCCACTCCGACAAGCGAACCTCCACCCCTGGAAGCTGCAACCAGCTGAGCCAGAAGCTGCAACCATCGTCGAATTTTGCTACTACCAGCAACGGAATTTCTACATCCATCACGGTAGAGCTGCGACCTACTACGACGGTGGCTTTTTCTGTTACAACCGTCATCAAATTTTGCTACTACAGGCGAGGGATTTTGCTACAACCAACAGACCATTTTTTGTTGCCATTGCCCGATGCTGGAGCTGGAACCGCAAATTGTTTTGCTACAACCGGCGAACACTTGAGCTGGGAACATCATATTTTTTTGCTGCATCGACTAGAGCAATTTCTGCGACAGCAACACCGGAGACTTTATTTTGTTTCAACTAGCAAGAGCAAAAGCTTCCATCGACATGTTTTTTTGCTACATAGGAGCTGCATCCAGGAGGAGAGGTGAGGTTGCAACATGGGCGCGCATGATCGTGCCGCTGGCGAGCGGCGCCGATGAAGTTGCAATCTATCAGGGCGGTGGCCGGATCCGGCGAGGGGGGCACTATGGGGGAGCGGCAACCGACTGTTTTTTGAGATCCACGAGCTTTGCAAGGCATGCGACGAGCTCGGTGGGGTGTGCGGGGGAGCATGGGCGACCTCGATGCGGCAATGGGGGGCGTGCGGGGTTGCCTCGTACGGAGGAAGAAGAAGTGCGGGGGAGGAGATGATGAATCGGACGGTTACGGGAGCGCCAATCGGACGACTGCTAGGCGACCGGCCCAACTTTGGGCCGGTGCGCCGGCGCGTAGCAGTCGCCAACGAGATATCAGCGATCTAAGCGATCATCAGTGGATTTCGAGCTAGGCCGAATTTGTTTCCCATTTCCTGCTACTTTTTTCCTTTTATTGTTCTAATTCATTATTTTGAAATTTTAATAAAGTATTCACTATTTAATCAATTTAATGAGATTTACAAAAAGTAGAAGTATTTCATACATTTTGATATTTTTTTTTAAAAATTCGTGCTAAGTTAAAATTTGTTGGTGTCTTTCAAATCTTATTCACTTATTTTTATAAACAGCATGATGCACTTTGGACAATGTTTTTCGTATAATTCATATGTTAGGTAATTTTAAAAAGTGTTCATATATTTTGGTAAAAATATTTATATATTTCATGTATTTTACATATATTTTGGTAAAAATATTTATATATTTCATGTATTTTAAAAAGTGAAAACAAATTTTTCTTCAAAAAACGTTCCTACCTATAAATAACTGTTCACAATTTTTTTAACAAATATTTATGTGGTTTTCTTTTCTTAATTGCATTTAAAATCATTTAATATACAATTTTCTTATAATTATAAAATTGTTCACACATTTAAAAAAATGTTGATTTAATTTAAAAAAAACATGTTTATACATATAGTTTATAAAAAAAGAGGTCTAAAAATAATTCAAATGAAAAAGGAAACATACAAATTATTAGGGCATGAAAGAAAAACAACAAAGGAATAAATGTAATCTAAAACAATGAAACCCCCAGCTAAAACCAATACCTAGAAAATAAACCTCAGCAAGAAACCAGATGTAAAACTTGTGGTCGAAAAAACAACAAGCTAAACCAGGAAAGAAATTAGATGAAACCCTACCCAAAATGGACCGCTCCATCAATAGCACCGTTGGAGCATCTCCAACAGCCGCGTCAAATTAGCGCCGTGCTACCTCTTGAGCACTGCGTTGGTTTACCTTGAAGAGGACAGGGTGATGCAGTAAAGCAGCGTAAATATTTTCCTCAGTTTTTGAGAACGAAGGTATCAATCTAGTAGGAGGCCACGCACGAGTCCCTCACACTGCTATGTCTTGAGCTTGCGTTGGTTTTCCCCGAAGAGGAATGGATGATGCAGCAGAGTAGCGTAAGTATTTTCCTCAGTTTTTGAGAACCAAGGTATCAATCCAGTAGGAGGCCACGCTCAAGTCCCTCGTACCTGCATAAAGTGATAGCTACTCGCAACCAACGCGGTTAGGGGTTGTCAATCCCTTCACGGTCACTTACGAGAGTGAGATCTGATAGATATAATATTTTTGGTATTTTTGGTATAAAGTGCAAAGTAAAAAAGTAAGGCAAAGTAAAAAAGCAAAGCAAGATTAAAATGATGGAGATTGATATGATGAGAATAGACCCAGGGGCCATAGGTTTCACTAGTGGCTTCTCTCAAGAGCATAAGTATTCTACGGTGGGTGAACAAATTACTGTTGAGCAATTGACAGAATTGAGCATAGTTATGAGAATATCTAGGCATGATCATGTATATAGGCATCACGTCCGTGACTAGTAGACCGAAATGATTCTACATCTACTACTATTACTCCACTCATCGACCGCTATCCAACATGCATCTAGAGTATTAAGTTAAAAACAGAGTAACGCCTTAAGCAAGATGACATGATGTAGAGAGATAAATTCATGCAATATGAAATAAACCCCATCTTATTATCCTCGATGTCAACGATGCAATACGTGCCTTGCTGCCCCTTCTGTCACTGGGAAAGGACACCACAAGATCGAACCCAAAGCTAAGCACTTCTCCCATGGCAAGACCTACCAATCTAGTTGGCCAAACCAAATGGATAATTCGAAGAGACTTGCAAAGATAACCAATCATACATAAAAGAATTCAGAGAAGATTAAAATATTATTCATAGATAGACTTGATCATAAACCCACAATTCATCGGTCTCAACAAACACACCGCAAAAAAAGATTACATCGAATAGATCTCCACAAGAGAGGGGGAGAACTTTGTATTGAGATCCAAAGAGAGAGAAGAAGCCATCTAGCTACTAACTATGGACCCGAAGGTGTGAGGTAAACTACTCACACTTCATCGGAGAGGCTATGATGATGTACAAGCCCTCCGTGATGATGGCCCTCTTCCGGCGGAGCTCCGGAACTGGCCCCAAAATGGGATCTCGTGGATACAGAAAGTTGCGGTGGTGGAATTAGGTTTTTGGCTCCTGTTCTGATTGTTTGGGGGTACGTGTGTATATATAGGAGGAAGGAGTACGTCGGTGGAGCACCGTGGGGCCCACGAGGCAGGGGGCGCCCTAGGGGGGCGCCCCCACCCTAGTGACCTCCTCTTTGACTCCTTGGAGTAGGGTCCAAGTCTCCTGGATCACGTTCGGTGAGAAAATCATGTTCCCGAAGGTTTTATTCCGTTTGGACTTCGTTTGATATTATGTTTCTCCGAAACACTGAAATAGGCAAAAAAACAACAATTCTGGGCTGGGCCTCCGGTTAATAGGTTAGTCCCAAAAATAATATAAAAGTGGAAAATAAAGCTCAATATAGTCCAAAACAGTAGATAATATAGCATGGAGCAATCAAAAATTATAGATACGTTGGAGACGTATCAGGCATCCCCAAGCTTAATTCCTGCTCGTCCTCGAGTAGATAAATGATAAAAAGAGAATTTTTGATGCGGAGTGCTACTTGGCATAATTTCAATGCAAATCTTCTTAATTGTGATATGAATATTCAGATTCGAAAGATTCAAGACAAAAGTTTATATTGACATAAAAATAATAATACTTCAAGCATACTAACAAAGCAATTATGTCTTCTCAAAATAACATGGCCAAAGAAAGTTATCCCTACAAAATCATATAGTCTGGCTATGCTCTATCTTCACCACACAAAGTATTTAAATCATGCACAACCCCGATGACAAGCCAAGCAATTGTTTCATACTCTAACTTTTTCAAAAAAAATTCAATCTTCATGCAATACATGAGCGTGAGCCATAGATATAGCACTATAGGTGGAATAGAATGGTGGTTGTGGAGAAGACAAAAAGGAGGGGAAGATAGTCTCACATCAACTAGGCGTATCAACGGGCTATGGAGATGCCCATCAATAGATATCAATTTGAGTGTGTAGGGATTGCCATGCAATGGATGCACTAGAGCTATAAATATATGAAAGCTCAACAAAACAAACTAGTGGGTGTGCATCCAACTTGCTTGCTCACGAAGACCTAGGGCACTTGAGGAGGCCCATCATTGGAATATACAAGCCAAGTTCTATAATGTAAAATTCCCACTAGTATATGAAAGTGATAACATGAGAGACTCTCTACTATGGAGATCATGGTGCTACTTTGAAGCACAAGTGTGGTAAAAGGATAGTAGCATTGCCCTTTTTATTTATTTTCTCTTTTTTGGGCCTTCTCTTTTTTTGGGGACAATGCTTTATTAAATGATGATCATCACACTTTTATTTATTTACAACTCAATGATTACAACTCGATTCTAAAACAAAGTATGACTCTATATGGGTGCCTCCGGCGGTGTACCAGGATATGCAATGAATCAAGAGTGACAAGTATGAAGAAATTATGAACGGTGGCTTTGCCACAAATACTATGTCAACTACATGATCATGCTAAGCAATATGACAATGATGAATGTGTCATGATGAACTAGATGGTGGAAAGTTGCATGTCAATATATCTCGGAATGGCTATGGAAATGCCATAATAGGTAGGTATGGTGGCTGTTTTGAGGAAGGTATATGGTAGGTGTATGATACCGGTGAAAGGTGCGTGGTATTAGAGAGGCTAGCAAAGCTGGAAGGGTGAGAGTGCGTATGATCCATGGACTCAACATTAGTCATAAAGAACTCACATACTTATTGCAAAAATCTAGAAGTTATCAAAGCAAAGTATTACGCGCATGCTCCTAGGGGGATAGATTGGTAGGAAAAGACCATCGCTCGTCCCCGACCGCCACTCATAAGGAATACAATAAATAAATAAATCATGCTCCGACTTCATCACATAACGGTTCACCATACGTGCATGCTACGGGAATCACAAACTTTAACACAAGTATTCTTTAAATTCACAACTACTCAACTAGCATGACTTTAATATTATCACCTCCATATCTCAAAACAATTATCAAGCTTCAATCTTTTCTTAGTATTCAACACACTCAAAAGAAAGTTTCACAAATCTTGAATACCAAGCATATTATTATTAAGCAAATTACCATGCTATTAAGAGACTCTCAAAATAATTTAAGTAAAGCATGAGAGATCAATAGTTTCTTTAAAACAAATCCACCACCATGCTCTAAAAGATCTAAGTGAAGCACATAGAGAAAAATTATAACGCTCAAAAGATATAAGTGAAGCACATAGAGCAAAACTACTTAGCTCAAAAGATATAAGTGAAGCACATAGAGTATTCTATGAAATTTTAATTCATGTATGGCTCTCTCGAAAGGTGTGTACAGCAATGATGATTGTGGCATACTAAGACACAAAGACACAAATAATACAAGACGCTCCAAGCAAAACACATATCATGTTGGTGAATAAAAATATAGCTCCAAGTAAATTACCGATGGAAGTGGACGAAAGAGGGGATGCCTTCCGGGGCATCCCCAGGCTTTGACTTTTTGGTGTCCTTGGGATTATCTCTGGGATGCCATGGGCATCCCCAAGCTTAGGCTCTTGCCACTCCTTGTTCCATGATCCACCAAAAGAATTCACCCAAAACTTGAAAACTTCACAACACAAAACTCAAAATAGAAAACTCGTAAGCTCCCTTAGCGAAAGAAAACAAAAGACCACTTCAAGGTACTGTAATGAACTCATTATTTATTTATATTGGTGTTAAACCTACTGTATTCCAACTTCTCTATAGATTATAAACTATTTTACTAACCATAGATTCATCAAAATAAGCTAACAACACATGAAAAACAGAATCTGTCAAAAACAGAACAGTCTGTAGTAATCTGTAGCTAGCGCAAGATCTGGAACCCAAAAAATTCTAAAATAAATTGCTGAACGTGAGTAATTTACTATTAATCATCTTCAAAAAGAATTAACTAAATAGCACTCTTAAAATAAAAATTACAGCAGTTCTCGTGAGCGCTAAAGTTTCTGTTTTTTACAGCAAGTTCAACAAGACTTTCCCCAAGTCTTCCCAACGGTTCTACTTGGCACAAACACTAATTAAATACAAAAGAACACAACCAAAACAGATGCTAAATAATTTATTTATTACTAAGCAGGAGCAAAAGGCAAGGAATAGAAATAAAATTGGGTTGCCTCCCAACAAGCGCTATCATTTAACGCCCCTAGCTAGGCATAAAAGCGAGGATAGATCTAAGTATTGCCATCTTTGGTATGCAATCCATAAGTGGCTCTCATGATAGTTTCATATGGTAATTTTATTTTCTTTCTTGGAAAGTGTTCCATGCCCTTTTTAATGGAAATTTAAATCTAATATTCCCTTCCTTCATATCAATAATCGCACCAACCGTTCTAAGGAAAGGTCTACCAAGAATAATAGGGCAAGAAGGACTGCAATCTATATCAAGAACAATGAAATCTACGGGCACATAATTCCTATTTGAAACAATAAGAACATCATTAATCCTTCGCATAGGTTTCTTAATAGTAGAATCCGCAAGATGCAAGTTTAGAGAGCAATCATCAAAATCACGGAAATCTAGTAAATCACACAAAGTTTTGGGAATAGTGGAGACACTAGCACCCAAATCACACAAAGCATAAAACTCATGATCTTTAATTTTAATAGTTGGTTCCCACTCATCATAGAGTTTTCTAGGGATAGAAACTTTCAGCTCAAGTTTTTCTTCATAAGATTGCATCAAGGCATCAACAATATGTTCGGTGAAGGCTTTATTTTGACTATGAGCATGTGGAGAATTTAGCACGGATTGCAACACGGAAATACAATCAATTAAAGAGCAACTTTCATAATTAAGTTCCTTGAAATCCAATATAGTTGGTTTAGAAACATCTAAATTTTTATTTATTTCAATCCCACTTTCATCAATTTCATCGATTTCATCGTAAAGATCTAAATACTCCGAATTTTTAGAACGCCTTCTAGGTAAAGGAAGATCATATTCAGTTTCATCAAGATTTATATTGCAAAATAAAGATTTAATAGGGGACACATCAATAACTTTTAGATCTTCATCTTGATTTTCATAGGATTCAGTTTAGCGGCCATCTTATTGACTAAGGTGGCTTGCATATCCGAAATTTCAGTAGTCATCTTTTCTAGACGAGCAATTTGGGATCTTATACCATCAAATTCTTTAGACATATCATCTAGCTCTTTATTCATATAACTCATAAAACTTTTTTGTTCCTTAAGTTCATTTCTAAAGAAATTATTATGCTCAAATTTCAAAACCATAAACTTCCTAACGTTGGTTTCGATCTCCTCTAACCTTTTGAGGTGGAGATCACCAAATCTCGGTTGAGCCATCGCGACAAACAAGCAATCTAACACACGAGAAAACAATAGCAAACGGGCAAAAGAGGCAAATAGAGAGGGAGGATAGAGAGAGAGAGAGGGTGAATAAAACGTCAATGGTGAAGTGGGGGAGAGGAAAACGAGAGGCAAATGGCAAATAATGTAATGCGAGAGATAGGGATTGTGATGGGTACTTGGTATGTTGACTTTTTGCGTAGACTCCCCGACAACGGCGCCAGAAATCCTTCTTGCTACGTCTTGAGCTTGCGTTGGTTTTCCCCGAAGAGGAAGGGATGATGCAGCAGAGTAGCGTAAGTATTTCCTTCAGTTTTTGAGAACCAAGGTATCAATCCAGTAGGAGGCCACGCTCAAGTCCCTCGTACCTGCACAAAGCGATAGCTACTCGCAACCAACGCGATTAGGGGTTGTCAATCCCTTCACGATCACTTACGAGAGTGAGATCTGATAGATATAATATTTTTGGTATTTTTGGTATAAAGATGCAAAGTAAAAAGTAAAGGCAAAGTAAAAAAGCAAAGCAAGATTAAAGTGATGGAGATTGATATGATGAGAATAGACCCGGGGGCCATAGGTTTCACTAGTGGCTTCTCTCAAGAGCATAAGTATTCTACGATGGGTGAACAAATTACTGTTGAGCAATTGACAGAATTGAGCATAGTTATGAGAATATCTAGGCATGATCATGTATATAGGCATCACGTCCGTGACAAGTAGACCGAAACGATTCTGCATCTACTACTATTACTCCACTCATCGACCGCTATCCAACATGCATCTAGAGTATTAAGTTAAAAACAGAGTAACGCCTTAAGCAAGATGACATGATGTAGAGAGATAAATTCATGCAATGTGAAATAAACCCCATCTTGTTATCCTCAATGTCAACGATGCAATACGTGCCTTGCTGCCCCTTCTGTCACTGGAAAAGGACACCGCAAGATCGAACCCAAAGCTAAGCACTTCTCCCATGGCAAGAACTACCAATCTAGTTGGCCAAACCAAACGGATAATTCGAAGAGACTTGCAAAGATAACCAATCATGCATAAAAGAATTCAGAGAAGATTCAAATATTATTCATAGATAGACTTGATCATAAACCCACAATTCATTGGTCTCAACAAACACACCACAAAAAGAAGATTACATCGAATAGATCTCCGCAAGAGAGGGGGAGAACTTTGCATTGAGATCCAAAGAGAGAGAAGAAGCCATCTAGCTACTAACTATGGACCCGAAGGTCTGAGGTAAACTACTCACACTTCATCGGAGAGGCTATGATGATGTAGGAGCCCTCCGTGATGACGGCCCTCTTCCGGTGGAGCTCCGGAACAGGCCCCAAGATGGGATCTCGTGGATACAGAAAGTTGCGACGGTGGAATTAGGTTTTTGGCTCCTATTATGATCGTTTGGGGTACGTGTGTATATATAGGAGGAAGGAGTACGTCGGTGGAGCACCGAGGGGCCCACGAGGCAGGGGGCGCGCCCTAGGGGGGCGCCCCCCACCCTCGTGACCTCCTCTTTGACTCCTTGGAGTAGGGTCCAAGTCTCCTGGATCATGTTCGGTGAGAAAATCACGTTCCCGAAGGTTTTATTCCGTTTGGACTCCGTTTGATATTCTATTTCTCCGAAACACTGAAATAGGCAAAAAAAACAGCAATTCTGGGCTGGGCCTCCGGTTAATAGGTTAGTCCCAAAATAATATAAAAGTGGAAAATAAAGCCCAATATAGTCCAAAACAGTAGATAATATAGCATGGAGCAATCAAAAATTATAGATACGTTGGAGACATATCACGCACCTACACAAACAAATAAAATCCTCGCAACCAACACAGTAAAGGGGTTGTCAATCCCTTCACGGTCACTTACGAAAGTGAGATCTGATAGATATGATAAGATAATATTTTTGGTATTTTTATGATAAAGACGCAAAGTAAATAAAGCAAAATAAAAACGGCACAAGAAATAGCTTATTAACGGGAAATTAATATGATGGAAAATAGACTCGGGTCCATAGGTTTCACTAGTGGCTTCTCTCGAGAGCATAAGTATTACGGAGGGTAAACAAATTACTTTTGAGCAATTGACAGAATTGAGCATACTTATGAGAATATCTAGGTATGGTCATGTATATAGGCATCACATCCGAGACAAGTAGATCGACTACTGCCTGCATCTACTACTATTACTCCACACATCGACCGCCATCCAGCATGCATCTAGAGTATTAAGTTCAAAAGAACAGAGTAACTCTTTAAGTAAGATGACATGATGTAGAGGGATAAACTCATGCACTATGATATAAACCCCATCTTGTTATCCTCGATGGCAACAATACAATGCATGCCTTGCTGCCCCTACTGTCACTGGGAAAGGACACCACAAGATGGAACCCAAAGCTAAGCACTTCTCCCATTGCAAGAAAGATCAATCTAGTAGGCCAAACCAAGCTGATAATTCGAAGAGACTTGCAAAGATAACCAATCATACATAAAAGAATTCAGAGAAGATTCAAATATTGTTCATAGATAAACTTGATCATAAACCCACAATTCATCGGTCTCAGCAAACACACCGCAAAAGAAGATTACATCGAATAGATCTCCACGAGAGAGGGGGAGAACATTGTATTGAGATCTAAAAGGAGAGAAGAAGCCATCTAGCTAATAACTATGGACCCGAAGGTCTGAGGTAAACTACTCACACATCATCGGAGAGGCTAAGGTCTTGATGTAGAAGCCCTCCGTGATCGATGCTCCCTCCGGTGGAGCTCCGGAAAAAGGCCCCAAGATGGGATCTCACAGGTACAGAAGGTTGTGGTGCCATGGCCATCCCCAAGCTTAGGCTCTTGCCACTCCTTGTTCCATAATCCATCAAAACTTAACCCAAAACTTGAAAACTTCACAACACAAAACTCAAAATAGAAAATCTCGTGAGCTCCGTTAGCGAAAGGAAACAAAACACCACTTCAAGGTACTGTAATGAACTCATTCTTTATTTATATTGGTGTTAAACCTACTGTATTCCAACTTCCCTATGGTTTATAAACTATTTTACTTGCCATAGATTCATCAAAAGAAGCAAACAACTCACGAAAGTCAAAAACAGAACAGTCTGTAGTAATCTGTAGCTAACGCAAACTTCTGGAACCCCAAAAATTCCAAAATAAATTGCTGGATGTGAGGAATTTATCTATTAATCATCTTCAAACAGAATTAACTAAATATCAATTTCCAAATAAAAAAGGCAGCAATGCTCGTGAGCGCTAAAGTTTCTGTTTTTTACAGTAAGATCAAAAAGACTTTCCCCAAGTCTTCACAACGGTTCTACTTGGCACAAATGCTAATTAAACACAAAAACACAACCAAAACAGAGGCTAGATAAATTATTTATTACTAAACAGGAGCAAAAAGCAAGGAATAAAAATAAAATTGGGTTGTCTCCCAACAAGCGCTATCGTTTAACGCCCCTAGCTAGGCATAATAGCAAGGATAGATCTAGGTATTGCCATCTTTAGTTGGCAATTATTTAATGAGACATCTATCACCCTTAGGAGTTTCTTTCTTTTTATTAACACTACAGGAATCAGCTACTTTGCCGTCTGCCACGGCGGACGGCAAAGGCATCAACGGCGGACGGCAAAGAGCTTTGCCGTCAGCCGCGGACGGCAAAAGGCTCTGGCAAAGTAGGCTTCAGTAAACAGTTACTTTGCCGTCTGCTACTGATGGCAAAGTCTTTGCCGTCTGCGGCGGACGGCAAAGAGAGCGCGGCGGACGGCAAAGAGAGCGGACGGCAATAATTGCGCCGTCAGTCCATTAAGTAGCTAACGACAGGCCTTTGCCGTCCGCCGCTGACGGCAAAATTTCTAGTGTCTTTGCCGTCAGCCGTATGATGTCATCTACACGTCACTACATGGTAGGTTCTTTGCCGTCTGCCACTGATGGCAATGTCTTTGCCGTCTGCCACTGTAGGCAAACTGACCAAATGGGCCAGCTCCCAGGAAGCACAGCTGGATGCCACGTGGCTTCTTTGCCGTCCGCGGCAGACGGCAAAGAGCCCATTGCCGTCGGTGGCCGACGGCAAAGAGCCTGCATATTGGCTCTTTTATCTGTTTTTTATTAAATCCAACAATTTTCATCACAAATATATATGACATATATAGATATATTTCAGAAGGCCATTACAGAGCAAACATATGAGATATCCAACACATAACTTCATCATCCAACCATATATATTACATGCATAGTTCCATCATACATAACAAGTTCAACATAGAGGCATCCAACCATATATATTACAATAGTTTCATCCAACGATACATGCATAGTTCAACGATACAAAAGAAACAGAGAAAGGGATAAGGAGCACTCCATCTATGCAAGCTTTCGTCAAGTGAATGAAATCTGCAAAATGAAAAATAAGAAAGTTAGAACAAGAAGAGTAGAACAAGAAGAAGAGTAGAACAAGAAGAAGACTAGAACAAGAAGAGTAGAATAAGAAGAAGACTAGAACATTTAAGAGCTAATTTAGGTGAAATGGATCATTTAAGAGCTAATTTAGGTGAAATGGATCGTTTTTTAGCTAACTTGGTGAAATGGATCGTTTATGAGCTAAATTAGTTGAAATGGATCGTTTATGAGATAACCTAGGTAAGATGGGCCATTTTGTAGTTAACCTAGGTGAAATGGGTCATTTTAAAGCTAACGTAGGTAAAATGGATCATTTAGGAGCTAATCTAGGTAAAATGGGTCATTTTTGAGCTAACTTGGATGAACTGGATCATTTATAAGCTAACCTAGGTAAAATGGGTCATTTTAGAGCTAACTTAGGTAAAATGGTTCGTCTATGAGCTAACTAAGCTAATTATGCAATTTTTGACATAAGTAAGCTAAGTACAGATCGTTTTAGAGCTAACATAGGTAAAATGGATGGTTTTGGAGGTCAGTAAGCTTATTAAGTCATTTTGGAGGAGAAGAAGCTAAGTCTAGGTCATTATGGTAAGCATTGGAGGAAATAAAGCTAAGTCTAGGTCTTTATGCATGTGTTAAGCAAAACACTAGATAAACTTACCAAGATCCAGGAGGTGTAGGAGCGGGGTGGCTCGTGTCGGTAGCTGGAGAAGGATCGTGCGATGCTTGTCTGGAGTTACGCTGCACCAAAGATCATTTCCAATGTCTTGTTAGCATGATGACACTCAAATGTTAAGACTAGCAAGTAATGTCCATTCAAATAAAACTCACCGTGGTCCCAGGAGCAATCACTGGCATCGGCGGAGCGGTCTGACCTGTCTTCTCGCACACAGACTGCACATTTGGTTTTGACGACTCAGTCATACTAGTTAGTAATGAGAAAAACACTACATGAATGTTTTGGCTAATCTGCAGAAGAAACTTACCACAAGGAGCTCGTACATGGCCCTTGCCTACATGTCATTCCGTGCCCTCTCCTCCTCCATCATCTTTGTCGTCCTCTCCTCCAACTCCCGCTACCTCTCCGCCGCCTCCGCCAGAAATTTCTCCGTTCTATCTCTCTCACTCTGTATAGCAGCCTGCAACACCACTCACATGACCATTTGTAATCATTGATGGAAGCGCACACAATGTAATGGAGAAAGATAACTGAGTACGTATCACTAACCTTGATGGCGAGTTGCACTGGCCGTTCACGAGGCCTTATCTCAGGAGCGGAGCTTGAATGGCGCGCCTTGATCTCCGGGAGAGTGCTAGGACAACGGATAAGTCCATCTCCAATGGCTATGGAGCCATGGGACCTCCCACCACCAGATATCATCAACAGCTCTGGATCAATGGGACCCTGGCTCGGGTTAAAGTCCTCCCCTTTCCTCGCCTTCCCCTCATCTCTATATCTCACGAGCTTGTTGTGGGAGGAGATGTTGGTGAAGTTGTTTGCATCATCGAGGTCAGACTAAGAGAAAGCCTTGACTTTCTTGAAAGAGGCAGTGTCGGCCATGGCATACAGGTCGTACACCTCTGGCACCTTATCCGCCTTATTGTAGCGTGCCTGAAAGAGAGAAACAATGAAAATTAGTAATTAAAGGGCTCAAGCTAGCATGATGAATGAATTGCATGAATCATGAAGCAAACCACATACCCAGTTGCGCCCCAACTGATATAAGTTGGAGCTGCCTTGATGGTGTGGCACACCTTCCATTTGGGCACGTTTGTCCTTGGCCTCGTTGTGGAGGGCTAGCCATTGTTTTGAGCACCACTCATCGACCAACACCTCCCAACAATCCATCCGATCCGCACACCATCTCGGAGGCGCCTAAGTTAGCAAATAGAAACTTGAGCGCTACGGCTAAGAATTACTAAATGAAGGAACTTAAGTAGAGAAGGCCTTAAGAGTTACCTTCATTTACTGCTCCTTACTCAGGAACTTATCGCGGCACGCCGGCTTGGTCTTCTTGATACCACGCAAGGCGTAGTAGTCTCGAATAGCCTGCACCCGAGCCTCGTGCCGTAAGTTCTGGAGTAGGCGCTTGCAGACGTTCTCGATAACATGTGCCGCGTCCTCCTCGTATCCCTCCTCACACCTGTAGAATGTCTGCAATCAAATGAGACAATATTGATTAGTACAATTAATAACTAGCTAGTTGAAGATTTTTAAATGTGTAAAGGAGAAATTACCCAGAACTTTCTGATCACCATGTCTGCCCTCGTGTTGCACACGACACTGTCGATAATCTCATCCGGCGGGGCCGGGGCAGCCACGTAGTGCTCCCAGCTCAATCCAAGCTCTGGAAGCCGACCCTCACCAGGCAACGTGACAAACCCCGAGAAGTTTTGCCGGCAAAGAACTCCAAGGACGGAGTTGGGCCGGCGGACACTATGATGGTGGTCCCAACCCCTGCAGCATGACAAGGCCAACGCATTAGTTATTTGAAAAAACGTGAATGCACAAGGTACAAAAATATTAAATGCACTTACGTACCTCTCCCCATTAGGGAAAATCAACCACCTCTGCTCGCGGGTCACCGGCACGGACGGGAGCCGTGTAGCACCACGCTGGTAGACGGTGCCCCCCTCCTCCTCAAGATCAGTCGGCTCCCCGCCATCATCAGCATGGCCACTCGGCTCCTCGGGCTGATCCGGCCAGGTACCCCATCCGGATGTGTGCTCCTCCGAGGTCACGTGGGCCGAACTCTCGTGGGCCGAAGGCCAGTCGACCCGAGGCTCGTGGGCCCAAGACCCGTGGACCGGAGGCTCGTGGACCGGAGTCCGTGTAGCCTCCTCCTCGGACGAGTCCACCCTAGCAGTCACGTGCTCGGGTGAAACGGCTGGGGGTGGCGGCAAGGAAGGCGCCGTAGCAGTCACCCTACCTCCTCTCCCACGACCACGTGCCCCACCTCCTCTCTTCCTACCTCGTCCCCTGCTGGGCACCGCGGTCGATGAAGAAGGGCCCGACGGTGTGGCCATACTGTCCAGCAACGCTCGGCGGAGAGGTGCGTCTGGAATGGAAGACCTCAGACCACGCTCCCGACCAGCGCCCACCATCTTTCAACACCTGCCATGACAAACAGTAAACGAAATTAGTACAACATAAAAAAAGACCGACATGAATAATAATATGTGTATCACTTAAGTGTATCATCATCAAGTACAAGATAAAAAAATGTAATACCTGACACTACTAATAATCTCGATCAGTATCATCAATAAATGCATAATCATCATCATCACTATAATCAATGACGGGCTCATAGGGTTCATTGGCATCAACATGTGCAAGGCCACCTTGACGTAATCGGTCAAGCATTGATAGGTCATCCACAGCAGTAACCTCTTCTTGTTCCGGCTCTTCTTGTTCCTCCTCTGGGGTGATGTCGGATTCATTGTCGCTGTCTACTTCAATGTTTTGGGGTGAAGTATAGCGGTTCTTGAAACGCTTTTTGGAAAGACGTGTCTCTTGGAAGAATTCTCCTTCATATGTGTCTGGGTTAATGTGAGGTTCATAATCATCTTCCTTTGGGGGAGAAAGTCTAGCACGTGGCGGCACTTCATAAACGGCATCCCAACCTTTCAGGTTTGGATTAGTTTGGCAGGCCCACGGTAGATATAATACTTGGGTCGCCTGTTGAGCCATAATATAGACATCAGGAACATCTAAATGAGTGCTTTGGTTGATTTCAACTAGCCCTACATGTTCATAAGTCCTTCTAGTCTCCTTCGGCTGAAACCAATAACATTTGAAGACTACGACATTCGGTGGGTTTTCACCATAGAACAGAAGTTCATAAATTGCTTCAACTCTCCCATAATACTCGGTACCTCCTTCGCCGATAGCAGATACACAACAATTTGTTGACTTTCGGTCGGCCATAGATAGCTCTTTGCCATAGGTATGAAAGCGATACCCGTTGATGTCGTACTTGTCAAATGAACGGACCTTATAGTCAAAACCATTAGCGACTTGTCTCAATTCGGCGTCCATAGACTCTGAATTAGCCTACAAGTTTAATATGAAAGGATTGTTGCATTATGCACAAATTAGCGAATGAAATGAAATTGTCTAATAGAAATTACCGTTTGTTTGAACCAAGAGATGAAACCGGGATAGCCACCTCCTTGCTTTGCGAGAAGCTCATACTCTTCGACGGAATCCTTTTGGATCTTCGCTCCATACGAGAATATGGTGACGTATCGACTGTATGACATATCCAGGAATAAGAGTAGTTCAAAGGAAATAGAAGTTGCGAAACAATGTACCGAGAACTTACTCGATGTACGGCCGCACTTCTATCAGGTTGTTGAAGATATACAACAAAATGGTCCGCCATTCTTCGTTATCCAAAGATACTGGATGTTAAACACTAGCTGGTGCGAGATTCCCTTTGAATAGGCTGAGGTTGGATCCACCCTTTTTAGGCTCGTCACCATTGTACTAAGGCTTCGGATTATGCAAATGACGATTTTTGGCTTCATAGTGCGCTGTTACAAAGTTTGCCGCCTCCTCTGTGATGAATGCCTCAGCCATCGATGCTTCAATTCTACGTTTATTTTTACATTTTTCTCGAAGCGTCTTCTGCATCCTCTCAGTTGGGTAGCACCAACGATTTTGCATGGGCCCCCCAATCTTGCCTCGGTCGGGAGATGCAAAATCAAATGCTGCATTGGATTAAAGAAGCCCGGTGGAAAGATCTTCTCTAACTTGCAGACCAACTCCGGCACCAACTCTTCCATTTCTTCTAGCACGCCAGGCGATAGTTCTTTCACACAAAGAACACGGAAGAAATAGCTGAGTTCTACCAGTACTAGCCATTCATCCTCAGGGATGAAGCCACGCAACATCACCGGCATTACCCGCTCAATCCATATGTGCCAATCATGACTCTTGAGACCAAATATCTTCAGTTTATCAAGATTTGCTCCCCTCTTTAGATTCGCTGCATACCCATCGGGGAACATCAACTGCTGTTGCACCCACAAGAGAATTTCCCTCATAGCTGGCCTTCCAAGATTGAACCATGCCTTTGGCTTCGTCCAGTTCTGCTTTCCTTTCGGTTCTTTCATGTTTTGTAACGGCCTATCACATAGCGCCTCCAGATCGACTCTAGCCTTAGTATTATCCTTTGACTTCCCATCTATGCCGAACAATGTACCAAAAAGTGCCTCGGCGATATTCTTCTCAGTGTGCATCACGTCGATATTGTGTGGGCAAAGGAGGTCTTTGAAGTAAGGCAGATCCCATAAGCATGTTTTGTGAGTCCACGCGTGCTTAGTATTATACCCCTTGAAGTACCCTGGACGTTGTGGATCTGGCTCGAGAGCGTTTAACTGATCCAGGGTCTGTTGGCCTGTCAATGCAGGTGGTGCAGAGTTTTTGACAACTCTACCCCTAATGAAGTTCTTCTTGTCTTTCCTGAACTTATGGCGAGGATCCAGGAACTGTCTATGCATGTCGAAGCAAGAAAACTTGCGACCGGCCTGAAGCCAATGAAACTCAAGAGCTCCCTTGCATGTGGGGCACGGGAACCTTCCATGCACACACCAGCCAACGAATAGCGCATACGCCGGCAAGTCATGCGTCGAGTACATGTACCAGACACGCATTATGAAGTTCCATTTGCTAAAGGCGTCGTATGTCTTGAACCCATTATCCCAGGCTTCTTGCAATTCGTCCTTAAGCGGCTGCATGTACACATTCATATTTTTGCCCGGATAGTTGGGTCCTGGAATTATCAACATCAGGAAAATGTTCTTTCTTTGCATAATCTGTCCGGGGGGGAGATTGAGTGGAAAGACAAATATGGGCCAACAACTGTATTAGGCTGCCGTCATACCAAACACACTGAACCCATCCGTGCTGATGTCGACTCGAGGATGCCTCGGATCTGCCGCTTTGTCAGCATGTAATTCATCAAACTTTTTCCATGCAACACCATCCGATGTGTGTACCATCATCAGATTCCCATCTGCATCTAGTTCGGTTCTTTTGCCTGTTTTGTGCCATGTCATCTGTCTGGCCGTCTCTTCGACCATGAAAAGACGTTGAAGTCTTGGTACGATTGGCATATACCGAAGAACACTAACGGGGATTTTGGTCTGTGTCTTCTCACCCATACCGTTGTCTACCACAATATACCTGGAAGACTTGCAAATGGGACAATAGTTCAAGTCCGCATAGTCAAGCCTAAATAAGGCACATCCTTTCTCACATGCATGTATCTTCTCATAGGGCATCTTCAGTGCACGGAGGATTTTGTCCGACTAGTACAGGTTTGCAGGCATTACATGGCCTTTGGGTAGAAAGCGTCCAAATACTGTCATAATTGCGTCATAGCATTATCTGCCCAAGTTGAACTGAGCCTTCAGAGCCATTACTTGTGAGATGGCATCCAACTGACAAAGCTCAGTGTGCTCGTGGAGCGGACGTTTCGAAGACTCCAACATTTCATTGAAGGCCTTTGCAGATTCCTCCATCTCCTCGTCCGAATCCCGAGCATCATCATAGCCTTGCACCATGTTTTCCATCCCGGTACCATGCTCGTCGGTGCGACGACGATCCACCTCAGCTCGGTCACGTTGGGCAGACTCACCATGAAATGTCCACACCGTATAATCGGGCGTAAAACCACTCTTCTGCAGGTGTTTGCCCATTTCAGCCTCTGTCTTCTTTTCCCAATTGCCGCATCGGAAATAGGGGCACCAGGTTTTCTTTTGGCCATCTGCAAATGCGGCTTGCACAAACCCCTTAGTTTTTGTGAACCATTCAGCGCTCCATTTGTTCTGACCAGTGTGACCGGTATACATCCAAGCACGGTCACTCATCTTGACTTTCAGAGCTACTGGACACACAACAATTATATATGTAATTCACCATGTATATATTCATCAGTTGATCTACTTTGTCAATTTTATTACGTCCATGCAACCTACACTCTAATAGGTAATGATAGGTCCTAATCCCACCCGTGTATGTGTAGATTGGGTTTATTTTCCCATGCTATGCTCCGGATCCGACACAAAATTTCGGCAGCACCTCCCCGCTGTTCTCCTGATACACGTCTCTGCAATAAACAAAGAGGATGTGTACACGGAGAACAACAGGGAAGGCACTGACGAAATATATGTGTCGGATCCGGAGCAAAGCATATGGGAAAACGAACCCAATCTACACATACTCGGGCTGTCCATGGATAGCGTTGGACAATTCGAAAGAATCAAGGTTATAAATATGCAAATGCATGCATATTTATAACTATGACGCTTTCGAACGGGAGACACATATTGGTTACGCATACTGATGATTCAAGACACATATATAGCTAGCTATTAAGTTTCATCGGAATAGATCAAATAATTAATGGGGGAGGAGGACTTGTCATTTGTGCTCACCCATGAACGAAGGGGCAGAGCTCGTCAAACGCATGGCGAGGTCGTCGAACACCAAACCTCGCAGCGATGAAACAACTGCACATTTAAAACTACACGATCAACACAATTATATATGATGTTTTTCATAACTAAATCGAAAAATATATGACCTAACTAATAATTCACAAATATATGACCCCGTCGGCCTCTGGAAGGCCAAAGAACACCTTTTCGGGAAGTGTCGGTGGTCGGGGTGTCCTGTCGGTGTCGGGGTGCCGTGTCGGGGTCGGGGGGTCGGGGTGTCGTGTCGATGTCGGGGTAGTGCCGTGTCGGTGTCGGGGTGTTGTTTCAGGGTCGGGGTGTGGTGTCGGGGTCAGGGTGTCGGGTCAGGCTCGGGGTCGGGTCAGGCTCGGGGGGTCGGGGTGTCGGGGTCGGGGTGTCGGGGTCGGGGTGTCGGGGTCGGGGTCGGGGTGTCGGGGTTGGGGTCTCGGGGTCGGGGTGTCGGGGTCGAGGTGCCGGGTCGGGGTCTGGGTATCGTGTCGGGTCGGGGTCGGGTGTCGGGGTCGGGGTCGGGGTGTCGGGTCAGGCTTGGGGGGTCGGGGTGTCGGTGTCGGGGTCGGGGTCGGGGTGTCGGGGTCGGGGTGTCGGGGTCTCGAGGTCGGGGTGTCGTGTCGGGGTGCCGGGTCGGGGTCTGGGTACCGTGTCGGGTCGGGGTCGGGGTGTCGGGGTCGGGGTCGGGGTGTCGGGTCAGGCTTGGGGGGTCGGGGTGTGGGGGTCAGGGTCGGGGTGTCGGGGTCGGGGTCGGGGTCGGAGTCGGGGTGTCGGGGTCTCGGGGTCGGGGTGTCGTACGTGTCGGGGTGCCGGGTCGAGGTCTGGGTACCGTGTCGGGTCGGGTTTTTTTCCTTTTCCTTTTCTTCTTCTTCCTCTTTTTCCTTTTCTTCCTTTTTTTCCTTCTTCTTCTTCTTCTTCTTCTTCTTCTTCTTCTTCTTCTTCTTCTTCTTCTTCTTCTTCTTCTTCTTCTTCTTCTTCTTCTTCTTCTTCTTCTTCTTCTTCCTCCTCCTTTCCTTTTTTCCTCTTCTTCTCCTCCTCTCCTCTTTTTTCTTCTTCTTCTTCTTCCTCTTCTTCTTTTTTCTCCTCCCCTCCTCTTCTTCTTCTTCTCCTGATCTCCTCTTTTTCTCTTTTTCTTCTTTCCTAAAACTAAACTAAACCTAAACCTAAAACTAAAAAAACAGAAAAAGAAAAAAACTAAATCTAAACCTAAAACTAAACTAAAACTAAACCTATAAACCTAAAACTAATCCTAAAACTAAAACTAAATCTAAACTAAACATAAACCTTAAACTAAAAAAACAGAAAAAGGAAAAAAAAAGGAAGGAGAGACTCACCTGCAGGGTGGAGGAGGGGGGCGGTGCGGCCTGGGGCGGCGGAGGAGCTGGGCGGGGCGGCCTAGGGCGGCGGAGGAGGGGGGCGGGGCGGCCTGGGGCGGCGGCGCCGGGCCCGGCCGGGGCGGCGGGGCGCGGAGGTGCCGGGCGCCGGGGCGTGGCGGCGCCCAGACGGCAGGGCGGCGGGGGCGGCGGGGCGGGGGGGGGGGGGGGGGGCGCCAGGGCGGCGGCAGGGTGGTGGGGCGACGGGGCGTGGGGCGCTGGGGCGGCGGCGGCGGGTGGTGCGACGGGGCTGGCGAGAGGTGGGAGAGAAAGAGAGAGAGAGAGAGAGAGAGAGAGAGAGAGAGAGAGAGAGGGGGTGTGGGGCGCGGCCCCGTTAACGTTATGTGGGGCCCTCCTCTTTGCCGTCCGCCACCCTTTGCCGTCCGCCTTCTTGCTCTTTGCCGTCCGCTAGCGGACGGCAAAGAGGGGGCCCGTTAGGTTATTTTTTTTGCAGCTCGTCAGTGGGGCCCCTCCCTCTTTGCCGTCCGCTAGCCGACGACAAAGAATCTTTGCCGTCCGCTAGCTGACAGCAAAGAACTGGCTGATGGCAAACATGGTCTTTGCCATCAGCCAGTTCTGTGCCGTCTGCTTTTTGGAAGCTGACGGCAAAGAGCTTCTTTGCCGTCCGCTAGCGGACGGCAAAGAACTGGCAGATGGCAAAGTAGCTGATTACAGTAGTGTAATTATCAAACTCGAAAAAATCATTTGTAGCAAATGGTTCCTTAATGATATCAAAAAGATTGGGATGAATGCTTATAGATTTGAGGTCTGCAGTTTCCTTGCTAGAGGATTCACCCTTATTTTTAGGAACATACATAAGCTTGGCAATTTTAGTTGGAGGACTTGGAGTATTCTTTACGGAAGAAAAAGCGGTTCCCAAGTTGGTAATGATACCCTCAAGTTTATCGATTCTAGTGGAATCCTGATTTATTCTTTCATTAACTATGGGTTCCTTCTCCTTAATATTTTTCAAAGTGACTCCTACTTTAGATCCATATTGAGTAATTTGGTTGTGGATCTTTTTATCCAAATTTTCAGTTAACTCTACATTAGCAACTTTATTTTCAATAATTTCAAGTCTTTGCATTACATGCTCCAAAGTTAACATAGTTCCATTAACCAAAAGAGGGGGTGAGCCAAACAAATCTATCATAACATTATAAGAATCAAAAGTATGGCTACCCAAGAAATTCCCTCTGGTAATGGTATCAAGGATATATCTGTGCCAAGGAGTAGCGCCTACATAAAAATCGCGGAGAAGAACGATAGTAGATTGCTTCCTGGTAGATCTATTTTGAGCATTGCAAATTCTATACCAAGCGTCTTTTAGATTTTCTCCTTCCCTTTGCTTAAAATTAAGAACTTCATTTTCGAGAGACAACTGAGAAGATAGGGGACTAGCCATAACGACAAGCAAGCGATCCAACACACAAGCAAACAAGAAATAGGCAAAAAGAGGCAAATAGGGAAAGAGAAGGAGGACGGAGAGAGAGGGCAAATAAAATGGCAAGGGTGAAGTGGGGGAGAGGAAAACAAGAGGCAAATGGCAAATAATGTAATGCGGGAGATAAGGGTTTGTGATGGGTACTTGGTATGTTGACTTTTGCGTAGACTCCCCGGCAACGGCGCCAGAAATCCTTCTTGCTACCTCTTGAGCACTGCGTTGGTTTTCCCTTGAAGAGGAAAGGGTGATGCAATAAAGCAGCGTAAATATTTCCTTCAGTTTTTGAGAATCAATGTATCAATCCAGTAGGAGGCCACGCACGAGTCCCTCACACCTACACAAACAAATAAAATCCTCGCAACCAACGCAATAAAGGGGTTTTCAATCCCTTCATGATCACTTACAAAAGTGATATCTGATAGATATGGTAAGATATGGTACTTACGCTTTAAGTAAGATGACATGATGTAGAGGGATAAACTCATGCAATATGATATAAACCCCATCTTGTTATCCTCGATGGCAACAATACAATACGTGCCTTGTTGCCCCTACTGTCACTGGGAAAGGACACGGCAAGATTGAACCCAAAACTAAGCACTTCTCCCAGTTGCAAGAAAGATCAACCTAGTAGGCCAAACCAAACTGATAATTCGAAGAGACTTGCAAAGATAACCAATCATACATAAAAGAATTCAGAGAAGATTCAAATATTGTGCATAGATAAACTTGATCATAAACCCATAATTCATCGGTCTCAACAAACACGCTGCAAGAGAAGATTACATCGAATAGATCTCCACGAGAGAGGGGGAGAACATTGTATTGAGATCCAAAAAGAGAGAAGAAGCCATCTAGCTAATAACTATGGACCCGAAGGTCTGAGGTAAACTACTCACACATCATCGGAGAGGCTATGGTGTTGATGTAGAAGCCCTCCGTGATCGATGCCTCCTCCGGCGGAGCTCTGGAAAAAGGCCCCAAGATGGGTCTCACGGGTACAGAAGGTTGCGGTGGTGGAATTAGATTTTTGGCTTCGTCTCTGGTAGTTTGGGGGTACGTAGGTATATATAGGAGGAAGAACTACGTCGGTGGAGCAACGTGGGTCCCACGAGGGTGGAGGGCGCGCCTGGGGGGGTAGGCACGCCCCCTACCTCGTGCCTTCCTGGTTGCTTTCTTGACGTAGGGTCCAAGTCTTCTGGATCACGTTCGTTCCAAAAATCACATTCCCGAAGGTTTCATTTCGTTTGGACTCCGTTTGATATTCTTTTTCTGCGAAACTCTGAAATAGGCAAAAAACAGCAATTCTAGGCTGGGCCTCCAGTTAATAGGTTAGTCCCAAAAATAATATAAAAGTGTATAATAAAGCCCAATAATGTCCAAAACAGAATATAATATAGCATGTAACAATAAAAAATTATAGATATGTTGGAAACGTATCACGCCGCGCCGCAAAATTGCCCATTTTAGCGCGCGTGCAACCGGTATACTGGCTCCAGCGGGCATGCAAAAACCACGCGCGCGGCATACCTAGTTCAACGCGCGGGCCGAAACTCCATCGCATGCCGCTTATTTGCTGCGCCCGCTCCGGCGCACTGCACTCTCGCGCACTCGCTCGCAACTCACCCCCTCCGGCCATGGCGCCACCGCCGCCCGCGCCATCCGACGCTTCCCCGGCCTATCGCCGCACCGTGGCGGCTTCCTCCGCCCCCTCTAGTCACCGCTGCCGCTCGCGCGCGTCCATCCTCTAAGGAACAACTCCCGGGCGCTCGCTGCCACTCAGCGCCCGCAAGGTGTTCGACAAAACGCCTGCAAGGTATGTATTGCTCAAACTTCATGAATTTGGTGCATGTTGATTGTAGTTTATTTTTATAGCATAGTATTGAACATTGTAGATGAGTTCGTCGTATGATTCTTCCGAAGAAGAATTTGATATGGAAGATGAGGGGGATCTTGCAATGATCCTAGCTATGCACATCAATAAAAAACCGAAGCACGATGGTTCGGTTATGGGTCGGCAGAAAATTTGGAGGGATAGGATAGATGCCCATAACAGATTGATGATGCACTATTTCGTGGAGAATCCCACATACCCAGAGTTGTACTTTCATCGCCGGTTTAGGATGAGCACCAAGTTGTTCAGGCGCATTGTAGAGAAACTAGCGAGCCATGACCGGTTTTTTCAGCAAAGGAGGAATGCCGCCGAAGAGCTCGGGCATAGCACCTTTCAGAAGGTGACAGCCGCTTTGCGTATGTTGTCATACGGTATCCCGGCTGATTTAGTTGATGATCACTTGGCTATGGGTGAGAGCCAAGCCATCATCTGTGTCAAGCGCTTCGCAGTCGGAATTGTGCAAGTGTTTGGCCAGGAGTATTTGAGATCTCCCAATGCTGAAGGTTGTTGGGGAACGTAGTAATTTCAAAAAAATTCCTACGCACACGCAAGATCATGGTGATGCATAGCAACGAGAGGGGAGAGTGTTGTCTACGTACCCTCGTAGACCGCAATGGAAGCGTTGACACAACATAGAGGAACTAGTCGTACGTCTTCCCGATCCGACCGATCCAAGCACCGTTAATCCGGCACCTCCGAGTTCTTAGCACACGTACAGCTCGATGACGCTCCCCGGGCTCCGATCCAGCAAAGCTTCGGGGATGAGTTCCGTCAGCACAACGGCGTGGTGACGATGATGATGTTCTACCGACACAGGGCTTCGCCTAAGCACTACAACGATATGATCGAGGTGGAATATGGTGGCAGGGGGCACCGCACACGGCTAAGGAACGATCACGTAGATCAACTTGTGTGTCCTAGGGTGCCCCCTGCCCCCGTATATAAAGGAGCAAGGGGGAGGCCGGCCGGCCCTATGGGGCGCGCCAAGGGGAGGGGGAGTCCTCCTCCTAGTGGGAGTAGGACTCCCCTTTCCTAGTCCAATTAGGAAACTTAAGGGGGAAGGAAAGAGCGGGAGAGGGAGAGGGAAAGGGGGGCCGTGCCCCCCCTCCTAGTCCAATTCGGACTCCCCATGAGGGGGGGGGCGCCACCTCTTGGGCTGCTGCCCTCTCTCTCCCCTCAGGCCCAATAAGGCCCATTACTTCCCCGGGGGGTTCCGGTAACCCCTCTGGCACTCCGGTTTTATCCGAAATCACCCGGAACACTTCCGGTGTCCGAATATAGCCGTCCAATATATCAATCTTTATGTCTCGACCATTTCGAGACTCCTCGTCATGTCCGTGATCACATCTGCGACTCCGAACTAACTTCGGTACATCAAAATGCATAAACTCATAATAACTGTCATCGTAATGTTAAGCGTGCGGACCCTACGGTTCGAGAACAATGCAGACATGACTGAGACAAATCTCCGGTCAATAACCAATAGCGGGACCTGGATGCCCATATTGGCTCCTACATATTCTACGAAGATCTTTATCGGTCAGACCGCATAACAACATACGTTGTTCCCTTTGTCATCGGTATGTTACTTGCCCGAGATTTGATCGTCGGTATCCAATACCTAGTTCAATCTCGTTACCGGCAAGTCTCTTTACTCGTTCCGTAATACATCATCTCTCAACTAACTCATTAGTTGAAATGCTTGCAAGGCTTATGTGATGTGCATTACCGAGAGGGCCCAGAGATACCTCTCCGACAATCGGAGTGACAAATCCTATTCTCGAAATATGCCAACCCAACATCTACCTTTGGAGACACCTGTAGAGCTCCTTTATAATCACCCAGTTACGTTGTGACGTTTGGTAGCACACAAAGTGTTCCTCTAGCAAACGGGAGTTGCATAATCTCATAGTCATAGGAACATGTATAAGTCATGAAGAAAGCAATAGCAACATACTAAACGATCGGTTGCTAAGATAATGGAATGGGTCATGTCAATCAGATCATTCACCTAATGATGTGATCCCGTTAATCAAATAACAACTCTTTGTTCATGGTTAGGAAACATAACCATCTTTGATTAACGAGCTAGTCTAGTAGAGGCATACTAGTGACACTTTGTTTGTCTATGTATTCCCACATGTATTATGTTTCCGGTTAATACAATTCTAGCATGAATAATAAACATTTATCATGATATAAGGAAATAAATAATAACTTTATTATTGCCTCTAGGGCATATTTCCTTCAGTCTCCCACTTGCACTAGAGTCAATAATCTAGATTACATAGTAATGATTCTAACACCCATGGAGTCTTGGTGCTGATCATGTTTTGCTCGTGGAAGAGGCTTAGTCAATGGGTCTGCAACATTCAGATCCATATGTATCTTGCAAATCTCTATGTCTCCCACCTGGACTAGATCCCGGATGGAATTGAAGCGTCTCTTGATGTGCTTGGTTCTCTTGTGAAATCTGGATTCCTTTGCCAAGGAAATTGCACCAGTATTGTCACAAAAGATTTTCATTGGACCCGATGCACTAGGTATGACACCTAGATCGGATATGAACTCCTTCATCCAGACTCCTTCATTTGCTGCTTCTGAAGCAGCTATGTACTCTGCTTCACATGTAGATCCCGCTACGACGCTTTGTTTAGAACTGCACCAACTGACAGCTCCACCGTTTAATGTAAACACGTATCTGGTCTGCGATTTAGAATCGTCCGGATCAGTGTCAAAGCTTGCATCAACGTAACCTTTTACGATGAGCTCTTTGTCACCTCCATATATGAGAAACATATCCTTAGTCCTTTTCAGGTATTTCAGGATGTTCTTGACCGCTGTCCATTGATCCACTCATGGATTACTTTGGTACCTCCCTGCTAAGCTTATAGCAAGGAACACATCAGGTCTGGTACACAGTATTGCATACATGATAGAGCCTATGGCTGAAGCATAGGGAACATCTTTCATTTTCTCTCTATCTTCTTCAGTGGTCGGGCATTGAGTCTGACTCAACTTCACACCTTGTAACACAGGCAAGAACCCTTTCTTTGCTTGATCCATTTTGAACTTCTTCAAAATCTTGTCAAGGTATGTGCTTTGTGAAAGTCCAATTAAGCGTCTTGATCTATCTCTATAGATCTTCATGCCTGATATGTAAGCAGCTTCACCGAGGTCTTTCATTGAAAAACTCTTATTCAAGTATCCCTTTATGCTATCCAGAAATTCTATATCATTTCCAATCAGTAATATGTCATCCACATATAATATCAGAAATGCTACAGAGCTCCCACTCACTTTCTTGTAAATACAGGCTTCTCCGAAAGTCTGTATAAAACCAAATGCTTTGATCACACTATCAAAGCGTTTATTCCAACTCCGAGAGGCTTGCACCAGTCCATAAATGGATCGCTGGAGCTTGCACACTTTGTTAGCTCCCTTTGGATCGACAAAACCTTCCGGTTGCATCATATACAACTCTTCTTCCAGAAATCCATTCAGGAATGCAGTTTTGACATCCATCTGCCAAATTTCATAATCATAATGCGGCAATTGCTTACATGATTCGGACAGACTTAAGCATCGCTACGGGTGAGAAGGTCTCATCGTAGTCAACCCCTTGAACTTGTCGAAAACCTTCCGCGACAAGTCGAGCTTTATAGACAATAATATTACCGTCAGCGTCAGTCTTCTTCTTGAAGATCCATTTATTCTCAATTGCTTGCCGATCATCGGGCAAGTCAACCAAAGTCCATACTTTGTTCTCATACATGGACACCATCTCAGATTTCATGGCTTCAAGCCATTTTGCGGAATCTGGGCTCACCATCGCTTCTTCATAGTTCGTAGGTTCATCATGATCTAGCAGCATGATTTCCAGAACAGGATTACCGTACCACTCTGGCGCGGATCTCATTCTGGTTGATCTACGAGGATCAGTAGTATCTTGTCCTGAAGTTTCATGATCATTATCATTAGCTTCCTCCCTAATTGGTGTAGGTGTCACAGAAACAGTTTTCTGTGATGTACTACTTTCCAATAAGGGAGAAGGTACAGTTACCTCATCAAGTTCTACTTTCCTCCCACTCACATCTTTCGAGAGAAACTCCTCCAGAAAGTTTCCAAATTTAGCAACAAAAGTCTTGCCTTCGGATCTGTGATAGAAGGTGTATCCAATAGTTTCCTTTGGATATCCTATGAAGACACATTTCTCTGATTTGGGTTCGAGCTTATCAGGTTGAAGCTTTTTCACAGAAGCATCGCAGCCCCAAACTTTCAGAAATGACAACTTTGGTTTCTTGCCAAACCATAGTTCATAAGGCGTCGTCTCAACGGATTTTGATGGTGCCCTATTTAACGTGAATGCGGCCGTCTCTAAAGCATAACCCCAAAACGATAGCGATAAATCAGTAAGAGACATCATAGATCGCACCATATCTAGTAAAGTACAATTACGACGTTCGGATACACCATTACGCTGTGGTGTTCCGGGTGGCGTGAGTTGCGAAAGTATTCCGCATTGTTTCAAATGTACACCAAACTCATAACTCAAATATTCTCCTCCACGATCAGATCGTAGAAACTTTATTTTCTTGTTATGATGATTTTCAACTTCACTCTGAAATTCTTTGAACTTTTCAAATGTTTCAGACTTATGTTTCATTAAGTAGATATACCCATATCTGCTTAAGTCATCTGTGAAGGTGAGAAAATAACGATATCCGCCACGAGCCTCAATATTCACCGGACCGCATACATCTGTATGTATGATTTCCAACAAATCTGTTGCTCTCTCCATAGTACCGGAGAACGGTGTTTTAGTCATCTTGCCCATGAGGCATGGTTCGCAAGTACCAAGTGATTCATAATCAAGTGGCTCCAAAAAGTCCATCAGTATGGAGTTTCTTCATGCGCTTTACACCGATATGACCTAAACGGCAGTGCCACAAATAAGTTTCACCGTCATTATCAACTCTGCATCTTTTGGCTTCAACATTATGAATATGTGTGTTACTACTATCGAGATTCAATAAGAATAGACCACTCTTCAAGGGTGCATGACCATAAAAGATATTACTCATATAAATAGAACAACCATTATTCTCTGATTTAAATGAATAACCGTCTCGCATTAAACAAGATCCAGATATAATGTTCATGCTCAACGCTGGCACCAAATAACAATTATTTAGGTCTAATATTAATCCCGAAGGTAGATGTAGAGGTAGCGTGCCGACCGCAATCACATCGACTTTGGAACCATTTCCCACGCGCATCGTCACCTCGTCCTTTGCCAGTGTTCGCTTAATCTGTAGTCCCTGTTTCGAGTTGCAAATATTAGCAACAGAACCAGTATCAAATACCCAGGTGCTACTGTGAGCTCTAGTAAGGTACACATCAATAACATGTATATCACATATACCTTTGTTCACCTTGCCATCCTTCTTATCCGCCAAATACTTGGGGCAGTTCCGCTTCCAGTGACCAGTCTGCTTGCAGTAGAAACACTCAGTTTCAGGCTTAGGTCCAGACTTGGGTTTCTTCTCTTGAGCAGCAACTTGCTTGTTGTTCTTCTTGAAGTTCCCCTTCTTCTTCCCTTTGCCCTTTTTCTTGAAACTAGTGGTCTTGTTGACCATCAACACTTGATGCTCCTTTTTGATTTCTACCTCCGCAGCTTTCAGCATTGCGAAGACCTCGGGAATAGTCTTGTTCATCCCTTGCATATTATAGTTCATCACGAAGCTCTTGTAGCTTGGTGGCAGTGATTGGAGAATTCTATCAATGACGCAATCATCTGGAAGATTAACTCCCAATTGAATCAAGTGATTATTATACCCAGACATTTTGAGTATATGCTCACTGACAGAACTGTTCTCTTCCATCTTGCAGCTATAGAATTTATTGGAGACTTCATATCTCTCAATCCGGGCATTTGCTTGAAATATTAACTTCAACTCCTGGAACATCTCATATGCTCCATGACGTTCAAAACGTCGTTGAAGTCCCGATTCTAAGCCATAAAGCATGGCACACTAAACTATCGAGTAGTCATCAGCTTTGCTCTGCCAGACGTTCATAACATCTGGTGTTGCTCCAGCAGCAGGCCTGGCACCCAGCGGTGCTTCCAGGACGTAATTCTTTTGTGCAGCAATGAGGATAATCCTCAAGTTACGGACCCAGTCCGTGTAATTGCTACCATCATCTTTCAACTTTGCTTTCTCAAGGAACGCATTAAAATTCAATGGAACAACAGCACGAGCCATCTATCTACAATCAAACATAACCAAGAAAGATACTATCAGGTACTAAGTTCATGATAAATTTAAATTCAATTAATCAAATTACTTAAGAACTCCCACTTAGATAGACATCCCTCTAATCCTCTAAGTGATCACGTGATCCAAATCAACTAAACCATAACCGATCATCACGTGAAATGGAGTAGTTTTCAATGGTGAACATCGCTATGTTGATCATATCTAGTATATGATTCACGCTCGATATTTTGATCTCAGTGTTCCGAGGCCATATCTGCATATGCTAGGCTCGTCAAGTTTAACCTGAGTATTCTGCGTGTGCAAAACTGGCTTGCACCCGTTGTAGATGGACGTAGAGCTTATCACACCCGATCATCATGTGGTGTCTGGGCACGACGAACTTTGGCAACGGTGCATACTTAGGGAGAACACTTCTATCTTGATAATTTAGTGAGAGATCATCTTATAATGCTACCGTCAATCAAAGCAAGATAAGATGCATAAAAGATAAACATCACATGCAATCAATATAAGTGATATGATATGGCCATCATCATCTTGTGCCTGTGATCTCCATCTCCGAAGCACCGTCATGATCACCATCGTCACCGGCGCGACACCTTGATCTCCATCGTAGCATCGTTGTCGTCTCGCCAATCTTATGCTTCCATGACTATCGCTACCGCTTAGTGATAAAGTAAAGCATTACATCGCGATTGCATTGCATACAATAAAGCGACAACCATATGGCTCCTGCCAGTTGCCGATAACTCGGTTACAAAACATGATCATCTCATACAATAAAGTTTAGCATCATGTCTTGAACATATCACATCACAACATGGCCTGCAAAAACAAGTTAGACGTCCTCTACTTTGTTGTTGCAAGTTTTACGTGGCTGCTACGGGCTTAAGCAAGAACCAATCTCACCTACGCATCAAAACCACAACGATAGTTTGTAAAGTTGATGCCGTTTTAACCTTCGCAAGGACCGGGCGTAGCCACACTTGGTTCAACTAAAGTTGGAGCAACTGACACCCGCTAGCCACCTGTGTGCAAAGCACGGCGGTAGAACCAGTCTTGCGTAAGCGTACGCGTAATGTCGGTCCGGGCCGCTTCATCCAACAATACCGCCGAACCAAAGTATGACATGCTGGTAGGCAGTATGACTTATATCGCCCACAACTCACTTGTGTTCTACTCGTGCATATAACATATAACCAGAAAACCAGGCTCGGATGCCACTGTTGGGGATCCTAGTAATTTCAAAAAATTTCCTACGCACACGCAAGATCATGGTGATGCATAGCAACAAGAGGGGAGAGTGTTGTCTACGTACCCTCGTAGACCACAACGGAAGCGTTGACACAACATAGAGGAAGTAGTCATACGTCTTCCCGATCCGACCGATCCAAGCACCGTTACTCCGGCACCTCCGAGTTCTTAGCACACGTACAGCTCGATGACGCTCCCCGGGCTCCGATCCAGCAAAGCTTCGGGGATGAGTTACGTCAGCACAACGGCGTGGTGACGATGATGATGTTCTACCGACGCAGGGCTTTGCCTAAGCACTACAACGATATGATCGAGGTGGAATATGGTGGCAGGGGGCACCGCACACGGCTAAGGAACGATCACGTAGATCAACTTGTGTGTCCTAGGGTGCCCCCTGCCCCCGTATATAAAGGAGCAAGGGGGAGGCCGGCCGGCCCTATGGGGCGCGCCAAGGGGAGGGGGAGTCCTCCTCCTAGTGGGAGTAGGACTCCCCTTTCCTAGTCCAATTAGGAAACTTAAGGGGGAAGGAAAGAGCGGGAGAGGGAGAGGGAAAGGGCCCCCCTCCTAGTCCAATTCGGACTCCCCATGAGGGGGGCGCGCCACCTCTTGGGCTGCTGCCCTCTCTCTCCCCTCAGGCCCAATAAGGCCCATTACTTCCACGGGAGGTTCCGGTAACCCCTCTGGCACTCCGGTTTTATCCGAAATCACCCGGAACACTTCCGGTGTCCGAATATAGCCGTCCAATATATCAATCTTTATGTCTCGACCATTTCGAGACTCCTCGTCATGTTCTTGATCACATCCGGGACTCCAAACTAACTTCGGTACATCAAAATGCATAAACTCATAATAACTGTCATCGTAACATTAAGCGTGCGGACCCTACGGTTCGAGAACAATGCAGACATGACTGAGACAAATCTCCGGTCAATAACCAATAGCGGGACCTGGATGCCCATATTGGCTCCTACATATTCTACGAAGATCTTTATCGGTCAGACCGCATAACAACATACGTTGTTCCCTTTGTCATCGGTATGTTACTTGCCCGAGATTCGATCGTCGGTATACATCATCTCGCAACTAACTCATTAGTTGCAATGCTTGCAAGGCTTATGTGATGTGCATTACCGAGAGGGCCCAGAGATACCTCTCCGACAATCGGAGTGACAAATCCTATTCTCGAAATACGCCAACCCAACATCTACCTTTGGAGACACCTGTAGAGCTCCTTTATAATCACCCAGTTACGTTGTGACGTTTGGTAGCACACAAAGTGTTCCTCCGGCAAACGGGAGTTGCATAATCTCATAGTCATAGGAACATGTATAAGTCATGAAGAAAGCAATAGTAACATACTAAACGATCGGGTGCTAAGCTAATGGAATGGGTCATGTCAATCAGATCATTCACCTAATGATGTGATCCCGTTAATCAAATAACAACTCTTTGTTCATGGTTAGGAAACATAACCATCTTTGATTAACGAGCTAGTCTAGTAGAGGCATACTAGTGACACTAAGTTTGTCTATGTATTCACACATGTATTATGTTTCCGGTTAATACAATTCTAGCATGAATAATAAAAATTTATCATGATATAAGGAAATAAATAATAACTTTATTATTGCCTCTAGGGCATATTTCCTTCAAAGGTGTCGCAAGGCTATTGGGGAAGAACAAAGCTCGCGGCTTTCCTGGTATGCTTGGCTCAATAGATTGCATGCATTGGAGTTGGAAGAATTGTCCAAAAGCATGGCATGGGCAATTCCACGGCCAAAAAAAGGGTTCCACTATAATTCTTGAAGCAGTGGCCGATCAAGAGACTTGGATCTGGCATGCATTCTTTGGCATCAATGTTGTCAACCGGTCTCCACTAATGAATAAGATTGCAAATGGTGATTTGCCACCGGTGCAGTTTGTAGCAAATGGTCGTACATACAACTATGGCTATTATCTAGCGGATGGCATCTATCCAAAGTGGCAAACTTTTGTGAAGCCGTTGAAAAAGCCGGAAGGTAAGAAAAATCTTGATTTCCACAATGCTCAGGCGGCTGCTAGAAAAGATGTGGAGAGAGCTTTTGGGATTTTGCAAGCCCAATTTGCTATTGTGAGAGGACCGGCTAGATTTTGGGATCAAAAAATGCTTTGGTACATCATGCATGCTTGTGTGATCATGCACAACATGATCATCGAGAATGAGCGTGGCCAAGATATAGACTACTCTCAATATGAGCTCTTGGGACATCCCGTGCGAGTGCGACGGAGGGCTGAAAGGGTGACCCGTTTTGTTGCCTCCTATCATGCCATTCGACATCCCGCAGCGCATAATAATCTTCAGAAGGATCTCATTGAGGAGTGATGGGTATGGAATGGACGACAAAGAGCATCATGATTTGTGCGTTTGATATTGTATTGTTGAACTATTTGTTGTGTTTTATTGCACTATTTGTTGTATTGAACGATAAACTATTTGTTTGAGTTGTAATAACGAAATTGAACTATTTATTTTGATTTATTTTTGTATGTGTTTGATCTTTTAGCTTCTATTTTGGAATGCATATGTTGTTTGTGCGAGAGTCGCGTGCTGCATTTTTACGCACTGCTGGAGCTGCGCGCGCTGCATTTTAGCGCGTCTGCTGGAGTCAGCGCTGTACGCCGCACTAAATCAGACGATGGGCGTGCGGCAAAATATTTTTTAATGCGTGACGCGTTCGACGACTATGGGAGATTTTTTTTGAGACAACCTTGCAAAGCCTTTATTTAACCCGTCACAATGTTTACAGGGACGAAGATAAGATTTCCAGGCTGACCTAACCAAACACGGCGGCCAACTTGGAGTGTAAGTGCATGCTTTGCAAGATTGTGAGCTTTGAAATTTGAGCTCCTAAATTCATGAACTATATTACAAGAATGAAACTCTGAAGACCTGCCTATAATCTCTTTGATAACAGACCCATGAACCGCGGTCGTGCCCTTCTTCACGTCATCTACCACCGTCTTGCAGTCTGATGCAACATGGATGTCCTGGATATAAAGATCTGCCGCGAGGGATAAAGCTTCCCTAATCGCCATTGCATCAAGTGTTGCTGGGTCGGTGATGTGTTTGACAACCATGGCCGATGCTCCAAGGAAAACCCCATGCTGATCTCTACAAACTGAGCCAACTGCGCCATACCTGCTGCGTACGGAGATAGCTGCATCTGCATTTAGTTTTGCACACCCTTGAGTTGGAGGCAGCCAGGTTGACGGTCTTGGATCAGGAATTCTCATTGGCCGTTGAACTCGACAGCAAGCTTGCTTTAATTCTAGCAAGTAGTGCGTTATGAAGCTATTGGTGGAGAATGGAGATTGAAAAATTTCTTCATATACCGCTTTCCTCCGCGCTCCCCAAATTGCCCAGGTCATAACCACCAAGCGAGTGAACTCCTCTGTATCCAGTTTTTCATGTAACGTAAAGAGCCACGTCTTTGGATCCTGCTCCTGGATATGGATGGATTTTTCTACAAAATCCTCCGGTGCAAGAGCCCATATGCTTCTCGACATGGAGCAAGTCAGCAACGCATGTCTCCACGTATCTTTAGCCCCACAGAGTCTGCAAGTATCCTCATCGGCCATGTTCCTGTGATTAAGAACCTCTCCAGTCGGCATGGACTGCCTAGCGAGTCGCCATACAAACATCCGAAGCTTCGATGGGACCTGTATGTGCCAAATAGAGCTCCACTTCTCGCTTTCCCTTGTTGATGTGCCTTCTTCGTCATACAGCCAATGTTCCCTACTCAGTTTTGTTCTCATGATCATGTGATATGCCGACCGTACGGTGAAAACACCTCGCTTTTCCTCATGCCAGGCCCAGAAATCCGTCACGTTCCTTGTGCACAGAGGTATTTTCAAGATCTCTTCAGCATCGAAGGGTGTGAACACTATCCGTACTAACCCTTCCTTCCATTCAGAAGTATTTGGATCAATGAAATCGGAGACCTTTGATGGAGGGTTAGGAACAAGTGATGTGACCGGACGTTTGAAGTTTTCTCTAGGGATCCAGTTTTGTACCCACACATCAGTCTCCTCTCCGTTCCCAATCCTCCGTATAATCCCTTGGGCCAAGATATCCCTTCCATCTAAAATTGCACGCCAAATCTGTGAAGGTCGTGTTCCCAGTTCGGCTTCCAGAAGGGTACACTGTGGATAATACACAGCTTTCAACACTCTGGCACTCAAGGAATTCTCATCTGTCATTAGTCGCCAAGATTGTCTTGCCAAGAGTGCTAAGTTGAAGATCTCCAAGTCACGAAAACCTAGACCACCCAAGTGTTTTGGCTTCGTCATCGTATCCCATGCCACCCAGCTGGGTTTCCTTTTTCCATTCTTGCTTCCCCACCAAAACTGTCGTATGATCGATGTAATATTCTCGCACAATCCCCGTGGCAAACGGAAACATGACATAGAGAACACGGGAATAGCTTGCGCAATAGATTTAATCAGCACTTCTTTACCAGCCGCCGACAGCAACTTCTCCATCCACCCTTTGATCTTTTCCCATACCTGATCTCTCAGATATTTGAAAGTGCCATTTTTTGAGTGTCCTACATCAGTAGGCATTCCCAAGTAACGTTCACTCAATGATTCATTGTGTACATGAAATGAGTTTTTGATATCTTCCTTTAGATTTGTGGGACAACACTTGCTAAAGAAGATTGAAGATTTATCATGATTTATTCTCTGTCCTGAGGCGTTACAATATGTATCTAGCATGTTTGACATTGCAACTGATCCCTCCGCTGTAGCCTTGAATAGCAGTAGGCTGTCATTTGCAAATAAAAGATGGTTTATGGTGGGTGCCGTGGGGGCCACCTTAATACCTGCAATTGATGACTCGGAATTGGATTTCAGGAGGCACGAAAGGCCCTCTGCTGCAATAAGGAATAAGTAAGGGGATATTGGGTCTCCCTGCCGAATACCTCTCGTCGGCTTAAAAGATTCTAGTTTCCCTCCATTGAAAAAACTAAGAAGGATACCGAAGAAACAAGACTCATAACTGTATTGATCCATTGCTGTGAGAATCCCAGCTTAGCCATAATACCCTTCAGATATGCCCACTCCAGCCTATCATATGCTTTCATCATATCTAACTTCAATGCACAGAAGCTGTTTGACTTTGATTTTGACTTTTTCATAAAATGCAAACACTCATAAGCACATATGATGTTGTCTGTTATAAGCCTACCAGGCACAAAGGCTGATTGCTCGTCAGATATAATGTTAGGCAGCACTAACTTCAGTCTGTTGGCCACAACCTTTGAAGCAATTTTATATAGCACATCGCAAAGGCTTATAGGGCGAAACTGTGATAACAAACAGGGGTTGATTACCTTCAGTATTAGAACCAGGATTGTATCATTTATTCCTTCCGGGCTTTCCTCCCCCCGTACTATACGCAGCACAATCCTCGTAACATCCTCACCATAGATATCCCAATTGCGTTGATAAAAGTGTGCAGGGAAACCATCAGGTCCCGGTGCCTTTGCAGGGAACATCTAGAACAACGTTGTTTTGACCTCCTCAGATGTGTATTCAGCATTCAGACTTGCGTTCATTTCATCTGTCACCCTTCTAAGAACATGATTCAACACGGCCTCCATATCATGTACCCCCTCTGAGGTATATAAGTGTTGATAGAAACTATTGGCCATGGCTTTAAGTTCATCTGGGTCAACAACAATTGTCCCCAAAGAATTTTGCAATGCTTTTATCATGTTCCTTTTGCACCGTAGGCTTGCTCTTAGATGAAAGAACTTTGTATTCTTGTCTCCGACTGCTAACCACTGAACCCTTGCCTTCTGGCGCCACATTACTTCCTCTTGATGATACATCTCTATTAGTCGTTCATTGATTTTTAACTCTATATGGGAAGGTCCCAACCGCAGCGGGTCCGTCCGTAGTTCCTCCAGTTTTTTCTTGAGCATTTTAATCCCTTTCCGGACGCTACCAAAAGTGTCACTGCTCCAATGTGACAGCCTGCCCGCAAGATTACCCAGCTTTTGGCGCAACTCATCAACAATGGTACAAGGCGGTCCCGAGTCCCAACCGTCCCTGACCACACCCTGAAGGCCTTCATGTGACTCCCACATCAACTCGTACTTAAAGTCACGTGCCTTCGGTCTTTCTTTTGTTCCGCCCCAATTAACCATAATCGCTGAATGATCAAATGTCGCCGCTTCTTCGTGCGTTACCACTGCCATAGGGAACCTTTCCATCCAATCTGTATTCACCAGGGCACGATCAAGTCTACATCGAGTAAAGGAGCCGCTCGTTACTTTCTTCTCGAAAGTCCAGAACCGGCCTCGATAGCCCAAGTCTAGCAACATGCAAACATCAATTGTGTCTTGAAAAGCCTGTATCTGTGCATTGCTGCGTTGTCCAACTCCTTCGTGCTCATCTGGACGTAATACTTCGTTGAAATCTCCCATGCACAGCCATGGCAAGTTGCTCAAAGTGCTAATGTTTTTCAGGGTCGTGCACGTTTGGTGGCGCAAATGGGTTTGAGCTTCACCGTACACATAAGTTAACCTCCACTTATCCTCCCCTTGTTCTTCTACTGACACATCGAGATGATACCCAGAGTAACCGAGAATTTCAATCTTTATTTCATTATTCCAAAAAAGGCCAATCCCTCCACTCCTACCTTGACTATCAATTGCAAAAGAATTATCATATCCAATCGTACTTGCTAAAGATTCTACCCTAGATCCTTCAATCTGTGTTTCTACAATACAAAGCAGGGTAGGGGCAAACTTAATCGCGAACTCGCGAAGCTCTCGGACTGCCGCAGGTTTGCCCGCTCTGCGGCAGTTCCAGCACATGGCACTCATTGGGCATGGCGGCGCTCCTCGAAAGAGCCCGCCAAATTTTTAACTGCTGAAATTGATTCCTCCTTCCCCTCTTCAACTGTCTTAGGTCTTTTCAGATCTCTCCTCGGTGGTGGACTGACAACAGAGCTTCCAACGGGCACCATTGCTAGGTTAATCCCATCTTTTGTAGTCCTTGACTGACCTGCGGTGTCATTCTGGGTACCTTCTAGCAGCCCAGCCGCAAGCCTTTTCCTGGTCAACTCTTCCATGTCAATATCATCTGTAGTCGGCGCTGTGACCATCCCTGTTTTTCCCATAGCATTAGCACCAGAGTAGCTAGTGTTGCCCTCCTCATCTCTGTTGCTGTTTCTACCACCCGAGCGACCTCCTCTTCGTCCTCCACGATTGCCTCGACCTCCCCCAGGGCCTCTGCCAGTCCACATAGCCCAACTCGCGCACAGATCCTTAAAAACTAAGGCAGACGGGGGATGGATCCCGTTCCCGTGTTCCTTATATAGATGCCCGAGCATACCACACACGGCACACCAGTCAGGTAGCTTCTCGTACTTGATCCTGTAGATATGCCTCTTCCCGTCTCTGACCATGGATACTGCATTCTTCAAAGGCTTAGAGACATTGATCCGAACCCACACCCGATAGAAGTTGCCAATGAAGTCGTGTGATGAGGGCTCCATAAACAGAACTTCCCCCACCTTCGCTGCCAGAGGCGTAATCATATGAGCATACAAGTCGGGCACATCGTGGATTTGAATCCATATGTCGATCGTCTCCAGCTTGACCGTCGACGGCTTCGAGATCCCATCATAACGATCCATCACAACCGCATCTCCTCTAAAATTCCATGGCCCATCATTGATCACCCTCTCCCAATCTCCCAAGCATGAGAACTGGATGGTGTACAGGTTCTCTTCAAGGGGTTTGAACTTCACTGCCTGCGTAGCATCCCATGCCGCTCGCATGTTCCTGTAGAACCAGGTCTGGCTATACGTCTTGGTGGTATTGACCTAGGAAAGCATGATCCATCTAGGCTCGTCTGGGGGGCCTCCTTCTCATCAAATATCACATCATCAAGGTCATCCTCCTTCAATCCCAGCTCTCTCATCATTGCCTCAACATCATCTACTGCCGCTGCGTCCGCCGCCGCATCCGAAGACATCGAAACCCTAACCTGATGGGTAGCAGATCGGGTTGTTTCTTGGGGGAAACCCTAGCTCCACCGCCCCCTAGCCAAGCAGAAGCAAGGCAGCGGCACACGACCGCTCCCAGCGTCAAAAACGATCGCCGGAGATAGAGGAACGTAGCAGGGGAGGATAAAGTCTCGACGGCGGCTCGGTCGCCTCCGGGAGAAAACCAAAACCCTAACTAGAGGGAAAACTGCCCTACGACTATGGGAGATGCTCATAAAGTGGCATGTAGTACTTGGCCTCGCAAATACCCCTTTAGGAAAAAAAACATGGACTAGCAAATGTATCTCGTAGGGAGGGGCTTGGGGAGCTCCTAATTGGCGATTCAGGCGCCAACTCGCTAAGCTGGCGCTCACACAGACGTCTCGCGTGGCCGGCCTAGCAAGCGAGCTGGTCGATCGCTCCTTTTTTTGCGAGAATGGTCGACTCCTTCCTTCCTTCGCTGGTCGTTCGCTCGGTCATCTCCTTCGCTTGAGAAAATGAATGTCGTACGATTGTTTCACTCTACAGCATTCAAAACAGTAACCGGTTGACTTTGAAAAATAAATATGGTTCTAAAAAATTGTGATTTTAAAAATAGTTCATGATTTTTTGACAAAAACCCACGATTTTTAATTCACAGATTGAAAAACATACATGGATTTGAAAAAGTTGATTGATTTCACGAATTTGAAAAAATGTATCCACGGGTTTGAAAAAGCTTCATTGATTTGGGAAAAAGATCATCAAAATTTGAAAAAAGTTCACAAATATGCAAAATAATTCATTGACATCGAGAAAAAGCTCACAATTTTTTTAAAATCAATCAATTCATAAAAAGTTCTTCTATTCTGAAAAAAATCACATATTTGAAAACAAAGTTTGTGAATTGAAGAAAAGGTCACGAGTTGTTACAAATAAAAATAAGAGAAAAAGAAACGGGCGCCGAATAGGAATTTCTTGGGACTTGTTTCATAAATGTTGAGAGGTCCTATTTGGTGCACTCGGCTCTAACTTTTTTTGAGGGGTAAACCAAACTTTATTGATCACAGGCCACAGTTTGTGAAATACAATTTGCATGGGGATGAACAAGCCAAAGATGGCGCCCCTATTGCAAAGAAAGTGATGATCTAGCTATTCTATGGGCATCATCGTTCGACGCCCGGCCCTCGAAAGTAAAAATACAATTGAAAACAAAGGCTCGTTGGTTAATCTCAGAGATAATCGCACCATACTTTCCTCTTTAGCTGTTGTTTATGTCGTTGATCACTTGCCTTGAATCTGAAGTTATGATGAACTGATAAACGTGCAAGTCTTCAGCCAGCGCAAGCGCTTCCCTGCAAGCGATTGCTTCCAGTGTCGCCACATCACATATCCATAGGATTACCAATGCTGAGCTGCCCAAGTAATTGCCGCTGTCATCCCTGCAGATTGTTGTCGCCGTTCCTCCCCTATTGTGCCGTGCAACGCCGACATCAACATGGATTTTGGCAAAACCTGCTGGTGGTGCCTTAGGTCGAGCAGTAGCTGTAGCATTTGTATGTGTTGTTCCTGCCGTGTTGCCATTTGGTTTACTAATTCCAATAGTCTCCAGCTCCCCTATGAATTTCTCAATAAAACCGTGAGTGGCATATGGGCTTTGGAAAATTCCTTCATGAATTGCTTGCCGTCGAGCCCACCATATAGCCTCGAGAGTCACTGATAGCTTTACAAAGGCAGAATGTGAGAGCACTTCCATCATCATGAAGAGCCAGTGTTTGGCATTCAGTTCTGTTGAAGTACTGAGCTGTTTAGATAGTTCATTATCAGCTAGGGCCCAAACACATCTTGTTGAAGTGCATTCCAACACCGAGTGCCTCCAGGAATCCGAAGCTCCACACAAACCACATGAGCTTGTCGTTGACATATTTCTATGTGATCCGACGTCCTCAGTTGGCAGAGATTGCCTCGTGAGTCTCCACAAAAACATCCGTACTTTGCCTGGTACCTTTGTCTTCCATAGCGATTTCCACACACTACCTGTGACACGCCGAGACCGTTGCGCCAGGTGTCTTACAGTTATTCGCTGTTGTTGCCTTGTAATTTTTTGCGTGTCATGCATTTCATATCATGTCATCATGTGCATCGCATTTGCATATGTGTTCGTCTCATGCATCCGAGCTTTTTCCCCGTTGTCCGTTTCTCAATCCGGCACTCCTGTGTCCTCCAACGCCCTTTTTTGCCTCTTTTCGTATGCGGGTGTTAAACATTCTCGGGATGGACCGAGATTGCCAAGTGGCCTTGGTTTACCACCGGTAGACCGCCTGTCAAGTTTCGTGCCATTTGGAGTCTGTTTGATACTCCAACGTTTAACCGGGGAACCGTAAAGGCATCGTGGGTGTTACAAGTTGGTTATCAGAGCCTTCCCCGACTTAGGAGCCCCCTACTTGATCTAATCACTGACGTTGTTGAGTCTAGAAGAAATTTTTTTGAGTCTTAGGATTATATATATCGGAGAGTAGGATTCTTTTTACTCCTCAGTCCCTTCGTCGCTCTAGTGAGGCCTCCTGACGTAGAAGTTTTGACTCTTCTCTCATCAAATTTCACTAAAAAAATTTAGTATCACGCGGGTATCTTGAAATCGTTTCGATGGTTTTGTGACGAGAACATTGTTTTTGGTGCCTCCTAACATTTAGGGGTTGTGGCAGTGTCCCGGGGAGTTGAGCTCCGAGGTGTTGTTGTCACAATTTTATCGTTGCAGTTCTGGAATACCTGAGTTCGCCGACATCAGAAATCTCTTTTATGCAGTTGTTGGTGAGATAACCTCGACGCCACCCAGTACTGGGGCGGGAGTTCGGGAGTATTGCCATAACTTGTATAACGGATGCTTTTCGAAGGTTGAGGTAAATGATTTCCGAAGGTTTCTTGGTTATGTGTTGAAGGATGGATACAGCTGGATGTAGGATTTGCTAGTTTTGGGTGAGATATTATGCTTCCCCTGTATCCCAACACCCGATTGCATAACTATAAAGTTTCGGGAGTTTATAAGTGGGAATTCAAGTATATCATAGGATATCCTTCCAACAGACACATGATACGACATGGGGTCTATCTTATGTTTGTTTCCGGCTTATTTTCTAAGCCAATCCTTTTATTTGTTTTGAGTTGTGGTATTCGAGTTGCTTTGAACTCAAATGTGGATTCCATACCTTTCCTAAATGGTGTTCTCATATTTCTATGTGAATACTAACCCCTCATGATAATCAAGATTGTCATGTCAATCTTTTTTCAACCGACGTGCCCCTCTTCAAGTGGATCTGATCTTTTTCAACATCCCCAAGATCAACTCTAAGTCTTCTCAACGGTATTTGTTTCATCCGTCCCAAGTTGTCTTTGTTTTCCCCACCCTCCCACCCTTTTGCTTCAAGGACTCGAACTTCTTAATCAAGTATCTATTTTATTCATGTGAACTCTCTTCATTCTTTCCAATCAATGTTCTTACCCGGTGGTTCTCTTGAAGATGCTCTACTAGTTCATCATTCTTCATTTTTTTCTTCTCCGGTGGATTCAATTCAAGCCTTTGTATTGAGAATAGTCCTTTCATTTTCCCAATGCTTTTCTTATGCCGGTGCACCTCTTAATCATTCCTCGCTTGCTATTCAATTGTTCCGGAGTGCTGAATATATCTCAGAAGATTCACATTTCCATTCTTGATCCGTTCAAGCTATTTTGAGGTTGTTATCTCATTCAAACCATTTAATTCAACCGGTGCATTATATCTTCCTAAGCAATTACTTTCAACAATGTTTCATTTGAGTGGGCCCTAACCCGCAGGTCTTTTCCCAGGATCTTACCTGACTCTTCTAATTTTCCCGGAGTTATTCTCAAATTCATTTCAAAGTTTGACATAAGAATGAGTTATCATCAGTCAAATGTCTTTCACCAAGATCTTTCAAATTATTTTCATCGTTGGTTTAACCTTTCTATTTTTCATTCCGGAGTGCCTCAAAAATTCATGGTGGTGTTTCTCATCGTCATTCTCTACATTTGAAGACCGAAGAAGAGTTTCTCCTCCAAATCTTACCCATTCTTCCAAAGACGCGAAGTTCAAGCTTGATGCCATCCTCTCATAATTGTTTTCGATTGTGAGAATTCTTTTCACCCATCCGGATCAATTCAAGAGTCTTTCAGTTTGATTCTCCGGAGCCCTTCATCTCAGAATTTTTTCATTCTCAACATTCATCTCTCTTTTCCCAATCTTAAGGGTGCATCATTCAAGTATTCTCTAATTAGCTCGTGATCTCTTCGTTCTCATGTATCTAAATTCCCTCAAGCATCGTCATTCGTTCTCTAATTCCTTCCGGTGATTCGTTCTCTTTTCTTCGTTCTTTTTCAGTTCTTACGGTGGTTCTTCCAAGATTCTTCTTCCTTCGTTTATCATATCAATGCATTCGTACTTTCCAAATTCTACCGGTGGATCGTTGAAGACCTTCTCAAGTTGCGCTATATCTATCTTCATCTTTTTTTTCAACAAGAATAAGTAGTATGCCAAATCCGTTGCTTGTCATCAATTTAAATTGGTGAAGGATACGCATAATATAATCCTTATTCTTGCTTCATCCAAATGATGGATTCATTCTTTCAGAGTTTATTCACAATGAAGTAATTCTCGGTTTCAATTGGTTCATCTTTTCTTTTCCCGGAGTTACAAGCTCTCATCAGATCCATCTAATCATCGCAAGGCTTCACCTTGTGTTTTCAACTTCATTTTCTTTTTATCATCCTTTTGTTATCGGAGTTCTTCATGGAGACTCTACATGTTGGTTCATAAAGGATTTAATTCCTTCTCGAAGCGTTCATCAAGATTCTTTTCAGAGCAGCTCAAGTTTTCTTCATCTTGTATTCCGAAGCACAATTCTTTCCCTCTTATCTTTTGAGGTGGTGTTATGTCATTTTTGACAATTTGAGTTCGTGTTTCATGATTCAAATTTTGTCAAGAATGAGATATTGTAAATCTATCAATCTCTTCATTGGAGTTATCTTGGGTTATATTTCACCTAAAACTTTCCTAAGGATTATTGCTAATTATGGTGCTTATAAATGATCCAAGTTCTTCAATTATCCTCCGAGTGAAATAAGTTTCTCGTCTGCTTGTTCATATCAATCCAATCCATTGTTCTTTTCGGTGAGCGGCAGGTTGTCACCTCATAATTTTTGAGGTGTCTTACATAAGCCCACATCAAGCTTCCTTTTGTTGTTGATTTCCCAACAACTCCGTTCAACCCTTCATAAGAGTGCTCTCTCAAGTTCAGTTGTGAGAGATGTTGGTTCTCTCATCCCCGTTCTTTTCATTGCATTCTTTCATTTCTTCCGGAGGCATTGTGATGATGCTCTCTTCACTCATCATCTCGTACTGTGAAGATCATGTTCTTTCCTTTGCTTATCCATTCAACCGGAGTGTCGTGTTTTCATTCGAGCTCTCTCATCTTATCAAGTTTTACCTCCCTTCTCAACCGGAGTGCAGTCTGAAATCTTTCTTACCCCTTGTGCCATTATTTCATTAGTTTCGGAGGCAGTGTGTTGATGATCTCATCAAGTATCCTCTCATCTTGTCTAGTTCATATTCAATTCATTCCATTTACAGTCGGAATGCTGTCCAAATTTATATCATTCTTATTCCTTCTCTATCTTGTTTAACCAGAGTGTTGTGTCTATCATTCCTCTTCTAACCGGACTCTCATCCAAGTGTTTTCATTTTGCCAAGCTCATATTATTTACCTTCCATTTCCAACCGGAGTGTTGTCGTAATTGATCCTTATCGTTTCTTGTACATCTCGTTCTACCGGAGTGCTTGCATGTACTTCTTGCCCATTGCAACCCTTTTCTCATGTCTTTCAACCTACAAGGTTCTAGTAATGTTCCTTGTTCCTCTTTTCTAATGGAGTGTTTTCAACTTTGTTCATCTTCATTGCATTCTTTCTTTCAATTTGTTCAACATCTCAAGGCTCTTTGGTTTCACTCGTTTTTCAAAAAAGCAACTTTGTTTTACCTCTTCTCTTCCTCTTCCTTTTCCCTCCGGTGCCATCCTAGATCTCGGGACGAGATCCTCTCGTAGTGGTGGAGTGTTGTGACGCCCCGAGATCGTTGCGCCAGGTGTCTTACAGTTATTCGCTGTTATTGCCTTGTCATTTGTTTGCGTGTCATGCATTTCATATCATGTCATCATGTGCATCACATTTGCATACGTGTTCGTCTCATGCATCTGAACTTTTTCCCCGTTGTCTGTTTCTCAATCCGGCACTCCTATGTCCTCCGGCGCCCTCTTTTGCCTCTTTTCGTGTGCGGGTGTTAAACATTCTCGGGATGGACCGAGATTTGCCAAGCGGCCTTGGTTTACCACCGGTAGACCGCCTGTCATGTTTCGTGCCATTTGGAGTCCGTTTGATACTCCAACGGTTAACCGGGAAACCGTAAAGGCATCGTGGGTGTTACACTACCATCATGGTCCGTACTCGGCTCTAACTAGTCACTTAGCGCCTGCAGCTGCCCTCGTGGGCCACCGCCCTATCGTTTTATGAAAAAAGTTGTTATCAGTTTTTAAATGAACTATAATATTCATGCATTTACTAAAACTTTTCATGACCGAATTTATTTTAAATAACATATTTAAAAAATATTCACAAATTATAAAAAGAGTGCTCCGATTCGGAAAAAAATATTTGGTAATTAAAAAAATCACATGTTTAAATTAACTCATGATTTTGAAAGGGTTCACCATTTTTTTAAAGTACGCAAATTTCACGAGTTCAAAAACAGTTTGCCAATTGTAGCAAATTGCAAAATTAAAAAAATCAACAATTTGGAAAAGTATGCACCTTTGAAATAAGGTAAATGAATTTGACAAAAGTTCACATATTTTTTAAAAACATCACAGATTTTTAAACTGTTCGCAAATTTGAATAAATGTCATGGATTTTCAACAAAAGTTTGAGGGTTTTAAAACAACGAACTTGATAAAGTTCACGGACTTGAATAAAAGTTCACGGATTTGAAAATATATGCATGATTTTTCAAAACGGTTCACAAATTTACAAAAAATGTTCATATATCCGAAAAGGTTCATGAATTGGAAAAAGAGTATGAATCGAAAAAAGTACAAGAATTTGAGGAAAGTCTGTGAATGTGGACAAAGTTTGCAAATTTTTGAAAGTTCATGAATTTGATAACAGTTTGTGAATTAACAAAAGAAAAGAAAAAGGGAAGAAAAAATAAAAAAAAAAGTAAAACCAGCCAAAAAATAACCACAGGGGAAGTGCTGCAGATTTTGTACTGTTACTTTTGACGCGCAAGGAGAAAAAAAATAAGTAAGCGGGAACTAGTACATTGTCCCGGTTGGTTACAGCGGCTGGAATAGAAGCTTTGCGCTTGACGCACGGTCCATGCAAGTCATGGCGGTGCTGTTGGGGCTTTGACTAGCTCATAAACTGGGAATGTGTAAACCTTTACCAAGCTCTTTCTTTTTTATTCATTGGTATAAAGTTGGGTCATCTATTTTGAAGCGAAGGAAATAGATCACACCGAATACGCGAAAATACACAAATGCATGAAAAGTACGGGCATAGGGCTAGTGCCATTAAAAATTCCAAAATTATTTGTTACTGGATCACTTTATATTTTCCTACTGTATCAATATGTCGTGATAAATGGAACTGGGAGATGAATTGACCCAATTCCAACGTACAGAGAACAACACTGTTATCCTATGGTTGGCGCACCCACTTGCCATCCTTGCGCCCATGTTCGCTGTAATCCTTACTACTTTTTATCTATTAATACAATGATATGCAAGTCTTTTGCATATTCGCGAAAAAAAACAATGTTATCCTATGTACACAAGACAAACAATACTATCTACAGATCAACAAATTGCAGGCGATGGCTTCAGTGTAAAACTGTAAATCATAACTGGGTGTATAACTAAGCCTTGAGTGTTGGTGTTCCAATCGTCGCCGTACACCTATTTTTTGAAGGTTGAAAAAAAGGGCTGAGTTCAGGACTGAGTGGGTGTGCGCCAAGTTGCCGAAACAATAGAAAACAAACACTTAAGGCGCCTATATTGCGCTCAAGGCGTAGGTTCTTACTATTATTGCAAACTGACGCACACCCCTCTATTCTCCTAGGTTGGGCCCATATTTTTTCCACTTCACCCATCCGTCAACAATAAACAACGCGTACAAGATTAGTGAGCCGCTGATGCATTCAGTTTTGGAAGCTTCCAAAAGCTTCGCAACTTGGTTTTCGGAAATTTTTGGTTTCCTCTTTTCCTTTACATTTCCGGTTTTTCCATTTTGGCGCTGTCTGATTTTTTGGCTTTATTTTTTTCCTTTTTATTTTTATTTTCTTTTCTTTCATGAAAGTTTTTCAAATTCAAAAATGCTTTCGAAATCATGATTTAATTTCTTTGTCGACTTTTCCCTATTTTGCAAATTTTTTTTTCAAATTCCATGAAATTTTTAAAATTCATGATCTTATTTCCAATTCACAAATTATTTCTTTGAATTTGGTGAACCTTATCAAATTCATGAACTTTTTCAAATTCATGTATTATTTTAGAATTAGCAAACTTTTTCCAATCTATGAGGTTTTTCAAATTCATTAACCTTTTTCAAATCCGCAAACATTTTCTATATCCGTGAACTGCAAACTTTTAAAACTCTGATTTTTGTTTTCAAATTGTGAATGTTTCATAATTCACGAACCAATTCAAATTTGGGGTTCATATAAATTCGTGGATTTTTTTTAAAAACATGAACTTTTTCGTATCCGTGAACTTTTTCTTAAAACTCGCGAACTATTTTCTGGTCCGTGAAACTCGCAAACCTTTTTCAACCTTTCAAACTATGGATCGAACTAAGATAAGTAAAGGCAAAATATAGTGGAGGTGATACGATACCGGGGCACCTCCCCCAAGCTTGGCGGAAACCAAGGGGAGTGCCCATACCCGATACTCAATTTACTTTTGGTGATGAAGAAGAAGGTGGTGGTGATGAAGTGGGGGCTTTGTCATTCTTCCTCAGCTTACGCTTGAGGATGGAATTTTCCTCCTTCAATTCACCGATCTCCTGCTCAAGCTCCAATACCTTCTTGCATAAATCTTGCTTATTTTCCTGCAAAAGGCGGAAGGGTATAAACTGAACCTTAGGCCTCTTTGCTTTGTTGGGGAGGCTTGACTTCTTGAATTCCACATGCATGTCTCTTGATTGAGGCAATGGGGCTCCGTCCTCGTCTGAGCTCGTCTCCTCCTCCCTAGGATAATAGTCTTCCTCTTCCTCCGAAGTCCAGCCATAGTGCACCCCATCCCCATAAGAGTTGGGGTTTGCAATAAAATCAACAACATAGCTCTCACACTCAGAGTCTTGGGTTGACATATTTTCAGATCTATCGGGAAAACGGCAAGAAAATAAAACAAGGGATTTCTCCGCGATATGGTGATCAATAGGTTCGGGGGGTATATAATTTTTTTATCTTGGGAAACAAGCAAACGAAAGAAAAATGGAGTCTGGAAGGTACCCCAGGTGGGCACAACCCACCTGGGCGCGCCGGCGCGCCCTGGTGTCTTGCCCACCAGGGTCGCCTTCCCGGTAGTTTCTTATTTTCCTAATTTTTTTATATTCCAAAACTGACAAAAAATATTTTTGCAGATTTTTCGGAGACCATTTACTTACCGTATCACGTACCTTCTCTTTTTCACGATTCTGAAGTGTTTCGGATGGTCTCTTTTATGTGTTCTATCGGTGTCATAGTTCGGATAATATTACCTTCGACATTAATGGGCGTACTCGAGATATAATATTTTATTCGTTACCCATTAACAACCTTCGGGTTAGTACCTTCGGCATTATTTATTTTGATAGCTCCAGACCGATAAACCTCCTCGATAACATAGGGTCCTTCCCATTTGGAGATGAGTTTTCCTGCAAAGAATCTGAAACGAGAATTGTACAAATGAACATATTCTCCAACTTTGAATTCACGCTTTTGGATCCTTTTGCCATCTTTTAAATTTTTATTTAAATAACTTGGCATTTTCATAAGCTTGGGGTTCTCCATTCATCTAATGAGCTAATATCAAATAACCTCTTTTCACCGGCAAGTTTGAAATCATAATTGAGTTCTTTAACTGCCCAATAAGCTTTATGTTCTAACTCAAGAGGCAAGTGACAAGCTTTTCCATAAACCCTTTTATATGGAGACATACCCATAGGATTTTTATATGTTGTTCTATAAGCCCAAAGTGCATCATCTAATTTCTTAGACCAATTCTTCCTGGACCTATTGACAATCTTTTGCAAAATTAATTTTATTTCTCTATTGCCAAGTTCAACTTGACCACTAGACTGAGGATGATAGGGTGACGCAATTCTATGGTTAACATCATACTTGGCAAGCATTTTACGGAACTCACCATGAATAAATTGTGAACCACCGCCAGTCATTAAATATCTAGTGACTCCAAACCTTGGGAAAATAACTTTCTTAAGCATTTTAATAGAGGTGTTGTGATCAGCACTACTAGTTGGAATAGCTTCTACCCACTTAGTAACATAATCAACAACAACCAAAATATGTTTATACCCATTAGAGGAAGGAAAAGGTTCCATGTAATCAAATCCCCAAACATCAAATGGTTAAACGGTAAGTGAATAATTCATAGGCATTTCTTGACGTTTACCGATATTACCTATTCTTTGACATTCATCACAAGATAAGATGAACTTACGGGCATCCTTGAAGAGAGTAGGCCAATAGAACCCAGATTGCAATACCTTGTGAGCAGTTCTGTCTACCGCATATGATGCCCTCCATAAGCTTTAGAGTGACATTTCCGTAGGATTTTTCCCTATTCATGCTCAGGTACACAACATCTAATAGTACCATCTACTCCTTCTTTATAAAGATGTGGGTCATCCCAAAAGTAATGTCTTAAATCATAGAAGATTATTTTTCTTTTGTTGGTATGTAAAGCTAGGTGGTAAATATTTAGCAACGATATAATTAGCATAGTCAGCATACTAAGGAGTATTATGAGAAACATTTATTGCAGCCAACTTCTCATCTGGAAAACTATCATCATAGGTAGTGGGTCATCAAGCACATTTTCAAGCCTAGACAAGTTATCAGCTACGGGGTTCTCTGCTCCTTTTCTATCAGTGACATGCAAATCAAATTCTTGTAGCAAGAGAACCCATCGAATAAGTCTAGGTTTAGCATCTTTCTTTTCCATAAGATATTTAATAGCAGCATGGTCGGTGTGAACAATTACTTTTGAATCAATAATGTAAGATCTGAATTTATCACAAGCAAACACCACTGCTAGAAATTCTTTTTAGTAGTAGCATAATTTGTTTGTGCATTGTCTAGATTTTTACTAGCATAATGAATAACATTTAGTTTCTTATCAACTCTTTGTCCTAAAACAGCACCAATAACATAATCACTAGCATCGCATATAATTTCAAAAGGCAAGTTCTAGTCAGGTGGTTGAACAATAGGTGCAGAAATTAAGGCTTTCTTGAGTGTTTTGAAGGCTTCTAAACAATCATCATCAAAAACAAAAGGAACATCCATTTGCAAAAGATTTGTAAGAGGCCTAGAAAGAAAAGTCTTTGATAAATCTCCTATAGAATCCAGCATGACCTAAGAAACTACGAATACCTTTGATATCTTTAGGACATGGCATTCTCTCAATGGCATCAACCTTAGCTTTGTCCACTTCAATACCTCTTTCAGAAATTTTATGGCCCAAAAAATACCCTCATTAACCATAAAGTGGCACTTCTCCCAATTCAAGACAAGATTTGTTTGCTCGCGTCTCTGCAAAACTCAATCAAGATTGCTTAAACAATCATCAAAAGACTTCCCATAAACATAAAAGTCATCCATGAAAACCTCAACAATCTTTTCACAGAAGTCAGAGAATATAGCGGTCATACATCTTTGAAAGGTAGCAGGTGCATTACATAAACCAAAATGCATACGTCTATAGGCATAAGTTCCAAAAGGGACAAGTGAAAGTGGTCTTTTCTTGATCAGGTTGAGAAACAAGTATTTGTGAAAAATCAGAGTATCCATCAAGGAAGCAAAACATGTGTGTGCTTAGATAAACTTTCTAGCATTTGATCAATAAAAGGCAGAGGGTAATGATCTTTTCTAGTTGCTTTGTTTAATTTTCTAAAATCAATTACCATTCTATAACCTGTAACATTTTTTTGTAGAATAAGTTCATTATTATCATTAGGAACAACAGTAATACCTCCTTTCTAGGGACACAATGAACATGACTTACCCATCTACTATCAGCTATAGGATAGATTATACCTGCTTCCAAAAGTTTTAATATTTCCGTTCTTACCACTTCTTTCATCTTTGGATTTAACCGACGTTGGTGATCAACAACGGGTTTAGGATCAGGTTCCATATTAATCTTGTGCTGACATAGAGTGGTACTAATGGCCTTTAAACCATCAAGAGTATATCCAATAGAAGCTCGGTGCTTCCTTAGAACTTTCAATAATCTTTCTTCTTCATGTTCTGAAAGGTTAGCACTAATAATAACATGATATATCTTCTTCTCATCAATATAAGCATATTTCAAAGTGTCTGGCAATTGTTATAATTCAAATACAGGATCACCTTTAGGTGGAGGAGGACCTCCTAGAGTTTCAATAGGAAAATTGTGTTTAAGAAGAGGACGTTGTTCAAAGAAAATCTTATCTATTTCATTTCTTTCATGCATATGTAAATCATTTTCATGGTCTAGCAAATATTGTTCTAGTAGATCAGTAGGGGGTACAACAACAGAAGCAAGACCAACTATTTCATCCTTACTAGGCAATTCTTTTTCATGAAGCTTTCTACTAAACTTGAAAAATTTAAACTCATGAGATTCATCACCAAAGCTACCACCGACAGTTTGTTTCTCACAATCTATTTTAGCATTAACGGTGTTCAAGAAAGGTCTACCAAAGATAATGGGACAAAAATCATCTTGTGGGGAACCAAGAACAAGAAAATCAGTAGGGTATTTTATTTTCCGACACAAGACTTCAACATCTCTAAGAATCCCAATTGGTGATATAGTATCTCTATTAGCAAGTTTAACAGTAACATCTATGTCTTCTATCTCTGCAGGTGCTATGTCATTCATAATTTCCTGATATAAAGTAAAGGGAATAGCACTCACGCTAGCACCTATGTCGCATAAACCATGATAATAGTGATCTCCTATTTTAACTGAGACAACGGGCATGCCAACAACAGGTCTATGTTTATCCGTTTTATTGGGTTTGGCAATTCTAGTAACTTCTTCACAGAAGTAAATAACATGCCCATCTATATTTTCTTCCAGGAGATCCTTGACCATAGCAACACTAGGTTCTGCTTTGATATGTTCATCAGGTTTAGGTGTTCTAATATAACTTTTCTTGACCACAGTTGAAACTTAGCATGTTCCTTGATCCTAATAGGGAAATGTAGTTTTTCAATATAAGAAGTAGGAACAACTGGATCAACATTATAAATAATAGTTTCCTCTTTAGCTAGTACTGGTTCTTTAATTTCTTCTTTAATAGGTGGGTGATATTTAAACCACTTCTCCTTAGGGAGATCAACATGAGTAGAAAATGATTCACAAAAGGAGGCTACTATATATCTCAGAGTCAAGTCCATATTTAGTGCTAAACTTTTTAAAAGCATCGGTATTCATAAAAGATTTAACACAATCATACTTAACCTTAATACCTGACTCTTTACCTTCGTTGAGTTCCCAATCTTCAGAGTTATGTTTAATTCTTTTTAAAAGATCCCACCAGAGTTCAATAGTCTTCTTCATAAATGAACCAGTACAAGAAGTATCGAGCATGGATTGATCATCATGAGAAAGCCGATCATAGAAATTCTGAATAATAATTTATCTTGAGAGCTCATGATTGGGGCATGAATATAACATTGACTTAAGCCTCCCCCAAGCTACAACGATAATTTATCCTTCACGAGGCCAAAAATTATATATATAATTCCAATCACGATGAACTAGATGCATAGGATAATATTTTGGTGAAACTCCAATTTCAATCGATTCCAATTCCAAGATACAATATCATCGCATATCCTATACCATGCCAATGCTTTTCCCTTCAAAGATAAAGGGAAAACCTTCTTCTTAACTTCATCTCCGGGTAAACCTGCAAGCTTAAACAATCCACAAATTTCTCCCACATATATCAAGTGCATATCAGGATGTTCGGTTCCATCTCCTGCATAGGGATTAACTAGTAGTTGTTCTATCATACCCGAAGGAATTTCATATTCAATATTTTCAGTAGGTGCAGTAGGTTCAGGGGTAACTAATTGTTTTTCCGGTCAAGGTGAAGATACCCCGAACAAACCCCTCAAAGGATTTTTTCCATAGTAACAAGTGACAATAAATTTCAGCACATAGTAATGATTTTTCCTTACCAATTTCCACTTACCAAGAGCGCTTCACTCCCCGGAAAAGGCGCCAGAAAATAGCCTTGATGACCCACAAGTATATGGGATCAATTGTAGCCTTTTTGATAAGTAAGAGTGTCGAACCCAATGAGGAGCAGAAGGAAATGACAAGTGGTTTTCAGCAAGGTAATGTCTGGAAGTGCTAAAATTGTAAGTAACATAGTAGTTTGATAGCACGATAATTTGTAACGAGCAAGTAATGATAGTAGTAGGAAAAGTGTAGCAAGGTATTCCAATCCTTTTGAGGCAAAGGACATGCCAAAACAGTCTCTTATAATAAGCAAAGCGTTCTTGAGGGTACACGGGAATTTCATCTAGTCACTTTCATCATGTTGATTCGATTCATGTTCGCTACTTTGATAATTTGATATGTGGGTGGACCGGTGCTTAGGTGATGTTCTAACTTGAGAAAACCTCCTACTTATGATTAACCCCCTCGCAAGCATCCACAACTACAAGAAAATTATTAAGAATAAATTCTAACCATAGCATTAAACTTTTGGATCTAATCGGTCCCTTATGGAATAGCGCATAAACTAGGGTTTAAGCTTCTGTCACTCTCGAAACCGATCATCTAATAACTACTCCACAATGCATTCCCTTAGGCCCAAATATGGTGATGTTTCATGTAGTCGACGTTCACATGACACCACTAAGGGAATCACAACATACATACTATCAAAATATCGAACACATATCAAGTTCACATGATTACTTGCAACATGATTTCTCTTGTGACCTCAAGAACAAAAGTAACTACTCACAAATGATAAACATGCTCAAGATCAGAGGGGTATTAAATAGCATATTGGATCTGAACATATAATCTTCCACCAAATAAACCATATAGTAATCAACTACAAGATATAATCAACACTGGTAGTCACCCACAAGCACCAATCTATAGTTCCGGTAGAAAGATTGAACACAAGGGATGAACTTGGGTTTGAGAGGAGATGGTGCTGTTGAAGATGTTGATGGAGACCGCCCTCCCCAAGATGGCAGAGTTGTTGGTGATGATGATGATGATTTCCCCCTCCGCGAGGGAAGTTCCCCCGGCGGAATCGCTCCGCCGGATGCTAAAAGTGCTCCTGCCCAAGTTCCGCCTCGAGACGGCGGCGCTTCTTACCGAAAGTCCTCTCCTTATTTTTTTTCTTGGTCAAAATGACTTATATACCAGAAGATGGGCATCGGAGGTGGGCCGAGGAGGGCACAACCCACCATGGCGTGCCTGGGCTCCCTGGCGCGCCCAGGTGGGTTGTGCCCACCTGGTGGCCCCCCTCTGGTACTTATTGACTCCAATATTTCTTATGTATTATACAAAAATTCCCCGTAAAGTTTCAACTCATTTGGAGTTGTGCAGAATAGGTAGCCTGACGTAGCTTTTTCAAGTCCAGATTTCCAGCTACCGGAATTCTCCCTCTTTGTGTGTACCTTGCATATTATGAGAGAAAAGGCATTAGAATTACTCCAAAAAGCATTATTATGCATAAAAACATTATAAATAATAGTAGGTAAACATGATGCAAAATGGACGTATCATAGAGCACGGAATTAATTATCACACTTGAGTGTCCATCATCACCCTTCTATGTAACTTTGACCTCATCACCCACGGGTAAACTTATGATGAAGTCATTCCACACACTTCATTTTTACAAGTCCTTTTGCCAATAAACGCCCACGATTTTCCCTCTTCTAGCCGACGTGTGGCCAAACTAGCTGGGTGGTAAGCTTGCATGGTAAACTACGCGGTAGCGCGGGAATAGGCTCACCGACGATACATTTGGCGCCTCTTCGAGCCCACGCGTGGTCAAACGAAACGCGTGTGGTGCGGTGTTGTCAAGGGTGCACTGGAATCCTCCGCTAGGAACGCCGTGACAAGACGTGACGATTACAGGCCGGCCGACCCCCATTTATTATAGCGGCCATTTAACCCTTGTGTCTCTTCAACCTTTTGATCATGCCCCAGCATTACAAGAAGCACACCCACCACGACAAATTCTTAGAGAGTATCTTGCGCGGCTCCAATGGCGCTCTGAGTGGCCGCCGACGATGAGCAGCAGTTCATCATGCATGCCGTGGTGGACACCCACAAAAGGTTCACGGAGCTCTCGGTGGTGTACACCAACAACCCGGTCTGGGTGGAGCACTCCATCCACATCATGGAGATGTTGCTTACCGAGGAGAACTACAAGGTGGCTGGGTTCGGCCTCGAGTACACCTGCGCTTATGCCGGGTCTCATCCCAAGGACGATGTCACCCATATGTGCGTGCGCAACCACGTCCTCGTCTACCACTACTGCCTGGCCACAAGGCCTTGCGAGCATTTCGCCAGGTTTGGCAATAGCCCCCACTACATGTTCGCTATGGTGGACATCACCAACGATGTAAGGGTGCTCAATAATTCAGGCATCGCGTGCCAGAATCTTGTTGACATCCAGGGCCAATACAAGATTTGGGGCACCAAGGAGCATGAGAAGGACTCACTAGTTCACCTCGCCAAGGCCATCATCGACCCCTACTACAGAGAACTGAAGGATTCCTGCAACAAGGACAAGCTTGCCTGGCACTCGGCCTGGATGGAGAAACTCGACTAAGCTCACGTCGTGTACGCGGCCAAGCAGGTGTACATGAGCTATGACATGTACAGGTGGATCGTTGACATGAGGAAGTGCCTCCTTCCCCAAAACGTCCAGGGATCCAGCTGGAAGCAGAGCAATGGCAAGCGTCGTTGCAACAATAAGTAGATGATTAGATGCTTGTTTCTCCTAGTTTAGTACGCATGTAATTGCTTACTTTGGTGTGTGGAAATGTTATGTGTGTAGTCACTTGTGTAATTGTATGCTTAATTTGGTTTTGCAATGCTGTCTTTTTAAGTATATATGTTGATGCTCTGTAGACAGAGCAAATCACATCGCACACAGACTAAACAATGGAACCCGTCGGTGATGATTTCATCAATCACTGACAATTGTATACCAGCAATCGTTTGCTCACAACACACATGGCTTGTTAATAGGAATCATCTGTGTTGTGATCGGCCTTCCCACACATTTCCGAGTTTGCCGCGTATCACACACATCTTGTTAAGTTGAACCATTTCTGTTCTCTTGGCTCAACGCAAACAGTTCATCCGAGTGAACTGTATGCCATATATCGCACACACCTTCATCTGTCTGCCCATTTATGTTGTTTCGCCTCATCACAAACAGTTTATCCGAGTGAACTGTATGCCGTATATCGCACACGCCTTCATCTGGTTGCCCGTTTCTTTTGTTCTGCCTCATCGCAAACAGTTCATTGAACTGAACCGTATGCCCCGCATCACACACGCAAGTAAAATCTGAACCGTGTTTGATGTATCCGCCATCGCAAACGTTTTGCATCATTTTGATGATTATTTTACATCACCATTTGCGATTAATGCATCGCACACAGTTTCATCAAAGGGTCTCTGATTGTAGTGTTGCATTAGCAGCATCCTGCAGTAGTGATACGATCATTATATGATCTTTTTATTTATTTTATTCTTTTCTTTTTCTCAAGATCATAGCAAGAAATCAAAGCCCTCAACTCAAAACTACTCTTTATTATATAACTCACGGACTCGGTTACATAGATAGAACACAAAGCAAAGCTCGAAACCAAATCATACTAAAAACTTTTATTATACTAGATCAAGATATAACCAAAAGGATCGAACTAAGAAAAACGATAAAGGTAAAGATGTGATGGTGATATGATACCGGGGCACCTCCCCCAAGCTTGGCAGTTGCCAATGGGAGTGCCCATATCCATGTATTTAGATCTCTTTCTTCGGAGGTGGTGATGATGGAGTTGATGATGTTATAGGCTTGTGCTCCATCTTCTAGGGCATAGGTTCACCATCATAGAAAGATGAACGAGTCTCCGGGATCCTCAAATCTGCAGCCAAACTCATCCTCTTAAATCTGTATTCATACTCACAGTTTTGGTTTTGCATGTCATAGATCTGGGCTTGGAGATGCTAAATTTTCTCATGAAGCTTGAAGATGGCCTCTCCGATGTTCTTGGCATCCAACTTGTGGTCACGGGTAAATTTCATGATCATGGAGTGATTGGCGTTGAGTTCGTGCTCCACCATCCCTTGGCACTTGAAGATTTGCTGCTCCATTGCCTCGAGCCTTGCCTCCATGCACTACTGCAGGATGCTGCTAACACGACACTACGATCAGAGACCCTTTGAGAAACTGTGTGTGATGCCATAATCGCAAACAGTGCTGTATGAAAACCGTCAGAAATGTGTAAAACATTTGCGATGACGGATGCATCAAACACTGTTCAAGTTTTAGTTGCGTGTGTGATGAAGGGCATACGGTTCAGTTCAATGAACTGTTTGCGATGAGGAGGAACAAAATAAACATGCAGCCAGATGGAGGCGTGTGCGATACACATCATACAGTTCACTCGGATGAACTGTTTGTGATTAGGCAACACAAAAGAAACGGTCAGCCAGATCAAAGGTGTGTGCGATATACGGCATGCAGTTCACTCAGATGAACTGTTCGCGTTGACACAAGAGAACAGAAATGGCTCAACTTAACAAGATGTGTGTGATACGCGGCAAACAAGTCTGTAATCAGAAATGTGTCTAAAGACCGATAAGAACACAGACGGTTGCTGCTAATAAGACGTGTGTGTTGTGCGATGGGATTGCATACAGTACAACAACATACACACACACACACACACACACACACACACACTTATAAGGACATGCTTGCATAACCAAATTAAACATCCACTTACATAGGTAGCTACTACAACCATGGCATTTGCACACACCAAAGTAAACTATTATATGCATAATTACATAGGTGGCTACTACACACATGACATTTCCACACACACCGATAAAGTAAACTATATATTACATGCATGATTAACTAGCATAAACGATCATATGACCATCATCTACTTGTTGTGATGCTTGCTCTTCTTGTGGCTCGATCCGGGCTCGTCGATTTGGTTAACGAGGCACTTCCTGATATCAACGATCCGCCTGTGCATCTCGTAGCATGTGTACATGCTCTTGGCCGCGAACCTGAGGTGAGGTTCATCTAGTTGCCGCATCCAGGCCTTGTGCCAGGATATGGGACTTGTTCTCTGGGCATCCTACTTCATCTTTTCGTAGTAGGGGTAGATGATGGCTGAGGCGAGTTCGACCAGGGAGTCCTGCTTCGTGCTGCCCCAGACCCTGTAGTGGTCACGGATTTCGACAAGGTTCTTGCAGGCTAAGCCCGTAACACTGAGCGCTTTTACATCGTCTTTGGTATCCACCATGGCGAACTTGTAGTCGGTGTTGTTGACAAACCTGTTGAAACGGTCGCAAGGCCCTATGGCCATGCAATAGTGGTAGATGAGGACATGACGGTGCGCGCACAACTAGGCGACGACAACCTTCTGATCTATGCCAGGACGATTGGCGGTGTACTGGAGGTCGATGCCGACCACCTTGTACTTGTCTCCAGCAAGCAACTGCTCAACACTGTTAATGTAGTCGTCCACCATGGCCGGGTTGATGCTGTACACCACCGACAGATCCGTCTCCCTCGCGTGGGTCTCCACTCTATGCTCACCGAACTCCATTGGAGCGTCACCGGACATCCCCTCTCTGTGTGTCGTCGTGGGTGTGCTTGTTGTGTTGTGGGGCGCGATCGAAAGGTTGAAGAGACTAAGGTTATAATGGCCGCGGGAATTAAAGGGGAAGCCGGACGACCAGGAACTTCAGCAGGCCCTGATGGCAGTTCTAATTTGCAGCGCGTAACTCCATCGTGCCACACGTAACCGCATCGCGTGGCAACGCGTGCAGCGCCACCGCATGCATATGGGGCCCCTGACGTGATCTTGCGCACGCCCAACCGTTGGCAGAGCGCGCGCAGAGGGACGCGAGCAGAGCGCTCCGTTGTCGCCTCAAGGAAAAGTTGTCCACAACCCGAGTGCACTGACGGACGCGAGCAGAGCGCACCAAAAGACGTGACCGAGCGCGCCGTGGCGCCTAACGGCGAGCAGAGCTTGCCAAGGGACGTGAGCAAAGGACGACACAGTGATATGTGGCAAATAAGACGAACTGTGCGAGCGATTTCGGAGACATCAAGCTCGAATCAGATTAGAGTTGCGTATGCGATACATAGAAGACAGTTGATCCATCAGAGCTGTTTGTGATGGAATAAGCCGTGTGTGTTGCGGGCAAACGCTTGCTGGTGTATAACCTTAAATTTAACCAAAAAAGTGTTAATGCATGTTACAAAAATTGTATAGCTGGAAACTATGTTCAAATACGACTCCAACGATATAATCATCGGTGAGCCTGTTCCCACGCAACCTCACAGGTTCCCACGCAAGCTTCTCGCCCGACTCCGTGAAATCCCCCAAAATCCCAATGCTTACCGGCCTGCTATAAAAACCCTCACGGCCGGCGAGTCCTGCGTCACATTTTCCCCTCCCTCCCTGTAGCTTATCTCGTCTGCTTCTTCCACAATCGTTAATGGCAGCAGTCCATCGTCATCGCTCAGCCACTCCGCCGTCATCAGAGGACAGCTCCAGCTGGGAGGCTACACCGTGGCGGCGGCGCAGTCCCCGGTGTAGTGTAGTGCGCGTGGCGTCCCTGTTGGATGTGCGCGGAACACCCACCACAGGCTCCGCCGCCGCTGCCCGTCGGCAGCTGTTGCCGGCCGCCATTGCCGCCACACCACCCTCGAAAGCCAGGGCCATCTCGTGCTCCGCCCCCGTGGCCCGAAGGCAGGAGGTGGCCGCCACCCCACTGCCGGCCATCACCCGCTCCGCCACCGCGGCCCGAAGGCGGGAGGTGGTGGTCGTGGCCGCCAGCCCATCGTCGACTGCTGGGATCATCACCCACTCCGCCACCGCCGCCCGAAGGAGGGGGGCGGAGGTGGAGGCCCGCACATGCGTCCGCGACCTTGCGCGCTACATCGAGTTCCTGTGGGAAGAGGAGGAGCGCCTCGTCGAGCACGCAAAGAGACTTACCACAGTCGTTTCCGTAGCACACGCCGACGCAAAGGCGAGGAATCAGGAGATCTACGAGCAATCCGGCCACTTCGAGAGGGATCATCTAGAGCGGAAGTGGGCGTTCGAGCTGGCGAGCGTCACTGAACATGCAGCAGCGGCAGGCACCGTATTGCATTTGTCCAGCTCATCGGTAGGCTCCTCCTCCTCCTCTTCCTCCTCCGCCTCTTACTGAGCGTGCTCGGCAGAGGAGAGGCTGTCGGAAGTAGCACAAAGCCCCTCCATGGTGGTATGTAGTAGTATTTAGGGGGCTATTTTGTTCAATTCATTTGACTATAGATGTGTGGCCGAACTGTACAACGTACTTAAAATTAGCTAGTATATATAGTTGAACTAGCTATTTCAGTATGTGGTTGGCAACAATTGGGGAATGATTTCTAGCTTAATTACTGAATTTTAGTTGCAAAAATTACATAGTGCTAATGATTTCTAGCTGCATATTTTCACAAATCACAGTGTTACAAGGATTGACAAATGGCAACGTTACTAGATCAACAAATGTAAATCTTTCCAGTTTGACAAATGGCAACATACCCAATATGACAGATGCAAATCTTACCAAATTATTTGTACGTGGTTGCACACGGGTCATCCAGAACAACCGTTTGCATTGAGGAGTTGCACAAATCATGCGCTGCTCTCACTTTGCATACGGGTGTTCTATCTAAATCGTTTGCGATCAAGAGCTGCAGAAATCCTGCTCGGCACATTTTCTCTTGGCTTCCTGGGGAAGCTGTCGGTTTGCATACGGCTATTCTAACTAAAACATTTGCGATGAGTGTCTTATATTTAAAAAGAGAATTAAACTACGCCTTGGGCGCCATTAATGAAGAGGACGCGAGCAAGGCGGGCGGCCATGGAAATCAAAGGGCTCGCTTCCGAGTGACCCTGCACAGCGTACAGCTCGCACGCTTCCCGCTTAGCCTGCGCACTCGAGGACAGCTTGCATGCCTCTTGGTCAGCTTGTGCACCGGACGGCGCTCGCACGCCTCTCGCTCAGTCAAGGTCAAGCAGCTGTCCGCATGGCACCTCCTACAACCATTAAAACCAAGACACGTGGCGTCACATGAATGGTTAACAAAATATTGGATTTACTATAATTTTAAAACCAGGCATCTCCATGTTTTGCCGGCAATCAACGGTGCCCCGATGTTTGAAATTCATGCCCAATTCTTGCATGGGACCTAAGCATGCACCCAAGGACACAAATTTAATTTTTTAACCAATTTATATGCACCGGAGCATGTGCATGTAGTTCAAATTTGAATTATGCACATAAATGCATTGAAAACTCAGTTAATGCATAAAAATGTCCAAACGAACCCCGAAAAATCACAAGAAATCACACAACACTCCTGTTGTTCTATGTTGACACAAGAAAAAAAAATTGAAAGCAATAAGAGGCAATGGATACCGTTTCGTCCCCAAAGGTGGGACGTTCCCTACCAAAAACCATCATGCTTGTTGTGAGAAGCATATACCCAAACCTGCCCCATATGGGACAAAATTTGTACCACGACATGTTGATGCCGCTCCATGATAGCATGCCAAGTTTCGTGAATTTCGGACGAGTTTTGGATTTACTAGAATTTAAAAACCAGGCATCTCAATGTTTTGCCGGCAATCAATGGTGCCCTGTGTTTGAAATTCATGCCCATTTCTTACATGGGACCTAAGCATGCACCCAATGACACATATTTGATTTTTCAACCAATTTATATGCACTAGAGCATGTGCATGTAGTTCAAATTTGAATTATGCACATAAAATGCATTGAAAACTTAGTTAATGCATAAAAATGTCCAAACGAACCCCGAAAAATCACAAAAGTTCACACAACACTCCTGTTTTTCTATGTTGACACGAGAAAAAAATTGAAAACAATAAGAGGCAATGGATATCGTTTCGTCCCCAAAGGTGGGACGTTCCCTACCGAAAACCATCATGCTTGTTGTGAGAAGCTCCAATTTGTGAGAAGCATATACCCAAACCTGCCCCATATGGGACAAAATTTGTACCATGGCATGTTGATGCCACTCCATAATAGCATGCCAAGTTTCATGAAGACGTGTTTTGGATTTACTAGAATTTAAAAACCATGCGTCTCAATGTTTTGTCGGCAATCAACGGTGCCCCGGTGTTTGAAATTCATGCCCATTTTTTGCATGGGACCTAAGCATGCACCTAAGGACACAGATTTGATTTTTCAACCAATTTATATGCACTGGAGTATGTTCATGTAGTTCAAATTTGAATTATGCACATAAAATGCATTGAAAACTCAGTCAATGCATAAAAATGTCCAAACGAACCCCGAAAAATCACAAAAATTCACACAACACTCCTGTTGTTATATGTTGACACAATAAAAAATTTTGAAAGCAATAAGATGCAATGGATATCATGTTGTCCCCAAAGGTGGGACGTTCCGTACCGAAAACCATCATGATTGTTGCGAGAAGCTCCGGTTTGTGAGAAGCATATAGCCAAACCTGCCCCATATGGGAATTTTTTTTACCACGTCATGTTGATGCCGCTGCATGATAGCATGCCAAGTTTCATGAATTTCACACGAGTTTTGGATTTACTAGAATTTAAAAACCATGCATGTCAATGTTTTGCCGACAATCAACGGTGCCCCGGTGTTTGAAATTCATGCCCATTTCTTGCATGGGACCTAAGGACACAGATTTGATTTTTCAACCAATTTATCTGCACTGGAGCATGTGCATGTAGTTCAAATTTAAATTATGCACATAAAATGCATTGAAAACTCAGTTAATGCATAAAAATGTCCAAACGAACCCCGAAAAATCACAAAAATTCACACAACATTCTGTTGTTCTTTGTTGACACGAGAAATTTTTTTGAAAGCAATAAGAGGCAATGGATATCGTTTCGTCCCCAAAGGTGGGACGTTCCCTACCAAAAACCATCATGCTTGTTGTGAGAAGCATATACCCAAACGTGCCCCATATGGGACAAAATGTGTACCACGGCATGTTGATACCGCTCCATGATAGCATGCCAAGTTTCATGTATTTCACACGAGTTTTGGATTTACTAGAATTTAAAAACTAGGCATCTCAATGTTTTGCCGGCAAACAACAGTGCGCCGGTGTTTGAAATTCATTCCCATTTCTTGCATGGGACCTAAGCATGCACCCAAGGACACAAATTCGATTTTTCAACCAATTTATATGCAATGGAGCATGCACATGTAGTTCAAATTTTAATTATGCACATAAAATGCATTGAAAACTTAGTTAATGCGTAAAAATGTCCAAACGAACCCCGAAAAATCACAAAAATTCACACAACACTCATGCTGTTCTATGTTGACACGAGAAAAAAAATTGAAAGCAATAAGAGGAAATGGATATCGTTTCGTCCCGAAAGGTGGGCCGTTCCATACCGAAAATCACCATGCTTGTTGTGAGAAACTCCGGTTTGTGAGAAGCATATACCCAAACCTGCCCCATATGGGACAAAATGTGTACCACGGCATGTTGATGCTGCTCCATGATAGCATGCCAAGTTTCATGAATTTCAGACGAGTTTTGGATTTACTAGAATTTAAAAACCAGACATCTCAATGTTTTGCCAGCAATCAACGGTGTCCCGGTGTTTGAAATTCATTCCTATTTCTTGCATGGGACCTAAGCATGCACCCAAGGACACATATTTGATTTTTCAACCAATTTATATGCACTGGAGCATGCGCATGCAGTTCAAATTTGAATTATGCACATAAAATACATTGAAAACTCAGTTAAGGCATAAAAATGTCCAAACGAACCCCGAAAAATCACAAAAAATCACACAACACTCCTGTTGTTCTATATTGACATGGGAAAAAAATTTGAAAGCAATAAGAGGCAATGGATATCGTTTCGTCCCCAAAGGTGGGACGTTCCCTACCGAAAACCATCATGCTTGTTGTGAGAAGCTCTGGTTTGTGAGAAGCATATACCCAAACGTGCCCCATATGGGACAAAATTTGTACCACGACATGTCGATGCTGCTCCATGATAGCATGCCAAGTTTCATGAATTTCACACGAGTTTTGGATTTACTAGAATTGAAAAATGAGGCATCTCAATGTTTTGCCGGCAATCAATGGTGCCCGGTGTTTGAAATTCATTCCCATTTCTTGCATGGGACCTAAGCATGCACCCAAGGACACAGATTTGTTTTTTCAACCAATTTATATGCATTGGAGCATGTGCATGTAGTTCAAATTTGAATTATGCACATAAAATGCATTGAAAACTTAGTTAATGCATAAAAATTCCAAACGAACCCTGAATATTTCCAATTCTTTTATGATCATCGCAGATAAAAGGTCTAGCAATTCAAACACCATGCATGGCCGCTGTAACCCCATTATGTAATTCAAATCAAGACCAAAAATCAAGTAGATCCCACACAGTTTATTATAACCAACAATGTGAGATGCAGCACAAAATATCTTCGGACCATGTCTGAATAAGGGACCGTGTCTGATGACACTTTGCGCGCCAGTTTTTTGGCTAAAGTGATTCCAATTTTTTGGTTTCGCGGAAATATCTACCTCCCCGCCCCCCTTACCAAAAGCCACATTCCCCTCTTTCCGCCTTCCTTTCCAAGTTGAAACCTTCACTCCTTGCTTGTAGCGCTGCCGCCTCCTCGCCGGCAACCCTCCTTCATGCTTCTCGGCCTCGCCTATCCGCGCAGGTAATCCACACCTGACCCCCATCCTCCTCCTCCTTCCACATCTCACATGGCCCGATCGCCGGCGCGAGTGCGGCACCTTCCACCCAAATCACCGACCCCTCCACCAAATAAGCGCCGGCCTAAGCCATGGTGCACGCAGTATAGTCAGGACCTCAAGGAGCATTTGGCAGCGGAGAAGCAAATCGCGGCCACACACATGGATGAGGTCGCGATGGCTGCCATTCGTGCCGACCCCCAGATCTTGAAGAAGCACCTTGCCATTTGCTAGCTACGCTGGTTATGCATGCTCGGTTTACCCGTTGCGTGTGCCGCTCCTGCCTTTCCTTCACAGATTCTAGTGAATTGTGCTTTCTAATTTTACCATGCAATTTGTTGCTCTAGTGCATATGTTCTATATGTCGTGCAGTGTGGTGCTCACTTAGTAATTGTTTTGTTAATTAGTTGACGTCTTCAGTTAACTGTTTGGTTCAAATATGCAAATGTGATATTCAATTCTTCAGGCTGCAATTTTGTATTGTCTTCCATGTGAGAAATAAATTGAATTTATCTTTACAAAATTGTGGATGCATTCTGTTATTGTATACCATGTGAGGAATAAATTGAATTTGGCTGTAGTAAATACATGAGAAACAAATACAGTTGCTACAATTGGCTGTAGTTAATTGTTTGATCTTCTATTAGGAGTATGTTATATTGTGCAATGTGGTGCTCAGTTAATGTTTGGTTCATTTGTTGTGGTGTTTAGTTAACTTCTTGGTTCAATGTTATATTGTGCAATGTGCTGATCAATTAATGTTTGGTTCATTTGTTGTGGTGTTTAGTTAACTGCTTGGTTCAATTCTGCAATGCGATGTCCAATTGTCGTGGGTAGAATTTTGTATTGTTGTGCATGTGAGGAATAAATCAAATTTGGCTGCACTTAATACATGAGAAACATATACAAGTGCTATATTTCCTAGTTCTTAATCATGCTTGGTTTGGATAAATGGGTTTTCCCCGTGGCTTGAATTAATTTGATGAATCTGCAATGTGATTATTTTTCATCAACATATTTTACTGATAGCATGCGAACCCTTACTTAACCTGATGACTAACTACCGTATATGTGTTGCAGGGAAACAATGGGAAGCACTAAGGTTTGCAATCGAGGTTAGCACGTGCATGGTTCATTGTCTAATACCACATTATTGTGCAATTGTAGGAATCATTCTAATATTTAGGTTCTTAACAATTTGGTCTTGCACATGTAGGTCCTGCTATCAGAGGTTTTAACCCACTGTTCGACCCTTTTTGCATATGGGGAAATGAGTTGTCCATGAATATCAGTCAAGTCAAGAAACTTAGAAAGATTGTTAGGATAAAGAAAATAGCGGCAAAAAACAAAAAGATCTATGTCTGTACAATGAAGAAGACACCAGTTCACTACAAGATGGTACTAACTATTATACCTTGCATTTTTTATTCCTTTGCCCCATTTCCAATATAGAGAAGATATTTATGCACATCCTTGTTTTTAGGCCTTTCCAGAGCATTTCACTGATGATTACCTCTCAAACTACCTGTATGGTCAGGAGGCGAGGAAGGTATTCATACAACACCCACGGTTCAATATTGAAGTGTTCCTGAAGAGGACGAAGGATGGACGGTCAATCATCCACAGAAACTGGCCTAAAGTTACAAAGACCTTTAACATCAATGAAGGATCAATATTCGCCTTCTGCTTCAGCAGTTTTCCAGATGAGATACATATGTCTATGTACCGTCTATGATGCTAATTTCAAAAGGTTATAGATGTTGCATGTGAAACTTGGTCCTGGTGTAGTTGTGTAATGGGGTAGCTGAGTGCTGAAGCTATATGATGTTGTACTCTGATGTATTTCAATTATGAAAATGAAATATATTGTGTGCTTAATATGAATTGTCAATTATATTAATAAATGGATTATGAATAATAGGATAATTAGCCTGCTAGTGGCGAATTAGCCTGCTAATTGGGTTTTGCTATTGCAAACGGTTGTTAAAAAATACCGTGTGCGATGACCTCAGGTAACACACACAGTTTCTAGGAATAAACCATGTTGGATCAATGAACAATCACACACGACCTTCTCTTGAAAATTGTTTGCGTTAGGCCACCTTGTGCAAATGTTTACCACATAAAAAATGTGTGTGATTGACAACCTTTGCCACACAATTTCTTCCATGGACCGTGTGTGATATATTCAATAACGCAATTGATTTAACGGGAAAAATCGTGTGTGATGTACCTGTGAACGGAAACGTTTTCCTTCGAGCGACTGTGTGGGATGTACATAAGAACGGAAACGTTTAGCAGGGACTGACTGTGTGGGATGTACTTGTGACAGGAAACAATTTCGCTGTATAATTGTTTTTTTAGCTCTACTGTACGTATTTCCGTATTTGAGCGCTCGCCGGTCGCACACGACCTCATTTTGCCGAACGTGTGTGCCAGGAGGGCATATCCCCTATGGTTTCTTGGTCGTGTGGGAAGGACCCCCTATTTCCCACACTCACTTGGCGACGGTTCCAGATGCCGTCGCGGAAAGGGGTTTTAAACCCTTTGTTTAGGAGCTCGTTGTACTAGTGATGCTTCCGGTCTTCCTTGGCCCTTGAACATTGCAGATGTGCAGCACACCCTCATGCATCCCAATGCATGGTTTGAGGGTTTTGCAGCACCTCCGCAAGGTAGGGGTTGATGACCTTCTCAAAGAACTTGTCCTTCGGAGCACTTGGGGATGTCATAGCACTCTAGATCTGTCGAAAAAACAGCTTGAAACAAGAACAGAGGATTTTTCCATGGTACGGTGGTCAAAACTTTCGGGAGATTATATAATGAATTTTTACCGACCAAAAGAAGTGTGCTATAAGAAAATGGAGTCCAGAGGGCACACGAGGTGGCCATAAGCCTAGGAGGCGCGCCCCCAGGGCTTTTCGCCTCCTCGTGCACTATTCGGAATACTTTTTATTTTCCTAATTTTTTAAATATTCCAAAACGGAGTAAAATTGCCATTGGAAATTTTTTGGAGTCGGTTTACTTACTGTACCACATACCTATTCCTTTTCGGAGTCTGAAACGTTCTGGTAGGTAGCCCTTATGTACTCCTTCGGTGTTAATAATATTAGATTCAACATTTATGGGAGTACCTGAGATATAATGTTTTATTCTTTGCTCGTTTACGACCTTCGTGTTGGTGCCTTCGGCGTTGTTGATCCTGATGGCACCGGAACGATAAACCTCCTCGATAATGTAAGGACCTTCCCATTTAGAGAGAAGCTTTCCTGCGAAAAAATAAATTAAACGAGAGTTGTATAGCAAGACATGGTCACCTACATTAAATTCACGCTTTTGTATCCTTTTGTTATGCCATCTTTTAACCTTTTCTTTAAACAACTTGGCATTTTCATAGGCTTGGGTTCTCCATGATGGAAATATGCCCTAGAGGCAATAATAAAGTTGTTATTTTATATTTCCTTATATCATGATAAATGTTTATTATTCATGCTAGAATTGTATTAACTGGAAACTTGATACATGTGTGGATACATAGACAAAACACCGTGTCCCTAGGAAGCCTCTACTAGACTAGCTCGTTAATCAAAGATGGTTAAGTTTCCTAACCATAGACATGTGCTGTCATTTGATGAACAGGATCACATCATTAGGAGAATGATGTGATGGACAAGACCCATCCGTTAGCTTAGCATGTTGATCGTTCAGTTTTATTGCTATTGCTTTCTTCATGTCAAATACATATTCCTTCAACTATGAGATTATGCAACTCCCGGATACTGGAGGAATACCTTGTGTGCTATCAAACATCACAACGTAACTGGGTGATTATAAAGATGCTCTACAGGTATCTCCAAAGGTGTTTGTTGGGTTGGCATAGATCAAGATTAGGATTTATCACTCCGAGTATCGGAGAGGTATCTCTGGGCCCTCTTGATAATGCACATCATAATAAGCCTTGCAAGCAATGTGACTAATGAGTTAGTTGCGAGATGATGTATTACGGAACGAGTAAAGAGACTTGCCGGTAACGAGATTGAACTAGGTATGAATATACCGACGATCGAATCTCGGGCAAGTAACATAGCGATGACAAAGGGAATAACGTATGTCGTCATTACGGTATGACCGATAAAGATCTTCGTAGAATATGTGGGAACCAATATGAGCATCCAGGTTTTGTTATAGGTTATTGACCGGAGAGGTGTCTCGGTCATGTCTACATAGTTCTCGAACCCGTAGGGTCCGCACGCTTAACGTTCGATGATGATTTTGTATTATATGAGTTATGTGATTTGGTGACCGAATGTTGTTCGGAGTCCCGGATGAGATCACGGACATGATGAGGAGTCTCGAAATGGTCGAGAGGTAAAGATTGATATATAGGACTGATACGTGCATTTTGCATCATGCTTTTATATCGATATTTATTGCATTATGGGCTGTTATTACACATTATGTCACAATACTTATGCCTATTCTCTCTTATTTTACAAGGTTTACATGAAGAGGGGGGATGCCAGCAGCTGGAATTCTGGGCTGGAAAAGGAGCAAATATTATAGACCTATTCTGCACATCTCCAAAAGTCCTGAAACTTCACGGGAGCACGTTTCAGAATATATATAAAATATTGGGCGAAAGAAGTACCAAAGGGGGGCCACCCACCGTCCACGAGGGTGGGGGCGCGCCCTACCCCCTGGGCATGCCCCTGCCTCGTGGGCCCCCCGGCAGCCCTCTGATGTCCATCTTTGGCTATATGGAGTCTTTCGTTGAGTAAAAAATCATAAGCAAGCTTTCGGGAAGAAACTCCGCTGCCACGAGGCGGAACCTTGGTGGAACCAATCTAGAGCTCCGACGGAGCTATTCTGCCGGGAAAACTTCCCTCCGGGAGGGGGAAATCATCACCATCGTCATCACCAACGATCCTCTCATCAGGAGGGGGTCAATTTCCATCAACATCTTCACCAGCACCATATCATCTCAAACCCTAGTTCATCTCTTGTATCCAATCTTTGTCTCAAAACCTTAGATTGGTACCTATGGGTTGCTAGTAGTGTTGATTACTCCTTGTAGTTGATGCTAGTTGGTTTATTAGGTGGAAGATCATATGTTTAGATCCATTATGCATATTAATACCCCTCTGATTATGAACATGAATATGATTTGTGAGTAGTTACGTTTGTTCCTAAGGACATGGGAGAAGTCTTGCTATAAGTAGTCATGTGAATTTGGTATTCGTTCGATATATTGATGAGATGTATGTTGTCTCTCCTCTAGTGCTGTCATGTGAATGTCGACTACATGACACTTCACCATTGTTTGGGCCTAGAGGAAGGCATTGGGAAGTAATAAGTAGATGATGGGTTGCTAGAGTGACAGAAGCTTAAACCCTAGTTTATGCGTTGCTTCGTAAGGGGCTGATTTGGATCCATATGTTTCATGCTATGGTTAGGTTTACCTTAATACTTCTTTTGTAGTTGCGGATGCTTGCAATAGGGGTTAATAATAAGTGGGATACTTGTCCAAGGAAGGGCAGCACCCAAGCACCGGTCCACCCACATATCAAATTATCAAAGTACCGAACACGAATCATATGAGCGTGATGAAAACTAGCTTGACGATAATTCCCATGTGTCATCGGGAGCGCTTTCCTTTATATAAGAGTTGTCCAGGCTTGTCCCTTGCTACAAAAAGGATTGGGCCATCTTGCTACACCTTATTTACTTTTATTACTTGTTACCCATTACAAATTACCTTATCACAAAACTATCTGTTACCGATAATTTCAGTGCTTGCAGAGAATACCTTACTGAAAACTGCTTACCATTTCCTTCTACTCCTCGTTGGGTTCGACACTCTTACTTATCGAAAGGACTACGATAGACCCCCTACACTTGTGGGTCATCAAGACTCTTTCCTGGCGCCGTTGCTGGGGAGTGAAGCGCCTTTGGTAAGGAATTTTTTTTATAGAGTGTGCTGAAATTTACTGTCACTTGTCACTATGGAACATAATCCATTGAGGGTCTTGTGCGGGGTATCTTCACCCCGACCACTAGAGCAAAGATTTGCTCCTCAACCTACTTAACCTACTGAAAATGTTTACATTGAAATTCCTTCAGGTATGATAGAGAAACTGCTATCTAATCCTTTCACAGGTGATGGAACATTGCATCCCAATTTGCACCTAATCTATGTGGATGAAGTTTGTGAATTATTTAAGCTTGAAGGTATGCCCGATGATGTTATCAAGAAGAAGGTCTTCCCTTTATCTTTGAAGGGAGAGGCATTGACATGGTTTAGGCTATGTGATGATATGGGATCATGGAACTACAACCGATTGAAATTGGAATTTCATCCGAAGTTTTATCCTATGCATCTTGTTCACCGCGATCGTAATTATATATATATATATATATACACAATTTTTGGCCTCGCGAAGGAGAAAGCATCGCTCAAGCTTGGGGGAGGCTTAAGTCAATGTTATATTCATGCCCCAATCATGATCTCTCAAAAGAAATGATTATTCAAATTTTTTATGCTCGGCTTTCTCTCAGTAATCGCTCCATGCTCGATACTTCTTGTACTGGATCTTTTATGATGAAGACTATTGAATTCAAATGGGACTTACTGGAAAGAATTAAACGCAACTCTAAAGATTGGGACCTCGACGAAGGTAAGGAGTTAGGTATAACACCTAAGTTTGATTGTGTTAAATCTTTTATGGATACCGATGTTTTCCGTGAATTTAGCACTAAATATGGACTTGACTCTAAGAAAGTAGCTTCTTTATGTGAATCCTTTGCTACTCATGTTGATATCCCTAAGGAGAAGTGGTTTAAATATAATCCTCCCATTGAAGTAAAAGTAGCTACAACTATTAAAGTTGAAGAAAAGACTATCACTTATAATGATCATGTTGTTCCTACTGCTTATATTGAGAAACCACCTTTCCCTGTTAGAATAAAGGATCATTCTAAAGCTTCAACTGTGGTTCATAAGAGTAATACTAGAACACCCACTCCCTCTGAGCAAATTAAAGTTGAACCTAGTGTTGCTATGGTTAAAGATCTCTTGGCCGATAATATTGATGGGCATGTTATTTACTTCTGTGATGAAGCTGCGAGAATTGCTAGACCCGATACTAAAAATAAACATAGACCTGTTGTAGGCATGCATGTTATTTCTGTTAAAATAGGAGATCATTGCTATCATGGATTATGTGATATGGGTGCTAGTGCAAGTGCAATACCCCATTCCTTATATAAAGAAATTATGCATGATATTGCACCTGCTGAGATAGAGGAAATTGATGTTACAATTAAGCTTGCCAATAGAGACACTATTTTACCAGTTGGGATTGTTAGAGATGTTGAAGTCTTGTGTGGGAAAGTTAAATATCCTGCTGATTTTCTTGTTCTTGGTTCCCCACAAGATAACTTTTGTCCCATTATATTTGGTAGACCCTTCTTGAATACTGTTAATGCTAATATAGACTGCAATAAGGATGTTGTTTCTGTTGGTTTAGGGGATATGTCTCATGAATTTAATTTTGCTAAATTTCGTAGACAACCCCATGATAAAGAATTGCCTAGTAAAGATGAAATTATTGGTCCTGCTTCTATTGCCATGCCTCCTAGTGATCCTTTAGAACAATATTTGCTAGACCATGAAAATGATATGTTTATGAATGAAAGAAGGTAAATAGATGAAGTATTCTTTAAACGTGGACCTATTTTGAAACACAACTTGTATGTTGAAATCCTAGGGGATCCTCCTCCACCTATAGGTGATCCCGTGTTTGAGCTTAAACCTTTACCTGATACTCTTAAATATGCTTATCTTGATGAGAAAGAGATATATCCTATTATTATTAGTGCTAACCTTTCAGAGCATGAGGAAAAGAAATTATTGAAAACTCTGAAGAAGCACCATGCTACTATTGGATATACTCTTGATGATCTTAAGGGCATTAGTCCCAGTCTATGCCAGCACAAAATAAAATTGGAGAAAGACGCGAAACCGGTTGTTGACCACCAATGACGGTTAAATCCTGAGATGAAAGAAGTGCTAAGAAAATAAATACTAAAGCTTCTGGAGGCAGGTATAATTTATCCCGTTGCTGATAGTCAGTGGGTAAGTCCTATCCACTGTGTCCCTAAAAAGGGAGGTATTACTATTGTTCCTACTGATAAAGATGAATTGATCCCACAAAGAATAGTTACATGTTATAGAATGGTAATTGATTTCCGCAAATTAAATAAAGCTACTAAAATGGATCATTATCCTTTACCTTTTATTGATTAAATGCTAGAAAGATTATCCAAACATACACATTTTTTCTTTCTAGATGGTTATTCTGGTTTCTCTCAAATACCTGTGTCAAAAGAGGATCAAGAAAAAGACAACTTTTACTTGCCCTTTCGGTACCTTCGCTTATAGACGTATGCCTTTTGGTTTATGCAATGCACTTGCTACTTTTCAAAGATGTATGACTGCTATATTCTATGACTTTTGTGAAAAGATTTTTGAGGTATTCATGGATGATTTCTCCGTTTATGGATCTTCTTTTGATGATTGCTTAAGCAACCTTGATCGAGTTTTGCAGAGATGTGAAGAAACTAATCTTGTCTTGAATTGGGAGAAGTGCCACTTTATGGTTAATGAAGGTATTGTCTTGGGGCATAAAATTTCTGAAAGAGGTATTGAAGTTGATAGAGCTAAAGTTGATGCTATTGAAAAGATGTCGTGTCCTAAGGACATTAAAGGTATAAGAAGTTTCCTTGTTCATGCCGGTTTTTATAGGAGGTTCATTAAGAACTTCTCTAAAAGTTCTAGGCCTCTGACTAATCTCTTACAAAAAAATGTTCCTTTTGTCTTTGATGATGATTGTGTAGAAGCATTTGAAATACTTAAGAAAGCTTTGATTTTTGCACCTATTGTTCAGCCTCCTGATTGGAATCTACCATTTGAAATCATGTGTGACGCTAGTGATTATGCTGTAGGGGTTGTTCTAGGACAAAAAGTTGATAAGAAATTAAATGTTATTCAATATTCTAGTAAAACTCTAGATAGTGCCCAGAGAAACTATGCTACTACTGAAAAACGCAGTTGTATTTGCTTGTGATAAGTTCAGACCTTATATAGTTGATTCTAAAGTAACTGTTCACACTGATCATGCTGCTATTAAATATCTTATGGAAAAGAAAGATGCTAAACCTAGAATTATTAGATGGGTTCTCTTGCTACAAGAATTTGATTTGCATATTATTGATAGAAAGGAAGTTGAGAACCCCGTTGCAGACAACTTGTCTAGTTTAGAGAATGTTCTTGATGACCCACTACCTATTGATGATAGCTTTCCTGATGAACAATTAGCTGTGATAAATGCTTCTCGTACTGCTCCATGGTATGCTGATTATGCTACTTATATTGTTGCTAAGTTTATACCACCTAGTTTGACATACCAGCAAAAGAAAATGTTCTTCTATGATTTAAGACATTACTTTTGGGATGACCCACACCTTTATAAAGAAGGAGTAGATGGTGTTATTAGACGTTGTGTACCTGAGCATGAACAGGAACAGAACCTACGCAAGTGTCACTCCGAGGCTTATGGAGGACACCATGCTAGAGATAGAACTTCACATAAGGTATTGCAATCTGGTTTTTATTGGCCTACTCTCTTCAAAGATGCCCGTAAGTTTTTCTTGTCTTGTGATGAATGTCAAAGAATTGGTAATATTAATAGACGTCAAGAAATGCCTATGAATTATTCACTTGTTATTGAACCATTTGATGTTTGGGGCTTTGATTATATGGAACCGTTTCCTTCCTCTAATGGGTACACACATATTTTAGTTGCTGTTGATTACGTTACAAAGTGGGTAGAAGCTATTCCAACTAGTAGTGCTGATCATAGCATCTCTATTAAGATGCTTAAAGAAGTTATTTTTCCGAGGTTTGGAGTCCCTAGATACTTAATGACTGATGGTGGTTCACATTTTATTCGTGGTGCCTTTCGTAAAAAGCTTGCTAAGTATGGTGTTAATCATAGAATTGCATCTCCATATCATCCATAGTCTAGTGGTCAAGTAGAATTGATTAATATAGAGATTAAATTAATTTTGCAAAAGACTGTTAATAGATCTAGAAAGAATTGGTCCAAGAAACTTGATGATGCATTATGGGCCTATAGAACTGCATATAAAAATCCTATGGGTATGTCTCCGTTTAAAATGGTTTATGGAAAAGCCTCTCACTTACCTCTCGAACTAGAACATAAGGCATATTGGGCCATTAAAGAGCTCAACTATGATTTCAAACTTGTTGGTGAGAAGACGCCTTTTGACATTAGCTCACTTGATGAGTGGAGAACCCAGGCTTATGAGAATGCCAAACTGTTTAAAGAAAAAGTTAAAAGATGGCATGACAAAAGGATACAAAAACGTGAGTTTAATGTGGGTAATTATGTATTATTATACAACTCTAGTTTAAGATTTTTTGTGGGCAAATTCTTGTCTAAATGGGAAGGTCCTTACGATATCGAGGAGGTTTATCATTCCGGTGCCATGAAAATCAACAACTTCAAAGGCACAAATCCAAGGGTGGTGAACGGTCAAAGAATCAAACATTATATCTCAGGTAATCCTATAAATGTTGAAACTAGTGTTATTGAAACCGTAACCCTGGAGGAATACATAAGGTACACTTTCCATAACGTTCCAAACTCCGAAAAGGAAGAGGTATGAGGTACGGTAAGTGAACCGACTCCAAACAGTTCTAATAGCAATTTTTCTCCGTTTTGGAATATTTAAGAAAATAGGAAAATAAGAAGCAGTCCGGGAAGGATACAAGGCGTCCACGAGGGCGGAGGGCGCGCCCCCTGCCCCGTGGGCACCTCGTGTGCTCTCCGGACTCTGTTTTCTTGCACAATGCTTCTTTTGGTCGGTAAAAATTCATTATATAATCTCCCAAAGGTTTTGACCACCGTATCATGCAAATATCTTCTGTCTTTGTTTCGAGTTGTTTTTCCGACAGATCTAGATTGCCATGGCATATTCAAGTGCCCCCAAGGACAAGTTCTTTGAGAAGGTCATCAACCCCTACCTCGCGGAGGTGCTGCAACGCCCTCAAACCATTGAGTGCGTGAGGGGTTGTGATACGTCTCCAACGTATCTACTTTTCCAAACACTTTTGCCCTTGTTTTGGACTCTAACTTGCATGATTTGAATGGAACTAACCAGGACTAACGCTGTTTTCAGCAGAATAACCATGGTTTTATTTATGTGCAGGAGCAAACGTTCTCAGAATGACCTGAAACTTCACAGAGCCATTTTTCAGAAAATAAGAAAAATACCTGCAAAAGATGAAGGCCAGGGGCCCCACCACCTCTCCACGAGGGTGGGGGGCGCGCCCCCTACCTCGTGGGCCCCCTGTTGCCTCTCTGACTCCAACTCCATATATTGTGTTTCGGGGAGAAAAAAATCAAGGAGAAGAGATCATCGCGTTTTACGATACGAAGCCGCCGCCAATCCCTAAAACCTCTCGGGGGGGCTGATCTGGAGTCCGTTCGGGGCTCCGGAGAGGGGAATCCGTCCCCATCATCATCATCAACCATCCTCCATCACCAATTTCATGATGCTCACCGCCATGCGTGAGTAATTCCATCGTAGGCTTGCTAGACGTTGATGGGTTGGATGGGATCTATCATGTAATCGAGTTAGTTTTGTTAGGGTTTGATCCCTAGTGTCCACTATGTTCTGAGATTGATGTTGCTATGACATTGCTATGCTTAATGCTTGTCACTAGGGCCCGAGTGCCATGATTTCAGATCTGAACCTATTATGTTTCATTCAATATATGAGTGTTCTTGATCCTATCTTGCAAGTCTATAGTCACCTATTATGTGTTATGATCCGTTAACCCCGAAGTGACAATAATCGGGATACTTAACGGTGATGACCGTAGTTTGAGGAGTTCATGTATTCACTATGTGTTAATGCTTTGTTCCGGTACTCTATTAAAGGGAGGCCTTAATATCCCTTAGTTTCCATAAGGACCCCGCTGCCACGGGAGGGTAGGACAAAAGATGTCATGCAAGTTCTTTTCCATAAGCACGTATGACTATGTTCGGAATACATGCCTACATTATATCAATGAACTGGAGCTAGTTCTGTGTCACCCTAGGTTATGACTATTACATGATGAACCGCATCTGGCATAATTCTCTATCACCGATCCATTGCCTACGAGCTTTCCATATATTGTTCTCCGCTTATTTACTTTTTTGTTGCTATTGCTATCATCACTACAAAATACCAAAAACATTACTTTTACTACTGTTACCTTTTGCTACCGTTACCACTACTATCATATTACTTTGCTACTAAACACTTTGCTGCAGATATTAAGTTTCCAGGTGTGGTTGAATTGACAACTCAGCTGCTAATACTTGAGAATATTCTTTGGCTCCCCTTGTGTCAAATCAATAAATTTGGGTTGAATACTCTACCCTCGAAAACTGTTGCGATCCCCTATACTTGTGGGTTATCAAGACTATTTTCTGGCGCCTTTGCCGGGGAGCATAGCTCTATTCTTTGAGTCACTTGGGATATATATCTGCTTATCATTATGAAGAACTTGAGAGATCCAAAAACCAAGATCTATCCCTCAACTATGAGGGGAGGTAAGGAACTGCCATCTAGCTTTGCACTTGATTCACCTTCTGTTTTGAGTAAGCTTGCGACACCTACACCTGCTTCTGCTATTCGTTTTGATATGTCGCATGTTATTGATGATGCCACTTCTGCTATGCATGATACTTATGATGAAACTACCTCTATGCCTGATACTACTATGCACTTAGTGATTTTCTTGATGAACAACTTGCTAGGGCTAGAGAAATTGAAAATATTGAATCTGATGATACTGATGAAAGTGATGATGAAGAATCACTTGTTATTACTAAGGGTTATGTTTTTGATCAAGAAGCTTCTTTCGCTATTTTAGCTTGCAAAAATAGAAATGAACTCAAAAGGTTATTAGCTAAATGGAGTAAGCAATCTCTAAATGCTAGAATGAAACCTGACCCTGCTTTTGCTACTTCACCTATCTTTGTTACTGATAAGGATTATGAATTCTCTGTTGATCCTGATATAATTACTTTGGTTGAATCTGATCCTTTTCATGGTTATGAATCTGAAACTGTTGTGGCACATCTTACTAAGTTGAATGATATAGCCACCCTGTTCACTAAAGATGAGAGAACCCATTACTTTACATCCTCAAAATATTTCCGTTCTCATTAAAGGGTGATGCTAAGATATGGTTTAATTCTCTTGATCCTGGTTGTGTGCGTAGTCCCCAGGATATGATTCATTACTTCGCTGCTAAATATTTCCCTGTTCATAAGAAACAAGCTGCTTTAAGGGATATATATAATTTTGTGCAAATTGAAGAAGAGAGTCTCCCACAAGCTTGGGGGAGGCTCCTCCAATTACTTAATGCTTTGCCTGATCATCCTCTTAAGAAAAATGAAATACTTGATATCTTTTATAATGGACTAACCGATGCCTCCAGAGATTACCTGGATAGTTATGCTGGTTCTGTTTTCAGGGAAAGAACACCGGATGAAGCTGAAATGCTATTGAATAATATGTTGACAAATGAAAATAATTGGACACCTCCGGAGCCAATTCCTCAGCCTATTCCTAAACCAACTCCGAAGAAGAGGGGTATTCTATTTCTCAGTCCTGAAGATATGCAAGAGGCAAAGAAATCTATGAAAGAAAAAGGTATTAAAGTTGAAGATGTTAAGAATTTACCTCCTATTGAAGAAATACATGGTCTTAATTTACCGCCTATTGAAGAAACATATAATCCAAATCCTTTACCTATTGAAGAAATCATGGTCTTGATAACCCGACACAGGTAGTAAAGGTAAATTCTCTCTATAGATATGATAAAGCTGAAATCCCATTTACTAAATTTCCTAGCCCATGCTTAGATGAGTTTGATAAATTTATGGCTAAGAAAGAAGACTTTAATGCTTATTTTGGTAGACAATTGAAATACAATTCAAATATGCTTGAACACTTGGGTGATTATATGGCTAATGTCAAAGGTGAACTTAAACTTATTAGTAAACATGCTTCTATGGTTACCACTCAAGTAGAACAAGTACTTAAAGCTCAAAATGATTTGCTCAATGAATTGAATAGTAAGAATAATGATAATGCTGTTAGAGTGGCTACTAGAACTGGTAGAATGACTCAGGAACCTTTGTATCCTGAAGGCCATCCTAAGAGAATTGAGCAAGATTCTCAGAGAAATAATATAGATGCCTAGTCCTTCTAAAAGGAAGAAAAAGAAAAATGATAGGACTTTGCATGCTTCTAGTGATCCTATTGTTGAAACACCTGAGAATCCAAATGATATTTCTATTTTTGATACTGAAACTCAGTCTGGTAATGAACCTGAAACTAGTGGTAATGCTAATGATAATGTTCATAACGATGCTCAAACTAGTAATGATAATGATATAGAAATTGAACCTGCTGTTGATCTTGATAACCCATAATCAAAGAATCAACGTTATGATAAGAAAGACTTTCTTGCTAGGAAACATGGTAAAGAAAGAGAACCATGGGTTCAGAAACCCATGCCTTTTCCTCCCAAACCATCCAAGAAAAAGGATGATGAGGATTTTGAGCGCTTTGCTGAAATGATTAGACCTATATTTTTGCGTATGCGATTAACTGATATGCTCAAAACCAATCCTTATGCTAAGTATATGAAAGATATTATTACAAATAAAAGAAAGATACCGGAAGCTGAAATTTCCACCATGCTTGCTAATTACACTTTTAAGGGTGGGATACCAAAGAAACTTGGAGATCCCGGTGTACCAACTATACCATGCTCCATTAAAAGAAATTATGTTAAAACTGCTTTATGTGATCTTGGAGCTGGTGTTAGTGTTATGCATCTCTCTTTATATCATAGACTTGATTTGAATAAGTTGACACCTACTGAAATATCTTTGCAAATGGCTGATAAATCAACTGCTATACCTGTCGGTATTTGTGAGGATGTGTCTGTTGTAGTTGCAAACGTTACTATTTTAACGGACTTTGTTATTCTTAATATTCCCGAGGACGATAGTATGTCTATTATTCTTGGAAGACCCTTTTTGAATATTGCAGGGGCTGTTATTGATTGCACTAAAGGCAATTTCACTTTTCATGTTAATGGTAATGAGCATACGGTACACTTTCCGAGGAAACAACCTCAAGTTCATAATATCAACTCTATTGGAAAAATTCCATTGATTATATTTGGAGGTTTTGAATTTCCTCTTCCTACTGTCAAGAAGAAATATGATATTCTTATTATTGGGGATGTGCATATCCCCGTTGAGGTAACATAGTGTTATTCGAAATTTCTCCGGTTCCATGTTATTCGGAATGAGTTTGTTAACAAGACTTGATCAACCTTGTTAGTGGATTCCTTTTGATGACCATGAGATGGATGAAACTAGAAGGCACAACCTTCTGTACCCCACTTTTACTTTCTGTTATTTATATAAAATAAAATAAAAATAAATATTTTTCTGTTTGTTATCTTCGTGCAATATAAAAATACCTCAAAAATAAAAGTTCTCCAAATGCCCTGAAATTTAAATATGATTTTTCTAGAATATTTGAGAATATTTGGCACTAAAAACACAGCAGGGGGGTCAACCACCTGCCCACGAGGGTGGAGGGCGCGCCCTACCCCCTAGGCGCGCCCCTTGCCTCGTGGGCCCACGGTGTCCCTCCTCCACTCATTCTTTCACCCACACACTTCTTCTTCCTCCCACAAACACGAATAACCAGCTCAAACCCGAGTCCAAGCTCGTTTTGCTGCCATTTTCGATCTCCTTGCTCAAAGCACCTCTCACAAAACTGCTTGGGGAGATTGTTCCTTAGCATGTGACTCCTCCATTGGTCCAATTAGTTTTTGTTCTAGTGCTTTATTCATTGCAAATTTTTGCTGCTTAGGTGACCCTGTTCTTGAGCTTGCATGTCAAATTTATATGGTTCCAAGTAGTTTTGATGCATGATATAGGCGGCCCTAGGCACTTGCAGGAGTAGTTGCTATCAATATTATTGAGTTTGGTTTACTTTTATTTTGAAGTTACTAAAAAATTTCAGAATTTTTCAGAGGAAGAAATATGCTCAGGAAAATGTTCCAAGGTGGTTCTTCAAGGAAGCAAGGACCCAGGCTTGCAATGTGTGATGCTGATGACGAGCCACCAAGAGACGCTCCAGTGCGTCCTTGTGAATGGCCTTCTGAGTACTTTATGGATCGAGCGGGAAGTAAGGAAGAATTCAACGCATATTTGCGTAACGCTGATCTTGTGAGCTTCGAGGAAGAGAAGTGCAGCCAGTATCACAACCTCACTAGTACCTTTGTGAGGAGGTTTAAATTTTCAACTTCACGTAATTCTCCAACTGTCCTGTTTGATCTTTATGATAATTCTTACACTATGGACTTAGAGGATTTTACCACTGCATGCAAACTTCCACAATGGGGTAGTATAAGGGATCCCCGCAAATCTGAATTTAGAGATTTTCTTGCTAGCATAACTGTGGGAGAATCTAGAGATTTTACACAAGCTACCATAGGGAGCATTCACTTTCCTGCTATACATTATTTTGCTCCCTTCATAGGTAGATGCATCAATGGTAAAGATGAGGCATGTCACATGTGTGTCCCCGATCTCAGTATTCTTAGGAGTGCTGTGTTAGGAGACCAATCTTATAATTTGGGAGCCATTGTTGCACGTAGGTTGCATCTTAATAGATTTAATGGAGATTTCTTTGGAGGAATTTATGCAACCCGCATAGCTAATTTTCTTGGTGTAGCCATACGCGAAGATGATATTGAATTACCACCTGCTTACCTAGACTTTAATGCTATGGTCCACCACCAGTTTGTTGAGAGGAATGAATCACCTCTCCAGTATCGACTAATCTTTGACAGACGCTGTGCTGTCCATATTACTCTCCCTGCTCCTGCCTTCTTTGATTATCATGCAAGAGGAAGATATACCATTACCAGAAAGGAGGCAGATGAGTACGAGAGGAGAGCGGAGGCCGCTCGTCGCCACACTGCAGCTCAGCAGGCGATAGCCGCTGCGTCTCAGTACGACCCCAACTACTATTATGGATATCCGCCAGGCCAGCCGTGGCCGTAGACCAACTTAGGCCAAAAGCCTAAGCTTGGGGGAGTACGTATTTCTCACCGACATTACATTTATGTTCACACACTCATTGCTAGATGTCGGTGCTCATACTTTTTCATTGTATCATCCATGCTTGTTTATTTTCCTTTTTAAGCTTTCTTCTTGTGTGTTTAATAAACCTTACGAAAAACCAAAAAAATTAGTTGTAGTTTTTAATTAGTTTACTTTCCATGCTTGTAGTAGTAATTAAAAAGAAAACCCAAAAATATTTCCTGTTCTTCTTTTGCTTGCTGGGAGCTCTCCCGTGTAAATAGTTTTATTTCTTTTCTTTTCTTTGGGGGTCGATAGGAGAAGACCATGATTAAATTGTTGAAGTGGCTCTTATATGCGTTATTGTTGATCTGACAAAAGAGCCCATATTGCCTTGTCTTCTCCTGTTTATTGAATGCTTGCAGATTCCAACTTAGTCCAATGCACGTGCACTATTATTATTATTCACACTATTCGGTCATGCAAGTGAAAGGCAATTATGACGATATATGATGGACTGACTGAGATGAGAAAAGCTGGTATGAACTCGACCTCTTTTATTTTTGTAAATATGATTAGTTCATCGTTCTTGATTCAGCCTATTATGAATAAACATGTTTGCAATGACAACTAGAGATCATAGTTTCTTATGCCATGCTTGATTAGCTATGAGTTATAATGGTTTACCTTGCGTGCCAACATGCTATTAAAATGGTTATGATGTGGTATGATAGGGTGGTATCCTCCACTGAATGATTTAAGTGACTTGACTTGGCACATGTTCACGCATGTAGTTGAAACAAAATCAACATAGCCTTCACGATATTTATGTTCATGGTGGATTATATCCTACTCACACTTGCATTCGGTGTTGATTTATTTTAATGCATGTTCATGACTGTTGTCGCTCTCTAGCTGGTCGCTTCCTAGTCTTTTGCTAGCCTTCACCTGTACTAAGCGGGAATACTGCTAGTGCATCCAATCCCTTAAACCCCAAAGTAATTCCACATGAGTCCACTATACCTACCTATATACGATATCTACCTGCCGTTCCAAGTAAATTTGTATGTGCCAAACTCTAAACCTTCAAATAAATATTCTGTTTTGTATGCTCGAATAGCTCATGTATCAACTAGGGCTGTTTGTATCTTCCATGTTAGGCGGGTTATTCTCAAGAGGAGTGGACTCCGCTCCTCACTCGCGAGGTAAATGGCTGGTCACCGGGATGCCCAGTCCCATGCTTTATGCAAACTAAATCAAAATAATTGCAAACAAAACTCCCCCTGGGACTCTTGTTAGTTGGAGGCACTCGTTGTTTCGAGAAACCCATGGATTGATGCTTGTTGGTGGAAGGGGGGGTATAAACTTTACCATTCTGTTTGGGAACCGCCTATAATGTGTGTAGCATGGAAGATATCGCCATCTCTTGGTTGTTATGTTGACAATGAAAGTATACCGCTCAAAATATTATTCACCTCTGTTTCAAAACCGACCTCTGGCACCTCTACAAATCCTTGCTTCCCTCTGCGAAGGGCCTATCTATTTACTTTTATGCTGAGTCATCATCCTCTTATTAAAAGGCACCAGTTGGAGAGCACCGCTGTCATTTGCATTCATTACTGTTAGTTTACATTGAGTATGACTTGACTGGATCTCTTTTACCATGAATTACAATGTCTAGTCAGTCCTTGGTCTTTAAAGGTGCTCTGCATTTATGTTTTGCGGTCTCAAAAAGGGCTAGTGAGATACCATCTTGTTATATCATATTATGAATGTTTTGAGAAAGTGTTGTCATCCGAGATTTATTATTATGGCTCGCTAGTTGATTATGCTATTGATATGAGTAAACTTGAGACCTATGCGTTATTGCAAATGTGGTTAGTTATAATATTTGCTGAAAACTTGAATGCTGGCTTTACATATTTACAACAACAAGAGCAAACAAAGTTTGTAAAAGTTTTTCTTTATCACTTTCAGTTTATCAACTGAATTGCTTGAGGACAAGCAAAGGATTAAGCTTGGGGGAGTTGATACGTCTCCAACGTATCTACTTTTCCAAACACTTTTGCCCTTGTTTTGGACTCAAACTTGCATGATTTGAATGGAACTAACCCGGACTGACGCTGTTTTCAGCAGAATTGCCATGGTGTTATTTATGTGCAGGAGCAAACATTCTCGGAATGACCTGAAACTTCACGGAGCCAATTTTCAGAAAATAATAAAAATACCTGCAAAAGATGAAGGCCAGGGGCCCACCACCTCTCCACGAGGGTGGGGGGCGCGCCTGCCCCCCTAGGGCACGCCCCCTACCTCGTGGGCCCCCTGTTGCCTCTCCGACTCCAACTCCATATATTGTGTTTCGGGGATAAAAAAATCAAGTAGAAGAAATCATCGCGTTTTACGATACGGAGCCGCCGCCAAGCCCTAAAACCTCTTGGGAGGGCTGATCTGGAGTCTGTTCGGGACTCCGGAGAGGGGAATCCGTCGCCATCGTCATCATCAACCTTCCTCCATCACCAATTTCATGATGCTCACCATCGTGCGTGAGTAATTCCATCGTAGGCTTGCTGGACGGTGATGGGTTGGATGGGATCTATCATGTAATCGAGTTAGTTTTGTTAGGGTTTGATCCCTAGTGTCCACTATGTTCTGAGATTGATGTTGCTATGACTTTGCTATGGTTAATGCTTGTCACTAGGGCCCGAGTGCCATGATTTCAGATCTGAACCTATTATGTTTTCTTCAATATATGAGTGTTCTTGATCCTATCTTACAAGTCTATAGTCACCTATTATGTGTTATGATTCGTTAACCCCGAAGTGACAATAATCGGGATACTTACCGGTGATGACCGTAGTTTGAGGAGTTCATGTATTCACTATGTGTTAATGCTTTGTTCCGGTACTCTATTAAAAGGAGGCCTTAATATCCCTTAGTTTCCGTAAGGACCCCGCTGCCACAGGAGGGTAGGACAAAAGATGTCATGCAAGTTCATTTCCATAAGCACGTATGACTATGTTCGGAATACATGCCTACATTATATCAACGAACTGGAGCTAGTTCTGTGTCACCCTAGGTTATGACTGTTACATGATGAACCGCATCTGGCATAATTCTCTATCACCGATCCATTGCCTACGAGCTTTCCATATATTGTTCTCCACTTATTTACTTTTCCGTTGCTATTGCTATCATCACTACAAAATACCAAAAACATTACTTTTACTACTGTTACCTTTTGCTACCATTACCACTACTACCATATTACTTTGCTACTAAACACTTTGCTGCAGATATTAAGTTTCCAGGTGTGGTTGAATTGACAACTTAGCTGCTAATACTTGAGAATATTCTTTGGCTCCCCTTGTGTCGAATCAATAAATTTGGGTTGAATACTCTACCCTCGAAAACTGTTGCGATCCCCTATACTTGTGGGTTATCAGGTTGCTGCACATCCACGATGTTGAGGGACCAAGGAGGACCGGGAGCGTGGAGACAAGGCTCGAGGCAATGGAGCAACAAGTTTTCAAGTGCCAGGAGATGGTGGAACGTGGACTCAACTCCAATCATATAATGGTCACGGAGTTCACCAATAACCACAAGCTGGATGACAAGTACATTGGGGAGGCCATCTTCAAGCTTCACGAGAAAATCGAGTGCCTCCAAGCCTAGATCTATGACCTGCAAAACCAAAACTGTGAGTATGAATATAGATTCAAGAGGATGAGTTTGGCTGCAGATTTGAGGATCCCGGAGACTCGATCATCCTTCTATGATGGTGAGCCTATGCCTTGGAAGATGGACGACAAGCCCACATCATCAACAACTCCATCACCACCACCTCCAAGGAAGGAGACATAAACACATGGGTATGGGCACTCCCCTTGGCAACTGCCAAGCTTGGGGGAGTGCCCCGGTATCATATCACCATCACTTTTATCTTTACCGTTTTTCTTAGTTTGATCCTTTTGGTAATATCTTGATCTAGTAGAATAAAGTCTTAGTATGATCTAGTTTTTAGTTTCGCTTTATGATCCTTCTATGCAATCGAGTCCGGGAGCTATATATAATAAAGATTAGTGTTGAGTCAAGGGCTTGGTTATCTTGCTATGATCTTGAGGGAGTAAAATAAAAGAGAAAGAATAAAAATAAATAATGACTTCACATGGATTTTATGGAGAGTAATGACTTCACATATAAAGAGTATGATGAATAAAAGTTGTTGAGGGTTGACAAACATAGTTTTGGTCATCGTTCCAATTAATAGGAAGTAATAAAGAAAGAGAGGTTTTCACATATAAAAATACTATCTTGGACACCTTTTATGATTGTGAGCACTCATTAAAATATGACATGCTAAAGAGTTGACGTTGGACAAGGAAGACAACGTAATGGGTTATGCTTTCCTACATCTGAAATAAATTGTATTGTCATGGATCATCCAACATGTTGAGCTTGCCTTTCCCTCTCATGCTAGCCAAATTCTATGCACCAAGTAGAGATACTACTTGTGCTTCCAAATATCCTTAAACCTAGTTTTGCCATGAGAGTCCACCATATCTACCTATGGATTGAGTAAGATCCTTCAAGTAAGTTGTCATCGTTGCAAGCAATAAAAATTGCTCTCTAAATATGTATGTTTATTAGTGTGGAGAAAATAAGCTTTATACGATCTTGTGACGTGGAAGAAATTAAAGCGACTGACTGCATAATAAAGGTCCATATCACAAGTGGCAATATAAAGTGACGTTCTTTCGCATTAAGATTTTGTGCATCCAACCATAAAAGCACATGCCAACCTCTGCTTCCCTCTGCGAAGGGCCTATCTTTTATTCTTGTCTTATACTTCATACAAGAGTCATGGTGATCTTCATACAAGAGTAGTTACGTTTGTTCCTGAGGACATGGGAGAAGTCTTGCTATAAGTAGTCATGTGAATTTGGTATTCGTTCGATATTTTGATGAGATGTATGTTGTCTCTCCTCTAGTGGTGTCATGTGAACGTCGACTACATGACACTTCACTATTGTTTGGGCCTAAAGGAAGGCATTGGGAAGTAATAAGTAGATGATGGGTTGCCAGAGTGACAGAAGCTTAAACCCTAGTTTATGTGTTGCTTCATAAGGGGCTGATTTGGATCCATATGTTTCATGCTATGGTTAGGTTTACCTTAATACTTATTTTGTAGTTGCAGATGCTTGCAATAGGGGTCAATCATAAGTGGGATACTTTTCCAAGGAAGGGCAGTACCCAAGCACCGGTCCACCCACATATCAAAGTACCGAATGCGAATCATATGAGCGTGACAAAAACTAGCTTGACGATAATTCCCATGTGTCCTCGGGAGTGCTTTCCTTTATATAAGAGTTTGTCCAGGCTTGTCCCTTGCTACAAAAAGGATTGGGCCATCTTGCTGCACCTTATTTACTTTTATTACTTGTTACCCATTACAAATTACCTTATCACAAAACTATCCGTTACCGATAATTTCAGTGCTTGCAGAGAATACCTTACTGAAAACTGCTTATCATTTCCTTCTACACCTCGTTGGGTTCGACACTCTTACTTATCGACAGGACTACGATAGAGCCCCTACACTTGTGGGTCATCAAGGACGATGGTATTCGGACACCAGAAGTGTTCCGGGGGTACCGGGTACATATCGGGTCACTGGAAGGGGTTCCGGGCACCCCCCGACAACTATATGGGCCTAATGGACCAAGGGGGGAAACGCATCAGCCAACATGGGCTGCTGCACCCCCATATAGGCCGAACCTGGAGGGGAAGGAAAGATGGGATGAGAGAAGGAAGGGGAGGGATTCTGCCTCCCCCTTCCTTTCCTCCTCCCTCCACCTTCCTTCCCCCTCCGGAAGTTATGGCAGGGGGGCGAATTGCACTAGGGCCCGAGGTAGGATTCCTCCTACTTGGGTGCCCCCTTGGCTGCTCCCTCTCCCTCCTACCTATATATATGAGGCGTAGGCGCCTAGAAGACACATCAACAATTGTTAGCCATGTGCGGTGCCCCCCTCCACAGTTTACGCCTCCGGTCATATTCACGTAGTGCTTAGGCAAAGCCCTGCGCGGATCACTTCACCATCATCGTCACCACGCCGTCGTGCTGACGAAACTCTCCCTCGACACTTTGCTAGATCAAGAGTTCAAGGGACGTCATCGAGCTGAATGTGTGCAGAACTCGGAGGTGTCGTATGTTTGGTCCTTGATCGGTTGGAACGAGAAGAAGTTCGACGACATCAACCGTGTTGTCAAACACTTCAGCTTTCGGTCTACGAGGGTACATGGACACACTCTCCCCCTCTCGTTGCTATGCATCTCCTAGATAGATCTTGCATGAGCATAGGATTTTTTTTGAAATTGCATGCTACGTTTCCCAACAGTGGCATCAGAGCCAGGTCTATGCGTAGATGATATGCACGAGTAGAACACAAAGTGTTGTGGGCGGTGATCATCATACTGCTTACCACCAATGCCTTATTTTGATTGGGTGGCATTGTTGGATGAAGCAGCCTGGACCAACCTTACATGACCACGTTCATGAGACCGGTTCCACCGACAGACATGCAACTAGTTTTGCATAAAGGTGGCTGGTGGGTATCTGTTTCTCCAACTTTAGTTGAATCAAATTTGACTGCGGTCAGTCCTTGTTGAAGGTTAAAACAACAAACTTGATAAATCACCGTTGTGGTTTTGATGCGTAGGTAAGAACGGTTCTTGCTAGAAGCTCGTAGCAGCCACGTAAAACTTGCAACAACAAAGTACATGACATCTAACTTGTTTTTGCAGGGCATGTTGTGATGTGATATGGTCAAGACATGATGTGATATACATTATTGTATGAGGTGATCATGTTTTGTAAAAGTCACTAGCAACCGACAGGAGCCTTATGGTTGTCTCTTTATTGTATGAAATGCAAACGCCATGTAATTACTTTACTTTATCACTATGCGTTAGCGATAGTTGGCGAGACGACCACGACGCTACAATGGAGATCGAGGTGTCAAGCCGGTGACGATGGAGATCATGATAGTGCTTTAGAGATGGAGATCAAAGGAACAAGATGATGATGGCCATATCATGTCACATATTTTGATTGCATGTGATGTTTATCTTTTATGCATCTTATTTTGCTTAGTACGGCGGTAGCACTATAAGATAATCCCTCACTAAAATTTCAAGGTTTAAGTGTTCTCCCTAAGTATGCACCGTTGCTACAGTTCGTCGTGCTGAGACACCATGTGATGATCGGGTGTGATAGGCTCTATGTTCACATACAACAGGTACAAGATGGTTTTGCACATGCGGAATACTCGGGTTAAACTTGACAAGCCTAGCATGTACATACATGGCCTCAGAACACTGGAGACCGAAAGGTCGAACGTGAATCATATAGTAGATATGATCAACATAGAGATGTTCACCATTGAAGACTACTCCATCTCACGTGATGATCTACATGGTTTAGTTGATTTGGATCACATAATCATTTAGATGACTCAAGGGATGTCTATCTAAGTGGGAGTTCTTAAGTAATATGATTAATTGAACTTAATTTATCATGAACTTAGTCGTGATAGTTTTTGCATATCTATGTTGTAGATCAATGGCCCGTGCTACCGTTTTGTAGAATTTTAATGCATTCCTATAGAAAGCTAAGTTGAAAGATGATGGTAGCAACTACACGGACTGGGTACATAACTTGAGGATTATCCTCATTGCTGCACAGAAGAATTATCACTACAAAAAAAATACACTTCCGTGATGATACGTGTTTGTCACAGTAGGTCGCTTTTTTTGTCATGCATGTACATCCATGACAAATTTATGACAGAATCAAGATAGTCATACCTGTGCTGTCGCAGAAGTGTTCCATGACATTACCAAAATTATCATCACGGAAGTGCCCACTTCCATGACGATAAATCGCACGTCACAGAAGTGCTTTCGTCAAGGGTGGTCGACACATGGCATCCACCGTAATGGAACGCCGTTAAGCTATCTGGTCGGGTTTTGGATCCGATAACCCGTTAACAGCCCCGACCAATGGGGATTTTCCACGTGTAAAATCATCATTGGCTGGAGGAAACACGTGTCGGCTCATCATTGGGACAGATGTCAACCACTCATTGGACAGAAGGCGCCTATGATACATCGACACATGGCATGGCCCAACAGAGGCCCATTCCTGTGAAAAGGCCGGCCCATTTGACTTGGTCAAAAGCTGGCGGGCCGGCCCATGAAAAGCCTGTTAACGGCATGTTCGAATATAGCCCATTTACAGCCCGCTAACCCAAGGCCCGTTACGCCCTATCCGAATTAGGCCCAGTAGTGTCATCTGGGCCATCCAATATGATTCCAGCCCGTTTTCACTTCTGGCCCATGTATGGCCCATGACGTCTTTCGGCCCATATGAGGCCCTATGTAACTCTTGGCCTACTAATGTCCCATGGTGAAACTGGGCCGTAATGAACAGTGTATCACTTTACACCCATTAATGGCCCGTGGTGAAATTGGCCCGTAATGAACAGTGTATCACTTTATACCCATTAACGGCCCGTTATTCCGTTGGGCCTTTCCAGCCCATGTTATCTTTCGGCCTTCTCAGAGCCCATTTATTCTTGGGCTCATTTCCAGCATTCGTTTACTTACGGCCTGTTACTTTCATTTTCTGCTTGTGGGCCAAATTCAGCCTGTGGTTACAATCGGCCCGTTTGTGGTCCGTTAATACGTGGGGCCGATTTCATAGCGTCATCAAATACGGCCTATTAACGATGGCCCGTTATGGTCTACCCATGAACGGACGATTCCAACTCTAGCCCGTTTACGGCCATAATGCGGTTTGTTTGGCCCATGTTTGGCCAATCGATTATACGGCCCGTACAAGGCCCATTAATACGGCCCGCAGAAGGCCCATTGTTTCTACGGCCCGTAGAAGGCCCATTGTTTCTACGGCCCATAGAAGGCCCACTGTTTCTACGGCCAGTAGGAGGCCTAGTGTCACTACAGTAAATATTAGCCCATGGTTATTGTGGCCTAGTTTTAAAAAATAGGTTATTGCAGCCACTAGCTAACCGCAGAAAAAGAACTGCAATGACTACAAGCAAACAAATAAGCAAGACAACAAGGAAATAAATAAGCAAGCAACTAACGCTAGGCTATCACGGCTATTACACATAATACATCCACTGGGCATCAAAGTTCGCCACCAGTGCAAATATAGGGAACAACGCAACATATCATATACACTGGTTGTCAAAGTTGGCGACAAACACAAATAAAAGCCAGAGCAAAACAAATCCAGAACTGAAACCACTTCAGAAGATCTCAAGAAACAATATCCTGGGTACCCATAATGCTGGCAAGATGCTTAGCAAGCTTATTAACTTTCTCTTGTTTGGCGCTTAAATCCTCCAGCGCTTGCGGTTGCACCAGAAAATATGCATCTGAATTCTGCAGGGACTTCCTCAGTCCTTCAGCTTCTTGTCGCAGCACATCTGATCGATGTCTTTGAACTTGAAGTTGAGACTTAAGAAGACGAACTGATTCAGGCGGCGAGTTCGAAGAGCTTGTGCCAGCAGTAGTGGCCAGTAACTCGAACACTACATCAAGACAGGACTTTTGGGTTCCCTCACTGTCGTCAAGATAGTTTTTATCAGCTTTCTTGGAGACCAACAGGGATGTCTCACTGTCTTGAACCTTATCTACATTACTTCCTTTACCATTGGATAACGCGGTACTGTTCTCCAATATTTTGTCCGCATTCTAAAAGAGAAACAATCAGACACATCACATGTTTACCATGTTGTATATGAAACTCATTTTGGTAAATGAGTTCAGTAGTAAAGTGGACAGGATAACAGCATGAAACAAACATATATCTATGTACCATGGTCACTTTATGGTCTATATCATTCTAGTTTTTGTTGCCAAATCGAGATAGAGACACAGTTCAAATAATATTTGTTCAAGACAGAGCAGAATAGACAGAATATAAGTGTGGGTAACTACAGAGCAATAACAACACTTGTAATGTGCATGACATGAGAACATAACTGTTTATTCAATTGAAACTGAACTCAACATAGAGCAGGTTACAACAGCAAACCAGCTAAAGAAATAGGTTTAAAACATACCTGTTGCACCATTGGAGTTTCAATTCCATCCTTCAAATTTGAAAATAGTTGGTATGAGTAAATACAGTCATGCAAGAGCAAAGGAGTATGAACCATAGCTACAGAACCTGACCTGAGAACAAATCTTCTTCTCCTTTGAGCGTTGAGTTGGGATTCGGAGTGGTGGTCCTCGTGCTTTGGGCACTGCAGTTCCCTTACTAACTGCTCGTGTTTGGGTGCTCTGTGGTGGAGACGGTGCTGTGTCAACTGGAACTGGGTTACTATCTGCCGGGGTTGGAGTTAGAAGGGGTGTAGCTGGTTCTCTATCCAACTGGGTAGGGGTACAATCTGCGAGAGTCTGGGTTATGTGTGGTGGATCTGGTCCTTGGGCAAGTATAACCGTGGTTCTATCTGCATCAACTGGTAGCACTATCTTTTCTGAAGACCGTGTTGTTACCCCCTTAGATACTGCCATCACGCTCTCTAATTCAAATGGCTGATAAACAAGAAAAGTAATTGAAAATATAGACATTGTATGATAGACAGGTGCAATGGATAGTGGGGAACAAAAGAGGGCATGAAATAATTCATATTTATGTTGTCTAACCAAACATGATAGCATGACACAATTTCACATATAAGATGGCTAACTAAATAGGATAGGATGACACAATTTCACATTATGATGGCTAACTAAAAAAGATGGAAAGACATAGTTCAAAATATGAGACTATGTAAACAGGATGACATGACATAACTATATAATGTGTTTATTAAATAGGTTGGCATGCCATAATTCACATACATTCACGGATAGAATGCCATAATTCAAAATATGATGAGTGTAAACACTAAACAGGATGAGATGATATAACTATATGATGTCTTTATTAAATGGGTTGCCATGCCATAATTCAGATAGATGATGTGTATGTACTATGTAAACATGATGGCATGATATAATTCAAATATATGATTTATATAGTAAGCAAGTAAGCAGATGACAATCCATATATGATGTAAAAACTAAGCAATGCAAGACAACATGCATGACATGGGTAATATAACCCTGCCAAGTTTGAGCATAGATCTCAGGGGAAAAATAGGACTGGTCATCAGTCTCTGAATCCTCCTCTGAGGAGCTCTCTGTAACCAGCAAGATGTCTGCTTCAGCAGGTAGCATTGTCTGCTCTAAATACCTTGTTTTCACTCCAGATACTTCCATCACCACTTCAAATGGCTGATGCACAGGAAGAGTAGTTGAATATACAAACGTTGTCACCAAATGGAACATGTAATACAAAAAATGATAGCATGATATAATTCACATACATGATGATTGGCTAAACAGCATGGCATTGCATAATTCACATATATAATGCCTTTGCAACAAGATAGCATTGTATAATTCACATATATAATGTCTTGCAACAAGATGGCAATGCATAATTCACATATATGGTAATTATACACTGAACATGTGGCATTCACGCAAAGCATATCTAAACTAATCAAATGACATAGCAATGCGAGACACCATACGCACGATATGAGCAACATAACCCTGCCAAGTTAGAGCATACACCTCGGGGGGGGGGGGATAGGACTGGTTATCTGTCTCTGAATCCTCCTATGAGGAGCTATCCATAACCATCGAGATATGCGCTTCGTCAGATAGCATAGTCTGCTCTGAAGACCTTGTTTCACTCCAGAATTTGCCATCACTGTGTCAAATGGCTGATGCACACGAAGAGAAGTTGAATGTAATATTTGACAAATGTAATATGTAACAAAAAAAGGATGGCCTAATATAATTTACATATAAGATGACTGGCTAAGCAGGATGACATTGCAAAATTCACATATATGATGTCCGGCTAAACAAGATGGCGTTGCATAATTCACATAAACGATGAATAAACTAAACAGATGCCATTCGCACAAAGGATGTCTAAACTAAGCAGATGACATATTTGATGTATAAAGTTAGCAATGTAAGACACCATATGCATGATATAACCAACATTAGCATGCCAAGTTAGAGCGAAGACCCCAGGGGGTAAATAGGAGTTGTCTTCTCCTTCTGAATCCCCCTCAGAACAGATATCTTCCTCTCGATTACAATCCGAAATGCATGAAGGGGGGCTGCCTTTGCACCTACCATGGAGCGACGTATGCATGAAATTTTATTGCCACACAATGCCCGTCTCTTTTGCTCTACATGTTCAGTTCCATTGTTTACAATAACTGTCATGCATAGGAATAAAACATAGTGAGATTATGTAAGGAGTGCATGCAAAAATCCAGAGTGATGGTAGCAACATGTGGATAGACCCAAAACCAATAATAGCAGGCAGATAATGGCTTCAGTTAAAAAATACAGATAATAGCTTCTTTACTGTTTGTTTCCCACCCAACATGAAACTCATAGTAGACACCGGAGATTAAACAGATAGTAGATAGATACTATTGATAGCGGCCCCGATATGTACCCCACAACCATTTAAAAACTCAAGTTTGACCATTAGTTTGGAGCTGACTCAGATTCTAATCAGTGAATAGGACGATAAAGTAGCATGTAATATTAAGCGATGCATAACGTAAGCAGACACGAAAGAGTGCGACCTCTCTTGCGGACCCGTGTAGTCCTCGAGGTCATCTTCTCGGTTGATGATGGTAGTGCAGTTTTCATGGCTGCCAGCGGCGGGGAAGAAGATCTGAGGCGGCGAAAGATAGTCTGGAGGCCGGATCCCTACTGTGCTGGACCCTTCTATCGTTGGAGCAGCTAAGCTAGGGTGGACGACGGCGCAGCGGGAGCGGGACAAACCACGCAAGGTTTTCTTTGACAACTATCTGTAAGAGAAGTAATTCTGTAAGGGCTCGTTTGAATTGGAGGATTCCAACAATGCAGGGATAGGAAATAGACAGGAATAGGATAGGAATGCACGTGCAAAACAGAGAATTTAAAAACACAAGATTTCTGCCAATCTGGGTGTTTGATTCACAACAATTGGAAGATCACAGGATGCAAAGAAGCATGGTGAGATTAAGTCAAACCACAAGAAAATGTACGGTTATAATGCTATTATGCTACGATCTCTTAGTCTTGTGCTTCATGAATAGGAATTTGAAAAGGAGGACTAGTGAAAATTAAAATTCCTATGTTTTTTCTTTCAAGGAGACACTAAAGGAACAAATCCGTGTGCTCAGTGGACAATATATATAACATGTAGAGTAAAAAAGAGATGCAACAAGTGTACAACCTCTTTGGCGAAGCCATGTCGATCTCAGCGTGATTGGGTTGGCCAGTGAGGATGCTCCGGCTGACTTGGCTGTCGGAGGAGGGGAAGAAGATCTTAGGCGTCTGGAGATGGAGCCCGAGGTACTGCTCCGCTGTGATGGAGGGTTTCGTCGTTGGAGCAGCTCCGGTGAGTTGTACGACGCCGAGGCTGAAGCAGGACAAGAGAGACAACAAACAACGTTAACCTGAGTGGAATTCTAATAGCATCTCCAATACATGACATAAAATACATAACCACAAAGTGCTAGATTAAAATACATCAGCCGCTCATCTCTGAACTTAACTGTCAATACTGAATTTAACTGTCGAAACTGAACTTAACTGTCGAAACTGAATTTTGCTGTCGAAACTGAACGCACTAGCAAGGTGAGGCTACACGTCGGTCGACTGACTTTTTCATCTCTGGTCAGTCGATTTTGCAGCCGTTGCATATGAAATCAAGGGCCTGCGGTTCAACTTCAACCTCCACCCCCTGAGCCAGCCAAACAGCAGCCCCCCGCCGCCCGCGGCCGGCGGTGCACCGTCCCGCCCGCCCCGAAAACACTCCCCACCGCCGGTCTGCCGCCGCCCCGGCCATCCCTCTAGGCCCCCCGTGCCGAGATTTTTCTTCGGGGATCCCCACGCCACCGCCCCGCCAACGCCCCGCCACCACCGGCGACCACCGCCCCCATGCTGAACCCTAAGATAGATAGTGGGGTACCTCTCCGGCGAGCCCCCCTCCCCGCTGCGGCTGGTTCTTCCTTCACCCTGGCAGCATTGGAGTGAAGTGTAGCTAAATCGGAGCAGCATCGCAAGCAAGAGCAAGAGCAGCAGCGCGAGCAAGAGCAATAGAAAGAGTAGACCAGGCAGGGGACCGAGAGCAAGAGCAGAGCAGCAGCGCGAGTGAGAGCCAAAGCAGCAGCATGTCCTACTAATGTGGACGTCGCCGCCGAGGGAGTGACGCCATGGAGGAAGTGGCCGGCGATGCCGCCGTGGATAGAGCCGCGCCGTGTCAGCTCGGGACCGAGTGCCGGCAGCACCGTGAGATCGAATCAAGAAGAAAATGCGGCGATTAGTGTACAACCTCTTTGGTGGCGCCGATTTGGCCGCAGCTTCATCTGAGGAAACGGTGATGATGATGCTCTTCTGGTGGTGCAGGTGAAGACGGCGGTGTGGGAATGGAGGTGGCGCGAAAGACGAGGGGAACGTCCGGGCAGCTCCTTGGAGGTGGAGGACGGGGTGGCTGAACCGGCGGGACGATGAGATCGACGACGGATCCTCATCCGGTACGGTGGATGAGGGACGTCGAGGTGTTGCTGTGGACGACGTCGTCGGGGAAGAGGCTCCGGCTGGGTGGCGGACGGAGCAGGGTGTGGGGTTTCGTCACGGGTTTTCGCGGCCTCGGTGTATGAATGGGTGGGCGGATGGGATGGCAGTGGGTGTCGGATTTCGGGTTCTGGTAGACCCTTGAGGTTTGAACACTGGGGCGCACGCGGGGATCTCTCCCCTACCGATCTACGTCCGATCCCCTCGCGTGATCTAAGCTGGAAACAACGAACAACACAAGGGACACGAGGTTTATACTGGTTCGGGCCACCGTTGTGGTGTAATACCCTACTCCAGTGTGTGGTGTGGTGGATTGCCTCAGGGACTGATGATGAACTGTACAAGGGAAGAACAGCCTCACGAGAGGTGTTCTTGAGCTGGTGCGATGAACTGCTAGGGTGAGTTCAGTCGCCTCTCTCTCTCTCTCTCCGCTAGGGCTCTACCAGATTTCTAGATGCCCCCTACTCTGTGGTGGCTAGCTCTATTTATAGAGGCCCTGGGCCTCTCCCCAAATAATGAGCGCGAAGGGCGCCAACAATTGGCCATTTTGAAGGGGAACATCTAGTACAAGTTATCCTGACCAAAGGTGGTCTCCGGCTGCCAAAAGCACTGGTGGTGACGCTGTCTTGGGCTCCACGGTGACCTCCATCCTACCGCTCCGCTGGTCTTGGTCTCGTTGCACCGGAATGGTAACCTTTGCCCGATACCTTGGCATGCGCTTGCCCCCTTTGCACCAAAGGGGAAACAAGGACACTGCGCAGGCCGGTGCCCGCCTGGCGCCCGCCTGGACTCGATCGTCATGGCTTGCGTCACGGGTTCCTCGCAAGGTACCCCTGCCTTGATCTCTTCGTCTCCTCGCGAGCTTGCCTGATGAGGCTGCCTTTGAGGAAGCTTCCGGTCGTCCGCCCCGCGAGGCTTGGACCCTCGCGAGGGTCTTGAGCTTGAGTTGATGAAGATGGGCTGCGCTGCCCCCCCACTTGAGCCACGCCGCAGGCTGCAGGCAGGCAAGTCTGGGGACCCCCGTTCCCAGAACGCCGCAGTAGCCCCTGGGACCAAGGCGCGCCCGGGCTTGGCTTGGTGGGGAAGCAAAGGGGTAAGTGCGAAGCACCGCGGGCCCCAACAGCCTAGGCCTTGGGCGCCGCATGGCGGTTGACTGGACGTGGGCATCTACGCTTCCCCACGACGCCTCGGCGGCTGCATGGCTTGACAAGTCCCTGCATGCAGAGAGACCGGTCATGATTACCTGCGATCGTGGTGCTCGGCGGTTGGTCTCCTCCGGCTATAAGTACGGGGCTGCGTAAGCCCCTTTAGCCCGTCCCCTCTTGCTGCTCCTCTTCTTCTTCTTGGCTACTTGCCGTCCCCATGGCTCCCAAGAGATTCTCGGCCACGAAGAAAGGAAAGGCCCCCCCAGGCAGGGCCTGACTCCCCCCCGACCAAGCGCGGCCGAGGCCGCCCTTGCAAGTATACCGCGGTCCCCGTGGTGGCCTCCCGCGACCATGGAGGCGGTTCCCTGCGCGGTGGTGAGCGCCCGGTTGCCGACGGGGGCACGCCGTGGGTGTGCGCCCCCTAGGCCACGCTTTAGCTCTACGGAGGTGCTGCCGGAGTTCGTCGTGTGGTCGGCGGACCCATCCAGCACCCGGCTCCAGCTCCCCCGTTTCTTCGTAGATGAACTGCCGGCCAGCGCTCGGTGCGGCTTCTGGCTCCAGGCAGACGGTTGCTGCAGCAGGGCATCCTGGGCTTCGCTGGAGGTCTCCGTTTCTAGGAATGGGGCTCTGACACGCGGCTAGCAAACGCTTGCCCGCGCGCGGGGCCTGGGCCGGTGGTGCACCATGTACTTCAAGTTTGATGGCGATGCTACCCTCTATGTGAGGGTGTTTGGGGAAGATGGTCGCCGTGCCGGGTGCTGCCCTGAAGACGACGACTGCGGCCGCCTGCCCAGCCCCGGCACTGACCAGGATGAAGATGGCGACTGGCGTACAGGCGGCAGTGCTCGGGGTTCGCCAAGCTTTGGCGACCCCCTCTCAGGCAGCAGCTCCTCCAGTGGTGGCCGCGGCCAGCCCCCACGCCGTCGCGCCCGCCTGGGTGAAGGTAGCGGGTCAGCCCACCGTCGCGCCCCGGTGAAGCGAGAGGAAGGATCCGCCTAAGCCCCAGGAGCAGCTCGAGCCTTCGCTGTGGGTTGGCGCAGGACGAATCACGCCCATTTTGTTTTCCTTCTTACCCTGCGCAGAAATAGAAAGTAATGTAGGGCCCCGCGGGGGCGTGTTAGAACTGCTGCTGTTTAACCATCGCGCTGTTTCCGCTATTTCCGTGCTGTATTTCCGCGCCGCGCACCCATGTGCGGGAACTATTTTAGCTCGATGGGGTTTGGCACGGTCCTTGCCTCCCGAGGCCGTGGCCACGTCATGCGCTTCGTGCCCTGCAAGGATCAGTAGGAGGGGTAACCTACGGTCTTGGTTGTGGGGGCGATCGGCCCAGGTCCTGCGCTCGTGTCGCGATGCCCGTGGGGCACGGACTGGGAGGGGTGCTCCCGCAGAGGACTCGGATAGGAAAGCTCCAAACGATCAGGGCAGAAAACACTCGCGAGGGTGCCCGCGAACCTCCCTCGCGAGACTTGTGAGAGAGAAAACGAGGCAAGCGAGCAAGAAAGACAAAGAGTCACAAGCCAGGAACGTCAGCAACTCCAATAAAAACTTCAAACGGGAATAAACAAGCCAACTGCAGAAAGCAAATGGGAAAGCTGCGTCCGGCACCTATTCTAGTCTTCGACATCTTCTCACCAGCGCGAAGCTAAGTGCTGCCACTGGGCGTGGGCGGGAGCCCCCGAGGCCCGAGGGCGGCACTCCGGAGACTCCGGGGCGTGTACAGCCCCACTCATTATTATGTGAGAGTGTCACGGGCGGCAAGCTTCACAGGCATTTGCCTTCTTTACAGGCACCGGGCCTTTCCCAAAATGCAGCAGCTTCACAGGCATTTGCCTTCTTCATAGGCACCAGGCCTTTCCCAAAACGCATCAGCTTCATAGGCATTCGCCTTCTTCACAGGCACCGGGCCTTTCCCAAAACGCAGCAGCTTTACAGGCATTCGCCTTCTTCATAGGCACCGGGCCTTTCCCAAAACGCAGCATCTTCACAGGCATTCGCCTTCTTCACAGGCATTCGCCTTCTTCACAGGCACTGGGCCTTTCCCAAAATGCAACAGCTTCATAGGCATTCGCCTTCTTCACAGGCACCGGGCCTTTCCTAGGCGCTAGGCCTCGCTCAGGGATAGAACCTCTGGAGATGTTGAATGTTCCACGCGTTCTGGACGGGTACCCCCTCCGGGGTGTCCAAGCGCACGGAGCCAGGCCTGGAAACATGAACAACCTTGAATGGGCCCTCCCACATACGAGAGAGCTTGTGCAGCCCCTCCCTGGAGAGAACCAGTCTGAGCACGAGATCCCCTACCTCAAAAGTTCTAGGGCGGATGTTGCGGCAGTGGTATCGTTGCAGCGCCTGTTGATACCTTGCCACTCGCAGCGCGGCTTCTCAACGGCGTTCCTCCCCCAGCATGAGATCCATCCCCCGCATGGCGTCCTGCTGTGTCTCGTCGAACGCCAGGACCCGTGCGGAGCGACGCCTGACCTCGTGAGGGAGAACAGCCTCTACTTCGTAGACGAGGAAGAATGGGGTCTCGCCAGTCCGCTTAGTCGCAGTTGTGTGGATTGACGACATGACAGACTAGAGCTCGTCGTACCAACCCCTGCCGCAGGCTTCCAACTTCTTCTTGAAGGTCCTGGCTTTGAGGCCCCTCAAGACCTCCGCGTTGGCCCGCTCGGCCTGGCCGTTGCTCCAGGGGTGTGCTACCGAAGCGTAGCATATCTGCGTTCCAAGGTTAGCACAGTACGTTTTGAAGAGATTACTGGTGAATTGTGAACCGTTGTCGGTGATGATGCGGTTGGGAACCCCAAATCGGCTCACGAGGCCCTTGATGAATTTAACCACTGAGCCTGCCAGGATTGTGCGGACGGCTTCCACCTCAGCCCACTTGGTGAATTTGTCCACGACGACGTAGAGGTAGCGATAGCCCCCTGGCGCCCGAGGAAACGGGCCCAGAATGTCCAGCCCCCAAACTGCGAACGACCATGAGAGGGGTATAGTCTGTAGACCCCCCGCAGGCTGATGGATCTGCTTAGCGTGAAACTGGCAGGCCTCGCAAGCCTTCACAAGCTCAATGGCGTCGTTGAGCACTGTGGGCCAATAGAATGCACTACGGAACGCCTTGCCGACGAGGGTCCGTGACGACGAGTGGTGCCCGCAGTCTCCGCCATATATGTCTGCCAGTAGCTCCTTCCCTTGCTCTTGGGAGATGCAACGTAGGGACACGTCATTTGGTCGCTTCCTGTAGAGCTCTTCATCCCTGATGCAATAAGCCGTGGCCTGCCGCGCCACACGCTCCGCTTCCTCCTCATTCTCCGGCAGAGTCCCTTGCAACAGGTAGTTCTTGCGCTCCGGGATCCAACACCCTTCCTTTGGCTCTAACGCTAGGAGCAGGCGTGCCCCTGAGGCTGGGCCGCAGACCGGGGATCCTGAGGCAGGCGGCTGAGGGATCTCCTCCCTTGGTTGCGCCGTGCTCAACAGTGACGGCACCGCCGAGGGTTTGAAGAGTCGCTCCTCGAAGACGCCAGCCTCATGAGGCAGCCGCCTAGATGCCCTTTTGGCAATGTCATCAGCCTCCTGATTGGTGCCGCGAGGCACGTGCTGCAACTCCAGCCCCCAGAACTGTTTCTCCATCTTGCGAACCTCAGCGAGGTAGGCTTCCATGTGCTCGTCCTTTGGCTCATATATCTTCTTGGATAAGTTGACGAGGAGCTGCGAATCACCCTTGATGATCAGGTGCTTCACCCCTAAGGAAATTGCGGCCTTCAATCCTGCTATTAGGCCTTCATACTCTGCTATGTTGTTGGAGACCTTTCCTCCATGCTGGAAGCAAAGTTGTACGGCGTAGTAGAGTTTGTCCTGGGTAGGGGATACGAGCACCGTGTCGGGAGAACGCTGAAAGCATAAGTGCTCCCTAGGTGGTTTTGGTAATTAATGACAACATATCTCTTGTTGGACTAACGTTTCTATCTAGTATGTTTCAGATAAGTTCAACAATGGAGTGGCATGGACTAAAGGTTGTGGGAAATTCTCCAAGATCCTAAGGACAAAGGATTGGCTAAAGCTTAAAGCTCAAGACTCTTCATTTTACATTTTAGTGACCCAAGATCACATTGAGTCCATAGGAAAAGCCAATACTATCAAGGAGGGATGAGGTGTTGCTTAATGAGCCTCTTGCTTCAAGTGCTCAATGATATGCTCCAAAATCCTCAGCTACTTTCCCACTTCCACATATGACCTAAACCTAAGCCAAACTCGGACCTACCGATTATTTCTATCCAGAGACACCGAGTTTCACTTGTCATAGCCATTGCCAAACCCTAGCAAATCGGTTCTACCGATAGGGATCTCGGTCTCATCGAGATGGGATTGTAATCTCACTGTGTATGTCCATTGCCAAAATCGGTCTCACCGATCTTGTGCAATCGGTACTACCGAGATTGCAATGCAAACTCTGTGTTTCCTTTTTGTAACTTTTCGGTCTCATCGAAAGAGCGGATCGGTCCCACCGAGATTGCAATGCAAACTCTTTGTTTCCTTTTTGTAACTTTTCGGTCTAATCGAAAGAGCAAATCGGTCCCACCGAGTTTGCCTGACCAACCCTCTGGTTAGCTCATTACCAAATCGGTCTCACCGAGTTTGTGTAATCGGTCTCACCGAGATTACGTTATGCCCTAACCCTAACCATATCGGTCCTACCGAGTTGCATGTCAATCCCACCGAAAATCTCTAACGGTCACTAGGTTTACTATTTCGGTCCGACCGAGTTTTTTGATTCGGTCCCACCGAGATTGGTAAATTGTGTGTAACGGTTGGATTTTGTGTGGAGGCTATATATACCCCTCCACCTCCTCTTCACTCGTTAAGAGAGCCATCAGAACACATCTACACTTCTAACTCATATGTTCTGAGAGAGAACCACCTACTCATGTGTTGAGGCCAAGATATTCCATTCCTACCACATGAATCTTGATCTCTAGCCTTCCCCAAGTTGCTTTCCACTCAAATCTTCTTTCCACCAAATCCAAATCCTGTGAGAGAGAATTGAGTGTTGGGGAGACTATCATTTGAAGCACAAGAGCAAGGAGTTCATCATCAACACACCATTTGTTACTTCTTGGAGAGTGGTGTCTCCTAGATTGGCTAGGTGTCACTTGGGAGCCTCCGACAAGATTTTGGAGTTGAACCAAGGAGTTTGTAAGGGCAAGGAGATCGCCTACTTCATGAAGATCTACCGCTAGTGAGGCAAGTCCTTCGTGGGCGATGGCCATGGTGGGATAGACAAGGTTGCTTCTTCGTGGACCCTTCGTGGGTGGAGCCCTCCGTGGACTCGCGCAACCGTTACCCTTCGTGGGTTGAAGTCTCTATCAATGTGGATGTAGTATAGCACCACCTATCCGAACCACGGGAAAAACATCCGTGTCTCCAATTGCGTTTGAATTCTCCAAACCCTTCCCTTTACATTCTTGCAAGTTGCATGCTTTACTTTCCGCTGCCTATATACTCTTTGCATGCTTGCTTGATATGTATTGTGAATGTTGAAATTGTGCCTAAACTCCACTTAAACTGAAAAAGCTTAAAAACTGCAACTTTAGCATTAAGTGTATAATCACCCCCCCGCTAGACACATCTACTTCAAGGTCCTACAAGTGGTATCAGAGCTTTGGTCTCCATTGCCATGGTTTAATCACCATTGGAGGAAGATGGATGTGTCTACTTTAGGGAGTCTTAGACATAGAGTGCCTATTCTTGATGGAGAGTATTTTCATGAGTGAAAAAATGAGATGCTTGTAATTTTCAATCAATATCATTTGAACAAGTATATTGCTAGCCCTTGTGCACCTCATATTGATCCTTTGCATCCTACCCTAGATGAAGATATCGACATAATTTACAATCTTAGAACTATAGAGCTCATCATTAGAGGATTGCCCAAAAATTTGATTGCCAGTTTGCCTACTCTTAATTGTGCCTATACTATATGGAAATTTCTTGAGGAATGATTTCCTGATTATTCCTTGAAAAATTTGGATGAAATTCTCCAAAAATCTATTGCCTTGAGTAAGATGAACTCTAGTGATCCTAGTTTTGGTGATTGTCTATTTGAGCTTACCAATCTCAAGCGTGCTAAAGGAGATGTTGGAATCATTATATACGAAGCTATAAGAATTCATAAAGGTGACCACTTTTATGATCATTTATCTAATGAATTACCCTCTCTAGGAAATGATGAGTCACAAGATCATGGTGAACATCGATACTATGATGATGATGATGATGATGATGATAGTGACTTTGATCTTGATGATGCAATGAGACATTTTGGTCTTATGGCAAATCTTCGGGGATATGTGTCAGGAGGAAAGGAATGGGTTCTTGATAGTGGATGTACTGATCATATGAACGGAGATGAAGAGATGTTCCGTGAGCTTGCTGAAAATGACGGCCCTCAAAAATATGTCACCTTTGGTGATAATTCAAAGGGTAAAGTGGTTGGCCTTGGTAAGGTGGCCATCTCACATGATAGTTCCATTCAAAATGTCATGCTCGTTGAATCTCTCGGCTACAACTTACTTTCAGTATCTAGACTTGCTGATTTCGGTTTGAATGTCCTATTTACTAAGGTAGGTTGCCAAGTGTTTCGTCGAGACAATCATAAAATGGTCTTTACCGGTATACGTAGAGGTGATCTTTACATTGTCGATTTCTCTAAAAAGGCACAACCTAAAACTTGCTTTATTGCTAAATCCTCAAAAGGTTGGTTGTGGCATAGACGACTAGGTCACGTTGGCATGAGAAACCTTGACAAGCTTATTAAAGGAAATCATATCCTTGGAGTTAACGATGTCATATTTGATAAGGATAGACTTTGCAGTGCTTGTCAAGCAGGTAAACAGGTTGGAGGAAGGCATCCCGTGAAGAACATCATGACCACAAGGAGGCCACTCGAGCTACTTCATATGGATATTTTTGGTCCCAACGCCTACAAGAGTCTCGGTGGAAATTCTTTTGGTCTAGTTATAGTTGATGATTTTTCAAGATTTACGTGGGTGTTCTTTCTTGATGACAAGTCGCAGGTCCAGAAGATCTTCAAAAACTTCGCTAGGAAGGCCCAAAATCAGTTTGACGTGAAGGTCAAGAAGGTTCGGAGTGACAACGGAACGGAGTTCAAGAACGCAAATGTGGACACCTTTCTTGACGAAGAAGGGATTTCACACGAGTTCTCGGCTACGTAGACACCTCAACAAAATGGAGTTGTTGAGAGGAAGAACCGGACGCTCATTGAAATGGCGAGAACGATGCTTGATGAGTACAAGACGCCGAAGCACTTTTGGGCAGAAGCGATTGAGACAGCTTGTCATGCAACAAATCGCTTGTATCTTCACAAGCTACTCGGCAAGATGGCATACGAGCTCCTCACCGGTAACAAACCCCAAGTTGGATAATTTCGAGTATTCGGCTCAAAGTGCCACATTCTTGACAAGCATCGTCATTCAAAGTTTGCTCCTAAATCTCATGAAGGTTTTCTACTTGGTTATGGATCAAACTCTCACACTTACCGTGTCGACAACAATTTCACCCGAAAGGTTGAAGAGACGGTAGATGTGAAGTTTGATGAATCTAATGGCTGGCAAGTAGAGCAATTGCCAATCGATGTAGGAGACAAAGACCCTTCAGAAGCAATCCAAGACTTGTCTATTGGCAAAATTCGTCCAACGGAGGTGAAGGAGAGTACCTCGTCCGTCCAAGTGGAAGCTTCTACTTCACGACAAGGTGAACCAAGAATTGATACGGAAACATCCACAAGTGGGACACACCAAGATGAAGAAGACGAGGAAATGCATCAAGACGAGCATCAACAACCTCCTTCTCCACCACGACAAGAGAACGACAACTTCAACAATGAAGAAGGCCAAGAAGAAGAACAAGATGAAGAGGATGTTCAAGGAAGACCCAAGCAAAAGCTCTCACGAGTTCGAGCAAGAATTGCCAAAGATCATCCCGTCGAGAAAATCTACAATGATATTCAAACCGGGAGAATCACTCACTCAAAAACTCGTTTAGCTAACTTTTGTGAAAACTATTCATTCATCTCTAGCATTGAACCTATGAAGGTTGAAGAAGCATTGGAAGATCCGGATTGGATAAACGCTATGCATGAAGAGCTACACAACTTTGAGAGAAACCAAGTTTGGACATTGGTTGAGAAGCCCGACAACAACCACAACATCATTGGTACCAAATGGGTGTTTCTCAACAAGCAAGATGAAGATGGACAAGTGGTTCGCAACAAAGCACGTCTCGTCGCCCAAGGGTACACACAAGTCAAAGGTATGGACTATGGTGAGACATATGCTCCCGTTGCTAGACTTGAGTCCATTCGCATCTTACTTGCCTATGCTAATCACCATAATATCACCTTGTACCAAATGGACATTAAAAGTGCTTTTCTAAATGGTGAAATAGAGGAGGAAGTTTATGTCAAACAACCTCCCGGCTTTATCAATCCTAAGAAACCAAATCATGTTTACAAACTTCACAAAGCTCTTTATGGTCTTAAACAAGCTCCTAGATCATGGTATAAATGCTTGACCAAGTTCCTTATTGCAAGTGGTTTTGAATTTGGTAAAATTGATTCTACTCTTTTTACTAAAAGGGTTAATGGAGAACTATTTGTATGCCAAATTTATGTTGATGAAATCATATTTGGTTCAACTAACCCTCTCTTTAGTGAAAAGTTTGGAAAGCTAATGTCAGAGAAGTTTGAGATGTCTATGATGAGTGAACTCAAATTCTTTCTCGGTTTGCAAATCAAGCAAACTAAGGAAGGTACATTTGTCTCTCAAACGAAGTACACCAAGGACTTATTCAAGAAGTTCAATATGCAAGAATGCAAAGGTATGCTTACACCCATGCCTACTAGTGGACATCTTGATTTGACCAAAGATGGTGAACCGGTTGATCAAAAGGTTTATCGCTCTATGATTGGTTCTTTGTTATACCTATGTGCTTCACGTCCCGACATTATGCTAAGTGTGTGCATGTGTGCACGTTATCAAGCTGCTCCTAAAGAATGTCATCTTAAGGCCGTGAAAAGGATAGCGAGATACTTAATTCATACACCAAACTTTGGCATTTGGTATCCTAAGAGGTCTTCTTTTGATCTTGTTGGCTATTCCGACTCGGATTTTGCTGGAGACAAGGTTGATAGAAAGTCCACTTCGGGTACTTGTCAATTTCTTGGTAGATCTCTTGTGTCTTGGTCTTCCAAGAAACAAAACTCAGTATCCTTATCCACCGCCGAAGCGGAATACATTGCCGCTGGTTCATGTTGTGCTCAATTACTTTGGATGACCCAAACTCTTAAAGATTATGGGATCTATGTGAAACATGTTCCACTACTTTGTGACAATGAAAGTGCTATCAAAATTGGTCATAATCCTGTACAACATTCTCGAACTAAGCATATTGAAGTTCGTCATCATTTCATTCGAGACCATGTTGCTAAGGGTGACATTGATCTTAAGCATGTTCGCACCGATAAGAAATTAGCGGATATATTTACTAAACCTCTTGATGAGAAAGTATTTTGCAGGTTGAGAGGTGAATTGAACATTATTGATGCTTCGAACTTGGAGTAGGAACTCCATTGGATACATGCAAGACATGAGCTTATGACTATTCCATGATATTTCTCTTATGATGACTATCTTATGTCTTGGATATATTTGTACCTTGCATGTTGTCTAACCCATGTAGGTGCTTGGTTGAATCTAATTCCATGAGATTGCGACTCACTCACATCTTGAGCAATCTCTACATCACCAAGTCTCTACACAATGGTGGTTGAAGACAAGGAAGCACAAAACCATTCAAACATATCCTTTGACAAATTCTATGTTAAGCTTCATGATTGTCATTTTTGGATACACAAGTGCTCTTCCTTGCAAGAACTAACCCATGTAGGTAGATGAACTCAAACTCCAAGTGGTGCTCCCAACTCTTGATGAGCTACATCAACCTTGAGCACCCACACAAGTTCAACTACATGAGCAAGAACCACACCACCACCCAAGGTATGTTATTCCATCTTAGAGAAGCTTTACTCCAAGACATGAGTCAAAGCAACTCAACAAGATGTGAATACATCAAGATGCTTAAACGAAAAATGGTAACCCCATTTTAAGCTTAAACGATGAGTATGACCTATGATCAAGTGTTCTCACTTGACTCCTAAGTCAATATACTCTAACATAGGTGACTATGTCACCGCCCAACTCTAGATGAAGTTCTCTTGTGTTCTTTTCTGTGTTATTGCATTTGTCTCATGCATATTTATTTTCTTTCTCTTTTTCAAAAAAAAACTTCATCTAGATCTTTCAGTTTCTTCTCTTTTCTTTTTGTTTTTGTTCTGCATTTTCTGCATTCAATTCCTTGCAAATCCTTCAGATAATTCATTGCAAATCTTTGTGAGATCCTACACATGTTTAGTGAGCTGAGGTGACATGTGTTTTTCTCTATGTTGAACTCGGTTTCACCGACTTGTAGTTTTCGGTCCAACCGAATCTTTTTGGCCCCACCGAAACATGCCACTCGGTGCCACCGACTTCACAACAGGAAAAACAGTTTGCCACTTGTTCTATATTTCTTCTGATCCAGCTCTACTCAATGAATCTTGTCCTCTACAAGCATCACAGTTTTATCCATTGCTTTGTGCTGAGTCTCAAGGAGCAAACCTATACGACGGATTCCAGAAAGCCCTTCTTGGAAATGATGTAAAAGGGGGAGAGAGAGATCACATCAAAGCTTATCACCTACAAGGGAGAAAGTATTAAGGGGGAGAAAGAGATTTCCAGGGGGAGAGAATACTCAAGGATCCCAGATGCTTGATGTTCAAGAGGAGAGATGTCACATGTCTTTTTGGGGTGAAGACATGTTCATATGTGCTTATTTGCATTAAGTTCTATCCATTTGTATCTTTCAGCTCTGATTTTCTGTTCCCTATCTTCTCCCAATATCCCATGTAAGATTCAGGGGGAGCAAGACACCTAAGGGAAAGAAATCAGTCAAATTCATTGCATATCTTTACTCTTGGGGACATGTTGAATCCATTGTGGTACCTTGTACTCACTCTCTACATGTCATCCCAGTCTTGGTACTCTTGTGGCTTCTTTGGTTTGCTCTGGCTAGTGGATGTACCTGTGTTATCTAACCTTGTTTGTGCAGGTTCATTCCATCCAAAGCCAGCTAAAGACTACAAGGTAAGTGTATGCATCAAAATCATTAGTATGAGGAATTCTTGCTTATGTACATACTGTTTGCAAGAAGGACTCATGAGCATGAAGGTATTTTCCTTGATAATCTTTTGCTCTGATGCATATGGCCAAGATACATGTAACACATTGCCTACTCTGTCATGGTTATGCTCTCACATGCCTCTATATTTCACATTTACATGAGTGCATACATGTAGGGGGAGCCTATGCTTGTTACATGTCCTTCCAAAGCTTTACTTGCTGTTCTTTATATCTTTATCTAAAGCTTTGATGTATGTTGCCATCAATTAACAAAAAGGGGGAGATTCAAAGCACAAGTACTCCCTAGGTGGTTTTGGTAATTAATGACAACATATCTCTTATTGGACTAACGTTTCTATCTAGTATGTTTCAGATAAGTTCAACAATGGAGTGGCATGGACTAAAGGTTGTGGGAAATTCTCCAAGATGCTAAGGACAAAGGATTGGCTAAAGCTTAAAGCTCAAGACTCTTCATTTTACATTTTAGTGATCCAAGATCACATTGAGCCCATAGGAAAAGCCAATACTATCAAGGAGGGATGAGGTGTTGCTTAATGACCCTCTTGCTTCAAGTGCTTAATGATATGCTCCAAAATCCTCAGCTACTTTCCCACTTCCACATATGACCTAAACCTAAGCCAAACTCGGACCTCCGATTATTTCTATCCGGCGCCACCGAGTTTCACTTGTCATAGCCATTGCCAAACCCTTGCAAATCGGTTCTACCGATAGGGATCTCGGTCTCACCGAGATGGGATTGTAATCTCACTGTGTATGTCCATTGCCAAAATCGGTCTCACCGATCTTGTGCAATCGGTACTACCGAGTTTGCAATGCAAACTCTGTGTTTCCTTTTTGTAACTTTTCGGTCTCATCGAAAGAGCAGATCGGTCCCACCGAGATTGCAATGCAATCTCTCTATTTCCTTTTTGTAACTTTTCGGTCTCACCGAAAGAGCAAATCGGTCCCACCGAGTTTGCCTGACCAACCCTCTGGTTAGCTTATTACCAAATCGGTCTCACCGAGTTTGTGTAATCGGTCTCACCGAGATTACGTTATGCCCTAACCCTAACCATATCGGTCCTACCGAGTTGCATGTCAGTCCCACCGAAAATCTCTAACGGTCACTAGGTTTACTATTTCGGTCCGACCGAGTTTTTTGATTCGGTCCTACCGAGATTGGTAAATTGTGTGTAATGGTTGGATTTTGTGTGGAGGCTATATATACCCCTCCACCTCCTCTTCACCCGTTAAGAGAGCCATCAGAACACATCTACACTTCCAACTCATATGTTCTGAGAGAGAACCACCTACTCATGTGTTGAGGCCAAGATATTCCATTCCTACCACATGAATCTTGATCTCTAGCCTTCCCCAAGTTGCTTTCCACTCAAATCTTCTTTCCACCAAATCCAAATCCTGTGAGAGAGAATTGAGTGTTGGGGAGACTATCATTTGAAGCACAAGAGCAAGGAGTTCATCATCAACACACCATTTGTTACTTCTTGGAGAGTGGTGTCTCCTAGATTGGCTAGGTGTCACTTGGGAGCCTCCGAAAAGATTGTGGAGTTGAACCAAGGAGTTTGTAAGGGCAGGGAGATCGCCTACTTCGTGAAGATCTACCGCTAGTGAGGCAAGTCCTTCGTGGGCGATGGCCATGGTGGGATAGACAAGGTTGCTTCTTCGTGGACCCTTCGTGGGTGGAGCCCTCCGTGGACTCGCGCAACCGTTACCCTTCGTGGGTTGAAGTCTCCATCAACGTGGATGTAGGATAGCACCACCTATCCGAACCACGGGAAAAACATCCGTGTCTCCAATTGCGTTTGAATTCTCCAAACCCTTCCCTTTACATTCTTGCAAGTTGCATGCTTTACTTTCCGCTGCCTATATACTCTTTGCATGCTTGCTTGATATGTATTGTGAATGTTGAAATTGTGCCTAAACTCCACTTAAACCGAAAAAGCTTAAAAATTGCAGCTTTAGCATTAAGTTTCTAATCACCCCCTCTAGACACATCTACTTCAAGGTCCTACAAACGCCCCATCAAAGTACATGACCCAGCCATCCGGTGCTTCACTTCCCGGGAAAGTGATCGGTCTTCGCCTGCCTCGAGACCCAGCGCTTCTGCCCATTCTGCCACGAAATCCGCAAGTGCGGCTCCCTTGATGACTCTGGTCGTACTGAATTCTAGCTAAAATGCCTGTAGCTCAATGTTCCATTCAGCAACCCTTCCAGCTGAGTTGGGGCTCCTGAGCACTCTTTCCAAGGGGTATGCTGAGACGACTTTGATGGGATGTCGTTGGAAGTAGTGGTGCAGCTTGCGTGAGGCCACTAGTAGCGCGAGGAGGAGTTTTGGAGGCATGGGATACCGTGCCCTTGCATCCTGTAGCACCGTGCTAACGAAGTACACGGGATTCTCGACGAGGTTGAGGGTGCTAGCACAGCTTGCGTCCTCTAGAGGTTGAGGCGTCTCTTGAGACGATGGAGCTCCCAGTGCTTGGTCGCCTGAAGAGGCCTCTCCTGCTCCGGGTGCGTTCTCCTGCTGCGGCTGTTCCTTTCCGGCTGCGGTTGCGGCCTTCGCGAGGCCCTCCTGGCTCTGCTTTGCTTCAGTTCGGACGGTCGATGCGGCCTTGGCACAACGCTCCTCCCTGACCGCCATCAGGGCTGCGCTAGCGGAGTAGGGGTGGCCGCAAGGTAGAGCACCAGGGGCTCCCGAGGACGCAGAGCTACCATCACTAGTGGACTGGTAAGGTACCTCCTGAGGTCTTGGAATGCCTTGTCGGCCTCTTCAGTCCATTCGAAGGGGCCCTTTTTCTTCATCAGCTTGAAAAAGGGCAGCGCTCGTTCCCCCAGCTTGGAGATGAAGCGCCCCAGTGCAGTCAAACGCCCAGTGAGCTTCTGCATTTCTCTGAGGGTCCTCGGCGGGCTCTCCTCGGCGGGCTCATGTCTTCAACTGCCTTGATCTTCTCCGGGTTGGCCTCGATGCCCCTGTGGGATACGAGGAAACCCAGGAGCTTGCCCAAGGGGACTCCAAACACGCACTTCTTCGGGTTGAGCCGTAGGTCCACTTCGTTGAGGCTTGCAAAGGTTTTTTCCAGGTCCTGTATCAGGGTTCTTGCATCACGAGACTTCACCACAATGTCATCGACGTAAGCTTCAGCTCTCCTCCCAAGCTGCCGGCCTAAGGCGATGTGCATCAGCCGCTGAAAGGTCGCGCCTGCGTTGCGCAACCCAAACAGCATGCACGTATAGCAGTACACTCCACACGGGGTCAGGAAAGCCGTCTTCTCCACGTCTTTTACCGCCATCTTAATCCGGTGATAGCCCGAGAAGGCATCTAGGAAGCACAATAGGTCACACTCTGCGGTGGAGTCGACTATCTGGTCAATGCGGGGGAGCAGAAATGGATCCTACGGGCAGGCCTTGTTGAGGTTGGTGAAGTGGACGCACATGCGCTCCTTTCCTCCCTTTTTTGGCACAACGACCGGATTAGCCAACCAATCAGGGTAGCGGACCTCGCGGATGACTCCCGCCGCCTCTAGCTTCCGGGTCTCTTGAACGATGAAAGCCTGTTTCTCAGTAGACTGCCGCCTTGCCTTCTGCTTCACGGGGCGCACATTGGGGCAGACGTTGAGGTGATGCTCAATTACTTCCCTTGGTACCCCTGCTAACTGATCAGGTTCCCACGCGAACACCTTCTTGTTCGCATGCAGGAACCTGATCAGGGCCTTCTCCTCCTCGGGCTCGAGGTTGGCCCGTATGGTGAAGGTGGCGCTAGTGGACCCGTCCTCGTCGACTGGCACCTGCTTGGTTTCCGCCTTGTCTTGGGTGAACAACTGCTTCTTTTTAGCCGGCGCAGCCCCCTTGGGCTCAAGGGCGTCGGTGCTAGTGGGCTGCGCCACCGCGGCCGCCCTGAAAACAAGCTAGAGCACCTGTAGTGCATCCCTTGTGTCTCCTGACATGGTGAGGACGCCACTGCTCCTAGGCATCTTCATGAGGTTGTACGCCGGGTGAGTTGCTGCCATGAACCAAGCCAAGGCCGGATAGCCGAGGATGGCATTGTAGGGCAGGTGCCGAAGGTCACTAGGAGGCAGATATGTCCCAAGGAGGCGGTGGAACCGGCTCCGATGCCCGAGAAAGGCATGCTGGGTTGGAGCCGCTCCAGCGGCACGTGGATGAGGCTGAAGGCCTCCACCAAGAGCACGTTGAGGCCGGCACCACCGTCGATGAGGGTCCTAGTGATGGCCACTTGGCAGATGGTGGGGGTGCACAGCATCAGGAGCGCGCCCGAACCAATGGGGTTGAAGGGGTGGTCCTCCGAGTCGAAGGTTAGATCGGCCTCGGGCGCCACCCAGCCCGGGGAGGGGGAGGGGGCTTCTCGGTGCTGGGAGGCGGTGCTGATACAGCGGGTGAATGGCTTGACGTGATGGCTCGAGGGTGGTGCCTGGGAGCCACCCAAGAGAGCTGCGACGATGGGCGGCGCTGGTGCGGCGAAACAGGCGAGGAAGAGGTCGCACAGCTCCTCCCAGGAGGTGACAGAGGCCGTTGGCAGGTGGAGGAGCCACGCGCGCGGGACGCCGGTGAGGGCCATGGGTAACTAGTTGGCCATCACCCGGTCGTCGCCCTGGCTCTAAGGACAGCCTCGTCGCACGCCAGCAGGAAAATCATCGGGTCCGTCATGCCGTCGTAGCACGGCGGTGTCTCGGGCCTGAACTTGTGCGGCCACTGCACCTGTCACAAGGCGGGGGCCAAGGCTCGGAGCCCCCTGGCCCCAGTGTCAGCATCCGTTGCTGGAGCGGGCGGCACGTTGTCCGCCATGAGGGCGGGATGCGACATCGGGGGAGAGTGGGTCGTCGGGAGGGAGGACTCCGGCGCACCCCTACCTAGCACGCCAAATGTCGGATTTCAGGTTCCGACAGACCCTTGAGGTTCGAACATAGGGGCGCGTGCGGAGATCTCTCCCCTACCGATCTACGTCCGATCCCCTCGCGTGATCTAAGCTGGAAACAACGAACAACACAAGGGACACGAGGTTTATACTGGTTCGGGCCACCGTTGTGGTGTAATACCCTACTCCAGTGTGTGGTGTGGTGGATTGCCTCAGGGGTTGATGATGAACTGTACAAGGGAAGAACAACCTCGCGAGAGGTGTTCTTGAGCTGGTGCGATGAACTGCTAGGGTGAGTTCAGTCGCCTCTCTCTCTCTCTCTCCGCTAGGGCTCTACCAATTTCTAGATGTCCCCCTACTCTGTGGTGGCTAGCTCTATTTATAGAGGCCCTGGGCCTATCCCCAAATAATGAGCGGGAAGGGCGCCAACAATTAGCCATTTTGAAGGGGAACATCTAGTACAAGTTATCCCGACCAAAGGTGGTCTCCGGTTGCCAAAAGCACTGGTGGTGACGCCATCTTGGGCTCCATGGTGACCTCCGTCCTGCCGCTCCGCTGGTCTTGGTCTCGTTGCACCGGAATGGTAACCTTTGCCCGATACCTTGGCCTGCGCTTGCCCCCTTTGCACCAAAGGGGAAACAAGGACACTGCGCAGGCCGGCGCCCACCTGGTCTTGATTGTCATGGCTTGCGTCACGGGTTCCTCGCGAGGTACCCCTGCCTTGATCTCTCCGCCTCCTCGCGAGCCTGCCTGATGAGGCTGCCTTTGAGGAAGCTTCCAGTCGTCCGCCCCGCGAGGCTTGGCCCCTCGCGAGGGTCTTGAGCTTGAGTTGATGAAGATGGGCTGCACTAGGCCCCCACTTGAGCCACGCCGCAAGCCGCAGGCAGGCAAGTCTGGGGACCCCCGTTCCCAGAACGCTGACAGTGGGGAACCATGGCTTAGAGACGCGCTTGTCCGAAATGTGGGGTAAGTTACGAAAGTAGCCCCACTGATTTGAGGTGGTTCTTTCGGTTCAGGGGTACCACGGGCATTTCACGTGTCGGGATTTCACCGGAGGTGGGAGTTTTCACGTGCGTTGTAATTTCGGAATAGGAAGGCGCGGGTTGAGATGGAGGGAGTTGTCGGAGCACAACGAGACAAAGATATATCTTAAATATTTCGGGCTAACAAGGCGCGGGTTGAAATTTCCGGACAAGCCTAACATGTACTATACCAAATCAATGCGCCCTACAAATGTCATTCAAAACTTTGAATTCATGTTATGTTCATAAAAAATTTCGCTACGTGTATAATGCATGCAACCTACTACTCAGATGAACGTTTTAGTGCATTCCAAACGTATATAGTACCGCTTCAATATGAACTAAATTTGAATCCGTTTCTCTATTTGAATAAGATCTACAGTAATTATTGTTGTGAAGTCAAAGCATTTGAATTCATTTCTCTGTTTTAATAAGATCTACAATCATCATTATTGCCAAGTTAAACCATCATTTGTGTATTATCTTCACAGCACACCACATGATTAGTCTCGAGTTACATATGAACTATGTGTACTATATGAACTCGAACTAGATTTTTTGAATCCACTTTATTTTGATTTCAAATCACATTACATTTCTAGCTCTAGCTAGATCTTCATAATCTAAACCATGTCTCATATGTATAATGTGTTTATCACATTATGTATGGTGCCCTGCCCCCTACGCCTACAAGTATTTAGATGTGAGTTGCAAACACCACACATTACCACAAATTCAAATGAAATGTGAGAATGTTCGATATATAGTATTGTTTAGATTGTTCGATATTTAGTTGTAAGCTGCAAACGCCACACATTATCACAAATTCAAATAAAATGTGAGATTGTTTGATGTATAGTATGGTTTAGATTGTTTGGCATTTAGCTGTGAGTTGCAAACACCATGCATTATCACATTATGGTATAACATGTGCACAGCACGTGTATCACCGCTATATTCATGCATGCAATGTTTAAAACACTATGATCTCCTATTCAAATATATGAATCCGCTTTCATATCAAATTATGATCTTTGTTAGTCTCTTACACCCACACAATCCTCTAACCTTTGTAGCTACCACTAACTTTCTCTCGTGCATGCACACGCCCTCCTCGCCCTCCTCCTCCCTCGGCATTCTATCCACCGGGCACATTCATTTTTTTCTTTAGGTCGTTCTCCCAGAGTCTCCACAACTCCTTTCCGACACACACCGATCGATAAACCTCTCCAGCGATGCCTGCCTACAACATACAAACACACCTTCAATCTCCTCCTTTATGTGTCCTTGCCTCGTGTCTCTCATACGGTCAGACACACGTGTAAACTCTCGCCCCTCTTTTCATCGCTCTCACAACCGCACACTCCTCCCCCTATCTAGCTAGTAGTTGGGCCTCTCGCACCACCTCCTAGCTCCATTCTCTCTATCTATCCGTCTCGCTGGGCCTTATTTGCCTCTAACAAATGGACGTACATCGACCGATCTCTCGCTATACATATAGCTAGCTAGGTCCTTATAACTCATTTTTACCCACACGTCAATCGATCTACCTCATTAGTTGTGTCTATCCCTTCCTCCGACAAACAACAATTGATTTACCGATCTATTTAGGTTTGCTTACCAAACACATGGTTCCCCTCCATCATCCATGGATGCGCCCCGACAGATCTATCACGCACAGGCACACACAGAAATACATCCCCACTCTTATTGATAACATTGCAGTTCCACCCTCAGTTTGTCTAGTAGGCCTCTACCACCATCTTCGAGAAGCAACTCCATCACCCATCCAGCACTCTACCCCTCTCCCTCCCTCTCCCTCCCTCTCTCTCCTCTCTCTCTCCCGTCATATTTCCCGTCCTTCAGTTATGTATGGATGTCGACCGATCTCCCTCAAGACATAGCTGGGTCTCTCCTTCTCAACACATATACGAGTCATTCTACCTCTATAGTTAGGCCTCTACCTACCCCTCCCACCACCCCCTCCCCCCACACACACCGATACATCGAGTGCTCTAGTCATGTCTCCCTGCCACACACAAACTTGACGTGTGCCCTCTAATGTTCTGGTAGGCCAGTAGCCCTATATCTTTGACTTGTACACACACACACACACAATTTCGATGGCTCTCTTCATCGATCTCGCACCCACCCACTTGATCCTCTCGTCGACTCTATCAATAGCTATGACCCCTCCCTCTCTTCTCGTGGATTGCCCGACCCTCTATGTATGATATGGATAGGCATCCATTTCACACACATTGCATGCAAAATTTTGTTTGAGATGCCATCGACACATATTCCCATAAATAATTCACGAAATCAACCCCCACCCACCCCCACCCCAAAACAAAAAACACTCACGAACGCGGTTTGTATCTCTAACACACACCCACATAGGTGGGGGACGTGCATGAAGAGAAGAGGTGCATGCACGACGCACGTACTCCCGTCTCTTTCCCAACCACACCCGCGCGGGTACACTGTGGAGCACATTTCTGTACGAAAAAGGCAGCCCACGTGGTAATTTGGCACGTGTACTGGTTGTCCACTTGGTGGAGGGAGGATCGTCTACCACGGGTGAACAAACAAATTGCGACTTGACGTGTTATGTTAAAAAAAGAGGCAAACCATGTGGGGCCTACCTTAGAGGCAAGGCTCTATATACTGGAGTACTTTTGATGTGTCCCGCCAACTCGCAGAACGAGGAGAAGCTTGCTTAGTACGCCGTCTTCCCCGCCCACGGATGCGGTGGCTTGCAGGATGAGGTGAAGCTTGCTTACTACGCCTTACGCCCGCTCCCTCACCCATGCGCACAGTGGCTCGCAGGATGAGGAGAAAAATTTACTACTCCCTCCGTTTACTCCTCGTGCCTACTATCTTGGTTATAGAGATTATATCATATTGTTTGGAATATATATGTCCTTTAGTAGATTTCAATATGAACTACTAGTACATACTCCAAACACTGATGTATATAAACGTATTTTAGAGTGTAGATTCACTCATTTTGCTCCGTATGTAGCACTCTCCCTCGCCGCTCGACCCTCGCCCATGTGGTGGACGTGCAGCAATTCATTCAGTCTCATATAGCCAGAACGATATATACTGCACTACCATTATTGCTCGACTTCCCGAAGAGGCGAAGAGCCAATCGCAAGGTCAATATTTTGGAGATGCCAAGCGCAAGGTTATAGGAGAACGAGTAGTAGGTGCCGCGTCATTTATAAATAAAGTTTTTTTTTCTTCAGTGGCACGTATGCAATATGATAGGTTCATATGGAGAGAAAAGGAAACCGCTCCACTATATACATAGTCAGGACGGGCCAGCCTACACGGTTGCTTGCTGGGGTTGCTCTCTTCACACTCTCTCGCACAAAACGACTGTGGCCACATCTCTAACATCCCGGCGGATCACGTCCGCTTGGGGAAGGGGTGGATGCTTAGTGTAGATGCGGTGGCCGTCGCCGAGGGTGAAAACCCACTGTCGGCATGTCCTGATCAGGGGTCCCCACCGTTCTCTCTCACAAAGCCAGTGAGGTTGCCTTCGTCCCTTGCTCACTGCCGCGACGTGGGCAGTTGCCGCCTCCCGCCGCCCTCCTCATGGTTGAGCTATGTCCCTCAGGTACAACTCCCTTTACAGCCAGCTTGCACCACTGCTCCAGCTTCCCACATCACTTCCTGTGGATATTTCTCTACTTCTTTGCCCTGGACATACCTCTACTGGCTTCTACGTACTATATTTGTGATGAGTTTATGTCTCATCAACTAGTCCCAGTAATCTTATTCTAATCACGCTTGTTCAATTTCTTTGCCACAGGGATGCTCATCTTGATTTTGGTGAAACTGCACAAAATGATCCGATGGTCAAAAGGTTGCAAACTTCATTTATTAGGAAGCTCGAACGTTGCCAGCAAATTGAAGCCTGGTCAGGGTTCACGGTTCAAGGGCTAGGGACTGCATGGATTGTTTTTTTTTCTTTAGCTGCCTCTGTTCCAAAATAAGTGTCAACTTTAGTAGTAGTACAACTTTGTACTAAAGTTTGCGCAAAGTTGAGAAACTTATTTTGGAATGGAGGGAGTACATATTTGCTATGATCTGTCAATCATTGAGATGCAATAGCATGCATGTTAGTCTCCTTTGTATTTGATGAAATGTTGCAATGGGCAACCTTGGACGCAAGATACATGTAACAGAAGCTGGAAGCTTCATAAAATTGTACAAATTTATCTTGCTGATAAATTACAGTATGTACTATACTAGTACTTCCTCCGTTCCTAAATATAAGTCTTTGTAGAGATTTCACCATGAACCACATGCAGATGTATATAGATGCATTTTAAGTGTATATTCATTCATTTTGTTCCGTATGTAGTGGAATCTCTACAAAGACTTATATCTACTAGTAATAGCTAGCCCCCACTACTAGGAATTCTCTATCCTCTCCTTGAGCCACGTCATCAAAATTGATGTAGCCGTTAGATGTAGTAAATCAGTCCATAATAGCCGTCTGATCTTGACGTTGAGAGGCTCCGCACTAAGCCACATGCAAGCATGCAGAAATACTGTGCCACATGCATGTGAGTGGGTTTTAAATCACATCAACATGTTTGCATGCAAGCATGCACCGGTAGCATGCATGTAAGTGAGCTTTTAAGTCCCACTAACATGTCAAAAAGAAAAATATAATCCCATTATGCAGTAGGAGTTGGCTGATCTTTTTTCCTTACGTGGGATGATCTAAATGATGATGGGAGTTTATTTAGTTTGGCTACCACATTTTTCATGCGGTTATAGAGTTTTTTTTGTTCTATGAAATCGATAATTTTGCACAGAGAGATATACCGCTGTTCCGCACCAACGCGCGGGGACTCATCTAGTAATATTTAGGAACGGAGGGAGTACTATGTAGAGAGTTAGGTGTCGCATGGTGATAGTGTGAGGTGGGCCATGTAATCACTGAGCCTGCATGTTTTCACTGCTCTTGCACGCCTCCATTGTAAGAATGGAGAAAATTGTAATCTAGTAGTAGTAGTATACCTTCTTTTGCCGAAAGCGTGGGACATCCAGCAGTCCTACCACCTCAATAATAAAGACCAATGAGCCGTCAAATCACATAGACCCAACAGTAAGTTGGACGGACGAAGCAACCATCACTCTTGCGCCAGTGAGAGGTCACGTCCGCTCTGCCCGGGCATGAATGCGGCACCGATTCTTTGCAGCGGCGCTGACCGTTTCGGGCGGGAAGCGCGCGGGGGCGATGGAGGGGCTTTGGGTGGGCCAGGCTGGTCAGGAGCGGGCGTGGCAGCTGTCCGCATGTCCCTACCGGACACGCCCGGAAACGAGAGGATGCACCAACTCTCGCGGCTAAAATCATACACTACACAACATCTCTCTGTAGGAGTAGGTCGATCTGTCACTCTCTCTAACACACACACACACGCACAGACACACACACACGCACACACACACACCTTGGTCCCATTGCACCTTCTAACATGACTTATTACACCTAGACAGAGGGAGTAGTAAGTATACGAGATACAGTGGCACACTGACTTAAGTCGAATACAAGTGCCCAAAATTTGTGTGCATGTTATAATAAGGATTCACTTAAAATAGTACGTGAGCGAACAGAGGGATCAATTGGACAGTGTTCCTGAGCAGTAGCGAGATGTGTGAGGTAAGATACACCGCTCGCGCTTTTAATTTTTCTTATTAATTTGTTTGTTTCACCCTCTGACTGGTGGGACCCAACGTACTACGTGGAGAGAGGTAAGGTGACTAAGGCTGCATTATTTCTGCACCACTGTGGATAGTCTTACCACCAAAGCCACATGACACGATTATGATTGAAATCCCAATGACTCCCACACACACAAAAAACACGGCATGCTTGTCAAACGAATGCAGGAATGTATAAAAGGTTATTTCCCACTGGTTGAACATAATGGGAGGGTTGTGTAGCTGGTTAGCCTGTTCGCTCACTCTTTTGCCCTCTCCCGCTGGAGCCTCAGCGCTTGTAGTTGCTCTCTTCACACTCTCTCGCCCTCTCCAGATCTAAACAAGACTTCGTTGGCCTCTCTCTTCCCTCACTGCTGCTCAAAGAGCCGGCAGGATCCGTCCGCCAGGAAGGGAAGGAGGCTTAATGCTGTCGCCATCGGCGAGGGACTACCGATGCAGCTATTCACTTTCCACCCAGCGGCGACGCGGGAGGGCCTCCGACCCCTTCTTCTTCGCCGCCGTCCCGTCGCCCACTGAACCACGCCCCAAGAACCTTAAGGTATAATTTACTTACTCCACATGCATTGCTCTAGCTACATGTATACCATGAATCTAGGACGTGGTTCAAAGAGGAAAGGAGTGGGGAAAAGTAGTGGGAAAAGTTGTATATAGCATGAATCTAGGACATTGTTCAAAGAGGAAATGAAGGGGGGAAATTGTATAGCATTAATCTAGGACGTGGCTCAAAGAGGAAAGGAATGGGGTAAAGTAGTGGGGAAAGTTGTATCACATAAATCTAGGACGTGGTTCAAAGAGGAAAGGAAGGGGCGAAAGTACTAGTTCAAAAAGGAAAGGAAGGGACAAGGCTGTAGAGTTTGAGCAGGACTAGATTTGTTGCGCTCACATATGGAAAGGCGTCTAAATATAAGAAAACTGGGACCAACACAAATATGCTCCTTGGTTGCTTGTTCTTTGTTGCAACAGACTGTGCATGACCACAGTACATCGGTAGATGCACATGGTGCTGGTGCGTCCACTGTCCCGTGCAACTCATTAGCTATTGTTAATCTAAGGCCCTATTTAGTTAAAAAAACCCTAGTCCCTATCAGCTGGGTTCCAGGGACTAAACATGGACTATAGGTTATTAAATGACATGCTAAAAGACCATGTTACCCCTAGTAATGAACTAATAGAGACAAGGTGCGATGCGTGGCAGGGGCAACTGTTGGAAAAAGTCGCAAAAAGACTCCCTCGGAGTCTTATTTCTTTAGTCCCTCGGAGTATTATTTCTTTAGTCCCAAATGCCCACTTTTTGTCCCTAAAAGTCCCTCCTCTTTGGTTTAGATGGGACTGACACGGAGTTTTTTTAGTCCCTACACCAAAATGTCCCTGTAAACAAACACCCTCTAATAATGCCGCTGGAAAATTGATGCAATGCCACAATTAAAAGCAAATTACATGTTTAACGAATTTTATTATTAATATGATCTCTATGTTAATATTAATCAATGCCACCGTTTGAGAAATGCTACTGTCTTGCTTTCTTTCCCATTTAGATAAGGTAGATGCTTCTTTTTGTGGGCTTCTGTGTCATCCACCGTTATTGACCACTAATTGTTTCCTTTGCACCTCTGTGTAAACAGGGTTATCTGCTTCACCTCGTTGCCATTGTGACCTTTTGTTGCACTGCACAAAATACTTTTGTTTTAAGAGTGTTTTGTGCAGTTCAACCAAAATGTCGCACCGGCAACGTTGCTTGATTGCTTGATCTTAGTGGAACTGCACAAGAGGAGATCTTACTTCCTATCCGTTAAGGCGAATTTGGTTCAGATCTTCTTCTTGTGAGTTCTTTGAATTCCGCATCATGAGAGGTCAGTACTACCCTTCTTTCACATGATTCTGCAGTGTGCATTCATATGTTGTGCTACTTGTATGACAATGTTGCTTGATTTTAGTGAACTGCACAAATGGAGACAAGACTTCCAATCTGTATGTGCACCGTAATATCCCACTGAGGTAAGATAAGGATATTTCACAACTGCTGGCCTGTATTTTGCCACTTTCATCAGAAAAATATGTTTAGTATTATACTTGTGCTCCCTAATTGACATACCAAATCTTACATTGAAGGTGAAGCTTGTTTGTTATTGAACCAAGTGATGAAGGGGAAGAACAAGGGGAAGAAAAACAAAAATCAACTCCTGGTGCTGGAATGAAGCACTGGAACTATGATGAAACAAATAATGATATAGTTTTGCATCTTAATTTATTGCTATGGCTGGAACGAGCAATTGTTTTGCCACTGATTTGATGCCACTCTTAATGTAATATGTAATTATCTCTACTTGTGCAAACAGGGATCTTCTTTGAAGATACCATATATTTTAGTGGAACTGCACAAGAAGATGTTGGAAACATTATACTAATCGAGGAGTATATAGTAATCATGGCCACCACCATAGATTGCAACAGATGGTTCTGGAGAATTGCTTCATCTGTATGCTCTACACAATAAGCCTACTGACAAAGGTTGGTACTCGCCCACTGATTTCATCCATATTATTGAGCTTTGTCATCTCTATTGGTGTTGTGCTACTGTTTAGATACTGTCATGAAAAAGTGGTATTGTCCTTGAGAAGTGCTTCATCTGTGTTGTTTTAAATATTTCCTTTCCTTTTTTCGAGCAAACAGTGATGCTAGCATTTAGTAGTCCTCTTGTCTTTGCACAATAGGATCATCTTCCTCTGAAGAAGAATATGGAGTACGTGAAGTGACTAGTTCCAATTATGCCAGGATGAAGAAGCCCTGTCTATCTTATCATCAGAAGGAGCAGTTGAAGGATGGTTACATTACTCCCCACAAGACCAAACTAACTTCAGCTCAGAAGGACTGACAAAATCTCCATTTTTTTGCTGTGATGCGCTAGTACAATGTTGTTCTAGGATTCTTTATAGTGAGTTCCATTTTTCTAAAAGTGTGCTCTACATGGACCATGTATGTGCCTATTGAAACTGTCAATTCATAGTACAGTTTGCTCTATACTAATCATTTTTCGTATTTGTGCAAACAGGGGTGCTCAGCTTGGTTTCAATGGGAACTGCACAAAATGTTCATGAATACATCGAATCATTCATTTCCACCACAAGAAAGGAGGTTGAGGGAGTCCTGGATTAGGGGGTGTCCGAATGGCCGGACTATACCTTCAGCCGGACTCCTGGACTATGAAGATACAAGATTGAAGACTTCGTCCCGTGTTCGGAAGGGACTTTCCTTGGCGTGGAAAGCAAGCTTGGCGATACGGATATGTAGATCTCTTACCATTGTAACCGACTTTGTGTAACCCTAACCCTCTCCGGTGACTATATAAGCCGGAGGTTTTAGTCCGTAGGACAACATACACAACAACAATCATACCATAGGCTAGCTTCTAGGGTTTAGCCTCTCTGATCTCGTGGTAGATCTACTCTTGTACTACCCATATCATCAATATTAATCAAGCAGGACGTAGGGTTTTACCTCCATCAAGAGGGCCCGAACCTGGGTAAAACTTCGTGTCCCCTGCCTCCTGTTACCATCCGGCCTAGACGCACAGTTCGGGACCCCCTACCCGAGATCCGCCGGTTTTGACACCGACATTGGTGCTTTCATTGAGAGTTCCTCTATGTCATCGCTGTCAGGCTCGATGGCTCCTACGATCATCAATAGCAATGAAGTCTAGGGTGAGACCTTCCTCCCGGGACAGATCTTCGTCTTCGGCGGCTTCGCACTGCGGGCCAATTCACTTGGCCATCTAGAGCAGATCGAAAGCTATGCCCCTGGCCGTCAGGTCAGATTTGGAAGTTTAAACTACACGGCTGACATCCGCGGGGACTTGATATTCGACGGATTTGAGCCACTGCCGAGCGCGCTATACTGTCACGATGAGCATGATCTAGCTCTGCCGCCGAACAGTGCCCTGGACGCGCACCCGCATCGGCTTCGACCCTTAATTCGGAGCCCACTGCGCCGATCGAGGATGGGTGGTTGGACGCCGCCTCGGGGGCTACGATCCCAACGACGATCGAGCCAAACACCAGCCCCGCACTCTGCAAGACTCATGACTCCAAGGAGCCGGACTTCTCTCCGGAGTCCGAACCCTCCGCGCCCCTGCCGATCGAATCTGATTGGGCGCCGGTCACGGAGTTTACTGCCGCGGACATCTTTCAGCACTTGCCTTTCGACGATATTCTGAAAACACTAAAGTCTCTCTCTTTATCAGGAGAGCCCTGGCCGGACTATGGTCAGCAAGGTTGGGATACGGACGATGAAGAAATTCAAAGCCCACCCACCACCCACTTTGTAGCCACTGTCGATGATCTAACCGACATGCTCGACTTCGACTCCGAAGACATCGATGGTATGAACGCCGATGCAGGAGATGATGAAGAACCAGCTCCTATCGGGCCCTGGAAAGCCACCTCGTCATATGACATATACATGGTGGACACCCCAAAAGAAGGAGATGGCGATGGAACAGCGGAGGATGAGCCCTCCAAGAAACAGCCTAAGCACCGGCGTTAGCGGCGCCGCTCAAAATCCCTCCAAAAAAATACGGTGACTCCAGCACGGGAGATAATAATACTCCAAAGAGTGCCAAAGAAAACCCCCTCCAGCAAGATTTAGCACAAGAGGATGGAGAAGCCAGCCCTCATGCGAGAGCGGCAGACAGAGAGGTCGAGGACGATAATTATATGCCTCCCTCCGAAGACGAGGCAAGCCTCGATGACGATGAATTTGTCGTGCCAGAGGATCCCGTCGAGCAAGAGCATTTTCAACACAGGCTTATGGCCACGGCAAGAAGCCTCAAGAAAAAACAGCAACAACTTAGAGCTGATCAAGACTTGCTAGTCGACAGATGGACTGAAGTCCTTGTGGCCGAAGAGAATAAACTCGAATGCCCCTCCAAGAGCTACCCAAAGCGCAGCTTGCTACCCCGACTAGAGGAGGAAGCACTTAAACCTGCATCACCTGCACTCGATACGGCCGATCGGCCACCTCGTGGCCGCGACAGAGAGGCCTCTCGGCCCTCCACTCAAGCCGCACCCCGTACCAAGGCACGGGAAAATGCGCCGGACCTGCGAGATATGTTGGAGGACAAGGCAAGGCAAACAAGATCGATCTACGGATCGCGTGGGCGCCCCACGACTCGAGACGGTAACCGTCACGCCGGCCACAAATTCGGCAGGGCCGAACACAGTAGACAAAGCTCATTGGAGCTACGTCGTGATATAGCCCAGTACAGAGGCCCCGCACACCCACTATGCTTCACAGACGAAGTGATGGATCATCTAATCCCCGAGGGTTTCAAACCCGTAAACATCGAATCATATGATGGCACAACAGATTCTGCGGTATGGATCGAGGATTATCTCCTTCATATCCACATGGCCCGCGGCGATGATTTCCACGCCATCAAATACCTACCACTCAAGCTTAAAGGACCATCTCGGCATTGGCTTAACAGCTTGCCAACAGGATCAATCAGTTGTTGGGAGGACCTGGAAGCCGCATTCCTCGACAATTTCCAGGCACTTATGTGCGACCCCCAGACGCCGATGACCTAAGTCACGTAATTCAGCAGCCAGAGGAATCGGCCAGGCAATTCTGGACACGGTTCCTAACAAAGAAAAATCAAATAGTCGACTGTCCGGATGCAGAGGCCCTGGCAGCCTTCAAGCACAATATCCGTGACGAGTGGCTTGCCCGGCACCTTGGACAGGAAAAGCCGAAATCCATGGCAGCACTCACGACACTCAAGACCCGCTTTTGCGCGGGAGAAGACAGCTGGCTTGCTCGTAGCAACAATATGACCAAGAACCCTGGTAATTCGAATACCAGGGACAGCAGTGGCAGGTCGCATCGCAACAAGCAGAAGCGCCGCATTAACGGCGACAACACTGAGGATACGACAGTTAATGCCGAATTCAGAGGCTATAAATCAGGTCAGCGGAAAAAGCCATTCAAAAGAAATCCTAGGGGCCCATCCAGTTTAGACCGAATACTCGACCGCTTGTGCCAGATACATGGCAGCCCCGAAAAGCCGGCCAATCACACCAACAGGAATTGTTGGGTGTTCAAGCAGGCAGGCAAGTTAAATGCCAAAAATACAGACAAGGGGCTGCATAGCGATGACGACGAGGAGCCCTGGCCGCCGAACAACAGTGGACAGAAGGGTTTCCCCCCACAAGTGCGGACGGTGAACATGATATACGCAACCCACGTCCCCAAGAGGGAGTGGAAGCGTGAGTTAAGGGATGTATACGCGGTAGAGCCAGTCGCCCCAAAGTTCAACCCATGGTCCTCCTGCCCGATCACCTTCGATCGAAGGGATCATCCCACTAGCATCCGTCATGGCGGATTCGCCGCATTGGTTCTAGACCCAATTATTGACGGATTTCATCTCACTAGAGTCCTTATGGACGGCGGCAGCAGCCTGAACCTGCTTTACCAGGATACAGTGTGGAAAATGGGCATCGATCCCTCGAGGATTAAGCCCACCAAAACGACCTTTAAAGGTGTAATACCAGGTGTAGAGGCCAACTGTACAGGCTCAGTCACACTTGAAGTGGTCTTCGGATCTCCGGATAATTTCCGAAGCGAGGAGTTAATCTTCGACATAGTCCCATTCCGTGGTGGCTATCACGCACTGCTCGATCGAACCACATTTGCCAAGTTCAATGCGGTACCGCACTACGCATACCTTAAGCTCAAGATGCCAGGCCCTCGAGGAGTAATTACGGTCAATGGAAACACCGAACGCTCCCTCCGAACGGAGGAGCACACGACAACCCTTGCAGCGGAAGTGCAAAGCAGCCTCTTCAGGCAGTTCTCCAGTCCGGCCATTAAACAACCGGACACCGTCAAGCGCGCCCGGAGTAACCCACAACAAGACCGCCTGGCATGATCCGAGCAGGCATAGCAATGCGGCCCCAACCCCAGCCCTCGCAAAAAGGCGACGCCAGTGCTTCGCGTACATAACTACGCTCTAGAAATACCATGGGTACAGGGGAGGGGCACCATCACGGCACGCCCGAAACATGGGTTAAACCGCACCAGGGGCTGCCAATTTTTTAATTTTCTCATACTTTCTGGACTCCATTCTTCGGAAGGCCTGTTCGGCAGTTCAATTGCCACACAAACGATGCAAGAACCAGGGAAGCAGACAAGCCACACCACATTACGGAACTCCTAGGTGGTCTCTATCACGAGCAGTATACCTGTTTCGCATACCATTCTGCAGCCTGCCCCTGGAACGGACATGTTAAATAGTCCAACCTTTTCGCTTATCGCATTATTTGTATCGTTCTGCTTTGATCGCACCCCTTTTTAATAAACAATGCATAGCTTTTGTCTATTTTTGCATTCCTCTTTTTCTATAAATATATGTTCCTTAACGACATGTTGCACCCGTACACTTTGGTACGGCCAAAATACGCCAGGGGCTTTAGTATCCCTCAATATGGTGTGAGAAGTCCGAACACTTTAACAAGTTCGGCACCCCGAACTTATAGCATTATATGCATCGGCTCCAAATCATGTCTTGGGTCAATAGTTGGGTTTGCCCGGCTCCTATGTTTTGGTGCCTTACGTTCCGCTATATCGGCTAAGGTAGCACTAGGAGAACCACTGCGATTGTGCCCCAGTTGAGCTGGGTCGAGCACCTCAGTGGAGAAAGCTAAAACTGACTGTCATGATGAAGCGAGAGCTGGTCGTTGTTCGATAGGTTTTTCAAGTCCCTAATGACTTATGCCGCTTAGAGCAAGGTGTCGGCTCTGTCCGGCCAAAGGCGTGGATAGCGCCCCGAACTCGGTCTTCCGAATACCAGGGGCTTCGCCAAAATTTAAAATTATAGAATTCTATGGCTAAGTGAGAGTGTTCACGCATTATAGTCCGATTGCCTTGTTCGTTGGGCTGGGCGCCTCCCTCGAAGGACCCAAATATGGGAAAAAGAGCGCTTAGGTTTATCCCCGAACACCCCAGCACTAGCGGCACGAGGGCAGAAGCCGACGATTCGCCATCTCTTAGAATTGATAAACAGCCACAGAGAAGGTAATATTTTAAATTCCAACAGCATTGCTTAGCGCATATGAACAAGTTTTCAGCGCATAGGACAAAACGAGCAAGTTTCACTCAAAAATTACATCCCCAGAACATTCATCCGCCACAAGGCAGGCACCCTTCAGAACATCCATATAATAATTCTCGGGCTTGCGATGCTCTTTCCCCGGCGGTGGCCCATCCTTCACAAGCTTCTCAGCATCTAGCTTACCCCAGTGCACCTTAGCACGGGCAAGGGCCCTACGGGCACCTTCAATACAGATGGAGCGCTTGATGACTTCGAGCCTTGGACAGGCCTCCACCAGCCGCTGCACTAGCCCGAAATAGCTCCCAGGTAGAGCCTCTCCAGGCCACAGCCGAACTATGAGGCCCTTCATGGCCTGTTCGGCCACCTTGTGGAGCTCGACCAGTTGCTTCATCTGGTCGCTCAGGGGCATGGGGTGTCCGGCCTCAGCATAGTGAGACCAGAACACCTTTTCTGCCGAGCTGCCCTCCTCGGCTCGATAGAATGCGGCGGCATCGGACACACTCCGGGGAAGATCTGCAAACGCTCCTGGAGAGCTTCGGATTCGGGTAAGTAACAAGTAACTCACGTTTATGTGTTTGCTTAGCATAAAGAATGCCTTACCCGCCGCTATCTTCTTCACCTCACCCAACTCCTGGAGGGTCTTCTGGGATTTGGCCTTGGGAGATTTGGCATTTTTAATAGCCGCCGCGAGCTCAGACGCTCGTGTCTTTGAGTCAAGCTCCAAACTCTCATGCTTTTTCATGAGAACCTGGAGCTCTTGCCGTACCTTGCCAACCTGGGCCTCGTACTTCTCCCGCTTGGTGCGCTCCTTGGTCGCCCTCTTCTCGGCCTCAACTAGCGCTTGCTTAAGGGTCGCCACCTCAGACGTGCCCCCTACAATAGCCAAGATAATCCTGTCATTTTTTGCAATTGCACCTTTTTATATATATTTAAACAAGGTATTTCTTACCTTCATTGTCCTCGAGCCGCTTCTTGGTACGCCCGAGCTCTTGCTCGGACCGCTCAAGGTTCTGCTTTAGTGTGTCCACTTCCGCAGTCAGTGTGGCGGAAGCAAGCAGAGAAGCCTGCATACGCATATTGACTCCTTTTTGTTAGACTCCTGCGAATTTTATTTGATCCTCTATTCGGCTTTTCTTCCTGAACGCCAAACAGAGCATCAGGGGCTACTATCTATGTGGTAATATTATTTACACATTCTTTACTTACCTCAAAGCCTGTTAAAAGGCTAGTACAAGCTTCAGTCAGTCCACTCTTGGCGGACTGAACCTTCTGGACCACCGCACTCATAATGGTGCGGTGCCCCTCGTCGATGGAGGCGCCTTGGAGCGCCTACAACAGATTGTTCGGCGCCTCCGGTTGGACGGGGTTCACCGGTAGAGTGGGCTTGCTCCTCTTGGAAGGAGGTCGCCCACCAGACTCTGGAACCTTTGAAGGTTCCGAAGCGGTGTCCGGCCTGGAGCCGGACTTCGAGCCCTGGGGGGTTTTATCCCCTTTACTCCTGGAGTCTAGGAGGTCGCCTTGCGGCGCCTCCAGGACCACCTCCTCCCAGCTTGGAACCTGTTGAGACAACACTTCGGCGTCGTCCGCAGGGCAGGGGAGGAAGCCGTCGGAAGCGAATTCACATCCGACGAGTCCAGTGAATCGCTCGACGATGCGTCGAGCCGGTCTTTGGGTGGGCTGCATAATCATATTCGACATAAGGGAAAGCTGTGCAATAAAGGAATACTATGAATTACTCTGGTATCTAGATACTTACGATTTCGCCAGGGGCTTGGCCCTGAGCGGCCACTCCTCTCCGCCGTCATCGGCGTTGGTGGAGTAGTCTGGAGGAAGGGTTTTCCCCTTCTTGGACTCTCCAGCCTCCCCAGAGAGGGCGGCCTTCCTTTTCTTCTCTCCTCCCACTGGAGGGGGAGAGGTCTCTTCATCTTCCTCCTCGTCTTCACGGGAGGAATGCGCCTCGGAGCCATCGGATGATGAATCCGACACCTCCTGGCGCCGGGCACTCTTTCGTGTCCCCGGCCCTCTTCGTGGCCTTCTTCTCCGGCACCACATAGGGTGCCGGAACCAGCAGCTTCGCCAAGCGGGCATCGGCTAGGTCTTCGGGCAAAGGAGCCGGACAGTTGATCTGTCCGACTGCGCCTGCCAAGCCTATCAAAGGTAAGGGAGCTTAGATCCCGCATAGAGTCAAACTATGAAAAACTAATACCCTGTAAGAGGAACAAACAACTTACCGCACTAGCATGACGCTGCGCGCTGAATCCACGATCCTCGGTAGCGGATGCGGGAGCTTCGGCGCCCTTGAAGAGCACCTTCCAGGCATCCTCGTACGTCGTGTCGAAGAGCCTGCTCAGAGTCCGGTGCTGCGCCGGATTGAACTCCCACGGATTGAAGGCCCGTTGTTGACACGGGAGGATCAGGCAGATGAGCATAACCAGGACTACATTGACAAGCCTGAGCTGCTTGTCCACCAGGGATTGGAGGCATGTTTGCAGTCCAGTCACCTCTCCCTTGCTGCCCCACGACATGCCCGTCTCTTTCCAGGACGTGAGCCACGTTGGGGATCCGGACCGGAACTCGGGGGCTGCGACCCACTCAGGGTCGCACGGCTCGGTGATGTAAAACCACCCCGATTGCCACCCCTTCAGGGTCTCTGCAAAGGAGCCCTCGAGCCATAAGACGTTGGGCATCTTGCCCACCATGGCGCCTCCGCACTCTGCCTAGTTGCCGCACACCACCTTCGGCTTGATGTTGAAAGTCTTGAGCCATAGGCCGAAATGGGGGCGGATGCAGAGGAAAGCCTCACACACGACGATAAACGCCGAGATGTTGAGGATGAAGTTTGGGGCCAGATCATGGAAATCCAGGCCGTAGTAGAACATGAGTCCCCGGACGAATGGGTGGATCGGAAAGCCCAGTCCACAGAGGAAGTGGGGAAGGAACACTACCCTCTCATGGGGCCTTGGGGTGGGGAGGAGCCGCCCCTTTTTGGGAAGCCGGTACGCGATGTCGTTAGACAGGTATCCGGCCTTCCTTAGTTTTTTGATGTGTCCCTCCGTAACGGAGGAGACCATCCACTTGCCTCCCGCTCCGGACATGGCTGGAGAAGGTTGAGGTGGGGAAGGCGGACTTGGGCGCTGGAGCTCGAGTGCGCGAGAATAGATAAGCAAGGGAGGAAGAAGGCGTAGGTGAAAAGGTGGATCCTTATCCCCTTATATGGGTGGACGCAACTACGTGTCCCCACCAGCCTGGTAAAACTCGCTTATCTCCAAGCGCCGTAATCAATGGCGCGGTTGGGTTACCCACGCCCATATTGATGAGAATCCCAGAATAAGGGGACACAATCTCTGCTTTGACAAGACGTGCCAAGGAAACCGCCTCACATGACGCGCTGAGGTGGGATAATAAAACGACTCGGATAAGGGCTTGGCCATGGTGTGTCACACTACGGAATACGTCAGCAGATTAGGTTTGTGTAAATATTATTCTCTCTATGGCAATATGTGGAAACTTATTTTGCAAAGCCGGACACTATCTTTGTGTTCAAAATCTTATATGAAGTACTTTGAGGAGGAACCCGCCTTGCAATGCCGAAGACAATCTGCGCACCGGAATCGTCGTCATTGAAGCCTGGTTTAGGGGCTACTGAGGGAGTCCTGGATTAGGGGTGTCCGGATGGCCGGACTATACCTTCAGCCGGACTCCTGGACTATGAAGATACAAGATTGAAGACTTCGTCCCGTGTCTGGAAGGGACTTTCCTTGGTGTGGAAGGCAAGCTTGGCGATACGGATATGTAGATCTCCTACCATTGTAACCGACTTTGTGTAACCCTAACCCTCTCCGATGTCTATATAAACCGGAGGGTTTTAGTCCGTAGGACAACATACACAACAACTATCATACCATAGGCTAGCTTCTAGGGTTTAGCCTCTCTGATCTCGTGGTAGATCTACTCTTGTACTACCCATATCATCAATATTAATCAAGCAGGACGTAGGGTTTTACCTCCATCAAGAGGGCCCGAACCTGGGTAAAACTTCATGTCCCCTGCCTCCTGTTACCATCCGACCTAGACGCACAGTTCGGGAACCCTACCCAAGATCCGCCGGTTTTGACACCGACAGAGGTGCCGATAAGTTCAAGGCGTTGCAACATATAAGGGCGAAATCATACAAGCTACGTGCGAATTTGGTTGATTTTGGTGGAACTGCACAAAAAGAACAACTGGTTTATTTAGCACGAGGTGCCATGTCAATGTCCGAACTGATGGCAAACCCTGCCCATTCCACAATCGTAGGCATTTGATATTTTGGAATGGGACAACCTTGTCAAATTTTGCTCATTGATTTTAGCAAGACATGCATTTGATATTTTCGAATGGGACGCCCTTGCTTTCAGCAGCATTGATCAATTTTTTCTTTATTCTTTAGTTGTGAAGTAAATATTGCCTCTGACATGTGAGTCGCTGAGATGCATAATCATCGATTGTTTTGAATGTTCTCTATGAATTGCCAGGCCTGTGTGTTTGATTGCAATGTACAGAAACGCTAAAAACCTGCTCAAACTCTTTGTACTCCTTATGTTCCTTTTTACTTCGCACATTGTGAAAGTGCATACTTTTTTGTATAAGATTGGTCAAAGTAGAGATATATTGACTGCAGACAAAACTTGTATGCAGACTAGAAAGGACCAGAGGGAGTACATGTGAAACTGCTGCAAACGAGGTGATCACCATGGGAATAATGCTAGTACATATTGTTTTGCATGTTCATCCAATGCCAGTGATACAGGATTCGAACTAATCGAAATAAATTCATTCATACACGGTCGGATTTCACATAAACATGCCAGATTTCATTACATTTCATACATTCTTCATCTAAAAAGGGGTGCGCTGGAGGTATAATTAAATAACCGAAGCTACCCACCTGTGTCCCGCTGAGCCGAACAGAAGCTTCAGTGACTTAACTGCAGGTGCAGTTGCGTAACTGACATGTGTCCTGTTGGGCCCACGTGTTAGTCAGCCAACTACACTAGCAGTTAAGTAGAAGCAGCGTTATTCTCCAATAGAACTCCCCGACTCCACGTCGCCGCCAAGAAGCTAACCGGCCGTCAATGGTCAACCCGCCTAGCTTGGCTTCAACAGGAGGGTAGCAACGGTGGCCTTACTTGGACCCGAGCGGCGGCGACCTACCGTGTTCTACTCTTCCTCATTTTTTGTGTGGCGCGGCCTCGTTGGCAGCGGGGCGGGGCCTCGGCGGAGCCGGCGATGTCCTCTGTCTCATTACCGGCGGGTGGCGCCTCAGCGGAGCAGTGGAAATCCTCCCCCGCGTTGCCGGCAGGGTGGGGCCTCGGCTGAGCCGGTGATGTCCTCTACCTCGTTATTGGCGGGGCGGGGCCTCGGCGGAGCCGGCAGTGTCCTCTGCCTCGTTGTTGGCATCGCAGGGCCTCAGTGGAGAAGGGCCTCATCGACGCCAGCGGAGCGGGGACTCGTTGGAGCCGGCATTGTCCTCTGCCTCGTCCTCGGTCTCGCCAAACAGCGCCAAGCCCGCTTCATCGCCCTCTTTGCTAGCCTCTTTGTAGGCGGCCGCAGCCTCCGCCACCCGCATGCGGTCCCGCCAGCGCTCGAGGCGGCCCTTGCGGGCGGAGCGGTATGAGTCGAGCAGCGCCTCCTGCTCCGCCCGCTCCGCAACGATCTGCTCCTCCGCCTGCATGTGCTCCTAGAGGAGATGGTGGTTGTAGGCGGCGTCGGCCTGCGCCTCCCGGAATTGCTCCTGACGCATCTGCCTCACACTATCCATATATTGGGCACGGGCCTCGCCGATGGTCACGGTGCAATGCACCAGCGAGGTTGGCGCGGAGGAGGGGGTTGGCGCCGGATCATCGACTACCATGTTCTCCATTGGGACGTCGTCGTCCTCCGGCTGCCTGCCGGCCAGCCGGTCGGCAGTAATGGCTGCCATCTCCTTGTGGTCCGTCGTTCGCCCGTCCCGAAGAGCGCTGGATCGCGAGGAAGCCATGGTGGGCAGTAGTGGTGTGGACAGGAGAAAGGGAACGGATGTAGATGACTGCGGCTATGGCCGGCGCAGCAGTTTATATAGCAATGGTGGGCGGGCAAAGGGACGGACGTGTGGCGCTGGAGTAGCCGCCTCGGCAACCTGTTGGGGGACGTAGCAATAATTCAAAAAAAATTCCTACGTGTCACCAAGATCAATCTATGGAGAGACTAGCAACGAGAGAGAGAGGAGTGCATCTTCATACCCTTGAAGATCACAATGCGGAAGCGTTACAAGAACGCGGTTGGTGGAGTCGTACACGCAGCGATTCAGATCGCGGTCGATTCCGATCTAAGCGCCAAACAACGGCGCCTCCACGTTCAACACACGTACAGCCCAGTGACGTCACCCACGCCTTGATCCAGCAAGGAGAGAGGGACAGGTTGGGGAAGACTCCGTCCAGCAGCAGCACAATGGCGTGGTGATGGTGGAGGAGCGTGGTACTCCAGCAAGGCTTTGCCAAGCACTACAAGAGACGAGGAGGGAGATGGGTAGGGCTGCGCCAAGAGAGAGAGATCAAATCATATGTTGGGCAGCCCCATACCTCAAGTATATATAGGGGAAGGGGAGGGGCTGCGCCCCCTCTATGGTTCCCTCCCCAAGGGGGGCGGCAGCCCTAGATCCCATCTAGGGTGGCCGCCAGAGGGGAGAGGGAGAGGGGGGGGGGCGCCCTAGGGTGGGCCTTCAGGCCCATCTGGACCTAGGGTTTGCCCCCTCCCACTCTCCCTGCGCCTTGGGCCTTGGTGGGGGGGGGGGCGCACCAGCCTACCTGGGGCTAGTCCCCTCCCACACTTGGCCCACACAGCCTTCTGGGGCTGGTGGCCCCACCTGGTGGACCCCCGAGACCCTCCCGGTGGTCCCGGTACGTTACTGATAGCACCCGAAACTTTTCCGGTGACCAAAACGGGACTTCCCAGATATAAATCTTTACCTCCAGACCATTCCGGAACTCCTCGTGACATCGGGATCTCAGCCAAAACTCCGAACAACATTCGGTAACCACGTACATACTTTCCCTATAACCCTAGCGTCATCGAACCTTAAGTGTGTAGACCCTACGGGTTCGGGAACCATGTAGACATGACCAAGACAACTCTCCAGCCAATAACCAACAGCGGGATCTAGATACCCATGTTGGCTCCCACATGTTCCACGATGATCTCATCGGATGAACCACAATGTCAAGGATTCAATCAATCCTGTATACAATTCCCTTTGTCTACCGGTATAGTACTTGCCCGAGATTCGATCATCGGTATCCCGATACCTTGTTCAATCTCGTTACCAGAAAGTCTCTTTACTCGTTTTGTAACATATCATCCCGTGATCAACTCCTTGGTCACATTGTGCACATTATAATGATGTCCTACCGAGTGGGCCCAGAGATACCTCTCCGTTTACACGGAGTGACAAATCCCAGTCTCGATTCTTGCCAACCCAACAGACACTTTCGGAGATACCCGCAGTGCACCTTTATAGCCACCTAGTTACGTTGTGACGTTTGGTACAGCCAAAGCATTCTTATGGTATCCGGGAGTTGCACAATCTCATGGTCTAAGGAAATTATACTTGACATTAGAAAAGCTTTAGCATACGAACTACACGATCTTGTGCTAGGCTTAGGATTGGGTCTTGTCCATCACATCATTCTCCTAATGATGTGATCCCTTTATCAACGACATCCAATGTTCATGGTCAAGAAACTGTAACCATCTATTGATCAACGAGCTAGTCAACTAGAGGCTTACTAGGGACATGGTGTTGTCTATGTATCCACACATGTATCTGAGTTTCCTATCAATACAATTCTAGCATGGATAATAAATGATTATCATGAACAAGGAAATGCAATAATAACCATTTTATTATTGCCTCTAGGGCATATTTCCAATAGTCTCCCACTTGCACTAGAGTCAATAATCTAGTTCACATCACTATGTGATTGTAATGAATCCAACACCCATGGGGTATGTTCATATCTTGCTTGTGAGAGAGGTTTATCAGTAAATGGGTCTGAACCTTTCAGATCCATGTGTGCTTTACAAATCTCTATGTCATCTTGAAGATGCAGCTACCACGCGCTACTTGGAGCTATTCCAAATAACTGCTCTACTATATGAATCCGGTTTATTCCTCAGAGTCATCTGGATTAGTGTCAAAGTTTGCATCGACGTCACCCTTTACGACAAACTCTTTTACCACCTCCATAATCGAGAAAATTCCTTAGTCCACTAGTTACTAAGGATAAGTTCGACCGCTGTCATGTGATCCATTCCTGGATCACTCTTGTACCCCTTGACTGACTCATGGCAAGGCACACTTCAGGTGCGGTACACAGCATAGCATACTATAGAGCCTACGTCTAAAGCATAGGGGACGACCTTCGTCCTTTCTCTCTCTTCTGCCGTGGTCAGGTCTTGAGTATTACTCAATACTCACACCTTGTAATACAACCAAGAACTCCTTCTTTGCTGATCTATTTGAACTCCTTCAAAATCTTGTCACGGTATGTATTCATATGAAAGTACTATTAAGCGTTTTTGATCTATCCTTATAGATCTTGATGCTCAATGTTCAAGTAGCTTAATCCAGGTTTTCCATCAAAAAACACTTTTCAAATAACCCTGTATGCTTTCCAGAAATTCTACATCATTTTTTATCAACAATATGTTAACAACATATACTCATCAAAAATTCTATAGTGCTCCCACTCACTTCTTTGGAAATACATGTTTCTCATAAACTTTGTATAAACCCAAAATCTTTGATCATCTCATCAAAGCGTACATTCTAATTCCGAGATGCTTACTCCAGTCCTTAGAAGGATTGCTGGAGCTTTGCATACTTGTTAGACTCTTTCATGATTGACAAAACCTTCTGGTTGTATCACATACAACCTTTTCTCAAGAAAAAACATCGAGGAAACAATGTTTTGACATCCTATCTGCAAGATTTCATAAGTAACGCAGTAATTGCTAACATAATTCCAACAGACTCTTAGCATCGCTACGAGTGAGAAAGTCTCATCGTAGTCAACTCCTTGAACTTGTCGGGAAACATCTTAACGACAAGTCGAGCTTTCTTAATGGTGGCACTTACCATCATTGTCTGTCTTCCTTTTAAAATCCATCTGCACCCAACAGCCTTACGACCATCAAGAAGTTCTTTGAAAGTCTATACTTTGTTTTATACATGGATCCTCTCTCGGATTTTATGGCTTTGAGCCATTCGTCAGAATCCGGGCCCACCATCGCTTCTCCATAGCTTGTAGGTTCATTGATGTCTAGCAACATGACTTCCAAGACAGGATTACGTACCACTCTGAAGTAGTACACATCCTTGTCGACCTATGAGGTTTGGTAGTGACTTGATCCAAAGTTTCATGATCACTATCATAAGCTTCCACTTCAATTGGTGTAGGTGCCACAGGAACAACTTCCTGTGCCCTGCTACACACTTGTTGAAGTGAAGGTTCAATAACCTCATCAAGTCTCCCCCATCCTCCCACTCAATTCTTTCGAGAGAAACTTTTCCTCGAGAAAGGACCCGTTTCTAGAAACAATCGCTTTTGCTTCCGGATCTGAAATAGGAGGTATACCCAACTATTTTTGGGTATTCTATGAAGATGCATTTATCCGCTTTGGGTTCGAGCTTATCAGCCTGAAACTTTTTCACATAAGCATCGCAGCCCCAAACCTTTTAAGAAATGACAGCTTAGGTTTCTCTAAACCTATAGTTCATACGGTGTCGTCTCAACGGAATTGTGTAGTGCCCTATTTAAAGTGAATGTGGTTATCTATAATGCCTAACCCATAAACGATAGTGGTAATTCGATAAGAGGCATCATGGTATGCACCATATCCAATAGGGTGCAGTTATGATGTCCGTACACACCATCATACTATGGTGGTCCAGGTGGTATTAGTTGTGAAACAATTTCCACAATGTCTTAATTGTGTGCCAAACTCGTAACTCAGATATTCATCTCTATGATCATATCATAGACATTTTATCATTTTGCCACGACGATCTTCAACTTAACTCTGAAATTACTTAAACCTTTCAATAATTCAAACTTGTGTTTCATCAAGTAAATATACTTAAAATCTACTCAAAGCATCTGTGAAGTAAGAGCATAACGATATCCACTGCGTGCCTCAACACTCATTGGACTGCACACATCAAAATGTATTACTTCCAACAAGTTGCTTTCTTGTTCCATCTTATTGAAAATGAGGCCTTTCAGTCATCTTGCCCATGTGGTATGATTTGCATGTCTCAAGTGATTCAAAATCTAGCGAGTCCAAACGATCCATCTGCATGGAGTTTCTTCATGCATATCTACCAATAGACATGGTTCACATGTCTCAATCTTTTCAAAAACGAGTGAGTCCAAAGATCCATCAACATGGAGCTTCTTCATGCGTTTTTATACCAATATGACTCAAATGGCAGTGCCACAAGTATGTGGTACTATCATTACTATCTTATATCTTTTGGCATGAACATGTGTATCACTACGATCGAGATTCAATGAACCATTCATTTTCGGTGCAAGACCATTGAAGGTATTATTCAAATAAACAGAGTAACCATTATTCTCCTTAAATGAATAACCGTATTGTGATAAACATAATCCAATCATGTCTATGCTCAACACAAACACCAAATAACAATTATTTAGGTTTAACACCAATGTCGATGGTAGAGGGAGCATGCGATGCTTGATCATATCAACCTTGGAAACACTTCCAACACATATCGTCATCTCACCTTCAGCTAGTCTCCGTTTATTCCGTAGCCTTTTATTTCGAGTTACTAACACTTAGCAACTGAACCGGTATTTTAATACCCTGGTGCTACTAGGAGTACTAGTAAAGTACACATTAATATAACGTATATCCAAAATACTTCTGTCGACCTTGCCAGCCTTCTCATCTACCAAGTATCTAGGGTAGTTCTGCTTCAGTGACTGTTCCCCTCATTACAGAAGCACTTAGTCTCGGGTTTAGTTCAACCTTGGGTTTCTTCACTAGAGCAGCAACTGATTTGCCGTCTCATGAAGTATCCCTTCTTTCCCTCGCCCATCTTGAAACTAGTGGTTTAACCATCAACAATTGATGCTCCTACTTGATTTCTACTTTTGCGGTGTCAAACATCGTGAATTGCTCAAGGATCATCATGTCTATCCCTGATATGTTATATTTCATCACGAAGCTCAAATAGCTTGGTGGCAATGACTATGGAGAACTATCACTATCTCATTTGGAAGATTAACTCCCACTCGATTCAAGCGATTGTAGTACTCAGACAATCTGAGCACATGCTCAACAATTGAGCTTTTCTCCCTTAGTTTGCAGGCTTAAGAAACTTGTCAGAGGTCTCATACCTCTTGACGTGGGCACTATTCTGAAATCCCAATTTTAGTCTTTGGAACATCTCATATATTTTGCGACGTTTCAAAAACGTCTTTGGTGCCACAATTCTAAACCGTTAGCATTACACATTGAACTATCATGTAGTCATCAAAATGTGTATGTCAGATGTTTTCCCAACATCTACAGACGACGCTCGAGGGTCAACACATTGAGCGGTGCATTAAGGACATAATCCTTCTGTGCAGCAATGAGGACTATCCTTAGTTTACGGACCCAGTCCGCATAATTGCTACTGTCAACTCTCAACTAAATTTTCTCTAGGAACATATCTAAAACAGTAGAACCAAAGCGTGAGCTACGACATAATTTGCAAAGACCTATTGACTATGTTCATAATAATTAAGTTCATGTAATCAAATTTTTCAATGAACTCCCACTTAGATAGACATCCCTCTAGTCATCTAAGTGATACATGATCCGAGTCAACTAGGCTGTGTCCAATCATCACGTGAGACGGACTAGTCATCATCGGTGAACATCTTCATGTTGATCGTATCTTCTATACGACTCATGTTCGACCTTTCGGTCTTCCGTGTTCCGACGCCATGTCTGTACATGCTAGGCTCATCAAGTTAACCTAAGTGTATTGCGTGTGTAAATCTGGCTTACACCCGTTGTATGCGAACGTTAGAACCTATCACACCAGATCATCACGTGGTGCTTCGGAACAACGGTGTACAGTTAGGGGGAACACTTCCTTGAAATTTTAGTGAGGGATCATCTTATTTATGCTACCGTTGTTCTAAGCAAATAAGATGTAAACATGACAAACATCACATGCAAATCATAAAGTGACATGATATGGCCAATATCATCTTGCGCCTTTGATCTCCATCTTCAAGGCGCGGTATGAACACCATCGTCACCGGCATGACACCATGATCTCCATCATCATGATCTCCATCATCGTGTCTTCATGAAGTTGCCTTGCCAACTATTACTTCTACTACTATGGCTAACGGTTAGCAATAAAGTAAAGCAATTACATGGCGTTTTTATTGACACGCATGTCATAAATAAATTAAGACAACTCCTATGGCTCCTGCCGGTTGTCATACTCATCGACATGCAAATCGTGATTCCTATTACAAGAACATGATCAATCTCATACATCACATATATCATTCATCACATCCCTTTGGCCATATCACATCAGATAGCAAACCCTGCAAAAAACAAGTTAGACGTCCTCTAATTGTTGTTGCATGTTTTACGTGGCTGCTATGGGTTTCTAGCAAGAACGTTTCTTACCTACGCAAAACCACAACGGTGATATGCCAATTGCTATTTACCCTTCATAAGGACCCTTTTCATCGAATCCGATCTGACTAAAATGGGAGAGACAGACACCTGCCAGCCACCTTATGCATCAAGTGCATGTCAGTCGGTGGAACCAGTCTCACGTAAGCGTACGTGTAAGGTCGGTCCGGGCCGCTTCATCCCACAATGCCGCCGGATCAAGATAAGACTAGTAACGGTAAGCAAATTGAACAAATCATCGCCCACAACTACTATGTGTTCTACTCATGCATAGAAACTACGCATAGACCTAGCTCATGATGCCACTGTTGGGGAATGTAGCAATAATTCAAAAAAAATTCCTACGTGTCACCAAGATCAATCTATGGAGAGACTAGCAACGAGAGAGAGGAGTGCATCTTCATACCCTTGAACATCACAATGTGGAAGCATTACAAGAACGCGGTTGGTGGAGTCGTACACGCAACGATTCAGATCTTGGTCGATTCTGATCTAAGCGCCGAACAACGGGGCCTTCGCGTTGAACACACGTACAGCCCGGTGACATCACCCACGCCTTGATCCAGCAAGGAGAGAGGGAGAGGTTGGGGAAGACTCCATCCAGCAGCAGCACAACGGCGTGGTGATGGTGGAGGAGCGTGGTACTCCAGCAGGGCTTCGCCAAGCACTACGAGCGACGAGGAGGGAGAGGGGTAGGGCTGCGCCAAGAGAGAGATCAAATCATATGTTGGGCAGCCCCATACCTCAAGTATATAGGGGAAGGGGAGGGGCTGCGCCCCCTCTAGGGTTCCCTCCCCAAAGGGGGGCGGCAGCCCTAGATCCCATCTAGGGTGGCAGCCAGAGGGGAGAGGGACAGAGGGGGGGCGCCCTAGGGTTGGCCTTAAGGCCCATCTGGACCTAGGGTTTGCCCCCTCCCACTCTCCCTGCGCCTTGGGCCTTGGTGGTGGAGCGCACCAGCCTACCTGGGGCTGGTCCCCTCCCACACTTGGCCCACGCAGCCTTCTGGGGCTGGTGGCCCCACCCGGTGGACCCCCGGGACCCTCCCGGTGGTCCCGGTATGTTACTGATAGCACCCGAAACTTTTCCGGTGACCAAAACGGGACTTCCCATATATAAATCTTTACCTCCGGACCATTCCGAAACTCCTCGTGACGTCCGAGATCTCATCCGGGACTCCGAAAAAATTCGGTAACCACATACATACTTTCCCTATAACCCTAGCATCATCGAACCTTAAGTGTGTAGACCCTACGGGTTCGGGAACCATGTAGACATGACCGAGACAACTCTCCGTCCAATAACCAAAATTGGGATCTGGATACCCATGTTGGCTCCCACATGTTCCACGATGATCTCATCGGATGAACCACGATGTCAAGGATTCAATCAATCCCGTATACAATTCCCTTTGTCTACCGGTATAGTACTTGCCCGAGATTCGATCATCAGTATCCCGATACCTTGTTCAATCTCATTACCGGCAAGTCTCTTTACTCGTTCCATAACACATCATCCCGTGATCAACTCCTTGGTCACATTGTGCACATTATAATGATGTCCTACCGAGTGGGCCTAGAGATACCTCTCTGTTTACATAGAGTGACAAATCCCAGTCTTGATTCGTGCCAACCCAACAGACACTTTCAAAGATACCCGCAGTGCACCTTTATAGCCACCCAATTACGTTGTGACGTTTGGTACACCCAAAGCATTCTTACGGTATCCGGGAGTTGCACAATCTCGTGGTCTAAGGAAATGATACTTGACATTAGAAAAGCTTTAGGATACGAACTACACGATCTTGTGCTAGGCTTAGGATTGGGTCTTGTCCATCACATCATTCTCCTAATGATGTGATCCCGTTATCAACGACATCCAATGTTCATGGTCAGGAAACCATAACCATCTATTGATCAACGAGCTAGTCAACTAGAGGCTTACTAGGGACATGGTGTTGTCTATGTATCCACACATGTATCTGAGTTTCCTATCAATACAATTCTAGCATGGATAATAAACGATTATCATGAACAAGGAAGTACAATGATAACCATTTTATTATTGCCTCTAGGGCATATTTCCAAAACAACCGCGTATCATTAATGTGGGCGGTAGATGGACGGACGGACGGCACTTGTGTCGTTTGAAGGCGGAGCAATCTCCTGCACCAGGAAGCGGGGCGGGCGGCACTGACTGTTTCGGGCGGAAAGCGTGCGCGGGCGAGGAGATGACTTTACTTGGAGAGGATGACAATGGGGACCCACCAGGTCCATAGCCTCACGTACGCAAGTGCCTCCTTATTATATATATATATAGATGTGTGTGTGTATAAAACTATACTCCCTCCGTCTAGGTGAATAAGTCGTATCAGAAGGTGCATCACGACCTAGGTGCAAGCAGATTGGTGGAAAAGAAGAATATTTCTCTCTTCTAAACACAACATTTAATCACATCAGTTAAGAGGATGCGTTATTAGCTACCCATGCAGGCCATCGTAATTCATAGCATGCAAAGCACTTTTATTTCTTGCCTAATAACCGCATGAACGTGCTGCATGCATTGGTCCTTGCCCGAGCAAAAAAAGGGAGGAAAGGGGTTTCCACGGGAGACAACGAGGCAGAGGCGGAAGCGCTCACTGGAGTTATTTATTTTGCTTCCCCTGGTTTCCTGACATCACGGTCCCACAGCATTGTCAACCTATGTAGTACTAGTCAATAAACAAGAGAATTGCACAAGAAGCGGCCGACAGCTGGGACCAAGCAGCTCGAGCAGTATTTGTGTTTTTGAGGTGTGAGCATTGCAGAGTTTTTCGATGTTTAGCCCAGATATTAATTTTTCTCCTCTGAACAACAACAAAAACATCGCTGCGGGTATTAACTGGGCGGGCTGTGGCCCGTCTAGCCCAGGCCAGATATCCAGCCCAGATATTAATTTTTTTCAAGCTGAAAATGGCTAGCCCAGCTATACTTTTTTTAGGAATACCCAGGCAAGGTCAAGTTGTTATTCTTCGCCCCGCTGGGCTGCAAATCTTTCCTAGGAGGGATGCATTAGGCTAACAAGAAAATGGGCTTTAAGAAATAATAAATGGGATGTAATTATAAAAACTGGGCAGTAACTATAAAAAAAATGCACCAAACACGTGATTACTTTATAAAATATTATTTTTTGGATATTGAAAATTCTAATTTCATTAATTGTGGCGAGCGCAATGTTTCGTTGGATGTAATATAAATTTATATTGAAATTGCATTTAATCTGACTAGAAATTTCGGGATAAAAATATTTCGGATCCCATCAAAATATGGGAAATTTTATTGAATTCTGTTTTGAACAGTTGGTTGAAATGGGTTGTACTGTTAACAAACTGTAAATGGGTTGTAGTAAATTCCATTAGAATTCAAAAATGGGCTACACACTCTTACAAATTAAAAATGGGCTATAAGTTCTCTGCCACACACTTCTGGCCTTACTAAGTTGACGCGTCCCCTAAAAAACAGAGTTGACGTGTATGCAAGGCTTTGTCAACTTATAGTCAACACACGGTTCTAGCAGGAGTGGCCGTTGGATGTCCATCCAATGGATGTCGTGCTTCTTCTTCAATCTCGGATATTCTAGCTTCACCTGCCCAAAAAATGATTCCTCCCCCTGACATCTGGGGCACACCGTTTCGGAAGCTGACTTGTGGGCCTACTAAGTTGATGTACCAAGGGCTTTGTCAACTTAGTCAATATAAACGATTCTAGCTGCAGTTACCGTATGATGTCCATCCAATGGCCATAGTGCTTCTTCAACCTCTGGTCTTCTTGCTCCAGCCTCCCAAAGCAGCGCCGGTCGTGCCGCCTGCTCCAGCCTCCCGTGTCCGACAGTGCTGCCGTGGAGGCGTCACCTATTGGAAATATGCCCTACAGGCAATAATAAAAGCATTATTAATATATTTCCTTGTTCATGATAATTGTCTTTATTCATGCTATAATTGTGTTATCCGGAAATCGTAATACATGTGTCAATAACAGACACCAACATGTCCCTAGTAAGCCTCTAGTTGACTAGCTCGTTGATCAACAGATAGTCATGGTTTCCTGGCTATGGACATTGGATGTCATTGATAACGAGATCACATCATTAGGAGAATGATGTGATGGACAAGACCCAATCCTAAACATAGCATAAAGATCGTATAGTTCATTTGCTAAAGTTTTTCCAATGTCAAGTATCCTTTCCTTAGACCATGAGATCGTGTAACTCCTGGATACCATAAGAGTGCTTTGGGTGTACCAAACGTCACAACGTAACTGGGTGACTATAAAGGTATACTACGGGTATCTCCGAAAGTGTCTGTTGGGTTGACACGGATCAAGACTGGGATTTGTCACTCCGTATGACGGAGAGGTATCACTGGGCCCACTCGGTAATGCATCATCATAATGAGCTCAAGGTGACCAAGTGTTTGGTCACGGGATCATGCATTGCGGTACGAGTAAAGTGACTTGCCGGTAACGAGATTGAACGAGGTATTGGGATACCGACGATCGAATCTCGGGCAAGTAACATACCGACTGGCAAAGGGAATTGTATACGGGGTTGCTTGAATCCTCGACATCGTGGTTCATCTGATGAGATCATCATGGAGTATGTGGGAGCCAACAAGCGTATCCAGATCCCGCTGTTGGTTATTGACCGGAGAGTCATCTCGGTCATGTCTACATGTCTCCCGAACCCGTAGGGTCTACACACTTAAGGTTCGGTGACGCTAGGGTTGTAGGGATATGTATATGCAGTAACCCGAATGTTGTTCGGAGTCCCGGATGAGATCCCGGACGTCACGAGGAGTTCTGGAATGGTCCGGAGGTAAAGAATTATATATAGGAAGTGCTGTTTAGGCCATCGGGACAAGTTTCGGGGTTATCGTTATTGTACCGGGACCACCGAAAGGGTCCCGGGGGTCCACCGGGTGGGGCCACCTGCCTCGGGGGACCACATGGGCTGTAGGGGGTGCGCCTTGGCCTACATGGGCCAAGGGCACCAGCCCCAAGGGGGCCCATGCGCCTAGGGTTTCCAAAGGGAAGAGCCCCACAAGTGGAAGGCACCCCCTAGGTGCCTTGGGGGGGAGGGAAACCTCCCTTGGCCGCCGCCCCCCTAGGAGATTGGATCTCCTAGGGCCGGCGCCCCCCTAGGCCCTCCTATATATAGTGGGAGAAGGAGGGCTTTTTGATACACGCCTTTGGTTGCCTCCCTCTCCCTCTCCAACACCTCCTCCTCCTCCATAGTGCTTGGCGAAGCCCTGACGGAGTACTGCAGCTCCATCACCACCACGCCGTCGTGCTGCTGCTGGAGCCGTCTTCCTCAACCTCTTCTTCCCTCTTGCTGGATCAAGAAGAAGGAGACGTTGCGCTGACCGTACGTGTGTTGAACGCGGAGGTGCCGTCCGTTCGGTGCTAGGATCTCCGTGATTTGGATCACGTCGTGTTCGACTACCTCATCCCCGTTCTTTGAATGCTTCCGCTCGCGATCTACAAAGGTATTTAGATGCATCCGATCACTCGTTGCTAGATGAACTCATAGATGGATCTTGGTGAAACCGTAGGAAATTTTTTGTTTTCTGCAACGTTCCCCAACATCACCGCCCCCTACTATTCCCACCGCTGGCTAGGCCCTGCGGCGACGACAGCCTCACACCGCAGCCGAACGAGTGAACCCTCATACTCCTCTCCGCGTGGGCATCCACTGCCGCGTCTTCACCGGCTCCACATCGTCCCCTTCCTAGGCCTTGTCGTCGTCCACCGCCCTGGTGCTCTCGGCGCAGCGTGGTCAACGTGGAAGGAACGACTTCCATCGGACATGGACTGCACGTGGAAAGGCTGACAGCTGGGTCCACGGCGGCAGCAAGGAAGTGCCTCCTTATTACATGGAAAATAATGATTCCTCCACCTAACAGCAGGGACCCACCGGATGGGCCACCGTATTTCGCGAAAAAATGCCCCCCCGCTGTCAGCTTGGACCCATCGGAAGTGTCTCCTTATTACGCACAAAAAATGAATACTCCCCCGGCTAGCTGGGACCCACCTTGCTAGGAGGCTGACTTGTGGGCCTACTAAGTTGATGGGGACGAAGGGCTTTGTCAACTTAGTCAATATGAACGATTCTAGCTCCAGTGACCGTACAATGTCCATCCAACGGTCGTAGTGCTTCTTCAACCTCTGGTCTTCTTGCTCCAGCCGCCCAAAGCAGTGCCGGTCGTGCCACATGCTCCTGCCTCCCATGGCCGGCTGTGCTGCCGCAAAGGCCTCACCTGTAACACCCCGGATATGATTTACCCAATATGTAATCCAACTCTTGCCGTTTCCGGCGTTAAGTTATTTTATTTTCTCGGGTTCGGGTCTTTGCCTCCGTGTGTTGTTGTCGTTGTCATGCATCTCACATCATGTCATCATGTGCATTGCATTTGCATACATGTTCATCTCATGCATCCGAGCATTTTCCCCGTTGTCCGTTTTGCATTCCGGCGCTTCGTTCTCCTCCGGTGGTCATTTCTACCTTTCTTTCATGTGTGGGGGTTAAATATTTCCGGATTGGACCGAGACTTGCCAAGCGGCCTTGGTTTACTACCGGTAGACCGCCTGTCAAGTTTCGTACCATTTGGACTTCGTTTTATGCTCCAACGGTTAACCGAGGGACCGAGAAGGCCTCGTGTGTGTTGCAGCCCAACACCCCTCCATTTTTGCCCAAAACCCACCAAGTCCCTCTCCATCATCTAGAGCGTTCGATCACGATCACGTGGCCGAAAACCGCACCTCATTTGGACTCTCCTAGCTCCCTCTATGCCTATATATAGACCCCCTCCTAAAAATTCGTGGATCCCCTCCATCCCTAACCCTAGATCCACCCCCTCGCGCCGCACCGGACATGTCCGGTCTGGCCGGACACGTCCGCCGCCGCCCGCAGCCAACCGGGGCGCGCCATGTGGCAGCGGGTGCCCCACATTGCCGCTGATCCCCCGCGGGCCCGCCGAGCCCGTATCCGGCCCCCGCGGCCCACTCGTCACCCGCCGCTGCCCGGTGCTTCTCCTCCTCCGCACCGGTGCCTCAAGGCTGCTCCGGCCGCCGCGTGCCAAGACCGGAGCTCCGCCGCCTCTCCCGCCGCGCCGGCCACTGGCGACCTCCGTCGCGCCCGCCTCCTCGACATCCGCGCCCAAGTCCGGCGACCTCGGCCACCCACTCCGGCGCGCTCCTCGCTGCCTTCCCCGAGCTCCGGCGCCGTCCCCGTCCCCGGTGAACAGTATTTCCGGCGAGCCTCGAAGTGCGCCCTCGGATCTGGATCTGGATCGGTTGACTTTTTGCCCGAAACCCTAACTTTTTGTCTATGTTCATCGTGCCGTAACTCCGCATCCGTAAATCCGTTTTGGGTATATAGCATATCAAAATGTTCGTCTCAGAGAGCACATCATTTCGTATCATTGCATCATTTTCATTTGAGTTCATCTTGATGCCCGAAATGCTGTTGGAAGAGTGCTATTTGCGATATTTGTCAGATCTGCTGCTCCAATTAGATATTTGCCATTTTTGCCATGATTATTGTGTGCATGATATGCCCAGGAGCTCTACATGTGTTTTGTTATATGTTTTGCCATCTTTCCAGTGGTGCCATCCATGTATTTTGTGATGTGTGTGGTGACTAGCACAAGCTTGCAAAGTGGAGCATTTGTTAATGCTAATTTCAGGGACTTAGCAATTCCACTAAGTCCTTGATCTGTTTATTTCAATATGCCATATGTTCATGTTGTTTCCTAGTGATCCGTGCCTCTTTTGAGGATGATCAGTAAGGATGTTTTGTTAATCTTGTAGTGCTCTATCCATCCATGTCCTTGTTTGCAATTATGGAGCACCCTAGCTTAAGTCAATCGAGCTCTACTTTTGTCATTTCGTGAATCTGGGCAGATTGTCTACTCGTTAGCGATTTTGCCGATGATGCTGTAGTTGATCCGTGGATGCTATGTTATTGTTCTTGCCATGTCTAGCTTTTATAATGTGTATTCTTGATGGGTGTATGCTTAGATTGTCATGACTTTCTCTGTAGTGAGTGCATCAAGCTCGTAAACATGCCTACTTGATATCTGTTTTTGCATGCTCCAGTTTTTCACTAAGTCTGTGATCTGTTTATGTTTTTGCCATGTTCACATGCTTGCAAATGTATTTTCTGATCCCTTTTGGCTCAAGGTCACTAAGGGACTTTTGTTAAGGTCTTTGAGTAGCTCCATGCCATGCTTTACTTTGCCATGTTCAGGTCCTGTAGCATATAGTTTTCATGCTCCAAAGTGTGCTACCTGATCTGAAATTCCAGACAAGTGTTAATTTCACTAAGTCTGAGATCTGTTTACCAAATGCATTTTTTGCCACGCTTGTTTGAACCTGTTAATGGATGAATTGGCCATAGCTCAGTGTTCCTCTTTTGTTAAGCATCATGAATGGATCCCTTCCATGTATTTTGTTGCCATGTTTGAGTCTTGTAGCATGTTCATCTTGTTGCATTTAGATGGCTACTTGCTGTATATCGCAAACCGGTGCCATATTTGTATTGCTTGCCATTTCCAAACCGTGTCTCCGATTCTGGCGTTCTTTATATCGTTTTCAAGCGATTTCATCTCACCTTTCTAGTGGCACACTTGGATTTCCAAGTTGAGGCCAGGTTCATTCATCTCTTGTCAAATCTTGCATATGCATCGCATATTGCATCCCGCATAGCATACCATGTTTGCATCATGTTGTTTGAGTTGTGCACGTGGTTGATTGTGTTCCTTTTGCTCGTTTTTCTTGTTTGGGTAGAGCCAGGAGACAAGTTCGCTAACGAGGAGCCCGTTGAGATTGCTTTCGAGGATCTAGTCAACTCTGACAACTTTGCATGCAAGATGATCATACCCCCGAAATCACTACTATCTTTGCTTTGCTAGATGCTCGCTCTGTTGCTATGCCTATGCTATGATGCCTACCACTTGCTTATCATGCCTCCCAAATTGCCATGTCAAACCTCTAACCCACCATGTCCTAGCAAACCGTTGATTGGCTATGTTACCGCTTTGCTCAGCCCCTCTTATAGTGTTGCTAGTTGCAGGTGAAGATTGGAGACCGTTCCTTGTTGGAACACTATTTACTTGTTGGGATATCATTATATTGCCATGTTATCTTAATGCATCTATATACTTGGTAAAGGGTGGAATGCTCGGCCTTTTGCCTAGTGCTTTGTTCCACTCTTGCCGCCCTAGTTTCCGTCATATCGGTGTTATGTTCCCGGATTTTGCGTTCCTTACGCGGTTGGGTTATAATGGGAACCCCTTGATAGTTCGCCTTGAATAAAGCTTTTCCAGCAATGCCCAACCTTGGTTGTACCATTTGCCACCTAGCCTCTTTTTCCCTTGGGTTTCAGGAGCCCAAGGGTCACCTTATTTTAACCCCCCAGGCCAGTGCTCCTCTGAGTGTTGGTCCACCTCGTCAGCCGCCGGTGGCTACCAGGGGCAACTCTGGGCTGGCCTACCAGAAGTTTGGACAATCTGAGTGTGCCCTGAGAACGAGATATGTGCAGCTCCTATCGGGATTTGTCGGCACATTCGGGTGGTGTTGCGGGATTTGTTTTAACTTGTCGAAGTGTCTTGTAGAACCGGGATACCGAGCCTGATCGGAATGTCTCGGGAGAAGGTCTATTCCTTCATTGACCGTGAGAGCTTGTCATGGGCTAAGTTGGGACCCCCTGCAGGGATTGAACTTTCGAAAGCTGTGCCCGCGGTTATGGGCAGATGGGAATTTGTTAATGTCCGGTTGTAGATAACTTGAACCTTAACTTCATTAAAATGAATCAACTGTGTGAGTTACCGTGATGGTCTCTTCTCGGCGGAGTCCGGGAAGTGAACATGGTGTTGGAGTAATGCTTGTCGCAGGTTGTTCTCTAGTTATTCGTTCGCGCCTTGCTATCTCTTCTCGCTCTCTTTTGCGAATAGGTTAGCCACCACACATGCTAGTCGTTTGCCGTAGCTCCACATATATTACCTTGCCTTTTCCCTATAAGCTTAAATTGTCTTGATCGCGAGGGTGCGAGATTGCTGAGTCCCTGTGGCTCACAGTTTACTTCCAAACCAGATGCAGGGCCAGACGACTCCGTTCTAGATGACGCGTTAGAGCTCAAGTGGGAGTTCGACGAGGACTCACGCTGTTACTATGTATCTTTCCCTGATGATCAGTAGTGGTGCCCAGTTGGGGCGATCGGGACCGTGTCGCATGTTGGGTTGGTCTTTTATTTTGGCACCGTAGTTGGGCCATGAGTGATTGGATGATGTAATGCTATTTATGTACTTTGATTGACGTGGCGAGTGTAAGCCAACTATGTTACTTTCCCCTTATTATGTATTACATTGGAGGTTGTGATGATTGCCTAACTTGTGACATTGCTTTCAATGCGGTTATGCCTCTAAGTCGTACCTCGACACGTAGGAGATATAGCCGCATCAAGGGTGTTACTTGAAGTCCGCGCTCGGATCTGGATCTGGATGGGTTGACTTTTTGCCCGAAACCCTAACTTTTTGTCTATGTTCATCGTGCCGTAACTCCGCATCCGTAACTCCGTTTTGCGCATATAACATATCAAAACGTTCGCCTCAGAGAGCACATCATTTCATCTCATTGCATCATTTTCATTTGAGTTCATCTTGATGCCCTAAATGCTATTGGAAGTATGCTAGTTGAGATAATTATCAGATCTGCTGCTCCATTTAGATATTTTTCATTTTTGCCATGATTATTGTGTGCATGTTATGCCCTTGAGCTCTACATATGTTTTGTTATAGGTTTTGCCATCTTTCCAGTGGTGACTTCCATGTATTTTTGTGATGTGTGTGGTGACTAGCACAAGCTTGCAAAGTGGTGCACTTGTTAATGCTGATTTCAGGGACTTAGCATTTCCACTAAGTCCTTGGTCTGTTTATCTCATTATGCCATATGTCCATGTTGTTTCCTAGTGATCTGTGCCACTTTTGAGGATGATCAGTAAGGAAGTTTTGTTAATCTTGCAGTGCTCTATCCATCCATGTCTTTGATTGCAATTATGGAGCAACCTAGCTTGAGTCAATCGAGCTCTACTTTTGTCATTTCGTGAATTTGGGCAGATTGTCTACTTGTTAGCGATTTTGCCGATGATGTTGTAGTTGATCTGTGCATACCATGTTATTGTTCTTGCCATGTCTAGCTTGCATTTTGTGTTTTCTTTATGGGTGTATGCTTAGATTGTCATGACATGCTCTGTAGTGAGTGCATCGAGCTCGTAAACATGCCTACTTGATATCTGTTTTGCATGTCCCAGTTTTCACCAAGTCTGAGAACTGATTATGTTTTTGCCATGTTCACATGCTTGCAAATGTATTTTCTGATCCCTTTTGGCTCAAGGTCACTAAGGGACCTTTGTTAAGCTCCTTGAGTAGCTCCATGCCATGCTTTACTTTGCCATGTTCAGGTTCTGTAGCATATAGTTTTCGTGCTCCAAAGTGTGCTATCTGATCTGAAATTCCAGACAAGTGTTAATTTCACTAAGTCTGGAATCTGTTTACTAAATGCATTTTTGTCATGCTTGTTTGAACCTGTTAATGGATGAATTGGCCGTAGCTCAGTGCTAGTCTTTTGTTAAGCATCATGAATGGATTCCTGCCATGGATTTTGTTGCCATGTTTGTGTGCTGTAGCATGTTCATCTTGTTGCGTTTAGATGGCTACTTGCTGTAAATCGCAGAACGTGGCCATATTTGAATTGCTTGCCATTTCCAAACCGTAACTCCGATTCCGGTGATCTTTATATCGTTTTCAAGTGGTTTCATCTCACCTTTCCAGTGGCACACTTGGATTTCCATGTTGAGGCCAGGTTCAATCATTCTTCGTCAAATCATGCGTATGCATCGCATATCGCATCCCGCATATCATATCATGTTCATGTGTTGGTTGTTTACTATGTTGTGTGCTTCTTTCCGGTGTTTGCTTCTTTGGGTTGGTTCCGATAATGTCGCGTTTGTGAGGACCCGTTCGTCTACGTCCGTTTGTCTTCTTCATGGACTCGTACTTCTTCCTTGCGGGATTTCAGGCAAGATGATCATACCCCCGAAATCACTACTATCGTTGCTTTGCTAGATGCTCGCTCTTTTGCTATGCCTATGCTACGATGCCTACCACTTGCTTATCATGCCTCCCAAACTGCCATGTCAAACCTCTAACCACCATGTCCTAGCAAACCGTTGATTGGCTATGTTACCGCTTTGCTCAGCCCCTCTTATAGCGTTGCTAGTTGCAGGTGAAGATTGGAGACCGTTCCTTGTTGGAACACTATTTACTTGTTGGGATATCATTATATTGCCATGTTATCTTAATGCATCTATATACTTGGTAAAGGGTGGAAGGCTCGGCCTTTTGCCTAGTGTTTTGTTCCACTCTTGCCGCCCTAGTTTCTGTCATATCGGTGTTATGTTCCCGGATTTTGTGTTCCTTACGCGGTTGGGTTATAATGGGAACCCCTTGATAGTTCTCCTTGAATAAAGCTTTTCCAGCAATGCCCAACCTTGGTTTTACCATTTGCCACCTAGCCTCTTTTTCCCTTGGGTTTCCGGAGCCCGAGGGTCATCTTATTTAAACCCCCCCGGGCTAGTGCTCCTTTGAGTGTTGGTCCACCTCGTCAGCCGCCGGTGGCTACCAGGGGCAACTCTGGGTTGGCCTATTGGAAGTTTGGACAATCTGAGTGTGCCCTGAGAACGAGATATGTGCAGCTCCTATCGGATTTGTCGGCACATTCGGGCGGTGTTGCTGGATTGGTTTTAACTTGTCGAAGTGTCTTGTAGAACCGGGATGCCGAGCCTGATCAGAATGTCTCAGGAGAAGGTCTATTCCTTCGTTGACCGTGAGAGCTTGTCATGGGCTAAGTTGGGACCCCTGCAGAGATTGAACTTTCGAAAGTCGTGCCCGCGGTTATGGGCAGATGGGAATTTGTTAATGTCTGGTTGTAGATAACTTGAACCTTAACTTAATTAAAAATGAATAAACTGTGTGAGTTACCATGATGGTCTCTTCTCGGCGGAGTCCGGGAAGTGAACAACGTGTTGGAGTAATGCTTGCCGCAGGTTGTTCTCTAGCTGCATCGTTCGCGCTTTGCCTTCTCTTCTCGCTCTCTTTTGCGAATAGGTTAGCCACCATATATGCTAGTCGCTTGCTGCAGCTCCACATATATTACCTTGCCTTTTCCCTATAAGCTTAAATAGTCTTGATCGCGAGGTGCGAGATTGCTGAGTCCGTGTGGCTCACAGTTTACTTCCAAACCAGATGCAGGGCCAGACGACTCCGTTCCAGATGACGCGTTAGAGCTCAAGTGGGAGTTCGACGAGGACTCACGCCGTCACTATGTTTCATTCCCTGATGATCAGTAGTGGTGCCCAGTCGGGGTGATCGGGACCGTGTCGCATGTTGGGTTTATCTTTTATTTTGGCACCGTAGTCGGGCCATAAGTGATTGGTTGATGTAATGCTATTTACGTACTTTGTGTGACGTGGCGAGTGTAAGCCAACTATGCTACTTATTCCCTTATTATGTATTACATGGATGTTGTGATGATTGCCTAACTTGCGACATTGCTTTCAATGCGGTTATGCCTCTAAGTCGTGCATCGACACGTGGGAGATATAGCCGCATTGAGGGCGTTACAAGTTGGAAATTAACAAGTTATCTACAACCCGTACTCGTTAAGTTGAGGAGTTTTATTCAAGGAGAACCGTCAAGGGGTTCCCATTATTACCCAACCGCGTAAGGAACACAAAATCCGGGAACATAACACCGATATGACGGAAACTAGGGCGGCAAGAGTGGAACAAAACACCAGGCATAAGGCCGAGCATTCCACCCTTTACCAAGTATATAGATGCATTAATTAAATAAGATATATCGTGATATCCCAACAAATAATCATGTTCCAACAAGGAACAACATCTCCATGTTCCAACAAGGAACAAACTTCAATCTTCACCTGCAACTAACAACGCTATAAGAGGGGCTGAGCAAAGCGGTAACATAGCCAAACAGTGGTTTGCTAGGACAAGGTGGGTTAGAGGCTTGGTTCACAAAATGGGAGGCATGATAAGCAAGTGGTAGGCATCGCAGTATAGGCATAGCAAAAGAGCGAGCAACTAGCAAGCAAAGATAGAAGTGATTTCGAGGGTATGGTCATCTTGCCTGAAATCCCACAAGGAAGAAGAATGAGTCCATGAAGAAGACAAACAGACATAGACGAATGGGTCCTCACAAATGCGACGTTATTGGAACCAACCCGAAGAAGCAAACACCGGAAAGAAGCACACAACATAGTAAACAACCAACACATGAACATGATATGATATGCGGGATGCGGTATGCGATGCATATGCATGATTTGACAAGTAATGATTGAACCTAGCCTCATCTTGGAAATGGCAAGCAATTCAAATATGGCACCGGTCTGCGATATACAGCAAGCAGCCATCTAAATGCAACAAGATGAACATGCTATAGCACTCAAACATGGCAGGGATCCATTCATGATGCTTAACAAAAGATGAACACTGAGCTAGGGCCAATTCATCCATTAACAGGTTTAAACAAGCATGGCAAAACAAATGCATTTGGCAAACAGATTTCAGACTTAGTGAAATTAACACTTGTCTGGAATTACAGATTAGGTAGCACAGTTTGGAGCATGAAAACTATATGCTACAGGGCCTGAACATGGCAAAGTAAAGCATGGCATGGAGCTACTTAAAGAGATTAACAAAAGTCCCTTAGTGACCTTGAGCCAAAAGGGATCAGAAAATACATTTGCAAGCATGAGAACATGGCAAAAACATAATCAGTTCTCAGACTTAGTGAAAACTGGGACATGCAAAACAGATATCAAGTAGGCATGTTTACGAGCTCGATGCATTCACTACAGAGCATGTCATGACAATCTAAGCATACAACCATCAAGAAAACACAAAATTCAAGCTAGACATGGCAAGAACAATAACATAGCACGCAGGCATCAACTACAACATCCTCGGCAAAATCGCTAACAAGTAGACAATCTGCCCAGATTCACGAAATAGCGAAAGTAGAGCTCGATTGACTCAAGCTAGGGTGCTCCATAATTGCAAACAAAGACATGGATGGATAGAGCACTACAAGATTAACAAAACATCCTTACGGATCATCCTCAAAAGAGGCACGGATCACTAGGAAACAACATGAACATAAGGCATAAAGAGATAAACAGACCAAGGATTTATGAAAATGCTAAGTCCCTGAAATCAGCATTAACAAGTGAACCACTTTGCAAGCTTGTGCTAGTCACCACACACATCACAAAAATACATGGATGGCACCACTGGAAAGATGGCAAAACCTATAACAAAACATATGTAGAGCTCATGGGCACAATATGCACACATTAATCATGGCAAAAATGACAAATATCTAAATGGAGCAGCAGATCTGACAATTATCTCAACTAGCATACTTCCAACAGCATTTCGGGCATCAAGATGAACTCAAATGAAAATGATGCAATGAGATGAAATGATGTGCTCTCTGAGGCGAAAATTTTGATATGCTACACGCATGAATCGGAGCTACGAATGCGAACTTACGACATGATGAACATGAGCATATGAATCTAGGAATTTCGGGGTATGCTCACCCTGGGCTTGGCCCATGCGAAGAGGGGCGGCCTGGGCCAGAGGCTGTTGGGCCTGAGGAGAGGAAGGCGGCCCACGCGAGCGAGGGCGTCGTCCTCCTCGCGCCTGGCGCACGAATAGGAACAGGGGCTGCGGCGCCCTAGGTCAACGGCGGTGCAATCGTCGACTCCGGCAGGCGGGCACGACAGGGAGCTATGGGAATGGGCGGATCCAGAGGAGAGGGTACCGGGTCCGAGCTCGGAGGGACTCCAGACGACGGTAGGAGCGGATCGAGGCGGCGGCGCAATCCCTGTCAAAGTGCAGAGAGAGAGAGAGAGAGGTGAGGAGAGACCGATCCAGGGCAGAACAAGATGGGGCGGCGCGGTGGACGGCGACCTGGTGCAGGCAGCGTAGTGGTCGGCGGCGAACACGGCGACAGAGGTGGCGGCGGTGAGGCGCGCCTCGGCGGAAGGAGATACCGGGCAGGGATCCGGCGAAGGCTCGCCGGAGTTCCACGACGGCGGCGGGGCGCGATGGTGAAGGCAGCTTGCGGGCTGCGCGGCGACGGAGCAGGCCCGGTTCGTCCCGGCGCGGGCCGGATCCGGGCATGGCGGGCCTGCACGACGGGGAAGTGGGCGCGGGGACGCGTGGCGGCGTCCGGTTGGGCGAGGGCGGCGGCCGGCTGACGTGGCATGCTCCGATTAGCCGGGGCGACGTGGAGGGGAGCGGCGGACATGTCCGGTGCGGCGCAAATGCGCCCGGATGCGCGGAAGAGTGGATCTAGGTTTAGACGCGAATTTCGGAGAGGGCACATATATATAGGTAGAGGGAGCTAGGAGTGTCCAAATGAGGTGCGGTTTTCGGCCACGCGATCATGATCGAACGCTCTAGATGATGGAGAGGGTTTTGGTGGGTTTTGGGCCAAAATGGAGGGGTGTTGGGCTTCAACACACACGAGGCCTTTTCGGTCCCTCGGTTAACCGTTGGAGCACCAAACGAAGTCCAAATGGTACGAAACTTGACAGGCGGTCTACCGGTAGTAAACCAAGGCCGCTTGGCAAGTCTCGGTCCAATTAGGAAATGTTTAAACCTGTTAATGGATGAATTGGCCCTAGCTCAGTGTTCATTTTTTCTTAAGCATCATGAATGGATCCCTGCCATGTATTTTCTTGCCATGTTTGAGTGTTGTAGCATGTTCATCTTGTTGCATTTAGATGGCTACTTGCTGTATATCACAGACCAGTGCCATATTTGAATTGCCCGCCATTTCCAAACCGTAACTCCGATTCCGGTGATCTTTATATCGTTTTCAAGCGGTTTCATCTCACCATTCCAGTGGCACACTTGGATTTCCAAGTTGAGGCCAGGTTCAATCATTCCTTGTCAAATCATGCATATGCATCGCATACCGCATCCCGCATATCATATCATGTTCATGTGTTGGTTGTTTACTATGTTGTGTGCTTCTTTCCGGTGTTTGCTTCTTCGGGTTGGTTCCGATAACGTCACGTTTGTGAGGACCCGTTCGTCTATGTCCGTGTGTCTTCTTCATGGACTCGTTCTTCTTCCTTGCGGGATTTCAGGCAAGATGACCATACCCTCGAAATCACTTCTATCTTTGCTTGCTAGTTGCTCGGTCTTTTGCTATGCCTATGCTGCGATACCTACCACTTGCTTATCATGCCTACCATATTGTTGAACCAAGCCTCTAACCCACCTAGTCCTAGCAAACCGTCGTTTGTCTATGTTACCGCTTTGCTCAGCCCCTCTTATAGCATTGTTAGTTGCAGGTGAAGATTGGAGTTTGTTCCATATTGGAACCTGGATATTTTGTTGGGATATCACAATATCTCTTATTTAATTAATGCATCTATATACTTGGTAAAGGGTGGAAGCCTCGGCCTTATGCCTGGTGTTTTGTTCCACTCTTGCCGCCCAAGTTTCCCTCATATCGGTGTTATGTTCCCGGATTTTGCGTTCCTTACGCGGTTGGGTTATAATGGGAACCCCTTGGCGGTTCGCCTTGAATAAAACTCCTCCAGTAATGCCCAACCTTGGTTTTACCATTTGCACTAACAACCTACCACCTTCCCTTGGGTTCTGCAGACTCAAGGGTCATCTTTATTTTAACCCCCCGGGCCAGTGCTTCTCTAAGTGTTGGTCCGAACCGAGCTACCTGCGGGGCCACCTCGGGGAAACTTGAGGGTTGGTTTTACTCGTAGCTAGTCTCATCTGAGTGTGCCCTGAGAAAGAGATATGTGCAGCTCCTATCGGGATTTGTCGGCACATTCGGGCGGTGTTGCTGGATTTGTTTTAACTTGTCGAAGTGTCTTGTAGAACCGGGATACCGAGTCTGATCGGAACGTCTCGGGAGGAGGTCTATTCCTTTGTTGACCGTGAGAGCTTGTCATGGGCTAAGTTGGGACACCCCTGTAGGGATTTGAACTTTCGAAAGCCGTGCCCGCGGTTATGGGCAGATGGGAATTTGTTAACGTCCGGTTGTAGAAAACCTGAAGTTTGACCTTAATTAAAATGCATCAACCGCGTGTGTAACCGTGATGGTCTCTTTCCGGCGGAGTCCGGGAAGTGAACACGGTGTTGGAGTTATGCTTGACGTAGGTTGTTCTAGGATCACTTCTTGATCATAGTTTCACGATCGTGCCTTGCCTTCTCTTCTTGCTCTCATTTGCGAATGTTAGCCACCATATATGTTAGTCGCTTGCTGCAGCTCCACCTCATACCTTTACCCTTCCTATAAGCTTAAATAGTCTTGATCGCGAGGGTGCGAGATTGCTAAGTCCCTGTGGCTCACAGATACTTCCAAAACCAGCTTGCAGGTGCCGATGATGCCATTCCAGATGACGCAATGTAGCTCAGGAGGAGCTCGATGAAGATCTTGTCCTTTGTGTTGTTTCGTTCTAGTTGATCAGTAGTGGAGCCCAGTTGGGGTCGATCGGGGACCTTATCGCATTTGGGGTTCTTCTTTTATTTTGGTTCCATAGTCGGACCATGATTGTATTTGGATGTTGTAATGCTTTATTCATGTAACTCTGTGAAGGCGATTGTAAGCCAACTATGTATTTCTTTTCCCTTATTATATTACATGGGTTGTTTGCGAAGATTACCTCACTTGCGACATTTCTTTCAATGCCGTTATGCCTCTAAGTCATGCTTCGACACGTGGGAGATATAGCCGCATCGAGGGCGTTACAAGTTGGTATCAGAGCCAGATCGCGACCAATTTCTCTTTCAAAGTGTTGAAAGCAATGTCAAACCTGGCTCTGATACCAACTTGTAACGCCCTCGATGCAGCTATATCTCCCACGTGTCGAGGCACGACTTAGAGGCATAACCGCATTGAAAGCAATGTCGCAAGTTAGGCAATCATCAGAACATCCATGTAATACATAATAATGGGATGAGTAACATAGTTGGCTTACACTCGCCACGTCACACAAAGTACATAAATAGCATTACATCAACCAGTCACTCATGGCCCGACTACGGCGCCAAAATAGAAGATAAACCCAACATGCGACACGGTCCCAATCACCCCGACTGGGCACCACTACTGATCCTCAGGGAAAGAAACATAGTAACGGCGTGAGTCCTTGTTGAACTCCCACTTGAGCTCTAACGTGTCATCTGGAACGGAGTCGTCTGGCCCTGCATCTGGTTTGGAAGTAAACTGTGAGCCACAGGGACTAAGCAATCTCGCACCCTCGCGATCAAGACTATTTAAGCTTATAGGAAAGGCAAGGGTAAAATATGTGAAGTTGCGGCAAGAGACTAGCATATATGGTGGCTAACCTATTCGCAAAAGAGAGAAAGAAGAGGACGCAAAGCGCAAACGGATAACTAGAGAACAACCTGCGCAAGCATTTCTCTAACACCGTGTTCACTTCCGGACTCCGCCGAGAAGAGACCATCACAGTAACACACTCAGTTGATTCATTTTAATTAAGTTAAGATTCAAGTTATCTACAACCGGACATTAACAAATTCCCATCTGCCCGTAACCGCGGGCACGGCTTTCGAAAGTTCAATCCCTGCAGGGGAGTCCCAACTTAGCCCATGACAAGCTCTCACGGTCAACGAAGGAATAGACCTTCTCCCGAGACATTCCGATCAGGCTCGGTATCCCAGTTCTACAAGACACTTCGACAAGTCAAAACAAATCCAGCAACACCGCCCGAATGTGCCAACAAATCCCGATAGGAGCTGCACATATCTCGTTCTCAGGGCACACTCAGATGAGACTAGCTACGAGTAAAACTAACCCTCAAGTTTCCCTGAGGTGGCCCCGCAGGTAGCTTGATTAGACCAACACTTAGAGGAGCACTGGCCCAGGGGGGCTTAAAATAAGATGACCCTCGGGCTCCGGAAACCCAAGGGAAAAGAGGCTAGGTGGAAAATGGTAAAACCAAGGTTGGGCATTGTTGGAAAAGCTTTATTCAAGGCGAACTATCAAGGGGTTCCCATTATAACGCAACCACGTAAGGAACACAAAAATCCGGGAACATAACACTGATATGACGGAAACTATGGCGGCAAGAGTGGAACAAAACACTAGGCAAAAGGCCGAGCCTTCCACCCTTTACCAAGTATATAGATGCATTAAGATAACAAGATAATATAGTGATATCCCAACAAGTAAATAATGTTTCAACAAGGAACGGTCTCCAATCTTCACCTGCAACTAGCAACGCTATAAGAGGGGCTGAGCAAAGCGGTAACATAGCCAATCAACGGTGTGCTAGGACATGGTGGGTTAGAGGTTTGACATGGAAATTTGCGAGGCATGATAAGCAAGTGGTAGGCATCGTAGCATAGTCATAGAAAAAGAGCGAGCATCTAGCAATGCAAAGATAGAAGTGATTTCGAGGGTATGATCATCTTGCCTGTGAAGTTGTCAGAGTTGACTGGATCCTCGAAAGCAAACTCAACGGGCTCCTCGTTAGCGAACTCGTCTCCCGGCTCTACCCAAACAAGACAAAGAAGCAAACAGAACACAATCAACCACGTGCAAACTCAAACAACATGATGCAAACATGGTATGCTATGCAGGATGCGATGCGGGATACATATGCAAGATTTGACAAGAGATGAAAGAACCTGGCCTCAACTTGGAAATCCAAGTGTGCCACTGGAAAGGTGAGATGAAATCTCTTGACAATGATATAAAGAACGCCGGAATCGGAGTCACGGTTTAGAAATGGCAAGCAATTCAAATATGGCCACGTTCTGTGATTTACAGCAAGTAGCCATCTGAATGCAACAAGATGAACATGCTACAGCGCTCAAACATGGCAACAAAATACATGGCAGGGATCCATTCGTGATTCTTAACAAAAGATGAACACTGAGCTAGGGCCGATTCATCCATTAACAGGTTCAAACAAGCATGGCAAAAATGCATTTGGTAAACAGATCTCAGACTTAGTGAAATTAACACTTGTCTGGAATTTCAAATCATATAGCACACCTTGGAGCATGCAAAATATATGCTACAGAACCTGAACATGGCAAAGTAAAGCATGGCATGGAGCTACTCAAAGAGCTTAACAAAAGTCCCTTAGCGACCTTGAGCCAAAAGGGATCAGAAAAGACATTTGCAAGCATGTGAACATGGCAAAAACATAATCAGTTCTCAGACTTAGTGAAAACTGGGACATGCAAAACAGATATCAAGTAGGCATGTTTACGAGCTCGATGCACTCACTACAGAGCATGCCATGACAATACAAGCATACACCCATCAAGAAAATACAAAATTCAAGCTAGACATGGCAAGAACAATAACATGGCATGCACGGATCAACTACAACATCATCGGCAAAATCACTAAGAAGTAGACAATCTGCCTAGATTCACGAAATGACAAAAGTAGAGCTCGATTGACTCAAGCTAGGGTGCTCCATAATTGCAAACAAAGACATGGATGGATAGAGCACTACAAGATTAATAAAACATCCTTACTGATCATCCTCAAAAGAGGCACGGATCACTAGGAAACAACATGAACATAAGGCATAAAGAGATAAACAGACCAAGGACTTAGTGGAAATGCTAAGTCCCTGAAATCAGCGTTAACAAGTGCACCACTTTGCTAGCTTGTGCTAGTCACCACACACATCACAAAAATACATGGATGGCACCACGGGAAAGATGGCAAAACCTATAACAAAACATATGTAGAGCTCATGGGCATAACATGCACACCATAATCATGGCAAAAATGACAAATATCTAAATGGAGTAGCAGATCTGACAATTATCTCAACTAGCATACTTCCAACAGCATTTCGGGCATCAAGATGAACTCAAATGAAAATAATGCAATGAGATGAAATGATGTGCTCTCTGAGACGAACATTTTGATATGCTACACGCATGAATCGAAGCCACGGATGCAAAGTTACGGCACGATGAACATGGCAAAATATTTAGGGTTTTGGGGCAAAAGTCAACCGAGGCAATTTTTGGATCTGAGATCTGGCCGGGGTACTGTTCACGCGCGGAAAACGAGGTTTGTCGGGGAGCTCGCCGGAGCTCGAGGAAGAGCTCGCCGGAGCTGGACTTGCCGCGGAGAAGAGGGCCGGCGACAAGGTCTTGGGGCGGCGCTGGACGGAGAGGCGGCAAGGCGAGGTGGTCAGCGGCGAGAAGCGCGGGCGGGACGGCGCGCCGGAGCGGGGCGGCTTGCAGGCGCGGCGGCTGGGCCTTGCCGGCGTCGGGGAAGGAGAAGGGCACGGGCGGCGCCGGATCTGGCCCGCGGGAGGCGGCGACTCGGGCCGGGGGGCCCCGCCTGGGCCCGGGCGGGCCGGCGAAGTGGGCGCGGGAGATGGTCACTCCTGGAGCGACACATGGCGGCGGTGGGACGAAGCGGACGCGTCCGGCCGGACAGAAAAATGTCCGACAGCGCGTGGAGACGAAGGGGGCTAGGGTTTCGGGGGGAGGAGAAGTGTAATTTCGGAGGGGGTCTTTATATAGAGGTAGAGGGAGCTAGGAGTGTCCAAATGAGGTGCGGTTTTCGGCCATGCGATCGTGTAGAAGATGGAGAGGGTTTTGGGCCAACTTGGAGGGGAGTTGGGCTGCAACACACACGAGGCCTTCTCGGTCCCTCGGTTAACCGTTGGAGCATCAAACGAAGTCCAAATGGTACGAAACTTGACAGGCGGTCGACCGGGAGTAAACCAAGGCCGCTTGGCAAGTCTCGGTCCAATCCGGAAATGTTTAATCCCCACACACAAAAGAAAGGTAGAAATGACCACCGGAGGAGAACGGAGCGCCGGTATGCAAAACGGACAACGGGGAAAATGCTTGAATGCAAGAGATGAACACGTATGCAAATGCAATGCACATGATGACATGATATGATATGCATGACAACAACAACAACACACGGAGACAAAGACCCGAACCCGAGAAAATAAAATAACTTAACGCCGGAAACGGCAAGAGTTGGATTACATATTAGGTAAAACATATCCGGGGTGTTACAACACTCCACCACTATGAAAGGATCTCGTCCCGAGATCTAGGACTGAAAGAACGTCGGGTACTCAGAACGGAGGTGATCCTCGCGTTCCCAGGTAGCTTCACGGTCGGAATGGTGTGACCACTTGACTTTGAGGAATTTGATTGACTTGTTGCGAGTCTTGCGTTCAGTCTCTTCAAGAATAGCAACGGGGTGCTCACGATATGAAAGATCTTCTTGGAGCTCAATGTCCTCGAAGTTGATGGTGCGGTCAGGAGTCTTGAAGCACTTTCGGAGCTGAGAGACATGGAACACGTCATGAACATTTGCAAAGTTTGAAGGAAGCTCGAGTTGATAGGCGAGATCGCCTCTCTTGCTGACGATCTTGAAAGGTCCTACGTATCTAGGGGCAAGCTTCCGTTTGATACCGAAGCGACGAGTACCTTTCATAGGAGAGACGCGGAGGTAAACATGATCTCCGATCTCGAAAGACAAATCACGGTGCTTACTATCATAGTAGCTCTTCTGGCGGGATTGGGCTGCTTTGAGGTTATCACGAATGACTTTACACATCTCTTCTGCCTCTGTGATTAAGTCATTTCCCAAAAGTTGACGTTCACTGGTTTCGCACCAGTTGAGAGGGGTACGGCACTTCCTGCCATACATAATTTCAAATGGGGCCTTGCCCGAACTTTCTTGAAAACTGTTGTTGTAGGAAAATTCAGCATATGGAAGTCAATCCTCCCACTTCATGCCGAAGGAGATCACACAAGCCCTGAGCATATCTTCAAGAATCTGGTTGACATGCTCGACTTGCCCGCTAGTCTGCGGATGGAAAGCTGTGCTGAAGCGGATGTTGGTGCCCATGGCCTTCTAAAAAGAATCCCAAAACTTTGAGGTAAAGATGCTGCCACGGTCTGAAGAGATCACTTGAGGAATACCGTGCACAGAGACAATCCGAGAGGTATAGAGTTCCGCCAATTGAGCTGCCGTGATAGACTCTTTGATAGGCAGAAAGTGAGCCACTTTAGTGAGTTTGTCGATGACAACGAATATAGCATCATTGCCACGTTTGGACTTTGGAAACCCAGTCACGAAGTCCATCTCAATGTGGTCAAACTTCCATTCTAGAATGGCAAGAGGTTGGAGGAGACCAGCTGGCCTTTGGTGTTCTGCATTCACTCTTCTGCAGACATCACATTCATTCACGAACTGAGCAATCTCGCGCTTCATTCGAGTCCACCAATAAGCCTGCTTGAGGTCCTGATACATCTTCGTGCTCCCAGGGTGGATGGAGAGGAGAGAATTGTGAGCCTCGTTCATGATCACTTTACGGAGGTCACCTTTGGGCACAACAATACGATCCTCGAAGAAGAGAGTATCTTTGTCATCAAGGCGGTAGCACTTGTACTTGGATTGACTCTTGGCAATCCCAATCTTCACCTTCTTCACCATAGCATCAAGAAGCTGAGCTTGGCGAATCTGATCTTCCAAGGTAGGAGAGACTTGAAGGTTGGCGAGGAAACCTTGAGGAACAACTTGCAGATTAAGTTTGCGGAAAGCTTCACAAAGCTCGGGTTGATAAGGCTTGAGAATCAGACTGTTGCAATAAGCCTTCCTGCTCAATGCGTCCGCAATCACATTAGCCTTTCCTGGAGTATACTCGATACTCGCATTATACTCTTGAATCATTTCGACCCATCGAGTCTGCCTGAGGTTGAGATTAGGCTGAGTGAAGATGTACTTGAGACTCTTGTGGTCAATGAAGATGTCCACTTTTCTTCCCAATAAGAGATGTCTCCAAGTCAAAAGAGGATGCACAACTGCCGCCAACTCGAGGTCATGAGTGGGGTAGTTCTTTTCATTGGGCTTCAACTGGCGAGAGGTATAAGTGACAACTTTCTTCTCTTGCATCAAAACTGCACCAAGACCTTGAAGAGAGGCATCACAAAAGACCTCGAACGGTTTGGATTCATCAGGCAGAGTCAGAAACTGGAGCAGTGACCAATTTCTCTTTCAAAGTGTTGAAAGCAATGTCACACTCTGGAGACCAAACGTACTTGACGTGCTTCTGGAGAAGATTATTTCGAAATTGATAGAAGTGCCAGGGCGTTACAAGATTATTTCACATGGGAGAAGTTTCTACTCAAAGATAGAAGTGCTCGTTGATGTTCGAAAATAGTGGGAGATAACAAGTGGGAAATATCAACAAGTACTCGCGATCAAGACTATTTAAGCTTATAGGGAAAAGGCAAGGTAATATATGTGGAGCTGCAGCAAGCGTACTCGATGCGGCTATATCTCCCACGTGTCAAAGCACGACTTAGAGGCATAACCGCATTGAAAGCAATGTTGCAAGTGAGGTAATCTTCACACAACCCATGTAATACGTAAGGGAAAGAGATAAATAGTTGGCTTACAATCGCCACTTCACACAATTACATGAATAAAGCATTACAACATCCAAATACAATCAAGGTCCGACTACGGAACCAAAATAAAAGAAGAACCCCAAATGCGACAAGGTCCCCGATAGGGATGGCAACGGGGCCCCATACCCGCCAAACCCATGGGGATTTCATCTATTAGGTTGTCGGGATGGGCAAAAAATATCCCCATGGGGATATTTACCAAACTATTTTATTCCCCATAGGGTACAATGGGGATGGGGATGATATCCTATTCCCCAGACCCAATACCCATCGGGGACCCGGTTAGTAACTGTGATACTGCGGTCAACCTTAAAATATTCACAAAAAAACTTGCGAAAACAAAAAAAGCTTTGAAAAAACCTTAAATGTATCTCACATCCTCACCTCAGCTGCCACCATGACCAAGAAGTCAATACGACCTAGATAGGCATTAGTAGGACAAGGACAACACCATGTATGTATGTTGATTATAGGGTGTCATATTATGTATATGAGTATTTGTTTATGGGGACGGGGACCCAAATGGGGCCCCGTTTCCTAGTGGGGCATGGGTATGGGGAAATTTCATCCCCACTCATGTAAACGGGGATGGGGATGGGATGATTGGGAATAGATGGGGATGGGGATGTTGTAGGTAACCCCATAGGGGATTGTCCCCATTGCCATCCCTAGTCCCCGATCGACCCCAACTGGGCTCCACTATTGATCAACTAGAACAAAACAACACAAAGGACAAGATCTTCATCGAGCTCCTCCTAACCTTGGTTGCGTCATCTGCACGGACTCATCGGCACCTGCAAGCTGGTTTTGGAAGTATCTGTGAGCCACGGGGACTCAGCAATCTCGCACCCTCGCGATCAAGACTATTTAAGCTTATAGGAAGGGTAAAAGGTATGAGGTGGAGCTGCAGCAAGCGACTAGCATAAATGGTGGCTAACATACGCAAATGAGAGCGAGAAGAGAAGGCAAAGCACGGTCGATAAAAGTATGATCAAGAAGTGATCCTAGAACAACCTACGTCAAGCATAACTCCAGCACCGTGTTCACTTCCCGGACTCCGCCGAAAAGAGACCATCACGGTTACGCACGCGGTTGATGCATTTTAATTAAGGTCAAACTTCAGGTTTTCTACAACTGGACGTTAACAAATTCCCATCTGCCCATAACCGCGGGCACGGCTTTCGAAAGTTCAAATCCCTATAGGGGTGTCCCAACTTAGCCCATGACAAGCTCTCACGGTCAACAAAGGAATAGACCTCCTCCCGAGACGTTCCGATCAGACTCGGTATCCCGGTTCTACAAGATACTTCGACAAGTTAAAACAAATCCAGCAACACCGCCCGAATGTGCCGACAAATCCCGATAGGAGCTGCACATATCTCTTTCTCAGGGCACACTCAGATGAGACTAGCTACGAGTAAAACCAACCCTCAAGTTTCCCCGAGGTGGCCCCGCAGGCAGCTCGGTTCGGACCAACACTTAGAGAAGCACTGGCCCGGGGGGGTTAAAATAAAGATGACCCTTGAGTCTGCAGAACCCAAGGGAAGGTGGTAGGTTGTTAGTGCAAATGGTAAAACCAAGGTTGGGCATTGCTGGAGGAGTTTTATTCAAGGCGAACTGCCAAGGGGTTCCCATTATAACCCAACCGCGTAAGGAACGCAAAATCCGGGAACATAACACCGATATGACGGAAACTTGGGCGGCAAGAGTGGAACAAAACACCAGGCATAAGGCTGAGCCTTCCACCCTTTACCAAGTATATAGATGCATTAATTAAATAAGATATATCATGATATCCTAACAAGTAATCATGTTCCAACAAGGAACAACATCTCCATGTTCCGACAAGGAACAAACTTCAATCTTCACCTGCAACTAACAACGCTATAAGAGGGGCTGAGCAAAGCGGTAACATAGCCAAACAACGGTTTGCTAGGACACGGTGGGTTAGAGGCTTGGTTCACAAAATGGCAGGCATGATAAGCAAGTGGTAGGCATCGTAGCATAGGCATAGCAAAAGAGCGAGCAACTAGCAAGCAAAGATAGAAGTGATTTCGAGGGTATGGTCATCTTGCCTAAAATCCCGCAAGGAAGAAGAACGAGTCCATGAAGAAGACAAACGGATGTAGACGAACGGGTCCTCACAAACGCGGCGTTACCTGAACCAACCCGAATAAGCAAACACCGGAAAGAAGCACACAACATAGTTAACAACCAACACATGAACATGATATGATATGCGGGATGCGGTATGCGATGCATATGCATGATTTGACAAGGAATGATTGAACCTGGCCTCAACTTGGAAATCCAAGTGTGCCACTGGATAGGTTAGATGAAACCGCTTGAAAACGATATAAAGATCACCGGAATCAGAGTTACGGTTTGGAAATGGCAAGCAATTCAAATATGGCACCGGTCTGCGATATACAGCAAGTAGCCATCTAAATGCAACAAGATGAACATGCTATAGCACTCAAACATGGCAACAAAATACATGGCAGGGATCCATTCATGATTCTTAAGAAAAAATGAACACTGAGCTAGGGCCAATTCATCCATTAACAGGTTCAAACAAGCATGGCAAAAATGCATTTGGTAAACAGATTTCAGACTTAGTGAAATTAACACTTGTCTGGAATTACAGATCAGGTAGCACACTTTGGAGCATCAAAACTATATGCTACAAGGCATGAACATGGCAAAGTAAAGCATGGCATGGAGCTACTCAAATAGCTTAACAAAAGTCCCTTAGTGACCTTGAGCCAAAAGGGATCAGAAAATACAAGTACCCACTTCCCAACATCAACGAGCTGTTCGAACAATTCAAAGGTGCCCAAGTATTCTCCAAGCTTGATCTTCGTATGGGTTATCATCAGATTCGAATTCGTGAGCAAGATATTCCCAAGAGGGCTTTCAGGACAAGCTATGGTTCATATGAATACACTGTCATGTCTTTTGGCCTCGTCAACGCTCCTCCGACTTTCTCTCGCATGATGAACTTCATCTTCAACCCCTACACCAATGACTTCGTTTTGGTCTACCTCGACGACATTCTAGTCTTTTCGAAGAACAAGGAAGATCATGCCAAGCACTTATGTTTGGTACTCGATAAGCTCAGGGAACATCAGTTCTACGCCAAGTTCTCAAAGTGCGAATTTTGGCTCAATGAGGTTCTTTATCTTGGTCATATCATCTTTGCGAAGGGCATTGCGGTGAATCCTGAGAAGGTGTCTGCAATTGTGAATTGGGAACCACCTCAGAACGTGAAGCAACTCCGTAGCTTCATCGGTCTCGCAAGCTATTGTCGAAGGTTCGTGGAGAACTTTTCTAAGATCGTGAAGCCTCTCTTAAATCTTCTCCAGAAGCACATCAAGTACGTTTGGTCTCCGGAGTGTGACATTGCTTTCAACACTTTGAAAGAGAAATTGGTCACTGCTCCAGTTCTGACTCCGCCTGATGAATCCAAACCGTATGAGGTCTTTTGTGATGCATCTCTCCAAGGTCTTGGTGCAGTTTTGATGCAAGAGAAGAAAGTTGTGACTTATACCTCTCGCCAATTGAAGCCCAATGAGAAGAACTACCCCACTCATGACCTCGAGTTGGCGGCAGTTGTGCATGCTCTTTTGACTTGGAGACATCTCTTATTGGGAAGAAAAGTGGACATCTTCACTGACCACAAGAGTCTCAAGTACATCTTCACTCAGCCTAATCTCAACCTCAGGCAGACTCGATGGGTTGAAATGATTCAAGAGTATAATCCGAGTATCGAGTATACTCCAGGCAAGGCATGTGATTGCTGACGCTTTGAGCAGGAAGGCTTACTGCAACAGTCTGATTCTCAAGCCTTACCAACCTGAGCTTTGTGAAGCTTTCCGCAAACTTAATCTGCAAGTTGTTCCTCAAGGTTTCCTCGCCAACCTTCAAGTCTCTCCTACCTTGAAAGATCAGATTCGCCAAGCTCAACTTCTTGATGCTATGGTGAAGAAGGTGAAGATTGGGATTGCCAAGAGTCAACCCAAGTACAAGTGCTACCGCCTTGATGACAAATACTCTCTTCTTCGAGGATCGTATTGTCGTGCCCAAAGGTGACCTTCCTAAAGTGATCATGAACGAGGCTCACAATTCTCTCCTCTCCATCCACCCTGGGAGCATGAAGATGTATAAGGACCTCAAGCAGGCTTATTGGTGGACTCGAATGAAGCACGAGATTGCTTAGTTCGTGAATGAATGTGATGTCTACAGAAGAGTGAAGGCAGAACACCAAAGGCCAGCTGGTCTCCTCCAACCTCTTGCCATTCCAGAATGGAAGTTTGACCACATTGAGATGGACTTCGTGACTGGGTTTCCAAAGTCCAAGCGTGGCAATGATGTTATATTCGTTGTCATCAACAAACTCACTAAAGTGTCTCACTTTCTGCCTATCAAAGAGTCTATCACTGCAGCTCAATTGGCGGAACTCTATACCTCTCGGATTGTCTCGCTGCACTGTATTCCACAGGTGATCTCTTCAGACCATGGCAGCATCTTTACCTCAAAGTTTTGGGATTCTTTTCAGAAGGCCATGGGCACCAACATCCGCTTCAGCACAGCTTTCCATCCTATATACTTGGTAAAGGGTGGAAGGCTCGGCCTTTTGCCTAGTGTTTTGTTCCTCTCTTGCCGCCCTAGTTTCCGTCATATCGGTGTTATGTTCCCGGATTTTGCGTTCCTTACGCGGTTGGATTATAATGGGAACCCCTTGATAGTTCGCTTTGAATAAAACTTTTCCAGCAATGCCCAACCTTGGTTTTACCATTTGCCACCTAGCCTCTTTTTCCCTTGGGTTTCCAGAGCCCGAGGGTCATCTTATTTTAACCCCCCGGGCCAGTGCTCCTCTGAGTGTTGGTCCACCTCGTCAGCCGCCGGTGGCTACCAGGGGCAACTCTGGGCTGGCCTACCGAAAGTTTGGACAATTTGAGTGTGCCCTGAGAACGAGATATGTGCAGCTCCTATCGGGATTTGTCGGCACATTCGGGCGGTGTTGCTGGATTTGTTTTAACTTGTCGAAGTGTCTTGTAGAACCGGGATACCGAGCCTGATCGGAATGTCTCGGGAGAAGGTCTATTCCTTCGTTGACCATGAGAGCTTGTCATGGGCTAAGTTGGGACCCCATGCAGTGATTGAACTTTCAAAAGCCGTGCCCGCGGTTATGGGCAGATGGGAATTTGTTAATGTCCGGTTGTAGATAACTTGAACCTTAACTTAATTAAAATGAATCAACTATGTGAGTTACCGTGATGGTCTCTTCTCGGCGGAGTCCGGGAAGTGAACACGGTGTTGGAGTAATGCTTGTCGCAGGTTGTTCTCTAGTTATTCGTTTGCGCCTTGCTATCTCTTCTTGCTCTCTTTTGCGAATAGGTTAGCCACCATACATGCTAGTCGCTTGCCGCAGCTCCACATATATTACCTTGCCTTTTCCCTATAAGCTTAAATAGTCTTGATCGCGAGGGTGCGAGATTGCTGAGTCCCTGTGGCTCACAGTTTACTTCCAAACCAGATGCAGGGCCAGACGACTCCGTTCCAGATGACGCGTTAGAGCTCAAGTGGGAGTTCGACGAGGACTCACGCTGTTACTATGTATCTTTTCCTGATGATCAGTAGTGGTGCCCAGTTGGGGCAATCGGGACCGTGTCGCATGTTGGATTGGTCTTTTATTTTGGCACCGTAGTCGGGCCATGAGTGATTGGATGATGTAATGCTATTTATGTACTTTGATTGACGTGGCGAGTGTAAGCCAACTATGTTACTTTCCCCTTATTATGTATTACATTGGATGCTGTGATGATTGCCTAACTTGCAACATTGCTTTCAATGCGGTTATGCCTCTAAGTCGTGCCTCGACACGTAGGAGATATAGCCGCATCGAGGGCATTACATCACCGCCCCCTACTATTCCCACCACAGGCCAGGCCCTGCGGTGACGACAGCCTCACACCATAGCCGAACCAGTGAACCCTCGTAGTCCTCTTCGCGCGGGCTTCCACTGCCGCGTCGTCCCCTTCCTAGACCTCGCCATCATCCACCGCCGTGGTGCTCTCCGCGCGCTGTGGTCAACGTGGTCAAGGAACGACTTCCATCGGAAGAGTACTGTATGTGGAGAGGCTGACAGCTGGGTCCACGGCCACAGCCCCTTTTTTTGTGATTTGCCAAGTAAGTCGCTTTGTCAGGCCTGTTGGGCTGCAAATCTTTCAAGACGAGGAGAGCTTTCATTCGGCTGGCCGAGAAAATGGCCCATCAGTAATGAGAAATGGGTTGTACATTTTTAAAACACATCAAACTGGCAATTAGTTTCAAATATATTTTTTTCATTTCAAGATTTTAAATTACATTAATTTTTATGCATGGAGAATTCGTTGGATTTTATATTGATATACATCTATTTTTAAAATTAGTTTGAATGTGAGTCGAAATTTCGGGATTAAAAACAGTTTGGACCGTACCGAAATATGCAAAATTTTGTATAATTTTTTAACCGTTGCCACAATATGGGCTGTAATGCTAACAAAAAGAATATGGGCTCCAAAAAAACCTTAAGAATTAGCAAATGGGCTGTAAATTATTATAAATAATGGCAGATGGGATGTATGTTGTTTTCCACAGATTTGAGGCTTTCCTAAACAAAGGTTGACACACAAGCACTAACTGTTGGATGTCCATCCAACGGTCGTCGTGCTTCTTCAATCTCTGCTCTTCCTGCTCGAGCCGCTCAAACAAGCGCCGGCAGGACTGCCTGCTCCCTCCTCCTCGCAGCCGGCTGTGCTGCCGCGCAGGCCTCACCACCTGATCGTACTCCCATCGCTGGCCTAGCCATCCCTCTACTCACCCACACATGTTGTTATTCTCCAGCGATGACAGATGAACCAGTAAACCCTCGTACAGTCATACGCCCCTCCGCGTGGGAAACAACTCCTGAGTCTTCCCTGCCTCCGTGTCGTCCCCTTCCTAGGCCTCGCCATCGTCCACCACCCTGGTGCTCTCGGCGCGACGTGGTCAACGTGGTCAAGGAACGACTTCCATCGGACGTGGACTGTACGTGGAGAGGCTGACAACTGGGTCCATGGCCGGAGCAAGGAAGTGCCTCCTTATTACGCGGAAAATAATGATTCCTCCACCTGACAGTTGGGACCCACCGGACGGGCCACTCTATTTCGCGAAAAAAACGTTTCCCCCTGACTGCTGGGACCCACCAGCTACATCTTCGCACGCAAGGAAGTGCGTCCGGGCAAAAAAAATGATTCGCCCCCTGACTGCTGGGACCCACCAGCTACATCTTCGCAGGAAAGGAAGTGCATTGTCATTCTGGTCGCGAACATGTACGTACATACTGGTCGATGTAGAGGCGCGCACGTATCGTAGTAGAGGCGCGCACGTGGTGTAGTAGAGGCGCGCATGTAGCATGTACACGTACGTACAGCGGCCAGGGTGCAAGAAAGAAAATACGACCACATATGTGTACATACGGGCGGGGTCTCGAACGCCTACTCGCGCATACGTATGACCAGGGCTCGTGTACGTGGCTGGGTTGGAACGGAGAAACAACGTCGTCGTCATGTTCATGGGAAGGCAATGGAATGCGTCATGTTCACGGGGAGGCAACGGAATGCATCGTGTTCATTGGGAGGCAACGGAACGCGTGGGAGCCAACCGGCTGGGTCAGAACAGAATGCGTGGTCATGTTCATCGGGAGGGCTTGGACGGAACAGACGATGGAAACGAGGCCTGGCGTACCGCACAACGGAGGAAACGGACCTCCTACGTTCGGAACGGGGTCCTGTTGATCGGGAGGGGTCTGGTGTACCGCAAAACGGAGGAAACGGACCTCCTACGGTCAAAACGGGGGTCCTGTTCATCGGGAGGGGTGTGGCGTATCGCAAAACGGATGAAACGGACTTGTGTTGGAGCGCTGCGGTCGAAACGGGGGTCCTATTCATCGGGAGGGGTGTGGCGTACCGCAAAACGGGACTCCGCGGGATATTGTTCATCTCCACCGTCGACCGCCTCTAGCCTCCACGAGCTACTATTCGTCCACCGTTGACATCCTCCAGCCTCCACCTGCGACTGTTCATCCACGGGCTCCTGTTCATCTAGCCTCCACCGCGCGCTACTCCACCGGCTACTGTTCAACCAGCCCTCTCCACGGGCTCCTGTTCAACCACCCCTCCACGGGCTACTGTTCTGTAACGCCCTCGATGCGGCTATATCTCCCATGTGTCGAAGCACAACTTAGAGGCATAACCGCATTGAAAGCAATGTCGCAAGTCAGGCAATCTTCACACAACCCATGTAATACATAAGGGAAAGAGATACATAGCTGGCTTACAATCGCCACTTCACACAATTACATAAATAAAGCATTACATCATCCAAATATAATCAAGGTCTGACTACGGAACCAAAATAAAAGAAGAACCCCAAATGCGACAAAGGTCCCCGATCGACCCCAACTGGGCTCCACTACTGATCGATTAGAACGAAACAACATAAAGGACAAGATCTTCATCGAGCTCCTCCTGAGCTTGGTTGCGTCATCTGCACAGTTCAATGGCACCTCCAAGCTGGTTTGGAAGTATCTGTGAGCCACGGGGACTCAGCAATCTCGCACCCTCGCGATCAAGACTATTTAAGCTTATGGGTAAGGTAAAGGTATGAGGTGGAGCTGCAGCAAGCGACTAGCATATATGGTGGCTAACATACGCAAATGAGAGCGAGAAGAGAAGGCAAAAGCACGGTTGAACAACTATGATCAAGAAGTGACCCTAGAACAACCTACGTCAAGCATTACTCCAACACCGTGTTCACTTCCCGGACTCCGCCGGAAAGAGACCATCACGGTTACACACGCGGTTGATGTATTTTAATTAAGGTCAACTTCAGGTTTTCTACAACCGAACGTTAACAAATTCCCATCTGCCCATAACCGCGGGCACGGCTTTCGAAAGTTCAAATCCCTGCATGGGTGTCCCAACTTAGCCCATCACAAGCTCTCATGGTCAACGAAGGAATAGACCTCCTCCCGAGACGTTCCGATCAGACTCGATATCCCGGTACAACAAGACATTTTGACAGGGTAAAACTAAACCAGCAACACCGCCCGTATGTGCCGACAAATCCCGATAGGAGCTGCACATATCTCTTTCTCAGGGCACACTCAGATTGTCTTAGGTACGGGTAGGCCAGCCCAGAGTTGCCCCTGGTGGCCACCGGTAGCTGACAGGTGGACCAACACTCAGAGGAGCACTGGCCCCGGGGGGGGGGGGGGGGGGTAAAATAATTATGACCCTTAGGAGCGCGACTCCCAAGGGAAAAGAAAAGGCTAGGTGGAAAATGGCAAAACCAATGTTGGGCATTGCTGGAAGAGCTTTACTTAAGGCGAACTGTCAAGGGGTTCCCATTATAGCCCAACCGAATGAGGAACGCAAAATCCGGGAACATAACACCCATATGACGGAAACTAGGGCGGCAAGAGTGGAACAAAACACCAGGCATAAGGCCGAGCCTTCCACCCTTTACCAAGTATATAGATGCATTAATTAAATAAGATATATTGTGATATCCCAACAAGTAAACATGTTCCCACAAGGAACAACATCTCCATGTTCCAACAAGGAACAACTTCAATCTTCACCTGCAACTAACAACTCTATAAGAGGGGCTGAGCGAAGCGGTAACATAGCCAATCAACGGTTTGCTAGGACAAGGTGGGTTAGAGGCTTGGTTCAACAATATAGGAGGCATGACAAGCAAGTGGTAGGTATCGCAGCATAGGCATAGCAAAAGAGCGAGCATCTAGCAAAGCAAAGATAGTAGCGATTTCAAGGGTATGATCATCTTGCCTGAAATCCCGCAAGGAAGAAGAACGAGTCCATGAAGAAGACAAACGGACGTAGTTGAACGGGTCCTCACAAACGTGACGTTACCGGAATCAACCCGAAAAAACAAACACCGGAAAAGAGCAAACAACATAGTAAACAACCACTACATAAACATGGCATGATGCACAATCAAGTATGATGCATGTCCGGTTTAATGAAGCATGACATGGCAAAGTGCACAAGCAATCCTACAAATTAAATGGAGCTCAATATGCAACGAGTTGCATATTGATGAAACACCACAATAAGTTATTTAGTTTGATCCCGTTTGTGTACCCAACAATATTAAATGTTGTTAAACATGGCAAGAGGGTGAAGCAAAGTAAACTACATATCTAGTCAAGTTTAAATGAGGCCGGAAGCAACGAACAACAATTCCGGAAAATCCCCATGTGCATATATTAGGTTTGGTACTGATCTGCCCTAAACATAATTTTAGAGTTGTTAAACATGCAAAGCAACGACACCATGATAAACTAGGCAAAATTCTACCCCATTTACATATAAAGTTTATTAAATTTGGAGCTACGGTTAATTAGTTATGAAATAAATCATTTTAACATGACATAGGAGCAAATTTAAACAAACAACATTTTAGACATTTTAAACATGCATGAAAGTTGCATATTACTAAACTAGATGAAATGCTAAGAAAGTTTCATATAGAGATCGTTTTAATCCGGTGCACGGTTATTTAAATATGAGCAATGCAAGAAAATGGCATTTATGTAATATGCATGCACTGGTTAAATGCAAAATTCGCTGGAAAAAGGAAAAAAACAAATGGGCTGAAAAACTGAGGGAACTGGGCTGGTCACCACGGGCTTCGGCCCGGTCCAATGGCGAGGTGAGGCCAATAGTGGGGCGCAGCTGGGCCTCGGCGCTGGCAGGCCGGCCACTCGGGCACTGGGTGCATCGCTGGCGGGCTGAAGCGATGGGCCAGCTGGAGCATCTCGATGAGAAGTCAACGCAGGGGCGCGGCTCCGTCGTCCTCCTCTCAAACGGCGGCAGCGCAGGACTTGGCGAAGGACGGTGCGATGAGCAGTGGCGGCGGACCAAGGCGAAGTAGGGGAGGTCCGGCAGAGGATGCAGAACCCGGGCGGCGCGATGTGAAACTCCCTGCGGCGGTTGGTGCTGCAAGGGGACGGGTTGCCATGGAGCTCGCTCCTTCTGGTTCGGTGAGGACTTGGCGTTCGAATCCACCAGATCGAGACGAGGCGAGGGCTCGGGCACGCGAGGAGGAGGCATCGGGCGCGCTGGCGGTGGATTGGCGGCTCCGGCGAATATGCAGAGGTCGGGTTGTCGAGGAGCCGATAAGGAAGGGCCCGAACTGGCCGGATTCGTCTTCGAGGCTCCAAATCCTGACGAGAGGGCGTTGGTGGTACAGTTCCCCTCCGGATTTGAGCAGCGGAGAGGCAGGGCGTCCATGGGAGGGGCTCGGTCAGGCTCGTCATGGCGTACTATGGAGGCAACAGAGAGAGGTGAGGTACGGGAAGAAGAAGAAAGGAAGAGAATGGGCATGGGCGCGAGGGAAGAGGAAGGCCTCGATACAATTGGGATTTGGGCTCTAACTGGCTGTGGGTTCGTCCGGTGTTGACAACGAGCTGGAGATGTGGTTGGTGGGATTGGGTCGGGGAAAAAGAGGGGATCCCGAGGATTTGATTGTGGCGGTGGCGAGGAGGAATGATGAGAGAGTTCCCCTAGATTTTAGGGTTTGTCCAAAATAGACTAGGAGTGGACTATATATATGGCAAAGAGGGAAGTTTAGGGGCTAATCCGTCCCTTCAATTAAAATCGAGCGGTCGAGAATAAAACACTAGGAAGTCCAAATAAGAAAACGATGACGTTTTGTTAATGTTTGGGGATGATCCGGACCCAACGGTGGCTAGTACTCGGGTCGGGTCTGGGACAACTTTCGGACGCGCGCGAGAGGCCGATGCACTATGCAAGGAGGTGGTTTCGGGGCGTGGGGGTTGGTATCGGACTGTGTAGAAAGCTCGAGCTGAGAGAAGAGAAGAGAGACCCGGTGACTGTTCCCGGAGACCGAAAACGTCCGACGTTTTAACCGGCTACTATTGCCGCTATATTTATCCGTTGGGCTATCAAACAAACTCCGAAGTGACGAAACTTGGCGGGCGGTCTACTGACAACAAAACAACACCACACGCCAACTTTCATCCCATTCCAAGAACATTTTCCGGCCACTAATAAAATAATATTTCGGACAAGTCGCGGGCGCGTGCAAGTGTGGTTGGGCTCAGAATGGACAACGGAGAGAACGAGGAGACCGGGACGGATGCATGTTTTGAAAACATGATGATGCGATGCACATGATGACAAGATAAGATGCAACACGCAAGCAAATGACATGGCAACGACGGCGAATAACAGGAATACACGTGGCACATCGGTCTCGGGGCATTACAACACTCCACCACTACGAGAGGATCTCGTCCCGAGATCTAGAATGGCACCGGAGGAACAACGGAAGAGAAAAAGAAGAGGTAAAACTAAGTTGCTTCTTTGACAAACGAGTGAAACCATGAACCTTGAAAAGGTTAAACCATTTCGAGAAAAGAATACAACGGAGATGACGAAGTTGAAAACCACTCCGTTAGGAAAGAGGGACAAAGAACATAGCGAAAAACCTTGAGGTTGCAGGGCAAGATATATACTGAAAACACTCCAGTTAAGATTAAGATGGAGAAGGAATAACACTGATATAATTTGGACAGCACTTCGACTGTAATTGGAAGAAATTGAACATGATCTTGACAAAACAAGAAGATGGTTGAAGAAAACAACAACACAACGCCTCCGGAATGGAAGAATAGACTATAGATAATTGAAATAAAAGAATGGAGAAGAAAAGCCAACTTCTGTCACAAAGAGTTTGAAGAGGCATCTTTTAGGAGAAGGGTCGAACAGAGTTGTTGGAAAACCAACAACGAAAAGAGTAATCATGATATGGTCTTATGGAATACAACTCAAACATTATGAGGTGACCACCTGCCACTCACGGGAAGAAGCATTGGATTGATATCAACACGGAGACGAGAAAGTATTTCACCGGGAGGATAAATGAAAACTTGGATCATATATTATCACCATTAATAGCATTACTCCTTAGGGGGGAAGCTTTAGGTGAAATATAACCCAAGATAATTCCAACGAAGAGATTGATGGATTTAAAATACAATATACTTAATAACATGTGAATCATGAACCACATGAACTCAAATTATCAAGAATGACATAATACCACCTCAAATGACACGGTAGAAAGAATTGCACTTTAAAATGCAAGATGAAGAATACTTGAGCTCCTTAGAAAAGAAAGTTTATGAACGCTTCGAGAACTGATTAAGTCCTTGATGAACCCATCATGTAGAACCTTCATGAAGAAACTCCGGTAATAAAAGAATGATCCAAAATAATTGAATGATGAAAAGAATAAGATTTAAGCCACGCAATGATTTAGATAGAGAACTCCGTGATAATATAATTGAAAGAGGTTGGAACACCGGGCAAAAAAAAGAAGATGAAACAAATGAAACCGAGAGTTTGAAGGGCCTCCGGAATAAGAATTAATCATTTAGATGAAACAAGAATAAGAATTACATTATGCTTATCCTTCACCAATTAAATTGATGACAATCAACGGATTTGGCACACTACTTATTCTTGTCGAAAGAATTAAGATAGAAATAGCATGACTTAAGAACGTCTTCACAAGTTACAGGTAGGATTGAGAAGAACGAATGAATATATACGATAACGAATGACGAGAACTCTTGCACGAACCACCGTTACGATTGCAAAATGAAAGTGGGAAGGACACAAATCACCGGAAATTATTGAAAAACGAAAGACGATACTTGAGGGGATTTGATACATGAGGACGAATAGATCTCGAACTGATTAGAGATCACTTGAACGATGCGCCGGTAAGATTGGAGAATGATAACTGGAAGCTAAGAATGAATAAGTCTGACTTGATGGACTCCAGATAAACAAACTGAGAAGATTCTTGAATTAATCCGGATAGGTGAAAAGATTTCTTACGATCAAAACAATTACGAGAGGATGGCAACAAGCTAGAATCACGAATCTTGAAGAGAATGGAGCAAGATTAAAGATAAACTCTTCTTCGGTCTTCAAATGTTGAGAATGACGACGAGAAACACCGACGAGAATTATTTAGACACTCCGGAAGAATCAAAACGAAGAGGTTGAGCCAACGATGAAAAGAATTTGAAAGATCTTGGAGAAATACATTTGATTGATGATAACTCATTCTTACGTCAAACTTCGAAAAGAAATTTGAGGATAGCTCCAGGAAAATAAGAAGAGTCAGGTAAGATCCTGGAAAAAGACCTGTGGGTGAGGGCCCACTCAAAAGAAACACCGTTGAAATGATTACTTGAAAAGGAGAATGCACCGGTTGAATTAAATGGCTTGAATGAGAAAACATCCCCGAAAGAGCTTGAACGAATGCAGAGTGGAAACAAGAATCTTCAAGATATCTTAAGCACTCCGTAAGAAATGAATAGCGAGGAGTAGATGATTAAGAGGTGCACCGGTATGAGAAGGCAATGAAATACGGAAAAGAATATGATCAACACCGAAAGCTTGAATTGACAACACTGGAGAAGAAAAAGAATGAAGAATGATGAACTTGAAGCTCCGTTAGCATCTTCCTGAGAATCACCGGATAAGAACATTGATGAAAAAGAATGGAGAGACTTCATATGAATAAAAGGATACTTGAATAAGAAATCTTAATCCTTGAAGAAAAAGGGTGGGTGGGCGGGAAAAACAAAGGCAACTTGGAGACGGATGAAACAAACACCATTGAGAAGAACTGATAATTGATCTTGTGAATGTTGAAGTGATCGGATCCACTTGAAGAGAGACACACCGGTGAAAAGAAATTGAAATGATAAACTTGATGATTGAGAAGGATTAGTATTCACATCGGAGTATGAGAACACCGTTTAGAGAAGGTATGGAATCAACATTTGACATTGAAGCAACTCGAATACCACAACTGAAAACAAAACAAAGGATTGGCTCGCAGACTAAGCCGGAACAAACATATGATAGAGATTTCGTCCGAAATTTTCGTGGTGGGGCCTACACGGGCTCGATCGTACAGCACCATCATGTACAAGGCAGTGCACATGACATACGAAGCGTCCCCGAGTCGGCAAAGCCAAGGACTCTTTAAGACACAACGAGACCACTGTAAAACCGACCGTGAATAGGCGGACCACTAGACGTCGAACCCCAATTTCGAATCATACATCTGTCGGAAAGGATATCCTAAGAGCTACTTGAATTCCCACCTATGAAACTCCCGAAATTTTCCGGTTATGCAATCAGGTGTTGGGGATACAGGGGAAGCATAATATCTCACCCAAACTAGCAAATCCTACATCCAGCTATATCCATCCTTCAACACATAACCAAGAAACCTTCGGAAATCATCTACCTCAACCTTCGAAAAGCATCCGTTATACAAGTTATGGCGATACTCCCGAACTCCCGCCCCAGTACTGGGTGGCGTCGAGGTTATCTCACCAATGAACTGCATAAAAGAGATTTTTGATGTCGGCGAAACTAAACTCAGGTATTCCAGAACTGCAACGATAAAATTATGACGACAACACCTCAGAGCTCAACTCCCCGGGACACTTCCACAAAACCCCTGACAGGAGGCACCAAGACAATGTTCTCGTCACAAAACCATCGGAATGATTCCAAGATACCCACGTGATCCTAAAGTTTTTTTTAGTGAAATTTGAGAAGAGAAGAGTCAAAACTCTACGTCAGGATGCCTTACCAGAGCGATGAGGAGACTGGGAAGTAAAAAGAATTCCTAAACTCTCCGACGTATAATTCCTAAATGACTCAAAACATTTTTCTAGACACAACTCGGCCGCTAAAAACGATCAATCAGTGGGGGGATCCTAAGGTCGGGGAAGGCTCTGATACCAACTTGTAACGCCCTCAATGCGGCTATATCTCCCACGTGTCGAAGCACGACTTAGAGGCATAACAGCATTGAAAGCAATGTCGCAAGTGAGGTAATCTTCACACAACCCATGTAATACATAAGGGAAAGAAATACATAGTTGGCTTACAATCGCCACTTCACACAATTACATAAATAAAGCATTACATCATCCAAATACCATCAAGGTCCGACTATGGAACCAAAATAGAAGAAGAACCCCAAATGCGATAAAGGTCCCCGATCGACCCCAACTGGGCTCCACTACTGATCGAGTAGAAAAAAACAACATAAAGGACAAGATCTTCATCGAGCTCCTCCTGAGCTTGGTTGCGTCATCTGCACGGTTCAACGGCACCTGCAAGCTGGTTTGGAAGTATCTGTGAGCCACGGGGACTCAGCAATCTCGCACCCTCGCGATCAAGACTATTTAAGCTTATGGGTAAGGTAAAGGTATGAGGTGGAGCTGCAGCAAGCGACTAGCATATATGGAGGCTAACATATGCAAATGAGAGCGAGAAGAGAAGGCAAAAGCACGGTCGAACAACTATGATCAAGAAGTGATCCTAGAACAACCTACGTCAAGCATTACTCCAACACCGTGTTCACTTCCCGGACTCCGCCGGAAAGAGACCATCACGGTTACACACGCGGTTGATGTATTTTAATTAAGGTCAACTTCGGGTTTTCTACAACCGAACGTTAACAAATTCCCATCTGCCCATAACCGCGGGCACGACTTTCGAAAGTTCAAATCCCTGCAGGGGTGTCACAACTTAGCCCATCACAAGCTCTCACGGTCAACAAAGGAATAGACCTCCTCCCGAGACGTTCCGATCAGACTCGGTATCCCGGTACAACAAGACATTTCGATAGGGTAAAATTAAACCAGCAACACCGCCCGAATGTGCCGACAAATCCCGATAGGAGCTGCACATATCTCTTTCTCAGGGCACACTCAGATTGTCTTAGGTACGGGTAGGCCAGCCCAGAGTTGCCCCTGGTGGCCACCGGCAGCTGACAGGTGGACCAACACTCAGAGGAGCACTGGCCCGGGGGGGGGGGGTAAAATAATGATGACCCAGAGGAGCGCGACTCCCAAGGGAAAAGAAAAGGCTAGGTGGCAAATGGGAAAACCAATGTTGGGCATTGCTGAAAGAGCTTTACTTAAGGCGAACTGTGAAGGGGTTCCCATTATAGCCCAACCGCGTGAGGAACGCAAAATCCGGGAACATAACACCGATATGACGGAAACTAAAGGCGGCAAGAGTGGAACAAAACACCAGGCATAAGGCCGAGCCTTCCACCCTTTACCAAGTATATAGATGCATTAATTAAATAAAATATATTGTGATATCCCAACAAGTAAACATGTTCCCACAAGGAACAACATCTCCATGGTCCAACAAGGAACAACTTCAATCTTCGCCTGCAACTAACAATGCTATAAGAGGGGCTGAGCGAAGCGGTAACATATCCAATCAATGGTTTGCTAGGACAAGGTGGGTTAGAGGCTTGGTTCAACAATATAGGAGGCATGACAAGCAAGTGGTAGGTATCACAGCATAGGCATAGCAAAAGAGCGAGCATCTAGCAAAGCAAAGATAGTAGTGATTTCGAGGGTATGATCATCTTGCCTGAAATCCCGCAAGGAAGAAGAACGAGTCCATGAAGAAGACAAACGGACGTAGTCGAACGGGTCCTCACAAACGCGACATTACCGGAATCAACCCGAAGAAACAAACACCGGAAAAGAGCAAACAACATAGTAAACAACCACCACATAAACATGGCATGATGCACAATCAAGTATGATGCATGTCCGGTTTAATGAAGCATGACATGGCAAAGTGCACAAGCAATCCTACAAATTAAATGGAGCTCAATATGCAACGAGTTGCATATTGATGAAACACCACGATAAGTTATTTAGTTTGATCCCGTTTGTGTACCCAACAATATTAAATGTTGTTAAACATGGCAAGAGGGTGAAGCAAAGTAAACTACATATCTAGTCAAGTTTAAATGAGGCGGGAAGCAATGAACAACAATTCCGGAAAATCCCCATGTGCATATATTATGTTTGGTACTGATCTGCCCTAAACATAATTTTAGAGTTGTTAAACATGCAAAGCAACGACACCATGATAAACTAGGCAAAATTCTACCCCATTTACATATAAGGTTTATTAAATTTGGAGCTACGGTTAATTAGTTATGAAATAAATCATTTTAACATGACATAGGAGCAAATTTAAACAAACAGCATTTTAGACATTTTAAACATGCATGTAAGTTGCATATTATTAAACTAGATGAAATTCTAAGAAAGTTTCATATAGAGATCGTTTTAATCCGGTGCACGGTTATTTAAATATGAGCAATGCAAGAAAATGGGATTTATGTAATATGCATGCACTGGTTAAATGCAAAATTCGCTGGACAAAGGAAAAAACAAATGGGCTGAAAAACTGAGGGAACTGGGCTGGTCACCACGGGCTTCGGCCCGGTCCAATGGCGAGGTGAGGCCAACAGTGGGGCGCAGCTGGGCCTCGGCGCTGGCAGGCCGGCCACTTGGGCGCTGGGTGGATCGCTGGCGGGCTGAAGCGATGGGCCAGCTGGAGCGTCTCGATGAGAAGTCAACGCAGGGGCGCGGCTCCGTCGTCCTCCTCTCGAACGGCGGCAGCGCAGGACTTGGCGAAGGATGGCGCGATGGGCAGTGGCGGCGGACCAAGGCGAAGTAGGGGAGGTCCGGCAGAGGATGCAGAACCCGGGCGGCGCGATGTCAAACTCCCTTTGGCGGCTGGTGCCGCAAGGGGACGGGTGGCCATGGAGCTCGCTCCTTCTGGTTCGGTGAGGACTTGGCGTTCGAATCCACCGGATCGAGACTAGGCGAGGGCGTCGGGCACGCGAAGAGGAGGCATCGGGCGCGCTGGCGGCGGATCGGCGGCTCCGGCGAATTTGCAGAGTTCGGGGTTGTCGAGGAGCCGATGAGGAAGGGCCCAAACTGGCCGGATTCGTCTTCGAGGCTCCAGATCCTGACGAGAGGGTGTTGGAGGTACAGTTCCCCTTCGGATTTGAGCAGCGGAGAGGCGGGGCGTCCATGGGAGGGGCTCGGTCAGGCTTATCATGGCGTCCTGTGGAGGCAACAGAGAGAGGTGAGGTACGGGAAGAAGAAGAAAGGAAGACAAAGGGCATGGGCGCGAGGGAGGAGGAAGGCCTCGATCCAATCGGGATTTGGGCTCTAACTGGCTGTGGGTTCGTCTGGTGTTGACAACGAGCTGGAGTTGTGGTTGGTGGGATTGGGTCGGGTAAAAAGAGGGGATCCCGAGGATTTGATTGTGGCGGCGGCGAGGAGGAATGATGAGACAGTTCCCCTAGATTTTAGGGTTTGTCCAAAATAGACTAGGAGTGGACAATATATATGGCAAAGAGGGAAGTTTAGGGGCTAATCCGTCCCTCCAATTAAAATCAAGTGGTCGAGAATAAAACACTAGGAAGTCCAAATAAGAAAATGATGACGTTTTGTAGATGTTTGGGGATGATCCGGACCCAACGGTGGCTACTGCTCGGGTCGGGTCCGGGACAACTTTTGGACGCGCGCGAGAGGCCGATGCACTATGCAAGGAGGGGGTTTCGGGGCCTGGGGGTTGGTATCGGACTGTGTAGAAAGCTCGAGCTGAGAGAAGAGAAGAGAGACCCAGTGACTGTTCCCGGAGACCGAAAACGTCCGACGTTTTAACCGGCTACTATTGCCGCTATATTTATCCGTTGGGCTATCAAACGAACTCCGAACGCGATGAAACTTGGCGGGCGGTCTACTGACAATAAAACAACACCACACGCCAACTTTCATCCCATTCCGAGAACATTTTCCGGCCACTAATAAAATAATATTTCGGACAAGTCCGGGCGCGTGCAAGTGTGGTTGGGTTTAGAACGGACAACGGAGAGAACGAGGAGACCGGGACGGATGCAAGTTTTGAAAACATGATGATGCGATGCTCATGATGACAAGATAAGATGCAACACACAAGCAAATGACATGGCAACGACGACGACTAACAGGCATACATGTGGCACATCGGTCTCGGGGCGTTACAACACTCCACCACTACGAGAGGATCTTGTCCCGAGATCTAGAATGGCACCGGAGGAACAACGGAAGAGAAAAAGAAGAGGTAAAACTAAGTTGCTTCTTTGACAAACGAGTGAAACCACGAACCTTGAAAAGGTTAAACCATTTCGAGAAAAGAATACAACGGAGATGACGAAGTTGAAAACCACTCCGTTAGGAAAGAGGGACAAAGAACATAGCGAAAAACCTTGAGGTTGCAGGGCAAGATATATACTGAAAACACTCCGGTTAAGATTGAGATGGAGAAGGAATAACACTAATATAATTTGGACAACACTTCGACTGTAATTGGAAGAAATTGAACATGATCTTGACAAAACAAGAAGATGGTTGAAGAAAACAACAACACAACGCCTCCGGAATGGAAGAATAGACTATTGATAATTGAAATAAAAGAATGGAGAAGAAAAGCCAACTTCTGTCACAAAGAGTTTGAAGAGGCATCTTTTAGGAGAAGGGTCGAACGGAGTTGTTGGAAAACCAACAACGAAAAGAGTAATCATGATATGGTCTTATGGAATACAACTCAAACATTATGAGGTGACCACCTGCCACTCACGGGAAGAAGCATTGGATTGATATCAACACGGAGACGAGAAAGTATTTCACCGGGAGGATAAATGAAAACTTGGATCATATATTATCACCATTAATAGCATTACTCCTTAGGGGGGAAGCTTTAGGTGAAATATAACCCAAGATAATTCCAACGAAGAGATTGATGGATTTAAAATACAACATACTTAATAACATGTGAATCATGAACCACATGAACTCAAATTATCAAGAATGACATAATACCACCTCAAACGACACGGTAGAAATAATTGCACTTTAAAATGCAAGATGAAGAATACTTGAGCTCCTTAGAAAAGAAAGTTTATGAACGCTTCGAGAACTGATTAAGTCCTTGATGAACCCATCATGTAGAACCTTCAGGAAGAAACTCCGGTAATAAAAGAATGATCCAAAATAATTGAATGATGAAAAGAATAAGATTTAAGCCATGCAATGATTTAGGTAGAGAACTCCGTGATAATATAATTGAAAGAGGTTGGAACTCCGGGCAAAAAAAAAGAAGATGAAACAAATGAAACCGAGAGTTTGAAGGGCCTCCGGAATAAGAATTAATCATTTGGATGAAACAAGAATAAGAATTACATTATGCTTATCCTTCACCAATTAAATTGATGACAATCAATGGATTTGGCACACTACTTATTCTTGTCAAAAGAATTAAGATAGAAATAGCATGACTTAAGAACGTCTTCACAAGTTACAGGTAGGATTGAGAAGAACGAACGAATATATACGATAACGAATGACGAGAACTCTTGCACGAACCGCCGTTACAATTGAAAAATGAAAGTGGGAAGGACACAAATCACCGGAAATTATTGAAAAACGAAAGACGATACTTTAGGAGATCTGATACATGAGGACGAATAGATCTCAAACTGATTAGAGATCACTTGAACGATGCACCGGTAAGATTGGAGAATGATAACTGGAAGCTGAGAATGAATAAGTCGCACTTGATGGACTCCATATAAACAAACTGAGAAGACTCTTGAATTACTCCGGATAGGTGAAAAGAATTCTTACGATGAAAACAATTACGAGAGGATGGCAACAAGCTAGAATCACGAATCTTGAAGAGAATGGAGCAAGATTAAAGATAAACTCTTCTTCGGTCTTCAAATGTTGAGAATGACGACGAGAAACACCGACGAGAATTATTTAGACACTCCGGAAGAATCAAAACGAAGAGGTTGAGCCAACGATGAAAAGAATTTGAAAGATCTTGGAGAAATACATTTGATTGATGATAACTCATTCTTACGTCAAACTTCGAAAAGAAATTTGAGGATAGCTCCGGGAAAATAAGAAGAGTCAGGTAAGATCCTGGAAAAAGACCTGTGGGTGAGGGCCCACTCAAAAGAAACACCGTTGAAATGATTACTTGAAAAGGAGAATGCACCGGTTGAATTAAATGGCTTGAATGAGAAAACATCCCCGAAAGAGCTTGAATGAATGCAGAGTGGAAACAAGAATCTTCAAGATATCTTCAGCACTTCGTAACAAATGAATAACGAGGAGTAGATGATTAAGAGGTGCACCGGTATGAGAAGGCAATGAAATACGGAAAAGAATATGATCAACACCGAAAGCTTGAATTGACAACACCGGAGAAGAAAAAGAATGAATAATGATGAACTTGAAGCTCCGTTAGCATCTTCCTGAGAATCACCGGATAAGAACATTGACGAAAAAGAATGAAGAGACTTCATATGAATAAAAGGATACTTGAATAAGAAATCTTAATACTTGAAGAAAAAGGTTGGGTGGGCGGGAAAAACAAAGGCAACTTGGAGACGGATGAAACAAACACCATTGACAAGAACTGATAATTGATCTTGTGAATGTTGAAGTGATCGGATCCACTTGAAGAGAGACACACCGGTGAAAAGAAATTGAAATGACAAACTCAATGATTGAGAATGATTAGTATTCACATCGGAGTATGAGAACACCGTTTAGAGAAGGTATGGAATCAACATTTGACATTGAAGCAACTCAAATACCACAACTGAAAACAAAACAAAGGATTGGCTCGCAGACTAAGACGGAACAAACATATGATAGAGATTTCGTCCGAAATTTTCATGGTGGGGCCTACACGGGCTCGATCGTACAGCACCATCATGTACAAGGCAGTGCACATGACATACGAAGCGTCCCCGAGTCGGCAAAGCCAAGGACTCTTTAAGACACAACAAGACCACTGTAAAACCGACTGTGAATAGGCAGACCACTAGACGTCGAACCCCAATTTCAAATCATACATCTGTCGGAAAGGATATCCTAAGAGCTACTTGAATTCCCACCTATGAAACTCCCGAAATTTTCCGGTTATGCAATCAGGTGTTGGGGATACAGGGGAAGCATAATATCTCACCCAAACTAGCAAATCCTACATCCAGTTGTATCCATCCTTCAACACATAACCAAGAAACCTTCGGAAATCATCTACCTCAACCTTCGAAAAGCATCCGTTATACAAGTTATGGCGATACTCCCGAACTACCGCCCCAGTACTAGGTGGCGTCGAGGTTATCTCACCAATGAACTGCATAAAAGAGATTTTCAATGTCGGCAAAACTAAACTCAGGTATTCCAGAACTGCAACGATAAAATTATGACGACAACACCTCAGAGCTCAACTCCCCGGGACACTTCCACAAAACCCCTGACAGGAGGCACCAAGACAATGTTCTCATCACAAAACCATCAGAATGATTCCAAGATACCCGCGTGATCCTAAAAAAAATTTAGTGAAATTTGAGAAGAGAAGAGTCAAAACTCTACGTCAGGATGCCTTACCATAGCGATGAGGAGACTGGGAAGTAAAAAGAATTCCTAAACTCTCCGATATATAATTCCTAAATGACTCAAAACATTTTTCTAGACACAACTCGGCCGCTAAAAACGATCAATCAATGGGGGGCTCCTAAGGTCGGGGAAGGCTCTGATACCAACTTGTAACGCCCTCGATGCGGCTATATCTCCCATGTGTCGAAGCACGACTTAGAGGCATAACCGCATTGAAAGCAATGTCGCAAGTGAGGTAATCTTCACACAACCCATGTAATACATAAGGGAAAGAGATACATAGTTGGCTTACAATCGCCACTTCACACAATTACATAAATAAAGCATTACATCATCCAAATACAATCAAGGTCCGACTATGGAACCAAAATAAAAGAAGAACCCCAAATGCGACAAAGGTCCCCGATCGACCCCAACCTGGCTCCACTACTGATCGATTAGAACGGAACAACATAAAGGTCAAGATCTTCATCGAGCTCCTCCTAAGCTTGGTTGCGTCATCTGCACGGTTCAACGGCACCTGCAAGCTGGTTTGGAAGTATCTGTGAGCCACGGGGACTCAGCAATCTCGCACCCTCGCAATCAAGACTATTTAAGCTTATGGGTAAGGTAAAGGTATGAGGTGGAGCTGCAGCATGCGACTAGCATATATGGTGGCTAACATACGTAAATGAGAGCGAGAAGAGAAGGCAAAAGCACGGTCGAACAACTATGATCAAGAAGTGATCCTAGAACAACCTACGTCAAGCATTACTCCAACACCGTGTTCACTTCCCGGACTCCGCCGGAAAGAGACCATCACAGTTACACACGCGGTTGATGTATTTTAATTAAGGTCAACTTCAGGTTTTCTACAACCGAACGTTAACAAATTCCCATCTGCCCATAACTGCGGGCACGGCTTTCGAAAGTTCAAATCCCTGCAGGGGTGTCCCAACTTAGCCCATCACAAGCTCTCACGGTCAACGAAGGAATAGACCTCCTCCCGAGACGTTCCGATCAGACTCGGTATCCCGGTACAACAAGACATTTTGACAGGGTAAAACTAAACCAGCAACACCGCCCGAATGTGCCGACAAATCCCGATAGGAGCTGCACATATCTCTTTCTCAGGGCACACTCAGATTGTCTTAGGTATGGGTAGGCCAGCTCAGAGTTGCCCCTGGTGGCCACCGGCAGCTGACAGGTGGACCAACACTCAGAGGAGCACTGGCCCGGGGGGGGGGGGGTAAAATAATGCTGACCCTCAGGAGCGCGACTCCCAATGGAAAAGAAAAGGCTAGGTGGCAAATGGGAAAACCAATGTTGGGCATGCTGGAAGAGCTTTACTTAAGGCGAACTGTCAAGGGGTTCCCATTATAGCCCAACCGCGTGAGGAACGCAAAATCCGGGAACATAACACCGATATGACGGAAACTAGGGCGGCAAGATTGGAACAAAACACCAGGCATAAGGCCGAGCCTTCCACCCTTTACCAAGTATATAGATGCATTAATTAAATAAGATATATTGTGATATCCCAACAAGTAAACATGTTCCCACAAGGAACAACATCTCCATGTTCCAACAAGGAACAACTTCAATCTTCACCTGCAACTAACAATGCTATAAGAGGGGCTGAGCGAAGCGGTAACATAGCCAATCAACGGTTTGCTAGGACAAGGTGGGTTAGAGGCTTGGTTCAACAATATAGGAGGCATGACAAGCAAGTGGTAGGTATCGCAGCATAGGCATAGCAAAAGAGCGAGCATCTAGCAAAGCAAAGATAGTAGTGATTTCGAGGGTATGATCATCTTTCCTGAAATCCCGCAAGGAAGAAGAACGAGTCCATGAAGGAGATAAACGGACGTAGTCGAACGGGTCCTCACAAACGCGACGTTACCGGAATCAACCCGAAGAAACAAACACCGGAAAAGAGCAAACAACATAGTAAACAACCACCACATAAACATGGCATGATGCACAATCAAGTATGATGCATGTCCGGTTTAATGAAGCATGACATGGCAAATTGCACAAGCAATCCTACAAATTAAATGGAGCTCAATATGAAACGAGTTGCATATTGATGAAACACCACGATAAGTTATTTAGTTTGATCCCGTTTGTGTACCCAACAATATTAAATGTTGTTAAACATGGCAAGAGGGTGAAGCAAAGTAAACTACATATCTAGTCAAGTTTAAATGAGGCGGGAAGCAACGAACAATAATTCCAGAAAATCCCCATGTGCATATATTAGGTTTGGTACTGATCTGCCCTAAACATAATTTTAGAGTTGTTAAACATGCAAAGCAACGACACCATGATAAACTAGGCAAAATTCTACCCCATTTACATATAAAGTTTATTAAATTTGGAGCTACGGTTAATTAGTTATGAAATAAATCATTTTAACATGACATAGGAGCAAATTTAAACAAACATCATTTTAGACATTTTAAACATGCATGAAAGTTGCATATTATTAAACTAGATGAAATTCTAAGCAAGTTTCATATAGAGATCGTTTTAATCCGGTGCACGGTTATTTAAATATGAGCAATGCATGAAAATGGCATTTCTATAATATGCATGCACTTGTTAAATGCAAAATTCGCTGGACAAAGGAAAAAAACAAATGGGTTGAAAAACTGAGGGAACTGGGCTGGTCACTACGGGCTTCGGCCCGGTCCAATGGCGAGGTGAGGCCAACAGTGGGGCGCAGCTGGGCCTCGGCGCTGGCAGGCCGGCCACTCGGGTGCTGGGTGGATCGCTGGCGGGCTGAAGCGATGGGCCGGCTGGAGCGTCTCGATGAGAAGTCAACGCAGGGGCGCGGCTCCGTCGTCCTCCTCTCGAACGGCGGCAGCGCAGGACTTGGCGAAGGACGACGCGATGGGCAGTGGCGGCAGACCAAGGCGAAGTAGGGGAGGTCCGGCAGAGGATGCAGAACCCGGGCGGCGCGATGTGAAACTACGTGCGGCGGCTGGGGCTGCAAGGGGACGGGTGGCCATGGAGCTCGCTCCTTCTGGTTCGGTGAGGACTTGGCGTCCGAATCCATCGGATCGAGACAAGGCGAGGGCGTCGGGCACGCGAGGAGGAGGCATCGGGCGCGCTGGCGGCGGATCGGCGGCTCCGGCGAATTTGCAGAGGTCGGGGTTGTCGAGGAGCCGATGAGGAAGGGCCCGAACTGGCCGGATTCGTCTTCGAGGCTCCAGATCCTGACGAGAGGGCATTGGCGGTACAGTTCCCCTCCGGATTTGAGCAGCGGAGAGGCGGGGCGTCCATGGGAGGGTCTCGGTCAGGCTCGTCATGGCGTCCTGTGGAGGCAACAGAGAGAGGTGAGGTACGGGAAGAAGAAGAAAGGAAGAGAAAGGGCATGGGCGCGAGGGAGGAGGAAGGCCTCGATCCAATCGGGATTTTGGCTCTAACTGGCTGTGGGTTCGTCCGGTGTTGACAACGAGATGGAGGTGTGGTTGGTGGGATTGGGTCGGGGGAAAAGAGGGGATCCCGAGGATTTGATTGTGGCGGCGGCGAGGAGGAATGATGAGAAAGTTCCCCTAGATTTTAGGGTTTGTCCAAAATAGACTAGGAGTGGACTATATATATGCCAAAGAGGGAAGTTTAGGGGCTAATCCGTCCCTCCAATTAAAATCGAGCGGTCGAGAATAAAACACTAGGAAGTCCAAATAAGAAAACGATGACGTTTTGTAGATGTTTGGGGATGATCCGGACCCAACGGTGGCTACTGCTCGGGTCAGGTCCGTGACAACTTTCGGACGCGCGCGAGGGGCCGATGCACTATGCAAGGAGGTGGTTTTGGGGCGTGGGGGTTGGTATCGGACTGTGTAGAAAGCTCGAGCTGAGAGAAGAGAAGAGATACCCGGTGACTGTTCCCGGAGACCGAAAACGTCCGACGTTTTAACCGGCTACTATTGCCGCTATATTTATCCGTTGGGCTATCAAACGAACTCCGAACACGATGAAACTTGGCGGGCGGTCTACTGACAACAAAACAACACCACACGCCAACTTTCATCCCATTCCGAGAACATTTTCCGGCCACTAATAGAATAATATTTCGGACAAGTCGCGGGCGCGTGCAAGTGTGGTTGGGCTCAGAATGGACAACGGAGAGAACGAGGAGACCGGGACGGATGCAAGTTTTGAAAACATGATGATGCGATGCACATGATGACAAGATAAGATGCAACACGCAAGCAAATGACATGGCAACGACGACTAATAACAGGAATACACGTGGCACATTGGTCTCTGGGCGTTACATGTTCATCCTGCCCTCCACCGTCTACTGTTCATCCAGCCCTCCACGGGGTGGTCCTGTTCATCCAGCCCTCCACGGGGTCCTATTCATTCAGCCCCAACCGGCTCGATCGATCATAGTCCTGTTCATCCAGAGGCAACACCACAGGGTCCTGTTCCTCCACCCCACCAGGAACTGTTCATCCAAACCCCCCCCCCCCCGCAACGCTCACTGTTCATCAAGAGGCAGCATCAATCGGCTTCAGTTTGCATCAGTAGCGAAGGAATCGCTCGATCGAGTTCAGATAACAGCCATCGATCGATCGCTCGGGTTCAGTAACGCGTAGCCTGCAGTGCAATCGCTCGGGTTCAGTTAGAGCCCAACGCCTCGCTCGGGTTCAGTTAGAGCCAACGCCTCGCACACACGCGTGTACGTGTACGAGAGAAACGCGCATCGCTTGGCCCCTGACCTTCCACCGTAACCGGGAACTCCTCGAAATTTTCCTCGCCCTCGCTTCTACCACAGTTTTTTCCGTCATGGACGGCCCAAAGAATGTCATGCAGCTGCGTCTCCGGCCCGCCCAGGACGAAAAGCCCATTTTCTGTCATGATTTTTTGTCATAGAAGTAGGAGCCCACCACATCTATGATGATACCGGGTTTTGTCACAATTATCGTCATAGAAGTGTCATATGTATGACAGAAAAAAATTTCGTTCGGCCCAAAATGTCATGGATGTGTCTTTTTTTTGTAGTGTATGTCCTTGATGCACTGCTAGGTGAAAGGCCTATTGCAGGAGTAGATGCTGATGTTATGAACACCTGGCAAGCTTGATCTGATGACTACTCGATAGTTCAGTGTGCCATGCTTTACAGCTTAGAATCGGGACTTCAAAGACGTTTTGAACGTCATGGACCATATGAGATGTTCCAGGAGTTGAAGTTAATATTTCAAGCAAATGCCCAAGTTGAGAGATATGAAGTCTCCAACAAGTTCTATAGCTGCAAGATGGAGGAGAACAGTTCTGTCAATGAACACATACTCAAAATGTCTAGGTATCATAATCACTTGACTTAGCTGGGAGTTAATCTTCCAGATGATAGTGTTATTGACAGAGTTCTTCAATCACTCCCACCAAGCTACAAAGGCTTCGTGATGAACTATAATATGCATGGGATGGAAAATACAATTCCCGGGCTCTTTGCTATGCTCAAAGCTGCGGAGGTAGAAATCAAGAAGGAGCATCAAGTGTTGATGGTTAACAAGACCACTAGTTTCAAGAAAAAGGGCACGGGGAAGACTGGGAACTTCAAGAATAATGGCAAGCAAGTTGCCACTCCCGGGAAAAAGCCCAAGTCTGGACCTAAGCCTGAAATTGAGTGCTTCTACTGCAAAGGGACTAGTCACTGGAAGCGGAACTGCCCCAAGTATTTGGCAGATAAGAAGGATGGCAAAGTGAACAAAGGTATATGTGATATACATGTTATTGATGTGTACCTTACTAATGCTCGTAGTAGCGCCTGGGTATTTGATACTGGTTCGGTTGCTCATATTTGAAACTTCAAATAGGGGCTACGAATTAAACAAAGATTAGCTAAGGACGAGGTGATGATGCGCGTCGGGAATGGTTCCAAGGTCGATGTGATCGCCGTCAGCACGCTACCTCTACATCTACCTTCGGGATTAATGTTAGACCTGAATAATTGTTATTTGGTGCCAGCGTTGAGCATGAACATTATATCTGGATCTTGTTTGATGCTAGATGGTTATTCATTTAAATCAGAGAATAATGGTTGTTCTATTTATATGAGTAATATCTTTTATGGTCATGCACCCTTGAAGAGTGGTCTATTTTTATTGAATCTCGATTTTGGTGATACACATATTCATAATATTGATGCTGAAAGGATCGATATGGACCTAGAGGGGGTGAATAGGTAAAGTTACAAATTTTAATTATTACTTAGCAATTTTAGGCAATAATGCAGAATATGAAAGTGAGCCTAACAATTGTAAGTATGATGCTAAGAACTAAGCAAGGTAAACAAGTAAGACAACTATGTGAGTAAGCAAGCACAATATGATATAAGTAAGGACTTAGAGACAAGTAACCACAAGTAGAGAGTTAGGGGTTAGGAATAATGATACGTCTCCAACGTATCTGTAATTTTCTATTGTTCCATGCTATTATATTATCTATTTTGGATGTTTATGGGCTTTATTATACAATTTTATATTATTTTTGGGACAAACCTATTAACCCAGAGCCTAGTGCCAATTTCTGTTTTTTCCTTGTTTTAGAGTATCGCAGAAAAGGAAAATCAAACGGAGTCCAATTGACCTAAAACTTCACGGAACTTATTTTTGGAACGAAAGCAATCCAGAAGACTTGGGGTGTACGTAAGGGAAGCAACGAGGAAGGCACAAGGCAGGGGGCGCCCACCCCCTAGGCGCGCCCTCCACCCTCGTGGGCCCCCTGACGTACTTCTTCATCCTATACATACCAATATACCCTAGAACCATCGAGGAGCACAATAGATCGGGAGTTCCGCCGCCAGAATCCTCCGTAGCCACCGAAAACCAATCTAGACCCATTCCGGCACCCTGCCGGAGGGGGCAATCCCTCTCCGGTGGCCATCTTCATCATCCCGTTGCTCTCCATGATGAGGAGGGAGTAGTTCTCCCTCGGGGCTGAGGGTATGTACCAGTAGCTATGTGTTTGATCTCTCTCTCTCGTGTTCTTGAGGTGGTACGATCTTGTGGTATCGCGAGCTTTGCTATTATAGTTGGATCTTATGATGTTTCTCCCCCTCTACTCTCTTGTAATGGATTGAGTTTTTCCCTTTGAGGTTATCTTGTTAGATTGAGTCTTTAAGGATTTGAGAACACTTGATGTATGTCTTGCATGTGCGTATCTGTGGTGACTATGGGATATCACGTGATTCACTTGATGTATGTTTTGGTGATCTACTTGCGGGTTCTGCCCATGAACCTATGCATAGGGGTTGGCACACGTTTTCGTCTTGACTCTCCGGTAGAAACTTTGGGGCACTCTTTGAAGTACTTTGTGTTGGTTGAATAAATGAATCTGAGATTGTGTGATGAATATCGTATAATCATACCCAGGATACTTGAGGTGACATTGGAATATCTAGGTGACATTAGGATTTTGGTTAATTTGTATCTTAAGGTGTTATTCTAGTATGAACTCTATGATAGATTGAACGGAAAGAATAGCTTCATGTTGTTTTACTACGGACTCTTGAATAGATCGATCAGAAAGGATAACTTTGAGGTGGTTCCGTACCCTACAATAATCTATTCGTTTGTTCTCCGCTATTAGTGACTTTGAAGTGACTCTTTGTTGCATGTTGAGGGATAGTTATGTGATCCAATTATGTTATTATTGTTGAGAGAACTTGCACTAGTGAAAGTATGAACCCTAGGCCTTGTTTCAACGCATTGCAATACCGTTTGTGCTCACTTTTATCTATAGTTACCTTGCTGTTTTTATATTTTCAGATTACAAAAACCTTTATCTACCATCCATATACCACTTCTATCACCATCTCTTCACCGAACTAGTGCACCTATACAATTTACCATTGTATTGGGTGTGTTGGGGACACAAGAGACTCTTTGTTATTTGGTTGCAGGGTTGCTTGAGAGAGACCATCTTCATCCTACGCCTCCTATGGATTGATAAACCTTAGGTTATCCACTTGAGGGAAATTTGCTACTGTCCTACAAACCTCTGCACTTGGAGGCCCAACAACGTCTACAAGAAGAAGGTTGTGTAGTAGACATCAAGCTCTTTTCTGGTGCTGTTGTCGGGGAGGTTAGCGCTTGAAGGTATATCTTTAGATCTTGCAATCGGATCTTTTTATTTCTTGTTTTATCACTAGTTTAGTTTATAAAAGAAAGCTACAAAAAATGGAATTGAGGGTACCTCATATGTTTCATCTTTTTAATATATTTCATGAAAATAAGGATTCTGGTAATTGTGCCAAAGTGTTAGAAGAAGAATGCATTAGAATGTTTGGTACTAAATCTTTGTATGCTGAGCATGATTGCGATGTTGTTAGTATAAATTCCTTAGATATCTATGATGCTAATGATATGCAAAGCCACAAGCTTGGGGATGCTATGTTTGATGAAGATGATATTTTTTGTCCCCGAAGTTTTGATGAGAAAATTTATTATGATGAGATCATGCCTCCTATTTATGATGATTATATTGATGAAAGTGGATTTGGAGAGGTCATGACTTTATTTTGTGATGTATCTACTATTTTGGAAGAGGTTCCAATTGATTATGAGAACAAAGTTGCTATCTATGATGATTATTTTGATTACTTGTATCCTATAAAGAATAATTATATCCATGAAACTTGTCATCATGATTTTAGTTTTCAATTGGATTATGCCTCACATGATAGTTATTTTGTTGAGTTTGCTCCCACTACTATTCATGAGAAGAAATTTTCTTATGTGGAGAGTAATAAAAATTCTATGCTTATGCATCATGAAAATAATGCTTTATGTGATAGATATATTGTTGAATTCATTCATGATGCTACTGAAATTTATTATTAGGGAGGAATATATGCTTGTAGGAATTGCAATAATATCAAGTTTCCTCTCTATGTGTTGAAAATCTTAAAGTTATGCTTGTTTTGCCTTTCTATGCTAGTTGATTATTGTTCCCATAAATTGTTTGCTCACAAAATCCATATGCATAGGAAGTGGGTTAGACTTAAATGTGCTAGTCATATTCTTCATGATGCTCTCTTTATGTTTCAATCCTTATCTTTTATGTGAGCATCATTGAAACCATCATGCCTAGCTAGGGGCGTTAAACGATAACGCTTGTTGGGAGGCAACCCAACTTTATTTTTGTTCCTTGCTTTTTGTTCCTGTTTAGTAATAAATAATTCATATAGCCTCTTTTTATATGTGGTTTTATGTTTTAATTAGTGTTTGTGCCAAGTAGAACCGTTGGTAAGACTTGGGGAAAGTCTTGTTGATCTTGCTGTAAAAACAGAAACTTTAGCGCTCACGAGAATTGCTGCCATTTTTTATTGGAGAGTGATATGTAGTTCATTATTTTTTTATATGATTAATAGATAAATTCCTAACGTCCAGCAATTTATTTTAGAATTTTTGGGGTTCCATAAGTTTGCGTTAGTTACAGATTACTACAGGATGTTCTGTTTTTGACAGATTATGTTTTTCATGTGTTGTTTACTTATTTTGATGAATCTATGGCTAGTAAAAAAGTTTATAAACCATAGAGAAGTTGGAATACAGTAGGTTTAACACCAATATAAATAAATAATGAGTTCATTACAGTACCTTGAAGTGGTATTTTGTTTTCTTTCGCTAACAGAGCTTACGAGTTTTCTGTTAAGTTTTGTGTTGTGAAGTTTTCAAGTTTTGGGTAAAGATTCGATGGACTATGGAATAAGGAGTTCCAAGAGCCTAAGATTGGGGATTCACAAGGCACCCCAAGGTAATATTCAAGCACAACCAAAATCCTAAGCTTGGGGATGCCCCGGAAGGCATCCCCTCTTTCGTCTTCGTTCATCGGTAACTTTACTTGGAGCTATATTTTTATTTACCACATGATATGTGTTTTGCTTGGAGAGTCATTTTATTTTATTTAGTTTTGCTTGATGTTTGAATAGAATAACAAGATCTGAAATTCTTAAATGTTAGAGAGTCTTCACATAGTTGCATAATTATTTGACTACTCATTGATCTTCACTTATATCTTTCGGAGTAGTTTGTCATTTGCTCTAGTGCTTCACTTATATCCTTTTAGAGCGCGGTGGTGGTTTTATTTTATAGAAATAATTGATCTCTCATGATTCACTTATATTATTTTGAGAGTCCTTTAGAACAACATGGCAATTTTCTTTTTAGGCATAATAAAAACTTTCATATAGAGTGCATTGAATACTATGAGAAGTTTGATACTTGATAATTGTTTTGAGATATGGAGATGGTGATATTAGAGTAATGCTAGTTGAGTAGTTGTGAATTTGAGAAATACTTGTGTTGAAGTTTGTGATTCCCGTAGCATGCACGTATGGTGAACCATTATGTGATGACGTCAGAGCATGATTTATTTATTGATTGTCTTCCTTATGAGTGGCGGTCGGGGACGAGCGATGGTCTTTTCCTACCAATCTATCCCCCTAGGAGCATGCGCATAATACTTTGTTTCAATAACTAATAAATTTTTGCAATAAGTATGTGAGTTCTTTATGACTAATTTTGAGTCCATGGATTATACGCATTCTCACCCTTCCACCATTGCTAGCCTCTCTAGTACCGCGCAACTTTCGCCAGTACCTTAAACCCACCATATAAATTCCTCAAAACAGCCACCATACCTACCTATCATGGAATTTCCATAGCCATTCCGAGATATATTGCCATGAAACTTTCCACCATTCCGTTTATTATGACACGCTCCATCATTGTCATATTGCTATGCATGATCATGTAGTTGACATCGTATTTGTGGCAAAGCCACCGTTCATAATTCTTTCATACATGTCACTCATGAGTCATTGCACATCCCGGTACACCGCCGGAGGCATTCATATAGAGTCATATTTTGTTCTAAGTATCGAGTTGTAATTCTTTAGTTGTAAGAAAATAAAAGTGTGATGATCATCATTATTAGAGCATTGTCCCATGTGAGGAAAGGATGAGGGAGACTATGATTCCCCCATAAGTCGGGATGAGACTCTGGACAAAAAATAAAAAAAGGCCATAAAAAAAGAGAAAGGGCCCAAATAAAATAAAATAAAATAAAATAATGATAGAAAAAGAGAGAAGGGGCAATGCTACTATCCTTTTACAACACTTGTGCTTCAAAGTAGCACCATGATCTTCATGATAGAGAGTCTCCTATGTTGTCACTTTCATATACTAGCGGGAATCTTTCATTATAGAACTTGGCTTGTATATTCCAATGATGGGCTTCCTCAAAATGCCCTAGGTCTTCATGAGCAAGCAAGTTGGATGCAAGCCCACTTAGTTTGTTTTTGAGCTTTCATACACTTATAGCTCTAGTGCATCCGTTGCATGGCAATCCCTACTCACTCACATTTATATCTATATATGGGCATCTCCATAGCCCGTTGATACGCCTAGTTGATGTGATAATATCTTCTCCCTTTTTGTCTTCTCCACAACCACCCTTCTATTCCACATATAGTGCTATATCCATGGCTCACGCTCATGTATTGCGTGAAGATTGAAAAAGTTTGAGAACACCAAAAGTATGAAACAATTGCTTGGCTTGTCATCGGGGTTGTGCATGATTTAAATATTTTGTGTGATGAAGATAGAGCATAGCCAAACTATATGATTTTGTAGGGATAGCTTTCTTTGGCCATGTTATTTTGAGAAGACATGATTACTTTGTTAGTATGCTTGAAGTATTATTATTTTTATGTCAATATTAAACTTTTGTCTTGAATCTTATGGATCTAAATATTCTTGCCACAATAAAGAGAATTACCTGGATAAATATGTTAGGTAGCATTCCACATCAAAAATTCTGTTTTTATCATTTACCTACTCGAGGACGAGCAGTAATTATGCTTGGAGATGCTGATACGTCTCCAACGTATCTATAATTTTTGATTGTTCCATGCTATTATATTATTTGTTTTGGATGTTTATGGGCTTTATTATACAGTTTTATATTATTTTTGGGACTAACCTATTAACCCAGAGCCCAGTACCAGTTTTTGTTTTTTTCTAGTTTTAGAGTATCGCAGAAAAGGAAAATCAAACAGAGTCCAATTGACCTGAAACTTCATGGAACTTATTTTTGGAATGGAAGCAATCCAGAAGATTTGGGGTGTACATAAGGGAAGCAACGAGGAAGGCACGAGGCAGGGGGCGCCCACCCCCTGGGCGCGCCCTCCACCCTCGTGGGCCCCTCGTGGGCCCCTGACGTATTTCTTCCTCCTATATATACTAATATACCCTAAAACCATTGAGGAGCACAATAGATCGGGAGTTTCGCTGCTAGAAGCCTCCGTAGCCACCGAAAACCAATCTAGACCTGTTCCGGCACCCTGCCGGAGGGGGCAATCCCTCTCCGGTGGCCATCTTCATCATCCCGGTGCTCTCCATGATGAGGATGGAGTAGTTCTACCTTGGGGCTGAGGGTATGTACTAGTAGCTATGTGTTTGATCTCTCTCTCTCATGTTCTTGAGGTGGTACGATCTTGAGGTATCGCGAGCTTTGCTATTATAGTTGGATCTTATGATGTTTCTCCCCCTCTACTCTCTTGTAATGGATTGAGTTTTTCCCTTTGAAGTTATCTTATCGGATTGAGTCTTTATGGATTTGAGAACACTTGATGTATGTCTTGCATGTGCGTATCTATGGTGACAATGGGATATCACGTTATTCACTTGATGTATGTTTTAGTGATCAACTTGCGGGTTCCGCCCATGAACTTATGCATAGGGGTTGGCCCACGTTTTCGTCTTGACTCTCCGGTAGAAACTTTGGTGCACTCTTTGAAGTACTTTGTGTTGGTTGAATAGATGAATCTGAGATTGTGTGATGCATATTGTATAATCATACCCATGGATACTTGAGGTGACATTGGAGTATCTAGGTGATATTAGGGTTTTGGTTGATTTGTGTCTTAAGATGTTGAGGGATAGTTATGTGATCCAATTATGTTATTATTGTTGAGAGAACTTGCACTAGTGAAAGTATGAACCCCATGCCTTGTTTCAACACATTGCAATACCGTTTGTGCTCACTTTTATCATTAGTTACCTTGTTGTTTTTATACTTTCAGATTACAAAAAACTTTATCTACCATCCATATACCACTTGTATCACCATCTCTTCGCCGAACTAGTGCACCTATACAATTTACCATTGTATTGGGTGTGTTGGGGACAAAAGAGACTCTTTTCTATTTGGTTGCAGGGTTGCTTGAGAGAGACCATCTTCATCCTACGCCTCCTACGGATTGATAAACCTTAAGTCATCCACTTGAGGGAAATTTGCTACTGTCCTACAAACCTCTGCACTTGGAGGCCCAACAACGTCTACAAGGAGAAGGTTGTGTAGTAGACATCAAATAACCGCAACTCCGAGAGACGAGGATGTATGCCGATGTTCACTTCCTTGGAGGGAAGCTACGCCACCGTTAGAGAGGTGGATGTTACCCCGAAGACACACCAACGCCCCGAAGGCTCACCCTATTCTCCCTTTGAGACAACACCACGAAGGCGTTTCTCAACCACTAGTGGTAGACCTTGGGGTGATCTCCAAACCCTCACAAACTTTCCAGGGGTAATCACAATGATCGATTCCTCTCCGAATGAATCCTACCGCCTAGGAGTCTCCAACCTCCAAGAGTAACAAGAAAACGGGAAAAGCTCAAGAACTTACTCAAATCGTGAATTCCTTTGGTGAGAAGAAGGGAAAGGAGTGGATCTATCACTTGATGGGAGAACTTCTCTCAAATGTTCCTAAATCCCTTGGGGATCTAGGATTTGGTGTCGGGGATCATGAGAGAGAGAGAGTGAAATGTGTTTTTGGAAAGCTCAAAGTGAACGGTCAACCTTATCCCATGGAGGGAGAAGACTATATATAGTAGTAGTGTAAATACTGACCGTTGAGCCACTTAACGTACTACAGTTGTCGGATGATAATCCCCAAGTGCAGGGAATCATCGTAGCAATTTCCAAAGGTGGAAGTGATAAGTATGGAGTGTCGAACCCACAAGGAGATAAAGATAAGATCAATATTCTCTCATGCCCTATTTGCCACTGATACGACTCTACGTACACCGAACTAGAAACGATAAATGAAACTACATTGTGGGTATGAAGTGGATAACTTTGTATGATATTGGAGAGCTAAAATATGAAACTAGGCGCTGTTATCAGAAAGTTAGAATATATTACTAAATATTATAAATAGCGAGTGTGGAATAATGGTGGATCGGTGTTCGGAATTGTCCTAGGCAATGTTAACAAGACCGGTAATCACTATTGGAGTTTCATATGAGGGAGAGGCATAAGCTAAAATACTTTCTCTACTTGGATCATATGCACTTATGATTGGAACTCTAGCAAGCATCTGCAACTACTAAAGATCATTAAGGTAAAACCCAACAATAGCATTAAAGCATCAAGTCCTCTTTATTCCCATACGCAACAACCCCCTTACTCGGGTTTGTGTTTCAGTCACTCACCCACCCACTATAAGCGAATCATGAACATATTGCAACACCCTACAGCGGGAATCCCTCACGCTTGCGCGATACGGAGGGCACCAATAGATAGCATCAAAGTAAAACATACAACTCATACCAATCTAGATCATCAATCAACCCAAAGACAAAAGATATCTACTCAAAACATCATAGGATGGCAACACATCATTGGATCATAATATGTGGCATAAAGCACCATGTTCAAGTAGGGATTACAGCGGGGTGCGGGAGAGTGGACCGCATAAAAGAGATGAGGATGGTGATGATGATGGTGATGTTGAAGAAGACGATCACCGCGGCGATGATTCCCCTCTCGATGGCACTCTGGTGCCACCAAGAGAGAGGAGGAGAGGTTCTCCCCCTTGTGCTTCCTCCTCCATGGCCTCCCCTGGATGGGGAGAGGTTCCCCCTCTAGTCCATGGCCTTCATGGTGATGATGGCCCCTCCGGGATCCTCCTCCATGCCCTCCGGTGATGATGGCCCCCTCCGGTAGGGTGCCAGAGAGGGCCTAGATTGGTTTTCGGTGGCTACGGAGGCTTCTGGCGGTGGAACTCCCGATCTAGGTTAATTTTCCGAGGTTTCTGTATTTATAGGAATTTTTGGCGTCGGTCTCACATCAAGGAGGTGCCATAGGTGTCCACGAGGCAGGCCCACGCGCTTGGGGGGGGGTGTCGTGGTTCTAAGCCTGACAGTAATGTAGGGGGGTGTGTATGAAGAGGCTAGATCTTAGCTATTGGGAAGTTGTAACACGCAAGGTTTACGAGTTCAGGCCCTTCTCGGAGGAAGTAACAGCCCTACGTCTCGGTGCCCGGAGGCGGTCGATTGGATTATGAGCGTGTAGATAACAGGGGTGCGAACCCCTCATACCGAGGAGGGGGGGTGGCTTATATAGAGTTCGCTGGGCCCCTCCTGCACTCAGTAATACAGGGTTTTAAGGTACGTTTAAGGTTGGGTGTTACTGGTAACGCCCCTAATAAAGTGCTACAATGACCATAAAGACTATTTAATGGCCGACCGTTTGCCTACGGAATGACTTTTAGGTCTTCTGGCAGTCGAGTGATAGCTGCTTGGTCGAGTGATAGCTGCTTGGTCGAGTGATGGCTTCTTGGTCGAGTGTCTTGAATCCGTCGAGTGGGATACCTTCAAGTCGATTGAAAGGTGACCTCTTCTAGGGACGTCCTTGGGTAGGACTCCTTGGACAGGTCCGTGTCCCTACCCCAGGTACGTAGCTTCATCATTAGCCCCCAAATGGGTCGAGGTTTGAGTGGAGAAGGAGTCGGAGAACTCTTCCGGCTGGCCTTTCGGGCCACGTGGGAGCTTCGTTGGGTCAATCGCCACAGATGACTTTGCCAACTTTTTTCAGTCGCCTTGACCCATTCTAGGTTTTTCGTCGAGTGAATTTTCTTACATACCGAGCATCGGTGCGAGTGGGATCTCCTGTTTTGGTAAGTTGTTTTTGTCGCCCGCGGACGTTGCGGGAATTTGGATTTGGGGAAGCGCGCGGGACGGAGGCGGCCGCAACAATCGGAAGCGATAAAGGGGAAGCTCCTCGATCTCCGCATCGCCTTTTTTGCCACGTACTGCGCGCGCGTCTGCTGCGGGATTTGACTGGATTGTCTGGGCCTACCAGTCAGCCACTCGGGAGCGGCCCCTTATAAGTTGCCGGCTCGGGGTTTTCCAAACCGTGCGCTCTGTTCTCCTTCCTCCTTCCTCTCTATCTTCGCCAGTCTTTCCGCTGCCTCAGCTCCCATCCGAGCGCCGCGAGCCCGCGTGAGACCTCGCTGGTGACGATGGTGAAGGGCAAGACGACGGCTCTGGAGTGTGTGAAGAAGGCGATAGCGGCGGGGAAAGGAAAGAAGTCTGCACGGGGCGGATCTTCCTCCAGGACCACCCTGCCCAAAGGTTGGATCCAAGGCGACTGGATGCGTCGGTGATCTGGCAGGAGGATCTCAACGACATGGTTGAGGGGGGAGCCATTCCCCAAGAAGCGGTGCGACTCCCTGGGGGAGAGATCGAGCCTCAGCCCCGCGACGGTGAGTGCGTGCTCCTAGCCACTCACATCGACCGAGGATTTTCTCTGCCCCCCCCCCCATCCACTCTTCCGGAGCTTCTTGAATTTCTTCGGAGCACAGCTCCATCACTTTACCCCCAACTCCAGAGTCTATCTTGCTGCGTTTATTTCCATGTGCGAGGCCTTCCTGGGTTGCCGTCCGCATTGGGGGCTTTTCAAGCACATTTTTACTTGTCGCTCTCAGTCGGTAAAAAAGGCCAAGTCGAGTGACGAGAGGACGAAGGTAATCTAGTTGTGCGGGGGTTTGGCGATCCAGACGAGGGGGAAGAGCTGTTTTCCGTCTATTACCTTCCCGGAGTCGGTCCGTGGTTGGCAGTCGACCTGGTTCTACTGTCAGGACCAGGCGACCCCCGGACAGTCAAATGGTCTTCCTCCTTTCTCCCTTGACCGAGCCCAAAAACCTGCTTCTCTAAAAGTGGCGCCAGAGGAAAGGGCGCAAGTCAAAGTGTTGGCCGGTCGAGTGGTTGAGCTCGTCCATGAGGGTGTAACTGGGATGGACCTGTTAGAGGTCTTTCTTTAGAGGCGCATCCAACCACTCCAGGCCCGAGACCATCCAATGTGGCTGTATTCGGGCCTCGACGACACCACTCGGATCCACCCGGAGGAGGTCACCGACGAGATGCTGGAGGGGTGGCTGTCGAGCATCACGGGGAACAAAGAAAATCCCCGAGGAGCAAGGAGGGTCATTCCACTTGACAATACGTATGAAGTGGACCAGGTATGTCTTTATGCTCCTGACTGAGATCTTGTTTTTCTGCGTTGGTCTTTTTCGAGTTGGTTGATTGACTTTCGTCTTGTCTGTCGTTTCCCAGGCGACCACCGAGATGTACTCGACGCCCAATGGAGCACATGGGTCGACTGAGGAAGGTGAGGTGAGCGGAGGCGAGAGCGGGGATGACCAAGGCGAGTGGGAGTCTGATGGCGAGGGAGAGGGGGACGATGACGTCTCCTCCAGCGAGGAGGAGGAGGAGGAAGCTGAACCCCCCCGCCCGGAGGGGCGATCCAAGCTCACGCATGATCCAGCGCGGGGACGTGGCAAGGCTACTGCACCTGTTGGGCAGACGTCGAAGCGCCCTCGGAGTTCTCCTCCTCCACCGACTGAGAAGGCTCCCAAGCACCCACGAGCGACGCCATCCAAGCCGCCCAAAGTTCTGCCCAAGATGAAGATAGCTTTTCCTACCATTTCCGGGTAAATGATAAAAACTTTGCTTTCCTTTGTCGACCGTGGATGGATCCTTGGTCGATTCATTGAGCCAACTGACTGACTTTTGAGATTTGCAGCGGTGCCACTTCTGAGGTTTCCGCCAGGAACGACGACCAAGAGATGGACGACGCTGTTACCTCCAACCTCGGTACGATTATTGACGTTTTGCTTTGAGTCGACTGGCTATTGCAGTTCTGGTCGATTGAATGTTTCTCTTGCAGCCCCTCCTCATGTTATTGATCTCCCGGATGATGATGACGACGAGCCGCTGAGGGTGAAGAGGACGAAGAAGATGTCAGCTATCAAGACCCCACAGTCCACTCCGGCGCCTGAGGCCGCGACTCGGAACGATGGCGAGGCCACTCGGGCTTCTGTGACTTTCGCCAACCCCCTGTCGAGTGTGCAGCCTTCGGCGTCGACTGCGGACCCGTCTTCGCTTTTTGCTGCGTACCCCGTCCCTGAGGACCAAGCGGCTGCTGCGAAGGAGGCTATACGCCAGGCGGGGGTTATGATGGAGCAAGTGAAGAAGGCTCGGGAGGCCAGCCAAGCGGCCTATGACGCGAGTTCGGCTCTTCAGAGCAACGTCCAGGTCAGGCGACTCGTCACTTGATCTGTTTGATCTTTTGTGTCTGTATTTGTACACCCACTGGGTGTGTTTGCTGATTCTTGGACGAGTGGGGGCACACTAAGTGCACCCACTGGGTGTAGTCCCCGAGACTACGGTGGACTGCTTGCAGTCGGCTGTAGTCTTTACATTGTGTTGCTGTATCTGTATTGCTTCACTCGGTTTGGTCGGGCCAAGTCGAGTGGGACTGTATCCTATCGAGTGCGGGCAGTCGATTTTTTTTTGGTCGAACCAGTGGGGGCACGCTGAGTGCACCCACTGGGTGTAGTCCCCGAGACTACTGTCGAATGTTTTTGATTCGGCTGTGGTCTTAGAAACGTCACTATTGTCTCTTAGTTACTCGAAAGCGACTTATCTTGAACGTCTGTCGACTGATTTTTCTTTTTACAGAAATCCTGCGAACTTGCAGCTCGCTATACTGAATTGGAGAAGTAGAAGATTCAACTGGACCTTGATCTAGAGCTGGCCAGAACAGAGCTGCAGAAGGTCAGGGACGGCGCCGCAGGTAAAGCGACTTTGTCGACTGATTTTGTTTTTAGGCTTGAGTACCCTTCTGTTGTTTCCGAATCAATCATCATTTCTTTTGCAGGAGAACTGAGTGAGGCTCTGGCGAAGAAGGATCGGGACTTGGCTGCTGCCCGCAAGGAGGCCGACAACAAAATCGCTCTGGCTGAACAGAAGCTGGCTTCGGCCGGCCAATTAGAAGAAGAAAACACCAAGCTGAAGACCGCTCTGAATGAAGCCAACAGGGAGTGCTCTTGTTGGAAGAAAGAGAACCTCGCCCTGAACGAGAAGATGGAAGGCATCGCTCGCAGGAGGGACGACCTGGAGAGCTACTTGAGGAGCCTCGCCAAGAAGTTGTACATCAAGCTCGAAGGTGCCCATTCAGTTCCGACCTTCTTTTTTTTGTGTCGACTTCGTCTTATGAAAATTGACTTATCCTTGGTTCGTGTATGCAGAGCTTTGCCAGAATTTTGAAGAGGAGACTGGGCGGATTGAAACAGGTCTGGATCCGATCAACTCTCCTGTGAAAGATGAAGCTGCCATGAATCTGCTCCGACTGGAATCCCGTATTGATGGTGTCGTGGATTACTTGGCTCGACTTGGCCAGAGTCTACGCTCTAGAATAATCTCGAGTCTCTGATGACTCGACTCAACGGAATCCCTGACCGAGTGCAGGAGTGGAAGAAGTCTTCAGCTCGGTGCGGCGCTGATGTGGCTCTGTCCCTGGTCCGCGTCCATTGCAAGGAGGCACGGGAGGAGAAGCTGGCCGCCATCCAAGTTGCCAACACGAGGAAGCACAAATTCCACGACTTCATTGAGACCTTCATCGCTGCTGCCACCCGTATTGCAGACGGGATTGATCTGGACGAGTTCGTCGCCCCTTCCAGTCCTCCTCCTCCCGAGGAATGAAAAAACTACTACACCTCACTTTGAATTTGCCTTGGAATGCCGAGTGTATTTTGTAATCCGTTAAACTCTGCCTTAAATTTGCCTCGGAATGCCGAGTGGAAGTGTAATAGTTAAACTCTGCCGAGCCGAGGGCTCGAATACTTTGATCCGAGGTCTGGGACCTTTTAGGCTTCATCTGAACTTGATTTTTGTTGAACGTCTTCGTGGATGATTCGTTGAGTGGAGCTTGGTTTCCGTTCGAGGAAAAGGTGACGACCAACCCACACCCTGTTGTAGAGTGGGACGGAGCGCTCATTGTATTTGTGGTGAAGCTCTCCAGGAGAAGGTGGCAGTCGACCCACGCCTTGTTACCGCAGAGTGAGACGAAGCGCACATTGTATTTGTGGCGAAGCTCTCCAGGAGAAGGTGGCAGTCGACTCGCGCCCCTCGTCCTTCTTGGGGAATGAGATATGTTTCATACTTAGGCGAGCACTGAGCTGCATCTAAGCCCCGAGTGGGAGGTTTGCTCTCCACTCGTTAGGATTTTTCAAACTTAGGCGAGTGTCTGACTGCAGCTAAGTCGCTTCGTGGGAAAACTTAGGCGAGTGCTGAACCGCGGCTAAGCCCTCGAGTGGGAGGTTTGCTCTCCACTCGGTAGGATTTTTCAAACTTAGGCGAGTGTCTGACCGCAGCTAAGTCTCTTCGAGGGAGAACTTAGGCGAGTGCTGAACCGCGGCTAAGCCCCCGAGTGGGAGGTTTGCTCTCCACTCGGTAGGATTTTTCAAACTTAGGCGAGTGTCTGACTGCAGCTAAGTCTCTTCGAGGGAGAACTTAGGCGAGTGCTGAACCGCAGCTAAGCCCCTGAGTGGGAGGTTTGCTCTCCACTCGGTAGGATTTTTCAAACTTAGGCGAGTGTCTAACTGCAGCTAAGTCTCTTTGAGGGAGAACTTAGGCGAGTGCTGAACCGCAGCTAATCCCCCGAGTGGGAGGTTTGCTCTCCACTCGGTAGGATTTTTCGAACTTAGGCGAGTGTCTGACTGCAGCTAAGTCTCTTCGAGGGAGAACTTAGGCGAGTGCTGAACCGCAGCTAAGCCCCCGAGTGGGAGGTTTGCTCTCCACTCGGTAGGATTTTTCGAACTTAGGTGAGTGTCTGACTGCAGCTAAGTCTCTTCATGGGAGAACTTAGGCGAGTGCTGAACTGCAGCTAAGCCCCCGAGTGGGAGGTTTGCTCTCCACTCGGTAGGATTTTTCAAACTTAGGCGAGTGTCTGACTGCAGCTAAATCTCTTCGTGGGAGAACTTAGGCGAGTGCTAAACTGCAGCTAAACCCCGAGTGGGAGGTTTGCTCTCCACTCGGTAGGATTTTTCAAACTTAGGCGAGTGTCTGACTGCAGCTAAATCTCTTCGTGGGAGAACTTAGGCGAGTGCTGAACTGCAGCTAAGCCCCCGAGTGGGAGGTTTGCTCTCCACTCGGTAGGATTTTTCAAACTTAGGCGAGACGGATTCACAGGTAAGTCACCCACTGGGGGATTTCGGATACAAACAAAAGTGACAGTAATCATTGGAACACTCTTATTAAACTTCGGGAGTTTTTCTTATTATATCTGGTCTAAAGGCAAACTCAAGTGTAAAAGGGGCGGAGTAGTTTCGCGTTCCAAGCTCGTGGCTCATCGATCTGGCGATCAACATTGTAGAGATGATATGCTCCGTTGCGGAGGACTTTGGTGACGATGAAGGGGCCTTCCCAGGTAGGAGCAAGCTTGTGAGGTTTCTGTTGATCCACTCGGAGGACCAAATCTCCCTCTTGGAAGGCTCGACTCTTTACGTTCCGGGCGTGGAATCGACGCAAGTCTTGCTGATAAATGGTCGACCTGATCATGGCCATCTCTCTTTCTTCTTCCAGGAGGTCGACTACATCTTGCTGAGCCTGTTTTGCTTCATCTTCAGTATAAAGCTTGACTCGGGGCGCGTTGTGAAGAAGATCACTCGGCAGAACTGCTTCAGCTCCGTAAACCAGAAAGAATGGAGTTCTTCCAGTCGATCGGTTAGGGGTGGTCCTTAACCCCCATAGAACTGACGGAAGCTCGTCGACCCAGGCACCTGCCGCATGCTTGAGATCACGCATCAGACGAGGCTTTAGTCCCTTGAGGATCAGACCATTTGCTCTTTCAGCTTGTCCATTCGACTGGGGATGGGCGACCGATGCATAGTCGACTCGAGTGCCTTGAGAGGTGCAAAAAGCTCTGAACTTGTCCGAATCGAAGTTTGACCCGTTGTCAGTGATGATGCTATGCGGAACTCCATATCTGAATGTTAGCCCTCTGACGAAACTGATGGCGGTGCGAGCATCGAGATCTTTGATGGGCTTAGCTTCAATCCATTTGGTAAACTTGTCGACTGCCACAAGCACGTGCGTGAAGCCGCTCCTGCCTGTCCTTAGTGTACTAACCATGTCCAGTCCCCAAACAGCAAAGGGCCAGACGAGTGGGATGGTCTTCAGGGCTGATGCAGGCTTGTGTGACATGTTGGAGTAGAACTAGCACCCTTCACACTTGTCGACTATCTCTTTTGCCATCTCATTTGCTCTTGGCCAGTAGAAACCTGCTCGGTATGCTTTAGCCACAATGGTCCGAGAGGACGCATGGTGACCACAGGTCCCCGAGTGGATCTCATTAAGGATTATCCGACCCTCCTCTGGAGTTATGCACTTCTGCCCGATTCCAGTCGTGCTTTCTCTATACAACTGTCCCTTTGTGACTGTGAAGGCCTTGGATCGGCGGACGATCTGTCGAGCTTCTTCTTCGTCCTCTGGGAGTTCTTTCCTTAGGATATACGCGATGTACGGTACTGTCTAGTCGGGAGTGATCGCTAAGACTTCCATGATTAGGTCGACCACCGCAGGAACTTCAACTTCAGTCGGATCTGTGGCGCTTTTCGGCTATGGGGTTCCTTCTGTGAAAGGATCTTCTTGGACTGACGGCGAGTGAATGTGTTCCAGAAACACGTTGCTGGGAATGGCTTCTCTCTTGGAGCCTATCTTTGCCAAATCATCAGCTACCTAATTTTTCAGTCGGGGGATGTGATGAAGCTCTAACCCCTCAAATTTCTTCTCTAGCTTTCGCACTGCATTGCAATAACCAGTCATTGTCGGACTTCTGACGTCCCATTCCTTCATCACTTGATTAACCACCAAATCCGAGTCGCCATAGATCATGAGGCGACGGACGCCGAGTGAAATGGCCATGCGCAACCCATACAAAAGTGCTTCATATTCTGCTTCATTATTGGAGGAATCGAAGTGAATCTGGAGAACATATCTGAGCTTATCTCCTCGGGGGGAGACTAGGACTACCATAGCACCGGAACCATTGAGCATCTTGGATCCGTCGAAGAACATGGTCCAGTGCTCTGAGTGAACTTGAGTCGGAAGTTGCTGTTCAGTCCACTCGGCGATGAAATCTGCGATTGCTTGGGACTTGATAGCCTTCTTTGCCTCAAACTTGATATCCAAGGGAAGGAGTTCAATCGCCCACTTGGCTACTCGACCAGTTGCATCTCTGTTGTGCAGAATCTCTGACAGTGGGGTGTCGCTGACGACTGTAATGGAGTGGTCAGAGAAGTAATGTGCAACCTTCTTAGTGGTCATGTAAATCCCATATACAAGCTTCTGGTAATGGGGGTATCTTTGTTTTGAAGGGGTCAAAACTTCGGACAAGTAATAGACTGGGCGCTGAACTCTGAAGGCCTTTCCTTCCTCTTCCCGCTCAACCGTAAGTACTGTGCTGACAACTTGTCCTGTGGCTGCAACGTAAAGCAGCAGAGGCTCTTTGCTGATTGGGGCAGCAAGCACCGGCTAGGTGGAGAGCAGAGCTTTGAGCTCTGCAAATGCTGCATCAGCTTCTGGAGTCCACTCGAACTTGTCAGACTTCTTCATCGGTCGGTAAAGAGGAAACGCCTTTTCACCGAGATGGGAAATGAATCGACTTAAAGCGGCCAAGCAACCTGTAAGTTTTTGGACATCGTGCACACGTATAGGACGCTTCATCCGGAGTATGGTGCCAATTTTCTCAGGATTGAAGTTGATCCCTCGTTCGGAAACGAGAAAGCCGAGTAACTTTCCACCTGGAACTCCGAATGTGCACTTTGATGGATTGAGCTTGAGATCGTACCTCCTGAGGTTGGCAAAGGTTTCAGCAAGGTCATTTCGCAGGTCAGAACCTTTGCGTGGCTTGACCACAATGTCATCCATGTATGCCTCCACATTCCGACTGACTTGAGTGAGTAAACACTTCTGAATCATTCTCATGAACGTGGCACCGACGTTCTTGAGGCCGAACGGCATGGTGACATAACAGAAGCATCCGAATGGAGTGATGAAAGCTGTTTTGATTTCGTCGGGCCCGTACAGACGGATCTGATGGTACCCAGAATAAGCATCCAGAAAAGACAACCTCTCGCATCCCGCAGTTGAGTCGACTATTTGGTCGATGCGAGGGAGAGGAATATGATCTTTCGGGCAGGCCCGATTAACATGTTTGATATCAATGCACATGCGAAGCGACTTGTCCTTCTTGGGGACCATGACGACATTGGCGAGCCATTCGGAGTGGTAAATCTCTCGGATGAACTCCGCTGCTAAGACCCGAGCCACCTCCTCGCCAATGGCCTGCTTCTTCTGGACGGCGGACCGTCGAAGATGTTCCTTCACAGGCTTGAATTTTGGGTCGACTCGTAGACGGTGCTCAGCCAGCCCCCTGGGAACTCCAGGCATGTCAGAGGGTTTCCATGCGAAGATGTCCCAGTTCTCACGGAGGAGCTGGATGAGCGCTTCTTCCTATTGGGCTCGAGCATCGCCGAAATTTGAGAAGGAGTTGCGTCGGGGTCGGTCGGGTGAATGTGGAGCGTCTTTGTTTCTCCAGACGACTGAAAAGCTAATTCTGAAGCAGGCTTCTTGGCTCGCAGCAATTCACTCGGACCGGCAGTCTTTTGGTATTCTTGCAGCTCGACCACTGCCATCTGCGCATCTGCAATCTTTGAGCCCTTCTGAAAGCATTCTTCCGCCTTCTTCCGATTTCCTGTAACAGTGATCACACCTTTGGGACCAGGCATCTTTAGTTTGAGATACACGTAACATGGTCGGGCCATGAAGCGTGCGTAAGCTGGCCTGCCCAAAATGGCGTGATAAGCACTTTGGAAGTCGACAACCTCAAATGTCAACTTTTCCTTGTGGTAATTCTTTGAATCACCGAAAACCACATCAAGAGCAATCTGGCCGAGTGATTGGGCTTTCTTCCCAGGAATGACCCCGTGGAAGCTCATGCTACTGGTACTGAGCCTGGACATCGGAATGCTCATCCCTTTCAACGTTTCGGCATACAGTATGTTCAGGCCGCTGCCACCATCCATCAGAACTTTGGTCAGTCGAGTGCCTTCGACAATCGGGTCGACCACCAAAGCTTGCCTCCCAGGGGTGGCAATGTGCGTCGAGTGATCAGACTGGTCGAATGTGATGGCAGTCTGAGACCACTTCAAGTAACTGGGTGTCGCCGGGGCAACCATGTTCACCTCGCGGTTAATGACTTTCAGTCGACTTTTGCTTTCTACATCGGCAAAAATCATCAGGGTGGAATTGACTTGGGGGTATCCATCGTCACTGTCTTCCTTGTCCTCAACCCTGTCCGGCTCTTTTTCCTTATCTTTGGGCTGCTTGCCCTGGAACTGCTGGATTAAGAGCCGGCACTGTCGAGTGGTATGTTTTGGGAAAATAAAATTTCCCTCTTCGTCTTTCTTGGTGTGGATGTGATATGGCAGGTCCAGTACATCATTCCCATCTTGATCCTTGACTTTCTTGGGCTTCCAGGTGCCTTTGGGTTTCCCCTTGTAATTTCCCTGGGCAACGGCCAGGGCCTCCCCAGGAGCGGCTGGCTCAGCCTTCCGCTTCTGTTTCCGACTGGAATTTCCTCCGGTTTCTTGGGCGACTGCCTTGAGCTTGCCGCTTCAGAGTCGGTCTTCGTCCTCACCATTGGCGTACTTGGTGGTGATCTCCATCATCCGATTCAGAGACATTTCTCCAGTTCGACCAAACTTCAGATTCAACTCTCTGTATTTAACGCCTTCCTTAAAAGTGCAAACTGCTTGATGGTCTTGCACGTTCTCAACCGTGTGGTGCAGTGTGATCCACCTCTGGATGTAATCCCTCAGTGTTTCATTCGGCTTCTGCACACAAGACCGCAACTCTGTGAGGCCCACAGGTCGCTTGCACGTCCCCTCAAAGGTGGTGACAAACACTCAGGAGAGGTCCTCCCAAGTATAGATGCTGCTGGGTGCCAACTGATTTAGCCACGCTTTGGCTGAGCCCTCTAACATGAGAGGCAAATGCTTCATGGCGACCTCATCATTACCGCCACCAATCTGTATAGCCACTCGGTAGTCCTCGATCCAAGTATCAGGCTTAGACTCACCGGTGAACTTGCTGACTCCAGTCGCCAGCCTAAAATTGGGTGGAACCACTGCGGCCCTGATGGCTCGACTGAAACACTCCGGCCCTGAAGCATGCGCCCTGCTGCTGGCGGGCGCATCTCTGTTGTGGCCTTCTCTATGAACCCTGTTCCTGTCAACCAAACCTTGAACGAGGATAGATCTCGCATTAAAGCCTGGGTCTCTAGGGTCGACTAGAATCCTCTGCCCAGCGCCATGAGGGCGTCTGTCGTCTTGCCATCGAGGCGCATATGACCCGCTCCTCAGGGGAGGGGTTGGCACTCAACGTCGATCATCGCGATCGAATCGGTGATCATATTGCTCGTTCCTCCTGTACTGATCATGCCGGTCACCGCGTCCCTCACGCCTCGGGGGCGATCTTGGGCTGTGAGCTGACTCGACTGTATCGGTTGCGACGGATCGACTATGAATCCTATTCCGCGACTGAGAGACGGCAGAATTCTGATTCCCCGCCGCCCGGAGCAACGCTCTGATCTGCAACAAGCCTCTGCCAGCTTTAGACTGGGAGGGCTGAATTGATTCCGCTATACGAGCCGCAGCGGCCAAATTCTAAACTGGGGTTCGGTATACCTGTGGCGGCGGGTAGAGCTGACGTTGACTGGACTCGGGAGCTTGCTGACGTCAACTAGACTCGGGAGCTCGCCGACGCACTTGCTCGTCGAGTATTCGCTGGAGATTCTCCAGTCGAGGGCGCTCGGCCAGGTTAGCCAAGCGCGTGTCCTCCAAGGCCCGGGCCTCAGGGGTTTCCCCAACAATAGGAGTGTGGAGCGCGTCCATGTTCCTGCGGCGAAGCTCTTCTCGCTACAATGACGTGAGGGGTTCGGGACGGTACTCATCGTGGGGATGCGAGGGGTCGCCCCCGCCCGTGCCTCCGTCAGCATGAGGGAATCCGGGAGGACCGTTTGTCCCCTCGACCGCCACGACCTCTGCCGCTGGGTCTCTGCTGTCGCACTCGGATGCTGTCTCCATGGAGCCAGTCGACAGGTCGAACAGGCCATAGAGGGATTCGTCGGGCTCGATTGCCGCGACTTGCGGGGCTGCCGACTGGCGGGCCACGGCATGCCTCACCCACCGCTGAAGTCTCGACCGACCTGAGCGCTTGCGCTGGTGGGAGGTGACACGGGGAGACGAAACGGGAGTCGATTGGTACTGGGTCGACGGCTGCCGCAAGAGGACGCCACGAACGCACGCGCGGAAGTGCGTCGCACCGCGGACGGGGAGTGCGTCGACGTCGAGCGGCGCCTCCTGAAGCCAGGCGGAGTCGTCGGCGATGAAGGTGAGCGCGCCGAGACGGATCTCGCGGCCCTCTACCAAGACTCCGCAGGAAACCATGACCAAATGGATCGGAAAAAATGCAACTTCACCAATTTAGGCGCTAAGACTCCTGCCCCAAGGTGGGCGCCAACTGTCGTGGTTCTAAGCCTGACAGTAATGTAGGGGGGGTGTATGAAGAGGCTAGATCTTAGCTATTGGGAAGTTGTAACACGCAAGGTTTACGAGTTCAGGCCCTTCTCGGAGGAAGTAACAGCCCTACGTCTCGGTGCCCGGAGGCGGTCGATTGGATTATGAGCGTGTAGATAACAGGGGTGCGAACCCCTCATACTGAGGAGGGGGTGGCTTATATAGAGTTCGCTGGCCCCCTCCTGCCCTCAGTAATACAGGGTTTTAAGGTACGTTTAAGGTTGGGTGTTACTGGTAACGCCCCTAATAAAGTGCTACAATGACCATAAAGACTATTTAATGGCCGACCGTTTGCCTGCGGAATGACTTTTAGGTCTTCTGGCAGTCGAGTGATAGCTGCTTGGTCGAGTGATAGTGGTGACCTCTTCTAGGGACGTCCTTGGGTAGGACTCCTTGGACAGGTCCGTGTCCCTACCCCAGGTACGTAGCTTCATCAGGGGGCGCCCCCCACCCTCGTGGATGCCCCGGGACTCTTCTGGCCCAACTCTTTTACTCCGGGGTCTTCTTTTGGTCCATAAAAATCGTCAAAATTTGGCACGTCAATTGGACTCCGTTTGATATTCCTTTTCTGTAAAACTCAAAAACAAGGAAAAAACAGAAACTGGCACTGGGCACTAGGTTAATAGGTTAGTCCCAAAATCATATAAAATAGCATATAAATGCATATAAAACATCCAAGGTTGGTAATATAATAGCATGAATACTTCATAAATTATAGATATGTTGGAGACGTATCAGCATCCCCAAGCTTAATTCTTGCTCGTCCTCGAGTAGGTAAATGATAAAAGAAATAATTTATGAAGTGTGAATGCTAGCAAATGCATAAGTTTCATCAATGATAGTTCCAATCACTTTTTCTAGCATCATTATATATCATAATAGTAGCTCATCTTCATAAAACTTTTCATGATCAAGTAATAAGCTATTCACATGTTAAAGTATAGATCATAAACTTCCTTGAAACTAACAAACTATATTCTCAGTCATCAAACAATTGCAATTCATCTTATTTTCAGGAAGGGTCTATGTCAGAGCTTCTAGTTAGCAAACTCCACATACTCAACTATCATTTAATCTTTCACAATTGCTAACACTCACGTGATATTTATGGGTTCAAAGTTTTAATCGGACACAGAGAAAGATAGGGGCTTATTGATTAGCCTCCCAACCTTTTACCTCAAGGGTAATGTCAACAACAATAGTTCATGATAACTTACATCCAATTGGATATATATATATATATATATATATCAGGATCTTTCCAACACAATGTGCTTGCCAAAGGATAAAATGTAAAAAGAAAAGGTGAAGATCACCATGACTCTTGCATAAGGTAGAAGATAAAAGTAAAAGGTAGGCCCTTCGCAGAGGGAAGCAGAGGTTGTCATGCGCTTTTATGGTTGGATGCACAAAATCTTAATGAAAAAGAACGTCACTTTATATTGCCACTTGTGATATGGACCTTTATTATGTAGTTTGTCGCTTTTATTTCTTCCACATCACAAGATCGTATAAAGCTTATTTTCTCCACATTAATAGATCATACATATTTAGAGGGTAATTTTTATTGCATGCACCGATGACAACTTACTTGAAGGAACTTAATCAATCCATAGGTAGGTATGGTGGACTCTCATGGCAAAACTGGTTTAAGGAATGTTTGGAAGCACAAGTAGTATCTCTACTTGGTGCAAAGAATTTGGCTAGCATGAGGTGGGAAAGCAAGCTCAACATGTTAGATGTCCAAGACAATATACTTTATTTCGGATATAACAAAACATAACCCATTACGTTGTCTTCCTTGTCCAACATCAACCTTTTAGCATGTAATATTTTAATGAGTGCTCACAATTACAAAAGATGTCCAAGATAGTATATTTATATGTGAAATCTCTCTTCCTTCAATATTCTTTCATGAATTGTTCAAGTGACCAATTCTATGTTTGCTAACTTTCAATAAGTTTACTACCTATACTTATTCTATGTGAAGTCATTACTCCCCATGGTATAAGCATATGAAACATATATAAATTCAGATTTATGATATTCAATTATTCAACCATTTACTCATAGATATACGTGAAGCACGTGAGCAAATGACAAACTAATCCTAAAGATAATAGTGAAGGACACTGAGTAGTCAAATAATTAACTAGCCATGGGAGGATTCTTTTTCATTTAATAATTCAGATCCAATGATTTTATTCAAACAGCAAGTAAAATTGAAAATACTCTCCAAGCAAAACACATATCATGTGACGAATAAAAATATAGCTCCGAGTAAGGTATACCGATAGTTTTGAAGACGAAAGAGGGGATGCCTTCCGGGGCATCCCCAAGCTTAGGCACTTGAGTCTTCCTTGAATATTACCTTGGGGTGCCTTGGGCATCCCCAAGCTTAGGGTATTTACACTCCTTATTCTCCTCATATCAATATCTCACCCAAAGCTTGAAAACTTCAATCACACAAAACTTAACGGAACTTCGTGAGATAGGTTAGTATGATAAAGAGTAAACCATTCACCTTGGTACTATCAAAGACAAGGATCATAATTGTTCTCACACAATTCCTACTGTAACATATCATTTCTATTATTTATATTGAGAAATATAAGCCATAGAAACTAGAAAACTAGCAAACTATGCAATGAAAACAGAATCTGTCATAAACAGAACAGTTTGTAATGATCTAAACACTAACCATACTTCTACTACTCAAAAAATTATGAAATAAATTGGTGGACGTGAGTAATTTGTCTATTAATCTTCTGCAAAAAGAATCAGCACCAAAGCACTCTTCTGTAAAAAAATGGCAGCTAATCTCGTGGGCGCAAAGTTTCTGTTTTTTACAGGAAGATCACATTAACTTTCACCCAAGTCTTCCCAAAGGTCTTACTTGGCACTTTATTGAAAAAAGATGTAAAACATGATTAATAAAGTATCTTAATCATATAAACACACAAAAACAGTAAGGGTAAATATTGGGTTGTCTCTCAACAAGCGCTTTTCTTTAATGCCTTTTAGCTAGGCATGATGATTTCAATGATGCTCACATAAAAGATAAGACTTGAACATAAAGAAAGCATCATGAAGAATATTACTAGCACATTTAAACCAAACCCACTTCCTTTGCCTAGGTATTTTGTGAGCACACAATTTATGGGAACAAGAATCAACTAGCATAGGAAGGCAAAACAAGTATAACTTCAAAACTTTAAGCACATAGAGAGGAAACTTGATATTATTGCAACTCCTACAAGCATATATTCCTCCCTCATAATAATTTTCAGTAGCATCATGAATGAATTCAACAACATAACCATCACATAAAGCATTATTTTCATGATCTACAAGCATAGAAATTTTTCTACTCTCCACATAAGCAAAATTCTTCTCATTCGGAATAGCGGGATCACTAGTTCCTAGACTTGACACTCTTCCAAACCCGCTTTAGATGATAGTCTTATTCATACTCCAAAAGGTATCAGTTAAGTTCATGGAGCATTCTACAATTAATATAAACTAACCAATGTCCAAGCTCAAAATGTATAAGTGAAGCACACGAAGCATTCTATAAAACCATACTCAAAAGATTTAGGTGAAGCACAAAGAGCAATTCTATAAGATCATACTTAAAAGATATAAGTGAAGCACATGAAGCATTCTATAAATCAATGAAGGGCTATCTCATACTGGCATGGTTCATAAAGGAGGAACAAAAAAACAAAGGACACAAATCATGTGAACGAAACAAAAACTGAGGTATACCGATAATTGTTGAAGAAGAAAGATGGGATGCCAACCGGGGCATCCCCAAGCTTAGATGCTTGAGTATCCTTCGAATATTTACTTGGTGTTCCTTGGGCATCCCCAAGCTTGAGCTCTTGCCTCTCTTTATTCTTCTAACATCGGTAACTCCTCGTTCTTCGAACACTTCATCCACAAAAAACTTTAACAAAAACTTTGTGAGATCCGTTAGTATAATAAAGCAAATCACTGCCTTTAGGTACTGTTTCAAACTCATTCCAATTTCATATTAGAACTATATCTAGTGTATTCCAACTTCACCATGGTTCATACCCCCCGATACTACCCATAGATTCATCAAAATAAGCAAACAACACACGAAAAACAGAATCTGTCTAAAACAGGACAATCTGTAGTAATCTGAAGGTTTAGTAAACTTCTGTAACTCCAAAAATTATGAAATAAATTTAAAAATTTGAAACATTTATACAGAAGTAATGTGCAAAAAATTTCATACCCATTTGACTTTCCAGTCAAAAAATGTAAAATCACGCGCTACAGCCAAAGTTTCTGTTTTTGTTCTGCACATAGTAAACAAGCAATCTAATCATCCTAAAACCAAAGCTTGGCACATTATTTTTATAATACAATGGATATATATAAGGGGATAATTATTTAGAGATAAACTTCCATGAAAAATTCTACATTGTTTCCATGAGCATGAACACAAGTGCTCAAGGTCGACCCTCACTTCTTCAATGCATAACTTTCTAATCACTTCTCCTTTTGAAAAACTCTTTAGGCATGAGAGGCAAGTAATAATATTTTTTTTGGTATTTTCATTCCTTTAATTTTTTGTATGCTTCACCCACAACTAAACATAAACAAAAAGGAAAAACAAAATCTAATTAGTGAAGAAAGCAAACAAGCATACACGAGAATATCAACCCCATGCTATTGCTCCCCAGCAACGGCGCCAGAAAAGACCTTGATAATCCCCAAGTGTAGGGAATCATCGTAGCAATTTCCAAAGGTGGAAGTGATAATTATGGAGTGTCGAACCCACAAGGAGCTAAAGGTAAGATCAATATTCTCTCAAGCCCTATCTGCCACTGATACGACTCTACGTACACTGAACGTTTGCTTCCAACTAGAAACGATAAATAAAACTACATTCTGGGTATGAAGTGGATAACTTTATATGATATCAGAGAGCTAAAATATGAAAGTAAGTGCTGTTATCATAAAGTTATAATATATTACTAAATATTATAAATAGCGAGTATGGAATAACGGTGGATCAGTGTGCGGAATTGTCCTATCAATGTTAATAAGACCGGTAATCACTATTGCAGTTTCATATGAGGGAGAGGCATAAGCTAACATACATTCTCTACTTGGATCATATGCACTTATGATTGGAACTCTAGCAAGCATCCGCAACTACTAAAGATCATTAAGGTAAAGCCCAACCATATCATTAAAGCATCAAGTCCTCTTTATTCCCATACGCAACAACCACCTTACTCGGGTTTGTGTTTCAGTCACCCACCAACCCACTATAAGAGAATCATGAACGATTGCAACACCCTACAGCGGGAATCCCTCACGCTTGCGCGACACTTAGGGCACCATAGGACAACATCAAAGTAAAACATACAACTCATACCAATCTAGATCATCGATCAACCCAAAGACAAAAGATATCTACTCAAAACATCATAGGATGGCAACACATCATTGGATCATAATATGTGGCATAAAGCACCATGTTCAAGTAGGGATTACAGCGGGGTGCGGGAGAGTGGACCGCGTAAAATAGATGAGGATGGTGATGATGATGGTGATGTTGATGAAGACGATCACCGCGGCGATGATTCCACTCTTGATGGCACTCCGGTGCCACCAAGAGAGAGGAGGAGAGGTTCTCCCCCTTGTACTTCCTCCTCCATGGCCTCCCCCTGGATGGGGAGAGGTTCCCCCTCTGGTCCTTGGCCTTCATGGTGATGATGGCCCCTCCGGGATCCTCCTCCATGCCCTCCGATGATGATGGCCCCATCCTTCAGGATGCCAGAGAGGGCCTAGATTGATTTTCGGTGGCTTCAGAGGCTTTTGGTGGCGGAACTCCCGATCTAGGTTAATTTTCTGAGGTTTTTGTATTTATAGGAATTTTTTGTGCCGGTCTCACGTCAAGGAGGTGCTCGATAAGTCCACAAGGCAGGCCCACGCGCCTGGGGGGGGGGGGCACGCCCCCCACCCTCGTGGACGCCCTGGTACTCTTCTGGCCCAACTCTTTTACTCTGGGTTCTTCTTTTGGTCCCAAAAAATCGTCAAAAATTGGCACATCAATTGGACTCCATTTGATATTCCTTTTCTCTAAAACTCAAAAACAAGGAAAAAACAGAAACTGGCACTGGGCACTAGGTTAATAGGTTAGTCCCAAAAATCATATAAAATAGCATATAAATGCATATAAAACATCCAAGGTTGATAATATAATAGCATGAATACTTCATAAATTATAGATATGTTGGAGACGTATCATTGGACATCCGGTGACACAGATTGGACCGAATGTCCAAACAGGCCGCCAGTCGTCCGGTCGCTGGGAATCCACCAGCCAACGAAGCAGCACGAGACACATAGCCACCGGACGTCCAGACAGTGCCGGTCGACCAGTGACTGGTCATCCAGTGAGGACCGGAAATCCGCTAAATGTCTTCTGTTGAGGATGTACCAGATTTCTGGAAAAAAATGGATGCCCAGTGTTTGGTCATCCGGAGAGGACCGGATTTCCGCTATTTTCTTTCTGTGAAGATGCACCAGATATCCGAAGAGTGCCAAATGCCTCGTAGGCTATGAGGGGTCAGACGTCCGTAGAATTCCAGACGCCCGGTGACAATGAGAGCACACTAGCCGAGGTTCACAATAGATTTTGTGCATGAAGTAGTGGAAGTACTAGAGATGAAATAGAGATTTTGTGAGAGGATACGTTGTGGGTTTTGAGCAAGTCTTTCACGAAATCTGACGATCCCCTCTTAGTAGTGTGGGATCCCTATACTCATGAACAAACCAAAAAAGGGCCAAAGCTATTGTCTTGTATCTTCGCTCTTGAGTGATATATATTTGTCCGCAGTCATGATCCACACTTGGACCTTGAGACTTAATCCAGAACTTGATAAACATGATTAGTCCCCTATGTGCATGTTGTCATCAACATCAAAATAAGATTAAGAGCATGATTGCACTTTCAATCTCCCCCTTTTTGGTAGTTGATGACAGCATACATGCACTTCTCAATATTTAAACAAAAAACTTTTGGATATCGAAAGGATTTGTTGCGGATCTCCCCCTAAACATGTGCATAAATAAAATAAGCATGAGGAGAGCTCCCCTCAGTTTGATACCAAACCAACGAAATCTCATAAAGTAAACATGATACCATAATATCATAAAAGGCTCAATATATAGGTGCATTACTCAGCCCATAAAGGTTCATCACTCATAGCACAGTACATAAAATGACAATAAACATAACATGGTTCGATACAAGCTAATATCACAACATTACATGGTTCGATTCAAGCTAATATCACAACATTACATAAAAAGATAAGTGCTTACTCCCCCTTGGCATCAAGTACCGAAAAGGGGCGAAGAGAAACATAAAGAACATCATAAAGCATCATCATCATGAACACCATTGCCACCAGCCTCTTCAAAGAAATCAGACCACTCCGGACCCGAGGGAAAGCCAAAGTCAGAAGGTGATTCCTCAGGAAGACGGTCATCATCACTCATATCGGAAACTCCGGAGTCTCTCAAAAGAGCCTTTAGAGCATTCTTGGAAGTGATCAGGCCGGTGACAAAATCATGATTTTGGGAGCAGTGAAAGGTAAAAGCCTTCATCATGCCAGAGTGAGCCTTCCCAAGAAAGTGAGCAATGCGCCCAAATGGTGCAGATCTAGAAGGAGCATTAGGAGCAGTAGGAGGAACACGAGCAGCAGCTCGGCGAGCACTAGCAGAAGAGGAAGAGTCCTTGGGGACCCAATCATCTGCCATGTGAGCTAGAATGACCCATCGCTCATGCAAGTAAGTGCGGACAATGGGAAACAGGGCCACACTCTCGATGAATGCCTGAAGAAAGGGAGCATGAGGAAAGGCCCACTTGTGCTGAAGACAAGCTAGACGGATCTCATGCCACAGAAAATGAGAGACATTGATCTTCCCTTTGGGAGACGCATAGAGGCGATGCATGAGATCGATGTAGTAGCTATTGCAAGACCCCTTGTCACCCATCTTGGGATAAATGGTGCGAATGACACACTGAAAGATAATGAAGAAAGGAGAGCGCCAAATGGAGACTTGGTTCAGCCCCTTCTTTTTCTCCTCATTAGTCATGTCAATTATGGGTTTGAGAAGATCCGCACATGCCTCAATGCCATTGGGCCTATGGTTGGGGTCATCCTTATGAATTTTGAAACCGGTGTCAGGAAAATCAAGGGCTACGACAAATTGAGAATAAGAAGCCGTAAGCACGGTGTCGGATGTCATCCAAGTGACAATGTTATTTGGACAAAAGATACATGTGGCATAGAACTGATGAATGGCAGCTTGGTTAAAATCATGCTGAATTGTGAATAGAGCAGCAAGACCAGACACCTCGATGAGCTCAATAGCCCCCGTATATTTCACCGGATAAGCACGAATATGCTCTCAGTCAATGCACACATGCAGAGACAGACCCTTAGGAATGATCACAGTGGTAAAAATGTCTGCCTGGATGTTAGTGCGAAAGCGATCGTCCTAAGAGTCGCTAGCAACCAAAAATTGGTCAACATCATGACAAAACTTAAGGTAGGAAGCAATGGGAACCTCGTTGAACCTTTTAACTTTGCGGCAGAGAGGCAAAGGAGGTTCAAGAGAGATGCGACGGGCATCACCTTGAGGTTGCACCAGAGGAGGAGGAGGAGGATTGAAAGTGGGCCTCCGAGTTCCTGGCTTGGGTGCAGTGGTGCAAATAGCAACAAACTCGGCCCGCTCCATATGTTCTAGCTCATCCTCATAGTCGGATTCCTGCGTTGAAGAGTCGCTAGCAGGGCTACGAGGCTGGGCAGCACGCTTCTAAGGATGAGCCCGTTCTTGTGGATCATCGAAACCACCATGACGAGACAGACGAGAGGACCCACATGGGGCCTCCTTGCATGCAGAGTGCTTGGTCCTTGGCATCCCGACCCTAGAGGATGAGGGAGACCCAAATCAACAACCCACCTCCATAGATCGAAGGAGAATCGATTGATGAGAGGAGGAGAAAAAAGGGTGCTACCTTAGAGGAAAGAACGAGACAGAGGGAGACGCACAGGGCGGCGCCGGAGGCACGACGGCGACCGGGGTGACCCAAGCGGCGCAGAGACGACGAGGGGCACGGCCGGCGCGCGGCTGCAGCAAGGAGAGGCGAGAGAGGGTGTGCGGTGGCGACGGATGAGAAAAAGGGGATCAAGCAATTTAGGTTAAAGAAAATACTCCAAACGCATCTAGCCCTATATATACGGGCCAGAAAATGATCGGACGAGCGGTGCATTACAGACGCTCGGTGCCTGAGACGAATCGCCAAATGAGCCAAGTACCAAACCGGAAAACCCCGGACATCCGATGCGAGGAGACACAGCTGAAATTAACGGAAGACCGGTCATACCGGACGTCCGGCATGAAGATAACAGAGTGAATTTTACGGACGTCCAGAAAGTACCGGACAACCGGAAGCTCTTAGGAATTTGGTTTTTGAGAAGGACAAGGAATATTTTGGTGCCAGTGACTATCATAGTGAGATATGATTTCAGTATGAAGTAAGTGGAAACGACACAATATTAAGCAGTGAAGATCCTATGCCTGATGTCGGGTTTCAGGTTCCAGCAGACCCTTGAGGTTCGAACACTGGGGTGCGCGCGGAGATCTCTCCCCTACCGATCTACATCCGATCCTCTCGTGCGAACTAAGATGAAAATGATGAACAAAACAAGAGACACGATGTTTATACTGGTTCGGGCCACCATTGTGGTGTAATACCCTACTCTAGTGTGTGGTGTGGTGGATTGCCTCTGGGGCTGATGATGGATAGTACAAGGGAAGAACAGCCTCGCGAGAGGTGTTCTTGAGCTGGTGCGATGAACTGCTAGGGTGAGTTCAGTCGCCTCTCTCTCTCTCTGTGTTGGGGTTCTATCAGATCTCTCCGAGGGGTCTCTCTCTACTCTGTGGTGGCTAGCTCTATTTATAGAGGCCCTGGTCCTCTCCCCAAATAATGAGCGGGAAGGGCGCCAACAATTGGCCATTTCGAAGGAGAACATCTAGTACAAGTTATCCTGACCAAAGGTGGTCTTCGGCTGCCAAAAGCACTCGCAATGACGCTGTCTTGGGCTCCACGATGACGTCCGTCCTGCCGTCCGGCTGGTCTTGGTGTCATTGCACCGGAATGGTAACCTTTGCCTGATGCCTTGGCCTGTGCTTGCCCCCTTTGCACCAAAGGAGAAACAAGGACACTGCGTAGGCTGGCGCCTGCCTGGCGCCCGCCTGGTCCCGATCGTCATGGCTTGCGTCACAGGTTCCTCGCGAGGTACCCCTGCCTTGATCTCTCCGCCTCCTCGCAAGCCTGCCTGATGAGGCTGCCTCTGAGGAAGCTTCCTATCATCCGCCCCGCGAGGCTTGGCCCCTCATGAGGGTCTTTCAGCTTGAGCTGATGAAGATGGGCCGTGCTGGGCCCCCGCTTGAGCCACGCCGCAGGCCGCAGGCAGGCAAGTCTGGGGACCCCCGTTCCCAGAATGCCGACAGTAGCCCCCGGGCCCAAGGCGCGCGCGGGCTTGGCTTAGCAGAGAAGCGAAGGGGCAAGCATGAAGTGCTGCGGCCCCTAACAGCCTGCGGCCTTGGGCGCCGCGTGGCGGTTGATTGGGCGTGGACGTCAGCACTTCCCATGACGCATCGGCAACTGCACGACTTGATAAGTCCCTGCATGCAAAGATATGGGCCATGATTACCTAAGGTCATGGTGCTCGGCGGTTGGCCTTCCCCGGCTATAAGTACGGGGCCGCGTGAGCTTCGCCGGTTCACCCCTTTCCATCACTCCTCTTCTTCTTCCTCATCCTCGCTTCCTCTTGCACCAATGGCACTGATCCGCCGGTTTTCAGCTGAGGAGAAGGGAAAGGCCCCCAGAGAGGGTCCTGACCCCCTCCCGCCGAAGAAGCGGCCAATCCTTTGTCACCGGGACGAGGGCGCCTGGCAGGTGGTGTCGAGGCCATGGTACGAGCAGCCGCCGCCTGGGTTTCCGCTGCCCTTGCACGCCCGCGTCGTAGGCCCCACAGGGGAGGGCGCCGAGCAACACCGACAGCGTCGCCGCCGACGCCGGCGAGTCACAGTGGTGCGCGTCGTCTCCCTGGAGTCCACGCGGAGCGCTACTCTCGCGAGCTTGTGCTTCACGCCGCCATGCCTCCAACTTCGTGGATCCGCCTTCCTCCCTCCTTCACCTTTGAGATGCCGCCGAGCGGGGCCCTGGAGCTCTGGCTGCAGCACGCCTACTGTGGCACCCCTGCAACCGAAGCGGAGGTCGCGGTCGTCGCTCCGGGCAAGGTCTTCATGACCCGGGGCTTGGGTGAGATTGCCCGGGTCTGTCGCGCGGACGGCGCCTTGGTGATCCATCTTGAATACGACGGCGCCTCCTTGATGTTCTTCAAGGTCTTTGAGGCAGAAGGACGCCGGCTAGAATGCTGCCCTAAGGGAAGCGGCAGTGGTGACAAACTAGCGAGGACCAGCCCCGCCCATTAGTCCTCCTGCAGCTCCTCAGGCAGCAGCGGAGGGACTGCGGGCTTCAGTGGCTCCCCCGAACTCCTCGCGACTCCAGAGACGAGCGACGACAGCTACGAGCCTCTAAGCTCGCGTCGCGCTCGGAGAGAGGTAGCTGCATCGGGCCGCCGACGCCACTGATCTGGATGGGATTGGCGCCGGCACTGGGTAGCCCACTATTGATGATGGCGTCGCCTGGGGAGGTGCTAGCAAGTAGCGTTCCTTAGGGTTAGAACCTTTTGTTCCCTGTAAGGAATTAAAGCAACACCCCGCGGGGGTATGTAAGGCGTCTGTCGTGCTTTTGTAATTACTATATCCTTAATATGAATTGGCGTGAGGTGTCCGTTCTGTTCCGGCTAAGCTCCCCCTTTCTATCCTCACGAGGACTTGGCGCTCTACGCTGACAGGTCCCAGTCCCCAGGAAAGCTTCAGCCGTCGCTGGTATGCTAGGTGGCGATTTCGTGGTCAAGGCCAGGAGGTGAGCGGCCCGAGGTCCGGTAAGAGCCCCCGAGTCGCGATGCTCGGGAGGTCCCCTTTAGCGCTCAAGCAATCCTTGCTGGGCGAGAAAGGAAGGTAGCGTCGCCGTGACAGAGTTGCACTGGGCAGGGATTTAGCACTGCGTTGGTCTAGCTTTTGCGACAGCATGACTTATCTTGTGTTTATGACGTAGTTCCTCGAAGAGGCGCTTAGCCCGAGAGGCGATGTTCGAGGCACTGCTGGGTTAGGCCCTCGCGAGCTTCCTCCCACTCCCCCGCACTTTCCTTAACGCTCTATGTCCTCAGGTCTCGGCCCTCGAGTGAGCTTAGCCGCCGCTGGTATGACAGGTCGCGATGCCATGGGTCAAGGCCAGGGGGTGAGGGCTGGAGAGCCAGTAGGAACCCATGAGTCGCGATGCTTAGGTACCCCCCTTTTAACGTGCAAGCGGTCCGTGCCGAAGAGAGGGAGAGAGAGCTCATGATGCCCCCAATGTTGCTCCTGGAGTAGGTCCTGCACACCAATCATGAGGAGAAATAAGGCCTGTCATTACGGTCGTCGGCCAACCTATGGTCACTCCAAGGGAGCGGTCAGGGCACTAAGGGCCTGGTGAGGTGGCGCCATGCGGGGCTGCCGTGGCCAGAGCTCGACCACTCAGGTCTATCAACGCTGCAGGGACGAACCCATGCGCACGCGCCGTGCCAGAGCGAGCAGCTCTTCAAATAGGTGTCGATCGAGCAGGTGATTAGGTCAAGTATGTTAAGCACATAGGAGGAAATCCAATTTCAAGCAAGCGCGGGTAAAAGCAACCGCCGCTGGGTCGGGCCCAAGCGGCATGGGGATGATGCAGCCCGAGGGGCGCCCCCAACAAGGTAAATAAAGAGCATAAACAAAATGGATACATGCCACGGGGACGGACCCACGCGGCCTGGGAATGGTGCAGCACTATGGGTGCTCCCAGCTGAAAGTAGAACTCTGAAAGATGTCACCTGGTGCTGTTGAAGATGAAGTGATGCTGAGGAAGTGAGCGATGCATGGTGAAGATGTCGGCCCTCATGAGCCCCTAGGCCCAGCGGGCTCAGGAGGCTCTGGTGGCACGTGTAGGTCTTTGGGGACCATCGCCACCTCCACCAGGACCGCGCGATGCCGTACAAGGCGGTTGGGGAGCATTCTGGAGGAACTCCCCATCAGCGCCTTTCTGAGGGAAGCATGCCTGAAAGCACCCCTCCAAGTGATGCCCGAGCACCTCCCCCGCGACCTTGGCAAGGTCGGTGGCTCTCCAAGAGAGAGCCCCCGAGCCCTGCCTGAGGAGGGCGCCGGGCGCGCCTTCCTATGTGCGAGAGGGCGGCGCTCCCTGATCGGGCGCGAATCCTGACGCAATACCTCCGGAGGTGCCTGCTTCCTTGTGGCTCTGGCCAGGTGAGGTCTTCTGCTTCTTGAGGGTCACCTTAGGAGGCCTCCCGCTCATGCGATCTGGGTCTTCGATTGCTACGGCTTGGAACGCATGCTCGAGCGAGCATACTGCGTCCCTTTCTTCACAGGGTACGGCGATGAGTCCATCGCTTCCTGGCATCTTGAGGACATTGTAACCATGGTGAGTCACTGCCATAAACTTGGCTAGGGTTGGGTACCCAAGGATGGCGTTGTACGGCAGGCGGATGTGAGCGACGTCGAAGTCGATGAGCTCGGTGCGGTAGTTGTTGTGTTGCCCAAAGGTGACCAGAAGGCGAACCTGCCCAATTGGAACAGTGGAACCATTGGTGACTCTTGAGAAAGGCTTGGTCGGCTGAAGCTGGTCGTATGGCACTTGGAGATTGTCGAACGTCTCAACGGACAAGACGTTGAGTCCTGCTCCGCCATCGATGAGGGTCCTGGTGACCTGCACGTTGCTGATGACTGGGGAGCAAAGCATCGGGAGGACTCCGGCCATTGCCGCACACTTAAGATGGTCTGCAGACATGAATGTGATCACGCACGAAGACCACCTAAGGGGGCGCGTGGCCTCAAGCTTGGGAAGGACTGCATTCACCTCACGAGCAAACTGCTTGAAGATGCGTTGTGAGGCTGGGACCTGGGCGCCGCCCAAGATGCAAGCAATTGCACGCGGCTCTTGGAAGCCCCCAGCCCCATCGTCTTGGTGTTGGTCTTCGTTCCTCCTCGGTGGAGGCGGCAGAGGAGGGAGGCCTGCGTTGCCGTGGGGACGGTCCTCACGAGGCTGGTCCCTCCAGCCTCCCTCGCGAGGCTGGTCCTGCCAGTGGTCCTCGCGAGGGCGGTCACGCCATCCCTGGTGAAGGCCACGGTCTTCCCATCGTCCATCGCCTCTTCCTCCTCCTCCTCGGCCATAGCCCCTGTCGTTGCGCTCTGGGAGTCGGCCGATTCGCCCATCTCGCACGGCTCTGAGCTCTCGACATTCATTGGTGTTGTGGGTGTGGAGGTCGTGGTACACGCAGTACCGTCCGCCCATAGATGACTCAGGCTGATCCCTGCCTCGCTTGGTGTCCGGTTCCGCTGCTTGCACGGCAGCCCCCTTGCGCTTCACGTCCTTGGCCTTGAGCTTCTTTTCTTTCGGGTCGGCTGCCGGGAGCTCGAGGAGGGAGAGACACCCTTCCTCAGCCCTAGCGCACTTGGTCGCCAAGTTGAACAGCTCCAGGGATGTGCACAGGTCTTCATGGATTGCTAGCTCTTCCTTCATCTTGACGTCGCGCACGCCGTCGAAGAAGGCTGAGAGGATGGCTTCTTCGGTCACCTTGGGGATCTTGAGGCGAGCGTAGTTGAAGCGCTGGATGTACTTCTGCAGGGTTTCTCCACTTTGTTGCTTGATGCGGTGCAGGTCGCTCACAGCCGGGGGCCGGTAACGAGTGCCCTAGAAGTTGGCGATGAAGCGGGTGCGCATCTCGCTCCAGGAGGAGATCGTGCCGGGCGCTAAGTTCAGGAGCCAGGTGCGGGCGCCGTCCTTGAGCGCCATGGGGAACCAATTCGCCATGACCTTCTCATCTCCGTTGGCGGCTACGATGCCCAGCTCGTAGAGCTGCAGGAACTCCGCGGGGTCCGCTGTGCCATCGTAGCGGGGAGGGAGGTCAGGCTTGAACTTGCCTGGCCATGTGACGCCGCACATCTCGGGGGTGAAGGCGAGGCCACTGGGAGCAGCGCGGAGTTTTTTTGTGGAGGCGCTGGGGCGCGATCTTGGCGCGCCGGCGCTGGGAGCGCGCGAGCACCTTCCCGGGGATGTGGGGTCTCTTGGCAGCTCCCTTCTTGCTGCGCTGGCGCCGGAGCTGGAGGGTCTCACCCTGGGGTTGCTCGCCTTGGAGCCAAGGCACCTTCTTGGGGAGGAGGTGGTGGAGGCGCCTCCTGATCCTCGCCCCCTGCACGGGATGGAGGGCGAGGCAGCGAGAGGGACCGCAAGGGGGAGCTCCCTGTGGCACTGACGAGCTCGGTGATGCGGGCGAGCCAGTCCTCGTAGAGGTCGTCGACGGGGTGATAGTGCAGGAGATCCCGCACCAAGAGCAGTGAGGCGTGCGCGTCCATTGGTGCGCGGCGGGCGTGGGACAACGAGCCAGCTGGAGTCAGCGACGTGGTGGCGGTGCGGCCATCCCGCCGCACCGAGGGGTGCTGGGACGAGGCCTTCTACTCGTTCCCCGTCGGGCCGGTGGCGGCGTTGGCGGCGGGCGATGGGGAACGACGAGGGGGGCCGCCGATGGCCGCCATCTGGGCGACGTGAGCGGCATGAGCAGCCCGGCGCTTAGTGCGAGCCCGACGAGCGTCAGCCATGGACACGACGGAAGATCACGCGCGAACAGCGGAAGGAAGATTCCGGCGCACCCCTACCTGGCGCGCCAAATATCGGGTTTCGGGTTCCGACAGACCCTTGAGGTTCGAACACTGGGGTGTGCATGGAGGTCTCTCCCCTACCGATCTACGTCCGATCCTCTCATGCGAACTAAGATGAAAATGATGAACAACACAAGAGACAGAATGTTTATACTGGTTCGGGCCACCGTTGTGGTGTAATACCCTACTCCAGTGTGTGGTGTGGTGGATTGCCTCTGGGGCTGATGATGGACAGTACAAGGGAAGAACAGCCTCGCGAGAGGTGTTCTTGAGCTAGTGCGATGAATTGCTAGGGTGAGTTCAGTCGCCTCTCTCTCTCTCTGCTGGGGTTCTCCTCTACTCTGTGGTGGCTAGCTCTATTTATAGAGGCCCTGGGCCTCTCCCCAAATAATGAGTGGGAAGGGCACCAACAATTGGCCATTTCGAAGGGGAACATCTAGTACAAGTTATCCTGACCAAAGGTGGTCTTCGGCTGCCAAAAGCACTGGCGATGATGCCGTCTTGGGCTCCACGGTGACCTCTGTCCTGCCGTCTGGCTGGTCTTGGTCTCGTTGCACCGGAATGGTAACCTTTGCCTGATGCCTTGGCCTGTGCTTGCCCCCTTTGCACCAAAGGGGAAACAAGAACACTACGCAGGCTGGCGCCCGCCTGGTCTCGATCGTCATGGCTTGCGTCACGGGTTCCTTGCGAGGTACCCCTGCCTTGATCTCTTTGCCTCCTCGCGAGCCTGCCTAATGAGGCTGCCTTTGAGGAAGCTTCCTGTCGTCCGCCCCGCGAGGCTTGGCCCCTCGCGAGGGTCTTTGAGCTTGAGATGATGAAGATGGGCCACGCTGGGGCCCCGCTTGAGCCATGCCATAGGCCGCAGGGAGGCAAGTCTAGGGACCCCCTGAGGGAGTCCTTTATTAGGGGGTGTTCGGATGGCTGGACTATACCTTCAGCCGGACTCCTGGACTATGAAGATACAAGATTGAAGACTTCGTCCCGTGTCCGGGAGGGACTTTCCTTGGCGTGGAAGGCAAGCTTGGCGATACGGATATGTAGATCTCCTACCATTGTAACCGACTCTATGTAACCCTAACCCTATCCGGTGTCTATATAAACCGGAGGGTTTTAGTCCGTAGGACAACATACACATCAACAATCATACCATAGGCTAGCTTCTAGGGTTTAGCCTCTCTGATCTCGTGGTAGATCTACTCTTGTACTACCTATATCATCAATATTAATCAAGCAGGACTTAGGGTTTTACCTCCATCGAGAGGGCCCGAACCTGGGTAAAACTTCGTGTCCCTTGCCTCCTGTTACGATCCGACCTAGACGCACAGTTCGGGACCCCCTACCCGAGATCCGTCGGTTTTGACACCGACATTGGTGCTTTCATTGAGAGTTCCTCTGTGTCGTCGCCATCAGGAAGGATGCCTCGCCCCGTCTTTAAAGATGGCACCATTGCTAAGGGAGCTTTGGCTGTTGGCCAAACCCTCCGGCTAGGTGGTTTGCTTATGACCGCCTGTTTGGCTTCTACGCCGACGATGACCTCTAGAGCCATCAAAAACAATCTTCATGTCAGCTCGGAACTCGCCGAGCAGTTAGCTCCAATGGAGCTCTCCTCCATAAACGAGCTCTTGGATCCCTTCGCCGCCCTGGGAGTCGCCACGGATTACGACCAGATGGGGCCTAAACCCGATCTGAGAGAGATTAACTCTCCCCAAGTCACCCATCACGTTGCCGTGGTAGAGGGACGGGGCGGCGACCCTTCATCTATCTTAAAGACTCGCTACGTCCGGATTCCCGATCCCTCCAAGCCGGATACCCACGGAGGGGAGGATATCACTCAAGACCTGAATTTAGAGTCAGGCGACGGGCTGGATTCATTGGACAACATCCAGGAATCTAAATTTTCGAGTTCGGAAATTCCTCGGCCTCTGAGCCTTAGATGGGGTGAGGCTTTAAATTTAATTCCTCGGCCTCTGAGCCTTTACCGCCTCCTTCGGCGCACCGAACACTTCAAATGGACGGATGCAGCCACGGCCGGACTCAACGAAATAAAAGCCATATTGGCAACAAACCCAGTCCTGTCCGCGCCAAACATCGGCGAACCAATGCTATTATACATTGCAGCAACACATCAGGTTGTAAGCGCAGTACTCGTCATCGAACAAGAAGCGGACGGACACAAATTCCCCCTTCAAAAGCCGGTCTATTACATATCCATCGTCCTCACTCCCTGCAAATCACGGTACCCGCATTATCAAAAGATTGCGTATGCGGTATTCATGGCATCCCGGAAGCTACGACACTACTTTCAAGAGTGTTCAATAACAGTAGCCTCGGAAGTACCACTTAACGATATTCTAAACAACCGTGACGCAGCGGTCCGAATTGCAAAATGGGCCATTGAGCTCCTCCCGTTCGACATAACTTATAAGCCACGACAGGCCATCAAATCACAAGTCTTGGCCGACTTCGTCGCAGAATGGACGGAGGCCGAACTCCCTAAAGAATACGGTACATATTCAAATTGGATCATGCATTTCGACGGCTCCAAGATGTTGGCCGGACTGGGGGATGGCGTCATTTTGACGTCCCCCACAGGAGACATAGTTCAATACCTACTACAGATTATGTACACGGACTCCAACAATGCAGCCGAATATGAGGCCCTTTTACATGGTATCCGGATGGCAGTATCCATGGGCATCCAACGCCTAGAGGTGCGCGGGGACTCGAACCTCGCAATATCCCAAATAAATGGAGACTTCGATGCCAAGGATCCAAAAATGGCAGCTTACCGCAACGCCGTCCTACAAATGTCAGCTTGGTTCGAGGGGCTTGAATTTCACCATATAGCCCGGGAAAATAATCAGGCGGCAGATGTCCTGGCACGCATCCGCGCAAAACGCGATGCAGTCCCCCCCCCCCAACATCTTCTTGGAAAGGCTGTTCAAGCCATCCGTAGTATGGGAAGGGGAGCCGAACAATAACAGCCCGGACCCAACCGCACTGCCCAACACCGAACATTCTGACACAATCGGAGGCTCTGCCAATGAAATAACACCTTCAGCCCACGTAATAATGGCCGTCATCGCCCCGTGGACAGAACCATTCCTCGCCTACCTTACTAGGTAGGAACTCCCCGAGGACCAAAATGAGGCACGCTGCATAGTGCGGCGATCTAAAGCCTACAGAGTCCACGAGGGAGAGCTTTATAAGAAAAGCACTACCGGAGTCCTTCAAAGGTGCATCTCCGAAGAGGAGGGGCGGAACCCCTGGCTGAAATTCATGCCGGACTCGGCGGTCATCACGCTGCAGCCCGGTCCCTTGTAAACAAGTCCTTCCGTACAGGCTTTTATTGGCCGACGGCCCGGGCAGACGCTCAGGACTTAGTCTAACGATGCACCGGTTGCCAGCTCTTTGCAAACCAAAGCCATATGCCACCCACCGCCCTCCAAACTATCCCCATTACTTGCCCCTTTGCGGTCTGGAGGCTTGACATGGTTGGACCCCTTAAAGGCGGAACCCACTAGCAAAAATACTTACTGGTCATGGTGGATAAGTTCACCAAATGGATAGAAGCCAAGCCTGTTAAGACGGCCGAATCCAAACCAGTGATAGACTTTATATCCGGGGTTGTACACCGTTACGGCGTCCCCCACAGCATCATCACTGACAACGACACGAACTTCACGGCCGACGAGGTAAAACTCTGGTGTAAAAACATGGGCATCAAGCTCGATTATGCTTCCGTCTATCACCCACAAACTAACGGCCAGGTCGAACATGCAAATGGTCTTGTCATGAGCGGCATCAAACCCAGATTAGTGTGGTCCCTCAAGAAATCTAACACGCACTGGGTAGAGGAGCTCGACTCCGTACTCTGGGGGCTGTGGACCACGCCGAATCGCACCACCGGATACACACCATTCTTTATGGTATACGGCGCAGAGGCGGTTTTGCCTTGCGACATAATTCATGACTCACCTTGAGTGCGCATGTACGAAGAAAGAGTAGCCGAACTCGATCGGCAGGACAGCTTGGACGCATTGGAGGAGGAGCGTAACATGGCAAAAGCCCGTTCCGCATTCTATCAACAGCAGGCTCGAAGATACCAAAGCAGAGAAGTACGGGCCAAAAATTACAATGTTGGCAAATTAGTTCTACGACTACCGGACAAGAAAAAGGACAAACTCAAGCCCAAGTGGGAAGGTCCCTTCATAATTGACCAAGTCCTGACTGGTGGAGCGTACCGCCTGTGGGATGCATCGGATAACCGACTCGAGCCAAACCCATGGAACGCAGCCCGTCTCCGAAGATTCTATGCCTAGCGCCGGACTCTGTGTTCATCTCCTTCCTCTGTCCATTTTTTATATATTTTCTGTCTTACATTTCTCTTCTTCTCTCTCTCTTATAACCTCTAAAGGCTCGTAAACTGACGCGCTATCCGCGCTCATTAAACCTGGGGGCTTCTTTAAACAGAAGCTTATTCATACGGGCTTCATGCCCAACACATGTGTCACACTTCCGCATGTACCTTTTATTCACCATTACATGCATCGATATGACTTAAGTTTTGGCCAAGCTGGGTTGCCTGGCTCCTGTGCTTACCCCTACGTTCCCGATTGTTCGGCTAGGTGGTAAAGGGACCACCTCTGTGATTGTTACTGCCGGGTCAGCCGGACATGTACCTCAGACTGGGTGAAGCCGAAAGCTAGCGTTCTTAAGGGAATATTCAGTCGGTGAACTAAAGATGATCTTTTTTTATCTACACGCCCCCAGATGTTTTTCCTGCGTTTCTTTTCGCAGCATGGACATGCACCTTAGGGCATGCCTCCCATGGAAAGGAACCCCTAACGGAACTATTCTCCCTGGAAGATGTTTCTTACTAACCATGTAATATAACATAACTAGTCGGGCACTTGTCTGTTCAAGCCCTAATGATCCCTACGCCTGGTCTCCATGCATTCCCCGGTTCCTATATAACCGCATGGGAATTCGGACACACTCCGGACCGTCAGGTCCCGAGGCTGAAGCGAAAAGGTCGGCCATGACAAATGATCTACAATCCGGCAAGAAGGCAATATAAATGTCAATTAAATTACATAGTCATTTTGACTGGTTGTATTCCTCTTCAATACCATCTAACATGCTGTCTAATTTACAGTCCTGCTGGGAATACTTTGCGGCCAACTCTACTTGGCCGTATACTAAGCTAACAGGGATCTCCTTCCCATCGGGCCCTCCAGGACCGACCTCGGCCATGTGGTTGGGGTCAGCCTTTGCATACCGCGTCTTCACCATGGCCCAGGCCTCCCTAGCGCCTTGACAGCAGGCTGATATCTTCCACAATCAGAAGCACTTCCGTGCTCCCTTTAGCTTCTCCGCAAGCTCTCTAAGACCTTTGGGCATGGAGACGAATGACCACAGGGCCTGGGCGACGCCTTGCATCGCCTGCCGAACTCGATCGAGGAGTTGCGAGAGCTCGGGAAGAAGGTCACCTGTAGAACCGGGCATCTCCTCTGCAGGACGACCTGTTAGCACACCTACAGACATTGCACTGTTAGTCGACTTCCCCGCCGAACTTTCTTTCAAAGGTTCGTTCAAGAACTTACTAAATATGCCGCGCTGAAGCTGCTGATTCTCCTTCACGGAGTGTGACAGCTGGGCACGAACATCTTTCAGCTTGACGCCCAGCTTGGTGTTGGCATCTTGGAGATCGTTCTTCTCCCGCCTCACCTTTGTCAGCACCTTCTCACCAGCCTTTAGTTGGCGTAGGAGGTGTTGCCTTTCCGGATTCAATTCGACGCCATCTGCAATTTCATTTATCAGATTTGCACCAAAGCCGTGCTTCGCAAAATATTTATCTTTTGAACTATATATTACCAAAGGGGGTCTCCTTGGGCTCCTCTGCCGCGGCTAGTGCGGCCTCAAGTTGGGCTTTGCACTCTTCCAGCTCCTTGGACAGTAGGGAATTCTTTTTTGTAAGAACCTGCACCACAAATGATCCTTAAATCAGTTATTCTAACTATTTCAAGTCTCGGGGGCTACTGGTATATACATATGATTACCAGAATTTTCTTACTCGTATGTCTTTTACATACTGCTCCGTGGCTCTGGCCAGACCATTTTGAGCGGCACGGAGGTACGCATCTCCCGAGTTGAAGGCATCTAACGCCCCTTGGGAGAAACAAGCATCGCGAAGAATTGTTTGGCGACGCCTGTGGTTCATGGCACTCTCCACCTCAGAGTTGGTGGCAGACAACCCGTCCACATCCTCCATTGGAGGAACGTCTGGCGTGCACCTTGCGTTCGCCTGCACCTCCTGACCAGGCTTTGGAGCCTGGCTGGTGGAGGCATGATTCGCAGCCTCTCCGGATGTAGTCCGGCGAGGTCTCTTCGTCCTCAAAAGAGCGCGAGTGTCAATATGCCTCGAAGGTATAACACCTGGGATAAGGGGGCGCGCCATACCTTTGCGCTGACGCCTCGGTCCGGACTGCACTTCTTTTCTGCCCGCGGGACCCTACGGCCCCTTGTTGGCTTGTCGCCGCAGGTTTGGCCTTCCGCCTTAAATACCTCCCCTGCAAAGTTCGGTTGCAATCAGGAAACTGAACACAAATGGGCGGACACCTATTCGGGGTACTGGGACTTCGATCTCAGGTACCTGGGGGTCAGGATAAGCCCTGGGTAATCGACCGTAATGGCCACCAAGGCATTGTCCCTGCTCAATTGATGGAACACTCCATCAATCAGCTCCACAGATATGTCCGGATCCTCTTGGGAGGCCGGGTCGAGGGACCGTCCTGGGTCCTCGGGTTGTGGAGGAGGGCTGCTTATTTCCTTAACATCCCGGCGCAGTTCCTGCGTTGAAGTCGTCAGACTGAATATTTAACAATGGGAATACAAAACGGATGGACAAGTAAATACGGCCGCTTACCCAGCTTGGGGGATTGTGCATGGAGAATCCACCCTGAGGGTTGACGCAGAGAAATTCCTCCTCTTCTCCCTTATACAAAATGGACAAGATCTTTAGTAGAGCGGCAGCTGAATCCGGCCCCATACGGCCGTAGCGGGTGGCATCGTCCTCCCCGTTGAAATCCCACATGGGGTGGCTTCTATACTGAAGCGGTTGCACCCCCCGCATAATGCATTCGGCCATAACCCCGATCATGGTTAGTCCGGAATGGGCTAACAATCTTATTCGGCCCATCAGGTAAATGATGTCCCTATCACCTCCCCTCTAAGGGCTCCGTGGGCACCAGCTTAGGCGCTTCTTTAAGGGAGCACTGTTGAATTCAGGGAGGCCGATCCGGACAGGATCCGGTAGCGGGACGTCTTCTATATAAAACCACTCCGAGGGCCAGTCTTCGGACGCCTTCTTTGGGGTTCCGGACGGATATCCGGTCCCAGCGATGCGCCACACTTCGGCTCCGCCCACTTGATACATTGACCCCTTCTTGGAACGGGGCACGAGGCAAAGTAGCTCCTTCCACGGTCCGAAATGAGCTTCGACACCCAAGAACAGCTCGCAGAGGGCTAAAAAGCCCGCGATATGTAGTACTGAGGCTGGCGTGAGATTATGTAGCTGGAGGCCGTAGAACTCCAGCAACCCCCGGAGAAATGGATGGATTGGAAATCCGAGCCCCCTTATTAAGTAAGGGACGAGGCACACCCGCTCTCCTTTGGAGGGATTAGGGGCATTCTCTGCTTGCTCTCCGCTGTTGTAGATGGCAAGACCGGCTCGAACCGGGACCATATAGGCCGGGGGGAGAAATCCCTTGGTCTGGAGTGTCACTAGCTCGCTATGCGGGATGGAACATCTCTCCCAATATCCAGACTTAGGGCTGGAAGGGCGAGGGGAGGAGTTGCAACAGCTGGCCATGGTGGAATGAACCTTTGTCGGATGCGCTCTGATGAACACTCGCGGAGGGGAGAAGGTGTGGATTGGATCCAAATCCCTGTCCCCTTAAATAGGTGTAACGCCCCATATGTAACCTTCCCCAATTGTACTCCGACTCTTGCCGTTTCCGGCATTAAGTTATATTTAATTCTCAGGTTCAGGTCTTTGTCTCCGTGTGTTGTTTTGTTTTTCGTGCATCTCATATCATGTCGTCACGTGCATTGCATTTGCATACATGTTCATCTCATGCATTCGAGCATTTTCTCCGTTGTCCGTTTTGCATTCCGGCGCTTCGTTCTCCTCCGGTGGCCATTTCTAGCTTTCTTTCGTGTGTGGGGATTATACATTTACGGATTGGGCCGAGACTTGCCATGCGGCCTTGGTTTACTACCGGTAGACCGCTGTCAAGTTTCGGGTCATTTGGACTTCGTTTGATACTCCAACGGTTAACCGAGGGACCGAAAAGGCCTCATATGTGTGCAGCCCAACACCCCTCCATTTTGGCCCAAAACCCACCAAACTCAGATCCATCGTCTCGGTCGTTCGATCACGATCATGTGGGCGAAAACCGAACCTCATTTGGACACTCCTAGCTCCCTCTATGCCTATATATAGACCCCCTCCTCCAAATTCCGGATCCCCTCCTCGAAACCCTAAAAAAAACCTCCGCCGCCGCCGGACACGTCCGGGACGGAGCCGGACGCGTCCGCCCGCGCCCCGCGCCAACCGCCTCCCGCCATGTGGCAGTCCACCGCTGCCGCCGGCGTCGGGCCCGAAGGCCCGGATCGGGCCCCTGCGCCGCCCGAGCGGGCCAGATCCGCGCCGCCCGCGCCCGCTGCGTCGTCCCCCGAGCCGGCCGAGCTCCGCCGCGGGAGCTCGCCGCCGGCCGCCCTGACCTCGCCGCACCATCGCCGCACGCCGGCCGCCACCGCCCGCCACCGACCAGCGCCGCCCGGCCGTCGCGGTCGCCGCCTCCTCCGCCGCGGTCGCCGACCTCCCCCGCGCCTCCCCTCGCTGTCCGGCCATCGCCCTCGTCGCCGGCCCGCCTCGCCGTCGTCGGATCCGGCCGCCGCGCCATTTCCGGCGAGCCGGAGCTCGACTGCTACAGTGTCGATCCGCGCGAGCTATAGTAACCCTAGATCCGGGAATTTCGGCGGTTGACTTTTTCCCTCTCCCGTTAATTTTTCGTGCTATATTTGACCTACCATATCTTCGCATCCGTAGCTCCGATTTGGGCATATGATATGTCAAAATCTTCGTCTCGACGAGTACATCATTTCATTCCATTGCATCATTTGCATTTGAGGTAATATTGGTGCCCAAAATGCTGTTGGAAGGAGGCATGATGAGTTAAATTGCAGATCCGTTAGTTCAACATGCACTTTTGTCATTTTTGCCATGTTTAATCCGTGCATGATATGCCTGTGCCCCTTTGGGATGATTTGTTAAGCATGTTTTCTTCATTCCAGAGGTGCCTTCCATGTATTTTTAGGATGTGTGTGTTGTCTTGTGAAAGCTTGCGAAGAGGGCTACCTGAGTTTACTGATTTCAGGGACTTAGTGAAAATCACTAAGTCTGGGACGTTTTATTTCACGATGCTATATGTCCGGCTTGTTTCCTAGTGATCCGTGCCTCTTTTGAGGATGATCAGTAAGAGTGATTTGTTATGCTTGTTGTGCTTAATCCATCCATGTCTTTACTTGTTATGTTGGAGCAACATAGGTTGACTCAATCGAGCTCAACTTTTGGATAGTTGCTGTTTTGGGCAGATCGTGAACTCTTTTGCGATTTTGCCGGAGTGTTTGCTAGTGATCCATGCATGCTATGCCATTGTTCTTGCCATGTCTAGCTAGCATTTTGTGCCTTCTTAATGGATATATGCTTTCCTTTCTATGACTTGCACCGTAGTGAGAGCATCGAGCTCGTTTACATGCCTCCGTGAGTTATTATTTCAGCATGTCCCAGTTTTCACCAAGTCTAAAAACTGATTGTGTTTCATCGATGTTCGTGTGCTCGGTAGAGTATTTTGTGAACCCTTTTGGTCCCAGGTCATTTTGGGTGATTTGTTAAGCTTGTTGAGTAGCTCCATTCCATGCTCTTACTTGCCATGTTCAGGGTTTGCTTCATGTTGTTTTGCTGCTCCGAAGAGAGCATCGTGGTCTGAAATTCCAGACTAGCGTTAATTTCGCTAAGTCTGAAATCTGTTTTGCTTATTCAGTTTTGCCATGCTTGTTTGAAGCCCTTAATGGATGATTTTGCCTATGCCTCAGTCCTGATGATTTGTTAAGCTTCATGAGTACATCACTGCCATGCGTTTTGTTTTCATGTTTGGTGGCTGTAGCATGTTCATTTTGTTGCATTTAGGAGCCTACTTGCTGTAAATCGCAGATCGGTTCATTTAGTAAATCGCTTGCCATTTCTAAACCGTAGCTCCGATTGCCATGATCTTTATATCGTTTTCAGGGGATTTCTTCCCCTCTATCCAGTGGCACACTTGGATTTCCAATTTGAGGCCAGGTTCATGCATTTCCTGTCACATCTTGCATTTTGCATCCCGCATAGCATATCATCTTTGCATGTTATTGCTGGCCTTTGCACGTGGTTGATTGTATCCTTGTTGCTTGTTTGTGTTGTTGGGTAGAGCCGGGAGACGAGTTCGCTAACAAGGAGCCCGTTGAGTTTGCTTTTGAGGATCCAGTCAATTCTGACAACTGTGCAGGCAAGATGATCACACCCTTGAAATCACTACTATCTTTGCTATGCTAGTTTGCTCGCTCTTTTGCTTTGCCAATGCTACGATGCCTACGACTTGCTTGTCAGCCTCCAAATTGCCATGATCGAGCCTCTAACCCACCTTTGTCCTAGCAAACCATTGATTGGCTATGTTACCGCTTTGCTCAAGCCCCTTCTTATAGCGTTGCTAGTTGCAGGTGAAGATTGGAGCCGTTCCTTGTTGGAACATTTATTTACTTGTTGGGATATCATTATATTGCTATGTTATCTTTACTCATCTATATACTTGGTAAAGTGTGGAAGGCTCGTCCTCTCGCCTAGTGTTTTGTTCCACTCTTGCCGCCCTAGTTTCCGTCATATCGGTGTTATGTTCCCGGATTGTTGCGTCCCTTACGCGGTTGGGCTATATGGGAACCCCTTGATAGTTCGCCTTGATTAAAGCTTTTATAGCAATGCCCAACATTGGTTTTACCATTTTCCACCTACCCCTTTTTCCCTTCGGTTTCCGGAGCCCGAGGGTCATCTTATTTTAACCCCCCCGGGCCAGTGCTCCTCTGAGTGTTGGTCCAACTGTCAGCTGCCGGTGGCCACCAGGGGAAACTCTGGGCTGGCCTACCCGTACCTAAGACAATCTGAGTGTGCCCTGAGAAAGAGATATGTGCAGCTCCTATCGGGATTTGTCGGCGCATTCGGGCGGTGTTGCTGGACTAGTTTTGACCTGTCGAATCATCTTGTTGTACCGGGATACCGAGTCTGATCGGTGGGTCCTGGGTGGAGGTCTATTCCTTCGTTGACCGTGAGAGCTTGTTATGGGCTAAGTTGGGACCCCCTGCAGGGATTGATCTTTCGAAAGCCGTGCCCGCGGTTATGGGCAGATGGGAATTTGTTAATGTCCGGTTGTAGATAACTTGAACTTAAATAATTAAAATGAATCAACGGAGTGTGTTGCCGTGATGGCCTCTTCTCGGCGGAGTCCGGGAAGTGGACACGGCATTGGAGTTATGTTTGCGTAGTCTGCTCTATTTAGTTTCCGCTCGTGCTTTGCCTCCTCTTCTCGCTCTACTTTGCGAATAAGTTAGCCACCATATATGCTATTCGCTTGCTGTAGCTCCACTTATATTACCCCTTTCCTACCTATTAAGCTTAAATAGTCTTGATCGCGAGGGTGCGAGATTGTTGAGTCCTTTGTGGCTCACAGATTACTATTACACCAGATGCAGGGACCGATGATACTCCTCCGGATGGCGCGCTCGAGCTGAAGTGGGAGTACGACGAGGACTCTCAGCGATACTATGTTTCTTTTCCTGATGATCAGTAGTGGTACCTATTCGGGGTTCGATTCAGGGTTTAGTCGCTTGTTGGGGGTCTTTTCTATTTGGCGCCGTAGTTGGGCCATGAGTGATTGTATGATGGATGTTATTTATGTACTTTGATGTGACATGGCGAGTGTAAGCCAACTATTATTATTCTTCCCCCTTTATATTATATATGTACTTGGGTTGTGTAATGATTCCCGACTTGCGACATTGCTTTCAATGCGCCTATGTCTCTAAGTCGTGCCTCGACACGTGGGAGACATAGCCGCATCGAGGGCGTTACAAGTTGGTAATCAGAGCCTTCCCCGACCTTAGGAGCCCCATTGCTTGATCGTTTTTAGCAGCCGAGTTGTGTCTAGAAAAATGTTTTGAGTCCTTAGGAATTATATATCGGAGAGCTTAGGAATTCTTTTTACTTCCCAGTCTCCTCATCGCTCTGGTAAGGCATCCTGACGTAGAGTTTTGACTCTTCTCTTCTCAAATTTCACTAAAAAAAATTTAGGATCACGCGAGTATCTTAGTTTTGTTCCGATGGCTTATGATGAGAATACTGTCTTGGTGCCTCCTGTCAGGGGTTTAGTGGAAGTGTCCCGGGGAGTTGAGCTCTGAGGTATTGTCATCATAATTCTATCGTTGCAATTCTGGCATACTTGAGATATGTGCGCGACATCGAAAATCTCCTTTATGCAGTTCGTTGGTGAGATAACCTCGACGCCACCCAGTACTGGGGCGGGAGTTCGGGGGTATCGCCATAACTTGTATAACGGATGCTTTTCGAAGGTTGAGATAGATGGTTTCCGAAGGTTTCTTGGTTATGTGTTGAAGGATGGATGCAGCTGGATGTAGGATTTGCTAGCTTGGGTGAGATATTATGCTTCCCCTGTATCGCCAACACCTGATTGCATAACCGGAAAATTTCGGGAGTTCCATAGGTGGGAATTCAAGTAGCCTTAGGATATCTTTCCAACAGATGTGTGATATGAAATTGGGGTTTGACGTCTAGTGGTTCGCCTATTCACGGTCGATTTTACAGTGGCCTCGTTGTGTCTTAAAGAGTCCTTGGCTATGCTGACTCGGGGACGCTTCGTATGTCATGTGCACTGCCTTGTACATGATGGTGTTGTACGGTCGAGCCCGTGTAGGTCCTACCACGAACACTTCGGACGAAATTTCTATCATGTGTTTGTTCCGGCTTATTCCGCAAGCCAACCCTTGGTTTTATTTCGAGTTGTAGTATTCGTTCTTCTTCGATGTCATATGTTGATTCCATCCCTCGTTGATGTACCTCTTCTACCTGATTCTTCGTGGCTTCGCAATTTAGGAATATGTGACCACATCAAGAGAAGTGCATTCGTTCATTTTGTTCGGATGTGAAGACTTCATGTTGCAATTTTCATTCCGTTGGTTTCACCTTCATTATTTTTCTCTATTTGTGTGCTAATGGTGGTCAACCACTTCAGGATGGCTCCCGCTAAGAGCACTAGTCAGAACCAGAATAAAGATCCTCCGCCACCTCCGCCTCCTCCGGAAGCATGGCAGGCTGTGATGGCTGCTACTAATGCAAATACTCAGCTGATCATGCAAATCATCCAAGAGCGGAATCAAAGCAGTCAAGCGAATCAAGGCAACAACCAGAACCAATTTGCAACTCTGAATCAGTTCCTCGCAAATGGTCCAAAGACGTTCAGCAACTGCGTTGAGGCTACCGATGTTGATGATTGGTTAGTCGATCTGGGCAAGCATTTTGAATGTAGCAACGTCAGACCTGAAGATTTCGTCAAGTTCGCGTCTTTCCAGCTCAAGGATCAGGCCGTAGAGTGGTTTCAGCAGTACCGGGATTCCAGAGGTGGACGTTTGATCACTTGGGATGATTTCCGTCGTGATTTCCGCGCTCATCACATTCCTCAAAGTGTGACTGAAAGCAAACGTGAAGAATTCCGCAATCTGAAGCAAGGCTCTTTGTCTGTCTATGACTACAACAAGTTGTTCCAGAAGCTCGCCCATTTTGCCAAGCAGGATGTTCCTGATGAGAAGAGCATGATCTATCAGTTCAGGGGTGGTCTTCGTGAAGAAATTCAGCTCGCTCTTGTCCTCTTCGAGCCGCTGAGATACGATGAGTTCTACAACATGGCACTGAAGCAAGAGGCTGCTCAGCTCAGGTGTGATGCTTCCAGGAAGCGAGTCAGAGACACTACGTCTTCGTCCTCTACTCAAGTGGCCAAGCAGCAGAAGTATTGGCTTCCTCCTCCTCCATTCCGTCAGCCGTATCAGCAGAAGAGCAAAGGTGGCAGTGGTTCATCCCACCCACCCAACCCAGGCTTTCAGAACAAGACTTCGTCTCAAGCTCCAAGATCGAGTGCTCCGTACCACCGTCCGCTCTCAGAGGTCACGTGCAACAAGTGCCAACAGAAGGGTCACTATGCCAACAAGTGTTTCAACCAGAGGCGTCTTCCTCCTCCTCCTCCTGTCAGATCGGCAAGTACAGCTGTGGTCAAGCATAACCCCAAGTCCGCCAAGGTCAACTTGATGAACGCAGCTCAGGCAGAGGATTCGTCAGATGTGATAATGGGTAACCTTCCTATTAATGATATTCCTGCAAAAGTTCTTTTTGACACAGGTGCATCGCATTGTTTCATTTCAAGGCCTTTTACATCTAGGCATGGTTTGGCTTAGCAAATTCTGCCTAGTCCATTAGCAGTCGTCTCTCCTGGTAAACGCATGCAGGCTAACTCCATTGCTCCGGATATTTCTATCAAGTTGGGTGATTTCAAGTTTCTGGCTTCTCCAACGGTTCTTGGCAATTCTGATATTGACCTCATTCTTGGGATGGACTGGCTCTCTAAACATAAAGCTCAGCTGGATTGTGTGGCCAAGCAGATTCAACTGACTCATTCATCTGAAGATGTCATTGTTTTTGCTGCTCGGGATAATACCATCCGGTTATTCTCTCTCAATGAAAAGGGTGAATTGGATGCTATTTCGCAGATTCCGGTTGTTTGTGAGTATCAAGATGTCTTCCCTGAAGAACTCCCAGGCATGCCTCCAAATCGGCCGATTGAATTTGTTATTGAACTTGAGCCCGGTACGGAACCGGTGTGCAAACGTCCCTACAAGCTCGGCCCCGAAGAGTTGAAGGAGTTGAAGAAACAACTCGATGTGCAAGAAAGGATGGGTCTCATTCGGCCTAGTACTTCTCCGTGGGGTTGTGGTGTTCTTTTTGTGAAGAAGAAGGATGGAACGGACCGACTTTGTGTTGATTATCGTCCATTGAACAAGAAGACCATCAAGAACAAGTATCCACTTCCCAACATTAATGAGCTGTTCGAACAACTCAAGGGTGCCCAAGTATTCTCCAAGCTTGATCTCCGTATGGGTTATCATCAAATTCGCATTCGTGAACAAGATATTCCAAAGACGGCGTTCAGAACAAGCTATGGGTCATATGAATACACTGTTATGTCTTTTGGCCTCGCCAATGCTCCTCCGACGTTCTCTCGCATGATGAACTTCATCTTCAACCCCTACACCAATGACTTTGTTTTGGTCTATCTCGATGATATCCTGGTTTTCTCGAAGAACAAGGAAGATCATGCCAAACACTTGCGTTTGGTTCTTGACAAGCTAAGGGAACATCAATACTATGCCAAGTTCTCCAAGTGTGAGTTTTGGCTCGATGAGGTTCTTTATCTTGGGCATATTATCTCTGCCAAGGGCATTTCCGTGGATCCTGAGAAGGTGTCTGCAATCGTTAATTGGGAACCTCCTCAGAATGTGAAGCAACTCCGTAGCTTCCTCGGTCTTGCAAGTTATTGCCGAAGATTCATTGAAAACTTCTCCAAGATCGCGAAGCCTCTCTCAAATCTTCTTCAGAAGCACGTCAAGTACGTTTGGTCTCCGGAGTGTGATGTTGCTTTCAATGCTTTGAAAGAGAAATTGATCACTGCTCCAGTTCTAACTCCGCCTGATGAAACCAAGCCGTACGAGGTTTTTTGTGATGCCTCTCGCCAAGGTCTAGGTGTTGTACTGATGCAAGAGAATAAAGTTGTGGCTTATACCTCTCGCCAGTTGAAGCCTAATGAGAAGAACTACCCCACTCATGATCTCGAGTTGGCGGCAGTTGTGCACGCATTGTTGACTTGGAGACATCTTCTCTTGGGAAGGAAAGTGGACATCTTCACTGATCACAAGAGTCTCAAGTACATCTTCACTCAGCCTAATCTCAACCTCAGGCAGACTCGATGGGTCGAGATGATTCAAGAGTACAATCCGAGTATCGAGTATACCCCAGGCAAGGCTAATGTGGTTGCTGATGCTTTGAGCAGAAAAGCATATTGCAACAGTCTGATTCTCAAGCCTTATCAACCCGAGCTTTGTGAAGCCTTCCGCAAACTTAATCTGCAAGTTGTTCCTCAAGGTTTCCTCGCCAACCTTCAAGTTTCTCCCACCTTGGAAGACCAGATTCGCCAAGCCCAGCTTCGTGATGCTATGGTGAAAAAGGTGAAGATTGGTATTGCAAAGAGTCAGTCCAAGTACAAGTGCTACCGACTTGATGACAAGGACACTCTCTTCTTCGAGGATCGAATTGTTGTGCCCAAAGGTGAACTTCGTAAAGTGATCATGAACGAGGCTCACAACTCTCTCCTCTCCATCCACCCTGGGAGCACGAAGATGTATCAAGACCTGAAGCAAACTTATTGGTGGACTCGAATGAAGCGCGAGATCGCTCAATTCCTGAATGAATGTGATGTCTGCAGAAGAGTGAAAGCAGAACACCAAAGGCCAGCAGGCCTCCTCCAACCTCTCGCCATTCCAGAATGGAAGTTTGACCACATTGAAATGGATTTCGTAATTGGGTTTCCTAAGTCCAAGCGTGGCAATGATGCTATATTCGTTGTCATCGACAAGCTCACCAAAGTGGCTCATTTCCTGCCTATCAAAGAGTCTATCACTGCAGCTCAATTGGCGGAACTCTACACCTCTCGAATTGTCTCCCTGCACGGTATTCCTCAAGTGATATCTTCAGACCGTGGCAGCATCTTTACCTCCAAGTTCTGGGATTCTTTTCGGAAGGCCATGGGCACCAACATCCGCTTCAGCACTGCTTTCCATCCTCAAACAAGCGGTCAAGTCGAGCGTGTCAACCAGATTCTTGAAGATATGCTCAGGGCTTGTGTTATCTCCTTCGGCATGAAGTGGGAGGATTGTCTTCCTTATGCTGAATTCTCGTACAACAACAGTTTCCAAGCAAGTTCCGGCAAGGCCCCATTTGAAATTCTGTATGGTAGGAAGTGTCGTACACCTCTCAACTGGTCTGAAACCGGTGAACGTCAGCTGCTGGGTAATGACCTGATCACAGAGGCAGAAGAAATGTGCAAGGTCATTCGTGATAACCTCAAAGCAGCCCAATCTCGTCAGAAGAGCTACTATGACAGCAAGCACCATGATTTGGCCTTCGAGATCGGAGATCATGTCTACCTCCGCGTCTCTCCTATGAAAGGGACTCGTCGCTTCGGTATCAAAGGGAAGCTTGCCCCCAGATACGTCGGGCCTTTCAAGATTGTCAGCAAGAGAGGCGACCTCGCCTATCAACTTGAGCTTCCTGCAACCTTTGCCAATGTTCATGATGTGTTCCATGTCTCGCAACTCCGTAAGTGCTTCAAGACGCCTGAGCGCACCATCAACTTCGAGGACATTGAGCTCCAAGAAGATCTCTCCTATCGTGAGCACCCAGTTGCAATCCTTGAAGAGACTGAACGCAAAACTCGCAACAAGTCAATCAAGTTTCTCAAAGTAAAGTGGTCACACCATTCCAACCGTGAAGCTACCTGGGAACGCGAGGATCACCTCCGTTCTGAGTACCCAGAGTTCTTTCAGTCCTAGATCTCGGGACGAGATCTTTTCGTAGTGGTGGAGTGTTGTAACGCCCCATATGTAACCTTCCCCAATTGTACTCCGACTCTTGCCGTTTCCGGCATTAAGTTATATTTAATTCTCGGGTTCGGGTCTTTGTCTCCGTGTGTTGTTTTGTTTTTCGTGCATCTCATATCATGTTGTCACGTGCATTGCATTTGCATACATGTTCATCTCATGCATTCGAGCATTTTACCCGTTGTCCGTTTTGCATTCCGGCGCTTCGTTCTCCTCCGGTGGCCATTTCTAGCTTTCTTTCGTGTGTGGGGATTAAACATTTCCGGATTGGGCCGAGACTTGCCATGCGTCCTTGGTTTACTACCGGTAGACCGCCTGTCAAGTTTCGGGTCATTTGGACTTCGTTTGATACTCCAACGGTTAATCGAGGGACCGAAAAGGCCTCATGTGTGTGCAGCCCAACACCCCTCCATTTTGGCCCAAAACCCACCAAACTCAGCTCCATCGTCTCGGTCGTTCGATCACGATCGTGTGGGCGAAAACCGCACCTCATTTGGACACTCCTAGCTCCCTCTATGCCTATATATAGACCCCCTCCTCCAAATTCCGGATCCCCTCCTCGAAACCCTAAAAAAAACCTCCGCCGTCCCGGACCCTAAAAAAAACCTCCGCCGCCGCCGGACACGTCCGGGACGGAGCCGGACGCGTCCGCCCGCGCCCCGTGCCAACCGCCTCCCGCCACGTGGCAGTCCACCGCCGCCGCCGGCGTCGGGCCCGAAGGCCCGGATCGGGCCCCCGCGCCGCCCGAGCGGGCCAGATCCGCACCGCCCGCGCCCGCTGCGTCGTCCCCCGAGCCGGCCGAGCTCCGCCGCGGGAGCTCGCCGCCGGCTGCCCCGACCTCGCCGCACCATCGCCGCACGCCGGCCGCCACCACCCGCCACCGACCGGCGCCGCCCGGCCGCCGCGGTCGCCGCCTCCTCCGCCGCGGTCGCCGACCTCCCCCGCGCCTCCCCTCGCCGTCCGGCCACCGCCCTCGTCGCCGGCCCGCCTCGCCGTCGTCGGATCCGGCCGCCGCGCCATTTCCGGCGAGCCGGAGCTCGACTGCTACAGTGCCGATCCGCGCGAGCTACAGTAACCCTAGATCCGGGAATTTCGGCGGTTGACTTTTTCCCTCTCCCGTTAATTTTTCGTGCTACCTTTGACCTGCCATATCTTTGCATCCGTAGCTCCGATTTGGGCATATGATATGTCAAAATCTCGACGAGTACATCATTTCATTCCATTGCGTCATTTGCATTTGAGGTCATCTTGGTGCCCAAAATGCTGTTGGAAGGAGGCATGATGAGTTAAATTACAGATCCGTTAGTTCAACATGCACTTTTTTCATTTTTGCCATGTTTAATCCGTGCATGATTTGCCTGTGCCCCTTTGGGATGATTTGTTAAGCACGTTTTGTTCTTTCCAGAGGTGCCTTCCATGTATTTTTAGGATGTGTGTGTTGTCTTGTGAAAGCTTGCGAAGAGGGCTACCTGAGTTTACTGATTTCAGGGACTTAGTGAAAATCACTAAGTCTGGGACGTTTTATTTCACGATGCTATATGTCCGGCTTGTTTCCTAGTGATCCGTGCCTCTTTTGAGGATGATCAGTAAGAGTAATTTGTTATGCTTGTTGTGCTTAATCCATCCATGTCTTTACTTGTTATGTTGGAGCACCATAGGTTGACTCAATCGAGCTCAACTTTTGGATAGTTGCTGTTTTGGGAAGATCGTGAACTCTTTTGCGATTTTGCCGGAGTGTTTGCTAGTGATCCATGCATGCTATGCCATTGTTCTTGCCATGTCTAGCTAGCATTTTGTGCCTTCTTAATGGATATATGCTTGCCTTGCTATGACTTGCACCGTAGTGAGAGCATCGAGCTCGTTTACATGCCTCCGTGAGTTATTATTTCAGCATGTCCCAGTTTTCACTAAGTCTGAAAACTGATTGTGTTTCATCGATGTTCGTGTGCTCGGTAGAGTATTTTGTGAACCCTTTTGGCCCCAGGTCATTTTGGGTGATTTGTTAATCTTGTTGAGTAGCTCCATTACATGCTCTTACTTGCCATGTTCAGGGTTTTCTTCATGTTGTTTTGCTGCTCCGAAGAGAGCATCGTGGTCTGAAATTCCAGACTAGCGTTAATTTCGCTAAGTCTGAAATCTGTTTTGCTTATTCAGTTTTGCCATGCTTGTTTGAAGCCCTTAATGGATGATTTTGCCTATGCCTCAGTCCTGATGATTTGTTAAGCTTCATGAGTAAATCACTGCCATGCATTTTTTTTCATGTTTGGTGGCTGTACCATGTTCATTTTGTTGCATTTAGGAGCCTACTTGCTGTAAATCGCAGATCGGTTCATTTAGTAAATCGCTTGCCATTTCTAAACCGTAGCTCCGATTGCCATGATCTTTATATCGTTTTCAGGGGATTTCTTCCCCTCTATCCAGTGGAACACATAGATTTACAAGTTGAGGCCAGGTTCATGCATTTCCTGTCACATCTTGCATTTTGTATCCCGCATCGCATCCCGCATAGCATATCATCTTTGCATGTTATTGGTGGCCTTTGCACGTGGTTGATTGTATCCTTGTTGCTTGTTTGTGTTGTTGGGTAGAGCCAGGAGACGAGTTTGCTAACAAGGAGCCCGTTGAGTTTGCTTTTGAGGATCCAGTCAATTCTGACAACTGTGCAGGCAAGATGATCACACCCTTGAAATCACTACTATCTTTGCTATGCTAGTTTGCTCGCTCTTTTGCTTTGCCAATGCTACGATGCCTACCACTTGCTTGTCAGCCTCCAAATTGCCATGATCGAGCCTCTAACCCACCTTTGTCCTAGCAAACCATTGATTGGCTATGTTACCGCTTTGCTCAAGCCCCTTCTTATAGCGTTGCTAGTTGCAGGTGATGATTGGAGCCGTTCCTTGTTGGAACATTTATTTACTTGTTGGGATATCATTATATTGCTATGTTATCTTTACTCATCTATATACTTGGTAAAGGGTGGAAGGCTCGGCCTCTCGCCTAGTGTTTTGTTCCACTCTTGCCGCCCTAGTTTCCGTCATATCGGTGTTATGTTCCCGGATTGTTGCGTCCCTTACGCGGTTGGGCTATATGGGAACCCCTTGATAGTTCGCCTTGATTAAAGCTTTTACAGCAATGCCCAACATTGGTTTTACCATTTTCCACCTACCCCTTTTTCCCTTCGGTTTCCGGAGCCCGAGGGTCATCTTATTTTAACCCCCCCGGGCCAGTGCTCCTCTGAGTGTTGGTCCAACTGTCAGCTGCCGGTGGCCACCAGGGGCAACTCTGGGCTGGCCTACCCGTACCTAAGACAATCTGAGTGTGCCCTGAGAAAGAGATATGTGCAGCTCCTATCGGGATTTGTCGGCGCATTCGGGCGGTGTTGCTGGACTAGTTTTGACCTGTCGAATCATCCTGTTGTACCGGGATACCGAGTCTGATCGGTGGGTCCTGGGTGGAGGTCTATTCCTTCATTGACCGTGAGAGCTTGTTATGGGCTAAGTTGGGACCCCCTGCAGGGATTGATCTTTCGAAAGCCGTGCCCGCGGTTATGGGAAGATGGGAATTTGTTAATGTCCGGTTGTAGATAACTTGAACTTAAATAATTAAAATGAATCAACGGAGTGTGTTGCCGTGATGGCCTCTTCTCGGCGGAGTCCGGGAAGTGGACACGGCGTTGGAGTTATGTTTGCGTAGTCTGCTCTATTTAGTTTCCGCTCATGCTTTGCCTCCTCTTCTCGCTCTACTTTGCGAATAAGTTAGCCACCATATATGCTAGTGCTTGCTGCAGCTCCACTTATATTACCCCTTTCCTACCTATTAAGCTTAAATAGTCTTGATCGCGAGGGTGCGAGATTGCTGAGTCCTTTGTGGCTCACAGATTACTATTACACCAGATGCAGGGACCGATGATACTCCTCCGGTTGGCGCGCTCGAGCTGAAGTGGGAGTACGACGAGGACTCTCAGCGATACTATGTTTCTTTTCCTGATGATCAGTAGTGGTACCTATTCGGGGTTCGATTCAGGGTTTAGTCGCTTGTTGGGGGTCTTTTCTATTTGGCGTCGTAGTCGGGCCATGAGTGATTGTATGATGGATGTTATTTATGTACTTTGATGTGACGTGGCGAGTGTAAGCCAACTATTATTATTCTTCCCCCTTTATATTATATATGTACTTGGGTTGTGTAATGATTCCCGACTTGCGACATTGCTTTCAATGCGCCTATGTCTCTAAGTCGTGCCTCGACACGTGGGAGACATAGCCGCATCGAGGGTGTTACAATAGGGCAGCTCATTTACGCGGCTAGGGGTATGAATGTAAAAACACTCAGACTTTTCATATTCGTTTGACATGTGGGAAGCGGCCATTATTGGGCGTAGAAGCCAAGGAGCGCAGCATCTACAAGAAATCGGACTTTATTCAAACAGGTGCATGGAATTTGGAGGAGAACCCGCCTTGCAATGTCGAAGACAATCTGCGCGCCGGATTCATCGTCATTGAAGCCTGGTTCGGGGGCTACTGAGGGAGTCCTGGATTAGGGGGTGTTCGGCCGGACTATACCTTCAGCCGGACTCCTGGACTATGAAGATACAAGATTGAAGACTTCGTCCCATGTCCGGGAGGGACTTTCCTTGGCGTGGAAGGCAAGCTTGGCGATACGGATATGTAGATCTCCTACCATTGTAACCGACTCTATGTAATCCTAACCCTATCCGGTGTCTATATAAACCGGAGGGTTTTAGTCCGTAGGAAAACATACACATCAACAATCATACCGTAGGCTAGCTTCTAGGGTTTAGCCTCTCTGATCTCGTGGTAGATCTACTCTTGTACTACCCATATCATCAATATTAATCAAGCAGGACTTAGGGTTTTACCTCCATCGAGAGGGCCCAAACCTGGGTAAAACTTCGTGTCCCTTGCCTCCTGTTACCATCCGACCTAGACGCACAGTTCGGGACCCCCTACCCGAGATCCGCCGGTTTTGACACCGACACCCCCGTTCCCAGAACGCCGACACCTGAAAAAACAAACCGCTCAGATAATGTTGTAATTGATAAGAGTGGTGGCCGATGCCACCATGTTTGAGTATATGTGACATGACACTGCAAGGATTTGAACTTTGGGTGCATAATCACTACTCCATCATTTAAAGCACCATAGTTAGAGTTGTTCTATTTATGCATTACCTAGAGTGAGAGTACTCATGAGTTGAGTGTCTCCCCCTAAATTTATGCCTACATCAAGACAAGACATGAGATAAATGTATGAATGGGTACGAGATTTCACATAATGTTGTCAAGCTCCAAGATACCAAGTTCACGCCTAAGTTGACAAAACCTTGCTTCATCCAATGGCTTGGTGAAAATGTCGGCAAGTTGCATATTTGTGCCAACATGAGCAATATCAATGTCACCCTTTTCCACATGATCTCTCAAGAAATGATACCTAATATCAATGTGCTTGGTGAGGGTATGATATTCGGGATTCTCAGCAATATTGATGGCACTTTCATTATCGCATAAAAGAGGCACATGTCTATAGGTGATGCCGTAATCCTTCAAAGTTTGCCTCATCCATAGTAATTGAGTTGCACAACTGGCGGTTGCAATGTATTCGGCTTTGGTGGTGGAGAGGGCAACACAATTTTGTAGGACCAACTTACCAAAGAGCGTCCAAGAAATTGACATGCACGGGAGGTGGACTTACGATCCACTTTGTCTTCGGCCCAATCCGCATCCGTGTACCCAATGATATCAAACTTAGCATCCTGGGGTACCATAGACCCAACTTTGGGGTGTGAACAAGGTATCTAAGGATATGCTTAACCGCCTTATGATGAATTTCCCTGGGGAAAGCTTGAAATCTAGCACACATGCATACACTGAACATGATGTCTGGTCTAGATGCACAAAGATGAAGCAATGAACCAATCATAGAGCGGTAAATAGATGGTTCGAAAGGGATACCTTTTGTGTCTTCATTTAGTACATTTTTTGTTGGCATGGGTGTCTTACATGGACTAGCATCGGACATGTTGAACTGCTCTAGAATATCCTTGAGGTATTTTGCTTGAGATAAGAAAATTCCTTCTTTAAATTGTTGAGTTTGGAATCTGAGAAAGAACTTCAAATCCACATTGAGTGGCATTTCAAAATTCTTGGTCATGGAGGCCGCAAACTTATTGCATAAGTGAATGTTAGGAGAACCAAAAATGATATCATCTACATAGATTTGGCATAAGATCAAATCACCCTTGTCCCTCTTAGTAAAAAGAGTGGGATCGATCACCCCTCTCACAAAACCATCATCGAGTAAAAACTTCTTAAGATGATCATACCAAGCACGAGGTGCTTGTTTGAGGCCATACAAAGCCTTCTGAAGTTTATACACATAGTATTTGTGATCAGGATCAATGAACCCAGGTGGTTGTGATACATGTACTTCTTCTTTTAGAGGACCGTTAAGGAAAGCACTCTTCACATCCATTTGATGTAATGTAAAACCATTGAAAGCAGCATAAGCAAGTAAGATGCGAATAGATTCAAGACAGGCAATGGGAGCAAAGGTCTCACCAAAGTCCAAACCTTCAACTTGTGAGTACCCTTGTTCCACTAACCTTGCCTTGTTGCGGATGATTACACCATTCTCATCTTGCTTGTTCTTGAAAATCCATTTTGTTCCAATGACATTGCATTCCATAGTTGGTCTCTTGACTAATGAACACACATGGTTGCGTTCAAAACTATTCAGTTCTTCCTGCATAAGAACAAGCCAATCATTGTCCATCAATGCATCTTGTACCTTAAGTGGCTCAACACTAGAGACAAACAAGAAGTGAGCACAAAAGTTCGTCAAATGTTTGCGAGTGACTCTACCTTCCGATATGCCGGTGAGAACTTTGTCAACATTAACACGACCGGCTACTCGAGGCATGATGGCAGTTAGGGTTTCGTGAGGTTCAACTTCACGTCCATCATCCACGTCCTCAACATATGGATCATTAATGTGTGGTGGAAGATCTTCTTCTTCATATTGCATTTGTTGAGCTTCATCATCAATTATTGCACTTTCTTATGCTTGCCCTTGATGATGATCTTGTTCTTGAAAATTATCATGTAGAGGGACTTGATCATCTTCTTGTACTTGAACTATGGGCATTGGCTGAGCAATAGGAGCTTGTGATGGTATGGGTGTTGAAGTAGTTTGATGATGTGTGAAGCTTCCATCTTATTATTCATCATCATGAGGTTCTTGTTCCATTGGAAGAAGTGCATCAACACCCATGGTTAAAATATCTTGAGAAGAATCTTCTTAACCTACATCACTTAGATCAACTTGCTCCCCATGGGAGCCATTAAATTCATCGAATACCACATCACAAGTTTCTGCAACACATCCATTGGATTTGTTGTAGACTCTATAGGCGTGAGAGTTTGATCCATGGCCAACAAATATGCCCTCGGTTGTTTTGGATTGAAATTTTCCTAACCGTTCCCTTTTGTCAAGGATGAAACATTTGCACCCAAATACACGAAAGTACTTGACATTTGGCTTGTTCCCAGTTAGTAGCTCATATGGAGTCTTTTCCAATATTGTGTGGAGGAAGAGTCAGTTTGATGCATGGCATGCAGTGTTGACAGCCTTGGCCCACAAACTATGTGGAGACTTGTATTCATCCAACATGGACCTTGCCATCTCCACAAGTGTACGGTTCTTCCTTTTGGCTACACCATTTTGCCGAGGAGTGTGTGGAACTAAATATTGATGCTCAATTCCTTCATCACTAAGAAATTCTTCTAAGGTGTAGTTCTTGAACTCAGAGCCATTATCACTTCTTATTGCCAAGATTTCTTTGTCAAACTTGCGTTGTGCTTGCTTGGCAAAATCAATGAAGGTGATCTTCGTCTCGTCCTTGGACTTGAGGAAAAACGCCCATGTATATTTTGAGTAATCATCAACAATGACAAGTCCATACTTTTCCCACCAAGACTATCCCATGAAGGAGGCCCAAAAAGATCCACATGAAGGACCTCTCAAGGCCTTGAAGTAGACACGATATTCTTGGGTGGGTGCTTTGATTGATGTTGCTTCCTGGCTATGCATGCACTACACACATGATCTTTCTCAAAAGAGACATTGGTTAATCCAAGGACGTGATTACCCTTTAAGAGATCTTGAAGATTTCTCATGCCGACATGGGCTAGCGGGCGATGCCATAGCCACCCCTTGTCGGCCTTGGCCATTAGACAAGTTGCATGGAATGTGCTCTCTTTCGAGAAATCAACCATGTAAAAGTTACCATCCAACTCTCCAACAAAGGCCACTTCGAGAGTGTCTCTCTTAAAGACTTTCACATCCATTAGTCCAAAGAGTGTATCATAACCAACAGAAGCCAATTGGCGAACAGAAGGCAAATGATATTTAAGGGATTGAACAAGCATGACATTTGCAAGAGACATGTCATTTGTGATAGCCACCTTGCCCAACCCGAGTACCTGTCCTTTTGATCCTCCACCAAACATAATGCTCATAAATGGTTGAATAGCTTCCGTGAAATGGTAGAGAAATTTGCTATCCCCGGTTATATGATTGGTACACCCACTATCAAACACCCATTTTACTCCACCATAGAAAGCAACCTACACACAATTATGACTTGGTTAGAGGCACCCATTTTTCAATGGGACCTCTCAAGTTAGTCACAAGGGTCTTAGGGACCCAAATAGCATAGGACCGGAATGCATTTTGAGGACCAACAAATTTTGCATAAACTTCTCCATCCTTAGTCTTACGAAGTACATAGGATGGAGGCATGAACTCTTTTGGTTTGTTGAGAGTGGGCATGCCCCTTGTGGACTTCCCACTAACAACCTTACCTTTCTCCTTGTGCCCTTCTTGTGCAAATGTTTCTTTTAGAGGGGTGGTGCACTTTTGAGAAGACGTCTTCTTCTTGCTTGTGCTTGGGTCAAACCCGAGACCCTCTTTGGAAAACACCTCATTGTGTTGGCTCAATACTTCATTAAGGTTCTTTTGTCCTTGAGCACATGTCATGAGACCTTTCTCGGTTTTAGCATTGAGAAAGTGGTTCTCCTCAAGAATAGATGCTAGGTCACTATTGGAGTTAGTAGTACAAGCATCAACATTGATAATAGGAGAAGAGTAATCCTTGGCTAGAGTTTCAGGATAAGTAAGCTTGAGCGTCTCAAAACTCTTTGTAAGAAGGGTGAGCTCTTCTTCCTTCGTCTTGAGAGACACGAATAGAAGCTCACAATCCTTAGAGAGATATGGATGAGACTTCACAAGCTTACTTTTGTCATTCATCAACTCTTCGCAAGAGTCCTTAGCATTGTTTAAGGAGGCAAGCTCTGTAGCATGAACATCAATATTTTCACCAATTTTTAAGCATAGTTCATCATTTCGTGCTTCCTCATATTGGACTTTCTGCTCAAGGATTTGATATTTTCCTTTTCCTCGGTTATGAGGGTTTCGAGTTCCTTAATGGTGACAGTGTGCTTACCCACCATCTCCATAAGCATACAAAACATAGTGAGCTTCTTTCCTTTGAGGGAGCACATGACCTTATTTAATTTAGCAAACATGGGGTCATATATATCATTATCATCATAATTATCCTCCGCATCAAGATACTCATTACTAGGAGTAGAAGGAGTGAAAAGAGGAGGGTTTGATCGTGGGGTTACCTTGACCTTGTCAGGAGAGTTTTGATCCTCTCCATCTTCTACTATAGCCTTTGCCATTAGGCACTTGTGAGCGTTGCCCTTGTAGTCTTTCATGTAGTTGTAGGTGACAACATCACCACTCTTGTTGACTAGCCTCAAAGTGTTTTGAGAATCTTGGGCTACTCCGGCAACACCACTAACATCATCCGGATCGGATTCTTCATGAGCAACCATTGCTTTCCCATCTCTCTTCTTGAGCTTGGAGTTCAAAGGATTTGGCAACTTCTTCTTGGGAAAGGTCTTGGGAAACCTTAGTTTATCTGCTCTCTTCTCATGAGGGCAATTGTGGGAGAAGTGGTTGGTTTCTTCACAGTTATAGCATTTTCTCACTTTCTTCTTCTGGAATCTTTCCTTGAATTTTCCTGCGCCAAACTTCTTGATAAAGAGAGCAATGTCTTCATATGAGGGACTCTCATCAGAGTTAATCTCATCACCATCTTCATCCTCATCATCTTCCTCTTCTTCACTTTGCTCTTCTTCATATACATGCTTGGCCTTCAATGCAAGATTGATTTTTGATGTTGAGGTACCATGCATGGCAAGATGTTTTGTAGCATTTTCCTTTGACTCTTCAAATAGTTGGAAGGTGGATATGATGTCATTCGGAGTAATTTCCTTGAATCCATGGTGTTGTCTTATGTTCCACACCATTTGATGATGATATGGAGCAAGAGCATGAAGCAACTTGTCCACGAGAAATCGCTTAGTCAAGTTGAATCCATCTTGTGTCTTGTCACACTCACAAGTCTCAATGTCAGCGGTGGAAGTCATGATACGCTCAAGGAGTTTCTTGGGATACTCACCTTTCTCCATACAAAAGTTTTGCAATTGGCCCTTGGCAATTTCATATTGATCAAGCCAGAGAGTGGAGGTAGCGGTCTTGGTCCTCACAATGCTATCCCATAATTCCTTGGCACTTGTGATATGTATGGTCTCCTTTGCTTGTCAGTCATACCTCTACTTATGCACATGGTTGATGTGTCATTGAGATTCTTGTCATATACCTCTCTTGGAGTATGATTCTTCGGGTCAACAGCTTGGTAGCCATACTCCAAGATTTCCAACATCTCATCATTTCCATATCGAAGATGATCCTGCATAGCAACTCTCCACAAAGCAAAATTGGTAGTGTCATCAAGTAAAGGAGGTTCACCTTGAGGGTTACACTTTGGTTTCTCTATATGAGGTCTTGCATAAAGCCAAGGAACACTGGAGTGTTCATTACTAGGAGGTTGTTGACCAAGTGACGGAGTAGGAACAGCTGGCCTCGAGGCCACACCACCAGAAACTGGTGCAAGCATCGTGGTTAGTGTGGCTACTCTCATTTGGACCAAGGACTCAAGAGAAGCATCATGCTCCTACTTTTTCTTAGCAAGCGCCTGTTCTAGATCCTCAGAAGTGAAGGACTTGACTTCCGTGGAAGTCGTGCATGTACTCTTTGGATCCGCAACAAGGGGAGTCCCATCGGGGTTCATCTCGCACTAGGGCGGTTGATACGTCTCCAACGTATCTATAATTTTTTATTGTTCCATGTTGTTATATTATCATTCTAGGATGTTTTATAATCATTTTATAGTCATTTTATATCATTTTTGGGACTAACCTATTGATTTAGTGCCAAGTGTCAGTTGCTATTTTTTGCATGTTTTTTTACATCGTAGGAAATCAATATCAAACGGAGTCCAAACACCGCGAAACTTTTTGGAGATTTTTTATGGACCAGAACACCCAGGATGGGCCAGAGAAGCACCTGGGGGTGCCCTGAGGGGGCACAACCCACCAAGGCGTGCCTGGGCCCCCAAACGCGTCTAGGTGGGTTGTGCCCACCTCGGTGGCCTCCCGCACCCCCTCTTTACCCTATAAATTCCCAAAAATTTCAGAAACCCTCGGGGTAACCCTAGATCAGAAGTTTCGCCGCCACAAGGCTCTGTAGCCATGAGAAACCGATCTAGACCCCGTTCCGGCACCCAGCCAGAGGGGGAATCATCTCCGGTGGCCATATTCATCATCCCGGCGGCCACCATGATGAGGACGGAGTAGTACACCCTCGGGGCTGAGGGTTTGTACCAGTAGCTATGTGTTGAATCTCTCTCTCTCTCTCTCTCTCTCTCTCTCTCGTGTTCTTGAGATGTCATGATCTTGATGTATCGCGGGCTTTGTTAATATAGTCGGATCATATGGTGTTTTCCCCTCTCTATCTTGTTGTGATGAATTGAGCTTTTCCCTTTGAGATTTCGTTGTTATCGGATTGAATACTTTTATGGATTTTAGAACACTTGATACATATCTTGCAATTGAATACTCGTGGTGACAATGGGGTATCGTATTGATTCACTTGATATATGTTTTGGCATTCAACTCGCAGATTCCCGAGGTGACATTGGGCTAATCTATGCATAGGGTTGATGCATGTTCTTGTCTGTGTTTCTCCGGTATAAATCTTGGGGCACTATTTGAAGTTCTTTGTGTTGGATTGAATATTATGAATCTGAATTTGCTTTGGTGTTATTTTAGTACGAACTCTTGGTTAGATCGATTGGAAAGAATAGCTTCATGTTATTTTAGTACGAACTCTAGGATAGATTGATTGGAAAGAATAGCTTTGAGGTGGTTTCGTACCCTACAAACAATTCCGTCTTATGTTCTCCGCTAGATAGGAACTTTGGAGTGATTCTTTGTTGCATGTTGAGGGACTGTTATATGATCCAATTATATTAGCATTGTTGAGAGGTTGCACTAGTGAAAGTACGGACCCTAGGCCTCATTTTCAAGCATTGCAATGCCTTTTTTGTGCCCGTTTACTATTTTATACCTTGCTGTTTTCATTTATTCAGATTATAAAAATATATTTCTACCATCCATATTACACTTTTATCACCATCTCTTCGCCGAACTAGTGCACCTATACAAATTTCTATTGTATTGGGTGTGTTGGGGACACAAGGATTTCTTGTATTTGATTGCAGGGCCGTTTGAGAGAGACCATCTTCACCCTACACCTCCCTAGGATTGATAAACCTAAGGTCATCCACTTGAGGGGAAATTGCTACTGTCCTACAAAAATCTGCGCGTGAAGGCCCAACACAAGTCTACAAGAGCAAGTTGTGTAGTGGACATCAACCTCTTTTCTGGTGTCGTTGCCGGGGAGGTGAGTTCTTGAAGGTATATCTTTAGATCTTGTAATCAAATCTTTTAGTTTCTTGTTTTATCACTAGTTTGGTTCATAAAAGAAAACTATAAAAAATGGAATTGAGGTGGTCTCATATTATTCATCTCTATAATGTCTTCCGTGAAAATGATGGAAAGGAAAATTGTGCTCAATTGATAGAAGAAGAATTCAATAGAATGTTTGGTATAAATGATGAGCATGATTGCAATGTTGTTAGTATGAATTATTTGAATATCCATGATGCTAATGATATGCAAAGCCATAAGCTTGGGGATGCTATATTTTATGAAGATGATATTTTTAGTCCCCAAAGTTTTGATGAGAAAATTTATTATGATGATTGCACACCTCCTATTTATGATGATTATATTGGTGAAAGTGGATTCAGAGAGGTCATGACTTTATTTAATGATGAATCCACTATTTTGGAAGAGGTTGCAATTGATTATGACAACAAAGTTGCTATCTATGATGATTATGGTGATGACATGTATGCTATATTGAATGATGATAACCATGAAACTTGTCATCATGATTTTAATTTCCAATCCCATGATAGTTATTTTGTTGAGTTTGCTCCCACTACTATTCATGAGAATAAATTTGCTTATGTGGAGAGTGAGAAAATTTCTGTGCTTATGTATCATGAAAAGAATGCTTTATGTGATAGCTATTTTGTTGACTTTAGTCATGATTCTACTAAAAATTATTATGAGAGGTGAACTTATGCTTTTACATATCTCAATAATACCAAGATTCCTCTCTTTATGTTGAAAGTTTTGAAGTTGCACCTGTTTTGCCTTCCTATGCTAGTTGATTCTTGTTCCCATAAATTGTTTGCTCACAAAATCCCTATACATAGGAAGTGGGTTAGACTTAAATGTGCTTGCCATGTGATTCATAATGCTCTTGTTATGTTTCAATTCTTATCTTTTATGCGAGTATCATTGAAATCGTCATGCCAAGCTGAAAAGGCATTAAAGAAAATAGCTTGTTGGGAGACAACCCAACACTTTTACCTACTATTTTTGTGTGTTCGCATGATTAAGCTACTGTATTAATCATGTTTTCTTGCTTTCGCTTCAATAAAGTGCCAAGTAAGACCTTTGGGATGGCTTACGGTGATAGTTGATTTGATCTTGCTGAAAAACTGAAAATTTTGCGCTCAGAAAACAATTCTCATTTTTAGAAGCATGATAAAATGCTGATTATTTTTTAAGAAGATTAATAGACAAATTTTCAAATTTTTCCTATTTTTCAGAATTTTTTGAGTGGCATAAGATTGGTTGGAGTACAAAATACTACTGACTGTTCTGTTTTTGATAGATTCTGTTTTCAATGCAGAGTTTTCTTATTTTCTAGTTTTTATGGCTTATATTGCTCAATATAAATTGTGGAAATGATATGCTACAGTAGGCATTGTGTTGAAACAATTATGAATCTTGTCTTTGACAGTACGAAAGTGAAATGGTTTGCTCTTTATCATACTAACCTATCTCACGAAGTTTCGTTAAGTTTTGTGTGATTGAACTTTTCAAGTTTTGGGTGAGACGTCGATGTGAGGAGAATAAAGAGTGACAAGACCCTAAGCTTGGGGATGCCCAATGCACCCCAAGGTAATATTCAAGGAGGATCCAAGCAACTAAGATTGGGGATGCCCTGGAAGGCATCCCCTCTTTCGTTCCAACATTATCGGTAACCTCACCTGGAGCTATGTTTTCATTCGTCACATGATATGTGTTTTGCTTGGAGCGTCAATTTATTTTGTTAGTATTTGCTTGCTGTTATTTAGAATAATGTTTTGCATCTTTTATTTCAATAAAAGTGGCATTGATATCCTTTACTATGCTTATTTTACAAGTCTACATGTTGCTGTTTGAAAACAGAAAGTTTACCGCTATTGCAAAAATTCCCTAGAGAAGTAAGAATGTGATAAAATGTTGAAACTTTTTAAAAAATAAGCTCTGATAAATTTTCTATGGTGTGGTAAATTTTCATAATCTTTGGAGTTTAAGAAGTATTGATACTCTTGCATTCTTTACAAACTGTACTGTTTTGGCAGATTGTTGTTATGTTTGCATTGTTTGCATATGTTTGCTTGTTTAATGATTATATTTGAGGATAGGAGTATTAAATATGCAGAGGCGTTTAGTATGAAATGTTGAATAATAATTTTAGTGATTTGCTACAGTAGAGAATGATAAGTTTTTGCATTGGTTTATACTAACTTATCTCACGAGTTCTTGTTGAGTTTTGTGTGGATGAAACTTTTGAGATTTAGGAAAACCGTGATGTGAGAAGAATTAAGGAGACACAAAAGCTCAAGCTTGGGGATTACCAAGGCATCCCAAGATAATATTTCAAGAAGTCTGAAGCATCTAAGCTTGGGGATGCCCCGGTAGGCATCCCACCTTTCTTATTCAACAATTATCGGTTAGTATCAGTTGAGCCTAAATTTTTGCTTCTTCACATGATGTGTGATATTCTTAGAATGTCATTTTATTTTGTTTTTTGCTTGCTGTTTTAATAAAATACTTAGATCTGAAAGTTTTTAAATAAAATAGAGTCCTCAAATAGTTGCCAGGGAGGCTAGGTAAGCGGCATTCACATCCTGTCAACGAAGCTCTTTTCTATGGAATTGCTCTAGTGCTTCACTTATATCTTTTTGAGCACTGTGTGAGTTAGTATTTCTTGAAGAAATTATCTCTTGATTCACTTAAATTAATTTGAGAGAAAGAAATATTATGCTCATGAACTTCACTTATATTTGTTTGAGCTTATCAAAAGCAACACATGAAAATTCGTCCCAAAGTGATAGCTATCCAAGAAGGATATAATCAAAACTTTCATGAAGATCATTGGACAAAATAAACTTGATTCCTCGTAATAGTTTTGAGATATGATGATGTGATATGTGAGTCATGTTGATGAGTAATTATGCTCTAGTAAGAATATTGGCGTTAAGGTTTGTGATTCCCTATGCAAGCACGAAAGTCAATAGTTGTGCAATGAAATTACATCCTACTTGTGGTGCATTATTCGGTGTTAATTATGCTCAATGCTCGCTTATGAGATTATTCGTTTCTTGGTTGGTCGCTTCTCAATATTTTTCTAGCCTTCATTTTGCACTAAGTATGATCACTACTTGTGCATCCAAAATCCTTTAAACCAGTTTTGCCACATGAGTCCACTATACCTACCTATATGCGGTATTCTTTTGCCGTTCTAAGCAAATTTTTATGTGCCATCTCTAATTTTCAAAATAAATTTCTCTTTTGTGTTCTCGTACCACTCGCGAGGCGGTGAGGGTTGGCCAATATTTTCCATGCTAGATGTGTTATTCTCACGACGAGTGTTTATTCACTTGTCATTGCACGAGAGTAAGGCAAGGGTATTAGGGATGCCCAGTCCCGAAATGAAAAATGAATTTACTTATGTTGTCAAATAATAAATTCCTTGGGAAGTGTTGGTATGGAGGGCACCCGTGGATACAGTTAGCCATGGAAAGTGAAAGTATGGTGGAAAAAGGAATAAAATTTATTTTCTGTTTGGGAACCGCCTATGATATATCTAGCATGGAAAGTGTTGGGAGCTCTAAGTCGTTTTCGTTGGTGGGAAAAGTATGCCTCTCAAAATGTTTTTATCTCTCAATTTTAGCTTTGAGCTCTGGCACCTCTACAAATCCCTACTTCCCTCTGTGAAGGGCCTTTCTTTTACTTTATGCAATTTTTATTTTTAATTTGAGTCTCCATCTTCTCTTATAAAGCATCAGCTAGGAGGCACTATGATCATACTTGAGCATTGGGTTTAGCTAATATGCGAGTGTGTTTCATGAATGGATCAATGATTGAGCATGATGGGCTAGGGATAACTTATTTTAGCGTTGATATTTTGAAAGACATGATTGCTTGTTGATATGCTTGAGTATTTAAGTCTCATGTCAAAAGTAGACTATTGCTTTGAACCATATAAAAGTCCAATTGTCCATGCTATAAAGAAAATAACATGAGATGACATGTTAGGCAACATTCCATGTCAAAAATTCTGTTTTTACCATTTACTTACTCGAGGATGAGCAGGAATTAAACTTGGGGATGCTGATACGTCTCCAACGTATCTATAATGTTTGATTGTTCCATGCTGTTATATTGTCATTCTTGGATGTTTTATAATCATTTTATAGTCATTTTATATCATTTTTCGGGACTAACCTATTGACTTAGTGCCAAGTGCCAGTTGCTGTTTTTTGCATGTTTTTTACATCGCAGGAAATCAATATCAAACGGAGTCCAAACACCGTGAAACTTTTTGAAGATTTTTTATGGACCAAAACACCCAGGATGGGCCAGAGAAGCACATGGGGGTGCCCCGAGGGGGGCACAACCCACCAGGGCACACCTGAGCCCCTAGGCGCGCCCAGGTGGGTTGTGCCCACCTTGGTGGCCTCCCGCACCACCTCTTTACCCTATAAATTCCCAAGAATTCCAGAAACCCTCGGGGTAACCCTAGATCAGAAGTTCCACCGCCGCAAGGCTCTATAGCCATGAGAAACCAATCTAGACCCCATTCCGGCACCCTGCCGGAGGGGGAATCATCTCCGGTGGCCATCTTCATCATCCCGGGGCCACCACGATGAGGAGGGAGTAGTCCACCCTCGGGGCTGAGGGTTTGTACCAGTAGCTATCTGTTTAATCTCTCTCTCTCTCTCTCGTGTTCTTGAGATGTCATGATCTTGATGTATCACGGGCTTTGTTAATATAGTCGGATCGTATGGTGTTTTCCCCCTCTCTATCTTGTCATGATGAATTGAGTTTTTCCCTTTGAGATTTCGTTGTTATCGGATTGAATACTTTTATGTATTTGAGAACACTTGATATATATCTTGCAATTGAATACTCGTGGCGAAAATGGGGTATCGTATTGATTCACTTGATATATGTTTTGGCACTCAACTCACGGATTCCCGAGGTGACATTGGGGTAATCTATGCATAGGGGTTGATGCACGTTCTTGTCTTTGTTTCTCTGGTAGAAATCTTGGGGCACTCTTTGAAGTTCTTTGTGTTGGATTGAATATTATGAATCTGAATTTGCTTTGGTGTTATTTTAGTACGAACTCTTGGTTAGATCGATCGGAAAGAATAGCTTCGTGTTATTTTAGTACAAACTCTAGGATAGATTGACCGGAAAGAATACCTTTGAGGTGGTTTCATACCCTACAAACAATTCAGTCTTATGTTCTCTGCTAGATAGGAACTTTGGAGTGATTCTTCGTTGCACGTTGAGGGATGGTTATATGATCCAATTATATTAGCATTGTTGAGAGGTTGCACTAGTGAAAGTACGGACCCTAGGCCTCATTTTCAAGCATTGAAATATCGTTTTTGTGCTCGTTTACTATTTGCTACCTTGCTGTTTTTATTTATTCAGATTAAAAAAATATTTCTACCATCCATATTACACTTTTATCACCATCTCTTCGCCGAACTAGTGCACCTATACAAATTGCCATTGTATTGGATGTGTTGGGGACACAAGAGATTTATTGTATTTGATTGCAGGGTCGTTTGAGAGAGACCATCTTCATCCTACACCTCCCACGGATTGATAAACCTTAGGTCATCCACTTGAGGGAAAATTGCTACTGTCCTACAAAACTCTACGCTTGGAGGCCCAACACAAGTCTACAAGAACAAGTTGCATAGTAGACATCAGCGGTTAAGCCACAAAATAGAGCATGAATAACAAAGAGTCTCTTGTGTCCCCAACACACCCAATACAATGGTAAATTGTATAGGTGCACTAGTTCGGCAAAGAGATGGTGATACAAGTGGTATATGGATAGTACATAAAGGTTTTTGTAATCTAAAAATATAAAAACAGCAAGGTAACTAATGGTAAAAGTGAGCAAAAATGGTATTGCAATGCGTTGAAACAAGGCCTAGGGTTCATACTTTCACTAGTGCAAGTCCTCTCAAAAATAATAACATAATTGGATGATATAACTATCCCTCAACATGCAACAAAGAGTCACTCCAAAGTCACTAATAGCGTAGAACAAATGAAGAGATTATGGTAGGGTACGAAACCACCTCAAAGTTATTCTTTCCAATCAATCCGTTGGGCTATTCCTATAAGTGTCATAAACAGCCCTAGAGTTCGTACTAGAATAACACCATAAGACACAGATCAACCAAAACCCTAATGTCACCTAGATACTCCAATGTCACCTGAAGTATCCGTGGGTATGATTATACGATATGCATCACACAATCTCAGATTCATCTATTCAACCAACACAAAGGACCTCAAAGAGTGCCCCAAAGTTCTACCGAAGAATCACGACAAAAACGTGTGCCAACCCCTATGCATAGGTTCATGGGCGGAACCCGCAAGTTGATCACCAAAACATACATCAAGTGAATCACGTGGTATCCCATTGTCACCACAGATACGCACGGCAAGACATACATCAAGTGTTCTCAAATCTTTAAAGACTCAATCTGATAAGATAACTTCAAAAGGGAAACTCAATCCATTACAAGAGAGTAGAGGGGGAGAAGAAACATAAGATCCAGCTATAATAGCAAATCTTGGGATATATCAAGATCGTATCACTTCAAGAACACGAGAGAGAGAGAGAGAGAGAGATCAAACACATAGCTACTGGTACATACCCTCAGCCCCGAGGGAGAACTACTCCCTCCTCGTCATGGAGAGCACCGGGATGATGAAGATGGCCACCGGAGAAGGATTCCCCCTCCGGCAGGGTGCCGGAACGGGTCTAGATTGGCTTTTGGTGGCTACGGAGGCTTCTGGCGGCAGAACTGCCGATTTATTGTGCTCTCTGGAAGTTTTAGGGTATATGGAGATATATAGGCTGAAGAAGTACGTCAGGGAGGGCCATGAGGGGCCCACGAGGGTGGAGGGCGCGCCCCCTACCTCGTGGCCTCCTTGAAGCTTCCCTTACGTGCACTTCAAGTCTTCTGGGCTTCTTTCCTTCCAAAAATGGGTTCCGTGAAGTTTCAGGTCAATTGGACTCCATTTGGTTTTTCTTTTCTTTGAAACCCTAAAACAAGGTAAAAACAGAAACTGGCACTGGGCTCTGGGTTAATAGGTCAGTCCCAAAAATGATATAAAAGTGTATAATAAAGCCCATAAACATCCAAAATAGTAGATAATATAGCATGGAGCGGTCAAAAATTATAGATACGTTGGAGACGTATTAGCATCCCCAAGCTTAATTCCTGCTCGTCCTCGAGTAGGTAAATGATAAAAACGGAATTTTTGATGTGGAGTGCTACTTGGCATAATTTCAATGTAATTCTTCTTAATTGTGGCATGAATATTCAGATCCGAAAGATTCAAGACAAAAGTTCATATTGACATAAAAATGATAATACTTCAAGCATACTAACTAAGCAATTATGTCTTCTCAAAATAACATGGCCAAAGAAAGTTCATCCCTACAAAATCATATAGTTTAGTCATGCTCCATTTTCGTCACACAAGAATGCTCTCATCATGCACAACCCCGATGACAAGACAAGCAATTGTTTCATACTTTAGTAATCTCAAACCTATAAACTTTCACGCAATACATGAGCGCGAGCCATGGATATAGCACTATGGGTGGAATAGAATATAATGAGGGGGTTATGTGGAGAAGACAAAAAGGAGAAAGTCTCACATCAACGAGGCTAATCAATGGGCTATGGAGATGCCCATTGATTGATGTTAATGCAAGGAGTAGGGATTGCCATGCAACGGATGCACTAGAGCTATAAATGTATGAAAGCTCAACAAAAGAAACTAAGTGGGTGTGCATCCAACTTGCTTGCTCACAAAGACCTAGGGCACTTGAGGAGGCCCATTGTTGGAATATACAAGCCAAGTTCTATAATGAAAATTCCCACTAGTATATGGAAGTGACAAAACAAAAGACTCTCTATCATGAAGATTATGGTGCTACTTTGAAGCACAAGTGTGGCAAAGGATAGTAGCATTGTCCCTTATCTCTTTTTCTCTCATTTTTTTGGGCCTTCTCTTTTTTTATATGGCCTTTCGCTTTTTTTGGGCCTTCTCTTTTTTATGGCCTTTCTCTTCTCTTTTTTTTCTTTTTTTTATTCCTCACTTGGGACAATGCTCTAGAAAATGATGATCATCACACTTCTATTTATTTACAACTCAATGATTACAACTCGATACTAGAACAAAAGATGACTCTATATGAATGCCTCCGGCGGTGTACTGGGATTGCGATGAATCAAGAGTTACATGTATGAAAAATTATGAACGGTGGATTTGCCACAAATACGATGTCAACTACATGATCATGCAAAGCAATATGACAATGATGATGCGTGTCATAATAAACGGAACGGTGGAAAGTTGCATGGCAATAAATCTCAGAATGGCTATGGAAATGCCATAATAGGTAGGTATGGTGGCTGTTTTGAGGAAGATATAAGGAGGTTTTTGTGTGACAGAGCGTATCGTATCACGGGGTTTGGATGCACCGGTGAAGTTTGCACCAACTCTCAATTTAAGAAAGGGCAATGCACGGTACCGAACAGGCTAGCAAGGATGGAAGGGTGAGAGTGCGTATAATCCATGGACTCAACATTAGTCATAAAGAATTCACATACTTATTGCAAAAATCTACAAGTCATCAAAAACCTCGGGACTATGTGCATGCTCCTAGGGGGATAGATTGGTAGGAAAAGACCATCGCTCGTCCCCGACCGCCACTCAGAAGGAGGACAATCAAATAACACCTCATGTTTCAAATTTGTTACATAACATTTACCATACGTGCATGCTACGGGACTTGCAAACTTCAACATAAGCATTTCTCAATTTCACAACTACTCAACTAGCACGACTTTGATCTTATTGCCACCATATCTCAAAACAATCATCAAGCATCAAACTTCTCTTAGATTCAAAACACTCATAAGAAGATTTTACTAATCTTGAATACCTAGCATATTAGGATTTTAAGAAAATTACCATGATATTAGACTCTCAAAATAATATAAGTGAAGCATGAGAGTTCATCTATTTCTTGCCACCATGCTTTAAAAGATATAAGTGAAGTATTAGAGCAAACAACAAACTACTCCGAGAGATATAAGTGAAGATCAATGAGTAGTCAAATAATTATGCAACTATGTGAAGACTCCCTAACATTTAATAATTTAAGATCTTGGTATTTTATTAAAACAGAAAGCAAAACTAAATAAAATAAAAAGACGCTCCAAGCAAAACACATATCATGTGGTAAATAAAAATATAGCTCCAAGTAAAGTTACCGATGAACGAAGACGAAAGAGGGGATGCCTTCCAGGGCATACCCAAGCTTAGGCTCTTGGTTGTCCTTGAATATTACCTTGGGGTGCCTTGGGAATCCCCAATCTTGGGCTCTTGCCACTCCTTATTCCATAGTCCATCGAATCTTTACCTAAAACTTGAAAACTTCACAACACAAAACTTAACAGAAAACTCGTAAGCTCCGTTAGTATAAGAAAATAAATCACCACTTTAAGGTACCGTAATGAACTCATTATTTATTTATATTGGTGTTAAACCTACTGTATTCCAACTTATCTATGGTTTATAAACTATTTTACTAGCCATATATTCATCAAAATAAGTAAACAACACATGAAAAACAGAATCTGTCAAAAACAGAACAGTCTGTAGTAATATGGATCAAACGTATACTTATGGAACTCATAAAATTCTCAAATAAATTCCTGGACATGAGGAATTTATCTATTAATCATCTTCAAAAAGAATTAACTAAATATCACTCTCCAAATAAACATGGCAGCAATTCTAGTGAGTGCTAAAGTTTCTGTTTTTTACAGCATGATCAACAGGACTCTCCCCAAGTCTTCCCAAAGGTTCTACTTGGCACAAACACTAATTAAAAGAATAAAACCACATCTAAACAGAGGCTAGATGAATTATTTATTACTAAACAGGAAAAAAATAAAGGAATAAAAATAAAGTTGGGTTGCCTCCCAACAAGCGCTTTCGTTTAACGCCCCTAGCTAGGCATGATGATTTCAATGATGCTCACATAAAAGATAAGAATTGAAACATAAAGAGAGCATCATGAAGAATATGACTAGCACATTTAAGCCTAACATAATTCCTATGCATAGGTAATTTGTGAGCAAACAACTTATGGGAACAATAATCAACTAGCATAGGAAGGCAAAACAAACATAACTTTAAAACTTTAAGCACATAGAGAGGAAACTTGATATTATTGCAATTCCTACAAGCATAAGTTCCTCCCTCATAATAATTTTCAGTAGCATCATGAATGAATTCAACAATATAACCAGCACCTAAAGCATTCTTTTCATGATCTACAAGCATAGAATTTTTATTACTCTCCACATAAGCAAAATTCTTCTCATTCGGAATAGTGGGAGTGTCATAAGAGACTTGAATACTATAAATTGTCTCCACATTAAAAGAGTAATGTTCAGAAAAAGGGTAATCATAATCATGACAAGTTCTATAAATATAATCATCACTACTTTTTATAGCATATGTATCATCACAATAATTATCATAAGTAGGAGGCATGCTATCATCATTATAAAATTGCATATCAAAACTTGGGAGATTAAAAATATCATCTTCATTAAGCGTAGCATCCCCAAGCTTGGGACAAACATTAATTGCAGCAAATATATTCTCACAAACATCATCTTCATCAAACATAGCATCCCAAAGCTTGGGCCTTTTCATATCATAAGCATAATCACTCTCATCATTAATAGTATAGATAGCACCAATAGTATAGCAATTATCATATTCTTCCAAGTAAGTGCCAAAAAGATTTTCAAGATCATAAGAAGTATCATTATCTTCCACAATTATATTTTCATGAGGCGCAATAGTGATAGGAGCTTCATTATTTGGGAGCGATATCTTTTTACCTCTCTTCCTTTTTCTTTTCTTCTTCTTCACCACATCATGTGTGGGTTCAATCCTCTTTTTGGAGCTCCTTATTAATGAGATTGGTTGAATAGGAGGATCCTCCTCGTTACTTGATTCATAATAAGAAATAATAGGAGGGTACTGGGAAGTCTCTTCCCTTTCATTAATATTATCTTCATCTTCTATTTGTTTTCTTTTTTTATGTAATTGGCAATATAATGATTTTCAATGCAATTCACCTCACAATACATATAAATCTTCTCTAGATCAAAATCAAGAAATCTATCAAGATTAAACTTTGGAATACCCTCAGTTATACGTTTCATTTCCTCATACCCCAAAAGAAGACTAAGCTCTTTATGATGCTCAAGGGTAATCAAATTATCACAATTTTTGGATACGATTCGGTCATGAAACAATTTGCATTGGAGACTTAAATGACCATGTTCATTGCAAAGTTCACAAGGGGCGCGAAAAATATTGATTTTTTCAGCACAATCATCAAGACTTTCTTGCAACAGTTTAGTCTCTAAATACTTATGCCTCTTGCAATATCTATCTTCCCTATTTGGTGTGTACATACAAACCCAATGCACTCCACAAAAATTGACATGTTTATAGGAGACATTTTAATCATAACTAGTGCAATCATCATTAGTATCATGGATATTCAAAGAATTCGTACTAACAACATTGCAAGCATGCTCATCATTCACATATTTAGTGCCAAACATTTTATAGATTTCTTCTTCTAGCACTTGAGCACAATTATACTTTCCATCATACTCACGAAAGATATTAAAAAGGTGAAGCGTATGAGACAAACTCAATTCCATTTTTTTATAGTTTTCTTTTATAAACTAAACTAGTGATAAAACAATATCTAAAAGACTCGATTGCAAGATCTAAAGATATACCTTCAAGCACTCACCTCCCTGGCAACGGCGCCAGAAAAGAGCTTGATGTCTACTACGCAACCTTCTTCTTGTAGACGTTGTTGGGCCTCCAAGTGCAGAGGTTTGTAGGACAGTAGCAAATTTCCCTCAAGTGGATGACCTAACGTTTATCAATCTGTAGGAGGCGTAGGATGAAGATGGTCTCTCTCAAGCAACCCTGCAACCAAATAACAAAGAGTCTCTTGTGTCCCCAACACACCCAATACAATGGTAAATTGTATAGGTGCACTAGTTCGGCAAAGAGATGGTGATACAAGTGGTATATGGATAGTAGATAAAGGTTTTTGTAATCTGAAAATATAAAAACAGCAAGGTAACTAATGATAAAAGTGAGCACAAACGGTATTGCAATGCGTTGAAACAAGGCCTAGGGTTCATACTTTCACTAGTGCAAGTCCTCTCAAAAATAATAACATAATTGGATCATATAACTATCCCTCAACATGCAACAAAGAGTCAATCCAAAGTCACTAATAGCGGAGAACAAACGAAGAGATTATGTTAGGGTACGAAACCACCTCAAAGTTATTCTTTCCAATCAATCCGTTGGGCTATTCCTATAAGTGTCACAAACAGCCCTAGAGTTCGTACTAGAATAACACCTTAAGACACAAATCAACCAAAACCCTAATGTCATCTAGATACTCCAATGTCACATCAAGTATCCATGGGTATGATTATACGATATGCATCACACAATCTCATATTCATCTTCAACCAACATAAAGGACCTCAAAGAGTGCCCCAAAGTTCTACAAGAGAATCACGATGAAAATGTGTGCCAAACCCTATGCATAGGTTCATGGGCGGAACCCGCAAGTTGATCACCAAAACATACATCAAGTGAATCACGTGGTATCCCATTGTCACCACAGATACGCACGGCAAGACATACATCAAGTGTTCTCAAATCTTTAAAGACTCAATCCGATAAGATAACTTCAAAAGGGAAACTCAATCCATTACAAGAGAGTAGAGGGGGAGAAGAAACATAAGATCCAGCTATAATAGCAAACCTCGCGATACATCAAGATCGTATCACTTCAAGAACACGAGAGAGAGAGAGAGAGAGATCAAACACATAGCTACTAGTACATACCCTCAGCCCTGAGGGAGAACTACTCCCTCCTCGTCATGGAGAGCACTGGGGTGATGAAGATGGCCACCGGAGAAGGATTCCCCCTCCGGCAGGGTGCCGGAACGGGTCTAGATTGGCTTTCGGTGGCTACGGAGGCTTCTGGCGGCGGAACTCCCGATCTATTGTGTTCTCTGGAAGTTTTAGGGTATATGGAGATATGTATAGGCGGAAGAAGTACGTCAGGGGGGCCACGATGGGCCCATGAGGGTGGAGGGTGCGCCCAGGGGGGTGGGCACGCCCCCTTACCTCGTGGCCTCCTCGAAGCTTCCCTTACATGCACTTCAAGTCTTTTGGGCTTCTTTCCTTCCAAAAATGGGTTCCGTGAAGTTTCAGGTCAACTGGACTCCGTTTGGTTTTCCTTTTCTTCGAAACCCTAAGACAAGGTAAAAACAGAAACTGGCACTGGGCTCTGGGTTAATAGTTTAGTCCCAAAAATGATATAAAAGTGTATAATAAAGCCCATAAACATACAAAACGGTAGATAATATAGCATGGAGCAATCAAAAATTATAGATACGTTGGAGACGTATCAGTAAGCAAGCACAATATGATATAAGTAAGGACTAAGAGACAAGTAACCACAAGTAGAGAGTTAGGGTTAGGAATAACCGCAACTCCGAGAGACGAGGATGTATGACGATGTTCACTTCCTTGGAGGGAACCTACGTCACTGTTAGAGAAGTGGATGTTACCATGAAGGCACACCAATGATGACCCACAAGTATAGGGGATCTATCTAGTCCTTTCGATAAGTAAGAGTGTCGAACCCAATGAGGAGCAGAAGGAAATGATAAGCAGTTTTCAGTAAGGTATTCTCTACAAGCACTGAAATTATCGGTAACAGATAGTTTTGTGATAAGGTAATTTGTAACAGGTAACAAGTAATAAAAGTAAATAAGGTGCAGCAAGATGGCCCAATCCTTTTTGTAGCAAAGGACAAGCCAGGACATACTCTTATATAAAGGAAAGCGCTCCTGAGGACACATGGGAATTATCGTCAAGCTAGTTTTCATCATGTTCATATGATTCGCGTTCGGTACTTTGTAAATTTGATATGTGGGTGGACCGGTGCTTGGGTACTGCCCTTCCTTGGACAAGCATCCCACTTATGATTAACCCCTATTGCAAGCATCTGCAACTACAAGAGAAGTATTAAGGTAAACCTAACCATAGCATGAAACATATGGATCCAAATCAGCCCCTTACGGAGCAACTCATAAACTAGGTTTTAAGCTTCTGTCATTCTAGCAACCCATCATCTACTTATTACTTCCCAATGCCTTCCTCTAGGCCCAAACAAGGGTGAAGTGTCATGTAGTCGACGTTCACATGACACCACTAGAGGAAAGACAACATACATCTCATCAAAATATCGAACAAATACCAAATTCACATGACTACTTATAGCAAGACTTCTCCCATGTCCTCAGGAACAAACGTAACTACTCACAAATCATATTCATGTAGTGACCCGACCCGAATGGATCAAGTCTACTGTGCTCCGCTGTCATCCCTGGATCAGTAATGCTGACACCACACAGTACATCGAAGGATTTATAGCAGAGTTGCAATCACACACTTATTACATCATTGTCTCAAAAGAGAACTTATTACAATAATATGGCTTAAGGCCATCTAATAATGATAACAGCGGAAGACTCGGAAGATAAATGGGTCCATCAACTCCAACGGCATCACTGAGTATAGAACCACGACCTAAAAGCACCTCAATCGTCATCTGAAAAGTCTGCAACATTAACGTTGCAGCCCGAAACGGGTCAGCACATGGAATATGCTGGCAAAGTAACACATAGAGAGTAATGGAATGCAATAACTATACTATATGCATATTTGGCTGGTGGAAAGCTCTATGGTTACTATTTTGCGTAAAGCCAATTTTTCCCTACTGCAAAGGAATAAATTTATTTAACTATCATGGTGGTTGTTAAACATTGAGAATGGTTGACAGCATTCTCAATACCAATTAAGTGAACAATTAACCCAACAACATTAATTAGAAGTGACATGTTGAGATTCACATGATATTCAAGTACTAGATACTCAAGTTGTCCATAACCGGGGACACGGCTAATCATGATTAGTTTGTTACACTCTGCAGAGGTTTGCGCACTTTTCCCCACAAGACTCGATCTCCTCCATTGGTTTTCTCGCACTACAGGGTGTTTGAGAAACGGATGACCGAGACATAGTCTTTCAGAAGCGCTAGCACCTTACGTTGGATAGACCGGTACACCTACTTTCCCCTACATCTGCTAGTCTACCCTGTAAGAGTTCGCATGACTTAATCAACTATGCCAGAGCCCATAGTGGCTTGTGGCTGCACACGTAAGTATTTAGTATGAAAGATCTTATGATCCCTTTGAGCCTGGGTGGCGGTCCAAAATAAAACAGGCAAGTCCTGATAGACATCAAGTGCCTCAATCCACCCAGATGTGTGTTTAAGTTGCCACCTTCGATAAACCATTAATTAACAATACTCACATCTGTCATGGATATCACTCACCCAATCCACGTCTACTAGCATAGCATGGCATAATAAGCAAATGTAGAAGTAACTCCCAAAGGTTTCATAATAACCGGTGATAGGTACTACCTCATCTACTTCCCATCCCGCAATTTAATTAGATCCTAAACATGCAATGTGTGAGGATGGATCTAATGCAATAAAACTGGGTTGTAGAAAAGGTATGATCAAAGTGTTACTTGCCTTGTTGATGATCCGCGAGTCCTAGAGATTCGAAGTCACAAGCGGCGCAATCCGGGTAATCTATCGCAGACAAACAACAAGCACACAATAAGAACTCATCTAATGTATAGGTAAAACTCGAACAAGAGAACGAACCAGAAAGTTCAACTTAAGAACTCCGGTTGCAAAGAAAGAACGAACCGAACAAAGAAACGGAAAACAAACGGCGGAAGAAAACAACGCGGTTCTAGCAAGTTGAAACTAGGTCAAATTTTATCGGGGAAAAAACTTGTTTAAGTTGATTAGACGGAACGGCGGTTTCGAAACGAAACTCCAAGCGCTCGAATCACCTGATTCCGATAAACGAGTGAGAAGATAGACTAGAACGAAGATCGGATCTGAGATCGCGATCGCGGAATAAATCCGACGAGAAGAAAAAGAAGAATGGTTGAACAAACGGACGTTCGTTAACCTAGAAGAATCCACTGATCATGTTCGTTAGGACGAACGGTCCAGCGAACGGTCTCTAGGCAACTAAATCAGAAAAGAAAACGAATCCGGTCTAGGGTTTCGGAAAAGAAAACTGAATGAAAAACCAATCTAGAAAAACAAATCGGAAGAGAAGAAAAGAATTGGAACGATTAGAAGAAAACGACCCAATGAAAAGAAGAGATGCGGCGTGGAGCTACCTCCGGCGAGGTCTCCGGCGGCGTGGGCGTGGGGCGGCGGCGGCAGTGGCAAGGTGCGGCGGCGGCGGTGGCTAAGGTGAGGCGGTGGTGCTAGGCAAGGGCGGCGGCGGCTTAGGGCGGTGCGCGGGGTGAGGGGCGCGGTGCGGTGGAGGCTTGGGGCTTTGGGTTTGATGATTTAGAGGGGGGGTGCTTGGGTATTTATATTGGGGAGGGGGAGGGTTTGCTTGGAGGAGGGATCAAGGAATAAGAGTAGGAGTAGGAAAGATCTAGAAAAAAACGGAATAAACGGAAGTAGGACAAGAGTCCTACTAGGAAACCAAAAGAGGCGGCGGCGGCTCCTGGCGCCTGGGGTGCGCGCGGCGATGGCCTTGGCCTCCTGGCCGGGCGGCGGCTTGGGCCTTTGGCCCAAGGCGCTGAGGATTTTTTTTAAACGGTTTCGCGCTCGGAAAACAAAAGAAAAGGGAATCTAACGGACTCCAAAACTAATAAAGTAAATTTTCCCCGACTCCTAAAAATGAGTCGAACAGAATGAACTTTTCTCCGGGCCTAGAATGCAAGTTTTGAAAACGCGCATTTTTCCCTATCCAAACAAAAGCAAACAAACTCCGGCAAAACCGATGATCCTCTTTTCAAAGTTTGAGAAGACTCAATTATGAAAATAACGAAATCTCCAACTCTCTCCGAGGGTCCTTGAGTTGCGTGAAATTTCTAGGATCGAGCAAAATGCAAGAAAATATGATATGCATGATGATCTAATGTATAACATTCCAAATTGAAAATTTGGGATGTTACAAACCTACCCCCCTTAAGATGAATCTCGCCCTCGAGATTCGGGTTGGCTAGAAAATAGGTGAGGGTGGTCCTTGAGCAAATCTTCTTCTCTCTCCCAGGTGGCTTCATCCTCTGAGTGGTGGTTCCACTAAACTTTGCAGAACTTGATAACGTTGTTGCGGGTAACTCTGCTGGCATAATCGGGAATCTTGACTGGTTTCTCCTCATAGGTCAAATCGTTATCCAACTGAATTGCTTCCAATGACACTGTATCTCTTAGCGGTACCTCCGCCATCTCGGCGTGACATTTCTTCAGCTGAGAAACATGAAATACATCATGTACTCCTGACAGTCCCTCGGGTAATTCCAACTTATAAGCGACTTCTCCCATACGTTGCAATATCTTATACGGTCCAACGAAACGCGGTGCTAACTTTCTCTTAACTCCAAAACGTTTAACTCCTCGAAGTGGGGATACTCGGAGATACACTCTGTCTCCAGTTTCGTATACTGTCTCCTTGCATTTAGAATCTGCGTAGCTCTTCTGCCTGGACTGGGCTACCTTGAGCCTATCACGAATCAACTTAACTTTCCGTTCAGACTCCTTAATCAAATCTGGTCCAAAGAATTGACGGTCTCCAACTTCGTTGTCATGGGACATATGCTGCAATATCCTTCTTCATTCCGGTCCACTAGAATGTTTCCTTCAAATCCAAATACATCTTGTTATTTCCTGGGTGAATCGAATACGGTGAATTATGGGCCTCTTGCAGAATCAACTTCCTGATCTCCGGGTCATTTGGCACATAAACACGGTCCTCAAACCATAGGGTATCGTGCTCATCCTCACGAAATCCCTTTGCTTTTCCTTCGCTCATTTTCTCTTTTATAGAAGCAATCTCCTTGTCAGATTTCCGAGCTTCTCTGATTTTATCCATCAATGTTGACTTAATCTCCAATGCTGCCACGTATCCTCTCGGAACTACTTCCAAACATAGCTCACGAAGGTTTTCTGCTAACTCCTTGGGTATACTTCCCGTCATTGTCGTATTGACATGGCTCTTACGGCTCAATGCGTCAGCTACTACATTAGCCTTTCCGGGATCGTAATGCAATCTCATGTCATAATCCTTGTTGAGCTCCAACCATCTCCTCTGTCTGAGGTTCAACTCCTTCTGCGTGAAAATGTACTTTAAACTCTTGTGATCCGTGTACAGCTCACAATGATTTCCAATGAGGAAATGTCTCCTCGTCTTCAGTGCATGCACTACGGCTGCTAACTCCAAATCATGCGTGGCATAATTTAACTCATGAGGCTTCAGTTGTCGTGATGCATACGAAACAACTCTCCCTTCCTGCATAAGCACTGCTCCAAGTCCTCGACGTGAAGCGTCACAGTACACCTCATAATCCTTGGTCTGATCTGGCAATATCAACACTGGTGAGGTAACCAAACGTTTCTTCAACTCCTGGAAACTAGCCTCACACTCCTCAGTCCATTTGAACTTAGTATCCTTCTTCAACAACTCAGTCATAGGCTTTGCAATCTTTGAAAAGTTCTCAATGAATCTCCGGTAGTATCCTGTGAGTCCAAGAAAACTCCGGATCTCTCCAACTGTCGTTGGTGCTTCCCATTCGGTTACGGTCTCAACCTTTGTGGGGTCAACTGCTATCCCTTCTCCGGATATAACGTGTCCGAGGAATCCAACTTCCTTCAACCAAAACTCGCATTTGCTGAACTTGGCATATAATTGATGTTCCCTTAGCTTCTCCAATACCAAACGCAAATGTTCCTTATGCTCCTCTTCATTCTACGAATAAACCAGGATATCATCAATGAACACTACGATGAACTTATCCAAAAACTCCATAAACACCTTGTTCATCAGGTTCATAAAATAGGCAGGTGCGTTAGTCAATCCAAATGACATAACAGTATACTCATACAATCCATATCTTGTGGTGAAAGCTGTCTTTGGAATATCCTATTCTCGAATCTTCAACTGATGGTAACCTGATCGCAAATCGATCTTGGAAAACACTTTAGCTCCTTGCAAGCGATCAAACAGATCATTAATCATTGGCAGCGGGTACTTGTTCTTGATGGTTACTTCATTCAATCCACGGTAATCAACAACCATCCTTAACGATCCATCCTTCTTCTCCACTAGAAGTACTGGTGATCCCCAAGGCGAAGAACTTGGGCGAATGTAACCTTTCACCAATAACTCCTTAATCTGATTCTTAATTTCCACCAAATCTTTTGCTGGCATCCTATACGGTCTCTTTGATATTGGTCCAGTGCCTGGCAATAACTCAATCAAAAACTCAATGTTTCTATCCGGTGGCATGCCTGGCAACTCTTCTGGAAATACATCAGGAAAATCCTTTACCACTGGTACTTCTTCCTGCACCACTCCTGATAAAGAATTCACTTGATTCCTATTTGATCCATGTCGCGATACATACTTGATCCTTCTCCCTTCTGGTGTGGTAAGCAAAATTGACTCACTAGCGCATTCAATATTCCCTTCATACATTGATAACCAATCCATGCCTAATATCACATCCAATCCTTGAGATTCCAATACTATTAGGTCTGAGGGAAAAACATAGTTACCAATCCTCAATGGTAACCGATCACACCATCGTCTAGCCATAAACTCCGCTCCTGGTGATCTTACTAACATGGGTAACCTAAGGGCTTGGGTTGGCAGGTTATATCTATCCACAAATCCCCTTGATATGTATGAATGCGATGCGCCAGTATCAAAAAGAACGAGTGCGGTAAATGACTTAACCAAAACTTACCGATCACTGCATTAGGCTGATCTTCAACCTCCTCCACGCTAACGTGGTTCACCTGTCCCCTGTTGAAAGGGTTCGGCTTCTTCCCAGAGCTTCCATTGCCATTTCCATTCTGGCCTTCAGGGCATTCATTGGCATAATGTCCGGTCTTGGAGCACTTGAAACAAGTGACTTGACTCAGGTCTCTCTTGGTTGGGGTTGATGGGTTGGTCCGGTTCTGGCCGTTGCTTCCTCCATTCCTGTGGCCATTATGGTTGTGCGAACTACCTCCTCCATGGGTATGCTGAAACTGAAATCCCGATTTAGGGGTGAAACGGGGCTTCTGCTGGGCTCCAGAGTTATACTTCCCTTGTCCATACTTCCTCTTGCGGTTCTCAATCTGCTGTTGCTTCCCTTCAATCATGATGGCACGATCTACCAACTCCTGGTAGTTGTTGAAACTTGCTACCATCAACTGCATACTCAACTCATCATTCAGTCCTTCCAGAAACTTCTCCTGCTTAGTTGCATCTGTAGCAACGTCATCTGGGGCATAACGTGCTAACTTGCTAAAGTCGTCAACGTACTGGCCAACAGTCCTTCCTCCTTGGCGTAAGTTGCGAAACTCACGCTTCTTTATGGCCATAGCTCCTGCTGAAACATGGGCAGTGCGGAAAGCTTGCTGAAACTGATCCCATGTGACAGTGTCAACTGGGTAAGTGGCTGTGAAATTCTCCCACCATGCTGCCGCGGGTCCGTCAAGATGATGTGCGGCAAACTTCACTTTCTCACCATCCGTACATCCTGCGGTGGTCAACTTCCTTCCTATCTTGCGGAGCCAATCGTCTGCTACTATCAGCTCGGTGCTACTAGAAAACACCGGCGGATTTAGCCTAAGGAAACGGGCTAAGTGGTCAACAGGTGGTGGTGGTGGTGGTGGATTGTTGTTGTTGTTGTTGTTCTGCTGGTTCTGGACTAACATCTGCATCAATTGATTCTGCTGCTGGATCAACTGAGTGAGCTCTGGTGGAAATCCATTGTCATGTCTCGGAGGCATCTGAGGGTTTAGAAAAGATGAGAAATAAGAATAGACTGAGGTCTAAAGAGAAACACTACCCCAAATGCACATGAGCAAATGCACACAAAATCACTTCATTCAATCAAACAAGGGCTTACAAACGGTCTAGCTATCGCAAAAGTGCTCGAACTAATATTATTTACATGGGGGGAAATACTACTAATAGTTGGTGGTCATCTAGAAATTTGAACCGGTGGACGACTCCATGATGTCCGTTCCAGCTTCGTCTTCAAAATCGGGTTCACTTGGATCTGAATCGGTGTCGTCGATGATGATGTAGTTATCCGGGCATGCGACGTACTCGTCTTCCTCCTTGGATGCTAACTTCATCTTGAGTTCTTCAATCTCCTGCTTAAGATCGACGTTGTGTCTTGCTAGAGCTACGATCTCGTCCATGTAGTCCTTGCATGTACCCTTCAGTTCTCCTTCTAACTCGATGATCCTTGCCTTCGCATTCTTCAACTCTATCATATCATTGCACATCTGGTTCTCGTGGCGTCGAATGTGCTGGTTTAACTCCTGGATGAATGCTGCGATGGATCTATCCTTCTTGGTGATGACTAACTCCCATTGTTCATCTCGGCGTCCGCAAATCTGGTAGATAGTGTCCTTGAGGTCTTCTTGATAAACTTCTCCAATGCGTCCTATGGTGATATGGGCTACCATGCTCCTTCCTAGACTCCAAGTTGGTGCATTGAAAACACTATCTATGGGCTTCGTGATTGGCGCGAAAGTCCTTCCCGGAACGTGAGCTTGAATCTTCCAGCGCTCCTCTTCAGGCAAAGTGGCGTTGAAGTTTCCCGTGAAACTTGGTAGTCCAATGTTCAGATACTTGGTGACTTCCTTCAAGTGAAATCCAAAAGGTGTCTCTTCATCCGGTTGAGCGTACTTAATCTTCGCGTCCTTCATCCTAAAGGAGTAGAAAAGATGAGGAGTTAGAAAATGAGAAGAGAATAGTGATCTAAGGCTTTAACTTAGTGGTCGTGTCCCACAGTCAGCGTGTGCTCTGATACCATCTCTATGGCAACCCGACCCGAATGGATCAAGTCTATTGTGCTCCGGTGTCATCCCTGGATCAGTAATGCTGACACCACACAGTACATCGAAGGATTTATAGCAGAGTTGCAATCACACACTTATTACATCGTTGTCTCAAAAGAGAACTTATTACAATAATATGGCTTAAGGCCATCTAATAATGATAACAGCGGAAGACTCGGAAGATAAATGGGTCCATCAACTCCAACGGCATCACTGAGTATAGAACCACGACCTAAAAGCACATCAATCGTCGTTTGAAAAGTCTGCAACATTAACGTTGCAGCCCGAAACGGGTCAGCACATGGAATATGCTGGCAAAGTAATACATAGAGAGTAATGGAATGCAATAACTATACTATATGCATATTTGGCTGGTGGAAAGCTCTATGGTTACTGTTTTGCGTAAAGCCAATTTTTCCCTACTGCAAAGGAATAAATTTATTTAACTATCATGGTGGTTGTTAAACATTGAGAATGGTTGACAGCATTCTCAATCCCAATTAAGTGAACAATTAACCCAACAACATTAATTAGAACTAACATGTTGAGATTCACATGATATTCAAGTACTAGATACTCAAGTTGTCCATAACCGGGGACACGGCTAATCATGATTAGTTTGTTACACTCTGCAGAGGTTTGCGCACTTTCCCCACAAGACTCGATCTCCTCCGTTGGTTTTCTCGCACTACAGGGTGTTTGAGAAACGGATGACCGAGACATAGTCTTTCAGAAGCACTAGCACCTTACGTTGGATAGACCGGTACACCTACTTTCCCCTACATCTGCTAGTCTACCCTGTAAGAGTTCGCACGACTTAATCAACTATGCCAGAGCCCATAGTGGCTTGTGGCTGCACACGTAAGTATTTAGTATGAAAGATCTTATGATCCCATTGAGCCTGGGTGGCGGTCCAAAATAAAACAGGCAAGTCCTGATAGACATCAGGTGCCTCAATCCACCCAGATGTGTGTTTAAGTTGCCACCTTAGATAAACCATTAATTAACAATACTCACATCTGTCATGGATATCACTCACCCAATCCACGTCTACTAGCATAGCATGGCATAATAAGCAAACGTAGAAGTAACTCCCAAAGGTTTCATAATAACCGGTGATAGGTACTACCTCATCTACTTCCCATCCCGCAATTTAATTAGATCCTAAACATGCAATGTGTGAGGATGGATCTAATGCAATAAAACTGGGTTGTAGAAAAGGTATGATCAAAGTGTTACTTGCCTTGCTGATGATCTGCGAGTCCTAGAGATTCGAAGTAACAAGCGGCGCAATCCGGGTAATCTATCGCAGACAAACAACAAGCACACAATAAGAACTCATCTAATGCACAGGTAAAACTCGAACAAGAGAACGAACCAGAAAGTTCAACTTAAGAACTCCGGTTGCAAAGAAAGAAAGAACCGAACAAAGAAACGGAAAACAAACGGCGGAAGAAAACAACGTGGTTCTAGCAAGTTGAAACTAGGTCAAATTTTACCGAGTCAAAAACTTGTTTAAGTTGATTAGACGGAACGGCGGTTTCGAAACGAAACTCCAGGCGCTTGAATCACCTGATTCCGATAAACGAGCGAGAAGATAGACTAGAACGAAGATCGGATCTGAGATCGCGATCGCGGAATAAATCCGACGAGAAGAAAAAGAAGAACGGTTGAATGAATGGACGTTCGTTAACCTAGAAGAATCCGGTGATCACGTTCATTAGGACGAATGGTCCGGCGAACAGTCTCTAGGCAACTAAATCGGAAAAGAAAACGAATCCGATCTAGGGTTTCAGAAAAGAAAACCGAATGAAAAACCGATCTAGAAAAACAAATCGGAAGAGAAGAAAAGAATTGGAACGATTAGAAGAAAATGATCCGATGAAAAGAAGAGATGCGGCGAGGGGCTACCTCCGGCGAGGGGCTCCGGCGGCGTGGGCGTGGGGCGGCGGCGGCGGTGGCAAGGTGCGGCGGCGGCGGTGGCTAAGGTGCGGCGGCGGTGCTAGGCAAGGGCGGCGGCGGCTTAGGGCGGTGCGCGGGGTGAGGGGCGTGGTGCGGTGGAGGCTTGGGGCTTTGGGTTTGATGATTTAGAGGGGGGTGCTTGGGTATTTATATTGGGGAGAGGGAGGGTTTGCTTGGAGGAGGGATCAAGCAATAAGAGTAGGAGTAGGAAAGATCTAGAAAAAAACGGAATAAACGGAAGTAGGACAAGAGTCCTACTAGGAAACCAAAAGAGGCGGCGGCGGCTCCTGGCGCCTGGGGTGCGTGCGGCGATGGCCTTGGCCTCCTGGCCGGCCGGCGGCTTGGGCCTTTGGACCAAGGCGCTGAGGATTTTTTTTTAAAACGGTTTCGCGCTCGGAAAACAAAAGAAAAGGGAATCTAACGGACTCCAAAACTAATAAAGTAAATTTTCCCCGACTCCTAAAAATGAGTCGAACAAAATGAACTTTTCTCCGGGCCTAGAATGCAAGTTTTGAAAACGCGCATTTTTCCCTATCCAAACAAAAGCAAACAAACTCCGGCAAAACCGATGATCCTCTTTTCAAAGTTTGAGAAGACTCAATTATGAAAATAACGAAATCTCCAACTCTCTCCGAGGGTCCTTGAGTTGCGTGAAATTTCTAGGATCGAGCAAAATGCAAGAAAATATGATATGCATGATGATCTAATGTATAACATTCCAAATTGAAAATTTGGGATGTTACAAACCTACCCCCCTTAAGATGAATCTCGCCCTCGAGATTCGGGTTGGCTAGAAAATAGGTGAGGGTGGTCCTTGAGCAAATCTTCTTCTCTCTCCCAGGTGGCTTCATCCTCTGAGTGGTGGTTCCACTGAACTTTGCAGAACTTGATAACGTTGTTGCGGGTAACTCTGCTGGCATAATCGAGAATCTTGACTGGTTTCTCCTCGTAGGTCAAATCGTTATCCAACTAAATTGCTTCCAATGACACTGTATCTCTTAGCGGTACCTCCGCCATCTCGGCGTGACATTTCTTCAGCTAAGAAACATGAAATACATCATGTACTCCTGACAGTCCCTCGGGTAATTCCAACTTATAAGCGACTTCTCCCATATGTTGCAATATCTTATACGGTACAACGAAACGCGGTGCTAACTTTCCCTTAACTCCAAAATGTTTAACTCCTCGAAGTGGGGATACTCGGAGATACACTCTGTCTCCAGTTTCGTATACTGTCTCCTTGCGTTTAGAATCTGCGTAGCTCTTCTGCCTGGACTGGGCTACCTTGAGCCTACCGCGAATCAACTTAACTTTCCGTTCAGACTCCTTAATCAAATCTGGTCCAAAGAATTGACGGTCTCCAACTTTGTTGTCATGGGACATATGCTGCAATATCCTTCTTCATTCCGGTCCACCAGAATGTTTCCTTCAAATCCAAATACATCTTGGTATTTCCTGGGTGAATCGAATACGGTGAATCATGGGCCTCTTGCAGAATCAACTTCCTGATCTCCGGGTCATTTGGCACATAAAGACGGTCCTCAAACCATAGGGTATCGTGCTCATCCTCACGAAATCCCTTTGCTTTTCCTTCGCTCATTTTCTCTTTTATAGAAGCAATCTCCTTGTCAGATTTCCGAGCTTCTCTGCTTTTATCCATCAATGTTGACTTAATCTCCAATGCTGCCACGTATCCTCTCGGAACTACTTCCAATCATAGCTCACGAAGGTTTTTGCTAACTCCTTGGGTATACTTCCTGTCATTATCGTATTGACATGGCTCTTACGGCTCAATGCGTCAGCTACTACATTAGCCTTTCCGGGATGGTAATGCAATCTCATGTCATAATCCTTGATGAGCTCCAACCATCTCCTCTGTCTGAGGTTCAACTCCTTCAACTCCTTCATAGTCCAGGAGTCCGGCTGAAGGTATAGTCCGGCCATCCGGACACCCCCTAATCCAGGACTCCCTCAGTAGCCCCTGAACCAGGATTCAATGACGACGAGTCCGGCGCACAGATTGTCTTCGACATTGCAAGGCGGGTTCCTCCTCCAAGTACTTCATAGAAGATTTTGAACACAAAGATAGTGTCTGGCTCTACAAAATAAGTTTCCACATATTTCCATAGAGAGAATAATATTTACACAAATCTAATCCGCTGAAGTATTCCGTAGTGTGTCATCGCCACGGCCAAGCCTTTATTCGAATCGTTTCATTGTCCCACCTCAGCGTGTCTTGCGAGGCGGTTTCCTTGGCACGTCTCGTTGAAGCAGAGATCGTGTCCCCTTATTCCGGGATTCTCATCAATACGGGCGTGGGTAACCCAACTGCGCCATTGATTATGGCGCTTGGAGATAAGCGAGTTTTACCAGGCTGGTGGGGACACGTAGTTGCGTCCGCCCATATAAGGGGATAAGGATCCACCTTTTCACCTATGCCTTCTTCCTCCTTTGCCTATCCATTTTCGCGCACTCGAGCTCCAGCGCCCAAGTCCGCACTCCCCACCTCAACCTTCTCCAGCCATGTCCGGAGCGGGAGGCAAGTGGATGGTCTCCTCCGTCACGGAGGGACAGATCAAAAAACTGAGGAAGGTCAGATACTTGTCTAACGACATCGCGTACCGGCTTCCCGAAGAGGGGCAGCTCCTCCCCACCCCAAGGCCCCATGAGAGGGTAGTGTTCCTTCCCCACTTCCTCCGCGGACTGGGCTTTCCTATCCACCCATTCGTCCGGGGACTCATGTTCTACTACGGCCTGGATTTCCATGATCTGGCCCCGAACTTCATCCTCAACATCTCGGCATTTATCATCGTGTGCGAGGCTTTCCTTCGCATCCGCCCCCACTTCGGCCTATGGCTCAAGACTTTAAATGTCAAGCCGAAGGTGGTGCGTGGCAACCAGGCGGAGTGCGGAGGCGCCATGGTGGGCAAGATGCCCAACGTTTTATGGCTCGAGGGCTCCTTTGTGGAGACCATGAAGGGGTGGCAATCGGGGTGGTTTTACATCACTGAGCCGCGCGACCCTGAGTGGGTCGCGGCCCCCGAGTTCCGGTCCGGACCCCCAATGCAGCTCACGTCCTGGAAAGAGACGGGCCTCTCGTGGGGCAACAAAGGAGAGGTGACTGGACTGCAAACATGCATCCAAACCCTGGTGAACAAGCAGCTCAAGCTTGTCAACGTAGTCCAGGTTATGCTCATCCGTCGGATCCTCCCGTGTCAACAACGGGCCTTCAATCTGTGGGAGTTCAACCCGGCGCAGCACCGAACTCTGAGCAGGCTCTTCGACACGATGTACGAAGATGCCTGGAAGGCGCTTTTCAAGGGCGCCGAGGCTCCCGCATCTGCTACCGAGGATCGCGGATTCAGCGCGCAGCGTCACGCTGGCGCGCTAAGTTGTTTGTGCCTTTTACAGGGTATTAGCTTTTCATAGTTTAACTCTATGCGGGATCTAAGCTCCCTTACCTTTGACAAGATTGGCAGGCGAAGTCCGGACAGATCGACTGTCCGGCTCCTTTGCCCGAAGACCCAGCCGATGCCCGCTTGGCGAAGCTGCTGGTTCCGGCACCCTATGTGGTGCCGGAGAAGAAGGCCACGAAGAAGGCCACGAGGACTCGAAAAAGTGCCCGGCGCCAGGAGGTGTCGGGTTCATCATCCGACGGCTCCAAGGCGCATTCCTCCCGTGAAGTCGAGGAGGAGGAAGAAGAGACCTCTCCCCCTCCAGCGGGGGGAGAGAAGAAAAGGAAGGCCGCCCTCTCTGGGGAGGCCGAAGGGTCCGAGAAGGGGAAAACCCTTCCTCCGAACTACTCCACCAACGTCGACGACGACGGAGAGGAGTGGCCGCTCAGGGCCAAGCCCCTGGCGAAATCGTAAGTTTCCTTTATTGCACAGCTTTCCCTTATGTCGAATATGATTATGCAGCCCACCCAAAGACCGTCTCGACGCGCCGTCGAGCGGTTCACTGGACTCGTCGGATGTGAATTCGCTTCCGACGGCTACCTCCCCCCGCCCTACGGACGATACCGAAGTGTTATCCCAACAGGTTCCAAGCCGGGAGGAGGTCGTCCTGGAGGCGCCGCAAGGCGACCTCCCGGACTCCAGGAGTAAAGGGGATAAAACCCCCCAGGGTTCCAAGTCCGGCTCTAGGCCGGACGCCGCTCCGGAACCTTCAAAGGTTCCAGAGTCCGGCGGGCGACCTCCTTCCAAGAGGAACAAGCCCACCGTGCCGGTGACCCCCGTCCAACCGGAGGCGCCGGACAATCTGTTGGAGGTGCTCAAAGGAGCCTCCATCGACGAGGAGCACCACACCATTATGAGTGCGGTGGTTCAGAAGGTTCAGTCCGCCAAGAGCGGACTGACTGAAGCTTGTGCTAGCCTTTTAACAAGCTTTGAGGTAAGTAAAGAATGTGTAAATAATATTACCGCATAGACAGTAGCCCCTGATGCTCTGTTTGGTGTTCGGGAAGAAAAGCCGAATAGAGGATCAAATAAAAGTCGCAGGAGTCTAACAAAAAGGAGTCAATATGCGTATGCAGGCTTCTCTGCTGGCGTCCGCCGCACTGACTGCGGAAGTGGACACGCTAAAGCAGAACCTCGAGCAGTTCGAGCAAGAGCTCGGGCGTGCCAAGAAGCAGCTCGAGGACAAGGAAGGTAAGAAATACCTTGTTTAAATATATATATATATATATAAAGTGCAATTGCAAAAAATGACAGGATTATCGTGGCTATTGTAGGGGCCACGTCTGAGGTGGCGACCCTTAAGCAAGCACTGTTCGAGGCCGAGAAGACGGCGGCCACGGAGCGCACCGAGCGGGAGAAGTATGAGGCCCAGGTTGGCAAGATGCGGCAAGAGCTCCATGCTCTCATGAAAAAACATGAGAGGTTGGAGCTTGACTCAAAGACGCGAGCGTCCGAGCTCGCGGTGGCTATTAAAAATGCCAAGTCTGCCAAGGCCGAATCCCAAAAGACCCTCCAGGAGTTGGATGCGGTGAAAAAGATAGTGGCAGGTAAGGCATTCTTTATGCAAAGCAAACACATAAACGTGAGTTACTTGTTGCTTACCCGAATCCGGAGCTCTCCAGGAGCATTCGCAGATCTTCCCCATAGCATGTCCGATGCTGCCGCATTCTATCGAGCCGAGGAGGGCAGCTCGACAGAGAAGGTGTTCTGGTCTCAGTATGCTGAGGCCGGACACCCCGTGCCCCTGAGCGACCAGCTGAAGCAACTGGTCGAGCTCCACAAGGCAGCCATGAAGGGCCTCATAGTTCGGCTGTGGCCTGGAGAGGCTCTGCCTGGGAGCTATTTCGGGCTGGTGCGGCGGCTGGTGGGGGCCTGTCCAAGGCTCAAAGTCATCAAGCGCTCCGTCTGCATTGAAGGTGCCCGTAGGGCCCTTGCCCGTGCTAAGGTGCACTAGGGCAAGCTGGATGCTGAGAAGCTTGTGAAGGACGGGCCACCGTCGGGGAAAGAGCATCGCAAGCCCGAGAATTATTATAAGGATGTTCTGAAGGGCGCCCGCCTTATGGCGGATGAATGTTCCAGGGATGTAATTTTTGAGTAAAACTCGCTCGTTTTGTCCTGTGTGCTGAAAACTTGTTCATATGCGCTAAGCAATGCTGTTGGAATTTAAAATATTACCTTCTGTGCGGCTGTTTATCAATTCTGAGAGATGGCGAGTCGTCGGCTTCTGCCCCCGTGCCGCTGGTGCTGGGGTGTTCGGGGATAAACCTGAGCGCTCTTTTTCCCATGTTTGGGTCCTTCGAGGGAGGCGCTCAGCACAACGAACAAGGCAATCAGACTATAATGCGTGAACACTCTCACTTAGCCATAGAATTCTATAATTTTAAATTTCGGCGAAGCCCCTGGTATTCGGAAGACCGAGTTCGGGGCGCTATCCACGCCTTGGCCGGACAGAGCCGACTCCTCGCTCGAAGCGGCATAAGTCTTTAGGGACTCGAAAAACCTCTCGAACAGCGACCAGCTCTCGCTTCATCTTGACAGTCAGTTTTAGCTTTCTCTACTGAGGTGCTCGACCCAGCTCAACTGGGGCACAATCACAGTAGTTCTCCTAGTGCTACCTTAGCCGACATAGCGGAATGTAAGGCACCAAAACATAGGAGCCGGGCAAACCCAACTATTGACCCAAGACATGATTCGGAGCCGATGCATATAATGCTATAAGTCCGGGGTGCTGCACTTGTTAAAGTGTTCGGACTTCTCACACCATATTGAGGGGTACTAAAGCCCCTGGCGTATTTTGGCCGCACCAAAGTGTACGGGTGCAACATGTCGTTAAGGAACATATATTTGTAAAAAAAGTAATGCAAAAATAGACAAAAGCTATGCATTGTTTAATAAAAAGGGATGCAATCAAAGCAGAATGATACAAATAATGCGATAAGCAAAAGGTTGGACTATTTAACATGTCCGTATCAGGGGCAGGCTGCGGAATGGTATACGAAACAGGTATACTGCTCGTGATGGAGACCACTTGGGAGTTCCGTTATGCAGCATGGCTTGTCTGCTTCCCTGGTTCTTGCATCGTTTGTGCGGCAATTGAACTGCCGAACAGGCCTTCCGAAGAATGGAGTCCTGAAAGTAAGAGAAAATTAAAAAATTGGCAGCCCCTGGTGCGGTTTAAGCCTTGTTTCGGGCATGCCATGATGGTGCCCCTCCCCCTGTACCCATGGTATTTCTAGAGCATAGTTATGTACGCGAAGCACTGGTGTCGCATTTTTGCGAGGGCTGGGGTTGGGGCCGCATTGCTACGCCTGCTCGGAACGTGCCTGGTGGTCTTGTTGTAGGTTACTCCGGGCGCGCTTGACGGTGTCCGGATGTTTAATGGCCGGACTGGAGAACTGCCTGGCGAGGCTGCTTTGTACTTCCGCTGCAAGGGCCGCCGTGTGCTCCTCCGTTCAGAGGGAGCGTTCGGTGTTTCCATTGACCGTAATTACTCCTCGAGGGCCTGGCATCTTGAGCTTAAGGTATGCATAGTGCGGTACCGCATTGAACTTGGCAAATGCGGTCCGCCCGAGCAGTGCGTGATAGCCACTGCGGAATGGGACTATGTCGAAGATTAACTCCTCGCTTTGGAAATTATCCGGAGATCCGAAGACCACTTCAAGTGTGACTGAGCCTGTACAGTTGGCCTCTACACCTGGTATTACGCCTTTAAAGGTCGTTTTGGTGGGCTTAATCCTCGAGGGATCTATGCCCATTTTTCGCACTGTATCCTGGTAAAGCAGGTTCAGGCTGCTGTCGCAGTCCATAAGGACTCTAGTGAGATGCAATCCGTCAATAACTGGGTCTTGAACCAATGCGGCGAATCTGCCATGACGGGTGCTAGTGGGATGGTCCCTTCGATCAAAGGTGATCGGGCAGGAGGACCATGGGTTGAATTTTGGGGCGACTGGCTCTACCGCGTATACGTACCTTAACGCGCGCTTCCGCTCCCTCTTTGGGATGTGGGTTGCATATATCATGTTCACCGTCCACACTTGTGGGGGAAAACCCTTCTGTCCACTGTTGTTCGGCGGCCGGGGCTCTTCGTCGTCATTGCTAGGCAGCCCCTTGTCGGTATTTTCGGCATTTAACTTGCCTGCCTACTTGAACACCCAACAATCCTTGTTGGTGTGATTGGCCGGCTTTTCGGGGGTGCCATGTATCTGGCACAAGCAGTCGAGTATTCGGTCCAAACTAGACGGCCCCCTAGGATTTCTTTTGAATGGCTTTTTCCGTTGACCGGATTTATAGCCTCTGAATCCAGCATTAACTTCTGTATCCTCAGCATTGTCGCCATTAATGCGGCGCTTCTGCTTGTTGCGACATGACCTGCCACTACTGTCCCTGGTATCTGAATTACCATGGCTCTTGGTCATATTGTTGCTACGAGCAAGCCAGCTGTCTTCTCCCGCGCAAAAGCGGGTCATGAGTGTCGTGAGTGCTGCCATAGATTTCGGCTTTTCTTGTCCAAGGTGTCGGGCAAGCCACTCGTCATGGATATTGTGCTTGAAGGCTGCTAGGGCCTCTGCGTCCGGACAGTCGACTATTTGATTTTTCTTTTTTAGGAACCGTGTCCAGAATTGACTAGCCGATTCCTCTGGCTGCTGAATTACGTGGCTTAGGTCATCCGCGTCTGGTGGTTGCACATAAGTACCCTGGAAATTGTCGAGGAATGCGGCTTCCAGGTCCTCCCAACAACTGATTGATCCCGCTGGCAAGTTGTTAAGCCAATGTCGAGCCGGTCCTTTAAGCTTGAGTGGGAGGTATTTGATGGCGTGGAGATCATCGCCGCGGGCCATGTGGATATGAAGGAGATAATCCTCGATCCATACCGCAGGATCTGTTGTGCCATCATATGATTCGATGTTTACGGGTTTGAAACCCTCGGGGATTTGATGATCCATTACTTCGTCTGTGAAGCATAGTGGGTGTGCGGCGCCTCTGTTCTGGGCTATATCACGATGTAGCTCCAATGAGCTTTGTCTACTGTGTTCGGCCCTACCGGATTTGTGTCCGGTGTGATAGTTATCGTCTCGAGTCATGGGGCACCCACGCGATCCGTAGATCGATCTTGTTTGCCTTGCCTTGTCCTCCAACATATCTTGCAGGTCTGGCGCATTTTCCCGTGCCTTGGTATGGGGTGCGGCTTGAGTGGAGGGCCGAGAGGCCTCTCTGTCGCGGCCACGAGGTGACCGGTTGGCCGTATCAAGTGCTGGTGATGTAGGTTTAAGTGCTTCCTCCTCTAATCGGGGTAGCAACATGCGCTTTGGGTAGCTCTTGGAGGGGCGTTCGAGTTTATGCTCTTCGGCCGCAAGGACTTCAGTCCATCTGTCGACTAGCAAATCTTGATCAGCTCTAAGTTGTTGTTGTTTTTTCTTGAGGCTTCTTGCCGTGGCCATAAGGCTGCGTTGAAAACGCTCTTGCTCGACGGGATCCTCTGGCACGACGAATTCGTCGTCGTCGAGGCTTGCCTCGTCTTCGGAGGGAGGCATATAATTATCGTCCTCAACCTCTCTGTCTGCCGCTCTCTCGTGAGGGCTGGCTTCTCCATCCTCCTGTGCTGAATCTTGCTGGAGGGGGTTTTCTTTGGCACTCTCTGGAGTATTATTATCTCCCGTGCTGGAATCACCGTATTTGCTTTGGTGGGATTTTGAGCGGCGCCGCTGACGCCGGCGCTTAGGCTGTTTCTTGGAGGGGTCATCCTCCACTGTTCCATCGCCATCTCCTTCTTTTGGGGTGTCCACCATGTATATGTCATACGACGAGGTGGCTTTCCAGGGCCCAATAGGCGCTGGTTCTTCACCGTCTCTTGCATCGGCGTCCATACCGTCGATGTCTTCGAAGTCGAAGTCGAGCATGTCGGTTAAATCGTCGAAAGTGGCTACAAAGTGGGTGGTGGGTGGGCTTTGAATTTCTTCATCGTCCGTATCCCAACCTTGCTGACCGTAGTCCGGCCAGGGCTCTCCTGATAAAGAGAGAGACCATAGTGTCTTCAGAATATCACCGAAAGGCGAGTGCTGAAAGATGTCCGCGGCAGTAAACTCCATGATCGGCGCCCAATCGGATTCGATCGGCAGGGGCGCGGAGGGTTCGGAGTCCGGAGAGGAGTCCGGCTCCTTGGAGTCATGAGTCTCGCGGACTGCGGGGCTGGTGTTCGGCTCGATCGCCGTTGGGATTCCAGCCCCCGAGGCGGCGTCCAACCACCCATCCTCGATCGGCGTAGTTGGCTCCGAATTAAGGGTCGAAGCCGATGCGGGTGTGGCCTCCAGGGCACTGTTCGGCGGCAGAGCTAGATCATGCTCGTCGTGACAGTGCAGCACGCTCGGCAGTGGCTCGAATCCGTCGAAGATCAAGTCCCCGCGGATGTCAGTCGTGTAGTTTAAACTTCCAAATCTGACCTGACGGCCAGGGGCATAGCTTTCGATCTGCTCCAGATGGCCAAGTAAATTGGCCCGCAGTGCGAAGCCGTCGAAGACAAAGATCTGTCCGGGGAGGAAGGTCTCACCCTGGACTGCATCGCTATTGATGATCGTAGGAGCCATCAAGCCTAATGGCGACGACAAAGAGGAACTCTCAATGAAAGCACCAATGTTGGTGTCAAAACCGGCGGATCTCGGGTAGGGGGTCCCGAACTGTGCGTCTAGGCCGGATGGTAACAATAGGCAAGGGACACGAAGTTTTACCCAGGTTCGGGCCCTCTTGATGGAGGTAAAACCCTACGTCCTGCTTGATTAATATTGATGATATGGGTAGTACAAGAGTAGATATACCACGAGATCGGAGAGGCTAAACCCTAGAAGCTAGCCTATGGTATGATTGTTGTTCTGTATGTTGTCCTACGGACTAAAACCTCTCCGGTTTATATAGACACCGGAGAGGGTTAGGGTTACACGAAGTCAGTTACAATGGTAGGAGATCCACATATCCGTATCGCCAAGCTTGCCTTCCACGCCAAGGGAAGTCCCTCCCGGACACGGGACGAAGTCTTCAATCTTGTATCTTCATAGTCCAAGAGTCCGGCTGAAGGTATAGTCTGGCCATCCGGACACCCCCTAATCCAGGACTCCCTCAATACTCTTTATATGTGAATTCATTACTCTCCATAAGATCCATATGATCTCTTTATTTCTTTTTATTCTTTCTCTTTTATTTTATTCCCTCAAGATCATAGCAAGATAATCAAGCCCTTGACTCAACACTAATCTTTATTATATATAGCTCACAGACTCGATTACATAGAAGGATCATAAAGCAAAACTCAAAACTAGATCATACTAAAAATTTATTCTACTAGATCAAGATATTACCGAAAGGATCGAACTAAGAAAAATGGTAAAGATAAAGGTGTGATGGTGATACGATATCGGGGCACTCCCCCAAGCTTGGAAGTTGCCAAGGGGAGTGCCCATACCCATGTGTTTATGTCTCCTTCTTCCAAGGTGGTGATGATGGAGTTGTTGATGGTGTGTGCTTCTTCCTTAATTTGTGCTTGAGGATAGAATTTTGCTACCTTAGGTCATCGATCTCCTGCTCAAGGCTTAATACCTTTTTGCATAGTTCCTGTTTGTTCTCCTGCAAGAGGCGAAAAGGGATAAACTCGATCTTAGGTTTCTTTGCTCTATAGGGGAGGCTTGACTTTTTGAACTCCACATGCATGTCCCCGGGTTGAGGTAATGGGACTTCATCTTCATCTGAGCTCGTCTCCTCCTTTCCCCTAGGCTCATAGTATTCTTCTTCCTCCTGGTCCAACCACAATGCTCCAAGTCCCCGTAGACCTTATGATCTGCAAGGTAATCAGCCACATAGCTTTCTCCCTCCGGATCCTGGGATGACATATTGCTCTAATCTGCAATAGAAACAGCTCGAAACAAAGACAAAGGATATTTGCGTGATACAGTGGTCGAAACCTTCAGGAGATTATATAATGATTTTTTACCGACAAAAAGAAGTATCGTGCATGAAATCGGAGTCCGGAGGGCACACGAGGTGCCCACGAGGCAGGGGCGCGCCCAGGGGGTAGGGCGCGCCCTCCACCCTCATGAAAGCTTCATGTCCTTTCCGGACTGCTTCTTATTTTCCTATTTTCTTAAATATTCCAAAACAGAGAAAATTTGCTATTAGAACTGTTTTGGAGTCGGTTTACTTACCGTACCACGTACCTATTCCTTTTCGGATTCTAAAACATTCTAGAAAGTGTCCCTTATGTATTCCTCCGGGGTTACGGTTTCAATAACATCAGTTTCAACATTTATGGGATTACCTGATATATAATGTTTGATTCTTTGACCGTTCACCACCCTCGGATTTGTGCCTTCGAAGTTGTTGATTTTTATGGCACCGGAACGATAAACCTCCTCGATGATGTAAAAACCTTCCCATTTAGAGAGGAGTTTGCCTGCAAAAAATCTTAAACGAGATTTGTATAGCAATACATAATCACCTACATTAAACTCATGTTTTTGTATCCTTTTGTCATGCCATCTTTTAAATTTTTCTTTAAACAGTTTGGCATCCTCATAGGCCCGGGTTCTTCATTCATCAAGTGAGCTAATGTCAAAAAGCCTCTTCTCACCGGCAAGTTTGAAATCATAATTGAGCTCTTTAATGGCCCAATATGCCTTATGTTCCAGTTTGAGAGGTAAGTGACATGCTTTTCCACAAACCATTTTATATGGAGACATACCCATAGGATTTTTGTATGCAGTTCTATAAGCCCATAATACATGATCAAGTTTCTTGGACCAATTCTTTCTAGATCTATTAACAGTCTTTTGCAAAATTAATTTAAGCTCTCTATTACTCAATTCTACTTGACCACTAGACTGCGGATGATATGGAGATGCAATTCTATCATTAACATCATACTTAGCAAGCATTTTTCGAAAAGCACCATGAATAAAATGTGAACCACCATCAGTTATTAAGTATCTAGGGACTCCAAACCTCAGAAAAATAACTTCTTTAAGCATCTTAATAGAGGTGTTATGATCAGAACTACTAGTTGGAATAGCTTCTACCCACTTAGTAACGTAATCAACAGCAACTAAAATATGAGTATACCCATTAGAGGAAGGAAACGGTCACATATAATCAAAGCCCCAAACATCAAATGGTTCAATAACAAGTGAATAATTCATAGGCATTTCTTGACGTCTACTAATATTACCAATTCTTTGACATTCATCACAAGACAAGACAAACTTATGGGCATCCTTGAAGAGAGTAGGCCAATAAAAACCAGATTGCAATACCTTATGTGAAGTTCTATGTCCAGCATGGTGTCCTCCATAAGCCTCAGAGTGACACTTGCATAGGATCTGTTCCTGTTCATGCTCAGGTACACAATGTCTAATAAAACCATCTACTCCTTCTTTATAAAGGTGTGGGTCATCTTAGAAGTAATGCCTTAAATCATAGAAGAACTTTTTCTTTTGCTGGTATGTGAAACTAGGTGGTATAAACTTAGCAACTATGTAATTAGCATAATCAGCATACCATGGAGTAGTACGAGAAGCATTTATGACAGCTCATTGTTCATCAGGAAAGCTATCATCAATAGGTAGTGGGTCATCAAGAACATTCTCTAACCTAGACAAGTTGTCTGCAACGGGGTTCTCAGCTCCCTTTCTATCAATAATATGCAAATCAAATTCTTGTAGTAGGAGAACCCATCTAATAAGTCTAGGTTTAGCATCTTTCTTTTCCATAATATATTTAATAGAAGCATGATCAGTGTGAACAGTTACTTTAGAATCAACTATATAAGGTCTGAACTTATCACATGCAAATACAACTGCTAAAAACTCCTTTTCAGTAGTAGTATAATTTCTTTGAGCACTGTCTAGAGTTTTACTAGCATATTGGATAACATTTAATTTCTTATCAACTCTTTGTCCTAGAACAGCCCCTGCAGCATAATCACTAGCATCACACATAATTTCAAATGGTAAATTCCAATGAGGAGGCTGAACAATAGGTGCAGAAATCAAAGCTTTCTTAAGTATTTCAAATGCTTCTACACAATCATCATCAAAGAGAAAAGGAACATCTTTTTGTAAGAGATTAGTCAGAGGCCTAGAAAATTTAGGGAAGTCCTTAATGAACCTCCTATAAAAACCGGCATGACCAAGGAAACTTCTTATACCTTTAATGTCCTTAGGACACGGCATCTTTTCAATAGCATCAAATTTAGCTTTATCAACTTCAATACCTCTTTCGGAAATTTTATGCCCCAAGACAATGCCTTCATTAACCATAAAATGGCACTTCTCCCAATTCAAGACAAGATTAGTTTCTTCACATCTCTGCAAAACTCAATCAAGTTTGCTTAAGCAATCATCAAAAGAAGTTCCATATACAGAAAAATCATCCATGAATACCTCAACAATCTTTTCACAAAAGTCAGAGAATATAGCAGTCATACATCTTTGAAAGGTAGCAGGTGCATTGCATAAACCAAAAGGCATACGTCTATAAGCAAAGGTACCGAAAAGGGCAAGTAAAAGTTGTCTTTTCTTGATCCTCTTTTGACACAGGTATTTGAGAGAAACCAGAATAACCATCTAGAAAGCAAAAATGTGTATGTTTGGATAATCTTTCTAGTTTGATCAATAAAAGGTAACGGGTAATGATCATTTTTAGTAACTTTATTTAATTTGAAGAAATCAATTGCCATTCTATAACCTGTAACAATTCTTTGTGGGATCAGTTCATCTTTATCATTAGGAACAACAGTAATACCTCCTTCTTAGGGACACAATGGACAGGACTTACCAACTGACTATCAGCAACGGGATAAATTATACCTGCCTCCAGAAGCTTTAGTATATCTTTTCTTACCACTTCTCTCATCTTAGGATTTAACCGTCGTTGATGATCAACAACCGGCTTAGCGTCTTTCTCCAATTTTATTTTGTGCTGGCACAGAGTGGGACTAATGCCCTTAAGATCATAAAGAGTATATCCAATAGCAGCACGGTGTTTCTTCAGAGTTTTCAATAATTTATTTTCTTCATGCTCTGAAAGATTAGCACTAATAATAACAGGATATATCTCTTTCTCATCAAGATAAGCCTATTTAAGAGTATCATGTAAAGGTTTAAGCTCAAACACGGGATCACCCTTAGGTGGAGGAGGATCCCCTAGGATTTCAACAGGCAAGTAGTGTTTCAAGATAGGTCCCTGCTTAAAGAATACTTCATCTATTTCCCTTCTTTCATTCATAAACATATCATTCTCATGGTCGAGCAAATATTGTTCTAAAGGATCACTAGGAGGCACGGCAATAGAAGCACCAATAATTTCATCTTTACTAGACAATTCTTTATCATGGGGTTGTCTACGAAATTTTGCAAAATTAAATTCCTGAGACATATCCCCCAAACCAATAGTAAGAATGTCCTTTTTGCAGTCTATCTGGGCATTAACAGTATTCAAGAAGGGTCTACCAAATATAACGGGACAAAAGTCATCTTGTGGGGAGCCGAGAACAAGAAAATCAGCAGGGTATTTAACTTTCCCACACAAGACTTCAACATCTCTAACAATCCCAACTGGTGAAATAGTATCTCTATTGGCAAGCTTAATTGTAACATCAATTTCCTCTAACTCAGTAGGTGCAATATCATGCATAATTTTTTGTATAAGGAATGAGGTATTGCACTTGCACTAGCACCCATATCACATAAGCCATAATAGCAATGATCTCCTATTTTAACAGAAATAACAGGCATGCCTACAACAGGTCTATGTTTATTTTTAGTATCAGATCTAGCAATTCTAGCAGCTTCATCACAGAAGTAAATAACATGCCCATCAATATTATCGGCCAAGAGATCTTTAACCATAGTAACACTAGGTTCAAATTTAATTTGCTCAGAGGGTGTAGGCGTTCTAGTATTACTCTTACGAACCATAGTTGAAGCTTTAGCATGATCCTTTATTCTAGCAGGGAAGGGTTGTTTCTCAATCAAAGCAGTAGGAACAACAGGATCATTATAAGTGATAGTCTTTTCTTCAACTTTAATAGGTGTAACTACTTCTACTTCAATGGGAGGATTATATTTAAACCACTTCTCCTTAGGGAGATCAACATGAGTAGCAAAGGATTCATAGAAATAAGCTACTATCTCAGAGTCAAGTCCATATTTAGTGCTAAATTCACGAAAAGCATTGGTATCCATAAAAGATTTAACACAATCAAACTTAGGTGTTATACCTGACTCCTTACCTTCGTCGATATACAATCTTCAGAGTTGCATTTAATTCTTTCCAATAAATCCCATTTGAATTCAATAGTCTTCATCATAAAAGAGCCGATACAAGAAGTATCGAGCATGGAGCGATTATCGAGAGAAAGCCGAGCATAAAATTTTTGAATAATAATTTCTCTTGAGAGCTCATGATTGGGGCATGAATATAACATTGACTTAAGCCTCCCCCAAGCTTGAGCGATGCTTTCTCCTTCGTGAGGCCAAAAATTATATATATAATTACAATCACGATGAACAAGATGCATAGGATAAAACTTCTAATGAAATTCCAATTTCAATTGGATGTAGTTCCATGATCCCATATCATCACATAGCCTAAACCATGTCAATGCCTTTCCCTTCAAAGATAAAGGTAAGACCTTATTCTTGATAACATCCTCGGGCATACCTGCAAGCTTAAATAATCCACAAACTTCATCCACATAGATTAGGTGCAAGTCAGGATGTAATGTTCCATCTCCTGTAAAAGGATTAGCTAGCAGTTTCTCTATCATACCCGAAGGAATTTCAAAATAAACATTTTCAGTAGGTTTAGTAGGTTTAGGAGCAACTCTTTGCTCTACTGGTCGGGGCGAAGATACCCCGAACAAGCCCCTCAAAGGATTATGTTCCACAGTAACAAGTGACAGTAAATTTCAGCACACAATATAAATTTTCCCTTACCAAATTCCACCTACCAAAGGCGCTTCACACCCCGGCAACCGAGCTAGAAAAGAGTCTTGATGACCCACAAGTATAAGGGATCTATCGTAGTCCTTTGATAAGTAAGAGTGTCGAACCCAACGAGGAGCAGAAGGAAATGATAAGCAGTTTTCAGTAAGGTATTCTCTGCAAGCACTGAAATTATCGATAACAAATAGTTTTGTGATAAGGTAATTTGTAACGGGTAACAAGTAATAAAAGTAAATAAGGTGCAGCAAGATGGCCCAATCCTTTTGTAGCAAAGGACAAGCCTAGACAAAGTCTTATACAAAGGAAAGCGCTCCCAAGGACACATGGGAATTATCGTCAAGCTAGTTTTCATCACGTTCATATGATTCGCGTTCGATACTTTGATAATTTGATATGTGGGTGGACCGGTGCTTGGGTACTGCCCTTCCTTGGACAAGCATCCCACTTATGATTAACACCTATTGCAAGCATCCACAACTACAAAAGAAGTATTAAGGTAAACCGAACCATAGCATGAAACATATGGGTCCAAATCAACCCCTTACGAAGCAACTCATAAACTAGGGTTTAAGCTTCTGTCACTCTAGCAACCCATCATCTACTTATTACTTCCCAATGCCTTCCTCTAGGCCCAAACAAGGGTGAAGTGTCATGTAGTCGACGTTCACATGACACCACTAGAGGAAAGACAACATACATCTCATCAAAATATAGAACGAATACCAAATTCACATGACTACTTATAGCAAGACTTCTCCCATGTCCTCAGGAACAAACGTAACTACTCACAAATAATATTCATGTTCATAATCAGAGGGGTATTAATAGGCATAAAGGATCTGAACATATGATCTTCCACCGAATAAACCAACTAGCATCAACTACAAGGAGTAATCAACACTACTAGCAACCCACAGGTACCAATCTGAGGTTTGGAGACAAAGATTGGATACAAGAGATGAGCTAGGGTTTGAGATAAGATGGTGCTGGTGAAGGAAATATGCCCTAGAGGCAATAATAAAGTTATTATTTCTTTCCTTATATCATGATAAATGTTTATTATTCATGCTAGAATTGTATTAACCGGAAACATAATACATGTGTGAATACATAAACAAACTTAGTGTCACTAGTATGCCTCTACTTGACTAGCTCGTTAATCAAAGATGGTTATGTTTCCTAACCATGAACGAAGAGTTGTTATTTGATTAACGGGATCACATCATTAGGTGAATGATCTGATTGACATGACCCATTCCATTAGCTTAGCACCCGATCGTTTAGTATGTTGCTATTGCTTTCTTCATGACTTATACATGTTCCTATGACTATGAGATTATGCAACTCCCATTTGCCGGAGGAACACTTTGTGTGCTACCAAACGTCACAACGTAACTGGGTGATTATAAAGGAGCTCTACAGGTGTCTCCAAAGGTAGATGTTGGGTTGGCGTATTTCGAGAATAGGATTTGTCACTCCGATTGTCGGAGAGGTATCTCTGGGCCCTCTCGGTAATGCACATCACATAAGCCTTGCAAGCATTGCAACTAATGAGTTAGTTGCGAGATGATGTATTACGGAACGAGTAAAGAGACTTGCTGGTAACGAGATTGAACTAGGTATTGGATACCGACGATCGAATCTCGGGCAAGTAACATACTGATGACAAAGGGAACAACGTATGTTGTTATGCGGTCTGACCGATAAAGATCTTCGTAGAATATGTAGGAGCCAATATGTGCATCTAGGTCCCGCTATTGGTTATTGATCGGAGATTTGTCTCAGTCATGTCTGCATTGTTCTCGAACCGTAGGGTCCGCACGCTTAACGTTACGATGACAGTTATTATGAGTTTATGCATTTTGATGTACCGAAGTTAGTTCGGAGTCTCGGATGTGATCACGGACATGACGAGGAGTCTCAAAATGGTCGAGACATAAAGATTGATATATTGAACGGCTATATTCGGACACCGGAAGTGTTCCGGGTGATTTCGGATAAAACCGGAGTGCCGGAGGGGTTACCGGAACCCCCCGGGGAAGTAATGGGCCTTATTGGGCCTGAGGGGAGAGAGAGGGCAGCAGCCCAAGAGGTGGCGCGCCCCCCTCATGGGGAGTCCGAATTGGACTAGGACGAGGGGCGCGGGCCCCTTTCCCTCTTCCTCTCTTTCCTTCCCCCTTAAGTTTCCTAATTGGACTAGGAAAGGGGAGTCCTACTCCCACTTGGAGGAGGACTCCCCCTCCCCTTGGTGCGCCCCATAGGGCCGGCCGGCCTCCCCCTTGCTCCTTTATATACGGGGGCAGGGGCACCCTAGAACACACAAGTTGATCTACGTGATCGTTCCTTAGCCGTGTGCGGTGCCCCCTGCCACCATATTCCACCTCGATCATATCGTTGTAGTGCTTAGGCGAAGCCCTGCGTCGGTAGAACATCATCATCGTCACCACGCCGTTGTGCTGACGGAACTCATCCCCGAAGCTTTGCTGGATCGGAGACCGGGTAGCGTCATCGAGCTGTACGTGTGCTAAGAACTCGGAGGTGCCGGAGTAACGGTGCTTGGATCGGTCGGATCGGGAAGACGTACGACTACTTCCTCTATGTTGTGTCAACGCTTCCGTTGCGGTCTACGAGGGTACGTAGACAACACTCTCCCCTCTCGTTGCTATGCATCACCATGATCTTGCGTGTGCGTAGGAAATTTTTTGAAATTACTACATTCCCCAACAGTGGCATCCGAGCCTGGTTTTCTGGTTTGATGTTATATGCACGAGTAGAACACAAGTGAGTTGCGGGCGATATAAGTCATACTGCCTACCAGCATGTCATACTTTGGTTCGGCGGTATTGTTGGATGAAGCGGCCCGGACCGACATTACGCGTACGCTTACGCGAGACTGGTTCTACCGCCGTGCTTTGCACACAAGTGGCTGGCGGGTGTCAGTTTCTCCAACTTTAATTGAACCAAGTGTGGCTACGCCCGGTCCTTGCGAAGGTTAAAACGGCATCAACTTGACAAACTATCGTTGTGGTTTTGATGCATAGGTGAGATTGGTTCTTGCTTAAGCCCGTAGCAGCCACGTAAAACTTGCAACAACAAAGTAGAGGACGTCTAACTTGTTTTTGCAAGGCATGTTGTGATGTGATATGGTCAAGACATGATGCTAAATTTTATTGTATGAGATGATCATGTTTTGTAACCGAGTTATCGGCAACTGGAAGGAGCCATATGGTTGTCGCTTTATTGTATGCAATGCAATCGCGATGTAATGCTTTACTTTATCACTAAGCGGTAGCAATAGTCGTGGAAGCATAAGATTGGCGAGACGACAACGATAATACGATGGAGATCAAGGTGTCGCGCCGGTGACGATGGTGATCATGACGGTGCTTCAGAGATGGAGATCACAGGCACAAGATGATGATGGCCATATCATATCACTTATATTGATTGCATGTGATGTTTATCTTTTATGCATCTTATCTTGCTTTGATTGACGGTAGCATTATAAGATGATCTCTCACTAAATTATCAAGATAAAAGTGTTCACCCTGAGTATGCGCCGTTGCCAAAGTTCGTCGTGCCCAGACACCAGGTGATGATCAGGTGTGATAAGCTCTACGTCCATCTACAACGGGTGCAAGCCAGTTTTGCACACGCAGAATACTCAGGTTAAACTTGACGAGCCTAGCATATGCAGATATGGCCTCGGAACACTGAGATCAAAAGATCGAGTGTGAATCATATAGTAGATATGATCAACATAGCGATGTTCACCATTGAAAACTACTCCATTTCACGTGATGATCGGTTATGGTTTAGTTGATTTGGATCACGTGATCACTTAGAGGATTAGAGGGATGTCTATCTAAGTGGCAGTTCTTAAGTAATTTGATTAATTGAACTTAAATTTATCATGAACTTAGTACCTGATAGTATCTTGCTTGTTTATGTTTGATTGTAGATAGATGGCTCGTGCTGTTGTTCCGTTGAATTTTAATGCGTTCCTTGAGAAAGCAAAGTTGAAAGATGATGGTAGCAATTACACGGACTGGGTCCATAACTTGAGGATTATCCTCATTGCTGCACAGAAGAATTACGTTCTAGAAGCACCGCTGGGTGCCAGGCCTGCTGCTGGAGCAACACCAGATGTTATGAACGTATGGCAGAGCAAAGCTGATGACTACTCGATAGTTCAGTGTGCCATGCTTTACGGCTTAGAATCGGGACTTCAACGACATTTTGAATGTCATGGAGCATATGAGATGTTCTAGGAGTTGAAGTTAATATTTCAAGCAAATGCCCGGATTGAGAGATATGAAGTCTCCAATAAATTCTATAGCTACAAGATGGAGGAGAACAGTTCTGTCAGTGAGCATATACTCAAAATGTCTGGGTATAATAATCACTTGATTCAATTGGGAGTTAATCTTCCAGATGATTGTGTCATTGACAGAATTCTCCAATCACTACCACCAAGCTACAAGAGCTTCGTGATGAACTATAATATGCAAGGTATGAACAAGACTATTCCCGAGCTCTTCGCAATGCCGAAAGCTGCGGAGGTAGAAATCAAAAAGGAGCATCAAGTGTTGATGGTCAACAAGACCACTAGTTTCAAGAAAAAAGGCAAAGGGAATAAGAAGGGGAACTTCAAGAAGAACAGCAAGCAAGTTGCTGCTCAAGAGAAGAAACCCAAGTGTGGACCTAAGCCTGAAACTGAGTGTTTCTACTGCAAGCAGACTGGTCACTGGAAGCAGAACTGCCCCAAGTATTTGGCAGATAAGAAGGATGGCAAGGTGAACAAAGGTATACGTGATATACATGTTATTGATGTGTACCTTACTAGAGCTCGCAGTAGCACCTAGGTATTTGATACTGATTCTGTTGCTAATATTTGCAACTCGAAACAGGGACTACGGATTAAGCGAACACTGGCAAAGGACGAGGTGACGATGCGCGTGGGAAACGGTTCCAAAGTCGATGTGATCGCGGTCGGCACGCTACCTCTACATCTACCTTCGGGATTAATATTAGACCTAAATAATTGTTCTTTGGTGCCAGCGTTGAGCATGAACATTACATCTGGATCTTGTTTAATGCGAGACGGTTATTCATTTAAATCAGAGAATAATGGTTGTTCTATTTATATGAGTAATATCTTTTATGGTCATGCACCTTTGAAGAGTGGTCTATTTTTGATGAATCTCGATAGTAGTAACACACATATTCATAATGTTGAAACCAAAAGATGCAGAGTTGATAATGATAGTGCAACTCATTTGTGTCACTGCCGTTTAGGTCATATCGGTATAAAACGCATGAAGAAAATCCATACTGATGGAATTTTGGAACCACTTGATTATGAATCACTTGGTACTTGCGAACCGTGCCTCATGGGCAAGATGACTAAAACACCGTTCTCCGGTACTATGGAGAGAGCAACAGATTTGTTGGAAATCATACATATCGATGTATGTGGTCCGATGAATATTGAGGCTCGTGGCGGATATCGTTATTTTCTCACCTCCACAGATGACTTAAGCAGATATGGGTATATCTACTTAATGAAACACAAGTCTGAAACATTTGAAAAGTTCAAAGAATTTCAGAGTGAAATTGAAAATCATCGTAACAAGAAAATAAAGTTTCTACGATCTGATCGTGGAGGAGAATATTTGAGTTACGAGTTTGGTGTACATTTGAAACAATGCGGAATAGTTTCGCAACTCACGCCACCCGGAACACCACAGCGTAATGGTGTGTCCGAACGTCGTAATCGTACTTTACTAGATATGGTGCGATCTATGATGTCTCTTACTGATTTACCGCTATCGTTTTGGGGTTATGCTTTAGAGACGGCCGCATTCACGTTAAAAAGGGCACCATCAAAATCCGTTGAGACGACGCCTTATGAACTATGGTTTGGCAAGAAACCAAAGTTGTTGTTTCTTAAAGTTTGGGGCTGCGATGCTTATGTGAAAAAGCTTCAACCTGATAAGCTCGAACCCAAATTAGAGAAATGTGTCTTCATAGGATACCCAAAGGAGACTGTTGGGTACACCTTCTATCACAGATCCGAAGGCAAGACATTCGTTGCTAAGAATGGATCCTTTCTAGAGAAGGAGTTTCTCTCGAAAGAAGTGAGTGGGAGGAAAGTAGAACTTGATGAGGTAACTATACCTGCTCCCTTATTGGAAAGTAGTACATCACAGAAAACTGTTTTTGCAACACCTACACCAATAAGTGAGGAAGCTAATGATAATGATCATGAAACTTCAGAACAAGATACTACTGAACCTCGTAGATCAACCAGAGTGAGATCCGCGCCAGAGTGGTACGGTAATCCTGTTCTGGAAATCATGCTGCTAGATCATGATGAACCTACGAACTATGAAGAAGCGATGGTGAGCCCAGTTCCGCAAAATGGCTTGAAGCCATGAAATCTGAGATGGGATCCATGTATGAGAACAAAGTATGGACTTTGGTTGACTTGCCCGATGATCGGCAAGCAATTGAGAATAAATGGATCTTCAAGAAGAAGACTGACGCTGACGGTAATATTACTGTCTACAAAGCTCGACTTGTTGCAAAAGGTTTTCGACAAGTTCAAGGGGTTGACTACGATGAGACCTTCTCACCCGTAGCGATGCTTAAGTCTGTCCGAATCATGTTAGCAATTGCCGCATTTTAATATTATGAAATTTGGCAAATGGATGTCAAAACTGCATTCCTGAATGGATTTCTAGAAGAAGAGTTGTATATGATGCAACCGGAAGGTTTTGTAGATCCAAAGGGAGCTAACAAAGTGTGCAAGCTCCAGCGATCCATTTATGGACTGGTGCAAGCCTCTCGGAGTTGGAATAAGCGCTTTGATAGTGTGATCAAAGCATTTGGTTTTATACAGACTTTCGGAGAAGCATGTATTTACAAGAAAGTGAGTGGGAGCTCTGTAGCATTTCTGATATTATATGTGGATGACATATTACTGATTGGAAATGATATAGAATTTCTGGATAGCATAAAGGGATACTTGAATAAGAGTTTTTCAATGAAAGACCTCGGTGAAGCTGCTTACATATTAGGCATAAAGATCTATAGAGATAGATCAAGACACCTAATTGGACTTTCACAAAGCACATACCTTGATAAGATTTTGAAAAAGTTCAAAATGGATCAAGCAAAGAAAGGGTTCTTGCCTGTGTTACAAGGTGTGAAGTTGAGTCAGACTCAATGCCCGACCACTGCAGAAGATAGAGAGAAAATGAAAGATGTTCCCTATGCTTCAGCCATAGGCTCTATCATGTATGCAATGTTGTGTACCAGACCTGATGTGTGCCTTGCTATAAGCTTAGTAGGGAGGTACCAAAGTAATCCAGGAGTGGATCACTGGACAGCGGTCAAGAACATCCTGAAATACCTGAAAAGGACTAAGGATATGTTTCTCGTATATGGAGGTGACAAAGAGCTCATCGTAAAAGGTTACATTAATGCAAGCTTTGACACTGATCCGGACGATTCTAAATCGCAGACCGGATACATGTTTACATTAAACGGTGGAGCTGTTAGTTGGTGCAGTTCTAAACAAAGCGTCGTAGCGGGATCTACATGTGAAGCAGAGTACATAGCTGCTTCGGAAGCAGCAAATGAAGGAGTTTGGATGAAGGAGTTCATATCCGATCTAGGTGTCATACCTAGTGCATCGGGTCCAATGAAAATCTTTTGTGACAATACTGGTGCAATTTCCTTGGCAAAGGAATCCAGATTTCACAAGAGAACCAAGCACATCAAGAGACGCTTCAATTCCATCCGGGATCTAGTCCAGGTGGGAGACATAGAGATTTGCAAGATACATATGGATCTAAATGTTGCAGACCCATTGACTAAGCCTCTTCCACGAGCAAAACATGATCAGCACCAAGACTCCATGGGTGTTAGAATCATTACTATGTAATCTAGATTATTGACTCTAGTGCAAGTGGGAGACTGAAGGAAATATGCCCTAGAGGCAATAATAAAGTTATTCTTTATTTCCTTATATCATGATAAATGTTTATTATTCATGCTAGAATTGTATTAACCGGAAACATAATACGTGTGTGAATACATAGACAAACTTAGTGTCACTAGTATGCCTCTACTTGACTAGCTCGTTAATCAAAGATGGTTATGTTTCCTAACCATGAACAAAGAGTTGTTATTTGATTAACGGGATCACATCATTAGGTGAATGCTCTGATTGACATGACCCATTCCATTAGCTTAGCACCCGATCGTTTAGTATGTTGCTATTGCTTTCTTCATGACTTATACATGTTCCTATGACTATGAGATTATGCAACTCCCATTTGCCGGAAGAACACTTTGTGTGCTACCAAACGTCACAACGTAACTGGGTGATTATAAAGGAGCTCTACAGGTGTCTCCAAAGGTAGATGTTGGGTTGGCGTATTTCGAGAATAGGATTTGTCACTCCGATTGTCGGAGAGGTATCTCTGGGCCCTCTCGGTAATGCACATCAAATAAGCCTTGCAAGCATTGCAACTAATGAGTTAGTTGCGAGATGATATATTACCGAACGAGTAAAGAGACTTGCCGGTAACGAGATTGAACTAGGTATTGGATACCGACGATCAAATCTCGGGCAAGTAACATACCGATGGCAAAGGGAACAACGTATGTTGTTATGCAGTCTGACCGATAAAGATCTTCGTAGAATATGTAGAAGCCAATATGGGCATCCGAGTCCCGCTATTGGTTATTGACCGGAGATTTGTCTCAGTCATGTCTGCATTGTTCTCGAACCGTAGGGTCCGCACGCTTAACATTACGATGACAGTTATTATGAGTTTATGCATTTTGATGTACCGAAGTTAGTTCGGAGTCCCGGATGTGATCACGGACATGACGAGGAGTCTCAAAATGGTCGAGACATAAAGATTGATATATTGGACGGCTATATTCGGACACCGGAAGTGTTCCGGGTGATTTCGGATAAAACCGGAGTGCCGGAGGGGTTACCGGAACCCCCCGGGGAAGTAATGGGCCTTATTGGGCCTGAGGGGAGAGAGAGAGGGCAGCAGCCCAAGAGGTGGCGCGCCCCCCCTCATGGGGAGTCTGAATTGGACTAGGAGGAGGGGCGCAGCCCCCTTTCCCTCTTCCTCTCTTTCCTTCCCCCTTAAGTTTCCTAATTGGACTAGGAAAGGGGAGTCCTACTCCCACTAGGAGGAGGACTCCCCCTCCCCTTGGCGCGCCCCATAGGGCCGGCCGGCCTCCCCCTTGCTCCTTTATATACAGGGGCAGGGGGCACCCTAGAACACACAAGTTGATCTATGTGATCGTTCCTTAGCCGTGTGCGGTGCCCCCTGCCACCATATTCCACCTCGATCATATCGTTGTAGTGCTTAGGCGAAGCCCTGCGTCGGTAGAACATCATCATCGTCACCACGCCATTGTGCTGACGGAACTCATCCCCGAAGCTTTGCTGGATCGGAGCCCGGGGAGCGTCATCGAGTTGTACGTGTGCTAAGAACTCAGAGGTGCCGGAGTAACGGTGCTTGGATCGGTCGGATCGGGAAGACGTACGACTACTTCCTCTACGTTGTGTCAACGCTTCCGTTGCGGTCTACGAGGGTACATAGACAACACTCTCCCCTCTCGTTGCTATGCATCACCATGATCTTGCGTGTGCGTACGAAATTTTTTGAAATTACTACGTTCCCCAACAGCTGGTGAAGATGTTGATGGAGATTGACCCCCTCCCGATGAGAGCATCGATGGTGATGATGATGGCGCTAATTTCCCCCTCCCGGAGGGAAGTTTCCTCGGCAGAACAGCTCCGCCGGAGCCTTAGATTCGTTCCGCCAAGGTTCCGCCTCGTGGCGGCGGAGTTTCATCCTGTGAGCTTGCTTATGATTATTTTTTCCAGGACGAAAGACCTCATATAGCAGAAGATGGGCATCAGAGGGTTGTCATGGGGCCCACGAGGCAGGGGGTGCGCCCAGGGGGTAGGGCGTGCCCCCCACTCTCGTGGATGGTGGGTGGCCCCCCTCTGGTACTTCTTTCGCCCAATATTTTTTATATATTCTGAAACTTGCTCCCATGAAGTTTCAGGAATTTTGGAGTTGTGCAGAATAGGTCTCTAATATTTGCTCCTTTTCCATCCCAGAATTCCAGCTGGCGGCATTCTCCCTCTTCATGTAAACCTTGTAAAATAAGAGAGAATAGGCATAAGTATTGTGACATAATGTGTAATAACAGCCCATAATGCAATAAATATTGATATAAAAGCATGATGCATAATGGACGTATCAACCAACGCCACGAAGGCTCACCCTATTCGCCCTTTGAGACAACACCTCAAAGGCGTTTCTCAACCACTAGTGGTAGACCTTGAGGTGATCCCCAAACCCTCACAAACTTTTTGAGGGTAATCACAATGATTGATTCCTCTCCGAATGACTCCTACCGCCTAGGAGTCTCCAACCTCCAAGAGTAACAAGAACGATGGGAAAAGCTCAAGAACTTGCTCAAATCACAAATTCCTTTGGTCAGAAGAAGGGGAAGGAGTGGATCTATCACTTGATTGGAGAACTTCTCTCAAATGTCCCCAAATCCCTTGGGGATCTAGGATTTGGTGTAGGGGATCAAGAGAGAGAGTGAAATATGTTCTTGGAAATATCAAAGTGAATGGTCAACCTTATCCCGTGGAGGGAGAAGGCTAATATAGTAGTAGTGTAAAAACTGACCGTTGAGCCACTTAACGTACTGCAGTTGTCAGGCGTCCAGATAATACCGGACATCCGGTGGCATAGATTGGACCGGATGTCCGAACAGGCTGCCGGTCGTCCAGTCGCAGGGAATCCACGAGGCCACGAAGTAGCATGAGACACACATCCACCGGACGTGCAGACAGTGCCGGTCGGCCGGTGACTGGTCGTCCGGTGAGGACCGAAAATCCGCTAAAACTGTTCTGTTGAGGATGTACCGGAATTCTGGAGAAAAACGGACGTCCGGCGTCCGGTCGTCCGAAGAGGACCGGATTTCCGCCATTTTCTTTCTGTGAAGATGCACCGGATATCCGGAGAGTGCCAGATGCCCGGTAGGCTGTGAGGGGTCGGACGTCCATAGAATTCCAGACGTCCGATGAAAATCAGAGCACACTAGCTCAGGTTCACAATAGATTTTGTGCGCGAAGTAGTTGAAGTAATAGAGAAGAAACAGAGATATTGTGAGAGGATACTTTGTGAGTTTTGAGCAAGTCTTTCACGAAATCCGACGATCCCCTCTTAATAGTGCGGGATCCCTATACTCAAGAACAAACCGAAAAAGAGCCAGAGCTATTGTCTTGTATCTCCGCTCTTGAGTGATATATATTCGTCCGTAGTCATGATCCACACTCGGCCCTTGAGACTTAATCTTGATATATACTTGATAAACATGATTAGTCCCCTATGTGCATGTTGTCATCAACATCAAAATAATATTAAGGGCATGATTGCACTTTCGGATGCCAAAAGATGCAAAGTTGATAATGATAGTGCAACATATTTCTGGCACTGCCGTTTAGGTCATATTGGTGTAAAGCGCATGAAGAAAATCCATGCAGATGGGCTTTTGGAATCACTTGATGCTTGCTAACCATGCCTCATGGAAAAAATTACTAAAACTCTATTCTCCGGAACAATGGAGCGAGCAACTGACTCATTGGAAATAATACATACCGATGTATGCGGTCCGGTGAGTGTTGAGGCTCACGGCGGGTATCATTATTTTCTGTCTTTCATAGATGATTTGAGCAGATATGGGTATATCTATTTAATGAAACACAAGTCTAAAACATTTGAAAAGTTCAAAGAATTTCAGAGTGAAGTGGGGAATCATCGTAACAAGAAAATAAAGTTTCTACGATCTGATCGGAGACGAATATTTGAGTTATGAGTTTGGCCTTCATTTAAAACAATGTGGAATAGTTTCACAACTCACGCCACTTGGAACACCACAGTGTAATGGTGTGTCCAAATGTGGTAACAATACTTTATTAGATATGGTGAGATCTATGATGTCTCTTACCGATTTACCACTATCATTTTGGGGTTATGCATTAGAGACAACTGCATTCACTTTAAATAGGGCACCGTCTAAATCCTTTGAGACGACACCGTATGAACTGCGGTTTGGCAAGAAACCTAAGCTGTCATTTCTTAAAGTTTGGGGTTGCGATGCTTATGTGAAAAAGCTTCAACCTGATAAGCTCGAACCCAAATCGGAGAAGTGCGTCTTCATAGGATAACCAAAAGAAACTGTTGGGTACACCTTCTATAACAGATCTTAAGGCAAGATCTTTGTTGCTAAGAATGGATCCTTTCTAGAGAATGAGTTTCTCTCGAAAGAAGTGAGTGTGAGGAAAGTAGAACTTGATGAGGTAATTGTACCTTCTCTCGAATTAGAAAGTAGCTCATCATAGAAAACCGTTCCAGTGATGCCTACACCAACTAGAGAGGAAGCTAATGATAACGATCATGAAACTTAAGATCAAGTTGCTACTGAACCTCGTAGGTCAACCAGAGCACGTTTCGCACCAGAGTAGTACGGTAATCTTGTTTTGGAAGTCATGTTACTAGTGTTGGGGATCGTAGCAGAATTTTAAAATTTTCTACGCATCACCAAGATCAATCTGTGGAGTCATCTAGCAACGAGGGAGAGGGGAGTGCATCTACATACCCTTGTAGATCGCGATGCGGAAGCGATACAGGAACGCGGATGAAGGAGTCGTACTCGTAGCGATTCAGATCACGGTTGATTCCGATCTAAGCGCCGAACCACGGCGCCTCCGCGTTCAACACACATGCAGCCCGGTGACGTCTCCCACGCCTTGATCCAGCTGAAGGAAATATGCCCTAGAGGCAATAATAAAGTTATTATTTATTTCCTTATATCATGATAAATGTTTATTATTCATGCTAGAATTGTATTAACCGGAAACATAATACATGTATGAATACATAGACCAACAGAGTGTCACTAGTATGCCTCTACTTGACTAGCTCGTTAATCAAAGATGGTCATGTTTCCAAACCATGAACAAAGAGTTGTTATTTGATTAACGAGGTCACATCATTAGTTGAATGATCTGATTGACATGACCCATTCCATTAGCTTAGCACCCGATCGTTTAGTATGTTGCTATTGCTTTCTTCATGACTTATACATGTTCCTATAACTATGAGATTATGCAACTCCCGTTTATCGGAGGAACACTTTGGGTACTACCAAACGTCACAACGTAACTGGGTGATTATAAAGGAGTACTACAGGTGTCTCCAATGGTAGATATTGGGTTGGCGTATTTCGAGATTAGGGTTTGTCACTCCGATTGTCGGAGAGGTATCTCTGGGCCCTCTCGATAATACACATCACATAAGCCTTGCAAGCATAATAACTAAGATGTTAGTTATGAGATGATGTATTACGGAACGAGTAAAGAGACTTGCCAGTAACGAGATTGAACTAGGTATTGGATACCGACGATCGAATCTCGGACAAGTAACATACCGATGACAAAGGGAACAACGTATGTTGTTATGCGGTCTGACCGATAAAGATCTTCATAGAATATGTAGGAGCCAATATGGGCATCCAGGTCCCGCTATTGGTTATTGACCGGAGATGTGTCTCGGTCATGTCTACATTGTTCTCGAACCGTAGGGTCCGCACGCTTAACGTTACGATGACAGTTATTATGAGTTTATGCATTTTGATGTACTGAAGGTTGTTCGGAGTCCCGGATGTGATCACGGACATGACGAGGAGTCTCGAAATGGTCGAGACATAAAGATTGATATATTGGAAGGCTATGTTTGGACATCGGAAGTATTCCGGGTGAAATCGGGATTTTACCGGAATACCGGGAGGGTTACCGGAACCCCCCGGGAGGCAAATGGGCCTATTGGGCCTTAGTGGAAAAGTGAAAGGGGCTGCCCAAAAGGGCTGCGCGCCTCCCCCCCTTCCCTAGTCCTATTAGGACTAGGAGAAGGAGGCCGGCCACCCCTTCTCTCTTTCCCCCTTGAGGATTCCTATTAGGAATAGGATTGGGGGGAGTCCTACTCCCGGTAGGAGTAGGACTCCTCCTGCGCCCCTCTCCCTGGCCGGCCGAACCCCTCCCCCTGCTCCTTTGTATACGGGGGCAGGGGGCACACCATAGACACACAAGTTGATCATCGTTGATCGTTCCTTAGCCGTGTGCGGTGCCCCCTGCCACCAAATTCCACCTCGGTCATATCGTTGTAGAGCTTAGGTGAAGCCCTGCGTCGGTAGTACATCAAGATCGTCACCACGTCGTCGTGCTGACGAAACTCTTCCTCGACGCTTTGCTGGATCGGAGCCCGAGGATCGTCATCGAGCTGAACGTGTGCTAAGAACTCGGAGGTGCCGGAGTAACGGTGCTTGGATCGGTCGGATCGGGAAGAAGACGTACGACTACTTCCTCTACGTTGTGTCAACGCTTCCGTTGCGATCTACAAGGGTACGTAGATCAGACTCTCCCCCTCGTTGCTATGCATCACCATGATCTTGCGTGTGCGTAGGAAAATTTTCGAAATTACTACGTTCCCCAACAGTGGCATCCGAGCCTAGGTTTTATGGTTTGATGTTATTTGCACGAGTAGAACACAAGTGAGTTGTGGGCGACACAAGTCATACTGCCTACCAGCATGTCATACTTTGGTTCGGCGGTATTGTTGGACGAGACGATCCGGACCAACCTTACGCGTACTCTTACGCGAGACCGGTTCCCTCGACGTGCTTTGCACATAGATGGCTTGCGGAAGACTGTCTCTCCAACTTTAGTTGAACCAAGTGTGGCTACGCCCGGTCCTTGAGAAGGTTAAAATGGAGTCTATTTGACAAACTATCGTTGTGGTTTTGATGCGTAGGTGAGATGAGTTCTTAAGCCCGTAGCAGCCACGTAAAACTTGCAACAACAAAGTAGAGGACGTCTAACTTGTTTTTGCAGGGCATGTTGTGATGTGATATGGTCAAGGCATGATGCTGATTTTATTGTATGAGATGATCATGTTTTGTAACCAAGTTATCGGCAACTGGCAGGAGCCATATGGTTGTCGCTTTATTGTATGCAATGCAATCGCGATGTAATGCTTTACTTTATTACTAAGCGGTAGTGATAGTCGTGGAAGCATAAGATTGGCGAGACGACAACGATGCTACGATGGAGATCAAGGTGTCGCGCCGGTGACGATGGTGATCATGACGGTGCTTCGGAGATGGAGATCACAAGCACAAGATGATGATGGCCATATCATATCACTTATATTGATTGCATGTGATGTTTATCCTTTTATGCATCTTATCTTGCTTTGATTGATGGTAGCATTATAAGATGATCTCTCACTAAATTATCAAGAAGTGTTCTCCCTGAGTATGCACCGTTGCCAAAGTTCGTCGTGCCCAGACACCACGTGATGATCGGGTGTGATAAGCTCTACGTCCATCTACAATGGGTGCAAGCCAGTTTTGCACACGCAGAATACTCAGGTTAAACTTGACGAGCCTAGCATATGCAGATATGGCCTCGGAACACAGAGACCGAAAGGTCGAGCGTGAATCATATAGTAGATATGATCAACATGACGATGTTCACCATTGAAAACTACTCCATCTCACGTGATGATCGGTTATGGTTTAGTTGATTTGGATCACGTAATCACTTAGAGGATTAGAGGGATGTCTATCTAAGTGGGAGTTCCTAAGTAATTTGATTAACTGAACTTAAACTTATCATGAACTTAGTACCTGATAGTATCTTGCTTGTTTATGTTGATTGTAGATAGATGGCTCGTGTTGTTATTCCGTTGAATTTTAATGCGTTCCTTGAGAAAGCAAAGTTGAAAGATGATGGTAGCAATTACACGGACTGGGTCCGTAACCTGAGGATTATCCTCATTGCTGCACAGAAGAATTACGTCCTGGAAGCACCGCTAGGTGCCAGGCCTGCTGCTGGAGCAACACCAGATGTTATGAACGTCTGGCAGAGCAAAGCTGATGACTACTCGATAGTTCAGTGTGCCATGCTTTACGGCTTAGAATCAGGACTTCAATGACGTTTTGAACGTCATGGAGCATATGAGATGTTCCAGGAGTTGAAGTTAATATTTCAAGCAAATGCCCAAATTGAGAGATATGAAGTCTCCAATAAGTTCTATAGATGCAAGATGGAGGAGAACAGTTCTGTCAGTGAGCATATACTCAAAATGTCTGGGTATAATAATCACTTGATTCAGATGGGAGTTAATCTTCCAGATGATTGCGTCATTGACAGAATTCTCCAATCACTGCCACCAAGCTACAAGAGCTTCGTGATGAACTATAATATGCAAGGGATGAACAAGACTATTCCCGAACTCTTCGCGATGCTGAAAGCTGCGGAGGTAGAAATCAAGAAGGAGCATCAAGTGTTGATGGTTAACAAAACCACTAGTTTCAAGAAAAAAGGCAAAGGGAAGAAGAAGGGGAACTTCAAGAAGAACAGCAAGCAAGTTGCTGCTCAGGAGAAGAAACCCAAGTCTGGACCTAAGCCTGAAACTGAGTGCTTCTACTGCAAGCAGACTGGTCACTGGAAGCGGAACTGCCCCAAGTATTTGGCGGATAAGAAGGATGGCAAGGTGAACAAAGGTATATGTGATATACATGTTATTGATGTGTACCTTACTAGAGCTCGCAGTAGCACCTGGGTATTTGATACTGGTTCTGTTGCTAATATTTGCAACTCGAAACAGGGACTACGGAATAAGCGGACGCTAGCAAAGGACGAGGTGACGATGCGCGTGGGAAACGGTTCCAAAGTCGATGTGATCGCGGTCGGCATGCTACCTCTACATCTACCTTCGGGATTAATATTAGACCTAAATAATTGTTATTTGGTGCCAGCGTTGAGCATGAACATTATATTTGGATCTTGTTTAATGCGAGACGGTTATTCATTTAAATCAGAGAATAATGGTTGTTCTATTTATATGAGTAATATCTTTTATGGTCATGCACCTTTGAAGAGTGGTCTATTCTTGTTGAATCTCGATAGTAGTGATACACATATTCATAATGGAGAAGCCAAAAGATGCAGAGTTGATAATGATAGTGCAACTTATTTGTGGCACTGCCGTTTAGGTCATATCGGTGTAAAGCGCATGAAGAAACTCCATACTGATGGGCTTTTGGAACCACTTGATTATGAATCACTTGGTACTTGCGAACCGTGCCTCATAGGCAAGATGACTAAAACACCGTTCTCCGGTACTATGGAGAGAGCAACAAATTTATTGGAAATCATACATACCGATGTATGTGGTCCGATGAATATTGAGGCTCGTGGCGGATATCGTTATTTTCTCACCTTCACAGATGATTTAAGCAGATATGGGTATATCTACTTAATGAAACATAAGTCTGAAACATTTGAAAAGTTCAAAGAATTTCAGAGTGAAGTTGAAAATCATTGTAACAAGAAAATAAAGTTTCTACGATCTGATCATGGAGGAGAATATTTGAGTTACGAGTTTGGTGTACATTTGAAAAACTGTGGAATAGTTTCGCAACTCACGCCACCCGGAACACCACAGCGTAATGGTGTGTCCGAACGTCGTAATCGTACTTTACTAGATATGGTGCGATCTATGATGTCTCTTACTAATTTACCGCTATCGTTTTGGGGTTATGCTTTAGAGACGGCCGCATTCACGTTAAATAGGGCACCATCAAAATCCGTTGAGACGACGCCTTATGAACTATGGTTTGGCAAGAAACCAAAGTTGTCGTTTCTTAAAGTTTGGGGCTGCGATGCTTATGTGAAAAAGCTTCAACCTGATAAGCTCAAACCCAAAGCGGAGAAATGTGTCTTCATAGGATACCCAAAGGAAACTGTTGGGTATACCTTCTATCACAGATCCGAAGGCAAGACATTCGTTGCTAAGAATGGATCATTTCTAGAGAAGGAGTTTCTCTCGAAAGAAGTGAGTGGGAGGAAAGTAGAACTTGACGAGGTAACTGTACCTGCTCCCTTATTGGAAAATAGTACATCACAGAAAACCGTTTCTGCGACACCCATACCAATTAGTGAGGAAGCTAATGATGATGATCATGAAACTTCAGGACAAGATACTACTGAACCACGTAGATCAACCAGAGTGAGATCCGCACCAGAGTGGTACGGTAATCCAGTTCTGGAAGTCATGCTACTAGATCATGATGAACCTACGAACTATGAAGAAGCGATGGTGAGCCCAGATTCCGCAAAGTGGCTTGAGGCCATGAAATCTGAGATGGGAGCCATGTATGAGAACAAAGTATGGACTTTGGTTGACTTGCCCGATGATCGGCAAGCAATTGAAAATAAATGGATCTTCAAGAAAAAGACTGACGCTGACGGTAATGTTACTGTCTTTAAAGCTCGACTTGTCGCAAAAGGTTTTTGACAAGTTCAAGGGGTTGACTACGATGAGACCTTCTCACCCGTAGCGATGCTTAAATCCGTCAGAATCATGTTAGCAATTGCCGCATTTTATGATTATGAAATATGGCAGATGGATGTCAAAACTGCATTCCTGAATGGATATCTGGAAGAGGAGTTGTATATGATGCAACCAGAAGGTTTTGTTGATCCAAAGGGAGCTAACAGAGTATGCAAACTCCAGCGATCCATTTATGGACTGGTGCAAGCATCTCGGAGTTGGAATAAACGCTTTGATAGTGTGATCAAAGCATTTGGCTTTATACAGACTTTTGGAGAAGCCTGTATTTACAAGAAAGTGAGTGGGAGCTCTGTAGCATATCTGATATTATATGTGGATGACATATTGCTGATTGGAAATGATATAGAATTTCTGGATAGCATAAAGGGATACTTGAATAAAAGTTTTCGATGAAAGACCTCGGGGAAGCTGCTTACATATTAGGCATAAAGATCTATAGAGATAGATCAAGACGCTTAATTGGACTTTCACAAAGCACATACCTTGACTAGATTTTGAAGAAGTTCAAAATGGATCAAGCAAAGAAAGGGTTCTTGCCTGTGTTACAAGGTGTGAAGTTGAGTCAGACTCAATGCCCGACCACTGCAGAAGATAGAGAGAAAATGAAAGATGTTCCCTATGCTTCAGCCATAGGCTCTATCATGTATGCAATGCTGTGTACCAGACCTGATGTGTGCCTTGCTATAAGTTTAGCAGGGAGGTACCAAAGTAATCCAGGAGTGGATCACTGGACAGCGGTCAAGAACATCCTGAAATACCTGAAAAGGACTAGGGATATGTTTCTCGTATATGGAGGTGACAAAGAGCTCACCGTAAGAGGTTACGTTGATGCAAGCTTTGACACTGATCCGGACGATTCTAAATCGCAAACCGGATACGTGTTTACTTTAAACGGTGGAGCTGTTAGTTGGTGCAGTTCTAAACAAAGCGTCGTAGCAGGATCTACATGTGAAGCGGAGTACATAGCTGTTTCGAAAGCAGCGAACGAAGGAGTCTGGATGAAGGAGTTCATATCCGATCTAGGTGTCATACCTAGTGCATCGGGTCCAATGAAAATCTTTTGTGACAATACTGGTGCAATTGCTTTGGCAAAGGAATCCAGATTTCACAAAAGGACCAAACACATCAAGAGACGCTTCAACTCCATCCAGGATTTACTCCGGGTGGGAGACAGAGAGATTTGCAAGATACATACGGATCTAAATGTTGCAGACCCGTTGACTAAGCCTCTTCCACGAGCAAAACATGATCAGCACCAAGGCTCCATGGGTGTTAGAATCATCACTGTGTAATCTAGATTATTGACTCTAGTGCAAGTGGGAGACTGAAGGAAATATGCCCTAGAGGCAATAATAAAGTTATTATTTATTTCCTTATATCATGATAAATGTTTATTATTCATGCTAGAATTGTATTAACCGGAAACATAATACATGTATGAATACATAGACCAACAGAGTGTCACTAGTATGCCTCTACTTGACTAGCTCGTTAATCAAAGATGGTCATGTTTCCAAACCATGAACAAAGAGTTGTTATTTGATTAACGAGGTCACATCATTAGTTGAATGATCTGATTGACATGACCCATTCCATTAGCTTAGCACCCGATCGTTTAGTATGTTGCTATTGCTTTCTTCATGACTTATAGATGTTCCTATAACTATGAGATTATGCAACTCCTGTTTACCGGAGGAACACTTTGGGTACTACCAAACGTCACAACGTAACTGGGTGATTATAAAGGAGTACTACAGGTGTCTCCAATGGTAGATGTTGGGTTGGCGTATTTCGAGATTAGGGTTTGTCACTCCGATTGTCGGAGAGGTATCTCTGGGCCCTCTCGGTAATACACATCACATAAGCCTTGCAAGCATAATAACTAAGACGTTAGTTATGAGATGATGTATTACGGAACGAGTAAAGAGACTTGCCAGTAACGAGATTGAACTAGGTATTGGATACCGACGATCGAATCTCGGACAAGTAACATACCGATGACAAAGGGAACAATGTATGTTGTTATGCGGTCTGACCGATAAAGATCTTCGTAGAATATCTAGGAGCCAATATGGGAATCCAGGTCCCGCTATTGGTTATTGACCGGAGATGTGTCTCGGTCATGTCTACATTGTTGTCGAACCGTAGGGTCCGCACGCTTAACGTTACGATGACAGTTATTATGAGTTTATGCATTTTGATGTACTGAAGGTTGTTCGGAGTCCCGGATGTGATCACGGACATGACGAGGAGTCTCGAAATGGTCGAGACGTAAAGATTGATATATTGGAAGGCTATGTTTGGACATCGGAAGTATTCCGGGTGAAATCGGGATTTTACCGGAATACCGGGAGGGTTATCGGAAACCCCCCCCCCCCCCCGGGAGGCAAATGGGCCTATTGGGCCTTAGTGGAAAAGTGAAAGGGGCTGCCCAAAAGGGCTGCGCGCCTCCCCCCCTTCCCTAGTCCTATTAGGACTAGGAGAAGGTGGCCGGCCACCCCTTCTCTCTTTCCCCCTTGAGGATTCCTATTAGGAATAGGATTGGGGGGGAGTCCTACTCCCGGTAGGAGTAGGACTCCTCCTGCGCCCCTCTCCCTGGCCGGCCGAACCCCTCCCCCTGCTCCTTTATATAAGGGGGCAGGGGGCACCCCATAGACACACAAGTTGATCATCATTGATCGTTCCTTAGCCGTGTGCGGTGCCCCCTGCCACCAAATTCCACCTCAGTCATATCGTTGTAGAGCTTAGGCGAAGCCCTGCGTCGGTAGTACATCAAGATCGTCACCACGCCATCGTGCTGACGAAACTCTTCCTCGATGCTTTGCTGGATCGGAGCCCGAGGATCGTCATCGAGTTGAACGTGTGCTAAGAACTCGGAGGTGCCGGAGTAACGGTGCTTGGATCGGTCGGATCGGGAAGAAGACGTACGACTACTTCCTCTACGTTGTGTCAACGCTTCCGTTGCGATCTACAAGGGTACGTAGATCAGACTCTCCCCCTCGTTGCTATGCATCACCATGATCTTGCGTGTGCATAGGAAAATTTTCGAAATTACTACGTTCCCCAACACCAGCAAGGGGAGAAGGAGAGGTTGGGGAAGACTCCGTCCAGCAGCAGCACGACGGCGTGGTGATGATGGAGGAACGTGGCACGCCAGCAGGGCTTCGCCAAGCACTGCAAGAGACGAGGAGGAGAAGGTATTGGAGGGGAGGGGGTTGCGCCAAGTGCAAGGGCTGGCCGCCCTCCCACCCCTCCACTATTTATAGGTGGGGAGAGAGGGGGCCGGCCCCCTAGATCCCATCTAGGGTTGGGGCGGCGGCCAAGGGGGGGAGGAGTGCCTCCCAAGTCAAGTGGAGGCCTCCCCCTTAGGGTTTCCCCTCTCCCATGCGCATGGGCCTTGGGGGGGCTGGTGCCCTTGGCCCATTAAGGCTAGGGAGCTCCCTTACAGCCCATGCTGCTGTATTGGACGTGGTGGAACATTTTCCGGACCTCCGGACCCCTCAGGAATCCTCCGGAACCTTCCGGAAGCTTCCCGGTACAATACCGGAAAAAATCGAACTTTTCCTGGAACCCGAACAACAACTTTCCATATATAAATCTTTACCTACGGACCATTCTGGAACTCCTCGTGACGTCCGGGATCTCATCCAGGACTCCAAACAACATTTGGTAACCGCGTACATACTTTCCCTATAACCCTAGCATCATCGAACCCTAAGTGTGTAGACCCTACGGGTTCGGGAACCATGTAGACATGACCGAGACAACTCTCTGGCCAATAACAAATAGCGGGATCTGGATACCCATGTTGGCTCCCACATGTTCCACGATGATCTCATCATATGAACCACGATGTCAAGGATTCAGTCAATCCCGTATACAATTCCCTTTGTCTACCGGTATAGTACTTGCTCGAGATTCGATCGTCGGTATCCCGATACCTTATTCAATCTCGTTACCAGCAAGTCTCTTTTACTCGTTCCGTAACACATCATCCGTGATCAACTCCTTGATCACATTGTGCACATTATGATGATGTCCTACCGAGTGGGCCCAGAGATACCTCTCCGTTACACGGAGTGACAAATCCCAGTCTCGATTCATGCCAACCCAACAGACACTTTCGGAGATACCCGCAGTGCACCTTTATAGCCACCCAGTTACGTTGTGACGTTTGGTACACCCAAAGAATTTCTACGGTATCCGGGAGTTGCACAATCTCATGGTCTAAGGAAATGATACTTGACATTAGAAAAGCTTTAGCATACGAACTACACGATCTTTTGCTAGGCTTAGGATTGGGCCTTGTCCATCACATCATTCTCCTAATGATGTGATCCAGTTATCAACGACATGCAATGTCCATGGTCAGGAAACCGTAACCATCTATTGATCAACGAGCTAGTCAACTAGAGGCTTACTAGGGACATGGTGTTGTCTATGTATCCACACATGTATCTAAGTTTCCTATCAATACAATTCTAGCATGGATAATAAACGATTATCATGAACAAGGAAATATAATAATAACTAATTTATTATTGCCTCTAGGGCATATTTCCAACAGTCTCCCACTTGCACTAGAGTCAATAATCCAGTTCACATCGCTATGTGATTAACACTCAAGGTCACATCCCCATGTGACTAACACCCAAAGAGTTTACTAGGGTCAATAATATAGTTCACATTACCATGTGATTAACACTCAATGAGTTCTGGGTTTGATCATGTTATCCTTGTGAGAGATGTTATAGTCAACGGGTCTAAACCTTTCAGATCCGTGTGTGCTTTACAAATCTCTATGCCATCTTGTAGATGCAGCTACCACGCTCTATTTGGAGCTATTCCAAATAACTGTTCTGCTATACGAATCCGGTTTACTACTCAGAATCATCTAGATTGGTGTCAAAGATTGCATCGGCGTAACCCTTTATGACGAACTCTTTTACCACCTCCATAATCGAGAAAATTCCTTTGTCCACTAGTTACTAAGGATAACCTTGACCGTTGTCCTGTGATCCATTCCTAGATCACACTTGTACCCCTTGACTGACTCATGGCTTGGCACACTTCAGGTGCGGTACACAACATAGCATACTTTAGAGCCTACGTCTAAAGCATAGGGGACGACCTTCGTCCTTTCTCTCTATTCTGCCGTGGTCAGGTCTTGAGTTTTACTCAATACTCATACCTTATAACACAGCCAAGAACTCCTTCTTTGCCAATCTATTTTGAACTCCTTCAAAATCTTGTCATGGTATGTGTTCGTTTGAAAGTACTATTAAGCGATTTTGATCTATCCTTATAAATCTTAATGCTCAATGTTCAAGTAGCTTAATCCAGGCTTTCCATTGAAGAACACTTTTCAAATAACCCTATATGCTTTCCAGAAACTCTACATCATTTTTGATCAACAACATATACTCATCAGAAATTCTATAGTGCTCCCACTCACTTCTTTGGAAATACAAGTTTCTCATAAACTTTGTATAAACCCAAAATCTTTGATCATCTCATCAAAGCGTACATTCCAACTCCGAGATGCTTACTCCAGTCCTTAGAAGGGTTGCTGGAGCTTTGCATACTTGTTAGCATCTTTCAGGATCGTCAAAAACTTCTGGTTTTATCACATACAACCTTTCCTCAAGAAAAACGTAACAATGTTTTGACATCCTATCTGCAAGATTTCTCAAATAATGCAGTAACCGCTAACATAATTCCAACAGACTGTTAGCATCGCTACGAGTGAGAAAGTCTCATCGTAGTCAACTCCTTGAACTTGTCGGGAAACATCTTAACGACAAGTCGAGCTTTCTTAATGGTGACACTTACCATCATTGTCCGTCTTCCTTTTAAAATCCATCTACACCCAACAGCCTTACGACCATCAAGTAGATCTTTCAAAGTCTATACTTTGTTTCATACATGGATCCTCTCTCGGATTTTATGGCCTCGAGCCATTCGTCGGAATCCGGGCCCACCATCGCTTCTCCATAGCTCGTAGGTTCATTGTTGTCTAGCAACATGACTTCCAAGACAGGATTACGTACCACTCTAAAGTAGTACGCATCCTTGTCGACCTACGAGGTGACTTGATCCGAAGTTTCATGATCACTATCATAAGCTTCCACTTCAATTGGTGTAGGTGCCACATGAACAACTTCATGTGCCCTGCTACACACTAGTTCAAGTGACGGTTCAATAACCTCATCAAGTCTCCACCATCCTCCCACTCAATTCTTTCGAGAGAAACTTTTCCTCGAGAAAGGACCCGTTTCTAGAAACAATCACTTTTGCTTCCGGATCTGAAATAGGAGGTATACCCAACTATTTTTGGGTATTCTATGAAGATGCATTTATCCGCTATGGGTTCAAGCTTATCAGCCTGAAAAATTTTCACATAAGCATCGTGGCCCCAAGCTTTTAAGAAATGATAGCTTAGGTTTCTCTAAACCATAGTTCATACATTGTCGTCTCAACGGAATTGTGTGGTGCCCTATTTAAAGTGAATGTGGTTGTCTCTAATGCCTAACCAATAAACGATAGTGGTAATTCGATAAGAGACATCATGGTATGCACCATATCCAATAGGGTGCAGTTATGATGTTTGGACACACCATCACACTATGGTGTGACAGGCGGTATTAGTTGTGAAACAATTTCCACAATGTCTTAATTGTGTGCCAAAGTCGTAACTTGGATATTCATCTCTATGATCATATCATAGACATTTTATCATCTTGTCACGATGATCTTCAACTTCACTCTGAAATTACTTAAACCTTTCAATAATTTAGACTTGTGTTTCATCAAGTAAATATACTCAGCATCTACTCAAATCATCTGTGAAGTAAGAACATAATGATATCCACTGCGTGCCTCAGCACTTATTGGACTGCACACATCAAAATGTATTACTTCCAACAAGTTGCTTTCTTGTTCCATCTTACTGAAAACGAGGCCTTTCAGTCATCTTGCCCATGTGGTATGATTTGCATGTCTCAAGTGATTCAAAATCAAGTGAGTCCAAACGATCCATCTGCATGGAGTTTCTTCATGCATATCTACCAATAGACATGGTTCGCATGTCTCAATCTTTTCAAAAACGAGTGAGTCCAAAGATCCATCAACATGGAGCTTCTTCATGCGTTTTATACCAACATGACTCAAATGGCAGTGCCACAAGTATGTGGTACTATCATTACTATCTTATATCTTTTGGCATGAACATGTGTATCGCTACGATCGAGATTCAATAAACCATTCATTTTAGGTGCAAGACCATTGAAGGTATTATTCAAATAAACAGAGTAACCATTATTCTCTTTAAATGAATAACCGTATTGCGATAAACATAATCCAATCATGTCTATGCTCAACGCAAACACCAAATAACAATTATTTAGGTTTAACACCAATCTCGATGGTAGAGGGAGCATGCGATGCTTGATCACATCAACCTTGGAAACACTTCCAACACATATCGTTATCTCACCTTCAGCTAGTCTCCATTTATTCCGTAGCCTTTTATTTCGAGTTACTAACGCTTAGCAACCGAACCGGTATTTATTACCCTGGTGCTACTAGGAGTACTAGTAAAGTACACAATAATATAATGTATATTCAAAATACTTCTATCGACCTTGCCAGCCTTCTCATCTACCAAGTATCTAGGGTAGTTCTGCTTCAGTGACCATTCCCCTCATTATAGAAGCACTTAGTCTCGGGTTTGGGTTCAACCTTGGGTTTCTTCACTAGAGCAGCAACTGATTTGCCGTCTCATGAAGTATCCCTTCTTTCCCTTGCCCTTCTTGAAACTAGTGGTTTTACTAACCATCAACAATTGATGCTCCTACTTGATTTCTACTTTCACGGTGTCAAACATCGCGAATTGCTCAAGGATCATCATGTCTATCCCTGATATGTTATAGTTCATCACGAAGCTCCAATAGCTTGGTGGCAGTGACTATGGAGAACCATCACTATCTCATCTGGAAGATTAACTCCCACTTGATTCAAGCGATTGCAGTACTCAGACAATCTGAGCACATGCTCAATGATTGAGTTTTTGATGATTGATTTTTCTCCCTTAGTTTGCAGGCTTAAGAAACTTGTCAGAGGTCTCATACCTCTTGATGTGGGCACTAGTCTGAAATTCCAATTTCAGTCTTTGGAACATCTCATATGTTCTGCGACGTTTCAAAAACGTCTTTGGTGCCACAATTCTAAACCGTTAGTATTACGTACTGAACTATCACATAGTCATCAAAACGTGTATGTCAGATGTTTCCCAACATCTACAGACGATGCTCGAGGTTCAACACACTAAGCAGTGCATTAAGGACATAACCCTTCTGTGCAGCAATGAGGACAATCCTCAATTCACGGACCCAGTCTGCATAATTGCTACTGTCAACTCTCAACTAAATTTTCTCTAGGAACATATCTAAAATAGTAGAACCAAAGCGTGAGCCACGACATAATTTGCAAAGACATCTTGACTATGTTCATGATAATTAAGTTCATCTAATCAAATTATTCAATGAACTCCCACTTAGATAGACATCCCTCTAGTCATCTAAGTGATACATGATCCAAGTCAACTAGGTCGTGTCCGATCATCACGTGAGATGGACTAGTCATCATCGGTGAACATCTTCATGTTGATCGTATCCACTATACGACTCATGTTCGACCTTTCGGTCTTCCGTGTTCCGAGGCCATGTCTGTACATGCTAGGCTCGTCAAGTTAACCTAAGTGTATTGCGTGTGTAGATCTGGCTTACACCCATTGTATGCGAACGTTAGAACCTATCACACCCGAGCATCACGTGGTGCTTCGGAACAACGAACCTTAGCAACGGTGCACAGTTAGGGGAACACTTTCTTGAAATTTTAGTGAGGGATCATCTTATTTATGCTACCGTCGTTCTAAGCAAATAAGATGTAAACATGACAAACATCAGATGCAAATCATAAAGTGACATGATATGGCCAATATCATCTTGCGCCTTGGATCTCCATCTTCGAGGTGCGGCATGAACACCATCGTCACCGGCATGACACCATGATCTCCATCATCATGATCTCCATCATCGTGTCTTCATGAAGTTGCCTCGCCAACTATTACTTCTACTACTATGGCTAACGGTTAGCAATAAATTAAAGTAATTACATGGCGTTTTCATTGACACGAGGTCATAAATAAATTAAGACAACTCCTATGGCTCCTGCCGGTTGTCATACTCATCGACATGCAAGTCGTGATTCCTATTACAGGAACATGATCACTCTCATACATCACATATATCATTCATCACATCCTTTTGGCCATATCACATCACATAGCATACCCTGCAAAAACAAGTTGGACGTCCTCTAATTGTTGTTGCATGTTTTACGTGGCTTCTATGGGTTTCTAGCAAGAATGTTTCTTACCTACGCAAAACCACAACGGTGATATGCCAATTGCTATTTACCCTTCATAAGGACCCTTTTCATCGAATCCGATCCGACTAAAGTGGGAGAGACAGACACCCGCCAGCCACCTTATGCATCAAGTGCATGTCAGTCAGTGGAACCAGTCTCACGTAAGAGTACATGTAAGGTCGGTCAGGGCCGCTTCATCCCACAATGCCGCCGGATCAAGATAAGACTAGTAACGGTAAGAAAATTGAACAAATCATCGCCCACAACTGCTTTGTGTTCTACTCATGCATAGAATCTACGCATAGACCTAGCTCTGATACCACTGTTGGGGATCATAGCAAAATTTTAAAATTTTCTACGCATCACCAAGATCAATCTATGGAGTCATCTAGCAATGAGGGAAAGGGGAGTGCATCTACATACCCTTGTAGATACGATGTGGAAGCGATACAGGAACGCGGATGAAGGAGTCGTACTCGTAGCGATTCAGATCACGGTTGATTCTGATCTAAGCGCCGAACCACGGCGCCTCCGCGTTCAACACACATGCAGCCCGGTGACGTCTCCCATGCCTTGATCCAGCAAGGGGAGAAGGAGAGGTTGGGGAAGACTCCGTCCAGCAGCAGCACGACAGCGTGGTGATGATGGAGGAGCATGGCACGCCAGCAGGGCTTCGCCAAGCACTTCAAGAGACGAGGAGGAGAAGGTATTGGAGGGGAGGGGGCTGCGGCAAGTGCAAGGGCTGGCCGCCCTCCCACCCCTCCACTATTTATAGGTGGGGAGAGAGGGGGCCGGCCCCCCTAGATCCCATCTAGAGTTGGGGCAGCGGCCAAGGGGGGAGGAGTGCCTCCCAAGTCAAGTGGAGGCCCTCCCCCTTAGGGTTTCCCCTCTCCCATGCGCATGGGCCTTGGGGGGCTGGTGCCCTTGGCCCATTAAGGCTAGGGAGCCCCCTTACAGCCCATGCTGCTATATTGGACATGGTGGAACATTTTCCGGACCTTCGGACCCCTCCGGAATCCTCCGGAAGCTTCCCGGTACAATACCGAAAAAACCGAACTTTTCCTGGAACCCGAACAACAACTTTCCATACATAAATATTTACCTCCAGACCATTCCGGAACTCCTCATGACGTCCGGGATCTCATCCGGGCTCCGAACAACATTCGGTAACCACATACATACTTTCCCTATAACCCTAGCGTCATCGAACCTTAAGTGTGTAGACCCTACGGGTTCGGGAACCATGTAGACATGACCGAGACAACTCTCCGGCCAATAACCAACAGCGGGATCTGGATACCCATGTTGGCTCCCACATGTTCCACAATGATCTCATCAGATGAACCACGATGTCAAGGATTCAGTCAATCCCGTATACAATTCCCTTTGTCTACCAGTATAGTACTTGCCTGAGATTCGATCGTCGGTATCCCGATACCTTGTTCAATCTCATTACCGGCAAGTATCTTTTACTCGTTTCGTAACACATCATCCATGATAAACTCCTTGATCACATTGTGCACATTATGATGATGTCCTACCGAGTGGGCCCAGAGATACCTCTCCGTTACACAGAGTGACAAATCCCAGTCTCGATTCGTGCCAACCCAACAGATACTTTCAGAGATACCCGCAGTGCACCTTTATAGCCACCCAGTTACATTGTGACATTTGGTACACCCAAAGCATTCCTACGGTATCCAGGAGTTGCACAATCTCATGGTCTAAGGAAATGATACTTGACATTAGAAAAGCTTTAGCATACGAACTACACAATCTTGTGCTAGGCTTAGGATTGGGTCTTGTCCATCACATCATTCTCCTAATGATGTGATCCCGTTATCAACAATATCCAATGTCCATGGTCAGGAAACCGTAACCATCTATTGATCAACGAGCTAGTCAACTAGAGGCTTACTAGGGACATGGTGTTGTCTATGTATCCACACATGTATCTGAGTTTCCTATCAATACAATTCTAGCATGGATAATAAACGATTATCATGAATAAGGAAATATAATAATAACTAATTTATTATTGCCTCTAGGGCATATTTCCAACAACTAGACCATGATGAACCTACAAACTATGAGGAAGCGATGATGAGCCCGAATTCCGATAAATGCCTTGAGGACATGAAATCTGAGATAGGATCCATGGATGAGAACAAATTGTGGACTTTGGTTCACTTGCCCGATGATCGGCAAGCCATGCATAGAGAATAAATGGATCTTCAAGAAGAAGACTGACGCTGATGGTAATATTACTGTCTACAAAGCTTGACTTGTCGCGAAAGGTTTTTGACAAGTTCAATGAGTTGACTATGATGAGACTTTCTCACCCGCAATGATGCTTAAGTCTGTACGAATCATGTTAGCAATTGCTGCATTTTATGATTATGAAATCTGGCAAATGGATGTCAAAACTGCATTCCTTAATGGATTTCTCAAGGAAGAGTTGTATATGATGCAACCAGAAGGTTTTGTCGATCCTAAAGGTGCTAACAAAGTGTGCAAGCTCCAGTGGTCCATTTATGGACTGGTGCAAGCATCTCAGAGTTGGAATATACGCTTTGATAATGTGATCGAAGCATATCGTTTTATACAGACTTTTGGAGAAGCCTGTATTTACAATAAAGTGAGTGGGAGCTCTGTAGCATTTCTAATATTATATGTGGATGACATATTTGTTGATTGGAAATGATATATAATTTCTGGATAGCATAAAAGGGTACTTGAATAAGAGTTTTTCAATGAAAGACCTCGGTGAAGTTGCTTATATATTGGGCATTAAGATCTATAGAGATAGATCAAGACGCTTAATTGGACTTCCGCAAAGCACATACCTTGATAAAGTTTTGAAGAAGTTCAAAATGGATCAGTCAAAGAAAGGGTTCTTGCATGTGTTACAAGGTGTGAAGTTGAGTCAGACTCAATGCCCGACCACTGCAGCATATAGAGAGAAAATGAAAGGCATTCCCTATGCCTCAGCCATAGGTTCTATCATGTATGCTATGCTGTGTACCAGACCTGATGTGTGCCTTGCTATAAGTTTAGCAAGGAGGTACCAAAGTAATCCAGGAGTGGATCACTGGACAGCATTCAAGAACATCCTGAAGTACCTGAAAAGGACTAAGGATATGTTTCTCGTTTATGGAGGTGAAAAAGAGCTCGTCATAAATGGTTACGTCGATGCTAGCTTTGACACTGATCCGGATGACTCTAAGTCACAAACCCGATACGTATTTATATTGAATGGTGGAGCTGCCAGTTGGTGCAGTTCCAAGCAAAGCGTCATGGCGGGATCTATGTGTGAAGCGGAGTATATAGATGCTTCGGAAGCAGCGAATGAAGGAGTCTGGATGAAGGAGTTCATATCCGATCTAGGTGTAATACCTAGTGCATCGAGTCCAATGAAAATCTTTTGTGACAATACTAGAGCAATTGACTTAGCAAAGGAATCCAGATTTCACAAAAGAACCAAACACATCAAGAGACACTTCAACTCCATCCATGATCAAGTCAAGGAGGGAGACACGGAGATTTGCAAAATACATATAGATCTGAATGTGGCAGACCCTTTGACTAAGAATCTTCCATGAGCAAAACATGATCAGCACCAAAACTCCATGGGTGTTAGAATCATTACAATGTAATCTAGATTATTGACTCTAGTGCAAGTTGGAGACTGAAGGAAATATGCCCTAGAGGCAATAATAAAGTTGTTATTTTATATTTCCTTACATCATAATAAATGTTTATTATTCACACTAGAATTGTATTAACCGGAAACTTGATACATGTGTGGATACATAGACAAAACACCGTGTCCCTAGTAAGCCTCTACTAGACTTGCTCGCTAATCAAAGATGGTTAAGTTTCCTAACCATAGACATGTGTTGTCATTTGATGAATGAGATCACATCATTAGGAGAATGATGTGATGGACAAGACCCATTTGTTAGCTTAGCATGGTGATCGTTCAGTTTCATTGCTATTGCTTTCTTCATGTCAAATACATATTCCTTCGACTATGAGATTATGCAACTCCCGGATATTAGAGGAATACCTTGTTTGCTATCAAACGTCACAACGTAACTGGGTGATTATAAAGATGCTCTATAGGTATCTCCAAAGGTGTTTGTTGGGTTGGCATAGATCAAGATTAGGATTTGTCACTACGAGTATCTGAGAGGTATCTCTGGGCCCTCTTGGTAATGCACATCATAATAAGCCTTGCAAGCAATGTGACTAATGAGTTAGTTGTGGGATAATGTATTACGGAACGAGTAAAGAGACTTGTCGGTAACGAGATTGAACTAGGTATGAAGATACCAACGATCGAATCTTGGGCAAGTAACATACCAATGACAAAGGGAATAACGTATGTTGTCATTACGGTACGACTGATAAAGATCTTCGTAGAATATGTGGGAACCAATATGAGCATCCAGGTTACACTATTGGTTATTGACCGGAGAGGTGTCTTGGTCATGTCTACATAGTTCTCGAACCCGTACGGTCCGCATGCTTAACGTCCGATGACGATTTTGTATTATATGAGTTATGTGATTTGGTGACCGAATGTTGTTCTGAGTCTCGGATGAGATCATGGACATGATGAGGAGTCTCAAAGTGGTCGAGAGGTAAATATTGATATATAGGATGATGGTATTCGAACACCAGAAGTGTTGCGAGGGTACTGGGTACATATCGGGTCACTAGAAGGGGTTCCGAGCACCCCCCCCCCCCCCGGCAACTATATGGGCCTGATGGGCCAAGAAGGGAAACGCAGCAGCTAGCATGGGCTGCTACGCCCCCCATATAGGCCGAACCCGTAGGGGAAGGAAAGAGGGGAAGAGAGAAGGAAGGGGAGGGATTCGGCCTCCCCCTTCATTCCCTCCTCCCTCCTCCTTGCTTCCCCCTTTGGAAGTTATGGTAAGGGGGGCGAATTGCACTAGGGCCCCAAGTAGGATTCCTCCTACTTGGGCGCCCCCTTGGCTGCTCCTCTCCCTCCCGCCTGTATATATGAGGGGGGGAGGCGCCTAGAAGACACACCAACAATAGTTAGCCGTGTGCGGTGCCCCCTCACAGTTTACGCCTCCGGTCATATTCACGTTGTGCTTAGGCGAAGCCCTGCACGGATCACTTCACCATCACCGTCACCACACCGTCGTGTTGACGAAACTATACCTCGACACTTTGTTGGATCAAGAGTTCGAGGGGCGTCATCGAGCTGAACGTGTGCAGAACTCGGAGGTGTCGTACGTTCGGTGCTTGACCGGTCGGAACGAGAAGAAGTTCGACTACATCATCCGCGTTGTAAAACGCTTCCGCTTTCGGTCTACGAGAGTACGTGGACACACCCTCCCCCGCTCGTTGCTATGCATCTCCTAGATAGATCTTGCATGAGCGTAGGACTTTTTTTATATTGCATGCTACGCTTCCCAACACTCCATTCATCAAGTGAGCTAATGTCAAATAACCTCTTTTCACCGGCAAGTTTGAAATCATAGTTGATCTCTTTAATTGCCCAATAAGCTTTATGTTCTAGTTCTAGAGGTAAGTGACATGCTTTTCGATAAAACATTTTATACGGAGACATACCCATGGGATTTTTATAAGCAGCTCTATAAGCCCATAATGCATCATCAAGTTTCTTAGACCAATTCTTTCTAGATCTATTAACAGTCTTTTGCAAGATCAATTTAATTTCTCTATTTCTCAATTCTACTTGACCACTAGACCGAGGATGATAAGGTGATGCAATTCTATGGTTAACATCATATTTAGCAAGCAATTTACGGAAAGTGCCATGAATAAAGTTTGAACCACCATTAGTCATTAAATATCTAGGGACTAACTTCTTTAAGCATTTTAATAGAAGTGTTATGATCAGCACTACTAGTTGGAATAGCTTCTACCCACTTAGTAACATAATAAACAACAACTAAAATATGTGTATAACCATTAGAGGAAGGAAAAGGTCCCATATAATCAAAGCCCCAAACATCAAAAGGTTCAATAACAAGTGAATAATTCATAGGCATTTCCTGATGTCTACTAATATTACTAATTCTTTGACATTCATCACAAGACAAAATTGAAGGAAATATGCCCTAGAGGCAATAATAAAGTTGTTATTTATATTTACTTATATCATGATAAATTTTTATTATTCATGCTAGAATTGTATTAACCGGAAACTTAGTACATGTGTGAATACATAGACAAACAGAGTGTCCCTAGTATGCCTCTACTTGACTAGGTCATTAATCAAAGATGGTTAAGTTTCCTAGCCATGGACATGTGTTGTCATTTGATGAACGGGATCACATAATTAGAGAATGATGTGATGGACAAGACCCATCCGTTAGCTCAGCATAATGATCGTTCAGTTTTATTGCTATTGCTTTCTTCATAACTTATACATGTTCCTCTGACTATGAGATTATGCAACTCCCGAATACCGGAGGAACGCCTTGTGTGCTATCAAACGTCACAACATAACTGGGTGATTATAAAGATGCTCTATAGGTGTCTTCGATGGTGTTTGTTGAGTTGGCATAGATCGAGATTAGGATTTGTCACTCTGTGTATCAGAGAGGTATCTTTGGGCCCTGTTGGTAATGCACATCACTCTAAGCCTTGCAAGCATTGTGACTAATGAGTTAGCTGCGGGATGATGCATTACGGAATGAGTAAAGAGACTTGCCGGTAATGAGATTGGACTAGGTATGAGGATACCGACGATCGAATCTCGGACAAGTAACATACCGATGACAAAGGGAACAACGTATATCGTTATGCGGTTTGACCAATAAAGATCTTCATAGAATATGTGGGAGGCAATATGAACATCCAGGTTCCGCTATTTATTGACTGGAGATGTGTCTCGGTCATGTCTACATAGTTCTCAAACCCGTAGGGTCCGCACGCTTAACATTTGGTGACAATCGGTATTATGAGTTTATGTGTTTTGATGTACCGAAGTTTGTTCGGAGTCCCGTATGAGATCGGGTACATGACAAGGAGTCTCAAAATGGTCGAGACGTAAAGATTGATATATTGGAAGGCTATATTCGGACATCGGAAAGGTTCCGAGTGATTCAGGTATTTTTTGGAGTACCGGAGAGTTACGGGAATTCATATTGGGCCTTAATGGGCCATACGGGAAAGGAGAGAAAGGCCTCAAGGGTGGCCGCGCCCCTTCCCCATGGACTGGTCTGAATTGGACCAGGGAAAGGGAGCGCCCCCTTCCTTCCTTCTCCTTCTCCCTTCCCTTTTTCCTATTCCATGTAGGAGGTGGAATCCTACTAGGACTAGGGAGTCCTAGTAGGACTCCACACTTTGGGCGCGCCCTATGAGGGTCGGCCTCCTCCTCCCTCCATCCTTTATATACATGGCCAGGGGGCACCCCATAGACACACAAGTTTATCATGGATCTCTTAGCCATGTGCGGTGCCCCCCTCCACCATAATCCACCTCAGTCATATCGTAGCGGTGCTTAGGCGAAGCCTTGTTCCGGCAGCATCATCATCACCATCATCAGACCATTGTGCTGACGAAGCTCTCCCTCGACACTCTGCTGGATCATGAGTTCGTGGGACGTCAATGAGCCGAACGTGTGCAGATCATGGAGGTGGCGTACTTTCGGTACTAGGATCGGTCGATCATGGAGACATACGACTACATCAACCGCGTTGTCATAATGCTTCCTCTTACGGTGTATGAGGGTACGTAGACAATACTCTCCCCTCTCATTGCTATGCATCACCATGATCTTGCATGTGCGTAGGATTTTTTTTGTTGAAATTACTATGTTCCCCAACAGTGGCATCCGAGCCAGGTCTATGCGTAGATATTATATGCACGAGTAGAACACAAAGGAGTTGTGGGCGTGGGTATATACATATTGTTTGCCGTCACTAGTTGATTCTTGATTCGGTGGTATTGTTGGATGAAGCGGCTCAGACCGACATTATGCGTACGCTTACGCGAGACTGGTTCTACCGACGTGCTTCGCACACTGGTGGCTAGTGGGTGTCTATTTCTCCAACTTTAGTTGAATCGGATTCAATGAATAGGGTTCTTTCTGAATATCAAAAAACAATCACTATATCGCGTTGTGGTTTTTTGATGCATAGGTAAGAACGGTTCTTGCTCAGCCCGTAGCAGCCACGTAAAACTTGCAACAACAAAGTAGAGGACGTCTAACTTGTTTTTGCAGGGCATGTTGTGATGTGATATGGTCAAGACATGATGAGATATAAATTTTTGTATGAGATGATCATGTTTTGTTAAAGTTATCGACAACTGGCAGGAGCCTTATGGTTGTCTCTTTATTGCATAAGATGCAAGCGCCATATAATTGCTTTACTTTATCGCTATGCGATAGCAATAGTTGCAAAAGCAATAGTTGGTGAGACGACCATGTGACGACACATTGATAGAGATCAAGATGATGGAGATCATGGTGTCATGCCGGTGACAATAGAGATCATGACGGTGTTTTGGAGATGGAGATCAAAGGCACAAGATGTTGATGGCCATATCATGTCACATATTTTGATTGCATGTGATATTTATCCTTTATGTATCTTATTTTGCTTAGTTCGGCGGTAGCATTATAAGATGATCTCTCACTAAATTTCAAGGTATAGGTGTTCTCCCTGAGTATGCACCATTGCGACAGTTTGTCGTGCCAAGACACCACGTGATGATCGGGTGTGATAAGCTCTCCTTCACATACAACGGGTGCAAACCAGTTTTGCACACGCGGAATACTCGGGTTAAACTTGACGAGCCTAGCATATGCAGATATGGCCTCAGAACACTGGAGACCGAAAGGTCGAGCGTGAATCATATAGTAGATATGATCAACATAGTGATGTTCACCATTGAAAACTACTCCATCTCACTTGATGATTGGACATGGTTTAGTTGATTTGGATCACATGATCATTTAGATGACTAGAGGGATGTCTATCTAAGTGGGAGTTCTTAAGTAATATGATTAATTGAACTTTAATTTATCATGAACTTAGTCCTGGTAGTATTTGCATAACTATGTTGTAGATCAATAGCTCGCGATGTAGCTCCCCGTTTATTTTTGATATGTTCCTAGAGAAAAACTATGTTGAAAGATGATAGTAGCAATGATGCGCACTAGGTCCGTGATCTGAGGATTATCCTCATTGTTGCACAGAAGAATTATGTCCTTGATGCACCACTAGGTGACAGACCTATTGCAGGAGCAGATACAGACGTTATGAATGTTTGGTAAAGCTCGGTATGATGACTACTTGATAGTTTAGTGCACCATGCTTTACTGCTTAGAACCGGGACTTCAAAAACGTTTTGAACGCCATAGAGCATATAAGATGTTCTAAGATTTTAAATTGGTATTTCATGCTCATGCCCGTGTCGAGAGGTAGAAGACCTTTGACAATACTTTGCCTACAAGATGGAGGAGAATAGCTGAACTAGTGAGCATGTGCTCAGATTGTCTGGGTACTACAATTGCTTGAATCAAGTGGGAGTTAATCTTCCAGATAAGATAGTAATTGACAAAGTTATCTAGTCACTATCACCAAGTTACTAGAACTTAGTTATGAACTATAATATGCAAGGGATAACGAAAGTAATTCCCAAGCTCTTCGCAATGCTGAAATCGGCGAAGGTAGAAATCAAGAAATAGCATCAAGTGTTGATGGTTAACAAGACCACTAGTTTCAAGAAAAAGGGCACAGGGAAAGAAAGAGGAACTTCAAAGAAGAATAGCAAGCAAGTTGCTGCTCCCATGAAGAAGCTCAAAGCTAGACCCAAGCCTGGAACTGAGTGCTTCTACTGCAAAGGAAATGGTCACTGGAAGTGGGACTGTCCGAGATACTTGGCAAATAAGAAGGATGGCAAAGTGAACAAAATTATATATTTCATATACATGTTATTCATGTGTACTTTACTAGTGTTTATAACAACACCTCAGTATTTGATACTGGTTCAGTTACTAAGAGTAGTAACTCGAAATGGGAGTTGCAAAATAAATAGAGACTAGTTAAGGGCGAGGTGATGATGTGAGTTGGAAGTGATTCCAAGGTTGATAAGATCACCATCGCACACTCCCTTTACCTTCGGGATTAGTGTTGAACCTAAAATAAAAGTTATTTGGTGTTTGTGTAAATCATAATATGATTGGATCATGTTTATTGCAATACAGTTATTCATTTAAGTCGAGGGTAATTGTTATTCTGTTTACATGAATAAAACCTTCTGAGGTCATACACCCAAGGTGAATGGTTTATTGAATCTCGATCGTAGTAATACACATATTCATAATATTGAAGCCAAAAGATGCAAAGTTAATAATGATAGTGCAACTTATATGTGGCACTGCCGTTTAGGTCATATTGGTGTAAAGTGCATGCAGAAACTCCATGCTGATGGGCTTTTGGAATCACTTGATTATGAGTCATTTGATGCTTCCGAACCATGCCTCGTGGGCAAGATGACTAAAACTCCATTCTCTGGAACAATGGAGCAAGCAACTGACTTATTGGAAATAATACATACTGATGTATTCAATCTGATGAGTGTTGAGGCTCACACCGGGTACCGTTATTTTCTGATCTTCACAGATGATTTGAGCAGATATGGGTATATCTACTTGATGAAACATAAGTATGAAACATTTGAAAAGTTCAAAGAATTTCAGAGTGAAGTGGAAAATCATCGTAACAAGAAAATAAAGTTTCTGCGATCTGATCGTGAACGAGAATATTTGAGTTACGAGTTTCGTCTTCATTTGAAACAATGCAGAATAGTTTCGCAACTCATGCCACCTAGAACACCACAGCTTAATGGTGTGTCCGAATGTCATAACCGTACTTTATTAGATATGGTGCAATCTATGATGTCTCTTACCGATTTATCACCATCATTTTGGGGTTATGCATTAGAGACAGCTACATTCACGTTAAATAGGGTACCATCTAAATCCGTTGAGACGACACCATATGAATTGTGGTTTAGCAAGAAACCTAAGCTGTCGTTTCTTAAAGTTTGGGGCTATGATGCTTATGTGAAAAAATTTCAACCTGATAAGCTCGAAGCCAAATCGGAGAAATGCGTCTTTATAGGATACCCAAAGGAAATTGTTGGGTACACCTTCTATCACAGATCCGAAGGCAAGATATTCGTTGCTAAGAATGGATCCTTTCTAGAGAAGAAATTTCTCTCGAAAGAAGTGATTGGGAGGAATGTAAAACTTGATGAGGTAATTGCACCTTCTCCCGAATTGGAAAGTAGTTCATCACAGAAATCAGTTCTAGTGATTCCTACACCAATTAGTGAGGAAGTTGATGATGATGATCATGAAACTTCAGATCAAGTTACTACCAAACCTCATAGGTCAACCAGAATACGTTCCACACCAGAGTGGTACGGTAATCCTGTTCTGGAGGTCATGTTACTTGACCATGACAACCTACGAACTATGAGGAAGCGATGATGAGCCCAGATTCCGCGAAATGGCTTGAAGCCATGAAATCTGAGATGAGATCCATGTATTAGAACAAAGTATGGACTTTGATTGACTTGCTCGTTGATCGGTGAGCCATTAAGAATAAATGGATTTTCAAGAGGAAGACGGACACTTATAGTAGTGTTACTATCTACAAAGCTCGAATTGTCGCAAAAGGTTTTCGACAAGTTCAAGATGTTGACTACGATGAGATTTTCTCACTCATGGTGATGCTTAAGTCTATCCGAATCATGTTAGCAATTGCCACATTTTATGAAATCTGGCAAATGGATGTCAAAATTGCATTCCTTAATGGATTTCTTAAAGAAGAGTTGTATATGATGCAACAAGAAGGTTTTGTCAATCCTAAAGGTGCTAACAAAGTGTGCAAGCTCCAGCGATCCATCTATGGACTGGTGCAAGCATCTCGGAGTTGGAATATATACTTTGATAAAGTGATCAAAGCATATGGTTTTATACAGACTTGCGGTGAAGCCTGTATTTACAAGAAAGGGAGTGAGAGCACTACAACATTTCTGATAAGTATATTTGAATGACATATTGTTGATCGGAAATAATGTAGAATTTTCTGGAAAGCATAAAGGAGTGTTTGAAAAAAGTTTTTCAAGGAAAGACCTCGATGAAGCTACTTACATATTGAGCATCAAGATCTATAGAGATAGATCAAGGCGCTTGATATATTTTCAATGAGTACATACCTTGACAAGATTTTGAAGTAGTTCAAAATGGAAAAGTCAAAGAAGGAGTTCTTTCCTGTGTTGCAAGGTGTGAAGTTGAGTAAAGACTCAAAACCCGACCACGGCAGAAAATAGAAAGAGAATGAAAAGTCATTCCCTATGCCTCAGTCATAGGTTCTATAAAGTATACTATGCTGTGTACCAGACCTATTGTGTACCTCACCATAAGTTTGGCAAGAGGGTACAATAGCGATCCAGGAGTGGATCACTGGACAGCGGTCAAAAATATCCTTAGTGGAATAAGGAAATGTTACTCGGTTATGGAGGTGACAAAGAGTTCGTCGTAAAGAGTTACGTCAATGCAAGCTTTGACACCAATCTGGATGACTCTAAGTCTCGATCTAGATACATATCGAAAGTGGGAGCGATTAGCTAGAGTAGCTCCATGCAAAGCATTATAGACATAGAAAATTTGCAAAATAAATACGGCTCTGAATGTGGTAGAGCCATTGACTAAATTTCTCTCACAAGCAAAACATGATCACTCTTTCGGTGTTAATCACATAGCGATGTGAACTAGATTATTGACTCTAGTAAACCCTTTGGGTGTTAGTCACATGGAGATGTGAACTAATCACATAAAGATGTGAACTATTGGTGTTAAATCACATGATGATATGAACTAGATTATTGACTCTAGTGCATGTGGGAGACTGAAGGAAATATGCCCTAGAGGCAATAACAAAGTTGTTATTTATTTCCTTATATCATGATAAATGTTTATTATTCATGCTAGAATTCTATTAACCGGAAACTTAGTACATGTGTCAATACATAGACAAACAGAGTGTCCCTAGTATGCCTCTACTTGACTAGCTCGAATCAAAGATGGTTAAGTTTCCTAGCCATGGACATGTGATGTCATTTGATGAACGGGATAACATCATTAGAGAATGATGTTATGGACAAGACCCATCCGTTAGCTTAGCATCATGATCGTTCAGTTTTATTGCTACTTCTTTCTTCATAACTTATACATGTTCCTCTGACTATGAGATTGTGAAACTCCTGAATACCGGAGGAACACCTTGTGTGCTATCAAACGTCACAACGTAACTGGGTGATTACAAAGATGCTCTACATGTGTCTTCGATGGTGTTTGTTGAGTTGGCATAGATCGAGATTAGGATTTGTCACTCCGTGTATCGGAGAGGTATCTCTGAGCCCTCTCGGCAATGCACATCACTATAAGACTTGCAAGCATTGTGACTAATGAGTTAGTTGCAGGATGATGCATTACGGAAAGAGTAAAGAGACTTGTTGGTAACGAGATTGAACTAGGTATGAGGATACCGGCGATCGAATCTCGGGCAAGTAACATACCGATGACAAAGGGAACAACGTATATCGTTATGCGGTTTGACCGATAAAGATCTTCATAGAATATGTGGGAGACAATATGAACAACCAGGTTCCGCTATTGGTAATTGGCCGAAGACGTGTCTCGGTCATGTCTACATAGTTCTCGAACCCGTAGGATCCGCACGCTTAACATTCGGTGACAATCGGTATTATGAGTTTATGTGTTTTGATGTACCGAAGTTTGTTCGGAGTCCCGGATGAGATCAGTGACATGACGAGGAGTCTCGAAATGGTCAAGACGTAAAGATCGATATGTTGGAAGGCTATATTCGAACATCGGAAAGGTTCCGAGTGATTCGGGTATTTTTCGGAGTACCGGAGAGTTACGGGAATTCGTATTGGGCCTTAATGGGCCATACGGGAAAGGAGAGAAAGACTTCAAGGGTGGCCGCGGCCCTTCCCCATGGACTGGTCCGAATTGGACTAGGGAAAGGGGACGCCCCCTTCCTTCCTTCTCCTTCTCCTTTCCCTTTTTCCTATTCCATGTAGGAGGTGGAATCCTACTAGGACTAGGGAGTCCTAGTAGGACTCCACACTTTGGGCACGCCCTATGAGGGCCGGCCTCCTCCTCCCTCCATCCTTTATATACGTGGCTCGGGGGCACCCCATAGACACACAAGTTGATCATTGATCTCTTAGCTGTGTGCGGTGCCCCCCTCCACCATAATCCACCTCGGTCATATCGTAGCGGTGCTTAGGCGAAGCCCTGTTCCGGTAGCATCATCATCACCGTCATCACGTCGTTGTGCTGATGAAGCTCTCCCTCGACACTCTGCTGGATCGTGAGTTCATGGGACATCACGAGCCGAACGTGTGTTGATCATGGAGGTGTCGTACTTTCGTTACTAGGATCGGTCGATCGTGAAGACGTACGACTACATCAACCGCGTTGTCATAATTCTTCGGCTTCGGTCTACGAGGGTACGTAGACAATATTGTCCCCTCTTGTTGCTATGTATCACCATGATCTTGCGTGTGTGTAGGAATTTTTTTGAAACTACTGTGTTCCCCAAGAAAAACAAACTTACGAGCATCCTTGAAGAGAGTAGGCCAATAAAAGCCAGATTGTAATACATTGTTTGTAGTTCTATCTCCAACATGGTGTCCTCCGTAGGCCTCGGAGTGACACTTGCGTAGGATTTGCTCCTGTTCATGCTCAGGACACAACATCTAATAACACCATCTACTCCATCTTTATAAAGGTGTGGGTCATCCCAGAAGTAATGTCTTAAATCATAGAAAAACCTTTTCTTTTGATGGTATGTGAAACTAGGTGGTATAAATTTGGCAACAATGTAATTAGCATAATCAGCATACCATGGAGCACTATGAGAAGCATTTATGACAGCTAATTGTTCATCAGGAAAACTGTCATCAATAGGTAGTGAGTCATCAAGAATATTTTCTAACCTAGACAAGTTGTCTACTACGGGGTTCTCAGCTCCCTTTCTATTAATAATATGCAAATCAAATTCTTGCAGCAAGAGAACCCATCTAATAAGTTTAGGTTTAGCATATTTTTTCCATAAGATATTTAATAGCAGCATGATCAGTGTGAACAGTTACTTTGGATTCAACAATATAAGATCTGGACTTATCACAAGCAAACACAACTGCTAGAAATTCTTTTTCAGTAGTATCATGATTTCTTTGGGCGTTGTCTAGAGTTTTACTAGCATAATGAATAACATTTAATTTCTTATCAACTCTTTGTCCTACAACAATACCAACATCATAATCACTAGCATCACACATAATTTCAAAGGGTAGGTTCCAATCAGGTGGTTGAACAATAGGTGCAAAAATCAAGGGTTTCTTAAGTATTTCAAAGGCTTCTGCACAATCATCATCAAAAACAAATGGAACATGTTTTCCCAAAAGATTAGTAAGAGTCCTAGAAATTTTAGAGAAGTCTTTAATAACCCTCCTATAGAAATCATCATGACCAAGGAAACTTCTTATACCTATGATATCTTTAGGACACGGCATCTTTTCAATAGCATCAACTTTAGCTTTGTCAACTTCAATACCTCTTTCAGAAATTTTATGCCCCAAGACAATACCTTCATTAACCATAAAGTGGCACTTCTCCCAATTCAAGATAGATTAGTTTCTTCACATCTCTGCAAAACTCGATCAAGGTTTCTTAAGCAATCATCAAAAGAAAGTTCCGTAACGGAGAAATCATCCATGAAAACCTCAACAATCTTTTCACAAGTTAGAGAATATAGCAGTCATACATCTTTGAAAGGTAGCAGGTGCATTGCATAAACCAAAAGGCATATGTCTATAAGCAAAGGTACCGAAGGGACAAGTAAAAGTAGTCTTTTCTTGATCCTCTTGTGACACAGGTATCTGAGAAAAACCGGAATAACCATCTACAAAGCAAAAGTGTGTATGTTTGAATAGTATTTCTAGCATTTGATCAATAAAAGGTAAAGGTAATGATCTTTCCTAGTAGCTTTGTTTAATTTGTGAAAATTAATTACCATTCTATAACCTCTAACATTTCTTTGTGGGATCAATTCATTCTTATCATTGGGAATAACAGTAATACCTCCCTTCTTAGGGACACAATGAACATGACTTAACTGCTTCTAGAAGCTTTAATATTTCATTTCTTACTACTTCCTTCATCTTGGGATTTAACTGTCGTTGATGATCAATGATCGGTTTAGCATCGGGATCCATATTAATTTTGTGGTGACATAGAGTGGGACTAATGCCCTTAAGATCATCAAGAGTATATCCAATAGTGGCACGATGCTTCTTCAGAGTTTTCAATAGTTTCTTTTCTTCATACTCTGAAAGGTTAGCACTAATAACAAAAGGATATATCTTCTTTTCATCAAGATAAGCATATTTCAAAGTATCGGGCAATTGTTTAAGATCAAACACAGGATCACTCTTGGGTGGTAGAGGATCTCCAAGAGTCTCAACGGGCAAATTGTGTTTCAAGACATGCATCTGTTTAAAGAATATTTCATCTAATCCCTTTCTTTCATTCATGAACATATTGTTTTCATGGTCTAGCAAATATTGTTCTAAAGGATGAGTAGGAGGCACGACACGAGACCCGTTGTGTAAAAATTTGCAGCACAAACATAAAAGAAACTAATGATAGCAGCAAAAAAGTAAAACAAGATTGCGAAATTCCAGAAAATATGTTGGCAAAGGATCAAACACAATACCTCACTCAAGAGAACTACGTCTATAACCACTGTACTAACTAAGGTTATGTGTCTAAAAGGGCCAGCCACATACATATGATCTATTATAGGCGGCAGAGTAAAATATTTAAGAAAATTCAAACGTGGTTTTGAAAAAGAACAAACTTTTTGGAACGCAAACATTATTTTGAAAGCAAAAAAAGGAAAATAAAAATGAATATGAGAACATTTTTCGAGATTATGAACTACTTATAAAAGCAACACGTTTTTTGAAAAACAACAACAAAATTAAAAAAGTGAACATTTTTCACAATTACAAACTATTGTTTTTACAAAGTTCGAGCATGTTTTTGAATTTGTGAATTAATTTTAAAAATATGAACATTGTTCGAATATGCGCAAGTTTTGAAAACTGTAGCACTTTTTTTTGGAATATGTGACAAAGTTTGAAAATAAGAACATTTCTGGAAATCCAAAGACATTTTATAATTTGCCAAAAAAACAAAACATTCAAACATTTTTTGAATTATTAAACCAACTTTGAAACGTGAATATTTTTTGAATATGTCAACAAATTTTGAAAAGGAAAATATTTTTTAAATTTGTAAACAAGAATTTTTTTTGAAATGCCCAAACATTTTCCAATTTGTTAACAGAATATAACCATGTGAACATTTTTTTAATTTGTGAACAAATTTTGGAAATGGGAACTTTTTTGAAATAATTTTTTTAGGGGTTTTGAACAAAATTTAAAAGGTGAAGTTTTGATTATTTTTTTTGCAAACATGATCGAATTTGTGAACAAAATTTGAAAATCACAAACATATTCTGAATTTATAGAACATTTTCGAAATGGCGAACAATTCTGAAAATCCAAAACAAATTTCAAGTGCGAACAATTTTTTCGTACGTGATTTTTTTAAACAAGATTTTTTTTTGAATTTGTAAACAAGTTTTCAAAAGAGGAACATTAGTGAACATTTTTTGAAACGTGAAAATTTTTTGAATGTCCAAACAAACTTTGATAAGTGGAACATTTTTTGAAAATCTGGACAAAGTTTCAATTCTTTTAACAAAATCTATACCTATTATTAAAGGGAATAGGTATTCTTGGTTTGGTTTAGTCCTTTTCGTAGGAAATAAGTATTCTTTTTTTCTTGAGGGGTAGGGAATAGGTATTCTTGGTTTGGTTTAGTCCACTTCGTTTGGTTTGAGTGCACGCTAAAGTTTCACACTGTTGCGATCTGGGCCAGGTACTTGTATGTTGATGGGCCTTTTATGGGCTTTGATAGAGATCGTGAAAAAATGGGTCAAAATAAATCACATTGTGGGAATTGAACATATGATCTCCTGTGTGGCCCTTGGATGTAACAACCGACGACCTATGCATATTTCACATTACTAATCCCAACTCGCTCTAAATATACGAGTAGCAGTTATCATGTTCAGCGCGAGCTAATTAAGCAAACGAGCTAATTAAAGGAAAGATTGTGTGCTTAAATAGAATATTTAAACAGATGTGGTTAATTAAAGAAAGGATTATGGGTAAACCGGTGGAATAATTAAAAGAAAGATTATGGTCTTAATAAATTCTACACGAAGGGTTTCAGGTAAAAAGGTAGGATAATTAAAAAAGGATCTATAGGCTTCGATGTGCTAAAGCTACTAAATTAAAAAAACAAGAATTTGATTCCTGACTAAAACGGGTGAGAACGACATGATAATTATAGGAAGGATTATATTTAAATGACGTTAAAAAGATTATACTTAAATGGAATCAGTGGGAGATTATGTCCGGCAAAGAAAATATGAACACGGCTAAATTGCAACGTATTTTTTATGTTCATTTTGTAGAAGGATGATGCGTTGCAGCATGTTCTTCATAATGAATCCGGTGCCGTGGGACATTATGTTTGCACAAAACATTGATTTTTCCCGTTGCAACGCGCGAGCATATACAATGAATCAAGTAAATTTAAAAACCGAAAAAGAAACAAAAAAGGAATATTTTTTGAAAATTGTGAAAAATTTGAACAAGAACATCCCATACACTTTTTGTAAAACAAGAACATTTTTTGAAATGCCCAATTTTTTTTGAAAAATGCGAACATTTTTTAAATTTATGAAAGAAAATTAAACCCAAATATTTTTTTAAATTTTGAACGTTTTCCAGAAACACAAACATATTTTGAAATTTCCGAACAATTTTCAAAAGAAACAAAAAAAATAAAAAACGTGGAAAGGAAAAGAAAACCAAAAAAGGGAAAGAAAGAAGAAAAAGAAACAAAAAAAGAAAAAAAGAAATGAAACAGAAAAACAAAAGAAAACCAGAAAACTGGTATAAAAATTAAAAAACGGTTCAGGGAACCTTCTGGAATGTTCCCAAAACTGGCCGCTCGCTGTGGAGAAGTGGGCCGGCCCAATTCTCGCGCTCGGGGGATTGTCTGTGCAAAAGCTCAACATTCTGACGGTGCTAGCGGCAAATTGGATTTTCCGGGTTCGATCCCTGGTTCCTACGAGAGCTCGCCTTATGCGCCTCTTCAGACTAATGGCGCCCACTGCGGCACGCTAGTGGGCCGGTCCAGGAGCAATCTGGGCACGCTGTGCAGCGCAAAAATACATTCATGACCCGAAAAGACAACAAAGAAGGGAGCAAGTAGTTAACGATCAGGACAGGGTCGCGGTCGAGGCCGTGCCCCATCTGAGAGGAGCCAGGAGATGTGGACAGAGCAAGATGATCCAGAAAGTATGAGGGGGATGTTTCTATGGATGATGCTGACAACAACAGGAAGAGGGGCTCCCTTGTGGTGTCGGACCCGAAGGGCTCTACCAGTTCCACACCTATTGTCCAACCAAGCAACGCTCTTCTCTTGCAGCAAAACCAAGATGCACATGCGAGTTCCCCTTCAAAGCAGGAGCCCAAGAGGAACAAACTGTCACTACCGGCCCCAGATAATGCTATGGTTAAGAACCTAGTCCTGACAATAAACAATGATGCGTGTTTGGTGAGTCTATTATGTTGGAACTGTCGCGGGGTTGGCAAACCCACGACAGTTCGAGAGCTTCGTGATCTTACGAGGCAACTTGCCCCCTCTCTATTATGCATTGTTGAAACTCAGATAGAGGGCTCTCGAGTAGAGAATTTAGCAAGCTCATTAGGTTTTACCAATAGTTTTGCAGTTAGCAGTTCTGGCAGAAGTGGTGGACTTGGTATTTTTTGGAATGATGAAATAAAGCTCGTGGTTGATGGCTACTCGAAGTATCATATTAATGTTGTGATTGATGATTTGGCTAATATAAAATCAAGGGTCACCTTCGTCTACGAGGAAGATCAAGTATCGGAAAGATACAAAACGTGGGACATGTTGCGTAGCATTGTCGGAGCCAACGATCTGCCATGGTTGGTTATGGGCGATTTCAACGAGGTGTTATACCCGCACGAGCATGATGGAGTGGCAAACAGAAGCCAGGCACAGATGGACGCATTCAGAGATGCACTTGACACGTGCGGTTTGTCAGATATAGGGTTCAACGGGATCAACTAGACTTTTGAAAAAAAAAAGGTGACATGAGGAACCTACACCAGAGTACGCCTAGACAGATGTGTTGTGAATCCAACTTGGTCACTGGCCTTCCCATTGGCATCGGTAGAACACAAACATGCGCCTTTTTCTGATCATATACCTATTTTTCTCCAGCTCAACACGTTGCATGCATGTTCACGAGGACCGAGGCAATTCAGGTATGAGATGTGCTGGGAGCGGGATCCCATGCATGCAAATGTAATTGGTGAGGGGTGGGCCTCACAGAATTTGGACCAGGCCTGACCGCTGGAGCAGGTCCGGCAGAAGCTACAGCGAGTGTCGGGGGACCTTTCTTCATGGGATCGTGAGCACTTTGGTAACGTTAGGCGACAGATCGCTCAGCTGCAGTGACAACTACAGGAGATGCGCGGCCTCCTAGGTAGATCCGGACCCAATCACCTAGAGTTGAAAATAACAGAAAATCTGGTGGAGTTATATCATCGCGAGGAAATTTTATGGCGACAGAGGGCAAGGCTTGAGTGGCTGATGCACGGAGATAAAAACACATATTTTTTCACTTACGTGCGAGCAGAAGGAGACGCAAAAATCAGATCAGGGCTCTACAGGAGACGGGGCAGATCACTGAGAATAGAGAGGAGATGGAAGAGATGACCATCGCGTTTTATAAAAACTTGTACACCTCTGAGGGGGTGCAGGACATGGAGAGTGTCCTCTCAACCGTGCCTTGCAAAGTCACACAGGGCATGAATGACATGTTGAACGAGCCCTACACCCAAGCAGAAGTCAAAAAAGCCCTTTTCCAAATGTTTCCAACAAAGTCACCGGGACCGGATGGGTTCCCAGCCCACTTTTTTCAACGCCATTGGGAGATCTGTGGTGAGGATGTAACAAAACCAGTGCTTGATATTGTGGAGGGTAAGGAGTCGGCAAGAAGCATTAACAAGACAGTTCTCGTGTTGATCCCAAAGGTGAAAAATCCTATTTTACTGTCACAGTTCCGGCCCATCAGCCTTTGCAATGTCCTCTACAAAATTGCATCCAAGGTAATATCTAACCGACTAAAAATCATTTTACCTGAGTTCATCTCAGAGGAGCAGTCAGCTTTCGTTCCGGGGAGATTGATATCTGACAACATTGTGACGGCTTACGAGTGTCTGCACTTCATGAAGAGGAACAAAGCAAAGAAACATCAATCAAGTGCGCTAAAACTGGACATGATGAAAGCCTACGATAGACTGGAGTGGGAGTACTTGCAAGCTATAATGCTGAAACTTGGTTTATCTCAAAGATGGGTGGATATTGTTATGGGGCTGGTATCTTCAGTCACTTTTTCAGTCCAGTTTAATGGGAAGAGGTTGGAGGAGTTTACACCAACACATGGAATTAGACAAGGGGACCCGATATCTCCATACTTGTTCTTGTTAGCAGCAAAGGGCCTTTCGTGCCTGTTAAAATCAAGAAGTGAGTCATCCAACATGAGTGGTTTACAAGTTGCGCCTTCGGCACCCAAGGTGAACCATCTATTATTCGCAGATGACAGCATGCTGTTTTTCAAGGCAAATAGTATGGGTGCTACCGAGGTGAACCTAGTACTGGACAGGTATTGTTCGGCTTCAGGACAGCGTATTAATTACAACAAGTCATCGGTTTATTTCAGCAAAGGAGTTCCTGGTAGCATACGAACAGAGGTGAAGGCGGTGATGCAAATCCCAAATGAGACTCTAAATGAGAAATACTTAGGAATGCCCTAGGACATTGGCTCATCAAAAAATGGTGCCTTCAAATATTTGAAAGACCGCCTCTGGAGTAAAGTGCAAGGTTGGATTGAGAGCACAATGTCTTCTGCAGGTAAAGAGGTGTTGGTCAAGGCTGTGGCCCAAGCAGTCCCGGTCTTCTCAATGTCATGTTTCAAATTGCCACGAGGTCTATGCGAACACCTAAATATGTTAATCTGGAAATTTTGGTGGGGGAGCAAAGAAGGAAAGCGTAAACCACACTGGGTTTTGTGGAAAACTATGACTCAACCAAAAGGTATGGGGGGTCTCGGTTTCAAGGATTTTGAACTTTTTAACTTGGCTATGTTAGCCAAGCAGGCTTAGAGGCTATTGCAGGATCCGGACTCTCTTAGCACGCGCATGTTAAAAAGCATATATTATCCAAACTGTTCGATTCTGGAAGCTCCTTTAGGGAATCACCCTAGCCAGATTTGGAGAGCAATTGTAGAGGGCCGTGACACATTGAAAGTTGGCTTGATCAAGCGCATTGGTACCGGAGAGAGGACAAGGATCTGGGAAGATAATTGGATGCCGAGGGAGGAGATGATGAAACCGTATGGGTGTATCACCCAAAACCCGCCGCTCCTCGTTTCTGAGCTCATAGATAGCACATCAGCTGTGTGGGATAGAGAAAAAGTGGAGTCTATTTTTATGCCGATGGATACTCAAGTTATTCTTCGTATCCCATTATGCACTCGCAATATCCCAGATTTTTGGAGCTGGCATTATGAAAAGAATGGCCTCTTCTCGGTCTGCTCGGCATATCGCATGCTTGTGGCTACGAGATCTAGAAGAGAAGCGTGGCTGGAAAATAACTCGGGCACCTCAAGAACGCCGATGGAGGAAAGATCTTGGAAGAATTTGTTGAACACTAGAGTACCTGGAAAGGTCAGGATGTTTCTCTGGAGGTTGTCAAAGCATTCGATCCCAACTAATGATGTCCGGGTCAGAAGAAATATGGCACAATCAAACTCTTGTAGTCTATGCGGGGCACCCGATTCGTGGAGGCATTCACTCCTAGATTGCACAATGGCTCGGTGTACCTGGGCGCTCGTAGAAGGAGATCTGTCACAAAAAATGGCAGCGACAACAGAGCCAAAGGCTAAGCATTGGCTTTTCAGTTTAATGGAGATTTTATCTCACACTGAATTTGTTAAGCTCTCGGTGACATTATGGGCTATCTGGACGGCAAGGCGGAAGGCTATTCATGAAGGCATGTTTCAGAGACCACCTACGATCATGTCGTTTGTTGAAAGGTACATCAATGAGCTGGAGACGATCAATGTGAGACAGGAACCGGATCGGACTGAACCCAGGGTGGTACCATGTAACGCCCTCGATGCGGCTATATCTCCCACGTGTCGAAGCACGACTTAGAGGCATAACCGCATTGAAAGCAATGTTGCAAGTGAGGTAATCTTCACACAACCCATGTAATACATAAGGGGAAGAGGTACATAGTTGGCTTACAATCGCCACTTCACACAATACATAAATAAAGCATTACATCATCCAGATACAATCAAGGTCCGACTACGGAACCAAAATAAAAGAAGACTACCCCAAAAGCTACACAGATCCCCGATCGACCCCAACTGGGCTCCACTACTGATCAACTAGAACGAAACAACACAAAGGACAAGATCTTCATCGACCTCCTCCTGAGCTTGGTTGCGTCATCTGCATGGTAACCTCGGCACCTGCAAGCTGGTTTTGGAAGTATCTATGAGCCACAGGGACTCAGCAATCTCACACCCTCGCGATCAAGACTATTTAAGCTTAAAGGTAAGGTAGTGGTATGAGGTGGAGCTGCAGCAAATGACTAGCATATATGGTGGCTAACATACGTAAATGAGAGCGAGAAGAGAAGGCAAAGCACGTTCGAGAAGCTATGATCAAGAAGTGATCCTAGCACAACCTACGTCAAACATAACTCCAACACCGTGTTCACTTCCCGGACCCTGCCGAGAAGAGACCATCATGGTAACACACGCGGTTGATGTATTTTAATTAAGGTCAACTTCAGGTTTTCTACAACCAGACGTTAACAAATTCCCATCTGCCCATAACCGCGGGCACGGCTTTCGAAAGTTCAAAACCCTGCAGGGGTGTCCCAACTTAGCCCATCACAAGCTCTCACGGTCAACGAAGGATATTCCTTCTAGCGGGAAGACCCGATCAGACACGGAATCCCGGTTACAAGACATCCTCGACAATGGTAAAACAAGTCCAGCAAGACCACCCGATGCGCCGACATCCCGATAGGAGCTGCACATATCTCGTTCTCAGGGCAACACCGGATAAGCAATCCGTACAACTAAAACCAGCCCTCGAGTTTCCCCGAGGTGGCGCTGCAAGGGGCTCTAGTTTGGACCAACACTTAGACAAGCACTGGCCCGGGGGGTTTAAAATAAAGATGACCCTTGGGCTGGCCTAACCCAAGGAAAAAAAGGCTAGGTGCCAAATGGTAAAACCAATGTTGGGCCTTGCTGGAGGAGTTTTATTCAAAGCGAACTGTCAAGGGTTTCCCATTATAACCCAACCGCGTAAGGAACGCAAAATCCGGGAACATGACACCGATATGACGGAAACTAGGGGGCAAGAGTGGAACAAAACACCAGGCATAAGGCCGAGCCTTCCACCCTTTACCAAGTATATAGATGCATTAATTAAATAAGATATATCGTGATATCCCAACAAAATATCCATGTTCCAACATGGAACAAGATTCAATCTTCACCTGCAACTAACAACGCTATAAGAGGGGCTGAGCAAAGCGGTAACATAGCCAAACAACGGTTTGCTAGGACAAGGTGGGTTAGAGGCTTGGTTTAACAATATGGGAGGCATGATAAACAAGTGGTCGGTATCACAGCATAGGCATAGCAAAAGAGCGAGCAACTAGCAAGCAAAGATAGAAGTGATTTCGAGGGTATGGTCATCTTGCCTGAAATCCCGCAAGGAAGAAGAATGAGTCCAAGAAGAAGACAAACATACATAGCCGAACGGGTCCTCACAACTCCGGAACAGAACCGACGCTGACGAGGGAAACAACCCGGAAAGAAGCAAACAACATAGTAAACAACCATCACATAACATGGCATGATGCACAACCACGTATGATGCATGTCCGGTTTAAATATGCATGGCATGGCAAAGTGCACAAGCAAATTCTACAAATTAAGTGGAGCTCAAAATGCAACCAGTTGCATATTGACGGAACACCACATTAATTATTTAGTTCTCTCCCGGTTAGGTACTCAACAATATTAAAAGTTGGTTAACATGGAAAGAGGTGAAGCATAACAAAACTATACTATCTAAACAATTTAAATGGGGCCGGATATAACAAACAACAAATCCGGTAACTCCCAGTATGTGTTTAGCTAATTAATGCAAACACCAAATTAAACATTTTAATTGTTGTTATCATGATGCGGGTGACATGAACAAGTTTATGCAATTTTTATTAAAAGTTGACAAGAGCATTATGAAGCATTTGTCACCGTGGAAAGGAAAGGGGTGCCACGGCAACGGTAACGAAAACGGTGCCACGGCAACGTTCTGGTTCCGGTAACTCAATTGAGATACCGATGCAAAGGAGAAGTGTGCAGTTGCGTGCAAAAGATGGTGGGGCGCTCCCGGATACCGGGTGTCCCATGAGTTGGTGACAAGGAAACGAGTGACAAATTGGACACAGTGCAAACATGAGCATCTCAAACATCGCAAGCATTCGTTCACGGACGTCGTCTGAGGGTTATACCTTTTCGACGCGTGCATTGTCGGAACGGATCAAGTTCATAGAGAGAAATAGGCGTTCTCGCGACGGCGGTAGTGGAAGTAGTCGTTCTTGCTGCGTAGATGTTCACACTCCGTAGGTGTTCGGGGTCAACAAGGAACTTGCCGTCCACGGGTCTTCGAGGGTTGACGGTGCATGTTCTAAAGACGTTCGGGCGGGGGTAGCGGTACACGTTCACGGAGTAGGTCGTACACGTCGTGGGTAGATGTTCACTTGACGGCCTTCAACGGTGGTAGTTGTTCTCTTTGCGTCGTGGAAGTAGTTGCACATCTCATAGTGGTACTTGACGATTTCGGAGACGGCGGAAGACTAACTTGGCGGTCCTCGCGTAGTTGTACATCTCGATGGTAGTCGTTCTCGTTCGTATTGGTACTTGTCGTCGAGGGACTTGGTGCATCCCAGATCTTCGGGCTCACGGTACTTGGCGCTTGAGGTTCCAAATCCAGTTTCGAACGCGTCCACGCAAGACATCACAGGTGCAAAGAGGCAACGACTTGGCGCTGTTCTGGTCATCACGTGAGGATGCTCCTGATGCTCGCGGACGGCGTGTGGGGGTGCAGGAAGGACGCGATGGAGTCATTCTTGACCTACCAGTCAAAACAAGGGGGGCCGACGAAGCTGGAAGAAGGCAGCGGCCATGGCAGGGCTCGAGCTCCTGCTGCTGGTCGGAACAAGGGATGGCGAGGCGAAGAAGGGGAGGCAGAGAAGCAGGACTCCAGCGACGAGGTGCAGCGGCGGAGCTTGCCGGCGTTGGGGACGGCCGGGGCGTGATGGTGACCTGCAGGTGGTGGAGAGGCGGGGGCGAGGTGGAACGCCATGGGGGACGGGTGCGCGATGGAGGAGGTCGGGCGGCAGCTCCTGCCACGCCGCGAAGGCGGAGAGGTGCGGGGCGATGGCAGGGTACGACGGCTTGACGCGGCTCCGACGATTCGCCCATGAATCGGGATGAGGAGGCCACGGCCTCGGGCGTAGATGCAGGGGAGCACCGACGCATGACTGAGCGGGGAAGGCCGGAGATGGAGGAAGGAGAGGCCGGCGACGCTTGGCGGCGGGGTTGGCACGGTCGGAGGGGCTCCGGCGCTTGGAGCAGCGATAGGGCGTGAAGGACGAGGGGGGATCGAGGGAGAGATGGACTCGGGCGCGGGCGCTCCTTTCCTGGCGGCGCGGGAGGGAGTAACGAAGGAGGGGGAGGAGGGGTTCAAGGGAGATGTTCGGCTGGCCTAGGGTTAAGGATGGGCCGGAGCGACTGGGCCTGGTGCGGGAGATGGGCGGCCCAGGTGTGGATGGCCTAGGAGGTAGGCAAGGGCGCGGCTAGGCCTAGGGAAGCCCAATTGGGCTCTCCGCTTTCTCTCACTCTTATTTTCAGCAGAAAACAAATAAGGAGAAGAAAAGGAAAAAAAGGGAGGTTAGGGAAAGAATTTGAGTACGCGGATAAATTTCCCGGACTCGCAAAAATACGGGGAATTTGATAAAAATGGCCTGAGGATTTTTAGAGGAAGAAAAATCCACACGCGTTGGATTTAGCTCGACAAGTTTTTAATTTCGAAACCCATTCAAATGAACTCCAAATGGGTTGAAATTATAGGATGTGACCCTACACAATGGATGTGATTTATGGGCAGATTTGGAGCATTAATGGAGAAAGTAAAATTGCAAACCCAATTTGCAATTTTAACTTAAAAGGTCGAAACGGAAGGGTAGGAGGATGAGTCGGGTAAGGGAAGAGTTGAAGTGTAGTGCAATTGTGTTATGGGTGATTCCGACTTAAAGGAATATTTTATAATAGCTCCCTAAATATTAGGAGGATATGTTATAAAGAGAACTCACCATGTGAATTTCCTCGATTTAAATGGATCAAAGATCCATGCCATTTATTTAGTTGAGTTTTTAAAAAGAGGGTGCAAGATGACATGATGCAATGCACATGATGCAAAGATGAAATGCAACGGACCAAACAAATCACACGACGAAACCCGGAAATCATGGAAGGCACCTGAAGCTCCAGACTTGGGGCGTTACAACACTCCACCACTACGAGAGGATCTCGACCCGAGATCTAGAATGGCACCGGAGGGAAAAACGGAAGAGAAAGAGAAGAGGTAGAACTAAGTTGCTTCTTTGACCAATAAGTGAAACCACGAACCTTGAGAGGTCGAACAAATTGAAAGGAAGAATGCAACGAAGAAGAACAAAGTTGCAAACACTCCGTTAAGAAAGAGGAATAAGAAAGAACCGATTCGGGTAGCACTCCGGTTGAAAAGAGATAAAAGACTTGATAAGATGAAAGAACTTGAAAAGGGGCACGACACTCCAGTTGGATGGATAAGCAAGGAAAAATGATCTTGGCAAACGAGATGATAGGACAAAGAGAGCAACGTCACAATGCCTCCGGAACGAAAGAAAAGAAGGTAGATCGTCAGAATAAGAGATCGGAGAAAGAAATGACAACTCTCGCAAATAGAATTGAAAGAGCATGCCTACGAAGAAAAAGTTGAACAGAGTTGTTGGAGAACCAACAATGAAAAGAGTAAGCTTGTTGTGGGCTTATGGAAAACATCTCAAAACTATGAGGTGAAATTCTTCCACTAACGAAAAATAATATATTGGATTGGTATCAACAAGGAGACGAGAAACTTATTTCACCGGGAGGATAAAGAAGAACTTGGATCATTTATAAGCACCATAAATAGCAAAATCCTTAGGGAAAGCTTTAGGTGAAATATAACCCAAGATAACTCCAAAGAAGAGGTTGATTGGTTGGAAAGATGACTTGAGCGAAGAGAAAATGATGGATTTAAATACCTCACTCTTGAAAACATGTGAATCATGAAACACGAAGGGAAATTGTCAAGAGTGACATAACACCACCTCAAAATATAAGAAAGAAAGAATCACACTTTGGAATGCAAGATGAAGAATGCTTGAGCTCCTCTGAAAAGAATGTTGATGAACCCTTCGAAAAGGAATTAAATCCTTGATGAACCATCATGTAGACCTCCATGAAGAACTCCGGTAATAAAAGGATGATCAGAACAGAAAGAGAAGTTGAAAACACAAGCGAAGCCTTGCGACGATTTAGATGAATCTCCGTGGTGATATAATTGAATTAACTTGGAGCTCCGGAAAAGAAAGATGAACAAAAGAAATCAAGAATTTTGATGAACCTCCGGAATAAGGAATTAAATCACTTGGATGAAACAAGAATAAGAATTACATTATGCGTATCCTTCACCAATTAAATTGATGCCAAACAATGGATTTGGCACACTACTTATTCTCGTAGAAAGGATTAAGATAGATATAGCGGAAACTTGGGAAAACCTACAACGAACCACCGGTAGAATTGAATGAACGAAGATAACATAAAGAAAACACCGGGAAGAATTAGCAAATGAACGAAGATACATGAGAGAGTTTAGATACAAAAGAACGAAGAGATCATGAACTGATTAGAGGATATTTGAATGATGCACCGGTAAGATTGGAGAATTATAACTGACAGCTAAGAATGAATAAACCTGAATTGATGGACTCCGGATAACAAACTAAGAAGGCTCTTGAATTGCTCCGGATAGGTAAAAAGAATTTTCACAATCAATACAATTATGAGAGGATGGCATAACGCTAGAACCACGAATCTTTGAGAGAACGGATAAGATATGAAGGTAAAACTCTTCTTCGATCTTCAAAATCCGAGAATGATGACGAGAGACACCACCATGAATTGTTGAGACACTCCGGAATAAAGAAGAATAGAAAAGTTGAACCAATGTTGAAAAGAATTTGAAAGATCTTGGAGAAGACATTTGACTGATGATAATTCATTCTTACATCAAACTTTGAAATAAATTTGAGAATAACTCCGGTAAAGATTAGAAGAGTCAGGTAAGATCCTGGGAAAAGACCTGTGGGTTAGGGCCCACTCAAAAGAAACACCGTTGAACGATTTAAAAGATAGATTGCGTCGGCTGAGTTAAATGGCTTGGATAAGATAATAACCTCGAGATAGGTTGAACGAATCGAGAATGGAAATGTGAATCTTCTGAGATATCTTCAGCACTCTGGAACAATTGAATAGCAAGCGGGGAATGATTAAGAGGTGCATCGGCATAAGAAAAGCATAGGGTAAAATGAAAGGACTATGCTCAATACCAAGGCTTGAATTGCATCCACCGGAGAAGATAAAAGAAATGAAGAATGATGAACTAGAAGTTTCGTTAGTATCTTCATGAGAATCACCTGATAAGAACATTGAAGGAAAAGAATGGAGAGGCTTTACGTCAATAAGATGGATACTCGATTAAGAAATCTGAGTCCTTAAAGAAAAACAAGGGAGGGAGGGCGGCAAAAACAAAAGGCAACTTGGAGATGGATGAAACAAACAACATTGAGAAGAACTGATAATTGATCTTGTGAATGTTGAAGTGATCGGATCCACTTGAAGAGAGACACACCGGTAGAACAAGATTGGCATAACAATCTCGATTATCGAGAAGGATTAGTATTCACATCGGAGTATGAGAACACCATTTGGGGAAGGTATGGAATCAACACTTGACATTGAAGCAACTCGAATACCACAACTCCAAACAAAACAAAGGATTGGCTTGCAGAATAAGCCGGAACAAACATATGATAGAGATTTCGTCCGAAGTTTTCGTGGTGGGGCCTACACGGGCTCGATCGTATAGCACCATCATGTACAAGGCAGTGCACATGACATACGAAGCATCCCCGAGTCGGCATAGCCAAGGACTCTTTAAGACACAACGAGACCACTGTAAAACCAACCGTGGATAGGCGGACCACTAGACGTCGAACCCCAATTTCATATCATACGTCTGTCGGAAAGATATCCTAAGAGCTACTTGAATTCCCACTTATAAACTCCTGAAATTTTCCGGTTATGCAATCAGGTGTTGGGGATACAGGGGAAGCATAATATCTCACCCAAAACTAACAAATCCTACATCTAGCTATATCCATCCTTCAACACATAACCAAGAAACCTTCGGAAATCATCTACCTCAACCTTCGAAAATCATCCATTATACAAGTTATGGCAATACTCCGGAACTCCCGCCCCAGTACTGGGTGGCGTCGAGGTTATCTCACCAACAACTGCATAAAAGAGATTTTCGATGTCGGCGAACTAAACTCAGGTATTCCAGAACTGCAATGATAAAATTGTGATGACAACACCTCGGAGCTCAACTCCCCGGGACACTGCCACAACCCCTAAATGTCAGGAGGCACCAAGAACAATGTTCTCGTCACAAAACCATCAGAACGATTCCAAAATACCCGCGTGATCCTAAAAAAATTTTAGTGAAAACTTGAGAAGAGAAGAGTCAAAACTCTATGTCAGGATGCCTTACCAGAGCGATGAAGGGACTAGGGATTAAAAAGAATTCCTAAACTCCTCGATATATAATTCCTAATGACTCAAAACATTTTTCTAGACTCAACAACGGCGGCTAATTTGATCAAGCAGTGGGGCTCCTAAGGTCGAGGAAGGCTCTGATACCAACTTGTAACGCCCTCGATGCGGCTATATCTCCCACGTGTCGAAGCACGACTTAGAGGCATAACCGCATTGAAAGCAATGTCGCAAGTGAGGTAATCTTCACACAACCCATGTAATACATAAGGGGAAGAGGTACATAGTTGGCTTACAATCGCCACTTCACACAATACATGAATAAAGCATTACATCATCCAGATACAATCAAGGTCCGACTACGGAACCAAAATAAAACAAGACTACCCCAAAAGCTACACAGATCCCCGATCGACCCCAACTGGGCTCCACTACTGATCAACTAGAACGAAACAACACAAAGGACAAGATCTTCATCGACCTCCTCCTGAGCTTGGTTGCGTCATCTGCACGGTAACCTCGGCACCTGCAAGCTGGTTTTGGAAGTATCTGTGAGCCACAGGGACTCAGCAATCTCACACCCTCGCGATCAAGACTATTTAAGCTTAAAGGTAAGGTAGTGGTATGAGGTGGAGCTGCAGCAAACAACTAGCATATATGGTGGCTAACATACGCAAATGAGAGCGAGAAGAGAAGGCAAAGCACGTTCGAGAAGCTATGATCAAGAAGTGATCCTAGCACAACCTACGTCAAACATAACTCCAACACCGTGTTCACTTCCCGGACCCCGCCGAGAAGAGACCATCACGGTAACACACGCGGTTGATGTATTTTAATTAAGGTCAACTTTAGGTTTTCTACAACCGGACGTTAACAAATTCCCATCTGCCCATAACCACAGGCACGGCTTTCAAAAGTTCAAAACCATGCAGGGGTGTCCCAACTTAGCCCATCACAAGCTCTCACGGTCAACGAAGGATATTACTTCTAGCGGGAAGACCCGATCAGACTCGGAATCCCGGTTACAAGACATCTTCGACAATGGTAAAACAAGTCCAGCAAGACCACCCGGTGTGCCGACATCCCGATAGGAGCTGTACATATCTCGTTCTCAGGGCAACACCGGATAAGCAATCCGTACAACTAAAACCAGCCCTCGAGTTTCCCCGAGGTGGCGCTGCAAGGGGCTCTAGTTTGGACCAACACTTAGACAAGCACTGGCCCGGGGGGATTAAAATAAAGATGACCCTTGGGCTGGCCTAACCCAAGGGAAAAAAGGCTAGGTGGCAAATGGTAAAACCAATGTTGGGCCTTGCTGGAGGAGTTTTATTCAAAGCGAACTGTTAAGGGGTTCCCATTATAACCCAACCGCGTAAGGAACGCAAAATCCGGGAACATAACACCGATATGACGGAAACTAGGGGGCAAGAGTGGAACAAAACACTAGGCATAAGGCCGAGCCTTCCACCCTTTACCAAGTATATAGTTGCATTAATTAAATAAGATATATCATGATATCCCAACAAAATATCCATGTTCCAACATGGAACAAGCTTCAATCTTCACCTGCAACTAACAATGCTATAAGAGGGGCTGAGCAAAGCGGTAACATAGCCAAACAACGGTTTGCTAGGACAAGGTGGGTTAGAGGCTTGGTTTAACAATATGGGAGGCATGATAAGCAAGTGGTCAGTATCGCAGCATAGGCATAGCAAAAGAGCGAGCAACTAGCAAGCAAAGATAGAAGTGATTTCAAGGGTATGGTCATCTTGCCTGAAATCCCGCAAGGAAGAAGAACGAGTCCAAGAAGAAGACGAACAGACATAGCCGAACGGGTCCTCACAACTCCGGAACGGAACCGACGCTGACGAGGGAAACAACCCAGAAAGAAGAAAACAACATAGTAAACAACCATCACATAACATGGCATGATGCACAACCATGTATGATGCATGTCCGGTTTAAATATGCATGGCATGGCAAAGTGCACAAGCAAATTCTACAAATTAAGTGGAGCTCAATATGCAACAAGTTGCATATTGACGGAACACCACATTAATTATTTAGTTCTCTCCCGGTTAGGTACTCAACAATATTAAAAGTTGGTTAACATGGCAAGAGGTGAAGCATAACAAAACTATACTATCTAAACAATTTAAATGGGGTCGGATATAACAAACAACAAATCCGGTAACTCCCCATATGCGTTTAGCAAATTAATGCAAACAACAAATTAAACATTTTAATTGTTGTTATCATGATGCGGATGACATGAACAAGTTTATGCAATTTTTATTAAAAGTTGACAAGAGCATTATGAAGCATTTGTCACCGTGGTGGAAAGGAAAGGGGTGCCACGGCAACGGTAACGAAAACGGTGCCACGGCAACGTTCTGGTTCGGTAACTCGATTGAGATACCGATGTAAAGGAGAAGTGTGCAGTTGCGTGCAGAAGATGGTGGGGCGCTCCCGGATACCGGGTGTCCCACGAGTTGGCGACAAGGAAACGAGTGACAAATTGGACACAGTGCAAACATGAGTGTGACGCCCGGATAATTAAGCTACAGTAACCCTCTGCTAAGGATGCCATGTCCCCTCGGTTACTGTTGATAAACTCGAGTTAGTTCAAAAACGATTCAAATTCAAATTTAAAATATAGGCAAACAGTAAAACTTTCCAAACATTAAAACTAAAATGCTCTAGACGTGCCAAATAATGCATAGGTAATTATGGTTAAGAAACCCCATTTTTATAAAATGTTTAAATACCCTTAGGTGAATAAAACAGTAGCAAAACCAATATACAAATGCTTTTATAATTAACAAAATACTAAACTAAATAGCTTTGGGGTAAAACCTTTTTGTTGTAGGGGATTTTAATGTATTACTAAATTAGGGATTATTTTAATATTAGTTAAAAACTAAATGAAAAAGAAACTAGAAATAAAACAGAAAAGGGAAAAACTAAACTAACAAAAAAAAAGAGAAAGCCCCCCCCCCCCCCCCGCTGGGCCCAGTGGCCCAGCTAGCCTCAGCCGCCCGAACGGGCCGCCCCCCCACGGCCCAGCCGGCCCCCCCATACCCCCATAACCTAACCCTAACCGGTCCACCCACACCCCCCACTACACCCATTCCCCCCGCCACAACGCGCCCCCCCCCGATCCAGATCGGATCGGGCCCGATCCCGACCCCTCACCGGCGCCCGCCTCTCCGCCTCCCCGCCGGCCGTCTCCGCGCCGCTCGGTCGTCCCCATCAACCCCGCACGAGCCCCGCAGCCCCGTCGCAGGATCTCCTCCCCTCCGTCGTCGCCTCGCCTCCCCTCTCGCACCTGACCCATTATGGATCAGGAAGGGGCAACGAGCCCGACGCCCTCCCTTCACCGACGCCATCGCCGAGCGCCACTACGCCATCGTCGAGCGCCACCACCGCCGTCGCCGAGCTTCGCATTGCCTCCTCGTCTCCCTCCCTGAGCACCGCTGCCCCCGAACCCTACAGCCCCTGTGAGCTTCTCCATCTCCTCGCACTCCCTCTGCCCCGCACAGTCACCGCGTGCCGTGCCTGGTCCGGCACCTTGCTGGCGCCCCGTACCGCGCGCCTCGCCCCGCTCCGGTTCCCTTTGCACCATGCTCCTCCCCCTCGCGTGCTCTGCTGCCTGCAGCCAGGCGCGCCTCGCGTCGGTGAGCCCGCCCCGGCTCCCCTGCGGTTGCTCGCTCCGGCCACCGCCTTCGTCCCGCCGTGCTGCCCGTCCCCTACCACGTTGCTCTGCCGTACTCGGCCGGCCGCTCACGCCCCATTTTCCCCCGGTGTTGTTGCTCCTTGCCCGCGAACCCTTGCTCGCCGGCCGGCGCGTGCCCGACCCTGCAGAGGCCGTTGCCACGACCTTGGGCGTGTGCTCGTGCGGTCTGGGCAGCGCACGTGCCCAGCGCCCGTTAACCCGATGCCCGCTAAGCCCCCTGCCTATGACAGGAGGGCCCCAGCCCGAGAATGTTTTGTAGAAAAAAAAGGAATTAAAAATAAATAATAAATAAAATTATTAAGTTAATTAATTAATTATAGGATTAATTAACTTAATTAATCTTGCTTAATTAACCTAATCAATTAACTAAACTAACCAAACCTGTTTAGTTAGCCCTGTCAATGACATGTGGGTCCCACTGGACCCACCTGTCTGGTTTGACTGGTCAACCGACCAGTTGACCTGCTGACATCACTCCGATGTCATGCTGACGTCATCATTCACTGTTTTGGATAATGTTGGAATAAAATAAATAATTAAAATCACAAAATGGTTTAAATCTTTAGAAAATCATATCTTTTAATCCGTAACTCGGATGAAAATATTTTCAACATGAAAGTTGCTCAGAACGACGAGACGAACCCGGATACGCAGCCCGTTCATCCGTCACGCATCCCTAGCGTAGCAAACTCGCAACTTTCCCCCTCCGGTTCCTCTGCCCGAAAACACGAAACACCGGGGATACTTTCCCGGATGTCATCCCCCTTCACCGGTATCACCTACTACCGCGTTAGGGCACCTCTAACGTCGTTACTTGTCATATCATGCATCACTATGCATATGCTTGCATTATATTTATTGTTTCTTCCCCCTCTTCTCTCGCTAGACACCGAGACCGACGCCGCTACTACCCAGTACGACTACGGTGTTGACGACCCCTCTCTCTTGCCAGAGCAACCAGGCAAGCCCCCCCTTTGATCACCAGATACCGCCTACTCTTCTCTATACTGCTTGCATTAGAGTAGTGTAGCATGTTACTGCTTCCCGTTAATCCTATACTGATGCATAGCCTGTCCTTGCTACTACTGTTGTTACCTTTACCTGCAAACCTAATGCTTAGTATAGGATGCTAGTTTATCACCAGTGGCCCTACATTCTTGTCCGTCCGCCATGCTATACTACTGGGCCGTGATCACTTCGGGAGGTGATCACGGGCATAGACTATATACTTTACACTGTTACTTTACATGTGGTACTGTTCGGAGATGGGGGCTGAAGGGGCAGGTGGCTCCATCCCGGTAGAGGTGGGCCTGGGTTCCCGACGGCCCCCGACTGTTACTTGAGGCAGAGCGACAGGGCAGGTTGAGACCACCTAGGAGAGGGGTGGGCCTAGCCCTGGTCGGCGTTCGCGGATACTTAACACGCTTAACGAGATCTGGGTATTTGATCTGAGTCTGGCCATTTGGTCTATACGCACTAACCATCTACGTGGGAGTAGTTATGGGTATCCTGGCGTCGTGGTATCAGCCGAAGCCTTCTTGACGTCAGCGACGGAGCGGCGCGCGCTGGATTGGACTGGAACGCCACTAGGCTAGGTCTGCTTCCGGCCGCCCTCGCAACGTGCAGGTGTGCTAAGGGCGATGGGCCCAGACCCCTGGGCGCTTAGGTTTAGACCGGCGTGCTGACCTCTCTGTTGGTCTAGGTAGGGCTGCGACGTGTTGATCTTCCGAGGCCGGTCATGACCCAGAAAAGTGTGTCCGGCCAAATGGGATCGAGCGTGTTGGGGTATGTGGTGCACCCCTGCAGGGAAGTTTATCTATTCGAATAGCCGTGTCCCTCGGTAAAAGGACGACCCGGAGTTGTACGTTGACCTTATGACAACTAGAACCGGATACTTAATAAAACACACCCTTCCAAGTGCAAGATACAACCGGTGGTCGCTCTCTCACAGGGCGACGAGGGGAGGATCATCGGTTAGGATTATGCTATACGATGCTACTTGGAGGACTTCAGTCTACTCTCTTCTACATGTTGCAAGACGGAGGCTGCCAGAAGCGTAGTCTTCGAAAGGATTAGTTATCCCCCTCTTATTCTGGCTTTCTGCAGTTCAGTCCACATATGATACCCTTACTCCATTTGATACCCATGCATATGTAGAGTAGCTCCTTGCTTGCGAGTACTTTGGATGAGTACTCATGGTTGCTTTCTCCCCCCTTTTCCCCCCTTTCCTTTCTTTCTGGTTGTCGCAACCAGATGTTGGAGCCCAGGAGCCAGACGCCACCGTCGACGACGGCCCCTACACCGGAGGTGCCTACTACTACGTGATGCCCGCTGACGACGACCAGGAGTAGTTAGGAGGATCCCAGGCAGGAGGCCTGCGCCTCTTTCGATCTGTATCCCAGTTTGTGCTAGCCTTCTTAAGGCAAACTTGTTTAACTTATGTCTGTCCTCAGTTATTGTTGCTTCCGCTGACTCGTCTATGATCGAGCTCTTGTATTCGAGCCCTCGAGGCCCCTGGCTTGTAATATGATGCTTGTATGACTTATTTTTATTTGTAGAGTTGTGTTGTGATATCTTCCCGTGAGTCCCTGATCTTGATCGTACACATTTGCGTGCATGATTAGTGTACGATTGAATCGGGGGCGTCACAAGTTGGTATCAGAGCCGACTGCCTGTAGGAATCCCCCTTCCACACTTCTTGGCCGAAGTCGAGTCTAGACATTGCAAAAACTTTTACTAACACGGTTGTGTGTCTTACGGGCACACGTCGCCGTTTGGGTGGTAGTAGGATCTTTTTATTCCTCGACCTTTACTCTGGGACTCTGAACTCTCTTCTATTCGGGTTAAGTGATTTTGCTAAAATCTAACTTTAGGTTCTCGAAAATACTTCCTCCCGGAGAGCCCCTTCAGGCCAGATGATCGCCTGCTGCAACAGAAGATTTTGACAATACTCTCCGATGTTTCCCCGAGACCTTTGTGTCCTTCGCCGTTGCAATTCCATACCACCGATAAGTCCATATGGAAAGATACATACACTTGTCGTCCATAAGTTCATTCCCAGTTAATCTTGTTATTACAAGATACCTCGGAAATTATCTCTATTTTTCCGAGAATACTTTGTGCCTACTGCCTTGCAGTTCATTATCCGCATATACACCCCTACGGATAATTCTCGCACTTATCGGGTATCCGCTCATTCCCAGTTGTTCAGGTGTTCCGCCAAAGACTTCAAAATATCATTCGATCTTCCGAAAATCCCGAGCAGCCTATTGCCCTTGAAATTCTCGCTTGCTTGCATTATGGATGCTTTCCATATGTCTGGCGATATTCGTTAGTATCCTTAGGCATCGTCTTTTGATCCTATTGATTCAACTTGAGTGCGAATGCACGCAATCATCAGTTGATCCTTTTAAATTATCTTTTCGGCTCAGACGTTATTTTAAAACATGAGCTGGATCTCGACCAATCAAATTGCTGCCGATGGTACCCTTAAGGCTATTCAACTTATCCATCCCTGATTAGAGCATTGCTTCTGATCCCTTGTCTTGGAATTGATAATCCCTTTGCATTTGAGCCTTGAATTAGTCAGTTGTTTCTAAAGTCTGATCTCCTTGCATTGTTTCTCCCTCTGGTTGAGTACCGATGCTCGCACCAGATTCCTTGAGAACCACCAGATCATTTGCGGGGTTTTATCCGACAACGTCCTTCATATTCAATAAGTCTGTGAGCCTTTCCTCGGATACATAATACCTTTGGTAAGTTGTATCCTCTGCTTTCTCAAACATGCTCTACTATCGAGCTGGTGTTATTTATTCTTGAAATTTGTGGTATATACTCCTAAGATGCCCTGATGGGTTGAACATATGCCTTCTCTAAACTGTGTGAACTCGAAAGTTTTCACGAGTCATACTCTTCTGGTATTTTGCTAGATAAAATTTCTATACTACAGCTTCATCAAAAGCGAGAAGTAAAATGAAAGGTTATGCATGGAAGAATTGGGAGTCGACCTTGAGCCTTTACGTTCATGCCCATGGACCCGATGTGAAACTTATCATCGAAGCTTCTTGTAAATGATATTAGTTCCCTTGGTATAAGTTCATCTTATATCTGGGATCCGGCCTTTTACAATCGTGGTTTCGACCATGTTCTCTCTTAAATACCATTTTCGATGCAAGTGTAATCACTTGTCTCATGTGGATCAATACCTCGGTCCAACCTCTACTTTGATCCGTCTTCGAGTATTACCCCCCTGGTATCTCGAGATTATCTTGAAACTGCATAACTTCTTATGAGTTCTTCATCAAGTACTACATTCTCACTGATTACAGTTTTCATGGGCTCTGAGTTATTAAACACTCAAAGACACCGATAACTGAACCGAGTCTGCCCTACGGTTCAGCAACTCTTGATAATCTTCTTTAAGTCCGAGTTTGTACTCGATCATGTCATTCCTAGCCTGATCGGCTATATCATTATCGTGCTAAATTTTAACTGTGCTACCTGGTCCTTAATCCCGGAGCACAACTTTCGATGATGAGCTAAGCTTACGTCGATCTTCCTCGTCATATCAATTCACCTTGAACAACAAGCTTGATTTCAAGTTTGTGCCCTACCCATGGTTCCAATAACCTTCCGCTTCATCATTCCTTTGATTTGATGTTGTCACTGATTGATTACATCTTGAAATCTCTCGACCAATGTGCCGTGAAGATCATCAACCTTATGAGGTCTTCCTGGATATCAATTGAATTCATGATGAGAAATACCATCCTTGCCCCCGATGAATTGTATTATCATCGGCCACTTTATTGCCTTCCCTCCAACACAAACTTATTCGTGTTTTGAGTTATACCTTGAGATCCTTGCTATACAGCATTTGTTCGTCTTTACCTTGGAATGTTACTACCATTTATGTCAAGAATGTCGTGGTAATTTTACCACCTCTTGAGAATTCTTGATATAGTAATATCTCTCGCCTTTTGCGTTCATCTCTTGGTCTCCGTGTTGTTTCTAATCGGAATACCGATAAATGGTCTGTGATGTGTAAATTCTAAACTTCTAGCAACCCGATTGCTTGAAGTTATTGGTCTACAGTTTCATTCTAAGTCTATTGATTATTGAATCATCATTCAAACATTGATCGTGCTACCTAGTCCAGATTCCTGGTTGCACCCTTCTATCATTGTTCAGTTGTGTATGTTTCCCTCGAGCATACATCATTATGACATTTGATCCGACAAATGATATTTCCTTGTTCACATAATTGTGGAAATCAATCCTTTGGAAATCGCGATGATTTGTTGCTGAGCCTATCCGCCACCTCCTCATCCTCTCCTTGGTTTACTGATGAACTCTTGTTTCGGAACTCGCTTCCATAATTCATTTCCCGAGAATCTTACAATGTCATCTCGTCAAATTGTGCCGCACCTTTTCTTCTCAGGCATCCTAAGTCTGAGGTATCGTGACACCAATCAGATCTGAATCTCGGTCAGATATGAGGGTTGGAACTTATTTCCAAGAGTTATAATGTTGGTCTTTATATATGACCCGGTAAGGATATGTCAGGCCTAGCACACCTGGCCGGAGGACCTATTGTTGTAGTATCCTTTTTAGCAAGTTTAGCCATTCTTCCGTGAGGAAATTGTAAGACTTATTTCACAAGCTATTCCTGATGGATCCTTTGTGTTTCCAAAATCTGACCTTTGCTCGAATACCATGTCAATGCTTCTTGAAGCATGTTTGTGGTACTCCGATTTTCAATAAGAGCATTGAAAGCGCAATGCTAAGTTTTCTTTAACCATTATCCAAACACCATTGTATGGGTACTGTCATGAAATTTCTCTCCCCTTACTTAAAGGGTTTTCTACATGATATCCTGCCACGGATATCATGCTCTGTTTGTCCTTGGGAAGGATATACCCCTGAAATGTGTGTTTAAACACATTTTCCTTTCCATTCTTCTGTTAAATCTGATAATCATATTTTCCTTTCCATTGTTCTGTTTAACCTTCTTGAGGTTTATATGATCTAAGCAGTAATACGTCACTGCTTTTATAAGCACCTCAGCGTACAACTCTGTCAGTAAGACCCTGTTACCATTGTTGATAGCATCCCGGTAACCACCGGTGGACGAGAACTTTGCCTATTGGTCCGCCTCGTTCTACGAGCAGGAAAATGGTTCTCTTCGTCCCTCGCCCTTGGTACCGACATTGTTGCCAACATAAATGATAGGCTACCCTCTGACATGTCTTGCTATCACGACCGTGCAAGATATCAACCCTTTTCCTATTTTAACCCACCTGGTGGGCCCATAACCCACAGTTCCACAGGATCGAAACCTGACTCTCCTGTACACCCTATTGCCAAAGTTATTCCTCACGCATGGCTTCGTAAGTACTTCACGAGCCACCTTTCGAAAGATCATCAATTCTGGAATCAGACACAATACTTATTCCCATTGCTCTGAACCCCTTTCACACTAAGTTTCAGGCAATGAACGATTGCCTATCCGCTCAAAACTTCTTATTGCACTGTCCTACTTTGCTCTCGATGTGTATCATTTGTTCAACTCGAGAGATACTCATATGTTCGTTCTTGGGATACCCCAGATGATTTTCCCTTATAACATCCTATCGTGGTAGAGCTGCCCCTTACCTATTCGTAAGTACGATGGAGTTCCCCGAAGGAAGGACGACAACTTCATCATGATGCATTGGAATAAAGAATTGAAGACATCAACGAAAGGGATTAACTTCTTCGAGAAGATCCATTAGAATTTCGTGACCAGCCCTTTCCCCCTTACTCTACCTCCTAAATCTCGGGACGAGATTTCTTGTAGTGGAGGAGAATTGTGACGCCCGGATAATTAAGCTACAGTAACCCTCTGCTAAGGATGCCATGTCCCCTCGGTTACTGTTGATAAACTCGAGTTAGTTCAAAAACGATTCAAATTCAAATTTAAAATATAGGCAAACAGTAAAACTTTCCAAACATTAAAACTAAAATGCTCTAGACGTGCCAAATAATGCATAGGTAATTATGGTTAAGAAACCCCATTTTTATAAAATGTTTAAATACCCTTAGGTGAATAAAACAGTAGCAAAACCAATATACAAATGCTTTTATAATTAACAAAATACTAAACTAAATAGCTTTGGGGTAAAACCTTTTTGTTGTAGGGGATTTTAATGTATTACTAAATTAGGGATTATTTTAATATTAGTTAAAAACTAAATGAAAAAGAAACTAGAAATAAAACAGAAAAGGGAAAAACTAAACTAACAAAAAAAAAGAGAAAGCCCCCCCCCCCCCCGCTGGGCCCAGTGGCCCAGCTAGCCTTAGCCGCCCGAACGGGCCGCCCCCCCACGGCCCAGCCGGCCCCCCCATACCCCCATAACCTAACCCTAACCGGTCCACCCACACCCCCCACTACACCCATTCCCCCCGCCACAACGCCCCCCCCCCCCCCGATCCAGATCAGATCGGGCCCGATCCCGACCCCTCACCGGCGCCCGCCTCTCCGCCTCCCCGCCGGCCGTCTCCGCGCCGCTCGGTCGTCCCCATCAACCCCGCACGAGCCCCGCAGCCCCGTCGCAGGATCTCCTCCCCTCCGTCGTCGCCTCGCCTCCCCTCTCGCACCTGACCCATTATGGATCAGGAAGGGGCAACGAGCCCGACGCCCTCCCTTCACCGACGCCATCGCCGAGCGCCACTACGCCATCGTCGAGCGCCACCACCGCCGTCGCCGAGCTTCGCATTGCCTCCTCGTCTCCCTCCCTGAGCACCGCTGCCCCCGAACCCTACAGCCCCTGTGAGCTTCTCCATCTCCTCGCACTCCCTCTGCCCCGCACAGTCACCGCGTGCCGTGCCTGGTCCGGCACCTTGCTGGCGCCCCGTACCGCGCGCCTCGCCCCGCTCCGGTTCCCTTTGCACCATGCTCCTCCCCCTCGCGTGCTCTGCTGCCTGCAGCCAGGCGCGCCTCGCGTCGGTGAGCCCGCCCCGGCTCCCCTGCGGTTGCTCGCTCCGGCCACCGCCTTCGTCCCGCCGTGCTGCCCGTCCCCTACCACGTTGCTCTGCCGTACTCGGCCGGCCGCTCACGCCCCATTTTCCCCCGGTGTTGTTGCTCCTTGCCCGCGAACCCTTGCTCGCCGGCCGGCGCGTGCCCGACCCTGCAGAGGCCGTTGCCACGACCTTGGGCGTGTGCTCGTGCGGTCTGGGCAGCGCACGTGCCCAGCGCCCGTTAACCCGACGCCCGCTAAGCCCCCTGCCTATGACAGGAGGGCCCCAGCCCGAGAATGTTTTGTAGAAAAAAAAGGAATTAAAAATAAATAATAAATAAAATTATTAAGTTAATTAATTAATTATAGGATTAATTAACTTAATTAATCTTGCTTAATTAACCTAATCAATTAACTAAACTAACCAAACCTGTTTAGTTAGCCCTGTCAATGACATGTGGGTCCCACTGGACCCACCTGTCTGGTTTGACTGGTCAACCGACCAGTTGACCTGCTGACATCACTCCGATGTCATGCTGACGTCATCATTCACTGTTTTGGATAATGTTGGAATAAAATAAATAATTAAAATCACAAAATGGTTTAAATCTTTAGAAAATCATATCTTTTAATCCGTAACTCGGATGAAAATATTTTCAACATGAAAGTTGCTCAGAACGACGAGACGAACCCGGATACGCAGCCCGTTCATCCGTCACGCATCCCTAGCGTAGCAAACTCGCAACTTTCCCCCTCCGGTTCCTCTGCCCGAAAACACGAAACACCGGGGATACTTTCCCGGATGTCATCCCCCTTCACCGGTATCACCTACTACCGCGTTAGGGCACCTCTAACGTCGTTACTTGTCATATCATGCATCACTATGCATATGCTTGCATTATATTTATTGTTTCTTCCCCCTCTTCTCTCGCTAGACACCGAGACCGACGCCGCTACTACCCAGTACGACTACGGTGTTGACGACCCCTCTCTCTTGCCAGAGCAACCAGGCAAGCCCCCCCTTTGATCACCAGATACCGCCTACTCTTCTCTATACTGCTTGCATTAGAGTAGTGTAGCATGTTACTGCTTCCCGTTAATCCTATACTGATGCATAGCCTGTCCTTGCTACTACTGTTGTTACCTTTACCTGCAAACCTAATGCTTAGTATAGGATGCTAGTTTATCACCAGTGGCCCTACATTCTTGTCCGTCCGCCATGCTATACTACTGGGCCGTGATCACTTCGGGAGGTGATCACGGGCATAGACTATATACTTTACACTGTTACTTTACATGTGGTACTGTTCGGAGATGGGGGCTGAAGGGGCAGGTGGCTCCATCCCGGTAGAGGTGGGCCTGGGTTCCCGACGGCCCCCGACTGTTACTTGAGGCAGAGCGACAGGGCAGGTTGAGACCACCTAGGAGAGGGGTGGGCCTGGCCCTGGTCGGCGTTCGCGGATACTTAACACGCTTAACGAGATCTGGGTATTTGATCTGAGTCTGGCCATTTGGTCTATACGCACTAACCATCTACGTGGGAGTAGTTATGGGTATCCTGGCGTCGTGGTATCAGCCGAAGCCTTCTTGACGTCAGCGACGGAGCGGCGCGCGCTGGATTGGACTGGAACGCCACTAGGCTAGGTCTGCTTCCGGCCGCCCTCGCAACGTGCAGGTGTGCTAAGGGCGATGGGCCCAGACCCCTGGGCGCTTAGGTTTAGACCGGCGTGCTGACCTCTCTGTTGGTCTAGGTAGGGCTGCGACGTGTTGATCTTCCGAGGCCGGTCATGACCCAGAAAAGTGTGTCCGGCCAAATGGGATCGAGCGTGTTGGGGTATGTGGTGCACCCCTGCAGGGAAGTTTATCTATTCGAATAGCCGTGTCCCTCGGTAAAAGGACGACCCGGAGTTGTACGTTGACCTTATGACAACTAGAACCGGATACTTAATAAAACACACCCTTCCAAGTGCCAGATACAACCGGTGGTCGCTCTCTCACAGGGCGACGAGGGGAGGATCATCGGTTAGGATTATGCTATACGATGCTACTTGGAGGACTTCAGTCTACTCTCTTCTACATGTTGCAAGACGGAGGCTGCCAGAAGCGTAGTCTTCGAAAGGATTAGTTATCCCCCTCTTATTCTGGCTTTCTGCAGTTCAGTCCACATATGATACCCTTACTCCATTTGATACCCATGCATATGTAGAGTAGCTCCTTGCTTGCGAGTACTTTGGATGAGTACTCATGGTTGCTTTCTCCCCCCTTTTCCCCCCTTTCCTTTCTTTCTGGTTGTCGCAACCAGATGTTGGAGCCCAGGAGCCAGACGCCACCGTCGACGACGGCCCCTACACCGGAGGTGCCTACTACTACGTGATGCCCGCTGACGACGACCAGGAGTAGTTAGGAGGATCCCAGGCAGGAGGCCTGCGCCTCTTTCGATCTGTATCCCAGTTTGTGCTAGCCTTCTTAAGGCAAACTTGTTTAACTTATGTCTGTCCTCAGTTATTGTTGCTTCCGCTGACTCGTCTATGATCGAGCTCTTGTATTCGAGCCCTCGAGGCCCCTGGCTTGTAATATGATGCTTGTATGACTTATTTTTATTTGTAGAGTTGTGTTGTGATATCTTCCCGTGAGTCCCTGATCTTGATCGTACACATTTGCGTGCATGATTAGTGTACGATTGAATCGGGGGCGTCACAATGAGCATCTCAAACATCGCAAGCATTCGTTCACGGACGTCGTCTCAGGGTTATACCTTTTCGACGCATGCATTGTCGGAACGGATCAAGTTCATAGAGGGAAATAGGCGTTCTCGCGACGGCGGTAGTGCGAGTAGTCGTTCTCGCTGCGTAGATGTTCACACTCCGTAGGTGTTCGGGGTCAACAAGGAACTTGCCGTCCACGGGTCTTCGAGGGTTGACGGTGCATGTTCTGAAGACGTTCGGGCGGGGGTAGCGGTACACGTTCACGGAGTAGGTCGTACACGTCATGGGTAGATGTTCACTTGACGGTCTTCAACGATGGTAGTTGTTCTCGTTGCGTCGTGGAAGTAGTTGCACATCTCATAGTGGTACTTGACGATTTCGGAGACGATGGAAGACTAACTTGGCGGTCCTCGCGTAGTCGTACATCTCGATGGTAGTCGTTCTCGTTCGTATTGGTACTTGTCGTCAAGGGACTTGGTGCATCCCAGATCTTCGGGCTCATGGTACTTGGCGCTTGAGGTTCCAAATCCAGTTTCGAACGCATCCACGCAAGACATCACAGGTGCAAAGAGGCAACGACTTGGCGCTGTTCTGGTCATCACGTGAGGATGCTCCTGACGCTCGCGGACGGCGTGTGGGGGTGCAGGAAGGACGCGATGGAGTCGTTCTTGACCTACCAGTCAAAACGAGGGGGGCCGACGAAGCTGGAAGAAGGCAGCGGCCATGGCAGGGCTCGAGCTCCTGCTGCTGGTCGGAACAAGGGATGGCGAGGCAAAGAAGGGGAGGCAGAGAAAAGGGACTCCGGCGACGAGGTGCAGCGCCGGAGCTTGCCGGCGTTGGGGACGGCAAGGGCGTGATGGTGACCTGCAGGTGGTGGAGAGGCGGGGACGAGGTGGCACGACATGGGGGACGGACACGCGATGGAGGAGGTCGGGCGGCAGCTCCAGCCACGCCGCAAAGGCGGAGAGGTGCGGGGCGACGGCAGGGTACGGCAGCTTGACGCGGCTCCGACGATTCGCCCATGAATCGGGATGAGGAGGCCACGGCCTCGGGCGCAGATGCAGGGGAGCGCCGACGCATGACTGAGCGGGGAAGGCCGGAGATGGAGGAAGGAGAGGCCGGCGACGCTTGGCGGCGGGGTTGGCACGGTCGGAGGGGTCTCCGGCGCTGGGAGCAGCGATAGGGCGTGAAGGACGAGGGGGGATCGTGGGAGAGATGGACTCGGGCGCGGGCGCTCCTCTCCTGGCGGCGCGGGAGGGAATAACGAAGGAGGAGGAGGAGGGGTTCGAGGGAGATGTTCGGCTGGCCTAGGGTTAAGGATGGGCCGGAGCGACTGGGCCTGGTGCGGGAGATGGGCGGCCCAGGTGTGGATGGCCTAGGAGGTAGGCTAGGGCGCGGCTAGGCCTAGGGAGGCCCAATTGGGCTCTCCGCTTTCTCTCACTCTTATTTTTAGCAGAAAACAAATAAGGAGAAGAAAAGGAAAAAAAAGGAGGTTAGGGAAAGAATTTGAGTACGTGGATAAATTTTCCGGACTCGCAAAAATACGGGGAATTTGATAAAAATGGCCTGAGGATTTTTAGAGGAAGAAAAATCCACACGCGTTGGATTTAGCTCGACAAGTTTTTAATTTCGAAACCCATTCAAATGAACTCCAAATGGGTTGAAATTATAGGATGTGACCCTACACAATAGATGTGATTTATGGGCAGATTTGGAACATTAATGGAGAAAGTAAAATTGCAAACCCAATTTGCAATTTTAACTTAAAAGGTCGAAACGGAAGGGTAGGAGGATGAGTCGGGTAAGGGAAGAGTTGAAGTGTAGTGCAATTGTGTTATGGGTGATCCGACTTAAAGGAATATTTTATAATAGCTCCCTAAATATTAGGAGGATATGTTAGAAAGAGAACTCACCATGTGAATTTCCTCGATTTAAATGAATCAAAGATCCATGTCATTTATTTAGTTGAGTTTTTAAAAAGAGGGTGCAAGATGACATGATGCAATGCACATGATGCAAAGATGAAATGCAACGGACCAAACAAATCACATGACGAAACCCGGAAATCATGGAAGGCACTTGAAGCTCCAGACTTGGGGCGTTACATACCATCCGGCGGAAGGAAACCAAAAGCTCCGCCAGCGGGCTTTGCAAAGATTAGCGTCGATGCGGGATGCAGAACAGGAAGCAGGGGAACAGCAGTGGCGGTCTGCAGAGATAACATGGGGACGTATCTTGGAAGCTCGGCCCTGGTAATTAGAGGAGTGGATGATCCCGCGACACTGGAGGCAATTGCATGTCGGGAAGGCTTGGCACTCGCTGCGGATCTACACATAAATCAGTTTGTCATTTCTTCAGACGCAAAGGAGGTGGTAAGGGCTATCCACAACGACAGCAATGGACCTTATGGTGCCATCATCAAGGAGATTAGAGTCCAACAGTTATCCTTTTATGTAATTTTTGTTTTGAAGGTCGTTTAAACAACTTAGAAGCTCATAAGTTAGCCAAGCATTCTCTATCCTTGGGTCCGAGACGCCACGTTTGGTTTGGCCAGCCCCATGACCCGAACTGTATCCCACTTCATGTGGTTTTCGATGAATAAAGCTTGGCTATTTCCCTCAAAAAAAAGTTAATGAGCGCTCCTTCGGGAGCCTCGCAACGATCAGCGCCATTTGGCGCGCTCTCAGCCATTTGCCACGTGTCGCGCTCTGGACGCTCCCTTTGGGTTTTGTTTTTATTTTTTTCCACACGTGTTTTCGGCTTTTTAAACGGTTTTTTTCCGGGGGTTTTTGACGTTTTGGTTTTCCCCCGGTCTTTTTTAGCTTTTCGATCAAAAAATTCGAAAAATAAAATTTTGCGTGAAAAAACGCGTTTTCTTTTTTCTCCCTTTCGCGAAAGTCACGGTTTTTCTTCCGCGAGAGGCACGGTTGTGCTTTAGCAAGAGTCACGGCCGTGCCTTTCGGTAACGAAAAAAAAACGTGTTTTCTGTTTTTTTTCATGAGAGTCACGGTTTTGCTTCGGCGAGAGGCACGGTTGTACTTTCACGAGAGTCACGGTCGTGCCTCTCGAAAAAGGGAAAAACAAAACGCGTTTTTTGTTATTTTTTCTTTCGGGAGAGTCACGGTTTTGCTTCCGCGAGAGGCACGGTTGTGCTTTCGCGAAAGTCACGGCCGTGCCTCTCGGAAAGGGGAAAAAATACGTGTTTTCTGTTTTTTTCTTTCGCGAGAGTCACGGTTTTGCTTTCGCGAGAGGCACGGTTGTGCTTTCGCGAGAGTCACGGCCGTGCCTCTCGGAAACGGAAAAAACATGTTTTTTATTTTTTTTCCTTCCACGAGAGTCACGGTTTTGCTACAGAGGTATGGTTGTGATTTCGCGAGAGGCATAGACATGCCTCTTTTGGAAAGGGAAAAAAACCATGCTCCAGGTCCGGTTTTTTTCATCCGGTTTTTTCGTGAAAAAAAGTTCGTCATAACCTATCAACATGGAATCTAGTTTTGAAAATCTCGACACGAGGAATCCAACGGTGAAAACGGTTCGAGATTTGGACACACGGTTTAAGAGATAAAACGTTTTGAATAAACGGATCTATGAAAAAAGGAAAAACTCTCAGGTTGCGATAAGTGGCGCGCTGCATGTGCGCCACTTGTCGCGGCTTGGGAAAGTGGAGTGCTCTTTGCAACGAGTACTCCTTAATTAGTGATTTTGGACAAACAATGTTGCTCTCTTGAGGATCCGAACCTGCGCTAGCAAACCCAGTGAATGGTTGGGTAACCACTTGCGAGAAATTACAACGCGAAGGTTTTAAGAACTAAACTTTGGCCGCGCTATTTAGAAAAACGACATTTCTTTTGAAAAAGAAACGTGAACAAATTTGAATGTCCCTAGATTTTAAAAAACATCACAAATTAGAAAAAGGTTTATATATTAAAAAGCGTCCATGAATTCAAAACGTTCATAATACTGAAAAAAAATTCCATAGATTGTCAAAAAAGTTCACAAATTTGAAAAAAAGTTCATCGATTCTAAAAAAAAGTTCATCGATTCTAAAAAAAGTTCACAAGTTTGAAAAGAGTATATCGATTTTCAAAAAAAGTTCATCATCTCTAAAAACTGTTCATCAAATTTGTAAAGAAACATAGAATTTGAAAAAAGTTCAAAAAAAATTGAAAAAAGTTCATAGAATATGAAAACATTTCACCAAATTTGAGAAAAAGTTCATCGGATGTGAAAAAGTTCATCGAATTTTAAAAACAGGTCATGGAATTTGAAAAGGCTCATCAAAATTTGAAAAAAGTTCACCAAATTTGAAAAAGTACATCGATTTTGCAGAAAAAATTTATGAAGAAAGAAAGTTTCTCGAATTAGAATAAAGAAAAGCAAAAAAGGACAGAAAAGACGAAAAAGGAATAAGAAAGAAGAAAATGGAAGAAAACATAGAAAGAGAACAACTATTCCGCTCGTCGAGGGATCGAATGCCAGCTCTCTCCTGCGAACGTTTATCTTTTTTGATCTTTAAATACGTATAAAAGAAAAGAAAAAAAAACAGTCGAAAGTGGGCCGGCCCAAGGTTTAGAGGGGGTGTGCGCCCGTTAGCCGGTTTGCCTATACCCGGCGCTTAAGGCACCGAATAAGATCTGGCGGTTCCTACGAGTGCAGCGTTTCTGCTCCCGGGCTTAGCTGCACCCGCGCTGACAAAAAAAATCAAAATAAATACTAGAAAATTTTAAAAAAATTCAATTTTTTTTAGGTGGTAGATAATTTGATGCGTGAGGTTATCTGCAAATTTCAACACATTTGGACATTTGAGCAGCTCTCCGCAAAAAAGACAAAATCGGAGTCTATAGAAAAGTTAACTGGCCACACACTATTTTGACCCGATTTGTCTTTTTTTTTATATTTGCTCTGATATCCAAATGAGTTGAAATTTGGAGCGGACCTCACGCATCAAATTATCTAGCACACAAAAAAAATTGGATTTTTTTAAGTTTTCTAGTATTTGTTTTGAATTTTTTTCTGACCCGAAGCAGATGAGCCTAGGCACCGATTCCGATTTTCGCGGTTCCTACTCTCTTTCTCCCCTTTTTTCTTGGTAGGAAGCGCGCCTCCTCCTCGTGCACACCCTAATGGGCTGGACCATGTGCCGGTGGTGGTGCCCTATGTTTTCTGCTTCGTTTTTTGATTTTCACTTTTTGATTTTTGTTTTTGGTTTTCCTTCTTAAGTTATTTCGGGATTTTCAAAAGAACCAAATTTCAAAAATTTGCAAGCTTTAAAAATATATTGAGAAATCATAAGCTGTTTGTGAATTCAAAAAATATATGAAAAATCATAAAATGTTCATGATTTCAAAAAATTGTTCACATATTATAAAAATATTTGCAATCTCAAATACATGTTCATGAAATAAAAAAACATAATTTATAAAAAAAATCAAATATTAAAAACTTATTCTGGAAATATAAAAAATGTACATGAAATTTTAAAAAATATTCCCAAAAATTAAAACAGATATGTAAATAATGAACAAAGCAAACCATCGCTTGCGTAGAAGTTTTATTAGGGGATCTATAGAGATTGTTTTATGATTTTATTTAGTCTCTTGCATCGGGTTAAAAAAAAGGTTTCCGTGTGTTCATACAAGGCTGAGCCCCAAAAAAATTGACACATCTTCCTATAGATTAGTTTTTGTAAGCTATATAAAAATGACTAAATGTCTATTTTGCCTTCATACACAATTATGTTTATTGGTTATAGTAAGCACCACTACGCTAGGTCAAGACGAGACACATCATTCATCAATCTAGCTTAGGCAGGGTTCATCAATGCAGTTTGCTCAGCAAATTTTTTTTTGTTCTGACGCCTTAGAAAGTCAAATCGTGATCGGACCATCACATTTTTGTTTTTGAAATGACTTTTTAGAAGTCTCTTATTATATCATGAGATCACTTAGACATACTTTATGAAATGACATTTTAAAAATCGTTATCTCATCCTGGCATTTGATTCAGACTTTTTTTATATCTACCACACCAGCATAATATTCCGTTGCAACGCACGGGTATATTTGTTATTTGTGTAAAAAGCCAGTAAAACTCGGTATAGTATTATTATCGAAAGTAGGAGTGGGGGCACTTTTGCTTGCATGCGTGGAGTGTTATGAAATTGAAAGGGAGGGGGGGGGGGGGGGGGGGATTGTTAGGCAAATTTTGTAAAAAGCCAGTAAAACTCGGTGTGTAGTATTATTGAGGTCGAAAGTAGGAGTACATAGCTTCCCATCAAAAAAAAAGTAGGAGTACATATCACTGGACAGTTAAGAGGGTTTGCATTGCAACACATGTAAAAGCATTCACATATCACATCGACCACCTACCAGCTAACACAGAGCGTATAGCACGATCGAAAGAAACAAAGGAAAAAGAAAGAAACTCGTGTAGCGTGACGTGCCGATGCACCCGTTACAGATAGCTAAGAGCATTACTAATAGTACCCCTAAACTCTTAAAAATAATTGCTTTTTTACGGGTTGCAAAAAAAATACAAAGACTAAAACTCCTAAACCCTAAAAAAAGTAAGGGTTTAACCCTTAAACCCAATTTCAAACCGTAGAAGTAAGGGTTGGAGGGAGGCGCTCGACCCCAGCCCGCACTCTTTTCCCCCGTCGCGCGGGAAGGAAGTTTCCCGTCCCCAACCTCCCGCTTCCTTCCTCCCAAGCCGCCAGCCGTCACCCGCCGCCAATCCGGCCGGCCCCCCGCCTCCCCTCGACGCCGCCGCCGTCCCGCCCCTGTGCCACACTCCCCGCCGCCGGATCCGCCGTTCCCCGCCGCCTCCCGCCCCGCGCCCCGGCCCCCGGCCGCCCCGTCCCGCGCCCCGCCCCCCGGCCTCCCGCCCCGCCGCCTCCCGCCCCGGCGTCCCGCCCCCCGGCCTCCTGCCCCGCCGCCTCCCGCCCCGCCGCGCCCCGCCCCCCGCCCGCCCGCCTCAGCCGTAGGGCCCCGCCCCCGCCCCCCAGTCGGCTCCCGTCCCCAGCCGCCTCCTGCCTCCCAGCTGCCTCCCGGCCCCCAGCGGCCAGAGACAGGCCGGCCTCAGGCCTCCTCGAGCCGCCGCACCAGAGGCCAGGCGGGCCAGAGGCAGCCGCGCCGCCGCCCCGAGCTCCCGCAGGTATGCTTCCTTTTCTTTCTTTTTGTTTCATTTTTTTCCTTTTTGATTCATTGTTGGCACTCACAATTTATTGTTTGTTGTATTGTGTAGATGGAGGTGAACAACAACGACATGGACACGTTGTCCGATTCGTCGGGTTGGTCGTCATCCGACGATTCGGACATCGACGAGTTGTTGCAAGACGACGACGTCGAGATGATGAGCCTCCTCATCGACGTGCAATCCTTTGAAAACCGCGTGAAGCTGATGGATCAGAGGAGAGGGTCGAAGATGCGGCGAGTCACCATCTACCGGAACCGCGCTCTCGGACACGAGCATTTGATGGAAGACTACTTCGCGGAGGTACCTACATACCCTCCTCGTCTCTTCTGCAGAAGGTACCGAATGCGGCGTAGTTTGTTTGTAAAGATTGTCACCGATTGTGAGGCCGCCTCCTATTACTTTAAACGTCGTAGATCCGCCGCCGGTATCATGGGGTTTAGTGCATATCAAAAGATATCGGCGGCAATGCGGGTACTCGCTTATGGCATACCCGCGGATTATACCGACGAGTATCTTCGCATTGGGCAAGATACAACCACGGAGTCAGTCCGTAGGTTTGCCAAGTTGGTCATTCGGTTGTACGGTGAGCAGTATCTTCGGGCACCAAACGAGGAAGATATAAAGAGATTAATGGAAATGAATGAAAAAAGGGGATGGCCGGGGATGCTAGGTAGTCTTGACTGCATACATTGGAGGTGGAAAATTGCCCAAAGGCATGGCACGTAATGTATTGCGGTAAAAGCCGTGATGCTACCATTGTGCTTGAGGCCGTAGCATCTCAGGACACATGGATTTAGCATGCATTCTTTGGGTTGCCGGGAACACTCAATGATATCAATATCCTCAATAGATCTCCTTTGTTCAAAAGATTAATTTCTGGGGATGCTTCAGCTTGCAACTACAAAATCATGGACAATGAGTACTTAATGGGATACTATTTCACCGATGGCATCTATCCCGAATGGGCAACTCTTGTGAAGTCCATCAAGAAGAAAAATGGGGTGCCCTTAACAAGAAAAGAGGCTCATTTCACCAAGGCACAGGAGGCAGCCCGCAAGGATATTGAGAGAGCTTTCGGTGTTTTTGCAAGCAAGGTTTGCCATAGTTCGTGGTCCATCTCGGTTTTGGGACAAAAAAACCTTGATGAACATCATGAAATGTTGTGTGATTCTACACAACATGATCCTAGAGGATGAAAGAGGGTTAAACCTCCCTTGTTTCTATGACAATGTTGGTATCCGTGTGCAACCGGAAAGAAACCCTTCTCGCATACACGCTTTTCTTCAAGCACATCGTGAGATTGAGGATGCAACCACTCATGGTCGCCTCCAGGATGATCTAATAGAGCACCACTGGCAGTTGGATGGGCAGCACATTGGCCCATGATGTATCTTTGTTTTACTTTTCTATGTCCTATTTGATTCGAACAATTAGTGTAATTTGCTCAAACATTGTTGTAATAATTTGAATGATTATTGTTTTATTCGGTATTGTAATAATAACTAAAATGATTATTGTTTTATGTCAAATGTGATGGAATTTGTGATATGTCATATGATGAAATGTGATGAAATATGTGATATATGAAATGACAGTTTTAAAGGTTAGGATTGATGCAAAGACTAGAACCCTCAAATCCAACCCTTAAAGCAGTTTAAAGATTGGATTTGAAGATTCTAATCTTTATCTTTGTTTTTCAATCCTTAAATGTATTAAAAAATAGCATTTCTCAACTCTTAAAACTGTTATAAGGGTTCGAGGGTTTAGGGGTTCTACTGGTAATGCTAAGCGCCCCCGTCGATCTGGTCAGCCGCTGAAAAAATAGCCCGTCACCGATCAGCAAATGCACGCCGCTGTCGCGCAATTTAAAAGCCTCCCTCTTAAATGCAACTATTCCCTTGTTTGCTTGTTCCGTTGAGCCAGTCAGTCAGGGAAGTCAGCTTTCCTCCTCCCCCGCCGGCCTCGCTACACACTCCACCACCACCAAACAACTCCGCACGCACAAGACAGAATCAACCGACCCGCAGCCCGAAACCCACGACAGAGCATCAGCATCATGTCCATGCCCACCTCGCCGACGCGGCTCCGGTTCCCCCAGTAGGACGACGCATATATGGCGCTATGGCTCGCGCTGCTCCTCGGCGTGGCCCTCCCCGCCGCGACGCTGGTCGCGGCCGCGTGCTACGCCTACCGGCGGCGCCACATGCCGCGTAACGCGCCGCCGGAGCTGCCGGTGGGTGCTCGTGAAGTCGGCGGCGCGGACCCGTCGGTGAGCCCCGGGCTGGCGAAGCTCAACGCCAAGTACACCGCCAGCAGCGGCCGCGTGGGCGTCCGGTTCCAGCAGTTGCACCACCACCACCATGTCCGCGCCGACTCCAGGCACCGGGGACCGGGCGGTGGAGCGCTGCAGCAGGGCCCGTTCCAGTGGGGCGATCACCCGCGCCTGGTGATCGAGGCGGCGGAGCACGGGTGGGCGCAGTTCGTGTTTGCCGTGGCGCCGCCCAAGGCGAGGTCGGCATCGTCGTCGCCGCTGTGGGGGCTCTGCCCGGTCTGCGACGCCGGGACCAGCCGCGACATGGCTGAGGCCGCGTGGGAGGTCCCCGCGGGGTCGTCCGAGCGGCTGCAGGCTGTGCGGCTCAACCCGGTGGCCGCGGCCACCGGCGCCGCCGCGTCCAGCAAGAAGTGGCTCCCAGGAAGCCTCTCGAGCCCGCTCCGGAACGACCAGGATCTGACAAGCAACAACGGGCTTTGCATCGCCAGGATGGGCATGCCGCTCCCGGGGCCACCGATGAACGGCACGCCGTTCCCGCAGGACGCCTACTTCGAGATCACCATCATATATCTGAACACACGGCGTCCGGAGTGGTCGGCGTCCCGGACGAGCAGGCGTGGGCACGACGGCCCCGGCGACAGCGAACGCAGCAAGCTCATCAATCTTGCACCGAACACCACCGACCCGATCCAGGAAACCAGGGCCGCGAAAGATGACCAGGGAGACAAGCAGAGGCACTTGGTCATGTCGCTGGGCCTCGCCGCCGGGACAGCCGCACCGGCACGGCCGTCGTTAGCCGGAACGTACGCGTCGTCCATCGGCTTCCACTCCAACGGCGCGGTCTACCTCGACGGTAATAAATAACACGGAATTCTTTGCGTTGCCGCGATTGTTTCGTGCCGTGCAAATCGTGAGCTGAACAGGTTCGTTGATTGTGCAGGGATGAAGCTGGCGTACGAATCGGAGAAGTCAGCGTGGGCGGGGGTGGACAAGGTCGTGGGCTGCGGCTTCGAGCCGGCGAAGCGGAAGGTGTACTTCACGGTGGACGGGCAGCTGGTCCACGCGGTGAGCTGCAACGCCGACGCCTTCTCCAGCCCGCTGTACCCGGTGCTGGCCTCCAGCTTCGACGTGATGGCGCTGGTGAACCTCGGGCAGAGCAAGTTCCGGTACGCGCCGGCCAACGCGCGGCGCACGGCCAACCCGTGCTTCGTGCGGTCCGCGTCGCTGGGCGAGGGCCGGAGCGGGTCCATGGGGCTCGACTTCGACGACAGCGGGGACCTCTTCTCCATGGGCCGCGTGGACTCCGGCTGGACGGAGGCGTCGCGGGTTAGCAAGAGCAGGAAGGAGAGCGGCGGCGGCACGACGGCGGCCGGCGACCTCGAAGCCGAGTCTGACCTCTTCGAGATCTCATTGTGAGAGGTAGCGAGAGGTGGCTCATTGGTCAAGCAGGAGTTAATGGCGAATAGTGATGATGCCGATACTGACGCGTGGGTTAGGACTTAGGACACTGCAGCTGCAGGTTTTCCCATGGCCGTCGTTGAATCTTCTCGCTGATAATGGTCTAGATGCCGTGGAAGTGGAAAGTTGGCAGATTCGAAGGATTGAAAGTTTGTCTTATGTAGAATGAGCTCACCTTCGTTCTTCTGCTTGTCCTTTTGAGGATGTAAATATGGTATAGATGGAGATAGATTCTGTAATTATAATTTCGAATAAGAGGAACCGGAAAAGGTGCGGCCAAACGCCTTTCATCAAATAAGAGAAATTTCCACGAGCATGGTTCACGTTTGGCAAACCAGAAAGAAAATTCGGCATGACCACATAGGAGAATTCTATAGTGAATCCCTTCGTTTTCTTGGTGTGTGCTTTTTTCAGGGGAAACTTTCAAATATATTCATTATTTGTCATGACAGAACAGAAGGCGGTCGCAGAGGCGTGGGTGTGCGGGCCTGAGGTGACTGATCCCTTCAAGTCTGCTAAGTATCAGTAACATTTTAGGTTAGAGAAAAGTGGGTAATGTCAAACGACAAATTGTGATTGCGAATTGGGTGATTCTGCAGTTAGATAAAGCCCGGGATTGCGAATTGGGTAATTATATAGTTGGACAAAGCTCGGGACATAAAACAACTATCAGATAGGGAGAGATGGCTAGAGAAGACGCTTAAGGTGGCCACCTTGGGTCTTGCATGGCTTGATAGAACTATCGGCTTACAGTTAGACAAAACCCGGGATTCTTCCAACCCCCACCACCCCGCACCACCACCTCAACAACAACACCTCCACTCCCTTCGATACCCACGCCCTGAGAGCCCGCCTCACAGACATCTTCACCGCCTCACAATTCGCCACGGCCGAATCCCATGTTTCGTACTCCAAGCCGGACGCGGATCTTCCCCGCCCTAAACATGAGGCCGACCTGCTCCTGCCCTATGGTGATATGCCGCTCATCGCTGCCCCGCCATGCCTCGTCCACTGCCCACGCAGTTTTGCTTTCGCACACCTGCAAACCCCTGTTCACAACCCCACCCCTCTCATCCGCCGCGCTATCCAGCTCACCTGCGGCAACCCGGCCTTCATCTTGGGCAGTTCTTGCCGCGGGGCTGCATGCATCACCTTCCACACTCCTACCGCACGCGACGACGTCATCCGCCACAGTCCAATAGAATTCGAGGGCAACTTTGTTACTATCGAGCCAGTTGAGCATGCAGACCGCTCCATTGCCATCTTCTTTGACCTAGCCGAGATCGAGGTATCCGAATTCCCACATGAGCTCTGGCACGACGACGACATTCGCTTCATGCTTGCCTTTCTTGGCGACGTATGTGCCGTGGACGACTTCTATCTTCACGGTATCGACTACACCTCAGTCCGTGCCCTCGTTCTGCTCCAGTCCGACAAGCCGGCTCCACCTGGCCTAGTCATCCAGCTCCCACCCATCAATGAGATCAAAATAGCCAAAGTTGTAGAGGTTTCTCGCTGGCACCATGGCGATGGCACCAACCCCTTTGGTGGCTCCTCCTCTGATGGAGACTCTGCTCCTCTCTCCTAGCGTGGCTCACCATGCCCGCTCTCACCACAACACTTTGCTCCGGTGGTCGCTGCCGTCAGGGCAAGCTGGCGCGCGAATCCCACCTATGGTGGGTCCAGACCTGTTGCCCGCCGCCCTTCGTCTGATGCACGTGCCCTCCATGCTTATCCTGGCGGCACCACCTCTGACCCCGCCCTGTCGGCTGTCCTTCCACCTCCTAAATCTGCACGTGACCCTCTTGTCGTCTCTGACGACGACTCAGGCGGCTCGGAGGGCATGCACGTCCCTCTCCTGCATGCGGTCACCTCGGACTCCCTGGACGCGGTGCATACACCCTTGGTGGCGGTCCTGGCTCCACCTGTCATACGCCCGCTGCCCAGGGTGTCGGCCCTCGTCCCGCCTGCTCCTCCTGTTGACGCGGGGGTCGGCGTGGTGATGGGCCCCGTGCTCCCCTTCGATACATCAACCTTCTCCATCGTCGCCCCGGCCGCCCCAGCTCTCCCAGCGCCGCCCACCTTCACATTCTCCGCTGGAGAATCTTCAAGTGCCAACGGTAACTCTTCCCCTCCCCCCTCCATCTTAAATTCCTTCAACCCCTCCTCCTGCTTCAAACTCTAACTCTAAACCTGTTGCGGCAAACATAGCGCTCCCTCTACAAGATCTAGACACCCATGAGTGCACTGCTCGCAAGGAGCGCCGCAGGGCCGCTCGCGATCGTTCTGTCTCCAAGGACAAGCTTCGCCGGAGCGCACATCTTGCTGCCAAGGAAACCAAGTATTCCCCCATGCTCGCAAGAGCTGTCAAGGCCAAGGCAGCTCGCCTCTCCGCCGCCGACGTGGACACGGCCATTGGACGTGCTATCCAGGACGCACGCCTTGATGCTCCCAACAGCACACCCGCCTCGGCCGAAGACTTGGCCATGATCGCGCTCCTCTGTGGTGCGGACAATGGCCACCTCGACGCCATCCTCTCTTCCGAGGAGGCCGCCTCTGGTGACGACACCGCGCCATGATCGCTGCCCCAGCCATGCACGGCCTGCGGACGCCTGAGGCCCACTGCTTGTTTACGTCTGTCTCTGTTGCTTGTCTCGGGTGTTATGTCGCGTTGCTCTTTTGGACTCTGTGCGTGCTGCCTTTCTTTTGGTTATCTGTGGTCTCGTCTGATGTAGCAGGTCCCATGTACTCCTTCGCGCTTTCCGTTGTTCCCCTGTGGTGTCAAAAAAAACTTTTATGTTTAATGATGTAATCTCTATTTGCTCCTGGAATGTACGTGGCCTAGGTGATGACGACAAGTGTAACGTTGTCCTTTGTGAACTGTTGGTGATCAAACCTCACGTTGCTCTCTTGCAAGAATCCAAACTACAATCCTGCAACAACACCAAGCTCCGCTCCTTTCTCCCCTATCACCTCGACCAAGCTTTCTCTCTGCCCGCCATTGGCACGACTTGCGGCACCATAACCGCCATCAACTCCTCCTCTCTCTCCAAGTCATCCTGCATTCGCATGAACTCTTCTCCTCCACCGTAACTCTAAGATCAACTGCATGTGCCCCCAACATCGCCATCACCAACATCTACGCTCCCTCTACACGTGCCCTCAAACAATCTTTCTTCGATGAGCTCCTCTCCATTGCGCAACATGACCACGTGGCTTGGCTTATCATCGGCGATTTCAACCTCCTTCGCTTCCCCTCAGACAAAAATAACTCCTTCTTTCGAAAATCAGAAGCCAACGCCTTTAACCACGTTATCGACACCTTAGCTCTCATCGAACTGCCTCTCCTCGACCGACAATTTGCGTGGACCAACAACCGCTCCTCGCCCACTTTGGAAAGGATCGATTGGGCCTTTTTCAACTTAGCTTGGGTAGATGCTTTCCCCAACACCTCACTGTCCTCTCTCACATGTTTTACCCCCGACCACGTACCACTGCTTGTGCACGTCACCACTACGATTCCACGCACCAAAATTTTCAAGTTTGAGCAGGGTTGGACCAAATTTAGCTCATGCAACGACATCATCTCTCGGTGTTGCTCACCCTCGCCCTCCTCGTCAGCCAACTCGGCTGCCACCCTCGCAGCAGCTCTCAAAAAATCAAGATCTGAGCTCAAAGCTTGGGCACGCTCTCGCATTCCCACCCCTCTCCGTGAATCACGGTGCAAAGTAGCCATCTCAGCCCTGGATCGAGCTGAAGAATCCATACCTCTATCGCATCTTGAGATCCTCACTCGCAAGATTATCATCTCCCTACTCAAATGCACTATCCATGAAAAAACGACGTATTGGCGGTGGCGCGCAAAGGTTTCCCGGGCTATCAGTGGGGGCGAAAACACGAAATTCTTTCATGTTTCTGCCTCACAACGCCTTCGGAAAAACAAGATATTCACGCTCACTCACAATGGCCACGAGTTCTCCTCTCATCACCAAAAGGCCAAGATCCTCCGTGATTTTTTCGTGACCCTCATTGGTACCCCTACAAACACGTCTTGGGCTTTCGACCTCCATCAGATCTACCCAAACCCCGTCCCTGGCCTGCATGTTTTGCATGAAAACTTCGCGGAATCTGAAATAAAAGCAGCCTTCTTCCAAATGAACCCGCAGGCCAATCCTGGCCCAGATGGATTTTTGGGCCTGCTTTCTACCGAACATACTGGCCCACCGTAAAAAGCCTCGTCCTCCCTTTCTTCTCACAATTCCATCAAGGCACGACCGACACGGAAAGAGTTAACAGAGCTCATATTGCCCTACTCCCCAAAAAAGATCAACCTACTTCTCCAGACGCTTTCCGGCCCATCTCACTACAAAATTGCCCGATCAAAGTTGTTGCCAAAGTCTTGACCACTCGCCTCAAACCTTTCATCCCGTTACTAGTGCATGGCAATCAGACTAGATTTATACCAGGAAGGAATATAGCTGAGAATTACATTTTCGCCACAGACCTCATTAGCTCATGCCACACTAGAAAAAGACCTACCATGGTCTTCAAACTAGACTTCAGAAAAGCTTTCGACTCGGTCGCTTGGCCTGCTCTTGACAAAATCCTTCTCGCCCGAGGCTTCTCTCACACCTTCCGCAGTTGGATCCAAAACATCCTTGGTACAGGCAAAACCGCCATTCTTTTGAATGGTGCCCCAGGCAACTGGATTGACTGCAAAAATGGCTTGCGCCAGGGCGATCCCATCTGCCCCTACCTCTTCTTGATCGTAGCAGACCTGCTCCAACAACTTATCTTCCAAAGCACACACGCCTCGCTCCACCACCCTATCTTCTCTCATCTACCACCCACCGTTCTACAGTATGCAGACGATACTCTGATTGTTGCCGCGGCCTCGTCCGATGCCGCTGTCGCTTTGAAAGAAATTTTAGACAACTTCGCCAACGCCACTGGGTTAGCCATAAAATTCTCCAAAACTACGATCGCAACCCTACACATGGACGACGCTGCTGCTAACGACAGCGCCCTTGCCATGGGATGCGCCCGCGCCTCCTTCCCCCAAACCTACCTCGGGCTCCCTCTCTCCCCTACTAAACCACCCTCCAATGATTTCGATCTCATCCTAGAACGCTATCGCAAGCTGCTGTCTGGCTGGCGTGCCAAGTTGCTTGACAAAGGTGACCGACTCATCCTTATATCCGCAGCCCTCGACTCCCTCCTCACCTACTTCATGTCAGTCTTTCGCCTCCCCAAAAAACTCTTAAAACACATTGATTCCTTTCATAGAGCCTTCCTCTAGGCAGGTGAAGATTCAGTGTCAGGCGCTCAGTGCCTTGTTGCATGGAAAAACGTTTGCACTCCAAAAAAATATGGTGGTTTAGGGCTCAAAAACTTGCATCTTCAGAATAATTGTCTGCTCATGAAATTTGCAGCCAAGGCACTCACTGATACGTCTCCAGCGTATCTATAATTTTTGATTGCTCCATGCTATATTATCTACTCTTTTGGACATTATTGGGCTTTATTATCCACTTTTATATTATTTTTGGGACTAACCAATTAACCGGAGGCCCAACCCAGAATTGTTGTTTTTTTGCCTATTTTAGGGTTTCGAAGAAAAGGAATATCAAACGGAGTCCAAACGGAATGAAACCTTCAGGAACGTGATTTTCTCAACGAACAAGACCCGGGAGACTTGGACCCTACATCAAGACACAAAAGAGGAGGCCACGAGGTACGGGGGCGCCCCTACCCCCCAGGCGCGCCCTCCACCCTCGTGGGCCCCCTGTTGCTCCACTGACGTACTCCTCCCTCCTATATATACCTACGTACCCCCAAACAATCAGATACGGAGCCAAAAACCCTAATTCCACTGCCGCAACTTTCTGTATCCACGAGATCCCATCTTGGTGCCTGTTCCGGAGCTCCGTCGGAGGGGGCATCGATCACGGAGGGCTTCTACATCAACACCATAGCCCTCCGATGAAGTGTGAGTAGTTCACCGCAGACCTACGGGTCCATAGTTAGTAGCTAGATGGCTTCTTCTCTCTTTTTGGATCTCAATACAATGTTCTCCCCCGCTCTTGTGGAGAACTATTCGATGTAATCTTCTTTTTGCGGTGTGTTTGTTGAGACCGATGAATTGTGGGTTTATGATCAAGTCTATCTATGAACAGTATTTGAATCTTCTCTGAATTCTTTTATGTATGATTGGTTATCTTTGCAATTCTCTTCGAATTATCAGTTTGGTTTGGCCTACTAGATTGATCTTTCTTGCAATGGGAGAAGTACTTAGCTTTGGGTTCAATCTTGCGGTGTCATTTCCCAGTGACAGTAGGGGCAGCAAGGCACGTATTGTATTGTTGCCATCGAGGATAACAAGAGGGGTGTCGGTGTCAAAACCGGCAGATCTCGGGTAGGGGGTCCCGAACTGTGCGTCTAAGGCGGATGGTAACAGGAGGCGAGGAACACGATGTTTTACCCAGGTTCGGGCCCTCTTGATGGAGGTAAAAACCCTACGTCCTACTTGATTAATATTGATGATATGTGTAGTACAAGAGTTGATCTACCACGAGATCGAAGAGGCTAAACCCTAGAAGCTAGCCTATGGTATGATTGTATGTTGTATATATGATCTATCGACTAGCCTGGCCCTGGTTTATATAATGCACCAGAGGCCTAGGATAACAAGAGTCCTAGCCAAATACGCCGGTGGGGGAGGAGTCCTTGTCTTGATCACCAAGTCTTGTGGAATCTTCCTTGTATGCGGCGGCTATCCGGACTGGCCCATGAGTATACGGCCATGGGGGTCCTCGGCCCAATCCAACTGATCGGGAGACGACGTGATGAGTACCCCCTAGTCCAGGACACCGTCAGTAGCCCCTTGAACCGATCTTCAAGTTAGGGACGCTCCTCGATTCTTCCGAACTGCTCTTCATCTTCGGTCGTCGGTCTTGAAAACTGGTTCAACAAATCTTCTCATCTTCGATCTTGAGGATCGCCGAAGTGCATCCGACGAGTTTACACGTCGGGTATCCGAGGAGCCCCTTTAAGTTTCCGGCCTTTATCAATGCCTTGTTATTTTTATTCCACGTGTACGGTTTGAAGTTGTTCCCGGGAGGCAGTGTGCTCTTGCGTCCGATCTCTAACGCCGGACAACATTCGAGGTATCTTTTGCAGCCGAGCACCAATGTCGGACTGCTTCTGAGCTCCAATGCCGAAATGTATCCAAGCTCCAATGCCGGACTATGTCCAAGCTCCAACGCCGGACTATATCCAAGAAGTCATAGATCATCTTGGTCCAAAAAAGTTGAAGGAGTTTAGCCGAGCTTAATGCCGGAAATGCCCTCTATGGAGCTAGCCACTAGCGCCTGAGCTTTATGTCAGACTGCTTCCAAGGTGGTGCACCACCCCGACCGCGTGCTGATTTATTGTGAATATTTTAACTGGTGCAGTTTATTCTCTGCCGATGTATATCCAGTAGCCCTCAAGGTGTGTATCAGTCTAAAACCCGAGATGCACCTGAAGGCAAGCATAAAACCGTTGTTCCTAGTAGCCCCTGAGACTCAGGTCGATGCGTGAAATCGGCCTGAGGATCAACTCCTAGCTCGGCAACATACATAGGAATAAAAACGCAGCGTAATATATTAGAGATAATAGTGATCGGCGAACGGGCCCCTAAGAGAGGGTCGTGAGAAGTCGCCATGATATATAGCTTGATGCCAAATAGGTCCAGATGGTACTTATTGCTGTCCGAGGACGCGCTTCCCATAGTTCGATCAAGCCGAACACTGAGTCCTTTGAATTTTCTGCATTGAATAGGTAATGCAGTAGCCCCTGAGACACTAGTCGGGTGGCAACACCAGATCAGGGGATCGATGTGCCCCTTTAATATTTGTAAATAATGAGCACAAAGCCCAGTAGCCCCCGAGCCTTAATGTGGGCACGGGTGGCCGAATTAAGGATCGATATCCAGAGTAAAATCACAGATTATGTGTAATGATTCTATGTATCCAAGTACTTTACATCATTATTTTGACTCCATTGTGACCGTTTATCATTTGAAAGTGGCCCATCGTCGGCTTCTACCCCTTGGTAGATACTACGTAGGGTGTTTCCGCAATAACAAATCAACCCTTAGCCGACGTCTCGGTGCCCGAAGGCAGTTGTGTTAGCGGAAACGAGGCAATCAGATATGCGGGCTTTAAAACTTTCGCTTAGTCATAGGAGCTTTAAACTGGGGAAGCTAGCTATGAGCCCCCGGTTACTGTTCGGCGACATCCGAGGTCAAGCCGTAAACACTTCGGCCAATGTTATGAACGACCCTTCATTTAACATAGTCATCGGATCGCTGACCAGTTTACGCCTATTGTGACAGTCAGTTTTCGGCTTTCTCCACTGAGGTGCTTGACCATGCGAGCTGGAAGCACAATCGCAGTGGTTCTCCCTTTGCACACCTAGCCGAACAAAGCAGAACGTAGGAGGCAAGCACAGGAGCCGGGCAACCCAACTATTGACCGAAGACACAATTCGAAACCGATGCATATATAGCAATATCCGAGAATGTTTTTGCCGAATCCCTAAAGATGTCCGACGTTGCACTGCGAGACTAATGCTGGAAACACATAAATAGTTTAAAAGTGCCATAGGCTCGAAAACCAAAAAACTTATTCAAAAGTTTAATGTCCGAACTAGATCAAGTGTTTGGTGCCAATCCGAAAATTGGACTTTAGAAAAAAAAGGTGCTTCAGCCGTGCTTTAACATGACACATCCTATCTCAAGACTTCAAGCGGGTCAGCCTACGGCTTCAACCTCCTATCCCGAAGGCGGAGTACTTCTCATTAGGCTAGTTTAGCGAACTAAAACTCGAGCGGCTTGAGAGAGAAATTAGGCTCCCCGGCTAGTGACCACACACTCGTGTCGAAAAAAGGAGTGATAAATAGTAATAAAGCTTTGCAACGACTAAGAAAAAACACTTATTATAAAACGGCTCATATAAATTTAAGAGCCCCCATGTGACTTGGGTAAAAGAATTTTATGTATAATGATTGTATGTACCAAAGTACTTATATCATGTATGTGTTCACCCGAACTTTATACGTGTCTTAACCGACCGTCAGCTTCTCCCTCTTCGGTCAAGGACCGAAAAGTGTTATGTACTCCACCTATCGAGAATATCGACGGTGTTTTCGATAACCAGGCAATCAGGCCATAAGGCTGTAACAGACAAAGCGCGCTCAGGGAACTTATGATATATTATTAACGAAGTGTAAGAAGCATCTTCGAAGAAAATAGTACCCCCACCGATACCTTTCTTCGGTGCTCATTGTTATTATGAGACTTGTGCAATAGATTTTTTGTACTCATGAGTTCCGTTGTGTGCCGACCATAATTGAAAACAATAAGAGCGCTAACTTTCGGCTTCACCTAGTCTGAGGTCTGGCCCGAATGACCTGATTGTGACAATCGCAGAGGTGCTCCCTTTACTTCCTAGGCGAACAATCGGGAACGTAGGGGTAATCACAGGAGCCAGGCAACCCAGCTTGCAAATCGCTTAAGTCAACATGGTGCATATTGTGGCGAAATACACAAACAAGGAACGAAGCCGTACAAGTATAATTGTATGCAAGAAGAAAAGCTTCATAAAGGAAGCCCCCAAGTAAACGGGTATTTGAATTTGTGTGTCACAAATAAAGTTTGGACAAGGAAATTTTTTACAAGCGATTTTTTTCCAGAAAAGTATAATGCTTGGTCGAACCGAACACAAGTTAAAAATTTAAAACATGCAGCATGAAGGCAACTTAGCTGGTTAATGTGTTCGGTATTGACGACGCGGTTCGAGCTTGATGCGGGACAAGGTTCCATCCCCCAAGCCGGTCCCAAGGTGGCGGAGCGAAGAGCTCGACACTCTGAAGTGGTGACATAGCATGGTCAATGCAGGCCGGCAGAGTGATGCCGAAGTCCCCGGCATGGGGTAGTGAAGTGTTGACGAAGCCCCCCGTCCAGCCGAGGTGACACCAAAGGATATAGTCCGGCTGGATCATTTTCTTGTGCACAAAAAATAGTGCAAACCGGAGATAATAGTAATAATAATAAAAATTGTTGCATAATAAATAATTTATGCAAAGTGAGTAATAAAAAAATATGGCCTGGCGCCGAAGTCAATGTCGATGCAGGGCGTCCGCGTGATGCGGTAAAGGCGTGGCAAAGCCTGAATTCACAGGTCGGTCCGAGTTCCGGATGCGGCATTCACCGGACTATGTACGGAAACTGACCGAGCCACCATGCGATCGTCGTTAATGCGACCACCATTTGATAGACCTGCGTACATATGATGGACAAACCAGAGTAATAATTCCTTGGGAAAAATGAACCCAAACAAACAAAAAATACTAGGATTAATAGCACCTGGTTTATTTGTTCTAGCAATCCGAAGAAAGGTGATTCTCAAAATTGGGACTCGATCCGCACACCCATTGCCCGATGGGCAATAAAGCGACGGCACGGCGATGCTGGCAAAGGTTGGCTCGCCGAGGCAAAGCCCTCGGTCCAGCTAACGTGACGGAGCCAGTCGGCTAGTGACGCCGAAGTCTCCGGATTATAGGTTGATGAAGAGATGGCGAAGCCCCCGGTCCAGCCGAGATGTCGAAGTCTCGATGTCAGCCGATGAGTCGAAGTAGGTCGGCGTGATGGACACCGGCTTGAAGGAGCAACCGTGCGGCCCTGCCGATGCAGGTCGTGACGTGGTCAATGCTGGCTTGATGAAGTGACAGTGCGGCGATGCCGGTGTGCCCGCTCCGTGTAATCCAGGGGGCGGCAATGTTGGTGATGATTTATCCTTTGCGATGCCGAACTCTTATTCGGCTTGCCGACATGATAATCCGAAGAAGTTGAGCTCGACTCAACAAAGTGACGACGTGTCTAGCGCAGGTCGGCAGCCGTGGAGCAATATTGCCAGACTGGTTTGACACCAGCATAATGTTGAAGATCATGTTCAAAAGATTTTAAAGTTAGTAGGATGTGTTCGGGAACAAAACACAACACCCCATACAAAAATTCCTTCAAAAAGGATGTCCGAAATCCTGTTCATAAAAAAGATGAACTCGGGTCGGATTCGTTTTCGCGTAGAAAACGGGTCCGAAAAGTGATGCACTAATCGGAAGGTTTCCGGAGTTTGAACGGTTGGATCGAGCTGAAATTTTGAGGGGTGGTAGATATAGGAATTCCGCAGCAGATCAACGGTTGGATCTTCCAAAGGACATCCGAGCTAGAAGCTGGACACCACGCCCGAAACTCGTCTAGATTCTCGTCCAGATTTGACAGGGCTCCGGTATATCATAGATTGTCAGAGATTCCTCCATTCAAACTCAATGAAATTTTCCAGGGTTATTGTAGACTCGATTCCACACATTTCCACTGAAGCGATCGTTAAAACGACACTCGAGGAGGCAGTGGCGGCGGATACGCGTTCGCTGTCCAGAAAAACAGCACGGTCGCCCGAGGGCAATGTTGACGTTGAGCCCCCGAGCTCCATGGACGATTCCTCCATGATCTTGATAGAGATCGGAGTTGATGTTGATGAAGGCCCTCATCCGAACATGACGATCCGAGGCAGGACACAGTCCTCGGTCAAGCCAAGGTGACCAGTTGAGCCGGCGACGAAGATGTCGACGTCGCAGTTAATCTACAGACGAGCCATCGATCCTTTTGCCGATCACACAGCGGAACTCTCAATGAAAGCACCAATGTCGGTGTCAAAACTGGCGGATCTCGGGTAGGGGGTCCCGAACTGTGCGTCTAAGGCGGATGGTAACAGGAGGCAGGGAACACGATATTTTACCCAGGTTCGGGCCCTCTTAATAGAGGTAAAACCCTACGTCCCGCTTGATTAATATTGGTGATATGTGTAGTACAAGAGTTGATCTACCGCGAGATCAAAGAGGCTAAACCCTAGAAGCTAGCCTATGGTATGATTGTATGTTGTATATATGATCTATCGACTAGCTTGGCTCTGGTTTATATAATGCACCAGAGGCCTAGGATAACAAGAGTCCTAACCGAATATGCCGGTGGGGAAGGAGTCCTTGTCTTGATCACCAAGTCTTGTGGAATCTTCCTTGTATGCGGCAGCTGTCCGGACCGGCCCATGAGTATACGGCCATGGAGGTCCTCGGCCCAATCCAACTGATCGGGAGACGACGTGATGAGTACCCCCTAGTCCAGGACACCGTCAATGGGGTTTTCATCATATTGCATGAGTTTATCCCTCTACATCATGTCATCCCGCTTAAGGTGTTACTCTGTTTCCATTCACTTAATTCTCTAGATGCATGCTGGATAGCGGTCGATGAGTGGAGTAATAGTAGTAGATGCAGGCAGGAGTCGGTCTACTTGTCTCGGAAGTGATGCCTATATACATGATTATACCTAGATATTTTCATAACTATACTCAATTCTGTCAATTGCTCAACAGTAATGTGTTCACCCACCGTAGAATACTTATGCTCTCGAGAGAATCCACTAGTGAAACCTATGGCCCCGGGTCTATCTTCATCATATTAATCTCCTACTACTTAGTTATCTCCTTTGCTTTTATTTTACTTTGCATCTTTATCACAAAAATACCAAAAATATTATCTTATCATATCTATCAGATCTCACTCTCATAAGTGGCTGTGTAGGGATTGACAACCCCTTATCACGTTGGTTGCAAGGATTTATTTGTTTTGTGCAGGTGAGAGGGACTCGCACGTAGCCTCCTACTGGATTGATACCTTGGTTCTCAAAAAGTGAGGGAAACACTTATGCTACTTTGCTGCATCATCCCTTCCTCTTCGGGGAAAACCAACGCAGTGCTCAAGAGGTAGCAATAAGGATTTCTGGCGCCGTTGCCGGGGAGGTCTACCCAAAAATCAATATACCAAGTACCCATCACATACCCTTATCTCCTGCATTACATTATTTGTCATTTGCCTCTCGTTTTCCTCTCCCCCACTTCACCCTTGCCGTTTTATTCGCCCTCTCTCTTTATCCTCCCTCTCTTTCTCTATTTGCCTCTTTTTACCCGCTTGCTTTTTGTTTGCTTGTGTGTTAGTTTGCTTGTTTGTCACGATGGCTCAAGATAACACTAAATTGTATGACTTCACCAATACCAACAACAATGATTTTATTAGCACTCCGATTGCTCCTCTTACCGATGCTGAATCTTGTGAAATTAATACTGCTTTGCTGAATCTTGTCATGAAAGATCCGTTTTCTGGCCTTCCTAGTGAAGATGCCGCTACCCATCTAAATAGCTTCATTGATTTGTGTGATATGCAAAAGAAGAAAGATGTGGATAATGATATTGTTAAATTGAAGCTATTTCCTTTTTCGCTTAGAGATCGTGCTAAAGCTTGGTTTTCATCTTTGCCTAAAAATAGTATTGATTCATGGAACAAGTGCAAAGATGCTTTTATCTCTAAGTATTTTCCTCCCGCTAAGATCATCTCTCTTAGAAACGATATTATCAATTTTAAGCAACTTGATCATGAACATGTTGCACAATCTTGGGAGAGAATGAAACTAATGATACGTAATTTCCCTACTCATGGTTTAAATTTGTGGATGATTATACAAAAAAAATTATGCCGGATTGAATTTTGCTTCTAGAAATCTTTTAGATTCAGCCGCGGGAGGCACTTTTATGGAAATCACTTTAGGAGAAGCTACTAAACTCCTAAATAATATTATGGTTAATTATTATCAATGGCATACTGAAAGATCTACTAATAAAAAGGTGCATGCGATAGAATAAATTAATGTTTTGAGTGGAAAGATGGATGAACTTATGAAATTATTTGCTAGTAAGAGCGTTTCTTCTGATCCTAATGATATGCCCTTGTATACTTTGATTGAGAATAATAATGAATCTATTATGAGAGCCACTTATGGATTGCCTATCAAAGATGGCAATACCTCGATCTGTCCTTGCTTGTTATGCCGAGCTAGGGGCGTTAAACAATAGGGCTTGTTGGGAGGCAACCCAATTTTATTTTTATTCCTTGCTTTTTTCTCCTGTTTAGTAATAAATAATTTATCTAGCCTATGTTTTGGTTGTGTTTTTTGTGTTTAATTAGTGTTTGTGCCAAGTAGAATCGTTGGGAAGACTTGGGGAAAGTCTTGTTACAGTTGCTGTAAAAAACAGAAACTTTAACGCTCACGAGAACTGCTGTCATTTTTATTTAGAAAGTGCTATTTAGTTAATTATTTTTGGAGATGATTAATAGATAAATTACTCACATCCAGAAATTTATTTTAGAATTTTTGGGGTTCCAGATCTTGCGCTAGCTACAGATTACTACAGTCTGTTCTGTTTTTGACAGATTTTGTTTTTTGTGTGTTGTTTGCTTATTTTGATGAATCTATGGCTAGTAAAATAGTTTATAAACCATAGAGAAGTTGGAATACAGTAGGTTTAACACCAATATAAATAAAGAATGAGTTCATTACAGTACCTTGAAGTGGTCTTTTGTTTTCTTTCGCTAACGGAGCTCACGAAATTTTCTACTTTGAGTTTTGTGTTGTGAAGTTTTTAAGTTTTGGATAAAGATTTGATGGATTATGGAACAAGGAGTGGCAAGAGCCTAAGCTTGGGGATGCCCATGGCACCCCCAGGATAATCTAAGGACACCTAAAAGCCAAAGCTTGGGGATGCCCCGGAAGGCATTCCCTCTTTCGTCTACTTCTATCGGTAACTTTACTTGGAGCTATATTTTTATTCGCCACATGATATGTGTTTTGCTTGGAGCGTCTTGTATGATTTGAGTCTTTACTTTTTAGTTTACCGCAATCATCCTTGCTGTACACACCTTTTGAGAGATCCATACATGATTTGGAATTTGTTAGAATACTCTATGTGCTTCGCTTATATCTTTTGAGTTATATAGTTTTGCTCTAGTACTTCACTTATATCTTTTAGAGCACGGTGGTGGATTTGTTTTATAGAAACTATTGATTTCTCATGCTTAACTTAGATTATTTTGAGAGTCTTAAATAGCATGGTAATTTACTTAAAATCCTATTATGCTAGGTATTCAAGATTAGTAAAATTTTCTTATGAGTCTTTTGAATACTAAGAGAAGTTTGATGCTTGATGATTGTTTTGAGATATGGAGGTAATAATATCAAAGTCATGCTAGTTGAGTAGTTGTGAAATTGAGAAATGCTTGTGTTGAAGTTTGTAAGTCCCGTAGCATGCACGTATGGCAAACGTTATGTAACAAATTTGAAACATGAGGTGTTATTTGATTGTCCTCCTTATGAGTGGCGGTCGGGGACGAGCGATGGTCTTTTCCTACCAATCTATACCCCTAGGAGCATGCGCGTAGTGCCGAGGTTTTTGATGACTTGTAGATTTTTGCAATAAGTATGTGAGTTCTTTATGACTAATGTTGAGTCCATGGATTATACGACTCTCACCCTTCCATCCTTGCTAACCTCTTTGGTACCGTGCATTGCCCTTTCTCACATTGAGAGTTGACGCAAACTTCACCGGTGCATCCAAACCCCGTGATATGATACGCTATTTCACACATAAACCTCCTTATATCTTCCTAAAAACAGCCACCATACCTACCTATTATGGCATTTCCATAGCCATTCCGAGATATATTGCCATGCAACTTTCCACCATTCCGTTTATCATGACACATTCATTATTGTCATATTGCTTAGCATGATCATGTAGTTGACATAGTATTTGTGGCAAATCCACCGTTCATAATTCTTTCATACATGTCACTCTTGGTTCATTGCATATCCCGGTACACCGCTGAAGGCATTCATATAGTCATACTTTGTTCTAGTATCGAGTTGTAAATAAATAGAAGTGTGATGATCATCATTTTCTAGAGCATTGTCCCAAGTGAGGAATTATTAAAAAAAGAGAAAGGCCATAAAAAAAGAGAAAGGCCAAAAAATGAGAGAAAAAGAGAGAAGGGACAATGTTACTATCCTTTGCCACACTTGTGCTTCAAAGTAGCACCATAATCTTCATGATAGAGAGTCTCTTGTTTTGTCGCTTTCATATACTAGTGGGAATTTTCATTATAGAACTTGGATTGTATATTCCAACAATGGGCCTCCTCAAGTTCCCTTGGTCTTCATGAGCAAGCAAGTTGGATGCACACCCACTTAGTTTTTTTGTTGAGCTTTCATACATTTATAGCTCTAGTGCATCCGTTGCATGGCAATCCCTACTCCTTGCATTAACATCAATCGGTGGGCATCTCCATAGCCCATTGATTAGCCTCATTGATGTGAGACTTTCTCTTTTTTTGTCTTCTCCACATAACCCCCCTTATTATATTCTATTCCACACATAGTGCTATGTCCATGGCTCGCGCTCATATATTGCGTGAAAGTTTATAGGTTTGAGATTACTAAAGTATGAAACAATTGCTTGGCTTGTCATCGGGGTTGTGCATGATGAGAGCATTCTTGTGTGGCGAAAATGCAGCATGACTAAACTATATGATTTTGTAGGGATGAACTTTCTTTGGCCATGTTATTTTGAGAAGACATAATTGCTTTGTTAGTATGCTTGAAGTATTATTATTTCTATGTCAATATGAACTTTTGTCTTGAATCTTTCGGATCTGAATATTCATACCACAATTAAGAAGAATTACATTAAAATTATGCCAAGTAGCACTCCGCATCAAAATTTTGTTTTTATCATTTACCTACTCGAGGACGAGCAGAAATTAAGCTTGGGGATGCTTGATACGTCTCCAACGTATCTATAATTTTTGATTGCTCCATGCTATATTATCTACCGTTTTGCACATTATTGGGCTTTATTATCTACTTTTATATTATTTTTGGGACTAACCTATTAACCGGAGGCCCAGCCCAGAATTGCTGTTCTTTGTGCCTATTTTAGGGTTTCGAAGAAAAGGAATATCAAACGGAGTCCAAACAGAGTGAAACCTTCGGGAGCGTGATTTTCTCAACGAACAAGACCCAGGAGACTTGGACCCTACGTCAAGACACAAAAGAGGAGGCCACAAGGTAGGGGGCGCGCCTACCCCCCCAGGCGCGCCCTCCACCCTCGTGGGCCCCCTGTTGCTCCACCGACGTACTCCTTCCTCCTATATATACCTACGTACCCCCAAACGATCAGATACGGAGCCAAAACCCTAATTCCACCGCCGCAACTCTGTTGGGGAACGTAGTAATTTCAAAAAAATTCCTACGCACACGCAAGATCATGGTGGTGCATAGCAACGAGAGGGGAGAGTGTTGTCTACGTACCCTCGTAGACCGGAAGCGTTAGCACAACGCGGTTGATGTAGTCGTACGTCTTCATGGCCCGACCGATCAAGCACCGAAACTACGGCACCTCCGAGTTCTAGCACACGTTCAGCTCGATGACGATCCCCGGACTTTGATCCAGCAAAGTGTTGGGGAAGAGTTCCGTCAGCACGACGGCGTGGTGACGATCTTGATGTTCTACCGTCGCAGCTCTTCGCCTTAGCACCTCTACAATATTATCTAGGATTATGGTGGAGGGGGGCAACGCACACGGCTAAGAGAACGATCACGAAGATCAACTTGTGTGTTTATGGGGTGCCCCCTGGCCACGTATATAAAGGAGTGGAGGAGGGGAGGGGCTGGCCCTCTCTATGGCGTTCCCTAGGGGAGTCCTACTCCCACCGGGAGTAGGATTCCCCCTTTCCTAGTAGAACTAGGAGCCCTTCTAAGTAGTAGGAGTAGGAGGGAAGGAAAGGGAAGGGAAAAGGAGAAGGAAGGAAGGGGGCGCCCCCTTCCCTAGTCCAATTCGGACCAGACCAAGGGGAGGGGTGCGGCCACCCTTGAGGCCCTTTTCCTTCTTTCGTGTATGGCCCAATAAGGCCAAATACGTATTTGTAGGACCTTGAAGTAAATGTGTCTAGAGGGGGGTGATTAGACACTTAATGCTAAAGTTGCAATTTTTAAGCTTTTTCGGTTTAAGTGGAGTTTAGGTATAATTTCAACATTCACAATACATATCAAGCAAGTATGCAAAGAGTATATATGTAGTGGAAAGTAAAGCATGCAACTTGCAAGAATGTAAAGGGAAGGGTTTGGCGAATTCAAACGCAATCGGAGACACGGATGTTTTTCCCGTGGTTCGGATAGGTGGTGCTATCCTACATCCACGTTGATGGAGACTTCAACCCACGAAGGGTAACGGTTGCGCGAGTCCACGGAGGGCTCCACCCACGAAGGGTCCATGAAGAAGCAACCTTGTCTATCCCACCATGGCCATCGCCCACGAAGGACTTGCCTCACTAGCGGTAGATCTTCACGAAGTAGGCGATCTCCTTGCCCTTACAAACTCCTTGGTTCAACTCCACAATCTTGTCGGAGGCTCCCAAGTAACACCTAGCCAATCTAGGAGACACCACTCTCCAAGAAGTAACAAATGGTGTGTTGATGATGAACTCCTTGCTCTTGTGCTTCAAATGATAGTCTCCCCAACACTCAACTCTCTCTCATAGGATTTGGATCTAGTGGAAAGAAGATTTGAGTGGAAAGCAGCTTGGGAAGGCTAGAGATCAAGATTCATATGGTAGGAATGGAATATCTTGGCCTCAACACATGAGTAGGTAGTTCTCTCTCAGAAATAGGATACTGGAAGTGTAGGCTTAGTCTGATGGCTCTCTCACCGAATGAAGAGGAGGTGGAGGGGTATATATAGCCTCCACACAAAATCCAACCGTTACACATAGTTTTCCAATCTCGGTGGGACCGAATCAACAAACTCGGTCGGACCGAAAAGGTAAACCTAGTGACCGTTAGAGATTTCGGTGGGACCGACTGAATCAACTCGGTGGGACCGATGTGCTAGGGTTAGGGTAAATCCAAAACTCGGTTTGACCGATTACTCAAACTCGGTGGGACCGATTTGGGTAATAAGCGAAACAGAGAGTTGGCCAAGCAAACTTGGTGGGACCGATTGCATATCTTGGCGGGACCGAGAATAATGCTATAGGTAACAGAGAGTTTGCAAGCCCATCTCGGTGAGACCGAGATCCCATCGGTGAGATCGAACTGATTAGGGTTTCTGGTAGTGGCTATGACAAGTGAAACTCGGTGGCGCCGGATAGGAATAATCGGTAGGTCCGAGTTTGGCTTTGGGTTTAGGTCATATGTGGAAATTGGAAAGTAGCTGAGGATTTTGGAGCATATCATTAAGCACATGAAGCAAGAGGTTCATTAAGCAACACCTCATCCCTCCTTGATAGTATTGGCTTTTACTATGGACTCAATGTGATCTTGGATCACTAAAATGTAAAATGAAGAGTCTTGAGCTTCAAGCTTTAGCCAATCCTTTGTCCTTAGCATCTTGGGAAACTTCCCACAACCTTTAGTCCATGCCACTCCATTGTTGAACTTATCTGAAACATACTAGATGAAAACGTTAGTCCAACAAGAGATATGTTGTCATCAATTATCAAAACCACCTAGGGAGCACTTGTGCTTTCAATCTCCCCCTTTTTGGTAATTGATGGCAACATACATCAAAGCTTTAGATAAAGATATAAAGAACAGCAAGTAAAGCTTTGGACGGACATGTAACAAACATAGGCTCCCCCACAAGTATGCAATCATATGAGTATAAAATATAGCAGCAAGTGAGAGCATAATTATGATAGAGTAGGCAATGTGTTACATGTATCTTGGCCAAATGCATCAGAGTAAAAGATTATCAAGGAAAATACCTTCATGCTCATGAGTCCTTCTTGCAAACAGTATGTACATAAGCAAGAACTCCTCATACTCATGATTTTGATGCATACACTTACCTTGTAGTTTTTGAGTTGGCTTAGGATAGAATGAACCTGCACAAACAAAGTTAGATAACACAGGTACATCCACTGGCCAGGGCAAACAAAAGAAACCACAAGAGTACCAAGACTGGGATGACATGTAGAGAGTAAGTACTAGGTACTACATTGAATTCAACATGTCCCCAAGAATAAAGATATGCAATGAATTTGACTGATTTCTTTCCCGTAGGTGTCTTGCTCCCCCTGAATCTTACATGGGATATTGGGAGAAGATAGGGAACAGAAGATCAGAGCTGACAGATACATATGAACATGTCTTTCCCCCTAAAAAGACATGTGACATCTCTCCTCTTGAACATCAAGCATCTGGGATCCTTGAGTATTTTCTCTCCCCCTGGAAGTCTCTTTCTCCCCCTTAATACTTTCTCTCTTGTGTGTTTGGTCCTTGAGACTTTTTCTCTCCCTTGATGTGATCTCTCTCTCCTACAAGCTTTGATGTGATCTCTCTCCCCCTTTGACATCAATTTCCAAGAAGGGCTTTCTGGAATCCGTCATATAGGTTTGGTCCTTGAGACTCAGTACAAAGCAATGGATAAAATTGTGATGCTTGTAGAGGACAAGATTCATTGAGTGGAGCTGGATGAGAAGAAATGTAGAACAAGTGGCAAACTATTTTTCTGATTGCAAAGTCGGTGGCACCGAGTGGCATATTTCGGTGGTACCGAAAAGATTCGGTTGGACCAAAAATTGCAAGTCGGTGAAACCGAGTTTACACAGAGAAAAACACTTGTCACCTCAGCTCACTAGACATGTAGGATCTCACAAGGATTTGCAATGAATTACCTGGAGGATTTGCAAGGAATTAAATGCAGAAAATGCAGAACAAAAACAAAGAGAAAAGAAGAAACGGAAAGATCTAGATGAAGTTTTTTTTTGTTTTTGAAAAAGAGAAAGAAGATAAACATGCATGAGACAAATGCAATAACACAAAGAAGGAACACAAGAGAACTTCATCTAGAGTTGGGCGGTGACATAGTCACCTATGTTAGAGTATATTGACTTAGGAGTCAAGTGAGAACACTTGATCATAGGTCATACTCATTGTTTAAGCTCAAAATGGGTTACCATTTTTCGTTTAAGCATCTTGATGTATTCACATCTTGTTGAGTTGCTTTGACTTCATGTCTTGGAGTAAAGCTTCTCTAAGATGGAATAACATACCTTGGGTGGTGGTGTGATTCTTGCTCATGTAGTTGAACTTGTGTGGGTGCTCAAGGTTGATGTAGCTCATCAAGAGTTGGGAGCACCACTTGGAGTGTGGGTTCACCTACCTACATGGATTAGTTATTGCAAGGAAAAGCACTTGTGTATCCAAAAATGACATTCATGAAGCTCAACATAGAATTTGTCAAAGGATATGTTTGAATGATTTTGTGCGTCCTTGTCTTCAACCACCATCGTGTAGAGACTTGGTGATGTAGAGATTGCTCAAGATGTGAGTGAGTCGCAATCTCATGGAATTAGATTCAACCAAGCACCTACGTGGGTTAGACAATCATGCAAGGTACAAATATATCCAAGACATAAGATAGTCATCATAAGAGATATATCATGGATTAGTCATAAGCTCATGTCTTGCATGTATCCAATGGAGTTCCTACTCCAAGTTCAAAGCATCAATGATGTTCAATTCTCCTCTCAACCTGCAAAACACTTTCTCATCAAGTGGTTTAGTGAATATATCTGCTAATTGCTTATCGGTGCGAACATGCTTAAGATTAATGTCACCCTTAGCAACATGATCTCGAATGAAATGATGACGAACTTCAATGTGCTTAGTTCGAGAATGTTGTACAGGATTATGACCAATTTTAATAGCACTTTCATTGTCACAAAGCAATGGAACATGTTTCACATAGATCCCATAATCTTTGAGAGTTTGGGTCATCCAAAGTAATTGAGCACAACATGAACCAGCGGCAATGTATTCCGCTTCGGCGGTGGATAAGGATACGGAGTTTTATTTCTTGGAAGATCAAGACACAAGAGATCTACCAAGAAATTGACAAGTACCCGAAGTTGACCTTCTATCAACCTTGTCTCCGGCATAATCCGAGTCGGAATAGCCAACAAGATCAAAAGAAGACCTCTTAGGATACCAAATGCCAAAATTTGGTGTATGAATTAAGTATCTAACTATCCTTTTCACGGCCTTAAGATGACATTCTTTAGGAGCAGCTTGATATCGTGCACACATGCACACACTTAGCATAATATCGGGACGTGAAGCACATAGGTATAATAATGAACCGATCATAGAGCGATAAACCTTTTGATCAACCGGTTCACCATCTTTGGTCAAATCATTATGTCCACTAGTAGGCATGGGTGTAGACATACCTTTGCATTCTTGCATATTGAACTTCTTGAATAAGTCCTTGGTGTACTTCGTTTGAGAGACAAATGTACCTTCCTTAGTTTGCTTGATTTGCAAACCGAGAAAGAATTTGAGTTCACTCATCATAGACATCTCAAACTTCTCTGACATTAGCTTTCCAAACTTTTCACTAAAGAGAGGGTTAGTTGAACCAAATATGATATCATCAACATAAATTTGGCATACAAATAGTTCTCCATTAACCCTTTTAGTAAAAAGAGTAGAATCAATTTTACCAATTTCAAAACCACTTGCAATAAGGAACTTAGTCAAGCATTTATACCATGCTCTAGGAGCTTGTTTAAGACCGTAAAGAGCTTTGTGAAGTTTGTAAACATGATTAGGTTTCTTAGGATTGACAAAGCCGGGAGGTTGTTTGACATAAACTTCCTCCTCTATTTCACCATTTAGAAAAGCACTTTTAATGTCCATTTGGTACAAGGTGATGTTATGGTGATTAGCATAGGCAAGTAAGATGCGAATGGACTCAAGTCTAGCAACGGGAGCATATGTCTCACCATAGTCCATACCTTCAACTTGTGTGTACCCTTGGGCGACGAGACGTGCTTTGTTGCGAACCACTTGTCCATCTTCATCTTGCTTGTTGCGAAACACCCATTTGGTACCAATGATGTTGTGGTTGTCGTCAGGCTTCTAAACCAATGTCCAAACTTGGTTTCTCTCAAAGTTGTGTAGCTCTTCATGCATGGCGTTTATCCAATCCGGATCTTCCAATGCTTCTTCAACCTTCATAGGTTCAATGCTAGAGATGAATGAATAGTTTTCACAAAAGTTAGCTAAACGAGTTTTTGAGCGAGTGATTCTCCCGGTTTGTATGTCATTGAAGATTTGCTCGACGGCATGATGTTTGGCAATTCTTGCTCGAACTCGTGAGAGCTTTTGCTTGGGTCTTCATTGACCATTTTCTTCATCTTGTTCTTCTTCTTGGCCTTCCTCATTGTTGACGTTGTCATTGTCTTATCGTGGTGGAGAAAGAGGTTGTTGATGTTCGTCTTGATGCATTTCCTTGTCTTCTTCATCTTGGTGTGTCCCACTTGTGGATGCTTCCGTATCAATTCTTGGTTCACCTTGTTGTGAAGTAGAAGCCTCCACTTGGACGGATGAAGTACTCTCCTTCACCTCCGTTGGACGAACTTTGCCTATGGACAAGTCTTGGATTGCTTCTGAAGGGTCTTTGTCTCCTACATCAATTGGCAATTGCTCTACTTGCGAGCCATTAGATTCATCAAACTTCACATCTACCGTCTCTTCAACCTTTTGGGTGAAATTGTTGTAGACACGGTAAGTGTGAGAGTTTGAGCCATAACCAAGTAGAAAACCTTCATGAGATTTTGGAGCAAACTTTGAACGACGATGCTTATCAAGAATGTAGCACTTTGAGCCGAATACTCGAAAGTATCCAACTTGGGGTTTGTTACCGGTGAGGAGCTCGTATGCCGTCTTGCCGAGTAGCTTGGGAAGATACAAGCGATTTGTTGTGTGACAAGCTGTCTCAACCGCTTCTGCCCAAAAGTGCTTCGGCATCTTGTATTCATCAAGCATTGTTCTTGCCATTTCGGTGAGCGTCCGGTTCTTCCTCTCAACAACTCCATTTTGTTGAGGTGTGTACGTAGCAGAGAACTCGTGTGAAATCCCTTCTTCGTCAAGAAAGGTGTCCACATTTGCATTCTTGAACTCCGTTCCGTTGTCACTCCGAACCTTCTTGATCTTCACGTCAAACTGATTTGGGCCTTCCTAGCGAAGTTTTTGAAGATCTTCTGGACCTGCGACTTGTCATTAAGAAAGAACACCCACGTAAATCTTGAAAAATCATCAACTATAACTAGACCAAAAGAATTTCCACTGAGACTCTTGTAGGCGTTGGGACCAAAGAGATCCATATGAAGTAGCTCAAGTGGCCTCCTTGTAGTCATGATGTTCTTCACGGGATGCCTTCCTCCAACCTGTTTACCTGCTTGACAAGCACTGCAAAGTCTATCCTTATCAAATATGACATCGTTAACTCCAAGGATATGATTTCCTTTAATAATCTTGTCAAGGTTTCTCATGCCAACGTGACCTAGTCGTGTGTGCCACAACCAACCTTTTGAGGATTTAGCAATAAAGCAAGTTTTAGGTTGTGCCTTTTTAGAGAAATCAACAATGTAAAGATCACCTCTACGCATACCGGTAAAGACCATTTTATGATTGTCTCGACGAAACACTTGGCAATCTACCTCAGTAAATAGGACATTCAAACCGAAATCAGCTAGTCTAGATACTGAAAGTAAGTTGTAGCCGAGAGATTCAACGAGCATGACATTTTGAATGGAGCTATCATGTGAGATGGCCACCTTACCAAGGCCAACCACTTTACCCTTTGAATTATCACCAAAGGTGACGTATTTTCGAGGGCCGTTATTTTCAGCAAGCTCACGGAACATCTCTTCATCTCCGGTCATATGATCAGTACATCCACTATCAAGAACCCATTCCTTTCCTCCTGATTCATATCCCCGAAGATTTGCCATAAGACCAAAGTGTCTCATTGCATCATCAAGATTGAAGTCACTATCATCATCATCATCATCATCATAGTATCCATGTTCACCATGAACTTGTGACTCATCATTTCCTAGAGAGGGTAATTCATTAGATAAATGATCATCAAAGTGGTCGCTTTTATGAGTTCTTATAGCTTCGAATATAATATCACTAATGATTCCAACATCTCCTTTAGCTCGCTTGAGATTGGCAAGCTCAAATAGACAATCACCAAAACTAGGATCACTAGAGTTCATCTTACTCAAGGCAATAGATTTATGGAGAATTTCATCTAAATTTTTTAAGGAATGGTCGGGAAATCGTTCCTCAAGGAATTCCCATATAGTATAGGCACAATTAAGAGTAGGCAAACTAGCAATCAAATTTTTGGCCAATCCTCTAGTGATGAGCTCAATAGTTCTAAGATTGCGAATCATGTCAATATCTTCATCTAGGGTAGGATGCAAAGGATCAATGTGAGGTGCACAAGGGCTAGCAATATACTTGTTCAAATGATATTGGTTGAAGATTACAAGCATCTCATTTTTCCACTCATGAAAATATTCTCCATCAAGAATAGGCACTCTATGTCTAAGACTCCCGAAAGTAGACACATCCATCTTCCTCCAATGGTGATTAAACCAAGGCAATGGAGACCAAAGCTCTGATACCACTTGTAGGACCTTGAAGTAAATGTGTCTAGAGGGGGGTGATTAGACACTTAATGCTAAAGTTGCAATTTTTAAGCTTTTTCGCTTTAAGTGGAGTTTAGGTATAATTTCAACATTCACAATACATATCAAGCAAGTATGCAAAGAGTATATATGCAGTGGAAAGTAAAGCATGCAACTTGCAAGAATGTAAAGGGAAGGGTTTGGAGAATTCAAACGCAATCGGAGACACGGATGTTTTTCCCGTGGTTCGAATAGGTGGTGCTATCCTACATCCACGTTGATGGAGACTTCAACCCACGAAGGGTAACGCTTGCGCGAGTCCACGGAGGGCTCCACCCATGAAGGGTCCACGAAGAAGCAACCTTGTCTATCCCACCATGGCCATCGCCCATGAAGGACTTGCTTCACTAGCGGTAGATCTTCACGAAGTAGGCGATCTCCTTGCCCTTACAAACTCCTTGGTTCAACTCCACAATCTTGTCGGAGGCTCCCAAGTAACACCTAGCAAACCTAGGAGACACCACTCTCCAAGAAGTAACAAATGGTGTGTTGATGATGAATTCCTTGCTCTTGTGCTTCAAATGATAGTCTTCCCAACACTCAACTCTCTCTCATAGGATTTGGATCTAGTGGAAAGAAGATTTGAGTGGAAAGCAGCTTGGGAAGGCTAGAGATCAAGATTCATATGGTAGGAATGGAATATCTTGGCCTCAACACATGAGTAGGTAGTTCTCTCTCAGAAATAGGATACTGGAAGTGTAGGCTTAGTTTGATGGCTCTCTCACCGAATGAAGAGGAGGTGGAGGGGTATATATAGCCTCCACACAAAATCCAACCGTTACACACAGTTTTCCAATCTCGGTGGGACCGAATCAACAAACTCGGTCGGACCGAAAAGGTAAACCTAGTGACCGTTAGAGATTTCTGTGGGACCGACTGAATCAACTCGGTGGGACCTATGTGCTAGGGTTAGGGTAAATCCAAAACTCGGTTTGACCGATTACTCAAACTCGGTGGGACCGATTTGGGTAATAAGCGAAACAGAGAGTTGGCCAAGCAAACTCGGTGGTACCGATTGCATATCTCGGTGGGACCGAGAATAATGCAATAGGTAACAGAGAGTTTGCAAGCCCATCTCGGTGAGACCGAGATCCCATCAGTGAGACCGAACTGATTAGGGTTTCTGGGAGTGGCTATGACAAGTGAAACTCGGTGGGGCCGGATAGGAATAATCGGTAGGTACGAGTTTGGCTTTGGGTTTAGGTCATATGTGGAAGTGGGAAAGTAGCTTTGGATTTTGGAGCATATCATTAAGCACATGAAGCAAGAGGTTCATTAAGCAACACCTCATCCCTCCTTGATAGTATTGGCTTTTCCTATGGACTCAATGTGATCTTGGATCACTAAAATGTAAAATAAAGAGTCTTGAGCTTCAAGCTTTAGCCAATCCTTTGTCCTTAGCATCTTGGGAAACTTCCCACAACCTTTAGTCCATGCCACTCCATTGTTGAACTTATCTGAAACATACTAGATGAAAACGTTAGTCCAACAAGAGATATGTTGTCATCAATTATCAAAACCACCTAGGGAGCACTTGTGCTTTTAGTATTCCCGTAACTCTCCGGTACTCCGAAAAATACCCGAATCACTCGGAACCTTTCCGATGTCCGAATATAGTCATCCAATATATCGATCTTTACATCTCGACCATTTCGAGACTCCTCGTCATGTCCCCGATCTCATCCGGGACTCCAAACTCCTTCGGTACATCAAAACTCATAAACTCATAATATAACTGTCATCGAAACATTAAGCGTGCGGACCCTACGGGTTTGAGAACAATGTAGACATGACCGAGACACGTCTCCGGTCAATAACCAATAGCGGAACCTGGATGCTCATATTGGCTCCCACATATTTTACGAAGATCTTTATCGGTCAAACCGCATAACAACATACGTTGTTCCCTTTGTCATCGGTATGTTACTTGCCCGAGATTCGATCGTCGGTATCTCAATACCTAGTTCAATCTCGTTACCGGCAAGTCTCTTTACTCATTTCGTAATACATCATCTCGCAACTAACTCATTAGTTGCAATGCTTGCAAGGCTTTAAGTGATGTGCATTACCGAGAGGGCCCAGAGATACCTCTCCAACATTGGAGTGACAAATCCTAATCTTGAAATACGCCAACCCAACAAGTACCTTTGGAGACACCTGTATAGCACCTTTATAATCACCCAGTTACGTTGTGACGTTTGGTAGCACACAAAGTGTTCCTCCGGTAAACGGGAGTTGCATAATCTCATAGTCATAGGAACATGTATATTCATGAAGAAAGCAATAGCAACAAACTAAACGATCAAGTGTTATGCTAACGGAATGGGTCAAGTCAATCACATCATTCTCCTAATGATGTGATCCCGTTAATCAAATGATAACTCATGTCTATGGTTAGGAAACATAACCATCTTTGATCAATGAGCTAGTCAAGTAGAGGCATACTAGTGACACTCTGTTTGTCTATGTATTCACACATGTATTATGTTTCCGGTTAATACAATTATAGCATGAATAATAAACATTTATCATGATATAAGGAAATAAATAATAACTTTATTATTGCCTCTAGGGCATATTTCCTTCAGTCTCCCACTTGCACTAGAGTCAATAATCTAGTTCACATCGCCATGTGATTTAATACCAATAGTTCACATCACCATGTGATTAACACCCATAGTTCACATCGACATGTGACCAACACCCAAAGGGTTTACTAGAGTCAATAATCTAGTTCACATCGCTATGTGATTAACACCCAAAAGGTACTAAGGTGTGATCATGTTTTGCTTGTGAGAGAAGTTTAGTTAACGGGTCTGCCATATTCAGATCCGTAAGTATTTTGCAAATTTCTATGTCAACAATGCTCTGCACGGAGCTACTCTAGCTAATTGCTCCCACTTTCAATATGTATCCAGATTGAGATTTAGAATCATCTGGATCAGTGTCAAAATTTGCATCGACGTAACCCTTTACGATGAACCTTTTTGTCACCTCCATAATCGAGAAACATATCCTTATTCCACTAAGGATAATTTTGACCGCTGTCCAGTGATCTACTCCTAGATCACTATTGTACTCCCTTTCCAAAAACAGTGTAGGGTATACAATAGATCTGGTACACAGCATGGCATATTTTATAGAACTTATGGCCAAGGCATAGGGAATGAGTTTCATTCTCTTTCTATCTTCTGCCGTGGTCGGGCTTTGAGTCTTACTCAGTTTAACACCTTGTAACACATGCAATAACTCTTTCTTTGACTGTTCCATTTTGAACTACTTCAAAATCTTGTCAAGGTATGTACTCATTGAAAAACGTATCAAGCGTCTTGATCTATCTCTATAGATCTTGATGCTCAATATGTAAGCAGCTTCACCGAGGTCTTTATTTGAAAAACTCCTTTCAAATACTCATTTATGCTTTGCAGAATAATTCTACATTATCTCCGATCAACAATATGTCATTCACATATACTTACCAGAAATGATGTAGTGCTCCCACTCACTTTCTTGTAAATACAGGTTTCACCGCAAGTCTGTATAAAACTATATGCTTTGATTAACTTATCAAAGCGTATATTCCAACTCCGAGATGCTTGCACCAGTCCATAGATGGATCGCTGGAGCTTGCATATTTTGTTAGCACCTTTAGGATTGACAAAACCTTCTGGTTGCATCATATACAACTCTTCCTTAAATAATCCATTAAGGAATGCAGTTTTGTTTATCCATTTGCCAGATTTCATAAAATGTGGCAATTGCTAACATGATTCGGACAGACTTAAGCATAGATACGAGTGAGAAACTTTCATCGTAGTCAACACCTTGAACTTGTCGAAAACCTTTTGCGACAATTCTAGCTTTGTAGATAGTAACACTACTATCAACGTCCGTCTTCCTCTTGAAGATCCATTTAATCTCAATGGCTCACCGATCTTTGGGCAAGTCAATCAAAGTCCATACTTTGTTCTCATACATGGATCTCATCTTAGATTTCACGGCCTGAAGCCGTTTCGCGGAATCTGGGCTCATCATCGCTTCCTCATAGTTCGTAGGCTCGTCATGGTCAAGTAACATGACCTCGAGAACAGGATTACCGTACCATTCTGGTGCGGATCTCACTCTGGTTTACCTACGAGGTTTGGTAGTAACTTGATCTGAAGTTACATGATCATCATCATTAGCTTCCTCACTAATTGGTGTAGTAGTCACAGGAACAAATTTCTGTGATGAACTACTTTCCAATAAGGGAGCAGGTATAGTTACCTCATCAAGTTCTACTTTCCTCCCACTCACTTCTTTCGAGAGAAACTCCTTCTCTAGAAAGGATCCATTCTCAGCAACGAATATCTTGCCTTCGGATCTGTGATACAAGGTGTACCCAACATTTTCTTTTGGGTATCCTATGAAGACGCACTTCTCCGATTTGGGTTTGATCTTATCAGGTTGAAACCTTTTCACATAAGCATTGCAACCTCAAACTTTAAGAAACGATAGCTTAGGTTTCTTGCCAAACCATAGTTCATACTGTGTCGTCTCAACAGATTTAGATGGTGCCCTATTTAACGTGAATGCAGCTGTCTCTAATGCATAACCCCAAAACTATAGTGGTAGATCGGTAAGAGACATCATAGATCGTACCATATCTAATAAAGTACGGTTATGACGTTCGGACACACTATTACACTGTGGTGTTCCAGGTGGTGTGAGTAGTGAAACTATTTCACATTGTTTTTAACTGAAGGCCAAACTCGTAACTCAAATATTTTACTTATGCGATCATATCGTAGAAACTTTTATTTTTGTTACGATGATTCTCCACTGTACTCTGAAATTCTTTGAACTTTTCAAATGTTTCAGACTTGTGTTTCATCAAGTAGATATACTCATATCTGCTCAAATCATCTGTGAAGATTAGAAAATAATGATACCTGCCGCGAGCCTCAATATTCATCGGACCACATACATCAGTATGTATGATTTCCAACAAATCTGTTGCTCGCTCCATTGTTCCGGAGAACGGAGTCTTAGTCATCTTGCCCATGAGGCATGGTTCGCAAGCATCAACTGATTCATAATCAAGTGATTCCAAAAGCCCGTCAGCATGGAGTTTCTTCATGCGCTTTACACCAATATGACCTAAACGGCAGTGCCACAAGTAAGTTGCACTATCATTATTAACTTTGCATCTTTTGGTTTCAATATTATGAATATGTGTATCACTACGATCGAGATCCAACGAACCATTTTCATTGGGTGTGTAACCATATAAGGTTTTATTCATGTAAACAGAACAACAATTTATTCTCTTACTTAAATGAATAACCGTATTGCAATAAACATGATTAAATCATATTCATGCTCAACGCAAACACCAAATAACACTTATTTAGGTTCAACACTAATTCCAAAAGTATAGGGAGTGTGCGATGATGATCATATCAATCTTGGAACCACTTCCAACACACATCGTCACTTCACCCTTAACTAGTCTATGTTCATTCTGCAACTCCCGTTTCGAGTTACTACTCTTAGCAACTGAACCAGTATCAAATACCGAGGGGTTGCTACGAACACTAGTAAAATACACATCAATAATCTGTATATCAAATATACCTTTGTTCACTTTGCCATCCTTCTTATCCGCCAAATACTTGGGGCAGTTCCGCTTCCAGTGACCACTCCCTTTGCAGTAGAAGCACTTAGTCTTAGGCTCAGGACCAGACTTGGGCTTCTTCACTTGAGCAGCAACTTGCTTGCCATTCTTCTTGAAGTTCCCCTTCTTCCCTTTGCCCTTTTCTTGAAACTAGTGGTCTTGTCTACCATCAACACTTGGTATTTTTCTTGATTTCTAGCGTCGTCGATTTCAGCATTACGAGGAGCTTGGAGATCGTTTCCGTTTATCCCTTGCATATCATAGTTCATCACGAAGTTCTACTAACTTGGTGATGGTGACTAGAGAATTCTGTCAATCACTATTTTATCTGGAAGATTAACTCCCACTTGATTCAAGCGATTGTATTACCTAGACAATCTGAGCACATGCTCACTGCTTGAGCTATTCTCCTCCATCTTTTAGCTATAGAACTTGTTGGAGACTTCATATCTCTCAACTCGGGTATTTGTTTGAAATATTAATTTCAACTCCTGGAACATCTCATATGGTCCATGACGTTCAAAACGTCTTTGAAGTCCCGATTCTAAGCCGTTTAAGCATGGTGCACTAAACTATCAAGTAGTCATCATATTGAGCTAGCCAAATGTTCATAACATCTGCATCTGCTCCTGCAATAGGTTTGTCACCTAGGGGTGCATCAAAGACATAATTTTTCTGTGCAGGAATGAGGATAAACCTCAGATCACGGATCCAATCCGCATCATTGCTACTAACATCTTTCAACTTAGTTTTCTCTAGGAACATATCAAAAATAAAACAGGGGAGCTAAACGCGAGCTATTGATCAACAACATAGATATGCTAACACTACCAGGACTAAGTTCATGATAAATTAAAGTTCAATTAATCATATTACTTAAGAACTCCCACTTAGATAGACATCCCTCTAATCCTCTAAGTGATCACGTGATCCAAATCAACTAAACCATGTCCGATCATCACGTGAGATGGACTAGTTTCAATGGTGAACATCACTATGTTGATCATATCTACTATATGATTCACGCTCGACCTTTCGTTCTCCGTGTTTTGAGGCCATATCTGTTATATGCTAGGCTCATCAAGTTTAACCTGAGTATTCCGTGTGTGCAACTGTTTTGCACCCGTTGTATTTGAACGTAGAGCCTATCACACCTGATCATCACGTGGTGTCTCAGCACGAAGAACTTTCGCAACGGTGCATACTCAGGGAGAACACTGGTACCTTGATAATTAGTGAGAGATCATCTTATAAAGCTACCGCCGAACTAAGCAAAATAATATGTATAAAAGATAAACATCACATGCAACCAAAATATGTGACATGATATGGTCATCATCATCTTGTGCCTTTGATCTCCATCTCCAAAGTATCGTCATGATTTCCATCATCACCGACATGACACCATGATGTCCATCATCTTGATCTATATCAATGTGTTGTCACATGGTCGTCTTGCCAACTACTGCTTATGCAACTATTGCTATCGCATAGCGATAAAGTAAAGCAATTATTTGGCGCTTGCAGCTTATGCAATAAAGAGACAACCATAAGGCTTCTGCCAGTTGCCGATAACTTCAACAAAACATGATCATCTTATACAACAACTTATATCTCATCATGTCTTGACCATATCACATCACAACATGCCCTGCAAAAACAAGTTAGACGTCCTCTACTTTGTTGTTGCAAGTTTTACGTGGCTGCTACGGGCTTAGCAAGAACCGTTCTTACCTACGAATCAAAACCACAACGATAGTTTGTCAAGTTGGTGCTGTTTTAACCTTCGCAAGGACCGGGCGTAGCCACACTTGGTTCAACTAAAGTTGGAGAAACTGACACCCGCCAGCCACCTGTGTGCAAAGCACGTCGGTAGAACCAGTCTCGCGTAAGCATACGCGTAATGTCGGTCTGGGCCGCTTCATCCAACAATACCGCCGAACCAAAGTGTGACATGCTGGTAAGCAGTATGACTTATATCGCCCACAACTCACTTGTGTTCTACTCGTGCATATAAAATCAACGCATAAAACCTAGGCTCGGATGCCACTGTTGGGGAACGTAGTAATTTCAAAAAATTTCCTATGCACATGCAAGATCATGGTGATGCATAGCAACGAGAGGGGAGAGTGTTGCCTACGTACCCTCGTAGACCGGAAGCGGAAGCGTTAGCACAACGCGGTTGATGTGTAGTCATACGTCTTCACGGCCCGACCGATCAAGCACCGAAACTACGGCACCTCCGAGTTCTAGCATACGTTCAGCTCGATGACGATCCCCGAACTCCGATCCAGCAAAGTGTCAGGGAAAAGTTCTGTCAGCATGACGGCGTGGTGACGATCTTGATGTTCTACCGTCGCAGGGCTTCGTCTAAGCACCGCTACAATATTATCGAGGTTTATGGTGGAGGGGGGCACCGCACACGGCTAAGAGAACGATCACGAAGATCAACTTGTGTGTCTATGGGGTGCCCCCTGGCCACGTATATAAAGGAGTGGAGGAGGGGAGGGGCCGGCCCTCTCTATGGCGTGCCCTAGGGGAGTCCTACTCCCACCAGGAGTAGGATTCCCCCTTTCCTAGTAGAACTAGGAGCCCTTCTAAGTAGTAGGAGTAGGAGGGAAGGAAAGGGAAGGGAAAAGGAGAAGGAAGGAAGGGCGCCCCCCTTCCCTAGTCCAATTTGGACCAGACCAAGGGGAGGGGTGCGGCCACCCTTGAGGCCCTTTTCCTTCTTTTCTGTATGGCCCAATAAGGCCAAATACATATTCCCGTAACTCTCCGGTACTCCGAAAAATACCCGAATCACTCGGAACCTTTCCGATGTCCGAATATAGTCATCCAATATATCGATCTTTACGTCTCGACCATTTTGAGACTCCTCGTCATGTCTCCGATCTCATCCGGGACTAAAAACTCCTTCGGTACATTAAAACTCATAAACTCATAATATAACTATCATCGAAACCTTAAGCGTGCGGGCCCTACGGGTTCGAGAACAATGTAGACATGACCGAGACATGTCTCCGGTCAATAGCCAATAGCGGAACCTGGATGCTCATATTGGCTCCCACATATTCTACGAAGATCTTTATCGGTCAAACCGCATAACAACATACGTTGTTCCCTTTGTCATCGGTATGTTACTTGCCCGAGATTCGGTCGTCGGTATCTCAATACCTAGTTCAATCTCGTTACCGGAAAGTCTCTTTACTCGTTTCATAATACATCATCTTGCAACTAACTCATTAGTTGCAATGCTTGCAAGGCTTTAAGTGATGTGCATTACCAAGAGGGCCCAGAGATACCTCTCCGACAATCGGAGTGACAAATCCTAATCTCGAAATACGCCAACCCAACAAGTACCTTTGGAGACACCTGTAGAGCACCTTTATAATCACCCGGTTACATTGTGATGTTTGGTAGCACACAAAGTGTTCCTCCGATAAACGGGAGTTGCATAATCTCATAGTCATAGGAACATGTATAAGTCATGAAGAAAGCTATAGCAACAAACTAAACGATCAAGTGCTATGCTAATGGAATGGGTCAAGTCAATCACATCATTCTCCTAATGATGTTATCCCGTTAATCAAATGACAACTCATGTCTATGGTTAGGAAACATAACCATCTTTGATCAATGAGCTAGTCAAGTAGAGGCATACTAGTGACACTCTGTTTGTCTATGTATTCACACATGTATTATGTTTCCGGTTAATACAATTATAGCATGAATAATAAACATTTATCATGATATAAGGAAATAAATAATAACTTTATTATTGCCTCTAGGGCATATTTCCTTCAGGGGCCTGTTCCGGAGCTCCGCCGGAGGGGGCATCGATCACAGAGGGCTTCTACATCAACACCATAGCCCCTCCGATGAAGTGTGAGTAGTTCACCTCAGACCTACGGGTCCATAGTTAGTAGCTAGATGGCTTCTTCTCTCTTTTTGGATCTCAATACAATGTTCTCCCCCTCTCTTGTGGAGAACTATTCGATGTAATCTTCTTTTTGCGGTGTGTTTGTTGAGACCGATGAATTGTGGGTTTATGATCAAGTGTATCTATGAACAATATTTGAATCTTATCTGAATTCTTTTATGTATGATTGGTTATCTTTGCAAGTCTCTTCGAATTATCAGTTTGGTTTGGCCTACTAGATTGATCTTTCTTGCAATGGGAGAAGTGCTTAGCTTTGGGTTCAATCTTGCGGTGTCCTTTCCCAGTGACAGTAGGGGCAGCAAGGCACGTATTGCATTGTTGCCATCAAGGATAACAAGATGGGGTTTTCATCATATTGCATGAGTTTATCCCTCTACATCATGTCATCTTGCTTAAGGCGTTACTCTGTTTTCATTAACTTAATACTCTAGATGCATGCTGGATAGCGGTTGATGAGTGGAGTAATAGTAGTAGATGCAGGCAGGAGTCGGTCTACTTGTCTCGGACGTGATGCCTATATACATGATCATACCTAGATATTCTCATAACTATGCTCAATTCTGTCAATTGCTCAACAGTAATTTGTTAACCCACCATAGAATACTTATGCTCTCGAGAGAAGCCACTAGTGAAACCTATGGCCCCCGGGTCTATCTTCATCATATTAATCTCCTACTACTTAGTTATTTCCTTTGCTTTTATTTTACTTTGCATCTTTATCACAAAAATACCCAAAATATTACCGCGTTGGTGGCCGTGTAGGGATTGACAACCCCTTATCGTGTTGGTTGTGAGGATTTATTTGTTTTGTGCAGGTGCGAGGGACTCGCGCGTAGCCTCCTACTAGATTGATACCTTGGTTCTCAAAACTCGAGGGAAATACTTACGCTACTTTGCTGCATCATCCCTTCCTCTTCGGGGAAAACCAACGCAGTGCTTGAGAGGCAGCACTCACCTCCTTCTCCACCCCCTGGATGGACTGGTTAGATCTTCAACACCCAAATGCTCTAGTTTCACCCCCATCCCAAACCTCCTTTCTCTGTCATACCATAGCACAGCAAATACCAACCCTCCAGTCCATCACCTTCGTCCTAACAAACAGTGGGACGCACACCTACTTCTGGTACGATACTTGGCTCACTCCAACACCTCTAGCCCACACTTATCCTAACCTATTTTCACACTCCACTTTACCGCTGGTTAAGGTGGCTAATGTGCTACGTTACGGTCTGGAAGCTAACCTCCGTAACCGTCTCTCCCTTCTAGCAGAGCAAGGGTTTGTTGTGTTGTTGGCTATTTTGCAGGATTTTGTCCCGTCGGCTGCAGAAGACCAAAGGTTCCTAATTCGGGGTCTTGCCTTCTCCACCAAGCAAGCGTACGACACTCTCATGACACGCCCGGACTGTGATCCTCTCACTCCCATCATTTGGCGATCCAAAGTTCCACGCAAGATAAAAATCTTCTCATGGCTCCTCTTCAAGGATCGGCTAAACACCCGAGCCAATCTTGCGCACAAGAACATCATACCCATGGACGTTTGCCCTCGCTGCCTATGCTACCAGAGGACTCCATGCACCTCTTCCTCGCCTGCCCCGTTGCCAAACGTGTCTGGCAATGACTAGGCATCCTACCTCAAGTGGAGGGCATCATCGACCTTTGGGACGCGCCGATTCCTCACCATCTGCCACACAAGGCCTGGCCTTTTATCCTCATGTCTCTACTCTGGAAGATATGGGTTGCGAGAAATGATATGCTGTTTAGGAACATTGATCAACATTCTGTAATAACCCTCAGAGCCCTCATATCTGACCTAGACCTTTGGTCACATCATCTCATGGATACATGTGACAAGGAGGACGTCTCCTTGTGGCGTTCCTACCTCTCTGCATGCTGCGTCGTGCCCTTGTAACTCTGTACTTGCTGCTCCGGCAGTTTTTTAGGCAATATATTCAGGTGGGGAGCTCCCCCCGGTGATTCTAAAAAAACAAAGCCCGAGATTGCGAATTGGGTAATTATACGATTGGACAAAGCTCGGGACATAATACAACTATCAAATAGGGAGAGATGGCTAGAGAAGACGCTTAAGGTGGCCACCTTGGGTCTTGCATGGCTTGAAAGAACTATCGTGAGGCATCACTCTCGGATTAGGTGGCTTCAAGTTGGAGATGCCAACACGAAGCTTTTTCACTTAGTTGCTAATGGAAGAAAAACTAAGAACTTTATCCTAGGGATTAATTACAATGATTTGCTCATCACAGATATGGGATAGGAGGATTTCTACATGAGCTACAAGGATCCACTGGTACTGCCTAGGCCCATGAGCACACTTTTGACCCTGATTTTCTCAAAGTGGCCTCCATCAATCTAGAGGAGCAAGACCTCATTTTCTCTAAAGAGGAGGTGTGGGCGGTCATTAAGGAGACGCCTGGTGAGTGTGCTCCAATGCTTGATAGATTCATTGGTTTGTTCTTCAAGGCTTGGGCAATTATCAAATGTGATGTACTGACAACAATTCCTAAGTTTTTTTACTAATAATGGGAGGGGTTTCGGTAGGCTCAACCAAGCTCCGTGGCATTGCTTTGGTCTCTATGGCATATTCATAACAAGATTATAATTGAGGGTGTTTTCCCCTTGCATCATGTTGATTGCATCTTCAAATGTTCCCTTTTTATGCAGTAATGGAGTCCGTTGGGAGGCGTCAAGATGTTGATATGTTCCAGCTGGCTTTGCAGGAGTTTCGTCATATCAACAGTCTCGCTAGAGCGTCTCAAGTCACTACTTATGGTAGTTTGCATCTTTTGGGTAGTGAGCTTGTGTGCTCGTATTTGGCTTCCGGCCATGTAAGTTGAGCATCATTTTGGTCAGTGAACTTGTGTATGTTTGTGTTCTCTCTGACTCTACCAATGTCGTGGGCTTTATTAATTTAAAGTCTGATGCTTCTGACGTATATATTCTAAAAAGAGGGATCATGTTTACATCTAAAAATTCTGTTTTTATCATTCACCTACTCTAGTATGAGCAGGAATTAAGCTTGGGGGTGCTGACACGTCTGCAACGTATCTATAATTTTTTATTATTTCATGCTATTATATTATCAATCTTATATACTTTATATGCCATTTTATATCATTTTTGGGAACTAACCTATTAACCTAGTGCCTAGTGCCAATTGTTGTTTTCTGCATATTTTTGGTTTTACAGAAAATCCCTACCAAACGGAGTCCAAATGCCGCGAAAGTTTTTGACGATTTTTCTGGACCAGGAGGGACCCTAGAAGCTTCGAGGAAGGACCAGAAGCCAGAAGAGGAGACAGCAAGGCAACATGGTGCCCTAGGGTGGGTAGGTGTGCCCTAATGTCTTGTGGGCCCCTCATTGCCCCTTCTGACCTAATTCCAGCGCTCAATTCTCAAATATTCGAAAACTAACAGAGGAAGGCACAAAACAATTCTGCCGCCGCAAGCCTCTATTCTTTCGGGATCCCATCTGGAGGCCTTTTCTGGTAATTTGCTGGAGAGGGAATCGATCACGGAGGCCTTCTTCATCAACCTTGCTGCCTCCATGATGATGTGTGAGTAGTTCCTAGTAGGACCTAAGGGTCCATAGCAGTAGCTCTCTCTCTCTCTCTCTCTCTCTGATCTTCAATACAATGTTCTCTTCAGAGATCGATTCGACGTAATCTTTTGTGGTGCGTTTGTTGGGATCCGATGAATTGTGGGTTTATGATCAGATTGTTCAGTGAAAATAATCGAGTTATTTTTGAACTTTATTATGTGTGATTGTTATAACTTTGTATTTCTCTCTGATCTATCTGTTTAGTCTGGACAAGTAGATTGATTTATCTTCAGCGGGATAAGTGCTTTGTGGTAGGTTTAATCGTGCGGAGTCCTTGTTGGAAATATGCCCTAGAGGCAATAATAAAATGGTTATTATTATATTTCCTTGTTCATGATAATTGTCTATTGTTCATGCTATAATTGTATTAACCGGAAACCGTAATACATGTGTGAATACATAGACCACAACATGTCCCTAGTAAGCCTCTAGTTGACTAGCTCGTTGATCAATAGATGGTTATGATTTCCCGACCTTGGACATTGGATGTCGTTGATAATGGGATCACATCATTAGGAGAATGATGCGATGGACAAGTCCCAATGCTAAGTGTAGCACAAGATCGTGTAGTTCGTTTGCTAAAGCTTTTCTAATGTCAAGTATCATTTCCATAGACCATGAGATTGTGCAACTCCCGGATACCATAGGAATGCTTTGGGTGTACCAAACATCACAACATAACTGGGTGGCTATGAAGGTGCACTACAGGTATCTCTGAAAGTGTTTGTTGGGTTGGCACGAATCGAGACTGGGATTTGTCACTCCGTATGACGGAGAGGTATCTCTAGGCCCACTCGGTAATGCATCATCATAATGAGCTCAATGTGACTAAGGAGTTGGTCATGGGATCATGCATTACGGAACGAGTAAAGAAACTTGCTAGTAACGAGATTGAACAAGGTATAGGGATATCGATGATCGAATCTCGGGCAAGTATCATACTAGTAGACAAAGGGAATTGTATACGGGATTGATTGAATCCCCGACATCGTGATTCATCCAATAAGATCATCGTGGAACATGTGGGAGCCAACATGGGTATCCAGATCCCGCTGTTGTTTATTGACCGGAGAGATGTGTCGGTCATGTCTACATGCCTCCCGAACCCATAGGGTCTACACACTTAAGGTTCGATGACGCTAGGGTTATAGGGAAAGTATGTACGTGGTTACCGAATGTTGCTCGGAGTCCCGAATGAGATCCCAGATGTCACGAGGAGTTCCGGAATGGTTCGGAGGTAAATAATGATATATAGGAACTGAGGATTTGGACACCGGAAGTGTTCCGGGCATCACCGGTAATGTACCGGGACCACCGGAAGGGTTCCGGGGTCCACCGGGAGGGGCCACCAGCCCCGGAGGCTTGCATGGGCCAAGAGTGGGAAGGGACCAGCCCCCGAGTGGGCTGGTGCGCCTCCCACCAAGGCCCAAGGTGCAGCAAAAGAGGAGAAGGGGAAACCCTAGGCGCAGATGGGCCCAAGGCCCACCCTAGGGCGTGCCCCCCTCTCTTCCCTCTTGGCCGCCCCCTCCATCCCATCTAGGGCTGCCGCCCCCCACCGAGGGTTGGAACCCTAGATGGGGGCGCAACCCCCTCCCCTCCTTCTATATATAGAGGGGGTTTTGGGGCTCCCATACAAGCAAGTATCTCTCTCTCTCTCTCTCTCTCTCTCTCTCTCTCTCGGCACAGCCCTACCTCTCCACCTCCTCGTATTTCGTAGTGCTTGGCAATGCCCTACTGGAGAACCACGCTGCTCCACCACCACCATGCCGCCGTGCTGCTGCTGGAGTTGTCTTCCCCAACCTCTCCCTCCTTGCTGCATCAAGGCGCGGGAGACATCACTGGGCTGCACGTGTGTTGAATGCGGAGGCGCCGTTGTTCGGTGCTTAGATCAGAATCGACCGCGATCTGAATCGCTACATGTACAACTCCACCAACCGCGTTCTTGTAATGCTTCCGCTTAGCGATCTTCAAGGGTATGAAGATGCACTCCCTCTCTCGTTGCTAGTATCTCCTAGATTGATCTTGGTGACACGTAGGAATTTTTTTGAATTATCGCTATGTTCCCCAACAATGGCATAATGAGCTAGGTCTATGCATAGATTATATACACGAGTAGAACACAAAGTAGTTGTGGGCGATGATTTGTTCAATTTGCTTACCGTTACTAGTCTTATCTTGATTTGGCGGCATTGTGGGATGAAGCGGCCCGAATCGACCTTACACGTATGCTTACGTGAGACTGGTTCCATCGACTGACATGCACTTGATGCACAAGGTGGCTAGCGGGTGTCTGTCTCTCCCACTTTAGTCGGATCGGATTCGATGAAAATGGTCCTTATGAAGGGTAAATGGCAATTGGCATATCACCGTTGTGGCTTTTGCGTAGGTAAGAAACGTTCTTGCTAGAAACCCATAGCAGTCACGTAAAACATGGAAACAACAATTAGAGGACGTCTAACTTGTTTTTGCAGGGTATGCTATGTGATGTGATATGGCCAAAAGGATGTGATGAATTATATATATGTGATGTATGAGATTGATCATGTTCTTGTAGTAGGAATCATGACTTGCATGTCGATGAGTATGACAAACGGCACGAGCAATAGGAGTTGTCTTAATTTATTGTATGACCTGCGAGTCAATAAAAACGCCATGTAATTACTTTACCTTGTTGCTAACCATTAGCCATAGTAGTAGAAGTAATAGTTGGCGAGACAACTTCATGAAGACACGATGATGGAGATCATGGTGTCATGCCGGTGACGATGGTGATCATGCCGCACCTCGAAGATGGGGATCAAAAGGCGCAAGATGATATTGGCCATATCATGTCACTTTATGATTTGCATGTGATGTTTGTCATGTTTATATGTTATTTGCTTAGAACGATGGTAGAATAAATAAGATGATCCCTCACTAAAATTTCAAGAGATGTGTTCCCCCTAACTGTGCACCGTTGCGAAGGTTCGTTGTTTCGAAGCACCACGTGATGATCGGGTGTGATAGATTCTAACATTCACATACAACGGGTGTAAGCCAGATTTACACATGCAAAACACTTAGGTTGACTTGACGAGCCTAGCATGTACAGACATGGCCTCGGAACACGAGAGACCGAAAGGTCGAACATGAGTCGTGTAGTAGATGCGATCAACATGGAGATGTTCACCGTTGATGACTAGTCTGTCTCACGTGATGATCGGACATGGCCTACTCGATTCGGATCATGTATCACTTGGATGACTAGAGGGATGTCTACCTGAGTGGGAGTTCATCGAATAATTTGATTAGATGAACTTAATTATCATGAACATAGTCTAAATTGTCTTTGCAAATTATGTTGTGGATTAATAGCTCGCGCTTTAGCTCCTTGTTTTAATATGTTCCTAGAGAAAGACTAAGTTGAAACATATTGTAAGAAATTGTGCGGACTAGGGCCGTAGTCTGAGGATTGTCCTCACTGCTACACAGAAGGTTCTGTCCTTGACGCACCGCTCGGTGTGCCAACCCCTCTGGCGTCATCTGTGGATGTTGTGAACATCTGGCAGAGACGTTATGACGACTACCTGATAGTTTAGTGCACCATGCTTTATGGCTTAGTGAAAGTGCAACTATCCCTGAGTGGTTTTGGTAATTCCTAACAACATATAACTCATTGAGCTAATGCTATTTCAAGATAAATATTTCAGGAAAGCTCAATGATTGGCATGGCATGGATTAGAAAAGTGGACCCCTCAAAATGCCAAGGACAAAAGGATTGGCTCAAGCTCAAAGCACAAGACTCTACATTTTTCATTTTAGTGATCCAAGATCACATTGAGTCCATAGAAAAAGCCAATACTATCAAGAGGGGGTGAGGTGTTGCTTAATGAGTTTCTTGCTCAAAATGCCTAGTGATATGCTCCAAAGACCTCAACTACTTTCTCAATCCACATATGTCCCAAACCAAAAGTCAAACTCGGCCCTACCAAAACTTTCTATCCAGCGCCACCGAGTTCTCTTGACATAGCCACTGCTAGAAAGCCTAGTCTTTTCGATCTCACCGATAGGGATCTCGGTCTCACCGAGATGGGATTGTAATCTCTCTATTTCCCTTCGTAATGTTTCGGTCAAACCAAGATGAGCGATCGGTCCCACCGAGATTGCAATACAAACTCTCTGTTTCCCTTTCTTAACATTTCGGTCCAACCGAGATGAGCAAATCGGTGCCACCGAGTTTGCCTGGCCAACTCTCTGGTTAGTCTATTACCAAAATCGGTCTCACCGAGTTTGTGTAATCGGTCTCACCGAGATTAAGTTATGCCCTAACCCTAATGACATCGGTCCCACCGAGTTGACATGTCGGTCCCACCAAAAACCCTAACGGTCAGATTATGAACCAAATTGGTCTGACCGAGTTTCATGATTCGGTCCTACTGAGTTTGGTAAATTGTGTGTAACGGTTAGATTTTGTGTGGAGGCTATATATACCCCTCAAGCCACTCTTCATTCGTGGAGAGAGCCATCAGAACATGCCTACACTTCCAACATACATTTTCTGAGAGAGAACCACCTACACTTGTGTTGAGGTCAAGATATTCCATTCCTACCACATAAATCTTGATCTCTAGCCTTCCCCAAGTTGCTTTCCACCCAAATCTTCTTTCCACCAAATCTAATCCTATGAGAGAGAGTTGAGTGTTGGGGAGACTATCATTTGAAGCACAAGAGCAAGGAGTTCATCATCAACACACCATTTGTTACCTCTTGGAGAGTGGTGTCTCCTAGATTGGCTAGGTGTCTCTTGGGAGCCTCCGTCAAGATTGTGGAGTTGAACCAAGGAGTTTCTAAGGGCAAGGAGATCGCCTACTTCGTGAAGATCTACCCGAGTGAGGCAAGTCCTTCGTGGGCGACGGACATGGTGGGATAGACAAGGTTGCTTCTTCGTGGACCCTTCGTGGGTGGAACCCTCCGTGGACTCGCGCAACCGTTACCCTTCGTGGGTTGAAGTCTCCATCAACGTGGATGTACGATAGCATCACCTATTGGAACCACGGACAAAAAATCTCTGTGTCAACATTGTGTTTTCTCTCTCAAACTCCCCCCTTTACCTTCATATGCAATTGTTTTACTTTCCGCTGCTATACTCTTAGAATTGCACGTGTAGGTTGATTGCTTGACTTGTGCAAAGTTGCTAAAATCTGCCAAGAACTAAAATTGGGAAAAGGCTAGATTTTTATTTGGTCAAGTAGTCTAATCACCCCCTCTAGACTTTATTTCGATCCTACACTTAGAGTCAGGGCTCCAAAAGCGTTTTGAACGCCATGGAACATGTGAGATGTTCCAAGATCTGAAATTGGTATTTCAGGCTCATGCCCGTGTTAAGAGGTTTGAGACCTCTGACAAGATCTTTTCCTACAGGATGGAGGAGAATAGCTCAGCCAGTGAGCAGGTGCTTAGAAAGTCTAGGTACTTCAATCACTTGAATCAAGTGGGAGTTAATCTTCCAGATAAGAGAGTGATTGACAAAAGTTCTCCAGACACTATCACCAAGCTACTAGAGTTTCATGATGAACTATAACATGCAAGGGAAGATGATCCCGGAGCTGTTCGTCGTGCTTAAGGCCGTAAAGGTAGAAATCAAGAAGGAGCATCAAGTGTTGATGGTTAACAAGACCACTAGTTTCAAAGAATGGCAAGGGTAAGAAGGGAAACTTCATGAATGGCAAGCCAGTTGCCGGTCCAGTTAAGAAACCCAAGAACCCAAACTCGAGACGAAGTGCTTATATTAGGGGAACGGTCACTAGTAGCGGAACTGCCTCAAATACTTGGTAGATAAGAAGGCTGGCAACTTCAACAAAAGTATATTGATATATGTGTTATTGATGTGTACCTTGCTAGTACTCTTAGTAGCACCTGGGTATAAGATACCGGTTCAGTTGCTAATATTGGTAACTCGAAACAAAAGCTACGAAATAAACGAAGACTAGCTAATGGCGAGGTAACGATGTGTGTTGGAAGTGTTTCCAAGGATGATATGATCACCATCGCACGCTCCCTCAACCTCCGGGATTAGTGTTGAACCCAGATAAATGTTGTTTGCATTGGTGTCTGCATTGAGCATGAACATGATTAGATCATGTTTATTGCAATACGGTTATTCATTTAAGTCAGAGAATAATGGTTATTATGTTTACATGAATAACACCTTCTATGGTCATGCACCCAATGTGAATGGTTTATTGAATCCCGGTCGTAGTTATACACATGTTCATAACATTGATGCCAAAAGATGATAGAGTTGATAATGATAGTACCACTTTCATGTGGCACTGTCGCTTACGTCATATTGGTGTAAAGCGCATGAAGAACCTCCATGCTGATGGACTTTTGAAGTCACTTGATTTTGAATCACTTGACACATGCGAACCATGCCTCTTTGGCAAGATGACTAAAACCCCATTCTTTGGAACAATGGAACGGACAAGTGACTTGTTGGAAATCATACATGCTGATGTGTGCGGTCCGATGAATGTTGACGCGCGTGGTGGATATCGTTATTTTCTCACCTTCACCGATGAATTGAGTAGATATGGGTATATTTACTTAATGAAGCATAAGTCTGAAATGTTTGAAAAGTTCGAGCAATTTCAAAGTGAAGTTGAGAATCATTGTAACAAGAAGATCAAGTTCCTATGATCTGATCAAGGGGAGAGTATCTGAGTTATGAGTTTGTCAATCACTTAATACAAGATGGAATCGTTTCACAGTTGATGCCACCAGGAACACCATAGCGTAATGGTGTGTCCGAACGTCGTAATCGCACCCTATTTGATATGGTGCGATCTATGATGTCTCTTACCGATCTACCACTATCATTTTGGGGTTATGCATTAGAGACAACTACATTCACTTTAAATAGGGCACCATCTAAGATCTGTGGAGACGACACCGTGTGAACTATGGTTTGGCAAGAAACCTACGTTGTTGTTTCTTAAGGTTTGGGGCTACGATGCTTATGTCGATAGGCTTCGGCCAGAAAAGCTCAAACCCAAAGAGGAAAATTGTGTCTTCATAGAATACCCAAACAAGACGATTGGGTATACCTTCTATCTCAGATCTGAGGGCAAAGTGTTTGTCGCTAGGAACATGTCCTTTCTTGAGAAAGAGTTTCTCTCGAAAGAATTGAGTGGGAGGAAGATAGAACTTGATGAGGTTGTTGAACCTTTACTTCAACCAGAGAGTAGCGCAGCATAGAAAGATGTTTCTGTGCCACCTACCTCAGTTGAAGAGAAAGCTAATGATGATGATCATGGATCTTCAGATCAAGTTACTATCAAACCTCATAGGTCGACAAGGGTGTGTACAACTTCTGAGTGGTAACCCTGTCTTAAAGGTCATGTTGTTGGACAACAATGAACCTATGAGATATGAAGAAGCGATGGTGGGCCCGGATTCCAACAAATGGCTGGAATCCATGAAATCCGAGATAGGATCCATGTATGAGAACAAAGTATGGACTTTGGTGGACTTACCCGATGATCGGCAAGCCATTGAGAATAAATGGATCTTTAAGAAGAAGACAGACACTAATGGTATTGTCCCCATTTATGGAGCTCGACTTGTCTCAAAGAAGTTTTCAACAAGTTCAAGGAGTTGACTGTGATGAGACTTTCTCAATCATAGCGATGCTAAAGTTTGTTAGAATTATGTTAGCAGTTGCTGCATTTTCATTTACGAAATCTGGCAGATGGATGTCAAAGCAAAGTTTCCTTGACGGTTTCCGTGAGGAAAGGCTGTATGTGATACAACCAGAAGGTTTTGTCGATCCTAAGGATGCTAAAAGGTATGCAAACTCCAGCGTTCCTTCTATGGACTAGAGCAAGCATCTCGAAGTTGGAACATATGCTTTGATGAGGTGATCAAAGCATTTGGGTTTATACAAAGTTTGCAAGAAACTTGTATTTGCAAGAAAGTGAGTGGGAGCACTACAACATTTTGATAAATATATGTGGATGGCATATTGTTGATCGGAAATGATGTAGAATTTCTAGAAAGCATAAAGGGTTGTTTGAATGGAGTTTTTCAAAGGAAGACCTATGTAAAACTGCTTACATGTTGGGTATCAAGATCTATAGAGATAGATCAAGACGCCTGATGACACTTTCACAGAGCACATACCTTCACATGATCTTGAAGGAGTTCAAGATGGATCAGTCAGAGAAAGAGTTCTTGCCTGAGTCGTAAGGTGTGAAGTTAAGACTTGAAGCTCGACCATGGCAGAAGAAAGAGAAAGGACGAAAGTTGTCCCCTATGCCTTAGCCATAGGCTCTATACGATATGCCATGTTGTGTACCGCGATGTGCCTTGCCACGTGTCTGGCAAGGGGGTACAAGAGTGATCCAGGAGTGGGTCATTGGACGGCGGTCAAAATTGTCCTTAGGAATAAGGAAATGTTTCTCGGTTATGGAGGTGATAAAGAGTTTGGCGAAAAGGGTTACGTCGATGCAAGCTTTAACACCTATCTGGATGACTCTGAGTAGCAAACCGGATACGTATAGTGGAGCAACCATTTGGAATAGCTCCAAGTGCAGCATAGTAGCAACATCTACAATATGAAATAGATATTTGCGAAGAACACACGGATCTGAATGTTGTAGACCCGTTGACTGTCACCTCTCTCGTAAGCATAACATGATCAAACCCTAGAACTCACTGAGTGTTAATCACATGGTGATGTGAACTAGATTATTGACTCTAGTAAACTCTTGGGTGTTAATCACATGGCGATGTGAACTGGATTATTGACTCTAGTAAACTCTTTGGGTGTTAGTCACATGGCTATGTGAACTATAAGTGTTGATCACATGGCGATGTGAACTAGATTATTAACTCTAGTGCAAGTGGGAGACTGTTGGAAATATGCCCTAGAGGCAATAATAAAATGGTTATTATTATATTTTCTTGTTCATGATAATTGTCTATTGTTCATGCTATAATTGTACTAACCGGAAACCATAATACATGTGTGAATACATAGACCACAACATGTCCCTAGTAAGCCTCTAGTTGACTAGCTCGTTGATCAATAGATGGTTATGGTTTCCTGACCATGGACATTGGATGTCGTTGATAACGGGATCACATCATTAGGAGAATGATGTGATGGACAAGACCCAATCCTAAGCGTAGAACAAGATCGTGTAGTTCGTTTCCTAAAGCTTTTCTAATGTCAAGTATCATTTCCTTAGACCATGAGATTGTGCAACTCCCGGATACCGTAGGAATGCTTTGGGTGTACCAAATGTCACAACGTAACTGGGTGGCTATAAAGGTGCACTACAGGTATCTCCGAAAGTGTCTGTTGGGTTAGCACGAATCGAGACTGGGATTTGTCACTCCGTATGACGGAGAGGTATCTTTGGGCCCACTCGGTAATGCATCATCACAATGAGCTCAATGTTACTAAGGAGTTGGTCACGGGATCATGCGTTACGGAATGAGTAAAGAGACTTGCTAGTAACGAGATTGAACAAGGTATAGGGATACCGACGATCGAATCTCAGGCAAGTATCATACCAGTAGACAAAGGGAATTGTATACGGGATTGATTGAATCCCCGACATCGTGGTTCATCCGATAAGATCATCGTGGAACATGTGGGAGCCAACATGGGTATCTAGATCCCGTTGTTGGTTATTGACCAGAGAGATGTCTCGGTCATGTCTACATGCCTCCCGAACCCGTAGGGTCTACACACTTAAGGTTCGATGATGCTAGGGTTATAGGGAAAGTATGTACGTGGTTACCGAATGTTGTTCGGAGTCCCGAATGAGACCCCGGACATCACGAGGAGTTCCGGAATGGTCCAGAGGTAAAGAATGATATATAAGAAGTGAGGATTTGGACACCGAAAGTGTTCCGGGCATCACCGGTAATGTACCGGGACCACCAGAAGGGTTCCGAGTCTAGCGGGAGGGGCCACCAGCCCCGGAGGCTTGCATGGGCCAAGAGTCGGAAGGGACCAGCCCCCGAGTGGGCTGGTGCACCTCCCACCAAGGCCCAAGGCGCAGAAAAAGAGGAGAAGGGGGAAACCCTAGGCGCAGATGGGCCCAAGGCCCACCCTAGGGCGCGCCCCCCTCTCTCCCTCTTGGCCGCCCCCCTGCATCCCATCTAGGGCTGCCGCCCCCTAGGGTGGGAACCCTAGATGGGAGCGCAACCCCCTCCCCTCCTCCTATATATAGTGGGGGGTTTTGGGCTGCCATACAAGCAAGTCTCTCTCTCTCTCTCTCTCTCTCTCTCTCTCTCTCTCTCTCTCTCTCTCTCTCTCTCTCTCTCTCTCTCTCTCTCTCGGCGCTGCCCTACCTCTCCACCTCCTTGTCTTTCGTAGTGCTTGGCGAAGCCTTGGTGGAGAACAACGCTGCTCCATCACCACCACGTCATCGTGCTGCTGCTGGAGTTGTCTTCCCCAACCTCTCCCTCCTCCTTGCTGGATCAAGGCACAGGAGATGTCACCGGGCTGCACATGTGTTGAACGCGGAGGCGCCGTTATTCGGCGCTTAGGTCGAAATCGACCGTGATCTGAATCGTTGCGTGTACGACTCCACCAACCGCGTTCTTGTAACACTTCCGCTTAGCGATCTTCAAGGGTATGAAGATGCACTCCCTCTCTCTCATTGCTAGTATCTCCTAGATTGATCTTGATGACACATAGGAAATTTTTTGAATTATCGCTACGTTCCCCAACAGTCCTCACTTTGTGACAGGAGGAGTAGCACAGCACACATTTGTATTGTTGCTAGTAAGGGTAAAACAACGGGGTATGATCATATTTTTGGTCTTATTCTGTCTACATTATGTCATCATACTTCATGCATTACTCTGTTTGCCATGAACGTAATACGTAGAGAGGCAAGCATAGAAGCGCTCTCGAAGTGGAGTAATAGTAGTATATGCAGAATCATTTCGATCTACTTGTCACGGACATATTGCGTATGTACTGATCATGCCATGAATAACATCATAACTATGCATTTTTCTATCAATTGCCTAACTGTAATTTGTCTACCCACCATTTTCTATGTTCTTGGGAGAGATTCCTCTAGTGAAAGCTATAGCCTGCATGTCCATCTAAATCATATAGCTAAAACCCTGAATACCTTGCTGCAATTTATTTCCTTTATTTAGTTTTCCAATTTATACATGTCCCACTATCAGAATAAATCTTTGCAATTGACGGGTACAAGGGGATTGACAACCCTCTTGCCCGTGTTGGGTGCAAGCATTTGTTGTGTGTGTGTAGGTACTGCTAAATATCATTTGCTTGGATCTCTCCTATTGGTTCGATAAACCTTGGTTCTTAACTAAGGGAAATACTTTCTACCACTATACTATTTCACCCTTCCTCTTCGAGGAAATTCCAACGCCTGTCACAAGCATCAGGGGAGTCAACAAATCTGACACTATAGATCTTGTACCGAGCTAGTGTGCCCTCCAACTCTTCAAAAATGAGGTTGACAGCTCAAATAGAGCCATTGTCTTCTCGGATTGTGGTCAAGAGTTGAAGTATGAACCACCATGGTCATGCACTTTCGTCAAATCTTTTTATACAATGCTAATAAAATAGAGACACGTAACCAATGTGGCATTTTAGTAGCACTGAAATAAACACACTTAATTAAAGGCGTTTTAGGACTATAACTTAGGAGATTTAGTTTGGGGCTTTTGATGGCAAGAGAATGTTTTGAACATGGAGCGGTTCTATTTCACCTTTCGTGTCCCCTCTTAATATTGTGGCTTTCCTAAGGTCCAAAGCGAAATCACATAATCACAAAAATAGTATCTCAGGCCCGGTCCAATTTGACTCAATTTTTCTATTTATAACCTGATATAAACACTGAAAATAGCATTTAAGCATTGTATGTGGTATTGTTGACGTAATACCATTTATTGGAAACAAAACATAAATGCAAATATCCATAAACATGCACGTGCATGGTACACTTACTCATACCTATGCGAGCATATCCAAGAGACTAATGGAATTCTATGACACTGCAACTTTTGCCTTAAATGCATGGACATGGAGTTTCTGCTCTCAAGCTCAAATGCTCGCTCATGGACATTAAATCCAAAAAAGTAAAAAAATGCATACAAACATTAAAAATTGTCTACATACATACAAACTTTTATGAAGAAAAAACATTCCTAAATGCTCTGAACGGAAAAAATCGATGCTCCAAAAGGTCTAATTTTGAAAGTATTTTGGAGCATTGTTCCCTTCATGAAAATTTACGCGTAGGTAGATAATTGATGCATGTTTGGTGTTTTTTACTATTCATCACCGGTGCATTTGAGCTCGCAAGCAGAACAATACTTTTGGGACAAATGGAGGCAAATGTGGTCCCACTTGAACAAGGATACTAATGATATTACTTTTGTGATAACTCTAATGGTATTATTATCACTTTTATAGGCTTTAATCTCAGTCATTATGATCTAAATCAAGGATAGTATATATTTTAGTCCATGTGGATAAACGTGATGGTATGCTTATCTCTACATAAACACTATAGATCAAGAAGGGATAAATAAAAGGAGATTGTAACCTCTATTTAAGCACTCCATCGATTTTTTGACAAATGATGGAATTTATTATCTCAAAATGGAGCATCAAGGGACACACACATACACACACACACACACAAACACCGACAACTAGCAAAGTCAAATGAACCCGAGGCTATGCCTTGATGGAATAAAAAGAGAAAACTCTGAATGTTGGGGAACGTAGTAATTTCAAAAAAAATCCTACGCACACGCAATATCATGGTGACGCATAGCAACGAGAGAGGAGAGTGTTGTCTACGTACCCTCGTAGACCGAAAGCGGAAGCGTTAGCACAACGCGGTTGATGTAGTCGTACGTCTTCACGGCCCGACCGATCAAGCACCGAAACTACGGCACCTCCGAGTTCTAGCACACGTTCAGCTCGATGACGATCCCCGGACTCCGATCCAGCAGAACGTCAGCACAACGGCGTGGTGATGATCTTGATGTTCGCAGGGCTTCGCCCAAGCACCGCTACAATATTATCAAGGATTATGGTGGAGTGGGGCACCGCACATGGCTAAGAGATCAATGACCAATTGTTGTGTCTTTGGGGTGCCCCCTGCCCCTGTATATAAAGGAGTGGAGGAGGGGGGGGCGGCCCTCTCTATGGCGCCCCCTAGGGGAGTCCTACTCCCACCAGGAGTAGGATTCCCCCTTTCCTAGTAGAACTAGGAGCCCTTCCAAGTAGTAGGTGTAGGAGGGAAGGAAGGGGAAGGGAAAAGGAGAAGGAAGGAAATGGGCGCCTCCCCTCCCTAGTACAATTCGGACCAGCCCATGGGGAGGGGTGCGGCCACCCTTTGAGGCCTTTCTCTCCTTTCCCGTATGGCCCATTAAGGCCCAATACGAATTCCCGTAACTCCCCGGTACTCCCGAAAATACCCAAATCACTCGGAACCTTTTCGATGTCCGAATATAGTCGTCCAATATATCGATCTTTACGTCTCAACCATTTCGAGACTCCTCGTCATGTCCCCGATCTCATCCGGGACTCTGAACTCCTTAGGTACATCAAAACACATAAACTCATAATATAACCGTCATTAAACTTTAAGCATGCGGACCCTACGGGTTCGAGAACTATGTAGACATGACCGAGACACGTCTCCGGTCAATAACCAATAGCGGAACCTGGATGCTCATATTGGTTCCTACATATTCTACGAAGATCTTTATTGATCAAACCGCATAACAAATACGTTGTTCCCTTTGTCATCGGTATGTTACTTTCCCGAGATTTGATCGTCGGTATCGCAATACCTAGTTCAATCTCGTTACCGACAAGTCTCTTTACTCGTTTCATAACACATCATCCCGCAACTAACTCATTAGTTGCAATGCTTGCAAGGCTTATAGTGATGTGCATTACCGAGTGGACCCAGAGATACCTCTCTGACAATCGGAGTGACAAATCCTAATCTCGAAATACGCCAACCCAACAAGTACCTTCGGAGACACCTGTAGAGCACCTTTATAATCACCCAATTACGTTGTGACATTTGGTAGCACACAAAGTGTTCCTCCGGTAAACGGGAGTTGCATAATCTCATAGTCATAGGAACATGTATAAGTCATGAAGAAAGCAATAGCAACAAACTAAACGATCAAGTGCTACGCTAACGGAATGGGTCAAGTCAATCACATCATTCTCTAATGATGTGATCCCGTTAATCAAATGACAACTCATGTCTATGGCTAGGAAACTTACCCATCTTTGATTCAACGAGCTAGTCAAGTAGAGGCATACTAGTGACATACTGTTTGTCTATGTATTCACACATGTATTATGTTTCCGGTTAATACAATTCTAGCATGAATAATAAACATTTACCATGATATAAGGAGATAAATAGTAACTTTATTATTGCCTCTAGGGCATATTTCCTTCAGTCTCCCACTTGCACTAGAGTCAATAATCTAGTTCACATCGCCATGTGATTTAACATCAATAGTTCACATCACCATGTGATTAACACCCATAGTTCACATCGTCATGTGTCCAACACCCAAAGGGTTTACTAGAGTCAATAATCTAGTTCACATCGCTATGTGATTAATACCCAAAGAGTACTAAGGTGTGATCATGTATTGCTTGTGAGGGAATTTTAGTCAACGGGCCTGCCACATTCAGATCCGTATGTATTTTGCAAATTTCAATGTCAACAATGCTCTGCACGGAGCTACTCTAGCTAATTGCTCCCACTTTCAATATGTATCCAGATTGAGACTTTGAGTCATCTGGATCAGTGTCAAAACTTGCATCGACGTAACCCGTTATGACGAACCTTTTGTCACCTCCATAATCGAGAAACATATCCTTATTCCACTAAGGATAATTTTGACCAATGTCCAATGATCTACTCCTAGATCACTATTGTACTTCCTTGCCAAACACAGGGCAGGGTATATAATAGGTCTGGTATATAGCATGGCATACTTTATAGAACCTATGGCTGAGGCATAGAGAATGACTTTCATTCTCTCTCTATCTTCTGTTGTGGTTGATTTTTGAGTCTTACTTAGTTTCACACCTTGTAACACAGGCAAGAACTCTTTCTTTGACTGTTCCATTTTGAACTACTTCAAAATCTTGTCAAGGTATGTATTCATTGAAAAACTTATCAAGCGTCTTGATCTATCTCTATAGATCTTGATGCTCAATATCTAAGCAGCTTCATCGAGGTCTTTCTTTGAAAAACTCCTTTCAAACATTCCTTTATGCTTTGCAAAATAATTCTACATTATCTTCGATCAACAATATGTCATTCACATATACTTATCAGAAATGCTGTAGTGCTCCCACTCACTTTCTTATAAATACAGGCTTCACCGCAAGTCTGTATAAAACTATATTCTTTGATCAACTTATCAAAGCGTATATTCCAACTCCAAGATGCTTGCACCAGTCCATAAATGGATCGTTGGAGCTTGCATATTTTGTTAGCACCTTTAGGATTGACAAAACCTTCCGGTTGCATCATATACAACTCTTCTTTAATAAATCCATTAAGGAATGCAGTTTTGTTTATCCATTTGCCAGATTTCATAAAATGCGGTAATTGCTAACATGATTCGGACAGACTTAAGCATAGATACGAGTGAGAAACTCTCATCTTAGTCAACACCTTGAACTTGTCGAAAACCTTTTGCGACAATTCTAGCTTTGTAGATAGTAACACTACTATCAATGTCCGTCTTCCTCTTGAAGATCCATTTAATCTCAATGGCTCGCCGATCTTTGGGCAAGTCAATCAAAGTCCATACTGTTCATATACATGGATCTCATCTCAGATTTCATGCCTCAAGCCATTTTGTGGAATCTGGGCTCATCATCGCTTCCTCATAGTTCGTAGGTTCGTCATGGTCAAGTAACATGACCTCCAGAACATGATTACCGTACCACTCTGGTGCGGATCTCACTCTGGTTTACCTACGAGGTTCGGTAGTAACTTGATCTGAAGTTACATGATCATCATCATTAGCTTCCTCACTAATTGGTGTAGGAGTCACAGAAACAGATTTCTGTGATGAACTACTTTCCAATAAGGGAGCAGGTACAGTTAGCTCATAAAGTTCTACTTTCCTCCCACTCACTTCTTTTGAGAGAAACTCCTTCTCTAGAAAGGATCCATTCTCAGCAATGAATAACTTGCCTTTGGATCTGTGATAGAAGGTGTACCCAACATTTTCTTTTGGGTATCCTATGAAGACGCACTTCTCCGATTTGGGTTTGAGCTTATCAGGTTGAAACTTTTCCACATAAGCATTGCAACCTCAAACTTTAAGAAACGACAACTTTGGTTTCTTGCCAAACCACAGTTCATACGGTGTCGCCTCAACGGATTTAGATGGTGCCCTTTTTAACGTGAATGCAGATGTCTCTAATGCATAACCCCAAAACAATAGTGATTAATCGGTAAGAAACATCATAGATTGCACTATATCCAATAATAGTACGGCTATGACGTTCGGACACACCATTATGCAGTGGTGTTCCAGGTGGCATGATTTTGTGAAACTATTCCACATTGTTTTAATTGAAGACCAAACTCGTAACTCAAATATTTGTCTCTGCGATCAGATCGTAGAAACTTTATTTTCTTGTCATGATGATTTTCCACTTCATTCTGAAGTTCTTTGAACTTTTCAAATGTTTCATACTTATATTTCATCAAGTAGATATACCCATATCTGCTCAAATCATCTGTGAAGGTCAGAAAATAACGGTACCCGCTGCGAGCCTCAACACTCATCGGACTGCATACATCAGTATGTATTATTTCCAATATGTCAGTTGCTCGCTCCATTGTTCCGGAGAACGGAGTCTTAGTCATCTTGCCCATGAGGCATGGTCCGCAAGCATCAAAATGATTCATAATCAAGTGATTCCAAAAGCCCATCGGCATGGAGTTTCTTCATGCGCACCAATATGACCTAAACGGTAGTGCCACAAATAAGTTGCACTATCATTATTAACTTTGCATCTTTTGGCGTCAATATTATGAATATGTGTATCACTACGATCGAGATCCAACAAACCATTTTCATTGGGTGTATGACCATAGAAGGTTTTATTCATGTAAACAGAACAACAATTATTCTCTAACTTAAATGAATAACTGTTTTGCAATAAACATGATCAAATCATATTCATGCTCAACGCAAACACTAAATAACATTTATTTAGGTTTAACACTAATCCTGGAAGTATAGGGAGTGTGCGATGATGATCATATCAATCTTGGAACCACTTCCAACACACATCGTCACTTCACCCTTAACTAGTCTCTATTCATTTTGCAACTCCCATTTCGAGTTACTACTCTTAGCAATTGAACAAGTATCAAATACCAAGGGGTTGCTACGAACACTAGTAAAATACACATCAATAATTTGTATATCAAATATACCTTTGTTCATTTTGCCATCCTTCTTGTCCGCCAAATACTTGGGGCAGTTCCGCTTCCAGTGACCAGTCCCTTTGCAGTAGAAGCACTTAGTCTCAGGCTTAGGACCAGACTTGGGCTTCTTCACTTGAGCAGCAACTTGCTTGTTGTTCTTCTTGAAGTTTCCTTTCTTTCCCTTTGCCCTTTTCTTGAAACTAGCGGTCTTGTTAATCATCAACACTTGATGCTCTTTCTTGATTTCTACCTTCATCGATTTCATCATCATGAAAAGCTCGGGAATCGTTTTCATCATCCCTTGCATACTATAGTTCATCACGAAGTTCTACTAACTTGGTGATGGTGACTAGAGAATTCTGTCAATTACTATTTTATCTGGAAGATTAACTCCCACTTGATTCAAGCGATTGTAGTACCCAGACAATCTGAACACATGCTCACTGCTTGAGCTATTCTCCTCCATCTTTTAGCTATAGAACTTGTTGGAGACTTCATATCTCTCAACTCGGGTATTTGCTTGAAATATTAACTTCAACTCCTGGAACATCTCATATGGTCCATGACGTTCAAAACGTCTTTGAAGTCCTGATTCTAAGACGTTTAAGCATGGTGCACTAAACTATCAAGTAGTCATCATATTGAGCTAGCCAAACATTCATAACATCTACATCTTCTCCTGCAATAGGTTTGTCACCTAGCGGTGCATCAAGGACACAATTCTTCTGTGCAGCAATGAGGATAATCCTCAGATCACGGATCCAATCCGCATCAATGCTACTAACATTTTTCAACTTAGTTTTCTCCAGGAACATATAAAAATTAAACGGGGAGCAACATCGCGAGCTATTGATCTACAACATAGATATGCTAATACTATCAGGACTAAGTTCATGATAAATTTAAGTTCAATTAATCATATTACTTAAGAACTCCCACTTAGACAGACATCCCTCTAATCTTCTAAGTGATCATGTGATCCGTATCAACTAAACCATGTCAGATCATCACGTGAGATGGAGTAGTTTCAATGGTGAACATCACTATGTTGATCATATCTACTATTTGATTCACGCTCGACCTTTCGGTCTCCGTGTTCCGAGGCCATATCTGTTATATGCTAGGCTCGTCAAGTTTAACCTGAGTATTCCGCGTGTGCAACTGTTTTGCACCCGTTGTATTTGAACGTAGAGCCTATCACACCCGATCATCACGTGGTGTCTCAGCACGAAGAAATTTCGCAATGGTGCATACTCAGGGAGAACACTTGCACCTTGATAATTAGTGAGAGATCATCTTATAAAGCTACCGTCAAACTAAGAAAAATAAGATGTATAAAAGATAAACATCACGTGCAATCAAAATATGTGACATGATATGGCCATCATCATCTTGTGCCTTTGATCTCCATCTCGAAAGCATCGTCATGATCTCCATCATCACCGGCATGACACCATGATCTCCATCATCTTGATCTATATCAATGTGTCATCACATGGTTGTCTCGCCAACAATTGCTCTTGCAACTATTGCTATCGCATAGCGATAAAGTAAAGCAATTATTTGGCGGTTGCATCTTATGCAATAGAGAGTTAACCATAAGGCTTTTGCCTGTTGCCGATAACTTCAACAAAACATGATCATCTCATACAACAACTTATATCTCATCACGTCTTGACCATATCACATCACAACATGCCCTGCAAAAGCAAGTTAGACGTCCTCTACTTTGTTGTTGCAAGTTTTACGTGGCTGCTACGGGCTGAGCAAGAACCGTCTTACCTACGCATCAAAACCACAACGATAGTTTGTCAAGTTGGTGCTGTTTTAACCTTCGCAAGGACCGGGCATAGCCACACTCGGTTCAACTAAAGTTGGAGAAACTGACACCCGCTAGTCACCTCTGTGCATAGCACGGCGGTAAAACCAGTCTCGCGTAAGCGTACGCGTAATGTCGGTCTGGGCCGCTTCATCCAACAATACCGCCGAACCAAAGTATGACATGTTGGTAAGCAGTATGACTTATATCGCCCACAACCCACTTGTGTTCTACTCGTGCATATTACATCAACGCATAAAACCTAGGCTCAGATGCCACTGTTGGGGAACGTAGTAATTTCAAAAAAATTCCTACGGACACGCAAGATCATGGTGATGCATAGCAACGAGAGAGGAGAGTGTTGTCTACATACCCTCGTAGACCGAAAGCGGAACCATTAGCACAACGCGGTTGATGTAGTCGTACGTCTTCACGACCCGACCGATCAAGCACCGAAACTACGACACCTCTGAGTTCTAGCACACGTTCAGCTCGATGACGATCCCCGGACTCCGATCCAGCAGAATGTCGGGGAAGAGTTCCATCAGCACGACGGCGTGGTGACGATCTTGATGTTTGCAGGGCTTCGCCCAAGCACCGCTACAATATTATCGAGGATTATGATGGAGGGGCACCGCACACGGCTAAGATATCAATGATCAATTGTTGTGTCTTTGAGGTGCCCCTGCCCCCGTATATAAAGGAGTGGAGGAGGGGGAGGGCCGTCCCTCTCTATGGCGCGCCCTAGGGGAGTCCTACTCCCACCAGGAGTAGGATTCCCCCTTTCCTAGTAGAACTAGGAGCCCTTCCAAGTAGTAGGAGTAGGAGGGAAGGAAAGGGAAGGGAAAAGGAGAAGGAAGGAAGGGGGCGCCTCCCCTCCTTAGTCCAATTCGGACCCTCCCATGGGGAGGGGTACGGCAACCCTTTGAGGCCTTTATCTCCTTTCCGTATGGCCCATTAAGGCTCAATACGAATTCCCGTAACTCCCCGGTACTCCCGAAAATACCCGAATCACTCGGAACCTTTACGATGTCCGAATATAGTCGTCCAATATATCGATCTTTACGTCTCGACCATTTTAAGACTCCTTGTCATGTCCCCGATCTCATCCGGAACTCCGAACTCCTTCGGTACATCAAAACACATAAACTCATAATATAACCGTCATCGAACTTTAAGCGTGCGGACCATACGGGTTCGAGAACTATGTAGACATGATCGAGACACATCTCCGGTCAATAACCAATAGTGGAACCTAGATGCTCATATTGGTTCCTACATATTCTACGAAGATCTTTATCGGTCAAACCGCATAACAACATACGTTGTTCCCTTTGTCATCGGTATGTTACTTGCCCGAGATTCGATCGTCGGTATCTCAATACCTAGTTCAATGTCGTTACCGGTAAGTCTCTTTACTCGTTCTGTAACACATCATCCCGCAACTAACTCATTAGTTGCAATGCTTGCAAGGCTTATAGTGATGTGCATTACCGAGTGGACCCAAAGATACCTCTTCGACAATCGGAGTGACAAATCCTAATCTCGAAATACGCCAACCCAACAAGTACCTTCGGAGACACCTGTAGAGCACCTTTATAATCAGCCAGTTACGTTGTGACGTTTGGTAGCACACAAATTGTTCCTCCGGTAAACGGGAGTTGCATAATCTCATAGTCATAGGAACATGTATAAGTCATGAAGAAAGCAATAGCAACAAACTAAACGATCAAGTGCTACGCTAATGGAATGGGTCAAGTCAATCACATCATTCTCTAATGATGTGATCCCGTTAATCAAATGACAACTCATGTCTATGGCTAGGAAACTTAGCCATCTTTGATTCAACGAGCTAGTCAAGTAGAGGCATACTAGTGACATACTGTTTGTCTATGTATTCACACATGTATTACGTTTCCGGTTAATACAATTCTAGCATGAATAATAAACATTTACCATGATATAAGGAAATAAATAATAACTTTATTATTGCCTCTAGGGCATATTTCCTTCACTGAAGCGACCAGAAAATGATCAACAATCTAGAGCAGCAAGCATATCCACACCAATCATCTCTTGACATAACTAGTACATACGAGAAGGATTCCTAACAGGAACACTTCCAGGAAGGAAACAATGGTCAAGCGCCATCTTCGCCCGATCTAACCACCAAAGGACGGGTCATGAGTTTTCACCCTAAAAACAAGTCTGAGCAATGAATTCAACAAGGTAACGACATAAGATACATCCCATATAAGCACTCCATCGATGGAAAGCTTCAAGGCATGGGATGGATCTCAACCTAGAGTTAGAGGCACAGACTCCTAAGGGCATCTCCAATATGGACCCTCAAACCACCCGCATCCGTTCGGATAGCACGGTTCGGACATGTTTTGCCATCCAACGTGGTCTTGTATCTGCCCACAGCTGGTCCAAACGTCTTTTTTCTTGCAATCTGGAGGCAAACTCGGGGGTTTTGCGGGAGTCTGGACACCAGCCACATAGGACTCCGACCCTCCAGGCCCAATGAAATCCCCCTCTCGGTCCCCTTTTCTTCCAATCCACTACTGCCCCCCTCTTTCATCCGCACCCTCGTGGTCTGTTGCTGCCATTGTACCTCTCTGGTCGCAGCCTAGGAATCCTTGGACGTCTGCACACCCCACCCACGAGACGCCGGCCTTGGGCTACGCCTTTGTCCACCGACGAATACCTTCCCAACCAGGTACCTTTGCATCCCTACGGACGCCGTACGTGGTGGACACCATACCCGACAGGTGTTCAGTCAAAATTCATTGAGCTTTTTTCAAAATTTTCTTGTTGTTTTCTAGAGAAGCGCGATGGCGGGGTACTCGGTGTACGAGGATGAGTTGTTGTGCAATGCGCGATTGGCCGTTTCGGAGGACTTTGTCGGCATGAACAAGGGCTCAACCTTTTGACAAAACCTGCATGCTTCATTTCATGAGCGAAAGAACTTGGTGCCCTACAACATGCACGTCATCCATGCACGCTATGCGAAGTCCCTAACGCATCAGTGATATACCATCTGCAACTCCGTCATGATGCTTTGCGGTGCGACTCATCAAGTGGAGACAAGGTGGCCATTGGGCGCGTCAGCCATTGAGATCGTAAGTGTTTCTTTCTGTTTGTTAACGCATTCACTCAATGTTGGTTAATTCATTCATTCACTCAATATTAATGTATAGGTATAGCCTACACGTGTTGTCATGACGTACTACATGACCGATGGCAAACCATTCACGCATATACATTAATGGATGAAGCTCAAGGGGCGGTTCGTGTGGGACGACATGTGCCGGTTCTGACTCTAGTATCGTTGAATTTGGAATGAATAATTTTGAAAAACTTGTTGAGCATCCGATTATCTCGTTGCATTTGAACTATTGTTGTACTAGAGATATTTGCACGGATGAATTGTGCTATTTCTATAACTAGTAAATGCGCACGTGCAGAGCACGTTAATATTTAGGCAATATATTAATTGCACGTGGATATTAGGTATGCTATTATTTGTGTGTTAATTTTATGATTAGTGCAATATTTGGTATGATATTAATTGCACATTAAATACGTTGAATGCTTGCCATTGGAGCAGTCTAGGTCGTTGGATTGACTTAATTTGATGGCTGAAATCAGTTGGATCTGTTTTCTTGGGTCTTATTATATTGGTATAGATTATTTTGAGTGTTGCAGGCTATTTCTATAAATTATGTCCGTATTTTGCTGAATTCCATCATGTTTGCATAAATTTTAGCCGATTTATTGAAATCCGCTTTGAAATTTATGCGGCCAGTTTTGGATGGCTGGTCTTTGACTGGACCCCATCAGTGTGCGGACGGATATGATGTCCAGTTTAGGGGTCAGGTTGGAGAAGCATTGTCCATGGATTTTTTTGCTGCAATAACACGGACACCTGAAGCACGACTCCGCATTAAAGGCAGAAAGGATGGACGGAATGGAGCGTCGCAAGTCACAACGGATAGTTACGCCAAGAAAAGAATTTGGACCAAGCAAGCAGTATTCCCATCGGGACCACGCATTGGAGAAATGCAGTGGGGAGAAACATAACCATATGGCACAGGAACCACCAGTAGTTACCCCCACCAGACCAAACGCAACGGGAAGCATCAGAACAGTTGTGCAAGTTGTGCCATTTGGCTCCTTCGTTGCGCAAGAATCCCGAGGATAAAAGCCTATCTACGAGATAAGATATGCGTCTTTGACACTGAAACACAGCTGCGGAATGACGCTATCCTGGAGAAAAGGTACACAAGTCAGAGAGTACAGCCGAACTGGAGAAGTGACAATCGGCTGCCGCCAGTCTCTTCAATATTTGGTGATAAACAAATGACAGAAAAACACAGCCATTGCCGTCCCAGGCGTCACCGGAGCCCGGATGGGGTCCTATGGGCTATGACCGAACGATAATCCAAATATTATCCAACATCCACATCCACGCGTGTCCCTCTCTCCTTACCCTCGAGGCGCAGGCGATATGTATGTAGGTTGCGAATATGCAATTGCACGCGGATGCAGTGGTGTCCTTTTTGTATTCCGGGCTACCGGCCATCGATCGTGTGCCATTCATGGTGTTGCATTCTGTACGCTCAGCCGCCTGTAGAATATAGCCGTCTTCTTGAATATATGTAGCCCGGACGACTTGCAGAAAGCGAGATCTGAGATCGAGGCCAATTAGGTTCCACTTGTATTCTGTTCTGTGAGATCAGCTTGGGTGGCGGAATCATGATGTGCATGTATCACCAACGACACGATCTCGCTACTATTCAATTCCCTTTGGTAATGAAAGTCAGAGAATCGCCTTCCCGTGAGAGCGATCCTTCTTGGGTCCAGCACTCGCACACACCTTGCCGCACCGAAAGAATCTTGCAATCCTTCTGCATCCAAGTACCGACGGTGTTGTGTCTCTACTCTACTGTGGTTCAGAAGGCGCAGCCTCACAATGGATGTCGGTTGTATACTGCCGAATGAGAAGCACTCTTTACACGGCTACAGTGTTTTAGGTGTATGTATCCCCTGTTTTAATTTTGTTTTGGGGGAAACCTCCCATGTTTTAATACGTATTATGTTTTGTCAAAGCTCGCTTTACCTGGAAGCTCAAATTTAATAAATTAAAAATCCAGCAATGTACGGGACTAGAGAGAGACGTTGGAACTGCTCAGATAGACAAAGCTACTAGTATTTCATAGCATTAGGTCGGCATTTTTTTACTTGGTCGTATAATAATAATAATAATAATAATAATAATAATAATAACAACAACAACAACGATGAGATGAAAATATTTTATCATTGATCAAGTAATAGCATGCATTTGTACATGACAAATCCAAAATACTGTCAAGTCACTAGTAGAAAAAGGGGCTATGGTCCAGGCCACCTCAGCCCATTAGTCCCGGTTCAGTCTTGAACCGGGACCAATGTGGGCATTGGTCCCGGTTCATGAGCCCAGGGGGCCGGCCGGGCCACGTGGGCCATTGGTCCCGGTTCGTCTGGACCTTTTGGTCCTGGTTGGTGGGACGAACCGGGACCAAAGGGCCTCCCTCCTGGCCCACCACCATTGGTCCCAGTTGGTGGCTTGAACCGGGACCAAAGGCTCCCCTTTAGTCCCGGTTCATGCCACGAACCGGGACCAATGAATTGCCTATATATACTCCCTCGCGCAAGAGCAGAGCACAGTGCTCTGTTTTTTCTGGCCGAGGGGGAGAGGCCTTTGTGGTACTCTAGCTCACCTCCTATGCACATGAGGTGTTCGATGGAATGCCCGAGCCACACTACTTAAGCTTTCTCCTCTCGAAGCTCGACCTCCAAGCTTCATTTTCCTCGAGATTTGTCTAGATTTAGCGGTCCGTCACGCCCTGTCCCCGTCTTCACCGCCGTCGATCACCCGCGCGGATCTCATCACCGACACCACCGTGGTGAGCCTCTTATTCTTATCTTCTTTCTGAAAGGAAAAATATTCTTACTTGTATGTTTAGATAGATACTTGTATCATTTTCTTACATTTATTATTGCATCTTATATAGTGCGATGGTTTTGGTATCCGCCCCCGCCGGCCCTCGTCCTGTCTATGATTCGGATTTGGTATGTATATTATCTTTATAACTATTGGTTCATTTATTGTTTATGAAAATTATGCCGACCAACGTGACATAGATTTTATTTATCTAGGATGTATGTGAATCGGAAATGCCAACCGACCTTGTCGAGAGGTTAAATTTAGTTGAAGAAGAAAACAATTTGTTGAAGGAAAAAATAAAAAAAATTGAGGAGGAGAAGATGATATTGGAGTTGCATGTTGCGGATGTCGTCGATGATCACAAGATCAAGATGGATGCAATGCGCTTGAAGATTAGAAAGATTAGAAAATATGCCATTCATACCGAGGCTTGGTATCATTATGCCGTTGGATCAATTGTTACCTTGGTTACGATTATGATCGCATTTGTTTTCGCATTGAAATGTTTTACATAGTTTCAATGTATGGTTTAATTAATTAGATGCTCTAGAGAGCTATATGTTGTTAGATGAGAACTATGTATGTACTTTGGTTTTAATGTGATGATGAACTTCTATTAATTTGGACACTTAATTATATATAATGCACGCAGATGAACCGACAATGGATGCACGGTGACAGACACACCCGCGAGTACATTAAGGGCGTGCATGAGTTTCTCGATGCGGCTGAGGCAAACAAGCAGAATGGTTTTATGTGTTGTCCATGCACTGAATGTGGGAATACGAGGTCTTACTCTAACCGGAAAATCCTTCACTCCCACCTGCTTTACAAGGGTTTCATGCCACACTATAATGTTTGGACGAGGCACGGAGAAATAGGGGTTATGATGGAAGACGGCGAAGAAGAAGAGTACGATGACAACTATGTGCCCCCTGAATACGGTGATGCTGCAACGGGGGGAGCTGGTGAAGATCAAGAGGAACCAGACGATGTGCCCAATGATGCTGCCACGGGTGAAGCTGCTGAAGATCAAGAGGAACCAGACGATGTGCCCGATGATGATGATCTCCGCCGGGTCATTGTCGATGCAAGGACGCAATGCATTAGTCAAAAGGAGAAGCTGAAGTTCGATCGCATGTTAGAGGATCACAAAAAAGGGTTATACCCCAATTGCGAAGATGGCAACACAAAGCTCGGTACCGTACTGGAATTGCTGCAGTGGAAGGCAGAGAATGCTGTGGCTGACAAAGGATTTGAGAAGCTACTAAAAATATTGAAGAAGAAGCTTCCAAAGGATAACGAATTGCCCGACAGTACATACGCAGCAAAGAAGGTCGTATGCCCTCTAGGATTGGAGGTGGAGAAGATACATGCATGCCCTAATGACTGCATCCTCTACCGCGGTGCATACAAGGATCTGAACGCATGCCCGGTATGCGGTGCGCTGCGGTATAAGATCAGACGAGATGACCCCGGTGATGTTGGCGGCGAGCCCCTCAGGAAGAGGGTCCCTGCAAAGGTGATGTGGTATGCTCCTATAATACCACGGTTGAAACGTCTGTTCAGAAACGAAGAGCATGCCAAGTTGATGCGATGGCACAGTGAGAACCGAAAGAAAGATGGGAAGTTGAGAGCACCCGCTGACGGGTCGCAGTGGAGAAAAATCGAGAGAAAGTACTGGGATGAGTTTGCAAAGGACCCAAGGAATGTATGGCTTGCTTTAAGCGCGGATGGCATTAATCCTTTCGGGGAGCAGAGCAGTAATCACAGCACCTGGCCCGTGACTCTATGTATGTATAACCTTCCTCCTTGGATGTGCATGAAGCGGAAGTTCATTATGATGCCAGTTCTCATCCAAGGCCCTAAGCAACCCGGCAACGAAATTGATGTGTACCTAAGGCCATTAGTTGAAGAACTTTTACAGCTGTGGAATGGAGACGGTGTACGTACGTGGGATGAGCACAGACAGGAGGAATTTAACCTTAAGGCATTGCTGTTCGTGACCATCAACGATTGGCCCGCTCTCAGTAACCTTTCAGGACAGACAAACAAAGGATACCACGCATGCACGCACTGTTTAGATGACACTGAAAGTATATACCTGGACAAATGCAGGAAGAATGTGTACCTGGGCCATCGTCGATTTCTTCCAACCAACCATCAATGTCGAAAGAAAGGCAAGCATTTCAAAGGCGAGGCAGATCACCGGAAGAAGCCTGCCATGCGCACCGGTGATCACGTGCTTGCTATGGTCAATGATTTACCCTACGTCATCTTTGGAAAGGGTCCCGGTGGACTAGCTGTTCCGAATGACACTGAGGGACACGCACCCATGTGGAAGAAGAAATCTATATTTTGGGACCTACCCTACTGGAAAGACCTAGAGGTCCGCTCCTCAATCGACGTGATGCACGTGACGAAGAACCTTTGCGTGAACCTGCTAGGCTTCTTGGGCGTGTATGGGAAGACAAAAGATACGCCGAAGGCACGGGAGGACCTGCAACATTTGCACGAAAAAGACGACATGCCTCCGAAGCAGTATAAAGGTCCTGCCAGCTACGCTCTTACGAAAGAAGAGAAAGAAATCTTCTTTGAATGCCTGCTTAGTATGAAGGTCACGACTGGCTTCTCATCGAATATAAAGGGAATAATAAATATGCCAGAGAAAAAGTTTCAGAACCTAAAGTCTCATGACTGCCACGTGATTATGACGCAACTGCTTCCGGTTGCATTGAGGGGGCTTTTACCGGAAAACGTCCGATTAGCCATTGTGAAGCTATGTGCATTCCTCAATGCAATCTCTCAGAAGGTGATCGATCCAGAAATGGTACCAAGGCTAAGGAGTGATGTGGCGCAATGTCTTGTCAGTTTCGAGCTGGTGTTCCCACCATCCTTCTTCAATATCATGACGCACGTCCTAGTTCATCTAGTCGACGAGATTGTCATCCTGGGGCCCGTATTTCTACACAATATGTTCCCCTTTGAGAGGTTCATGGGAGTCCTAAAGAAATATGTCCGTAACCGCGCTAGGCCAGAAGGAAGCATCTCCATGGGCCATCAAACAGAGGACGTTATCGGGTTTTGTGTTGACTTCATTCCTGGCCTTAACAAGATAGGTCTCCCTAAATCGCGATATGAGGGGAGACTGACTGGAAAAGGCACTCTTGGAAGAGACTCAATAATATGCAAGGACGGATATTCTTGGTCTCAAGCACACTACACAGTTCTAAAGAACTCTACCTTGGTGACCCCGTATGTCGATGAACACAAGAACAGTCTGTGCTCCAAACACCCGGAGCAATGCGACGACTGGATTATATGTGAACACATCAGGACTTTCAGCAGTTGGTTGGAAACACGTCTCAGAGGTGACAACACTGTTTGTGATGAGTTGTACTTGTTGTCCAGGGGACCATCTTTGACTGTATTGACTTACAAAGGATACGAGATAAATGGGAATACATTTTACACGATCGCCCAAGATCAAAAGAGCACCAACCAAAACAGCGGTGTCCGCTTTGATGCAGCAACCGAGAGCGGAAAGGACACATATTATGGTTACATAGTGGACATATGGGAACTTGACTACGGACCTGATTTTAAGGTCCCTTTGTTTAAGTGCAAATGGGTCATTCTGTTTGGCGGCGGCGTACAGGTAGACCCACAGTACGGAATGACAATAGTGGATCTGAAAAATCTTGGGTACACTGACGAACCGTTCGTCCTAGCCAATGATGTGGCACAGGTTATCTATGTGAAGGACATGTCTACCAAACCGAGAAAAAGAAAAGATAAGGAAGCGAATACATCATACGATGAGCCAAAGCGCCACATAGTTCTTTCAGGAAAAAGGGACATCCTGGGAGTGGACGGCAAGACAGACATGTCTGAAGATTATGAAAAGTTTCATGAAATTCCTCCCTTCAATGTCAAGGCTGACCCAAGCATCCTGATAAACAATGAAGATTATCCATGGTTACGGCGCAATAAGCAAATGACACAAGCGAAGAAAAAGTGAAGACTTTCTCCCGCAACTATTATGATGATACCATGCCAACTTTGTAACAGATGATCTTTCGTCCGAAACTCTGATACTTCGAAAGAGATTGTTCGTTTTGTACACGAAGTGCATCCAGTTTTTTCCGTAACCATCTCAACTTTGTTGCACATGCTATGTGGGTGAAATGATGATACCATGCCAACTTTCAACCTTTTCGGAGTTCATTTGAAATGCTTTTCAATTTTAGGGTCTTATAGCTCAAAAAAATCAATAAATCCATGAAAAATAACAAATGAAGTCAGAAAGGGTTGAAAATTGATGATGTGTCTTTGAATGGTGCATTTTGAACACAGAAAAAATATGGAGTTCAAATAAGTTCAAGAAAATGAAATCCCTTTGTAACAAATGATCTTTCGTCCGAAACCCTGATACTTCGAAAGAGATTGTCCGTTTTGTACACGAAGTGCATCCAGTTTTTGCCGTAACCATCTCAACTTTGTTGCACATGCTATGTGGGTGAAATGATAATACCATGCCAACTTTCAACCTTTTCGGAGTCCATTTGAAATGCTTTTCAATTTCAGGGTCTTGTAGCTCAAAAAAATCAATAAATCCATGAAAAATAACAAATGAAGTCAGAAAGGGTTGAAAATTGATGATGTGTCTTTGAATGGTGCATTTTGAACACAAAAAAATATGGAGTTCAAATAAGTTCAAGAAAATGAAATCCCTTTGTAACAGATGATCTTTCGTCCGAAACCCTGATACTTCGAAAGAGATTGTCCGTTTTGTACACGAAGTGCATCCAGTTTTTGCCGTAACCATCTCAACTTTGTTGCACATGCTATGTGGGTGAAATGATGATACCATGCCAACTTTCAACCTTTTCGGAGTTCATTTGAAATGCTTTTCAATTTCAGGGTCTTATAGCTCAAAAAAAATCAATAAATGCATGAAAAATAACAAATGAAGTCAGAAAGGGTTGAAAATTGATGATGTGTCTTTGAATGGTGCATTTTGAACACAGAAAAAATATGGAGTTCAAATAAGTTCAAGAAAATGAAATCCCTTTGTAATAGATGATCTAACTTCATAGTAAAAAAATATGGTGCATTTTAAAACTATAAGTATTTAGTACAAATAAAAAAAATTAAATTATAAGTAAAATAAAACTATAAGTATCACTAAAAAACTGTAAGTAATTAAACTAAAATAAAACTATAATATTCTTCAAATTTTTAAAAATTCAAATTTAAACTATTTAAAATTTAAAACTAATGGCACTAACAGAAAGTTTATAATTTTTGTGACCTAAAAGCAAAAAGAAATCACTAAAAAACTGTAAGTATTTAGTTTTAAGTAGAAATAAAAAATAAATAGAAAAAAATTCTAATTTTATAGTAAAGTTATTCATAAACTAGTGATTCACACAAATTTTTAAAAATTCAAATTTAAACTATTTAAAATTTAAAACTAATGGCACTAATAGAAAGTTTATAATTTTTGTGACCTAAAAGCAAAAAAATAAAAAAACCAAAAAAAATGTAGAAAAAAATGCCACCTACTGGGCCTCCACGTCCTGAATACGACTAGAAACCCTACATGGGCCAGGATTCAGGCCCGCAGCAGGCACAGTAGGCCCACAGGCATTGCAATGACAAGTTAGGCCCGAAAGCCTGCAGTTGAGAGGAGCTCAGGAGGGTGGGCGCAGCAGCGCTTATAAACCACTCCAGAGCCCTCTCAACTAGCGATGTGGGACTAAAATTTTGGACCCGGGGCGCACAAGGGCATTGGTCCCGGTTGGTGGCACCAACCGGGACTAAAGGCGGCATTGGTCACGGTTCGTGGCACCAACCGTGACCATTGCCACCCTTTAGTCCCGGTTGGTGCCACCAACCGGGACCAAAGGCCGCCGCTTCCCGCCCTTTGGGCTGCCGAAAAGAGGCCTTTGGTCCCGGTTGGTGGCACCAACCGGGACTAAAGGGGGCAATGGTCACGGTTGGTGCCACCAACCGGGACCAATGCTCCGTCTATATAAGCCACCCTTGTGAAAATTTTGGTACAGTTTCTTCGATTGCCGCCAGGCTGCCCCTCTGCTCGCCTCGCCGTTGCCGCCGTTGCCCCTGCCCCGCCCCCGAGCGCGCCCTGCCTCGCCGTCGTCGCCGACCCCGAGCCGCCCCGCCGTCGCCCTCGCCCTCGCCCTCGAGCTCCGCCGTCCCCGAGCCCCCGAGCTCCTGCCCCGCGCGCCCCCGGCCCGAGCTCCGCCGTCCGCCGCCACCGAGCGCGCCCCGCCGTCGCCCTCGCCCTCGCCGACCCCGAGCCCGTCCTCGTCGCCGTCGCCACCGACGCCGGCCGCCCGCGTCTCCTCCCCGATCCCTCCGGGAGAGGTAGCTACCGCCCCATCCTCTCCTTCCTTCCCTGCTCCAAATTTGCAAAATATTGATATGATGTAGATGTATGTATGTATGTATGTATGAGTTGGGGAGAAAGTTTATAATTTTTGTTCATATATACTGTAGATGCATGTATGTATGATGAATTTTGATTTTTTTTGTTCATATATATATACTATAGATGTATGTATGTATGATGAATTTTGATATTTTTTTTGTTCATATATACTGTTCATATATACTGTAGATGTATGTATGATGAATTTTGATATTTTTTTGTTCATATATAATGTAGATGTATATGTATGTATGGAATGATATTGATGGATGTTTGTATATAGAACATTCGTAGAAAATATAATGAGAGGAAGAAGAGGATAAAAAAGAAGAGGAATAAGAAAAGAAAAAAGAGGAGAAGAAAGAATAGAGGATATCTTCTCCTCTATTCTTTCTTCTCCTCTTTTTTTTCTTCTTCTTCCTCTTTTTTTTATCGGGAACGAGGGTCGTCGAGGGTCGCCGAGCGGTAGAGGAAGAAGAGGAAGGAAAAAAAGAGAGGGGTCGACGGTCGCCTAGGGGTCGAGGGTCGAGAGGGGGTCTAGGGTCGCCGAGAGGGGAGAGGAAGACGAGGAGAAATAAATAAGAAGAAGAAAAAAGAAGAAAAAGAAGAGGAGAAGAAGAAAGGAATAGAGGAGAAGAAGAGAAAAATAGAATCTATTTTTCTCTTTTCTCCTCTATTCCTTTCTTCTTCTCCTCTTTTTTCTTCTTCTTTTTTTTCTTCGACACGTGGGGGGGGGGGGGGTCGAGAACGCCGGACATTCATGAGAGAGGCGAGGAAGAAGGGGAAGAAGAGGAGAGGAAGAAGAGGAAGTCTTCTCCTCTATTCTTTCTTCTCTTCTTTTCTCTTCTTCTTCTTCCTCTTTATTTTATCGGGAACGAGGGTCGTCGAGAGGGCCGCCGAGTGGTAGAGGAGAAACCCTAAATAGAAAATATCGTCGGTGTGAGATACATGTACCGTCGGTGTCGGACACTAAATCCACATCCCACAAGTGGCGCGGGTTTCGACGCCCACGTCACTTGTGGGACGTGGATGTAGTGTCCGACACCGAAGGCCACATGTATCTCACACCCACGATACTTGCTAGCTATTTAGGGTTTCCTTTGACACTAGGCAACCTCCCGACCCCTCGGCGATCCTCTCGAACATGAGAGGAAGAAGAGGGTCGTCTAGGGTTCGAGGGTTCTTCTCCTCTATTCTTTCTTCTCTTTTTTCTTCTTCTTCTTCTTCCTCTTTATTTTATCGGGAACGAGGGTCGTCGAGAGGGCCGCCGAGTGGTAGAGGAGAAACCCTAAATAGAAAGTATCGTCGGTGTGAGATACATGTACCGTCGGTGTCGGACACTAAATCCACATCCCACAAGTGGCGCGGGTTTCGACGCCCACGTCACTTGTGGGACGTGGATGTAGTGTCCGACACCGAAGGCCACATGTATCTCACACCCACGATACTTGCTAGCTATTTAGGGTTTCCTCTACCGAAAAGAAGAGGAGAAATAAATAAGAAGAAGAAAACAGAAGAAAAAGAAGAGGAGAAGAAGAAAGGAATAGTTTTATCTTCTTCTCCACTATTCCTTTCTTCTTCTCCTCTATTGGTCGAGGGTCGGGAACTAGGGTAGAGGGTCGAGGATCGTTAAGGGGTCAAGGGTCGAGGGTTTCAGGGTCGTTGAGGGTTCGAGGGGTCAAGAATCGCCGAGGGGTCGAGAGAGGTTTCCTAGTGTCAAAGTATTGAAGAAATCCATGCCTTCATCATTAGCCGGAAGTAACCAGGGCATGTTGGTACGAAGTTCTGCAAAGTTGTTCTGGAATGGAGTCCCGGATAGAATAATCCGCCTTTTGGTACGAATTCAGCAAAGGCCTTCCAAATAGCGATATTCGGAAGGCTCTTGCTGAACTTTGTACCAAAAGGCGAATTATCCTATCTGGGACTCCGTTCCAGAACAACTTTGAAGAGCTTCCTACCATCATGCACATGTTACTTTCGCCTAATGATGAAGACATGGTTTTGTTGAATCCTTTGACACTAGGCAACCTCCCGACCCCAAGGCGATCCTCTCGAACATGAGAGGAAGAAGAGGATAAAAAAAGAAGAGGAAGAAGAAGAAAAAAGAGGAGAAGAAAGAATAGAGGAGAAAAAAGAGGAGAAGAAAGAATAGAGGAGTTCTTCTCCTCTATTCTTTCTTCTCCTCTTTTTTTCTTCTTCCTCCTCTTTTTTTATTGGGAACGAGGGTCATCGAGGGACATATATAGATGTAGTGTCGTCGTTGTCGATATATACCCCCTCCCGATAGCTTACTATGATTAGGTAGCTAGTTCTATGTTTGGCACTAATATATCCATCTGTCATGTTTGAATAATAATTGCCATGTTATAAATATTTGTAGAAACTATGGACACCGCCCTAGACGAAGCAAGAAAAGAAGCGTTGTTGAGGGAGATAATCGTAGAAGGAAGTGATGCCGTCTCGTACTATCTCAACGATATCTTCGATGGTCCGGAAGGAGAGGGTGAACAAGCTGGCTACGGTGACCTAATGCCGGTGCAAGAAGAAGAACATGAGGACGGCGCCGGTGACCCAATGCCGGTGCAAGAAGGAGAAAGTGATGACGGCTCCGGTGACCGAACCGAGTCCGGCCAGGTATATATATTAGTTAAGCCTATGCTGACTAGCTTATTGATGCATTCATTGTTTTGGTATGTACACATATTAATTAAGTCTTTGTTCTTTTTTCTAGCCCTCCGGATCGAGCACAACTTCGGTAAAGAGACGAGGCCTGAAGAAAAAGTTGAGCTCAGATGAAAAGCTTGAGATCACAGCAATCGCGCCCGACAGCCAACCTATTGAACCCCTCCGGACAAAGAGGGCATTTGTTGCTCAGTGCGGGGTTCTGGTTAGGGACAAGACCCCGATAAGCATCCAGCAATGGTTTAAGCCGGCTAAAGAAGACCCTGAGGTGTCTTATGTCAATGATATGCAGAAAAATGATCTTTGGACTGAGCTGAAGTCAAATTTCACCCTACCGCCAGAGGATAATCCAGAGAACCCAATTAAAGAGAAATTAATCAAGTCTTTTGCTCTGAAGAGGATGGCAGATCTATTCAGGAGGTGAAAGAAAGAGCTCAATAGGTTTGTCGATAAAAAAGAGACACTAGAATTTAAGGGCAGATATGAGAAGATCAGAGATCACTGGCCCGCATTTGTGGCCTACAAGACATCGGAAAAGAGTAAGAAGATGTCGGCGACAAACAAGCAGAATGCCGCGAAGAAGAAGCTTCACCATCGCACGGGGTCAGGTGGCTACCTCGTAGCCCGGCCTAAGTGGTCCAAGGTTGAGAATGATCTGCTTCATAAAGGGATCAGACCAGAGACATATAACTGGCCAGACCGTTGCCGGACTTGGTTCTTCGGGGCTGGCGGAACCTTGGACCCTGAAACAGGGGGATGCATTTGGACGAACGAACAAATGGACATACCAGTCAGTAGGCTTAAGCACTATATCGACGCAGCGCAGGAAGGGACGTTCTTTCCAGACAGAGAGCACGACGAGCTCACAATGGCCCTCGGGAATCCTGAGCACCCTGGACGGACACGAGGCACGCCAGGCTCCGTTCCATGGAATGTTGGGTTTCCGGACGCAGGCGGTTACAAATCCCATGAGAGGAGGAAAAAAGTGCAGCAGACCGAACTGCAGGCGCTGCACGCAAGGGTACAAGCGATAGAGGAACGAGAAGCAAATCGCAGCAAACGTACTGCCGAAGCCTCCCCTGAAGCTACCCCGCCATCTCAGCGCAGAAGCAGCGTGGCTTCCACCGAGCAGCTTCAGCTGCAGCATGCCTTGACGGCTCCTGCCAGCTATCCTGTGGATGCTATAACGGAGTCTCAAAATTGCCACCTTATGACGCAATGGATGAATTTGAAGGTCAAGGCGGCTGTTGGCTCTGTTTATCCTACTGAACCCGGCGCAACTTTTCACTGCATGCCGATTCCAGAAGGATATGCTAGGGTGATGGTGGATGAGATAACGGAGGGATTTGAGGACCTCCAGCTTGACCACCCTACCGGTGAAGGGGAGACTCGGCTGGGGTCTGCTCTGAAGACTCCATGCCTATGGCGGAAGGACCTCATCAACCTTCCGAACTGGACGCCTCCGCCTCCTCCTCCTCCTCCGGCGAGTCAGGGCACTCCACCTCCTCCACCGCCTCCTCCTCTGGCGAGTGACGATCAGGGCCCTCGGCCGGCTCCTTCTCCGGCGCGTGGCGGCACTCCGCCTCCGTCTCCGCCTGCGCCGACGCGCCCGAGCAGCCAACCTCCTCCTTCTCCGCCTCGTCAGCAAGGGCAGAAGAGACCTGCCGCCGCTCCAGCTGCTCCGGCGGGTCGTAGTCCTTCTCCTCCGCCTCTTAAGCAAGTAAAGAAGACAACCGCTTCGTCTGCTCGGTCGGCGTCTAGCAGTACAACCAGAGGCGGGAGGACATACAGATTCGGTCCTTCTCTGAAGACTCCAGAGAAGTTACCATACGAGAGGACCCAGGAGGAGAACGCCGAGATCGCGCGAGAAGAAGTGAGGAAATTCTTTGAAGGGGTGAAAGCAAAGAAACATCCACCTCCGGGGGAGAAGGTAGATGGGGTGAAAGTGAAGCGCACTCTGGCTGCCCTGACAAAACCACCAAAGTCTGATCCGCCGAAAGGAAACTATGACCGCATTATTGGAAAGGAATTTGCCGAAGCGGAGCGGTTGGGAACTACTGTCAGTGATGAAAGGCTGAAAAAACGACGAGCTGGGAAACAAATTGCCCAGCTCGGCAAACAAGCGAAGCAATCATGCCCCCCGCTCAAGGTGCCTAGCCACAACGTCGCTAATGATCCGAGGATGGTGCCCGGTTATAATAATCTTGCAGATTACCTGCCCGACGAAGTACATTATGAACCCATGGACATGCGGATGCAAAGATACGAGTACGGGAAGCCTCTCGTCAAAGATGAAAGATCTCTATCAACGATGATGCGAAGATTGCATGATTGGTACTTGAAAATCTGCAGAGACTCTGGGGGGAGGAGTACTTTGTATGTGAGAGTTAAAAAGGAGCATGACCTCGTTGGAATTGATCTGTTGCCTGTTCCATTTGAGGAGTTCTATCAGTTTTTCAATCAATTGGCCCTCGATAAAACAATGATCGCCTGCTACTGTCTGTAAGTAGTACTACTTCTGTAATTAAGTTTCTCTATATAGCTTAGCTCTTTCATTGCATGTATTTATAATCATCCTCACTATATTATGCAGATTGAAGATCGTCGAATTGAAGAAAAGACAAGTCGGTGATATTGGGTTCATTAACACATATCTCATAGATGCAACTGAGGTTAAACTTCATGCCGCAGCTACCGAGGCCAACTTGCTACAATCGTTCGTAATAAATCAAAACAAAGATATAATACTCTTTCCTTACAACTTCAAGTGAGTGTTACTGTCTTGTGCATATTCGGTTTCCCTTATATATTACTCAAGGTTATAGTAATGTAATTCATGAGTTATGCATGCGTGTGCAGTTTCCACTATATTCTCCTAGAGATTAAGCTTGAGCAGGGACTAGTAACCGTCTTAGACTCAAAACGAAAAGATCCCCAGGACTATGCAGACATGACTGAAATCCTCAAGAAGTAAGTTAAATCGATCATTATCCACCATATCAGCAACTTTGTTCATTTCCTGATATCAAGTAATTGTTTTCTTTGTCCGGCAGGGTTTGGAGAAAATTCACCAAAAAAGTTCCGGGACTGCCGAAGGAGCTGGAATTTAGACACCCGAAAGTAAGTACTATAGTAGCATGTTCCGCGCATCTCCTAGTGATTCAAGCGCTAGTTTCATCAATACCATTTAGCATTCTTGCTTATCAGTTTGATTGACCTCTATTTCTTGTAAAGTGGTTGTGGTAGGAACAAGGGAATGATTTCTGTGGATACTACATCTGCGAGTCCATCCGCCACACGACGTGTGAGCGGGGCGGGTACTCTAACGAACAATATGAAGTACGTAAATAACAATATTCACAATTTTATTTTATTACCATCATTTGTGTTGAGTTTCATTCATTCATATATATATATATGCATTGACCCCCTTCTTCAAATTAGATGTTTCGGAAGCGGGATGAACTCCTAGCACCAGCTCGCATGCGAGCAATTCAAGAGGAATTGGCGGCATTCTTTCTTGACCACGTGATCCCTGAAGACGGAGAATTCTATGTTAAACCTGAGTCCGTATGATTATATTTGTAAGAGATAATTACTGTATATATGTAGCCGGTACTGTTCGATAGATATACGAGAACTTGTTGTTCGACCAATCTCTCGGAGAAGGAGAGGTGGTCGATATCACTTCTCTCTGTATGCATATATGTTCATGACGATCTTCTGTTTCCTTTGTTTGCTTTACTAGCTAGCCAGCGTGTCTAGTCCTCTCTATACGTATGTATAGTACGTAGCGTCGACCAAGCACGGACATAAGAGAGGACACTTCTCTATATTAATTATAGCTAGCTAACACAATATATGAAACACCTAAATTAACCCCCCAAAACCCCCAACCCCCCCCCCCTTTCAAAAAAACAAAAACCCTAGCCACAGAAATGCTGATGCGTGGATGCCTATTGGTCCCGGTTGGTGCCACCAACCGGGACCAAAGGGTCTCTTGACTGGGCTCTGCAAACTGCCCACGTGGATGGGCTTTAGTCCCGGTTCTGGATTGAACCGGGACTAAAGGTGGGAGGTATTAGTACCGACACTTTAGTCCCGGTTCAGGAACTGGGACTAAAGGCCCTTACGAACCGGGACTATAGGCCCTTTTTCTACCAGTGAGTATATGCCACCGTCAGGTTTTTTTCCTCGAATACGCATGAGTATGCGTATCGTCTATTCTTAGGAGTTTACAATGTTGACGGGATATGCCGGTTACCCTTGCCACATGCGGGTTACTCGCGTCTAGCGTACGTAAACATCCCCTCCAAAAACGCATTCATGTCGCCACGTAGTAACCCTGCCAAGTGCCATGACCTCACCTCGTCCGAGATCTTGTCCAGCAGCACGGCCGCTGCAGGAGTGGCCCCGTCGAACACTATGGTGTTTCGACGCTTCCATGTTTCCCAAAGGACAAGCGTCATGATTGAAGTGAGATATTTGCACTGGCTCCTCCCAACACCGATCAATGTACACCATGTTAGTAATCGAGCACCGCTATCCGGTGGCAACGCTTCCCCTCCAAAGGTGTTAATCACCAGGGTCCACACCTCACGGACTAATATGCAACCCACGAGCAAGTGATCAATGGTCTCCTCCTCCTGTACACCATGTTAGTAATCGAGCACCGCTATCCGGTGGCAACGCTTCCCCTCCAAAGGTGTTAATCACCAGGGTCCACACCTCACGGACTAATATGCAACCCACGAGCAAGTGATCAATGGTCTCCTTCTCCTGCTCACAAAACGGACAAACCACCTGGTGTGGAAGACCTCGGTTAGACAGCCGATCGGACATCCAACACCGATTGCGAAGGGCCAACCAGGCGAAGAACTTGCAGTTCGTAGGTGCCCGAGATTGCTAGATGAATGTAGCACCCAGATCATGTTGGCGTCCCATGAACCCAATTGTGTATGCTGATCTAGCCGAGAATGTGCCAGATGGGTCGAAGGCCCATCGTATCCTGTCGTCCACCCCTTTCGTGAGCAAGAATCCAGTAACCCTTGTTGGGGAACGTAGCAATAATTCAAAAAAATTCCTACGTGTCACCAAGATCAATCTAGGAGATTCTAGCAACGAGAGAGAGGGAGGTGTATCTTCATACCCTTGAAGATCGCAATGCGGAAGCGTTACAAGAACACGGTTGGTGGAGTCATACACGCAGCGATTCAGATCGCGGTCGATTTCGATCTAAGCGCCGAACAACGGCGCCTCCGCGTTCAACACACGTACAGCTCGAGGACGTCTCCTCCTTCTTGATCCAGCAAGGGGGGGGGGGAGAAGTTGAGGGAGAACTCCGACAACACGACGGCGTGGTGGTGATGGAGCTCGTGGTTCTCCGGCAGGGCTTCGCCAAGCGCTACGGAGGAGGAGGAGGAGGTGTAGGAGACGGGGAGGGGCTGCGCCAGGGGAAGGGTCTAGCTCTTCTGGCAGCCCTCCCACCCCACTATTTATAGGAGAAGGGGAGAGGGGGCCGGCCCCTTCAGATCCCATCTAGGGGAGGGGCGGCGGCCAAGGAGAGAACCCTAGATGGGTTTTGGGCGCCCCCACCCCTAGGAGACTTGCCCCCCAAGCCAGGAGGGGAGGCTGCCCTAGGGGAGGCGCCCCCACATCTCCTGGTTATGTGAGATGGGGTGGGAGGGGCGCACAGCCCCTTAGTGGGCTGGTGTGCCCCTTCCCCTTGGCCCATAAGGCCCCCCCCCCAACACTTGCCGGGGCCTCCGAAACCCCTTTCGGACAAGCTAGTCGTCACCTTGTACCCCCGGAACAATTCCGGACTCCAATACCCTTCGTCCAACATACCGATCTTCACCTCCGGACCATTCTGGAACTCCTCGTCATGTCCAGGATCTCATCCGGGACTCCGAACAACCTTCGGTAACCACATACTATTTCCCATAACAACTCTAGCGTCACCAAACCTTAAGTGTGTAGACCCTACGGGTTCGGAAACCATGCAGACATGACCGAGACACATCTTCGGCCAATAACCAATAGCGGGATCTGGATACCCATATTGGCTCCCACACGTTCCACGATGATCTCATCGGATGAACCACAATGTCTGGGATTCAATCAATCCCGTATACAATTCCCTTTGTCTATTTGTATGTTACTAGCCCAAGATTCGATCGTCGGTATCCCTATACCTTGTTCAATCTCGTTACCAGCAAGTCTCTTTACTCGTTCCGTAATGCATGATCCCGTGGCTAACTCATTAGTCGCATTGAGCTCATTATGATGATGCATTACCGAGTGGGCCCATAGATACCTCTCCGTCATACGGAGTGACAAATCCCAGTCTCGATTCGTGCCAACCCAACAGACACTTTCGGAGATACATGTAGTGCACCTTTATAGCCACCCAGTTACGTTGTGATGTTTGGTACACCCAAAGCATTCCTACGGTATCCGGGAGTTGCACAATCTCATGGTCTAAGGAAATGATACTTGACATTAGAAAAGCTCTTAGCAAACGAACTACACGATCTTGTGCTATGCTTAGGATTGGGTCTTGTCCATCACATCATTCTCCTAATGATGTGATCCCGTTATCAATGACATCCAATGTCCATGGTGAGGAAACCATAACCATCTATTGATCAACGAGCTAGTCAACTAGAGGCTTACCAGGGACATGTTGTGGTCTATGTATTCACACATGTATTATGGTTTCCAGTTAATACAATTATAGCATGAACAATAGACAATTATCATGAACAAGGAAATACAATAATAACCATTTTATTATTGCCTCTAGGGCATATTTCCAACAGTCTCCCACTTGAACTAGAGTCAATAATCTAGTTCACATCACTATGTGATTGTAATGAATCCAACACCCATGGGGTTTGTTCATATCTCGCTTGTGAGAGAGGTTTATTAGTCAATGGGTCTGAACCTTTAAGATCCATGTGTGCTTTACAAATCTCTATGTCATCTTGTAGATGCAGCTACCACGCACTACTTGGAGATATTCCAAATAACTACTTTACTATACGAATCTGGTTTACTACTCAGAGTCATCCGAATTAGTGTCAAAGTTTGCATCGACGTAACCCTTTACGACGAACTCTTTTACCACCTCCATAATCGAGAAAATTCCTTAGTCCACTAGTTACTAAGGATAAGTTCGACCGCTGTCATGTGATCCATTCCTGGATCACCCTTGTACCCCTTGACTGACTCATTGCAAGGCACACTTCAGGTGTGGTACACAGCATAGCATATTGTAGAGCCTACGTCTAAAGCATAGGGGACGACCTTCGTCCTTTCTCTCTCTTCTGCCGTGGTCAGGTCTTGAGTATTACTCAATACTCACACCTTGTAACACAGCCAAGAACTCCTTCTTTGCTGATCTATTTTGAACTCCTTCAAAATCTTGTCACGGTATGTATTCATTTAAAAGTACTATTAAGTGTTTTTGATCTATCCTTATAGATCTTGATGCTCAATGTTCAAGTAGCTTAATCCAGGTTTTCCATTGAAAAACACTTTTCAAATAACCCTGTATGCTTTCCAGAAATTCTACATCATTTCTGATCAACAATATGTTAACAACATATACTCATCAAAAATTCTATAGTGCTCCCACTCACTTCTTTGGAAATACAAGTTTCTCATAAACTTTGTATAAACCCAAAATCTTTGATCATCTCATCAAAGCATACATTCCAACTCCGAGATGCTTACTCCAGTCCTTAGAAGGATTGCTGGAGCTTTGCATACTTGTTAGCATCTTTCAGGATTGACAAAACCTTCTAGTTGTATTGAAGGAAATATGCACTAGAGGCAATAATAAAGTTATTATTTATTTCCTTATATCATGATAAATGTTTATTATTCATGCTAGAATTGTATTAACCGGAAACATAATACTTGTGTGAATACATAGACAAACAGAGTGTCACTAGTATGCCTCTACTTGACTAGCTCGTTGATCAAAGATGGTTATGTGTCCTAGCCATAGACATGAGTTGTCATTTTATTAACGGGATCACATCATTAGGAGAATGATGTGATTGACTTGACCCATTTCGTTAGCTTAGCACTCGATCGTTTAGTATGTTGCTATTGCTTTCTTCATGACTTACACATGTTCCTATGACTATGAGATTATGCAACTCCCGTTTACCAGAGGAACACTTTGTGTGCTACCAAACGTCACAACGTAACTGGGTGATTATAAAGGTGCTCTACTGGTGTCTCCGAAGGTACTTGTTGGGTTGGCGTATTTCGAGATTAGGATTTGTCACTCCGATTGTCGGAGAGGTATCTTTGGGCCCACTCGGTAATGCACATCACTTAAAGCCTTGCAAGCATTGCAACTAATGAGTTAGTTGCGGGATGATGTATTACGGAACGAGTAAAGAGACTTGCCAGTAACGAGATTGAACTAGGTATTGAGATACCGTCGATCGAATCTCGGGCAAGTAACATACCGATGACAAAGGGAACAACGTATGTTGTTATGCGGTCTGACTGATAAAGATCTTCGTAGAATATGTGGGAGCCAATATGAGCATCCAGGTTCCGCTATTGGTTATTGACCGGAGACGTGTCTCGGTCATGTCTACATAGTTCTCGAACCCGTAGGGTCCGCACGCTTAAAGTTTCGATGACGGTTATATTATGAGTTTTGATGTACCGAAGGTTGTTCGGAGTCTCGGATGTGATCACGGACATGACGAGGAGTCTCGAAATGGTCGAGACATGAAGATTGATACATTGGAAGCCTATATTTGGATATCGGAAATGTTCCGGGCGAAATCGGGATTTTACCGGAGTACCGAGGGGTTACCGGAACCCCCCGGGAGCTTAATGGGCCATAGTGGGCCTTAGTGGAGAAGAGGAGAGGCGGCTAGGGCAGGGCCACGTGCCCCTCCCCCTCTAGTCTGAATAGGACAAGGAGAGGGGGGTGGCGCCCCCCTTTCCTTCCTCTCTCCCTCCTCTTTCCCCCTTCTCCTAACCCAACAAGGAAGGGAGGGAGTCCTACTCCCGATGGGAGTAGGACTCCTCCTGGCGCGCCTCCTCCTGGCCGCCGCACCTTCCCCCTTGCTCCTTTATATACGGGGGCAGGGGCACCCCAAAGACACAACAATGGATTTGATCTTTTAGCCGTGTGCGGTGCCCCCTCCACCATAGTCCACCTCGATAATACTATTGCGGTGCTTTGGCGAAGCCCTGCGTCGGTAGAACATCATCATCGTCACCACGCCGTTGTGCTGACGAAACTCTCCCTCAACACTCGGCTGGATCGGAGTTCGAGGGACGTCATCGGGCTGAACGCGTGCTGAACTCGGAGGTGTCGTGCGTTCGGTACTTGATCGGTCGGATCGTGAAGACGCACGACTACATTAACTGCGTTGTGCTAATGCTTCCGCTTTCGGTCTACGAGGGTACGTGGACAACACTCTCCCCTCTCGTTGTTATGCATCACTGTAACATCCCAAAATTCTAAATTTTGGAATGTTATAATAAATAGATAGATTTGATTGATTGCGTGAAATTGAGTGAAATTCAAAACCTTTTTGAAAGTTAAATGAGAGGGAATAAAAGGACTTTCCCAAACTTTCATTTTTGCATTTATGATCTTCGTGAATTCAAATTATTTTCAAATACAAAACCCTTGAGCGAAGATGATATGACTTCTTCCATTTAAATTAAATGAAAGGGTATTTGAAAATAATTGAATTTCATTTGGAAACATTTCAATTCATAAACTTCATGCAGCTCAATGATTTTCATGAGAGAAGATGAAATGACTTCTTCAAATTATATGAAATATGAGTTGGGAGTTTCAAAGAATTAAATTCAAAGTTCTTTTGAATTTATTTTCAATTTGGAGTTATTTGAGTTTTATTCAAATTATTTTTCTCCAAAAATAAAATATATGGAAATTAGGGTAACATGATTCCCTACAACAGAAAATTGGAGAGAAATAAATTTGATTTCATTTTGGTATTTCTAAAATGATTTTTATTGGATTTTATTAGACCAGTGGCACTCTTTGAATTATTAGAATTTGTGTGTATTTTATTTGATGCTAGAAAAATGTTCATGTCGTAGAAAATCTTTTTCTGAAAATTTTGATATATAATATGCCTATATAAAGTTTTATTTTATTTTTGTTTTTCAGTTTATCGCATTCTGTAAAAAAAGAAAAAAAACTGCACCGCGCGGCCGGCTCAAAAAAAACTGCATCGCGCGGCTGGCCGAAGGCCTTTAGGCCCACCGCCTCTTTTCTTCTCTGTTTCGTATATTTTCGTCTACGTTTAGTCTCACATTGCCTAGCCTTTGACCCTAAGCCTCTTTTCCACCAATAAATATAGACCCATAGAGCCTCCAAAAATCATCTGATTCGGGTTAAATCAATATTTTGGTTTGACTAGATTCATTTAAGAAAAATATATTTCTCCTCTCCAGCACGACTTCTGGATATTATCTCTTCTCTCCAAAGTCATCTTTTCTCTGCCTTATAAAGGTATCTTTCTTTGTTTTTTTTCTTTTTATACTTCCGTAGTTTATTATTTTTAGACTAATACGATAAAATAATTAGATTATCAATTAGTCTAAGTATTTATACATTAGACCCTAGCCCGTAGCTATTTTTTTCTTCCGTAAAACAGCTTGGTCCTGATTTTTCAAATAGCCATAACTTTTTACTCGTTTGTCCAAATCCAACGAAATCAACGCCCACGTCTTCGTTACGATCTCCTCTATCTAGTAATCCAACTCAAACATGTTTTTGAAAATTTTAAAATTTGAATTAGATCAGATTTGAATTCAAACTTCTTTTGATCATATCTTTTTATCCGTAACTCCGTTTGAGTTGATTCTTTTTGCAAATCGAACCTCTTGACCTAAATTTTCTGATAAGGCCAAATTCATATAATTTTGGTACTATTAGAAATTGTTTTATGTTGCAAGAGCTATTTGCTTGGTTTTGATATTTTCCAAATCGACTTCTTCGATCTTTCTGATCTTTTGAGTGATTGCTTATGTGTGGTTACTATTGCTTGATTATGATAGATTGACCGGAGTGTGACAAGTAGAACTGTCAAGAGTTTTGAGTGCGAATCATCTTCATCAACATTGCAGGCAAGTTCACACTTTGATCATACCTCTTACTACCCAGTTTTATTTGCATTAGATCAAACCTCAAACATTGCATGATTAGGATCTAATTAAATTGTGGGATGGGAAGTAGTTGAGGTAGTACCTATTACCTGTTTATTATCAAACCCTTGGGAGTTACTATTATGTCCTGCTTACATTGCCATGCTATGCTCGTAGACGTGGATTGGGTTTTGAGAGTATCCATGACAGATGTGAGATTGTTAATTAATGGTTTACTTAAGGTGGCAACTTAAACACACATCTGGGTGGATTGAGGCACCTGGTTATTCTAGGATTGCCTGTCTAGGCACCTGGGTAATCCAGGACTTGCCTGTTTTCTTTTGGACCACCACCCAGGCTCAAAGGGATCATGAGACTATTCATACTAGAAACTTCTGTGTGCAGCCACAAGCTATTATGGGCTCTAGCATAGTTGACTAAGTCGTGCGAACTCTTACAGTGGTAGACTAGCAGATGTAGGGGATGTAGGTGGTACGGTCTACCCAATCGTAAGGTGCTAGCGCTTCTGAAAGACTATGTCTCGATCATCCGTCTTCTCAAACACCATGTAGTGCGAGAAACCAAACGGAGGCGATCGAGTCTTGTGGGGAAAAGTGCGCAAACCTCTGCAGAGTGTATAAACTAATCATGATTAGCCGTGTCCCCGGTTATGGATGTTTTGAGTATCTAGTTCTTGGATTATCCTGTTGATCTCATGACGTTACTTTAAATAAATATTGTTGGGTTTAATGATGTTACTTAATTGGGATTGAGAATGCTGTCAACCATTCTCAATGTTCAACAACCACCATGATAGTTAAATAAAATATATTCCTTTGCAGTAGGGAAAAATTGGCTTTTCGCAAAAACCTTATAACCATAGAGCTTTCCACCAGCCATATATGCATGTAGTGATAGCCATTGTTCATCATTCTCTATGGTGTGAATTTGCCAGTACATTCAATGTACTGACCCTTTGTGGCTGCAACGTCTCATGTTGCAGGATTTCTTACGACGAGTAAGTGAAACGTTAGGGTTACGATTTCTACACTCAACTTTGCCGTTGGTGTTGATCGGAATCCACAACCTTGTTACTTCCGCTATTTGGATTGAGGTAATAGTATTTACGTTACTTTTACATGTGATTTACCTATGTTATAAATCCTCGAGTACTATGTGTGTCAGCATACTGATCCAGGGATGACACTTAAGCACAGAGACTTGATCCATTCGGGTCGGGTCGCTACAAGATGGTATCAGAGCACATGTTGACTATAGGACGTGACCCTAGAAACTGGCAAGCCCATAGCAAAGATTTTTCTCTAAAACTTTCCCTTTCAAAAGATTTTTTACCTCTCTTCTCTTCTGAGCTTATTCAAAAAAAATTCCCTTTAGTGAGACCATACCCCTTTCCCCTTTTGACCACACAAAGATTCGACTGATGAGACCACTCCAAGAAGTACAAGATATTGGACAACTAAGACCGTTTCGGAATGAAGAGGATTTTACTGTGCATCTGAATAATGGAAACTACAACGGTTGAAGACTCCGAAGACTAGGAGAACTGAAGCCTCTGAAGAATTCCCAGAATTGTATGACCTAGGAAGGCTACCCTTATGGAACTTGGCAGACTATGGAAGTTGTCAATACCCGAGATCAAGGTGTATCGGAGAAAGACTGGAACAAGGAGCATGAGAACTCGAAGTTTTGTCAAAGAAAACCCTAAGGCAGGAGATATCAACTATGGAATGATAGCTCATGGGAATGACAAGAGCAGAAACACAGCTATCCAAGAAGTTATCTCCCGCTGATGCTATTGTCACCATGCTGAGTTAAGGATGCATGTCACCAGAATGGATTTGATGGAAGAAGGCTGATGGAGCACCTATTAGTAAGGTGAAGTTTTAACCTTAGCCGGTGTATCACCAGGATCTGGAGTAGTACATCAAGAAGTTTAAGGTGGAGCTCCATGAAGCCGTATTAGACAAGGAAGCATTTCGTGAAGAACTGAGGAACCAAAAGCTGAAAGTAGCCAAGCTGGAGGAGCTACAACCTCGAGATATCGGAGATTTGTCAGGAACTGAAGGACAGTATGACCATGGTTCATGTGAAGGATGTTGAAACCAGAAGTTTAGAACGCAACTCCAGAATATTAAAGGACGTCGCGAGAGACTTCGCGTCAACAGAGATGAGCTGGCAAAAGGACTTGAGAAAGACAAGCATGATCAGGAAGAAGCCATCGAAGATAGGAACAAGACTTGAAGAGTTTGGCGAAGTTGACCTTTAGAAGACCAAACCCCTGTTATATACCTACGTTAGATGTGACGATTGTGAGCTGTCATTTGTTTGATGTTTTTCCGACAGCCACAGATAAAATCTGCCTTTTCAAAACTTTTTGTTTGTATTGTGTGTATCCCTCTCCCTCTCTCTTATCTTACCCCAAACCCACATGGACCCAATAGAGGATGAATGGAGATGAGCTTGTATTTTCTGGACCGATGAGTCAGTTGGAGACAGACCGATGGATTCAGAACATGGAGGATCACATGGAGAATAACCCTATAGTCGGAAAGGATATGACCCAGCATGCTCTTCAGTGCTTTGAAAGAGGTGCTGCTACTTTGTGGAGGATATACCAAACCATGAATGGATGGCAAGGAGTAACCACTTGGAAAGAATTAAAGTTGACTTTGCCAAAGTCTCGGCTTGTGTACCAGAAGTTGAAGCCTTATGGAAAGGATATGAAGAAACCTTGTGCATGCAAGATTTGTGGAGAAATAGGACACACCCATAAAGAACACAAGGATGAATGCCCTAATTGTGAAGGAAGTCACCCAGTTGAAGAATGCCCCACTAGGCAGATTACTTGTTTCTTGTGTGAAGGGATTACCCACTATCCTACTCAGTGTCACTTTTACCCCATGGTACGAAGGACCGTACAACAGAAGAAAGAAGTAAAGAAAGGAGCCCTTATGGAAATTTTAGAAGAACCCATGATGAAGGAAGATGTGGAGGACATACCTAAAGAGGACCTGAGTAAACCCTGCACTAAGTCTTGCTATTCATGTGGAGAAGAAGGACACATCTCCCAAAATTGTTTGAATGGGGATCTAGTAGAATTCTCGACAGAGGAAGTAGAATATGACCCACCAGAAATAGAAGCCATGATTGGAATGGAAAGGTCTAGGAAGAGAAGCAAATTGGATTCCAGGAAGGACCTGAGTCATATCATCTGTTACAGGTGCAAGGAGTCAGGGCACTACCTCAACAGTTGCCCAAAAAGGAAACCTCGATACTTGTTAGAAGTAATATGTTTTTGAAAGCACAAGTGCTCCCTAGGTGGTTTTGGTAATTAATGACAACATATCTCTTGTTGGACTAACGTTTCTATCTAGCATGTTTCAGATAAGTTCAACAATGGAGTGGCATGGACTAAAGGTTGTGGGAAGTTCTCCAAGATGCTAAGGACAAAGGATTGGCTAAAGCTTAAAGCTCAAGACTCTTCATTTTACATTTTAGTGCTCCAAGATCACATTGAGTCCATAGGAAAAGCCAATACTATCAAGGAGGGATGAGGTGTTGCTTAATGAGCCTCTTGCTCAAGTGCTTAATGATATGCTCCAAAATCCTCAGCTACTTTCCCACTTCCACATATGATCTAAACCCAAAGCCAAACTCGGACCTACCGATTATTTCTATCCGGCGCCACCGAATTTCACTTGTCATAGCCACTGCCAGAAACCCTAATCAGTTCGGTCTCACCGATGGGATCTCGGTCTCACCGAGATGGGCTTGCAAACTCTCTGTTACCTATTGCAATACCCTCGGTCCGACAGAGATACGCAATCGGCCCCACCGAGTTTGCTTGGCCAACTCTCTGTTTCACTTATTACCCAAATCGGTCCCACCGAGTTTGAGTAATCGGTCAAACCGAGTTTTGGATTTACCCTAACCCTAGCACATCGGTCCCACCGAGTTGATCCAGTCAGTCCCACCGAAAATCTCTAACGGTCACTAGGTTTACTATTTCGGTCTGACCGAGTTTGTCGATTTGGTCCCACCGAGATTGGTAAATTGTGTGTAACGGTTGGATTTTGTGTGGAGGCTATATATACCCCTCCACCTCCTCTTCTTTCATGGAGAGAGCCATCAGAACAGATCTACACTTCCAACTCATATGTTCTGAGAGAGAACTACCTACTCATGTGTTGAGACCAAGATATTCCATTCCTACCATATGAATCTTGATCTCTAGCCTTCCCCAAGTTGCTTTCCACTCAAATCTTCTTTCCACCAGATTCAAATCCTATGAGAGAGAGTTGAGTGTTGGGGAGACTATCATTTGAAGCACAAGAGCAAGGAGTTCATCATCAACACACCATTTGTTACTTCTTGGAGAGTGGTGTCTCCTAGATTGGCTAGGTGTCACTTGGGAGCCTCCGACAAGATTGTGGAGTTGAACCAAGGAGTTTGTAAGGGCAAGGAGATCGCCTACTTCGTGAAGATCTACCGCTAGTGAGGCAAGTCCTTCGTGGGCGATGGCCATGGTGGGATAGACAAGGTTGCTTCTTCGTGGACCCTTCGTGGGTGGAGCCCTCCGTGGACTCGCGCAACCGTTACCCTTCGTGGGTTGAAGTCTCCATCAACGTGGATGTAGGATAGCACCACCTATCCGAACCACGGGAAAAACATCCGTGTCTCCAATTGCGTTTGAATTCTCCAAACCCTTCCCTTTACATTCTTGCAAGTTGCATGCTTTACTTTCCGCTGCCTATTCACTCTTTGCATGCTTGCTTGATATGTATTGTGAATGCTGAAATTATGCCTAAACTACACTTAAACCAAAAAGGCTTAAAAATTGTAACTTTGGCACTAAGTGTCTAATCACCCCCCCTCTAGACACATCTACTTCAAGGTCCTACAAGTGGTATTAGAGCTTTGGTCTCCATTGCCTTGGTTTAATCACCATTGGAGGAAGATGGATGTGTCTACTTTAGGGAGTCTTAGACATAGAGTGCCTATTCTTGATGGAGAATATTTTCATGAGTGGAAAAATGAGATGCTTGCAATCTTCAATCAATATCATTTGAACAAGTATATTGCTAGCCCTTGTGCACCTCATATTGATCCTTTGCATCCTACCCTAGATGAAGATATTGACATGATTCGCAATCTTAGAACTATTGAGCTCATCATTAGAGGATTGCCCAAAAATTTGATTGCTAGTTTGCCTACTCTTAATTGTGCCTATACTATATGGAAATTTCTTGAGGAACGATTTCCCGATCATTCCTTGAAAAATTTGGATGAAATTCTCCATAAATCTATTGCCTTGAGTAAGATGAACTCTAGTGATCCTAGCTTTGGTGATTTTCTATTTGAGCTTACCAATCTCAAGCATGCTAAAGGGGATGTTGAAACTATTATATCCAAAGCTATAAGAATTCATAAAAGTGACTACTTTGATGATCATTTATCTAATGAATTACCCTCTCTAGGAAATGATGAGTCACAAGATCATGGTGAACATGGATACTATGATGATGATGATGATGATAGTGACTTCGATCTTGATGATGCAATGAGACATTCTGGTCTTACGGCAAATCTTTGGGGATATGCGTCAGGAGGAATGGAATGGGTTCTTGATAGTGGATGTACTGATCATATGACCGGAGATGAAGAGATGTTCCGTGAGCTTGCTGAAAATGACGGCCCTCGAAAATATGTCACCTTTGGTGATAATTCAAAGGGTAAAGTGGTTGGCCTTGGTAAGGTGGCCATCTCACATGATAGTTCCATTCAAAATGTCATGCTCGTTGAATCTCTCGGCTACAACTTACTTTCAGTATCTAGACTTGCTGATTTCGGTTTGAATGTCCTATTTACTGAGGTAGATTGCCAAGTATTTCGTCGAGACAATCATAAAATGGTCTTTACCGGTATGCGTAGAGGTGATCTTTACATTGTCGATTTCTCTAAAAAGGCACAACCTAAAACTTGCTTTATTGCTAAAGCCTCAAAAGGTTGGTTGTGGCATAGACGACTAGGTCACGTTGGCATGAGAAACCTTGACAAGCTTATTAAAGGAAATCATATCCTTGGAGTTAACAATGTCATATTTGATAAGGATAGACTTTGCAGTGCTTGTCAAGCAGGTAAACAGGTTGGAGGAAGGCATCCCATGAAGAACATCATGACCACAAGGAGGCCACTCGAGCTACTTCATATGGATCTTTTTGGTCCCAACGCCTACAACAGTCTCGGTGGAAATTCCTTTGGTCTAGTTATAGTTGATGATTTTTCAAGATTTACGTGGGTGTTCTTTCTTAATGACAAGTCGCAGGTCCAGAAGATCTTCAAAAACTTCGCTAGGAAGGCCCAAAATCAGTTTGACGTGAAGATCAAGAAGGTTCGGAATGACAATGGAATGGAGTTCAAGAACGCAAATGTGGACACCTTTCTTGACAAAGAAGGGATTTCACACGAGTTCTCGGCTACGTACACACCCCAACCAAATGGAGTTGTTGAGAGGAAGAACCGGACGCTCATCGAAATGGCAAGAACGATGCTTGATGAATACAAGATGCCGAAGCACTTTTGGGCAGAAGCGGTTGAGACAGCTTGTCATGCAACAAATCGCTTGTATCTTCACAAGCTACTCGGCAAGACGGCATACGAGCTCCTTACCGGTAACAAACCCCAAGTTGGATACTTTCGAGTATTCAGCTCAAAGTGCTACATTCTTGACAAGCATCGTCGTTCAAAGTTTGCTCCTAAATCTCATGAAGGTTTTCTACTTGGTTATGGCTCAAACTCTCACACTTACCGTGACAATTTCACCCGAAAGGTTGAAGAGACGGTAGATGTGAAGTTTGATGAATCTAATGGCTCGCAAGTAGAGCAATTGCCAATCGATGTAGGAGACAAAGACCCTTCAGAAGCAATCCAAGACTTGTCTATTGGCAAAATTCGTCCAACAGAGGTGAAGGAGAGTACCTCGTCCATCCAAGTGGAAGCTTCTACTTCACGACAAGGTGAACCAAGAATTGATATGGAAGCATCCACAAGTGGGACACACCAAGATGAAGAAGACAAGGAAATGCATCAAGACGAACATCAACAACCTCCTTCTCCACCACGACAAGAGAACGACAATGTCAACAATGAAGAAGGCCAAGAAGAAGAAGAAGAAGAAGAAGAAGAAGAAGAAGAAGAAGAAGAAGAAGAAGAAGAAGAACAAGATGAAGATGTTCAACGAAGACCCAAGCAAAAGCTCTCACGAGTTCGAGCAAGAATTGCCAAAGATCATACCGTCGAGAAAATCTTCAATGATATACAAACCAGGAGAATCACTCGCTCAAAGACTCGTTTAGCTAACTTTTGTGAAAACTATTCATTCATCTCTAGCATTGAACCTATGAAGGTTGAAGAAGCATTGGAAGATCCGGATTGGATAAACGCTATGCATGAAGAGCTACACAACTTTGAGAGAAACCAAGTTTGGACATTGGTTGAGAAGCCCGACAACAACCACAACATCATTGGTACCAAATGGGTGTTTCACAACAAGCAAGATGAAGATGGACAAGTGGTTCGCAACAAAGCACGTCTCGTCGCCCAAGGGTACACACAAGTCGAAGGTATGGACTATGGTGAGACATATGCTCCCGTTGCTAGACTTGAGTCCATTTGCATCTTACTTGCCTATGCTAATCACCATAATATCACCTTGTACCAAATGGACATTAAAAGTGCTTTTCTAAATGGTGAAATAGAGGAGGAAGTTTATGTCAAACAACCTCCCGGCTTTATCAATCCTAAGAAACCAAATCATGTTTACAAACTTCACAAAGCTCTTTATGGTCTTAAACAAGCTCCTAGAGCATGGTATAAATGCTTGACCAAGTTCCTTATTGCAAGTGGTTTTGAAATTGGTAAAATTGATTCTACTCTTTTTACTAAAAGGGTTAATGGAGAACTATTTGTATGCCAATTTTATGTTGATGATATCATATTTGGTTCAACTAACCCTCTCTTTAGTGAAAAGTTTGGAAAGCTAATGTCAGAGAAGTTTGAGATGTCTATGATGAGTGAACTCAAATTCTTTCTCGGTTTGCAAATCAAGCAAACTAAGGAAGGTACATTTGTCTCTCAAACGAAGTACACCAAGGACTTATTCAAGAAGTTCAATATGCAAGAATGCAAAGGTATGCCTACAGCCATGCCTACTAGTGGACATCTTGATTTGACCAAAGATGGTGAACCGGTTGATCAAAAGGCTTATCGCTCTATGATTGGTTCTTTGTTATACCTATGTGCTTCACGTCCCGACATTATGCTAAGTGTTTGCATGTGTGCACGTTATCAAGCTGCTCCTAAAGAATGTCATCTTAAGGCTGTGAAAAGGATAGTGAGATACTTAATTCATACACCAAACTTTGGCATTTGGTATCCTAAGAGGTCTTCTTTTGATCTTGTTGGCTATTCTGACTCGGATTATGCCGGGGACAAGGTTGATAGAAAATCTACTTCGGGTACTTGTCAATTTCTTGTTAGATCTCTTGTGTCTTGGTCTTCCAAGAAACAAAACTCGGTATCCTTATCCACCGCCGAAGCAGAATACATTGCCGCTGGTTCATGTTGTGGTCAATTACTTTGGATGACCCAAACACTTCAAGATTATGGGATCTATGTGAAACATGTTCCACTGCTTTGTGACAATGAAAGTGCTATCAAAATTGGTCATAATCCTGTACAACATTCTCGAACAAAGCATATTGAAGTTCGTCATCATTTCATTCGAGACTATGTTGCTAAGGGTGACATTGATCTTAAGCATGTGCGTACCGATAAGCAATTAGCGGATATATTTACTAAACCTCTTGATGAGAAAGTATTTTGCAGGTTGAGAGGTGAATTGAACATTATTGATGCTTCGAACTTGGAGTAGGAACTCCATTGGATACATGCAAGACATGAGCTTATGACTAATCCATGATATATCTCTTATGATGACTATCTTATGTCTTGGATATATTTGTACCTTGCATGTTGTCTAACCCATGTAGGTGCTTGGTTGAATCTAATTCCGTGAGATTGCGACTCACTCACATCTTGAGCAATCTCTACATCACCAAGTCTCTACACAATGGTGGTTGAAGACCAGGAAGCACAAAACCATTCAAACATATCCTTTGACAAATTCTATGTTGAGCTTCATGATTGTCATTTTTGGATACACAAGTGCTCTTCCTTGCAAGAACTAACCCATGTAGGTAGATGAACTCAAACTCCAAGTGGTGCTCCCAACTCTTGATGAGCTACATCAACCTTGAGCACCCACACAAGTTCAACTACATGAGCAAGAACCACACCACCACCCAAGGTATGTTATTCCATCTTAGAGAAGCTTTACTCCAAGACATGAGTCAAAGCAACTCAACAAGATGTGAATACATCAAGATGCTTGAACGAAAAATGGTAACCCCATTTTGAGCTTAAACAATGAGTATGACCTATGATCAAGTGTTCTCACTTGACTCCTAAGTCAATATACTCTAATATAGGTGACTATGTCACCGCCCAACTCTAGATGAAGTTTTCTTGTGTTCCTTTTTGTGTTATTGCATTTGTCTCATGCATGTTTATTTTCTTTCTCTTTTTACTTCATCTAGATCCTTCAGTTTCTTCTCTTTTCTTTTTGTTTTTGTTCTGCATTTTCTGCATTCAATTCCTTGCAAATCCTTCAAGTAATTCATTGCAAATCTTTGTGAGATCCTACATGTCTAGTGAGCTGAGGTGACAAATGTTTTTCTCTATGTGAACTCGGTTTCACCGACTTGTAATTTTTGGTCCAACCGAATCTTCTCGGTACCACCGAAACATGCCACTCGGTGCCACCGACTTCGCAACAGGAAAAACAGTTTGCCACTTGTTCTATATTTCTTCTGATCCAGCTCTACTCAATGACTCTTGTCCTCTCCAAGCATCACAGTTTTATCCATTGCTTTGTGCTGAGTCTCAAGGACCAAACCTATACGACGGATTCCAGAAAGCCCTTCTTGGAAATTGATGTCAAAGGGGGAGAGGGTGATCACATCAAAGCTCAAGGGGGAAAGAAAGTCTCAAGGACCAAACCTATAAGAGAGAAAGTATTAAGGGGGAGAAAGAGATTTCCAGGGGGAGAGAATACTCAAGGATCCCAGATGTCCCAGATGCTTGATGTTCAAGAGGAGAGATGTCACATGTCTTTTTGGGGGAAAGACATGTTCATATGTGCTTATTTGCATTAAGTTCTATCCATTTGTATCTTTCAGCTCTGATTTTCTGTTCCCTATCTTCTCCCAATATCCCATGTAAGATTCAGGGGGAGCAAGACACCTAAGGGAAAGAAATCAGTCAAATTCATTGCATATATTTACTCGTGGGGACATGTTGAATCCAATGTGGTACCTTGTACTCACTCTCTACATGTCATCCCAGTCTTGGTTCTCTTGTGGCTTCCTTGGTTTGCTCTGGCTAGTGGAGGTACCTGTGTTATCTAACCTTGTTTGTGCAGGTTCATTCCATCCTAAGCCAGCCAAAGACTACAAGGTAAGTGTATGCATCAAAATCATGAGTATGAGGAATTCTTGCTTATGTACATACTGTTTGCAAGAAGGACTCATGAGCATGAAGGTATTTTCCTTGATAATCTTTTGCTCTAATGCATATGGCCAAGATACATGTAACACATTGCCTACTCTGTCATGGTTATGCTCTCACATGCCTCTATATTTCACATTTACATGAGTGCATACATGTAGGGGGAGCCTATGCTTGTTACATGTCCTTCCAAAGCTTTACTTGCTGTTCTTTATATCTTTATCTAAAGCTTTGATGTATGTTGCCATCAATTACCAAAAAGGGGGAGATTGAAAGCACAAGTGCTCCCTAGGTGGTTTTGGTAATTAATGACAACATATCTCTTGTTGGACTAACGTTTCTATCTAGCATGTTTCAGATAAGTTCAACAATGGAGTGGCATGGACTAAAGGTTGTGGGAAGTTCTCCAAGATGCTAAGGACAAAGGATTGGCTAAAGCTTAAAGCTCAAGACTCTTCATTTTACATTTTAGTGCTCCAAGATCACATTGAGTCCATAGGAAAAGCCAATACTATCAAGGAGGGATGAGGTGTTGCTTAATGAGCCTCTTGCTCAAGTGCTTAATGATATGCTCCAAAATCCTCAGCTACTTTCCCACTTCCACATATGATCTAAACCCAAAGCCAAACTCGGACCTACCGATTATTTCTATCCAGCGCCACCGAGTTTCACTTGTCATAGCCACTGCTAGAAACCCTAATCAGTTCGGTCTCACCGATGGGATCTCAGTCTCACCGAGATGGGCTTGCAAACTCTCTGTTACCTATTGCAATACCCTCGGTCCCACCGAGATATGCAATCAGCCCCACCGAGTTTGCTTGGCCAACTCTCTGTTTCGCTTATTACCCAAATCGGTCCCACCGAGTTTGAGTAATCGGTCAAACCGAGTTTTGGATTTACCCTAACCCTAGCACATCGGTCCCACCGAGTTGATCCAGTCGGTCCCACCGAAAATCTCTAACGGTCACTAGGTTTACTATTTCGGTCTGACCGAGTTTGTCGATTCGGTCCCACCGAGATTGGTAAATTGTGTGTAACGGTTGGATTTTGTGTGGAGGCTATATGTACCCCTCCACCTCCTCTTCATTCGTGGAGAGAGCCATCAGAACAGATCTACACTTCCAACTCATATGTTCTGAGAGAGAACTACCTACTCATGTGTTGAGACCAAGATATTCCATTCCTACCATATGAATCTTGATCTCTAGCCTTCCCCAAGTTGCTTTCCACTCAAATCTTCTTTCCACCAGATTCAAATCCTATGAGAGAGAGTTGAGTGTTGGGGATACTATCATTTGAAGCACAAGAGCAAGGAGTTCATCATCAACACACCATTTGTTACTTCTTGGAGAGTGGTGTCTCCTAGATTGGCTAGGTGTCACTTGGGAGCCTCCGACAAGATTGTGGAGTTGAACCAAGGAGTTTGTAAGGGCAAGGAGGTCGCCTACTTCGTGAAGATCTACCGCTAGTGAGGCAAGTCCTTCGTGGGCGATGGCCATGGTGGGATAGACAAGGTTGCTTCTTCGTGGACCCTTCGTGGGTGGAGCCCTCCGTGGACTCGCGCAACCGTTACCCTTCGTGGGTTGAAGTCTCCATCAACGTGGATGTAGGATAGCACCACCTATCCGAACCACGGGAAAAACATCCGTGTCTCCAATTGCGTTTGAATTCTCCAAACCCTTCCCTTTACATTCTTGCAAGTTGCATGCTTTACTTTCCGCTGCCTATTCACTCTTTGCATGCTTGCTTGATATGTATTGTGAATGCTGAAATTATGCCTAAACTACACTTAAACCAAAAAGGCTTAAAAATTGCAACTTTGGCACTAAGTGTCTAATCACCCCCCCCCCCTCTAGACACATCTACTTCAAGGTCCTACAGTTTTAGTTGTAATGGAGCAGGGCACTTTGCCTGAGAATGCCCCAAGGAGAAGGAAACTTGTGCTAGATAGTTGAGTCTGCAACAAAAGAAACGGAGTAGTAGAAGTGAGAACATTTTCTTTTATATTGAGGTGTTGAGTTGAGACATGTAATGGAAAAGCGAGAGATTGTAATCAATTGAGAGTGAATAAAGTTAGCATCGTTGGTACTGGTATGGATTTTATGAGTTGTTACTCTATGAAGAAGAATTTTGGCCATTATGAGGATATGAGAAATATGGTCTATGGAAGATTTGTGCATTTTAAGGGTGGTAGTACCCTGTAAGAACCGTTGACCCCTGGAAAAGATAAGGATACTCCACTGAGTGGATTTCGGACAAAACGAATACGAGTTTTGTCTCGATATGTGTGATACCCCAAGAGTATGTGGGATGAAGTTGGAGACTGTCAGTTGTTTTGACCAAATGTGATCCAGGAGTCAGAAGAGAATGTTAAGTTGATTCGAGATAGACTGAAGGTAGCTCAGTCCGGGCAGAAGAGTTATGTAGACTCAAAAACTCAAGGAGGTAGTCTATGAAATTGAAGACAGAGCATGTCTTCATGTGTCCCCTCTGCGAGGAGTTAAACAATTTGGAGTTAAGGAAAAGTGAGCCCCGAGATTTGTAGGACCATACCGAGTTTTGAAGCGTATGGGAGAAACGGCCAATAAGTTGAAGTCACTCGAAGGACTATCAGGAGTTCATGATGTGTTTCACGTTTCCCAGTTGAAAAAGTGCCATGCAGAGATGGCCAATATTCCCCTGTAAAGACGCTTGACCCTGGAAAGGATAATGATGTTCCACGAAGTGGAATATGGACTTCATAAGTATAAGTTTTTATCTCGGTATGAGGAATATCCCATGAGGATGAAGAGATGAATTACTATTGGATATAAAAGGAGGTATGATGTCAGAAATATGGATCAATGGAAACTCCGTGATGAGTTTGAGTAATCATGTCCTAGTTTGGTGTAAATAGAAGGAAGGAAGGCAGTACAATTGGATGGATTTAAGAATACTAGGAAGTTGGAAGATGGAATAATGATCAGTTGCCCGATGATAAGTTCAAGGACTACAGGTGATGTGATGGGCCATAACCCACAGGCCCCAGGACCTGCCAAGAAGCAAGCACACTCTCGCTGAAGGAAAACCCCCGGAGGAAGATACGACGTTTATCGGCAGACAATTTTATAGGAGTAACGCAAAACCTGAGAGTTGTGAAGGAACGATAGATGTTTGTCTGGTTTGCAGAATCCATGGGATTATCCGAATGCAGTTCGTGGACAAGAGAAATTCTGCAATGCTTGTGAGGATGACCGAGTGTTAGAATGCGAGATTCGCTAAACTGTATACATGGTAATGATTTGGGTGCGGGATGGATTGATCACCATACCGACTTACTCTTATTATTCGCCTTGCTATATGGGATGGTAAATGTAAGTGACTTACCTATAGTAGAGAGACGGCGATATTAAAACCTTGTTTAAGCCTTAGAATGGTATAGGTAGTTTTTTTTTCTTTCCTTGTACAAGGCAGTTTTTGCAACCGTAGGTTATACGGTGAGGATCAACCCAGACCCATTTCCTGCAGGAGAAACCATAAATGGTTGACCACCATGAGATATCGATAGTTGTTTAGTTTTGGCGCCAGACCCGTCAGCTAAGAAGACCCAATCTCGGAAGAACCTTACCTAGATGAAAGACAGAAGAATTGAGGAAAAGGTTATGCCACTACCGGAAGAGCTCGGAGGAGGAATTTTCTCGAGGATCTGAGAAGACCGACACTGTCAAGAATAGGGATGCAGTATATGAGTTTTGATGGAACCGTAACAATGCTTCTAAGGGTGGTAGCACCCCAGACCCCGGAGATGATTGATGAAATTTTGAAGAGACCCCGAACCTAACCTATTTCTTCCTAGCCTCTCCGAATCTCGAGGACAAGATTCATTTTAAGGGTGGTAGGTTTGTAACATCCCAAAATTCTAAATTTTGGAATGTTATAATAAATAGATAGATTTGATTGATTGCGTGAAATTGAGTGAAATTCAAAACCTTTTTGAAAGTTAAATGAGAGGGAATAAAAGGACTTTCCCAAACTTTCATTTTTGCATTTATGATCTTCGTGAATTCAAATTATTTTCAAATACAAAACCCTTGAGCGAAGATGATATGACTTCTTCCATTTAAATTAAATGAAAGGGTATTTGAAAATAATTGAATTTCATTTGGAAATATTTCAATTCATAAACTTCATGCAGCTCAATGATTTTCATGAGAGAAGATAAAATGACTTCTTCAAACTATATGAAATATGAGTTGGGAGTTCCAAAGAATTAAATTCAAAGTTCTTTTGAATTTATTTTCAATTTGGAGTTATTTGAGTTTTATTCAAATTATATTTCTCCAAAAATAAAATATATGGAAATTAGGGTAACATGATTCCCTACAACAGAAAATTGGAGAGAAATAAATTTGATTTCATTTGGTATTTCTAAAATGATTTTTATTGGATTTTATTAGACCAGTGGCACTCTTTGAATTATTAGAATTTGTGTGTATTTTATTTAATGCTAGAAAAATGTTTATGTCGTAGAAAATCTTTTTCTGAAAATTTTGATATATAATATGCCTATATAAAGTTTTATTTTATTTTTGTTTTTCAGTTTATCGCATTCTGTAAAAAAAGAAAAAAAATGGCACCGCGCGGCCGGCCAAAAAAAAAACTACCCCGCGCGGCTGGCCGAAGGCCTTTAGGCCCATCGCCTCTTTTCTTCTCTGTTTCGTATATTTTCGTCTACGTTTAGTCCCACATAGCCTAGCCTTTGACCCCTAAGCCTCTTTTCCACCAATAAATATATACCCATAGAGCCTCCAAAAATCATCTAATTCGGGTTAAATCAATATTTTGGTTTGACTAGATTCATTTAAGAAAAATATATTTCTCCTCTCCGGCGCGACTTCTGGATATTATCTCTTTTCTCCAAAGTCATCTTTTCTCTGCCTTATAAAGATATCTTTCTTTGTTTTTTTTCTTCTTATACCTCCGTAGTTTATTATTTTTAGACTCATACGATAAAATAATTAGATTATCAATTAGTCTACGTATTTATACATTAGACCCTAGCCGTAGCTATTTTTTTCTTCCGTAAAACAGCTTGGTCCTGATTTTTCAAATAGCAATAACTTTTTACTCGTTTGTCCAAATCCAACGAAACCAACGCCCACGTCTTCGTTACAATCTCCTCTATCTAGTAATCCAACTCAAACATGTTTTTGAAAATTTTAAAATTTCAATTAGATTAGATTTGAATTCAAACTTCTTTTGATCATATCTTTTTATCCGTAACTCCGTTTGAGTTGATTCTTTTTGCAAATCGAACCTCTTGACCTAAATTTTCTGATAAGGCCAAATTCATATAATTTTGGTACTATTAGAAATTGTTTTATGTTGCAAGAGCTATTTGCTTGGTTTTGATGTTTTCCGAATTGACTTCTTCGATCTTTCTGATCTTTTGAGTGATTGCTTATGTGTGGTTACTATTGCTTGATTACGATAGATTGACCGGAGTGTGACGAGTAGAACTATCAAGAGTTTTGAGTGTGAATCATCTTCATCAACATTGTAGGCAAGTTCACACTTTGATCATACCTCTTACTACCCAGTTTTATTTGCATTAGATCAAACCTCAAACATTGCATGATTAGAATCTAATTAAATTGTGGGATGGGAAGTAGTTGAGGTAGTTCCTATTGCCTATTTATTATCAAACCCTTGGGAGTTACTATTACGTCCTGCTTACATTGCCATGCTATGCTCGTAGACGTGGATTGGGTTTTGAGAGTATCCATGACAGATGTGAGATTGTTAATTAATGGTTTACTTAAGGTGGCAACTTAAACACACATCTGGGTGGATTGAGGCACCTGGTTATTCTAGGATTGCCTGTCTAGGCACCTAGGTAATCCAGGACTTGCCTTTTTTCTTTTGGACCGCCACCCAGGCTCAAAGGGATCATGAGACTATTCATACTAGAAACTTCCATGTGCAGCCACAAGCTATTATGGGCTCTAGCATAGTTGACTAAGTCGTGCGAACTCTTACAGTCGTAGACTAGCAGATGTAGGGGATGTAGGTGGTACGGTCTACCCGATCGTAAGGTGCTAGCGCTTCTGAAAGACTATGTCTCGATCATCCGTCTTCTCAAACACCATGTAGTGCGAGAAACCAAACGGAGGCGATCGAGTCTTGTGGGGAAAAGTGCGCAAACCTCTACAGAGTGTATAAACTAATCATGATTAGCCGTGTCCCCAGTTATGGATGTTTTGAGTATCTAGTTCTTGGATTATCCTGTTGATCTCATCACGTTACTTTAAATAAATATTGTTGGGTTTAATGATGTTACTTAATTGGGATTGAGAATGCTGTCAACAATTCTCAATGTTCAACAACCACCATGATAGTTAAATAAAATATATTCCTTTGCAGTAGGGAAAAATTGGCTTTTCGCAAAACCTTATAACCATAGAGCTTTCCACCAGCCATATATGCATGTAGTGATAGCCATTGTTCATCATTATCTATGGTGTGAATTTGCCAGTACATTCAATGTACTGACCCTTTGTGGCTGCAGCGTCTCATGTTGCAGGATTTCTTACGATGAGTAAGTGAAACGTTAGGGTTACGATTTCTACACTCAACTTTGCCGTTGGTGTTGATGGGAATGCACAACCTTGTTACTTCTGCTATTTGGATTGAGGTAATAGTATTTAGGTTACTTTTACATTTGATTTACCTCTGTTATAAATCCTCGAATACTGTGTGTGTTAGCATACCGATCCAGGGATGACACTTAAGCACAGAGACTTGGTCCATTCGGGTCGGGTCGCTACAATCACCATGATCTTGCGTGTGCGTAGGATTTTTTTTGAAATTACCACGTTCCCCAATAGTGGCATCCGAGCCAGGTTTTATGCGTAGATGTCATATGCACGAGTAGAACACAAGTGAGTTGTGGGCGATATAAGTCATACTGCTTACCAGCATGTCATACTATGGTTCAGCGGTATTGTTGGATGAAGTGGCCCGGACCGACATTACGCGTACGCTTATGCGAGACTGGTTCTACCGACATGCTTTGCACACAGGTGGCTAGCGGGTGTCAGTTTCTCCAACTTTAGTTGAACCGAGTGTGGCTACGCCCGGTCTTTGCGAAGGTTAAAACAGCACCAACTTGACAAACTATCGTTGTGGTTTTGATGCGTAGGTAAGAACGGTTCTTGCTCATCCCATAGTAGCCACGTAAAACTTGCAGCAACAAAGTAGAGGATCTCTAACTTGTTTTTGCAGGGCATGTTGTGATGTGATGTGGTCAAAGCATGATGCTAAATTTTATTGTATGAGATGATCATGTTTTGTAACCGAGTTATCGGCAACTAGCAGGAGCCATATGGTTGTCGCTTTATGGTAAGCAATGCAATCGCCCTATAATGCTTTGCTTTATCACTAAGTGGTAGCGATAGTCGTGGAAGAATAAGATTGGCGAGACGACAATGATGCTACGATGGAGATCAAGGTGTCGCGCCGGTGATGATGGTGATCATAACGGTGCTTCGGAGATGGAGATCACAAGCATAAGATGATGATGGCCATATCATATCACTTATATTGATTGCATGTGATGTTTATCTTTTATGCATCTTATCTTGCTTTGATTGACGGTAGCATTATAAGATGATCTCTCACTAAATTTCAAGATAAAAGTGTTCTCCCTGAGTATGCACCGTTGCCAAAGTTCGTCGTGCCCAGACACCACGTGATGATCGAGTGTGATAAGCTCTATGTCCATCTACAACGGGTGCAAGCCAGTTTTGCACACGCAGAATACTCGGGTTAAACTTGACGAGCCTAGCATATGCAGATATGGCCTCGGAACACTGAGACCGAAAGGTCGAGCATGAATCATATAGTAGATATGATCAACATAAGTGATGTTCACCATTGAAAGTTACTCCATTTCATGTGATGATCGGTTATGGTTTAGTTGATTTGGATCACGTGATCACTTAGAGGATTAGAGGGATGTCTATCTAAGTGGGAGTTATTAAGTAATATGATTAATTGAACTTAAATTTATCATGAACTTAGTACCTGATAGTATCTTGCTTTTCTATGTTGATTGTAGATAGATGGCCCGTGCTATTGTTCCGTTGAATTTTAATGCGTTCCTTGAGAAAGTAAATTTGAAAGATGATGGTAGCAATTACACGGACTGGGTCCATAACTTGAGGATTGTCCTCATTGCTGCACAGAAGAGTTACGTCCTGGAAGCACCACTAGGTGTACCACCCGTGCCAGCAACTGCAGACATTGTGAATGCCAGGCAGTCACGTGTTGATGACTACTCGATAGTTCAGTGTGCCATGCTTTACGGCTTAGAACCGGGACTTCAACGACGTTTTGAACATCATGGAGCATATGAGATGTTCTAGGAGTTGAAGTTAATATTTCAAAAGAATGCCCGGTTTGAGAGATATGAAGGCTCCAATAAGTTCTACAGCTGCAAGATGGAGGAGAATAGTTCTGTCAGTGAGCATATACTCAAGATGTCTAGGTATTGCAATCACTTGATTCAACTGGGAGTTAATCTTCCGGATGATAGCGTCATTGACAGAATTCTTCAATCACTGCCACCAAGCTACAAAAGCTTCGTGATGAACTATAACATGCAAGGGATGGATAAGACGATTCCCGAGATCTTTGCAATGCTAAAGGCTGCGGAGGTAGAAATCAAGAAGGAGCATCAAGTGTTGATGGTCAATAAGACCACCAGTTTCAAGAAAAATGGCAAAGGGAAGAAGAAGGGGAACTTCAAGAAGAACAACAAACAAGTTGCTGCTCAAGAGAAGAAACCCAAGTCTGGACCTAAGCCTAAGATTGAGTGCTTCTACTGCAAGCAGACTGGTCACTGGAAGCGGAACTGCCCCAAGTATTTGGCGGATAAGAAGGATGGCAAGGTGAACAAAGGTATATGTGATATACATGTTATTGATGTGTACCTTACCAGAGCTCGCAGTAGCACCTGGGTATTTGATACTGGTTCTGTTGCTAATATTTGCAACTCAAAACAGGGACTACGAATTAAGCAAACACCGTCCAAGGACGAGGTGACAATGCGCGTGGGAAACGGTTCCAAAGTCGATGTGATCGCCGTCGGCACGCTACCTCTATATCTACCTTCAGGATTAGTATTAGACCTAAATAATTGTTATTTGGTGCCAGCATTGAGCATGAATATTATATCTGGATCTTGTTTGATGCGAGACGGTTATTCATTTAAATCAGAGAATAATGGTTGTTCTATTTATATGAGTAATATTTTTTATGGTCATGCACCCTTGAAGAGTGGTCTATTTTTAATGAATCTCGATAGTAGTGATACACATATTCATAATGTTGAAACCAAAAGATGCAGAGTTGATAATGATAGTGCAACTTATTTGTGGCACTGCCATTTAGGTCATATCGGTGTAAAGCACATGAAGAAACTCCATACTAATGGACTTTTGGAACCACTTTATTATGAATCACTTGGTACTTGCGAACCATGCCTTATGGGCAAGATGACTAAAACGCCGTTCTCCGGAACTATGGAGCGAGCAACTGATTTATTGGAGATCATACATACTGATGTATGTGGACCAATGAATATTGAGGCTCGCAACGGGTATTGTTATTTTCTGACCTTCACAGATGATTTAAGCATATATGGGTATATCTACTTAATGAAACATAAGTCTGAAACATTTGAAAAGTTCAAAGAATTTCAGAGTGAAGTTGAAAATCATCGTAACAAGATATTAAAGTTTATATGATCTGATCGTGGAGGAGAATATTTGAGTTACGAGTTTGGTCTACATTTGAAACAATGCGGAATAGTTTCGGAACTCATGCCACCCGGAACACCACAGCGTAATGGTGTGTCCGAACGTCATAATCGTACTTTACTAGATATGGTGTGACCTATGATGTCTCTTACTGATTTACCGCTATCATTTTGGGGTTATGCTTTAGAGACGGCCACATTCATGTTAAATAGGGCACCATTGAAATCCGTTGAGATGACACCTTATGAACTATGGTTTGGCAAGAAACCAAAGTTGTCGTTTCTTAAAGTTTGGGGCTGCGATGCTTATGTGAAAAAGCTTCAACCTGATAAGCTCGAACCCAAATCGGAGAAATGTGTCTTCATAGGATACCCAAAGGAGACTGTTGGGTACACCTTCTATCATAGATCCGAAGGCAAGACATTCGTTGCTAACAACGGATCCTTTCTAGAGAAGGAGTTTCTCTCGAAAGAAGTGAGTGGGAGGAAAGTAGAACTTGATGAGGTAACCATACCTGCTCCCTTATTGGAAAGTAGTTCATCACAAAAACCGGTTCCTGTGCTGTCTATACCAATTAGCGAGGAAGTTAATGATGATGATCATGGAACTTCAGATCAAGTTGTTATTGAACCTCGTAGGTCAACTAGAGTAAGATCCGCACCAGAGTGGTACGGTAATCCTGTTCTGGAGGTTATGTTACTAGACCATGACGAACCTACGAACTATGAAGAAGCGATGGTGAGCCTAGATTCCGAAAAATGGCTTGAGGCCATGAGATCTGAGATGGGATCCATGTATGAGAACAAGTGTGGACTTTGGTTGACTTGCCCGATGATCGGCAAGCCATTGAGAATAAATGGATCTTCAACAAGAAGACTGACGTTGATGGTAATATTATGTCTATAAAGCTCGACTTGTTGCAAAAGGTTTTCGACAAGTTCAAGGGATTGACTACGATGAGACCTTCTCACCCATAGCGATGCTTAAGTCTGTCCGAATCATGTTAGCAATTGCCACGTTTTATGATTATGAAATTTGGCAAATGGATGTAAAAACTGCATTCCTGAATGGATTTCTGGAAGAAGAGTTGTATATGATGCAACCGGAAGGTTTTGTCGATCCGAAGGGAGCTAACAAAGTGTGCAAGCTCCAGCGATCCATTTATGGACTGGTGCAAGCCTCTCGGAGTTGGAATAAACGCTTTGATAGTGTGATCAAAGCATTTGGTTTTGTACAGACTTTTGGAGAAGCCTGTATTTAGAAAAAGGTGAGTGGGAGCTCTGTAGCATTTCTGATATTATATGTGGATGACATATTGCTGATTGGAAATGATATAGAATTTCTGGATAGCATAAAGGGATACTTGAATAAGAGTTTTTCAATGAAAGACCTCGGTGAAGCTGCTTATATATTGGGCATCAAGATCTATAGAGATAGATCAAGATGCTTAATTGGACTTTCACAAGGCACATACCTTGACAAAGTTTTGAAAAAGTTCAAAATGGATCAAGCAAAGAAAGGGTTCTTGCCTATGTTACAAGGTGTGAAGTTGAGTAAGACTCAATGCCCGACCACTGCAGAAGATAGAGAGAAGATGAAAGATGTTCCCTATGCTTCAGCCATAGGCTTTATCATGTATGCAATGCTCTGTACCAGACCTGATGTGTGCCTTGCTATAAGTCTAGCAGGGTGGTACCAAAGTAATCCAGGAGTGGATCACTGGACAGCGGTCAAGAACATCCTGAAATACCTGAAAAGGACTAAGGATATGTTTCTCGTTTATGGAGGTGACAAAGAGCTTATTGTAAATGGTTACGTTGATGCAAGCTTTGACACAGATCCGGACGATTCTAAATCACAAATCGGATACGTGTTTACATTGAACGGTGGAGCTGTCAGTTGGAGCAGTTCTAAACAAAGCGTCGTGGCGGGATCTACGTGTGAAGCGGAGTAGATAGCTGCTTCGGAAGGAGCAAATGAAGGAGTCTGGATGAAGGAGTTAATATCCGATCTAGGTGTCATACCTAGTGCATCGGGTCCAATGAAAATCTTTTGTGATAATGCTGGAGCAATTGCCTTGGCGAAGGCATCCAGATTTCACAAGAGAACCAAGCACATCAAGAGACGCTTCAATTCCATCCGGGATCTAGTCCAGGTGGGATACATAGAAATTTGCAAGATACATACGGATCTGAATGTTGCAGACCCGTTGACTAAGCCTCTTCCACGAGCAAAACATGATCAACACCAAGACTCCATGGGTGTTAGAATCATAACTGTGTAATCTAGATTATTGACTCTAGTGCAAGTGCGAGACTAAAGGAAATATGCCCTAGAGGCAATAATAAAGTTATTATTTATTTCCTTATATCATGATAAATGTTTATTATTCATACTATAATTGTATTAACCGGAAACATAATACTTGTGTGAATACATAGACAAACAGAGTGTCACTAGTATGCCTCTACTTAACTAGCTTGTTGATCAAAGATGGTTATGTTTCCTAGCCATAGACATGAGTTGTCATTTGATTAACGGGATCGCATCATTAGGAGAATGATGTGATTGACTTGACCCATTTTATTAGCTTAGCACTCGATCGTTTAGTATGTTGCTATTGCTTTCTTCATGACTTATACATGTTCCTATGACTATGAGATTATGCAACTCCCGTTTACCAGAGGAACACTTTGTGTGCTACCAAATGTCACAACATAACTGGGTGATTATAAAGGTGCTCTACAGGTGTCTCCGAAGGTACTTGTTGGGTTGGCGTATTTTGAGATTAGGATTTGTCACTCTGATTGTCGAAGAGGTATCTCTGGGCCCACTCAGTAATGCACACCACTTAAAGCCTTGCAAGCATTGCAACTAATGAGTTAGTTGCGGGATGATGTATTACGGAATGAGTAAAGAGACTTTCCGGTAATGAGATTGAACTGGGTATTGAGATACCGTCGATCGAATCTCGGGCAAGGAACATACCGATGACAAAGGGAACAACGTATGTTGTTATGCGGTCTGACCGATAAAGATCTTCGTAGAATATGTGGGAGCCAATATGAGCATCCAGGTTCCACTATTGGTTATTGACCGGAGACGTGTCTCGGTCATGTCTACATAGTTCTCGAACCCGTAGGGTCCGCACGCTTAAAGTTTTGATGACGGTTATATTATGAGTTTTGATGTACTCGGATATGATCACAGACATGACGAGGAGTGTCGAAATGGTCGACACATGAAGATTGATATATTGGAAGCCTATATTTGGATATTAAAAATGTTCCGGGTGAAATCGGGATTTTACCTGAGTACCGAGGGGTTACCGGAACCCCCCGGGAGCTTAATGGGCCATAGTGGGCCTTAGTGGAGAAGAGGAGAGGCGGCTAGGGTAGGGCCACGCGCCCCTCCCCCTCTAGTCCAAATAGGACAAGGAGAGGGGGCGGCGCCCCCCTTTCCTTCCTCTCTCCCTCCTATTTCCCCCTTCTCCTAATCCAACAAGGAAGGGAGGGAGTCCTACTCCAGTGGGAGTAGGACTCCTCCTGGCGTGCCTTCTCCTGGCCGGCCGCACCTCCCCCTTGCTCTTTATATACGGGGGCAGGGGGCACCCCAAAGACACACCAATGGATTTGATCTTTTAGCCTTGTGCGGTGCCCCCCTCCACCATAGTCCACCTCGATAATACTGTAGCGGTGCTTAGGCGAAGCCCTGCGTCGGTAGAACATCATCATAACGATAACGATATCCACTGCTTGCCTCAGCACTCATTGTACTGCACACATCAAAATGTATTACTTCCAACAAGTTGCTTTCTTGTTCCATCTTACTGAAAACGAGGGCTTTTAGTCATCTTGCCAATGTGGTATGATTTGCATGTCTCAAGTGATTCAAAATCAAGTGAGTCCAAACGATCCATCTGTATGGAGTTTCTTCATGCATATCTATCAATAGACATGGTTCACATATCTCAATCTTTTAAAAAACGAGTGAGTCCAAAGATCCATCAACATGGAGCTTCTTCATGCGTTTTATACCAACATGACTCAAATGGCAGTGCCACAAGTATGTGGTACTATCATTACTATCTTATATCTTTTGGCATGAACATGTGTATCACTATGATCGATATTCAATAAACCATTCATTTTAGGTGCAAGACCATTGAAGGTATTATTCAAATAAACAGAGTAACCATTATTCTCCTTAAATGAATAACCGTATTGCGATAAACATAACCCAATCATGTCTATGCTCAACGCAAACACCAAATAACAATTATTTAGGTTTAACACCAATCCCGATGGTAGAGGGAGCGTGCGATGTTTGATCACATCTACCTTGGAAACACTTCCAACACATATCGTCATCTCACCTTTAGCTAGTCTCCGCAGCCTTTTATTTCGAGTTACTAACACTTAGCAACCGAACCGGTATTTATTACCCTGGTGCTACTAGGAGTACTAGTAAAGTACACAATAATATAACATATATTCAAAATTCTTCTGTCGACCTTGCAAGCCTTCTCATCTACCAAGTATCTAGGGTAGTTCTACTTCAGTGACTATTCCCCTCATTACGGAAGCACTTAGTCTCGGGTTTGGGTTCAACCTTGGATTTTTTCACTAGAGCAGCAGCTGATTTGTCGTTTCATGAAGTATCCCTTCTTTCCCTTGCCCTTCTTGAAACTAGTGGTTTAACCATCAACAATTGATGCTCCTACTTGATTTCTACTTTCGCGGTGTCAAACATCGCGAGTTGCTGAAGGATCATCATGTCTATCCCTGATATGTTATATTTCATCACGAAGCTCTAATCGCTTGGTGGCAGTGACTATGGAGAACCATCACTATCTCATCTGGAAGATTAACTCCCACTCGATTCAGGCGATTGTAGTACTCAGACAATCTGAGCACATGCTCAATGATTGAGCTTTTCTCCCTTAGTTTGCAGGCTTAAGAAACTTGTCAGAGGTCTCATACCTCTTGACGTGGGCACTAGTCTGAAATCCCAATTTCAGTCTTTGGAACATCTCATATGTTCTGCGACGTTTCAAAAACGTCTTTGGTGCCACAATTCTAAACCATAGGCATTACGCACTGAACTATCACGTAGTCATCAGAAACGTGTGTGTCAGATATTTCCCAACATCTACAGACGACGCTTGAGGTTCAACACACCGAGCGGTGCATTAAGGACATATGCCTTCTGCGCTGCAATGAGGACAATCCTCAATTGACGGATCCAGTCCGCATAATTTCTACTATCAACTTTCAACTAAATTTTCTCTAGGAACATACCTTAAACAGTAGAACTAAAGTGTAAGCTATGACATAATTTGCAAAGACCTTTTAACTATGTTCATGACAATTAAGTTCATCCGATTATCTAATGAACTCCCACTTAGATAGACATCCCTCTAGTCATCTAAGTGATACATGATCCGAGTCAACTAGGCCATGTCCGATTATCACGTGAGATGGACTAGTCATCATCGGTGAACATCTTCATGTTGATCGTATCTACTATACAACTCATGTTCGACCTTTCGGTCTCTTGTGTTCCGAGGCCATGTCTGTACATGCTAGGCTCGTCAAGTCAACCTAAGTGTTTTGCATGTGTAAATCTGGCTTACACCCGTTGTATGCGAACGTTAGAATCTATCACACCCAATCATCACGTGGTGCTTCGAACAACGAACCTTCGCAACGGTGCACAGTTAGGGGGAACACTTTCTTGAAATTTTAGCGAGGGATCATCTTATTTATGCTACCGTCGTTCAAAGCAAATAAGATGTAAACATGACAAACATCACATGAAAATCATAAAATGACATGATATGGCCAATATCATCTTGCGCCTTTTGATATCCATCTTCGAGGCGCGTCATGATCACCTTCGTCACCGGCATGACACCATGATCTCCATCATCGTGTCTTCATGAAGTTGTCTCGCCAACTATTACTTCTACTACTATGGCTAACGGTTAGCAATAAAGTAAGTAATTACATGGCGTTTTTCATTGACACACAGGTCATACAATAAATTAAGACAACTCCTATGGCTCCTGCCGGTTGTCATACTCATCGACATGCAAGTCGTGATTCCTATTACAAGAACATGATCAATCTCATACATCACATATATATATAATTTGTCACATCCTTTTGGCCATATCACATCACATGGCATACCATGCAAAAACAAGTTAGACGTCCTCTAATTGTTGTTGCATGTTTTACGTGGCTGCTATGGGTTTCTAGCAAGAACGTTTCTTACCTACGCAAAAGCCACAACGGTGATATGCCAATTGCTATTTACCCTTCATAAGGACCCTCTTCATCGAATCCGATCCGACTAAAGTGGGAGAGACAGCCACCCGCTAGCCACCTTATGCATCAAGTCCATGTCAGTCGGTGGAACCTGTCTCACGTAAGTGTACGTGTAAGGTCGGTCCGGGCCGCTTCATCCCACAATGCAGCCGAATCAAGATAAGACTAGTAACGGCAAGCAAATTGAACAAATCATCGCCCACAACTACTTTATGTTCGACTCGTGCATAGAATCTACGCATAGACCTAGCTCATGATGCCACTGTTGGGGAACGTAGCAATAATTCAAAAAAATTCCTACGTGTCACTAAGATCAATCTAGGAGATTCTAGCAACGAGAGAGAGGGAGGTGTATCTTCACACCCTTGAAGATCGCAATGCGGAAGCGTTACAAGAACGCAGTTGGTGGAGTCGTACACACAGTGATTCAGATCGCGGTCGAGTCCGATCTAAGCGCCGAACAACGGCGCCTCCGCGTTAAACACACATACAGCCCGAGGACGTCTCCTCCTTCTTGATCCAGCAAGGGGAGAGGAGAAGTTGAGGGAGAACTCCGACAGCACGACGGCGTGGTGGTGATGGAGCTCGTGGTTCTCCGGCAGGGCTTCGCCAAGCGCTACGGAGGAGGAGGAGGTGTAGGAGAGGGGGAGGGGCTGCGCCAGGGGAAGGGTCTAGCTCTTCTGGCAGCCCTCACATCCCACTATTTATAGGAGAAGGGGAGAGGGGCCCGGCCCCTTCAAATCCCATCTAGGGGAGGGGCGGCGGCTAGGGAGGGAACCCTAGATGGGTTTTGGGCGCCCCCACCCCTAGGTGACTTGCCCCCCAAACCAGGAGGGGAGGCTGCCCAAGGGGAGGCGCCCCCACCTCTCCTAGTTACGTGAGATGGGGTGGGAGGGGCGCACAGCCCCTTAGTGGGCTGGTGTGCCCCTTCCCCTTGGCCCATGTAACACCCCCAGTTTCATGCTACAGTAACCCTCTGTGATTAAACTAATCATTTTTTCAAACAGTGCTTAATCACCTTTGTTCAATATCCCATTTGAAATTCCAGTCAATTCAAATTCAAGTGAAGTTTGAAGTTGCTCAAAAGTTGCTGGAAAAATGTTCATCATTTGTCAAAAATTCCATAACAATTATTTGTTAAGGAACACAACATCATCATCAACTCTAAATGGTCCTAATGCATTTTAACAGAGCAAAAATAGCCTTTAAATTGCCCTTTTCTTTATTGTTTAAATTCAATTGAACTCCAAAAATGCCCAAACATTTTGTGGCAGTGCTGGATATTGCAAAGTAATTTTGTGACCAAGTTTCACATTTTTGCAAAATCTTATGGAAGCTCAAAATATAACTAAACCCCTTTCTGTAAAAAGAAAAAAGCAAAAGTAAAAAAAAGAGCACAGGCCACTGTGCACTGGGCCAAGTGCACAGTGCCTGGCCCGAGCCTCGGCCCACTCCAGCTAGTCCGACCCAGCCCCTCCTCGGGTCGCCTTCTCCCCCTGTTCCCCCGACCGGGGTCGCAACAGGGGCGAGCCCCGCCGGACCGCCTCGCCGACGACGATGAGGGAGGGGATAAGAGCGCCCCCTCGACGCCTCGAGTCCTCCCCCTCACCTGCCGCCACTCCCAGTTCCCCTCGCCCACTCCGCCTGCTCCTCCTCTCCTCTCCCCCTTCAGATCCACCGCTTCCAAGCGCGTCCATGGCCGCGACGCCGTGCTGACCGCGGCCACCGCTGTCCCCGCCCCTCTCCGATGAGTCCCCGAGTGCTGCCGTGCCCAGCTACATCTTCTCCGACCACGTGATCGAGCTCGTCGCCCCTAGAGCGCCGTCACGCCGTCGTCTTCAACCTCCGTTCGCCCAGGATCACCGCCGCCGTCGAGCTCCCTCCGGCTCCCTCGTTCGCTTCCCTACACCCGTAGTGGGCAGCCGCTTCGATCTCCCCTCTCCTCGGCCTCTCCTAGTAGCCGTAGCCACCGTTCCCGTCGCCGCTCTACAGTCGAGGTCATCGAGGGTGATTTCTGTAGTGTAGCTATACAGTCGAGGTCATCGAGGGTGATTTCCTCCTTAACCACTTCCGTTACCGCTCTTTCGTGCAACCCCTCAAGTGTGAACCTCAAGGGTGGATCCTCTTACATTCACCTTGATGATAACATCGAGTGGGATTCACCGGGGGTGATTCCTCGGTTCCCCTAGGTGTTAGACACACAGTTACTATTGTTACTATGACTTTACACTGAGAAATGTTACTAAAGACGGGTCGACCCTAAGGGGTACCCGCGCGAGCTTAATTGCGAGTGATGTGGAGTCGGGTTGACCTGGAAGGTGCCCGCGAGATATCTATGAGGCGTGGCCGGGCAGTCTTAGCCCTTGTCACAAGTACTCGAGACGGGGCGACGGGGTCACATCGATCGTGAGTCTCTGCTCGTTACCGCGCGTTCTTAATCCACTATGATTTGGATATTTGATCCGAGGGGCCTCTGGCCTGATAGCACTAACCATCACGTGGGCATAGTATGGGCGTTCTGTGTCGTATGCATCAGCCGAAGCTTAATAGACGTCAGCGACTGAGCGGCGCGCGTCAGGTTGGACTGCGTAAGCACCTGCCTTGTTGAAGGACGTAGCTAGGTCTGCTCACCGGCCACCCACGCAACGTACAGGAGTTCCTGGGGAGATGGCCCATGACCCCTGGGGGCATAGGTTTAGTCCGGCGTGCTCGCCTCTCTATTAAGCCTAGGTCGGGTTGCGGCGTATTGTTTGGCTGAGGCCGGGCATGACCCAGGAAAGTGTGTCTGGCCAGAGTTAATTGAGCGTGGTGGGTAAGTTGGTGCACCCCTGCAGGGAATAAAACATCTATCGATAGCCTGTCCTACGGTAACGGACACTTGGAGTTGTATCCTGATCGATACAACTAGAACTGGATACTTGTGATGAGAAATGGTTTGCGATGAGACTTGGATATAAGATGATAACTGGATAGTATGGCTCTGGGATTGCTTTCTCGCAGGGAGTCGAGAAAGGATCTCTGGCCGAGGTTGATAACACTTCTACTACTTTACTTTATGCTACTCTACTCCCTCCTGTTGCTGCAAGATGGTGGTTTCCAGAAGATGCTAGTCTTCGATAGGCTAGGCTTTCCCCTTCCCTTCTAGCATTCTACAGTTTAGTCCATAGATATAACCCATTCCTTTGATACAGATGCATACTTAGTTTAGATTTGATGTAAGTCTTGCGAGTACTTTGGATGAGTACTCACGGTTGCTTTGCTACATCTTTCCCCCATACCCGATTGTTGCGACCAGGTGAAGGATCCCAGGAGCCAGACGACGCCACCGATGACTACTACTACCTGGAGGATGCCTACTACTACGTGAAGACCGCTGACGACTAGGAGTAGTTAGGAGGCTCCCAGGTAGGAGGCCTTGCCCTTTTGATCGATGTTGTTTTTGGTGCTAGCCTTCTTAAGGCAGTCTTGTCTAACTTATGTCTGTACTCAGATATTGTTGCTTCTGCTGACTCTTGTGTATTCGAGCTTATGTATTCGAGCCCTCGAGGCCCCTGGCTTGTAATATAAAGTGTGTATTATTTTAATTTGTGTCTAGAGTTGTGTTGTGATATATTCCCGTGAGTCCTTGATCTTGATCGTACAGATTTGCGTGTATGATTAGTGTACGATTGAATCGAGGGCGTCACAAGTTGGTATCAGAGCCGACTGCCTGTAGGTAGCCCCCTTTGTAACTCCTCGGCCAAAATTGAGTCTAGTCGTCCAAAAACTGTTTTAGTAACATGGCTGTGTGGCTTACGGGCCCATGTCGCCATTGGGTGGTATTAGGATCTTTTACTCCTCGTCTATACTCTGGGACTCTGATCTCTCTCCTATTCAGGTTAAATGGATTTACTAACTCAAACATTAGGATCTCGTAATCACATCCGCCCGGAGAGCCCCTTATTCCAGATGATCGCCTGCTGCATTAGAAGATTCTGAAGATACTCTACGATATTCTCTTGAGACTTTGTGCCTGTTGCCTTTGCAATTCCTTACCACCGAAATATCTTTATGGATAACTACACACACTTGCCAATCTTTCATTCTATCCCATTGATCTTGTTATTACAAGATGCCCTGTACTGCTCTCCCTTTTTCGAGAATCCTTTGAGCTTACTGCCTTGTAGTTCCTTGTCATCTGAATACCCCTACGGATAACCTTGTGCACATATCGTGTATCCGCTCATCCTCAGTTGACTCATGTAATTCACAAAAGTCTTCGTAATACCATTCGTTCTTGTGAAAATCCTCAACAGCTTTTTGTTCTTGATTTTCTTGCTTGCTTGCATTATGGTTAATACCATAAGTCTAGTAATCTTATTGTCAGCCTTTGTCATTATCATTTTGAGTCCGCTGATACAATATGTTGCGAAGGCTCGCAATCCTCTATCAGATCCTAGAATTCATCCTTCCGTCTCAGACGTCATTTTAACATGAGCTGAATCTCGAACAATCAAATCGCCATTGATTGTACCCCTAAGGCTATTCTACCTATCCATCCCTAATCAGAGCATCGCTTCTGATCCCTTGTCTTGGAATTCATAATTATTTTGCAATTGAGCTTTGAGTTAGTCTATTGTTTCTATAATCTGATATTTTTGCATTCATTCTTCCTCTGGTTGAATACTGATGCTCACATCAGATCCCTTATGGACCACCAGACCCTTTTTTGGATTTTATCCGACAACGTCCTTCATATTTATTAAACTTGTGAGCCTTTCCTTGGTTACATAATGCTTTTGGTAAATTGTATCCTCCGCTTTCTCAAGCATGCTCTACTACCGAGCTTGTGTTATTTATTCTCGAAATTTATGATATATGTTCCTAAGATGCCCCGATGGGTTGAACCTATGCTTTCCCTAATCTGTGTGAACTCAAAAGTTATGTGGATTATACTCTACCGGCTTTTCGTCAGATAAAATTTCAATACTATAGCTTCATCAAGAGCGAGAAGTAAAATGAAAAGTTATGCATTGTAGAAGTGGGAGTCGACCTTGAACATTGTGTTCATGCCCACGGACACGGTGTGGGACTTATCATGAAAGCTTCTTGCAAGGATATTTAATCATTTGAATATTCTTCCGGTATCGTAAATTGGATCCCTTACAGTTATGGTCCCAACCATATTTCCTCCTTGATCCCATTTACTGGGTAAGTTACTATTACTTATCCTCTGCAAATCTTTCCCCGTCCAAACCTCTACTCCGATTTACCTTCTGGCATTACACCTAGTACTTGATACTGGGAAGCTTTACACCTCATCACATCATTCCTAGCCTGATCGGCTATATTTTTATCATGTCAACTTTTTAAATGTGCTACCTAGTCCTTATGCCCGGAGCAACTTCCGATGATGAGCTAAGCTTACGTCGATCTTCCTCATCTTATCATTTCACCTCGAACAACAATCTTGAATTTGAGCTTGTGTCGAATCCGTGGTTCTCTTAGCCTTTCACTTCTTCCTTCCTTTTCTGCTCGGTGACATCTTCATGAAATCTCTCGACAAATGTGTCGTGATCATCATCAACATTCTAAGCTTTTCCAGGATATCAATCGAATTCATGGTGAGAAATACAATCCCCCCTCGATGATTTATGTTATCATCATAACATTCTTGCCTTCACCAACACAAACTTGTTCATATAATTTCGGAAATACATCATTTTGGCATGTCGATGGATTGTGGCTGAGCCCGTCGGCCACACCCACATCTTTTCCCTGCTAAAATTGTATGACTTATTTTCTAAGTTGTTTCCGATGGATCCTTGGTGTATCCAAAGTCTGACCTTTGCTTGAAACCATGTCAATGCTATCTCGAAGCATGTCTGTGGTAATCCGATCTCCAATAAGAACATTTGAAGCACGATACTAAATTTTCTTTATCAATTATCCAAACACCGTTGTATGGGTAATGTCATGAAATTTCTTTCCCCTTACCTAAATGGTTTTATACTTCTATCTTGCCATGTATATCATGCTCTGCTTGTCCTTGGGAAGGATATACCCCTGAAGTATGTGTTTAAACACATTTTCCTTTCCATTGTTCTGATTAATATATTGATCATATTTTTTCCTTTCCATTCTTTTGTTTAACCTTTTCAGTAAACTAACTTATCTCAGTACAGATAATTTCCTGCTTAGGTAAGCACCTCAATGTACAACTCTGTCAGTAAAGACCCTTTTACTATTGTTGATGACATTTCGGTAGCCACCGATGGACGAGAACCTTGCCTAATGGCCCGCCTCGTTCAACGAGCAGGAAAATGGTTCTCTTCGTCCCTCGCCCTTGGTACCAACGTTGTTGACCGACATAACTGACAGGCTACCCATTGACATGCCTTGCTATCATGACCGTGCAAGATGTCATAGCTCCTTCCTACTTTTAAGCCACATGGTGGGCCCATAACCCACAGTTCCACAAGATCGAAACCTGACTCTCTTGTACACCCTTGTTTCTAAGGTTATTTCTCACGCTTGGTTTCGTATGTAATTCACGAGCCACCTTCCGAGAGATCACCAATTCTGGTATCAGACAAAATACTTATTCCCGTCGCTCTGAAACTCTTTCACACTCTGTTTCAGGCAACGAACGATTGCCTACCCGATTGAAGCTTTTTATTTCACCTTCTTACCTTGCTCTTGCTGACTTTCTTGAATTTCAACTCGAGAGATGCCTCTTTGCCAATTTCACCGAGATAGTCCCTAGATAACTATCTTGTGTTAAGCTCTGTCTTTTCTGAGTCTTTTCCCCTTACTCCACCTCTTAAATCTCGCGACGAGATTTCTTGTAGTGGAGGAGATTTGTAACACCCCCAGTGTCATGCTATAGTAACCCTCTGTGGTTAAACTAATCATTTTTCCAAATTTTGCTTAATCACCTTTGTTCAATATCCCATTTGAAATCCCAGTCAATTCAAATTCAAGTGAAGTTTGAAGTTGCTCAAAAGTTGATGGAAAAATGTTCATCATTTGTCAAAAATTCCATAACAATTATTTGTTAAGGAACACAACATCGTCATCAACTCTAAATGTTCCTAATGCATTTTAACAGAGCAAAAATAGCCTTTAAACTGCCCTTTTCTTTATTGTGTAAATTCAATTGAACTCCAAAAATGCCCAAACTTTTTGTGGCAGTGCTGGATATTGCAAAGTAATTTTGTGACCAAGTTTCGCATTTTTGCACAATCTTATGGAAGCTCAAAATATTGCTAAACCCCTTTCCGTAAAAAGAAAAAAAGCAAAAGTAAAAAAGAAAAGAGAAAGAGCACAGGCCACTGTGGAGTGGGCCAAGTGCACAGTGCCTGGCCCGAGCCTCGGCCCACTCCACATAGTTCGGCCCAGCCCCTCCTCGGGTCGCCTTCTCCCCCTGTTCCCCCGACCGGGGTCGCAACAGGGCGAGCCCCGCCGGACCGCCTCGCCGCCGACGACGAGGGAGGGGATAAGAGTGCCCCCTCGATGCCTCGAGTCCTCCCCCTCACCTGCCGCCACTCCCACTTCCCCTCGCCCACTCCGCCTGCTCCTCCTCTCCTCTCCCCCTTCAGATCCACCGCTTCCGAGCGCGTCCATGGCCGCGACGCCGTGCTGACCGCGGCCACCGCTGTCCCCGCCCCTCTCCGACGAGTCCCCGAGTGCTGCCGTGCCCAGCTACATCTTCTCCGACCACGCACTCGAGCTCGTCGCCCCTAGAGCGCCGTCACGTCGTCGTCTTCAACCTCTGTTCGCCCGGGATCACCGCCGTCATACGTCGCCGTCGAGCTCCCTCCGGCTCCCTTATCCGCTTCCCTACACCCGCAGTGAGCAGCCGCTTCGATCTCCCCTCTCCTCGGCCTCTCCTAGTAGCCGTAGCCGCCGTTCCCATCGTCGTCCGAACGCAGCTCCGCCGCGAGGCTCGCTGCCGACGTTGTGGACGTTGACCTGCTCGTCCGAGCACTCGAACGTGCTCAGGTCCCCTCACCGCGGCCGCTCGTGCCGCTAGATCCCCTCCCCATGGCCTCTGTCACCGTTGGCGGAGATGGCCAAACTTCGGCGTCCGCCTCGTCACGTGCCGTCGTTGTTTTAGGTCTTCCCGAGGCCAACCGTTAGCGCCACGCGACACGCCTCGCTCCCCTCTTTCGAACGCCACCTCACACGCGCAAAACGGTGGCCAGAGCGTGTTTTCTGACGAGTCCCGAGGCCTCCGCCGCATTCTGGCGTCGCCACCGACGAGTCGCCGGCCCCGCTGAGCTGGCGCCGCGTGGGACCCATCCACAATCGCTGACGAGTGGGCCCCTGCGCCCTTTTGACCGCGTTGACCAAAGTCAACGCGGGGCACTGTTCATCCCTCTCGCTGACATGTGGGCCCCCTCTGTTATATTAGTCTAAGAATGTTTTATAAATAAAGAGGATTAGTTAACCTAAAACACTCACTGACGCCCGGGGCCCACTCCTCTTATTATCTCTGCTAGTTTAGTTTTAATCCACTATTAAAATAACAGAGGCTGACATGTAGGTCCCACTGGACCCACAGGTCAGGTTTGACCTGGTCAGCCATCTGTTGACCTGCTGATGTCATATATCTTTTTCTGTAATTAAAATAATTCCAGGTTATTGTTTAAATCTTTAGAAATTCATAGAAATTAAACCGTAGCTCGGATGAAAATGTTTTCTACATGAAAGTTGCTCAGAAAAATCCAACCAATCCGAATACGCGGTTTGTTCGTCTGTCACATGCCCCTAGCATGTCGAACATGGAACTTTCCCCCCTCTTTTCCTCTGCCCGGAATCCAGCTAACATCAGGAATTCATCCTCGGATATTTATCCCCTCCGTCTACAACGTGTAGTACTACGTTAGGATAACCCTAGCTCTGTCCGTCGTCATGTTATGCCTTGTGATGCATTGTTTGCTCTGTATTTACTGTTTCTTCCCCCTCTTCTCTTCGGTAGACCACGAGACCGATGATGTCGCTGTGATCGACTACGTCACCGACGACCCCTCCTTCTTGTCTGAGCAACCAGGCAAGCAAACCCCCCTTGAGCATTCCGATATCGCCCATTTCTTTCCTCTCATGCTTGCATTAGAACTGCTACTGCTTTCTGTATGATCCTACTCTGATGCATAGCTTGTTGTTGTTACCTGCTTTCATACCTTACCTGCTTATCCTAAACTGCTTAGTATAGGTTGGTTAGTGATCCATCAATGACCCCAACCTTGTCCCAGTTGCCTCGCTTTATGTTCGATGACTCGATCAACGTCCAGGCCCCGACACCGCACATCACCCCCCTAGTTGTACGACACTACAGAGTTATTATCGAGTGCCGAGGGTGAACCTCATACATCACTCCTGATGAGATCTCGGTAGTGTAGCTATACAGTCGAGGTCATCGGGGGTGATTTCCTCCTTAACCACTTCCGTTACCGCTCTATCGTGCAACCCCTCAAGTGTGAACCTTGAGGGTGGATCCTCTTACGTTCACCTTGATGATAACATCGAGTGGGATTCACCGGGGGTGATTCTGTCGGCGTTCTGGGAACGGGGGTCCCCAGACTTGCCTGCCTGCGGCCTGCGGTGTGGCTCAAAGGGGGCCCAGCATGGCCCATCTTCATCAACACAAGACTCAAGACCCTCGCGAGGGGCCAAGCCTCGCGAGGCGGACAACACAGAGCTTCCTCAGGCACGGCCTCGTCAGGCTGGCTTGCGAGGAGGCGGAGAGATCAAGGCGGGGTACCTTGCGAGGTGCTCGTGACGCAAGCCATGACGACTCAGGGCGCCAGGCGGGTGCCAGCCCGCGCAGCGTCCTCCTTTCCTCTTTGGTGCAAAGGGGGCAAGCGCAGCCGCGGAGTACCGAGGCATCAGGCAAAGGTTGCCATTTCGGTGCAACGAGACCAGGACCAGGAGGACTACGAGACGGAGGTCACCGTGGAGCCCAGGACGGCGTCATCACCAGAGCTTTGCGCAGGCGAAGACTGCTTTTGTCACGATAGTTGATACTTGTCGTCCTCCTTCAAATTAGCCTGCCATTGTTGGCTCCCTTCCCGCTCGATATTTGGGAAGAGGACCAGGGCCCCTATAAATAGGACCAGCCGCCCATAGAGCAAGGGGTCGGTCGGTTGGGTGGTTTGTTCGGTCTCTTCTTGATCGGTTAGAAGCAGAGAGAGAGAGAGAGAGAAAGGGTGGCTGAACTCCTCCTAGCAGTTCATCAACCCAGCCAAGAACAGACCCTCGCAAGGCTGTTCTTCGTTGTATTGCTCATCATCATCAGCCCCAAGAGGCAATCCACCCACCACACACTGGAGTAGGGTATTACACCACAACGGTGGCCCGAACCAGTATAAACCTTGTCTCTCTTGTGCAGTTCTTTCAGTAGTCTAGATCTTTGCGAGACGGAGAGGTAGAAGGCGTAATCTCCGCGCGCACCCCAGTGTTCGAACCTTAAGGGTCTGCCGAAACCCGAAATCCGACATTTGGCGCGCCAGGTAGGGGTGCGCCGGAATTCGTCGTCCACCGTTCCGTTGTCCTCCGACCGTCGCATCCATGTCCGACGCTCGTCGGGCCCGCGCCGAGTGCCGGGCCGCCATCGCTTCCCATGTCGCCTAGACGGCGCCCGTCGGCGGACGTCCTCATCATTCCCCGTTACCCGCCATCAACGCCACCACCGGCCCGGCGGGGGGCGAGCAGCAAGCGTCATCTCAACATCCATCCGTGCGGCCAGACGGCCGCACCGCTACTCCATCGCTCGCACCAGCTGGTTCTTCGTCCCGCGCGCTCCGTGCACCCTTGGAGGATCGAGCTGTGCTCCTCGCGGCAAACGAGCTCCTGCGCTACCGTCCTGTCGACGACATCTACGAGGAGTGGCTCGACCGCATCGCCGAGCTTGTCCGCGCCGCAGGGGGCTCTTCCGCGCCGTCCTTCCTCTGCGCCACACCCCGCCCCGCGCGGGCAACGAAGCCCCGGAGGCGTACCAGCCGCCTCCTCTCCAAGAAGACGCCATGGCTCCAAGGCGCGTGGCCCCTGGGCGAAACCTGCTCCGTCAGATGCCCGCGCATCAAGAACGGAGCTGCCAAGAAATCCCACGCCCGCAAGGAGCTGCCCGGGCGCTCCCCGCTCCGGCACGCCGCGAGCCTGCTCCAGCTCCGGCACGCCAAGACCCCGCGCTGCTCCTAGCTACAGCGCGTGGGGACCCTCAAGACCAAGCTCTCCACCAGCCAAAGCCTTTCGTGGCCACCGCAGGCTGCCGTGCCTACACCACCGAGCTGCGTAGCGTCGCATGGCCCGGCAAGTTCAAGCCAGACCTGCCTCCTCGTTACGATGGCACGACTGACCCTGTAGAGTTCCTCCAGCTCTACGAGCTGGGCATCGAAGCTGCCAGCGGGGACGAGAAGGTCATGGCGAACTGGTTCCCCATGGCGCTCAAGGAAGGAGCTCGCACCTGGCTCCTGAATCTGGCTCCAGGCACGATCTCTTCCTGGGACCAGATGCGCACCCGCTTCATCGCCAACTTCCAAGGTACTCGCGACCGCCCACCCGCCGTGAGCGACATGCGCTGCATCAAGCAACAACCTGGAGAGACCCTGCGAAAGTACATCCAGCGCTTCAATAGCGCGCGCCTCAAGATCCCCAAGGTGTCCGAGGAGGCCATCATCTCGGCCTTCTCCGATGGTGTGCGCAACATCAAGATGAAGGAGGAGCTGGCGATGCATGAAGACCTGTGCACCTCCCTGGAGCTGTTCAACTTGGCGACCAAGTGCGCCAAGGCTGAGGAGGGACGCCTCTCCCTCCTCGAGCTGCCTGCCGCAAACCCAGAGGAGAAGAAGCCCAAGGCCAAGGACATGAAGCGCAAGGGGGCAGCCGTGCTCGCAGCGGAACCAGACACCAAGCGGGGCAAAGATCTGCCTGAGTCCTCCAGGGGCAGCCGGTACTGTGTGTACCACGACCTCCACACCCACAACACCAACGAATGCCAAGAGCTCCACGCCGTGCGAGAAGGAAGGATCGGCCGTCGTCCCGACCGCGCTGATCGGGGCTACGGCCGAGGAGGAGGAAGAAACGCAGGATGCTGGGAAGACCGTGGCCCGCGCCAAGGGTGACGCGATCAGCCTCACGAGGATCGCTGGCAAGACCTGCCTCGCGAGGGGGACTGGAGGGATCAGCCTCGTGAGGATCGCCCGCAGGGCAACGCGGGCCTCCCTCCACTGCTGCCTCAGCCAAGGAGGAACGAGGACCGCCATCAAGACGAGGGGGCTGGGGGCTTCCAGGAGCCACGCGCAATCGCCTGCATCCTGGGCGGAGCTCAAGCCCCTGCCTCCCAACGCATCTTCAAGCAGTTTGCCCGCGAGGTGAACGCAGTCCTCCCTAGGCTTGAAGCAACGCGCCCTCTCAGGTGGTTGGCATGTGCCATCACATTCAGCTCAGTGGATCAACTCAAGTGCGCGGCCACAGCAGGAGTCCTCCCGATGCTTTGCTCCCCAGTCATCAGCAATGCACTAGTCACCAAGACCCTCATCGATGGTGGGGCAGGGCTCAACGTCCTGTCCGTGGAAACGTTCAACAATCTCCAGGTGCCCTACGACCAGCTTCAGCCAACCAAGCCCTTCTCCGGAATCACCGACGGCTCCACGGTCCCGATTGGGCAGGTCCGCCTCCCTGTCACCTTCGGGGCACGCGACAACTACCGCACCGAGCTCATCAACTTCGATGTCGCCCACATCCGCCTGCCGTACAACGCCATCCTCGGGTACCCAGCGCTGGCCAAGTTCATGGCCGTGACTCACCATGGCTACAACGTCCTCAAGATTCCAGGGAGTGGAGGAGTCATCACGGTGCCCTGTGAAGAGAGGGATGCAGTGTGTTCCCTGGAGCGAGCCTTTCAAGCCGCGTCACTGGAAGACCCGGATCGCGGAAGTAGGAGGCTTCCCGAGACCACCCCCAAGAAGAAGAAGACATCGTCCAGACCGGCCCCTCAGGGCCCGCGTCTGCCCAGGGGGAGCCTACTTCCATTGCATAGGAAAGCGCGCCTGGCGCCCTCCTCAGGCAGGGCTCGAGGGCTCTCCCCTGGAGGGCCACCGACCTGGCCAGGGTCACGAGGGAGGCGCTTGGGCACCACGTGGAGGCGTGCTTCAAAGCACGTTTCCCTCAAGAAGGAGCAAGGCAAGGAAGGTCAGACCCGCAGGAGTTCGTCGACAAGGCCATTCAAGAACTACAGGAATCAAGGATCATGAGAGGTTGCCGCCGCCTACCGGGTTTGGCTCCCCATCCAGGCAAGGATGGTGGGCTGCGCGTCTGCATCGACGTACCAGGGCTCAACCAAGTCGCTATGATGGAGCGCCTCTGGCCCTCGCGAGTGGGGCGCTGCGGGGGTCCGCCCCACAGCTACGTTCACATGCCTTACGGCTTGCCGAGCGCGGTTGCTACGCGCCAGCGCCTCATGAGGGGCATCATGGAGGCTCAAGAAGACAGGCGTTCCGCAGCCCTGGCGGAGATGGAGATGACTCACGAAGAGCTACCAGTGCCCCCGGAGCCTCCCGAGGCCCCTGGGCCTGGGGGCTCGTGAGGATAGGCTTCCGCAGCCTGCCGAGTCTGCTGCACCAACATCCCTTCGCCCTCGGCACCCTCAGGTGACATCTTACAAGTTTCATTTCCAGCTGGGAGCGCCCTCCCAGGGCCGCATCGTTCCCAGGCCGCGTGGGTCCATCCCTGCGGTATGTATCCCTTTTATTTTCATGTCGTTAGCTTGCTTTGATGGGGCGCCCCTCGGGCTGCATCATCCCCAAGTCGCTCGGGCCAGGCCCAGCGGCATGTATCTCCCTTCCATTTATTTCCGGCTATGCATTCGCCCATCATGCTTGATTACTTGATGCTTGTCCACGGCACCCTTTTCTTCCCCATGTCGACCACTTGCACGTTAAAGGGGGGGTACCTGAGCATCGCGACTCAGGGCTCTTACTGGCTCTCCAGCCCTCACCCTCTGGCTATGTCCACGGCATCACGATCTGGCGTACCAGCGACGGATGAGACAAGCTCGAGGGCCGGGACCCGAGGACGTAGAGTGCCGGCATCTAACCAAGTTTGCAGGAACACAGCACAAGATAAGGCCCAGTGCCAGGCGCAACCCGCCTAGAGGTAGGGCCCCGTGAGTCCCGCGCTGGCTCACGGGTGCCCAGATACACCTCACTTAGCCCTACCGTGCCGGCCACGTGTCAGGGCGGGGCTGTACACGCTCCGGGGGCTCCTCCTGGAGGGGGGCCCCCTCCCACGTACCAGTGGAAGCACCATGCTCCGCGCTGGCTGACGACACTGTCGAGGAGCGGCTATGCCCGTACACATGTGGAAGCGCTATGCTCCGCGCTGGTGATAAACAACTGAGGGTGGCCCCCGGGCCGCATCAACCTCAGGGAGCCCAGAGCTCAGTGTCTAGCCTCATCGCAACGCCTCCCCTTGGGAGCGCCGCGCGAGGGGGCTGGGCACGGGGGGGTTGCGCCTGGGTCACGCCCGGACGTACGCCACCCAGCCAGGCCCCTCAGGCCTGGTTCGCCTCGCGTCTCTTCCCGAGCGGAGCCAAGGTATGAAGGCCGTTTGAGCATCAAGGGGGACCCCTGAGCATCGTGACTCAGGGGCCTAACTGGTCCCGTAGCCCCTCACTCCTTAGTTCCGAAAGGCTATGCTGGGTGAGGCACGCGCGGGGCCGGGCTCTGCAGACGTAGAACGGTGGTCCCACTCGCATCTCACCTCATCACTTGTTGTTTGTGCGTCAAGGGGGACTCCTGAGCATCGCGACTTAGGAGCCTAACTGGCTCCGTAGCCCCTCACTCCTTTGGTCCCGTCCTGGTTTCCGGTCGGGGCTAATGCTGGGTGAGGTACGCACGGAGTCGGGCTCTGCAGACGTAAAACGGAAGATCCACCTACATCACACCTCCCTACTTGTTGTTCGTGCGCCAAGGGGGACTCCTGAGCATCGCGACTCAGGAGCCTAACTGGCTCCGTAGCCCCTCACTCCTTTGGTCCCGTCCTGGTTTCCGGTCGGGGCTAATGCTGGGTGAGGTACGCGCGGGGCCGGGCTCTGCCGGCGTAGAACACAAGCAAGTAGGGAAGGAAAGCATAAATTTCAAGGAACTTAAAAAGCAAATATTACAGTCCATACTGTTGTCTCAATACCAAACGCAAGTTTAAACGCCTCCCCGAGGCATGATGCATGATGCAGGAATTAAAAGCAGGACAGGAGCAGTAGTGGAGTCACTTGGTGGCGGTGGAGCAGCGCGGGTGGCCCCGCCTCACGGAGCAGCAGAACCGGAAGCATCCTGCTTCGACTTGGTGCTGAAGGCCCGGAACTTCCCCGACAGAGCCTCCGCGCGACCCTTCACGGCCTCGGCAGCGGCGGCAGCACCCTCGCCGCTTACTGGCTCCAGCAGGCTGTCGAGGTCGGCGCTGGGGTCGTGAAGGTAGATGTGGGTGAAGACCCGCGTCAGCGCAGCAGAAGACAAGACACGCGCCTCGGCCTCGGCCGTGGGGCCAAGGCCAAGGGTGACATCCTCAAGGGCACGAACCAGGAAGGGAAGCAGCTTGGCGGGGCCATCCTCGGTGCCGGCCAGCGGGCTCTCCAGGCCACTGGCGTAGAGCATCTTCAGCGAAGCACGAGCCTTCTTCTCCATGTCTGCGAAGGCCACGCGATCATCGGCAAGAACCTTGGCCTTGCTGTCCAGATCAACCTTTGTCGCCTCCAGCTCCTTCCCCAGCATGCCTAGGCGGTCGTGGCGCTTCTTGATCTTGGCCTCCCGGCCCTCGATGGCCGCCTCGCGAGCCTTCATGCCTTCTTCTTGCTCCTGGCAAAGACGAACCTCTTTCGCGAGCTGGTCCCGTAGGCCTTGCAGCTCGTCCTCCAGCGCCTTGCAACGGTTGCGGACTGCAACCACCTCCCCCAGGGCTGTGTCCCGAGCAGCCTTCGTCTCAAGGATGGCCTGCCTGTCCTCATCGCAGGCCGTCGAGGCTTGAACCAGCGCCGCCCGGATCGAGGCGTCGGAGCGAATCCACCCTGAAGCCAGCTCCAAGCGCCCGGCCACCGAGCGAGGGTTGGCGCCAAGAAGATCCTGCCGCAGCCGGTCCAGTCCAGCAACATCACGCTCCAGGACGGCAGGAGGAGTTGGAGAAACAACAGTCGGTGGAACGGAGGAAGAAGGCGGCGACGGCAAGACCACAGCATCCTGAGGTGGAGCCTGCTGCGCCCCAGCGGCTGTGGTGGCGGCAGTGGGCAAAGGCACCACAGGAGTCACTTGGGCCATGGGGGCTGAGCTCGTCCCAGCCAGCTCGGCCTGGCCTCGCGAGGACGACCGGGCGGGAGAAGCCCGCGCGCCACGATCACCCTCCTCCACAGGTGGAGGCGCTGCCGTGGATGGAGCCTCAGGAGCCCCCTTCGGCTTCTTCACCACGGGCTCCAGCCTATTCAAGAGATGTGAACGTCAAGCCTCGGCAGTGGAACAAGAAATAAAGACAAGGGTCAAGCACTTACGGGTCATCGCCGGTGGGCTCGGGTAGCCTCCGGCCAAACTTGAAGCCTGACAGCCGGCTGGAAGGGTCAACCTCGGAAGCAGAAGGCGTGTCTGCAGACTGCCTCGGGGCAGGGGTAGACCCGCGGGAGATCAGCCCGGTCCTGTCCTTCTTCGGGATCAGGGGCAAGCTCCCGCCGACCTGCTCGTCTTCATCCTCGTCATCATCGCTCGAAGAAAGGCGGAGACTGCGGGGCCTGCGCTGGGGGAGGGGAGCCCTCGACACTCCATCGGTCGCCTCGGAGTCGGGCCCCTTTCCTCGTTCCTCTTCGTCCTCCTCCTTGCTGCAGTCACCGGAGGGCACGACCACCAGTCCCTCGGAAGCCGCCACGGGCACGAGCCCGTCCCCGTTAAAAATGGGCATGGACTTCACCACCTGCTCCCAGTCGTCGCGAAGGAACAAGGGCTTGGGAGCGCCCTCCAACCTTACCACCTCGCCCCGACCAGAGATTGGAGGACCGCGGCCAAATCTTCGTCGCTCAAGGCCGCGGGGCTCGGCTGAGGCCTCCACATCGGAGGTGAGTACTGCCGGAGTGGAGCCAGCTGGTGCTCCAGGAACTCCCTCAGCAGCAACGCACTGGTCAACTTCGCCGCCGCCGTGCTGGCCGGCCTCAGGTCCGCGTCCATCTTCTCCAACACCAGTTTCGCGCGGGGGTCCATGAGCTCCGCTCGACCCCAGTCGCTGGAGCTCGCGGGCGGCTCCGCAGGCAAGATCAGCCTAGGATGGACGCGCCCGGCATCTACCAAGACCCACTTGCTCCTAAAGCCCTCAATCCTCTTCCAGGGATTCGAGATGGCAATGGAGCCACCGTACGCGACAAAGCCTGCGCACGCGGAAGGAGAACCGCGACAGACCCGGGGGGAGAAGTAGTGGCGCAGCAAGGCCACTGAAGGCTGCACCCCAATGTGGGACTCGCAGTAGTAAGCGAAGATCGCCAGAAGAAGGACGGAGTTGGGGTGGAGATGCAGAGCCTGCAAGTTGTAATGGCGGAGGACAGAGAAGAAGAACTTGGAGAAGGGAGGCACCAGGCCTGCAGCAATGGAGCTTACAAAGAGAGGATAAATGGTGCTCCCTCGGCCCTCAGGGGTGGCGGAGCCGGCCTTGAACACCTGCGCCCCATTGATGCCCTGCGCATCCGCCGTCTGGCGCAGCGGGGCAAGGCCCGCCTTGGACACGTTTGGCGAGTCCAGAGCAGGTGAGTACCAAGCTTCGGCCGGAGGCTAGCGAGGCGCCATGGCTTCCTAGGTCACGCAGCCGGAGTAGATCTGGAAATTTGGAGGAAGAAAGGGGAGGGGCAAGAAAGGGGATCTGAGCAGCAACCGGAGTAAGCAAAAGACAAAGTCTGGGCAGATGCCGTTCCTTTATCAACCTGCGCGGTTGCTGAAGCACTGGTGCCCAATCAACCACCACGCGGCGCCCAAGGCTGCAGGCTGTTAGGGCCCGCGGCGCTTCGCCCTTGCCCTTTCGCCTCTCGGCACGGCCAAGTCCGGGCGCGCCTTGGGCTCGGGGGCTACTGTCGGCGTTCTGGGAACGGGGGTCGCCTTACTTGCCTGCCTGCGGCCTGCGACGTGGCTCAAAGGGGGCCCAGCACGGCCCATCTTCATCAACACAAGACTCAAGACCCTCACGAGGGGCCAAGCCTCGCGAGGTGGATGACACGGAGCTTCCTCAGGCACGGCCTCGTCAGGCTGGCTCGCGAGGAAGCGGAGAGATCAAGGCGAGGTACCTCGCGAGGTGCTCGTGACGCAAGCCATGACGACTCAGGGCGCCAGGAGGGTGCCAGCCCGCGCAGCGTCCTCCTTTCCTCTTTGTTGCAAAGGGGGCAAGCGCAGCCGCGGAGTACCGAGGCATCAGGCAAAGGTTTCCATTTCGGTGCAACGAGACCAGGACCAGGAGGACTACGAGACGGAGGTCACCGTGGAGCCCAGGACGGCGTCATCACCAGAGCTTTGCGCAGGCAAAGACTGCTTTTGTCAGGATAGTTGATACTTGCTGTCCCCCTTCAAATTAGCCCGCCATTGTTGGCTCCCTTCCCACTCGATATTTGGGAAGAGGACCAGGGCCCCTATAAATAGGACCAGCCGCCCATAGAGCAAGGGGTCGGTCGGTTGGGTGGTTTGTTCGGTCTCTTCTTGATCGGTTAGAAGCAAGAGAGAGAGAGAGAGAGAGAGAGAGAGAGAGAGAGAGAGAGTGAGAGAGTGAGAGAGAAAGGGTGGCTGAACTCCTCCTAGCAGTTCATCACCCCAGCCAAGAACAGACCCTCGCGAGGCTGTTCTTCCTTGTATTGCTCATCATCATCAGCCCCAAGAGGCAATCCACCCACCACACACTGGAGTAGGGTATTACACCATAACGGTGGCCCGAACCAGTATAAACCTTGTGTCTCTTGTGCAGTTCTTTCAGTAGTCTAGATCTTGCGAGACGGAGAGGTAGAAGGCATAATCTCCGCGCGCACCCCAGTGTTCGAACCTTAAGGGTCTGCCGAAACCCGAAATCCGACAGATTCCTCAGGTTTTCCCCTTGGTGTTAGACACACAGTTACTATGGTTACTGTGACTTTACACTGAGCCATGTTAATAAAGACGGGTCGACCCCGAGGGGTACCCGCGCGAGCTTAATTGCGAGTGATGTGGAGTCGGGTTGACCTGGAAGGTGCCCGCGAGATACCTACGAGGCGTGGCCGGGCATTCTTAGCCCTTGTCGCAAGTACTCGAGACGGGGCGACGGGGTCACATCGATCATGAGTCTCTTCTCGTTACCGCGTGTTCCTAATCCACTATGATTTGGATATTTGATCCGAGGGGCCTCTGGCCTGATAGCACTAACCATCACATGGGCATAGTATGGGCGTTTTGCGTCGTATGCATCAGCCGAAGCTTAATAGACGTCAGCGACTGAGCGGCGCGCGCCGGGTTGGACTGCGCAAGCACCTGCCTTGTTGAAGGAGGTAGCTAGGTCTGCTCACCGGCCGCCCACGCAACATGCAGGAGTTCCTGGGAAGATGGCCCATGACCCCTGGGGCATAGGTTTAGTCCGGCGTGCTAGCCTCTCTATTAAGCCTAGGTCGGGTTGCGGCGTATTGTTTGGCCGAGGCCGGGATGACCCAGGAAAGTGTGTCCGGCCGGAGTTAATCGAGCGTGGTGGGTAAGTTGGTGCACCCCTGCAGGGAATAAAACATCTATCGATAGCCTGTCCTACGGTAACGGACACTTGGAGTTGTATCCCGATCGATACAACTAGAACTGGATACTTGTGATGAGAAATGGTTTGTGATGAGACTTGGATATAAGATGATAACTGGATAGTATGGCTCTGGGATTGCTTTCTCGCAGGGAGTCGAGAAAGGATCTCCGGCCGAGGTTGATAGCACTTCTACTACTTTACTTTATGCTACTCTACTCCCTCCTGTTGCTCCAAGATGGTGGTTTCCAAAAGATGCTAGCCTTCGATAGGCTAGGCTTTCCCCTTCCCTTCTGGCATTCTGCAGTTTAGTCCACAGATATAACCCATTCCTTTGATACAGATGCATACTTAGTTTAGATCTGATGTAAGTCTTGCGAGTACTTTGGATGACTACTCACGGTTGCTTTGCTACATCTTTTCCCCCATACCCGGTTGTTGCGACCAGGTGACGGATCCCAGGAGCCAGACGACGCCACCGATGACTACTACTACCCGGAGGATGCTTACTACTACGTGAAGACCGCTGACAACTAGGAGTAGTTAGGAGGCTCCCAGGCAGGAGGCCTTGCCCTTTCGATCAATGTTGTTTTTGGTGCTAGCCTTCTTAAGGCAGTCTTGTCTAACTTATGTCTGTACTCAGATATTGTTGCTTCCGCTGACTCTTGTGTATTCGAGCTTATGTATTCGAGCCCTCGAGGCCCCTGGCTTGTAATATAAAGCTTGTATTATTTTAATTTGTGTCTAGAGTTGTGTTGTGATATCTTCCCGTAAGTCCTTGATCTTGACCATACACATTTACATGTATGATTAGTGTACGACTGAATCGAGGGCGTCACAGCCCATAAGGCCCCCAACACTTTCCGGGGCCTCTGAAACCCCTTTCGGACACGTTGGTTGTCACCCTGTACCCCCGGAACAATTCTGGACTCCAATACCCTTCGTCCAATATATCGATCTTCACCTCTGGACCATTCTGGAACTGCTCGTCACGTCCAGGATCTCATTCGGGACTCCGAACAACCTTCGATAACCACATACTATTTCCCATAACAACTCTAGCGTCACCGAACCTTAAGTGTGTAGACCCGACAGGTTCAGGAACCATGCAAACATGACCGAGACACATCTCCGGCCAATAACCAATAGCCAAAAAGATATGGTACAACCAAATGTCTCAAAAGGAAAAAAAAGAGAACTACATAGGCCAAAAAATAATAAGCAAGAAAAACTAAAAGTGTACATGAGGTAGCTATCTAAAAGTGCTATCCCATGTTTCAAAGGTCTGGTATTCCTTCCTCTTGGTTCTGTAAATGATCCATTTGAGTTCTTCCTTAAATTTCTCCGTGCAAGCATAAAAATGGGTACCCTGGCTTTAAAAATGTAGTCATTTCTAATGGTTCATATTGCCCAAGAGACAAGGACAATGATTTCCAGAGCAACTGGAACTGTTAAAAGAGTTTTAATGTGAGCAATTTCATCTTGAATCTCCAGGTGAGTAGGAGTCCAAGCAGGGAAAAATGTAAGGCCAACACATTTCTGCAAACGGCAGTGCAGGAACAGATGATCCCTAGTTTCAAGTACCTGCATACCACACATGACACAAGTGTAGTCATCAATGAAGAAATCATCTTCTTATTAGTCCAAAAAGTTCCAGTTATTAGTCCCACATTGTGAAGTTCATTGCTTCTATATGGACAAAGCAGAATTGACTGAGATGGTCGGATTCATATTTAAATTGTGCAAGGAATCGGTGGACAAAGATTTGGTAAAGACAACCATGCTATATTGCTTCCTGGATCATAGTAGTAGCATGAGTTCATCAAAGGAGGATAACATTGATCCTACGTGTAAGTTCTAAAGGTTTACAAGTTTACGGTGATTGGAAATTTTAGGAACCGTCCATTCACTCTAATCCGGTGGTGATAAAATAGGAGTTACTAGACTGTAAGTACGTGAAACTACAAGTAATTATGGGTCCGGTGCAATCATTCTTCTTTGTAGTACTCTGTCTATCTCAAATATAGTGCCCATTATAGTTTTTGTAAGTCAAACCATGTAAACTTTGATCATTTTTATAGGGAAAATTATTACCATCTAGAGTACTAAATCAGTACCATTAGATTAATTATGAAGTATATTTTAATATGACATATATTTGATGTTATAGATGTAGATAATTTTCTCAACAAACTAGGTCAAAGTTTGTGAAGTTTGACTTTTATGAAGATAAATGCGATGAAGGAGTCGTATAGCAAAGTTGTAAAGAAATCAGTTGAAACTTTGAACGAGTGATGTTCTTTATCTTTTTACATTAAATAGAAGGGAACAAAGTAAAATCTCGACGGAGGAACAAGAAAACATCTGATTCGGTTTTGAACTGTAAAAGGAGTTGGTGATGAAGACCTGATCGTACAAATTGTACAACCGTAGTACATTGCCTCTTAGGCTAAGTGCGGGAATTTGTCAAAAGAGGTCTTACGTGTATGGGATGAGAAGGTGATGTACCACCATAGCCATTTGTCTTCTTTATAGTATAGCAAAGATAAAAGAATTAGTTGTGTCTTTGTGATAACTTTTACCCTGTTAAGTTTTTTCTTGCCATGTTTTTTTTCTTTGTTATGACCTTGTGACACTTTTATCTTATTTACATTTTTGTATAATCTGACAAGACGGACCCACTTACGGCGAGTAATCTTCTCAGTTATCCTGCCACGTCATTCTAACATCTAGGATCTGGTTTGTTAGTTTGGAGAAATAACAAAATGAGATTAAAAAACCATCGAAAGGTTCAAAAAGTATGTTACTTCTCACCCGCAAAAATATGAAATTGCCTTAATTTGTCTAGTTGTATGTGAGATATCTATTGCCGTAGATCATTAATCCTTTTTTTCTTCCTGCAAAAAAAGACCATTCTTTTTCCTTTTCAGTTAACTTTGTCCAATGTGGGTAGGACAAGAATGAATTTATACTTTGTTTTAACTAACAGCTAATATGTGACATGAGTTTTTTAAGGAATACATATTATTTTATTTTATTTTCGAAATGGGAGAAAAGAATTGCCGGTTAATTAAGTACAAGAGAACTGTCCAGTTAATTTATGAAAACCAGGCTAAAATCAATACAATCAGATCATGACGGGATTACTCATCAATCATGAGACCCCACAAACACATAGTAACACGCCAAACCCTGTCAACACACAACAACCACAACACGTGGTGCTTGTACAATGCAACGGAACCCCTAGCGAAAACATCTCGACAAAAGACAGTGGACAGCACCAAAACCACAGTGACGACCCAAACCCGAGGACGAGATGAGAGACCGAAAATTGTCCATTAAGCTGTTATGGGTGCCTTTCTTGTGGGACCACTCTTCTTGCCTTTGCATCTGAGTGACTTATCCTTCAGTATGCTGGTTCGAGGACAATGACTACCTTTTTTGCGTTTGCCCTTGATAGTCGTTTCTGTCAGGAGGCAATCAATCGCCCTTCCTGATCCAGGGCTAGCAGCCTCCAAACTAACGAGCAAGTCACAAAGATCTTTTATGAATAGTGCATCAAGATTATGCACGGGTAATGGTGGAGCCGGCTAGGGAGCTGAGTGAACACCAAGGATTGCGGCAACGGTACGCCCAATAACCGTTCTTCAAACAAAAGAGCACCGTAAGGGATCCTGTAATCGGCCAAATGGTGCCCTGAAGCGAGGCATCTGCAACACCTATCAAAGAGTCAAGCTGGGATGGGTCGAGGAGGCAATGATAAGAGACGTATCCTATGCACCGGTTCAACTCGTGCAACGAATGTACCTGTAGATTCTGGGCCACTGGATTCATAATAGATGGAACAGATTTATCACAAGAAGGGCTGCAGGTACATTTTACGCCCTGGACCTTGCAGAATTGTCGAAATGCCGAAATAGTCCTCAACATAACCTGTCCTCTCCGTCCTTATCCTGTTCCTCTCCCCATCCTCTTCTGATGGCGGCTGGCTGATGACGCCGGCCGAAGAGGGAGAGCAAGACGACGCCCTTCCCCCAGTAACCCTCCAGCCTCTCCCCTCCCAGCCGCGGCCTCCCCATCGAGGTAGCAGTGCGGTGACGCTCGGCGTCTCCTCGATCTCCCCTTGTCAACGCACTTCCATGTTCGGCTGCCGTACACCCCCATACCCTCCCTGCTCGATGCCACCGAGCTCCGGTAGTCCAGCTCATCAAATCCGGCGGGCCGGAGGCTGCAGCTCACCATGTTCCACAGCGTCCAGCTCCAATCCGGCAACTGTAAGTGCACTGCACTGTACATATCCTAGTTGTAGTGTTATACCTCTGACTGATGTAGCCTGTAGCAACGTTTGTTGAAGACTTGGAGTAAATTCAAATTAATTTAAGATTTTGTGTTAGTCTTGAGAGAATAGAGATGCACCTCAGTTCAGATTTTGTTCTCTTCTCTTCGTCCAGTATCTCATTATTAAGAAAAGAACATAACAGAAAAGAACAGGTCATTTCTTTCAGTAGGATTTTTCAGAAATGAGCTAGGCTAGCTAGCACCTAGCAGTGTTGGTGTACTAAGAATTGGCACTGGCAGCTGTAGCTTAGCTTGTCATATATCAAGTACTGGGATTGTTGTATATTAACAACTGACAGTAGTAGTGTAGTTTGTAGCTTGTCATATATTAAGAACCAGCAGTAGTAGTGTATTCCAAACTGGGCTTGTCATATATTAAGAGTTGTAGGTTGTAGCTGTACTGAACTTTTAGTTGCTATATAAGCAATATAGCTGGGCCTTATGTAGTTATGCTGCATTTCTTTTATACACTGTCTTGATACATTCAGTTTACTTTTGCAATTTCTAAATTAGATGAAGAACAACTGCAAGATGACGAGCCATCTGAAGATGAAGCTGGGGTTACCATCAATTTAAAGAGCAATTTAAAAAAAAACCTTCAACCAGATCATTTTGTTGACCCTTCGTCTTGATATGCATATGAAATCAGATGATATTCCTATTTTTTCTGGTATTGTCTACATGCTAATCATAATTACAAATTTGATTTGATTAGATGATTGCTCACCTGAGCCATAACAATTTCAGGTTAGCTGTACTCCTATTCCTTTTAAATTTTCTATAGCATATCAGGATTGTAAGATGAAGAGCTATCAATAAGTTCAAGAAAAAGCTTGAACCAATGGCAGCAAGTAAGGACAAATTCTTTTGTAATCAACACTCACTAGTGATTTTAGGAGTTGTAGTCATGTTCTGGTACCCAAATTTTAACTAGCATCGTTGAAATTCTATTCAACATAAGTTTAATTCTTGTCAAACCAGATCAGTTTGTTGACCTTTCTGTCTTGGATGTGCATATTAAAATAGGCGATGTTCCTTTTTTTTCAGGTATGATCTGCATGTTCTGTTGCAAGTTCATATCTGGAAAAAAATGCTTGTTGTGACGAGCTAGTATTCTTTCAGGAAGCTGAACATGCAAGTTCATATCTGCAAAAAAAAAAAATTGCAAGTTCAACTGCATCCACTGTCTCTTTCAGGAAGCCAAGATGTCTTGTTCATATGATCATGGGATCTGCACGGTGCTCAACCTATTGGCATACAAAAGCATCCCTCGATTCATGTTATTCGTGGATGATGCCCTTGTGGAGTGATCTGGAGCTATGGACACCTTCCCTAAAGCTTGAAACATGTAGTTTCTGTTTAGATTTTGTAATGTGCTAGAATGTTTGGAACTTCAGTTTTCTACTTTGTTTTTGCTTTTCTGAACTGCCATAGGCAGATGTCGGTGAGCAGATATGTAACTGGCTACGATGTGGTTCCATTTTAATAAATGAAGCCGGGGGTTCCACCCTATTTTTCGGAATAAATTTCACCTTCTCAACAGAATATATGAGTTTTGTATTGCAAGTTAACCAGATCGCAGCGCATGTCGGTCGGCGATAAGCAGAAGCATCCTTTGCGAAAAGCAGAAAAACAGTCTGTAGACTTTGCAGAACTCCTGATCACTCTTTGTGTTCACCTAAAGAGTCAGCCGATCAGTCCCAGGCCTGATTAGACCACCAAGCATTTGCTAAGCTTCATTAGCAGATAAATAAAAGCTATATAGCACTAAAATTTTGACTTAAACCAGCTTCTGAGTTGATCCTGAAGCAGAAAATAATTTTTTGCACGTACAAGAGCACCGCCGCTATGTTTACGCGCTCGCCGGCAGCAATGGCGTCTTCGTTGGGCGCGACTCAGAGGAGAGGAGGGGAGCTCGTGCTTCAACGGCGCGTCAGCGCCCGAACTAGGTACGGGGATAGAAGGGGGAGAAGGTCAGGAGTAGGGGAGAGAGAGGCGACGGACGGAGCAGCCTTCCCGAACCCTAGCGCGCAGCTGGACGGGCTGGTACAGAACATGACAAGGAGAGGAAGACGATACGGGTACAGAGAGCTCAGATCGCTGGATTTAGCTGTACTTGAAGGACTGTCTTGCAAATGTACCAGCAAATCCATCGCCGCCCAAATCCTGTCCCTCTCTTTTGAATCTAACGGCCCACGTATATCTGATGCATCCGGTGCACCAGTTTGGCCGTTTCACCAGATACGTTCTCGCAATGCCAGGGCTGGTGGCGCTGGACGGCGCTGTCCGCGCCGGGGCAGCACCTCCTGCCATCCTTCACCCCAAATACTATAATAACATCACAATTAGAGGATAAAATATAAAACATTCCAAATATAATTGCATGATATTTATATTAAATAAACATTTGCACAGCAATGCATTCCATAAATACTCATAGGGAAACCAGGTTCATGTCAACAACAAAAAATTCGATAAACAGCATGTTCCAGAGACTCTCAACACGAGGCTTCAGACTCTGCCAGCGCAATTGAACATTTGGCCAAAACGGATGCACCGTAGCACTAGGGCCAGATCGCACACACACTCGCACGGTTCAACAGGGTCTAGGAGGACCTGCCCTCCACTCTTTTCCTGAAGATCATCCTGCCCAGCAAGCCCGGACCCCGCTTCTTCTTCCGAGGATCAGCAGCAGTCTCACGCTCCGGGACCAATGGCTGAACGACAGTTTGCGCCGCCGACGCCTTCCGGTCGGCGTCAGGATTCTGCTCCTGTGCCGTGCTCTTCCGTGCTGCAGCGTCAGGCTCGCCATGTTCTTTCTCGGGAGAGATGTGACCCTCGGTTGTGCCGGCGCCCTCGTCGGCAAGGATGCTTCCAAGTGACTGGGGCTTGTAGTCGGCGGAGCTCAGCCGTGGGCTGTGCGTTGAGGCATCTGGAATGCCTGAGTTCGGCTGAGTCTGGAGAGCCTGCAATTGTTTGCTTAGAGTCGTGATGGTCTCCTGGCACTCCGCAAGCTTGTCAGCTGCTGCAGATATCTCTGAGTCCTGCATTGAAGCGCAAATGTTGTCAAATCTTATTCCTGATGATTATATATACTAGATGAAAAGAGGGAATTGTGACGTAGTATAACATACTATCAGATAGTAACATTTAAATGAATGAAATATGTATCTGACAACCATGTGGCAGATTGCAAAACGATCTACCGCATCCGGCGCCGTCAGATCTGGCAATCGCTCGATCCGCATCTGCTCCGTCCGCAACTCCTATGCCCGAGCGTCTAGTCACGGCGCCGCGAGCACGCATTGACCGGCCATCAGCAGCTTCGATCGAACCACCTGTTCCCTTGCACCCCTCGAGCACCATCAAGTCGCCGCCATAGCCTGCTGCTCCGGCGAGCAGCTCCTTCCATGGCCAACACTCACCGGTGCAGGAGCTCCATCACCATCTCCATGGGATTCCTGCCTCCCCTGCAGCCCATCGACGACCACGTCCTCTACACATCTCGGCCATAGCAGCCGCTGCTGCCCGCTGTTCTGCTGGCCACGGCCATAGGCTCCGGCCAGCATCGATCTCCTTCATCTTTGGACAATAAGTTGCGTGTTCAACTAAAATGGATTCGTAAGGAAGAGATCTACGAATTTCATGTTGAAGTCCACGCGATTCGTAGCCTAAATCAACAAGTATGATGGATAATTGGGAGTTCTTAGTCTCTACAGGTTTAGTTGATTAGAGGTGGAAGACAACTCTCGGTGGGCTTCAGAGAGAGAAAAGAGTTGGGCTGGGCCCAATGCTGGGTAGAGACCTAGTTAGGAAAAGTTAATATTGGCTAAAGAAAACATATTTTGTGGGTCTTTTAGCTTCACTGGTGCATCATTTGTACTACATTTTAAGAACTAATATCATGCTAACTTTTGACCCAAGAAAGATTGATGTAGAAAAATACCCTCGATAACTTCTATGTAAATATCATGATAATTTATATACAATTGATCTGATAATTTACGTACAAACACCATAATAAACTTGACATAGAAAATTAGTACTGAAAACAACCCCCGGTAACTGTATGCAAATAGCACGGTAATAATACGCACTGTAGACATGATAACTTGCGCAAAAACACCACGGTAATTTTGAACCAAGTAAAAAAATTATTAGAAACATACCCCGCAGACCTGATAATTTTACCCACAAACATCATGGTAATTTTGACCCGAGGAAAAAAGTGGTTGAAAAACATAACCACGTTAACTTATATGTAAATAATATAATAATTTACGCTCCGTGGACTTGATAACATACTTACAAACACCACAATAATTTTGACCCCAAGGGGTGTATTACAGATGTGCCACCGGTAATCTCTATGTAAATAACGTGGTAATATAAGCACCGCTTAACTGATAACTTACATACAAAACATGATGATAACTTCCTGACCCTGAAAACTTTTTGTTGACAAACATATGCTCACTAATTTATGTGTAAATAGTACGGTAATATATGTGTCTTCATTGACCAAACATGAAAAAGTTGTTTAATAACACACCCTTGGTAACTTATGTGAAAATAGCATGGTAATATACGAATAAGCACCGTGGTAACATTTTTTAGAAGGGCAAAAGTTGTTGAAAAACATACACTCGATAACTTGTGTGTAAGTGCCATGATAATATACGAAGTGCAGATCTGATAACTTAGGTATAAACACCATGGTAACATTAACCAAAAGGGGGAAAGGTGGTTGAAAAACATACCCTTAGTAAATTGTGTGCAGATAACATGTTAATACACAAACCGAAGAACTGATAACTTATGTACAATGACTGTGGGTAATTTTTTCAAGGAAACACCGCGTTAATTTTCGACCTATGAGAAAAGAATTATTGGAGAATTCACCCTAGTAACTTATGTGAAAATTGCATGATAATAGACGAAGTGAAACTTCATAACTGTATAAACATCGCAGTAATTTAAAACATGGGATGTAGTATGTCAAAATTTCATGTTTTTTTGTCCTCTTTTTGTATGCTATCAGGCTTTTTCTCAAAACCATAACCTACACTCAAAACGCCATGGTAACTTTCATGAAGGGGAAGGGGTTGATCAAACATACCCCCCTCCCCCCGCACACTTTAAATTCTATGCAAAATTACAATGTTGCACATGTTAAAGTTATTGTGATTTTCACGTTGTAGTTACCGGCCTTCTCATGATATAGTTACCAGCTTTACCATGTCATTTTTTTAACCAGGGGTGTTAATGTTTGAAGTTATCAATATGCTTATGTCATAGTTATCATGCTGCTCGGCCAAAGTTATCAAGTCTAAAATTAAGCTTTTCATTGCCGAAAAAGGGTTTTCCCCCGCTTTGTATACAAAGCAACCAACCGAACCATACAGAGATAGGTGCTGGGGCGGAAGCAATATAGTCACGCCCAAAAAAACGACAGAGAAAAAGCAAAAGAAACAAATGCTGACAACGGCGGATCAACAAAACGAAGAAGCCTCGTGATCGCTGCGTCCACCGGGATCTTCCAGTAGGCTCCAAGACTCCGAAGCGCCGGCACCTATCAACACCTCCAAGAAGGATCGCGACGATGACGACGCTGCTGCCAAGGGTTTCCCCCGGTACACGACGAGGCGAGAGGAAGGGTAGCCCCCGACGCCCTCCCGGAAGGTCAGGTGGCACGCATAGGCGCCACCGCGCTGGTGTCGGCCACGCCGACAGGGGTTTCCCCCGATCCCAACCCGCACCTCGGGCGCTCTGGATCCAGCCACCAAACCAACCGCCACCATGCGCCAACGCGGTCATGAGGCCCCCACGCCATCTCACCACGGCACCGCAAAGTGAGGACATCGCGGCGAAGAATCAGAGCTGGGACTAGGGCATCAGCACCGTCGGCACGCGGGAGGGCCCCACCTCCACCGTCAGTGACGGTAGCCGTCCGGACGCAATACCAAGAGCACACCAGGCCCGTGGGCCCACAGGCCCGGCCGAGCCCACATGGGCCCGTAAAGCTCCCGCCTTCGCGCTGCTGTCGGCACGCCATCGGCGCCGATGCCCCATATCCGAGCCGCTCCTCCTCCTCACCGCGCCATAGACAACGAGGCCACGCCGGGGGGCCGGCCCGCTAGGACCCAGATGGGGCCCGCCGGGCCCAGATCTGGGCCGGGGGCGCGACGTCGGCCACCCCGCACCACCACGCTGCCCCGCCGCCAAGGAGCAGCGCCGCCACCACGTCCGCCGCCGGCCACCCCGCCGGGTCACCGGGCCGCCGCCCAGCCGAGTGACACCGCCACCGCCCCCCTGCCCCGGGCTCAGAGGACACGCGCGCGGGGAGAGGAGATCCTGCCGCCACCGGCACCCCCAGGGCCGGAGCCAGGGGCGCCCGCCGGCGACGGTAGGGGAGAGGAAGGGGAGGCGAAGCCGAGTGGAGAGGCGCGGGGGCCGCTCGGCCGCCTCCTGGGGAGGCGACGCGAGGGCGGAAGGAGGGGCGTGGAAGGGAGGGCGGGGGAGGGAGGGCGGGGGAGGGAAGGGGCGGATCCGGGCCACGCGCCGGCGAGGGCGGCCGGATCCCACCGGAGACGGGCAAGGGAGGTGGCGGCGGCGAGGGTTCGGGGGTGGGAGCGGGTCGCGGGAGCGGCCTTGGGTGGGTTTCTCGTTCCTCCGCGGGCAAGGGAGCGGCGCGGGCCGGTCTCTCCGGCAGGGGCGCGGCGCGGCGACGGGCTGGCGTTCGAGTCTGCGCTGGCGCGGTGGCTGCGCTTCGGGCGGCGCGGTTGGTGGTGGCTCGTGCAGGGCGGGATGCGGTGGCGGTGGATCTGGGCTGGGAGCAGCGCGGCTGGGCGGCTCTGGGTCGTTAGGCGTGGCTGGGCCTGGCGGATCGAGCGGTGGTGGATCCCTCTCCTGTCATCTCTGGCATCTCTACCCTCTGTTTGCGTCGATTCAACGGGTGGGGCGCCAGATCCGGCCTCCCCGGTGGCTGCTGGTGCCACTCGGCCCATTGTGGTGATGCTCGGGGGTTGGTGCTTGGGGGCGGCGGGATGCACGGGTGCGTGCCCGGCGGCTCCGACGTCGGGAGCTCGCTAGGCGGCACAGGTTGGATAGTTCAAAATCCGTTGTTTGCATACTATGGACAACAAGTTGAGATGGGTGAGTTGGTTATAAGGCATAGCAAGCATGCATTAGACCTGAGTTCAATTCCCCTTTTTAAGTACTTTATTATTTCTTTTTCTTTCAACCTAAATTAACTATCATAAAATCGGAAGAGTTAAAAAATCGTTTTAAAAATAAAAACCGGCAGGATAAAAAATTGGTGGAAGCCTCGTACGATCGAGCGGAACGAGGCTGGACCGGGTTGGTAATTTTGCTAATTGACACACATGTGCCAGTTATCGCTGTCCTTAAATGGAATGCGATAAAGCTGAAGTGAAAAATATCAGGTATAGCTAGTTCTGCAACAGCCAGAATGTTCTTTTTTCTGAACGAAAGAGAAACATGAGAACTTACCGTTGCCAGTTGTTTTGCCTCCTTTTGTGCCAAGTCCTCCCCCATTCCATCAGCAGTGACACTGCATTACAAAGAACAAAAAAAATATCACTCAGTAATAGTTGAAAGGAAGCCCTGTTTAGCTGTTCGGTAGCTGCTTGCACTGTTATTACCTTTCTATCTCATAGTATGACGACTTCCTTCCCAGTTGGATATCACCATTCTGATCTAGCATGACCATTGCAAGTTCTTCAATAATCTGTCTCTCTTGAATTTTTTCAGGGTGTTCACCTTCCGGTGACTGAATCTGTTCCTTTTGTGCTTCTGTTTGGATATCTACAGCTGCTGCTGATGTTGCACTCTGCATGTCAGGTTCACCATGTGCATCAAAGTCATTTTCGTTACCGTCCACGGTGTCCGATCGAACTTGGTTCGAGAAGTATATGCTCATTATATACTCCAATACCAGGCAAATCTCGTCGATAAAATCTTCAAGCTTGGCTTTCCTCTGTAGCACATCATGGCAGACATGAACCAGGTACTCGAGGCGAGCACAAAGTTCAGGCTTGGCATGCAACAACGATCCAGATCTTGCGGCATCGTCTTCTGCCGAAACGCGGATCGTGGACGTGATTTTGTCAATCAGATTGCTGATCAGGTTCTCCACTTTGGCCCGATCATACGGCAGATCAGAAGCATCTCCGTTCCCGTGAACAGGGCTCTCGTCCAGTGCACGCCTTATTCCATCAACGATGGCGTCGATGCTTTCTCCCGTTGCTTCATGGTTGCTTGTAACGAGTTTCCAAACATCCTGCAGCCATTCAGGATGACCCTCGCCGTTCTTCTCGGGCACGACGGATCCCGAATGTCCTGATGTCTGATGGTCCCCTGATGATGCCATCTCCAACCTCTCGATCTCGGCGAAGTCGTCGAGCAAGCTCATGTCAGACACCATGACGGACGATGCTCCATGTCCCTGCTTCCCAGCCCTGAGCTGGTCCAGTTCAGACACCAGAGCAGAGGCCCACGTCTCGGACTTGGCGTGTGCATCGCTTAGCCGTCTGCTCTCCTCCGTCAGCTCCTTGAGCTGCCCCTGCACCGCCGAGAGCTTGCTGGCCTCCTCCGCGTACTTGGTCTGCGTGAACTGCAGCTCGGTGTCCCTGGCCGCCAGCATCCGCTTCAGAACGTTGTTCTCGTCCTCGATCGCGCGCAGCCTGACGGCGTAGCTCTGAGCAGGCTCCGGAGCGCGCCGCGGCGTCCCGGACCGCGGAGACATCGGCGTCACTGAGCGCGGCGACGCCGTCGGCGTCACGGAACGCGGCCTTCTCGGGCTGGCCCCGGCCCTGGACGGCGGCGGCTGCTGCTGCGGCTCGACCTCGTCTCTCATCTTGGCCAACGCCGCCGGCCCGGGGAGGCGCTTCCGGACCATGGCGCGCAGCCGCTGGCACTCGCCCTCCAGCTGCGCGATCTTCTTGAGGCTCTCCGCCTGCTGCGCGCGGGCGGCGTCCACGGACCTGAGGTCGTACTCCCGCTCCTGGCTCCTCACCTCCAGCTCCTTCTGGAGCATGCGCGCCTCGTACTGCAGCGACGCGCTCTGCTTCTGCGCCGCGTCCAGCTTCGCCGCCGCGCCGGAGAGCTCCTGGTCGGAGGCCGCCTTGGACTCCCTGAGCTCCCTGACAAGCTTGTCCTTGGCGTCCATGGCCTTGCAGAGGCTGTTGTTCTCGGCAGCCAGCTTCGCGGCCTTCTTGTTCGCGGCTTCGAGGCTGTGCTGCAGATCACGCAGCTTCTTTTGCTGGGAGGATATCTCGCTCGCTGCTTCCACGATGATTTGATCCCGCTCTTCTCTGGCGACGAGCAGCTGCTCCATGCAGGATCTCAGAGCATCTTCCATTTCAGCCATTGTTACTGTATGCTTTCTTAGTACACCTTCTCTTGAGAGGAATCACCAGGTACTCTTCATGAGAGCAAAGTTCTTAGCTAATCACTCTTCTCAACCTGGCAATGGGGTAACTTAGTCACAGTCTACTATATTCGGCAACCTGCCCATTTTACCGCTTGAACTTTGCAAAAGACTCATTAACTTTTTTGAACTAATAATGCATATCACTTCATGAATCTACCAAACCAATTTGACTTACACCGAGCCGGTTTGAGAAATTGGAAGGTTGGTACTTTGAGTAAGTTTCAACTTCATGATTTTCTAAAGAACTTTGATGACTCGTAAATTCATTAATAGATGCACTAACCTGGATAAACGGCTTAAACCCGTGATACACAACGGATGAGGCAGAGATGAAGAGAGCCAGCAGTTGGCAGAGCAGAAAGAGAAAAGAGAGCCAGCGAAATGAAGCTCAGTGGCGGCTATCTATCTCCATTCTCTGGCCCAAGATCTTGTTTGCAATGAGGTGAATATGCGGACAGTTTGGTCGGCGCGTTGAGGGGTCAGAGCTAGCGTCAAGGACATTGCAGCGCGAGTGGTTCTTTCGGCGAGGTGGGCAGCCGGGCGGAGGCGGAGGAGGGAAGAAGGCAGGGTGTCAAGCTCAAAGCCGAAATTCTCCCGGTTCTAGCGGTTGGGCTGTTAAGTTCTGTCCCACCACACCACCCCACCGGAGACAAAGTGGCTTCTTCCGAAGCTGCATTTCCCCTGGAGTACGCTTCGAGCTCGATGCCTCTGCTTCTTTGTGCAGGGAGATGACGGATGAGTGGTACATTCTTGTTGCTGTGGAGCCTGTGAAGAGCGGCCTCAACTACCTATCCCACTGCCTTTCTGGCTAGTTTTTCTTCGTAGGGATCGACGTGTCATGCGCCTCATGGTTTGCTTAGGCTAATGGAGACGATTTGGTCAGGAGATGCTGTCGACGTACATGGCGTAAGTTGTGTGAGTGACACTGCCAAGAGCCCAAGACTGCCTGGGAACTCGTAAGTCGCAAGTAAAACGTGGAGCACAATGTTCTTACTAGGGATTAGGTAAGCACGTATGAATATAGCTTTTAGAAAATGAAGCACGTATGACTCTGACGAATGGAAGGAAAAGGTCACGAGTTCGGTATGGAAAGGCACCCACAAACTGGTGTACCATGTCCAACGAGTATTTGATAAAAAACTATCACATTAGGGGTATCCATCCCACAGAACTACCACTTTCAAAAAAGTGACTAATAACTATTGAAAATTTCAAATTTTGTGGCAAAAAACTACCAAGTCGTGTTGATCGTCCAGTTAGCCGTTTTAACTGCTTAACTGACAGGGATGGCCCACATGGCAGGCCGACGGCGGCCCTAACGGCTAACGGACGCTGCTCGTGGCCGTTAGTGGCCCGGCTCGGTCGGAACCAGCCAGGGGCTAGGTCAAAATGACCGACCGACCGGCCGACCGGCCGAACCACATCTCTCTCCCCGAGCTCTCTCCTCTGTATTCCTAGGCGGCGGTGGTAATGGCGACGTTGGATCCAAACCCCGACGGCGATTTGTTCGGCGGCCAACCTCCTGACGTAGTTGGGGGCCGCGTCGACCTTTCGGAGGTCGATACGTGGCTAGGAAGCTCTAGCTTTGCGACCCAACAGCCTGGATCTGGAGTTGGCGGCGGCGGCGGCTCGACCACCGGCGAGCCATCCTAGGAGTTGGCGGCGGCTCCACCACCGACGACGACAAGAAGTGCACCTCGTGGCCGGCGCAAGCTTCCTCGTGCAGGAGGCGGCAGGTACAACATATCTTCTTCCTTTTCAGTTTTATTGACAGGATGTATTTTAGGTCAATTTCCCCTAATGTATGATAACAGAGTAATTGCAAATTGTTAGAAACTTTAGCAGTGTGCATTCTTTATAATAATTCATTCCATTTTTGTCCAGTATTGATGACCCAAAATGGGGAATTTGGTTCCATTTAGAAAGCAGAGATTCAGTTGTTAGAAACATGTACTAGTCAGATATATCATTTGGGACTCTGATATCTTTTATTAGGAGTGAGGGTTGCTGCTCTGATGATTATATGTACTATGTTAGTGATGCTCATAAAGGGATAGAAGGCTTAGAGAAAATATCTTCTGAAGATGATGTGCAGCAGATGTTGCTCCACTCTTTAAATGAAAACAGTGTGAACATAAGAGTTGTGAGAGCAAATGAGCTGTGTAATGCAGATGAAAACAGAGATTATTATTTTGTTGATCATTGCATTAACACCCAACAAAGTTGCACTAAGTTGGTGGATACAAGCATGGACAGAAAGGAAGAGCTTAAGAAAAGTATTCTTCAGAGAGAAGCTGACCTCAATCATTTTGAAGGTGACACTGATGTATCAGAATTTCTGTCTGATTCAGATGGCAACAGTGTGGAACTGCAAGCAGTTTCTTCATTTGATGATGAAGATAGACCAATGGCACAAAAACTAAAGGCAGTGAGAAATCCCGATCCAACAATTAGATCACACAATGAGGCTGAGAAAATGGAAAAACCAGATTGGTTGCCTGAAGCCGATGAAAAATGTTTTCCTGGTGATTATGGCATTAGTGATGAAGAAGATGAGCCTGAAGGATCCTATAAACTATCAAGTGGTAGGAAGAGAAGGAATATGAAGTTGAAGGAAAGGGTATGGTTCTATCCCAAACTACCAAACCCAGAAGATCAGTTTTGTAAGGGATTGTGCTTCACCAGTGTTTATGAGTACAGTGATGCACTTAGGGATTTTCACATTAGGACATTGAGGAACTTTCAATACCATAGAAATGCCCCAGATAGGATTATTGTTTGGTGCTCAGAGAGAGCACAAGGATGTGATTTTTATATCACTGCCTCTAAAATAGCTCATGAGAAAACTTTCTGCATTAAGAAGTGTGATATTGTGCACACTTGTGGAGCATATGCAGAGTCCACAAAGGTTACTACAAAGTGGTTGTCCAGATCAGTACAAGAAGCATGGAGAGAATACATTAGATCTCCTGTGGATGCATTAATTAAAAAGACAAAGACCAAGTTTTCAGTGGATGTGTCAAGGAGTGTGGCATATAGGGCAAGGAGGAAGGCTGTTGATGTGGTGCAAGGTGATCACAAGCAGCAGTATTTGAGGTTAAGAGATTATCTTCAAGCTGTTCTTGATACAAACCCTAGGAGCAGGTGTATAGTGACAACATTTGAAGATCCAGAAAACCCAGCACCTACTCCTAGATTTAAGTATCTTTTCTACTGTTCAGCAGCTTCAAACGAAGGTTTCCTTAATGGTTCCAGACCATTTATAGGTAACTTTTGAAGATTTAACTGTTATTAATTAGTGGTTTCCTAGTAGTTCTATGTTGTAGCTAATTTGTCACTTAATCCAGGTCTTGATGGATGCTTCATCAAGTTAACCACTGGACAACAAATACTTGCAGCCACAGGAAGGGATGGCAACAACAACATCTACCCCATAGCTTTTGGTGTGGTTGACAAGGAAGACGGAGAGAGTTGGACTTGGTTTTTAACTCAGTTGAGATGTTGCATTGGTAGTGGCAACAAGTTTGGAACATACACCATCATATCTGACAGGCAAAAGGTTAGTGTCTTATGCACAAATATGTTAGATAAATGTTGTTTTAGTAAATATTGGAATTATTTAAGTTTGATCATGTGCATTACTAATTTGTTAATGCACAGGGCTTGCTTAAGGCAATAAATGAGGTATTCCCTGATTCACCTCAAAGGTACTGTCTTAGGCACATATATGCAAATTTCCAAGCAGCTGGATTTAGGGGGCAGGAACTAAAGAAATGTGTGGATCAAGCTAGCTACTCTTACACAAAACATGGTCATGAATTAGGGATGGCATATTTGAAAGCACAGTGTGAGAATGCTTGGAAATGGCTAAAAAAGATTGATGCTTCTGCTTGGGCTAGGTTTGCTATGGATCATACATGCAAAACAGATCTAGTGGTGAACAACCTGAGTGAAGTGTTCAACAAGATGATACTAGATGTTAGGGCTAAGCCTATAAGGACAATGTTTGAAGGGATTAGGACCAAGCAGATGATCAAGAGGCAACAGACTAGAGAGAAGTTACAGATTAGCGGATGGACAATCACACCCAATTATGCAGAGATTTTAGAAGAGAACAAGAAATATGCCAAGTATTGCCAGGCTGATAGAGCAGGTGAAATAATATGGCAAGTTACCAGCAAAGAAAAACAATATTCTGTTGACATGGAAAAATGTACCTGTGATTGCAAGAGATGGAACATGTCAGGAGTACCTTGCAGTCATGCCATATCTGCAATGACAAAGCAAAAACTGCATCCTGAGGACTATGTTAGTGAATTTTTCAAGAAGACATTATATTTTGAGACATACAAAGAAATTATATACCCTGTCTCTGGTCCAGATTGCTGGCCTCAAACAAACACACCAGACATTGAGCCTCCTGTTTTTAAAGAAAAGGCAGGGAAAAAACAAACTGCAAGGAGGAAAGGGCAGTTTGAAGTTCCAGGTCCAAGAGATAGTAGTAGGATGGGGACTATAACATGTAGCAACTGTGGGCTAGAAGGACACAAGTATACAAGTTGCCAGAAGGCTCTGAGGCCTAAGCTTCAGATGAGGAAAAACAAACATCAGGTAATTACATGACTTACAAGTTTCCTTTTTCCATGGTATTTACCTCACTAAATGTGTCCTGGTTCTTGAATGCAGGAAAACAGGGCAGTTTATGCAGATACACCAGCTACACCAGCTCAAGGCCATGCTACAACTGGAAGAAGAGCTAATCCTACCATATCAGTCCCTGCTGCAACAGCAAATAGAGCATCACATTCTGCTCCAGGACCTTCTGCATCAGCACCAGCCCTTGTTGCTACATCCAGAAGGGGCAAACCTGCAGGTAGAGGGAGAAATTCTGATTTCAGTGCACCAAGATCTGTCACAACTTCTGCACAAGGTTTGGCAGGGACCAAAAGGAAGAGGTATCCAAGCTCCAAATTGAAGGGCTACTTCTATGCAAGTGGTAACTAATGGTAAGTCTGAACTTAGTTTCTGAACTTAGTTTCTGCTCTTAGTTTCTGCTCTTACTTTCTGCACTTGTCTGAACTTGTCTGAAATTGAACTTGTGTGAAACTGAACTTGTCTAAGATGGGCCTGCTGCCCTGTTATGCTTTATTACTTTGGGCCTGGTACTGGGCTCGGTTATTGGATCTCTCTGCCCACCCCCCTCGCAAGCCTGCCATTCTGTCTACAAAAGACGCAGCGATCGTACAACATCTTTCCCCTAGCCTAAAACCTAGCCGCCGCGGAAGCATGCGGACCCTAGTTCAGCCAGAGATGGATCCAACATTAGGAGAGGTAGTGGATGACCATGAGGAGGTTGATAGGGCTGCTGCGAGGGCCAATCGCAGAGCGCGTGCGCTGGAGCGACGGCGGAGGCTGGCTGCCAGGATTATGGCAGAACGCAACGCCAACGATGTCAAGCAGTTCAATGAGGCGTTCCCAGAAGGAACGCACATCACAGATGACCTTGTCATCTGGTGGGCAAGAGACAGGGCAAGCTTCCATCGATTCCAAGTAATAAGGACTCGGTGGACTAGGATGTTGGCTGCATTGGAAGCAAGAGAGGATTAGTTCTCCGCATGTTCTCTGCTTGCTCTGTGTTTTCTGTTTATGTATGTCTCTGAACTTATTTCTTCCTTCATACTACATTTGCCTGCACTTATTTTTGTTACTTCTGAATGTTCAGAGCGGCGTCATCTTCGTCGTCTGCAGAGTGAGAGAGCATGCAACAATGGAGATGCGGCAGCAAATTATCGTCATCTTCGTCGTCTGTATTAGTACTAAGTTTGCTTAAATCAGCTCGAACTATCTATGTCTTATGCGTTTTAATGCGTGGTACTGAAAGTTTCATCTCTGTCTATGTTTGAATCTGGTTAAGGATCATGCTATCTAAGCATTGCTGAATGTTTCTAAATTTGGTTTAAGTTTATGAATTAGCTTTCCGTTCATGAATGTCTTGCAAATACTTGAGAATCTGGTTTGAGAGCATGCTACCTAACTTTCACTTTCCCGATGAGAAATGGCAGCAAATTATCACAAGTTTCAACACACTGAAAATGTGAACATTAAATACAGCACATCTACCACCTGTACAGACTAGTAAAATCTCCTCACTATTACTACTCCACTGCCACACAACACCTCCCCTACTTAACTCCTCCATATAACTACTACTCCAGCACCTATCCACCTCACTTCTGCCACACCCACAACTACTCCTCCTCTCCCTAGTTCCAACCATGGCTGGTTCTTCCTCTTCCCCTTCCCAAGACCCATGGCTAAACCCATTCCCAACTGGCAAGGGATGGGTTGCCATGCTTCTTGGCTCAGCACGCGGCGACCAAGAACTCTTCCTCGACTACATGAAGGTCGCCATGAGGTACACCAGCGCTATTGGGCTGGTAGATGCAGTAGAGGCAGTGAGGAAGAAGGCGACTAGCGAGGAGAAGCAGCGCATGGAGCAGCGCTATGGAAACCCAGGTAAGGTGGTCATTTCCATCGACATTCTCCTATGGGAAATGAAGGAGGCCGACTCCGGCGATGCTGGGAAGAGGCAGCGGTGGGCAGACCACCGCTATGTCGCTCCAGCACAAGCTACATCAAATGCAAACACAGCAGAGGTGCACGAAGACAACAACGACCTACTGCAGGCTCGCCGCCATCCTCCTCCCATCACCGTCATCGATGAAGACGAAGACGAAGAGGAGGTGGAGGTGCAGCCAAATCCCACCCAACTGAAGCATGAGGTACGACGATCCGGACACTTAGCAGGACAGGCAACTAAGTGAATCTGAAACTATAAGTTTCAGATTCAGTTTCGTCAGTACTTGAACTGTATAAGTTTCAGATTCAGTTTCGTCAGTAGTTGAACTACCTATGTCAGTTTCGTCAATTGAACTACCTATGTCAGTTTCGTCAGTGTCAGTAATCTTCAGTTTTAGCAAGTATTGTGCTATCTATGTAATGCTACCTATGGTGCCTCCTATGTGAACTACCTACCTTTGTTCAGTGTTACCAAGTTTATGCAATGTGTGAAATGTTACAACAAACTTCTCAAGACCATATTGCAGGTAGGATAAAAAAGACAGATAGAAACTGCAGCAGGCTTAGATAATAAGGTTCTTAACTTAGCATCAGGGCATTAAAGATAACATCATCTTAGAGCATTACAGATCAGGGCCATAACAGTACCCCACACCACAACCAAAATGATCTGAAACCATAGACAATTCTTAGGCTTAGGCAGTTCATTAGCTAATATTACTACTGAGATGCATATTTGCATCAGACTCCTTCATTGCTAGGCCAGTTATATATAAAGGCCTCATATTTACTTACCAACCATGCCTAAAAAATCACTCCTCCATGACAACTTCTTTGATCTTGTAAAGCTTTTCCTTGCACCCATGACCAGCCTTCAGTAGCTCAGAAATGACATGCTCCAGCTTCTTCTTCTCTTCTTTAAGGAGGTCTCTCTCCACTTTTATCTCCTTCATGGCCTTCCTGGTGTTTTGAATGATATCAGCTTGACTCTGCAGGATGCACCTCTGTTCTTTCTTCAGCTTAAGCTTCTCCATTTGAACCTCAATCTTTGCCTTCTCATCAAGCTGATGCTTCTTCTCCTTAAGTTCATTGATTGCCTGGCTTGTGTAATCTGATGAAGCCATGTACCTGGGGTAGGAGCACGGACCTGTCCTAAGAGCCCTACCTAAGGACATCCATAGAAGAAGTCACCTTTCAATCGACTTGAAGATACCCACTCGACGGGTTCAAGACACTCGACCAGGAAGCTATCACTCGACCACGAAGCCAACCACTCGATTGACAGGAGATCTAAAGTCACTCCGCAGGCAAACGGTCAGTCATTAAGTAGCCTTTATGGTCATTATAGAACTTTATTAGAGGCGTTACCAGTAACGCCCAACCTTAATGTACCTTAAACCCTGCATTACTGAGGGCAGGAGAGGGCTGGCGAACTCTATATAAGGCGCCCCCTCCTCAGTATCAAGGGTTCACACCCCTGTCATTCTCACACATATAATCCAGTCAACCGCCTCCGGGCACCGAGATGTAGGGCTTTTACTTCCTCCGAGAAGGGCCTGAACTCGTACATCTTCGTGTGCTTACAGCTCCTGCATAGCTAAGATCTAGCCTCTCCATACTTACCCCCCTACATCACTGTCAGACTTAGAACCACGACAGTTGGCGCCCACCTTGGGGCCGGAATCTTAGCGCTTGAATTGTAGGAGTTGCAATTTTTCCGATCTCCTTGATCATGGTTTCATGCGGAGTTTTGGTGGAGGGCCGCGAGATCCGTCTCGGCGCGTTCATGTTCATCGCCGACGATTCCGCCTGGCTTCAAGAGGCTCCGCTCGACATCGATGCGCTCCCAGTCCACGGGGCGACGCACTTTCGTGCATGTGTTCGCGGCGTCCTACTACGGCAGCCGTCGACCCAGTATCGGTCGGCTCCCGTGTCATCTCCCTGCCTCATCTCTCGCCGGCGCAAGCGCTCTAGTCGTCGAGACTTCAGAGGTGGGTGAGGCATGCGGTGGCTCGCCAGTCGGCCACCCCACAAGTCGCGGCAATCGAGCCCGACGAATCTCCCTACGGCCTGTTCGACCTATCGACTGGCTCCGCAGAGACCGCATCCGAGTGCGACAGCAGTGATCCTACGGCGGAGGTCCTGGCAATTGATGGGACGCGCAACCCTCCCGGTTTTACTCGTATCGACGGAGGGGCAGGTGGGGGCGACCCGTCGCATCCCCACGAAGAATATCTCCCTGAGCCTCTCACGTCGGTGCAGCGAGAGGTGCTTCGCCGCCGGAACATGGATGCAGTCCACACTCCTATCGTTGGAGAAACCCCTGAGGCCCGAGCCTTGGAGGACACGCTCTTGGCTAACTTGGCCAAGTGCACTCGACTGGAGAATCTCCAGCGAGCACTCGACGAGCAAGCGCGTCAGCGGGCTCCTGAGTCCAGTCGACCTCAGCTCTTCCTGCCTACGCAGGTATATCGAACTCCCGTTCAGAATTTGACAGCCGCGGCCCGGATGGCAGAATCAATTCAGCCCTCCCAGTCAGAAGCCGGCAGAGGCTTGTTGCAAATCAGAGCGTTGCTCCGGGCAGCGGGAAACCAGAATTCCGCTGTCTCTCAATCGCGGAATAGGATCCATAGTCGATCCGTTGCAGCGGATACAGTGCAGTCGGCTCACAGCCCAAGATCGCCCCCGAGGCGTGAGGGACGTGGAGACCGACCAGACCAGTACAGAAGAAATGAGCAGTATGATCATCAATTCGATCGTGATGATCGACGTCGAGTGCCAACCCCTCCCCCGAGGAGTGGGTCGTATGCGCCTCGACAACAGGATGACAGACGCCCTCATAGTGTTGGGCAGAGGATCCCAGTCGACCGCAGGGAACCAGGCTTTGACGCAAGATCCATCCTCGTTCAAGGTTTGGTCGACAGGAACAGGGCTCACAGAGAAGGACATGACAGAGATGCTCCTACCAGCAGCAGGGTACATGTTTCAGGGCCAGAATGTTTCAGTCGAGCCATCAGGGCCGCAGTGATTCCTCTGAACTTCCGGTTGGCGACTGGAGTCAGCAAGTTCACCGGCGAGTCTAAGCCTGACACTTGGCTCGAAGACTACCGAGTGGCTGTCCAGATTGGCGGCGGCAATGATGAGGTGGCTATGAAGCATTTGCCTCTCCTGTTAGAGGGCTCAACTAGAGCGTGGCTGAATCAGTTAGCACCCAGCAACATCTACACTTGGGAGGGTCTCTCTCGAGTGTTTGTCACGACCTTTGAAGGAACATGCAAGCGACTGGCAGGCCTTACAGAATTGCGGTCTTGCGTGCAGAAACCGAGTGAAACTCTGAGGGATTACATCCAGAGGTGGATCACTTTGCATCACACAGTTGAGAATGTACCAGATCAACAAGCAGTTTGTGCCTTTAAAGAAGGCGTCAAGAACAGAGAGTTGAACCTGAAGTTCGGTCGGACCGGAGAAATGTCTCTGAATCGGATGATGGAAATTGCCACCAAATACGCTAACGGAGAAGATGAAGATCGACTCCGGAGTGGCAAGCAGAAAGCAGTCGCCCAGGAAACCGGAGGCAATTCCAGTCGGAAGCTGAAGCGGAAGGCCGAGCCAGCCGCTCCTGGGGAGGCCCTGGCCGTAACCCAGGGGAAATTTAAGGGAAAATCCAAGGGGCCCTGGAACCCCAAGAAAGTAAAAGATCAAGACGGAAATGATGTTTTGGATCTGCCGTGTCACATTCACACCAAGAAAGACGAGGAGGGTAAACTCATTTACCCAAAGCATACCACTCGACAGTGTCGGCTCCTGATCCAGCAGTTCCAGGGCAAGCAGTCCAAAGACAAGGAAAAAGAGTCGGACAAGGTTGAGGATAAGGAAGATAGTGACGACGGGTACCCCCAAGTCAATTCCACCTTGATGATTTTTGCTGATGTCGTAAGCAAAAGTCGACTGAAAGTCATTAACCGTGAAGTGAATATGGTTGCCCCGGCAGCACCCAGCTACCTGAAGTGGTCTCAGACTGCCATCACGTTCGACCAGTCCGATCACCCTGCACACATTGCCACCCCTGGGAGGCAAGCTCTGGTGGTCGATCCAGTTGTCGAAGGCACTCGACTGACCAAAGTCCTGATGGATGGTGGCAGCGGCCTGAACATACTATATGCAGAAACGTTGAAAGGGATGGGCATTCCGATGTCCAGGCTCAGTGCCAGCAACATGAGTTTCCATGGAGTCATTCCTGGAAAGAAAGCCGAGTCACTCGGCCAGATTGCTCTCGATGTGGTTTTCGCTGATTCAAAGAATTACCACAAGGAAAAGTTGACATTTGAGGTTGTGGACTTCCAAAGTGCTTATCATGCTATTCTGGGCCGGCCAGCTTATGCACGCTTCATGGCTCGACCGTGCTATGTGTATCTCAAGTTGAAGATGCCCGGCCCCAGAGGTGTGATCACCGTTACAGGCAATCAGAAGAAAGCAGAGGAGTGTTTTCAGAAAGGATCAAAGATCGCTGATGCTCAGATGTCAGTAGTCGAGCTACAAGAGTACCAGAAGACTGCTGATCCGAGTGAACTGCTGCGAGCCAAGAAGCCAGCTTCAGAATCAGCTTTTCAGTCGTCCGGTGAAACTAAGCCAGTTCACATTCACCCGACCGACCCCAATGCTGCTCCGACTCACATCTCAACGACGGTCGACTCCAAATAGGAAGAAGCGCTCATCCAGTTCCTCCGTGAGAACTGGGACATCTTCGCATGGAAGCCTTCTAACATGCCTGGAGTCCCCAAGGGGCTGGCTGAGCACCGTCTATGAGTCGACCCAAAGTTCAAGCCCGTGAAAGAACATCTTCGACGGTCCACCGTCCAGAAGAGGAAAGCTATTGGCGAGGAGGTGGCTCGACTCTTAGCAGCGGAGTCCATCCGAGAGATTTACCACTCCGAGTGGCTCGCCAATGTTGTCATGGTCCCCAAGAAGGACAAGTCACTTCGCATGTGCATTGACTTTAAACATATCAATCGGGCCTGCCCGAAAGATCATTTCCCTCTCCCCCGCATCGACCAGATAGTCGAATCGACCGCGGGGTGTGAGCGTTTGTCTTTTCTAGACGCTTATTCAAGGTACCATCAGATCCGTCTGTATGGACCCGACAAGATCAAAACGGCTTTCATCACCCCATTCGGGTGCTTCTATTATGTCACCATGCCCTTCGGCCTCAAGAATGCTGGAGCCACGTTCATGAGGATGATTCAGAAGTGTTTGCTCACTTAGATCATTTGGAACGTGGAAGCGTACATGGATGATATTGTGGTTAAGTCACGGAAAGGTTTTGACCTGCTGACTGACCTTGCCGAAACCTTTGCTAACCTCAGGAGATATGATATCAAGCTCAATCCATCAAAGTGCACATTCGGAGTTCCAGGTGGAAAGTTACTCGGTTTTCTCGTTTGCGAACGAGGAATTGACGCCAATCCCGAGAAAGTTGGCACCATACTCCGGATGAAGCGCCCTGTGCGCATGCACGATGTCCAGAAGCTTACAGGTTGCTTGGCCGCTCTAAGTCGATTCATTTCTCGTCTCGGTGAAAAGGCGTTGCCTCTTTACCGACTGATGAAGAAGTCTGACAAGTTCGAGTGGACTCCAGAAGCTGATGCAGCATTTGCAGAGCTCAAAGCTCTGCTCTCCACCCAGCCGGTGCTTGCTGCCCCAATCAGTAAAGAGCCTCTGCTGCTTTACATTGCGGCCACGGGACAAGTTGTCAGTACAGTACTTACGGTCGAGCAGGAAGAAGAAGGAAAGGCCTTCAGAGTTCAGCGCCCAGTATATTATGTGTCTGAAGTTTTGACTCCGTCGAAGCAAAGATATCCCCATTACTAGAAGCTTGTATATGGGATTTACATGACCACGAAGAAGGTTGCACACTACTTGTCTGACCATTCCATTACAGTCATCAGCGACGCTCCACTGTCAGAGATTTTGCACAACAGAGATGCAACTGGTCGAGTGGCGAAGTGGGCGATTGAACTCCTTCCCCTAGATATCAAGTTTGAAGCAAAGAAGGCTATCAAGTCCCAAGCAATTGCAGATTTCGTCGCCGAGTGGATTGAACAGTAGCTTCCGATTCAAGTTCACTCGGAGCATTGGACCATGTTCTTTGATGGATCTAAGATGCTGAATGGTTCCGGTGCTGGGGTAGTATTGGTCTCCCCCCGAGGAGATAAGCTCAGATATGTTCTCCAGATTCACTTCGATTCCGCCAATAATGAAGCAGAATATGAAGCACTCTTGTATGGGTTGCGCATGGCCATTTCACTCGGCTTCCGGCGCCTCATGGTCTATGGCGACTCAGATTTGGTGGTTAATCAGGTGATGAAGGAGTGGGATGTCAGAAGCCCAGCTATGACTGGCTACTGCAACACAGTAAGAAAGCTAGAAAAGAAATTCGAGGGGTTAGAGCTTCATCACATCCCCCGACTGAAAAATCAAGCAGCTGATGATCTGGCAAAGATAGGCTCCAAGAGAGAAGCCATTGCCAGCAATGTGTTTTTGGAGCACATCCGCTCGCTGTCAGTCCAGGAGGATCCTTTTACAGAAGAAGCCTCGCAACCGAAAAGTGCCACAGATCCGACTGAAGTCGAGATTCCTGCTATGGTCGACCTAGTCATGGAGGTCTTGGCAATCACTCCCGACTGGACGATACCATACATCGCGTATATCTTGAGGAAAGAACTTCCAGAGGATGAAGAAGAGGCTCGACAGATCGTCCGTCGATCTAAAGCTTTCACAGTCATAAAAGGACAGTTGTATAGAGAAAGCGCAACTGGAATCGGTCAGAAGTGCATAACGCCAGAAGAAGGTCAGATAATCCTTGATGATATCCACTCGGGGACCTATGGTCACCATGCGTCCTCTCGGACCATTGTGGCCAAAGCATACCGAGCGGGTTTTTACTGGCCCAGGGCAAACGAAATGGCGAAAGAGATAGTCGACAAGTGTGAAGGCTGCCAGTTCTACTCCAACATGTCGCACAAGCCAGCATCAACTCTGAGGACCATTCCACTCGTCTGTCCCTTCGCTGTTTGGGGACTGGACATGGTTGGTCCACTGAGAACAGGCAGGAGCGGATTCACACATGTGCTTGTGGCAGTCGACAAGTTCACCAAATGGATTGAAGCCAAGCCTATCAAAAATCTTGATGCTAGCACTGCTATCAGTTTCATCAGAGAGTTGATATTCAGATATGGAGTCCCGCATAGCATCATCACTGACAATGGGTCAAACTTCGATTCAGACAAGTTCAGAGCCTTTTGCTCCTCTCAAGGCACACGAGTTGACTATGCGTCGTCACGCATCCCCAGTCGAATGGACAAGCTGAAAGAGCAAATGGTCTGATTCTCAAAGGACTGAAGCCTCGACTGATGCGTGATCTCAAGCACGCAGCAGGCGCTTGGGTCGACGAGCTTCCATCAGTTTTGTGGGGATTGAAGACCACCCCGAACCGGTCGACTGGAAGAACGCCATTCTTTCTGGTTTACGGAGCCGAAGCCGTCCTGCTGAGTGATCTACTTTACAATGCCCCCAGAGTCGAGCTTTATAACGAAGACGAAGCAGAGCAAGCCCGGCAAGACGCAGTCGACCTCCTAGAGGAGGAGAGGGAAATGGCTATGATCAGATCGACCATCTATCAGCAAGACTTGCGTCGATTCCATGCCAGAAATGTGAAGAGCCGAGCCTTCCAAGAAGGAGATTTGGTCCTCCGAGTGGATCAACAGAAACCACACAAACTTGCTCCTACTTGGGAAGGCCCCTTCATCGTCACCAGAGTCCTCCATAATGGAGCATATCATCTCTACAACGTTGATCGCCGGATCAACGAGCCACGAGCTTGGAATGCGGAACTACTCCGCCCATTTTACACTTAAATTCTCACTCGGATGAGATGTAATAAGAAAAACTTCTGTAGTTTATTTTTATCAAAGACAAGAGTGTCCCAGTTCTTCCTGTAATTGCTATCACTTTTGTTTGCGTACGAAATCCCCCAGTGGGTAGCTTAGCTGCGAATCTGTTTCGCCTAAGTTTGCAAAAAATCCTACCGAGTGGTGAGCCAGACTCCCACTCGGGGGCTTAGTTGCAGCCCAGTGCTCGCCTAAGTGTTTGAAAATCCTACCGAGTGGTGAGCAAACCTCCCACTTGGGGGCTTAGCTGCAGCCCAGTGCTCGCCTAAGTGTTTGAAAATCCAACCAAGTGGTGAGCCAGACTCCCACTCGGGGGCTTAGCTGCAGTCCAAGTACTCGCCTAAGTATATAAAAATCCTACCGAGTGGAGAGCAAACCTCCCACTCGGGGGCTTAGTTGCAGTCCAAGTACTCGCCTAAGTATATGAAAATCCTACCGAGTGGTGAGCCAGACTCCCACTCGGGGGCTTAGCTGCAGCCCAGTGCTCGCCTAAGTGTTTGAAAATCCTACCGAGTGGTGAGCCAGACTCCCACTCGGGGGCTTAGCTGTAGCCCAGTGCTCGCCTAAGTATATAAAAATCCTACCGAGTGGAGAGCAAACCTCCCACTCGGAGGCTTAGCTGCAGCTCAGTGCTCGCCTAAGTGTTCAAAAATCCTACCGAGTGGAGAGCAAACCTCCCACTCGGGGGCTTAGCTGCAGTCCAAGTACTCGCCTAAGTATATAAAAATCCTACCGAGTGGAGAGCAAACCTCCCACTCGGGGGCTTAGCTGCAGTCCAAGTACTCGCCTAAGTATATAAAAATCATACCGAGTGGAGAGCAAACCTCCCACTCGGGGGCTTAGCTGCAGTCCAAGTACTCGCCTAAGTATATAAAAATCCTACCGAGTGGAGAGCAAACCTCCCACTCGGGGGCTTAGCTGCAGTCCAAGTACTCGCCTAAGTATATAAAAATCCTACCAAGTGGAGAGCAAACCTCCCACTCGGAGGCTTAGCTGCAGCTCAGTGCTCGCCTAAGTGTTCAAAAATCCTACCGAGTGGAGAGCAAACCTCCCATTCGGAGGCTTAGCTGCAGCCCAGTGCTCGCCTAAGTGTTCAAAAATCCCACCGAGTGGAAAGCAAACCTCCCATTCAGGGGCTTAGCTGCAGCCCAGTGCTCGCCTAAGTTCGGAACACGTCCCAATCCACAAGGACGGCAAGATGCGAATCGACTGTTACCTTTTCCTTCGGAGCTGCACCACAAATACGAAGTTATTTCGAGTGAAGACCAAGTTCCACTCGACAGATAATTCCCGAAGATATTCAACGATAAATCAAGTTCGGATAAAGCCCAAAGGTCCAAGACCTCAGATCAAAGTACTCGAGCCCTCGGCTCGACAGAGTTTAACGGTTACAGAATCCACTCGGCATTCCAAGGCAAATTTAAGGTGAAGCATAAAAGTTTTTTACTCCTCCGACGGAGGACTGGAAGGGGCAACGAACTCGTCCAAGTCGATACCGTCTGCAATACGGGTGGCAGCAGCAATGAAAGTTTCCATGAAGTCTTGAAAGTTATGCTTCCTGGTGTTGGCAACTTGGATGGCGGCCAGCTTCTCCTCTCGCACCTCCTTGCAGTGGACGCGGACGAGGGACAAAGCGACATCGGCACCACACCTTGCGGAGGATTTCTTCCAATCCGTCACTCGACCAGGAACGTCGTTCAGTCGAGTCATCAGAGACTCGAGATCATTTGAAAGCGCCGCCCTGGGCCAGAGAGACGTGTCGATCCGCGACACCGCAACCTTCAGCCGAGCCAGATAGTCAACCACGCTGGCAATACGAGACTCCAGACGGAGCACGTTCATTGCAGCCTCATCCTTCACAAGAGAGTTAGCAGGGTCCAAGCCTGTCTCCACTCGACTGGTCTCCTCTTCGAAGTTCTGGCAGAATTCTGTAAACACAATTCAAGGATAAGTCAGTGGCTCTACGCGGGTTTGGTAACTGCAAGTCAGTCGGACCGGAGTAATTACCCTCGAGCATGACGAACAGCTTCTTGGCGAGTCCACCAAGATAAACCTCCAGACCGTTCCTCTGCCCCGCCAGCTCACCTGCCTGGTCACTCAGAGTCATCTTGTCTTTCTTCAGACGGCTGGCCTCTTGATTAGCCACGTCGAGAGCGCTTTTCAGCCTGGAGTTTTCCTTTTCAAGAGTAACGACCGAAGCCAGCTTTTCTTCAGCAAGCTTCGTTTTGCTCAAAGCCTCCTTCTGTGCCTCTGCAAGATCTTGATCCTTCTTCTTCAGAGCTTCTTCCAGTTTATCTGCAGCATGTCGAGTGAAATCAACATCAAGAATGGACAGGAAAGAAAAGTCACTCGTCAAGAATGGAGAACCTCACCAGCCATACCTTTTGCTTCTTCTTGCGCCTTCTTCAAGTTCTCTTGAGCAAGCTTCAAATCAAGGTTGAGCTGGATCTGCTTATTCTCCAACTCAGTATAGCGAGCTACAAGTTCGCAGGATTTTTGCAAAACAAAAATCAGTCGACAGACGTCCAGGATAAGTTGCTTCCCAGTAACTAAGAGACAATGATGGCATTTCTAAGACTACAGCCGAATCAAAAAACATCCGACAGTAGTCTCGGGGACTACACCCAGTGGGTGCACTCAGCATGCCCCCACTGGTTTTTGAAAAAAAAATCGACTGCCAGCAGTCGACCGGATACAGTTCCATTCGGCACGGCCTGACTAGACCGAGTGAAGAAGTACAACTACAGCAACACAATGTAAAGACTACAGTCGACTGCCAGCAGTCCACCGTAGTCTCGGGGACTACACCCAGTGGGTGCACTCAGCGTGCCCCTACTCGTCCAAGAATTGGCAGACACACCCAGTGGGTGTACAGATGTAAAGATCTCCGGAAAAGAGATTCTTCTAAACAACATATTGTAACAGACCAAGTGTTGAGTCGACTGACCTGGACGTTGCTCTGAAAAGCCGAACTTGCGTCATAGGCTGCTTGGCTGGCCTCCCGAACCACTTTCACTTGTTCCATCATGATCCCTGCCTGACGTATAGCCTCTTTTGCGGCACTCGCTTGGTCCTCAGGGGCGGGGTACGTGGCAAAAAGCGAAGGAGGATTTGCAGTCGACGTCGAAGGCCGCACGCTCGTCAGAGGATCGGCGAAAGTCACAGAAGCCCGAGTGGTGTCACCACCATCCCGAGCTACAGCCTCAGACGCCGAAGCAGATTGGGGGGTCTTGCCAGCCAACGCCCGCCCGTTCCTTCTCACTCTCAGCGGCACGTCGTCATCGTCATTCGGGAGGTTAATAACACGAGAAGGAGCTACAAGAAAAAAAATCAATCAACCAGGGTTGCAATAAATATCCAGTCGACTTAAGGTAGAACATCGGTAATCATACCAGGGTTGGAGGTAACAGCATCCTCCATCTCTTGATCGTCGTCCTTGGCTGAGAGCTCAGAAGTAGCAGCGCTGCAAATCTCGAAAATCAGTCAGTTGACTCAATGAATCGACCAAGGATCTGTCCACGGTCGACAAAGGAGAACAAGTTCTATTATTACCCAGAAAATGGTGGGGACGGTCATCTTCATCTTGGGCAGAGCCTTAGGCGGCTTGGACGGCGTCGCGCGTGGGTGCTTGGGAGCCTTTTCGGCCGGCGGAGGAGAAGAGGTCGGAGGGCGTTTCGTCGACTGCCCAACAAGAGCAGTCGACTTACCACGTTCCCGCGTCGGGTCGTGTGCAAGCTTGGATCGCCTCTCCGAGCGGGGGGGGGGGGGGAGGAGGGGTCCACTTCTTCCTCCTCCTCTTCGCTGGAGTCGACGTCGTCGTCTCCCTCTCCTTCGCCATCGGATTCCCACTCGGCTTGTTCATCTCCACTCTCACCGCCGCTCGCCTCCCCTTCCTTAGTCGGCTCCTGCGCCCCGTTGGGTGTCGAGTACATCTCAGTAGTTGCCTGGAAAATAACAGACAAAATCAAAGTCAATCGACAAATTCAAAGAAGACCAATGAAGAAAACAAGATCTCAGTCAGGAGCATAAGGTCAGACCTGGTCCACTTCGTATGTACTGTCGAGTGGAGGAACCCTCCTGGCTCCTCGGGGGTTGTCTTTGTTCCCTGTGATGCTCGACATCCATCCTTCTAGCATCTCATCGGTGACCTCCTCCGGGTGGATCCGAGTGGTGTCTTCAAGACCCGAGTACAGCCACATCGGGTGGTCGCGAGCCTGAAGCGGTTGGATGCGCCTCTGAAGGAAGACCTCCAGCAAGTCCATGCCAGTCACGCCGTCGCGGACAAGCTGAACCACTCGACCAACCAACACTTTGACTTGGGCCTTTTCTTCCGGCGTCACTTTCAGAGAAGCAGGTTTTTGAGCTCGTTCCAGAGAGAAAGGGGGAAGCCCAGTCGACTGTCCTGGAGTCACCTGGTCTTTGCAGTAAAACCAGGTCGACTGCCAACCACGGACCGACTCAGGGAAAGTGATGGATGGAAAAGAGCTTTTCCCCCTTGTCTGGATCGCCAGACCCCCCGCACAACTGGATCACCTGCGTCCTTTCGTCACTCGACTTGGCCTTTTTGACCGATTGGGAACGGCAAGTGAAGATGTGCTTAAAGAGTCCCCAATGGGGACGGCAACCCAAGAAACCCTCACACAAGGAAATGAAAGCAGCCAGATACACGATAGAGTTGGGAGTGAAGTGATGGAGCTGCGCTCCGAAGAAGTTCAGAAAGCTTCGGAAAAAAGGATGAGGAGGCAGAGAAAACCCGCGATCGATATGGGTGACGAGGAGCACACACTCACCATTAAGAGGTTGGGGCTCGACTTCCCTCCCCGGGAGACGCGCAGCTCCTTAAGGGATGACTCCCCCCTCAACCATATCGTCGAGATCTTCCTGCCGAATCACCGTCGGCATCCAGTCGCCCTGGATCCAGCCTCGGGGCAGAGAAGTCCTTGAGGAAGATCCGCCCCGAGCGGACTTCTTCCCTTTCCCCTGCGCCGTCGCCTTCTTCGCGCGCTCCAGAGCGGACGTCTTGTCCTTCACCATCGTCACCGGCAAAGCTTGAACGGGCCTGCGGCACTAGGGTGAGAGCGGAGGTGGCGGAGAACTTTGTGCAGGGAGATGGAAAGGAGAGAGCGCACTGTTTGGAAACCCCGAGCCGGTGGCTTATAAGAGGCCGCTTCCGAGTGGCTGACTGGTAGGCCCAGGCTATCCCGTCAAATCCCACAGTAGACGCGCGCGCGGTATGTGGTGAAAAAGGTGGCACGGGGATCGAGGAGCTTCCACTTTATCACATCCGATTACTGCGGCCGCTCCCGTCCCGCGCGCTTCCCGAAATTCAAACCCCGCGAAATCCGCAGGTTGCAGAACAATTTGTCAGACAGAAGATCCCTTTCACATCGTCATTCGGAACTCCACAAACAAGGAAACCCACTCGACGAAAGACTTGGAATGGATCAAGGCGACTGAAAGAGGTTGATGACATCATCCGTGACGATTGACCCAAAACAAGTCACTCACCTAGTGCAAAGAACCAGTCGGAAAGGTCACCAACTCTTTCCCCACTCTAACCTCGATCCATTCGGGGGCTAATGATGAAGCCATGTACCTGGGGTAGGAGCACGGACCTGTCCTAAGAGCCCTACCCAAGGACATCCATAGAAGAAGTTACCTTTCAATCGACTTGAAGATACCCACTCAACGGGTTCAAGACACTCGACCACGAAGCTATCACTCGACCACGAAGCCAACCACTCGACTGACAGGAGATCTAAAGTCACTCCGCAGGCAAACATTTGGTCATTAAGTAGCCTTTATGGTCATTATAGCACTTTATTAGAGGCGTTACCAGTAACGCCCAACCTTAATGTACCTTAAGCCCTGCATTACTGAGGGCAGGAGAGGCAGGGGCGGAGCTAGCCTAATGCAAGGGTATGCAATGCATACCCAATATTTTATACAGAGAAGTTTTAGTATATATGCTTCTGTATGCATTTATATACTGTTTGACCATCAGTTATGTACAGCGCTGGAGACAAACGAAGCAGAAAACAATTCTGCTGCCACCTGGGCCGACATGCTAACTGGGCTGCTAGTGTACTATCTACTAGGCCTTGAGGGCTTGCCGCTGGCTGATTAACCCCAAAAGTTGAGGAGATTAGGAGCCAGCCGACGTGTGCGGTTCCAAGTTCCAATCGCAAAACTGGCATCGCCTAATTGCTGTGCGCGGATGAGGGCGCCGTCGTCCGTTGCGGATTAGGCTGCCGCCGGTAGATTGCCTCCCCAATCATCATTCCTCCATAGTCTGCAGCGACCCAGGCACATGGAGCATCGGCCCTCCAAGAAAGCGCAGGCAAAGCCGCCAACATCAGCATGCTAAATGCCTCGATCATCTGATCATGGTTGGTTAGTGTTCTATTCATTTTCATTAATCTTGATATCTCCAAACTACCAGTCGAGAATAGATCATTATTTTGGTTCCTTATGTGAAGAATAAGTTAAGACAAAATGGGGAATAATATTTAAATGACTGCTTGGTTAATTGTGAGCACAATTTTTTCATGAAAGAAAAGGAAGACACAATCATTTCTCACTTTTGTTATGTTATTGTGATTCTTCTTGTTCTGCAATGTAACCAAATCACCGAAGACACATTTGCTATAAAGAAAAAATTATAGTTTAATTGGTATTATTGTCTACTCCCTTCGTCTCAACATTTATACTAAAGTTGTACTAAATCAAAGGCAATAATTTTGGGATGGGGGAGTACATTTTTTTATGTCTTGCATTATTGTGCACCAAAATTATATTTTTGATTCCGCATACCCATGTCGAAAATGCTGGCGAACTCTATATAAGCCGCCCCCCTCCTCAGTATCAAGGGTTCGCACCCCTGTCATTCTCACACATATAATCCAGTCGACCGCCTCCGGGCACCGAGACGTAGGGCTTTTACTTCCTCCGAGAAGGGCCTGAACTCGTACATCTTCGTGTGCTTACAGCTCTTGCATAGCTAAGATCTAGCCTCTCCATACTTACCCCCCTACATCACTGTCAGACTTAGAACCACGACATAATCCATGTCATGGGATTTCTGCCCATCCTGGTAATCAAACAGCTTGGATACATCATCCACAAGCTGACTGTACTGATTGGCAAGAGAATCCAGCTCCTTCTTCAGTTTCTCAGCCTCTATCTCATGAGCTTCTTTGTCTTGGACTCTACCAAGGTTCTCCTCATGATACATATCCCACAGCTTGGTTAAACACCTCTGCAGAATTACTGGCCAAGGGGCATCTACCCACTCCAGAACACCACAGTTCACACCATCCTGAAAATGCAGTGAAATATTAATGATACCTAAATCCAGTAAAATTCAGTTACATAATTCATACATACATACATACATACATATCAATGTTTGTCTGAATGCAGTAACAAAGAAATTCAGTTAGACCAATTTTAGATGTTCCCTAAATTCAGTTCCTATCAGAGATTTAGCTAACACATGAACACCACACCAGCTTTGTACTTCAGTTTATAGTAAACAGATACTGAAACAACAAGAATATCAATGTTGTTTGCACTATGTACCACCGAATAAATCTACACATGAAAACCACTAACAATTAGTTGCTCTTACCGTAGTAGCACATCCAATGAATCTCCTTCCAGTGTCAGTCCTTCAAATGCCACAAACCTGCCTGGTCTCTGCCTGTGCAGGATGCACCTACGGTCAGATTCAACCACAAGCCCACTGAAGCTTAGATCTATCACCGTGTCAGGAGTTTGCTGCAGTACCAATCCCATATATATCAGCCACAACACCTCACACATAAGAACTACATGGAAGAGCAGAGTGAGCTCAAACCCTAACCCTAACCCTAGCATAGGAGAGAACAGAGTGAGCTCACTTACAAAATACTCCATTTGCATGCTGATGTACTCATCCATGTACTCGTCATCGCCGGCGTCGGATGTCTCGTTGCTGTTGGGCCAGGAAGGCATCCTCGCGCCGCCGCGCCGCAGTCGCCGGAGAAAACAGAGGAAGAAGAGAGAGAGCTCGGGGAGAGGAGTGAGTGAGTGAGAGTTTCGGCCGGTCGGTCGGTCGTTTTGACCTAGCCCCTGGCTGGTTCCGACCGAGCCGGGCCACTAACGGCCGCGAGTGGCGTCCGTTAGCCGTTAGGGCCGCCGTCGGCCTGCCATGTGGGCCATCCCTGTCAGTTAAGCGGTTAAAACGGCTAACTGGACGATCAACACGACTTGGTAGTTTTTTGCCACAAAATTTGAAATTTTCGGTAGTTATTAGTCATTTTTTTGAAAGTGGTAGTTCTGTGGGACGGATACCCCTAATATGGTAGTTTTTTTGTCAAATACTCCATGTCCAAGCGCCGGCCAACTGTATGACCATCCGACATCCGGGATGGAAGGTGAGCGTATAATACAACTTTTTGTCTAGTGTAGTGCAGAGTGGATGCCCGGTGGTGTGGTGGGTCTTGTGAAGTAAGCTCCGCACCAAACCTGCCCCCCCAGCTCGTTTCACAAAAAGAACACAGCCATGTCTTCAGAGTTCAGTCTCGGTGGTAGATACAGCTAGCTGATCTTTCACTCGGTGGCACAGTGCAGTGGCTGATGGGCGATTTCAATCAAGATAAATGCCCTACCAAGATAAACTGTGAGGTACTTTGCGCGTAAAAGGTGGTGAAAGCCTAGAATAAGACCAAGGAACATGTTCCATTGATTTAGCGTAGCAGGTAGGTGAGGGGATTCCGTCAGGGCTACCATATTATGTTGCATTTGTCCACAAGAAAAGATCTGCCATGGTTAGAAACTCTTGTCATTCTTGCTGATAGGTTTTCCTTTCTCTCTCTGTTTCCTTTATCCATTGCACCTTTGCTGATGGCGACGTCTGTGCTACAGCAATCAAGTGAGTCCATCACCCTGCTGGTTCATGTCATGCGGTTGCCCTGCCGGACAGCTCATGCATGCACCAAACTTGCAATGCCAATGAGGTGGCCGGCTTGGTTTCCAGTGCCACGGTTCAGTTGTCATCAGCTTTCGTCGTAATTGAGTCCATGCCTGATCTAGCTTAATCACGACGAGGGGTGCTTATTTTGGCTTTGCAGACAGATCCGTATGCCATCCGTCACGCACTGCTTGGTGGACTACTTGCTGAAATTGAGGCGCGGCCGCGCTTTGAACAGGAGATGGATAAATATACTGGGATGTATATGCGCACGGTTCATGTGGCGAGCGATGGCCATGTCTGCACTTGTCCACTCACATGACGCGACAAGAGCCTCTCGCCACCACACGACGAAACGGTAAAACGCTCGTAACAAAATCAGGTGCATCCAAGTTTGAAGCCCGGCCTTCATGAACAAATACAACGTCCTAAAAGTTCTTTTTCCTTCCATGAATCTCTCTAATAATCGAGAGCTCCTCGCCGATGTGTTGATGAGGCGGGGACCCGTTCCCCTCGAGCCCTATGAGTGGCATGAATCATGATATGGAACATGCGAGGCTTTGGCCGGCTTGACCGTAGGAGTCAACTGGCTAAAACCTTGCATGCAGAGAAGCTCCATTTCATTGGAATCCAATAAACCATCACTTCTTCTTCGATACAATCCCTCTAAACACATCAACCGACAAGATCTGGTAATACCCCTTCATAATAAATGATAGGATGGTCTTTTCAGAAAATACCCGCGAAGATATTTCTGAGTCCGCCTTGGGCCGGCCCATTAATGAGTATGTACTGCAGCAAAGGTTCGAAAATTCAAAAATAATATTCTGCCTGTTAGGCTTCCAACTCAGGACCTCAGGTGGAGGTGAACAGCTAATACCACCAGAACAAACATGATTTCAGCGCAGTTTCTTATGACCTAACTGGACGTACTGTACGTGTTTTTTTCTCTTAGAAATACTGTCACAGAACAAATTGATACTGTACAACCTGGATGGACACTGTAGCGACCAACACGGGGCATTGTAGCTAAATCATTTTCTATAGCTCAACAAAAATTGATGTCTTTTTTATCTTTTGGAATATGTTTTTAAAATGAAACATTTTCCAAAATTTGAACTTCTTAGGGAAACGTGGGTTTTTCTTCCAAATGTACGAACCATTTTTTGTGAAAAAATAATTTGATTTTGTAAATATTTTTCAAATTTAAGAACATTCTTGTGAAACTGCAAACATATGTTTTCCAAAAGTACAATAACTTATCAAATGTATGAACATTTTCTTGAAAACACGAACAATTTTTAAATTTTCGAACATTTCTTTTCAAAATGCCACTACCTTTTCAAATTTGTGAGCTTTATTCGAAAATGCAAACATTTTCTCAAATTTATGAATATTTTTCAACTATATTAACATTATCTGAAAACAATTTTCAATTTCTAGGGCCTAAGCATTTTTTCTTTTCAATTTTTTCTGTTTTCCTCTCTTTTTGTTAATTCATTTTTCTACTTTTGAACTTTATTATTCTTTGTGAACTTGTTCAAAAATTTGAAAAATTGTTTGGTATAACATAAAATGTTCTTGTTTTCTAATATTATTTATAATTTTAAAAAAGCTTCGGAAATTTCATAAAATTCAGTTTTTGAATTGTTTTGTTCACAAATTTAATAAATGTATGCGTTTCAGAAAAGTTGTTATTTTTTATAAAAAAAGTACGTGGTTTGCCATTTTGTTCAAAATTTCCATCAGATTTTCGTAATATCTTAACAATTTTGGAAAAAGTTTTCTAGTTTGTAACATTGTCATACACACTTTGTAATTCCAAAATTGTTGACAAATTTCAAGAAATTTCTAGGACAAAATAAAATGTTCATGTTGATTGTAAATGACATAAATTACAAATACACTCATCTATACTTGTAAGGCCATGGATAAATCCCAGCTTCTTGTAACAGCCTGGCGCATGGATATGAGGCATCCATGCTACTCCCTCCGTCTAGGTGTGTAAGTCACATTAGGAAGAGCATCCCAACCTAGGTGGATTGAGATTGGACCAGAAGGAGCACGTCAAGCAAGGAAACTTCCAATCACAGCGCAGGTTTAAAACGCAAATAAAACCAGCTTTTAATACGTGAGTGCATGCAAAACAGCCATTAATCTCTTGCCTAATCAAAGTCCAGTAGCGATGCATGCACTCGTCAGCGCCTACTCTTTCCCCCTGATGTAGGGTGGAACCCTAATCGCCCGATCTTTCACGAAAGGAGCGGATCCCGCGAAGAACGCGAAGAGCACGAGGAGGGAAATGTAACATCCCGGATATGATTTACCTAATATGTAATCCAACTCTTGCCGTTTCCGGCGTTAAGTTATTTTATTTTCTCGGATTCGGGTTTTTGTCTCCGTGTGTTGTTGTTGTTGTTGTTGTTGTTGTTGTTGTTGTTGTTGTTGTTGTTGTTGTTGTTGTTGTTGTTGTTGTTGTTGTTGTTGTTGTTGTCATGCATCTCATATCATGTCATCATGTGCATTGCATTTGCATACGTGTTCGTCTCATGCATCCGAGCTTTTTCCCCGTTGTCCGTTTTGTATTCCGGCGCTCCGTTCTCCTCCGGTGGTCATTTCTACCTTCTTCTCGTGTGTGGGGATTAAACATTTCCAGATTGGACCGAGACTTGCCAAGCGGCCTTGGTTTACTACCGGTAGACCGCCTGTCAAGTTTCGTACCATTTGGACTTCGTTTGATACTCCAACGGTTAATCGAGGGACCGAAAAGGCCTCGTGTGTGTTGCAGCCCAACACCCCTCCATTTTGGCCCAAAAACCCACCAAAACCCTCTCCATCATCTAGAGCGTTCGATCACGATTGCGTGGCCGAAAACCGCACCTCATTTGGACACTCCTAGCTCCCTCTATGCCTATAAGTAGCCCCCCTCCAAAATCCATGGGTCCTTCTTCCCCAAACCCTAAAAAATCGCCTCGCGCCGCGCCGAACACGTCCGGTCCGGCCGGACAAAGCGCGCCGCCGCCGCCCGATGAATCCCCGTGCGCCACATGGCGCCGCACCGCCTCCCGCGCCGCCGGCCCACCGAGCCCCCGCAGCCCATCTAGCTCCGCCGCCGCCTGCCTCCGTCTTCCCGACGCCCGGCGCCGCGCTCCCCGCGCTCCGGCGGCCACCACCACCGACTGCTCCGCCGCCCGCCGCCCGGTTGCCGCCGCACCTTCCTCGCCGGAGCAGCGCGCCGCCCGTGCCCGGCCGCCTCCACCGCGTTCCCCTCGTCGCCCCTCGCCGCCCGAGACGGATCCGGCCGCCCCCGCGCCCATCCACCTCGCCGGAGCTCCAGCTTCTCGCCGGCGGCCTCGGATCTCACCGGTGAACAGTAGATCTCGCCGGTGAACAGTAACCCTAGATCTGGAGGTGGTAATTTCTTCTAAGTACTCGATTTCCAGATTCAAATGCCCTTGTTCATCGTGCCGTAACTTTGCATCTGTAGATCTGTTTTGGGCGTGTAGCATATCAAAATGTTCGTCTCAGAGAGTACATCATTTCATCTCATTGCATCATTTTCATTTGAGTTCATCTTGATGCCCGAAATGCTGTTGGAAGAGTGCTATTTGAGTTAATTGTCAGATCTGCTGCTCCAATTAGCTATTTGTCATTTTTACCATGATTAATGTGTGCATGATATACCCCTGAGCTCTACATGTGTTTTGTTATATGCTTTGCCATCTTTCCAGAGGTGATATCCATGTATTTTTGTGATATATGTGGTGACTAGCACAAGCTTGCAAAGTGGGGCATTCGTTAATGCTGATTTCAGGGACTTAGAAATTCCACTAAGTCCTTGATCTGTTTTTATCAATATGCCATATGTTCATGTTGTTTCCTAGTGATCCGTGCCTCTTTTGAGGATGATAAGTAAGGATGATTTGTTAATCTTGTAGTGCTCTATCCATCCATGTCTTTGTTTGCAATTATGGAGCACCCTAGCTTGAGTCAATCAAGCTCTACTTTTGCTAGTTCGTGAATCTGGGCAGATTGTCTACTTGTTAGCGATTTTGCCGAGGATGTTGTAGTTGATCCGTGCATGCTATGTTGTTTTTCTTGCCATGTCTAGCTTGAATAATGTGTGTTCTTGATGGGTGTATGCTTAGATTGTCATGACATTCTCTGTAGTGAGTGCATCGAGCTCGTAAACATGCCTACTTGATATCTGCTTTGCATGCTCCAGTTTTTCACTAAGTCTGTGATCTGATTATGTTTTTGCCATGTTCACATGCTTGCAATTGTATTTTCTAATCCCTTTTGGCTCAAGGTCACTAAGGGACTTTTGTTAAGCTCTTTGAGTAGCTCCACGCCGTGCTTTACTTTGCCATGTTAAGTTCCTGTAGCATCTAGATTTAATGCTCCAAAGTATGCTACCTGATCTGAAATTTCAGACAAGTGTTAATTTCACTAAGTCTGAAACCTGTTTATCAATTGCACTTTTTCCATGCTTGTTTGAACCTGTTAGTGGATGAATTGGACGTAGCTCAGTGTTCATCTTTTGTTAAGCACTATGAGTGGATCCTTGCCATGTATTTTGTTGTCATGTTTGGGTGCTGTAGCATGTTTAACTTGTTGCATTTAGATGGCTACTTGCTGTTTATCGCAGACCGTTGTCATATTTGAATTGCTTGCCATTTCCAAACCGTGTCTCCGATTCCGCTGTTCTTTCTATCGATTTCAACCGAAATCACCTCACCTTTTCAGTGGCACTCTTGGATTTCCAAGTTGAGCCCAGGTTCATTCATTCCTTTGTCAAATCTTGCATGTGCATCGCATATCGCATCCCGCATAGCATACCATGTTTGCATCATGTTGTTTGAGTTTGCACGTGGTTGATTGTGTTCCGTTTGCTTGTTTGTCTTGTTTGGGTAGAGCCGGGAGACGAGTTCGCTAACGAGGAGCCCGTTGAGTTTGCTTTCGAGGATCCAGTCAACTCTGACAACTTTGCAGGCAAGATGATCATACCCTCGAAATCACTTCTATCTTTGCTTTGCTAGATGCTCGCTCTTTTGCTATGCCTATGCTACGATGCCTACCACTTGCTTATCATGCCTCCCAAATTGCCATGTCAAACCTCTAACCCATCATGCCCTAGCAAACCGTTGATTGGCTATGTTACCGCTTCGCTCAGCCCCTCTTATAGCGTTGCTAGTTGCAGGTGAAGATTGGAGACCGTTCCTTGTTGGAACATTGTTTACTTGTTGGGATATCATTATATTATCTTGTTATCTTAATGCATCTATATACTTGGTAAAGGGTGGAAGGCTCGGCCTCTCGCCTAGTGTTTTGTTCCACTCTTGCCGCCCTAGTTTCCGTCATATCGGTGTTATGTTCCCGGATTTTGCGTTCCTTACGCGGTTGGGTGACAATGGGAACCCCCTGACAGTTCGCCTTGAATAAAGCTCTTCCAGCAATGCCCAACCTTAGTTTTACCATTTTCCACCTAGCCTTTTTTTCCCTTGGGTCTCCGGAACCCGAGGGTCATCTTATTTTAAACCCCCCCGGGCCAGTGCTCCTCTGAGTGTTGGTCCAACCTAGAGCCCCTTCCAGCGCCACCTCGGGGAAACTCGAGGGCTGGTTTTAGTTGTATGGATTGCTTATCTGAGTGTGCCCTGAGAACGAGATATGTGCAGCTCCTATCGGGATTTGTCGGCACATTCGGGCGGTGTTGCTGGATTTGTTTTAACTTGTCGAATTGTCTTGTAGAACCGGGATACCGAGTCTGATCGGAATGTCTCGGGAGAAGGTATATCCTTCGTTGACCGTGAGAGCTTGTCATGGGCTAAGTTGGGACTCCCCTGCAGGGATTTGAACTTTCGAAAGCCGTGCCCGCGGTTATGGGCAGATGGGAATTTGTTAATGTCCGGTTGTAGATAACTTGAACCTTAACTTAACTAAAATGAATCAACTGTGTGAGTTACCGTGATGGTCTCTTCTCGGCGGAGTCCGGGAAGTGAACACGGTGTTGGAGTAATGCTTGCCGCAGATTGTTCTCTAGTTCTTCGTTCGCGCTTTGCCTTCTCTTCTCGCTCTCTTTTGCGAACAGGTTAGACACCATATATGCTAGTCGCTTGCTGCAGCTCCACATATTACCTTGCCTTACCTATAAGCTTAAATAGTCTTGATCACGAGGGTGCGAGATTGCTGAGTCCCTGTGGCTCACAGATTACTTCGAAACCAGATGCAGGGCCTGATGACTCCATTCCAGATGACGCGCTTGAGCTCAAGTGGGAGTTCGACGAGGACTCACGTCGTTACTATGTGTCTTTCCCTGATGATCAATAGTGGTGCCCAGTTGGGGCGATCAGGACCGTGTCGCATGTTGGGTTGATCTTTTATTTTGGCACCGTAGTCGGGCCATGAGTGATTGGATGATGTAAAGCTATTTATGTACTTTGTTTGACGTGGCGAGTGTAAGCCAACTATGTACCTTCCCCTTTTATTATCTATTTACATGGGATGTTGTGAAGATTGCCTTACTTGCGATATTGCTTTCAATGCGGTTATGCCTCTAAGTCGTGCTTCGACACATAGGAGATATAGCCGCATCGAGGGCGTTACAGGAAACGAGGGAAAACACAAGGGGAAACACAAGAGGAACACTCAAACTAACAAGAACAAGTCACACATGTGCTAGATCCTCGGGTACATAAGAGAAGATACACGATCCATGGACAACTAAGGACGATACAAGGGTAGCCGGTCTTCTCCGTGAGGAGGTCTTGAATCCACGGGGGGATCTTCCCTTATAAAGGGGGCTTGAATCCAAAGTGATCTTCTCCGAAGAGGCCGCGGTCTCTCGCAAGGAGGAGATCTGATATGGATGAGCGTAGCTCTATCTCTCAAATGAGCTATCACAACGCTACCCTAGAAAGGAGGAGGTGGAGGAGTATATATAGTCTAGGTCCACGAAGGGGTAAGTGAGGGGCGAAAGGGTACATGGGCTTCGGCCCGAGTGTCTGCGCGCAGGCAGGGCCGGAAGTTCCGGGGACGGCCGGAAGGTCCGGGCGTCGGAGGTTCCGGGCGAAGGTCCGGGCAGGGTCCGGGCTATCCAGAGAGTTGGCACACTCTCGGACGGCTTCGGTGCAGCAGGGCCGGAAGCTCCGGGGTGGCCGGAGGTTCCGGTGACCGGAAGTTCCGGGATGGCCAGAGGTTCCGGTGGCCGGAAGTTCCGGGCAGCGGCCGGAAGTTCCGGGCTTTCCAGAAGCTTGTCCAGGCTTCTTCTTCCTTCTCTTCCACGCTTCCCTCGTGGATGGTGTAGGTGATCCTTGGCGCTTGCACTCCTCCTCGTCATCCGTGAAGCTCCGACAATACCTATGCATGCACGATGGAGGGTCAAGTAGTATACCATCCTCGAATGGGTCAAGTGAGCACGTGTAAAGGAGAGGATTCACCTTTATGTATGTGAAGTAGATGTCGCACGTGTCACTTGCCGAATGAACTCTTGACATGGTGATGTCCATAGGATGCTCCGCATCACCCCCTGCACATATTCTATGTGGGGAGTAGTACGAGGCTGGGAGGGGAACGAGAACGAAATTTAATGCAATGCGCCTAAGGCTTTTGGGAATATCTGACTTTCATAAGATGACTTATACACCTAGACGAAGGGAGTATGTTCGAACAACTTCTGGCACTATTTACATGTTGTGGCGCGTCCGGCCATTTATCGGCCTATTTTCACCGAGAAAACTCCAGAAAATGCAAAACTTTTCAAAAATCTAAATAACTTGGCATGGTGCCTTAAATTGGTTGTAGAATCTGGTGGAATACATTTTTCATTTAACGGATGTCGAAAAACAATGAGCTTTCAAAAAGACCCTTCTGGCCTAAGCGAACACCCTCCGTTGAACATAGTCTATTTTTGGCATCTTTGAAATGAACCCCAATTTTGCAAGAAGGTAGGCATTCCTATGGTAGGCACATACCTAGTTTGGACGATTTTCGACACCGTATGGAAGTGGTAACACATCCGGCCATTTATCGTCCTTTTTTAAAAAAACTTCAGAAAATGCAAAACTGGTTGAAAACACAAACAATTTTACATGGTGCCTTGAATATTGGTCATACAAGCCCATGAAAAAATGGGGTCATTTCAAGGAAAGTACAAAACTTGTCAAAAACCCAAGCAACTTGGTTTGGTGCTTTGAATTGGTTATACAAGACCATAAAAAAATATTGGGGGCATGGATGCCTACTATAGGCATGCCACCTGCTGGCAAAAGTTAGGGTCATATTCAAGAATGTTCAAAAAACACCATGTCCCGCGTAGCGTGTCCGAGTAGGCATCCATGCCAGGTTCGAAGGAAAAGGATATTTAAAATCATAATTTATATATGTATTTAAAACTCTCATTTTAAGTTTTTAACATAACTAATAAATACAAAATTATAGAACTAAAAATAGCAAATGCTTTCCTAAAGCATAGGAAACATAATTTAAAGTAGTTACTTAAAACTGTCATTTTTGGTATTTCATTTTTTTAACAAAAGAAAATGAAATCTTAGGCCTTGCCCAACTAAGTGACGTCATTGCTCCGGTCGGGCGCCTATTGGAATTTGTTCATAATTAAAATAATAATTCTATTTTAAATAAATATTGTTCCCAAGTTGAAAAAATATTCAGGAAAATTTACAACACTTTTTTGACATCGTGTGTTGTTTGCATTTCTAGAAAAATCTTTTGGAATTTAAATTTGTATTCCTGTTCAAATGTTTGTGTTCACAATTTTGTTCATGCTTTTCCAAAAACTATTAATGTTTTGACATTCTGAACAATTTTTTAAACACACGAATATTTTTTGAAGTTACGTTGCAATTTTCAAAAATGCAAATATTTTTTAATTTATTAACCAAATTTGGAAATAAAAAACATTTCGAAATTTTGAACAGCATTTTGAAAGCGCGAACATTTTTTGAAAAAGAAAGAAGAAATGTAACAGGAAAAAAACTAGTATGGAAAAAGGAACCGGTTCACAAAGTGTTCCTAAAATCTTTTTAAAATTCCTAATCCTCCTGTTACTTAAAGCTTCTGGCTTTACATTTTTCACCGAAGGCTTGTTGTCCCAGTGGTTGTGGACAAGAGTTTCTGTTTTATGTGGTCGCGGGTTCGATTCCCAGATTGTGCTATCCTTTTTTTATATTTGTCATCACATGTACCGCAAATGGGCCGGCCCAGATTCCCAGATTGTGCTATCCTTTTTTCGATATTTGTCATCGCATGTACCGCAAATGGGCCGGCCCAAGTGAGCGTATACATATATATATATAAAAGTAGATACAAATTGTCAAAAGTCCATAATACTCTTTATACGTTTTGTGAGGGGGTTGTACCGAAGCGGGACTAAGCGTATACATATATATAAAAGTAGATACAAATTGTCAAAAATTCATAGTACTCTTTATACGTTCTGTGAGGGGGTTGTACCGAAGCGGGACTCATAAACCATTAGGAGCTCCATCTTTGTTGTTGATCTTCAGTCGATTGGTGGTGATGACTTCTTGTAACGCCCTGGACACACCCGTCGGTGGTCGTTACTCCTGACGGGATCTAGAATGGCTCCACAGATCAATACTAGTCTTTTCTGCGCATTTTATCCTTATTCGTGCGCATTCAGGAGCAACTTTCCGGTCAGTCACCCATCCTATCACTACTCCAAGCTGAGCATGCTTAACTTTGGAGTTCTGTCCGAATGGGCTCCCGGAAAAGAAGAAATTCCTTATTGATATGAGTAGTCTATCATCCCTAATAAGCCAGGCTATCACATACACCCCCACTCAGAGGAACCAACGTCCTCGTCGGGCCATAGGAACATTCCCTCTTGGCACATACGTCTGTGCATCTAGTCCAGTACATGTGCCATTCCGTGTGCCACGACGGGTCACAAACTTCATGAACAACATGACCGCGCACCTGTCCGCAAACATCCGTGTAACTGCGAGGGTCGGCTTTGATACCAACTTGTAACGCCCCGGACACACCCGTCGGTGGTCGTTACTCCTGGCGGGATCTAGACTGGCCCCACAGATCAATACTAGTCCTTTCTACGCACTTTGTCCTCACTCGTGCGCACCCAGGAACAACTTCCCGGTTAGTCACCCATCCTATCACTACTCCAAGCTGAGCACGCTTAACTTTGGAGTTCTGTCCGAATGGGCTCCCGGAAAAGAAGGAATTCCTTATTGATATGAGTAGTACATCGTCCCTAATAAGCCAGGCTATCACACTTCTCTTGGAATTGGTTGCCGGCAAATGGGCGATCAAGAGGAGTTCTGGTGGGCGTCAGGCTGGAATCTTTCAACGTCTCGAGGGTCATCATTGGTCATCATTTCGTTAGTGTCGTCGTAGTGCAATGCAATAACCAATTTAGATGGGAACTGGTTATTGTGTTTGGATCAGCAGATCACTCTAAATTGATTGACTTTCTCATTTACTCCCTCCGTTCCAAATTACTCGTCGTAGAAATGGATGTATCTAGAACTAAAATACATCTAGATACATCCATTTCTGCGACGAGTAATTCGGAACGGATGGAGTACATGACAAGATTTGTGCCTCGACTGTGCTCGCGACCATTGGTGAGGATTTCAATTTGATGAGGTATGTCTTGGAGAAGAGCAAAAACAAGCAATCCATCAACATGAACCTAATGGACATTTTTTTAGTAACTGGGAGGTTGACCTGGAGCTTATGGAGTTACAATGGGTTGGAGCTCGTTTTACTTGGACTGATAAGCAGCTCGACCCGACTTGGTGTGTCCTTGACAGGGTTTTTGTCTCTCCAAAGTGGGAGAGCCAATTTCTTGCGTGTTCACTCGAGGCCGTGATGTGTCTAGGTTATGAACATTGTCCTCTAATATTTGACTCCGATGAGACTCGTCGGCAACGGAGCTCTCACTTTTTCTTTGAAGTTCAATGGAGGGAACACCTCAGCTTTCCTAGATTGCCGTGCATAAGAAATGGATTGTTGCTTGCAATCATCCTCCTCATTGGTTGGGTCCTTTGCCGAATGCAATGGACCGATGGCAACATTGTATTAGGTGGTTGTGACATCACCTTAGAGGGTGAGGGGCTAACCTTGGTGGTGCCCCCTAAGATCCAGGAATTGGATATGGTATCCGATGGGCCTAGGCTATCCGAGGCGGAGTGAGATCTAGGATAGAACCTTGAGGATGATATGGTATTTATCACCTTTCGTGAAAAATTTATTAGCGGCGGCGGCGCTCTCAAACATGGATCGAAAAGGGAGACCTCAACTTCGCGTACTTCTAGATAGTTGCCAACGGTCGACGTAGGAGATGTCATATAGTCTCTTTATGGAATGGTTCCAATAATTTCACTGATCCGGAGGCACTACAACAACATACCTGCTCCTTCTGTAGAGGGTTGATGCCTCAGATGAGCAAGGAGGGGCAGAGTTGGTGTTCTCCACATAGGGAGAGTCTTGGAATGTTAGTGTCGATGAAAACACAATGCTAACCGCTCATTTCACTCCTAAGGAACCTAAGTTAGCCGTGTCCTCCATGGGTACTAAATGTACCCGTCCTGATGGGTTCCCAGGGACTCTTTATCAAATATTTTAGTCTATGGTTGGCCGGCAGATGTTTGAGTTGCTTGATGACTTTACCAAAGGTTGGATCGACATCAAGTGATTAGACATTAATATTATCACCTTGCTTCCTAATGTTCCAGGGGTGAACCTTATTGAGAATTTTAGACCCATTTCTTCTTTCAATCTAGCATTTAGACTACTTGTCAAAGGGTTTTCAACTCAATTATTACTAGTTGCAAACTGGGTAATAGACCTGAGCCCATCACTAGTTGCAACACAGGGTAATAGACCCGAGCCAATCTGCCTTTACCCGATGTAGAAGTATCCTCGAGGGCATTTTGGTTCTTCACGAGGTACTCTCCACACTTCCCACATGAAGAAGGAAAAATGTCTTTATCCTCCAACTGGATTTTGAGAAGGCATATGACTGCGCCAGTTGGGAGTTTCTTGAAGGATTTATGTTTCAGAAAGGCTTTAACCCATTATGGGTTAGCGGGATAATGAACTTGTCAAGGACGGGCAAACCACCATTAACATTAATGGGGAGCTTGGCGCATTTTTTCGAAACTCACGTAGTGTGTGTCAAGGTGACCCGATATCCCCGCTCCTCTTCAACCTTGTGGTCGATGCTTTGGCTATCATCTTAGAGGGTGCTAAGACAGTCAAGCATTTTCATGGGGTGTTTGTTGAGATTCACGAAGGAGGAATTACTCACCTTCAATATGTGGACGATGCCCTCATTATGATTCAGAATGACTCGGTTAGTCTGATCAATTTGAAGTTCATGTTGATGTTTTGAGTCCATGTCGGGACTCAAAATTAACTCCGACAAAAGCGAGGCTTTCGTCGGTGGAGGTACCCTGGAGGACAAGCTCTGGGTTGCACACATGATGAATTGTAATCTTGGATCTTTCGCTATCAAGTATCTCAGCCTTCCTATCACCAACAAACATCTCACTATCAAAGACTTCCTATTTATCGTGGACAAGGTTGCCGGCAGGGTTGAGCCTTGGGTAGGGAGATACCAACAACTGACAGAAAATTGACCCTTATCAGTGCATGTCTCTTTCTACCTCTTGAGCACTGCGTTGGTTTTCCCTTGAAGAAGAAAGGTTGATGCAGCAGAGCAACGTAAGTATTTCCCTCAGTTTTTAAGAACCAAGGTTTAAATCCAGTAGGAGGCCACGCACAAGTCCCTCGCACCTACACAAACAAATAAACTCCTCGCAACCAACACGATAAAGGGGTTGTCAATCCCTTCACGGTCACTTACAAAAGTGAGATCTGATATATATGATAAGATAATATTTTTGGTATTTTTATGATAAAGAGAAATAAAGATGCAAGTAAAATAAATGGCAAAGGAAATAAATAATTATTGGAAGATTAATATGATGGAAAATAGACCCCGGGGCCATAGGTTTCACTAGTGGATTCTCTCGAGAGCATAAGTATTACGGTGGGTGAACAATTTACTGTTGAGCAATTGAGAGAATTGAGCATAGTTATGAGAATATCTAGGTATGATCATGTATATAGGCATCACGTCCAAGACAAGTAGACTGACTCCTGCCTGCATCTACTACTATTACTCCACACATCGACCGCTATCCAGCATGCATCTAGAGTATTAAGTTCAAGAGAACAGAGTAACGCTTTAAGCAAGATGACATGATGTAGAGGGATAAACTCATGCAATATGATACAAACCCCATCTTGTTATCCTCGATGGAAACAATACAATACGTGCCTTGCTGCCCCTACTGTCACTGGGAAAGGACACCGCAAGATTGAACCCAAAGCTAAGCACTTCTCCCATTGCAAGAAAGATCAATCTAGTAGGCCAAGCCAAACTGATAATTCAAAGAGACTTGCAAAGATAAGGAATCATACATAAAAGAATTCGGAGAAGATTCAAATATTGTTCATAGATAAACTTGATCATAAACCCACAATTCATCGGTTTCAACAAACACACCGCAAAAGAAGATTGCATCTAATAGATCTCCACAAGAGAGGGGGAAAACTTTGTATTGAGATCAAAAAAGAGAGAAGAAGCCATCTAGCTAATAACTATGGACCCGAAGGTCTGAAGTAAACTACTCACACTTCATCGAAGAGGCTATGGTGTTGATGTAGAAGCCCTCCGTGATCGATACCCCCTCCGGCGGAGCTCCGGAAAAGGCCCCAAGATGGGATCTCATGGATACAGAAAGTTACGACGGTGGATTTAGGGTTTTGGCTCCGTATCTGGTAGTTTGGGGGTATGTAGGTATATATAGGAGGAAGAAGTACATCGGTGGAGCAACATGGGCCCTACGAGGGTGGAGGGCGCGCCTGGGGGATAGGCGCGCCCCCCTACCTCGTGCCTTTCTGGTTGATGTCTTGACGTAGGGTCCAAGTCCTCTGGATCACGTTTGTTTCGAAAATCACGTTCCCGAAAGTTTCATTCCGTTTGGACTCCGTTTGATATTCTTTTTCTGTGAAACTCTGAAATAGGCAAAAAACAACAATTCTGGACTGGGCCTCCGGTTAATAGGTTAGTCCCAAAAATAATATAAAAGTGTATAATAAAGCCTAATAATGTCCAAAACATGATATAATATAGCATGGAACAATAAAAAATTATAGATACGTTGGAGACGTATCAAGCATCCCCAAGCTTAATTCCTGCACGTCCTCGAGTAGGTAAATGATAAAACAGAATTTTTGATGTGGAATGCTACTTGGCATAATTTCAATGCAATTCTTATTAATTGTGGTATGAATATTCAGATCCGAAAGATTCAAGACAAAAGTTCAATATTGACATAGAAATAATAATACTTCAAGCATACTAACTTAAGCAATTATGTCTCTTCAAAATAACATGGCCAAAGAAAGTTATCCCTACAAAATCATATAGTCTGGCTATGCTCCATCTTCACCACACAAAGTATTTAAATTATGCACAACCCCGATGACAAGCCAAGCAATTGTTTCATACTTTTGGTGTTCTCAAACTTTTTCAATTTTCACGCAATACATGAGCGTGAGCCATGGACATAGCTCTATAGGTGAAATAGAACGGTGGTTGTGGAGAAGACAAAAAGGGGGAAGATAATCTCACATCAACTAGGTGTATCAACAGGCTATGGAGATGCCCATTAATAGATATCAATGTGAGTGAGTAGGGATTGCCATGCAACGGATACACTAGAGCTATAAGTACATGAAAGCTCAACAAAAAGAACTAAGTGGGTGTGCATCCAACTCGCTTACTCACGAAGACCTAGGGCATTTTAAGGAAGCCCATCATTGGAATATACAAGCCAAGTTCTATAATGAAAAATTCCCACTAGTATATGAAAGTGATAACATAGGAGACTCTCTATGAAGATCTTGGTGCTACTTTGAAGCACAAGTGTGGTAAAAGTATAGTAGCATTGTCCCTTCTCTCCTTTTCTCTCATTTTTTTATTTGAGCCTTTTCTCTTTTTTTATGGCCTCTTCTTTTATTTAGTCCGGAGTCTCATCCCAACTTGTGGGGGAATCATAGTCTCCATCATCCTTTCCTCACTTGGGACAATGCTCTAAAACTGATGATCATCACACTTTTTTATTTACTTACAACTCAACAATTACAACTCAATACTTAGAACAAAATATGACTCTATGTGAATGCCTCCGGCGGTGTACCGGGATATGCAATGAATCAAGAGTGACATGTATGAAAGAATTATGAACGGTGGCTTTGCCACGAATACAATGTCAACTACATGATCACGCAAAGCAATATGACAATGAGGGAGCGTGTCATAGTAAACGGAACGGTGGTAAGTTGCATGGCAATATATCTCGGAATGGCTATGGAAATGCCATGATAGGTAGGTATGGTGGCTGTTTTGAGGTAGGTATATGGTGGGTGTATGATACCTGCGAAAGGTGCACGGTATTAGAGAGTCTAGCAATGGTGGAAGGGTGAGAGTGCATATGAACCATGGACTCAACATTAGTCATAAAGAACTCATATACTTATTGCAAAAATCTACAAGTTATCAAAGCAAAGTGTTACATTCATGCTCCTAGGGGGATAGATTGGTAGGAAAATACCATCGCTCGTCCCCGACCGCCACTCATAAGGAAGACAATCAATAAATAAATCATGCTCCGACTTCATCACATAACGGTTCACCATACGTGCATGCTACGGGAATCAAAAACTTTAACACAAGTATTTCTCAAATTCACAGCTACTCAACTAGCATGACTCTAATATCACCATCTCCATATCTCAAAACAATTATGAAGTATCAAACTTCTCATAGTATTCAACACACTCATAAGAAAATTTTATTATTAATCTTGACTGCCTAACATAATTAAAGCAATTTACCACGCTGTTTTGTAGGACTCTCAAAATAATCTAAGTGAATCATGAGAGAACAATGGTTTCTATAAAACAAATCCACCAACGTGCTCTAGAAGATATAAGTGAAGCACTAGAGCAAAAACTATATAACTCAAAAGATATAAGTGAAGCACATAGAGTATTCTAACAATTTTCGAATCATGTGTGTATCTCTCAAAAAGTGTGTACAGCAAGGATGATTGTGGAAAACTAACAAATAAAGACACAAATAATACAAGACGCTCCAAGCAAAACACATATCATGTGGTAAATAAAAATATAGCTCCAAGTAAAGTTACCGATGGAAGTAGACGAAAGAGGGGATGCCTTCCGGGGCATCCCCAAGCTTTGGCTTTTAGGTGTCCTTAGATTATCTTTAGGGTGCCATGGGCATGCCCAAGCTTAGGCTCTTGCCACTCCTTGTTCCATAATCCATCAAATCTTTACCAAAAACTTGAAAACTTCACAACACAAAACTTAAAGTAGAAAATCTCGTGAGCTCCGTTAGCGAAAGAAAACAAAACACCACTTCTAGATACTATAATGAACTCATTCTTTATTTATATTGGTGTTAAAACTACTTTATTCCAACTTCTCTATGGTTTATAAACTATTTTACTAGCCATAGATTCATCAAAATAAGCAAACAACACACGAAAAACAGAATCTGTCAAAAACAGAACAGTCTGTAGTAATCTGTAGCTAACGCAAGATCTGGAACCCCAAAAATTCTAAAATAAATTGATGTACGTGAGGAATTTATTAATTAATCATCTGAATAATTAATTAACTAAATATAACTTTCCAAATAAAAATGACATCAATTCTCATGAGCGCTAAAGTTTCTGTTTTTTACAGCAAGATTAAAAAGACTTTCCCCAAGTCTTCCCAACTGTTCTACTTGGCACAAACACTAATTAAACAAAAAAACACAACAAAATAAGAGGCTAGATAAATTATTTATTACTAAACAGGAGCAAAAAGCAAGGAATAAAAATAAAATTGGGTTGCCTCCGAACAAACGCTATCGTTTAACGCCCCTAGCTAGGCATAAAGCGAAGATAGATCTAGGTATTGCCATCTTTGGTTTTAGGGAAGAAAAGAGCAAACTTGCTATCTATGGAATTAATCTTTCTATTTTGATAAAGCACATAGCTATTAATGGTAGAAGAAATATTAAGTACGTTACGGAAATTTGTATCTAAGCTAGCCTTCATCTCTTTGCTAGACTCGTTTTGGTAAGAGAGAAAAAGAGATGTAGATTCAACTTTCTCATTCATGGGGTGCCCAAATATGGTTTTCATCTTTTCATAAGTGTCTACGGCATCCCCTTTAAGAAAACCTTCTTCAAATATAGAATCTAAGACATGCTTAAAAGAAGAAGGTAGGGCAACATAAAAGCTTTTTAAGTAAATTTCAATTTGGTATTGAGGCACATAGCTAGCCCTGATCCTTAATAGTCTATCCCAAGCATCTTTCAAAGATTCATTAAGTAAATAACAAAAAATTCCAGAATCATCTTCATCAAAATTATTAAGATTCTCATTGATAACTCCGGTAGGTCTTTCCATAGCATCTTTATCTATGAGTTTAGCGAGAATAGAAGGATTGTCCAAAGTACTAAAACTCAGGAGAGAACCCCCAACCCTTTTTGATTCCGACATGGCGGAAGAAAGGTGAGCGGAAAAGAGAGGGTGAATAAAATGGCAAGGGTGAAGTGGGGGGGAGAGGAAAACGAGAGGCAAATGGCAAATAATGAAATGCGGGAGATAAGGGTTTGTGATGGGTACTTGGTATGTTGACTTTTGCGTAGATTCCCCGGCAACGGCGCCAGAAATCCTTCTTGCTACCTCTTCAGCACTGCGTTGGTTTTCCCTTGAAGAGGAAAGGGTGATGCAGTAGAGCAGCGTAAGTATTTCCCTCAGTTTTTGAGAACATAGGTATCAATCCAGTAGGAGGCTATGCACGAGTCACTCGCACCTACACAAACAAATAAACTCCTCGCAACCAACGCGATAAAGGGGTTGTCAATCCCTTCATGGTCACTTACGAAAGTGAGATCTGATATATATGATAAAATAATATTTTTGGTATTTTTATGATAAGGAGAAATAAAGATGCAAGTAAAATAAATGGCAAAGGAAATAACTAAGTATTGGAAGATTAATATGATGGAAAATAGACCCGGGGGCCATAGGTTTCACTAGTGGCTTCTCTCGAGAGCATAAGTATTATGGTGGGTGAACAAATTACTGTTGAGCAATTGAGAGAATTGAGCATAGTTATGAGAATATCTAGGTATGATCATGTATATAGGCATCACGTCCAAGACAAGTAGACCGACTCCTGCCTGCATCTACTACTATTACTCCACACATCGACCGCTATCCAGCATGCATCTAGAGTATTAAGTTCAAGAGAACAGAGTAACGCTTTAAGCAAGATGACATGATGTAGAGGGATAAACTCATGCAATATGATATAAACCCCATCTTGCTATCCTCGATGGCAACAATTCAATACGTGCCTTGCTGCCCCTACTGTCACTGGGAAAGGACACCGCAAGATTGAACCCAAAGCTAAGCACTTCTCCCATTGCAAGAAAGATCAATCTAGTAGGCCAAACCAAACTTATAATTCGAAGAGACTTGCAAAGATAACCACTCATACATAAAAGAATTCAGAGAAGATTCAAATATTGTTCATAGATAAACTTGATCATAAACCCACAATTCATCAGTCTCAAAAACACATCGCAAAAGAAGATTACATCGAATAGATCTCCACAAGAGAGGGGGAGAACTTTTTATTGAGATCCAAAAAGAGAGAGGAAGCCATCTAGCTAATAACTATGGACCCGAAGGTCTGAAGTAAACTACTCACACTTCATCGGAGAGGCCTGGGTTGATGTAGAAGCCCTCCGTGATCGATACCCCCTCCGACGGAGCCCTGGAAAAGGCCCCAAGATGGGATCTCGTGGATACAGAAAGTTACGGTGGTGGAATTAGGGTTTTGGCTATGTATCTGGTAGTTTGGGGGTACGTAGGTATATATAGGAGGAAGAAGTACGTCGGTGGAGCAACGTGGGCCCCACGAGGGTGGAGGGCGCGCCTGGGAGGGGGGTAGGCGCGCCCCTACCTCGTGCCTTCCTGGTTGATGTCTTGATGTAGGCTCCAAGTCCTGTGGATCACGTTTGTTCCGAAAATCACGTTCCCGAAGGTTTCATTCTGTTTGGACTCTGTTTGATATTCTTTTTATGCGAAACTCTGAAATCGGCAAAAAAACAATTCTGGGCTGGGCCTCCGGTTAATAGGTTAGTTCCAAAAATAATATAAAAGTGTATTATAAAGCCCAATAGTGTCCAAAATAGGATATAATATAGCATGGAACAATCAAAAATTATAGATACATTGGAGACGTATCATCTCTCCAATTTGCGATATTTGTCATGGGATTTTTCCTACTCCAAGATGGTGTGTAGGCAAAATTCAACTTAGTGCGGTCTCGTTTCTTCTAGGGGAAATAATTAGGCAAGCAAAAATACCACATGGTACATTGGAGTACCATTTGTGCCCCCCAGGAGATGGGGGGCCTAGGCATCATTAACACCAAACATATGAACAAGTGTTTGATGACCAAGTGGGCTTGGAAGATCCTAACTGCTGAGGGGGCTATGGCTAGATATTATTAAGGATAAGTACCTTCAACATGCAACTTTAGCTACAACTTCCAAGAGGCATGGATCCCAGTTCTTGGAAGCTATCACCAAGATTGATTATTTACTTCGCGTTGGGACAATTCATATCGTTGGGAATAGAATATCCACAGTCTTTTGGTTAGACATTTAGATTGGCCAAAACTCTCTGGCAAGTGAGTTCCCAGGCCTGTTTGCGATAGCCTATTATCTAAATGCTCTAGATAGTGAGACTTGGAGACAGGGTTAGTGGCAGACACTTTTACGGTGAACCCTCAGACCCGAAGAGAGGGAGGAGTGGTGTAACCTCGCGGCCATTCTGATTGATGTGTTCCTAACAATATAGGAATCAGCTTCTTTGCCGTCTGCCAAACACCTTTGCCGTCTGTTGGCCGACGGCCCCTCTTTTGGCACTGAAAGTCATGGTAAAGAGCTACTTTGCCGTATGCAAGCACATAACAGACAGTAAAGACTTTTGCCATTGGTCTTCCTAGCCAAGCTGGTGGCAAAGGAAAAGCCTCTTTGCCGTCAGCCAAACAAGGCATTTGCCATGTGCCTGGTACATTCACAGACGACAAAGAATTTTGCTAAACATTAAAAAACATTTGTCTAGCGACGTGTCCGACGTCCAGCGAGCAGCGTGTCCGGTGTCCGGCCACCAGTGTGTCCAACATCCTTTAAGCATCGTGTCTGGCGTCCTTTGAGCAGTGTGACCTGAGTAGTAGCGGACGTCAACGGCCATGGCCGGAATAGCAGCACACGACGGCGGCCATGGCCGGAGCAGCAGCAGCCGATGGCAGCCATGGCCAGGCTCCGACGGGATGATACGTCTCCAATGTATCTATAATTTATGAAGTATTCATGCGTGTTTACAACAATTTTATATGGTTTTGGTATGATTTGCATGGAACTTTAACTGGACTGATGCTGTTTTCAGCAGAACTACCGTGGTGTTGTTTTTTGTGCAGAAATGAAAGTCTCCAAATGAGCTGAAACTTTTTGACTATTTTTTGGAACAAAAGAGACCCCCGAAGCTTCGTGGGAGGGCCAGAAGAGCCACGAGGAGGGCACAACCCACCAGGGCGCGCCTGGCTTTCCCCGGTGGGTTGTGCTCGCCTCGAGGCCCATCTTCGCGTGAAACCGATGCCAAAAATCCTATAAATAGAGAAACCATCGGAAATAACCCTAGATCGGAAGTTCCGCCGCCGCAGGCCTCTATAGCCATTGAAAACCAATTTAGACCCCGTTTCGGCACTCTGCCGGAGAGGAAAATCATCACCGGTGGCCATCTTCATCATCCCAGTGGCCACCACCATGAGGAGGGAGTAGTTCACCCTCGGGGCTGAGGGTTTGTACCAGTAGCCAAGTGTTCAATCTATCTCTCTCTCTCTCTCTCTCGTGTTCTTGAGATGTCACGATCTTGATGTATCGCGGGCTTTGTTAATATAGTCGGATCATATGGTGTTTTCCCCTCTCTATCTTGTTGTGATGAATTGAGTTTTTCCCTTTGAAATTTCGTCGTTATCGGATTGAATACTTTTATGGATTTGAGAGCACTTGATATATGTCTTGCAAATGAATACTCACGGTGACAATGGGGTATCATATTGATTCACTTGGTATATGTTTTGGCACTCAACTCATGGATTACCGAGGTGACATTGGGGTAATCTATGCATAGGGGTTGATGCACGTTCTCGTCTTTTGTTTCTCCGGTAGAAATCTTGGGGCACTCTTTGAGGTTCTTTATGTTGGATCGAGTATTATGAATCTGAATTTGCTTTGGTGTTATTTTAGTACGAACTCTTGATAGATCGACCGGAAAGAATAACTTAGTGTTATTTTAGTACGAACTCTTGATAGATCAATCAGAAAGAATAACTTGGTGCTATTTTAGTACGAACTCTTGGATAGATCGATCGGAAAGAGTAGCTACAAACAATTTCTTCTTATGTTCTCCACTAGATAAGAACTTTGGAGTGATTCTTCGTCGCACTTTGAGGGTGGTTATATGATCGAATTATATTAGCACTGTTGAGGGATTGCACTAGCGAAAGTACAGACCCTAGGCCTCATTTTCAAGCATTGCAATACCGTTTTGTGCCCGTTTTCTATTTGCTACCTTGCTGTTTTTATTTATTCAGATTATAAAAATATATTTCTATCATCCATATTACACTTTTATCACCATCTCTTCGCCGAACTAGTACACCTATACAATTTGCCATTGTATTGGGTGTGTTGAGGACACAAGAGATTTCTTGTATTTGACTGGAGAGTTGTTTGAGAGAGACCATCTTCATCCTACGCCTCCCACGGATTGATAAACCTTAGGTCATCCACTTGAGGGAAATTTGCTATTGTCCTACAAAACTCTGCGCTTGGACGCCCAACACAAGTCTACAAGAACAAGTTGTGTAGTAGACATCATGGGCTGCACGCGGACATGGGCGGCACGCAAACACGGGCGGGCTCCGGAGGGCGGCTGCTGCTTCGGTGGTCACGGGACTGTCATAGATCTGGCGCTCGGGGCAGAGAGGAGGACAGCGAGTGGTGCTGACGGTGTAGTCCGACGAGGTGCGTAGAGGAGGAGGCCGGGGAGGCTCGCCCGTAGCGAGGTCCAGCAAGGGGTGTAGAAGATGAGGTGTGGGAGGCTAGCCCATGGCCGAATCCAGCGATGGGCGGCCATGGCGGAGCCGGCGAGGTGAGGAGAGGCGGCATCCGACGAGGAGCGGAGACGGAGCCGCTGGGGAAGTTCGGCCGCAGCTGCTGCGCTTCTACGCTCGGGCAGAGAGGAGAGAAAGAGATTGAGGGGATGAGGACGTGCACGTGGGAGACATGGTGGTGGGGTCGGGCGCATGAGAGAGAGAGAGAGAGTGGTGGGACCAGGCATGAGAGAGAGCATGGTCAGTGTGGGAGATCGTGATGTGTGGAACGGATCATGCCATGTCATCGATCCGTGAGATCGATCCGCGTGGTGTGTTTTTTCTTTGTCGTCTATAAAAAACACATGGCAAAGAGATCTTTGCCATCCGCCTGCCCTTGCCATCTGCTTTTGGTCTCTTTGTCGTCCACTAGCAGACGACAAAGAAGGACAGCCGACAAATTCCATGTTTGCCATGAGGCCAATCTTTGTCGTCTACTTTTCGAAAATAGACGACACACACCATCTTTGTCGTCCGCCAGCAGAAGACAAAGAATGGACTGATGGCAAATTCTCTGATTCCAGTAGTGTCACCTCAAATGTGTACTCTTTCAGTGAATCTAGAGCAATCAGTGCAATTCTCTACCGGCTCCTTATACCATGCTTACATAATTGGGCCTCCAAATTTCAATTTATGGACATCTGGAAGGCCAAACTGCCAGCCAAGATTAAAAAAACTATGGCTTAGGGCAAACCTTGTCTCAGTGGCAGCGATTGCATCAACTCGGTGAGACCAAAGCGAAGCAATAAGGCAACAGAGAGTTGGCATGGCATCTTGGTGAGATTGATTGCAAATCTCGGTGAGACCAAAATAATTGCAACAAGTAACAGAGAGTTGGCAAGGCCATCTCGGTGGGACCGAGATCCGTATCGTTGTGATCGAAACATTAGGGTTTCTAGCAGTGGCTGTGTCAAATGAACTCGGTGGCTACGGGTAGAAAGAATCAGTTGGACCAAGTTTGGAATTAGGGTTTGGACATATTTGGATGGATAAGTAGCCAAGGGTTTTGGAGCAATATCACTAAGCACTTTGAGCAAGTAGAACATTAAGCAACACCCCATCCCCTTTTAATAGTATTAGCTTTCCTATGGACTCAATGTTATCTTAGATCACTAAAATAGAAATGAAAAGTCTTGAGCTTTTGCCAATATTTGTCCTTAGCATTTTGAGGGGTCCACATCTCTAGTCCATGCCACGTGGACTCAATGTTATCTTGGATCACTAAAATAGAAATGAAGAGTCTTGAGCTTTTGCCAATCTTTGTCCTTAGCATTTTGAGGGGTCCACATCTCTAGTCCATGCCATGCCAATCATTGAACATCCTAAAATATTTGTCTTGAATGGATATTAGTTCAATGAGCTATATGTTGTTATGAATTACCAAAACCACCCGGGGATTAGTTGCACTTTCAGTATCTAGTGCCCCCTTAGTGGTTTTGGAGTACTGAAGACAAATGGGTTAAGGGACTAATGTGTTTGTGAGTATACACAGGAGAAAATTCTCTGAAGATTATGTTTAACCATGAAAGACAACCCCTAAAAATGTATGTTTACACTGAAGAATTTGGTGTGCTCTTTGAAGAAACCGAAGTGAAGAATTGGAAGCTTGAAGACTTCATTTTGTTAAATTTTTCTTTTCTTTATTTGAGTCATAGGGAACACCATACTGTTAAAGGGGGTCTAGGTGATACATTGGCGTATTTTCTTCGTGATGCTCAAACTCAAACCTACCTATTTCTTCGAGTGAAGACTTTGGAAAGATTTTGTAGTGCAATCGAGTTCTTCAGCGACAGAGACACGTGTCTTCTGGTCGCTGACGAAATTATTATGACTGAAGAGCTAGGATTTCGCAAGTGTGACTCTCCTACTACGAGGAAATTGAGAGACAAATTTTCGACCGTTCTTGTGCTAGCACCAGCTGTTGAGTGGATCCTTATCCTGACAGTGTCTTGTCTGAAGGGGCATGATAGTCATTCTATGTTGGGTTGACCTCAGGCTATAAATAGCCCCCCACAACAATTTGTTGGTTGGTTGCTCCAAGTGATTGATTCACAAGTGTCAACTATTGGGAAACGTAGTAGAAAACAAAATAAATTAGTGCCTACGATCACCCAAGATCAATATGAAGAAGCATAATGGGTTGGGGTCACAATCGTTTCTGTCACCAAGTTGCAGAGGAAGAAGAACATATTGGTGTAGATCATACTTGGAGTCCCTTGAACCGTAGATGAACGATCCCTCGTACCACCTATGAATAGTCCGTCGAACTAAAGACCGAAAGCACGACCTCCCTACTTGGTTGCAAGCGTGCAGGCTTCATGATTCGACATCGCTTTGAAGGAAATATTCCCTAGAGGCAATAATAAAGTTGTTATTTATATTTCCTTATATCATGATAAATGTTTATTATTCATGCCAGAATTGTATTAACCGAAAACTTAGTACATGTGTGAATACATAGACAAACAGAGTGTCCCTCCGATTGTCGGAGAGGTATCTCTAGGCCCTCTCGGTAATGCACATCACTATAAGCCTTGAAAGCAATGTGACTAATGAGTTAGTTACGGGATGATGCATTATGGAACGAGTAAAGAGACTTGCCGGTAATGAAATTGTACTAGGTATTGAGATACCGACGATCGAATCTCGGGCAAGTAATATACCGATGACAAAGGGAACAACGGCGGTAGCATTATAAGATGATCTCTCACTTTTCAAGGTATAAGTGTTCTCCCTAAGTATGCACCATTGCTATAGTTCGTTGTGCCGAGACACCATGTGATGATCGGGTGTGATAAGCTCTACGTTCACATACAACAGGTGCAAGCCAGTTTTGCACATGCATAATACTCGGTTTAAACTTGACGAGCCTAGCGTATGCAGATATGGCCTCGAAACATTCAGACCGAAAGGTCGAGCGTGAATCATATAGTAGATATGATCAACATAGTGATGTTCACCATTGAAAGCTGCTCCATCTCATGCGATGATCGGACATGGTTTAGTTCATATGGATCACGTGATCATTTAGATGACTAGAGGGATGTCTATCTAAGTGGGAGTTCTTAAGTAATATGATTAATTGAACTTAAATTTATCAAGAACTTAGTCCTGATAGTATTTGCATATCTATTTGTAGATCAATTGCTCGTGTATAGCTTCCCCGTTTTATTTTTGATATGTTCCTAGAGAAAAATAAGTTGAAAAATGTTAGTAGCAATGATGCGGGCTAGCTCCGTGATCTGAGGATTATCCTCATTGTTGCACAGAAGTATTATGTCCTTGATGCACCTCTAGGTGACGGACCTATTGCATGAGAAGATGTAGATGTTATGAACGTTTGAAAAAGCTCGGTATGATGACTACTTAATAGTTTAGTACACCATGCTTTACAGCTTAGAACCGGGACTTCAAAAATGTTTTGAATGCCATGGAGTATACAAGATGTTCCAAGAGCTGAAATTGGTATTTCAGACTCATGCCCGAGTCAAGAGGTATGAGACCTATAACAAGTATTTTGCCTGCAAGATGGAGGAGAATAGCTCAACCAGTGAGCATGTGCTCAGAATATCTAAGTACTACAATCGCTTGAATAAAGTGGGAGTTCATCTTCCAGATAAGATGGTGATTGACAGAGTTCTCTAGTCACTATCACCAAGTTACTGGAACTTCGTGATGAACTATAATATGCAAGGGATGATGAAAGCGATTCCCCGAGCTGTTCGCGATGCTGAAATAGGCAAAGGTAGAAATCAAGAAAAACATCAAGTGTTGATGGTTTACAAGACCACTAGTTTCAAGTAAAAGGACAAGGGAAAGAAAGGGAACTTCAAGAAGAATGGCAAGCAAGTTGCCACTCCCACGAACAAGCCCAAAACTAGATCCAAGCCTGAAAGTAAGTGCTTCTACTACAAAGGAAATGGTCACTGGAAGTGGAACTGCCCCAAATACTTGACGGATAAGAAGGATGGCAAAGTGAACAAAAGTATATATGATATACATGTTATTGATGTGTACTTTACTAGTGTTCATAGTAGCTCCTGGGTATTTGATACTGGTTGAGTTGCTATGATTAGTAACTTGAAACAGGAGTTACAAAATGAACATAGACTAGTTGAGGGTGAGGTGACGATGTGTGTTGGAAGTGATTCCAAGGTTGATAAAATCACCATCGCACACTCCCTCTACTTTCGGGATTAGTGTTGAACCTAAATAAATGTTATTTGGTGTTTGCGTTGAGCATGAATATGATTGGATCATGTTTATTGCAATACGGTTATTCATTTAAGTCACAGAATAATTGTTGTTCTGTTTACATGAATAAAACCTTCAATGGTCATACACCCAATGTGAATGGTTTGTTGAATCTCGATCATAGTGATACACATATTCATAGTATTGAAGCCAAAATATGCAAAATTAATAATGATAGTGCAACTTATTTGTGGCACTGCCATTTAGGTCATATTGGTGTAAAGCGCATGAAGAAACTCCATGTTGATGGGCTTTTGGAATCACTTGATGCTTGCGAACCATGCCTCATGGGCAAGATGACTAAGACTCCTTTCTCCGGAACAATGGAGCGAGCCACTGACTTATTGGAAATAATACATACTGATGTTTGCGGTCCGATGAGTGTTGAGGCTCGCGGCGGGCATCGTTATTTTCTAACCTTCACAGATGATTTGAGCAGATATTGGTATATCTACTTGATGAAACATAAGTCTAAAACATTTGAAAAGTTCAAAGAATTTCAGAGTGAAGTGGAAAATCATCACAACAAGAAAATAAAATTTCTATGATCTGAACGTTGAGGTGAATATTTGAGTTATGAGTTTGGTCTTCATTTAAAACAATGTGGAATAATTTCACAACTCACGCCACCTGGAACACCACAGCATAATGGTGTGTCCGAACGTCGTAACCGTACTATGTTGGATATGGCGCGATCTATGATGTCTCTTACCGATTTACCACTATTGTTATGGGGTTATGCATTAGTGACAGCTGCATTCACGTTAAATAGGGCACCATCTAAATCCGTTGAGATGACACCATATGAATTGTGGTTTAGCAAGAAACCTAAGCTATCGTTTCTTAAAGTTTGGGGTTGCGATGCTTATGTGAAAAAGTTTCAGCCTGATAAGCTCAAACCCAAATCAGAGAAGTGCATCTTCATAGGACACCCAAAAGAAACTGTTGGGTACACCTTCTATCACAGATCCGAAGGCAAGATCTTTTTTGCTAAGAGTGGATCCTTTCTAGAGAAGGAGTTTCTCTCGGAAGAAGTGAGTGGGAGGAAAGTAGAACTTGATGAGGTAATTGTATCTTCTCTCGAATTGGAAAGTAGCTCATCACTGAAATCAGTTCTAGTGATGCCTACACCAATTAGTGAGGAAGTTAATGATGATGATCATGAAACTTTAGATCAAGTTACTACCGAATTTCATAGGTCAACCCGAGCACATCCGCACCAGAGTGGTACGGTAATCCTGTACTGGAAGTCATGTTAGTAAACCATGATGAACTTACGAACTATGAGGAAGCGATGATGAGCCTAGATTCCGCAAAATGGCTTTGAGGCCATGAAATCTGAGATGGGATCCATGTATGAGAACAAAGTATGGACTTTGGTGGACTTGCCCAATGATCGGCAAGCCATAGAGAATAAATGGATCTTCAAGAGGAAGACGGACGCTGATAATAGTGTTACTATCTACAAAGCCTGAATTGTCGAAAAACAGTTTTGACAAGTTTAAGGTGTTGACTACGATGAGATTTTCTCATTCGTAGTGATGCTTAATTCTGTCCGAATCATGTTAGCAAATTGCCACATTTTATCAAATCTGGCAAATGCATATCAAAACTACAATCCTTAATGGATTTCTTAAAGAAGAGTTGTATATGATGCAACCAGAAGGTTTTTTCAATCCTAAAGGTGCTAACAAGATGTGCAAGATCCAGCGATCCATCTATGGACTGGTGCAAGCATCTTGGAGTTGGAATATACGCTTTGATATGTTGATCAAAGCATATAGTTTTATACAGACTTGTGGTGAAGCCTGTATTTACAAGGAAGTGGGTGGGAGCACTACAGCCTTTCTGATAAGTATATGTGAATGACATTTTGTTGATCGGAAATGATGTAGAAGTTTTTGGAAAGCATAAAGGAGTGTTCGAAAGGAGTTTTTCAAACAAAGACCTCGGTGAAGCTGCTTAGATATTGAGCATCAAGATCTATAGAGATAGATCAAGACGCTTGATAAATTTTTTCAATGAGTACATACCTTGGCAAGTTTTTTGAAGTAGTTCAAAAATGGGACAGTCAAAGAAGGAGTTCTTGCCTGTATTGCAAGGTGTGAAGTTGAGTAGAGATTCAAAACCCGACCATGACAGAAAATAGAAAGAGAATGAAAAGTCATTCCCTATGCCTCAGTCATAGGTTCTATAAAGTATGCTATGCTGTGTACCAGACCTATTGTGTACCTCACCATGAGTTTGGCAAGAGGGTACAATAGTGATCCAGGAGTGGATCACTGAACAACGGTCAAAATTATCCTTAGTGGAATAAGGAAATATTTCTCGGTTATGGAGGTGACAAAGAGTTCCCCGTAAGGATTTACGTCGATGCGACCTTTGACACCGATCTGGATGACTCTAAGTCTCGATCTAGATACATATTGAAAGTGGGAGTGATTATCTAGAGTAGCTCCATGCAGAGCATTGTAGACATAGAAAATTTGCAAAATACATATGGCTCTGAATGTGGCAGGCCCATTGACTAAACTTCTCTCACAAGCAAAACATGACCACTTGTTGGGTGGGGTGTTAATCACATATCGATGTGAACTAGATTATTGACTCTAGTAAACCCTTTTGGGTATTAGTGACATGAAGATGTGAACTAATCACATAAAGATGTGAACAATTGGTGTGAAAATCACATGACGATGTGAACTGTTGGGGAACATAGTAATTTCAAAAAAAATTACTAGGCACACGCAAGATCTATCATGGTGATGCATAACAACGAGATGGAAGAGTGTGTCTACGTACCCTCGTAGACCGAAAGCGGAAGCGTTTATCAACGCGGTTGATGTAGTCCTACACCTTCACGATCCGTCCCGATCAAGTACCGAACGTACGGCACCTCCGCGATCAGCACACGTTCAGCTTGATGATGTCCTCGCCTTCTTGATTCAGCACGAGCGGCAAAGTAGTAGATGAGTTCCAGCAGCATGACGGTGTGATGATGGTGTTGGTGAAGAACAATCTCCACAGGGCTTCGCCTAAGCACTATGAAAACTATGACGGAGGATAAAGTAGAGGGGACAGGGTTGCCGGCACACGGCTTGGTGTTTCTTGATGTGTATTGGGTGCTAGCCCTACCCCTCTATTTATATGTTGAGCCTTGGGGTCGAAACTTGGAGTAAAAGCCTACACAAAGTCGCTTTCTGTTGGGGATATTACTGCTGGGCATAAACCGGCCTATCTGGGCCGAGTCAACTTCATCAGTAGTTCAAGAGTGCTAAAGCCCAAGAAGGCAAATAAGGGCCTAAGGCCCATAGTCGGTGCAAGACTTGTAGCTATAAACCAGGATTTGTATATAAACTTGTATTGTAAGTTAGGAATAAGGAGAGACCAACCCGGATACGAATATCGACCGGTGTTGGGACTCTGTGAACCGACGGGCGTCACCCGTGTATATAAGGGGACGACCCGGCGGCGGTTCAAGGGACAACAGACAACAACTCGAGACATAGGCGAAGCTTGTTTGCTCCCTAGTCATCGAAACCCCATCAATTCCATCACAACTAGACGTAGGCTTTTACATTCATCAAAGGGGCCGAACTAGTATAAACTCTCTTGCGTCCCTGTGTCCGCTTTAACCCCTTCAAGCTAACCCGTCGCGATGGCTCCACGACTAAGTCCTTTCTCTAGGACATCTGCCGTGACAAAACCACGACAGTTGGCGCCCACCGTGGGGCTATCGCACGATGGTTTCAGGTTCTTGGAGGGATGCTTTGAAGGACTCGAGGGCTACGCTGTAGGCCGGATGACTAAGAGTCATCGCGGCAAGCTCTACATCGACGACACAGGCTGGGGCCCCGAGGCCGGCTCAGTTGAGTATGGGTATCGGGTCCCCTTTGGTGGCATTCACGTTTTCATTGGCAAGATCGGTGAACCGGGCCCTGAGCTGGACATTTTCACCGACCTCGTCGAGACGGCTCAGCGTGCGCGATCCGCCCAGGTTAAACCGGCCATGAAGCGTGCCTTCGTGGGAGTCATCCATAGAGGAAGTTATGAGGACGGATCGGAATCTCGCGGCGAGACCATTGTTTGTTCCGATGACGAGTCTTCGACCGGAGAAACCGTGTCTCTTTATCAGCTACAAGATGGCCGGATTGGGGGCTGTTCTGATGGCGACAGTATTCCGGACCCCTCCGATCTGCCCAACCAAGTTGGAATATTCATGGCCGGAACACAAGCAGCGCTTCATTCCTCGACAGCTGCGGCAACGATCTCCAGTTCAGCAGCGGCGACGGCTGCCGAGGCAGGAGGCCCTGTGCGCCCGCCTGCTCAGGTTCTACCAGAGCTGTTTGATGCATTGGCTGTGCTTATGGCAGAAGCTAATACGGCGGATCAGGACGTTCACAACGCGGAGATTGCAAAGGTAAAGGAACAGATCACCCAGGCTAAGGCAGATCTGGCAGCTGAGGACACCAGGATGGCCACAGAGCGGGCCGCTCTAGACGCACAAGCCTACAGGCTCATGTTGGACCAGAGTGCGTCGCATGAAGTCATGAGGAGGAAGCACCGATCCCGTTTGCCTCCGGTTTTCGAGGCCAGAGACCTTTTCAACACTCCAGGAGCAAGAACCGGCAATCCGCTGGAGGGAAATCGGGCAGAAGCTCCTGGGACCGGTGCACCGGTTCAGCCTCGTCAGGTGGACCCGCCTCGTCAAAACACCATTATACCTCAGGCCGCTTTAACACCTCCAGGTCACTATTCCAACCCAATGGACAATCTTGTTGCCGCAGCTGCACGGCTGGAGGCTATTCCAATTGAAGGTGACTCGCCGCAGGCAGTAGAGACGCGACGGGTCAAGGAACTTCTGAAGATAGCTTTGGTCCAACAGGAAGCGTACTCATACAGCCGCGACCGGATCCATTCGACCCCCCGTCCAAGCCGGAGCTATAGCAGACATATGGATGAACCAACAGTATTGAGTAATGAATGACGTGGAGCACCCCGTGGCAACAACCCGGCGGGTGGTGCTGATAACGCTCACGGAGTGGTGGACCGGGCCCTCGCGCACAGGGAGGCCGAGTTAGCCGCACAACATCAGGCTCGGCAGCTCACGCCGGTTCGTCCAACTATCTCGATCGAACCTGGTGTTACTTCTAGTTCTTTGGGGGTGCCTTGCCTTATCCCCGCTTTACGCAACGTGCGCCTGCCCAAGGATTTCAATGGCCCGCGCAAGGTACCAAATTACACGACGGATCAACCTCCAGAGACATGGGTGGAGAGCTATGAGATGGCCATGGAGATGCTTGATGTGGATGACGCAGCGTGTGCAAAATACTTCACCATGATGCTTGAGGGAACGACCCGTACTTGGTTAAAAAGTTTGCCGGCTAATTCTATCAGTTCATGGGCCCAATTACGAGCCCGGTTTATCAGCAATTTCAAGGATACATGTAAATAGCTTGTGTCGATAGTGGACTTAGCTGCCTGCGTCCAGGAGGAAGGAGAGTCAACGACTCATTGGGTGCGCCGGGTTTCACAAGTGTTACACTCATCAGGCCGTATCAACGCTGACACCGCAGTATTAACCCTAGAAGGCAACTGCCGGTTTGGGCCCCTAAAGCTGAAGTTGGGACGGATGAAGCGTCATTGCACGGATATGGGGGCCCTCATGGCCGCTTTGGTGAAGTATGCTGATTCTGATAGTACCAAGGATCCCGAATCTGATGATGACAAGGCAGGGAAGGGAAAGAGGAACAGCAACTCCAAAGGTCAGCAGCATCACTAGGCAGGTAACGGTGGTGGAGGCAAGCGTAAAGCGGATGGTAACATGGACTTTGTGGCTAATACCAACACGCAGGACAATGGCCAGCGACACAAGGGTAGACCGAAAAATCGCAATGGGGCACCCAACCCTAACCCGGACCGCCTAAATTATCTACTGAGCCAGCCCTGTCCAAGACACGGGACGAAGGAGGCGCCAGCAAACCACCTTTGGAAGGATTGCTTCATTGTGTAGGAGTTCAAGAATTCTAATGCTTTCCGGTATGATCATGACTCCGGCGGTGGCTCAGGATCCGGGCCGGGTTACGGTGGAGGAAATTCCGGTTCAGGATTTAATGGTAATCTGGGCGGACATAATGGTCAAAATAGTCAGAACAACCAGGGTGGTTACAGCCAACAGCAGCAACAGTCAGGTTACTAGAGCAACCCAAAGCACTTAAGTAGTGGGCAATACCACCATGTCTTCACAACTAGCTTGGACAAGCGAGACCGGAAGGTTCAGAGGCGGGTGGTCAACTCCGTTGAACCGGCCATACCCCGTTATCTACGTTGGTCTGAACAGCCAATCATATGGAGCAGAGAGGATCACCCTCCCCAGGTTGATAATCCGGGTCAGCTGGCTCTAGTGGTGGCGCCTCAGGTGGGAGGTTATAAGTTCACCAAGGTGCTCATGGATGGAGGGAGCAGCATTAACATCCTGTACTATGAGACCTTCCGTCGTATGGGACTAACAGATAAAAATCTCAAACCGTCTAATACAGTGTTCCACGGTGTAGTGCCTGGCAGATCAGCATATCCCGTTGGTAAGATAGCTCTGGAAGTGGCCTTTGCGGATGATCATGATTCCAGGTCGGACACATTGACATTTGAAGTGGTGAAAATCCAAAGTCCATATCACGCCTGTTTGGGCGACCGGCCTACGCCAAGTTTATGGCACGGCTCTGTTATGTGTATTTGAAGCTCAAGATGCCAGGTCACAAGGGGACAATAACGGTTCACGGAAGCCGCAAAATCGCTTTGGAGTGCGAGGAAGGAGATGCGGCCTATGTAGAGTCGGTTTGTGCCACCGAGGAGTTGAAGTATTATAAGGACAATGTTGATCCAGCGGACATGACTCCATTAAAGAAGTCAACTACGGAGCATGATCCGGCCCTGAAGTTCAAATCAGCAGCAGAAACTAAGCTTGTTGACTTCGTACCTGGCGATTCGTCCAAGCAGTTCAGCATCAGTGCCAACTTGGATCCGAAATAGGAAAGTGTGCTCATCGAGTTCATCCGTGAGAATCGGGACATTTTTGCATGGAAGCCCTCTGACATGCCAGGTGTACCGAGGCAACTCGCTGAGCACACCCTTAATGTGGATCCTAAATATAAACCGGTGAAACAGTTCCTCCGCCGGTTTAACGAAGAAAGACGCAAGGCGATTGGAGAAGAGGTAGCCAGGCTCTTGGCAGCTGGCTTTATTGTTGAAGTTTTTCAACCTGAGTGGCTTGCCAATCCGGTGCTGGTCCTTAAGAAAAACGGCACCTGGCGCATCTGTGTGGATTACACAGATCTTAATAAAGCTTGTCCAGCAGATCCTTTTGCCCTCCCCCGTATTGATCAAATTATTGATGCTACGGCGGGTTGTGAGCGTTTGAGTTTTTTGGATGCATATTCTGGCTATCATCAGATCAAAATGGCAGTTAAGGACCAGGAGAAGACGGCCTTCACAACTCCCTTGTACTAACAATGCAACTGAGTATGAAGCCTTGCTCCATGGTCTCCGGATGGCTAAGGAGATGAATCTAAGTCGAGTTAAGTGCTTCGGGGACTCGGACCTCGTAGCTCAGCAAGTATCCGGCACTTGGAATTCCAAGGACCCCCTCATGGCAGCATATCGTAATGAGGTGGATATTGTTGCAGGTCATTTTAAGGGCTATCAGGTGGACCATGTGGACCGGCGGAAAAATGAAGCGGCGGACACTTTAAGCCGGCTGGGCTCTCAGCGCAAACTGGTCCCGCCCAATGTTTTTCTGGATGTGCCGCACAACCCATCGGTCAAGATCCTTGGTGAAGCGGATTTGGCTGTTCCTGATCCGGAGGCTCAATTGGTGGCAGCTCTTCATGTTATTCCGGATTGGACGCTTCCTTACCTGGCGTACAAGAACCGGGGCGGGTTACCAGAGGATGAGACTCTGGCCCAACAGATAATCCGGCGATCCAAGTCCATGGCTATTATCAACGGCGAGTTGCATCATTGAAGTGTGTCAGGAGAATTCCAACGCTGTGTGTCTCCTGAAGAAGGCCGTGAAATTTTGCGTGAGATCCACGAAGGAGATTGCGGTCACCATGCCGGTTCAATGTCTCTTGTGGCTAAAGCGTTTCGCCATGGCTTCTATTGGTTAACTGCTCATGCTGATGCGGAGGATCTGGTCAGACGATGTGATGGTTGCCAAAGGTTTTCAAGATGTGCTCATGTACTAGCTCAAGAATTGAGAATGATTCCAATTACTTGGCCGTTTGCGACTTGGGGGCTGGATATGGTTGGGCCTTTCAAAAGGTCCAAAGATAAGAAGACCCACCTCCTGGTGGCGGTTGACAAGTTTACAAAGTGGGTGGAGGCAGAACCTGTTACCAAGTGTGATGCGGCCACGACGGTTCAGTTCATCAAAAAAGTGATTTTCTGGTTTGGCTTTCCGCACAGTATCATCACAGATAATGGTACCAATTTGTCCAAAGGTGCCATGAAGGAGTTCTGCGAACGGGAGCACATCCGGCTCGATGTTTCATCAGTGGCACACCCACAGTCCAATGGTCAAACAGAAAGGGCTAATCAAGAGATCTTGAGAGGCATCAAACCCCGGCTCATGGTTCCTTTATAGAGAACGCCGGGTTGTTGGGTAGAAGAATTACCATCTGTGTTATGGAGCATCAATACAACACCCAACAGATCAACAGGATACACACCGTTCTTCATGGTTTATGGAGCAGAGGCGGTTCTCCCCAGTGATATCCGTCATGATTCACCTCGTGTGACGGCTTATATTGAAGCGGACAATGAGACAGCACGGCAAGATGCTTTGGACCGGTTGGATGAAGAGCATGACATAGCAGCCGCCCGATCGGCGATTTACCAACAGGATCTTCGTCGTTATCATAGTTGCCGAGTCAGAACGAGAACCTTTCAGGAAGGAGATTTGGTGCTTTGGCTCATCCAAGATCAGACTGATATGCATAAGCTATCCCCACCTTGGGAGGGGCCTTTCATGGTCAACAAGAATCTGCACAACGGGTCATACTATCTGATCAATATTCGAGAGCATAAGGACTCACGTACATCAGAGGAGGAGACCAACAGGCCGTGGAACATAGCTCATCTTCGGCCTTACTATACCTGAGCCATTGGCTATACTTATGTACATATTACGATGATGTATATATTATGATTAAATATAATAAACCGGAACCTCAGCTAAAGCGGGGTATCTGTTCTTTTACATCATGTGTGGTTGCACGGAGTTGCTCTAAAGCGGCCTCCAGTTTACCCCTTGAGTTCGCTTTTTAAAAAAGCATCATGTTATATCACTTGGGGGTTTGGTCGTGTCCGAACCAATACCATACCTCTTGATAGGCGAGAGCCACCAGATCACTTGGGGACTTGGTCATGTCTGAACCAGTCATGCCTCTTGATCGTCCTAAGGCCACAGAATCACTTGGGGGCTTGGTTGAACCCAAACCATTGCCATGCCACTTGGTCGGCATAAATGCCACGGTTTCATTTGGGGACCTGGCTGACTAGAACCATAGTTACACCTAACGGGAGCTTGGTCGTGTTTCGGCCATGGTAACGCCATCTGATCAGCTCAAATAAACCTTTTTTTGCAACGGTTTTGTCATTGCATTTGCTTCACACTTTTCTTTGAAGGGTTTTGCTTGCTTTTTATTGCGTTTTTAAACCGACAAAGTTTTCAACCGATTCACATTGTCAATTGACGGAACACGGTTCATTTCAATCCGGAGACTATTTGCCCGGTTTGATCTTTTTTGTTAACATCCTCTTATGGAGTAACACGGTGTTTATTATACCCCGGCACGGTTTAGATAGTAAACCAGCGTCATATATATATGGGAGCTTCTATCTCCTCCAACAGTGTGGGTATATAAAACTCCGCTTCAAGATTGGCCAAGCCAACTTCACGCTCAATGATGGCAGGTATTATGTATCTCAAAAATTTGGTCATATACTTAAAAAAATCGGATGTTTTGCTTTCATGCATGCAGACATCATATTCCGCCTGACGGTACAACCGCGGTGGCACTTGAAGATTTTTTTATTGCAGAAAGTACTTTGGAAAGTTCATCACCCAAAGGAAGAGCAAATTATGCACGAAGGCATATCAACATCAAAAGTATCAGCTAACTTATTACAAGGCAACACGGTGCCCACAATAAGATCATTGTTTTTTGCAAAGGAGAAGCAGTTTTAAACTGGCTTCCGGTTCAAGCTTGGTCACCAGCCTGGCCTGATGGTTGTGGGTCATCCTGCGCCGCTTCAGCTTCAGTTTCTTTACCCAGCGGCTGGAAATCAACAGTTGTCCAGTCTATTCCCATTAATGCTTGAAAAACAGCTTCATCATGGATCAGCAATGACGGGTCAATATCGGGAGCGTAAGTGTGCTTATGGATTGGAGGGATAAGATTTTCCGATTCATGAATTGGTGCAGCTATTCGCTTGTTCTGATTGTCATATTGGCCTTGATAATGAGACAAGTCTGCTTCTTCAGCCAATTGACAAGCTAGCGAACGCACCTCCCGGTTTATGGCTCGCAGATCCACTTCACCAAACTCTGACCCGTCTTCTCTCAAGCTGGGATAGCCCTGTGCCGCTTCAATAGGATCAAAATCGGGCACCCAGGCTTTTGCCCGGATTAAGGCATTGATTGCACCGGTTCGAGTAGCAGATTTCTTCAGCTCTTCAACCCGGGCAGGAAGCACCGACAGTTTCATCAGAGTGTCTTGAATCAAAGTGGGCACCGGTTTGTTGTGGGATGTGGTACAGATGATCCGCTGAGCACCAGTGTACAGTTGTTCGACCAACGTGTAGGCGGCTTTCAATTTCTTCCGCACATCTGACCCCAAGTGACCAATGCGTGTCCCTGAAATATCATAAAAGGTTAAACCGGCAGCTCTATAAGAAGGCCGAGTCAATTCAGAAGTCAAACTGGCTTACCAAAGATAGCAGTGGTCATGGCATGCACGTGCCGCTTTATACTGGCCAGTTCATCCGCCACCGGTTTTAGTGCAGCCTCGGCATCCTCTGCTCGTTTGATTAAAGTGGACTTTTCAGTGGCCCAATCCGCCTGCTTCTTCTTGAAGCTCTCCTTAAGCTGTTCCATGGCGCTTAAAGCGCTGGCTAATTCCTCTTTTGCTTTGGAGGTTTCAGCTTGTTGGGTTTTCAGGTTTTCTTGGAGATCGGCGACTTGTTTTTCTTTCTTCTTCAGCTCAGCCTGCATGCAGACAGTTATATGCTTCAACAAAACGGTACAAGGATTGAAGTACCAACCACATAACAAGTTATGCACTTGGCACTTGGGGGCTAATGCATATTCGATCTTCATCTTTCAATTGCTTACAAAGTCCCAAGATCAATACAAGTATTCAACTTGGCACTTGGGGGCGAGTGGCTATTTGCTCGTATATATTCTAATGCGGCAATCTCAATTACTTAAAGTACCGGTTCCACTATGCTAAGTTGAACCGGCCCTTGGGGGCTACATCACTGAATTTCAAAGCATTAAGATTTATATTAGTAAGTCCCGGTTTGAAAGAAGATTACAAACCGACCCTTGGGGGCTAGGAGAGCCAGCAAGAATTGAAGCATACAAGCAGGAAAAGAGCATATGGAAGTTACCTCATATTTATCTTTCATCATATTAACCAGACCGGCTTCATAGTCACGACTGGTATACAGCCGGTTCAGATAGCCGGAATGAATATCTTGGGCATTTAGAGCGGCGTAAGTCGCTAGATCAGCATTCCACTTGACTTTGCCAAAGGCAGCAAATTCTTCCTTGGCAGAATGTTTGGACAAAGCGACATGATTGCTTGGCTCGGTATGGCCAGTGCCAGTAATGACAACCTCATCGTCCTTGGTATCCCCGGTCGGCACTGTGGCTGTTGGCTTGTCAGTAGGCTTTGCTGGACCGGTGGATTTCTCAATCCGGAGGGAGCTTATGGGCCGATTGACAGGACTTGAGGCATCACTAGGTCTCTCTTCAGCAATAAGATCGTCGTCTTGCTGCGGTGGATCATTGGGTATATCCTCAGGAATAGTCACTTCAAGATCTGGTGTCTTGCCCGGTTCAAGGACGGTATCTTCTTCGGCCGCTTTGTCTAGGCGAGCCTTCTTGCTTGGCCTAGGTTTGGCCCTGAAAAGGAATAACAAAATCAAATACAACATATGCTCCAAGGCGATGTGCTGTAAATATTATGATAAGAATAGCTTACTCAAGCACCGTTTTAAGCGGTGGCAGCTGAGTAGCCGATGACTCGCCAGAAGATGAGTGGGAAGTAACCTGGTAATCGGAGTCAGACGGATTAAGAGGTTGACGAAAGCAGCCCGCTTTAGGACAAGCACTGACAAGCAAATTAGAGACCTCTGAACGGCGTTTCCAAACCGGACTGTTCGGTAAACCGGCGGAGGTAACTACCTGGCCGCTGTGCCGGGTTGTGCGACGAGCTTCGTGTTGTTGGGTCTTCATAAGAAATTTAGGGTCCAAATAAGCAAGAGGATGAGAAAATTTAACTTTCCGGTTTGCCTGACGGATTTTTTTGTGAAGGCAAAGGTTCTGAATCGGAAGAGAGAATAATTACCTCTGCAGCATCCGCATGGCTGGCTTCGGCATCATCCTGACAAATATCATCATCAATAAGATGCATGAAAAATAAACCAAGTGAGTCAAGATCTACCTCAAGGTCCAGATTATCCACATCATCATCAGGGGCCGGATTAGAGGATGCAGTGGTTCTTTTCCTGTGGGCAGTCTTCTTCACAGCTTTAGTCTTTTGCCGAGTTGCTCTTTCCGGTTTGTCTGGTTTTTCTGGTTTCTCCTGCGGCAGTTTCTTGCTCCAAAACAGATCATTGCCCCGATTACACAGACACTGATATTAAACAATGACCAAATATATCAATAACGGATTCAGCAAAAAGAAAAATCAAAGTCTTACAGCTGGCGGTTTTTTGGTGGCACAGAAGGGAAGCAGGCCGTTTCTAGCACAGACGTGTTCCGGTTCATTCAGCATCTTATTCACAGCCTCTGTGATTTCTTCATCGGTGAGCTGGATTTTGGAATGTCGCAGTGGGTCATCAACACTGCCAGTTTAATCACACATCAAACCGGAGTGCTGACTAAGGGGCAGTATGCTCCATGATATCCAACAGCGAGCGAGATCAACCCCTGTTAAACCGTTGGCCATAAAGGCTCTGAGCTTTGACAGTTGAGGAGCATATTTGCTTCTCTCCTGGGCAGTCAATCTTTGCAGAAAAGGGTGTGTATTGCTGAGCCGCTCCGGATGAAAGCCAGGCAAGGGATTCTCACCAGCAGGGGAGGTGTCTTTGCAATAGAACCATGTCTAATTCCACTCTTTGGGGTGGCTGTGCAGCTTGGCGTGAGGGTATGTGACCTCTTTCCTTTTCTAGATCGCCACGCCACCCAACTCCGTATTAGAGCCGTCAGTAAACTCAGTACGGCGGTTTAGATGGAAAAGGTCTCTGAACAATTCCACTGTGGGCTCCTCTTGAAAAAACGCCTCACAGAGCACTTGGAAGTGACACATATTTGTAACAGAGTTGGGGCCAGTGTCTTGTGGATGGAGTTGGAAATCGGCTAAAACATCCCGGTAAAATTTAGAACCGGGCGGCTTAAAGCCCCGGGCTAAGTGATCTACGAACACAACGACCTCTCCTTCTTGAGGTGTGGGAGGGCATTCTTTGCCAGGAGCCCTCCAATGGATGGTATCTCTGCTGCCTAAAGCGCCGATCAGGACTAAATCGTCCAGCTGAGACTCTGTGACACGAGAAGGAACCCAATTGCACTCATATACTTGCTTGGCCATGATAAAATCTACAAGGTAGAAGATCCCGGTTCAAAAATGCATTGATCAAGGTACATTGATATGTGCAATGTTAAACCGGAGACAAATCTATCTGAACTGGAGTTCTATGAAGCAACAACATCTGGCGGTTCAACAAGGGGACTAATGGTATAAACCGGTTTGGCAAGTTTTTTCTACAAGCTTAAACCGCCTGATCTAAACATTTAAACAGCTGAGAGTGCGGATGGATAAGTATGTAGAAACAGGTTTCACAAGATTTCTCTACAGCGTTGGATCTGAAGCAAGTTCAGAAAAGAGATAAATATTTAGAGGTTCAAAAGGAGCAGTACCGAATCAATGAGCAAAACGTTCATATAGATCTATGGTTTTGAGATGCGTAAGTGAAGGTGAAGGTTAAACAACTACCATTGCACAGAATACAGATTTGCGGATTCATCTAAAGATCTATCGTATGAGCAAGCGGCAGATGATGAACACTGAAGAACTGTGAAACCCTAAAATAGATCTGCGGGGGAAAGGATAGAAGATTTACCAGAGCTGAGGAAGACGCGAAAGGTTGCCGCGATGCTCTGGTGCGCCCAGGTTGATGCAGCAGCCAAGGTTGAGGCAGAGGTCGACGGTGGCGGCGGAGCTGTGAAGCCGGGCGATGCGAGGAAGACGAAGCAGAAGGGGAAGAAGGGAAAGAGAAAGCAAATGACCCTTCGGTCCTATTTATAAGGCAAAGGACATGTGTTAGGCGCGACAATCAAGGGGCCACGAAACGGAGCTGTCGCCTCGATTTCCGCATATCTACTAAACAAAGAAGCATAATGGATATCTTCGTTATGACAGGTGACGTCACTCCGGTTTACAGCAATCAGAGAAGATGACATCATGGCGGTTCACCAATTTATGAGAAGATGTTGAAGATGAAGCTTTTGTTAAAGGATTGACATGAACCCGTTCAAATCAATCTGGGGCCTAATGTTGGGGATATTACTGCTGGGCGTAAACTGGCCTATCTGGCCCGAGTCAACTTCATCAGTAGTTCAAGAGTGCTAAAGCCCAAGAAGGCAAATGAGGGTCTAAGGCCCATAGTCGGTGCAATTCTTGTAGCTGTAAACCGGGATTTGTATATAAACTTGTATTGTAAGTTAGGAATAAGGAGAGACCAACCCGGATACGAATATCGATCGGTGTTGGGACTCTGTGAACTGACGGGCGTCACCCGTGTATATAAGGGGACGACCCGGCGGCGTTTCAAGGGACAACAGACAACAACTCGAGACATAGGCGAAGCTTGTTTGCTCCCTAGTCATCGAAACCCCATCAATTCCATCACAACTAGACGTAGGCTTTTACCTTCATCGAAGGGGCCGAACTAGTATAAACTCTCTTGCGTCCCTGTGTCCGCTTTAACCCCTTCAAGCGAACCTGTCGCGATGGCTCCACGACTAAGTCCTTTCTCTAGGACATCTGCCGTGACAAAACCACGACAGTTTCACCCGAAAGGCAAGAGTCCTTCTCGGACTCTAGGACCAGACGCCAGGGATCCCGACGCCTGGACCCAGACACCAGGGACCCTGGCGTCTAGCCCCTGGACTCTGCAAAACTTCCTTCTGCTCTTTCCAAAAACCTTGTGGGATTTCCCCTTTGGCCCAAGTAAAGTGTTCTCATAGCCAAACATTTCGGGAAACATCCGAAACCATCCAGAACCCCTTCCGGTGAATACCGGAACCCTTCCGGAGACCAAACACTATTATCCCATATATCAATCTTTATATCCGGACCATTCCGGAGTTCCTCGTCATGTCCATGATCTCATTCGGGACTCCGAACAACATTCGGTCACCAACATACATAACTCCTATAGTATTATATCATCAACGAACGTTAAGCGTGCGGACCCTACGGGTTCGAGAACTATGTAGACATGACCGAGATACCTCTCTCGTCAATAACCAATAGCGGAACCTCGATGCCCATATTGGCTCCTACATATTTAACGAAGATCTTTATCAGTCGAACCGCATAACAACATACGTTGTTCCCTTTGTCATCGGTATGTTACTTGCCCGAGATTCGATCGTCGGTATCTCAATACCTAGTTCAATATCATTACCGGCAAGTCTCCTTACTCATTCTGTAATGCAACATCACGTAACTAACCCATTAGTCACATTGCTTGCAAGGCTTATAGTGATGTGCATTACCGAGAGGGCCCAGAGATACCTCTCCGATATACGGAGTGACAAATCCTAATCTTGATCTATGCCAACTCAACAAACACCATCGGAGACACCTTTAGATCACCTTTATAATCACCCAGCTACGTTGTGACGTTTGGTAGCACACAAAGTGTTCCTCCAGTACTCGGGAGTTGCATGATCTCATAGTCATAGGAACATGTATAAGTTATGGAGAAAGCAATAACAACAAACTAAACGATCATCGTGCTAAGCTAACGGATGGGTGAAGTCAATCACATCATTCTCTAGTGATGTGATCCCGTTTATCAAATGACAACTCTTTGTCCATGGCTAGGAAACTTAACCATCTTTGATTAACGAGCTAGTCAAGTAGAGGCATACTAGTGACGCTATGTTTGTCTATGTATTCACACATGTACTAAGTTTACGGTTAGCACAATTCTAGCATGAATAATAAACATTTATAATGATATAAGGAAATATAAATAACAACTTTATTATTGCCTCTAGGGCATATTTCCTTCAGTCTCCCACTTGCACTAGAGTCAATAATCTAGATTACATTATGATGATTCTAACACCCATGGAGTCTTGGTGATGATCATGTTTTGCTCGTGAGAGAGGCTTAGTAAACGGGTCTACAACATTCAGATCCTTATGTATCTTGCAAATCTCTATGTCTCCCTCCTTGACTTGATCGCAGATGGAATTCAAGCATCTCCTGATGTGCTTGGTTCTCTTGTGAAATTTGGATTCCTTTGCCAAGGCAATTGCACCAATATTGTCACAAAAGATTTTCATTGGACCCGATGCACTAGGTATGACACCTAGATCGGATATGAACTCCTTATCCAGACTCCTTCATTTGCTGCTTCCGAAGCAGCTATGTACTCCGCTTCACATGTAGATCCTGCCACGACGCTCTGCTTGGAACTGCACCAACTGACAGCTCCACCATTTAATAAAAATACGTATCCGGTTTGTGACTTAGAGTCATCCGGATCAATGTCAAAGCTTGCATCGACGTAACCGTTTACGACGAGCTCTTTGTCACCTCCATAAATGAGAAACATATCCTTAGTCCTTTTCAGGTATTTCAGGATGTTCTTGACCATTTTCCAGTGATCCATGATACGTCTCCAACGTATCTATAATTTTTGATTGTTCTATGCTATATTATATCCTTTTTTGGACATGATTGGGCTTTATTATACACTTTTATATTATTTTTGGGACTAACCTATTAACCGGAGGCCTATCCCAGAATTGCTATTTTTTGCCTATTTCAGAGTTTCGCAGAAAAATAATATCAAACGGAGTCCAAACGGAATGAAACGTTCGGGAACGTGATTTTTGAAACAAACGTGATCCAGAGGACTTGGACCCTACGTCAAGACCTCAACCAGGAAGGCACGAGGTAGGGGGCGCCCCTACCCCCTCCCAGACGCACCCTCCACCCTCATGGGGCCCACGGTGCTCCACCGACGTACTTCTTCCTCCTATATATACCTACATACCCCCAAACTACCAGATACGGAGCCAAAACCCTAATTCCACCGCCGTAACTTTCTGTATCCACGAGATCCCATCTTGGGGCCTTTTCCGGAGCTCCGCCGGAGGGGGTATCGATCACGGAGGGCTTCTACATCAACACCATAGCTATTGGGGAACGTAGCAATAATTCAAAATTTTCCTATGTGTCACCAAGATCAATCTAGGAGATGCTAGCAATGAGAGAGAGGGAGTGCATCTTCATACCCTTGAAGATCGCTAAGCGGAAGCGTTACAAGAACGCGGTTGATGGAGTCGTACTCGCGGCGATTCAAATCGTGGAATATCCGATCTCGCGCCGAACGGACGACGCCTCCGCGTTCAACACACGTACAGCCCGGGGACGTCTCCTCCTTCTTGATCCAGCAAGAGGAGAGGAGAAGTTGAGGGAGAACTCCGACAGCACGACGGCGTGGTGGTGGAGTTTGTGGTATTCCTGCAGGGCTTCGCCAAGCTCTATGGAGGAGAAGGAAGAGTTGGAGGAGGGATGGGCTGCGCCAGGGAAGGTGTCGGCTGCCCTCCCACCCCTCCACTATATATAGGGGCAAGGGGAGAGGGGGAGGCGCCCTAGGGTTTCCCCTAGGGGCGGCGGCCAAGCAGATTGGATATCCCTAGGGAAAATCCTAGGGAGACTTGCCCCCAAAGCCAAGCAGGTGGAGGCTTGCCTCCCAAGCCAGGTGAAGGTGCCCCACCTCCCCAAGTAACATGGGAAAGGGTGTGGGGGGCGCACCACCCCTTAGTGGGCTGGTTTGCCCCTTCCCCTTTGGCCCATGAGGCCCTCCAACACTTGCCGGGGCTCCCGAAACACCTTTCGGTCATGCTGGCCATAGCTTGGTACCCCCAGAAAACTTCCGGACTCCAATACCCTTTGTCCAATATATCGATCTTCACCTTCGGACCATTCCGGATTTCCTCATCACGTCCGGGATCTCATCCGGGACTCCGAACAACCTAGCGTCACCGAACCTTAAGTGTGTAGACCCTACGGGTTTGGGAACCATGCAGACATGACCGAGACACCTCTCCGGCCAATAGCCAATAGCGGGATCTGGATACCCATATTGGCTCCCACATGTTCCACGATGATCTCATCAGATAAACCACGATGTCGGGGATTCGATCAATCCCGTATTCAATTCCCTTTGTCAATTGGTATGTTACTTGCCCGAGATTCGATCATCAGTATGCCAATACCTCGTTCAATCTCATTACCGGCAAGTCACTTTACTCGTTCCGTAACGCATGATCTTGTGACTAACTGCTTAGTCACATCGAGCTCATTATGATGATGCATTACCGAGTGGGCCCAGAGATACCTCTCCGTCATACGGAGTGACAAATCCCAGTCTCGATTCGTACCAACCCAACAGACACTTTTGGAGATACCTGTAGTGCACCTTTATAGCCACCCAGTTATGTTGTGACGTTTGGTACACCCAAAGCATTCCTATGGTATCCGGGAGTTGCACAATCTCATGGTCTAAGGAAATGATACTTGACATTAGAAAAGGTTTTAGCAAACGAACTACACGATCTTGTGCTATGCTTAGCATTGGGTCTTGTCCATCACATCATTCTCCTAATGATGTGATCCCGTTATCAATGACATCTAATGTCCATGGTCAGGAAACCATAACCATCTATTGATCAACGAGCTAGTCAGCTAGAGGCTCACTAGGGACATGTTGTGGTCTATGTATTCACACATGTATTACGGTTTCCAGTTAATACAATTATAGCATGAACAATAGACAATTATCATGAACAAGGAAATACAATAATAACCATTTTATTATTTCCTCTAGGGCATATTTCCAACAGTCTCCCACTTGCACTAGAGTCAATAATCTAGTTCACATCACTATGTGATTGTAATGAATCCAACACCCATGGGGTTTGTTCATATCTCGCTTGTGAGAGAGGTTATTAGTCAACGGGTCTGAACCTTTCAGATCCGTGTGTGCTTTACAAATCTCTATGTCATCTTGTAGATGCAGCTACCACGCGCTACTTGGAGCTATTCCAAATAACTGCTCTATTATACGAATCCGGTTTACTACTCAGAGTCATCCGGATTAATGTCAAAGTTTGCATCGACGTAACCCTTTACGACGAACTCTTTTACCACCTCCATAATCGAGAAAATTCCTTAGTCCACTAGTTACTAAGGATAAGTTCGACCGCTGTCATGTGATCCATTCCTGGATCACTCTTGTACCCCTTGACTGACTCATGGCAAGGTACACTTCAGGTGCGGTGTCACATCCCTAGCTTCTAGTAATGCTCTAGGCTAGCTTCATGTGTGCATCATGTCTATATTCCGAAAGTTTAAATGAGGAAATTGAAAGCCTCGGAAATCATTTTAATAAAAGGGCAAGAAACCCTAAATTTGCAATCAGTAAATCCAAAATGCCCTAGAAATAGCTCTGACAATTTTGGCAAGAGTTATAAATCAAACCAAAATTTTGAAACATTTCTAAGGAATTATTTGGGCTCTGATTTTAAATCAATATTCTATTTGAATTTGGAGTTATATTCATAATATATAATGAATATAGTTTCAAATGCCCTGAGATATTTTATGTATATGAGGAGTAGACCTTAAGTGACATAAAATTATCCAGGGGAGTTTTTGCACTGTTTTCAAATTTGTTTGAATTTGAATTCAGTGGCAATTAAATAAAACAAAACAGAAGAAAAAAATCAAAACAGAGCAGAAGACCTACCAGGCGCTTACCTGTCCTGCCTGGCCGTCCTGCTACTGTGCGGCCCAGCCCACAGTGCCATGCTAGTCACCCTCAACCTCCTGCCAGGAGGATGAGAGGAGCGTGGCCACCGCGCGCGAGCACGCGCACCGCCACCTCCTGCTTCCCACCGCTGCCCCGACGTGCCCAGACGACGCCACGGCACCCCTGGCTCCCTCTCTCTCTTCTCCCTCACTCGTCGCCCTCTCTCCCCTCCTCTGCTCTCTCTTCCGGAGCACCACCGAGCGGAGGTCGTCGCCGCCGACACCGCTCACCGCGGCCACAACCACCTCCTCGCCCCTCCCCCGTGTCTAGAAGGTACAATGTGACTTCCTCTTCCTCTTCGCCGAGCCACGCAAGCCAAGGATCGCCACGTCGTCGTCTTTGAGCTCGTCACCGCCGCATCTTCTTGCCGGACTTCACCGACCGATTCACCGTCTCCGACGCGTCCCTGAGGCCGCTGAACTGCTCTTCGACCTCCCTGTGAGCTCCTGTTGTTTCCCCCTTGCTCTCCCCCTCTGTTCCCGTTCCCTAGCCCATCTTCCGATCGAGCCTGAAGCTCCCTACCGCCGGCCATGTCGCCATCGTAGCTACGGCTGCGGAACCTCGCGTTCGAGCTCACTGTTGCACTCACCGCACTTCCGTGAGTCGAACACGACTAACCACGGCTCCTCCCTTGCTCGGCATTGCCCAAACCATTGCCGCCCGAACTCCGGCCGCAACCCAACTCGCCGCCGCCGCTACAGGCCACCCCAGCTCCAGTCGCTGCCACCAGTCGATGCGCCACTCCTCCAGCTCCCCGTAGAGCCAAACCCCGTCGCAAACCACCCTCTGTAGCGCCGTCCCAAGCCACTCCGGTGAGCCTCTGCCGCGTGTTATGGTCGTCGCCGGCCGTGCTCTGGTGAGCGCCGACGTGGCGCGTCATTAGCGCTAACCACCGCTAGCTAGATCACCCACATACGCTGACAGATGGGCCCCAGCGCCCACTAATTTTGTAATTAGGCTAAACACACCCATGTTTAACCCTGTGACACTGACGTGTGGACCCCACATGTCAGGTTTGACCTGGACCAAGCCGTTGACCTGCTGACGTCACTATGAGGTCATGCTGACGCAAGAATTCCTTTCTGGAATTTAAATAAATCTTAAATGATTTATTATTTCTAGAAAATATCCAAAACTTTGAAAAATCATAGAAATTAATCTATAGCTCCAAATGAAATAAATTATATATGAAAAATTATCAGAAAAATTCAAGGAATCCATCTGTACCATTGTCATGCATGTTTGAGCAAGTTAACCTCACTGTTTAGGATGAAACATGATTAGGGCAAATTTCATAATAGGTTTGGAGTTGGAATTTGACATAGTTTCGAATTCCACTTCAATTAAAATGACTTTCTGTTGCATTAGCCCAAAACACATTCATATTGCCATGTCATAGCATGCATCATATTGTTGCATATCGCCATGTGTTGATTGTGTTCTTTCTCAGTTGCCGGTGTTTGTCCCCCCTCAGTAGACGTTGATCCAGCGATGAATTCGATGACACCGATGAAGAGCTATACTATCTTCAGAAGTGCCAGGCAAGAAAAAACCCATTGTTCATTCCAATACAATCCCACTCTCTCGCTCCTGCTCTCTTTTACAGCATTAGGACAACAATGATTAAACTGTTACATGCTGCGGTAGTTGAACCCCTTTTCCTCTGCATGACCTGTCATTGGCATAGTAAATAGATGAAACCCACTAGCATGAGTAGGAGTTGTTTGAGCCCTGATGTGCCTACTCATTCGTGCTTGTATGTCATGCCTACTACTGCTTAGAGTTGAGTCAGGTTTGATTCATCGGGGATGAATTGGAATGTGGTGAACATGTCCTACCGTTGAGAGCTAAGTGTGTGAACACGATTTGGTAAAGGTAGCGGTGAGAGGCCATGTAGGAGTACATGGTGGGTTGTCTCATTGCAGCCGTCCTCAGGAACTAAGTTCCGTGTTTGTGATCCATGAACAGCTACTACCACACATTGGAATGCTTAAGTGCCCCTCTCGACTTATTAATCAACATGATCTCTGTCCAGGAGTTGCAACTAGTTTCTGGTGTTTGTAGGTAGTGTTAGTAGTCTACCTAGTGGCACCCGATACAGGTGGGCTTGGGACAGACTAGGCACAGTGGCACGGTGTACCAAGTGGCACCCGGATGGTGGGCTTGGGAACCTTGCTCACATCGTTTGGGGCCGTCAGCGACACCCCGGCCGGATCTCCTTGCGGAGGGAACCTAAATAGGCGATAAACCTGGACAAGTGACTTGTTGGTTAGTCAGGTCGTGGCCGACTCCCTCGCCCGGCTTCCGCTTGAAGGTTGCCGAGGTACATGACGTGTATAGGGCGATAAGTGGCGAGAGCGTGTGTGAAGAAGTACACCCCTGCAGGGTTATCATTATCTATTCGAATAGCCGGATTCCTCGGATATGGAAACTTGGACCCCTTGCATAGTTCATATACAAGTGAAAGTGGATACTCTAAAACTCGCAAGATAAGCGTGAGTGCTATGGATGGCGTTCTCGCAGGGAGACGGGAGCGGATCCATAGTGGTGTATTGGTATGGTGAATTTGTGGACTCGTGTGCGCCACCTCAAAAGAGTTACTTGCAGTCGTAGTTCAGGATAGCCACCGAGTCAAAGCTGGCTTGCTGCAGTTAAACTCCACCACCCCATTGTTGATACCGATGCATATGTAGATAGTTCTAATGTAAGTCTTGCTGGGTACATTTGTACTCACGTTTGCCTATTTTATGTTTTTTGCAGAGAGACTTCAGTCTCGCTAGTAGTTCCGCGTGGACTTCGACGTTTAGCTTGTTACCTCAGCTACGTTCTTGTACCCTTGGGAGGGTCTTGTAGATAGTCAGGCTTCTCAGCCTTTTTCAGTTGTAGATGTCTGTACTCAGACATGTTAAGCTTCCGCATGTGTTTTGACTTGTATGCTCTGAATGTTGGGTCATGAGACCCATGTTTGTAATATCTCGCTCTTCGGAGCCTAATGAATAAATACTTTGAGTCGTAGAGTCTTGTTGTGATGCCATGTTGTATTGCACATATTGAGCATATTGTGTGTATGATTGGAATGCTTGGTATGTGTGGGATCCGACAACCTAGTTGTTTATCCTTGGTAGCCTCTCTTATGGGGAAATGTAGTCTTGTGCTTCCATGAGCCATAGTAGTCCGCTACAGCCCAGTTCACCGGAGTCCTGCTAGTCCAACACTACTGCTCCGGAACACTTGACTGGCCGACATGTGATTCACTTCATTCCTGTGTCTGTCCCTTCGGGGAAATGTCACGCGGTGACATCCGGAGTCCTGCTTAGCCTACTACAGCCTGGTTCACCGGAGTCTTGTTAGCCCAGTGCTACAGCCCGGATTCGCATGCTGCTAACCGACATGCTCGATGTTGATTCATGTATGCCTGTCCCTGTAAGTTAGTGCCACTTTGGGTTCACGACTAGTCATGTCGGCCGGGGTTCTCTGTCATATGGATGCTAGCGACACTATCATATATGTGAGCCAAAAGACGCAAACGGTCCCGGGCCATAGTAAGGCGAAACCCGTGGGAATACCGTGCGTGAGGCCGCAAAGCGATATGAGGTGTTACATGCTAGATCGATGTGATCTAGAATTGGGGTCCTGACAGCTTTGGTATCAAAGCCTGACTGCCTGTAGGATTACCAAGCCATACTGGTCGAAGTTGAGTCTAGAAATGCTTTAGTTATATAAGGGAATTAATTGTGGAAGGGAATGTAAGGCTCTTTTTACTCCTTTACCTTATGCCCTTCTGATCTGAGTCAACCTCTTCTTTTCTACGGGGTTAAGAACTAGGCTTCTCTTCTATGTCTCAGGATCGTGTTACTAAACTGTAGTTGCCTAGGATTGTTGGGTTTAAGCCTCAATTTAGCTCCTACTACTTCCATATGTTCATAGCTGGCCTCAGAACCTTGATATTGTGATATTGAGTGGTTATGCCACCATTTTGCAGGATGTCTCTGTCGGCGTTCTGGGAACGGGGGTCCCCAGACTTGCCTGCCTGCGGCCTGCGGCGTGGCTCAAAGTAGGCCCAGCACGGCCCATCTTCATCAGCACAAGACTCAATACCCTCGCGAGGGGCCAAGCCTCGCGAGGCGGATGACATGGAGCTTCCTCAGGCACAACCTCGTCAGGCTGGCTCGCGAGGAGGCGGAGAGATCAAGGCGGGGTACCTCGCGAGGTGCTCGTGAGGCAAGCCATGACGACTCAGGGCGCCAGGCGGGTGCCAGCCCGCGCAGCGTCCTCCTTTCCTCTTTGGTGCAAAGGGGGCAAGCGCAGCCGTAGAGTACCGAGGCGTCAGGCAAAGGTTGCCATTTCGGTGCAACGAGACCAAGACCAGGAGGACTACGAGATGGAGGCCACCGTGGAGCCCAAGACAGCGTCATCACCAGAGCTTTGCGCAGGCGAAGACTGCTTTTGTCAGGATAGTTGATACTTGCTGTCCCCCTTCAAATTAGCCCGCCATTGTTGGCTCCCTTCCCGCTTGATATTTGGGAAGAGGACCAGGGCCTCTATAAATAGGACCAGCCGCCCACATAGCAAGGTTCGGTTCGGAGGGGAAGGGGGTTCGTTCGGACACTTTGATCGGTTAGAAGCAGTGAGAGAGAGAGAGAGAAGGGTGGCTGAACTTCTCCCAGCAGTTCATAGCCCCGGCCAAGAATAGACCCTCGCGAGGCTGTTCTTCCGTGTATTGTTCTTCATCATCAGCCCCAAGGGGCAATCCACCCACCACACACTGGAGTAGGGTATTACACCACAACGGTGGCCCGAACCAGTATAAACCTTGTGTCTCTTGTGCAGTTCTTTCAGTAGCCTAGATCCTTGCGAGACGGAGAGGTAGAAGGCATAATCTCTATGCGCACCCCAGTGTTCAAACCTTAAGGGTCTGCCAAAACCCGAAATCCGACACTTGGCGTGCCAGGTAGGGGTGTGCCGGAATTCGTTGTCCACCGGTCCGTTCTCCTCCAACCGTCGCATCCATGTCCAGATGGCGCTCGTCGGCGGGCGTCCTCGTCGTTCCCCATCGCCCGCCGTCAACGCCGCCACCGGCCCAGCAGGGGCGAGCAGCAAGCGTCATCTTAGCATCCATCCGTGCGGCAAGACGGCCGCACCGCTACTCCATCGCTTGCACCAGCTGGTTCTTCGTCCCGCGCCCTTCGCGCACCCTTGGAGGCTCGAGCCGCGCTCCTCGCGGCAAACGAGGTCCTGCGCTGCCGCCCCGCCGACGACGTCTACGGGGAATGGCTCGACCGCGTCGTCGAGCTCGTCCACGCCACAGGGGGCTCCCCTGCGCCGTCCCATCGCGCTACACCAACACCCCCGATTGTCGCGGCCCTCCTGGGCGGCTCGCAGGCGCCGCCCACAAGTCACCACGTCAAGCCGTTCATCCGCCGGGTCAGCGCCGCTTCCACACGGCAGGGGGCTCCCCGGATCGGACGGCGCCCGAGACCGGCCTGACCTTCAGTTCAAAGGACCACCCCTCCAACTCGGCCTGCTCGGGCGCGCTCCCCATGTTGTGCACCCCCACCATTTGCCAGGTGGCCGTCACCAGAACCCTCATTGATGGCGGCGCGGGCCTCAGCGTGCTCTCGGTCGAGGCCTTCAACCTCCTCCGCATACCCCTGGAACGGCTGCAACCCAGCCGGCCCTTCTCAGGCGTCGGGGGCAAGTCGTCCAGTTCCTTGGGGCAGATCCGGCTCCCAGTGACCTTCGGCACCTACGACAACTTCCGCACGGAGCTGGTTGACTTCGACATCGCCCCCATCGGCCTTCCCTACAACGCCGTCCTCGGCTACCCAGCGCTGGCCCAATTTATGGCCGCGACGCACCCGGCGTACAACCTCATGAAGATGCCTGGGAGCAACGGTGTCCTCACTATGCACGGGGACACCGGGGACGCGCTGCGGGCGCTCAAGCTCGCCTTCAAGACGGCGGCGTCGGCACAGCCCGCCGACTTGGAGACCCCCGAGGCCAAGGGGGCTGCACCCGCCAAGAATAAGCAGTTGTTCACCCAAGACAAGGCAGAAACCAAGTAGATACCCGTCGATGAGGACGGGTCCACCAACGCCACTTTTACCATAGGCGCCCACCTCAAACCCGAGCAGGAGGAGGCCCTGGTCAGGTTCCTGCGCACAAACAAGAAGGTATTTGCTTGGGAGCCGGACTAGTTGGCAGGGATCCCCAGGAGTGTAATCGAGCATCACCTCAACGTGTGCCCCAACATGCGCCCTGTTAAGCAGAAGGCCAGGCGGCAGTCCACAGAAAAGCAGGCCTTCATCGTCCAGGAGACCCGCAAATTAGAGGCTGCTGGGGTCATCCGCGAGGTCCGATACCCAGATTGGTTGGCCAACCCTGTCGCTGTGCCAAAGAAGGGGGGGAAGGAGCGTATGTGTGTCGACTTCACCAACCTCAACAAAGCATGCCCGCAAGATCCGTTCCCGCTCCCCCGCATCGACCAGATCGTTGATTCCACTGCGGAATGCGACCTGTTATGCTTCCTGGATGCCTTCTCTGGGTATCACCAGATCAAGATGGCGGTAGAAGACGTCGAGAAGACAGCCTTCCTAACCCCGTCTGGGGTATACTGCTACACGTGCATGCCATTCGGGCTGCGTAACGCAGGGGCGACCTTTCAGCGGCTGATGCACATCACCTTGGGCCCGCAGCTCGGGAAGAATGTTGAAGCTTACGTCGATGACATTGTGGTAAAGTCTCGGGAGGCCGGGACCTTGATACAGGACTTGGAGGAAACCTTCGCGAGCCTCAACACATTGAACCTACGGCTCAACCCAGAGAAGTGTGTGTTCGGAGTCCCCTCGGGCAAGCTCTTGGGTTTCCTCATGTCCCACCGGGGCATCGAGGCTAACCCAGAGAAGATCAAGGTGGTGGAAGACATGAGCCCGCCAAAGACCCTTAGAGAAATGCAGAAGCTCACGGGGCGCGTGACCGCGCTAGGGTGCTTCATCTCCAAGTTGGGAGAGCGAGCCCTGCCCTTCTTCCAGCTAATGAAGAAAAAGGGGCCCTTCGAGTGGACTGAAGAGGCCGACAAGGCATTCCAGGATCTCAAGAGATACCTGACCAGTCCGCCGGTCATGGTGGCACCGCGCCCTCAGGAGCCCCTGGTGCTTTACCTCGCCGCCACTCCCTACTCCGCCAGCGCAGCCTTGGTGGCAGTCAGAGAGGAGCGCCGAGTCAAAACCACGGCCGTAGCCCGGGACAAGGCAGAACAGGGACAAGGAAGGCCTCCAGAAACCACCACCGTGGCTGAGGAGGATCAGCCGCTGCAGAGGGGCGCACCAGAGGCAGAAGAGGCCCCTCTTCCAGATGGCCAGTCTCAGGAGGCCTCATTGCCTCAAGAGGTGCCACAGTCCCCAGAAGGAGCCACCAGCACTGACGCACTCCGCCTTGTTGAGCACCCAGTGTACTTCGTCAGCACAGTGCTGCGGGATGCAAGAGCGCGATACCCCATGCCTCAGAAACTCCTCCTCACGCTATTGGTGGCTTCGCGCAAGCTGCGACACTATTTTCAGGGTCACCCCATCAAGGTCGTCTCGTCATACCCCCTGGAGAGAGTGCTCAGGAGCCCTAATTCAGCTGGAAGGGTCGCTGAGTGGAACATAGAACTGCAAGCGTTTCAACTCGAATTCAGCATGACCAGGGTCATCAAGGGAGCAGCGTTGGCAGATTTTGTGGCAGAGTGGACGGAGGGGCCAGGCCTCAAGGCCGACGAGGATCGGTCCCTATCCCCGGGAAGCGAGGCGCCCGAAGGCTGGGTCATGTACTTCGATGGGGCGTTCTCCAGGCACGGCGCTGGAGCTGGGGCGGTGCTTATATCGCCCACACAGGACAAGCTCTATTACGCCGTGCAACTCTGTTTCCAGCAAGGCGAGAAGGTCTCCAACAACATAGCGGAGTATGAAGGTTTAGTAGCGGGCTTGAAGGCCGCAGCTGCCCTGGGAGTGAAACGCCTCACCATCAAGGGCGATTCGCAGCTCCTTGTCAATTTCTCCAACAAGGTGTATGAGCCGAAAGATGAGCACATGGAAGCCTACCTTGCGGAGGTCCGCAGGATGGAGAAGCAGTTCTGGGGGTTGGAGTTGCAGCATGTGCCCCGTGGCACCAATCAGGAGGCCAACGACATCGCCAAACGAGCGTCCCGGCGGTTACCTCGGGAGCCTGGCGTTTTCAAGGAGCGGCTCTTCAAGCCCTCAGCCCTGCCGCCAATGTCAAACACGGCTCAGCCTCGGGAGGAGCTCCCCCAGCCACCTGCCTCAGGAGCTCCGGCCTGTGGCCCGGCCTCAGGAGCACGCCTGCTCCTGACGATGGAACCTTAGGAGGGATGCTGGATCATGGAGCTCCAGAGTTACTTAACGCAAGGGACCTTGCCGGAGAAGGAGGAGGAAGCGGAGCGAGTGGCACGCCAGGCCACGACATACTGCATCAGAGACGGAGAGCTCTACCGGAAGCGACCAAACGATGTATCCCTGCGCTGCATCTCCAGGGAGCAAGGAAAGGAACTACTGGAGGATATACATGGCGGAGACTGCGGACATCATTCATCATCACGGACCCTCGTCGGCAAGGCGTTCCGCAGTGGGTTTTATTGACCCACCGCGCTCAATGACGCCGTGGAACTAGTGAAAGCTTGTGAAGCCTGCCAGTTCCACGCCAAGCAGATCCATCAGCCAGCAGGAGGCTTGCAGACAATCCCCCTTTCGTGGCCATTCGCAGTCTAGGGGCTGGACATCTTGGGCCCGTTTCCTCGGGCGCCAGGGGGCTACCGCTACCTCTACGTTGCCGTGGACAAATTCACTAAGTGGGCTGAAGTAGAGGCTGTCCGCACCATCCCCGCGGATTCTATGGTCAAGTTCATCAAAGGCATCGTAAGCCGGTTCGGGGTGCCGAATCGCATCATCACGGACAACGGTTCGCAGTTCACCAGCAACCTATTCAAAACATACTGTGCTAACCTTGGAACGCAGATATGCTACGCCTCAGTGGCGCACCCTCGAAGCAACGGCCAGGCCGAGCGAGCCAATGCGGAGGTCCTGAGGGACCTCAAGACCAAGACATTCAAGAAGAAGCTGGAGGTCTGTGGAAGAGGTTGGTACGACGAGCTTCAGTCCGTGCTGTGGTCCATCTGCACCACCGCGACCAAACCGACTAGAGAGACCCCATTCTTCCTGGTCTACGGAGCGGAAGCGGTCCCCCCTCACGAGGTCAGGCGTCGCTCCGCGCGGGTCCTGGCGTTCAACGAGGCGCAGCAGGACGCCATGCGGGGATGGACCTCGTGTTGGGGGAGGAACGTCGCCGAGAAGCCGCGCTGTGAGCGACGAGGTACCAGCAAGCGCTGCGGCGATATCACTGCCGCAACATCCGCCCCAGGACTCTTGAGGTAGGGGACCTCGTTCTCAGGCGGGTTCTCTCCAGGGAGGGATTGCACAAGCTCTCTCCCATGTGGGAGGGCCCGTTAAAGGTTGTTCATGTTTCCAGGCCTGGCTCCGCGCGCTTGGAGACTCAGGAGGTAGTGCCGGTCCAGAACGCATGGAACATCCAGCACCTCCGGAGGTTCTACCCCTGAAAAGGCCCAGAGCCTGTGAAGCAAGGCGAGTGCCTGTGAAGCTATCACGTTTTGGAAAAGGCCCAGAGCCTGTGAAGCAAGGCGAGTGCTTGTGAAGCTATCACGTTTTGGAAAAGGCCCAGAGCCTGTGAAGCAAGGCGAGTGCCTGTGAAGCTATCGCGTTTTGGAAAAGGCCCAGAGCCTGTGAAGCAAGGCGAGTGCCTGTGAAGCTATCGCGTTTTGGAAAAGGCCCAGAGCCTGTGAAGCAACGTGAGTGCTTGTGAAGCTATCGCGTTTTGGAAAAGGCCCAGAGCCTGTGAAGCAAGGCGAGTGCCTGTGAAGGCATCGCGTTTTGGAAAAGTCCCAGAGCCTGTGAAGCAAGGCGAGTGCCTGTGAAGCTATCGCGTTTTGGAAAAGGCCCAGAGCCTGTGAAGCAAGGCGAGTGCCTGTGAAGCTATCGCGTTTTGGAAAAGGCCCAGAGCCTGTGAAGCCATCGCGTTTTTGGAAAAGGCCCGGAGCCTGTGAAGCTCGCCGCCCGTGACACTCTCACGTAATAATGAGTGGGGCTGTACACGCCCCGGAGTCTCAGGAGCGCCGGCCTCAGGACCTGGGGCTCCCTCCCACGCCCAGTGGCAGCACTTAGCTCCGCGCTGGTGAGAAGACGTCGAAGACTAGATTAGGTGCCGGACGCGGCTTTTCATTTGCTTTCCGTAGTTGGCTTGTTCCTTCTCATTTGGAGTTTTATTGAAGTTGTTGCCGTCTTTGGCTTGCGGTTCTTCGGCTTTTCGCTCTCCTACCTCGATTTCTCTTGGGCAAGGCCTCGCGAGGGGGGCGGCTGAGCGCCCTCACGAGCGTTCCTATCCTAGTCATTCAAAGAGTTCGTGACCTGGGCCCCTTACAGGAGCACCCCTCTAGTCCGTGCCGCACGGGCATCGCGACACAAACAAAGGGCCTGGGTCGGTCGCCCCCCCCCCCCGGCCGGGGTCGGGAACTATCCACGCTCGGGCACATAGCTGGAGGGAACAGTAACGAAAGCAAAGCGATGATTAACAGCAATAACCCAAACACGCCCCCGCGGGGCTCCACACTATTGTCTTTGTTACACAGGGAAAAGGAAGAACAAATCTGGCGCGACTCGCCTCACACCGGCTCGCGGGGAAGGCCCGAGCTGCCTCCGGGGTTCAGGCGGACTCCCTCTCGCACCTCACCAGGGCACGGCGGCGTGGAGGCTGATCGCGGCCGCCGCTGGAGGAGTCGCCGCCTGAAGAAGAACCAGGGAAGCTTGAGGAACTCCGAGCGCCGCCAGCCACGCGAGCGCTGCTCCCTCCACCATCATCGGAGCTGGGTTCCCAGCCGCGGTCGTCACCCTCGGGGCAACACCCCGCGCGGCGACCATCTTCCCCAAACACCCTCACGTAGAGGGTGGCGTCGCCGTCAAACTTGAAGTGTAGGGTGCACCGACGGCCTAGGCCACGCGCACGGGCAAACATCTGCCAGCCGCGGGCCAGGGACAGGCTCCCGGCCGCGGAGACCTCCAGGGAGACCCATGAGGCCCGACTGCAGCAGCCGTCGGCCTAGAGCCAGAGGCCGCCCGGGAGCTCGCCAAGGAGGAAGCGAGGAAGTGGGAGCCGGGTGCTAGCCGGCTCCGCCGACCACACGATGAACTCCGGCAGAGCTTCAACAGCACGAACGCGCAGCCTGGGGGGACGCGCAGCCCGAGCGCGCCCCTCGGCTGCAGCAATCCGCCCGTCGCCGTGCAGAAGGTCACCTCCACGGCCGCGGGGAGCCACCGTGGTGGCCACAGGATGCTTGCGGGGGCGCCCTCTGCCGCGCTTGGGTGGGGGAGAGGCGGGCTCAACCCGGCAAGCCTTCCCCTTCTCGGTGGCCGAGAACCTCCTCGACGGGGCCATGAAGAAGAAGGAGAAGCAAGGAGGAATGGACTGGAAGGGCACGCACAGCTCTGTACTTATAGCCGGCGAAGGCCAACCGTCGGCCTCCATGATGACAGGTAATCATGACACAATTTGCATGCAGGGACTTGTCCAACTTGCACGATCACCGAGGCGTCGTGGGAAGCGGAGACGCCCACGTCCCATCAACCGCCACACGGCGCCCAAGGCCGCAGGCTGTTAGGGCCCGCGGTGCTTCGCCCTTGCCCTTTCGCCTCTCGGCACGGCCAAGCCCGGGCGCGCCTTGGGCCCTGGGGCTACTGTCGGCGTTCTGGGAACGGGGGTCCCCAGACTTGCTTGCCTGCGGCCTACGGCGTGGCTCAAAGGAGGCCCAGCACGACCCATCTTCATCAGCACAAGACTCAAGACCCTCGCGAGGGGCCAAGCCTCGCGAGGCGGACGACATGGAGCTTCCTCAGGCACGGCCTCGTCAGGCTGGCTCGCGAGGAGGCGGAGAGATCAAGGTGGGGGTACCTCACGAGGTGCTCGTGACGCAAGCCATGACGACTCAGGGTGCCAGGCGGGTGCCAGCCCGCGCGGCGTCCTCCTTTCCTCTTTGGTGCAAAGGGGGCAAGTGCAACCGCGGATTACCGAGGCGTCAGGCAAAGGTTGCCATTTCAGTGCAACGAGACCAAGACCATGAGGACTATGAGACGGAGGTCACCGTGGAGCCCAAGACGGCGTCATCACCAGAGCTTTGCACAGGCGAAGACTGCTTTTGTCAGGATAGTTGATACTTGCTGTCCCCCTTCAAATTAGCCCGCCATTGTTGGCTCCCTTCCCGCTCGATATTTGGGAAGAGGACCAGGGCCTCTATAAATAGGACCAGCCGCCCACATAGCAAGGTTCGGTTCGGAGGGGAAGGGGGTTCGTTCGGACACTTTGATCGGTTAGAAGCAGTGAGAGAGAGAGAGAGAGAGAGAGAGAGAGAAGGGTGGCTGAACTTCTCCCAGCAGTTCATAGCCCCGACCAAGAATAGACCCTCGCGAGGTTGTTCTTCCTTGTATTGTTCTTCATCATCAGCCCCAAGAGGCAATCCACCCACCACACACTGGAGTAGCGTATTACACCACAACGGTGGCCCGAACCAGTATAAACCTTGTGTCTCTTGTGCAGTTCTTTCAGTAGCCTAGATCCTTGCGAGACAGAGAGGTAGAAGGCGTAATCTCCGCGCGCACCCCAGTGTTCGAACCTTAAGGGTCTGCCGGAACCCGAAATCCGACAATCTCAAATCTTTTTGAGCATTTACAGCCGTTATGCTGTCCGAGTCATCCCTGGTTTCTAAACAATCTGATGCATTTGCAAATCCCTTTCTCCTATGTTCGATGTCTTTTGGGCCAGTCTAACCATACTATCCGATGCGTTGAGGTAATTTATTGCCTCGACATATATGTTGGAGTTATTATTACGATCGTAGGTGTCTCAGAAGATTACCTAGTAATCTAGCTATGTTTTGTGTTCCCCGTGTGATGATTCTAGCCATCATTATTGAAAGCATCATGTGATGCCATTTAGTAGTAGGTATTCTACTCCTGTGTTCTTGACCCAAGAATCACTCTGTTCATTTCGTGTTGATATTGTTGCTAGTTCATTTAGGATATTAGTAACCTTTGCGATAGTCCTCGAGGTCCACGGTATTTCCTTCTTCCAAATACCATGAACCATTAAGGCAGAAGTTCTTTGAACCGAAAGATCACCATTAGAGTACTCCTGAGGAGTTCTCCATTCATAATTGTGATTCTGCCAGCTCTACCTTTCTGCATGGGTTATCCGGAAGAAATATGTTGAACTCGTTCGACATACTAATCTATGCATCGACAACTCAGAAAGTTATATGTTCCTTTGAGTTGTCCCCCTTCAGTTATATTCCGACCTTTCATCTATCAATTGATAGTCAAGAGTATGTGAGCATTCGTTCATCGGTGCCTATTATTCTTGTGGTCTGTCGAGCCGTTCTATTTCAGAATGACTAGGAGAAACAAACTCCAGTACCTCATCCTTATCCAGGATTGGGTCAAAGTAGTTGTATTTCGCAGATAAAAATGCCAATCCAGCTTTTGCTCTGTTCTACCTTGGAGTGTTACCATCTTTATGTCAGAAATGTCATGAGAATTGCACCGCCTCCTATGAACTCTTGACGCAGTGATACTTCTCTCCATCATTATTCATTTCTCGGTCCCATGTTGTTGTAACCGGAATGCTGACAAGTGAATCGTGATGTGTGAAATCAATACTCCGAGCAACTCGTTGCTTGGTAGTAAATGGACAATATTCTCATTCTTAGCATGTTGGTTATTGAACTACCATTCTAAGATTGTGCTACCTAGACCATTTTCCTGGTGTACCCTTCGATCTTGAGCTAGGATTGAATCCCTTTATTATTTGACCATATCATCTTGCCCTGAAAAGCAAGATTGTTCTCGAGCTTAGTAACATATCGGTGGTTCGTGATTTTACGAATATCTTCTCGAAAGTGTTACCAGGTTGTCACCTGATCGCTATGCTGAGTTCATGATAAAGTTGGTTCCTTGTAGCCACGCCTTTTCTCCAAGAACCTGTGTTGGATACCCCTGAGCTAGTTGGTTAAGCTAAACAACAACTTGGAGAGTTGTAAGATAAGAGTTTGTCTGACCTAGTTCATGTTAAGGGATATCTTTGTGTGTGTGTGTGTCGAAGAAGGATGATATCTTCATCAATTGGTCCTCGTGATCAGTTGTTGGATCTATTGTCTTGTCCAAACTTTGATTTGAGTGTGGGTTATCCTCAAATCAAATCAGAACCAACGATGTTTGTAATGTTGTCTTACTCGTGTTTGATCCCTCGGGCATACACCATTACATCCTTTGGTCTGACCAATGCTATCACCGTGTTCACCTAATTACGGAATTCCATCTATATGGCAATCTGGATGAATTGTTGTTGAGCCCATCGACAACATCCTTATCTTCTCCTTGATTATGTTGAACATCCAGCTAGTGTTGGAAATGTGTGAGCAATGCTTTCGTGATCCGTTCATGAAGCATATGTCCGGATGAAAGAAGTGACTTTCTCTAAGTTCACGTGCATTAGGTGTAAGTTGCCGCCATGAATTTGAGAAAGGATTGTTTTGTTTCCCTTGGAATCATCCCAAATCAGTCATGCATACGTGCAAAGTATTCTATGGTTTGGTAGATTAATTACCTCCACTCCATATGTGTTCTTAGCACACCAAGCCACTGATTGATTTGTTCAAGGAGAAGAAGTTCCTTTTTAAGATCTAACCCGGGCTTAATCAAGGACTTCGTTATCCGCAATCATGGTTCCCCACCTGAACTCGGTAGTGTTTCATTGTAAGACTACTACATGGTCATGCTTGTCTGGGATAGCATGTTCACATGTTTGTAGCAGAACCAGCTCATGTTTTGGAGCTTACCACCATAGTCCATTTCCCGAGAATCCTGCAACGTCATCTCGTCGACTTGTGTTGCAAACTTTTGTTTTTCTCTCTGGACTTGATGAGTCTGGAATATCCTAACACCAACCAGATCTGAATCTCAGGCAGATATGATGGTTGGACCTTTTCCCAGGAATTATAATGTTGGTCTTTCTAAACCAGTAAGGTGGATGTCGTGGCCAACACACCCAGCCGGAAGACCTATCATTGTAGTATCTTGATTGAGGAAGTTGGCCACCTCCCCATAAGGATTTCATAGGATTTACTCTAGTAGTTATTCCTTATGGATTCTTGTGCTCCCGAAGTCCGACCTTTTACTTGATGTTCTAGATACCAAACCATATCTATAAATGGGTTACGCTACCACATCAAGGAGAACATTAGAAGCGGAGTGCTAAATGTCTCTCGGTCGAACATCCAGATTTCGTTTCCTTAGCATCGCTAAGGTGAAATTTGAGAAAGTGATGTCCTCCTTTGTATCTGTATTGACCATCACTATTCATCATGGTAGTAGGATGTGTTGCCAGGATCCTCGGCACGGATGTTGGTAGAACCTTGATGAATATGGAAATGCTCAAGTTCTTGAGAGCACGCGCAAGCAAAATCATCCATTGCGTTGTCTTCAACCAGGTAGTCCACATCATCCATTCTAGTCGGAATATGCCATTCTTCCGAACCCCTTCAAGTAATCGATTGCAAATTGCCTTGGGCTGGTATGAAGATTTTCAATGATCTATGTGTCAAAAGTAATTCTTTTTGCCACTTAAGGGAATAATTCTACGAGTCACCTTCCCTAAGGTGCCTCGTTATGGAGTCATGGCAATTAACTCCTTGCTACTTTGAAGCCATGCACCATCTTATTCAGCGTGGAATTGTGCTTATCAACTTGAATCCTCGTTCTCTGTTCCACTCCATCCCTCCTGATGTATGTTTTGTGTCTCAGCTCGAGAGATGTTTCAATGTCTCACTCCGTGAGTTGATCCTGAGTTGTTCGACCTTCGATAAGATCGATCCCTCTCGGGTTTTCCTTCTCCTCTCATTGTCATGTTAGTTGGAGTTCTCGGGGCAAGACATTGAGACAAAGATGGTGATTGAATCTACATTCATTTGAAGTGCAACCTGGATCGTGAAGATTGCGTTAGCTGCATTCCCCCATCATCTTACCCTATGCTTGAATCTCGAGACGAGATTCTTGTTTAGTAGGGGTGAGCTGTCACATCCCTAGCTTCTGGTAATGCTCTAGGCTAGCTTCATGTGTGCATCATGTCTATATTCCGAAAGTTGAAATGAGGAAATTGAAAGCCTCGGAAATCATTTTAATAAAAGGGCAAGAAACCCTAAAATTGCAATCAGTAAATCCAAAATGCCCTAGAAATAGCTTTGACAATTTTGGCAAGAGTTATAAATGAAACCAAAATTTTGGAACAATTCTAAGGAATTATTTGGGCTCTGATTTTAAATCAATATTCTATTTGAATTTGGAGTTATATTCATAATATATAATGAATATATTTTCAAATGCCCTGAGATATTTTACGTATATGAGGAGTAGACCTTAAGTGACATAAAATTATCCAGGGGAGTTTTGGCACTGTTTTCAAATTTGTTTGAATTTGAATTCAGTGGCAATTAAATAAAACAAAACAGAAGAAAAATTAAAAAAAAGAGCAGAAGACCTACCAGGCGCTTACATGTCCAGCCTGGCCGGCCTGCTACTATGCGACCCAGCCCACAGTGCCATGCCAGTCACCCTCAACCTCTTGCCAGGAGGATGAGAAGAGCGTGGCCACCGCGTGCGAGCACGCGCCCCGCCACCTCCTGCTTCCCACCGCTGCCCCGACGCGCCCAGACGATGCAACGACACCCCTGGCTCCCTCTCTCTCTTCTCCCTAACTCATCGCCCTCTCTCCCCTCCTCTGCTCTCTCTTCCCGAGCACCACCGAGCGGAGGTCGTCGCCGCCGACACCGCTCACCGTGGCCACAACCACCTCCTCGCCCCTCCCCCGTGTCTGGAAGGTCCGGCGCGACTTCCTCTTCCTCTTCGCCGAGCCACGCAAGCCAAGGATCGCCACGCCGTCGTCTTCGAGCTCGTCACCGCCGCATCTGCTTGCCGGACTTCACCGACCGATTCGCCGTCTCCGACGCGTCCCCGAGGCCACTGAACTGCTCTTCGACCTCCCTGTGAGCTCCTGTTGTTTCCCCCTCGCTCTCCCCCTCCATTCCCATTCCCTAGCCCCGTCTTCCGATCGAGCCCGAAGCTCCCCGCTGCCGGCCATGTCGCCATCTTAGCTACGGCCGTGCAACCTCGCGTTCGAGCTCACCGTTGCACTCACTACACTTCCGTGAGTCGAACACGAGTAACCACGGCTCCTCCCTTACTCGGCATCGCCCAAACCATTGCCGGCCGAACTCCGGCCGCCGCCCAACTCGCCGCCGCCGCCGCTATAGGCCACCCCAGCTCCAGTCGCTGCCACCGGTGGATGCGCCACTCCTCCAGCTCCCCGTAGTGCCAAACCCCATCGCAAACCACCCTCTGTAGCGCCGTCCCGAGCCACTCCGGTGAGCCTCCGCCACGTGTTATGGTCGTCGTCGACCGTGCTCCGACGAGTGCCGACGTGGCGCGTCATTAGCGCTAACCACCGCCAGCTAGATCACCCACATACGCTGACAGATGGGCCCCAGCGCCCACTAATTTTGTAATTAGGCTAAACACACCCCTATTTAACCCTATGACACTGACGTGTGGACCCCACACGTCAGGTTTGACCTGGACCGAGCCATTGACCTGCTGACGTCACTGTGAGGTCATGCTGACGCAATAATTCCTTTCTGGAATTTAAATAAATCTTAAATGATTTATTATTTCCAGAAAATATCCAAAACTTTGGAAAATCATAGAAATTAATCCATAGCTCCAAATGAAATAAACTATATATGAAAAATAATCAAAAAAATTCAAGGAATCCATCTGTACCATTTTCATGCATGTTTGAGCAAGTTAACCTCAGTGTTTAGGATGAAACATGATTAGGGCAAATTTCATAATAGGTTTGGAGTTGGAATTTGATATAGTTTTGAATTCCACTTCAATTAAAATGACTTTCTGTTGCATTAGCCCAAAACACATTCATATTGCCATGTCATAGCATGCATCATATTGTTGCATATCGCCATGTGTTGATTGTGTTCTTTCTCAGTTGCCGGTGTTTGTCCCCCCTCAGTAGACGTTGGTCCAGCGATGAATTCGATGGCACGGATGAAGAGCTATACTATCTTCAGAAGTGCCAGGCAAGGAAAAACCCCTTGTTCATTCCGATACAATCCCACTCTCTCGCTCCTGCTCTCTTTTACTGCATTAGGACAACAATGATTAAACTGTTACATGCTGCGGTAGTTGAACCCCTTTTCCTCTGCATGACCTGTCATTGCCATAGTAAATAGATGAAACCCACTAGCATGAGTAGGAGTTGTTTGAGCCCTGATGTGCCTACTCATTCGTGCTTCTATGTCATGCCTGCTACTGCTTAGAGTTGAGTCATGTCTGATTCATCGGGGATGAATTGGAATGTGGTGAACATGTCCTATCGTTGAGAGCTAAGTGTGTGAACACGATTTGGTAAAGGTAGCGGTGAGAGGCCATGTAGGACTACATGGTGGGTTGTCTCATTGCAGCCGTCCTCAGGAACTGAGTTCCGTGTTTGTGATCCATGAACAGCTACTACCATGCATTGGAATGCTTAAGTGCCCCTCTCGACTTATTAATCAACATGATCTCTGTCCAGGAGTTGCAACTAGTTTTTGGTGTTTGTAGGTAGTGTTAGTAGTCTACCAAGTGGCACCCGGTACAGGTGGGCTTGGGACAGACTAGGCACAGTGGCACGGTGTACCAAGTGGCACCCGGATGGTGGGCTTGGGAACCCTGCTCACATCGTTTGGGGCCGTGAGCGACACCCCGGCCGGATCTCCTTGCGGATGGAACCCGAATAGGCGATAAACCTGGACTAGAGACTTGTTGGTTAGTCAGGTCGTGGCCGACTCCCTCGCCCGGCTTCCGCTTGAAGGTTGCCAAGGTACATGACGTGTACAAGGCGATAAGTGGCGAGAGCATGTGTGAAGAAGTACACCCCTGCAGGGTTATCATTATCTATTCGAATAGCCGGATTCCTCGGATACGGAAACTTGGACCCCTTGCATAGTTCATAGACAAGTGAAAGTGGATACTCTAAAACTCACAAGATAAGCGTGAGTGCTATGGATGGCGTTCTCGCAGGGAGACGGGAGCGGATCCATAGTGGTGTATTGGTATGGTGAATTTGTGGACTCGTGTGCGCCACCTCAAAAGAGTTACTTGCAGTCGTAGTTCAGGATAGCCACCGAGTCAATGCTGGCTTGCTGCAGTCAAACTCCATCACTCCTTTGTTGATACCGATGCATATGTAGATAGTTCTGATGTAAGTCTTGCTGGGTACATTTGTACTCACGTTTGCCTATTTTATGGTTTTTGCAGAGAGACTTTAGTCTCGCTAGTAGTTCCGCATGGACTTCGACATTTAGCTTGTTACCTCAGCTACGTTCTTGTACCCTTGGGAGGGTCTTGTAGATAGTCAGGCTTCTCAGCCTTTTTCAGTTGTAGATGTCTGTACTCAGACATGTTAAGCTTCCGCATGTGTTTTGACTTGTATGCTCTGAATGTTGGGTCATGAGACCCATGTTTGTAATATCTCGCTCTTCGGAGCCTAATGAATAAATACTTTGAGTCGTAGAGTCTTGTTGTGATGCCATGTTGTATTGCACATATTGAGCATACTGTGTGTATGATTGGAATGCTTGGTATGTGTGGGATCCGACAACCTAGTTGTTTATCCTTGGTAGCCTCTCTTATGGGGAAATGTAGTCTTGTGCTTCCATGAGCCATAGTAGTCCGCTACAACCCGGTTCACCGGAGTCCTGCTAGCCCAGCACTACTGCTCCAGAACACTTGACTGGCCGGCATGTGATTCACTTCGTTCCTGTGTCTGTCCCTTCAGGGAAATGTCACGCGGTGACATCCGGAGTCTTGCCTAGTCTGCTACAGCCCGGTTCACCAGAGTCCTGTTAGCCCAGTGCTACTGCCCGGATTCGCACGCTGCTGACCGACATGCTCGATGTTGATTCATGTATGCCTGTCCCTGTAAGTTAGTGCCACTTTGGGTTCACGACTAGTCATGTCGGCCCGGGTTCTCTGTCATATGGATGCTAGCGACACTATCATATACGTGAGCCAAAAGACGCAAACGATCCCGGGCCATAGTAAGGCGACACCCGTGGGAATACCATGCGTGAGGCCGCAAAGCGATATGAGGTGTTACATGCTAGATCGATGTGATCTGGAATCGGGGTCCTGACATGCGGTACACAGCATAGCATACTATAGAGCCTACGTCTAAAGCATAGGGGACGACCTTCGTCCTTTCTCTCTTTTCTGCCATGGTTAGGTCTTGAGTCTTACTCAATACTCACACCTTGTAACACAGCCAAGAACTCCTTCTTTGCTGATCTATTTTGAACTCCTTCAAAATCTTGTCACGGTACGTATTCATTTGAAAGTACTATTAAGCATTTTTTATCTATCCTTATAGATCTTGATGCTCAATGTTCAAGTACCTTAATCCAGGTTTTCCATTTAAAAACACTTTTCAAATAACCTTGTATGCTTTCCAGAAATTCTACATCATTTCTGATCAACAATATGTTAACAACATACACTCATCAAAAATTCTATAGTGCTCCCACTCACTTCTTTGGAAAATACAAGTTTCTCACAAACTTTGTATAAACCCAAAATCTTTGATCATCTAATCAAAGTGTACATTCCAACTCCGAGATGCTTACTCCAGTCCTTAGAAGGATTGCTGGAGCTTTGCATACTTGTTAGCATGTTTCAGGATTGACAAAACCTTCTGGTTGTATCACATACAACCTTTCCTCAAGAAAATTGTCGAGGAAACAATGTTTTGACATCCTATCTGCAAGATTTCATAAATAATGCAGTAACTGCTAATACAATTCCAACAGACTCTTAGCATCGCTACGAGTGATAAAGTCTCACCGTTGTCAACTCCTTGAACTTGTCGGAAAACATCTAAACGACAAGTCGAGCTTTCTTAATGGTGACACTTACCATCATTGTCCGTCTTCCTTTTAAAATCCATCTGCACCCAACAGCCTTACGAACATCAAGTAGTTCTTCCAAAGTCTATACTTTGTTTTTATACATGGATCCTGTCGTGGTTTCGTCACGGCAGATGTCCTAGAGAAAGGACTTAGTCGTGGAGCCATCGCGACGGGTTAGCTTGAAGGGGTTAAAGCGGACACAGGGACGCAAGAGAGTTTATACTAGTTCGACCCCTTCAATGAAGGTAAAAGCCTACGTCTAGTTGTGATGGAATTGATGGGGTTTCGATGACTAGGGAGCAAACAAGCTTCGCCTATGTCTCGAGTTGTTGTCTGTTCTCCCTAAACCGCCGCTGGGTCGTCCCCTTATATACACGGGTGACACCCGTCGGTTCACAGAGTCCCAACACCGGTCGATATTCGTATCCAGGTTGGTCTCTCCTTATTCCCAACTTACAATACAAGTTTATATACAAATCCCGGTTTACAGCTACAAGTCTTGAACCGACTACGGGCCTTAGGCCCTCATCTGCCTTCTTGGGCTTTATCACTTCTGGACCTACTGATGAAGTTGACCCGGCCCAGATAGGCCGGTTTATGCCCAGCAGTAATATCCCCAACATTAGGCCCCAGATTGATTTGAACGGGTTCATGTCAATCCTTTAACAAAAACTTCAACGTCTTCTCATAAATTGGTGAACCGCCATGATGTCATCTTCTCTGATTACTGTAAACCGGAGTGACGTCACCTGTCATAACGAAGATATCCATTATGCTTCTTTGTTTAATATATCTGCGGAAACCGATGCGACAGCTCCGTTTCATGGCCCCTTGATTGTCGCGCCTGACACATGTCTTTTTGCCTTATAAATAGGACCGAAGGGTCATTTCCTTTCTCTTTCCCTTCTTCCCCTTCTGTTTCGTCTTCCTCACATCGCCCGGCTTCAGAGCTCCGCCGCCATCGTCGACCTCTGCCTCAACCTTGGTCGCTGCATCAACCTGAACGCACCAGAGCGCCGCGACAACCTTCCGCGTCTTCCTTAACTCTGGTAAACCTTCTGATCTTCTCAACTCAGATCTGTTCTAGGGTTTCATGTTCTTGCAGTGTTCATCACCTGTTCGTGTTCATACACTAACCCTGGATGCATCTGTGAACCTCTACTCTGTATAACGGTAGCTGTTAGTATCCGCTTTTAGTTTCATACCCTAGACCATAGATCTCACATATATTTCTGCCCATTGATTCAATGCTGTTATGCCTTGAGCTTTTGAATATTTTTCTTATTTCTGAACTTGCTTCAGATCCAACGCTGTAAAGAAATCATGTGAAATCGGTTTCTGCACACTTATCCATCCGCCATCTCAGCTGTCTCCCTGCGTAGATCAGGCGGTTTAACCTTGTAGAAATTTTTTACTAACCCGGTATATATCATTAGTCCCCTAGTTGAACCGCCAGATGTTGTTGCTTCATAAACTCCGTTTTAGATAGATATGTCCCCGGTTTAACATTACGCATACCAATGTACCTTAATCAATGCATTTTTGTACTGGGATCTTCTACCTTGTAGATTTCCTCATGGCCAAGCAAGTATATGAGTGCAATTGGGTTCCTTCTCGCGTCACAGAGGCTCAACTTGACGATCTAGTCCTGATTGGCGCTTTAGGCAGCAAAGATACCATCCATTGGATGGCTCCTGGCAAAGAATGCCCTCCCACCCCTCAAGAAGGAGAGGTCGTTGTTTTTGTAGATCAGCTAGCCCGGGGCTTTAAGCCGCCCGGTTCTAAATTTTACCGGGATGTTTTACCCGATTTCCAACTCCATCCACAAGACACTGGCCCCAACTCTGTTACAAATATGTGTCACTTCCAAGTGCTCTGTGAGGTGTTCTTTCAAGAGGAGCCCACAGTGGAATTGTTCAGAGACCTTTTCCATCTAAACCGCCGTACTGAGTTTATTGATGGCTCTAATACGAAGTTGGGTGGCGTGGTGATTCAGAAATGGAAAGAGGTCACATACCCTCACGCCAAACTGCACAGCCACCCCAAAGAGTGGAATCAGACATGGTTCTACTGCAAAGACACCTCCCCTACTAGTGAGAATCCCTTGCCTGGCTTTCGTCCAGAGCGGCTCAGCAATACACACCCTTTTCCTCAAAGATTGACTGCCCAGGAGAGAAGCAAATATGCTCCTCAACTGTCAAAGCTCAGGGCCTTTATGGCCAACGGTTTAACAGGGGTTGATCTCGCTCGTTGTTGGATATCATGGAGCATACTGCCCCTTAGTTGTCGCTCCGATTTGATGTGCGAGTATACTGACAGTGTTGATGACCCACTACGACATTCCAAAATCCAGTTTTCCGATGAAGAAATCATAGAGGCTGTGAAAAAGATGCTGAATGAACCGGAACACGTCTGCGCTAGAACCGGCCTGCTTCCCTTCTGTGCCACCAACAAACTGCCAGCTGTAAGACTTTGATTTTTCTCTTTGCTGAATCTGTTGTTGATATGTCTGGTCATTGTTTAATATCAGTGTCTATCCAATCAGGGCAATGATCCGTTTTGGAGCAAGAAACTGCCGCAGGAGAAACCAGAAAAACCAGACAAACCGGAGAGAGCAACTCGGCAAAAGACTAAATATGTAAAGAAGACTGCCCACCGGAAAAGAACCACTACATCTTCTAATCCGGCCCCTGATGATGATGTGGATAATCCGGACTTTGAGGTAGAACTTGACTCACTTGGTTTATTTTTCATACGTATTATTGATGATGATACTTGTCAGGATGATGCCGAAGCCAGCCACGCGGATGTTGCAGAGGTAATTATTATCTCTTCCGATTCAGAAACTTTGCCTTCACAAAAAATCCATCAGGCAAACCAGAAAGTTAAATTTTCTCATCCCCTTGCTTATTTGGATCCTAAATTTCTTATGAAGACCCAACAACACGAAGCTCGTCGCACAACCCGGCACAGCAGCCAGGTAGTTACCTCCGCCGGTTTACCGAATAGTCCGGTTCGGAAACGCCATTCAGAGGTCTCTAATTTGCTTGTCAGTGCTTGTCCTGAAGCGGGTTGCTTTCGTCAACCTCTTAATCCGTCTGACTCTGATTACCAGGTTACTTCCCACTCATCTTTTGGCGAGTCATCGGCTACTCAACTCCCACCGCTCAAAACGGTGCTCGGGTAAGCTATACTTATTGTGATATTTACAGTACACCGCCTTAGAACATATGCTATATTTGACTTTGTTATTCTTCTCAGGGCCAAACCTAGGCCAAGCAAGAAGGCCCGCCTGGATAAAGCGGCCGAAGAAGATGTCGTTCTTGAAACAGGCAAGACACCCAATCTTGAAGCGGCTATTCCTGAGGATATACCCAACGATCCACCACAGCAAGACGACGATTTTATTGCTGAAGAGAGACCCACTGATGCCTCAGGTCCTGTCAATCAGCCCGCAGGTTCCATCCGGATTGAAAGCGCCACCGGTCCAGCAAAACCTACTAACAAGCCAACAGCCCCAGTGCAAACCAGCGGTACCCAGGATGATGAAGTTGTCATTACTGGCACTGGCCATACCGAGCCAATCAATCCTGTCGCTTTGTCCAAACATTCTGCCAAGGAAGAATTTGCTGCCTTTGGCAAAGGCAAGTGGTACGCTGATCTGACGACTTACGCTGCTCTGAACGCCCAAGATATCCATTCCGGCTATCTGAACCGGTTGTATACAAGTCGCGACTATGAAGCCGGTCTGGTTAATATGATGAAAGATAAATATGAGGTAACTTCCATATGCTCCTTCCTGCTTGTATACTTCCATTCTTGCTGACTCTCCTAGCCCCCAAGGGCCGGTTCAACTTAGCGTAGTTAAACCGGTACTTTAAATGATTGAAATTGCCGCATCAGAATATATAGAAGCAAATAGCCATTAGCCCCCAAGTGCCAAGTTGAATACTTGTATTGATCTTGGGACTTTGTAAGCAATTGAAAGATGAAGATCGAATATGCATTAGTCCCCAAGTGCCAAGTTGAATACTTGTATTGATCTTGGGACTTTGTAAGCAATTGAAAGATGAAGATCAAATATGCATTAGCCCCCAAGTGCCAAGTGCATAACTTGTTATGTGGTTGGTACTTCAATCCTTGTCCCATTTTATTGAAGCATATAACTGTCTGCATGCAGGCTGAGCCGAAGAAGAAAGAACCCAAATCGCCAACCTCCAAGAAAACCTGAAAACCCAACAATCTGAAACCTCCAAAGCAAAAGAGGAATTAGCCAGCGCTTTAAGCGCCATGGAGCAGCTTAAGGAGAGCTTCAAGAAGAAGCAGGCGGATTGGGCCACTGAAAAGTCCACTTTAATCAAACGAGCAGAGGATGCCGAGGCTGCACTCAAACCGTGGCGGACGAATTGACCAGTATAAAGCGGCACATGCATACTATGACTACTGCTATCTTTGGTAAGCCAGTTTATCTTCTAAATTGACTCGGCCTTCTTACAAAGTTGCCGGTTTAACCCTTATGATATTTCAGGGACCCGCACTGGTCACTTGGGCTCAGACGTGCGGAAAAAATTGAAAGCCGTCTACATGTTGGTTGAACAGATGTATACTGGCGCGCAGCGGATCATCTGTACCGCATCCCACAACAAACTGGCGCCCACTTTGATTCAAGATACCCTGATGAAGCTGTTGGTGCTTCCCGCCCGGGTTGAAGAGCTGAAGAAATCTGCTTCTCAAACCGGTGCGATCAATGCCTTAATGCGGGCAAAAGCCTGAGTGCCGGATTTTGATCCTATTGAAGCGGCTCGGGGCTATCCCAGCTTGAAAGAAGATGGGTCAGAATTTAGTGAAGCAGATCAGCGAGCCATAAACCGGGAGGTGCGTCCGCTAGCTTGTCAACTGGTTGAAGAAGCAGACTTGTCTCATTATCAAGCTCAATATGATAATTAGAACAAGCGAATAGCTGCCCCAATTCATGAGTCGGAAAATCTTATCCCTCCAATCCGTAAGCACACTTACGCTCCCGATATTGACCCGTCATTGCTGATCCACGATGAAGCTATTTTTCAAGCATTAATGGGAATCGACTGGACAACTGTTGATTTCTAGCCACTGGGTAGAGAAACGGAGGCTGAAGCGGCGCAAGCTGACCCACAACCATCAAGCCAGGCTAGTGACCAAGCTTGAACCGGAAGCCGGTTTTGAAACTGCCTCTCCTTTGCGAAAAATAATGATATTATTATGGGCACTGTATTGCCTTGTAATAGGCTAGCTAATACTTTTGATGTTGATATGCCTTCGTGCATAATTTGTTCTTCTGTGGTGATGAACTTTCCAAAGCACCTTCTGCAATAAAAAACTCTTCCAGTGCCACCGCGGTTGTACCGTCCGGCGGAATATGATGTTTGCATATATGAAGTCAAAACATCCAAAAAATTCTTAAGTATATGACCAAATTTTTGCGATACATAATACCTGCCATCGTTGAGCATGAAGTTGGCTTGGCCAATCTTGAAGCGGAGTTTTGCAAACCCACACTGTTGGAGGAGATAACAGCTCCTGTATATATATATATATATATATATATATATATATATATATATATATATATATATATATATATATATATATATATATATATATATATATATGACGCTGGTTTACCAGGTAAACCGTGCCGGGTTATAATAAACACCGTGTTACTCCATAAGAGGATGTTAACAACAAGGATCAAATCGGGCAAATAGTCTTCGGATTGACGTGAACTGTGTTCCGTCAATTGATTGGTTAAAAAACTTTGTCGGTTTAAAAAACGTAATAAAAAGCAAAAAAACCCCTTCAAAGAAAAGTATAAAGAAAAGGCAAAGACAAAACCGTTGCAAAAAAAGGTTTATTTGAGCTGATCAGATGGTGTTACCATGGCCGAACACGACCACGCTCCCGTTAGGTGTAATTATGGTTCTAGTCAGCCAGGTCCCCAAATGAAACCGTGGCATTTATGCCGATCAAGTGGCATGGTCATGGTTCGGGTTCGACCAAGCCCCCAAGTGATTCTGTGGCCTTAGGGCGACCAAGAGGCATGACTGGTTCAGACGTGACCAAGTCCCCAAGTGATCTGGTGGCTCTCGCCTATCAAGAGGCATGGTATTGGTTCGGACATGACCAATCCTCCAAGTGATATGATGCTTTTGTAAAGCTAACTTAAGGGGTAAACCAGAGGCCGCTTTAGAGCAACTCCGTGTAACCTCACATGATATAAAAGAACAGATACCCCGCTTTAGCTGAGGCTCCGGTTTATTATATTTAATCATAATATATACATTGTCGTAATATGTACATAAGTATAGCCAATGGCTCAGGTATAGTAAGGCCGAAGATGAGCTATGTTCCACGGCCTGTCGGTCTCCTCCTCTGATGTGCGTGAGTCTTTATGCTCTCGAATATCGATCAGATAGTACGACCCGTTGTGCAGATTCTTGCTGACCACGAAAGGCCCCTCCCAAGGTGGGGATAGTTTATGCATATCAGTCTGATCTTGGATGAGCCGAAGCACCAAGTCTCCTTCCTGAAAGGTTCTGGTTCTGACTCGGCGACTGTGATAACGACGAAGATCCTGCTGGTAAATCGCCGATCGGGCGGCTACAATGTCACGCTCTTCATCCAACCGGTCCAAAGCATCTTGTCGTGCCGTCTTGTTGTCCGCTTCAATATAAGCCATCACACGAGGTGAATCATGACGGATATCACTGGGGAGAACTGCCTCCGCTCCATAAACCATGAAGAACGGTGTGTATCCTGTTGATCTGTTGGGTGTTGTATTGATGCTCCATAACACAGATGGTAATTCTTCTACCCAACAACCTGGCGTTCTCTGCAAAGGAACCATGAGCCGGGGCTTAATGCCTCTCAAGATCTCTTTATTAGCTCTTTCTGCTTGACCATTGGACTGTGGATGTGCCACTGATGAAACGTCGAGCCGGATGTGCTCCCGTTCGCAGAACTCTTTCATAGCACCTTTGGACAAATTGGTACCATTATCTGTGATAATACTGTGCGGAAAGCGAAACCAGAAAATCACCTTTTTGATGAACTGAACCACCGTGGCCGCATCACACTTGGTAACAGGTTCTGCCTCCACCCACTTTGTAAACTTGTCAACCGCCACCAGGAGGTGGGTCTTCTTATCTTTGGACCTTTTGAAAGGCCCAACCATATCCAGCCCCCAAGTCGCAAATGGCCAAGTAATTGGAATCATTCTCAATTCTTGAGCCAGTACATGAGCACGTCTTGAAAACCTTTGGCAACCATCACATCGTCTGACCAGATCCTCCGCATCAGCATGAGCAGTTAACCAATAGAAGCCATGGCGAAACGCTTTAGCCACCAGAGACTTCGAACCGGCATGGTGACCACAATCTCCTTCGTGGATCTCATGCAAAATTTCACGGCCTTCTTCAGGAGACACGCGGCGTTGAAAAGCTCCTGACACACTGCAATGATGTAACTCACAGTTGATAATAGCCATGGACTTGGATCGCCGGATTATCTGCCGGGGCCAGAATCTCATCCTCTCGCAACTCGCCCCGGTTCTTGTACGCCGGATAAGGAAGCGTCCAATCCGGAATAACATGAAGAGCTGCCACCAGTTGAGCCTCCGAATCAGGAATAGCGAAATCCTCTTCACCAGGGATCTTGACCGATGGGTTGTGCAGCACATCCAGAAAAACATTGGGCGGGACCGGTTTGCGCTGAGAGCCCAGCCGGCTTAAAGCGTCCGCCACTTCATTTTTCCGCCGGTCCACATGGTCCACCTGGTAACCTCTGAAATAACCTGCAACAATATCCACCTCACGATGATATGCTGCCATGAGTGGGTCCTTGGAGTCCCAAGTGCCTGACACTTGCCAAGCCACAAGGTCTGAGTCATCGAAGCACTTCACTCGATTTAGATTCATCTCCTTAGCCATCCGGAGACCATGGAGCAAGGCTTCATACTCAGCTGCATTGTTAGTACAAGGGAATATTAAGCGGAGAACATAACAAAACTTATCACCTCGTGGGGAAGTTAATATGACTCCAGCCCCCGAGCCTTCCAATTGCCTGGATCCGTCAAAATGAATGGTCCAATACGTGTGATCTGGCTTTTCTTCAGGTGCTTGCATTTCTGTCCAATCATTGATGAAATCAACAAGTGCTTCATATTTAACCGCTGTCCGAGGCACATACTTCAAACCGTACGGCCCCAGCTCTATAGCCCACTTCGCAATCCGGCCAGTTGCTTCCCGGTTCTGGATGATATCTCCCAAAGGAGCAGAACTGACCACCGTAATTGGGTGCCCTTGGAAGTATTGTTTAAGCTTCCGGCTTGCCATAAAAACTCCATACACCAGCTTCTGCCAATGCGGATACCTTTGCTTGGACTCGATTAGTACCTCGCTGATATAATAGACCGGACGTTGAACCAGATGCTCCTTACCTGCCTCCTTTCGTTCCACCACAATAGCCACGCTGACCGCCCGAACATTGGCAGCAACATATAGCAGCAACGGCTCCTTGTCAATGGGAGCGGCGAGCACCGGCGGATTGGCCAATTGCCGCTTTAAGTCCTCAAACGCTTCATCAGCGGCGGAACTCCAAACAAACTGATCCGTCTTTTTCAACATTTGATACAAAGGGATTGCCTTCTCACCAAGACAACTGATAAACCGGCTTAATGCCACAATCCGGCCGGCCAGTCGTTGAACATCATTGATACACTTTGGTTTAGCCAGGGAGGTGATGGCCGTGATCTTCTCCGGATTAGCCTCAGTTACCTGTTGGACACCAGAAAACCTAATAGCTTGCCCGCCGGTACACCAAAAACACACTTGTCCGGATTAAGCATCATCTTGTATGTCCTCAGGTTATCAAAAGTTTCCTTCCAATCATCAATCAAAGTCTCCTTCTCCCTAGACTTAACCACGATATCATCCACATAAGCATGTACATTACGGCCAATCTGCTTGTGAAGACAATTTTGTACACACCGTTGATAAGTTGCCTGGGCACTCTTGAGCCCAAAGGGCATAGACACATAGCAGAAGGCTCCAAAGGGAGTTATAAATGTCGTCTTCTCCTAGTCCTTAACTGCCATTTTGATCTGATGATAGCCAGAATATGCATCCAAAAAAACTTAAACGCTCACAACCCGCCGTAGCATCAATAATTTGATCAATACGGGGGAGGGCAAAAGGATCTGTTGGACAAGCTTTATTAAGATCTGTGTAATCCACACACATGCGCCAGGTGCCGTTTTTCTTGAGGACCAGTACCGGATTGGCAAGCCACTCAGGGTGAAAAACTTCAACAATAAAGCCAGCGGCTAAGAGCCTGGCTACCTCTTCTCCAATCGCCTTGCGTCTTTCTTCGTTAAATTGGCGGAGGAACTGTTTCACCGGTTTATATTTAGGATCCACATTAAGGGTGTGCTCAGCGAGTTGCCTCAGTACACCTGGCATGTCAGAGGGCTTCCATGCAAAAATGTCCCGATTCTCATGGATGAACTCGATGAGCGCGCTTTCCTATTTCGGATCCAAGTTCGCACTGATGCTGAACTGCTAGGACGAATCGCCAGGTACGAAGTCAACAAGCTTAGTTTCTGCTGCCGATTTGAACTTCAGGGCCGGATCATGCTCCGATCAACATTGTCCTTATAGTACTTTAACTCCTCGGTGGCACAAACCGACTCTGCATAAGCCGCATCTCCTTCCTCGCACTCCAAAGCAATTTTGCGGCTTCCGTGAACCGTTATTGTCCCCCTGTGACCCGGCATCTTGAGCTGCAAATACACATAACAGGGCCGTGCCATAAACTTGGCGTAAGCCGGTCGCCCAAACAGGGCGTGATATGGACTCTGGATTTTCACCACTTCAAACATCAATGTCTTTGACCTGGAATCATGGTCATCCCCAAAGGCCACTTCCAGAGCTATCTTACCAACCGGATATGCTGATCTGCCAGGCACTACCCCGTGGAATACTGTATTAGACGGTTTGAGATTCTTATCTGTTAGTCCCATACGACGGAAGGTCTCATAGTACAGGATGTTAATGCTGCTCCCTCCATCCATGAGCACCTTGGTGAACTTTTAACCTCCCACCTGAGGCGCCACCACCAGAGCCAACTGACCCGGATTATCGACCTGGGGAGGGTGATCCTCTCTGCTCCATATGATGGGCTGTTCAGACCAACGTAGATAACGGGGTATGGCCGGTTCAACAGAGTTGACCGCCCACCTCTGAACCTTCCAGTCTCGCTTGTCCAAGCTAGTGGTGAAGACATGGTACTGCCCACTACTCAGCTACTTTGGGTTGCTCTGGTAACCTGACTGTTGCTGTTGTTGGTTGTAACCACCCTGGTTGTTCTGACTATTTTGACCATTATGTCCGCCCGGATTACCATTGAATCCTTAACCGGAACTTCCTCCACCGTAACCCGGCCCGGATCCTGAGCCACCGTCAGATTCGTGATCATACCGGAAATTATTAGAATTCTTGAACTCCTGCATAATAAAGCAATCCTTCCAAAGGTGGTTTGCTGGCGCCTCCTTCGTCCCATGTTTTGGACAGGGCTGGCTTAGCAGATAGTTTAGGCGGTTTGGGTTAGGGTTGGGTGCTCCATTACGATTTTTCGGTCTACCCTTGCGTCGCTGGCCATTGTCCTGAGCGTTGGTATTAGCCACAAAGTCCATGTTACCATCCGCTTTATGCTTGCCTCCACCACCATTGCCTGCCCAGTGATGCTGCTGACCTTTGGAGCCGCTGTCCTTCTTCCCTTTTCCCGTCTTGTCATCATCAGATTCGGGATCCTTGGTACTATCAGAATCAGCATATTTCACCAAAGCAGCCATGACGGTCCCCATGTCGGTGCAATGACGCTTCATCCGTCCCAACTTTAGCTTCAGGGGCCCAAACCGGCAGTTGCCTTCTAGGGTTAATACTGCGGTGTCAGCGTTGATGCGGTCTGAGGAGTGCAACACTTGTGAAACCTGACGCACCCAATGAGTCATTGATTCTCCTTCCTCCTGGATGCATGCAGCTAAGTCTACTATCGACATAGGCTGTTTACAGGTATCCTTGAAATTGCTGATAAACCGGCTCGTAACTGGGCCCATGAACTGATAGAATTAGCCGGCAAGCTTTTTAACCAAGTACGGGCCGTTCCTTCAAGCATCATGGTGAAGTATTTCGCACACGCCGCGTCATCCACATCAAGCATCTCCATGGCCATCTCATAGCTCTCCACCCATGTCTCTAGAGGTTGATCCGCCGTGTAATTCGGTACCTTGCACGGGCCTTTGAAATCCTTGGGCAGGCGCACGTTGCGTAAAGCGGGGATAAGGTAAGGTACCCCCAAAGAACTAGAAGTAACACCAGGTTCAGTCAAGGTGGTTGGACGAACCGGTGTGAGCTGCCGAGCCTGATGCTGTGCGGCTAACTCGGCCTCCCTGCGCGCGCGAGCCCGGTCCACCACTCCCTGAGCGTTATCAGCACCACCCGCCGTGTTGTTGTCACGGGGTGCTCCCCATCGTTCATTACTCGACACTGCCGGTTCATCCATATGTCTGCTATAGCTCCGGCTTGGACGGGGGGTCGAGTGGATCCGGTCGCGGCTGTACGAGTACGCTTCCTGTTGGACCAAAGCTGTCCTCAGAAGTTCCTTGACCCGTCGCGTCTCTACTGCCTGCGGCGAGTCACCTTCAATTGGAATGGCCTCCAGCCGTGCAGCAGCGGCGACAAGATTGTCCATTGGGTTGGAGTAGTGACCCGCAGGTGTTAAAATAGCCTGAGGTATAACGGTGTTTTGACGAGGCGGGTCCATCTGACGAGGCTGAACCGGTGCGGTGGTCCCAGGGGCTTCTGCCCGGTTTCTCTCCAGCGGATTGCCGGCTCTTGGTCCTGGAGTGTTGAAAAGGTCTCTGGCCTCGAAAACCGGAGGTAAACGGGATCGGTGCTTCCTCCTCATGACTTCATGCGACGCGCTCTGGTCCAACATAAGCCGGTAGGCCTATGCGTCTAAAGTGGCCCGCTCTGCGGCCATCCTGGCGTCCTCAGCTGCCAGATCCGCCTTGGCCTGGGTGATCTATTACTTTACCTTTGCAATCTCCGCGTTGTGAACGTCTTGATCCGGCGGATTAAACTCCGCCACAAGCACAGCCAACGCATCAAATAGTTCTGATAGAACCTGAGCCGGCAGGCGCACAGGGCCTCCTGCCCCGGCAGCCATCACCGCTGCTGAACTGGAGATCGTTGCCGCAGTTGTCGAAGAATGAAGTGCTGCTTGTGTTCCGGCCATGAATATTCCAACCCGCTTGGGCAGATCAGAGGGGTCTGGAGTACTGTCGCCATCGGAACAGCTCCCAGTCCGGCCATCTTGTAGGTGATAAAGAGATTCAGTTTCTCCGGTCGAAGACTCGTCACCGGAACAAACAACGGTCGCACCACGAAATTCCGATCCGTCCTCATAACTTCCTCCATGGACGACTCCCACGAAGGCACGCTTCATGGCCGGTTTAACCCGGGCGGATCACGCCCGCTGAGCCGTCTCGACGAGGTCGGTGCAGATGTCCGGCTCAGGGCCCGGTTCACCGATCTTGCCAATGGAAATGTGAATGCCACCAAAGGGGACTCGGTACCCGTACTCAATTGAGCCGGCCTCGGGGCCCCAGCCTGTGTCGTCGATGTAGAGCTTGCCGCGACGACTCTTAGTCATCCGGCCTACAACGTAGCCCTCAAGTCCTTCAAAGCGGCCCTCCAAGAACCAGAAACCATCGTGCGATAGCCCCATTGTGGGCGCCAACTATCGTGGTTTTGTCACGGCGGATGTCCTACAGAAAGGACTTAGTCATGGAGCCATCGCGACGGGTTAGCTTGAAGGGGTTAAAGCGGACACAGGGACGCAAGAGAGTTTATACTAGTTCGGCCCCTTCAATGAAGGTAAAATCCTACGTCTAGTTGTGATGGAATTGATGGGGTTTCGATGACTAGGGAGCAAACAAGCTTCACCTATGTCTCGAGTTGTTGTCTGTTCTCCCTAAACCGCCGCCGGGTCGTCCCCTTATATACACGAGAGACACCCGTCGGTTCATAGAGTCCCAACACCGGTCGATATTCGTATCCGGGTTGGTCTCTCCTTATTCCTAACTTACAATACAAGTTTATACACAAATCCCGGTTTACAGCTACAAGTCTTGAACCGACTACGGGCCTTAGGCCCTCATCTGCCTTCTCGGGCTTTATCACTTCTAGACCTACTGATGAAGTTGACCCGGCCCAGATAGGCCGGTTTACGCCCAGCAGTAATATCCCCAACAGATCCTCTCTCGGATTTTATGGCCTCGAGCCATTCGTCGGAATCCGGGCCCACCATCGCTTCTCCATAGCTCGTAGGTTCATTGTTGTCTAGCAACATGACTTCCAAGACAGGATTATGTACCACTCTGAAGTAGTACGCATCCTTGTCGACCTATGAGGTTTGGTAGTGACTTGATCCGAAGTTTCATGATCACTATCATAAGCTTCCACTTCAATTGGTGTAGGTGCCACAGGAACAACTTCCTGTGCCCTTCTACACACTAGTTGAAGTGACGGTTCAATAACCTCATCAAGTCTCCATCATCCTCCCACTCAATTCTTTTGAGAGAAACTTTTCCTCGAGAAAGGACCCGTTTCTAGAAACAATCACTTTTGCTTACGGATCTGAAATAGGAGGTATACCCAACTGTTTTGGGTGTTCTATGAAGATGCATTTATCCGATTTGGGTTCGAGCTTATCAGCTTGAAACTTTTTCACATAAGCGTCACAGCCCCAAACTTTTAAGAAACGACAACTTAGGTTTTTCTAAACCATAGTTCATATGATGTCGTCTCATCGGAATTGCGTGGTGCCCTATTTAAAGTGAATGCGGTTGTCTCTAATGCCTAACCCATAAACGATAGTGGTAATTCGATAAGAGACATCATGGTATGCACCATATCCAATAGGGTGCAATTATGATGTTCGAACACACCATCACACTATGGTGTTCCAGGCGGTATTAGTTGTGAAACAATTTCCACAATGTCTTAATTGTGTGCCAAACTCGTAACTCAGATATTCATCTCTATGATCATCTCATAGACATTTTATCATCTTGTCACGACGATCTTCAACTTCACTCTGAAATTACTTAAACCTTTCAATAATTTAGACTTGTGTTTCATCAAGTAAATATACTTACCATCTACTCAAATCATCTGTGAAGTAAGAACATAATGATATCCACTGCGTGCCTCAGCACTCATTGGACTGCACACATCAAAATGTATTACTTCCAACAAGTTGCTTTCTTGTTCCATCTTACTGAAAACGAGGCCTTTCAGTCATCTTGCCCATGTGGTATGATTTGCATGTCTCAAGTGATTCAAAATCAAGTGAGTCGAAACGATCCATCTGTATGGAGTTTCTTCATGCATATCTACCAACAGACATGGTTCACATGTATCAATCTTTCCAAAAACGAGTGAGTCCAAAGATCCATCAACATGGAGCTTCTTCATGCGTTTTATACCAACATGACTCAAATGGCAGTGCCACAAGTATGTGGTACTATCATTACTATCTTATATCTTTTGGCATGAACATGTGTATCACTACAATCGAGATTCAATAAACCATTCATTTTAGGTGCAATACCATTGAAGGTATTATTCAAATAAACAAAGTAACCATTCTTCTCCTTAAATGAATAGCCGTATTGCGATAAACATAATCCAATCATGTCTATGCTCAACGCAAACACCAAATAACAATTATTTAGGTTTAACACCAATCCCGATGGTAGAGGGAGCGTGCGATGTTTGATCACATCAACCTTGGAAACCTTCCAACACATATCGTCATCTCACCTTTAGCTAGTCTCCGCAGCCTTTTATTTCGAGTTACTAACACTTAGCAACCGAACCGGTATTTTTACCCTAGTGCTACTAGGAGTACTAGTAAAGTACACAATAATATAACGTATATTAAAAATACCTCTGTCGACCTTGCCAGCCTTCTCATCTACCAAGTATCTAGGGTAGTTCTACTTCAGTGACCGTTCCCCTCATTACATAAGCACTTAGTCTCGGGTTTGGGTTCAACCCTGGGTTTCTTCACTAGAGCAGCAACTGATTTGCTGTTTCATGAAGTATCCCTTCTTTCCCTTACCCTTCTTGAAACTAGTGGTTTAACCATCAACAATTGATGCTCCTACTTGATTTCTACTTTCGCGGTGTCAAACATCGCGAGTTGCTCAAGGATCATCATGTCTATCCCTGATATGTTATAGTTCATCACGAAGCTCTAATAGCTTGGTGGCAGTGACTATGGAGAACGATCACTATCTCATCTGGAAGATTAACTCCCACTCAATTCAAGTGATTGTAGTACTCAGACAATCTGAGCACATGCTCAACGATTGAGCTTTTCTCCCTTACTTTGCAGGCTTAAGAAACATGTCAGAGGTCTCATACCTCTTGACGTGGGCACTAGTCTGAAATCCCAATTTCAGCCTTTGGAACATCTCATATGTTCTGTGATGTTTCAAAAATGTCTTTGGTGCCACAATTCTAAACCATTAGCATTACGCACTGAACTATCACGTAGTCATCAAAACGCGTATGTCAGATGTTTCCCAACATCTACAGACGACGCTCCAGGTTCAGCACACCGAGCGGTGCATTAAGGACATAAGCCTTCTGCGCAGCAATGAGGATAATCCTCAGTTGACGGACCCAGTCCGCATAATTTCTACTATCAACTTTCAACTAAATTTTCTCTAGGAACATATCTTAAATAGTAGAACTAAAAGTGTAAGCTACGACATAATTTGCAAAGACCTTTTAACTATGTTCATGATAATTAAGTTCATCTGATTATTTAATGAACTCCCACTTAGATAGACATCCCTCTAGTCATCTAAGTGATACATGATCCGAGTCAACTAGGCCATGTCCGATCATCACGTGAGACGGACTAGTCATCATCGGTGAACATCTTCATGTTGATCATATCTACTATATGACTCATGTTCGACCTTTCGGTCTCTTGTGTTCCGAGGCCATGTCTGTACATGCTAGGCTCGTCAAGTCAACCTAAGTGTTTCGCATGTGTAAATCTGGCTTACACCCGTTGTATGCGAACGTTAGAATCTATGACATCCGATCATCATGTGGTGCTTCGAAACAACGAACCTTCGCAGCGGTGCACAGTTAGGGGGAACACTTTCTTGAAATTATTGCGAGGGATCATCTTATTTATGCTACCGTCGTTCTAAGCAAATAAGATGTAAACATGACAAACATCACATGCAAATCATAAAGTGACATGATATGGCCAATATCATCTTGCGCCTTTTGATCTCCATCTTCGAGGCGCGGCATGATCACCTTCGTCACCGGCATGACACCATGATCTCCATCATCATGATCTCCATCATCGTGTCTTCATGAAGTTGTCTCGCCAACTATTACTTCTACGACTATGGCTAATGGTTAGCAATAAAGTAAAGTAATTACATGGCGTTTTTCATTGACACGCAGGTCATACAATAAATTAAGACAACTCCTATGGCTCCTGCCGGTTATCATACTCATCGACATGCAAGTCGTGATTCATATTACAAGAACATGATAAATCTCATACATCACATATATATAATTCATCACATCCTTTTGGCCATATCACATCACATAGCATACCCTGCAAAAACAAGGTAGACATCCTCTAATTGTTGTTAAATGTTTTACGTGGATGCTATGGGTTTCTAGCAAGAACGTTTCTTACCTACGCAAAAGACACAACGGTGATATGCCAATTGTTATTTACCCTTCATAAGGACCCTCTTCATCGAATCCGATCTGACTAAAGTGGGAGAGATAGACACCCACAAGCCACCTTATGCATCAAGTGCATGTCAGTCGGTGGAACCTGTCTCACGTAAGTGTATGTGTAAGGTCAGTCCGGGCCGCTTCATCCCACAATGTCGCCGAATCAAGATAAGACTAGTAACGGCAAGCAAATTGAATAAATCATCGCCCACAATTGCTTTGCGTTCTACTCGTGCATAGAATCTACGCATAGACCTGGCTCATGATGCCACTGTTGGGGAACATAGAAATAATTCAAAATTTTCCTACGTGTCACCAAGATCAATCTAGGAGATGCTAGCAATGAGAGAGAGGGATTGCATCTTCATACCCTTGAAGATCGCTAAGCGGAAGCGTTACAAAAATGCGGTTGATGGAGTCGTACTCGCGGCGATTCAAATCACGGAATATCCGATCTAGCGCCGAACGGACGGCGCCTCCGCATTCAACACACGTACAGCCCGGGGACGTCTCCTCCTTCTTGATCCAGCAAGAGGAGAGGAGAAGTTGAGGGAGAACTCCAGCAGCACGACGGCGTGGTGGTGGAGTTTGTGGTATTCCTGTAGGGCTTCGCCAAGCTCTATGAAGGATAAGGAAGAGTTGGAGGAGGGAGGGGTTGCGCCAGGGAAGGGGTCGGCTGCCCTCCCACCCCTCCACTATATATAGGGGCAAGGGGAGAGGGGAGGCGCCCTAGGGTTTCCCCTAGGGGGCGGCGGCCAAGCAGATTGGATCTCCCTAGGGAAAATCCTAGGGAGACTTGCCCCCAAAGCCAAGCAGGTGGAGGCTTGCCTCCCAAGCCTCCCCAAGTAACGTGGGAAAGGGTGTGGGGGGCGCACCACCCCTTAGGGCTTGTTTGGTTAATCCCTCCCACAAGGGGATTGGAGAGGATTGGAGGGGATTGAGGTGGATTTTGACTTGTAGGGGATTTAATCCCTCTCAATCCCCTCCAAACCCCTTCAAATCTGAAGGAACCGAACAAGGCTTTAGTGGGCTGGTTTGCCCCTTCCCCTTTGGCCCATGAGGCCCTCCAACACTTGCCGGGGCTCCCGAAACACCTTTCGGTCATGCTGGCCATAGCCTGGTACCCCCAGAACACTTCCGGACTCCAATACCCTTCGTCCAATATATTGATCTTCACCTCCGGACCATTCCGGAGTTCCTCTTCATGTTCGGGATCTCATCTGGGACTCCGAACAACCTTCGGTAACCACATATTATTTCCCATAACAACTCTAGCGTCACCGAACCTTAAGTGTGTAGACCCTACGGGTTCGGGAACCATGCAGACATGACCGAGACACCTCTGCGGCCAATAGCCAATAGCGGGATCTGGATACCCATATTGGCTCCCACATGTTCCACGATGATCTCATTGGATGAACCATGATGTCAGGGATTCGATCAATCCCGTATTCAATTCCCTTTGTCAATCGGTATGTTACTTGCCCGAGATTGGATCGTCGGTATCCCAATACCTCGTTCAATCTCGTTACCGGCAAGTCACTTTACTCGTTCCGTAAGGCATGATCTCGTGACTAACTGCTTAGTCACATTCAGCTCATTATGATGATGCATTACCGAGTGGGCCCAGAGATACCTGTCCGTCATACGGAGTGACAAATCCCAGTCTCGATTCGTACCAACCCAACAGACACTTTCGGAGATACCTGTAGTGCACCTTTATAGCCACCCAGTTACGTTGTGACGTTTGGTACACCCAAAGCATTCCTACGGTATCTGGGAGTTGCACAATCTCATGGTCTAAGGAAATGATACTTGACATTAGAAAAGGTTTTAGCAAACGAACTATACGATCTTGTGCTATGCTTAGGATTGGGTCTTGTCCATCACATCATTCTCCTAATGATGTGATCCCGTTATCAATGACATCTAATGTCCATGGTCAGGAAACCATAACCATCTATTGATCAACGAGCTAGTCAACTAGAGGCTCACTAGGGACATGTTGTGGTCTATGAATTCACACATGTATTATAGTTTCCAGTTAATACAATTATAGCATGAACAATAGACAATTATCATGAACAAGGAAATACAATCATAACCATTTTATTATTTCCTCTAGGGCATATTTCCAGCAATAGCCTCTCCGATGAAGTGTAAGTAGTTCACTTCAGACCTTTGGGTCCATAGTTATTAGCTAGATGGCTTGCTCTCTCTTTTTGGACCTCAATACAAAGTTCTCCCCCTCTCTTGTGGAGATCTATTCGATGTAATCTTCTTTTGCGGTGTGTTTTTGAGACCGATGAATTATGGTTTTATGATCAAGTTTATATATGAACAATATTTGAATCTTCTCTGAATTCTTTTATGTATGATTGGTTATCTTTGCAAGTCTCTTCGAATTATCAGTTTGGTTTGGCCTACTAGATTGATCTTTCTTGCGATGGGAGAAGTGCTTCGCTTTGGGTTCAATCTTGCAGTGTCCTTTCCCAGTGACAGTAGGGGCAGCAAGGCACGTATTGTATTGTTGCCATCGAGGATAACAAGATGGGGTTTGTATCATATTACATGAGTTTGTCCCTCTACATCATGTCATCTTGATTAAAGCGTTACTCTGTTCTCTTGAACTTAATACTCTAGATGCATGCTGGATAGCGGTCGATGTGTGGAGTAATAGTAGTAGATGCAGGCAGGAGTCGGTCTACTTGTCTTGGACGTGATGCCTATATACATGATCATACCTAGATATTCTCATAACTATGCTCAATTCTATCAATTGCTCAACAGTAATTTGTTCACCCACCATAATACTTATGCTCTCGAGAGAAGCCGCTAGTGAAACCTATGGCCCCCGGGTCTATTTTCCATCATATTAATCTTCCAATACTTACTTATTTTGTTTACCATTTATTTTACTTGCATCTTTATTTCTCTTTATCATAAAAATACCAAAAACATTATCTTATCATATCTATCAGATCTCACTTTCGTAAGTGATCGTGAAGGGATTGACAACCCCTTTATCGCGTTGGTTGCGAGGAGTTTATTTGTTTGTGTAGGTGCGAGGGACTCGTGTGTGGCCTCCTACTAGGTTGATACCTTGGTTCTCAAAAACTGAGGGAAATACTTACGCTGCTCTGCTGCATCACCCTTTCCTCTTCAAGGGAAAACCAACGCAGTGCTCAAGAGGTAGCAAGAAGGATTTCTGGCGCCGTTGCCGGGGAGTCTACGCAAAAGTCAACATACCAAGTACCCATCACAAACCCTTATCTCCCGCATTACATTATTTGCCATTTGCCTATCGTTTTCCTCTCCCCTCACTTCACCCTTGCCGTTTTATTCGCCCTCTCTCTCTCCGTCATCCCCCTCTTTCTCTATTCGCCTCTTTTTGCCCGTCTCTTGTTTGCTTGTGTGTTGGATTTCTTGCCTGTCACGATGGCTCAAGATAATACCAAATTGTGTGACTTTACTAACACCAACAACAATGATTTTATTAGCACTCCAATTGCTCCTCTTACCAATGCTGAATCTTGTGAAATTAATGCTGCTTTGCTGAATATTGTCATGAAAGATCTGTTTTCTGGCCTTCCTAGTGAAGATGCCGCTACCCATCTAAACAACTTTGTTGATTTGTGTGATATGCAAAAGAAGAAAGATGTGGACAATGATATTGTTAAATTGAAGCTATTTCCTTTTTCGCTTAGAGATCGTGCTAAAGCTTGGTTTTCGTCTTTGCCTAAAAATAGTATTGATTCGTGGAATAAGTGCAAAGATGCTTTTATCTCTAAGTATTTTCCTCCTTCTAAGATCATATCTCTTAGAAACGATATTATGAATTTTAAGCAACTTGATCATGAACATGTTGCACAAGCTTGGGAGAGGATGAAATTAATGATACGTAATTGCCCTACACATGGTTTGAATTTATGGATGATTATACAAAAAAAATTATGCCGGATTGAATTTTGCTTCTAGAAACCTTTTAGATTCAGCCGCGGGAGGCACTTTTATGGAAATCACTTTAGGAGAAGCTACTAAACTCCTAGATAATATTATGCTTAATTATTCTCAATGGCACACCGAAAGATCTACTAATAAGAAAGTGCATGCGGTAGAAGAAATTAATGTTTTGAGTGGAAAGATGGATGAACTTATGAAATTATTTGCTACTAAAAGTGTTTCTTCTAATCCTAATGATATGCCTTTGTCTACTTTGATTGAGAATAATAATGAATCTTTGGATGTGAATTTTGTTGGTAGGAATAATTTATCCTAGTAATTCCTCTAATAATTATGGTAACTCCTACTACAATTCTTATGGAAATTTTAATAAGATGCCCTCTGATTTTGAATCTAATATTAAAGAATTTATTACTTCACAAAATAATTTCAATGCTTTGATTGAAGAAAAATTGTTTAAGATTGATGAGTTGGCCAGGAACGTTGATAGAATTTCTCTTGATGTTGATTCTTTGAAACTTAGATCTATTCCACCTAAGCATGATATCAATGAGTCCCTCAAAGCTATGAGAATTTCCATTGATGAGTGCAAAGAAAGAATCGCTAGGATGCGTGCTAAGAAAGATTGCTTTATAAAAGCGTGTTCTTCTAGTTTCCACGATAACAAAGATGAAGATCTAAAAGTTATTGATGTGTCCCCTATTAGATCTTTGTTTTGTAATATGAATCTTGATAATGATGGAACTAAATATGTGCTACCTCTTGAGCACTGCGTTGGTTTTCCCCGAAGAGGAAGGGATGATGCAGCAAAGTAGCGTATGTATTTCCCTCAGTTTTTGAGAACCAAGGTATCAATCTAGTAGGAGGCTACGCGCAAGTCCCTCGTACCTGCACAAAACAAATAAATCCTCGCAACCAACGCGAATAGGGGTTGTCAATCCCTACATGGCCACTTACAAGAGTGAGATCTAATAGATATGATAAGATAATATTTTTGGTATTTTTGTGATAAAGATGCAATGTAAAGTAAAGACAACGTAAAAAAGCAAAGGAAATAACTAAGTAATAGGAGATTAATATGATGAAGATAGACCCCGGGGCCATAGTTTTCACTAGTGGCTTCTCTCGAGAGCATAAGTATTCTACGGTGGGTGAACAAATTACTGTTGAGCAATTGACAGAATTGAGCATAGTTATGAGAATATCTAGGTATGATCATGTATATAGGCATCACGTCCGAGACAAGTAGACCGACTCCTGCCTGCATCTACTACTATTACTCCACTCATCGACCGCTATCCAGCATGCATCTAGAGTATTAAGTTAAAAACAGAGTGACACCTTAAGCAAGATGACATGATGTAGAGGGATAGACTCATGCAATATGATGAAAACATCTTGTTATCCTCGATGGCAACAATACAATACGTGCCTTGCTGCCCCTACTGTCATTGGGAAAGGACACCGCAAGATTGAACCCAAAGCTAAGCACTTCTCCCATTGCAAGAAAGATCAATCTAGTAGGCCAAACCAAACCGATAATTCGAAGAGACTTGCAAAGATAACCAATCATACATAAAAGAATTCAGAGGAGATTCAAATATTGTTCATAGATAAACTTGATCATAAACCCACAATTCATCGGTCTCAACAAACACACCGCAAAAACAAGATTACATCGAATAGTTCTCTGATAAACCACAAGTATAGGGGATCGCAACAGCTTTCGAGGGTAGAGTATTCAACCCAAATTTATTGATTTGACACAAGGGGAGCCAAAGAATATTCTCAAGTATTAGCAGCTGAGTTGTCAATTCAACCACACCTGGAAACATAGTATCTGCAGCAAAGTGTTTAGTAGCAAAGTAATATGATAGTGATGGTAACGGTAACAAAAGAGTAATGAAAGCAAAGTAATTTTTTTGGTATTTTATAGTGATTGTAACAATGGCAACGGGAAAGTAAATAAGCGTAAACCAGTATATGGAAAGCTCATAGGCATCAGATCAATGATGGATAATTATACCGGATGAGGTTCATCATGTAACAGTCATAACATAGGATGACATAGAACTAGCTCCAATTCGCCAATGTAATGTAGGCATGTATTCCGAATATAGTCATACGTGCTTATGGAAAAGAACTTGCATGACATCTTTTGTCCTACCCTCCCGTGGCTGCGGGGTCCTAATGGAAACTAAGGGATATTAAGGCCTCCTTTTAATAGAGAACCAGAACAAAGCATTAGCACATAGTGAATACATGAACTCCTCAAACTACGGTCATCACCGGTAAGTATCCCGATTATTGTCACTTCGGGGTTAACGGATCATAACACATAATAGGTGACTATAGACTTGCAAGATAGGATCTAGAATTCTCATATATTGATGAAAACATAATAGGTTCAGATCTGAAATGATGGCACTCGGGCCCTAGTGACAAGCATTAAGCATAGCAGAGTCATAGCAACATCAATCTCAGAACATAGTGGATACTAGGGATCAAACCTTAACAAAACTAACTCGATTACATGGTGAATCTCATCCAACCCATCACTGTCCAGCAAGCCTATGATGGAATTACTCACGCACGGCGGTGAGCATCATGAAATTGGTGATGGAGGATGGTTGATGATGATGACGGCGACGAACCCCCCTCTCCGGAGCCCCGAACGGACTCCAGATCAGCCCTCCCAAGAGGTTTTAGGGCTTGGCGGCGGCTCCATATCATAAAACGCGATGAAATCTTCTCTCTTATTTTTTCCCTGAAACTCAATTTATGGAGGTGGAGTTGGAGTCGGAGACGCAACACGGGGCCCACGAGGTAGGGGGGCGCGCCCTAGGGGGGCCCACCCTCGTGAGAAGGGTGTGGCCCCCCTGGTCTTCATCTTTGGCGAGGATTTATTATTATTTATTGTAAGGTATTCCGTGGAGTTTCAGGTCATTCCGAGAACTTTTGTTTTCTGCACATAAAACAACATCATGGCAATTCTGCCGAAAACAGTGTCAGTCTAGGTTAGTTTCATTCAAATCATACAAGTGAGAGTCCAAAACAAGGGCAAAAGTGTTTGGAAAAGTAGATACGTTGGAGACGTATCAACTCCCCAAGCTTAAACCATTGCTTGTCCTCAAGCAATTCAGTTGACAAACTGAAAGAAATAAAGAAAAACTTTTACAAACTCTATTTTCTCTTGTTGTTGTAAATATGTCAAGCTAGCATTCAATTTTTCAGCAAAGATTATACCTAACCACATTTGCAATAATTCTCAGATCTCATGATTACTCATATCAATAGCATAATCAACTAGCAAGCCATAATAATAAATCTCGGATGACAACACTTTCTCAAAACAATCATAATATGATATAACAAGATGATATCTCGCTAGCCCTTTCTAAGACCGCAAAACATAAATGCAGAGCACCTTTAAAGATCAAGGACTGACTAGACATTGTAATTCATGGTAAAAGAGATCCAATCATAGTCACATCCAATGTAAATTAACAGTAACAAATGCAAATGACAGCTGCGCTCTCCAGCTAGTGCTTTTTAATAAGAGGGTGATGACTCAACATAAATGTAAATAGATAGGCCCTTTGCAGAGGGAAGCAGGGATCTGTAGAGGTGCCAGAGCTCGGTTTTGAAATAGAGATGAATATCATTTTGAGCAGTATACTTTCATTGTCAACATAACAACCAAGAGATGGCGATATCTTCCATGCTACACACATTATAGGCGGTTCCCAAACAGAATGGTAAAGTTTATACTCCCCCTCCACCAACAAACATCAATCCATGGCTTGTTCGAAACAACGAGTGCCTCCAACATACATCAGGTCCTAGGGGGAGTTTTGTTTGCAATTATTTTGATTTAGTTTGCATAAAGCATGGGACTGGGCATCCCGGTGACCAGCCCTTTATCTCGTGAGTGAGGAGCGGAGTTGTGACGCCCCCGATTCAATCGTACACTAATCATGCACGCAAATGTGTACGATCAAGATCAGGGACTCACGGGGAGATATCACAACACAACTCTACAAATAAAAATAAGTCATACAAGCATCATATTACAAGCCAGGGGCCTCGAGGGCTCGAATACAAGAGCTCGATCATAGACGAGTCAGCGGGAGCAACAATATCTGAGTACAGACATAAGTTAAACAAGTTTGCCTTAAGAAGGCTAGCACAAACTGGGATACAGATCGAAAGAGGCGCAGGCCTCCTGCCTGGGATCCTCCTAACTACTCCTGGTCGTCGTCAGCGGGCATCACGTAGTAGTAGGCACCTCCGGTGTAGGGGTCGTCGTCGACGGTGGCGTCTGGCTCCTGGGCTCCAACATCTGGTTGCGACAACCAGAAAGAAAGGAAAGGGGGAAAGGGGGGGAGAAAGCAACCGTGAGTACTCATCCAAAGTACTCGCAAGCAAGGAGCTACACTACATATGCATGGGTATCAAATGGAGTAAGGGTATCATATGTGGACTGAACTGCAGAAAGCCAGAATAAGAGGGGGATAACTAATCCTTTCGAAGACTACGCTTCTGGCAGCCTCCGTCTTGCAACATGTAGAAGAGAGTAGACTGAAGTCCTCCAAGTAGCATCGTATAGCATAATCCTAACCGATGATCCTCCCCTCGTCGCCCTGTGAGAGAGCGACCACCGGTTGTATCTGGCACTTGGAAGGGTGTGTTTTATTAAGTATCTGGTTCTAGTTGTCATAAGGTCAAGGTACAACTCCGGGTCGTCCTTTTACCGAGGGACACGGCTATTCGAATAGATAAACTTCCCTGCAGGGGTGCACCACATACCCCAACACGCTCGATCCCATTTGGCCGGACACACTTTTCTGGGTCATGCCCGGCCTCGGAAGATCAACACGTCGTAGCCCCACCTAGACCAACAGAGAGGTAAGCACGCCGGTCTAAACCTAAGCGCCCAGGGGTCTGGGCCCATCGCCCTTAGCACACCTGCATGTTGCGAGGGCGGCCGGAAGCAGACCTAGCCTAGTGGCGTTCCAGTCCAATCCAGCGCGCGCCGCTCCGTCGCTGACGTCAAGAAGGCTTCGGCTGATACCACGACGCCGGGATACCCATAACTACTCCCACGTAGATGGTTAGTGCGTATAGACCAAATGGCCAGACTCAGATCAAATACCCAGATCTCGTTAAGCGTGTTAAGTATCCGCGAACGCCGACCAGGGCCAGGCCCACCCCTCTCCTAGGTGGTCTCAACCTGCCCTGTCGCTCCGCCTCAAGTAACAGTCGGGGGCCGTCGGGAACCCAGGCCCACCTCTACCGGGATGGAGCCACCTGCCCCTTCAGCCCCCATCTCCGAACAGTACCACATGTAAAGTAACAGTGTAAAGTATATAGCCTATGCCCGTGATCACCTCCCGAAGTGATCACGGCCCAGTAGTATAGCATGGCAGGCGGACAAGAGTGTAGGGCCACTGATGGAACACTAGCATCCTATACTAGGCATGTAGGATTGCAGGTAAAGGTAACAACAGTAATAACAAGGACAGGCTATGCATCAGTATAGGATTAACGGGAAGCGGTAACATGCTACACTACTCTAATGCAAGCAGTATAGAGAAGAGTAGGCGATATCTGGTGATCAAAGGGGGGGCTTGCCTGGTTGATCTAGCAAGAGAGAGGGGTCGTCAACTCCGTAGTCGTACTGGGTAGCAGCGGCGTCGGTCTCGGTGTCTATCGAGAGAAGAGGGGGGGAGAAACAATAAATATAATGCAAGCATATGCTTAGTGAAGCATGACATGACAAGTAACGATGCTAGGCGTGCCCTAACGTGGTATGAGGTGGTACCGGTTAAGGGGGAATACATCCGGGAAAGTATTCCCGGTGTTTCGTGATTTCGGGCAGAGGAGCCGGAGGGGGAAAGTTGCGGGTTCGATAGGTTAGGGGTGTGTGGCGGACGAACGGACTCCGTATCCGGATTCGTCTCGTCGTTCTGAGCAACTTTCATGTATAAAGTTTTTCGATCCGAACTACGGTTTATTTTCTATTAATTTTAAAAGATTTAAATCATTTTTAGAATTAACAGAATTAATTTAGTTAGAAAAGGCAATTATGACATCAGCATGATGTCAGGGTGATGTCAGCAGTCAGCTAGTCAGTTGACCTAGTCAAACTGACGCATGGGTCCCACTTGTCATACTCTATTAGTTAATTAACAGTAGTTAATTAGGTTAATTAGTCATTAGGTTAATTAACCTTAATTAGTTAATTTAATCAGAATTAATTAAGTTAATTATTTAGTTAATTAATTAATTAATTATATTATTAATTATTTATTTATTATACATTTATATATTTTTAAAATTCTTTCTCTCTCTTTTTTTTTGTTCTGTGGGGTGGGCCCCCTTTGTCATAGGGCCAGTGGGGGCCTTAGCGGGCGTGCGGTCACGGGCGCATGCGCCTGGGCATGGCCGAACCTGAGGGAGCGCTGCGGGGCGCCGGGGCCACGGCGCTGGCCAGGCGGCCGGAGCGGCGGACGCCGGGGCGAGAGGCTGCGCGGGGACACATCGACGGTGGTCAGCGGGGGGGAAGCGGCAGGGTGGAACTGGCGGGGAGGGGGGCCAGCAGCGGCACGGCTGGAGCCGACGAGGCGGGCGCGCGCGGCGATAGGTGTGACGGGGCGCGCGAGCTAGCAGGCAGGGGGGACAGGGCGGCGCGAGGCAAGGCACGCACCGGGCGCGTGCGGGTGGGCGCGGTCGCCGCGCGACGAGCGTAGAGGGGGAGCGGGGTGAGCGCGTGGGTGGCCGCGGGCGCGTGCGTGCACGACTGTGGGGCGGCATGAGAAGCAGAGGGTCGTGGCCACGCGCGGGGTTGCGGGCGCTCGGCCAGGCCGCGGCTGCGGCAGCTTGAGCACCGGTGACTAGGAGCAGGGGCGCGGCCCTAGCGGCAGAGCGGGCAGCGGGGCGCCGGAACGCGCGCGGGAGAGAGAAGGGGGGAGCTCACTGCGGGTGTAGGGGACAAGGCAGCGAGCTCGGGGAGGCTCGGGGAGGTCGACGGGGACGAGCGGCGGAGCGAGAGGCAGTCCTGCGAGGCGGCGGCGTCCTGGCGTGGGGGGCGGCGTGGCTTGTTGGCGCCCGGCGACGAGTCGGGATCGGGCCCGATCCGATCTGGATCGGGGGGGCGCGTCGTGGTGGGGAGGAACGGGTGGTGGCGCTGGGGCGATGGGATCGGGGGGGCGATGACGGGCAGTGGCGAGGCGGCCAGGGCGGGGCGGCGTCGGGAGACGCCTACGGCGAGGTGGGCACCGGGGTCGGGGCCCGATCCGGATCGAGGGGGAGTGAGGGAGGAGAGGGGAACGTGCGATGGGGAGGGGAGTGGGGCGACGGGGTGGGGTTAGGGTTTCGGGGGTGTGGGTTATGGGAGGGGGGGCGTGGCCGGCTGGGCCTTTGCCCAGTTGGGCCGGTGGTGGCCTGGCCGGTTGGGCCGTCTGGCCCAGTGGGGGGGGTCCCTTTTATATTTTTTTTGTTGTTGTTTGTTTTCTGTTTTCTTTTTATTCATTTTCTTTTCTGTTTTTATTTATTTATAAACACTTAGGCATTTTATAAAATTGTGAACCATACACCATAATTATCTTTGTAATATTTGGCAACCACCGAACATTTTTGTTTTATTATTTTTTTTGAAAACTTTTATTACCATCATAACTTTGAATTGAATATCGAAACCGTTTTGATCTAACCCGAGATTAACTACAGTGACAGAGGTGACGTGGCATCATTAGTGAGGATTACTGTAGCTTAATTACCCGGGCGTCACAGGAGTCCACTCCTCTTGAGAATAACCCGCCTAACATGGAAGATACAGACAGCCCTAGTTGATATATGAGCTATTCGAGCATACAAAACAGGATAATTATTTGAAGGTTTAGAGTTTGGCACATACAAATTTACTTAGAACGGCAGGTAGATACTGCATATAGGAAGGTATAGTGGACTCATGTGGAATAACTTTGGGGTTTAAGGAGTTTGGATGCACAAGCAGTATTCCCGCTTAGTACAGGTGAAGGCTAGCAAAAGACTGGGAAGCGACCAACTAGAGAGCGACAACAACCATGTACATGCATTAAAATTAATAAACATTGGATGCAAGCATGAGTAGGATATAATCCACCATGAACATAAATATCGTGAAGGCTATGTTGATTTGTTTCAACTACATGCATGAACATGTGCCAAGTCAGGTCACTTAAATCATTCAGAGGAGGATACCACCCTATCATACCACATCATAACCATTTTAATAGCATGTTGGCACGCAAGGTAAACCATTATAACTCATAGCTAATCAAGCATGGCACAAGCAACTATGATCTCTAATTGTCATTGCAAACATGTTTATTCATAACAAGCTGAATCAAGAACGATGAACTCATCATATTTACAAAAACAAAAGAGGCCGAGTTCATACCAGCTTTTCTCATCTCAGTCAGTCCATCATATATCATCATAATTGCCTTTCACTTGCATGGCCGAACGATGTGAATAATAATAAGAGTGCACGTGCATTGGACTAAGCTGGAATCTGCGAGCATTCAATAAACAGGAGAAGACAGGGCAATATGGGCTCTTTTGTCAGATCAACAATAATGCATATAAGAGCCACTTCAACAATTTAATTATGATCTTCTCCTATTGACCCCCAAAGAAAGGAAAATAAATAAAACTATTTGCACGGGAAAGCTCCCAACAAGCAAAAGAAGAACGGGAAATATTTTTGGGTTTTCTTTTTAATTACTACTACAAGCATGGAAGGTAAATTAATTAAAAGCTACAACTATTTTTTTTGGTTTTTCTTAAGGTTTATTAAACACACAAGAAGAAATCATAAAAAGGAAAGTAAACTAGCGTGGATGTTACAATGAAAAAGTATGAGCACCGACATCTAGCAATGAGTGTGTGTGAACATAAATGTAATGTCGGTGGGAAATACGTACTCCCCCAAGCTTAGGCTTTTGGCCTAAGTTGGTCTATGGCCACGGCTGGCCTGGCGGATATCCATAATAATAGTTGTTGGGGTCGTACTGTGATGAGGAAGAAGAAGACTCCGATTGCCATTGGCTGACAGCCACCTCCGGATCCCAAGAATAAACAGACTGTCATGGAGGCTCCTCTTGTGGTTCCGGTTCCGGGGCTGGTGCAGGGTTCCGGTAGGCTTGGATAGCCGTCAACGGAACAAGGAACGTGCCTACAGTCAAATCAAACAAAGAAGAAGCAAGCAAGGTAATAGTCTTAGGATGATGTTTATTAAAGAACAATTGATATTTAAGCTCTCCTGCCCTATTCTTAATAATAAAATCATGTGCTACCATACTTTTATGATCTAGATAAACACGGGGCAACACTTTTTCTTCCTTCTCAGCATGCCTAATAGGTATGTTAAAATGTGCAGCTAGGCGTGAGGCATAAATGCCTCCAAAGATGGGGCCTTTGGTACAGTTCATACTTAACCGTCTAGCAATAATGCCGCCAATACTAAAAGTGTTATCACTGTATAAACCGTGGAGCAGAATAATGATATCAGGGATGCTAAGGTTTCCACAGTTTCCGCGCCCAATTAAGCAACAACTAGCAAATAATGCAAAGTAACGTAAAACAGGAAAATGTATGCTAGTGATCCGTGCATCGGAAACCTTCCTTGTTTCTCCTAAAGTGATAGTATTAATGAACCCTTCCACATCATCATGATGTGGTTCTTCTGTCTTGCCCTCAAAAGGGACTAAACAAATCCGACAAAAATCATAAAATGACATCTCCTTATGCTCATCATATAAATGAAACTCCACCATAGGCAGTGAGTTCCTAGAATGAAAATGAAAGTTTTCCACAAAGGTATTTGTGAGTAAGAGATACTGATCGCATTGGTCGTGGAGGAAAGCGGCGAGGCCTGCATTATGAGCCAATTCATGAAAATCTTCATAGATACCGACTGCTCTCAAGAAATCATCAGAAGGCCATTCACACGCCCGGATCTCCGCAGCGCGCGGCAAATTATTCTTAGGCTTCGGTGCCTTTTCCTTCGAGCTTTGGCTCGATGAGACCCTCAAAAATCTCTTCATCATTCTTTGAAAAATTCTGAAATTTTTAGTAACTTCAAAATAAATGTAAACCAAACTCAATAATATTGATAGCAACTACTCCTACAAGTGCCTAGGGCCTATATCAAGCATCAAAACTACTTTTGACCATATAAATTTGACATGCAAGCTCAAGAACAGGGTCACCTAAGAAACACAAATTTGCAGTGAATAAAGCACTAGAACAAAAACTAATTGGACCAATGGAGGAGTCACATACCAAGGAACAATCTCCCCAAGCAGTTTTGTGAAAGGTGCTTTGAGCAAGGAGATCGAAAATAGCAGCAAAACGAGCTTGGACTCGGGTTTGAGTTGGTTTTTCGTGTTTGGGGGAGGAAGATGAAGCATGTGGCTGGAAGAATAAGTGGAGGAGGGCCGCCGTGGGTCCACGAGGCAGGGGGCGCGCCCTAGGGGGGTAGGCGCGCCCTCCACCCTCGTGGCAAGATGGTTGGCCCCCCTGGTGTGTTCTTTGTTCCATAAATCCTCAAATATTCTAGAAAAAATCATATTTAATTTTCAGTGCATTTGGAGAACTTTTATTTTTGAGGTATTTTTATATTGCACGGATAATCAGATAACAAACAGAAAATTATTTATTTTTATTTTATTTAATATAAATAACAGAAAGTAAAAGTGGGGTACAGAGGGTTGTGCTTCTAGTTTCATCCATCTCATGCTCGTCAAAAGGAATCCACTAACAAGGTTGATCAAGTCTTGTTAACAAACTCATTCCGATTAACATGAAACCGGAGAAATTTCGAATAACACAAGGTAACCTCAACGGGGATATGCACATCCCCAATAATAAGTATATCATATTTCTTCTTGACAGTATGAAGAGGAAATTCAAAACCTCCAAATATAATCGATGGAATTTTTCCGATAGAATTGATACTATGAACTTGAGGTTGTTTCCTCGGAAAATTTACCGTATGCTCATTACCATTAACATTAAAAGTGACATTGCCTTTAGTGCAATCAATAACAGCCCCTGCAGTATTAAGAAAAGGTCTTCAAAGAATAATAGACATGCTATCGTCCTCGGGAATATCAAGAATAACAAAGTCCGTTAAAATAGTAACGTTTGCAACCACAACAGGCACATCCTCACAAATACCGACAGGTATAGCAGTTGATTTATCAGCCATTGGCAAAGATATTTCAGTAGGTGTCAACTTATTCAAATCAAGTCTACGATATAAAGAGAGAGGCATAACACTAACACCGGCTCCAAGATCACATAAAGCAGTTTTAACATAGTTTCTTTTAATGGAGCATGGTATAGTGGGTACTCCTGGATCTCCAAGTTTCTTTGGTATTCCACCCTTAAAAGTATAATTAGCAAGCATGGTGGAAATTTCAGCTTCTGGTATCTTTCTTTTATTTGTAATAATATCTTTCATGTACTTAGCATAAGGATTTGTTTTGAGTATATCAGTTAATCGCATACGCAAAAAGATAGGTCTAATCATTTCAGCAAAGCGCTCAAAATCCTCATCATCCTTTTTCTTGGATGGTTTGGGAGGAAAAGTCATGGGTTTCTGAACCCAAGGCTCTCTTTTTTTACCATGTTTCCTAGCAACAAAGTCTTTCTTATCATAACGTTGATTCTTTGATTGTGGGTTATCAAGATCAACAGCAGGTTCAATTTCTACATCATTATCATTACTAGGTTGAGCATCATTATGAACATTATTATTAACATTTTCATTTGGTTCATGTTCATTGCCAGATTGTGTTTCAGCATCAGACATAGAGATATCATTTGGATTATCAGGTGGTTCAGCATTGGTTCACTAGAAATTTGCACAGTTCTATCATTTTTCTTTTTCTTCCTTTTAGAAGAACTAGGTGCATCAATATTATTTCTATGAGAATCTTGCTCAATTCTCTTAGGGTGGCCTTCAGGATACAAAGGTTCCTGAGTCATTCTACCAGTTCTAGTAGCCACTCTAACAGCATAATCATTTTTCTTACTATTCATTTCATTGAGCAATTCCTTTTGAGCTTTAAGTCCTTGTTCTACTTGAGTGGTAACCATAGAGGCATGTTTGCTAACAAGTTTAAGTTCACCTCTAATATTAGCCATATAATCGCCCAAGTATTTAATCTTATCAGCATCCTGTTTTAATTTTCTACCAAAATAAGCATTGTAGTCTTCTTGCTTAAACATAAAATTATCAAACTCATCCAAGCATTGACTAGCAATTTTAGTAGGAGGGATTTCAGCTCTATCATATCTATAGAGAGAATTTACCATTACTGCCTGTGTCAGGTTATCGAGGTCTGGGGTTTCTTCAATAAATAAAGGATTAAGATCATATGTTTCTTCAATAGGCGGTAAATTAAGACCATGTATTTCTTCAATAGGAGGTAAATTCTTAATATCTTCAGCTTTAATACCTTTTTCTTTCATAGATTTCTTTGCCTCTTGCATATCTTCGGGACTGAGAAATAGAATACCTCTCTTCTTCGGAGTTGGTTTAGGAATAGGATCATTGATTGGAGCATGAGCTGGCTCAGGAGGTGCCCAATTATTTTCATTTGTCAACATATTGTTCAATAGGATTTCAGCTTCATCCGGTGTTCTTTCTCTAAAAATAGAACCAGCACAACTATCCAGGTAATCTCTGGAAGCATCGGTTAGTCCATTATAAAAGATATCAAGTATTTCATTTTTCTTAAGAGGATGATCAGGCAAAGCATTAAGTAACTTGAGAAGCCTCCCCCAAGCTTGTGGGAGACTCTCTTCTTTAATTTGCACAAAGTTGTATATTTCCTTTAAAGCAGCTTGTTTCTTATGAGTAGGGAAATATTTAGCAGAGAAGTAATAGATCGTATCCTGGGGACTACGCACACAACCAGGACCAAGAGAATTAAACCATATTTTAGCATCACCCTTTAATGAGAACGGAAATATTTTAAGGAAATAAAAGTAGCGAGTTCTCTCATCTTTAGTGAACAGGGTGGCTATATCATTCGGTTTAGTAAGATGTGCCACAACAGTTTCAGATTCATATCCATGAAAAGGATCGGATTCAACCAAAGTAATTATATCAGGATCAACAGAGAATTCATAATCCTTATCAGTAACAAAGATAGGTGAAGTAGCAAAAGCAGGGTCGGGTCTCATCCTAGCATTTAGAGATTGCTTACTCCATTTAGCTAATAGTTTTTTAAGTTCAGTTCTATTTCTGCAAGCTAAAATGGCAAAAGAAGCTTCTTGATCAAATAAATAACCCCCAGGAATAACAAGTGATTCTTCATCATCAGTATCATTAGATTCAATATTTTCAATTTCTCTAGCCCTAGCAAGTTGTTCATCGAGAAAATCACTAAGTGGCATAGTAGTATCAGGCATAGAGGTAGTTTCATCATAAGTAGCATGCATAGCACAAGTAGCATCATCAATAACATGTGACATATCAGAACGAATAGCAGAAGCAGGTGTAGGTGTCGCAAATTTACTCATAACAGAAGGTGAATCAAGTGCAGAGCTAGATGGCAGTTCCTTACCTACCCTCGTAGTTGAGGGATAGATCTTAGTTTTTGGATCTCTCAAGTTCTTCATAGTGTCCAGCAGATATAAATCCCAAGTGACTCAAAGAATAGAGCTATGCTCCCCGGCAACAGCACCAGAAATTAGTCTTGATAACCCACAAGTATAGGGGATCGCAACAGCTTTCGAGGGGAGAGTATTCAACCCAAATTTGTTGATTTGACACAAGGGGAGCCAAAGAATATTCTCAAGTATTAGCAGCTGAGTTGTCAATTCAACCACACCTGGAAACTTAGTATCTGCAGCAAAGTGTTTAGTAGCAAAGTAATATGACAGTGATGGTAACGGTAACAAAAGAGTAATGAAAGCAAAGTAATATTTTTGGTATTTTGTAGTGATTGTAACAATAGCAACGGGAAAGTAAATAAGCGTAAACCAGTATATGGAAAGCTCGTAGGCATCAGATCAATGAAGGATAATTATGCCGGATGCGGTTCATCATGTAACAGTCATAACATAGGTTGGCATAGAACTAGCTCCAGTTCGTTAATGTAATGTAGGCATGTATTCCGAATATAGTCATACATTCTTATGGAAAAGAACTTGCATGACATCTTTTGTCCTACCCTCCCATGGCAGCGGGGTCCTAATGGAAACTAAGGGATATTAAGGCCTCCTTTTAATAGAGAACCGGAACAAAGCATTAGCACATAGTGAATACATGAACTCCTCAAACTACGGTCATCACCGGTAAGTATCCCGATTATTGTCACTTCGGGGTTAACGGATCATAACACATAATAGGTGACTATAGACTTGCAAGATAGGATCTAGAACTCTCATATATTGATGAAAACATAATAGGTTCAGATCTGAAATCATGGCACTCAGGCCCTAGTGACAAGCATTAAGCATAGCAAAGTCATAGCAACATCAATCTCAGAACATAGTGGATACTAGGGATCAAACGTTAACAAAACTAACTCGATTACATGGTGAATCTCATCCAACCCATCACCATCCAGCAAGCCTACGATGGAATTACTCACGCACGGCGGTGAGCATCATGAAATTGGTGATGGAGGATGGTTGATGATGACGACGGCGATGAATCCCCCTCTCCGGAGCCCCGAACGGACTCCAGATCAGCCCTCCCGGGAGGATTTAGGGCTTGGCAGCGGCTCCGTATCGTAAAACGTGATGAAATCTTCTCTCTTATTTTTTTCTCCCCGAAACTCAATATATGGAGTTGGAGTTGGAGTCGGAGACGAAACAGGGGGCCCACGAGGTAGGGGGCGCGCCCTAGGGGGGCGCCCCACCCTCGTGAGAAGGGTGTGGCCCCCCTGGTCTTCATCTTTGGCGAGGATTTTTATTATTTATTGTAAGGTATTCCGTGGAGTTCCAGGTCATTCCGAGAACTTTTGTTTTCTACACATAAAACAACATCATGGCAATTCTGCTGAAAACAGCGTCAGTCCGGGTTAGTTTCATTCAAATCATACAAGTTAGAGTCCAAAACAAGGGCAAAAGTGTTTGGAAAAGTAGATACGTTGGAGACGTATCATTCTCCACAAGAGAGGGGGAGAACATTGTATCGAGATCCAAAAAGAGAGAAGAAGCCATCTAGCTAATAACTATGGACCCGTAGGTCTGAGATAAACTACTCACACTTCATCGGAGAGGCTATGGTGTTGATGTAGAAGCCCTCCGTGATTGATGCCCCCTCCGGCGGAGCTCCAGAACAGGCCCCAAGATGGGATCTCGTGGATACAGAAAGTTGCGGCGGTGGAATTAGGTTTTTGGCTACGTATCTAATCGTTTGGGGGTATGTAGGTATATATAGGAGGAAGGAGTACGTCAGTGGAGCAACAGGGGGCCCACGACGGTGGAGGGCGCGCCTGGTGGGGGTGGGCGCGCCCCCCTACCTCGTGGCCTCCTCTTTTGTGTCTTGACGTAGGGTCCAATTCTCCCGGGTCTTGTTCGTTGAGAAAATCACGTTCCCGAAGGATTCATTCCGTTTGGACTCTGTTTGATATTCCTTTTCTCCGAAACCCTAAAACAGGCAAAAACAGCAATTCTGGGCTGGGCCTCCGGTTAATAGGTTAGTCCCAAAAATAATATAAAAGTGGATAATAAAGCCCAATAATGTCCAATACAGTAGATAATATAGCATGGAGCAATCAAAAATTATAGATACGTTGGAGACGTATCAAGCATCCCCAAGCTTAATTCCTGCTCGTCCTCGAGTAGGTAAATGATAAAAAACAGAATTTTTGATGCGGAGTGCTACTTGGCATAATTTTAATGTAATTCTTCTTAATTGTGGTATGAATATTCAGATCCGAAAGGTTCAAGACAAAAGTTTAATATTGACATAAAAATAATAATACTTCAAGCATACTAACAAAGCAATTATGTCTTCTCAAAATAACATGGCCAAAGAAAGTTATCCCTACAAAATCATATAGTCTGGCTATGCTCTATCTTCACCACACAAAATATTTAAATCATGCACAACCCCGATGACAAGCCAAGCAATTGTTTCATACTTTTGACATTCTCTAACTTTTTTCAATCTTCATGCAATACATGAGCGTGAGCCATGGATATAGCACTATAGGTGGAATAGAGTGGTGGTTGTGGAGAAGACAAAAAGTGAGAATATAGTCTCACATCAACTAGGCGTATCAACGGGCTATGGAGATGCCCATCAATAAATATCATTGTGAGTGAGTAGGGATTGCCATGCTATGGATGCACTAGAGCTATAAGTATATGAAAGCTCAAAAAGAAACTAAGTGGGTGTGCATCCAACTTGCTTGCTCATGAAGCCCTAGGGAATTTTGAGGAAGCCCATCATTGGAATACACAAGCCAAGTTCTATATTGAAAAATTCCCACTAGTATATGAAAGTGATAACATGAGAGACTCTCTACTATGAAGATCATGGGGCTACTTTGAAGCACAAGTGTGTAAATGGATAGTAACATTGTCCCTTCTCTCTTTTTCTCTCATTTTTTTTAATTTTTTAATTTTTTATTTGGGCCTTTTCTCTTTTTTATGGCCTCTTTTCTTTATCTTTTTTTTCGTCCGGAGTCTCATCCCGACTTGTGGGGGAATCATAGTCTCCATCATCCTTTCCTCACTGGGACAATGTTCTAATAATGATGATCATCACACTTTTATTTTTCTTGCAACTCAACAATTACAACTCGATACTTAGAACAAAATGTGACTCTATATGAATGCCTCGGGCGGTGTACCGAGATATGCAATGTATCAAGAGTGACATGTATGAAAGAATTATGAATGGTGGCTTTGCCACAAATACGATGTCAACTACATGATCATGCTAAGCAATATGACAATGATGGAGTGGAACAGTGGAAAGTTGCATGGCAATATATCTCGGAATGGCTATGGAAATTCCATAATAGGTATGGTGGCTGTTTTGAGGAAGGTATATGGTGGGTGTATGATACCGGCGAAAGGTGCGCGGTATTAGAGAGGCTAGCAAAGGTGGAAGGGTGAGAGTGCATATGATCCATGGACTCAATATTAGTCATAAAGAACGCATATACTTATTGCAAAAATCTACAAGTTATCAAAGCAAAGTATTACGCGCATGCTCCTAGGGGGGTAGATTGGTAGGAAAAGACCATCGCTCGTCCCCGACCGCCACCCATAAGGAAGACAATCAATAAATAAATCATGCTCCGACTTCATCACATAATGGTTCACCATACGTGCATGCTACGGGAATCACAAGCTTCAACACAAGTATTTCTCAAATTCACAACTACTCAACTAGCATGACTTTAATATCACCATCTTTATATCTCAAAACAATTATCAAGTATTAAACTTCTCATAGTATTCAACACACTCACAAGAAAGTTTTATTATAAATCTTGTATACCAAGCATATTAGGATTTTAAGCAAATTACCATGCTTTTTAAGACTCTCAAAATAATCTAAGTGAAGCATGAGAGATCAATAGTTTGTATAAAACAAATCCACCACCGTGCTCTAAAAGATATAAGCGAAGTACTAGAGCAAAATTATATAACTCAAAAGATATAAGCGAAGCACATAGAGTATTCTAACAAATTCCAAATCATGTATGGCTCTCTCAAAAGGTGTGTACATCAAGGATGATTTTCGTAAACTAAAAGGCAAAGACTCAAATCATACAAGACGCTCCAAGCAAAACACATATGATGTGGTGAATAAAAATATAGCACTAAGTAAAGTTACCGATAAAAGTAGACGAAAGAGGGGATGCCTTCCGGGGAATACCCAAGCTTTGGCTTTTAGGTGTCCTTAGATTATCTTGGGGGTGCCATGGGCATCCCCAAGCTTAGGCTCTTGCCACTCCTTGTTCCACAATCCATCAAATCTTTACCCAAAACTTGAAAACTTCACAACACAAAACTTAAAGTAGAAAATCTCGTGAGCTCCGTTAGCGAAAGTAAATAAAAGACCACTTCAAGTTACTGTAATGAACTCATTATTAATTTATATTGGTGTTATACCCACTATATTCCAACTTCTCTATGGTTTATAAACTATTTTACTAGCCATAGATTCATTAAAATAAGAAAACAACACACGAAAAACAGAATCTGTCAAAAACAGAACAGTCTGTAGTAATCTGTAGCTAGCGCAAGATCTGCAATCCCAAAAATTCTTAAATAAATTTCTTGACGTGACTAATTTATCTATTAATCATCTGCAAAAATAATTAACTAAATAGAACTCTCCAAATAAAAATGACATCAGTTCTCGTGAGCGCTAAAGTTTCTGTTTTTTACAGCAAGTTCAACAAGACTTTCCCCAAGTCTTCCCAACGGTTCTACTTGGCACAAACACTAATTAAACACAAAAACACAACCAAAACAGAGGATAGATAAATTATTTATTACTAAACATGAGCAAAAAGCAAGGAATAGAAATAAAATTGGGTTACCTCCCAACAAGCGCTATCGTTTAACGCCCCTAGCTAGGCATAACAAGCAAGAATAGATCTAGGTATTGCCATAATAGTAAGATAGATTATTAAAACTCGTTTCATATTCTCTATGTTCGGAAGCAAGTTTTCTTTGAGGCAAGCAAAATTAATCAAAAGGGCTAAAATTTAATGGTACAAAAGTCCCCAAGGTCAACCTTGGGAGGTATAGGTTCCTCCTTTGGTCCTTCATATTGCACAACCAATTCATCATTATAAGCATTCTTTTGACAGAACTTTGTGAGCCTATATTCAAGAGAATATCCTAGTCCATTATTTCGAATAGCCAAATCATCATTAAGTTCAGAAATTCTATCAACTAAAACATTGGTAGGAACCCTTTTTCTAAGATTTTCATTGAAAGCAACATAGTCTAGAGATTGAAAATGCATTATTTTTTCTTGATCAAAGAGGATAGCCTCTATGGGAGGACGGCAAGCGTCCACCCTATAATGTGCAAAGATTTCTTTGTCCTCTTTTATTATGAATCTAAACTCATGAGCCAAAAAGATAGTAGCGGCACGCTTAACAGAAGAATGCTCAATATTAGAAAATTCCAGAAAAATCCTTTGTATGGAAGGATGCATGTGCATGAATTGTCTTTCAAGTTCAACTACAAGCATGGCAATAGCGTCCTCAAGACTACTAGTTCTATGAAGGATAGAACTACCCATAGAAGGTAAAGCACCGACACAAGTAAAGAAATCTTGAATAACTCCTTTTCCAATAATATTACCACTACCAACACGGAATTTTTTTGTATGTAAGATGGTGGGTTCTTTAGTAGGAGCATCCGAATTTTTCATGATATTATTATCGACAATAGTTTCCCCAATTTCGGACATAGAGCCAAAAGGTAAAGGACTAGCCATAGCGACAGGCAAACGAACTAACACACAAGCAAACAAAAAGCAAGCGGGCAAAAAGAGGCAAATAGAGAAAGAGAGGGAGGATAGAGAGAGAGAGAGGTCGAATAAAACGGCAAGGGTGAAGTGGGGGGAGAGGAAAACGAGAGGCAAATGGGAAATAATGTAATGCGGGAGATAAGGGTATGTGATGGGTACTTGGTATGTTTACTTTTGCTTAGACCTCCCCGGCAACGGCGCCAGAAATCCTTCTTGCTACCTCTTGAGCACTGCGTTGGTTTTCGCCAAAGAGGAAGGGATGATGCAGCAAAATAGCGTAAGTATTTCCCTCAATTTTTGAGAACCAAGGTATCAATCCAGTAGGAGGCTATGCGCAAGTCCCTCGTACCTGCACAAAACAAATAAATCCTCGCAACCAACACGAATAGGGGTTGTCAATCCCTACACGGCCACTTACGAGAGTGAGATCTGATAGATATGATAAGATAATATTTTTGGTATTTTTGTGATAAAGATGCAAAGTAAAATAAAGGCAAAGTAAAAGGCAAAGGAAATAACTTAGTAGGAGATTAATATGATGAAGATAGACCCGGGGGCCATAGGTTTCACTAGTGGCTTCTCTCGAGAGCATAAGTATTCTACGGTGGGTGAACAAATTACTGTTGAGCAATTAACAGAATTGAGCATAGTTATGAGAATATCTAGGTATGATCATGTATATAGGCATCACGTCCGAGACAAGTAGACCAACTCCTGCCTGCATCTACTACTATTACTCCACTCATCGACCGCTATCCAGCATGCATCTAGAGTATTAAGTTAAAAACAGAGTAACGCCTTAAGCAAGATGACATGATGTAGTGGGATAGACTCATGCAATATGATGAAAACCCCATCTTGTTATCCTCGATGGCAACAATACAATATGTGCCTTGCTGCCCCTACTGTCACTGGGAAAGGACACTGCAAGGTTGAACCCAAAGCTAAGCACTTCTCCCATTGCAAGAAAGATCAATCTAGTACGTCAAACCAAGCCGATAATTCGAAGAGACTTGCAAAGATAACCAATCATACATAAAAGAATTCAGAGGAGATTCAAATATTGTTCATAGATAAACTTGATCATAAACCCACAATTCATCGGTCTCAACAAACACACCGCAAAAAGAAGATTAGATCGAATAGTTCTCCACAAGAGAGGGGGAGAACATTGTATTGAGATCCAAAAAGAGAGAAGAAGCCATCTAGCTAATAACTATGGACCCGTAGGTCTGAGGTAAACTACTCACACTTCATCGGAGATGCTATGGTGTTGATGTAGAAGCCCTCCGTGATCGATGCCCCCTCCGGCGGAGCTCTGGAACAGGCCCCAAGATGGGATCTCATGGATACAGAAAGTTGCGGCAGTGGAATTAGGTTTTTGGCTCCGTATCTGATCGTTTGGGGGTACGTAGGTATATATAGGAGGAAGGAGTACGTCGGTGGAGCAAAAGGGGGCCATGAGGGTGGAGGGCGCGCCTGGTGGGGGTGGGTGCGCCCCCCTACCTCATGGCCTCCTCTTTTGTGTCTTGACGTAGGGTCCAAGTCTCCTGGGTCTTGTTCGTTGAAAAAATCACGTTCCCGAAGGTTTCGATCCGTTTGGACTCCGTTTGATATTCCTTTTCTTCGAAACCCTAAAATAGGCAAAAAAAAAACAGCAATTCTGGGCTGGGCCTCCGGTTAATAGGTTAGTCCCAAAAATAATATAAAAGTGGATAATAAAGCCCAACAATGTCCAAAACAGTAGATAATATAGCATGGAGCAATCAAAAATTATAGATACGTTGGAGACGTATCAATATGATCCACCTTTACCTAGAAGGCGTTCAAAAAATTCGGAGTCTTTAGATCTTGATGCTAAAATTGTTAAACGTGGGATTGAAGAAGTCAAAACTTTAAATATCGATGAACCCACTATTTTGGATTTCAAGGAATTTAATTTTGATAGTTGCTCTTTGATAGATTGTATTTCCTTGTTGCAATCCGTGCTAAATTCTCCTCATGCTTATAGTCAAAATAAAGCCTTTACCAAACATATCGTTGATGCTTTGATGCAATCTTATGAAGAAAAACTTGAGTTGTAAGTTTCTATCCCTAGAAAACTTTATGATGAGTGGGAACCTACTATTAAAATTAAAATTAAAGATCATGAGTTCTATGCTTTGTGTGATTTGGGTGCTAGTGTTTCCATGCTTCCTAAGACTTTGTGTGATTTGCTAGGTTTCCGTGATTTTGATGATTGCTCTTTAAACTTGCACCTTACGGATTCCACTATCAAGAAACCTATGGGAAGGATTAATTATGTTATTATTGTTGCAAATAGGAATTATGTGCCCGTAGATTTTATTGTTCTTGACATAGATTGCAATCCTTCATGTCCTATTATTCTTGGTAGACCTTTCTTAGAACGATTGGTGCAATTATTGATATGAAGGAAGGGAATATTAGATTCCAATTTCTGTTAAGGAAAGGCATGTAACACTTCCCTAGAAAGAAAATTAAATTACCATATGAATCTATTATTAGAGCCACTTATGGATTGCCTACCAAAGATGGCAATACCTAGATCTATCTTCGCTTTTATGCCTAGCTAGGGGCGTTAAACGATAGCGCTTGTTGGGAGGCAACCCAATTTAATTTTTTCCTTGATTTTTGCTCCTGTTTAGTAATAAATTATTTATCTAGCCCCTGTTTTGGTGGCCTTTTGTGTTTAATTAGTGTTTGTGCCAAGTAGAACCGTTGGGAAGACTTGGGGAAAGTCTTTTTAATCTTGATGTAAAAACAGAAACTTTACTGCTCACGAGAATTGCTTTAATTTTTATTTGGAAAGTATTATTTAGTTAATTCTTTTTGAATATGATTAATAGATAAATTCCTCACGTCCATAAATTTATTTTAGAATTTTTGGGGTTCCAGATCTTGCGTTAGCTACAGATTACTACGGACTGTTCTGTTTTTGACAGATTCTGTTTTTTCATGTGTTGTTTGCTTATTTTGATGAATCTATGGCTAGTAAAATAGTTTATAAACCAAAGAGAAGTTTGAATACAGTAGGTTTAACACCAATATAAATAAAGAATGAGTTCATTATAGTACCTCGAAGTGGTCTTTTGTTTTCTTTCGCTAACGGAGCTCACGAGAATTTCTACTTTAAGTTTTGTGTTGTGAAGTTTTCAAGTTTTGGGTAAAGATTTGATGGATTATGGAACAAGGAGTGGCAAGAGCCTAAGCTTGGGGATACCCATGGTACCCCCAAGATAATCTAAGGACACCTAAAAGCCAAAGCTTGGGGATGCCCCGGAAGGCATCCCCTCTTTCGTCTACTTCCATCGGTAACTTTACTTGGAGCTATATTTTTATTTACCACATGATATGTGTTTTGCTTGGAGCGTCTTGTATTATTTGAGTCTTTATTTGTTACTTTTCCACAATAATCCTTGCTGTACACACCTTTTGAGAGAGACACACATGATTCGGAAATTGTTAGAATACTCTATGTGCTTCACTTATATCTTTTGAGTTATATAATTTTTGCTCTAGTGCTTCACTTATATCTTTTAGAGCACGTTGGTGGATTTGTTTTATAGAAACCATTGTTCTCTCATGCTTCACTTAGATTACTTTGAGAGTCCTACGAAACAGCGTGGTAAATTGCTTTAATTATGTTAGGCATTCAAGATTAATAATAAAATTTTCTTATGAGTGTGTTGAATACTATGAGAAGTTTGATACTTGATAATTGTTTTGAGATATGGAAATGGTGATATTAGAGTCATTCTAGTTGACTAGTTGTGAATTTGAGAAATACTTGTGTTAAAGTTTTTGATTCCCGTAGCATGCACGTATGGTGAACCGTTATGTGATGAAGACGGAGCATGATTTATTTATTGATTGTCTTCCTTATGAGTGGCGGTCGGGGACGAGCGATGGTATTTTCCTACCAATCTATCCCCCCTAGGAGCATGCGTGTAATACTTTGCTTCGATAACTTGTAGATTTTTGCAATAAGTACATGAGTTCTTTATGACTAATGTTGAGTCCATGGATCATATGCACTATCACCCTTCCACCATTGCTAGCCTCTCTAATACCGCGCACCTTTCGCCGGTATCATACACCCACCATATACCTTCCTCAAAACAACCACCATACCTACCTATCATGACATTTCCATAGCCATTCCGAGATATATTGCCATGCAACTTACCACTGTTCCGTTTACTATGACACGCTCCATCATTGTCATATTGCTTTGCGTGATCATGTAGTTGACATTCTATTCGTGGCAAAGCCACCGTTCATAATTCTTTCATACATGTCACTCTTGATTCATTGCATATCCCGGGACACTGCCGGAGGCATTCACATAGAGTCATATTTTGTTCTAAGTGTTGAGTTGTAATTGTTGAGTTGTAAGTAAATAAAAAAGTGTGATGATCATCATTTTTAGAGCATTGTCCCAAGTGAGGAAAGGATGATGGAGGCTATGATTCCCCCACAAGTCAGGATGAGACTCCGGACTAAATAAAGAAGAGGCCATAAAAAAGAGAAAAGGCCCAAATAAAAAAATGAGAGAAAAAGAGAGAAGGGACAATGCTACTATCCTTTTACCACACTTGTGCTTCAAAGTAGCACCAAGATCTTCATAGAGAGTCTCCTATATTATCACTTTCATATACTCGTGGGAATTTTTCATTATAGAACTGGGCTTGTATATTCCAAGGATGGGCTTCCTTAAAATGCCCAATGTCTTCGTGAGCAAGCGAGTTGGATGCACACCCACTTAGTTCGGCTTTCATATACTTATAGCTCCAGCGCATCCGTTGCATGGCAATCCCTACTCACTCACATTGATATCTATTAAAGGGCATCTCCATAGCCCGTTGATACGCCTAGTTGATGTGAGACTATCTTCCCCCTTTTTGTCTTCTCCACAACCACCATTCTATTCCACCTATAGTGCTACGTCCATGGCTCATGCTCATGTATTATGCTACCTCTTGAGCACTGCGTTGGTTTTCCCCAAAGAGGAAGGGATGATGCAGCAAAGTAGCATAAGTATTTCCCTCAGTTTTTGAGAACCAAGGTATCAATCCAGTAGGAGGCTACGTGCAAGTCCCTCGTACCTGCACAAAACAAATAAATCCTCGCAACCAACGTGAATAGCGGTTCTCAATCCCTACACGGCCACTTACGAGAGTGAGATCTGATAGATATGATAAGATAATATTTTTGGTATTTTTGTGATAAAGATGCAAAGTAAAATAAAGGCAAAGTAAAAAAGCAAAGGAAATAACTTAGTAGGAGATTGATATGATGAAGATAGACCCGGGGGAATAGGTTTCACTAGTGGCTTCTCTCGAGAGCATAAGTATTCTATGGTGGGTGAACAAATTACTGTTGAGCAATTGAAAGAATTGAGCATAGTTATGAGAATACCTAGGTATGATCATGTATATAGGCATCACGTCCGAGACAAGTAGACCGACTCCTGCCTGCATCTACTACTATTACTCCACTCATCGACCGCTATCGAGCATGCGTCTAGAGTATTAAGTTAAAAACAGAGTAACGCCTTAAGCACGATGACATGATGTAGAGGGATAGACTCATGCAATATGATGAAAATCCCATCTTGTTATCCTCGATGGCAACAATACAATATGTGCCTTGCTGCCCCTACTGTCACTGGGAAAGGACACCACAAGATTGAACCCAAAGCTAAGCACTTCTCCCATTGCAATAAAGATCAATCTAGTAGGCCAAACCAAACTGATAATTCGAAGAGACTTGCAAAGATAAACAAGCATAAAAGAATTCAGAGAAGATTCAAATACTGTTCATAGATAAACTTGATCATAAACCCACAATTCATCGGTCTCAACAAACACACTACAAAAAGAAGATTACATCGAATAGTTCTCCACAAGAGAGGGGGAGAACATTGTATTGAGATCCTAAAAGAGAGAATAAACCATCTAGCTACTAACTATGGACCCGTAGGTCTGAGGTAAACTACTCACACTTCATCGGAGAGGCTATGGTGTTGATGTAGAAGCCCTCCGTGATCGATGCCCCCTCCGGTGGAGCTCCGGAACAGGCCCCAAGATGGGATCTCATGGATACAGAAAGTTGCGGCGGTGGAATTAGGTTTTTGGCTCTGTATCTGATCGTTTGGGGGTACGTAGGTATATATATATATATAGGAGGAAGGAGTACATCGGTGGAGCAACAGGAGGCCCACGAGGGTGGAGGGCGTGCTTGGTGGGGGTAGGCGCGCCCCCCTACCTCGTGGCATCCTCTTTTGTGCCTTGACGTAGGGTCCAAGTCCCCGGGTCTTGTTCGTTGAGAAAATCACGTTCCCGAAGGTTTCACTCCGTTTGGACTCTGTTTGATATTCGTTTTCTTCGAAACCCTAAAACAGGCAAAAAACAGCAATTCTGGGCTGGGCCTCCAGTTAATAGGTTAGTCCCAAAAATAATATAAAAGTGGATAATAAAACCCAATGATGTCCAAAACAGTAGATAATATAGCATGGAGCAATCAAAAATTATAGATACGTTGGAGACGTATCAAGCATCCCCAAGCTTAATTCCTGCTCATCCTCGAGTAGGTAAATGATAAAAACAGAATTTTTGATGCGGAGTGCTACTTGGAATAATTTTAATGTAATTCTTCTTAATTGTGGTATGAATATTCAAATCCGAAAGATTCAAGACAAAATTTTAATATTGACATAAAAATAATAATAATTCAAGCATACTAACAAAGCAATTATGTCTTCTCAAAATAACATGGCCAAAGAAAGTTATCCCTACAAAATCATATAGTCTGGCTATGCTCCATCTTCACCACACAAAATATTTAAATCATGCACAACCCCGATGACAAGCCAAGCAATTGTTTCATACTTTTGACATTCTCTAACTTTTTCAATCTTCACGCAATACATGAGCGTGAGCCATGGATATAGCACTATAGGTGGAATAGAATGATGGTTGTGGAGAAGACAAAAAGGGAGAAGATAGTCTCACATCAACTAGGCGTATCAATGGGCTATGGAGATGCCCATCAATAGATATCAATGTGAGTGAGTAGGGATTGCCATGCAACGGATGCACTAGAGCTATAAGTATGTGAAAGCTCAAAAAGAAACTAAGTGGGTGTGCTCCAACTTGCTTGCTCATGAAGACCTAGGGAAATTTGAGGAAGCCCATCATTGGAATATACAAGCCAGGTTCTAAAATGAAAGATTCCCACTAGTATATTAAAGTGATAACATGAGAGACTCTCTACTATGAATATCATGGTGCTACTTTGAAGCAAAAGTGTGGTAAAAGGATAGTAACATTGTCCCTTCTCTCTTTTTCTCTCATTTTTTTATTTGGGCCTTTTTTATGGCCTCTTTCCTTTCTCTTTTTTATTTTTCGTCCGGAGTCTCATCCTGACTTGTGGGGGAATCATAGTCTCCATCATCCTTTCCTCATCGGGACAATGCTCTAATAATGATGATCATCACACTTTTATTTTTCTTACAACTCAACAATTACAACTCGATACTTAGACCAAAATATGACTCTATATGAATGCCTCCGGCGGTGTACCGGGATATGCAATGAATCAAGAGTGACACGTATGAAAGAATTTTGAATGGTGGCTTTGCCACAAATACGATGTCAACTACATGATCATGCTGAGCAATATGACAATGATGAAGCCAAACGGTGGAAATTTGCATGGCAATATATCTTGGAATGGCTATGGAAATGCCATAATAGGTAGATATGGTGGCTGTTTTGAGGAAGGTATATGGTGGGTGTTTGATACCGGCGAAAGGTGCGCGGTATTAGAGAGGCTAGCAAAGGTGGAAGGGTGAGAGTGCATATAATCCATGGACTCAACATTAGTCATAAAGAACTCATATACTTATTGCAAAAATCTACAAGTTATCAAAGCAAAGTATTACGCGCATGCTCCTAGGGGGATAGATTGGTAGGAAAAGACAATCGCTCGTCCCTGACTACCACTCATAAGGAAGACAATAAAAAAATAAATCATGCTCCGACTTCATCACATAACGGTTCACCATACGTGCATGCTACGGGAATCACAAACTTTAACACAAGTATTTCTCAAATTCACAACTACTCAACTAGCACAACTTTAATATCACCATCTTTATATCTCAAAACAATTATCATGTATCAAACTTCTCATAGTATTCAACACACTCATAAGAAAGTTTTATTATTAATCTTATATACCAAGCATATTAGGATTTTAAGCAAATTACCATGCTTTTTAAGACCCTCAAAATAATCTAAGTGAAGCATGAGAGATCAATAGTTTCTATAAAACAAATCCACCACCGTGCTCTAAAAGATATAAGTGAAGTACTAGAGCAAAACTACATAACTCAAAAGATATAAGCGAAGCACATAGAGTATTCTAACAAATTCCAAATCATGTATGGCTCTCTCAAAAGGTGTGTACAACAAGGATGATTGTGGTAAACTAAAAGGCAAAGACTCAAATCATACAAGATGCTCCAAGCAAAACACATATCATGTGGTGAATAAAAATATAGCTCCAAGTAAAGTTACCGATAGAAGTAGACGAAAGAGGGGATGCCTTCCGGGGCATCCCCAAGCTTTGGATTTTAGGTGTCCTTAGATTATCTTGGGGGTGCCATGGGCATACCCAAGCTTAGTCTCTTGCCACTCCTTGTTCCATAATCCATCAAATCTTTAACCAAAACTTGAAAACTTCACAACACAAAACTTAAAGTAGAAAATCTCGTGAGCTCCGTTAGCGAAAGAAAATAAAAGACCACTTCAAGGTACTGTAATGAACTCATTATTTATTTATAGTGGTGTTATACCTACTGTATTCCAACTTCTCTATGGTTTATAAACTATTTTACTAGCCATAGATTCATCAAAATAAGCAAACAACACACGAAAAACAGAATCTGTCAAAAACAGAACAGTCTGTAGTAATCTGTAGCTAGCGCAAGATCTGGAACCCCAAAAATTATAAAATAAATTTCTGGACGTGAGAAATTTATCTATTAATCATTTGCAAAAATATTTAACTAAATAGCACTCTCCAAATAAAAATTACAGCAGTTCTCGTGAGCGCTAAAGTTTCTGTTTTTTACAGCAAGCGTAACAAGACTTTCCCCAAGTCTTCCCAACGGTTCTTCTTGGCACAAACACTAATTAAACACAAAAAACACAACCAAAGCAGAGGCTAGATAAATTATTTATTACTAAACAGGGGCAAAAAGCAAGGAATAAAAATAAAATTGGGTTGCCTCCCAACAAGCGCTATCGTTTAACGCCCCTAGCTAGGCATAACAAGCAAGAATAGATCTAGGTATTGCCATCTTTGGTTGGCAAATCTTCAATGAGGCATCTAACATCTTTATGAATTTCTTTATTTTTATTAATTATCAAACTTTTAGGCACAAGATCGAAAAATTCATTTGTAACAAATGGTTTCTTAATGATAGCAAAAATATTGGGATGAATACTTATAGATTTGAGATCCGCATTTTCCTTACTAGAGCCTTATTTTTTGGAAGATACATAAGCTTGGCAATTTCAATGGGAGGACTTGGAGTATTCTTTACGGATGAAAAAGTGGTTCCCAAGTTGGTAATAATATCCTCAAGTTTATCGATCCTAGTGGAATCATGATTTATTTTCTCATTAACTACAGGTTCCTTTTCTTTAATATTTTTCAAAGTAACTCCTACTTTAGATCCATATTGAGAGATTCGGCTGTGGATCTTTTTATCCAGATTTTCAATTAACTCTACGGTAGCAACCTTATTTTCAATAATTTCAAGCCTTTGCATTACATGCTCCAAAGTTAATACAGTTCCATTAACCAAAAGAGGGGGTGAGCCAAATAAATCTATCATAGCATTATAAGAATCAAAAGTATGGCTACCCAAGAAGTTCCCTCCAGTAATAGTATCAAGAACATATCTGTGCCAACGAGTAATGCCTACATAAAAACTGCAAAGAAGAACGGAAGTAGATTGCTTCCTAGTAGATCTATTTTGAGCATTGCAAATTCTATACCAAGCATCTTTTAGATTTTCTCCCTCCCTTTGCTTAAAATTTAGAATTTCAGTCTCGGGAGACAACCGAGAAGATAAGGGACTATCCATAACGACAAGCAAACAAACTAACACACAAGCAAACTAAAAACAAGCGGGCAAAAAGAGGCAAATAGAGAAAGAGAGGGAGGATAGAGAGAGAGGGCGAATAAAACAGCAAGGGTGAAGTGGGGGGAGAGGAAAACGAGAGGCAAATGGAAAATAATGTAATGCGGGAGATAAAGGTATGTGATGGGTACTTGGTATGTTGACTTTTGCATAGACCTCCCCGGCAACGGCACCAGAAATCCTTCTTGCTACCTCTTGAGCACTACGTTGGTTTTCCCCGAAGAGGAAGGGATGATGCAACAAAGTAGCGTAAGTATTTCCCTCAGTTTTTGAGAACCAAGGTATCAATCCAGTAGGAGGCTACGCGCAAGTCCCTCGTACCTTCACAAAACAAATAATCCTCGCAACCAACACGAATAGGGGTTGTCAATCCCTACACGGCCACTTACGAGAGTGAGATCTGATAGATATGATAAGATAATATTTTTGGTATTTTTGTGATAAAGATGCAATGTAAAATAAAGGCAAAGTAAAAAAGCAAAGGAAATAACTAAGTAGTAGGAGATTAATATGATGAAGATAGACCCGGGGGCCATAGGTTTCACTAGTGGCTTCTCTCGAGAGCATAAGTATTCTATGGTGGGTGAACAAATTACTGTTGAGCAATTGACAGAATTGAGCATAATTATGAGAATATCTAGGTATGATCATGTATATAGGCATCACGTCCGAGACAAGTAGGCTGACTCCTGCCTGCATCTACTACTATTACTCCACTCATCGACCGCTATCCAGCATGCAGCTAGAGTATTAAGTTAAAAACAGAGTAACGCCTTAAGCAAGATGACATGATGTAGAGGGATAGACTCATGCAATATGATGAAAACCCCATCTTGTTATCCTCGATGGCAACAATACAATACGTGCCTTGCTGCCCCAACTGTCACTGGGAAAGGACACCGCAAGATTGAACCCAAAGCTAAGCACTTCTCCCATTGCAAGAAAGATCAATCTAGTAGGCCAAACCAAACTGATAATTCGAAGAGACTTGCAAAGATAACCAATCATAAAAGAATTCAGAGAAGATTCAAATATTGTTCATAGATAAACTTGATCATAAACCCACAATTCATCGGTCTCAACAAACACACCACAAAAAGAAGATTACATCGAATAGTTCTCCACAAGAGAGGGGGAGAACATTGTGTTGAGATCCTAAAGGAGAGAAGAAGCCATCTAGCTACTAACTATGAACCCGTAGGTCTGAGGTAAACTGCTCACACTTCATCGGAGAGGCTATGGTGTTGATGTAGAAGCCCTCCATGATCGATGCCCCCTCTGGTGGAGCTTCGGAACAGGCCCCAAGATGGGATCTCGTGGATACAGAAAGTTGCGGTGGTGGAATTAGGTTTTTGGCTCCGTATCTGATCATTTGGGGGTACGTAGGTATATATTGGAGGAAGGAGTACGTCGGTGGAGCAACAAAGGGCCCATGAGGGTGGAGGGCGCGCCTGGTGGGGGTAGGCGCGCCCCCCTACCTCGTGGCCTCCTCTTTTGTGCCTTGACATAGGGTCCAAGTCTCCTGGGTCTTGTTCGTTGAGAAAATCACGTTCCCGAAGGTTTAATTCCGTTTGGACTCCGTTTGATATTCCTTTTCTTCGAAACCCTAAAACAGGCAAAAAACAACAATTCTTGGTTGGGCCTCCGGTTAATAGGTTAGTCCCAAAAATAATATAAAAGTGGATAATAAAACCCAATGATGTCCAAAATAGTAGATAACATAGCATGGAGCAATCAAAAATTATAGATACGTTGGAGACGTATCATATTGCGTGAAGATTGAAAAAGTTTGAGAACACCAAAAGTATGAAACAATTGCTTGGCTTGTCATCGGGGTTGTGCATGATTTAAATACTTTGTGTGGAGAAGATGGAGCATAGCCAGACTATATGATTTTGTAGGGATAACTTTCTTTGGCCATGTTATTTTGAAGAGACATAATTGCTTAGTTAGTATGCTTGAAGTATTATTATTTCTATGTCAATATTGAACTTTTGTCTTCAATCTTTCGGATCTAAATATTCATACCACAATTAAGAAGAATTACATTGAAATTATGCCAAGTAGCATGCCACATCAAAAAATCTATTTTTATCATTTACCTACTCGAGGATGAGCAGGAATTAAGCTTGGGGATGCTTGATACGTCTCCAACGTATCTATAATTTTTTATGGCCCCATGCTATATTATATCCTGTTTTGGACATTATTGGGCTTTATTATACACTTTTATATTATTTTTGGGACTAACCTATAACTGGAGGCCCAACCCAGAATTGCTGTTTTTTTGCCTATTTTAGAGTTTCGCAGAAAAAGAATATCAAACGGAGTCCAAATGGAATGAAACCTCCGGCAACATGATTTTAGGAACAAACGTGATCCAAAGGACTTGGACCCTACGTCAATACATCAACCAGGAAGGCACGAGGTAGGGGGCACACCTACCGCCCAGGCGCGCCCTCCACCCTCGTGGGGCCCACGCTGCTCCGCCAACGTACTTATTCCTCCTATATATACCTACGTACCCCCAAACTACCAGATACGGAGCCAAAACCCTAATTCCACTGCCGTAATTTTCTGTATCCACGAGATCCCATCTTGGAGCCTTTTCCGGAGCTCCGCCAGAGGGGGTATCGATCACGGAGGGCTTCTACATCAACACCATAGCCTCTCCGATGAAGTGTGAGTAGTTTACTTCAGACCTTCGGGTCCATAGTTATTAGCTAGATGGCTTCCTCTCTCTTTTTGGATCTCAATACAAAGTTCTCCCCCTCTCTTGTGGAGATCTATTCGATGTAATCTTCTTTTGCGGTGTGTTTGTTGAGACCGATGAATTGTGGGGTTTATGATCAAGTTTATCTATGAACAATATTTGAATCTTCTCTGAATTCTTTTATGTATGATTGGTTATCTTTGTAAGTCTCTTCGAATTATCAGTTTGGTTTGGCCTACTAGATTGATCTTTCTTGCAATGGGAGAAGTGCTTAGCTTTGGGTTCAATCTTGTGGTGTCCTTTCCTAGTGACAGTAGGGGCAGCAAGGCACGTATTGTATTGTTGCCAACGAGGATAACAAGATGGGATTTATATCATATTGCATGAGTTTATCCCTCTACATCATGTCATCTTGCTTAAAGCGTTACTCTATTCTCTTGAACTTAATACTCTAGATGCATGTTGGATAGCGGTCGATGTGTGTAGTAATAGTACTAGATGCAGGCATGAGTGTGGTCTACTTGTCTTGGACGTGATGCCTATATACATGATCATACCTAGATATTCTCAAAACTATGCTCAATTCTGTCAATTGCTCAACAGTAATTTGTTCACCCACCGTAATACTTATGCTCTCGAGAGAAGCCACTAGTGAAACCTATGGCCCTCGGGTCTATTTTCCATCATATTAATCTTCCAATACTTAGTTATTTCCTTTTCCATTTATTTTACTTGCATATTTATTTCTCTTTATCATGAAAATACCAAAAATATTATCTTATCATATCTATCGGATCTCACTTTCGTAAGTGACCGTGAAGGGATTGACAACCCCTTTATCGCGTTGGTTGCGAGGAGTTTATTTGTTTGTGTAGGTGCAAGGGACTCGTGTGTGGCCTCCTACTGGATTGATACCTTGGTTGTCAAAAGCTGAGGGAAATACTTACGCTGCTCTGCTGCTTCACCCTTTCCTCTTCAAGGGAAAACCAATGCAGTGCTCAAGAGGTAGCAATCCACTCCTGGATTACTTGGTACCTCCCTACTAAACTGATAGCAAGGCACACATCAGGTCTGGTACACAACATTGCATACATGATAGAGCCTATGGCTGAAGCATAGGGAACACCTTTCATTTTCTCTCTATCTTCTGCAGTGGTCGGGCATTGAGTCTGACTCAACTTCACACCTTGTAACACTGGCAAGAACCCTTTCTTTGCTTGATCCATTTTGAACCTTTTCAAAACTTTATCAAGGTATTTGCTTTGTGAAAGTCCAATTAAGCGTCTTGATCTATCTCTATAGATCTTGATGCCTAATATATAAGCAGCTTCACCAAGGTCTTTCATTGAAAAAAATTTATGCAAGTATCCTTTTATGCTATTCAGAAATTCAGTATCATTTTCGATCAACAATATGTCATCTACATATAATATCAGAAATGCTATAGAGCTCCCACTCACTTTCTTGTAAATACAGGCTTCTCCAAAAGTCTGTATAAAACCATATGTTTTGATCACACTGTCAAAGCGTACATTCCAACTCCGAGAGGCCTGCACCAGTCCATAAATGGACCACTAAAGCTTGCACACTTTGTTAGCACCTTTTGGATCGACAAAACCTTCTGATTGCATCATATACAACTCTTCTTTAAGAAACTGGTACGCGTCGGTCCTAAACAAACGGTTTTTACCCCTTTCCGCGACGGCATTTGGAACCGTCGCCGTGAGTGTGGGCGATAGGGGGGTCCTTCCCACATGACCCAGAAATCGTTGGGGATATGCCCTCCTGGCACACACGCTCAGCAAAATGAGGTCGTGTGTGACCGGCGAGCACTCAAATACAGAAATACGTATAGTATTGCTAAAAAATACAATTATACATGCAAAATCATTTCTGGTCGTAAGTACATCCCACACAGTCAGTCACCACTAAACGTTTCCATTCGTATATACATCCCACACAGTCACTACAAGGAAAACGTTTGCGCAAGGTGGCGTAACGCAAACAGTTTTGAAGAGAATGTCGTATGTGATTGTTCATTGATCCAACACGGTTTATTCCTAGAAACTGTGTGCATTGCCTTAGGTCATCGCCCACGGTGTTTTCTCATTAACCGTTTTCAATAAGAAAACCCAATTAGCAGGCTAATTGGCCTATTATTAATAATCCATTTACTAATCTAATTGACATTCATATTAAGCACATAATATATTCCATTTCCATATTAAGGAAGCAGGATTTCATAATTGAAATACATCGGAGTACCCCATTATACAACTGCACTAGCAGCAAGTTTCACATGCAACATCTAGAACCTTTCGAAATTAGCATCATAGACGGTACATAGAGAGATGCATCTCATCTGGAAAACTGCTGAAGCGGAAGGCGAATATTGAGCCTTCATTCATGTTGAAGGTCTTTGCAACTTTAGGCCAGTGCCTGTGGATGATTGACCGTCCATCCTTCGACCTCTTCAGGAACACTTCAATATTGAACCGTGGGTGTTGTATGAAAACTTTCCTTGCATCCTGACCACAAAGGTGGTTTGAGAGGTAATCATCAGTGAACCCTGAAAACAAGGATGTGCATAAATATCTTCTCTATATTGGAAATGGGGCAAAGGAATAAAAAAAGGCAAGGTATAATAGTTAGTACCATCTTGTAAACCTCAGTGCTTCCCATTGTTTCCTTGCAACACATATAAGGTAGTTAGTTATCAGGTTAAGTAAGGGTTCGCATGCTATCAGTAAAATATGTTGATGAAAAATAAGCACATTGCAGATTCATCAGATTAATTCAAGCCACATGGAAAACCCATTTATCCAAACCAAGCATGATTAAGAACTAGGAAATGTAGCACTTGTATATGTTTCTCATGTATTAAGTGCAGCCAAATTCGATTTATTCCTCACATGGTATACAATAAGAGAATGCAGCCACAACAATTGAACATCGCATTGCAGAATTGAACCAAGCAGTTAACTAAACACCACAATAAATGAACCAAACGTTAACTGAGCACCACATTGCACAATATAACATACTCATAATAGAAGATCAGACATTTAACCAAACCAAGCATGCTTAACAACTTGGAAATATAGCAATTGTATTTGTTTCTCATGTATTTAGTACAGCCAAATTCGATTTATTCCTCACATGGTATACAATAAGAGAATGCAGCCACAACAATTGAACATCGCATTGCAGAATTGAACCAAGCAGTTAACTAAACACCACAGCAAATGAACCAAACGTTAATTGAGCACCACATTGCACAATATAACATACTCCTAATAGAAGATCAGATAGTTAACCAAACCAAGCATGCTTAACAACTTGGAAATATAGCAATTGTATTTGTTTCTCATGTATTTAGTACAGCCAAATTCGATTTATTCCTCACATGGTATACTATAAGAGAATGCAGTCACAACAATTGAACATCGCATTGCAGAATTGAACCAAGCAGTTAACTAAACACCACAACAAGTGAACCAAGGCACAACAAATGAACCAAGCAGTTAACTAAACACCAATAGAACAATATAACATACCCCTAATAGATGATCAGACAGTTAACCAAACCAAGCATACTTAACAACTTGGAAATATTGCACCCTGAAGAATTGAACATCACATTTGTAGAATTGAACAAAACAGTTAATTGAACACCACATTGCAAGACATATAGAACATATACACTATAGCAGAAGATTGCATGGTGAAAGTAGATAGCATGATTCACTAGAATTTGTTAAGGAAAGGCAGTAGCTAGCAAACTGAGCATGGGTCCTTATAGTGAGCTAATAAGACAAGCTACTCCTCATTGTCGGAGATATCGATGAAGATTGGCTCCTTGGACATGGAAGAGGGCGAGGCCTCCGCATCGTGAGTGCCCTCGTTGTAGTGGTGAGTTGCCTGAGCCGCTCTGGGAACCAACCCGCTGGCTCTCGAGATGAGGTAAGCACGTGCACACTGAGAAAACACCTCATAGTCTTCATTGAAGGCACCGACGGTGGCCTTGAGAAAACACCACGAACTGTCGTTTAAAGCAACCAACCGCGTCGCGACGTCGGCGTGCGAGGCGTCAACGGTGGCCTCGACGGCGAGGTGCTCGTCCAAGATCTGGGGGTCGGCACGAATGGCAGCCATCGCGACCTCATCCGCGTGTGCGGCCACGATTTGCTTCTCCGCTACCAAGTGCTCCTTGAGGTCTTGGCTATACTACGTGCACCACGGCTTAGGCCGGCGCTTATTTGGTGGAGGGGTCGGTGATTTGGGTGGAAGGTATCGCGCTCGTGCCGGTGGTCGGGGAATGTGGGTTGTGGAAGGAGGAGGATGGGGATCGGGTGTGGATTACCTACCTGGATAGGCGAGGCCGAGCAGCATGAAGGAGGGTCGCCGACGAGGAGGCGGCGGTGCTGCAAGCGAGGAGTGAAGGTTTCAACTTGGAAAGGAAGGCGGAAAGGGGGGAAATGTGGCTTTTGGTAAGGGGAGGAGGCGGGGAGGTAGATATTTCCGCAGAAGCCGAAAATTCAGAATTGCTTCAGCCAAAAAACTAGCGCGCAAAGTGTCATCAGACACGGTCCCTTATTCAGACATGGTCTGAAGATATTTTATGCTGCATCTCACACGATTGGTTATAATAAACTGTGTCGGATCTACTTGATTTTTCGTCTTGATTTTAATTACATAATGGGGTCACAGCGGCCATGCACGGTGTTTGAATTGCTAGACCTTTTATCTGCAGTGATCATAAAAGAATTGGAATTATTCAGGGTTCGTTTGGACATTTTTATGCATTGAGTTTCCAGTGCATTTATGTGCATAATTCAAATTTGAACTACATGCACATGCTCCAGTGCATATAAATTGGTTGACAAATCAAATCTTTGTCCTTGGGTGCATGCTTAGGTCCCATGCAAGAAATGGGAATGAATGTCAAACACCCTGCCACCGTCACTCGGCCGCAAACATTGAGATACCTGGTTTTTAAATTCTAGTAAATCCAAAACTCGTCTGAAATTCATGAAACTTGGCATGCTATCATGGAGCGGCATCAACATGGTGTGGTAAAGTTTTTGTCCCATTTGGGCTATGTTTGGGTATATGCTTCTCACAAACCAGAGCTTCTCACAACAAACATGATGGTTTCCGTAGGGAATGCCCCAACTTTGGGGACAAAACGATATCCATTGCCTCTAATTGCTTTCAAAAAATTTCTCGTGTCAACATAGAACAACAGGAGTGTTGTGTTATTTTTTTGATTTTTCGGGGTTCGTTTGGACATTTTCATGCATTAAGTAAGTTTTCAATGCATTTATGTGCATAATTCAAATTCGAACTACATGCACATGCTCCGGTGCATATAAATTGGTTGAAAAATAAAATCTTTGTCCTTGGGTGCATGCTTAGGTCCCATGCTAGAAATGGGAATTAATGTCAAGCACCGTGCCACCGTCACTCGGCCGCAAACATTGAGATACCTAGTTTTTAAATTCTAGTAAATCCAAAACTCGTCTAAAATTCATGAAACTTGGCATGCTATCATGGAGCGGCATCAACATGCCGTGGTAAAGTTTTTTTCCCATTTGGGGCAGGTTTGGGTATATGCTTCTCACAAACCAGAACTTCTCACAACAAGCATGATGGTTTTGGTAGGGAACGCCCCAACTTTGGGGGCGAAACGACATCCATTGCCTCTTATTGCTTTCAAATTTTTTTTCTCGTGTCAACATAGAACATCAGGAGTGTTGTGTTATTTTTTGTGATTTTTCGGGGTTCGTTTGGTCATTTTTATGCATTAAGTGAGTTTTTAATGCATTTATGTGCATAATTAAAATTTGAACTACATGCACATGCTCCGGTGCATATAAATTGGTTGAAAATCAAATCTTTGGTCATTGGGTGCATGCTTAGGTCCCATGCAAGAAATGGGAATGAATGTCAAGCACCGTGCCACCATCACTCGGCCGCAAACATTGAGATACCTGGTTTTTAAAATCTAGTAAATCCAAAACTCGTCTAAAATTCATAAAACATGTCATGCTATCATGGAGCGGCATCAAATATGCCGTGGTAAAGTTTTTGTCCCATTTGGGGCAGGTTTGGGTATATGCTTTTCACAAACTAGAGCTTCTCACAACAAGCATGATTGTTTCAGTAGGGAACGCCCCAACTTTGGGGGCGAAATGATATCCATTGCCTCTAATTGCTTTCAAAAAAATTCTCGTGTCAGCATAGAACAACAGGAGTGTTGTGTTATTTTTTGTAATTTTTCGGGGTTCGTTTGGACATTTTTATGCATTAAGTGAGTTTTCAATGCATTTATGTGCATAATTCAAATTTGAACTACATGCACATGCTTCGGTGCATATAAATTGGTTGAAAAATCAAATCTTTGGTCCTTGGGTGCATGCTTAGGTCACATGCAAGAAATGGGAATGAATGTCAAGCACCGTGCCACCATCACTCGGCCGCAAACATTGAGATACCTGGTTTTTAAATTCTAGTAAATCCAAAACTCGTCTGAAATTCCTGAAACTTGGCATGTTATCATGGAGCGGCATCAACATGCCGTGGTAAACTTTTTGTCCCATTTGGGGCAGGTTTGGGTATATGCTTCTCACAAACCAGAGCTTCTCACAACAATCATGATGGTTTTGGTAGGGAACGCCCCAACTTTGGGGGCGAAACGATATCCATTGCCTCTAATTGCTTTCAATTTTTTTCTTGTGTCAACATAGAAAAACAGGAGTGTTGTGTTATTTTTTGTGATTTTTCGGGGTTCGTTTGGACATTTTTATGCATTAAGTGAGTTTTCAATGCATGTATATGAATAATTCAAATTTGAACTACATGCACATGCTTCGGTGCATATAAATTGGTTGGAAAATCAAATCTTTGGTCCTTGGGTGCATGCTTAGCTCCCATGCAATGAAATGGGAATGAATGTCAAGCACCGTGCCACCGTCACTCGGCCGCAAACATTGAGATACCTGGTTTTTAAATTCTAGTAAATCCAAAACTCGTCTGAAATTCATGAAACTTGGCATGCTATCATGGAGCGGCATCAACATGCTGTGGTAAACTTTTTGTCCCATTTGGGGCAGGTTTGGGCATATGCTTCTCACAACAAGCATGATGGTTTCGGTAGGGAACGCCCCAACTTTGGGGGCGAAACGACATCCATTGCCTCTTATTGCTTTCAATTTTTTTTCTCGTGTCAACATAGAACAACAGGAGTTTTATGTTTTTTTTTACTTTTCAGGGTTCTTTGGACATTTTTATGAATTAAGTGAGTTTTCAATGCATTTATGTGCATAATTCAAATTTGAACTACATGCACATGCTCCGGTGCATATAAATTGGTTGGAAAATCAAATCTTTGGTCCTTGGGTGCATGCTTAGGTCCCATGCAAGAAATGGGAATGAATGCCAAACACCGTGCCACCGTCACTCGGCCGCAAACATTGAGATACCTGGTTTTTAAATTCTAGTAAATCCAAAACTCATCTGAAATTCATGAAACTTTGCCTGCTATCATGGAGCGACATCAACATGTCATGGTAAAGTTTTTGTCCCATTTGGGGTAGGTTTGGGTAGATGCTTCTCACAAATCAGAGCTTCTCACAACAAGCATGATGGTTTCAGACAGAACACCCATATGCAAAGTGAGAGCAGGATTTGTGCATCTCTTGAACACAAACGGTTCTTCTGGATGACCCATGTGAATCACTAGCAGGGCGGCGCAGTACTATTCGATTTGACAGCTAGCGGCGCAGTTCCCGATATGGCTTTAATGCAGACGAGTGAGAGGGTAGCGGTTCCCGAAATGTTGAACGGCTAATGATGCATCCTCCTTCAATTAGCATCGTGTGAATGCATGAATGAAGTAATGGGAGGACCGGGAAAATAGGCCGCATGATGTGAATGAAACGCAATTTGCACTCATATAAAGGCGCCCATCCATTCCAATGCATCTACCACATCGTACGCACCTAAGCATTTGCCTAAGAACCTACCCTAAAAGGCGCAAAAGTGCCCACTCTAGACCCATGGCACCGATGCGCGCAAGCAGCCAGCGGTTGTGCCAGATGGTCCATGACGCCGGCCTGCGGCATGGCACCGTGGATCGTATCCATACGGTGTTGGCGACCGGCTGGTGGATGGCCGCCGTCGACGCCAGCTATGACTCTTAGTTGGACCAGATGATCGTTCACAGCACCAACAGGTTCACCATCGTCAAGAAGCTCGTGGACGACATTGCCGTACTCCTCCAGCCCACGCGCCCGGGCTCCTCATTGCTTGCCACCCTAATCGGCCTCCATGGTCGGAACCTCTTTGAAGCACTGGTGTCCCTGCGACTGCCCGCCAACGCCACAAAGAATGTCCACCTGGAGGTCGCGCTCGCCGCGAGGCACCTCGCCCTGCAAGAAACCGTCGACCTACACATCCATGTGTACAAACGAACTGTGTACATAGGTATCTACAAGGCCAGTGAGGACGCTATGAAGTTGGCCTTCTTCGGCCAGCTGGAAGCCTTGGATGCCTTAGTTGAGAAGCACCTTGACCTCGCCACACAAGCCGCCGCTCCTTAGCTGTCGGTCGGTGGCCCGGCCGGCGCACTGAGTTGAGGAGGAGGAGGCCGTACGTTGATGGATCCATCTTTCTTCTTGCCTCCTGTAACCACTATTGCGATCGCATCATCGTGGCCTTACTTCTTATTTTGCTATTGCATTCTCGTTCCAGTCAACATAGACATGTACGATCCCTTTGCTCAATACAGACATGTCCATTCTAGTCTTATTTTGATTGGCTTGAATTAAGGTCTATCCCGCCGTTAGGCGCCGCAGCCCGTTGTGCGCGTCGTTAGGCGCTGCAGCGCGCTCTGCTCGCGTCCGTCGGCGCGCTCGGCTTGTGGAAAGCTTTTCCTTGCATGTTCAACTTATATATATATATATATATATATATAGAGAGAGAGAGAGAGAGAGAGTAGCACTATTCTGATCCTGGGATTAGAATAGTTATTTGGATCATAGCTGTCTATATAGGGCCCGATGGGGTTGTTCCTAAGATCACTAACAGACAAAAAGCTGGCCCATTATACACCTCCCGAACGGCCCGTTCCACACCCACGACCTTCTCCCGGTCACGATGCCTCCCACGATCCCTGGATCCCCGCCGACCAAGCCACCGCGCCGCCCCTCTCCGCCTCACCTCCCAGCCAGCCCCGCGCCAACGGCCCTGCGCCTCCCCTCCCCGCCGGTCCCGCGTGCCTCCTGGATCGTGTCACCACCGGACACCCACGCCGCCGTCCTCCGCCCCAACCACTTCCGCCACTTACATCTACCCGACCAATTCAGCCGCCGTCGTCCTCTCGCCGACCACCTCCACCACCACTCTCCGCCCCGACCACCTCTGTCGCCGCCCTCAACCCCACCCACCTCCGTCCCCGCTCTGCATCCCAGCCACCTCCGCCGCGCCTGCCCCAACCACCTCCTCCATGGCTGCCCTTCGTCCCGACACCCCCACCACCAACCTCCGCTGCGACGCGACCTTCCCTCCGCTCTAGCGCGGTCTACCCTCTTCTCCGGCACGTCCTCCACAATGTTCCTTCTCTCTCCACGGTGACGGCAACATAGGGATCCATAGCTCGTCACCGCCCACTCCTCGTCATCTTGTGGCTAGAGATTTGTTTTGGTTGTTGCTATTTTGTTCAATTTCTTTTGGTTTCTTGCAAGATCTGTGTGTTGGGGCAATGAACTTTGCAAAAATTGTAGTTCACGCCATGCTTTTGCTTGAACCCATGCACCACTACTTCCGAAATCAGCTCTACTCATTCAAGCTACAGGTTTGATGTTTATTTCTCCAATATTGTTTCCAAATTCATTATTGTTGGTATGGATGCTTCTCTGTTGTTCATCTTAGTATGTCAAAAAAGAAGCATGAACGATTGGGTCTGTATCTCCATAAAAAGACAACCCCTTTCTGAGTATTGATTTGACAATTCATTTCATATGCTGTTAAAAAAATAACAATGTAGAATGTGACGAACTGAGATCTACGTGCTAATGAATGTGTTCATGCACTGGTGTGCGTGCGTCCGAGGATCTTTTTGAACTTCTTTATGTCTACAAACAGAGGACCATTCAGAAATCCTAATGCGTAGTTATTCTTGTGTGTGTGTGTTTTGTCCTTCAAAGCATTTTCTTCAGGGGAATGGAGAGCACCCTCACCCTGACCCGATCTGCAGTGCCGCCCTGAGTCCTCCCAACGCAGCCCCAAGACGTACAACTACACAGCCCCGGGCTGTTCAACGATGGAGCCGTCGACCGTTCATGAACGCAACACAACCCTGGATCCTGCTGTCAGCTAAATCCGGTAAAGGGAGACTTCTTGTGAGAGCAATTCCCTCTTAATTTTTTCATTCAAAGTTCTAATTTGCGAGCTACTTCAGCTTCAGCTAGCCTGTGTATGTGGCTACCAAGGTGGCATGCATTTTGTGCTACTTTGTTTTCGTATCCACATGTCACCAACGGCACTATGAAGAGAAAGGTCAGCATCTGGCCCTCTAGAAGTTCAGTTTGTTGATTTTCTGAAGTTTTTAAAGTGGACTACAATCATGTATATTTTTGCAGGGCCTTGTGAAGTTCAGTTTCTTTCACTTTCTGAAGTTCTGTTTCTTGATTTTCCGAAGTTCAGTTTGTTGATTTTCTGAAGAAAAAGGTTGCTTCACTTGCACTCCTCTATCTGGTCCTGTGTAGTGATCTCCTCGACTCCTAGGTTAGGCACAAACTGAGAATTGTAGGTATATTTTGAGTTTAAAATGCTTGAATCTACAGTACAGGATTAGATAACTTCCAGAAGGTCTATAGTTCATACCCCGATGTGACAGCAGCGAGCGGTCGTAGGTCGTCTAGCGTGCTCTTGGCTTGTTCTGTTGAGAAAAGTTCAGAAAACTAACTGAAGTATTGGCACGGTCTAGCGGTGTTTGGCTGCATCGGTCACTAGACTGCCAACGTCCACCACCTGACGGCAAGGAGCCAAGGTGTTGAGCTGTTGACGCTGGCACAACACCCCGATGCAAGCCGAGTCAATTGTAGCCAACGCAAGGAGAGATTAGTATAGTGGTTTGTAGTGTTCAAATCCATACATGGCGTTTTCTGGTGGAATTGGTCAACATGAAGGAGCTAGGGGTTAATACTACAAGCGCTTCACTTAAATAGTCCTAGTTGTCTGCCAACTTTTAGTCATTCGCTTTTGCAAGAAGTGCTCATCTTTTTCCTATTTCATGACTAGCTTTCAATGGTGATGGCTCCGATTTTTTTGGGAGATGTATGAGAACAAAGGTGCATGTGTGGTAGACAAAAGATTTCTTTCTACATATATACTGTGGTCATTTTGTTCTTTGGACTATGGATGTTTATGACATTGGATTGCTCTGGTTTTATTGAACATATAAAAAAATATTAACACTAGATTGCTCTAGTTTTATACACATTTGTTTGCGTTTATCCCCTGAAAAAATTGGCCATTGTTGCAGGCCGGCTTCGCCAGATTCTTGAGTTCAGCCCTAAACAAGGAGCATTATATGTTGTTATCCAGTTTGCTCACTTGTTGGAATGAAAAAATGGCTGAAGAAAATAAAAAATATGTAATTTCTTTGGATACACTAGAAGTTCGCATAGTAAAAATACAGAAAATCTTATTGCACTGAAAAATGTAAGAAGTTCATAAATATCAAATCAAGAAGTACAAATTAAAATAACGGAGCAATTTAATGTTTATAGAATATCAATCACATTTTCTAAAAAGATAAAACAAAGAAGTTTAGATAAAAAAGATTAGTTTGATGTGTTTTTTTAAACCATTTTTTCTATGCTCTACTGTAAAGTGCGGCTTACATTTTGGAAGCGTCGCGGCAGCCACCTCACATCGGCCCCAACTCCTCACCCGCCGCCGACACCCCCCTCCCTTCCTCCCCCCTTGCGCGTCACCGGCAACCGCCACCTTGCCACGGCGCACCTCCCTGCTGCCACCTCCTTCTAGGCGCGTCTTCGGCCCCGCCTCCTCCGGGCATGCCGCCATCCCCGCCACCCTGAAGACTATTATGTCGTATCGTGTCGCATCGCACCAAGTCTTGTTACAAACCCAAAGAAGGTCATCAAAAAAAGCATCTCAAACAATTTTATAAAAAAGATTTTCTCTATTAAAATAAAACTAGAACTTCAATTTTAAAAAACGGAGCGGCTCGATGTCTATAAAAAATTAGGATTTTTTCCGTTACTAAAAGAAATAAAACTAGGAAGTCCATATTAAAAAGATGGAGAGGTCCGATGATTATAGAAAAATCAGATTTTCCTCGTTATTAAAGAATGGAAACAAGAAGTTCAAAAATTAAATAACAAGAAGTTCAACTTTTAAAAATATAGTGCTTCAAAATTTCATAAAAAAATTAAGAAATAAAACTAGGAAGTCCATATTAAAAAGATGGAGAAGTCCAATCATTATAGAAAACTCGGATTTTCCTCGTTATTAAAAAATGGAAACAATAAGTTAAAAAATTAAATAACAAGAAGTTCAACTTTAAAAAAATAGAGCGCTTCAAAATTTCTTGAAAAAAGGTTAAGAAATAAACCAGGAAGTCCATATTAAAAAGATGGAGAAGTTCGATGATTATAGAAAACTCGGATTTTCCTCGTTATTAAAGAATGGAAACAAGAAGTTCAAAAATAAAAAACAAGAAGTTCAACTTTTAAAAATAGAGCGCTTGAAAATTTTATAAAAAAGATTAAGAAATAAAACCAGGAAGTCCATATTAAAAAGATGGAGAAGTTCGATGATTATAGAAAATTCAGATTTTCCTCGTAATTACGAATGGAAACAAGAAGTTTTAAAATAAAATAATAAGAAGTTCAACTTTTAAAAATAGAGCGTTTCAAAATTAATAAAAAAATGAATAAAAATTCAGATTAAAATTCATAAAAAACTCAAATATTTTCACGTAACCAAGAGAAGTTCAGATTGATAGCTGACAAAAGTTCACGTACTACAGGGTGTGCATTTTTATATTAAAAAAGCAAAGTCTAAAAGTTTTGTTGTTATAAGTTGAAAATTATTGTGAGAGAGGTTTGTACAACAAGAATATCATTTATGTAACACTGATGAATGGATGAGAAAATTACAAACGAAAATATGTCACAGAAGTTCAACGTGAAAAGAGTATGAAGTTCAACTACTACGCTGAATGATCAGATGAAAAACTTTTAAAACTGTCACGAGTATGAAAAAATGATCAACACGGGAAAGTTATGTGCTTACAGCAGCTTTCCACTGGTATATCACTTGCTCAATTCCGGTGAGTGGATGGAGAGTTACGAGCAGTGGATGGAGACCTACGAGCAAAAAAATCACATGAAAAACAGAGTGAAGTTCAGGTACACGCGCCGAGAAATTCAGGTTCTTCACGCGGTGCATTTTCGAAGAATCTGTTTCGCGATAAAGGCAGAACGCATGATCCCACCATTTTCGAAATTACTTCAAAATGGCTAGAAATCAGAGAAAACCATCAACATGAACAAGTTTCGCATTTTCCATAGATTTTCAGCGGTATATTATTTGCCCTATTCCGATAAAGTTTGTAGAAATTACGGCGAAAATACGTTTTTCGCCATTTTCGAAACTGACTTAAAACCGTAAAGAATTGGGAGAAACAATACATACCAAAAAGTTTCGCATTTTTTCAAGCTTTCCAACGCCATATCATTTGCTGCATTCGGACGCACGGTTAAAAAATTAGCTCGAAAATACGAACTCGGTAGGACTCGGACCATTTTCTAAATTACTCTTAACCCATTCAAAATTAGAAAAAAAAACTTTCAAGATGAAAAAATAGTGCATTTTCATAAGCTTTCCAACGCCGTATCATATGCCTCCATTGGATTAGCCGTTTAGAAATGATATCGAAAAAACGAACTCAGTTGTTCGGTTTACAAAATTTTATGTTTTTTAAATTACTCTTTAACCATAGGGAATTAGAGAAAACTTTCAACATGTGGAAGGAGCGGTTTTGCAGCAGCTTTCCAATGCCATATTATATGCCTCATTCCGATAAACGGTTTAGAAATGCGATCAAAAATACGATTCACGTTTTTTGTGCGAAAAAAACGGTTTTCAAAACTGCTCTTAAACCGCTTATATTTTGCCAAAAATTTAAGTTGGGTCATGATATTAGGGTCCATAGCTTTCCAACGGTATATGGCAAGCCCCATTTGGGCAATGTTGGCAGAAGTTCGACCTAGTTCACAGGGAAGTTCAACGTACTACTAGCGGGGCAGGTCAGGTTGTGATCAGAATATTATTCTGATCCCATGATCAGAATAGTGTTTATGTATATATATTGTTGCTCGCCGTTGAGGCGACCGCGGAGCGCTCTGCTCGCGTCCCTCCGTGCGCGCTCTGCCAATGTTTGGGCGTGCGCACGATCACGTCGGGGGCCCCGTATGCATGCGGTTGCGCTGGGCACGTTGCCATGTGATGCAGTTACGTGCGGCACGCTGGAGTTATGCACTGCAAATTAGAACTGCCATCGGGGCCTGCCAATATTCCTGGCCATCCAGCTTCCCCTTTAATTCCCGCGGACATTATAACCTTAGTCTCTTCAACCATTCGATCGCGCCCCACAACACAACAAGCACACCCACGAAGACACATAGAGGGGGGATGTCCGGCAGTGCTCCAATGGAGTTCGGCGAGCATAGAGTGGAGACCCACGCGAGGGAGATGGATCTCTCGATGGTGTACACCATCCACCCGGCCGTGGTGGACGACTACATCAACAGCGTTGAGCAGTTGCTTGCTGGAGACAAGTACAAGGTGGTCGGCATCGACCTCCAGTACACCACCAGTCCTCCCAGCATAGATCAGAAGGTTGTCGTCGCCTAGTTGTGCGTGCGCCATCATGTCCTCATCTACCACTACTGCATGGCCACAGAGCCTTGTGACCATTTCAACAGGTTTGTCAACAACACTGACTACAAGTTCGCCACAGTGGATACCACCAACGATGTAAAAGCGCTCAGTGTTACGCGCTTGGCCTGCAAGAACCTTGTCGAAATCCGTGACCACTACACGGTCTGGGGTAGCACGAAGAAGGACTCCCTGGTCGAACTCGCCTCGGCCATCATCGACCCATACTACGAAAAGATGAAGCAGGATCCTCAGAGAACAAGTCCTGTATCCTGGCACGGGGCCTGGATGCGGCAACTGGATGAACCTCACCTCAGGTTTGCGGCCAAGAGCGTGTACACATGCTACGAGATGCACAGGAGGATCGTTGACATGAGGAAGTCCCTCGTTACCCAAATCGACGAGCCCGGATCGAGCCACAAGCAGAGCAAGCAGCGTCACAAGAAGTAGATGATGATCATATGATCGTTTATGCTAGTTAATCATCCATGTAATATATAATTTACTTTATTCGTGTGTGGAAATGTCATGTGTGTAGTAGCCACCTATGTAATTATGCATGTAATAGTTTACTTTGGTGTGTGCAAATGCCATGGTTGTAGTAGCCACATATGTAAGTGGATGTTTAATTTGGTTATGCAAGCATGTCCTTATAAGTGTGTGTGTGTGTGTGTGTGTGTGTGTGTGTGTTGTTGTTCTGTATGCAATCCCATCGAACAACACACATGTCTTATTAGCAACAATCGTGTGTGTTCTTATCGGTCTACAGACACATTTCTGATTACAGACGTGTTTGCCGCGTATCACACACATCTTGTTAAGTTGAACCATTTCTGTTCTCATGTCTCAACGCAAACAGTTCATCTGAGTGAACCGCATGTCGTATATCACACACACCTTTGATCTGGCTGACCGTTTCTTTTGTGTTGCCTAATCACAAACAGTTCATCCGAGTGAACCATGTGTTGTGTATCGCACACACCTCCATCTGGCTGCCCATTTCTTTTGTTCCTCCTCATTGCAAATAGTTCATTGAACTGAACTGTATGCCCTTCATCGCACACACAACTAAAACCTGAACCGTGTTTGATGCATCTGTCATCGCAAATGTTTTACAAATTTCTGACGGTTTTCATACAGCACCGTTTGCGATTATGGCATCACACAGTTTCTCGAAGGGTCTTTGATCATAGTGTCGCGTTAGCAGCATCCTGCAGTAGTGAGATATCCATTAAGGAATGCAGTTTTGACATCCATTTGCCAAATTTCATAATCATAAAATGTGGCAATTGCTAACATGATACGGACGGACTTAAGCATTGCTATGGGTGAGAAGGTCTCATCGTAGTCAACTCCTTGAACTTGTCGAAAACCTTTTGCAACAAGTCGAGCTTTGTAGACAGCAACATTGTCGTCGGCGTCAGTCTTCTTCTTGAAGATGCATTTATTATCTATGGCATGCGGATCAACGGGCAAGTCAACCGAAGTCCACACTTTGTTCTCATACATGGATCCCATCTCAGATTTCATGGCCTCAAGCCATTTTGCGGAATATGGGCTCATCATCGCTTCCTCATAGTTCGTAGGTTTGTCATCGTCAAGTAACATGACTTCCAGAACAGGATTACCGTACCACTCTGGTGCGGATCTTACTCTGGTTGACCTACGAGGTTCGGTAGTAACTTGATCGGAAGTTTCATGATCATCATCATTAGCTTCCTCACTTACTGGTGTAGGAATCACTGGAACTTATTTCAGTGATGAACTACTCTCCAATAAGGGACTAGGTACAATTACCTCATCAAGTTCTACTTTCCTCTCACTCACTTCTTTCGAGAGAAACTCCTTCTCTAGAAAGGATCCACTCTTAGCAACGAATATCTTGCCTTCGGATCTGTGATAGAAGGTGTACCCAACATTCTCCTTTGGGTATCCTATGAAGACACATTTCTCCGATTTGGGTTCGATCTTATCAGGTTGAAGCTTTTTCACATAAGCATCGCAGCCCCAAACTTTAAGAAACGATAACTTGGGTTTCTTGCCAAACAACAGTTCATAAGGTGTCGTCTCAACAGATTTTGATGGTGCCCTATTTAACGTGAATGCAACCGTCTCTAAAGCATAACCCCAAAACGATAGCGGCAAATCAGTGAGAGACATCATAGATCGCACCATACCTAATAAAGTGTGGTTACGACGTTCGGAGACACCATTACGTTGGGGTATTCCAGGTGGCGTGAGTTGCAAAACTATTCTGCATTGTTTCAAATGAAGACCAAACTCATAACTCAAATATTCACCTCCACGATCAGATCATAGAAACTTAATTTTCTTGTTACGATGATTTTCCACTTCACTCTGAAATTCTTTGAACTTTTCAAATGTTTCGGACTTATGTTTCATTAAGTAGATATACCCATATCTGCTCAAATCATCTGTGAAGGTAAGAAAATAACAATACCCGCCACGAGCATCAACACTCATCGGACCGCATACATCAGTATGTATTATTTCCAACAAGTCTGTTGCTCGCTCCATTGTTCCGAAGAACGGAGTCTTAGTCATCTTGCCCATGAGGCATGGTTCGCAAGCATCAATTGATTCATAATCAAGTGATTCCAAAAGCCCATCAGCATGGAGTTTCTTCATGCGCTTTACACCAATATGACCTAAACGGCAATGCCACAAATAAGTTGCACTATCATTATCAACTCTGCATCTTTTGGCTTCAATACTATGAACATGTGTATCACTACTATCAAGATTTAGTAAAAATAGACCACTCATCAAGGGTGCATGACCATAAAAGATATTAGTCATATAAATATAACAACCATTATTCTCTGATTTAAATGAATAACCATCTCACATCAAACAAGATCCAGATATAATGGTCATGCTCAACGCTGGCACCAAATAACAACTATTTAGGTCTAAAACTAACCCCGAAGGTAGATGTAGAGGCAGTGTGCCGACGGTGATTACATCGACTTTGGAACCATTTCCCACGTGCATCGTCACCTCGTCCTTAGCCAATCTTCGCTTAATCCATAGCCCCTCTTTTGAGTTGCAAATGTTAGCAACTGAACCAGTATCAAATACCCAGGCACTACTCCGAGCATTAGTAAGGTACATGATACGTCTCCAACGTATCTATAATTTTTGATTGTTCCATGCTATTATATTATCTATTTTGGATGTTTAATGGGCTTTAATATACCTTTTTATATTATTTTTGGGACTAATCTACTAACCAAAGGCCTAGTGCAAATTGCTGTTTTTTTGCCTATTTCAGTGTTTCACAAAAAAGGAATATCAAACGGAATGGAACCTTCGAGAGAGTTATTTTTGGAACAAACGTGATCCAGGAGACTTGGAGTCTACGTCAAGAAAGAAGTGAGGAGGCCACGAGGCAGGGAGGCGCGCCCAGGGGGTAGGCGTGCCCCACCCTCATGGGCCCCTCGCAGCTCCACCGACATATTTCTTCCTCCTATATATACCCACATACCCCAAAAACATCCAGGAGCACCACGAAACCCTATTTCCACCGCCGAAACCTTCTGTACCCGTGAGATACCATTTTGGGGCCTTTCCCGGCGCTCTGCCAGAGGGGGAATCGATCACGGAGGGCTTCTACATCAACACCATAGCCTCTCCGATGATGTGTGAGTAGTTTACCATAGACCTTCGGGTCCATAGTTATTAGCTAGATGGCTTCTTCTCTCTCTTTGGATCTCAAAACAAAGTTCTCCTCGATTCTCATGGAGATCTATTCGATGTAATTCTTTTTCCGGTGTGTTTGTTGAGATCCGATGAATTGTGGGTTTATGATCAAGATTATCTATGAACAATATTTGATTCTTTTCTGAAATCTCTTATGCATGATTTAGATATCTTTGCAAGTCTCTTCGAATTATCAGTTTGGTTTAGCCTACTAGATTGATCTTTCTTGCAATGGGAGAAGTGCTTAGCTTTGGGTTCAATCTTGTGGTGTCCTTTCCCAGTGACAGCAGGGGCAGCAAGGCACATATTGTATTGTTGCCATCGAGGATAAAAATATGGGGTTTATATCATATTGCTTGAGTTTATCCCTCTACATCATGCCATCTTACCTAATGCATTACTCTGTTCTTATGAACTTAATACTCTAGATGCATGCTGGATAGCGGTCGATGTGTGGAGTAATAGTAGTAGATGCAGAATCGTTTCGGTCTACTTGTCGTGGACGTGATGCCTATATACATGATCATGCCTAGATATTCTCATAACTATGCGCTTTTCTATCAATTGCTCGACAGTAATTTGTTCACCCACCGTAGAATTTTCTATCTTGAGAGAAGCCACTGGTGAAACCTATGGCCCCCGGGTCTATCTTTAATCATATTATTTTCCTATCAATTTTCTATTTCTATTTTGCAATCTTTATTTTCCAATCTATACAACAAAAATACCAAAAATATTATCTTATTATCTCTATCAAATCTCACTTTCGTAAATGATCGTGAAGGGATTTACAACCCCTTTATCGTGTTGGTTGCGAGGTTCTTATTTGTTTGTGCAGGTACTAGGGGACTTGTGTGTTACCTCCTGCTGGATTGATACCTTGGTTCTCAAAACTGAGGGAAATACTTACGCTACTGTGCTGCATCACCCTTTCCTCTTCAAGGGAAAACCAACGCAAGCTCAAGAGGTAGCAGTACACATCAATAACATGTATATCAAATATACCTTTCACTTTGCCATCCTTATTCTCCGCCAAATACTTGGGGCAGTTCTGTTTCCAGTGACCAATTGTCCCTTTGTAGTAGAAGCACTCAGTCTCAGGCTTAGGTCTAGACTTAGGTTTCTTCACTTGAGCAGCAACTGGCTTGTTCTTCTTCTTGAAGTTCCCCTTCTTCCCTTTACCCTTTTTATTGAAACTGGTGGTCTTGTTGACCATCAACACTTGATGCTCCTTCTTAATTTCTACCTCCGCAGCCTCTAGCATTGCGAAGAGCTCGGGAATCGTCTTATCCATCCCTTGCATATTATAGCTCATCATGAAGCTCTTGTAGCTTGGTGGCAGTGATTGAAGAACTCTGTCAATGACACTATCATCTGGAAGATTAACTCCCAGCTAAGTCAAGTGGTTGTGGTACCTAGACATTCTGAGTATATGTTCACTGACAGAACTATTCTCCTCCATTTTGCAGCTGTAGAACTTATTAGAGACTTCATATCTCTCAATCCGGGCATTTGCTTGAAATATTAACTTCAACTCCTGGAACATCTGATATGTTCCATGACCTTCAAAATGTCGTTGAAGTCCCGGTTCTAAGCCGTAAAGCATGGCACATTGAACTATCGAGTAGTCATCAGCTTTGCTCTGCCAGGTATTCATAACATCTAGTGTTGCTCCTGCAGCGGATTTGTCACCTATCGGTGCTTCCAGGACGTAATTCTTTTGTGCGGCAATGAGAATAGTCCTCAAGTTACGGACCCAGTCCGTGTAGTTGCTACCATCATCTTTCAACTTAGCTTTCTCTAGGAACGCATTAAAATTCAATGGAACAACAGCACGGGACATCTACCTACAACAACATAGACATGCAAAATACTATCAAGTACTAAGTTCATGATAAATTAAAGTTCAATTAATCAAATTACTTAAGAAATCCCACTTAGATAGACATCTCTCTAATCATCTAAGTGACCACGTGATCCATATCAACTAAACCATGTACGATCATCACGTGAGATGGAGCAGTTTTCAATGGTGAACATCACTATGTTGATCATATCTACTATATGATTCACGCTCGACCTTTCGGTCTCAGTGTTTCGAGGCCATATCTGCATATGCTAGGCTCGTCAAGTTTAACACGAGTACTCCGTGTGTGCAAAACTGGCTTGCACCCATTGCATGTGAACGTAGAGCTTATCACACCCGATCATCACGTGGTGTCTCGGCACGACGAACTGTAGCAATGGTTCATACTCAAGGAGAACACTTATACCTTGAAATTTAGTGAGAGGTCATCTTATAATGCTACCGCCGAACTAAGCAAAATAAGATGCATAAATGATAAACATCACATGCAATCAATATAAGTGATATGATATGGCCATCATCATCTTGTGCCTTTGATCTGCATCTCCAAAGCACCGTCATGATCACCATCGTCACCAGCTTGACACCTTGATCACCATCGAAGCATCGTTGTTGTCTCGACAACTATTACTTCTACGACTATCGCTACCGCTTAGTGATAAAGTAAAGCAATTACATGGCGATTGCATTTCATACAATAAAGCGACAACCATATAGCTCCTGCCACTTGCCGATAACTATGTTACAAAACATGATCATCTCATACAATAAAATTTAGCATCATGTCTTGACCATATCACATCACAACATGCCCTGCAAAACCAAGTTAGACGTCCTCTACTTTGTTGTTGCACGTGGCTGCTACGGGCTGAGCAAAAACCACAATGCGGTATAGTGATTGCTTTTTGATCTTTAGAAAGAACCCTGTTCATTGAATCCGATTCAACTAAAGTTGGAGAAACTGACACCCACCAGCCACCTGTGTGCGAAGCATGTCAGTAGAACCAGTCTCGCGTAAGCGTACACGTAATGTCGGCCTAAGCCGCTTCATCCAACAATACCGCCGAATCAAAAATCAACTAGTGACGGCAAGCAATATGTATATACCCACGCCCACAACTCCTTTGTGTTCTACTCGTGCATATAACATCTACGCATAGACCTGGTTCGTATGCCACTGTTGGGGAACGCAGTAATTTCAAAAAAAAAATCCTACACACACTCAAGATCTATCATGGTGATGCATAACAACGAGAGGGAAGAGTGTGTCTACGTACCCTCGTAGACCGAAAGAGGAAGCGTTTATCAACGCGGTTGATGTAGTCGTACACCTTCACGATCCATCCCAATCAAGTACCGAACGTACGGCACCTCCACGTTTAGCACACGTTCACGTCGATGACGTCCTCGCCTTCTTGATCCAGCAAGAGGGGCGAAGTAGTAGATGAGTTCCAACAGCACGACGGTGTGATGACGGTGTTGGTGAAGAACAATGTCCGCAGGGCTTCGCCTAAGCACTACGAAAACTATGACAAAGGATAAACTAGAGGGGACGGGGTTGCCGGCACAGGGCTTGGTGTTTCTTGATGTGTCTTGGGTGCTAGCCCTACCCCTTTATTTATATGTTGAGCCTTGGGTCAAAACTTGGAGTAAAAGCCTACACAAAGTCAGTTTTACCCGAAAGGTAAGAGTACTTCTCGGACTCCAGGACCAAACACCAGGGATCCCGGCGTCTGGACCCAGACGCCAGGGACCCTGGCATCTGGCCCCTCGACTTTGCAAAACTTCCTTTTGCTCTTTCCAAAAACCTTGCGGGATTTCCCCTTTGGCCCAAATAAAGTGTTCTCATACCCAAACATTTCGGGAAACATCCGGAACCCCCTCCGGTGAATTTCGGAACCCTTTCGGAGACCAAACACTATTATCCCATATATCAATCTTTATCTCGGACCATTCCGGAGTTCCTCGTCATGTCCGTGATCTCATCCGGGACTCCGAACAACATTCGGTCACCAACATACATAACTCATATGGACACACTCTCCCCGCTCGTTGCTATGCATCACCTAGATGGATCTTGCGTGTGCGTAGGAATTTTTTTGAAATTACTGCGTTCCCCAACACACTTCACCATCTAGAGCTAATCGTCACCAGAGAATTAGAGGGACGAGATTATAACTAAACTTAGCTTCTAATTATGAGGACAAGAGGATTAGCCTAGCTCTAATTAGTCAACTAGGACCAACCAGAACTAGAGCTAGAAGAACTAGAGTAGGCTCCAAAACTTGTATGAACCATAGAGGAAAAAACCCTAGTATATATAGGTTGGAGGAGGAGGAGAGGGAAACCACCAAGGGGGGAAAGTCCCCCTTGGGGTGCCAGCCGTGGGGGAGTAGGATTCCCTCCCCTTGTCCAATTCGCCCCCCCCCCCCAAGGAAAGGGGGCGTCTTCCTACTTGGGCCTTTGTGGCCCAAGTTGCCATCCACCTCTTGGCCTTTTTAGGCCCGTTGATATTTAAATTAAATATAAAATGTTCTAAATACCTCTAGACCATTTTTTACATCTCCAGAAACATTCTTCGCCTATATATAATTTATGTGTAATACCTGGTATTACCCGATACTCCCTGAAACCCTTCCAGTGACCCCGAAACACTTCCGGATTCTCTAAGAACTATTCCGAATATTCATGAAATAATTCCACATATATATTCTCATGACTCCCGCACTACTAACGCTCGGTGATACGTATCTGTTGTATCTACATTTCCTAACACTTCTTCTCTTGTTTTGGACTCTAATTTGCATGATTTGAATGAAACTAACCCGGACTAACGATGTTTTCAGCAGAACTGCCATGGTGTTGTTTTTGTGCAGAAATAAAAGTTCTCGGATTTGGACGAAACTTTTTGGAGAATTATTTAAGAATATATAAAAAAATACTGGAACCAAGAACCACCGGAGTGGGGGCCCCTGGCTGACCACAAGACACCATGGCACCCCCCCTCCAGGCGCCCCCTGGTGGGTTGTGGGGCCCTCGGGGCTCCGCAGACCCTAATTCCAGCACTATAAATTCATGTTTTCGGAGAAAAAAATAAGAGAGGAAGTTTCATCGTGTTTCACGATATGAAGCCGCCGCCACCTCCTGTTCTTCATTGGGAGGCCGGATCTGGAGCCTGTTTGGGGCTTTGAAGAGGGGAATCTTCGGTCTTTGTCATCAGCAAACCTCCTTCATCACCAATTCCATGATGCTCCCCACCGGGAATGAGTAATTACTTTGTAGGCCCGCTGGTTGGCGAGGAGTTGGATGAGATTCATCATGTAATTGAGTTAGTTTTGTTAGGGCTTGATCCCTAGTATCCACTATGTTCTGAGATAGATGTTGTTATGACTTTGCTATGCATAATGCTTGTCACTAGGGCCTGAGTGCCATGATTTCAGATATGAACCGTTTATGTTTTCACCATCATATCTATGTTCTAGATCCAATCTTGCAAGTCATATTCACCTATTACGTGTTATGATCCATAAACCCCAGTGTGATAGTAATTGGGATACTTTCCAGTGATGACTGTAGTTTTGAGGAGTTCATGTATTCACTATGTGTTAATGCTTTCTTCTGGTTCTCTATTAAAAGGAGGCCTTAATATCCCTTAGTTTCCTTATGGACCCCGCTGCCACGGGATGGTAGGACAAAAGATGCCATGCAAGTTCTTTTCCATAAACACATATGACTATTTATGGAATACATGCCTACATTATATTTATGAACTAGAGATAGTTTTGTATCACCCTAGGTTATGACTGTTATATGATGAATATCATCTGAAAGTGCAACTATCCCTGGGTGGTTTTGGTAATTATTAACAACATATAGCTCATTGAACTAATACTATTTCTACATGATCATTTCAGAAAGTTCAATGATTGGCTTGGCATGGATTAAGAATGTGGACCCCTCAAAATGCTAAGGACACACATTGGCTCAAGCTCAAGACTCTACCTTTTTCATTTTAGTGATCCAAGATCACATTGAGTCCATAGGAAAAGCCAATACTATTAAAAGGGGATGAGGTGTTGCTTAATGGCTTACTTGCTCAAAATGCTTAGTGATATGCTCCAAAAACCCTCAACCACTTTCTCGTATCCACATATGTCCCAAACCAAAAGTCAAACTCAGCCCCACCGAAATGTTCTATCTGGCGCCACCGAGTTCACTTGACATAGCCACTGCCAGAAACCCTAGTCATATCGGTCGTACCGATAGCGATCTCGGTCTCAACAAGATGCGATTGCAAACTCTCTGTTTCCCTTTGTAACGTTTCGGTTCAACCGAGATGAGCGATCAGTCCCACCGAGTTCGCAATGCAAACTCTCTATTTCCCTTTCGTAACGTTTCGATCTCACTAAAATGAACGATTCGGTCCCATCGAGTTTTCCCGACCAACTATCTAGTTAGCTTATTACCAAAATCGGTCCCACCAAGTTTGTGTAATCGGTCTCACCGAGATTATGTTATGCCCTAACCCTAATCAAATCGGTCCCACCGAGTTGACATGTCGGTCCCACCGAAAAGCCTAACGTTCACATTTTGAACTGAATTGGTCCCATCGAGTTTTCTGATTCGGTCCTACCAAGTTTGTTGAATTGTGTGTAATGGTTAGATTTTGTGTGGAGGCTATAAATACCCAACCACCCACTCTTCACTCGTGGAGAGAGCCATCAGAACATGCCTACGCTTTCAACATTCATTTTCTGAGAGAGAATCACCTACTCATGTGTTGAGACCAAGATATTCCATTCCAACCATTTGAATCTTGATCTCTAGCCTTGCCCAAGTTGCTTTCCACTCAAATCATCTTTCCACCAAATCCAAATCTGTGAGAGAGAGTTGAGTGTTGGGGAGACTATCATTTGAAGCACAAGAGCAAGGAGTTCATCATCAACACACCGACTATTACCTTTTGGAGAGTGGTGTCTCCTAGATTTGTTAGGTGTCATTTGGGAGCCTCCGACAAGATTGTGGAGTTGAACCAAGGAGTTTGTACGGGCAAGGAGATCACCTACTTCATGAAGATCTACCCTAGTGAGGCAAGTCCTTCGTGGGCTATGGACCTGGTGGGATAGACAAGGTTGCTTCTTCGTGGACCCTTCGTGGATGGAGCCCTCCGTGGACTCGCGCAACCGTTACCCTTCGTGGGTTGAAGTCTCCATCAACGTGGATGTACGATAGCACCACCTATCGGAACCATGCCAAAAATCTCCGTGTTTACATTGTGTTTGCTCCCTCCAAACTCCTCCCTTTACCTTCATGTGCAATGTTTTACGTTTTGCTGCTATACTCTCAGACTTGCATGTGTAGGTTGATTGCTTGACTTGTGCTAAGTTATTAAAATCTGCCAAGACTTAAAATTGGGAAAAGGCTAGATTCTTGTTTGGTCAAGTAGTCTAATCACCCCCCCCTCTAGACATACTTTTGATCCTACAAGTGGTATCAGAGCTTTGGTCTCCATTTGTCTTGATTTCCATAGCATTTGGTGATCATAGCCTTGGTTTCACAACCTAGGGGAGTATGGTGTCTAGCGAGGGAAATTACAACCGTAGAGGTCCTTACTTTGATGGTACTAATTTTGCTAGTTGGAAGCATAAGGTGAAAATGCATATTCTTGGACATAACCCCGTCGTTTGGACTATTGTGTGTATTAGCCAGCAAGGTGAATTCTTTGATGGGAGAGAACCAAACCGTGAAGCTACCGCGGAAGAATTGAAGATGCTGCAATACAATGCTCAAGCTTGCGATATCCTCTTCAACGGATTGTGTCCTGAAGAATTCAACAAAATCAGCCGTCTTGAGAATGCAAAGGAAATTTGGGATACTTTGATTGATATGCACGAAGGTACCGACTCCGTCAAGGAATCCAAATTGGATGTGCTTCAAAGTTAACTTGACAAGTTCAAAATGAAGGATGGTGAAGGTGTCGCTGAAATGTACTCTAGGCTTGCTCTCATCACAAATGAGATTGCTGGCTTATGAAGTGAAGAGATGACCGATAGATTCATCATCAAGAAGATCCTAAGGGTCTTGGATGGAAAATATGATACCATATGTACATTGATTCAAATGATGCCCAATTACAAAGATCTCAAGCCAACGGAAGTCATTGGAAGAATTGTTACTCATGAGATGTCACTCAAGGATAAGGAAGAGCTTCACAACAAGTCAAGTGGTGCTTACAAAGCCTCATGTGATGCTCCTACATCATCAAGTGAGAAACAAGCCTTCAATGAAGAGTTGAGCCTAATGGTGAAGAACTTCAACAAGTTCTACAAGAGTAGAAGCAAGGAAAGAAGTTCCAAGTCAAGGTCCTATAATGACAAAAGATCTTCGAGTCGTGAATGTAATTGCTACAATTGTGGAAGACCCGGACACTACTCCAATGAGTGTACCGCTCCCTACAAAAGAAGAGAAGATTCGCCCAAAAGGAAAAGTAGAAGAGAAGAATCACCACCAAGAGAGAGAAGGAGTAGAGATGACCGTTATGAACGAAGAACATCACGGAGAAGAAAGGATTCGGAAAGGAAGGACAAATCATCAAGGAGCTACAGAAAATGAAGACATCAAGCTCATGTTGGTGAATGGGTATCCGGCTCCGACTCCGACAATCACTCCGAGAGAAGTTATCATTCCGACTCCGAATATACTCAAGCTGAAGGTGTTGTCGGTCTAGCACTTGTGTCAACCAACTCCTACGACATGTTTGACTCACCAAATGAAGGAATTGGAAGATGCTTCATGGCTAAAGGTCCAAAGGTATCACACCCCGAGTATTTTGATTTCAATAGTGATGAAGATGATTTGCTAGGTGATGACGATTCACTTATTGACAACTCTAGTGATGAAAACTATGATGAACTTGCTATTAAACATGCTAATCAAGATAAAACGAATGACGATGATAAGAGGGAGATTAAGCGTCTAACTAAAGAACTAAACACTCTTAAGTTAGCTCATGAAACTACCTTGGAAGATCATCGAGAACTTTTAAAGACTCATGAGAAGTTACGCTTTGAAAAGCTCAACCTTGAGCAAGAGCATGGGTTCTTAAAGGCAATCAATGATGATCTTCGCAAGAAAAGTTCTTCTTACATTGCCAAGCGTTTACTCTTGTCTACTTACATGCCACAAGTTAAATCTAGCAATAAGAGTAAGAAAGATTCTTCTTCTAGTAGTAACAACAATCATGTTAAATCCAATATTGTTGCTTCTAGTAGTTCTCTTGATTCCACTAATGATTCTCTTATCCAAGTTACACTTGAGCAAGAAAATAGCTTATTGAAGGGAATTATAGAGAAAGGTGTCTACAAGAGTCTTGCCGGAAGTAAGCAATTTGAGGAAATTTTACGCAAGCAAGGAAGGCACCGGAAGAATCAAGGTATTGGTTTTGAACAAAAGTTCAATGCCAATGGAGTTGAGTTGGAAGAAGATCAACACCCCAAGACAAAGTTTGTTCATCAACAAGAGAAGTATGATCCTGGTTCTTTCCAAGGGACACAAGCTCAAGATGATCTTCCACCACAAGACCAAAAGCAAAAAGGGAAGGAAAAGCTTCAAGAGGAGATTGATGCATTTGAAGAAGCTCCTAAGGTATTGGTCAAGTGGGTTCCCAAGACTACATCAAGTTCTACTTCATCAAGTACGACTACAACTCCAAGGATTCCCATCAAGATGATGTGGATCCCAAAGAAGAAGAACTGGAGAGTTCTTGAGGGTGACTCCGCCAACATACTTCACTCATATCTTTTTGGCAAGGACAAGTGCAAACAACCTCCACATCTTGCACTAGTTCAAGGAGTCACAAACTCTCTTGTTGGTAAGACAAGGGACAAGGTAACCTAATGCTTTCATGGACATCATCTTGTGTGTACATCACTCTATGTCTATGGATATCCTTGTTTGTTCCTTGTGGGACTAACCTGTATAGGTACTGAAAGTGCAACTCACTCCAATGGATTGCTCCAAATGATCTACATCAACATGGAGCATCCACATCTTCAACACCTACATGAAGTCATCATCGACAAAACCCAAGGTTAGTTCATCCCTCTTAGGGGGGATATCACATCTAGGGGGGTCTTTGCTCTAATCAATTGAGCTAAAGCAACTCTAAAGGTGTGCGCACAACAACGCTTTATGTAAAAGTGGTAACCCCACTTGTGCTTAAATGATGAGTATGACCTACGATCAAATGTTCTCGTTTGACTCCTCAGTCAATATACTCATATATAGATGACCTAGTCATCACCAATTGCTTGCTAGATGCTAGAGTGTTTGTGCATGCTTTGCCACATATTTCATTTGCCATTTTATTGTGTGAGCATGCTGATTGCATATTTTACTCATTCAAGGACATCCACTTGTTGTTTTGATTGTTTGGCATTTTCTCTTTTGCCAAGTGGATGCACAAGAATGCCTAAGAACCTCCTCTAGCTATCTATGCTTTTCTCGTCTCAAAATCTATTCATGCTGCATCACAAAGTTTGATCAAGTTAGATTCAAACCACTCCATGTGAGGAGCACTCGGAGTCCCTGATTTGTCATAGGCTTAAACTTCCAAAACCTCTTTGTGCATTTCCGTATGACCGAGTCATCCACTTCGGTCACACCGAGTTCACCAAGTTGATCTAGGTTTTCCATCTTGGTGCAAACGATTTGAACTTTTCGGTCACACCGAGTTGCAGTAACCGCTTGCGATTCTGCATCTCAGTGCCACCGAGTTGTTCCACTCGGTCACACCGACAGGGTCGAGATATATATACCCACGGGTGAGAATTTGGAAATTTCTTCAAACCTCCAAATTCTCACCCGTGGTCATCAGCGGGTATATATGTGTCCTCAGGAGGTCCAAGTAGTTAAAGTAAATAAGGTGCAGCAAGATGGCCCAATCCTTTTTGTAGCAAAGGACAAGCCTGGACAAACTCTTATATAAAGGAAAACGCTCCCGAGGACACATGGTAATTATCGTCAAGCTAGTTTTCATCACGCTCATATGATTCACGTTCGTTACTTTGATAATTTGATATGTGGATGGACCGATGCTTGGGTATTACCCTTCCTTGGACAAGCATCCCACTTATGATTAACCCCTCTTGCAAGCATGCTCAACTACAAAAGAAGTATTAAGGTAAACCTAACCATAGAATGAAACATACGGATCCAAATCAGCCCCTTATGAAGCAACGCATAAACTAGGGTTTAAGCTTCTGTCACTCTAGCAACCCATCATCTACGTATTACTTCCCAATGCCTTCCCCTAGGCCCAAACAATGGTGATGTGTCATGTAGTCGACGTTCACATGACACCACTAGAGGAGAGACAACATACATCTCATCAAAATATCGAACGAATACCAAATTCACATGACTACTTATAGCAAGACTTCTCCCATGTTCTCGGGAACAAACGTAACTACTCACAAATCATAATTTTTCATAATCAGAGGGGTATGAATATGCATGAAGGATCTGAAGATATGATCTTCCGCCAAATAAACCAACTAGCATCAACTACAAGGAGTAATCAACACTACTAGCAACCCACATGTACCAATCTGAGGTTTTGAGACAAAGATTGGATACAAGAGATGAACTAGGGTTTGAGATGAGATGGTGTTGGTGCAGATGTTGATGGAGATTGACCCCCTCCCGATGAGAGGATTGATGGTGATGACGATGGTGATGATTTCCCCCTCCCGGGGGGTGTTTCCCCGACAGAACAGCTCCGCCGGAGCCCTAGATTGGTTCCGCCAAGGTTCCGCCTTGTGGCGGCGGTGTTTCGTCCCGAAAGCTTGCTTATGATTTTTTTCCAAGGTGAAAGACTTCATATAGCCAAAGATGGGCACCGGAGGCCTGCCAGGGGGCCCACGAGACAGGGGGCACGCCTAGGGGGTAGGGCGCGCCCCCACCCTCGTGGATGGTGGGTGCCCCCTATGGTGCTTTCTTCGCCCAATATTTTTCATATATTTGAAAACTGACTGCCGTGGAGTTTCAGGACTTTTGGAGTTGTGCAAAATAGGTCTCTAGTATTTGCTCCTTTTCCAGCGTAGAATTCCAGCTGCCGGCATTCTCCCTCTCCGTGTAAACCTTGTAAAATAAGAGAGAATAGGCATAAGTATTGTGACATAATGTGTAATGACAACCCATAATGCAATAAATATAGATATAAAAGCATGATGCAAAATGGACGTATCAACTCCCACAAGCTTAGACCTCGCTTGTCCTCAAGCGGAAGCCGATATCGAAAAATATGTCCACACGTTTAGAGATAGAGGTGTCGATAAAATAAAATATGGACATGAGGGCATCATGATCATTCTTAGAACATCAACATATATATATATATATATATATTGTCATATGATTTCTTATGCTAAAGTAACAATTCATTCACAATTTCAAGTATGAATCAAAAACTTCATTGAAAACTAACAAACTACAATCTCAGTCATTGAAGCAATTGTAATTTATCATAACATCGGAAAGAGTCAATATAAGAGCTTTTCAGCAAGTCCACATACTCAACTATCATTTAGTCTTTCACAATTGCTGACACTCACCCAATACTTATGGGTATGAAGTTATCGGACACAGAGAAAGATAGGGGCTTATAGTTTTGCCTCCCAACCTTTTACCTCAAGAGTAATGTCAACAATAATAGTTTATGAAAACCCACATGCAATTAGCTATATATATCAGGATCTTTCCAACACATAGTGCTTGCCAAAGGATAAAATGTAAAAAGGAAAGGTGAATATCACCATGACTCTTGCATAAGACATAAGACAAAAATAAAATATAGGCCCTTCACAGAGGGAAGCAGAGGTTGTCATGTGCTTTTATGGTTGGATGCACGAAATCTTAATGCAAAAGAACGTCACTTTATATTGCCACTTGTGATATGGACCTTTATTATGCAGTCCGTCGCTTTTATTTCTTTCACACCACAAGATCGTATAAAGCTTATTTTCTCCACACTAATAGATCAAACATATTTATAGAGCAATTCTTATTGCTTACAACAATGACAACTTACTTGAAGGATCTTACTCAATCCATAGGTAGATATGGTGGACTCTCATGGTAAAACTGGGTTTAAGGATATTTGGAAGCACAAGTAGTATCTCTACTTGGTGCAAAGAATTTTTTTTTGACCATGAAGACTGCAGGGCTTGCACCCCACAGCATTTTATTAATAAAGCCAAAAGAAATACAGGGTATCCTCAAGGTGAGGATGAAGAGAGAAAAGAAAGAGAAAAATCCCTAAGGAAAGCTATACAGGGAAAGGGAAAACTATACCTAATAATTACAGAGAAAAAAAGCAACTCTCCTCAAGGAGGAAGAAAGTCAATCCACTTAAGAAGGGTGTCTCTATATTTCCGTTTGATCCGATGAGAGAGCAGAGTAAGATCGTGAATGAAACCATTCCTCCATGCCCTGAAAGACGGTTGGATGTTCCGGAAAGCTCTATCATTCCTGACCTTCCAAATATTCCACCAGGCCATGAAAATGACCTCCCCAAAGAAAGGCTTGTTGAAATCCTTCCTAGCTTGACGAGCAATGGCCACCATATCATTACCATCTGCCCACTCAATTTGTAGATAGTTCCACACACGAGCACTATAATTGCACTGGAAGAAAAGATGATTTCTGTCTTCCAGAATTCCAGTGGGGCAAAGAACACATTCTGGTCCTTCATTAATCTTCCAATGCCTCCTCTGAATCATGTCCTTGGTGTTAACCCTGTCCATAATTACAAGCCAAGCAAACATCTTGATCGACATTGTGCAGCAACTTTTCCATATCCACCCCAGAATGGGGTTTGATACCATTGGCTGATAGACAAAATCATAAAACCTCTTTGTAGTATAATCTGCTTTCTTGCCATGCCTCCATCTCCAGCTGTCATGGGAGGTATTATCCAAATGGAAAGACCTCATTAGAGAAGAAAGTTGCTGTAATTCATGAAAGGCTTGTGCAGTGAGAGGCAAGTAGAGAAGGTCTTGGAAACTACTAGCCGCAAAGACTTCCTTGACTGAGAGATTTTTGTCGAGACAAAAGGAGTAGAGCCTAGGAAATCGATCTTGCAGTGGGACTGAACTACCGCCAATTTGCCAGTAGTCAGACCAGAACAAAACCGTATCACCAGTAGAAACCTCAACCGAAGTAACTGACCTAAAATTATCCATCAACTTACAAACATCTCTCCACCAAAAGGAGCCACAAAGAACAGTCTCATGTGGAATCCTCTGAAAGTAGTAAGAATCCCAAACTAACTGCACTCAGGGCACATCCATCTTGTTGTAAAATTTATTGAGATGTTTCAGCAGAAGAGCATCGTTCTGCAAACCTAGGTTCAGTATTCCAAGCCCTCCCTTGGACTTAGGTCTACAGACAAGCGGCCCAGCCGCCAGTGAGTGCCCCCTTTCCCGACCATACTTCCTCCATAAACACTGCCTCTGGATTCTTTCCAGTTGTTTCAAAATACCCTGAGGAATTGACAAACTGCAAAGGAAGAAGATAGGCAATGAAGAGATGACAGAATTAACTAATTGCAATCTTCTCCCTTGAGGTAAAAACCAAGAGCTTGCTGTCAATCTTCTCTCTATACAATCCACAAGGGGAAAAAGATCCACAATTTTTGGCCTGGTGGTCCCCACTGGCAGACCCAAATAAGTAAAAGGCATCTTGCCTAAATTACAACCAAAATAGGCAGCCATATCTGAAGCATCTTGGTCAGTCACATTGATGGGATACATGGAGGATTCGTGGAAATTAATTTTAAGTCCAGTTGCCTGAGAAAAGGAGTGTAAAACTCCTTTCAAAGCCCCCAATTGATCTTTATCAGCATTGAAGAAAAGCAATGTATCATCAGCATATTGGACAACAGGGAAATCAGGGTCATGTGTAGGCAGAGGCCTACTAATAAGACCTTGCTGAAGAAGATCATTTATCAATGTTTGCAAGAGATCCGTCGTAATAACAAAGAGCAAGGGAGAAATGGGATCCCCTTGCTTCACTCCACATTTGCACTTGAAGTGATTCCCAGGAACTCCATTCAAAAGAACACAAGAAGTGCCAAAGGACAGCAACTGTTTAATCCAAATAATCCATCTTTCATCAAAACCTTTTGCAATTAAAATCTTTATGATAGCCTCATGCTGAATAGAATCAAAAGCCTTTTCAAAATCCAGTTTAAGCAAAATGATGGGCCTCTTAGACTGATTGCACTGGTGAATATACTCAAAAGTCCAAGCAAGACAATCCTGGATTGTTCTTGATTTTATGAAACCATATTGATTTTTATGCACACATTTGGTGATCTCCTGTTGGAATCTGTTAGCAGCCAGTTTTGTAAGAAACTTCAAACCCGCAGAGGTAAGAGAAATTGGCCTAAAGTCCCCTACACACTCAGGTGACAGCTTCTTAGGAATCAGGGTAATGTATGCATCATTCAAGTTCTCTAACTGAACTGTTCCAGCATGAAACTCCTTAACCAACTGGATGAAATCAGCAGAAATTATGTGCCAACACTTTTTCAAAAAAAGCCCATTAAAACCATCAGGCCCAGGGGCCTTGTCAATGGGCATTTCCTTGATAACCTGCTCAATTTCTTTTAGATCAAACGGTTTTGTGAGCACCGCCAAACCCTGGACCCTAGGAATAAGTGACAAGATGTTTTCATCCAAACAAATTGACCTCACTGTCCCCATTCTGCTTCTGAAGGCTGACAAGAATTCCTTGGCCATTTCATCATGGTTTGACATTGTTGATCCATCAGACAGCAAAAGGCTAGCAATAGAGTTTTTTCTGTATCTCTCAGTTGCCATGGCCTGAAAGAATTTTGAGTTTTCCTCTCCCACTTTGATATACCTGATTGTACATCTCTTCCTCCAGTACAGATATTGCATGTGCAGCAGACGCTCATGGTGTAATTTTGTGATTTTTCTGAAATTGAACTCAGGCCTGGACAAAGATCTTCTGTCCTCAAGATTGTCCAACCAAAGAATTACCCAGTTACACTTCTCAAGCAACCTTTGATATGTGATAACCCTTTCTGCCACTTCTTCAGTGCAAACCTCAACGCCTTTAGTTTGTCCACAATTATTGCTGAAATATGAGTCTTACGAGAGGGTCGATTCCAGACCTCCTGAACACACTCCATAAAACCAGCCTGATGGATCCAAAAGTTTTCAAACCTAAAGATATGTGCTTTTGGAATTGTTGTACTGATGGTCACCAGACAAGGCACATGATCAGACGCAGTCTTGGTCAAGGGGGTCAGTTGTGTCATGGGGTAAGTGTGTATCCAACTCGCCGATGTGAAAACCCAATCCAACTGCTCCAAAAGAGGTATGTCCTGCATATTAGACCAAGTAAATTTTCGTCCTTTCAAGGGAAGTTCCAGTAGTCCCAAATGGCCAATTATCTCATTGAAAATAAACATGTCGTTTATATCACCCCCGGGCAAGTTCCTATTATCAATGGAACGGATGAAGTTGAAGTCTCCCATCAACATCCACAACTGATCCGGATCAGTATCTAAGTTGTAAATCCAAGAAACAAACTCATCACGTAACTCACCCTGACAAGGGCCATACACATTAACCAGGAACCATTTCTCATTATTGTGAACCGAGGTAAACTGCATAACTATAGCATAAGGTTTAACTTCAAGCAAGGTGCCACGGAACACATCTGAATGCCACACTATTAATAGACCCCCAGACGCTCCACTAGAGGGAGACTCCATGAATTGATCAAAGCCATGGGGACAAATGCTTTTAATGATTGAACGCGAGCAAGTGGAAAGCTTAGTTTCCTGCAAACAAAGCACTGAACACTGACTCTCTATCACTTTTTCCCTGACAGAACGCCGTCTAGCATCCGAATTCAGACCGCGAACATTCCAACATAACACTTTCTAGCTATGCGTTGTAACACGATTCATAAAAAACCATAGCGTCTAGTAGCAAAAGAAATATGGCACTTAATGCCATACCATCCAGAATGAAATAAAGTTCAGAACCCCAAGCTGTCTCGTCGCAGACCGAACCCAGTTCAACAGAAAAGAAAACAGCCATAACAGGCGCCCTCGACATAGAAGATAACATAAGAAACTACGCTGTGGATGCAGACGAGTCCTCCTGTGGATTAGCTATAAGCTTGACCACCGATATAAGCGCAGGGTCAATCTCCAGCTCCTCGCCCACAGCTTGCAGAACCTGAATCGGGGTGTGAGGTGGTGCAGCAGGTACAGCATCTTCAGAATCATCCACTGAAGTGGGCTGGGCCTTGTCCTCCATGGGCTTTGCACGGGGACGCTTCTTAGATGGCTTTGACAGCTGCTCGAAAACCACGTTCTTGTAGCCATCCAACTTTGCCGTGCTCCTTGTGCAGCGCCTTAGAGATGTATCAACCACCGGAGCCTTCTTCTTCTCTCGCCGTTTACGCGCAGTTGACTGCTCAACAGAAAAAACCAAACTGGGTTGAACTGAGACAGGAACAGCAGAACTATCTGACACAACTTCTTCAGAAACAGAGGCTTGGGCATTGGCAACAGGCAGCTCCTCAAATAAAGCTCTGGCCACCGGGCGCTTCACCATGACAGACTGTCTGGTCGCAGGTGCCACAGGCAGAGAGGCAGCTAAGCAAGAAATCATCCTTGATTCATCAAAGGCAATGGACCAAGACCTCTTCGAGTAAATGACTGTGCCCAGCGGCTTGAAGAAGATGGACCTGGTGCAAAGAATTTGGCTAGCATGAGGGGGAAAGGCAAGCTCAACATGTTGGATGATCCATGACAATATAATTTATTTTGGATATAAGAAAACATAACCCATTACGTTGTCTTCCTTGTCCAACATCAACTTTTTAGCATGTCGTATTTTAATGAGTGCTCACAATCATAAAAGATGTCCAAGATAGTATATTTATATGTGAAAACCTCTCTTTCTTCATTACTTCCTATTAATTGCAACGATGACCAAAACTATGTTTGTCAACTCTCAACAACTTTTATTCATCATACTCTTTATATGTGAAGTCATTACTCTCCATAAGATCAATATGATCTCTGTATTTCTTTTTATTCTTTCTCTTTTTTCTCAAGATCATAGCAAGATAACCAAGCCCTTGACTCAAAACTAATCTTTATTATATAGCTCACAGACTCGATTACATAGAAGGATCATAAAGCAAAACTCAAAACTACATCATACTAAACTTTATTCTACTAGATCAAGATATAAGCAAAAGGATTGAACTAAGAAAAACAGTAAAGATAAAAGTGTGATGGTGATACGATACCGGGGCACTCCCCAAGCTTGGCGGTTGCCAAGGGGAGTGCACATACCCATGTATTTATGTCTCTTTCTTCGGAGGTGAAGGAGATAGTGATGATGATGACAATTGTGCCTTCAGCTTTTTCATATTGTAATTGAGAAGAGCGATCTCCTCCTTTAAATCATCGACCTCCGATTCCAGCTTCAAGATCTTGTCACATAAATCTCCTTTGCTTTTCTGCCGAAAACGAGAAGGAATAGATCGGTTGTTAGACAGATTAGCCCTCTTAGGGAGACTAGACTTCTTGAACTTCACGTGCATATCCCCACATTGAGGTAGAGGAACATCCTCCTCCTCTGAACTTGAATCATTGATCCTCCTCAAATGAGCGTCCTCCTCATCATCCATAGTTCGACCACAAGAGATAGGTCCCCATAGGTCTTTGAGTCAGCAATGAGATGTGAGACATAGCTCTCTCCATCGGAGTCTTGAGATGACATCTTGCTCTAAATCTGCTGCAGAAATAGCTCGAAACAAAAACAAAGGATATTTGCATGGTACGGTGGTCAAAACCTTCGGGAGATTATATAATGATTTTTTACTGACCAAAAGAAGTATCGTGCAAGAAAAGGAGTCTGGAGGGCACACGAGGTGCCCACGAGGCAGGGGGCGCGCCCTCCACCCTCGTGGACGCCTCGTGTCCGTTCCGGACTGCTTCCTATTTTCCTATTTTCTTAAATATTCCAAACGGAGAAAATTTGCTATTAGAACTATTTTGGAGTCGGTTTACTTACCGTGCCACATACCTCTTCTTTTTGGAGGCTGAAACGTTCTGGAAGGTGTCCCTTATATACTCCTCTGGGGTTATGGTTTCAATAACATTAGTTTCAACATTTATAGGATTACCTGAGATATAATGTTTGATTCTTTGACCGTTCACCACCCTCGGATTTGTGCCTTCGAAGTTGTTAATTTTTATGGCACCGGAACGATAGACCTCCTCGATAACGTAAGGACCTTACATTTAGATAGGAGTTTTCCTGCAAAGAATCTTAAGCGAGAGTTGTATAACAATACATAGTCACCTACATTAAACTCACGTTTTTGTATCCTTTTGTCATGCCATCTTTTAACTTTTTCTTTAAACAGTTTGGCATTCTCATAAGCCTGGGTTCTCCACTCATCAAGTGAGCTAATGTCAAATAGTCTCTTCTCACCAGCAAGTTTGAAGTCATAGTTGAGCTCTTTAATGGCCCAATATGCCTTATGTTCTAGTTCTAGAGGTAAGTGACATGTTTTTCCATAAACCATTTTATACGGAGACATACCCATAGGATTTTTATATGCAGTTCTATAGGCCCATAATGCATCATCAAGTTTCTTGGACCAATTATTTCTAGATCTATTAACAGTCTTTTGTAGAATTAATTTAAGCTCCCTATTGCTCAGTTCTACTTGACCATTAGACTGTGGGTGATATGGGGATGCAATTCTATGATTAAAATCATACTTAGCAAGCATTTTACGAAAAGCACCATGAATAAACTGTGAACCACCATCAGTCATTAAGTATCTAGGGACTCCAAACCTCAGAAAAATAGCTTCTTTAAGCATCTTAATAGAGGTGTTATGATCAGCACTACTAGTTGGAATAGCTTCTACCCACTTAGTAACGTAATCAAAAGCAACTAAAATATGTGTATACCCATTAGAGGAAGGAAACGGTCCCATACAATGAAAGCCCCAAACATCAAATGGTTCAATAACGAGTGAATAATTCATAGGCATTTCTTGACGTCTACTAATATTACCAATTCTTTGACATTCATCACAAGACAAGACAAACTTACGGGCATCCTTTAAGAGAGTAGGCCAATAAAAACCGGATTGCAATACCTTATGTGCAGTTCTATCTCCAGCATGGTGCCCTCCATAAGCCTCGGAGTGACACTTGCGTAGGATCTGTTCCTGTTCATGCTCAGGTACACAACGTCTAGTAACACCACCTACTCCTTCTTTATAAAGGTGTGGGTCATCCCAGAAGTAATGTCTTAAATCATAGAAAAACTTTTTCTTTTGTTGGTATGTGAAACTAGGTGGTATAAATTTAGCAACAATGTAATTAGCATAATCAACATATCATGGAGCAGCACGAGAAGCATTTATGACAGCTAATTGTTCATCAGGAAAGCTATCATCAATAGGTAGTGGGTCATCAAGAACACTCTCTAACCTAGATAAGTTGTCTGCAACGGGGTTCTCAGCTCCTTTTCTATCAATAATATGCAAATCAAATTCTTGTAGTAGGAGAACCCATCTAATAAGTCTAGGTTTAGCATCTTTCTTTTCCATAAGGTATTTAATAGCAGCATCATCAGTGTGAACAATTACTTTAGAATCAACAATATAAGGTCTGAACTTATCACAAGCAAATACAACTGCTAAAAATTCTTTTTTAGTAGTAGCATAATTTCTCTAGGCACTGTCTAGAGTTTTACTAGCATATTGGATAACATTTAATTTCTTATCAACTCTTTGTCCTAGAATAGCACCTACAACATAATCACTAGCATCACACATAATTTCAAAGGGTAAATTCCAATCAGGAGGCTGACCAATAGGTGCAGAAATCAAGGCTTTCTTAAGTATTTCAAATTCTTCTACAAAATCATCATCAAATACAAAAGGAACATCTTTTTGTAAGAGATTAGTTAGAGGCCTGGAAAGTTTTGAGAAGTCTTTAATGAACCTCCTATAAAAGCCGCCATGACCAAGGAAACTTCTTATACCTTTAATGTCCTTAGGACACGACATCTTTTCAGTAGCATCAACTTTAGCTTTATCAACTTCAATACCTCTTTCAAAAAATTTATGCCCCAAGACAATGCCTTCATTAACCATAAAGTGGCACTTCTCCCAATTCAAGACAAGATTAGTTTCTTCACATCCCTGCAAAACTCGATCAAGGTTGCTTAAGCAATCATCAAAAGAAGTTCCATATACAGAGAAATCATCCATGAAAACCTCAACAATCTTTTCACAGAAGTCAGAGAATATAGCAGTCATAAATCTTTGAAAGGTAGCAGGTGCATTACATAAACCAAAAGGCATACGTCTATAAGCAAAGGTACCGAAAGGGCAAGTAAAAGTGGTCTTTTCCTGATCCTCTTTTGACACGGGTATTTGAGAGAAACCAGAATAACCACCGTTGAAGCTTTAGCATGATCCTTTATTCAAACACGGAAAGGTGGTTTCTCAAAATAAGCGGTAGGAACAATAGGATCAACATTATAGGTGATAGTCTTTTCTTCAACTTTAATAGGTTCAACTACTTTTACTTCAATGGGAGGATGATATTTAAGTCACTTCTCCTTAGGGAGATCAACATGAGTAGCAAATGATTCACGGAAAGAAGCTACTATCTCAGAGTCAAGTCCATAATTAGTGCTAAATTCACAAAAAGCATCGGTATCCATAAAAGATTCAACACAATCAAACTTGGGTGTTGGACCCAACTCCTTACCTTCGTCGAGTTCCCAATCTTCAGAGTTGCGTTCAAGTCTTTCCAATAAATCCCATTTGAATTCAATAGTCTTCATCATAAAAGATCCAGTACAAGAAGTATCGAGCATGGAGCGATTATTGACAGAAAGTCGAGCATAAAATTTTTGAATAATAATTTCCCTTGAGAGCTCATGATTGGGGCATGAATATAACATTGACTTAAGCCTCTCCCAAGCTTGAGTGATGCTTTCTCCTTCGCGAGGCTAGAAATTATACATATAATTACGATCACGATGAGCCGGATGCATAGGATAAAACTTCTGATGAAATTACAATTTCAATCGGTTGTAGTTCCATGATCCAATATCATCACATAGCCTAAACCATGTCAATGCCTTTCTATTGAAAGATAAAGGGAACACCTTCTTCTTGATAACATCCTCGGTCATACCTGCAAGCTTAAATAATCCACAAACTTCATCCACATAGATTAGGTGCAAATTGGGATGCAATGTTCCATCTCCTGTAAAAGTATTAGCTAGCAGTTTCTCTATCATACCCGAAGGAATTTCAAAGTAAACATTTTTAGTAGGTTCAGTAGGTTGAGGAGAAACTCTTTTCTCTACTGGTCGGGGTAAAGATACCCCGAACAAGCCCCTCAAAGGATTACTTTCCATAGTAACAAGTGATAGTAAATTTCAGCACACTATATAAAGCTTTCCTTACCAAATTCCACTTACCAAAGGCGATTCACTCCCCGGCAACGGCGCCAGAAAAGAGTCTTGATGACCCACAAGTATAGGGGATCTATCATAGTCCTTTCGATAAGTAAGAGTGCCGAACCCAACGAGGAGCAGAAGGAAATGATAAGCAATTTTCCGTAAGGTATTCTCTGGAAGCACTGAAATTATCGGTAACAGATAGTTTTGTGATAAGGTAATTTGTAACGGTTAACAAGTAATAAAAGTAAATAAGGTGCAGCAAGATGGCCCAATCCTTTTTGTAGCAAAGGACAAGCCTGTACAAACTCTTATATAAAGGAAAACGCTCCCGAGGACACATGGTAATTATCGTCAAGCTAGTTTTCATCACGCTCGTATGATTCACGTTCGTTACTTTGATAATTTGATATGTGGATGGACCGATGCTTGGGTATTACCCTTCCTTGGACAAGCATCCCACTTATGATTAACCCCTCTTGCAAGCATGCGCAACTACAAAAGAAGTATTAAGGTAAACCTAACCATAGAATGAAACATACGGATCCAAATCAGCCCCTTATGAAGCAACGCATAAACTAGGGTTTAAGCTTCTATCACTCTAGCAACCCATCATCTACTTATTACTTCCCAATGCCTTCCCCTAGGCCCAAACAATGGTGAAGTGTCATGTAGTCGACATTCACATGACACCACTAGAGGAGAGACAACATACATCTCATCAAAATATCGAACGAATACCAAATTCACATGACTACTTATAGCAAGACTTCTCCCATGTTCTCGGGAACAAACGTAACTACTCACAAATCATAATTTTTCATAATCAGAGGGGTATTAATATGCATGAAGGATCTAAACATATGATCTTCCACCAAATAAACCAACTAGCATCAACTACAAGGAGTAATCAACACTACTAGCAACCCACAGGTACCAATATGAGGTTTTGAGACAAAGATTGGGTACAAGAGATGAAGTAGGGTTTGAGATGAGATGGTGTTGGTGAAGATGTTGATGGAGATTGACCCCCTCCCGATGAGAGGATCGATGGTGATGACGATGGTGATGAATTTCCCCTCCCGGAGGGATGTTTCCTGCTACCTCTTGAGCACTGCGTTGGTTTTCCCTTGAAGAGGAAAGGGTGATGCAGAAAAGTAGCGTAAGTATTTCCCTCAGTTTTTGAGAACCAAGGTATCAATCCAGTAGGAGACTACACGCAAGTCCCTCGTACCTACACAAACAAATACGAACCTCGCAACCAATGCAATAAAGGGATTGTCAATCCCTTCACGGTCACTTACGAGAGTGAGATCTGATAGAGATAATAATAATAAGATAAATATTTTTGGTATTTTTATGATATAGATAGAAAGTAAAGATTGAGAAATAAAATAGATTGGAAACTTATATGATGAAAGATAGACCTGGGGGCCATAGGTTTCACTAGTGGCTTCTCTCAAGATAGCATAAGTATTACGGTGGGTGAACAAATTACTGTCGAGCAATTGATAGAAAAGTGCATAATTATGAGAATATCTAGGCATGATCATGTATATAGGCATCATGTTCGTGACAAGTAGACCGAAACGATTCTGCATCTACTACTATTACTCCACACATCGACCGCTATCCGGCATGCATCTAGAGTATTAAGTTCATAAGAACAGAGTAATGCATTAGGAAAGATGACATGATGTAGAGGGATAAACTCAAGCAATATGATATAAACCCCATTTTTTATCCTCGATGGCAACAATACAATATGTGCCTTGCTGCCCCTGCTATCACTGGGAAAGGACACCGCAAGATTGAACCCAAAGCTAAGCACTTCTCCCATTTCAAGAAAGATCAATCTAGTAGGCAAAACCAAACTAATAATTCGAAGAGACTTGCAAAGATAACCAATCATACATAAAAGATTTCAGAGAAGAGTCAAATATTGTTCATAGATAAACTTGATCATAAACCCACAATTCATCGGATCTCGACAAACACACCGCAAAAAGAGTTACATCAAATAGATCTCCAAGAAGATCAAGGAGAACGTTGTATTGAGATCCAAAGAGAGAGAAGAAGCCATCTAGCTAATAACTATGGACCCGAAGGTCTGAGGTAAACTACTCACACATCATCGGAGGGGCCATGGAGTTGATGTAGAGGCCCTCCGTGATCGATTCCCCCTCCGGTGGAGCTCCGAAAAAGGCCCCAAGATGGGATCTCTTGGGTACAGAAGGTTGCGGTGATGGAAATAGGGATCTGTGGTGCTCCTGGATGTTTTCGGGGTATATGAATATATATAGGAGGAAGAAGTAGGTCGGTGGAGCCACGACGGGCCCACGAGGGGGGAGGGTGCGCCCTCCTGCCTCATGGCCTCCTCGTTGGTTGCTTGACATCCACTCCAAGTCCCCTGGATCATGCTTGTTCCAAAAATAACTCTCCTAAAGGTTTTATTCTGTTTGGATTATGTTTGATATTCCTTTTCTGCGAAACACTGAAATAGGAAAAAAATACAACAATTTGCACTGGGCCTTGGGTTAGTAGATTAGTCCCAAAAATAATATAAAAGTGTATAAATAAGCCCATTAACATCCAAAACAGATAATATAATAGCATGGAACAATAAAAAATTATAGATACGTTGGAGACGTATCATTTCCCCGGCAGAACAGCTCCGCCGGAGCCCTAGATTAGTTCCACCAAGGTTCCGCCTTGTGGCGGCGGTGTTTCGTCCTGAAAGCTTGCTTATGATTTTTTCCAGGGAGAAAGACTTCATATAGCCAAAGATGGGCACCAGAGGCCTGCCAGGGGGCCCACGAGACAGGGGGCGCGCCTAGGGGGTAGGGCACGCCCCCCACCCTCGTGGATGGTGGGTGGCCCCCCTCTGGTGCTTTCTTCGCCCAATATTTTTTATATATTCCAAAACTGACTTCCGTGGAGTTTCAAGACTTTTGGAGTTGTGCAGAATAGGTCTCTAATATTTGCTCCTTTTCCAGCCCAGAATTCCAGCTGCCGGCATTCTCCCTCTTCATGTAAACCTTGTAAAATAAGAGAGAATAGGCATAAGTATTGTGACATAATGTGTAATAACAACCCATAATGCAATAAATATCGATATAAAAGCATGAAGCAAAATGGACGTATCACCCGCACATATCATGCTCTGCCTCCTCGGGTCTCTGGATTGTCTTCTCGCGCCAGTGACCTCCCGCCGCTGGTTTCCGTCGCCATCAACAGAATTCTGCTCTGCCGTTGTCGCCGTAGTGAACTCCCGCCGAAATAGGGTATGGGTTAGATGCTCTATGCTATTTCCTTACTCTGATTCCTAGAACATTGCTTTGCCATGATCATTACCACGTATGAAAACAATCTATCCAGAGAAAACACCCTTTAGGTTAGATTTGATTTGAAAATTTAGGGTTGGGTTTCCGCCGAACTCATCTCGGACCGACCGAGTTGTAGAAATCGGTCTCACCGATTTGGCTTAGGCCATTGCACATGCGTTTTCGGTCTGACCGAAAATTGCAAGTTGGTGCGACCGAGATCGACTCTCTATGAAACCCTAGCAATCCCGGTGCCACCGAATTGTGACTCGGTCTGACCGAGTTCACTAGTTTAGGTTGCAAAAGTTGCTTCGGTGTCACCGAGTTTATCAAATCGGTAGCTCCGAAATGATTTCTGTGGAGAACTAAAACTAAGTTTTTGACTCATTTGCTTTGCAAAACTCTGCACTTTGTGATGCTCATCTATTCTACCTCATCTATATCTATTCACGGGGTTTGCTGTCACTTTGCTTGCCAAGATGTCTAACCAAAGTGACAGCCAAAACAGATCTGAAGAGCCAGTACAATTGAGTGAGGGTACTAGTCCCTCAAGTACCTCAGATGATGGCAGCAGGAGCACTCCCATTAATTTGCCAAAGGCAGCCACCAGGTCAAGGAAGAAGAAAACCTCAGATTCTGAAGATGAGGACTATGTGGCCACTGAAGAGGAAGTCAGCTCCAAGAAGAAGGTGCTAAAGAAAGAGTATGGTACTGCTGCAACAACCAAGCCAAGGTTACATAAGAAGGCACCTGCAAAAAGGATTCCTATGTCTAAGGCCAGAGCCTCCACTCAAGAAACTATGGAGTTCACTCTTGAACCCAAAGAGGCTGGAGATGGCAAGAAGAGGAAGGAGAGGGTCAAGAAGACCACTGCCAGAGTGCTTGGTAGATCCTCCATCATGAGAGAGACAGAAGAAGATGAAGAGGAAGAGGATGCCGCTCCAGCTCCCAAGTCTCAGAAGCTCATGGGAGATGCAATCAAGTCAGGGGCTACAACATTAAAGCCCAAAACTGCTCCCAAAGCAACAGCTCAAGATTAGAAGCTTTCTAAGCCCAAGAGAAGCACCAGAAACATTCCTGCTGAAGAGAAGAACAAGGCCCCAATGCCTGAAGTTGAAGAAGAAGTTGATGAAGCCCAAGTGCTGAGAAAACTGAAACCCAAGATTCCAGATCACAATGATGCTCATCTAGTGGATGAGGACATGAACATCAGAAAGGATGCAGGATTGAGACTTTGGAGGCAGTTTGATCCATATGCAATAAGGAGGAGAACTACAGTGGACTATAGGTTCCACACCAAAGAACAACAAGACTTCTATGAGACCATTCTGCTTGGCAAGAAGCCAATTGTTAGTGATATGAGATGGGTCGATTGGGAATTTATTGATGAGAATGGAATGAGGATCACTTCCCAGGTGTACATGACAGCTTCAAAGCTTGTGGAGTTGACAAGTTTGTTGAACAGAAGCTCACAAAATGGAATGATGAGCTAATCATGCAATTTTACTCCACTGCTCATTTCTATCTAGATGGGAGGATAGTGTGGATGTCTGAAGGTACAAGGTACCAATCAACTGTAGATGAATGGGCCAAGTTGATTGATAACCCACAAGTATAGGGGATCAACTGTAGCCTCTTTCTATAAGTAAGAGTGTCGAACCCAACGAGGAGCTAAAGGTAGAACAAATATTCCCTCAAGTTTTATCGACCACCGATACAACTCTACGCACGCTTGACGTTCGCTTTACCTAGAACAAGTATAAAACTAGAAGTACTTTGTAGGTGCAACAGGATAGGTTTGCAAGAATATAAAGAGCGCGTAAATAAAAACTAGGGTTGCTTTAGGTAAAGAACCAATAAAGTTAGTATAGCGAGTGTGGAGAAGTGGTGGTAGGAGTTGCGAAATTGTCCCTAAGCAATTGACTACTTTACTAGACCGATAGCAAGTTTTATGTGGGAGAGGCCACTGCTAGCATGTCATCCCTGACTTGGAATTCTATGCACTTATGATTGGAACTATTAGCAAGCATCCATAACTACTAATGTTCATTAAGGTAAAACCCAACCATAGCATTAAGATATATTGGTCCCCCTTCAATCCCGTATGCATCAATTTCTATGTTAGGTTGAAGCTTCTGTCACTCTTGCCCTCCAATACATAGTCCTATCAACATACAACTAACCCTATGGTGTGATCCACGTGCGCGCTCATATGATGGGCACCAAAGGACAACAACATAACCACAAGCAAATTAAACCAATCATAGCAATTCACCAATTACCGATAGGACAACGAAAATCTACTCAGACATTATAGGATGGCAACACATCATTGGATAATAATATGAAGCATAAAGCACCATGTTCAAGTAGAGGGTACAACGGGTTGTGGGAGAGTGAACCACTATAGATAGATGGGGTAAGGTGATGAAGATGTTGGTGAAGATGGCGGAGGTGTTGGTGTAGATCGCCGTCACACGGTGATGGCCCCGGCGGTGTTCCGGCGCCACCGAGAGAGGGGGGAGAGAGCCCCCCTTCTTCTTCTTCTTCCTTGACCTTCTACCTAGATGGGAGAAGGGTTTACCCCCTGTTCCCTGGCTTCCATGGAGGCGGAGGGGTGAGAGCCCCTCCGAGATTGGATCTGTCTCTCTGTCTCTCCCTGTTTCTGCATTCCAGATTCTGGCCTTTCACCATTTCTTATATTCCCGGAGATCTGTAACTTTGATTGGGCTGAAATTTTAACACGATTTGTATCCGGATATTGCTTTCTTGCGGCGAAAGAAGGGCACCAACCACGTTACGGGGTGGACACGAGGGTCAGGGGCGTGCCCACCCCCCTGGGGCGCCCCCCTACCTCATGCCCCCCTCGGGCATCGTCTCGCGTTGATTCTTCTTCCCAAAAATCACATATATTCCAAAATAAATCTCCGTAAGTTTTTATCCCTTTTGGACTCCGTTTGATATGGATTTTCTGCGAAACAAAAACATGTAACAAACAGGAACTGGCATTGGGCACTGTATCAATATGTTAGTCCCAAAAATAGTATAAAAAGTTGCCAAAAGTATATGAAAGTTGTATAATATTGGCATGGAACAATCAAAAATTATAGATGCGACAGAGACTTATCATTTATCAATGACCTAGAAGAGAAAGAGGATGATTTGGATGTGTATGCCAAGAAGAAGAAGAAGAAGGACCACAACTCAATGGCAAATATGTACAAGGAGATCCCCGATAAAGCTTTGGAAACACACAAGCTTGGATCAGTGCACTATTTGTTGTCTGGTTTGCCCACTATCAACACCATCTTAAGGCATACTCTGTTACCCAAATCTAGAGATCACAAGATGATAATGGGACATTCCATCAACTTGCTGCAAATCTTTGATGTACCACAAAAATTCAAGGTCATGAGTCTGATTATGGAGACAATCAAGAGGACAGCTACTGACGAGAAAAGATCTTGTGGGTATGCTCCACACATTCAGGTGCTCATAAACTCAAAGATGGGCATAGGTAATTACTTGTTGGATAAGGAGCATTTAGCCTTATACCCAGATTTTGAAGATAATGAAGTTGTAATGAATGAGAATGAACCTTCATCAGCACAAGCACATGAGAAGAGAGCCAAGGCAAATGCAGAAAAGGCTGAAGGACGCCAACTGCTGAGGAAGCATCTCAGGTGTTCCTGAAGAGCAAACAAGATCAATTGGGTTATCTAATTCAAGCTACATTAAGGATTGAGAAGGGCTTGGCCACCCTAACTCAGAATCAGGAGAGCTTGGAGAGGATCGTAGAGACCAAGTTCTATGATCTTGACCTCAAGGTGACCGAGATACAAACTGCAGTTGAGCAGCTCCAGGAGGAAGCTGAGGAGAGGAGAGGAAGGGCAACTACGGATGCTTTTTAGCATGTGCCAAGGAGTCAGAGGTTAGCTTCAATGCCAGTATCAGATACAAGAGCTACTTCATCTGCACCAGCGACAGCTTTAGTACCACCTCCAGCACCTGCTCCACCATCTCCAACATCATCCACTGATGCCTTCGTCCTTGGAGTTCTCTCTACACCACCTCCCGAAGACCAAGCCTGAGAGACGCATAGCACTATGCATTTTTGTCTTTTTGGTAACTTGTTGCCAAATGGGGAGAAATGTATAGATCATAGGCTTCGAGAGAGAGTGTTTTGCTTCTTTGTCTCTCTTGTTTTTGGTTGAACTTTATTGTGTGCTTGGTTGATACTCTATGTCCTTGTGTGAGATACTTGTATGATCATGTGTTTGATCATATGCTACATTAATGCTTGCTTGGATGACATTATCTTTTATATCCTTATATGACCACTCACTTTGCTTGGTGATGAGTGCATGTTTTAATTCATATCATTTTGAGCGCTCCACCAAGATGTATGTGACATGGAAGAGAGTGACCCATGATCCTAATCCATTGTGCATTTGCATTCAAAATTAAATCTTAAATAGTGCACAAATTTAGGGGAGCTCTTGCTTATCACATACTTCTCAAAGCTACAATGTATTTCAATCTTATTATCATTTGTCTAAGCTTTGATCTATATGTTGTCATCAATTACCAAAAAGGGAGAGATTGAAAGTGCAACTATCCCTGGGTGGTTTTGGTAATTATTAACAACATATAGCTCATTGAACTAATACTATTTCAAGATGATCATTTCAGAAAGTTCAATGATTGGCATGGCATGGATTAAGAATGTGGACCCCTCAAAATGCTAAGGGGACACATTGGCTCAAGCTCAAGACTCTACCTTTTTCATTTTAGTGATCCAAGATCACATTGAGTCCATAGAAAAAGCCAATACTATTAAAAGGGGATGAGGTGTTGCTTAATGGCTTACTTGCTCAATATGCTTAGTTATATGCTCCAAAAACCCTCAACCACTTTCTCATCTCCACATATGTCCCAAACCAAAAGTCAAACTCGGCCCCACGCCCCGGCAAACAGATGGGATTGCAAACTCTATGTTTCCCTTTGTAACGTGTCGGTGTACAAAAGTAGGGGACCCTTTTTGTACCCCTTTACTTGTGCGCGGGCAGTCACAGCTCCACGCCCGTGGCCACACTTGGCGGGGCAGATGAAGCCAAGGTTACCAGAGCCGTGCTCAAGACCAGAAGCATGAAGAACTAAAGGGCGAGGTGAAACTCCCCCGACAAGGTCCTCGCCGGGGCGGCCTTCATGGCCCCGGCAAGAACCTTGCCGGGGCAACTTGCCCAATGCCAGCAGGGTTGCCACCCTTGAGCCTAAGGGTTCCGATGCCCTCAACCACATTGGAACCAAAGCCCGGGAAGGACCAAGAGCATACAAGACTAGATGAGAATCAGAAGACAAAGATCCTCGGCAAGATCCTTGCCGAGGATACCCACTAGACCCCCGGCAAGACTCCTGCCGGGGATGTCCACGATGCCGCGACAAGACCCTTGTTGGGGCCCCAGCAAGACCCTTGCTAAAGACATCCGTGGGGCCGTAGCCAGGCCCACACCTGCCAAGACTCCACCGCCATTCCCACACAGCTACCAGCCCACCAACTAGGCGAGCACCTGTGTGTCGGCGTGCGGCCTCCAGGCCAACTCAGCAAGCACCTGCGTGGTGGCATGCAGATCTTCATGAATACTCTGCCACTGCACCAACTCAGCAGCCAGCCAGCCAGCGTGGCACTACACGCCTCGTTAGTTCAGACGCGCATCGATGCCAGGCAAGGCGGCGACATCTGGGACGAGCTTCCTTGCCGTCCCCGCTAAAGCAAGAAGGGCACGTCGGCAGCGCATTAAATGTGTTTGTCCTACGGTGCCAGGAGATATACTCGACTACTATACAACTTTCCACCTCCTGTGTGCCACTATGGCAACCCCTTTTGACTATAAAAGGAGGCCCGCGGCATACTGAGGAAGGATTCGGACTTTTTGGACCCTACACGCTTTGTAGCTAGTCCAAGAACACCAGGTAAACATAAACCAGCAGGAGTAGGGTATTACGCATCACTTGCGGCCCGAACCTGGATAATCCCCCCATGTTGATCCCTCAAACCCGCTCTTTCCACAGCCCCGCACCCGCCAACCGTAGCAAAAGGGATTCTTCATGATCCCGTAGGTGTCGTTTCCCCCGACATCTTCGACGTGCCAGGTTGGGGGCACAAGCTATGAAAATCCAGCTTGAGGGTCAGCGCATCGACTCTTTCATGGGGATGGCTCGAAGGGAGAGGGCAACATTGATCAGCCGCCCTCTGGTGCCGTCCGCAGCTTCGACAGCCATCTGCGTGGCCCTGAAAAGCCAAGTCATGCAAAATTTTGGCTAACCTGTATTCCTTGAAAGATCTCGTTCCTTGTATGGGAAAACTGCACGCAATGGGACCCTTCCGCTATTGGCAACGCCCTTGTCTCTGTCTCGAGTCCGCTCGACAGTTCATGCGGCCGCGCTGAGAACGGCAAGGTGGCCTATCCACTATTGGCAAGGCCCTTGTCTCTATCTCTAGTCCGCTCGACAGTTCAGGCGGCCACGCCGAGAATGGCAATGTGGTTTGCCCGGCAGCAAGCGCCCTCCCGGCAGGATGCTAAGGATCCTTCCTCAAAGCACCACGGCATGGGTTTACGCGCCGGTAGCCTTATCTCACCAAGCGTAGGGTGCAAACATACAAAGAAAGATCTAATGGGAAGATAGCATGCGTGATATTGAAGTACTGCAGAGTTATATTACATCAAATAATCACTATGGTTCTAACTTAAGATAAAATTGTCTTGGTCTTGAACTCATAGCGGCAACGAGAAATGGGGTGCCTAGTCCCAGCGCTGGCCCTCCACCCTCTCAACTCCATCGACGCAGTCGATGATGGGCTTGATACGCTCCTTGAGCACCATGAGGTCCGCCTCCTCCGGCAAGCTCTCCAACGCATTGGCAAAGTTGATGGTGGGGTTCCAGAACGCCACCTTGGTGAGCACCTTGGTCAGGGTGCCTCAGCAAAGCCTCCAGGACTCATTGGACGGATAAGTTGCCCGGTTGGAGCGGAGCTGCTCCAGGGCTCCAAAAACGCCCTCGAAGAATAGGGTCAGTTTGGCATTGGGACTCACGTTCGGCTCTGGGGAGTACCTCACATTCAGCACCCCCATGGCAGCCAGCTTCGTGGTGATCCTGCCGGTGACATCGGCGAGGCGGCTGACCCAACGGTTTATGCCCTCCGCGTACTCCTCGTGTTTGGCGGCATCATTCCTCCGCAGCTGCCTCTCCTCCTCCAGGTCCTTGGTCAGGGTCTCTTCCCGGGCCCTGACCTCCGAAAGCGTCCCCTCAAGGCCCTCCAGCTTCAGCTTTTGGTCATTGATGGCATCGTTGGCCTTGGAGAGCAGCTCGGCCTTGCCAAGGACTATGGCCTGCGCTTCCGTCAAAGCGCCATTGGCCGCGTCCTTCTCCTCCATCAGCTCCAGGACTAGTTTCTTCAACCCATCCCGATCCACCTCCAGCTCCTTCACCTTGCCAGCGTGGACCAGGGCTTGAGCATTGAGTGCTTCCTTGGTACCTCTGCTCCAACTCCTGGGTCCGCTGCGCGACGAGCTTCTTGACCTCCTCATCCTTGCCGCGGAGTGTGGCGGCGAGCTCCTTCTCACGAGCGGCAAGGTCCTCCTCCTGGGAGCTCATCTCGGCCTAATGTTGGTGCCAAGCGGCCTCGTCCTTGGCGGCATGTTCCTTCGCCGCTTCCTGGGCTTTCTCGACATCAGCCTGCTTCAGGATGAGCTGTTGTTTGCGCTCAGCTGGTAGATCATGGGCAACCTTCAGTTCTTCGTGGGCCTGGCGGAACCAGGCCTGCGTCTTGGTGACGCGCTCCCCGAGGTCCATCTCCGCCTTGTCCACCGCCACCATCCTAGATTTTGCCTTGTCCAGACGGGCATGATGGAGCGCCTGGAGCTTTTGGAAGTTGACGCTCATGGCCCGAAGGAGCTGCTCCTCTTGGGAACCGCCACCACTGGTGCTCGGTTCATCAACAACCTCAAGCCCGACGGCGGCGAGCACCTCGTCGTCGAACACCTCCCCCTCGGTTGGCGCCCTGGTGCTCATCGTTCCCGGAAGGTGGACAAATAGGTCGTCAGACACCCTCAAGTAGTTGCCCGAGCCAGAGGCGGCAGAGGAGGAAGGTTGGTCGTCAACCACCCCCTCCTCGGCAGCGGCCTTGCCGGCCTCTCCGGCAGGCCCCTTGCCAGCCTCCTCGGCAGCGGCCTTGCCAGCCTCCCCGGAAGGCCCCTTGGCGGCACCCTCAACGGCGGTCTTGGCGGCCTCCTCGGCGGTGAACTTGTCGGCCTTAGCCTTGGCGTCCCCGGCGACCTCCTCGATGACGGTGTCAATGTCCTCCCGGTCCGCCGAGGAAGGGTCTGGATACCAAGAAGGGGAATGAGGCGGAGCCAAGGTCGAGGTTCAAAAAGAAAAGAAAGAACAGGGACAGGAAACAAACGACTTACCCACACCAGGCTGGGAAGAAGTGGCGCCCTCCCCGCCAGCATTCGTTGCCGGGGCAGAGCCCCCGGCACCCAAGTTCGCCTCCTCCTCCTCCATATGTGTGGGCTCGGTGGTGGATGCCCTTGCCGGGGACGCCCCTCGGGGTGACGTACTTGAGGGGGGCGTGTTGGGGGTGGCCCTCGGCGGCTCCTCCTGCTATCGTTCTTCTCCTGCAAATCCGGCAAGGTCAGCATCAGGGATTCACACCCCAATGTTCATCAATGGAGGAGTGAGTGATGAGCTTACGCTGGGGGCTGAAGCGGGGGCTGCTGTCCGGGCTGCTCTCCACTAGCAATGGCGTACGCGAAGTACCCGCCGGGGGCTTGTCGCCCGTCGAGGCCTTGGCCCTCTTCGCCACCCTCCTGGCCAGCGCATCCATGTCCCTGTGAAGATAACATCAAATCAAAGGAGGATAACACAGGATTAAAGTCAGGAGATGATGTGGGGGCGAAATACTTACTCTTCCTCCACCTCCTCCTCCACTAGCTTCCTCTTCCTCGCCAGGATAAAAGATATGAGGCCGAACTCGGCACCCAAGGTGCTGTCCGAAGGAGAAGGGGAAGGGGATGGGGTCCGGTGCTGCTTGGATGAGGAGGAAGCAGTCGCTATCCTCTTCACCACCACGGCCTTCGCCGCCTTCTTCGCTGTCGCGGCTGCTACCTCTTGAGCTTGCATTGGATTTCCCCGAAGAGGAAAGGATGATGCAGCGGAGTAGCGTAAGTATTTCCCTCAGTTTTTGACAACCAAGGTATCAATCCAGTAGGAGGCCACGCTCAAGTCCCTCATACCTGCACAAAATGATAGCTACTCGCAACCAACGCGATTAGGGGTTGTCAATCCCTTCACGGTCACTTACGAGAGTGAGATCTGATAGATACAATATTTTTGGTATTTTTGGTATAGAGATGTGAAGTGAAAAGTAAAAGGCAAAGTAAAAAAGCAAAGCAAGATTAAAGTGATGGAGATTGATATGATGAGAATAGACCCGGGGGCCATAGGTTTCACTAGTGGCTTCTCTCAAGAGCATAAGTATTCTACGGTGGGTGAACAAATTACTGTTGAGCAATTGACAGAATTGAGCATAGTTATGAGAATATCTAGGCATGATCATGTATATAGGCATCACGTCCGCGACAAGTAGAGCGAAATGATTCTGCATCTACTACTATTACTCCACTCATCGACCGCTATCCAGCATGCATCTAGAGTATTAAGTTAAAAACAGAGTAACGCTTTAAGCAAGATGACATGATGTAGAGAGATAAATTCATGCAATGTGAAATAAACCCCATCTTGTTATCCTCGATGGCAATGATGCAATACGTGCCTTGTTGCCCCTTCTGTCACTGGGAAAGGACACCACAAGATCGAACCCAAAGCTAAGCACTTCTCCCATGGCAAGAACTACCAATCTAGTTGGCCAAACCAAACGGATAATTCGAAGAGACTTGCAAAGATAACCAATCATACATAAAAGAATTCAGAGAAGATTCAAATATTATTCATAGATAGACTTTATCATAAACCCACAATTCATCGGTATCAACAAACACACCGCAAAAAGAAGATTACATCGAATAGATCTCCACGAGAGAGGGGGAGAACTTTTGTATTGAGATCCAAAAAGAGAGAAGAAGTCATCTAGCTACTAACTATGGACCCGAAGGTCTGAGGTAAACTACTCACACTTCATCGGAGGGGCTATGATGATGTAGAAGCCCTCCGTGATGATAGGCCTCTTCCGGCGGAGCTCCGGAACAGGCCCCAAGATGGGATCTCGTGGATACAAAAAGTTGCGGCGGTGGAATTAGGTTTTTGGCTCTTGTTCTGATCGTTTGGGGGTACGTAGGTATATATAGGAGGAAGGAGTACGTCGGTGGAGCACCGAGGGGCCCACGAGGCAGGGGGTGCGCCCTAGGGGAGCGCGCCCCGCACCCTCGTGACCGCCTCTCTGATGCCTTGGCGTAGGGTCCAAGTCTCCTGGATCATGTTCGGTGAGAAAATCACATTCCCGAAGGTTTTATTCCGTTTGGACTCCGTTTGATATTCCGTTTCTCCGAAATACTGAAATAGGCAAAAGAAACAGCAATTCTGGGCTGGGCCTCCGGTTAATAGGTTAGTCCCAAAAATAATATAAAAGTGGAAAATAAATCCCAATATAGTCCAAAACAGTAGATAATATAGCATGGAGCAATCAAAAATTATAGATACGTTGGAGACGTATCAGCGACCTTCACCGCCCTCGTCTCGCGCACGAGCTACTCTGATACGTCTCCGTCGTATCTATAATTTTTGATTGTTCCATGCCAATATTCTACAACTTTCATATACTTTTGGCAACTTTTTATACTATTTTTGGGACTAACATATTGATCCAGTGCCCAGTGCCAGTTCCTGTTTGTTGCATGTTTTTTGTTTCACGGAATATCCATATCAAACGGAGTCCAAACGGGATAAAAACTGACGGAGATTTTTTTTGAAATATATATGATTTTTGGGAAGAAAAATCAACGCGAGACAACGCCCGAGGGGGGCCACGAGGCAGGGGGCGCACCCCTGACCCTTGTGGCCACCCCGTAAGGCAGTTGATGCCCATATGTCGCCGCAAGAAAGCTAATATCCGGATAGAGATCGTGTTAAAATTTCAGCCCAATCGGAGTTATGGATCTCCGGGAATATATAAAACGGTGAAGGGGTAGAATCTGAGAACGCGGAAACAGAGAGACAGATCCAATCTCGGAGGGGCTCTCGCCCCTCCCATGCCATGGAGGCCAAGGACCAGAGGGGAAACCCTTCTCCCATCTAGGGAGTAGGTCAAGGAAGAAGAAGACGAAGGGGCCCCCTCTCCCCTTCTCTTCTGGTGGCGCCGGAACGCTGCCGTGGCCATCATCATCACCGCAATCTTCACCAACAACTTCACCGCCATCATCACCAACTCTTCCCCCCTCTATGTAGAGGTGTAACCTCTCTCTTACCCGCTGTAATCTCTACTTAAACATGGTGCTCAATGCTATATATTATTTCCCAATGATGTATGGCTATCCTATGATGTTTGAGTAGATCCGTTTTGTCCTATGGGCTATTTGATGATCAAGATTGGTTTGAGTTGCATGTTTTATTATTGGTGCTGTCCTATGGTGCTCTCCGTGTCGCGCAAGCGTGAGGGATCCCCGCTGTAGGATGTTGTAATACGTTCGTGATTCGCTTATAGTGGGTTGCGTGAGTGACTGAAACACAAACCCGAGTAAGGGGGTTGTTGCGTATGGGATAAAGAGGACTTGATGCTTTAATGCGATGGTTGGGTTTTACCTTAATGATCTTTAGTAGTTGCGGATGCTTGCTAGAGTTCCAATCATAAGTGCATATGATCCAAGTAGATAAAGTATGTTAGCTTATGCCTCTCCCTCATATAAAATTGCAATAATGATTACTGGTCTAGTTATCGATTGCCTAGGGACAAATAACTTTCTCGTAACAACAAGCTCTCTACTAAAACTAATTTAGTTGTGTCTTTATATAAACAGCCCCTACTTTTTATTTACTTGCTCTTTATTATCTTGCAAACCTATCCAACAACACCTACAAAGTACTTCTAGTTTCATACTTGTTCTAGGTAAAGCGAACGTCAAGCGCGTGTAGAGTTGTATCGGTGGTCGATAGAACTTGAGGGAATATTTGTTCTGCCTTTAGCTCCTCATTGCGTTCGACACTCTTACTTATCAAAAACTGTTGCGACCCCCTATACTTGTGGGTTATCATGCTCCTGGGCCGGCTGCCGCTGTGTGGCCCTGCTAGGCTGGACCTGCTCACCAGAGCTGGCCCGCCGCAGGACGCGCTGCCACCCCACGGCCGGGGGGTCGTTCACCTCGACCTCCTCTTCGGACGACTCGTCGCATGCGTCTTCAACAAGGGGGGTGTCGGCGCCGGGGCCGCTGGCCTCCCCGGCAGACTCCGCCCGCTGGGTGAGCTCCTTCTCCTCTGCAGCCTTGTTGGCCTCCTCCTCTATGGCGCCAACACTGCCGGCCTCCCTAGCGAGTGCCGCCTCCGCCGCCCTGGCGGCGATATAGTCCAGCTCCGCCTTGGTGGTGTCTTGGATGAGCAGTGGCTCGTCACGGACATAGCTCTCTGACAAAGTGTCGAAGAACTCCTGCACCTTCTTCGCTGGCAGCTCGGCCCAGGCCGGGTCAAGGTCATGCGCATTGAAGTCTGGCATCATGGCAATGATGGCGGATTGGCGAGAGTTGTTGCTCAGCAGGACCACTCCTGCCGGCAACCCAAACAGGGGCCCCTTGACGACCTTGCCGGCCTTCGCGGCCCTGCCGGTCCTCTAGGCCCTGCCATCGCTATTCACGTCAAGCCGAAAGAGCCTTTGACAGAAATGGGCATGCCCCATCATTGTGAAGTTGTGCTTCAGGCCATGTCGGAGCCTCATGATGTCAGCCGCGTTCCTGAAATCCCAAGTCGGCCTCCCCTTGTTGTGCAGCGGGGCGATTCGACGCCGGATGAAGTCGGCCCCAATCATCTCAAGGGTCAGCCCAGCCCTAGTAAGGCGACGGATCCTGGTGGTGGCGATCGTGAGCTTCTCATCGTTGGCGTCGAGGTCGCTCCTGTCCCTACGATGGGTCGGCGGGCTCTGACAAACTCGGCAGAACTCCTGCGGGTCCTTCTCCTTGATCCAGCACCATCGGCCCCGCCACTCCTCCCACTTATCCTTCTGGGCACCCTCCGGATACATGCCCTTCACCTGGGTCCTCGGGGTCCAGGCGATGCTGCCGGAGATGGCGCCCCCTGGTTGGAGGCGAGGGGAGAAGTAGTGGCGGAAGAGCGCCGTGCTGGGAAGCACTCCGGCAAAGCCCTCGCAGAGGTGGGCAAAGAGAGCCATGCGCGCCACGGAATTCGGCATAAGATCCATAAGATGGAAGTCGTAGGTGTGCATGACGTCATTGAAGAAGTCAGAGAAAGGGGGCAGAGCCTGCAGGAGAAGAAATCGATGAAGAAGGGGTACCGATTTGGGCCGACCTCGGCGAAATCGGGGGGGGGGACGACACACGTGGCAGGGTGCCCCATCGTCTTCCTCCCCCACAAGGGCAATAAATAGTTCTTGAGGTGAACCGCGTCGACCGTCGAAGGGAAGTAGGCGAGCTACATCCGCCGCACCGCCGACTCGCTCTCCGGCGCCTCCTTCTCCTCGGCGTCCTTGGCCGCTCCCTTGCCCTTGCTGGTCTTGGGTGCCATGGCGGCTGGGAGAGAGTGAAGCATCAAGAGCAATGGGGGTGCGGCGGCAACGAGCAGAGGTGAGAGCTTCGAATCTTTCGCCCGAGGAAGAAGGGAACGGCGGTTCCGAGATTGGAAAAGGCATAGAGGGTAAATGAGCAGCGCACCTGCGGTTTTTCCTTTTTATGGGGAAGGCGCGGGCTGCCTCTTTACCACGATGTGACACATGAGTGCAGCAACCTCCCCACGCATGACGCCCACGTCACACATTCAACGCGGATCATGGGGAAGCGCAACAAGCGAGGGAGTTATTACAGTAAAAACTCCGTCGTGCGCGCGCTCGCGTACCGTTCTGGGCCAGGCCCAATAACGCCCCGCGCTTATAAGTGGCCCAGGCCCAGGGGCTCCTATCGGTGTACAAAAGTAGGGGTCCCTTTTTGTACCCCTTTACTTGTGCGCAGGCAGTCGCAACCCCACGCCCGTGACCACACTTCGCGGGGCAGATGAAGCCAAGGTTACTAGAGCCGTGCTCAAGACCAGAAGGATGAAGAACTGAGGGGCGATGTGAAACTCCCCTGGCAAGGTCCTTCCCGGGGCGGCCTTCACGGCCTCGGCAAGAACCTTGCCGGGGCAACTTGCCCAACGCCAGCAGGGCTGCCACCCTTGAGCCTAAGGGTTCCGACGCCCTCAACCACATTGGAACCAAAGCCCAGGAGGCGCCTCCGTGGTGGCATGCAGATCTTTGTGAAGACCAAGAGCATACAAGACTAGATGAGAATCAGAAGACGAAGATCCTCGGCAAGATCCTTGCCGAGGATACCCACGAGACCCCCCAGCAAGACTCTTGCCGGGGACACCCACGACGCCGCGGCAAGAACCTTGCCGGGGCCCCGGCAAGAACCTTGCCGAAGACATCCGCGGGGCCGCAGCCAGGCCCACACCTGCCAAGACTCCACCGTTGTTCCCACACAGCTACCAGCCCACCAACCAGGCGAGCACCTGCGTGGCGACGTGCGGCCTGCAGGCCAACTCAGCAAGCACCTGCGTGGTGGCATGCAGATCTTCGTGAAGACTCTTCCACCGCACCAACTAAGCAGCTAGCCAGCCAGCGTGGCACTGATACATCTCCGTCATATCTAATTTTCCAAACACTTTTGCCCTTCTTTTGGACTCTAACTTGCATGATTTGAATGGAACTAACCCCGACTGACGTTGTTTTCGGCAGAATTGCCATGGTGTTATTTATGTGCAGAAACAAAAGTTCTCGGAATGACCTGAAACTTTATGGAGACAATTTTTGGAAATAATAAAAAAATCCTTGCAAAAGATCAAGACTAGGGGTCCCACACCCTAGCCACGAGGGTGGGGGCGCGCCTGCACCCCTGGGCGCGCCCCCTACCTCGTGGGCCCCCTGGAGCTCCTCCGACCTCAACTCCAACTCTATATATTCACTTTCGGGGAGAAAAATCAGAGAGAAGGATTCATCACGTTTTACGATACAGAGCCGCCGCCAAGCCCTAAAACCTCTCGGGAGGGTTGATCTGGAGTCCGTTCGGGGCTCCGGAGAGGGGAATCCATCGCCATCGTCATCATCGACCATCCTCCATTTCCAATTTCATGATGCTCACCGCCGTGCATGAGTAATTCCATCATAGGCTTGCTGGACGGTGATGGATTGGATGAGATTTATCATGTAATCGAGTTAGTTTTGTTAGGGTTTGATCCCTAGTATCCACTATGTTCTGAGATTGATGTTGCTATGACTTTGCTATGCTTAATGCTTGTCACTAGGGCCCGAGTGCCATGATTTCAGATATGAACCTATTATGTTTTCATCAATATATGAGAGTTCTTGATCCTATATTGCAAGTATATAGTCACCTACTATGTGTTATGATCCGGCAACCCCGAAGTGACAATAATCGGGACCACTCCCGGTGATGACCTTAGTTTGAGGAGTTCATGTATTCACTATGTGTTAATGCTTTGGTCCGGTACTCTATTAAAAGGAGGCCTTAATATCCCTTAGTTTCCGCTAGGACCCCGCTGCCACGGGAGGGTAGGACAAAAGATGCCATGCAAGTTCTTTTCCATAAGCACGTATGACTATATTCGGAATACATGCCTACATTACATTGATGAATTGGAGCTAGTTCTGTGTCACCCTAGGTTATGACTGTTACATGATGAACCGCATCCAGCATAATTCTCTATCACCGATCCATTGCCTACGAGCATTCCATATATTGTTCTTCGCTTATTTACTTTTTCGTTGCTATTATTACCATCACTACAAAACACCAAAAATATTACTTTTGCTATCGTTACATTTTGCTACCGTTACCACTACTATCATATTACTTTGCTACTAAATACTTTGCTGCAAATATTAAGTTTCCAGGTGTGGTTGAATTGACAACTCAGCTGCTAATACTTGAGAATATTCTTTGGCTCCCCTTGTGTCGAATCAATAAATTTGGGTTGAATAATCTACCCTCGAAAACTGTTGCGATCCCCTATACTTGTGGGTTATCAAGACTATTTTTTGACACCGTTGCCGGGGAGCATAGCTCTATTCTTCGAGTCACTTGGGATTTATATCTGCTTATCTTTATGAAGAACTTGAAAGATCCAAGAACCAAGATTTATCCCTCAACTACGAGGGGAGGTAAGGAACGGCCATCTAGCTCTACAGTTGATTCACCTTCTGTTTTGAGTAAGCTTGCGACACCTAAACCTGCTTCTACTATTGATTCTGATATGTTGCATATTATTGATGATGCCACTTTTGCTATGCATAATACTTATGATGAAACTACTTCTATGCCTCATACTACTGTGCCACTTGGTGAATTTCTTGATGAACAACTTGCTAGGGCTAGAGAGAATGAAATTATTGAAACTAATAATACTGATGAAAGTGATTATGAAGGATCTCCTAATAAATATGAATTACCTTTTGTGCCTGAGGGCTATGTTATGGATGAAGAAACTAAAAGAGACTTTCTTGCTTGCAATGATAGAAGTGATCTTAAGAAATTATTAGCTAAGCTTAAACAAAAAACTCTGAATGCTAGAATGAAATATGATCCTACTTATGCTACTTCATCTATCTTTGTTACTGATAAGGATTATGAATTCTCTACTGATCCTGAGATAATTACTTTGGTTGAATCTGATCCTTTTTATGGCTATGAATCTGAAACTGTTGTGGCACATCTTACTAAATTAAATGATATAGCCACCCTATTCACTAATGATGAGAGAACTCGCTACTTTTATATCCTTAAAATATTTCCGTTCTCATTAAAGGGTGATGCTAAGATATGGTTTAATTCTCTTGATCCTGGTTGTGTGCGTAGTCCCCAGGATATGATTTATTACTTCTCTGCTAAATATTTCCCTTCTCATAAGAAACAAGCTGCCTTAAGGGATATATACAATTTTGTGCAAATTGAAGAAGAGAGTCTCCCACAAGCTTGGGGGAGACTTCTCTAATTACTTAATGCTTTGCCTGATCATCCTCTTAAGAAAAATGAAATGCTTGATATCTTTTATAATGGACTAATCGATACTTCCAGAGATTACCTGGATAGTTGTGCTGGTTCTGTTTTGAGGGAAAGGACACTCGATGAAGCTGAAATTTTATTGAATAATATATTGACAAATGAAAATAATTTGACACTTCCTGAGCCAGTTCCTGAGCCAACTTCTGAACCTATTCTTAAACCAACTCCGAAGAAGAGGGGTATTCTATTTCTCAGTCCCGAAGATATGCAAGAGGCAAAGAAATCTATGAAAGAAAAGGGTATTAAAGCTGAAGATGTTAAAAATTTACCTCCTATTGAAGAAATACATGGTCTTAATTTACCGCATGTTGAAGAAATGCATAACTTTAATCCATCTCCTATTAAGGAAACACACGGTCTTGATAACCCGACACAGGTAGTAAAGGTAAATTCTCTCTACAGATATGATAAAGCTGAAATCCCATTTACTAAGTTTGATATCCCATGCTTAGATGAGTTTGATAAATTTATGGTTAAGCAAGAAGACTTCAATGCTTATTTTGGTAGAGAATTAAAACGCAGTGCTGATATGCTTGAACATTTGGGTGATTATATGGCTAATGTCAAGGGTGAACTTAAACTTATTAGTAAACATGCTTCTATGGTTACCACTCAAGTAGAACAAGTACTTAAAGCTCAAAATGATTTGCTCAATGAATTGAATAGTAGGAATAATGATTTTGCTGTTAGAGTGGCTACTAGAACTGGTAGAATGACTCAGGAACCTTTGTATCCTGAAGGCCACCCTAAGAGAATTGAGCAGGATTCTCAGAGAAATAATACAAATGCACCTAGTCCTTCTAAAAAGAAGAAAAAGAAAAATGATAGGACTTTGCATGCTTCTAGTGAACCTATTGCTGAACCACCTGAGAATCCAAATGATATTTCTATTTTTGATGCTGAAACACAATCTGGTAATGAACCTGAAACTAGTGAAAACGTTAATGATAATGTTAATGATGATGCTCAACCTAGTAATGACAATGATGTAGAGATTGAACCTGTTGTTGATCTTGATAACCCACAATCAAATAATCAACGTTATGATAAGAGAGACTTTGTTGCTAGGAAGCATGGTAAAGAAAGAGAACCATGGGTTCAGAAACCCATGCCTTTCCCTCCTAAACCATCCAAGAAAAAGGATGATGAGGATTTTGAGCTCTTTGCTGAAATGATTAGACCTATCTTTTAGCGTATGCGTTTGATTGATATGCTTAAAAAGAATCCTTATGCTAAATACATGAAGGAAATAGTCACTAATAAGAGAAAGATACCAGAAGCTAAAATTTCCACCATGCTTGCTAATTATACTGTTAAAGGTGGAATACCAAAGAAACTTGAAGATCCAGGAGTACCAACTATACCGTGCTCCATTAAAAGAAACTATGTTAAAACTGCTTTATGTGATCTTGGAGCCAGTGTTAGTGTTATGCCTCTCTCTTTATATCGTAGACTTGATTTGAATAAGTTGACACCTACTGAAATATCTTTGCAAATGGCTGATAAATCAACTGCTATACCTGTCGGTATTTGTGAGGATGTGCCTGGTTGCAAACGTTACTATTTTAACAGATTTTGTTATTCTTGATATCCCCGAGGACGACAATATGTCTATTATTCTTGGAAGACCCTTTTTGAATACTGCAGGAGCTGTTATTGATTGCAACAAAGGCAATGTCACTTTTCATGTTAATGGCAATGAGCATACGGTACACTTACCGAGAAAACAACCTCAAGTTCATAGTATAAACTCTATTGGAAAAATTCCATCGATTATTTTTGGAGGTTTTGAATTTCCTCTTCCTACTGTCAAGAAGAAATATGATATTCTTATTATTGGGGATGTGCATATCCCCGTTGAGGTAACATAGTGTTATTCGAAATTTCTCCGGTTCCATGTTATTCGAAATGAGTTTGTTAACAAGACTTGATCAACCTTGTTAGTGGATTCCTTTTGATGATCATGAGATGGATGAAGTTAGAAAGCACAACCTCCTGTACCCTCCTTTTACTTTCTGTTATTTATATTAAATAAAGTAAAAATAGTATTTTCTGTCTATTATTTGAATTATCTGTGCAATATAAAAATACCCTAAAAATAAAAGTTCTCCAAATGCCCTGAAATTTAAATATGATTTTTCTGAAATATTTGAGAATATTTGGCACTGAGAACACAATAGGGGGGCATCCACCTGGCCACGAGGGTGGAGGGCGCGCCCTACCACCCTAGGCGCGCCCCCCTGCCTCGTGGGCCCACGGTGGCCCTCCTCCACTTATTCCTGCACCCACACACTCCTTCCTCCCACAAACACCATTATCCAGCTCAAGCACGAGTTCTAGCTCATTTTGCTGCGATTTTCGATCTCCTTGCTCAAAGCACCTCTCACAAAACTGCTTGGGGGATTGTTCCTTGGTATGTGACTCCTCCATTGGTCCAATTAGTTTTTGTTCTAGTGCTTTATTCTTTGCATATTTGTGCTGCCTAGGTGACCATATTCTTGAGCTTGCATGTCAAATTTATATGGTTCTAAGTAGTTCTAATGCATGATATAGGCTCTAGGCACTTGTAGGAGTAGTTGCTATAAATTTTGTTAAGTTTGGTTTACTTTTATTTTGAAGTTACTAAAAATTTTAGAATTTTTCAGAAAATAATGAAGAGATTTTTGAGGAAGGAGAAGCAAAAGGAAGAAGCACAGAGGCCCAAATATAATCTGCCTCGCACCGCGGAGGTTCGGCCATGTGAATGGCCTTCCGATGATTTCTTGAGAGCAACCGGGATTTATGATGATTTTTATGAATTGGCTAAGAATGCAGGCCTCACCAACTTCCTCCGCGACCAACGCGAACAGTATCTCTTACTCACCAATACTTTTGTGCAAAACTTCTACTATTATCCTAGGGAATCACCTCCTTCAGTAGAGTTTCATTTATATGATGTGGTTAGGAAGATGTCACTAGATGAATTTTGCAGGGTTTGCAAAATACCTTTTGACGGTAACCTAGAGGAACCACATTGTAAAGATGTGGACGGGTTTATTGACACTATCACTGTAGGGGAAACTAGGAAAGTTTCCGATGCAAGAATCACTAGCATACATTTTCCTGTTTTACGCTACTTTGCAATATTTGCTAGTCGTTGCTTAATTGGTCGCGGAAACTGTGGAAACCTTAGTGTTCCTGATATTATTATTTTGTTTCATGGCTTATTCTGTGACGACTTTGTTAGTATGGGTGGTGTTATTGCTAAATGGTTAAGTCTGAACCGTACAAAGGGCCCCATCTTTGGTGGTATCTATGCTTCACGCCTTGCTGCATATTATAACATACCTATTAGGCACTATGAAAAAGAAGAAACATTGTTGCCTACTGTTTATCTAGATTATAAGAGTATGGTAGCGCATGATTTTATTGTAAAGAATAGGGAAGGGGAGCTTAAATACAAATTGTTCTTTGATAAACGTCATCCTGAGACTATCACCTTGCCTGCTCCTTCCTTGTTTGATTTATCTACAGGCCAGTACCTCGTCTCGCCGGAGGATATTCACGCCTACTGGAACCCTACATCAGCCACAGAGGCAGAGTCAGAACCACAATTTGATCCTCCACGACAGTCTAATTACCAGTGGGATCCGGAGATGATTGCCAACTAGTGGCAATCAGAGTCTTCTTCATCATAGTACGACCCCAACTATTACTATGGATATCCGTCAGGCCAGCCATGACCATAGACCAACTTAGGCCAAAAGCCTAAGCTTGGGGGAGTACGTATTTCTCACCGACATTACATTCATGTTCACACACTCATTGGTAGATGTCGGTGCTCATACTTTTTCATTTTATTATCCATGTTATTTTCTTTTCTTTTTCTTGTTTTCTTCTTGTGTGCTTGATAAACCTTAAGAAAAACAAAAAAAATAGTTGTAGCCTTTAATTAGTTTAATTTCCATGCTTGTAGTAGTAATTAAAAGAAAACCCAAAAAGATTTCATGTTCTTCTTTTACTTGTTGGGAGCTTTCCCGTGTAAATAGTTTTATTTCTTTTCTTTGGGGTTCGATAGGAGAAGACCATAATTAAATTGTTGAAGTGGCTCTTATATGCAGTATTGTTGATCTGACAAAAGAGCCCATATTGCCTTGTCTTCTCCTGTTTATTGAACGCTTGCAGATTCCAGCTTAGTCCAATGCACGTGCACTATTATTATTATTATCCACATCGTTCGGTCGTGCAAGTGAAAGGCAATTATGATGATATATGATGGACTGAATGAGATGAGAAAAACTGGTATGAACTCGACCTCTCTTGTTTTTGTAAATATGATTAGTTCATCGTTCCTGATTCAGCCTATTATGAATAAACATGTTTGCAATGACAACCAGAGATCATAGTTTCTTGTGCCATGCTTAATTAGCTAGGAGCTTATAATGGTTTACCTTGCGTGCCAACATGCTATTAAAATGGTTTGTGATGTGGTATGATAGGGTGGTATCCTCCTCTGAATGATTTAAGTGACTTGACTTGGCACATATTCACACATGTGGTTGAAACAAAATCAACATAGCCTTCACGAGATTTATGTTCATGGTGGATTATATCCTACTCATGCTTGCACTCAATGTTCATTGACTTTAATGCATGTTCATGGCTGTTGTCACTCTCTAGTTGGTCGCTTCCCAGTCTTTTGCCAGCCTTCACTTGTACTAAGCGGGAATACTGCTTGTGCATCCAATTCCATAAACCCCAAAGTTATTCCATATGAGTCCACCATACCTACCTATATACGGTATCTACCTGCCGTTCCAAGTAAATTTGTATGTGCCAAACTCTAAACCTTCAAACAAATATCATGTTTTGTATGCTCGAATAGCTCATGTATCAACTAGGGCTGTCCGTATCTTCCATGTTAGGCGGGTTATTCTCAAGAGGAGTGGACTCCGCTCCTCACTCACGAGAAAATGGCTGGTCACCGGGATGCCCAGTCCCATGCTTTATGCAAATCAAATCAAAAAATTGCAAACAAAACTCCCATTGGGACTATTGTTAGTTGGAGGCACTCGTTGTTTCGAGCAAGCCATGGATTGATGCTTGTTGGTGGAAGGGGAGTATAAACTTTACCATTCTGTTTGGGAACCGCCTATAATGTGTGTAGCATGGAAGATATCGCCATCTCTTGGTTGTTATGTTGACAATGAAAGTATACCGCTCACAATATTATTCATCTCTATTTCAAAACTGAGCTCTGGCACCTCTACAAATCCCTGCTTCCCTCTGCGAAGGGCCTATCTATTTACTTTTATGTTGAGTCGTCCTCCTCTTATTTAAAAGCACCCGCTGGAGAGCACCTCTGTCATTTGCATTCATTACTGCTTAGTTTACATTGAGTATGACTTGACTGGATCTCTTTTACCATGAATTACAATGTCTAGTCAGTCATTGATCTTTAAAGGTGCTCTGCATTTATATTTTGCGGTCTCAGAAAGGGCTAGCGAGATACCATCTTGTTATATCATATTATGATTGTTTTGAGAAAGTGTTGTCATCCGAGATTTATTATTATTGCTCGCTAGTTGATTATGCCATTGATATGAGTAAACATGAGACCTATGCGTTATTATGAATATGGTTAGTTTATAATCTTTGCTGAAAACTTGAACGCTAGCTTTACATATTTACAACAACAAGAGCAAACAGAGTTTGTAAAAGTTTTTTCTTTATCACTTTCAGTTTGTCAACTGAATTGCTTAAGGACAAGCAAAGGTTTAAGCTTGGGGGAGTTGATACGTCTCCGTCGTATCTACTTTTCCAAACACTTTTGCCCTTGTTTTGGACTCTAACTTGCATGATTTGAAAGGAACTAACCCGGACTGATGTTGTTTTCAGCAGAATTACCATGGTGTTATTTATGTGCAGAAACAAAAGTTCTCGAAATGACCTGAAACTTTACGGAGACTATTTTTGGAAATAATAACAATTCCTTGCAAAATATCAAGACCAGGGGGCCCACACCCTAGCCACGAGGGTGGGGGCGCGCCCTCCCTACCTCATGGGCCCCCTGGAGCTCCTCCGACCTCAACTCCAACTCTATATATTCACTTTCAGGGAGAAAAAATCAGAGAGAAGGATTCATCACGTTTTACGATACGGAGACGCCGCCAAGCCCTAAAACCTCTCGAGAGGGCTGATCTGGAGTCCGTTCGGGGCTCCGGAGAGGGGAATCCGTCGCCATCGTCATCATCAACCATCCCCCATCACCAATTTCATGATGCCCATCGCCGTGCGTGAGTGATTCCATCGTAGGCTTGCTGGACGGTGATGGGTTGGATGAGATTTATCATGTAATCGAGTTAGTTTTGTTAGGGTTTGATCCTTAGTATCCACTATGTTCTGAGATTGATGTTGCTATGACTTTGCTATGCTTAATGCTTGTCACTAGGGCCCGAGTGCCATGATTTCAGATCTGAACCTATTATATTTTCATGAATATATGAGAGTTCTTGATCCTATCTTGCAAGTCTATAGTCACCTACTATGTGTTATGATCCGGCAACCCTGACGTGACAATAATTGGGAACACTCCCGATGATGACCGTAGTTTGAGGAGTTCATGTATTCACTATGTGTTAATGCTTTGGTCCGGTACTCTATTAAAAGGAGGCCTTAATATCCCTTAGTTTCCGCTAGGACCCCGCTGCCACGGGAGGGTAGGACAAAAGATGTCATGCAAGTTATTTTCCATAAGCACGTATGACTATATTCGGAATACATGCCTACGTTACATTGATGAATTGGAGCTAGTTCTGTGTCACCCTAGGTTATGACTTTTACATGATAAACCGCATCCGGCATAATTCTCTATCACTCATCCATTGCCTACGAGCTTTACATATATTGTTCTTCTCTTATTTACTTTTCCGTTGCTATTATTACCATCACTACAAAACACCAAAAATATTACTTTTGCTATCGTTACCTTTTGCTACCGTTACCACTAATATCATATTACTTTGCTACTAAATACTTTGCTGCAGATATTAAGTTTCCATGTGTGGTTGAATTGACAACTCAGTTGCTAATACTTTAGAATATTCTTTGCCCCCCCTTGTGTCGAATCAATAAATTTGGGTTGAATACTCTACCCTCGAAAACTGTTGCAATCCCCTATACTTGTGGGTTATCAGGCACTACACGCCTCGTTAGTTCGGATGCGCGTCAAAGCCAGGCGAGGCGGCAACAGCTGGGACGAGCTTCCTTGCCGTCCCGGATAAAGCAAGAAGGGCACGTCGGTAGCGCATTAAATGCGTTTGTCCTACGGTGCCATGATAGAGGCGAAGGTGTCCCGATGTTTCGATGAGATAAATATCGTTTTCTGTGGGAGTCGACTTTGACAATTCGACTATGAACGTGCGAAGATGTCGTGCCTTAGCAATCGCTAAACCAACTTCCGAGGGTTATTGACCACGCTGGAGCACAATCAACCTGACCACGAGGGTCTATTTCCTGCAAGCAAACAAAGAACAAGCAAGAAACTGAGATTGCAATCTGGATATTGCGAATAAAAGAGGAAAGTTTTATTAATGAAGGTGGAGTTTTGTGGCGTCTTGGTCTGGTCATTGGACATAAACGAAGTACGCGAAGTTGCAACTATGGCAAACTTTTAGTCTAAACAAAACCCAAGGAAAAAGCTACTAGATGGATCTACTTATATAGGAGAAAGGGGTGGCGGCCAAGGAGGTGGAAGGACGTCCCAAGGCAGCATAAAACTAACCCTAGTTCGTACAAGGCTCATGGGCCCAAGTGGAGGTGGTGCAACACCTTTGGACTTGTTGTTTGACTCGGATTCTGCTGCAGCGTTAGATTGTTTCATCGATATCTGAATGCTCCAGACGAATTTTAAGGTGATTCCAATTGGGTTGGAAAGAGCATGAAATCTACTTTCCAAGAAAAAAAGAATCACCCAATTCGGAGTCCGTATGAAAAAGTTGTTGATGTTTTAAATCAGGTATGTCTGTGCAGTCCGAATCTGAATGCAGAACGTGAGAGACTTGGACTCTATCTTCTCTTGACCCAAAAGTGACGTGAGAGGACTTTTTGAACAGAACCAAAACTTCTCCTTTTTCCTTATTTTCATATGTGGATTGTACAAATGTCTCATACACCTGCAATTAGACAAAACACAAAAGTGTGTGAAGTATTTTTGTTCTGGATAACATAAATAGATTATTGAATAGTTTGCACTAGAAATCACCTGACAAATATGCATGTATGCAATATTTTTGGTCGTATCCAAGGTAGTCATGTCCTCATCATCCTCCCCTTTTTGAAAACAAAGCCGTCCTCGACGTTGCTTAATCTGAAATGTGGCTAGCAAAAGAGACAACGTGTACATGTTGTATATGTATATGTCATCCATTTTTACTTCCCTTGATTTTTGCACATATGACACATGTATACATGAGTAACTTTCATATTTCATAAAATCTAAAGCCAAAAAATTATCACAAGTAGAAGGCATGAAAATATTGTAACTCAGTTTGCACATATAAGTGAAGCTCTTATTCGTATCAAAAGATTAACAACATTCATCATTAAACCATCCCAACATTGGTGAATAAATCTTACTTGCATCAAATTTACATGCGACAACATGCTTAAATAAGCAAACATGCAATAAGTCATTGGACACAGAATCATCACCAATATTAGAGGTCATATCAAAATGATTAAACATTGGTTCTTTTGCATCAACAGTTAATTCAATGGATGCACTCAAAATTATTGGTATTTCAGTTGTTTGATCACATGGCAAAGTCAAATTATCAACATAGTCCTCTAAAATAGGTGGTACGATCAAAGTAGTGGGTAGCTCATCAGATGGTGCATTCAAATTGACAAGGCATTCATCATTCTCATGTAGAGATGGAAGATCAGTACCTTTGTCATTACCTCTTATGATCAACTCAGATGATGTAGCAACTCTCGGGAGCGATGTGTCACATGGTGGAGGTGATGTAGTCCTCACAACAACGGATGTGGTTGTCATAATATGCCTAGTAGTTGAAGGAAAAATCATATCAACTCTTGGAATGTGCACCATGTGCTTGTTCTCCTCGTGGGCAACACGTCGTTTTATTTCCTATTCAGCTTTGCAAGCAAGACGAAATAAATGGTCCATAGGATAACACTCTTCATGAATTAATATCTCTTGAATATCATGGTTTAATCTTCCCCAAAATTTATCCATAAAATCATCTTCACTTTCTTCTAAAGAGGAATGCAACAAGGTAGTTTGTAAATCATCATAATATTTTATTACAGTGTCACTACCTTGTTTTAAATGTTGCAACTTCTTAATCATGTCGCGAGTATAATAAGCGGTAACGAAAGTATGTCGCATGGCAAGTTTCAAATCATCCCAAGTAGTAGGTATATAATCAGGGTGTAACCGATAATATTCACTCCACCAAACCAAAGCATAACCGGTGAAAGAACCAACCGCAACATTTACCTTTTTATGTTCATCAAAATTATGGGAAGCAAATATATTTTTTATGTTGAACTCCCATTCAATATATAAAGAAGGTCTAAAACGGCCATTAAATGGTGGTATAGATACATTAACCTGGTCATGTGCATTTGGATGTTTGTGCACCTCTTGTGACGGTTGTGGTATTTGCAAAGGTGGTGGCACGTCTCCCACGATCGACAAAGCCCATGAATTGACTCTGGATCCTGTCATGATTAGTAGAAACAAGAAACAGAATCCAAAAAATGTTCCTATAAACTACTTGGAAGTGGTGGTAAAACGCTCACAGTATAGCAAATCTCAATATCTTACAAGTTCTTATCATGCAGCAGGTGGTGATCGACAACCAGCGGTGTCAAATAACTCTGAAGATTGAGTAAAGTGATTGCCAGGGGAACGTATGTATACACGGTGTAGAAATATGTGGAGATGGGTTGGCTATATATGGTAGCAAAAGATTAGCAATAATCAATTTAAAGATGCAATGTTGAATAAACGGTTCAACGACGGTATTGTGCTGGTCCTAGGCTAGATCGGACTAGAGACGCGAGCCTAGAACACTAATGAGATCACGGCGTAGCACAACTAGAATCAATGAAGGATACTAAGTAGCTCTCGACAGCAAGATATAAATGAAGATCACAACACCAGTAAAGATAATGATGTGAAACAATAGCCAAGCAGGATTTATCAACAACTTTGTCTCCAACTTTCCTCTGGAAAAATTTGTGCCAATTTTTTGATAAATTTTTCAAGAATGGTATTGACTCAAGCTTTCAAACACAAAAGGAATCATTCAATTCTGAGTTGATATGAGGAGTCAAAAAATTCGAAAACTATCGTGAAAAACTGGAATAAGCTGTGTTCGTGCACTTCGGAGAGCAAAATACCTATTTAGAAGCCGATTTTGAGGTGCCAAATATTGAACTAGCTTTTGCAACTATTTAGATGCGGCTCGTCGCTAGCTTTCATTTGAGTACTTGCGGAGCTAAAATGGACTTCGTATGAGGAAATTATGCATGTTTTACTGAACAGTGCACAAAACAGATTCTAATCTGAATTCCACTACGAGATTGAGTCTAGATAGATCCGAATTTTGTTTTTTTTGTCTTCTCTATTTTTTTCCTCACACTTTTTTCTTTTTATTTCTCTTTTTTTTCTCTAACTCTTTTTTCTCTCGTTTTTTTCTCTCTTCCTCTTTCCAAAACAAACTAGATAAGATGCAGATTGGATCAAGCAAAGATGTGAACGCTCTCAACGATGATTGTGACAATGAATAATGGGTACCATGTGGTGGAAACTGATGGATGGGTGATGGACAGTGGAAGGGATAATGATGCAGCGGCGGCGTGACTAATGTGAACAGAACTCGAAACTCTAAACGAACTAAACACTAAGACCAGCAACTCGACACGACGACACAACCGATAATTCAACTATGCAAGCAATGAAAGGAAAATTGCAAAGGCTCAGACTGGCTTGGACAAAGGATGAATAGATCTAACTTTTTTTGTGGCTTTTTCTTGGACAATACGTAACAAAATAAATCTAATCTAGGAAAAAAATAGAAATTCTCACCGAGCAACCTGAAAACTGATACCACTTGATAGAGGCAAAGGTGTCCCGATGTTTTGATGAGATAAATATCGTTTTCTGTGGGAGTCGATTTTGATGATCCGACTACGAACGTGCGAAGACGTCGCGCCTTAGCAATCGCTAAACCAACTTCCGAGGGTTATTGACCACACCGGAGCACGATCAACCTGACCACGAGGGTCTATTTCCTGCGAGCAAATGAAGAACAAGCAAGAAACTAAAATTGTAATCTGGATATTGCGAATAAAAAAGGAAAGTTTTATTAATGAAGGTGGGGTTATGTGACGTCTTGGTCTGGTCGTTGGACACAAATAAAGTACGCGAAGTTGCAGCTATGGCGAACTTTTAGTCTAAACAAAACCCAAGGAAAAAGCTACTAGATGGATCTACTTATATAGGAGCAAGGGGTGGCGGCCAAGGAGGTGGAAGGACGTCCCAAGGCAGCATAAAACTAACCCTAGGTCGTACAAGGCTCATGGGCCCAAGTGGAGGTGGTGCAACACCTTTGGACTTGTCGTTTGACTCGGATTCTGCTGCAGCATCAGATTGTTTCGTCGATATCTCAATGCTCCGGACGAATTTGAAGGTGATTCCAATTGTATTGGAAAGAGTATGAAATCTACTTTCCAACAAAAAAAAGAATCACCCAATTCGGAGTCCGTATGAAAAAGTTGTTGAAGTTTTAAATCAGGTATGTCTGTGCAGTCCGAATCTGAATGCAGAACGTGAGAGACTTGGACTCTGTCTTCTCTTGGCCTGAAAGTGACGTGAGAGAAATTTTTGAATAGAACCTAAACTTCTCCTTTTCCCTTATCTTCATATGTGGATTGTACAAATGTCCCATACACCTGCAATTAGACAAAACACAAAGTGTGTGAAGTATTTTTGTTCTGGATAACATAAATAGATTATTGAATAGTTTGCACTAGAAATCACCTGACAAATATGCATGTATGCAATATTTTTGGTCATATCCAAGGTAGTCATGTCCTCATCATCCTCCCCTTTTTGAAAACAAAGCCGTCCTCGGCGTTGCTTAATCTGAAATGTGGCTAACAAAAGAGACAACGTAAACTAGCAGGAGTAGAGTATTACGCATCACTTGCGGCCCGAACCTGGATAATCCCCCCGTGTTGATCCCTCAAACCGGCTCTTTCCATAGCCCCGCGCCCACCAACCATAGCAAAAGGAATTCTTCGTGATCCCGTAGGTGTCGTTTCCCCCGACATAACGTTTCGGTTCAACCGACATGAGCGATCGGTCCCACCGAGTTTGTAGTGCAAACTCTCTGTTTACCTTTCGTAACGTTTCGGTCTCACCGAAATGAGCGATTTGGTCCCACCGAGTTTGCCTGACCAACTCTCTGGTTAGCTTATTACCAAAATCAGTCCCATCGAGTTTGTGTAATCGGTCTCACTGAGATTACGTTATGTCCTAACTCTAATCAAATCGGTCCCACCGAGTTGACATGTCGGTCCCATCGAAAAGCCTAACGTTCACATTTTAAACTGAATCGGTCCCACCGAGTTTTCTGATTCGGTCCTACCGAGTTTGGTGAATTGTGTGTAATGGTTAGATTTTGTGTGGAGGCTATAAATACCCCTCCACCCACTCTTCACTCGTGGAGAGAGCCATCAGAACATGCCTACACTTCCAACATTCATTTTCTGAGAGAGAATCACCTACTCATGTGCTGAGACCAAGATGTTCCATCCCAACCATTTGAATCTTGATATCTAGCCTTCCCCAAGTTGCTTTCCACTTAAATCATCTTTTCACCAGATCCAAATCTGTGAGAGAGAGTTGAGTGTTGGGGAGACTATCATTTAAAGCACAAGAGCAAGGAGTTCATCATCAACACACTGTCTATTACCTTTTGGAGAGTGGTGTCTCCTAGATTGGTTAGGTGTCATTTGGGAGCCTCCGACAAGATTGTGGAGTTGAATCAAGGAGTTTGTACGGGCAAGGAGATCGCCTACTTCATGATGATCTACCCTAGTGAGGCAAGTCCTTCGTGGGCAATGGCCATGGTGGGATAGACAATGTTGCTTCTTCGTGGACCCTTCGTGGGTGGAGCCCTGTGTGGACTCGCGCAACCGTTACCCTTCGTGGGTTGAAGTCTCCATCAACGTGGATGTATGATAGCACCACCTATCGGAACCACGCCAAAAATCTCCGTGTCTATATTGCGTTTGCTCCCTCCAAACTCCTCCCTTTACCTTCATGTGCAATGTTTTATATTCCACTGCTATACTTTTAGACTTGCATGTGTAGGTTGATCGCTTGATTTATGCTAAGTTGTTAAAATCTGCCAAGACTTAAAATTGGGAAAAGGATAGATTCTTGTTTGGTCAAGTAGTCTAATCACCCCCCTCTAGACATACTTTCGATCCTACATCATCCAACGAATTCACTGATTCAATGCCTACGAGTTTTCCACATATTGTTCTTGCTAAGTTACTACTCCCGTTGTTAATGTTACACTTACCACAAAATCATTGCTATCACTGTTACCATTACTATTACTGTTAAGGTTGCTATCAAAACCATCATATTACTGTGCTACTGATCACTGTGCTGCAGATATTTAATCTCCAGGTGTGGTTGAATTGACAACTCAACTTCTAATACTTGCAAATATTCTTTGACTCCCCTTGTGTCGAATCTATAAATTTGGGTTGAATACTCTACCCTCGAAAACTGTTGTGATCCCCTACACTTGTGGGTTATCACTCAGCAGATCGTGATTGCCTTAAGCTTGTGACCCTGTAGGTTCAGTAACTCATAGACATGAACGAAACCGCTCATTCAATGACCGACAATGAGACCGTGGACGTCTGTATCGGTCTCTATGAGCACATGAATGGTATTCGAGTGAAACTTTGGTTATCATGTGATTTTTCCCTTTGCTTCGCGATACTTCACAAAACCCGGGATGCATCGGTATCCTCCTGAGTCGTCACTATGCTCGTTATACTGAAATCCTCATTACCGATTTTGTTCTTCTTTCTTGTTATTGTGTTTTGGCATCCTCGTGACGAAGTCACGTGTGTCTGGCCAGGCGATAATTGATGTCGTCACACCGAGAGGGCCCTAAGAATATCTCTCCATCGTCGAGCAAATACCACTCTCGAGCTATCCGATCACTTGTCAAACTTTTCGATGATCCTGTAAGTTGTCGTTATGATCACCATGTTACAAGTGACGTTTGAGCAACCCCAAAGCCCACTGTATGGTAAGAAGTGACCATGATACTCTCATGGTCTAAGGAGCAATTTCACAAGTTAACACTCTGTGTTATTACAATTGAATGTAGACGATATTAACTCAATTCATAACAAACAAGATTGGGTTGGTTCAATATGATCGTTCTTCCAACGTCATAATCTCAATGTTGTTTTAGGATCATTGTTACACTTAACGATATCCTAAGATCCGGAAAATGTGATCACCAACAAAACTTGAGCTAGTCTTAGAGGCGAGACTATGAACCTTTTATTTTACCGTTTATCATTCCACATGTGCATATGAGTTTTCCACTGAATAGCATATTCTAGGATCATAATAGTTATAGCATGAAATATAAACTCTTTAATTATGAATATGAAAATATAATAATACAAATATTATCGCCTCTAGGGCATATTTCCAACATCAACTAGAGCAACACATCCTTTGACGAATCTGAGAGAATCCTAAGTGAGGACAAACCCATACACCCAAAGCAAAAGTGATTGAGCATCACTAAGGAGATTTCCTGTGTGATCTGATGGCAAAATCCTAAGTGAGGACAAACCCATACACCCAAAGCAAAAGTGATTGAGCATCACTAAGGAGATTTCCTGTGTGATCTGATGCTTGTTACCTTAGAATATTGTGATCTTCCAGACGGTTAGACGTCATGTTCTGAGCACCCAAGAATAATTTATGGAGTGCCATAGAACGAGTCTGCGAAGGTTTTGGAAGTATACCTTGAAGACTTACCATGAGTTATTAGGCGAGGTCTAAGTGACTTAGCTTAAGAGGAATAAGGTGAAGACTATGTGTCTTCCGAGTTAAATCTCAAGCCTCCCAAACCAGACGTACAGTTGTCGCAGCAACTGGTATTGGTCAAACAAATCCATTGTCTTCATCGAGCAATCTAGTTCTATTTCTTCAACTCCTTAATTTTCGTGTATGTGTTGAAGAGTTTGTCTCCCTCCTCTTGAAGACTTTGTCTAAAAACTTTCAAAATTTCATCAGTTCATGCCTTGTTCTGTTTGTCTCCAGTTTTGCATTATTTAATTCATATTACTTTGTTCTTGCATGTTTGTATGATCAATTACTTTCTATGCATGTTCTATTTTGTCATGATGACTTTGTCGCTACTCTGATCTGCATGCATATTGTAGTCTATCTTCTGTTCAGTTATTCTTTGTGTTGTTCTTCTTCAAAGAACTCGGATCTTTGAATAATTTGTTAAAAATCTCCCATTCACCCCCTCTGGTCGATAACTTACACTTTCACTTGGACATTCACACTGAATCTCATTGCCTAGAAGCTAATAACATGAGAAAAAGTGTGGAGCGTAATCGATCATCGTTATGCACTCCTCATCCATGAGATCAAATATTGTGTGAAGGGCTAAATAACTTGTATTACTCACATATGACATTATCAAAATAATACTAGCCATTATATGGCAAACTTTGGTAGATTTCAGTGCCAGACTGCAATTTGGCTTGTGTCCGGCCTAGACGACGTTGTTCGTTTATGTAAACATGATTGCAATATCGATTATTGAGTAATGAAAGTCCTTTAAAAATAGAATATATATAGATATTTTTTCGATTTTTTGGAATATGGGAGGAACTTTGATGATGTCATATTTTTTATCCTTTTACGTACATGCAAGCCCATTGAAAGGGAGGGTCCTGAAAATGATCGAGATGCTGGAGTGAAACCCCTAGACCTAGCTAACCCTAGGTATGAGGATGTCGTGGCGTGGGCTGAATGGAGTATTCACCTCCGTTTGACATATCGACTCGCTCTCTAGGAGCATTTTCGCACCTCTATATATATGTGCGCCACGACCAAGGCATTAGACAATCGTCGTGCTGTCTGGAAGGCATTGTGGGGTTGCCCTTCCCCCCTCCCAAGGTACACATGTTCTCTAGGAGGCTAGCAACTAATTCCACTATGAACAACAAAGTTTAACAATATCTCGAGGTCTCTAACATTTATCGTGTCTGCGGGAAGGAACCAGAGAACTCCTTCCATGTCTTCTACAGATACCCATTGGTAGTGGGCTTTTGGGAGGCCATGACGCATGACATGACGAAGCCGCATCTGAAGAATGCCGTCACCACCAAGCACGAATGGCTACTACACCTCATCACGGCACATGCATTGAAGACGAGTGGCTCCCTGCCCATGATTTTGTGATGGTCATGGTATAGTAGGAATGGAGTGGTTCTCTCATGCTTGCACCCCCATCGAGGCGCCGCGTCGATTTCTAGGGAGCTACATCGACTCGTTGCTTTGCATCAACAATACCAGATGATCGATGTTGCAGGAGAGAAGATGGTGATTTTGTATGCTAGTGGTTCACGCACTAGCTCAAGGAAGATCGCACCCCAAGGTCACCTTCCAGAACGATGGAAGTCACCGCCTACGGGCTAGTTGATACTAAATGTGGACGACGCATACCCCGAGTCTAAAGGTAACGATGGTGCAGGCATGATTCTTACAGACATCACAGGAAATACCGTGTTCTTGTCTTGCCGCCATTTGTTCAGCCGGATGAGTGCCCTGAAAGCAGAAACGAAAACATGCAAGGAGGGCCTCACATTGCGATTGAGTGGAGCACTCTACCTTACATTATGGAAACTGATGGCTTTATTGCCGCAATATGATTAGGCGGGCGGAAATAAACAAGTCTGCATGGCTATCCTAGATCAGGAGGTGAGGAGCATGCTAGCTGGGGGTATAACGTTTGAAATCACGTCTATAAGGCGTGATGAGAATGTAGTTAACCGTGAATTGATGACAATGGGACGCACTAGCCCTAAAATAACGGTGTGGTTAAGGTTCGGCACAGAGAAGATTGTAAACTTATGCATTTCAGATCAGACTCACCCGGTTTAATAAATAGATCTCCTTTCTTCAATGAAATAAAAAAAAAACTTTAACTCTGTAGTGATAAACTTATAAAATTGGCCCTACAAGTTTCTCCTTTTACATCCACATTCCTAAAAACCGAAAAATACTTCGCTCAGGCCCTCACTCCTCCAGACTTCATTCCATTCCTTCCTTTTCCTCTCCCCCGGGCTACCGTCGTCGAATCCTCTACCCAGGCCACCGTCGCCGAACCCTCTCCCCCGAACACCGGCCTCCTTCCACCGTAGCGCGCCACCTCGAAGGAATTCTGGTCTCAAGCCGCCGTTCTCCACCTCTCCTCCACTGGACAGGCGTGGAGCGGAAATCTACCCGGAAATGGATTGATTTCTTATGTAGGTGACGAACCCTAACTTTCTTTCTGGAATGGACACTCCGATCCACCATTCGGTGCAGATGTGTTTTCTGCATAGTAGAGTACTAATTGCAGTTCATCCTCCAAGAGAAATCGGGGGTTCAACTGAACCCCCATGCCCTGTGTTAGGTCCTGATTCCCTGTGTTCGTTGCGTAATGCACCATCGACCTGTTAAACTTAAATGCCATTTATGTGAGGAAGTTTAATCATTTATAACCAACTTCATGTTTTTAGAAATCAGTAGGTTTTAGACATATTGCATGAATTTGATCAGCTCGGCTGCCGAAAAAGTATAATTTTGTATTGAGTCAGCTATCGTCTTGAATTGGCCTGTTGGGAGCAATAATCCATATGTTGCTACATGTAGTGGATTAACCTCCTGGTTTTCTTTTGTCGCATTATACACCACTTGTGCAGTTCACTTATTTTAGCTCTGTTCAATTTATAAAGCTACAAAATCGCAGATCCAGCTACAATATGATATGGACTCTCCAATAAATTGCTGGTGCTAGTTACTTTGTACTGATGCCATGTGCCTTATTTGTTTAGTGTGAAATTTGTATCTTTTCCAGGCCTCACTTGTGGTCTTAACATCAGAGTTCATGCATCCATTCTTGAACTCCATTTCACATACACCACATTAGGGAGCTGCTCTATACTAATATTAAAAGTTGGGACCTTAAGATTTTTGTGGGATGCTGAGTTTTATTTATACTCTTGTAGTTATCAAACTAATGTCTTGATTGCAATTGCTACTGAAGGTGCACTCTCTGCTACTTAGAAAATCGGATTGCAACCTACATGAGAAGAAAGTATGGGTGTGACACCAGGAAGCAAGGCAGAGAGAAAAGCAGCATTAGATGCTGGAGCATGGATGTTCAATGTTGTGACATCTGTTGGTATAATCATGGTCAACAAGGCCTTAATGGCTACACATGGTTTTAGTTTTGGTGAGACAATGCTCGGATGTTCAACTTTCTTCACGTGTGTTATCACTGATCTATAACTAACTGTGGTTATGCAGCAAATGTATCAGATTTCTTCTACTAATGTTGTGTGCCATGGTTTGCTTGTACAGCTACAACATTAACTGGGCTGCATTTCCTAACCACGACCTTGATGACATCAGTAATGAAATGGTTGGGATATATTCAGCCATCCTACTTACCATTGCCAGAACTAGTAAAATTTGTCTTCTTTGCAAACCTATCAATTGTTGGGATGAATGTTAGTTTGATGTGGAACTCTGTTGGATTCTATCAGGTGAAGAGAGTAACTAAATTCTATTCAATGTTAGAATGTAATGCATATACTAAACTGCACATTGTGCTGTTTCAGATTGCCAAGTTGTGTATCATTCCAGTTCTGTGTTTTCTAGAAATCCTCTTCGATAAAGTTCGTTACTCAAGAGATACAAAGCTCAGTATAATGCTTGTCCTAGTTGGTGTTGCTGTGTGTACTGTAACTGATGTTAGTGTGAACTCTCAAGGGTTGATAGCTGCAATAATAGCAGTCTGGAGCACTGCACTACAACAGCATGTGAGTATCCTGGGTGCTTTAATTTGTACCTTGTTTCTGCACATTCCTAGCAGGCCTTGTCCTAATGGGATATGTGATGTATCTACCGTTCTTTTTTTCCTGCAGTATGTTCATCATCTTCAACGGAAGTACTCGCTTGGCTCATTCAACCTCTTGGGTCATACTGCTCCTGCTCAGGCAGCATCGTTGTTAATATTTGGTCCTTTTGTGGATTTATGGTTGACTGAAAAAAGAGTTGATACTTTTGATTATACCATGGTAGTTACGGTACGTGATCCTTTATTCTGAATCAGTTTGTTTCTTATTTCTTTATAAATTTGTTGCATCAGAAACTTATCTAGTCATCGCCAGTTCTTGTAGCATTATAATTTATATCTTGTAGGCTTTTAATGATTATCGGGGGACCAGGATAACATGTCTGTCACTATGAATATATTACTGCTGAGAAGTGATGTTTGATATGAGGGTAACTGCAATCTGTATGATTTTCAGTTTTGTATTATCCCAGGTATAATCTAGTGTTCAGTACAGAAAATGTCACTCTCAGTAGTCATCTTTGTGTATATTTGTTTCCTCTTGATTATTGTGAAGTAAACAGATCTTACAGAAACAGATCGTACAGATCAACCCTCTAAATAGTATTTCATAAGCTAACATGTGAAGCCGTTTGAAATGCTAAAATATGTCACATTACAATACAGGAGCTGCTTCAAATAATATAGAAGCATATAGGTCAAGTATGCCTGATTTAGAATAGCTAGTGAAGTTCTACTGTCAATGGCAGAGTAACGTTTCATATACATGCTTCTTGTGATATATATAAAGTACTCCAGTTACTTGAAATTCTAGGATATGAGCATGGGAAACATGGTTTGGTTTGTAACCTTTCTCTTGGTTGATAGTTGTGTGACCTAAAATATTTTTACCAGAGTAAACTGGGGACTAATGTTTCCTTTTTCACTCTTTTTTCAGTTCTTCATTGTATTGTCATGCATAATTGCTGTTGGTACCAATCTAAGCCAGTTCATATGCATCGGACGATTCACAGCTGTCTCGTTTCAAGTTCTAGGCCACATGAAGACTATTCTTGTGCTGACCCTGGGTTTTTTCTTCTTCGGAAAAGAGGGCCTTAATTTCCATGTCGCACTCGGCATGACCATAGCTGTTATTGGCATGATTTGGTACGGGAATGCGTCGTCCAAACCAGGAGGCAAAGAGCGGCAGGTTTACATACCAATCAGCGAGAAAACACAGAAGCATGGCATACTGTCATCGCAGTCTGAGCTTGATCTGAAAGTCTGAGGACTGAGATTAGAAATACAGGGTTGTTGAACTAATAGCAGGGCTAGCAGCGCTATTGAGCATCAAGTTGCGGCAATCCGATTTATTCTCTTCATTCATACACTTTTTCGACGTTTCCGTTTTGTAGCCATAGCTAAAGGAGAGTACCTGAGCGAAATGAAATTGACTTTTACTTTTCTGGCAAATGTCACAGCCAAATATAGTGGTAAGATAATAGTATAATTATACAACATTTTGATTTTGTAACTCTGTAGATCTTCACAATAGTATAAGCTATCCAAATATAGTTATTACAGTACACTAGATAGAGAGGTGACTTAGACTTCATGTGTGGTGGATTATGAAAATCTTGTTTGGCTAGCTAACTTCTTTTCTTTATAATATCGTGATGATTCTGAACATACGAGAAAACGTGAGGCGTCAACCATGGGATATCTGAATTTATTCAACTCTAATTTGATGTACGGTCCAGATTAATACACCAACTCATCTCGGTTTCAACTTCAAAACAACTACAACAACATATCTGGGCCTGTGTCCTGCAAAAACTTGTATTAGCTTTGTATTAGCTGCGGCAGATTCTAGCCTTCATTTAAGCGGCGGCAAAATAAGCAACCTGCAAGCACACCTTCACCTCTACTGATTACACTTTCCTCCAGTAATTATGGCATGGTGGTCATTTACCAAAGGTGTTCAGAAGCAATTATGCCATAGTGAACGGCTTAACATGCCATTCTCGAAATTCTAAGATTGCCAGAGTTAAATGGCTCAACAGCTCAAAGGAAACACAATAAGAGGAAGAATAGACTTAGGAGCTCCAACATAAGCATACTGGCCAAATTAAACATCATTTCGAATTGCTTGTCGTTTACAAACCAAGCCACACACAAAATTTAAAGTCAGGTGTCCCCTGGAACTTCATGAAAACATGCAGTATAACACTGCCAACACTGCAGAGTCTTGAGAAGCTACTACAATTACCCGTGATGATTGCATATACTTGCATCCCCTTCTTATGTCCCAAAATACACTTCCAAACCATTTTTGCCTCAGCTAGTTCTCTATCTCACACACGGCTCCTTAACCCCTCTTACATTTCCAGATGCACATTTGCACTAGCCAATTACCTGAACAGGTTCAAATCAGAATGGATGAACGCTGTGTGGGATATGAATGGAACGTTAGGATACATTCCTGAAAGGGCACACCTCATACACTCGACAACTGTGAAGATCTGAATGAAGGCCAGTGTCATCCAGAAATACGCCATTGGTTTACCCTGAAAGACGATGCTTGGATTCCAGTTGCACATGGTCGCCAGAGCCTGGGAGCCCGTGTCAAGAAGAATGGCCAATATGATGTGATAGCGCAAAAAGTGCGGCGACCACTTCCGTCTCACCACAAAGAAGTAGACAGTCATGAAGATCATCAGGAATAGCCATCCAGGGACTAGTGCCATTGTATCAATGAAGGCATAAAACAGCCCAAACTGTTGCAAGTATGGATGGAGCTGGTACACAGCATCTGCGTGCGACCACATGTTGTGCAGCGGCAGAAGATAAGGTACACATGCCAGGGTCCTCCACCACCATTTGGGTTTAGAAGATAGCTCAGGGTAGCTGAAAGACGCTAAAGATGCCTGACAACTAACTTGAGATCTTGGGTGCGAGCTGCGGATTGATGGCAATGGCTTGAAGGGGTTGTTGCCCGTTACAGAATCACACTTTGCAAGGGATGACGATACGGCACGAGCGGAAAAATCAAAACAAGCTGAAAGTAAGAAATATCTTGTAAGGCAAAGGTTAGCATAATATCAATTATGGATAAATATAATTTAGATTCCCAAATATTCATAAGTAAAGTTAGCACATGGTATTCAATGTTCAGGAAAGAGCCAATATAAAATAATGTGGAAGTTGTATTCACGATAACTATACATCTGTATACTTGTAATACAAGTTGAATTTCAAGATACCATTATGAGTTAATATGAAATAATTTGCTTGTAACTTTATAAAGACAATAGACATGACATGATCTGCAGGCCAGATACTGTCAATGCATGCATTATGTACAATTTAACTGCACTGTGCTAGAAACTTCTCCTTTCAAGTCTAATATTTTTTTTTCATGTATCACTAACAATATAATGCCAATCCTACAACATTGTGAATATGTACAGGCACAACTGTAGTAAGGTTTTGCAGTAACAGATTAGTGCCCCCAAATCTTCATCCTTCCTCATATTTAGAGGAACAGTAACATAGGGGCCATCAAGCACACTGGAGCTTTGGAAATAATATAACAAGTAAAGATATGGTATATCCCTGATATACTCTATTGATAGCATCTATCAGTGAGCTTAAGCATTACAGTCCTTATTTTACCAGCAAGGGCGAAAGAACTTGAAATTAATTTAAGCTTCCATAATATAACTTTGTGCTTCCATTTTATCATTTGAGAAACAAGTGTTCAAGAGCTTTCATAAAAATCATGACAAGGAATCGCTCTCCAATGATATTGTGCAATATTAAAAGCCTATGTTACTCATAAAAGCCTAGGAAATCTTGGCCTGCCAAGTGAATGGTATCATTAAGCAGTTAAACACAATATGATTACATCCTACCATATCCAGAAATTTATTCAGCTGACAAATATATAAGATTATCTAACACTAGTTTATGATGTAGAAATAAAAGCTCCTTCACAAGAGCTCAGGAACTCAGAGTACAGTCACAGCGTTGTGCCTGTTAAAATATCCATAAGCAAGAAAACGAATACCTCTCAAAGGGGCGATTTTCTTGTCACAACGAAGTGCCGGTGCCCGCAGTTTAAGAAACGCTTGTTTAGAAGAAACCGATGATATTGCAGGATATCCATAGCGGCTTGCGGCAGGGAATCCAAATAGCTGAGAATTTGCGGTTGCAGTAGCTATTCCTTGACAAGGCAGCATCGTAAAAGCAGGATCTTGGACAAAATCTGCAACTGTAAAAAAATTCGCTTAGCCTAGCCAATAGCAGTGTCAACTAATGGACAAAACCATCTCACCCGGCTATGAGGGGTTACGAGAAAACAGTGGATGATAGCAGTGAATATGTAATCAAAATGTGTCCATTATTCCAACTCTTAACATGGATAAACCCAGTGGTGGACGCATGACTAAATCTCATAGTATGATGGCAGTCAGGGGCGGATCAGGATGATGTGCATGCTATACATCTCACAGCCAAAATTATCTGAAGGTCAGTGATTTTTAAGTTTTAACTCACTGGTGACAAAGTGGTCATGCTTCGGAACCAACGGCAAAAATTGCGGACAGGGTTGAGACAGCAAGGACGCGACGAGGTAGAATGGGGACGCGTGTGGGAGGCCGAGGTGGAGGGGAAGGGGGAGGCGCCGGCGGTGACGCCAAGGGAGGGCACGGCAGCAGCTTAGAGTCGCATTGGGGATTTGGGGGTAGGTCAGGACTCGCGACAAGAAAAGGTACCAGCACGGAACGACGGATAGGGTGTGACGATGGAGAGGATAAGTTCCAGAGTTCTAACGACGAGGTTGACGAAGCCACGCGGGTGATGACGCCGGAAGCAGTGGTAGCTGCTCCTCCACAGAAGTTCGCCAGAGGAGCGGAGGAAGAGATCAAGAAGGAGAACAGGGCGCGGCCGGAGTGCGTGGTGTCCAGTGCCGGAAAGCTGTGGTTCGATTCGATGGCGGCAGCGAGGGGAAGTGCGCGCGCGGCGGCGAGGCCTCTGCCGTAGTAGGACGAGGAGGTGAGAGATGGAGAGAGCCGCCGGTGTCGGGGCGGAGGAAGGGGGCGAAGAGGTTCAGGGATCCATCGTCAGAGGAAGAGGAAGAGGAGATGGAGAGCTCACCGGAGAGAGGCGACCGTCGTGGTCGGAGGCGTCGCCGGCAGCACCGCTGCTCCGCTCGATTTCTGGCGCCGCCGCTCCGTCGCCTCGCGATAGGCTTTTGTGTCGGCTCCGTGGACTCGAATTTCTTTAGCCCCGTGGATCGGAGGGGATTAGGCAATTTGGGCTGGGAAAACACACGCCAGGCCCTCAACCAAGCACCTCTTTCAGCCCAGTTCTCTCAAAATATTGAGAATCGGCCCGAATGCTATGTCTCGCTTAGAGGAGAGCTCCTCCCTGCCGCCTTCAGCGCCCGTTGGCCAACGCAGCGCCCGCTGCGTAGCTTGGCTGGGCCTGGCCCAGTAACGCCCGCTCGCCCGCTAGATTAAAAAAAAAACAGTTGGCTACAGTATGTACTCTTGTGCTTAGAAAAAAGTTCATCGATTTTGAAAAAAGTTCGTCGAATTTGCTAAAAAGTTCATCGAATTTGAAAAAAACATTGAATCTGAAAAATAGTTCATCAAATTTCAAAAAAGTTCATCGAATTTGAAAAAAAGCTCGTCAAATTAAAAAAATTTCATCGAATTTCAACATAGTTCATCGGATTTGGTAAAATTTCATCGATTTTGAAGAAAAAAGTTCACAAATTTAAGAAAAATGTTTATCAAATTTGAGAAAAGTTTATTTAATTTGGAAAATTTTCATTGAATTTGAAAAAAAGTTCATTCGATTTTGAAAAAGTTCATTCAATTTGATAAAAGTTCATCAATTTCGAAAAAAGTTCAATGGTCTTAAAAAGTTTCTTTCAATTAGCATTAAGAAAAAGAAGAATAAAAAACCGAACAAAACCATTCCCAATAAAAAAGAACAATGATAAAAGAACAAGGAAAAGAGAGCAAAGAAAAAAAGAAATAGAAAAAAGAAAAAGAAGTAAGATGAAAAGAAGGAAGAAGTTTCTATTGAGCATGTAAGGTGGACGTAGCAAGGTGGTTTGCGTAGCGTGTATTGCAGCTCGAGACCTGGCGCGCGCTAGTTTTTGTTTTTACAAACAGAAATCAGTAAAACGGGCCGGCCCCGCTACAAAAACAAGTGTACACAGGGGGTGTGCATTTACAAACAGAAATCAGTAGAACGGGCCGGCCCAGCTAAAAAAACAAGTGTACAGAGGGGGTGTGCGCCCTGTACAAAATGCACTGTATTCGGCCGCTTAGAGCGCGACTATATTATGTCTCGCCTGAAACTTCCCTGCAGCGTGCAAGCGTAGGGGGCGGTCCAATAGCGTGTTACCCGTTTGCTCAGTCGTCAATCTATTGGCGGATGTGTTTTTTGGGTTTTTTCTTCTTACATGTTCTTTTGTTTTTTGTTTGGTTTTCTTATTTCTTATTCGGTCTTCTTTTGGTTTCGTTATTTCGTCATTATACATCGGGTTTTTCTATTTTTTTTCTTTTGTTCTTTTGATTTCTCTTTGCTTCTTTCATGGGTTTCTATGGGTTTTTTCTTTCCCATTTTACTTCTTTTTTTCCTTTTTGGTTTTCAATGGTATTCTGTTGTTATCTTTGTTTCTAATCGGTTTTCACTTGTTTATTTTTTGTTTTTTCTTTGGTTTCCTTTGTCTTTTTCTTTTTTCATTGGTTTTTTGTTTTCTCTGTTTTATTTGGTTTTGCATTATTACATTTTTTTTCAAAAACATGTTTAACATACATGTTTCACATTTTCTTGAATACAAGGTCAAGATTTTCAAATACACATTTTTAACATTTCAAATGCTTCACTAACATTTTTCAAATACAATATTAAAAAAATACATGGTTAACATGTTTTCTACACGCGGATCAACTTGTGGTTGGGATGGTTAGGTGGACAGTGGTATCCCAGCCCATCAGAGTTCAAGTCCTGGTGCTCCCATTTTATCCTGGATTTATTTCAAGAATTCCGGCGATACGCTTTCAGTGTGAGGAGACATTCCCGTCAATTACAAGGCGCCTACGGTGACTTCGTAAAATCTAAAGATGATATGCTGGCCCAGTCTCTCGGAGGTGCTTATGGGGTAGCGTGTGCGTGTGTGCTTTCATTACGATGAGTGTATGCGCGCTTATATGAGCGCTTGCGTCTATACTATGTTAAAAAAAGATGTTTTCTATACACATTTTAACATTTCAAAATTTTGTGTTCTTCACATTTTTCAAATACAAAATTAATATTTATTTAATACATGGTCAATATTTTTATACACATTTATTTTTTAAATGCTTGATTAATATTTTTCAAGTGCAAGATTAACATTTTTATAATACACGCTCAACATTTTCTGTGTACACGTTTAACATTTTTCAAATATTTGATTAATATTTTTTAAATACATAATCATTTTTTTCGTACACATTGTAATTTTTTGTATACATGAGAAATATTTTCTCTATAAGAATTTAATATTTTTCATACAAGATTAACCATTTTTATAAAAAAATGTAAATTGTTTTCATATAGAATATTCTGAAGTAAAAAAACAAAAAATAGGAAACAAATGAGGATGTGGCCTCCCGCAAGCTAGGCCGGCCCATCTGGCGCTCGCCTTGACATGAGGGCGCTCGCGAATCGGACCTCCCCCTCAGGTTCTTCCCGAATCATGAATCCATGTTTTTTTTTTTTGATTTGACAATCCAGGGAGAATCTAGGAGGAGGTCCAATTGTCAAACTTCTGGGAGACAATCAAAAGAACTGGGTCACATGCTTTCCTCTCATGAAGATTTTCCATGCGCTCAACAGTATTGTGTCGCTCCATTTTTGTTCGTTCCTTCACTATCGGCGCACTTTGCTCTCGTTTCTTTTTTCCCTTTTCCTTTTTCCTCTTCTTTATTTTTGGTTTTCTTTGTTTATTATGGTTTTCGTTGATTTTTCTGTTTCCCTTGGGTTTTTCGATTCTTTCACAATTTATATTCGGATTTTTGTTTGTTTTTCTTTGTTTCTTTATCATTTTTTTCTTTTTTTCCGTTTCTTCATTTTTCTTTGTTTCTTTGTTTTAGTTTTTCAATTTTTATTGGTTTTTTAAGTTTTCCTTTTTTCCTTGTGCATGAGGAACAATTTTGTTATGTTTAATATTTTCAAATACATGGTTAATATTTTCTAAAAAAATATATTGTTTTGATGTCTAATTTTTTTCATACACATTGTACAATTTTTTATATTCATCAGGAACAATTATTATATACATGTTTAACATTTTGTAAATACATGGTTAACAATTATTAAAACCTACATTTCTATGTCCACTTTTTTCATAAACATTGCACATTTTTTATATACATTAGGAACATTTTATGTATACACATTTAACATTTTCTAAATAAATGATTAACATTTTCTTAATACATAATTAACACGTTTAACATTTTTTGTAGACATTAGTACATCATATACATCTTCGACGAGGAGTAGTTTAAGCACGTTTCAAGTTTTTTTGGAAAAATGAGGATTACCTCGGCCTCTGCATCAATCGATGCATGCAACCATATCATTAAATAAAAACATTAAGCAGGTTTTGATAGTACGTAATTACATGGCGTAGTATGGATTTGAGGTATCAAATTCTGATATACGGTTGCAACAAATGCAAAATAAAGGATGACCATGCCCTTTTCTTTGAGGGGTCATATTTATCGTATGCGGCTGTAGATGTTCTAACTAAATGGAAAGCCAATGTAAGTCGAATCACTGGAATTATAAAGTTATTGCCATCGCACAATCAGCTTTTGTCCTAGAGATTAACTTGATCCTTCTGAAAGTACCCAAAACTAACAGCAAGTCAGGACAACTTAGCTTTAGTTATCCTGACTTGCCATTACCAGCTTCCAGAAGGCATGCATGCACAGCACCTTTACGTGTGTCATCCACCCGGCCAAGAAGAGCTAGCCGGAACCCTGAGCTGAAACGCAACAACGAGCAACACCCTGACCTAACTTTTCGACTCTCTTGCTAGCTAATGAATCCCGCTATTACTAGCTTCTGCCCTCTTCACCATCATCACATGCCATTGAACGGCGAGCTCCAGTTGTTGGAGTACCCGTTCGCCCTCGCAATGCTCACAGTTGGCGCCGCCGCGTATGGGTCGGCGCCGGTGCTCGCCATCGCCATGGCATCGTACCCGAGATTGAGCTTCCCCTCTTCGTCCCCGTAGCTGCATGTGCTTCCCTGGTTGGTGGCAGTGCTGCTGTGCCCCTGTTCATCCACCACGGTGCTAGCCGGCATCAAGAAGGCGTTGCCACTGGTGCCTTGCTGGTACCCGCCGCCGTTGTAGACCGTGGAGCTCGACGATGCCTGGAAATAGTTGTGAGCGGCGGTCCCGAGGTGCAGCTGCTGGAGGTCCTGCAGGCTTTGCGTGGCGACGCTGGCGTCCTGCTCGGGCTTGCACCACCCGCGAGACGGCTGGGCGACGTATGGGTAGTGCACCGAGAGCGGCGACGGCTGCTGGAATGCGATGGTTGGCCAGCCGTGGTGGTACGACGCGTACGTGCCCATCCCGACGTCGGTCAGCTGGGAGATGACGCCGCCGTCCATGCCGGCCCGCCAGATCGTGGCGCCAGCCTCTGGATGATCAGCGACCTCCTTGAGGCGCCTCGCCGCGCCACCCACCGGCAGGGTGCTGCTCTCGAGGATGGTCTTGACGTCGTAGCGACTCATGTCGAAGTTGGTAACGGCGTTGAGCCCACGGAACTTGATCGCTGCGATGTCGTAGGCCTCCGCCGCCTCCTCCTCGGTGCCTACGGATGTACGAGATTAGGATGCATGGTTAGCTAGCTAGGGCTGGTCCCCCCATATTGCATTGACGATGTATATATATGTTTCATATTGCATGCATGCAGCTATACATTGGCGGCTCTAGGATGCAAGTGTGTGATTCAAATCACTAGGGTTTTCAACTTTGCCCTTGACTCCATGCCAAGGTTTTCTTAGACAACTTTGAGACAAAAACTTGAAAAGGTACATTTGGGACATAGTTAATGCAGTGACCACTATTTTATTGCCCCATAGGGCAACATATAGAAGATCTAACCTTCAGCTCTACGAGACGAAGAGTTCAAGAAAAAAGTAACTAAATAAGTAGTACTGGTCGATGACTTAGATCTTGGAGCTATAACACTATGACTAGTCATAATTTAGTCTTAAGGATCTTCATTAGTCCAGCAATTAGATAGGCTCCGAAGAGAGGGTTAATTATATCTGATAAATAACTTACTGAAGGTGCCTAAGTAGAGATCCTTGTTTCCTGCAACCCGCCCAATTCTTGCTTGCCATCTCCCATGCTGATGGTGCCTGGTAAAGATCTCAGCCTTATATAGTTAGAACTTAGAAAATCGAAAAAAGATATAACAACCATTTGGATAACGTATCTAGCATACTCCTACATGTTTGCTTACGTGGATGCCTACTAATTCTAAGAATACATATCGGACATTAGCTATTTCCACATGACATAAATTATTATGGTAAACATAACAGACCGAATTACCTAGTAACATACCTAGTTACACCACGATATTTTGACGCACCACGGGAAAATCCGCTGCTATTCCTGCATTTGTCGGATCAAGTTATTGATAGTGCAATATTCCATTTACTTGTGTGATAGTAGTTCAGTATGAGATGAACGTCGGCTCGCGAGAGTACCTTCTTAGGTATGCGATGTATTCCTGCCTAGTCATATGTTTCATTTCATCCACCTCTTTTTCGTAGGTATTAATCTACCATTGTAAAAAAAAACTATTATGTTCCAATAAAAATAGGTTGAGATGCTTTGCAGAAATGAAAATAGCAATGCAAGGAAAAAGCGCCATAAAAATAGTATCAGAACTTGCTTACTGGGAAATTTGTTGTTGTTGTTGTACCCCAATACTTGAGTGCTGCCAAATCATAAGCCCTTGCTGCCTTGTCCTCCTTGTCATAGCCACCTAAGGTTTCATGATCACAATCATAAGGTGGAATAACTAAATTGGTAAACTCCAATGAATAAAAATGGCCAGAGAGTAAGGCAAGCATACCTAGATAAACTGATTGTGGAGGACAATACAGTATCATTCCCGGAGGCGATGGTGATGCAGTCATGTAGAGTGTTGAGGGAAACACAAGATAAAATGCTTAAATAGCACATCACGGGTGTATATATTGTTGTGCAATGGAGAGAGAAAGAGGAAGTATATAGCCATTTTTATTACCTTGCCTGCCCTTGCGACTCTGCCCTTCTCTTCTGCAGCTATTGTCCCAGAGATGAGCCTCATAACGCCCTGTCCATCTATGTCTGAAAAGGAATATTGAAGAACATAAGAATATATATAGTTAGCACAGTCAAAATGTACATGTTGTCGTTAAAAAAATACATCCATTTCTAATATAATGTACATGTATGTGCAAGAGTATGTTGATCAGAGAAAAAGAGCATCAATTTCTCATTTTATATGACTTTGTATTCATCATTCATTGAAACACATTCATTTTGAGAGGTCTATAAAAGAGCTCTATATAAAAACTTCTGTCTTTATCCAGAGAAAAAGCAAAGAGCCACACTATCTATTTGTGTTGGGTCAGCTAGAACAGTTAAATTAGTTATACCTCTTATTTTGGTGCGCTCGGGTTATAGTGGTGTAGATTAGTGTAGAAGATATCATAAAAGTTCCGGAGAAAAAGAACAACACTTAATACTAGTTCAAATTGTGTGGTAAGTACTAAGTGGTAGCTACAGTACGAATCATGTCGTGTACTCGTATGAACAAGTAATTCAATTGAATTATGAATAAGTCGTTTCTTAATTAGCCAGTGAGCTACATATTACTTCTTAGTTATATATACCTGACCATTGATCGGTTAGGCGGCATGATGGACGCGCTGATTGGGGTGAGACACATATTGCTTCACCCCCTAGCCATTGATCCGCCAGCCACTTGGTGGCCCTTTCTTTTTATTTATTTATTAGGGCACGTTTGTGTTGTTGCCCCAGTGGGGCTTATGTTTTTTTTTCCTGTGCTTGAACTTTGTTGTATGTATGTGATGGTTCTTTTATATCTTTTAAGTAGGGTGAAAGTCTTTTACCTAACTTGTGGATGGAAAATGGGAGCATCTATATATTAATCATTGGATATAATAACTAAGTCGATTTGTCACCTTTTCTCGGTCAACGAATTATATATATGTGCTCAAATAATCACCAAATTACAGGCACGAAATCAAAGTACTCTAGCTTGTATTATCCTGACTAGCATAGATCCCTTATGTCTGCTTAAAGAGTTCCTCGCTAGATTGATCGCCCAATTTGAAATGCTAGTGTACTAGCCCAATTGGAAATGGACTAATTAGTGTAGGTCATGGATCAACAATTAATGTGAAGAAATCGACCAGTAACAATATAAGAAATCAACCAGTAATTAATAATATAATGTTCTAACCTTGTTACACCTCGATATATCGACGTCCTTTGCCCGAATGTGTCGATGGACTTCCTCGCGACAGCTTCTACCGCACCGCCCGGCGAATCCATGGCGCCGCTGGCCCGCTTGTTCTCCGAGGAGGTGCTCTCTGAGACTCCCCCACTGGGACTGCCGCCGAGCACAGCCATCGGCAAGTGCGATCCTGAGCCCGTGCTCATCGAGAGCGCCAGGCTCTGAGAGCTCCCCGCCACCACCAACGCGCCGTTTCTCCCCAGCGGATCGAAGCTGCTCGCGTCGGTGCCCATCTCCTCGTGGGGTTGCGGCTGCTGCGCGGGCGCCCCGGTCTGCGACTGCGGGTGCGGCGCTTGGGGTACCTGGTTGTCACGGAGCCAGCTCTTGATCATAGAGAGCTCCATGGTGTTGCTCCTGCTGTTGCTGTTGGTGCTGGTCGCCATCGGGACACCGGAGAACAAGAAGCCACCGGCCTGATCTTGCTCGGAGACGAACGAGTTGCCACCGAGGAAGTCCTCAAGCTTGGGCTCGGTCTCGGCCTCCATGGCCGCCCTCTTGCCGCCGACTGCGCTCGACCCGACGAGCATCGAGAGCTCGGACGCACCGCCGTTGTAGTCCAGATCACCCCTCATGTTCCAATCTACAGCCACATCAAATAACAAGAAACCTTGAACGGGAGAAGTGATACATACCTACAACCTAGCTAGATAACATTGGATCGGAGTGCACGCGGCAAACTGGCTAGCTTCTTCCTCTCACCGTGGGTTTCATGAGCTCCCCTATTGAAGGCCTCCGTGATCCCGTATGAAGGCTGATGATGACCTGGCACGCCGAGTTGAGCGTCGGGAGCTGGCTGCGTGGGTAGGCCATAGAAGCCACTGGCGCCGGCGATGTCGATGTCGGCGGGCGGCGAGCTATCCTGATGCGGCTGTGGGTTCTCTTGGCCGGAGAGCGAGAACCCCAACCAGTCGTTCCCAGAAGCCATTATGGGACGGGCGATTGATAGAACAGCCCGCGGGGCTAGCTGCGATAGATCAATAGTTGGTTTCTTCCTGATCAGAGCACTGGAAGCATTGGCGAGGTAAGGTGGAAGCTGATAGGGGAGGAGGGTATACCCCTTTTTGAGAAGCACCTAGAACACTAGCTACATTTGGGTCAATGTGAGAAGAGTGCAGCAGTGGCCAGAAAAATATCCTGGCCACATGAGAGAAGGGGGGAATGTGCTAGGAGAGGTAAGTATTTATATGAGAACGTAACAGTGGTGGTAGTTGTGTTTTTGGTTCTCTATAGGACATATAAACAATTTTCCATGAAAAATAAATTGTGTGTAGATCTACGGGGCATGACTTACATTTTTCTGGATTTATTCTAGACCTTCCAGCGCGTTTAGGAAGAAAATATCCTCGTCGACTACAAAGACGTTTATGACGACTTTGTCATTTTCAAGATGATTTGCCGACTCAATCTCTCAAATATGCTCATAGGGGTAGGTTGTACGTGCGTGGATTCATAGAGATGAGTGTGTGTGCGTGTGTATGAGCGTCTGCGTCTGTATTGTGTTAAAGAAATGACAAATAACAATAAGAAAAATGTTACTACTACAATGCAGTAGGAGAAGGAATAGAAAAGAAGTGGAAAAGAAATCAAAACGTAAGGTCAGCTAGAATTTCTTAAGTCGCATAAACATATATTCATTTGTTTCAGAATACAACACGTACATCTATTGATCAAAATTGAGTTTTGATCCTAAATATCTCATACAAAGCTTAAATGATTGTGAAATCACAATATTAAGAGAAGCCTGCTAGGTCTCTTCATTGCGTCATCGTGGGGGTTGTTCACGGTGGCATGGCATGGCTGGCGATGGTGGTCGTGCTCACAGTCCCTTCTTCCTCGATTGTCTGGTGTTTAGCTAACTTCCGTGCTTTAAGAGCTCTTCATTGTCTGACGGATCAAGCCCTTCGTGCCAGGGCGAGGGGGTAGGAGGTCCTCTTTGGCAACAGGTTGATGGTGCAACGATGAGGTCCCCATGCTGAAGCTGACGAATGCATCTTGCTCCTGAGTTTGCCCTCTTCCATTCATTGACTTTGATGAGGCTTCTACCTAGACCAGCGAGCATTTTAGTGGACCAGGGCTTCGACAGTATGAAGTTACACTTCACTGTATATCCTTTGTACATTTGCATGTTAGTTTGTAGCCTTTGTTAGCCGTTGAACCCTTGAATCAATCCGAAGTGTGTCTAGCATCAAATCTTATTGTTGTGTACACATGATGAGAAACCTAAACCTTGCCGTCCCAAGAAGACAACAGGAATCTACATTAGATCTCCATCGTCTCCATCATGACGAGCAAATTACTCGAGGAGGATGGAAGCCCGAAGGACCAACTTGAAGATGAAGTGCCGCCATCAGCCTGAGAGCTGCCCATGTGGCCCTCTCCACCATTGGCTGCCCGGCCAGCGGGCAGAGGTGAAGCCCGAAGGCACTACTAGGAAAAGGGCTATAGATAGGATTGATACTAATGGCGCACCATGGAAGCAGTGCACCACTACTATATACTAATGGCGCACCGGTTGGTGATACGCCATTAGTGTGGAAGACACTAATGGCGCACCAGAAACAGGGTGCGCCACTAGTATTAAATTATTATTTTTCCATTTTTCTTACATACTAATGGCGCATCAGGTCGAAGTGCGCCATTACTAATTCTAAGTAGTAATGGCGCACCAAGCAGACAGTGCGCCATTACTGTAAATTACTAATGGCGCATCGTTTCATAGTGCGCCATTGCTAGTTTAAACTAGTAATGGCGCACTATTACCCGGTGCGCCATTAGTATATATATTTATTTTATTTTTTTTACTTTTTTGCAAAACTACTAATGGCGCACCTGGAGGTGGTGCGCCATTAGTAACCTGGGACCCCAACAAGATATTTTGTACAGCCCCACACCTACCCACTCATTTTCCCCACTTCATTCCCTCCACTTCCTTCTCCAAGCTTTCGGCCATCTCCTCCTCCTCACCTCATTTTCATCATAGATTCATCAAAATTAAGTGATGAAATTACCTTTTTTTTGATAGGTAAGTAAGGGGAAAGCTATCTTCATGATGTAGATCTACTTTTTTTCTCCCTAACTCGCTCCAACAATGTGCACATGCACTTTTTGTGGCCTAGCTAGATCTATGTATGTTTGTGGTGTTGCATATATGTTTGTGTTTGAAGGTACCGGTATTTAAAATTCGATAGTTGCCAATATTTTGCCGGAATGTTTTGATTCATTTACGTTTCGGCGAGAATTTTGGCACTATGCATTCTTTTTTGTCCTATTTTTAGGGAAGGTCATGCCAAGTTTTTTCTTGGTTCTAAAATATCGTTTTGCTCTACCCCGCAGGCAACCATGGTCCGCACGATGATTGAAGGCATCGTGAATAGGTTTTTGAGCTCCGCGAAGGCCGAGATGCTTTAAAAGAACGAGACGGAGATAAGATGTCCGTGTCGAAGATGCAAGCTGAAGAGCCTTATTGCGGACCCGGATTCCGGGCAGGTGCGGGACCACCTGCTCTTGCGTGGTTTTATGGATGGCTATCGGTGGCAAGGTGATGAAGATGACTATGAAGTCGTCCATAGGGGCCGGGCAAGAAATGAGGAAGGGCAACAAGACAAGTACCACCGCGGCGAGGGCGGGCGAGAAAACGAAGAATCTCCAAGACATGATCACGACGGTGATGCTGTACACAGTCATCATGTAGAAGATGTCGTACATGATGATGAGGAAGATCAAGACGAAGGGCATGATCATGAAGATGAAGATGCCGGAGCAGACGACGATGGAGGCTGGGTGCAGGACCCTCATATTCAAGAGCTGCTTCTCAAGCAGACGGATAACGCAAGAGCTGCCGCCCGAGAGAAAGCCAAGCTGGATCAACTGGAGATAGACGCGGTTACTCCATTGTATGAAGGATGCAGGCCCGAGGATACCCGCCTGAAAGTAACGCTCATGGCTCTGGAGATGAAGGTAAAACACAAAATGACCGACGCATGCTTCGACGAGAACATGTCATTCTGGCACGAACGTCTTCCCAAGGGGAACAAGTGCCCGACCAGTTTCGAGGAGGCGAAGAAAATCGTGTGTCCTCTGGATTTACCGCACGTGAAATACCATGTGTGCATGAACAATTGTATCATTTATCGGGACGAGCACGCGAAGTCTACCATATGTCCGGTGTGCGGCGTCACTCGATACAAGAAGAGGAAGAAAGCTCCTCGAAAATCGGTGTGGTACTTTCCGATCACTCCTCGTCTGCAGCGGTATTTCGCGGACTCTAAGGTAGCAAAGCTCCTGCGTTGGCACGCGGATAGGGAGGAGAAGAAGCGGGAAGATGACGGAAATGATCCGGAGATAAATAAAAAAGACAAGATGCTGAGTCACCCTAAGGATGCGAGCCAGTGGCAAGCGTTGAACTTCGAATACCCAGAATTTAGGAAGGATCCAAGGAACATCGTGCTGGGCGCGAGCACCGATGGAGTCAATCCGTTTGGCAGCCAGAGAAGCACACATAGCACCTAGCCTGTGTTTGTGTGGATGTACAACCTTCCCCCTGGTTGTGCATGAAGAGGAAGTACATTCACATGAGTATGCTAATTGAAGGGCCGAAACAACCAGGGAACGACATCAATCTGTATTTGGGGCTGCTGAAGAAGGAGCTAGACACGTTGTGGAAAACGCCAGCCAATACGTGGGACGCCGCAGAGAAAGAATATTTCCCTATGAGAGCCGCACTGCTCATGACGGTGCACGACTATCTCGGTTACGGATATCTCGCGGGGCAGGTAGTCCACGGATTTTCTGGATGCGTAAGGTGCATGGATGACACAACGTATCGCCAGCTAGATAGAGATCCCGGGTCTTCGAAAACCGTGTTCATAGGACATCGAAGGTGGCTTCGCGACGATGACCCGTGGAGGAAACGCAAGGATCTGTTCGATGGTGAAACCGAACCCCGAAAACGCCCGTGTACGAGGAGCGGCGAGGAAATAGATGAGCTGTTGAAAAATTGGAAAGACTGCCCACTGCCGGGAAAGAAGCAAAAGGCGCCAGAGCCAGGAAAGAAGCAAAAGGCGCTAGAGCCGCTACTGAAGGTATGGAAAACGAGGTCTGTTTTCTGGGACTTGCCGTACTGGAAGATCCACCATGTGCCTCACAGCCTTGATGTCATGCATATCACGAAGAACGTGTGCGAGGGTCTGCTTGGTACCCTGCTCAACATGCCAGAGAGGACCAAAGATGGGCCGAAAGCAAGGGCAGACTTGAAATCAATGGGCATCAGGCAGGAGCTTCACGCTAATGATGATGATGATGATGATGATGAGGCGAAGCAGGACACAGAAAGTCGTCGCAAAGGCAAAAAGGCCAATAAGACCGGAAATGACTACCCTCCCGCGTGCTTCACTCTAAGTCAGGAGGAGATCGAGCAGTTTTTCACCTGCCTCCTAGGAGTAAAACTTCCTTACGGTTACGCGGGGAAGATAAGCAGATACCTAGACCCAGCGAAGCAGAAGTTCAGCGGGATGAAGTCTCACGACTGTCACGTGCTGATGATGCAGATACTTCCAGTTGCAATCCGTGGGATCATGAACGCGCACGTCCGTGAAAACGCTATTTGGCCTATGCAACTTTTTCGACGTCATCTCTCGGAAGTCGATTGGCGTGAGGCAACTCAGAAGGCTACAGGAAGAGATCGTGGTGATACTATGCGAGCTTGAGATGTACTTCCCGCCCGCATTCTTCGACGTTATGGTGCATCTGCTGGTCCATATCGTGGAGGATATCATCCAACTCGGGCCGACGTTCCTGCACAGCATGATGCCGTTCGAAAGGATGAATGGTGTCATCAAAGGATACGTTCGCAACATGTCACGTCCAGAGGGAAGTATAGCCAGGGGCTTTCTGACCGAAGAGTGCATCTCGTACTGCACGAATTATCTAGGCATCGAGAACCCCGTTGGTCTGCCCGTCAACAGGCACCTCGGCAGGCTCGCTGGATGGGGTCACCGTGAGGGTCGCCGCGAAATGCATGTCGACTTCGAGGGTCGACTCGCCGACTTTGAAAGAGCAAACCTAGTCGCGCTACAACACATAGACGTGGTCGATCCTTGGATGGTAGAGCACAAAACCTTTATTGAGAAGACGTACAATGACCGAGGCCAACAGAGGACGGACGGAGATATACTCAAAGAGCACAACTCATGTTTCACGCGTTGGTTCAAGTAGAAGCTTTTGTCGTACCCTTTACATGAAGATTCTTTCGCGGAAGAACAACTCATATTCGCCTTGTCACAGGGCGCCGAGCACAACCTGATGACCTATGAGGCGTACGATATCAACGGCTACACATTCTACACCGAGGACAAGGACATGAAGAGCGATGGTTATCAGAACTCCGGGGTAACAATGGAATCCTACACCGATAACGACAAGGACAGATACTACGGAAGGATCGAGGAGATCTGGGAGCTGAGCTACGCTGGAGAGAAGGTCCCGATGTTCCGTGTCAGATGGGCCAAGAGCGTCCTAAAAGAAGACCGGTATTTCACCACCATGGTTATACCCGAAGCCAAATCCAAGACCGCGGGCGCAAACGTCACCGCGAAAAATGAGCCATGGGTACTGGCTTCCCAAGTGGACCAATGCTTCCTCATTACCGACCCATCAAAGCCCAGTCGTGTTGTCGTGAGGAGAGGCAAAAGGAAGATCATCGGAATGGATGGAGTAGCCAATGAGCAAGACTTCGACAAGTACGGCGACCCGAAGATCGAACATGACGACGACGATGAAGTAGCAGCACACACCACAAGAAGAAGTAGGGCCACCCTACCTAAAGGACGTCCGTTCCACAGAAGAACTCCATTTGCGAAAAAGAAGGGCAAGAAGATTGTGAACAGATAGCTAGCTAAGATCGATTGTATTTAAATCGTAGTCTTCATTTCTCGATTGTATTTCATGGGCACTTTTTGATATCATGAATATTTTTAAATTTCATGGGCACTTTTTGAATTCATGAGGACACTTGATCTCGATCCCCCTCCATCTCGATCTCGATTCCCCCTCCATCTCGATCTCGATCCCCCTCCATCTCGATCCCACCCGCACCCTCCCCCGCTAGCTCCACCGCCGCCGACGACCCACCGCAACCCTCCCCCGCTCCACCGCCGCCGACGAGCACCCGCCCCCCCGCTCCACCGCCAGGGCACCCCCCGCACCCTCCCCCGCTCCACCGCCGCCGGCGATGATATTTTCAAGTAACAAATTTGAACATATTTTTTAAAAAATTATTACTGTTATGATTTAAACAAGTTTGAACATATTTAAACACAAATAAATATAAAAACAGCATTTAAAATGCATAAAAAATATTGGGGAGCCTGGGAATCGAACCCAGGACCTCCTGGTGTGTGTGCTGCGTGCTGACCAATCGAGCTAGTGGGTGGGTTCTATTGTAGATAGGGTTAGGCTGTAGATATGGTTAGTGGGCTAGATTAAAACAAAATTCTAATGGCGCACCGTGGGGAGGTGCGCCATTAGAATAGTCGCACTTATGGCGCACCGAGGGGAGGTGCGCCATTAGAACCCTCCCCCACTCCACCTACTGCCCTCGCCAGACACTTCATCCTTCCTATCCCTCCACCGCGCCGCTCCCTCCCTTGTCCCTCCCTTCACCGCGCCGCCGCCGCTGCCCCGACCCACGGCGCCGCAGCCGCCCACGCGCCCCCGCCGTCTCCCTCTCCCCTTCCTCCCCCTCGAGCGCCGCCTCCCGACCCATGACGCCGACGACGCGCCTCCTCATCGCGCACGGGGCACTCTTCCTCACGCTCTCCTCACCAACCACGATGCCGGCCACCTGCTCCTCACCAACCACGACACCGGCCACCTGTTCCGTCATCTTCGGCAAAGGTTACTCCACCTAGCTGCAGCACTCGTGCGCTTGGCGGCTAGGGTTTGCCTCCAGCCCCTCCCCTCCCCCATCAACGAGAGGAGCATCCGGTGCCCCCGCCCTCGAGTTCGTCGACGACGCCGTCCTCCAGCCACTGCCGCCGTCCTCCCGCCCAGGTACCTCTCCTCCTTCCTCCCTCTCCTGTGTTCCTAGGTTCCTAGGTTCAGATTTGTGCACTGTAGATGATGACAGATTTGTGAACTTACTTATGATGACAGATTTGTGAACTTACTGATGATGACAGGAGATTTGTGCACAAACTACAGCGCACAAATCTCCATGATGGATTAGGTAATGTTCCACTGTGTAGTAAGTTCCATAGATTGTATAATGCTAACACCAGTTTTAATATTACTGTAGCAGAGGTGATTGGGGGTTGTTGGGATAATGTCAAAATTAGGAGGAGGTTGGGTGATTTGGCTGAGCAGCAGTTGCAATATCTCTGTGAGGACGTGGTTCAAAGTGAGGAGAGAGATAAGTGCGTGTGGACTTTAACTACATGTGGTGAATTTACCATTAGATCAATGTACCTGATGATCAAAGCTTTGCAAGTTAGATGTCATTTTAGAAAAAATATGGTTTATTAAAGTACCTCTTAAGATTACAGTTATCTTGTGGTTGATGTTTAAGAATAGTATATTATTGACTAAGTTATTACTCAAGTCTCTCACTAGTTGGAACACTGGGCTGGTTTGCAGAAGCGTGGGGGGCCTAATCAAATTACCTAATCAGATTTGTGAACTATAGTTTGTGAACTACACAATGGAACATTACCTAATCAGATTTGTGAACTTACTGATGATGACAGGAGATTTGTGCACTGTAGTTTGTTAATCTGGACATCTTAGTAGCTAATGCATTTAGTTAACCAAAGTTTAGTTCTTGTGTAGTGTAGTTCCCTCCTCAAATTACTTGCAAGCATATTGTAACTATTTTCACTCTGTCCTGAAGGTTTTTGACTACACAATCTGTGGTGACCCACACTCTGTTTGTTCACACTCATTGAGTTCGCTCGTGAAGGTATTATATGTTCACATGGTACATTTATGTTTTTCAGCAGCTAATTGATGGTTTGATACATGATACATTTCATGCACAGGTGCTAGAGCTGCACTTAACTTGCTAAAATCATCCCCTTGTTCTTACTGGTTATATAAATTCATTGATTGTCCTATGTTTTCTGTCAGGGTATTGTTCAGGAAGCTTGCTTGAGTTTGTGTCCTTTAATTTGTAAATCTGCAGTTCTAGCCACATTTAGGATAAGTTGTTGTATATATTGTCATAAAGTTCAGCAAGAACAGGGCATCAACAGTGCTACTCTAGTATCTAGTTGGGGAGGGACAAATGGACAGGGACAACAAACTATTAGTCTTAGGATTAACACTCCTCATATGAGATGAGAGGATTTTTTTTAAATTGCTTCTTGCAGTTTTGAAAATTCAGTTTATTCGGTTACTAAAAATTCAGTTAGGCACACAAATTTCAGAACTTTTGTTTGCTGTAACATATTGATGTGCTTTGTAAAACTTGTTCATGTACTGAACTACTAATGCCTTGTGATGCTCTGAATTACTTGTGATGCCTCTGAATTACTTGTGATCACATTGAGAAAGAGATGCAAAGATGATGATCAAAGATGGGCTGCTGTAGAACTGTTCTTCATCTTTACAGTGTTGTTGTATAGAAATATGCTGAATTTTCTGCTCTGATTGTTGCTCAAAGAAATTTAGCAAAAAATGGGGTCCTGGGAGACGCCGCTGCTGCTTGAGGCCCTTGAGAGGCCCTTCGTGTCGTGATGATTTTGCAGGTACCCCGAGAGGCCCTTGAGTTTGCCGGAATGTCAATTAACTTCCGTTCTGGCAAATTCGGGTACTCCATATGTCCTATTTTCAGCAAAGGTCATGCTGAAATTTTTCATGAATTTTAGCATGACTTTGCTAAAAATCGGACATATGAGGTACTTGCTACTAATGCATGGGCCGGGGTATCTTAGTACTTAATTAAGTAGGATCAACTGCCCCTTTATTCTTGCTGTATTAAACCATAGGTGGCAATAGAGCCAAGTGATTAGTGCCAAGTGATTAGGCCCAACCTAGGGTGCCTCGGCATCGATAAACCCTAAATGATGAAAACTTAACTTGGCTGCCCCGGATGCCTCGGTGTCAATGAGAACCTAAATGATGTACGCTTAGGCTTTTAGGGTGCCTCGGCGTCGACAAACCCTAAATGATGAAAGCTTAGGCTTTTAGGGTGTCTCAGTGTCGACAAACCCTAAATGATGAGACCATGATCTTGTTCCTTGACAATAACCAACTTTTTGACCAAACTTTTTTCCTATTTAGAGCGAAACATGGCCCACAACGATGAGGCCGGTGGTTCGGGCGGCAAGCAATTCTGGGAGCTGTCCCAGGAGATGGAGGAACAACCTCACCGCTATGAGGACGCCGCGGAAGACACCGATCCTGATTACACAACCCCTAGTGGCGTCAGGGATGACACCACTGATGGTGCCGCCGAGGATGCCACCACTGATGATGGCGGCGCACACACAGATGGCAGCCAACCGAAGAAGCAAAAGAAGAACCGGCGCCCGAATGCGCTCCGCACCGTCAAGGAGGAATTCACTCAAGTGGACTCCGACGGGAATCCAACGGAGCCCAAACATATAGTCAAGGGGTACTCGGTTCAGCTCGGGTGCATTCTCCGGAGCACCGTCTCGATCAACACCGAGAACCTTAGGCATAAGGACCAAGGGAATTTGCGCAACCTCCTCTTCACGAAGCTGCACGAACGATACAAGTTCCCCGCCGAATTTGAAAACACACGCCTCTCAGGGAATAAAGTGAACAGTGCCGCCCTCACGAAGATGAGCACGACCCTGTCTACTTGGAAAAGCGCGATGAAGAGAATGATTGATAAAGGTGATAGTTATGAGAAGATCAAGGCGAAATATCCTTTGGTGAGCGAAGATGAGTACAAGGAGTTCAAGATCAAGTGCGAGAGCAGTGCAACCTCCGCATCAAGTCAGTGGGGGAAAGAAATGCGGGAGTTGAACTTAGGGGAACACAAACTCGGTCCCGGCGGTTACAGAGTGGCGGAGCCTATATGGGACAAGGAGCACGCGGAGCGTGCCGAGCAAGGCCTACCGCCCCGCTTCGAGAAATACAGCGGTGACAAGCAGACCAGGAACTATGTCAGGGCCCGGTACAAGGAGGACCCGATAACAAAGGAGCTTACCACGAATCCGAAGACCAGGGCGCTTGAGCTTCTTCTGGTAAGGAATACACCCCCGCGTAATTAGCTCCATATGGTTGCACTCTAATTAATCCCCAATATTTCTAAATGGTTCACGTTCCTTTCGCAGGACACTGAAAGCAGTAGCGCGGGGTCGTCTAAGAGCTCCCCTTTCGACACCCCTTTAAATAGGGCGTTGAACGTAATGAAAAACAAGGATAAGCTCACTAAGCCGACGTCAGCTGGTCGTGTGGCCGGCAAAGGCATGTCCACAAAATGGGGGTCATACTATACCGCTGGTGTGCGGAAGGAGAAAAAGACCAGCTCGGAAAGCCAGACGCGCGAGGTTGAAGAACTCAAGGCACAAGTGGCGCAGATTCCGGAGCTTGTCCAAGAGCAAGTGCAACAACAACTTGGAACGACGCTCAACGCCATGGTGCCTACGTTGATTCATGGGCTGGCGACGTGGATTGTGGGCGGCCAACAGGGGCCTCCCCTGGTTCCCAGCTTCACGGCCAGCAACTCGCACAGCGCGCAGGCGGCTCCATTGGTGTCTCCGGCGGCGGCGCCATTGGTGTCTCCGACGGAGGCGGTATTCGTGTCTCCGGCGCCGACACGGGCATTGGAGCTTAATGCACCCGGGTGTACACCGTCCGGCACCTCGCCAGCAAGCGCCCCCTTCGTCAGTTGCACGCCCGCCGTTGGCGGTGCCTCGACATTAGCCGAGCTCGACGGCATCACGGTAACTAAGCCTCTCGGCCGATGACTTCATCTCCTTGCCTTTGACTGGGCATCCCTGACGCCTTGTACATGTTTTCGCAGGGCACCGCCGACGTTCCTTGCACTGTTCTGCACTTCGTGGGCGCCGAGTTGGTCGATGTCGCTAAGGGCAGAATCGTTCAACCGGGCAACCCCATGTTCCACGGTAATCCGATGCCACCCACAATGTATAGGGTTCAAGTGGTTCGGGTGCTGCCAGGCTGCGACGAGCTGTTACCTCCGATTCGACCCGCTGGGGCCGACGAAGAAGATGAGATGACCCTCAGCACCTGCGTAAACTGGCCCCTGCTTTGGCCGAAGAGCCAGATTCGTTTGGGGCGGGGGACACCACCCCACAGACAAGACCGCCAGTCGTGCCGACGCCAAGCCATGGCAAGAACGCCGCAACGCTACCGGACCTGCCGGACATCCCTATGGCACAGGATCCAGACAGCCCTATGGCACAGGATCCGGACGGCGACGACAACGACGACGGTAGATTTACCAAAGTTGATAAGTACTTTGCCGAACATGGGTACACTGACGAGTTCTGCGGGCCTCTTTCTCAAGAACCCAACCAAGACGACCGCGATCTAGCTGGTACGGCGGAGAAATCCAATTGCAACAGGCGTCGTCTGGCGTTCAGTTCTCAAGACACGCCTCCAGCTCCCGCCTTCACCGAGCCTCAGATAGCTGAGGTGCGAAATATTATCAGCCCCCACACGCTCAAGAAGGCGGTCTGTGTGCAGAACTCGGTCCCATTACAGGAGATCAAGAAGAAGGGACGGAAATGAAAGACTAACAAGGGCGCCGGTGCGAGCCAGCTGGCACCGAGTTTGATCCATGCTCAGGACGGGCCACCTTCACCTAAGGATATCTCGAGAAGGCTGCATGTGGCGGGTAGGGCGATGCTACCGCCAAATATGCTGAATGCTGCAACCGATGCTATGCGGAGTCTGCACGGCAGTGTTCTTTCTTTGGAGAAGCGGCGTCTCAGAGAGAAGGATGTGGCATACCCGGTTTCCGTGGCCAAGGTGCCAGAGGGCAAGGGCTTTGTGGATGGCGACATCGGGGGTACGATCGTCCTGCGGTTTGATGACATCTTTGCTATGTTTAACCTTCATCCGCTGCACTACACCTTCGTTCGGCTGTTTTCGCTGAGTATGGAGATGCGGATCATTAGAGACAAGACCCCGGACATCGTGATAGTCGACCCCTTCTACATGCGTGCCAAGCACTTGAGCAGCGCTGGGGACCGCCAAGTTGCGAGTTTACACCTCAAAGGCGTCATTCTGGCAAACCCAGATAAGGATAACTTCCTTGCGGCTTATTTTCCCGAGTAAATCATCCCTTAACCGCCCCGTAACATATGATTTCTTAGATTTCGATCGTTCTTTTTTTCTTCTAACATTCCGTGTTCTGTGCAGTGACACACATTGCACACTCATCCTCTTAAGCCCGAAATATTCCATGGCCACGTATTTAGACCCGAACCGTAACTCCAAGATAGACTACACAAATGTCAAGAAAGTTCTTGATGATGTTCTCCCCGCCTACGCCAAATCTGGAGGCACCTTCACCAGGGCAGTTCGTAAGTACGGCAAGCACATGTTCTCACACAATACGAAGTTCTGCTGCGTCGAGCAGCCGCCTGGCGGTCAGAAGGATGCCTACTACGCCCTCCATCACATGCGGGCGATCGTAAGGGACCATCATCAACTTCTGCTACCAGATAATCTCAAAGATTGGGTCGCGAGCTTGTCGGCAGTCCAGGACGCGGACCTCAGACAAGAATTCTTTCGCATCCAGTCGGAGTTTGCGGACATCATCCATCAAGATTTCCTTCATACCTCGGGGCAGTTCTTCCTCAGATATCAACCGCCCAATAGTGAGATAGATGAAATGCTATAAATGCAGGGTGACAACGACCGCGATTTCATGACCATCACGACAGACGGCGGCTTCATCCACGTTCCTGTCCGATGAGTCGAGTCGAAAGTAGTGATGTGTAGTTCTGAAACATTGATTGGCTCATGTTGTAATTATACTTTAATGAATTCGTATGTCTTTTTGGTTTGGGCAGTCGTTCAACTTAGATGTAATCGATGCTATTTATTAGTAGGACCATGAATCATGCTATTAATGTCTTGCTTTTCCCTTCCGATCCTTTTGTTGCATACTTACATATTGCTTATGTATTGTCTGTTGTTTGGCTTGTGCATAGAGATGCCGTCGTATGTCGTGTACAAGGGTAAGGTTCCCGGAGTCTACGACGACTGGGAGGAGTGTCGGAGACAGGTTCACCGTTTCAGCGGTAACAGTTACAAAGGGTACACCACTAGGGCAAAGGCCGAATGTAGATACGCCCGCTATCTAGAGGGAGAGAGGAGGGAGCGTTGGAGGAACCGGATGAAGACCAGTTTGATCGCGATGATGCTCATCGTGATGACCACAGCTCTCTTCTATGTGATGGTAGTTTAGATGATCGATATCGACTTGTAATGTGAAGGCAAACTCGATACTCGCGGTCTTGAGACTTATAATGTTTTATCTTTGTTCGGTCTTTTGAATTCGGAGACTAATATGATGAATTGTATTCGGAGACTAATCTTCTATTGTATTCGATGAATCTGATGTTGCTGTGTGCTGCTGTCTATATTCTGTCCAATAATATATTTTGTAATCTGTGCAAAAATCAGAAAAGCAAAAAAAACCTAATATTCATACTAATGGCGCACCACACAAGACACTAATGACACACTGTGATCATCACACTAATGGCGCATTAACTGCTGGTGCGCCATTAGAATGCCAAAGCACATGGGTACATATGGCCCCTGGAAGGCATTCTAATGGCGCACTGCAGGCTATACTAATGGCGCACTACGCGGTGCGCCATTAGAACATCAGATACTAATGACGCACCGGTGGTGCGTCATTAGAATTTAATTCTAATGGCGTGATGCCAGTGGCGCACCGGTAGTGCGCCATTAGAAGGCAAATTCGGTGCGCCACTAGCATGCCTTTTTCTAGTAGTGAGGGGACGAGATCTTCACTATGTCTGCCGCTGAGGAGAAGAAGAAGAAGGAGAAAAAGAAGACATGGAAACACGTTATTCAACAAACTGGCAGGTGAAGCACATGCAAACATCTCCAAGAACACACCTACCATGCTAGACTTACACTTGTCATGCAAATGTAATGGTCGTCATTGTTCTGGTTTGTAAACTCTTCCTTGATTAATGCGATGAGACAAAGCTTTTGTCCTGGGTTTTAAAGCTCCAGATGTTTATCTGATTACTCCACGCCATTGTTATCTGAAGAATCAACTAAAATGAGCACACTTTTTGTCTCTTTTTTAGGCCAGTCCTGCACTACGTATATGCTCATGCACTGGCTATATAGAGAGAGGTGACTTGCTGAAGTAGACAGGTACTAGTAGTAATGCCAGACATGCCATGCATGGAAAAGGGTCCTAAGCTCAAAATGTGCCAACATATCCTTGGATCTTAACCCAGCGGCAAGAAGAATCCAATAACCAACGATATGCGCCCGTGTGCATGCATATGGAGTATAGTACGTGCGCGGACGGTTCGTCCCGTCCAACGGAGACGAATCCAGCGAAAAGATTCCCGCGGAAAAAGAAACTGGGAAACGGAACGGTCAAACTCGTCACGCGCGCACACCTGTAGAAATCGACCTCTGACATGCATGTCGTGCCGAGCGAGAGCGCGCGCGTGCACATCACCATGCCCTCTTCTTCCGCTAGTTCCAACCCACCCACCACACGAATAGGCGCAAGGAGCTACACGCGGGAAGAGCCATGGCCAGGGGACGGCAGCCTAGGCTTGCTCGCCTTATAATACGCTGTCTCCCAGGCAAATCACTGGATCGCATGGACTGCTGGTGCGACCTGCTTGGACTGGACTGGCTATCCCAAACTTTGCGACTGACATGGCTCACTGCAAACCGCAAGAAATTCAGGCCGAGCTGGTAGAAAATCTGATTTCATGTTGTAAGTGGAACCTAGCAGGCCTGTAGAGTCTGTTCTTTTTCACCATTTGAATGATGAAAGTACTGTACATGTACGTACATGGAAGCTATATATATATATATATATATATATATATATATATATATATATATATATATATATATATATATATATAGCTACTTGCCAAATCTCTTCTGGAAAATGCAAGAGTAGAACTGAAAGTGTCAATCTAGTGTGGATCTCACTCCGAGCATATTATATTTACCATCTCTTGATCATTCCTTGGTAGCATAATCAAATGATCCAAACCCACTGTCTTCCCCGCATCAGTCGGGCGGGCATCGTCGATAAGCGCCCGTCCAGCCCCAAAGAGCGAGAAAGGTTAGCCCTAAAGAAAGCTCACGGTGACTCGGAATAAAGTAGGGGAGCTGGGGTTGCAAGCTGTGCCCTCCACGAGGACACACACCCTTGTCTTCCGGGCACACCAGAGGAGATGAACAGTGCCGCCACGCACTAAAGGAGTGCCCTAAACGTCTCTGCGAACATGCATGCTGCCTGATCCGCCCGTCGACCTCGATCTCTCGCGGCCGGTCATGTGCAGCGCTAGCTCCAGGGACCATACATGATTACGGGGAGAATGTTAATCATCCTACTGCAACTAGCTAGCTGCTGCTAGTGGCGATGTGTTGGCCATTATTTGGATATAATGAAATAGCTACACACAGCTGGGCTAGTATCGTTGCTGCTACCTGCTAGTATATATTTGCTGCAATTGTACGCATAGACTTACGGTTAGTTGTTTTATCAAACATGTTTTGGTAATTACAGGGAGAGATGCATCGGCATGAAGTAGAAGAAGAATCTGGTAGATCTTACTTCATGCATCCATGCATGCATGCATCAGCTTGCGTATAGTAGTATGAAGAAGAGCAGACGGCGCCGATCCAGCACTTGGTCGGTGAGTGTTAGTCCAAAGCAGCGTCCCTGCTGCTGTGACCGTGAGAGCCAACAGCCGTTGCTCTGCAACTGCAAGTGCATCCCGTCCATGCATCCACACAAAACTAACCATGGCGTTGGTGTTTTCCACGGTGCACGTGAGGTGTGAGGAGCCGTGTAGGTTCCCCATGCACGCACATCACATCTGCATGCACACCTAGCTTACATTACATGGATCCTCCTCGGCCGCGCTCTATGCCGCGGTACAACGGCGCGAGGTAGAGTATTCGAATCGTGGCGAATCAACCTGTGCTTGAGTTGGTTAAGTGGATAGTGGTATCCTCAACCCACCAGGATTTGATTGCATTATTTCTGGATTTATTTCAGAATTTCCGGCGATGCGCTTTCAGTGGGAGGAGACGTTCCCGTCGACAACGAGGTGCCTGCGGTGACTTCGTAAATCTCAAGATAATATGCCGGCTCAGTCTCTCGGAGGTGCTCATAAGGATAGGGTGTGTGTGTTTACGTTCACAGGGGTGAGTATATGCGCGTGTATATGAGCGCTTGTGTCTGTACTGATGCTTAAAAAAAAGAGTATTCGAATCGTGGCGCGCCGGCCATAGAATATTCAGCGCCAGGTCGGGTCCGTCCGGGGGGCTCGGTTGCCGTGCTTCCTGCCCAAGCTTTGACCGTCAAAGCGCTGGGGAACACTGCAAAAAAGGAGCGGTTAAGGGGGTGTTTGGTTCAGGGACTTTTTAGTCACAGAGACTAGAAAAAGTCTCTAAAAAGTCCCTAAGAACCAAACGGAAGGGACTTTTTCTACAGGGACTAGAAAAAGACTCTATTAGTGAGTCTTTTTTGATTAGTCCCTGAGATTAGAAAAAGTCCTATGACTTCTCAACCAAGCACCCTCTAAAAGTGAAAAATTGCACGGCTCGCTCCTTCGGGTATGGCCAATGGGTAGCTTCAACCTAGTGCTCCGTAGGTCCACGTAGGCTCGAAGCTTGGTTCGGACTAAAAACTACAACCTGGCAGGAGATGTTGTAGCCTGCAGAAGAGCCGGCCTCTTGGGTGTAAAAGCTGAGAGAAAGCAATAAAGAAGAAGGTAGGCTGATGCATGCAAGGAGAGAGGTAGAGAAAGGAGAAAGAAAACAGCATGTGAAGGCAGATGGGTCTCCTACAGAGAGTAGCCTGCGTTGGCTAGATATTTTTACAAACGGTGGTTCTATTACTTTTTGATTAGATAAATAGCTGAGGCAGAATGCCTCCATTGTACATGCCCTTCTGCATGCATGCATGCATGCGTCGCATGCGTTGAACAAACAAAAAGGCTGACCAGCTAATCTGACGGTGAAGGAACGCGTTTACCTCCCTAGCTCGAGTTCGTGTTAAAAATTGCTAGTATCAATTGTTAAAAATTGTTTTTTTTCCTGTGTGTCCAAAGAGGCCGAGACGAGACGAAGCCGGCCGGGCCGAACCACATGCACCTATGGTCAACAAATTAAGCGCTGGCTCGTCTGTATGCTAGCGGGTGTATTTTTGGCGTCCATGCGCGCGTGTCCACGCGTTCCGTCTGCACGCACGCGGGGCACTGGCTGCTTAATCTACAAGAACGGTCGAAGGCTGGCCAGGGTTGGATTTGTTCCGCAGCTCCGTCGGCGAGTCCGGTTCGAGTTTGCGAAGCGAAAACGGGTGTCGTAGACGAAGTAGTTGAAGTAGTCGAACACGCAAAAGTAGAAGAATACAAGGAAGTATGAAGGAGACTATATTTATTAATCAATGATCAACTGTTACAATGATTGCTCTTTGTCTCTATATAAGGGTAAAGGGTTAAGGGATAAGTACCCACTTAACGTAAAGTGTGGAAATGGGAGGGGCTATCCCGTGCGCCTCGCACGATAGCCGCCGGCTCCCACGACGTGAGCCGGTTTCCCAACACTCCCCCTTGGATAATTATTCGTATATCCATGCCTCAAAACTCCGAAAAACCCAGTGGAAAAAAATATGGAGAAAGAGCCACAATATACGTTGTTGTATTGCGCGAATTACCTCGTCAAAAACCTCGTGTGAGAAAAATCAGGAAAACTCACTCAAGGAAAAAAGAGTACAATCCACTCAACCATCAAGTTGAGTACTGGATCATAAGGATGGATCGAGATTTTAATGACGAGTTTGTGAAGTCCCCCCTCCCCTCCCCCCCCCCCCCCCCGAACCTTGCATCTCTCTAAGTCTTATCATACCGATTCCACGCGCACACCTCTCTAAGGTTGATGCCGGTAATGATTTAGTAAACATATCGGCAAGATTGTCACATGACTTAGTATGCAAAACTCTCACCTCGTTCAACTGCTGCAGCTCGTGTGCATAGAAGAACTTGGGACTAATATGCTTTGTGAGGTTACTCTTCACATAACCCATCTGGACTTGTGCAACACAAACAACATTATCTTCATAGATAATGGTAGGGGTTTGTACGGTGTTCAGCCCACATGTCTGCTGAATGTGGCCGATCATCCGTCGAAGCGATACACACTCTTTTCATACTTCGAATAGTGCCATGATTTCCGAGTGGTTCGTGGAAGTCGACACAAGTGTTTGCTTGGACGATTTTCAGGAAAACGCAATCCCACCACAAAAGAAAACATATCCAGTCTGCGATTTGCAATCATGCGGGGCCGATAGGTACCCAGCATCGGCATAGCCTATAAATAGATAGGTCTTGATTTCTTTTATAAAACAGACCAAGATATTTGGTCCCTTGCAGGTAACGGAAGACGTCCTTGACACCTTTCCAATGTCTCTTGGTAGGCTCAGAACTATACCGAGCAAGTAAACTGATGGCGAACACAATGTCTGGCCGTGTACAATTTGCGAGGTACATGAGTGCTCCAATTGCACTCAGGTAAGGAACCTCTGGTCCGAGAGTTTCCTTCCCCTCTTCCTTTGGCCTAAACGGGTCCTTGTCTGGCTGTAAAGATCTTCCGACCAACGGGGTCTTAGAAGGATATGCCTTATCAAATCCAAATCTTTCCAACACCTTCTGGGTGTAGGCCGACTGGTGCACTAGAATTCTATCAGGGGAATGTTCAAGTTGCAGACCTAGACAGAACTTGGTTTTACCCAAATCCTTCATCTCGAATTCCGACATCAGGTAGGAACTCGCTTCCCCAATATCCTCAGGCGCATCGATTATGTTTAAATCGTCCATATACACCGAGATTATACAGAATCCATCTTGGGATCGCAGTATAAAAACACATGGGCAATCTTTATTGCTCGTGTAGCCCTTATGATGAAGGAAATCACTTAAACGATTGTACCACATTCTACCAGACTGTCTAAGTCCGTATAGTGCCTTTTGTAGTTGAACACTGTATAGACTCATGTTTGCTCTATCATGGTTCGGAACAGGGATACCTTCAGGAACATTCATGTATATGTTCGAATCCAAGTTACCATACAGGTAAGCAGTGACAACATCCATTAGTTTCATTTTCGAGCCCATGTTTACTGCCATCGAGATCAAGTATCTAAAGGTAACTCCATCCATGACCGGGGAATAAGTCTCCTCAAAATCGACACCTGGTCATTGAGTGAACCCTTGAGCGACGAGCCTTGCTTTGTACCATACTACCTTATTATTTTCATCTCTCTTTCGAACAAAAACCCACCTATGGCCAACAGGGCGAATGTGGGGAGGAGTTCGATAAACTGGTCCGAACACCTTCCTTTTGTTGAGAGATAATAATTCGGCAGTAATTGCCTGCTGCCAATCTTTCCAATCCGACCTTTTCTTGCAATCAGCGAGCGTGTTAGGCTCAGGGTCAAGATCTATGATTGAGACAATTTTCGTAGCAAAGTTAATGTCGACAATCACCGTTGCTCGGTTCAGGGACTCCCCCGTATAAATATAATTTATAGCCATTTCGTCATGGAGCGCATCCGGCGCTAACACTTGCTCTACCAAATTTCCCATTATGGGAGCAAGGTCCTTTAGATTTCCCGTGCCGACGTGTGCGCACACATCTCTGCTGGGTGTTTCCCCTATGGGAAAGTTTAAGTCTGGAATTTCATGCACTGAATTTTCCGTACTTGTGCCAGGTCTCGACTGGCTCCCCGTTTCACTTTGAGGTACTTTGGCGACAAGTTGTAATAAATCTCTCATATCCTTTTTCGTCGGGCGTCCCCGAGTACTTGGGATTTGAGAAGCCGGATCTCTCGTCCTTTTAGGCCTTTGGACGGGAGCCGGTTAACCATCATTTTTCTTCGGTATTTCAACCCTTTCTAGTGCATTGCGCGCGTGCACATGCGATTTTGTCACAGTCTTTAAGTCTCTAAAGTGGCCAGGCAGTTGATTTGCTAATGACTGCAAATCTATTATCTTTTGGACTTCTCTCTCAGTCTCAGCAGTGCGTGGGTCATGAGCGTGGATTGCCACGTGATTTCTTGACTTTTAGCATCAAGGGGTTGATTCTCTCCCTCTAAAGTCAGGAAAAAAATCCTCGTCAAAAATGCAATTAGCAAAATGAGCCGTGTGACAGTCACCTGTCATGGGGTCCAGATACCTGATTATGGACACATTCTCATAACCAACGTATATCCCCAACTTACGGAGCGGGCCCATCGCCGATCGTTGAGGTGGTGGTACTGGTACATATACCTGGCAGCCGAGCCTACGAAGGTGGGAAATTTTCGGTGCCGACCCTTGCGCAAGCTGAACAGGAGAGTGGATGTTGTAGGCCGGCGGTCTAAAGTTGATGAGATTAGCCGCGTGTAACACTGCGTGGCCCCAACATGTAGTTGGTAAATTACAACCCTGAAGGAGCGGTCAGGCAATGAATTTAATTCTTTTAATCAATGCCTCAGCAAGTCCATTTTGTGTATGAACATGCGGTACCGAGTGCTCAACTTTGATTCCCATTGCCATGTAATAATCATCGAACTTTGAAGTAAATTCTCCAGCATTGTCCATTCGAATAGACTTTATACGATAATCAGGGAAATTATTCCTCATTTGTATGATCTGAGAGATCAGCTTTGCAAAGGCATGGTTCCGTGTTGACAGCAGGCAAACATTGGACCATTTAGAGGAAGCATCAATGAGCACCATGAAGTACCGAAACGGCCCCGTGAGGGGCTGAATTGGACCGCATATGTCCCCTTGGATACGCTCCAAGAACGCGGGAATTTCATCCCTCACCTTGAGGGGCGATGGCCTAATGACTAACTTTCCCTTAGCGCATGCGGAGCACACGAAATCATAGGAATTCGGGAAGTTCTTCACGTTAACATTATGACCATGCGAGTTGTTTATTATATTTCTCATCATCCTAAGTCCGGAGTGGCCTAACCTATCGTGCCAGAGGCAGAAGAGTTCAGAGCTTCTAAAAACGGTCTTGAGGGTAGTGTACACGGGCGGTGCTACTATTTTAGTGTAGTATAGCCCTATGTCGAATGAAGGAAGCCTTTCGACAACATTTTTACTATTTGCATCCCGCTTTGTGATAAGTAGGCACTCCTTGCCGTTCTCATCATCGGTCTCAATATGAAAACCATTGGCGCGGATGTCTCTAAAGCTCAAAAGAGTACGAGCCGACTTCAGGTACAACAACGCATCATTAATGATCAAAGTTTTTTCCATAGGAAGTACTCCATCCGGTCCTTTTTAGTTTGCATATAAGATTTGTCCGAAGTCAAAGTATCTTTACTTTGACCAAACTTATAGAAAAGAGTATCAACATTTACAATACCAAATCAATATTTTTAGAAACATTATGAAATGTAGTTTCATAGTATATATAGTTGGTATTGTGAATGTTTATATTTTTTAATATAAATTTGGTCACACTTGGTTGAGTTTGACTTGATAGAAATCTAATACGCGAAGTAAAAAGGACCGGAGGGAGTATAATAGTGGCTTGTCCGGAGCCAACTATGTGCGAACCGCAGCCGGCGATTGTCATAATACTTCCCGGAGATTTTTTTTAATAGACTCAAAGTACTTAGTTTCTCGAAAATGGTATGTGTAGTTGCACTATGGGCAAGGCACGTTTCCTCCATTCGGGCGCCACACGTGTTCTAAAATATGACATATTATTAATATAATGAGGAAGATGCTACATTAATAATAAATGCACACATTCCAGAACATAACATACTATCATGTATAAATAATGGAATAAATGAATAAATGGCATCCAATCGCCAAAGTAAAGAATAAGTTTGTGCTATCATATAGCTTACAACCAAATTGAATTTATTGTATCAAATCACGGAAAACATGATAACCAAAGAGGTATGCTAAGTAGGCTCGGTGAAGAAGCCATTGACCTCAGCCGTAATCTCCAGACTAGTGAGCTGATCCTCCTTAGAAATCATCTTGGCGGCAGCATCAACATCTAGTTGCGGCACCGCCGAGGCGACCATGTGGTCAACCACCATGGCAATGTTGGCGTCACTAGAGACCGCCAAAGCCGCCACGATGGGCACCACGGGGGTCGCCGCGATGGGCGCAGCAGGGGGCGTAGAGATCATCACGGGTGCCGCCATGGGCACCGGCGGTGCTCCCTCCTGAACCAAGGCGAGGTGCGTCTCACGCGCCTTCCGAGCCTTGTATGCATCAACGACCTCCTGTGGCGCGCGACACTGGCGGAAGAAATGCTCCACCGAGCCACATCGAAAGCAGTCCTGAGGCCTCTGCCCCCCTTGCCCGACTTTTGCTGCTTAGCCGTGGCGGGGGGTTGAGGGCCCTTCTTCTTGCCCTTGCGGCCCCTCTTCTTATGTTGAGTATTGCGTACTTTGAGAGCGTTCACCTCCTGGCGAGAACTCTCCCCAAGTGGTTGCGCGACAAAGTTCTTTTTGAGAACCTCGTCCTGCGCCTCTGCCACCTGGAGGACGTCAATCAACTCTGAATACCTCGTGTAGTTGCCCTGGCGGTAGTTCCATGCGGACAGGACCGCGTCAGGGTGGAAAGTGGATAGGGTTTTCTCAATCTTCTGGGTGTCAGTAATCTCAGTACCACACAACTGAAGAGTCGTACAAATTCGGTGCAGAGCCGAATTGTACTCCCCAACCGTCTTGAAGTCCGCAAACCTCAGACGGATCCACTCTGCCTCTGCACGTGGCTTCACAGTGTACTTCAACCGCTCAAACCGCTGCTTAAGAGCGGTCCAAAGGCCAGAAGCACTCCGCTCAGCCATATACTCGTCTTTCAGAGTAGGTGACAGGTGATGACGGAGAAAATGTAGAGCCTGCGCATTCACAGTTTCGAACTTGGGATCAGTGGGGACCAGCTGGGTCCCCTTACCGATCGCCCTCAGGAGGGTTTTGCCCTGGAGAAAGATCTCATAGTCCGAGGCCCATGACAGGTAGTTCAGCCTCGTCTGGGCCAACTCAGCAAACTCCTTGTTGACAATTCCGGCCATCTGCGATTTATGCAAAAATCATGAGATTACAACAGGTAATCTTTGGCACAAATGCGATGTTGATAAACTTATTCAATAAAAATGATGTTCCATTATTTAAAACACGTTCTTATATGACTTACTTAATGATTAGGAGTGCTAAACAATTAATCTACAGTAGTAAAATCATACAATAAAAACATGTTTACAAAATATAGCATGTTAAGCACATTTCTTACGTGAAAACTAGCCCAAAAATTGAATTGCCGAGACATTTTAAGCCCAAATACACATTTTTCAGCGAAAACAGACAGTTCCAGGGACTTATACACAAAATATTACAGCAAGAATATAGTGCGCATAAATATACAGTACTGTGGGGGCTAAAACGCAAATTTCCGCGCTGCAGCCGGCGCCAACCAGGCCCTCATTTTTTTTCTATGCGAGTGCCCCACCCCACGGACGTGGCCCATCCGGGCAAGTAGCCAGCGCCTGGCCAGCCCACCCGGCCCACACCCGAGTGGAGGGGCGCGCTAGGGTTTCTAGCGCCCGAGTGGGCAGGGCGTCGGCGGCCATGTCGTGCGGCAGTGGTGGCGGCTGCGGCCACGGCTCACGGCAGCGGCGACTACGGCCACGGCTCGCGGTGGCGGTCAGCACGGCACGCGGCGGCGGCGACTGACGCCATGGCTCGCGGGGGCGGCTACGGCCACAACTCTTGGCGTCGGCCAGCACGGCACGTGGCGGCCACCGGGGTGCGGCAGTTGACCCTGCGCCACCGCTCGCGACGGCTTGAGTCCGGGCAACGACAGTTGGTCGTACGGCGTGAGTCGTGGCAGGCGCAGCAGGCGGTGCGGCGGCCGGGCCGGCCAGCGGCGCGAGTGGCCAGCGGCCCGCGGCGGCGAGGGACCCGCAGCGCGTAGAGTCAGCAGGACGCGGAGGTGGCGGCCACAGCGCGTTGTCGGCGACCAGCAGGGTCGCTGATGGAGCACGGGCGTGACGTATGTCTCGGGATTCGGGTCTTCGTCGTCATCCGGAACTTCGACGGCGCGTGGCACATCAGGTGCGATGCGGCGGTACCGTGACCATCTGGGTCACGACTGTACCGACTCCCATATGGTGTAGTCAACAAGTCCCTTTGGATCCAAGAACATCGACATTGGTCGATGACGTATTTGTCAGCCAGTTCTTGGAAGGGAAATCCACACCATAGGTAGGTTAAATCCGACAAGTAAACTAATCGCAAAAACGGAATTGTGATGACGAGAGGAATCCATTTTTTGCAAGAAGAGAGATGAGATCTTATACCTCCGCGGGATCCACGAAAGCCTGCATGATGCAGGCTTGATGGAGAGTTGATGGAGCGAGCATGCTGATAACGTGTTCCGCAACTCCGCCGGCGAACCTGGTCCGAGGTTGCGGAGCGAGAGCGAGCGTCGTAGACGAAGTAGTCGAACACGAAAAAGTAGAAGAACACAGGGAAGTATGGATGAGACTATCTTTATTAATCAATGATCAACTGTTACAATGATTGCTCCTCGTCTCTTTATATAGGGGTAAAGGGTCAAGGGTTAAGTACCCACTTAACGTAAAGTGTGGAACTGGGAGGGGCTATCCCGTGCGCCTCACACGATAGCCGATGGCTCCCACGATGTGGGCCGGTTTCCCAACAGGATTCCGCAATCAGCCTCGCGCTCACCGGTGACGCCTTAGGGTAATCAGCTTCTATCAGAGGTCTCAGACCTTATTGATCCGGTAACAGGTGCTTCCTGACTGTCTACTACAATAAGGTTTGCCTGGCTCCTGTGAGGGAGCGGCAATGAGAGCAGCGCGCCTTCGGCTCAGTTCAATGCTTGTAGTCGTCGCTAGGTGGTCTACGGATCTGGATGTAATTTTTAATTCTAGTGTTCGAAGTACTACCATGATTAAAGATGAATAGATCGGAAGTTTATTCCGCAAAAAAAATAGGTGCTTGGAACGACCAATCAATAGAGCAAACAAAAGTGGAAGACAAGACATATGTACTATTCTAAATATTATGACTAAAGCACTCAATGACAAATATTTGGGTTTGCCTGCAAATATGGGTATGAATAAAATTGATTGCTTCCAATTCTTGATTGATCATATTATTATGAAAATTAGTGGATGTAAAGAAAAATTGTTATCCGCGGGAGGGAAGGAAATTTTACTCAAATTGGTTGTACAAGCTATCCCAACTTATGCCATGTCCATCTTTAAAATTCCTTAAAAAATGTAAATGAATCATTGACGCAATGTCACAATTTTGATGGGGTGACGAGGACAACCAGAAGAGAATGCATTGGATAGCATGGTGGAAGATGTGTGTCTCGAAGGACCAAGAAGATATGGGCTTCAGATATATACATTGTTTTAATCTGGCTTTGTTAGCCAAACAAGCATCGCGTCTTCTTGACAACCCTCACTCCCTATGTGCCAGCATCCTAAGTGAAGAAAATATGCCCTAGAGGCAATAATAAAGTTATTATTTATTTCCTTATATCATGATAAATTTTTATTATTCATGCTAGAATTGTATTAACCGAAAACATAATACATGTGTGAATACATAGACAAACAGAGTGTCACTAGTATGCCTCTAGCTACTTAACTAGGTCGTTGATCAAAGATGGTTAAGTTTCCTAGCCATAGACATGAGTGTTGGGGAACGTTGCAGAAAACAAAAAATTTCCTACGGTTTCACCAAGATCCATCTATGAGTTCATCTAGCAACGAGTGATCGGATGCATCTACATACCGTTGTAGATCGCGAGCGGAAGCGTTCACTAGAACGTGGATGATGGAGTCGTACTCGCCGTGATCCAAATCACCGATGACCAAGCGCCGAACGGACGGCACCTCCGCGTTCAACACACGTATGGAGCGGATGACGTCTCCTCCTTCTTGATCCAGCAAGGGGAAAGGAAAGGTTGATGAAGATCCAGCAGCACGACGACGTGGTGGTGGATGCAGTAGTCACCGCAGCAGGGCTTCGCCGAGCTTCTGCGAGAGAGAGAGAGAGAGAGAGAGAGAGAGAGAGACGTGTAGCAGGGGAGAGGGAGGCGCCAGGGCTTCAGGGTGCGGCTGCCCCTCCCTCCCCCTTTTATATAGGCCCCCTGGGGGGGCGCCTGCCCTGGAGATCCAATCTCCCAAGGGGGCGGCGGCCAAGGGGTGGAGTACCCCCCATGGCAAGTGGGGCGCCCCTGAAGGAAATATGCCCTAGAGGAAATAATAAAGTTATTATTTATTTCCTTATATCATGATAAATGTTTATTATTCATGCTAGAATTGTATTAACTGGAAACATAATACATGTGTGAATACATAGACAAACTTAGTGTCACTAGTATGCCTCTACTTGACTAGCTCATTAATCAAAGATGGTTATATTTCCTAACCATAAACAAAGTGTTGTTATTTGATTAACGAGGTCACATCATTAGTTGAATGATCTGATTGACATGACCCATTCCATTAGCTTAGCACCCGATCATTTAGTATGTTGCTATTGCTTTCTTCATGACTTATACATGTTCCTATGACTATGAGATTATGCAACTCCCGTTTACCAGAGGAACACTTTGTGTGCTACCAAATGTCACAACGTAACTGGGTGATTAAAAAGGAGCTCTACAGGTGTCTCCAAAGGTAGATGCTGGGTTGGCGTATTTCGAGATTAGGATTTGTCACTCTGATTGTCGGAGAGGTATCTCTGGGCCCTCTTGGTAATGCACATCACATAAGCCTTGCAAGCATTGCAACTAATGAGTTAGTTGCGGGATGATGTATTACAGAACGAGTAAAGAGACTTGCCAGTAACGAGATTGAAGTAGGTATTGGATACCGACGATCGAATCTCGGGCAAGTAACATACCGATGACAAAGGGAACAATGTATGTTGTTATGCGGTCTGACCGATAAAGATCTTCGTAGAATATGTAGGAGCCAATATGGGCATCCAGGTCCCGCTATTGGTTATTGACCGGAGACGTGTCTCGGTCATGTCTACATTGTTCTCGAACCATAGGGTCCGCACGCTTAACGTTACGATGACAATTATTATGAGTTTATGCATTTTGATGTACCGAAGTTAGTTCGGAGTCCCGGATGTGATCACGGACATGACGAGGAGTCTCGGAATGGTCGAGACATAAAGATTGATATATTAGACGGCGACACCGGAAGTGTTCCGGGTGATTTCGGAGAAAACCGGAGTACCGGAAGGGTTACCGGAACCCTTCGGGGAAGTAATGTGCCTTATTGGGCCTTAGGGGAGAGAGAGGGCTGCGGCCTAGGAGGTGGCGCCCCCCCCCCCACATGGGGAGTCCGAATTGGACTAGGGAGGGGGGCGCGGCCCCTCTTTCCCTCTCCCCCTCCCCCTCTTTCCTTCCCCCTTAGGGTTTCCTAATTGGATTAGGAAAGGGGAGTCCTACTCCCACTAGGAGGAGGACTCCCCCTCCCCTTGGCGCGCCCCATAGGGCCGGCCGGCCTCCCCCTTGCTCTTTTATATACGAGGGCAGGGGGGCACCCTAGGAGACACAAGTTGATCTTTGAGATCGTTCCTTAGCCGTGTGCGGTGCCCCCTGCCACCATATTCCACCTCGATCATATCGTTGTAGTGCTTAGGCGAAGCCCTGCGTCGGTAGAACATCAAGATCGTCACCACGCCGTCGTGCTGACGGAACTCCTCCCCGAAGCTTTGCTGGATCGGAGCCCGGGGATCGTCATCGAGCTGTACGTGTGCTAAGAACTCGGAGGTGCCGGAGTAACGGTGCTTGGATCGGTCAGATCGGAAAGAAGACGTACGACTACTTCCTCTACGTTGTGTCAGCGCTTCTGTTGCGATCTACAAGGGTACGTAGATCATGCTCTCCCCCTCGTTGCTATGCATCACCATGATCTTGCGTGTGCGTAGGAAATTTTTTGAAATTACTACGTTCCCCAACAATGGTATCAGAGCCTAGGTTTTATGGTTTGATGTTATTTGCACGAGTAGAACACAAGTGAGTTGTGGACGATATAAGTCATACTGCCTACCAGCATGTCATACTTTGGTTCGGCGGTATTGTTGGATGAAGTGGCCCGGACCGACATTACGCGTACGCTTATGCGAGACTGGTTCTACCGCCGTGCTTTGCACACAGGTGGCTGGCGGGTGTCAGTTTCTCCAACTTTAGTTGAACCGAGTGTGGCTATGCCCGGTCCTTGCGAAGGTTAAAACGGAGTCTATTTGACGAACTATCATTGTGGTTTTGATGCGTAGGTGAGATTGGTTCTTACTTAAGCCCGTAGCAGCCACGTAAAACTTGCAACAACAAAGTAGAGGACGTCTAACTTGTTTTTGCAGGGCATGTTGTGATGTGATATGGCCAAGACATGATGCTAAATTTTATTGTATGAGATGATCATGTTTTGTAATCGAGTTATCGGCAACTCGCAGGAGCCATATGGTTGTCGCTTTATTGTATGCAATGCAATCGCGATGTAATGCTTTACTTTATCACTAAGCGGTAGCGATAGTCATGGAAGCATAAGATTAGCGAGACGACAACGATTGTACGATGGAGATCAAGGTGTCGCGTCGGTGACGATGGTGATCATGACGGTGCTTCGGAGATGGAGATCACAAGCACAAGATGATGATGGCCATATCATATCACTTATATTGACTGCATGTGATGTTTATCTTTTTATGCATCTTATCTTGCTTTGATTGACGGTAGCATTATAAGATGATCTCTCACTAAATTATCAAGGAGTGTTCTCCCTGAGTATGCACCGTTGCCAAAGTTCGTCGTGCCCAGACACCACATGATGATCGGGTGTGATAAGCTCTACGTCCATCTACAACGGGTGCAAGCCAGTTTTTGCACACGCAGAATACTCAGGTTAAACTTGACGAGCCTAGCATATGCAGATATGGCCTCGAAACACGGAGACCGAAAGGTCGAGCATGAATCATATAGTAGATATGATCAACATAGCGATGTTCACCATTGAAAACTACTCCATCTCACGTGATGATCGGTTATGGTTTAGTTGATTTGGATCACGTGATCACTTAGAGGATTAGAGGGATGTCTATCTAAGTGGGAGTTCTTAAGTAATTTGATTAATTGAACTTAAACTTATCATGAACTTAGTACCTGATAGTATCTTGCTTGTTTATGTTGATTGTAGATAGATGGCTCGTGCTGTTGTTCCGTTAAATTTTAATGCGTTCCTTGAGAAAGCAAAGTTGAAAGACGATGGTAGCAATTACACGGTCTGGGTCCGTAACTTGAGGATTATCCTCATTGCTGCTCAGAAGAATTACGTCCTGGAAGCACCGCTGGGTGCCAGGCCTGCTGCTGGAGCAACACCAGATGTTATGAACTTCTGGCAGAGCAAAGCTGATGACTACTCGATAGTTCAGTGTGCCATGCTTTACGGCTTAGAATCGGGACTTCAACGACGTTTTGAACGTCATGGAGCATATGAGATGTTCCAGGAGTTGAAGTTGATATTTCAAGCAAATGCCCGGATTGAGAGATATGAAGTCTCCAATAAATTCTAATAGCTGCAAGATGGAGGAGAACAGTTCTGTCAGTGAGCATATACTCAAAATGTCTGGGTATAATAATCACTTGATTCAGATGGGAGTTAATCTTCCAGATGATTGCGTCATTGACAGAATTCTCCAATCACTGCCACCAAGCTACAAGAGCTTCGTGATGAACTATAATATGCAAGGGATGAACAAGACTATTCCCGAGCTCTTTGCAATGCTGAAAGCTGCGGAGGTAGAAATCAAAAAGGAGCATCAAGTGTTGATGGTCAGCAAGACCACTAGTTTCAAGAAAAAGGGCAAAGGGAAGAAGAAGGGGAACTTCAAGAAGAACGGCAAGCAAGTTGCTGCTCAAGAGAAGAAACCCAAGTCTGGACCTAAGCCTGAAACTGAGTGCTTCTACTGCAAGCAGACTGGTCACTGGAAGCGGAACTGCCCCAAGTATTTGGCGGATAAGAAGGATGGCAAGGTGAACAAAGGTATATGTGATATACATGTTATTGATGTGTACCTTACTAGAGCTCGCAGTAGCACCTGGGTATTTGATACTGGTTCTGTTGCTAATATTTGCAACTCGAAACAGGGACTACGGATTAAGCGAACACTGGCAAAGGACGAGGTGACAATGCGCGTGGGAAACGGTTCCAAAGTCGATGTGATCGCGGTCGGCACGCTACCTCTACATCTACCTTCGGGATTAATATTAGACCTAAATAATTGTTATTTGGTGCCAGCGTTGATCATGAACATTATATCTGGATCTTGTTTGATGCAAGACGGTTATTCATTTAAATCAGAGAATAATGGTTGTTCTATTTATATGAGTAATATCTTTTATGGTCATGCACCTTTGAGGAGTGGTCTATTTTTGATGAATCTCGATAGTAGTAACACACATATTCATAATGTTGAAACCAAAAGATGCAGAGTTGATAATGACAGTGCAACTTATTTGTGGCACTGCCGTTTAGGTCATATCGGTATAAAGCGCATGAAGAAACTCCATACTGATGGACTTTTGGAACCACTTGATTATGAATCACTTGGTACTTGCGAACCGTGCCTCATGGGCAAGATGACTAAAACACCGTTCTCCGGTACTATGGAGAGAGCAACAGATTTATTGGAAATCATACATACCGATGTATGTGGTCCGATGAATATTGAGGCTCGTGGCGGATATCGTTATTTTCTCACCTTCACAGATGACTTAAGCAGATATGGGTATATCTACTTAATGAAACATAAGTCTGAAACATTTGAAAATTTCAAAGAATTTCAGAGTGAAGTTGAAAATCATCGCAACAAGAAAATAAAGTTTCTACGATCTGATCGTGGAGGAGAATATTTGAGTTACGAGTTTGGTTTACATTTGAAAAATTATGGAATAGTTTCGCTACTCACGCCACCCGGAACACCATAGCGTAATGGTGTGTCCGAACGTCGTAATCGTACTTTACTAGATATGGTACGATCTATGATGTCTCATACTGATTTACCGCTATCGTTTTGGGATTATGCTTTAGAGACGGCCGCATTCACGTTAAATAGGGCACCATCAAAATCCGTTGAAACGACGCCTTATGAACTATGGTTTGGCAAGAAACCAAAGTTGTCGTTTCTTAAAGTTTGGGGCTGCGATGCTTATGTGAAAAAGCTTCAACTTGATAAGCTCGAACCCAAATCGGAGAAATGTGTCTTCATAGGATACCCAAAGGAGACTGTTGGGTACACCTTCTATCACAGATCCGAAGGCAAGATATTTGTTGCTAAGAATGGATCCTTTCTAGAGAAGGAGTTTCTCTCGAAAGAAGTGAGTGGGAGGAAAGTAGAACTTGATGAGGTAATTGTACCTGCTCCCTTGTTGGAAAATAGTACATCACAGAAAACTATTTCTGCGACATCTATACCAATTAGTGAGGAAGCTAATGATGATGATCATGAAACTTCAGGACAAGATACTACTGAACCTCGTAGATCGACCAGAGTGAGATCCGCACCAGAGTGGTACGGTAATCCAGTTTTGGAAATCATGCTACTAGATCATGATGAACCTACGAACTATGAAGAAGCGATGGTGAGCCCAGATTCCGCAAAATGGCTTGAAGCCATGAAATCTGAGATGGGATCCATGTATGAGAACAAAGTATGGACTTTGGTTGACTTGCCCGATGATCGGCAAGCAATTGAGAATAAATGGATCTTCAAGAAGAAGACTGACGCTGATGGTAATGTTACTGTCTACAAAGCTCGACTTGTCGCAAAAGGTTTTCGACAAGTTCAAGGGGTTGACTACGATGAGACCTTCTCACCCGTAGCGATGCTTAAGTCTGTCCGAATCATGTCAGCAATTGCCGCGTTTTATGATTATGAAATTTGGCAAATGGATGTCAAAACTGCATTCCTGAATGGATTTCTGGAAGAAGAGTTGTATATGATGCAACCAGAAGGTTTTGTCAATCCAAAGGGAGCTAACAAAGTGTGCAAGCTCCAGCAATCCATTTATGGACTGGTGCAAGCCTCTCGGAGTTGGAATAAACGCTTTGATAGTGTGATTAAAGCATTTGGTCTTATACAGACTTTCGGAGAAGCCTGTATTTACAAGAAAGTGAGTGGGAGCTCTGTAGCATTTCTGATATTATATGTGGATGACATATTACTGATTGGAAATGACATAGAATTTTTGGATAGCATAAAGGGATACTTGAATAAGAGTTTTTCAATGAAAGACCTCGGTGAAGCTGCTTACATATTAGGCATAAAGATCTATAGAGATAGATCAAGACGCTTAATTGGACTTTCACAAAGCACATACCTTGACAAGATTTTGAAGAAGTTCAAAATGGATCAAGCAAAGAAAGGGTTCTTGCCTGTGTTACAAGGTGTGAAGTTGAGTCAGACTGAATGCCCGACCACTGCAGAAGATAGAGAGAAAATGAAAGATGTTCCCTATGCTTCAGCCATAGGCTCTATCATGTATGCAATGCTGTGTACCAGACCTGATGTGTGCCTTGCTATAAGTTTAGCAGGGAGGTACCAAAGTAATCCAGGAGTGGATCACTGGACAGCGGTCAAGAACATCTTGAAATACCTGAAAAGGAGTAAGGATATGTTTCTCGTATATGGAGGTGACAAAGAGCTCACCGTAAGAGGTTACGTTGATGCAAGCTTTGACACTGATCCGGACGATTCTAAATCGCAAACCGGATACGTGTTTATATTAAACGGTGGAGCTGTCAGTTGGTGCAGTTCTAAACAAAGCGTCGTAGCGGGATCTACATGTGAAGCGGAGTACATAGCTGCTTCGGAAGCAGCGAACGAAGGAGTCTGGATGAAGGAGTTCATATCCGATCTAGGTGTTATACCTAGTGCATCGGGTCCAATGAAAATCTTTTGTGACAATACTGGTGCAATTGCCTTGGCAAAGGAATCCAGATTTCACAAGAGGACCAAGCACATCAAGAGACGCTTCAATTCCATCCGGGATCTAGTCCAGGTGGGAGACACAGAGATTTGCAAGATACATACAGATCTGAATGTTGCAGACCCGTTGACTAAGCCTCTTCCACGAGCAAAACATGATCAGCACCAAGGCTCCATGGGTGTTAGAATCATTACTGTATAATCTAGATTATTGACTCTAGTGCAAGTGGGAGATTGAAGGAAATATGCCCTAGAGGCAATAATAAAGTTATTATTTATTTCCTTATATCATGATAAATGTTTATTATTCATGCTAGAATTGTATTAACCGGAAACATAATACATGTGTGAATACATAGACAAACTTAGTGTCACTAGTATGTCTCTACTTGACTAGCTCATTAATCAAAGATGGTTATATTTCCTAACCATAAACAAAGTGTTGTTATTTGATTAATGCGGTCACATCATTAGTTGAATGATCTGATTGACATGACCCATTCCATTAGCTTAGCACCCGATCGTTTAGTATGTTGCTATTGCTTTCTTTATGACTTATACATGTTCCTATGACTATGAGATTATGCAACTCCCGTTTACCAGAGGAACACTTTGTGTGCTACCAAACGTCACAACGTAACTGGGTGATTATAAAGGAGCTCTACAGGTGTCTCCAAAGGTAGATGTTGGGTTGGCGTATTTCGAGATTAGGATTTGTCACTCCGATTGTCGGAGAGGTATCTCTGGGCCCTCTCGGTAATGCACATCACATAAGCCTTGCAAGCATTGCAACTAATGAGTTAGTTGCGGGATGATGTATTACAGAACGAGTAAAGAGACTTGCCGGTAACGAGATTGAACTAGGTATTGGATACCGACGATCGAATCTCGGGCAAGTAACATACCGATGTCAAAGGGAACAACGTATGTTGTTATGCGGTCTGACCGATAAAGATCTTCGTAGAATATGTAGGAGCCAATATGGGCATCCAGGTCCCGCTATTGGTTATTGACCGGAGACGTGTCTCCGTCATGTCTACATTGTTCTCGAACCGTAGGGTCCGCACGCTTAACGTTACGATGACAGTTATTATGAGTTTATGCATTTTGATGTACCGAAGTTAGTTCGGAGTCCCGGATGTGATCACGGACATGACGAGGAGTCTCGGAATGGTCGAGACATAAAGATTGATATATTGAACGGCTATATTCGGACACCGGAAGTGTTCCGGGTGATTTCGGAGAAAACCGGAGTACCGGAAGAGTTACCGGAACCCTCCGGGGAAGTAATGGGTCTTATTGGGCCTTAGGGGAGAGAGAGGGCTGCGGCCTAGGAGGTGGCGCCCCCCCACATGGGGAGTACGAATTGGACTAGGGAGGGGGGCGCGGCCCCTCTTTCCCTCTCCCTCTCCCCCTCTTTCCTTCCCCCTTAGGGTTTCCTAATTGGATTAGGAAAGGGGAGTCCTACTCCCACTAGGAGGAGGACTCCCCCTCCCCTGGGCGCGCCCCATAGGGCCGGCCGGCCTCCCCCTTGCTCCTTTATATACGGGGGCAGGGGGGCACCCTAGGAGACACATGTTGATCTTTGAGATCGTTCCTTAGCCGTGTGCGGTGCCCCCTACCACCATATTCCACCTCGATCATATCGTTGTAGTGCTTAGGCGAAGCCCTGCGTCGGTAGAACATCAAGAACGTCACCACGCCGTCGTGCTGACGGAACTCCTCCCCGAAGCTTTGCTGGATCGGAGCCCGGGGATCGTCATCGAGCTGTACGTGTGCTAAGAACTCGGAGGTGCCGGAGTAACGGTGCTTGGATCGGTCGGATCGGAAAGAAGACGTACGACTACTTCCTCTACGTTGTGTCAACGCTTCTGTTGCGATCTACAAGGGTACGTAGATCATGCTCTCCCCCTCGTTGCTATGCATCACCATGATCTTGCGTGTGCGTAGGAATTTTTTTGAAATTACTACGTTCCCCAACAGCCCCCCCACCCTAGGGTTTCAACCCTAGGCGCAAGGGGGTGGGCCAAGGGGGGCGCACCAGCCCACTATGGGCTGGTTCCCCCTCCCACTTCAGCCCATGGGGCCCTCCGGGATGGGTGGCCCCACCCGGTGGACCCCCGGGACCCATCCGGTGGTCCCGATACAATACCAGTGACCCCCGAATCTTTCCCGATGGCCGAAACTGCACTTCCTATATATAATTGTTTACCTTCGGACCATTCCGGGACTCCTCGTGATGTCCGGGATCTCATCCGGGACTCCAAACAACTTTCGGATTACTGCATACTCATATCTCTACAACCCTAGCGTCACCGAACCTTAAGTGTGTAGACCCTACGGGTTCGGGAGACATGTAGACATGACCGAGATGGCTCTCCGGTCAATAACCAACATCGGGATCTGGATACCCATGTTGGCTCCCACATGCTCCTCGATGATCTCATCGGATGAACCACGACGTCGAGGATTCAAGCAACCCCGTATACAATTCCCTTTGTCAATCGGTACGTTACTTGCACGAGATTCGATCGTCGGTATCCCAATACCTCGTTCAATCTCGTTACCGGCAAGTCACTTTACTCGTACCGTAATGCATGATCCCGTGACCAGACACTTGGTCACTTTGAGCTCATTATGATGATGCATTACCGAGTGGGCCCAGAGATACCTCTCTGTCATACAGAGTGACAAATCCCAGTCTCGATTCGTGCCAACCCAACAGACACTTTCGGAGATACCTGTAATGTACCTTTATAGTCACCCAGTTACGTTGTGACGTTTGGCACACTCAGAGCACTCCTACGGTATCCGGGAGTTACACGATCTCATGGTCTAAGGAAAAGATACTTGACATTGGAAAAAACTCTAGCAAACGAACTATACGATCTTGTGCTATGTTTAGGATTGGGTCTTGTCCATCACATCATTCTCCTAATGATGTGATCTCGTTATCAGTGACATCCAATGTCCATAGTCAGGAAACCATGACTATCTGTTGATCAACGAGCTAGTCAACTAGAGGCTTACTAGGGACATGTTGGTGTCTATGTATTCACACATGTATTACGATTTCCGGATAACACAATTATAGCATGAATAAAAGACAATTATCATGAACAAGGAAATATAATAATAATGCTTTTATTATTGCCTCTAGGGCATATTTCCAACAGTCTCCCACTTGCACTAGAGTCAATAATCTAGTTACATTGTGATGAATCGAACACCCATGGAATTCTGGTGTTGATCATGTTTTGCTCTAGGGAGAGGTTTAGTCAACAAATCTGCTACATTCAGGTCCGTATGTACTTTACAAATATCTATGTCTCCATCTTTAACATTTTTACGAATGGAGTTGAAGCGACGCTTGATGTGCCTGGTCTTCTTATGAAACCTGGCTCCTTGGCAAGTGCAATAGCTCCAGTGTTGTCACAGAAGAGTTTGATCGGCCCCGGCGCATTGGGTATGACTCCTAGGTCGGTGATGAACTCCTTCACCCAAATTGCTTCATGTGCTGCCTCCGAGGCTGCCATGTACTCCGCTTCACATGTAGATCCCGCCACGGCGCTCTGCTTGCAACTGCACCAGCTTACTGCCCCACCATTCAAAATATACACGTATCCGGTTTGTGACTTAGAGTCATCCAGATCTGTGTCGAAGCTAGCGTCAACATAACCCTTTACGACGAGCTCTTCGTCACCTCCATAAACGAGAAACATTTCCTTAGTCCTTTTCAGGTACTTCAGGATATTCTTGACCGCTGTCCAGTGTTCCTTGCCGGGATTACTTTGGTACCTTCCTACCAAACTTACGGCAAGGTTTACATCAGGTCTGGTACACAGCATGGCATACATAATAGACCCTATGGCTGAGGCATAGGGTATGGTACTCATCTCTTCTATATCTTCTGCGCTCAATTTCACACCTTGCAACACAGGCAAGAACCCCTTCTTAGACTGATCCATATTGAACTTCTTCAATATCTTATCAAGGTATGTGCTTTGTGAAAGACCTATGAGGCGTCTTGATCTATCTCTATAGATCTTGATGCCTAATATATAAGCAGCTTCTCCAAGGTCCTTCATTGAAAAACTCTTATTCAAGTAGGCCTTAATGTTGTCCAAGAGTTCTATATCATTTCCCATCAAAAGTATGTCATCTACATATAATATGAGAAATGCTACAGAGCTCCCACTCACTTTCTTGTAAATGCAGGCTTCTCCATAAGTCTGCATAAATCCAAACGCTTTGATCATCTCATCAAAGCGAATGTTCCAACTCCGAGATGCTTGCACCAGCCCATAAATCGAGCGTTGGAGCTTGCACACCCTGTCAGCATTCTTAGGATCGACAAAACCTTCCGGCTGCATCATATACAATTCTTCCTTAAGGAAACCATTAAGGAATGCCGTTTTGATGTCCATTTGCCATATCTCATAATCATAGAATGCGGAAATTGCTAACATGATTCGGACGGACTTCAGCTTTGCTACGGGTGAGAAAGTCTCATCGTAGTCAACCCCTTGAACTTGTCGATAACCCTTAGCGAGAAGCCTAGCTTTATAGATGATCACATTACCATCCGCGTTTGTCTTCTTCTTAAAGATCGATTTATTTTCTATGGCTCGCCGATCATCGGGCAAGTCAGTCAAAGTCCATAATTCGTTTCCATACATGGATCCTATCTCGGATTTCATGGCTTCCAGCCATTTGTCGGAATTTGGGTCCGCCATTGCTTCTTCATAGTTCGAAGGTTCACCGTTGTCTAACAACATGATTTCCAAGACGGGGTTGCCGTACCACTCTGGTGCGGAACGTGTCCTTGTGGACCTACGAAGTTCAGCAGCAACTTGATCTGAAGTTTCATGATTATCATCATTAACTTCCTCTCTAGTCGCTGCAGGCACCTCAGGAACATTTTCTTGAGTTGTGCCATTTTCCGGTTCAAGAGGTAATACTTCATCAAGTTCTACTTTCCTCCCACTTACTTCTTTCGAGAGAAACTCTGTAACATCCCAAATTTTCAATTTGGAATGTTATACATTAGATCATCATGCATATCATATTTTATTTGCTTTTGATTTTGATCCTAGAAAATCCTAAGCAACTCAAGGACCCACGGAGAGAGTTGGGGATTTCGTTATTTACGTATTTGAGTTTTCTCAAATTATGTAAACAGGATCATTTGATTTTATTTATTTTATCATCAATTATTTCTATTACAAAAATATGAGAGAGGGAATAAAATGACTTTCCCAAAATATAGAAATATTGAGGATTTAATAAAAAAATCAAATAAGATTTATTTCGGAGTTTTTTTGGTATTTTTATTTGAATTTAGGAAAAATGCGCGTTTTTCAAAGTTGTAGTTTGGGCCCAAATAAATGTTCACTTTATCGGGCTTGATTTTAGGAACCCGGCAAAATTTATTTCACGATTTTTGGAGTCCGTTTAGTATTTCTTTTTATTTTTCTTCCGAGCGGAAATATTTAAAAAAAATGGAAACCTACTCCGAGCCGTACCCGAGCGGGACACCGCCCGGGGCAGCCTTTATATACCGAGCGCCCGAGCCCCAGAGCACCCCAGCCCACCCTAGCCCACCCCGCCGCTAGCCGCCGCCGCCGTCTCGCCGGAGCAGCGCGCCTTTCGAGGTTCGCTGACGTGTCTCGATTTCCGTGCAAAAAAATTTCTTTTTCTTTTCTGTTCGTCGCTTGTCTTTTTCGTCGGATTTTCCGCGGTTATTTTCTGATCGCGATTTCTGATCCAATTTTCGTTTTAGTATAACTTTTCGCTCGTTTATCGGAATCAGGCGATTCAAACGCCTGGAGTTTCGCATCGAAACCCTCTTTACGAATAATCAACTTAAACAAGTTTTTGCTACAATAAAATTTTACCTAGATCCAGATTGCTAAAACGAAGTTGTTTTCTTTCACCGTTTGATTTCTTTTGCTTTGTTCGATTGGATTCTTTTTGCAAACCAGGGTTCTTAAGTTGAACTTTCTGGTTAGATCTTCTAATTGAGTTTTACCTGTGCATTAGATGAGTACTTATTGTATGCTTGTTTGTTTGTCTGCGATAGAATACCCGGAGTGCGCCGCCTATTACCTCGAATCTCTAGGTTTTGCGGATCATCAGCAAGGCAAATAACACTGTGATCATACCATTTCTACAACCCAGTTTTATTGCATTAGATCAATCTTCACACATTGCATGATTAGGATCTAATTAAATTGTGGGATGGGAAGTAGATGAGGTAGTACCTATTACCTGTTTATTATGAAACCTTTGGGAGTTGCTTCTATGTTTGCTTATTATGCCATGCTATGCTAGTAGACGTGGATTGGGTGAGTGATATCCATGACAGATGTGAGTTTGATAAATTTTAATGGTTTATTTAAGGTGGCAACTTAAATACACATCTGGGTGGATTGAGGCACCTGGTTTCTATCAGGACTTGCCTGTTTTCTTTTGGACCGCCACCCAGGCTCAAAGGGATCATGAGATTATTCATACTAGAAACTTCCGTGTGCAGCCACAAGCCATTATGGGCTCTGGCATAGTTAATTAAGTTGTGCGAACTCTTACAGTGGTAGACTAGCAAATGTAGGGGATGTAGGTGGTACGGTCTACCCGATCGTAAGGTGCTAGCACTTCTGAAAGGCTATGTCTCGGTCATCCGTTTCTCAAACACCATGTAGTGCGAGAAATCCAACGGAGGCGATCGAGTCTTGTGGGGAAAAGTGCGCAAACCTCTGCAGAGTGTAATAAACTAATCATGGTTAGCCGTGTCCCCGGTTATGGACATCTTGAGTATCTGGTACTTGGATTATCATGTGAATCTCAACATGTTACTCTAAAATTAATTTTGATGGGTTTGTTTAATGATGATTTTTAATTGGGATTGAGGATGCTGTCAACCATTCTTAATGTTTAACAACCACCATAATGGTAAATAAACTTATTCCTTTGAAGTAGGGAAAAATTGGCTTTACGCAAAAACTGTAACCATAGAGCTTTACACCAGCCAAATATGCATATAGTATAGCTGTTGCATTTCATTACTCTCTATGTGTTACCTTGCCAGCATATTCCATGTGCTGACCCGTTTTCGGGCTGCAACGTTAATGTTGTAGACTTTTCAGACGACGATTAAGGAGTTTTAGGTCGTGGTTCTATACTCAGTGATGCCGTTGGAGTTGATGGACTCACTTATCTTCCAAGCCTTTCGCTGTTATCGTTATTAGATGGACTTAAGCCATATTTATTGTAATGAGTTCTCTTTTGAGACATCCGATGTAATAAGTGTGTGATTGCTACTCTGCTATAAATCCTCCGAGTACTGTGTGGTGTCAGCATTACTGATCCAGGGATGACACCGGAGCACAAAGATCAGACTGTTTGAGGTCTGGTCGCTACAGAGATGGTATCAGGGCACACGCTGACTGTAGGACACGACGACTAAGCTAAAAGACCTAGATCACTATTCACTCTCTTTCTCTTCTGACTTCTCATCTTTTCTACTCTTTAGGATGGCGGATGCGAGGAACAAGTTCACACAACCAGATGAAGATACACCCTTTGGACGCCACTTGAAGGAAGTCACTAGATACCTGAACATAGGAGTACCAAGCTTCACGGGAACCTACAACGCCACTTTACCCGAAAAAGAGCGCTTGATGATTCAAGTTCAAGTTCCAGGAAGGACGTTCATGCCAGTCACTGAGCCCATAGAGTTTTCTTTTGATGCACCAACTTGGAGTCTAGGAAAGAGTATGGCAGCTTACATCACCATGGGACGCATTGGAGAAGTCTACCGCAAGGATCTCAAGGATACTATCTACCAGATTTGCGGACGCCGAGATGAACAATGGGAGATGATCAGCACCAGGAAAGATAGATCAATTGCAGCTTTTATACAGGAGTTGAACCAGCACATTCGACGCCAGGAGAATCAGATGTGCGCTGACATGATAGATCTGAAGAAGGCTAAAACTAGAATCAAGGAACTGGAAGAAGAACTCAAGGCTACACGTGAAGGTTATGAAGAAGAAATTGAAGTATTGGTGGAGAAGAATGACGACCTGATCAAGAAGATTGGAATATTTATGAGAGACCCGACACCAGTAGATGAAGACGAAGAACCCAAGGAGATTAGCCCGGAAGACTACATCATCATCGACGGCACCGACTCGGAAGCAGATAGTAGCGATGACACCTATGTTGATGAAGCTGGAGCCGATATCATGGAGTCTACAACCGTAGAATATTTCTAGTAGACCACCTCACCAGTAGTAGTAGTCCACCATGTAAATTTAGTAGTCCGAGCACTTCTGCGATAGCTAGATCGATTGTATGCCTTTGTTTGATTGAATGAAGTGAATTGTGTGTTTTTGCCTCATGTGCATATGGGTAGTGTTTTCCCTTTAGACCCCCTCTATTCTTATATCTCATCTTTTCTAAACCCTCAGATGCCTCCGAGACGTGACCCCGGATTTGCCTTTCCGCCGGAGCTCACCCAGTTGATCCAGCAGCAGAACACCTTGATGCTGTTGCTAGTTCAGAATCAGAACCAGGGGAACAACAACAACAACAACAACAACAACAACCCACCACCACCTGTTGACCACTTAGCCCGTTTTCTTAGGCTGAATCCGCCCGTGCTTTCTAGTAGCACCGAGCCGATAGTAGCAGATGATTGGCTCTGCAAGATAGCTAGGGAGTTGACCACAGCAGTATGCACAGATGCCGAGAAGGTGAAGTTTGCCGCACATCAGTTAGAAGGACCTGCAGCATCATGGTGGGAGAATTTCACAGCCACCTTCCCAGTTGACACTATCACATGGGACCAGTTTCAGCAGGCTTTTCGTACTGCCCATATCTCCTCAGGAGCAATGGCCATGAAGAAGCGTGAGTTTTGTAACTTGCGCCAAGGAGGACGGACAGTTGGCCAGTATGTGGAGGAGTTTAGTAAGCTAGCACGTTATACCCCAGATGACGTTGCTACAGATGCAGCTAAGCAGGAGAAATTCCTGGAAGGACTGAATGATGAATTGAGTATGCAGTTGATGGTAGCCACCTGCAACAACTACCAGGATTTGGTAGATCGTGCTCTTATGATTGAAGGGAAGCAGCAGCAAATTGAGAACCGCAAGAGGAAGTATGGACAAGGAAAGTATAATTCAGGAGCTCAGCAGAAGCCACGTTTTACCCCTAGACCGAGAGGACATTTTTAGCATACCCATGGAGTAGGTAGCTCGCACAATCACAATGGTACCAAGAATGGTAATGGGAATGGAGGAAGCAATGGACAGAACCGCAGCACCCCATCAACCCCAGCCAAGAAGGACTTGAGCCACGTCACTTGCTATAAGTGTTCGAAGCCAGGACATTATGCAAATGAATGTCCTGAAGGCCAAAACGGTAATGGAAGCTCTGGAAAGAAGCCGAACCCTTTCAACAGGGGACAGGTGAACCACGTTAGTGTGGAGGAGGTTGAAGCTCAGCCCGATGCAGTAATAGGTAAGTTTTTGGTTAAGTCATTTACTGCACTCGTTCTTTTTGATACTGGTGCATCGCATTCATACATATCAAGGGGATTTGTGGATAAGTATAACCTACCAACCCAAGCCCTTAGGTCACCCATCTTAGTAACCTCACCAGGAGCAGAGTATGTGGCTAGTCTATGGTGTGATCGGTTACCATTAAGGATTGGTAACTATGTTTTTCCCTCAGACCTAATAGTATTGGAATCTCAAGGATTGGATGTGATATTAGGCATGGACTGGTTATCAAAGTATGAAGGGAATATTGAGTGTGCTAGTAAGTCAATTTTGCTTACCACACCAGAAGGGAGAAGGATCAAGTATGTATCCCGGCATGTGCCAAAAAGGACACAAGTAAATTGCCTAACAGGAGTTGTGCAGGAGGAAGTACCAGTGGTAAAGGATTTTCCTGATGTATTTCCAGAAGAGTTGCCAGGCATGCCACCGGATAGAGATATTGAGTTTTTGATTGAGCTATTGCCAGGCACTGGGCCAATATCGAAGAGACCATATAGGATGGCAGCAAAAGATTTGGTGGAAATTAAGAAGCAGATTAAGGAGTTACTGGATAAGGGATATATTCGCCCAAGTTCTTCGCCTTGGGGATCACCAGTACTTCTAGTGGAGAAGAAGGATGGATCGTTAAGAATGGTTGTTGACTATCGAGGATTGAACGAAGTAACAATCAAAAACAAGTACCAACTACTAATGATCAATGATCTGTTTGATCGATTGCAAGGAGCTAAAGTGTTTTCGAAGATCAATTTGCGATCGGGGTACCATCAGTTGAAGATTCGAGAACAGGATATTCCGAAGACAGCTTTTACCACCAGGTATGGGCTGTATGAGTATACCGTTATGTCATTTGGACTGACTAACGCGCCTGCCTATTTTATGAACATGATAAACAAAGTGTTTATGGAGTTTTTGGATAAGTTCGTCGTAGTGTTCATCGATGATATCTTGGTTTATTCAAAGAATGAAGAGGAACATAAGGAGCATTTGCGTTTGGTACTTGGGAAGCTCTGAGAACATCAATTATATGCCAAGTTCAGCAAATGTGAGTTTTGGTTGAAGGAAGTAGGATTCCTCGGACATGTTATATCTGGAGAATGTATAGCAGTAGATCCCACTAAAGTTGATACCGTGACCAAGTGGGAAGCACCAACAACAGTTGGAGAGATCCGGAGTTTTCTTGGACTCGCAAGATACTACCGAAGATTTATTGAGAACTTTTCAGAGATTGCGAAGCCTATGACGGAGTTGTTGAAGAAGGATACTAAGTTCAAATGGACTGAGGAGTGTGAGGCTAGTTTCCAGGAGTTGAAGAAACGTTTGGTTACCTCACCAGTATTGATTTTGTCAGATCAGACCAAGGATTATGAGGTGTATTGCGACGCTTCACGTCGAGGACTTGGAGCAGTGCTTATGCAGGAAGGTAGAGTTGTTTCGTATGCTTCACGTCAACTGAAGCCTCACGAATTGAATTATGCCACACATGATTTGGAGTTAGCAGCCGTAGTGCATGCATTGAATACATGGAGACATTTTCTCATTGGAAATCATTGTGAGGTGTACACGGATCACAAGAGTCTCAAGTACATTTTCACGCAGAAGGAGTTGAATCTCAGACAAAGGAGATGGTTGGAGCTCATCAAAGATTATGATATGAGATTGCATTACCATCCCGGAAAAGCTAATGTAGTAGCTGACGCATTAAGCTGTAAGAGCCATGTCAATATGTTAATGACAGGAGGAATACCCAAGGAGTTAGCAGAAAACCTTCGTGAGCTATGTTTGGAGACAGTTCTGAGAGGCTATGTGACAGCATTGGAGATTCAGTCAACATTGATGGATAAAATCAGAGAAGCTCAGAAATCTGACAAGGAGATTGCTTCTATAAAGGAGAAACTGAGCAAAGGAAAAGTTAAAGGATTTCGTGAGGATGAGCACGATACCCTATGGTTTGAAGACCGTGTTTATGTGCCCAATGACCCGGAGATCAGAAAGTTGATTTTGCGAGAGGCTCATGATTCACCGTATTTGATTCACCTAGGGAATACCAAGATGTATTTGGATTTGAAGGATATTTTCTGGTGGACAGGAATGAAGAAGGATATTGCGGAGTATGTAGCAGTTTGTGACGTATGTCAGAGAGTAAAGGCAGAGCATCAGAAGCCAGCAGGATTGTTGCAACCATTGCCGATACCCAAATGGAAGTGGGAAAAGATAGGCCTGGATTTTATCACGGGATTACCAAGGACTCATTCAGGCTATGACTCGATTTGGGTTGTAGTCGATCGATTGACGAAAGTAGCTCATTTCATCCCAGTAAAGACCACTTACACCAGTACTAAGTTGGCAAAGATATACATGACCAGGATCGTATGTTTGCATGGAGTTCCGAGGAGTATCGTATCAGATAGAGGAACCCAGTTTACCTCAAAGTTCTGGAAGTAGTTGCATGAGACTTTGGGTACTAGGCTAGAATTTAGTACAGCTTTTCATCCACAGACAGATGGACAAACCAAGAGAGTTAATCAGATTTTGGAGGATATGCTGAGAGCTTGTGCGCTAGATTATGGATCTAGTTGGGATGATAATTTGCCATATGCAGAGTTCTCTTACAATAATAGCTATCAGACCAGTTTGAAGATGGCCCCTTTCGAAGCTTTATACGGAAGGAGGTGCAGGACACCGTTGTCATGGGACGAAGTTGGAGACCGCCAGTTGTTTGGACCAGATCTGATTAAAGAGTCTGAACAGAAGGTGAAGTTGATTCGTGATAGGCTCAAGGTAGCCCAGTCCAGGCAGAAGACCTACGCAGATTCTAAATGCAAGGAGACAGTTTACAAAGTCAGAGATAGAGCGTATCTTCGAGTATCCCCGCTTCGAGGGATTAAGCGTTTTGGAGTTAAAGGGAAGTTAGCGCCACGATTTGTAGGACCATATCGAGTTTTGGAGCGTATGGGAGAAGTGGCCTACAAGTTGGAATTGCCAGAAGGATTGTCGGGAGTCCATGATGTGTTCCACGTTTCTCAGTTGAAGAAGTGTCACGCGGAGATGGCTGACATACCTTTGAGAGATACAGTGCCATTGGAAGCAATTCAGTTGGATAACGATTTGACCTACGAGGAGAAACCAGTCAAGATTCTCGAGTTTGCCAGCCGAGTTACTCGCGGTAAGGTTATCAGGTCTTGCAAAGTTCAGTGGAGCCACCACACGGAGGATGAAGCCACCTGGGAGCGAGAGGAAGATTTGCTCAAAGACCACCCTCACCTATTTTCTAGCCAACCCGAATCTCGAGGGCGAGATTCATCTTAAGGGGGTAGGTTTGTAACATCTCAAATTTTCAATTTGGAATGTTATACATTAGATCATCATGCATATCATATTTTATTTGCTTTTGATTTTGATCCTAGAAAATCCTAAGCAACTCAAGGACCCATGGAGAGAGTTGGGGATTTCGTTATTTACGTATTTGAGTTTTCTCAAATTATGTAAACAGGATCATTTGATTTTATTTATTTTATCATCAATTATTTCTATTACAAAAATATGAGAGAGGGAATAAAATGACTTTCCCAAAATATAGAAATATTGAGGATTTAATAAAAAAATCAAATAACATTTATTTCTGAGTTTTTTTGGTATTTTTATTTGAATTTAGGAAAAATGCGCGTTTTCAAAGTTGTAGTTTGGGCCCCAATAAATGTTCACTTTATCGGGCTTGATTTTAGGAACCCGGCAAAATTTATTTCGCAATTTTTGGAGTCCGTTTAGTATTTCTTTTTATTTTTCTTCCGAGCGGAATTATTTAAAAAAACGGAAACCAACTCCGGGCCGTACCCGAGCGGGACACCGCCCGGGGCAGCCTTTATATACCGAGCGCCCGAGCCCCAGAGCACCCCAGCCCACCCCGCCGCCAGCCGCCGCGGCCGCCGTCTCGCCGGAGCAGCGCGCCTTTCGAGGTTCACCGACGTGTCTCGATTTCCGTGCAAAAAAAATAAAAAGAGAGGAAAAAAATCTTTTTCTTTTCTGTTCGTCGCTTGTCTTTTTCATCGTATTTTCCGCGGTTATTTTCTGATCGCGATTTCTGATTCGATTTTCGTTTTAGTATAACTTTTCGCTCATTTATCGGAATCAGGCGATTCAAGCGCCTGGAGTTTCGTCTCGAAACCCTCTTTCCGAATAATCAACTTAAACAAGTTTTTGCTACAGTAAAATTTGACCTAGATCCAGATTGCTAGAACGAACTTGTTTTCTTTCGCCGTTTGATTTCTTTTGCTTTGTTCGATTGGATTCTTTTTGCAAACAAGGGTTCTTAAGTTGAACTTTCTAGTTAGATCTTCTAATTGAGTTTTACCTGTGCATTAGATGAGTACTTATTGTATGCTTGTTTGTTTGTCTGCGATAGAATACCCGGAGTGCGCCGCCTGTTACTTCGAATCTCTTGGTTTCGCGGATCATCAGCAAGGCAAGTAACACTTTGATCATACCTTTTCTACAACCCAGTTTTATTGCATTAGATCAATCTTCACACATTGCATGATTAGGATCTAATTAAATTGTGGGATGAGAAGTAGATGAGGTAGTACCTATTACCTGTTTATTATGAAACCTTTGGGAGTTGCTTCTACGTTTGCTTATTATGCCATGCTATGCTAGTAGACGTGGATTGGGTGAGTGATATCCATGAGAGATGTGAGTTTGATAAATTTTAATGGTTTATTTAAGGTGGCAACTTAAATACACATGTGGGTGGATTGAGGCACCTGGTTTCTATCAGGACTTGCCTGTTTTCTTTTGGACCGCCACCCAGGCTCAAAGGGATCATGAGATTATTCATACTAGAAACTTCCGTGTGCAGCCACAAGCCATTATGGGCTCTGGCATAGTTGATTAAGTTGTGCGAACTCTTACAGTGGTAGACTAGCAAATGTAGGGGATGTAGGTGGTACGGTCTACCCGATCGTAAGGTGCTAGCACTTCTGAAAGGCTATGTCTCGGTCATCCGTTTCTCAAACACCATGTAGTGTGAGAAATCCAACGGAGGCGATCGAGTCTTGTGGGGAAAAGTGCGCAAACCTCTGCAGAGTGTAATAAACTAATCATGGTTAGCCGTGTCCCCAGTTATGGACATCTTGAGTATCTGGTACTTGGATTATCATGTGAATCTCAACATGTTACTCTAAAATTAATTTTGATGGGTTTGTTTAATGATGATTTTTAATTGGGATTGAGGATGTTGTCAACCATTCTCAATATTTAACAACCACCATAATAGTAAATAAACTTATTCCTTTGAAGTAGGGAAAAATTGGCTTTACGCAAAAACTGTAACCATAGAGCTTTACACCAGCCAAATATGCATATAGTATAGCTGTTGCATTTCATTACTCTCTATGTGTTACCTTGCCAGCATATTCCATGTGCTGACCCGTTTTCGGGCTGCAACGTTAATGTTGCAGACTTTTCAGACGATGATTAAGGAGTTTTAGGTCGTGGTTCTATACTCAGTGATGCCGTTGGAGTTGATGGACTCACTTATCTTCCAAGCATTCCAATGTTATCGTTATTAGATGGCCTTAAGCCATATTTATTGTAATGAGTTCTCTTTTGATACATCCGATGTAATAAGTGTGTGATTGCTACTCTGCTATAAATCCTCCGAGTACTGTGTGGTGTCAGCATTACTGATCCAGGGATGACACCAGAGCACAGAGATCAGACTGTTTGAGGTCTGGTCGCTACATTCTCTAGAAAGGATCCATTCTTGGCAACAAAGATCTTGCCTTCGGATCTGAGGTAGAAGGATACCCAATAGTTTCTTTAGGGTATCCTATGAAGATGCATTTTTCCGATTTGGGTTCGAGCTTTTCATGTTGAAGTTTCTTGACATAAGCATCGCATCCCCAAACTTTTAGAAACGACAACTTAGGTTTCTTCCCAAACCATAATTCATACGGTGTCGTTTCAACGGATTTCGACGGAGCCCTATTTAAAGTGAATGCGGCAGTCTCTAAAGCATAGCCCCAAAATGATAGCGGTAAATCGATAAGAGACATCATAGATCGCACCATATCTAATAGAGTGCGATTACAACGTTCAGACACACCATTACGCTGAGGTGTTCCAGGCGGCATGAGTTGTGAAACTATTCCACATTTTCTTAAGTGTGTGCCAAATTCGTGACTCAAGTATTCTCCTCCACGATCTGATCGCAGGAACTTGATTTTCCTGTCACGTTGATTCTCAACCTCACTTTGAAATTCCTTCAACCTTTCAAAGGTCTCAGACTTGTGTTTCATTAAATAGACATACCCATATCTACTCAAGTCATCAGTGAGGGTGAGAACATAACGATAGCCACCGCGAGCCTCAACACTCATTGGACCGCACACATCAGTATGTATGATTTCCAACAAGTTGGTTGCTCGCTCCATTGTTCCTGAGAACGGAGTCTTGGTGAAAGTGCGTTATATCGACTAGAGGGGGGGTGAATAGGCGATTTTTATGAAAGTCTTCAAAACATGGAAGTTATGAAGACAAACAGAATAGACAAGCCTATCACTATGCAGCGGAAGTTAGATTACACAAGGCAAGCCATGGTCAAGTATTCAATATAGTGAAAGCACAGTGACAAACAGCTTAAGTGTAATAAGGATCAGGTAGGAAGAAGTTATGAAGCCAAACAAATCATACAGTTAAGTTGTGAAGACAGAAGATAAAGCAAGCATGCAATGGCTTCACAATGTGTAACGGTAAGTAAAAAGGAGGTGAAGATGAAACCAGTGACACGCTGAAGGCAATGATTTGTTGGACCAGTTCTAGTTGTTGTGACAACTGTACGTCTGGTTGGAGCGGCTAGGTATTTAAACCAAAGGACACACAGTCCCGGACACCCAGTCCTGAACACGCAGCTCAGGACACCCAGTCCTCACCGTTTTCTCCTTGAGCTAAGGTCACACAGACCTTGCCCAATCACTCTGGTAAGTCTTCAAGGTAGACTCCCAAACCTTCACAGACTTCGTTCCCCGGCAATCCACAATTTCTCTTGGATGCTCAGAACGCGACGCCTAACCGGCTTGAGGATGCACAGTCCTCAAGTGTAATAAGTCTTCAGATCACTCAGACAAGAAGACTTAAGTGATGCCCAATTTACTCTGGCTCTGGGTGGTTAGGGCTTTTCTCCTCGCTAGGAATTTTCTCTCAAAGGCTTCGAGGTGGGTTGCTCTCAAACGACAAAAGCCGTGCACTGAAATCTGAGCAGCCAACCGTTTATGGTTGTAGGGGTGGACTATTTATAGCCACTTGGCAACCCGGCCTGATTTGTCCGAAATGACCCTTGGTCACTAATGAACTGACATGTGTACCAACGGTAGGATTTCGAACTCACACGGCAACTTTACTTGGGCTACAAGTAAAGCTGACTTGTCTGACTCTGGACAAGATTTTTTCTCATAGTCTTCGCTCGAAGACATAGGATTTGAATTAGGCATCACTTCAGTCATCCTGACTGGTTCTCTTGGACCCCACTTAACAGTACGGTGGTTCCTATGACACAACATGAATGAAGTAAAACTATGAAGGATCTAAGTCTTCGAGTTCCATAAGCTTCATAGGGAGTCTTCACATGTCATTGTCTTCAATATGAATATCTTCATAAACCACCATTGTCTTCAATGTCTTCGTACATTTTTAGGGGTCATCTCTAGTAGTGAAACCGAATCAATGAGGGACTTCTACCTGTGTTATCCTGCAATTCTCACAGACACATTAGTCCCTCAACTAGGTTTGTCGTCAATACTCCAAAACCAACTAGGGGTGGCACTAGATGCACTTACAATCTCCCCCTTTTTGGTGATTGATGACAAACTAGTTGAAGTTTTCAACGGGGAATATAATGTGTGAAATTGTAAAGGAATTGTCTTCATAAGCTGCAAGGGCTCCCCCTGAAGATGTGCATATAAGTAATTTGCTTCTGGAACGCAAATGCACATGGCAGGTTGTACTTGTGAAAATCCACTTCAACTTATGATGACAATCCACCATGCATGTAAAAGTATATGAAGAGAATGACATGCATAATGAAAAATGGACGTCTGCGAAATGATATAAGTGCGGAAATTATCGTCGTACATGCAGAATTTATCTTCGCAAAAACATAGTGGCAAACAAGTAGCAGACGACCATCAAGTTTAAGTGTTACAACTCAAAGAACCAAATGTAGCAAAACGAGAGTTGTAAGCATGAAGCAAAATGTAGCAAAATATAAAGCACCCGCCCATATTGACCTGCTTGAAGACTATAAACATCATATGCTTCTCCCCCTTTTGTCAGTGATGACCAAAAAGGTTTGAAGACATAGAGTTTTCTACGTGTTCCCAGGCGCAGCAGGGTCGGTGGAGGCATTTGGTGGTGCTGAAGAGCTTGGTGCAGGGTCGACGCGCGCTGAAGGAGGTGGTGGTGATGTAGCGTCGTCTTCTTCCTCAATGATTCTTGCAGTCACGGTGGCAGCAGAGGAAGAGAACTCAGAATCTTCAAGGGATGGAGTTCCGCACAGCACAACTCTTCTGGGGGGTGTGGAGTCAAACTTGAATCTCTCTCTGAGGCCATCCTCTTGAAGTTCAGCTTCAGTGCACATCATGGTGAGGCCTTTCCAAGTGCGGCGACAGGTTTCGTGTGTGACGAATGCATTCTTGGTGGCCAGATTTCTGATGCAATTGACGTCTTGCATGATACTTCTCATCTGCCTCTTGAGCCAGTCGTGATGCCTATCTTGCTTTTGGTGAAGAGCCACAAGAAGTTCTCGGTCATTGAGTGCACGAGCGCGTTTCTTGGGTCTCGGTGCAGCTGTGCTGTCAGTGGCTTCACTTGATGCAGGGGCACGTGTGGTGCCAGCCATTGGATACACTCTTGAGATGGCTTCAACACCTTCATCATTCTGAGTGAAGCTCTGGTGTTCTGCATTCTGAAGACTTAATGGTTGCTTGGCAGGCTCAGGATATATTGCTTCAGCAGAGGTGTCCACATCGGGTAAGAAGATCCTATGGTTGCGGGCTGAGGGCTGATAGGAGATAGCAGAGTGAAGCTTGATCAGCCGCATAACCCAAGGAGCATAAAACTTCAAACCAAAGAGATCTGAGCCAAACGCTGCAAGTTGGCGTATAAAGAGATCATGTGCGTTGAAGCATTTGCCATGCAGGATACAGAAGATGAGAGTCTTCATTGCACCTTCAACCTTGGCATATGGAGAGTGCCCCTTAATGGGCCATAGAGTCCGCCTGACGATGTGATATATGGTTCTGGGCAGGTACTCTAAGTCTTCAACGAAGAACTCAGTTGGATAAGGTGCATCATGAGGCAATGGCTTCATCATTGAGAGCATCTGACTCATATTTGGCTCAGGCCGCTGGAATATGCTCGAAATTGCTTCAGCATGGAGTTGGCAGCCTTCTTCGAAGAGTTCGCCAAGAGTGGGTAGGCCGGTAAGCTCAATGATATTGAAGGCATTAGCTTCATGATGGACATTTCTGGTCATCCACTCCAGGACCCAAGTCTTCGGATCTCTGTTGTAGCCTTTGATATGCAGGGTGGCATAGAACTGGAGCAGAAGCTCTTCATTCCAGTGCTCTTCATCGGTGATAAACGGCAGCAGACCCACTTGCTTGAAGCAATCCAGTGCTTCTTCCAGACCAGGCAGACCAGCTACAGCTTCAACCTCAAGGCGCCGGTGAGGAAAGATGCGGCCTTGGTTGTATAGGATGCATGAATAACAGCTGCGTTGTGGGTGAAGGAAATATGCCCTAGAGGCAATAATAAAGTTATTATTTATTTCCTTATATCATGATAAATGTTTATTATTCATGCTAGAATTGTATTAACCGGAAACATAATACATGTGTGAATACATAGACAAACAGAGTGTCACTAGTATGCCTCTACTTGACTAGCTCGTTAATCAAAGATGGTTATGTTTCCTAACCATGGACAAAAGAGTTGTTATTTGATTAACGAGGTCACATCATTAGTTGAATGATCTGATTGACATGACCCATTCCATTAGCTTAGCACACGATCGTTTAGTATATTGCTATTGCTTTCTTCATGACTTATACATGTTCCTATGACTATGAGATTATGCAACTCCCGTTTGCCGGAGGAACACTTTGGGTACTACCAAACGTCACAACGTAACTGGGTGATTATAAAGGAGTACTACAGGTGTCTCCAAAGGTAGATGTTGGGTTGGCGTATTTCGAGATTAGGATTTGTCACTCCGATTGTCGGAGAGGTATCTCTGGGCCCTCTCGGTAATGCACATCACTTAAAGCCTTGCAAGCATTGCAACTAATGAGTTAGTTGCGGGATGTTGTATTACGGAACGAGTGAAGAGACTTGCCGGTAACGAGATTGAACTAGGTATTGGATACCGACGATCGAATCTCGGGCAAGTAACATACCGATGACAAAGGGAACAACGTATGTTGTTATGCGGTCTGACCGATAAAGATCTTCGTAGAATATGTAGGAGCCAATATGGGCATCCAGGTCCCGCTATTGGTTATTGACCGGAGACGTGTCTCGGTCATGTCTACATTGTTCTCGAACCGTAGGGTCCGCACGCTTAACGTTACGATGACAGTTATTATGAGTTTATGCATTTTGATGTACCGAAGGTAGTTCGGAGTCCCGGATGTGATCACGGACATGACGAGGAGTCTCGAAATGGTCGAGACATAAAGATTGATATATTGGAAGCCTATGTTTGGACATCGGAAGTGTTCCGGGTGAAATCGGGATTTTACCGGATTACCGGGAGGGTTACCGGAACCCCCCGGGAGCCAAATAGGCCAACATGGGCCTTAGTGGAAAGGTGAGAGGGCAGCCCACATAGGGCTGCGCCTCCCCCCTCTCCCTAGTCCTATTAGGACTAGGAGAGGGGCCGGCCACCTCTCTCTTCTCTTCCCCTTTGGGGAATCCTATTAGGAATAGGATTGGGGGGAGGAGTCCTACTCCCGGTAGGAGTAGGACTCCTCCTGCGCCTCCTAGCTTGGCCGGCCAGCCTCCCCCCTCTCATCCTTTATATACGGGGGCAGGGGACACCCCAAGACACACAAGTTGATCCTTGAGATCATTCCTTAGCCGTGTGCGGTGCCCCCTGCCACCAAATTCCACCTCGATCATACCGTTACAATGCTTAGGCAAAGCCCTGCGTCGGTAGTACATCAAGATCGTCACCACGCCGTCGTGCTGACGGAACTCTTCCTCGACGCTTTGCTGGATCGGAGCCCGAGGAACGTCATCGAGCTGAACGTGTGCTAAGAACTCGGAGGTGCCGGAGTAACGGTGCTTGGATCGGTCGGATCGGGAAGAAGACGTATGACTACTTCCTCTATGTTGTGTGATCGCTTCCGCAGTCGGTCTGCGTTGGTACGTAGACAATACTCTCCCCCTCGTTGCTATGCATCACCATGATCTTGCATGTGCGTAGGAAAATTTTCGAAATTACTACGTTCCCCAACAGTGGCATCCGAGCCTAGGTTTTATGGTTTGATGTTATTTGCACAAGTAGAACACAAGTGAGTTGTGGGCGATACAAGTCATACTGCCTACCAGCATGTCATACTTTGGTTCGGCGGTATTGTTGGACGAGACGATCCGGACCAACCTTACGCGTACTCTTACGCGAGACCGGTTCCCTCAACGTGCTTTGCACATAGATGGCTTGCGGAAGACTGTCTCTCCAACTTTAGTTGAACCGAGTGTGGCTACGCCCGGTCCTTGAGAAGGTTAAAACGGAGTCTATTTGACAAACTATCGTTGTGGTTTTGATGCGTAGGTGAGATGAGTTCTTACTTAAGCCCGTAGCAGCCACGTAAAACTTGCAACAACAAAGTAGAGGACGTCTAACTTGTTTTTGCAGGGCATGTTGTGATATGATATGGTCAAGACGTGATGAGATATAAGTTGTTGTATGAGATGATCATGTTTTGTTGAAGTTATCGGCAACTGGCAAAAGCCTTATGCTTGTCTCTTTATTGCATAAGATGCAAGCGCCAAATAATTGCTTTACTTTATCGCTATGCGATAGCAATAGTTGCAAGAGCAATAGTTGGCGAGACGACCGTGTGACGACACATTGATATAGATCAAGATGATGGAGATCATGGTGTCATGCCGGTAATGACAGAGATCATGACAGTACTTTGGAGATGGAGATCAAAGAAGCAAGATGATGATGGCCATATCATGTCACATATTTTGATTGCATATGATGTTTATCTTTTATACATCTTATTTTTGCTTTGATTGACGGTAGCATTATAAGATGATCTCTCACTAAATTATCAAGAAGTGTTCTCCCTGAGTATGCACCGTTGCCAAAGTTCGTCGTGCCCAGACACCACGTGATGATCGGGTGTGATAAGCTCTACGTCCATCTACAACGGGTGCAAGCCAGTTTTGCACAAGCAGAATACTCGGGTTATACTTGACGAGCCTAGCATATGCAGATATGGCCTCGGAACACGAAGACCGAAAGGTCGAGCGTGAATCATATAGTAGATATGATCAACATAACAATGTTCACCATTGAAAACTACTCCATCTCACGTGATGATCGGTTATGGTTTAGTTGATTTGGATCACGTAATCACTTAGAGGATTAGAGGGATGTCTATCTAAGTGGGAGTTCTTAAGTGATATGATTAAATTGAACTTAAATTTATCATGAACTTAGTCCTGGTAGTATTTTGCAAATCATGTTGTAGATCAATAGCTCGCGTTGTTGCTTCCCTGTGTTTATTTTGATATGTTCCTAGAGAAAATTGTGTTGAAAGATGATAGTAGCAATGATGCGGATTGGATCCGTGATCTGAGGTTTATCCTCATTGCTGCACAGAAGAATTATGTCCTTGATGCACCGCTAGGTGACAGACCTATTACAGGAGCAGATGCAGACGTTATGAACGTTTGGCTAGCTCAATATGATGACTACTTGATAGTTTAGTGCACCATACTTAACAGCTTAGAATCGGGACTTCAAAGACGTTTTGAACGTCATGGACCATATGAGATGTTCCAGGAGTTGAAGTTAATATTTCAAGCAAATACCCGAGTTGAGAGATATGAAGTCTCCAACAAGTTCTATAGCTAAAAGATGGAGGAGAATCGCTCAACTAGTGAGCATGTGCTCAGATTGTCTGGGTACTACAATCGCTTGAATCAAGTGGGAGTTAATCTTCCAGATAAGATAGTGATTGACAGAATTCTCTAGTCACCATCACTAAGTTAGTAGAACTTCGTGATGAACTATAATATGCAAGGGATAACGGAGACAACTCCCAAGCTCTTCGTGATGCTGAAATCAACGAAGGTAGAAATCAAAGAAAAACATCAAGTGTTGATGGTTGACAAGACCACTAGTTTCAAGAAAAAGGGCAAAGGAAAGAAGGGGAACTTCAAGAAGAACGGCAAGCAAATTGCTGCTCAAGTGAAGAAGCCCAAGTCTGATCCTAAGCCTGAGACTAAGTGCTTCTACTGCAAAGGGACTGGTCACTGGAAGCGGAACTACCCCAAGTGATTGGCGGATAAGAAGGATGGCAAAGTGAACATAAGTATATTTGATATACATGTTATTGATGTGTAATTTACTAGTGTTTATAGCAAACCCTCAGTATTTGATACTAGTTCAGTTGCTAAGATTAGTAACTCGAAACGGGAGTTGCAGAATAAACAGAGACTAGTTAAGGGTGAAGTGACGATGTGTGTTGGAAGTGGTTCCAAGATTGATATGATCATCATCGCACACTCCCTATACTTTCGGGATTAGTGTTGAACCTAAATAAGTGTTATTTGGTGTTTGCGTTGAGCATGAATATGATTTGATCATGTTTATTGTAATACGGTTATTCATTTAAGTAAAAGAATAAATTGTTGTTCTGTTTACATGAATAAAACCTTATATGGTTACACACCCAATGAAAATAGTTCATTGGATCTCGATCTTAGTGACACACATATTCATAATATTGAAACCAAAAGATGCGAAGTTAATAATGATAGTGCAACTTATTTGTGGCACTGCTGTTTAGGTCATATTGGTGTAAAGCGCATGAAGAAACTCCATGCTGATGGGCTTTTGGAATCACTTGATTATGAATCAGTTGATGCTTGCGAACCATGCCTCATGGGCAAGATGACTAAGACTCTGTTCTTCGGAACAATGGAGCGAGCAAAAGATTTGTTGGAAATCATACATACTGATGTATGTGGTCCGATGAATATTGAGGCGCACGACAGGTATCATTATTTTCTGATCTTCACAGATGATTTGAGCAGATATGAGTATATCTACTTAATGAAACATAAGTCTGAAACATTTGAAAAGTTCAAAGAATTTCAGAGTGAAGTAAAAAATCATCGTGACAAGAAAATAAAGTTTCTACGATCTGATCGCGGAGACAAATATTTGAGTTACGAGTTTGGTCTTCAATTAAAACAATGTGGAATAGTTTCACAAACTCATGCCACATGGAACACCACAGCATAATGGTGTGTCCGAACGTCATAACTGTACTTTATTGGATATAGTGCAATCTATGATGTATCTTACCGATCTACCACTATCGTTTTGGGGTTATGCTTTAGAGACGGCCGCATTCACGTTAAATAGGGCACCATCAAAATCCGTTGAGACGACACCTTATGAACTATGGTTTGGCAAGAAACCAAAGTTGTCGTTTCTTAAAGTTTGGGGCTGCGATGCTTACGTGAAAAAGCTTCAACCTGATAAGCTCGAACCCAAAGCGGAGAAATGTGTCTTCATAGGATACCCAAATGAAACTGTTGGGTATACCTTCTATCACAGATCCGAAGGCAAGACATTCGTTGCTAAGAATGGATCATTTCTAGAGAAGGAGTTTCTCTCGAAAGAAGTGAGTGGGAGGAAAGTAGAACTTGACGAGGTAACTGTACCTGCTCCCTTATTGGAAAATAGTACATCACAGAAAACTGTTTCTGCGACACCTATGCCAATTAGTGAGGAAGCTAATGATGATGATCATGAAACTTCAGGACAAGATACTACTGAACCACGTAGATCAACCAGAGTGAGATCCGCACCAGAGTGGTACGGTAATCCAGTTCTGGAAGTCATGCTACTAGATCATGATGAACCTACGAACTATGAAGAAGCGATGGTGAGCCCAGATTCCGCAAAGTGGCTTGAGGCCATGAAATCTGAGATGGGATCCATGTATGAAAACAAAGTATGGACTTTGGTTGACTTGCCCGATGATCGGCAAGCAATTGAGAATAAATGGATCTTCAAGAAAAAGACTGACGCTGACGGTAATGTTACTGTCTATAAAGCTCGACTTGTCGCAAAAGGTTTTCAACAAGTTCAAGGGGTTGACTATGATGAGACTTTCTCACCCGTAGCGATGCTTAAATCCGTCAGAATCATGTTAGCAATTGCCGCATTTTATGATTATGAAATCTGGCAAATGGATAAACTAAACTGCATTCCTTAATGGATTTATTAAAGAAGAGTTGTATATGATGCAACAGAAAGGTTTTGTCAATCCGAAAGGTGCTAACAAAATGTGCAAGCTCCAGCGATCCATCTGTGGACTGGTGCAAGCATCTCGGAGTTGGAATATACGCTTTGATAAGTTGATCAAAGCATATAGTTTTATACAGACTTGCGGTGAAGCCTGTATTTACGAGAAAGTGAGTGGGAGCACTACAGCATTTCTGATAAGTATATGTGAATGACATATTGTTGATCGGAAATAATGTAGAATTATTCTATAAAGCATAAAGGGGTGTTTGAAAGGAGTTTTTCAAAGAAAGACTTCGGTGATGCTGCTTACATATTGAGCTTCAAGATCTATAGAGATAGATCAAGACGCTTGATAAGTTTTTTCAATGAGTACATACCTTGACAAGATTTTGAAGTAGTTCAAAATGGAGCAGTCAAAGAAAGAGTTCTTGCCTGTATTATAAGGTGTGAAGTTGAGTAAGACTCAAAGCCCGACCACGGCAGAAGATAGAAAGAGAATGAAAGTCATTCCCTATGCCTTGGCCATAGGTTCTATAAAGTATGTCATGCTGTATACCAGATCTATTGTATACCCTGCACTGATTTGGCAAGGGAGTACAATAGTGATCTAGGAGTAGATCACTGGACAGCGGTCAGAATTATCCTTAGTGCAATAAGGATATGTTTCTCGATTATGGACGTGACAAAAAAAGGTTCGTCGTAAAGGGTTATGTCGATGCAAGTTTTTGACACTGATCTAGATGAATCTGAAAGTCTCAATCTGGATACATATTGAAAGTGGGAGCAATTAGCTAGAGTAGCTCCTTGCAGAGCATTATAGACAAAGAATTTTGCAAAATACTTACGGATCTGAATATGACAGACACGTTGACTAAAATTATCTCACAAGCAAAACATGATCACACCTTAGTACTCTTGGGGTGTTAATCACATAGAGATGTGAACTAGATTACTGACTCTAGTAAACCCTTTGAGTGTTGGTCACATGACGATGTGAACTATGGGTGTTAATCACATGGTGATGTGAACTATTGCTGCTAAATCACATGGCGATGTGAACTAGATTATTGACTCTAGTGCAAGTGGGATACTGAAGGAAATATGCCCTAGAGGCAATAATAAAGTTATTATTTATTTCCTTATATCATGATAAATGTTTATTATTCATGCTAGAATTGTATTAACCGGAAACATAATACATGTGTGAATACATAGACAAACAGAGTGTCACTAGTATGCCTCTACTTGACTAGCTCGTTAATCAAAGATGGTTATGTTTCCTAACCATGGACAAAAGAGTGGTTATTTGATTAACGAGGTCACATCATTAGTTGAATGATCTGATTGACATGACCCATTCCATTAGCTTAGCACACGATCGTTTAGTATGTTGCTATTGCTTTCTTCATGACTTATACATGTTCCTATGACTATGAGATTATGCAACTCCCGTTTGCCGGAGGAACACTTTGGGTGCTACCAAACGTCACAACGTAACTGGGTGATTATAAAGGAGCATTACAGGTGTCTCCAAAGGTAGATGTTGGGTTGGCGTATTTCGAGATTAGGATTTGTCACTCCGATTGTCGGAGAGGTATCTCTGGGCCCTCTCGGTAATACACATCACATAAGCCTTGCAAGCATTGTGACTAATGAGTTAGTTGCGAGATGATGTATTACGGAACGAGTAAAGAGACTTGCCAGTAACGAGATTGAACTAGGTATTGGATACCGACGATCGAATCTCGGGCAAGTAACATACCGATGACAAAGGGAACAACGTATGTTGTTATGCGGTCTGACCGATAAAGATCTTCGTAGAATATGTAGGAGCCAATATGGGCATCCAGGTCCCGCTATTGGTTATTGACCGGAGACGTGTCTCGGTCATGTCTACATTGTTCTCGAACCGTAGGGTCCGCACGCTTAACGTTACGATGACAGTTATTATGAGTTTATGCATTTTGATGTACCGAAGGTAGTTCGGAGTCCCGGATGTGATCACGGACATGACGAGGAGTCTCGAAATGGTCGAGACATAAAGATTGATATATTGGAAGCCTATGTTTGGACATCGGAAGTGTTCCGGGTGAAATCGGGATTTTACCGGATTACCGGGAGGGTTACCGGAACCCCCCGGGAGCCAAATAGGCCAACATGGGCCTTAGTGGAAAGGTGAGAGGGCAGCCCACATAGGGCTGCGCCTCCCCCCTCTCCCTAGTCCTATTAGGACTAGGAGAGGGGCCGGCCACCTCTCTCTTCTCTTCCCCTTTGGGGAATCCTATTAGGAATAGGATTGGGGGGAGGAGTCCTACTCCCGGTAGGAGTAGGACTCCTCCTGCGCCTCCTAGCTTGGCCGGCCAGCCTCCCCCCTCTCATCCTTTATATACGGGGGCAGGGGACACCCCAAGATACACAAGTTGATCCTTGAGATCATTCCTTAGCCGTGTGCGGTGCCCCCTGCCACCAAATTCCACCTCGATCATACCGTTACAATGCTTAGGCGAAGCCCTGCGTCGGTAGTACATCAAGATCGTCACCACGCCGTCGTGCTGACGGAACTCTTCCTCGACGCTTTGCTGGATCGGAGCCCGAGGAACGTCATCGAGCTGAACGTGTGCTAAGAACTCGGAGGTGCCGGAGTAACGGTGCTTGGATCGGTCGGATCGGGAAGAAGACGTACGACTACTTCCTCTATGTTGTGTGATCGCTTCCGCAGTCGGTCTGTGTTGGTACGTAGACAATACTCTCCCCCTCGTTGCTATGCATCACCATGATCTTGCGTGTGCGTAGGAAAATTTTCGAAATTACTACGTTCCCCAACAGTGGGTAGCTCCAGAACCTATCTGATACAATCCGTTCCCTTGAATAAGGGTTCGTGGAGCTTTTGAAGAACGTGTTATCTGCCCTGAAGCTGTTGATGTTGAAGGAGCCAGGAGCTAATGCAGGACCTGGGAACCTTGGCAGTCGTGGGATCGGCTTCTGGACCTGGGGCCTGTGCGCAACATGATAGTTGAATTGTGGACCGGCAGCAGACTCGGGCACAGAAGGTTCAGGTGCAGTAGCTTCAGTGTCTCTTGAAGCTGTTGTTGGGAAGGGCTCCACAATTGCTTCAGTGTTGGTTGTGGCAGCCTCAATGTTTTCAGCCTCAACATGTGTAGTGAGAGGGACGGATTCAGGTACATTCTCCTGGAAAACTGCTTCTTGTTGGTGCGGGGGAGATGGAGCTTGAGGTTCTTCTTCAATATCTTCGGCGGATGCAGCCGGAATGTTGTCAGCAGCCTGAGCCCTTGGCCCTTTGCGAAGCCTACGGAATGTAGGCGACGCCGGTGGAGTTGCAGTGGGCTGGGGCTCATTATCTTCCTCCTGTGGGCGATCTGCCCACGATGCATCTTGTGTGATTGGTGTCAATGGACGACCAATGCTGATCAGTTCGCTTGTCTCAAGCTGAGGAAGGGCTGTACCATCTTGTACATTGTCTTGGAGACCAATGTCTTCAGCAGCGTTGGGGTCGGCTGCTGGAATGTCTTCAGCGTGCGGAGCCTCTGTGAAAGCAGGCTCATGCACTGTCAACTGACGATCTTCGTCAGGATAGCGGACGGAGAGGGGTTCGACTATCAAGGGCTCTGTGGGAGCAGCCCGAGATTTCTTGATCTTGCGCTTCTTCTTGGTGGGGTCAGAAGGAGAGGCTTCAGAGTGTTTCCTCTTCCTTGCTTCAGCTTCGGCTGTCCGTGTCTTCTTGAGCTCTGAAGCAGTTGACCGGTTCTTTGGCTTCGAGCCAGTCGTAGCAGTGGGGAAGACAATCGGAACAGCTTCTTGCCTTGGTGCCTCTGGTTCAGCCACATCAGGCTTCTTCTTTTTCTTCGCGGCCATCCTGGGGTCGATGCCGGGACGCCCAAGTGCCTTGCGCTTCTCGGCCTCATTGTAGGCCTGCACACAACGATCAGCCAGAGTCTTCATTCACTCCCGCGAACCCTGAGCGTCTGCACGTTTCTTCAAAAAGTTTTCCTTTAACTCGTGCAACATGATCTTGAAGTCCTTGACTTCTTGGATGCTGAGCCTGGCCATATTCTGCTTGAACTGAGCCTTTTCAAAATCAATTTTCTGCTTCAGTTCAACAATGCGCTGGGCAATTGCAAGTTCTGAAGCAATAGCGCCTTGGAAGGCGACGCTGAGGCCAATGGGCAGCTGCAGATCATCGAAGCTGATATTTGGTGTAGCAAACCACTCATCGATGAAGTTGTGGATGATTGTTGCATCAAACAGAGGCAGATTGTTGAAGATTTCAGCCTCCTCCTTGCTCTTGATGAGCTGCTCAAGAGCGTCATCTCCAAGATCTTCGTCGCTGGACAGATCAATGGTCTCGCTGCGCAGAGTGGCAGCAGCTGTGAGCTCTTTGCCTGTGTGTGGCTGAGGCTTCTTGGCTTCTTGGGGCTTGGAGACTCGTGATAAGTCTTCAGACTGCACACTGGCTTCAGGAGGTGCAGTTGCCAATGGCTTCGCCCTAGAGATTTTGGGAGAAGCGGCTGGCTTTGAAGCTTTTGGCTTCTTCGTCTGCTCCGGCTTCGGTGCAGCAGGAGCGTCATCAGACTCAGTGTCTGCTGGAGGGTTGTTCACGGCAGTCCCTTGGACAAGAATGCGGGTGATGAGGCCCTCAAGATTTGCATACGGACCGATGATATTGGGGTCGGCCTCATGTGTGCCATCTGCCCTTGGTGCGGAGGGACCAGGGTTGAAGTCTAAACCCAATTTCTTCTTGTTGTGCTTCGCTGACCTCTGGGCAAACTGGAAGTTGCGCTTGAACAGATTGTCGTCACGACACCAGAGTAGTGACGACGGATGAGCATCAGCAGGCTGCGGTCCTCTGACCATGCATGGATAGAAGCCTTGAGCAATGGCTTCGTCTCTAGACCTGGGCACGAGATTTTTGTATAGTATGTCTCCCCATGGTCTCTTGATGGCGCTTTTCTCAGCGTACTCCTTGGTGACGAAGCGGTATTGGAACCATTGCTCCGCCCAATAGCGTCGAATCCATTGGATTCGTGTCTTGCGCTGATTGTAATCCTCTTCAGGATCTGTATTGTACAGCTCTAAGAGGTCATCGGGCAGATCTCTTGATGTTTCCCCTCGACGCTTTCTGCCACCCTTCCTTGCTGGTTTTTCTGCTGCCATGAAGCTTAACTTGGAAGGCTTCAAAGCGTTCAAAGGCTTCAAAGGTTTTCTTTTGCTGGACCAACAGGAACTGGCTTCAAGAGAATTGATGTGACGATGTAAGAACTCTGCAAATGAATGCAGACTATGAGAACCAAAAGATTCTCCCACGGACATGTACCTGTGACAGCATTAAGGTGCGAGGGAAGGGGAAGAGGTCATATGCATTCTCAGAAGATTTTGAAGATAAATCAGTTTAGAAGATATTGACCTCATCATGCGAAGACATTCACTTATAGAAAGGAAGTTGGTTCCAGATTTGTACGAACCCATAGATCAATACAAGTGAGGAATCTAACTACTTCATGAAGCACAAGTGAATATACTAGGCAAGTTATGAGATGCAGACTGAGACAGTTCTAACTTGTGTGAATAGAAACTTCTTATGGCAGAAAGTGACCGAACTATAGGATCAAAAGAGGCTGTAAAAAGAGGTTTTATTTACCACACTTGGAACTGCTAGACGAAGTGGGAGTTGAGGCCGAGCAGTCGATCCTCCGTGCCCTAACTTGGCGACGGAAGACACCTATGGCGACGGCGGAGAGACCGATGTCCGCAGTCGGCGTGAAAACGGCGTCGGAGAGGTTGCGGCAGTGAAGCGCTTCGTCGCCGGCGTCGTCGAGAGCTAGCGGTGGCACTAGGGTTCGTGCGAGGGTGGAAGAAGAGATAATGACCGCAGTGAATCGTGTATTTATAGGGATAGAGGCGGCACTGCGCTATTACTCAGGTGCCCCTGGTGATTCACATCTGAACATCACATGGCCATCATGCGGTATTTTGGGGGCAGCTCCACATCCCACGCACGCCTTGATTGTCGGGTGTCGTTCCTACTTCTCCGGATTTCTTGTTGATGAAAAAGCATTGAAAACGGTTTTAAAGTTTGTCTCTATGTCTTCTGCTGACAAGGATGCAGTGAAGACATTCGACAGTTTCAATAGAATGCATACGACTTGGAGAGATAGAGTTTGAGGTAGGAAGCATGGAGAGGTTAGGGTCCGATCACATTCACTTAGTTCAAAAGATTCAAACAAGAAGACATAGCTATAAGTGAATGCTGTAGAGGACAGAACACCAGTACATATATATATATATATATATATATATATATAATTAACGCACTGAAGATAATCATGAAGACAAATTGATTGAAGCCAAACCAAATGTGAAGACACTGCGAGGTAACGCCATGAGTGAAACACTTCAAATAGAACGTTTGGTGGTGGCGTTACCCACCGTATAGGAAGTATTAGACTTAGACACGGCGCACAATTATCGTGGCGCTCCGAAGTCAAATTCCATGTTAATGTATTCACACTTAGAATGTATGTCTTCATTGATTGAAGATATACGTTACTTCGTGTGTTGCACATCTAAGTCATCAACATGCATAAGTGTTAGGATGTGTGCCTGATCACATGACATTTGAGGATTCCTGAAAGTGCGTTATATCGACTAGAGGGGGGGTGAATTGGCGATTTTTATGAAAGTCTTCAAAACGTGGAAGTTATGAAGACAAACAGAGTGGACAAGCCTATCACTATGCAGCGGAAGTTAGATTACACAGCTTCAGTGTAATGAGGATCAGGTTGGAAGAAGTTATGAAGCCAAACAGATCATATAGTCAAGTTGTGAAGACAGAAGATAAAGCAAGCATGCAATAGCTTCACAATGTGTACTGGTAAGTAAAGGGAGGTGAAGATGAAACCAGTGACACGTTGAAGACAATGATATGTTGGACCAGTTCCAGTTGCTGTGACAACTGTACGTCTGGTTGGAGCGGCTAGGTATTTAAACCAAAGGACACACAGTCCCGGACACCCAGTCCTGAACACGCAGCTCAGGACACCCAGTCCTCACCGTTTTCTCCTTGAGCTAAGGTCACACAGACCTCGCCCAATCACTCTGGTAAGTCTTCAAGGTAGACTCCCAAACCTTCACAGACTTCGTTCACCGGCAATTCACAATTTCTCTTGGATGCTCAGAACGCGACGCCTAACCGTCTGGAGGATGCACAGTCCTCAAGTGTAATAAGTCTTCAGATCACTCAGGCAAGAAGACTTAAGTGATGCCCAATTACTCTGGCTCTGGGTGGTTAGGGCTTTTCTCCTCGCTAGGGATTTTCTCTCAAAGGCTTCGAGGTGGGTTGCTCTCAAACGACAAAAGCCATGCACTGAAATCTAAGCAGCCAACCATTTATGGTTGTAGGGGTGGACTATTTATACCCACTTGGCAACCCTGACTTGGTTTGTCCGAAATGACCCTGGGTCACTAAGGAACTGACACGTGTACTAACGGTCGGATTTCGAACTCTCACGACAACTTTACTTGGGCTGCAAGTAAAGCTGACTTGTCTGACTCTGGACAAGATTTTCTCTCATTGTCTTCACTCGAAGACATAGGATTTGAATTAGGCATCACTTTAGTCATCCAGACTGGTTCTCTTGGACCCCACTTAACAGTACGGTGGTTCCTATGACACAACATGAATGAAGTAAAACTACGAAGGATCTAAGTCTTCGAGTTCCATAGGCTTCATGGGGAGTCTTCATATGTCATTGTCTTCGACATGAATGTCTTCATGAACCACCATTGTCTTCAATGTCTTCGTACATTTTTGGGGGTCATCTCTGGTAGCTAAACCGAATCAATGAGGGACTTCTACCTGTGTTATCCTGCAATTCTCACAAACACATTAGTCCCTCAACTAGGTTTGTCGTCAATACTCCAAAACCAACTAGGGGTGGCACTAGATGCACTTACAATCTCCCCCTTTTTGGTGATTGATGACAAACTAGTTGAAGTTTTCAACGGGGAATATAATTTGTGAAATTGTAATGGAATTGTCTTCATAAGCTGCAAGGGCTCCCCCTGAAGATGTGCATATAAGTGATTTGCTTCTGGAACGCGAATGCACATAGCAGGTTGTATTTGTGGGAATCCACTTCAACTTATGATGACAATCCATCATGCATGTAAAGATATATGAAGATAATGATATGCATAATGAAAAATGGACGTCTGCGAAATGATATAAGTGCGGAAATTATCGTCGTACATGCGGAATTTATCTTCGCAAAAACACAGTGGCAAACATAGTAGCAGACGACCATCAAGTTTAAGTGTTACAACTCAAAGAACCAAATGTAGCAAAACGAGAGTTGTAAGCACGAAGCAAAATATAATAAAGCACCCGCCCTTATTATTGACCCGCTTGAAGACTATGAACATCATATGCTTCTCCCCCTTTTGTCAGTGATGACCAAAAAGGTTTGAAGACATAGAGTTTTCTACGCGTTCCCAGGCGTAGCAGGGTCGGTGGAGGCGTTTGGTGGAGCTGGCGAGCTTGGTGCAGTGACGACGCGCGCTGAAGAAGGTGGTGGTGATGTAGCGTCGTCTTCTTCCTCAATGATTTTTCCAGTCACTGTGGCAGCAGAGGAAGAGAACTCTGATTCTTCAAGCGACGGAGTTCCACGCAACACAGCTCTTCTGGGGGGGTGTGGAGTCAAACTTGAATCTCTCTTTGAAGCCATCCTCTTGCAGTTCAGCTTCAGTGCACATCATTGTGAGGCCTTTCCAAGTGCGGCGACAGGTTTCATGTGCGACAAAGGCATTCTTGGTGGCCAGATTCCTGATGCGATTGACGTCTTGCATGATACTGCGCATCTGCCTTTTGAGCCAATCGTGATGCCTATCTTGCTTTTGGTGCAGAGCCACAAGAAGTTCACGATCAGTGAGTGTACGAGCGCGTTTCTTGGGTCTCTGTGCACCAGTGCTGTCAGTGGCTTCAGTTGATGCAGGGGCACGTGTGGTGCCAGCCATTGGATAGACTCTGGAAATGGCTTCAACACCTTCATCATGCTGAGTGAAGCTCTGGTGTTCTGCATTCTGAAGACTTAATGGCTGCTTGGCAGGCTCAGGATAAATCGCTTCAGCAGAGGTGTCCACATCAGGTAAGAAGATTCTGTGGTTGCGGGCAGAGGGTTGATAGGATATTGCAGAGTGGAGCTTGATGAGCCTCATAACCCATGGAGCATAAATCTTCAGACCAAAGAGATCTGAGCCAGACGCTGCAAGTTGGCGTATAAAGAGATCCTGGGCATTGGAGCATTTGCCATGCAGGATGCAGAAGATGAGAGTCTTCATGGCACCTTCAACCTTGGCATATCGAGAGTGCCCCTTAATGGGCCATAGAGTCCGCCTGATGATGTGATAGATAGTTCTGGGCAGGTACTCTAAGTCTTCAACGAAGAACTCGGTTCGGTAAGGTGCATCAGGAAGCAATGGCTTCATCATTGAGAGCATCTGACTCATATTTGGCTCAGGTCGCTGAAATATGCTCTCAACTGCTTCAGCATGGAGTTGGCAGCCTTCTTCGAAGAGTTCGCCTGGAGTGGGTAGGCTGGTGAGCTCAATGATATCAAATGCATTGGCTTCATGATGGACGTTGCCGGTCATCCACTCCAGGACCCAAGTCTTCGGATCTCTGTTGTAGCCTTTGATGTGCAGTGTGGCATAGAACTGGAGCAAAAGCTCTTCATTCCAGTGCTCTTCATCCGTGACAAACGGCAGCAGGCCAACTTGCTTGAAGCAGTCCAGTGCTTCTTCCAGACCAGGCAGACCAGCAATAGCTTCAACCTCAAGGCGCTGGTGTGGAAAGATACGGCCTTGGTTGTAGAGGACGCAGGAGTAGTAGCTGCGCTGTGGGTAGCTCCAGAACCTATCTGATACGATCCGTTCCCTTGAATAAGGGTTCTTGGAGCGGTTGAAGAAAGTGTTGTCTGCCTTGAAGCTATTGACATTGAAGGTGCCAGGAGCTGTTGCAGGACCTGGGAACCTTGGCAGTCGTGGGATTGGCTTCTGGACCTGGGGCCTGTGCGCAACATGATAGTTGAACTGTGGACCGGCAGCAGACTCAGGCACAGAAGGGTCAGAGGCAGTAGCTTCAGTATCTCTTGAAGCTGTTGGTTGGTCGGGCTCCACAAATGCTTCAGTATTGGGTGTGGCAGCCGCAATGGTGTCAGCCTCATCACGTGTAGTGAGAGGGATGGATTCAGGTACGTTCTCCTTGAGAACTTCTTCTTGTTGGTGCGGGGGAGATGGAGCTTGAGGTTCTTCATGCTCTTCTTCATGGTCTTCGGCTGATGCAGCCGGAATGTCGTCAGCAGTCTGAGCCCTTTGCCCTTTGCGAAGCCTACGGAATGCAAGCGACGCCGGTGGAGTTGCAGTGGGCTGGGGCTCATCCTCTTCCTCCTGCGGACGATCTGCCCACGATGCATCTTGGGTGATTGGCGTCAAGGGATGACCAATGCTGATCATTTCGCTCGTTTCGAGCTGAGGAAGGACTGCATCACCTTGCACATTGTCTTGGAGACCAATGTCTTCAGCAGCGTTGGGGTCGGCTACTGGAATGTCTTCAGCGTGCGGAGCCTCTGTGAAAGCAGGCTCATGCACGGTCAGCTGACGATCTTCGTGAGGAAAGCGAACGGAGAGGGGTTCGACTATCAAGGGCTCTGTGGGAGCAGCCCGAGACTTCTTGGTCTTGCGCTTCTTGATGGTGGGGTCTGAAGGAGAGGCTTCAGGGTGTTTCCTCTTCCTTGCTTCAGCTTCGGCTGTCCTTGTCTTCTTAAGCTCTGAAGCGGTTGAGCGGTGCTTTGGCTTCGAGCCAAGCTTGGCAGTGGGGAAGACAATCGGAACAGCTTCTTGCCGTGGGGCCTCTTGTTCAGCCACAGTGGGCTTCTTCTTTTTCTTCGCGGCCATCCTGGGGTCGATGCCGGGACGCCCAAGTGCCTTTCGCTTCTCGGCCTCATTGTAGGCCTGCACACAGAGATCAGCCAAATTCTTCATGCGCTCACGTGAACCCTGAGCCTCTGTACGTTTCTGCATAAAGTTTTCCTTCAACTCGTGCAGCATGACTTTGAAGTCTTTGACTTCTTGGACGCTGAGCGTGGCCATGTTCTGCTTGAACTGAGCCTTTTCAAAATCTATCTTCTGCTTCAGTTCCACTATGCGCTGGGCAATTGCGAGTTCTGAAGCAATAGCTCCTTGGAAGGCTACGCTGAGGCCAATGGGCAGCTGCAGATCATCGAAGCTGATGTTGGGTGTATCAAACCACTCATCAATGAAGTTGTGGATGATTTCTGCATCGAACAGAGGCAGATTGTTGAAGATTTCAGCCTCCTCCTTGCTCTCGATTAGCTGCTCAAGAGCGTCATCGGCAAGATCGTCGTCACTTGACAGATCAATGGCCTCGCAGCGCAGAACGGCAGCGGCAGTGAGCTCTTTGCCAGTATGTGGCTGAGGCTTCTTGGCTTCTTGGGGCTTGGAGACTCGTGATAAGTCTTCAGACTGCACACTTGCTTCAGGAGGTGTAGTGGCCAATGGCTTCGCTCTGGAGATCTTGGGAGAAGCGGCTGGCTTGGAAGCTTTTGGCTTCTTCTTCATCTGCTTCGGCTCCGGGGCAGCAGGAGCGTCATCAGACTCAATGTCTGCTGGAGGGTCGTTCACGGCAGTCCCTTGGACTAGAATGCGAGTGATGAGGCCTTCGAGATTGGCATACGGCCCGATGACATTGGGATTTGCGTCGCGTGTGCCATCTGCCCTTGGCTTAGAGGGACCAGGGTTGAAGTCCAGTCCAAACTCCTTCTTGTTTTGCTTCGCAAAGTTTTGAGCAAATTGGAAGTTGCGCCTGAAGAGATTGTCATCGCGACACCAGAGAAGTGATGACGGATGTGCTTCAGCTAGCTGTGGTCCTCTGACCATGCATGGATAGAAGCCTTGAGCAATGGCTTCGTCTCTGGACCGGGGTACGAGATTTTTGTACAAGACATCTCCCCATGGCCTCTTGATGGCACACTTCTCTGCATATTCCTTGGTGACGAAGCGGTATTGGAACCACTGCTCTGCCCAATATCTTCGAATCCATTGGATTCGTGTCTTGCGCTGACCATAGCTCTCTTCAGGATCAGTTTGGTACATTTCTGCCAAATCTTCAGGCAGATCTTTAGACGTTTCACCACGTCTCTGTCTGCCTCCCTTCCTTGCTGGTTTTTCTGTTGCCATGAAGCTTAACTTGGAAGGCTTCAAGAGATTCAAAGTCTTCAAAGACTTCCTTTTGCTTGACCAACAGGAACTTGCTTCGGGTGAATTGATGTGACGCTGTAGGAACTCTGCAAATGAATGCAGACTATGAGAACCAAAAGATTCTCCCACGGACATGTACTTGTGACAGCATTAAGGTGCGAGGGAAAGGGAAGAGGTCATATGCATTCTCAGAAGATTTTGAAGATAAATCAGTTTAGAAGATATTGACCTCATCATTGCAAAGACATTCACTTTATAGAAAAGAAGTTGGTTCCAGTGAGGAATCTAACTACTTCATGAAGAACAAGTGAATATACTAGGCAAGTTATGAGATGCAGAGGAGAGGGATGAAACTTGTGTGAATGGAAACCTCTTTTGGCAGAAAGTGATGGAGCTATAGGATCAAAAGAGGCTGTAAAAAGACTTGTTATTTACCAGACTTGGAACTGCTAGACGAGGTGAGAGTTGAGGCCGAGCAGTTCGATCCTCCGTGCCCTAACTTGGCGACGGAAGACACCTATGGCGACGGCGGAGAGACTGATGTCCGCTGTCGGCGTGAGAACGGCGTCGGAGAGGTTGCGGCAGTGAAGCACTTCGTCGCCGGCGTCGTTGAGAGTTAGCGGTGGCGCTAGGGTTCATGCGAGGGTGGAAGAAGAGATAATGACCGCAGTGAAACGTGTATTTATAGGGATATGGGCGGCACTGCGCTATTACTCAGGTGCCCCCTGGCGATTCGCATCTGATCAGTACGTGGCCAGCATGCGGAATTGTGGGGGCAGTTTCACCCCACGCACGCCTTGTTTGTCGGGATCCGTTCCTACTTCTCCGGATTTCTTGTTGATGGAAAAACATTGAAAGCTGTTTTAAAGTTTGTCTCTGTGTCTTCTTCTGACAAGAATGCAGTGAAGACATTCGACAGTTTCAATAGAATGCATATGACTTGGAGAGATAGAGTTTGAGGTAGGAAGCATGGAGAGGTTAGGGTCCGATCACATTCACTTAGTTCAAAAGATTCAAACAAGAAGACATAGCTATAAGTGAATGCTGTAGAGGACAGAACACCAGTACATATATAATCAACATAGTGAAGATAATCATGAAGACATGTTGAGATTGAAGCCAAACCAAATGTGAAGACATAGCAAATGTAATGCCATGAGTGAAACACTTCAAGCAGAAAAATTTGGTGGTGGCGCAACCCACCGTATAGGAAGTATTAGACCCAGACGCGGCGCACAATTATCGTGGCGCTCCGAAGTCAAATTCCACGTTAATGTATTCACACTTAGAATGTATGTCTTCATTGATTGAAGATATACGTTACTTCATGTGTTGCACATCTAAGTCATCATCATGCATAAGTGTTAGGATGTGTGCCTGATCACAGGACATTTGAGGATTCCAAGATATTTAGCTCACACCGTAACTTGCAAAATCTCTTCTCATCCAAGGGCTTGGTGAAGATATCTTCCCATTGCTCTTCAGTGTTGACGTGTATGATATCAATGTCTTCCTTTGCAACATGATCTCTGAGAAAATGATGACGAATTTCAATGTGCTTTGTCTTCGAGTGCTGAACTGGGTTGTTGGCGATCTTGATGGCGCCTTCGTTGTCGCAGTAGAGTGGCACTTGCTTTAGATGAATGCCATAATCCTTGAGGGTTTGCTTCATCACAGAAGCTGAGCGCAGCAGGATCCAGCAGCAATGTATTCAGATTCAGCAGTGGAGAGAGATACACAGTTCTGCTTCTTTGAAGACCAACAGACAAGTGATCGGCCCAGAAAGTGACATGTGCCTGATGTGGACTTCCGATCAACCTTGTCACCAGCGTAATCAGCATCCGAAAATCCAACCAGATCAAACTCTGAGCCCTTTGGATACCATAATCCTAGAGTTGGGGTGTGAGCCAAATATCGAAGAATTCGCTTCACAGCTAAGTGATGCGACTCCTTTGGTGCCGCTTGGAACCGAGCACACATGCAAACACTAAGCATAATATCTGGCCTAGATGCACATAAATAAAGCAAAGAACCAATAATGGAGCGGTATACCTTTTGATCGAACTCTTTACCATTGTCATCAGGACCCAGATGATGTTTGGCTGGCATTGGTGTTGTGAAGCCTTTGCAGTCTTGCATATCGAACTTCTTCAGGCAATCTTTGAGATATTTCTCTTGAGATATGAAGATGCCATTGCGTTGTTGCCGTATCTGAAGACCGAGGAAGAATTTCAGCTCCCCCATCATAGACATCTGATATTGCTCTTGCATCATATATCCGAACTCCTCACTGTACTTCTGATTGGTGTAGCCGAAGATGATGTCATCCACATATATTTGGCACACAAACAGTTCACCATCATATGTCTTCGTGAAGATAGTGGGATCTAGGGAACTAGGTATGAAGCCTTTGCTCTTCAGGAAGTATTTGAGTGTATCATACCAGGCCCGAGGGGCTTTTTGAGGCCATATAGTGCCTTATTGAGCTTGTAAACCATGTCAGGATGTTTTGGATCTTCAAACCCAGGTGGTTGTGCAACATACACTTCTTCTTCAATTTTGCCATTGAGGAAGGCACTCTTTACATCCATTTGATACAGAATGATGTTGTGATGATTTGCATAGGCCAGTAGTATACGGATGGCTTCAAGTCTGGCAACAGGAGCAAATGTTTCATCGAAGTCAATGCCTTCCACTTGAGTATATCCTTGAGCAACAAGACGAGCCTTGTTTCGGACGACTTGGCCATGTTCATCTTGCTTGTTGCGGTATATCCATTAGGTGCCTATTATGTTATGCTTCCGTGGATCGGGACGCTTAACCAACTCCCATACATTGTTCAGCTCAAACTGTTGAAGCTCTTCCTGCATAGCTTGAATCCATTCAGGTTCCATAAAGGCTTCATCAATTTTCTTGGGTTCAGTGATTGAAACGAATGCGAAGTGTCCGCAGAAATTTGCCAGTTGAGTTGCCCTTGAACGAGTCAGTGGACCAGGTGCATTGATGCTATCAATTATTCTGTCAATCTGCACTTCATTGGCAACACGAGGATGTAGGGGTCGAAGACTTTGCTCTTGCTGATCTACGTTGTCATGGGGAGGAATGTCTTCAGGCTGAGCATTGTCTTCATGTGGATCAGGTGCTGAGATGATAAGTTCTTCTTCAGGATGAGCTTCAGAAGGTATAATTTCTCCAGTTCCCATTAGCTTGATTGATTCACTGGCTGGAACTTCATCTAGCACATCTGGTACTTGCTCTCTTTGTGACCCATTGGTCTCATCGAACCGCACATCCACTATTTCAACCACTTTGTAGTGAAAGAGATTGAAGACTCTATAGGAGTGCGAATCCTTTCCATATCCAAGCATCAAGCCCTCATGTGCTTTTGGAGCAAATTTTGAGGTGTGGTGAGGGTCCTTGATCCAGCATCTTGATCCAAATACTCTGAAGTAACTGACATTTGGCTTCTTGCCAGTCAGAAGTTCATAAGATGTCTTGTTCAGCAGCTTGTGAAGATATACACGGTTGATAGTATGGCATGCAGTGTCAATGGCTTCAGTCCAGAATTTTCTTGGTGTCTTGTACTCATCTAACATTGTTCTGGCCATCTCAATGAGTGTTCTGTTCTTGCGTTCGACGATGCCATTCTGTTGTGGCGTGTATGGAGCTGAGAATTCATGAGTGATGCCCAATGTATCAAGATATGTGTCAAGGCCAGTGTTCTTGAATTCTGTGCCATTGTCACTTCTGATGTGCTTTATCTTGGCGCCATAATTGTTCATAGCCCGATTTGCGAAGCGTCTGAAGACATCCTGCACTTCAGTCTTGTAAAGGATTATGTGCACCCAAGTATATCTAGAGTAATCATCAACAATGACGAAGCCATAGAGGCAAGCAGTAGTTGAAAAAGTCGAGTAGTGAGTGGGACCGAAGAGATCCATGTGAAGCAGTTCGAAGGGTTGAGTAGTGGTCATGATTGTCTTCGAAGGATGTTTTGCCCTTGTCATCTTCCCAGCTTCGCAGGCACCGCATAAGTGATCTTTCTTGAACTTGACGCCCTCAATGCCTATGACATGCTTCTTCTTTGCAAGGGTGTGGAGGTTCCTCATGCCAGCATGCCCAAGTCTTCGATGCCAAAGCCAGCATTCTGAAGCCTTTGCGAGAATACATACTGCAAGCTGTGGCCCTGCTGAGAAATCTACCACGTACAAATCATCTTTCCGATACCCTTCAAACACTAGAGACTTGTCAGATTCCATTAGTACCAGGCAACGATATTTTCCAAAGATTACAATCATGTTCAAATCGCAAAGCATTGAGACAGACATTAAGTTGAAGCCAAGGGATTCAACAAACATGACTTTGTCCATGTGTTGATCCTTTGAGATTGCAACTCTACCTAAACCCAGTACCTTACTTTTACCAGTGTCAGCGAATGTGATGTGGCTCTTGTCAGATGGACGTAAGGTTGAGTCCATAAAGAGACTTCTTTTGCCAGTCATGTGATTTGTACACCCACTGTCAATAATCCATTCTGAAGACTCTGAAGTCGCTGGTGTCGTACCCTACAGTGCAGTTAGGGGGATAGGCTTCACCAAGAGTATTGTGAAGCAAAAACATTTGACGAACCAGTGGGTTATGAAAACTTAAATCCAGGTTAGGGTAAGTAGGGAGAGTAGCATGTGATTCAGGTATGAAATACATAGTGATGCCATTCGGGCATTTGATCTTGCGCCCCACAAGATTTTTAAGGTCCCTAGCAATAGCGTCAGAAGATTTTGGTTTTCTGTTGGAGACCTTTCCCTGCAAAAGAGAGTTAAGCTTTCTTAACCACCCACATCTTCAAGGGTGGCTTAGAAGCAATAAGTCTAAGTGCAGCATCTGAGAATTTTGGCTTTGGAGCCCTAGCAAACAGTCTAGCAGGTGGGCAATAGTACTCATAAGAATAGGCAGAATAGTTCTTGGTCATATGAGAATGACGGTTTGAAGAACCGCTCTCATATGCCTGAGCATGGTTTCCCTGCAAAACATTTGTGTTAGTGCGACTCAAGTGAGTCCTCTGCCTGTATGAAGCCTTTGGACCATATGAAGCCTTTGGTCTGAGGTTTGTCTTCTTCATGTGAGGTGTCATGAAGACATTCACAGGAAGATTCTCAAGACACGTTTTTGGAACCCAGATCTTCTTCATAGGCGGTCTATTCCTGCAGTTAGTACCAATGTACCTGGCAAATACTTCACCATTCTGATTCTTAAACAGTTTATAGTTTGCATCAAAGGATTCATCAATGATAATAGGATTAGCACAAGTGAAGCCAGATAGATTGGATGGATCCGCTGAGGATTCCTTTGCAGCAACCCATGTGGTTTTGGGGTACTTCTTAGGTTTCCAGTAAGAGCCATCTGCATTAATTTTCCTCACGAACCCAATACCCTCTTTCCTAGGGTTTCGGTTCAGAATCTGCTTCTTGAGGACATCACATAATGTCTGATGTCCTTTGAGACTTTTGTACATCCCTGTTTCAAGCAATGTCTTCAACCTAGCATTCTCATCAGCAATAGCAGTGGTATCCTCAGCAGAGGGGTTAGTTACCACTTCAACAGTTGAAGATATTGCAACAGCAGTAGCAGTGGAACATTCAGCAACAGAAGTAGCATTATCACGCTCAATGCATTTAAGGCATGGTGGTTCAAATCCTTCCTGAGCAGAGCTGATCTGTTCGGCTCGAAGTGACTTGTTTTCCTTTTGAAGATCTTCATGATCCGCTCTCAACTTCTCAAGATCTTGCTTCTTTTGAAGATAATCATAGGAAAGCTTTTCATGAGTAGTTGAGAGAGTCTCAAGACGATCTTCGAGTTCCTGATACTTAACATGAAGATTTTTTTATGTCTTCAATTAAGGATTCAGAACGAGTCATTTCAGCACCCAACAGATCATCGCTTCTGTCTAATAGTTTTTGAATATGTTCCATGGCCTTTTGTTGTTCAGTTGCAATTTTAGCAAGTGTTTTGTAGCTGGGTTTTGAATCACAATCAGAGTCATCGTCACTGGATGTTTGATAGTGAGTAGTGCGTGGGTTTACCTTGGCACCACGTGCCATGAAGCAGTAGGTAGGAGTAGAGTCGTCCTTGTCATTTGCATCGGTGTTGGTGATGGAGTCATTGTCTTCAGTGTTGAAGATGGACTTGGCGACGTAGGCTGTAGCCAGACTCGCAATGCCTGAATCAGACTCCTCCTCAGACTCCAGCTCTGCCTCCTCAGAAGCGGACTCCTCCTATGAATCCATTTCCTTGCCAACAAACACACGAGCCTTGCCAGATGAACTCTTCTTGTGTGATGAAGACTTTGAGGAAGACTTGGACGAAGACTTTGAGTATTTCTTCGTCTTCTTATCGTCAGAGTCATATTCCTTGCTCTTCTTCTTCTTTCTGTTCTCATTGTCCCACTGTGGACACTCAGATATGAAGTGTCCAGTTTTCTTGCACTTGTGACATGTTTTCTTCTTGTAGTCATGAGCAGAAGCTTCATCACTCCTTGAGCTTGATCGTGAAGACTTTTTGAAGCCTTTCTTCTTGGTGAATTTCTGGAACTTCTTCACTAGCATTACAAGTTCCCTTCCAATGTCTTCAGGATCATCAGAACTGCTGTCAGATTCTTCTTCAGATGAGGACACAACTTTTGCCTTCAAGGCACGAGTTCGCCCATAGTTTGGACCGTAGATATCTCTTTTCTCAGAAAGCTGAAACTCATGTGTGTTGAGCCTCTCAAGTATGTCAGACGGATTGAGTGTCTTGAAGTCTGGATGTTCTTGAATCATCAGGGCTAGGATGTCAAATGAACTGTCAAGTGATCTCAGCAGCGTCTTGACGATTTCATGCTTGGTGATCTCAGTGGCGCCGAGGGCTTGAAGCTCATTTGTGATGTAAGTGAGCCGGTCAAATGTGTGCTGGACATTCTCATTGTCATTTCGTTTGAAGCGGTTGAAGAGGTTGAGAAGAACACTAATTCTCTGATCTCTCTGGGTTGAGATGCCTTCATTGACCTTGGAGAGCCAGTCCCAAACCAGCTTGGATGTCTTGAAGGCACTCACACGGCCATACTGTCCCTTGGTCAGATGACCATAGATAATATTCTTGGCAGTGGAGTCCAGTTGAGTGAACTTCTTGACATCAGCAGCAGTGACACCTTCTCCAGCCTTGGGAACGCCGTTTTCGACGACATACCATAGGTCGACGTCAATGGCTTCAAGATGCATGCGCATCTTATTCTTCCAGTAGGGATATTCAGTTCCATCGAAGACGTGGAATGCAGCGGAGACTTTAATTATCCCTGCAGTCGACATAGCTAAAACTCCAGGTGGTTAAACCGAATCACACAGAACAAGGGAGCACCTTGCTCTGATACCAATTGAAAGTGCGTTATATCGACTAGAGGGGGGGTGAATAGGCGATTTTTATGAAAGTCTTCAAAACGTGGAAGTTATGAAGACAAACAGAGTGGACAAGCCTATCACTATGCAGCGGAAGTTAGATTACACAGCTTCAGTGTAATGAGGATCAGGTTGCAAGAAGTTATGAAGCCAAACAGATCATATAGTTAAGTTGTGAAGACAGAAGATAAAGCAAGCATGCAATAGCTTCACAATGTGTACTGGTAAGTAAAGGGAGGTGAAGATGAAACCAGTGACACGTTGAAGACAATGATATGTTGGACCAGTTCCAGTTGCTGTGACAACTGTACGTCTGGTTGGAGCGGCTAGGTATTTAAACCAAAGGACACACAGTCCTGGACACCCAGTCCTGAACACGCAGCTCAGGACACCCAGTCCTCACCGTTTTCTCCTTGAGCTAAGGTCACACAGACCTCGCCCAATCACTCTGGTAAGTCTTCAAGGTAGACTCCCAAACCTTCACAGACTTCGTTCACCGGCAATCCACAATTTCTCTTGGATGCTTAGAACGCGACGCCTAACCGTCTGGAGGATGCACAATCCTCAAGTGTAATAAGTCTTCAGATCAATCAGACAAGAAGACTTAAGTGATGCCCAATTACTCTAGCTCTGGGTGGTTAGGGCTTTTCTCCTTGCTAGGGATTTTCTCTCAAAGGCTTCGAGGTGGGTTGCTCTCAAACGACAAAAGCCGTGCACTGAAATCTGAGCAGCCAACCGTTTATGGTTGTAGGGGTGGACTAGTTATAGCCACTTGGCAACCCTGACCTAATTTGTCCGAAATGACCCTGGGTCACTAAGGAACTGACACGTGTACTAACGGTCGGATTTCAAACTCTCACGGCAACTTTACTTGGGCTGCAAGTAAAGCTGACTTGTCTGACTCTGGACAAGATTTTCTCTCATTGTCTTCACTCGAAGACATAGGATTTGAATTAGGCATCACTTCAGTCATCCAGACTGGTTCTCTTGGACCCCACTTAACAGTACGGTGGTTCCTATGACACAACATGAATGAAGTAAAACTACGAAGGATCTAAGTCTTCGAGTTCCATAGGCTTCATGGGGAGTCTTCATATGTCATTGTCTTCGACATGAATGTCTTCATGAACCATCATTGTCTTCAATGTCTTCGTACATTTTTGGGGGTCATCTCTGGTAGCTAAATCGAATCAATGAGGGACTTCTACCTGTGTTATCCTGCAATTCTCACAAACACATTAGTCCCTCAACTAGGTTTGTCGTCAATACTCCAAAACCAACTAGGGGTGGCACTAGATGCACTTACAATTCCAAGATATTTAGCTCACACCATAACTTGCAAAATATCTTCTCATCCAAGGGCTTGGTGAAGATATCTGCCAATTGCTCTTCAGTGTTGACGTGTATGATATCAATACCTTCCTTTGCAACATGATCTCTGAGAAAATGATGATGAATTTCAATGTGCTTTGTCTTCGAGTGCTGAACTGGGTTGTTGGCGATCTTGATGGCGCTTTCATTGTCGCAGTAAAGTGGCACTTTCTTCAGATGAATGCCATAATCCTTGAGGGTTTGCTTCATCCATAGAAGCTGAGCGCAGCAGGATCTAGCAGCAATGTATTCAGATTCAGCAGTGGAGAGAGATACACAGTTCTACTTCTTTGAAGACCAACATACAAGTGATCGGCCAAGAAAGTGACATGTGCCTGACATGGACTTCCGATCAACCTTGTCACCAGCGTAATCAGCATCCGAGAATCCAACCAGATCAAACTCTGAGCCCTTTGGATACCATAACCCTAGAGTTGGGGTGTGAGCCAAATATCGAAGAATTCGCTTCACAGCTAAGTGATGCGACTCCTTTGGTGCCGCTTGGAACCGAGCACACATGCAAACACTAAGCATAATATCTAGCCTAGATGCACATAAATAAAGCAAAGAACCAATCATGGAGCGGTATACCTTTTGATCGAACTCTTTACCATTGTCGTCAGGACCCAGATGATGTTTGGCTGGTATTGGTGTTGTGAAACCTTTGCAGTCTTGCATACCGAACTTCTTCAGGCAATCTTTGAGATACTTCTCTTGAGATATGAAGATGCCATTGCGTTGTTGCCGTATCTGAAGACCGAGGAAGAATTTCAGCTCCCCCATCATAGACATCTGATATTGCTCTTGCATCATATATCCGAACTCCTCACTGTACTTCTGATTGGTGCAGCCAAAGATAATGTCATCCACATATATTTGGCACACAAACAGTTCACCATCATATGTCTTCGTGAAGAGAGTGGGATCTAGGGAGCCAGGTATGAAGCCTTTGCTCTTCAGGAAGTATTTGAGTGTGTCATACCAGGCCCGAGGGGCTTGTTTGAGGCCATATAGTGCCTTATTGAGCTTGTAAACCATGTCAGGATGTTTTGGATCTTCAAACCCAGGTGGTTGTGCAACATACACTTCTTCTTCAATCTTGCCATTGAGAAAGGCACTCTTCACATCCATTTGATATAAAAGTATGTTATGATGATTTGCATAGGCCAGCAGTATACGGATGGCTTCAAGTCTGGCCACAGGAGCAAATGTTTCATCGAAGTCAATGCCTTCCACTTGAGTATATCCTTGAGCAACGAGACGAGCTTTGTTTCTGACAACTTGACCATGCTCATCTTGCTTGTTGCGGTATATCCATTTGGTGCCTATTATGTTATGCTTCCGTGGATCAGGACGCTTAACCAATTCCCATACATTGTTCAGCTCAAACTGATGAAGCTCTTCTTGCATTGCTTGAATCCACTCAGGTTCCATAAAAGCTTCTTCAACTTTCTTGGGTTCTGTGACTGAAACGAATGTGAAGTGTCCGCAGAAATTTGCCAGTTGAGTTGCCCTTGAACGAGTCAGTGGACCAGGTGCATTGATGCTATTAATTATTTTGTCAATCTGCACTTCATTGGCAACACGAGGATGTATGGGTCGAAGACTTTGCTCTTGCTGATCTATGTTGTCGTGGGGAGGAATGTCTTCAGGCTGAGCATTGTCTTCATGTGGATCAGGTGCTGAGATGATAAGTTCTTCTTCAGGATGAGCTTCAGAAGGTATAATTTCTCCAGTTCCCATTAGCTTGATTGATTCACTGGCTGGAACTTCATCTAGCACATCTGGCAGTTGCTCTCTTTGTGAACCATTGGTCTCATCGAACCGCACATCCACTGTTTCAACCACTTTGTAGTGAAAGAGATTGAAGACTCTGTAGGAGTGCGAATCCTTTCCATATCCAAGCATAAAGCCCTCATGTGCTTTTGGTGCAAATTTTGAGGTGTGGTGTGGGTCCTTGATCCAGCATCTTGAGCCAAATACTCTGAAGTAACTGACATTTGGCTTCTTGCCAGTTAGAAGTTCATAAGATGTCTTGTTGAGAAGCTTGTGAAGATAAACACGGTTGATTGTATGGCATGCAGTGTCAATGGCTTCAGGCCAGAATTTTCTTGGAGTCTTGTACTCATCTAGCATTGTTCTGGCCATCTTAATGAGTGTTCTGTTCTTGCGTTCGACGACGCCATTCTGCTGTGGCGTGTACGGAGCTGAGAATTCATGTGTGATGCCCAAGGTATCCAGATATGTATCAAGGCCAGTGTTCTTGAATTCAGTGCCATTGTCACTTCTGATGTGCTTATCTTGGCGCCATAATTGTTCATAGCCCGATTTGCGAAGCGTCTGAAGACATCCTGCACTTCAGTCTTGTAAAGGATTATGTGCACCCAAGTATATCTAGAGTAATCATCAACGATGACAAAGCCATAGAGGCAAGCAGTAGTGGAAAAGGTTGAGTAGTGAGTGGGACCAAAGAGATCCATGTGAAGCAGTTCGAAGGGTCGAGTAGTGGTCATGATTGTCTTCGAAGGATGTTTTGCCCTTGTCATCTTCCCTGCTTCACAGGCACCGCATAAGTGATCTTTCTTGAACTTGACGCCCTCGATGCCTATGACATGCTTCTTCTTCGCAAGGGTGTGGAGGTTCCTCATGCCAGCATGCCCAAGCCTCCGATGCCAAAGCCAGCATTCTGAAGCCTTTGCCAGAGGACATACTGCAAGTTGTGGCCCTGCTGAGAAATCTACCACGTACAAATCATCTTTCCGATACCCTTCAAACACTAGAGACTTGTCAGATTCCATTAGTACCAGGCAACAATATTTTCCGAAAATTACAATCATGTTCAAAATGCAAAGCATTGAGATAGACATTAAGTTGAAGCCAAGGGATTCAACAAACATGACTTTATCCATGTGTTGATCCTTTGAGATTGCAACTCTACCTAGACCCAATACCTTACTTTTACGAGTGTCAGCAAATGTGATGTGGCTCTTGTCGGATGGACGTAAGGTTGAGTCCATAAAAAGACTTCTTTTGCCAGTCATGTGATTTGTACACCCACTGTCAATAATCCATTCTGAAGACTCCGAAGACGCTGGTGTCGTACCCTACAGTGCAGTTAGAGGGATAGGCTTCACGAAGAGTATTGTGAAGCAAAAACATTTGACGAACCAGTGGGTTATGAAAACTTAGATCCAGGTTAGGACTAATAGGGAGAGTAGCATGCGATTCAGGTACGAAATACATAGTGATGCCATTCGGGCATTTGATCTTGCGCCCCACAAGATTTTTAAGGTCCCTAGCAATAGCGTCAGAAGATTTTGGTTTTCTGCTGGAGACCTTTCCCTTGGCACCACGTGCCATGAAGCAGTAGGTAGGAGTAGAGTCGTCCTTGTCATTTGCATCGGTGTTGGTGATGAAGTCATTGTCTTCAGTGTTGAAGATGGACTTGGCGACGTAGGCTGTAGCCAGACTCGCAATGCCAGAATCAGACTCCTCCTCAGACTCCACCTCTGCCTCCTCAGAAGCGGACTCCTCCTCTGAATCCATTTCATTGCCAACAAACGCACGAGCCTTGCCAGTTGAGCTCTTCTTGTGTGATGAAGACTTTGAGGAAGACTTGGAAGAAGACTTTGAGTATTTCTTCTTCTTGTCCTCGGAGTCATATTCCTTGCTCTTCTTCTTCTTTCTGCTCTCATTGTCCCACTGTGGACACTCAGAGATGAAGTGTCCAGTTTTCTTGCACTTGTGACATGTTTTCTTCTTGTAGTCATGAGCAGAAGCTTCATCATTCCTTGAGCTTGATCGTGAAGACTTTCTGAAGCCTTTCTTCTTGGTGAATTTCTGGAACTTCTTCACTAGCATTTCAAGTTCCCGTCCAATGTCTTCAGGATCATCAGAACTGCTGTCAGATTCTTCTTCAGATGAGGACACAACTTTTGCCTTCAAGGCACGAGTTCACCCATAGTTTGGACCGTAGATATCTCTTTTCTCAGAAAGCTGAAACTCATGTGTGTTGAGCCTCTCAAGTATGTCAGACGGATCGAGTGTCTTGAAATCTGGATGTGCTTGAATCATCAGGGCTAGGATGTCAAACGAACTGTCAAGTGATCTCAGCAGCGTCTTGATGATTTCATGTTTGGTGATCTCAGTGGTGCCGAGGGCTTGAAGCTCATTTGTGATGTCAGTGAGCCGGTCAAATGTGTGCTGGACATTCTCATTGTCATTTCGCTTGAAGCGGTTGAAGAGATTGCGAAGAACACTGATTCTCTGATCTCTCTGGGTTGAGATGCCTTCATTGACTTTGGAGAGCCAGTCCCAGACCAGCTTGGATGTCTTCAAAGCACTTACACGGCCGTACTGTCCCTTGGTCAGATGACCATAGATCATATTCTTGGCAGTAGAGTCCAGTTGAGTGAACTTCTTGACATCAGCAGCAGTGACACCTTCTCCAGCCTTGGGAACGCCGTTTTCGACGACATACCATAGGTCGACGTCAATGGCTTCAAGATGCATGCGCATCTTATTCTTCCAGTAGGGATATTCAGTTCCATCGAAGACGGGGCACGCAGCGGAGACTTTAATTATCCGTGTAGTCGACATAGCTAAAACTCCAGGTGGTTAAACCGAATCACACAGAACAAGGGAGCACCTTGCTCTGATACCAATTGAAAGTGCGTTATATCGACTAGAGGGGGGGTGAATAGGCGATTTTTATGAAAGTCTTCAAAACGTGGAAGTTATGAAGACAAACTGAATAGACAAGCCTATCACTATGCAGCGGAAGTTAGATTACACAAGGCAAGCCATGGTCAAGTATTCAATATAGTGAAAGGCACAGGGACAAACAGCTTCAGTGTAATAAGGATCAGGTAGGAAGAAGTTATGAAGCCAAACAAATCATACAGTTAAGTTGTGAAGACAGAAGATAAAGCAAGCATGCAATGGCTTCAGAATGTGTAACGGTAAGTAAAAAGGAGGTGAAGATGAAACCAGTGACACGCTGAAGGCAATGATTTGTTGGACCAGTTCCAATTGCTGTGACAACTGTACGTCTGGTTGGAGCGGCTAGGTATTTAAACCAAATGACACACAGTCCCGGACACCCAGTCCTGAACACGCACTCGGGACACCCAGTCCTCACCGTTTTCTCCTTGAGCTAAGGTCACACAGACCTTGCCCAATCACTCTGGTAAGTCTTCAAGGTAGACTCCCAAACCTTCACAGACTTCGTTCCCCGGCAATCCACAATTTCTCTTGGATGCTCAGAACGCGACGCCTAACCGGCTGGAGGATGCACAGTCCTCAAGTGTAATAAGTCTTCAGATCACTCAGACAAGAAGACTTAAGTGATGCCCAATTTACTCTGGCTCTGGGTGGTTAGGGCTTTTCTCCTCGCTAGGAATTTTCTCTCAAAGGCTTCGAGGTGGGTTGCTCTCAAACGACAAAAGCCGTGCACTGAAATCTGAGCAGCCAACCGTTTATGGTTGTAGGGGTGGACTATTTATAGCCACTTGGCAACCCAACCTGATTTGTCCGAAATGACCCTGGGTCACTAAGGAATTGACACGTGTACCAATGGTCGGATTTCGAACTCACACGGCAACTTTACTTGGGCTACAAGTAAAGCTGACTTGTCTGACTCTGGACAAGATTTTTTTTTTCTCATAGTCTTCGCTCGAAGACATAGGATTTGAATTAGGCATCACTTCATTCATCCTGACTGGTTCTCTTGGACCCCACTTAACAGTACGGTGGTTCCTATGACACAACATGAATGAAGTAAAACTACGAAGGATCTAAGTCTTCGAGTTCCATAAGCTTCATAGGGAGTCTTCACATGTCATTGTCTTCAATATGAATATCTTCATAAACCACCATTGTCTTCAATGTCTTCGTACATTTTTAGGGGTCATCTCTGGTAGTGAAACCGAACCAATGAGGGACTTCTACCTGTGTTATCCTGCAATTCTCACAGACACATTAGTCCCTCAACTAGGTTTGTCGTCAATACTCCAAAACCAACTAGGGGTGGCACTAGATGCACTTACACTTGGTCATTTTACCCATGAGGCATGGTTCGCACGTGTCAAATGATTCGTAATCAAGAGACTCTAAAAGTCCATCTGCATGGAGCTTCTTCATGCGTTTGACACCTATGTGACCAAGGTGGCAGTGCCACAAGTATGTGGGACTATCATTATCAACTTTACTTCTTTTGGTATTCACACTATGAATATGTGTAGCATTACGCTCGAGATTCATTAAGAATAAACCATTCACCATTGGAGCATGACCATAAAACATATCTCTCATATAAATAGAACAACCATTATTCTCGGATTTAAATGAGTAGCCATCTCGAATTAAACGAGATCCTGTTACAATGTTCATGCTCAAAGCTGGCACTAAATAACAATTATTGAGGTTTAAAACTAATCCCGTAGGTAAATGTAGAGGTAGCGTGTCGACGGCGATCACATCGACCTTGGAACCATTCCCGACGCGCATCGTCACCTCGTCCTTCGCCAGTCTCCGCTTATTCCGTAGCTCCTGCTTTGAGTTACAAATGTGAGCAACTTCACCGGTATCAAATACCCAGGAGCTACTACGAGTACTGGTAAGGTACACATCAATTACATGTATATCACATATACCTTTTGTGATGCCGGCCTTCTTGTCCGCTAAGTATTTGGGGCAGTTCCGCTTCCAGTGACCACTTCCCTTGCAATAAAAACACTCAGTCTCGGGCTTGGGTCCATTCTTTGGCTTCTTCCCGGCAACTTGCTTACCGGGCGCGGCAACTCCCTTGCCGTCCTTCTTGAAGTTCTTCTTACCCTTGCCTTTCTTGAACTTAGTGGTTTTATTCACCATCAACACTTGATGTTCCTTTTTGACTTCTACCTCTGCTGATTTCAGCATAGCAAATACTTCAGGAATGGTCTTTTCCATCCCCTGCATATTGAAGTTCATCACAAAGCTCTTGTAGCTCGGTGGAAGCGACTGAAGGATTCTGTCAATGACCGCGTCATCCGGGAGATTAACTCCCAGCTGAGTCAAGCGGTTTTGTAACCCAGACATAGTGAGTATGTGCTCACTGACAGAACTGTTTTCCTCCATCTTACAGCTGAAGAACTTGTCGGAGACTTCATATCTCTCGACCCGGGCATGAGCTTGAAAAACCATTTTCAGCTCTTCGAACACCTCATATGCTCCGTGTATCTCAAAACGCTTTTGGAGCCCCGGTTCTAAGCTGTAAAGCATGCCGCACTGAACGAGGGAGTAATCATCGGAACGTGTCTGCCAAGCGTTCATAACGTCTTGTTCTGCAGGGAGAACAGGTGCTTCACCTAGCGGTGCTTGTAGGACATAATCTTTCTTGGCAGCTATGAGGATGATCCTCAGGTTCTGGACCCAGTCCGTATAGTTGCTGCCATCGTCTTTCAACTTGGTTTTCTCTAGGAATGCGTTGAAGTTGAGGACAACGTTGGCCATTTAATCTACAAGACATGTTGTAAAGGTTTTAGACTAAGTTCATGATAATTAAGTTCATCTAATCAAATTATTCAATGAACTCCCACTCAGATAGACATCCCTCCAGTCATCTAAGTATAACATGATCCGAGTTAACTAGGCCGTGTCCGATCATCACATGAGACGGACTAGTCAACGTCGGTGAACATCTTCATGTTGATTGTATCTTCTATACGACTCATGCTCGACCTTTCGGTCTTCTGTGTTCCGAGGCCATGTCTGTACATGCTAGGCTCGTCAAGTCAACCTAAGTTTTTGCATGTGTAAATCTGTCTTACACCCGTTGTATGTGAATGTTGGAATCTATCACACCCGATCATCACGTGGTGCTTCAAAACAACGAACTGTCGCAATGGTGCATAGTTAGGGGGAACACTTTCTTGAAATTATTATGAGGGGTCATCTTATTTACTACCGTCGTTCTAAGTAAACAAGATGTAAAAACATGATAAACATCACATGCAATCAAATAATAATAGTGACATGATATGGCCAATATCATATAGCTCCTGTGATCTCCATCTTGGGGCTCCATGATCATCTTGTCACCGGCATGACACCATGATCTCCATCATCATGATCTCCATCATCATGTCTCCATGAAGTTTCTCGCCAACTATTACTTCTACTACTATGGCTAACACGTTTAGCAATAAAGTAAAGTAATTTGCATGGCGTTTCTTAATGACACGCAGGTCATACAAAAAATAAAGACAACTCCTATGGCTCCTGCCGGTTGTCACACTCATCGACATGCAAGTCGTGATTCCTTTTACAAGAACATGATCTCATACATCACATATATATCATTCATCATTCATCACAACTTTGGCCATATCACATCACAGAACACTTGCTGCAAAAACAAGTTAGACGTCCTCTAATTATTGTTGCAAGTTTTACGTGGCTGCAATAGGGTTCTAGCAAGAACGTTTTCTTACCTATGTGAAAGCCACAACGTGATTTGTCAACTTCTATTTACCCTTCATCAGGACCCTTTTCATCGAATTCGCTCCAACTAAAGTGGGAGAGACAGACACCCGCCAGCCACCTTATGCAACTAGTGCATGTTAGTCGGTGGAACCGGTCTCACGTAAGCGTACGTGTAAGGTTGGTCCGGGCCGCTTCATCCCACAATACCACTGAAGCAAAATAAGACTAGTAGCGGCAAGAAAGTTGACAACATCTACGCCCACAACAAATTGTGTTCTACTCATGCAAAGAGAACTACGCATAGACCTAGCTCATGATGCCACTGTTGGGGAACGTTGCAGAAAACAAAAAATTTCCTACGGTTTCAGCAAGATCCATCTATGAGTTCATCTAGCAACGAGTGATCAGATGCATCTACATACCTTTGTAGATCGCGAGCGGAAGCGTTCACTAGAACGTGGATGATGGAGTTGTACTCGCCGTGATCCAAATCACCGATGACCAAGCACCGAACGGACGGCACCTCCGCGTTCAACACACGTACGGAGCGGATGACGTCTCCTCCTTCTTGATCCAGCAAGGGGAAAGGAGAGGTTGATGAAGATCCAGCAGCACGACGACGTGGTGGTGGATGCAGTAGTCACCGCAGCAGGGCTTCGCCGAGCTTCTGCGAGAGAGAGAGAGAGGTGTAGCAGGGGAGAGGGAGGCACCAGGGCTTCAGGGTGCGGCTGCCCCTCCCTTCCCCCCCCCCTTTATATAGGCCCCCTGGGGGGGCGCCGGCCCTGGAGATCCAGTCTCCCAAGGGGGAGGCGGCCAGGGGGGTGGAGTACCCCCCAAGGCAAGTGGGGCGCCCCCCCACCCTAGGGTTTCAACCCTAGGCGCAAGGGGGTGGGCCAAGGGGGGCGCACCAGCCCACTATGGGCTGGTTCCCCCTCCCACTTCAGCCCATGGGGCCCTCCAGGATGTGTGGCCCCACCAGGTGGACCCCCGGGACCCATCCGATGGTCCCGGCACAATACCGATGACCCCCGAATCTTTCCCGATGGCCGAAACTGCACTTCCTATATATAATTCTTTACCTCGGGACCATTCCGGAACTCCTCGTGACGTCCGGGATATCATCCGGGACTCCAAACAACTTTCGGATTACTGCATACTCATATCTCTACAACCCTAGCGTCACCGAACCTTAAGTGTGTAGACCCTACGGGTTCGGGAGACATGTAGACATGACCGAGATGGCTCTTCGGTCAATAACCAACATCAGGATCTGGATACCCATGTTGGCTCCCACATGCTCCTCGATGATCTCATCAGATGAACCACGATGTCGAGGATTCAAGCAACCTCGTATACAATTCCCTTTGTCGATCGGTACGTTACTTGCCCGAGATTCGATCGTCGGTATCCCAATACCTCGTTCAATCTCGTTACCGGCAAGTCACTTTACTCGTACCGTAATGCATGATCCCGTGACCAGACACTTGGTCACTTTGAGCTCATTATGATGATGCATTACCGAGTGGGCCCAGAGATACCTCTCCATCATACGGAGTGACAAATCCTAGTCTCGATTCGTGCCAACCCAACAGACACTTTCGGAGATACCTGTAATGTACCTTTATAGTCACCCAGTTACGTTGTGATGTTTGGCACACCCAAAGCACTCCTACGGTATCCGGGAGTTACACGATCTCATGGTCTAAGGAAAAGATACTTGACATTGGAAAAACTCTAGCAAACGAACTATACGATCTTGTGCTATGTTTAGGATTGGGTCTTGTCCATCACATCATTCTCCTAATGATGTGATCTCGTTATCGATGACATCCAATGTCCATAGTCAGGAAACCATGACTATCTGTTGATCAACGAGCTAGTCAACTAGAGGCTTACTAGGGACATGTTGGTGTCTATGTATTCACACATGTATTACGATTTCCGGATAACACAATTATAGCATGAATAAAAGACAATTATCATGAACAAGGAAATATAATAATAATGCTTTTATTATTGCCTCTAGGGCATATTTCCAACAATGAGTTGTCATTTGATTAACGGGATCACATCATTAGGAGAATGATGTGATTGACATGACCCATTCCGTTAGCTTAGCACACGATCGTTTAGTATGTTCCTATTGCATTCTTCATGACTTATACATGTTCCTATGACTATGAGATTATGCAACTCCCATTTACCGGAGGAACACTATGTGTGCTACCAAACGTCACAACATAACTAGGTGATTATAAAGGTGCTCTGCAGGTGTCTCCGAAGGTACTTGTTGGGTTGGCGTATTTTGAGATTAGGATTTGTCACTCCGATTGTCGGAGAGGTATCTCTGGGCCCTCTCGGTAATACACATCACTTAAGCCTTGCAAGCATTGCAACTAATGAGTTAGTTGCGGGATGATGTATTACAGAATGAGTAAAGAGACTTGCCGGTAACGAGATTGAACTAGGTATTGAGATACCGACGATCGAATCTCAGGCAAGTAACATACCGATGACAAAGGGAACAACGTATGTTGTTATGTGGTCTGACCGATAAATTCGTAGAATATGTGGGAGCCAATATGAGCATCTAGGTTCCGCTATTGGTTATTGACCAGAGACGTGTCTCGGTCATGTCTACATAGTTCTCGAACCCGTAGGGTCCGCACGCTTAACGTTACGATGACAGTTATATTATGAGTTTATATGTTTTGATGTACCAAAGGTTGTTCGGAGTCCCGGATGTGATCACGGACATGATGAGGAGTCTCAAAATGGTCGAGACATGAAGATTGATATATTGGAAACCTATGTTTGGATATAGGAAGTGTTCCGGGTGAAATCGGGATTTTACCGGAGTACCGGGAGGTTACCGGAACCCCCCGGGAGGTAAATGGGCCTTAGTGGGCCTTTATGGAGAAGAGGAGAGGCGGCCAGGGTTGGGCCGCACACCCCTCCCCCCTAGTCCGAATAGGACAAGGAGAGGGGGGCAGCGCCCCCCCTTCCTTCTCTCCCTCCTCTTTCCCCCTCCCGAATGTTATTCCAACTAGGAAAGGGGGGAGTCCTCTCCCGGTGGGAGCAGGACTCCTCCTGGCGTGCCCCTCTCTAGGACGGCCGCACCCCCCTTGCTCCTTTATATACAGGGGTAGGGGCACCCCAGAGACACAACAATAGATCATTTGATCTTTTAGCCGTGTGCGGTGCCCCCCTCCACCATAGTCCACCTCGATAATACTGTAGCGGTGCTTAGGTGAAGCCCTGTGTCGGTAGAACATCATCATTGTCACCACGCCGTCGTGCTGACTAAACTCTCCCTCAACACTCGGCTGGATCGGAGTTCGAGGGACGTCATCGGGCTGAACGTGTGCTGAACTCGGAGGTACCGTGCGTTTGGTACTTGATCGGTCGGATCGTGAAGACGTATGACTACATCAACCGCGTTGTGCTAACGCTTCCGCTTTCGGTCTACGAGGGTACGTGGACAACACTCTCCCCTCTCGTTGCTATGCATCACCATCATCTTGCGTATGCGTAGGAATTTTTTTGAAATTACTACGTTCCCCGACACTAAGAACTAAATATTTTTTGGATGGAGACTTAATGAATGCAAGTCTTAAAAAGGGTTCCTCTTTTACTTGGCAAAGTATTACGGCAGGAGTTGATTCACTCAAAAATGGTTATATCTGGAGAGTTGGGAATGGACAAAATATTGATATTTGGAGAGATGCATGGATCCCAAATGTTGCGATTAGGAAAGTTATTACCCCTAAAAAATGGCATCTTTTGTCAAAACTTGTTGATCTTATCGACCCAGTCACCAACTATTGGGATGAAGACTTAGTGAGACAGACTTTATGGCCAATTGACGCTTAAAGGGTGCTTACGATTCCCCTCCCTATGCATAACATGATGGACTTCATTGCTTGGAGCTATACAAAAAATGGATTGTTTACGGTTTGTTCGGCTTATTTGGAGGAATGGAACAAACAACATGGAAGGAAGTTGCAACGCCCAAATGGTATTGGTAGAATAAATCTCAATCCCATTTGGGGTAAGATTTGGCAATTATCTTGTCTAGCAAAGGTGAATTTTTTTCATTTGGCGTACTTTGCACGGAACCCTACCATGTCGATTTACGCTTGCTAATAGACATATGAAAGTTTCGCCCATATACCCATCATGCTTGAATGGGCCAGAAGATACAAAAACGTGTTGTTTCTGTGTCAGAAGGCGAAAGAGGTTTGTGAGAAGCTAGGATTGCATGAAACCATTAGTAAAGCATGTGTTATTGATCGTGCGGGAGAGGCAGTTTTGGAGTTCCTACTTCTTATGCCAGAACAAGAATTATCTATATTGGGCATCCAAAATGTATGTGAAATGACCGCTATAATAGTTTGTTATTTATGGTGGGACAGAGGTAAGTTGGATCATGAAGGAAACTCTCAAGATACATACCAAACTTCCATGGGAGCCCACGCTATTATAGCAAACTATGTTAAGGCTATAAATAGAATAGAGGTATGGGAAATACCACCGAAGGGTTTTGTGAAGTTGAATGTTGATGCTTCTTTTGATCATGACCTGCTTAGGGGCATAACTGGGGTTGTCCTTAGAGATGACAAAAGAAGGTTTATGGCTAGGGGAATTGGAGGATGGATTGGTGTGTAGATGTTTTGACAGCAGAAGCTTTGGCTCTAAGACTTGGCTTATCACTTGCACAGAAGGCGGGATGCAATCGTCTTGTTGTTAACTCCGACAATATGGAAGTGATTGACATAATGAAGAATGGAGGACATTCGGCGGGGGGAGGGGGGCTGCAGTCTTCAATGATTGTTATTTTATGGCGTGTGACTTTTCCCTTATTAGGTTTGGACATTTTAACAGGGAAACAAATAAGGTTGCTCATGAAATTGCTAGGCTAGCTAAATTTTCTGTGACTAGTGATTGGTTTGAGGAACCTATAAATGATATTGTATCTTTTATTATAGACGATGTAACTATTATTTCCAATAAATAAAGCTGGTGTTTTTTTCAAAAAGAAGATAGAGCAAACATTTTGGCATGTTGATGCTTCACGCATTCTAGCTATCCCCTTGCCAACCTATGAGATGGATGATTTCATTTCTTGATAGACAAAAATTGCGTCCTTTTGGTTAAATTAGCTTATCATATAGTGTGGAGAGATAAATATGAGGCAAGAGGCAGAAGAGATGGACTAGTGCTGCATCTATTAACCCAATATGGGATATAGTTTGGAAATTACCCAGCCCAGCGAAGGCTAAAAAATTTATGTAGAGAACTCTACATGGATCTCTACCATGCAGAATAACCTTGGCATATAAGCACATGAAAGTTAACACAAAATTTCCTGCCTGTGAGGACTGGGAGACAGTTAAGCACACGCTATTCCTCTGCATGAAGGCGAAGCAAGTATGGTATGAACTGGGATTGGGAGATATCATTGCTCGTGCATGCACTGTTGATCACGTCAGAGAAGAAGTTCTAGCTTACTTATTAAATCATCTAGCTAATTAGATCTCATGTTGGGGCAAGAAAGATTAGACCTGATCTTGGCTATCACTTCTTGGTACCTTGGGTGGGAGAGAAGGAAGATAGTACATGATGAACATGTCCAGCAAGTCAAGGAAATAGTGGCTTCCATTCGAGCACTTGCTGCAAACTCCTTGACTGCCTCTATGCCCAAAGCGAAGACCAGACAATCCAGGGGGAAGACCACCGACAGGCTTCGTTAAGCTTAATGTAGATGCCTCATTTGATCATGACACTTTACATGCTACTATGGGGGCAGTCCTGCGGGATAGTTCAGGAAATTTCTTCGCGGCTGGGAATAATGTTGCCGGAGAGTGTATGGATGCATTTACAGAGGAGGCACTGGTCTTGCGCTGTAACGCCCCATATGTAACCTTCCCGAATTGTACTCCAACTCTTGCCGTTTCCGGCATTAAGTTATATTTAATTCTCGGGTTCGGGTCTTTGCCTCCGTGTGTTGTTTTTGTTTTCGTGCATCTCATATCATGTCATCACGTGCATTGCATTTGCATACATGTTCATCTCATGCATTCGAGCATTTTCCCCGTTGTCCGTTTTGCATTCCGGCGCTTCGTTCTCCTCCGGTGGCCATTTCTAGCTTTCTTTCGTGTGTGGGGATTAAACATTTCCGGATTGGGCCGAGACTTGCCATGCGGCCTTGGTTTACTACCGGTAGACCGCCTGTCAAGTTTCGGGTCATTTGGACTTCATTTGATACTCCAACGGTTAACCGAGGGACCGAAAAGGCCTCGTGTGTGTGCAGCCCAACACCCCTCCATTTTGGCCCAAAACCCACCAAACTCTGCTCCAACGTCTCGGTCGTTCGATCACGATCGTGTGGGCGAAAACCGCACCTCATTTGGACTCTCGTAGCTCCACTTATGCCTATATATACACCCCTCCCCCCTCGTTTTTGGCTCGTCCCCTACCTCGAACCCTAAAAAAAAGAGGAGTCTCAGATCCCGCGCCGACGAACACTTCCGGCTTCGTGTCCGCCGCCACGTGTCGGCCTCCGACTCGCCCACCCGCGCGCCCACTTCGCCGGATCCGCCGGGCCCACGGGGCCCATCGCCGGCCCGCCCCCGGGTCGCGCCCGGGCCAGAGGCGTGCCGCCCCGCGCCCGCCGTCTTCCCGCTCTCCGGTGGCCGCGCCCACCGCGCGCCGCCGCAAGCCCTCGCCGGAACTCCGCCGGCCGCCACCCGCCGCTCCGCCCCGCCGCCCCGTCGCGCCGGACGCCGCCCCTCGCCGCCGGGGGCTTCGCCGGTGCGGTCCGCGCCCGGCCCCGACGCCGCCTCGTCTCATCGCCGCCTCCCGCCGCTGCTCCGAGCTTGCCGGAGCCCGGCCGCCTCGCCGGAATCCGCGGGTGCTACAGTACCGTGAACAGTACCCGGATCCAGATCTGGATCGGATCCGGTTGACCTCTCCCCCCTCTAACCCTAATTCCGTATTTTTTATGCCATGTTTGACCTGCCATATCTTTGCATCCGTAGCTCCGTTTTGGGCATATGATATATCAAAATCTTCGCCTCGACGAGTACATCATTTCATTCCATTGCGTCATTTGCATTTGAGGTCATCTTGGTGCCCAAAATGCTGTTGGAAGGAGGCATCATGAGTTAAATTGCAGATCCGTTAGTTCATCATGCACTTTTGTCATTTTTGCCATGTTTAATCCGTGCATGATATGCCTGTGCCCCTTTGAGATGAATTGTTAAGCATGTTGTCTTCTTTCTAGAGGTGCCTCCCATGCATTTTTAGAATGTGTGTGTTGTCTTGTGCAAGCTTGCGAAGTAGGGTACCTGAGTTTACTGATTTCAGGGACTTAGTGAAAATCACTAAGTCTGGGATGTTTTAGTTCACGATGCTATATGTCCAGCTTGTTTCCTAGTGATCCGTGCCTCTTTTGAGCATGATCAGTGAGAGTGATTTGTTATGTTTGTTGTGCTTAATCCATCCATGTCTTTACTTGTTATGTTGGAGCAACCTAGGTTGACTCAATCGAGCTCAACTTTTGCATAGTTGTTGTTTTGGGCAGATCGTGAACTCTTTTGCGATTTTGCCGGAGTCATTGCTAGTGATCCATGCATGCTATGCCTTTGTTCTTGCCATGTATAGCTAGCATTTTGTGCCTTCTTAATGGATATATGCTTGCCTTGCCATGACTTGCACCGTAGTGAGAGCATCGAGCTCGTTTACATGCCTCCATGAGTTATTATTTCAGCATGTCCCAGTTTTCACTAAGTCTGGAAACTGATTGTGTTTCATCGATGTTCGTGTGCTCGGTGGAGTATTTTGTGAACCCTTTTGGCCCCAGGTCATTTTGGGTGTTTTGTTAAGCTTGTTGAGTAACTCCATGCCATGCTCTTACTTGTCATGTTCAGGTTTTTCTTCATGTTGTTTTGCTGCTCCGAAGAGAGCATCGTGGTCTGAAATTTCAGACTAGCGTTAATTTCGCTAAGTCTGAAATCTGTTTTGCTTATTCAGTTTTGCCATGCTTGTTTGAAGCCCTTAATGGATTAATTTGCCTATGCCTCAGTCCTGGTGATTTGTTCAGATTCTTGAGTGCATCACTTCCATGCAATTTGTTTTCATGTTTGGTGGCTTTAGCATGTTCATTTTGTTGCATTTAGGAGCCTACTTGCTGTAAATCGCAGATCGGTTCATTTAGTAATTCGCTTGCCATTTCCAAACCGTAGCTCCGATTGCCATGATCTTTATATCGTTTTCAGGGGATTTCTTCCCCTCTGTCCAGTGGCACACTTGGTTTTCCAAGTTGAGGCCAGGTTCATGCATTTCCTATCACGTCTTGCATTTTGCATCCCGCATCGCATCCCGCATAGCATATCATCTTTGCATATTATTGGTTGCCCTTGCACGTGGTTGATTGTATCCTTGTTGCTTGTTTGTGTTGTTGGATAGAGCCGGGAGACGAGTTCGCTAACGAGGAGCCCGTTGAGTTTCCTTTTGAGGATCCAGCCAATTCTGACAACTGTGCAGGCAAGATGATCACACCCTCGAAATCACTACTATCTTTGCTATGCTAGTCTGCTCGCTCTTTTGCTTTGCCAATGCTACGATGCCTACCACTTTCTTGTCAGCCTCCCAATTACCATGATTGAGCCTCTAACCCACCTTTGTCCTAGCAAACCATTGATTGGCTATGTTACCGCTTTGCTCAAGCCCCTTCTTATAGCGTTGTTAGTTGCAGGTGAAGATTGGAGCCGTTCCTTGTTGGAACATTTATTTACTTGTTGGGATATCATTATATTGCTATGTTATCTTTATTCATCTATATACTTGGTAAAGGGTGGAAGGCTCGGCCTCTCGCCTAGTGTTTTGTTCCACTCTTGCCGCCCTAGTTTCCGTCATATCGGTGTTATGTTCCCGGATTGTTGTGTCCCTTACGCGGTTGGGATATAATGGGAACCCCTTGATAGTTTGCCTTGATTAAAGCTTTTCCAGCAATGCCCAACATTGGTTTTACCATTTGCCACCTAGCCTCTTTTCCCTTGGGTTTCCGGAGCCCGAGGGTCATCTTTATTTTAGCCCCCCACGGGCCAGTGCTCCTCTGAGTGTTGGTCCGAACCAGGCAGCCTGCGGGGCCACCTCGGGGAAACTCGAGGGTTGGTTTTACTCGTAGCTTGACCTATCTGAGTGTGCCCTGAGAAAGAGATATGTGCAGCTCCTATCGGGATTTGTCGGCACATTCGGGCGGTGTTGCTGGACTAGTTTTGACCTATCAAATCATCTTGTTATACCGGGATACCGAGTCTGATCGGTGGGTCCTGGGTGGAGGTCTATTCCTTCGTTGACCGTGAGAGCTTGTTATGGGCTAAGTTGGGACCCCCCTGCAGGGATTGATCTCTCGAAAGCCGTGCCCACGGTTATGGGCAGATGGGAATTTGTTAATGTCCGGTTGTAGACAACTTGAACCTTAAATAATTAAAATGAATCAACTGCATGTGTTGCCGTGATGGCCTCTTCTCGGCGGAGTCCGGGAAGTGGACACGACGTTGGAGTTATGTTTGTGTAGGGTGCTCTATATAGTTTTTCCGCTCGTGCTTTGCCTCCTCTTCTCGCTCTCCTTTGCGAATAAGTTAGCCACCATATATGCTAGTCGCTTGCTGCAGCTCCACTTACATTACCCCTTTCCTACCTATTAAGCTTAAATAGTCTTGATCGCGAGGGTCCGAGATTGCTGAGTCCCTTGTGGCTCACAGATTACTATTACACCAGATGCAGGGACCGATGATACCTCTCCGGATGGCGCGCTCGAGCTGAAGTGGGAGTACGACGAGGACTCTCAGCGTTACTATGTGTCGTTTCCTGATGATCAGTAGTGGTGCCTATTCGGGGTTCGATTCAGGGTTTAGTCGCTTGTTGGGGGTCTTTTCTATTTTGGCGCCGTAGTCGGGCCATGAGTGATTGTATGATGGATGTTATTTATGTACTTTGATGTGACGTGGCGAGTGTAAGCCAACTATGCTATTATTCCCCTTTATGATATATATGTACATGGGTTGTGTAATGATTCCTGACTTGCGACATTGCTTTCAATGCGCCTATGTCTCTAAGTCGTGCCTCGACACGTGGGAGACATAGTCGCATCAAGGGCGTTACAAGTTGGTATCAGAGCCTTCTCCGACCTTAGGAGCCCCATTGCTTGATCGTTTTTAGCAGCCGAGTTGTGTCTAGAAAAATGTTTTGAGTCCTTAGGAATTATATATCGGAGAGCTTAGGAATTATTTTTACTTCCCAGTCTCCTCATCGCTCTGGTAAGGCATCCTGACGTAGAGTTTTCACTCTTCTCTTCTCAAATTTCACTAAAAAAAATTTAGGATCACGCGAGTATCTTGGTTTTGTTCCGATGGCTTATGATGAGAATACTGTCTTGGTGCCTCCTGTCAGGGGTTTAGTGGAAGTGTCCCGGGGAGTTGAGCTCTGAGGTGTTGTCATCATAATTCTATCGTTGCAATTCTGGCATACTTGAGATATGTGCGCGACATCGAAAATCTCCTTTATGCAGTTCGTTGGTGAGATAACCTCGACGTCACCCAGTACTGGGGCGGGAGTTCGGGAGTATCGCCATAACTTGTATAACGGATGCTTTTCGAAGGTTGAGTTAGATGGTTTCCGAAGGTTTCTTGGTTATGTGTTGAAGGATGGATGCAGCTGGATGTAGGAATTGCTAGCTTGGGTGAGATATTATGCTTCCCCTGTATCCCCAACACCTGATTGCATAACCGGAAAGTTTCGGGAGTTTCATAGGTGGGAATTCAAGTAGCCTTAGGGTATCCTTCCAACAGATGTGTGATATGAAATTGGGGTTCGACGTCTAGTGGTTCGCCTATTCACGGTCGATTTTACAGTGGTCTCGTTGTGTCTTAAAGAGTCCTTGGCTATGCTGACTCGGGGACGCTTCGTATGTCATGTGCACTGCCTTGTACATGATGGTGCTGTACGGTCGAGCCTGTGTAGGTCCTACCACGAACACTTCGGACGAAATTTCTATCATGTGTTTGTTCCGGCTTATTCCACAAGCCAACCCTTGGTTTTATTTCGAGTTGTGGTATTCGTTCTGCTTCGACGTCATATATTGATTCCATCCCTCGTTGATGTACCTCTTCTACCTGATTCTTCGTGGCTTCGCAATTTAGGAATATGTGACCACTTCAAGAGAAGTGCATTCGTTCTTTTTGTTCGGATGTGCAGACTTTATGTTGCAAATTTCATTCCGTTGGATTCACCTTCATTATTTCTCTATTTGTGTGCTAATGGTGGTCAACCTCTTCAGGATGGCTCCCGCTAAGAGCACCAGTCAGAACCAGAATCAAGATCCTCCGCCACCTCCGCCTCCTCCGGAAGCATGGCAAGCTGTGATGGCTGCTACTAATGCAAATACTCAGCTGATCATGCAAATCATCCAAGAGCGGAATCAAAGCAGTCAAGGAAATCAAGGCAACAACCAGAACCAATTTGCAACTCTGAATCAGTTCCTCGCAAATGGTCCAAAGACGTTCAGTAACTGCGTTGAGGCTACCGATGCTGATGATTGGTTAGTCGATCTGGGCAAGCATTTTGAATGTAGCAACGTCAGACCTGAAGATTTCGTCAAGTTCGCGTCTTTCCAGCTCAAGGATCAGGCCGCAGAGTGGTTTCAACAGTACCGGGATTCCAGAGGTGGACGTTTGATCACTTGGGATGATTTCCGTCGTGATTTCCGCGCTCATCACATTCCTCAAAGTGTGATTGAAAGCAAACGTGAGAATTCCGCAATCTGAAGCAAGGCTCTTTGTCTGTCTATGACTACAACAAGTTGTTCTAGAAGCTCGCCCGTTTTGCCAAGCAGGATGTTCCTGATGAGAAGAGCATGATCTATCAGTTCAGGGGTGGTCTTCGTGAAGAAATTCAGCTCGCTCTTGTCCTCTTCGAGCCGCTGAGATACGATGAGTTCTACAACATGGCACTGAAGCAAGAGGCTGCTCAGCTAAGGTGTGATGCTTCCAGGAAGCGAGTCAGAGACACTACGTCTTCTTCCTCTACTCAAGTGGCCAAGCAGCAGAAGTATTGGCTTCCTCCTCCTCCGTTCCGTCAGCCATATCAGCAGAAGAGCAAAGGTGGCAGTGGTTCATCCCACCCACCCAACCCAGGCTTTCAGAACAAGACTTCGTCTCAAGCTTCAAGATCGAGTGCTCCGTACCACCGTCCGCTCTCAGAGGTCACGTGCAACAAGTGCCAATAGAAGGGTCACTATGCCAACAAGTGTTTCAACCAGAGGCGTCTTCCTCCTCCTCCTCTTGTCAGATCGGCAAGTACAGCTGTGGTCAAGCATAATCCCAAGCACGCCAAGGTCAATATGGTGAATGCAGCTCAGGCAGAGGATTCGTTAGATGTGATCATGGGTAACCTTCCTGTTAACGATGTTCCTGCAAAAGTTCTTTTTGATACAGGTGCATCGCATTGTTTCATCTCGAAGCCTTTTGCATCTAAGCACGGGTGGTTTTCTCAAGTTATGCATAAGCCATTAGCAGTCGTCTCTCCGAGCAGATGCTTGCTTGCTAACTATGAAGTTCCGGATATTTCTATCTCACTGGGTGACTTTAAGTTTCTGGCTTCCCCGATGATTCTTGGTAATTCTGATATCGATCTTATTCTTGGGATGGACTGGCTCTCTAAACATAAAGCTCAGCTGGATTGTGCAGCCAGGCAGATTCAACTGACTCATTCGTCTGAGGAAGTGATTGTCTTTGCTGCTCGGGATAATACCATCCGGTTGTTCTCTCTCAATGAAAAGGGTGAATTGGATGCTATTTCGCAGATTCCGGTTGTTTGTGAGTATCAAGATGTCTTCCCTGAAGAACTCCCAGGCAAGCCTCCAAACCGGCCGGTTGAATTTGTTATTGAACTCAAGCCCGGTACGAAACCTGTGTGCAAACGTCCCTACAAGCTCGGCCCTGAAGAGTTGAAGGAGTTGAAGAAACAACTCGATGTGCAAGAAAGAATGGGTCTCATTCGGCCTAGTACTTCTCCGTGGGGTTGTGGTGTTCTTTTTGTGAAGAAGAAGGATGGAACGGACCGACTTTGTGTTGATTATCGTCCATTGAACAAGAAGACCATCAAGAACAAATATCCACTTCCCAACATTAATGAGCTGTTTGAACAACTCAAGGGTGCCCAAGTATTCTCCAAGCTTGACCTCCGTATGGGTTATCATCAAATTCGCATTCGTGAGCAAGATATTCCAAAGACGGCGTTCAGAACAAGCTATGGGTCATATGAATACACTGTTATGTATTTTGGCCTTGCCAACGCTCCTCCGACGTTCTCTCGCATGATGAACTTCATCTTTAACCCCTACACCAACGACTTCGTTTTGGTCTATCTCGACGACATCCTGGTTTTCTCGAAGAACAAGGAAGATCATGCCAAACACTTGCCTTTGGTTCTTGACAAGCTAAGGGAACATCAATTCTACGCCAAGTTCTCCAAGTGTGAGTTTTGGCTCGATGAGGTTCTTTATCTTGGCCATATTACCTCTGCCAAGGGAATTTCCGTGGATCCTAAGAAGGTGTCTGCAATCATTAATTGGGAACCTCCTCAGAATGTGAAGCAACTCCGTAGCTTCCTCGGTCTTGCAAGTTACTGCCGAAGATTCGTTGAAAACTTCTCCAAGATCGCGAAGCCTCTCTCAAATCTGCTTCAAAAGCACGTCAAGTACGTTTGGTCTCCGGAGTGTGATGTTGCTTTCAACGCTTTGAAAGGGAAATTGATCACTGCTCCAGTTCTGACTCCGCCTGATGAAACCAAGCCGTACGAGGTCTTTTGTGATGCCTCTCTCCAAGGTCTCGGTGCAGTACTGATGCAAGAGAAGAAAGTTGTTGCTTATACCTCTCGCCAGTTGAAGCCTAATGAGAAGAACTACCCCACTCATGATCTCGAGTTGGCTGCAGTTGTGCACGCATTGTTGACTTGGAGACATCTTCTCTTGGGAAGGAAAGTGGACATTTTCACTGATCACAAGAGTCTCAAGTACATCTTCACTCAGCCTAATCTCAACCTCAGGCAGACTCAATGGGTCGAAATGATTCAAGAGTACAATCCGAGTATCGAGTATACTCCAGGCAAGGCTAATGTGATTGCTGACGCTTTGAGCAGAAAAGCATATTGCAACAGTCTGATTCTCAAGCCTTATCAACCCGAGCTTTGTGAAGCCTTCCGCAAACTTAATCTGCAAGTTGTTCCTCAGGGTTTCCTCGCCAACCTTCAAGTTTCTCCTACCTTGGAAGACCAGATTCGCCAAGCCCAGCTTCTTGATGCTATGGTGAAAAAGGTGAAGATTGGTATTGCAAAGAGTCAGTCCAAGTACAAGTGCTACCGACTTGATGATAAGGACACTCTCTTCTTCGAGGATCGAATTGTTGTGCCCAAAGGTGAACTTCGTAAAGTGATCATGAATGAGGCTCACAACTCTCTCCTCTCCATCCACCCTGGGAGCACGAAGATGTATCAAGACCTGAAGCAAACCTATTGGTGGACTCGAATGAAGTGCGAGATTGCTCAATTCGTGAATGAATGTGATGTCTGCAGAAGAGTGAAAGCAGAACACCAAAGGCCAGCAGGTCTCCTCCAACCTCTCGCCATTCTAGAATGGAAGTTTGACCACATTGAAATGGACTTCGTGACTGGGTTTCCTAAGTCCAAGCGTGGCAATGATGCTATATTCGTTGTCATCGACAAGCTCACCAAAGTGGCTCATTTCCTGCCTATCAAAGAGTCAATCACTGCAGCTCAATTGGCGGAGCTCTACACCTTTCGAATTGTCTCTCTGCATGGTATTCCTCAAGTGATATCTTCAGACCGTGGCAGCATCTTTACCTCCAAGTTTTGGGATTCTTTTCAGAAGGCCATGGGCACCAGCATTCGCTTCAGCACTACTTTCCATCCTCAAACAAGCGGTCAAGTCGAGCATGTCAACCAGATTCTTGAAGATATGCTCAGAGCTTGTGTTATCTCCTTCGGCATGAAGTGGGAGGATTGCCTTCCTTATGATGAATTCTCGTACAACAACAGTTTCCAAGCAAGTTCCGGCAAGGCCCCGTTTGAAATTCTGTATGGTAGGAAGTGCCATACACCTCTCAACTGGTCTGAAACCGGTGAACGTCAGCTGCTGGGTAATGACCTAATCACAGAGGCAGAAGAAATGTGCAAGGTCATTCGTGATAACCTCAAAGCAGCCCGATCTCGTTAGAAGAGCTACTATGATAGTAAGCACCGTGATTTGGCTTTCGAGATCGGAGATCATGTCTACCTCCACGTCTCTCCTGTGAAAGGGACTCGTCGCTTCGGTATCAAAGGGAAGCTTGCCCCCAGATACGTCGGGCCTTTCAAGATCGTCAGCAAGAGAGGCGACCTCGCCTATCAACTCGAGCTTCCTGCAAATTTTGCCAATGTTCATGATGTGTTCCACGTCTCGCAACTCCGAAAGTGCTTCAAGACGCCTGAGCGCACCGTCAACTTCGAGGACATTGAGCTCCAAGAAGATCTCTCCTACCGTGAGCACCCAGTTGCAATCCTTGAAGAGACTGAACGCAAAACTCGCAACAAGTCAATCAAGTTTCTCAAAGTCAAGTGGTCACACCATTCCGACCGTGAAGCTACCTGGGAACGCGAGGATCACCTCCGTTCTGAGGACCCGGAGTTCTTTCAGTCCTAGATCTCGGGACGAGATCTTTCGTAGTGGTGGAGTGTTGTAACGCCCCATATGTAACCTTCCCGAATTGTACTCCAACTCTTGCCGTTTCCAGCATTAAGTTCTATTTAATTCTCGGGTTCGGGTCTTTGCCTCCGTGTGTTGTTTTTGTTTTCGTGCATCTCATATCATGTCATCACGTGCATTGCATTTGCATACATGTTCATCTCATGCATTCGAGCATTTTCCCCGTTGTCCGTTTTGCATTCCGGCGCTTCGTTCTCCTCCGGTGGCCATTTCTAGCTTTCTTTCGTGTGTGGGGATTAAACATTTCCGTATTGGGCCGAGACTTGCCATGCGACCTTGGTTTACTACCGGTAGACCGCCTGTCAAGTTTCGGGTCATTTGGACTTCGTTTGATAATCCAACGGTTAACCGAGGGACCGAAAAGGCCTCGTGTGTGTGCAGCCCAACACCCCTCCATTTTGGCCCAAAACCCACCAAACTCTTCTCCAACGTCTCGGTCGTTCGATCACGATCGTGTGGGCGAAAACCGCACCTCATTTGGACTCTCGTAGCTCCACTTATGCCTATATATACACCCCCCCCCTCGTTTTTGGCTCGTCCCCTACCTCGAACCCTAAAAAAAAGGGGAGTCTCATATCCCGCGCCGCCGGACAACCTTCCCGCCGACGGACACGTCCGGCTTCGTGTCCGCCGCCACGTGTCGGCCTCCGACTCGCCCACCCGCGCGCCCACTTCGCCGGATCCGCCGGGCCCGCGGGGCCCATCGCCGGCCCGCCCCCGGGTCGCGCCCGGGCCAGAGGCGTGCCGCCCCGCGCCCGCCGTCTTCCCGCTCTCCGATGGCCACGCCCACCACGCGCCGCCGCAAGCCCTCGCCGGAACTCCGCCGGCCGCCACCCGCCGCTCCGCCCCGCCGCCCCGTCGCGCCGGACGCCGCACCTCACCGCCGCGGGCTTCGCCGGTGCGGTCCGCGCCCGGCCCCGACGCCGCCTCGTCTCATCGCCGCCTCCCGCCGCTGCTCCGAGCTCGCCGGAGCCCGGCCGCCTCGCCGGAATCGGTGGATGCTACAGTACCGTGAACAGTACCCGGATCCAGATCTGGATCGGATCCGGTTGACCTCTCCCCCCTCTAACCCTAATTCCGTATTTTTTATGCCATGTTTGACCTGCCATATCTTTGCATCCGTAGCTCCGTTTTGGGCATATGATATATCAAAATCTTCGCCTCGACGAGTACATCATTTCATTCCATTGCATCATTTGCATTTGAGGTCATCTTGGTGCCCAAAATGCTGTTGGAAGGAGGCATCATGAGTTAAATTGCAGATCCGTTAGTTCATCATGCACTTTTGTCATTTTTGCCATGTTAAATCCGTGCATGATATGCATGTGCCCCTTTGGGATGAATTGTTAAGCATGTTGTCTTCTTTCCATAGGTGCCTCCCATGCATTTTTAGGATGTGTGTGTTGTCTTGTGCAAGCTTGCGAAGTAGGGTACCTGAGTTTACTGATTTCAGGGACTTAGTGAAAATCACTAAGTCTGGGATGTTTTAGTTCACGATGCTATATGTCCAGCTTGTTTCCTAGTGATCCGTGCCTCTTTTGAGGATGATCAGTAAAAGAGATTTGTTATGCTTGTTGTGCTTAATCCATCCATGTCTTTACTTGTTATGTTGGAGCACCCTAGGTTGACTCAATCGAGCTCAACTTTTGCATAGTTGTTGTTTTGGGCAGATCGTGAACTCTTTTGCGATGAGTCATTGCTAGTGATCCATGCATGCTATGCCTTTGTTCTTGCCATGTCTAGCTAGCATTTTGTGCCTTCTTAATGGATATATGCTTGCCTTGCCATGACTTGCACCGTAGTGAGAGCATCGAGCTCGTTTACATGCCTCCATGAGTTATTATTTCAGCATGTCCCAGTTTTCACTAAGTCTGGAAACTGATTGTGTTCCATTGATGTTCGTGTGCTCGGTAGAGTATTTTGTGAACCCTTTTGGCCCCAGGTCATTTTGGGTGTTTTATTAAGCTTGTTGAGTAGCTCCATGCCATGCTCTTACTTGTCATGTTCAGGTTTTGCTTCATGTTGTTTTGCTGCTCCGAAGAGAGCATCGTGGTCTGAAATTTCAGACTAGCGTTAATTTCGCTAAGTCTGAAATCTGTTTTGCTTATTCAGTTTTGCCATGCTTGTTTGAAGCCCTTAATGGATGAATTTGCCTATGCCTCAGTCCTGGTGATTTGTTAAGCTTCTTGAGTGCATCACTGCCATGCAATTTGTTTTCATGTTTGGTGGCTGTAGCATGTTCATTTTGTTGCATTTAGGAGCCTACTTGCTGTAAATCACAGATCGGTTCGTTTAGTAATTCGCTTGCCATTTCCAAACCGTAGCTCCGATTGCCATGATCTTTATATCGTTTTCAGGGGATTTCTTCCCCTCTATACAGTGGCACACTTGGTTTTCCAAGTTGAGGCCAGGTTCATGCATTTCCTGTCACGTCTTGTATTTTGCATCCCGCATCGCATCCCGCATAGCATATCATCTTTGCATATTATTGGTTGCCCTTGCACGTGGTTGATTGTATCCTTGTTGCTTGTTTGTGTTGTTGGGTAGAGCCGGGAGACGAGTTCGCTAACGAGAAGCCCGTTGAGTCTGCTTTTGAGGATCCAGCCAATTCTGACAATTGTGCAGGCAAGATGATCACACCCTCGAAATCACTACTATCTTTGCTATGCTAGTCTGCTCGCTCTTTTGCTTTGCCAATGCTACGATGCCTACCACTTGCTTGTCAGCCTCCCAATTGCCATGATTGAGCCTCTAACCCATCTTTGTCCTAGCAAACCATTGATTGGCTATGTTACCGCTTTGCTCAAGCCCCTTCTTATAGCGTTGTTAGTTGCAGGTGAAGATTGGAGCCGTTCCTTGTTGGAACATTTATTTACTTGTTGGGATATCATTATATTGCTATGTTATCTTTATTCATCTATATACTTGGTAAAGGGTGGAAGGCTCGACCTCTCGCCTAGTGTTTTGTTCCACTCTTGCCGCCCTAGTTTCCGTCATATCGGTGTTATGTTCCCGGATTGTTGCGTCCCTTATGCGGTTGGGATATAATGGGAACCCCTTGATAGTTCGCCTTGATTAAAGCTTTTCCAGCAATGCCCAACATTGGTTTTACCATTTGCCACCTAGCCTCTTTTTCCCTTGGGTTTCCGGAGCCCGAGGGTCATCTTTATTTTAGCCCCCCACGGGCCAGTGCTCCTCTGAGTGTTGGTCCGAACCAGGCAGCCTGCGGGGCCACCTCGGGGAAACTCGAGGGTTGGTTTTACTCGTAGCTTGACCTATCTGAGTGTGCCCTGAGAAAGAGATATGTGCAGCTCCTATCGGGATTTGTCGGCATATTCGGGCGGTGTTGCTGGACTAGTTTTGACCCGTCGAATCATCTTGTTGTACCGGGATACCGAGTCTGATCGGTGGGTCTTGGGTGGAGGTCTATTCCTTCGTTGACCGTGAGAGCTTGTTATGGGCTAAGTTGGGACCCCCCTGCAGGGATTGATCTCTCGAAAGCCGTGCCCGTGGTTATGGGCAGATGGGAATTTATTAATGTCCGGTTGTAGACAACTTGAACCTTAAATAATTAAAATGAATCAACTGCGTGTGTTGCCGTGATGGCCTCTTCTCGGCGGAGTCCGGGAAGTGGACACGGCGTTGGAGTTATGTTTGCGTAGGCTGCTCTATATAGTTTTTCCGCTCGTGCTTTGCCTCCTCTTCTCGCTCTCCTTTGCGAATAAGTTAGCCACCATATATGCTAGTCGCTTGCTGCAGCTCCACTTACATTACCCCTTTCCTACCTATTAAGCTTAAATAGTCTTGATCGCGAGGGTGCGAGATTGCTGAGTCCCTTGTGGCTCACAGATTACTATCACCAGATGCAGGGACCGATGATACCTCTCCGGATGGCGCGCTCGAGCTGAAGTGGGAGTACGACGAGGACTCTCAGCGTTACTATGTGTCGTTTCCTGATGATCAGTAGTGGTGCCTATTCGGGGTTCGATTCAGGGTTTAGTCGCTTGTTGGGGGTCTTTTCTATTTTGGCGCCGTAGTCGGGCCATGAGTGATTGTATGATGGATGTTATTTATGTACTTTGATGTGACGTGGCGAGTGTAAGCCAACTATGCTATTATTCCCCTTTATGATATATATGTACATGGGTTGTGTAATGATTCCTAACTTGCGACATTGCTTTCAATGCGCCTATGTCTCTAAGTCGTGCCTCGACACGTGGGAGACATAGTCGCATCGAGGGCGTTACATGCGCTTCCGGCTAAATCTGGTGCAGAGCTATGGTTGTTCCAGATTAGTTATAACTTCTGATAACAGAGATTTGATCAAGTTAATGCAAGACGGTGGACAATTTGCAGGCCCGACGGTTGCCGTTATTGATGATTGTTATCACATGTCGGCTGATCTTGATAGGGTTCGATTTGAGCATTGTCATAGAGAAGCAAACTCTGTTGCCCATGAATTAGCTAGAATGGCTAGGTTTTCACCCTAGTTCATGGTTTGATATGGCCCCTAGTGCCATCTCCCCTTTGCTTGTAAATGATTCTTTGTTGGTTTTCAATGAATAAATAAAGGGGTTGGAGAGTTAAAAAAAACGCTAGGCCAGGGTTGGATACTCGTGTGTTAGTCCAATCCGACACCTCTGACGGGTTGGACTGCTTGTCACCAGACTTACGCGTGTGGCACCGACAATTCCAGCCGTCTCAGTCGTTCATTAACCCCGTGTGGGAGGGAGTTAGGCGCTCTCAACGCTGGGCTAGGACAAATGCGGGTGAGATGGGCTGATTGTATGGTCAACTGGTGGCACAAAAGGCTCGCACGACCGGGATCAGTGAAGCAACGCCTGCTAGTTCATTCATGGGTGTGGCTAGATCTCACTCGACTGAGACTTAACAAAGTCTCTATCAAGTTATACTCTCTTCGTTCCTAAATATGAGACCTTTTAGAGTACGAACTACATAAGGAACAAAATAAATAGGCTTTATGTTCATTATGTGCCACCCATTGCGATTCCTAGTGTAGGGTCGCCTAAAAGAGTTGTGGCCGCTCCGACCCAATAACCACGTGGCCGCGTCACACCAATGTCACTCATGTTTTATTATTTTTCTTTTCATTCTTAACTCACATTTTTGTTTCCTTTTATTTTTATCTCACATTTTTTCATTATTATATTCATTTTATATTTAACACTTTACATAAAATTTGGGGAAAAATTAATCATGCGTTTGAAAAATGTTAAAGGTGTATGGAAATTTTTTGTCATTTGTACAATTTTTTATACAAATATCTAAAAAAAATCATGCGTTTAAACATGTACCTGACTTTAAAAAAATTATATTGTAAAAAAATGTCCGCTTATTCATACAATTCTGACATTAATAGCACGTTATATTTAATACAATATTCACGAGTTCATAAAAATATGTTCCGCATATTTTGGAAATACTGTGTGCAATGTAAAAAAAATGTTTGTGTGAACTAAAAAAATGATTTTGTGTCATTAAAAGAAACGCGACCTTCTAAACAAAAATTTCTTTGATTAATGTTTGTGACATTTAAGAAAATGTTTGTACAATGTAAAAAACAGTTCCAGTAGGTTAATGTTTTTCCCATTACAAAATTTGTACGACATTTTAAAGAAAACATCCATGTGTGTCAAAAAAATGACCATGATTTTGTTCAAAAATATTTGTACACTGTAAAAACATATTTGTGTAGTTTAAGAATTTTTTTATTAAAATTATAAAATTTACAACATGTATTTGGAAATATGTTATGATGTGTTCAAGAAAATGTTGAAAACACGTGTTTCGAAAAAACATACATTATGTATTCAGAAAATGTCCAACATGTATCAAAACAACTCATGTGTGCGCTAAAATGTACATTGTGTACTGTGAAAAAAGTAGACATGTGTTTAAAGAAAAAAACAGATAAAACTGACAAACAAAAAAAAACAAAGAATACGAAGAAACCAAGAAAGAAACAAAACAAAAACAAAGTATACCGACGAAAGAAAGAAAAACAATGAAAACCAATACAAAACAAGGAAAAGCGGGGAAAAACCAAATATAAGAAAACTGATGAAACAACAAAAAGAAAAGAGGAGAAAAGGAAAAAGGAAAAAATAGAGAAAACAGGTCGAGCGAACCTACACTGTGCGCTACGAGCGGCAACGAGCACCCGTGCCAAAATGGACCAGCCCGCTAGTGGTCGCCCGTAGGCGAGTCTTATCCTCTATTCTTAAATAGTTGCAACTTCATTACATATTTTTACTTTTCATTCAACTATGTTACATCATCAAGTCATGCATGTGGTCATAATTTATAATTTGTGCACTAATCTATCAATGCAACCATGCCACCTCAACATTCATGCATGTCAATTCGTTACACTAATTTTTGTGTGGGCATAGGCGTGACGTTTGGAGCAAATATATATAGGTCATGTTACACATTTTTGTCATGTATGCACCCTGTTGATTTCAACCCAATATATTTCTCTTTTCATACAATATTTTATCACATGCTCCATATGCTATATTGTTTTCAAAATATAAGTTGAGAGCAGTCTCAAATTCATTTTTGCAATATTTTTAGTTTTTTAGCGCCTATGTATGAATCTATTTCATGAAGATTCCCGCAGCAGCGCGGGGGGCATTATCTAGTTAGGAATAAGTACAGTGACCAGGGCCGGCCCATAGGCCGGGGCAACGGGGCACCCGCCTTGGGCCCCTGGGAGGTAGGGGCCCCAGCCCAGGTAGTAGTACAGTTTATGTATTAGGATATTTTTGTCTTTAGGTCCAGAAAAATAAGAGGAAAAAAAAGAAAGCCCAAGCCCAGCACGTAGGTAGCACTCACGGACCGAAAGAAACGATCGCTAGTTCGCTCCGCTGCGGCAGCACTCCATCAATCTCGTCGAGCTCCAGTCTCTTCGCCTCCTCCCCCAAATTCTCCAATCCCAGAGAACAGCGCCGCCGCTCTCATGCACTTCAAATTCGAGGTGCCGCTCCCTTGCACCTATTAATGGAGACCGATGGTGCTATTCTCTTTCCCAATCATCTCTCTTTGCATCCTCAACCTTCCCCATCAAGTAGACGTTTGAGGCATCACCGCATCAAAGATGGTACGTCTCCCTCCAATTCTTCTCTTCCTAGTTCATACTCTTTTGTTGGCCTGTAATTTAAAGCTTCTTTGGATCCAGGGATGAGAAGGGGGGATGGGGAATGAGTGTTTCAGCCTTGCAGATCTGGGAAGCTACATCGACAATTCGACATCAAGCCATATGCTCATATTCAGGTGCTTTTGTTCCTTGTATTGACTGTTTTTCTACAATTGTTTGGTAACATATCTTTTAAAAAATGGTTACTAATGAGAAAAGGAAATGAGAAAAACTTAAGAGATGAACTAGTAAACTCACCGAAAGCTTCAATTGACATTTTTTTTTATAAAAAAGGTCGTTAGAAACGGCAGTTCTTCGAATAACTTGAAGTGTTCAAAAGTATATTTGGCTTCTTACTTAGCTCAAAAGACTTTTATTGAATGATATTTAATTACGCAAATGTTGTGCTAAATTTGTAGAAACGGTTTCTCAAAATTATGTTGAATCAGATGATCTCTTCTCGGAATTACGACTACGAGAAATGACTATACCAGAATCTGATGTGCCATTGCGTGCTATGGAGATTTTCGAGTTTGTTAGAGACATAGACTCTTTTCCAAATATACTAATAGCTTATCGAATTCTATTTGCTGTAGATTCACTTTAGCATCAGCTGAACGCAGTTTCTCAAAGTTGAAGTTATTGAGAAATTATTTGAGATTATCAATGTCACAGGAAAGATTGAATGGTCTTGCTACTGGTCTTGCTACTTTATGCATTAGGAAAGCAAAGTTGGATGAAATAAATATTGATGCACATATCTGATCATCATATTCAGGAAGCTTTGGAGACGTTTTCTTCCGGTGAAGACATCGAGTAACGAACAGATTGAAGAAAATAGAATCTAATGTAAGCTCTCAGGCATTAACATTATATCTCATGATAACACAAACGCTTCCAGTTGCTATCAGTTTGGACAAGGTTTTCATACTTAGAAGAGCGAGATGATTGTCTCTTTATGCCCCTTAGAAGAGCGATCTTTTGTAGAACTATATTGTTTCCATGCTATTAGAATGTAGTTCTCTAGACCATGAATCTATGCTATGTACTGAATTGCTTTCGAAATAGAATGCATTCTGAATTTTTATTTGTCCATAAGGGCCCCATTTTGTCGTCTCGCCCCGGGGCCCTGGATATATATGGACCGGCCCTGACAATGACACATGACTGTCGTGGTATGCGATTGGTCGCTACCGAGTCATCTGCGTAATAAATAGGAAGCACCGCATTATGATAACTCCTCACCGTAGCGCCCCACTGTGTCCGCACAAATTTGCCGGCCATTAACGTCCGTTTGGTCGCTGCAAGCTCTGGTATTGTTCTTTTTTTTGGAATTTTTTCACCTAGATTCTTCATTTTTCTTCTTATTTTCTTTATTATGCTTTGGTTTTCTTTGATTCTTTTTGGTTTTCTCTGCTTTATATGTCTTTGTTGTTTTTTATTGATTTTCTTTTCGTAATACATGTCTACTTTTTTTCATTACATAACATACATTTTTAGTGTACACGTGAAACATTTCTTTGATACACGTTGAATATTTATCAAATATACAATGTACATTTTTTTGTAAATACATGGTTTTGAACACTCTATTGAATACATGGTCACGATTATTAAAATACACATTGAACATTTTATAAATTTCAATAAGCATTTTTAAAACTATTCAAACATTTTTAACATTGTATAAATATATTTTTAAAGTACACAGACATTTTCTTAAAGCACATGAATATTCCTTTATAATGTAACGTAGATTTTTTAATGCCAAAAAATTAACCTATGTGGAAACTTTTTATACATTTTATAAACATTTCTTTAATGTCACAAACATTTTTTTTGAAACACGAGAACTATTCCTTAAAACTCAGGAATATTTTTTCATGATCAAAATATTATTTTCTAAAATTTATTGAAAAATTGAAAGTTGCGTTAACATTTTTCTGAAACACAGTTTCTTAAAATATATTAAATTATGTTCTCAAATATTTTCATTCAAAATAAAAAAGAAGAAAATAAAATGGAAATTAGTATGGTAAGACGTCTGCATATCGAATACACTTCCGTCCGAGACCGGCCCTTACCAGCTTCTGCAGGTGTGCGCGGGCAAGGCTGGCTACCACCTCGCATTAAGGCGAGGCGCAGACAGGACCTGATGTACGGCACGTAGCTTGTGGGCCGTCCTCGTTAACATTTTACACAGAATTAGTAGAATGCCCGTGTGTTGGCACGGGTCTTTTCTTCATAAGACTCAGTGAATTTTGTCCTCTTCCAACGACATTGTCTCGAAGCTTTGGTAGATGTTACACCTTTTGTATTATCGTGTGCAACAAATATACAAAGAAAAACAATTATTTATATGCATCTCATCTGGTTGTGTAACACTCGATGAGGTTTTAGTCCAGTTCATCATAGTTATGTCAGTGCCTTTGTTAGTCAACATTTCAAAGTATCATCCGAAGACTTTAGTTTTTATCTATGATCCACAAAAGTGAAAATATAAACATATAATAAATGAAAAACTTATATACAATATATATTCATTGGTTAGTTGCTAGATGCGAGCTTGTGACCTTTTTAAACAGAGTGATTGGCATCACACTTTTTAGTAGAACAGTTCACATCTAAGTTTCAATAAAGTATAGGCTCACCTGTAAATCATTTGTTGGCAATTATTATCAAGAAATGACTTGTTAGTGTATGTAATATTATTTGCTATAAGAAAAGTATGTCATATTTCTCTCATAGCAAACAATCGCCTTTACCTTAAAAAGTAAACAACAGATCCATTTTTTTCTTAATTAAAAAAGCTATTCACTCTCTCACCCCATGACACATTGCTCACACTCACATCTCATTCCCCCGGCCTACTCTCCCCGCCACGGCCTAGCCGCTGCATCTCTCCCCACCATGGCTTCTCACCACCTATGTATTGCCATGGAAATAGTGGAATAACAAAGTGACGAAATAATTTAGAATGTGCATTGAATATGTGGCATATATTTTTTCATTCACCTAGCATCAATTGATTTTCTCTCCCATTCAAGATTCATTTTCAACTTGGTAATCATCGTGTCTACTTAGCCGCCCTTCCATTGTAGGAAATACAAAAGTGACATCTCTTTACCCCCTCCATCCCCTCCACCTTCATTCTTGCCACCGTGACCAAGGACGGGAACGTTTGACTCTCGAATGTAATTACACCCGAATTTAAAAAAAATAGTTGTTTGTAAGAAAATCAAAAAAAAAATCTGAAACTTTTTTGCGAACAAAGTAGATTTGTTGTTGCACTCGTATAAAATCTTCCGCGAAGAAATGACTCCCATGTTGTTGTGGACGAAAAAACAAATTTGTCACTATACACGTGGTACTATTCATGCCATTGTCAGAGAATATTTGTCATTTTTGCCAAAGAGTATTTCATTACAGAATATTTTTGTACGACAGAAACGACAACTCAAGTTTTTTTGAAATGATTGACTTTTTTGAATTGTTTAAAAATAAAATCAGGTATCAGGTATAATTACCACCATGGTCCAAAGGGTATTTTCCCGTGCCCAATCACTACTTTTCAAAATCTTGTACTTCCACAAATTATGAACTTTTTACAATTTCTTTTGATCTCTTTCTTGGTGTTTACTCAGTTAGCATTCCCTCCTTTCATATTTTATTGTTTAATTTAGTAGTCGTTCTCATCAGCAACCCTTGCTCTAGTGTTATTGTCAGTTCAAAGTCCGTCGTCTCACCTTTCAAAAGTGTCTCATCTCATCATACCATCGCGGACCCCTTTTTTCAACCGTTATTAGACTGCGGCAAACATAACATTTCTCTAACAAGAAAAGAGTATTTAAAAAATAATAATACCTCCATTCGAAACTACGACGTGTAATTTTCCATATAATTAATCAAATAATGTGCACGAGTAATTTATAGTATTACATAATATAGACATAGCTACTTCCTCCGTTCTTAAATATAAGTCTTTTTAGAGATTTTAGTAAGGACTACGTAAGGATGTATATAGACGTATTTTAAAGTGTACATTCATTCATTTTGCTCCGTGTAGTCCGCATTGGAATTAGAATCTCTAAAAGGACCTATATTTAGGAACCGAGGGAGTAGATTTCTATTCAAGTTCGCTTTCATATGATTATGTTTTGTAACCACCGACTAAATTTTTTAAGAAAAATTATAGTCAAAGTATAAATTTAGGAAAAGCTAAGTATAACTTGTATTTTGAAAATGGGGGGGAGTACAGTATATCCACGCAAATCAAACTTAGTACCCCCTTCATGGTACATGTGTTGCACACTTCATAAGCACCAATCAGATGTATGTCACACCTTCATCATAATTTAGGAAATATTGATCATAAATTACAAGCATGATCCATAGTTATTAACTTACATATAAAATGAGTAAATTTTACCAAAAAGTTTGAAGTCACAAAATATTATTAACAGTTAAATCATATCCAAATAAATGCCCACTCTATCACAAAAAATTCAAAATAACAAATAATAAGACACTTTAACATTATTATCTATCATTCTATCTTGCTACTGCTGCTCATCTCACTCGAAAATAGTATTCACAAATGATAATACTTCGGGTCATATCTCTTCTAAGCAACCTGATCAACATTGTAATCAATGAGACATCCTTGGTGCTCAAAAGGTGAAGTTCTCCTAATACTTCACTCCTTGTTTGCTTTAATGATTGGCACATATAATCAAATCAAGGACTGTTAATCTCTTGGGCATATATCAGATCAAACAAGAGTGCATTCTACACAATTGTTTCCCTCTTACTGGAACTGAAGGTAATGGCCTTCGAGTGCTTTTTTGCACACTTTGTCTGCTACCAACATGTGCCTACAGTGGAAACATATTTGGGCCCCTTGTCTAGCTTGCAGCACCCGTTCCGCACCACCCACTTCGGCTTCTTCAGCTGCGGGGCTATTGGAAATATCTTGAGGAACGCCTGCACCTGGCTCCTTCAGTTCAATGGTAGTACTGTTTTTCATGAAAATGCTTGTATTAAGATTGAGTTAATGCTGATCTTTGTCGGTACTCCTGTTATCATTCATCCTGTCAAAACACGACTAAATTGCTCCAGCTAGTTTTATGATAATTACACATGAATAAGAAGGTGTAAATGTAATAAAATGGTATGAGCACAGATGGTATATGTACCTCGTTGTGGTCATCGTCCTTCTTGGGGCGAGTGGATCCCATCCTTAGATTATGTCCATCTTTGATTAGTAGAGAAGCAATATCAATAAGATTTTTGAATCTTTCAGACTTGATATTCAGTTAAGAGTGGCGTACATGGCTGAGGCGATGACATGGGCGGCATTCATCTCACCGTTTACTACCTTACGCGATAAGTAGAGAAGCACTATCAATAGTCTTGATAAGCTTTTTCTGGATATTTTATACATATAGTTCACAAAGAAGGGCATGGCCAAGGTGACATCACAGTCGGGTACATGTCCCTGGCTATTACCACACTCCAGCTTTGTTTTGATTCTCTGACCATCAATGCCACATGAAGATAACCACAAGTGTCACATCTTCACTGTGACCACAGGGCAGTCCAGGAGCCTAACCAAAATATCCTCAAGCATGAGTACAAGCCATGCCCGCTGCACTTTCTTATACCTCATATTAATAAAACAAGAAAATTGTAGTTTGGTGCAGCTAGGATAGATAACATTGGTACTTTAGTACTTTCCAGTTAACATGAAAACTGCACAAATATATAGAACAGAAGAACCTTTAGCAGGAATCTTATGACCGGCCAGGTCTATGGCCGCCGGGGGCCCACTGGGCAGGCTTAAGGCCCAAGTTATTTTAGTTTATTTTCAGATTATGGTTATATATACAAGTTGTAAGACTATTTTGAGGATTAAGCAATAAGACTATTCTATTGCCCGGCTCCCAGAGGAGCCGGAACCCTAAACCCTAGCCCTCTCTCTCCTGCGCCGCCGCCACCCAGCCGCAAGGACGGCGCCTCGCTGCCGGCCGCCGCGTTCTAGCCCACGCCCCGCTCCCTCCTTTCCCTACCACCTACGGCCTAGATGAGCCCGAACCCTAACTCCTAACACCTTGGTATCAGTCAGCTCTGGTTCGACCATGTCATCCTCACCACCATCGCCGTCGCTGCCCGTGACCACCACCGCCGCGTCAGCGCCCCTCGCCACGGGGTCGCTGGTCCTCCCGTCCGCGCCGCTGGACCTCATCCCCGGCGCGTCACCCGGCCATCTGCCGGCCCCCATCACCACTACGCTGCCGTCGCCATCAACTCTACCGGCCCACTACACCCCGGAGGCCATGGCGGGGGTCCTCAACGACTTGGTCGTCGCGGTCCAGGGCTTCCGGCTCTTCCTGGCCAGCCCGTACGGACCGCCACAGCCGCCCCCGCCGCCTGCGCCCTCCGGGCCGCCGACGCTCCCGTGGTACTCGGTGCCTGCCGCGCTCGCCGACGGCTACCCGGCGCTACAACAGCCGGCCGCTCCAGCGCCGGCCTGGCCACACTGGCCCGCGCCAGCACCCGCGGCATCGGCCGCGCCCGCCCCAACCCCGTGGCCGGTCTGGTCTGCCCCGGCCCCCTTCGCGCCGGCTGCGCCGGCCCCCACGCCGTCTCCACCGCCTAGCGCCGGCCGGAGTCAGGGCCCTCCCGGGGGGCTTCCGATCCAGCAGGTGCGGTTCCCACCGTCGCCCTCTCCGATTCCGGCTTGGCTCACCGAAACGTCGCCACCGCCGGTCTACACGGAGGCCAGCGAACCGGCGGTGCCCACGCTACAGTTCGGCGCGCCGTCCTCGGCCCTTCGCATCGACGAACCGGTGGGCACTGGCGAATCGACCCCGACACCACCTCGCTTTGCCCGGATCGACTTTGCCACGTATGATGGCTCGGAGGACCCTCTTAACTGGTTAAACCAGTGTGATTAGTTCTTCCGGGGGCAGCGCACACCCGCGTCCGAGCGCACTTGGCTCGCGTCATACCACCTCCGGGGTGCCGCCCAGACATGGTACTACGCCCTCGAGCAGGACGAGGGCGGCATGCCCCGCTGGGATCGTTTCCGCGAGCTGTGTCTCCTTCGCTTCGGTCCACCACGGCGCGGCAGCCACTTGTCCGAGTTGGGCCGCCTACCCTTCACCTCCACGGTCCAGGATTTTGCCGACCGCTTCCAGGCTCTGGCGTGTCACGCACCGGGGGTGACAGCACTACAGCGGGCTGAGCTCTTCGTTGGCGGCCTTCCCGACCACATCCGCGTGGACGTCGAGATGAAGGGACCCCAGGACCTGCAGACAGCCATGTACTACGCTCGGGCGTTCGAGCAACGCGCCCAGGCCTTAACACGGCCCGCACCACCTCGGGGGAGCCGAGTGCCTCCACGACCACCGCCAGCCGCACCAGCTTCTGCAGCCACCTCACCGACGGCCACTCCGGCCGCGACGCGGCCCTTCCGGCGCCTCTCGCAGGCCGAGCAGCTCGAGCGCCGCCGCCTGGGGCTGTGCTTTAACTGTGATGCGCCTTATGCCCCGGGCCATGTCTGCCCGCGCCTCTTCTACTTGGAGACAGTCGACGAGACCGAGGACGCTGCCACCGACGATGGACTCAGCGACCCAGCCGCCGCCGAGGTCGCGCCGGCACCCGTGCCCGCGCCGGCTACGGCCCTTGTCGTCTCCCTCCACGCGTTGGCCGGCATCCGCAATGAGCGGACTATGCTTATTCCGGTCACGATCCACGGCGAGACTCTGGTGGCTCTCTTAGACACGGGCTCTACACATAACTTCCTTCCGGAGGCTACTATGCGGCGCCTTGCCCTACAGCCGACGGGAGGAGAGCAGCTGCGGGTCACCGTCGCAAATGGCGACCGCCTCCGATGCCATGGGCTCGCTCGAGATGTTCCCATTACTATCGGCTACGAGCCCTTCACCATCACGTGTGCCGGCATCGACTTGGGCTGCTTCGACTTCATCCTCGGCGTCGACTTTTTGCGGACTCTCGGTCCCATCCTTTGGGACTTCGACGCCCTGACGATGACCTTCTGGCGCCACGGCCGCCGCATCCGGTAGGAGGGCGTTGGCGACACCTCGGCGTCGCCCCCACTCCAGCTAGCCGCGGCCACCACGGAGGCCGAGCATCCGCTGCTGGATCACCTCCTGCAGCAGCACGGTGATCTTTTTGCGGAACCCCAGGGCCTTCCGCCGGCCCGGGTCTACGACCACCGTATTCATCTCTTGCCGGGCTCGGCTCCAGTGGCAGTACGGCCCTACCGGTACCCTCAGTTGCAGAAGGACGAGTTGGAGCGGCAGTGCGCCATCATGCTTGCCGCGGGCATTATCCGTATCTCTACATCACCCTTTACGGCGCCGGTCCTCCTCGTACGTAAGTCGGACGGCACTTGGCGCTTCTGCATCGACTACCGCGCCCTTAATGCTCTCACACTTAAGGATAAGTTTCCTATTCCGGTGGTCGATGAACTCTTGGATGAGCTACATGAGGCGCGCTTCTTCACCAAACTGGACCTCCGGTCGGGGTATCATCAGGTGCGCATGCATCCCGACGACATCGCCAAGACGGCGTTCCGGACCCATCACGGCCACTTCAAGTTCTTGGTGATGCCCTTTGGCCTCTACAACACCCCGGCGACATTTCAGGCCTTGATGAACGATGTCCTCCGGCCCTACTTACGTCGGTTTGTGCTCGTTTTCTTTGATGACATTCTTATCTACAACGCCTCTTGGGCAGAGCACCTCCAGCATGTGGCCATCGTCTTCAACGAGCTTCGGGCGCATCATCTTCATCTTAAGCGCTCGAAGTGCTCGTTCGGGACACCTTCGGTCGCTTACCTCGGCCACGTCATCTCGGCCGAGGGTGTGGCCATGGACGCCGACAAGGTGGCGGCCGTCGCCGCCTGGCCCATTCCGCAGTCTCCGCGGGCTCTTCGCGGGTTCCTTGGTCTTGCCGAGTACTACCGGAAGTTCATCCGGGAGTTTGGCCTTATCACGGCCCCGCTCACGCGTCTCCTCCGTAGGGACGCCTTCTCTTGGGATGCGGAGGCCACTTCAGCATTCGAGGCCTTCAAGGGGGCCCTCACGACGGGACCCGTACTGCAGATGCCGGACTTCGACCTCCCCTTCATCGTCGACTGCGACGCTTTCGGTGCGGGGTTTGGTGCGGTCCTGCACCAGGGCGATGGGCCCCTCGTCTTCTTCAGCCGCCCCTTTGCTGCTCGCCATCTTAAATTGGCGGCGTATGAGCGTGAGCTCATTGGGTTGGTGCAGGCAGTACGCCATTGGCGGCCCTATCTTTGGGGCCGTTCCTTCCGGATCCGCACGGACCACTACAGCCTCAAGTTCATGCTGGATCAAAGGCTCTCGACGGTTCCCCAGCACCAGTGGATCAGTAAACTCTTTGGCTTTGATTTCACCGTCGAGTACCGGCCGGGTCGCCTCAACACCGTCGTCGACGCCCTGTCTCGGCGTGACGCCGATGTGGACGACGGTGCGGCGGAAGGGGCTGCCTTCTGCATCATCACCGGGCCCTCTTTCGCCCTCTACACCGACATCCGTCGGGCGACCGCTGCCGCGGCCGACGCCCTCCTCCTGCAGCAACAGCTGGCGGCGGGCGAGCTGGAGGAGCCGTGGCGTCTAGCCGACGGCCTGCTTCTCCACGGGCGCCGCGTCTTCGTTCCGGCACACGACGATCTTCGTCAGCAGGTGCTGCGTCTCGCCGATTCGGCGGGCCATGAGGGCGTGCAGAAGACGCTCCATCGCCTCCGCGCCGACTTCTACATTCCCGGTGATCATGCCCTGGTCCGTGACTGGGTACGGTCTTGTGTGACGTGCCAGCACAACAAAACGGAGACACTGCGACCAGCTGGTATGCTTCAGCCCTTGGAGGTCCCGTCTCAGGTTTGGGCGGACATCTCCATGGACTTCATCGAGGGCCTTCCCAAGGTGGGCGGCAAATCCGTCATTCTCACGGTGGTCGACCGCTTCTCCAAGTATGCTCATTTCATCGCCCTTGGCCATCCATATTCAGCGGCATCTGTCGCGCGGGCCTTCTTCGATGGCATTGTCCGTCTCCACGGGTTCCCTTCTTCGATCGTCAGTGATCGGGATCCTGTGTTCACGGGCCATGTATGGCGCGACCTCTTCCGACTGGCGGGCGTGAAGCTCCGCCTGAGTACCGCCTTCCACCCTCAGACAGACGGCCAGTCTGAGATCGTTAACAAGGTGATTGCCATGTATTTGCGTTGTTTTACAGGTGATCGCCCTCGCGCATGGGTGGACTGGCTCTCGTGGGCGGAGTACTGCTACAACACCTCTTACCACTCCGCCCTCCGTGCTACGCCCTTTGAGGTGGTGTATGGCCGGCCGCCCCCGCCGATTCTGCCGGTTGATCCGGCCTCGGCGCGGACCGAGGCAGCCGGGGCACTTTTGAGGAGCCGTGATGAGATGCTCGCAGAGGTCCAGCAACGACTCCTCCAGGCCCAGCAGTTGGCCAAACGATACTATGATGGCCACCATCGCGAGGCGGAGTTCGCGGTGGGTGATTGGGTCTGGTTGCGTCTACTTCACCGCTCTACGCAGTCGTTGGACCCACGCGCGAGGAAGAAGCTCGGTCCTCGCTATGCCGGTCCCTTTGCTATCCTGGAACGCATTGGCAAAGTGGCGTACCGTCTTCAGCTTCCGGCAGGCGCTCGGATCCATGATGTCTTCCATGTCGGGCTGCTCAAGCCATTCCGAGGCGATCCACCCGCGGCACCGCCGGCGCTTCCGCCGCTCACGGAAGGGCGTCTCCTTCCTGCACCGGAGAAGGCGCTGAAGGCTCAGCTGCGCCGAGGCTCCTGGTACGTGTTGATTCGGTGGGCTGGACTACCAGAGGAGGACGCTACTTGGGAGCAACGCAAGGAGTTCCGCCAGCACTACCCCGACTTTCAGCTCGAGGACGAGCTGTTTGCGCAGGCGGGGAGAGATGTTATGACCGGCCAGGTCTATGGCCGCCGGGGGCCCACTGGGCAGGCTTAAGGCCCAAGTTATCTTAGTTTATTTTCAAATTATGGTTATATATACAAGTTGTAAGACTATTTTGAGGATTAAGCAATAAGACTATTCTATTGCCCGGCTCCCAGAGGAGTCGGAACCCTAAACCCTAGCCCTCTCTCTCCTGCGCCGCCGCCGCCCAGCCACAAGGACGGCGCCTCGCCGCCGGCCGCCGCGTTCTAGCCCACGCCCCGCTCCCTCCTTTCCCTACCACCTACGGCCTAGAGGAGCCCGAACCCTAGCTCCTAACAAGGAACAAAATAGGATAGCGGAAAATCACTTGATAGGCAAATATATATAGTTAAAACATAAACAAAGGTTTGCGCCCACTAAAGGAAACAGAGTAGGACGGATGCGGTAGCACCATTTGATATGCATTGCCAATAGTTGATTTCAGAGTGCTAGGATCTGAACGCCATGTATAAAACATCTTCACAAAAGAAATTTGGACCGATAATAATAGCTTTCGCACTGGAGGAATGTATAACCTTCAGTCTGGAAACAAACGGATTATAACCTTCAAACTGTAGCTAATACGGTACACATCTTGCTAGCAGGAGCAGGACCAAATTTCTAGCCAATATAAAACGATGCTATAAAACTAATGATGGAATAAAAAACAGGTGTCAGGGTGGTACCTTTATGCATCTTGCTCGCAAGTTCAGGATCATACTGTAACTCTTCGCAGAGATTTTGAAGGCTTTGTTAGGAGCAACAGCCAAATCAGTAGTAAAGAATTTTGCAAGCCTATTTCCGTATGCTTGAGATTCGATATCTGAGATGATTGCTTGTGCTTCATGCTTCCCTGATCCAAATATATTTCTCAGATCATTCAAAGGAATAAGCTGCAATTTTTAATCACAAAAATATTTATGTTAAGATACTAACGTATAAGAACACTTCGATGGATAGTAATATAAATTTTGGAAGACAATGCATCATGTATTTAGAGTCTCACAATCAACCCATCTTTTGAACTCTTAAAATAATAGGGCAACTCACAACTCATGTACCATTGAAAAACATAAGGCAATTTGTGGTGATAGACATCTGCACTATGGTAGCAACAATCAAAAGAATCGACCAGCCCTAAGAAAACATTTTATGCAATCATTGCAGGTGCTCGTATGAAAATGTCACTAATCTTCACATGGTAATCCAATTTAAACATGAATTGCAGCTCCATCTGAATTTTATTATCTTTGTAAATAGGCAGTCTTCATGTCTTAAACATGTCCTTGAATGGATAAATTGAGTATACAGGCGTTTGCTTTTTATCATTATATATCATAATCAACAATTTATCATTATATATCATAATCAACAATCATCTGAACGGTAAGGGTCAATACGGATATGATGGATGACACAGTGATATGACAGAGATATTTTTTAGCTGTATCTCCTTCGTACCCTCCCCCCTCTCAATTCGCTCTCTCAAAAGCAGGAATCGCAACAGAACAATTCACTCTCTCAATCTCTCCCTATCCATGTCTCTCCCATTCTCTTTTCATTCTCAGTCTCAAAATTACTCTCAATCCAACTGAATCAGCAGCCTGCTCAGTAGCCGCAACCCTCATCTGTCCCTCCTCTCTCATTTCTACCAACAACAGAACAATCCGCAATCAGTAGCCACTCTATAACACTAACAGCAAAGTTAGCTCAGCGACAACAGCTAGCACGAGTGGGTCACACCCCATCATCTCTGCCACCGTGGGGCTTGCCACCTCTCCTCGTCTTCGCTTGTCTCGTCTCCCTCACCTGTCCTGCGAAAAACTGTGCAGCAGCCCCGCTACAAGGCTTGGCACACATCACCCACCAAATCGGGCGGCCATTCGCGACCTCCACTTCCTCGTGCTCCAAAAATAACTTTGGGATCCAACTGAGCTTCAAATATTTAAAAATATGCTTGATTGGCTCAAACTGGCTCTTAAAACTATTAACATCAACATGGATTGTTGACATAGAATACAACATATGATATCAGTGTTAAAAGGGATATGCACGTACATAAGGCAGAAGGTTTACCTACCATGAACTTGAGTTATATCATGATATCGTTCACTCGTATATGAGTGCATATTTATTGAACTGATTAGTGTTCTACTTCATAGCATAGATGTTACTTCTACTGCTTCCACGAAATGGCATGAGATGATTGTGCCATTTCTCGTTATTGGAGTATATGCTGACTAACTGCTAGTGAGTAAGATATATGTAACATGTAGCAAACCCCCTAAAATGTACATTCCTTCTTCTTTATATCATCACACTACAAAAATAACAATGCAAAATAAATAAATAGAAATCTATGTAACAAATTGGATGGCGCCGGCAACTATTCTTGTACCTTAACAAGAAAGTATGTGACATATCATGTTATATATTTTCTTCAAGCCCACAGAACATGTATATTGCCCCAAATCTTCTGGTAGGAATGTTGCCTATCTAAAAAGTGCCGAAAACCATCTTTGTTCTGTCAAAATAACTACTAATGACATGAATCAATCAATAGGTCATCAAAACTATGGATGAACGTCTCCGAAAATAAAATTTCATCAGATAGTACATCAGAAAATATTGCTTCCAAATATAGAATGTGTTCTAGGTAGCATATGAATCCTCATGTCCATTAGGAGGTCACAAATCAGCGGGGAAAAATGTTGGATGAGAAAGGATAATGCACCCTTTTTTAAATCCTCAAAAGATATCTCACCATGTGTTGGATGCTTCAGTGCAGTGCGGAGCTTGCACACGAGAACATTATCGGCGGCCGTCCTTGATCTTGCTCGGCCATATAGGACATGTCTGAGCAGAGCAATGACAAGAGATTAGACATGTACGTCACCATGGAAACACAAATCAAGAGAAGAAAATGAGGCCATGGCCAGCTCGCACCTGATGTAGATGCATCCGTCCAATGCTCAATCTTCAACCGTCACGGCCACACAAATCAAGATCAGGTGCGAGCACCTGATATGGAAGTGTCCGTCCTCATCCTAGCTTCCGCATGGCCCCCGCGATGCTACCGCCACTTGGCGCAGCCTATGTGCCCAGGTGCTTCATGAGTCGCTGCTAGTCGTAGCCGAGCGCGTTGGTCAAGGCCGAGGCACACCATCCTTGGGCTGCATCGGACGACCTCGACGAAGGCGAGCGAGGCGTGACGTCGTGCCTTGCGTGCGTGGTGCCGGAATCAGCGTCGGCATTGGGCGGGGCGAGGCGAGGTCCTGTGGCCGCGGCGAAGGGGGTGAGTGGGGGCGCGGCGGTACATGGAGGACCGGGCCGAAGCAGAGGAGCTGCCGTAGGGAGGGCAGCAGGCAGGGAACGAAAGAGGCGAGGATAGGGGTGCGGAGGGGGAGGACGTGCTTAGTTTTCAGCGTGGGTCTGTTTGGTTTTCTCTCCACCGGTTTTTGTGTTATGTGTGTGGGGAGTGGTGGGGAGGTGTGGAGGGGTGGTGGTGGTAGTAGTGGGAGGTAAGACAGAAAAAAACTAGACGAAAAAAAAAGCTTGACAAAAAAACACCGTGGAACTCCTTCGTTGGGAGTACAGATTTTCGTAAAATCGGTTATTTGTTTCCTAATTAATATGATTGAGGATTTTTTTTGAAATCAATTATTTGTTTTCTAATTAATGTAATTGAGTGATTTAAGGTAAGGTTAATTAATTTATGTTTGATCTTTAGAGATTGATCGTGATTGATTCTACATTATTAAATAACTTGCGCCAGCATGGAAAGTTCTTATCCGTTCGGATTTCTTTCGTCGTGTGAGAGGGTGACGCGAAAATAAACCGATGAAGTAGGGGAGGGGACAAAAAACCTACGAAAAAACCAGCAAAAATGGGAGGTGGGATGAAAAAACCCCGAAACGGTGACTATCACCTGCTCCATTATGAGTAAAGATTAACAAGAAAGTATGTGACATATCATGTTATATATTTTCCTTAAGCCCACAGAACATGTTGTATATTGCCCTAAATCTTCCGGTAGGAATATTGCCTATCTAAAAAGTGCCGAAAACCATTTTTGTCCTGTCAAAATAACTACTAATGACATGAATCAAGAGGTCATCAAAACTATGGATGAACGTTGTCAGAAAATATTGCTTCCAAATATAGAATCTGTTCTAGGTAGCATATGAATCCTCATGTTCATTAGGAGGTCACAAATCAGCGGAGAAAAAATGTTGGATGAGAAAGGATAATGCACCCTTTTTTAAATGCTCAAAAGATATCTCACCGTGTGTTGGATGCTTCAGTGCAGTGCGGAGCTTGCACACGAGAACATTATCGGCGGCCATCCTCGATCTTGCTCGGCCATATAGGACATGTCTGAGCAGAGCAATGACAAGAGATCAGACATGTACGTCACCATGGCAACACAAATCAAGAGAAGAAAATGAGGCCATGGCCAGCTCGCACCTGATCTAGATGCATCCGTCCAATGCTCAATCTTCAACCGCCACGGCCACACAAATCAAGATCAGGTGCGAGCACCTGATCTGGAAGTGTCCGTCCTCATCCCAGCTTCAACATGGCCCCCGTGATGCTACCGCCGCTTGGCCGCAGCCTATGTGCCCAAGCGCTTCATGAGTCGCTGCTAGTCGTGGCTGAGCGCGTTGGTCAAGGCCGAGGCACACCGTGCTTGGGCTGCATCGGACGACCTCGACGAAGGCGAGTGAGGCGTGACGTCGTGCCTTGCGTGCGTGGTGCCGGAATCAGCGTCGGCATTTGGCGGGGCGAGGCGAGGTCCTGTGGCCGCGGCGAAGGGGGTGAGTGGGGGCGCGGCGGTACATGGAGGGCCGGGACGAAGCAGAGGAGCTGCCGCAGGGAGGGCAGCAGGCTGGGAAGGAAAGAGGCGAGGATACGGGTGCGGAGGCGGAGGACGTGCTTAGTTTTCAGCGTGGGTCTGTTTGGTTTTCTCTTCAGCGGTTTATGTGTTATGTGTGTGGGGAGTGGTGGGGAGGTGTGGAGGGGTGGTGGTGGTAGTGGGAGGTAAGACGGAAAAAAATCAGATGAAAAAAAGCTTGACGAAAAAACACCGTGGAATGGAGACTTCCAGCTCCTTCGTTGGGAGTAGAGATTTTTGTAAAATCGGTCATTTGCTTCCTAATTAATGTGATTGAGCATTTTTTCTTAAAATCAATTATTTGTTTTCTAATTAATGCGATTAAGCGATTTAAGGTAAGGTTAATTAATTTAGATTTGATCTTTAGAGATTGATCATGATTGATTCTACATTATTAAATAACTTGCGCTAGCATGTAAAGTTCTGTTCCGTTCGGATTTTTTTCGTTGTGTGAGAGGGTGACGCGAAAATAAACCGGTGAGTGGGGAGGGAACAAAAAACACTACGAAAAAAACCCAGCAAAAAAGGGAGGTGGGTCGGAAAAAAAACCGAAACAGAAACTACCAACTCCTCCATTTGGAGTAGAGATTTAGTTTGATTGTTTTCTTTCAAATTATAGAATAAAAGGAATTCCAAAAAAATTCCAAAAGGTTCTTAATGGATTTCAAGGTATGTATCAATTTCAGAAAAAACGTTTGCTAAATATATAAAATGTTTTGCAATAAAAAGTGTTCTTAAATTTAGGAAATATTCAAGAATTTGAAAAACAATGTTCATTAGTTCTATTAAAAAGATGGAGTTTAAAACATGAATATAAAAAATTTCCATGATCTTAAAAATCGACTCCCATTAACAAATCAAATTTTATAAAATATTCTTTAATTTAAAAATATTCGCAAAATTATTAAACATTCTTGAATTTTATAAAATGTTTTGTAGTTTAAGAATTATGAGTTTATGAAATATTTCCTAATTCCAAAACATGTTTATAAATTTTAAAATTTGTCATATGCTGGAAAGAATGTGAAATTAAAAAAGAATCCATGTTTCAAAAATAATCCCAAAATTCACGATGTTCACAAATTTGACAATTCTTTCAAAATCAACAAATATTCATGATTTTAAATAAAAAATGTAAAACGGGTAGAGGAAAACAATGAAAAAAAGGAAAGAAAAACCAAAGCCCCATTCTTCCTAAAACTGAAAGGAAAAATCGAACAGAAGGCCCAAGGAGGGGTGCGCGGTGTATCAACCACCTCCACGCTATGCGCGGAATAAGATTAGTCATTGGAGAGCTGTGACAAAGTGCCTCTTTGGTGTGATAATGAAAGTGCCATCAAGATTTCTCTCAACCCGGTGCAACACTTCAAGACGAAGCATATTGAGATTCGGTATCACTTCATCCAGGATCCCATAAGGCGAGGGGAAATCGAGCTCAACTATGTCAACACTTATGATAACCTGGCAGATATTTTCACAAAGCCCTTGGATGAAGCAAGATTCCGCGAGTTAAGGCATGAGCTAAATATCATTGATTCGAGCAACGTTGCTTGAACCCTTGCACACCCCACCATACTCAACTTGTTATCTTGTTTAGATGTAGGCATGGACATAGGGGGAGTGTTGTTCTCTCAATGAACCCTTCCTCCCCCCATTATGCATAAATTGATCAACTCTTTCACATTATCTTGTTTAAAGACGAGTTTTGATCATGGGCCCAAGGATAATTCTTCGCGGTGCCATACCAATTGACTCATACATAGGTGGCTACGGCCACCGACCCCCTTGATAGTGTTGTGCTTTGTGTTTGCCCTTCTTGTCCTTGCCTTAGTTTGTTTTCTTAGGCTCTAGGTGTTGGGGTCTTCAAGTGTGGTTCTCTTTCGTTTTTTTGGGATCTTGGAGACCCATCGTTTTCCCCGTGTCTTCTCTATCCCAAGCCTTCCCTTTCCTCGAGCCATCTAGTCTAATTGCACACACTTGACCTTGGCCTTGGTGATGGTGACCGGGCGGTACAACCGGGGTCACAGGCGGTTCTACCGCTGGTGCACTCCAGGTGGTCTCCCAACGATGCTTGAGCGGGTCCACCGCTCAACCACTAGGGTGCCCGTCTGGCCCGTTCTACCGGTTGGTTACCGCGGTACTACCGCTGCCTCTTGGTGTTGGAAGTACCGCGCGCAACCACTGGCTCGTACCAGGCAGCGGTACAACCGCTTCCTTGAGCGGTACAACCGTCGCGCGACTTTGGGCCTATTTATACCCGTCGGGGCTGGAGGGGATTTCTTTTTCCTTTCTTCCCAGCCCTTCCCATCTTGTGCCCTAGCCGCCGGTCGCCATTGCCTCTGCCCCGGAGTGCTTCTTGCGCTTCGGATCCGTGGGGTCTCCGTGGATCCTCTCCAAGGAGGCCTCCTCCTTCCCGATCTCTTCCCATGGATGACGGTAATGCCCCATGTCCTTCATTCTTCGTTCTAGGGTTTGTCCCCTTCTTCTAGGGCATTACTTGACATTCCGCGTTTATTGTTTAAACTATTGGGTGGAAGAGATCCTTTTTGCCTCCTGCTTAGATTGCACTTCTTAGAGATTAGAATATGGCTAGTGTGATACATATTTTGCGGATAGATCTAGTCCCTACTCGTAGTACCACTGTTCAACGGTTCTACCGCCTCTACGGGCAGTACAACCGCTGGAGCGGTTCTACCGGCAGGTGAACCGGTTCAACCGGGATATCTGCACCATGTAGCCATGTTCTGTTTTCTAAGTTTGTGCAATTTATCTTTTCCTCTGTCTGTGTGTGCAATCCTCTCATCTTTGCTGGGTTTCTTGTGTTCTCCTTGTGCGTGTGTACAGGTGGCTCTAGTTCTCGCTCTGCTCCTCGCAAGACCAAGAAGAGGGCACGAAAGGCCTTGCGCCCGGTTGTGTCTGATGATGAAGAAGAGGTTGTGATTCCCACCAAGCCACTCGCCGTGAGAAATCTGCCGCTGCCAAGCAACGTGTGGTTTTGCCCTTGCACCGTTGGAAAGCCAAGGATTGGGAAGCCTTTCACTCGAAGAATCCTTATGAGGTTCCCATTGCTCCTCGTTGGACCACCGTTCAGTTCCGAAATGAGATGCAAGTGCGGATCGTTCATGAACTCTTTAAGCACAACAAGAACATGTATGCCAAGCAGTGGACCATCGATCTTGACCATTGGAGGAACAACTTGGAGTACTTTGGTGAAGCCTTGGCTCTCTGTGAGGAGTTTGATATGGTCAATTAACTGTGACTTTGATGTTCAGCTTGTACATCAGTTCTATGCCACTTTTCACTTTGGAGAAGATGATGCTCGGACTCTCATGTTCATGTGCCGTGATGAGCTCTTCCAAGTTCCCTGGAGGGCCTTTTGCAATGCTATTGGGTATGACGATACCGGTCTGGCAGGAAGGGGTGGCATTCGCCCTCATCACCATCCTGAGTCCATGCCTAAGGAGAAGCTTGCCCCTGTGTACATTCGGGGTTGTGGTATTATTGGAGAATCTAAGGATTTCGTGAAGGTCTATGACATCATGCATCATGTGTTTCGTAATGTGCTTCTGCCCAAGGTGGGAAATCAAGATGAAACCCATGGCTATCTTGTTAAGTTGATGGTTGCAATGAAGATCAAGGTGGGCTCTAGGGAAACGTTTGATGTGTCCAACTGGCTGTGGCACGAGATGTACAACATGGTCATCTACAGGAAGGTTCCCATTTATGCACCGTTTGTCATGTGCTTTCTGAACTTAGTATGGGAGGTTCGCCGTCCTGGAGAGACTCTCACTTCTCCTGATAATCTCACTGTTCATGAAGTCAAGCTCCTTAAGAAGAAGAAACACGCCGAGCCTCGCTTCCCTGCTAATGCTCCTGAGGATGTCTATGCCACCTCGGACGATAAGGACTTTGAGATGGAGCCAGGGGCCAATCCCTCGTGGGTGGCCAAGCTCACAGCCAAGGTGAAGAAGACTTTCTGCCTCCAGACGCATGTTCAGAAGAAGTTGTATGAGGCCCATGTCAATGAGAAGCTTGGTCGGCATCGTCAGATTGCGATGATGAAGCACCTCAACATGCCTGTCCAGAGTGGTTCTGAGAAGAGCATCACACCGGAGGAGCGCTGGATCTCTGCTCACAGCACGTGGTCTGATGATGAGGTCCCTCGCCAGCCTTCCACCTCCTTTGCTGCAACGGATGATATCTTGGAGGAATCCGATCACGACAATGATGACGAGTCTGATGATGATGCGGATCCAGATGCTACCGAGGAGTCAGAGGAGGACGATTGAGCTTTGGGACGCTAGCTTCGCTCCTTTTCCTTTTTGGTGTCTTGATGCCAAAGGGGGAGAGAGTTTTATAGGTCTCGAGATTTGCATGGTTTTTTCTTTGCCTTGCTTGGGTGTGTTTTCCTTTCGTTCGTTGTGTTGAACTTTGGCTTGTGAACCTTGTTGCTTATCTCTTCTTGCATGGTATAAGACATGTGCTTATCCAGCTATCTATTTTTATTATCGGTGATATTGTTGTGTATTCCATTATTATCTTTACCTTCATATTATGGTCTTATTGCTCACCATGTTTAGTAGGAGTGGCAAGTCTATAAAATCTAGGGGGAGTCTCGTCCCTAATGTGTGCTCTCAAATAGCCTTCTCAATTTGGGGCACACATCTAGGGGGAGTCCCGTCTACATTTTCTAGACTTCCCACTTGCAAATCGTGGTGTTGTCATCATCTACCAAAAAGGGGGAGATTGTAAGGACATTTCCCTAATTTGTGTTTTGGATGATGATGACAACCCTTTGTTGGTCTAATCTTGTGCTAAGTGTTTCAGGTTTTGGTATTTAGGCCTTCTTCGGTTAGCTATTCTCTCTGAAAGAAAAAGATCGAAGACGGTGTTTTCTACATGTTTTTATCTCTTTTGGTCGTAGGGAACTCGTACTATCAAGAGGGAATCCACATTGGAAAGTGTTGGGGGCATCATTTCACGTACACTTACCTCACCCCTCTTTTGCCTTCCTAAAACTGTGAGAGAGAGCTCTTCCCCTTTGTTTCCTACTGCTTACTGTGGGTTCCCAGCGGTTGTATTGGGTCTTGGCGCTGACCAGTTTTGATTGAGCGGTTGTACCGCTGCTTCCGGGCGGTGGTACTGCCAACATGCTCAGCAAACACTAGGGCGGTTGTTCTGACCAGGCACCGCCCAAGTACCGGTCAGGCTTCTGTTTTGATGCGGTACTCGGGCGGTGGTGGCCCGGTTGGTCCGGTCGTACCGGTACCACCGGTGTCCGGAGCGGTTCTACCGCTCGGGACTTAGGCGCCCGAGCGCTCAAGGCCATGCGGTTGCACCGGCCCTGTACCGCTCGACTACCGCAGTCAGGGGTGACTCCCTTCTGTTCCTATGCGGTGGTTGAGCAGTGGCTGGGCGGTTGGTCCGGTTGTTCTCCTCAACCGGTACTACCGCCTGGTCGCCTGGTTGTACCGCCTGGTAGGGTTCTGCATGTAAACTGTGAGTCCCGGTTGTACCGGGACAAGGAGCGGTTGTACCGCCGCAGTACTGAAAACACAGTAACGGTTGGATTTTTAGGGTTGCTATATAAGGGTGCTTCTTCCACCTACCACACCTACCTTTGACCTCTCTCACTCCACCATTAATGCTACTCAAGCTCTCTTGCCCGATCTCTCTCTCTAGCCACTCAAACTTGTTGATTTGCTAGGGATTGAAGGAGGAGACCTAGATCTACACTTCCACTAAAGGATTTTTGCTTCACCCATACTTTCTTGTGTGGATTTTGTTACTCTTGGGTGTTTGAGCACCCTAGACGGTTAAGGTCACCTCGGAGCCACATTCCATTGTGGTGAAGCTCCGCAGTTTAGTTGGGAGCCTCCAATTACGTTGTGGAGAGAGCCCCAACCTTGTTTGTGAAGGTCCGGTTGCCGCCTCCAAAGGCACCAATAGTGGAATCACGGTATCTCGCATTGTGTGAGGGCGTGAGGAGAATACAGTGGCCCTAGTGGCTTCTTGGGGGAGCATTGTGCTTCCACACCGCTCCAACGGAGACGTACTTCCTCTCAAAAGGAAGGAACTTCGGTAACACATCCTCGTCTTCACCGGCTCCACTCTTGGTTATTTCTTCCCGTTACTTGTGCAAGCTTATTTGTGTTATATACCTTGTGTGCTTGTGTGCTTGTTGTTGTTGCATCATATAGGTTGCCCACCTAGTTGCATATCTAGACAACCTACTTTGATGCAAACTTTAATTTGGTAAAGAAAAGTTAAAAATTGTTAGTTGCATATTCACCCCCCCCTCTAGTCAACTATATTGATTCTTTCAATTGGTATCAGAGCCTCGTCTCTTCACTAAGGACTTTGTCGTCCGAAGAGTATGGTTGACACCGTAGACGGTGTGGTGGAGCACTCCGGTGTGAATCCGATCTCATCTATGGGCGATGGGGGAACCTCGGTCTCTCGTGAGGAATTCAATGTGGCCTTGGAGACATTGAAAACCTCCATGACGACCGATGTAGAAAGCATGTTTACTAAATTCATTGAAGGGCTTAAATTATCCACCGCACCGTTGAAAGTGGGTGATCCCATTGACAAGGTGACGGATGCTAACTCCGACAAGGGGGAAGCTACTAGGACAATGCCCGTGCTCTGCAATGGGGACGTACATATTTCTGTGTTTCAATTTTAACCATATATACTTTTTTATCCTCATGTGTATTAACATTGTGGGCTTAATGTTACTTTTATAAATCACTCTTCTTCCAAGGCCTATGAATGCTATCCCACTGGTACCAAGGCTATCTTAGGGGATTAGCTCGGCTATAAGCAATCAAATCCTTAATTCCATGGCCACTAAAGAACTTAGGTGCACAAATGTACTTCGAGTTCACAAGGAATTAGAAGATAATGGGTCACCAACATGGACTCTATATTGTACTTGTACATTTTACCAGGACAAAAAAAGGAACGTGCAAAACTATGAGAAATATTTGTCACTCTTTTCTTTTGATGTCATTTCAGCATCTATCATAGAAGTATAATATGTAATTTTAGAGTGTGGATGCATTTAGCATCATTGTTACCTTCAGCAAAACACATGATTATGTACATATGCCTTCGCACACCCTTGCAACCAAATTGATCCTTCATCAGAGGCATAATTCCATGAGAAAATACAACAATTGAACTGTACAAAGCTTGCATGCTAAGCATGCATTATGTACACATCAATATCAAACAAGGTCCTAAAAATAGAGTGAGATCTAGACATAACAGATACATGACTTTCTATTTTTACCACATCACAATACTTACACTAAAAGTGCATCAGGATTCAGGGCGGAACAACTCAAAGATGCAGAAGTTGTACCTCCATAAGCACTCTTCTCCCCTAGAGTCCTTTTTTTGCGGGGGTTCTCCCCTAGAGTCTGATGGAGGCCGTAGAGGATAACCCTCACCTCCTACCTCATCATCGGGTCATGGAGGTGGCCTAGGAGCGTCCTAAGTTGAGCATAGGCGACGGTCCATGACTCCGCGCACATATATTTCATCCATGCTTACCAATGATTAATGTTGTTGTTTGCATAGTGAGATTTGTTGCAACAGATAAAATAGACAATAAAACATAATTGTCAATGATATAGTAGACCTTGGTTACTTGAACAATAAAGCATGAAAAAATAAGGAAACGTGGATACCTGTTCATGGACAACAACCCCAAATCGAGCATGTTATCTCCTGCGGCGGCAGTGTGGAGAGGATCTCATCCAGCATTGTACAACTGGTGTACTCCTCAACGAGACGTCGTCCGATGGAAGCAACGCACAATGGTCGGTACATAGCATGAACCGTGCGGTGGACGTCGCCGCCACAGCGGAGCACAGCGGGCGCGGTATGTAGATATCACAGTGAAGCGCGCAGGAGCGAGGTGTAGCACAGCGGCGTCCACACACGCGAGGCTGGAGGCCGTCTCAGCGTCATGGCATGGGAGGGAGCTGTAGAGAGGCCTGCGAGGGTTTGCGCAGCATGGACGGATGCCATGACCGGGGAGACTCGCAGCGGCCTGCGGGACGGCGCTGACGGCGGCAAACAATGGAGACGGTAGAGAGAGACGGGGGATCGAGCGCGAGCCGGATGGGATTCGGTTGCATCGCAGTCTCCTCGTCAACAAATCTCTCGCTCCCTGTCCCAATTACTCCCGTTAAAATATCTCTTTCTCTCTCTCTCCTTCCATAAATTCCTCCAAGAAAATGATTCCCTTCCATAAAAAAACTCTCTCTCTCCAATCACTTACACCCGTAAAAAAGGAAGCAAATCTGGTAGGACCGTAGGAGGCGTAGGGGATCGAGTCACGATTTTTTCGAGGGAGATCTTTTCCATCGGTGACCATGTGAGGAAGGAGAAAAATCAGGAGGTGGGATGGGACGAAGCGGGGGAGCGACGGACGAAAACTCGATGTAATAGGGGAAACGGAACCTTACGTTTCTTTTAGGTAGTAGAGATATACCTTGTGTGCTTGTGTGCTTGTTGTTGTTGCATCATATAGGTTACCCACCTAGTTGCATATCTAGACAACCTACTTTGATGCAAACTTTAATTTGGTAAAGAAAAGTTAAAAATTGTTAGTTGCCTATTCACCCCCTCTCTAGTCAATTATATTGATCCTTTCAATTGGTATCAGAGCCTCATCTATTTACTAAGGACTTTGCCGTCCGAAGAGTATGGTTGACACCATAGACGGTGTGAAGGAGCACTCCGGTGTGAATCCGATCTCATCTACGGGCGATGGGGGAACCTCGGTCTCTCATGAGGAATTCAATGTGGCCTTGGAGACATTGAAAACCTCCATGACGACCAAGGTAGAAAGCATGTTTACTAAATTCATTGAAGGGCTTAAACTATCCACCGCACCGTTGAAAGTGGGTGATCCCATTGACAAGGTGACGGATGCTAATTCCGATAAGGGGGAAGCTACTAGTGAAAAGGCTCCTTCTTATAGTGGTAAAAATGGCACCGGCATCTTTGCCCATGTGGAACCACCACTTGTTTATGGTGGACCGATTCCTTCCACTCATTTGAATCATGCCGGTCCTCCCCCTAAGATTGTGAAAAATGAGGATTTTGATGCTTGGGTCTATTGGTTTAAGCATCATTTAAATCATGTGAATACTAATCTTTGGAGAATCATTGAAGAAGGTTTCTATCCACATGACCGAAGCAACCTCACTCCAAGAGAAGCCGCGGATAATCAATTCAATGAGAATGCTCTCTTCATCATCCAAGATGCAAATCCACTCGAAGATCTCCCTTACCTCCAGCCCTACGCCATAGCCAAAGATGCATGGCACCAAGTTGTTTCTCTCCACCGGGGAAGCGCAAGCATTCAACGCTCCAACTATGAAGTGGTGCAAGATGAAGCCGATGAGTTTGCAATGAAGGAGGATGAAGAACCTCGTGAGCTTTATAGAAGAGTAACCAAACTCGCGGTTTCACTCCGAGATCATGGGAGCAAGGACACGGATGAAAATTGGATCAAGCGCAAATTCCTCAAGGCAATGATGCCTTACCACAAGGCTATGTCCTCCGTCATTCGTCAAAGGCCAGACTTCCACACCTTGTACTCAAGTGAAGTGTTGGATGAGTTTGTGGCTATGAGCATCTTGGACAAGACCACCGACAATGCGGTGCTTCGCTCTCAAAGGGCAAAGAAGACCAACCTTGCATTGAAGGCCAAGGTTTGTGTTGAAGAAGAAGAAGAGGAAGAAGAGGAAAGCAACCCCAAGATACAAAGTATGCCTATCATGAACACATGGATCTTGCTTCAAGGCAATTTTGGAGCAAGAAAAACTCAAGGCCAAAATTCAACAAGAACAACTCAAGTGGCACGAAGAGCAAGCAACGTGTGAGGACTTGCTATAACTGTGGCAATGTGAGCCATTTCATTGCGGAGTGCCCGTATGAGAAGAGGGAAGACAATGGTGGCAAGCTCATCCGAAAGGACAAAGCCAAGTCTTTCCCAAACAAGAGTAACTTCACCAAGAAGACCCCTCACAAGGCGTTGGTGGTTCAAGAAGAGTACCATGAGGATGATGATGATGAAGATGGTGAGTCGGTTGCCATGGCCTCCGTTGCCATTGCAACAACTCCACGAGTGTCTCTCTTCGACTCACCCAATGAGAACATCACCGCCAAGTGCCTCATGGCTAAAGCTACCAATAAGGTAACCCCCAACATCAAAACTACCATCATTAATAATCCTTCCTTGACGGATTGCATTGATGAATGTGAGGGATCTAATGTGGAGGAAAATGAGTTTGAGTCCTTTATGGGTAAACTCAAGGGTAAATCCAAGAAGCATTTCGTTGCTCTCTTGGAACAACTTGGTGAAGCAAATGACATGATCGAGGCTCACGAAGATACTATCTCCAAGATGGAGGGGCATAGTCGTGACTATGTCGATGAGATCTCGGATCTTTCTAATGCTCTTGAGGAAGAGCGTGGTCTTCATTTGGCTCTTGAGGAGTCACACAACGTTGATCACGCTAAGTTAAAGAAAGAATTTGATCATGCTCTTGTTGTTTCTCATGTGCTAAACTCCGAGAAGGCCAAGCTTGGGGTTGATCTTGCTGGACTCAAAGAGGAGTTTGACCTACTTGACAAGGTTCACAAAGTCTTGAAGGGTGCTCATGCTAGCCTCAAAGAGTCTCATGATCGATGATGTCTACTACACAACCTTCTTCTTGTAGACGTTATTGGGCCTGCAAGTGCACAGGTTTGTAGGACAGTAGCAAATTTCCCTCAAGTGGATGACCTAAGGTTTATCAATCCGTAGGAGGCGTAGGATGAAGATGGTCTCTCTCAAGCAACCCTGCAACCAAATAACAAAGAGTCTCTTGTGTCCCCAACACACCCAATACAATGGTAAATTGTATAGGTGCACTAGTTCAGCGAAGAGGTGGTGAAACAAGTGGTATATGGATAGTAGATAAAGGTATTTGTAATCTGAAATAATAAAAACAGCAAGGTATCAAGTGATAAAAGTGAGCGTAAACGGTATTGCAATGATAGGAAATAGGGCCTAGGGTTCATACTTTCGCTAGTGTAAGTTCCCTCAACAATACTAACATAATTGGATCACATAACTATCCCTCAACATGCAACAAAGAGTCACTCCAAAGTCACTAATAGCAGAGAACGAACGAAGATATTATGGTAGGGTACGAAACCACCTCAAAGTTATTCTTTCCAATCAATCCGGTGGGCTATTCCTATAAGTGTCACAAACAGCCCTAGAGTTCGTACTAGAATAACACCTTAAGACACAAATCAACCAAAACCCTAATGTCACCTAGATACTCCAATATCACCTCAAGTATCCGTGGGTATGATTATATGATATGCGTCACACAATCTCAGATTCATCTATTCAACCAACACAAAGGACCTCAAAGAGTGCCCAAAGTTTCTACCGGAGAATCACGACGAAAACATGTGCCAACCCCTATGCATAGGTTCCCAATGTCATGAAACCCGCAAGTTGATCACCAAGACATACATCAAGTGGCACATGATATCCCATTGTCACCACAGATACGCACGGCAAGACATACATCAAGTGTTCTCAAATCTTTAAAGACTCAATCCGATAAGATAACTCCAAAGGGGAAACTCAATTAATTACAAGAGAGTAGAGGGGGAGGAGAAACATAAGATCCAACTATAATAGCAAAGCTCGCGATACATCAAGATCGTGCCAAATCAAGAACAAGAGAGAGAGATCAAACACATAGCTACTGGTACATACCCTCAGCCCCGAGGGAGAACTACTCACTCCTCGTCACGGAGAGCGCCGGGATGATGAAGATGGCCACCGGTGAGGGATCCCCCTCCGGCAGGGTGCCGGAACAGGGTCCCGATTGACTTTTGGTGGCTACGGAGGCTTCTGGCGGCGGAACTCCCGATCTAATCTTTGTTCTGGAAGTTTTAGGGTACGACGATATATATGGGTGCAGGAAGTACGTCGAAGGAGCCACGGGGGGCGCGCCCCCCACCCTCGTGGGCAGCCCGTGTCTCCCCTGACGTGCACTCCAAGTTCCCTGGGTTGCTTTCCTTCCGAAAATAACTTCTCCAGTTGATTTCGTTCCGTTTCGACTCCGTCTGATATTCCTTTTCTTCAAAACACTGAAATAGGCATAAAACAACAAATTTGGGCTGGGCCTCCGGTTAATAGGTTAGTCCCAAAAATAATATAAAAGTGGATAATAAAACCCAATATTGCCCAAAACAGTAGGTAATATAGCATGGAGCAATCAAAAATTATAGATACATTGGAGACGTATCAATCAACTTCAAGTAAAGCTAACCAATGAGAAAGCCACTTTTCCTCGTATGATGTTAATTGATAATGCAAATGCTACTAACCCTTGTTGTGAGCATGTGCATCTTGTTGAGGAGAATGCTAAGTTGAAGGGGCAACTTGAGAAAGGTCTTGTGTCTTGCATACAAGGCAAGAAGAACCTCAACGACCTTTTGAGCAACCAAAAGGAAGTTGGGGCCAAAGACGGGATTGGGTACATGCCCAAGTCCAAGAACAAGAAGAAGAATGACAAGGCCAAACGACCTCCTCCTCTTAAGCAAACCTTTGTGAAGGAGGGAGATGGTGCTACTAAGGAGAAGGAGAAGAACACCGTGAGGGGTAGTGATGCCAAGAAGGGCAATGCTTCCCTTCCCAACAAAGCCGGCGACTTTAACCCCTCTTATGTGTTGTGCCGTGCTAGTGATGGGCATGTTTATGCCAAATTTGTCGGTTCTCCTTATGAGTACATTGAATGGTCTATTTGGGTTCCTAAGACCCTTGTTACTAACATCAAAGGACCCATTACAAAATGGCTACCTAAAACCAAGCATTGATCTCTTGTAGGTGTTTGCTTCCGGTGGGGGATCATGGTTGCTAGATAGTGGAGCTACTAATCATATGACCGGAAGCAAGGACTTGGTGGTGGACGTGCAAAAGATTCCATCCATGACCACCAACGTCGAGTGGGGTGACGCCTCGTCCTCTATGGTATTGGGACTCGGCAAGGTTGTCATTTCTCATGATCTTACAGTCGAGAAGGTCATGCTTGTTGAGTCCCTTGCATACAATTTACTTTCCGTTCGTCAACTAGCACTCATGGGCTTTGCCACTTCCTTTGATGTTTATACCGTGGCCCTCTTGTGGAGCAAGACTCTTAAAGTATCCTTTGTTGGGCATGTCGAGAATGATCTCTATGTGATTGACTTTTCGGAGCGACCCACTAAGACCGCGACATACCTAATGGCTAAAGTTGATGTGGGATGGCTTTGGCATCGCCGTCTAGCCCATGTCAATATGAGATCTTTGCAAAGTCTTCTCAAGGGTGACCATGTCCGTGGACTAACAAATGTTAGTTTTGCCAAAGATCGTGCTTGCAGTGCTTGCATTGAAGGAAAACTACATGAGAAGGCTCACCCTCCCACGACTATCATTTACTCGAAGAGGCCTTTGGAGCTACTTCTTATGGATCTCTTTGGGCCTCCATCCTTTGATAGTCTTGAGGGTAGAAAGTATTGCTTGGTGATTGTGGGTGATTATTCAAGATACACTTGGGTATATTTCTTCAAGAGGAAGAGCGAGACCCAACAAACCGTCATTGACTTTGCAAATGAAGCCCAACGTCAACCCAATGCAAAGATCATGACTATAAGAAGTGACAATGGCACCGAGTTCAAGAACTACACCTTGGATGAGTTTCTTAGTGATGAGGGGGTCAAGCATCAATATTCCGCGCCATACACCCCTCAACAAAATGGTGTAGTAGAGAGGAAGAACCGGACGTTGATGGATGCGGCAAGGACCATGATGGCGGAGTTCAAGTCTCCATACAACTTTTGGGCCGAAGCCATCAACACCGTGTGTCATGCATCAAATCGTCTCTATCTCCGCAAGGGCTTGAACAAGACTCCATATGATATACTCACCGGTAACAAGCCCAACCTCAAGTACTTCCAGGTGTTCGGGTGTAAGTGTTTCATTCTCAAGAAAGGTGTTCAGTTGTCTAAATTTGAGGCTAGAGCTCATGAGGGAATATTCGTTGGTTATGCTACAAACTCTCATGCTTACCGTGTCCTCAATAAGTCCACATGCCTTATTAAGGAGACATGTAACATGGAGTTTGATGAGAATAACGGCTCCCAAGTGGAGCAAAGTGGCACTTGTGATGTAGGTGATGAAATTCCTCCCCAAGCCATAAGAAGAATGGGAGTTGGTTTTATCCTACTCATTGAGGATCCCCTTGTGGCAGAAGGAGAAGGACAATGCTCCACTCAAGTGGAGCCATCACCAACCCAAGGCCAACACGCTTCCGAATAACAAAGTGAAGGCCCTCAACCTCAAGAACAAGACCAAGGGCAAGATCAATCTCAAGATGGTGTTGTAACAACAAGTGATGCCCAAGGTCAAGTTCTCTCCTCTGAGCAAGTTCAAGATTAAGAGATTCCTCGAGATCAAGAACAAGCTCAAGATGGCGCTCAAGATGATCAAGTGACCGCTCCTCGACTCACCCCCGAGGAGGAATTGGAGTGTCGTGCCGCTAAGATTGCATCCAAGCTATCCACCAAAGATCATCTCATGACAAATGTGCTTGGAAGCATAAGAACGGGGGTAAGCACTCATAGACAATTAGCAAACTATTGTGAACATCACGCGTTTCTCTCTTGTGTTGAACCCCAAAAGGTCTATGAGGCGCTCGAAGATCCGGATTGGCTCAATGCCATGCATGAAGAACTCAACAACTTCGAGCACAACAAGGTGTGGAGATTGGTGCCAAGGCCAACGGGGAACCATAATGTCATTGGAACCAAGTGGATATTCAAGAACAAGCAAGATGCTCATGGGATTATCATTCGCAACAAGGCTCGTTTGGTAGCACAATGCTACTCCCAAGTCGAGGGTATCGACTACGGTGAAACCTTTGCTCCTGTTGCTCGCCTTGAATCCATTCGCATGTTGACTGCATATGCTTCTCATCATAACTTTAAGTTACAACAAATGGATGTGAAGAGTGCTTTTCTTAATGGTCCTATTAATGAGTTGGTATATGTCAAGCAACCCCTCAGGTTCGAGGATCCCTACTTTCCCGATCATGTGTATCAACTCGATAAGGCACTCTATGGCCTTAAGCAAGCCCCACGTCTGTGGTATGACCACCTTACCGAGTTTTTGCAAGATCGTGGTTTTGAAATTGGGAAAATCGACCCCACTATTTTTACTAATAAGGTCAAAGGGGAGTTGTTTGTGTGCCAACTATATGTTGATGATATTATCTTTGGTTCCCCTAACAAAGCTTTCAATGAGGAATTTGCCGCTCTCATGACCTCCAAGTTCAAGTCCATGATGGGAGAGTTAAAGTTCTTTCTCGGGTTCGAAGTCAAGCAACGAAGAGAAGGAACCTTCATCAACCAAGCCAAATAAACTCAAGACATGCTCAAGAGATTCAAGCTAAGTGATGTCAAGCCGGCGTCCACTCCTATGCCCGCCAAATGCCAACTTGACATAGATCCCAATGGTAAAGCGGTGGATAAAAAGGTATATCGCTCCATGATTGGCTCCTTGCTTTACCTTTGTGCATCTAGACCGGATATCATGTTGAGTGTGGGAATTTGTGCACGATTTCAAGCCGTGCCTAAGGAAAGTCACTTCATGGCGGTCAAGCGAATCTTTCGATATTTGGCTCATACCCCAAACTTTGGCTTATGGTACCCAAGAGGTGCAAACTTCAAGCTTGTAGGTTATTCGGACTCGGATTGGGCGGGAGACAAAGTGGATAGGAAGTCCACTTCTGGAGGGTGCCAATTTCTTGGTTGCTCCTTAGTGAGTTGGTCTTCCAAGAAGCAAAGTTGTGTGTCTCTCTCGTCCACCGAAGCGGAGTATGTGGCGGCCGGTAGTTGTTGTGCACAACTCTTATGGATGAGGCAAACTTTAAAGGATTACGGTGTCATTTGTGACAAAGTGCCTCTTTGGTGTGACAATGAAAATGCCATCAAGATTTCTCTCAACCTGGTGCAACACTTCAAGACTGCTAACTCTTTTAGCACTGTGTTGGTTTTCCCCGAAGAGGAAGGGATGATGCAGTAAAGTAGCGTAAGTATTTCCCTCAGTTTTTGAGAACCAAGGTATAAATCCAGTAGGAGGCTATGCGTGAGTCCCTCGCACCTGCACAAAACAAATAAATCCTCGCAACCAACGCAAATAGGGGTTGTCAAGCCCTATAGGGCCACTTACGAGAGTGAGATCTGATAGATATGATAAGATAATATTTTTGGTATTTTTATGATAAAGATGCAAAGTGAAATAAAGGCAAAGTAAATAGCAAAGTAAATAACTAACTAGTAGGAGATTGAGATGATAAAGATAGACCCGGGGGCGATAGGTTTCACTAGTGGCTTCTCTCAAGAGCATAAGTATTCTACGGTGGGTGAACAAATTACTGTTGAGCAATTGATAGAAATGAGCATACACTACACCACGACACTGCATTCCCTACAAACGTGTGTTGGGAAAAGTTAATATTGCCGACCAACAGTTGGTTGGAAAATCTTGTGACAGATAGTTGGTTGGGAAAAACTGTGAACAGTGGCAGACCATCAGACGGGAATACCAGCACATTTAGTGTCGAACTATGGGTCGGGAGAGCTCCCATGCACGTCTATTGGTTGGTCGGGAAATAACCCCGGCCAACGGTCTATGCCAAATGGGCCTGCGCGCGCGCTTAGAGAAAAATTAGCGCCAACATTTGGCCCAGGCCCACGAAAGTCCCCCCAACGCATAAGGCACCACTCGCGCGGAGCCAAATCCCTAATTCCCCTTTCACATTCCCCACTCGCGCCGCCCTGGGCTCTCCGCCGCCGCCGCGACCCTGCTGGACTGCCGCCCACACCGCCTGCCCCCATGCACCCGACCCCTCTCGTCTGCACCAGCGCTCTCCCCTGACCACAAGAAGTTTGGCGTCGTCACCGTCATGGCACGCGGCCGGCAGATCCTAGGGAGACGGGATTCAACCTGCGGTAGAGGGAAGTTGCCCTGTACTAGAAGACTGCGTCGGCCGTGGTGAAGCACTCCATGGAGGCGCTGCTGCTCGTGGTGTCCAACCCCGTTGACGTCCTCGCCGGCCTCGCCTTCAAGATTTCAGAGTTGGGTTCTAGGCGAGCGGCGTCATCTGCTCCAGTACCGACCTCGACGCATCCTGGTTCTGGTTCCTCATCAACGACCCCCCGCCATCAATGCACAGGACGTGCAGGTAGCTTGCTAGACCCGAATCCATCCATGAATCCATTGGCCTCTTGCTCTCCCAATAAAAATTTCTCAGGTTCATAGAAATACTTTACGAGTATTTGTTTTTTTTCGAAAGTCTAACTTGTTACTAATTTGGTCGATGGTTTCCAGAAGAAGGGCGCATATGTAACAGGCCTTCCAAATACTCTTCATGTTACCGATTTTCTCATAGAAAATTCTTCATTGCCATATATATTTTTTGTTGACATATCATTAAGCATCAGTAATGTATTTTGATTCTTTTTCTCGATTATGGAAGATGTTATATGTCCAGCCTACACTCATGTTTAATTTCCGCATAGTTTGCTTCCTTATTTCCTTTCCCATGTAATTATTAAGTAGTTATTCTACATTCTGCGCAGTTCCAATCAGATTCAAGGCAGCAGTTATATCGTTGAATAGTTGTTGCAATTTCTGCTACATATATATGTAGATTTGTGAAAGTATTTCTAAACATGTTATCAGGTTTAATGGAAGAAAACCAACAAATGAAATAGCAATAATGTTAGGTAAGGTGTGGGGGGTGTCCTGCCTCCTATGTTCAATTTACACTCCTTCCAGTGTCCTCACATAATAAATCTAAATTAAATGAAGTCAATATATTGCTATATCTTCTGGACCAAATGATCTCCGTGTTATGAATATTGATCCGCAATAGCATGTCCTTAATCAAAATTCCATGTATATTAAATGATGGAAGTAGCAGAATCTTCGTCGCAGTGTTTTATAGTTTCATTTATCAGAGACAATGCTGCTTGAAAGTATTCTAACTCCACTGAGAGTGAATGAATTTTAACCAGGAGTGTTGTGCTGCAGGATTCCCAGCCCACCCCAGCATCCCGTTCAACCCGGAACCAGTTTACTGTTGCGCCTCTGCAACCTTACAGGTCGCCACAGTCCGTGCAACAGCTAGCAGCAGGGCCCATTGTTGTCACCGCGCATCCCAGGTTCATCTACTTGCTGCTGTTTCGGCCATCGCTGAAACCAACCAGGAGTTAGTGGCCTCAAAGCACCAAAGTATAATAATCTTTCTTCTTCATAGGTCATCACTTCCTAATCCTAGTTCAGTTCACTACATAATCCTAGTTCACTTCATAGGTCATCACTTCATAGTCCTAGTTCAGTTCACTTCGTTATTCCTTCTATTTCAGTATAATGGGGCATCATATTATTAAATATTTTTTGTTCTCTATACACCGAATGAAAACTAGGTATTTGGAGGTTTTGTTCTCTGTTTTGCATAACTGACATGCAATTTGTTCCACACCTTTTCTTTTCTGGAAGCAACAAAGATATATCATACACAAGGGTGTTACCCACTATTACTCTCAATAGAGTCGAGATTAGGACATCAGCTTGTTAGAACTCTATCAATGATGTTGTATTATGATGCAGTCTACTAATCAATGATATTGTATTATCAAGAAATTTGTCATACTAGTACATTATTCCATGATGCAGTCTGCTAATATAGCTTACTGCAAAATATTGTAAACCAGGTTGGTCGAGCAATCTGGTGCTTATCTGCTGGGATTTTGAATTGAATATGTGTGGAATTTCTGGTAGCTATGTGGATCTATTGGCTCCAAGAACTGATACCCCAGTGTCTACAATTTGTGGCCATGTAGGGTATGATATAAATCTCAGATTTTCTTGTTTAATTAGTCACAATTGTTAGTTTGTTAATGGCTTCATGTATGCAGCTCAAGCGTCTCTCCTTCATCAGGTAAAATGTCAACCTGAAAATCGTCTAGGCAGCAGGGTACATCCCCAAGAGGCCCAATTGCAGGTACGGATAAATAAACACAACTTTGTAACTTTCTAAGCAACACACGAGTAGAAATTGTTGTATGCAGAAGTGAGGCTAGACATGCTTGCTATTACTTATTTCAAGCTTGAGCTTTTAGTTTCTGATGATGTGACCACACGCTTGTGTTTTTTGTGTATATTAATCTGACGTAACTATATGACGCCAATGATGGATGGCTTGGATGCAGTACTTTAACCTAAAATTCAACCCGAAGAGCATCTTATTTGTGCCCTGTTTCCAGAATATTTTGAGCTAGGTGTTATCCCTTTGCCCCCCCCCCACACACACATATATATATGTAGGATTTACTTTGTTTATTGAAAATATTTATATAAACGTATGTTGATACTTTTTTTATACTTATATTAAGGACCCCTGGGTTCATAGTTACTGTACACCTTCAACTCAATATTTGACAGAGTAATAAAAGATGGTTGGTAAATATGTTGCTCTGAACCTTGGTTTATTAAGTGGCGGAGCTTTGACAGGGCGAACCTGGGCAGCCCAGGTCATTTACTTAGAAGACGAGCACTCCACCAGGCTGTTTCTCAATGTATCATTTTGGTCTCTTGTAGTAAAAACTTTGGCAATGCTCACGACAGGTAGTGACACTGTGTGGTGGTGTCGAGCGTTGGGGTAGGAAAGCAGAACATCATCAACTCTGCCTCACGTCTTCCACTCGTGTTGTCCGATGGTAATTTTATTTTTATGCTTCCTATTGATGTACTGTAGTGCAGTCCGATTATTTTGATTTTTCTTTTTTATTAGTTCTAACTCATGTTGGGAAAAGTTCTAATTAGGTCGTATGTTTTGCACTTAATGGAAAGGGAAAACTATGTGGTTAAGTAGTATTTTGGTACTTACCTCAAAATAAGGTTGTATTTTGGTAGTACCCTGTTTTGGAGAAGCTTTTATATGTAATTGGTGTTAGAAATGTATTTTGTAAGTAGATAGGAACAATATGCTTAAAATGCTACAAATTGCAACTTGTGGTCGTACTTTGGTATTTCGAAAACAAAATCGTATCATTTTGTAGCCCCCCTCCCCCCTTGAAATTTTTGTTCTGATTTTGAAAAATAGGGAACCTAGAGAGGCTAGAGTTTGTGCAATGTAACTGCTAATATGTTCTCTTGAGAAGTGTTCAAGAAGCAGATCCAGAATATTAACTTGGGATTTTTACTTGCAGATATTCAAGCTGGAAGATGTTCTGCGATGAAATGTGGAATGAAGGCTTTGATGTCAAGTACGAGAACGATGCAAGGATGTTGGTGGAAGGCTGCGAGGATGGGTATGTAATTGCCCACTACAAGGAGCCAAGGCAGATGATGTGCCTCTTAGAAAAATTCCAGTAAACAACACTAGGAATTTTTGCTCTCAGACAATGAACCTGAAGGAAATATGCCCTAGAGGCAATAATAAAGTTATTATTTATTTCCTTATATCATGATAAATGTTTATTATTCATGCTAGAATTGTATTAACCGGAAACATAATACATGTGTGAATACATAGACCAACAGAGTGTCACTAGTATGCCTCTACTTGACTAGCTCGTTAATCAAAGATGGTCATGTTTCCAAACCATGAACAAAGAGTTGTTATTTGATTAACGAGGTCACATCATTAGTTGAATGATCTGATTGACATGACCCATTCCATTAGCTTAGCACCCGATCGTTTAGTATGTTGCTATTGCTTTCTTCATGACTTATACATGTTCCTATAACTATGAGATTATGCAACTCCCGTTTACCGGAGGAACACTTTGGGTACTACCAAACGTCACAACGTAACTGGGTGATTATAAAGGAGTACTACAGGTGTCTCCAATGGTAGATGTTGGGTTGGCGTATTTCGAGATTAGGGTTTGTCACTCCGATTGTCGGAGAGGTATCTCTGGGCCCTCTCGGTAATACACATCACATAAGCCTTGCAAGCATAATAACTAAGATGTTAGTTATGAGATGATGTATTACGGAACGAGTAAAGAGACTTGCCAGTAACGAGATTGAACTAGGTATTGGATACCGACGATCGAATCTCGGACAAGTAACATACCGATGACAAAGGGAACAATGTATGTTGTTATGCGGTCTGACCGATAAAGATCTTCGTAGAATATGTAGGAGCCAATATGGGCATCCAGGTCCCGCTATTGGTTATTGACCGGAGATGTGTCTCGGTCATGTCTACATTGTTCTCGAACCGTAGGGTCCGCACGCTTAACGTTACGATGACAGTTATTATGAGTTTATGCATTTTGATGTACCGAAGGTTGTTCGGAGTCCCGGATGTGATCACAGACATGATGAGGAGTCTCGAAATGGTCGAGACGTAAAGATTGATATATTGGAAGGCTATGTTTGGACATCGGAAGTATTCCGAGTGAAATTGGGATTTTACCGGAATACCGGGAGGGTTACCGGAACCCCCCGGGAGGCAAATGGGCCTATTGGGCCTTAGTGGAAAAGTGAAAGGGGCTGCCCAAAAGGGCTGCGCGCCTCCCCCCTTCCCTAGTCCTATTAGGACTAGGAGAAGGTTGCCGGCCACCCCTTCTCTCTTTCTCCCTTGAGGATTCCTATTAGGAATAGGATTGGGGGGGGGGGAGTCCTACTCCCGGTAGGAGTAGGACTCCTCCTGCGCCCCTCTCCCTGGCGGGCCGAACCCCTCCCCCTGCTCCTTTATATATGGGGGCAGGGGGCACCCCATAGACACGCAAGTTGATCATCGTTGATCGTTCCTTAGCCGTGTGCGGTGCCCCCTGCCACCAAATTCCACCTCGGTCATATCGTTGTAGAGCTTAGGCGAAGCCCTGCGTCGGTAGTACATCAAGATCGTCACCACGCCGTCGTGCTGACGAAACTCTTCCTCGACGCTTTGCTGGATCGGAGCCCGAGGATCGTCATCGAGCTGAACGTGTGCTAAGAACTCGGAGGTGCCGGAGTAACGGTGCTTGGATCGGTCGGATCGGGAAGAAAACGTACGACTACTTCCTCTACGTTGTGTCAACGCTTCCGTTGCGATCTACAAGGGTACGTAGATCAGACTCTCCCCCTCGTTGCTATGCATCACCATTATCTTGCGTGTGCGTAGGAAAATTTTCGAAATTACTACGTTCCCCAACAGTGGCATCCGAGCTTAGGTTTTATGGTTTGATGTTATTTGCACGAGTAGAACATAAGTGAGTTGTGGGCGATACAAGTCATACTGCCTACCAGCATGTCATACTTTGGTTCGGCGGTATTGTTGGACGAGACGATCCGGACCAACCTTACGCGTACTCTTACGCGAGACCGGTTCCCTCGACGTGCTTTGCACATAGATGGCTTGCGGAAGACTATCTCTCCAAATTTAGTTGAACCAAGTGTGGCTACGCCCGGTCCTTGAGAAGGTTAAAACGGAGTCTGTTTGACAAACTATCGTTGTGGTTTTGATGCGTAGGTGAGATGAGTTCTTACTTAAGCCCGTAGCAGCCACGTAAAACTTGCAACAACAAAGTAGAGGACGTCTAACTTGTTTTTGCAGGGCATGTTGTGATGTGATATGGTCAAGGCATGATGCTAAATTTTATTGTATGAGATGATCATGTTTTGTAACCAAGTTATCGGCAACTGGCAGGAGCCATATGGTTGTCGCTTTATTGTATGCAATGCAATCGCGATGTAATGCTTTACTTTATTACTAAGCGGTAGTGATAGTCGTGGAAGCATAAGATTGGCGAGACGACAACGATGCTACGATGGAGATCAAGGTGTCACGCCAGTGACGATGGTGATCATGACGGTGCTTCGGAGATGGAGATCACAAGCACAAGATGATGATGGCCATATCATATCACTTATATTGATTGCATGTGATGTTTATCCTTTTATGCATCTTATCTTGCTTTGATTGACGGTAGCATTATAAGATGATCTCTCACTAAATTATCAAGAAGTGTTCTCCCTGAGTATGCACCGTTGCCAAAGTTCGTCGTGCCCAGACACCACGTGATGATCGGGTGTGATAAGCTCTACGTCCATCTACAACGGGTGCAAGCCAGTTTTGCACACGCAGAATACTCAGGTTAAACTTGACGAGCCTAGCATATGCAGATATGGCCTCGGAACACAGAGACCGAAAGGTCGAGCATGAATCATATAGTAGATATGATCAACATGACGATGTTCACCATTGAAAACTACTCCATCTCACGTGATGATCGGTTATGGTTTAGTTGATTTGGATCACGTAATCACTTAGAGGATTAGAGGGATGTCTATCTAAGTGGGAGTTCCTAAGTAATTTGATTAACTGAACTTAAACTTATCATGAACTTAGTACATATGCTTGTTTATGTTGATTGTAGATAGATGGCTCGTGCTGTTGTTCCGTTGAATTTTAATGCATTCCTTGAGAAAGCAAAGTTGAAAGATGATGGTAGCAATTACACGGACTGGGTCCGTAACCTGAGGATTATCCTCATTGCTGCACAGAAGAATTACGTCCTGGAAGCACCGCTAGGTGGCAGGCCTGCTGCTGGAGCAACACTAGATGTTATGAACGTCTGGCAGAGCAAAGCTGATGACCACTCGATAGTTCAGTGTGCCATGCTTTACGGCTTAGAATCGGGACTTCAACGACGTTTTGAACGTCATGGAGCATATGAGATGTTCCAGGAGTTGAAGTTAATATTTCAAGCAAATGCCCGAATTGAGAGATATGAAGTCTCCAATAAGTTCTATAGCTGCAAGATGGAGGAGAACAGTTCTGTCGGTGAGCATATACTCAAAATGTCTGGGTATAATAATCACTTGATTTAAATGGGAGTTAATCTTCCAGATGATTGCGTCATTGACAGAATTCTCCAATCACTGCCACCAAGCTACAAGAGCTTCGTGATGAACTATAATATGCAAGGGATGAACAAGACTATTCCCGAACTCTTCGCGATGCTGAAAGCTGCGGAGGTAGAAATCAAGAAGGAGCATCAAGTGTTGATGGTTAACAAAACCACTAGTTTCAAGAAAAAGGGCAAAGGGAAGAAGAAGGGGAACTTCAAGAAGAACAGCAAGCAAGTTGCTGCTCAGGAGAAGAAACCCAAGTCTGGACCTAAGCCTGAAACTGAGTGCTTCTACTGCAAGCAGACTGGTCACTGGAAGCGGAACTGCCCCAAGTATTTGGCGGATAAGAAGGATGGCAAGGTGAACAAAGGTATATGTGATATACATGTTATTGATGTGTACCTTACTAGAGCTCGCAGTAGCACCTGGGTATTTGATACTGGTTCTGTTGCTAATATTTGCAACTCGAAACAGGGACTACGGAATAAGCGGACGCTAGCAAAGGACGAGGTGACGATGCGCGTGGGAAACGGTTCCAAAGTCGATGTGATCGCGGTCGGCACGCTACCTCTACATCTACCTTTGGGATTAATATTAGACCTAAATAATTGTTATTTGGTGCCAGCGTTGAGCATGAACATTATATCTGGATCTTGTTTAATGCGAGACGGTTATTCATTTCAATCAGAGAATAATGGTTGTTCTATTTATATGAGTAATATCTTTTATGGTCATGCACCTTTGAAGAGTGGTCTATTCTTGTTGAATCTCGATAGTAGTGATACACATATTCATAATGTAGAAGCCAAAAGATGCAGAGTTGATAATGATAGTGCAACTTATTTGTGGCACTGCCGTTTAGGTCATATCGGTGTAAAGCGCATGAAGAAACTCCATACTGATGGGCTTTTGGAACCACTTGATTATGAATCACTTGGTACTTGCGAACCATGCCTCATAGGCAAGAAGACTAAAACACCGTTCTCCGGTACTATGGAGAGAGCAACAGATTTATTGGAAATCATACATACCGATGTATGTGGTCCGATGAATATTGAGGCTCGTGGCGGATATCGTTATTTTCTCACCTTCATAGATGATTTAAGCAGATATGGGTATATCTACTTAATGAAACATAAGTCTGAAACATTTGAAAAGTTCAAAGAATTTCAGAGTGAAGTTGAAAATCATCGTAACAAGAAAATAAAGTTTCTACGATCTGATCGTGGAGGAGAATATTTGAGTTACGAGTTTGGTGTACATTTGAAAAACTGTGGAATAGTTTCGCAACTCACGCCACCCGGAACACCACAGCGTAATGGTGTGTCCGAACGTCGTAATCGTACTTTACTAGATATGGTGCGATCTATGATGTCTCTTACTGATTTACCGCTATCATTTTGGGGTTATGCTTTAGAGACGGTCGCATTCACGTTAAATAGGGCACCATCAAAATCCGTTGAGACGACGCCTTATGAACTATGGTTTGGCAAGAAACCAAAGTTGTCATTTCTTAAAGTTTGGGGCTGCGATGCTTATGTGAAAAAGCTTCAACCTGATAAGCTCGAACCCAAAGCGGAGAAATGTGTCTTCATAGGATACCCAAAGGAAACTGTTGGGTATACCTTCTATCACAGATCCGAAGGCAAGACATTCGTTGCTAAGAATGGATCATTTCTAGAGAAGGAGTTTCTCTCGAAAGAAGTGAGTGGGAGGAAAGTAGAACTTGACGAGGTAACTGTACCTGCTCCCTTATTGGAAAATAGTACATCACAGAAAACCGTTTCTGCGACACCTATACCAATTAGTGAGGAAGCTAATGATGATGATCATGAAACTTCAGGACAAGATACTACTGAACCACGTAGATCAACCAGAGTGAGATCCGCACTAGAGTGGTACGGTAATCCAGTTCTAGAAGTCATGCTACTAGATCATGATGAACCTACGAACTATGAAGAAGCGATGGTGAGCCCAGATTCCGCAAAGTGGCTTGAGGCCATGAAATCTGAGATGGGATCCATGTATGAGAACAAAGTATGGACTTTGGTTGACTTGCCCGATGATCGGCAAGCAATTGAAAATAAATGGATCTTCAAGAAAAAGACTGACGCTGACGGTAATGTTACTGTCTATAAAGCTCGACTTGTCGCCAAAGGTTTTCGACAAGTTCAAGGGGTTGACTACGATGAGACCTTCTCACCCGTAGCGATGCTTAAATCCGTCAGAATCATGTTAGCAATTGCCGCATTTTATGATTATGAAATATGGCAGATGGATGTCAAAACTGCATTCCTAAATGGATTTCTGGAAGAGGAGTTGTATATGATGCAACTAGAAGGTTTTGTTGATCCAAAGGGAGCTAACAAAGTATGCAAACTCCAGCGATCCATTTATGGACTGGTGCAAGCATCTCGGAGTTGGAATAAACGCTTTGATAGTGTGATCAAAGCATTTGGCTTTATACAGACTTTTGGAGAAGCCTGTATTTACAAGAAAGTGAGTGGGAGCTCTGTAGCATTTCTGATATTATATGTGGATGACATATTGCTGATTGGAAATGATATAGAATTTCTGGATAGCATAAAGGGATACTTGAATAAAAGTTTTTCGATGAAAGACCTCGGGGAAGCTGCTTACATATTAGGCATAAAGATCTATAGAGATAGATCAAGACACTTAATTGGACTTTCACAAAGCACATACCTTGACAAGATTTTGAAGAAGTTCAAAATGGATCAAGCAAAGAAAGGGTTCTTGCCTGTGTTACAAGGTGTGAAGTTGAGTCAGACTCAATGCCCGACCACTGCAGAAGATAGAGAGAAAATGAAAGATGTTCCCTATGCTTCAGCCATAGGCTCTATCATGTATGCAATGCTGTGTACCAGACCTGATGTGTGCCTTGCTATAAGTTTAGCAGGGAGGTACCAAAGTAATCCAGGAGTGGATCACTGGACAGCGGTCAAGAACATCCTGAAATACCTGAAAAGGACTAGGGATATGTTTCTCGTATATGGAGGTGACAAAGAGCTCACCGTAAGAGGTTACGTTGATTCAAGCTTTGACACTGATCCGGACGATTCTAAATCGCAAACCGCATACGTGTTTACTTTAAACGGTGGAGCTGTCAGTTGGTGCAGTTCTAAACAAAGCGTCGTAGCAGGATCTACATGTGAAGCGGAGTACATAGCTGCTTCGGAAGCAGCGAACGAAGGAGTCTGGATGAAGGAGTTCATATCCGATCTAGGTGTCATACCTAGTGCATCCGGTCTAATGAAAATCTTTTGTGACAATACTGGTGCAATTGCTTTGGCAAAGGAATCCAGATTTCACAAAAGGACCAAACACATCAAGAGACGCTTCAACTCCATCCGGGATTTAGTCCAGGTGGGAGACATAGAGATTTGCAAGATACATACGGATCTGAATGTTGCAGACCCGTTGACTAAGCCTCTTCCACGAGCAAAACATGATCAGCACCAAGGCTCCATGGGTGTTAGAATGATCACTGTGTAATCTAGATTATTGACTCTAGTGCAAGTCGGAGACTGAAGGAAATATGCCCTAGAGGCAATAATAAAGTTATTATTTATTTCCTTATATCATGATAAATGTTTATTATTCATGCTAGAATTGTATTAACTGGAAACATAATACATGTGTGAATACATAGACCAACAGAGTGTCACTAGTATGCCTCTACTTGACTAGCTCGTTAATCAAAGATGGTCATGTTTCCAAACCATGAACAAAGAGTTGTTATTTGATTAACGAGGTCACATCATTAGTTGAATGATCTGATTGACATGACCCATTCCATTAGCTTAGCACCCGATCGTTTAGTATGTTGCTATTGCTTTCTTCATGACTTATACATGTTCCTATAACTATGAGATTATGCAACTCCCGTTTACCGGAGGAACACTTTGGGTACTACCAAACGTCACAACGTAACTGGGTGATTATAAAGGAGTACTACAGGTGTCTCCAATGGTAGATGTTGGGTTGGCGTATTTCGAGATTAGGGTTTGTCACTCCGATTGTCGGAGAGGTATCTCTGGGCCCTCTCGGTAATACACATCACATAAGCCTTGCAAGCATAATAACTAAGACGTTAGTTATGAGATGATGTATTACGGAACGAGTAAAGAGACTTGCCAGTAACGAGATTGAACTAGGTATTGGATACCGACGATCGAATCTCGGACAAGTAACATACCGATGACAAAGGGAACAACGTATGTTGTTATGCGGTCTGACCGATAAAGATCTTCGTAGAATATGTAGGAGCCAATATGGGCATCCAGGTCCCGCTATTGGTTATTGACCGGAGATGTGTCTCGGTCATGTCTACATTGTTCTCGAACCGTAGGGTCCGCACGCTTAACGTTACGATGACAGTTATTATGAGTTTATGCATTTTGATGTACCGAAGGTTGTTCGGAGTCCCGGATGTGATCACAGACATGACGAGGAGTCTCGAAATGGTCGAGACGTAAAGATTGATATATTGGAAGGCTATGTTTGGACATCGGAAGTATTCCGGGTGAAATCGGGATTTTACCGGAATACCGGGAGGGTTACCGGAACCCCCCGGGAGGCAAATGGGCCTATTGGGCCTTAGTGGAAAAGTAAAAGGGGCTGCCCAAAAGGGCTGTGCGCCTCCCCCCTTCCCTAGTCCTATTAGGACTAGGAGAAGGTGGCCGGCCACCCCTTCTCTCTTTCCCCCTTGAGGATTCCTATTAGGAATAGGATTGGGGGGGGGGGAGTCCTACTCCTGGTAGGAGTAGGACTCCTCCTGCGCCCCTCTCCCTGGCCGGCCGAACCCCTCCCCCTGCTCCTTTATATACGGGGGCAGGGGGCACCCCATAGACACACAAGTTGATCATCGTTGATCGTTCCTTAGCCGTGTGCGGTGCCCCCCGCCACCAAATTCCACCTCGGTCATATCGTTGTAGAGCTTAGGCGAAGCCCTGCGTCGGTAGTACATCAAGATCGTCACCACGCCGTCGTGCTGACGAAACTCTTCCTCGACGCTTTGCTGGATCGGAGCCCGAGGATCGTCATCGAGCTGAACGTGTGCTAAGAACTCGGAGGTGCCGGAGTAACGGTGCTTGGATCGGTCGGATCGGGAAGAAGACGCACGACTACTTCCTCTACGTTGTGTCAACGCTTCCGTTGCGATCTACAAGGGTACGTAGATCAGACTCTCCCCCTCGTTGCTATGCATCACCATGATCTTGCGTGTGCGTAGGAAAATTTTCGAAATTACTACGTTCCCCAACAGAACCATAATGTCTCCTCTATTTCATTAGTTACATCAGTTTATAGGAAACTTGGATGGTCATTGGTTCATAACATATGCACTATTTATGTGTGAAAATTAATGGATGTGTGTTATTATTGTTTGGTTCTGATATATTATTCTTGGCCGACATGAATGTTACTTTTATGAATTATGTAACTTGATTGATGTTCTGATGGTAAAGTAAAATCTAGCTATGTGGGGGAAAACGGATGTTGGTTGGCAAAACATTGTCCATCGTCTGGGAAGGCCCATGAGGCCCAACGGTATGTTGGTCGGGAAAGGTTACCCTGTCTGGTAGTCGGTTGGGAAAGATCCATGGTAGCCTTGTCAGATAGTCGGTCGGGAAAGATTACCCTGTCAGATAGTTGGTCGGGAAAGGCCCATGGCAGCCCCAACGGACTGTCGGTCGGGAAAGGCCTGTGGCAGCCCCAACGGACTATCGGTCGGGAAAGGCTTGTGGCAGCCCCAATGGACTGTCGGTCAGGAAAGGCCCGTGGCAGCCCCAACGGACTGTCGGTCGGTAAAGATACTCCATAGCCAACAAGCAGTTGGTCGGGAAAGATATGTCGGTCGGCAAAAGGCTTTCCCGTCTGGACTTTCCCCAACAGACCTTGTTAGCTGGCAATAGTTTTTCCCGACCGACTGTTTGTTGGCATAACTTGCTTTCCCAGCCAACTTGGCGGTCGGGGATGTAGTGTTGTGGTGTAGTGATAGTTATGAGAATATCTAGGTATGATCATGTATATAGGCATCACGTCCGAGACAAGTAGACCGACTCTTGCCTGCATCTACTACTATTACTCCAGTCATCGACCGCTATCCAGCATGTATCTAGAGTATTAAGTTAAAAACAGAGTAACGCCTTAAGCAAGATGACATGATGTAGAGGGATAGACTCATGCAATATGAAGAAAACCCCATCTTGTTATCCTCGATGGCAACAATACAATACGTGCCTTGCTGCCCTTACTGTCACCGGGAAAGGACACCGCAAGATTGAACCCAAAGCTAAGCACTTCTCCCATTGCAAGAAAGATCAATCTAGTAGGCCAAACCAAACTGATAATTCGAAGAGACTTGCAAAGATAACCAATCATACATAAAAGAATTCAGAGAAGATTCAAATATTATTCATAGATTGACTTGATCATAAACCCACAATTCATCGTCTCAACAAACACACCGCAAAAACAAGATTACATCGAATGGTTCTCCATAAGAGAGGGGGAGAACATTGTATTGAGATCCGAAAAGAGAGAAGAAGCCATCTAGCTACTAACTATGGACCCGTAGGTCTGAGGTAAACTACTCACACTTCATCGGAGAGGCTATTGTGTTGATGTAGAAGCCCTCCGTGATCGATGCCCCCCTCCGGCGGAGCTCCGAAACATGCCCCAAGATGGGATCTCGTGGATACAGAAAGTTGTAGCGGTGGAATTAGGGTTTTGGCTCCGTATCTGATCGTTTGGGGGTACGTGGGTATATATAGGAGGAAGAAGTACGTCGGTGGAGCAATAGGGGGCCCACGAGGGTGGAGGGTGCACCTGGGGGGGGGGGGCAGGCGCGCCCCCCTACCTTGTGGCCTCCTGTTACGTGGCTTGACGTAGGGTCCAAGTCTCCTGAGTTGTATTTGATGAGAAAATCACGTTCCCGAAGGTTTCATTCCGTTTGGACTCCGTTTGGTATTCCTTCTCTTCAAAACCCTAAAACAGGCAAAAAACAGCAATTCCGGGATGGGCCTCCGGTTAATAGGTTAGTCCCAAAAATAATATAAAAGTGGATAATAAAGCCCAATAATGTCCAAAACAGTAGATAATATAGCATGGAGCAATCAAAAATTATAGATACGTTGGAGACATATCAAGCATCCCCAAGCTTAATTTCTGCTCGTCGTCGAGTAGGTAAATGATAAAAATAGAATTTTGATGCGGAGTGCTACTTGGCATAATTTTAATGTAATTCTTCTTAATCGTGGTATGAATATTCAGATCCAAAAGATTCAAGACAAAAGTTCATATTGACATATAAAATAATAATACTTCAAGCATACTAACAAAGCAATTATGTCTTCTCAAAATAATATGGCTAAAGAAAGTTATCCCTACAAAATCATATAGTCTGGCTATGCTCTATCTTCACCACACAAAATATTTAAATCATGTACAACCCCGATGACAAGCGAAGCAATTGTTTCATACTTTTGACATTCTCAAAACTTTTTCAATCTTCACGCAATACATGAGCGTGAGCCATGGATATAGCACTATAGGTGGAATAAAGTGGTGGTTGTGGAGAAGACAAAAAGGGAGAAGATAGTCTCACATCAACTAGGCGTATCAACGGGCTATGGAGATGCCCATCAATAGATATCAATGTGAGTGAGTAGGGATTGCCATGCAACGGATGCACTAGAGCTATAAGTATATGAAAGCTCAAAAAGAAACTAAGTGGGTGTGCATCCAACTTGCTTGCTCATGAAGACCTAGGGCAATTTGAGGAATCCCATCATTGGAATATACAAGCCAAGTTCTATAATGAAAGATTCCCACTAGTATATGAAAGTGATAACATGAGAGACTCTCTACTATGAAGATCATGGTGCTACTTTAAAGCACAAGTGTGGTAAAAGGATAGTAACATTATCCCTTCTCTCTTTTTCTCCCATTTTTTCCTTTTTTTCTTTTCTCTTTTTTTATTTGGGCCTTTTCTCTCTTTTTTATGGCCTCTTTTTTTTGTCCGGAGTCTCATCCCGACTTGTGGGGGAATCATAGTCTCCATCATCCTTTCCTCACTAGGACAATGCTCTAATAATGATGATCATCACACTTTTATTTTTATTACAACTCAACAATTACAACTCGATACTTAGAACAAGATATGACTCTATATGAATGCCTCCGGCAGTGTACCGGGATATGCAATGATTCATGAGTGACAAGTATGAAAGAATTATGAACGGTGGCTTTGCCACAAATACTATGTCAACTACATGATCATGCTAAGCAATATGACAATGATGGAGTGTGTCATAAACGGAACGGTGGAAAGTTGCATGGCAATATATCTCGGAATGGCTATGGAAATGCCATAATAGGTAGGTATGGCGGCTGTTTTGAGGAAGGTATATGGTGGGTGTATGATACCGGCGAAAGGTGCGCGGTATTAGAGAGGCTAGCAAAGGTGGAAGGGTGAGAGTGCGTATAATCCATGGACTCAACATTAGTCATGAAGAACTCATATACTTATTGCAAAGATCTACAAGTATTACGTGCATGCTCCTAGGGGGATAGATTGGTAGGAAAAGACCATCGGTCGTCCCCGACCGCCACTCATAAGGAAGACAATAAATAAATAAATCATGCTCCGACTTCATCGCATAACGGTTCACCATACGTGCATGCTACGGGAATCACAAGCTTCAACACAAGTATTTCTTAAATTCACAACTAATCAACTAACATGACTTTAATATCACCATCTCCATATCTCAAAATAATTATCAAGTATCAAACCTATCATAGTATTCAACACACTCAAAAGAAAGTTTTATTATTAATCTTGCATACCAAGCATATTAAAATTTTAAGCAAATTACCATGCTATTAAGACTATCAAAATAATCTAAGTGAAGCATGAGAGATCAATAGTTTCTATAAAACAAATCCACCATCGTGATCTAAAAGATATAAGTGAAGCACTAGAGAAAAATTATATAACTCAAAAGATATAAGCGAAGCACATAGAGTATTCTAACAAATTCCAAATCATATATGGCTCTCTCAAAATGTGTGTACAGCAAGGATGATTGTGGTAAACTAACAAGAAAAGACTCAAATAATACAAGACGCTCCAAGCAAAACACATATCATGTGGTAAATAAAAATATAGCTCCAAGTAAAGTTACCGATAGAAGTAGACGAAAGAGGGGATGCCTTCCGGGGCATCCCCAAGCTTTGGCTTTTAGGTGTCCTTAGATTTTCTTGGGGGTGCCATGGGCATCCCCTGTTGGGGAACGTAGTAATTTCAAAAAAAAATCCTACGCACACGCAAGATCATGGTGATGCATAGCAACGAGGGGGAGAGTCTGATCTGCGTACCCTTGTAGATCGCAACGAAAGTGTTGACACAACGTAGAGGAAGTAGTCGTACGTCTTCTTCCCGATCCGACCGATCCAAGCACCGTTACTCCGGCACCTCCGAGTTCTTAGCACACGTACAGCTCGATGACGATCCCCGGGCTCCGATCCAGCAAAGCTTCGGGGAGGAGTTCCGCCAGCACGACGGCGTGGTGACGATCTTGATGTTCTACCGACGCAGGGCTTCGCCTAAGCACTACAACGATATGGTCGAGGTGGAATATGGTGGCAGGGGGCACCGCACACGGATAAGGAACGATCTCAATGATCAACTTGTGTGTCTATGGGGTGCCCCCTGCCCCTGTATATAAAGGATGGAGGAGGAGGAGGCCGGCCAAGGCTAGGCGCGCCAGGTGTGGAGTCCTACTAGGACTCCAAGTCCTAGTAGGAGTCCACCAAGAGGGGAGGAAGGGAGAAGGAAGTGGAGGAGTAGGAAAGGTGGCCGGCCCCCTTTTCCCTAGTCCAATTCGGACTAGAGGGGAGGGGGGGCGCAACAGCCTTTTTCCTCTTCCCATTAAAGCCCATCAAGGCCCATTACTTCTCCCGTAACTACCCGGTACTCCGAAAAATACCCGAATCACTCGGAACCTTTCCGATGTCCGAATATAGTCGTCCAATATATCGACCTTTACGTCTCGACCATTTCGAGACTCCTCGTCATGTCCCCGATCTCATCCGGGACTCCGAACTCCTTCGGTACATCAAAACTCATAAACTCATAATATAACTGTCATCGAAACCTTAAGCGTGCGGACCCTACGGTTCGAGAACAACGTAGACATGACCGAGACACGTCTCCGGTCAATAACCAATAGCGGGACCTGGATGCCCATATTGTCTCCTACATATTCTACGAAGATCTTTATCGGTCAGACCGCATAACAACATACGTTGTTCCCTTTGTCATCGGTATGTTACTTGCCCGAGATTCGATCGTCGGTATCCAATACCTAGTTCAATCTCGTTACCGGCAAGTCTCTTCACTCGTTCCGTAATACAACATCTCGCAACTAACTCATTAGTTGCAATGCTTGCAAGGCTTTAAGTGATGTGCATTACCGAGAGGGCCCAGAGATACCTCTCCGACAATCGGAGTGACAAATCCTAATCTCGAAATACGCCAACCCAACATCTACCTTTGGAGACACCTGTAGTACTCCTTTATAATCACCCAGTTACGTTGTGACGTTTGGTAGTACCCAAAGTGTTCCTCCGATAAACGGGAGTTGCATAATCTCATAGTCATAGGAACATGTATAAGTCATGAAGAAAGCAATAGCAACATACTAAACGATCGGGTGCTAAGCTAATGGAATGGGTCATGTCAATCAGATCATTCATCTAATGATGTGATCCCATTAATCAAATAACAACTCTTTGTCCATGGTTAGGAAACATAACCATCTTTGATTAATGAGCTAGTCAAGTAGAGGCATACTAGTGACACTCTGTTGGTCTATGTATTCACACATGTATTATGTTTCCGGTTAATACAATTCTAGCATGAATAATAAACATTTATCATGATATAAGGAAATAAATAATAACTTTATTATTGCCTCTAGGGCATATTTCCTTCAGTCTCCCACTTGCACTAGAGTCAATAATCTAGATCACATCACCATGTGATTAACATCGATAGTTCACATCATCATGTGATTAACACCCATAGTTCACATCGCCATGTGACCAACACCCAAAGGGTTTACTAGATTCAGTAATCTAGTTCACATCGCTATGTGATTAACACCCAAAGAGTACTAAGGTGTGATCATGTTTTGCTTGTGAGAGAATCTTAGTCAACGGGTCTGCCACATTCAGATCCACATGTATTTTGCAAATTTCTATGTCAACAATGCTCTGCATGGAGCTACTCTAGCTAATTGCTCCCACTTTCAATATGTATCTAGACCGAGACTTAGAGTCATCTAGATTAGTGTCAAAACTTGCATCGGCGTAACCCTTTACGACGAACCTTTTTATCACGTCCATAATCGAGAAACATATCCTTATTTCACTAAGGATAATTCTGACCGCTGTCCAGTGATCTACTCCTAGATCACTATTGTACACCCTTGCCAAATCAGTGCAGGGTATACAATAGATCTGGTATACAGCATGACATACTTTATAGAACCTATGGCCAAGGCATAGGGAATGACTTTCATTCTCTTTCTATCTTCTGCCGTGGTCGGGCTTTGAGTCTTACTCAACTTCACACCTTATAATACAGGCAAGAACTCTTTCTTTGACTGCTCCATTTTGAACTACTTCAAAATCTTGTCAAGGTATGTACTCATTGAAAAAACTTATCAAGCGTCTTGATCTATCTCTATAGATCTTGAAGTTCAATATGTAAGCAACTTCACCGAAGTCTTTCTTTGAAAAACTCCTTTCAAACACTCCTTTATGCTTTACAGAATAATTCTACATTATTTCCGATCAACAATATGTCATTCACATATACTTATCAGAAATGTTGTAGTGCTCCCACTCACTTTCTTGTAAATACAGGCTTCACCGCAAGTCTGTATAAAACTATATGCTTTGATCAACTCATCAAAGCGTATATTCCAACTCCGAGATGCTTGCACCAGTCCACAGATGGATCGCTGGAGCTTGCACATTTTGTTAGCACCTTTCGGATTGACAAAACCTTCTGTTGTATCATATACAACTCTTCTTTAATAAATCCATTAAGGAATACAGTTTTGTTTATCCATTTGCCAGATTTCATAAAATGCGGCAATTACTAACATGATTCGGACAGACTCAAGCATAGATACGAGTGAGAAGCTCTCATCGTAGTCAACACCTTGAACTTGTCGAAAACCTTTTGCGACAATTCTAGCTTTGTAGATAGTAACACTACTATCAGCGTCCGTCTTCCTCTTGAAGATCCATTTATTCTCAATTGCTTGCCGATCATCGGGCAAGTCAACCAAAGTCCAAACTTTGTTCTCATACATGGATCATATCTCAGATTTCATGGCCACAAACCATTTCACGGAATCTGGGCTCATCATCGCTTCCTCATAGTTCGTAGGTTCGTCATGGTCAAGTAACATGACCTCCAGAACAGGATTACCGTACCACTCTGGTGCGGATCTCACTCTGGTTTACCTACGAGATTTGGTAGTAACTTGATCTGAAGTTACATGATCATCATCATTAGCTTCCTCACTAATTGGTGTAGTAGTCACAAGAACAGATTTTTGTGATGAACTACTTTCCAATAAGGTAGAAGGTACAATTACCTTATCAAGTTTTCTACTTTCCTCCCACTTACTTCTTTCAAGAGAAACTCCTTCTCTAGAAAGGATCCATTATAAGCAACAAATGTCTTGCCTTAGGATCTGTGATAGAAGGTGTACCCAACAGTCTCCTTTGGGTATCCTATGAAGACATATTTCTCCGATTTGGGTTTGAGCTTATCAGGATGAAACTTTTTCTCATAAGCATCGCAACCCCAAACTTCAAGAAACGACAACTTTGGTTTCTTGCCAAACCATAGTTCATAAGGCGTCGTCTCGATGGATATAGATGGTGCCCCTTTTTAACGTGAATGCAGCTGTCTCTAATGCATGACCCCAAAAACGATAGTGGTAAATCGGTAAGAAACATCATAGATTGCACTATATCCAATAAAGTACGGTTATGACGTTCAGACACACCATTATGCTGTGGTGTTCCAGGTGGCGTGAGTAGTGAAACTATTTCACATTGTTTTAACTGAAGACCAAACTCGTAACTCAAATACTCTTTTCCACGATCAGATCGTAGAAACTTTATTTTCTTGTTACGATGATTTTCCACTTCACTCTGAAATTATATGAACTTTTCAAATGTATCAGACTTCTATTTCATTAAGTAGATATACCCATATCTGCTCAAATCATCTGTGAAGGTCAGAAAATAATGATACCCGCTGCAAGCCTTAAATATTCATCGGACCACATACATCAGTATGTATGATTTCCAACAAATCTGTTGCTTGCTCCATTGTTCTGGAGAACGGCGTTTTAGTCATCTTGCCCAAAAGGCATGGTTCGCAAGCATCAAGTGATTCATAATCAAGTGATTCCGAAAGCCCATCAGCATGGAGTTTCTTCATGCGCTTTATACCAATATGACCTAAACGGCAGTGCCACAAATAAGTTGCACTATCATTATTAACTTTGCATCTTTTGGTTTCAATATTATGAATATGTGTATCACTACGATCGAGATCCAACGAACTTGTTTCATTGGGTGTATGACCATCGAAGGTTTTATTCATGTAAACAGAACAACAATTATTTTATGACTTTAATGAATAACCGTATTGCAATAAACATGATCAAATCATATTCATGCTCAACGCAAAACCCAAATAACACTTATTTAAGTTCAACACTAATCCCGAAAGTATAGGGGAGTGTGCGATGATGATCATATCAATCTTGGAACTACTTCCAACACACACCGTCACTTCACCCTTAACTAGTCTCTGTTTATTCTGCAACTCCTGTTTCGAGTTACTACTCTTAGCAACTGAACCAATATCAAATACTGAGGGGTTGCTATAAACACTAGTAAAGCACACATCAATAACATGTATATCAAATATACTTTTGTTCACTTTGCCATCCTTCTTATCCGCCAAATACTTGGGGCAGTTCCGCTTCCAGTGACCAGTCCCTTTGCAGTAGAAGCACTTAGTCTCAGGCTTAGGACCAGACTTGGGCTTCTTCACTTGAGCAGCAACTTGCTTGCCGTTCTTCTTGAAGTTCCCCTTCTTCCCTTTTGCCCTTTTCTTCAAACTAGTGGTCTTTGTCAACCATCAACACTTGATGTTTTTCTTGATTTCTACCTTCATCGATTTCAGCATCACGAAGAGCTTGGGAATCGTTTCCGTTATCCCTTGCATATCATAGTTCATCACGAAGTTCTACTAACTTGGTGATGGTGACTAGAGAATTCTGTCAATCACTATCTTATCTGGAAGATTAACTCCCACTTGATTCAAGCGATTGTAGTACCCAGACAATCTGAGCACTTGCTCACTAGTTGAGCGATTCTCCTCCATCTTTTAGCTATATAACTTGTTGGAGACTTCATATCTCTCAACTCGGGTATTTGCTTGAAATATTAACTTCAACTCCTGGAACATCTCATATGGTCCATGACGTTCAAAACGTCTTTGAAGTCCCGATTCTAAGCCATTAAGCATGGTGCACTAAACTATCAAGTAGTCATCATATTGAGCTAGCCAAACGTTCATAACGTCTGCATCTGCTCCTGCAATAGGTCTGTCACCTAGCGGTGCATCAAGGACATAATTTTTCTGTGCAGCAATGAGGATAAACCTCAGATCACGGATCCAATCCGTATCATTGCTACTAACATCTTTCAACACAATTTTCTCTAGGAACATATCAAAATAAACATATGAAAGCAACAACGCGAGCTATTGATCTTCAACATAGATATGCTAATACTACCAGGACTAAGTTCATGATAAAATAAAGTTCAATTAATCATATTACTTAAGAACTCCCACTTAGATAGACATCCCTCTAATCCTCTAAGTGATCACGTGATCCAAATCAACTAAACCATAACCGATCATCACGTGAGATGGAGTAGTTTTCAATGGTGAACATCATTATGTTGATCATATCTACTATATGATTCACGCTCGACCTTTCGGTCTCCGTGTTCTGAGGCCATATCTGCATATGCTAGGCTCGTCAAGTTTAACCTGAGTATTCTGCGTGTGCAAAACTGGCTTGCACCCGTTGTAGATGGACGTAGAGCTTATCACACCCGATCATCACGTGGTGTCTGGGCACGACGAACTTTGGCAACGGTGCATACTCAGGGAGAACACTTCTTGATAATTTAGTGAGAGATCATCTTATAATGCTACCGTCAATCAAAGCAAGATAAGATGCATAAAAGGATAAACATCACATGCAATCAATATAAGTGATATGATATGGCCATCATCATCTTGTGCTTGTGATCTCCATCTCCGAAGCACCGTCATGATCACCATCGTCACCGGCGCGACACCTTGATCTCCATCGTAGCATCGTTGTCGTCTCGCTAATCTTATGCTTCCACGACTATCACTACCGCTTAGTAATAAAGTAAAGCATTACATCCTGATTGCATTGCATACAATAAAGTGACAACCATATGGCTCCTGCCAGTTGCCGATAACTCGGTTACAAAACATGATCATCTCATACAATAAAATTTAGCATCATGCCTTGATCATATCACATCACAACATGCCCTGCAAAAACAAGTTAGACGTCCTCTACTTTGTTGTTGCAAGTTTTACGTGGCTGCTACGGGCTTAAGCAAGAACCAATCTCACCTACGCATCAAAACCACAACGATAGTTTGTCAAATAGACTCCGTTCTAACCTTCTCAAGGACCGGGCGTAGCCACACTCGGTTCAACTAAAGTTGGAGAGACAGTCGCCCGCAAGCCATCTATGTGCAAAGCACGTCGAGGGAACCGGTTTCGCGTAAGCGTATGCGTAATGTTGGTCCGGGTCGTCTCGTCCAACAATACCGCTGAACCAAAGTATGACATGCTGGTAGGCAGTATGACTTGTATCGCCCACAACTCACTTGTGTTCTACTCGTGCAAATAACATCAAACCATAAAACCTAGGCTCGGATGCCATTGTTGGGGAACGTAGTAATTTCAAAAAAATTCCTACGCACACGCAAGATCATGGTGATGCATAGCAATGAGGGGGAGAGTCTGATCTACGTACCCTTGTAGATCGCAACGGAATTGTTGACACAACGTAGAGGAAGTAGTCGTACGTCTTCTTCCCGATCCGACCGATCCAAGCACCGTTACTCCGGCACCTCCGAGTTCTTAGCACACGTACAGCTCGATGACGATCCCCGGGCTCCGATCCAGCAAAGCTTCGGGGAGGAGTTCCGCCAGCACGACGGCGTGGTGACGATCTTGATGTTCTACCGACGCAGGGCTTCGCCTAAGCACTACAACGATATGATCGAGGTGGAATATGGTGGCAGGGGGCACCGCACACGGCTAAGGAACGATCTCAATGATCAACTTGTGTGTCTATGGGGTGCCCCCTGCCCCTGTATATAAAGGATGGAGGAGGAGGAGGCCGGCCAAGGCTAGGCGCGCCAGGTGTGGAGTCCTACTAGGACTCCAAGTCCAAGTAGGCGTCCACCAAGAGGGGAGGAAGGGAGAAGGAAGTGGAGGAGTAGGAAAGGTGGCCGCCCCCCTTTTCCCTAGTCCAATTCGGACTAGAGGGGAGGGGGGCGCAGCAGCCTTTTTCCTCTTCCCACTAAAGCCCATCAAGGCCCATTACTTCTCCCGTAACTACCCGGTACTCCGAAAAATACCCGAATCACTCGGAACCTTTCCGATGTCCGAATATAGTCGTCCAATATATCGATCTTTACGTCTCGACCATTTCGAGACTCCTCGTCATGTCCCCGATCTCATCCGGGACTCAGAACTCCTTCGGTACATCAAAACTCATAAACTCATAATATAACTGTCATCGAAACCTTAAGCGTGCGGACCCTACGGTTCGAGAACAATGTAGACATGACCGAGACACGTCTCCGGTCAATAACCAATAGCGGGACCTGGATGCCCATATTGACTCCTACATATTCTACGAAGATCTTTATCGGTCAGACCGCATAACAACATACGTTGTTCCCTTTGTCATCGGTATGTTACTTGCCCGAGATTCGATCGTCGGTATCCAATACCTAGTTCAATCTCGTTACCAGCAAGTCTCTTTACTCGTTCCGTAATACAACATCCCGCAACCAACTCATTAGTTGCAATGCTTGCAAGGCTTTAAGTGATGTGCATTACCCAGAGGGCCCAGAGATACCTCTCCGACAATCGGAGTGACAAATCCTAATCTTGAAATACGCCAACCCAACATCTACCTTTGGAGACACCTGTAGTACTCCTTTATAATCACCCAATTACGTTGTGACGTTTGGTAGTACCCAAAGTGTTCCTCCGGTAAACGGGAGTTGCATAATCTCATAGTCATAGGAACATGTATAAGTCATGAAGAAAGCAATAGCAACATACTAAACGATCGGGTGCTAAGCTAATGGAATGGGTCATGTCAATCTGATCATTCATCTAATGATGTGATTCCATTAATCAAATAACAACTCTTTGTCCATGGTTAGGAAACATAACCATCTTTGATTAACGAGCGAGTCAAGTAGAGGCATACTAGTGACACTCTGTTTGTCTATGTATTCACACATGTATTATGTTTCCGGTTAATACAATTCTAGCATGAATAATAAATATTTATCATGATATAAGGAAATAAATAATAACTTTATTATTGCCTCTAGGGCATATTTCCTTCATCCCCAAGCTTAGGCTCTTGCCACTCCTTGTTCCATAATCCATCAAATCTTTACCCAAAACATGAAAACTTCACAACACAAAACTTAAAGTAGAAAATCTCGTGAGCTCCGTTAGCGAAAGAGAATAAAAGATCACTTCAAGGTACTGTAATGAACTCATTGTTTATTTATATGGGTGTTATACCTACTGTATTCCAACTTCTCTATGGTTTATAAACTAATTTACTAGCTATAGATTCATCAAAATAAGCAAACAACACACGAAAAACAGAATATGTCAAAAACAGAACAGTCTGTAGTAATCTGTAGCTAGCGCAAGACCTGGAAACACCAAAAATTCTAAAATAAATTTCTGTACGTGAGGAATTTATATATTAATCATCTTCAAAAAGAATTCACTAAATATCTCTTTCCAAATAAAAATGGCAGTAGTTCTCGTGAGCGCTAAAGTTTCTGTTTTTTACAGCAAGTTCAACAAGACTTTCCCCAAGTCTTCCCAACGGTTCTACTTGGCACAAACACTAATTAAAAACAAAAAACACAACCAAAAAATAGGCTCAATAAATTATTTATTATTAAACATGATCAAAAAGCAAGGAACAAAAATAAAATTGGGTTGCCTCCCAACAAGCGCTATCGTTTAACGCCCCTAGCTAGGCATAACAAGCAAGAATAGATCTAGGTATTGCCATCTTTGGTAGGCAATCCATAAGTGGCTCTCATAATAGATTCATAAGGTAATTTAATTTTATTTCTAGGAAAGTTTTCCATGCATTTACTTAGTGGAAATTGGAATCTAATATTTCCTTCCTTCATATCAATAATTACACCAATCGTTCTAAGGAAAGGTCTACCAAGAATAATAGGACATGAAGGATTGCAATCTATGTCAAGAACAATAAAATCTACGGGCACATAATTCCTATTTGCAACAATAAGAACATCATTAATTCTTCCCGTAGGTTTCTTAATAGTGGAATCCACAAGGTGCAAGTTTAGAGAGCAATCATCAAAATCACGGAAACCTAACAAATCACACAAAGTCTTTGGAATCGTGGAAACACTAGCACCCAAATCACATAAAGCATAGAATTAATGATATTTAATTTTAATTTTAATAGTTGGTTCCCACTCATCATAAAGTTTTCTAGGGATAGAAATTTCCAATTCAAGTTTTTCTTCATAAGATTGCATCAAGGCATCAACGATATGTTTAGTAAACGCTTTATTTTGACTATAAGCATGATGAGAATTTAGCACGGATTGCAACAAGGAAATACAATCAATCAAAGAGAAATTTTCATAGTTAAATTCCTTGAAATCCATAATAGTGGGTTTAGCAACATCTAGGGTTTTAATTTCTTCAATCCCACTTTTATCAAATTTAGCATCAAGATCAACAAATTCCGAATTCTTGGAACGCCTTCTAGGTAAAGATGGATCATATTCAGTCCCATCATTATCAAGATTCATATTGCAAAACAAAGATTTAATAGGGGACACATCAATAACTTTTAGATCTTCATCATTATTTTCATAGGAACTAGAAGAACACGCTTTTATAAAGGTATCTTTCTTAGCACGCATCCTAGTGGTTCTTTCTTTGCACTCATCAATGGAAATTCTCATGGCTTTGAGAGACTCATTGATATCATGCTTAGGTGGAATAGATCTAAGTTTCAAAGAATCAACATCAAGAGCAATTCTATCAATGTTCCTAGCCAAATCATCAATCTTAAGCAATTTTTCTTCAATCATAGCATTAAAATTCTTTTGTGAAGTAATAAATTCTTTAATATTAGAAGCAACATCAGAGGGCATCTTATTATAATTTCCATAAGAATATTTGTAGGAATTACCATAATTATTAGAGGGATTGCTAGGATAAGGCCTAGGGTTGAAGTTTCATCTATACGCCTTATTACCAAAATTGTTCCTACCAACAAAATTCACATCCATAGATTAATTATTATTCTCAATAAAAGTAGACAAGGGCATATCATTAGGATCAGAAGAAACACTCTTATTAGCAAATAATTTCATAAGTTCATCCATCTTTCCACTCAAAACATTAATTTCTTCTATCGCATGCACCTTTTTATTAGTAGATCTTTCAGTATGCCATTGAGAATAATTAACCATAATATTATCTAGGAGTTTAGTAGCTTCTCCTAAAGTGATATCCATAAAAGTGCCTCCCGCGGCCGAATCTAAAAGATTTCTAGAAGAAAAATTCAATCCGGCATAGAAATTTTGTATAGTCATCCACAAATTTAAACCATGAGTAGGGCAATTACGTATCATTAATTTCACTCTCTCCCAAGCTTGTGCAACATGTTCATGATCAAGTTGCTTAAAGTTCATAATATCGTTTCTAAGAGAGATGATCTTAGCAGGAGGAAAATACTTAGAGATAAAAGCATCTTTGCACTTGTTCCATGATTCAATACTATTTTTTGGGCAAAGACAAAAACCAAGCTTTAGCACGATCTCTAAGCGAAAAAGGAAATAGCTTCATTTTAACAATATCATTATCCACATCTTTCTTATTTTGCATGTCACACAAATCAACAAAGCTATTTAGATGGGTAGCGGCATCTTCACTAGGAAGGCCGGAGAACGGATCTTTCATGACAAGATTCAGCAAAGCAGTGTTAATTTCACAAGATTCAGCATCGGTAAGAGGAGCAATCGGAGTGCTAATAAAATCATTGTTGTTGGTATTGGTGAAGTCACACAATTTAGTATTATCTTGAGCCATCGCGACAAGCAAGCAAACTAACACACAAGCAAACAAAAAGCAAACGGGCAAAAAGAGGCAAATAGAGAAGGAGGAGGGAGGATAGAGAGAGAGGGCGAATAAAACGGCAAGGGTGAATTGGGGGGGGGATGAAAACGAGAGGCAAATGGCAAATAATGTAATGCGGGAGATAAGGGTATGTGATGGGTACTTGGTATGTTGACTTTTGCGTAGACCTCCCCGGCAACGGCGCTAGAAATCCTTCTTGCTAACTCTTTTAGCACTGCGTTGGTTTTCCCCGAAGAGGAAGGGATGATGCAGCAAAGTAGCGTAAGTATTTCCCTCAGTTTTTGAGAACCAAGGTATCAATCCAGTAGGAGGCTACACGGGAGTCCCTCGCACCTGCACAAAACAAATAAATCCTCGCAACCAACGCAAATAGGGGTTGTCAATCCCTATAGGGCCACTTACGAGAGTGAGATCTGATAGATATCATAAGATAATATTTTTGGTATTTTTATGATAAAGATGCAAAGTGAAATAAAGGCACAGTAAATAACTAAGTAGTAGGAGATTGATATGATAAAGATAGATCCGGGGGCCATAGGTTTCATTAGTGACTTCTCTCGAGAGCATAAGTATTCTACGGTGGGTGAACAAATTACTATTGAGAAATTGACAGAATTGAGCATAGTTATGAGAATATCTAGGTATGATCATGTATATAGGCATCACGTCCGAGACAAGTAGACCGACTCCTGCCTGCATCTACTACTATTACTCCAGTCATCGACCGCTATCCAGCATGCATCTAGAGTATTAAGTTAAAAACAGAGTAACGCCTTAAGCAAGATGAAATGATGTAGAGGGATAGACTCATTCAATATGAAGAAAACCCCATCTTGTTATCCTCGATGGCAACAATTATTCAAATATTATTCATAGATAGACTTGATCATAAGCCCACAATTCATCGGTCTCAACAAACACACCGCAAAAAGAAGATTACATCGAATGGTTCTCCACAAGAGAGGGGGAGAACATTGTATTGAGATCCGAAAAGAGAGAAGAAGCCATCTAGCTACTAACTATGGACCCGTAGGTCTGAGGTAAACTACTCACACTTCATCGGAGAGGCTATGGTGTTGATGTAGAAGCCCTCCGTGATCGATGCCCCCCTCCGGAGGAGCTCCGGAACAGGCCCCAAGATGGGATCTCGTGGATACAGAAAGTTGCGGTGGTGGAATTAGGGTTTTGGATCCGTATCTGATCGTTTGGGGGTACGTGGGTATATATAGGAGGAAGAAGTACGTCGGTGGAGCAACAAGGGGCCCACGAGGGTGGAGGGCGCGCCTGGGGGGGGGGGAGGTGCGCCCCCCTACCTCGTGGCCTCCTGTTACGTGGCTTGATGTAGGGTCCAAGTCTCCTGAGTTGTATTCGATGAGAAAATCACGTTCCCGAAGGTTTCATTCCGTTTGGTATTCCTTTTCTTTGAAACCCTAAAACAGGCAAAAAACAGCAATTTTGGGCTGGTCCTCCGGTTAATAGGTTAGTCCCAAAAATAATATAAAAGTGGATAATAAAGCCCAATAATGTCCAAAACAGTAGAAAATATAGCATGGAGCAATCAAAAATTATGGATACGTTGGAGACGTATCAAAGACAAAGCATATTGAGATTCGGTATCACTTCATCCGGGATCACAAAAGGCGAGGGGAAATCGAGCTCAACTACATCAACACTCATGATAACCTGACAGTTATTTTCACGCAACCCTTGGATGAAGCAAGATTTCGCGAGTTAAGGCATGAGCTAAATATCACTGATTCGAGCAATGTTGCTTGAACCCTTGCACATCCCACCATACTCAACTTGTTATCTTGTTTAGATGTAGGCATGGACATAGGGGGAGTGTTGTTCTCTCAATGAACTCTTCCTCCCCCCATTATGCATAAATTGATCAACTCTTTCACATTATCTTGTTTAAAGACGAGTTTTGGTCATGGGCCCAAGGATAATTCTTCGCGGTGCCATAACAATTGACTCATACATGGGTGGCTACGGCCACCGACCCCCTTGATAGTGTTGTGCTTTGTGTTTGTCCTTCTTGTCCTTGCCTTAGTTTGTTTTCTTAGGCTCTATGTGTTGGGGTCTCCAAGTGTGGTTCTCATTCGTTTTTTGGGATCTTGGAGACCCACCTTTTTCCCCGTGTCTTCTCTATCCCAAGCCTTCCCTTTCCTCGAGCCATCTAGTCTAATTGCACACACTTGACCTTGGCTTTGGTGATGGTGACCGGGCGGTACAACCGGGGTCACAGGCGGTTCTACCGCTGGTGCACTCCAGGCGGTCTCCCAGCGGTGCTTGAGCGGGTCCACCGCTCAACCACTAGGGTGCCCGTCTGGCCGGTTCTACCGGTTGGTTACGACGGTACTACCGCTGCCTCTTGGCGACGGAAGTACCGCCCGCAACCACTGGCTCGTACCAGGCAGCGGTACAACCGCTTCCTTGAGCGGTACAACCGCCACGCGACTTTGGGCCTATTTATACCCGTCGGGGCTGGAGGGGATTTCTTTTTCCTTTCTTCCCAGCCCTTCCCATCTTGTGCCCTAGCCACCGGTTGCCATTGCCTCTGCCCCGGAGTGCTTCTTGCACTTCAGATTCGTGGGGTTTCCGTGGATCCTCTCCAAGGAGGCCTCCTCCTTCCCGATCTCTTCCCATGGATGACGATAATGCCCCAAGTCATCCGTTCTTCATTCTAGGGTTTGTCCCCTTCTTCTAGGGCATTACTTGACATTCCGTGTTTATTGTTTAAACTATTGGGTGGAAGAGATCCTTTTTGCCTCGTGCTTAGATTGCACTTCATAGAGATTAGAATATGGCTAGTGTGATACATATTTCGCGGATAGATCTAGTCCCTACCCGTAGTACCACTGTTCAGCGGTTCTACCGCCTCTACGGGTGGTACAACCGCTGGAGCGGTTCTACCGGTAGGTGAACCGGTTCAACCGGGATATCTGCACCATGTAGCCCTGTTCTGTTTTCTAAGTTTGTGCAATTTATCTTTTCCTCTGTCTGTGTGTGCAATCCTCTCATCTTTGCTGGGTTTCTTGTGTTCTCCTTGTGCGTGTGTACAGGTAGCTCTAGTTCTCGCTCTGCTCCTCGCAAGACCAAGAAGAGGGCACGAAGGACCTTGCGCCTGGTTGTGTCTGATGATGAAGAAGAGGTTGTGATTCCCACCAAGCCCACTCGCCGTGAGAAGTCTGCCGCTGCCAAGCAACGTGTGGTTTTGCCCTTGCACCGTTGGAAAGCCAAGGATTGGGAAGCCTTTCGCTCGAAGAATCCTTATGAGGTTCCCATTGCTCCCCGTTGGACCACCGTTCAGTTCCGAAATGAGATGCAAGTGAGGATCATTCATGAACTCTTTGAGCACAACAAGAACAGGTATGCCAAGTAGTGGACCATCGATCTTGACCATTGGAGGAACAACTTGGAGTACTTTGGTGAAGCCTTGGCTCTCTATGAGGAGTTCGATATGGTCAAGCTCATGTCAGTTTACAGTGACTTCGATGTTCAGCTTGTCCATCAGTTCTATGCCACTGTTCACTTTGGAGAAGATGATGCTCGGACTCTCACGTTCATGTGCCGTGATGAGATCTTCCAAGTGCCCTGGAGGGACTTTTGCAATGCTATTGGGTATGACGATACCGGTCTGGCAGGAAGGGGTGGCATTCGCCCTCATGACCATCCTGAGTCCATGCCTAAGGAGAAGCTTGCCCCTCTGTACATTCGGGGCCGTGGTATTATTGGAGAATCTAAGGATTTGGAGAAGGTCTATGACATCATGCATCATGTGTTTCGCAATGTGCTTCTGCCCAAGGTGGGAAATCAAGATGAAATCCATGGCTATCTTGTTGACTTGATGGTTGCAATGAAGACCAAGGTGGGCTCTGGGGAAACGTTTGATGTGTCCAACTGGCTATGGCACGAGATGTACAACATGGTCTTCTATAGGAAGGTTCCCATTTATGCTCCATTTTTCATATGCTTTCTGAACTCAGTATGGGAAGTTTGCCGTCCTGGAGAGACTCTCACTTCTCCTGATAATCTCACTGTTCATGAAGTCAAGCTCCTCAAGAAGAAGAAACACCCCGAGCCTCGTTCCCCTGCTAATGCTCCTGAGGATGTCCATGCCAGCTCGGACGATGAGGACTTTGAGATGGAGCCAGGGGCCAAGCCCTCGTGGGTGGCCAAGCTCACAGCCAAGGTGAAGAAGACTTTCTGCCTCTAGACAGATATTCAAAAGAAGTTGTATGAGGCCCATGTCAATGAGAAGCTTGGTCGGCGTCGTCAGATTGCGATGATGAAGCACCTCAACATGCCTGTCCAGAGTGGTTCTGAGAAGAGCATCACACAGGAGGAGCGCTGGATCTTTGCTCACAGCACGTGGTCTGATGATGAGGTCCCTCGCCAGCCTTCCACCTCCTTTACTGCAGCGGATGATATCTTGGAGGAATTCGATCACGACAATGATGACGAGTCTGATGATGATGTGGATCCAGATGCTACCGAGGAGTCAGAGGAGGACGATTGAGCTTTGGGATGCTAGCTTCATTCTTTTTCCTTTTTGGTGTCTTGATGCCAAAGGGGGAGAGAGTTTTATAGGTCTCGGGATTTGCATGGTTTTTTCTTTGCCTTGCTTGGGTGTGTTTTCCTTTTGTTCGTTGTGTTGAACTTTGGCTTGTGAACCTTGTTGCTTATCTCTTCTTGCATGGTGTAATACATGTGCTTATCTAGCTATCTATCTTTACTATCGGTGATATTGTTGTGTATTCCATTATTATCTTTACCTTCATATTATGGTCTTATTGCTCACCATGTTTAGTAGGAGTGGCGAGTCTACAAAATCTAGGGGGAGTCTCGTCCCTAATGTGTGCTCTCAAATAGCCTTCTCAATTTGGGGCACACATCTAGGGGGAGTCCCATCTACATTTTCTAGACTTTCCACTTGCAAATCGTGGTGTTGTCATCATCCACCAAAAAGGGGGAGATTGTAAGGACATCTCCCTACTTTGTGTTTTGGATGATGATGACAACCCTTTGTTGGTCTAACCTTGTGCTAAGTGTTTCAGGTTTTGGTATTTAGGCCTTCTTCGGTTAGCTATTCTCTCTGAAAGAAAAAGATCGAAGACGGTGTTTTCTACATGTTTTTATCTCTTTTGGTCGTAGGGAACTCATACTATCAAGAGGGAATCCACATTGGAAAGTGTTGGGGGCATCATTTCACGTACACTTACCTCACCCCTCTTTTGCCTTCCTAAAACTGTGAGAGAGAGCTCTTCCCCTTTGTTTCCTACTGCTTACTGTGGGTTCCCAGCGGTTGTACTGGGTCTTGGCGCTGACCAGTTTTGATTGAGCGGTTGTACCGCTGCTTCCGGGCAGTGGTTCCGCCAACATGCTCAGCAAACACTAGGGCGGTTGTTCCGACCAGGCACCGCCCAAGTACCGGTCAGGCTTCTATTTTGATGCAGTACCCGGGCGGTGGTGGCCCGGTTGGTCCGGTCGTACCGGTACCACCGGTGTCCGGAGCGGTTCTACCGCTCGGGACTTAGCCGCCCGAGCGCTCAAGGCCATGCGGTTGCACCGGCCCTGTACCGCTCGACTACCGCACTCAGGGGTGACTCCCTTGTGTTCCTATGCGGCAGTTGAGCAGTGGCTGGGCGGTTGGTCCGGTTGTTCTCCTCAACCGGTACTACCACCTGGTCGCCCGGTTGTATCGCCTGGTAGGGTTCTGCACGTAAACTGTGAGTCTCGGTTGTACCGGGACAAGGAGCGGCTGTACCGCTACAGTACTAAAAACACAGTAACGGTTGGATTTTTAGGGTTGCTATATAAGGGTGCTTCTTCCACCTACCACACCTACCTTTGACCTTTCTCACTCCACCATTAATGCTACTCAAGCTCTCTTGCCCGATCTCTCTTTGTAGCCACTCAAACTTGTTGATTTGCTAGGGATTGAAGGAGGAGACCTAGATCTACACTTCCACCAAAGGATTTTTGCTTCCCCCATACTTTCTTGTGTGGATTTTGTTACTCTTGGGTGTTTGAGCACCCTAGATGGTTGAGGTCACCTCGGAGCCACATTCCATTGTGGTGAAGCTCCACGGTTTAGTTGGGAGCTTCCAATTACATTGTGGAGAGAGCCCTAACCTTGTTTGTGAAGGTCCGGTTGCCGCCTCCAAATGCACCAATAGTGGAATCACGGCATCTCGCATTGTGTGAGGGCGTGAGGAGAATACGGTGGCCCTAGTGGCTTCTTGGGGGAGCATTTTGCCTCTACACCGCTCCAACGGAGACGTACTTCCTCTCAAAAGGAAGGAACTTCGGTAACACATCCTCGTCTTCACCGGCTCCACTCTTGGTTATTTCTTCCCGTTACTTGTGCAAGCTTATTTGTGTTATATACCTTGTGTGCTTGTGTGCTTGTGTGCTTGTTGTTGTTGCATCATATAGGTTGCCCACCTAGTTGTATATCTAGACAACCTACTTTGATGCAAACTTTAATTTGGTAAAGAAAAGTTAAAAATTGTTAGTTGCCTATTCACCCCCCCCCTCTAGTCAACTATATCGATCATTTCACTTTCTCCACCTCCATCTCCTGCCGACGATGTAGTCTGACCTCTCCATCTGACTCCGGGAGGAGGGAATCAAGGATGCCCTGCTGCTCCGCCTGCAAAACCGGGTCCCCCACATACTCCTCCTCCGCCAACTCCTCCTCGGATCCACTTCAGTTGGAGGTAGCCCCTTGGCGGTCCGGGCCTTGCCCAAATACACTCAAGGAGTTGTAGCCGATGCTCGGGCGTTAGAAATGGGTAGCTCCGCACCTGAAGGCGTGGGGGCATGGCTACTAGTGGTGGCGAACGGGGACTGGAAAGTGGCAGAGCCGGCGGACAGGGGGAGGAAAATGTGGAGGGGAAGGGTCTCGGTGCCGGCGATCGGCTTAAATAGCCACGCTAGGCACTCCTTGGCCCGCTGGAACGGCACCGCGCGGCGACATTAGTTTGACAGAGGAGATGAGCTTCGGACTACCCGGTTTCACACTATTTCGTATGGGACATCAGCGTCAGTCCGACGTGGGGGATGCGTCTGGGCGCCCCCATATCCGACCCATATTTAGGCTGGATATGAGGGGTGCATGTCAGCCCGCGTGTTTGAGGCCCGTTTGAGGCACCCGTCTGGATCGAATTTCGCGACCAGGCTGCTCGCCTAGGTATTTGAGGTGGGTTTGGGGCGTCCGTCTGTAGATGCTCTAAGACGCCTAGGCTACCATTTTCATTTATTGATTGGAAGAACACCACCTAGATTAGTTTTTAGAACACCACCTAGTAGATGACTATGCATGATCGATAGGATGCGATCTAACGATCTCTAAGCTTTTATTTCCCCTCTGACAAGGCGACTAGGGAAAACGTTCCTCCCCTCGATCTCCAGCGGAGAGCCCGTAGATTTGCCTCCCCTCTGCCCGCCGCTCCGGTGGATGGTGGCAGGGAGGGAATTTCTGGTGCCTCGGATCCGACTAGTAGATTGGTAGGGTTTAAGTCCTTGCAGTGGTGGCGTTTGGACAGATGACAACACTTCTTCTTCGAGTTAGTCTTCCGGGCTTTGATCCTCCTCAAGTTCGTTCATTGGAACGCATTTGACGGAGCTTCGACATAGATTCCTGGCAGCTCCTCGGGGCGGCGAGGTTAGGGTTTCTCGCAGTGCGTATGCAACGGCGATATTTGGTGTCAAGTTCTTCAGATCGATTCAAGGATTCGATAGCGATGGCTACGGCTCCGGGGCGTTGGTCCTTAGGGACATGTGCACGAAGACTTTCCGACAGTCATCGACATGGTCCAGCCGGCTCCAGTATGTGAGAGGTGACATTGGCGCGCCGATAGCTCGTTCTAGTGTCGGAAATCATCGTTCGGTGGTCCATGGACCTTGATGTAATTTTTATCATGTTTGAGGTGTTTTGTACTTCTAATAAATTTTATAATAGATTTGATCCTTTTCGGAAATAAAGATATAATGTGATATATTTCTTGCTCGTTAGCTCCAGGCTCCCGCATAGCATCTACGGGAAGCTAGGCCTCCTTGCATGAAAGGTCTGTAGGCTAAGGCTGCTGCAGCAAAATATGCCAAGTGGCATGAGAAAAGCAGTTAAGGTATGACCTCTAGTGCTTATTAAATCCTTGATATATATAAATTTGGGGGAGAATTTCACTTTTCGACCTCTTGCACCAACTAAGGATTATGAGTACCAAAAAATTTAGTATCGGTTAGGCACCAAGCCTAGTCCTCAATAAATGCGTGAGTACCAGGAAAGTCTGGTCCTTAAGGATAAATAGGGACCTAAATTCGCCTCCGCAAGGATTTGAACCTAGGTGTTGTGTTTGTACATCCACTCCCCCAAACAGTTGAGCTAGGATCACTCCCCTTAAAAAAGCCCCTCCTCCCCCGTGTCGCTAATCTTGGCGACATGGACAGCGACCAGATCTTCAACGTCTCCAGCCCCGTTGCGTGCTCCTTCCCTTTGACGTCACCAAAGTCCATGGCTGGGCAAAGCCTGTGCAGCGGTGGCGGTGGTGGTGGGGCGTTGTTCTGGTGGCGTGATGCTAATAACCCCCAAGTGCAGGGAATCATCATAGAAATTCCCAAAGGTGGAAGTGATAAGTATGGAGTGTCGAACCCACAAGGAGCTAAAGGTAAGATCAATATTCTCTCAAGTCCTATCTGCCACTGATACGACTCTACGTACACCGAACGTTTGCTTCCAACTAGAAATGAGAAATAAAACTATGTTGTGGGTATGAAGAGGATAACTTTGCATGATATCGGAGAGCTAAAATATGAAAGTAGGTGCTGTTATCATAAAGTTAGAATATATTACTAAATATTATAAATAGCGAGTGTGGAATAATGATGGGTCGGTGTGCGGAATTGTCCTAGGTAATTGTTAACAAGACTGATAGTCGTCATTGCAATTTCATATGAGGGAGAGACATAAGCTAACATACTTTCTCTTTTTGGATCATATGCACTTATGATTGGAACTCTAGCAAGCATCCGCAACTACTAAGGATCATCAAGGTAAAACCCAACCATAGCATTAAAGCATCAAGTCCCCTTTATCCCATACACAACAACCCCCTTACTCGGGTTTATGCTTTTGTCACTCAAGCAACCCACTATAAGCGAATCATGAACGTATTGCAACACCCTACAACGGGAATCCCTCACACTTGCGCGACACGGAGGGCACAATAGGACAGCACCAAAATAAAACATACAACTCATACCAATCTAGATCATCAATCAACCCAAAGACAAAGGATATCTACTCAAAACATCATAGGATGGCAACACATCATTGGATCATAATATGTGGCATAAAGCACCATGTTCAAGTAGGGATTACAGCGGGGTGCAGGAGAGTGGACTACGTAAAAGAGATGAGGATGGTGATGTTGATGAAGACGATCACCGCGGCGATGATTCCCCTCCCGATGGCACTCCCGTGCCACCGACAGAGAGGAGGAGAGGTTCTCCCCCTTGTGATTGCTCCTCCATGGCCTCCCCTAGATGGGGAGAGGTTCTCCCGTTGGTCCTTGGCCTTCATGGTGATGATGGCCCCTCCGGGATCCTCCTCCATAGCCTCCAGTGATGATGGCCCCCTCCGGCAGGGTGCCAGAGAGGGCCTAGATTGATTTCTTGTGGCTATAGAGGCTTGCGACAGCGGTACTTCCGATCTAGGTTATTTTCTGGGGGTTTCTGTATTTATAGGAATTTTTGGCGTCGATTTCACGTCAGGGGGGTCTCCGAGTCGTCCACGAGATAGGGGCCCATGCCCAGGGGGTGGGGCATGCCCCCACCCTCGTGGACGGCTCGGGACTCTTTTGGCCCAACTCTTTTACTCCCGGGGCTTCTTTTGGTCCATAAAAAAACATCAAAAATTGGCATGTCAATTGGACTCTGTTTGGTATTCCTTTTATGCAATACTCAAAAACAAGGGAAAACAGAAACTGGCACTGGGCTCTAGGTTAATAGGTTAGTCCCAAAAATCATATAAAATAGCATATAAATGCATATAAAACATCTAAGATGGATAATATAATAGCATGAATACTTCATAAATTATAGATACGTTGGAGACGTATCAGCATCCCCAAGCTTAATTCCTGCTCGTCCTCGAGTAGGTAAATGATAAAAGAAATAATTTATGAAGTGTGAATGCTAGCAAGTGCATAAGTTTCATCAATGATAGTTCCAATCACTTTTTCTAGCATCATTATATATCATAACAGTAGCTCAACTCATGAAACTTCTCATGATCAAGTAACAAGCTATTCACATGTTAAAGTATAGATCATAAACTTTCTTGAAAACTAACAAACCGTGCTTTTAGTCATCAAACAATTGCAATTCATCTTATTTTTGGGAAGGGTCTATGTAAGAGCTTTGATTCAGCAAACTCCACATACTCAACTATCATTTAATCTTTCACAATTGCTAACACTCATGTGATATTTATGGGTTCAAAGTTTTAATTGAACACAGAGAAAGATAGGGGCTTATAGTTTCGCCTCCCAACCTTTTACCTCAAGGGTAATGTCAACAATAATAATTTAGGAAAACCTACATCCAAGTGATATATATACCTGGATCGCTCCAACACAAAGTGCTTGCCAAAGGAAAAAGTGTAAAAAGGAAACGTGATGACCACCATGACTCTTGTATGAAGTATAGGACAAAAATAAAAGATAGGCCCTTCGCAGAGGGAAGCAGAGGTTGTCATGTGTTTTTATGGTTGGATGCACGAAATCTTAGTGCAAAAGAATGTCACTTTATATTGCCACTTGTGATATGGACCTTTATTATGCAGTCCATCGCTTTATTTCTTCCACATCACAAGATCGTATAAAGCTTATTTTCTCCACACTAATAGATCATACATATTTAGAGAGAAATTTTTATTGCTTGCAACAATGACAACTTACTTGAAGGATCTTACTCAATCCATAGATAGATATGGTGGACTCTCATGGCAAAACTGGTTTAAGGGATGCTTGGAAGCACAAGTAGTATTTCTACTTGGTGCAAAGAATTTGGCTAGCATGAGAGGGAAAGGCAAGCTCAACATGTTGGATGATCCAAGACAATATAACGTTTCGAATATAGGAAAACATAACCCATTAAGTTGTCTTCCTTGTCCAACATCAACTTTTTAGCATGTCATATTTTAATGAGTGCTCACAATTACAAAAGATTTCCAAGATAGTTATTTATATGTGAAATCTCTCTTCCTTCAATATTCTTTCATGAATTGTTCAAGTGACCAATTCTGCGTTTGCTAACTTCCAATAAGTTTACTACGTGTACTTATTATGTGTGAAGTCATTACTCCCCATGTTATAAGCATATGAAACGTATATAAATTCAGATTTATGATATTCAATTCATTCCACCATTACTCATAGGATAAACGTGAAGCATGTGAGTAAATGACAAACTACTCTAAAAAGATATAAGTGAAGAACATTGAGTAGTCAAATAATTAACTAGCCATGGGAGTTTTCTTTTTCATTCAAGATTTCTGATCCAGTGATCTTATTCAAACAACAAGTAGAATTTAAAATACGCTCTAAGCAAAACACGTATCATGTGACGAAAAAAATATAGCTCCGAGTAAGGTATACCAATACTTTTGAAGACGAAAGAGGAGATGCCTTTGAGGGCATCCCCAAGCTTAGGTGCTTGAGTCTTCCTTGAATATTACCTTGGGGTGCCTTGGGCATCCCCAAGCTTAGGGTCTTTCTACTCCGTATTCTCCTCATATCGATATCTCACCCAAAGCTTGAAAACTTCAATCACACAAAACTTAACGGAACATCGTGAGATAGGTTAGTATGATAAAGAGTAAACCATTCACTTTGGTACTGTCAAAGACAAGGTTCATAATTGTTCTCACACAATGCCTACTATACCATATCATTTCTACAATTTATATTGAGAAATATAAGCCATAGAAACTAGAAAACAAGCAAACTATGCAATGAAAACAGAACATGTCAGAAACAGAATAGTTTGTAATGATCTGAAAACCAACCATACTTCTGCTACTACAAAAATTATGAAATAAATTGGTGGACGTGAGGAATTTGTCTATTAATCTTCTGAAAAATAATCAACTCAATCACACTCTTCTGTAAAAAATGACAGCTAATCTCGTGAGCGCAAAGTTTATGTTTTTTACAGCAAGATCACAGTAACTTTCACCCAAGTCTTCCCAAAGGTCTTACTTGGCACTTTATTGAAACAAAAGCGATAATACATGATTAATACAGTAGCTTAATCATGATAACACACAAAAACAGAAAGGGTAAATATTGGGTTGTCTCCCAACAAGCGTTTTTCTTTAATGCCTTTTAGCTAGGCATGATGATTTCAATGATGCTCACATAAAAGATAAGAATTGAAACATAAAGAGAGCATCATGAAGAATATGACTAGCACATCTAAACCTAACCCACTTCCTATGCCTAGGGATTTTGTGAGCACACAATTTATGGGAACAAGAATCAACTAGCATAGGAAGGCAAAACAAGTATAACTTCAAAACTTTAAGCACATAAGAGGAAACTTGATATTACTGCAACTCCTACAAACATGTATTCCTCCCTCATAATAATTTTCAGTAGCATCATGAATGAGTTCAACAATATAACCATCACATAAAGCATTCTTTTCATGATCTACAAGCATAGAAATTTTACTACTCCCCACATAAGCAAAATTCTCCTCATTCGGAATAGTGGGAGCAAACTTCTTCTAAATCCACTTTAGATGATAGTATTATTCATCCTCCAAAAGATATAAGTGAAGTTCATGGACCATTCTACAATTAATATAGTCTAACCAATATCCAAGCTCAAAATATATAAGTGAAGCACACGAAGCATTCTATAAAACCATACTCAAAAGATTTAAGTGAAGCACAAAGAGCAATTCTATAAGATCATACTTAAAAGACATAAGTGAAGCACATGAAGCATTCTATAAATCAATGAAGGGATATCTCACACTAGCATGGTTCTTAAAGGAAAAACAAAAAACACAAAGGACACAGATCATGTGAACAAAACAAAAACCGAGGTATACCGATAATTGTTGAAGAAGAAAGATGGGATGCCAACCGGGGCATCCCCAAGCTTAGATGCTTGAGTATCCTTGAAATATTTACTTGGGGTGCCTTGTGCATCCCCAAGCTTGAGCTCTTGCCTCTCTTTATTCTTCTCATATTGATAGCTCCTCGATCTTCTAACACTTCATCCACACAAAACTTTAACAAAAACTTTGTGAGATCCGTTAGTGTAATAAAGCAAATCACTACCTTTAGGTATTGTTGCAAACTTATTGCAATTTCATATTAGAACTATATCTAATGTATTCCAACTTCACCATGGTTCATACGCCCCGATACTACCCATAGATTCATCAAAATAGACGAACAACTCATAGAAAACAGAATCTGTCAAAAACAGAACAGTCTGTAGTAATCTAGAAGTTTAGTAAACTTCTGTAACTCCAAAAAATTCTAAAAAATATTAAAATTTAAAAAATTTGTATAGAAGTAATGTGCACAAAGTTTAAGACCCATTTGACTTTCTAGTAAAAAATGTAAAATCGCGCGCTACAGCCAAAGTTTCTGTTTTTGTACTATACATATTAAACAAGCAATCAAATCATCCTAAAACTGAAGCTTGGCCCATTATTTTTATAATACAATGGATATATACAAGGGGCTAATTATTTTCAGAGAATCTTCCATGAATTTTTTTACATTGTTTCCATGAGCATGAACACAAGTGTTCAAGGTCGACCCTCACTTCTCCAATGCATAACCTTCCAATCACTTTTCTTATTGAAAAACTTTTTAGGTATGAGAGGCAAGCAATTTTTTTCATTCTTTAAAAAAAATTGTATGTTTCAACCACAACTAAACAGAAACAAATAAATGAAAAACAAAATCTACTTAGTGAAGAAAGCAAACAAGCACACACGAGAATATCAACCCCACGCTATTGCTCCCCCGCAACGGCGCCAGAAAAGAGCTTGATAATGCCACAATGCAGGGAATCATCATAGCAATTCCCAAAGGTGGAAGTGATAAGTATGGAGTGTCAAACCCACAGGGAACTAAAGGTAAGATCAATATTCTCTCAAGTCCTATCTGCCACTGATATTACTCTACGTACACCGAACGTTTGCTTCCAACTAGAAACGAAAAATAAAACTACGTTGTGGGTATGAAGAGGATAACTTTGCATGATATCGGAGAGCTAAAATATGAAAGTAGGTGCTGTTATCATAAAGTTGGAATATATTACTAAATATTATAAATAGCGAGTGTGGAATAATGATGGTCAGTGTGCGGAATTGTCCTAGGCAATTGTTAACAAGACCGATAGTCGTCATTGCAATTTCATATGAGGGAGAGGCATAAGCTAACATACTTTCTCTTCTTGGATCATATGCACTTATGATTGGAACTCTAGCAAGCATCCGCAACTACTAAAGATCATTAAGGTAAAACCCAACCATAGCATTAAAGCATCAAGTCCCATTTATCCCATACGCAACAACCCCCTTACTCGGGTTTATGCTTTTGTCACTCAAGCAACCCACTATAAGAGAATCAGGAACGTATTGCAACACCCTACAGCCAGAATCCCTCACGCTTGCGCGACACGGAGGTCACAATAGTACAACACCAAAATAAAACATACAACTCATACCAATCTAGATCATCAATCAACCTAAAGACAAAGGATATCTACTCAAAACATCATAGGATGGCAACACATCATTGCATCATAACATGTGGCATAAAGCACCATGTTCAGGTAGGGACTACAGTGGGGTGCGGGAGAGTGGACCGTGTAAAAGAGATGAGGATGGTGATGTTGATGAAGACGATCACTACGGCGATGATTCCCCTCCCGATGGCACCCCGGTGCCACCGAGAGAGAGGAGGAGAGGTTCTCCCCCTTGTGCTTGCTCCTCCATGCCCCCTGGATGGGGAGAGGTTCTCCCTTTGGTCCTTGGCCTTCATGGTGATGATGGCCCCTCTGGGATCCTCCTCCATAGCCTCCGGGGATGATGGCCCCCTCCGGTAGGGTGCTAGAGAAGGCCTAGATTGATTTCTCATGGCTACAGAGGCTTGCGGCGGTGGAACTTCCGATCTAGGTTATTTTCTGGGGGTTCTATATTTATACGAATTTTTGGCGTCGGTTTCACACCAGGAGGGTCTCCGTGTCGTCCACGAGATAGGGGCCCACGCCCAGGGGGGTGGGGCGTGTCGCCCACCCTCGTGGACGGCTCGGGACCCTTCTGGCCCAACTCTTTTACTCCGGGGGCTTATTTTGGTCCATAAAAAATTATCAAAAATTGGCATGTCATTTGGACTCCGTTTGGTATTCCTTTTCTGCAATACTCAAAAACAAGGGGAAAATAGAAACTGGCACTGGGCTCTAGGTTAATAGGTTAGTCCCAAAAATCATATAAAATAGCATATAAATGCATATGAAACATCTAAGATGGATAATATAATAGCATGAATACTTCATAAATTAGATACGTTGGAGACGTATCATGCGGCCGGTTTTCCTATGTGGCAGTTGATGGTGTAGCACCGACGGGTGTTAGATTTAGGACGGCAGCAGTTGCGGGTGATTGGCGTCATCTCTGTGTCCTTGTGCGTGCTCTAGATGGATCTATTCCAATCGCTCCCAGACTCTGCACAAGGACTAAAGAACGCACCAGTTGTGTTGCATCCATTGATCTGCTCGCTGCTTCACTCCTTCCGTCCCCGATCCACCATGGCTCGACCGATAGGCCACCAAGCCACCTCCTAGCGGTGGCCACTTGTAGATGGGCTGAAGGTTTCTTGGCATGGGCTATGACGCTGCCGCAACAATGGTGACTATTTGAAGAGGTGTGTTTATCGAGCAGGACGACACGACCATTGAAGGATATGATTTTCCGTATCTAGCTTTTCCATCTCCGGTGGTTGTGGCAGCAACGATGACCACACCAAACTGCAGCAGCAACTCGCTGCGGATTGCGGTGGCCACTGGAAGATCTTCGTGAGGGTCCCCCTTCAGATCTTGTGGTTGTCTCCAGTGGTGACATGCAATATATGGATGATGGCTTGACGAAAAGGTTTGGTTGTGCAGTTGCAACAGTTGGTTCTCTAGCCATTACATGTAGATGTTGGGATCGGGGAAAAGTGGTGGCGACAACACATGATTGACTTGGACGAGCTCCGGGGTGAAAACCTAGATTTGACCTAGGTTGGTTATAACTGGCAATGGCGATGTTTTTGCATTGGTACCTTGTTGAAGGCATTGCTCGGATATGCTCGAACTGGTTCTTCAAGGTGAAAACCTAGAATGTGGCCATTGGGGGTTGGATCTGGTGACGGCGGCGTTTGAGCGTCGCTCCCTTCCTGAAGGCACTGTTGTTGAAGAACCTCATTGTTTTTATGATGTCATGAGATGATTGATGCAGGTATGGTCATAGTTACAGGTTGTCGATCATGGATTTGATATCTTTAGTTTTTTTTCTTTTACTCGCTTAGGCATAGCTTTGGTCTTACATGACTTTGCTATTTGCCAGTGTATCTTTGTGTGTACTACATACTTAAAATTAGCTAGTATATATAGTTGAACTACCTATTTCAGTATGTGGTTGGCAACAATTGGGGGAAACTTTGTTCGTTTCACTTGTCGAGTTGAACTGTTTGCATAGAGACCGACTACTTAATCTATGAATGAAATCTATATTTAGTGATTTTCAATTGCAAAATTAGATAGTACTAGTGAATTTCAGCTGCAAAATTCACAAATGGCAGTGTTACAAGGTCGGCAAATGGCAATGTTACTAGATTGACAAATGACAATGTTTCCAATTTGACAACTGGCAATATACCGAATATGACATATGCAAATCTTACCAAATTTTCTATAGGAGCACACGGGTCATCAAACAAAATCGTCTGCGGTGACAAATGTATGTTGCCAGCAAACAACGTGTGATGCATAAATCCTTGGCTTACTGGGGAAGGAACCATAGCTCTGCCTTTGCATATATGATGAATACTATTTGGAATAGACACGGGAATTCAATCTGAAACATTTGTGATGAGAAGGAATACAAGTCGCTTGACAAGACATGACACCGAGATGTTTAAAATTCATTCTCATTTCTTGCATGGGACCTAAACATGCACCAAAGGACACATATATTATTTTTGTACCCATTTCGGTGCACTGCATCATGTGCCTGTAGTTCAAATTTGAATTATTGATACGTCCCCAACGTATCTATAATTTTTTATTGTTCCATGCTATTATATTATCTGTTTTGGATGTTTAATGGGCTTTAATTTAACTTTTCATATTATTTTTGGGATTAACCTACTAACCAAAGGCCCAATGCAAATTGCAGTTTTTTTTTGCCTATTTCAGTGTTTCGCAAAAAAGGAATGTCAAACGGAATGAAACCTTCTGGAGAGTTATTTTTGGAACAAACGTGATCCAAGAGACTTGGAGTGGACGTCAAGAAAGAAGCGAGGAGGCCACGAGGCAGGGAGGCGCGCCCAGGGGGTAGGCGCCCCCCACCCTCGTGGCCCCCTCGCAGCTCCACCGACGTACTTCTTCCTCCTATATATACCCATATACCCTGAAAACATCCAAGAGCACCACGAAACCCTATTTCCACCGCCGCAACCTTCAGTACCCGTGAGATCCCATCTTGGGGCCTTTTCCGGTGCTCTGCCGAAGGGGGGATCGATCACGGAGGGCTTCTACAGTTTTTTAATGGGCTTTGAGAGTTTAGTTGGATGGGCCAGCTGTACTATAATACGTTTAGTGCATGCAGGCCATACGTGTTGTGGCCATGAGCCGGCTAATTACTTAATTAGCTTTTAGTCTTGCCGTATAATTAATCCATGCATAACACATGCATGCACGTAGCTCATACTTGCACCATACATGTACGTAGCCATATGTATGACTGGGCTAGCTAGGCCAAAATAATTATTGTGACACAGGACAACAGTTTTTGGTTGATAATTATATGATGACTTGACATTTTTCTTTACGCATCATTGCGTGTTATATTATTTTATGCGAACATTATCGTTTCATTTTTCTTAGCGGTGACAGAGTAATGCTTGTAAATATGATAAAATATTTTGGCAATATTAGCGTCGTCTATGAAACTTTGAATTTGTGCCAACATCAAAATTTCACCATTGATAATGGCATATGTGTATGAAAGTCATATGTCCTCTAATTTAGATGGCGATATGGCTCATTTTCTTCCTTCTTTTTTTGGGTCTACCATTTTATCATGGTATTTTTATCCGTGTATTCGGCAAATCACCTTTTTTGGTTTTATCATTTTATGTAAATGGTTCGATTTGAATAATATCAAATCACTGTATTTTACTTTTGGCCAAAATCGGTGCCAACAAATGCCCCTCGAGGTCGGAATGCGAATGTTTTTTAATTCGGATTCAGAGCTCGAAAAATATATGTATCCCCTTTTTTTTACATGCCTTCAAGATTTAGCTTTACCCCGGAAGCGCACGCATATATACTTTATTCAAATGGCCGGCTGGACGTTAGGCCAGTTGTGTACCGTGCATGTGAAAGTTTGTTTGGATCCGTTAACTAGATAAGGCCTTAATCTTGGAGGTTCGCTATAAGTTTGCCGGTTAGTTGAGAGTCTCAAGGATAAAGAGTTGACATTTTAAAAAAGGAGAGAGTTAACAAAAGCTAGCTGCTACTACCGATATCCCAGCCGCGTACTGGCGAGCGTCTCTCTCGTCCTTTTAACAAACGCATTTTCTTCTCTTTTCATATCCCCGGGCTTCAGTGACTACGACACTTTGCGATCTTAATCAAAGTCCGCTCTTCAGCAGACTACCAGTACGTATCGTGATTAAGGCAGTGATGGCATCATCCTTGCGTCTCCATCATCTAACTGAGCTCCGATTTGCTTTTTTCTTAGGCACGGAAGCTAGCAACTCCCACAAAGGTGCAGATTGCTTTCTGCCTCAGATGTTGGTGAGTACATGATTGCTTCCTTTAGGAGTAGATTATTCATGTATCTTAACCTGACTTCCCTTCTCTCCCTTTTGTTTCTTTAGGTGAGGTGATTACAATCTAGTAGAATAGATCGCCCGTTTGCTTTCCGGCTAGGTAACACTCCGAGGCCTGTCTATTTCCTGTTCAATTTTGTTTGAAGTAGGATATGTACAGTAGACATGCACGCACATCATCATGGCATGCGATTTCATTTGGATACGTTTATATGGCACCTTACTTGAACTTACATGTGTGATCAAGCAATATATTGGTCTCGCGGTTGGCGTGCCGAGAAGTTTGTATGAACTTGGTCCGTCGTACAGCCTCGAGACCAAAAAGCATAGCATATATGTCAAAAATATGATTTCCTTCCGGTCAGCGTTCCGGCAAGTCTCTATATGGGCTTAGTCCGTCGTACGACCGTGGAGATGATTACAAGTGTGATGTATATATTATGTCAAAAATACGTTTTTCTCACGGTTGGCGTTCCGGCAAGTTTCTATGTGGGCTTGGTCCGTCGTACGACCGTCGAGAACAACAAGCCTAGCATGTGTGTCCAAAATATGATTTCTCTTCGGTTGGCGTTCCGGCAAGTCCCTATATGGGCTTGGTCCGTCGTACAACCGCGGAGATGATATTATGCCAGCAATATGTTTTCTTTCGCACGGTCGGCGATGTGTGTGGAAAATATGATTTATCTCCGGTTGGCGTTCCGGCAAGTCCCTATATGGGCTTGGTCCGTCGTAAAACCGTAGAGATGATATTATGCTAGCAATATGTTTTCTTTCTCACGGTCGGCGTCCCGGCAAGTCCCTATATGGGCTTGGTCCGTCGTACGACCGTGGACGCAATTATAAGCGCCACATATATATTATGTTGAAAACATATTTTTCCTACAGTTGGCGTCCCGGCAAGTCCCTACGTGGGCTTGGTCCGTCTTATGACCGTGGAGACGATTATAAGCGTCACATATATATTTTATTTCAAAAATATGTTCTCCTTTTTGCAACAAGCACATCATAACATATACATCATATGCTTGGGTCTGATGTCTTTTATTTACTCGAGTGTTTCCCTTTTTGTTTTATAGGAAAAGTATTTAATGGTTGGCTGAAGATAGTTGCTAATAAAGCTAGGTAACACACCGTGACATTTCTCCCTTTTTTTACTAGGCGTTTATTTTACACATATACATGCCATCATATTCATTTTATGCCTTTTCATATAGATGGCGCATGGTCAAGAGTCTGTTCCTTCCAATGAACTATCGCTTTGTCAGTTAGCTGAGCGGCATCTATATGAGCCTAATACTAGTAAGAGGTCAACCCAGTGATCAGACAGCAGGTGCTCACACATGCGGATTTGACGCGCCATCCTCATGGTTGGAATGTGGGGTCTACTTTTAGTGACTATTCTTTTCATCCACTAGCAGATTATCCTAAACCCGATCATGAAGCCTACACCCTAGGGACCAGGATGGTAGCAAAAGGTCTAGGTTGGGATGGTCACACAGTCGAGTATGTTCCGCAACCGAAAGGCTATGTTGAGTGGGGCATCTCTATATTGAATAACCACTCGTTTTGTTTAAAAGGAGAAGCGGAGAACACCGATTACATATATGGGGCCATTTATTGCTCCCTCGGTGAATATTAAGTTTCGGATTATCTACTGAGGTCACTACTGAAAAGATGGGATCCAGAAACAAATACTTTTCTTTTTTTCATCAGGTGAACGCACCGTGACTCTGCTTGACATGCTTCTAATGTCGGGTCTTCCTTCAGTTGGAGATCCATACGAGAAATATGTTCCCTCTATGGATGACCTCGAACCTTCAAAGCTTATGTTCCCAAATTTCTTATCTGGCCTTTTAGAAGAATTCTATCGGCTCAGCCGTGAAAATGGAAGTGTGACTTTTCAAGTTTGGTGTGACCATTTCCATAACAAACGCGAATGGACTTCATCTTTCACCTCCCTTCGGGAACAACACATATACGTTGCGGTTTTTATAGCTCACTGGCTTTGCTCTTACGTGGTTGTTGGTGGGGGCCTTTATATTCGTCCTGGTGTCCTTCTTATGGCCTCTTGGATCGTTTCGGGTCGCAAGATCTCTTTGGCCCCCTCAGCACTTTGTTCATTGTATTATTCTCTTCGAAGGATGAGTATGCACCCCGTTGCTCCCTCCTATGAGAAAAGAATTTGGCCAGTGCATTATATCGCGGGGTTGATGGGTCTTTATCTGAGAAAACCATTGAAGGACAAAGTGAAAGGGAAACATCTTCCAGATGTTAAGCAACTGCCGATGCATCCAACCATGGTTAAAACTATGTTTCGGGTTCCCATAACTTTCAGTCCTGCTAAGGCACGCATTTTCCTTGATGACCAAGCCAATATTTTTTGGAATCCTTATACTCCAAAGAACTTATTCGGGGTGGATCAGTTGCAAAGGTCCTTCACCATTTCTTCACATCGGGGTATGCTTCCATGGAGGCGTGCTACTGATGTTGATGATCTTTGTATAGCGGAGCCATATCATCCTGATCGAGTTGCACGACAACTTACTTTGAGATAACAAGTGCCCTATGCTCCGTTGGTCAGCATGTACACAAAGGAGGATACTGGCGTTGCATATGCGTATTGGTCGCATTTGTTACGCTCAGACCAAGGAGAGTTCCAGTACCTTCTTAATGATGTGCATGAGGCATTTTCTTCTGTAGCCTGGAACAACTGGTGGGTGAGATTTATGAAACCATTTAACAACATATTCAATACTCTTCATCCGGGCATCTCGAATGGTCCAAATTATAATCCGCGGAAACGTAATTTTCTGAAACGCGGAGAGGAGTACATAGTTTCTCGCAAGCTTTCAGAGAATGATTTTGTTGTTATAAAGGAAGTCTCCGCCGGGGGTAAGGAGGAACATATTGGAGCCATCAAATTGAATGGAAAGAGAATTATGGACCACTGGCGTCCCATTCTGTGTGGCTTTCTCTCAAATGATGAACCTTTAATCAACTCTAAAAAGGTAAGATATATACATCTATATATATCTGGTACTACCATAGTTCGTTGCTCCTTTCTTTGTCTCATTTTTTCTATATCTCCTTTTAATAGAAGAAGCAAAAAGTTAAGGATGCTGTCGCTACTCAACCCATGAAATCTAAAGAGGCGAGTTAATGGTCTGCGTACAACTTGTTCAATTCTTTGTTGTGCTAATCAGTACTAATAATATCATCCTTTTCTATATGTGGCTGCAGCAAAGTGGCGTACCAAAATCTGTTGTTGCAGTTGGTTCTTCCTCTGCTCATCCATTGCTAGTGGGTAGTGATGATCTTCCGGAAATTGCCCCGGCCACCAGTGGACAGAAGCGTAGAAATTTATCGCCCACTCATGTTGACGAGGAAGAGAGGCTCCCCCTCAAGCGCAAACTTGATTTTTCCCAAAAATAAGATTTTTCTGAACCAATAACCTTGGACGGTCCGTCATTAGATGTTGAACTCAGTAGCCTTGTTAATTATGAAGATTTTGGCCATGTTCTCACGGGAGAAAAGGACCATGGCCTTGGTGACCTTTTCGATTTATCCGTCGAGGATTATACCATTGGCGAGTGTGGCACAAGTCGTCCACCTTCCAGCCCGGGTGTGACTGAAGCTATGCCCCATACCCCTAGTGCTCTTGATTTCTTGTCAACTTTACCTGGTAGTTTATTTACCTATAAATATTTATTTAATTGGCCGTGTCTATGAACCATCATTATCATCAAATTTTCACGACTCTTCCTTTTTTTAGGTTGTGACCAAGAAATTCGCCACCCACCAGACCCTGAGGTGATGGTTGTATCAGGGAAAGGTGCACCGATGGACTGCAGTTTCATCTAGGACATGTTTATGGATGCTACGGATTTTGTAGTGAAACGAGCCCTCGAAGGACTGAACGACTCTACCCTTGGTGATCCCGAGCGACGCATCATGCTTGAGAGTGTTTCTCAGACACTGCCCACGCAAGTGCCTGAGGTAGCTAAGGTGCAGGCCATGTTGGTCGGGCTTATTGACCTTTCCAAGAAGTTGGAGGGTGGCCAGACCGAATTCACGAAGGAATCCGAGCGAGATGAACATGTTGTTGCTGAAGTAGAACTTAAGATTAAATCTGGCCATGAAGTTTCCAAGGACATAATTGGGGACTTATCTGCCGTGGAAAAGAAGTGCACTGAAATGGAGCCATGGGAAGCAAAACTGAAGGCCCAGCTTGAAGAGGTTACTGCTACTTTGCACAAGCTTAAATTGGAAATGGAACGGCGCCGGCAAGCACATGATGCCCATCAATCTGAACAGAAGAAGTTGCTGAAGAGTCTACAGGATACCAATGCTGGCAAACGTACAAGGCTTGCTGAATTCAAACAAAAGACGACATATTTAAAGACCGAAGCAAGTCAGTTGTTGAACAACCTGCAGAACTGGCGAGCTCCTTGAGAGGGCGTCGACTTCGTTTAGTTTTTTTTTTCATTTCAATCCATCATTCCGCTTCGAACCATTTAATTTCAGTCTTCAGTTTCAATTCAGGTGTATCAGTACTTTGTTTATTCATGTGGGAACTCCAAATTTTATGCATGATGTGCTAGTACGCCAGCCTACGTTGAAGCATCTTTATTTATTTACACTATCGTTGTGTATGGCCTGAAGCAAAGCCTTATTTATTTTATCCTATTTTTATTATATAAATGCATGTAAGTACCATTTTTTTGTACGACGGTTTAAGCTTATGAAGTCTGGAGCCTGTTTTTTTATATCTTTTTTACATCATAGTTTATACTCGTAAGTTGTTGGAGTCTATAAAAAATATCTGCCACAATTTAGACTCGTAAGTTTATTGGAGTGAAATTTATTTATTTTATCCTAAGTGCCACAGTTTAGACTCGTAAGTTTATTGGAGTGATTTTGGTGTGCCCCGGTTTATACTCATGAGGGTATGTAGCGCCCTCGATGATTTATTTTCTTTGCATCACAGTTTATACTCGTAAGTCGTTGGAGTATTATTTTTCTGTCCCCCAGTTTATACTTTTGAGGGTATGGAGTAGCTTGACGATTTTTTTTTTTGCATCACAGTTTATACTCGTAGGTTGTTGGAGTATTTTTGTGTGTGTGCCTCAGTTTATACTCTTGAGTGTATGGAGTATATTTGAATATTTTTTTGGCATCACAGTTTATACTCGTAAGTCGTTGGAGTTAATCATGATGATTTGATTTTTTTTCTCTTCACAGTTTATACTCGTAAGTTGTTGGAGTTTTTTGTGTGCCCCAGTTTACACTCATGAGGGTATGGAGTAATGTTTTTTTCTATCACAGTTTAGACTCGTAAGTTTATTGGAGTGTATGTTTATTTGGGTGCCCCAGTTTAGACTCGTGAGGCTATGGAGTGATTTTTTTTGTGAGCCCCAGTTTATACTCATGAGGGTATGGAGTATGTTTGATGATTTTTTTGCATCGCAGTTTATACTCGTAAGTTCTTGGAGTAATATATGTTTTATACCACAGTTTATACTCGTGAGGTATTGGAGTATGTTTGATGATTTTTTTTGCATCACAGTGTATACTCGTAAGTTCTTGGAGTAATATATGTTTTATACCACAGTTTATACTCGTGAGGTATTGGAGTATGTTTGATTTTTTTTTGCATCACAGTTTATACTCGTAAGTTCTTGGAGTAATATATGTTTTATACCACAGTTTATACTCGTGAGGTATTGGAGTATGTTTGATTATTATTATTTTTGCATCACAGTTTATACTCGTAAGTTCTTGGAGTAATATATGTTTTATACCACAGTTTATACTCGTGAGGTATTGGAGTATGTTTGATTTTTTTTTTGCATCACAGTTTATACTCGTAAGTTCTTGGAGTAATATATGTTTTATACCACAGTTTATACTCGTGAGGTATTGGAGTATGTTTGATTATTATTATTTTTGCATCACAGTTTATACTCGCAAGTTCTTGGAGTAATATATGTTTTATACCACAGTTTATACTCGTGAGGTATTGGAGTATGTTTGATGATTTTTTGCATCACAGTTTATACCCGTAAGTTCTTGGAGTAATATATGTTTTATACCACATTTTATACCCGTGAGGTATTGGGGTATGCTCCCTTTTTCTGCATCACAGTTTAGACTCATAAGTTGTTGGAGTAATAGATGTTTGTATTTTTTAATTAGGTGCACATAATGAAGCAACATTCGTATTGCAGACATTAATGCAAAACATATGTCATTTCTCTTCGGATTCACTTGTCTTCTATGAGAACAAAATTATGATGACACAAGAACATTTTCTTCCTTGCATCATCATATTAAAAAAAATGCACCTAGTGAAATAGTCATAACCATAATATAAAGAAACAATGGTCATGTACATATCCTTTTCTTTCATAAAGACTGAACAACCTTTTTCTTACATATTTCACCTAGGAACAAACATTTCAACATGCACTAAGATAACTGGTTACATATTTCACTCAGGAACAAACATTTCAGCGGGTTCTAAGATAACCAGGTATGTTGGAATGTCGCCTATAAACCTCGAAGCTTGCATAGGCATCCAGACATGCATACTTGATCTGGTCATGGTCCAGGTTGGTCTTTTCCCACTGACTAACGGTGATGCTTTTGTCCTTGTTAAGACTTATGTTTGCAACCTTCTTTGCTAGCTTCTCCAGTGAAGCCAAACTGCCTGCTTTTTGGTTAGGAACCTTGATACCCAGTCCCTGAACATCAACAGGTTTTCTGATACCCAAGTTATAGAACTTGAGTTTTTCTATGTCATTGCCAATGGCGGCACCCGCAAATTCGACTGTGTCATTGTCAAGGAAGTTGTGCAGAAGTGGAGGGATAAAACTCCTGGTACGAGCCTGGTATAGCTGGTAAATTAGGCAATGCTTGCCTACACAAAGCTGCAAGATAGCAGCATGTTGTGGCTCTTGATTAGAGAGAGCAAGTTGTTGCTCAAGTGGAAGCTTCTTACGCTGTTTGCGGTGGACATATCTAGTGTATTCACAGTCGAGGCCGACAACACGACACTTGGCATGATTAAGATACTTTTTCCAGATGAACCTGATGAAGACAACAACTGTTGAAGGGTTTCTAGTCACCGTAGTATGAATTCTTATACCACCCTTACTGATATGAAAAAGGCGGTCTGGATGATTGTTGTCCACACTCTTGGGGAATTGGATATGGACTTTGCCGACCTTAATATTGTGAAGGTTGACATGGCGAACATTTCTTTGCTGAGGTTGATGGCACACCGACTCCAACAAAATCAGAGAGGAATCATATGCAACAGGTGTTGATGACGACAAGGGACTTGACAATGTTGATGTTGGGTTCACATGACATGTTTCATAGCCACGAGAATTGGGTTGCTTTTTCTTGCATTCAAGGGGAAACTTGAGAACTGTCTCAGAGCATTCTCCAATGGATTTATCGACCAGCGGAAGAATAGGCTCTGAAGCATCAACTTGACCTTTATTCTGAACCTTTGATCTCCTTTCATGAAGAAACGATGAGGAGGGAAATATATTCATGGTATTGCCCCCATTCATAGGTTGCTCATAGTGGAGTTTGTCCATTATCTTCCCTTTTCCTTCTTTGTCTACCCTCATACTTCCCCCAAACTTGAGTGGAGAGAAGACTTCCAATCCTTGGTCATGTTTAGTCGGTGATGCAGTCATATTATCCAGATGCTGATTTGTTGAAGCCGCACCTGGACCAATTGGCACATCAAGCCAAATGTCTCCAATACAGAGCATGACCGACTGTGGTACTTGACCTTCCATACCTTTCGAATAAAGAAAACTTTATATCAGTTTTCTTTGAGTATATTTAGTGGGCACAATGTTTAAGTATTTCATGAACTTTAGAAATTCATGTGTTGCAATCCTATGATGGAATTCAAAGATGAGGGGAGAAATAGGTCCCACCGAGCGTGCCAGAATCTGATGACGGGAAAATGGCGGGCGTGAGAACACGCGTCCACGTCATTGATACAGAGTGAATAATTTAAATGCATAAAGAAAATGGAGATCAAACATTGCAGGTACTTTATTTCCAGAACTCTTACATTTACATAAAAGATCTGTTAATTACATCTCCGAAGAGAAAACCCCTGATTAAGAATTCCAACATATCTATTACATAGCATCACAACACATGAGTACTACAAAATGTAGAAATAAAATAAGACTACAAAATGTAGAAAGAAAAGTCCTCCTCGCTGCCTTCGACGTCGGCGTGCTCGGGGAGCCTTCAACTTCGTCTATGCTAACATATACGTTGCACAACATTCATAATTTGACAATGTTCATTCATATAGCATGTTTATGCCTACCTTATTAACCATCGCAAATATGTAGTAGTTGTCTTATTTAATGGTTAACTAGCCGGGCTAACGGTGTATTTGCAATATAGGGCATAACTATTTTTATGAGTTGGGTTTACTTTATAGCAACGTATATAGCGTTGCCTCGAGCCATTATATGCGAAACTTGTTGATAATCATATTCAATCGCACTGTATTATGTTTAGTGCGAGTAACATAGGCTATGACCCTAGTTACTTTTCTATACATGGTACAATTTTAATCCGCATGAGAGATTATATTATGACATATGGGTTATGCTTAAATACTAGTTTTGCTCGTCTCAAACATGTCCTATATGGGCATGCGACTAAGTGGATCTAGTCAAATATTTATATGGGTTTGAATGAGAATATTTCTTTTATAAAGTTTCACTTCACTTGTATTAGTACTAACATCATGTAGCAACTTCGTGCCCATATATAGCATAACCAAATGAAGTGTCGGAACTTCTTCTTGCTTGTATTATCACCACGTAGCATAGATTGTATGCTTATAGTGTAACCAAACAGAAGTGTGTATCAGTATATGTTTCACATGGACATGATGAAGTATATGACAATTTTCAAAGCCTAGATATATGACCCTAAACTATGAAGAGCCGAAGTCATGTATATTGAGTTGTCATGGCTTTGTTTCACATGGGTTTTCATTAGTACAAAATCCGAGCGTATAATACTACTTCTTGAGACTAATGAACATATAGACGCATGCTCCAAGTTTACACCCTATACTGATGCATTTAGGGGTCTAGCTAGACTATAAATTATATGGAAGGAACATGTGTGAATTTCCAACAAAATAGGACCTTATGAAACCAAATCAATATGAGCTTTATTTCTATTTCCATCCTTGATCTGTATCAACATGGGATGCAAGATCACCATGAGACAAAATCAAGATGGACATATTTTTATTCTTGAATTGTATCAACGTGGGATGCAAGATCGCCATGAGACCAAAACAAGATGGGCATAATTTTTGGTCTTGACTTATCCACATGGAGATGCAAGATCGCCATCAGACCAAATCAAGATGGACATATTTTTATTCTTGAATTGTATCAACATGGGATGAAAGATCGCCATGAGACCAAAACAAGATGAGCATAATTTTTGGTCTTGACTTGTATCAACATGGAGATGCAAGGTCACCACTGAGAGATGAGACCAAAACAAGAAGAATTTTAGTTGCATCATGTGCACTTAGTTTGCATCATTATAGGATTGGGGAGTGATATATGACCACTAGGCACCTCATGCATTATCTTGAACTGTATCAACATAGGATGCAAGATCACCATGCGATCAAAACAAGAAGAATTTTGTGGGTAAAACCGAATATATATGAGATATGTGATGAAAATAAAGCATCATCGATGAATATATTTTAATCTTGAACTGTATCAACATAGGATGCAAGATCACCATGCGACCAAAACAAGAAGGAACATATTTTTTTATTCTTGAATTGTATCAACATGAGATGCAAGATCCCATGAGACCAAAACAAGATGGGCATAATTTTAACCATGGTTTGTATCAACAAGGGATGCTAGATCCCATGAGACCAAACTAGGTGTGCTATATGGAGCGACATAGAACACAAATAGTACTTTGAGACATATGATGCAAGAGGAATGCATCAAGAAAGGAGCTAGAAGGTAGCCATGTATTCTCACTTTACCTTGGGTTTTTTTGTACGTGTGATGCGGACGAGCAATGCCGGAGTGTAGCAGCTTGTGGGCGGTGCAGATGACGAGCAGTGCGGCCGACGACGTATGTGGACGACGGCGAGCGGACGGCGAGCGGATGGCCGGCGACGACGAAGCTAGCAGCGTATGTATGTGCGTGGGTGATGGATGGATGGATGAATGATGAGCTAGCAGTGATGGACTGAATAAGCGATCGATGGATGAGGTGAGCAGCTGAGCAACATTGTTCTAGCTAGTATTTATAGGAGAGGAGAGAGCAGGCGAGGCCTTCGGCTGGACGCGCTCACGTCTTGCAATCATGGGATTGTGGGGGTTTGCCCACGCTCTAGTTTAATCATGCAGGAAACTTGGCCGAGTGGATTTCTTCTATACAATCAGTTTTTTAATGGGCTTTGAGAGTTTAGTTGGATGGGCCAGCTGACTATAATACGTTTAGTGCATGTAGGCCATACGTGTTGTGGCCATGGGCCGGCTAATTACTTAATTAGCTTTTAGTCTTGCCGCATAATTAATCCATGCATAACACATGCATGCACGTAGCTCATACTTGCACCATACATGTACGTAGCCATATGTATGACTGGGCTAGCTAGGCCAAAATAATTATTGTGACACAGGACAACATTTTTTGGTTGATAATTATATGATGGCTTGACATTTTCTTTAAGCATCATTGCGTGTTATATTATTTTATGTGAACATTATCGTTTCATTTTTCTTAGCGGTGACAGAGTAATGCTTGTAAATATGATAAAATATTTTGGCAATATTAGCGTCGTCTATGAAACTTTGAATTTGTGCCAACATCGGAATTTCGCCATTGATAATGGCATATGTGTATGAAAGTCATATGTCCTCTAATTTAGATGGCGATATGGCTCATTTTCTTCCTCCTTGTTTTGGGTCTACCATTTTATCATGGTATTTTTATCCATGTATTCGGCAAAACACCTTTTTTTGGTTTTATAATTTTATGTAAATGGTTCGATTTGAATAATATCAAAGCACTATATTTTACTTTTGGCCAAAATCGGTGCCAACATATACTTATATACATAATATATGTTACTTGTGGTGACAAAAATCAGGTCGGCTCCTAGAGTACCCGCGAGTGATTCACGGACTAGGACCGAAAGAACGTTTGTCCTGACGGCCCTCCGAGTGAACCTTTGTGGTTGAGCGATAGGGCAGGTTGAGACCACCTAGGAGAGAGGTGGGCCTGGCCCTGGTCAGCGTCCGCGGTTACATCAATTAAATGCTTAACGAGATCTTGGTATTTGATCTGAGTTTGGTCACTAACCTATATGCACTAACCAACTACGCGGGAACAGTTATGGGCACTCGACATCGCGGTATCATCCGAAGCCTTCTTGACGTCAGCAACTGAGCGGCACGCGCCAGGTTGGACTGGAACGCCTGCTCTTGTATTAGGGAGGCTAGGTCTTCTTCCGGCCGCGTTCGCAACGTGCAGCTGTGCAATGGGCGATGGGCCTAGACCCCTGCGCCATAGGATTTAGACTGGCGTGCTAACCTCTCTGTTGTGCCTAGGTGGGGCTGCGACGTGTTGATCTTCCGAGGCTGGACATGACCCAGAAAAGTGTGTTCGGCCAAAGGGGATCGAGCGTGTTGGGAAATGTGGTGCACCCCTGCAAGGAAGTTTATCTATTCGAATAGCCATGTCCCTCAGTAAAAGGATGACCCAGAGTTGTACCTTGACCTTATGACAACTAGAACCAGATACTTAATAAAATACACCACTCCAAGTGCCACATACAACCCGGTGATCGCTCTCTCACAGGGCGACGAGCGGAGGATCGTTGGGTAGGATTATGCTATGCGGTGATACTTGGTTAACTTACCATCTACTCTCTTCTTCTGCTTCAAGATGGAGGTTGCCAGAAGCATAGTCTTCGATAGGACTAACTATCCCCCTCTTATTCCGGCATTCTGCAGTTCAGTCCACATATGCTATCCTTTTCCATTTGATACCAATGCCTACATATGTAGTGTAGCTCCTTGCTTGCGAGTATTTTGGATGAGTACTCACGGTTGCTTTGCTCCCCCTTTTCCCCTTTCTATACTCAGTTGTTGTGACCAGACGTTGGAGTCCAGAAGCGAGACGCCACCGTTGACGATGACTCCAACTACTCTGGAGGTGCCTACTACTACGTGTAGGCCGCTGACGACGACCAGGAGTAGTTCGAGCTAACCGAGCTCTTCGCCATGAGTTGTACACCACCCGCCAGCATCTTTACCGTGGTCTGACGCTGTTGCACCCCCTTGTCCGATCTGGTGAGCTGTCGCGATATGCGCTCTACCCAGCCAGGACCGTGATGCCCCAGGGTGTCGGCTGGCCAGATGTGGGAGGCTACTCTCCCGCACTTGGTCCTCTTCTGCCACCTGAGCATCGGGTTCTGCACCAGAGTATCCGCGGACCCCAGACTACTGACGTGGAGGACTTCCCGTCACGTCACTACCAGTTGTCAGGCTACACCTACCTCCACAGTTCCTCCTGGGACTGATGTAGGCTTGCTTATTAGTATTAGATGCATTCGTCGCGAGCCTGCGTGTCGCCTATGATGCCTTTAGCCTATGTACTGAACTCTGTGTACCGAACTCTATGCATGATCCCTTTTGTAAGATATGCCAACTACTATGTAGTATCTATCATGCTCCTTTTCGTTATGCATGTTTCATCATGAATGATTATGTCTTTGCAAATTTTCCAATGTTGAACTACCCCTATTATATATTAGTAGGATGGTTAGACCAGGTGGTCATGGTCGTGGTGGCTACGGCCCACCACCGCCTGAGTACATGGCTGGTATGATGCAACAGTTCGAGCTGAATCGCCAGTTCATGGAGAATATTATGGCTCAGTTTTCTCGCCCCAATATGAACCAGCAGCCAGCCCAGGTGACTCTGCAGGATTTCATGCGCCTCAACCCAACTATGTACCGCAACTCAACTCAGCCTCTGGATGCTGATGACTGGCTCCGTGACATCACCTATGAGATGGAGTCTGCTGATGTAGCCCCTGCCAGCTATGTCACCTTTGCTTCCTTCTGCCTGAAGGGACCTGCTGCTCAATGGTGGGACAACCACATGCGTACTCTGCCGGTTGGAACAATCATCACCTGGCCAGACTTCCAAGCTGCTTTCCGTGCCCGCTTCATTCCTTAGCGAGTCATGGACCGGAAGAAGCGCGAGTTCCGCAACCTCACCCAAGGCAACAAAACTGTGGAAGCTTATCAACGGGAGTTTCTGGATTTATCCCGCTATGCTGAAGAAGACATTGCAACTGATGCACGCAGACAAGAGAAGTTCCATGATGGCCTTCAAGCGGACATCAAGCTCACACTTCTACTGCATGACTTTGCTGATTTCGCCACCTTAGTGAACAAGGCCATCAATGTCGAAACTGGTCTGCAGGAACACCAGAGCTCTCACAGACGCAATCGTGACACAGGCTCATCTTCGGGCCCGTCCTTGCAGAAGCGAAGGATATGGATTCCCAACAACATGTACCAGCCAACTGCACCTGCTCCAAGGCAGTCCTATGCTGCACCGTGTCTGCCTCCCCCACCAACTATAGGCAGCCAAGACTTCCAGCTCCACCACCCCGAGCTCCTGTTCCCACTCCCAATAATGGTTTGTGCTTCAGGTGTGGACAACCAGGACACCGTGCTAGGAAATGCAACTAGAACCAGAATCAACTGGCCCTTCCCGCAGCTAGCCGTGGAAGCAACCAGCCCCGCAACAAAAATGCCAAGTCTTATGGTCATGTTCATGCCAGCCACATTGATCTCAATGAAGTTCTAGACCAGCCTGCTACTGTGATGGGTACACTCCTCGTAAATTCTGTACCAGCATCCGTTTTATTTGATACAGGAGCATCGCATTCATTCATATCAGCTGAGTTTGCATTCATGCATGGCATTAAATACGAAGAGATGAACACTGCGATAGTGGCACACACCCCTGCGGGCCAATGTCAAACCTCTATGGTTAGTCACAACATTCTCGTTAAAATCGAAGGACTGAAATTCCTTCTCTATCGCATCATACTGAAGTCCTGTAGCATTGACCTCATTCTGGGAATGGATTGGTTGAAAGCGCATACTGCTTCTATAGTTTGCGCCACTAAGACCATCCATCTGCTACACCCTTCTGATGAAATAATTACTTACCAGGCTCATCTGGTTCAGAATGCTGAGGCACGGCTTTATGCCTTGAATGCATTGAACACTGCACCACTCAAGGGCATTGAAAACGTTCCCGTTGTTCGTGAATTCCAAGACGTCTTGCCAGAAGAACTTCCAGGGATCCCCCCTGCTAGAGCTGTCGAATTCATCATCGACTTGAAACCAGGCACCACTCCTATAGCCAAAAGAACCTACTGTTGGGGAACGTTGCAGAAAACAAAAATTTTCCTACTCGTTTCAGCAAGATCATCTAGGAGTTCATCTAGCAACGAGTCACGAGATGCATCTACATACCTTTGTAGATCGCGAGCGGAAGCGTTCGTTAGAACGAGGTTGAAGTAGTCGTACACGACGTGATGCAAATCACCGATGACCAGCGCCGAACGGACGGCACCTCCGCGTTCAACACACGTACGGGACGGGAGACGTCTCCTCCTTCTTGATCCAGCAAGGGGGAAGGAGAGGTTGAAGATGATCCAGCAGCACGACGGCGTGGTGGTGGATGCAGGGCGTCACGACAGCAGGGCTTCGCCGTGTACTACGAGAAAGGGAGAAGTAACAGGGGGAGAGGGAAGCACCAAAAGCGCAGGGATCAAGTCCCTCCTCTCCCCCACTATATATAGGGGTGCCAAGGGGGGGCGCCGGCCCTAGTAGATGGCATCTACTAGGGGGGGGCGGCGGCCAAGGGGTGGGGGGCTTGCCCCCCAAGCAAGGGGGCGCCCCCCTTAGGGTTCCCCCCCCCCAACCATAGCCGCATGGGCCCCCTAGGGGTGGCGCCCCAGCCCACTATGGGCTGGGTTCCCTCCTATTTCAGCCCATGGGGCCCTCCGGGATAGGTGGCCCCACCCGGTGGACCCCCGGGACCCTTCCGGTGGTCCCGGTACAATACCGGGTACCCCGAAACTTGTCCCGATGGCCGAAACTGCACATCCTATATATGATTCTTCACCTCCGGACCATTCCGGAACTCCTCGTGACATCCGGGATCTCATCCGGGACCCCGAACAACATTCGGGTTACTGCATATACTTATCTTCACAACCCTAGCGTCACCGAACCTTAAGTGTGTAGACCCTACGGGTTCGGGAGACATGTAGACATGACCGAGACGACTCTCCGGTCAATAACCAATAGCGGGATCTGGATACCCATGTTGGCTCCCACATGCTCCACGATGATTTCATCGGATGAACCACGATGTCGAGGATTCAATCAACCCCGTATGCAACTCCCTTTGTCAATCGATATATTACTTGCCCGAGATTCGATCGTCGGTATCCCAATACCTCGTTCAATCTCGTTACCGGCAAGTCACTTTACTCGTACCGTAATGCATGATCCCGTGACCAGACACTTGGTCACTTTGAGCTCATTATGATGATGCATTACCGAGTGGGCCCAGTGATACCTCTCCGTCATACGGAGTGACAAATCCCAGTCTTGATCTGTGTCAACCCAACAGACACTTTCGGAGATACCCGTAGTCTACCTTTATAGTCACCCAGTTACGTTGTGACGTTTGGTATACCCAAAGCACTCCTACGGTATCCGGGAGTTACACGATCTCATGGTCTAAGGAAAAGATACTTGACATTGCAAAACTCTAGCAAACGAACTATACGATCTTTATGCTATGTTTAGGATTGGGTCTTGTCCATCACATCATTCTCCTAATGATGTGATCTCGTTATCAATGACATCTTATGTCCATAGCCAGGAAACCATGACTATCTGTTGATCAACGAGCTAGTCAACTAGAGGCTCACTAGGGACATGTTGGTGTCTGTTATTCACACATGTATTACGATTTCCGGATAACACAATTATAGCATGAATAAAGACAATTACCATGAACAAGGAAATATAATAATAATGCTTTTATTATTGCCTCTAGGGCATATTTCCAACAGTCTCCCACTTGCACTAGAGTCAATAATCTAGTTACATTGTGATGAATCGAACACCCATGGAATTATGGTGTTGATCATGTTTTGCCCTAGGGAGAGGTTTAGTCAACGGATCTGCTACATTCAGGTCCGTATGTACTTTACAAATTTCTATGTCTCCATCTTGAACATTTTCACGAATGGAGTTGAAGCGACGCTTGATGTGCCTTGTCTTCTTGTGAAACCTGTGCTCCTTGGCAAGTGCAATAGCTCCAGTGTTGTCACAGAAGAGCTTGATCGGCCCCGACGCATTGGGTATGACTCCGAGGTCGGTGATGAACTCCTTCACCCAAATCGCTTCATGTGCTGCCTCCGAGGCTGCCAATGTACTCCGCTTCACATGTAGATCCCGCCACGACGCTTTGCTTGCAACTGCACCAGCTTACTGCCCCACCATTCAAAATATACACGTATCCGGTTTGTGACTTTGAGTCATCCAGATCTGTGTCGAAGCTAGCATCGACGTAACCCTTTACGACGAGCTCTTCGTCACCTCCATAAACGAGAAACATCTCCTTAGTCCTTTTCAGGTACTTTAGGATATTCTTGACCGCTGTCCAGTGTTCCTTGCCGGGATTACTTTGGTATCTTCCTACCAAACTTACGGCAAGATTTACATCGGGTCTGGTACACAGCATGGCATACATAATAGAACCTATGGCTGAGGCATAGGGGATGACACTCATCTCTTCTATTTCTTCTGCCGTGGTCGGACTTTGAGCCGAGCTCAATTTCACACCTTGCAGTACAGGAAGAACCCCTTCTTAGATTGATCCATATTGAACTTCTTCAATATCTTATCAAGGTATGTGCTTTGTGAAAGACCTATGGGGCGTCTCGATCTATCTCTATAGATCTTGATGCCTAATATATAAGCAGCTTCTCCAAGGTCCTTCATTGAAAAACTCTTATTCAAGTAGGCCTTGATGCTGTCCAAGAGTTCTATATCATTTCCCATCAAAAGTATGTCATCTACATATAGTATGAGAAATGCTACAGAGCTCCCACTCACTTTCTTGTAAACACAGGCTTCTCCATAAGTCTGTGTAAACCCAAACGCTTTGATCATCTCATCAAAGCGAATGTTCCAACTCCGAGATGCTTGCACCAGCCCATAAATCGAGCGTTGGAGCTTGCATACCTTGTCAGCATTCTTAGGATCGACAAAACCTTCCGGCTGCATCATATACAATTCTTCCTTAAGGAAACCATTAAGGAATGCCGTTTTGACGTCCATTTGCCATATTTCATAATCGTAGAATGCGGCAATTGCTAACATGATTCGGACGGACTTCAGCTTCGCTACCGGTGAGAAAGTCTCATCGTAGTCAACCCCTTGAACTTTTCGGTAACCCTTAGCGATAAGCCGAGCCTTATAGATGGTCACATTACCATCCGCGTCTGTCTTTTTCTTAAAGATCCATTTATTTTCTATGGCTCGCCGTTCAACGGGCAAGTCAGTCAAAGTCCACACTTCGTTTTCATACATGGATCCTATCTCGGATTTCATGGCTTCTAGCCATTTGTCGGAATCCGGGCCCGCCATCGCTTCTTCATAGTTCGAAGGTTCACCGTTGTCTAACAACATGATTTCCAAGACAGGGTTGCCGTACCACTCTGGTGCGGAACGTGTCCTTGTGGACCTTCGAATTTCAGTAGGAGCTAGATCAGAGGTATCTTGATCATTATCATTAACATCCTCTCTAGTCGGTGCTGGCACCTCAGGAACATTTTCTTGAGTTGCGCCATTTTCCGGTTCAAGAGGCAATACTTCATCTAGTTCTACTTTCCTCCCACTTACTTCTTTCGAGAGAAACTCCTTCTCTAGAAAGGATCCATTCTTGGCAACAAAGATCTTGCCTTCGGATCTGAGGTAGAAGGTATACCCAATAGTTTCTTTAGGGTATCCTATGAAGACGCATTTTTCCGACTTGGGTTCGAGCTTTTCAGGTTGAAGTTTCTTGACATAAGCATCGCATCCCCAAACTTTTAGAAACGACAGCTTAGGTTTCTTCCCAAACCATAATTCATACGGTGTCGTCTCAACGGATTTTGACGGAGCCCTATTTAAAGTGAATGCGGCAGTCTCTAAAGCATAGCCCCAAAAAGATAGTGGTAAATCGGTAAGAGACATCATAGACCGCACCATATCTAATAGAGTGCGATTACGACGTTCGGACACACCGTTACGCTGAGGTGTTCTAGGCGGCGTTAGTTGTGAAACTATTCCACATTTTCTTAAGTGTGTGCCAAATTCGTGACTCAAGTATTCTCCTCCACGATCTGATCGTAGAAACTTGATTTTCCTGTCACGTTGATTCTCAACCTCACTCTGAAATTCCTTGAACTTTTCAAAGGTTTCAGACTTGTGTTTCATTAAGTAGATATACCCATATCTACTCAAGTCATCAGTGAGAGTGAGAACATAACGATAGCCACCGCGAGCCTCAACACTCATTGGACCGCACACATCAGTATGTATGATTTCCAGTAAGTTGGTTGCTCGCTCCATTGTTCCTGAGAACGGAGTCTTGGTCATTTTACCCATGAGGCATGGTTCGCACGTGTCAAATGATTCATAATCAAGAGACTCTAAAAGTCCATCTGCATAGAGCTTCTTCATGCGTTTGACACCTATGTGACCAAGGCGGCAGTGCCACAAGTATGTGGGACTATCATCATCAACCTTATATCTTTTGGTATTCACACTAAGAACATGTGTAGCATTACGTTCGAGATTCATTAAGAATAAACATTCACCATAGGAGCATGACCATAAAACATATCTCTCATATAAATGGAACAACCATTATTCACGGATTTAAATGAGTAGCCATCTCGAATTAAACGAGATCCCGATGCAATGTTCATGCTCAAAGCTGGTACTAAATAACAATTATTAAGGTTTAAAACTAATCCCGAAGGTAGATGTAGAGGCAGCGTGCCGACGGCGATCACATTGACCTTGGAACCATTCCCGACGCGCATCGTCACCTCGTCCTTTGCCAGTTTCCGCTTATTCCGCAGCCCCTGCTTTGAGTTACAAATATGAGCAACTGCACCGGTATCAAATACCCAGGAGCTACTACAGACACTAGTAAGGTACACATCAATTACATGTATATCACATATACCTTTTGTTTTGCTGGCCTTCTTGTCCGCTAAGTATTTGGGGCAATTCCGCTTCCAGTGACCACTTCCCTTGCAATAAAAACACTCAGTCTCGGGCTTGGGTCCATTCTTTGGCTTCTTCCCGGCAGCTTGCTTGCCGGGCGCGGCAACTTCCTTGCCGTCCTTCTTGAAGGCTTTCTTACCCTTGCCCTTCTTGAACTTAGTGGTTTTATTGACCATCAACACCTGATGTTCCTTCTTGACTTCTACCTCTGCTGATTTCAGCATAGCAAATACTTCAGGAATGGTCTTTTCCATCCCCTGCATATTGAAGTTCATCACAAAGCTCTTGTAGCTCGGTGGAAGCGACTGGAGGATTCTGTCAATGACCGCATCATCCGGGAGATTAACTCCCAGCTGAGTCAAGCGGTTATGTAATCCAGACATCGTGAGTATGTGCTCACTGACAGAACTGTTTTCCTCCATCTTACAGCTGAAGAACTTGTCGGAGACCTCATATCTCTCGACCCGGGCATGAGCTTGGAAAACCATTCTCAGCTCTTCGAACATCTCATATGCTCCATGTCTCTCAAAACGCTTTTGGAGCCCCGGTTCTAAACTGTAAAGCATGCCGCACTGAACGAGGGAGTAGTCATCGGATCGTGCCTGCCAAGCGTTCATAACGTCTTGTTCAGCAGGGAGGACAGGTGCGTCACCCAGCGGTGCTTGTAGGACATAATCTTTCTTGGCAGCTATGAGGATGATCCTCAGGTTCCGGACCCAGTCCGTGTAGTTGCTGCCATCGTCTTTCAGCTTGGTTTTCTCTAGGAACGCGTTGAAGTTGAGGACTTCGTTGGCCATTTGATCTACAAGACATATTGTAAAAAAATTTAGACTAAGTTCATGATAATTAAGTTCATCTAATCAAATTATTAATGAACTCCCACTTAGATTAGACATCCCTCTAGTCATCTAAGTATTACATGATCCGAGTTAACTAGACCGTGTCCGATCATCACGTGAGACGGACTAGTCAATGTCGGTGAACATCTTCATGTTGATCGTATCTCATATACGACTCATGCTCGACCTTTCGGTCTTCTGTGTTCCGAGGCCATGTCTGTACATGCTAGACTCGTCAAGTCAACCTAAGTGTTTGCATGTGTAAATCTGTCTTACACCCGTTGTATGTGAACGTCTGAATAAAACACCCGATCATCACATGGTGTTTTGAAACAGCGAACTGTCGCAACGGTGCACAGTTAGGGGGAACACTTCTTGAAATTAATATGAGGGATCATCTTATTTACTACCGTCGTTCTAAGTAAACAAGATGCAAAACATGATAAACATCACATGCAATCAAATAATAAACGTGACATGATATGGCCAATATCACATAGCTCCTTTGATCTCCATCTTGGGGCTCCATGATCATCCTGTCACCGGCATGACACCATGATCTCCATCATCATGATCTCCATCATCGTGCCTCCATGAAGTTGCTCGCCAACTATTACTTCTACTACTACGGCTAACGCGTTTAGCAATAAAGTAAAGTAATTTACATGGCGTTTCTCAATGACACGCAGGTCATATAAAAGAATAAAGACAACTCCTATGGCTCCTGCCGGTTGTCATACTCATCGACATGCAAGTCGTGATTCCTATTACAATAGCATGAACATCTCATACATCACATATAGATCATTCATCATTCATCACAACTTTGGCCATATCATATCACAAACACTTGCTGCAAAAACAAGTTAGACGTCCTCTAATTGTTGTTGCAAGTTTTACGTGGCTGAATTAGGGTTCTAGCAAGAACGTTTTCTTACCTACGTGAAAGCCACAACGTGATTTGTCAACTTCTATTTACCCTTCATAAGGACCCTGTTCATCGAATCCGCTCCAACTAAAGTGGGAGAGACAGACACCCGCCAGCCACCTTATGCAACTAGTGCATGTTAGTCGGTGGAACCGGTCTCACGTAAGCGTACGTGTAAGGTTGGTCCGGGCCGCTTCATCCCACAATACCGCTGAAGCAAGAAAAGACTAGTAACGGCAAGAAAGTTGACAAATCTACGCCCACAACTCATTGTGTTCTACTCGCGCAAGAAGAACTACGCATAGACCTAGCTCATGATGCCACTGTTGGGGAACGTTGCAGAAAACAAAAATTTTCCTACTCGTTTCACCAAGATCATCTAGGAGTTCATCTAGCAACGAGTCACGAGATGCATCTACATACCTTTGTAGATCGCGAGCGGAAGCGTTCGTTAGAACGAGGTTGAAGTAGTCGTACACGACGTGATCCAAATCACCGATGACCAGCGCCGAACGGACGGCACCTCCGCGTTCAACACACGTACGGGACGGGAGACGTCTCCTCCTTCTTGATCCAGCAAGGGGGAAGGAGAGGTTGAAGATGATCCAGCAGCACGACGGCGTGGTGGTGGATGCAGGGCGTCACGACAGCAGGGCTTCGCCGTGTACTACGAGAAAGGGAGAAGTAACAGGGGGAGAGGGAAGCACCAAAAGCGTAGGGATCAAGTCCCTCCTCTCCCCCACTATATATAGGGGTGCCAAGGGGGGGGGCGCCGGCCCTAGTAGATGGCATCTACTAGGGGGGGCGGCGGCCAAGGGGTGGGGGGCTTGCCCCCCAAGCAAGGGGGCGCCCCCCTTAGGGTTCCCCCCCCCCAACCCTAGCGGCATGGGCCCCCTAGGGGTGGCGCCCCAGCCCACTATGGGTTGGGTTCCCTCCTATTTCAGCCCATGGGGCCCTCCGGGATAGGTGGCCCCACCCGGTGGACCCCCGGGACCCTTCCGGTGGTCCCGGTACAATACCGGGTACCCCGAAACTTGTCCCGATGGCCGAAACTGCACATCCTATATATGATTCTTCACCTCCGGACCATTCCGGAACTCCTCGTGACGTCCGGGATCTCATCCGGGACCCCGAACAACATTCGGGTTACTGCATATACTAATCTTCACAACCCTAGCGTCACCGAACCTTAAGTGTGTAGACCCTACGGGTTCGGGAGACATGTAGACATGACCGAGACGACTCTCCGGTCAATAACCAACAGCTGGATCTGGATACCCATGTTGGCTCCCACATGCTCCACGATGATTTCATCGGATGAACCACGATGTCGAGGATTCAATCAACCCCGTATGCAATTCCCTTTGTCAATCGATATATTACTTGCCCGAGATTCGATCGTCGGTATCCCAATACCTCGTTCAATCTCGTTACCGGCAAGTCACTTTACTCGTACCGTAATGCATGATCCCGTGACCAGACACTTGGTCACTTTGAGCTCATTATGATGATGCATTACCGAGTGGGCCCAGTGATACCTCTCCGTCATACGGAGTGACAAATCCCAGTCTTGATCCGTGTCAACCCAACAGACACTTTCGGAGATACCCGTAGTCTACCTTTATAGTCACCCAGTTACGTTGTGACGTTTGGTATACCCAAAGCACTCCTACGGTATCCGGGAGTTACACGATCTCATGGTCTAAGGAAAAGATACTTGACATTGCAAAACTCTAGCAAACGAACTATACGATCTTTATGCTATGTTTAGGATTGGGTCTTGTCCATCACATCATTCTCCTAATGATGTGATCTCGTTATCAATGACATCTTATGTCCATAGCCAGGAAACCATGACTATCTGTTGATCAACGAGCTAGTCAACTAGAGGCTCACTAGGGACATGTTGGTGTCTGTTATTCACACATGTATTACGATTTCCGGATAACACAATTATAGCATGAATAAAGACAATTACCATGAACAAGGAAATATAATAATAATGCTTTTATTATTGCCTCTAGGGCATATTTCCAACACCTACAAGATGCCGCCGCATGAACTCATTGAGCTTAAGGAGGAAATCGACAAATCTCTTCGCAAAGGTTTCATTCGCCCTAGTTGCTCTCCTTGGGGAGCACCTTCTCTCTTTGTTAAGAAGAAGGATGGGACGAACTGATTAGTCCAAGACTACCGTCCTATTAACCTAGCCACCATTCAGAACAAATATCCCCTCCCTCGGATCAATGATCTTTATGATCAACTGGCTGGTTCATCAGTGTTCTCCAAACTCGACTTGAGGTTGGGTTACCACCAGATCCGTGTTCGTGAAGAGGATATCCCAAAGACCTCCTTCGTGACTCGATATGGATCATACGAGTACACCATCATGTCATTCGGCTTAACAAATGCTCCAGCCACCTTCTCTCGTCTGATGAACTATATATTCATGGATTACCTCGACAAGTTCATCATGGTTTATGTGGTTGATATCCTTGTATTTTCCAAGAACAAAGAAGAACATGCTGAACATCTTCGTCTTGTGCTGGAAAACCTTCGAGAGGATCAACTCTACGCTAAGTATTCCAAGTGTGAATTCTAGCTTCCCGAAGTAACCTATCTTGGGCATGTCATCTCCAAGGATGGTATTGCTGTCAACCCTGAATGAGTTCATTCTATTCTTGATTGGACTCCTTCGAAGAATGTCAACCAAGTCAGAAGTTTTCTCGGACTCGCCAGCTATTGCCGTCGATTTGTCGAGAACTTCTCCATGATTGCCAGGCCTCTTACTAGCGTGTTGCATAAGGGCGTCAAGTTCCAATGGACAGACAAGTGTCAGGAAAGTTTCCAGGCACTCAAAGACAAGTTGACTTTTGCCCCAGTGCTTGCTCCACCTAATACTAAGAAGGACTTCGTCATTTTACTGCGACGCTTCCCGTCAAGGATTAGGCTGTGTCCTAATGCAAGAGCGCAAAGTGATTGCTTATGTCTCTCGTCAATTGCGCTCTCACGAAGAAAACTACCCAATTCACGACCTCGAGCTTGCTGTTGTCATTCATGCACTAAAGCAGTGGCGACATTACCTTCTCGGTAATCGTTGCAAGATCTTCACCAACCACCAAAGTCTGAAGTATCTGTTTACTCAGCCAGACCTGAACCTTCGTCAGCAGAGGTGGATGGAGATTGTTGCGGACTTTGACTTGGGAATTTCCTATACACCAGGCAAGGCTAATGTAATGGCTGATGCCTTGAGCCGCAAGTCTTACTGCAACCACCTCCAGGTTCACAAAGTTCAGCCCTCGCTTGTTGAAGAATTCAGAAAGCTGAACCTCCATATTGTTCCTCCTGATGCACTCACTCCCCCTCCTCCTGAGAGCCGCAAGATGAACCTCCAAGTTGTTACCCAGGGTTCCCTCAATACCCTAGTTGCTAAACCAGATCTCATGAACAGCATCAAAATGATACAGAAGTATGACTCTCAGGCCCACAAGATTAAGCGCTACCTCGCAGAAGGAAAGCCCTCATTCTTCACTATTGCTGATGATGTCACCTTGTACTTCGAGGGCCGCCTAGTGGCGCCATGTTCAGAGGAAAGCCAGGATATGACACATGAGGTTATGAAAGAAGCTCATGATATGCCTTTGTCTATTCATCCCGGTAGTACAAAGATGTACCAGGACATTCGTCAAAGATTCTGGTGGTCTAATATGAAGCAAGACATTGCTCGTTATGTTGCTGAGTGTGACGTTTGCCGTCGTATCAAAGCAGAACATCAAAGGCCCGCTGGAACTCTGCAGCCTATCTCTATTCCTGAATGGAAATGGGACCATGTTGAAATGGACTTCGTCACTCGATTTCCCAAATCGCAGAAAGGTAATGATGCTATTCTTGTCGTCATTGACTGGCTTTCTAAAGTTGCACATTTTCTGGGGTCAAAGAAACAATCACTACTAGTCAGCTTGCAACTCTCTACATGTCCATAATTATTTCACTTCACGGTATTCCACTGGTTATCAGTTCATACCGTGGCAGCTTGTTCGCTTCAAGATTCTGGGCAAGTTTCCAAGAAGCTATGGGAACTCATCTGTCGTTCAGTACTGCGTTTCATCCTCAGTCGCAAGGTCAAGTTGAACGTGTCAACCAAGTTCTCGAAGACATGCTTCGAACTTGTGTAATTTCCTTTGGCAAGAAATGGGAGGAATCTCTTCCGTATGTCGAGTTCTCTTATAATAATAGCTATCAAGCTAGTCTGAAGACGGCCCCCTTCGAAGTGTTATATGGACGAAAGTGTTGAACCCCTCTGAACTGGTTAGAAACTGAGGAACGTCCACTCTTCGGTCTGGATATTATCCAACAGGCTGAAGAACAAGTTCGCATTATTCGCGAGAATCTCAAGACTGCTCAGTCACGTCAGAAAAGTCAGTATGACCGTCATCACAAAGACATGGTATATCAACCTGGCGAAAAGGCTTATCTTCGAGTTACACCAATGAAGGGTGCTCACCGCTTCGGGATCAAGGGCAAGTTAGCTCCTCGCTATATCGGTCCCTTCACTATTCTCGAAAGGTGTGGAAAAGTGGCATATCAACTGGAGCTTCCGCCGAACCTTTCTCAGGTTCACGATGTGTTCCATGTGTCATAGCTCTGCCGTTGCTTCAAGGACCCAATTCGAGCAGTGGATCATGAAATGCTCGAATTGCAACAGGACCTCTCCTATAAAGAGCATCCGATCCGCATTATCGACCAAGCTGAACGCCGCACACATCAGAAAGCGATCAAGTTCCTCAAGGTCCAGTGGTCGCATCACTCTGAAGATGAAGCCACTTGGGAGCGTGAGGCCCGCCTTCATGATGAATACCCCACACTGTTTCCCTCTACCTCCTAAAATCTCGGGACGAGATTTTTGTAGTGGAGGAGTTTTGTAATGCCCGGATAATTAAGCTACAGTAAAACTCTGATAATTATGCCATGTCACTTCGGTTACTGTTGATAAACTCGCGCCGATTCAAAACTGATACAAACTCAAATTCAAAATAGAGTCGAACGATAAAAGTTTTCAAACATTGAAACAAAAATGTTCGATGGGGTGCCAAATATTGCACTGGTAATTATTATCCAGAAAACATTTTTTTAGAAAATGCCTAAATATTTTAAAGTGAATTAAAATGAAAAGATAAATAAATAAAAGAAAAAGAACAAAAAGAGAAAACAAAACAAAAGAGAAAGAGAGGAAAAGGGAACCCCCTGGGCCGTTTGGCCCAACCGGGCCACCAGGCCAGCCCACCCACTCCCCATAACCCCCCACTCCCCCCGAAACCCTAACCCACTCCTCCGTCGCCCCACACCCCACTCCCCCACTCCCCCGACTGGATCTGGATCGGGAGGAGCCCGATGCCATCGCCCCCCCCCCCCCCGATCGCTCGCCGCCGCGGCCACCTCGCCATCGCCGGAGCAACCTTGCTGACCTGCCTCCTCCTCCCCGCCGGACTGCTTCCTCTATGTCCCCGCCGTCTTTGTCCTCCTCCTCGCCCCCTGTTGCCCCGTTGCCTGCAACTCGCGGTGAGGCTCCGACCTCTTCTTTCCCCTGAACCTGCCGCTGCTGCGCTGCAGCCGCTGCGAGCCGCCCCTGCTCCCCCTGCGCCCGTGTGCCGTTGCGCTCTCCCACCCCTCAAGCGCGCGCGTCCGCGCCGTCCCGCTCCGCGGCCTCCTTCCCGCTCGGCCGCGCCCGCTCCCTGCCGCGCTCCGCCCCTGGCCTCCTCCTCCTGCCGCTACTGCACGGCTGCTGCTGCAGCCTTGCGCCGCCCCCGCTCAACTGTTGTCCGCGCCCATCGTCCGCCCCGGCGCGCCCGTGTTCGGCTGCGCCGCGCCTCGCGCCCACCTCCATCGCGCCTCGTGCGCCCCCCTGCCGCAGCCCCGCCGGGCCTCCACGCACGGCCGTGCCCGCCGCCGGCAGGCCGCCCTAGCCACTGGCCTCACCCCGCCGCACTCCCTGCGGGCGAGCGCCCGCCCCGGCGCACGTCGCCCATGACCCACCCCCCATTAGCGCCCGTGGGCCTATGACAAGGGGCCCCACCCCCAGAACAATTTATAAATAATAATAATAATTAATTAACTAAATTAATTAATCATGTTTAATTAACACTCTTTAGTTAAATATTAACTCTAATTAACCTGCTAATTAAATGTTAACAAATAGTTAGTCTTCAGCCTATGACATGTGGGACCCACACGTCAGTTTGACTAAGTCAACGCCTTGTTGATTGCTGACGTCATGCTGATGTCAGCAAACACTATTCTGGATAATGTTGATTTAAAATAATTAAATAAATCCTAAAAATGATTTAAATGTTTTAAAATTAATATAAAATAAACCATAGCTCGGATGGAAGAACTTTGTACATGAAAGTTGCTCAGGACGACGAGACGGATCTGAATACGCAGCCCGTTCGTCCGCCACACATCACTAGCATAGCGAACACGCAACTTTCCCCCTCCGTTTCGTCTGTCTAAAAACGCGAAACACCAGGGATATTTTCCCGGTTGTTTTCCCCCTTCGCCGGTATCACCTCCTACTGCGTTAGGGCACACCTAGCACTGTTACTTGTCATGTCATGCATCGAAATGTATCTGTTTGCATTGTATTCATTGTTTCTTCCCCCTCTTCTCTCCGGTAGACTACGAGACTAACGCCGCTGCTGGTGCCCCGATCGACTACGTTGTTGACGACCCCTACTTGCTAGAGCAACCAGGCAAGCCCCTCCCTTGACCAACCCGATATTGCCTATTCTTCTCTCTACTGCTTGCATTAGAGTAGCGAAGCATGGTACTGCTTTCAGTTAATCCTATTCTTTTGCATAGCCTGTCTTTGCTACCACTCTTGTTACCTTTACATGCAATCCTAATTGCTTAGTATAGGATGCTAGTTTATCATCAGTGGCCCTACATTCTTGTTCGTCTGCCATCCTATACTATCAGGAGAGAGGTAGGCTTGGCAATGGTCGGCGTCCGTGGTTACATAAATTAACATGCTTAACGAGATCTTGGTATTTGATCTGAGTCTGGCCACTGGCCTATACGCACTAACCAACTACACGGAAACAATTATGGGCACTCGACGTCGTGGTATCAGCCGAAGCCTTCTTGACGTCAGCGACTGAGCGGCGCGCGCCGTATTGGACTAGAACACCTGCTCTTGTATTAGGGAGGCTAGGTCTGCTTCCGGCCGCGTTAGCAACATGCAGGTGCGCAATGGGCGATGGGCCCAGACCCCTGCGCCATAGGATTTAGACCGGCGTGCTAACCTCTCTGTTGTGCCTAGGTGGGGCTGCGACGTGTTGATCTTCCGAGGCCGGACATGGCCTAGAAAAGTGTGTCCGGCCAAAGGGGATCCAGCGTGTTGGCAAATGTGGTGCACCCCTGCAGGGAAGTTTATCTATTCGAATAGTCGTGTCCCTCGGTAAAAGGACGACCCGGAGTTGTACCTTGACCTTATGACAACTAGAACCGGATACTTAATAAAATACATCCTTCCAAGTGCCAGATACAACCCAATGATCGCTCTCTCACAGGGCGACGAGGGGAGGATCGCGGGGAGGATTATGCTTTGTGGTGATACTTGGTTAACTTACCATCTACTCTCTTCTTCTGCTTCAAGATGGAGGTTGCCAGAAGCGTAGTCTTTGATAGGACTAGCTATCCCCCTCTTATTCCAGCATTCCGCAGTTTAGTCCACATATGCTACCCTTTTCCATTTGATACCAATGCATACATATGTAGTGTAGCTCCTTGCTTGCGAGTACTTTGGATGAGTACTCACGGTTGCTTTGCTCCCCCTTTTTCCTGTTTCTATACCCGGTTGTTGCGACCAGACGTTGGAGTCCAGGAGCCAGACGCCACCATCGACGATGACTCCAACTACTCTGGAGGTGCCTACTACTACGTGCAGGCCGCTGACGACGACCAGGAGTAGTTTAGGAGGATCCCAGGCAGGAGGCATGCGCCTCTTTCGATATGTATCCCAGTTTGTGCTAGCCATCTTATGGCAACTTGTTTACTTATGTTTGTACTCAGATATTGTTACTTCCGCTGACTTGTGTATGATCGAGCTCTTGTATTTGAGCCCTCGAGGCCCCTGGCTTGTAATATTATGCTTGTATGACCTATTTTATTTGTAGAGTTGTGTTGTGATATCTTCCCGCGAGTCCCTGATCTTGATCGCACACGTTTGCGCGTATGATTAGTGTACGATTGAATCGGGGGCGTCCAAATGGAATACTTTCCTAGAAAGAAAATTAAATTACCTTATGAATCTATTATGAGAGCCACTTCTGGATTGCATATCAAAGATGACAATACCTAGATCTATTCTTGTTTTCATGCCTAGCTAGGGGCGTTAAACGATAGCGCTTGTTGGGAGGCAACCCAATTTTATTTTTGTTTTTTGTTTCTATTTAGTAATAAATAATTCATCTAGCTTCTTTTTAGATGTGGTTTTATGCTTTTAATCAGTGTTTGTGCCAAGTAGAACCTTTGGGAAGACTTGGGGGAAGTCTTTGTGATCTTGCTGTAAAAAACAGAAACTTTAGCGCTCACGAGATATGCTGCCCTTTTTTTACTGAAGAGTGCAATTAGGTTGATTCTTTTTGAAGATGATTAATAGACAAATTCCTCACATCCACAAATTTATTTCAGAATTTTTGGGGTTACAGAAGTAGTCGAAACCTACAGATTACTACAGACTGTTCTGTTTTTGACAGATTCTGTTTTCTATGAGTTGTTCGTCTATTTTGATGAATCTATGGGTAGTATCGGGGCGTATGAACCATGGTGAAGTTGGAATACATTAGATATAGTTCTAATATGAAATTGCAATAAGTTTGCAACAATACCTATGGCTAGTATCGGGGGGGGGGGGTATGAACCATAGATAAGTTGGAATACAGTAGGTTTAACACCAATATAAATAAATAATGAGTTCATTACAGTACCTTGAAGTGGTGGTTTGTTTTCTTATACTAACGGAGCTCATGAGATTTTCTCTTGAAGTTTTGTGTTGTGAAGTTTTCAAGTTTTGGGTAAAGATTTGATAGACTTTGGAACAAGGAGTGGCAAGAGCCTAAGCTTGGGGATACCCAAGGCACCCCAAGGTAAAATTCAAGGACAACCAAAATCATAAGCTTGGGGATTGTGACGCCCCAAGACCGGAGCTCCAGATGCCTTCCATGTTTTCCGAGTTTTCGTCGAGTATTTTCTTTGGTTCGTTGCATTCATCTTTGCATCATGTGCATTGCATCATGCCATCATCTCATAAATCTTTTGCAACTCAACTAAATAAACCGTATGGATCTTTGATCCATTTAAACCGAGGGAATTCACATGATGACTTCTCTTTATAACATATCCTCCCGATATTAGGGAGCTATAGTAAATATATCTTTAATTTGGAATTCACCTTAACACACTTGCATATTAAATCCCTTGGCCTTTTTTTCTTCAAGTGTTGACTCTTTAATCTTGCCATTTATTCTTTCATCATTTTCCGGAGCTCTACCAAAATTCTCAACATTTTTGGATACTCCTAAAACCTCGTCCTAGTTCAAAGCCATTTGAATTAAATTCAAATGAGTTTGAATTTACATCTTTCAATCTTGGTATTTTCTATTTTCTCGGAACGAGCACATTTTTACGAGTCTGTGAAAATTTTCCCCATGCCCAAATTCCTTCTCCAACCTTTTCTTTCTCTTATTTCTTTCTTCGCTATTTGCTGTTTTTGGCAAATAAAAAGATATTAGAGAGAAAGGGGAGAGAGAGCTTAGCCCAGCGGGCCAATCAGGTCCAGCGGCCGGCCCATCCTAACCCCGCAGCCTTTTGGCCAAGGCCCAGCCGGCCCCTGTCTACCGAACCCTAGCCTCCCTGATTCCTTCCCCTCGCCCCCTCCTCGTCCCTCAACGCCGCCAGAGAGGACAGAACGCACGCGCAGCCCGACTCCCCTCTCTCGCTCTCTCCCTCACCTTCGCTCTCTCGCTACGCCATGCCTCTGCTCGATCCCATCGCCTCCTCTCTTTTCCCTCACGCCGCCTCGCAACAACCGCATCACACCAGGGAGAGGAGATCCCCATGCTCCTCCTTCTTCCTCGCTCGCTCCCTCATCCCACTGTCTCCTCTTCATCGCCTTGGAGCCCGAGCGCGCCACCACCTGCAGGCCGACCCCGTCGCCACTCCGTCCTCTCCTTCGCATCTGCCCCCGCTCAAGCATCTCCGCCGGAGAATGCCCACTGAACTCCAGCCGCCCCTGCCGGCGACCAGCTTCCGCCGTGGCCGTCCCCTCTGCCGCGCCGGGCCTCCCGAGCCGCCACCGGAGGCCAACTTCGACGCCCCTGCCTCGCGTCGCCCTCTGCTTCCGTCTACGCCGCAAAATCGCTGCCCCGCCGCTGAGCACGAGTGCTGCTGCTATGCTCCGCTCTGCCGCCTCTGCTCGCAGGTGCCGCACCTTGTCTCGTCCGCTGCCGCCTCCCACAATAGCGCTGCCCTTTGCCCGCATCGATGTCCCGCACACCGTCGTGCCCCTGTCCAATCGTGTTCTAGCCCGAGGAGATGGCTGCGTCAACCTCTTGTTTGCCTCCAGCCGTCGTCGCCACCATGGCTTCCTGACCTCTTCACAGCACGCATGCCGCATCGGCCTAGCGCCGTTGACGTCAAGACCGTGGACTCAACAACCATGGGTGCCAAGTTCCCCTTCCGGAGTCGTCAATTGCATGAGGACCCCGATCTCAAGAACGACCACTACACCGGAACGCCAAGTACATGGATACGCCAAGTTCTTCTCCGATACGTGTACGACAAGACACGGGAGATCGACTTCATGGACCGACAAGTCCCACGACGACCGTTGTCCGCCAAGTAGCCCTTCAGAGCGTCAAGTTTGACTACTGTCGTCGTGAATCGCTTCTAGAATATGTACCACTACCATTGTCGAAGACCCGTGTAACGTAAGCGTCAAGTTCCTCTACCGATAACTCGAACGGCTACAACCATGTACCCCTACCGTCGACCCGCGAAGACCCCGTAGATGTCAAGTTCCGTGTCGTGAACCCGAACATCTACGGACATGGACGACTACTTCCTCTTCGGCTCTTGAACCACTACTTCCACTACGGCATGAGTACAACTACTACCTTTACGAACATGGTGAGAACGCCTACTTCCGCTACGAACTTGATCCGTTCCGAAAAGGCACGCTTTGAAGGTATAACCCCAAGACGACCACCCGTGGACCGTATGCATGAGTTGTATGAGATGCATGTTGGTTGTTGTAATCCACCCGTGAACATTAGTTGCTCCCTCATTTGACACCGTCATCTACCCGTGGGAACCCGGTATCCTGGAGCACCCCATCTTCTTGCATGACACACTCACACCCACTTCCTTTTGCACCGGTATCTCAGTGAGCTATCGGAACCGGAATGTTGCCGTGGCACCATTTCCGTTATCATTGTCGTGGCACCCCTTTCGTTTCCGCCACGATGAAAAGTGCTTCATATCATGCTCTTGTCAACTTTTCTAAATTGCATAAACTTGTTCATGTCATCCGCATCATGATAACAACAATTAAAATGTTTAAAATTGTTGTTGCATTAAATTGCTAATGCATATGGGGAGTTACCGGAATTGTTGTTGTTGTTTATGGCCTCATTTAAAATGCCTAACTATGTTTTCTACTCATGTTTCATCTCTTGCCATGTTTAACAACGTTTAATATTGTTGGGTACATGATCGAGAGAGAACTAAATAAGTCATGTGGTGTTCCGTCAATATGCAAAGCTCCACTTAATTTGTAGTATTGCTTGTGCACTTTGCCATGCCATGCCTCTTTAAACCGGTCATGCATCATACTTGATTGTGCATCATGCCATGATTATGTGATGGTTGTTTACTATGTTGCTTGCTTCTTTCCGGGTTGCTTTTCTCGTTAGCTTCGGTTTCGTTCTGGAGTTGCGAGGATCCGTTCGACTATGTCCGTTTGTCTTCTTCATGGACTCGTTCTTCTTCCTTGAGGGATCTCAGGCAAGATGACCATACCCTCGAAATCACTTCTATCTTTGCTTGCTAGTTGTTCGCTCTTTTGCTATGCTGCGATACCTACCACTTGCTATATCATGCCTCCCATATTGCCATGTCAGCCTCTAACCCACCTTTTCCTAGCAAACCATTGTTTGGCTATGTTACCGCTTTGCTCAGCCCCTCTTATAGCGTTGTTAGTTGCAGGCGAAGATGAAGTTTGTTCCATGTTTGGAACGTGGATATGTTGGGATATCACAATATATCTTATTTACTTTAATGCATCTATATACTTGGTAAAGGGTGGAAGGCTCGGCCTGATGTCTGGTGTTTTGTTCCACTCTTATCGCCCTAGTTTCTGTCATACCGGTGTTATGTTCCTTGATTTTGCGTTCCTTACGTGGTTGGGTGATAATGGGAACCCCTCGACAGTTCGCCTTGAATAAAACTCCTCCAGCAAGGCCCAACCTTGATTTTACCATTTGCCACCTAAGCCTTTTTTCCCTTGGGTTCTGCAGACTCAAGGGTCATCTTTATTTTAAACCCCTGGGCTAGTGCTCCTCTGAGTGTTGGTCCAAACTAGAGTCCTTTGCAGCACCCCCTCAGGGAAACTCGAGGTTTGGTTTTAGTTGTACGGAGCGCTCATCTGGTGTGCCCTGAGAACGAGATATGTGCAGCTCCTATCGGGATTTGTCGGTACATCGGGCGGCTTTGCTGGTCTTGTTTTACTATTGTCGAAATGTCTTGTAACCGGGATTCCGAGTCTGATCGGGTCGTCCTGGGAGAAGGAATATTCTTTGTTGACCGTGAGAGCTTGTGATGGGCTAAGTTGGGACACCCCTGCAGGGTTTTGAACTTTTGAAAGCCGTGCCCGCAGTTATGGGCAGATGGGAATTTGTTAATGTCCGGTTATAGAGAACTTGACACTTGACTTAAATTAAAATGCATCAACCGCGTGTGTAGCCGTGATGGTCTCTTTCCGGCGGAGTCCGGGAAGTGAACACGGTTTTGGAGTTATGTTTGAACGTAAGTAGTTTCAAGATCACTTCTTGATCACTTCTAGTTCACGGCCGTGCTTTGCTTCTCTTCTCACCCTCATTTGCATAAGTTAGCCTCCATTTATGCTAGTGCTTGCTGCAGCTCCACCTCACTACCCTTTCCTACCCATAAGCTTAAATAGTCTTGATCTCGCGGGTGTGAGATTGCTGAGTCCTCGTGGCCCACAGATACTTCCAAACAGTTGCAGGTGCCGACGATACTAGTGCAGGTGACGCAACCGAGCTCAAGTGGGAGCTCTATGAAGATCGTGTTCGTTGTGTTGTTTCGTTTCCAGTTGATCAGTAGTGGAGCCCAGTCAGGGCGATTGGGGATCTATGCATTAGGGGTTGTCTTCTTTTATTCTGGTTCCGTAGTCGGACCTTGATTGTATTCTGGATGATGTAATGCTATATTTATGTATTGTTTGAAGTGGCAATTGTAAGCCAATTCTTTATCCCTTTCTCATTCAGTACATGGGATGTGTAAAGATTACCCCTCTCGCGACATGCCTACTATGCGGTTATGCCTCTAAGTCGTGCTCCGACACATGGGAGATATAGCCGCATCGTGGGTGTTACAGGGATGCCCCGGAAGGCATCCCCTCTTTCGTCTTCGTCTATCGGTAACTTTACTTGAGGCTATATTTTTATTCACCACATGATATGTGTTTTGCTTGGAGCGTCTTGTATGATTTGAGTCTTTGCTTTTTAGTTTACCACAGTAATCCTTGTTGTACACATCTTTTGGGAGAGACACACATGAATCGGAATTTATTAGAATACTCTATGTGCTTCACTTATATCTTTTGAGCTAGATAATTTTGCTCTAGTGCTTCACTTATATCTTTTAGAGCACGGTGGTGGTTTTATTTTATAGAAATTATTGATCTCTCATGCTTCACTTATATTATTTTGAGAGTCTTATAAAACAGCATGGTAATTTTCCTTGGCTATAAAATTAATCCTAATATGATAGGCTTCCAAGATGGGTATAGTAGAAACTGTCATAAAAGGTGCATTGAATACTATGAGAAGTTTGATACTTGATGATTGTTTTGAGATATAAAGGTGGTGATATTAGAGTCATGCTAGTTGAGTAGTTGTGAATTTGAGAAATACTTGTGTTAAAGTTTGTGATTCCCGTAGCATGCACGTATGGTGAACCGTTATGTGATGAAGTCAGAGCATGATTTATTTATTGAGTGGCGGTCGGGGACGAGCGATGGTCTTTTCCTACCAATCTATACCCCTAGGAGAATGCGTGTAGTACTTTGTTTCGATAACTAATAGATTTTTGCAATAAGTATGTGAGTTCTTTATGACTAATGTTGAGTCCATGGATTATACACACTCTCACCCTTCCACCATTGCTAGCCTCTCTAGTACCGCACAACTTTCACCGATACCATAAACCCACCAATTACCTACCTCAAAACAGCCACCATACCTACCTATTATGGCATTTCCATAGCCATTCCGAGATATATTGCCATGCAACTTACCACCATTCCGTTTATTATGACACGTTACATCATTGTCATATTGCTTTGCATGATCATGTAGTTGACATCGTATTTGTGGCAAAGCCACCGTTCATAATTCTTTCATACATGTCACTCTTGATTCATTGCACATACCGGTACACCGCCGGAGGCATTCACATAGAGTCATATTTTGTTCTAGTATCGAGTTGTAATTTTTGAGTTGTAGATAAATAAAAGTGTGATGATCATCATTATTAGAGCATTGTCCCAAGTGAGGAAAGGATGATGGAGACTATGATTCCCCCACAAGTCGGGATGATACTCCGGACGAAAAAAGAGGCCATATAAAAAAAGAGAAGGCCCAAATAAAAAAATAAAAAATGAGAGAAAAAGAGAGAAGTGACAATGCTACTATCCTTTTACCACACTTGTGCTTCAAAGTAGCACCACGATCTTCATGATAGAGAGTCTCCTATGTTGTCACTTTCATATACTAGTGGGAATTTTACATTATAGAACTTGGCTTGTATATTCCCATGATGGGCTTCCTCAAAATGTCCTAGGTCTTCGTGAGCAAGCAAGTTGGATGCACACCCACTTAGTTTCTTTTTGAGCTTTCATAGCTCTAGTGCATCCGTTGCATGGCAATCCCTACTCACTCACATTGATATCTATTGATGGGCATCTCCATAGCCCGTTGATACGCCTAGTTGATATGAGACTATATTCTCCTTTTGTCTTCTCCACAACCACCATCCTATTCCACCTATAGTGCTATGTCCATGGTTCACGCTCATGTATTGCGTGAAGATTGAAAAAGTTTGAGAACACCAAAAGTATGAAACAATTGCTTGGCTTGTAATCGGGGTTGTGCATGATTTAAATACTTTGTGTGGTGAAGATAGAGCATAGCCATACTGTATGATTTTGTAGGGATAACTTTCTTTGGCCATGTTATTTTGAGAATACATGATTGCTTTGTTAGTATGCTTGAAGTATTATTATTTTTATATCAATATTAAACTTTTGTCTTCAATCTTTCGGATCTGAACATTCGTGCCACAATAAAGAAAATTGCATTGAGAATTATGCTAGGTAGCATTCCACATCAAAAATTATATTTTTATCATTTACCTACTCGAGGACGAGCATGAATTTAGCTTAGGGATGCTTGATACGTCTCCAACGTATCTATAATTTTTTATTGTTCCATGCCATTATATTATCTGTTTTGGATGTTTAATGGGCTTTAATTTACCTTTTTATATTATTTTTGGGACTAACCTACTAACCAAAGGCCCAGTGCAAATTGCTGTTTTTTTGCCTATTTCAGTGTTCCGCAGAAAAGGAATATCAAATGGAATGAAACCTTTGGGAGAGTTATTTTTGGAACAAACGCGATCCAGGAGACTTGGAGTGGATGTCAAGAAAGAAGCGAGGAGGCCACGAGGCAGGGAGGCGCGCCCAGGGGGGAAGGCGTGCCCCCACCCTCGTGGACCCCTCGCAGCTCCACCGACGTACTTCTTCCTCCTATATATACCCATATACCCCGAAAACATCTAGGAGTACCACGAAACCCTATTTCCACCGCCGCAACCTTCTGTACCCGTGAGATCCCATCTTGGGGCCTTTTCCGGCGCTCTGCCGGAGGGGGGGATCGATCACGGAGGGCTTCTACATCAACACCATAGCCTCTTCGATGATGTGTGAGTAGTTTACCACAGACCTTTGGGTCCATAGTTATTAGCTAGATGGCTTCTTCTCTCTCTTTGGATCTCAATACAAAGTTCTCCTCGATTCTCTTGGAGATCTATTCGATGTAATTCTTTTTGCGGTGTGTTTGTCGAGATCCGATGAATTGTGGGTTTATGATCAAGATTATCAATGAACAATATTTGATTCTTCTCTGAAATCTTTTATGCATTATTTAAATATCTTTGCAAGTCTCTTCCAGTTATCAGTTTGGTTTGCCTACTAGATTGATCTTTCTTGCAATAGGAGAAGTGCTTAGCTTTGAGTTCAATCTTGCGGTGTCCTTCCCTAGTGACAGCAGGGGCAGCAAGGCATGTATTGTATTGTTGCCATCAAGGATAAAAAGATGGGATTTATATCATATTGCTTGAGTTTATCCCTCTACATCATGTCATCTTGCCTAATGCGTTACTCTGTTCTTATGAACTTAATACTCTAGATGCATGCTGGATAGCGGTCGATGTGTGGAGTAATAGTAGTAGATGCAGAATCATTTTGGTCTACTTGTCGGGGACGTGATGCCTATATACATGATCATGCCTAGATATTCTCATAAGTATTCGCTTTTCTATCAATTGCTCGACCGTAATTTGTTCATCCACCATAGAATTTGCTATCATGAGAGAAGCCACTAGTGAAACCTATGGCCCCGGGGTCTATCTTTCATCATATTATTTCCATATCAATTTGCTATTTCTATTTCCATTTATTTTCCAATCTATATCATAAAAATACCAAAAATATTTATCTTATTATCTCTATCAGATCTCACTTTCGTAAGTGACCGTGAAGGGATTGACAACCCCTTTATCGCGTTGGTTGCGAGGTTCTTATTTGTTTGTGCAGGTACTAGGTGACTTGTGTGTTACTTCCTATTGGATTGATACCTTGGTTCTCAAAAACTGAGGGAAATACTTACGCTACTGTGTTGCATCACCCTTTCCTCTTCAAGGGAAAACCAACGCATGTTCAAGAGGTAGCAATTGTACACAATAAATGCCTAAAAACTAAATTTAGGCATAAAAGGCCAGAAGAACCATGGATAATTCCAAATTTTAACAGAAACTCCTATTTATCTATGCAGCCTCTAGAAAAAAATTTCAAGGCGAGAAGAGGCAGCGAGTGTCGTTTCGCCTACAAAGGTTACACGTTCCCTATTGGAACCATAAGGCTTCTTGTGAGAAGATCCGATTTGTAAGAAGTTTATACCAAAACTTGTCCCAAATTGGGAAATTGTTTTACCACAACATGTTGGTGCCATATCATTACACCATGCCAAGTTTCATGAATTTCAGGAGAGTTTTGGATTTATAGGAATTTAAAAACCAAGTTTCTCAATGTTTGCAGCCGAGCCATGAAGCCGAGATGTTTGAAATTCATTCAAATTTCTTTCATGCGACCTCAACATGCACCTAAGGACACATATATGATTTTTCAACCCGTTTTGGTGCACCGCAACATGTGTCTATAGTTAAAATTTGACTTATGCATGTTAAATGCCAAGAAAACTCAATTAATGCATAAAAAGGCCAAACGAACCCTGAATAATTTCAATTTCTAACACGATACTCCTATTGGTATATGTTGCCTCTATAAAAATAGTCAAGGCGACAAAGGCAACGCATGTCATTTTGCCAACAAAGGTGACATGTTTCCTATCGAAACCACGAGGCTTCTTGTGAGAAGATTTAGTTTGTATGAAGCTTAGACTAAAACTTGTCCCAAATTGAACAAAAAAATTACCACACCATGTTGGTGCATGTCATGACACCATGCCAAGTTTCTTGAATTTCAGGCGATTTTTGGATTTACAAGAATTTAAAAACCTAGTTTCTCAATGCTTGCGTCCGAGCCACGATGGTGAGATGTTTGAAATTCATTCTCATTTCTTGCATGGGACCTAAACATGCACCCAAGGACACTGATAACCCACAAGTATAGGGGATCACAATAGTTTTCGAGGGTAGAGTATTCAACCCAATTTTATTGATTCGACATAAGGGGAGCCAAAGATATTCTCAAGTATTAGCATCTGAGTTGTCAATTCAACCACACCTGAAAGACTTAATATCTGCAGCAAAGTATTTAGTAGCAAACTAGTATGGAAGTAATGGCAATGGTGGCAAAAGTAACAGTATTAGTTTTGTAGCAATTGTAACAGTGGCAACAACAAAGTAACTTAGCAAAGATCAATATGTGAAAAGCTCATAGGCATTGGATCGACAATGATAATTGTGTCGGATGATATTCATCATGTAGCAGTCATAACCTACTGTGACACGGAACTAGCTCCAATTCATCAATATAATGTAGGCATGTATTCCATATATAGTCATACGTGCTTATGGAAAAGAACTTGCATGACATCTTTTGTCTTACCCTCCCGTGGCAGCGGGGTCCTAATGGAAACTAAGGGATATTAAGGCCTCCTTTTAATAGAGATCTGGAACAAAGCATTAGCACTTAGTGAATACATGAACTCCTCAAACTACGGTGACCCGGAAAGAATCCCAATTATTGTCACCTTGGGGTATGCGGATCATAACTCGCAATAGGTGTCTACAACTTGCAAGATCGGATCAAGAAAAAAAATATTCATGAAAACATAAAGGGTTCAAATCTGAATTCATGGCACTCGGGACCTAGTGACAAGCATTAAGCATAGCAAAGTCATAGCAACATCAATCTCAAAACATAGTGGATACTAGGGATCAAACCCTAACAAAAATAACTCGATTACATGATAAATCTCATCCAACCCATCACCAACCGGCGAGCCTACGAAGGAATTACTCACTCCCGGCGGTGAGCATCATGGAATTGGCGATGGAGGAAGGTTGATGATGATGATGATGATGATGGTGACAGATTCCCCTCTCCGGAGCCCAAAACAGACTCCAGATCAACCCTCCCAAGGAAGAACGGGAGGCGGCGACGGCTCCGTATCGTAAAATGTGCTGAATCCTTCTCCCTAATTTTTTCTCCTTGGATGTGAATATATAGCGTTGGAATTATGGTCGAAGGAGGTCCAGGGGGCCCACAAGCCACCTAGGCGCGCCCCAGGGGGGCGCCCCCCAGGCTTGTGGCCAATGGGTGGACCCCCTCTGGTTGATTCTTTCGCCAGTGTTTTTATTAATTCCAAAAATATTCTCTGTAAATTTCCAGGTCAATCCAAGAACTTTTATTTCTGCACAAAAATAACACCAAAGCAATTCTGCTGAAAACAACGTCAGTCCTGGTTAGTTCCATTCAAATCATGCAAATTAGAGTCCAAAACAAGGGCAAAAGAGTTTGGAAAAGTAGATAAGATGGAGACGTATCAACTCCCCCTAGCTTAACCCATTGCTTGTCCTCAAGCAATTCAGTTGACAAATTGAAAGTGACAAAAAAATTACAAACTCTGTTTGATCTTGTTGTAAATATGTCTAACTAATGTTCAGGTTTTCAGCAAAGGTTATGAACTAACCATATTCACAATAACATTTAGGTCTCACATTTACTCATATCAATGGCATAATCAACTAACGAGCAATAATAGTAAATCTCAGATGACAACACTTTTTCAAAACAATCATGATATAATATGATATAATGGTATCTCGCTAGCCCTTTTTGAGACCGCAAAACATAAATGTAGAGCACCTCTAAAGAACAAGGACTAACTAGACATTATAATTCATGGTAAAAGAGATCCAGTCACACTCATGCTCAACATCAATTAATAACAAAGCATATAAATGACAGTGGTGCTCTCTAGTTGGTGCTTTTTATAAGAGGATGATGACTCAACAATAAAAGTAAATAGGTAGTCCCTTCGCAGAGGGAAGTAGGGATTTGCAGAGGTGCCAGAGCTGGAGCTTTTTAAAACAGAGATAAGTATAATTTTGAGCAGTATGCTTTCATGCCAACATAACAACCAGGAGATCTCACTATCTTCCATGCTAAATACATTATAGGCGATTCCCAAACACAATGGTAAAGTTTTTACTCCCCCTCCACCAACAATCACACTCCACGGCTGATCCGAAACAACGGATACCGTCCATACCAACAAAAGTCCTGGGGGATTTTTGTTTGAAATTATAATTTGATTTTATTTTGAGCATGGAACTGGGCATCTCGATTACCAGCCACTTTCTCGTGAATGACAAGTGAATAAACACTCATAGTGAGAATAACCCACCTATCATGAAAGATACTGACAACCTCGGTCACTACATGAGTGATTCAGGCATACAAAACAGAATATCATTTGAAGGTTTAGAGTTTGGCACATGCAAATTTACTTGGAATGGCAGGTAAATACCGCATATAGGTAGGTATGGTGGACTCATATGGAACAACTTTGGATTTAAGGAAGTGGATGCACAAGCAGTATTCCCGCTTTGTACAAGTGAAGGCTGGCAAAAGATTGAGGAGCGACCAACTAGAGAGCGACAACGGTCATAAACATGCATTGAGATTAATCAACAAAAAGTGCAAGCATGAGTAGGATATAAATCACAATGAACATAAATATCGTGGAGGCTATGTTGATTTTTTTTTCAACTACATGCGTGAACATGTGCCAAGTCAAGCCACTCGAATCATTCAAAGGAGGATACCATCCTATCATACTACATCATAACCATTTTAAAATGCATGTTGGCACTCAAGACAAACCATTATACACTCCTAGCTAGTTAAGCATGGCATGAGTAACTGTAATCTCTAATTGTCATTGCAAACATGTTTCATTCATAATGAGTTGAATCAAGAACGATGAGCTAATCATATTTACAAAAACAAAATTGGTCGAGTTTGTACCAGCTTTTCTCCATCTCAATCATTTCATCATATATCGTCATTATTGCCTTTCACTTGCACGACTGAACGGTGTGAATAATAATAATAATAGTGCACGTGCTTTGGACTAAGATGGAATCTGCAAACATTTATCCAAAGGAGAAGACAAAGTAATTTGGGCTCTTTGTTAGATCAACAATAATGCATATGAGATCCACTCAACATTTTCATTGTGGTCTTCTCTTTACGACCCAAAGAAAAAGAAAAGTAATTTCAAAGAAATACACTGAAGTGTTTTGGGAGTTTTGTTTTTCTGAAGAAAGCAAAAATGAAAACGAGAAAAACTATTTACACTGGAAAGCTCCCAATAGGTAAAAGAAGAATGAGAAATCTTTTGGGTTTTCTTTTTAATACTACTACTAAATTAAACTAGAAAGAAAAACTAAAAAGAAGTGAGAACTATTTTTTTATTTTCTCAAAGTTTTTCAAACACACAAGAAGAAAGCAAGAAAAATAAACTAACATGTATAATACAATGAAAAAGTATGAACACCAACAACTGGAATGAGTGTGTGAACATGAATGTAATGTCAGTGAGAAATACGTACTCCCCCAAGCTTAGGTTTTGGCCTAAGTTGGTCTAGGGCCACGACTGGCCTGGATAGTATCCAAAATTGTAGTTGGGGTTGTACTGGGATGTGGCAGCTACTACCTGAAGGGCTGCAGCATGGAGGCGAGTGTCCTCCACCTCTCTCTCATACTCGTTCGCCTCCTCTCTGGTTATAAAGTATCTCCGTTTTACCTGAAAGTTAAAGAGGGCAGGAGCAGGAAGGGTAATATGGACAGCACGCTGCCTGTCAAGGATCAGTCGGTACAAGAGGGATTGTTCGTTCCTCTCAATAAACTAGTAGCGTACCATAGCATTATAATCAAGAAAAGCTGGTGGTAACTCATTGTCATTCTCCCTTATGGATACCCCAAGATAATTAGCTAAACGGGTGGCATAAATCCCACCAAAGAAATCCCCATCTTTAGCATTATTATGTAATCTCCTTGCAATAATAGCCCCCAAGTTATATCGTTTGTCACCCATTACCACAGACTTGAGAACACTAAGATCTGATGCACAAAGGTGGCTATGATCATGTTTACCATTAATGCATCTACCTATGAAGAGAGCGAAATAATGTATGGCAGGAAAATGAATGCTCCCCATGGTGGCTTGTGTAATATTTCTAGTTTCTCCCACAGTGATGCTAGCAAGGAAATCATTATATTCAGTTTTGCGAGGCTTACTATGAGTGCCCCATTATGAAATTTTGCATGCATCATTAAAATCTTCTATGTCCATGGTATATGATTTATCATAAAGATCAAACAAAACAGAATGCGTGTTACGCTTTGATATAAATTCAAATCTCCGCACAAAGAATCAGTAAGGTGGTAGTATATTGCGTGCACTTATCTGAAACGAAGTCCTCAAGGCCGTCGTTTGTATGTATGCATCAAATTCCTCCTTGAAACCAGCATGAACCATAAATTGATCCAACAGCCATTCACAAGGCCGCACTTGAGTTTCCCTCGGTGGTTCAAAATCGGGCTCACATATCGTGAGCATTGGGGCTTTCTTGCCCAAGGAACCGCCTTGGTATATTTTCCTAAACATTTTTCTTTCTCTGAAAAAATTCTGAAATTTTTAGTGACTCAAAATAAAAGTACACAAAACTCAACAAAATTGATAGCAACTACTCCTACAAGTGTCTAGAGGCTATATCATGCATCAAAACTACTTTGGACCATATAAATTTGACATGCAAGCTCCAGAACAAGGTCACCACAGCAGCAAAAATTTGCAATTTATAAAGTACTAGAACAAAAACTAATTGGACCATTGGAGGAGTCACATACTGAAGAACAATTCCCCAAAACAGTTTTGCAAATGGAGCTACGAGCAAGGAGATCGAAAATGGCAGCAAGATGAGCAAGAACATGGGTTTAAGCAATGGGATGATTTTTTCTGGAGGAAGACGAAGTGGATGGGTGCTGGAATAAGTGAGGGGGACCCACGTGGGGCCCACAAGCCACCTAGGCGCGCCTAGGGCGTGGGCGCACCCTGTGAGCTTGTGGCCCACTGGTGATGCCCCCTGGTGTGTTTTCAGTGCCAGAAATTCTAAAATATTCCATAAAAAATCATACTAAAGTTTTAGGGCATTTGGAGAACTTTTATTTTTGGGTCATTTTTATTGCACGGATGATTCAGAAAACAGGAAAATAATGGTATTTTTGCTTTATTTACTCTAAATGACATAAATTAAAAAGTGGGTACAGAAAGTTGTGTTTACTAAATTCATCCATCTCATGCCCAACAAAAGGAATCCATTAACAAGGTTGATCAAGTCTTATTAACAAACTTCATTCGAGTGGCATAAAATCGGAGAATTTTCATATAACACTAGGTTTCCTCAACGACGATATGTATGTCCTCAACAATAAGAATATTATATTTCTTCTTGACAGTAGGAAGAGGGAATTTGAAACCTCCAATAGCAATTGTTGGAATTTCTCCAATAGAGTTGGTACTATTCACTTGAGATTATTTCTTCGGAAAGTGTACCGTATGCTCATCACCATTAACATGAAAAGTGACATTGCCCTTGTTGGAATCGATAACAACCCATGCAGTATTTAAAAAGGGACTACCCAGGATGATCGACATACTGTCGTCCTCGGGTATATCAAGAATAACAAAGTTCGTTAAAATAGTGACATTTGCAACTACGCCAGGCACATCCTCACAAACACCGATGGGTATGGCGGTTGATTTATCGTCCATTTGCAAAGAGATTTCAGTAGGTGTCAACTTATTCAAATCAAGTCTACGATATAAATAGAAAGGCATAACATTAACACCGGCTCCAAGATCGTATAAAAGAGTTTTAACATAGTTTCCTTTAATGGAGCATGGTATAGTTGGTATTCCTGGATCCCCTAGTTTCTTAGGTATTCCATCCTTAAAAGTGTAATTAGCAAGCACGGTGGAAATTTTAGCTTCCGGTATCTTTATTTTATATATTTGTCACAATATCTTTCATATACTTAGCATAAGGAGACATTTTCAGAATATCAGTCAAACGCATGCGCAAAAAGACATTTCTAAGCATTTCAAGAAAGCGCTCAAAATCCCCAACATCCTTTTTCTTAGTTGGTTTAGAAGGAAAGGGCATGGGTTTTTGAACCCATGGTTCTCTTCATTTACCATGTTTTCTAGCAACAAAGTCTCTCTTATCATGTCTTCTATTCTTAGGTTGTGGGTTATTAAGATCAACAGAAGGTTCTATCTCCACATCATTATCATTACTAGGTTGAGCATCAACATGAACATCATCATTAACACTATCACTTGGTTCATGCTCATCACCAGATTGTGTTTCGGCATCAGAAATAGAAATACCATTTAGATTCTCAGGTGTGTCTATAACAGGTTCACTAGAAGCATGCAAATCCCTATCATCTTTCTTTCTGTTTTTAGAAGGACTAGGTGCATCGGTATTAATTATCTGAGAATCTTGCTCAATTCTCTTAGGATTGCCCTCGGGATACAAAGGTTCCTGAATCATTTTACCACCTCTAGTCATAACCCTAACGACATGATCATTATTTTTATTGTTCATCTCATTCAACAACTAATTATGTGCTTTGAGAACTTGTTCTACTTGAGATGTTACCGTGGAAGCATGTTTACTGATAAGCTTAAGATCGTTAATAGTTCTACACATATAATCACCTAAGCGGTCACGCATGTAAGTATTGTGTTTCAATTGTCTACTAACATATGCATTGAAGTTCTCTTGTTTAACAATAAATTTATCAAATTCATCCAAGCATTGACTAGCAGACTTATTATAAGGAATATCACCTTCATCAAATCTATAGAGAGAATTTACCTCTACTACCCGTGTCGGGTTATCAAGACCATATATTTCTTCAATAGGTGGTAAATTATTAACATCTTTTTCTTTCATAGATTTCTTTGCCTCTTGCATATCTTCAAGAATGAGAAATATAATACCTCTTTTCTTTAGACTTGGCTTAGGAGGTGGTTTAGGAAGAGTCCAATCATTATCAGTACTCAATATATTATTCAATAGTACTTCAGCTTGTTCAACAGTTTGTTCAACTATCTAGGTGGTCTGTAGAAGCATCGGTTAGTGCATTATAAAAGAAATCAAGTATTTCATTTTTCTTGAGAGGATGACCATGCAAAGAATTAAGTAATCGGAGAAGCCTTCCCAAAGCTTGTGGGAGACTCTCTTCTTCAATCTGCACAAAGTTAAATATTTCATGTAAAGCAGCTTGTTTCTTATGAGCAGGGAAATATTTTTCAGAGAAGTAATATATCATATCCCGAGGACTACACACACAACCAGGGGCAAGAGGATTAAACCATATCTTAGCATCACCCTTTAACGAGAAAGGAAACAACTTAAGAATATAGTAATAGCGAATTTTTTCCTCATGAGCAAATAGGGTGGCTATATCATTCAATTTAGTAAGATGTGCCAAAACAGTTTCAGATTCATAACCATGGAAAGGATCAGATTCAACCAAAGTAATTAACTCAGGATCGACTCATCCTTATCAGTAACAAAGATAGGTTAAGCAGCAAACTTAGGGTCATATTGCATTCTAGCATTCAAAGATTTTTCTTTCAGCTTAGCTACCAATTTCTTAAGATCATCTCTTTCATTGCAAGCAAAAAAGTCTCTAGCAGTTTCTTCATCCATAGTATATCCCTTAGGTACCTTGGGCAATTCATATCTAGGGGGAGAATCATAATCTTCAGTTTCAATAATTTCATCAGTTTCAGTAATTTCATTCTCTCTAACCCTAGCAAGTTGTTCATCAAGAAATTCACCTAGTGGCACAGTATTATCTAGCAGATTAGTAGCATCATAAGCATCATTCATAATAGAATTAGCATCATCAATAACATGCGGCATATCAAAATCAATAGCAGGTGTAGGTGTTGCAAGCTTACTCAAAACAGAAGGTGAATCAAGTGCAGAGCTAGATGGCAGTTCCTTACCTCCCCTCGTAGTGGAGGGATAGATCTTGGTTTGGTATCTTTCAAATTCTTCATAGTGATCAACAGATATATATCCCAAGTGACTCAGAGAATAGAGCTATGCTCCCTGACAGCGGCGCCACAAAAAGGTCTTGATAACCCACAAGTATAGGGGATCACAACAGTTTTTGAGGGTAGAGTATTCAACCCAAATTTATTGATTCGACGCAAGGGGAGCCAAAGAATCTTCTCAAGTATTAGTAGCTGAGTTGTCAATTCAACCACACCTGAAAGAATTAATATCTGCAACAAAGTATTTAGTAGCAAAGTAGTATGGAAGTAATGGTAATGGTGGCAAAAGTAACAATATCAGTTTTATAGCAATTGAAACAGTGGCAACGACAGAGTAACTTAGCAATGATCAATATGTGAAGAGCTCGTAGGCATTGGATCGGCAATGGTAATTGTGTCAGATGATATTCATCATGTAGCAGTCATAACCTACGGTGACATAGAACTAGCTACAATTCATCAATATAATGAAGGCATGTATTCCGTATATAGTCATACGTGCTTATGGAAAAGAACTTGCATGACATCTTTTGTCCTACCCTCCCGTGGCAGCGGGGTCCTAATGGAAACTAAGGGATATTAAGGCCTCCTTTTAACAGAAAACCAGATCAAAGCATTAGCACTTAGTGAATACATGAACTCCTCAAACTATGGTGATCACCGGAAAGAATCCCAATTATTGTCACCTTGGGGTATGCAGATCATAAATCGTAATAGGTGTCTACAACTTGCAAGATCGGATCAAGAACACAAATATATTCATGAAAACATAAAGGGTTCAGATCTCAATTCATGGCACTCGAGCCCTAGTGACAAGCATTAAGCATAGCAAAGTCATAGCAACATCAATCTCAGAACATAGTGGATACTAGGGATCAAACCCTAACAAAACTAACTCGATTACATGATAAATCTCATCCAACCGATCACCGACCAGCGAGCCTACGAAGGAATTACTCACTCCTGGCGGTGAGCATCATGGAATTGGCGATGGAGGAAGGTTGGTGATGATGATGGTGACGGATTCCCTCTCTGGATACCAAAACAGGCTCCGGATCGGCCCTCCCGAGGAAGAACGGGAGGCGGTAGCGGCTCCGTATCGTAAAACGCGATAAATCTTTCTCCCTGATTTTTTTCTCCATGGAGGTGAATATATAGCGTTGGAATTAGGGTCGGAGGAGGTCCAGGGGGCCCACAAGCCACCTAGGCGCGCCCCAGGGGGCGCCCCCAGGCTTGTGGCCAATGGGTGGGCCCCCTCTAGTTGATTCTTTCGCCAGTATTTTTTATTAATTCCAAAAATATTCTCCATAAATTTCCAGGTCAATCCGAGAACTTTATTTCTGCACAAAAATAACACCAAAGCAATTCTGCTGAAAACAACGTCGGTCCAGGTTAGTTCCATTCAAATCATGCAAATTAGAGTCCAAAACAAGAGCAAAAGAGTTTGGAAAAGTAGATACGATGGAGACATATCAGACACATATATAATTTCTAACCCATTTGGTGCACTGCAGCATGTGCATGTAGTTCAAATTTTAATTATGCATATAAATGCCTAGAAAACTCAATTAATGTATAGAAGGGCCAAACAAACCCTAAATAATTTCACATTTTAACATGGCACTCCTATAGTTGCATCTTCACTACAAATAAATGTTCTAGCAATTTAGACACCGTCCTTTGCCGCTGTAACCCCATTTCGTCTTTCAAATGAAAATGAAAATAAAGTACATCACACACAATTTGTTAAGCATGAATCATGTATGATGTAGTATTAAATATATCGGGGCACCCTCATATATGGCTTATGTCGGAAGCTTCGTCAGCTACAGTCCACCGTCGGCACGTCAACCACACTTGCTCCCCAATCCCATTTTACTGTTCAATCGACTCCGGTCAAAGATGGGGACGTGGATCTGCGTCGTGAGGGCAACTTCGGCGGCACACTCCGGCCCGAGCGCTACCGCATTCGGCATGAGCGTGCGTATAACCTCCATGAGTGCTACCGCAATCTCCAACAGGGCGACTGCGGCAGCCTAAAGGGCAGCAGTTGCAGCTGAGATGGCGGCAGCAATATCTACGACGGGGATAGCAAATGGCGAGAACGCCACAATAGTTGTTTGTTCCTCGGTGGCCGTCTTTGCCCTGATGGAGGCCGCCCACACCCATGTAGAGGCCACCCATGCCCATCTCGTGGTGTTCACTGCACAAATCGCAGTGGCCTTCTCCGACACTGGTCGACAACCCACATTTGAAGAGTTGGTAATCGTCGAGAGCGCTCGAGCAGTCGTCCGTTCATGGGCGGCTTCCCTAGCCGAGATGGAGGTCATCCATGCCCGAACCATGGCCGCCCACGCCCAGCTCATGGCGGCCTTTTCAAAAGAGATGGTGGATGTGGACGACGAGATGCTTGCCGAGTATGTGGCGATGGATGCCATGGAGCCCCTTCCTAGGAGGTCAACGAGCACAAGCTGGACATGGAGTAGGCGACGGAGATCGAGGAGTGCCAGGTGGAGTAGAAGTCTTTGTTTAGAGCGCTGATCTTTTGTTAGAGCAATGTTTAGGTCAACTAATTCTGTTTAATTGCTAAACTTGCTCAATTAAGTAAGTGCAGGTGCTACAGGCTCTTTTGTTTACCCAAATTAGCAAGTGATGTTAAATTATGTAATGATGTGGATGACCACTATAACTAGGAAAATTCAGACCAAAATTTGCATGTTCAAACTCATCACACACGGGGTAAGCTGTAGGAATCGGTATGTGATGTTCAGATATTGCACACGGTGCTGAATAAGGGACTGTGTTCGCTAACACTTTCCACACCGGTTTTTGGCTTCACCGAGCGAAAAAATTGGCAATTGCGACCAAAAGCCACATTTCCCTATTTCCTCCTTCCTTTCCAAGTTTGAACCTTCACTGCTTGCTTGCCACAACACCTCCTTACTGGCGACACTCCTTCCTGCCGCTACCTGCTAGGCCTCGTCAATCTAGTCAGGTTACCCAACCCCCCTTCTACCAATCCTCCTCCTCCTTCTCCATCCCACATGCCCCGACCACCAGAATGACACTTTCCACCCAAGTCACCGCCCCATCCTCCAAATAATCGCCGCCCAAAGCCATTGTGCACACAGTATAGCTAGGAGCTCAAGGAACATTTGGCAGCGAAGAAGCAAATCATGGCCGCACACGCGGATGAGTTTCGCGATGGCTGCCATGCGTGCCTGATACGTCTCCAACGTATCTATAATTTTTTATTGTTCCATGCTATTATATTATCTGTTTTGGATGTTTAATGGGCTTTAATATACCTTTTTATATTATTTTTGGGACTAACCTACTAACCAAAGGCCCAGTGCAAATTGCTGTTTTTTTTGCCTATTTCAGTGTTTCGCAGAAAAGGAATATCAAACGGAATCCAAACAGAATGAAACCTTCGGGAGAGTTATTTTTGGAATAAACGCAATCCAGGAGACTTGGAGTGGACATCAAGGAAGCAACGAGGCGGCCACGAGGTAGGAGGGCGCGCCCAAGGGAGTAGGCGCGCCCCCACCCTCGTGGGCCCCTCTGGCTCCACCGACCTACTTCTTTGGCCTATATATACTCATATACCCCGAAGACATCCAGGAGCACCACGAAACCCTATTTCCACCATCGCAACCTTCTGTACCCGTGAGATCCCATCTTGGGGCCTTTTCCAGCGCTCCGCCGGAGGGGGAACCGATCACAGAGGACTTCTACATCAACACCATAGCCCCCGATGATGTGTGAGTAGTTTACCACAGACCTTCGGGTCCATAGTTATTACATAGATGGCTTCTTATCTCTCTTTGGATCTCAGTACAAAGTTCTCCTTGATTCTCTTGGAGATCTATTCAATGTAATTCTTTTTGCAATGTGTTTGTCGAGATCTGATGAATTGTGGGTTTATGATCAAGATTATCTATGAACAATATTTGACTCTTCTCTGAATTCTTTTATGCATGATTTAATATCTTTGCAAGTCTCATCGAATTATCAGTTTGGTTTGGCCTACTAGATTGATCTTTCTTGCAATGGGAGAAGTGCTTAGCTTTGGGTACAATCTTGCGGTGTCCTTTCCCAGTGACAGCACGGGCAGCAAGGCACGTATTGTATTGTTGCCATCGAGGATAAAAAGATGGGGTTTATATCATATTGCTTGAGTTTATCCCTCTACATCATGTCATCTTGCCTAATGCGTTACTCTGTTCTTATGAACTTAATACTCTAGATGCATGCTGGATAGTGGTCGATGTGTGGAGTAATAGTAGTAGATGCAGAATCGTTTCGGTCTACTTGTCACGAACATGATGCCTATATACATGATCATGCCTAGATATTCTCATAACTACGCGCTTTTCTATCAATTGCTCGACAGTAATTTGTTCACCCACCGTAGAATTTGCTATCTTGAGAGAAGCCACTAGTGAAACCTAAGGCCCCGGGGTCTATCTTCCATCATATTATTGTCGAGCAATTGATAGAAAAGCGAATAATTATGTCCTTGGGGCCATAGGTTTCACTAGTGGCTTCTCTCAAGATAGCAAATTCTATGGTGGGTGAACAAATTACTGTCGAGAAATTGATAGAAAAGCGAATAATTATCATAGTGTCTAGGCATGATCATGTATATAGGCATCACATCCGCGACTAGTAGACCGAAACGATTATGCATCTACTACTATTACTCCACACGTTGATCGCTATCTAGCATGCATCTAGAGTATAAAGTTCATAAGAACAGAGTAACGCATTAGGCAAGATGACATGATGTAGAGGGATAAACTCAAACAATATGATATAAACCCCATCTTTTTATCCTCCATGGCAACAATACAATACGTGCCTTGCTGCCCCTTCTGTCACTGGGAAAGGACACCGCAAGATTGTGCTGGGGAACGCAGTAATTTCAAAATTTTCCTACGCACACGCAAGATCATGGTGATGCATAGCAACGAGAGGTGAGAGTGTCGTCTACGTACCCTCATAGACTGTAAGCGGAAGCGTTAGCACAACGCGGTTGATGTAGTCGTATGTCTTCACGATCCGACCGATCCAAGTACCGAATGTACGGCACCTCCGAGTTCAGCACATGTTCAGCTCGATGACGTCCCGCGAACTCCGATCCAGCAGAGCTTCACAGGAGAGTTCCGTCAGCACGACGGCGTGATGGCGGTGATGATGTTGCTACCGACAGAGGGCCTCGCCTAAGCACCGCTACGATATGGCCGAGGTGGAATATGGTGGAGGGGGCACCACACACGGCTGGGAGAGATCAACAGATCAACTTGTGTGTCTATGGGGTGCCCCCTGGCCACGTATATAAAGGATGGAGGGAGGAGGAGGCCGCCCCTCATAGGGCACGCCCAAGTGTGGAGTCCTACTAGGACTCCCTAGTCCTAGTAGGATCCACCTCCCACATGGAATAGGAAAAAGGGAAGGGAGAAGCAGAAGGAAGGAAGGGGGCGCCCCCTCCCTAGTCCAATTCGGACCAGTCCATGGGGAGGGGTGCGGCCACCCTTTGAGGCCTTTCTCTTCTTTCCCGTATGGCCCATTAAGGCCCAATACGAATTCTCGTAACTCTCATGTACTCCGAAAATTATCCGAATCATTCGAAACCTTTCCGATGTCCGAATATAGTCGTCCAATATATCAATCTTTACGTCTCGACCGTTTCGAGACTCCTCGTCATGTCCCCGTTCTCATCTGAGACTCCAAACTACCTTCGGTACATCAAATCACATAACTCATAATACAAATCGTCACAGAACGTTAAGCGTGCGGAACCTACGGGTTCGAGAACTATGTAGACATGACCGAGACACGTCTCTGGTCAATAACATAGCGGAACCTGGATGCTCATATTGGCTCCCACATATTCTACGAAGATCTTTATCGGTCAAACCGCATAACAACATACGTTGTTCCCTTTGTCACCGGTATGTTACTTGCCCGAGATTCGATCATCAGTATCTCAATAGCAAGTTCAATCTCGTTACCGGCAAGTCTCTTTACTCGTTCCGTAATACATCATCCCACAACTAACTCATTAGTTGCATTGCTTGCAAGGCTTATTATGATGTGCATTACTGAGAGGTCCCAGAGATACCTCTCCGACAATCAGAGTGACAAATCCTAATCTTGATCTGTGCCAACTCAACAAGTACCTTCGGAGACACCCGTAGAGCACCTTTATAATCACCCAGTTATGTTGTGAAATTTGGTAGCACACAAAGTGTTCCTCCGGTATTCGGGAGTTGCATAATCTCATAGTCATAGGAACATGTATAAGTCATGAAGAAAGCAATAACAACAAACTAAACGATCATCGTGCTAAGCTAACGGAATGGGTCAAGTCAATCACATTATTCTCCTAATGATGTGATCCCATTAATCAAATGACAACTCATGTCTATGGCTAGAAAACATAACCATCTTTGATCAATGAGCTAGTCAAGTAGAGGCATACTAGTGGCACTCTGTTTGTCTATGTATTCACACATGTATCAAGTTTCCAGTTAATACAATTCTAGCATGAATAATAAACATTTATCATGAAATAAGGAAATAAATAATATCTTTATTATTGCCTCTAGGGCATATTTCCTTTAGTCTCCCACTTGCACTAGAGTCAATAATCTAGTTCACATCGCCATGTGATTTAACACCAATAGTTCACATCACCATGTGATTAACACCCATAGTTCACATCGTCATGTGACCAACACTCAAAGGGTTTACTAGAGTCAATAATCTAGTTCACATCGCTATGTAATTAACACTCAAAGAGTACTAAGGTGTGATCATGTTTTGCTTGTGAGAGAAGTTTAGTCAACGGGTCTGCCACATTCAGATCCGTCTGTATTTTTGCAAATATCTATGTCAACAATGCTCTGCACGGAGCTACTCTAGCTAATTGCTCCCACTTTCAATATGTATCTAGATTGAGACTTAGAGTCATCTAGATTAGTGTTAAAACTTGCATCGACGTAACCCTTTATGACGAACCTTTTGTCACCTCCATAATCAAGAAACATATCCTTATTCCACTAAGGATAATTTTGACCAATGTCCAGTGATCTACTCCTAGATCACAATTGTACTCCCTTGCCAAATTCAGGGCAGGATATACAATAGGTATGTTACACAGCATGGGATACTTTATAGAACCTATGGCTGAGGCATAGGGAATGAATTTCATTCTCTCTCTATGTTCTGCCATGGTCGGGTTTTGATTCTTACTCAAGTTCACACCTTGCAACACAGGCAAGAACTCCTTCTTTGACTGTTCCATTTTGAACTACTTCAAAATCTTGTCAAGGTATGTACTCATTAAAAAAACTTATCAAGCGTCTTGATCTGTATCTATAGATCTTGATGCTCAATATGTAAGTAGCTTCACCGAGGTCTTTCTTTGAAAACCTTTTATTCAAGTATCCTTTTATGCTATCCAGAAATTCTATATCATTTCCAATCAGCAATATGTCATCCACATATAATATCAGAAATGCTATAGAGCTCCCACTCACTTTCTTGTAAATACAAGATTTACCGCAAGTCTGTATAAAACTATATGCTTTGATCAACTCATCAAAGCGTATATTCCAACTCCGAGATGCTTGCACCAGTCCATAGATGGATCGCTGGAGCTTGCACATTTTGTTAGCACCCTTTGGATCATTAAAACCTTCTGGTTGCATCATATACAACTCTTCTTCCAGAAATCCATTCAGGAATGCAGTTTTGATATCCATTTGCCAGATTTCATCAAATGTGGCAATTGCTAACATGATTCGGACAGACTTAAGCATCTCTACGAGTGAGAAAATCTCATCGTAGTCAACACTTTGAACTTGTCGAAAACATTTTTGTGACAATTCGAGCTTTGTAGATAGTAACACTACTATCAGTGTTCGTCTTCCTCTTGAAGATCCATTTATTCTCAATGGCTTGCCGATCATTGGGCAAGTCAACCAAAGTCCATACTTTGTTCTCATACATGGATCCCATCTCAGATTTCATGGCCTTAAACCATTTTGCGGAATCTGGGCTCATCATCACTTCCTCATAGTTCGTAGGTTCGTTATGGTCAAGCAACATGACCTCCAGAACAGGATTACCGTACCACTCTGGTGCAGACCGTACTCTGGTTGACCTACGAGGTTTGATAGTAACTTGATCTGAAGTTTCATGATCATCATCATTAATCTTCCTCACTAATTGGTGTAGGCATCACTGGAACTGATTTCAGTGATGAACTATTTTCCAATTCGGGAGAAGGTACTATTACCTCATCAAGTTCTACTTTCCTCCCACTCACTTCTTTCAAGAGAAACTTATTCTCTAGAAAGGATCCATTCTTAGCAACGAATATTTTGCCTTCGGATCTGTGATTAGAAGGTGTACCCAACAGTCTCCTTTGGGTATCCTATGAAGACGCATTTCTCCAATTTGGGTTCGAGCTTATCAGGTTGAAACTTTTTCACCTAAGCATCGCAACTCCAAACTTTAAGAAATGACAACTTTGGTTTCTTGCCAAACCACAGTTCTTATTGTGTCGTCTCAACGGATTTAGATGGTGCCCTATTTAACGTGAATGCAGCTGTCTCTAATGCATAGCCCCAAAACGATAGTGGTAAATCGGTAAGAGACATCATAGATTGCACCATATCTAATATAATACGGTTACGATGTTCGGACACACCATTACACTGTGGTGTTCCAGATGGCGTGAGTTGCGAAACTATTCTGCATTGTTTCAAATGAAGACCAAACTCGTAACTCAAATATTCTCCTCCACGATCAGATCGTAGAAACTTTATTTTCTTGTTACGATGATTTTCCACTTCACTCTGAAATTATATGAACTTTTCAAATGTTTCAGACTTATGTTTCATTAAGTAGATATACTCATATCTGCTCAAATCATCTGTGAAGGTCAAAAAATAACGATACCCACCGCGAGCCTCAACACTCATCGGATCGCATACATCAGTATGTATTATTTCCAATGAGTTAGTTGCTCGCTCCATTGTTCCGAAGATGGGAGTCTTGGTCATTTTGCCCATAAGGCATGGTTCGCAAGCATCAAGTGATTCATAATCAAGTGATTCCAAAATCCCATCAGCATGGAGTTTCTTCATGCGCTTTACACCAATATGACCTAAACGGCAGTGCCACAATAAGTTGCACTATCATTATTAACTTTGCATCTTTTAGCTTCAATATTATGAATATGTGTATTACTACGATCGAGATCCAACAAACCATTTTCATTGGGTGTATGACCATAGAAGGTTTTATTCATGTAAACAGAACAACAATTATTCTCTAATTTAAATGAATAACCATTTTGTAATAAACATGATCAAATCATATTCATGCTCAAGGCAAACACCAAATAACACTTATTTAGGTTCAACACTAATCCCGAAAGTATAGGGAGTGTGCGATGATGATCATATCAATCTTGGAACTACTTCCAGCACACATCATCACCTCGCCCTTTAACTAGTTTCTGTTCATTCTGCAACTCCCGTTTTGAGTTACTACTCTTTAGCAACTGAACTAGTATCAAATACTTGAGGGGTTGCTATAAACACTAGTAAAGTACACATCAATAACATGTATATCAAATATACCTTTGTTCACTTTGCCATCCTTCTTATCCGCCAAATTCTTGGGGCAGTTCCGCTTCCAGTGACCAATCCCTTTGCAGTAGAAGCACTCAGTCTCAGGCTTAGGTCCAGACTTGGGTTTCTTCACTTGAGCAGCAACTTGCTTGCCGTTCTTCTTGAAGTTCCCCTTCTTCCCTTTTCCCTTTTCTTGAAACTGATGGTCTTGTCAACCATCAACACTTGATGCTCTTTCTTGATTTCTACCTTCGTCGATTTTAGCATCACGAAGAGCTCGGGAATTACTTTCGTCATACCTTGCATATTATAGTTCATCACGAAGTTCTAGTAACTTGGTGATAGTGACTAGAGAACTTTGTCAATTACTATCTTATCTGGAAGATTAACTCCCACTTGATTCAAGCAATTGTAGTACTCAGATAATCTGAGCACATGCTCACTGGTTGAGCTATTCTCCTCCATCTTATAGGCAAAATACTGTCAGAGGTCTCATACCTCTTGACACGGACATGAGTATGAAATACCAATTTCAACTCTTGGAACATCTTATATGCTCTATGGTGTTCAAAACATTTTTGAAGTCCCGGTTCTAAACCGTAAAGCATGGTGCACTAAACTATCAAGTAGTCACCATATCGAGCTTGCCAAACGTTCATAATGTCTGCATCTGCTTCTGCAATTGGTCTGTCACCTAGCGGTGCATCAAGGACATAATTCTTCTGTGCAACAATGAGGATAATCCTCAGATCACGGATCCAATCCGCATCATTGCTACAAACATATTTCAACTTAGTTTTCTCTAGGAACATATCAAAATAAACAGGGGAGCTAAACACGAGCTATTGATCTACAACATAGATATGCTAATACTACCAGGACTAAGTTCATGGTAAAATTAAAGTTCAATTAATCATATTACTTAAGAACTCCCACTTAGATAGACACCCCTCTAATCATCTAAGTGATCACGTGGTCCATATCAACTACACCATGTCCGATCATCACGTGAGATGGAGTAGTTTTCAATGGTGAACATCACTATGTTGATCATATCTACTATATGATTCACGCTCGACCTTTCGGTCTCCAGTGTTCCGAGGCCATATCTGCATATGCTAGGCTTGTCAAGTTTAACCTGAGTATTCCGCGTGTGCAAAACTGGCTTGCACCCTTTGTAGATGAACGTAGAGCTTATCACACCCGATCATCAGATGGTGTCTCGGCACGACGAACTTTGGGAACGGTGCATACTCAGGGAGAACACTTTTATCTTGAAATTTAGTGAGAGATCATCTTATAATGCTACCGTCGAACTAAGCAAAAATAAGATGTATAAAAGATAAACATCACATGCAATCCAAATATGTGACATGATATGGCCATCATCATCTTGTGCTTTTGATCTTCATCTCCAAAGTACTGTCATGATCTCCGTTGTTACCGACATGACACCATGATCTCCATCATCTTGATCTTTTATCAACGTGTCATCACATGGTCGTCTCACCAGCTATTGCTTTTGCAACTATTGCTATCGCATAGTGATAAAGTAAAGCAATTACATGGCTCTTGCATCTTATGCAATAAAGAGACAACCATAAGGCTTCTTCCAGTTGCCGATAACTTCAACAAAACATGATCATCTCATGAAACAACTTATATCTCATCACGTCTTGACCATATCACATCACAACATGCCCTACAAAAACAAGTTAGACATCCTCTACTTTGTTGTTGCAAGTTTTATGTGGCTGCTACGGGCTGAGCAAGAACCGTTCTTACCTACGCATCAAAAACCCACAACGCGGTATAGTGATTGCTTTTTGATCTTTAGAAAGAACCCTGTTCATTGAATCTGATTCAACTAAAGTTGGAGAAAAAGACACCCACAGCCACCTGTGTGCAAAGCACGTCGGTAGAACCAGTCTCGCGTAAGCGTACGCGTAATGTCGATCTGGGCCACTTCATCCAACAATGCCGCTGAATCAAGAATCAACTAGTGACGGCAAGAAATATGTATATACCCATGCCCACAACTCCTTTGTGTTCTACTCGTGCATATAACATCTACGCATAAACCTGGCTCGGATGCCACTGTTGGGGAACGCAGTAATTTCAAAATTTTCCAACACGCACGCAAGATCATGGTGATGCATAGCAACGAGAGGTGAGAGTGTCGTCTACGTACCCTCGTAGACCATAAGTGGAAGCGTTAGCACAACGCGGTTGATGTAGTCGTACATCTTCACGATCCGACCGATCCAAGTGTCGAACATACGGCACCTCCGAGTTCAGCACACATTCAGCTCGATGACGTCCCGCGAACTCCGATCCAGCAGAGCTTCACGGGAGAGTTTCATCAGCACGACAGCGTGATGACGGTGATGATGTTGCTACCGACGCAGGGCTTCTCCTAAGCACCGCTACGATATGACCGATGTGGAATATGGTGGAGGGGGGCACCGCACACGGCTAGGAGAGATCAACAGATCAACTTGTGTGTCTATGGGGTGCCCCCTGGCCACATATATAAAGGATGGAGGGAGGAGGAGGCCGGCCCTCATAGGGCGCGCCCAAGTGTGGAGTCCTACTAGGACTCCCTAGTCCTAGTAGGATTCCACCTCCCACATGGAATAGGAAAAAGGGAAGGGAGAAGGAGAAGGAAGGAAGGGGGCGCCCCCCCCCCCCCTCCCTAGTCCAATTCGGACCAGTCCATGGGGAGGGTTGCGGCCATCCTTTGAGGCATTTCTCTCCTTTCCCGTATGGCCCATTAAGGCCCAATACAAATTCCCGTAACTCTCCTGTACTCCGAAAAATACCTGAATCACTCGGAAGCTTTTCGATGTCCGAATATAGTCGTCCAATATATCGATATTTACGTATTGACCATTTCGAGACTCCTTGTCATGTCCCCAATCTCATCCGGGACTCCGAACTACCTTCAGTACATCGAATCACATAACTCGGAATATAAATCGTCACAGAACATTAAGCGTGCGGACCCTACGGGTTCGAGAACTATGTAGACATGACCGAGACACGTCTCCGGTCAATAACCAATAGTGGAACCTGGATGCTCATATTGGCTCCCACATATTCTACAAAGATCTTTATCGGTCAAACCGCATAACAACATACGTTGTTCCCTTTGTCATCGGTATGTTACTTTCCCGAGATTCGATCGTCGGTATCTCAATACCAAGTTCAATCTCGTTACCGGCAAGTCTCTTTACTCGTTCCGTAATACATCATCCCGCAACTAACTCATCAGTTGCATTGCTTGCAAGGCTTATTATGATGTGCATTACCGAGAGGGCCCGGAGATACCTCTCCGACAATCGGAGTGACAAATCCTAATCTTGATCTGTGCCAACTCGACAAGTACCTTCGGAGACACCTGTAGAGCACCTTTATAATCACCCAGTTATGTTGTGACGTTTGGTAGCACACAAAGTGTTCCTCCGGTATTCGGGAGTTGCATAATCTCATAGTCATAGGAACATGTATAAGTCATGAAGAAAGCAATAGCAACAAACTAAACGATCATCGTGCTAAGCTAACGGAATGGGTCAAGTCAATCACATTATTCTTCTAATGATGTGATCCCATTAATCCATTGACAACTCATGCCTATGGCTAGGAAACATAACCATCTTTGATCAACAAGCTAGTCAAGTAGAGGCATACTAGTGACACTCTGTTTGTCTATGTATTCACACATGTATCAAGTTTTCGGTTAATACAATTCTAGCATGAATAATAAACATTTATCATGAAATAAGGAAATAAATAATAACTTTATTATTGCCTCTAAGGCATATTTCCTTCAGATTGAACCCAAAGCTAAGCAGTTCTCCCATTGCAAGAAAGATCAATCTAGTAGGCCAAACCAAACTGATAATTCGAAGAGACTTGCAAAGATATTAAATCGTGCATAAAAGATTTCAGAGAAGAATCAAATATTGTTCATAGATAATCTTGATCATAAACCCACAATTCATCGGATCTCGACAAAAACACCGTAAAAAGAATTACATCGAATAGATCTCCAAGAGAATCGAGGAGAACTTTGTATTGAGATCCAAAGAGAGAGAAGAAGCCATCTAGCTAATAACTATGGACCCGAAGGTCTGAGGTAAACTACTCACACATCATCGGAGAGGCTATGGTGTTGATGTAGAAGCCCTCCATGATCGATTCCCCCTACGGCGGAGCACCGCAAAAAGGCCCCAAGATGGGATATCACGGGTACAGAAGGTTGCGGCGGTGGAAATAGGGTTTTGTGGTGCTCCTGGATGTTTTCGGGGTATATGAGTATATATAGGAGGAAGAAGTAGGTCGGTGGAGCTGCGAGGGGCCCACAAGGGTGGGGGCGCGCCCTCCTACCTCGTGGCCTCCTTGCTTCTTTATTGACGTCCACTCCAAGTCCCCTGGATCACGTTTGTTCCAAAAATAACTCTCTCGAAGGTTTCATTCTGTTTGGATTCCGTTTGGTATTCCTTTTCTGCGAAACACTGAAATAGGCAAAAAAAACAGCAATTTGCACTGGGCCTTTGGTTAATAGGTTAGTCCCAAAAACAATATAAAAAGGTATATTAAAGCCCATTAAACAACAGATAATATAATATCATGGAACAATAAAAAATTATAGATACGTTGGAGACGTATTAAGCATCCCCAAGCTTAATTCCTGCTCGTCCTCGAGTAGGTAAATGATAAAAAACAGAATTTTTGATGTGGAATACTACCTAGCATAACTCTCAATGTAATTTTCTTTATTGTGGCATGAATGTTCAGATCTGCAAGATTGAAGACAAAAGTTTAATATTGACATAAAAATAATAATACTTCAAGCATACTAACAGAGTAATCATGTCTTCTCAAATAACATGGCCAAAGAAAGTTATCCGTACAAAATCATATAGTCTGGCTATGCTCTATCTTCATCACACAAAGTATTTAAATCATGCACAAACCCAATGACAAGCCAAGCAATTTGTTTCAACTTTTGATGTTCTCAAACTTTTTCAATCTTCACGCAATGTATAAGCATGAGCCATGCACATAGCACTATAGGTGAAATAGAATGGTGGTTGTGGAGAAGACAAAAAGGAGAAGATAGTGTCACATAAACTAGGTGTATCAATGGGCTATGGAGATGCCCATCAATAGATATCAATGTGAGTGAGTAGGGATTGCCATGCAATGGATGCACTAGAGCTATAAGTGTATGAAAGCTCAACAAAAGAAACTAAGTGGGTGTGCATCCAACTCACTTGCTCATGAAGACCTAGGGCAATTTGAGGAAGCCCATCATTGGAATATACAAGCCAAGTTCTATAATGTAAAATTCCCACTAGTATATGAAAGTGACAACATAAGAGACTCTCTATCATGAAGATCATGGTGCTACTTTGAAGCACATGTGTGCTAAAAGGATAGTAACATTGTCCCTTCTCTCTTTTTCTCTCATTTTTCTCTTTTTTTTCTTTTTTCTTTTTTTCCGTACGGAGTCTCATCCGACTTGTGTGGGAATCATAGTCTCCATCATCCTTTCCTCACCTGGGACAATGCTCTAATAATGATGATCATCACACTTTTATTTACTTACAACTCAAAAATTACAACTCGATACTAGAACAAAAATATGACTCTATGTGAATGCCTCCGACGGTGTACTGGGATATGCGATGAATCAAGAGTGACATGTATGAAAGAATTATGAACGGTGGTTTTGCCACAAATACGATGTCAACTACATGATCATGCAAAGCAATATGACAATGATGAAACATGTCATAACAAACAGAACGGTGGAAAGTTGCATGGCAATATATCTCGGGATGGCTATGGAAATGCCAAAATAGATAGGTATGGTTGCTGTTTTGAGGAAGGTATATGGTGGGTGTATGATACCGGCGAAAGGTGTGCGGTATTAGAGAGGCTAGCAATGGTGGAAGGGTGAGAGTGCGTATAATCCATGGACTCATCATTAGTCATAAAGAACCCACATACTTACTGCAAAAATCTATTAGTTATCGAAACAAAGTACTACGCGCATGCGCCTAGGGGATAGATTGGTAGGAAAAGACCATCGCTCGTCCCCGGCCGCCACTCATAAGGAAGACAATCAATAAATAAATCATGCTCTGACTTCATCACATAACGGTTCACCATACGTGCATGCTACGGGAATCACAAACTTTAACACAAGTATCTCTCAAATTCACAACTACTCAACTAGCATGACTCTAATATCACCATCTTCATATCTCAAAACAATCATCAAGTATCAAACTTCTCATAGTATTCAATGCACTTTTTATGAAAGTTTTTATTATACCCATCTTGGATGCCTATCATATTAGGACTAATTTTATAACCAAAGAAAATTACCATGCTGTTCTAAAAGACTCTTAAAATGATATAAGTGAAGCATGAGAGATCATTAATTTCTCTAAAATAAAACCACCACCATGCTCTAAAAGGATATAAGTGAAGCACTAGAGCAGAATTATCTAGCTCAAATGATATAAGTGAAGCACATAGAGTATTGTAATAAGTTCCGATCCATGTGTGTCTCTCCAAAAGGTATGTACAGCAAGGATGATTGTGGTAAACTAAAAATCAAAGACTCAAATCATACAAGACGCTCCAACCAAAACACATATCATGTGGTGAATAAAAATATAGCCTCAAGTAAAGTTACCGATAGACGAAGACGAAAGAGGGGATGCCTTCTGGGGCACCCCCAAGATTAGGCTTTTGGTTATTCTTGAATTTTACCTTAGGGTGCCTTGGGCATCCCCAAGCTTAGGCTCTTTCCACTCCTTATTCCAAAATCCATCAAATCTTTACCCAAAACTTGAAAACTTCACAACACAAAACTCAACAGAAAATCTCATGAGCTCCGTTAGTATAAGAAAACAAACCACCACTTCAAGGTACTGTAATGAACTCATTCTTTACTTATATTGGTGTTGAACTTACTGTATTCCAACTTCTCTATAGTTCATACCCCCCGATACTAGCCATAGATTCATCAAAATAAGCAAACAACACACGAAAAACAGAATCTGTCAAAAACAGAACAGTCTGTAGTAATCTATAGGTTTCAAATACTTCTGTAACCCAAAAAATTCTGAAATAAATTGGTGGACATGAGTAATTTGTCTATTAATCATCTGCAAAATGATTAACCTAATCGCACTCTCCAGTAAAAAAATGGCAGCAAATCTCGTGAGCGCTAAAGTTTCTGTTTTTACAGCAAGATCGCAAAGACTTCCCCCAAGTCTTCCCAAAGGTTCTACTTGGCACAAACACTAATTAAAAACATAAAACCACATCTAAACAGAGGCTATATGAATTATTTATTACTAAACAGGAACAAAAAACAAGAAACCATAATAAAATTGGGTTGCTTCCCAACAAGCGCTATCGTTTAACGCCCCTAGCTAGGCATAAAAACAAGAATAGATCTAGGTATTGTCATCTTTGGCAGGCAATTCTTCAATAGAACACTTATAACCCTTAGGAGTTTCCTTCTTTTTATTAATGATCAAACTCCTAGGCAAGAAATCAAGAAAATCATTTGTAGCAAAAGGTTCCTTAATGATAGTGAAAAAGTTGGGGTGATCACTAATTGCTTTGAGATCCGCATTTTCCTTACTAGAAGACTCACCTTTTTTATTTTTAGGCACATACATAAACTCGGCAACTCTAGTAGTAAGAGGATTTGGAGTATTTTTCACGGAAGAAAAGTCAGACCCTAAGTTGGTAATAATATCCTCAAGTTTATCAATTCTTTTGGAATCTTGATCTATCTTTTCGTTGACTATGGGTTCTTTTTCTTTAAAAAAATTCAGAGTAACTCCTACCTTTGATCCATATTGGGTAATCTGGTTGTGGATCTTTTTATCCAAATTCTCAATCAACTCTACAGTGGCAACTTTATTTTCAATAATTGCAAGCCTTTGCATCACATTCCAAAGTTAAAATAGTTCCATTAACCAAGAGAGGTGGTGACCCAAACAAATCTATCATAGCATTATAAGAATCAAAAGTATGGCTACCCAAGAAATTCCTTCTGGTAATGGTATCAAGAATATATCTATTCCAAGGGGTGATGCCTACATAAAAATTGCGAAGAAGAAAGGCAGTGGATTGCTTCCTAGTGGATCTATTCTGAGCATTGCAAATTCTATACCAAGCATCTTTTAAATTTTCTCCCTCCCTTTGTTTAAAATTAAGAACTTCATGATCGGGAGTACTAACGATGATAGAAGGGATAACCATAATAGCAAAACCAACGATTTAACACACACACACACACACACAAGAAGCAAGAAAAATGGCGAACTAAAAAGAAGGCAAACGGAAAAGAGGGCGAATAAAACGGCAAGGGTGAAGTGGGGCAGAGGAAACCGAGAGGCAAATGGCAAATAATGTAATGCGAGGGATACAAGTTTGTGATGGGTACTTGGTATGTCTTGACTTGTGCGTAGATCTCCCTGGCAACGGCGCCAAAAATGGCTTGTTGCTGGGAGATCAAATCTTGACTTGACTTGGTGCAACCTCCCCGACAACGGCGCCAGAAATCCTTCTTGGTACCTCTTGAGCATGCGTTGGTTTTCCCTTGAAGAGGAAAGGGTGATGCAGCAAAGTAGCATAAGTATTTCCCTCAGTTTTTGAGAACCAAGGTATCAATCCAATAGGAGATTACACGCAAGTCGCCTAGTACCTGCACAAACAAACAAGAACCTCGCAACCAACGCGTTAAAGGGGTTGTCAATCCCTTCACGGTCACTTACGAAAGTGAGATATGATAGAGATGATAATATAAATATTTTTGGTGTTCTTATGATATAGATTGGAAAGTAAAGATTGCAATGTAAACGACGCAAGAAATAGCTAGTTGATGGGAGATTAATATGATGGAAAATAGACCTGGGGGCATAGGTTTCACTAGTGGCTTCTCTCAAGATAGCAAATTCTATGGTGGGTGAACAAATTACTATCGAGAAATTGATAGAAAAGCGAATAATTATGAGAATATCTAGGCATGATCATGTATATAGGCATCACGTCCGCGACAAGTAGACCGAAATGATTCTGCATCTACTACTATTACTCCACAAATTGACCGCTATCCAACATGCATCTAGAGTATTAAGTTCATAAGAACATAGTAACATATTAGGCAAGATGACATGATGTAGAGGGATAAACTCAAGCAATATGATATAAAACCCATATTTTTATCCTCAATGGCAACAATACAATACGTGCCTTGCTGCCCCTGCTGTCACTGGGAAAGGACACCGCAAGATTGAACCCAAAGCTAAGCACTTCTTCCATTGCAAGAAAGATCAATCTAGTAGGCCAAACCAAACTGATAATTCGAAGAGACTTGCAAAGATATTAAATCATGCATAAAGGATTTCTGAGAAGAATCAAATATTGTTCATAGATAATCTTGATCATAAACCCACAATTCATCGGATCTCGACAAACACACCGCAAAAAGAATTACATCAAGTAGATCTCCAAGAGAATCGTGGAGAACTTTGTATTGAGATCCAAATAGAGAGAAGAAGCCATCTAGCTAATAACTATGGACCCGAAGGTCTGTGGTAAACTACTCACACATCATCGGAGAGGCTATGGTGTTGATGTAGAAGCCCTCCGTGACCGATTCCCCCTCCCGCAGAGCGCCGGAAAAGACCCCAAGATGGGATGTCACCTGTACAGAAGGTTTCGGCGGTGGAAATAGGGTTTCGTGGTGCTCATGGATGTTTTTGGGGTATATGGATATATATATATAGGAGGAAGAAGTAGGTCGGTGGAGCTGCGAGGGGCCCACGAGGGTGGGGGCGCGCCCTCCTACCTCGTGGCCTCCTTGCTTCTTTCTTGACATCCACTCCAAGTCCCCTGGATCACGTTTGTTCCAAAAATAACTCTCCCAAAGGTTTCATTCCGTTTGGTATTCCTTTTCTGCGAAACACTAAAATATGCAAAAAAAATAGCAATTTGCACTAGGCCTTTGGTTAATAGGTTAGTCCCAAAAATAATATAAAAAGGTATATCAAAGCCCATTAAACATCCAAAACAAATAATATAATAGCATGGAACAATAAAAAATTATAGATACGTTGGAGACATATCAAGGCCTCGCCCTCTTCCAAGTTGAAGGAGCCGATCGTCATCGATATCTCTGACGATGAGGAGTAGCTTTTTTTTAGCTTACTATAAGGACCTATGTTGAACTAGTTATGCCCATTAAGCGTGTTCGGTTTACCTGTTGCATGTGCTGCTCCTACCTCTCCTTTAGAAATTCTAGTGAATTTTCCAATGTAATGTTAGTATGCAATCTGATCTTCTAGTTGTTCTATTGTTCATATTATGGTGTTCAGTTAACTGTTTGGTTCAATTCTGCAATGTGATGTTCAATTTTTGTGGGTACAATTTTGTATTGTTATGCATGTGAGAAATACATCAAATTTGGTTGTACTAAATATATGAGAAACATATACAATTGATATATTTCCTAGTTCTTAAGCATGCTTGATTTGGATAACTGGTTTTTCCATGTGGCTCGAATTAATCCGTTGGATCTACAATGTGTTTATTTTTCATTAACATGTTTTACTGATAGTATGCCAACTCTCACATAAACTGATCAATATATACCTTATATATGTTGCCGGGAAACAATGGGAGACACTGAGGTTTACCATCGAGGTTTGCACATGCATGGTCCTTTGGCTAATAACACATTATTGTGCAATTGTAGGAACCATTCTAATATTTAGGTTTTTAACAATTTTGTCTTGCATATGTAGGTCCTGCTGTAAGACGTTTAGACCCATTGTTCAACCCATTTAACATATGGGGAAATGAGAGGTCCATGAATATCAATCAAATCAAGAAACTCTAAAAGATTGTTAGGATAAAGAAATTAGCGGCAAAAAACAACAAGATCTTTGTCTTCATAGTGAAGAAGACATCAGTCAACTATATGATGGTACTAACTCTTTTACCTTGTTTTTCCCCTTTGCACCATTTCAAGATTTAGAAAATATATTTATGCATATCTCTGTTTTTAGTCCTTTCCAAAGCACTTCACCGACGATTACCTCTCAAACCACCTGTATGGTTAAGATGAGAGGAAGGTATTCATACAACGCCCATGATATAATATTGAAATCTTCCTCAAGAGGATGAAGGATGGGTAGGCAATCATCCACATGCACTAGCCTAAATTTGCAAGGACCTTCAACATTATTGAAGGCTCAATATTCGCCTTCCGCTTCAGCAGTTTTCCAGATGAGATTCATCTGTCTATTTACCAACTATGATGCTACTTTTCAATGCTTTTAGATGTTGCATGTGAAACTTGGTGCTGTTGTGTAATGGGGTAGCTAGGTATATGCCTATATGGTGTAATTGAGTGATGAAGCTATATGATGTTGTACTATGATGTCTTTCAATTATGAAATCTTGGTTGTCATAATACGAATATGAAATATATTATGTGTTTGATATGGAATGTCAATTTGGTAACTAAATGGATTAAAAATAAGAGGCCAAATTGGCCTGCTTATTGAGTTTTTCTATTGTAGACGGTTTCTCAGACAACAGTGTGGGTGATGACCTCAACCAACCCACATGGTTTCTAGAAAGTAGGAGTGTTGGATCAATGAACAATCACACATGACTTCCGCCTGACAATTGTTTGCGTTAGGCCACCTTGCACAAATGTTTCCACATAAAAAATGTGTGTGATAGACATCCATGTGCCATACAGTTTCTTCTAGGCACCATGCATGATGTATTGAATAACACAAACGACAAAATTATAAATATCGTCTGTGATGGCCACCCCTATCATAGACGATGTTATGCAGAAAATTGTGTGTGATGTACCATATGAACGAAAATGTTTGTTTATTCACTATGTGGGATGCTAAGAACATCACAAATGATTTGTACCATATAATGTTTGCGATGGCTCACCCGATCACACACGAGCTTGTTTTGCCCCGTGTGTGTGTGACCAGAGGAGCTATCGCCGAAGATTTATTTGAATCGTGTGGGATGGACCCCCCTATCCCCCACGCAGGCAAGGCAATGGTTTAAAACCGTGTCATGTAAAGGGGGGTGATGACACACAAGTATAGGGGATCTATCTTAGTCCTTTCTATAAGTAAGAGTGTCTAACCCAATGAGGAGCAGAAGGAAATGACAAGCAGTTTTCAGTAAGGTATTCTCCGCAAGCACCGAAATTATCGGTAATAGATAGTTTTGTGATAAGATAAACCATAATGGGTAACAAGTAAATAAAGTAACTAAGGTGTAGCAAGGTGGCCCAATCCTTTTTGTAGCAAAGGACAAGCCTGGACGAACTCTTATATAAAGCAAAGCGCTCCCGAGGACACATGGGAATTGTTGTCAAGTTAGTTTTCATCATGCTCATATGACTCACATTCGTTACTTTGATAATTTGATATGTGGGTGGACCGGTGCTTGGGTGCTGCCCTTCCTTGGACAAGCCTCCTACTTATGATCAACCCCTCTCGCAAGCATCCACAACTACGAAAGAAGAATTAAGGTAAACCTAACCATAGAATGAAACATATGGATCCAAATCAGCCCCTTATGAAGCAACGCATAAACTAGGGTTTAAGCTTCTGTCACTCTAGCAACCCATCATCTACTTATTACTTCATAATGCCTCCCCCTAGGGCCAAATCATAGTTAAGTGTCATGTAGTCGACGTTCACATAACACCACTAGAGGAGAGACAACATACATCTCATCAAAATATCAAACGAATACCAAATTCACATGATTACTTAGAACAAGACTTCTCCCATGTCCTCAGGAACAAACATAACTACTCACAAAGCATATTTATGATCAAGATAAGAGGAGTATTAATTCTCATTAAGGATCTGAAAATATAATCTTCCACCGGATAAACCAACTAGCATCAACTACAAGGGGTAATCAACACTACTAGCAACCCACAGGTACCAATCTGAGGTTTTGGGACCAAGATCGAATACAAGAGATGAACTAGGGTTTGAGAGGAGATGGTGCTGGTGAAGATGTTGATGGAGATTGGGCCCCTCTCGATGACAGGATCGTTGGTGATGACGGTGGCTTCGATTTCCCCCTCCCGGGGGGATGTTTCCCCGGCAGAACAGCTCCGCCGGAGCCCTAGATTGGTTCTGCCCAGGTTCCGCCTCGAGATGGCGGCGCTTCATCCCGAAAGCTTCCTTCTGATTTTTTTTCCAGGTCAAAACACACCATATAGCAAAAGATGCATGTCGGAGGCCTGCCGGGGGGCTGGTGGCCCCCTCTGGTACTTTCTTCGCCCAATATTTTTTATATATTCCAAAAACATGCTCCGTAAAGTTTCAGGACTTTTGGAGTTGCGAAGAATAGGTCTCTAATATTTGCTCCTTTTTCCAGTCCAGAATTCCAGCTGCCGGCATTCTCCCTCTTCATGTAAACCTTATAAAATAAGAGAGAAAAGGCATAAGTATTGTGATATAATGTGTAATAACATCCCATAATGCAATAAATATCAACATAAAAGCATGATGCAAACTGGACGTATCAGGGGTAAAAGCCGTTTATATAGGACCTGTCTGCACTTGTGACTCTCGCAACCTACCATCTACAAACTAATTCCATGATGCCTTCCCCTAGGCCCAAAGATGGTGAAGTGTCATGTAGTTGACATTCACATAACACCACTAGAGGAAGAACAACACAACCTAATGTTGGAAATATGCCCTAGAGGCAATAATAAATTAGTTATTATTATATTTCCTTGTTCATGATAATCGTTTATTATCCATGCTAGAATTGTATTGATAGGAAACTCAGATACATGTGTGGATACATAGACAACACCATGTCCCTAGTAAGCCTCTAGTTGACTAGCTCGTTGATCAATAGATGGTTACGATTTCCTGACCATGGACATTAGATGTCATTGATAATGGGATCACATCATTAGGAGAATGATGTGATGGACAAGACCCAATCCTAAGCCTAGCACAAGATCGTGTAGTTCGTATGCTAAAGCTTTTCTAATGTCAAGTATCATTTCCTTAGACCATGAGATTGTGCAACTCCCGGATACCGTAGGAATGCTTTGGGTGTACCAAACATCACAACATAACTGGGTGGCTATAAAGGTGCACTGTGGGTATCTCCGAAAGTGTCTGTTGGGTTGGCACGAATCAAGACTGGGATTTGTCACTCCGTGTAATGGAGAGGTATCTCTGGGCCCACTCAGTAGGACATCATCATAATGTGCACAATGTGACCAAGGAGTTGATCACGGGATGATGTGTTACGGAACGAGTAAAGAGACCTGCCGGTAACAAGATTGAACAAGGTATCGGGATAACGACGATCGAATCTCGGGCAAGTATCGTACCGATAGACAAAGGGAATTGTATACGGGATTGATTGAATCCTCGACATTGTGGTTCATCCGATGAGATCATCGTGGAATATGTGGGAGTAAACATGGGTATCCAGATCCCGCTGTTGGCTATTGGCCGGAGAGTTGTCTCGGTCATGTCTGCATGGTTCCCGAACCCGTAGGGTCTACACACTTAAGGTTCGGTGACGCTAGGGTTGTACAGATATAAGTATGTAGTAACCCAAAAGTTGTTCGGAGTCCCGGATGAGATCTTGGACGTCACGAGGAGTTCCAGAATGGTCCGGAGGTAAAGATTGATATATAGGAAGACAAGTTTCGGCCACCGGGAAAGTTTCAGGGGTCATCGATATTGTACCGGGACCACCGGAAGGGTCCCGGGGGTCCACCGGATGGGGCCACCTATCCCGGAGGGGCCCATGGGCTGAAGTGGGAAGGGAACCAGCCCCTGGTGGGCTGGTGCGCCCCCTTGGGCCTCCCCCTGCGCCTAGGGCTGGAAACCCTAGGGGTGGGGGGCGCCTCCACTTGGCTTGGGGGCCAAGCCACCCCTTGCCCCCCCATCTAGATGGGATCTAGAGGGGCCGGAGCCCCCCCCCCTTGGCCCCTATATATAGTAGAGGGGAGGGAGGGCAGCCGCACCCAAGTCCCTGGCGCCTCCCTCTCCCTCCGTGACACCTCTCCCTCTCGTTGGTGCTTGGCGAAGCCCTGCCGAGATCCCGCTACTTCCACCACCACGCCGTTGTGCTGCTGGATCTCCATCAACCTCTCCTCTCCCCTTGCTGGATCAAGAAGGAGGAGACGTCTCTCCCAACCGTACGTGTGTTGAACGCGTAGGTGCCGTCTGTTCGGTGCTTGGTCATCAGTGATTTGGATCACGACGAGTACGACTCCATCAACCCCGTTCTCTTGAACGCTTCCGCTTAGCGATCTTCAAGGGTACGAAGATGCACTCCTTCCCCTCGTTGCTAGTATCTCCTAGATTGATCTTGGTGACACGTAGGAAAATTTTGAATTATTGCTACGTTCCCCAACAGTGGCATCATGAGCTAGGTCTATGCGTAGATTCTATGCACGAGTAGAACACAAAGTAGTTGTGGGCGATGATTTGTTCAATTTGCTTACCGTTACTAGTCTTATCTTGATCCGGCGGCATTGTGGGATGAAGCGGCCTGGACCGACCTTACACGTACGCTTACGTGAGACTGGTTCCACCGACTGACATGCACTTGATGCATAAGGTGGCTGGCGGGTGTCTGTCTCTCCCACTTTAGTCGGATCGGATTCGATGAAAAGGGTCCTTATGAAGGGTAAATAGAAATTGGCATATCACCGTTGTGGTTTTGCGTAGGTAAGAAACGTTCTTTCTAGAAACCCATAGCAGCCACGTAAAACATGCAACAAAAATTAGAGGATGTCTAACTTGTTTTTGCAGGGTTTGCTATGTGATGTGATATGGCCAAAAGGATGTGATGAATGATATATATGTGATGTATGAGATTGATCATGTTCTTGTAATAGGAATCACGACTTGCATGTCGATGAGTATGACAACCGGCAGGAGCCATAGGAGTTGTCTTAATTTATTTATGACCTGCGTGTCAATGAAAACGCCATGTAATTACTTTACTTTATTGGTAACCGTTAGCCATAGTAGTAGAAGTAATAGTTGGCGAGGCAACTTCATGAAGACACGATGATGGATATCATGATGATGGAGATCATGTTGGGGAACGTAGTAATTTCAAAAATTATCCTACGCACACGCAAGATCATGGTGATGCATAGCAACGAGAGGGGAGAGTGTTGTCTACGTACCAACGCAGACCGACTGCGGAAGCGATCACACAACGTAGAGGAAGTAGTCGTACGTCTTCCCGATCCGACCGATCCAAGCACCGTTACTCCGGCACCTCCGAGTTCTTAGCACACGTTCAGCTCGATGACGATCCTCTGGCTCCGATCCAGCAAAGCGTCGAGGATGAGTTCCGTCAGCACAACGGCGTGGTGACGATCTTGATGTACTACCGACGCAGGGCTTCGCCTAAGCACTACAACGGTATGATCGAGGTGGAATTTGGTGGCAGGGGCACCGCACACGGCTAAGGAACGATCTCAAGGATCAACTTGTGTGTCTATGGGGTGCCCCCTGCCCCTGTATATAAAGGATGGAGGAGGAGGAGACCGGCCAAGGCATAGGGTGCGGCCAGGATGGGAGTCCTACTAGGACTCCAAGTCCTAGTAGGAGTCCACCAAAAGGGGAGGAAGGGAGAAGGAATAGGAGGAGAAGGAGAGGTGGCCGGCCCCCTTTTCCCTAGTCCAATTCGGACCAAAGGGGAGGGGGGCGCAGCAGCCTTTTCCTCTTCCCACTAAAGCCCATCAAGGCCCATTACTCTTCCCCGTATTCCCGTAACTCCCCGATACCTCCGAAAATACCCGAATCACTCGGAACCTTTCCGATGTCCGAATATAGTCGTCCAATATATCGATCTTTACGTCTCGACCATTTCGAGACTCCTCGTCATGTCCCCGATCTCATCCGGGACTCCGAACTCCTTCGGTACATCAAAACTCATAAACTCATAATATAACTGTCATCGAAACCTTAAGCGTGCGGACCCTACGGTTCGAGAACAATGTAGACATGACCGAGACACGTCTCCGGTCAATAACCAATAGCGGGACCTGGATGTCCATATTGGCTCCTACATATTCTACGAAGATCTTTATCGGTCAGACCGCATAACAACATACGTTGTTCCCTTTGTCATCGGTATGTTACTTGCCCGAGATTTGATCGTCGGTATCCAATACCTAGTTCAATCTCGTTACCGGCAAGTCTCTTTACTCGTTCCGTAATACATCATCTCACAACTAACATATTAGTTGCAGTGCTTGCAAGGCTTATGTGATGTGCATTACCGAGAGGGCTCAGAGATACCTCTCCGACATTCGGAGTGACAAATCCTAATCTCGAAATACGCCAACCCAACATCTACCTTTGGAGACACCTGTAGTACTCCTTTATAATCACCCAGTTACGTTGTGACGTTTGGTAGCACCCAAAGTGTTCCTCCGGTAAACGGGAGTTGCATAATCTCATAGTCATAGGAACATGTATAAGTCATGAAGAATAGCAACATCAACATACTAAACGATCGGGTGCTAAGCTAATGAAATGGGTCATGTCAATCAGATCATTCAACTAATGATGTGACCTCGTTAATCAAATAACAACTCTTTTGTCCATGGTTAGGAAACATAACCATCTTTGATTAACGAGCTAGTCAAGTAGAGGCATACTAGTGACACTCTGTTTGTCTATGTATTCACACATGTATTATGTTTCCGGTTAATACAATTCTAGCATGAATAATAAACATTTATCATGATATAAGGAAATAAATAATAACTTTATTATTGCCTCTAGGGCATATTTCCTTCAGATCATGGTGTCATGCCAGTGACGATGGTGTTCATGCCGTGCCTCGAAGATGGAGATCAAAGGTGCAAGATGATATTGGCCATATCATGTCACTTTATGATTTGCATGTGATGTTTGTCATGTTTTTACATCTTATTTGCTTAGAATGATGGTAGCATAAATAAGATGACCCCTCACTAAAATTTCAAGAATGTGTTCCCCCTAACTGTGCACCGTTGCTAAGGTCCGTTGTTCCGAAGCACCACGTGATGATCGGGTGTGATAGGTTCTAACGTTCGCATACAATGGGTGTAAGCCAGATTTACACACGCAATACACTTAGGTTAACTTGACAAGGCTAGCATGTACAGACATGGCCTCGGAACACGGAAGACCGAAAGGTCGAACATGAGTCGTATGGTGGATACGATCAACATGAAGATGTTCACCGAAGATGACTAGTCCATCTCACGTGATGATCGGACACGGCCTAGTTGACTCGGATCATGTAGCACTTAGATGACTAGAGGGATGTCTATCTAAGTGAGAGTTCATTGAATAATTTGATTAGATGAACTTAATTATTATGAACATAGTCCAAAGGTCTTTGCAAATTATATCGTAGCTCACGCTTTGGTTCTACTGTTTTAGATATGTTCCTAGAGAAAATTTAGTTGAGAGTTGACAGTAGCAATTATGCGGACTGGGTCCGTGAACTGAGGATTGTCCTCATTGCTGCACAGAAGGGTTATGTCCTTAATGCACCGCTCAGTGTGTTGAACCTCGAGCATCGTCTGTAGATGTTGGGAAACATCTGACATACAGATTTTGATGACTACGTGATAGTTCAGTACGTATGAAAGTGCAACTATCCCTAGGTGGTTTTGGTAATTCATAACAATATATAGCTCATTGAGCTAATGCTATTCCAAGATGATCATTTCAGGAAAGCTCAATGATTGGCATGGCATGGATGGTGAAAGTGGAACCCTCAAAATGCTAAGGACAAAGGATTGGCTCTAGCTCATATGCTCAAGACTCTTCATTTTACATTTTAGTGGTCCAAGATCACATTGAATCCATAGGAAAAGCAAATACTATCAAGGAGGGATGAGGTGTTGCTTAATGAGCCTCTTGCTTCATGTGCTTAATGATATGCTCCAAAATCCTCAGCTATTTTCCCATATCCACATTTGACCTAAACCCAAAGCCAAACACGGCCCTACCGATTCTTTCAACCCGGCGCCGCCGAGTTTCACTTATCATAGCCATTGCCAAACCCTAAGCAAATCGGTTCTACCGATAGGGATCTCGGTCTCACCGAGATGGGATTGCAATTTCTCTGTTTCCTTTTCGTAACTTTTCGGTCTCATCGAAAGAGCAGATCGGTCCCATCGAGATTGCAATGTAAACTCACTGTTTCCTTTTCGTAACATTTCGGTCTCATCGAGAAGAGCGAATCGGTCCCACCGAGTTTGCCTGACCAACCCTCTGGTTAGCTTATTACCAAATCGGTCTCACCGAGTTTGTGTAATCGGTCTCACCGAGATTACGTTATGCCCTAACCCTAACCATATCGGTCCTACCGAGTTGCATGTCAGTCCCACCGAAAATCTCTAACGGTCACTAGGTTTACTATTTCGGTCCGGCCGAGTTTGTTGATTCGGTCCCACCGAGATTGGTAAATTGTGTGTAACGGTTGGATTTTGTGTGGAGGCTATATATACCCCTCCACCTCCTCTTCACTCGTGGAGAGAGCCATCAGAACACATCTACACTTCCAACTCATATGTTCTGAGAGAGAACCACCTACTCATGTGTTGAGGCCAAGATATTCCATTCCTACCATATGGATCTTGATCTCTAGCCTTCCCCAAGTTGCTTTCCACTCAAATCTTCTTTCCACCAAATCCAAATCCTGTGAGAGAAGTTGAGTGTTGGGGAGACTATCATTTTAAGCACAAGAGCAAGGAGTTCATCATCAACACACCAGTTGTTACTTCTTGGAGAGTGGTGTCTCCTAGATTGGCTAGGTGTCACTTGGGAGCCTTCGACAAGATTGTGGAGTTGAACCAAGGAGTTTGTAAGGGCAAGGAGATCGCCTACTTCGTGAATATCTACCGCTAGTGAGGCAAGTCCTTCGTGGGCGATGACCATGGTGGGATAGACAAGGTTGCTTCTTCGTGGACCCTTCGTGGGTGGAGCCCTCCGTGGACTCGCGCAACCGTTACCCTTCGTGGGTTGAAGTCTCCATCAATGTGGATGTAGGATAGCACCACCTATCCAAACCACGAGAAAAACATCCGTGTCTCCAATTGCGTTTGAATTCTCCAAACCCTTCCCTTTACATTCTTGCAAGTTGCATGCTTTACTTTCCGCTGCCAATATACTCTTTGCATGCTTGCTTGAATTGTGTGATGATTGCTTGACTTGTCCTAAAATAGCTAAAATCTGCCAAGAACTAAAATTGGGAAAAGGTTAAGTTTTTATTTGGTCAAGTAGTCTAATCACCCCCCCTTTAGACATATTTTCGATCCTACAAGTGGTATCAGAGCTTTGGTCTCCATTTGCTTTGATTTCCATAGCTTTTGGTGGTCATAGCCTTGGTTTCACAACCTAGGAGAGTATGGCGTCTAGCCAGGGAAATTATCACCGTAGAGGTCCTTACTTTGATGGTACTAATTTTGCTAGTTGGAAGCATAAAATGAAAATGCATATTCTTGGAGATAACCCCGCCGTTTGGGCTATTGTGTGTGTTGGTTTGCAAGGTGACTTATTTGATGGGAGAGAACCAAACCGTGAAGCTACCATGGATGAGTTGAAGATGTTGCAATACAATGCTCAAGCTTGTGATATTCTCTTCAACGGATTGTGCCCCGAAGAATTCAACAAAATCAGCCGTCTTGAGAATGCAAAGGAAATTTGGGACACTTTGATTGATATGCACGAAGGTACCGACTCCGTCAAGGAATCCAAATTGGATGTGCTTCAAAGTCAACTTGACAAGTTCAAAATGAAGGATGGTGAAGGTGTCGCTGAAATGTACTCTAGGCTTTCTCTCATCACAAATGAGATTGCCGGCTTAGGAAGTGAAGAGATGACCGATAGATTCATCATCAAGAAGATTCTAAGAGCCTTGGATGGAAAATATGATATCGTGTGCACATTGATCCAAATGATGCCCAATTACAAAGATCTCAAGCCAACAGAGGTAATTGGAAGAATTGTTGCTCATGAGATGTCACTTAAGGATAAAGAGGAACTTCACAACAAATCAAGTGGTGCCTACAAAGCCTCATGTGAAGCCCCTACATCATCAAGTGAGAAACAAAACTTCAATGAAGAATTGAGCTTAATGGTGAAAAACTTCAACAAGTTCTACAAGAGTAGAAGCAAAGATAGAAGCTCCAAGTCAAGGTCCTACAATGACAAAAGATCTTCTAGTCGAGAGCGAAACTGCTACAACTGTGGAAGACCCGGACACTATTCCAACGAGTGTATGGCTCCCTACAAGAGAAGAGAAGACTCTCCAAAAAGAAGAAGCAAAAGAGAAGAATCACCACCAAGAGAGAGAAGGAGTAGAGATGATCGTTATGAACGAAGACACTCACGGAGAAGCAAGGATTCGGAAAGGAAGGAAAAATCATCAAGGAGCTACACAAAACGAAGACATCAGGCTCATGTTGGTGAATGGGTATCCAGCTCCGACTCCGACAACCACTCCGAGAGAAGTTATCACTCCGATTCCGAATATACTCAAGATGAAGGTGTTGTCGGTCTAGCACTTGTGTCAACCAACTCCTACGATATATTTGACTCACCAAATGAAGGTATTGGAAGATGCTTCATGGCCAAAGGTCCTAAGGTAACACACCCCGAGTATGTTGATTTCAATAGTGATGAAGATGACTTGTTAGGCGATGATGATTTACTTGTTGACAACTCTAGTGATGAATACTATGATGAAACGTCAATTAATCATGCTAATCAAGATAAAACGAATGACAATGATAAGGAGAAGATTGAGGCTCTAACTAAAGAACTAAACACTCTTAAGTTAGCTCATGAAACTATTTTCGAAGATCATCGAGAACTTTTAAGAGCTCATGAGAAGTTATGCTTTGAAAAGCTCAATCTTGAGCAAGAGCATGAGTTTTTAAAGGCAATCAATGATGATCTCCGCAAGAAAAGTTCTTCTTACATTGCCAAGCGTTTACTTTTATCCACTTACATGCCTCAAGTCAAGTCTAGTAATAAGAACAAGAAAGATTCTTCCTCTAGTAGTAACAATGATCATGCTAAATCCAATATTGTTGCTTCTAGTAGTTCTCTTGATTCCACTAATGATTCTCTTAGCCAAGTTACACTTGAGAAAGAAAATAGCTTATTGAAGGGAATTATAGAGAAAGGAGTGTACAAAAGCCTTGTTGGGAGTAAGCATTTCGAGGAAATCGTGCGCAAGCAAGGAAGGCACCGGAAGAATCAAGGTGTTGGTTTTGAACGAAAGTTCAATGACAATGGAGTTGAGTGGGAAGAAGATCAATACCCCAAGACAAAGTTTGTTCCTCAACAAGAGAAGTATGATCCTACTTCCTTCAAGGGGACACAAGCTCAAGATGATCTTCCACCACAAGACTACAAGCAAAAAGGCAAGGACAAGCTTCAAGAGGAAATTGATGCATTTGAAGAAGCTCCTAAGACCTTAGTCAAGTGGATTCCCAAGACCACTTCAAGTTCCACTTCATCAAGTACAACTACAACTCCAAGGATTCCCATCAAGATGGTGTGGATCCAAAAGAAGAAGAACTAGAGAGTTCTTGAGGGTGACTCCGCCAACATACTTCACTCTTATCATTTTGGCAAGAACAAGTGCAATCAACTTCCACATCTTGCACTAGTTCAAGGAGTCACAAACCCTCTTGTTGGTAAGACAAGGGACAAGGTAACCTAAAAGTTTTCATGGACATCATCTTGTGTGTGCATCACTCTATGTCTATGGATATCCTTGTTTGTTCCTTGTGGGACTAACCCATGTAGGTATTGAAAGTGCAATTCACTCAAATGGATAGCTCCAAGTGATCTACATCAACATTGAGCATCCACATCTTCAACATCTACATGAAGTCATCATCGACAAAACCCAAGGTTAGTTCATCCCTCTTAGGGGGGATATCACATCTAGGGGGGAGCTTTACTCTAAGACTTGAGCTAAAGCAACTCTAAAGATGTGAACACAACAATGCTTTATGTAAAAGTGGTAACCCCACTTGAGCTTAAACGATGAGTATGACCTATGATCAAGTGTTCTCACTTGACTCCTAAGTCAATATACTCATATATAGATGACCTAGTCATCGCCAATTGCTTGGTATATGCTAGAATTGGTTGTGCATGTTTTGTCACATATTTCAGTTGCCATTTTATTGTGTGAGCATGTTGGTTGCATATTTTACTCATTCGAGGACATCCACTTGTTGTTTTGATTGTTTGGTTTTATTTCCTTTTGCCAAGTGGATGGACAAGAATGCCTAAGAACCTCCTCTAGCTATCTATGCTTTTCTCGTCTCAAACTCTATTCATGCTACATCACAAAATTTGATCAAGTCAGATTCGAACCACTCTGTGTGAGGAGCACTCGGAGTCCCCGATTCGTCATAGACTTAAACTTCCAAAACCTCTTTGTGATTCTCGGTCTGACCGATATCCTACTTTCGGTCCTACCGAGATCATTAAGTTGATCTGAATTTTTGACCTCGGTGCAACCGATTTGAACCATTCGGTCACACCGAGTTGCAATAACTGTATACAGTTTTGCATCTCGGTGCCACCGAGTTGTTCCACTCGGCCACACCGATAGGGTCGGGCTATATATAGGCACGGGCAAAAATTTGGAAATTTCTCCGAACCCCTTCGCCCGCGCGATAGCTCGCTCTGCCAACGTGGTCTCCGGATCGTCTCCTCGCCGCCAGCCGCCTCCAGTCGCTGGTCTCCATCGCCGTCAACGGAATTCAACCCCGCCGTTGCCGCCGTAGCGAGTCTCCGCCGAACTAGGGTATGGACTCGATCTTTGTGCTATCCCCAATCTGATTCCTAGCACATTGTGATCTTATTGCTTCTAGCCACGATTGAAACACTCCTATCCAGTCAATGCGTTCGTAGAATAGGATTGATTCGAAAACTTTAGGGTTAGGTTTCCACCGAAACCATCTCGGACCCACCGAGTTGAAAAACTCGGTCCCACCAATTTGGCTCATGCCATTGCACAAGTGAGACTTGGTCTGACCGAGAATTACTAATCGGTGTGACCGATTTTGGAACTTTGTGAAACCCTAGCAGTCTCGGTGCCACCGAACTGTGACTCGGTCTGACCGAGTTCACTAGTTTAGGTTCCAAAACTGCTTCGGTATCAGCGAGTTTAAAAATCGGTAGATCCGAAATGATTTCTGTGGGAAACTAAAACTAAGATTTTGAATCATTCTTTTGCAAAAATCTCTGCATTTTGTGATGCTCATCCACTCTACCTCATCTATAAACTGTTCACAGGGTCAGCAGTCAGCTTGTTCATCATGTCAGATCAGAGTGATAGCCGAAACCTGTTAGAGCAGCAAGTGCACATGAGTGAGGGCACTAGTCCCTCCAGTTCCTCAGATGAAGGCAGCAGGAGCACTCCTAGTAACTTGCCAAAAGCTGCCACCAGACAAAGGAAGAAAAGAACCTCAGAATCAGAGGATGAGGACTATGTGGCAGAAGAAGAAGCCACTTCCAAGAAAGTTGTGCTCAAGAAGGAATATGGCTCAGCTCAAAGCACAAAGCCAGGATTGAAAATTAAAAGGCCAGCAGGAAGGCAGCCTATGCCAAAGGCCAGAGCATCTACTCAAGTCCCTTTGGGATCTGAACCCAAAGAGGCTACTGCAGAAGGGAAGAAGAGGAAGGAGAGGATCAAAAAGACCACTGCTAGAGTGCTTGGGAGATCCTCAATCATGAGAGATTCTGAAGAGGAAGAGGAAGAAGAGGTTGCTGCACCAGCACCCAAGGCACAAAAGTTGATGGGTGATGCTATAAGATCAGGGGCTACTGCATCCAAGCCCAAGGAAGCACCCAAGGCTGCATCAAAGGCCAAGACAGCTCCAAAGAGGAACACAAGGAGCATACCAGCTGCTGAAAAGAACAAGGCCCCAGTGCCTGACACTGCAGAAGAAGAGGAAGGCCAAGTTCTCAGGAAGCTAAAGCCCAAGATCCCAGACCACAATGATGCTCATCCTGTGGCTGAGGACATGAAGATCAGAAGAGACTCAGGGCTAAGGAAGTGGAGAGAAGCAGATCCATATGCTTCAAGGAGAAGAACAGATGTTGATTACAGGTTCCACACTAAGGAACAGCAGGACTTCTATGAGACAGTTTTGTTGGACAAGAAGCCCATAGTTTGTGACATGAGATGGGTTGATTGGGAGTACATCAAGGACAATGAAGAGCACTATCCTGGAGTGCAAGACAGCTTCAAGGCTTGTGGAGTAGCTGACTTTGTTGGGCAGAAGCTCACAAAGTGGAATGAAGAGCTGATCATGCAGTTCTACTCCACAGCACACTTCTATCCAGATGGAAGGATTGTGTGGATGTCTGAAGGTACAAGGTACCAATCAACTGTTGAGGAATGGGCAAAGATCAATGCCCCAAAAGAGCATGAGGATGACTTAGACATATATGCCAAGAAGAAGATGGACCACAACTCTATGTCCAACATGTACAAGGAGATTCCAAACAAGGCACTTGATACTTTCAAATTTGGGTCTGTACATTATCTTCTATCAGGGTTGCCAACTATCAATTGGATTTTGAGGCACACTCTGTTGCCCAAGTCAGGTGATCACAAGATGATCAGAGGCCATGCAATAAACTTGCTTCATATCTTTGATGTGCCACAGAAATTCAAAGTCATGAGCCTCATGGTAGAGACCATCAAGAGAACTGCAGCAGATCAGAAGAGGAGCTGTGGTTATGCCCCTCAGATCCAAGAGCTGATAAACTCAAAGATGGGCACAGGCATATACTTATTGGACAAGGAACACCTGCTCATCCATCCAGATTTTGAAGATAATCAGGTTGTCATGAACAAGGATGAACCATCATCAGCTCATGCTCAAGCACAGAAGGAAAAGGCAAGGAAGGAGAAAGCTGCCAAGATGCCAACTCAAGAGGAGGCATCTGAGTATTTCTTGAAAACCAAGCGGCTTAGTTACTTGATTGCATCTACCCTGAGGATTGAGAAAGGACTGGCCACCCTCACTCGGAATCAGGAGAGCTTAGAGAGAATCATAGAACAAAAGTTCTATGACTTAGATGTCAAAGTAACAGAGATTCAGTCTGCAGTGGAGCAACTTCAAGATGACATGCAGGAGAGGAGAGGGAAGACTATAACTGATGCATTTGCCAGAGTGCCACGAGCTCAGAGGTCGACTGCAGTGCCAGTTCCTAACACCAGAGCCACCACCTCAGCTCCAGCCACAGCACCAGCCCAACCAGCTCTAGCATCTACTTCAGCTCCAGCTCCAACCAAGTCTATAGAAGCCTTCGTCCTTGGAGTGATCCAGACTCCACCACCACCAGAAGATCAAGCCTGAGAGTTGATCTAGCACTATGCATTTTCTAGGAACTTTTTGGTAACTTGTTGCCAAAGGGGGAGAAAAATGTATAGATCATAGGCTTCGAGAGAGAGAGAGAGTTGATTTTATTCTCTCTTGCTTTATTTGGTGTGTTTTTTCAAACTTTGTTTGCTTTTGGTTGAGATACTTTGATATGCTTGTGAGACATTGATGATCATGTGTTTGATCATAAGCTACACTTATGCATGCTTGATATATCTTATCTATCTTATGTGATCATTCACTTTCTTTGGTGATGAGTGCATGTATTTCATTCTTATCTTTTTAAGCGCTCCACCAAGATGTACGTGACATGGAAGAGTAACCCATGACTCTAACTCTTTGTGCATTTGCAGTCCAAAGCAAATTTTAAATATGCACAAATTTAGGGGGAGCTCTTACTTATCACATACTTCTCAAAGCAACGATATATTTCATTCTTATTATTATTTGCCGAAGCTTTGATCTATATGTTGTCATCAATTACCAACAAGGGGGAGATTGAAAGTGCAACTATCCCTAGGTGGTTTTGGTAATTCATAACAACATATAGCTCATTGAGCTAATGCTATTCCAAGATGATCATTTCAGGAAAGCTCAATGATTGGCATGGCATGGATGGTGAAAGTGGAACCCTCAAAATGCTAAGGACAAAGGATTGTCTCTAGCTCATATGCTCAAGACTCTTCATTTTACATTTTAGTGGTCCACGATCACATTGAGTCCATAGGAAAAGCCAATACTATCAAGGAGGGATGAGGTGTTGCTTAATGAGCCTCTTGCTTCATGTGCTTAATGATATGCTCCAAAATCCTCAGCTACTTTCCCATATCCACATTTGACCTAAACCCAAAGCCAAACTCGGCCCTACTGATTCTTTCAACCCGGCACCACTGAGTTTCACTTGTCATAGCCATTGCCAAACCCTAAGCAAATCGGTTCTACAGATAGGGATCTCGGTCTCACCGAGATGGGATTGCAATTTCTCTGTTTCCTTTTCGTAACTTTTCGGTCTCACCGAAAGAGCGGATCGGTCCCACCGAGATTGCAATGTAAACTCACTATTTCCTTTTCGTAACATTTCGGTCTCACCGAGAAGAGCGAATCGGTCCCACCGAGTTTGCCTGACCAACCCTCTGGTTAGCTTATTACCAAATCGGTCTCACCGAGTTTGTGTAATCGGTCTCACCGAGATTATGTTATGCCCTAACCCTAACCGTATCGGTCCTACCGAGTTGCATGTCAGTCCCACCGAAAATCTCTAACGGTCACTAGGTTTACTATTTCGGTCCGACCGAGTTTATTGATTCGGTCCCACCGAGATTGGTAAATTGTGTGTAACAGTTGGATTTTGTGTGGAGGCTATATATACCCCTCCACCTCCTCTTCACTCGTGGAGAGAGCCATCAGAACACGTCTACACTTCCAACTCATATGTTTTGAGAGAGAACCACCTACTCATGTGTTGAGGCCAAGATATTCCATTCCTACCATATGAATCTTGATCTCTAGCCTTCCCCAAGTTGCTTTCCACTCAAATCTTCTTTCCACCAAATCCAAATCCTGTGAGAGAGAGTTGAGTGTTGGGGAGACTATCATTTGAAGCACAAGAGCAAGGAGTTCACACCATTTGTTACTTCTTGGAGAGTGGTGTCTCCTAGATTGGCTAGGTGTCACTTGGGAGCCTCCGACAAGATTGTGGAGTTGAACCAAGGAGTTTGTAAGGGCAAGGAGATCGCCTACTTCGTGAAGATCTACCGCTAGTGAGGCAAGTCCTTCGTGGGCGATGGCCATGGTGGGATAGACAAGGTTGCTTCTTCGTGGACCCTTCGTGGGTGGAGCCCTCCGTGGACTCGCGCAACCGTTACCCTTCGTGGGTTGAAGTCTCCATCAACGTGGATGTAGGATAGCACCACCTATCCGAACCACGGGAAAAACATCCGTGTCTCCAATTGCGTTTGAATTCTCCAAACCCTTCCCTTTACATTCTTGCAAATTGCATGCTTTACTTTCCGCTGCCAATATACTCTTTGCATGCTTGCTTGAATTGTGTGATGATTGCTTGACTTGTCCTAAAATAGCTAAAATCTGCCAAGAACTAAAATTGGGAAAAGGTTAAGTTTTTATTTGGTCAAGTAGTCTAATCACCCCCCCCTCTAGACATACTTTCGATCCTACAACGTAATACTAACGGTTTAGAATTGTGGCACCAAAGACGTTTTTGAAACGTCAGAGAACATATGAGATGTTCCAAAGACTGAAATTGGAATTTCAGACTAGTGCCCACGTCAAGAGGTATGAGACCTCTGACAAGTTTCTTAAGCCTGCAAACTAAGGGAGAAAAACTCAATCGTTGAGCATGTGCTCAGATTGTCTGAGTACTGCAATCGCTTGAATCAAGTGGGAGTTAATCTTCCAGATGAGATAGTGATGGTTCTCCATAGTCACTGCCACCAAGCTATTGGAGCTTCGTGATGAACTATAACATATCAGGGATAGACATGATGATCCTTGAGCAATTCACGATGTTTGACACCACGAAAGTAGAAATCAAGTAGGAGCATCAATTGTTGACGGTTAAACCACTAGTTTCAAGAAGGATAAGAGAAAGAAGGGATACTTCATGAGACGGCAACTCAGTTGCTGCTCTAGTGAAGAAACCCAAGGTTGAACCAAACCTGAGACTAAGTGCTTCTGTAATGAGGGGAACGGTCACTGAAGCAGAACTACCCTAGATACTTGGTAGATGAGAAGGCTGGCAAGGTCGACAGATGTATTTTGGAAACACATTAAATTAGTGTGTACTTTACTAGTACTCCTAGTAGCACCAGGGTATTAAAATACCGGTTCAGTTGCTAAGTGTTAGTAACTCGAAATAAAAGGCTACGGAATAAATGGAGACTAGCTGAGGGTGAGATGACGATATGTGTTGGAAGTGTTTCCAAGGTTGATGTGATCAAGCATTGCATGCTCCCTCTACCATCGAGATTGGTGTTAAACCTAAATAATTGTTATTTGGTGTTTGCGTTAAGCATAGACATGATTGGATTATTTTTATCACAATACGGTTATTCATTTAAGGAGAATAATGGTTACTCTGTTTATTTGAATAATACCTTCAATGGTCTTGCACCAAAAATGAATGGTTCGTTGAATCTCGATCGTAGTGATACACATGTTCATGCCAAAAGATATAAGATAATAGTACCACATACTTGTGGCACTGCCATTTGAATCATATTGGTATAAAACGCATGAAGAAGCTCCATGTTGATGGATCTTTGGACTCACTCGTTTTGAAAAGATTGAGACATGCGAACCATGTCTATTGGTAGATATGCATGAAGAAACTCCATGCAGATGGATCATTTGGACTCACTTGATTTTGAATCACTTGAGACATGCAAATCATACCACATGGGCAAGATGACTGAAAGGCCTCATTTCAGTAAGATGGAACAAGAAAGCAACTTGTTGGAATTAATACATTTTGATGTGTGCAGTCCAATAAGTGCTGAGGAACGCGGTGGATATCGTTATGTTCTTACTTCACAGATGATTTGAGTAGATGCTGAGTATATTTACTTGATGAAACACAAGTCTGAATTATTGAAAGGATTAAGTAATTTCAGAGTGAAGTTGAAGATCGTCGTGACAAGATGATAAAATGTCTATGATATGATCATAGAGATGAATATCTGAGTTACGAGTTTGGCACACAATTAAGACATTGTGGAAATTGTTTCACACTAATACCGCCTGGACCACCATAGTGTGTGGTGTGTTTGAACATCATAACTACACCCTATTGAATATGGTGCATACCATGATGTCTCTTATCGAATTACCACTATCGTTTATGGGTTAGGCATTAGAGACAACCGCATTCACTTTAAATAGGGCACCACACAATTCCGTTGAGACGACACCGTATGAACTATGGTTTAGAGAAACCTAAGCTATCGTTTCTTAAAAGTTTGGGGCTGCGATGCTTATGTGAAAAAGTTTCAGGCTGATAAGCTCGAACCCAAAGCGGGTAAATGCATCTTCATAGAATACCCAAAAATAGTTGGGTATACCTCCTATTTCAGATCCGGAAGCAAAAAATGATTGTTTCTAGAAATGGGTCCTTTCTCGAGAAAAAGTTTCTCTCGAAAGAATTGAGTGGGAGGATGGTGGGGACTTGATGAGGTTATTGAACCGTCACTTCAACTAGTGTGTAGCAGGGCACGGGAAGTTGTTCCTGTGGCACCTACACCAATTGAAGTGGAAGCTTATGATAGTAATCATGAAACTTCGGATCAAGTCACTACCAAACCTCATAGGTCGACAAGGATGTGTACTACTTCAGAGTGGTACGTAATCATGTCTTGGAAGTCATGTTGCTAGACAACAATGAACCTACGAGCTATGGAGAAGCGATGGTGGGCCCGGATTCTGACGAATGGCTCGAGGCCATAAAATCCGAGAGAGGATCCATGTATAAAACAAAGTATAGACTTTGAAAGAACTACTTGATGGTCGTAAGGCTGTTAGGTGCAGATGGATTTTAAAAGGAGGACAGACAATGATGGTAAGTGTCACCATTAAGAAAGCTCGACTTGTCGTTAAGATGTTTCCCGACAAGTTCAAGGAGTTGGCTACGATGAGACTTTCTCACTCGTAGCGATGCTAAGAGTCTGTTGGAATTATGTTAGCAGTTACTGCATTATTTATGAAATCTTGCAGATAGGATGTCAAAACATTGTTTACTCAACATTTTTCTTGAGGAAAGGTTGCATGTGATACAACTAGAAGGTTTTGTCAATCCTGAAAGATGCTGACAAGTATGTAAAGCTCCAGCAATCCCTCTAAGGACTGGAGTAAGCATCTCGGAGTTGGAATGTACGCTTTGATGAGATGATCAAATATTTTGGGTTTATACAAAGTTTATGAGAAACTTGTATTTCCAAAGGAGTGAGTGGGAGCACTATAGAATTTTTGACGAGTATATGTTGTTAACATATTGTTGATCAAAAATGATGTAGAATTTCTGGAAAGCATGCAGGGTTATTTGAAAAGTGTTTTTTGATGGAAAACCTGGATTAAGCTACTTGAACATTGAGCATCAAGATCTATAAGGATAGATAAAAAACGCTTAATAGTACTTTCAAATGAATACATACCGTGACAAGATTTTGAAGGAGTTCAAATAGATCAACAAAGAAGGAGTTCTTGGCTGTGTTACAAGGTGTGAGTATTGAGTAAGACTCAAGACCTGACCACGGCAGAAGAGAGAGAAAGGACGAAGGTCGTCCCCTATGCTTTAGACGTAGGCTCTATAGTATGCTATGTTGTGTACCGCACCTAAAGTGTGCCTTGGCATGAGTCAATAAAGGGGTACAAGAGTGATCCAGGAATGGATCGCATGACAGTGGTTGAACTTATCCTTAGTAACTAGTGGACTAAGGAATTTTCTCGATTATGGAGGTGGTAAAAGAGTTCGTCGTAAAGGGTTACGTCGATGCAAACTTTGACACTAATCCGAATGACTCTGAGGAGTAAACCGGATTCGTATAGTAGAGCAGTTATTTGGAATAGCTCCAAGTAGCACGTGGTAGCTGCATCTACAAGATGACATAGAGATTTGCAAAGCACATGTGGATCTGAAAGGTTCATACCCATTGACTGATAAACCTCTCTCACAAGCAAGATATGAACACACCCCATGGGTGTTGGATTCATTACAATCACATAGTGATGTGAACTGGATTATTGACTCTAGTGCAAGTGGGAGACTGTTGGAAATATGCCCTAGAGGCAATAATAAATTAGTTATTATTATATTTCCTTGTTCATGATAATTGTTTATTATCCATGCTAGAATTGTATTGATAGGAAACTCAGATACATGTGTGGATACATAGACAACACCATGTCCCTAGTAAGCCTCTAGTTGACTAGCTCGTTGATCAATAGATGGTTACGGTTTCCTGACCATGGACATTAGATGTTGTTGATAACGGGATCACATCATTAGGAGAATGATGTGATGGACAAGACCCAATCCTAAGCCTAGCACAAGATCGTGTAGTTCGTATGCTAAAGCTTTTCTAATGTCAAGTATCATTTCCTTAGACCATGAGATTGTGCAACTCCCGGATACCGTAGGAATGCTTTGGGTGTACCAAACATCACAACATAACTGGGTGGCTATAAAGGTGCACTGCGGGTATCTCTGAAAGTGTCTGTTGGGTTGGCATGAATCAAGATTGGGATTTGTCACTCCGTGTAACGAAGAGGTATCTCTGGGCCCACTCGGTAGGACATCATCATAATGTGCACAATGTGACCAAGGAGTTGATCACGGGATGATGTGTTACGGAACGAGTAAAGAGACCTGTCGGTAACGAGATTGAACAAGGTATCAGGATACCGACGATCGAATCTCGGGCAAGTATCGTACCGATAGACAAAGGGAATTGTATACGAGATTAATTGAATCGTCGACATCGTGGTTCATCCGATGAGATCATCGTGGAATATGTGGGAGTCAACATGGGTATCCAGATCCCGCCGTTGGCTATTGGTCGGAGAGTTGTCTCGGTCATGTCTGCATGGTTCCCGGACCTGTAGGGTCTACACACTTAAGGTTCGGTGACGCTAGGGTTGTAGAGATATAAGTATGTGGTAACCCGAAAGTTGTTCGGAGTCCCGGATGAGATCCTGGACGTCACGAGGAGTTCCGGAATGGTCCGGAGGTAAAGATTTATATATAGGAAGACCAGTTTCGGCCACCGGGAAAGTTTTGGGGGTCATCGGTATTGTACCGGGACCACCAGAAGGGTCCCGGGGGTCCACCGGGTGGGGCCACCTATCCCGGAGGGCCCCATGGGCTGAAGTGGGAAGGAAACCAGCCCCTGGTAGGCTGGTGCGCCCCCCTTGGGCCTCCCCCTGCGCCTAGGGTTGGAAACCCTAGGGGTGGGGGCGCCTCCACTTGGCTTGGGGGCCAAGCCACCCCTTGGCTGCCCCCCCCCCCATCTAGATGGGATCTAGAGGGGTCGGCGCCCCCCTGGCCCCTATATATAGTGGAGGGGAGGGAGGGCAGCCGCACCCAAGTCCCTGGCGCCTCCCTCTCCCTCTCGTTGGTGCTTGGCGAAGCCCTGCCGAGATCCCGCTACTTCCACCACCACGTCATCGTGCTGCTGGATCTCCATCAACCTCTCTTCTCCCCTTGCTGGATCAAGAAGGAGGAGATGTCTCTCCCAACCGTACGTGTGTTGAACGCGGAGGTGCCGTCCGTTCGGCGCTTGGTCATCGGTGATTTGGATCACGACGAGTACGACTCCATCAACCTCGTTCTCTTGAACGCTTCCGCTTACCGATCTTCAAGGGTATGAAGATGCACTCCTTCCCCTCATTGCTAGTATCTCCTAGATTGATCTTGGTGACACGTAGGAAAATTTTGAATTATTGCTACGTTCCCCAACACCTAATATCAAAACATTGAACGATGGTCAACTTCACATGATTACTAATAACAAGACTTCTCCCATGTCCTCAAGAACAAATAGAACTACTCGCAACTCATCTCAGTAATCATGATCAGTGGGTATAGATATATGATTGGCAACGTGAACATAATAATCTTCCACCAATTAAACCAACAAGCATCAATTACAAGATGTAATCAACACTATTAGCACCTCCAGGTGGTAATCTTAGGTTTGCTACAAAGATTGAACACAAGAAATGAACTAGGGTTTGGAGATGAGATGGTGTTGATGAAGATGATGATTCCCACGATGAGAGGAGCGTTGGTAATTATGAAGGCTTCGATTTCCCCCTCTCGGAGGGAAGTATCCTCGGTTGAATTGCTCCACCGGAAAGCAAAAGTGCTCCTACCTCAGTCCCGCCTCGAGACAGCGGCGGAAAGTCCCGAAAGTCTTCTCTTGATTTTTCTTCCGGGAGGATGTGAATTTTTTTATAGCACTGGAATTATGTCCAGATGAGGTCTAGGGGCCCCACAAGCCTGGGTGGCTCGGCCAGGTTGGTGGTCGCGCCCCTGCCCTTGTGGGCCCCATGTGGCTCTTCTGTGGTACTTCTTCGTTCCAGTATTTTTATATATTCCAAAATAATTCTCCAAAAATCCCTGTCCAATTTCGATAAACTTTTATTTCTGCACAGAAACAACACCATGACAGTTCTGCTGAAAACAACGTCAGTCAGATTAGTTTCATCCAAATTATGCAAATTAGAGGCCAAACATGAGCAAAAGTGCTTGGAAAAGGAGACACGTTGAAGTATCACCTATTCAACTGAAAAAGCGAGAGACACGTTGTTTGGTTGGAGCTTAGTGGTCTAAGGGATATGTATACCTCGTCATTGGTTGCTGATGATCGGTGGTACTCTAAAGTAGGAGTTGAGGCGGTGCAGGTTAGCTACCCCAGGAGACTTGACCGAGATAGCAGAGGCTCGACGCGGTGATATTGACGAGGTGTGTGGTTAGCACAGGACAAGGAGACAAACCAGGCTTTGGTATCAACCGTGAATTTGACTCAAGATGACTAGCAACGATGAAATTTCTTCAAATTTAAGACAGGTGGTCAAGAAGGAGCAAGGATGTTGAGTTCATATAACTCTTATATGTGGCATCTAATATGTGAGTTGTTCATTATCACGCAAGTCAGTGATCAGTGTGTGATGACGTTGAACGAATAATCCGAAAGTTGGGAGTGCATACTAGAGTAAAGGGGTACTTAATTTTGCTTGAGTGTTGAATGTGATCAACAAAAAAAGGGACTAGAAGTTGCTGGTGGAGTCACATGAAGTCTGGGAATAGCAGCCATACTCATGGTGTAACTCAAGTCCAATGTACATAGAAGTTTGACGTGTGAACGAATTTAAGGTGGTGGAAAATATTCGCCTATGTGAAGCTTAATAGAGCTATGTCGAGAATTGTGTATAAGGTAGGTTACGGTTGGACTTGGAGTCGTACTGTGTGTAAACATGGCAAGGAGTTGTGTCTTAATTAAGATACTCATATCCTAGGCCTCATATATAACATGGGGTAGACACACGATGTAACATATGTTAACATAATAGCACATACACTCAGGGGGAGCTGACGACACATGCCAGCATTCGGGTGGCCAGTGTGCGATATTATAGCGGTATCAACGGAGAGAAGTGCCCATAGTCACGCCTTAGGGATGTAGCCGATGTTCGATGAACCTCATTAACAAATCAGGGTGTCATGCCTTGTGTGATTGCTTGATACTCGGTAGATCAACATGCACCTTAGATTAATTCTAACACCATCCTTGTTTCGTTAGTGTGCTTTGCTCCAGTGGAGCGCGTGTGAAGTCGTGTCTTTGACAGGCCTTCCGAGATTCGATATGTTTAGGTTTCTGGTGCATTTGTTTGGATTCAATTGGATTCATTGTCTTCAAAGTTTTTTTTACGAGGCGTTGTCTTCAAAGTTTCTATATGTCTGTATCGATGATTTTTTTTTCTGGAGACGGCAATATATGCTGGTCTACGTATAGTGGAACAGATTTTGCATATGTATCTTTTCAATTTAATATTCGAAAAAGGGATAATATATATTGAACATAGTAAACACAGGGCGGTCTATTTTTGTTTTGTTTTTGGCCATGCTCACAGTTCACGCACACGGGACCGGACCGACTCTTTATCACTCGAAAGGCGAGACAGCCGCCGGTAGCAGCGTAGTAGGCGACGCAACTCGACCAAACCACGCGAAGCGGAAACCCAAATTCCATCCCGACTTCTCTACCTCTCCGGCCTCCACCCAGGAGAGCCCTAAGCCGGAAGCACCTTACCCTTAAGCTCTCTTGACCTCTCCCCATGGCGTCCGCGTGGTGCCTCTTGGCGCCGGGCGCTCTCGGCGTCTCCGCCTCCGAATCCAGAGGCGTCTTCGCCGCGCGGGCGGCGGTCCCTGCGAGGACGCGGCGCAGGTGGGACTCGCTCGTGGTGTGCGTGGCCCCCGACGAGGAGAAGATTACGCGGCGCTCGCCCCTCGATTTCCCCATCGTAATCCTTCTCCGCCCTTTCCCGCCCGTAGTCATTTTGCTACTCCTCTCATGCTGAACAGAATTTTCCGGTTCTGAATTTTTTGCTCATTTTAGCTTACTACACCCGGATTATGAGGTTTTAGGTATTCAGAGTGGATGAAATCAGTAGGAATGTTAGCTTAGAGTGGACCTGAGTTCTTTTGATTGGACAGAGCAACTAAAGATGCACGTTTGTTTGTGCTTGTGGATATTACAGATGCTCTTAGTAGATAATTAGTGGCATCCTAGTCTCATCATTCTTGCGTATTTTAGAAGTGTTAGCTTGGGGTTCTATTTAAAGATCTTCATGTGAGGAAATATATACTTAACTGTACAGGAGCTGCGTTGTGGTGAGACACCATGGTTTCATCCTTGTTGCATTTTAGGAGTGGACCTGAGTTGCACGAGTTCATACAATGATGTGAGGTTAGGACGTTGTAGATTGTCTTGTAGATGGTGCTCTTGCACTGAAACAATATGTATAGCGTGTATGATAAAACACTTTGAAGGTTTCCACCTAGGTTAGAGTTGTGCAAACCGAGGTTCAAATGCCAAAATCGTCCCAAAATAAATGTGCCCGTCCACTGAATGCTTGTCTTGAGTCGTGTTTGTATTTAAAACAATCAGACAGTAGTTATTTAGGGATCAGACGGTCTATTAGATCGCTTGCTGCAGGAACTTTCCATTTTCCAGCTGGTGTCTCGTTGTCATGATGCTAGCAATCTATTTTTTTACAAACAAGTTTTGAAATATATGGCCTACTGATCTAATACTTGTTCTATATTTGCTTGTTTAAAGCACAAATAAATTTTGTGTGATACTAGGGTGCTGTAGATGCCTTAATCATTTAGGATAAAAATAGTGGAAGAACATGTTCATGGTAAAGTGATAGGAGACACTTATAGGTTTTCTTAAGGTGAATTCAAATTGTGGTCATGTTACCTTTCTGTTTTTGCTTGCAATTGTGTTCCATTCCGTGACTGTGAGTTGTGAACGTGACTCGTGCATATTTTGAGACAAACCTTCATTTTATTGTTCTGTGGATTTGCTGAGCTGTGCAGTGACATTTATCATGGTTATAACCTGCCGTTTATTTATTTATTGGCAGTGTTTCAGATTATGGCATATTATATCAAGATTGATAACTGTCAATTTTCATGTGTGATTTGTTTAAGCTGTAGCAAGATATCTGTAGGACAATGTCTAAAAAAGAAGTCAAAACATAGTACTCCCTCCGTAAAGAAATATAAGAGCGTTTCGATCATTAGTGATCTACATGCTCTTGTATTTCTTTACAGAGGGTGTAGTTAATTATTTAAAGATGTTCCATCAGACGTTCTTCTTTTGTGTTGGCACTGAAGCTGATGGTCACTGTCTTATCACACATTTGTAGGAATGGGAGAAACCTAAGCCTGGGAGGAGACCTGACATCTTCCCAAAGTTCAGCCCTATGAAAACACCATTGCCCCATCCATTACCAGCTGATGATCCTCTGGATGATGATGAGGAAGAAGAGGAAGAAGCACAACCTCAAGAAGAACCACAGGAGGATGATCCTGACAAGGAGGATCCTGAGGAAGACGACCCAGACAAGCCAACTGAGTAATTTTGGATGAGGTGGCCTGTGGTAGATAGAAGCCGTGACGTATCTTCCAGAGAATATGTGGGGTTTGAGCTATTCAGAAATGTTAGTTGTGTCGGCTTATATAGGCTCTAGACATAAGTTTGCTCAGCAAGGACCTTTGAGCTTTTCTGAAGCTATACAAATTTTGTTCCACTAGTTTCAATATGAATTTATATGTATTCTTCTGAAAGGTATTTGCCTATACGACACAATAAGCTGTTGCATGTTCAGTAGTTATGTTCGCCGATCTGATACTCCCGTGTGCTGAAAGTGCATTATAAGCAATTAGTTAGTTGTAATATCGGCAATAACTTGGCACCAGTTAGAATGACACATTGGTTAAACTCGTGCATTTTGATATACTCCCTCCGTTCCATAATGTAAGACGTTTTTTGACATTACACTAGTATCGAAAAACGTCCTATATTATAGGACGGAGGGAGTACTACATTTCAAATTATTTGAAGTTCTAGCTTTTCCCTAAGTCAAATTTAGTTGCAGATGTGAGAAAGGTCAGTATATCTCTGTTTGTGTTCTTAAATCGTGAATTGGGTGATGCGCATTTCATCAAGTATGAACACATCTCATTTCAAATTCTCTATGATTTGACCAAATCTATAACACATATGCTTATATGTACAGCAATGATATTTTTATAGACTCGGAACGGCTTAAGAATGTTTGATTTAGGACAAAACTAGAATGTCATATAATTTGAAACTAAGGCCCTGTTTTGATTGAGTGTAAAAGTAGTGTGCTCCCCAGTATTTAACTCAAGTTTGAACTAAATACCAGGCAGCACACGAAAAAAATATATCCAATCCAAACAGGGCCAAAGAGGGTAATATTTTGCACCAACGCTGAGACAATAGCCTCTTGCTAGGTGATATATTGGAAAGTTTCTGTTGCATTTTGGAGCCTGGTTTCTAGTGAGACAATATATTTTCGAAAAAATCAAAGATAAATTCTAAAAGTCACAAAAAAATAGAAAAAAAATCGACACAGCTATTACTTGATTATAGTGGCTGTGGACCTTATAATTTGGATGGATGGGGCGGCTGAAATCTTGTTGTAATCTATTTCAGACAAATACGGAGATGTGAACAGACAAAACGATGGTACAGAGATGCTGAAATCTTGTTGTATTCTATATTTCCTTGGCCAAACAATGGCAGTTCATTCATGTTCTACCCAGGAGAATTGGACTTTATAAATGTACACCCAGGAAAACCTACAAAATTTTCTCTCCCGTATGCAGGAGCAAACAGCATGATGAACGCTACTTTGGTTAAGCCATACTGCCCATATCAATATCTACTTTCCTTTGGTCCCTTAAAGATCAGTATCTATTTTCCTTTGATCTTGCAGTAGGCATACATGCCTGAGCCAACGAAGCCAAGCCCTTGGCCGATGACATTAAGCTGCCATGAGAAAGAAAATTAAGTCAGTGTTCAGGAAAGGAAATTGAAGAGCTAATTGTGGCCGAGCAACAAGCTTAAACTCACCAGATCAAAAGGAAGCCCGCCGAAGAGTACCCAGCCAAGTCCAACAGTGAAGAAATCCTGCAGAAATAGCATCATGAAGAAGATTTCAAAATACTACGCATGTTGAGTCACGTGGAGGAATTGAATGGAGACCCTACCTTCAAATTGCCACACATTGACTGTGTAAGTGCAGAATTCAGGATTGTATTCCAGAAGATGGTGTAGTTCAATAGAAATGCTAGTATACATGAAAATAGCAGCACCACCTACAAATGGAATTACGTCAAAATGATTGATACCTATGGGCCCTAGCTATCCCAGGAAAAATAAATTATGAGGCTTAAAAAATTAACATACAATATAAACACATAAAGCAATCCCAAGACCTTCATGTCAACTATAACATAAATAAATACTCCCCCTGTTCACTTTTATAAGACCTTGAAGACATTTCAGACAATGTGCAAAACAGTCCATTTTGACTTGTCTAAAACGACTTACAAAAGTGAATGGAGGGAGTATGATTTTTTTTCCCCTTACAAAAGAGTAATTAGAAGCATCCACAAAACATTAACTGCAATGAACTAGGCATACTATAGAGATAAGTCAGGAGTAAGATTAATCAGCAACCAAGAAGATTTAAGAACCTATAATAATCAACCAGAAATCAAGAATAGTGGACTAAAACATGGTAATATGTGAATATAATAATGCAAGGGTTTCACTGGCTCGAGTGAAACAGCGTGTATGATCCGAACTATTTTCTAGGATTGGGTCAGTAACTCGGTACGTTATTGGGTAAGATCACAGAAATGGTGGGAAGGAACAAAATAATGCCTCACGAGCTAGTGTGTCAGTCAAAGCTCGACCCTCAACACCAACTGCTTAGTTGCGAACAAATATACAGAGATTCAAGCATCTCCAGTGAAGTCAATAAACAGGCAACAAGATTGTGTTTTTGTTAGTAAAAAATTGTGATGCGCATCCCCAAGTACTGCAGTCTTTAGATGCCTCGGATAATCAAATTAGCATTAATTTCAAAATTTAAGTCGCATATACCTGAAAACCAGGGGAATAAAGATAGGGAAATTCAATAGTTTTCTTGAGGTCGCCCTGAATATATGTCAAGAACAGTACTGCAGGTCCACAAACAAGTCCTGAAATCCAGATAAGCAGAATATATATTTAGGACGTGTGAAGTATGAAGTTGAATCTTAGTGGTACAGGTCTTTGAGATGCTACCATTGCACCACATCAGGCCAAAGCTATTCAGCCCACTAGATTTTCCTAAAAGAACAAAACAAGTGTTGATTAGAAATTTTTGCAAGTTTGATTGACATATAATAAGTGGCAAAAAGGAAGGTGCTTACCAATACGATTTATAGTTGCAAGATAAACAGCTGTAGTTATATTGGCGACGAAGACAATGGCATACCCACGAGCATCAAATGATAAGTCTCGAGCCCCAGCAATAAACGCTCCGAATACAATCAAAGCCACACTGATAAACAGTTGGTTAGCAACCAGAAAGAGGAGTATGGCAGATTGAGAAAGCAACTATTGTCTTGAAAAATGCAGTATAATGAAACACAAGGATCAGCATGTTGCAAGCTACAACCATACTGTCCACTAAGTTGACTACATGAATGTGAATTCTGATACCTTATTACAAGGCTTGATAATGATAAGAGCAACAAGCAGATTCGATCACTACTGATGAACTAAAGATATGACAGGCAGTCAAAATAAAATAGAATTAATGAGTTAATATATATGTTTGACTGTGGCTAAGGCAGGAGTTTGTTGCACAAATAGAGGCTCATATTAGCTAGCTAGCACATGTACTTCAATTTTGAGAGTACAAATGCAAAGTAAAGTAACATGCCTGAACATTTACCTGCCAATTATAGGTGGGGTGTGTTTCTGCTTTGCCAAGAAATACTCCATTGTCATTGTAAATGCTACTGTTGTGCGCCTTAGAGTTGTATACATAGGAACATTTACTCCACGCACAGATTCCATTGAAGCTAGCTTTTAGCAAACCATCATGGAAGGTAAGCATCATTCAGAATTCAAAGTAAACAGCAACAATTTCCATATTTGCAGCTCATGGCTGTAATTGTGTGCGAGGGAATAAGCATACCATGTAGAGCAAATAAGACAGCGAAAGCGGTGAAGTGCGCAGCAGTATTCTGAACGGCACAAAGAATAGTGAATCAGAGGGTACTGATATTTCACTATTTGTGAAAGAAATGATCTTTAACCGTCTCAGAACATAGAGAAGGCACGTTGAGCACACCATCTGCACATGTTAATTAGGTGTCAGAAAGGAAAGACAGGACCAAACATATCATACAGTAACAAATTCAGCCAACAGAGCTGTACAGCTAAAGAAAGTTAGTACATATTACGTAAGTCGCAATACACCGACAACTATATCACTGTAATATTTAACAAGCTGCAATTCATAGCAGGCCCATTGTCTACAGCTCCAATAAGAAAGTGAACATTCTTCAACTAGATGAATTAGAAGTAGAGTATGTAGCTTTTGGAAATCTATCATTACTTTCCAAGACCACAAGCAGGTCACAGATAGTCTAGTACAGTTTTTTTACTGTTGAACGGACAGAACGTGGGCACAAAACATTTATATACTCTGTCGGGTGAATTTACAGTTATTCAGAAAAATAAGGATATGGATGGACTACAATGAGAAGAGGGTATTTAACAATACAGACTGTCCAGAATATGTCCACACAGAATGAAGCACCTGAAGGAGTGTAATGACGTTCGCGCAAGGGAATTTATATGAAGATAGAGCCGCCTTGTTAAACATCACCAGCAAAACTGCACATTGTAAAAAGTATTAGCAAGGGAATTCAAGACTTCCACAACATAAATAATAGAAACAGAAATGTCATCAGGAAGTTGCGGTGCGGAAACCGGTTCGTAATGCTTCTCAGAAGATAAAAGATAAATAGGAACAATTTAAGAAAAAATCAAGAAATTTTCATTCACAATTATAATTTGGCAATGATTCTATTATCCACTTTATTATTCTATCTAAATGGCAAGGGATTTTCAAAGTTCTATTTTCTCTTTGTCCTTTTTTTGTAAGTGGGCCCATCAGAATTTGCTTTCTCTTACCATGCCACTACAGCAATTTGGACAGATTTCAGACATACAAGGTTAGAAGATGTATGTGTGTTGTATTAAAAATTCATCTATACATATATATACATATACAAATATAAAAGGACCCAAAGGGCAGATCCAACTATTCTCGGCCATCAATTCATGTCAATCCAACGACCTAGATTGCTTCAATGGCGAGCGCTCAACATGTTTAGCGTGCAATAAATATTATACAGAATATCAATATCAGCACTAATCACATAATTATCATGCAATTAATACCTTACCTAACATCAGCGGTGCAATTAATATTCTACAAAATATCCCACAAAAAATATATTCTACCAAATATGAACGTGAATCGTATGCATTTACTAGTTTTCATCAAAGTCTCCATTCAAGCAGGGTAAAATTCTCCCTCGATACAACAGAAATCCTGTATCCCTGGTAGGTACTATCGAAATGATTCCTACTTGAAGCTCTGCTGAGCAGTTAGATAGAAGTCAACATACCAGCTCCCATCCCAACCCCAAGCACCTCAGTAACAGAAGTAATGCCTGACAGAAACAAACTGCAACTAGTGCTACATCACAAGACCGTACGAACATTCTATCTCCAAATTCTTACAGTGCACTGAACGAGCTACCCCATGATGACCAAAGCATGCAATTCATGCCACATAGAACTGCATCTAAAACCAAACAAGAAAAAAGAAGTGGGTTGACGTATCAATGATGACCATGTAGGAGAGCGCGATGGAGGTGCTGCAGCATGTCATCATTGTGGACCCTTGAAGAGAGCAGCAGCGCCACCGCCTCCTAAGAGATTCGCAAAGCCATGACAAGAAAACAAGCAACATACTTTTGTTGGATCCACAAGAGCCAGCACAGTTAGTTGTATAAATTACACCACCAAGTTGATCATGATTATATTTGACATATCCGCCGCTGTGACCTTTACTACAAGCCAAATGTGTCTTTTTCAAGAATACGCCATGGAATGGCATATCAATTTCATAGAAGTGGCAAACAAGCCAATTACACAATAAGGAATACAACATTAGATATCTATCAAAGAGATATTCCACGCTAGTGCCTACCCCTAACGGCTATGGAGCGCCTCTAGCTGCGGAACTCGACAAGCCAAATGAGATTGTCTTTACTGAATTGTGTTTCTGAGAGATAGATAGCCCTTCTAGACTCAAATATACATATGTGGCAGTAATAACCAGTTTTTACTAAGTCTAAGTAGCTCTTACTGACGAATACCTACGGTAACACCCACTGAGCGGTATGTACTTTGCGTATAACCTGTGGCAACTGAACTAGCGGTACCAAAATGGTTTCGTGCTAGACACAAGTCAACCAACCAGCACTAACTCCAACCCCCAAGTAGCTGAATAAAGGATGTAACAGCCAACGGAAATAACAAGTTAGCGACGATTAGCAACAATCACCAGGCCCGACTGCATGCTACCTGTTCCCGAACTCACACAGATGACGCGCCAATTCTGCACCACAGCACAACCGCATAGAGAAAGAGAGGCGCAGATCGAGGCACGTACCGGAGCAGGACATGTAACAGAGCGCTGCGATCATCTTACAGCATAATTGTGTAGCAGTGTTTGAGACAGTTAGTCCTTCTAGTTCTAGCACTCAAATACAAAAACATAGTAAAAACAACCAGTTTTTACTAATGCTAGACCATCTCCAAGTCTAAGTAGCTCTTGCTGGTGAATACCTACTGAGCAGTATGTACTTTGCCCGTATCCCTGTGGCAACCGAAGTAGCAGTACTAAAATGGTTTCATACAAACGCACGGCTGAGTTAGCTAGACACGAGTCAACCAGCCAGCACTAACTCCAACCCCAAGTAGCTGAATAACGGCCAACGGAAGCAACGAGTTGGCGACGATTAGCAGCAAATCACAAGGGCTGACCGCGCGCTGCCTGTTCCCGACCTCACGCAAAACGAGCCACCCGTCCGCCGCCGTGAACGGAATCACACAGACAAGGCGCCAATTCGACGCCACACCACAGACGCGCAGAGAAAGAGAGGGCGCGGATCGAGGCGCGTACCGGAGCAGGACATGTAGGAGAGCGCGGCGACGGCGCCGCGGCGGGTCATGGCGGAGCCCTTGAAGAGCGCGGCCTCGCCGTCGCCCTTCCCCGGCTCGGCGGACACCGGCAGCAGCACCCCTCCTGCGTTCTTGGCCATCTCCCCTCCCGGATCTCCGCCCGCGAGCGACCACGCCGAGGAGCAGCGGGAGGAGGAAGGATATTTGTGGCGATGCGCGGAAGGGGAAAACGGCCGAGCAGGACTCGTCTCTGCTTTTGGCCCGATCGGACGTGGCCTCGGCGACTCGGCCGCGCCTAGGAAGGGGGGAAACTTCTGCCCGACCGGCCGCGCCTGCGACTGCCTGTCAGCGGCGTTGGCCAGCGCGGCGGCCGCCCTTTTATAAGCCGGGATGCCCGCTGGTGATTAGTCGATGCTTTGCCTTGTGACGCGTCGTTGATGGTCACGTCTGGGATGAGATCGATCCGTCGGTTAAAGAAACAAATCTCAAGTGCTGGGATGTCACCAGGCACATGCCACTAGCGCGCCCGGCGATCGGTCCGTCGGTTAAAGAAACAAATCTCCGCGGGCCGGATATGGTGGCGTTATGTGTCACGATTCGATGGGCTGCGTGCGTTAAAGGTGGGGGAACAAAAGATTTGTGTTACTAAAATGGAAGAATTGCTCCTGGTAGTGCGCTGCGTAGGTCTGGTCCGAGGAACCGAATCTCTGGTCTACAACCCGACCGTGGTAGTAGTTCTATGTTTGGTGTCAATTAAAAACTTGAGGATCTGATTCTGATTTTGGTGTGTATTTGCTTCTTTCCTTATTCACGCATTTCAAGGAAAATCTTAAACGGCAAGGTGTATAATTTTGGCGTGTATTTAAGCATTTTAAGTGTTGCCCTTTTTTTCTTACGGAAAATTTGAAGTGTTACATGGATAGGCCCGATATACGTCCTCGTACATCCTCGTGTTTTAAGCATGTATTCCTTCCGTTTTAAATTATTCATCGTAGAAATGGATGTATCTAGAACTAAAATACATCTAGATACATCCATTTCTGTGACGAGTAATTCGAAACGGAGGGAGTATAAATGATCCCCTACAAAAAGCATGTATAAGTGATGCTAGTCACTTTTATCTTAAAGCATTTTTCAAAATAAGCAATTTCTAATGGTTGTGGTATTCTTTTTTAACTTCAAAAAACTTTTTGGTGGTGGTTGTTCAAGAGTTCTCGCGGTACACTCGAGAAAATCACATCACCAATACAACCCGAAGGAATGTGCAACAATGCCGGTACAAAGTTTATGAAGACAACCTTCCGTGACTAATATGTGGGTTGCTCTATTGGCACAACGTCTAACCCCTTTGATTTTATGCTCACTCATGATAGATTAGCAGTTCCTTGATCTCTTCTATGATAAGGCCATACCTCGACCGGTCCAGCTCTTGTGACATCAGGGTTGTGCCCACGTCTTGGTTGTGTGTCTCAAGCAAGAGTCAATGAGCTACCACGTCCATGGCGAGTTGTACTACTCGCCGGCAAGCAAGCAACTCGTTTAGCTCGGTTTCCGTAGCAGATGGGGTGGGGGTGGGGGATGGCATGTTCTAGCCAAGAACTTGCCATAATGGTCGCGCACGGCCGCTCCACCGCCACCATAGCCATCTAGCTTTATAGCAGCCCGTCTGCATTTGGCTTCAGCCAACACACCATTGGAAGACGTCATCTCTCAATTGGTGTAGGATACCCAGTCAACTAGCCCGTGAGCCCCTTCCTCTTGTCCACAAACAACGTAAAACACCTTTGTGGTTGATGTGACGACAGTGCAATTCCACTTCTAGAGCCAAGTCATTGTGTGCTATGCGCCAAACACATATTATTTCTTTGTTTGGAACATCAAGGGGCCACAACTCTAGCCATCCTCGATGTGAAGCCACATAAGATAAGATCTCTGGTATTCCCGCCTTGTGACTGTTCAGCTCCATTTTCAAATGATAGGCCAATCCAACTGTATAAGTTCCACTCTTTGTGTAATTTCACACCACATAATCCTCTCTGTTTGAGCCGCCAAACACCACTTGCTTTATATCTAAGACATCACTATTGTAGAAGACCCATTGAGGTTTTGGCATATCCTAGTCCTCACAAATCGCTGATGGTGTTGACATTCAGGTTTTCCCTGGCTCCCATCGGTCTTCTTGATCCCTATCTTGGAATCCAATTACCGGACTGCCCCTCAATATTTGCCTCATACCCTATTCTCCAGATGAATTCTTCTTTCATCAGATCATGCCCAACCATGCCCAAAGAAAGGCGGCTAATTCATCTTAGTTTGTGAACAATGACCCAGGTGCATAAACAGGTGCTTCACCACCACATATGGAAATTATTTCTTTTGCTTGACATGAAGGCCTATCTGGAAAAATTGTCAGCATACGAATGTGGTTCTGATCCCTCCGATGATGCTAGAAGTCGTTTTGGAAGTGAAGAAAAAGAAAATTAGGCTTGTGATACACCTTCCTTTACCTACTCCTAGATTAGAATAATTAAGTAGAGAAACCAAATCGGTAGTTGTTAGGATGAATAAGACATGGGAAAGATATTCAATCTTTGAGCAGATTTATACTTTGCCATGTGGAAGAACCACTCCTCGGGCAGTAGCCTGATACGTCCATTTTGCATCATGTTTACCTACTGCTATTTATAATGTTTTTTTATGCATAATAATGCTTTTTGGAGTAATTCTAATGCCTTTTCTCTCATAATATGCAAAGTTCACACAAAGAGGGAGAATTCCGACAGCTGGAAATTTGAACCTGAAAAGCTACGTCAAGCTACCTATTCTGCATAACTCCAAATGAGCTGAAATTCACGAGGAATTTTTGTATAATATATAAGAAATACTGGAGCAAATAACTACTGAAGGGGACCACCTGGTGAGCACAAGACTGTTGGGGGACGCAGTAATTTCGAAAATTTTCCTACGCACACGCAAGATCATGGTGATGCACATCAACGAGAGGGGAGAGTGTTGTCTACGTACCAACGCAGACCGACTGCGGAAGCGATCACACAACGTAGAGGAAGTAGTCGTACGTCTTCTTCCCGATCCGACCGATCCAAGCACCGTTACTCCGGCACCTCCGAGTTCTTGGCACACGTTCAGCTCGATGACGATCCTCGGGCTCCGATCCAGCAAAGCGTCGAGGAAGAGTTCCGTCAGCACGACGGCGTGGTGACGATCTTGATGTACTACCGACGCAGGGCTTCGCCTAAGCACTGTAACGGTACGATCGAGGTGGAATTTGGTGGCAGGGGGCACCGCACACGGCTAAGGAACGATCTCAAGGATCAACTTGTGTGTCTTGGGGTGCCCCCTGCCCCCGTATATAAAGGTTGGGGGAGGGGGAGCCGGCCGGCCAAGGGAGAGGAGGCGCAGGGGAGTCCTACTCCCACCGGGAGTAGGACTCCTCCCCCCAATCCTAATCCTATTAGGACTCCCGGGGGAAAAGAGAGAGAAGGGGGGCCGGCCCCCTATCCTAGTCCTACTAGGACTTGGGGAAAGGGGGGGGGGGCGCCGGCCAGCCATGGGCTTGTCCCTTTTCTCTTTTTTCCACTAAGGCCCAATAGGCCCATTAGTCTCCCGGGGGGTTCCGGTAACCCTCCCGGTATTCCGGTAAAATCCCGATTTCACCCGGAACACTTCCTATGTCCAAACATAGGCTTCCAATATATCAATCTTTACGTCTCGACCATTTCGAGACTCCTCGTCATGTCCGTGATCTTATCCGGGACTCCGAACAACCTTCGGTACATCAAAATGCATAAACTCATAATAACTGTCATCGTAACGTTAAGCGTGCGGACCCTACGGTTCGAGAACAATGTAGACATGACCGAGACACGTCTCCGGTCAATAACTAATAGCGGGACCTGGATGCCCATATTGGCTCCTACATATTCTACGAAGATCTTTATCGGTCAGACCGCATAACAACATACGTTGTTCCCTTTGTCATCGGTATGTTACTTGCCCGAGATTCGATCATCGGTATCCAATACCTAGTTCAATCTCGTTACCGGCAAGTCTCTTTACTCGTTCCGTAATACATCATCTCACAACTAACATATTAGTTGCAGTGCTTGCAAGGCTTATGTGATGTGTATTACCGAGAGGGCCCAGAGATACCTCTCCAACAATCGGAGTGACAAACCCTAATCTCGAAATACGCCAACCCAACATCTACCATTGGAGACACCTGTAGTACTCCTTTATAATCACCCAGTTACGTTGTGACATTTGGTAGTACCCAAAGTGTTCCTCCGGTAAACGGGAGTTGCATAATCTCATAGTTATAGGAACATGTATAAGTCATGAAGAAAGCAATAGCAACATACTAAACGATCGGGTGCTAAGCTAATGGAATGGGTCATGTCAATCAGATCATTCAACTAATGATGTGACCTCGTTAATCAAATAACAACTCTTTGTTCATGGTTAGGAAACATAACCATCTTTGATTAACGAGCTAGTCTAGTAGAGGCATACTAGTGACACTCTGTTTGTCTATGTATTCACACATGTATTATGTTTCCGGTTAATACAATTCTAGCATGAATAATAAACATTTATCATGATATAAGGAAATAAATAATAACTTTATTATTGCCTCTAGGGCATATTTCCTTCAGTCTCCCACTTGCACTAGAGTCAATAATCTAGTTTCACATCGCCATGTGATTTAGCAGCAATAGTTCACATCACCATGTGATTAACTCCCATAGTTCACATCGTTATGTGACCATCGCTCAAAGGGTTTACTAGAGTCAGTAATCTAGTTCACATCTCTATGTGATTAATACCCAAAGAGTACTAAGGTGTGATTGTGTTTTGCTTGTGAGATAATTTTAGTCAACGGGTCTGTCATATTCAGATCCGTAAGTATTTTGCAAAATTCTTTGTCTATAATGCTCTGCACGGAGCTACTTGCTCCCACTTTCAATATGTATCTAGACCGAGACTTAGAGTCATCTAGATTAGTGTCAAAACTTGCATCGGCGTAACCCTTTACGACGAACCTTTTTATCACGTCCATAATCGAGAAACATATCCTTATTTCACTAAGGATAATTCTGACCGCTGTCCAGTGATCTACTCCTAGATCACTATTGTACTCCCTTGCCAAATCAGTGCATGGTATACAATAGATCTGGTATACAGCATGACATACTTTATAGAACCTATGGCCAAGGCATAGGGAATGACTTTCATTCTCTTTCTATCTTCTGCCGTGGTCGGGCTTTGAGTCTTACTCAACTTCACACCTTATAATACAGGCAAGAACTCTTTCTTTGACTGCTCCATTTTGAACTACTTCAAAATCTTTGTCAAGGTATGTACTCATTGAAAGAACTTATCAAGCGTCTTGATCTATCTCTATAGATCTTGAAGCTCAATATGTAAGCAGCTTCACCGAAGTCTTTCTTTGAAAAACTCCTTTCAAACACTCCTTTATGCTTTACAGAATAATTCTACATTATTTTCGATCAACAATATGTCATTCACATATACTTATCAGAAATGTTGTAGTGCTCCCACTCACTTTCTTGTAAATACAGGCTTCACTGCAAGTCTGTATAAATCTATATGCTTTGATCAACTTATCAAAGCGTATATTCCAACTCCGAGATGCTTGCACCAGTCCACAGATGGATCGCTGGTGCTTGCACATTTTGTTAGCACCTTTTGGATTGACAAAACCTTCTAGTTGCATCACATACAACTCTTCTTTAATAAATCCATTAAGGAATGCAGTTTTGTTTATTCATTTGCCAGATTTCATAAAATGCGGCAATTGCTAACATGATTCGGACAGACTTAAGCATAGATACGAGTGAGAAAAACTCATCGTAGTCAACACCTTGAACTTGTCGAAAACTTTTGCGACAATTCTAGCTTTGTAGATAGTAACACTACTATCAGCGTCCGTCTTCCTCTTGAAGATCCATTTATTTTCTATGGCTTGCCGATCATCGGGCAAATCCATCAAAGTCCATACTTTGTTCTCATACATGGATCATATCTCAGATTTCATGGCCTCAAACCATTTCGCGGAATCTGGGCTCATCATCGCTTCCTCATAGTTCGTAGGTTCATCATGATCTAGTAGCATGATTTCCAGAGAAGGATTACCGTACCACTCTAGTGCGGATCTCACTCTGGTTTACCTACGAGATTCGGTAGTAACTTGATCTGAAGTTACATGATCATCATCATTAGCTTCCTCACTAATTGGTATAGGTGTCACAGAAACAGTTTTCTGTGATGTACTACTTTCCAATAAGGGAGAAGGTACAATTACCTTATCAAGTTTTCTACTTTCCTCCCACTCACTTCTTTCTAGAGAAACTCCTTCTCTAGAAAGACTCCGAATTTAGCAACAAAAAGTCTTGCCTTCGGATCTGTGATAGAAGGTGTATCCAATAGTTTCCTTTGAATATCCTATGAAGATGCACTTCTCCGATTTGAGTTTTGAGCTTATCAGGATGAAACTTTTTCATATAAGCATCGCAGCCCCAAACTTTAAGAAACGACAACTTTGGTTTCTCGCCAAACCATAGTTCATAAGGCGTCGTCTCGACGGATATAGATGGTGCCCCTTTTTAACGTGAATGCAGCTGTCTCTAATGCATGACCCAAAAACAATAGTGGTAAATCGGTAAGAGACATCATAGATTGCACTATATCCAATAAAGTACGGTTATGACGTTCGGACACACCATTATGATGTGGTGTTCCAGGTGGCGTGAGTAGTGAAACTATTTCACATTGTTTTAACTGAAGACCAAACTCGTAACTCAAATATTTGTCTCCGCGATCAGATCGTAGAAACTTTATTTTCTTGTCACGATGTTTTTCACTTCACTCTGAAATTCTTTGAACTTTTCAAATGTTTCAGACTTATGTTTCATCAAGTAGATATACCCATATCTGCTTAAATCATCTGTGAAGGTGAGAAAATAACGATATCCGCCACGAGCCTCAATATTCATCGGACCACATACATCGGTATGTATGATTTCCAATAAATCTGTTGCTCTCTCCATAGTACCGGAGAACGGTGTTTTGGTCATCTTGCCTATGAGGCACGGTTCGCAAGTACCAAGTGATTCATAATCAAGTGGTTCCAAAAGCCCATCAGTATGGAGTTTCTTCATGCGCTTTACACCGATATGACCTAAACAGCAGTGCCACAAATAAGTTGCACTATCATTATTAACTTTGCATCTTTTGGTTTCAATATTATGAATATGTGTATTATTAAGATCGAGATCCAATGAACTATTTTCATTGGGTGTGTAACCATATTAGGTTTTATTCATGTAAACAGAACAACAATTTATTCTCTTACTTAAATGAATAACCGTATTACAATAAACATGATCAAATCATATTCATGTTCAACGCAAACACCAAATAACACTTATTTAGGTTTAACACTAATCCCGAAATTATAGGGAGTGTTCGATGATGATCATATCAATCTTGGAACCACTTCCAACACACATCGTCACTTCACCCTTAACTAGTCTCTGTTTATTCTGCAACTCCCGTTTCGAGTTACTACTCTTAGCAACTGAACTAGCATCAAATACTAAGGGGTTGCTATAAACACTAGTAAAGTACACATCAATAACATGTATATCAAATATACTTATGTTCACTTTGCCATCCTTCTTATCCGCCAATCACTTGGGGTAGTTCCGCTTCCAGTGACCAGTCCCTTTGCAGTAGAAGCACTTAGTCTCAGGCTTAGGATCAGACTTGGGCTTCTTCACTTGAGCAGCAACTTGCTTGCCGTTCTTCTTGAAGTTCCCCTTCTGCCCTCTGCCCTTTTCTTGAAACTAGTGGTCTTGTCAACCATCAACACTTGATGTTTTTCTTGATTTCTACCTTCGTTGATTTCAGCATCACGAAGAGCTTGGGGGTTGTTTCCGTTATCCCTTGCATATTATAGTTCATCACGAAGTTCTACTAACTTGGTGATGGTGACTAGAGAATTCTGTCAATCACTATCTTATCTGGAAGATTAACTCCCACTTGATTCAAGCGATTGTAGTACCCAGACAATCTGAGCACTTGCTCACTAGTTGAGCGATTCTCCTCCATCTTTCAGCTATAGAACTTGTTGGAGACTTCATATCTCTCAACTCGGGTATTTGCTTGAAATATTAACTTCAACTCCTGGAACATCTCATATGGTCCATGACGTTCAAAACGTCTTTGAAGTCCCGATTCTAAGCCATTAAGCATGGTGCACTAAACTATCAAGTAGTCATCATATTGAGCCAGCCAAACGTTCATAACGTCTGCATCTGCTCCTGCAATAGGTCTGTCACCTAGCGGTGCATCAAGGACATAATTCTTCTGTGCAGCAATGAGGATAAACCTCAGATCACGGATCCAATCCGCATCATTGCTACTAACATCTTTCAACATAATTTTCTCTAGGAACATATCAAAATAAACACAGGGAAGCAACATCGCGAGCTATTGATCTATAACACAATTTGCAAAATACTACCAGGACTAAGTTCATGATAAATTTAAGTTCAATTAATCATATTACTTAAGAACTCCCACTTAGATAGACATCCCTCTAATCCTCTAAGTGATCACGTGATCCAAATCAACTAAACCATAACCGATCATCACGTGAGATGGAGTAGTTTTCAATGGTGAACATCGTTATGTTGATCATATCTACTATATGATTCACGCTCGACCTTTCGATCTCCGTGTTCCGAGGCCATATCTGTATATGCTTGGCTCGTCAAGTATAACCTGAGTATTCTGCGTGTGCAACTGTTTTGCACCCGTTGTATTTGAACGTAGAGCTTATCACACCCGATCATCACGTGGTGTCTGGGCACGAAGAACTTTGGCAACGGTGCATACTCAGGGAGAACACTTCTTGATAATTTAGTGAGAGATCATCTTATAATGCTACCGTCAATCAAAGCAAGAATAAGATGTATAAAAGATAAACATCATATGCAATCAAAATATGTGACATGATATGGCCATCATCATCTTGCTTCTTTGATCTCCATCTCCAAAGTACTGTCATGATCTCTGTCATCACCGGCATGACACCATGATCTCCATCATCTTGATCTATATCAATGTGTCGTCACACGGTCGTCTCGCCAACTATTGCTCTTGCAACTATTGCTATCGCATAGCGATAAAGTAAAGCAATTATTCGGCGCTTGCATCTTATGCAATAAAGAGACAACCATAAGGCTTTTGCCAGTTGCCGATAACTTCAACAAAACATGATCATCTCATACAACAACTTATATCTCATCACGTCTTGACCATATCATATCACAACATGCCCTGCAAAAACAAGTTAGACGTCCTCTACTTTGTTGTTGCAAGTTTTACGTGGCTGCTACGGGCTTAAGCAAGAACCAATCTCACCTACGCATCAAAACCACAACGATAGGTTGTCAAATAGACTCCGTTTTAACCTTCGCAAGGACCGGGCGTAGCCACACTCGGTTCAACTAAAGTTGGAGAAACAGTCACCCGCAAGTCACCTATGTGCAAAGCACGTCGGGGAAACCGGTCTCGCGTAAGCGTACGCGTAATGTCGGTCCGGGCCGCTTCATCCAACAATACCGCCGAACCAAAGTATGACATGCTGGTAGGGAGTATGACTTATATCGCCCACAACTCACTTGTGTTCTACTCGTGCATATAACATCAAACCATAAAACCTAGGCTCTGATGCCACTGTTGGGGGACGCAGTAATTTCGAAAATTTTCCTACGCACACGCAAGATCATGGTGATGCACAGCAACGAGAGGGGAGAGTGTTGTCTACGTACCAACGCAGACCGACTGCGGAAGCGATCACACAACGTAGAGGAAGTAGTCGTACGTCTTCTTCCCGATCCGACCGATCCAAGCACCGTTACTCTGGCACCTCCGAGTTCTTGGCACACGTTCAGCTCGATGACGATCCTCGGGCTCCGATCCAGCAAAGCATCGAGGAAGAGTTCCGTCAACACGACGGCGTGGTGACGATCTTGATGTACTACCGACGCAGGGCTTCGCCTAAGCACTGTAACGGTACGATCAAGGTGGAATTTGGTGGCAGGGGGCACCGCACACGGCTAAGGAACGATCTCAAGGATCAACTTGTGTGTCTTGGGGTGCCCCCTGCCCCCGTATATAAAGGTTGGGGGAGGGGGAGCCGGCCGGCCAAGGGAGAGGAGGCGCAGGGGAGTCCTACTCCCACCGGGAGTAGGACTCCTCCCCCCAATCCTAATCCTATTAGGACTCCCGGGGGAAAAGAGAGAGAAGGGGGGCCGGCCCCCTATCCTAGTCCTACTAGGACTTGGGGAAAGGGGGGGGCGCCGGCCAGCCATGGGCTTGTCCCTTTTCTCTTTTTTCCACTAAGGCCCAATAGGCCCATTAGTCTCCCGGGGGGTTCCGGTAACCCTCTCGGTATTCCGGTAAAATCCCGATTTCACCCGGAACACTTCCTATGTCCAAACATAGGCTTCCAATATATTAATCTTTACGTCTCGACCATTTCGAGACTCCTCGTCATGTCCGTGATCTTATCCGGGACTCCGAACAACCTTCGGTACATCAAAATGCATAAACTCATAATAACTGTCATCGTAACGTTAAGCGTGCGGACCCTACGGTTCGAGAACAATGTAGACATGACCGAGACACGTCTCCGGTCAATAACCAATAGTGGGACCTGGATGCCCATATTGGCTCCTACATATTCTACGAAGATCTTTATCGGTCAGACCGCATAACAACATACGTTGTTCCCTTTGTCATCGGTATGTTACTTGCCCGAGATTCGATCGTCGGTATCCAATACCTAGTTCAATCTCGTTACCGGCAAGTCTCTTTACTCGTTCCGTAATACATCATCTCACAACTAACATATTAGTTGCAGTGCTTGCAAGGCTTATGTGATGTGTATTACCGAGAGGGCCCAGAGATACCTCTCCGACAATCGGAGTGACAAACCCTAATCTCGAAATACGCCAACCCAACATCTACCATTGGAGACACCTGTAGTACTCCTTTATAATCACCCAGTTACGTTGTGACGTTTGGTAGTACCCAAAGTGTTCCTCCGGTAAATGGGAGTTGCATAATCTCATAGTTATAGGAACATGTATAAGTCATGAAGAAAGCAATAGCAATATACTAAACGATCGGGTGCTAAGCTAATGGAATGGGTCATGTCAATCAGATCATTCAACTAATGATGTGACCTCGTTAATCAAATAACAACTCTCTGTTCATGGTTAGGAAACATAACCATCTTTGATTAACGAGCTAGTCTAGTAGAGGCATACTAGTGACACTCTGTTTGTCTATGTATTCACACATGTATTATGTTTCCGGTTAATACAATTCTAGCATGAATAATAAACATTTATCATGATATAAGGAAATAAATAATAACTTTATTATTGCCTCTAGGGCATATTTCCTTCAAAGACACCAGGGCGCGCCAGGCCCCCAGGCGCGCCCTGGTGAGTTGCGCTCAGCCCAGCCCACCTCTGGTGCCCATCTTCTAGTATATAAGTCATTTTAACCTAGAAAGAATAAGGAGATGGACTTTCGGGACGAAGCGCCGCCGTCTCGAGGCGGAACTTGGGCAGGAGCACTTTTGCCCTCCGGGGGAACTTCCCTCCTGGAAGGGGAAATCATCATCATCATCACCAATAACTCTCCCATCTTGGGGAGGGCAATCTCCACCAACATCTTCAACAACACCATCTCCTCTCAAACCCTAGTTCATCTCTTGTGTTCAATCTTTGTACCGGAACCTCAGATTGGTACTTGTGGGTGACTACTAGTGTTGATTACATCTTGTAGTTGATTACTATATGGTTTAGTTGGTGGAAGATTATATGTTCAGATCCATTATGCTATTTAATACCCCTCTGATCATGAACATGTTTATCACTTATGAGTAGTTACTTTTTTTTGAGGTCACGGGAGAAATCATGTTGCAAGTAATCATGTGAACTTGATATGTGTTTGATATTTTGATAATATGTATGTTGTGATTCCCTTAGTGGTGTCATGTGAACGCCGACTACATGACACTTCACCATATTTGGGCCTAAGGGAATGCATTGTGGAGTAGTTATTAGATGATGGGTTGCGAGAGTGACAGAAGCTTAAACCCTAATTTATGCACTATTCCGTAAGGGACCGATTGGATCCAAAAGTTTAATGCTATGGTTAAAATTTATTCTTAATACTTTCTCGTAGTTGCAAATACTTGCGAGGGGGTTAATCATAAGTAGGAGGTTTGTTCAAGTAAGAAAAACACCTAAGCACCAGTCCACCCACATATCAAATTATCAAAGTAGTGAACACAAATCAAACCAACATGATGAAAGTGACTAGATGAAATTTCCGTGTATATTCTTCAAAATATAATCTTATCAACTCTCAAAATGATATAAGTGAAGCATGAGAGTGTGCGTATTTCTTTAAAATATAACCACGGCCGTGCTAAAAAAGATATAAGTGAAGCACTAGAGCAACTGCCTAGCTCAAAAGATTTAAGTGAAGCACATAGAGTATTCTAACAAATCATGATAAGCGTGTGGCTCTCTCAAATAGGTGTGTTCAGTAGAGATGACTGTGATAAACTAAAAAGCAAACAAAGCAAAGACTCACATAATACACGATGCTCCAAGCAAAACTCATGATATGTGACGAATAAAAATATAGCTCTAAGTAAAATTACCGATAGTTGGTTGAAGAAAGAGGGGATGTGTTTTGGGGCATCAAGCTTAGTCGCTTGGGAGTCCTCGAATACTACCTTGGAGTGTCTCAGGCATCCCCAAGCTTAGACTCTTACCACTTGTTATTCCTAGAGGGCCTGAACCTGAGGAGCCCCTTTGTGTGAACTCACTTCTGGCACTTTTGGCTACGTTCGCCACCCTACCGAGGGCACTCTCAGTAGGCAGGTGACAAAGCTATGTACCTAGGGTAGGGTCATGGATCTGTCCAAGATACCCTCCCCAAGGACACCTCTAAAAGAACCAGAAGCAGTCGAAGAAAAATTATCGTCCACTCGACCATAAAGCTATGTTCCACTCGACAGTCTTGAAGACACTCGACGATACAAGAAACCATTCGGAGTGTAGAAGGCCTAACGTCACTCAGGATGGCAACGGCCGGTCATTCACTCTGTAACCTTAAAGATCATTTATATCTCTTTATTACTAGCATTACCAGTAACGCCCTGTCTTAATGTACATTGAACCCTTTGTAACGTGGGCTGGCTAGGGTCCTGGCGCACTCTATATAAGCCACCCCCTCCTCTGGGACAAGGGTTCGCACCCCCTGTAACACATACACGCATAATCCAGTCGACCGCCTCCGGGCTCCGGGACGTAGGGCTGTTAGTTCCTCCGAGAAGGGCCTGAACTTGTAAAACTCGCGTGTACAACTCCTCCATAGCTAGGATCTTGCCTCTACATTCCTACCCTCCATTCTACCGTCATACTTAGAACCACGACAGTTGGCGCCCACCGTGGGGCAGGTGTCTTAGCGACTTTTTGGAGAAGTTGTAATTTTTCTGATCCCCTTCATCATGGTTTCAGGCGGAGGTTTGGCTGAGGGCCGCGAGATCCGTCTCGACATGCTCGTGTTTGTTGCCGACGATTCCGCTTGGCTTCAGGAGGCTCCACTCGACGTCGACGCACTCCCCGTCCGCAGGGCAACGCACTTTCGCGCGTTCGTCCGCGGCGTCCTCCTGCGGCAGTCGTCGACCCGGTATGGATCGGCTCCTATGGCTTCCCCCCCTTCCTGCGGCCCGCCGGAGCAAACGTTCTGGTCGATCGAGACTTCAGTGGTGGGTGAAGCATGTGGTGGCTCGTCAGTCGGCCACCCCTCAAGTCACGGCAATCGAGCCCGACGAAACCCTCTACGGCCTGTTCGATCTGTCGACTGGCTCCGTAGAGACTGCATCCGAGTGCGACAGCAGCGACCCAGCAGCGGAAGTTTTGATGGTCAATGGACCACGCAGTCCTCCTGGTTTCACCCATGAAGACAAAGGCGATGGGAACGGCGATCCGTCGCGTGTTCATGAAGAGTACCGCACTGAACCCCTCTCTTCGCAGCAGAGAGAAGAACTTCGCCGCCGGAACATGGATGCACCTCACACTCCTATCGTTGGAGAAACCCCTGAGGCCCAGGCCTTGGAGGAGGCGCGCCTGGCCAACTTGGCTGAGCGCACTCGACTGGAGAACCTCCAGCGCGCACTCGACGAGCGTGCTCGATAGCGTGCTCCCGAATCCAGTCGACGTCAACTCTTTCCGCCTCCGACTCAGGTATACCGAACTCCAATCCAGAATCTTCCAGCTGCAGCTCGGATAGCGGAGTCGATCCAACCTTCCCAGTCAGAAGCTGGTCGAGGTCTGGTGCAGATCCGAGCTTTGCTCCATGCGGTAGGAGAGCAGAATACAGCAGTATCTCAGTCGCGGAATAGGATCCATAGCAGGTCCGTGGTTGCAGACACAGTTCAATCGGCTCATAGCCCAAGATCGCCCCCGAGGCGTGAGGGACGTGGAGACCGACGAGATCAGTACAGAAATCGTGGGCAGTATGACCACCGAGTCGATCGTGATGATCGTCGTCGAGTGCCCACACCTCCCCCAAGGAGTGGGTCGTACGTGCCTTGGCAACATGATGACAGGCGCCCTCACAGTATGGGGCGAGGGATTCCAGTCGACCCCAGAGAGTCGGGCTTTGATGCAAGATCTATTCTAGTTCAGGGCTTGGTCGACAGAAACAGAGCTCACCGAGAGGGTCATGACAGAGATCTACCAACCAGCAGCAGAGTGCATGTCTCGGGTCCGGAGTGCTTCAGCAGAGCCATCAGGGCTGCAGTGATTCCCCCCAACTTCAGGTTGGCGACTGGAGTCGGTAAGTTCACCGGTGAGTCCAAGCCTGATACTTGGCTTGAAGACTACCGAGTGGCTGTCCAGATTGGTGGCGACAATGATGAAGTGGCCATGAAACACCTTCCTCTGATGCTGGAGGGCTCGGCTACAGCATGGCTGAATCAGTTAGCACCAAGCAGTATTTATACTAGGGAAGATCTTGCCCGAGTATTTGTCAGAACATTCGAAGGTACTTGCAAACGGCCGGCAGGGCTGACCGAATTACAGTGTTGCGTTCAGAAACCGAATGAGTCTTTGAGGGATTATATCCAGAGATGGATCACATTGCATCACACGGTGGAGAATGTGGCTGATCATCATGCAATTTGTTCCTTTAAAGAAGGCGTCAAGTATCGGGAGTTGAATATGAAATTCGGTCGGACAGGAGATATGACTCTGACTCGGATGATGGAAATTGCCACCAAATATGCCAACGGTGAAGAAGACCGACTCTGGAGTGGCAAGCACAAAACAGTCGCCCATGAAACCGGAGGAGGAAACTCCAGTCGGAAGCAGAAGCGTAAAGCCGAGCCAGCTGCTTCTGGTGAAGCCTTAGCCATGACTCAAGGAAAGTTCAAGGGGAAGCCCAAGGGACCGTGGAACCCCAAGAAAGTAAAAGATCAAGATGGAAATGATGTGCTGGATTTGCCATGCCACATCCACACTAAAAAAGATGAAGAGGGTAATTTCATTTACCCGAAGCATACCACTCGGCAATGTCGACTCCTAATCCAACAATTCCGAGAGAAACAGTCCAAGGAAAAGGAGAAAGAAGCAGACAAGGTTGAGGATGAGGAAGAGGATGACGATGGTTATCCCCATGTAAATTCCACTCTGATGATTTTCGCTGACGTTGAGAGTAAAAGTCGATTGAAAGTCATCAACAGAGAAGTGAACATGGTCGCTCCGGTGACACCCGGTTATTTGAAGTGGTCCTAGACTGCCATTACATTCGACCAGTCCGATCACCCAGCGCACATAGCCACCCCTGGGAGGCAAGCGTTGGTGGTCGACCCAGTAGTCGAAGGCACCCGACTGACTAAGGTTCTGATGGACGGTGGCAGTGGCCTGAATATACTGTATGCAGAGACGTTGAAAGGAATGGGCATTCCGATGTCAAGACTCGGTGAAAGTAATATGAGTTTCCATGGGGTCATTCCTGGCAAGAAGGCTGCATCACTCGGCCAGATTGCTCTTGACGTGGTTTTCGGTGATTCCAAGAATTACCGCAGAGAAAAGTTGACATTTGAGGTTGTGGATTTCCAGAGTGCCTATCATGCTATTCTGGGCAGGCCGGCTTATGCATGCTTTATGGCTCGACCATGTTACGTGTACCTCAAATTGAAGATGCCTGGTCCCAAAAGGGTGATCACTATCACTGGTAGTCGGAAGAAGGCGGAAGAGTGCTTCCAAAAGGGCTCAAAGATCGCCGATGCACAGATGGCCGTAGTAGAATTGCAAGAATATCAAAAAAAATGCAGATCCGAGTGATTTATTGCGAGCCAAGAAGCCCACCACAGATTCAGCATTCCAGTCATCTGGCAAAACAAAGTCGATTCACATTCACCCGACGGATCCCAATGCTGCTTCGACTCACATTTCAACGACACTCGACTCCAAATAGGAAGAAGCGCCCACCCAGTTCCTCCGTGAGAACTGGGACATCTTTGTATGGAAACCTTCAGACATGCCAGGTGTTCCCAGGGGACTGGCTGAGCACCATTTGCGAGTCGATCGAAAAGTGAAACCAGTCAAAGAACATCTTCGACGGTCCGCCGTACAGAAGAGGAAGGCAATCGGTGAAGAGGTGGCTCGGCTTTTGGCAGCTGAGTTTATTTGTGAGATTTACCACTCCGAGTGGTTAGCTAATGTTGTCATGGTCCCGAAGAAGGATGACTCTCTTCGCATGTGCATCGACTTCAAAATATCAATCGGGCCTGCCCGAAAGATCACTTTCCTCTCCCTCGCATCGACCAGATAGTCGACTCGACTGCGGGGTGCGAGCATTTGTCCTTTTTGGACGCCTACTCCGGGTACCACTAGATCCGTCTGTACGGACCCGACGAGATAAAAACAGCTTTCATCACCCCATTTGGATGCTTCTGTTATGTCACTATGCCATTCGGCTTGAAGAACGCTGGAGCCATATTCATGCGGATGATTCAGAAGTGCCTGCTCACTTAGATCAGTCGGAATGTGGAAGCATACATAGATGACATTGTGGTCAAGTCACGTAAAGGTTTCGACCTACTGGCTGACCTTGCTGAAACCTTTGCCAACCTCAGAAGGTATGATATCAAGCTTAATCCATCAAAGTGCACGTTTGGAGTTCCAGGCGGAAAATTACTTGGTTTTCTCGTTTCTGAATGAGGGATCGATGCTAACCCAGAGAAAGTGGGTGACATACTCCGGATGAAATGCCCTGTGCATGTGCACGATGTCCAGAAGCTTACTGGTTGTTTGGCTGCCCTAAGTCGATTCATTTCTCACCTCGGTGAAAAGGCATTGCCTCTTTACCGACTGATGAAGAAATCAGATAAGTTCGAGTGGACTCCTGAAGCCGATGCAGCATTTGCAGAGCTAAAAGCCCCGCTTTCCACCCAGCCGGTGCTTGCTGCCCCAATCAGCAAAGAGCCTTTACTGCTTTATATAGTATCCACTGGACAAGTCGTCAGTATAGTACTTACGGTCGAGCGGGAAGAAGAGGGAAAAGACTATAAAGTTCAGCGCCCAGTTTATTATATTTCTGAAGTTCTGACTCCGTCAAAGCAGAGATATCCGCACTATCAGAAGCTCGTTTATGGGATTTACATGACCACGAAGAAGGTTGCACACTATTTCTATGATCACTCTGTTACAGTCGTCAGCGACGCTCCGTTGTCAGAGATTCTGCACAACAGAGATGCAACTGGTCGAGTGGCAAAATGGGCGATTGAACTCCTTCCCTTAGATATCAAGTTTGAGGCAAAGAAAGCTATTAACTCCCAAGCAATAGCAGATTTCCTCGTCGAGTGGATTGAACAACAACTGCCGACTCAAGTTCACTCGGAGCACTGGACCATGATCTTTGATGGATCCAAAATGCTGAATGGTTCCGGTGCTGGGGTGGTTCTGGTATCCCCCCGAGGAGACAAGCTCAGATATGTCCTCCAGATTCACTTTGATTCCTCCAATAATGAAGCTGAATATGAAGCACTCCTGTATGGGTTGTGTATGGCCATCTCACTCGACGTCCGTCGCCTCATGGTCTACGGCGACTCAGATTTGGTAGTCAATCAAGTGATGAAGGAGTGGGACGTCAGAAGTCCAGCCATGACTGGTTACTGCAACACGGTGAGGAAGTTGGAAAAGAAGTTTGAGGGGTTAGAGCTCCATCACATACCCCGACTGAAAAATCAAGCAGCCGATGACTTGGCAAAGATAGGTTCCAAGAGAGAAGCCATTCCTAGCAATGTGTTTTTGGAGCATATTCACACACCGACAGTTCAGGAAGATCCTTTTACTGAAGAGCCCCCGCAGCTTAGGAGCGCCACAGATCCGACTGAAGTCGAGGTCCCATCCGTGGTCGACCTGATCATGGAGGTTCTGGCCATTACTCCCGACTGGACAGTGCCGTACATTGCGTACATCCTTAGGAAAGAACTCCCAGAGGACAAGGAAGAGGCTCAACAGATCGTCCGTTGATCCAAGGCCTTTACTGTGATAAGAGGACAACTGTTCAGGGAAAGCATGACTGGAGTCGGTCAGAAATGCATAATGCCAGAAGAAGGTCGAATGATCCTCAATGACATCCACTCGGGAACCTGTGGTCACCATGCGTCCTCTCGGGACATCGTGGATAAAGCATACCGAGCCGGATTCTATTGGCCACGAGCAAATGAAATGGCGAAAGATATAGTCGACAGATGTGAAGGCTGCCAGTTTTACTCTGACATGTCTCACAAGCCAGCGTCAGCCCTGAAGACCATTCCCCTCGTCTGGCCCTTTGCTGTTTGGGAATTGGATATGGTGGGACCACTAAGAACTGATAGGAGCGGATTCACCCATGTGCTCATAGCAGCCGACAAGTTTACCAAATGGATTGAAGCTAAACCTATCAAGAACCTTGAAGCCAGCACCGCTGTCAGTTTTATCAGAGAATTGACATTCAGATATGGAGTTCCACACAGCATCATCACGGACAACGGGTCGAACTTCGATTCTGATGAGTTTAGAGCTTTCTGCGCTTCTCAAGGCACACGAGTCGACTATGCTTCAGTCGCTCACCCACAGTCGAACGGACAAGTAGAAAGAGCCAATGGCCTAATTCTCAAAGGATTGAAACCCCGACTGATGCGTGATCTCAAACACGCAACAGGCGCTTGGGTCGATGAACTTTCGTCAGTTCTGTGGGGTTTGAGGACAACTCCCAATCGGTCGACTGAACAAACTCATTTCTTCTTGGTCTATGGAGCCGAAGCTGTTCTGTCGAGTGACCTGCTCCACAATGCACCCCCGAGTCGAGCTATTCTCCGAAGAAGAAGCAAAGCAGGCCCGGCAGGATTCAGTCGATCTCTTAGAGGAGGAAAGAGAGATGGCCTTGATCCAGTCGACCATTTATCAACAAGACTTGCGTCGATTCCACGCCAGGAACGTGAGGGGCCGAACCTTTCAAGAGGGAGACCTGGTTCTTCGAGTGGATCAACAGAAACCACACAAGCTCACCCCGGCTTGGGAAGGCCCCTTCATCATCACCAAAGTTCTCCACAATGGAGCATACCATCTTTACAGTGTTGAGCATCAGAAGGACGAGCCACGGGCCTGGAACACGGAGCTGCTCCGCCCCTTTTATACTTAAGCACTCGTTCGAATAAAATGTAATAAGAAGAACCTTTGTAATTTGTCCGTCTAAGATAAGAGCTTTTCAGTCTTCTCGCACGATTGTTGTTGTTTTTATTTACCTCTGAAATCCCCCAGTGGGTAGGCTTAGCCGCGAAACCGTTTCGCCTAAGCTCGAAAGAAAATCCTACCGAGTGGTGAGCAATCCTCCCACTCGGGGGCTTAGCTGCAGTCCGGCACTCGCCTAAGTTCTCCCACTCAGAGGCTTAGCTGCAGTCCAGTACTCGCCTAAGTTTGTAAAATCCTACCGAGTGGTGAGCAATCCTCCCACTAGGGGGCTTAGCTGCAGTCCGACACTCGCCTAAGTTTTCCCACTCGGAGGCTTAGTTGTAGTCCAGTACTCGCCTAAGTTTGTAAAATCCTACCGAGTGGTGAGCAAACCTCCCACTCGGGGGCTTAGCTGCAGTCCGGCACTCGCCTAAGTTCTCCCACTCAGAGGCTTAGTTGCAGTCCAGTACTCGCCTAAGTTTGCAAAATCCTACCGAGTGGTGAGCAATCCTCCCACTCGGGGGCTTAGCTGCAGTCCGGCACTCGCCTAAGTTCTTCCACTCGGAGGCTTAGCTGCAGTCCAGTACTCGCCTAAGTTTGTAAAATCTTACCGAGTGGTGAGCGATTCTCCCACTCAGAGGCTTAGTTGCAGTCCAGTACTCGCCTAAGTTTGTAAAATCCTACCGAGTGGTGAGCAATCCTCCCACTCGGGGGCTTAGCTGCAGTCTGGCACTCGCCTAAGTTCTCCCACTCGGAGGCTTAGCTGCAGTCCAGTACTCGCCTAAGTTTGTAAAATCCTACCGAGTGGTGAGCAATTCTCCCACTCGGAGGCTTAGCTGCAGTCCAGTACTCGCCTAAGTTTGTAAAATCTTACCGAGTGATGAGCAATCCTCCCACTCGGGGGCTTAGCTGCAGTCCGGCACTCGCCTAAGTTCTCCCACTCGGAGGATTAGCTGCAGTCCAGTACTCACCTAAGTTTGTAAAATCCTACCGAGTGGTGAGCAATCCTCCCACTCGGGGGCTTAGCTGCAGTCCGGCACTCGCCTAAGTTCTCCCACTCGGAGGCTTAGCTGCAGTCCAGTACTCGCCTAAGTTTGTATAATCCTACCGAGTGGTGAGCAATCCTCCCATTCGGGGGCTTAGCTGCAGTCCGGCACTCGCCTAAGTTCTCCCACTCGGGGGCTTAGCTGCAGTCCAGTACTCGCCTAAGTATGAAAAAATCCTACCGACTGGAGAGCAACCCTCCCACTCGGGGGCTTAGCTGCAGTCTAGTACTCGCCTAAGTTTGAAACACACCCCCATCCGCAAGGACGACGAGGTGCAGGTCGACTGCAACCTTCTCCTTCGGAGCTACGCCACAAGTACAATGTGCGCTCCATCCCTATCCGCAAGGACGACGAGGTGTAGGTCGACTGCAACCTTCTCCTTCGGAGCTACGCCACAAGTACAATGTGCGCTCCATCTCTATCCGCAAGGACGACGAGGTGCAGGTCGACTGCAACCTTCTCCTTCGGGGCTATGCCACAAGTACAATGTGTGCTCCATCCCTATCCGCAAGGACGACGAAGCGCAGGTCGACTAGAGTCACCACCTCACAGCTACATCTCCAGCACAAAGATTATTCCGAGCAAAGAACAAAGTCCACTTGAAGGCAAAGCGCAAGCATATTTGGAAATAAACCAAATTCGGATAAATCCTAAAGTTCCAAGCAGCAAATCAAAAGTATTCGAGCATCAAGCCCGAAGGAGTTTAACGGTTACAGCAATCACTCGGCATTCCGAGGCAAATTTAAGGCAGATTCAAGTCTCATAAGTTTGTTCACTCAGCAGGAGGAGGGCTGGCAGGCTCGACGAATTCGTCCAAGTCGATCTCATCCGTGATCCGAGTGGCAGCAGCGATGAAAGTCTCCATGAAGGACTGGAAGTCATGCCTTTTGGTGTTAGCAACCTTGATCGCCGCCAGCTTGTCTTCACGAGCTTCCTTGCAGTGGACTCGCACCAAGGACAGCGCCACGTCAGCACCACACCGGGCGGAGGACTTCTTCCATTCTTGCACTCGGTCAGGGATCTCGTTGAGTCAAGCCATCAGGGATTCCAGGTCATTTTAAAGTGTCGCCCTTGGCTAGAGCAATGAGTCGACTCGTGGAACTGCCTCCTTCAGACGTGCGAGGTAGCTTGTGACGCCGGCGACACGAGACTTCAGTCGGAGCACGTTCATTGCAGTTTCGTTGCAAACTGGAGAAGCGATAGGGTCCAGACCCGTCTCGACCTTTCCAGTTTCCTCATCAAAGTCTTGGCAGAATTCTGCAGTCAAAAAAAGTAGCGAGTTGACCGGACAAGATTCATTTGCAAACGTCAACACAGTCGGTTTAAAAGGAGTACCTTCCAGCATGAGATAGAGCTTCTTGGCAAGAGTCCTCAGATAAGCTTCCGTATCGTTCCTCTTGTGGACCGCAGACTCCAGCTTTCCATTCAAGACAAGTTTGTCCTTCTTCAGACAACTCACTTCTCGGTTAGATTCATTGAGGCGGGACTTCAACTTGTTCACCTCCCCTTCCAGCGCTCCGACTGAAGCCAGCTTCTGGTCTGCAAGGGCAGTTTTATCTTGGGCTTCCTTTTGCGCAGCGGCGAGGTCCGAGTCCTTCTTCTCCAGAGCCAACTTCATTTTCTCTGCAAAAGAAGCAATCGGATTATGATAGAATTCGAAGAAATGTTTTAAAAAGACAGTCGATGGGAAGTTACCTTCCATACCAACATCTTGAGCTTTCTTCAGATTTTGCTGGGCCAACTCCAAGTCGAGGTTGAGTTGCCTTTGCTTCTCCTCAAGTTCGGCAAACTTGGAAATGAGAGTACAAGACTTCTGCAGAAGGCAAAAGACATGTCAATCGACAAGATCAAAGGTTGTTTACTTCCGAATGGATAAAACTTAAAGAGTTCACTTAGACCCCAGCCGACTACACGCAGTCAACTGCGGTCTCAGGGACTACACCCAGCGGGTGCACTTGGCGTGCCCCCGCTGATTAAGACCCAACTCGACCGGTCCGCCCGGATCAAGTAAAAAAACCATTCAGACCCCGGCCGACTGCCAGTAGTCGACCGCGGTCTCGGGGACTACACCCAGTGGGTGCACTTGACGTGCCCCCACTGGTTCAGATCCCATTCGACCGGTCCGCCCAGGTTGAGTGGAAGAAAAGAAAGGAAAAAAGAACTCAGACCCCAGTCGACTGCCAGCAGTCGACTGCGGTCTCGGGGACTACACCCAGTGGGTGCACTTAGCGTGCCCCCACCGGTTCAGATCCTACTCGCCCAGACCGAGTGGAAGAGCGCAAATACCAAAGACAACAAAACACCAAGTGGGTGTACAGATTCGACGCAAACAACAGGAGATTGTCTAGAAGAAAATATTTCAGATAGCCCTGACAGAACAAGGTCAGTCGAAAGTTTGCGTACCTGGACATTGGCCCAGAGAGCAGCGCTGGCGTCGTAAGCAGCCTGGCTATTCTCGTGCACCATATTCATCCGCTCCGTCATCACGTTAGCCTGATGGATGGCTTCCACAGCCACATCCGACTGGTTTTTCGGGACAGGGTAGCTGGTGAAGAAGAGGGCAGACGACCCAGGTGCAGCAGCTTGGACCTCCGGGGCGTGAGATGGGACGACGGAAGGAATCATCGGTACAGTCGACGGTGCGGGGCGCTCACTCGACAAGGGTACAACGAAAGTTATAGAGGCCCCGCCTGCGTCTTCAGATTGACGGACGGTTGGTGTTGTCATTGGTCCCTGCTGAGACGCCTTGCCAACTGCTACCTTTTTGCTCTTTCTGGGCTTAGGAGCCACATCTTCATCGTCGTCTGGGAGATCGATGACGTTGGGTGGAGCTGCAGGGAAGATCAGTCGACCCCAAATAAACCACTCGAATTCAATCAACCAAGTAATCAAGAACAAGATCATAAGAGTTTTTACCTGGGTTGGAGGTAACCGCGTCTTCCATCTCCTCGTCTCGGTACTGGTAGGAAGAGGTTCCTGATGTAGCAGCACTACAAACGTCCGCACTCAGTCGGTCACGTTCTGTTGCTCGAGTCGACAAAAAGAACAGGTCGGATGATTACCCGGAGATGGTGGGGAGGGTCACTTTGATCCTGGGTAAAGCCTTTGGCAGTTTGGAGGAGGTGGCCTTCGGTGCTTTTGACGCTGGAGGCGGCACGACCTTGAGTTGCTTCGGGGCCTTCTCAATCGGCACTGGGGAAGACGTCCGGGGCGCTTCGAAGATTGCCCAGTCGGCGCGGTCGCCAGGTCTGGGGTGCTCTCCGGGTCATGAGCGTGCTTGGATCTCCTCTCTTTGCGAGGAGGCGAGTCGACCTCTTCATCATCAATCGAGTCGTCGCTCTCCTCGTCCTCCTCGGCATCCGAGTGCCAGTCGCCGCTCTCGCCCCCGCTCGCTCCTTCCTTGACGTCTTGCCCCTGCACTCCATTGGGAATCGAGTACATATCAATGAGAGCCTGAAAATACAACGAGCAAAAGAAATACAGTCGATCATCAACAAGGTGTCACACAGTGAATCAGGAAGATACTTGGCAAAGCAGAATCATACCTGTTCCGACTGGCGCGAGTGGTCGAATGGAATCACCCTCCTAGACCCCGGGGGATTGTCTTTGTTGCTAGTGATTCCCCTCAGCCACTTCTCCAAGGTGTCTTCACTAACATCCTCTGGGTGGATCCGAGTGAAGTCCTCGAGTCCCGAGTACATCCACATCGGATGGTCATGGGCCTGAAGCGGTTGGATGCATCGACTAAGAAAGACCTCCAACAGGTCCATCCCAGTCACCCCATTGCGGACAAGTTGGACGACCCGCTCGACCAACACCTTGACCTGCGCCTTCTCTTCTGGGACCACCCTCAAGGAGGAGGGCTTCTCCACTCGAGCTAGGGAAAAGGGAGGAAGTCCAGTCGACTGGCTCAGGGTCGGCTGGTCCTTACAGTAAAACCAAGTCGACTGCCAGCCCCGGACCGAGTCGGGAAGGATCATCGCTGGGAAGGTACTCTTGTTCCTCATCTAGATACCAAGGCCCCCGCACATCTGGATCACATGCGTCCTCTCGTCACTTGGGTTGGCCTTCTTGACCGACTGGGAGCGACATGTGAAGATGTGTTTGAAGAGACCCCAGTGCGGTCGACAACCCAAGAAATTTTCACACATCAACACAAAAGCAGCCAGATAGACTATGGTGTTTGGAGTGAAGTGGTGGAGTTGAGCCCCGAATAAGTTCAGAAAGCCACGAAAGAAAGGATGGGGAGGCAAAGAAAACCCGCGGTCGACATGGGTGGCGAGGAGAACACACTCACCCTCCCGCGGCTGCGGCTCGGTCTCGTTGCCCGGGAGCCGCACTGATTTGTGGGGGATCAGTCCCCCCTCCACCAGATCGTCGAGGTCGTCCTGGATGATCGTCGAGCGGATCCAGTCGCCCTGGATCGAGCCCGGCGGCAGGCCGGATCTTGACGACGATCCGCCCAGGGTGGTCCTCTTGCCCTTCGCCTTCGCAGTCGCCTTCTTCGCGCGCTCCAACGCCACCGTCTTCTCTTTCCCCATGGCGGCGGATCGAGTCCAAGCGAGGTTGCGACGCCGAGAGCAGAAGCGAGCGCGACGGAGAAGTCTGAGGAAGAAGGAAGAAAATGGGAGAGCGCTGTGCAAAGACCCGGTCTGGTGCCTTTTATAAGGTCATTCCCCGGGTGACTGACTGGTAGGCCCAGACGATCTAAACAAATCCCGCAACAGTCGCGCATGCAATACATGGCGAAAAATGTGGCGCGGGGATCGAGGCGACCTGCCTAATCTGCCCCGATTACCACGGCCCCGCCCGTCTGGCGCGCTTCCCAAAATTTGAATCCCGCGAAATCCGCATAGAGGAGAGCAAACTTGTCAGACTGAAAACATCCTGCACATATCATTCGGAACTCTACCGTGAAAGTTTACTCGACAAAAACTAAGAATGGACCAAGGCGACTGAAAAAGAAGTTGATGTTATCTCCTTAGTTCATTGATCCAGAGCAAGATATACTCATAGCACGAAGAATGAGTCGAAAGTGTTCTCAACTCCTTCCTCACTCAAACCCTGATGCATTTGGGGGCTAATGACGAAGCTATGTACCTAGAATAGGGTCATGGATCTGTCCAAGATACTCTTCCCAAGGACACCTCTAAAAGAACCAGAAGCAGTCGAAGAAAAATCATCGTCCACTCGACCATAAAGCTATGTCCCACTCGACAGTCTTGAAGACACTCGACGATACAAGAAACCACTCGGAGTGTAGAAGGCCTAATGTCACTCAGGATGGCAACAGTCGGTCATTCACTCTGTAACCTTAAAGATCATTTATATCTCTTTATTACTAGCGTTACCAGTAACGCCCTGTCTTAATGTACATTGAACCCTTTGTAACGTGCGTTGGCTGGGGTCCTGGCGCACTCTATATAAGCCACCCCCTCCTCCGGGACAAGGGTTCGCACCCCCTGTAACACATACGCGCATAATCCAGTCGACCGCCTCCGGGCTCCGAGACGTAGGGCTGTTACTTCCTCCGAGAAGGGCCTGAACTCGTAAAACTCGTGTGTACAACTCCTCCATAGCTAGGATCTTGCCTCTACATTCCTACCCCCATTCTACCATCATACTTAGAACCACGACAGTTGGCGCCCACCGTGGGGCAGGTGTCTTAGCGACTTTTTGGAGAAGTTGTAATTTTTCCGATCCCCTTCATCATGGTTTCAGGCGGAGGTTTGGCTGAGGGCCAACAACTCTCCCATCTTGGGGAGGGCAATCTCTATCAACATCTTCAACAACACCATCTCCTCTCAAACCCTAGTTCATCTCTTGTGTTCAATCTTTGTACCGGAACCTCAGATTGGTACTTGTGGGTGATTAGTAGTGTTGATTACATCTTGTAGTTGATTACTATATGGTTTATTTGGTGGAAGATTATATGTTCAGATCCATTATGCTATTTAATACCCCTCTGATCATGAACATGTTTATGACTTGTGAGTAGTTACTTTTGTTCTTGAGGTCACGAGAGAAATCATGTTGCAAGTAATCATGCGAACTTGATATGTGTTTGATATTTTGATAATATGTATGTTGTGATTCCCTTAGTGGTGTCATGTGAACGTCGACTACATGACACTTCACCATATTTGGGCCTAAGGGAATGCATTGTGGAGTAGTTATTAGATGATGGTTTGCGAGAGTGACAAAAGCTTAAACCCTAATTTATGCGTTATTCCGTAAGGGACCGATTGGATCCAAAAGTTTAATGCTATGGTTAGAATTTATTCTTAATACTTTTCTCATAGTTGCAAATACTTGCGAGGGGGTTCATCATAAGTAGGAGGTTTGTTCAAGTAAGAACAACACCTAAGCAACGGTCCACCCACATATCAAATTATCAAAGTAGTGAACACAAATCAAACCAACATGATAAAGTGACTAGATGAAATTCCCGTGTATATTCTTCAAAATATAATCTTATCAACTCTCAGAATGATATAAGTGAAGCATGAGAGTGTATGTATTTCTTTAAAATATAACCACGGCCGTGGTAAAAAAGATATAAGTGAAGCACTAGAGCAACTGCCTAGCTCAAAAGATTTAAGTGAAGCACATAGAGTATTCTAACAAATCATGATAAGCGTGCGGCTCTCTCAAATAGGTGTGTTCGGTAGAGATGACTGTGATAAACTAAAAAGCAAACAAAGCAAAGACTCACATAATACACGATGCTCCAAGCAAAACTCATGATATGTGACGAATAAAGATATAGCTTTAAGTAAAATTACCGATAGTTGGTTGAAGAAAGAGGGGATGTGTTTCAGGGCACCAAGCTTAGTCGCTTGGGAGTCCTAGAATACTACCTTGGAGTGTCTCAGGCATCCCCAAGCTTAGACTCTTACCACTTGTTATTCCTAGAGGGCCCGAACCTGAGGAGCCCCTTTGTGGGAACTCTCTTCTGGCACTTTTGGCTACGTTCGCCACCCTACCGAGGGCACTCTCAGTAGGCAGGTGATGAAGCTATGTACCTAGGGTAGGGTCATGGATCTGTCCAAGATACCCTCCCCAAGGACACCTCTAAAAGAACCAGACGCAGTCGAAGAAAAATCATCGTCCACTCGACAGTCTTGAAGACACTCGACGATACAAGAAACCACTCGGAGTGTAGAAGGCCTAACGTCACTCAGGATGGCAACGGCCGGTCATTCACTCTGTAACCTTAAAGATCATTTATATCTCTTTATTACTAGCGTTACCAGTAACGCCCTGTCTTAATGTACATTGAACCCTTTGTAACGTGGGCTGGCTGGGGTCCTGGCGCACTCTATATAAGCCACCCCCCTCCTCCGGGACAAGGGTTCGCACCCCCTATAACACATACGCGCATAATCCAGTCGACCGCCTCCGGGCTCCGAGACGTAGGGCTGTTACTTTCTCCGAGAAGGGCCTGAACTCGTAAAACTCGCGTGTACAACTCCTACATAGCTAGGATCTTGCCTCTACATTCCTACCCCCCCTATTCTACTGTCATACTTAGAACCACGACAGCAGGTACTCCAACATCCTTTATATGAGTAATTATTTCCTCCGATCCTAAATAAGGGGTGTGCATGGTGCTTTACCCTACCAAGACAAACCAAAAATCACCAATCATGCTAATGTCCACTCACTCATCTTATCTCCGGTTACAATAGGCCTTGGTTTAGGAAAAAAGTGAGAGAAAGTTATATGCCCTCTTATGGGAGATAGAGGTTGTTTAGTTTTGGTTATAGCAAAACTGCTGTCAACTAAGGCCCTGTTTGATAGCACAATATTTTCTAAGTTTTTCAATAATACTATAGTTTTTGAGATTATCATAATTTTATTTACAATGAGCTGTTTTATTGCCTCCAAAAACTGTGGTTTAATTACTACAAACCAAACTATAGTTTTTCTCTGCATAGAAACAAGGACCTCGGACCTCTTTTTAAAAAACCGAGCAACCGAAAAGACGGGACCGGCGTCATTATCTTCTTTCCCGTTGTGCTCAACAACTCGGTTCTTGCTATCTTCAAAGGACGGATCCTTATTTCCTCCTACTCCTACTAGTTCTCATTATCCATGAGCTAATTACTCCGCCGTGGTTGCTGCTGCTAATCATCATTAGTCTAATCAATTCATATATTCTAGTACTCCACGGTGGTACTTCCATCCACTATTTTTCGTCTACTGCTGTTCGTTCTTGCTGCCGAACTCATTGCTACTACCTGCCTGTGCCTCCGGTGAAGGAGACTTCATTGTGTTCTGTGGTGTAGCCAAACAGGCCCTCTGTATTATGAGTACTTTGAAAAAACGTTGTTATATTAAAATCATGGTATTTTGTACCGTTAAATCTCTACTTAATAATAAAGGGACTATTGCTTTTGACGGTACATCACAAAAGTTGCCCTCAAAGTAGTCATAAATTACTCACTATGCCATCTATAAGTGAAGAAAAAGATTCGTTTTTATTTCAAAGTCACACCCGGACTAATACACTTACATAACATGAGCACCTGAGCAGCACAATGCCTAGGACCTCCGCCCTCGAGGGCGACCAAAGGTTCCATACCTGGTTTTTACCCCCTTTTTTATTTCTTTTTTCTCTCCATCTCCTACACGCGGTTATGGGTTGGCCCATTTGCAGGCCGTAGCATCCCCTGTTTCTATTTATTTATTTATTTGCTTTTTACTTTCTCATTTCTGTTTTAGTTCTTCCTACTTTAAATTAATTCGGGATCTCGAACCAAATTTCAAAGTGAGTTTTAAAAAAATATTGAGAAATCATAAACTGTTTGTGAATTCAAAAAACATTCGGAAAATTATAAAATGATCATTATTTCAAAAAAATGTTCGCACATTATAATTTTTTCACAATTTCAAATAAATGTTCATGAAATAGAAAATGTTCATGATTTTTAAAAAAGATCCAGTATTCAAAACACTTTTGGGAATATTAAAAAATGTCCAAAAAATTTTAGAATATGTTCACAAAAATTAAAACAGATCCATAAATAATGAACAAAACAGACCGTCGCTTATGTAGAGGTTTCATTAGGGGATCTGAAGAGGTCGTCTTATGATTTTATTTAGTCCCTCGAATCAAGTAAAAAAGGTTTCCGTGTCTTGTACAACTTTGAGCCCACAAAAAATTGACACAGCTTCATAGGGGTTAGTTTTTGTAAGCTATATAAAATGACTAAATTTCTATTTTGCCTGCATACATAGCTACGTTTATTCTGGTACCACAATACTGATTATAATAAACATGGCTACGCTAGGTCAAGGCGAGACACATCATTCATCAGTCTAGTTCAGATAGAATCCATCAATGCAGTTTGCTCAGTCAAAAAAATATTTCGTTATGTCGCGTTAGGAAATCAAGTCATGATAAGACCATCGCATTTTTAGTTTCTGAAGTGACTTTTTAAAATTCTCGTATCTCGTCATGACATGACTTAAACATAGTTTGTGAAATGACATTTTAAAAGTCCTTATCTCATTCTGTCATTTGATCCAGACTTTTTTTTCTGCATCATCTAATAATTTTCTCCCGTTGCAACGCACGGGCATATTTGCTAGTTATTGTAGTTTTTGATACTTTGTTTCTTTATAGTACTTTGCTAAGCACAAATCGGCTAAAAAACTGAAGCAGAAAGTTTAGTTTTGGCTAGTTCTACATGATAAAATCAATACGAGTAGTCCTTCTGCAAAGGGGAAAAGCCATGCACCTTCTGCATCTCCTTTGGGACAACCCCATTCTCCATCTCTGGGACTGCCCTTCTGCAGAACAATGTGGAATATTTTCTGACCCTTAATAAACAGAGGCATCTCTCATATTGATGAAATTTACAATCTCAACTTTCTCAAGCCCCCTTTTCCAATGGAAATCATCATTCTTGCAATTTGGAGGATCTGGAAAACTAGAAACGGTCTCATTTTTCAGAATGAAAAACCTTCATTGGATGGTGTTGGAAGCACAGGGTAGAAGTAGATATTACCATGGCCCTCCGCACAAATTACCTCTTTCCAAATGGCTTCAGCACTCCATAATGCTCCTTTTTACCACAAGTATTTCCTTGTAGCTTCTTAGCTTTTTCCAGATGTGCATGAAACTTTTTTTTACTTGATACAAAATTGCAGTAGCAAACTCTTTACTGTTTTTGGGTAAACAAAATTAGCAGAACCTTGCCACACCTTGTCTACTAAGTTGTCAAAAGCCACAAATAGCTCGGTGAAATCGGTGGCTGTAACCGTGGCAAGATTTGAGTCTACGGCATGTGAAGCGACTTAAGAAAGTGTGGCATGCCATAATTGTGGCAATGACACAAACAATAGCCATAAACAGTAGTCACACTTGTATGGCAAAGTTTTGTTGAATATATGAGCAAATTACTACGAGATTTAATCCGAATAAACAGAATATAAATCATGACCACAGCAGCAGAGATTAAACTAGTCATGCGAACTAGCATAGCAGATGAACATATCACATCTAGGGCACATACTAGAAACATGAATTCTACCACGATCTCGAACAGGAAGGATAGAATCACATACGGTGCAGCGGGTGCAACACCGCCGGCGTTGATGTTGTCGCCCATGTCGTCGAGGATGAGGTTGCCGAGGTCGGGGAAGAAGTCGTCGTTCGTGAAGTCGTCGCTGCCAGCAGTCGCGCGAGTGCGCTCCCCAAAAACCTGATCGCCCCTCTCCCGTACAGGATCACGAGAGGCGGGGTTCCGGAGGCCTGCTGTCCCTTCTTGCGGTGCACGCCGGAAGGAGGGATGGAGAAGACTAGCTTGGCGGCGGAATGATCTGGAACGGTGATGAGAAACCATACGAAGCGGTGGCTAGGGTAGACGTCTGCCTGACTATATATATTGCGGGCCGGGTCGTCACGATCCAAAAGAATCGGAAACGGTTCAGTAATTAACGCGTCCATTAATTATTAATTAATGACTCATTAATTTTCCCATGCAGCAAAAATATAGACAACGTGCATAGCTCTGTCCTCGGCTCAATCCCGCAACCCGCGGCGCGTCGTGACGAGGCCTGGCGTGGCGAGGCGAGCGAGGAGGAGGAGCGCGCGTGTAGGTCTCCTCTTCTCATGCTCATACAAGTGGTAGAAGAGCTCACCTTATAAAGAGGTGCAACTCTCTCTCAACTTCCAATGTGGGACTAAACTTTAGCCTCACTCACTCCACTCACATGTGTGCATGAATGGGCCAAGAGAATTTCAGAATTTTAGTTGGGCTTTGGGCCAAAGGCCTACTAGCAAAAATTCCAACAATCCCCCACAAAGTCTCATTGGCACATCTCATCATTTAGTTCCAAAACATTGTTTTATATATCGGTGCTTAGTGGAGACTGTGAAGTTGAACTTCCACTTAGAAATTTATGCTACACTAAATCACAACTTGAATAGTGGACTATGCCTTGAACTACAAGTTTTCTGTGAAACTAGTTTCACACAAATTCTTGACCGATACTGGGCTGCCGCAAGGCTTCCCCGCGGGTGGAGCGTATACGTCATACTCCAGGGCCTTTCATGAATTTATTAGAGAACACCCAATTCTCACAGACTGCGACGTTGACAGTCAAATTCATATAGGTGTGTTCCTCAGAAGATGTTCTGCAGGACAACATCTCTGCTTACCCGAATAAGCCACTTGGAACACATTAAGATAATTATCAACCTGCCATGCAGATCAGGAGAGTATTGCATCTTTACGGAGTGGGATAATTAATATAGGGATACTCTCCTCCCAGCTGACCAACAGCTTGTCTCCCACTTCTACTTCACGGGATCTCCGATCACATAGAGTGGGTTACCACTATGGAAAACTCATGCGGTGGGTCTCAAACCCATCTCCATCGATGCATTATCTACCACATTACGTGATAGACCCTTTGTGAAGGGATCTGCCAAGTTTTTCGACGTTTGGATATAATCCAACGTAATAACTCCGGAGTTCCTCAATTTTCTGACAGATTTTAGTCTCCTCTTCACATGCCTTGAGGACTTCATATTGTCCTTAGAACTGTTTATCTTGACGATCACAGTTTGATTATCACAGTTCATCAGGATAGGGGGTATTGGTTTTTCAACCATAGGTAAGTCCATCAAGAGTTCACGAAGCCACTCTGCTTCAACAGTGGCAGTGTCTAATGCTGTGAGTTCTGCTTCCATAGTTGACCTCGTTAAGATGGTCTGCTTGCAAGACTTCCAGGAAACAGCGCCACCATCAAGTGTAAAAACATAACCACTTGTGGCCTTAATCTCATCAGCATCAGATATCCAGTTTGAGTCACTATAACCCTCCAGTACCCTTGGATACCCGGTGTAGTGAATCCCATAGCTAGCGGTGCCTTTCAAATAGCGCATAACTCTCTCAAGCGCATGCCAATGATCATCTCCCGGTTTTGACACAAACTGACTCAGCTTGCTCACAGCAAAAGAGATGTCAGGCCTCGTGGCACTCGCCAAATACATAAGCGAGCCAATAATCTGAGAATACCTCAGTTGATCTCTAGCAATCCGTCGATTCTTTCGAAGCAACACACTAGCATCATATGGAGTTGGAGAAGGCGTGCAGTCGCTATACCCAAAACGACTCAAGACCTTTTCCACATAATGAGACTGAAGCAGTGTGATCCCACCATTCTCATCTCTCAACAGCTTGATGTTTAAGATAACATCAGCTACTCCTAGATCCTTCATCTCAAAACAGCGAGATAAGAAATCTTTAACCTCCTTGATTAAATCAAGTTTGGTTCCAAAGATCAATATGTCATCGACATACAGACAAAGAATAACTCCTTCGCCCCCACCATAGCGATAGTACACGCACTTGTCACCATCGTTTACTACAAAGCCGGCAGCAGTTAATGTTCTTTCGAACTTCTCATGCCACTCCTTAGGAGCTTGTTTAAGGCCATATAAAGACTTTAATAACTTGCACACCTTTCCTTCCTGACCAGGTACTACAAAACCATCTGGCTGATCCATGTAAATTTCCTCCTTCAACTCTCCATTAAGGAAAGCCGTCTTAACGTCCATTTGATGAACGAGAAGACCATGTGAGGCAGCCAGTGATAGTAGCACCCGAATTGTGGTCAGTCTAGCCACGGGTGAGTAAGTATCAAAGAAGTCTTCATCTTCTTTCTGGGTATAACCCTTGGCCACAAGCCGTGCCTTGTACTTTTCAATCGTACCATCAGGTCTAAGCTTCTTCTTGAACACCCACTTACATCCTACAGGTTTGCACCCATATGGACGGTCAGTGATCTCCCAGGTACCGTTAGCTAAGATGGAATCCATCTCGCTACGTACAGCTTCCTTCCAGTAGTCAGCATCAGGAGATGCATAGGCTTCTGAAATAGTCCTGGGTGTGTCATCCACGAGGTACATAATGAAATCATCACCAAAAGACTTTGCAGTCCTCTGTCTCTTACTCCTCACAGGAGTTCCATTGTTACCCTCAACAGGATTCTCAACGTGTTCCATCGCAATGGTGGGTTCAGGAATTACAGTGAATTCCTCACTAGATGGAGTAGGTATCTCCTGATTTGATGAACTCGACATATCCTTCATAGGAAATATGTCCTCAAAGAAAGTTGCATCATTTGATTCCATAATCGTACCAACATGCATGTCGGATACCTCAGATTTTATTATCACAAATCTATAGCCGATGCTATGAAAAGCATAGCCCAGAAGAACACAATCCACGGTTTTTGGTCCAAGCTTGCGCTTCTTGGGAATTGGTATATTGACTTTCGCCAAACAACCCCAAGTACGTAGGTAAGAGAGTTTCAACCTTTTCCTTTCCCATTCCTCAAATGGAGTCATGGTCTTATGCTTTGTGGGAACTCGGTTTAGGACATGACACGCAGTCATTAGCGCCTCCCCCACCATTCCTTGGATAGACCCGAAGTGTCTAACATGGTGTTAACCATATCAGTTAGAGTCCGGTTCTTTCTTTCGGCTACCCCATTTGACTGGGGTGAGTAGGGAGGCGTCCTCTCATGGATTATACCATGTTCCGCACAAAACAGATCAAATTCATTGGAAAAATACTCTCCACCACGATCGGACCTAAGCCGTTTAATTTTCCGATCAAGTTGGTTCTCTGCTTCAGCTTTATAGTTTTTGAAGAAAGTCAAAGCCTCATCTTTTGATTTCAGAAGATACACATAACAATATCTAGTGGAGTCATCAATCAACGTCATGAAGTATCTCTTTCCACCTTTTGTCAACACGCCATTCATCTCACAAAGGTCAGAATGTATAAGCTCTAGTGGCGCCAAGTCTCTTGCCTCTGCAGTCTTATGGGACTTGCGAGGTTGCTTAGCTTGCACACATACTTGGCACTTGGAACCTTTGACGAGATTTTCGGAATTAAATTCATATTGGCTAACCGCGTCATGCAACCAAAGTTAATATGACAGAGTCGTGAATGCCAAATATCAGACTCATTATTGTGGCAAACATTATTAATAACTTTAGTGCAAATATCTGACAAAGATAGGCGGAACAAGCCTCCGCACTCATAGCCTTTTCCAACAAATTGTCCACACTTAGAAATTACAACTTTATTGGATTCGAAAACCAACTTAAAACCATCTCGACATAAACGGGAACCGCTAACGAGATTTTTATTAATGGACGGCACATGATGAACGTTCTTCAGGCGCACAGTCTTCCCCGAAGTAAACTTCAGATCGACCGTACCAACACCTCGAACGATGGCATGTGACCCGTTCCCCATCAGCACGGGTGAAGTCCCTGTTGCCTGATAAGAAGAAAACATGGAGGCGTCAGCACAAACATGTACATTGGCACCGGTGTCAATTAACCAATCGGGGGATTGAAATACTGAAAGGATGGTAGGAAAAATACCGTACCCTGATTCCTTCATATCAATATCACCGATGACAACATTAGCGGACTTGCCGCTCTTCTCATGTTCGCGCTCCTCAAAGCGGTTAGGACACTTTGGAGCCTAGTGATTAGGATCACCGCAGACATGGCAAAGTCCCTTCCCCTTCTTATGAGAATTCTTCTTGAAGTTGGTAGAATGTGATGGCTTGTTCTTTGTATCAAACTTGCCTTTGCCTTGAGTTTTGTTCTTATTGTTTTTGTACTTGTTGGGCTGGGAGTTCTTCTTCTGTACCATGTGAGCACTAGAACCTCCCTCAGCAACTCGAGCACGTGTGTCCTTTGCTCTCGCCTTCTCTTCAACATCAAGAGTACCAATGAGATCCGCAACGGAAAACTCCTGTCTCTTGTGTTTCAGGGAAGTAGCAAAATTGTTCCACGAAGGTGGAAGCTTGGCAATGATGCCTCCGGCAACAAATTTGTCCGGTAACACACACTTGAAGTACTCAAGTTCTTTTGCGAGCGACTGTATCTCATGAGCTTGTTGTACAACAGGGCGCTCATCAGTCATCTTGTAGTCATAGAATTGCTCCATATCGTACAACTCGCTGCCGGCGTCCGAGGCACCAAACTTGGCCTCGAGCGCAGCCCACATGTCCTTGCCGTTGTCAAACGACATATACGAATCCACAATGGAGTCATCAAGAACACTCAGAAGAGCGCCTTTAAAGAGGGTATTGATCTTCTCAAAAGCTTCCAGCTGTGCTTGATTAAGATCGCCCTCAGGCTTGCCCTTGGTGGCATCATAGCAGCCCATGGTCTGAAACCAGTAGACTGCTCTCGTGCGCCACCTCTTATATTGCGCCCCCTTAAAGGCAGGCGGTTTCAGATGCGCAGCAAAACCACTCGGAGTAAATTGCCTATAATCAGGTTTTTGGATTGTTGAATATATGAGCAAATTACTACGAGATTTAATCCGAATAAACAGAATATAAATCATGACCACAGCAGCAGAGATTAAACTAATCATGCGAACTAGCATAGCAGATGAACATATCACATCTAGGGCACATACTAGAAACATGAATTCTACCACGATCTCGAACAGGAAGGATAGAATCACATACGGTGCAGCGGGTGCAGCACCGCCGGCGTTGATGTTGTCGCCCATGTCGTCGAGGATGAGGTTGCCGAGGTCGGGGAAGAAGTCGTCGTTCGCGAAGTCGTCGCTGCCAGCAGTCGCGCGAGTGCGCTCCCCAAAAACCTGATCGCCCCTCTCCCGTACAGGATCACGAGAGGCGGGGTTCCGGAGGCCTGCTGTCCCTTCTTGCGGTGCACGCCGGAAGGAGGGATGGAGAAGACTAGCTTGGCGGCGCAATAATCTGGAACGGTGATGAGAAATCATACGAAGCGGCGGCTAGGGTAGACGTCTGCCTGACTATATATATTGCGGGCCGGGTCGTCCTCGGCTCGGCTCAATCCCGCAACCCGCGGCGCGTCGTGACGAGGAGGAGGAGCGCGCGTGTAGGTCTCCTCTTCTCATGCTCATACAAGTGGTAGAAGAGCTCACCTTATAAAGAGGTGCAACTCTCTCTCAACTTCCAATATGGGACTAAACTTTAGCCTCACTCACTCCACTCACATGTGTGCATGAATGGGCCAAGAGAATTTCAGAATTTTAGTTGGGCTTTGGGCCAAAGGCCTACTAGCAAAAATTCCAACAAGTTTAACCCTGAAAACGTGTTTAATGGTATGGTAGAGTAAGAGGCTGTAAAGTGCAGGAAGGTATGGCTGAAAAGACAGTAACAAGATGAGAGTACTCAAAACTTGTAGCGTCAACGTCAAATCATGTTTCCAGATCATTAGGGCATAAAAGATCTTCAATCAAGATGATATCTTGATTATGAGTCACGATAATAAAATGAAGATGGAAAATGACATCTAAAATTCATGGGAAATTTGGAGGTTTGCCACATGGAGTGATAGATATCTAAAATAGCCAAAAATTATCAGTGCTGAACTCTAGGGTGCAGTCGCCATCAGATTTGTGTACAGCTGCGACTAATAGAAAGCAAAAAATATAGAAAGAAGAAGGTTGGCCAAAGTATCCTTCTAATCTCGAGCTCAAATGCTCCTGCCATGAAAAATATAAAATAAAATAAAAGCAAAAAAATCTGATTTTCTTTTATGGCAAACTTTAAGAAATGTTCGAAGTGCATGCAAATTTTCATCACGAAATCACATTGGAGCAAGTCGTGGTAAAAAAAAATCAGCGCTCAAAATGCGTTTGAAAGTAACATTTTCATAGTATCGATTTTGTTTTCTACCACGCCTTGCACCGATGTGATTTTGTTATGAATTTTCGCATGCACTCCAAACATTCTTTAAAGTTTGCCACAAAAAATATTCAGAATTTTTTTTCTATTTTTTCAAATTTACTGTTCACACGGGAGCATTTGAGCTCAAGTTTAAAAACTCCACATCTGTACATGTACCGATTTATATTACTAGCCTGCTATACAAAACTGAACATTCATAGTTCACATTTCGGCCTTATCAGGAAAGCTTAGCTGCATCAACGCTGCTCAATTCTGCAGCTTCATAGTTAAGTAGCTTGTGCAGCGGGAGGAAATATGGTGCTATTGATGCCAACACAATGCAAATTAATGCTGCAGTTCCCACCCACCAGGCAAAATGTGGGATCCCGAGCAAAAGTTCGTCGCAAACTGCACAACAATGGAAATCACACACATTGTATTAGACATGCTGTTTAGGTGCTTGCATCAAACTATCAATCTAATCTATACAAGGGCCAGGCAATGATGGCCAAGAGCAAAGAAATGCATAACCAGATCTAAATAATTTGACAAATTCAAAGAGAATGACTGGAACTATTTTCAGTGAAGCTCATGCTATGCAATTTTCTAAATTCCTTTTGTGAGATGAGGACGGTGAATGATTTATAATAGAAACCACTGAATATGCGCAAGCCACAGTTTACCAGACAGGTTTGGGCCTACTTATTGATGTCATCAGATGGTCTCAGAGTAAATAAGCTGCACATTTCTGCTTTGTGAATACGGAAACTTACTACTTATAGTTATTGTTGCTTATGTGTACAGTATCACTGCACCTACTCATTTATGCTAATTCACATGTCCTTGGAGTAACCAAGCTTACCTGTATAAAAAAATTAATCACCAGGACAAAAACGAAGAATCGTGAACCTAAATCGAAGATTCCAAGGTCTGTGTATAGAACCAATGTTCAAGAGCCAATTTTAGATATTTCCAACTGAGAATTGCTTCTGTCGGAATTCATAATGTATAAACCCAAGATCTCTACCAGGGCCAACTTCTCAAGACCACTCTCGAATTTTTATCCATTAAAGCCAGTGACCTATGAATGTCTATATCATTTGGTTACTTTTGGTGGCTTGACTGAGATCCAGTGACTTCACCACGTTGCAACTTTAGGCTCTTCATTTCCATCCAAAACAGATCCAACGGTCCATATCACACAAAGGCAAAATCCCTCAGCACTTAGCAGTTTTGGACAAGGGCAGACTGAAGAAAACACTTGGCCGGAATCTGCTTCGCTCTCCTGCGCCGCGCCAGCGTGTCGTACAGGGAGACGGCGCTGCTCCGCCGCATCGGAGAGGAAGGGGAGCCGCACCACACCGCAGCATCACGGAGAGAGAGCAAGGGATCCGCGCCGGCCACCGCATCGGAGAGGAACAGGAGCCGCGCGGCCGCGCCGGCCGCCGCATCAAAGAGGAAAAGGAGCCACGCGGCCGCACCGTCGCTGGAGGATAGGGAGGGGCGGGCTGCCGCCGGAGGAGTACGAGGGCCACGCGTGCTGCCGCCGCCGCTGCCGTCGGGCGGGACCTCTGCCATTCCGCATCCAGTTGAGGTCGCACCGTCGCTGGAGGAGAGCAGGGGCGGCCGCCGCCGGAGGAGAGGAGTAGGGACACGCCGCCACTACAAGATCGTTCCACCAAGGGGAAGTCCATCGCTTCCGCCATTGAAGGAGAAGTCCATCAGCGTCACGCCCGCGAGGTAATTTTACATGTCCCTGCTGGCCAGTTCAGTACATGTATGTAGCTCATGAGGTTTGGTATGGCCAATTGGCCGGGCGTACAAGTTCAGTACATGTACAGGTCCATATACTAGTACCAATCAGGTTCAGTACATAAGCAAACTGATTACCGATCAGGCTCATGTACAGATTCAGTACATGTAGTCATATCTAAGTAAAACTGATTACTGTTAGTCATATTTTAACTAACTTTACTAAACTGAAACTGATTTATTTTAGTGATATGTAAGTAAAACTACATCTCCAGCATACTAACTGAACTCTAGCATACTAATATTGTCACTAACTGAACTTTTTTCAGGTGTGAGTAACTGAAATCAGCATGAGTGCTCTGCTCTGAAAATCGAGAATTCTGTTGCGCCTCACAATTTTCAGTGTTGTGGGATGACAGAAATTGGTAAGGGAATACCTCAAGTTGGTATGAGGTTCAGAAGTGTAGATGAGGCTTGGGCATTTTGGGATGCATATGGGGGTCACACCGGCTTTGATGCGAGAGACATACACAAACAAAAGTAGACTTGATGGTAAGGTTGGTTCATGCAGATTTGTTTGTTCCAACGAGGGTCGTCGAAGAAAAGGGTAAACTGATCGTGCACCAAAGCGTTTTAGAGCTGAAACAAGAACTGACTGCCAAGCTCGTATGTGTTTTCAATTGGATCGAGAGGCCGGAAATTATGAAGTAACCGAGGTTGTGCTTGAACACAACCACTTGCTGCAATTGCCACAAACTCGCCACTTGATGATATCCCAAAGAAAGATTTCAGAAAGACAAGCTTTTGAAATTGAAACCGCTGATGATTCCGGCATTATGCCACAAGCTGCACATGAGTTTGCTTCTCGTCAAGTTGGTGGACCGATTAACCTTGGATATACTTGCCGTGACCAAAAAAATCATTTGCGAACCAAGCGGCATTGAAGAACTATTTGAAATCTGATTTCCATATTGTTCAATTCTTGATGCATTTTGAGAGAACAGTTGAAGTAAAAAGAAGAAAGGAATTGGAATCGGAATATGAGGCAAGAAAAAAGTTGCCAAGAATAAAAATGAGCACACGGATGTTGGTGCAAGCAAGCAAAGTGTACACTCCGACTATTTTTGAAGCTTTCCAAAGTGAATATGAAAGATCCATGGCTGCTTGCACTAGAGTGTTGGATGAAAATAACAAATTCGCTGTTACTATTGAGAGGTTGCATGGTGATTTGACTTATGAGGAGGAGGGGCGCATAGTGGTTGGTGATCCTTTGAACCAAAGAGTTTCATGTAGTTGTCAAATGTTCCATAGAGCGGGAATATTGTGTGGACATAGTTTGAAAGTTCTTGATTTGATGAATGTAAAGACATTGCCACCACACTATGTCCTAAAGAGATGGGACTAGAGAAGCACGAAATGGAAGTATACATGATAGGCAAGGAAGGAAAGTGGTAGAAAATCCAAAATTGGAAGCTCAACCTTGGTACAAAGACATGTCTCATAAATTTCATGATATGGCATATAAAATAGCCAACTCTCCCGAATGTCGTTTGCTGCTAGCGAATGCACTTGATTGTGTTTGGCCACAACTAGAGGATAAACTCAATGGATCAGCTACGAGTGCTACAAATGCATGTTCCAATGACCAAGAAAATGTTGATCCAAATGTGCAGCAAGCCAATGACTTGCTTAGTTCAGCATGACTGAAGAAAAAGAAGGTTTCATCTAAAAATTTAAGAAGGAAGCTAACTTGGTTTGAGAAGTTACGCAAGGGGCGAAAGCCAACTAAATCAGCGGCAACAACAAAAAAAGGAGAAAAGGTAAGCTGCAGTATGTATCTATAATGAGTTGTTATTCATTGCTAAACTAACAAAATGATTTCTCATTTACATTGGCAGCAGCAACAACAAAAGAAAAAAGATAGCCAGCAACCTCAAGTGCAAGTGGAGAACGATGGCACAAACAAAGGAGGGAGTCCCATGGGAGAAAGTGAGAAGCGTCAAGAATATGATGCAATCGGCAGCTTTACCGAGCTCTTGACAACTTCATGAGTTGACGATGATATCTTTATGATGATCTGATCTAGTATCTTCAAAGTGGTTAGGTAGTATTTTGGACAGGACTAACTACAATATTTTGGGGGTTAACCATAGTCTCTTTTGGCCTAAGTGTACAAGTGAAATGGCCTGCTTTTGTGTACTTGAATGATTACTCGACATTGGCATTTTTTGCTGTAGCATTTGGGTGTTCTATGATGCAGCCTTTCAATGTCAAATGCTACTATATAATCTGTTTCATGAGTATTGTCAGTAAAAATATGTATGTGCATGTATGATCTATTTATTTCAGCTAAGTGGAAGGTACAGCCAAATGATAACCTCGCTTCCTGTATGTTGAAACAGCTATAGACATACAGTTTATATATTCAGAAATGAAGATTAGATAGTTGGCATGTAATCTGTTTTAACTGAATCTCACCAGCAGTGTTCTGTTGCTGTTGTGCTGCAAAACTGGCCAAGTGAACTTTTTGCCTTTGTGTGATATGGACCATTGGATCTGTTTTGGATGGAGATGAAGAGCCTAAAGTTGCAACGTGACTTCACCAAGTGAAGTCACTGGATCTCAGTCCTATGTCTATATCATTTAAATTTTCAGGCTGCAGATCATCTCCTTCACCCATACAATTAATCATACACATTAGTATTACAGGTTAACTAGTAGTATACATTAGTATGTCAGGCTATCCTTCACAAGAAGTCTCTGCTCGGAGTGATTATAACAAATGATAATTTGGCGAAACACACTTGGAAGGGAGGCAAGCATATTGCTTTTGAAAAAAGAACTGATGCCACATCTATTCTTCACATGCCCCTTTGCTCAATTAGTGTGGTGAGAGATTTTTGTGGCTTTGAACCTTGTGCCGCATAGAAGTATTTCTAATATGTTCGGCAATTGACTTTTGGGTATTGATAGACCGCTTAAGACGCAAGTTCTTGTGGGAGTGTGTGCTCATTGTTAGTGGATATGGACGAGTTTAGCTAAGCACAGGGTTTATTTCCCCAATATGGATGGCGGCTTAGCAGTAGACTTTTGATGCATGAGTTGTAGCATGGGTGTATTGCTTCAGTCTTTATGATGAGATAATTTTGTATTAAACCCAACCAATAAATAAAGAGACAGTGTGCATTGCTCGATGCCGAGGCCAGGGGTGCAACCTCCTATTCGAAGAAGAAAAGGTACAAAATCGGTAAATTATTTTGTTGTGTGAAAGGTGTTATCCAAATTTCAAGCACTTATTAAGCCTGTTAGGATTGACCTTTTCTTCCTAGTTAAACCGGGTAACAAACATAGAGCAATGAGTAGGGTCAGCCAAGATTTCAAATAAATGATGTTGCTGAAAACTAAGATTCATTCTATGGGATTGCACAAAAATGACCAAACTACATACCAGACCAATCTAATGGTAAGTTTGCTCAGCATGGTCAGTACAGTTACTAAAATTTCTGTCCTAGTTAGACTAATTGGATATGAATGAATATCAGCGGAAACAGGAAACATATATAAACACTACTATTAGCATACCAATGACTATTCAGTTCTGAATATCACTAGGGAAAATGAACTGTAATGAAACAACACTAGCATACCAATGTTGAACAGGGCAAGCTCTCGTTCTGGCACATTTGGCTTTGCAACCACACCCTCAGGCTCCACCATGACAAGAACATAAACCTAAATTCTCGGTCACAAACAGACATTGTAAAATCATCATCGCAGCCTAACAACAGATCTGGTTAAAGAGTTGCTGAATACCAACCGGCCTGGTGTTCTCAGCCTTGAAAATTATCTTCTCCGTGTTGAGCAACCTCCTGTTCTTACTTCCCAAATCCTCAACGGCATTAGGATCGTTCACGAGGCGAATCGAGAAGCTGGACGGTATCTATAAACACAAGCAGAGCTTTCAGCAGCCAGAAGCTGCAATTGACTGGTGAAAAAGGTTTCTTATCTTCTTCTTTTTCAGTCGATGGGAAGGGCAGGATCGTACGGAGGTCGGGTAGGAGATCTTGATTTCGTACCACGCGGGCGGCCGTAGCTCGGCGAGCCTGTAGAGCCTTCGACCGTAGCGAAGCGGGATGGTCTCGCCCACCAGCTCATCGCCGACGCTAAGGGCCCTGGCCTCCTCCAGGCTGCTGCGGGGGTACAGACGGGGGAAGTGTTGGCGCACAGTACAAGGAAGAGCCGCGGATGGAGGCAACGAAAGAAGCGCACCTGCGCGCGGAGGAGAGCAGGAAGAGGATGGTCAGGAGGAAGCACAGGCAGCGGCATAGCGATGAGAGTGAAGGCGGCGGAGATAGCATTCGCACGGCGGGGCACTCTTCGGCGACGGCGAGATGTCTTCTGTTTGGTTCGTAGGATTATATTGAATAACGGGTTTGCTATTTCATATCTAGACGTGTCTCACATCTAAGTTCAGAACCGTTGATATTGTTTGTCTTTAATTTTCGCGCAAACATGATCGTCTTGTCTGGCGCACTCGTTCACTTTGCATTGTCTGCCGCAGCCGGCCTGTGTGGCTTGTTTCGGCCATGCAAGTGGTGGTGGGCCGTTGTTGATTCTTTTTAATTCGCGGGCTCATGTTCGCAGCCGTTGTTTGTCTCGATTGTGAATTCTTTTCTACTATTTTTTGGACAGTGGATTGTCTGCATATTTGTTGTCTGTATAATTTTTTAAGGCAATGTGATATTAGAGTGGAGAAAGGCAAGACAAGGTATTGGTAGGTCCGTGATTTTTATTTTTGAATGTAGTTCCGTGAGTTATAGAAATCTAGGTTGCCAACTCGTATTTTTTGTTCGGTCTTTTGGAACCTGACTCTTGTTTTTTTCGTTCTTTTGTTTTCCCCCTATTTTTCTTTTGGTTTTTATATGTCTTTTTATATTTTTATCATTTATAATCCATGATTTTTAAAATTTATAAGCATATTTTTAAATTCCCAACTGTTTCTTAAATAATGTCTCATCTAAATTTGTCATCGTTTGATTTAGTTTTCAATTTTTTTATGCAAGCCCTCTTTTTCGTCTTGCTTGTCGTTGTTTGTTGAGAGAATACCTTATTTGGCCCTTCCTTAAAATTTGGTTCCTTTTTTGGCTCTGGTAAAAAAATTCTTCCTGTTTTGACACTTAAATTTCATTTTGTTTCCTTTATGACATTTTCGTCAGTTTTGACAACTAACACCGTTAAATGCAACATGAAAAGTCTATTTTACCCCTGATGTATTTTGTGACTAAAATTATGAGCTGGAAGTCAAAAGCTAGGGCAATGTAGGCGCGTGGACAGAATGCTTCAGTGCCTTGGATTTGCAACGAAATTATATTATAAGATTATACTGAGAAACCCATATTAATAAGAACCAGTGCACTAATTAACATGTACGAGCAGTACAGACATGCACAATAATCTCACGGTTTCTCTCTTCACGCACAACGTGTAGAAGAGATCCATCTCTCAATTTCTCTATTTGCACACAACACACACATCACATCATACAGGCACGAAGAGCACACACTGGACCATGAAAAGCACGCAGCCATGGCGACCCAGTTAGCACGCCCCTGCCACCAACGGACCTCCGGTGTAATAACCCTGATTTTTAAGAATATTTATTTTAAGTTGTTGAGTTAAGTTAGATAATTAAATTTGTATTATTTGTTTAAATAAATAATTAAGAAAATAAGATATGCTACACCAAGATTAGTACATGGATAATGGGAAGATGTACACGGCTCATGTCGGTCTGACTCAGCAGTAGTACAAAGTAAATAGAAGTACAAACTAATCATGAAGTAGCTAGCTAGCTATGTGGCCTGATATTTATGAGATGTACATGCATGTGCTGGCAACACTCTAAAAATACTTAAGACATTCAAATGGCTACGTGGAGACTTTGCATGGTGGCCAACGGTTTGTTTGGCCTTTGCACTAGTGAGAGGTGCAGCAACGGGAGGTTCTCGGGGTGTGACATCCGGTGCCGCGACTTGGGCCTGCACAGCGCCACCGCGCCCTCCTTCATGCCTCGCGCCGCAACTAGATTTTTTTTCCGATGTGGTAAAGCAGGGGTAAATAAGACATTTCAAGTCACATTTGATGGTGTTAACAGCAAAAAGTGATAGAAGTGTTATGAAAGGAATAAATTGAATTTATGATGTCAAAAAGGGAAAAATGAAATTTCTAGGACCAAATAGGGAACCAGATTTTAAGAAAGGGCCAAATAAGAAATTCTCTCTTATTTGTTTGTTGCATATCCTCTTTGTTGGCCTAGGCCTGTTTAGCTTCGCTTTTGTCGGCCCATTATCACTGCACACTAGCAATCTGTTTCTTATGTTGTTTTTAGTCGGTGACGCCGTCGTCTTTCCGGATTATTTTGACACTGTCCCCTCATTCCTTCTAAACTTCATGAAGATAAGATTTAGCAATGTCTCATCTAAGTTGCCGTCTGTTGGATAATTTTAACGCAAATTCTCGATCTCGCATCGTCGGCTAATGTATTCATGCGTTGCATGTTCTGTTGTCTCCACCTGTTGACCTGTTCAGGGTGCATGTCTGTTTTTTTGTTGGACTTTTTTTCTTGCACTCTTGTGGCCTTATTTTATCTTTTATATGTTGTAGAAGTGGGAAAAACACGCTATGTCGTTTGTCATTGCGTATTTCTATTTTCTTTTAAGTTCAATGCCGACGATAGTTGCTTTGTAAAAAGGACATGCTTTGCCCTACGGTCGATATGCAATTAGGTCCGATCAATTTTTTTGTCCTAGTTTTAAGTCCATCTTGAACACAAAATGGGTGCCACCAATTTGTTCTTCTACTTGGAACTCCAACCTTAAAATGCATTCTTTTTACCAATTGTAAATCTACCTTCGATAGACCCGACCAATTTGTCTATCATTTGCCAGTCCACCTTCGATGCGCAACTGGACTAATCCATTTTTGTCACATTGGGGTCCGTTTGTCTTGTCCCATTTTTGCAAGTCCACCCATGGTACGAAACAGTCCCGGCCTCATTTTTCCCCATTTTAAATTTCCACTATCGACACGCAACAGGGAGGTCAACCATTTCATTTTTCAAGTTCTAACTCCACCCCCGACATACAATTGAAGGGCCACTTCTTTTTGTCCTAGTTGCAAGTTCATTCTTGACTTGCAACTAGGGTCAAACTATTTTTATCCGATTTTGCAACTCGGCCCTCGATGCGCAACCGGGCTCCACCTTTTTGTCCCAATTGTGATCTCACCCTTGACTTGTAACTAGGCCTAGACATCTTTTTGCCTCAGCTGCAAGTCTAGCCTCGACTCGCAACTCGGTCCCCACCTCTTTTCTCTCAGTTGCTAGTCCACTCGACTCAGAACTCGGATGTGTTGTTTTGTTTTCACCCCAGTTGCAAGTCCACTCCCAACTTGCAACTAGAGGCATGTAAATTTGTAATCGCCCCAGTTGCAAGCCAATCATATACTCGCAACTCGGGGGTGTAGTTTTGTAGTTACCCTAGTTGCAAGTCCACCCTCGACTCGCAACTCAGGGGGTATTTTTTTGTTCTTGTTTCATGGTAGTTGCAATTAGACCCTCGACCTGCAACTAGGATTTTTTATTGGCCCAGTTACAAGTCCACAATCGACTCACAACTTGAGGGAATGTAGTTTGTAATCGCCCCAGTTGCAAGTCCACCCCCGACTTGCCACTCGAGGCATGCAGTTTTTGTAATTGCCCCAGTTACAAGTCCACCCTCGACTCGCAACTTGGGGATGTAGTTTTGTAGTTGCCCTACTTGCAAGTCCACCCCGACTTGCAACTCGGGGGGGGGGGGGGTGGTGTAGGTTTTTGGTTCTTGTTTCATCATAGTTGCAATTGAGACCCTTGACCTGCAACTAGGGGTTTCTGTCGGCCTAGTTGCAAGTCCAGAATCGACTCACAACCCGAAGGAATGTAGTGTGTAATCACCCCAGTTGCAAGTCAACCATGTGCTCATAGCTCCGGGGTGTAGTTTTTGTAGTTGCCCTAGGTGCAAGTCTACCCACGACTCGCAACTCAGGGGTGTTTTTTTTCTTGTTTCATGGTAGTTGCAATTTGACCCTCGACCTACAACTAGGGTTTTTTGTCGGCCTAGTTGCAAGTCCACCCTCGACTTGCAACTCGAGGGATATAGTTTTAGTATTCGGCCCAGTTGCAAGTTAACCATGTGCTCGCAACTCGGGGATGTAGTTTCGTAGTTGCCCTAGTTGCAAGTCCATCCTCAACTCTTAACTTTGGGGGATGTAGTTTGTATTCACTCAAGTTAAAAGTCCACCCCGACTTGCAACTCGATGGATGTAGTTTGTAATTGCTCCAGTTGCAAGTCAACCATATATATGCTCACAACTCGGGTATGTAGTTTTGTAGTTGCCCTAGTTGCAAGTCTGCCTTCAACTCGCAACTCGGGGGGAGGGGTCCTGTTTTTTTGTTCTTACTTCATGGTAGTTACAATTAGACCCTGGACCTACAACTAGGGGTTTCTGTCGGCCCAGTTGCCAGTCCACCATCGACTCGCAACTTAGGGTGTTGTTTTGTTTTCCCCCTAGTTGCAAGTCCACCTCTGACTTGCAACTCGAGGCATGTAGTTTTTTAGGGGCCCAATTGCAAGTCAACCTTCGACTCGCAAATAGGGGTGTATATTTTGTAGGGGCCCAATTACATGTCAACTATCGACTCACAATTGTCCATGTGCGGAAGGACTGGCCCAGGCACACTCGTCTGCTATTGTGATTTTTTTGGACAAACAAACAAGAGACAATACGTGGGATGATGTCATACTTAGATGTGACATAACTATTCAACAAAAATTGTCCGTGTTTTTGGGAAAGTGTTAGTGTTTCCGAAAATATTCAAAAAAAAAATTAAAAAATGCATTGAGTTTTTAAAATTGTTCATGTTTTCAAAAATTGCTTGTGTTTTCAAATTTTTTTGCAACTACAAATATTGTTCACATTTTTATTAAAATATTCTGCATCTATAAATTTGTTCACAAATTTTTAATAAATGTTCAAAAAGGTTTCAAATCTGACGATGTAGTGAGTTCCTAAATATTCACGCTGATTAATTATCACAAACATCCATTTATTCTAGTGGCTAGAAGACACGCGTTAAGTAGTCGGAGCATGGTAGTTCGATTCCTTCTTAAGTGTGGCTTTTGTCTTGCAACTTTTTCTTGTTTTTTTTCTGAGACGAAACAACACACTTAAGATTTTTTTTCCTGTGTGCTACAAACCAAGAAGCTTCGGTGCCTAGCTGTGTATACCGGCCAGTCGAGATGCACTCATCTTGTTTAGCACCAACGGAGAAACTCGGCTGGACAACCATCAAACAAAAATTAAATGAACCAGCTGTAGAAAGTTGTCAATGAAAGAGCCACAAACAAAATGTGACATCATATTAGATGTGAGATAATATCTCATATCTAGATATGACATAGACAAACCTATTGAATAAATTCTTCTACTCCGTCTGTGCCATAATAGCGTATGACATCTCTATTCCTAATCTCTATTTTTAATTAGTTAATTGACTGTCCGTGCGTTGTCATAGGCCAACAATTATTTTTTCTCTCTATTCTAACAAATATCATGCTTTTTTCATTGAACTTGGCGTCCATCACATTCTCTTTTCATACACCATTTAGCATCTCAATCATTGCCCCTTGCTTCCCATATATCATTTATCCTCTCAATCGTTCTCTTTTACTCTACATGTAGCTTCTATGTCATCATTTTGTTGTCTCACTCTTACTATGTACGCCATCTAAAGTGAAACACCATAAAAGACGTGAGATATAAGGCACTCCATTGTACTAAAAATAATAAGAAAAAGGGGCATATGGACATGAAATGACGCGTGCGCCATTTCAACGTCGGCGCCAGTGAAATGCAGCATCCGCTTTGGGCGTGCGTCATTGCGAAGCGGCCGCTCTACAGTGGCATGAATGCAGGACATTTGGCGTCCGTCGAGAACGCACACGGGCAAGTGAAGAGGGTTTGGGTGAGTTAGGGTAGTTAAGAGCAGAGCATGGTAGCGGTCCGTACGCTCGCAAAGGCCTCCCTCTCGCTTTGTCTCCATTTGCGGGGAAAAGCGTGTCTAGACTGGCCTGTGAACCGATACAGGACCGCGTCCGATGGAAGAACACATCCGGAGGGTTGCTGGCGGTTTGAAGGTCGGTGTTAGAGATACCCTAAGACTTCTGTTGCATCGTTGTCATCACATCTTCTCCTCCACAAGCCCTTCCACTTCGATTCTACAGAATATAACTAAATGAGAACCTCTTTGGTCATTGCGTCACTAGTATGTTACGTCGTCACCCTGCTTCAAATCTACTTTAATCCTACTGAAAACAGCTAAATAAGAACCAAGAAAGAAAGATGTATACAAAAAACATGTCAATTATTATTCAGTAACTAACCAATGGCTTCGAAATCTATTGAGAAATAGTTGAAACCAATCTGTTCTAACCATTGTCAAAGGGATTTGATGAACTTTAAAGAAAATTTCACGAGCATCCTCAATTTGTTCAACCAATTTATGCTTACTCAATAGCTCCAGAACTTGTGGAATATAAGAAATATTATAAAAGCTATACCCTGAAAGGTGAATAATTAGCTATGTTTCTTACTGTTTCAAAGCATAGACAACATGATATAAGTATTCAATGGCAACTGACTGGACCATAGTAGAAGAAGTAGAGTTATCCCATCCACTGCTAGCCTAGCATCAGGAACTGGGTCTGGGTCAGCACCTCCACGCTAGGAACCAACCACACTTGCCTCCCCAGCCAATCTTGGTGGACTGGGGGAGGGGGGATCCATTGCTTGCTGCTGACCGCCGTGAAGCAAGCCTCGACCATAGCCCTGTGACCTTGGCCCAGAAAAGCAATCACGACGCCACGTCTGTGACCATCGCCGCCGATGCACTCGATGGTGTGGCAATGTAACGACCACCTCCACCTTGCCTAGTGCCCACAAGGAGAAATCTTACTGCACGCGGGCATCACCCTGACCGAGCCCAACCACACATGTCCGAAGTAGGAACCATCGTCCCGCCTCGAGCCTAGATCTGGTCCGCCTGAGCACGAGCCCTAGATCCAAGACTAGGTCATCAGATCCTTGACGTTGATGTCTCTACAGGATTGCACCGCCTTCACCACGCCCATCGCCTCGACCTGCAAGGGTCTCCGCCACCACCCCGTGTTGCCCGCTCCACACTAGCCGCCAAAGGAGGCGACTTGAACAAAGCCAGCAAGGCACCGCCAGGCCGGATGCACATCCCACCACGCCTAAGCCCTCCACCAGCTGGATCCCATTTGGAACAGACCAGGCAAGCCGGAGCCACTCCTGCCACGCCCAAGCCGCCGTGGCAGATCACTCCCCACCAGAGACCTAGAGGTCCTCTGCCCACGCCCCGCACCACAAGCTAAATCCTAGCTACAACCCCGTCGAATCTGGCCAGGACTTGGCCCACACGCAGCCGCCCGATGCCAACACAACCGCATCCACTGCACTTCGAACGGGCCCAACATATTTATAAGGCAAGAAAAGTAAGTACTGTTAGAATTGGAAAAGGAATACTAGATAATAGGTGCAAGTTGCTTCATCTTCTATTTATTCTTCAATACCAAATGAGGTTTTATTTATTGAATTTCCAGTAAAGCTGCATTAACATATGAAAATACAGATGAAACAATATAAAAGGAACGTAGCATAGCTTATCATTGGTGGTCTTAAAGAAAGAGTAAGTATATGACAACAATATCTATGCATTTACGAATTGAATATGCAGATTGAATTAGATAGCTACAAGTAACAAACTAAAAGATAACTCACGAAGTTTCAATAAAATTGGCAAGTTGTCTTATAGTATCACTCCTATTAGAAACTTCATGCATAGGTTGCTGGATAGGTTGTGAAAATAATCATTTTTTCATTGACTCATAACACATAACCATACCATGTTCACATGTTTATGCACATGAAGAAAACCAGATACAACTGTGTAAGTTAAGAGAATGCGGGACTGTATCCTTCAACGTATTATTGGATAGCCCCTATAGGAAAAATAGAAATATTTCATAAATGAGGATCAATCTATCGGTTATTTTTCATGGGCCTGCATATTGCAGATGCTTAGGGCCTATAAGCTACGCTGAACGAAAGCCGACAAGTAAACAGGAGGAACCTTCGACCTTTCAGTCGGCGTCCAGCGCACATCACTGGCCCCGAACAGACCAAGTAATGAGATTGGTTGTGTCCAATGAGGAGCCGGCATGTAGGTGTTTATTGATTTTTATTTTAGTAGCTTTTGCTTACTCTATATGTTGGTTGCTTTTGGGCAGATTGTAAATTGAACATGAACCATGTATCCTCCTCTGCTCTGATTCTACCCGCTGCTGCTATAGCTGCCTATACCCAATCTTTTTGTTCTTTTCTGCTCTAGTTCCTTGATCTGCTCCTTTCTACTTACTGCTACAAAGGCCAGGTCTCTAACATTATTTTAACATGGAAAGTGAATGTGCATCTAGTAAATATCAGTGAGTGTGCCAGTATATGTGCATCCAATTCAATTCGTAATTTTTTTTGTTGACGAAACTAATCTCCAAATCAGTGTGGACTAAATTATTTTAAATTGCAATGATGTGGAAAACTAAAAAGCCAATTTATTATATCACCAATAACATCAAAAGAGAAGTATTTGAACTGGCCACGAGACTGAATATAAATTTGGAATTTGTATATGTTATGAAAATTTATATTCTTACATCTACATTTTACCTGATCCCTTTTACTCAAAGGTAAAACACGCTACAGAATTTAGCATGTACATGTGCGCATGCAATTAGGGGCTAGGGGCAAGCTACAAAATTATTCCGTCCAGCTTCAGTATATATTCATCTAAACTATGATTCATTCACAACCACATCAATTGTCATGCTGAGGAAGAGAAAGCTCTGATGCTTAATGCTTATATTTTTTGAAAATTTGGTGGTCCACCACGGCATGAAACATTACCGGTACAAGATGTAACACGAGACAGAAATCAAGGTTCTCCCTTGCCGTGCTATAAGCTCCATATGAAATTCATCAATGTCCATCAGCCTTATCCACCACAATTTATCCCTGACACACAAAAAATAGAGATGCAGATTCAGGGATATGTCATTAGCACACACCAAAAGAATTTGTATTAACAACTTCATTCAATCCCAACCGCCAATTCCCGAAGCCAACTTGTCAAATCAAATCAGTAAGTTGGCATGCTCAATAACAAATTGGTAAGAGAGCCCGACGAACACGGTAAGCCAAAGAATCTTCGAGAACTCGTCCACTTCTTTTACAGCCATCTCGCCCAACGTAGCTGCATACCCGTTGTACTTTCCGCTTCGCTCCATCTGTTCAAGCTACGCCTGCCCAAGCCTGACCCAACCTAGCTTCGCCTTGTTACAAGGTGCATCAACGGATAGGAAATAACCACCTGACCTAGGCCGATGAGAGGCCACTACTGGATATCTGGATGTCGTTCCAAGCCTCTCTCCATCACCTCTTGTTGTTCCAAGACGCCACTGGATCCCGTTCCCCGGTTGTCGTGAGGCTCCCGGTGGAGGGACATGCGATGGCTAGGGCATCACGGCAGAGGGGGGCGTGCTTAGGTTTAATGGCCGTCATGTGTTAGGCCGCCGGGGTCGCCGATGGGGTGGTGGTCCATCTGGTGGGGGCATCGGCATCACTGACGTGGAGGCGGCGTGGCGGGGGTGGGAGAAGGCGACGCTCCTTTTTTCTTCCACTCCACCGTGGATTATTATGCAAAGGGATTGCATTATTACCAGAAAACAGGGAGATAATTTGCCGATTATTCCATCCGGAGAGACCTGGGCGAAGGAAAGAGATCTGATGTATGATTGGAAGCAAAACGATCAAAACAAACGATGTACCATGACCTACCATCATGACCGCAGACTCCTTTTTAGGAGTAGAGATTGCGAGGCGGGGATGGGTGCGGCCAACGAAGTCACAGTAAGTCGTCATCTTCCAGGAAGACGACGCCCCGCGGGAGGTCGGCGTCGAACAGGAAGACGGCGGCGGCACACAAACCTAACTTCCGAGCGGGCTGCCTCTGAGCGGAACTGTTCGCTTGCCAAACAGGATGAAACAACCCGTGGACGAGGATGTTGGTGTGATGAAAAAATGACAAAAAAAAATCATAAAACAGATAACAAATTAAATAGGTACATAAATGCTTTCATGATGAGGTTTATTTGTTTCCAGAAAACTCGTTATTTGTTCCTAAAATAAATTGCATTAATAAGAGAGATCGATTGATTTGAATAAATTAGGAAAGTTTAGTCCGTGATTTTTTATACGTTAGGAAAGTGCTTCTTTGCTAAAAAAATAAAGAGAAAATAAACCAACGTGAAGAGTGGTGGTGGGAGGGAGACGAAAAAACCAATGAAAAAATGGTTGAAAGTGGTGGGATGAAAATAAACTGTACTATTCAACCAACTCAGACATTAAGAGTATAGATGGAGCAGTTGGTATGATTGCATTCAGGTTTTTTCGTCCCACCACTTTTGTCCGTTTTTTTGACTTGTTTTTTCATCCCCTCCCCCACCCCATCAGTTTAGTTTCGCGTCACCCTCTCACACAAGAAAAAAAAATCTAAACAGATCAGAACTTTTCATGATGACGCAAATTATTTAGTAATATCTTTGTGTGAAAAAATCAATCACGACCGATTTTTAAAGATCAAATCTAAAACCTTACCATAAATCATTTAATCACATTAATTAATCTTCTCATAGGGGAAAAATTACAGTTTCTTTATAGAGATTTGGTAATTTTTCTGACTTTATTTTTGTCTCTCCTCCCACAGCCCCCTTCGCACGAAAAATCAGACCACAAACCCTGTATCGAGGCCTCTCGCACGAAAAAACAAGGTTGCCCTCGATCTATTCACTACGACAACAGGAACCACATCCACGCCGCCGCCGATCTATCCCCCTTTGCCGCCGCCGAGGTGCTAGAGGAGCTGCCGCCGCCGCCTTCATTGCGTACCTCCAGGTCGTTGTCTGGACACCGCTGCCAAGGGCCGCGTGTTCGACACCCTCAAGCCGCTCTTTCTTTCCGAGGCCATGGCGGGGAGGCCCGTGCGCTTGCGCGTGCTCGTGTACGACCCGCGGCTCCCGTGGGCGGGCTGCGTGGCGCGTGCCGCTTGCGTGCCGACGGCCACGCTCTTCGGCAAAATTGACAAATTTAACCTGTGGATGAAATCAAATCACAGAATAAACTGCCCGTGAAACTATTTCACGCGGCTGACTTTTCTGTGTGACGCCCGACACGAAGGCGCCACACTACACTGTGCAACGCCTCACAGATAGGTGCTACACGTCTGGCCAGCATCGCACCCGTGTGATCTAAAAATTATTAAGTGAGTATGTAACGCCTGAGAGCTAAGCGCCACACTATATAGTGTAACGCCTAGCTTCAAAGCGTTGCACTAGTGCTTGCTTCATTTTGTAGTGCAACCACTAATGCAGCGCCTGAGAGCTAGGCGCCACACTATACAGTGCACCGCTTAGCTCTTAAGCTCTGCACAATGACTTAGCAATTTTTAGGCAGTCTAGGGTGCAATGCTGACCAGTCGTGTAGCGCATATATGTGAGACGTTGCACAGTGTAGTGTGACGGCTTCGTGTCAGGCGTCACACAAAAAAGTCAGCCGCGCGAAATAATTTCACGGGCAGCTTATTCTGTAATTTGATTTCATTCACAGGTCAAATTTGCCACGCTCTTCTCGCGGCTCTGCTTGGTGGACGTCATCTGGAGGTCTACTCTGTCCGCTTCGACCCGCCGGTCATGGAATGGGGCGCGCTGCGGGGCCTGCTGAGCGATGGAAGTGTCGTCGTTTGTGGCAGCGCCATAGTCGTACCAGCTGTTGCATGAAGTGGTGGGCCTGTTCGAATAGTTTGTGTACGCCGACGACGTCTTCATCAACTCATTCCATAAGCTCGAGATCAAGGTGAGTTCCCTTGTCCGTGCCCCCCTCCCACACACACTTCTTTACTATTTTTCCCAAGTGAAAGATGGATCAAAGCCAGCTGGAGAGACGTGAATGTTCAATTCAAAGATGAAAGATCGTCTTATTTATTCAAACCCCGTTTGTTTTGTTTTCTGCATAAAGTCTATGTTATGATTGATTTTACCATTGCTGCTCACTTCCACATTTGCTGTATTTAACTGTCTTCCTCCCAATATGATTTTACAGCTAGCTTTTCTGTTCCCTTGTAAATCTGCAGCAGAGGGAGTTCAGTTCAGATTGTTTCAGTTCTCACCAGTAATAAAACAGTTTATAAAGAGATGAAAATTGGTGCTCTTCTGACCTCTGCTGGAATCAACATTGGTCTCTGTATACTTTTTCTGTCATTCTATCCCATTTTGAGGAAGAGCCCACAAAATGTTAAGGCCTATTTTGGGAGAAGGATTGTTGAACATCATAATAGGCTGCGAGGAGCTTTTATTTTGGAGATATTTGTTTCATCCCACATAGGAATAGCTGCTGGAATAGAAATCAATTGCTTCTATACATGTAAGGCATCATGGGTACTCTTCGAACAGATAACATACCTACTTGATCGCATATTCGAGTGCATTTGCTTGTTGGTGTGCCTCTCTTTTTTCTTGTAGTGATCCAGAAGGGTCCTCAAAGTAGGTCTTTCGTTTGATGCATTAGCCTTTTTTCTTTTGTTTTTTGGGATATGCTAACTTGTCTAAAAAATTGTGATGGGTTTACATATTTGCAAAATTTTGATTTCTACATGTGGAGGTATGCTGGCACAAAGAACGGGTGTCCCTAACACGTTGTTGATTCCATTTCTTCTACTATATTATATGAATATTCAGTCTGATTGTTGATTCAAAAGTCTTCTAGGGAACAAGATGCCTAACTCATTATCATGTTGTGTGGGTTAAATTTTTTACAACGGATGGTGGTTATAAAGCTTGGCTGAAATTCGCTTGTAAGTGATGTTCTGCAGGTAACTTTCAACAGTTGTAATCCCCTTAATTTCCAACTAATTGAATTGTTACTTATATGCAATATGAGGTGAATTATTCTGGATCCATATATGTATTTATCCTTGATGATTGGGCATCTCCAATGTATGTCGGGTACATTCCCTACAAGATTGCAAAGCACCTTCGTAGTCTTCCTATCAAGTGAAATTGACATCTTCAATGTATGTTCATCCGGGTTGGATCAATACATTTGCTATGCGACGAATCCACAGGAGAATGGTCGCTCCTCGGTCGCTCCCGCGGGTGACCAGGGGCGAACCCTAGCCGCCAGCGCCAGCGCCGCGACCTGCCGCCCCCTCCCCCCCCTCGCCGCCGCCGGCATGTGTCGCCGGGCAAAGCCCGTGCGGCTCGGCGGCGGCGAGGCTTTCTCCTCCTCCTGTCTGGAGTGGCGCGGCGCGGGCCGGCCGCTTCGAAGGAGCTCGGCGCCTTGGCGTCCAGGGCGGCGCTGCGAGGAAGTGCTGATGGTGGACGCGCGCGACGAGGCTCATCTGGTGGCTGGGCGGCGCGGCGGGGTAGCTGGGCGGCGTTGTGCGCGCGGAGTGGCGCGGATCTGGCGCGAGGGGGTCCTGCCCGACGGTTTCCGTGCGGCGAGGCTGCGTGTGCAGAGGGCCCTAGTGGCTGCACGGGAATGAGGCGAGGGCGCGGCCAGGTCGGCCGCGGTGGCTGCGGGTGCCGCCCGGATCGGGTGGTGGTGCTCCGGGCGGATCTGGTCTGGTGCTCGCCGCGGGCGCGTGGGGGGCGTGGGCGGCGTGGTCGGCGCGGCTCAGGGCCTTTGGCGGCACGGGGGAACTGCTTCAAGGTGCATGTGTGGTAGATCTGGTCTCTGGCGGCCGCGGTGGCGCGCATGGTGCGCGTAGCTCGCGTATGTTGCTAGGCTGCGGCCAACAGCCATGGTGGCTGACGGTCTCGGGCAACGCACCTCCTTTCCTTGCCGGCAGGGTGCGGCGGTCTGTTGCGTTCGGTGGCTCTGCTCTCGGTGGCCGTTCCTGGCTCTTCCCACTGGATCTTGAGTTTGGTGGTCGGCGGCCGCTGCGAGGTGCGGTTGGCTATGGTGGTGAACCCTTCGTCGGCAGGCTGGAGCGGTGGTGATTGGTTGGTGGGCTTGTTGGTGCTGGCGCGGGAGGATATGCAACCGAGGTGGGGTCAAAGCTTGGGTGAAGACCATGTCTCGGCCTTGTGCCATGACCAGCGATGGCGGCGGGCATGTGCAGTGGCGGGCTGCAGTGCCCTTTGCTCTGTGGTGGTGTAGGGAGCAGCGAATCGCAGTCTACCGGAGCTCTCGGAGGTGGTCTCCTTACTTGGGCGAAAGCCACTGCTCCCGTCGGAGCCGGCGATGGTGACGCCCGCGGGTGCCACTTACCTCCTTGGAGGCATCACTGTCATGGTGACTTCCTCTTCGAGGCTCCTTGGGAAACCCATGTTCCTGGTCCGTCCGGAACGGCCGATGGCGGCGCTCTTTGCGTCGCATTCCTTCTTGAAGGCATCTGCTTGGTGGATTGTGTGGTGGCTGCTCACTGCGGGTTGGGCGGTGGTGGTGGTGTGGCCGGCTGGCGCTGGTGTGCACGGTGAAGCGATCCGGGTGTAGACTTGGCTCCTTGATGCCCTTCGGCTTCGCCGGCGGTGCCGCTGTTGTGATGTAGACTCGGCTGCGTGTGACTCTTCGCCCGGGTGTGGACTCGGTCGCTCGTTGCCCTTCGGCTGCACCAATAGCCTTGAGGCATCATGTATGATCTCGGTTGATTGGAGCTCTTCGTCTATGGTGGTGGTGTTCCCGTGTGGTCCAGGTTGGTAATGGTTGCTCAAGACCCTCTCTTGGCTACTGTTGTGTTGCGGCGAGCTTCGTGCTCTTGGTGTTGTCTCGACTCATCTTTGCTCAAGGATGGCGCAAGATCTCAAACTACTAATCGTTCCGCTTTTCTGTGGTGGAGACCCAGTCAAGGTTCGTGTCTGGATGACACTCGTTGATTGTGGTTGCTCCTGAGTTGTGCCATGGGGCCGGTTTGCCCGCTGATGCGCTCGGCTATTTGCAATGTCCTGGTATTGTGATCTCTTGACGACACCCCTCATCTACTTGTGCCTCTCATGGAGATGGTCCTATGTCTGCCAGCCTGGCCGTGCCTTGTACAGTTTTCGGCCCGGTTTTTCTTATAAACGGGGTCAATTTGTCAAGGTTTTTCGATCCGGTTTTCCTTATAAAGTAGATCACTATTCTGGCATTTGGCCACTTTGGGTAATATATTCAGGTGGGGAAACTCCCCTCTGATGATTCTCAAAAAAAAAACATTTGCTATGTAGACTGCAAAGAAGCAATTGGTGGAATAGGAACTAATAGCAATAATAACATGTCAAATATGCAATATTCTTGGATGTCGTCAAGGACATTTGTTATTTGGGTATTTAGAAATTGTTTAAGGGACTAAAAGCATATAGGAAAACTGATGGGTCTGTCCTATTATTTCGTCCGGAGGAGAATGTCATTAGGATGAAAATCGATTCAGATAGGATGTTCATGCCTGCACTAACTATTCAGCAATTCATGAATGGAGTGAAGCAAACTGTTTTAGCAATTAAAAGATTGGTAAGTGATATTTATGTCTCATGATTATGCCCATTTCATTGGGCTATGTACGTCCATGATCCCCTAACTTCTTATTTAATATTTTGGGTCCCTCCTATTGGTAAACATGTCGGGAACGTAGCATGCAATTTCAAAAAAATTCCTACGATCATGCAATATCTATCTAGGAGATGCATAGCAACGAGATGGGGAGAGTGTTCACGTACCCTCGTAGACCGAAAGCGGAAGCGTTAACTTAACGCGGTTGATGTAGTCGAACGTCTTCGCGATCCAACCGATCAAGCACCGAACGTACGACACCTTCGAGTTCTGCACATGTTCAGCTCAATGATGTCCCTTGAACTCTTGATCCAGCAAAGTGTCGAGGGAGAGTTTTGTCAGCACGACGGTGTGGTGACGGTGATGGTGATGTGATCCGTGCAGGGCTTCGCCTAAGCACTATGACAATATGACCGGAGGAGTAAACTGTGGAGTGGGGCACCACACACGGCTAAGAAACAACTATTGTGCTTTGGGATGGCCCCCTGCCCCCGTATATAAAGGAGGAGATGGAGGAGGCTGGCCAAGGGGCGCGCCATAGGGGGGAAACCGCTAGGACTCCTAGTCCAAGTCGGCCCCCATCCTTCTTTCGGAGGGGGAAATGAGGAAGGAGAGGGGAAAGGAAAGGGGGGCCGTGCCCCCTTCCCCTTGTCCAATTCGGACAACCCATGGGGAGGGGGCGCCACCCCTTGCGGGCTCCCCTCTCTCTCCCCTATGGCCCATGTAGGCCCATTACTTTCCTGGGGGGTTCTGGTAACCTCCCCGTACTCCAAAAATACCCAAAATGCTCCGGAACTATTCCGGTGTCTGAATACTATCGTACAATATATAAATCTTTACCTCTCGACCATTTCGAGACTCCTCGTCATGTCCGTGATCTCATCCAGGACTCTGAACAAACTTCGGTCACCAAAACACATAACTCATAATACAAATCGTCATCGAACGTCTAGCATGCGGACCCTACGGGTTCGAGAACTATGTAGACATGACCAAGACACATCTCCCATCAATAACCAATAGCGGAACCTGGATACTCATATTGGTACCTACATATTCTACGAAGATCTTTATCGGTCAAACCGCAATGACAACATACGTCATTCCCTTTGTCATCGGTATGTTACTTGCCCGAGATTCGATCGCCAGTATCTTCATACCTAGTGCAATATCGTTTTTTTACTATGCTAGTTCAATCTCGTTACCGACAAGTCTCTTTACTCATTCCGTAATGCACCATCCTGCAACTAACTCATTAGTTACATTGCTTGCAAGGCTTATTGTGATGTGCATTACCGAGAGGGCCCAGAGATACCTCTCCGATAGTCGGAGTGACAAATCCTAATCTCGATCTATGCCAACCCAACAGACACCTTCGAAGACACCTGTAGAGCATCTTTATAATCACTCAGTTAAGTTGTGACGTTTGATAGCACAACGTGTTCCTCCGTTATTTGGGAGTTGCATAATCTCATAGTCAAAGGAATATGTATAAGTCATGAAGAAAGCAATAGCAATAAAACTAAATGATCAACATGCTAAGCTAACGGATGGGTCTTGTCCATCACATCATTCTCCTAATGATGTGATCCCGTTCATCAAATAACAACACATGTCTATGGTTAGGAAACTTAACCATTTTTTATTAACGAGCTAGTCTAGTAGAGGCTTACTAGGGACACAGTGTTTTTTCTATGTATCCACACATGTATCAAGTTTTCGGTTAATACAATTCTAGCATGAATAATAAACATTTATCATGATATAAGGAAATATAAAATAACAACTTTATTATTGCCTCGAGGGCATATTTCCTTCAAAACATTCTTTCTATATCATGCTAGTACTAATTGGAAGGGGGGCTATTCTAGATCTTGCACCTACTCCTGAATACACCTTTATTATTTGTATTGAACAGTTCAACACACACTATATCACAAGTAGTGGTCTCGTCCTTCAAAAAATAAATTTGATCATAATATGTATCCATAAATTTTCTCACATAGACTTGTTCAAATATAAAATTGACTATTCCTAACAGTTCACTGAATAATTTTGCAGGAAGAGATCTTGTGTGAGGCAAATAAGTGCCTTATAGAAGAAAAGAAAAATGTAAGTTCCCATTGCACATATTAATTAGCTTACTGAATTCTTTCTCTCAGAAGAAATAAATTAACTCACCATTTTTCTGTCCTTTCTAGGAGGATCTAAAATGTTTTCCCAATTTTCCTTCCACCGTTTTGTAACCCTTTGCAGAATGGTCCGGGGAGGTTTGCAACATTGTCTACTCATCTCTGATGGGAAATCTGTATCTGTTGTTTATTGTGTCTCTATGGAACCGATGCAGATGTACCCTTCTTTGCCTGGGAGTTCTATGTGGTTTAGTTTGCTAAATCTGGTTTGGTTTTACTCTAAATCCTACTATTTGATTAGTGGGGCATGGAGATGATGGTGAAGCATCATGCTGTGGTGGCAGCGATGAAGGTAACCTCGTCGAACGCTTGAGTTCACACCGATACTCCACCAAAAACTGTTCATGCTTTTATGAAATTCTTGACGATAGTTCACATCTAGGTGGTAAAGAAGGGTACATGTAAGAAGCTCATTTTTTATTTATCTGGTGGCGTCAATAGACCATAAAATTATCTTCATTTATAGTGCTAAAGATATGTCAATACATGTTCTTACATTTAGGCTCCTAAACCCATTGAATGAATTATATATACAAGACTTATAATTTTCCTTCTATAAATTAAGACCGATCTTTGCTGCATTGCTATTGATGAGTCTATAAGAAGATTATTTTTTAGAGCTTTATTTTTTGGAATAATTTTTTATTACAGAAGTTGATATTCGATCTTGTTATTCATTTCCCGGATTCTTTTATTGATCTACAGCATCACTAACAAGAGCATGGGGATTGCTTCTAGGATTCTATGGACTTTCTCCCATAACCTCCTGAAGTGACGCAATTCTGCAATCTTCAACCATGAAAATGAAACAGTAAGCGCTGGCGGACTACTCCTATGATCTCACAAGTATCAAAATGCAGCTTGTAAATCTCCTTTTAAGAATTGGTCCGCGATGTTCTTGCATTAATATACTCCTGTATATCTTTTCGGTTTAATTAAGATTTTGTTTCATTTTGTTTTTTGGTTACTCACCTTGTAATCAACTCTGTATTTGATGGTTTGGAAATTAGTCCAGGTGCATGGAAATGAATTTAGTTTAACAGTGTGATACGTCCATTTTGCATCATGTTTACCTACTGTTATTTATAATGTTTTTATGCATAATAATGCTTTTTGAAGTAATTCTAATGCCTTTTCTCTCATAATACGCAAGGTACACATAAAGAGGGAGAATTCCGACAACTGGAAATCTGGACCTGAAAAAGCTACGCCAGGCTACCTATTCTGCACAACTCCAAATGATCTGAAACTTCATGAGGATTTTTTCTGAAATAAATAAGAAATAGTGGAGAAAATAACTATCGGAGGGGGGCCACCTGGTGAGCACAAGACACCAAGGCGCGCCAGGCCCCCAGGCGGGCCCTGGTGGGTTGTGCTCAGCCCAGCCCACCTCCGGTGCCCATCTTCTGGTATAGAAGTCATTTTGATCCAGAAAAAAAATAAAGAGATGACTTTCGGGACGAAGCGCCACCGTCTCGAGGCGAAACTTGGGCAGGAGCACTTTTGCCCTCCGGCAGAGCGATTCTGCCGGGGGAACTTCCCTCCCGGAGGGGGAAATCATCGTCCTCATCATCACCAACAACTCTCCCATCTTGGGGAGGGCAATCTCCATCAACATCATCAACAACACCATCTTCTCTCAAACCCTAGTTCATCTCTTGTGTTCAATCTTTGTACCGGAACTATAGATTGGTACTTGTGGGTGACTAGTAGTGTTGATTCACTGGTACGCGTCGGTGCTATGCAAATGGTTTTTAACCCCTTTCTGCAACGGCATTTGGAACCGTTGCCAAGTGAGTGTGGGCGATAGGGGGGGGGGGTCCTTCCCACGCAACCCAGAAACCGTTGGGGATAGAGAGCCAAGATGCATATACAGTACTCCTACTCGTTTGTGCTCGCATTGCCATCGCAGTCGGTATTCTGTGGTGCTATGTTTACGATGCGTGACCCATCACAAACAGTTCACTATTATAGAACATGTATGATAAGCATACAATCACACACATTCGCTTGTCCCAAACCGTATGTGATAACTAATTACGAAGATAGCTAATCATCGTACGAGTGTCGGATAAAATTACGAAACATCGGACCATTGTAACATCGTCGTACACGACAACTATCGCACACGCTATTCTGTGGTGCAACATTTATGATGCATACTTCATCAGAAACGTGTCCATAATTTCGAAGCGTGTGTGATAAGGTGACCATCACAAATATTTAATAAGAAAGAACTGTGTGCGATGCTGTTGTTAATCGCACACGTTTTTTCTTGGCTGATCGTGTGTGCAGTGGAGATTGATCGCACACGTAGCGGATCCTAGAAACGTGTCTGATCTCCACGTCTATCGCACATGTTTCGATTTCGCCAACTGTGTGTAGTGTAATCCCTAATTAATCCCTAATTTAAAAGTCATATGTTTTGAATTTGATAGTAGGCAATCACTTACTTCATATCCAACCATGTTTATTACAGATATAGGTTCAACCACGAATGCATAATTCGATGCAACGGTACATATACTGAAGAACTACAGAAGCACCAAGTAAAGAATGATGAACCACAGTTGTACTAAAGACTGTAAAGAGAGAGGCGAAAGACATTCTGGTTGCTGGAGAAGGTGAAGCGGAATGCCCATATTATGCCCTCCTCCATGTGTAATGCGCACACAACTCTAGGCCAACCCCTTGTGATGGCTGCCCATCCATCCTTCACTGTCTTCATCACGACTTCTCAATGCTCATTGTAGTTTGGATGAAATACTTTAACCTTCATTGCGTGCCCACCAATCACGTACTTTGCGAGGTAATCTTGAGTGAATTGCTTTGGGAACCACTGCGAATGAAAAAGATTCAGACATTGTTGTCTAACAACTCATTATGGGCAGTAAAAAGAGAAGGCTGCAGAGTTTGAAGTTACCATCCTACAACTCACTGTTGTGTTGGATAGAGCATAAAAAATAATTTGCTTGCCACCATTCGTATCTTTTTGCTAATAATCCTTATCAGTTTCCTCACTTGATGCTTGTTCATGAATATCTCATTGCCCCATACGCAAAAAGGGTCTATGCGTGGATCCTTGCCAAGGGCATATGTACCTACAAGCAACACGTCAATATTAGAAGCTAACAAGTGTCCAGGCCTGAATCTATATGCACTACATTATGGAAGGACGGGGGGAGTACAAGCCAAGGGATGATGCTAACCTCGGCGGAAAATGGTGGCCACTCCCGTTGTTGTCCTGCATAAGTAGTGGAAAGGCATGATAAGTACAACAACCTTAACATCAAACAAATATAGCAAAGGTAAACAACATCATCTCCAAATGATAGCTTGAATGTGTTGGTTTTAGCATGCTATTAAAGCATATATAAAATGGAAGGCAATGTTACTGATAGCAGGCTTAACAACCATCAAATATTGCAATTCAAACTGGTATTGTTGAAAATGAATAGAACGTAAGTAATGCTTAAACATCACATTGGATAAATGTGTAAAACTGAAATAAAGGGCATGTGTTAACTACACCAGGCATAACTAGAACTAAATATAGCCGTTCAAGCTGGTATTGATGCAGTCGAGTGGCATTGTTCCGACTTGCACATAATGAACAACACATTGTGAATGACTGAAATAAACAAGGCATAAATGATCAGTATAACAACCAAATATAGCCATTGAAAACTGGATAGAGTCTCAATGCAACCAACCTAACAAGCAAATACAGATAAATAGGGCATATGCTTGAAAACTGGACAAATGCTCACTTCAACCAACCTAACAAGCAAATACAGATAAACAAGGCATCTGCTTGAAAACTAGACAAATGCTAAAAAAGCAACCTAACAACCAAATACAGATAAACAAGGCATCTACTTGATAACTGGACAAATGCTCACTGCAACCAAACTAAGAACCAAATACATATAAACAAGGCATCGGCTCGATAACTGAAAAAATGCTCACTGCAACCAACCTAACAACCAAACACAGATAAACAAGGCATCTACTCATTATAAACAACCAAATATAGCCATTCATGAAACTGAAGTGGACAATTCATACTTAACATCATATAGTCCTATTGAAAAATACATTTTTGCATAACTGAAATAATTAAACACGACATAGTTATAGCACTTCACGAAAAATGCTACTACAACAAAGGGTACGAGTTGGCAAGCTAGAAAAGGTAAGATTTACTGATAGGATATTGCCTCACATTTCATGGACAAGATCCTTCCAGTTGGAAGAGCATAGACCCATGGTGCACTCTCTAATGTCACAGATGGGTTGTTTCACCTTGGAAGAACCTTTGTGGGTGCCTGTGACGCCCCGAGACCATTGCGCCAGGTGTCTTCCAGTTATTTGCTGTTGTTGCCTTGTCATTTTCTTGCGTGTCATGCATTTCATATCATGTCATCATGTGCATCGCATTTGCATACGTGTTCGTCTCATGCATCCGAGCATTTTCCCCGTTGTCCGTTTTGCAATCCGGCGCTCCTATGTCCTCCGGTGTCCCCTTTTGCCTCTTTTCGTGTGCGGGTGTTAAACGTTCTCGGATTGGACCAAGATTTTCCAAGCAGCCTTGGTATACTACTGGTAGACCACCTGTCAAGTTTTGTGCCATTTGGACTTCGTTTGATACTCTAACGGTTAACCGAGGAACCATTTAGGCCTCGTGTGTGTTGCAGCCTGTCGGTGTCAAAACCGGCGGATCTCGGGTAGGGGGTCCCGAACTGTGCGTCAAGGCTGGATGGTAACAGGAGACAAGGGACACGATGTTTTTACCCAGGTTCGGGCCCTCTCGATGGAGGTAATACCCTACTCCTGCTTGATTAATATTGATGATATGGGTAGTACAAGAGTAGATCTACCACGAGATCAAGGAGGCTAAACCCTAGAAGCTAGCCTATGGTATGATTGTTGTATATGGAGTTGATGTCCTACGGACTACAACCCTCCAGTTTATATAGACACCGGATAGGGTTAGCGTTACACAGAGTCGGTTACAATGGTAGGAGATCTTGAATATCCGCATCGCCAAGCTTGCCTTCCACGCCAAGGAAAGTCCCATCCGGACACGAGATGAAGTCTTCAATCTTGTATCTTCATAGTCCTGGAGTCCGGCTGAAGGTATAGTCCGGCTACCCGAACATCCCCTAATCCAGGACTCCCTCAGTAGCCCCTGAACCAGGCTTCAATGACGACGAGTCCGGTGAACAGATTGTCTTCGGCATTGCAAGGCGGGTTCCTCCTCCAAGTCCTTCATAGAAAATTGTAAACACCAAGAGTAGTGTCCGGCTCTGCAAAATAATTTTCCACATATTGCCATAGAGAGAATAATATTAACACAAACCTGCTGACGTATTCCGCAGTGCGTCATCACACTACGACCAAGTCCTTTACTCGAATCGTTTTTACTTTTCCACCTCAGCACGTTTTGCGAGGCGGTTTCCTTGGCATGTCTTGTCAAAGCAGAGATCGTGTACCCCCTTTTACGGGATTCTCATCAATACGGATGTGGGTGACCCAACCGCGCCCGTTAGCACGTTTCCTCGATTAAAGACGAGTCCCGAACGGTTACGGGGAGGGCTCTTAGTATTCAACCTCTTATAAAGAGACCAAGGCCTTACTCCTTTTTTCAATCTCAAGCGAGTTCGCCCATCGCCTCGAGTTCCAACACCCTAGGTTCCATATTCCAGGCGCTTTGGACCTTCGACAATGTCCGGTTCTGACCTTCAAGGCCGATGGACGCCGGAGGAGGACGTACTAAAGTTGAGGGAGGCTAAGTTCCTGACCGGCGAAATTTCGCATAGGTTGCCTGCTCAAGGGAAGGTCATTCCCAGTCCCCAGCCCGGTGAGAGCGTGGTGTTCATGTCTCACTTCCTTCGGGGGTTGGGCTTCCCAATGGACCCCTTTGTGAGGGGACTGCTGTTTTATTACGGGCTGGAATTCCATGACTTAGCTCTGGAGTCCATCCTCCATATCTCCTCGTTTATTGTCGTGTGTGAAGCGTTCCTCCGTGTTACCCCTCACTTGATTATGGCTCAAGACCTTCAAAGTGGAGCCGAAGATGATCAAGGGACGGCATGCAGAGTGCGGAGGCGTTGTTATAAGCAAAAATGCTGATGCTCCATGGCCCGAGGGCTCTTTTCAAGAGGAGCTAGGCTTGTGGCAACGAGAGTGGTTTTATATCACCGCTCCCCGGAGCACCAAGTGGGTGGCGCCTCCTGCCTTTCGCTCGGGTCCCCCACCACGGCTAGCGTCATGTGTCAACAGAGGGTTAGATTGGGGTTTGCCCAAAGACGTGCCCTTGTTACAGGGCCGCATTAAGGATCTCTTGGAAGGAGACCTCAGCCTGGTCAAGGTGATGCAGGTCATGCTGATTCGCCGAATATTGCCTGGCAAACATCGCTCCCTTCACCTGTAGGAGTTTAATCCAGAGGGACTGCGAGCTCTCCAGAATTTCATGGGTGCAACGCCCGCGGAGATGTATAAACTGTTCTTCGGATCACAAGAGATGTATCCGGATTTAACTGAGGACGCAGGCCTAAGCTGCAATCGCCCGGATACTCAAGTAAGCAACCTTGTGCCGGACCTTCTATCCGTATAATTGTCATAAACTTGCCCCTAAAAGAGCCGTCCTTTTAAACAGGAGTGGATAGTGAAGGCAAAGCTGATCAGGTGTCCGGCTCCCCTTCCCGAAACCAGGCCGGATCCCGTGCTGGTCAGGATGCTGGAGATAATGCCTTTGGAGGGAAGCAAGGGGGAGGACAAGGAAACTATGGCCTCCTCGAAGGAGGCTGCTCCGAAGGGAGGAACCGACAATTCTTCTCCTAAGGGGAAGAAGAGAGCCGCCTCTGACGACCCGGAAACCATGGCCTCGAAAGCGGGGGGGGGGGGGATCCTCGTCAGAGGGTCCGACACCAGGGAGTTCCTCGGCCGGACTACGCCCTCAAGGGGATCAGCCCGCCAGCAAGCCGTAAGTAGAGAAAGATTTTCCTTTTGAGGGATGAGGGAAATCCTTGATTTATATCTGAGAAGATTAACCGAATTTTTACCTTGTAGCTCGGACCTCAGCCCTTCTCAGCAGAGCTCGTCTTTGGGGGATCTCCTTCCGGAGATGATGGAGAGCGGGACGCCTCCCCCTGCCGTGCCGCCTAGCGAGGTGGGCAACCCTAAGGTGTCGTCGTGGAGGGTTTCTCCGAATCCGGCAGGGGCGGAAGATAGCTATGTGGCCCCCCGAGGTTCTCCGTGTCCGGCCTTCGAAAGAGGTCATGGGACAAGTCCGGCACCGTCTGGTGCTCGGTCGGAGGAGCTAAAGATTCTGCTGGGGCGAGCTTCTATCTCGGAGGAGCACCATGCATTGATGGGCACGGTGATTGAAAGGATCTCATCCGCAGAGAGCGGATTGCATGAGGCCGTCAAAAGTTTACTGACGGGTTTTGAGGTACATTAGATAATGTACACTTTTGTCAGTTGCGCATGAATAAGATGCGCCCTGTGTAGATAGTAGCCCCTGAGACTCTGCGCGTCGTCAAGAAATGACGGCACGCGGAGGATCATAATCCCAGGTCTAAGATGTCGCCTTTGAATGTAGGCGGCAGGGTGTCCGGAATCGAGCCGAACTGATGATTTTGCCGAACTAAAGCGGCAACTGGACGTGGCAGATGTCGACATCGAACTTGTCAACAAGCGGCTTGATGAGGCTCAAGGTATGTAATTCCTCGGGCGGCATCAGGTAAGAAGAGTTTTATGCCAGTGTCTTACGATGTGTGTGCTTGACGCAGATGGTGCGGCCGCCGTGGAGAGTCTTAGGGCAGAACTTGCCCGAGCTAAAGAACAAGTCAGAGAAAGTGATGCGGCTGCCAAGAAAGCCTTTGAAGAGCTGAGAGCTGAACAGGCTGCTCATTGCCGAAGCAAGGAAGAGATGGCCGAAAAGTTAAAGAGCGCTGCAGACCGTTGCAGACTTTTTGAGAAAGAAGACCAGACGAAACAGACGGACTTAGAGAAGGCCATTGCCAATGCCAAGGACGCGCGCTCTGCGATGAGAGCTGCGAAGGAGGAGCTGCGTCAGGCCGAACAGATTGCGGCTGGAAAGCCCTTTATGCTGCGAAGGAAATTTTGCGATCCGAAGTTTGCTCCGTTGGACCGGATGTGGAGTGTGGAGGATACCTATCTGGATTTGGCAGCGAGTGCTACTGATGCGACCGAACACTTTCGAGATCAGAAAGATCGCGAAGTGGAAAAGCTTTTCTGGTCGCAGTTTCACAATCCAGAGCGTCCACTGGCAGTGGACGATCGTTTGGCTCAATGGGCTGAACTGAATAGGTTGTCCGGACTCGCCATGAAGTACGTCATGGGTCATCTGTGGCCGGGGAGATCGGAGCCGAAGAGTTATTTCAGCTTAGTGCAGCAATTCCTTGACGCGGTGCCGCGTATTAATGCAATGAAGAGGTCAGCATGCATAGAGGGCGCAAGGATGGCTCTTGCCCGTGTCAAGACATACTGGGCAGAGATGAAGACCACCGTTGTTGCATCCCGAGATTCGGACAAAAGCCGAGTACCCTCCGAGCACTATTTTCAGGAAGTCCTTGAAGGCGCTCGTGTAATAGAGACGCAGTGCTCGAAAGATGCTATGTTATGATAGCATATGTAATTATAAAGTAATATTTTGATAAACTGTAATGGCCTTTTTATACTTGTGCCTTCAAGTATTGGGAACACCTCCTATGCGGCCGTTTTAAGATATATATATATACAAAATCTGAAAGATGGCAGTCGTTGGCTTCAGCCCCCACGCACATAGTGCGGGGGTGCTCGCAGAAGACACATTTTCACACTTAACCCAACGTCTTGGTCCTACAAAGGAGGTGATAGCGCAGCGGGCCAGGCAACCGGACTATAATGCTTTAACACTTTCACTTAGCCATAGGAGCTTGACAGTGAGACTATTTAGGTAGCCCCTTGGTGGCGACTGCGCTCGCCCGAGTTCGGGGCGCGTATGTGCCTGACCGGGAAGCGGCCCTTTGTTAAAGCGGAGGAATCCGATAGATTCCGATAGGTCATCGAGTGGCTGACCAGTCTCACGCTACATCATGACAGTCAGTTTTTGGCTTTCTCTACTGAGGTGCTCGCCTGGCCGAATCGGGGCACAATCGCAGTAGTTCTCCTGGTGCTACCTTAGCCGATAGAGCGGAATGTAAGGTAGCCGAACTCAGGAGCCGCGCAACCCAACATTTGACCAAAGACATGATTCGGAGCTGATGCATATAATGCCAAAACTCGCGACACCGAACACTCCCTAAGGTGTTCGGTCTTTATGAGTGCGGGCGAAACAACACTCTTTATTAAAAAAGCCCCTAGTGTCCAGGTACGTGCAAAAATTCTGACGTGGCCACATGCCAAGATGCCAGCCTCCTCCTTGGTTATATCAGAAAAAACCAGGGGATGTGTAGCAACAAGAGACAGTAAAAAAGGTTTACGCAGGGTCTTAATCTAAAAAGAATCCTTTAGGACGGGTCCCTACTGCATGTCTGCACCTGTGTCTCCATTGTGCTGTATCCTGGACGGGCGCCGCACGACGTTCATCTGTAAAAGAGAGGAACTGAGTTGAAAAGGGGTCGTGCCAAAAAGTTTAAAATAAACAAAGTATAAAGTAAAATGTATAAAATTGAGCTTTATTGTCTCTTATTGTATATGCATGGAGCCCCTAGTGCGGGGGTATATGGCCACTAAGCTTGCATCAATGATGATTTTGTACCGAACTCGTCTATCCGTGTTCGTGATCTTTAATGACCTATTTCGAAGTTTTTTTGGCCGGTGAGGCCATTTTACTGTGGGGCTGTCAAAGCGGCCACACAGTCCTCCGCTTGGGGAGGCGCACTTTAGTGCTTCCCCTTCAAAGAGATGATGCCTCATGGACCGGGCATCTTAAGCGTGAGAGATGCATAATGCGGTATTGCATTAAAGCGAGCGAAAGCTTCGCGTCCCAGTAGTGCTTGATAGCGACTTGAGAACGGGACGATATGGAAGGTCAGCTTTTCGTGGCGGAAGTTATCGGCAGAGCCGAATATAACTTCGAGCCGGAGAAAACCCATACAATGGGTGTCCGGACCAGGTGTTACCCCTTGAAAGGAGGTTTTGCTGCGGCGGATTCTTGCTGGGTTTATCCCCATGTGATGGATTGTATCCTGATATATCAGGTTTAGTCCACTGCCGCCGTCCATAAGGACATTTGCAAACTGGAGTCCGCCAATTATTGGATCGAGTATCAAGGCAGTCCAGCCTGCATTCTTGATATTTCTAGAATAATCTAGCTGATCGAAGATGATTGGTTTTGACAACCAGTGGCGGGACCCTTTGGGGATAGGTCGTGTGGTGCGTACCTTTATGGGCGCCGCACGTTTTGTTATGTGAAGTAAGTTCACTGTTTTTTACTTCTTGTGGGAAGTTCTTTTGTTTCCTGGTGCTCTACTTTTGGGGTTCATCCTCGTCTTCGCTTGGTGTGTCGAGCCCCTTGTGTTCGGCATTGAATCTGCCGGATTGTTTGAAAACCCAACAATCTCTGTGGGTATGGTTAGCAGGCTTCCCGGGAGTACTGTGTATCTGACATATCCTGTCCAGGATTTTATTTAAGTTGGATGGATCGTCCCTGTTATCCTGGAGGGGCGGGTTTGTCTGATTTTGTCGTGAGCCTTTGAATCCGGCATTGACTGCCGCGCTCTTCGGACTTTTTTCCTTAGTCCGGCGACGGTCCTTGTTGCGTCGCGGTTTTCCATTTCCATCCCTAGTTTCGGATGTACTTGGGTCGCTGGGGCTGCACCTTGCCAACTAGCTGTCCTCTCCTGCACAAAAGCGGGTCATGAGGCTTGTTAGTGCGGCCATTGTTCTTGGCTTTTCATGGCCGAGGTGTCTGGCGAGCCATTCGTCTCGGACGTTATGCCTGAAAGCTGCTAAGGCTTCGGCGTCCTGACAGTCGACTATCTGATTCTTTTTAGTGAGGAATCTATTCCAGAACTACCGAGCTGATTCTTCGGGCTGTTGAGTTATGTGACTAAGATCGTCTGCATCCGGAGGGCGGACATAGGTCCCTTGAAAATTTGCTCGGAAAGCATCCTCGAGCTCTTCCCAACTTCCAATTGTGTTTTCAGGAAGGCTTTTGAGCCAATGCCGGGCTGGCCCTTTAAGCTTAAGGGGTAAATATTTTATGGCGTGGAGATCATCTCCTCTAGCCATGTGTATGTGGAGGATATAATCCTCGATCCAGACTCCAGGGTCTGTTGTTCCATCATATGCCTCTATGTTTACGGGTTTGAATCCCTCTGGAAATTCATAGTCCAGGACCTCATCGGTGAAACATAGGGGGTGTGCGGCGCCCCTGTATTTGGGTGTGCCGGATTCTGATGATGGCTTTATTGCATTGCTTACGAGAGCTTGCTTTCTTGGCCCATAAATGGACCTAACTGGGCCATGATGCGAATCCTTAGGTGGGTCGCATGCCGATTTAAGTGCGGCGCCGCTTGCCGCTTTATGGGGTCGTCTATCCGACCGTGTGGCTTTCTTATTTTTTGAATGCGAGGGCTCTAGGGCCTCTTCATCGAATTCAGGCAGTAGCTTTGTTTTCGGATAGCTTTTAGTGCAGCGACCGTTGCCGTATTTCTCTGCGGTATTGATTACTTTGCTCCATCTAATCCGGAGTGCATCTTCCGCTGTTTTTAGCTTCCGCTTCTGCTTTTTAAGGCTGCGTGCAGTTGTAACGAGCCTCTTGTGGAGATTCTTCTGCTCCATGGGTTTATCCGGCGTGAGGTCGTCCGGAATGCCGTTTTCACCGGAGGAGGGATGTTCGGTTTCTCTATCCGTGTTGCCCTGTTCGGACGGTTGATCTAAGGCCTGCTCGTCGTCTACCGGCTCGTCCTGCTCTATGGCTGGGTTTTTATCGAGGCGAGGCTTGGGTCGGCGTTTACGCCGACGCTTTGATTGCTTTTCGGGGGGTCGATCTCCCGTTCCATCCCCTTTTTCCTCGTTGTCACTTCCTTTAGGGATATCCACCATGTACACATCGTGAGATGAGGTGGCTGTCCAATGCCCTATGGGCGTTGGTTCATCGGTATCTCCTGCATCGTCATCCATGCTGTCGATGTCTCCGGAGTCAAAGTTGAGCACGTCGTTTAAATTGTCGACAGTGGCTACCAAGTGGGTGGTGGGTGGGCTTTGAATTTCTTCATCGTCCGTATCCCATCCTCGCTGACCGCAGTTCGGCCAGGGCTCTCCTGATAAAGAGAGAGACTTGAGAGAATTCAGGATATCGCCAAAAGGCGAGTGCTGAAAGATGTCCGCGGCGGTGAACTCCATTATTGGCGCCCAATCGGATTCGATCGGCAGGGGCGCGGGGGGTTCGGAGTCCGGAGAGGAGTCCGGATCCTCGGAGTCGTGAGTCACGCGGAGTGTGGGGCCGGCGTTCGGCTCGATCGCCTTTGAGATCGCAGCCCCCGAGGTGACGTGCAACCGCTCATCCTCGATTGACACAACTGGCTCCGAATTAAGGGTCAAAGCTGGTGCGTTTGCGGCCTCCGGATACTGTTCGGTGACAGAGCTAGATCATGCCCCGCGAGACAGTGCGGCGCGCTTGGTTGTGGCTCGAATCCGTCAAAGATCAAATCTCTATGGATGTCTGCCATGTAGTTTAGGGTTCCAAACCTGACTTGATGGCCAGGGGCGTAGCTTTCGATTTGCTCCAGGTGGCCAAGCGAATTGGCCCGCAGTGCGAAGCCGCCGAAGACGAAGATCTGTCCGGAGAGAAAAGTCTCACCCTGGACCGCATCATTGTTGATGATCAAAGGAGCCATCGGGCCTAAAGGTGACGACACAGAGGAACTCTCAATGAAAGCACCAACGTCGGTGTCAAAACCGGCGGATCTCGGGTAGGGGGTCCCGAACTGTGCGTCAAGGCTGGATGGTAACAGGAGACAAGGGACACGATGTTTTTACCCAGGTTCGGGCCCTCTCGATGGAGGTAATACCCTACTCCTGCTTGATTAATATTGATGATATGGGTAGTACAAGAGTAGATCTACCACGAGATCAAGGAGGCTAAACCCTAGAAGCTAGCCTATGGTATGATTGTTGTATATGGAGTTAATGTCCTACGGACTACAACCCTCCGGTTTATATAGACACCGGATAGGGTTAGGGTTACATAGAGTCGGTTACAATGGTAGGAGATCTTGAATATCCGCATCACCAAGCTTGCCTTCCACGCCAAGGAAAGTCCCATCCGGACATGGGACGAAGTCTTCAATCTTGTATCTTCATAGTCCTGGAGTCCGGCTGAAGTATAGTCCGGCTACCCGAACACCCCCTAATCCAGGAGTCCCTCACAGCCCAACACCTCTCCAAAGTGGCCCAAAACCCATCAAAACCCCCTCCATCCTCTCGGTCGTTCGATCATGATCGCGTGGCTGAAAACCGCACCTCATTTGGACTCTCCTAGCTCCCTCTACATATATATATATGTCCTCTCCCCCGAAATTTCCGCAGTTGAAACCCTAAACCCCCTCCCCCCGCACGCCGCCGGACATGTCCGCGCCCGCCGGACAAAATCCCGCCACCGCTCCTGGCCAGTGGCATCGCGCCACGTGTCCCGCGCCTGCCGTCCCTGTCGTCCCTGCCGGGGCCCGAGGCCGGCCCACCCCAGGCCAGATCTGGGCCGTGCCTGAGCACCCGACCGAGCAGCGCGCCGCTCGCGCACCGCCGCCCGCCGGCGAACCGCGCCCTCGCCGCCGGCGCAAGCGCCGCCCGCCGCCTCCACGACGCCCCTCGCCGCACCGCCGCCTTGCGCTATGCCGCACATGGAGCTTCGTATTCCGGCGACGACCTCGCCACCCCATCTCCTCTCGGTCACCGGTCACCGCCTCGGATCTGGCCGGCCCCCACTCCGGCGAACCTCTCTGGCGACTTCTCCACCTCCGGCCTCCTTCCTCGTCTCCTCCGGCGACGTACTCCGGCGAGATCCTGAAGATTGGATCAGATCCACCAATCCCCCGATCCAAACGGCCCCCTCGTCCCGGATATCCTCATCCCGCGTTGACTTTTCGCGGAGTCAAAATTTTTACTAAGTCCCCGAAGTTTCCAGATTCATGTGCCCATGTTCATCATGCCATAACTTCCTGTGTGATGCTTCGTTTTGCACGTGTGATATATCAAATTGTTCGTCTCGATGTCCTCTTCATTTCATTCCATTGCACCATGCTTGTTTGAGTCCATCTTGATGCCCTAATTGCTGTTGCAAGAGTGCTTCATAATGTTAGGGGCTGATTCTTATCAGTTTATGAGCTTTTGTCATTTTTGCCATGATTAATGTGTGCCTCCTATGAGTATGAGCTCTACATGTGTTTTGTTATATGCTATGCCATATTTACAGGGGTGTATGCCATGTATTTTTGTGATCAATGTGGTGACTAGCACAAGCATGCAAAGTAGCTCTCGTGATGTTGCTGATTTCAGGGACTTAGAATTCTTCTAAGTCTTTTCCCTAATGTTATTTTTATGCCATGTATTCATGTTGCTACAGAGTGATCCATGCCTCTTTTGAGCATGTTCAGTAAGGATGATTTTGAGATAGTGTTATGTTCTATCCATCCACGTCTTTGTTTGCAATTATGGAGTAACCTAGCATGACTCAATCTTGCTCTACTTTTGCTATAAAATGTTCCTGGAAGATTGTTTACATGTTATTCAATTTTGCCAAGGTTGTTGTAGTTGATCCATGCATGCTATGAGCTTGTTCTTGCCATGGTTAGCTTATTGATCATGTCTTCTTGCTGGTTGTATGCTTAGTTTGTCATGCCATGCCTTGTGATGAGTGCATCGAGCTCGCAAACATGCCTATGTAACTCTGTTTATGCCATGTCCAGTTCTCTACTAAGTCTGAATCTGTTAACGGAACTTGCTATGTTTACATGGGTGCCATCATATCTTCTGATCCTTTTTGGCTTATGGTCAGTAAGGGACTTTTGTTATATGCTTTGAGTAGTTTCATTCCATGCCTTACTTTGCCATGATATGTTCCTGTAGCATGTTGTTATCTTTCTCTAAACATTGCTTCTTGATGTTAATTCCTGACATGTTGTTATTTTCACTAAGTCTGAGATGCTATTATCTTTTGCACTTTTGCCATGCTTGTTTGAACCTGCTCTTGTGTGATTTAGCCGTAGCTCAGTGTTCATCTTTTGTAAAGCATCTTGAGTGGATCATTGCCATGTGCTTTGTTGCTATGTTGGAGTGCAGTAGCTTAGTTTCTTGTTGCATTCTAGATGGCATCATGCTATTAATCGCAGGATAGTGCCATTATTGTTTTGCTTGCCATTTGCAAACCGTGCATCCGATTCCGGTGATCTTTATATCGATTTTGACCGAAATCAACTCATATTTCCAGCGGCACTCTTGGTTTGCCAAGTTGAGGCCTGATTCAATCTTTTCCTTCCGGAGCACGCATATGCATTGCATATTACATCCCGCATATCATGCCATGTTTTGCATCATGTTGCTTGCGCATTGCACCGTGGTTGATTGTTGTTCCCTTTGCTTGTGTTATTGCTTTGGGTAGAGCCGGGAGACGAGTTCATGTTCGAGGTACCCGTTGAGTACGCTTATGAGGATCAAGCTTTCGTCTTCTCGGAGAACTTTGCAGGCAAGATGACCATACCCTCGAAATCACTTCTATCTTTGCTTGCTAGTTGCTCGCTCTATTGCTATGCCTATGCCACGATACCTAGCACATGCTTTATCATGCCTCCCATATTGCCCTATCAAGCCTCTAACCCACCTTGTCCTAGCAAACCGTTGTTTGGCCATGTTACCGCTTTGCCCAGCCCCTCTTATAGTGTTGTTAGTTGCAGGTGAAGATTGGAGTTTGTTCCTTGTTGGAACATGTTTATCGTTTGGGATATCATTATATTATATCTTGTTTACTTTAACGCACCTATATACTTGGTAAAGGGTGGAAGGCTCGGCCTTATGCCTGGTGTTTTGTTCCACTCTTGCCGCCCTAGTTTCCGTCATACCAGTGTTATGTTCCTTGATTTTGCGTTCCTTACGCGGTTGGGTTATAATGGGAACCCCTTGACAGTTTGCTTTGAATAAAACTCCTCCAGCAAGGCCCAACCTTGGTTTTACATTTGCCACCTAAGCCTTTTCCCTTGGGTTCTGTACACTCAAGGGTCATCTTTATTTAAACCCCCGGGCCAGTGCTCCTCTGAGTGTTGGTCCAAACTAGAGAACCGTGCAGGGCCATCCCTTGGCAACTTGGGTTACGTCGGCTCCTGTACGCTTAGCTTATCCGGTGTGCCCTGAGAACGAGATATGTGCAGCTCCTATCAAGATTTGTCGGCACAATGGGTGGTCTTGCTGGTCTTGTTTTACCATTGTCGAGATGTCTTGTAACCGGGATTCCGAGTCTGATCGGGTCTTCCTGGGAGAAGGAATATCCTTCATTGACCGTGAGAGCTTGTGATGGGCTAAGTTGGGACACCCCTGCAGGGTTTTGAACTTTTGAAAGCCGTGCCCGTGGTTATGGGCAGATGGGAATTTGTTAATGTTTGGTTGTAGAGAACTTGACACTTAACTTAATTAAAACGCATCAACCGCGTGTGTAGCCGTGATGGTCTCTTCTCGGCGGAGTCCGGGAAGTGAACACGGTGTTGGAGTTATGCTTGAACGTAAGTAGTTTCAGGATCACTTCTTGATCACTTCTAGTTCATGACCGCTGCGTTGCTTCTCTTCTCGCTCTTATGTGCGTATGTTAGCCACCATATATGCTTAGTGCTTGCTGCAGCTCCACCTCACTACCCCTTTCCTTCCCATAAGCTTAAATAGTCTTGATCGCGAGGGTGTGAGATTGCTGAGTCCCCGTGACTCACAGATTACTTCCAAAACCAGCTTGCAGGTGCCGATGATACCGTGCAGGTGACGCAACCCAGTTCAAGGATGAGCTCGATGAAGATCTTGTTCATTGTGTTGTTTCGTTTCAGTTGATCAGTAGTGGAGCCCAGTCGGGGCGATCGGGGATCTTTTGCATTAGGGGTGTTCTTCTTTTATTTTGGTTCCGTAGTCGGACCTTGATTGTATCTGGATGAGGTAATGCTACATTCATGTATTGTGTGAAGTGGCGATTGTAAGCCAACTCTTTATCCCTTTCATATTCAGTACACGGGATGTGTAAAGATTACCCCTCTTGCGACATGCCTACTATGCGGTTATGCCTCTAAGTCGTGCTCCGACACATGGGAGATATAGCCGCATCATGGGTGTTACAGTGCCCTCCTCGTGGTCGTGGTCGTGGTCGATGAGATCTGACTTGGCAATTGAGGATCCCAAGCCGCTGCCATAGAACATGTCCTTCAGAAATGACAAAATGGGCTCAATGGCGTATAAGGATCACAAATCCTTGACCGCTCGCGGAGGATATCAGCGACATGGTCGTCGAAGAGATCGACGACGGTTGAACCAGAGGGGTTGGGGATGGACCACATAACCTATGAAATGGCCCGCGTGAAGCCGTCACTGTCGACGAGCTTGAGTCGTAGCCAGCTTTCCCGAGATACAGTAATACACAAGCCCGCTGACATGAAGCCTTCGGCATGGCCACCTCGCCAACGTATTCACCGGCTTCCGCGGTGACGTGTTGCTCCGGGATCGACAGGTCGGGGCGAACGGCGGCCACCCTGCCAACATCCACCAGAGAGGCCATGATAAACCTCTTCTTGGCCGAACAGTTGTTGGGCTCCCCAGGATATGTGGTCGAGCTTAGGCTGCGACATTCTGGAGAAGGGGATGTGGATTTGGCGGGGAGGGACACCACAAGCCTCATCTGAAAACTTAGGGGAGTGGGGCGATGGTATGGGAATCGCTGGGTAACCTGAACTTTATTATCTAAGCTAGGAGGAACGGGCAGACCGGCATGGGTTGGCATGGCGACGACTGTGAGCTATGGTTCGAGGGGGGGGGGGGGGAGGGGGCCGGGTAGGGGGACTGTGGAGGGGGGATGGTGGTGTTTGAGGATACGCCGCAGGCCCGCGGCTACTGAAATTTTTAGCAATGGTGGGTGGAGATGGTGGTGGACGAGGGAGGGCGGCGGTTCAAATGCCTCGGCTACTGCAATTTTACTATAAGGTCGGTGATGGACGAGTGTGGGCGATGGTTGAAGTACAACGGGTACTAAAATTTGGGTAAAGGAATTGATGCGGGGTGGGAGTGCCCAAGATCGCGCACGGTCCAATAAGAATATGCGTGTATGATAATAAGGACAAGTGGCGGAACCACCAATTTTTGCAACGCTCAAGGCGGGTAGTTTATTTTATATTTCTATCTAGCTGGTCTATCACACACGGTTCGTCCTAATTTCTAAATAAACTTACCCGCCTTTAGCTTGCGCAGTCGTGGTGATCTTACAGCGCACTTGCATCGCACACAGTTAAGCCAGTACCTTCACCATTTGCTCACGTTTGCGCAGTCGTGGTGATTCTACAACAAAAAATAACCTATAAAAACATAGTCTATAAATTAGGAAAACAATGATCCAAAGGTTTATATAATCAGCATGTCAGGTTATTATAGAGATATTTATCTCTTTATCTCTATAATAACCGTGTCATGGCGATTAAATGAATCTTGAGATATGTAACTTCCCACCGGGTCACCCATCCTTGGACTACTCCAGCCTGAGCACGCTTAACTTCTGCGTTCTATTCGACTAGGCTAGCGGATGGGAAGCGGCACCTTGCTGATAGGAATTGCGTCCTTGCCTTTTAGGCGTTTCACGCTGGTCACCCTATGGGACCTACTCCCTCCTATCACGCACATTTGTGCTTTTAGAAATTGTGTGTGATATTTACATGGCTGGTGTGTCGCCGTCTAGCCTTCAATGAGCACTGGCACTGGTAGCAGGAAACCGATGAGAGGAGTGGCGGGAAACGGTAGCCTGTTTAGAAAACGTAGTTGAGAAGGAAGCGTTAGCTAGCAGGATGCATGCGCACGGTGCTTACCCATGTACTGCATGTGCTGTCGAAAGGGCTGAGGGTTGCCATTCGATCTGGGAGCATCCAACGGTGCAGACGTATGACCCATGGGGTTTGGGTTCTGGCCAATCAGAACACATGACTCAAATTGCACACGCAGCAGGGGGGAAGGGGGTGTATCGGCCACGGTTTGGTAGGCATACGGCTTTCGTGAGTGAACCGTGTGCTATTTGAAAACTTTTCACGAGAAGAATCTCGGTTTTTAAATCCCAGTAAAACCAAAACTCACCCGAAAATCGTGAAACTTGGCATGGTGTCACGACATGGCACATATATGTCGAGGAATTTTTTCCGTCCATTTTGGTGTAAGATTTATTACAAGCCTCTTACAAACCGGAGCTTCTCTCAAAGAAGCCTCGTGGTTCCGATAGGAAAACGTGCCCCCCTTGTGGGGGAAATGACAATCACTGCCTCTTTTCGCCTTGTATGTTCTTCTACCGGCAACATGGAATGACAATATATCCATGCTAAAATTTAAACTTATTTAGGGTTCGTTTGGCCTTTTTATACACTAATTGAGTTTCCTAGGCATTTACTGTTCATAATTCAAATCTGAACTACAAATACATGCTCCAGTTCACCAAAATGGCTAGAAAAATTATACATGTGTCTTTGGGTGCATGTTTAGATCCCATGCCAGGAATGGGAATGAATTACAACCGTATCAGCGTCCTGGCTTGTCCTCAAACATTTGGAATCTTGGTTTTTAAATCCCCATAAATCCTAAACTCACCAGAAAGTCATGAAAGTAGGCATGGTGTGATGTCATGGCACATATATGTTGTGGTAAAAACGTTGTCCAATTTGGGCCAAGCTTTATTACAAACCTCTTACAAACCGGAGCTTCTATCATAGAAGCCTCGTGGTTCCGATAGGGAAACGTGTTCCCCTTGTTGTCGAAACATAATCACTGCCTCTTTTCGCCTTGTATTTTCTTCTACAGGCAACATTGAACGACATGATATCCATGATGAAATTTAAAATTATTTAGGGTTCGTTTGGCCTTTTTATACACTAATTGAGTTTCCTAGGCATATTTAATGTCCATAATTCAAATCTGAACTACAAATACATGCTCAAGTTCACCAAAATGGCTGGAAAAATTGTACATGTGTCCTTGGGTGCATGTTTAGGTCCCATGCCAGGAATGGGAACGAATTACAATCATACCGGCGTCCTGGCTCGTCCTCCAACATTTGGGTTCTTGGTTTTTAAATCCCCATAAATCCAAAACTCACCAGGAAGTCATCAAAGGTGGCATGGTGTCACGTCATGGCACATATATGTCGTGGTAAAAGAATTGCCAATTTGGGCTAAGCTTTATTACAAACCTCTTACAAACCGGAGCCTGTCGCAAGAACCCTTGTGGTTTCGATAGGGAAATGTGTCCCCTTGTGGGCCAAACGATAATCGGTCCCTCTTCTAGCCTCGTATTTTCTTCTACATGCAACACGGAACAACGGGAGATTCATGCTACACTTTGAAATTATTCAGGGTTCGTTTGACCCTTTTTATTCATTAATTGAGTTTTATAGACATTTAATGTCCACAATTCAAATCTGAACTACAAGTACATGCTCCAGTGCACCAAAATGGCTAGAAAAAAATGTACATATGTCCTTGGGGTGCATGTTTAGGTCCCATGGAACGAATGGGAATGAATTCAACCATCTCGATGTCCTGCCTTGGCCACAAGCATTGCGAATCTCGATTTTTAAATCTCTGTAAATCCAAAACTCACCAGGAAATCATGAAACTTGGCAGGTGTCGGTGTCAAAACCGGCGGATCTTGGGTAGGGGGTCCCGAACTGTGCGTCTAAGGTTGATGGTAACAGGAGACAGGGAACATGAAGTTTTACCCAGGTTCGGGCCCTCTTGATGGAGGTAATACCCTACGTCCTTCTTGATTGATATTGATGAGTATGGGGGTTACAAGAGTTGATCCACCACGAGATCGTAATGGCTAAAACCCTAGAAGTCTAGCCTGTATGATTATGATTGCCTCTACGGACTAAACCCTCCGGTTTATATAGACACCGGAGGGGACTAGGGTTGTGCAAAGTCAGTTACAGAGAAAGGAATCTTCATATCCGAACGCTAGGCTTGCCATCCACGCCAAGGAGAGTCCCATACGGACACGGGAAAGAGTCTTCTGTCATGTATCTTCATAGCCCATTACTCTGGCCCATGTCACACAGGCCGGACGCCCGAGGACCCCTTAATCCAGAACTCCCTCAGTAGCCCCTGAACCAGGCTTCAATGACGAGGTGTCCGGTGTGCAGATTGTCTTCGACATTGCAAGGCGGGTTCCTCCTCCGAATACTCCAAACAACTCTCGAACACAGAGAATGTCTCCGTCTCTGTAAAACACCACATATATCTGCAAAGAGTATAATATTTTATGAGTCCGATCCACTGACAAATTTTGTAGCGTGACATCATGTCATAGCCCGGTCATTATTTCGAACCGTTTTTAGCCTCCAGCTCCATGTTTCAAAATGCCGTTTTATTGGCACGTCTTGTCAAAGCAAAGATCGTGTCCCCTCATTGCGGGATTCTCATCAATACGGGCGTGGGTAACCCAACTGCGCCGCCTGCACGACCCTTGGGGAATAGGCGAGTTTTAAGGTGAGTGGGGAGGCGCTTGATATTCACTGACTTTATAAAGGATAAGGATTCACCTCTTTCACCCACGCCCTCTTCCTCTCTGCCCATCCATTCTCGAGCTCCAGCGCCCAAGCTTCCATCCTTTCCGCCTCCAAGAAGCACTCCAGCCATGTCCGGATCTGGAGCACAAGGCAAGTGGATGGTTTCCTCCGTCAAGGAGAAGGACATCACCAGGCTCCGAGAGGCCGGGTACCTAGCCAAGGAAATCGCCCACCGGCTTCCGGCCAAGGGACAAATCGTCCCCACCCTAGATCCCCATGAGAGGGTCGTGTTCATCCCCCACTTCGTCCGCAGGTTGGGATTTCGTCTCCACCCATTCGTCCGTGGGCTCATGTTCTACTACGGGCTGGATTTCCATGATCTGCCCCCCCAACTCCTTCCTCAATATCTCAGCATTTATTGTCATGTGCGAGGCCTTCCTCCGTATCCCACCCCACTTCGGATTGTGGTTGAAGATATTCAATGTGAAGCCGAAGGTGGTGGATGGCCAACATGCAGAGTGCGGAGGCGCCATGGTGAGCAAGCTGCCCAATGTCACATGGCCCAAGGGCACCTTCGTGGAGACTGTCAAGGGGTGGCAATAGCAGTGGTTCTATGTCACAGAGCCTTGATACGTCTCCAACGTATCTATAATTTTTGATTGTTCCATGCTATATTATCTACTATTTTGGACTATATTGGGCTTTATTTTCCACTTTTATATTATTTTTGGGACTAACCTATTAACCGGATGCCCAGCCCAGAATTGCTGTTTTTTGCCTATTTCAGTGTTTCGGATAAACAGAATATCAAACGGAGTCCAAATGGAATAAAATCTTCGGGAACGTGATTTTCTCACCGAACGTGATCCAGGAGACTTGGACCCTGCTCCAAGGAACAAAAGAGGCGGTCACGAGGGTGGGGGCACGCCCTCCTAGGGCACGCCCCTTTCCTCGTGGGCCCCTTGTTGCTCCTCCGGCATACTTCTTCCTCTTATATATACACACGTACCCCCAAACGATCAGAACAGGAGCCAAAAACCTAATTCCACTGCCGCAACTTTCTGTATCCATGAGATCCTGGGCCGCGGCTCCCGAATTCTAGTCCGGTGCCCTGATGCGGCTCACCTCCTGACTAGAGAAGGGCCTGGACTGGTATTTGTCGGACGAGCTGACTGCACTCCAGACGCGCATCAAGCGCATGGTGGACAAGAACGCCAAGTGTGGGAGTCCTGGATTAGGGGGTCTCCGGACAGCCGGACTATCTCCATTGGCTGGACTGTTAGACTATGAAGATACAAGATTGAAGACTTCGTCTCGTGTCTGGATGGGACTCTACTTGGCGTGGAAGGCAAGCTAGGCAATACGGATATGTGTATCTCCTCCTTTGTAACCGACCTTGTGTAACCCTAACCTCTCCGGTGTCTATATAAACCGGAGGATTTTAGTCCGTAGGACAACATACAATCATACCATAGGATAGCTTCTAGGGTTTAGCCTCTCCGATCTCGTGGTAGATCTACTCTTGTACTACCCATATCATCAATATTAATCAAGCAGGACGTAGGGTGTTACCTCCATCAAGAGGGCCCAAACCTGGGTAAAACATTGTGTGCCCTGCCTCCTGTTACCATCCGCCTTAGACGCACAGTTCGGGACCCCCTACCCGAGATCCACCGGTTTTGACACCGACATTGGTGCTTTCATTGAGAGTTCCTCTGTGTCGTCGCCGTTAGGCTTGATGGCTCCTACTATCATCGATGGCGATGCAGTCCAGGGTGAGACTTTTCTCCCCGGACAGATCTTCGTGTGCGGCGGCTTTGCACTGCGGGCCAATTCGCTTGGCCATCTGGAGCAGATTGAAAGTTACGCCCCTGGCCACCAGGTCAGGTTTGGAAGCTTAAACTACACAGCCGATATCCGTGGAGACTTGATCTTCGACGGATTCGAGCCTCTGCCTTGTGCGTCACGCAATCACGATGAGTACGATTTAGCTCTACCATCGGACAGTGTTCAGGAGATCACACAGGCAGCCGCTCCGACCCTCAATTCGGAGCCGGTTGCGCCGTCCATGGACGGGTGGATGGACCCCGCCACGGAGGCCTTACCCTCAGCGGCAATCGAGCCAAACATCGACCTTACCTTGCACGAGAGCCATGTTGTTAAACTGCCGGATCCTTCTCCGGCCATGGACTCCGAACCGCCTGCACCCGTTCCTATCGAATCCGATTGGGCGCTGATCATGGAGTTTACCGCCGCGGATATTTTTCAGTACTCGCCCTTTGGCAACATACTGAACTCATTAAGGTCTCTCTCCTTGTCAGGAGGATCCTGGCCGAACTATGTCCGGCAGGACTGGGATGCGGAAGACGAAGAAATTTGCGGCCCACCCACCACCCACTTAGTAGCCACTATCAATGACTTAACCGACATGCTCGACTTCGACTCCGAAGACATTGACGGTATGGACGACGATGCAGGAGACAAACAGGAACCACTACCCACAGGGCACTGGATGCCCACTTCACCACATGACGTATACATGGTGGACACACCAAAGGAAAACGACGACGAGGAACGGAAGGACGCAACGAAGGGTTGTTCCCTCGAGAAGCAGTCAAAACGGTGGTGTAAGCGCCGCTCCAAATCCCACCTCGGTAGAAACAACGATCATGCAGACCCAGCATTAGAGCAGGGGGACCATTGCCAGACCACGACAACACAGAGAATCAAGCCGAACAACCCGACTCTGTAAAAGATCATAGTCCAGATGATGTCACACCGGACAGACACCCGGAGCAACAGAATGCCCATCAAAGGCTCGTTGCTACCGCGAGGAGTCTCAAAAAGCAGAAGCAAAGGCTCAAGGCTGCGCAAAATACACTCCAAATCAGATGGAACAAAGTACTCAACACAACAGCGAAGTACGGCGGTAATTGCCCTACCAAGAGCTACCCGAAGCGGAAGTTGCTACCTGAATTCGATGAGGAGGCCTTAGACCCCCCCACAACCAACAATCAAAACAACCATCTGGCCGGATAGGCAACCTCACGGCCAAGATAGAGCGGCAAACAACGCCGCACATAAGCCAATACACGATCCATGTGAGGACTCGCATCAAAAGGACAACACAACCAAATCCATCTATGGACCACGTAAGCGCGCTCCAGCATACAACGCGACACAACAAACATCCGAAGGATGTGGTACACCCAGATATAGGGGTGCCGCACACCCCCTATGTTTCACCGATGAGGTGCTGGATCATGAATTTCCAGTGGGATTCAAACCCGTAAATATAGAGGCATACGACGGAACAACAGACCCTGGGGTCTGGATTGAGGACTATATCCTCCATATCCATATGGCTAGAGGAGATGACCTCCATGCCATTAAGTACTTACCCCTCAAACTCAAAGGGCCAGCCCGGCACTGGCTTAAGAGCCTCCCCGAAAGCTCCATTGGAAGCTGGGAAGAGCTCGAAGATGATTTTTGGGCAAATTTTCAAGGGACTTACGTCCGACCTCCGGATGCGGACGATCTGAGTCATATAACTCAGCAGCCCGGGGAGTCAGTCTGACAGCTTTGGAACAGGTTTCTTACTAAAAAGAACCAAATAGTTGACTGTCCGGACGCCGAAGCCTTGGCAGCTTTTAAGCATAGTGTCCGAGATGAATGGCTTGCCAGACACCTCGGCTAAGAAAAGCCGAGAACAATGGCAGCATTAACAAGCCTCATGACCCGCTTTTGCGCAGGTGAGGATAGCTAGCTAGCCAGATGCAGTACATCCAAAGTTAGAGATGGAAATGGGAAATCATGGCGCAACAATAATAACAAACGCCGGAATAAAGAAGACAACACGAAGAGCACGGCAGTAAACGCCGGACTCAGAAGCTCTCGGCCAGGTCAGCAAAAGCCGCCCCCTAAAGGCGCGAGAGACGAACTGTCCAGCCTAAACAAAATTCTGGACCAAGTATGTTAGATCCATAGCACCCCTGGTAAACCCGCTAATCATACCCACAGAGAATGTTGGGTCTTCAAGCAGTCCGGCAAGCTCAACGCCGTACACAAGGGGGAGGATACACCAAGCGAAGACGAGGATGAGCCTCTCAAGCAAGACACTGGGGAACAAAAGAAATTTCCACCAGAAGTCAAAACACTAAACGTGTTACACGTGATCAAGGGGAGAAACAAAGCGGTAGTCCCAGAAAAATATGCCCAATGGCCTATCACTGCAGAATCCTGCCACTGGTCGTCTCAACCGATCACTTTCGACCATCGTGATTACTCAGCAACTATCCGGCATGCAGGATGGGCTGCCCTGGTATTAGACCCAATAATTGACAGATACCACTTTACGCAAGTCCTGATGAACGGTGGCAGCAGTTTAAACCTGATATACCAGGATACAATCTGCGAAATGGGGATAGACCCAACGAAAATTTGCCATAGCAACACTACCTTTAAAGGAGTAACGCCAGGCCCAGGGGCTCACTGCACGGGCTCCTTGCTACTAGAGGTTATATTCAGCTTCCCCGATAACTTCCGTAGTGAACATTTAACCTTCCACATTGCTCCGTTCCAAAGTGGCTATCAAGCACTACTTGGACGCGAAGCTTTCGCTCGCTTTAATGCAATACCGCATTACGCTTCCCTCACGCTCAAGATGCCCGGTCCACGTGGCATCATTACAGTGAATGGAAATATTGAGCGATATTTGCACGCTGAAGAGAGTGCGACCACCTTGGCAGCCGCACACTAAAAACGGCCTCACCAACTAAAGCATTTGATAGGTCGTCAAGACCACGGACACGGTTAGACGAGTCCGGCTCAGCTATATGTAATTCATACCGGATTGATGGCCACACCCCTATTACAAATACAAGGGGCTCAACGCGCGCAGACAAGTGGCAATTTTTTACTCATCTTTAATTATACATGGTTTCTTTAAAAACTACCTTTTTGCACGACAACTTTTCACCAAAGTTCCTCTCTTTTACAGATGACCATCGTGCTACACCCGTCCAGGATACGGCACAATGGAGACACATGCACAGACGTGCAGCAGGGACCCGCTCCAAGGATTCTTTTTAGATTAAAACCCTGCGTAAACCTTTTTTACTATCTCTTGTTGATATAAATCCCTCGGATTCTCAGTACAATTGAGAAGGATGCTGACGTCTTGGCATGTGGCCACGTCAGAATGACGCATGTACCCGGACACAAGGGGCTTCTTACAAAGGGCACTATTTAGGCCCGGTTTATACCATAAAGACCGAATACCTTAGGGAGTGTTCGGCTTCGCGAGTTTGGCCTTATATGCATCAGCTCCGAATCATGTCTTCGGTCAAATGTTGGGTTTGCCCGGCTCCTGTGTTTTGGTGCCTTACGTTCCATTTTATCGGCTAAGGTAGCACTAGGAGAACTACTGCGATTGTGCCCTGGTTCGTCCGGACAAGCACCTCAGTAGAGAAAGCCGAAAATTGACTGTCATGATATAGCACGAGACTGGTCAACCACTCGATGACCTATCGGAATGTTAGAATTCCTCCGCTTTAACGAAGGGCCGCTTCCCGGCCAGGCATATACGCACCCCGAGTTTGGGAGAGTGCGGAGCCACCAGGGGCTATATAGTAGCCCCACCGTCAAACTCCTATGGCTAAGTGAAAGTGTTAAAGCATCATAGTCCTGTTGCCTCATTCGCTGCGCTATCACCTCCTTAATAGGACCAAGACATTGGGTTAAGTGTGAGCATGCGTTTTTTGCGAGCACCTCCGCATTATATGCGTGGGGGTTGAAGCCGATGACTGCAATCTTTCAGGTTATATACATATATACATAAACGGCCGCACAGGAGGCATCATATTACTTTTCGGCAAAAGTATAAATATAGCCTTACTACATTTCATAAAAACATTGTGTTTACAATGGGAATACATGTCACTCAAACATAATATTCTTCGAGCACTGGGACTCTATCAAACGAGCACCCTCAAGAACCTCTTCAAAATAGTGCTCGGCAGCTACTCGGCCTATGGCCGAACCTTGCGCCGCAACAGTGGCAGCATCCATCTCCGCCCAGTATGCCTTGACACGGGCAAAGGCCATCCGCGAGCCTTCTATGCACGCCGAACTCTTCATCGCATTGATGTGCGGGCACCACACCAAGGAACTGCTGCACCAAGCTGAGATAGCTGTTCGGCTTCGGCTTCTCCGGCCACAAATGATCTACGACGGACCTCATGGAAAGTCCGGACAACCTATTAAGTTCGGCCCATTCGGCTAGCTGATCAGTCAAGGGAAGAAGACGCTCTGGAACGTTAAATTGCGACCAGAACAGCTTGTCCACTTCACGATCTGTCTGATCTCGGAAGTATTCGACCGCATCGACAACGCCTGCCTCCAAGTCCATATATGCGTCTGTCGAACTCCACAGCCGATCCATAGGGGCATACCGCGGATCTCCGAACTTCCTCTGCAGCAGAAAGGGCTTCCCAGCCGCAATATCCCCGGCTTCGTGCAGCTCCTCCTTCTTCGCCCTCATAGCAGAGCGAGTGTCTTTGGTTACCACCGTGGCCTTTTCGAGGTCCGCTGCCTTCACTTGGTTCTCTTCTTCAAGGAACCGACAACGGTCGGCAGTGTCTTTTAATTCTACGGCCATCTTGGCCATCTTCTCTTTGCTTTTGCAATGCGCGGCTTTCTCGGCTCTTAACTCTTCGGCCGCCTTCAAAGCAGCCACATTACTAACTCTTGCTTGTTCCTTGGCTCGGGCAAGTTCCGCCCGAAGGATCTCCACGGTGGCAGCTCCGTCTGCAGTCACAACATATTAAAGATACTGGCATCATGCTGCTCTTATTATGTGACATTCACCAGAAAACATTACTTACCCCGTGACTCGTCAAGCCGCTTGTTAACAAGCTCGATGTCGGCGTCTGCCGCATCCAATTGCCGCTTTAGTTCGGCAAACTCATTAGTCCGGCTAGCCACCGGAGCCTCCACCTCCTGCACATAAAGGCAGTCTGATTATTACCTGGGACTATGATCCTCTGTTCACCGCCGTTCTTGACGACAACCAGAGTCTCAGGGGCTACTATCAACACAGGGCACACCTAACATGTGCGGTACTATCAACAAGTATGTCATTTCACGTACCTCAAAGCCCGTCAGTAGACTCATAAAGGCTTCATGTAATCCGCTTTCAACGGAAGAAATTCTTTCCATCACCGTACCCATCAACGTACGATGTTCTTATGAGATGGCCGCTCGCTCCAACAGCTCCCTCAGAACGTCCGACCGCATACCATACGGTGCCGGACTCTTTTGTTTGCTCTCTTCGAGAGCCGGACGCTGGGGACTTCGGGTGACTATGGGATTATCTTCTGGCCTCACCGGATCCGGAGAGGCCCTCCGTGACGACACTTCGAGGTCGCCCGCTTCTTGAGCGGTGGAGTCCGGGGGAGGCGTTTCGCTCTCCATCTCCGGAAGAAGATCCCCCGAAGACAAGCTCAGCTGACAAGGGCTAAGATCCGAACTGCAAGATATATGCTTCGGTTATTTTTCTCATAGGAAAGGAAGTATGCCTTCACTATTAAAGTATTTTTTTTGATCACTTACAACTCATTGGAGGGCTGATCCCCGCGTGGACTTTGTGCGGCAAGAGCACCCTCGAGGCAGGACCCTCTGTTGGAGACCTTTTCTCCCGTTTGGAGGCCTCGGTTTTCAGATCCTCAAAGGCAGTCCTCTTCCTCCCCCCGTAGCAAGAGAAGGTCAGAATCTTCTCCTTGGTTATCCTCCCTTGTGGAGGCGCTCGTTCCCTCGGTTGGAACTGGCAGCGATGGGAGCCCGCTTTCGCCCATATTATTCCCCCCGCATCTTCCTTCGAGGGCCCCGAGCAAGGTGCGCACTCGAGCATCTTTTCCAGTACCGGATTTTCCAAACCCTCAGTGAGGGGGGCCGAACACCGAATCATCTTCGCCTTTGTTAGCCAGTCCTACTCAAAGGGCGATTTCTCAGAAATGACGTCGTGATAAATAAAAGACGGCGTGTTTGGCTTGAGGATTACTTACTTGTTCAGCGGTGTGGTTGCTACTCAGGCCCACGTCCTCGGTAGTGTCCGGACACTCTGTTTGAGGTCCGAAGAATGACTTGTACATCTCCTCGTGCGTCAGGCCGAGGAAACTTTGAATAGCACGCGGTCCTTCTGGGTTGAACTCCCACAAGCGAAGGGGCCGGCGTTTGCAAGGCTGGACTCGACAAACCAGCATGACTTGCATTACCATAACCAAATTAAAATCTCCCTCGAAGAGATCTTGAGTGTGGCTTTGCAGTATAGGCACATCCTTGGCAGGACCCTAGCTCAGCCCTCTGCTAATCCATGACATTAGTTGTGGTGGGGGGCCCGAGCGGAAAGCGGGGGGAGCCACCCACTTGGCACTTCTGGGAGCTGTGATGTAAAACCACTCCTGTTGCCATAATCCGGACACCTCTGGAAAGGAACCTTTTGGCCACGGAGCTCCTGCAATCTTGCTTATTAATGCTCCTCCGCACGCTGCGTGCTGTCCCTCGATTGTCTTCGGCTTCACATCAAAGGTCTTGAGACATAGGCTGAAGTGAGGGGTAATGCGGAGGAAGGCCTCACACACGACAATAAATGCCAAGATGTGAAGAAAGGAGTCCGTGGCTAGATCGTGGAAGTCTAGCCCGTAGTAAAACATCAAACCCCTTACAAAGGGATCCAGAGCGAGGCCTAGACCTCGGAGGAAGTGGGAGATGAACATGACGTCTTCGTTGGGTTCAGGAGTAGGGACGACCTGCCCTCGGGCGGGCAGCCGATGCGAAACTTCGGCGGTCAGATACCTGGCCTCCCTCAACTTCTTGATATCTTCTTCCGTAACGGAGGAGGGCATCCATCGGCCTTGATGGCTGGATCCGGACATGGTTGAAGATCCGGAGCACCTGACCTGGGCTTTGGGTGTTAGAACTCGAGGCGCGGGAAGGATTCGATTGAGCACGGGAGGGAAAAAAGTGAAAGCCTTGGCCCTTTATAAAGAGGGTGAATACCAAGCGTCCTCTTCGTAGCCGTTTGGGACTTGCCTATAATCTAGGAGTCCTAGACGCGGTTGGGTCACCCACGCCCGTATTGATGAGAATCCTGTGATAAGGGGACACGGTCTTTGCTTTGACGAGATGTGTCAAAAAATTGCCTTGCGTTACGTGCGGGGCTAGTTAAAGGAAACGGTTCGAATAATCACCGGGCCGTGACATAATGTCGTGTAGCCAAAACAAGTCAGCAAATTGGATTTGTAGAGATACTATTCTCTCTACGGTGGTATGTGGAACTTATTTTGCAGGGTCGGACACTATCCTTATATTCAAATTCTTCCGTGATGTATTCGGAGGAGGAACCCGCCTTGCAATGCCGAAGACAATACTGCGCGCCGGACTCATCATCATTGAAAGCCTGGTTCAGGGGCTACTATGGGAGTCCTGGATTAGAGGGTCTCCGGACAGCCAGACTATCTCCATTGGCTGGACTGTTAGACTATGAAGATACAAGATTGAAGACTTCGTCTCGTGTCCGGATGAGACTCTACTTGGCGTGGAAGGCAAGCTAGGTAATACGGATATGTGTATCTCCTCCTTTGTAACTGACCTTGTGTAACCCTAACCTCTCCGATGTCTATATAAACCGGAGGATTTTAGTCCGTAGGACAACATACAATCATACCATAGGCTAGCTTCTAGGGTTTAGCCTCTCCGATCTTGTGGTAGATCTACTCTTGTACTACCCATATCATCAATATTAATCAAGCAGGACGTAGGGTTTTACCTCCATTAAGAGGGCCCGAACCTGGGTAAAACATTGTGTCCCCTGCCTCCTGTTACCATCTGCCTTAGACGCACAGTTCGGGACCCCCTACCCGAGATCCGCCAGTTTTGACACCGACACCAAGCTTGTCAATGTGATCTAGGTGATGCTCGCTCGCTGGATCCTGCCGTGCCAAAGCCGGACTTGCCACTTGTGGGAGGTCGATCCGGCCAAGCGCCAGACCCTGCAATAGTTCTTCGGCTCTACGCACAAATACTTTTCGAAGGTGCTCTTCTAGGCTAACAAGACATGGCGAGCGATGGCCGAGGACCATGGGAACAACCTGGCCCATCCCGCTAGTGCGCTAAGTTTTCCATATTTCAAGGTGTACCCTTTACTTGCATACTCAAGGAAGATGTCTAAACTTCCCTATTTGTTTTTTCAGGGCTAGACAAAGAAGGCAGAGCGGATTTAGTGTCCGGCTCCACTGCTCGAAGAACCAGCTATCCCGCGTTTGACGAAGATCCTGGTTCCGGCGCCCTATCAAGCGCCGGAGAAGAAGGCCAAGGGGACCAGGGGTGGTCTTCGCCATAAAGGCACTTCGGACGTGACGTCCGAAGACGCCGACACCCACTCCCCTCCTGCCACTGACAACGAGGAAGAGGAGGAAATTGATTCTCCCTCTGAGGGGGAAGGAAGAAAAGGGCGGCCTCCACACATCTGGAGGCAGAGGCATCCAAGAAGGGGAAGGCCTTCGCCGCGGACAACCCCGCGTGGGACATTGACAACAACTCCAAGTGGCGCCCCAGGGATAAGCCCCTGGCCGAATCGTAAGTACTCAATGACGAACACAAATATCCAGCTCCTTTACTTCATAGATTTAACATGTTGAATCATGCACTTGCAGTCTGGCTTGTTCCGACCTCGAGCGATTCTCATCTTCGGGAAACTCGCTGGACCCAAAGGTAATGGTCAGCGAGTCCCTTCCGGCGGCCTCCTCTACCAAGAATGTGGAAGACACTGAAGTGCTGTCCTGAATGACACTCCCGACTCAGGGGAAGGCACAGGAGGCCGTCACGGTGGCGCCAGAGGATAACACCTCGGCCGCCGAACACATGGGGGAGCAGATCCCCATGGAGACTAGCGATGGGGGCCATCTACAATTTGGCCCCTAGCCAAATACGATCCCGAAGACCTATACGGCTCCGAAATCCAGTAGGTAGCCTCCTTCGAAGGAAGGAGGTGCGCCAATTCCACGGTGACCTCTGTCCATCCAGAGGCACCGGATACTCTATTGGAAGCGCTGCAAAGTGCTTCCATTGTCGAGGAACACCGTACCCTCATGGGTACGGTGGTTGAGAGGATTCAGTCCGCCAAGGGCAGACTGACCGAAGCCTCCACAAGCCTTCTAACAGGCTTTGAGGTAAGCAACACAGTTGTATAAAAAGAATGTCATAGTATAGACAGTAGCCCCTGAGATTCTGTCCGGTGTTCGGGAAGAAAAGCCGGACAGAGGATCAAGTAATTTCCGCAAGATACTAACTAAATATGTCTTATGTGAATAAGCAAGCGTCGTTGCTGGCCGCAACCTCTCATGCTGCTGAGGTCTCCAGACTAAAGCAGAGTCTGGAGCGGGCTGAGGAAGAGCTCGGCCATGTAAAAAAGCAGCTAGAAGACAAGCAAGGTATGTAATGACCTTGTGTATATCCGAAAAGGATGAGTGATTTGTGCTGACCATAGGGCCATGATATTTATTAGGGGTGGCGACCGAGGTGGAGGCCCTCAAGAAGGCACTGGCCGAGGCCAAGGAGAGAGCGGCAAAGGAATAAGTCGCCCGTGAAAAGCATGAGGCCAGGGTTGGTGAGGTCCAGCAAGAGCTCCAGGACGCCGTGAAGAAATACGAGTCCTTGGAGCACCATGTTGCGGATCAAGATTTCGAACTCGCCAAGGCCCGCCAAAGCACACAAGATGCCCGGGTCGAAGCCCAAGGCGCCCTCCAGGAGATCCAAGAGGCCAGAAAAATTGCAGCGAGGTAGGCCTTCATTATGCAGAGCAAATATATGAAAACGATGTATCTCTTACTAACCCGGATTTGGAGTTCTCCAGGAGCGCTTGCGGATTTACCGTGCAGTGTTGCCGATGCTGCAGAGTTCTTCCGAGCCGAAGAGGGGAGCTCGATGGAGAAGCTGTTCTGGTTGCAATACCTTGCGCCAAAACATCCGGTGCCCTTTAGCGATCAGCTAAAACAGCTGGTGGAACTGCATAGGGTGGCCGAACTAGCCATGAAGGATTTGATAATCTGGCTATGGCCTGCCGAAGTCATACCCAGCAGCTACTTCGGGTTCGTGAAGCGTCTGGTCAATGCCTGCCCCCGGCTTGACGTCATCAAGCGGTCGGTCTGCATCAGAAAGGTGCGTGGATGGCCTTCGCCCGTGTCAAGATACAGTGGGCGAAGATGGACGCCGTCAAGCTCGCAACCGAGGGACCGCCCGCTGGCAAGGAGCACCGCATGCCAGAGCGGTATTTTGATGATGTCCTCAAGGGATCCCTCATTGTAGAGGGCCAGTGCTCAAAAGACATTATCTTTGAATGAGTACCTTCATGTTATCCCACCCTGTATGATGAAAACAAGACTGATGTGTAATATAATGCTTGCTGTTTATTTTGGAATTTTACCTCTTGTGCGACCGTTTTTATTAAATCTGAGAGTTGGCCAGTCGTCGGCTGCAGCCCCCACGTAGGTAGTACGTGGGTGTTTGGGATGGAATCTAAACACTCTTGATCCAAGAAATTGGTCCTTGAAGGAGGTGTTTAGCACAATGAACCAGACAATCGGACTATGTGGCTTTATCACCCTCACTTAGCCATAGGAGCTTGACAATAGAAATGTAGGTGCAGTTGTCGGTGTCAAAACCAGCGGATCTCGGGTAGGGGGTCCCGAACTGTGCGTCTAGGATCGATGGTAACATGAGACAAAGGACATGATGTTTACCCAGGTTCGGGCCCTCTCTATGGAGGTAATACCCTACTTCCTACTTGATTGATCTTGATGAGTATGAGTATTACAAGAGTTGATCTACCACGAGTTCGTAATGGCTAAACCCTAGAAGTCTAACCTATGAATATGGTAATGAGTGTATGTGGTGTCCTTTCCGGACTATCCCCTTCGGTTTATATAGACACCGAGGAGATCTAGGATTTACATGGAGTCGGTTACATAAAAAGGAATCTTCGGTCACCAAGCTTGCCTTCCACGCCAAGTAGAGTCCAATCCGGACACGGTGCAATCTTTGGTCTTCATGTCTTCACAGCCCATCAGTCCGGCCCACCGATAACTGGCCAGATGCCCGAGGACCCCTTAGTCTAGGACTCCCTCAGTAGCCCCTGAACCTGGCTTCAATGAGAGGAGTCCGGCGCGCAGATTTATCTTCGGCATTGCAAGGCGGGTTCCCTCCTTCTGAACGCCCGAATAGTCTTCGGACGAAATAAGTATATCCGGACCTGTGTATATAATGGCGGAGAATATAATACCTTGTGAGCCCAACTAGTTGATGACATCATATCATGCCTGCCTGGTTGATATTTCCAACCGTCAGCTATCGAGCCGCCCCACGTCTCGGGGTGCGTTTTTACTGGCACATATTGTTAGGGTAGAGATCGTGTCCCTGTATTTACGGGATCTTCATTAATGTAGGCGTGGGTAACCCAACCGTCCCCGGGCACAACTCCTTGGTGATAGGTAAGTTTAGAGACCCTGGGGGAGAAGCCCAATATTCGGGGCCTTTATATAGAGGCCCGCTCTCATTTTCTTCCCTTGCGCTTGCTCCTTGCTCAACCCCGGCCACCCCAAGTTCCAAACGTTGGGTTGCAATCGCCACCAGCCCTAGTCATGTCCGGATCCAACCATCAGGGCCGGTGGGTGGCTTCTTCTGTCACAGAGGAGGATATTGCGAAGCTCCGCGCAGCGAGGTATCTGACCTCGGAAATATTTCATCGGCTTCCGGCATAAGGGCAAGTCATACCGACTCCCCGATCAGGCGAGAGGGTAGTATTCGTATCCCACTTTCTTCATGGGCTAGGGTTCACGCTTAACCCCTTCGTTCGGGGGCTCATGTTCTACTATGGGCTAGATTTTCATGATCTGGCCCTGGACTCTATTCTCATCATCTCGACATTTATCGTCACGTGTGAGGCCTTGCTCCGGACTCCTCCGCACTTTAGTGTATGGCTCAATACCTTTGATGTGAGGCCGCAGGTGGCGGAAGAGGAGCAGGCAAAGTGCGGCAGCCTCATAATAGGCAAGCTGGCCGGCGCTGTTTGGCCCGAAGGATCTTTCGCCAAATCTTTCGACCCATGGCAGCAGGGGTGGTTTTATATCAATGAGCCGCGGGGCCCCAAGTGGGTGGCAACACCTGCGTTCCGACCCGGCGCTCCAATTCAGCTTGCTTTGTGGGTCAACAAGGGATTGGCCTGGGGATCCGCCAATGAAGTGCAGACTGCAAAGTCGCATCCGAAGCCTTACCGAGAAGGGCATCGATCTCGCGAGCGTCATTCAAATAATGCTAGTCCACCAGATCCTGCCATGTCAGCGACGGCCTCTTCGTATGTGGGAGTTCAACCCAGAAGGGCGGCGAACTCTACAACACTTCTTCGGTACTACTCATGAAGGAATGTGAAAGTTATATTTTGGGGAACGAGCGCAATGGCCGAACACCACCGAAGATGTTGGTCTTGACTGCAATCGTCCAGGCTCTTCGGTAAGTACTCGATATCCGAGCACCTTCCATTCAGGTATCTTTTAATCAAGATACTGATCAATCCATCCCTGTACATGACTGGATAAAGAAAGCGACGCTAATCTGGTGTCCGACGCCTCTTCCCGAAGGCCCTGCGACCGACCTGCTAAAGAGAATGCTGATTTCGACACCGTACCAGGTGGCTGCGTTCGGGGAAACCGAAGTCCTTTTGCCAAAGGGCAAGAGTGTAGAGGGGGCCTTCTAGGGAAAGAAGAGGCCTGCCTCCGAAGATCGGGAGGGGAAGCCTTCCAAGAGAGGAAAAACACCGTCATTGAGCGGCTTGGGCTGGGCGCGCGAGGCTGCCGTAGAGTTTGATGATGAGGACGAGCCTCGAGGCAGACTGTAAGCAAGGCTGGAGTACTTTAAGCGCACCTCATTCTTTTCCTATTAGTGAAGTAATCATCCGATATATGTTCATCCACGCAGGTTAACGCCTGGTGCTTCTCAATCGTCCTCCTCCTCGGGAGATCTTCTTCCGAAGATGATGGAGAGTGACACGCCTTCTCCGGCCACATCGCCCCACGGGGGAGATGATACCGAGGTATCGTCCCGACTGGCTCCTCCTGAACACCAAATAGTACAGGAAATGAAGGAGGTGTTACCTGAAGGCGGTGCCTCTGTCACTCGAGGTTCCGGGCTCAAGACCGGCGTCTCCAAACCGTATGGTTCACAGCCGGAGACGATTCTGGAGGCAAGTAAGCGGATTCCTTCATAGGAATGTCGTACTCCGGCTGCGGTTTCTGAAGACCCAGGAGCGCCGGACATGCTGGCGGGCTTGCTACGACGGGCATCCATTTCGGAAGAGCATGGTACCTTGATGGCTACGGTGGCCAAAAGGGTTCTATTCGCAAAGAGTGGATTGAAGAGGCCTTCTGAGAGGTTTTGAGGTTTGTGATGTAGTTTTGTCAATTGAATTTTATTGACAGAATGCACCTGTTGTATATGCAGTAGCCCCTAAGACTCAGATTGTCTTCCAAAGGAAACGATAGGAGGATCAAATAGATATGCTCAGGTATTAACCTTGGTTTAATTTGAAATATAGGCTTCTGCCCCTCCTATGGCTGCCCAGAATACGGAAATGGCCGAACTACAACAATAGCTGGAAATTGCGGAGGATGACATTGCATTGATCAACAGGCGTCTTGACGACTCGCAAGGTATGTATTTCGAGCATTCTTTACACCAGTGTGCTTGACGCGGGAAAGTGCTTTATATTAAATGTTCATAAAATGCAGATGGTGCTGCCGCCATGGAGGCTCTTCGGGCGGAGCTAATCCGGGCCAAGGAGCAGGTCCGGCTTAGCGATGCTGCTGCTAAAGAGGCATCAGTTGAATTGAAGGCCGAACAAGCTGCACGATGTTAGGGCGAGGAGAAGGTATCCATGATGACACTCGCTTTGGAGAATGCTATTGGCCATTGCGAATTTCTTGAGAAGGAGAAGGAAGCCTTAACAACTGACCTGGACAAGGCCCAACAGGAGGTAGGAGAAGCGCGATCAGAGTCCAGAGCACTCCATGAGGAGGTTCGGCAGGCGAAAGAGATAGTGGCTGGAAAGCCCTTTCTACTGGAGACTAAGTTCTGCAATCCGGACTATGCTCGGCTGAACCAAGTGTGGAGTTCTTCGGACGAGTATTTGGACTTGCCGAAGAGTTCTTTCGATGCATCACGGTATTACCAAGTGCGAGCTGGATATGCAACGGAGAAGCTTTTTTGCTCACAGTTTGGTGCGTCTAAGCGCCCGCTGCTGCTCAATGAACATATGTCCCAATGGGCCGGACTTCATAGGGTATCTGGTGCTGCCATGAAGGATGTTATAATCCGACTGTGGCCAACTGAGCCTGTGCCGAGTAGCTATTTCGGTTTGGTGCAGAAGCTTGTCGACGTGGTGCCGCGAATCGATGCTGCGAAGCGATCGGCGTGCATTGAAAGTGCACGGATGGCCCTTGCCCGAGTCAAGACATTCTGGGGAAAGATGAAGGCCATCGACGTTGCCACGAAGGGTCCGCTTGGAGGCAGGGACCGTCCGGAACCGGAGAGCTATTTTGAAGATGTCCTAGAGGCCGCCCGCTTGATAGAGGGTTAGTGCTCTAAAAACGTAGTGTTCGAGTGAGGTGTATGATGATTGTAAAGGACAACTTTATGGTTAATCTATTTATGTTTTGCTCGAAAGCTTGAATTCCTCCTTTGCGGTTGTTTTAATATAATCTGAAAGTTTTCTAGTCGTCGGCTTCAGCCCCCTCGTAGGAAGTACGGGGGTGTTTGGCGAAGCATTTAATCACTCTTTATCCAACGTCTTGGTCCATGAAGGAGGTGATAATGCGGCGAACCAGGCAATCGGACTATAAGGCGTTAACACTTCACTTAACCATAGGAGTTTTATGGTGGGGCTATGACATAGCCCCTGGTGTGTATGCGGCATGTGGTGCCTTGCATATATGATCTGAAAAAAGATCCGTCGTGTTACATGGAGAATTGCTAAGGATTCCAATAAGTCGTCAAGTGGTTGACCAGCTCACGCCGCATCATGACAGTCAGTTTTCGGCTTTCTCTACTGAGTTGCTCATCCTGTCTAGGCTAGGGCACAATCGCAGTAGTTCTCCCTTTACTACCCTAGCCGATAGAGTGGAACGTAGGGTAGCAAACACAAGAGCCGGGCAACCCAACTATTGATCCAAGACAATGATTCGGAGCTGATGCATATAAGGCCAAACTTGCAACGCCGAAGTACGCTATAGAGCTGTTCGGACTTTTACTGGCAGCTCATTCGTTCTCATGCCGAGCCCCTGGCACGGTATGCCGAGATGTATCTGCAGGGCAGCCGTTAAGGCCGCACTTATTATCGAAATAGTATGAAAGATCGGTTCGGATGAGACTTACTGAGAACGAAGCGACGTGCCAATGATGAATTTATGTGTATATATATAATAATTAGAAATAAAAAAGGAAGAAACCGTGCACCCGACTATTTAACGTGCTCGGGGTCGGGATCAGAGGATAAAGGGGCAGATTACAGGCTCGGAATAAAGAGTATGGTCCAGGAAAAGTTATTTTGGACCTCCTGTCGCACATATGCGTCGCCCGACATTGGGGAGGGGAGTCCTTAACGGAAGTAGCCCCTTAGGTGAGCATACGGATCCGAACTCCGATAGAGTCCGTTGTAGATGTTGTCCAGCTGGCCACCTATTCTTTAAGGATGATATAGAAAAAAAATTGTTACGGGAATGCTTGTAGGGTTGTCCGTCTTGTGCTTCTACCGACGCCCATGGTATCTTGAGTGCGTAGTGATGTGCGCATGGTGCAAATTTTGCCAGTACAGTACGTGGGTGGCGGAAGATGAACTGCTATTCGCGTTCCCGGAGTGGTCGAACATCAGAGGGAAACTGTTTCTGGCCCCTGGCGTTCTGCTGGCGAGCCGATCCATCGCCTTTATCGCCTGGTGGCCTCCTCCCCTTGTGATCAGCGTTAAGCTTGCCTGCCTGCTTGAAGACCCAACAGTTTCGGTTGGTATGGTTAGCTGGCATATCAGGGTGACTGATACGTCTCCAACGTATCTATAATTTTTGATTGCTCCATGCTATATTATCTACTGTTTTGGACATTATTGGGATTTATTATCCACTTTTATATTATTTTTGGGACTAACCTATTAAGCGGAGGCCCGGCCCAGAATTGCTGTTTTTGCCTGTTTTAGGGTTTCGAAGAAAAGGAATATCAAACGGAGTCCAAACGGAATGAAACCTTCGGGAACGTGATTTTTAGGAAGATTATGATCCGGGAGACTTGGACCCTACGTCAAGAAATAAAACAGGAGGCCACGAGGTAGGGGGCACGCACACCCCCACCAGGCGCGCCCTCCACCCTCGTGGCCCCCCTGTTGCTCCACCGACGTACTCCTTCCTCCTATATACATCCACGTACCCCCAAACGATCAGATACGGAGCCAAAAACCTAATTCCACCGCCGCAACTTTCTGTATCCACGAGATCCCATCTTGGGGCCTGTTCCGGAGCTCCACCGGAGGGGGCATCGATCGCGGAGGGCTTCTACATCAACACCATAGCCTCTCCGATGAAGTGTGAGTAGTTTACCTCAGACCTACGGGTCCATAGTTAGTAGCTAGATGGCTTCTTCTCTCTCTTTTTGGATCTCAATACAATGTTCCCCCCCTCTCTTGTAGAGAACTATTCGATGTAATCTTCTTTTTGTTGTTGAGACCGATGAATTATGGGTTTATGATCAAGTCTATCTATGAACAATATTTGAATCTCCTCTGAATTCTTTTATGTATGATTGGTTATCTTTGCAAGTCTCTTCGAATTATTAGTTTGGTTTGGCCTACTAGATTGATCTTTCTTGCAATGGGAGAAGTGCTTAGCTTTGGGTTCAATCTTGCGGTGTCCTTTCCCGGTGACAGTAAGGGCAGGAAGGCATGTATTGTATTGTTGCCATCGAGGATAACAAGATGGGGTTTTCTTCATATTGCATGAGTCTATCCCTCTACATCATGTCATCTTGCTTAAGGCGTTACTCTGTCTTTAACTTAATACTCTAGATGCATGCTGGATAGCGGTCGATGAGTGGAGTAATAGTAGTAGATGCAGGCAGGAGTCGGTCTACTTTTCTCGGACGTGATTCCTATATACATGATCATACCTAGATATTCTCATAATTATGCTCAATTCTGTCAATTGCTTAATAGTAATTTGTTCACCCACCGTAGAATACTTAAGCTCTCGAGAGAAGCCACTAGTGAAACCTATGGCCCCCGGGTCTATCTTTATCGTATTGAACTCCTACTACTTAGTTATTTCCTTTGCTATTTACTTTGCCTTTATTTTACTTTGCATCTTTTATCATAAAAATACCAAAAATATTATCTTATCATATCTATCATATCTCACTCTCGTAAGTGGCCCTATAGGGATTGACAACCCCTATTTGCGTTGGTTGCGAGAATTTTTTTTTTGTGCAGGTGTGAGGGACTCGCGCGTAGCCTCCTACTAGATTGATACCTTGGTTCTCAAAAACTGAGGGAAATACTTACGCTACTTTGCTGCATCATCCCTTCCTCTTCGGGGAAAACCAACGCAGTGCTCAAGAGGTAGCAGTGACCGTGAATCTGACAAGGTCGGTCCAGTATCCTGTCAAGGGTGGATGGTCCATCCTGGTTTGCCTTTAGTGGCTTCTTTCGTTGACCGGGCTTCGGATTGTGAAATCCGGCATTCACCGCTGTGTCGCGTATGTTACTGCGACTCTTGTGTTCGGTTCGTCGTGGCTTGCCGTTGCCATCTCGGATTTCAGAGGTGCCCGGGCTGTTGGCGTCGTTGCTTTTACGAGCAAGCCAGTTGTCTTCTCCCGCGCAGAAGCTGGTCATTAGAGCGGTAAGGGCTGCCATGGATTTGGGTCCTTCCTGGCCGAGGTGACGCGCTAGCAATTCGTCCCGGACACTGTGTCTGAAGGCCGCAAGGGCTTCTGCATCCGGACAGTCGACAATTTGTTTTTTTGACTAAGAACCTGGTCCAGAGCTCCCTGGCTGACTTGCCGGGCTCCTGGACAATGTGGCTTAAGTCATCGGCGTATAATGGCCGGACATATGTTCCCTCGAAATTACCTCGAAAGGCGTCTTCCAAATCTTCCCAGTTGCCAATGGAATTTTCTGGCAAACTGTTTAGCCAGTACCGAGCTGGCCCTTTAAGCTTGAGATGTATGTATTTAATGGCATGGATGTCGTCTCCACGGGCCATGTGAATATGAAGGAGGTAATCCTCGATCCATACCGCGGGATCTGTTGTTCCATCGTATGATTCAATGTTGATGGGTTTAAACCCGTCTGGAAATTCGTGCTTCATTAGTTCCTTAGTGAAGCAGAGAGGGTGTGCGACTCCTCTATGTTGGGCCACACTGAAGCACCTCCGGCGGGTTCCATTTACGGTGTTCGGCCCGGGCATGGCCGGCTTTATAGCGTCCGAATAGGCGACCATCATCGTCGGTCGGGGTGTATCTTCGTGATCTGTACGTCCATCGTGTATGCCCTGATCTACCCTTAGTGTATTGGTTGATATCGTGGGCATTCCTCCGAGCCGTTTTGTTTTGATGGGCGAATGGGTTGGTATGGTGCTCTGCTTGGGCTGCTGCTTTGACTGGACCGAACTGTGGTCGGCCCGCCGCATTATTCGATGGTGGTATGGGCTCCATCGCTCTACCATCGTATTGAGGGAGCCACCTGTTCTTGGGGTGGCTTTTGACTGGGCTGCTAAGGCCGTATTCTTCGGCGGCTAAGACCTCGGTCCATCTATCATTGAGCAAATCTTGGCTTGCTTGAAGCTGCAGCTGCTTCCTTCTTAGGCTCCTTGAAGTGGCTATAAGCCGGCGTTTGAAGCACTACTGTGCGAGAGGTTCTTTAGGCATGATAAAGTCTTCGTTGCCGAGGATCTCCTCTTCCTCGGAGGGTGGGAGATAATTGCTGTCCTCCGCGTCCCCATATGTGGTCTTTTCATCAGAGCTGCCCTGCCCGCCTTCCTGTTCATCCTACTCAGATTCTACCTCAATAGGGTCTTTGTTGTCCAGAGTGTCGTCTTCTTTGGTACTGGCAGGCGGTTTATTCTCGACCGGATCTTCCTTATCATCCTCGAGAACGCCGTAAGGTGTGTCTATCATACACACGTCATACCAGGAAGTGGTCACCCCGTGCCGAATGGGTAGTAAGCTCTGGCCTTGCCCCTCATTGTCGTCCACACCGTCGATGTCTTCGGAGCGGTGGTCAGGCGTGTTGGTTAGGTCTTCAACAGTGGCTACGAAGTGGGCGGCGGGTGGGAAACAAAATTCTCCATCGTTCACAGCAAGTTCAAACCGAACATAATTCGGCGACGGGTCGCTTGCCAGTGATACTTTTTTAGCGAGTTTAGTATGTCACCCATGGGCGAGTGTTGGAAGACATCTGCGGCACTGAACTTGAGGATCGATAACCGATCGAGTTCGGCATACGCAGGTTCGCAGGGTTTGAAGTTCGACATCGGAGGCGAGTCTGAGGTTCCGTTGATGCGGATACCGTATGAAGTGGAATCTGCGTGCGGCTCCAGCACCGCGGAATCGGTAGCCCCCATGATGGGGACGAGCTTCCCGTCTTCGGGCGACTTGATCAGCTCCAGATTTAGGGCCAGAGCTGTTACAGGAACTATCTCCTGGATGCGGCCCAATGACAGGTTTAAGCCATGTTCATCAAGGCGATGGGGAGCGGTTGCCGCGAGCTCGAATCCGTCAAAGATCAAATCTCCGCGGACGTCCGCGACGTAATTCAGGCTTCCGAATCTGACCTGATGGCTAGGGGCGTAGCTGTCGATCTGCTCTAGATGGCCAAACCAGTTGGCCCGCAGTACGAAGCCACCGAATACGAAGATCTATCCGGGGAGAAAGGTTTCTCCCTGGACAATGTTTCTCCTTGGACAATGTCATTACTGACGATCGAAGGGGCCATCGAGCTTTCGGTCGACGACACAGTGGAACTCTCAATGAAAGCACCAATGTCGGTGTCAAAACCGGCGGATCTCGGGTGGGGGGTCCCGAACTGTGCATCTAGGATCGATGGTAACAGGAGACAGGGGACATGATGTTTACCCAGGTTCGGGCCCTCTCTATGGAGGTAATACCCTACTTCCTGCTTGATTGTTGTTAATGAGTATGAGTATTACAAGAGTTGATCTACCACGAGATCGTAATGGCTAAACCCTAGAAGTCTAACCTATGAATATGGTAATGAGTGTATGTGGTGTCCTTTCCAGACTACCCCCTTCGGTTTATATAGACACCGAGGGGATCTAGGGTTTACATGGAGTCGGTTACATAAAAAGGAATCTACGGCCGCCAAGCTTGCCTTCCACGCCAAGTAGAGTCCAATCCAGACATGATGCAATCTTTGGTCTTCATGTCTTCACAGCCCATCAGTCCAGCCCACGGATAACAGGCCGGACGCCCGAGGACCACTTAGTCCAGGACTCCCTTAGCAGCCCCTAGTATTCGTTAGTCCGGACTAGGGTGCTCTAGACACCTGATCGGGTGAAGGCCGATCCATCGCATAATGCGGGAAAAATCGCCAGAGATTTTAACCTTCGAAGAGCTGACTAGCTCACGCCGCATCATGACAATCAGTTTTCAGCTTTCTATACTGAGATGCTCATCCGGATAAACCAGGACACAATCACAGTAGTTCTCCCTTTACTACCCTAGCTGATAGAGCGGAACATAAGGTAGTAAGCACAGGAGCCGGGCAACCCAACTATTGACCAAAGACATGATTTGGAGCCGATGCATATAATGCTAAATTCAGGGGCCGAACTATACTGTAAAAGTGGACTTGTTGCCATAGTATGGGGCGCAATAAAGCTCCTGGCGAATTATGGTGTACCAGAGTGTACGGATGCAAATAAGAATAGAGAAATAAAAATGAAGTAGTAAGCTAGTTCCACATAAGCTGGGCCACAAACTATTTCCATTATAATTTTGATTAATACGTCAAAGCGTATTTGTACAAATAGTGCGATAAGCAACAGTGGCTATTTAACATGCCAAGACCAAGGGGGAGCTACGTACGGGTCCTGAAAACAGGTGGAATGATTGTTAAGAAGGACATCTAGAGATTCCCCCATACGTCTGTGCTATTTGCCACTTTGGTATATCCGTCCTTCGAAAGGACCGATTATCAGGCCGTCGAGAGGGACCTGTGGAAAAGAAAACCTGAAAAGGATAAAAAGTAATAGTATGTGTGTACCGGGAAGGTCGAGCCGTATTGTGTTCCATAGTCTGGTTATGCCTTCGTCTCTGCCAATGGAATTTTTAGTGCGTAGTTATGTACACGCGTACGTATGCCGCCACATGGTCGGGGCTGAGAGGGAGGTCGAATTGCTACTCTAACTCCTAACGAGCCGGACGGAGTAGTCCAGACTCATTTGATAGTGTCTGGGAGCTTGACCGCTGAATTAAAGTTCTGCCTTAAAAGGCCGCTCTGTACTTCCGCTGCCAGGGCCACGGTGTGTTCCTCAGTATGGAGAGAGTGCTCCGTGTTTCCATTGACTGTTATGACACCGCGTGGTCCGGGCATCTTGAGCTTGAGATAAGCATAGTGCAGCACCGCATTGAATCGAGCAAACGCGGTTCGTCCAAGCAGTGTGTGATAGCCGCTGCGGAAGGGGACAATATCAAAGATTAACTCTTCGCTTCAGAAATTGTCCGGAGATCCGAAGACGATCTCCAATGTGATTGAGCCCGAGCAACGGGCCTCTACACCTGGTATAACTCCTTTAGAGGTAGTTTTGGTGGGCTTGATCCTTGATGGATCGATGCCCATTTTGCGCACTGTATCCTGATAGAGCAGGTTGAGGCTGTTGCCACCGTCCATGAGGACTCGTGTGAGGTGGAATCCATCAATTATTGGGTCGAGAACCAGTGCGGCTGAACCGGCATGATGTATACTGGTCGGATGGTCCCTGTGATCAAAGGTGATCGGGCAGGACGACCATGGGTTGAATTTTGGGGCGACTGGCTCTATCGCATAGACGTCCCTGACCGCGCGCTTGCGCTCCCTCCCGGGGATATGGTTAGCGTGTATCATGTTCACCATTTTGACCTGAGGGGGAAACTTCTTTAGTCCCCCTGTGTTCGGTGGACGCGGCTCCTTGTAATCATTCTCGCTTTGCGACCCCTTCTCCTTGTCTTCAACATTTAACTTGCCGGCCTGTTTGAAGACCCAACAACTCCGGTGGGTATGATTGGCTGGTTTATCAGGGGTGCCATAGATCTGACATGGACGATCGAGTATGCGGTCTAGGCTGGAAGGGCCCTGATTATTTCTTTTATACGGCTTCTTCCGCTGACAGGACTTAGAACCACTGAATCCGGCGTTGACCGCCGTGTCATCAGTATTGTCACCATCGTTTCGACGCTTGTGCCTGTTGTATCGGGGCTTGCCGTTGCTATTTGTGGCTTCTGAGGTGCCTGGTTCGCTTGCATTGTTATTGCTGTGGGCTAGCCAGCTATCTTCGCCCGCACAAAAGCGGGTCATGAGTGCCGTGAGGGCCGCCATGGACTTTGGCTTTTCTTGGACGAGGTGTCGGGCGAGCCATTCATCGTGGATACTGTGTTTGAAGGCCGCTAGAGCTTCGGCATCCGGACAGTCGACGATTTGGTTCTTTTTAGTTAAGAACCTAGTCTAGAATTTCCTCGCTGACTCTCTGGGCTGTTGGACTATGTGACTTAATTCGTCGGCATCCGAAGGTCTGACGTATGTGCCTTGGAAGTTGTCGCGGAAGGCATCTTCTAGGTCTTCCCAGCTGCCAATGGAGTTTTCAGGCAGGCTATTCAGCCAGTGCCGGGCTGGTCCCTTGAGTTTTAGGGGGAGGTATTTGATGGCATGAAGATCATCGCCGCGGGCCATATGAATATGGAGAATAAAGTCTTCAATCCATACCGCGGGATCTGTGGTTCCATCATATGATTCGATATTCATGGGTTTGAACCCTTTTGGGAATTTATGTTCCATTACTTCATCAGTGAAGCAGAGGGGGTGTGTGGCGCCTCTATATCGGGCCAGATCGTGTCGTAGTTTGGATGGAGTCCGTCTATGGTTTTTGGCCAGGACGTGATTGTGCTTGCCGTGTTCGGCTTGATAGCCGTCGTCGCACGTCGGGGCACGCCCCCGCGATCCGTAGATTGATCTGGCCAGACCTGCTTTATTCTTCAGGTCCTGCCATAGGTCATATGTGTATCCACGAGCTGTTTTATCTCTGCCTTTACGGCGAGGTAGGGCGGGCTGGTGTTCGGTCTGAGTTGCCATTTTGTCCCGGCCACGTGGTGGTCGATCAGCCGTATTACACACTGATGGTACCGGCTCAAGTGCCTCGTCATTGAATTGAGGTAGCAGTTTATGCTTTGGGTAACTTTTGGTTGGGCGCTCGAGGCCATATTCCTCTGCTACCAGGACATTAGTCCATCTATCATTGAGCAGATCTTGATCAGCTTGAAGTTGTTGCTGCTTCTTTTTCAGGCTCCTTGCAGTGGCTATTAGCCGTTGCTTAAAGCGCTCCTACTCGAGAGGTTCCTCAGGCACGATAAAGTCTTCGTCACCGAGGCTCACCTCATCCTCGGAGGGTGGAAGATAATTACTGTCCTCCGAGTCTTCGTTTGGAGCCTGTTCATCAGGGCTAACTTGCCCATCCTCCCGATCGTCTTGTTCGGCGTTTTGCTCGACGGGGTTTTCTTGGTCTTCGGCATCATCCGGAGTGTTGTTATCTCTTGTGTTGGTATTGTTGTCTTTGTTGCGGCATGATTTAGAGCGGCACCGTCGGCATTTTTGTTGTATCTCGAGAGGTTTATCCCCTACTGGATTTTTCTCATTATCGTTGTCACCCTCCTTGGTGTTTCCACCATGTACACGTCATATGAAGAGGTGGCCGTCCAGCATCCGGTAAACGGCTGGTTTTCGGCTTGCTCCTATCTGACATCGTCATCCATACCGTCGATGACTTCGGAGCCGTAATCGAGCATGTCAGTTAAGTCCTCTACTGTGGCGATGAAGTGGGTGGTGGGTGGGACGTAAAATTCCCCGCTCTCAGCCCCTAGCCCGGGCTAGGCGTAGTTCAGACGTTGCTCCTCCGTAATCACGAGGGATCACATCATGTCTAGAGCCTCACTTAAAGGCGAGGTTTGTTGGGGGAGAAAAGAATCCGTGGAGTATGGCGGGAAGGGAATTCCTCGGTCGAGCTCATACGATGCTGACTCCGAGAGTTCGGAGCCAGCGTTCGGAGAAGAGTACGGCTTGATGATGGTTGCCAGCGACACTGCTTCCTTCGGCTCTCCCGTACTGGGCCTAGTGGCCACAAATAGTCCGGCGGGTTTAGAAATCCCGTTTTCGGTACTGGCGAGGCGCTCTGGATCTAAGTCCAGAGCGGAGGTTGGGGTCGTGAATCCTTGGAAGATCAAGTATCCTCGGATGTCAGCGACATAATACAGGTTTCCAAAACTAATCTGGTGACCTAGGGCGTAGCTGTCGATCTGCTCCAGATGGCCAAGCGAGTTGGCCCGCGGTGCGACGCCGCCGAATACGAAGATCTGACCAGGGAGAAAAACCTTCCCTAGGGCAGCATCGTTGCAGATGATGGATGGAGCCATCGAACCTTCTGGCGGTGATATAGTGGAACTCTCAATGAAAGCGCCAATGTCGGTGTCAAAACTGGCGGATCTCGGGTAGGGGGTCCCGAACTATGCGTCTAAGTTTGATGGTAACATGAGACAAGGAACACGAAGTTTTACCCAAGGTTCGGCCCCTCTTGATGGAGGTAATACCCTACATCCTGCTTGATTGATATTGATGAGTATGGGGGTTACAAGAGTTGATCTACCACGAGATCGTAATGGCTAAAACCCTAGAAGTCTAGCCTGTACGATTATGATTGCCTCTACGGACTAAACCCTCCGGTTTATATAGACACCGGAGGGGACTAGGGTTGTACAAAGTCGGTTACAGAGAAAGTAATCTTCATATCCGAACGCTAGGCTTTCCATCCACGCCAAGGAGAGTCCCATCCTGACACGGGAAAGAGTCTTCTGTCTTGTATCTTCATAGCCCATTAGTCCGGCCCATGTCACACAGGTCGGACGCCCGAGAACCCCTTAATCCAGGACTCCCTCAGTAGGGTGTCACTACATGGTACATATAATTATCCAATTTTGGCGAAGCTATATTACAAGCCTTTTACAAACCGAAGCTTCTCGCAACCCTCATGTTTCGGTGGGCGAAACGATAATCGATGCCTCTTCTTGCCTTGAACTTTGTTTTCTACACGCAACATAGCATAACAGGAGTGTCGTGCTAAAATTTGAAACTGTTTAGGGTTCATTTGGCCATTGTATATATTACTAATTAAGTTTTCTACGCATTTAATGTATTTCATAATTCAAATTTGAACTACAAGCACATGCTCCAGTGAAGCAAAATGGGTGGGAAATCATACATGTGTCATTGGGTGCATGTTTAGGTCTCATTTAAGGAATGGGAATGAATTACAAACTTGTCGTCGACCTGAAACATTGAGAATCTCGGTTTTTAAATCTCAGTAAATCAAAAACTCACCCAAAAACATGAAACTTGGCATGGTTTCATGACATGGCACATATATGCCATGGTAAAAAAAATTGTCCAGTTTGAGAAGAGGCGCACACATTAGTAGCCAATGAAGCCCTTTTTGATACAAAAAGCTGACACGTTAATACCGCAAATGGTTGTATTATATGAACTGTGTCAAAATTTAACCATATTCGGTGGCATGCGTGTAGCTGTTTGATTAGATGGGACAAGCGCGAGAAGTCCACCGTGCAGGCTCGACGGGACACATGCGAGCAGTCCGCCACGCAGGCTCGGCGGGACGCGTGCGTCCTGTCCACCTCACAGGCTCGACGGGACACGTGCGAGCAGCAAGGCCGCCCATGCTCACCGGGAAGTGAGCTCTTTGACCTCCATGCACCAGCTGCCGCCCGCCTCGCTCACAACTTCTCCATTAATGGGTTAATTAAAGCACCTGGACGGAGGGTGTTTGCTTGTGATCCCATGGTAGCATTTGATTTGTTTGTGTTTTCAACTCGTATTCTGGCCTAATTGAAATTGCCACATAGGGCAATGAATAATACGACCACAAATAAAATGGCAATGGATAATACGACGACAAAATTACATTGGCGCATATAATAATCATCTTACATATTCCGGATAATTTAAAATGCCACATGCGGCAAAGCCCGGAAGACACAGGGGCAAGAGAAGAAGGAAATCACAGACAACGATCAGGATTGCTGCTATCTCTACTCATCGATGGATCACCGGACGATGACATCCTCCAGCTCCTTTTTCAATTCCTCACGACTTTGCTTGAAAGCAGCCACGGATTCCTCCACCTCCTGCTCACGCTTGATCTGTAGCTTCCTCAAGTCACCCATCAGTTCCTCGACGACCGTTGTCAGCGTCATCCCTGAGACATTGCTCTGCTCATGCAGCATCTTCCAGCCGGTGACCTCCTCCTCCTTCTCGGCGTGCGCCTTGAGGAGCTTCGCATTGTCACCCACAAGTTGCTCGACGAGGCCGGTCGCCTTGTCAACTGAGGCATCGCTGATCTTGAGCAGCTTCATCAAGCCGTCGACCAACTCCTGCTGCTTAATGAGGCCAGTGAGAATGTCGTCATTGCCGGCCAAGGACTTCAGCAACGCCATTTCGTCGCGATCGCCGACGCGGCGAGTGCGCTTGTGAGAGCCCTCGCGTGCCCGTGAGAGCTCGTTCGAGGGTTCCGCGGCGCGCCGGGACATCTCTGCTGCAGCTGCCGCTTCGTGGCGGGACCTCTCTAGTGCTTCCGCGGCCTTGGTCTTTGCTGCCTGGTTATATGTCCACATGAAATTCCTCCTACCGGTCATGGCGGAACGACTTGACAGGAAAGACCAGTTTCGTGGGTGATGAGGAGAGGAACTATGAAGTAATTTTCGAGTGGGTAGTTTTTATAGCCTGGTGCTAAGTGTGAAGGCATATTAGTTTGATTGGTGTGAACACATATTAGTTTGATTTGTGTAAACACATTTGCAATTACTTATTCGTTGTAATTTGCAATGTGACGAGAAACAAAGTCAAAATTTATTGATGGTTCTGGGCCTACAAAGCCCCGTTTCTGTTGTTCTGCCTCATCGCAAACATTTCTTTTGGATCAACCGTATGCCACACATTGGAAGACCGAAACGTGGGCCCTTGTTCTCGGATGTACGTGTACGTGTCTGCCCACTATCACACACGGTCATGATATCACCATCGTGTCCTATGGATGCGTCGTCACATCTCCCGCGGGGTGCTAGAAGGTTGACCACGTGGTTGCTCGCCGTGGCGTCGCTGCCCGCATTCTGCTCGCCGTTGAGCCAAATTTATAACGGCAACGGTTACTAATTGTCTTACATATTTAAGATAATTTAAAATGCCACATGCGGCAAGGCACAAAGCACTGACGACCTACTGATACGTCTCCAACGTATCTATAATTTTTGATTGCTCCATGCTATGTTATCTACTGTTTTGGGCAATATTGGGCTTTATTATCCACTTTTATATTATTTTCGGGACTAACCTATTAACCGGAGGCCCAGCCCAGATTTGCTGTTTTTTGCCTATTTCAGTGTTTCGAAGAAAAGGAATATCAAACGGAGTCGAAACGGAACGAAATCAACCGGAGAAGTTATGTTTGGAAGGAAAGCTACCAGATGGACTTGGACCCCACGTCAGGAGCCAAGGGAGGTGCTCACGAGGGTGGGGGGCGCGCCCCTGCCTTGTGGGACCCCCGAAGCTCCACCGACGTACTTCCTGCACCCATATATACTCACGTACCCTAAAACTTCCAGAACAGACAATAGATCGGGAGTTCCGCCGCCATAAGCCTCCGTAGCCACCGAAAACCAATCTAGACCCGTTCCGGCACCCTGTCGGAGGGGGCAATCCTTCTCCGGTGGCCATCTTCATCATCCCGGTGCTCTCCATGACGAGGAGGGAGTAGTTCTCCCTCGCGGCTGAGGGTATGTACCAGTAGCTATGTGTTTGATCTCTCTCTCTCTCTCTCGTGTTCTTGAGGTGATACGATCTTGATGTATCGCGAGCTTTGCTATTATATTTGGATCCTATGATGTTTTCTTGCCCCCTCTACTCTCTTGTAATGAATTGAGTTTCCCCTTTGAAGTTATCTTATTGGATTGAGTCTTTAAAGATTTTAGAATACTTGATGTATGTCTTGCCGTGCGTATCTGTGGTGACAATGGGATACCACGTGATTCACTTGATGTATGTTTTGGTGATCAACTTGCGGGTTCCGCCCATGAACCTATGCATAGGGGTTGGCACACGTTTTCGTCATGATTCTCCGGTAGAACTTTGGGGCACTCTTTGAGGTTCTATGTGTTGGTTGAATAGATGAATCTGAGATTGTGTGATGCATATCATATAATAATACCGACGGATACTTGAGGTGACATTGGACTATCTAGGTGACATTAGGGTTTTGGTTGATTTGTGTCTTAATGTGTTATTCTAGTACGAACTCTAGGGCTGTTTGTGACACTTATAGGAATAGCCCAACGGATTGATTGGAAAGAATAACTTTGAGGTGGTTTCGTACCCTACCATAATCTCTTCGTTTGTTCTCCGCTATTAGTGACTTTGGAGTGACTCTTTGTTGCATGTTGAGGGATAGTTATGTGATCCAATTATGTTATTATTGTTGAGAGGACTTGCACTAGTGAAAGTATGAACCCTAGGCCTTGTTTCCTAGCATTGCAATACCGTTTACGCTCACTTTTATCATTAGTTACCTTGCTGTTTTTATAATTTCAGATTACAAATACCTTTATCTACTATCCATATACCACTTGTATCACCATCTCTTCGCCGAACTAGTGCACCTCTACAATTTACCATTGTATTGGGTGTGTTGGGGACACAAGAGACTCTTTGTTATTTGGTTGCAGGGTTGCTTGAGAGAGACCATCTTCATCCTACGCCTCCCACAGATTGATAAACCTTAGGTCATCCACTTGAGGGAAATTTGCTACTGTCCTACAAACCTTTGCACTTGGAGGCCCAATAGCATCTACAAGAAGAAGGGTGCGTACTAGACATCAAGCTCTTTTCTGGCGCCGTTGCCGGGGAGGTTAGTGCTTGAAGGTATATCTTTACATATTGCAATTGAGTCTTTTAGTTTCTTGTTTTAGCACTAGTCTAGTTTATAAAAGAAAACTACAGAAAAAATATGGAATTGAGTCTACCTCATACGCTTCATCTTTTTAATATCTTTCGTGAGTATGATGGAAAGGAAAATTGTGCTCAAATGCTAGAAGAAGAATTACATAGAATGCTTGGCACTAAATATTTGAATGATGAGCATGATTGCAATGTTGTTAGTATGGATTCTTTGAATATCCATGATACTAATGATGATTGCACTAGTTATGATAAAAATGCCTCCTATAAACATGTTAATTTTTGTGGAGTGCATTGGGTTTGTAAGTACACACCAAATAGGTAAGATAGATATTGCAAGAGGCATAAGTAATTAGAAACCAAATTGTTTCAAGACGAGCTAGATGATTGTGCTAAAAATTTAATTTTTCTTAGGCCTACTTGTGAACTTTGCAATGAACGTGATTATTTTAGTACCCAATGCAAATTGTTTCATGATCGTATCGTGTCCAAAAATTTTGATGACTTGATTTCCCTTGCACATCATAATGAACTTAGTTTTCTCTTGGGTTATGAAGAAATTAAACGTATAACTAAGGATATTCCAAAAAAATCCCTTGATAAAGTTCTTCATTTTGATCTAGAGAAAATTTATATGTATTGTGCGGTGAATTGCATTGAAAATCCTTATATTTCCAATTACATAAAGAAAAGAAAACAAATAGAGGATGAAGAGAATACTAACGAAAGGGAAGAGACTTCCCAATATCCTCCTATTATTTCTTATGATGAATCAGGTAATGACGAGGAGCCTTCTATTCAACCAATATCATTAATAAGGAGCTCCAAAAAGAGGATTGAACCCACACATGAGGTGAAGAAGAAGAAAAGAAAAAGGAAGAGAGGTAAAAAGGTATCTCTCCCAAATAAGGTTGCTCCTATTATTGTTGTGCCTCATGAAAATGAAGATGATACTTATGCTATAAAAGGTAGTGAGGACTATATTTATAAAACTTGTCATGATTATGGTTACCCCTTTTCTGAACATTACTATTTTAATGTGGAAACAATTTATAGTATCCAAGTCTCTTATGATACTCCCACTATCCCGAATGAGAAGAATTTTGCTTATGTGGAGAGTAGTAAATTTTCTATGCTTGTAGATCATGAAAAGAATGCTTTAGGTTCTGGTTATATTGTTGAATTCATTCATGATGCTACTGAAAATTATTATGAGGGAGGAATATATGCTTGTAGGAATTGCAATAATATCAAGTTTCCTCTCTATGTGCTTAAAATTTCGAAGTTATGCTTGTTTTACCTTCCTATTCAAGTTGATTCTTGTTCCCACAAGTTGTTTGCTCACAAAATCCCTATGCATAGTAAGTGGGTTAGACTTAAATGTGCTAGTCATATTCTTCATGATGCTCTCTTTATGTTACAATTCTTATCTTTTATGTGAGCATCATTGAAATCATCATGCCTAGCTAGGGGCGTTAAACGATATCGCTTGTTGGGAGGCAACCCAATTTTATTTTTGTTCCTGTTTAGTAATAAATAATTCATCTAGCCTCTGTTTAGATGTGGTTTTATGTGTTTAATTAGTGTTTGTGCCAAGTAGAACCATTGGGAAGGCTTGGGGAAAGTCTTGTTGATCTTGCTGTAAAAACAGAAACTTTAGCGCTCACGAGAATTGCTGCCATTTTTATTTGAAAAGTGCTATTTAGTTAATTATTTTTGAAGATGATTAATAGATAAATTCCTCAGGTACAGAAATTTATTTTAGAATTTTATGAGTTCCAGAAGTATACGTTTGATCCAGATTACTACAGACTGTTCTGTTTTTGACAGATTCTGTTTTTCATGTGTTGTTTACTTATTTTGATGAATCTATGGCTAGTAAAATAGTTTATAAACCGTAGAGAAGTTGGAATACAGTAGGTTTAACACCAATATAAATAAAGAATGAGTTCATTACAGTACCTTGAAGTGGTGATTTATTTTCTTATACTAATGGATCTTACGGGTTTTCTGTTAAGTTTTGTGTTGTGAAGTTTCAAGTTTTGGGTAAAGATTCGATGGACTATAGAATAAGGAGTGGCAAGAGCCTAAGCTTGGGGATGCCCAAGGCACCCCAAGGTAATATTCAAGGATAGCCAAGAGCCTAAGCTTGGGGATGCCCCGGAAGGCATCCTCTCTTTCCTCTTTGTTCATCGCTTTTGAGATTTAGGGAGACCGTGATATGAGAGGAATTAAGGAGACAAAAAAGCTCAAGCTTGGGGATGCCCAAGGCACCCCAAGATAATATTTCAAGAAGTCTCAAGCGTCTAAGCTTGGGGATGCCCCGGTTGGCATCCCACCTTTCTTCTTCAACAACTATCGGTTAGTTTCAGTTGATCCTAAGTTTTTGCTTCTTCACATGATGTTTGCCATTCTTAGAATGTCATTTTATTTTGCTTTGCTTGCTGTTTGAATAAAATACCAAGATCTGAAATTCTCAAATGTTAGAGAGTCTTCACATATTTGCATAATTATTCGACTACTCATTGATCTTCACTTATATCTTTCGGAGTAGTTTGTCGTTTGGTCTAGTGCTTCACTTATATCTTTTAGAGCATGGTGGTAGTTGTATTTTGAAGAAACAGATGAACTCTCATGCTTCACTTAGATTATTTTGAGAGTCGTAAATAGCATGGTAATTTGTTTAAACTCCTAATATGCTTGGTATACAAGATTAGTAAAAACTTTCATATAGAGTATTGAATACTAAGAGAAGTTTGATGCTTGATGATTGTTTTGAGATATGGAGGTAATAATATCAAAGTCGTGCTAGTTGAGTAGTTTTGAATTTGAGAAGTGCTTGTGTTGAAGTTTGCAAGTCCCGTAGCATGCACGTATGGTAAACGTTATGTAACAAATTTGAAACATGAGGTGTTATTTGATTGTCTTCCTTATGAGTGGCGGTCGGGGACGAGCGATGGTCTTTTCCTACCAATCTACCCCCCTAGGAGCATGCGCGTAGTACTGAGGTTTTTGATGACTTGTAGATTTTTGCAATAAGTATGTGAGTTCTTTATGACTAATGTTGAGTCCATGGATTATACGCACTCTCAACCTTCCATCCTTGCTAGCCTCTTCGGTACCGTGCATTGCCCTTTCTCACATTGAGAGTTGGCGCAAACTTCGCCGGTGCATCCAAACCCCGTGATATGATACACTCTGTCAAACATAAACCTCCTTATATCTTCCTCAAAACATCCATCATGCCTACCTATTATGGCATTTCCATAGCCATTCCGAGATATATTGCCATGCAACTTTCCACCGTTCTGTTTATCATGACACATTTATCATTGTCATATTGCTTAGCATGACCATGTAGTTGACATAGTATTTGTGGCAAAGCCACCGTTCATAATTCTTTCATACATGTCATTCTTGGTTCATTGCACATCCTGGTACACCGCCGGAGGCATTCATATAGAGTCATACTTTGTTCTAGTATCGAGTTGTAATCATTGAGCTGTGAATAAATAGAAGTGTGATGATCATCATTATTAGAGCATTGTCCCAAGTGAGGAAAAAAAAGAAAAAAAAGAGAAAGGCCATAAAAAAGAGGAGAAGGCCCCAAAAAAGGCCATAAAAAAAGAAAAGGCCCAAAAAATGAGAGAAAAAGAGAGAAGGGACAATGTTACTATCCTTTTACCACACTTGTGCTTCAAAGTAGCACCATGATCTTCATAGTAGAGAGTCTCTCATGTTATCACTTTCATATACTAGTGGGAATTTTTCATTATAGAACTTGGCTTGTATATTCCAACAATGGGCCTCCTCAAGTGCCGTAGGTCTTTGTGAGCAAGCAAGTTGGATGCACACCCACTAGTTTCTTTTGTTGAGCTTTCATACATTTATAGCTCTAGTGCATCCATTGCATGGCAATCCCTACTCCTTGCATTAACATCAATCGATGGGCATCTCCATAGCTCATTGATTAGCCTCGTTGATATGAGACTTTCTCCTTTTTGTCTTCTCCACATAACCCCCATCATTATATTCTATTCCACCCATAGTGCTATATCCATGGCTCGCGCTCATGTATTGTGTGAAGGTTTATGAGTTTGAGATTACTAAAGTATGAAACAATTGCTTGGCTTGTCATCGTAGTTGTCCATGATGAGAGCATTCTTGTGTGACAAAAATGGAGCATGACTAAACTATATGATTTTGTAGGGATGAACTTTCTTTGGCCATGTTATTTTGAGAAGACATGATTGCTTAGTTAGTATGCTTGAAGTATTATTATTTTTATGTCAATATGAACTTTTATCTTGAATTTTTCGGATCTGAATATTCATGCCACAATTAAGAAGAATTACATTGAAATTATGCCAAGTAGCACTCCGCACCAAAAATTCTATTTTTATCATTTACCTACTCGAGGACAAGCAGGAATTAAGCTTGGGGATGCTTGATACGTCTCCAACGTATCTATAATTTTTGATTGCTCCATGCTATGTTATCTACTGTTTTGGGCAATATTGGGCTTTATTATCCACTTTTATATTATTTTTGGGACTAACCTATTAACCGGAGGCCCAGCCCAGATTTGCTGTTTTTTGCCTATTTCAGTGTTTCAAAGAAAAGGAATATCAAACGGAGTTGAAATGGAATGAAATCAACTGGAGAAGTTATTTTTGGAAGGAAAGCTACCGGATGGACTTGGACCCCATGTCAGGAGCCAAGGGAGGTGCTCACGAGGGTGGGGGCGCCCCCTAGGGCGCGCCCCTGCCTCGTGGGACCCCCGAAGCTCCACCGACGTACTTCCTGCACCCATATATACTAACGTACCCTAAAACTTCCAGAACAGACAATAGATCGGGAGTTCCGCCGCCATGAGCCTCTGTAGCCACCGAAAACCAATCTAGACCCGTTCCGGCACCTTGCCGGAGGGGGCAATCCTTCTCCGATGGCCATCTTCATCATCCCAGTGCTCTCCATGACGAGGAGGGAGTAGTTCTCCCTCGGGGCTGAGGATATGTACCAATAGCTATGTGTTTGATCTCTCTCTCTCTCTCTCTCGTGTTCTTGAGGTGATACGATCTTGATGTATCGCGAGCTTTGCTATTATATTTGGATCCTATGATGTTTTCTTCCCCCCTCTACTCTCTTGTAATGAATTGAGTTTCCCCTTTGAAGTTATCTTACCGGGTTGAGTCTTTAAAGATTTGAGAACACTTGATGTATGTCTTGCCGTGCTTATCTGTGGTGACAATGGGATACCACGTGATTCACTTGATATATGCTTTGGTGATCAACTTGTGGGTTCCGCCCATGAACCTATGCATAGGGGTTGGCACATGTTTTTGTCGTGATTCTCTGGTAGAACTTTGGGGCACTCTTTGAGGTTCTATGTGTTGGTTGAATAGATGAATCTGAGATTCTGTGATGCATATCGTATAATCATACCCACGGATACTTGAGGTGACATTGGAGTATCTAGGTGACATTAGGGTTTTGGTTGATTTGTGTCTTAAGGTGTTATTCTAGTACGAACTCTAGGGCTGTTTGTGACACTTATAGGAATAGCCCAACGGATTGATTGGAAAGAATAACTTTGAGGTGGTTTCGTACCCTACCATAATCTCTTCGTTTGTTCTCCGCTATTAGTGACTTTGGAGTGACTCTTTGTTGCATGTTGAGGGATAGTTATGTGATCCAATTATGTTATTATTGTTGAGAGGACTTGCACTAGTGAAAGTATGAACCCTAGGCCTTGTTTCCTAGCATTGCAATATCGTTTACGCTCACTTTTATCATTAGTTACCTTGGTGTTTTTATAATTTCAGATTACAAATACCTTTATCTACTATCCATATACCACTTGTATCACCATCTCTTGGCCGAACTAGTGCACCTATACAATTTACCATTGTATTGGGTGTGTTGGGGACACAAGAGACTCTTTGTTATTTGGTTCCAGGGTTGCTTGAGAGAGACCATCTTCATCCTACGCCTCCCATGGATTGATAAACCTTAGGTCATCCACTTGAGGTAAATTTGCTACTGTCCTACAAACCTCTGCACTTGGAGGCCCAACAACATCTACAAGAATAAGGTTGTGTAGTAGACATCACCTACTTATGCATACAATTATAATAAAATATAGGCTAAAAGGCTGAGCCGGCGGCCTTCCGACGATGGTCTTCTCGGACTCCATGATCAGCATATCACCCTTTGTGGCTGTTCATTATGTGTAACTTACTAATCATCGCACACGAGTACTCGCAGACGCATTGTGTGCGATACTCCTAGCCACCGCAAGCAACTAGTTTGCATTTTTCAAAGTTTTTTCTAAGAACAAAATCGCACACGAACTTACTATACTAACCATCTGTGTTATAATTTCTCATCGCAAACAGTTCATCTAAGTGGGCTGTTTGCTGCGTATCACACGCATCTGGTTTACACGAATCATTTGTGTTCTTTTGGCTCATCGCAAATGCCGCATATCATAAACATCTTGTTAAGATGAACTGTTTTTGTTCTCTTGCCTAATCGAAAACAGTTTGTCCGACTGAACCGTATGCCGTATATCACACACACCTTGATCTGGCTGACCGTTTCTGCTGCATTCCCTAATAGTACACAGTTCATCGGAGCAAATTGTATGCCATATATCGCACATACATTGATATGGCTGCCCATTTTTGTTGTTCTTCCTCATCGCAAACAGTTCTGCTGGATCAACCGTATGCCCATTGTCACACACGCAACTAAAATCTGAACCGTGTTTGATGTGCCCGCCATCACAAACATTTTGCACCTTTTTGATGGTTATTTTACACCACCGTTTGCGATTATTGCATCGCACACAGTTTAGTCGAAGGGTCTCTGATCATAGTGTCGCGTTAGCAGCATCCTGCAGTAGTGATTACATCTTGTAGTTGAGTACTGTATGGTTTATTTGGTGGAAGACCATATGTTTAGATCCAATATGCTATTTAATACCCCTCTGATCTTGAGCATGATTATCATTTGTGAGTAGTTACTTTTGTTCTTGAGGTCACGGGAGAAATCTTGTTGCAAGTAATCATGTGAACTTGATATGTGTTCGGTATTTTGATGGTATGTATGTTGTGATTCCCTTACTGGTGTCATGTGAACATTGACTACATGACACTTCACCATATTTGGGCCTGAGGGAATGCATTGTGGAGTAGTTATTAGATGATGGGTTGCGAGAGTGACAGAAGTTTAAACCCTAGTTTATGCGCTATTCTGTAAGGGACCGATTGGATCCAAAAGTTTAATGCTATGGTTAGAATTTATTCTTAACACTTTTCTCGTAGTTGCGGATGCTTGTGAGGGGGGCTGATCATAAGTAGGAGGTTTGTTCAAGTAAGAACAACACCTAAGCACCGATCCATCCACATATCAAATTATCAAAGTAGTGAACACAAATCAAGCCAATATGGTGAAAGTGATTAGATGAAATTCCCGTGTACCCTCAAGAACGCTTTGCTTATCATAAGAGACCGTTTTGGCCTATCCTTTGCCTCAAAAGGATTGGTCTACCTTGCTGCACTTTTGTTGCTACTGTCGTTACTTGCTCGTTGCAAATTATCTTGCTATCAAACTACTTGTTACTTATAATTTCAGTGCTTGCAGAAAATACCTTGCTGAAAACCACTTCTCATTTCCTTCTGCTCCTCGTTGGATTTGACACTCTTACTTATCGAAAGGAATATGATTGATCCCCTATACTTGTGGATCATCAAGGCTCTTTTCTGGTGCCGTTGCCGGGGAGTGAAGCGCTCTTGGTAAGGAAAAATTATTACTACGTGCTGAAATTTACTGAAAACAATCCTTTGAGGGGTTTGTTCGGGGTATCTTCACCTCGACTAGAACCACAATTAGCCACCCCCAACCTACTGCACCTACTGAAAATATTGAATATGAAATTCCTTCGGGTATGATAGAACAACTGCTAGTAATCCTTATACAGGAGATGGAACTGAACATCCTGATATGCACTTGATATATGTGCATGAAATTTGTGGATTGTTTAAGCTTGCAGGTTTACCCAGAGATGAAGCTAAGAAGTAGGTTTTCCCTTTATCTTTTAGGGGAAAATAATTGGCATGGTATAGCCTATGTGATGATATGTGATCTTGGAATTGGAATCGATTGAAATTGGAGTTTCACCAATTTTTTTTATTCTATGCATCTAGTTCATCGTGATCGGAATTATATATATAATTTTTGGCCTTATGAAGGTGAAAGTATCGCTCTAGATTGGGGGAGGATGAACTCAATGTTATATTCATTCCCCAATCATGAGCTCTCAAGAGAAATTATTATTTAGAACTTTTATGCTCGGCTTTCTCGTAATTATCAATCCATGCTTGATACTTCTTGTACTGGTTCATTTGTGAAGAAGACTATTGAATTCCGGTGGGAACTTTTGGAAAGAATTAAACGCAACTCTAAAGATTGGGAACTCGACGAAGGTAAAGAGTCAGGTATTGAGCTTAAGTTTGATTGTGTTAAATCTTTTATGAATACCGATGCTTTTCAAAAGTTTAGCACTAAATATGGACTTGACTCTGACATAGTAGCCTCATTTTGTGAATCATTTGCTACTCATGTTGATCTCCCTAAGGAGAAGTGGTTAAATATCACCGACCTATTAAAGAAGAAATTAAAGAACCGATAATAACTAAAGATGAAACTATTATCTATAATGTGGATCCAGTTGTTCCTACTGCTTATATTGAAAAACCACCTTTCCCTGTTAGGATGAAGGAACATGCTAAAGTTTCAACTATGGTCAACAAAAGTTACATTAGAACACCTAAACAGCTGAACAAATCAAAGTAGAACCTAGTGTTGCTATCGTTAAAGATCTCTTGGTTGAAAATATAGATGGGCATGTTATTTACTTCTGTGATGAAGCTACAAGAATTGCCAAACCTGATGAAAAAGATAAACATAGACCTGTTGTTGGCATGACTGTTGTCTTAGTTAAAATAGGAGATCACTGTTATCATGGTTTATGCGACATAGGTGCTAGCGTGAGTGCTATTCCTTTTACCTTATATCAAGAAATTATGAATGACATAGCACCCGCCGAGATAGAAGACATAGATGTTACTATTAAACTTGCTAATAGAGACACCATCACACCACTTGGGAGTTAGAGATGTTGAAGTCTTGTGTGGGAAAATAAAATACCCTACTAATTTTCTTATTCTTGGTTCCCCACAAGATGACTTTTGTCCCATTATCTTTGGTAGACCTTTCTTGAACACCGTTAATGCCAAAATAGATTGTGAGAAACAAACTGTTGGTGTTAGTTTTGTTAATGAGTATCATGAGTTTATTTTTTGCCAACTTTGGTAGAAAGCATCATAAGGAAGAATTGCCTAGTAAGGATGAAATAATTGTTCTTGATTCTATTGTTGTACCTCCTACTGATCCTCTAGAACAATATTTGCTAGACCATGAAAATGATTTGCATATGCATGAAAGAAATGAAAAAGATAAGATTTTCTTTGAACAACGTCCTCTGCTTAAACACAGTTTGCCTATTGAAACTTTGGGAGGTCCTCCTCCACCTAAAGGTGTTTCTGTGTTTGAATTAAAACAGTTGCTAGACACTTTGAAATATGCTTATCTTGATGAGAAAAATATATATCCTGTTATTATTAGTGCTAACCTTTCAGAACATGAAGAAGAAATATTATTGAAAGTTCTAAGGAAGCACCAAGCTGCTATTGGATATACTCTTGATGATCTAAAGGGCATTAGTCCCACTCTATGTCAGCACAAAATTAATATGGAACCTGATGCTAAACCCATTGTTGATCACCAACGTCATTTTAATCAGAAGATGAAAGAAGTGGTAAAGACGGAAATATTAAAACCTCTGGAAGCAGGTATAATCTATCCTATAGCTGACAGTAGCTAGGTAAGTCCTGTTCGTTGTGTCCCTAAGAAAGGAGGTATTACTGTTGTTCCTAATGATAAGAATGAACTTATTCCACAGAGAATTGTTACAGGATATAGAATGGTAATTGATTTTAGAAAATTAAACAAAGCAACTAGAAGAGATCACTACCCTCTGCCTTTTATTGATCAAATGCTAGAAAGATTATCCAAGCACACACATTTTTACTTCCTTGATGGATATTCCGGTTTTTCACAAATACCTGTTTCTCAACCTGATCAAGAAAATACCACTTTTACTTGTCCTTTTGGAACTTATGCTTATAGAAATATGCCTTTTGGTTTATGCAATGCACCTGCTACCTTTCAAAGATGTATGAATGCTATATTCTCTGACTTTTGTGAAAAGATTGTTGAGGTTTTCATGGATGACTTTTCTGTTTATGGGAAGTCTTTTTATGATTGTTTAAGCAATCTTGATCGAGTTTTGCAGAGATGTGAGCAAACAAATCTTTTCTTGAATTTGGAGAAGTGCCAATTTATGGTTAATGAAGGTACCGTTTTGGGCCATAAAATTTTTGAAAGAGGTATTGAGGTGGACAAAGCTAAGGTTGATGCATTTGAGAAAATGCCATGTCCTAAAGATATCAAAGGTATTCGTAGTTTCCTAGGTCATGCCGGTTTCTATAGGAGATTTATCAAAGACTTTTCTAAAATTTCTAGGCCCCTTACAAATCTTTTGCAAAAGGATATTCCTTTTGTTTTTGATGATGATTGTTTAGAAGCCTTAGAAACACTCAAGAAAGCCTTAATTTCTGCACCTATTGTTCAACCACCTGATTGGAACTTGCCTTTTGAAATTATGTGTGATGCTAGTGATTATGCTATTGGTGCTGTTCTAGGACAAAGCGTTGATAAGAAATCAGATGTTATTCACTATGCAAGTAAAAGTCTAGGCAGTGCACAAATAAATTATGCTACTACTAAAAAAGAATTTCTAGTAGTGGTGTTTGCTTGTGATAAATTTAGATCCTATATTGTAGATTCAAAAGTGATTGCTCACACCGATCATGCTGCAATAAAGTATCTTATGGAAAAGAAAGATGCCAAACCTAGGCTTATTCAATGGGTTATGTTGCTACAAGAATTTGATTTGCATATCACTGATAGAAAAGGAGCGGAGAACCCCGTAGCTGATAACTTGTTTAGGTTAGAAAATGTTCTTGATGACCCACTGCCTATTGATGATAGTTTTCCTGATGAGCAATTAGCTGCAATAAATGTTTCGAATAGTACAATGTGGTATGTTGACTATGCTAATTATATTGTTGCTAAATATTTACCACCTAGTTGCACATACCAACAAAAGAAAAAAATCTTCTATGATTTAAGACATAGATGACCCACATATTTATAAAGAAGGAGTAGATGGTATTATTAGACATTGTGTACCTGAGCATGAACAGGGACAAATCCTACGGAAATGTCATTCCGAAGCTTATGGAGGACATCATGCGAGAGACAGAACTGCTCACTAGGTATTGCAATCTGGGTTTTATTGGCCTACTCTCTTCAAGGATGCCCGTAAGTTCGTCTTATCCTGTGATGAATGCCAAAGAATAGGTAATATTGGTAAGCGTCAAGAAATGCCTATGAATTATTCACTTGCTGTTGAACCATTTGATGTTTGGGGATTTGATTAAATGAGGCCCTTTCCTTCCTCTAATGGGTATACTCATATTTTGGTTGCTGTTGATTATGTTACTAAGTGGGTAGAAGCTATTGCAACTACTAGTGTTGATCACAACACCTCTATTATATTGCTTAAGGAAGTTATTTTCCCAAGGTTCGGAGTCCCTAGATATTTAATGACTGATGGTGGTTCACACTTTATTCATGGCGCTTTTCGTAAAATGCCTGCCAAGTATGATGTTAACCATAGAATTGCATCACCCTATCATCCTCAGTCTAGTGGTCAAGTTGAACTTAGCAATAGAGAAATAAAATTAATTTTACAAAAGACTGTCAATAGGTCCCGGAAGAAATGGTCTAACAAATTAGATGATGCACTTTGGGCTTATAGAACAACATATAAAAATCCTATGGGTATGTCTCCTTATAAAATGGTTTATGGAATAGCTTGTCATTTGCCTCTTGAGTTAGAACAAAAAGCATATTGGGCAATTAAAGAACTCAACTATGATTTGAAACTTGCTGTTGAGAAGAGGTTATTTGATATTACCTCATTAGATGAATGGAGAACCCAAGCTTTTGAAAATGCCAAGTTATTTAAAGAAAAAAGTGAAAAGATGGCATGATAAAATAATCCAGAAGCGTGATTTCAAAGTTGGAGAATATGTTCTTTTGTACAACTCTCGATTTAGATTCTTTGCAGGAAAACTCCTCTCCAAATGGGAAGTTCCCTATGTTATCGAGGAAGTTTATCGATCTGGAGCTATCAAAATAAATAATGCCGAAGGTACTAACCCAAAGGTTGTTAATGGGCAACGAATAAAACATTATATCTCAGGTACGCCCATTAATGTTGAAAGCAATATTATCCAAACCATGACACCGGAAGAACGCATAAAAGAAACCTTTTGGAACACTCCAAAATCGTGAAAAAGGAGGTATGTGATACGGTAAGTAAACGGACTCCGAAAAATCTACAAAAATATTTTATGTCCGTTTCGGAATATAACAAAAATTAGGAAAATAAGAAACTACCAGGAAGGTGACCCTGGTGGGCACAAGACACCAGGGCACTCTTGGCAAGCCAGGTGCGCCCAGGTGGGTTGTGCCAACCTCGGGTACCTTCCGGACTCCGTTTTTCTTCCGTTTGCTTGTTTCCCAAGATAAAAAAAATCATTATATACCCCCAAACCTATTGACCACCATATCGCGGAGAAATCTTCTATTTTCTTTTCTTGCTGTTTTTGGTCAGATCTGTTGAGCCAGGCATCATGTCTTCTTCTTCCTCCAACAACGTGGAAGAGGATGCTTGGTTGATGAAGATAGAGCTGGAGAGAGAAAAGCCGGTAGAAGCTGTCAAAGGGGAACAAAGGAAGGAGGCTACCGGAGATCAAGCGCCGGTGGTTGAGCAGGCCTGGCCTGCTGAGGAGGAAGAAGAAGATATCCTTAAACCTTACTATGATCATCTCACCCCCACCGAGATCGAAGCCTTTCAGATCTTTGAAACGGTTCGTGTGCAAAATAAATATATCACCCGTGAAAATATTCTATTGCAAGAGCACATCATCTCCCTCTGGAGCGTTATCCATAGACTGGAGAATCTCATGATCATGAAAGACAAGATCGCTACCACTTCATCACCACCACCTCCTTCTTCATCACCAAAAGAAAGTTGAGTAACGGGTATGGGCACTCCCCTTGGCTTGTGCCGAGCTTGGGGGCGGTGCCCCGGTATCGTATCACCTCCACTATCTTTTGCCTTTACTTATACTAGTTTGATCCATAGTTTTATTTTGCTTTAGATGAATAAAAGTTTAGTTCGATCCTTTCTTTTCGAGAGTTTACTTAGTGATCTATCTTTGTAATCCTGTGCGAGATATATAATAAAGTTTAGTTTGAGTTTTGCTTTCTTTACTTTCATGTTTCAATAAAAAGAAAGGAAATAAATGAAAAAGATCATATGCTAATCTTATGGTAAGTAGTGACACCACATAAGGAATAGTATAACTAGAAAATTTTATTGGAGAATGAAAAACATAGCATTGGTCAATGATGCAATTCATGAAAGACTTAATAAGGGAAGAGAAGATTCACATGCAAATACACTATCTTGGAATTTTTTTGTGATTGTGAGCCCCCATCAAGCTATTATATGTTAAAATTGTTGACGTTGGACAAGGAAGACAACACGTATGTATCGTTGACGTTGGACTTTTGTTGATGTTGGAAAAGGAAGACAACCGTTAGGCGCCGCGGAGTGCTCTGCTCGCGTCCATCGGCGCGCTCGGCTTGTGCACAACTTTTCCTTGCGTGTTCAACTGCTATATGCATATATATGGTTGCTCGCCGTTGAGGCGACCGCGGAGTGCTCTTCTCGTGTCCCTCCACGCGCGCTCTGCCAGCGGTTGGGCCTGCGCACGATCACATCGGGGGGCTTATACGTGTCCAATGTATATATAATTTTTGATTGTTCCATGCTGTCATATTATCAATCTTGGATGTTTTTTAATAATTTTATATCATTTTTTCGTACTAACCAATTGACATGGTGCCAAGTGCCAGTTGCTGTTTTTTTCCATCTTTTTTACATCGTAGAATATCAATATCAAACGGAGCACAAATGCCACGAAACTTTATAGAGAATTTTTATGGGCCAAAAGGAACACAACGGGCCCTGGTTGTGCCTGGGGGTGCCCAGAGGGAGGCACAACCCACCAGGGTGCGCCAGGAGGCCTAGGCGCGCCCTGGTGGGTTGTGCCCACCTCGGGTGCCCCCCGGACCGCCTCTTTGCTATATAAATACCAAATATTCCAGAAACCCTAGGGGAGTGGATGAAATATTCATCCAGCTACCGTAGAGTCCAAAACCACCAGATCCAATCTAGACACCATCTCGGATGGGGTTCACCACCTCCATTGGTGCCTCTCCGATGATGCGTGAGTAGTTCTTTGTAGACCTTCGGGTCTGTAGTTAGTAGCTAGATGGCTTCATCTCTCTCTCTCTCTTGATTCTCAATACAATGGTCTCTCGGAGATCCATGTGATGTAACTCTTTTGCGGTGTGTTTGTTGGGATCGATGAACTTTGAGTTTATGATCAGATCTATCTTTTCATATCCATGAAAGTATTTGAGTTTCTTTGATCTCTTTTATGAATGATCTCTTATAGCCTCGTATTTTTTCTCCGATATTTGGGTTTTGTTTGGCCAACTTGATCTATTTATCTTGCAATGGGAAGATGTGCTCTATAGTGGGTTCGATCTTACAGTGCTTGATCCCAGTGACAGAAACGGAAACAACACATATGTATCGTTGCTACTAAGGATAAAATGATGGGGTCTATCTCTACATAGATACATCTTGTCTACATCATGTCATCATTCTTATTGCATTACTCCATTTCTCCATGAACTTAATACACTAGATGCATACTGGATAGCGATCGATGTGCGCAGTAATAGTAGTAGATGCAGGAAGGAGTCGGTCAACTAATCTTGGATGTGATTCCAATATAATGATCATTGCCTGGATATCGTCATGAGTATTTGAAGTTCTATCAATTGCCCAACAGTAATTTGTTCGCCCACTAGTGAAACCTACGCCCCCGGGTCTCTTTCTCATATTATTTGCCTTTGCGATCTACTTTTATTTGCATTTATTTTTAGATCTACTAAACCAAAAACCCAAAAATATCTCGCTGCACTTTATTTTATTTGTGATCTATTTATTCAATCTATTACAACTTTCTCCCGTCACGCACCAATTTCTGGCACCGTTACCCGAAAGGGATTGACAACCCCTTTAACACGTCGGGTTGTGAGGATTTGTCATCTGTGTGCAGGGGTTGTTTACGTTGTGTTGCTTGGTTTTCCTACTGGTTCGATAACCTAGGTTTCATATCTGAGGGAAATACCTATCGCTGTTGTGCTGCATCATCCCTTCCTCTTTGGGGAAATATGGATGTAGCTTCAAGCGACATAACAAGGAATTTCTGGCGCCGTTGCCGGGGAGGATCTTCAACATATACCAGGTTCCTAATCACAAATCTCATCTCCTCGCAATTTACATTATTTGCCATTTGGCTCTCGTTTTCCTCTCCCCACTTCACAAAAAAAATCTGTTTTATTCGCCTCTCTTTTTCCGTTCACCGTTTTATTGCCAGATCTATCCGTGTTTTTCTTCCTAGTCATAATGGCTAGTGTGCCTACGCCTCCTTTGTCACCAGATTTTGAAGTGCTTTACTTCCAGCAAGGACAAGGAGAAAATTTAAAAGATGCTTGGTATAGGCTTATGGAATCGTATCGTATTTCCAATTTGAAGGGGGATGCTAAGGTTTTGCTTCGTAATTTTTACATAGGACAACTCCTAGATTTTGCCGCTAAAGGGAAAGATGCCAATGTTGCCTATGAAATTTTAGAAGGAATTTTGGGGATTCCACCTCAAAAGAAGGGGTTTAGTTTCACCCCATAGGGAGTTCAAATGCTGGACAAACTTGGCGATTTTCATAAACACATGGTTGAATTACAAAAATATAATGAACCCCTCAAACATCTCAATGGTAGTATGAATCACATGAATACCTTGATTACTCTTTGTAACAAGCGATTGGATATCTTGGATCTAAAGATGGTTTCTTTTCCAGAGAATTTAGGGAAGCGTAAAGAGCCTCCCGGGTTTGAGAAAACCCTTACAAAACTTTCCAGGACTTCGAAGACAAAACTTAGATCCTTGCTTTATGCCTAGCTAAGGGCGTAAAACTATAGCGCTTGTTGGGAGGCAACCCAATGAATAAAATTTATTTTTGCTTGCTTTTTTTGTACGTTTTCACAATTATGCTACTGTTATGATTGTGTTTTTTATGTTTCAATTAGTGTTTGTGCCACGTAAAGCCTTTAGGATCTTCTTGGGTGATAGTTGTTTGATCTTGCTGAAAAAATAGAAACTTTTACGCTCACAAAAATAATTTTCATTTTTTATCAGAGAGCAATAAAATACCCATTCCACTTGCAGTAGATCAATATACAAATTTCTCAGGTTGTCCTAATTTTTCAGAATATTTGGAGTTACATAAGTATTCGAAATAGTCAGATTGCTACAGACTATTCTGTTTTGACAGATTCTGTTTTCTTTGTGATGTGTGCTTATTTTGATGGCTCTATGGTTTTCTTTGATGATTTTTTGCCATCGAAAAGTTGGAATATAGTGGATATAATACAAGAACAAAATATGAATTGGTTTGATACATCACTTATAGTAGTCATTTATTATTCTTATACTAACGGATCTCACGAATGTTTTGCTGAGTTTTGTGTGATTGAAGTTTTCAAGTTTTGGGATATCTTACGATGGATGAAGGAATAAATGATAGAAGAGCCTAAGCTTGGGGATTACCCAACATCCCAAGCTATTATCCAAAAATGAGAAACCAACTAAGCTTGGGGATGCCCCCGAGTGGCATCCCCTCTTTCTTCTAACGACCATCGGTATTTTACTCGAAACTATATTTTTATTCATCACATACTATGTGTTTTGCTTGGAGCGTCTTGTATGATATGAGTCTTTGCCTGTTTTATTTTGTGTTTTAAGTCTTGATCCCTTGTTGGACACACCTATTTGGGAGAGCCAAAATTATGTCATGACTTGTTAGAATTGCTCTCTATGCTTCACTTAAATTTTTAGGAGCAATGGACTTGCTCTAGGACTTCACTTATATCTTTTTGAGCATGGTGTGCTTAGTATTTTTGAAGAAATGCTCTCTTGCTTCACTTAGATATATTTTAGAGTTAGTAAAATTTTCAAGAAATTCTCTCTTGCTTCACTTAAAATTAATTTGAGAGAAAGAAATATTATGCTCATGATCTTCGCTTATATTTGTTTGAGCTTGTCAAAAGCAACATATGAAAATTAGTCCCAAATTGATAGATATCCAAGAAGGATATAATAAAAACTTTCATGAAGATCATTGGACAAAATAAACTTGATTCTTAGTAATAGTTTTGAGATATGATGATGTGATATGTGAGTCATCTTGATGAGTAATTATGCTTTAGTAAGAATATCAGTGTTAAGGTTTGTGATTCCCTATGCAAGCACGAAAGTCAATAGTTATGCAATGAAATTATATCCTACTTGTGGTGCATTATTCGGTGTTAGTTATGCTTAATGCTCGCTTATGAGATTATTCATTTCTTGGTTGGTCGCTTCCCAATCTTTTGCTAGCCTTCATTTTGCACTAAGTACAATCACTACTTGTGCATCCAAAAACCTTTAACCAGTTTTACCACATGAGTCCACTATATCTACCTATATGCGGTATTCTTTTGCCGTTCTAAGCAAATTTTCATGTGCCATCTCTAATTTTCAAAATAAACTTCTCTTTTGTGTGTTTGTTTCGCTCATGGAGCAGTGAGGGGTGGCTAATATTTTCCATGCTAGATGTGTTATTCTCAAGATGAGTGTTTATTCACTTGTCATTGCACGAGAGTAAGACAAAGGTATTAGGGATGCCCAGTCCCGAAATGCAAAAAATGAATTTACTTTATGTTGTCAAATAATAAATTCCTTGGAAAGTGTTGGTATGGAGGGCACCCGTGGATACGGTTAGCCATGGAAAGTAAAAGTATGGTGGAAAAAGGAATAAACTTTATTTTCTATTTGGGAACCGCCTATGTTATATCTATGCATGGAAAGTATTGGGAACTCTAAGTCATTTTCGTTGGTGGGATGGACACACCTCCCAAAATGTTTTTATCTCTAAGTTTTTCGCTTTGAGCTCTGGCACCTCTACAAATCCCTACTTCCCTGTGAGAAGGGCCTTTATTTTACTTTATGCAATTTTTATTTCTCGAGTCTCCATCTTCTCTTAAGTATGATGTAACTCTTTTGCGATGTGTTTGTTGGGATCGATGAACTTTGAGTTTATGATCAGATCTATCTTTTTATATGCATCAAAGTATTTGAGTTTCTTTGATCTCTTTTATGCATGATCTCTTATAGCCTCGTATTTCTTCTCTGATATTTGGTTTTTTTGGCCACCTTGATCTATTTATGTTGCAATGGGAAGAGGTGCTTTGTAGTGGGTTCGATCTTATGGTGCTTGATCCCAGTGACAGAAAGGTAAACAACACGTATGTATCGTTGCTACTAAGGATAAAACGATGGGGTCTATCTCTACATAGATAGATCTTGTCTACATCATGTCATCGTTCTTATTGCATTACTCAATTTCTCCATGAACTTAATACACTAGATGCATGCTGGATAGCGATCGATGTGCGGAGTAATAGTAGTAGATGCAGGAAGGAGTCAGTCAACTAATCTTGGATGTGATTCCTATATAATGATCATTGCCTGGATATCATCATGAGTATTTGAAGTTCCATCAGTTGCCCAACAGTAATTTGTTCACCCACCTTTTGCTATTTTTCTCGAGAGAAGGCACTAGTGAAACCTACGCCCCCGGGTCTCTTTCTCATATTATTTGCCTTTGCGATCTACTTTTATTTTCATTTATTTTTAGATCTACTAAACCAAAAACCCAAAAATATCTCGCTGCACTTTATTTTATTTGTGATCTATTTATTCAATCTATTACAACTTTCTCCCGTCACGCACCAATTTCTGGCACCGTTACCCGAAAGGGATTGACAACCCCTTTAACACGTGGGTTGCGAGGATTTGTTATCTGTGTGCAGGGGCTGTTTACGTTGGGTTTTTTGGTTCTCCTACTGGTTGGATAACCTTGGTTTCATATCTGAGGGAAATACCTACTGCCGCTATGCTGCATCATCCCTTCCTCTTTGGGGAAATACCGACGTAGCTTCAAGCGACATCAGGGGCCCATATGCATGCGGTTGCGCCGCGCGCGTTGCCACGCGCTGTAGTTACGTGCGACACGATGGAGTTACGCGCTGCAAATTAGAACTACCATCAGGGCGTGCTGATATTCTAGGCCGCCCGGCTTCCCCTTTAATTCCCACGGCCACTATAACCTTAATATCTTCAACCTTTTGATCGCGCCCCACAACACAACAAGCACACCTACGATGACACATAGAGAGGGGATGTCTAGTGGCTCTCCAATGAAGTTTGGCAAGCATAAAGTGGACACCCACGCGAGGGAGATGGATCTCTCGGTGGTGTACTCCATCGACCCAGCCGTGGTGAACGACTACATCAACACCGTTGAGAAGTTGCTTACTCGAGACAAGTACAAGGTGGTCGGCATCGACCTCCAGTACACCGCCGGTCGGCCCAACATATATCAGAAGGTTGCTGTCGTCCATTTGCGCGTGCGCCATCATGTCCTCATCTACCACTACTACATGGCCACAGAACCTTGCGACCGTTTACCAGGTTTATCAATGATACGTCTCCAACGTATCTATAATTTATGAAGTATTCATGTTGTTATATTATCATTCTTGGATGTTTTACAATCATTTTATAGCAACATTATATCATTTTTTGGGACTAACCTATTGACCCAGTGCCCAGTGCCAGTTGCTATTTTTTTGCTTGTTTTTTTACATCGCATGAAATCAATATCAAATGGAGTCCAAATACCGCGAAACTTTTTGTGGATTTTTTATGGACCAGAAGACATCCAGTGGGCCATAGAAGCACCTGGGGGGTGACCTGAGGGAACCACAACCCACCAGGGCATGCCTGGGGGCCGAGGCGCGTCCAGGTGGGTTGTGCCCACCTCGGTGGCTTTGTTAATATAGTTGGATCATATGGTGTTTCTCCCTCTCTATCTTGTTGTGATGAATTGAGTTTTCCCTTTGAGATTTCGTTTTATCGGATTGAATACTTTTATGTATTTGAGAGCACTTGATATATGTCTTGCAAATGAATACTCGTGGTGACAATGGGTATCATATTGATTCACTTGATGAATGTTTTGGCACTCAACTCGCGGACTCCCGAGGTGACATTGGGGTAATATATGGATAACGGTTGATGCACGTTCTTGTCTTTGTTTCTTCGGTAGAAATCTTGGGGCAATCTTTGAGGTTCTTCATGTTGGATTGAGTATTATGAATCTGAAATCATTTGGTGTTATTTTAGTACAAACTCTTGGATAGATCAATCAGAAAGAATAGCTTCGAGGTGGTTTCGTACCCTACAAACGATTTCTTCTTATGTTCTCCGCTAGATAGGAACTTTGGAGTGATTCTTCGTTGCACATTGAAGGATGGTTATATGATCCAATTATATTAGCATTGTTGAGAGATTGCACTAGAAAAAGTATGGACCCTAGGCCTCATTTTCAAGCATTGCAATACCGTTTGTGCTCACTTTTATCAATTGATACCTTGCTGTTTTTATTGTTACTATTAAAAAAACCAATATCTACTATCCATATTACACTTGTATCACCATCTCTTCGCCGAACTAGTGCACCTATACAAATTTGCTATTGTATTGGGTGTGTTGGGGACACAAGATATTTCTTGTATTTGGTTGCAGGGTTGTTTAAGAGAGACCATCTTCATCCTACACCTCCCACGGATTGATAAACCTTAGGTCATCCACTTGAGGGAAAATTGCTACTGTCCTACCAAACACTGTGCTTGGAGGCCCAACACGAGTCTACAACAATAAAGTTGCGTAGTAGACATCATGCTCTTGTCTGGCGCCTTTGGTGGGGAGGTGAGTGCTTCAAGGTATATCTTGAGATCTTGCAATTTAATCTTTTAGTTTCTTGTTTTATCACTAGTTTGGTTTATAAAAGAAATCTAAAAAAATGGAGAATGGGTTACCTCAAGTTGTTCTTTATCTTTATAATGTTTATCTTGAGAATAGGGATTCCGATAATTGTGCTCAATTGCTAGAAAAAGAATTCAACAAAATTTATGGCATAAAACGTTGGATGATGGGCATGATTGCAATATTGATAGTATGAAATCTTTGAATATCCATGATGTTAATGATGATTGCATTAGTCATGATAATGATGTCTCCTATAAGAATGTTAATTTTTGCGGAGTGATTTGGGAATGCTATTGCACACCAAAAAGGGAAGATAGATTTTGTAAGAAGCATAAATATTTATAAACGAAAAGTTGCAAGATAGGCTAGATGATTGTGCTAAAAGATTATTTTTTCCGCCATCCTTGTGGACTTTCCAATGAACGTGGTCATTTAAATCTCCAATGCAAATTGTTTCATGATCAAATAGTGTCCAAAAATTGTGATAACTTGATTACCCTTGTGAAGGAAATATGCCCTAGAGGCAATAAGAAAGTTGTTATTTATATTTCCTTATATCATGATAATGTTTGTTATTTGTGCTAGGATTGTATTAACCAGAAACTTAGTACATGTGTGAATACATAGACAAATAGAATGTCACTAGTATGCCTCTACTTGACTAGCTCGTTAATCAAAGATGGTTAAGTTTCCTAACCATAGACATGAGTTGTCATTTGATGAACGGGATCACATCATTAGAGAATGATGTGATTGACTTGACCCATCCATTAGCATAGCACTATGATCGTTTAGTTTATTGCTATTGCTTTCTCCATGACTTATACATGTTCCTATGACTATGCGATTATGCAACTCCCGAATGCCGGAGAAACACTTAGTGCGCTATCAAACATCACAACATAACTGGGTGACTATAAAGATGCTCTACAGTTGTCTCCGATGGTGTTCTTTGAGTTGGCATAGATCGAGATTAGGATTTGTCACTCCGATTGTCGGAGAGGTATCTCTGGGCCCTCTCGGTAATGCACATCACTATAAGCCTTTCAAGCAATGTGACTAATGAGTTAGTTGCGGGATGTTGCATTATGGAACGAGTAAAGAGACTTGCCGGTAACTAGATTGAACTAGGTATTGAGATACCAACGATCGAATCTCGGGCAAGTAACATACTTATGACAAAGGGAACAACGCATGTTGTTATGCGGTTTGATCGATAAAGATCTTCGTAGAATATGTAGGAACCAATATGAGCATCCAGGTTCCGCTATTGGTTATTGACTGGAGATGAGTCTCGGTCATGTCTACATAGTTCTCGAACCCGTAGGGTCCGCACGCTTAACGTTCGATGACGATCAGTATTACGAGTTTATGTGTTTTGATGTACGGAAGGTAGTTCGGAGTCCCGGATGTGATCATGGACATGACGAGGAGTCTCAAATTGGTCGAGACATAAAGATCGATATATTGGAAGGCTATGTTTGGACATCGGAATGGTTTCGGATGACTTCGGGCATTTATCGGAGTACCAGGGGGTTACCGGAACCCCCCGGGGAGTCAATGGGCCTTATCGGGCCTTAGTGGGAGAGAGGAGGAGGCATCCAGGTGGAGGGCACCCCCAAACCCAATCCCAATTGGGTGGGGGGCCGCTCCCCTTTCCTTCCCTCTCTCCCCTCTTCCTTCTTCTCCTACTCCTACTAGGAAAAGGGGGTGTCGGTGTACTAGAGTAGGGGTACCCTAGTATCCCGAACTTGTGCACGGGCAGTCACAGCATCCCGCGGCAAGGCTTGGCGGGTGACCGCCAAGGTCCTCCATGGTTCCTTTGGAGCCATTCAAGGACAAAGTATCCAAGCCAAGGAGACACGACCCCGGCAAGAGGAGCTTGCCGGGAAGGCCAACCAAGGCATCTCAAGGAACTTGCCGCGACACGCCACGCGTCCCGGCAAGGCCCGGTGAGCGACAAGCTCCCGGACGCGACAAGACAACGACCGCGGCAAGGCGCTTGCCGCGGCAAGCCACCACTCTGTACCCGCGCTCCAGCACATCCACCAACGTGTCGCTCTGGGACCCTTCCAGGCATACGTGGCGGGAGGCTGTGCAGCCAGCGGTGCGCGGTGGCAAGTGGCGCTGACAGGATTGCCATCGTGGCGTGCGGTGGCGTCCCTGACAGTCCCTTTTGTACTATTTGGGCGACGCATACGGGCATTTAATGCCCTTGTCCCCTGCCGTCAGGGTTAGGTATGATACACTGTAGGAGGTAGTTGTACCAACCGCAACACCTTTCCATTTTTACCCTTGTCTACGTTGCCACCTGTCGGTGACCCCTTTAGCATATAAAAGGAGGCCCATGCGCAACGTAGAGGGGGGGTGGGAAGGAGAGAACACTCACGCTCGGTCTCGTTAGCTGCTGGTGTGTATTGTAGCACTCAACGCTCCCGAGCAAGAACTCAATACAAACCACAAAGCAGGAGTAGGGTTTTACGCATCCGTGCGGCCCGAACCTGGGTAAACCGCTCGTGTGTTTCGCCTCGATCTGCTCTTCGCGCGATCTCCGCCCCCCCCCCCCCCCCCCCGAAAGGGGCTCGGTCCGCCGGTCCCATAGGTGCTCGTGGATTAGTTCCCCGACAGGGGGAAACCTACTCCTACTGGGAGTAGGACTCCCCCCCTTGGGCACGCCCTATGAGGGCCGGCCCTCCCCTTCTGCACTCCTTTATATACGGGGGATGGTGGCACCCCATAGACACACAAGTTGATTGTTTAGCCGTGTGCGGTGTCCCCCTCCACAGAATTCCACATCGGTCATATCGTTGTAGTGCTTAGGAGAAGCCCTGCGTCCGTAACTTCATTATCACTGTCATCACGCCGTCGTGTTGACGAAACTCTCCCTCGGCCTCAGCTGGATCAAGAGTACGAGGGACGTCACCGAGCTGAATATGTGCAGATCGCGCAGGTGCCGTACGTTCGGTACTTGATTGGTTGGATCGCGAAGACGTTCGACTACATCAACCACGTTTCATAACGCTTCTGCTTTCGGTCTACGAGGGTACATAGACATACTCTCCCCCTCTCGTTGCTATGCATCTCCTAGATAGATCTTGCGTGATCGTAGGAATTGTTTTGAAATGTTGCGTTCCCCAACGGTGGCATCAGAGCCAGGTCTATGCATAGATGTTATATGCTCGAGTAGAACACAAAGGAGTTGTGGGCATGGGTATATACATATTGCTTGTCGTCACTAGTTTATTCTTGATTCATCGGTATTGTTGGATGAAGCGGCTCAGACCGACATTACGCGTACGCTTACGCGAGACTGCTTCTACCGACGTGCTTCGCACACATGTGGCCTGTGGGTGGCTATTTCTCCAACTTTAGTTGAATCAGATTCAATGAACAGGGTTCTTTCTGAAGATCAAAAAGCAATCACTATACCGCATTGTGGTTTTTGATGCGTAGGCAAGAACGGTTCTTGTTAAGCCCGTAGTAGCCACGTAAAACTAGCAACAACAAAGTAGAGGACGTCTAACTTGTTTTTGCAGGGCATGTTGTGATGTGACATGGTCAAGACATGTTTATATAAATTGTTTTATGAGATGATCATGTTATGTAACACAGTTATCGGCAACTGGCAGGAGCCATATGGTTGTCGCTTTATTGTATGAAATGCAATCGCCATGTAATTGCTTTACTTTATCACTAAGTGGTAGCGATAGTCGTAGAAGCAATAGTTGGTGAGATGACAACGATGCTACGATGGAGATCAAGGTGTCAAGCTGGTGACGATGGTGATCATAACAGTGCTTTGGAGATGGAGATCAAAGGCACAAGATGATGATGGCCATATCATATCACTTATATTGATTGCATGTGATGTTTATCCTTTATGCATCTTATTTTGCTTAGTACGGCGGTAGCATTATAAGATGATCTCTCACTAAATTTGAAGGTATAAGTGTTCTCCCTGAGTATGCACCGTTGCTATAGTTCGTCGTGCTGAGACACCAAGTGATGATCGAGTGTGATAAGCTCTATGTTCACATACAACGGGTGCAAGCCAGTTTTGCACAAGCAGAATACTCGGGTTAAACTTGATGAGCCTAGCATATGCAGATATGGCCTCGTAACACTAAGACCGAATGGTCGAGCGTGAATCATACAGTAGATATGATCAACATAGTGATGTTCACCATTGAAAACTACTCCATCTCACGTGACGATCGGACATGTTTTAGTTGATATGGATCACGTGATCACTTAGATGATTAGAGGGATGTCTATCTAAGTCGGAGTTCTTAAGTAATATGATTAAAACTTGAATTTATCATGAACTTAGTACCTGATAGTATTTTGCATGTCTATGTTGTTCTAGATATATGGCCCGTGTTGTTGTTCCATTGAATTTTAATGCGTTCCTAGAGAAAGCTAAGTTGAAAGATGATGGTAGCAATTACACGGACTGGGTCCATAACTTGAGGATTATCCTCATTGCTGCATAGAAGAATTACGTCCTAGAAGCACCGCTGGGTGACAAGCCTGCCGCAGATGCCGCTAACAACGTTAAGAACATCTGGCAAAGCAAAGCTGATGACTACTCGATAGTTCAGTGTGCCATGCTTTACGGCTTAGAACCGGGACTTCAACGATGTTTTGAACGTCATGTAGCATATGAGATGTTCCAGGAGTTAAAGTTAATATTTCAAGCAAATGCCCGAATTGAGAGATATGAAGTCTCCAATAAGTTCTACAGCTGCAAAATGGAGGAGAATAGTTCTGTCAGTGAACATATACTCAGAATGTCTGGGTACCACAACCACTTGACTCAGCTGGGAGTTAATCTTCCTGATGATAGTGTCATTGACAGAGTTCTTCAATCACTGCCACCAAGCTACAGGAGCTTCGTGATGAACTATAATATGCAAGGGATGGATATGACAATTCTCGAGCTCTGCGCAATGCTAAAGGCTGCGGAGGTAGAAATAAAGAAGGAGCATCAAGTGTTGATGGTCAACAAGACCACCAGTTTCAAGAAGAAGGGCAAAGGGAAGAAGGGGAACTTCAAGAAGAACAACAAGCAAGTTGCTGATCAAGTGAAGAAGTCCAAGTCTGGACCTAAGCCTGAGACTGGGTGCTTCTACTGCAAAGGGACTAGTCACTGGAAGCGGAACTGCCCCAAGTATTTGGCGGATAAGAAGGATGACAAAGTGAAAGGTATATTTGATATACATGTTATTGATGTGTACCTTACAAATGCTCGCAGTAGCACTTGGGTATTTGATACTGGTTCTGTTGCTAATATTTGCAACTCGAAACAGGGGCTACGGATTGAGCGAAGATCGGCTAAGGACGAGGTGATGATGCGCGTGGGAAATGGTTCCAAAGTCGATGTGATCGCCGTCGGCACACTACCTCTGCATCTACCTTCGGGATTAGTTTTAGACCTGAATAATTGTTATTTGGTGCCAGCGTTAAGTACAAAGATTATATATGGATCTTGTTTGATGCGATACAATTATTCATTTAAATCAGAGAATAATGGTTGTTCTATTTATATGAGTAATATCTTTTATGGTCATGCACCCTTGATGAGTGGTCTATTTTTACTAAATCTTGATAGTAGTGATACACATATTCATAGTATTGAAGCTAAAAGATATAAGTTTAATAATGATAGTGCAACTTATTTGTGGCACTGCCGTTTAGATCATATTGGTGTAAAGCGCATGAAGAAACTCCATGTTGATGGGCTTTTGGAATCACTTGATGCTTGCAAACCATGCCTCATGGGCAAGATGACTAAGACTCCATTCTCCGGAACAATGGAACGAGCAACAGACTTATTGGAAATTATACATACTGATGTACACGGTCCGATGAGTGTTGATGCTCATGGCGGGTATCGTTATTTTTTGACCTTCACAGACAATTTGAGCAGATATGGGTATATCTACTTGATGAAACATAAGTCTGAAACATTTGAAAAGTTCAAAGAATTTCAGAGTGAAGTGGAAAATCATCGTAACAAGAAAATTAAGTTTCTACGATCTGATCGTGGAGGAGAATATTTGAGTTACGAGTTTGGTCTTCATTTGAAACAATGCAGAATAGTTTCGCAACTCACGCCACCTGGAACACTACAACGTAATGGTGTGTCCGAATGTTGTAACCGCACTTTATTAGATATGGTGTGATCTATGATGTCTCTTACTGATTCACCACTATCGTTTTGGGGTTATGCTTTAGAGACGGCTGCATTCACGTTAAATAGGGCACCATCGAAATCCCTTGAGACAACACCTTATGAACTGTGGTTTGGCAAGAAACCCAAGTTGTCGTTTCTTAAAGTTTGGGGCTGCGATGTTTATGTGAAAAAGCTTCAACCTGATAAGCTCGCACCCAAATCGGAGAAATGTGTATTCATAGGATACCCAAAATAGACTGTTGGGTACACCTTCTATCACAGATCCGAAGGCAAGATATTCGTTGCTAAGAGTGGATCCTTTCTAGAGAAGGAGTTTCTCTCGAAAGAAGTGAGTGAGAGGAAAGTAGAACTTGATGAGGTAATTGTACCTAGTCCCTTATTGGAGAGTAGTTCATCACTGAAATAAGTTCCAGTGATTCCTACACCAGTAAGTGAGGAAGCTAATGATGATGATCATGAAACTTCCGATCAAGTTACTACCAAACCTCGTAGGTCAACCAGAGTAAGATCCGCACCAGAGTGGTACGGTAATCCTGTTCTGGAAGTCAAGTTACTTGACCATGCCGAACCTACGAACTATGAGGAAGCGATGATGAGCCCAAATTCCGCAAAATGGCTTGAGGCCATGAAATCTGAGATGGGATCCATGTATGAGAACAAAGTGTGGACTTTGGTTGACTTACCTGATGATCGACAAGACATAGAGAATAGATGGATCTTCAAGAAGAAGACTGAGGCTGATGGTAATATTACTGTCTACAAAGCTCGACTTGTTGCAATAGGTTTTCGACAAGTTCAAGGAGTTGACTACGATGAGACCTTCTCACCCGTAGCGATGCTTAAGTCCATCCGAATCATGTTAGCTATTGCCGCATTTTATGATTATGAAATTTGGCAAATGGATGTCAAGACTGCATTCCTTAATGGATATCCTAAAGAAGAGTTGTATATGATGCAACCGGAAGGTTTTGTCGATCCAAAAGGTGCTAACAAAGTGGGCAAGCTCCAGCGATTCATTTATGGACTGGTGCAAGCCTCTCAGAGTTGGAAATACGCTTTGATAGTGTGATCAAAGCATATGGTTTTATACAGACTTTTGGAGAAGCCTGTATTTACAAGAAAGTGAGTGGGAGCTCTATAGCATTTCTGATATTATATGTGGATGACATATTGCTGATTGGAAATGATACTGAATTTCTAAATAGCATAAAAGGATACTTAAATAAGAATTTTTCAATGAAAGACCTCGGTGAAGCTGCTTATATATTGGGCATCAAGATCTATAGAGATAGATCAAGACGCTTAATTGGACTTTCACAAAGCACATACCTTGATAAAGTTTTGAAGAAGTTCAAAATGGATCAAGCAAAGAAAGGGTTCTTGCCTGTGTTACAGGGTGTGAAGGTGAGTTAGACTCAATGCCCGACCACTGCAGAAGATAGAGAGAAAATGAAAGTCATTCCCTATGCTTCAGCCATAGGTTCTATCATGTATGCAATGCTGTGTACCAGGCCTGATGTGTGCCTTGCTATTAGTTTAGCAGGGAGGTACCAAAGTAATCCAGGAGTGGATCACTGGACAACGGTCAAGAACATCCTGAAATACCTGAAAAGGACTAAGGATATGTTTCTCAATTATGAAGGTGACAAAGAGCTCGTCGTAAACGGTTACGTCGATGCAAGCTTGGATACTGATTCGGATGACACTAAGTCACGAACCGGATATGTATTTTTATTGAATGGTGGAGCTGGCAGTTGGTGCAGTTCCAAGCAGAGCGTCATGGCGGGATCTTGTAGCGACCAGACCTCAAATAGTCTAATCTCTGTGCTCCGGTGTCATCCCTGGATCAGTAATGCTGACACCACACAATACTCGAAGGATTTATAACAGAGTTGCAATCACACACTTATTACATCGAGTGTCTCAAGAGAGAACTTATTACAATAAATATAGCTTAAGGCCATCTAATAACGATAACAACGGAAGGCTTGGAAGATAAGTGAGTCCATCAACTCCAATGGCATCACTGAGTATAGAACCACGACCTAAAACTCTTTAATCGTCGTCTGAAAAGTCTGCAACATTAACGTTGCAGCCCGAAACGGGTCAGCACATGGAATATGCTGGCAAGGTAACACATAGAGAGTAATGGAATGAAACAGCTATACTATATGCATATTTGGCTGGTGGAAAGCTCTATGGTTACAGTTTTGCGTAAAGCTAATTTTTCCCTAGTGCAAAGGAATAAATTTTATTTAACTATCATGGTAATTGTTAAACATTGAGAATGGTTGACAGCATCCTCAATCCCAATTAAGCATCATCATTAACAAAACCCAACAAAATTAATTTAGGGTAACATGTTGAGATTCACATGATAATCCATGTACTAGATACTCAAGATGTCCATAACCGGGGACACGGCTAACCATGATTAGTTTATTACACTCTGCAGAGGTTTGCGCACTTTTCCCCACAAGACTCGATCGCCTCCGTTTGGTTTCTCACACTACATGGCGTTTGAGAAGACGGATGACCGAGACATGGTCTTTCAGAAGCGCTAGCACCTTACGATGGATAGACCGTTACACCTACTTTCCCCTACATCTGCTAGTCTACCCTGTAAGAGTTCGCACAACTTAATCAACTATGCCAGAGCCCATAATGGCTTGTGGCTGCACACGGAAGTTTCCAGTATGAATAATCTCATGATCCCTTTGAGCCTGGGTGGCAGTCCAAAAAGAAACAGGCAATCCTGGAATACCCAGGTACCTCAATCCACCCAGATGTGTGTTTAAGTTGCCACCTTAGATAAACCATTAATTAACAATACTCACATCTGTCATGGATATTACTCACCCAATCCACGTCTACTAGCATAGCATGGCACAGTAAGCAAACGTAGAAGTAACTCCCAAAGGTTTGATAATAAATAGGTAATAGGTTCTACCTCAACTACTCCCCAAACCCACAATTTAATTAGATCCTAATCATGCAATGTGTGAGGATTGATCTAATGAAGTAAAACTGGGTAGTAGAAAAGGTATGATCAAAGTGTTACTTGCCTTGCTGATGATCCGCGAAACCTAGAGATTCGAAGTAACAGGCGGCGCACTCCGGGTATTCTATTGCAGACAACAAACAAGCATACAATAAGTACTCATCTAATGCACAGGTAAAACTCAAATAAGAGATCTAACCAGAAAGTTCAAATTAAGAACTCCGGTTTGCAAAAAGAATCAAATCAAACGAAGCAACGAAAGTCAAACGGCGAAAGAAAACAACTTCGTTCTACTAATCTGGATCTAGGGCAATTTTTACAGTAGCAAAAACTTGTTTAAGTTGGTTAAATGGATAGAGGGTTTCGAGACGAAACTCCAGGCGCTTGAATCGCCTGATTCTGATAAACGAGCGAAAAGTTATACTAAAACGAAAATCGGATCAGAAATCGCAATCAGAAAAATCACGGATTTAATCCGAGAAAAAGAAAAAAATGACGAACGTTCGCTAGAACGAACGGACGGACGAACGCTCGCTATTTAAATAAATCGGAAAAACCAATCTATTTAAAAAACCGAAACTAAAAAAACCGACGAAAAACCGAACGTTTTTTTAAGAAACCGGCGGCGTGGATTTCGAGGCGCACCTCGGGCGGCGTGCGGCGGCTCCGGCGGCGGCGGGCGGCGTCGGCGGCGAGCGGCGCGGCGGCGGCGGCGGGCGCTGGCGGCGGTGGGGCGGCGCGGTTAGGGTTTTGGGGCGGCGGCTGGGCCTGGCTTCGGCTGGGCTCCCCCCCGGCTTATAAAGCCTAGCGGGCCGGAGTCCCGGTCGGACACGTCCCGTAGGTCGGTTCGTTTTTTTAATAATTACGCGCAAAAGAAAAATAAAAAGAAATACTAAACGGACTCCAAAAATCCCGAAATAAATTTTCCCGGGCTTCTAAAATCAAGCCGCACAAGGTGAACATTTATTTGGGGCCTAAATGCAATTTTGGAAAATGCATATTTTTCCTTAATTCAAATAAAATAACGAAAAACTCCGAAATAAAATCTTATTTGATTTTATTATTAAATCCTCAATATTTCTTTATTTTGGGAAAGTCATTTTATTCCCTCTCTCATATTTTTGTAATAGAAATAATTGACGATAAAATAATAAAAATCAAATGATCCTATTCTCAAAATTTGAGAAAACTCAAATATGAAAATAATGAATTCCCCAACTCTCTCCATGGGTCCTTGAGTTGCGTAGAAATTTCTAGGATCAAACCAAAGGCAAAATAAAATATGATCTGCAATGATGATCTAATGTATAACATTCCAAATTGAAAATTTGGGATGTTACAAACCTACCCCCCTTAAGATGAATCTCGCCCTCGAGATTCGGGTTGGCTAGAAAATAGGTGAGGGTGGTCCATGAGCAAATCTTCCTCTCGTTCCCAGGTGGCTTCATCCTCCGTGTGGTGGCTCCACTGAACTTTGCAAAACTTGATAACCTTGCTGCGAGTGACTCGGCTGGCAAACTCGAGAATCTTAATTGGTTTCTCCTCATAGGTCAAATCGTTATCCAACTGAATTGCTTCCAATGGCACTGTGTCTCTCAAGGGTATGTCAGCCATCTCCGCGTGGCACTTCTTCAACTAAGAAACGTGGAACACATCATGAACTCCTGACAATTCTTTGGGAAATTCCAACTTGTAGGCCACTTCTCCCATACGCTCCGAAACTCGATATGGTCCTACAAATCGTGGCGCTAACTTTCCTTTAACTCCAAAATGCTTTGTTCCCCGAAGTGGGGATACTCGAAGATAAGCTCTATCTCCATCTTCATAAACAGTCTCCTTGTGTTTAGAATCTGCATAACTCTTCTGTCTGGACTGAGCTACCTCGAGTCTATCGCGAATCAATTTCACCTTCTATTCAGACTCTTTAATCAAATCAGGTCCAAACAACTGGCGGTCTCCAACTTCATCCCATGACAACAGTGTCCTGCACCTCCTTCCGTACAAGGCTTCGAAAGGGGCCATCTTTAAACTGGTTTGGTAACTGTTGTTGTAAGAGAACTCTGCATATGGCAAATTGTCGTCCCAACTAGATCCATAATCTAGCGCACAAGCTCTCAGCATATCCTCAAAAATTTGATTGACTCTCTCGGTCTGTCCATCTGTCTGTGGATGAAAAGCTATACTGAATTCTAGCCTCGTACCCAAAGTTTCGTGCAACTACTTCCAGAACTTTGAGGTAAACTGGATTCCTCTATCTGATACGATACTCCTCGGAACTCCATGCAGACATACGATCCTGGTCATGTATATCTTTGCCAACTTAGCACTGGTGTAAGTGGTATTTACCGGGATGAAATGAGCTACTTTTGTCAATCGATCAACTACAACCCAAATCGAGTCATAGCCTGAACGAGTCCTGGGTAATCCCGTGATAAAATCCATGCCTAACTTATCCCACTTCCATTCGGGTATCGGCAATGGTTGTAACAATCCTGCTGGCTTCTGATGCTCTGCCTTTACTCTCTGACATACATCACAAACTGCTACATATTCCGCAAAATCTTTCTTCATTCCGGTCCACCAGAAAATATCTTTCAAATCCAAATACATCTTGGTATTTCCAGGGTGAATCGAATATGGTGAATCGTGTGCCTCTTGCAGAATTAGCTTCCTGATCTCCGGGTCGTTGGGCACGTAAACACGGTCTTCAAACCATAGGGTGTCGTGCTCATCCTCACGAAATCCCTTAGCTTTCCCTTTGCTCAGTTTCTCCGTAATAGAGGCAATCTCCTTGTCAGTCTTCTGAGCTTCTCTGATTCTATCCATCAAAGTTGACCGAATCTCCAATGCTGCTACATAGCCTCTCGGAACTATTTCCAAACATAGTTCATGAAGATTTTCGGCTAACTCCCTTGGTATTTCTCCCGTCTTTAGTGTATTGACATGGCTCTTACAGCTCAATGCGTCAGCTACTACATTAGCCTTTCCGGGATGGTAATGCAATCTCATATCATAATCCTTGATGAGCTCCAACCATCTCCTTTGTCTGAGGTTTAACTCCTTCTGTGTGAAGATGTATTTCAAACTCTTATGATCCGTGTACACCTCACAATGGTTTCCAATGAGGAAATGTCTCCATGTTTTCAATGCATGCACTACGGCTGCTAACTCCAAATCATGCGTAGCATAATTCAACTCATGAGGCTTAAGCTGTCTTGAGGCATATGAAACAACTCTCCCTTCCTGCATAAGCACTGCTCCAAGTCCTCGACGTGAAGCGTTGCAATACACCTCATAGTCCTTGGTCTGATCTGGTAAAATCAACACTGGTGAAGTAACCAAGCGTTTCTTTAACTCCTGAGAACTAGCCTCACACTCCTTGGTCCATATGAACTTGGTTTCCTTCTCTAACAGTTCAGTCATAGGCTTCGCAATCTTTGAGAAATTCTCAATAAATCTCCGGTAGTATCCTGCGAAACTCCGTATCTCTCCAACCGTGGTTGGTGCTTCCCAATTTGTCACGGTATCAACTTTAGTGGGATCTACTGATATACCTTCTCCGGATATAACGTGTCCGAGGAATCCTACTTCCTTCAACCAAAACTCACATTTGCTGAACTTGGCATACAACTGATGTTCTCTGACTTTTTTAAGTACCAAACGCAAATGCTCCTTATGCTCCTCTTCATTTTTCGAGTAAACCAGGATATCATCAATGAACACCATGACGAACTTATCCAAGAACTCCATAAACACTTTTTTCATCATGTTCATAAAATAAGCAGGTGCGTTAGTCAGACCAAATGACATAACGGTATACTCGTACAACCCATACCTGGTGGTAAAAGTTGTCTTAGGAATATCCCGTTCTCGAATCTTCAACTGGTGGTATCCTGATCGTAGATCGATCTTGGAAAATACCTTAGCTCCTTGCAAACGATCAAACAGATCATTGATCATTGGTAGTGGGTACTTCTTCTTGATGGTTACTTCATTCGATCCTTGATAATCAACAACCATCCTTAACGATCCATCGTTCTTCTCCACTAGAAGTACTGGCGATCCCCAAGGCGAAGAACTTGGGCGAATATATCCCTTATCCAGTAACTCCTTAATCTACTTCTTAATTTCCACCAAATCCTTTGCAGGCATCCTGTATGGTCTCTTTGATAATGGCCCTGTGCCTGGCAATAGCTCAATCAAAAACTCAATATCTCTATCCGGTGGCATGCCTGGCAACTCTTCTGGAAATACTTCAGGGAAATCCCTTACCATTGGTACTTCCTCCTGCACAACTCCTGTTAAACAATTTACTTGAGTCCCTTTTGGCACATGCCGGGATACATACTTCATCCTTCTCCCTTCTGGGGTGGTAAGCAAAATTGACTTACTGGCGCAATCGATGTTTCCTCCATACATCGACAGCCAATCCATACCCAGAATTACATCCAATCCTTGTGATTCCAAAATGATCAAATCCGAGGGAAACACATGCCTACCTATACTCAATGGCACTTGAAAACATCCTTGACTGGCCATATACTCCGCTCCTGGTGAGCTTACTAGCATAGGTGTTCTAAGAACCTTAGTGGGCAGGTTATACTTATCCACAAATCCCCTTGATATGTATGAATGCGATGCACCAGTATCAAAAAGAACGAGTGCAGTAAATGACTTAACCAAAAACTTACCGATTACGGCATCCGGCTGCTCTTCAAACTCCTCCACGTTAACATGGTTCACCTGTCCCCTGTTGAAAGGGTTTGGCTTCTTCCCAGAACTTCCATTGCCATTCTGGCCTTCAGGACATTCATTGGCATAATGTTCGGTCTTCTGACACTTAAAGCAAGTGACTTAGCTCAGGTCCTTCTTGGCTGGGGTTGATGGGTTGGTGCGATTCTGGCCATTGCTCCCTCCATTGCCATTACCATTTTTGGTGCCATTGTGATTGTGCGAGCTACCTCCTCCATGGGTATGCTGAAAATGTCCTCTCAGTCTAGGGGTAAAACGTGGCTTCTGTCGAGCTCCTGAATTGTACTTCCCTTGTCCATACTTCCTCTTACGATTCTCAATTTGCTGCTGCTTGCCTTCAATCATAAGAGCACGGTCTACCAACTCCTGGTAGTTATTGAAGGTTGCTACCATCAACTGCATGCTCAACTCATCATTTAGTTCTTCCAGAAACTTCTCCTTCTTGGCTGCATCTGTAGCAACGTCATCTGGGGCATAACGTGCTAATTTACAAAAGTCCTCCACATACTGGCCAACTATTCGTCCTCCTTGGCGCAAGTTGCAAAACTCACACTTCTTCATGGCCATAGCTCCTGCTGAAACATGGGTAGTACGAAAGGCCTGCTGAAACTGGTCCCATGTGACAGTGTCGACAGGGAAAGTGGCTGTGAAATTTTCCCACCATGATGCTGCGGGTCCTTCAAGCTGATGTGCGGCAAATTTCACCTTCTCCGCATCTGTGCATCCTGCTGTAGTCAACTCTCTAGCTATCTTGCGGAGCCAATCATCTGCTACTATCGGCTCGGTGCTACTGGAAAACACCGGCGGATTCAGCCTAAGAAAACGGGCTAAGTGTTCAACAGGTGGTGGTGGTGGTGGCGGGTTGTTGTTGTTGTTGTTGTTGTTGTTGTTGTTGTTGTTGTTGTTCCCCTGATTTTGATTCTGGACTAGCAACTGCATCAATGTGTTCTGCTGCTGGATCAACTGGGTGAGCTCCGGTGGAAAGGTAAATCCAGGGTCACGTCTCGGAGGCATCTGAGGGTTTAGAAAAGATGTGAGTTAAGAATAGAGGGGGTCTAAAGAGAAAACACTACCCATATGCACATGAGGCAAAAGCAAACAATTCACTTCATTCAATCAAACAAGTGCATACAATCGATCTAATTATCGCAAAAGTGCTCGGACTACTGTATTTACATGGTGGACTACTACTACTGATGAGGTGGTCTACTAGAAATATTCTTCGGTTGCAGACTCCATGATATCTGCTCCGGCTTCATCAACATAGTCATCATCGCTATCATCTGGATCCGAGTCGGTGTCGTCGATGATGATGTAGTCTTCCGGGCTAATCTCCTTGGGTTCTTTGCCTTCATCTACTGGTGTAGGGCCTCCCATAAATATTGCTAGCTTCATTGTTAGGTCGGCATTCTTATCCACTAGTACTTCAATTTCTTCTTCATAATCTTCACGTGTAGCCTTGAGTTCTTCCTCTAGTTCCTTGATTCTTGTCTTAGCCTTCTTCAGATCTATCATGTCGGCGCACATCTGGTTCTCCTGTCGTCGAATGTGCTGGTTTAATTCCTGAATAAAAGCTGCAATGGATCTATCCTTTCTGGTGCTGATCATCTCCCAGTGTTCATCTCGGTGCCCACAAATCTGGTAGATAGTATCCTTGAGATCATTGCGGTAGACTTCTCCAATGCGTCCCATGGCGATGTGAGCTGTCATGCTCTTTCCTAGATTCCAAGTTGGTGCATCAAAAGAAAACTCTATGGGCTCAGTGATTGGCATGAACGTCCTTCCTGGAACTTGAACTTGAATCATCCAACACTCTTCTTTAGGTAAAGTGGCGTTGTAGGTTCTGGTGAAGCTTGGTACTCCTATGTTCAGGTATCTAGTGACTTCCTTCAAGTGACGTCCAAAAGGTGTATCGTCATCCGGTTGTGTGAACTTGTTCTTTGCATCCGTCATCCTAAAGAGTAGAAAAGATGAGAGGTCAGAAAAGAAGAGAATGAATAGTGATCTAGGTCTTTAGCTTAGTGGTCATGTCCTACAGTTAGCGTATGCTCTGATACCATCTCTGTAGCGACTAGACCTCAAACAGTCTGAACTCTGTGCTCCGGTGTCATCCCTGGATCAGTAATGCTGACACCACACAGTACTCGGAGGATTTATAACAGAGTTGCAATCACACACTTATTACATCGAGTGTCTCAAGAGAGAACTTATTACAATAAATATGGCTTAAGGCCATCTAATAACGATAACAGCGGAAGGCTTGGAAGATAAGTGAGTCCATCAACTCCAACGGCATCACTGAGTATAGAACCACGACCTAAAACTCCTTAATCGTCATCTGAAAAGTCTGCAACATTAACGTTGCAGCCCGAAACGGGCCAGCACATGGAATATGCTGGCAAGGTAACACATAGAGAATAATGGAATGAAACAGCTATACTATATGCATATTTGGCTGTTGGAAAGCTCTATGGTTACAGTTTTGCGTAAAGCTAATTTTTCTCTACTGCAAAGGAATAAATTTTATTTAACTATCATGGTAGTTGTTAAACATTGAGAATGGTTGACAGCATCCTCAATCCCAATTAGGCATCATCATTAACAAAACCCAACAAAATTAATTTAGGGTAACATGTTGAGATTCACATGATAATCCAAGTACTAGATACTCAAGATGTCCATAACTGGGGACACGGCTAACCATGATTAGTTTATTACACTCTGCAGAGGTTTGCGCACTTTTCCCCACAAGACTCGATCGCCTCCGTTTGGTTTCTCGCGCTACATGGTGTTTGAGAAGACGGATGACTGAGACATAGTCTTTCAGAAGCGCTAGCACCTTACGATGGATAGACCGTTACACCTACTTTCCCCTACATCTGCTAGTCTACCCTGTAAGAGTTCGCACGACTTAACCAACTATGCCAGAGCCCATAATGGCTTGTGGCTGCACACGGAAGTTTCCAGTATGAATAATCTCATGATCCCTTTGAGCCTGGGTGGCGGTCCAAAAAGAAACAGGCAATCCTGGAATACCCAGGTACCTCAATCCACCCAGATGTGTGTTTAAGTTGCCACCTTAGATAAACCATTAATTAACAATACTCACATCTGTCATGGATATCACTCACCCAATCCACGCCTACTAGCATAGCATGGCATAGTAAGCAAACGTAGAATTAACTCCCAAAGGTTTGATAATAAACAGGTAATAGGTTCTACCTCAACTACTCCCCAAACCCACAATTTAATTAGATCCTAATCATGCAATGTGTGAGGATTGATCTAATGCAGTAAAACTGGGTAGTAGAAAAGGTATGATCAAAGTGTTACTTGCCTTGCTGATGATCCGCGAAACCTAGAGATTCGAAGTAACAGGCGGCGCACTCCGGGTATTCTATCGCAGACAACAAACAACCATACAACAAGTACTCATCTAATGCAAAGGTAAAACTCAAATAAGAGATCTAACCAGAAAGTTCAAATTAAGAATTCCGGTTTGCAAAAAGAATCAAATCAAACGAAGCAACGAAAGTCAAACGGCGAAAGAAAACAACTTCGTTCTACTAATCTGGATCTAGGGCAATTTTTACACTAGCAAAAACTTGTTTAAGTTGGTTAAACGGATAGAGGGTTTCGAGACGAAACTCCAGGTGCTTGAATCGTCTGATTTCGATAAACGAGCGAAAAGTTATACTAAAACGAAAATCGGATCAGAAATCGCGATCAGAAAAATCGTGGATTGAATCCGAGAAAAAGAAAAAAATGACGAATGTTCGCTAGAACGAACGAACGAACGGACGAACCTCGCTATTTAAATAAATCGGAAAAACCGATCTATTTAAAAAACCGAAACTAAAAAAACCGACGAAAAACCGACGGAAAAAACGAACGTTTTTTTAAAGAAAACGGCTGCGCGGATTTCGAGGCGCACCTTGGGCGGCGTGTGTCGGCGGCGGCGCGGCGGCGGCGGCGGGCGCTGGCGGCGGTGGGGCGGCGCGGCTAGGGTTTTGGGGCGGCGGCTGGGCCTGGCTTCAGCTGGGCTCCCCCCGGCTTATAAAGCCTAGCGGGCCGGAGTCCCGGTTGGCCCGTAGGTCGGTTCGTTTTCTTTAAATAATTACGCGCAGAAGAAAAATAAAAAGAAATAATAAACGGACTCCAAAAATCCCGAAATAAATTTTCCCGGGCTTCTAAAATCAAGCCGCACAAGGTGAACATTTATTTGGAGCCTAAATGCAATTTTGAAAAACGCACATTTTTTCTAAATTCAAATAAAATAACAAAAAACTCTGAAATAAAATCTTATTTGATTTTATTATTAAATCCTCAATATTTCTTTATTTTAGGAAAGTCATTTTATTCCCTCTCTCATATTTTTGTAATAGAAATAATTGATGATAAAATAATAAAAATCAAATGATCCTATTCTCAAAATTTTAGAAAACTCAAATATGAAAATAATGAATTCCCCAACTCTCTCCGTGGGTCCTTGAGTTGCGTAGAAATTTCTAGGATCAAACCAAACGCAAAAAAAAATATAATCTGCAATGATGATCTAATGTATAACATTCCAAATTGAAAATTTGGGATGTTACAGATCTACGTGTGAAGCGGAGTACATAGCTGCTTCGGAAGCAGCAAATGAAGGAGTCTGGATGAAGGAGTTCATATCCGATCTAGGTGTCATACCCAGTGCATCGGGTCCCATGAAAAGTCTTTTGTGACAATACTGGTGCAATTACCTTGGCAAAGGGATCCAGATTTCATAAGAGAACCAAGTACATCAAGAGACGCTTCAATTCCATCCGCGATCAAGTCAAGGAGGGAGACATAGAGATTTGCAAGATACATACGGATCTGAATGTTCCAGACCCATTGACTAAGCCTCGCTCATGATCAAAACATGATCAGCACCAAGACTCCATGGGTGTTAGAATCATTACAATATAATATAGATTATTGACTCTAGTGTAAGTGGGAGACTGAAGGAAATATGTCGTAGAGGCAATAATAAAGTTGTTATTTATATTTACTTATATCATGATAAATGTTTATTATTTCTGCTAGAATTGTATTAACCGGAAACTTAGTACATGTGTGAATGCATAGACAAACAGAATGTCACTAGTATGCCTCTACTTGACTATCTCGTTAATCAAAGATGGTTAAGTTTCCTAACCATAGACATGAGTGGTCATTTGATGAACGGGATCACATCATTAGAGAATGATGTGATTGACTTAACCCATCCGTTAGCTTAGCACTATGATCGTTTATTTATTGCTATTGCTTTCTCCACGACTCATACATGTTCCTATGACTATGAGATTATGCAACTCCCGAATACCGGAGGAACACTTAGTGTGCTATCAAACGTCACAACGTAACTGGATGACTATAAAGATGCTCTATAGGTGTCTCCGATGGTGTTTGTTGAGTTGGCCTAGATCGAGATTAGGATTTGTCACTCCGATTGTCGGAGAGGTATCTCTGGGTCCTCTCGGTAATGCACATCACTATAAGCCTAGCAAGCAATGTGGCTAATGAGTTAGTTGCGGGGTGTTGCATTACAAAACGAGTAAAGAGACTTGCCGGTAACGAGATTGAACTAGGTATTGAGATACCGACGATCGGATCTCGGGCAAGTAACATACCGATGACAAAGGGAACAATGCATGTTGTTATGCGGTTTGACTGATAAAGATCTTCGTAGAATATGTAGGAACCAATATGATCATCCAGGTTCCGCTATTGGTTATTGACCGAAGATGAGTCTCGGTCATGTCTACATAGTTCTCGAACCTGTAGGGGCCGCACGCTTAACGTTCGATGACGATCGGTATTATGAGTTTATGTGTTTTAATGTACCGAAGGTAGTTCGGATTCCTGGATGTGATCACGGACATGACGAGGTGTCTCTAAATGGTTGAGATATAAAGATCGATATATTGGAAGGCTATGTTTGGACACCGGAATGGTTTCGGATGAGTTCGCGCATTTACCGGAGTACCGGGGGGTTACCGGAACCCCCCCGGGGAGTCAATGGGCCTTATTGGGCCTTAGTGGGAGAGAGAGGAGGAGGTGGCCAGGTGGAGGGCGCCCCCCAAGCCCAATCCGAATTGGGTGGGGGCCGACCCCCCTTTCCTTTTCTCTCTCTCCCTCTTCCTTCTTCTCCTGCTCCTACTAGGAAAAGGGGGAAACCTACTCCTACTGGGAGTAGGACTCCCCCCTTGGGTGTGCCCTATGAGGGCCGGCCCTCCCCTCCTCCACACCTTTATATATGGGGGAGGGGGCACCCCATAGACACACAAGTTGATTGTTTAGCCATGTGCGGTGCCCCCCTCCACAGAATTCCACCTGGTCATATCATTGTAGTGCTTAGGCGAAGCCCTACTTCGGTAACTTCATCATCACCGTCATCACGCCTTCGTGTTGACGAAACTCTCCCTCGGCTTTAGCTGGATCAAGAGTACGAGGGATGTCACCGAGCTGAACGTGTGCAGATCGCAGAGGTGCCATGCGTTCGGTACTTGATCGGTTGGATCGCAAAGACGTTCGACTACATCAACCGTGTTTCATAACGCTTCCGCTTTCGGTCTACGAGGGTACGTCAGCATACTCTCCGCTCTCGGTGCTATGCATCTCCTAGATAGATCTTGCGTGATCGTAGGATTGTTTTTGAAATGATGCGTTTCCCAACACCTTGAGCATCATAAAGAGCTTATTCTTCTTTTGGGGTATGAAGAAATGAAACGTATAACTAATGGTATTCCAAAATTTAATCTCATGACATTTCTTGATTTTGATCTAGAGGATATTTATATGTTTTGTGCGGTAAATTGCATTGAGAATCCTTACATTGCCAACTATCTAAAGACAAGAAAACAAATAGAATATGAAGAGAGTACTAATGAAAGGGAAAATATTTCCCAATACCCTCCTAGTGTTTATTATGATGAATCAGGTAACAAGGAGGAGATTCCTATCCAATCAATCTCTTCAAGAAGAAGCTTGAAAAAATTAATTGAACCCACACATGGTGTGGTGAAGAAGAAGAAAAGAATAGAGGTAAAATGGTATATCTCCCAAATAATGTTTCTCCTATTATTGTTGTGCCTCATGAAAATGAATCAAAAATAATTGTGGAAGAGGATGCACTTGATGATGATATTGCTTCTATGTCTTATGGCACAATGTCCGAGAGCACTATTAATGATGATTTTGTTATGCCTATTACTTTTTGTGATGATTATGATTGGGAAGATAATGATACCTCTTATAATCTTGGAAATCTTTTTTGGCACCAACTTGGGAAATTATGATGATAGCAATTTTTATACCGTTGGTGCTATTCATACTATTAATGATGAGAGTGATTATGCTTACGATATGCCCAAGCCACAAGCTTGGGGATGCTATGTTTGATGAGAATGAAATGTTTGAGAATTTATTTTCTGCAACTAATGTTTGTCCCAAGCTTGGTGATGCTATGTTTAATGAAGATGATCTTTTTAGTCCCCCTACTTTGAATGATCAAATTTGCTATGATGATTGCATGCATCCTATCTATGATGAGAACAAAGTTGCTACTTATGATGATTATTATGATGGTACTTATGTTATAAAAAGTAGTGATAATTATTGTCATAATCTTGAATGTCATTTTACTCATCATTACTCTTTTAATGTGGAAACAATTTTTAGTATTCGAGTTTCATATGATACTCCCACTATTGTGAATGAGAATAAAATTGCTTATATGGAGAGTAATAAATTTTCTATGCCTTTGGATCATGAAAAGAATGTTTTATGTGATGGTTATATTGAAGAATCTATTCATGATGATGCTCTTGTTATGTTTTAATCCTTATCTTTTATGCGAGCATCATTGAAATCATCATGCTTGGCTAAAAGGCATTAAAGAAAAGCACTTGTTCGGAGACAACCAAACACTTATCCCTACTGTTTTTGTGTGATTATGCTACTGTATTAATCATGTTTTATAGCTTTTGTTTCAATAGAGTGCCAAGTAAGACCTTTGGGATGATCTATGGTGATAGTTGATTTGATCTTGCTGAAAAACAGGAACTTTTGCGCTCAGGGAAAAAATTCCCATTTTTAACAGACGCACGATAAAATACTGATTCTTTTGCAGAACATTAATAGACAAATTTCCCAGGTTGTCCTAATGATTCAGAATTTTTGGACTAGCAAAAGTATGGCTGGAGTACAAATTACTACAGACTTTTCTGTTTTTGTTAGATTCTGTTTTCAATGCATAGTTTGCTTGTTTCCTAGTTCCCATGGCTTATATTGCTCAATATAAATTGTGGAAATGATATGCTACAGTAGGCATTGTGTGAGAACAATTATGAATCTTGTATTTTATAGTACCAAAGTGAAATGGTTTGCTTTTTTATCATACTAACCTATTGAAGTTCCGTTAAGTTTTGTGTGATTGAAGTTTTCAAGTTTTGGGTGAGATATAGATATGAGGAGAATAAGGGGTGACAAGACCCTAAGCTTGGGGATGCCTATCAGTGTCAAAACCGGCGGATCTCGGGTAGGGGGTCCCGAACTGTGCGTCTAGGCGGATGGTAACAGGAGGCAGGGGACACGAAGTTTTACCCAGGTTCGGGCCCTCTTGATGGAGGTAAAACCCTACGTCCTGCTCGATTAATATTGATGATATGGGTAGTACAAGAGTAGATCTACCACGAGATCAGAGAGGCTAAACCCTAGAAGCTAGCCTATGGTATGATTGTATGTTATTGTTGTTGTTGTGTCCTACGGACTAAAACCCTCTGGTTTATATAGACACCGGAGAGGGTTAGGGTTACACAAGGTCGGTTACAAAGGAGGAGATATCCATATCCGTACTGCCTAGCTTGCCTTCCACGCCAAAGAGAGTCCCATCCGGACACGAGACGAAGTCTTCAATCTTGTGTCTTCATAGTCTGATAGTTCGGCCAAAGGATATAGTTCGACTGTCCGGAGACCCCCTAATCCAGGACTCCCTCAGTAGCCCCTGAACCAGGCTTCAATGACGATGAGTCCGCCGCGCAGTATTGTGTTCGGCATTGCAAGGCGGGTTCCTTCTCCGAATACACCACAAAAGAATTTGAATACAAGGATAGTGTCCGGCCCTGCAAAATAAGCTCCACATACCAGCGTAGAGAGAATAATATTTCCACAGATCTAATTTGCTGACTTGTTTTGGCAACACGACATTATGTCATGGCCCGGTGATTATTCGAACCGTTTCCTTTGACTAGCCCCGCATATAACGCGAGGCAGTTTTTTGACACGTCTTGTCAAAGCAGAGATCGTGTCCCCTTATCACGGGATTCTCATCAATACGGGTGTGGGTAACCCAACCGCGCCATCGATTATGGTGCTTGGGGGATAAGCGAGTTTTACCAGGCTAGTGGGGACGCTTAGTTTCGTCCGCCCATATAAAGGGATAAGGATTCACCTTTTCATCCACGCCTTCTTCCTCCCTTGCTCATCCATTTTCGCACACTCGAGCTCCAGCGCCCAAGTCTGCACTTCCCACCTCAACCTTCTCCAACCATGTCCGGAGCGGGAGGCAGGTGGATGGTCTCCTCCGTCACGGAGGGAAACATCAAGAAGCTGAGGAGAGCCTGATACGTCTCCAACGTATCTATAATTTTTGATTGCTCGATGCTATATTATCTACTGTTTTGGACTATATTGGGCTTTATTTTCCACTTTTATATTATTTTTGGGACTAACCTATTAACCGGAGTCCCAGCCCAGAATTGCTGTTTTTTGCCTATTTCAGTATTTCGGAGAAACAGAATATCAAACAGAGTCCAAACGGAATAAAACCTTCGGGAATGTGATTTTCTCACCGAATGTGATCCAGGAGACTTGGACCCTACTCCAAGGAGTCAAAGAGGCAGTCACGAGGGTGGGGGGCGCAGCCCCCTGCCTCGTGGGCCCCTCGGTGCTCCACCGACATACTCCTTCCTCCTATATATACCTACGTACCCCCAAACGATCAGAACAGGAGCCAAAAACCTAATTCCACCGCCGCAACTTTCTGTATCCATGAGATCCCATCTTGGGGCCTATTCCGGAGCTCCGCCGGAGAGGGCCGTCATCACGGAGGGCTTCTACATCATCATAGCCCCTCCGATGAAGTGTGAGTAGTTTACCTCAGACCTTCGGGTCCATAGTTAGTAGCTAGATAGCTTCTTCTCTCTTTTTGGATCTCAATACAAAGTTCTCCCCTCTCCTGTGGAGATCTATTCGATGTAATCTTCTTCTTTTTGCGGTGTGTTTGTTGAGACCGATGAATTGTGGGTTTATGATCAAGTCTATCTATGAATAATATTTGAATCTTCTCTGAATTCTTTTATGTATAATTAGTTATCTTTGCAAGTCTCTTCGAATTATCCGTTGGTTTGGCCAACTAGATTGGTAGTTCTTGCCATGGGAGAAGTGCTTAGCTTTGGGTTCGATCTTGCGGTGTCCTTTCCCAGTGACAGAAGGGGCAGCAATGCACGTATTGCATCATTGCCATCGAGGATAACAAGATGGGGTTTATTTCATATTGCATGAATTTATCTCTCTACATCATGTCATCTTGCTTAAAGCGTTACTCTGTTTTTAACTTAATACTCTAGATGCATGCTGGATAGCAGTCGATGAGTGGAGTAATAGCAGTAGATGCAGAATCATTTCGTTCTACTTGTCACGGACGTGATGCCTATATACATGATAATGCCTAGATATTCTCATAACTATGCTCAATTTTGTCAATTTGTCAACAGTAATTTGTTCACCCACCGTAGAATACTTATGCTCTTGATAGAAGCCACTAGTGAAACCTATGGCCCCCGGGTCTATTCTCATCATATCAATCTCCATCACTTTAATCTTGCTTTGCTTTTTTACTTTGCCTTTTACTTTTCACTTTGCATCTCTATACCAAAAATATTATATCTATCAGATCTCACTCTCGTAAGTGATCGTGGAGGGATTGACAACCCCTAATTGCGTTGGTTGCGAGTAGCTATCGTTTTGTGCAGGTACGAGGGACTTGAGCGTGGCCTCCTACTGGATTGATACCTTGGTTCTCAAAAACTGAGGGAAATACTTACGCTACTCTGCTGCATCATCCCTTCCTCTTCGGGGAAATCCAACACAAGCTCAAGAGGTAGCAAGAAGAATTTCTGGCGCCGTTGACGGGGAGTCTACGCAAAAAGTCAACATACCAAGTACCCATCACAATCCCTATCTCCCGCATTACATTATTTGCCATTTGCGTCTCGTTTTCCTCTCCCCCCAATTCACCCTTGCCATTTTATTCGCCCTCTCTCTCTATCCTCCCTCTCTTTCTCTATTTGCCTCTTTTTGCCCGCTAGCTTCTTGTTTGCTCGTATGGTTAGAATAGTTGTTTATTTATTACTAAACAGAGAACCTAAGATCTATGGATCCTCATCCACTTGCTAATCTTTTTAAGAGGTCCAATTATGATAAACCAATTGCTAGTGAGTTTTGTGCAGTAGATTATCTTTATGAAGTTTTGCTTGAAATTCGTGAATCTAAAAAGTGTGATGAATTGCCTCATGAAGAGATTCACAATAGATCTTTGAATAGAAAGCATGATTGCAATGATTCTATTATAAATTCTTTTAATGTCAATTGTGCTAATAATATGCAAAACCCTAAGCTTGGGGATGCTAGTTTTGCAATGTCCTCTACTTGTTGCAATGATCATGATTGGGGTGATTCTTCTTTTGATCTTGAAAATTTATTTAAACACCATGATGAATATGAGATTGATTATAATGTTTGAAATAATATTGAAAGTGGGTTTGGAAGAATGTCAACTTTAGATCCCACATATTTGGAGAATGTTCAATCTTATGAAGTTTTTGATAAAAGTGGATTTGAAAAGGTCATGACTTTAGTTAATGTTAATCCCACTATTTTGGAAGAGTGTCAACTTTGCATGCATGTGGATCGTGTTGAAAATATTTTATGTGATAGCTATTTTGTTGAATTTGCTTATGATCCTACATATAATTATTATGAGAGAGGAAAATATGGTGGTAGAAATTTTCATGTTACTAATTTACCTCTCATTATGATGAGATTGCTATTGTTTCTTTCCGCTTCCTTGCATAGGCTAGTTTTTGCTTGCCTTGATAGTTTGTTTGCCTATAAGATGCCTATGCATAGGAAGTATGTTAGACTTAAATGTGTTTGTCACGTGTTTTATGATGCTCTCTTTGTGCTTCAATTCTTGTCTTTCATGTGAGCATCATAGAAATATTATGCCTAGCTATAAGGCTTTGAAGAAAAGCGCTTATTGGGAGTCAACCCAATATTTATCCTTACTGTTATTTAATAAATAAATTATTTAGTCTCTGTTTTTGTTGTGTTTTTTCTGTTTAATTAGTGTTTGTGCCAAGTAGAACCGTTGGGAAGACTTGGGGAAAGTCTTGTTGAACTTGCTGTAAAAAACAGAAACTTTAGCACTCACGAGAACTGATGTCATTTTATTTGGAGAGTTATATTTAGTTAATTCTTTTTGCAGATGATTAATAGATAAATTCCTCACATCCATCAATTTATTTTAGAATTTTTGGGGGTCCAGATATTGCGCTAGCTACAGATTACTACAGACTGTTCTGTTTTTGACAGATTCTGTTTTTCGTGTGTTGTTTGCTTATGTTGATGAATCTATGGTTAGTAAAATAGTTTATAATCCATAGAGAAGTTGGAATACAGCAGGCTTAACACCAATATAAATAAAGAATGAGTTCATTACAGTACCTTGAAGTGGTTTTTTGTTTTCTTTCGCTAACGGAGCTCACGAGTTTTCTACTTTAAGTTTTGTGTTGTGAAGTTTTCAAGTTTTGGGTGAATTCTTGTGATGGATTATGGAACAAGGAGTGGCAAGAGCCTAAGCTTGGGGATGCCCATGGCACCCCCAAGATAATCCAAGGACACCAAAAAGTCAAAGCTTGGGGATGCCCCGGAAGGCATCCCCTCTTTCGTCCACTTCCATCGGTAATTTACTTGGAGCTATATTTTTATTCACCAACATGATATGTGTTTTGCTTGGAGCGTCTTGTATTATTTGTGTCTTTGTGTTTTTGTGTGCCACAATCATCCTTCCTGTACACACCTTTTGAGAGAGCCATACATGAATTAGAATTTTATAGAATACTCTATGTGCTTCACTAATATCTTTTGAGCTATGTAGTTTTGCTCTATGTGCTTCACTTATATCTTTTGAGCGCTATAATTTTGCTCTATGTGCTGTACTTAGATTTTTTAGAGCATGGTGGTGGATTTGTTTTAAAGAAACTATTGATATCTCATGCTTCACTTAAATTATTTTGAGAGTCTTAATAGCATGGTAATTTGCTTAATAATAACATGCTTGGTATTCAAGATTTGTGAAACTTTCTTTTGAGTGTGTTGAATACTAAGAAAAGTTGGATGCTTGATAATTGTTTTGAGATATGGAGGTAGTAATATCAAAGTCATGCTAGTAGAGTAATTGTGAATTTAAGAAGTGCTTGAGTTAAAGTTTGCAAGTCCCGTAGCATGCACGTATGGTAAACGTTATGCAACAAATTTGAAACATGAAGTGTTATTTGATTGTCCTCCTTATGAGTGGCGGTCGGGGACGAGCGATGGTCTTTTCCTACCAATCTACCCCCTAGGAGCATGCGTGTAATACTTTGGTTTTTGATGGCTTGTAGATTTTTGCAATAAGTATATGATTTCTTTATGACTAATATTGAGTCCATGGATTATATGCACTCTCACCCTTCCATCATTGCTAGCCTCTACGGTACCATGCATTGCCCTTTCTCACATCGAGAGCTGGTGCAAACTTCGCCGGTGCATCCAAACCCCGTGATATGATACGCTCTTTCACACATAAACCTCCTTATATCTTCCTCAAAACAGCCACCATACCTACCTATTATGGCATTTCCATAGCCATTCCGAGATATATTGCCATGCAACTTTCCACCATCCAGTTTATCATGACACATTCATCATTGTCATATTGCTTAGCATGATCATGTAGTTGACATAGTATTTGTGGCAAAGCCACCGTTCATAATGTTTTCATACTTGTCACTCTTGATTCATTGCATATCCCGGTACACCGCCGGAGGCATCCATATAGAGTCATACTTTGTTCTAGTATTGAGTTGTAATCATTGAGTTGTAAATAAATAGAAGTGTGATGATCATCATTCAATAGAGCATTGTCCCCAAAAAAAGAGAAAGGCCAAAGAAAAAAAGAAGGCCCAAAAAAAGAAAATAAATAAAAAGGGGGCAATGCTACTATTCCTTGTTTCCAAACTTGTGCTTCAAAGTAGCACCATGTTCTTCATACAGAGAGTCTCTTGAGTTTTCACTTTCATATACTAGTGGAAATTTTCATTATAGAACTTCGCTTGTATATTCCAACAATGGTCCTCCTCAAGCTTCGTGAGCAAGCAAGTTGGATGCACACCCACTTAGTTTCTTTTGTTGAGCTTTCATACATTTATAGCTCTAGTGCATCCGTTGCATGGCAATCCCTACTCCCTGCATTAACATCAATCGATGGGCATCTCCATAGCCCATTGATTAGCCTCGTTGATGTGAGACTTTCTCCTTTTTGTCTTCTCCACATAACCCCCATCATTATATTCTATTCCACCCATAGTGCTATATCCATGGCTCACGCTCATGTATTGCGTGAAAGTTTATGAGTTTGAAATTATTAAGGTATGAAACAATTGCTTGGCTTGTCATTGGGGTTGTGCATGATGAGAGCATTCTTGTGTGACGAAAATGGAGCATGACTAAACTATATGATTTTGTAGGGATGAACTTTTTTTGGCCATGTTACTTTAAGAAAACATAATTGCTTTGTGGGTTTGCTTGAAGTATTATTATTCTCTATGTCAATATGAACTTTTGTCTTGAATCTTCCTAATCCGAATATTCATACCACAATTAAGAATATTTGCATTGAAATTATGCCAAGTAGCACTCCGTATCAAAAATTCTCTATTTATCATTTACCTACTTGAGGACGAGCAGGAATTAAGCTTGGGGATGCCTGATACGTCTCCAACGTATCTATAATTTTTGATTGCTCCATGCTATATTATCTACTGTTTTGGACTATATTGGGCTTTATTTTCCACTTTTATATTATTTTTGGGACTAACCTATTAACCAGAGGCCCAACCCAGAATTGTTGTTTTTTTGCCTATTTCAGTATTTCGGAGAAATAGAATATCAAACGGAGTCCAAAAGGAATAAAACCTTCATCAACGTGATTTTCTCACCGAACGTGATCCAGGAGACTTGGACCCTACTCGAAGGAGTCAAAGAGACGGTCACGAGGGTGGGGGGCGCGCCCACCCCCTAGGGCGCGCCCCCTGCCTCGTGGCCCCCTCGTTGCTCCACCGACATACTCCTTCCTCGTATATATACCTACGTACCCCCAAACGATCAGAACAGGAGCCAAAAACCTAATTCCACCACCGCAACTTTCTGTATCCACAAGATCCCATCTTGGGGCCTGTTCCGGAGCTCCGTTGGAGAGGGCCGTCATCACGGAGGGCTTCTACATCATCATAGCCCCTCCGATGAAGTGTGAGTAGTTTACCTCAGACCTTCGGGTCCATAGTTAGTAGCTAGATGGCTTCTTCTCTCTTTTTGGATCTCAATACAAAGTTCTCCCCCTCTCTTGTGGAGATCTATTCGATGTAATATTCTTCTTTTTGTGGTGTGTTTGTTGAGACCGATGAATTGTGGGTTTATGATCAAGTCTATCTATGAATAATATTTGAATCTTCTCTGAATTCTTTTATGTATGATTAGTTATCTTTGCAAGTCTCTTTGAATTATCCGTTTGGTTTGGCCAACTAGATTGGTAGTTCTTGCCATGGGAGAAGTGCTTAGCTTTGGGTTCGATCTTGCGGTGTCCTTTCCCAGTGACAGAAGGGGTAGCAAGGCACGTATTGCATCGTTGCCATCGAGGATAACAAGATGGGGTTTATTTCATATTGCATGAATTTATCTCTCTACATCATGTCATCTTGCTTAAAGTGTTACTCTGTTTTTAACTTAATACTCTAGATGCATGCTAGATAGCGGTCGATGAGTGGAGTAATAGTAGTAGATGCAAAATCGTTTCGGTCTACTTGTCACGGACGTGATGCCTATATACATGATCATGCCTAGATATTCTCATAACTATGCTCAATTCTGTCAATTGCTCAACAATAATTTGTTCACCCACCATAGAATACTTATGTTCTTGAGAGAAGCCACTAGTGAAACCTATGGCCCCCGGGTCTATTCTCATCATATCAATCTCCATCACTTTAATCTTGCTTTGCTTTTTTACTTTGCCTTTTACTTTTCACTTTGCATCTCTATACCAAAAATACCAAAAATATTATATCTATCAGATCTCACTCTCGTAAGTGACCGTGAAGGGATTGACAACCCCTAATCGCGTTGGTTGCGAGTAGCTATCGTTTTGTGCAGGTACGAGGGACTTGAGCGTGGCCTCCTACTGGATTGATACCTTGGTTCTCAAAAACTGAGGGAAATACTTACGCTACTCTGCTGCATCATCCCTTCCTCTTCGGGGAAATCCAACGCAAGCTCAAGAGGTAGCAGAGCCGGATACCTGCCCGACGACATCGTGCACCGGCTCCCAGATGAGGGGCAGCTCATCCCCACCCCCGGGCCCCATGAGAGGGTAGTGTTCCTTACCCATTTCCTACGCGGACTGGGATTCCCTCTCCACCCATTCGTTCGGGGGCTCATGTTCTACTACGGCCTGGATTTCCATGATCTGGCCCCGAACTTCATCCTCAACATCTCAGCGTTTATTGTCGTGTGCGAGGCCTTCCTCTTCATCAAGCCCCACTTCGACTTATGGATGAAGACCTTCAATGTCAAGCCGAAGGTAGTGGGCGGCCGCCAGGCGGAGTGCGGAGGCGCCATGGTGGGCAAGATGCGCAACGTTACATGGCTCGAGGGCTCCTTCGTGGAGACCATAAAGGGGTGGCAATCGGGGTGGTTCTATATCACCGAGCCACGTGACCCAGCATGGGCAGCGGCCCCCGAGTTCCGATCTGGCATCCCCACGCGGCTCACCTCCTGGAAAGAGAAGGGCCTGTCCTGGGGTAGTTCGGGACAACTGACCGGACTCCAAACATGTATTCAAAACATGGTGAACAAGAAGCTCAAACTCGTCAACGTAGTCCAGGTCATGCTCATCCGCCGGATCCTCCCGTGTCAACAATGGGCCTTCAACTTGTGGGAGTTCAACCAGGCCCAGCACCAAACTCTGAACAGGCTCTTCGATACAACACACGAGGATGCCTGGAAGGTGCTATTCAAGGGCGCCGAGGTTCCTCCTCCTACTACCGAGGATCGCGGATTCTGCGCGAAGCGTCAAGCCAACGCGGTAAGCTGTTTTACCTCTTACAGGATACTTGTTTTTCATAGTTTGACTCTATGCGGGATCTAAGCTCCCGTTCCTTTGACAGGACTGGCAGGAAACGGCCGGACAGATTGACTGTCCGGCTCCCTTGCCCGAAGGCCAAGCAAACGCTCTCCTGACGGAGATGCTGACTCCGGCTCCTTACAAGGTGCCAGAGAAGACCAAGAAGGCCAAGGGAACCCGAAAGAGTTCCCGACGCCAGGTGTTGTCGGACTCATCGTCCGATGACTCTGCGGCACACTCCTCCCCCAAAGACGAGGAGGAAGAAGAAGATGCTCCCCCTTCAGTTTGGGGAGACAAGAAAAGGAAGGTCGCCCCAACCGGGGGGGGGGGGGGGCGAAGGGTCCAAGAAGGGAAGGACTCTCCTTCCGGACAGCTCCACCGCCTCCACCGAAGGCTAAGACGAGTGGTTGCCCAGGGCCAAGCCCCTGGGGAGGTCATAAGTATTCGGATACTAGAGTAACTCATAGCATTCCTTTGTCGCACTACTTTCCATAACGCCGAATATGATTATGCAGGCCGCCACGAGCCCGTATCGATGTATCGTCGGACGGCTCCCTGGGCTCGTCGGATATGGATAGCGATCCACTTCCGACCACCACCTCCCCTTGCCCTGCATACGACGCCGAGGTGTTGTCTCAAGAGGCACCGGGTCGAGGGGAGACAGTCCTGGAGGTGCCTCAAGGCGACCTTCCGGACTCCGGGAGCTGAGGGGACAAGGCCCCTGAGGGCCCCGAGCTCGGCCCTCAGCCGAACACCACGCTGGAAGCTCCAGCGGTTCCGGACTCGGGCAGGCGGCCTCCTTCTAAGAGGGGCAAGATGCCTATGCCGGTGACCTCTATCCATCCAGAGGCGTCGGACAATCTGCTGGAAGCGCTTCGCAGCGCTTCCATCGACGAGGAGCACTGTACTATTATGAGTGCGGTGGTCCAGAAGGTTCAGTCCGCTCAGAGCGGATTGACTGAAGCCTGTGCCAGCCCTCTAACAGGCTTTGAGGTAAGTGTTAAAATATAGGAAAAATATTACCGCATAGACAGTAGCCCCTGATGCTCTATTCGGTGTTCACGAAGAAAAGCCGAACAGAGGATCAAACACTATCGCAGGAGTCTAATATAAGTATGTCAATATGCGTATGCAGGCTTCCCTGCTGGCATCTGCCGCACTGACTGCGGAGGTCGCCACACTGAAGCAGGACCTCGAGGGGTCCAAGAAAGAGCTCGGCCTTGCCAAGAGGCAGCTTGAGGAGAACAAGGGTAAATAATACCCTGTCTATAGATATGTATATATAAAAGAAGACGCGATTGCAAAATGACAGAATCATCTTATATTTGCCCGGGGCCACGACCGAGGTGGCGACCCTGAAGCAAGCGCTATCCAAGGCCGAAGATAAAGCGGCCAAGAAGCGCACCGAGCGGGAAAGGCAGGAGGCTCGGGTGGGCGAGGTGCAGCAAGAGCTCCAGGCTCTCGTGACGAAGCACGAGGCATTGGAGCTTGACTCGAAAACGCGAGAGTCTGAGCTTGCCGCAGCCCTCGAGAGTGCAAAGAGTGCCAAGGCCGAAGCCCAAAAGGCCCTCCAGGAGATTGACGCGATGAAGAAAATAGCGGCGGGTAAGGCATTCTATATGCAAAGCAAGCATGTGAAAGTAAATTACCTATTAATTACCCGAATCCGGAGCTCTCCAGGAGCATTCGCAGATTTGCCCCGCAGTGTGTCGGATGCCGCACAGTTTTACCGGGCCGAGGAGGGAAGCTCAACGAAGAAGCTATTCTGGTCTTAGTATACTGGGACCAAACACCCGGTGCCTATGAGCGACCAGCTAAAGCAGCTGGTCGAGCTACACAAGGCGGCTGAACAGGCCATGAAGGGCCTTATAGTCCGGCTGTGGCCTGGCGACGCCCTTCCGAATAGCTACTTCGGCCTGGTGAGGCGGCTTGTGGATGCCTGCCGACGGCTGGAAGTCGTCAAGCGGTCCGTCTGCATTGAAGGTGCATGCCGGGCTTTCGCCCGTGTGAAGGTGCAATGGGCCAGGCTAGACACCATGAAACTGATCAAGGAAGGACCGCTGTAGGGCAAGGAGCATTGCACCCCCGAAATTTATTATGAGGGTGTCCTAAAGGGTGCCCGTCTTGTAGCGGACGAATGTTCCAAGGATGTAATATTTGAGTAAACTTGCTCGTGTGATCCTGTATGATGAAAACTTGTTTCATATGCGCTATGTGACGGAGTAATTGACCACGGGTACCCCGAAGACAGCAAGACAATATTTCAAGACATCGGGGCTAGCAAAGCCCCTCAGTCCGACTGCCTGGCCGCTCCTGCCGACTCCCCGTCTGACTGCTCTACCCGGCCGGCTGCCGGCTGCCGACTACGCCAACCAGTCGGCTACCGACTGCAGCCCGACTCGACATCGACAAGACACCGACAAGACATCGACAAGACAGCCACACCGCGGCCATGCCTGGCCACTATTGCTGCATAGGCATACACTATTCATTCATCACCATCAATAGTGTGCAGTACCATCAATAGTGTAACTTGTCCCCTGGGCACTAGTATATAAAGTGACCCAGGAGAGCAAGCCACGGGGCCATGGCCACGAGGCCTCACACGGGCTAGCAAGCTAACTAAGCTGTCCATCCATCCATCCATTCATCCAGGGAAGATACCCTCTCACGTATGCATGCTAGCTAGCAAGATAGCTAGCTAGCTCACACATACATCCATTCATCCATTCACCCATGGCCAAGCACACACTTGTGCCCATATGCATATACCAAGTCAGATGCACTTGACACTGATCTCAGATACAGCTCCAGGAGCACTTTGTACTACCCGATGTACACCCTAGATATATACTCAGACATGCAGGAGTAGGGTTATTATCTCTCCGGAGAGTCCCGAACCTGGGTAAACCAGCGCGTGCTATTCGGTTACCTGCTCCCGGTCCTATCAGCAGCAGTCTTACCCTCACACTAAGCCCTTGTGGCATCTGTCAACTCGCAAGCCCCCCGTGAGAATACCACGACAGTTGGGGCCCATCGTGGCATGGTACTACTACTACGCTACCACACTGCTGCTGATTTCGCAGTCCGGGCGGGACCACTTTCGCCATCATCACCGCGGCGTCGCCGTCGTCTCTCCGGTAGCGCTCGGGGGCCCAACATTGACACGGCCTCAGAGTGGCCGCGAGGGGCGGTGAGTCCTCGCCGTTGGCCTCTTCGTCTTCATCATCGCGGCGTCGCGCCGCCTCTCCGATAGCGGTCGGGGGCTCGACATCGACATGCCCCCGGAATGGCCGTGAGGGGCGGCGTGACCTCGCCATCGGCCTTGCCTTCTTCACCACCACCGCAACGTCGACCGTCCGTCCACGCGCGTGCCGCGCGCGGGGCCTCGTTTCGGTCGGCCGTGGCCATCCACGCGCCGCTCGCATCTGCTTCCCTCCGCGTTGCGCCTTGCTCCTGCCAAAACGAGCGCTCGCCCCTCCATATGCTATCTATGCAAGCTAGCTAGAGGCAAGTCAACAATGATCAAACCACGGCCATGCACTACCCAAACACTTCTCAGATGCGAGTCGTACACTACATGTATATTGGTCAGACGATTCCCAGATACAAGCCAGATTATCCCCATACACTAACCAAAGCTAGCAAGCAAGCACACAGCCAAGCAGCTCGATGGATTTTTCAAGTCAGCTTGCGCTACGTGCGTTCTATCTCGCTCATATGCATGTGCGCCCGCGCCTACACCACATCGCCCATGCATCTCCGTGGCCGGCTTGTGCCTCCGTCCCACGACCTGCTCGCCGGCTTGGCGCCTGCCGGCTCGCGCCTGCATCACGGGCACTCCTGCGTGTCTGGCCTCTGCCTCGACCGCAGGCCGGCCTCCCCGCCGAGTCCGTCTCCGCCCTGCTCCGTGTGGTGCGCGTTTGCCGGGTCCGACCAGCTGCAACTACGCCAGGCCGGCCGTCCTCGGCCAGCTCCACCACGCCCTACCGGCTGCCCCAGCGCCGGGGCCGCCTCCTCACCCGCCTGGCCACCTGGCCGGGTCGCCATCTCGCCACCTCCCGCTGGCCCATGCCGGCTCTTGCCTGCTCGCCGCCTCCACCGTCTACCCTGCAACGGTGCTGCGCCAGCCTCCTGGGTCGGCCGCCGGCTCCGCCCCTACCGAGTATCCTCCGCCCGTGCCCGGACGCGTCTGTCCGTCCGGCTCTGCCCGCGCCGGCCTCCCGCAACCCGGCTGGCTGGCTCCCGCGCCGGCCTCCCCGTGCCAGCTTCGGATCGCCTGCGCCGGCCTCGCCCCGCCCTGCGCGCCAACTCGGCACTTGCAGGCTTCCCCGCAACCCGGCCCCGTGCCGGCTCGGCCTGCGCCGCGTCCGGCCTTCCCGCCGGGTCGCCGCGCCTAGCTAGCCGACTCCCGCGCCCGGCCTGCTCCGACCTGGCCTCGGACTCCCGCGCCCGACCTACTCCAACCTGGCCACCGACTCCCGCACCCGGCTTCCCTACGACCCGGCCCGCCGGCTTCGCTTGCGCTGGCTTCCCCTCGACCCGGCCCGCCGGCTTCCCCGTGACCCGGCCTGCCGGCTTCCCCGCAACCCGGCGCCGGCTTCTACCGTGACCCGGCCGTCGGTTTCCGCTGCGTCATGCTCCTTCCTACTGCTCATGCAGAAAAAGACAAAAAGAATAGAGAGAAGGAAAGTCAAGCCAGTGGCTGAGAACAAGAAAAAGAGATGCGTCTGGCTGCTCCAGCCGCGAGCTACCCGCGTCACCGTCTGGCCGCCCAGTCCGCCAGCCGGCTTCGTCGCCTGGCCGGCTGGGGGCCCAACCGTTCGCTTGTCTGCCTCCACGCCGGCTGCGCCAAGCCGGACCAGTCGTCAGTCCGCGTCGACACTTGTTTGGTCAGACCCGACTGGCTGGGACCCCCTTCGAGCACCCGGAGGCTCGAAGGCTACTCCTAGTGGGTGTGTCGGCGCACTAGCACCAAGCCGCACCGACAATCATCGACGACCTTCACCTCGTCTACACAAAAATCGATGTGAGCTCCTTACCTGCATACTTTCACGCCACGTGCAAAACCGGATAACCCCGAGCGACGCTCGGGGACTGTCGGGGATATACCCCGCGGTGTAAACCGGCCGGAAGTTAACCCGGCCGGACTTGGCGGTTTATCTGAAGACCCCGCTGACACTTGGCGAGTTACTGGCGACCCGCCCTGACCTGGCGGTTTACAAGCAACCCACCTGGTCATTATGACTCACTGGTGATCCGGCATGCGGGACAGACGGATGACAAGGCTCAAGACCCAGAAGGCCGGTTCACGTTTAATGGTGGGCCGGTTTAAGAGGAAAGGCATGAGGAATATTTACCTTAAAAGGAGTTAAGACCAGGACTTGTATCCGGTTTGTATTAGAGATAGACTAGTCCTAATCCTAATAGGACTCCACATGTAACCCGCCCCTTCAACTTATATAAGGAGGGGCAGGGTTCCCCAAAGGGGGGCAGGCTACAAGCAAGAGAAACAATCTTAGGGCTAGACACAAAGAGGAGAGCCGATTTATGGCGACTCCCTCGTGATCATATTGAGACCTAGCCTCAAACAGCATGTAGGGTTGTTACCGGATGATGTTTCTCGGGGCCCGAAGCTGTTTAAATCCCTGTCTTGTGTTGCGTCTCTCGATTCCGCTCAACCCCTCTCAAGCTACCACATAGATGCGTTGGCCTCACGACTAAGTCCTCACCTTAGGACATCTGCCGTGACAATTCCATGATAGTTGGCGCCCACCATGGGGCCTGCGCACGGTGGTGTTGAGTTCTTGAAGGTATCTGTCCCAAGGTTTCGAGAAGCTCGCAAATTTCCAGATGAAGAAGAAAGAATTTGGAAGGATCTACATCGTCTCCATGGCAATCAGCCAGAACGACATATACGAGAGTTAAGGTTCAAGAAAAAATTGACTCTACGATTTGTCCATCACTGTCGCCGGGCGATCTGCTGAGACAAAATGGCAAACAAGGGTTTAATCTTTGCGTCACTATGCAATCGGCTGGACGCGATCAGCTTTTCCTCGGCGGCTGTTATGCACGGCATCTAGAAATCCGTCACGCCGTCAAATCACCAAGTTGCTAAGACCATCAACTTACGTTCAAATCTGATTGGGCATACTACTCGGATGGTCTACTCGTAGCTGCTGTTGTTATTTCCTTCAATGTACAAGGATCCGAAGCCAGATCGATATTGGATGCACTGCCTGAAAGAGGACGAGACCTATAGGAATTCTGTAAGTGCATAAGTCACCAAGATTGCTGCTCTACCGTTCTAATATACTTTCCTTCCATCAATACATTGACCATGGTCAAAGCACTAGCCACGAAGGACAAAAACTATTACTACTACTTTCCTCAAGCCTGGCAAATATCTCCCTTGCATGGAGATAGATGGATTCCATCATGCAGATGTTAGTGCTACAGGCAACGAGCCCACAATCCGGAAGTGGAGACAACGTTGACCCGGTCCCGTCGCGCTGCTCTCGTTCGCCGATGTTGCTTCTGGGCCACCGTCGTCGAGCCCCCGCCTGCGAGTCGCCACCTTGGGCCGGCCCTGTCTCCTCCGAGCTGCACGCCCGAACCGGGCGGCCGGCTCCGGCGCACCCCGCCGCTTTACTGCCTCTATTCAACTCTGCTCTTGCAGCATCCGGGTCACTGCACCCTGACGGTCGCTTCAACCGCTGCAAGTCGCCACTAGCCGGAGCTGCTGCTGTTCGCCTCTGTAGATTCGCTAGTGAATCGCCAGTACGAGGATTCTATCATGCGAGATGCAAGTACCAGTACGAGGAGCCAAACTGAAAGAAGATCACGACTCGGTTTGATCAACTGGCCATGACAAGGAAATGGGTACGGCCGTGGTTCGGTTTCGAGCCGCCACCCGCCGGTTTCGCTTTGGACAGAGCTTCAAGTCGCGGCGAGTCCGTGTTGTTTCCACAAGGGTTCTCAAGTCACCCATCCGAGCTGAACCGCCCCGGGCCAAGTCGCAGGACTCCGTCGCCTCGAGCCGGCTGTCGCTGCCGCGGCCTTACTCGTTGACCGTGCCTTGAGCCGCCAGACGCCTTCACTGCTGTGGCCCTTACCTCCAGCCGACTCACGCTGCCCACGGCCAGTTTACAAATCGCCGCGGCCGGTTTACGAATCGCCCCCGCCGGGTCACCTCCATCGCTGTTATGACTCACTGCATCGCCAGCCTGCGATGCTGAACCGCCGCGACTCGCCTTTAAAAAGCCCGACCTCCATCGACCACCTCTACTTGGATCGCCATGCGCCGAGTCGCCGCCACCATGATTGTAACCTACTGTGGTGAGCCGCTGCCGCTGCCTCTGAACTTGAGTCGCCGTCGCCCACGCCAGGCCAACCTCAACCTGTGAGTCACCGCCGCAGCCCCAAGTCGCCTCGCCTCCGTTGCTCCGTTGCGGTCCCGTTTTTAGCCGTTGCTGCGTTGAGCCAAGTCGCCACTTCCGCTGTGCCTTGAGCCGGCAGGAAAAGATGCCCCCATTACTTTGAAGTTGCCGGTGCGTCCCCACCATGGCCTCGTTCTGAACCGCCACAATGCTGGGGTATCTTTTGCCTACGCCGACCGCTACTGATGTTGTCTTGAAATACCACACACCAACCCGCCGTTGCGGCGTGAGCCACCTCCGCCATGACTTGTATCGCTGGGGATGGAGAAGTTTCATGAGCCGTCGCCTCCGCCTCTGCTGCAGATATCCGAGCCACCCAGTTAAATCGTGGAACGCCTTCGCCGGGTCCGCCGTCGCCGGGTCACCCCGTTTCCATTGCTGGTCACGACAAGCCGGCCGCGAGCCGCCTGTAGCGCGCTTGGCCTCGCCTCACTTTGAGCTGCTCCCGCATGCACTTTGCTTGACAAGTGGCTCCATCTCCTTGCGCAAAGATGCCGCTGAGGGTGCAGGCCCTGGTTTCTGCTCCGATATGCTCCCCTGTTGGCTGAAGGAAAAGACAGGGGGTACTGGCTGAAGAAAAGAGAAACGCAAAGGGGACGTGTTACTGTCGTTACCGTGGCATCACTGTGAGCCGGCCACTACTATTATTCCATGTGAGATAAGGCTACATGTCCACGTGCATCCAACAAAAAAATCAGGTGCTATTTTTTCAATGTTTTTCATCACATATATTAATTTATTCGAAAAACAATTACTTTGTCCTGCAATATTTTGATGCAGGATAATTATTCCTGACAAAGATATTGTTATACTGCGGATATGGAGCGTGCGCTGGCATAATTTTGCACTGGCATTCCTCCGTGCCTTGCTACTGGACGGATATGGGAGCAAGTCGCCACCCCTGCTTCATCAACACAGAGGATTGACTCGTCGTCCGCCCTCGCGGCCGATTCTCCCGCCCGCGCCGACTTACTACGCCGCGGCCGACTCATCTGTCTGTGCCGTCTCTGAAGCTGTGGTCGTCTTTGTCGTCCGTCTCTCGCGGCCTGGTTTACATCGACACATTGGGCCGCACCTGTCTGCATGAGCTGTTTATTGAGTATTAACAAGTCACAGCTCGTGTAGCCCATTTTTTCTTTCAATAAAGTGGAGGCAAATTATACCCCGCGGTGTAAACCGGCCGGAAGTTAACCCGGCCGGACTTGGCGGTTTATCTGAAGACCCCGCTGACACTTGGCGAGTTACTGGCGACCCGCCCTGACCTGGCGGTTTACAAGCAACCCACCTGGTCATTATGACTCACTGGTGATCCGGCGTGCGGGACAGACGGATGACAAGGCCCAAGACCCAGAAGGCCGGTTCACGTTTAATGGTGGGCTGGTTTAAGAGGAAAGGCATGAGGAAAATTTACCTTACAAGGAGTTAAGACCAGGACTTGTATCCGGTTTGTATTAGAGATAGACTAGTCCTAATCCTAATAGGACTCCACATTTAACCCGCCCCTTCAACTTATATAAGGAGGGGCAGGGTTCCCGAAAGGGGGACAGGCTACAAGCAAGAGAAACAATCTTATGGCTAGACACAAAGAGGAGAGCCGGTTTACGGCGACTCCCTCGTGATGATAATGAGACCTAGCCTCAAACAACATGTAGGGTTGTTACCGGATGATGTTTCCCGGGGCCCGAAGCTGTCTAAATCCCTGTCTTGTGTTGTGTCTCTCGATTCCGCTCAACCCCTCTCAAGCTACCACATAGATGCGTTGGCCTCACGACTAAGTCCTCACCTTAGGACATCTGCCGTGACAATTCCACGACAGGGACCGCCTCCGCTTTCATTATAGTTGCATCACTGTTCGCCCCAACGCTAGCTAGAGTTGGCCCGAAGGCTGGTCGCTTGGCCTGAGACGTTAGTTCCCGCAGACGGTTTAGTAGCGTGCGCGGTTCCAAAGGCCCACTCTTAGTCACAGACCGCAGAGCGGCTGTCCGGCTAGCAAGAGTGAACACTGGAGGCCCCCACACGAAAAACGTCTTGGAAGAAAAACGCTTCGGGCGACCCGACCGTTTCCTTTATGAGTATCTACTCGGTTGAATCTGCTCCTAGACTCTAAGTACTGTACACTCCACTTCGCGGCCCACTCTCAGCTACAGACCGCAGAGCGGCTGTCCGGCAAGCGAGAGCACAAGCCAAAGAGTGGAGGGAACATGAAAAAGATTGAAGGGGGCTCGGACGAAGCTGAGTCGACACCCTCCGCATAAAACTTGCAATGCTAAAAGCAAACATTTGATATATCTGCGCGGACTAACTTTGTCTTTTGCATGATCATTTTTGTAGGGAACCCCCGGTCCTCGCTCGAAGGCTCGGAGGCTACACCAAGTGGGTGAGCTGGCGCCCCCCCACTGGAAGCAAGCTGCGCCGGCTGCAGCTCGCAGCCAGCTATCAGCAACAACATCCATCGGCGGACCCCCGCATCCGCGCCCGACACCATTAGTCAGCAGACCCCGCGTCCGCGCCCGACAGCTCCCGCCGGCGAACTTCGTGTCCGCGCCCGGCACCCTCGACGCCATCGTCTACACCAACAAACGCAAAAAGCCTTTGCCCAACTTTTCCAAGTTGCCCGGAGGCTACACCCAGCGGGTGCGCTGGCACGCCCCCGCCCGAAGCAAGATACGCCGGCTGCGGCCTGTAGCCGGCTGTCATCGACATTTTCTACATTTACCCCCGCCAAAAAACCTCCGCCCAACTTTGCGAAGTTGCCCGAAGGCTTGGAGGCTACTGACGGAGTAATTGACCACGGGTACCCCGAAGACGGCAAGACAATATTTCAAGACATCGGGGCTAGCAAAGCCCCTCAGTCCGACTGCCCGGCCGCTCCTACCGGCTCCCCTTCTGACTGCTCTGCCCTGCCGGCTGCTGGCTGCCGACTGCAGCCCGACTCGACATCGACAATACACCGACAAGACATCGACAAGACAGCCACACCGCGACCATGCCTGGCCACTATTACTGCATAGGCATACACTATTCATCCATCACCATCAACACTGTGCAGTACCATCAATAGTGTAACTTGTCCCCTGGGCACTAGTATATAAAGTGACCCAGGGGAGCAAGCCACCGGGCCATGGCCATAAGTCCTCACACAAGCTAGCAAGCTAACTAAGCTATCCATCCATCCATCCATCCAGGGAAGACACCCTCTCACGCATGCATGCTAGCTAGCAAGATAGCTAGCTAGCTCACACATACATCCATTCACCCACGGCCAAGCACACACTTGTGCCCATATGCATATACCAAGTCAGATGCACTTGGCACTGATCTCAAACACAACTCCAGGAGCACTTTGTACTGCCCGATGTACACCCTAGATATATACTCAGACATGCAGGAGTAGGGGTATTATCTCTCCGGAGAGCCCCGAACCTGGGTAAACCAGCGCGTGCTACTCGCTTACCCGCTCCCGGTCCTATCAGCAGCAGTCTTACCCTCACACTAAGCCCTTGTGCCATCTGTCGACTCGCAAGCCCCCCGTGAGAATACCACAACACTATGCAACGCTTGTTTGAATTTAAAATATTACCTTCACTTTGGCTATTTATCCAATCTGAGCGATGGCTAGTCCTCGGCTTCTGCCCCCATGCCATGAGTGCTGGGGTGTTCGGGATAAACCTGAGCACTCTTGTTCCCATTTTTGGGTCCTTCGAGGGATGTGCTCAGCACAACGAACAAGGTAACCAGACTAATAATGCTTTATCACTCTCACTTAGCCATAGAATTCTATAATTTTAAATTTCGGTGAAGCCCCTAGTATTCGGAAGGCCGAATTCGGGGCGTGATACACGCCTTTAAGCCGGACAGGACCGGCTCCTCGCTCTAAGCGGCATAAGTCTTTAGGGACTCGAAACCTCGCCGAACAGCGACCAGTCTCTCGCCTTATCATGACAATCAGTTTTAGCTTTCTCTACTGAGGTGCTTAGCCCAGCAGAACCGGGGCACAATCGCAGTAGTTCTCCTAGCGCTACCTTAGCCGATAGAGCGAAACGTAAGGTACCCAAACATAGGAGCCGGGCAAACCCAACATTTGACCAAAGACATGATTCAGAGCTGATGCATATAATGCTATAAGTTCGGGGTGCTGCACTTGTGAAAGTGTTCGGACTTCTCACACCGCATTGTGGGGTACTTAAGCCCCTGGTGTATTGGCCGTACCAAAGTGTACGGTTGCAAGGCGTCATTAATGAACACATATATATAAAACAGAAGAATGCAATAATAGTCCTAACGCTATGCATTGTTTATTCAAATAGATGTGTTAAAGCAGAATGATACGGATAGTGCGATAAGCAAAAAGTAGGATTATGTCCCTTCCAAGGGCAAGCTGAGGAATAGTATTAAAGCAAATATTTCACTCGTTATCGTAATCCACCTGGGAGTTCCGTGGTGTGACGTAGCTTTTTGCGTCCTTGGTTGCTGCATCATGTGTTCGGCAATCATGCTGTCGGACAGGGTTTCCAGAGATTAAAGTCCTGAAAGAGAAAAATAACAAAGCGGGAAGCCCCTAGTGCAGTTTAAGCCGCGTATTGGGGCATGCCGTAGTTGTGCCCCCCTCCCCGCCTATGCCCATGGTATTTTAATGCGTAATTATGTACGCGTGGCACGAATTTCGCCGTTTGGCTGGGACTGGGGTGGGGGCCGCATTGCTACGCGAGCTCAGATCATGCCAAGCGGTTTAGTTGCCGATTACCCCGAGCGCGCTTGAAGGTGTCCAGGCCTTAAAATGCCAAACTGGTGGATTGCCTTGAGAGGCTGCTTTGTGCTTCTGCTGCGAGGGCCGCAGTGTGCTCCTCCGTTCGGAGAGAGCCCTCTGTGTTTCCATTAACTGTAATAACCCCACGAGGTCCTGGCATCTTGAGCTTGAGGTATGCATAATGCGGCACCACATTGAATCTTGCAAATGCGGTTCGTCCGAGCAGTGCATGATAACCATTGCGGAACGGGACTATATCGAAGATTAATTCTTCGCTTTGGAAGTTATCCGGGGATCCGAAGACCACTTCCAATGTAATTGAGCCTGTGCAATGGGCCTCTACACCTGGAATGACGCCTTTAAAGGTCGTTTTTTGTGGGTTTGATCCTTGAGGGGTCTATACCCATTTTGCGCACTGTGTCCTGATAAAGCAGGTTCAGGCTGCTGCCGCCATCCATAAGGACTCGAGTGAGGTGAAATCCGTCAGTGATTGGGTCTAGGACCAGTGCGGCGAATCCACCATGATGGATACTAGTGGGGTGGTCCCTGCGATCGAAGGTGATCGGACACGAGGACCATGGGTTGAACTTTGGGGCGACTGGCTCCAATGCATATACGTCCCTGAGCGCACGCTTCCGCTCCCTCTTGGGGATGTGGGTTGCGTATATCATGTTCACCGTCCGCACTTGTGGGGGGAACCTTTTCTGTCCTCCGGTGTTCGGCTGCCGGGGCTCTTCCTCGTCACCGCTATGTGGCCCCTTATCTTTATCTTCGGCAATTAACTTGCCGGCCTGCTTGAACACCCAACAATCCCTGTTGGTGTGGTTGGCTGGCTTGTCGGGGGTGCCATGTATTTGACACGAGCGATCGAGTATACGGTCCAAACTGGACGGGCCCGGAGTGCTTCTTTTGAATGGCTTTTTCCGCTGACCGGGTTTAGAGCCTTTGAATCCGGCATTGACTGCCATATCCTCAGTATTATCACTGTTAATGCGGCGCTTATGTTTGTTACGACGTGACCTGCTATTGCCATCCTTGGTATCCGAAGTACCATGGTTTTTTGATATGTTGTTACTGCGAGCCAGCCAGCTGTCTTCTCCCACACAAAAGCGGGTCATGAGTGTCGTGAGGGCTGCCATAGATTTCGGCTTTTCCTGTCCAAGGTGCCATGCAAGCCACTCGTCGCGGATGTTATGCTTGAAGGCTGCTGGGGCCTCTGCATCTGGACAGTCAACGATTTGAGTTTTCTTTGTTAGGAACCGTGTCCAGAATTGCCTGGCCGATTCTTTTGGCTGCTGAATTATGTGGCTCAAGTCATCGGCGTCTGGTGGTCGCACATAAGTGCCCTGAAAGTTGTCGAGGAATGCGGCTTCCAGATCTTCCCAACAGCTAATGGACTCTGCTGGAAAGCTGTTAAGCCAATGCCGCGCTGGTCCTTTGAGCTTTAGTGGGAGGTATTTGATGGCGTGTAAGTCATCGCCGCGGGCCATGTGGATGTGGAGGAAGAAATCCTCGATCCATACTGCAGGATCTGTTGTGCCATCGTATGATTCAATATTTACGGGTTTGAAACCCTCTGAGATTTGATGATCCATTACTTCGTCTGTGCAGCATAGGAGGTGTGCGGCACCTCTGTATTGGGCTATATCGCAACGCAGCTTGAATGGGTCTTGCCCGCTGTGTTCGTCCCGGACGGATTGACTTTTACTGTATCCGGCATGACGTTTATCGTCTCACATAGTGGTGCGCCCTCGTGATCCATAGATCGATCTTCATGTTTTGCTTTGTCCCCCAATACGTCTCGCAGGTCTGGCGTATTTCCCCATGCCTTTTTATTTGAATGGTGTCGGGGTGCGGGCTGAGCTTTTGGCTGGAATGCCTCTCTATCACGGCCACGAGGTGGCCGATCAGCCGCTTCATACACTTCTTCCTCCAGTCGAGGTAGCAACCTGCATTTTGGGTAACTCTTGGAGGGGCGCTCAAGTTTATATTCCTCGGCCGTGAGGACTTCAGTCCATCTGTCAGCTAGCAGATCTTGATCAGCTTGAAGCTGCTGTTGCTTTTTCTTAAGGCTATTTGCCGTGGCCATAAGCCGGCGCTTGTAGCGCTCTTGTTCGACGGGATCCTCTGGCACGACGAATTCGTCATCACCGGGCCTTGCCTCGTCTTCGGAGGGGGGCATGTAATTATCATCCTCCGCTTCTCCCTCTGCCACTCTCTCAAGAGGGCTGGCTCCTCCATCCTCCTGCTCTAAATCTTGCTGGAGGGGGTTGTTGTTATCTTCGGCACTATCCAGAGTGTTATTATCTCCTGTGCCGGTATCACCACTTATGCTTTGGCGGGACTTAGAGCGGCGCTGCTGACGTCAGCGCTTGGGTTGCTTCTTGGAGGGGTCATCCTCCGGTGTCTCGTCGCCATTGCCTTCTTTGGGTGTGTCTACCATGTATATATCATATGATGTGGTGGCTGTCCAATGCCCTGTGGGCAGTGGTTCATCTTCGTCTCCCGCATCGTCGTCCATACCGTCGATGTCTTCAGAGTCGAAGTCGAGCATGTCGGTTAAGTCATCGACAGTGGCTACTAAGTGGGTGGTGGGCGGGCCGCGAATTTCTTCGTCGTCCGCATCCCAATCCTGCCGGACACAGTTCGGCCAGGATCCTCCTGACAAGGAGAGAGACCTTAACAAGTTCAGTATGTCGCCAAAGGGCGAGTGCTGAAAAATATCCGCGGAGGTAAACTCCGTGATCGGAGCCCAATCGGATTCGCTAGGAACGGGCGCAGGCGGTTCGGAGTCCGTGGCTGGAGAGAGATCCGGCAGTTTGTCAACACGGCTCTCGTGCAGAGTAAGGTCGATGTTCGGCTCGATCTCCGATGAGGGTAAGGCCTCCGTGGCGGGGTCCATCCACCCGTCCACGGACGGCGCAACTGGCTCTGAATTGAGGGTCGGAGCGGCTGCTGGTGCGATCTCCTAAACACTGTCGGATGGTAGAGCTAAATCGTACTCATCATGACCGCGTGACGCATAAGGAAGAGGCTCGAATCCATCGAAGATCAAGTCTCCGCGGATATCGGCCGTGTAGTTTAAGCTTCCAAACCTGACCTGATGGCCAGAGGCGTAGCTTTCGATCTGCTCCAGATGGCCAAGCGAATTGGCCCGCAGTGCAAAACCGCCGAATACAAAAATCTGTCCAGGGAGAAAAGTCTCACCCTGTACTGCATCGCTAACGATGATAGAAGGAGCCATCAAGCCTAACGGCGACGACACAGAGGAACTCTTAATGAAAGCACCAATGTCGGTGTCAAAACCGGCGGATCTCGGGTAGGGGGTCCCGAACTGTGCGTCTAGGCGGATGGTAACAGGAGGCAGGGGACACAAAGTTTTACCCAGGTTCGGGCCCTCTTGATGGAGTTAAAACCCTACGTCCTGCTTGATTAATATTATGATATGGGTAGTACAAGAGTAGATCTACCACGAGATCAGAGAGGCTAAACCCTAGAAGCTAGCCTATGGTATGATTGTATGTTATTGTTGTTGTTGTTGTGTCCTACGGACTAAAACCCTCTGGTTTATATAGACACCGGAGAGGGTTAGGGTTACACAAGGTCAGTTACAAAGGAGGAGATATCCATATCCGTACTGCCTAGCTTGCCTTCCATGCCAAGGAGAGTCCCATCCGGACACGAGACGAAGTCTTCAATCTTGTATCTTCATAGTCTAACAGTCCGGCCAAAGGATATAGTCCGACTGTCCAGAGACCCCCTAATTCAGGACTCCCTCAATGCCCAAGGCACCCCAAGTTAATATCCAAGGAATATCCAAGCAACTAAGCTTGGGGATGCCCCGGAAGGCATCCCTCTTTCGTCTCCAACAATATCGGTAACCTCACTTGGAGCTATATTTTTATTCGTCACATGATATGTGTTTTTCTTGGAGAGTCATTTTATTTTGTTAGGATTTGCTTGCTGTTATTTATAATAATGTTTTGCATTCAATAAAAATGTCAAGGACAGCCTTTACCATGTTTATCTTGCAAGTTTATGAGTTGCTGTTTCAAAACAGAAAGTTTATCGTTGTTGCAAAAATTCTCTAGAAAAGTCAGAATGTGATAAAATGTTGAAATTTTTTGCACAATAAGCCCTGATAAATTTTCTACAGTGTGGTAAATTTTCATACTTTTTTGGAGTTAAAGAAGTATTGATAATCTTGCATTCTTTATAGACTGTAGTGTCTTGGCAGATTGTTGATATGTTTGCATATGTTTGCTTGTTTAATCATTCTATTTGAGGATAGGAGTGTTAGACATGTAGACGCATTTAGTATGAAATGTTAAATAATAATTTTAGTGACTTTCTATAGTAGATAATGATAAGGTTTTTGCATTGATTTATACTAACTTATCTCACGAGTTCTTGTTGAGTTTTGTGTGGATGAAGTTTTTAAGATTTAGGGCAACTGTGGTATAAAAGGAATTAAGGAGACACAAAAGTTCAAGCATGGGGATGGCCAAGGCATCCCAAGATAATATTTCAATAAGTCTCGAGCATCTAAGCTTGGGGATGCCCTGGTAGGCATCCCACCTTTCTTCATCAACAATTATCGGTTAGTATCGGTTGAGCCTAAGTTTTTGCTTCTTCACATGAGTTGTGCTATGATTAGAATGTCATTTTATTTTGATTTTGCTTGCTGTTTTAATAAAATACTTAGATATAAAGTTTTTAAATAAGAGAGATTCCTCAAATAGCTACCCATTTACATAACTACTCGCCTGATCTTCACTTATATCTTTTTGGAGTAGCTTGTCATTTACTCTTGTGCTTCACTTATATCCTATGAGTAAATTGTTGAATGAGTTGAATATCATGAAGTTGAAATTGTATCATGCCTAGTGGTAGCTTCACATTGGGTTTACAAAGTGAAATGTTTTGAAGCTTTACAACCACAATATTGGTCATAGAAGCAATTCATGAATGATTAATAGAAGGAAGAGAACTTTCACATGCAAATACACCATCTTGGAAATTTTCTGTGATTGTGAGCCCCCATCAAAATATTATATGCCAAAATTGTTGACGTTGGACAAGGAAGACAACGTAATGATTTATGTTTGTTTGTATTCACATGGAAGTTATATTGTCATAGATCCTTCAACATGTGGTGCTTGCCCCCCATCTTTGCTAGACAAAAATTCCGCACCAAGTAGAGATACTACTTGTGCATCCAAAAACCCTTAAACCCAAATCTTATTTTCAAGAGTCCACCATACCTACCTAAGGATTGAGCAAGATCCTTCAAGTAAGTTGTCATCATTGCAATAAGGCAATAAAAATTGTTTCTAAAAGTGTTAGATCATTTAGTGTAAGAGAAAATTGAGCATTGTACGAACTTGTGATGACAAAGATTAAAAGCGACAGACTGCGTAATAAGGGTTGCTATCATAAGGGGCAATATAACGTGACATTCTTTTGCATAAGGGGTTGAGCATACAAACAAATAATCGCATGGCAGCCTCTGCTTCCCTCTGCGGAGGGCCTACCTTTTATGTATTTACTTTCATGCAAGAGTCAAAGTTTTTCTCTCTATTCCCTTTTATTTTTCTCTTTTAGCAAGCATCATGTGGTGAGGAAAGATCTAGGCACACATATCCAGTTGGATATGGGTAGCATGAGTTATTATTGTTGACATCACCCTTGAGGTGAATACGCTCTGAAGCAAAATTATAATCCCCTGTCTTTCTATGTGTGCGGTTGAAATGTTTTGCTCATGTGTATGCGGTGAGTGTTAGCAATCTTAGAAGACTATATGATGGTTGAGTATGTGGAGCTCTTACTTAAACTCTGTTGAATAATTTGATTTACAATTGCTTGGTGACAGAGAACATAGGTTGTTGAGTTTCAAGAGAATTCATTGTTTGAACCTTAACATGTGAATTAGTTGCTACTTTAACATGAGAAGTTTTATAAGAAAGAATTGTTGTTATGATGCTAGGAAAAGTGACTGAAATTGTCATTGATCAAACTTGTGCACTTTGCTAGCATTAACACTTCATAAATTATTTCTTTTATCATTTATCTACTCGAGGACGAGTAGGAATTAAGCTTGGGGATGCTGATACGTCTCCAACATATCTACAATTTATGAAGTATTCATGTTGTTATATTATCATTCTTGGATGTTTTACAATCATTTTATAGCAACTTTATATCATTTTTTGGGACTAACCTATTGACCTAGTGCCCAGTGCCAGTTGCTATTTTTTTCTTGTTTTTTACATCGCAGGAAATCAATATCAAACGGAGTCCAAACACCATGAAACCTTTTGTGGATTTTTTATGGACGAGAAGACATCCAGTGGGCCAAAGAAGCACTTGGGGGTGCCCCGAGGGGGGCACAACCCACCAGGGCACGTCTGGAGGCTGAGGCGCGCCCAGGTGGGTTGTGCCCACCTCGGTGGCTTACCGTACCCCCTCTTAGCCCTATAAATAGTCAAATGTTCCGAAAACCCTCGGGGTAACCCTAGATCGGAAGTTCTGCCGCCACAAGGCTCTGTAGCCATGAGAAACCAATCTAGACCCCGTTCTGGCACCCTACCGGAGGGGGGAATCATCACCGGTGGCCATCTGCATCATCCCGGTGGCCACCACGATAAGGAGGGAGTAGTCCACCCTCGGGGCTGAGGGTTTGTACCAGTAGCTATGTGTTTAATATCTCTCTCTCTCTCTTGTGTTCTCGAGATGGCATGATCTTGATGTATCACGGGCTTTGTTAATATAGTTGGATCACATGGTCTTTCTCCCTCTCTATCTTGTTGTGATGAATTGAGTTTTCCGTTTGAGATTTCGTTTTATCGGATTGAATACTTTTATGGATTTGGGAGCACTTGATATGTCTTGCAAATGAATAATCATGGTGACAATGGGGTATCATATTGATTCAATTGATGTATGTTTTGGCACTCAACTCGCGGATTCCCGAGGTGACATTGGGGTAATCTATGCATAGGGGTTGATGCACGTTCTTGTCTTTGTTTCTCCGGTAGAAATCTTGGGGCACTCTTTGAGGTTCTTCATGTTGGATTGAGTATTATGAATCAGAAATCATTTGGTGTTATTTTAGTACGAACTCTTGGATAGATCAATTGAAAAGAATAGCTCCGAGGTGGTTTCATACCCTACAAATGATTTCTTCATATGTCCTCCGCTAGATAGGAACTTTTGAGTGATTCTTCATTGCACATTGAGGGATGGTTATATGATCCAATTATATTAGCATTGTTGAGAGATTGCACTAGTGAAAGTACAGACCCTATGCCTTATTTTCAAGCATTGCAATACCATTTGTGCTCACTTTTATCAATTAATACCTTGTTTTTTATTGTTACTATTAAAAAAACCAACATCTACTCTCCATATTACACTTGTATCACCATCTCTTCACCGAACTAGTGCACCTATACAAATTTGTCGTTGTATTGGGTGTGTTGGGGACACAACATATTTCTTGTATTTGGTTGCAGGGTTGTTTGAGAGAGACCATCTTCATCCTACACCTCCCACGGATTGATAAACCTTAGGTCATCCACTTGAGGGAAAATTGCTACTATCCTACAAAACTCTGCGCTTGGAGGCCCAACACGAGTCTACAAGAGTAAAGTTGCATAGTAGACATTAGTCAACATCATCGACTACAAGTTTGCCATGGTGGAAACCACCGACGATGTAAAAGTGCTCAGGATTATGGGCTTGGCCTGCGAGAACCTTGTTGAAATCCGTGAGCACTACAAGGTCTGGGACAGTATGAAGTAGGACTCCCTGGTTGAAGCAGGATGCTAACAAAACACGTCTCGTATCCTGGCACGGGGCCTGGATGCGGCAACTGGATGAACCTCACCTTAGGTTCGTGGCCAAGAGCATGTACACATGCTATGAGATGCACAGACGGATCGTTGACATGAGGAAGTGCCTTGTTACGGAGATCGAGGAGGCCGGATCGAACCACAACCAGAGCAAGCGTCACAAGAAGTAGACGATGATTAGATGATCATTTATCCTAGTTAATCATGCATGTAATATATAGTTTATTTTGGTGTGTGGAAATGCCATGTGTGTAGTAGTCACCTATGTAATTATGCATGTAATAGTTTACTTTGGTGCGTGCAAATGCCATGGTTGTAGTAGCCACCTATGTAAGTGGATGTTTAATTTGGTTATGCAACCATGTCCTTATAAGTGTGTGTGTGTGTGTGTGTTGTTGTTGTTGTTGTCGTTGTTCTATATGCAATCCCATCGCACAACACACACGTCTTATTGGCAGCAATCGTCTGTGTTATTATCGGTCTTCACACACATTTCTGGTTACAGACCTGTTTGCCGTGTATCACACACATCTTGTTATATTGAACCGTTTCTGTTCTCTTGTCTCAATACAAATAGTTCATCCGAGTGAACCGCATGCCGTACATCGCACACACCTTGATCTAGCTAACCGTTTCTTTTGTGTTGCCTAATCACAAACAGTTCATTCGAGTGAACTGTATGTTGTATATCGCACACACCTTCTTCTGGCTGCCCGTTTCTTTTGTTCCTCCTCATCGCAAACAGTTAATTGAACTGAACCGTATGCCTGCATCGCACACGCAACTAAAATCTGAACTGTGTTTGATGCATCCATCATTGCAAACGTTTGGCACCTTTTTTGACGGGTTTTTTACACCGCCGTTTGCGATTATTGCATCACACACAGTTTCGTCGAAGGGTCTCTGATGCGGCCGGAGCTATGTTTGTATTTCCCCAAAGAAGAAGGGATGATGCAGCACAACGACGGTAGGTATTTCCCTCAGTGATGAAACCAAGGTTATCAGACCAGTAGGAGAACCAAGCAACACAACGTAAACAACCTCTGCACACAAATAACAAATACTCGCAACCCGACGTGTAAAAGGTATTGTCAATCCCTTTCTAGTAGCGGCGCCTCAAGATAGGCAAATGGACGTGAAATAAATTGTAGTAGATTGATAAATCGAATGCCAAATAAAATAAATAAGAATAAAACACAACAAGGTATTTTTGTATTTTTGGTTTAATAGATCTGAAAATAAAAGCAAAGGAAAAGTAGACCATAAAGGCAAATAATATGAGAAAGAGACCCGGGGGCCGTAGGTTTCACTAGTGGCTTCTCTCGAGAAAAATAGCAAATGGTGGGTAAACAAATTACTGTTGGGAAATTGATAGAACTTCAAATAATCATGACGATATCCACGCAATGATCATTATATAGGCATCACGTCCAAGATTAGTAGACCGACTCCTGCCTGCATCTACTACTATTACTCCACACATCGACCGCTATCCAACATGCATCTAGTGCATTAAGTTCATGGGGAAATAGAGTAATGCAATAAGAACGATGACATGATGTAGACAAGATCTATCTATGTAGAGATAGACCCCATCATTTTATCCTTAGTAGCAACGATACATACGTGTCGGTTCCCCTTCTGTCACTGGGATCAAGCACCGTAAGATCGAACCCACTACAAAGCACCTCTTCCCATTGCAAGATAAATATATCAAGTTGGCCAAACAAAACCCAAATATCAGAGAAGAAATAGGAAGCTATAAGCAATCATGCATATAAGAGATCAAAGGAACTCAAAGAACTTTCATAGATAAAAGAGATAGATCTGATCATAAAATCAAAGTTCATTGGATCCCAACAAACACACCGCAAAAGAGTTACATCTTATGTATCTCCAAGAGACCATTGTATTGAGAATCAAACGAGAGAGAGGAAGCCATCTAGCTACTAACTACGGACTGTAGGTCTACAAAAACTACTCACGCATCATCGTAGAGGCACCAATGGAAGTGGTGAACCCCTCCGTGATGGTGTCTAGATTGGATTTGGTGGTTCTGGACTCTGCGGCGGCTGGAATTGATTTTCGTCGACCCCTTAGGGTTTCTGAAATATTGGGGTATTTATAGAGCAAAGAGGCAGTCCGGGGGTCACCCGAGGTGGGCACAACCCACCAGGGCGCGCCCTGGTGGGTTGTGCTCCCCCCGGAGCACCCCCAGGCACTTCCTTGGCCCATTGGGTGTCCTATGGTCCACCAAAAATCTCCGTAAAGTTTCGTTGCATTTGGACTCCATTTGGTATTGGTTTCCTGCGATGTAAAAAACATGGAGAAAACAACAACTGGCACTTGGCACTATGTCAATAGGTTAGTACCAAAAAATGATATAAAATGACTATAAAATGATTATAAAACATCCAAGATTGATAATATAACCACATGGAACAATCAAAAATTATAGATACATTGGAGACGTATCAGCATCCCCAAGCTTAGATCCTACTCGTCCTCTAGTAGGTAAGTGATAAAAACAGAATTTTTGACGTGGAATGCTACCTAACATGTCATCTCATACTTTTTTTCTTTATAGCATGGACATTTGGACTTTTATGTGATTCAAAGCAACAGTCTAGTTTTCACAAGATAACTTAAATACTCAAGCATACCAACAAGCAACCATGTCTTTCAAAATATCAATGCTAAAAATAAGCTATCCCTAGCCCATTATGCTCAATCGTTGATCCATTCATGAAACACACTCGCATATTAGCTACACCCAATGCTCAAGTATGATCATAGTGCATCCTAGTTGGTGCTTTATAAGAGAAGATGGAGACTCAAATTCAAAATAAAAATTGCATAAAGTAAAAGAAAGGCCCTTCGCGGAGGGAAGTAGGGATTTGTAGAGGTGCCAGAGCTCAAAGCGAAAAACTTAGAGGTAAAAACATTTTGGGAGGTGTGTCTTTCCCACCAATGAAAACGACTTAGAATTCCCAACACTTTCCATGCTAGATATATCATAGGCGGTTCCCAAACAGAAATTAAAGTTTATTCATTTTTTCACCATACTTTCACTTTCCATGGCTAACTGTATCCACGGGTGCCTTCCATACCAACACTTTCCAAGGAAATTATTAATTGACAACATAAAGTAAATTCATTTTTCATTTTGGGACTGGGCATCCCTAATACCTTTGCCTTAAATACTCATCGTGAGAATAACACATCTAGCATGGGAAAATATTAGCTACCCCTCACCGCTCCGCGAGCGGTACGAACACACAAAAGAGAAGTTTATTTTGAAAATTAGAGATGGCACATACAAATTTGCTTAGAACGGCAAAATAATACCGCATATAGGTAGATATAGTGGACTCATGTGGCGAAACTGGTTTAAAGGATTTTGGGTACACAAGTAGTGATCATACTTAGTGCAAACTGAAGGCTAGCAGAAGATTGAGAAGCGACCAACCAAGAAACGAATAATCTCAGAAGCGAGCATTAAGCATAATTAACACCGAATAATGTACCACAAGTAGGATATAATTTCATTGCATAATTATTGACCTTCGTGCCTGCATAGGGAATCACAAACCTTAACACCAATATTCTTACTAAAGCATAATTACTCATCAACATGACTCACATATCACATCATCATATCCCAAAACTATTACTAAGAATCAAGTTTATTTTGTCCAATGATCTTCATAAAAGTTTTTATTATATCCTTCTTGGATATCTATCACTTTGGAAATAATTTTCATATGTTGCTTTTGATAAGCTCAAACAAATATAAGTGAAGATCATCAGCATAAAATTCTTTCTCTCAAATTAATTTAAGTGAAGAAAGAGAGAATTTCTTGAATATTTTACTAACTCTCAAATAAATCTGAGTGAAGCAATATAGAATTTCTTCAAAAATACTAAAGCACACCGTGCTCAAAAAGATATAAGTGAAGCACTAGAGCAAATCCATAGCTCATAAAAAATTAAGTGAAGCATAAAGAGCAATTCTAACAAGTCATGGCATAATTTTGGCTCTCCCAAATAGGTGTGTCCAGCAAGGGATCAAGACTTAAAACACAAAATAAAACAAGCAAATAATCATATCATACAAGACGGTCCAAGCAAAACACATAGTATGTGACGAATAACAATATAGCTTCGAGTAAAATACCGATGGTCGTTAGAAGAAAGAGGGGATGCCACTCGGGGCATCCCCAAGCTTACTTGCTTGCTCTCTTTTGGATAATAGCTTGGGATGCCGGGGCATCCCCAAGCTTAGGCTCTTCTTACTCCTTATTTCTTCATCCATCGTAAGATAACCCAAAACTTGAAAACTTCAATCACACAAAACTCAACAAAACATTCGTGAGATCCGTTAGTATAAGAAAACAAATCACTACTATAACTACTGTAGTAAACCAATTCATATTTTGTTCTTGCATTATATCTACTGTATTCCAAATTTTCTATGTCAAAAACTCATCAAAGAAAACCATAGAACCATCAAAACAAACACACAACGCAAAGAAAACAGAAGCTGTCAAAAACAGAACAGTATGTAGCAATCTGGGTGTTTCCAATACTTCTGTAACTCCAAAAATTCTGAAAAATTAGGAAGACCTGGGAAATTCGTATATTAATCTTCTGCAAAAATAATTGGTATTTTATCACTCTCTGGCTAGAAATGAGAATTGTTTTCGTGAGCGTGGAAGTTTCCGTTTTTCAGCAAGATCAAACAACTATCACCCAAGAAGATCCTAAAGGCTTTACTTGGCACAAACACTAATTAAAACATAAAAAACACAATCATAACAGTAGCATAACTGTGCAAAAACTCAAGAACAGAAATAAAAAGACAAAAATTATTTTATTCGTTGGGTTGCCTCCCAACGAGCACTATAGTTTTACACCCTTAGCTAGGCATAAGATTTCAATGATGCTCACATAAAAGACAAGAATTGAAGAATAAAGATAGCACCATGATACGTGTGACAAACACATTTAAGTCTAACATACTTCCTATGCATAGGAATTTTATAAGAAAACAAATTATCAAGACAAGAAACATCTAACATATGCACAGAAGAGGAATAAAACATTAACGATCTCAACATAACGAGAGGTAATTTAGTAACATGAAAATTTCTACAACCATATTTCCCTCTCTCATAATAATTATATGTGGGATCATGTTCAAATTCAATAATATAGCTATCACATAAAAAATTCTCTACATGATCCACATGCATGCAAAGTTGATACTCTTCCAGAATAGTGAGACTATCATCAAATAAAGTCATGAACTCTCCAAGCCCACTTTTATCAAAAATTTCATAAGATTGTACACTCTACAAATATGTGGGATTATTTTTACCTAGAGTTGACACTCTTCCGAACCCACTTTCAATGTAATTGCAAACATATTCATCGTGAGGCTTAAATAAATTTTCAAGATCATAAGGAAAATCACCCCAATCATGATCATTGCAATAAGTAGTAGACATAGCAAAATTAGCATCCCCAAGCTTGGGGTTTTGCATATTATTCGCACAATAGACATCAATAGAATTTATAGTAAAATCATTGCAATCACGCTTTTCATTCAAGGAGCTATCATGAATCACTTCATAAATTTCTTCATCACAATTTTCAGATTCACGAACCTCAAGAAAAACTTCATAAAGATAATCTAGTCCACTAAACTCACTAGCAATTGGTTCATCATGATTGGATCTTTTAAAAAGATCAGCAAGTGGATGGGGATCCATAACAAGAGATTTTAGCAAACGAAGATGCAAGCAAATAGAAGGCACATGGCAACACAAGCAAACATGAGATTTGACGAGAAAAAGGCAAACGGGAAAAGAGGGCGAATAAAATGGAAAATTTTTGTGAAGTGGGGGAGAGGAAAACGAGAGACAAATGGCGAATAATGTAAATTGTGAGGAGATGAGATTTGTAATTATGAACCTGGTGTATATTGAAGATCCTCCCCGGCAACGGCGCCCGAAATTCCTTTTGATGCGGGTTGAAGCTACGTCGGTATTTCCCCAAAGAGGAAGGGATGACGCAGCACAACGACAGTACGTATTTCCCTTAGTGATGAAACCAAGGTTATCAAACCAGTAGGAGAACCAAGCAACACAACGTAAATAGCCCCTGCACACAAATAACAAATACTCGCAACCCGACGTGTAAAAGGGGTTGTCAATCCCTTTCGGGTAGCGGCGCCTCAAGATAGGCAAACAGACGTGAAATAAATTGTAGTAGATTGATAGATCAAACGCCAAATAAAATAAATAAGAATAAAATGCAGCAAGGTATTTTTTATTTTTGGTTTAATAGATCTGAAAATAAAAGAAAAGGAAAAGTAGATCGCAATTGCAAATAATATGAGAAAGAGACCCGGGGGCCGTAGGTTTCACTAGTGGCTTCTCTCGAGAAAATAGCAAACGGTGGGTATACAAATTACTGTTGGGCAATTGATAGAACTTCAAATAATCATGACGATATCCAGGCAATGATCATTATATAGGCATCACGTCCAAGATTAGTAGACCAACTCCTGCCTGCACCTACTACTATTACTCCACACATCGACCACTGTCCGGTATGCATCTAGTGTATTAAGTTCATGGGGAAATGGAGTAATGCAATAAGAACGATGACATGATGTAGACAAGATCTATCTATGTAGAGATAGACCCCATCGTTTTATCCTTAGTAGCAACGATACATACGTGTCGGTTCCCCTTCTGTCACTGGGATCAAGCACCATAAGATCGAACCCACTACAAAGCACCTCTTCCCATTGCAAGATAAATATATCAAGTTGGCCAAACAAAACCCAAATATCGGAGAAGAAATAGGAAGCTATAAGCAATCATGCATATAAGAGATCAAAGGAACTCAAATAACTTTCATGGATAAAAGGAGATAGATCTGATCATAAACTCAAAGTTCATCGCACCCCAACAAACACACCGCAAAAGAGTTACATCATATGGATCTCCAAGAGACCATTGTGTTGAGAATCAAACGAGAGAGAGGAAGCCATCTAGCTACTAAATACGGACCCGTAGGTCTACAAAGAACTACTCACGCATCATCGGAGAGGCACCAATGGAAGTGGTGAACCCCTCTGTGATGGTGTCTAGATTGGATCTGGTGGTTCTGGACTCTGCGACAGCTGGAATTGATTTTCGTCAACCCCCCTAGGGTTTATGGAATATTGGGGTATTTATAGAGAAAAGAGGTGGTCCGGGGGGCACCTGAGGTGGGCACAACCCACCAGGGCGCGCCTGGGCCTCCTGGCATGCCCTGGTGGGTTGTGCTCCCCTCGGAGCACCCCCCAAGCGCTGCCTTGGCCCATTGGGTGTCTTTTGGTCCATACAAAATCTCCGTAAAGTTTCATTGCATTTGGACTCCATGTGGTATGGATTTCCTGCGATGTAAAAAACTTGCAGAAAATAGCAACTGGCACTTGGCACTATGTCAATAGGTTAGTACCAAAAATGATATAAAATGACTATAAAATGATTATAAAACATCCAATATTGATAATATAACAGCATGGAACAATCAAAAAATATAGATACATTGGTGACATATCAGTCTCTAATCGCAGTGTCGCGTTAGCAGCATCCCGCAGTACTGTTCTTTTGCATTAAGGGATTGAGCATACAAACAAAATGCGCATGGCAACCTCTACTTCCCTATATGAAGGGCCTATCTTTTATTTTTATGTATTTACTTTCATGCAAGAGTCAAAGTTTTTCTTTCTATTCCTTTTTATTTTTCTCTTTCAGCAAGCATCATGTGGTGAGGAAAGATCAAGGCACATATATTCAGTTGAATATGAGTAGCATGAGTTATTATTGTTGACATCACCCTTGAGGTGAATATATTGGGAGGCGGAATTATAAGCCCCTGTCATTCTATGTGTCCAGTTGAAATATTTTTCTCATGTGTATGCGGTGAGTGTTAGCAATCATAGAAGACTATATGATGGTTGTGTATGTGGACTTGCCTAAAGGCTACAATACGTGACCCTTCCTGAAAAGATGGTGAATTATAGTTGCAAAATTGACTGAGAACATAGTTTGTTGGTTTCCAAGAGAGTTTATGCTTTATACTTCGATGTTGTGATGAACTGTTACTTATTCATGAGAAGTCTATGATAAAAGTTCTCTGATAAAAGTTCTATGGTCTTATGTTAAAGTTTGTTGTTGTTATAATAATTTACATGATGCTTCTATGTTCGTATTTTGTTTTTATCGACACCTCTCTCTCTAAGCATGTGGACATGTTTTTCGATTTCGGTTTTCGCTTGAGGACAAGCAAGGTCTAAGCTTGGGGGAGTTGATACGTCCATTTTGCATCATGTTTACCTACTATTATTTATAAGGTTTTTATGCATAATAATGATTTCTGAAGTAATTCTAATGCCTTTTCTCTCATAATACGCAAGGTACACACAAAGAGGGAGAATTCTGGCAGATGGAAATCTGGACCTGAAAAAGCTATGCCAGGCTACCTATTTTGCACAACTCCAAATGAGCTGAAACTTCACAAGGAATTTTTATGGAATAAATAAGAAATACTGGAGCAACTAACTACCGGAGGGGGGCCACCTGGTGAGCACTAGACACCAGGGCGCGCTAGGCCCCCCAGGCGCGCCCTGGTGGGTTGTGCTCAGCCCAGCCCACCTCCGGTGCCCATCTTCTGGTATATAAGTCATTTTGTCCTAGAAAAATTAAGGAGAGGACTTTCAGGATGAAGCGTCGCCGTCTCGAGGCGGAACTTGGGCAGGAGCACTTTTGCCCTCCGGCGAAGCGATTCCGCCGAGGGAACTTCCCTCTCGGAGGGGGTAATCATCATGCTCATCATCGCCAACAACTCTCCCATATTGGGGAGGGCAATATCCATCAACATATTCAAGAACACCATCTCCTCTCAAACCCTACTTCATCTCTTGTGTTCAATCTTTGTACCGAAACTATAGATTGGTACTTGTGGGTGACTAGTAGTGTTGATTACATCTTGTAGTTGATTACTATATGGTTTATTTGGTGGAAGATTATATGTTCAGATCCAATATGCTATTTAATACCCCTATGATCTTGAGCATGATTATAATTTGTGAGTAGTTACTTTTGTTCTTGAGGTCATGGGAGAAATCTTGTTGCAATTAATCATGTGAACTTGATATGTGTTCGATATTTTGATGGTATGTATGTTGTGATTCCCTTAGTGGTGTCATGTGAACATCGACTACATGACACTTCACAATATTTGGGCCTAAGGGAATGCATTGTGGAGTAGTTATTAGATGATGGGTTGCGAGAGTGACATAAGCTTAAACCCTAGTTTATGCGCTATTCCATAAGGGACCGATTGGATCCAAAAGTTTAACACTATGGTTAGAATTTATTCTTAATACTTTTCTCATAGTTGCGGATGGTTGCAAGGGAGTTAATCATAAGTAGGAGGTTTGTTCAAGTAAGAACATCACCTAAGCACTGATCCACCCACATATCAAATTATTAAAGTAGTGAACACAAATCAAGCAAACATGGTGAAAGTGACTAGATGAAATTCTCGTGTACCCTCACGAACGCTTTGCTTATCATAAGAGACCGTTTTGGCCTATCATTTTCCTCAAATGGATTGGGCTACCTTGCTGCACTTTTGTTACTACTATCGTTACTTGCTCATTACAAATTTTCTTTCTATCAAACTACTCGTTACTTATAATTTTAGTGCTTGCAGAAATACCTTGCTAAAAACCACTTGTCATTTCTTTCTGCTCCTCGTTGGGTTCAACACTCTTACTTATCGAAAGGACTACGATTGATCCCCTATACTTGTGGGTCATCACTCTGCAATTAACCCTTAATAATATAACTGTTTTGGTTGCACTCATCCCTAATTCATAGCTTCACCAATGGTGATAGCCTCGTTCAAGGAGAAGGTGGAGAGGAAGAAAGAGAAAGGGAGAATGGAAGCCAAGTGATAGATAAAGAGAGTGGAAGATAGGAGACAAACAATAACTTGTGTTCTCTTACTAACACTTTGTTTATTGAAGACCCATACAGATGCATGGGGATTTCTCATTGTGTGATGGAAACTAGATGCCATCATGTTTAACACATATATAGTATTTCTTAATTAGAAGAATAATTCGATCATTGTGTCTATATTTTAGTATCCCATGTCAACACACTGACAATTTGCTTTAGCCTGTAGCAGCCCACACAAGCAGCACTCGACGGCTGGACCACGCTCGATGACATGTGTAGGTTCCTCGGTGTAGTGTGCAAGGGTGGGCGCCTTACGGTGATCTCATTTATTGATGTCCCTCCGAGGCAAGGCACGGTGGTGCTCCCTCCGTCTCTCCACCCGTGTGCTCCCTTCATCTCTCCACTCGCGTCTTTCGGTGCAAGCAGAGGAGGGCGGCGGCTGGACACCTTTGCTTGTGCTGGTAGCTACTCCAACACCTCTTTGATCTTCTTCGACAACAATAGGGCCATGATGTGTCCGTTTTAAATGGGGTAGCACGGTTGGGTGTATCGTCCGTGTCCGCTAATGGAGCTGCTCATTGGCTAGCGAACAATGGTTATGGAAATAAGTAATGTGAAACTTGGGTCAGGTACTCGTCAGGTTCGTGTTTTTTGGATTGGGATCACACAGACAGGAATGAATAACATTATTATGTTTGATAGTATGACATGTGTTAGATTATTGTCAAAGAAAAGATGTGTGTTACTTTTTTTAAGGGTATATGTGTGTTAGCTTAGACGACATTGTTCTTGTTATGTTAGCTCTGTGAGTAGCATTTTAACTTTTTTATAAAAGCCCATGGCAACGCATGGGCGTTCTACAAGTAATCCGTGTATGCGATCTCAGAAGAAAACCCCGTTATAAATACATTTTGCTAAAGCACATCATGTATCCTAAGTCTACTTCCAATGCATGAGTGCTTGCATGAGGTGCTAAGCATATTGAAAACTTTAGCAACTAAAGCCCCCAATGCATAGGTGCTTAACTTCTTGGTGCTAAGCATTCGTCATTTAATTACTTTATGTAACACCCCAGATGTAATTTACCTTATATGATCTCCAACTCTTGCCGTTTCCGGCGCTAAGTTATTTTATTTCCTCGGGTTTGGGTTTTTGTCTCCATGTGTTGTTGTCGTTGTCATGCATCTCATATCATGTCATCATGTGCATTGCATTTGCATACGTGTTTGTCTCATGCATCCGAGCATTTTCCCCGTTGTCCGTTTTGCATTCCGGCGCTCCTATCTCCTCCGGTGGTCCTTTCTACCTTCTTTTCGTGTGTGGGGGTTAAACATTACCGGATTGGACCGAGACTTGCCAAGCGGCCTGGGTTTACTACCGGTAGACCGCCTGTCAAGTTTCGTACAATTTGGACTTCGTTTGATACTCCAACACCGAGGGACCGAGAAGGCCTCGTGTGTGTTGCAGCCCAACACCCCTCCAATTTGGCCCAAAACCCACCAAAACCCTTTCCATCATCTAGAGCGTTCGATCACGATCGCGTGGCCGAAAACCGCACCTCATTTGGACTCTCCTAGCTCCCTCTATGCCTATATATAGACCCTCTCCCGAAATTTTCGGATCTCTCCACCCCTAACCCTAGAAAATCCGCTCCTCCGCGCACCGGACGTGTCCGGCCCATGTCGGACAACGTCCGCCGCCGCCCGCAGCCAACCGGGATGTGCCACGTGTCCCGGCCGACCTCCTCCCGCCGCCGGCCCGCTGAAGCCCGGGGCAGGCCCTCCCGCGCCGCCTCCCGGACCGCGCCCCGCGCCTCCTCCCTGCCTTCCAGCGCCGCCCGCGCGCCACCCGCCGCTGCCCTTCGCCGCCCTACCGCCGACCTTGGCGCCGCCGAGCTCCGCAGCTCCGGCCACCGGTGCACGCCGCCCTAGCCACCGGCACCCGCGGCCACCCCACCGACGTCCGCTGCCGCCTCAGCTCCTCTCCGGCGTCCTCCTCCGACTACGGCGAGCTTCGGCCACCACCACCATCTCCGGCGACCTCCGGTGAACAGTAACCCTGGCGAACCTTGGGATCCGTGCCGGCTGGATCTAGATCTGGATCTGAGACGGTTGACTTTCCCCCGAAACTCTAGTTATTTTGCGTTTTTCATCAAGTCGTAACTCCGCATCCGTAGCTCCGTTTTGAGCATGTAGCATATCAAAATATTCGTCTCAGAGAGTACATCATTTCATCATTTTCATTTAGGCTCATCTTGATGCCCGAAATGCTGTTGGAAGAGAGCTATTTGAGATAATTGTCAGATCTGCTGCACCAAATAGCTATTTGCCATTTTTGCCATGATTAATGTGTGCATGATATGCTCCTGAGCTCTACATGAGTTTTGTTATATGCTTTGCCATCTTTATAGAGGTGCTTACTATGTATTTTTTTTGATATCTGTGGTGACTAGCACAAGCTTGCAAAGTAGTGCATTCGTTAATGCTGATTTCAGGGACTTAGAATTTCACCAAGTCCTTGATCTGTTTTTATCAATATGCCATATGTTCATGTTGTTTCCTAGTGATCCGTGCCTCTTTTGAGGATGATCAGTAAGGATGATTTGTTAATGTTGTGGTGCTCTATCCATCCATGTCTTTGTTTGCATTTATGGAGCACCGTAGCTTGAGTCAATCGAGCTCTACTTTTGCTATTTCGTGAATCCTGGCAGATTGTTTACTTGTTAGCGATTTTGCCGAGGATGTTGTTGTTGATCCGTGCATGCTATGTTGTTGTTCTTGCCAGGGATAGCTTATATGATATGTATTATTGATGGGTGTATGCTTAGTTTGTCATGCCATGCTCTGTAGTGAGTGCATCGAGCTCATGAACATGCCTACTCGTTAACAGATTTGCATGCTCCAGTTTTTTCACCAAGTCTATAATCTGATTATGTGTTTGCCATGTTCACATTCTTGCAATTGTATTTTCTGATCCCTTTTGGCTCAAGGTCACTAAGGGGCTTTTTTAAGTGCTTTGAGTAGCTTCATGTCATGCCTTGCCTTGCCATGTTAAGTTCCTGTAGCATATAGTTTTCATGCTCCAAAGTGTGCTACCTGATCTGAAATTCCAGACTTGTGTTAATTTCACTAAGTCTGAAACCTGTTATCGTTTGCATCTTTGACGTGCTTGTTTGAACCTGTTAATGGATGAATTGGCCATAGATCAGTGTTCACCTTTTGTCAAGCATCATGAGTGGATCCCTGCCATGTATTTTGTTGCCATGTTTGAGTGCTGTAGCATAATTATCTTGATGCATTTAGATGGCTACTTGCTGTTTATCGCAGATCGTTGCCATATTTGTTTTCCTTGCCATTTCCAAACCATGCATCCGATTCCTGTGATCTTTATATCGATTTCAACCGAAATCACCTCACATTTCCCGTGGCACTCTTGGATTTCCATGTTGAGGCCAGGTTCAATCATTCCTTGTCAAATCTTGCATATGCATCCCATATCGCATCCCGCATAGCATACCATGTTTGCATCATATTTGTTTGAGCTTTGCACGTGGTTGATTGTGTTCCTTTTGCTTGTTTGTCTTGTTTGGGTAGAGCCGGGAGACGAGTTCGCTAACGAGGAGCCCATTGAGTTTGCTTACAAGGATCAAGTCAACTCTGACAACTTTGCAGGCAAGATGATCATACCCTCGAAATCACTTCTATCTTTGCTTGCTAGATGCTCGCTCTTTTGCTATGCCTATGCTACGATGTCTACCACTTGCTTATCATGACTCCCAAATTGCCATGTCAAACCTCTAACCCATCATGTCCTAGCAATCCGTTGATTGGCTATGTTACCGCTTTGCTCAGCCCCTCTTATAGCGTTGTTAGTTGCAGGTGAAGATTGGAGATCATTCCTTGTTGGAACATTGTTTATTTGTTGGGATATCATTATATTATCTTGTTATCTTAATGCATCTATATACTTGGTAAAGGGTGGAATGCTCGGCCTTGTGCCTTGTGTTTTGTTCCACTCTTGCCGCCCTAGTTTCCGTCATATCGGTGTTATGTTCCCGGATTTTTGCGTTCCTTACGCGGTTGGGTGATAATGGGAACCCCTTGATAGTTCGCCTTGAATAAAACTCCTCCAGCAATGCCCAACCTTGGTTTTACCATTTGCCACCTAGCCTATTTTTCCCTTGGGTTTCCGGAGCCCAAGGGTCATCTTATTTAAACCCCCCGGGCCAGTGCTCCTCTGAGTGTTGGTCCAAACTAGAGCCCCTTGCAGCACCACCTTGGGGAAACTCGAGGGCTGGTTTTAGTTGTACGGATTGCTTATCCGAGTGTGCCCTGAGAATGAGATATGTGCAGCTCCTATCGGGATTTGTCGGCACATTCGGGCGGTGTTGTTGGACTTGTTTTACCATTGTCGAAGTTGTCTTGTAGAATCGGGATGCCGAGTCTGATCGGAATGTCTCGGGAGAAGGTGTATCCTTCGCTGACCGTGAGAGCTTGTGATGGGCTAAGTTGGGACTCCCCTGCAGGGATTTGAACTTTCGAAAGCCGTGCCCGCGGTTATGGGCAGATGGGAATTTGTTAATGTCCGATTGTAGATAACATGAACCTTAACTTAATTAAAATGAATCAACTGCGTGTGTAACCGTGATGGTCTCTTCTCGGCGAAGTCCGGGAAGTGAACACGGTGTTGGAGTAATGTTTGCCGTAGGTTGTTCTATAGTTATTCGTTCGTGCTTTGCCTTCTCTTCTCGCTCTCTTTTGCGAACAGGTTAGCCACCATATATGCTAGTCGCTTGCTGCAGCTCCACATATTACCTTGCCTTACCTATAAGCTTAAATAGTCTTGATCGCGAGGGTGCGAGATTGCTGAGTCCCCATGACTCATAGCTTACTTCCCAAACCAGATGCAGGGCCCGATGACTCTGTTCCAGATGATGCGCTTGAGCTCAAGTGGGAGTTCGACGAAGACTCACGTCGTTACTATGTGTCTTTCCCTGATGATCAGTAGTGGTGCCCAGTTGGGGCGATCGGGACTGTGTCGCATGTTGGGGTTGATCTTTTATTTTGGTGCCGTAGTCGGACCATGAGTGTATTGGATGATTGTAATGCTATTTATGTACTTGTGTGACGTGGCGAGTGTAAGCCAACTATGTACCTTTTCCCCTATTATCTATTTACATGGGTTGTTGTGAAGATTACCTTACTTGCGACATTGCTTTCAATGCAGTTATGCCTCTAAGTCGTGCTTCGACACGTAGGAGATATAGCCGCATCGAGGGCGTTACAAGTTGGTAATTAGAGCCTTCCCCGACCTTAGGAGCCCCCCCTGCTTGATCATATTAGCAGCCGTTGTTGAGTCTAGAAAAATGTTTTGAGTCATTTAGGAATTATATATCGGAGAGTTTAGGAATTCTTTTTACTCCCCAATCCCTTCATCGCTCTGGTAAGGCATCCTGACATAGAGTTTTGTCTCTTCTTTTCTCAAATTTCACAAAAAAAATTAGGATCACGCGGGTATCTTGGAATCGTTCCGATCGATTTGTGACGAGAACATTGTTCTTGGTGCCTCCTATCATTTAGGGGTTGTGTCTGTTGGAAATATGCCCTAGAGGCAATAATAAATTGATTATTATTATATTTCCTTGTTCATGATAATCGGTTATTATCCATGCTAGAATTGTATTGATAGGAAACTCAGATACATGTGTGGATACATAGACAAACCATGTCCCTAGTAAGCCTCTAGTTGACTAGCTCGTTGATCAATAGATGGTTACGGTTTCCTGACCATGGACATTGGATGTCGTTGATAACGGGATCACATCATTGGGAGAATGATGTGATGGACAAGACCCAATCCTAAGCCTAGCACAAGATCGTGTAGTTCGTTCGCTAAAGCTTTTCTAATGTCAAGTATCATTTCCTTAGACCATGAGATTGTGCAACTCCCAGATATCGTAGGAATACTTTGGGTGTGCCAAACGTCACAACGTAACTGGGTGGCTATAAAGGTGCACTACGGGTATCTCCGAAAGTGTCTGTTGGGTTGGCACGAATCGAGACTGGGATTTGTCACTCCGTGTGACGGAGAGGTATCTCTGGGCCCACACGGTAGGACATCATCATAATGTGCACAATGTGATCAAGGAGTTGATCACGGGATGATGTGTTACAGAACGAGTAAAGAGACTTGCCGGTAACGAGATTGAACAAGGTATCGGGATACCGACGATCGAATCTCGGGCAAGTATCGTACCGATAGACAAAGGGAATTGTATACGGATTGATTGAATCCTCGACATCGTGGTTCATCCGATGAGATCATCGTGGAGCATGTGGGAGCCAACATGGGTATCCAGATCCCGCTATTGGTTATTGACCGGAGAACGTCTCGGTCATGTCTGCATGGTTCCCGAACCCGTAGGGTCTACACACTTAAGGTTCAATGACGCTAGGGTTATAAAGGAAGTTTGTATGTGGTTACGGAATGTTGTCCGGAGTCCCGGATGAGATCCCGGACGTTACGAGGAGTTCCGGAATGGTCCGGAGGTAAAGAATTATATATAGGAAGTGCTATTTCGGCCATCGGGACAAGTTTCGGGGTCACCGGTATTGTACCAGGACCACCAGAAGGGTCCCGGGGGTCCACCGGGTGGGGCCACCTGTCCCGGGGGGCCACATGGGCTGTAGGGGGTGCGCCTTGGCCTACATGGGCCAAGGGCACCAGCCCCAAGAGGCCCATGCGCCTAGGGTTCAAGAATGGAAGAGTCCCAAAAGGGGAAGGCACCCCCTAGGTGCCTTGGGGGGGATGGACTCCTCCCTTGGCCGCCGCCCCCCCTAGGAAATTGGATCTCCTAGGGCCGGCGCCCCCCTTGGCTCCCTATATATAGTGAGGGAAGGAGGGCCTCTCAAACCACGCCTTTGGCGCCTCCCTCTCCCTCTCCAACACCTCCTCCTCCTCCATAGAGCTTAGCGAAGCCCTGCCGGAGTACTGCAGCTCCATCACCACCACGCCGTCATGCTGCTGCTAGAGCCATCTTCCTCAACCTCTCCTTCTCCCCTTGCTGGATCAAGGCGTAGGAGACGTCACCGGGCTGTACGTGTGTTGAACACGGAGGTGCCGTCCGGTCGGCACTAGGATCATCAGTGATTTGGATCAAGACGAGTACGACTCCATCAACCCCGTTCACTTGAACGCTTCCGCTTAGCGATCTACAAGGGTATGTAGATGCACTCTTCTTCCCCTCGTTGCTGGTCTCTCCATAGATAGATCTTGGTGACACGTAGGAAAATTTTGAATTTCTGCTACTTTCCCCAACAGTGGTATCAGAGCTAGGTCTATTGCGTAGATTCTATGCACGAGTAGAACACAAAGTAGTTGTGGGCGTTGATTTTGTTCAATATGCTTACCGTTACTAGTCCAATCTTGATTCGGCGGCATTGTGGGATGAAGCGGCCCAGACCAACCTTACACGTAAGCTTACGTGAGACCGGTTCCACCGACTAACATGCACTAGTTGCATAAGGTGGCTGGCGGGTGTCTGTCTCTCCCACTTTAGTCGGATCGGATTCGATGAAAAGGGTCCTTATGAAGGGTAAATAGCAATTGGCATATCACGTTGTGGTTTTGCATAGGTAAGAAACGTTCTTGCTAGAAACCCATAGCTGCCACGTAAAACATGCAAACAACAAATAGAGGACGTCTAACTTGTTTTTGCAGGGTATGCTTTGTGATGTGATATGGCCAAGAAGAATGTGATGAATGATATGTGATGTATGAGATTGATCATGTTCTTGTAATAGGAATCACGACTTGCATGTCGATGAGTATGACAACCGGCAGGAGCCATAGGAGTTGTCTTAATTTATTTATGACATGCGTGTCAACATAAACGTCATGTAATTACTTTACTTTATTGCTAACCGTTAGCTGTAGTAGTAGAAGTAATAGTTGGCGAGACAACTTTATGAAGACACGATGATGGAGATCATGGTGTCATGCCGGTGACGATGATGATCATGGAGCCCCGAAGATGGAGATCAAAAGGAGCAAAGTGATGATGGCCATATCATGTCACTATTTGATTGCATGTGATGTTTATCATGTTTATACATCTTATTTGCTTAGAACGACGGTAGTAAATAAGATGATCCCTCTTTAAAATTTCAAGAAAGTGTTCTCCCTAACTGTGCACCGTTGCAGAATGTTCGTTGTTTCAAAGCACCACGTGATGATCGGGTGTGATAGATTCTAACATTCGAATACAACGGGTGTTGACGAGCCTAGCATGTACAGACATGGCCTCAGAACACATGCAAAAACTTAGGTTGACTTGACGAGCCTAGCATGTACAGACATGGCCTCGGAACACAAGAGACCGAAAGGTCGAGCATGAGTCGTATAGAAGATACGATCAACATGAAGATGTTCACCGATGTTGACTAGTCCGTCTCACGTGATGATCGGACACAGCCTAGTTGACTCAGATCATGTAATCACTTAGATGACTAGAGGGATGTCTATCTGAGTGGTAGTTCATAAGATGAACTTAATTATCCTGAACATAGTCAAAAGGATTTTGCAAATTATGTCGTAGCTCGCGCTTCAGTTCTACTGTTTAGATATGTTCCTAGAGAAAATTTAGTTGAAAGTTGATAGTAGCAATTATGCGGACTAGGTCCATAAACTGAGGATTGTCCTCATTGCTTCATAGAAGGCTTATGTCCTTAATGCACCGCTCAGTGTGCTGAACCTCGAACGTCGTCTGTAGATGTTGGGAACATCTGACATCCAAAGTTTGATAACTACGTGATAGTTCAGTTAAACGGTTTAGAGTTGAGGCACCAAAGACGTTTTAAAACGTCGCGAAACATATGAGATGTTTCGAGGGCTGAAATTGGGATTTCAGGCTCGTGCCCACGTCAAGAGGTATAAGACCTCCGACGATTTTCTTAGCCTACAAACTAAGGGAGAAAAGCTCAATTGTTGAGCTTGTGCTCAGATTGTCTGAGTACAACAATCATTTGAATCGAGTGGGAGTTGATCTTCCAAATGAGATAGTGATGTTTCTCCGAAGTCATTACCACCAAGCTGCTAGAGCTTCGTGATGAACTATAATACATCAGGGACATATATGACGATCCTTGAGATATTCGCGATGTTTGACACTGCGAAAGTAGAAATCAAGAAGGAGCATCAATTGTTGATGGTTAGTAAAACCACTAGTTTCAAGAAGGGCAAGGGCAAGAAGGGATGCTTCATGAAACGGCAATTCAGCTGCTGCTCTAGTGAAGAAACCCAAGGTTGAACCCAAACCCGAGACTAAGTGCTTCTGTAATAAGGGGAACAGCCACTGGAGCAGAATTACCCTAGATACTTGGTAGATTAGAAGGCTGGCAAGGTCGATAGAAGTATATTGGATATACATTGTGTTGATGTGTACTTTACTAGTACTCCTAGTAGCGCCAGGGTATTAGATACCGGTTCGGTTGCTAAGTGTTAGTAACTCGAAATAAAAGCTACGGAATAAATGGAGACTAGCTAAAGGTGAGCTGACGATATGTTGGAAGTGTTCCCAATATTGATATGATCAAGCATCACACGCTTCCCCTACCATCGAGATTGGTGTTAAACCTAAATAATTGTTATTTGGTGTTTGCGTTGAGCATAGACATGATTGGATTATGTCTATCGCGATACGGTTATTCATTTAAGGAGAATAATGGTTACTCTGTTTATTTGAATAATACCTTCAATGGTCTTACACCTAAAATGAATGGTTTACTGAATCTCGATCGTAGTAATACACATGTTCATGCCAAAAGATATAAGATAGTAATGATAGTACCACCTACTTGTGGCACTGCCACTTAAGTGATATCGGTATAAAACGCATGAAGAAGCTCCATGTTGATGGATCTTTGGACTCACTCATTTTGAAAAGTTTGAGACATGCGAACCATGTCTATTGGTGTATATGCATGAAGAAACTCCATGCAAATGGATCGTTTGGACTCACTTGATTTGAATCACTTGAGACATGCAAATCATACCACATGGGCAAGATGACTGAAAGCCTCGTTTTCAGTAAAATGGAACTAGAAAGCAATTTGTTGGAAGTAATACATTTTGATGTGTGCAGTCCAATGAGTGCTGAGGCGTGTAGTGGATATCGTTATGTTCTTACTTCACAGATGATTTGAGTAGATACTGAGTATATTTACTTGATGAATCACGAGTCTGAATTATTGAAAGGTTCAAGTAATTTCAGGGTGAAGTTGAAAGATCGTCATGACAAGAGGATAAAATATCTATGATATGATCATAGAGATGAATATCTCAATTACGAGTTTGGCACAGAATTAAGACATTGTGGAAATTGTTTCACAACTAATATAGCCTGGAACACCATAGTGTGATGGTGTGTCCGAACATCATAACTGCACCCTATTGGATATGATGCATACCATGATGTCTCTTATCAAATTACCACGATAGTTTATGGGTTAGGCATTAGAGACAACCACATTCACTTTAAATAGGGCACCACGTAATTCCGATGAGATGACACCGTATGAACTATGGTTTAGAGAAACCTAATCTTTCATTTCTTAAAAGTTTGGGGCTGCGATGCTTATGTGAAAAAGTTTCAGGCTGATAAGCTAGAACCCAAAGCGGATAAATGCATCTTCATAGGACACCCAAAGCAGTTGGGTATACCTCCTGTCTCAGATCTGAAAGCAATAAGGGATTGTTTCTGGAATCGGGTCCTTTCTCGAGGAAAAGTTTCTCTCGAAAGAATTGAATGGGAGGATGGTGGAGACTTGATGAGGTTATTGAACCGTCTCTTCAACTAGTGTGTGGCAGGGCATAGGAAGTTGTTCCTGTGGCACCTACACCAATTGAAGTGGAAGCTTATGATAGTGATCATGAAACTTCAGATCAAGTCACTGCCAAACCTCGTAGGATGACAAGGATGCGTACTACTTCTGAGTGGTACGTAATCCTGTCTTGGAAGTCATGTTGCTAGACAACAATGAACCTACGAGCTATGGAGAAGCGATGGTGGGCCCGGATTCCGATAAATGGCTCGAGGCCATATAATCCGAGAGAGGATCCATATATGAAAACAAAGTGTAGACTTTGGAAGAACTACTTTATGGTCGTGAGGCTGTTAGGTACAGATGGATTTTAAAAGGAAGACGGACAATGATGGCAAGTATCACCATTAAGAAAGCTCGACTTGTCGTTAAGATGTTTTCCGACAAGTTCAAGGAGTTGACTGCGATGAGACTTTCTCACTCGTAGCGATGCTAAGAGTCTGTTGGAATTATATTAGCAATTACTGCATTATTTATGAAATCTTGCAGATAGGATGTCAAAACATTGTTTCCTCGATGATTTTTGAGGAAAGGTTGTATGTGATACAACCGGAAGGTTTTTTCAATCCTGAAAGATGCTAATAAGTATGCAAAGCTCCAGCAATCCTTCTAAGGATTGGAGTAAGCATCTCGGAGTCGGAATATACACTTTGATGGAGTAATCAAAGTTTATGGGTTTATACAAAGTTTGTTAGAAACTTGTACTTACAATAAAGTGAGTGGGAGCACTATGACATTTCTGATAAGTATATGTGGATGCCATATTGTTGATCCGAAATGACGTAGAATTTCTGGAAAGAATGTAGAGTTATTTGAAAAGTATTTTTCAATGGAAAGCCTGGATTAAGCTACTTGAACATTGAGCATCAAGATCTATAAGGATAGATGAAAATGCTTAATGGTACTTTCAAATGAGCACATACCTTGACATGATCTTGAAGGTGTTCAAGATGGATCAGTCAAAGAAGGAGTTCTTGCCTAAGTTGTAAGGTATGAAGTTAAGACTTAAAGCTCGACCACGGCAGAATAGAGAGAAAGGACGAAGGTCGTCCCCTATGCTTAAGACATAGGCTCTACAGTATGCTATGCTGTGTACCACACCTGAAATGTGCCTTGCCATGAGTCAGTCAAGGGGTACAAGAGTGATCCAAGAATGGATCACAGGACAGCGGTCAAAGTTATCCTTAGTAACTAGTGGACTAAGGAATTTTCTCGATTATGGAGGCGATAAAAGAGTTCGTCGTAAAGGGTTACGCCGATGCAAACTTTGACACTAATCCAGATTATTCTGAGTAGTAAACTGGGTTCGTATAGTAGAACCGTTATTTGGAATGGCTCCAAATGTAGCGTAGTAGTTGCATCTACAAGATGACATAGAAATTTTGCGAAGTACATACGGATCTGAATGTTGCAGACCCGTTGACTGAAACCTCTCTCACAAGCATAACATGATCAAACCCGGAACTCTTTGGGTGTTAGTCACATGGGGATGTGACCTTGAGTGTTAATCACATATCGATGTGAGCTAGATTATTGACTCTAGTGCAAGTGGGAGACTGTTGGAAATATGCCCTAGAGGCAATAATAAATTGATTATTATTATATTTCCTTGTTCATGATAATCGGTTATTATCCATGCTAGAATTGTATTGATAGGAAACTCAGATACATGTGTGGATACATAGACAACACCATGTCCCTAGTAAGCCTCTAGTTGACTAGCTCGTTGATCAATAGATGGTTACGGTTTCCTGACCATGGACATTGGATGTCGTTGATAACGGGATCACATCATTGGGAGAATGATGTGATGGACAAGACCCAATCCTAAGCCTAGCACAAGATCGTGTAGTTCGTTCGCTAAAGCTTTTCTAATGTCAAGTATCATTTCCTTAGACCATGGGATTGTGCAACTCCCGGATACCGTAGGAATACTTGGGTGTGCCAAATGTCACAACGTAATTGGGTGGCTATAAAGGTGCACTACGGGTATCTCCGAAAGTGTCTGTTGGGTTGGCACGAATCGAGACTGGGATTTGTCACTTCGTGTGACGGAGAGGTATCTCTGGGCCCACTCGGTAGGACATCATCATAATGTGCACAATGTGATCAAGGAGTTGATCACGGGATGATGTGTTACAGAACGAGTAAAGAGACTTGCCGGTAACGAGATTGAACAAGGTATCGGGATACCGACGATCGAATCTCGGGCAAGTATCGTACCGATAGACAAAGGGAATTGTATACAGGATTGATTGAATCCTCGACATCGTGGTTCATCCGATGAGATCATCGTGGAGCATGTGGGAGCCAACATGGGTATCCAGATCCCGCTATTGGTTATTGACCGGAGAACGTCTTGGTCATGTCTGCATGGTTCCCAAACCCGTAGGGTCTACACACTTAAGGTTCGATGACGCTAGGGTTATAAAGGAAGTTTGTATGTGGTTACCGAATGTTGTTTGGAGTCCCGGATGATATCCCGGACTTCACGAGGAGTTCCGGAATGGTCCGGAGGTAAAGAATTATATATAGGAAGTGCTATTTCGGCCATCGGGACAAGTTTCGGGGTCACCGGTATTGTACCTGGACCACCGGAAGGGTCCCGGGGGTCCACCGGGTGGGGCCACCTATCCCGGGGGGCCACATGGGCTGTAGGGGGTGCGCCTTGGCCTACATGGGCCAAGGGAACCATCCCCAAGAGGCCCATGCGCCTAGGGTTCAAGAAGGGAAGAGTCCCAAAAGGGGAAGGCACCCCCTAGGTGCCTTGGGGGGGATGGACTCCTCCCTTGGCCGCCCCCCCCTAGGAGATTGGATCTCCTAGGGCCGGCACCCCCCCTTGGCTCCCTATATATAGTGAGGGAAGGAGGGCCTCTCAAACCACGCCTTTGGTGCCTCCCTCTCCCTCTCCAACACCTCCTCCTCCTCCATAGAGCTTAGCGAAGCCCTGCCGGAGTACTGTAGCTCCATCACCACCACGCCGTCGTGCTGCTGCTGGAGCCATCTTCCTCAACCTCTCCTTCTCCCCTTGCTGGATCAAGGCATAGGAGACGTCACCAGGCTATACGTGTGTTGAACATGGAGGTGCCGTCCGTTCGGCACTAGGATCATCGGTGATTTGGATCACGATGAGTACGACTCCATCAACCCCGTTCACTTGAACGCTTCCGCTTAGCGATCTACAAGGGTATGTAGATGCACTCTTCTTCCCCTCGTTGCTGGTCTCTCCATAGATAGATCTTGGTGACACATAGGAAAATTTTGAATTTCTTCTACGTTCCCCAACAGTGGCAGTGTCCTGGGGAGTTGAGCTCCGAGGTGTTGTCGTCACAATTTTATCGTTGCAGTTCTGGAATACCTGAGTTTAGTTCGCCGACATCGAAAATCTCTTTTATGCAGTTTTTGGTGAGATAACCTTGACGCCACCCAGTACTGGGGTGGGAGTTCGGGAGTATTTCCATAACTTGTATAACGGATGCTTTTCGAAGGTTGAGGTAGACGATTTCCGAAGTTTTCTCGGTTATGTGTTGAAGGATGGATACAGCTGGATGTAGGATTTGCTAGATTTGGGTGAGATATTATGCTTCCCCTGTATCCCCAACACCTGATTGCATAACCGGAAAGGTTCGGGAGTTTCATAGGTGGGAATTCTTGTAGCTCTAGTTCTTCTTCCATAGATATTTGGCTTGAGATTGGGTGATTCTTACCGAGTATTCGTTCTTGCTCCGTACCTTGTTGATTTTATTCCTCTACCTAAATTCTAAGTGGCTTCTCAATTTATGGATATGTGACCATTTCAATTGGAATGCATTCGTTCATTTTGTTCGGATGTGAAGACTATATGTTGCAATTTCAACCCGTTTGGTTCAGCTTCAATATTTGTCTATCAATGTGTTAATGGATGTCAACCTCTTCAGGATGGCTCCTCCAACGCGCACAACTCCGAATCCTGATCCGCCGCCACCACCTCCACCTCCGGAGGCATGGCAAGCTGTGATGGCCGCTACCAATGTAAACACGCAACTGATCATGCAAATTCTTCAAGAGCGCAACCAAGCTAACCAAGGCAACCAAGGCAACAATCCGAATCACTTTGCTACACTCAACCAGTTCCTTGCTAACCAGCCAAAGAACTTCAGCAACTGCGTTGAGGCAACTGACGCTAATGATTGGCTTGTGGACTTGTGCAAGTATTTCGAGTGCAGTAACGTTAGGCCTGAGGACTTTGTCAAGTTCGCTTCCTTCCAACTCAAAGACCAAGCTGCAGAATGGTTTCAGCAGTACAAAGATTCCAGAGGAGGCCGTGTGATTACCTGGGATGAATTCCGTCAAGACTTCAAAGCTCATCATATTCCTCAGAGCGTGGTTGAAAGCAAGCGTGAGGAATTCCGCAACCTGAAGCAAGGCTCTATGTCTGTCTATGAGTACAACAAGATGTTTCAGAAGCTCGCCCACTTTGCTAAGCAGGACGTCCCTGACGAGAAGAGCATGATATACCAGTTCAGGGGTGGTCTCAGAGAAGAAATCCAGCTAGCTCTTGTTCTCTTTGAGTTCATGAGGTACGATGAGTTTTACAACATGGCATTGAAGCAGGAGGCTGCTCAACTGAAGTGCGATGCTTCCAAGAAGCAAGTCAGAGATGTTACTCCTTCTTCCTCAACTCAAGTGGCTAAGCAGCAGAAGTATTGGCTTCCTCCTCCTCCGTTCCGTCAGCCGTATCAACAGAAGAGCAAAGGTGGCAGTGGATCTTCCCTCCCACCCAACCCTGGCTTTCAGAACAAGACTTCGTCTCAAGCTCCAAGATCGAGTGCTCCGTATCACCGTCCGCTTACAGAGGTCACGTGCAACAAGTGCCAACAGAAGGGTCACTATGCCAACAAATGCTTCAATCAAAGGCGTCTCCCTCCTCCTCCTGTGAGATCGGCAAGTACAGCTGTGGTCAAGCATAACCCCAAGTACGCCAAGGTCAACATGGTGAATGCAGCTCAAGCAGAGGACTCGTCAGATGTCATCATGGGTAACCTTCCTGTTAACGATATTCCTGCAAGAGTTCTTTTTGACACTAGTGCATCGCATTGTTTCATCTTGAGACCTTTTGCATCTAAGCATGATTTTGTTACTCAAGTGTTGCCGAAACCGTTGGCTATTGTCTCTCCGGCTCGTCAAATGACATCTCGAGTATGCATTCCGGATGTTACAATCACTTTGGGTGACTATAAGTTCTTGTCCTCTCCAAATGTTCTTGGTGACTCGGATATTGATCTTATTCTTGGAATGGATTGGCTATCTAAGCACAAGGCTTAGCTTGATCGTGCTGCCAGGCAGATTCAATTGACGCATTCGTGTGAGGATGTAATTGTCTTTGCTGCTCGGGATAATACAATCCGTCTGTTTTCTCTCAGTGAGAAGGGTGAACTGGATGCCATCTTGCAAATTCCAGTTGTTTGCAAATATCAAAACGTCTTCCCAGAAGAGCTTCCAGGAATGCCTCCGCACCGACCAGTTGAATTCATCATCGATCTTGAGCCTGGCACGGAACTGGTTTGCAAACGTCCTTACAAGCTCGGACCTGAAGAGTTGAAGGACCTGAAGAAGCAACTCGATATTCAAGAGCAAATGGGTCTTATCCGACCTAGTTCTTCTCCGTGGGGTTGTGGAGTAACTTTTGTGAAGAAGAAGGATGGAACGGACCGACTTTGTGTTGACTACCATCCATTGAACAAGAAGACTATCAAGAACAAGTACCCACTTCCCAACATCAATGAGCTGTTCGAACAACTCAAAGGTGCCCAAGTATTCTCCAAGCTTGATCTCCGTATGGGCTATCACTAGATTCGAATCCGTGAGCAAGATATTCCCAAGACGGCATTCAGAACAAGCTATGGTTCATATGAATACACTGTCATGTATTTTGGCCTCGTCAACGCTCTTCCGACTTTCTCTCGCATGATGAACTTCATCTTCAATGCCTACACAAATGACTTCGTTTTGGTCTATCTCGACGACATTCTGGTCTTTTCGAAGAACAAGGAAGATCATGCCAAGCACTTGCTTTTGGTGCTCGATAAGCTTAGGGAACATCAGTTCTACGCCAAGTTCTCAAAGTGCGAGTTTTGGCTCGATGAGGTTCTTTATCTTGGGCATATCATCTCTGCCAAGGGCATAGCGGTGAATCTTGAGAAGGTGTCCGCAATTGTGAATTGGGAATCACCTCAGAACGTGAAGCAACTCCGCAGCTTCCTTGGTCTTGCAAGGTACTGTCGAAGGTTCGTTGAGAACTTTTCAAAGATCACGAAGCCTCTTTCCAACCTTCTCCAGAAGCACGTCAAGTACGTTTGGTCTCCGGAATGTGACATCGCTTTCAACACTTTGAAAGAGAAATTGGTCACTGCTCCAGTTCTGACTCCTCTTGATGAATCCAAACCATTCGAGGTCTTCTGCGATGCCTCTCTTCAAGGTCTTGGTGCAGTGTTGATGCAAGAGAAGAAAGTTGTGGCCTATACCTCTCGCCAGTTGAAGCCCAACGAGAAGAACTACCCCACTCATAACCTCGAGTTGGTGGCAGTTGTGCATGCTCTTTTGACTTGGACACATCTCTTATTGGGAAGAAAAGTGGACATCTTCACTAACCAGAAGAGTCTCAAGTACATCTTCACTCAGCCTAATCTCAACCTCAGACAGAATCGTTGGGTCGAAATGATTCAAGAGCATAACCCGAGTATCGGGTATACTCCAGGCAAGGCCAATGTGATTGCTGACGTTTTGAGTAGGAAGGCTTACTGCAACAGTCTGATTCTCAAGCCTTACCAACCCGAGCTTTGTGAAGCTTTCCGCAAACTCAATCTGCAAGTTGTTCCTCACCAACCTTCAAGTCTCTCCTACTTTGGAAGATCAAATTCGCGAGGCTCAACTTCTTGATGCTATGGTGAAGAAGGTGAAGATTGGGATTGCCAAGAGTCAACCCAAGTACAAGTGCTATCGCCTTGATGACAAGGATACTCTCTTCTTCGAGGATCGTATTGTTGTGCCCAAAGGTGACCTTCGTAAAGTTATTATGAATGAGGCGCACAATTCACTCTTCTCCATCCACCCTGGGAGTACGAAGATGTATCAGGACCTCAAGCAGGCTTATTGGTGGACTCGAATTAAGCGCGAGATTGCTCAGTTCGTGAATGAATGTGATGTCTGCAGAAGAGTGAAGGCAGAACACCAAAGGCCAGCTGGTCTCCTCCAACCTCTTGCCATTCCAGAATGGAAGTTTGACCACATTGAGATGGACTTCGTGACTGGGTTTCCAAAGTCCAAGCGTGGCAATGATGCTATATTCGTTGTCATCGACAAACTCACTAAAGTGGCTCAATTTCTGCCTATCAAAGATTCTATCACTGCAGCTCAATTGGCGGAGCTTTATACCTCTCGGATTGTCTCTCTGCACGGCATTCCACAGGTGATCTCTTCAGACCGTGGTAGCATCTTTACCTCCAAGTTTTGGGATTCTTTTCAGAAGGCCATGGGCACCAACATCCGCTTCAGCACAGCTTTCCATCCTCAAACTAGCAGTCAAGTCGAGCGTGTCAATCAGATTCTTGAAGATATGCTTAGGGCTTGTGTGATCTCCTTTGGTATGAAGTGGGAAGATTTTCTTCCATACGCCGAATTCTCCTACAACAACAGTTTTCAAGCAAGTTCGGGCAAGGACCCATTCGAAATTCTCTATGGCAGGAAGTGCCGTACTCCTCTTAACTGGTCAGAAACCGGTGAACGTCAACTTCTGGGAAATTACTTAATAACAGAGGCAGAGGAAATGTGTAAAGTCATTCGTAATAACCTCAAAGCAGCGCAATCGCGTCAGAAGAGCTACTATGATAGTAAGCATCATGATTTGGCCTTCGAGATCGGAGACCATGTTTACCTCCACGTCTCTCCAATGAAAGGTACTCGTCGCTTTGGTATCAAAGGGAAGCTTGCCCCTAGATACGTGGGTCCTTTCAAAATCGTCAGCAAGAGAGGCGATCTCGCCTATCAACTCGAGCTTCCTTCAAACTTTGCAAATGTGCACGACGTGTTCCATGTCTCTCAGCTCCGCAAGTGCTTCAAGACTCCTGACCGCACCGTCAACTTCGAAGACATTGATCTCCAAGAAGATCTCTCTTATCGTGAGCACCCCGTTGCTATTCTTGAAGAGACTGAACGCAAGACTCGCAATAAGTCAATCAAATTCCTCAAAGTCAAGTGGTCACACCATTCCAACCATGAAGCCACCTGGGAACGCGAGGATCACCTCCGTTCTGAGTACCTGGCGTTCTTCCAGTCCTAGATCTCGGGACGAGATCCTTTCGTAGTGGTGGAGTGTTGTAACACCCCGGATGTAATTTACCTTATATGATCTCCAACTCTTGCCGTTTCCGGCGCTAAGTTATTTTATTTCCTCAGGTTCGGGTTTTTGTCTCCATGTGTTATTGTCGTTGTCATGCATCTCATATCATGTCATCATGTGCATTGCATTTGCATACGTGTTCGTCTCATGCAGCCGGGCATTTTCCCCGTTGTCCGTTTTGCATTCCGGCGCTCCTATCTCCTCCGGTGGTCCTTTCTACCTTCTTTTTGTGTGTGAGGGTTAAACATTTCCGGATTGGACCAAGACTTGCCAAGCGGCTTTGGTTTACTACCGGTAGACCGCCTGTCAATTTTCGTACCATTTGGACTTCGTTTGATACTCCAACGGTTAACCGAGGGACTGAGAAGGCCTCGTGTGTGTTGCAGCCCAACACCCCTTCAATTTGGCCCAAAACCCACCAAAACCCTCTCCATCATCTAGAGCGTTCGATCACGATCGCGTGGCCGAAAACCGCACCTCATTTGGACTCTCCTAGCTCCCTCTATGCCTATATATAGACCCTCTCCCGAAATTTTCGGATCTCTCCACCCCTGACCCTAGAAAATCCGCTCCTCCGCGCACCGGACATGTCCGGCCCGCGCCGGACAACGTCCGCTGCCGCCCGCAGCCAACCGGGGCGTGCCACGTGTCCCGGCCGGCCTCCTCCCGCCGCCGGCCCGCCGAAGCCCGGGGCAGGCCCTCCCGCGCCGCCTCCCGGGCCGCGCCCCGCGCCTCCTCCCCGCCTTCCAGCGCCGCCCGCCGCCGCCCTTCGCCGCCCTGCCGCCGACCTTGGCACCGGCGAGCTCCGCAGCTCCGGCCACCGGTGCGCGCTGCCCCAGCCACCGGCGCCCGCGGCCACCCCACCGATGTCCGCCGCCGCCTCAGCTCCTCTCCGGCGTCCTCCTCCAACTACGGCGAGCTCCGGCCACCACCACCATCTTCGGCGACCTCTGGTGAATAGTAACTCTGGCGAACCTCGGGATCCGCGCCGGCTGGATCTAGATCTGGATCTGAGACGGTTGACTTTCCCCAGAAACCCTAGTTATTTTTCGTTTTTCATCATGTCGTAACTCCGCATTTGTAGCTCCGTTTTGAGCATGTAGCATATCACAATGTTCGTCTCAGAGAGTACATCATTTCATCTCATTGCATCATTTTCATTTGAGCTCATCTTGATGCCCGAAATGCTGTTGGAAGAGAGCTCTTTGAGATAATTGTCGGATCTGCTGCACCAAATAGCTATTTGCCATTTTTGCCATGATTAATGTGTGCATGATATGCTCCTGAGCTCTACATGAGTTTTGTTATATGCTTTGCCATCCTTACAGAGGTGCTTACCATGTATATTTGTGATATGTGTGGTGACTAGCACAAGCTTGCAAAGTAGTGCATTCGTTAATACTGATTTCAGGGACTTAGACCTTGATCTGTTTTTATCAATATGCCATATGTTCATGTTGTTTCCTAGTGATCCGTGCCTCTTTTGAGGATGATCAGTAAGGATGATTTGTTAATATTGTGGTGCTCTATCCATCCATGTCTTTGTTTGCATTTATGGAGCACCCTAGCTTGAGTAAATCAAGCTCTACTTTTGCTATTTTGTGAATCCTAGCAGATTGTTTACTTATTAGCGATTTTGCCGAGGATGTTGTTGTTGATCCATGCATGCTATGTTGTTGTTCTTGCCAGGACTAGCTTATATGATATGTATTCTTGATGGGTATATGCTTAGTTTGTCATTCCATGCTCTGTAGTGAGTGCATCGAGCTCGTGAACATGCCTACTCGTTAACAGATTTGCATGCTCCAGTTTTTTCACCAAGTCTATAATCTGATTATGTGTTTGCCATGTTCACATGCTTGCAATTGTATTTTCTGATCCCTTTTGGCTCAAGGTCACTAAGGGATTTTTGTTAAGTGCTTTGAGTAGCTTCATGTCATGCCTTGATTTGCCATGTTAAGTTTCTGTAGCATATAGTTTTCATGCTCCAAAGTGTGCTACCTGATCTGAAATTCCAAACTTGTGTTAATTTCACTAAGTCTGAAACCTGTTATCGTTTGCATTTTTGACGTGCTTGTTTGAACCTGTTAATGGATGAATTGGCCGTAGCTCAGTGTTCATCTATTGTCAAGCATCATGAGTGGATCCGTGCCATGTATTTTGTTGCCATGTTTGACTGCTATAGCATAATTATCTTGATGCATTTAGATGGCTACTTGTTGTTTATCGCAGACCGTTGCCATATTTGTTTTGCTTGCCATTTCCAAACCGTGCATCCGATTCCGGTGATCTTTATATCGATTTCAACCGAAATGACCTCACCTTTCCAGTGGCACTCTTGGATTTCAAAGTTGAGGCCAGGTTCAATCATTCCTTGTCAAATCCTGCATATGCATCCCATATCGCATCCCGCATAACATACCATGTTTGCATCATATTTGTTTGAGCTTTGCACGTGGTTGATTGTGTTCCTTTTGCTTGTTTGTCTTGTTTGGGTAGAGCCGGGAGACGAGTTCGCTAACGAGGAGCCCATTGATTTTTCTGACGAGGATCAAGTCAACTCTAACAATTTTGCAGGCAAGATGATCATACCCTCGAAATCACTTCTATCTTTGCTTGCTAGATGCTCGCTCTTTTGCTATGCCTATGCTACGTTGCCTACCACTTGCTTATCGTGCCTCCCAAAATGCCATGTCAAACCTCTAACCCACCATGTCCTAGCAATCCATTGATTTGCTATGTTACCGCTTTGCTCAGGCCCTCTTATAGCGTTGCTAGTTGTAGGTGAAGATTGTAGATCGTTCCTTGTTGGAACATTGTTTATTTGTTGGGATATCATTATATTATCTTGTTATCTTAATGCATCTATATACATGGTAAAGGGTGGAAGGCTCGGCCTTTTTCCTAGTTTTTTGTTCCACTCTTGCCGCCCTAGTTTCCGTCATATCGGTGTTATGTTCCCGGATTTTTGCGTTCCTTACGCGGTTGGGTGATAATGGGAACCTTTTGACAGTTCACCTTGAATAAAACCCCTCCAGCAATGCCCAACCTTGGATTTACCATTTGCCACCTAGCCTCTTTTTCCCTTGGGTTTCCGGAGCCCAAGGGTCATCTTATTTAAACCCCCCGGGCCAGTGCTCCTCTGAGTGTTGGTCCAAACTAGAGCCCCTTGCAGCGCCACCTCGGGGAAACTCGAGGGCTGGTTTTAGTTGTATGGATTGCTTATCCGAGTGTGCCCTGAGAACGAGATATGTGCATCTCCTATCGGGATTTGTCGGCACATTCGGGCGGTGTTGCCGGACTTGTTTTACCATTGTCAAAGTTGTCTTGTAGAACCGGGATGCCGAGTCTGATCGGAATGTCTCGGGAGAAGGTGTATCCTTCGTTGACCGTGAGAGCTTGTGATGGGCTAAGTTGGGACTCCCCTGCAGGGATTTGAACTTTCGAAAGCCGTGCCCGTGGTTATGGGCAGATGGGAATTTGTTAATGTCCGATTGTAGATAACATGAACCTTAACTTAATTAAAATGAATCAACCGCGTGTGTAACCATGATGGTCTCTTCTCGGCGGAGTCCGGGAAGTGAACACGATGTTGGAGTAATGTTTGCCGTAGGTTGTTCTATAGTTATTCATTCGTGCTTTGCCTTCTCTTCTCGCTCTCTTTTGTGAACAGGTTAGCCACCATATATGCTAGTCGCTTGCTGCAGCTCCACATATTACCTTGCCTTACCTATAAGCTTAAATAGTCTTGATCGCGAGGGTGCGAGATTGCTGAGTCCCCGTGACGCACAGATTACTTCCCAAACTAGATGCAGGGCCCGATGACTCCGTTCCAGATGATGCGCTTGAGTTCAAGTGGGAGTTCGACGAAGACTCACGCCGTTACTATGTGTCTTTCCCTGATGATCAGTAGTGGTGCCCAGTTGGGGCGATCGGGACCGTGTCGCATGTTGGGGTTGATCTTTTATTTTGGTGCTTTAGTCGGACCATGAGTGTATTGGATGATTGTAGTGCTATTTATGTACTTGTGTGACGTGGCGAGTGTAAGCCAACTATGTACCTTTTCCCCTATTATCTATTTACATGGGTTGTTGTGAAGATTACCTTACTTGCGACATTGCTTTCAATACGGTTATGCCTCTAAGTCGTGCTTCGACACGTAGGAGATATAGCCGCATCGAGGGCGTTACACTTTACAACTAAAGTTCTTCATGCATTGGGTGGGCTTCTTCCATTTAAGTGTTTTCCTAGGTTCCCACGCTTGGCATTGTTTCTTCCTGGGGTCACCACACTCATCTCTCTCCTCATAACTACCTTGCCACATCAGATTTTTTTTGCCTACATGGTAGCCTTAGCACCTCTACAAGGTGGAGCATTGGGAGGGGCCTAAGTATTGCACATCTAAGTCATATCTCTACTCCTAATGGTGCAGTTGGCAGTCTCCGTTCCGGGTTTCTTTTCATCCCACCTTCATCGAGTTTTTTCGTCACGGTTTCTTTTTGCTAATTTTATTTCGTCCCACCTTGCACCCTGCTCTCCCTGGGTTTTTTTTCCTGCCTATATGTGCTACCCACCGGTTTTATGCTCTCCCTCCCGAAAACCCCCCGAGCCGCTCCCGTCTCTCCCATCGTGCAAACCACTCCTCTCCCCAATAGCCCTCACGCGCGCTAGGGTTCCTTGAGCCGTCGCCGCACCAGAGCTCCTCGACCAGCCCCACCACCTGCCACTCCACCCACTACCTATCCCTCTACTTGCTGCACTCGCCCTCTCCACTGCGCCCGCCTTCCTCGATGGTCACCCCCTTCCCCGTTGTGGCACCCCGGCTCAGAGAAACCGGAACGCCCCATATTCTAGCCCAGAGATCGAGGAGAACTCTTCTGGAATACAACACTGCTTAGCATAGAACAAACCAGCTTTCTATTATTACACGAATATGAATATAAGGTCTCCGATATTACAAGGAATAACATCGGCACGGCGACACTATGCCATACTTAGTTGCTCTATGCAAGCAGCAAAACAACTCGAAGCAACAGAAAAACTTCTAGCAGCAAAACAACGATGACGGTGGTGAACTCCACTCCACAAGGACTCTGGGTGCCACATTTATCCTAGTTTGCACGAACGGAAACCACGACAAGCAATAACGACATGACCTGCAAACTGGCATGACACGCCAGGTTAGTACATTGAATGTACTTGCAAGCTCACAATAACCGGAAGCAATCAAGACAAACAACAACGTGGCAATTACAGATTAAGAAGGAATTTATCATGAGATCATCAGAATAACATGGCATGAACCACATGAACATGATACAGCTGGAACAATATGAGCATGGCACGAACATATAAATCTGACGATACTAGCATGCAACATGATGACACTATATGCACCATTTATTCTGCTCGGGTTACTTCGTAGCCATCACACGCATCACTTACCAACCTCGGACATCACACGATCATCTCAGGATCAAATCAAGCTTGGTATAGACAATACCATAGTAATCATTAAATGACCACAAGGAGCTTGATCTTTACCCATGATTCTCGCACAACATCGCGAATATCCAACAACTCGGTATCCTCAATACCACGGTGATCATCTCATGATCACGAACGGAACCACTCTTGGTTCAACGGGTTACCTCGTAACCAAATGGTGATCATTCCTGCGATCACAACCATGACCAACACATGGTCTCAGACGGTGATCGTTTCGGCGATCACAACCAACTTATCTCATCAGCGAACCGTGGTTGTTATTAAGCACATTATTATTATTACTGTTGACTCACTGTGTGACCAACTATGAACTGGGCCCTTATCCGCGGGCGCTATCGATAGGTTTAATATACACTCTGCAGAGGTTAGTACACTGTACCCACACCACGGAACCCATGGCCTCACACTCCCATTCGGGTGGACCAACGGCGTTCCGACAAAACCGATCTACTGCCATGACACTCTCCCGGCCACTCCGACTCATTCCCCACTGGGCTAGTCCTGGGTGGCCCCGTGTCTACCAAAGACACCAACGACCATCGTCGTGGCCAAACATAAACGGTCCCAAACGGGGACCCGGATCCAGAACAACAATAATGGGCACACAAGGCTTATGTCCGCCTACCTGATCAAGGTAGCACGCGCCCATAACCTTCCCTTGTTGGAAGCACCGGCGAGAGGCACGACAATAGACCCAGTTAGGACCTTCCCATAAAGGTAAGCGTGGTTGCACTGGTCAGTTTGATATGGTGGCACCATGAATCAGCCAACAATTGTTCAAGTTCAATTTAATTTGATTATACTTGAATGCAATATGCCGAGCCATGATAAACTTAACATGATGCAATTACAAAGCATGAGCATGATATCAACATAAGCTTGGGGTGCAACATAACTATCCACCATATCAACAATGAATCATATCCAACTGAGCTTATCAAAAGTACACACTACTCATAGCATAACATGAACATCAACAATAAATACCATGCAATAACACATCAATTATATTACCGACTAAACAATTAACCATCTAACAACAAAGGAACAATGCATTTTAACAGTACTCGGTAACCGACGTTAGTCATGCACCGAAGAGCATGACCAACCCAACATGTACTACTATCAAGCATGGCAATATGAAAGTAATACTAGCAAGTAGCTCATGATAACAAAGTGCAAGAAAGCATATCATGACGGTAACCACCGATCCATAAGCATAACCAAAATAATGACAGCAGTAGCAAAACAATCATACAATTATTAAAGATTCAAGTTGAAAAACCAATGCTACTGCATGGCTATCATGCAAATGGTGGTTGTGGCTTGCCTGGGGTGGAAGAAATTACTGAGACAAAGTGCGAGAAGCTTGCGGAAAGAATTTGCCAGAAACAGTTCTCTCTTAGAGGGGCTGTTTACGTGCAAGGGAAAAAGGTCATTTTCACAGTGTCAAACCATAGTGAAAATGAAACCAATAGAACGGGCTCGACGAAACGAAGACGTGGGCTTTGGAATCACCTCATTTGGAGTTGTGGTTGAAAAGATACAAGAGTTTTTCTGCCAGGGATCTTTTTGTAAAAATTATCTCCACAGACAAGTCCCTGACTGAAAAACAGAAGGCTCGATCCAGAAAATACACTTTCAGTGAAGTGAAAGCGCGTTTCTGACTGCAGAACACAAGAGTATTCATTGGAGGAAAACTTATTTGCAGGAATACCGCTTCCACTTATCCACCTCAGCGGTGGTCGGGTCAGCGGGGTGTGCGGTTGACGGGTGGGATCGCGGAGTCCACCGGCCAGCTGGCAGGGAGGGGGTCGGGGCCTTCGTCTCCTTCGTCTCGCCCGCAGCTAGCCGTGGCAGAGCCTGCCCCGACGAGGCCTGCTGGCACTATCGGCCACCGCAGGCGGCGGCCGACCTATCCACGGATGCAGGGAACGAGGCGGAGGCGACCCCAGGGGTTGTAGACGATGGGGAGCTCGAGAACGCCAGCTGCGTTTGCCGCGGCAGATGGCCGGCGTCGGTGAAGATGGAGCCAAGGCCATGGTGGATCCGCCGACGAACTGAGCTAAGGGAGAGATGCGCCGGGGAGTGGGTGGAGCTGGGGTGGTGGAGAGACAGGGAGGGGATGCTTGGCTCGCTCGAATTCGAGCAGAGGCCATCGGCGGCCAAGGCATCCATTGGAAGCGAGAAGAGGCTCTTAGGCTCCAGTGAGAGGATGGGGAGGGCTAGTCGAGTGTGAGGATGACGATGCGATGCTCGGGGGAGGCTCGGGTGGCCTTATATAGGTAGAGGGAGGAGGAGGCGAGCTGGCGTCTCCGCGGACGCGTGTCTGGCGCCGCGGACGTGTGCCTACGCTCGCGAGCTCAGAGGTAGACGATGTAGGAGGAGCAGTCGGGGCTCTCACGGGGCAGTGGAGGCTAAGGGACGCAGGGAAGAAGTGGCTGAGGTGAGCTCGGAGCCAAACGGAGCACTGTGCCCCCGTGGGCGTTCGGCGGCGAGCATCGGTGAGGAGACAGATGGAGGGGGAGAGGGGTCCAGGGTAACGGCGATGACGAGAGGAAGACAATGTACACGGTCACACGCGCGAAGGCAATGAGATGAGGAGGTGCCGCAACACAAACAACCACTGGACGCGGCCACTGCACACAGAGCGCGTGCACTGTGATGCCATTAACGTGGTCACCGCGTGCACTGGCATGTAGCAGGGAAGAGGGGCTTGAACATGTTGTCTAGTGCGTAGTTCATCCAGGGGAGGTTGCAACTGAGGTGGTAGTTCGGTGAAAAGAGCTCTGGTTAAATGGTAATCACCCTCTGAAATTTACTACAGTAAACTTGGATGAGCACTGGTGATCAACAGGAAGGTGATTGGAAGCAATAGAGTTGTCTTGGACGTTTAGGGTAAGAAGGACTTTCATCCTGGTAACTTTAAGAAGATTAAGACCAAGATTTAATGTAGTTGCTTAAAAACCACATAAACTGGTCCAGAAATGAGATTTGGATGATGCACTCACATGGTGATGCCACTTGAGCTCAGATTTGGCAAGGCTTAGTGATTGGGTCATATAATGATGCTGTAAAAATTTCATTCCAATTGGGTTCACCAAAATGGTACTTCCTTCACAGCTATTCTCCCTGACCAGAATCTTGCAATAATTCTAGAGAAATATTGGCTAGGTGAAAGGGTGCCAAATTTGGTGGAGAGAAGTTATTGGGGTAGTATCATGATCTGCTAATTTATCGGGATTTGTGAAGCAATATAAAATGCACTTGCTTCACAACCTGAAAATATTGCCAGAAGCAAAGATTTGATCCAATGCTCACATAGATGATTGGATGGGTCTAAAATTTAGAGGAGTGTTCTAATATGAGTACATGAAGGATTGTGCGAAAGTTCAACTCATTTGGATAACCCTAGCTAGTACTTCCTTCACAATGGCTTCCCTCAGACAGGAAGTTTGAAAAATCACTATGGAAGTTTGGCTAGGCAAATAAAGTTTAATTTTGGCACAGGTCAATTATTTGGACAGGAAAAGATTTCCAAAAAGTTTGGGGTCAAATGGGAAAATATAAATACCACTTGCTTCACAATGTGCCATTTAGGACAGAATAGGAAATGATTTTATTGAGCACGATGAGAAATATGGCCAATGAAATATTTTGCCATATTTGAGGAAGATATGACCCAAACAATTTATAAGAATTATTTGGGAATTTTTGGATGGACAGAAATATAGGTTGCTTCACAACCTAGGGCAGATAGGGTTATTCCTTTAATAGAAAAAAGAATTTTCCCTAGAAAAGAAATTAGGGTTTGGTCAAGCAGTGGAGTGACATGATCTTGGCAAGGTTTTGAGGATCATGAGTCACTTGGGAGAGGAAATGAAGGTGATTTCCTAGGTGACAAGGGCACATAACCACTCCAAAAAGAAAAACAGAGCAAAAACGAATTAAATTAAAAGAAAAAGTAAAGGGTCAAAATCCAGGCTGTTACACCCGTCGATCCTCCAATCGGTGCCTTGTGGTTGGGGAGCTCAGCAGCCGTGGTCTGAGGGATGTGGGGAAGCCGCCCCCTCGCTGATGAACGAGGCCCCCTCAAACGCCCCTGGATAGCCACCCACTTCACTCTCTCCCACCCAGAGCCGCCCTCTTCCCCGCCGGCGCCGCCCTCTTCCCTCTCTCCCACCCCGAGCGGCCCTCTTCCCCACCCACACCGCTCTCTTCCCCGTCGGCGCTGCCCTCCACTCACCTTCTTTTCTTCAAGCGGGGAGGCCCCAGATCATGTCGAGCAAGTCAGTGGGGCGGCGGCCAGATCTGCCATGACCACATCTTGTCCAGATGGGCTGCACCGGGAGAGGTAGATTGAGGCGGCGGGCACCGTGTGTGTCTTGTCTCTTGGGACACCGCTCCGACCTGACCCGGCAAGGAGGCATCCTCCATGTGCGGCAACGAGGGCGGCGGCCGGCTGCGCGAGAGGTCGATCTGATTGTGCCTCCATAACGGCATCATGATGCCCATCACCGACGACGCTGCGTCGCTACCAAAGGGGCACCCTGCCATGGCCGGGGACTCGCTGCAGTTGAAGCACACCATCTCACCACCATGTATGTTGCGTGTTCTTGTGCTGCAGGTCCTTGGGGTTGGGTGCGGCAACTCGCGGCTCGAAGACAATATTTTGTGGTGGGGCGTCGCTGCCGGCGGCGGCACCTGCATAGACCATCTCGCTGGGAACGAAGAGATGCTCCTATGATTTGGAGCTGTAGAAAGGAGGTGGTTGCAGACACAAAGTGGGGACATGCAACTCCCAGTCGTAATAGTCTTTATCTTGGATTTTTGTTTGGGGATGGATGCATAAATCTTATCGCGTTCTCCTCCATGCCAAACAGATCCTTGCTTCGGAGGCACGTGGTGCCGACGATGACAACCTTTCTATCGACGCAAGGATAGCAGGAGGTCATCACGCTATTGATGCGACCACCATGCATGGGGTTGATGCAAGGTGGGACAAGTATGTATACCAGGCAAAGTACTCAATCTTTTTGGCATTTAGCCTGTTGATTTTCTTTTTAGTGAGCTTTTTTATTCAGATAACCTGTTTACCTGATGTCTTCACTCCAGGTAATCTGTTTGTCTGACATTTTCCTTTGTGATTCAGTGCGATCAGTAATGGGGATAACATAAAACTTCAATTGAGGGCACTATGATTCTGTAGCTACATGTATCATGTAAGTGGCGTATTTCCACGAATCTTCTATTCATTATATAACCTCTCAGGCCCTTACAAAAGAATCTCTGTTAACTCGATCTCTTTCTGCTGATTCTTATAGGGTCACTGCTACCTCTTTTAGCACTTTGTTGGTTTTCCCCGAAGAGGAAGGGATGATGCAGCAAAGTAGCGTAAATATTTCGCTCAGTTTTTGAGAACCAAGGTATCAATCCAGTAGGAGGCTACGCGCGAGTCCCTCGTACCTGCACAAAACAAATAAATCCTCGCAACCAACGCAAATAGGGGTTGTCAATCCCTATAGGGCCACTTACGAGAGTGAGATCTGATAGATATGATAAGATAATATTTTTGGTATTTTTATGATAAAGATGCAAAGTAAAATAAAAGCAAAGTAAATAGCAAAGTAAATAACTAAGTAGTAGGAGATTAATATGATAAATATAGACCCGGGGGCCATAGGTTTCACTAGTGGCTTCTCTCGAGAGCAAAAGTATTCTACGGTGGGTGAACAAATTACTGTTGAGCAATTGACAGAATTGAGCATAGTTATGAGAATATCTAGGTATGATCATGTATATAGGCATCACGTCTGAGACAAGTAGACCGACTCCCGCCTGCATCTACTACCATTACTCTACTCATCGACCGCTATCCAGCATGCATCTAGAGTATTAAGTTAAAAACAGAGTAACGCCTTAAGGAAGATGACATGATGTATAGGGATAGACTCATGCAATATGAAGAAAACCTCATCTTGTTATCCTCGATGGCAACAATACAATACGTGCCTTGCTTCCCTTACTATCGCCGGGAAAGGACACCGCAAGATTGAACCCAAAGCTAAGCCCTTCTCCCATTGCAAGAAAGATCAATCTAGTAGGACAAACCAAACTGATAATTTGAAGATACTTGCAAAGATAACGATCATACATAAAAGAATTCAGAGAAGATTCAAATATTATTCATAGAAGACTTCATCATAAACCCACAATTCATCGGTCTCAACAAACACACCACAAATAGAAGATTACATCGAATAGATCTCCACAAGAAAGGGGGAGAACATTGTGTTGAGATCCAAAAAGAGAGAAGAAGCCATCTAGCTACTAGCTATGGACCCGTAGGTCTGAAGTAAACTACTCACACTTCATCGGAGGGGCTATCGTGTTGATGTAGAAGCCCTCCGTGATCGATGCCCCCTCCGGTGGAGCTCCGGAACAGGCCCCAAGATGGGATCTCATGGATATAGAAAGTTACGGCGGTGGAATTAGGGTTTTGGCTCCGTTTCTGATCGTTTGGGGGTACGTCGGTATATACAGGAGGAAGTAGTACGTCGGTGGAGCGACAGGGGGCCCACGAGGGTGGAGGGCGCGCCTGGGAAGGGGGGGGGGCAGGCACGCCACCTACTTCGTGGCCTCCTATTAATTGGCTTGACGTAGGGTCCAAGTCTCCTGAGTTGTATTCAGTGAGAAAATCACGTTCTCGAAGGTTTCATTCCGTTTGGACTCCGTTTGATATTCCTTTTCTTCGAAACCCTATAACAGGCAAAAACAACAATGCTGGGTTGGGCCTCCGGTTAATAGGTTAGTCCCAAAAATAATATAAAAGTGGATAATAAAGCCCAATAATGTCCAAAACAATAGATAATATAGCATGGAGCAATCAAAAATTATAGATACGTTGGAGATGTATCAAGCATCCCCAAGCTTAATTCCTGCTCGTCTTCGAGTAGGTATATGATAAAAACGGAATTTTTGATGCGGAGTGCTACTTGGCATAATTTTAATGTAATTCTTCTTAATTGTGGTATGAATATTCAGATCCGAAAGATTCAAGACAAAAGTTCATATTGACATAAAAATGATAATACTTCAAGCATACTAACTAAGCAATTATGTCTTCTCAAAATAACATGGCCAAAGAAAGTTCATCCCTACAAAATCATATGGTTTCGTCATGTTTCATTTTTGTCACACAAGAATGCTATCATCATGCACAACCTTGATGACAAGCCAAGCAATTGTTTCATACTTTAGTAATCTCAAACCTATAAACTTCCACGCAATATATGAGCGTGAGCCATGGACATAGCACTATAGATGGAATAGAATATAATGAGGGGGGTTATGTGGAGAAGACAAAAAAGGAGGAATTCTCACATCAACGAGGCTAATCAATGGGCTATGGAGATGCCCACCGATTGATGTTAATGGAAGGAGTAGGGATTGCCATGCAACGGATGCACTAGAGCTATAAATGTATGAAAGCTCAACAAAAGAAACTAGTGGGTGTGCATCCAACTTGCTTGTTCACGAAGACCTAGGGCACTTGAGGAGGCCCATTGTTGGAATATACAAGCCAAGTTCTATAATGAAAAATTCCCACTAGTATATGAAAGTGATAACATGAGACTCTCTACTATGAAGATCATGGTGCTACTTTGAAGCACAAGTGTGGCAAAGGATAGTAACATTGTCCCTTCTCTCTTTTTCTCTCATTTTTTCTTTTTTGGGCCTTTTCTTTTTTCTTTTTTATGGCCTTTCCTCTTTTTTGGGCCTTCTCTTTTTTATGGCCTTTCCTCTTTTTTTATATTCCTCACTTGGGACAATGCTCTAGAAAATGATGATCATCACACTTCTATTTATTTACAACTCAATGATTACAACTCGATACTAGAACGAAGATGACTCTATATGAATGCCTTCGGCGGTGTACCGGGATATGCAATGAACCAAGAGTGACATGTATGAAAGAATTATGAATGGTGGCTTTGCCACAAATACTATGTCAACTACATGATCATGCTAAGCAATATGACAATGATGAATGTGTCATGATGAATGGAATGATGGAATGTTGCATGGCAATATATCTCGGAATGGCTATGGAAATGCCATAATAGGCAGGTATGGTGGCTGTTTTGAGGAATATATAAGGAGGTTTATGTGTGAAAGAGTGTGTCATATCATGGGGTTTGGATGCACCGGCGAAGTTTGCGCCAACTCTCAATGTGAGAAAGGGCAATGCACGGTACCGAAGAGGTTAGCAAGGATGGAAGGGTGAGAGTGCGTATAATCCATGGACTCAACATTAGTCATAAAGAACTCACATACTTATTGCAAAAATCTACAAGTCATCAAAAACCTTGGTACTACGTGCATGCTACTAGGGGGATAGATTGGTAGGAAAAGACCATCGCTCGTCCCCGACCGCCACTCATAAGGAAGACAATCAAATAACACCTCATGTTTCAAATTTGTTGCATAACATTTACCATACATGCATGCTATGGGATTTGCAAACCTCAACACAAGTATTTCTCAATTTCAGAACTACTCAACTAGCACGACTTTGATATTATTACCTCCATGTCTCAAAACAATCATCAAGCATCAAACTTCTCTTAGTATTCAACACACTCATAAGAAAGTTTTATTATTAATCTTGCATACCAAGCATATTAGGATTTTAAGAAAATTACCATGCTATTAAGACTCTCAAAATAATCTAAGTTAAGCATGAGAGATCAATAGTTTCTTTAAAACAAATCCACCACCGTGCTCTAAAAGATATAAGTGAAGCACTAGAGCAAAATTATATAACTCAAAAGATATAAGTGAAGCACATAGAGTATTCTAACAAATTCCAAATCATGTATGGCTCTCTCAAAATATGTGTACAGCAAGGGTTATTGTGGTAAACTAACAAGCAAATACTCAAATCATACAAGACGCTCCAAGCAAAACACATATCATGTGGCGAATAAAAATATAGCTCCAAGTAAAGTTACCGATAGAAGTAGACGAAAGAGGGGATGCCTTCCGGGGCATCCCCAAGCTTTGGCTTTTAGGTGTCCTTAGATTATCTTGGGGGTGCCATGGGAATCCCCAAGCTTAGGCTCTTGCCACTCCTTGTTCCATAATCCATCAAATCTTTACCCAAAACTTGAAAACTTCACAACACAAAACTTAAAGTAGAAAATCTCGTGAGCTCCGTTAGCGAAAGAAAACAAAAGACCACTTCAAGGTACTGTAATGAACTCATTCTTTATTTATATGGGTGTTATACCTACTTTATTCCAACTTCTCTATGGTTTATAAACTAATTTACTAGCCATAGATTCATCAAAATAAGCAAACAACACACGCAAAACAGAATCTGTCAAAAACAGAACAATCTGTAGTAATCTGTAGCTAGCGCAAGATCTGGAACCCCCAAAAATTCTAAAATAAATTGCTAGACGTGAGGAATTTATCTATTAATTATCTGCAAAAATAATTAACTAAATAGCACTTTCCAAATAAACATGACAGCAGTTCTCATGAGCGCTAAAGTTTCTGTTTTTTACAGCAAGTTCAACAAGACTTTCCCCAAGTCTTCCCAATGGTTCTACTTTGCACAAACACTAATTAAACACAAAAAAACAACCAAAACAGAGGTTAAATAATTTATTTATTACTAAGCAGGAGCAAAAAGCAAGGAATAAAAATAAAATTCGGTTGTCTCCCAACAAGCGCTATCGTTTAACGCCCCTAGCTAGGCATAACAAGCAAGAATATATCTAGGTATTGCCATCTTTGGTAGGCAATCCATAAGTGGCTCTCATAATAGATTCATAAGGTAATTTAATTTTATTTCTAGGAAAGTGTTCCATGCCTTTCCTTAATGAAAATTGGAATCTAATATTTCCTTCCTTCATATGAATAATTGCACCAATCGTTATAAGGAAAGGTCTACCAAGAATAATAGGACATGAAGGATTGCAATCTATGTCAAGAACAATAAAATCTACGGGCACATAATTCCTATTTGCAACAATAAGAACATCATTAATTCTTCCCATAGGTTTCTTAATAGTGGAATCCGCAAGGTTCAAGTTTAGAGAGCAATCATCAAAATCACGGAAACCTAACAAATCACACAAAGTCTTTGGAATCGTGGAAACACTAGCACCCAAATCACATAAAGCATAGCATTCATGATCTTTAATTTTAATTTTAATAGTTGGTTCCCACTCATCATAAAGTTTTCTAGGGATAGAAACTTCCAATTCAAGTTTTTCTTCATAAGATTGCATCAAGGCATCAACGATATGTTTAGTAAACGCTTTATTTTGACTAGAAGCATGAGGAGAATTTAGCACGGATTGCAACAAGGAAATACAATCAATCAAAGAGCAATTTTCATAGTTAAATTCCTTGAAATCCATAATAGTGGGTTTAGCAACATCTAGGGTTTTAATTTCTTCAATCCCACTTTTATCAAATTTAGCATCAAGATCAAAAGATTCCGAATTCTTGGAATGCCTTCTAGGTAAAGGTGGATCATATTCAGTCCCATCATTATCAAGATTCATATTGCGAAACAAAGATTTAATAGGGTACACATCAATAACTTTTAGATCTTCATCATTATTTTCATAGCAACTCGTTTTAGCGGCCATCTTATTAACTAAGGTAGCCTGCTTATCCAAAATTTCAACATTTAATTTCTCAAGATGATCAAGTTGGGATCTTAAACCATCGAATTATTTAGACATATCATCAAGCTCTTTATTCATAAAACTCATAAAACTTTTCTGTTCTTTAAGCTCGTTTTTGAAGAAACTATTATGTTCAGATTGCAAAACCATGAAACTCCTAACATTGCGTTCGACCTCTTCTAATCTTTTAAGGTGAAGGTCGCCAAATTTAGTATTATCTTGAGTCATCGCGACAAACAAGAAAACTAACACACAAGCAAACAAAAAGCAAGCGGAAAAATAGGGGCAAATGGAGAAAGAGAGGGAGGATAGAGAGAGAGAGGGCGAATAAAACGGCAAGGGTGAATAGGGGAGAGGAAAACGAGAGGCAAATGGCAAATAATGTAATGCGGGAGATAAGGGTATGTGATGGGTACTTGGTATGTTGACTTTTGCGTAGACCTCCCCGGCAACGGCACCAGAAATCCTTCTTGCTACCTCTTTTAGCACTGCGTTGGTTTTCCCCGAAGAGGAAGGGATGATGCAACAAAGTAGCATAAGTATTTCCCTCAGTTTTTGAGAACCTAGGTATCAATCCAGTAGGAGGCTACGCGTGAGTCCCTCGTACCTGCACAAAACAAATAAATCCTCGCAACCAACGCAAATAGGGGCTGTCAATCCCTATAGGGCCACTTACGAGAGTGAGATTTGATAGATATGATAAGATAATATTTTTGGTATTTTTATGATAAAGATGCAAAGTAAAATAAAAGCAAAGTAAATAACTAAGTAGTAGGAGATTAATATGATAAAGATAGACCTGGGGGCCATAGGTTTCACTAGTGGCTTCTCTCGAGAGCATAAGTATTCTATGGTGGGTGAACAAATTACTGTTGAGCAATTGACAGAATTGAGCATAGTTATGATAATATATAGGTATGATCATGTATATAGGATCACGTCCGAGACAAGTAGACCGACTCCTGCCTGCATCTACTACTATTACTCCACTCATCGACCGCTATCCAGCATGCATCTAGAGTATTAAGTTAAAAACAGAGTAACGCCTTAAGCAAGATGACATGATGTAGAGGGATAGACTCATGCAATATGAAGAAAACCCCATCTTATTATCCTCGATGGCAACAATACAATACGTGCCTTGCTGCCTTTACTGTCACCGGGAAAGGACACCACAAGATTGAACCCAAAGCTAAGCACTTCTCCCATTGCAAGAAAGATCAATCTAGTAGGCCAAACCAAACTGATAATTCGAAGAGACTTGCAATGATAACCGATCATACATAAAAGAATTCAGAGAAGATTCAAATATTATTCATAGATAGACTTGATCATAAACCCACAATTCATCGGTCTCAACAAACACACCGCAAAACGAAGATTACATCGAATAGATCTCCACTAGAGAGGGGGAGAACATTGTATTGAGATCCAAAAAGAGAGAAAAAGACATCTAGCTACTAACTATGGACCCGTAGGTCTAAAGTAAACAACTCACACTTCATCAGAGGGGCTATGGTGTTGATGTCGAAGCCCTCCGTGATCGATGCCCCCTCCGGCGGAGCTCCGGAACAGGCCCCAAGATGGGATCTCATGGATACAGAAAGTTACGACGGTGGAATTATGGTTTTGGCTCTGTTTCTGATCGTTTGGGGGTATGTGGGTATATATAGGAGGAAGAAGTACGTCGGTGGAGCAATAGGGGGCCCACGAGGGTGGAGGGCGCGCCTGGGGGGGGGGGGCAGGCGCGCCCCCCTACCTCGTGGCCTGCTGTTAATTGGCTTGACGTAGGGTCCAAGTTTCCTGAGTTGTATTCGGTGAGAAAATCACGTTCCCAAAGGTTTCATTCCGTTTGGACTCCGTTTGATATTCCTTTTCTTCGAAACCCTAAAACAGGCAAAAACAACAATTCTGGGCTGGGCCTCCGGTTAATAGGTTAGTCCCAAAAATAATATAAAAGTGGATAATAAAGCCCAATAATATCCAAAACAGTAGATAATATAGCATGGATCAATAAAAAATTATAGATATGTTGGAGACGTATCAGTCACCAACCACACATGTATAAACCATGTCTCCCTAATGTAATTTGATGATTTAGTTATTTATAGGTATTCAACATGAGGAATGTCATACTTTTGGAGTGGAGCTATCAAATATATATTATGAGTTTCTAAGACATCTATTATGAGGTAAAATCATTATATATATATAATTTTATGTATCTTTCGTGTGAGCCGAATCTACCGCAGCCATATGAAATTTTTGGAAGGCACATGTTATTGCATGATCACGAAGAAATTATTGGATAGTTCACCATTTTTATGTTTGTATGAACACAAATTTTTGGTTATTTGGCCTCACAAAGGTTCTTTGTTGAGCAGGAGTTGAATAGGGCTTCCTCTGTCCCGACTGATTCTGAGAAAACTAACTAGCAGAGAACATGAACAAATATAGTGACAAGAAAGGGTGGAGCCGAGTACACCACACATGGATATGATGGTCTCCCCTATGTTCTTTTTGGCAATCCACATAATCACTGACTCAACTTTGTATGGGTGAGCTAACAAGCCCGTGTTATGTCTTCCCTCTTTCTTTGTAAGTGAATGATTTCAGATTCGTGGTCATTATTCAACAACTATACTTGTGATAGAAAAATGTGCTAAACTATAGCACTCCCTCCGTCCCATGAACGTTTCGCTATAATTGTGAAAGATTAATGTATATTCTTCTAAACTTATAATACAATCATGGTCTGTGTATATCATTTGTATGCTGCAAACCTAAGTCGGGCAGGCATCAACTGATTTCTTCATTTGCTATCTTTATATTCTTCAAAGCAATAAAATTTATCATCTTGTACCTGAGATAAACCTACAATCTAGAGCACAAGGAAACCATAGATCACTTTTTCTATAGCTTCTCGAACTTAAGTTATGGCTTTCAGAAGTATTTAAACATCATGTCTTTTATATGGTTGCCTACCTTTCCAAAAGAGTTGACATTCTATTTGGTTTAATTCAGGATCGATTGAGCTATCAAACATAATATAAGATAAGACGCAAAAATAGAAGTGTATGTGCATTTGGTGAGATTAGGGGAATGTACTGACAAGTGACAAGCATATTTCCTTGCGTGTCGTCCTCGATGCTGCTTCCTTTGTTCACACAGTACTTTTCTTAATCTCTTTCGTCGCAGATGTTTGACACATCCAACTACCATGTTGATTTTTTGATCATTCTTTGGTCTGGATTATATATGATATATGTATATATCATCAGCACAATATGGTTCTTCTTCTCGTAGGGCGCTTCCGATGCACAGATGGTGGCCGTGAAGCAGCGGGCCTGAGAGAGCGTGCAGGGGAGGAAGGAGTTCCTGGTGGAGGTGCTGATACAAATTTGGACAATATATAAGGATCAATACAAATCTTATTGCCTTCCTATAAATAGATCTTTCAAAGGACATGTTCTAATATAGTAGCCGTACATTGTTTGTACATATAAATCATATAAATGGATTCATTCAGATTTATTTTGTTTCATGTCCATGAAAGTTCTCTCATCTTTTGATGTGCATCTGTAGGGACTTACTTCGTGTGAAAATTATGTGCCTGCTTAATAGCTAATCAATACCAGGAACTATGTTTTAGTGTTTATTCCTTAATGTTTTCAATATACTAATGTGCCTACTTTTCTAAGTTGTTCTTATTGAAGTTGATTTTTCATGCAGGCACGAATTGGATTGAGAAATGCTGACAGAGGAGGAGAAGACCATGCAACTAGGTATGTGCCAAAATTGATAGATTTAACTCTAGGTATTGCATTATTCTGCCGTAGTGTATTAGTACTCTTTAAAGAATTTGTAGGAGATAGCAAAAGGACTATATGAAGGATTCACTGATTTAAAAACACGTGGAAAGCATTCAGTTTAGTAAATATTGTATATACCCTTCCCCTGAAAATTTTGATGTTGTTACTTGGGAAAAAGGAATATGGCCACAGATCAAATCATTTGATACATTGATTACTTTTTAGTTATGCAAAGTTTAAACTTCAGTCATGCTTTATTGGTCGTTTTTCCCCAATAAATATCTTCCATGTAGTGTAAACATCTGGAGGATAATTAGTTTTTTATTTATTTTGTATAATTTAATAACAATGGATATAGTCTAGACTGAATTAGCTTACGACATCAAATGAAGTTACTTTTGTAACTTGAAGAGTGCTCTTTCATATGTGTTAATAACAGTGTGCCACCAATTAGTTTCTAGCCATCCTTTCCAAATCTCATACCTTTCATATTCCTCAGTTTTCTCCTTTTAGTCCAATTATATCTTGAGAACTAAAATAATTATATATTCCCTCCATGTAGAATTACTTGATGCTGAAATGGACGTCTAGATACATCCATTTCTTTTTTTCGTGCGTGTAGATACATCCATTTCAGCGTCAAATAACTCAAGACGGTCATTTCTCTTGATTTATGAACCAAGTGTTATTTTGTTTTATGTATAGGCAAGAAAGGTCCAACTGTCTTCTGCCCCGTTTCAAAAAAAGAAAGGTCCAACTGGCAAAAGCATATGAGGATGTTTCTACACTTTTGTTCCTCTACTGAGTTTATAATGCATATGAAAGACTTGTATACCTGTTTCTGTTCTGGCACCTATATTATTTATTTATTTATTTATGATCCTTTGACTCTTTTTGAATGTCCTATCCTCTCTGCAATCATAAATCTAGAAGAAATATGCTTTTTAGGGCATCTTCAATGCAATACTCTTATACATGCGCTTAGAAAACTAATACATTTTATAAAATAAACAAAAACACACAAAGCGCTCATTTATTTCAACGCAGACACTACCTCATCGGTCGGTGTAGCAGCGATTCATCCCACGCAGACACTACCAAGGCGCTCATGTTGTTTCTCTCATCGATGCCACCCCCGACACTAGGAATAGTGGCTTTACCAGCATTCGAGGAGGATGGATTTTCTGGTGCCTCTCCATTAGCGCCCATGTTGGGCATGCCCTTAAGGCCTTATATGCGTTTCTTTTCTTTCATTGTTTGCGCACCTCATTCGCTCAATGGTAATCGCCAACAACTTTTTTCTAGGTTAGGTATTATAGTGTTACAAATGTATGCTGAAGCCACTCCTTGCAACAAGCACAAATTGGAAGCATACTTTCTATTTTTAGCTGTATTGTCATTCCCAATTATTTGCTCTTTACTATGGAAGTTCTTAAAGAAAAACCAGTTGGCCTTAAATTACGGATCAATATTCATTCTTGCTTTTGATTTCTCATCTGAGAAAAGAATTTCCTAGAAGATAAGTAGAAAATATATGAAATTAATCAAAAGAAGAGTCACAAAACTAGCATATAGAGTTAACACCAACAAGTCCTTTTAACGCTACCGATCTTAGAAAAATTATTCCGCCCAGACAATCATAACTGAACAAATAGTATGAGAAAGAAATGAGCTTCGACCTTGATGATGACTTTAATTATTTATTTGATTCATTTATATGCATTATAGCCCGTGCGTTATTTGATCCATTTATATGCGTTGTAGCCCGTAGCAACGCACAGACGTTCTATTAGTATCATTAAGATTTTACGTGAATATTTATGCAGCCATTTTCTTTTGGGAAACACTAATACTCTACCGGCTGATCGCGCGGAGAGTCCCCTCACCCAGGCAGCTGTTGGATCGCCCTATATCTACGTGTCCTCACGCACGCTTGCACACGTTCCTGATTTTGCCTACCATCATGTGTACCTTATCTTATCTTATCTTATCTTGCAACAACAGCAGTGCTGCAAACCACGACGGCGAATGACGGCGACAACTTAGACAAGCTTTTGCAACGTCATCTGTCTTGAAAAAGAACCCGCAACAAAATATTTGTTGCAAAAAATCCCTCAACAAGAAATTTGTTGCAAAAAATCCCGCAACACAATCTTTATAGCAAAAAATCCGTAATACAATCCCTGTTGCAAATGTTTCTGCAACAAGGTGTCTGTTGCAAAGTAGAGGAAAATGTTCTGCCCTAGATTGGATCTAATCCAAGGGCTCGCGTGGCGACGGATATTTTAAAAAGATCCGCCGGCCGACGCGTAGCAGTCCACCCTTCTTTTGTCCTTTTCTGTTTCTTTCTAATTTTATTGAGTTGCTTGCCTTCTTTAGCTCTTGCTATACTTTCAAAAATTGAGTTGGGATTGTCCAAGGTATATCTAGATTGTGCAAGTATTGCACATATAAGTGACCCTTGTAATTTTTTGCAGGAATATTTTCAATCTATACATTTTCAACCATGACAATACAATAAACATAAAAATAAAAATAATAATTACATACAGATCCGTAGACCAACTAACGACGACTAAAGCAAGCCGAAGGCGTGCCGCCGTCATTGCCCCTTCCTCACCAGAGCCAGACAAAACTTTTTGTAATAGACAATCGGGAAGTCATCGTGCTAAGGCCTCATAGGACCAACACACGAAGACAACAACCGTAGTCGTTGAAGAGTAGCGTAGATCCTAAGGATCTACCTAAAGACACACGGACGTAGACAAACTAAGACCAGATCTTAGCAAATCCATCAAGAACAGATTCATCAGAGACACACCTCCACAGGCTGACCGATGATGTTAGACCCACCACTGAGACGTGGGCTAGACGGGGAGAACCTTATTCCATCTTCAGGGAGTAGTTGCCATCTCATCTTCCTGAGAAGGACACAAAGCCTAACAAAGCTCGAAGGAACATCTAAAAACAAAACTTTCCTGCCGGCAAGGGTCGGGATCCACCGCTTCATCATGACCCTATGGCCACCAAAGACGAGGCGGTCCGGTGATGGCACCGATGAAAAAAAAGTGAATCGATCAAACATTAGAAAAATAAAAAAGAGCAAAGAAAATATCCATGTGAATCTTTATGTAAAAATAATGATATAGGATTTAGATGTGCAATACTTCGTTCTTGAGAAAAATTAAGATCTTGGTTTGAGTTCTTCCTCTAAAGGCTATCATCTTTTTTTACAAACTAAAGGCTATGATGATGTATGTTTTTACTAATCCAACTCCCAATTTGTTCATTTGTAAAAATCATGACTGTCGGTGTCAAAACCGGTGGATCTCGGGTAGGGGGTCCCGAACTGTGCGTCTAAGGCGGATGGTAACAGGAGGCAGGGGACACGATGTTTACCCAGGTTCGGGCCCTCTTGAAGGAGGTAATATCCTATGTCTTGCTTGATTGTTCTTGATGATATGAGTATTACAAGAGTTGATCTACCATGAGATCGTAGAGGCTAAACCCTGGAAGCTAGCATATGGTATGATTGTATGTTGTCCTATGGACTAAACCCTCCGGTTTATATAGACACCGGAGGGGGCTAGGGTTACACCAAGTCGTTTACAAGGGAGGATATCTTCATATCCGTATTGCCTAGCTTGCCTTCCATGCCAAGGAGAGTCCCATCCGGACACGGGATGAAGCCTTCAATCTTGTATCTTCATAGTCCAACAGTTTGGCCAAAGGATATAGTCCGGCTGTCCGGAGACCCCCTAATCCAGGACTCCCTCAGTAGCCCCTGAACCAGGCTTCAATGACGATGAGTCCGGCGCACAGTATTGTCTTCGGCATTGCAAGGCGGGTTCTTCTCCAAATCCTGAATATCTGCTAAGTAGTGTCCGGCTCCCATAAATGTTAGACTTCTTGGCTTCTGCGCCCAATAAGGGCTATCTTCCACGCGTCGAGCGAATGCGAGGAGCCAGGGCATTTTTACATTCGCCCCCCCTAGCCAGGTAAATAAATCGTCTATTAAAGGGATGTGGATTCTTAGATCCAATTCACACCATCCTCCCACGGCGAGAATCCATCGGAGCGCGCTCGGAAAAATCAATTCCATCATGGCCGGCCACCGCAGCTCCTCCTCCCGCTCCCGTAGCCCTAAGCCCGGTGATTGGGAGAAGTGTTCCATCCCGCACAGCCGATTAGTACAGTTGCAGACCTAGGGATTTCTCCCTTTAGCGTATATAGTCCCCGCCCGAGCCGGGCTTGCCACCTATAATGGTGGGGAGCAAGCGGAGAGCTTCCCAGTCCCTCTAAGGGGGAGCGGGTATGCCTTGTCCCTTACTTACTAAGGGGACTCGGATTTCCAATTCATCTGTTCCTCCACGGGCTCCTGGAGTTTTACGGCCTCCAACTGCATAATTTTACCCCTGCTTCCATATTACACATCGCCAGTTATGTTTCCCTTTGTGAGCTGTTTCTGGGCTGCGAGGCTCATTTCGAGCTGTGGAAAAGGCTATTTTTCCTTGTGCCCCGCACACAGAAGGGGTCACTTTATCAGGTGGGCGGAGCCGAAATATGGCGCATCGCCGAGACCGGATACCTATCCGGTACTCCGAAGAAGACGCCCAAAGACTGGCCTTCGGAGTGGTTTTACATGGAGGACGTCCCCCTTCCAGACCCTGTTCGGCGGGGTCTTCTTGAGTTCAACAATGCTCCTCTGAAGAAACGCCGAAGCTGGCGCCCACGGAGCCCCCAGGAGGAAGAAAACGGAGAAGTCCTTTACCTGATGAACCGGATTAAAGCACTGGCTCAATCAGGATTGACAATAATCGAGGTTATGTCAATATGCATAATGCGGGGGGTGCAGCCACTTCAATATCGAGGGCACCCCCTGTGGTGTTTTAACGGGGAAGATGATGCCACCCGTTGCGGGCACAAGGGACCGGACTCCGCTACTGCTTTATCAAAAATTCTGTCCGAGTTGTTCAAGGGAGAGGAAGAGGAGTTCATCCGTATTAAGCCACGGGATGGATTCTCCATGTACAACCCTCCAAGCTGGGTGAGTTGTACCTCTTTACTCCCAACCTTCCCACATTCTTCGTCGTAGGTATTCACCTTGTCATTTCATGGCAGGAACTGTGAAAAGCTGTAAGGGAGGTCAACAGCCCACCTCCGCAACCGGAGGACCCTGACCGGGCCATCGATCCCGGACTCGAGGAGGATCCGGACATATTCGTGGAGCTGATAGACAGGCAATTCTATCAATTGAGCCGTGATGACACCATGGTGGCCATAACGGCCGACTATCCTGGACTACTCCCTGCGTCGCACATAAGAAAAACCAAAGTCCCAAATCCCAAAAAGGATCCCCTTTTATGCACTTCACCTACTGTACACATATGGTGTTTTATAGGGAAGGCCTTCGGGGCACCGTGCCGAACCCGCAGCAACTCGCCAACAAGAGGCACCGAAGCCGGGTAGGCTAAAAAGGAAGGCGGTCAGGACGGAGACGCCAGCATATAGGTATGACGCAAAACCTCACTCCATGGTTGTCGTCTTTCTTAATATATAATGACGTCCGTGTTTCCCAGCAGAAAAAACGCTCGCCGGACTATATCCGGAGAGGTTGCCGATCACGCCTCGACCAGTCGGGCTCCAGAGCTGGACATAGAGGCGGAAGCTAACGCGGGGCAGACGCCGGATGTTCCTCCTACAGAGGATGCAGACAGACTATCCGCTACAAATTTTGAAGTGGAGAGCGCCATGAATCACAGGCGTCGCCGGGCCGTACTCCGTGACGCTTGTCTCTCGCCAGAGGCATTTGATGCCTTCAATTCCGGAGACGCGTACATCCGTGCCGCTCAAAGTGGTCTCGCCAGAGCCACGGACCAGTATGTAAGGGATATACGGGTAAGAAAATCTGACGATTATATGTATCAGTAGCCCCGAGACTTTAAACAGTTGACGCAACTGATTTAAGGATCATTATTTGTACAGGTTCTTACAGAGAAGAATTCCCAATTGTCTCAAGAGCTAGACGAGTGCAAGGCCCAACTAGGGGCCGCTGTTGCCGCGTTGAAGGGGTCCGAGAACGGTCCGTCTGGTAACACTTGTTTCCATTGCAAAGAATACGGGTACCAGGTAGTATGCGACATGTATGCAAATCTAACAACAGATGTTGCAGGTGACCCCGGAGTGAATCCAAAGGCCGTGGCGGTGAATGCGGCACGTGATGATTGACAGCGAAATGCTGGCGAGCGCGTGCTTACGCGAATCAGGCAGGAGAAAAATGATCTCCAAGATGCCAATATCCGGCTGGGCGTGGAACTGAAAGATGTCCGAGCCCAGCTTGCGGACTCCGTGAAGGAGAATAAGCGGCTTCGGCGCGGCATTTTTAGTAAGTGCTTGAATAAACTTTTAAAGGAGTTCGGCGAAGAAGCCGGTTATCAGAGTTATATCTGCAGGTATGCTGACGGGTCGTCCCGCGGAAGAGATGCCCGGGTCTTCGGGTGATCTTCTACCAGAGCTCTCACAACTGCACGAGCAAGTTCGGTAGGTGATGCAGGGCATTGCCCAAGCCTTGTGGCCATCCGCATCCCCGCTAGGAGGCATGGGGGAGCTTATAGAGAAGCTCAAGGGAGCGCGGTGGCGCTTCTGATTATGGAAGATATCAGCCTGCCGACAAGGTGCAAGGGAAGCCTGGGCTATGGTGAAGACACGATATACCAAAGCGTACCCAAGCCACATGGCCGAGGTTGGACCTGTGGGGCCCGATGGGAAAGAGATACCCGTCAGTTTAGTGTATGATCAAGTAGAATTAGCCGCAAAGTATTCCCAACATGATTGTAGGCTAGGCAGCCTGTTGGATGGTATAGAAGAAGAATTTAATCGTTCTTAGTGATTGTGTACTTCAAGTGATATATGTAATGTCCCTAGCCGGATTGTAAATCATTTGTCATGGTGGACCTTTTCGCTTTGACCTCTGGACCCGATAGTCCGGAGTGTATCCGAATACCCGCTCGGTTATGTAAAAACCGGAGTATGCATGGAAACCAGGCGTAGGGGTCATAAGTGCTTGAACAGACAAGTACCCAACTAGCTATGTTATATTACATGGGTAGTAAGAAACATCTTCCAGGGAGAATAGTTCCGTTAAGGGTTCCTTTCCTTGGGTACGCATGCCCTAATTTGCATGTCCGGACTGCGAGAAGAGACGCAGGCTATTAACCTCTGGGGGCATGTGTCAAATTTAAATAAATGTCATCTTTTATTCACCGACCAAATATTCTCTTAGAACGCTAGCTTTCGGCTTCACCCAGTTTGAGGTACACATCCGGCTGACCCGGCAGTAACAATCGCAGAGGTGCTCCCCTTATGCCCTAGCTGAATTAACGGGAACGTAGGGCATAAATAAAAAAGCTACGCAACCCAGCTTGGCCAAAACTTAAGTCATATCAATGCATATAATGGCAAAAAAGGTACATGCAGAATAATAACACATGTGTGGGGCATAAAGCCCGAAAAGGTAATTAGATTAAGCTTCTGTATAAGAAGCCCCCAGGTATAATGAGCGCGGCTAGCGTGTCAAGATTGTGTAAACAAGACACAAGTTTAGCCCCATATGGCCTTGAAGAGAAGGAAAAAAGAGAGAGAGATAGAGAAAAAGATAGATATGCAAAAAATGGACGGAGGTGAGGAGACGAACATAGAATTCGGTGCTAGGCATAGAATCTTCGGAGTCTGGCTGCATTCCACGGGTTTGGCTCGAGTCGATTATCCGATGCATCCTGCAGACGGTATGCTTCGCCGGTCAGAACCTAGTCAATAATGAAGGGACCTTCCCATTTGGGCTTGAGCTTGTTCTTTTTCTTCTCCGGCAGGCGTAGAACTAGTTCGCCAATGTTATATGTTTTGGCCCGTACTTCTCTGCTTTGATACCTTCGAGCCTGTTGTTGATAGAATGCGGAACGGGCTTTTGCCACGTCGCGATCCTCCTCCAGGGCAGCCAAACTATCTTGCCAATCGAGCTCGGCCTCTTTTTATTCGTACATGCGCACTCGAGGTGAGTCATGAATTATGTCACAGGGCAGAACCGCCTTAGCGCCGTACACCATAAAAATGGTGTGTATCCGGTCGTGCGATTCGGCATGGTCCGCAGCTCCCATAGTACGGAGTCGAGCTCCTCTACCCAGTGCGTGTTCCTTTAAGGACCGCACTAATCTGGGTTTAATGCCACTCATGATAGGACCGTTCGCTCACTCCACTTGACCGTTAGTTTGCGGGTGATAGACGGAAGCATAATCGAGCTTGATGCCCATGTTGCTGCACCAAAGTTTCACTTTGTCGGCGGTAAAGTTCGTGCCGTTGTTAGTGATGATGCTATGGGGGACGCTAGAACGGTGTACGACCCCGGATATGAAGTCTATCACGGGTCCAGATTCAGCTGTTTTGACAGGTTTGGCTTCTATCCATTTGGTGAATTTATCCACCATGACCAGTATGTATTTTTTCTTATGAGTTCCCCCTTTAAGGGGTCCGACCATATCAAGCCCCCAGACCGCAAAGGGCCAAGTAATGGGGATTGTTTGGAGAGCGGTAGGCAGCATATGGCTTTGGTTTGCAAAGAGCTGGCAACCGACGCAATGTTGGACCAGATGTTGCGCATTTGCCCGGGCCGTCGGCCAATAGAAACCTATATGGAAGGCCTTGCTTACAAGGGCCCGGGCTGCAGCGTGATGGCCGCCGAGTCAGGCATGGATTTCTACCAAAAGCTTCCGCCCTTCCTCTTCGGAGATGCACCTTCGAAGGACTCCGGTAGTGCTTTTCTTATAAATCTCTCCCTCGTGGACCTTGTAGGCTTTAGATCGCCGCACTATGCAGCGTGCCTCATTTTGGTCCTCGGGTAGTTCTTGCCTAGTTAGGTAGGCCAGGAATGGTTCTGTCCACGGGGCAATGACGGCCATTATTACGTGGGCTGAAGGTGTTATTTCGATCGCAGAGCCCCCGATTGTGTCAAAGTGTTTGGTATCTGGGGTTGTGGCTGGGTCCGGACTATTGTTGCCGGTGTTCCCTTCCCATACCACGGATGGTTTAAACAGTTTTTCTAGGAAGATGTTAGGTGGGAGAGGGTCGCGTTTAGCGCCGATACGGGCGAGGATGTCCGCCGCCTGGTTGTTCTCCCGAGCCACATGATGGAATTCGAGCCCCTCGAACCGAGCTGACATTTTGAGGACGGCATTGCGATATGCCGCCATTTTCGAATCCTTGGCATCGAAGTCTCCATTTATTTGGGATATTGCGAGGTTCAAGTCCCCACACACCTCCAAGTATTGAATGCCCATGGAAACTGCCATCCGGAGACCGTGTAACAGGGCCTCGTATTCGGCTGCATTGTTGGAGTCTGTAAATAGTATTTGGAGTACGTATTTCACTATATCTCCGGTGGGGGATGTCAGGACGACGCCAGCCCCCAGACCAGCCAACATTTTAGAGCCATCGGAGTGCATGATCCAATTGGAGTATGCGTCGTACTCTTTAGGGAGTTCGGCTTCTGTCCATTCGGCTATGAAATCGGCCAGTACTTGCGACTTAATGGCTCGCCGTGGTTTATATGTTCTGTCGAATGGGAGGAGCTCGATAGCCCCTTTGGCAATCTAGCCCGTGGCATCGCGGTTGTTTATTATGTCGTTGAGTGGTACTTCAGAGGCCACCATAATTGAACACTCTTGAAAGTAGTGTCGTAATTTCCGGGATGCCATGAATACTGCGTATGCTATCTCTTGATAATGTGGGTATCGTGATTTGCATGGAGTGAGGACGGTGGACACATAATATACCAGCTTTTGATGTGGGAATTTATGTCCGTCCATCTCTTGTTCGATGACGAGCACTGCGCTTACAACTTGGTGAGTTGCCACTATATACAATAGCGTTGGTTCGCCAACAGTTGACGCGGCCAAGATTGGGTCGGTAGCCAGGATGGCTTTTATTTCTTCCAGTCCGGCCCTGGCTGCGTCCGTCCACTTGAAGTGTTCCGTGCGCCGAAGAAGGCGATAAAGGGGGAGTGCCTTTTCTCCTAGTCGGGAGATAAAGCGGCTTAAAGCCTCCACACATCCAGTTAACTTCTGGATTTGCTTGAGGTGAGTTGGGATAGCCAACTACGACAGAGCCCGGATTTTGGCCGGATTTGCTTCAATTCCTCTGCCGGAGACGATAAAGCCCAGGAGCTTTCCGGTGGGTACGCCAAAAACGCATTTTTCCGGATTGAGCTTAATGTCGTATGTTCGGAGATTGTCGAACATGAGCCTCAAGTCGTCCATTAAGGAGTCGACGTGTCTGGTTTTAACGACCACATCGTCGATGTATGCCTCCACTGTTTTGCCGACCTGCTTTTCCAGACAAGTCTGAATCATGTGCTGATATGTTGCGCCGGCGTTTTTGAGCCCGAAGGGCATTGTGTTGAAACAGAAGGGGTCGTATGGAGTGATAAATGCCGTTGCGGCTTGGTCGGACTCCGCCATCTTAATTTGGTGGTAACCGGAGTATGCGTCGAGGAAGCACAATGAGTCGTGTCCTGTGGTGGCGTCGATAATTTGATCGATGCGAGGGAGGGGGAAGGGATCCTTTGGGCAAGCCTTATTAAGGTCCTTGAAGTCGACGCGTAGGCGCCAAGATTTGTCTTTCTTTGGCACCATCACCAGGTTTGCTAGCCAGTCCGGATGCTTTATTTCTCTAATGAATCCGGCCTCTAGTAATTTTGCTAGCTCCTCTCGCATGGCTTGTCGCTTAGGTTCGGAGATATGTCGAAGAGTCTGCTTGACTGGCCTGAATCCTTTTAGAATGTTAAGGCTATGCTCGGCCAGCCTGCATGGGATTCCTGGCATGTCTGAAGGATGCCAGGCGAATATGTCCAAATTCTCGCACAGGAACTCCCGTAGTGCGACGTCTACGGCGGGGTTTAACTGTGCCCCAATGGACACTGTTTTTGTGGGGTCTGTTGGATGGACTTGGAATTTGACTATTTCATCCGCTGGTTTAAAGGAGGTGGACTTGGATCTTTTGTCTAGTATCACGTCGTCCCTGTCCACTGTGGAGCGCAGCGCGGTTAACTCCTCCGCCACAAGGGCTTCGGATAATGCCTCGAGGGCCAGTGCGGCTGTTTTGTTCTCGGTGCGGAGTGCTATGTCTGGATCACTAGCTAGAGTGATGATTCCATTGGGTCCGGGCATTTTGAGCTTCATGTAGCCGTAATGGGGTATGGCTTGAAAAATCGTGAATGCCCCCGCCCTAGAAGGGCGTGGTATCCGCTACTAAACGGGGCCACTTGGAATGTGATTTCTTCGGACCTGAAATTCTCTGGAGTGCCGAATACCACATCTAGTGCGATTTTCCCAGCACAACGTGCCTCCCGACTAGGGATGATTCCTCGGAAGGTCGTGGTGCTTTGCTCAATACGGTTGCTGTCTATTTCCATTTTTTGAAGAGTCTCCTCATAAATGAGGTTTAATCTGCTGCCGCCGTCCATGAGCACTTTAGTGAGCCGAAAGCCGTGCACAATTGGACTGAGGACCAAAGCAGCTGGTGCTCGGGCTGTTTGGAATTTAGGTTCGTCACTGGTATTGAAAGTAATGGCCGTGTCGCTCCATGGATTTATTACTTCTATGTGGCAGACTTCGGCAAGGCTGCGGAGTGCTCGCTTACGCCTATTATTTGAGGCGAAGGTCTCGAAGACTGTTAATACTGTATTGTTATCCGCGGGAGGGTGTTCTGGGGTGTTTTGGATGAGGAGATCCTCACTGCCCTTGGCCACCTGCCGGAGTATCCAACATGCTCTAAGGCTATGTGTTGGTATGGTATCCGCTGTACTATGAATTTTGCAGGACCCGTTAAGACATCCCTCCAATACGGTTCCATGCCCTGTAGTGGGCTTTTGCTTATTTGTAATTGAGTCGGAAGACTTATGAGAGTGCACCCTTTTAGTTCGGACTGGGGGTTTTGTCAGAGCCGGATTGTCCCAAAATTGTGTTTGGGTTTTCCAGACGCTTTCCATCGCACAGTATTTCCGTACTATGGCCGCCAAGTCAGCAAAGTGTGCTATGTCACGGCGACTTATGGCGTTGAGGATTCCCTTGTCTGTGCAATTGTTGCAAAAGAACGAAATTGCGTCTTCCTCGCGACAGTCCTTGACCTTGTTCATTACAAGGAGGAATCTGGCCCAATAGTGATGTACTGTCTCTTGGGGCGCTTGCCTAATGTGGGAAAAGATCGTTTGTATCTAGGTGGGTGGGTGGATTTAAGTCCAGACCTTGACCCAATCTGAGATCCTATGGCAGGGGAGTTTCCGATCTTGGAAGTTCGGGCTCCGAGATGTTGCTCTGCGGGTTCGGTATGCGACCTGATTCTAGGTTCAGGGTTAGGGTGATGTCCTCCCGTGAGCGGGTATCCGGCTCGGAGAGCTCGGGAATCCGGACATAGTTCGTCCTTAGGATAGAGGGAGACGCATTGCTCCTCCACCACCGCTATTTGATGGGTGATCGGCGGAGAGTTAATCTCCCTTTGGTCGGGTTTAAGCCCGATCCGATCGTAGTCCGTAGCGACTCCCAGAGCAGCGATGCGATCCAAGAGCTCGTTCAAAGAGGAGAGCTCCATTGGATCCATCTGCTCGGTGAATTTTGAGCTGATGTGGAGGCTATTTTCGATGACCCGAGAAGTCATCGTCGGCGTAGGGGCCGAGTGGGCGGTCGTGATGAAGCCGCCTAGTCGCAGAGTTTGGCCTACAGCCAGGGCTCCCCAGAAGTGATGTTGTCATTGACAATGAGACGAGCCATCCCCCCTTATGATGACGACACAGTGGAACTCTCAATGAAAGCACCAATGTCGGTGTCAAAACCGGCGGATCTCGGATAGGGGGTCCCGAACTGTGCGTCTAAGGCGGATGGTAACAGGAGGCAGGGGACATGATGTTTACCCAGGTTCGGGCCCTCTTGAAGGAGGTAATACCCTACATCCTGCTTGATTGTTCTTGATGATATGAGTATTACAAGAGTTGATCTACCGCGAGATCGTAGAGGCTAAACCCTAGAAGCTAGTCTATGGTATGATTGTATGTTGTCCTACGGACTAAACCCTCTGGTTTATATAGACACCGGAGAGGGCTAGGGTTACACCAAGTCGGTTACAAGGGAGGAGATCTTCATATACGTATTGCCTAGCTTGCCTTCCACACCAAGGAGATTCCCATCCGGACACGGGACGAAGTCTTGAATCTTGTACCTTCATAGTCCAACAGTACGGCCAAAGGATATAGTCCGGTTGTCCGGAGACCCCCTAATCCAGGACTCCCTCAATGACATCATTTACAACGAGAGGGATTACTTCCCAGGGGCATCATCCATCCAAACATTTGAAGGAGAGTGTCGGTGTCAAAACCGGCAGATCTCGGGTAGGGGGTCCCGCACTGTGCGTCTAGGCTGGATGGTAACAGGAGGCAGGGAACACGATGTATTACCCAGGTTCGGGCCCTCTCGATGGAGGTAAAACCCTACGTCCTGCTTGATTAATACTGATGATATGGGTAGTACAAGAGTAGATCTACCACGAGATCAAGGAGGCTAAACCCTAGAAGCTAGCCTATGGTATGATTGTTATCTATGGAGTTGATTACCTACGGACTACAACCGGTTTATATAGACACCAGATAGGGCTAGGGTTACATAGAGTCGGTTACAATGGTAGGAGTTCTTGAATATCCGCATCGCCAAGCTTGCCTTCCACGCCAAGGAAAGTCCCATCCGGACACGGGACGAAGTCTTCAATCTTGTATCTTCATAGTCCTGGAGTCCGGCTGAAGGTATAGTCCGGCTACCCGAACACCCCCTAATCCAGGGCTCCCTCAGTAGCCCCTGAACCAGGCTTCAATGACGACGAGTCCGGCGCGCAAATTGTCTTCGGCATTGCAAGGCGGGTTCCTCCTCCAAGTCCTTCATAGAAGATTGTAAACACCAAGAGTAGTGTCCGGCTCTGCAAAATAAGCTTCCACATATTGCCATAGAGAGAATAATATTAACACAAATCAAATCTGCTGACGTATTCCGCAGTGCGTTATCACACTAAGGCCAAGTCCTTTACTCAAATCGTTCTCACTTTTCCACCTCCGCGTGTTTTGCGAGGCGGTTTCCTTGGCACGTCTTGTCAAAGCAGAGATCGTGTACCCCCTTTTACGGGATTCTCATCAATAAGGACGTGGGTAACCCAATCGTGCCACTTATCACGGCGCTTGGGAGGCAAGCGAGTCTTACTAGGCTGGTGGGGATGCACAACCGCATCCGCCCATATAAGGGGATAAGGATCCACCTTTTTACCTACGCCTTCTTCCTCCTTTACCTATCCATCTCCTGCACACTCGAGCTCCAACGCCCAAGCTTGCACTTCCCACCTCAACCTTCTCCTGCAATGTCCGGAGCGGGAGGCAAGTGGATGGTCTCCTCCACCACGGAGGGCCAAGTCAAGAAGCTAAGGAAGGCCGGATACCTGTCCAAGGACATCGCGCACCGGCTTCCCGAAAAGGGGCAGCTTCTCCCCACCCCAAGGCCCCATGAGAGGGTAGTATTTCTTCCCCACTTCCTTCGCGGACTGGGTTTTCCACTTCACCCATTTGTCCGAGGGCTCATGTTCTACTACGGCCTGGATTTCCACGATCTAGCCTCGAACTTCATTCTCAACATCTCGACGTTTATCGTCGTGTGCGAGGCTTTTCTCTGCGTCCGCCCCCATTTCGGCCTCTAGCTCAAGACCTTCAACGTCAAGCCCAAGGTGGTGCGCGGCAGCCAGGCGGAGTGCGGAGGCGCCATGGTGGGCAAGATGGCCAACGTCCTATGGTTCGAGGGCTCTTTTGTGGAGACCCTAAAGGGATGGCAATCCGGGTGGTTTTACATCACCGAGCCGCGCGATCCGAAATGGACCGCAACCCCCGAGTTCTGATCCGGACCTCCCGCACGGCTTGTGTCCTGGGAAGAGACGAGCCTGTCGTGGGGTGACGAAAAAGAGGTGACCGGATTGCAAACATGCATCTAGTCCCTGGTGAACAAGCCAATTCGGCATGTTAATGTAATCCAGGTTATGCTTGTACGCCGGATCCTCCCGTGCCAACAACGGGATTTTAATATGTGGGAGTTCGACCGGGCGCAGCCTCAAACCCTCAGCAGGCTCTTCGACACGATGTACGAAGACGCCTGGAAGATGCTATTCAAGGGCGTCGAGGCTCCCGCATCCACTTCCGAGGACCGCGGATACAGCTCGCAGCGTCACGCTAGCGAGGTAAGCCATCTACACCTTTTACAGGATGTTAAGCTTTTTTCATAGTTTGACTCTATGCGGGATCTAAACTCCCTTACCTTTGACAGGCTTGGCGGGCGATGTCCGGACCGATTAACTATCCGGCTCCGCTGCCCGAAGACCCAGCTCCAGCTCTACTAGTGAAGCTACTGGCTCCGGTGCCTTATGTGGTGCCGGAGAAGAAGGCCAAGAAGAAGAAGACCATGGCGACTCGAAAGAGTGCCCGCAACATGGTATTGTCGGACTCGTCATCTGACGAGTTCGAGACGCCCTCCTCCCGTGAAAACGAGGAGGGGGAAGAAGAAAACTCTCTCCCCCCCAGCGGAGGGAGGAGAGAAGAGGAAGGCTGCCCCAACGGGGGAGGCCGAGGGGTCTAGGAAAAGGAAGACCCCTCCGCCGGACTACGCCCCCGATGCTGAAGAGGGTGAAGAGGAGTGGCCAGACAGGGCCAAGCGTCTGGCGAAATCGTAAGTTCGGATATCAGAGTAACTCATGACATTCCTTTGTTGCACAGCTTTCCCTAATGTCGAATGTAATTATGCAGTCCGCCCCGGGCCGAAGTTGACGAATCGTCGAGCGGCTCCCTGGATTCATCGGACGTGAACTCAGTTCCGCCCGCTGTCTCCCCCTGCACTACGAACGACGCCGAAGTGGCGTCGCGACAAGCCCCGGGGCAGGAGGAGGTGGTCCTGGAGGAGCCGCAAGGCAACCTCCCGGACTCCAGGAGTGAAGGGGATAAGGCTCCCCAGGGCTCCAAGTCCGGCTTTGTGCCGGACACCGCGGCAGAATCAGTTCCAGACTGTGGTAGGCGAACTCCTTCCAAGAGGAGTAAGCCTTCTGAGCCGGCGGCCTCCGTCCAACCGGAGGTGCCGCACAATCTGCTGGAGGTGCTTGACGATGCCTCCATCGACGAGGGGCACCATACTATTATGAGTACGATGATCCAGAAGGTTCAGTCCGCCAAGAGCGGACTGACTGAAGCTTGCGCTAGCCTTCTAACAGGCTTCGAGGTAAGTAAAAATATGTAAAAATATTACCGCATAGACAATAGCCCCTGATGCTCTGTTTGGCGTTCGAAAAGAAAAGCCGAATAGAGGATCTATTAAATTTTGCAGGAGTCTAAAAAAGAGTCAATATGCGTATGCAAGCTTGGCTGCTATCCACCGCCGCACTGACTGCGGAGGTGGGTGTCCTGAAGCAGGACATCGAGCGGACCGAGCAAGAGCTCGGCCTTGCCAAGCGGCGGCTCGAGGAGACAGAAGGTAAGAAATACCTTACAGAAAAAGTGCCTATAAAAAGGCTTGATTGCAAAAAGAATAACAGGCTTGTACTGCTTATTGTAGGGGCCACGACTGAGGTGGCGACCCTTAAGCAGGCGCTGTCTGGGGCCAAAAAGAAAACGGCCGCGGAGCGCACCAAGCGAGATAGACTTGGGGCTCAGGTCGGCGAGGTGCAGCAAGAGCTTCAGGCTCTCATGAAAAAACATGAGAGTTTGGAGCTTGAGTCGAAGATGCAAGCATCCGAGCTTGCGAGGGCCCTAGAGGCTGCCAAGTCTGCCAAGGCCGAAGCCCAAAAGGCCCTCCAAGAGTTGGAGGAGATGAGGAAGATAGCAGCGGGTAAGGCATTCTTTATGCAAAGCAGAAATATAAAAGTGAACTACTTGTTACTTACCCGAATCCGGAGCTCTCCAGGGGCATTCGCAGATCTTCCCCGCAGCGTATCCGACGCCGCCGCATTTTACCGAGCTGAAGAGGGTAGCTCGATGGAGAAGGTGTTCTGGTCTCAGTATTCTGAGGCCGGACACCCTGTGCCCTTGAGCGAACAGCTGAAACAGCTGGTCGAGCTCCACAAGGCGGCCGAACAGGCCATGAAGGGCTTCATAGTTCGGCTGTGGCCCGGAGAGGCCCTGCCTGGGAGCTATTTCGGGCTGGTGCGGCGGCTGGTGGAGGCCTGTCCGAGGCTCGATGTCATCAAGCGCTCCGTCTGCATCGAAGGTACACGTCGGGCCCTTGCCCATGCAAAGGTGCACTGGGGTAAGCTGGACGGTGAGAAGCTTGTGAAGGACGGGCCGCTGCCGGGGAAGGAGCATCGCAAGCCCGAGAACTACTACAAGGATGTTCTTGCAGGTGCCCGCCTTGTGGCGGATGAATGTACCAAGGATGTGATTTTTGAATGAACTCGCTCGTGTTTATCCTGTGCGCTGAAAACTTGTTCATATGCGCTAAGCAATGCTTATTGAATTGAAAATATTACTTTCTGTGCGGCCGTTTATCAAAAATTGAGAGATGGCCAGTCGTCGGCTTCTGCCCCCATGCCACTAGTGTTGGTGTGTTCGGGATAAACCTGAGCGCTCTTTTTCCCATAGTTGGGTCCTTCGAGGGAGGCGGTCAGCACAACGAACCAGGCAGTCGGACTATAATGCTTGAACACTCTCACTTAGCCATAGAACTCTATAATTTTAAATTTCGGCGAGGCCCCTAGTTCGGAAGACCGAGTTCGGGGCGCTATCCACGCCTTTGCCGGACAAAGCCAGCTCCTCGCTCGAAGCAGCATAAGCCTTTAGGGACTCGAAAAACCTCTCGAATAGCGACCGGTCTCTCGCCACATCATGACAGTCAGTTTTAGCTTTCTCTACTGAGGTGCTTAACCCAGCTGAACCGGGGCACAATCGCAGTGGTTCTCCTAGTGCTACCTTAGCGGATATAGCGGAACATAAGGCACCAAAACATAGGAGCCGGGCAAACCCAACTATTGACCCAAATCATGATTCGGAGCCGATGCATATAGTGCTATAAGTTCGGGGTGCCGCACTTGTGAAAGTGTACAGACTTCTCACACCATTATGAGGGGTACTGAAGCCCCTGGCGTGTTTGCCGTACCATATTGTACGGGTGCAATCATGTCATTTAATAAACAGATATGTGAAAAGAAGATAATGCAAAAAATAGACAGAAAGCTATGCATTGTTTATAGAGAGGCTATTTATCAAAGCCGAATGATACAAATAGTGCGGTAAGCAAAAGATATTGGACTATTTAGTATGTCCTGACCAGGGGCAGGCCGCGGAATTATATTTAAAACAGGTATACCGCTCGTAACAGAGACCACCTGGGAGTTCCATAATGCGGCATGGCTTGTCTGCCTCCCTGGATCTTGCATCGTTTGTGCGGCAGTCCAATTGCTGAACAGGTCGTCCGAAGTATGGAGTCCTGAAAGTAAGAGAAAATTAAAAAAAGGAATCTGGCAGCCCCTAGTACGTTTTAAGCCGTATTTTGCGCGTGCCATTATTGTGCCCCTTCCCCTGTGCCCATGGTATTTCAAGGGCATAGTTATGTACGCGACGTACTGGTTTCGCTATGTCGCGAGAGCTGGGGTTGGGGCCGCATTGCTACGCTTGCTTAAAGTGTGCTAGGCGGTCCTGTTGTGGGTTACTCTGGGCGCGCTTGGCAGTGTCTTGCTTTTTAATGGCCGGACTGGAGAATTGCTTGAGAAGGCTACTTTGTACCTCCGCTGCGAGAGCCGCCGTGTGCTCCTCCATGTGGAGGGAGCGTTCGGTGTTTCCGTTGACCGTGATTACTCCTCGAGGGCCTGGCATCTTGAGTTTGAGATGCGGCACCACATTGAACTTTGCGAATGCGGTTCGTCCGAGCAGGGCGTGATAGCCACTGTGAAACGGGACTATATCGAAGATTAACTCTTCGCTCCGGAAATTGTCCGGGGATCCGAAGACCACGTCAAGTGTTACTGAGCCTGTACAGTTGGCTTCTACACCTGGTATAACGCCTTTAAAGGTCGTTTTTGTGGGCTTAATCCTTGAGGGATCTATGCCCGTTTTCCGCACTGTATCTTGATAAAGCAGGTTCAGGCTACTGCCGCCGTCCATGAGGACTCTTGTGAGATGAAATCCGTCGATGGTTGGGTCGAGAACCAATGCGACGAAGCCGCCATGACGGATGCTAGTGGGATGGTCCCTTCGATCAAAAGTGATCGGGCAGGAGGACCATGGGTTGAACTTTGGGGCGACTGGCTCCATCGCGTATACGTCCCGTAGCGCACGCTTCCGCTCCCGCTTGGGAATGTGGGTTGCGTATATCATGTTCACCGTCCACACTTGTGGGGGAAAGCCCTTCTGTCCATTGTTGTTCGGCGGCTTGGGCTCCTCCTCGTCGTCGCTGTGCAGCCCCTTGTCTCTGTTTTCGGCCCTTAACTTGCCTGCCTGCTTGAACACCCAACAATCCCTGTTAGTGTGATTGGCTGGCCTTTCGGGGGTGCCATGTATCTGGCACAAGCGATCGAGTATTCGGTCCAAACTAGACGGGCCTTGAGTATTCTTTTTGAATGGCTTTTTCCGCTGACCGGATTTATAGCCTTTGAATCCGGCATTGACTGCCGTGTCTTCATTGCTGTCGCTGCTAACGCGGCGTTTTTGCTTATTTCGACGTGTCCTGCCACTTTTGTCCTTGGTATCCGAATTACCAGGGTTCTTTGATAAGTTGTTACTTCGAGCTAGCTAGCTGTCTTCTCCCGCACAAAAGCGGGCCATCAGTGTCGTGAGGGCTGCCATAGATTTCGGCTTTTCCTATCCCAGGTGCCGGGCAAGCCATTCGTCGTGGATGTTATGCTTGAAGGCTGATAGGGCCTCTGTGTCCGGACAGTCGACTATCTGGTTTTTCTTTGTTAGGAACTGTGTCCAGAATTGTCTGGCCGAATCCTCTGGCTGCTGAATTATGTGGCTTAAGTCGTCGGCATCCGGTGGTCGCACGTAAGTGCCCTGGAAGTTGTCGAGGAATGCGGCTTCCAGGTCCCCCCAAGAACCGATTGAGTCTGCTGGCAAGCTGTTAAGCCAATGCCGGGCCGGTCCTTTAAGTTTGAGTGGGAGGTATTTGATGGCGTGTAGATCATCGCCGCATGCCATGTGGATGTGAAGGAGATAATCCTCGATCCATACCGCCGGATCGGTTGTACCATCGTATGATTCGATGTTTACGGGTTTGAAACCCTCTGGGATTTTATGATCCATTACTTCATTCATGAAGCATAGCAGGTGTGCGTCGCCTCTGTACTGGGCTATATCACGACGCAGCTCGGAAGAGCTATGTCTGTTGTGTTCGGCCCGGCCGGATTTGTTGTATCTGGAGTGAAGATCATCGTCACGTGCCATAGGGCACCTGCGCGATCCGTAGATCGATCTTGTTTGTCTTGCCTTATCCTCCAGTGCGTCTCGCAGGTCTGGCGCATTGTCCCGTGCCTTAGTTGAGCGGCGTCGGGGCATGGCTTGGGTGGAGGACCGAGAGGCCTCTCTGTCGTGGCCGCGAGGTGGCCGGTCTGCCATGTCGTGCGCTGGTGATGTAGGTGCTTCCTCCTCTGATCGGGGTAGCGGCCTGCGCTTTGGGTAACTCTTGGAAGGGCGTTCGAGTTCATACTCTTCGGCCGCAAGGACTTCAGTCCATCTGTCAGCTAGCAAATCTTGGGCAGCTCTAAGCTGTTGCTGCTTTTTCTTGAGGCTGCTTGCCATGGCTAAAAGCCTGCATTTGAAACACTCTTGTTCGGCGGGGTCTGATGGTATGACGAATTCGTCGTCATCGAGGCTTGCCTCGTCTTCGGAGGGAGGCATATAGTTATCATCCTCGACCTCTCGGTCTGCCGCTCTCTCATGAGGGCTGGCTTCTCCATCTTCTTGTGCCGAATCTTGCTGAGGTGGGTGTTCTTCGGCGCTATCCGGCGTAGTATTATCTCCCGTGCCGGAATCACCATTTTTGCTTTGGCGGGATTTAGAGCGGCGCCGCTGGCGCCAACGCTTTGGCTGTTTCTTGGAGGTGTCAACACCCACTGTTCCATTGCCATCTCCATCTTTTGGAGTATCCACCATATATATGTCATATGGCGAGGTGGCCTTCCAGTGCCCTACAGGTGCTGGTTCCTGTTCGTCTCCTACATCGTCGTCCATACCGTCGATGTCTTCGGAGCCGAAGTCAAGCATGTCGGTTAAATCGTCGACAGTGGCTACGAAGTGGGTGGTGGGTGGGCTTTGAATTTCTTCATCGTCCGTATCCCACCCTCGCTGACCGTAATCCGGCCAGGGCTCTCCTGATAAAGAGAGAGACTTAAGAGAATTCAGGATGTCGCCAAAAGGCGAGTGCTGAAAGATGTCTGCGGCGGTGAACTCCATTATCGGCGCCCAATCGGATTCGATCGGCAGGGGCGCGGGGGGTTCGGAGTTCGGAAAGGAGTCCGGATCCTCGGAGTCACGAGTCTTGCAGAGTGCGGGGCTAGCATTCGGCTCGATTGCTTTCGGGATCACAGCCCCCGAGGTGACGTCCAACCGCTCATCCTCGATTGGCGCAATAGGCTCCGAGTTAGGGGTCGGAACCGATGTGTGTGCGGCCTCCAGGACACTGTCCGGAGGCAGAGCTAGATCATGCCCCTCGAGATAGTGCGGCGCGCTTGGCCGTGGCTCGAACCCGTCGAAGATCAAGTCTCCATGGATGTCAGCCGTGTAGTTTAAGCTTCCAAACCTGACCTGACGTCCAGGGCCGTAGCTTTCGATCTGCTCCAGGTGGCCAAGCGAATTGGCCCGCAGAGCGAAGCCGCCGAAGATGAAAATCTGTCCGGGGAGAAAAGTCTCACCTTGGACTGCATCGTTGTTGATGATCGAAGGAGCCATCGGGCCTAAAGGCGACGACACAGAGGAACTCTCAATGAAAGCACCAATGTCGGTGTCAAAACCGGCGGATCTCGGGTAGGGGGTCCCGAACTGTGCGTCTAGGCCGGATGGTAACAGGAGGCAGGGAACACGATGTTTTACCCAGGTTTGGGCCCTCTCAATGGAGGTAATACCCTACGTCCTGCTTCATTAATATTGATGATATGGGTAGTACAAGAGTAGATCTACCACGAGATCAAGGAGGCTAAACCCTAGAAGCTAGCCTATGGTATGATTGTTATCTATGGAGTTGATTGCTTACGGACTACAACCCTCCGGTTTATATAGACACCGTATAGGGCTAGGGTTACATAGAGTCGGTTACAATGGTAGGAGATCTTGAATATCCGCATCGCCAAGCTTGCCTTCCATGCCAAGGAAAGTCCCATCCGAACACGGGCGAAGTCTTTAATCTTGTATCTTCATAGTCCTGGAGTCCGGCTGAAGGTATAGTCCGGCTACCCGAACACCCCCTAATCTAGGACTCCCTCAGAGAGTATCTAGAAAACTTTGCTACCTCATGTGCAATCTGATTACTCTCCCTATTACAAAAGTCATAGATAACATGCATGAAGTTCAAGGACAGTGATAGTAGTCATCAAAAACGACACTTGCCACCAACGAAGACCTCCCATCATGCATTATAGATATCACCTCATACCTTGATGGTGTATGTTAATTGTTTCGCTCTTGCTTTAGATATCAGGAAATAAGTTTTTGCCTCCCTTTATATACAAAGAGAAACCAACACATTATAGGGGAGCCGAAGAAAAACCTCAAACGGTTGAACACATACATGGTGCTTGGGAGCACAACTAACAAAGAATAGAATAAAGCAAGCACAAAAAGGGTAAAAGGAAATGGTCAATTGACCTATCGGGGCACCACCCATTGAAACGTTCTTTGACAGAGGCCGAGGCAAGCCAGTGCAAATAGACGAGCGATAACCAACACAGGGGAAGAAGCCATCATCCACTTTGAAAGGGGCGAACCTTGTCGCAATAACATTCATCAATCGTCGAACAGGACCACTTGCCATCTTGCCCTTTCATGAAGAGAACCGACCCATCGGATTCCAGAAAGCTCACCAACCCGAATGACAAAGGGAAACTAGTCTACCAACAAAGAAGAGAGCCGATCACGACCATCAATGCTATGCACCCACACCATGGGCACCACCTCCTCCATTCATGAACCGCACACACAATGACCTGTTGAGAAAGACCACTCCCAAGACGGCGACACCGAAGCGCCACCATCACCAGATATGGAAGATTGAACCAACGGTTTTCACTCTGAAGCAAAGGTGGAAGGGGCACACTCCACATGACGCCCAAGAGGGAAACGACGCTCGCGGATATTGTCATCACCAACATCGACGCCGTCGAGCATGGCTTTCATCGGTTACTTTTGTAATTGTGGCACACTTTATTAAAACCCAAATAATAGTTACTCTCTCTCTCTCTCTCTCTTCCACAATGTAAGGAGATTTGCAAGCTACACTTTGTGGGACTGAGGGAGTACATCTTTAATTAGTTTGGCTAAGAAAAAACTAGGAGGTTCATCATCCCAAGAAATAAAAAATTGGGAATCAAAAGACTTTCTTGATAAAGAGTGTGCAACCCTGTTTGCCTCTTTTGGGCAGTGAACAAAATTAATAATCTCTAGGCAATAAATACAAAAAAGTTATTAGGCACCTGATGAATAGGTGCTCTCTCTTTTTTTGCGCGAAAATAGGCACTCTCTAAACTTGTAGGTTTAAATGATACAATATAAATAAGATATACCCATGTTGACATGGTTAGTTTGTGTGAATCTAAGAAAGATTCATTTAGTAGCTTCCAGCTTGCTAACATTAACCCTCAAGAAAATCTCCTGGCATTGGTGACCAGCTATTGGGATTGCTTGAGGTATCTTGGTGGGTATTAAACATGATATGTTTGAGGTTATTTCTAGTTATGCTTTAGAATTTTATGTTGTTTATCTCCTTAAGGACAAGAAAACTAAAATCACTTGGAGATTTGTGGTTGTGTATGGTTCAACTTATGATAATTTCAATCTTGAATTTATTAATGAGCTCCACAACACTATGGATACTTGGTTGGGTCCAATCATTGTTGGGGTGACTTTAGCTTGGTTAGGAGTAGTGATTAGAAGAATACGACGTTAGTTAACTTTCACTGGTTAATATGTTCAATGATTGGGTTAATAAATATGGCCTCATTGAACTGAAAAACTCTGGTAGAAAGTTTACTTAGGCCAACAACCAGGATAATCTGGTTATGGCAAACACTGAATTTTTTTATAACTACGTTCACTGGGAAAATATGTTCTCTTGTCCAACTTAAAGCCCTCCCTAGGGTGGGTAGTGGCCACACCAATGTTTGATACTGGTGCTATCCAACGACCAAAAAACAAACAATTTAGGTTTAAAAAATGGTGGCTGGAGGTTGAAGGCTTTGAGGAATTGGTTAAAAAATGTTGGAATGCCCCCTCTTCTATTAAGGATCCTTTCGAGAGGCGGCAATTAAAGATTAGGAAACTTAGACAAATGTGTAGGGGCTGGGATGCTAATTATGAGGCTGCATAGAACCAAGCAACAACTGGTTGCTGAATATGAACTTTTAGATATTGCTTCTAAGACTATGACATTATCTCCACCTTTGTAGCGACCCGACCTCAGATGGTCAAATCTCTGTGTTCAGTGTCATCCCTGGATCGGTAATGCTGACACATACAGTACTTCAATGGATTTATAACAAAGTAGAAATCACACACTTACTACATCGAATGTCCCAAAAGAAAACTTATTACAATAAATATGGCTTAAGGCCATCTAAATAGGATAACAACAGAAGGCTTGGAAGATAAAGTGAGTCCATCAACTCCAACGACATAGCTGAGTGCATGACAACGGCTTAACGCACCTTACTCTTCGTTTGAAAAGTCTGCAACATGATATGTTGCAGCCCGAAATGGGTAAGCACATGGAATATGCTGGCAATGTAACACAGCAGAGCAATGAACAGATAAATACTATCACTACATGCATATATGGATGGTGGAGGCTCTATGGTCATAATGTTTTTGCAGAAAGCCAATTTTTCCCTACAACAAAGGAATTGTTTTTATTATTTAACTGTCATGGTGGTTGAAACATCATTGAGAAGGTTCCTTCAACTCAATCCCAAATAAGGTAATCATTTACAACCCGTCAAATTAATTTAGAGTGATGAGATCAAATCAATAATTCAAGTACCAGATACTCAAGATGTCCATAACCGGGGACACGGATAACCATGATTAGTTTGTACACTCTGCAGAGGTTTGTGCACTTTTCCCCACAAGACTCGATCTCCTCCGTTGGATTTCTCGCACTATAAGGTGTTTGAGAAATGGATGACCGAGACACAATCTTTCAAAAGCATTAACTCTTTACTCTGGGTAGACAGTTACACCTACTTTCCCCAACATCTGCTAGCCTACCACTGAAAGAGGTCACACAACATACTCAACTATGCCAGAGCCCATAATGTCTTGTGGCTGCACACATAAGTTTCTAGCATTAATAATCTTATAATCCCTTTGAGCCTGGGTGGCGGACCGTAGGATGATCACACGGGTACTCCGGGATATCCTAGGACAACACTGGATTCTCCAGGTGCCCACAAGCAATCCACCCAGAGGTGTATTAAAGTTGCCACCTTAAGTGGAACCATTAATTACAAACTCACATCTATCATGGATACAGTCAAACCCAAACCACGTCTACGAGCATAGCATGGCAATATAAGCATAATGTAGAAGTAACTCACAAGGGTTTGATAATAAAACAGGTAATAGGTTCTACCTCATCATCTACTTCCTAGACCCACATGTTAAGAGATCCTACTCATGCAATGTGTGAGGGTTGAAACTAATGCATAAAAATTGGGTAATAAAGGGGTATGATCTATGTGTTACTTGCCTTGCTGACGAACTGCAAATCCTAGAGACTCGTAGTAGCACGCTTCGCACTCTAGGAATTCTATTGCAAACAAACAATAGCATACATAAGCACTCAAGCAAATATGTACAGGTAAAACTCAAATAAGAAAATCGAATTTGAAAACTCAACTGAAGAGATTCGATTTGAAAAAGAATCAAATCAAACGGAGGAACAAAACTCAAACTACGAAAGAAACAAGATTCGTTTACTAATCTGGACTAAAGTCAAATTTTACAGTACCAAAATCTTGTTCAAGTTGGTTAAAAAGAAGGAGGGCGTCGAGATGAAAATTTAAGCGCTTGTTTCACCTGATTTGGATAAACGAGCGAAAAGATAAACGAAAACGAAGATTGGTGCAGAAATCGCGATCGAAAATAATCGCGGAATAACACTGGAAATAAAAATGAGACGAACAGTCTAACGAACGAACTTTCGCTGTCTGCGGCTAACTGACGAACAGTGTTCATTAAAACGATTGTACGGACGAACGTCCGCTAAATAATAAACGGACGAAAAACCGAACCGAACCGAAATCTAAAACAATGAATCTAGGGTCTACTAAAAAACTGATCGGTTTTTCCCTAGAACAACTGGACGGCGGCGGCAGCGGCTAGCTTGGCGGCGGGGGGGGGGGGGGGGGGGTCGGCGGGGCGACGGGGGTGGCGACGGCGGACATCGACGGCAGCGTCGCGGCGACGGCGGCTCACGGATCGAGGCGGAGGCGTGGTGGCTAGGGTTTGGGGCTGGCGGCTGCGTTGGCGGCGGGGTCGGGCCGTGGCTTATAAAGCCTGGCCGGGCAGTGGCCGGATCGGGCATGGACCGGTTAGGTCGGTGCATTTTTTTTAAATAATCCCGACGCTGAAAAACAAATAAAAGAAATACTAACAAAAATCATAAAATAAATTTTCACGGTCCTCTAATAATATTGCGAACAAAATGAACATTTATTTGGGCATCTAATGCAATTTTGAAAAACACATATTTTCCTAATTCAAATAAAATAACAACAAAAGTCCAAAAGAAATATGTATTTGATTTTAATATTTTTCCTCCAATAATCCCTTTATTTTGGAGAAGTCATATTATCTCCTCTCATATATTTTAATATGAAATATTTTCGAAGAGAAAAATAATTAAAACCAAAGTGATCCTTGTTTCGATATTTGATAAAATTCAAATATGAAAAACGTGAAATCCCCAACTCTCTGTGTGGGTTGTTACAAACCTACCGCCCTTACATTCCAAATTGAAAATTTGGGATGTTACAAACCTACCCACTTTAAGATGAATCTCGTTCTCGAGATTCGGGTTGGCTAGAAAATAGGTGTGGGTGGTCTTTCCGTAGATCATCCTCTCCTTCCCAGGTGGCTTCATCCTCGGTATGGTGGCACCACTGAACTTTGCAAAACTTGATGACCTTGTTGCATGTAAGTCGGCTGGCAAACTCAAGAATCTTGACTGGTTTCTCCTCATAGCTCAAATCACTATCCAACTGAATTGCTTCCAGGGGCATTGTATCTCTCGGAGGAATATCGGCCATCTGTGCATTGCACTTCTTCAATTGGGAAATGTGAAACACATCATGAACTCCTGACAGTCCCTCGGGTAACTCCAACTTGTAAGCAACATCTCCCATGCATTCCAAAACACAGTACGGTCCTACAAATCTCGGGGCTAACTTTCCCTTAAATCCAAAACGTTTAACTCCTCGTAGTGGTGACACACGGAGATATGCTCTGTCTCCGATTTCATAAACTACCTCCTTGCGTTTTGAGTCCGCATAGCTCTTCTGTCTGGACTGAGCTACCTTCAATCTGTCTTGAATCAGCTTAACCTTCTCTTCGGACTCCTTAATCAAATCCAGTCCAAACAACAGGCGGTCTCCAACTTCATCCCACATCAACGGTGTTCGGCATCGTCTTCCATACAGGGCTTCGAACGGTTCCATCTTCAAACTGGCCTGGTAGCTATTGTTATATGAGTACTCCGCGTAGGGCAAGTTGTCATCCCAACTAGATCCATAATCTAGCGCACAAACTCTCAACATGTCTTCCAGAATCTGATTAACACTCTCGGTCTGTCCATCTGTCTATGGATGAAAGGTTGTACTGAAATCTAGCCTGGTTCCCAAAGTCTGGTGCAGTTGGTGCCAAAACCTTGAAGTAAACTGTGTTCCTCTATCTAATACGATGGTCCTCGGAACTCTGTGCAGACATACGATCCTGGTCATATATATCTTGGCCAACTTTGCACTGGTATAGGTGGTTTTCACTGGGATAAAGTGAGCTACTTTGGTCAAGCGATCCACTACTACCCAGATAGAATCATATCCCGATCGGGTCCTGGGTAATCCGGTGATAAAATCCATGCCAAGCTTGTCCCACTTCCATTCGGGTATCGACATAGGCTGCAGTAATCCTGCTGGCTTCTGATGTTCTGCCTTCACTCTCTGACATACATCACATATGGCTACATACTCGGCAATGTCCTTCTTCATTCTAGTCTACTAGAAAGGCTCCTTCAAATCCAAATACATCTTGGTGTTTCCGGGGTGTATCGAGTATGGTGAGTCATGTGCTTCATGTAGTATCAACTTCCCGATCTCAGCATTATTGGGCACATATACACGGTTCTCAAACCACAAGGTGTCGTGCTCATCCTCACGAAAACCTTTGGCTTTTCCTTCACTCATCTTCTCCTTTATCTCGGCAATTTCTTTGTCATCCTTCTGTGCTTCTCGAATCTTTTCTGATAACGTTGACTGAACATCCAGTGCTGCAACAAAACCTCTAGGAACTATCTCCAAATGAAGCTCCCTGAGATCTTCTGCTAACTCTTTTGGTAATCCTTTGCTTATGAGGGTATTGACATAACTCTTCTAGCTCAAAGCGTCTGCTATGACATTGGCCTTGCCTGGATGATAGTGCAACTTCATATCATAATCCTTTATGAGCTCCAACCATCTCCTCTGCCTGAGGTTCAACTCCTTCTGAGTAAAAATGTACTTCAAACTCTTGTGATCCGTGTACACATCACAACGGTTTCCAATAAGAAAATGTCTCTGGGTCTTGAGCGCATGCACTACAGCTGCTAACTCCAAATCATGGGTGGCATAATTCAACTCATGTGGTCGAAGTTGACATGAGGCATACGAAACAACTCTTTCGTCTTGCATAAGTACTCCTCCAAGTCCTAAGCGAGAGGCGTCGCAATACACTTGGAAGTCCTTGCGTATATTCGGCAGAATCAGCACTGGGGCTGTAGTCAAGATGTTTCTTCAACTCCTGGAAACTTGCTTCACATTCTTCAGTCCAATGGAACTTGGTGTCCTTCTTCAACAAACGCCATCATGGGCTTCGCAATCTTAGAAAAATTCTCAATGAATCTCCGGTAATATCCCGCGAGTCCAAGAAAACTGCGGATCTTTCCAACTGAGGTGGGTGCCAACTACTTAGTGACTGACTGAACCTTGGTAGGATTCACTGCTATACCTTCTCCTGATATAACATGTCCAAGAAATCCAACTTCCTTCAACCAAAACTCATATTTGCTAAACTTGGCATATGACTGATGTTCCCTGAGCTTCTCAAGAACCAAACGCAAATGCTCCTTGTGTTCCTCCTCATTCTTCGAATATACCAAGATATCCTCAATGAACACCATGACAAACTTATCCAGGAATTCCATAAACACCTTGTTCATCATACTCATGAAATAGGCAGGGGCGTTAGTCAGTCCAAAAGACATAATCGTATACTCATATAACTCGTACCTTGTGGTGAAAGCTGTTTTTGGTTATCCTTTTCTCGTATCTTCAGCTGGTGATATCCCGATCGCAGATCGATCTTCGAAAAATTAGCTCCTTGCAACTGGTCAAACAAATCATTGATCATCGGTAGCGGGTACATGTTCTTGATCGTCACTTCATTCAACGCACGATAATCAACTACCATTCTTAATGATCCATCCTTCTTCTCAACCAAGAGAACTGGGGCTCCCCATGGTGATGAACTTCGTCAAATGTAACCTTTCTCCAATAACTCCTTAATCTGCTTCTTGATCTCTTCCAGATCATTTGCGGGCATCCGGTATGGTCTCTTCGATATCGGTCCGGTGCCTGGCAATAGTTCTATCAAAAACTCGATGTCTCGATCCGGTGGCATGCCTGTTAGCTCCTCTGGAAATACATCTAGGTAATCCTTCACTACAGGCACTTCCTCCTGAACAACTCCCGAGAGAGAATTTACTTGTGTCCTCCTAGGCGCATGCCTAAATACATACTTGATCCTTTTTCCCTCCGGGGTGGTGAGTAAAATCGACTTACTCGCGCAATTGATGTTTCCCCCATACATCGATAGCCAATCCATGCCTAGTATCACATCCAATCCTTGTGACTCCAAAATTATCAGGTCTAAGGGGAAAACATGGCTTCCAATGGTCAATGGCATCTGAAAACATCCTTGACTTGCCATATACTCTGCTCCTGGTGAGCTTACTAACATAGGTGTCCTAAGTACTTTAGTGGGCAACTAATATTTATCCACAAATCTCCTTTAAATGTATGAATGCGATGCACCAGTATCAAAAAGAACAATTGCAGTAAATTCCTTAACCAAAAACTTACCGACAACTGCATCAGGCTGCTCTTCAACCTCCTCCACGTTCACGTGGTTCACTTGTCCCCTGTTGAAAGTGTTGGGCTTCTTCCCGGAGCTTCCATTGCCATTTCCGTTCTTCTTTTCAGGGAACTCAATGGCACAATGCCGAGTCTTCCCGCACTTGAAACAAGTAATGTGACTTAGGTCCTTCTTCGCAAGTGTGGCTGGATTAGAGCGGTTCTGATTGCTGCCTGCTCCATTCTCGTTCCCATTCTTGGGGTCCACCGTGGTTATGTGAACTTGCTCCATCGTGGGTATGGCCTCCATGGTTATGGGTAAATCCTCCCGAGTTCGGGGTGAAACGGGGCTTCTGTTGAGCTCCAGAATTGTACTTCCCTTGTCCATACTTCCTTTTACAGCTCTCTATCTGCTGCTACTTCCCTTCAATCATAAGAGCCTTGTCTACTAGCTCCTGGTAGTTGTTAAATGTTCCCACCATCAACTGCATGCTCATCTCATCATTCAGCTCTTCCATAAACTTCTCCTGCGTCGCGGCATCTGTGGCCACATCATCTGGGGCATGGCGAGATAGCTTACTAAACTCATCTACGTACTAAGCCACAGTATGGTTTCCCTGGCGCAAGTTGCGAAACTCACGCTTCTTCATGCTCATATCTCCAGTTGAGACATGGGTTGTGCAAAAAGCTTGCTGAAACTGATCCCAAGTGACATTGGCTATAGGGAAAGTGGTCGTGTAATTTTCCCACCATGCGGCTGCGGGTCCATCCAGTTGATGTGTGGAAAAACACACCTTCTCAGCATCTGTGCAACCTGCGGTGGTCAACTCCCTTCCAATCCTACGCAGCCAGTCATCAGCAACTATTGGCTCGCTGCTACTAGAAAACACCGGCGGCTGCAACCTCAGAAAGCGAGCTAAGTTGTCAACTGGAGGTGGTGGCGGCGGGTTTATGTTGTTGTTGCCTTGGTTCTGGACTAATAGGTGCATCAAGGCATTCTACTGCTGGATCAACTGGGTGAGCTCCGATGGGAAGACAAATCCAGGGTCACGTCTCGGAGGCATCTGATGGGTTTAGAGGGGAGAGATTAGAATAGAATGAGGTCTAATGAGAAAGCACTACCCATATGCACATGCGACAAACACAATCATATCACACCAAATCAATTCAAGCAAGGGCATACAATCGGTCTAGAACTATCGTTACAAAAGTGCTCGGACTACTACTATATACATGGGGAATACTACTAATCATATGGTGGTCATCTAGAAATTTTGATTGGTGGAAGACTCCATGATATCCGCTCCAGCTTCGTCTTCGTTATCGTCATCACTATCGTCGGGGGCGGAGTCGGTGTCGTCGATGATGATGTAGTCTTCAGAACGAATTTCCTTAGGTTCATCGTCTTCTCCTCCTGGCGTGGGGTCTCCCATAAAAAATCCTAGCTTCCTCGTCAGGTCGTTATTCATCTCCACTAATATTGCGATTTCATCCTCATATCCATCGCGTGTAGACTTGAGTTCCTCTTCTAGCTCTGTGATCCTGGTCATTGCCTTCTTCAAATCTATCATGCTTGCGCACATCTGGTTCTCCTAGCATCGAAAATGTGCTGGTTTAGCTCCTGGATGAAAGTTGCAATGGACCTGTCCCTCCTGGTGCTGATCATCTCCCATTACTCATCGTGGCACTCACATATCTGATATATAGTGTCCTTCAGCTCCTGTTTGTAGACATCTCCAATTCGTCCATAGAAATGTGGGCTGCCATGCTCTTGCCTAGACTCCAGGTGCGTGCATCAAAGGAAAACTCTATGGGCTCAGTGACTGGCGTGAATGTCCTTCCTAGAACTTTAACTCGAATCATCCAACGCTCCTCTTCTGGTAAAGTGGCGGTGTAGGTCCCAGTGAAGCTGGGTATTCCGATGTTCAGGTACCTAGTGACTTCCTTCAAGTGTCGTCCAAAGGGTGTATCTTCATCCAGTTGAGCAAACTTGTTCCTTGAGGCCACCATCCTAGAGAGTAGAAAATGGAGAGTAGTCAGAAATGAGTAGAGAAGAGTGACCTATGGCTCATCTTAGTGGTTGTGTCCTACATTCAGCGTGTGCTTTGATACCATCTTGTAGCGATCCGACCTTAGACGGTTAAATCTCTGTGTTCAGTGTCATCCCTGGATCGGTAATGCTGACACACACAGTACTTGAATGGATTTATAACAGAGTAGAAATCACACACTTATTACATTGAATGTCTCAAAAGAGAACTTATTACAATAAATATGGCTTAAGGCCATCTAAATAGGATAACCGCGGAATGCTTGGAAGATAAAGTGAGTCCATCAACTCTAACGGCATAGCTGAGTGCATGACAACGGCCTAACGCACCTTACTCTTCGTCTGAAAAGTCTGCAACATGATATGTTGCAGCCTGAAACGGGTCAGCACATGGAATATGCTGGCAATATAAGACAGTAGAGCAATGGACAGATAAATACTATCACTACAAGCATATATGGCTGGTGGAGGCTCTATGGTTATAATGTTTTTGTAGAAAGCCAATTTTTCCTACAACAAAGGAATATTTTTTTATTTAACTATCATGGTGGTTGAAACATCATTGAGAAGGTTCCTCCAACTCAATCCCAAATAAGGTAATCATTTACCACCCGTCAAATTAATTTAGAGTGATGAGATCAAATCAATAATTCAAGTACCAGATACTCAAGATGTCCATAACCGGGGACACGGCTAACCATGATTAGTTTGTACACTCTGCAGAGGTTTGCGCACTTTTCCCCACAAGACTCGATCTCCTCTGTTGGATTTCTCGCACTACAAGGTGTTTGAAAAACGGATGACTGAGATGCAGTCTTTCAGAAGGATTAACTCTTTACTCTGGGTAAAGAGTTACACCTACTTTCCCCTACATCTGCTAGCCTACCACTGAAAGAGGTCACGCAACATACTCAACTATGCTAGAGCCCATAATGGCTTCTGGCTGCACACGGAAGTTTCTAGCATGAATAGTCTTATGATCCCTTTGAGCCTGGGTGGCGGACCGTAGGATGATCACACGGGTACTCCGGGATATCCTAGGACAACACTGGATTCTCCAGGTGCCCACAAGCAATCCACCCATATGTGTATTAAAGTTGCCACCTTAAGTTGAACCATTAATTACAAACTCACATCTGTCATGGATACACTCAAACCCAAACCACGTCTACGAGCATAGCATGGCAATATAAGCATAATGTAGAAGTTACTCCCAAGGGTTTGATAATAAAACAGGTAATAGGTTCTACCTCATCATGTACTTCCCAGACCCACATGTTAAGACATCCTACTCATGCAATGTGCGAGGGTTGAAACTAATGCATAAAAGTGGGTAATAAAGGGCTATGATCAATGTGTTACTTGCCTTGCTGATGAACTGCAAAATCCTAGAGACTCGTAGTAGGACGCAACACTCAAGCAAAGATGCATGGGTAAAACTCAAATAAGAAGATCGAATCTAAAAACTCAACTGAAGAGATTTGATTTGCAAAAAGAATCAAATCAAACGGAGCAACGAAACTCAAACTACGAAAGAAACAAGATCCGTTTACTAATCTGGACTAAAGTCAAATTTTATAGTACCAAAATCTTGTTCAAGTTGGTTAAACAGAAAGAGGGCTTCGAGATGAAGATCTAGGCGCTTGTTTCACCTGGTTTGGATAAACGAGCGAAAAGATAAACTAAAACGAAGATTAGGGCAGAAATCGCGATCGAAAATAATCGCGGAAAACCCTAGAAAAAAAATGAGACAAGCAGGCTAACGAACGAACGTTCGCTATCTGTGGCTAACTGACGAACAACGTTCATTAAGACGAACGTACGGACGAACGTCCGCTAAATAATAAACCGATGAAAAACCGAACCGAAATATAAAAAAATGAATCTAGGGTTTACTAAAAAACGATTGGTGTTTCCCTAGAAAAACCGGACGGCGGCGGCGGGGTCGGCGGCGACGGGGTGGCGACGGCGGACAGCGGCGGCGGCGTCGCAGGCTGGGGGTGGCAGTGGCGCGTGGATCGAGGCAGCGACGTGACAGCTAGGATGGGGCGGCGGGGCTGGTGGCTGGGTCAGGCCGCGGCTTATAAAGCCTGGCCGGGTAGTGTCCGGATCGGGCATGGCCCGGTTAGGTCGGTGCATTTTTTTAAGATAATCCTGACGCGGAAAAACAAATAAAAGAAATACTAAATTGAGTCCAAAAATCCTGAAATAAATTTTCACGGTCATCTAATAATATTGCGGACAAAGTGAACATTTATTTGGGCCTCTAATGCAATTTTGAAAAATGCATATTTTTCCAAATTCAAATAAAATAGCAATAAAAGTCCAAAACAAATATTTATTTGATTTTAATATTTTTCCTCTCATATATTTTAATATGAAATATTTTCGGAGAGAAAAATAATTAAAACCAAAGTGATCCTTGTTTCAATATTTGATAAAATTCAAATATGAAAAACATGAAATCCCCAACTCTCTCCGTGGGTCCTTGAGTTGTTTAGAATATCGAGGATCATAAAGAAAAAATGCAGTAAAATATGTATGCATGAATGACCTATGTATATCATTCAAAATTGAAATTTTGGGATGTTACAACCTTCCAAAGCTCATATGGATAAAATAGCTCTAGATCTCCAAAATATTTAGAGATTGGAGGAGATCAAATCTAGACAGAGATCCGGGGAGAGAAATATTCTCGGAGGGAGAAACACTGCTTATTTCCATGCTTTGGCTAACCAAAGAAGAAGAAAGAAGCAAATCCCCATGTTGATTGGGTAAAATGGTCCTGTTGAAGATACTGAGGGTATTATTAAGATTATTGTAGCTTTACAAAAACTATTTAGTAAAGAGAGTACTGTCGGTGTCAAACCCGACAGATCTCGGGTAGGGGGTCCCGAACTGTGCATCTAAGGATCGAAGGTAACAGGATTTTTCATTTATTTTTACCCCAAACCGGCAATTAGTTTCAAATATCTTTTTTTTCATTTCAAGATTTTAAATTACATTAATTTTTATGCGAGGAGAATTTGTTTGATTTTATATTGATATACATTTATTTTTAAGATCACTTTGAATGTGAGTCGAAATTTCAGAATTAAAAACAGTTCGGACCGCACCGAAATATGCAAAATTTCATATAATTTTTTAACCGTTGCCACAATATGGGTTGTAATGCTAACAAAAAGAATATGGGCTCCAAAAAAACCTTAAGAATTAGCAAATGGGCTGTAAATTATTAGAAATAATGGCAGATGGGTTGTATGATGTTTTCGACAGATTTGAGGCTTTCCTAAAAAAAGGTTGACGCATAAGCACTGACTGTTGGATGTCCATCCAACGGCCGTCGTGCTTCTTCAATCTCTGCTCTTCCTGCTCCAGCCGCTCAAACAAGCGTCGGTGGGACTGCGTGCTCCCTCCTCCTCGCGGCCGGCTGTGCTGCCACGCAGGCCTCACCGCCCGACCGTACTCCCATCGCTGGCCTAGCCATCCCTCTACTCACCCACACCTGCTGTTATTCTCCGGCAACGGCAGACGAACCAGTAAACCCTCGTACAGTCATACTCCCCTCTGCGTGGGAAACAACTGCCGAGTCTTCCTTGCCTCCATGTCGTCCCCTTCCTAGGCCTCGCCGTCGTCCACTGCCCTGGTGCTCTCGGCGTGGCGTGGTCAACATGGTCATGGAATGAGTTCCATCGGACGTGGATTGTACGTGGAGAGGCTGACAGCTGGGTCCACGGCCGCAGCAAGGAAGTGCCTCCTTATCACGCAGAAAATAATGATTCCTCACCTAACAGCTAGGACCCACCAGACGGGCCACTGTATTTCGTGACAAAACGTTTCCCCCTGACCACTGGGACCCACCAGCTACATCTTCGCACACAAGGAAATGCGTCCGGGCAAAAAAAAACGATTCTCCCCCTGACTGCTGGGACCCACCAGTTACATCTTCGTAGGCAAGGAAGTGCCTGACAGTCGGGACCCACCTGGTCGAAGCGTACGTAGCGTTGTCATTCTGGTCGGGAACGTGTACGTACATACTGGTCGTAGTAGAGGCGCGCACGTAGCATTTACATGTACGTACAGTGGCCAGGGTGCAAGAAAGAAAATACGGCCACGTATGTGTACATACGGGCGGGGTCTCAAACGCCTACTCGCGCATACGTACGGCCAGGGCTCGTGTACATGGCTGGGTCGGAACGGAGAAACAACGTCGTCGTCGTGTTGATGGGGAGGCAAGGGAATGCGTCGTGTTCATGGGGAGGCAACGGAATGCATCGTGTTCATGGGGAGCCAACGGAATGTGTCGTGTTCATCGAGAGGGCTTGGACAGAACAGGCGATGGAAACAAGGCCTGGCATACCGCAGAACGGAGGAAACGACCTTGTGTTCGACCGGCCACATTCGAATCGGGATCCTGTTCATCGGGAGGGGTCTGGCGTACCGCAAAATGGAGGAAACGGACCTCCTACGGTCAAAATGGGGGTCCTTTTGATCGGGAGGGGTGTGGCGTACCGCAAAACAGAGGAAACAGACTTGTGTTGGAGCGCTATAGTCGAAACTAGGGTCCTGTTCATCGGGAGGGGTGTGGTGTACCGCAAAACGGGACTCCACGCGATACTGTTCGTCTCCACCGTCGACCTCCTCCAGCCTCGATGGGCTCGTGTTCATCCAGCCTCCATGCGCTCCTGTTCATCCAGCCTCCACCGCGCGCTACTCCACCGGCTACTATTCAACCACCCCTCCACCGTCTACTGTTCATCCAGCCCTCCACACCACGGGATCCTGTTCAACCACCCCTCCACGGGCTCCCCTCCACCGTCTACCGTTCATCCAGCCCTCCACACCACGGGGTCCTGTTCAACCACCCCTCCACCATCTACTGTTCATCCAGCCATCCACACCACAGGGTCCTGTTCATCCACCCCTCCACAGACACCCCTCCACCGTCTACTGTTCATCCAGCCCTCCACCACACCACGGGGTCCTATTCATCCAGAGGCAACGTCACCGCTCACGGTTCATCCAAACCCCCCCGCAACGCTCACTATTCATCCCATCGATCGGCTTCAGTTAGCAGCAGTAGCGAAGGAATCGCTCGATCGGGTTCAATTAACAGCCATCGATCGATCGCTCAGGTTCAGTAACACGTAGCCTGCAGTGCAATCGCTCAGGTTCAGTTAGAGCCCAACGCCTCGCTCGGGTTCAGTTAGAGCCAACGCCTCGCACACACGCGCGTACGTGTACGAGAGAAACACACATCGCTCGACCCCGACCTCCCATCGTAACTGGGAACTCCCTAAAATTTTTATCCCCCTCGCTTCTACCATGGTTTTTTCCGTCATGGACGGCCCAAAGAATGTCATGCAGCTGCGTCTCTGGCCCGCCCAGGACGAAAAGCCCATTTTCTGTCATGATTTTTTGTCATAGAAGTAGGAGCCCACCACATCTATGATGATACCGGGTTTTGTCACAATTATCGTAATAGAAGTGACATATGTATGACAGAAAAAATTCGTTCGGCCCAAAATGTCACGGATGTGTCTTTTTTTAGTGAGCACAAGTGACCCTGGCACCTCTGAAGCTAGGGACGGCAATGGCAAACCACGACGCAACAAGCACAAGCGTCGAATCAACAATGAAGGCACCGAAGACACAACGGTCAACGCTGGATTCAGCGGCTCTAAATCCGGTCAAAGGAAGAAGCCGTTCAAAGGAAACAGAGATGGTCCATCTAGTTTGGACATAATACTTGATCGGCCTTGCCATATTCACGGCACCCCCGATAAGCCTGCCAATCATACCAACATAAACTGTCGGGTCTTTAAACAGGCCGGCAAGCTTAACGCCGAACATAAAGGGAAGGGGCTACCCAGCAAGGACGACGACGAAGAGCCTCGCCCCCCGAACATGGGCGGACAGAAGAGATTCCCCCCCTCCCCCAAGGTAAAAACGGTGAATTTGATATATGTCACACACATCCCCAAGAGGGAGCGCAAGCGTGCGTTAAGGGATGTCTATGCCGTCGAGCCGGTCGTCCCAAAATTCAACACATGGTCGGCTTGTCCGATCACCTTCGATCACAAGGACCACCCAACCAGTATCCGTCATGGAGGTTCGACAGCTCTAGTCCTCTACCCAATCAACGACGGATTCCCCCTTACGCGAGTCCTCATGGACGACAGCAACAGTCTCAACCTGCTCTATCAGGACACTGTCTGCAAAATGGGCATTGATTCATCAAGAATCAAGCCCGCTAAAACTACCTTTAAAGGAGTAATACCTTGTGTAGAGGCCTGATGCACGGGCTCGATAACATTGGAAGTCGTCTTCGGTTTGCCAGATAACTTCCAAAGCGAAGACTTGGTCTTTGATATCGTCCCCTTCCGCAGTGGATATCACGCACTACTCGGATGAACCGCTTTCGCCCGTTTTAACATGGTCCCGCACTATGCTTATCTAAAGCTCAAGATGTCCGGCCCACGTGGCATCATTGCAATTAATGGAAACATGGAACACTCCCTCCCTACTGAGGTGCATACTGCGGCCATCACGGCCGAAGTACAGAGCGGCCCTGCCAAGCCGCAAACCTCATCGGCCATCAAGCCACCGGACTTCATTAAACAAGATCGGCTAGTTTCGCCTGCTGACAGCTCGGTAACTCCAGAGCTGGACTAGCAGTTTCGCCTCCGCCGGTCGCCGCACACATCCGTGAAATTCGTACCGCGCGTGCATAATTATGCACTCAAAATACCCTGGGCATCAGCAGAGGCACAATATGGACAGGCCCATAGTATGGTTCGACCCTATATGGCCTTCCCCTTTTCCTTACTTATTTTTTCTCTCTTACCACAGGTGAATTAAAACCTATTCGTCCTACGGACCTACAAGGACTCTTTTCGAGCCCGGTTTTAAATAGCCGAAGACGATTCCTCTCAAGGAATCTCTCTCTCTCTCTCCCCAAGGCGAAAGCGGCACAGACGTGCGGCAGGAGGTCCAAAGGATTTTGTAGACCAAAACTTTATTCAAGAACCTATATTGAGCTTTTCCCCTTCTTCTCAGATCCCTGGCATGTAAAATGGCCTTGGTGATTATTGTGCCCTCTGTAAGATCACGTTTTGACGTCTCAATCAGATTTCCGTGAAAACAATTTTTATTCGGTATCGCCTTTATCCATAGACTATATACCATCTCCTCAGTTGTCTCACTCACCTCTGCACAAATTGCCAGGGGCTCTATATGGCCACACATGTGTCACCACACAAAACCCCGAATATCTTTTGTAACATCCCAAATTTTCAATTTGGAATGTTATACATAGATCATCCATGCATATCACGATTTATTGCATTTCCGTTCCGCAATCCTCGAAATCCTAAGCAACTCAAGGACCCACGGAGAGAGTTGGGGATTTTCCTGTTTTCATATTTGATTTTTATAAAATAATGAAACGAGGATTTTGATTTTGATAATTTTTCTCTTTGAAAAATATTTCATATTAATCAAATGAGTGGAGATAATATGACTTCTCCGAAATAATTGAAATATTGGAGGAAAAATATATTAAAATCATTTATTGGATTTTATTTGGTTTTATTCGGATTTTATTTGCATTAAAAAATTGCACGTTTTCAAAACTGCATTTTAGGGCTAAGAAAATGTTCAACTCATCCTAAATATTTTATTTGGACGGTGAAAATTGGTTTTTGCATTTTTTGTTTTTTATTTATTTTTTCTAGAATTTTTCTTCTGTCGGCGAAATTATTTAAAAAAAACTCCCCGCACCGACTGGGCCGAACCCAGCCGAGCCGCCAGCCCAAGTCGCCACGCCTCCCCCGCGCACGAGCGCCGCCGCCGACTCGGACAGAGTCCGAGCCTGACTCCGCCTCCGCCGCCGCGCCTTGCCCCCTACTCCAAGTCGCCCCCCTCCTATATATACGCGTCACCCCGCCCCCCCCCCACCACACCACCACCGCCGTCCCCCGCCGCAACTGCAGCGCGCCGCCGCCGCCCGCCGCCCCACCGCCCAAGCCCTCGCCGGAGATAGCCGCCGGTTCCAACCGTCTGTTTTTCTAAAAAAATTGTTCAGTTTTTTTTCAAAACCCTAGTTTTCGTTTTTTAAATAGATCGGTTTTTCTCCGGTTTATTTATTTAGCGAGCGTTCGCCCGTTCGTTCGTTTTAACGAACGCGTTCTTCGTTTAGATCCAGATAACGAACGTTCGTTCGTTAATCTGTTCATCGTTTTTCTTTTTCTTGGATTTATTCCGTGATATTTCTGATCGCGATTTCTGATCCGATATTAATTCATGTTTATCTTTTCACTTGTTTATCGAAATCAGGCGATTCAAGCGCCTGGAGTTTCGTCTCGAAACCCTCTTTCCGTTTAATAAACTAAAACAAGTTTTTGTTACTATAAAATTTGGCCTAGTTTCAGATTCGTAAACGAAGCTTCTTTCTTTCGCCGTTTGACTTTCGTTGCTCCGTTTGATTTGATTTTTTTGCTTACTGGACTTCTTAAATTGAACTTTCTGGTCAACCTCTCTTATTTGAGTTTTACTTGTGCATCGTTGCTTGTTACTTTTGTATGTTATTGTTTGCTTGCGATAGAATTCTCGGAGTGCGAAGCATGTTACTACGAGTCTCTAGGATTCGCGGATCGTCAGCAAGGCAAGTAAGACTTTTGATCATATCCCATTATTACCTAGTTTTTATGCATTAGTTCCAATCCTCAAACATTGCATGAATAGGATGGCATTAACTTGTGGGTTGTGAAGTAGTTGCTGAGGTAGAACCTATTGCCCTGCTATATTCAAACCCTTGGGAGTTACTTCTACGTATTGCTTATATTGCTATGCTATGCTCGTAGACGTGGTTTGGGTTTGAGTGAAATTCATGACAGATGTGAGATGGTTAATTAATGGTTCAACTTAAGGTGGCGACTTAATCAGACAACTGGGTGGATCGAGGCACCTGGGGAACCCAGTGTTGTTTGTATTTTTTTGGAAATCCCGGGGTACCCGTGTGATCTTCCTATGGACTGCCACCCAGGCTCAAAGGGAACTGAGATGATTCATGCTAGAAACTTCCGTGTGCAGCCACAAGCTATTATGGGCTCTAGCATAGTTGAGTAAGTTACGTGAAGCTCTTGAAGAGGTAGATCAGCAGGTAGTGGGTTTTGTAGGTTTGGTATGGTCTACCCGGAGTAGAGAGTTAACGTTTCTGAAAGACTGTGTCTCGGTCATCCGTTTCTCAAACACCATGTAGTGCGAGAAATCCAATGGAGGCGATCGAGTCTTGTGGGGAAAAGTGCGCAAACCTCTGCAGAGTGTACAATCTAATCATGGTTAGCCGTGTCCCCGGTTATGGACAATTCTTGAGTATCTAGTACTTGGGTTATCACATGTATCTCACCATGTTTAATTAATACTGTTGGGTTGTTAATCACTTTAATTGGGATTGAGTTGGGGTTACCTTCTCAATGATGTTTCAACCACCATGATAGTTAAATTAAAATCTATTCCGTTGTTGTAGGGAAAAATTGGCTTTTCGCAAAAACTATAACCATACAGCTTTCCACCAGCCATATATGCATGTAGTGATAGCATTATTCTGTTTCTGCACTACTGTGTTATATTGCCAGCATATTGCATGTGCTGACCCATTTTCGGGCTGCAACGTATTATGTTGCAGACTTTCCAAACGAGGAGTAAGGTTTGTTAGGTCGTTTCCGTGCAGCTCAGCTATGCCGTTGGAGTTGATGGACTCACTTTATCTTCCAAGCCTTCCGCTGTTATCACATTAGATGGCCTTAAGCCATATTCGTGTAATAAGTTCTCTTCGGAGATATTCGATGTAATAAGTGTGTGATTTCTACTCTGTTATAAATCCTTCGAGCACTGTGTGTGTCAGCATTACCGATCTAGGGATGACACTGAAACACAGAGACTTGACCATCTGAGGTCGGGTCGCTACAAGATGGTATCAGAGCCAGGTTGAGTGTAGGACACGACCACTAAGATAAACCCTAGGTCACACTTCTCTACTCATTTCTGACTCCTCTCCATTTTCTACTCTTTAGGATGACGAAGATGATGAATAAGTTTGTACAGCCGGATGAAGACACACCTTTTGGACGCCACATGAAGGAAGTTACTAGGTACTTGAACATTGGAATACCAAGCTTCACTGGGACATTCAATGCCACTTTACTAGAAGAAGAGCGCTGGATGATTCAAGTACAAGTTCCAGGAAGGACGTTCTCGCCAACTTCTAAACCCATAGAATTTTCCTTCGATGCACCAACCTTGAGCTTAGGAAAGAGTATGGCAGCCCACAACACCATGGGACGCATTGGAGAAGTTCACAACAGGGAGCTTATGGACACTATTTACCAAATATGTGGGCACCGAGACGAGCAATGGGAAGTAATCAGCACTAAGAAGGATAGATCCATTGCAGCTTTCATCCAGGTGTTAAACCAGCACATTCGACGTCAGGAGAACCAGATGTGTGCGGACCTGATGGATTTGAAGAAGGCGAAGACTAGGGTCATCGTGCTGGAGGAAGAACTCAAGTTTACCTGTGATGGATATGTGGAGGAAATCAAGACCCTTGTGGAGAAGAATGACGACCTAGACAAGAAGATCGGAGTATTCATGGGAGGACCAGCACCAATAGAAGAAGAAGAAGAACCCAAGGAAATACGCCCCGAGGACTACATCATCATCGACGACACCAACTCTGACCCTAGTGATGATGACTTTGAAGACGAAGTTGGAGCAGACATCATGGAGTCTTCCACCAATCAAAATTTCTAGATGACCACCAACTATTAGTAGTATTTCCCCCATGTATAAAGTAGTAGTGAGCACTTTTGCGATAGTTCTAGACCGTTTGTATGCCCTTGCTTGATTGATTGAGTGAAATGATTGTGTTTGTCTCATGTGCATATGGGTAGTGCCTTGTCATTAGACCCATTTCCTATTCTAAATCTCTTCCATCTAAACCCATTAGATGCCTCCGAGACGTGGCACCAGTTTTGCCTTCCCACCGGAGCTCACCCAGTTGATCCAGCAGTAGAATGCCTTGATGCAATTGCTAGTTCAGAACCAGGGCAACAACAACAACAACAACAACAACCCACCGCTAGTGGACAACCTAGCCCATTTCCTAAGGTTACAGCCGCCGGTATTTTCTAGTAGCACCAAGCCTATAGTTGCTGATGATTGGCTACGCCGTATTGGAAGGGAGTTGACCACCGCAGGTTGCACAAATGCTGAGAGGGTGCGCTTTGCCGCACATCAATTGGATGGACCAGCAGCCTCATGGTGGGAGAATTAGACAGCCACTTTTCCTGTAGCCAATGTCACTTGGGACCAGTTTCAGCAAGCTTTCCGCACCGCCCATGTCTCAACTGGAGCTATGCAGATGAAGAAGCGGGAGTTTCACAACCTACGCCAGGGGAACCATACTGTGGCTCAGTACGTGGATGAGTTTAGCAAATTATCACGCTATGCCCCTGATGATGTGGCCACAGATGCCGCGAAGCAGGAGAAGTTTATGGAAGGGTTGAATGATGAGATGAGCATGTTGTTGATGGTAGCAACCTTCAACAACTACCAGGAGTTGGTGGATAAGGCTCTTATGATTGAAGGGAAACAACAACAGATTGAGAGCCGCAAGAGAAAGTATGGACAAGGGAAGTATAACTCAGGAGCTCAGCAGAAGCCTCGCCTAACCCTGAACTCAGGAGGACTTTTTCATAACCATGGAGGTCACAACAACACTGGAGGAGGATCACATAACCACAGTGGTGCTAAGAATGGGAATGGGACCGGAGCTAAGAACAATCAGAACCGCTCCAACCCGTCCACTCCCGTGAAAAGAGACTTAAGTCAGCTTACCTATTTTAAGTGCGGGAAGACAGGGCAATATGCTAATGATTGCCTCGAAGGAAGGAATGGAAACGGAAATGGAAGCACTGGGAAGAAGCCCAATCCATTCAACAAAGGACAAGTGAACCACGTTAACATGAAGGAGATTGAAGAGCAGCCGGACGCGGTAATAGGTAAGTTTTTGGTTAAGTCATTTACCACTCTTATTCTTTTCGATACTGGTGCATCGCATTCATACATATCAAGGGGATTCGTGGATAAGTTTAAACTACCAACCCAAACCCTTAGGACCCCTCTTTTAGTGAGTTCACCCGGAGCAGAATATATGGCTAGACGATGGTGTGACCAGATACCCTTAACCATTGGCACACATGTGTTTTCGTCCGACCTGATTATCTTGGAGTCGCAAGGATTGGATGTGATATTGGGTATGGACTGGATGTCAAAGTATGGAGGAAGCATTGATTGTGCGAGTAAGTCGATTTATCTCACCACCCCAGAGGGAAAAAGGATTAAGTATGTGTCTAGGCATGAGCCAAAAAGGAGCCAAGTGAATGCCCTTACGGGAGTTGTTCAGGAGGAAGTGCCGGTAGTAAAGGATTACCCGGATGTTTTCCCAGAGGAGTTACCAGGCATGCCGCCAGACAGATACATTGACTTTTTGATAGAGCTGTTACCAGGAACAGGACCAATATCCAAGAGACCCTATCGGATGCCCGCAAATGATCTGGAGGAAATTAAGAAATAGATCAAGGACTTATTGGAGAAAGAATACATCCGAAGAAGTTCATCACCTTGGGGAGCCCTAGTACTTTTGGTTGAGAAGAAAGATAAATCCCTAAGGATGGTTGTTGATTATCGAGCCTTGAATGAAGTGACGATAAAGAACAAGTACCCACTGCCGATGATCAATGATCTGTTTGATCAGTTGCAAGGAGCTAAAGTGTTCTCAAAGATCGATTTACGATCAGGGTATCATTAGTTGAAGATACGAGAGAAGGACATACCAAAGACGGCGTTCACAACGCGATATGGATTATACGAGTACACGGTCATGTCGTTTGGACTGACTAACGCCTCTGCCTATTTCATGAGCATGATGAACAAGGTGTTCATGGAGTATTTGGACAAGTTTGTTGTGGTGTTTATTTATGATATCATGGTATACTCGAAGAACGAGGAGGAGCACAAGGAGCATTTGCGTTTAGTTCTCGAGAAGCTCAGGGAACACCAATTGTATGCTAAGTTTAGCAAATGCGAGTTTTGGCTGAAGGAAGTCAGATTCCTTGGACATATCATATCAGGAGAAGGTATAGTAGTAGACACCAGCATGGTTCAGTCAGTCACTGAATGGCTGGCACCCACCTCAGTTAGCGAGATCCGCAGTTTTCTTGTACTCGCAGGATACTACCGGAGATTCATTGAGAATTTTTCCAAGATTGCAAAACCAATGACTGAACTGTTGAAGAAGGATACCAAGTTTAAATGGACAGAAGATTGTGAAGCAAGTTTCCAGGAGTTGAACAAACATTTGACTACAGCCCCAGTGCTAGTACTGCCAGATATACATAAGGAGTTCCAAGTGTATTGCGACGTCTCTCTCTTAGGACTTGGATGTGTGCTTATGCAGGACGGAAGAGTTGTTTCGTATGCCTCACAACAACTAAAACCTCATGCGTTGAATTATGCTATGCATGATTTGGAGCTAGCAGCCGTAGTGCATGCATTGAAGACTTGGAGACATTACCTGTAACACCCCGGATGTAACTTACCCAATATGTATTCCAACTCTTGTCGTTTCCGGCCTTAAGTTATTTTATTTTCTCGGGTTCGGGTCTTTGTCTCCGTGTGTTGTCATCGTTGTCATGCATCTCATATCATGTCATCATGTGCATTGCATTTGCATACGTGTTCGTCTCATGCATTCGAGAATTTTCCCCGTTGTCCGTTTTGCATTCCGGCACTTCGTTCTCCTCCGGTGGTCATTTCTACCTTTCTTTCGTGTGTGGGGATTAAACATTTTCGGATTGGACCGAGACTTGCCAAGCGGCCTTGGTTTACTACCGGTAGACCGTCTGTCAAGTTTCGTACCATTTGGACTTCGTTTGATGCTCCAACGGTTAACCGAGGGACCGAAAAGGCCTTGTGTGTGTTGCAGCCCAACACCCCTCCAAGTTGGCCCAAAACCCACCAAAACCTCTCCCATCATCTAGAGCGTTCGATCACGATCGCGTGGCCGAAAACCGCACCTCAATTGGACTCTCCTAGCTCCCTCTATGCCTATAAATACACCCCCCCCGAAATCTGGATCTCCTTCTCCCCCGAAACCCTAGCCCTGCTCCATCCGCGCGCCGGACACTTCGCGCCGCCGCCTCCGCGCCAATCGTGTGGCGCCACGTGACGCGCCGCCACACCCTCCACCGCCGGCCCGGGAAGCCCAGGAGGGGCCCCCGCCCGCAGCGCCCAGCGCCCGACCCCGCCGCCAGCGCCTCGTCTCCGCCGTCCGCCGTCACCGCGCCGGCCGCCACACGCCATTGCCGCCATCCAACTCCGGCAAGCGTCGCCACCAACCTTGCCCGGCCACCTCACCGTTCCGGCGGCTCCACCGCGCCGGAGTCCGCGCCCCCGCCGGCGACCCGCGTCGCCCGGCCTGATCCGGCGACCCCCACCTCACCGGCCTCCTCCCCTCGAGCTACTCCGTCGAACTCACCTCCGATTCCGGCGAACTTCGGGAGACGTGCCAGATCTGAGATCTAAAACTCGGGTTGACTTTTTGTCCTGAAACCCTACTTCATATGCTCCTGTTCAGCGCATCGTAACTTTGCATCCGTAGCTCCGTTTTGGGCATATAGCATATCAAAATGTTCGTCTCAAAGAGTACATCATTTCATTCCATTGAATCATTTTCATTTGAGTTCATCTTGATGCCCGAAATGCTATTGGAAGAGTGCTACTTGAGATATTTGTCAGATCTGCTGCTCCATTTAGATATTTGTCATTTTTGCCATGATTATTGTGTGCATGATATGCCCATGAGTTCTACATATGTTTTGTTAAGGGTTTTGCCATCTTTCCAGAGGTGCAACCCATGTATTTTTGTGATGTGTGTGGTGACTAGCACAAGCTTTGCAAAGTGAGGCACTTGGTAGTGCTGATTTCAGGAACTTAGCATTTCCACTAAGTCCTTGATCTGTTTATCTCATTTTGGCCATATGTTCATGTTGTTCCCCGAGTGATTCGTGCCTCTTTTGAGGATGATCAGTAAGGATGTTTTGTTAATCTTGTAGTGCTCTATCCATCCATGTCTTTGTTTGCAATTAGGAGCATCCTAGCTTGAGTCAATCGAGCTCTACTTTTGTCATTTCGTGAATCTGGGCAGATTGTCTACTTGTTAGCGATTTTGCCGAGGATGTTGTAGTTGATCCGTGCATGCTATGCTATTGTTCTTGCCATGTCTAGCTTGCATTTTGTGCATTCTTGATGGGTGTATGCTTAGATTGTCATGACTTGCTCCCTAGTGAGTGCATCGAGCTCGTAAACATGCCTACTTGATATCTGTTTTTAGCATGCTCCAGTTTTCACTAAGTCCGAGAACTGATTATGTTTTTGCCATGTTCACATGCTTGCAAATGTATTTTCTGATCCCTTTTGGCTCAAGGTCACTAAGGGACTTTTGTTAAGCTCTTTGAGTAGCTCCATGCCATGCTTTGCTTTGTCGTGTTCAGGTCCTGTAGCATGTAGTTTTGTTGCTCCGAAGAGTGTTATTTGATCTGAAATTCCAGACAAGTGTTAATTTCACTAAGTCTGAGATCTGTTTACCATATGCATTTTTGCCATGCTTGTTTGAACCTGTTAATGGATGAATTGGCCGTAGTTCAGTGCTAGACTTTTGTTAATCATCTTGAATGCATCCCTACCATGTATTTTGATGCCATGTTTGAGTGCTGTAGCTTGTTCATCTCATTGCATTTAGATGGCTACTTGCTGTAAATCGCAGACTGGTGTCATATTTGAATCGCTTGCCATTTCCAAACCGTAACTCCGATTCCGGTGATCTTTATATCGTTTCAAGCGATTTCATCTCATCTTTCCAGTGGCACACTTGGTTTTCCAAGTTGAGGCCAGGTTCATGCATTCCTTGTCAAATCTTGCATATGCATGACATATTGATCCCGCATAGCATACCATCCTTGCATCATATTGTTTGAGCTTTGCACGTGGTTGATTGTGTTCCGTTTCCTTGTTTGTCTTGTTTGGGTAGAGCCGGGAGACGAGTTCGCTAACGAGGAGCCCGTTGAGTTTGCTTTCGAGGATCCAGTCAACTCTGACAACTTCGCAGGCAAGATGATCATAACCTCGAAATCACTACTATCTTTGCTTTGCTAGACGCTCGCTCTTTTGCTATGCCAATGCTACAGTGCCTACCATTTGCTTTCAAGCCTCCCAAATTGCCATGTTCAGCCTCTAATCCACCATGTCCTAGCAAACCATTGATTGGCTATGTTACCGCTTTGCTCAGCCCCTCTTATAGCGTTGCTAGTTGCAGGTGAAGATTGGAGACCGTTCCTTGTTGGAACATTATTTACTTGTTGGGATATCATTATATTGCCATGTTATCTTAATGCATCTATATACTTGGTAAAGGGTGGAAGGCTCGGCCTCTCGCCTAGTGTTTTGTTCCACTCTTGCCACCCTAGTTTCCGTCATATCGGTGTTATGTTCCCGGATTTTGCGTTCCTTACGCGGTTGGGTTACAATGGGAACCCCTTGATAGTTCGCCTTGATTAAAGCTTTTCCAGCAATGCCCAACCTTGGTTTTACCATTTGCCACCTAGCCTCTTTTTCCCTTGGGTTTCCGGAGCCCGAGGTTCATCTTATTTTAAACCCCCCCTGGGCCAGTGCTCCTCTGAGTGTTGGTCCGACCGAGTAGACTGCGGGGCCACCTCGGGGCAACTTGAGGGTTGGTTTACTCATAGGATGTGTCATCTGAGTGTGCCCTGAGAACGAGATATGTGCAGCTCCTATCGGGATTTGTCGGCACATTCGGGCGGTGTTGCTAGTCTTGTTTTAACCTGTCGAAGTGTCTTGAAGAACCGAGGTACCAAGTCTGATCGGAACGTCTCGGGAGGAGGTCTATTCCTTCGTTGACCGTGAGAGCTTGTCATGGGCTAAGTTGGGACTCCCCTGCAGGGATTTGAACTTTCGAAAGCCGTGCCCGCGGTTATGGGCAGATGGGAATTTGTTAATGTCCGGTTGTGGATAACTTGAACCTTAACTAAATTAAAATGAATCAACCGTGTGAGTTACCATGATGGCCTCTTCTCGGCGGAGTCCGGGAAGTGGACACGGTGTTGGAGTAATGCTTGCTGCAGGATTGCTCTCTAGGTATGCGTTCGCGCTTTGCCTCCTCTTCTCGCTCTCTTTTGCGAACAGGATAGCCACCATATATGCTAGTCGCTTGCTGCATCTCCACATATATTTACCTTGCCTTACCTATTAAGCTTAAATAGTCTTTATCGTGAGGGTGCGAGATTGCTGAGTCCCTGTGGCTCACAGATTACAATTACGCCAGATGCAGGGCCTGATGATACCGTTCCAGATGGCGCGCTTGAGCTCAAGTGGGAGTTCGACGAGGACTCTCAACGATACTATGTTTCTTTTCCTGATGATCAGTAGTGGTGCCTAGTTGGGGTGATCGGGACCGTGTCGCATGTTGGGTTGTCTTTTATTTTGGCGCCGTAGTCGGGCCATGAGTGTTTGAATGTTGTAATGCTATTTATGTACTTGATTGACGTGGCGAGTGTAAGCCAACTATGGTATCTCCTCTTTTATTATCTATATTACATGAGATGTTGTGAAGATTGCCTAACTTGCGACATATGCCTTCAATGCGATTATGCCTCTAAGTCGTGCCTCGACACGTGGGAGATATAGTCGCATCGAGGGTGTTACAAGTTGGTAATCAGAGCCTTCCCCAACCTTAGGAGCCCCCACTGATTGACCGTTTTTAGCAGCCGAGTTGTGTCTAGAAAAAATGTTTTGAGTCATTTAGGAATTGTATATCGGAGAGTTTAGGAATTCTTTTTACTTCCCAGTCTCCTCATCGCTCTGGTAAGGCATCCTGACGTAGAGTTTTGACTCTTCTCTTCTCAAATTTCACTAAAAAAAATTAGGATCACGCGGGTATCTTGGAATCGTTCCGATGGTTTTGTGACGAGAACATTGTCTTGGTGCCTCCTGTCAGGGGTTTTGTGGAGGTGTCCCGGGGAGTTGAGCTCTGAGGTGTTGTCGTCATAATTTTATCATTGCAGTTCTGGAATACCTGAGTTTAGTACGTCGACATCAGAAATCTCTTTTATGCAGTTCGTTGGTGAGATAACCTCGACGCCACCCAGTACTGGGGCGGGAGTTCGGGAGTATCACTATAACTTGTATAACGGATGCTTTTCGAAGGTTGAGGTAGATGGTTTCCGAAGTTTTCTCGGTTATGTGTTGAAGGATGGATACAACTAGATGTAGGATTTGCTAGATTTGGGTGAGATATTATGCTTCCCCTGTATCCCCAACACCTGATTGCATAACCGGAAAGGTTCGGGAGTTTCATAGGTGGGAATTCTTGTAGCTCTAGTTCTTCTTCCACGGATATTTGGTTTGAGATAGGGATTTCTTACCGAGTATTCGTTCTTGATCCGTACCTTGTTGATTTATTTCTCTACCTAAATTCTAAGTGGCTTCTCAATTTATGGATATGTGACCATTTCAAGAGGAATGCATTCGTTCATTTTGTTCGGATGTGAAGACTATATGTTGCAATTTTCATCCCGTTGGATTCAGCTTCAATATTTGTCATCGATGTGCTAATGGATGTCAACCTCTTCAGGATGGCTCCTCCAACACGCACGACTCCGAATCCTGGTCCGCCACCACCTCCACCTCCTTCAGAGGCATGGCAAGCTGTGATGGCCGCAACCAATGCAAACACGCAGTTGATCATGCAAATTCTTCAAGAGCGCAATCAAGGCAACCAAGGGAACCAAGGCGACAATCAGAATCACTTTGCTACACTCAACCAGTTCCTTGCTAACGGGCCAAAGACTTTTAGCAATTGTGTTGAGGCAACTGATGCTAACGATTGGCTCGTGGATCTGTGCAAGCATTTCGAGTGCAGTAACGTCAGGCCTGAGGACTTTGTCAAGTTCGCTTCCTTCCAACTCAAAGACCAAGCTGCAGAGTGGTTCCAACAGTACAAGGATTCCAGAGGAGGCCGTGTTATTACCTGGGATGAATTCCGTCAAGATTTCAGAGCTCATCATATCCCTCAGAGCGTGGTTGAAAGCAAGCGTGAGCAATTCCGCAACCTGAAGCAAGGCTCTTTGTCTATCTATGACTACAACAAGTTGTTCCAGAAGCTCACCCGCTTTGCCAAGCAGGACGTCCCTGATGAGAAGAGCATGATATACCAGTTCAGGGGTGGTCTCAGAGAAGAAATCCAGCTAGCTCTTGTTCTCTTTGAGCCCTTGAGGTACGACGAGTTCTACAACATGGCACTGAAGCAAGAGGCCGCTCAACTGAGGTGTGATGCTTCGAAGAAGCGAGTCAGAGATGTTACTCCTTCTTCCTCTACTCAAGTGGCCAACCAGCAGAAGTATTGGCTTCCTCCTCCTCCGTTCCGTCAGCCGTATCAGAAGAGCAAAGGTGGCAGTGGATCTTCCCACCCACCCAACCCTGGCTTTCAGAACAAGACTTCGTCTCAAGCTCCAAGATCGAGTGCTCCGTACCACCGTCCGCTTTCAGAGGTCACGTGCAACAAGTGCCAACAGAAGGGTCACTATGCAAACAAGTGTTTCAACCAGAGGCATCTTCCTCCTCCTCCTGTCCGATCGGCAAGTACAGCTGTGGTCAAGCATAACCCCAAGCACGCCAAGGTCAACTTGATGAATGTAGCTCAGGCAGAGGACTCGTTAGATGTCATCATGGGTAACCTTCCTGTTAACGATGTTCCCGCAAAAGTACTTTTTGATACTGGTGCATCGCATTCTTTCTTGTCATGCCCGTTTGCATCGAAGCACAATGTTGATACTGAGATCATGCCCAAAGTCATGCAAGTTGTTTCTCCCGGCAAGCTTTTGACTTCTAGTTTGGTTGCTCCCGATATCTCTATCACGTTGGGCGACTACAAGTTTCTCTCTTCTCCGGTGGTTCTTGGTAACTCGGATATTGATCTTATTCTCAGAATGGATTGGCTTTCTAAGCACAAGGCGCATCTTGATTGTGCAGCCAGGCAGATTCAATTGACTCATTCGTCTGAGGATGTAATTGTCTTTGCCGCTCGTGATGATACCATCCGTCTGTTTTCTCTCAATGAGAAGGGTGAACTGGATGCTATCTCACAGATTCCAGTCGTTTGCGAGTATCAAGACGTCTTTCCAGAAGAGCTTCCAGGAATGCCTCCGCACCGGCCAGTTGAATTCGTCATTGATCTTGAGCCCGGCACGGAACCAGTGTACAAGCGTCCTTACAAGCTCGGACCTGAAGAGTTGAAGGAGCTGAAGAAGCAACTCGATATTCAAGAAAGAATGGGTCTCATCCGGCCTAGTTCTTCTCCGTGGGGTTGTGGTGTTCTTTTTGTGAAGAAGAAGGATGGAACGGACCGACTTTGTGTTGATTACTGTCCATTGAACAAGAAGACCATCAAGAACAAATACCCACTTCCCAACATCAATGAGCTATTCGAAAAACTCAAAGGTGCCCAAGTATTCTCCAAGCTTGATCTCCATATGGGTTATCATCAGATTCGAATCCGTGAGCAAGATATTCCCAAGACGGCTTTTAGGACAAGCTATGGTTCATATGAATACACTGTCATATCTTTTGGCCTCGTCAATACTCCTCCGACGTTCTCTCGCATGATGAACTTCATCTTCAATGCCTACACCAATGACTTCGTTTTGGTCTATCTCGACGACATTCTGGTTTTCTCGAAGAACAAGGAAGATCATGCCAAGCACTTGTGTTTGGTTGTCGATAAGCTGAGGGAACACCAGTTCTACGCCAAGTTCTCCAAGTGTGAATTTTGGCTCGATGAGGTTCTTTATCTTGGTCATATCATCTCTGCCAAGGGAATTGCGGTGAATCCTGAGAAGGTGTCTGCAATTGTGAATTGGGAACCTCCTCAGAACGTGAAGCAACTCCGTAGCTTCCTCGGTCTCGCAAGCTATTGCCGAAGATTCGTTGAAAACTTTTCTAAGATTGCGAAGCCTCTCTCAAATCTTCTCCAGAAGCACGTCAAGTACGTTTGGTCTCCAGAGTGTGACATTGCTTTCAACACTTTGAAAGAGAAATTGATCACTGCTCCAGTTCTGACTCCGCCTGATGAATCCAAACCGTACGAGGTCTTTTGTGATGCCTCTCTCCAAGGTCTCGGTGCAGTGTTGATGCAAGAGAAGAAAGTTGTGGCTTATACCTCTCGTCAGTTGAACCCCAATGAGAAGAACTACCCCACTCATGATCTCGAGTTGGCGGCAGTTGTGCATGCTCCTTTGACTTGGAGACATCTCTTATTGGGAAGAAAAGTGGACATTTTCACTGATCACAAGAGTCTCAAGTACATCTTCACTCAGCCTAATCTCAACCTCAGGCAAACTCGATGGGTCGAAATGATTCAAGAGTATAATCCGAGTATCGAGTATACTCCAGGCAAGGCCAATGTGATTGCTGACGCATTGAGCAGGAAGGCTTATTGTAACAGTCTGATTCTCAAGCCTTATCAACCCGAGCTTTGTGAAGCTTTCCGCAAACTTAATCTGCAAGTTGTTCCTCAAGGTTTCCTCACCAACCTTCAAGTCTCTCCTACCTTAGAAGACCAAATTCGCCAAGCCCAGCTTCTTGATGCTATGGTGAAAAAGGTGAAGATTGGGATTGCCAAGAGCCAACCCAAGTACAAGTGCTACCGCCTTGATGACAAGGATACTCTCTTCTTCGAGGATCGTATTGTTGTGCCCAAAGGTGAACTTCGTAAAGTGATCATGAACGAGGCTCACAATTCTCTCCTCTCCATCCACCCTGGGAGCACGAAGATGTATCAGGACCTCAAGCAGGCTTATTGGTGGACTCGAATGAAGCGCGAGATTGCTCAGTTCGTGAATGAGTGTGATGTCTGCAGAAGAGTGAAGGCAGAACACCAAAGACCAGCGGGTCTCCTCCAACCTCTTGCCATTCCAGAATGGAAGTTTGACCACATTGAGATGGACTTCGTGACTGGGTTTCCAAAGTCCAAGCATGGCAATGATGCTATATTCGTTGTCATCGACAAACTCACTAAAGTGGCTCATTTTCTGCCTACCAAAGAGTCAATCACTGCAGCTCAATTGGCGGAACTCTATACCTCTCGAATTGTCTCTCTGCATGGTATTCCACAAGTGATCTCTTCAGACCGTGGCAGCATCTTTACCTCCAAGTTTTGGGATTCTTTTCAGAAGGCCATGGGAACCAACATCCGCTTCAGCACAACTTTCCATCCTCAAACTAGCGGTCAAGTCGAGCGTGTCAACCAGAGTCTTGAAGATATGCTCAGGGCTTGTGTGATCTCCTTCGGCATGAAGTGGGAGGATTGTCTTCCTTATGCTGAATTCTCCTACAACAACAGTTTTCAAGAAAGTTCGGGCAAGGCCCCATTTGAAATTCTGTATGGCAGGAAGTGTCGTACCCCTCTCAACTGGTCTGAAACCGGTGAACGACAGCTTTTGGGAAATGACTTAATCACAGAGGCAGTGGAAATGTGCAAAGTCATTCGAGATAACCTCAAAGCAGCCCAATCCCGCCAGAAGAGCTACTATGACAGTAAGCACCATGATTTGGCTTTCGAGATCGGAGATCATGTTTACCTCTGCGTCTCTCCTATGAAAGGTACTCGTCGCTTCGGTATCAAAGGGAAGCTTGCCCCTAGATACGTGGGACCTTTCAAGATTGTCAGCAAGAGAGGCGATCTCGCCTATCACCTCGAGCTTACTTTGAACTTTGCAAATGTTCATGATGTGTTCCATGTCTCTCAGCTCCGAAAGTGCTTCAAGACTCCTGATCGCACCATCAACTTCGAGGACATTGAGCTCCAAGAAGATCTCTCATATCGTGAGCACCCAGTTGCTATCCTTGAAGAGACTGAACGCAAGACTCGCAACAAGTCAATAAAATTCCTCAAAGTCAAGTGGTCACACCATTCCGAACGTGAACCTACCTGGGAACGCGAGGATCACCTCCGTTCTGAGTACCCGGCGTTCTTTCAGTCTTAGATCTCTGGACAAGATCCTTTCGTAGTGGTGGAGTGTTGTAACACCCCGGATGTAACTTACCCAATATGTATTCCAACTCTTGCCGTTTCCGGCCTTAAGTTATTTTATTTTCTCGGGTTTGGGTCTTTGTCTCCGTGTGTTGTTATCATTGTCATGCATCTCATATCATGTCATCATGTGCATTGCATTTGCATACGTGTTCGTCTCATGCATTCGAGCATTTTCCCCATTGTCCGTTTTGCATTCCGGCGCTTTGTTCTCCTCCGGTGGTCATTTCTACCTTTATTTCATGTGTGGCGATTAAACATTTCCATATTGGACCGAGACTTGCCAAGCGGCCTTGGCTTACTACCAGTAGACCGCTTGTCAAGTTTCGTACCATTTGGACTTTGTTTGATGCTTCAACGGTTAACCGAGGGACCGAAAAGGCCTCATGTGTGTTGCAGCCCAACACCCCACCAAGTTGGCCCAAAACCCACCAAAACCTCTCCCATCGTCTAGAGCGTTCGATCACGATCGCGTGGCCGAAAACCGCACCTCATTTGGACTCTCCTAGCTCCCTCTATGGCTATAACTAGACCCCCCACCCCCGAAATCCGGATCTCCTTCTCCCCCGAAACCCTAGCCCTGCTCCATCCGTGCGCTGGACACGTCCGGTCCGCGCCGGACACTTTGCGCCGCCGCCTCCGCGCCAATCATGTGGCGCCACATGGCGGGCCGCCACTCCCTCCACCGCCGGCCCGGGAAGCCCAGGAGGGGCCCCCGAGGCCCGTTGCCTCCCGTAGCGCCCAGTGCCCGACCCCGCCGCCAGCGCCTCGTCTCCGCCGCCCGCCGCCACTGCGCCGGCCGCCGCGCCCCATTGCCGCCGTCCAACTCCGGCGAGCGTCGCCACCAACCTCGCCCGGCCACCTCGCCGTTCCGGCGGCTCCGCCGCGCTGGAGTCCGCGCCCCCGCAGGCGACCCGTGTCGCCCCGGCCAGATCCGGCGACCCCACCTCGCCGGCCTCCTCCCCTCGAGCTACTCCGGCGAACTCACCTCCGATTCTGGCGAACTTGGGAGACGTGCCAGATCTGAGATCTAAAACTCGGGTTGACTTTTTGTCCTGAAACCCTAGTTCATATGCTCCTGTTCATCGCATCGTAACTTTGCATCCGTAGCTCCGTTTTGGGCATATAGCATATCAAAATGTTTGTCTCAGAGAGTACATCATTTCATTCCATTGCATCATTTTCATTTGAGTTAATCTTGATGCCCGAAATGGTGTTAGAACAGTGCTACTTGAGATATTTGTCAGATCTGCTGCTCCATTTAGATATTTGTCATTTTTGCCATGATTATTGTGTGCATGATATGCCCATGAGTTCTACATATGTTTTGTTAAGGGTTTTGCCATCTTTCCAGAGGTGCAACCCATGTATTTTTGTGATGTGTGTGGTGACTAGCACAAGCTTGCAAAGTGAGGCACTTGGTAGTGCTGATTTCAGGGACTTAGCATTTCCACTAAGTCCTTGATCTGTTTATCTCATTTTGGCCATATGTTCATGTTGTTCCCCTAGTGATCCGTGCCTCTTTTGAGGATGATCAGTAAGGATGTTTTGTTAATCTTGTAGTCCTCTATCCATCCATGTATTTGTTTGCAATTATGGAGCACCCTAGCTTGAGTCAATCGAGCTCTACTTTTGTCATTTCGTGAATCTGGGCAGATTATCTACTTGTTAGCGATTTTGCCGCGGATGTTGTAGTTGATCCGTGCATGCTATGCTATTGTTCGTGCCATGTCTAGCTTGCATTTTGTGTATTCTTGATGGGTGTATACTTAGATTGTCATGACTTGCTCCCTAGTGAGTGCATCGAGCTCGTAAACATGCCTACTTGATATCAGTTTTCAGCATGCTCCAGTTTTCACAAACTCTGAGAACTGATTATGTTTTTGCCATGTTCACATGCTTGCAAATGTATTTTCTGATCCCTTTTGGCTCAAGGTCACTATGGGACTTTTGTTAAGCTCTTTGAGTAGCTCCATGCCATGCTTTGCTTTGTCGTGTTCAGGTCCTGTAGCATGTAGTTTTGTTGCTCCGAAGAGTGCTATTTGATCTGAAATTCCAGACAAGTGTTAATTTCACTAAGTCTGAGATCTGTTTACCATATGCATTTTTGCCATGCTTGTTTGAACCTGTTAATGGATGAATTGGCCGTAGTTCAGTGCTAGACTTTTGTTAAGCATCTTGAATGCATCCCTGCCATGTATTTTGATGCCATGTTTGAGTGCTGTAGCTTGTTCATCTCATTGCATTTAGATGGCTACTTGCTGTAAATCACTGACCGGTGTCATATTTGAATCGCTTGCCATTTCCAAACCGTAACTCCGATTCTGGTGATCTTTATATCGTTTTCAAGCGATTTCATCTCATCTTTCCAGTGGCAAACTTGGTTTTCCAAGTTGAGGCCAGGTTCATGCATTCTTTGTAAAATCTTGCATATGCATCACATATTGCATCCCGCATAGCATACCATCCTTGCATCATATTGTTTGAGCTTTGCACGTGGTTGATTGTGTTCCGTTTGCTTGTTTGTCTTGTTTGGGTAGAGCCGGGAGACGAGTTCACTAACGGGGAGCCCGTTGAGTTTGCTTTCGAGGATCCAGTCAACTCTAACAACTTTGCAGGCAAGATGATCATACCCTCGAAATCACTGCTATCTTTGCTTTGCTAGATGCTCGCTCTTTTGCTATGCCAATGCTACGATGCCTATGATTTGCTTTCAAGCCTCCCAAATTGCCATGTTCAGCCTCAAACCCACCATTTCCTAGCCAACCGTTGATTGGTTATGTTACCGCTTTGCTCAGCCCCTCTTATAGCATTGCTAGTTGCAGGTGAAGATTGGAGACCGTTCCTTGTTGGAACATTATTTACTTGTTGGGATATCATTATATTGCCATGTTATCTTAATGCATCTATATACTTGGTAAAGGGTGGAAGGCTCGGCCTCTCGCCTAGTGTTTTGTTCCACTCTTGCCGCCCTAGTTTCCGTCATATCGGTGTTATGTTCCCGGATTTTGCGTTCCTTATGCGGTTGGGTTATAATGGGAACCCCTTGATAGTTCGCCTTGATTAAAGCTTTTCCAGCAATGCCCAACCTTGGTTTTACCATTTGCCACCTAGCCTCTTTTTCCCTTGGGTTTCCGCAGCCCGAGGGTCATCTTATTTTAAACCCCCTGAGCTAGTGCTCCTCTGAGTGTTGGTCCGACCGAGTAGACTGCGGGGCCACCTCGGGGCAACTTGAGGGTTGGTCTTACTCGTAGGATGTCTCATCTGAGTGTGCCCTGAGAACGAGATATGTGCATCTCCTATTGGGATTTGTCGGCACATTCGGGCGGTGTTGCTGGTCTTGTTTTAAACTGTCGAAGTGTCTTGAAGAACCGAGGTACCGAGTCTGATCGGAACATCTCGGGAGGAGGTCTATTCCTTCGTTGACCGTGAGAGCTTGTCATGGGCTAAGTTGGGACTCCCCTGCAGGGATTTGAACTTTCGAAAGACGTGCCCGTGGTTATGGGCAGATGGGAATTTGTTAATGTCCGGTTGTAGATAACTTGAACCTTAACTAAATTAAAATGAATCAACCGTGTGAGTTACCGTGATGGCCTCTTCTCGGCGGAGTCCGGGAAGTGGACACGGTGTTGGAGTAATCCTTGCCGCAGGATTGCTCTCTAGTTATGCGTTCGCGCTTTGCCTCCTCTTCTCGCTCTATTTTGCGAATAGGATAGCCACCATATATGCTAGTCGCTTGCTGCAGCTCCACATATATTTACCTTGCCTTACCAATTAAGCCTAAATAGTCTTGATCGCGAGGGTGCGAGATTGCTGAGTCCCTGTGGCTCACAGATTACTATTACACCAGATGCAGGGCCTGATGATACCGTTCCAGATGGCGCGCTTGAGCTCAAGTGGGAGTTCGACGAGGACTCTCAACGATACTATGTTTCTTTTCCTGATGATCAGTAGTGGTGCCCAGTTGGGGTGATCGGGACCGTGTCGCATGTTGGGTTGTCTTTTATTTTGGCGCCATAGTCGGGCCATGAGTGTTTGAATGTTGTAATGCTATTTATGTACTTGATTGACATGGCGAGTGTAAGCCAACTATGTTATCTCCCCTTTTATTATCTATATTACATGGGATGTTGTGAAGATTGCCTAACTTGCGACATATGCCTTCAATGCGATTATGCCTCTAAGTCGTGCCTCGACACGTGGGAGATATAGTCGCATCGAGGGTGTTACATTACCTTATTGGAAACCGTTTTGATGTGTACACGGATCACAAGAGTTTGAAGTACATTTTCACCCAAAAGGAGCTCAACCTTAGGCAGAGGAGATGGTTGGAGCTTATAAAGGATTATGACATGAAGCTACACTATCATCCAGGAAAGGCCAATGTCATAGTAGACACATTGAGTCGGAAGAGTTATGCTAATATCCTTGAAAGTAAAGGACTACCGAAGGAATTAGCAAAGAACATCATGGAACTTCGATTAGAGATTGTACCTAGAAGGTTCATTGCCACAATGGAGATTCAGTCGACATTGCTGGACAAGATTCGGGAAGCTCAGAAAGATGATAAAGATATTGCCGAGATAAAGGAGAAGATGGGCAAAGGAAAGGCTAAAGGTTTTCGTGGGGATGAGCATGATACCCTATGGATTGAGGACCGGGTTTATGTGCCCAACAACCAGGAGATCGGGAAGTTAATACTTCAAGAGGCCCATGACTCACCATACTCGATACACCCCGGAAACACCAAGATGTATTTGGATTTGAAGGAACGTTTCTGGTGGACTGGTATGAAGAAGGATATTGCCGAGTATGTAGCCGTATGTGATGTGTGTCAGAGAGTTAAGGCAGAACATCAGAAGCCAGCAGGACTGTTACAGCCTATGCCGATACACGAATGGAAGTGGGATAAACTTGGCATGGACTTTATTACCGGATTACCCAGGACTAAAGCAGGATATGATGCCATATGGGTAGTAGTTGATCATTTGACCAAAGTAGCTCACTTCATCCCAGTGAAAACCACCTATACAAGTGCAAAGTTGGCCAAGATCTATATGTCCAGGATCGTATGTCTGCATGGAGTTCTGAGGACCATCGTATAGGATCGAGGAACATAGTTTACTTCAAAGTTTTGGCATCAGTTACACCAGACTCTGGGAACGAGATTAGAGTTCAGTACAACGTTTCACCCGCAGACAGACAGACAGACTGAGAGAGTAAATCAAATTTTGGAGGACATGTTGAGAGCCTGTGCACTAGATTATGGATCTAGTTGGGATGACAATTTGCCGTATGCATAGTTCTCATACAACAATAGCTACCAAGCCAGTTTGAAGATGGCACCGTTTGAAGCCCTATATGGACGCAGGTGCAGAACACCGTTGATGTGGGATGAGGTAGGAGACTGACAGTTGTTTGGACCAGACCTGATTAAAGAATCTGAGGAGAAGGTAAAACTGATCTGAGACCGACTGAAGATTGCTTAGTCTAGGCAGAAGAGTTATGCAGACTCAAAATGCAAGGAGGTAACCTACGAAATTGGAGACAGAGCATATCTGCGAGTATCGCCCTTGCGAGGAGTGAAACGTTTTGGAGTTAAAGGAAAGTTAGCCCTGAGATTTGTCGGACCGTATCGCATTTTGGAACGGATGGGAGAAGTTGCCTACAAGTTGGAGTTACCTGAGGGATTGTCAGGATTCCACGATGTGTTCCACGTTTCATAGCTGAAGAAGTGTCATGCTGAGATGGCTGATATACCATTAAGAGAAACAGTACCCATGGAGGCGATTCAGTTGGACAGTGATTTGACTTACGAGGAGAAGCCAGTTAAGATTCTTGAGTTTGCCAGCAAAGTCACCCGCAGTAAGGTTATCAAGTTTTGCAAGGTTCAGTGGAGCCACCATACCGAGGATGAAGCCACCTGGGAACAAGAGGATGATCTCCGCAAGGACCACCCATACCTATTTTTTAGCCAACCCGAATCACGAGGGCGAGATTCATCTTAAGGGGGGTAGGTTGGTAACATCCCAAATTTTCAATTTGGAATGTTATACATAGATCATCCATGCATATCACGATTTATTGCATTTCCATTCCGCAATCCTCGAAATCCAAAGCAACTCAAGGACCAACGGAGAGAGTTGGGGATTTTCCTGTTTCCATATTTGATTTTTATCAAATAATGAAACGAGGATTTTGATTTTAATAATTTTTCTCTCCGAAAAATATTTCATATTAATCAATTGGTGGAGATAATATGACTTCTTCGAAATAATTGAAATATTGGAGAAAAAATATTAAAATCATTTATTGGATTTTATTTGGTTTTATCCGGATTTTATTTGCATTAGAAAAATTGCACGTTTTCAAAATTGCGTTTTAGGGCCAAGAAAATGTTCAACTCGTCCTAAATATTTTATTGGACGGTGAAAATTTGTTTTGGCATTTTTAGATTTTTATTTATTTTTTCTAGGATTTTTCTTCTGTCGGTGGAATTATTATTTTTTAAACTCCCCGCGTCGACTGGGCCGAACCCAGCCGGGCCGCCGGCCCAAGTCGCCGCGCCTCCCTCGCGCGCGAGCGCCGCCGCCGCAGCCGACTCGGACTGAGTCCGAGCCGGACTCCGCCTCCGCCGCTGCGCCTTGCCCCCTACTCCAAGTCGCTGCCCCCCTCCTATATATACGCGCCACCCCGCCCCCCTCCCACCACCACACCACCGCCGCCGCCCGCGCCGCCGCCGCACCCCGCCGCCCCGCCGCCCAAGCCCTCACCGGAGCCCCTCGCCGGAGGTAGCCGCCGGTTCCAACCGCCAGTTTTTCTAAAAAAAACGTTCGGTTTTATTTTTTTTCAAAACCCTAGTTTCTGTTTTTTTAAATAGATCGGTTTTTCTCCGGTTTATTTATTTAGCGAGCGTTCGCCCGTTCATTCGTTTTAACGAACGCGTTCTTCGTTTAGATCCAGATAACAAACGTTCGTTCGTTAATCTATTTGTCATTTTTCTTTTTCTCGGATTTATTCCGCGATTTTTCTGATCGCGATTTCTGATCCGATCTTAATTCATGTTTATCTTTTCGCTCGTTTATCGGAATCAGGTGATTCAAGCACCTGGAGTTTCGTCTCGAAACCCTCTTTCCGTTTAATCATCTCAAACAAGTTTTTGTTATTGTAAAATTTGGCCTAGTTTCAGATTAGTAAACGAAGCTTCTTTCTTTCGCCGTTTGACTTTCGTTGCTCCGTTTGATTTGATTCTTTTCGCTTACCTGAGTTCTTAAATTGGACTTTCTGGTCAACCTCTCTTATTTTAGTTTTGCTTGTGCATCGTTGCTTGTTACTTATGTATGTTATTGTTTGCTTGCGATAGAATTCCCGGAGTGCGAAGCGTGTTACTACGAGTCTCTAGGATTCGCGGATCGTCAGCAAGGCAAGTAACACTTTTGATCATATCCCATTATTACCCAGTTTTTATGCATTAGTTCCAATCCTCAAACATTGCATGATTAGGATGTCATTAACTTGTGGGTTGGGAAGTAGTTGCTGAGGTAGAACCTATTGCCCTGCTATATTCAAACCCTTGGGAGTTACTTCTACGTATTGCTTATATTGCTATGCTATGCTCGTAGACGTGGTTTGGGTTTGAGTGAAATTCATGACAGATGTGAGATGGTTAATTAATGGTTCAACTTAAGGTGGCGACTTAATCAAACAACTGGGTGGATCGAGGCACCTGGGGAACCCAGTGTTGTCTATATTTTTTTGGAAATCCCGGGGTACCCGTGTGATCTTCCTATGGACCGCCACCCAGGCTCAAAGGGAACTAAGATGATTCATGCTAGAAACTTCCGTGTGCAGCCACAAGCTATTATGGGCTCTAGCATAGTTGAGTAAGTTACGTGAAGCTCTTGAAGAGGTAGATCAGCAGGTACTGTGTTTTGTAGGTTTGGTATGATCTACCCGGAGTAGAGAGTTAACGTTTCTGAAAGACTGTGTCTCGGTCATCCGTTTCTCAAACACCATGTAGTGCGAGAAATCCAACGAAGGCGATCGAGTCTTGTGGGGAAAAGTGCGCAAACCTCTGCAGAGTGTACAATCTAATCATGGTTAGCCGTGTCCCCGGTTATGGACAATTCTTGAGTATCTAGTACTTGGGTTATCACATGTATCTCACCATGTTTAATTAATATTGTTGGGTTGTTAATCACTTTAATTGGGATTGAGTTGGGGTTACCTTCTCAATGATGTTTCAACCACCATGATAGTTAAATTAAAATCTATTCCGTTGTTGTAGAAATTGGCTTTTTGCAAAAACTATAACCATACAGCTTTCCACCAGCCATATATGCATGTAGTGATAGCATTATTCTGTTTCTGCTCTACTGTGTTATATTGCCAGCATATTCCATGTGCTGACCCATTTTCGGGCTGCAACGTATTATGTTGCAGACTTTTCAGACAAGGAGTAAGGTTCGTTAGGTCGTTTCCGTGCAACTCAGCTATGCCTTGGAGTTGATGGACTCACTTTATCTTCCAAGCCTTCCGCTATTATCGCATTAGATGGCCTTAAGCCATATTCGTGTAATAAGTTCTCTTCAGAGACATTCGATGTAATAAGTGGGCAATTTTCAACTTTATGGGTAACCATTTTGCAGATAAAACAACTCTTGGGCTTGACACATTTATCCAAATGATGCCCTGGTTCCCCACAGTTGTAGCAGATCACCTCAGAGTATGCCATAAGGCCTGAAGCAGGGGCAGGAGCAGTTTTCTGGATGTCCTATCTCTTCTTTTGCTGATTCTTGCTTGAGATTTCCCACTGATTTGAGTGTCAGAACCACCAACAGATTGATCTTGGGCAATTACAGGAGCCTGCCCAGATTGTGCCCCCATTTGGGGCGGAGGTGGGCCATACCACTGCCCAACCGGCGCCCCCCCATTGTGATAGGGCAAATTCATCGGAGTTCCTTGTTCCTTCTCATCCTCCACCCAGATGTTGTCTCTCAAGAAGCAGAAATAACCACCAGACAGATCAGTTGAAGCAGATTGCAAGCCTAATTTCAATCTTCTGCAGGTTTGGGGGAGAGGTAAGGTAGGGCATCCACCTACTCCGGCTCCGGTGGCGTGCTGATGGGCAGGAGTCCAGTCAAGCATTCCCATCTTGCAGCATGGCGTGGATCTCCTGAATTCACTTCTCCTTTCGCCCATCAAACGAACGTAATCGGCGGCTCACTGGGGTGGGGCATCCTGTGCTTCTCCGAGAAATCTCCTTCGAAGTAGATCCGCAGGGCTAGATTCAGCAGCTCCCAATCCACATGCCTTGCACATCCGAGCATACCTCCGCGAGAGAGAGAACGGATTCGGTCCCTCCTTGGCTTCCTCCCTCGCAGCTTCCTCCCCTACTTCCCTCCATTCGCGCATGCACTGGGTCCAGGAGAGAGCATCGTCGCGGATCCGCATCGCCCGTTCCCTCCATCTCCTCCCTCGAGTCTCCCGCAGCACCGCCGGTGCGACGGAGTCGAGCGGCTAGAGCATCCGCGGGAAGGCTTTGTAGACATGTGGGAGATACATCTTGTACATCTGCCTGTCTTCCAGCCATTCCCCCGTGGATATGGCCGGTGACTCCATCGGGCGCGCGAGCGGACTTGCTGAGGGAGGAAAGCGCGCCCGGAGTCAGGAGGCGGGGGGTGGTGGTGAGATCTATGGCGGCAGCGAGGGTGGAGGTAGTGGCGGGGGCGGCGGCGAGGGTGGAGGTGGTGGCGGGGGCGAAGGGGATCGCGAGAGCAGTCATCTATTTGCCAATTATGTGAACTAAACAGTCAACATATAAAATAATTTAAATATATACAATATAGTTAGAAGGGAAACATAAGTTGGACCTGGCGTTCTTATTCTTATATAAAAATAGAACAGACCTCTGCGTTTTCTTCAAAAAAATACATAAATTGGGCTGCCTAAAATAAAACCTCGGATGGGAGGTCCATAGGCCGGTCGATACATGACGGCCCTAAGAAAATACAAACAGGCCTATGGACCTCCCATCCGAGGACGTGGGCTGCGCATGTTAAAAATGAAAGCCTAGACGGGGCAGCCCAAAACCACGTCCAACACTTGCCAAAACTTCGTCCCTCGTTTTCTTTGTGTTTCGCACACTCGACATTGTGTGGGCATTTTGACTGTGCATCATATGAAGATGTGCTATGCATGAATGTTGATCAGCATGATGTTAACTGGCTGGTAGTTCCATTTTCGACCATGAATAAAACTTCCAACATGATGTTATCCTTGTTTGAAAAGGCTGTGTTAATATAAATGCTCTGTCTCTGAAAGTTGCAGTTTCTTATCTGAAACTGAACTTGCAGTTTCTTATCTGAAACTAAAACTTGCAGTTTCTTCTCTGAGAATCACATTGTCTGCACTTTTATACTCCTATGAAACTACATTTTTTAAGTGCTAAAAATAGATATCTAGAATTCATAAAATACTTCATATGCTCAATACTGCAAATCTGAAATTCAAAAGACATTCATATCTGAAAGTACTCTCAAAATACACAACACAAAACACAATTCACAACCTGCAAATACTGACAACCCTAAGCTCCTCCTGACAATTCACAACCTGCCCGACTATTGGGCTGGGGGGGCAGCCCCTCCTATTCCTCGGCGGCAGACAGCCGCCCTGTGAGACGATGTGAACGGCGAGGGAGACAATGGCGGGGAAGCGTCGTCGGGCCAACAGCTTTTCTCCTCTTGCACTTGGGTTCGGTCGACGAAGACTCCACCGGCTCGCTCTGGCAGGACACCCTCACAAACGGCACCCTGTAGATGCTCGATCCTTCAATCTCTGGTGGATGCTCCATCTGGGATCGATACTCCCACCACCACTCCCTCACGATCGGATTCGGTGAATCTGTTTGCTCCATGGCCCAGAGGAGCAGCTCTATGTACTCCGGTGTGACTCCCTCCGGGAGTATCGCCGCCTTTTCGCTCTATTGCAGCTATTTGGCCATGCATGTCGCCATCGCCGCTATTTGGTCCTTGTTGTCAAACCAAGACTGTATCTCCAACATCCTAGCTAGCTTCACAGGGTCGCCGTCTGCGATCCTCACGTATCAGTTGTACTCCTCCATCGATCTACTTCTCCACAGCACCTTCACTCGCCGGCGGTGGTTTTTGAATGGAAGAGGAGAGGAGCAGCGCTGGTTTTGGATTAGAACGGGAGAGGAGCGATGCTGGTTTTGGACTGGAATAGGAGAGGAGGGGCGGTGGTTTTGAAATGGAAGAGGAGAGGAGCGGCGCTGCATTTAGATTGGAACAGGAGAGGAGCGACAGTGGTTTAAGAGGAGAAGAGCGGAAGAGCGGCGCTGGTCTTGGAAGTATTTTTTTGTTGTTTCGCGTATTTTGGGTCAAAGTTTGACCCCGTACTGTATTTGACAAGCAAAATGTGAATGCATGTCACCAAATTGATTTTGATTTTGATCATGTCAGAGCGCGCCGGCCCTCTCGTCCAATCCTAAATCGCTGCCGCACGCTCCTCTCCCTCTTCTCAATTGCAAAACCACCTCCTCTCCTCTCCATCATCTCCATTCCAAAACCACTGTCTCGCCTCTCCCTCTTCTCTATTGCAAGACCACCGTCTCTCCTCCATTTTCTAGACGCTTTGCTCCATGGCGCGGGCGCAATCCATGGATACAAAATTAGTATACTGTATACTATTTAAAAGTCGAGGGCGGGGCTTTTCCTGCGCGGTAGGCGGCGGGGCAGTTCCGCCTAGTCGGTTCGACAGAGACGCGAGAAGACGAGGGAGTAGGCTGCTGCAAACGTAGGGCTGTGTGATTTGACAGCGAGTTACTACTGGACAGGTTGGGCCACGTGATTTGACTTGCCATTATCATTTTAACTGCGGCGCTACGACCGGTGTGAGTCTCCCAGATTCCTGACCACCTCCATACAGGTGCCTCTCCCAATGCTCCACCATATAGTAGAGGCTGGCTCTTGCATTAGAGCCCACTTCTCCACTTTTTCCTTGCCTCTCTTTCCTCCACATATGCAAAAATTCCATGTAAAGCGCACTATTGTACTTACTTTTACTTACTCCTACAGGTGCTTAAGCTTGCCACATAAGCATAAAGTCTGATGTGGCAAGTTAATCAAGAAGAGAGAGACTAGTTTGGTGACCCAGGGAAGAAATGGTGCTAAGCGCGTGTACCTAGGTGAAAAGACAATTTTGAATCTATAGCTAATTAAATGAAGCAAACTTAGCAACACCATTTCATTGGAAGAGGTCACTCCTTGGCAAATGCAATAAATACACGTGCTTAGCACCGTTTCTTCCTTGAGTATGAAGAAAGAGATAGGGAGGAGTAAAAAAATACATTTATAGCCAACCTTGTTGTAGTATGAGTGACTAAGTGATGACTATGTATGACATGCCAACATCAGATAGCCTAACGCACCGTGTTTAATCTCCAAGGGCACGACCGCGCGAGCGACGCGACGGTCGTGGTAGGCGCGGCCATTTTATGGGCTACTGGCAGCCCTTGGATCTGAGATCAAATGGTCGCATGCTAAGTTGCTGAAAATTTGTAGAATAACCCTCCAGGGTAGGATATTCACCCATAGGTCTAGAATCACGCCATGCAACCGTTCGATCTCAGATCCAAGGGCTCTCGGAAGCCCGTATCATGGGAGAATGGAAAGCCACTACCCTGCCGTTTGCACGCTGGCAGTTCGCTCCTACTCGTCCCCGCACGTCCTTCAATACTACGGCGGTTCGCTCCTAGTCGTCCCATCCATTCACATTACGGCAGTTCCACTAATCCTAACCCTCCCCCCAAATCCATGGCGTCCCAAATCTCCACGATCAGCAGTGAGTACAAGGTTAGAACCATCACCGGCGATGAGTTCGACGTCATCTACACCCGTTCTTCCGCGACGGTGAAAGGATGCCTTTCTCGCTTCAGACGCATGTTCGAAGACTCAGATGATGAGTGGGTTGCTGGGCTAGATGTTGAGTACACCATAGTCCTGGGACGAGAGAAGGACCTAAAGGACGAAAAGAGGAAGAAGCCCGTCGTGATCCAGGTTTGCGTGCATGACTTATGCTTGGTCTACCACATATGCCATGCCGTCATTGAGTGCCAGAATTTTAAGGACTTCCTCGAGAGCAACCTAGTCAAATTCGTTACTGTAGACTTTGGTAACGACAAAGAAGTCCTGCATCGGATAGGCCTCGTTGTAGGAAACACCTTCGACCTTCAGAAGAATCGGCTGGTGTCCTCTCGTCAGCCTTCAATGCTGACCCTGGCAGGAGCCATGGTTCATCCTTTCGTACGGTAAACTGGAGAAACCTCATTACACGTTTCATCGTCATGCATGACAGCGGAATGTACTAGATATAGACCACATCCACTACGCTCCAATGGATGGCTACCTTTGCTTCAATATCTACAAGGGTTGGATGAAGAGCAACAGCCAAGTGTGCGGTTCAAGCAAAGAAGTATCGGCCAAGAGGAACAGGGAGAAGGACGAAGTTGAGGATGTGGACGAGGACTCCGAGTAAGGTGGCAGTGTCGTTGCTCATGGTGGTTCTAATGCAGTGTCTACCGGAATAGTTACAAAGTTTAATTTCAGGTGTGCTTAATTTAATTTGAGGGGTGTGTTGTGCTGAGCCCCCAGCAGAACTATGTTATGTTTCTTCTCGTTACTTTAACTCTTCAGTACGTACATATTAGTATTTCTTACATTTCATCTTTTAGTTGGTATAGTACTACCACTTGTTTCTTCACATTATATACGTACAATATATATGGCCAACATTATATAGCCAGCAGTTTAGTTGTCAAAGAATTTCAGGGTGCTTAGTTTTGTCAAAGAATTCCAGGATGCTTAGAGGGTGCTTGGATCCAAGGGATTTATTTTAGTCTGACTAAACATAGTCTCTTTAAGAGGCTAAAGTTCCAAGCACCCCTGACTAAAGAGGGGTTAAAACTAGTCTTGAGACTAAAAAAATTTAGTCAGGGGTACCCCTACTAAAATGTGGATTAGTCCTCTCCCTACTCATTTAACTCCTCTCCTTTAACACAAGCGAGTTCTGGATTGGAGGGTTTGGAGCATAATAAATGCTCATTAACTTGATTTTATCCTTTTTAGTATTTGGATCCAAGCATGGGTGAGGCTAGCATGTTTTAGTCCCACTACTTTTAGTCATGCGACTAAAACATATCCAAGCACCCTCTTAGTTTTATTTGAGGGGTGGGTTGTGCTGGACACCATTATTGTGACTAGCCTTTTTAATAGTACTATATGCATAATTTGGCGACGAGCGCTCTCTATATGTACCACCTTTTTTTTAATTTCAAGTTTTGCTCCATGGCACAATCCATCGATACTACTGTTGTACAAAAGTATAAATTTTTTAAAAGGCTAGAGGGCGGGGCAGTCTAGCTTGGTCGGTTTCACGAGAGGTGAGGGCCTTTGTGATTTGATGGCTCATTACTTCTAGAAGGCGGGGCCTTGTGATTTGACTGCTCGTATAAATGCGTCGACGACCTGATCGAGGAGGAGCAAAGAACCATGCGGTATACTCAAGTTTTCCACTGGAGTAGTACTGCGACGGAGGAGCACGAAACACGGCAGCCTAGTGCCATATGGCGATAAAAATGATCTAATTTGCTAGTCATCTCATTGTTAGCATTGTTCTATTCATTCCCGCAAAAAAACATTGTTCTATTCATGCCTCGCAGAGAACGTGACACGTGCGGCAAAACACCCGAAGCAAAAGATGAAACACAGAAGCAAAAGAAGAAGGAAGATTATCACTCCAAATGATCTAATTCACTGCGGAGTCGTAACTGCTTCTTCATCGCCTCCACGACCTCCATCTCCTTGCGCGTCTCCTCCGCCATCTTCATCATTGTGTCCATGACGCGGCATTTCTCGAGGCGAGCCTTCATCATCTGTTCCACGGCCATATTACGTACCTTGACAACAGTCGGGTGCTCGATGCAGAGCTTCATCAACTCTTCCTTCTGTTCCCTGGCGAGGGCCTGCTGCATCTTCATCGAGGAACTACTATTCTCATGCAGTTTCTTCCAGCTGGCGTTCTTCTCCTTCAACAGGTCGATCTCGTGGTAGAGCTTCGCATTATCCTCCCGAAGTCGCAGGATTTCGCCGGCCGCCTTCTTCTCCGAGGCAATGCTCTTCTTCAGCAGCATCACCAAGCCGACGGTCAACTCCCCCTGCTGATTGAGCTCAGCGGGCATGTCGTCGAGGCTCTCCTTCAGCAACTCCATCAAGCCTTGGATGAACTCCTTCTGCTTATTGAGCTGATCGGGCATGTCGTTGAGGGATAACGACTCTAGCTCCGCCGGCTCGGCATGTTCGCCTCCGCGGCTAGGGCGCTCCTGGGATCCATCACCTGCCCGTGAGAGATCTTTCGAGGTCTCTGCGGGGCGGCGAGCCCTCTCTTTTTTTCGCAGCCTTGGTTGCCGCTCCCTTGTTACGAGTAGTTCTCGACCTAGAGCTCTGCTCACCGGCCATGGCAACGACGGACGAAGAAGAAGCACTTATGAGGAGGAAAGGTAGAGTGATTTCGGTTAGGTAGTTCCCCTTTTTATAACCTAAGTACTAGCACTAGTACTAATACCTGCATAGTGGGAACACATTCAGGTTTGGTACGTACTACTAGTAGGTGTGAGCAGGCTTTCGAATGTGATGGGAACAAGGTAAAGATTAATTGATGGTTTTGGTTTTGAGGCCCGAAACGGCTCCCGATGAGTTTAGCGGAACATAAATTTCAAGTACTACTACACTGCTCAAATGCGTAAATATTATGTTACTGTCAAAAATTGGCACAAAATACGAAGGAGACCAATGGAAGTACTACTAGCAACCCACGATTTAACTACTCGCATGCGCGCAGTGGAGTAATAATGTCTTTCTTCCGCCCTCACGTCCACTCAATTTGCATGCGCTGTATTAATTGACCATCAATGAAGTGAACGACTTTACATGTGTCAAATTATCACATGGGGTGGATCTTGGTACAAAATTGCGTCCGCCCGTGTACCCGCGTGTGCGTGCGAGGAAGGAGTGCGTGCATGGCGTGCGTGCACATCTTCGCTTCGTGCATGTACCGCCAGTATGGCTCAGGGAGGACGAGTATATTCTTCTGGAACCAGCATCACGTCACTGTGATCAATCCACGCAAGGAGGTCGCGACAACGCCTACACATGTGCCACGTGGCTTCATGAACTGTAAGAGAGACACTAGGTAGCGTGCCATTGGTATTCTAATTTACGTGTTTTGCACATACTCGAAGTACTAGTAAGGTACACGTGCATTGCACGCATCAGATTTTGTAACCAAATTATGAATAAATACCACACTATAGCACGTAAGGTCTAAATCATATATGCCTGATGTAGCCCTTCATTTAATTCTTATAGTTCATCTCATTCGAAATCAATTAGTTTTTATAAAAAGCTAAGAACACGGGAATAGGAAAAACATGGGATTATAGTGGAATGTCATCTTGAATCCTACAGGATTGTACGAGTGTTTGATTATGCATAGAAAAAACGCAGAATTCTTTCAAAGAGGTTTGAGTGGATGGTATGTTTCCTATGAAATCTAGTGCAAATGAATCATATGGAAAAATTCCTATGGTTTACAATCCTACGAATCAAACAACCAAGATAGGAAAAATTCCTAATAATTAGAATCCTCCAAAATTCCTTTGAGAATCCTTTGAATGAAAGAAGCCCTTAATCTATTTTATGATTCATGGAATTGTGCGTTGTAAAGCATAAAGTAAAAACAAATAATGGCAATTCAACTAGAAAAAAGTTTGGGCAGTTATGATACGGAAGATTCAAGAACAACAGAGAACCACTATTGTTTTGAGGTTTGTGCATTATGCTTAAGTTCAACCATGGAGTCTGCTAGATTGTACATGTGGCAAAATCCAGTGGGGGGCTAGAAGATGGTGCGAGGGGCCGAGTGGAGGGAGACTATGAAGGAATGCACAAGTGCGAGATCGGTATTTAGAGAGAGAGAGGGCGAACACGTGCGCTGATGCGCACAGTGGCGGAGCCATGAAAAATAAATGAGCTAGGGGGCCAAGCATTGCTAATCCTTTACGAGGAGGGTCAATTCATGAACTTAAACCATTTTTAGCAGCAATTGTCTAATGATCACATTCATATTAGCGTTGATATATAGTGATGTTAGGGGGGAGGGGGCAGGGCCCTTACTGCCCCCTATCTTCGCCATTGTGCACGCGTCTGAGAGATGAAGCGGAAGAAATGGATGATGAGAGGGGGACGTTGGATACATAATTAATGTGGGTGTATTAGCTATATATGTTAATCCTATATAGAGAGGTATAGATTGATTGATGTGGACGTGGGAAAGAGGGTGAGACCTCACTGGATATATCGATTGATCGGTTTCTGTGGAGAACTATGAAAGACCTAGCTATATACACACATACATAGAGGAACATCAATCGTTGCGCATGCATGCGTGAGAGATAAAGAATGCCCGATATGATGGAGAGGGGGATGTGTGTTGGTGTGTGCCTTCACGGGAGACCGACCTGAAGAAAAATATTGCATGCGTGCGATGGATAATGCCGACTGGTAGTGTGTGTGCATGCATGCACGAGAGAAGGTTAGTGGTGCAATTATAAAGAGAAGACTACTGTGTGGGTGTAAAAGAATAGCTGAATAGGTGAGGTCACAATCAATGTAAAGTTGAATTCAAATATTTGAATAAGAGATCCTGATGTTTGAAACCCATGCATGCAAGAATATAACGGAGATCTGCGCGGTGTGGTTTGGAAACGAGCATGTTGTAATGTATACACATTGAACAAGGTCAGACTGATTTGAATTTGAGATACCGATGGCAGACATCATTTGGCCACGCCGCATCCGTGCATGGACTCACTATTTTAATTGGAGATGATGTGCGGCTTTTGCATCACATATCTATATCTATACCCCTATATATATATTATATTTTATATTTTTTTATATTGTGTGCGGGTAACTTTAACTTTGAAAGATGGTCGCTGGATGAGGCGAATCCGATGGTCCAAGGATGGCAAATTTGAGCCCTACTGGCTGTTGGATATCATCTAGATTCCACCAGATTTCACCACATGTATAATCTAGAAGACTCCATGGTTGAACTTAAGCATAATGCACAAACATCAAAACACAAGCACTTCTTATTTGTTCTAGAATCTTCCGTATCAGAATTGCCCAAATGTTTTTCTACATGATTTGCCATTATTTGTTTTTACTTTATGTCTTACGACGCACAATTCCATGAATCTTAAAATAGATTAGATTTCTTATAAAAACTAGATGATTTTGAATGAAATGAACTATAAGAATTAAACGAACATCTACATCATGCATATATGACTCAAATCTTGCATGCTATAATGTGGTATTTATTCATAATTTGGTTGCCAAATCTCATGTGTGCAATTCACGTGTACCTTACTCTAGTCTAAATGGTGTTTGTGTGTGTGTTCTGCGTGTTGAGGTGCAAATTGTCTTTTTTGGGTACACGTTAAGCTTGTTCTTCCGAAATTTCACACCGCACCTTGTTATGCAGAAAATTCAAGCTAGCATCTCTGTCTATCGTGCTGGGAAACTCCCGCCTCTTCAACCCGCGCCTTGTTAGCCCGAAATATTTAAGATATATCTTTGTCTCGTTGTGCACCGACAAATCCCTCCATCTCAACCCGCGCCTTGCTATTCCGAAATTACAACACGTGCGAAAACTCCCACCTCCTGTGAAATCCCGACACGCGAAATGCCCGTGGTACCCCTAAACCGAAAGAACCGCCTCAAATCGGTGGGGGTACTTTCGTAACTTACCCCACATTTCGGACAAGCGCGTCTCTAAGCCATGGTTCCCCACTGCCATCCCATCCACCCACCCATTCGTACACCGAGCCCGTGAAAACCCGCGACGAAACCCCACACCCTGCTCCGTCCGCCACCCAGCCGGAGCCTCCTCCCCGACGACGTCGTCCACAGCAACACCTCAACGTCCCGCATCCACCGTACCGGATGAGGATCCGTCGTTGATCTCATCGTCCTGCCGGTTCAGCCACACCGTCCTCCACCTCCAAGGAGCTGCCCCGACGTTCCCCTCGTCCTTCGCGCCACCTCCATTCCCACACCACCGTCTTCACCTGCACCACCGAAAGAGCATCATCATCACCATTTCCTCAGATGAAGCTGCGGCCTAATCGGCGCCACCAAGGAGGTTGTACACTAATCGCCGCATTTTCTTCTTGATTTGATCTCACGGTGCTGCCGGCGCTCGGTCCCGAGCCGACACGGCGCGGCTCCATCCACGACGGCATCGCCGGCCACTTCCTCCACGGCATCGCTCCCTCGGCGGCGACGTCCACATCAGTAGGACATGCTGCTGCTTTAGCTCTCGCTCGCGCTGCTGCTCTGCTCTTGCTCTCGGTCCCCTACCTGGTCTGCTCTTGCTATTGCTCTTGCTCGTGCTGCTGCTCTCGCTCTTGCTCTTGCTTGCGATGTTTCTCCGATTTAGCTACACTTCACTCCGATGCCACCGGGGTGAAGGAAGAACCAGCCGCAGCGGGGAGGGGGGCTCGCCGAAGAGGTACCGCACTATCTATCTTAGGGTTCAGGATGGGGGCAGTGGTCGCCGGCGGTGGCGGGGCGTTGGCGGGGCGGTGGCGTGGGGATCGCCGGAGAAAAAGCTCGGCACGGGGGGGAGGAGGCTAGAGGGATGGCCGGGGCGGCGGCGGACCGGCGGTGGGGAGTGTTTTCGGGGCGGGCGGGGTAGTGCACCGCCGGCCGCGGGCGGCGGGGGGCTGCTATTTGGCCGGCTCATGGGGGTGGAGGTTGAAGATGAACCGCATGCCCTTGATTTCGTATCCAACGGCTGCAAAATCGACTGACCAGAGATGAAAAAGTCAGTTGACCGACGTGTAGCCTCACCTTGCTAGTGCGTTCAGTTTCGACAGCAAAATTCAGTTTTGATAGCAAAATTCAGTTTCGATAGTTAAGTTCAGTTTCGACAGTTAAGTTCAGTTTCGACAGTTAAGTTCAGAGATGAGCGGCTGATGTATTTTACATCTAGCACTTTGTGTTTATGTATTTTACTTCATGTATTGGAGATGCTATTAGAATTCCACTCAGGTTAACGTTGTTCATTGTCTCTCTTGTCCCGCTTCAGCCTCGGCGTCGTACAACTCATCAGAGCTGCTCCAACGACGAAACCCTCCATCACAGCGGAACAGTACCTCGGGCTCCATCTCCAGACACCTAAGATCTTCTTCCCTTCCTCCGACAGTCAAGTCAGCCGGAGCATCCTCACCGGCCAACCAAATCACGCTGAGATCAACATGGCTTCGCCAAAGAGGTTGTACACTTGTTGCATCTCTTTTTTACTCTACATGTTATATATATTGTCCACTGAGCACTTGTAGTAACGGGAAATACGATTATTTTATCCTACTACATGACAAGCAGTGAGGTACCAGGCAACTTAGCTATCCGTGATGGACTCTCTTGAACGGCATCATTATTTATCTCTATGCGTTTGAGCTGTGCATTTGTCGATGGGCCTGGGAGTTGAGCTAGTATGGTAGTGGCCTGGGTCCAAAGTAATAGAAGTAGCACAAAAACATTTTTTTAGTGTAGGATTTTCCTTGCTCAAGCCTGCCTACTAGAATCGCCAGTGCTTGAAAGCAAAAGTGAATGAAAAACATCAGAATTGGAAAGTTTCCTATGGTACTACTTTTCATGAATTTGGTGCAAAGGAATGGAGCAAAGGATAACTGTAGGATTTGTTCCTTTAATGTCTCCTTGAAAGAAAAACCGTAGGAATTCTAATTTCCACTTCTCCTCCTTTTCATATTCCTATTCATCAAGCACAAGACTAAGAGATAGTAGCATAATAGCATTATAACCGTACATTTTCTTGTGGTTTGACTTAATCTCACCATGCTTTTTTGCATCCTGTGATCTTCCAATTGTTGTGAATCAAACACCCAGATTGGCAGAAATCCAGTGTTTTTAAATTCTCTGTTTTGCACGTGCATTCCTATCCTATTCCTGTCTATTTCCTATCCCTGCATTGTTAGAATCCTCAAATTCAAACAAGCCCTTACTCAATTACTTCTGTTACAGATATGTGTCAAAGAAAACCTTGTGTGGTTTGTCCTGCTCCTGCGGCGCTGTGTTCCACCCCAGCTCAGCTGCTCCAACGATGGAAGGGTTCACCACAGTAGGGATCCGCTCTCCAGACTGTCTTTCGCTGCCTCAGATATTCTTCCCCGCCATCAGCAGCACGACAACTGCATTACCATTATCAGCTGAGCAGATGACCTTGAGGATTACACGGGTCCGCAAGAGAGGTCGCACTCTTCCATGTATGCTTACGTTATGTGTCGCTTAATATAATGACATGCTACATTATCGTCGTGTTCACCTATTAGACTCCGAGTCAGGTCCAAACTAATGCTGAAACTTGAGTTTTTAAATGGTTGTGGGGTACATATTGGGGCAGCAATCAGTACTATCTGTCTACTATCTGGTTAATCTCCGGTGTCTACTATGAGTTTCATGTTGGGTGCAAACAAACATTAAAGGTGCCATTATCTGTATTTTTTAACTAAAGCTATTATATGCCTGCTATCATTGGTTTTGGGTCTATCCACAGTTTGCTACCATCACTCTAGATTTGTGCATGCATTCCTTACATAATCTCACTATGTTTTATTCCTATGCATGCCAGTTATTGTACACAATGGAACTGATCATGTAGAGCAAAAGAGACGAGCCTTGCGTGGCAATAAAATTTCATGCAGATGTCGTTCCAAGGTGGGCGCAAAGGTAGCCCCCCCCCTCCACCCATTTCGGATCGTAATCAAGAGGAAGATAACTGTTATGAGGGGGGATTCAGAAGGAGAAGACCACTCCTATTTACCCCGTGAGGTCTTCGCTCTAACATGGCATGCTGATGTTGGTAATATCATGCATATGGTGCCTTGCATTGCTTAATGTATACATTAAAGATGTCATCTGCTTAGTTTAGACATGCTTTGTGTCAATGCCATCTGTTTAGTTTCTTTATCGTATATGTGAATCATGCAATGCCATCTTGTCTAGCCAGGCATCATATATGTGAATTTTGCAATGCCACCCTGGTTAGCCACTCATCTTATATGTGAATTATATCATGCCATCATTTTTTTATTACGTGTTAAATTTGTCAACAATTTTAGTACATTCAATTACTCTTCCTGTGCATCAGCCATTTGGCACGGTCATGGAAAAATCTGGAGTGGAAACAAGGTCTTCAGAGCAGACAATGCTATCTGACGAAGCGCATGTCTTGTTGGTTACCGATAGCTCCTCAGAGGAGGATTCAGAGACAGATGATCAGTCATATCCCCCCCCCCCGAGGTGCATGCCCTAACTTGTCAGGGTTATGTTGCTCATATCGTGCATATGGTATCTTGCATTGCTATGTCATTTGCTTAGTTTAGACATGCTTTGTGTGAATGCCACCTGTTTAGTGTCTAATTACCATATATGTGAATTATGCAATGCCATCTTGTTGCAAGACATTATATATGTGAATTATGCAATGTTATCTTGTTGCAAGGCATTATGTATGTGAATTATGCAATGCCATGTTGTTTAGGCAAGCGTCATATATGTGAATTATATCATGCCGTCCTTTTTTGTATTTCTCATTGCTTTTGTCGACAATGTTTGTATATTCAACTGCTCTTCCTGTGCATCAGCCATTTGAATTGGTGATGGAGAAATTTGGAGTGAAAACAAGGTGTTCAGAGTAGACAATGCTACCTGATGAAGCAGATATCTTGCTGGTTACAGATAGCTCTTCAGAGGAGGATTCAGAGGCAGATGACCAGTCCTATTATCCCCCTGAGGTGTATGCTCAAACTTGGCAGGGTTATATTACTCATATAATGCATATGTTGTATTGCGATGCTTAGTTTTTACATCATATACACAATATTGAATGCCATCTCCTTTGTTGACACATCATATATGCGATTGCCCTCTGCTCACTTCCTTAGTATATAAATCATATATTTGAATTATGTCATGCCATGATGTTTACATAGACAGCATGTATCTGAATTATGGCATGCCAACCCATTTTCTAAAGACATGATATAGTTATATCATCTCATCCTGTTTACATAGTCATCATATTTAAATTATGTCATTCTATCCGTGAATTATATCATGCCATCATGTTTCCATCAATGGCATGTTTGTTATTTATGGCATGCCAACCACTTTAATAGACACATCGTATAGTTATATCATGTCATCCTATTTACATAGTCATCATATTTTGAAGTATTTTATTCTATCATGTTTAGTTAGCCATCATACATGTAAAATTGTTTCATGCTATCCTGTTTAATTAGCCATCATATATGTGAAATTATGTCCTGCTATTCTGTTTGCTTAGACAACATAAATGTGAATTATTTCATGCCCTGTTTTCTTCCCTACTATCCATTGCACTTGTCTATCTTACAATGTCTGTACATTCAATTACTTTTCTTGTTTATCAGCCATTTCAATTGGAGGGAGTGATGGCAGTATATGTGGGAGTAAAAACACGGTCTTCAGAAAAGATCGTGCTACCTGTTGATGCAGATAGAACCATGGTTGTACTTGCCCAAGAACCAGCCCCACCACACATAACCCACACTCATGCAGATTGTACCCCTACCCAGTTGGACAGAGAACCAGCTACACCCCTTCTAACCCCAACCCCAGCAGATAGACACCTAGTTCCCGTTGACACAGCATCGTCTCCACCACAGAGCACCCAAACACAAGCAGTTAGTAAGGCAACTGCAGTGCCCAAATCACGAGGACCACCACTCCGAACCCAAAGTCAACGCTTAAAGCAGAAGAAGAATTGTTCTCAGGTCAGGTTCCGTAGCTATGGTTCATACTACTTTGCTCTTGCATCACTGTATTTACTGATACCAACTAATTTCAAATTTGAAGGATGCAATTGAAACTCCAATGGCGCAACAGGTATGTTTTAAACCTGTTTCTTCAATGTGTGTGGCTGTTTGCTGTTGTAACTTGCTCTATGTTGATTTCAGTTTCAATTTAATAAACAGTTATGTTCTCATGCCATGCACATTACAAGTGTTGTTATTGCTGTGTAGTTTACCACACTTATATTCTGTCTATGCTGCTTTGTCTTAAATAGATATGATTCGAACTGTATCTATCTTGATTTGGCAACATAAACTAGAATGATATAGACCATACAATGACCATACTACATAGATATATGTTTGTTTCATGCGGTTATCCTGTCCACCTTACTACTGAACTGGTTTACCAAAATGAGTTTCATATACTACATTGTAAACCAGAGATGTGTTTGTTTGTTTCTCTTTTAGAACACGGATAAAATATTGGAGAAGAGTACCCTATTATGCAATGGTAAAGGAAGTAATGTAGATAAGGTTCAAGATAGTGAGACATCCCTGTTGGTCTCCAAGAAAGCTGATAAAAACTATATTGAAGACACTGAGACAACCCCAAAGTCCTGTCTTGATGTAGTGTTCGAGTTACTGGCTACCACTGCTGGCACCAGCTCTTCGAACTCATTGCATGAATCAGTTCGGCTTCTTGAGTCTCAACTTCAAGTTGAAAGACATCGATCAGATGTTATGCGACAGGAAGCCGAAGGACTGAGGAAGTCCCTGCAGAATTCAGATGCATACTTTCTGGTGCAACAGCAAGCGCTGGAGGACTTAAGCGCCAAACAAGAGAAACTTAATAAGCTTGCTAAGCATCTTGCCAGCATTATGGGTACCCAGGATATAGTTTCTTGAGCTCTTCTGAAGTGGTTTCAGTTCTGGATTTGTTTTGCTGCGGCGTTTATATGCTGTTGTGTTCCCTATATTTGCACTGGTGGCGAACTTTGATGCCCAGTGGATGTAATATGTGTAATAGCCATGATAGCCTAGTGTAAGTTGCTTGCTTATTTATTTCCTTGTTGTCTTGTTTATTTGTTTGCTTGTAGGCAGTGCAATTCTTTTTCTGCGGTTTGCTAGTGGCTGCAATAACCTATTTTTTTAAACTAGGCCACAATAACCATGGGCTAATATTTACTGTAGTGACACTGGGCCTCCTACGGGCCGTAGAAACAGTGGGCCTTCTCGGGCCGTAGAAACAGTGGGCCTTATACGGGCCGTAGAAACAATGGGCCTTCTACGGGCTGTATCATCAATGGGCCTTCTACGGGCCGTATCATCAATGGGCCTTATACGGGCCGTATGATCGATTGGCCAAACATGGGCCAAACAGACCGCATTCTGGCCGTAAACGGGCTAGAGTTGGAATCGTCCATTCATGGGCCGACCATAATGGGCCATCGTTAATAGGCCCTATTTGATGACGCTATGAAAACGGCCCAACGTATTAACGGGCCACAAATGGGCCGACTGTAACCACGGGCTGAATTTGGCCCACAAGCAGAAAATGACAGTAACGGGCCGTAAGTAAACGAATGCTGGAAATGAGCCCAAGAATAAATGGGCTCTGAGAAGGCCAAAAGATAACATGGGCTGGAGACGACCCAACAGAATAACGGGCCGTTAATGGGTATAAAGTGATGCACTGTTCATTACGGGCCAGTTTCACCACGGGCCGTTAATGGGTGTAAAGTGATACACTGTTCATTACGGGCCAGTTTCAACACGGGCCGCTAATGGGCCAAGAGTTACAAAGGGCCTCATATGGGCCGAAAGACGTTATGGGCTATAGATGGGCCAGAAGTGAAAACGGGCTGGAATCATATTGGACGGCCTAGATGACGCTACTGGGCCTAATTCGGATAGGGCGTAATGGGCCTTGGGTTAGCGGGATGTAAATGGGCTATATGCGAACAGGCCGTTAACAGGCTTTCCATGGGCCGGCCCGCCAGCTTTTGACCAAGTCAAATGGGCCAGCCTTTTCACAGGAATGGGCCACTGTTGGGCCGTGCCACGTGTCGACGTATCATAGGCACCTTCTGTCTAGTGAGTGGATGACATATGTCCCAACGATGAGCCGACACGTGTTTCCTCTAGCCAATGATGATTTTACACGTGGAAAATCCCCATTGGTCGGGGCTGTTAACGGGCTATCGGATCCAAAACCCGACCCGATAGCTTAACGGCGTTCCGTTACGGTGGATGCCACGTGTCGGTCACCATTGACGAAAGCACTTCTGTGACGCGCGATTTATTGTCATGGAAGTGGACACTTCTGTGATGATAATTTTGGTAATGTCATGGAACACTTCTACGACAACACAGGTATGACTATCTTGATTCTGTCATGAATTTTTCATGGATGTACATGCATGACAAAAAAAGCGACCTACTGTGACAAACACGTATCATCACGGAAGTGTATTTTTTTGTAGTGGCTATTGCTTCTGTGGGCTAGCCAGCTATCTTCTCCCACGCAAAAGCGGGTCGTTAGTGCAGTAAGGGCTGCCATGGACTTCGTTTTTTCTTGGCTGAGGTGTCGGGCCAGCCATTTGTCGCGGACGCTGTGTTTAAAGGCCGTGAGGGCTTCGGCATCCAGACAGTCAACGATTTGGCTTTTTAATTAAGAACCTTGTCCAGATTTCCGGGCTGACTCTCCGGGTTGCTGAACTATGTCTCTGAGGTCATCGGCATCTAGGGGCCGTTCATAGGTACCTTGGAAGTTGTCTCTAAAGGCATCTTCCAAGTCTTCCCAGCTGCCGATAGAATTTTTTGGGAGGTTGTTTAACCAGTGTCGTGATGGTCCCTTAAGTTTCAAGGGGAGATATTTGATGGCATGTAGGTCGTCACCGCGAGCCTTGTGTATGTGGAGAACAAAATCTTCAATCCAGACTGCGGGGTCCGTCGTGCCATTATATGAGTTGACCTTCTGGGAATTGGTCCTCCATTACCTCATCAGTGAATCATAGAGGGTGTGCGGTGCCTCTGTATCAGGCAATGTCGTGACACAATTCGGATGAAGTCCGTATGCGATTTTCGGCCCGAGTGAGGTTGTGCTTGCCACACCCGGCCTGACGGTCGTCCTCTCACGCTAGGGCATGTCCACTTGATCCATAGATTGATCTGTTTTGACCGGCTCTATTGTCTAGGTCCTGTCATAGGTCGTATGTATATTCTGGAGCTGCCGTTCCCCTGCTTTTGTGGCGAAGTGGCACGGGCTGGTGCTCAGCTTGAGTTGCCGCTCTATCAAGACCACACGACTGCCGGTTAGGACTATCAGCGGCATCATGCGTTGGGGGTATGGGCTCTAGGGCGTCATTGTCAAATTGGGGTAGCAGCATGCGCTTCGGGTAGCTCCTTGTTGGGCGTTCGAGGTCATATTCCTCGGCTGCCAGGATGTTAGTCCATCTGTCATTGAGTAAATCCTAATTAGCTTGAAGGTGTTGTTGCTTCTTTTTCAGGCTTCTTGCAATGGGATTAGCCGGCGCTTAAAGCGCTCTTGTTCGAGGGGTTCCTCCGGCATGATGAAATCTTTGTCACCGAGGCTCACGTCTTCTTCGGAGGACGGCGGGTAGTTACTATCCTCCGAACCCTCATTCTCGACAAGATCGTCAGGGTTTACCAACCCATCCTCCCAATCATCATGTTCGGATGTTGGCTCTACAGGGGCTTCAGGGTCTTCGTCATTATCCGGAGTATTATTGTCTTTGGTGCCGGTATTGTCGTCTTTGTCGCGACGCGGTTTGTCCTCGACCGGATTCTCCTTGAAGTCGTCGCCATCCTCTTTGGGTGTGTCCACCATGTACATGTCATATGTGGAGGTGGCCACCCATTGTCCGATAAATGGAGGGTTTTGGCCTTGTTCGTCTCCAGCATCGTCGTCCATACCGTCGATGTCTTCCAAGGCATAGTACAACATGTCGGTTAGATCTTCGACAGTGTCTATGAAGTGGGTGGTGGGTGGGATGTAAAATTCCCCACTTTCAGCCCCTAGTATGGGCTGGGCATAATTCGGAAGCGATCCTTCCATAATGGCGAGCGATCGCATTAAGTCCAGCACCTCGCTTAAAGCAAAGGGTCGGACTGAAAAACGAGAGTCTGTGGGGCTGTCCGGAGTTGGAGCGTCCTGGCGGTGCCTGCTTGACACATACCTCGAGAGTTCGGACCTAGAGTCCGGCGGAGTGTCCGGCGCTTCTCTGGCAACAAGCTCCGTAAGTGCAGAGAGTTCGACGGGCTCTAGACTCCTGTCTTAGGACATGCCTGCCTACTCTGGATCTGAGGCCAGAGTGGTAATCGAGGTCGCGAACCCTTCGAAGATCAAATCACCTCGGATATCAACGAAATAGTTTAGGTTCCCGAAACTGATCCGACGACCAGGGGCGTAGCTATCGATCTGCTTGAGGCGGCCAATCGAATTGTCATGCAGTGCGAAGCCGCCGAATACAAAAATTTGGCCGGGGGGCATCTCCCCCGAAACAACATCATTGTGGATGATTGAACGAGCCATTGAATCCTTTGTCGACAGTACAGAGGAACTCTCAATGTTAGCACCAATGTCAGTGTGAAAACCAGCAGATCTCGGGTAGGGGGTCCCGAACTGTGTGTCTAAGGATCAAAGGTAATAGCAGACATGGGACACGATGTTTACCCAGGTTCGGGCCCTCTTAATGGAGGTAAAACCCTATGTCCTGCTTGATTGACTTTGATGAGTATAGGGGTTACAAGAGTTGATCTACCATGAGATCGTAATGGCTAAACCCTAGATGTCTAGCATGTATGATTATGACTGCCTCTATGGACTAAACCCTCCAGTTTATATAGATGCCGGAGGGGGCTATGGTCTATACAGAGTCGGTTTACAGAGAAAGGAATCTTCATATCCGAACACCAAGCTTGCCTTCCATGCCAAGGAGAGTCCCATCCAGACACGGGGGAAGCCTTCTATCTTTTATCTTGACGTCCCACCAGTCTAGCCCATGTCTCATAGCCCGGACGCCCGGGGACCCCCTAATCCAGGACTCCCTCAAGTACTCTTGATATCTATTTGGAGGATAAGTTTTGGGACCCTTCTAAAAGAGTATCCATTAATCATAATATGAAGCTTGGCACTGACATTTCAGAAGAGGATGTGAAAAGGTTGTGTTTGGGCCCTATGTTGGAGGAGCTCCTAGCCCTTATGGCTTCCTATTCCTCTTTTATCAACACTTTTGGTCTACTATAAAAAAAGGATCTCATGTTGATGGTGGATGCCTGGAATAATGATAATTTGGATCTGTATAGGCTGAACTTTTCTTTATTAACCTTGATCCTTAAGGAACCGGATGCTAGCACCATTCAAAAATTTAGCCCAATTGCCCTGACCAATTGTAGATTTAATTTTTTTGCTAAGTGTGTTACTAATCAGTTGAGAGAAGTAGGTGATTAGCTTATCTCCCATAACCAAACTGCTATTATCAAAGGTAGGTTCATAGTGCAGAGTGTAGTGACAGCTCATGAAGTTATTCATGATGTGGTTATCAATAATAAAGAAGGTTTTTTTAAGTTTGATTATGAGAAGGCTTATGATAGAATTAGTAAAGAGTTCCTCTTAGATATGATGTACCATAGATGGTTTAGCCCCATGTGGATGTAGAAGATGAATCTCCTATTTATAAAGGTTTTGTAGTTGTTAGGATTAATGATTGTAGTAGTGAGTTTCTCGAGACTTCTAAAGGGGTGAGAAAAGGTGGTCTTGCCTCCCCCTCCTCTTCAACTTGGTTGCTAGTGTCTTTAGCAAAATGCCGATTAAAGCTACTAAAAACAAGATGCTAACTGGGTTGATGTCTAACATTTTTCCTCGAGGAGTCATTAGTCTGCAATATGCAGATGACACCCTTTTTTTCTTGGAAAACAACCTTGAATCTGCTAAAAACTTCAAATGGTTGCTTTCTTGCTTTGAGCAACTATTTGGGTTGAGGATCAACTTTCATAAGTGTGATCTAGTTCCAATAAATATTAAGGAGGAAGATGCCCAACTTGTGGCCCAAGCTCTACCTTGCGGCCTTGGGTCCTTTCCCCTTATATTTAGGGTTCCCTGTACATCACTTCAAGCTCGGGAAAGAAGACTTGCAACCTGTGGTTGACAAGGTCCTTAAAAGAGCTACTGGTAGGAGAGGGAGACTATTAGTATATGATAAGAAGTTAGTTTTGGTCCAGTTATCCCTACCTATGTTATGAGTATGATCATATTCCCAAAATGTGCTATTAAACTCATCAACTGTCAAATGGCTCATTGCTTCTGGGATAATTATGAGGGGCATCATGAATCCTTCCTCAGTATGCCTCGGGCCTCCTTTTATATGTCAAAGGGGTTGCCACAGTGGCACACAGGAGGTGGAAAGTATGTATAGTGTACAACTTTATCTCCTGACATCCTAGGACAAACGCATTTAATGCGCCGTCTATGTGTCCTCTTGCTTTATCGGGGATGGTAAAGGATCTTGTCCCTTCCATCGCCGCCTCGCCTTGCTTCGACGCGCGTCCAAGGTGACGAGGCATGCAGCGCCACGCCGGCTGGCTTGCTGCTGAGCTGGTGCGATGGCAGGGTCTTCATGAAGATCTGCATGCCACCACGCAGGTGCTTGGCTGGTTGGCCTAGAAGTTGCATGCTGCCATGCAAGTGTGTGCCTAGTTGGTAGGCTGGTCACCACATCGAAACGGGCACGGGGGGGCAAAGCTTTGGTAAGTGCGGGCCTGGCCTCGGCCCAGCAGACGCCCCCGGCAAGGCCCTTGTCGGGATCTCATGGGCGTCCCCGGCAAGGATCTTGCCGGTGGTCTTCATCTTTTGGTGCTCATCTAGGCCTGCAGGCCCTTGGTTTTCTCAAAGATTTGCATGCCACCATGCAGGCGCTCCCGGGCCTTGGTCTTGACATTGTCGATGGCGTCATAACTCTCAGGCTAAAGGGTGGCGGTCTTACTGGTGCTGGGCAAGTTGCCCCGGCAAGGCTCTTGCTGGGGCCATGCAGGCCGTCCCGGCAGGGCTCTTGCCGGGGGAATCCCATCTTGTCCCTTTGCTCTTTATGCTTCTGGCTTGGGTGCTGCCTCGGCAGCCTTGTATCTTCGCTTCCTCTGCCCTGCTAAGCCCAGCCGCAGGCGTGGCTACGGCTGCCCGTGCACAAGTAAAGGGGTACAGAGGGGCCCCTACTTTCGGACACCGATAGGAGCCCCCGGGCCTGGGCCACACATAAGCGTGAAACGTTGTTGGGCTAGGCCCAGAACGGTGCGCGGGCAGGCGTGACAGAGTTTTAACTACCGTAACTCCTTCGCCGGTTGCGCTTCCCCACGACCCACATTGAGTGCGTGATGTGGGGGTCGTGCATGTGGCGGTTGCAGCGTGCTTGCGTCACCTCGTGGTGAATAGTAAAGAGGCGGCCCGCGTCTTCCCCATAAAAATAGGAAACCGCAGGGGCGCTGCTCGTTTACCCTCTGTGCCTTTTCCAATCTCGGAACTGCCGTTCCTTTCTTCCTCAAGCGCAAATCAAAGCTCTCGCCTCTGCTCGCCTCCGCTGCTGCCCCGCCCCCATTGCTCTCGATCCCTTACCTCTTCTCAGCCGCCATGGCGCCCAAGACAGGCAAGGGCAAGGGAGCGACCAAGGACGTCGGGGTGAAGGAGGCGCCGGAGAGTGAGTTGGTGGAGATGCGGATCGAATGCGCCCTCTTCACCCCGACGGTCAACGCTCTCACCCTCAAGGATAAGTTCAGGCCCCTGTGGGGGACGAGCACATTGGGGCACCCCGCCACGCGTATCATCCCTGCCGCCTTTGCCAAGGACGGCCCAAATCGGTACCCCTTCTTCGTCAATTACATATCCGACGGGCTCTGCCCCCTTTCTCCGATTTCTTCAACGACATCATGCACACCTTCGGCTTCCATCTTCTGGATTTTACGCTGAACACCATGGCGCGCATAGCCTTCTTTGCCGGAGTGCTTTGTGAGAGCTTTGCCGGAGTGCATCCCACCACAGCGCTCTTCCGCCACTACTTCACCCCTCACATCCAGCCAGGGGGCGCCATCTTTGGCTGCGTCACCTGGATCCCGAGGACCTAGAGCAAGGGCACGTACCCCGGAGGGCGCCCAGAAGGAGAGGTGGCAAGAGTGGCGGGGCCGGTGGTGTTGGATTGTGGAGGAGGATCCGCAGGAGTTCTGCCAGGTCCGCCGAAAGCCATCGGCCATAGGAAGGACTGGAGCGATGTCGACGCCGAGGACAAGAAGCTCACGGTCGCCACCACCAAGATCCAGCGCCTCACCTCGGCCGGGCTCACTCTCGAGATAATCGAGGACGATTTCATCCATCGCCGGATTGCCCCGCTGCACAATAAGGGGAGGCCGACCTAGGATTTCAGGAACGCGGCCGACATCATGAGGCTCCACCCTGATCTGAACCACAACTTCATAGTGCTACAGCACGCCCACCTCTTCCAGAGGCTTTTTCAGCTCAAGGTCGACGAGGGCGGCAGGGCCGAGAGGACCGGCAAGGCTGAGAAGACCAGCAAGGCTGGCAAGGTTGGCAAGTGTCTGTTTGGGTTGCCGGTGGAGGTGATCCTGCTGAGTGATACGTCCATTTTGCATCATGTTTTATATCAATAATTATCGCATTATGGGTTGTTATTACACATTATGTCACAATACTTACGCCTATTCTCTCTTACTTTACAAGGTTTACATGAAGAGGGGGAATGCCGACAGCTAGAATTCTGGGCTGGAAAACGAGCAAATATTAGAGAAATATTCTGCACATCTCCAAAAGTCCTGAAACTCCACGGGAGTTATTTCCAGAATATATAAAAAATACTGAGTGAAGAAAGTACCAGAGGGGGGCCACCCACCATCCACGAGGGTGGGGGCGCGCCCCCTGCCTCGTGGGCCCCCTGGTGGCCCTCTGATGCCCATCTTTGGCTATATGGAGTCTTTCGTTGAGGGAAAAATCATAAGCAAGCTCACGGGACGAAACTCCGCCACCACGAGGCGGAACCTTGGCAGAACCAATCTAGGGCTCCAGTGGAGCTCTTCTGCCGGGGAAACTTCCCACCGGGAGGGGGAAATCATCACCAACGATCCTCTCATCAGGAGGGGGTCAATCTCCATCAACATCTTCATCAGCACCATCTCATCTCAAACCCTAGTTCATCTCTTGTATCCAATCTTTGTATCCAAACCTCAGATTGGTACTTGTGGGTTGCTAGTAGTGTTGATTACTCCTTGTAGTTGATGCTAGTTGGTTTACTTGGTGGAAGATCATATGTTCAGATCCATTATGCATATTAATACCCCCTCTGATTATGAACATAAATATGCTTTGTGAGTAGTTACATTTGTTCCTGAGGACATGGGAGAAGTCTTGCTATAAGTAGTCATGTGAATTTGGTATTCGTTCGATATTTTGATGAGATGTATGTTGTCTTTCGTCTAGTGGAGTCATGTGAACGTCGACTATGTGACACTTCACCATTGTTTGGGCCTAGAGGAGGTCATTGGGAAGTAATAAGTAGATGATGGGTTGCTAGAGTGACAAAAGCTTAAACCCTAGTTTATGCGTTGCTTCGTAAGGGGCTGATTTGGACCCATATGTTTTATGATATGGTTAGCTTTACCTTAATACTTCTGTTGTAGTTGCGGATGCTTGCAATAGGGGTTAATCATAAGCGGGATGCTTGTCCAAGTAAGGATAGTACCCAACCACCGGTCCACCCACATATCAAATTATCAAAGTACCGAACGTGAATCATATGAGCGTGATGAAAACTAGCTTGACGATAATTCCCATGTGTCCTCGGGAGCGCTTTCCTTCATATAAGAGTTTGTCCAGGCTTACTTTGCTACAAAAAGGATTGGTCCATCTTGCTGCACCTTATTTACTTTCATCACTTGTTGCTCGTTACAATTTATCTTATCACACAACTATCTGTTATCGATAATTCCAGTGCTTGCAGAGAATACCTTGCTAAAAACCGCTTATCATTTCCTTCTGCTCCTCGTTGGGTTCGACACTCTTACTTATAGAAAAGTCTATGATAGATCCCCTACACTTGTGGTTCATCAAGACTCTTTTCTGGCGCCGTTGCCAGGAAGTGAAGCGCCTTTGGTAGGTGGAATTTGGTAAGGAAAAATTTATATAGTGTGCTGAAATTTACTGTCACTTATTACTATGGAACATAATCCTTTGAGGGGTTTGTTCAGGGTATATTCACCCTGACCAGTAAAGCAAAGAGTTGCTCCTCAACCTACTGAACCTACTACAAATGTTTACTTTGAAATCCCTTCGGGTATGATAGAGAAACTGCTAGCTAATCCTTTCACGGGTGATGGAATATTACATCCCGATTTGCACCTAATCTATGTGGATGAAGTTTGTGGATTATTTAAGCTTGCAGGTATGCCTGAGGATGTTATCAAGAAGAAGGTATTCCCTTTATCTTTGAAGGGAGATGCATTGACATGGTTTAGGCTATGTGATGATATTGGATCATGGAACTACCAACGATTGAAATTGGAATTTCATCAGAAGTTTTATCCTATGCATCTGGTTCATCGTGATCGTAATTACATATATAATTTTTGGCCTCACGAAGGAGAAAGCATCGCTCAATCTTGGGGGAGGCTTAAGTCAATGTTATATTCATGCCCCAATCATGAGCTCTCAAAAGAAATGATTATTCAAAAAATTTATGCTCGGCTTTCTCTCAGTAATCGCCCCATGCTCGATACTTCTTGTACTGGATCTTTTATGATGAAGACTATTGAATTCAAATGGAATTTATTGGAAAGAATTAAACGCAACTCTGAAGATTGGGACCTCGATGAAGGTAAGGATTCAGGTATAACACCTAAGTTTGATTGTGTTAAATCTTTTATGGATACCGATGCTTTCCATGAATTTAGCACTAAATATGGACTTGACTCTGAGATAGTAGCTTCTTTCTGTGAATCCTTTGCTACTCATGTTGATCACCCTAAGGAGAAGTGGTTTAAATATAATCCTCCCATTGATGTAAAATTAGTTGCACCTATTAAAGTTGAAGAAAAGACTATCACTTATAATGATCCTGTTGTCCCTACTGCTTATATTGAGAAACCACCTTTCCCTGATAGAATAAAGGATCATGCTAAAGCTTCAACTGTAGTTAACAAAAGCAATATTAAGACACCCAAACCCTATGAGCAAATTAACCTAGTGTTTCTATGGTTAAGGATCTCTTGGCCGATAATATTGATGGGCATGTTATTTACTTCTGCAATGAATCTGCTAGAATTGCTAGACCTGATACTAAAAATAAACATAGACCTGTTGTAGGCATGCCTGTTATTTCTATTAGAATAGGAGATCATTGCTATCATGGCTTATGTAATATGGGTGCTAGTGCAAGTGCAATACCTCCTTCCTTATACAAAGAAATTATGCATGATATTGCACCTGCTGAGATAGAAGAGATAGATGTTACAATTAAGCTTGCTAATAGAGATATTATTTCACCAGTTGAGATTGTTAGGGACGTTGAAGTCTTGTGTGGGAAAGTTAAATACCCTGCTGATTTTCTTGTTCTTGGTTCCCCACAAGACAACTTTTGTCCCATTTTATTTGGTAGACCCTTCCTAAATACTGTTAATGCTAAGATAGACTGCAATAAGGATATTGTTTCTATTGGTTTAGGGGATATGTCTCATGAGTTTAATTTTGCAAAATTTCATAGACAGCCCCATGATAAAGAATTGCCTAGTAAAGATGCAATTATTGATCTTGCTTATATTGTCGTGCCTCCTAGTGATCCTTCAGAACAATATTTGCTAGACCATGAAAATGATATGTTTATGAATGAAAGAAGGGAAATAGATGAAGTATTCTTTAAACAGGGACCTATTCTGAAACACAACTTGCCTGTTGAAATCCTAGGGGATCCTCCTCCACCTAAGGGTGATCCCGTGTTTGAACTTAAACCTTTACCTGATAATCTTAAATATGTATATCTTGATGAGAAAGAGATATATCTTGTTATTATTAGTGCTAACCTTTCAGAGCATGAAGAAAAGAAATTATTGAAAACTCTGAAGAAGCACCGAGCTGCTATTGGATATACTCTTGATGATCTTAAGGGCATTAGTCCCACTCTATGCAAGCACAAAATAAAATTGGAGAAAGACGCTAAACCGGTTGTTGATCACCAACGACGGTTAAATCCTAAGATGAAAGAAGTAGTAAGAAAAGAAATACTAAAGCTTCTGGAGGCAGGTATAATTTATCCGTTGCAGATACCCAGTGGGTAAGTCATGTCCATTGTGTCCCTAAGAAGGGAGGTATTACTGTTGTTCCTAATGATAAAGATGAATTGACCCCACAAAGAATTGTTACGGGTTATAGAATGGTAATTGATTTCCGCAAATTAAATAAAGCTACTAAAAAGCATCACTACACTTTACCCTTTATTGATCAAATGCTAGAAAGATTGTCCAAACATACACATTTTTGCTTTCTAGATGGTTATTCTGGTTTCTCTAGAATACATGTGTCAAAAGAGGATTAAGAAAAGACAACTTTTACTTGCCCTTTCGGTACCTTTGCTTATAGACTTATGCCTTTTGGTTTATGTAATGCACCTGCTACCTTTCAAAGATGTATGACTGCTATATTCTCTGACTTTTATGAAAAGATTGTTGAGGTATCCATGGATGATTTATCTGTTTATGGGACTTCTTTTGATGATTGCTTAAGCAATCTTGATCGAGTTTTGCAGAGATGTGAACAAACCAATCTTGTTTTGAATTGGGAGAAGTGCCACTTTATGGTTAATGAAGGTATTGTCCTGGGGCATAAAATTTCTGAAAGAGGTATTGAGGTTGATAAAGCTAAAGTTGAAGCTATTGAAAAGATGTCGTGCCCTAAGGACATTAAAGGTATAAGAAGTTTCCTTGGTCATGCCGGTTTTTATAGGAGGTTCATTAAGGACTTCTCTAAAATTTCTAGGCCTCTGACTAACCTCTTGCAAAAAGATGTTCCTTTTGTTTTTGATGATGACTGTGTAGAAGCATTTGAAATACTTAAGAAAGCTTTGATTTCTGCACCTATTGTTCAACCTCCTGATTGGAATTTACCATTTGAAATCATGTGTGATGCTAGTGATTATGATGTAGGTGATGTTCTAGGACAAAGGGTTGATAAGAAACTAAATGTTATTCAATATGCTAGTAAAACTCTAGACAGTGCCCAGAGAAATTATGCCACTACTGAAAAAGAATTTTTAGCAGTTTTATTTGCTTGTGATAAGTTCAGACCTTATATTGTTGATTCTAAAGTAACTGTTCACACTGATCGTGCTGCTATTAAATATCTTATGGAAAAGAAATATGCTAAACCTAGACTCATTAGATGGGTCCTCTTGCTACAAGAATTTGATTTGCATATTATTGATAGAAAGGGAGCTGAGAATCCCGTTGCAGACAACTTGTCTAGGTTAGAGAATATTCTTGATGACCCACTACCTATTGATGATAGCTTTCCTGATGAACAACTAGCTGTCATAAATGCTTCTCGTACTACTCCATGGTATGCTGATTATGCTAATTACATTGTTGCTAAATTTATACCACCTAGTTTCACATACCAGCAAAAGAAAAAGTTCTTCTATGATTTAAGACATTACTTCTGGGATGACCCACATATTTACAAAGAAGGAGTAGATGGTGTTATTAGACATTGTGTACCTGAGCATGAATAGGAACAGATCCTACGTAAGTGTCACTCTGTGGCTTATGGAGGACACCATGCTGGAGATAGAACTGCACACAAGTTATTGCAATTCGGTTTTTATTGGCCTACTCTCTTCAAGGATGCCCGTAAGTTTGTTTTGTCCTGTGATGAATGTCAAAGAATTGGTAATATTAGTAGACGTCAGGAAATGCCTATGAATTATTCACTTGTTATTGAACCATTTGATGTTTGGGGCTTTGATTATATGGGACTGTTTCCTTCCTCAAATGGATACACACATATTTTAGTTGTTGTTGATTACGTTACTAAGTGGGTAGAAGCTACTCCAACTAGTAGTGTTGATCATAACACCTCTATTAAGATGCTTAAAGAAGTTATTTTTCCAAGGCTTGGAGTCCCTAGATACTCAATGACTGATGGTGGTTCACATTTTATTCATGGTGCCTTTCGTAAAATGCTTGCTAAGTATGATGTTAATCATAGAATTGCATCTCCATATCATCCACAGTCTCGTGGTCAAGTAGAACTTAGCAATAGAGAGCTTAAATTAATTTTGCAAAAGACTGTTAATAGATCTAGAAAGAATTGGTCCAATAAACGTGATGATGCATTATGGGCATATAGAACTGCATATAAAAATCCTATGGGTATGTCTCCATATAAAATGGTTTATGGTAAAGCATGTCACTTACCTCTTGAACTAGAACATAAACCATATTGGGCTATTAAAGAGCTCAACTATGACTTTAAATTTTCCGGTAAGAAGAGGCTTTTGGACATTAGCTCACTTGATGAATGGAGAACCCAGGCCTACGAGAATGCCAAACTGTTTAAAGAAAAGGTTAAAAGATGGCATGATAAAAGGATACAAAAACGTGAGTTTAACGTAGGTGATTATGTATTGTTATAAAACTCTCGTTTAAGATTTTTTGCAGGAAAACTTCTCTCTAAATGGGAAGGTCCTTACGTCATCGAGGAGGTCTACCATTCTGGTGCCATAAAAATCAACAACTTCGGAGGCACAAATCCGAGGGTGGTAAACGGACAAAGAATTAAACACTGTATCTCAGGTAATCCCATAAATGTTGAAACTAATGTTATTGAAATCGTAACCCCGGAGGAATACATAAGGGGCACTTTCCAGAATGTTTCAGACTCAGAAAAGAAATGGGTACATGGTACAGTAAGTAAACCTACTCCAATATAGTTCTAATGGCAATTTTTCTCCGTTTTGGAATATTTAAGAAAATAGGAAAATAAGAAGCATTCCGGAAAGGACACGAGGCTTCCACGAGGGTGGAGGGCGCGCCATACCCCCTGGGCGCCCCCTACCTCGTGGGCACCTCGTGTTCCCTCCAGACTCTGTTTTCTTGCACGATACTTCTTTTGGTCGGTAAAAATTCATTATATAATCTCCCAAAGGTTTTGACCACTGTATCACGCAAATATCTCATGTTCTTGTTTTGAGTTGTCTCTGCTGCAGATTCGGAGCAAGATGTCTTCTCAAGAGTCAGTTGAGGAGAGTCGGTGTCTCATCCGACATCGGGACCAAGAGCAAATAGTGATGTTGACCACTTTGGGCCATCAACGGAAGAAGAGATGGAGGCCGACTTGAAAAGGATAGATGCCATGGAAGAGGATCAAGAAGTTACTTCTCATTTCCGATCTGGATTCACGATGGGGGAACTACAGAGCTCAGCCATTCCAAACTCGGTCATCCCTTCCAATGTTAGATTTCTTTCTTATGAAAATATGAAAAAGAGTGTTACTTGTTCTCCCGCAGCTATGCAACATCCATGGGTGAAAGGAGCTTTAGCCGTCACGGGCAAGCTCAGAACAGAAATAATGGGCCTCAAGCAGCAAGTCAATAAGCTTGAAGAAGAGAATTGTATCTTGAGGGGCATCATCGCCAAGAATATCACATCACCACCTACGAAGAGGGGGACATAAAAACATGGGTATGGGCACTCCCCTTGGCAACTGCCAAGCTTAGGGGAGTGCCCCGGTATCGTATCACCATCACACTTTTATCTTTACTGTTTTTCTTAGTTCAATCCCTTTGGTAATATCTTGATCTAGTAGAATATAGTTTCAGTATGCTCTAGTTTTGAGTTTTTCGCTATGATCCTTCTATGTAATCGAGTCCATGAGCTATATAATAAAGATTAGTGTTAACTCAAGGGCTTGATTATTTTGCTATGACCTTGACGGAGTAGAATAAAATAAAAGAGAAAGAATAAAAAGAAATAAAGAAATCATAGGGATCTTATGGAGAGTAATGACTTCACATATAAAAGTATGATGAATAAAAGTTGTTGAAAGTTGACAAACATAGTTTTAGTCATCATTGCAATTAATAGGAAGTAATAAAGAAAGAGAGGTTTTCACATATATACTATCTTGGACATCTTTTATGATTGTGAGCACTCATTAAATATGACAAGCTAAAGAGTTGACGTTGGACAAGGAAGACAACGTAATGGGTTATGTTTTCTTACATCTGAGATAAATTATATTGTCATGGATCGTCCAACATGTTGAGCTTTCCTTTCCCTCTCATGCTAGCCAATTTCTTTGCACCAAGTAGAGATACTACTTGTACTTCCTAATATCCCTAAACCCGTTTTGCCAGGAGAGTCCACCATACATACCTATGGATTGAGTAAGATCCTTCAAGTAAGTTTTCATCGATGCACGCAATAAAAATTGCTCTCTAAATATGTATGATCTATTAATGTGGAGAAAATAAGCTTTATACGATCTTATGATGTGGAAGAAATAAAAGCGACGGACTGCATCATAAAGGTCCATATCACAAGGCAATATAAAGTGACGTTCTTTTGCATTAAGATTTTGTGCATCCAACCATAAAAGTGCATGATAGCCTCTGCTTCCCTCTACGAAGGGCCTATCTTTTACTTTTATCTTATACCTTATATAAGAGTCATGGTGATCTTCACCTTTCCTTTTTACATTTTATCATTTGGCAAGCACAATGTGTTGGAAAGATCTAGATACATATAGCTAATTGGATGTGAGTTTTCATGGACTATTATTGTTGACATTACCCTTGATGTAAAAAGTTGGGAGGTAAACTATAAGCCCCTACTTTCTCTGTGTCCGGATAAAACTTCATAACCATACATATCGCATGAGTGTTAGCAATTGTGGAAGACTAAATGATAGTTGAGTATGTGGACTTGCTGAAAAGCTCTTAATGACTCCTTCCGATGTTATGATAAATTGCAATTACTTCAATGACTGAGATTGTAGTTTGTTAGTTTTCAATGAAGTTTATGATTCATACTTGAAGTTGTGATTGAATTATTACTTTAACATAAGAGATCATATGACAATATATATGTTGCTGTTTTGTAGCGACCAGACCTCAAACGGTCCAATCTCTGTGCTCAGGTGTCATCCCTGGATCAGTAATGCTGACACCACACAGTACTTGAAGGATTTATAACAGAGTAGCAATCACACACTTATTACATCGAGTGTCTCAAAAGAGAACTTATTACGATAAATATGGCTTAAGGCCATCTAATGACGATAACAGCGGAAGGCTTGGAAGATAAGTGAGTCCATCAACTCCAACGACATCACTGAGTATAGAACCATGACCTAAAACTCCTTAATCGTCGTCTGAAAAGTCTGCAACATTAACGTTGCAGCCCGAAACGGGTCAGCACATGGAATATGCTAGCAATGTAACACATAGAGAGTAATGGAATAAAAGGCTATTCTATATGCATATATGGCTGGTGGAAAGCTCGATGGTTACAGTTTTGCGGAAAGCCAATTTTTCCCTACTGCAAAGGAATAAATTTTTATTTAACTATCATGGTGGTTGTTAAACATTGAGAATGGTTGACAGCATTCTCAATCCCAATTAAGCATCATCATTTAACAAAACCCAACAAAATTAATTTTAGAGTAACATGTTGATATTCACATGATAATCCAGGTACTAGATACTGAAGATGTCCATAACCGGGGACATGGCTAACCATGATTAGTTTATACACTCTGCAGAGGTTTGCGCACTTTTCCCCACAAGACTCGATCTCCTCCGTTGGATTTCTTGCACTACATGGTGTTTGAGAAACGAATGACCGAGACATAGTCTTTCAGAAGCGTTTGCACCTTACGATGGGTAGACCGTACCACCTACAACCCCTACATCTGCTAGTCTACCACTGTAAGAGTTTACACGACTTAATCAACTATGCTAGAGCCCATAATAGCTTGTGGCTGCACATGGAAGTTTCTAACATGAATAATCTCATGATCCCTTTGAGCCTGGGTGGCGGTCCAAAAAGAAAAACAGGCAATCGCTGGAATACCCAGGTGCCTCAATCCACCCAGATGTGTATTTAAGTTGCCACCTTAAGTAAACCATTAATTAACAATCTCGCATCTGTCATGGATACACTCACCCAATCCACGTCTACTAGCATAGCATGGCATAATAAGCAAACGTAGAAGTAACTCCCAAAGGTTTGATAATAACAGGTAATAGGTACTACCTCAACTACTTCCCAAACCCACAATTTAATTAGATCCTAATCATGCAATGTGTGAGGATTGATCTAATGCAATAAAACTGGGTAGTTGGAAAGCATGATCCAAGTGCTACTTGCCTTGCTGATGATCCGGGAAACCTAGCGATTCGAAGTAGCAAGCGGCGCACTCCGGGTACTCTATCGCAAAAAAACAAGCATACAATAAGTACTCAACTAATGCACAGGTAAAACTCACATAAGAGATCTAACAAGAAAGTTCAACTTAAGAACTCCGGTTGGCAAAAAGAATCAAAACGAACGAAGCAACGAAAGACAAACGGCAAAAGAAACAGGCTTCGTTTACTATTCTAGATCTAGGGCAAATTTTACAGTGGAAAAACTTGTTTAAGTTGGTTAAACGGAAAGAGGGTTTTGAGACGAAACTCCAGGCACTTGAATCGCCTGATTCAGATAAACGAGCGAAAAGTTATACTTAAACGAAAATCGGATCAGAAATTGTGATCAGAAAAATCACGGATTTAATCCGAGAAAAAGAAAACGACGAATGTTCGTTAAAACAAACGAACGGGCGAACGCTCGCTATTTAAATAAACCGAAAAAACTGATCTATTTAAAAAATCCAAAACTAAAAAAACGAGCAAAACCGTCGGAAAAACCGAACGGTTTTCCGAGAAAAACCGGAGGCGAAAAAAAAACTACCTCTGGCGACTCCGGCAAACGGCGGCGGCGGCTATCCGGCGGGCGGCGGTGGGGCGCGGCGGCGGGGGGGGCGGCGGGGGGGGGGGGGGCGGCTAGGGTTCGGGTTAGGGCGGGGGGTGCAGCTGGGCTTCGGCCGGGGCCTCGGGAAAAAGGGCCGGCCCGGAGGAGTCCTGGCCGGTTACGGCCCAAGGTCGGTTCGGACTTTTTTTTAAATAATTACACTGGGAAAAAAAATAAAAGAAATACTAAACGGACTCCAAAAATCCCGAAATAAATTTTCCCCGGCTTCTAAAATCAAGCCGCACAGGATAAATTTTCCCCGGCTTTTTTTAAATCAATGATCCTCTCATCGAGAGGAGGTCAATCTCCATCAACATCTTCACCAGCACCATCTCATCTCAAACCCTAGTTCATCTCTTGTATCCAATCTTTGTGTCCAAACCTCAGATTGGTACCTGTGGGTTGCTAGTAGTGTTGATTACTCCTGGTAGTTGATGCTAGTTGGTTTACTTGGTGGAAAATCATATGTTCAGATCCATTATGCATATTAATACCCCTATGATTATGAAGATCAATATGCTTAGAGAGTAGTTACGTTTGTTCCTGGGGACATCGGAGAAGTCTTGCTATAAGTAGTCATGTGAATTTGGTATTTGTTCAATATTTTGATGAGATGTTGATAATCCCCAAGTGCAAGGAATCATCGTAGCAATTTCCAAAGGTGGAAGTGATAAGTATGGAGTGTCGAACCCACAAGGAGCTAAAGGTAAGATCAATATTCTATCAAGCCCTCTCTGCCACTGATACGACTCTACGTACACCGAACGTTTGCTTCCAACTAGCAACGAGAAATAAAACTAGGTTGTGGGTATGAAGAGTATAACTTTGTATGATATCGGAGAGCTAAAATATAAAAGTAGGTGATGTTATCATGAAGTTAGAATATATTACTAAATATTATAAATAGCGAGTGTGGAATAATGGTGGGTCGGTGTGCGGAATTGTCCTAGGCAATCGTTAACAAGACCGGTAATCACTATTGCAGTTTCATATGAGGGAGAGGCATAAGCTAACATACTTTCTCTACTTGGATCATATGCACTTATGATTGGAACTCTAGCAAGCATCCACAACTACTAAAGATCATTAAGGTAAAACCCAACCATAGCATTAAAGCATCAAGTCCTCTTTATTCCCATACGCAACAACCCCCTTACTCGGGTTTGTGTTTCAGTCACTCACTAACCCACTATAAGCGAATCATGAACATATTGCAACACCCTACAGCGGGAACCCCTCACGCTTGCGCGACACGGAGGGCACCATAGGACAACATCAAAGTAAAACATAGAACTCATACCAATCTAGATCATCAATCAACCCAAAGACAAAAGATATCTACTCAAAACATCATAGGATGGCAACACATCATTGGATCATAATATGTGGCATAAAGCACCATGTTCAAATAGGGATTACAGCAGGGTGCAGGAGAGTGGATAGCCTAAAAGAGATGAGGGTGATGATGATGATGGTGATGTTGATGAAGACGATCACTGCGGTGATGATTCCCCTCCCGATGGCACTTTGGTGCCACCGAGAGATAGGAGGAGAGGTTCTCCCCCTTGTGCTTCCTCCTGCATTGCCTCCCCCTAGATGGGGAGATGTTCTCCTTCTGGTCCTTGGCCTTCATGGTGATGATGGCCCCTCCAAGATCCTCCTCCATGCCCTGCGGTGATGACAGCCCCCTCCGGCAGGGTGCCAAAGAGGGCCTAGATTGGCTTTCAGTGGCTACGGAGGCTTCTGGCGGTGGAACTCCTGATCTAGGTTAATTTTCCGAGGTTTCTGTATTTATAGGAATTTTTGGAGTCGGTCTCATGTAAGGAGGTGCCCGAGGCGTCCACGAGGCAGGACCACATGCCTCAGGGGTGGGCGAGCCCCCACCCTCGTGGACGCCCCGGGACTCTCCTGGCCCAACTCTTTTACTCCGGGGTCTTCTTTTGGTCCATAAAAGATCATCAAAAATTGGCACGTCAATTGGACTCCGTTTGATATTCCTTTTCTGTAAAACACAAAAACAAGGAAAAAACAGAAACTGGCACTGGGCACTAGGTTAATAGGTTAGTCCTAAAAATCATATAAAATAGAATATAAATGCATATAAAACTTCCAAGGTTGATAATATAATAGCATGAATACTTCATAAATTATAGATACGTTGGAGACGTATCAGCATCCCCAAGCTTAATTCCTGCTCGTCGACGAGTAGGTAAATGATAAAAGAAATAATTTATGAAGTGTGCTAGCAAGTGCATAAGTTCCATCAATGATAGTTTCAATCACTTTTTATAACATCATTATATATCATAACAGTAGCTCATCTTCATAAAATTTTCATGATCAAGTAACAAGCTATTCACATGTTAAAGTATAGATCATAAACTTTCTTGAAACTAACAAACTATATTCTCAGTCATCAAACAATTGCAATTCATCTTATTTTCAGGAAGGGTCTATGTCAGGGCTTTGGTTTAGCAAACTCCACATACTCAACTATCATTTAATCTTTCACAATTGCTAACACTCACGTGATATTTATGGGTTCAAATTTTTAATCGGACACAGAGAAAGATAGGGGCTTATAGATTCGCCTCCCAACCTTTTACCTCAAGGGTAATGTCAACAATAATAGTTCATGATAACTTACATCCAATTGGACTTATATATTAGGATCTTTCCAACACAATGTGCTTGCCAAAGGATAAAATGTAAAAAGGAAAGGCGAAGATCACCATGACTGTTGCATAAGGTAGAACATAAAAGTAAAAGATAGGCCCTTCGCAGAGGGAAGCAAAGGTTTTCATGCGCTTTTATGGTTGGATGCACAAAATCTTAATGTAAAAGAACGTCACTTTATATTGCCACTTGTGATATGGACCTTTATTATGCAGTCCGCCGCTTTTATTTCTTCCACATCACAAGATCATATAAAGCTTATTTTCTCCACATTAATAGATCATACATATTTAGAGGGCAATTTTTATTGCATGCACCGATGACAACTTACTTGAACGATCTTACTCAATCCATAGATAGGTACGGTGGACTCTCATGGCAAAACTGGTTTAAGCAATGTTTGGAAGCACAAGTAGTATCTCTACTTGGTGCAAAGAATTTGGCTAGCATGAGGGGGAAAAGCAAGCTCAACATGTTGGATGATCCAAGACAATATACTTTGTTTTGGATATAAGAAAACATAACACATTACATTGTCTTCCTTGTCCGACATCAACCTTTTAGCATGTCATATTTTAATGAGTGCTCACAATTACAAAAGATGTCCAAGATAGTATATTTATATGTGAAATCTCTCTTCCTTCAATATTCTTTCATGAATTGTTCAAGTGACCAATTCTACGTTTGCTAACTTTCAATAAGTTTACTAACTATACTTATTGTGTGTGAAGTCATTACTCCCCATTGTATAAGCATATGAAACATATATAAATTGAGATTTATGATATTCAATTCATTCAACCATTTACTCATAGGATATATGTGAAGCAAGTGAGTAATGACAAACTACTCCAAAAAGATAAGTGTGAAGGACACTGAGTAGTCAAATAATTAACTAGCCATGGGAGGATTCTGTCACATCCTAGCTAGGTTATGCATTAGAGTGTGCATCATGTCTACTTTCATCAGAAATGGAAATGGGGAAAGCAGAACCCCCAGCACCCCCCCCCCCTGAAATCAACTAGGGTTTACTAAAAATAAATTCAATGAACCTGAAATGCCCTTCAAATATGTTCACCCTCTTTGCCTTGGGTTAGAACCCTTGGGAAAAATGGTGCCTATATTTTTAGGTCAACAAAAGGGGCATTGATCTAATTCATAAATATTGAATTTGGGCATTTAAATACTATTAAATAATTCAAATGCTCAAATAATGTTGGAATTATTTTTGGGCCACTGAAATATTTCAGAAAGTGTCCATAAATATTTTCAGGATTTTATAAAATGATTTAGTATTTAAACTAAATCAAAACAGAATAGCAAAAATAGAAAACAGAATAAAATTTGAGAGAGAGAGAGAAAGCAGGCCAGTGGGCCACTTACCTGGCGCCACCAACCGGCCCAGCATGGCCCAGCCCACCAGAGCCGGGCGCCAGTCGTCTCCTTCCTTTGCCAGGAGGACGACGGCGTGGCGCGCGCACAGGAGGCGAAGCCACCTCCTGCTTCCACCTCCTGCTTCCCCCGGCCTCCTAGCGACGCCACGATGATGTCTCGTGTCCCCTCGCTCCTCTCCCTCACTCGCTCCACTCTCTCTCGCTCCCCTAGCTCTCTTCCCCGAGCTCATCCGAGAGTCGCCGTCGCCGCCGTTCGCTGCCACCGCGACCACCGGCCACCCCTCGCCCTGCCGCTGCGCCCAGGAGCTCCGCCACATTGCCGGCTACCTCTCCGTCAAGTCACGCGCCTCGGGAAGCCCTACGGCGTCGCCTTCGAGCTCTTCCTCAACCTGCGGCCGCCGGCGACTTCATCGTCGATTCGCCGAACCCCGTGCCTCCCCTGCCTCGCCAGTAGCACCAGAAGAACCACGGTGAGCCATTGACCCGGTTCCCCTTGCCCCGTCGTCCCTCGCGTCCTCTAGCGCTAGCACCACCGCGCCCGCGAGCTCCTCGCCGCCGGCCATGGCGCCACCATGGCCAGGGGCCGAGCCAGCCGCACCCGCACACTTCGTCGTGTTCCTGGTGACGCCAGGAGCCCGTAGAACCTATCCGCATGCCTCCCCGTGCCTTATAGCCTCGAACCCGAGCTCGCCCGAGCTCCGGCCGCCGCCTCGAGCCTGATTCCGGCGAGCTCCGGCCGCCCCGCAGCCTCCCGTGTGTCCCACTGGATTCGCGCGAGTCTGGCATCGTGTAGATGAGCTCCACCGCCCGAATGGTCGCCGGAGCGGCGATCCCGAGCCCCTCCGCCGTGTCTGGCTCACCGGCGTCAAGCCGCCGACGGGTGTTGACCCCGCTGACCAGGAGGTTTGACCTCCCGTGGGTCGCTGACATGTGGGGCCCGGCCCTATTAATCTTTAGTTAGGATTAGTTTAACAACTAATTTAACCCTTCTAATTAAATGGGTCACTGACGCGTGGGCCCAACCCCATTAACCAAGCCAGTTTAGTTTTAATTTAATTAGGATTAGCTACAGACACTGACGTGTGGACCCCACACGTCAGGTTTGACTGGGTCAGCCGCCTTTGACCTGCTGACGCAATGCTGTTGTCATGCTGACGCAATATATCTTTTCTGGAATTAAAATAAATCAGGAAATTCCAGAAAATACCCAAAACTTTGAAAAATCATAGAAATTCAACCATAACTCCAAATGAGACAAATTATATATGTAAAATTATCAGAAAAATTCAAGGAATCCATCTGTACCATTTTCATGCATGTTTGAACAATGTTTGTCCCCTGTTTTGGACAAAACAAATAAAGGGCATTTAAATAATCATATATGGGGTTGGAATTTGAATCTTGTACTCAAACCAACTCCATTTAAATCATAGCTAGTTGCATTAGCCCAAGACACATCCATATTGCCATGTCATAGCATGCATCATATTGTTGCATATCGTCATGTGTTGATTGTGCTCAGTTGTGTTCTTCGTGGTAGGTTCTGCCTCCGAGGCTATTCACGAGTATCCAACTGAAGGGCAGTATCCCGTTACCACTCCATCAGGCAAGCAACCATTGATCATTCCGATACAACCCATGTTCTCGCTCCTGCTCTTGTTTACTGCATTAAGACAACACGATTCAAACTGCTGTGTGCTACGGTAGTTGAACCCTTATCCTCTGCATGACCTGTCATTGCCACAGTAACTAGATGAAACCCTCTAGCATGTGTAGGAGTTGATTGAGCCATGTTTTGTGATTCCTACCTTGCTATGCCTGGTATGCTTAGAGTTGTGTCAGGTCTGGTTCATCTGGGTGATGCTCTAGAGTGAAATGCTTGTGCCAGTAATATGTGGGATGTGTTGAACATGTTTTGGTAAAGGTGTCGATGAGAGGCCATGTAGGAGTACATGGTGGGTTGTTTCATTGAAGCCGTCCCTAAGAACTGAGTTCTGTATGCGTGAATTAAGATTCAGCTACTACCACACATTGGGCCCTGAAATATGACCCCGCTCGAGTTACCGACCCCTCTCGCCTCAGTCCAGGAGTTGCAACTAGTTTCTGGTATTTGTAGGATATGTGTTGGCGGCCGTGCGTAGCGCTGACCCTAGGGGTGGGCTATGTTGCGGTAGATACACCATGGCACGGTGTACCGAGTCACCCGTTTGGTGTCTCGGGAACCCTGTTCACATCGTTCGGGGCCGTTGAGGACACCCCGGCCGGATTTCCTTGCGGATGGAACCTGAATAGGCGATGACCCTGGACTAGAGACTTGAGAGGTTAGTCAGGTCGTGGTCTACACCCACGTCGGTTTTCGCTTGAAGTCTGCCGAGCACATTTCGTGTGCAGACGCTAAGTGGTGGAAACATGTGTGACGAAGTACACCCCTGCAGGGTATAAACTATTCGAATAGCCGCGTCCGCGGTAAAGGACTACTTGATTGCATATACAGTTCATAGACAAGTTAATGGATACTACTAAAAGACTCAAGATAAGTGTGAGTACCGAGGATGGCCCCCTCACAGGATACGAGGGAGGATCCTCGGTGGAGTATTGTGATGGTGAGTAGTGGACTCGTGTGCGAAAACTATTTTGCTAAAAGATTCCGTAGGATAGCTTAGCCAAGAGTCAAAGCTGGCTTGCTGCATAAACCCCACCACCTTCTTGAGAATGAGCATGTACAGTAGGTTCTGATGTAAGACTTGCTGAGTACCTTTGTACTCATGTTTGCTTATTTATTGTTTCCAGACGACAACACTGCCCCCTCCGATGGGTTTTACGTAGACCTTGACGTCGACGAGTGACTGGCCACCCAGGTGGTGATCCAGGCCATGGAGGGCCCTATGTAGATAGACAGGCTTCGAGAAGCCTTCTTTCTTTTTAGAGTCTGTACTCAGACTAGTTGCTTCCGCATGTGCTTGTATGACTGTATGACTTGAGTGTCGGGTCATGTGACCCCTACCTGTATGGATATGTTATGTATGGCTCCCTGGAGCCTTTAAATAAAGTACTTGAGTTGTAGAGTTTTGTTGTGATGCCATGTTGTATGTACTCATATCGAGCATATTGTATGTATGTTTGAAATGCTTGGTATGAGTGGGATCCGACAATCTAGTTGTTTGCCCTTCGCAGCCTTTCTTATGGGGAAATGTAGTCTAGTGCTCCTCGAGCCATAGTAGTCCGCTACAGCCTGGTTCACCGGAGTCCTGCTAGCCCAGCACTACTGTTCAGGACACTTGACTGGCCGGCATGTGTTTCACTTCGTCCCTATGTCTGTCCCTTCGGGGAAATGTCACGCGGTGATCTCCGGAGTCCTGTCTAGCCTGCTACAGCCCGGGATCCTCCGGAGTCCTGCTAGCCCAGTGCTACAGCCCGGAATCACTCGTTGATGACCGACATGTTCGTTGTGATTCATGTATGCCTGTCTCCATAGGTCTGTGCCGCTTTGGGTTCACGACTAGCCATGTCGGCCCGGGTTCTCGGTCATATGGATGCTAGCGACATTGTCATATACGCGAGCCAAAAGGCGCAAACGGTCCCGGGCCATGGTAAGGCGACACCCGTGGGATACCGTGCGTGAGGCCGCAAAGTGATATGAGGTGTTACCGGCTAGATCGATGTGGCTTAGAATCGGGGTCCTGACAGCGTTGGCATCAGAGCCGGACTGCCTGTAGGTTCGTTCAGCCAAACTGGTCGATGTCGAGTCTAGAAATGCTTTAGTTATATGTAAGGGAATTGATTGTGGGAGGGAACGTAAGGTTCTTTTTACTCTTTTACCCTATGCTTCTGATCTGAGTCATTCTCTTTTCATTCAACATGGGTTAAGGACTAGGCTCTCTTCTTCTATCAGGTTCACGTGTTACTAATCCGTAGTAGCTCATAGGATTATTGCTACAAGTTTCAGTCCAGTTTCTACTATTTTAGTACGTGGCTATTTGAATCAGAACCTTGATATGATGCTGTTGAGCGGTATTGTGAACTGTTGTGGATGTCTCAAATCTTTTCTGAGCATTTACAGCCGTTATGCTGCCCAATTTTCCCTAGGAATTCTGATGTCTTGTCTTGTGGTTGTGCTTTCAGATGGCCAACCAGTCTCAAAATCAAGTGGTTCGCCTGACCAGGTGCCTCGATGTGCCTGGTCATACTGCTATGTTGGTCCGGGTCATGATCGAGACAGGATACCATTGGTATCCCGAATACACTGTTGAAGAGAAGTTCCACGACTTTAATCAAAGCCAGTATCTCTGCACCGTCAGGATATTTCCTTCCTATCCTGGATCTACCGAGCCCCTTCACTGTTCCTATGGACTCGGAGTTACCATTGAGATGGCTGTGCAGGATGCTGCCTATTCCATGATGACCATCTTGCGAGTCCGGACTGGCCTGCTTCGGAACACTGACTTCCGTTACATGCCAGCTTCACTTCCGGGAGCGCAGGGGTATCTTCAGGCTATCTATGCTGACTCCACTCAGGAGGACTCATTAACTCGTACCACCACTGAGATGCTCGAAGATAAGGACCGAGAGAATCGGGCCTTGAGGCTGGAGCTCTTTAATACCCGTGCTGATCATTGGGCCACATTGACTCGGTTTGCACCCGCGGTGCAAGCGGGATGTATGGATACCAGGGATCTGTATCCTGTGAGAGCAGCTCTGCCAGACATGGTGGATTGGCGTGATGTGGGAGGCATCACCCCACCCCTTGGTCCCCGTAGGCCACCGTTTGTTGGGCCAAGACCTTATCCTAGCCCCTATGGTCCACAGGCTCCTCAGGACCGTCTGTTTCCGGATGATCACGTTGAACTTCCAGGCTATGGAGGTGACTTCTATGAGGACTACTACGGAGCTATCTGAGTTAGTAGTAGTACCACTAGTATTGTAGTAGTTGTGTCTCCACTGTCCTGTGTGACTTGTGGAATACGACTTAGTGTGTAATCGATTCCGGAGGTGTAGACAAATAATGTATAGGGACTCGGAATGCCTCCGATGAGATGTAACGTCTACTTTCATAGTTGTACTGTAGCATGGGCTTGTACTAAACTATGTATGACGTGTATGACCGTTGGTGTATATATGGCAGTTTTATATTACCATGGCATACGAGTGAGCATCTCTGCATTCCGCCTTATCCTTTACATTCTGCACTTCCCTGTTAAGTTTGAGCCATCCTTGTCTAAACTGTTGTCTTGTTTCCTCCTAGGATGGTCAACACCCGCGGAAACCCTGCTGCCCCGGAGCAGGGGGAAGCCAATGCAGCTAGAGGTGAAAATTTGCCTCACCCGCCTTCCCTGGCCGAAGTGATGCTGGAGGCGGAAAGGAACAAGTGTGAGACCAACCGCCTGCTGGAGCGGATTGAGCAGAACACTGCACGCCACCCACGGAATGACTTGGTGTCAATCAATGACTTTATCAAGCTGTACCCACCAAAGTTTAACCATTCCGTCGAGCCCCTCGACGCGGATGATTGGCTTCACAGCATCACCCACAAGCTACGTTCTGCCAACGTAGCTGAAGCCGACAAGGTTACCTATGCTGCTTATCATCTTGAGGGCCCCGCTAGCCATTGGTGGGAAAACTACGAAGCCATGCGCCCGGTCGGCCAAATCACTACCTGGGCTAAGTTCAGCGAGGCTTTCCGTGAGCATCACATTCCGGAAGGTCTCATGGATCGCAAGAGGGAGGAGTTCTGCAACTTCACCAAAGGAAGGCTGACTGTGGATGCATATAGCCGAGAATTTGGGAACCTGGCACGCTATGCTCCTGAAGAGGTTTCTACCGACGCCAGGAAGCAGGCAAGGTTCCGTAAGGGACTTAGCCCTGAGCTTCACCGCGATCTCCGTCTGCACGAGTGCACATCCTTCCAGAAGCTGGTCAATAAAGCTATCAGTGCTGAGACAGGCCAGACTGATTATGACGCTTCACGCAAGCACTCTCGTGATTTTGGGTCTTCATCCGGCTGTGGAGCTCAGAAGCGCCGGGTGTGGATTCCAAGCACCGCACTGCCACCCAGATTCACCCCGAGGCCATCCTTTGAGGCGCCTCGTCCCAACCAGCAATTTGCACCGTCCAAGCCCTATGGTGGCCCCGCTGCTAATGTTGCTCCACGCCCCACTGTGGTAACATGCTTCAAGTGTGGAGAACCGGGTCACTATAGTCGAGAGTGTCCCCAGAACAACCCCAATCAAGCTGGAAAGTCCGTTGGCCGTGGTAAGCCCGCGGGAAAGACTTTCTACGCCAAGCCGGCCACTACTGCACGTGGCCATGTCAACTACGTCTCAGCCGAAGAGGCTCATGAGGATCCCAACGTCGTCCTTGGTACGCTCCTTGTTAACTGCCATCCGGCATCTATTCTTTTCGATACTGGAGCATCTCATTCATTCATATCCGAGAATTATGCTCGGTTGCATAACACGACATTCTGTGACATGCCCACTTCCATGGTAATTCAAACTCCGGGTTCCAAATGGCAAACTTCTAGGGTAAGCCATGGGAACGAAATTCTTGTCGATAGGCTTGTCTTCCTTGCATCTTTAATAGCTCTCAAGTCCTCCGACATAAACATCATCTTGGGTATGGACTGGATGTCGGCTCATTACGCCAAGATCGATTGTGCCACTAGAACCGTTCAACTTACTCATCCCTCGGGCAAGACAGTTAATGTCTTAACTCGAGTGGCCAAGCGCCAACTTTACTCTCTCAATGTCAACCCTCTTCCAGACCTTGAGGACGTTCCGGTAGTCCGAGACTTCCCGGATGTGTTTTCGGAAGAACTGCCAGGTGTTCCACCTGACCGGGATGTCGAGTTTGTGATAGACCTTGTTCCAGGAACCGTTCCAATTGCTAGAAGACCCTACAAGATGGCACCCTTAGAACTAGCCGAGCTTAACAACCAACTCGATGAGTCCTTGAACAAAGGGTTCATCCGTCCTAGCTCCTCTCCTTGGGCTTGCCCCGTCCTCTTCGTCAAGAAGAAGGATGGAACGGATCGAATGGTTGTGGATTACCGACCTGTCAATCTGGTCACCATCAAGAACAAATATCCGCTTCCCAGGATCAACGACCTGTATGATCAGCTCGCTGGATCCTCGGTCTTCTCCAAGATGGATTTGAGGTTGGGCTACCATCAAATCAAAATCAGAAACGGGGACATTCCCAAAACGGCTTTTGTCACTCCTTATGGCCAATACGAGTACACCGTCATGTCCTTCGGTTTAACCAATGCCCCGGCCACTTTCTCCCGGTTAATGAACTCGGTTTTCATGGAGTACTTGGACAAATTCGTCGTAGTATACCTCGATGACATACTCATCTACTCCAAGAATGAAGAGGAACATGCCGAACATCTAAGGCTGGTATTGATGAAACTTCGAGAGCATCGCCTTTATGCCAAATTCTCCAAGTGTGAATTTTTTGGTTGTCAGAAGTGACCTATCTAGGCCATGTAATCTCTGGTAAGGGTATTGCCGTCAATCCCGAGCGAGTTCAAGCCGTCCTTGATTGGACTCCACCTGTTTCGGTCAAGAAAGTTCGGAGTTTCCTTGGCCTAGCGAGCTATTGCCGCCGCTTCGTCGAGAATTTCTCCAAGGTTGCTAAACCTCTAACTGAACTCCTCAAGAAAGATAAAAAGTTCGAGTGGACTCCGCAGTGCGAGTTCAGTTTTCAGGAACTGAAAAGACGCCTGACATCTGCTCCCGTACTGGTACCACCAGATTTCTCCAAGGATTTTATTGTCTATTGCGACGCCTCGCGACAAGGACTAGGTTGCATACTCATGCAGGATCGTCAGGTAATTGCCTATGCTTCACGGCAATTACACCCACATGAGGAAAATTATCCCACACATGATCTAGAGCTTGCAGCTGTAGTCCATGCACTCAAAACCTGGCGACATTACCTTCTCGGTAATAGTTGCGAGATCTTCACCGATCACCAAAGCTTGAAATATATCTTCACCCAACCAGATTTGAATCTCAGGCAAAGACGTTGGGTCGAGTTGATCTCGGATTACGACTTAGGAATAACTTACACCCCTGGCAAAGCCAATGTCATGGCTGATGCACTAAGTCGTAAGTCCTACTGTAACAACCTGATGTTACAACAAAGTCAACCACTTCTCCATGAGGAATTTCGTAAGCTTAACCTTCACATTGTTCCTCGTGGATTCCTATCTACCCTGGTGGCGAAACCTACCCTTATGGATCAAATCATAGCTGCCCAAAAGCGTGATAAGGGCATATCCCGGATTAAGGAAAACATTGCTAGCGGAGTAGCTAAATGTTTTTCCATGTATGAGCAAGGTGCTGTCTTCTTTGAGAACCGTCTGGTGGTTCCCAAGAACCAACATCTACGCCAGATGATCCTTAAGGAAGCTCATGAATCCCCTCTCACCATTCATCCCGGTAGTACTAAAATGTATCAAGACCTACGCCAGAGGTTTTGGTGGACTAGGATGAAGAGAGAAATCGCTCAATACATTGCTAATTGCGACGTTTGTCGTTGTGTTAAAGCAGAGCATCAACGGCCTGCTGGCACCCTTCAACCTTTGGCTATTCCTGAATGGAAATGGGACAAAATCAGTATGGATTTCATCACTGGGTTTCCCAGGACCAAGAGGGGGAATAATGCCATCTTCGTCGTGATCGACCGTCTTTCCAAAGTAGCCCATTTTCTACCTGTTCGTGAGAGTATCACCGCTAGCCAGCTAGCTGACCTATACATCTCCCGAATAGTGTCTCTTCATGGTGTCCCATTGGAAATTAACTCAGACCGTGGAAGTCTCTTCACCTCTCGATTTTGGGAAAGTTTCCAAAATGCTATGGGAACTCATCTCTCCTTTAGCACCGCCTTCCATCCTTAATCAAGTGGTCAAGTAGAGTGAGTAAATCAAATTCTGGAAGATATGCTCCGAGCTTCTGTTATCTCGTTCGGAATGAGTTGGGAGAAATGCCTTCCATTCACGGAGTTTGCCTATAACAATAGCTATCAAGCTAGTTTGGGCAAGGCTCCCTTCGAAGTTCTCTATGGACGAAAATGTCGAACGCCTCTTAACTGGTCAGAAACCGGGGAAAGACCACTCTTTGGCCCGGATATGATTCAGGAAGCAGAAGAGCAGGTTCGCGTTATTCGTGAGAAATTGAAAACAGCCCAATCTCGCCAAAAGAGTCAATATGATCGTAAGCATAAGCCTATGACATTTGAAATTGACGAGAAAGCTTACCTTCGGGTTACCCCGTTAAAGGGAACCCATCACTTCGGTATCAAGGGCAAATTGGCTCCTCGTTACATTGGACCTTTTCGCATTCTTGCCAAACGAGGAGAAGTTGCCTACCAATTGGAACTACCTCCGCATCTTTCCAGAGTTCACGACGTCTTCCACGTTTCGCAACTCAGGCGTTGCTTCGCGGATCCTATCCGTGGAGTGGACCACGAAACGCTTGATTTACAAGATAACCTCTCTTATCGGGAATACCCCGTTCGTATCCTTGATCAAGCCGAGCGTATCACTCGACGTCATAATATCAAGTTTCTCAAGGTTCAATGGTCACACCATTCCGAGGAAGAAGCCACTTGGGAAAGGGAGGATCGTCTTCGACTCAAGTACCCCGCCTTCTTCCCAGATGATCCTAAATCTCGGGACGAGATTCTATTGAGTGGGGGTGAGTTGTCACATCCTAGCTAGGTTATGCATTAGAGTGTGCATCATGTCTACTTTCATCAGAAATGGAAATGGGGAAAGCAGAACCCCCAGCACCCCCCCCCCCCTGAAATCAACTAGGGTTTTCTAAAAATAAATTCAATGAACCTGAAATGCCCTTCAGATATGTTCACCCTCTTTGCCTTGGGTTAGAACCCTTGGGAAAAATGGTGCCTATATTTTTAGGTCAACAAAAGGGGCATTGATCTAATTCATAAATATTGAATTTGGGCATTTAAATACTATTAAATAATTCAAATGCTCAAATAATGTTGGAATTATTTTTGGGCCACTGAAATATTTCAGAAAGTGTCCATAAATATTTTCAGGATTTTATAAAATGATTTAGTATTTAAACTAAATCAAAACAGAATAGCAAAAATAGAAAACAGAATAAAATTTGAGAGAGAGAGAGAAAGCAGGCCAGTGGGCCACTTACCTGGCGCCACCAACCGGCCCAGCACGGCCCAGCCCACCAGAGCCGGGCGCCAGTCGTCTCCTTCCTTTGCCAGGAGGACGACGGCGTGGCGCGCGCACAGGAGGCGAAGCCACCTCCTGCTTCCACCTCCTGCTTCCCCCGGCCTCCTAGCGACGCCACGATGATGTCCCGTGTCCCCTCGCTCCTCTCCCTCACTCGCTCCACTCTCTCTCGCTCCCCTAGCTCTCTTCCCCGAGCTCATCCGAGAGTCGCCGTCGCCGCCGTTCGCTACCACCACGGCCACCGGCCACCCCTCGCCCTGCCGCTGCGCCCAAGAGCTCCGCCACATTGCCGGCTACCTCTCCGTCAAGTCACGCGCCTCGGGAAGCCCTACGGCGTCGCCTTCGAGCTCTTCCTCAACCTGCGGCCGCCGGCGACTTCATCGTTGATTCGCCGAACCCCGTGCCTCCCCTGCCTCGCCAGTAGCACCAGAAGAACCACGGTGAGCCATTGACCCGGTTCCCCTTGCCCCGTCGTCCCTCGCGTCCTCTAGCGCTAGCACCACCGCGCCCGTGAGCTCCTCGCCGCCGGCCATGGCGCCACCATGGCCAGGGGCCGAGCCAGCCGCACCCGCACACTTCGTCGTGTTCCTGGTGACGCCAGGAGCCCGTAGAACCTATCCGCATGCCTCCCCGTGCCTTATAGCCTCGAACCCGAGCTCGCCCGAGCTCCGGCCGCCGCCTCGAGCCTGATTCCGGCGAGCTCCGGCCGCCCCGCAGCCTCCCGTGTGTCACACTGGATTCGCGCGAGTCTGGCATCGTGTAGATGAGCTCCACCGCCCGAATGGTCGCCGGAGCGGCGATCCCGAGCCCCTCCGCCGTGTCTGGCTCACCGGCGTCAAGCCGCCGACGGGTGTTGACCCCGCTGACCAGGAGGTTTGACCTCGCGTGGGTCGCTGACATGTGGGGCACGGCCCTATTAATCTTTAGTTAGGATTAGTTTAACAACTAATTTAACCCTTCTAATTAAATGGGTCACTGACGCGTGGGCCCAACCCCATTAACCAAGCCAGTTTAGTTTTAATTTAATTAGGATTAGCTACAGACACTGACGTGTGGACCCCACACGTCAGGTTTGACTGGGTCAGCCGCCTTTGACCTGCTGACGCAATGATGTTGTCATGCTGACGCAATATATCTTTTCTGGAATTAAAATAAATCAGGAAATTCCAGAAAATACCCAAAACTTTGAAAAATCATAGAAATTCAACCATAACTCCAAATGAGACAAATTATATATGTAAAATTATTAGAAAAATTCAAGGAATCCATCTGTACCATTTTCATGCATGTTTGAACAATATTTGTCCCCTGTTTTGGACAAAACAAATAAAGGGCATTTAAATAATCATATATGGGGTTGGAATTTGAATCTTGTACTCAAACCAACTCCATTTAAATCATAGCTAGTTGCATTAGCCCAAGACACATCCATATTGCCATGTCATAGCATGCATCATATTGTTGCATATCGTCATGTGTTGATTGTGCTCGGTTGTGTTCTTCGTGGTAGGTTCTGCCTCCGAGGATATTCACGAGTATCCAACTGAAGGGCAGTATCCCGTTACCACTCCATCAGGCAAGCAACCATTGATCATTCCGATACAACCCATGTTCTCGCTCCTACTCTTGTTTACTGCATTAAGACAACACGATTCAAACTGCTGTGTGCTACGGTAGTTGAACCCTTATCCTCTGCATGACCTGTCATTGCCACAGTAACTAGATGAAACCCTCTAGCATGTGTAGGAGTTGATTGAGCCATGTTTTGTGATTCCTACCTTGCTATGCCTGCTATGCTTAGAGTTGTGTCAGGTCTGGTTCATCTGGGTGATGGGCTAGAGTGAAATGCTTGTGCCAGTAATATGTGGGATGTGTTGAACATGTTTTGGTAAAGGTATCGATGAGAGGCCATGTAGGAGTACATGGTGGGTTGTTTCATTGAAGCCGTCCCTAAGAACTGAGTTCTGTATGCGTGAATTAAGATTCAGCTACTACCACACATTGGGCCCTGAAATATGACCCCGCTCGAGTTACCGACCCCTCTCGCCTCAGTCCAGGAGTTGCAACTAGTTTCTGGTATTTGTAGGATATGTGTTGGCGGCCGTGCGTAGCGCTGACCCTAGGGGTGGGCTATGTTGCGGTAGATACACCATGGCACGGTGTACCGAGTCACCCGTTTGGTGTCTCGGGAACCCTGTTCACATCGTTCGGGGCCGTTGAGGACACCCCGGCCGGATTTCCTTGCGGATGGAACCTGAATAGGCGATGACCCTGGACTAGAGACTTGAGAGGTTAGTCAGGTCGTGGTCTACACCCACGTCGGTTTTCGCTTGAAGTCTGCCGAGCACATTTCGTGTGCAGACGCTAAGTGGTGGAAACATGTGTGACGAAGTACACCCCTGGAGGGTATAAACTATCTGAATAGCCGCGTCCGCGGTAAAGGACTACTTGATTGCATATACAGTTCATAGACAAGTTAATGGATACTACTAAAAGACTCAAGATAAGTGTGAGTACCGAGGATGGCCCCCTCACAGGATACGAGGGAGGATCCTCGGTGGAGTATTGTGATGGTGAGTAGTGGACTCGTGTGCGAAAACTATTTTGCTAAAAGATTCCGTAGGATAGCTTAGCCAAGAGTCAAAGCTGGCTTGCTGCATAAACCCCACCACCTTCTTGAGAATGAGCATGTACAGTAGGTTCTGATGTAAGACTTGCTGAGTACCTTTGTACTCATGTTTGCTTATTTATTGTTTCCAGACGACAACACTGCCCCCTCCGATGGGTTTTACGTAGACCTTGACGTCGACGAGTGACTGGCCACCCAGGTGGTGATCCAGGCCATGGAGGGCCCTATGTAGATAGACAGGCTTCGAGAAGCCTTCTTTCTTTTTAGAGTCTGTACTCAGACTAGTTGCTTCCGCATGTGCTTGTATGACTGTATGACTTGAGTGTCGGGTCATGTGACCCCTACCTGTATGGATATGTTATGTATGGCTCCCTGGAGCCTTTAAATAAAGTACTTGAGTTGTAGAGTTTTGTTGTGATGCCATGTTGTATGTACTCATATCGAGCATATTGTATGTATGTTTGAAATGCTTGGTATGAGTGGGATCCGACAATCTAGTTGTTTGCCCTTCGCAGCCTTTCTTATGGGGAAATGTAGTCTAGTGCTCCTCGAGCCATAGTAGTCCGCTACAGCCCGGTTCACCGGAGTCCTGCTAGCCCAGCACTACTGTTCAGGACACTTGACTGGCCGGCATGTGTTTCACTTCGTCCCTATGTCTGTCCCTTCGGGGAAATGTCACGCGGTGATCTCCGGAGTCCTGTCTAGCCTGCTACAGCCCGGGATCCCCCGGAGTCCTGCTAGCCCAGTGCTACAGCCCGGAATCACTCGTTGATGACCGACATGTTCGTTGTGATTCATGTATGCCTGTCTCCATAGGTCTGTGCCGCTTTGGGTTCACGACTAGCCATGTCGGCCCGGGTTCTCGGTCATATGGATGCTAGTGACATTGTCATATACGCGAGCCAAAAGGCGCAAACGGTCCCGGGCCATGGTAAGGCGACACCCGTGGGATACCGTGCGTGAGGCCGCAAAGTGATATGAGGTGTTACCGGCTAGATCGATGTGGCTTAGAATCGGGGTCCTGACAGATTCTTTTTCATTTAAGATTTCAGATCCAATGATTTTATTCAAACAGCAAGTAAAATTTAAAATACGCTCCAAGCAAAACACATATCATGTGACGAATAAAAATATAGCTCCGAGTAAGGTATACCGATAGTTTTGAAGACGAAAGAGGGGATGCCTTCCAGGGCATCCCCAAGCTTAGGAGCTTGAGTCTTCCTTGAATATTACCTTGGGGTGCCTAGGGCATCCCCAAGCTTAGGGTCTTTCCACTCCTTATTCTCCTCATATGGATATCTCACCCAAAGCTTGAAAACTTCAATCACACAAAACTTAACGGAACTTCGTGAGATAGGTTAGTATGATAAAGAGTAAACCATTCATCTTGGTATTGTCAAAGACAAAGATCGTAATTGTTCTACACAATGCATACTGTACCATATCATTTCTATAATTTATATTGAGGAATATAAGTCATAGAAACTAGAAAACAAGCAAATTATGCAATGAAAACAGAATCTGTCAGAAACAGAACAGTCCGTAATGATCTGAACACTAACCATACTTCTGCTACTCAAAAAATTATGAAATAAATTGGTGGACGTGAGGAATTTGTCTATTAATCTTCTTCAAAAAGAATCGGCACCAAATCGCTCTTCTGTAAAAAATGGCACCTAATCTCGTGAGCGCAAAGTTTCTGTTTTTTACAGCAAGATCACATTAACTTTCACCCAAGTCTTTCCCAAAGGTCTTACTTGGCACTTTATTGAAACAAAAGCTATAAAACATGATTACTACAGTAGGTTAATCATGTAAACACACAAAAACAGTAAGGGTAAATATTGGGTTGTCTCCCAACAAGCGCTTTTCTTTAATGCCTTTTAGCTCGGCATGATGATTTCAATGATGCTCACATGAAAGATAAGACTTGAACATAAAGAGAGCATCATGAAGAATATGACTAGAACATTTAAACCTAACCCACTTCCTATGCCTAGGGATTTTGTGAGCACACAATTTATGGGAACAACAACTAGCATAGGAAGGAAAAACAAGTATAACTTCAAAACTTTAAGCACATAGAGAGAGAAACTTGATATTATTGCACTCCTACAAGCATGTATTCCTCCCTCATAATAATTTTCAGTAGCATCGTGAATGATTTAAACAATATAATCATCACATAAAGCATTCTTTTCATGATCTACAAGCATAGAAATTTTTCTACTCTCCACATAAGCAAAATTCTTCTCATTCGGAATAGCGGGATCACTAGTTCCTAGAGTTGACACTCTTCCAAACCCGCTTTCGATGATAGTATTATTCATACTCCAAAAGATATAAGTGAAGTTCATGGATCTTTCTACAATTAATATAAACTAACCAATGTCCAAGCTCAAAATGTATAAGTGAAGCACACGAAGCATTCTATAAAACCACACTCAAAAGATTTAAGTGAAGCACAAAGAGCAATTCTATAAGATCATACTTAAAAGATATAAGTGAAGCACATGAAGCATTCTATAAATCAATGAAGGTCTATCTCATACTAGCATGGTTCATAAAGGAAGAACAAGAAAACAAAGGACACAAATCATGTGAACGAAACAAAAAACGAGGTATACTGATAATTGTTGAAGAAGAAAGATGGGATGCCAACCGGGGCATCCCCAAGCTTACATGCTTGAGTATCCTTAGAATATTTACTTGGGTGCCTTGGTCATCCCCAAGCTTGATCTCTTGCCTCTCTTTATTCTTCTCACATCGGTAACTCCTCGTTCTTCGAACACTTCATCCACAAAAAAAACTTAACAAAAACTTTGTGAGATCCGTTAGTATAATAAAGCAAATCACTACCTTTAGGTACTGTTGCATAATCATTCCAATTTAATATTAGAACTATATCTACTGTATTCCAACTTCACCATGGTTCATACCCCCCAATACTACCCATAGATTCATCAAAATAAGCAAACAACACACGAAAAACAGAATCTGTCTAAAACAGGACAGTCTGTAGTAATCTGAAGGTTTAGTAAACTTATGTATCTCCAAAACTTATGAAATAAATTTTAAAATTCAAAAAATTTATACAGAAGTAATATGCAAAAAGTTTCAGACCCATTTGACTTTCCAGTAAAAAATGTAAAATCACGCGCTACAGCCAAAGTTTCTGTTTTTGTTCTGCACATAGTAAACAAGCAATCTAATCATCCTAAAACCAAAGTTTGGCACATTATTTTTATAATACAATGGATATATATATAAGTGGATAATTATTTACAGATAAACTTCCATGAAAAATTCTACATTGTTTCCGTGAGCATGAACACGAGTGCTCAAGGTCGACCCTCACTTCTTCAATGCATAACTTTCCAATCACTTCTCTTTTTGAAAAACTTTTTAGGCATGAGAGGCAAGTAAATTTTTTTGGTATTTTCATTCCTTTAATTTTTTTTGTATGTTTCACCCACAACTAAACATAAACAAAAATCAAAAACAAAATCTACTTAGTGAAGAAAGCAAACAAGCACACACGAGAATATCAACCCCACGCTATTGCTCCCCGACAACGGCGCCAGAAAAGAGCTTGATAATCCCCAAGTGCAAGGACCATCGTAGCAATTTCCAAAGGTGGAAGTGATAAGTATGGAGTGTCGAACCCACAAGGAGCTAAAGGTAAGATCAATATTCTCTCAAGCCCTATGTGCCACTGATACGACTCTACGTACACCGAACGTTTGCTTCCAACTAACAACGAGAAATAAAACTAGGTTGTGGGTATGAAGAGGATAACTTTGTATGATATCGGAGAGCTAAAATATAAAAGTAGGTGCTGTTATCATGAAGTTAGAATCTATTACTAAATATTATAAATAGCGAGTGTGGAATAATGGTGGGTCGGTGTGCGGAATTGTCCTAGGCAATCGTTAACAAGACCGGTAATCACTATTGCAGTTTCATATGAGGGAGAGGCATAAGCTAACATACTTTCTCTACTTGGATCATATGCACTAATGATGGGAACTCTAGCAAGCATCCACAACTACTAAAGATCATTAAGGTAAAACCCAACCATAGCATTAAAGCATCAAGTCCTCTTTATTCCCATACGCAACAACCCCCTTACTCGGGTTTGTGTTTCAGTCACTCACTAACCCACTATAAGCGAATCATGAACATATTGCAACACCCTACAGCGGGAACCCCTCACGCTTGCGCGACACGGAGGGCACCATAGGACAACATCAAAGTAAAACATAGAACTCATACCAATCTAGATCATCAATCAACCCAAAGACAAAAGATATCTACTCAAAACATCTTAGGATGGCAACACATCATTGGATCATAATATGTGGCATAAAGCACCATGTTCAAATAGGGATTACAGTGGGGTGCGGGAGAGTGGATAGCCTAAAAGAGATGAGGGTGATGATGATGATGGTGATGTTGATGAAGACGATCACTGCGGTGATGATTCCCCTCCCGATGGCACTTTGGTGCCACCGAGAGATAGGAGGAGAGGTTCTCCCCCTTGTGCTTCCTCCTGCATGGCCTCCCCCTAGATGGGGAGATGTTCTCCTTCTGGTCCTTGGCCTTCATGGTGATTATGGCCCCTCCGAGATCCTCCTCCATGCCCTGCGGTGATGACGGCCCCCTCCGGCAGGGTGCCAAAGAGGGCCTAGATTGGCTTTCAGTGGCTACGGAGGCTTCTGGCGGTGGAACTCCCGATCTATGTTAATTTTCCGAGGTTTCTATATTTATAGGAATTTTTGGAGTCGGTCTCATGTAAGGAGGTGCTCGAGGCGTCCACGAGGCAGGACCACACGCCTCGGGGGTGGGCGCGCCCCCACCCTCGTGGACGCCCCGGGACTCTCCTGGCCCAACTCTTTTACTCCGGGGTCTTCTTTTGGTCCATAAAAGATCGTCAAAATTTGGCATGTCAATTGGACTCCGTTTGATATTCCTTTTCTGTAAAACACAAAAACAAGGAAAAAACAGAAACTGGCACTAGGCACTAGGTTAATAGGTTAGTCCTAAAAATCATATAAAATAGAATATAAATGCATATAAAACTTCCAAGGTTGATAATATAATAGCATGAATACTTCATAAATTATAGATACGTTGGAGACGTATCAGCATCCCCAAGCTTAATTCCTGCTCGTCGACGAGTAGGTAAATGATAAAAGAAATAATTTATGAAGTGTGCTAGCAAGTGCATAAGTTCCATCAATGATAGTTTCAATCACTTTTTATAACATCAATATATATCATAACAGTAGCTCATCTTCATAAAATTTTCATGATCAAGTAACAAGCTATTCACATGTTAAAGTATAGATCATAAACTTTCTTGAAACTAACAAACTATATTCTCAGTCATCAAACAATTGCAATTCATCTTATTTTCAGGAAGGGTCTATGTCAGGGCTTTGGTTTAGCAAACTCCACATACTCAACTATCATTTAATCTTTCACAATTGCTAACACTCACATGATATTTATGGGTTCAAATTTTTAATCGGACACAGAGAAAGATAGGGGCTTATAGATTCGCCTCCCAACCTTTTACCTCAAGGGTAATGTCAACAATAATAGTTCATGATAACTTACATCCAATTGGACTTATATATTAGGATCTTTCCAACACAATGTGCTTGCCAAAGGATAAAATGTAAAAAGGAAAGGCGAAGATCACCATGACTGTTGCATAAGGTAGAACATAAAAGTAAAAGATAGGCCCTTCGCAGAGGGAAGCAAAGGTTTTCATGCGCTTTTATGGTTGGATGCACAAAATCTTAATGTAAAAGAACGTCACTTTATATTGCCACTTGTGGTGTGGACCTTTATTATGCAGTCCGCCGCTTTTATTTCTTCCACATCACAAGATCATATAAAGCTTATTTTCTCCACATTAATAGATCATACATATTTAGAGGGCAATTTTTATTGCATGCACCGATGACAACTTACTTGAACGATCTTACTCAATCCATAGATAGGTACGGTGGACTCTCATGGCAAAACTGGTTTAAGCAATGTTTGGAAGCACAAGTAGTATCTCTACTTGGTGCAAAGAATGTGGCTAGCATGAGGGGGAAAAGCAAGCTCAACATGTTGGATGATCCAAGACAATATACTTTATTTTGGATATAAGAAAACATAACCCATTACGTTGTCTTCCTTGTCCGACATCAACCTTTTAGCATGTCATATTTCAATGAGTGCTCACAATTACAAAAGATGTCCAAGATAGTATATTTATATGTGAAATCTCTCTTCCTTCAATATTCTTTCATGAATTGTTCAAGTGACCAATTCTATGTTTGCTAACTTTCAATAAGTTTACTAACTATACTTATTGTGTGTGAAGTCATTACTCCCCATTGTATAAGCATATGAAACATATATAAATTGAGATTTATGATATTCAATTCATTCAACCATTTACTCATAGGATATATGTGAAGCAAGTGAGTAATGACAAACTACTCCAAAAAGATAAGTGTGAAGGACACTGAGTAGTCAAATAATTAACTAGCCATGGGAGGATTCTTTTTCATTTAAGATTTCAGATCCAATGATTTTATTCAAACAGCAAGTAAAATTTAAAATACTCTCCAAGAAAAACACATATCATGTGACGAATAAAAATATAGCTCCGAGTAAGGTATACCGATAGTTTTGAAGACGAAAGAGGGGATGCCTTCCAGGGCATCCCCAAGCTTAGGAGCTTGAGTCTTCCTTGAATATTACCTTGGGGTGCCTAGGGCATCCCCAAGCTTAGGGTATTTCCACTCCTTATTCTCCTCATATGGATATCTCACCCAAAGCTTGAAAACTTCAATCACACAAAACTTAACGGAAATTCGTGAGATAGGTTAGTATGATAAAGAGTAAACCATTCATCTTGGTATTGTCAAAGACAAAGATCGTAATTGTTCTACACAATTCATACTGTACCATATCATTACTATAATTTATATTGAGGAATATAAGTCATAGAAACTAGAAAACAAGCAAACTATGCAATGAAAACAGAATCTGTCAGAAACAGAACAGTCTGTAATGATCTGAACACTAACCATACTTATGCTACTCAAAAAATTATGAAATAAATTGGTGGACGTGAGGAATTTGTCTATTAATCTTCTTCAAAAAGAATCAGCACCAAATCGCTCTTCTGTAAAAAATGGCACCTAATCTCGTGAGCGCAAAGTTTCTGTTTTTTACAGCAAGATCACATTAACTTTCACCCAAGTCTTTCCCAAAGGTCTTACTTGGCACTTTATTGAAACAAAAGCTATAAAACATGATTACTACAGTAGGTTAATCATGTAAACACACAAAAACAGTAAGGGTAAATATTGGGTTGTCTCCCAACAAGCGCTTTTCTTTAATGCCTTTTAGCTCGGCATGATGATTTCAATGATGCTCACATGAAAGATAAGACTTGAACATAAAGAGAGCATCATGAAGAATATGACTAGAACATTTAAACCTAACCCACTTCCTATGCCTAGGGATTTTTTGAGCACACAATTTATGGGAACAATAATCAACTAGCATAGGAAGGAAAAACAAGTATAACTTCAAAACTTTAAGCACATAGAGAGAGAAACTTGATATTATTGCACTCCTACAAGCATGTATTCCTCCCTCATAATAATTTTCAGTAGCATCGTGAATGATTTAAACAATATAATCATCACATAAAGCATTCTTTTCATGATCTACAAGCATAGAAATTTTTCTACTCTCCACATAAGCAAAATTCTTCTCATTCGGAATAGCGGGATCACTAGTTCCTAGAGTTGACACTCTTCCAAACCCGCTTTCGATGATAGTATTATTCATACTCCAAAAGATATAAGTGAAGTTCATGGATCTTTCTACAATTAATATAAACTAACCAATGTCCAAGCTCAAAATGTATAAGTGAAGCACACGAAGCATTCTATAAAACCACACTCAAAAGATTTAAGTGAAGCACAAAGAGCAATTCTATAAGATCATACTTAAAAGATATAAGTGAAGCACATGAAGCATTCTATAAATCAATGAAGGGCTATCTCATACTAGCATGGTTCATAAAGGAAGAACAAAAAAACAAAGGACACAAATCATGTGAACGAAACAAAAAACGAGGTATACCGATAATTGTTGAAGAAGAAAGATGGGATGCCAACCGGGGCATCCCCAAGCTTACATGCTTGAGTATCCTTAGAATATTTACTTGGGTGCCTTGGTCATCCCCAAGCTTGATCTCTTGCCTCTCTTTATTCTTCTCACATCGGTAACTCCTTGTTCTTCGAACACTTCATCCACAAAAAAAACTTAACAAAAACTTTGTGAGATCCGTTAGTATAATAAAGCAAATCACTACCTTTAGGTACTGTTGCATAATCATTCCAATTTAATATTAGAACTATATCTACTGTATTCCAACTTCACCATGGTTCATACCCCCCAATACTACCCATAGATTCATCAAAATAAGCAAACAACACACGAAAAACAGAATCTGTCTAAAACAGGACAGTCTATAGTAATCTGAAGGTTTAGTAAACTTATGTATCTCCAAAACTTATGAAATAAATTTTAAAATTCGAAAAATTTATACAGAAGTAATATGCAAAAAGTTTCAGACCCATTTGACTTTCCAGTAAAAACTGTAAAATCACGCGCTACAGCCAAAGTTTCTGTTTTTGTTCTGCACATAGTAAACAAGCAATCTAATCATCCTAAAACCAAAGCTTGGCACATTATTTTTATAATACAATGGATATATATATAAGTGGATAATTATTTACAGATAAACTTCCATGAAAAATTCTACATTGTTTCCGTGAGCATGAACACGAGTGCTGAAGGTCGACCCTCACCTCTTCAATGCATAACTTTCCAATCGCTTCTCTTTTTGAAAAACTTTTTAGGCATGAGAGGCAAGTAAATTTTTTTGGTATTTTCATTCTTTTAATTTTTTTTGTATGTTTCACCCACAACTAAACATAAACAAAAATCAAAAACAAAATCTACTTAGTGAAGAAAGCAAACAAGCACACACGAGAATATCAACCCCACGCTATTGCTCCCCGACAACGGCGCCAGAAAAGAGCTTGATAATCCCCAAGTGCAAGGAATCATCGTAGCAATTTCCAAAGGTGGAAGTGATAAGTATGGAGTGTCGAACCCACAAGGAGCTAAAGGTAAGATCAATATTCTCTCAAGCCCTATCTGCCACTGATACGACTCTACGTACACCGAACGTTTGCTTCCAACTAACAACGAGAAATAAAACTAGGTTGTGGGTATGAAGAGGATAACTTTGTATGATATCAGAGAGCTAAAATATACAAGTAGGTGCTGTTATCATGAAGTTAGAATATATTACTAAATATTATAAATAGCGAGTGTGGAATAATGGTGGGTCGGTGTGCGGAATTGTCCTAGGCAATCGTTAACAAGACCGGTAATCACTATTGCAGTTTCATATGAGGGAGAGGCATAAGCTAACATACTTTCTCTACTTGGATCATATGCACTAATGATGGGAACTCTAGCAAGCATCCACAACTACTAAAGATCATTAAGGTAAAACCCAACCATAGCATTAAAGCATCAAGTCCTCTTTATTCCCATACGCAGCAACCCCCTTACTCGGGTTTGTGTTTCAGTCACTCACCAACCCACTATAAGCGAATCATGAACGTATTGCAACACCCTACAGCGGGAACCTCTCACGCTTGCGCGACACGGAGGGCACCATAGGACAGCATCAAAGTAAAACATACAACTCATACCAATCTAGATCATCAATCAACCCAAAGACAAAAGATATCTACTCAAAACATCATAGGATGGCAACACATCATTGGATCATAATATGTGGCATAAAGCACCATGTTCAAGTAGGGATTACAGCGGGGTGCGGGAGAGTGGACCGTGTAAAAGAGATGAGGGCAATGATGATGATGGTGATGTTGATGAAGATGATCACCGCGGCGATGATTCCCCTCCCAATGGAACTCTGGTGCCACCGAGAGAGAGGAGGAGAGGTTCTCCCCCTTGTGCTCTCCTCCATGGCCTCCCCCCTAGATGGGAGAGGTTCTCCCTCTAGTCCTTGGCCTTCATCGTGATGATGTCCCCTCCGGGATCCTCCTCCAAGCCCTCCGGTGATGATGGCCCCTTCCGGCAGGGTGCCAAAGAGGGCCTAGATTGGCTTTCGGTGGCTACAAAGGCTTCTGGCGGCGGAACTCCCGATCTAGGTTAATTTTCTGAGGTTTCTGTATTTATAGGAATTTTTGGCGTCGGTCTCACGTCAAGGAGGTGCCCAAGGCGTCCATGAGGCAAGACCACACGCCTAGGGGGGGTGGGCGTGCCCCCCACCCTCGTGGACGCCCCGGGACTCTCCTGGCCCAACTCTTTTACTCCGGGGTCTTCTTTTGGTCCATAAAAAATCGTCAAATATTGGCACGTCAATTAGACTCCGTTTGATATTCTTTTTCTGTAAACTCAAAAACAAGGAAAAAAACAGAAACTGGCACTGGGCACTAGGTTAATAGGTTAGTCCCAAATATCATATAAAATACCATATAAAACATCCAAGGTTGATAATATAATAGCATGAATACTTCATAAATTATAGATATGTTGGAGATGTATGAGCATCCCCAAGCTTAATTCCTGCTCATCCACGAGTAGGTAAATGATAAAAGAAATAATTTATGAAGTGTGAATGCTAGCAAGTGCATAAGTTTCATCAATGATAGTTTCAATCACTTTTTATAACATCATTATATATCATAACAGTAGCTCATCTTCATAAAATTTTCATGATCTAGTAACAAGCTATCCACATGTTAAAGTATATATCATAAACTTTCTTGAAACTAACAAACTGGGCGCGCCCCCCTGCCTCGTGGGTCCCCTGGAGCTCCACCGACCTCAACTCACACTCCATATATTCGTTTTCGGGGAGAAAAAATCAGAGAGAAGGATTCATCGCGTTTTATGATACGGAGCCGCCGCCAAGCCCTAAACTCTCTCTGGAGGGCTGATCTGGAGTCCGTTCAGGGCTCCGGAGAGGGGAAACCGACATCATCAACCATCCTCCATCACCAATTTCATGATGCTCACCGCCGTGCGTGAGTAATTCCATCATTGACTTGCTGGACGGTGATGGGTTGGATGAGATTTATCATGTAATCGAGTTAGTTTTGTTAGGGTTTGATCCCTAGTATCCACTGTGTTCTGAGATTGATGTTGCTATGACTTTGCTATGCTTAATGCTTGTCACTAGGGCCCGAGTGCCATGATTTCAGATCTGAACCTATTATGTTTTCATGAATATATGTGAGTTCTTGATCCTATGTTGCAAGTCTATAGTCAGCTACTATGTGTTATGATCCAGCAACCCCGAAGTGACAATAATCGGGACCAATCTGATACGTCTCCAATGTATCTACTTTTCCAAACACTTTTACCCTTGTTTTGGACTCTAACTTGCATGATTTGAATGGAACTAACCCAGACTGACACTATTTTCAGCAGAATTACCATAGTGTTATTTATGTGCAGGAGCAAACGTTCTCGGAATGACCTGAAACTTCACGGAGCCACTTTTCAGAAAATAAGAAAAATACCTACCAAAGATGAAGGCCAGGGGGCCCACCGTCTCTCCACGAGGGTGGGGGGGCGCCCCCTACCTCATGGGCCCCCTGTTGCCTCTCCGACTCCAACTCCACCTCCATATATTGAGTTTCGGGGAGAAAAAATCAAAGAGAAGAAATCATCGCATTTTATGATACAGAGCCGTCGCCAAGCCCTAAAACCTCTCAGGAGGGCTGATCTAGAGTCCGTTCGAGGCTCCGGAGAGGGGAATCCATCGCCATGGTCATCATCAACCATCCTCCATCACCAATTTCATGATGCTCACCGCCGTACATGAGTAATTCCATTGTAGGCTTGCTGGACGGTGATGGGTTGGATGAGATCTATCATGTAATCGAGTTAGTTTTGTTAGGGTTTGATCCCTAGTGTCCACTATGTTCTGAGATTGATGTTGCTATGACTTTACTATGCTTAATGCTTGTCACTAGGGCCCGAGTGCCATGATTTTAGATCTGAACCTATTATGTTTTCATCAATATATGAGTGTTCTTGATCCTATCTTGCAAGTCTATTGTCACCTATTATGTGTTATGATCCGTTAACCCCGAAGTGACAATAATCGGGATACTTACCGATGATGACCATAGTTTGAGGAGTTCATGTATTCACTATGTGTTAATGCTTTGTTCCGGTTCTCTATTAAAAGGAGGCCTTAATACCCCATAGTTTCCGTAAGGACCCTGCTGCCACAGGAGGGTAGGACAAAAGATGCCATGCAAGTTCTTTTCCATAAGCACATATGACTATATTCGGAATACATGCCTACATTATATCAATGAACTGGAGCTAGTTCTGTGTCAACCTAGGTTATGACTGTTACATGATGAACCGCATCCGGCATAATTCTCCATCACTGATCCATTGCCTACGAGCTTTCCACATATTGTTCTTCATTTATTTACTTTCCCGTTGCTTACTATCATCACTACAAAATACCAAAAACATTAATTTTACTATTGTTACCTTTTGCTACCATTATCACCACTATCATATTACTTTGCTACTAAATACTTTGCTGCAGATATTAAGTTTCCATGTGTGGTTGAATTGACAACTCAGCTGCTAATACTTGAGAATATTCTTTGGCTCCCCTTGTGTCGAATCAATAAATTTGGGTTGAATACTCTACCCTGAAAAACTGTTGCGATCCCCTATACTTGTGGGTTATCAAGACTATTTTCTAGCGTCGTTGCCCGGGAGCATAGCTCTATTCTTTGAGTCACTTTGGATATATATCTGCTTATCATTATGAAGAACTTGAGAGATCCAAAAACCAAGATCTATCCCTCAACTATGAGGGGAGGTAAGGAACTGCAATCTAGCTCCGCACTTTATTCACCTTATGTTTTGAGTAAGCTTGCGACACCTACACCTGCTTCTGCTATTCGTTCTGATATGTCGCATGTTATTGATGATGCCACTTCTCCTATGCATGATACTTATAATGAAAGTACCTCTATGCCTGATACTACTGTTCCACTTAGTGATTTTCTTGATGAACAACTTGCTAGGGCTAGAGATATTGAAAATATTGAATCTGATGATACTGATGAAAGTGATGATGAAGAATCACTTGTTATTCCTAAGGGTTATGTCTTTGATCAAGAAGCTTCCTTAGCTATTTTAGCGTGCCAAAATAGAACTGAACTCAAAAGATTATTAGCTAAATGGAGTAAGCAATCTTTAAATGCTAGAATGAAACCTGACCCTGCTTTTGCTACTTCACCTATCTTTGTTACTGATAAGGATTATGAATTCTCTATTGATCCTGATATAATTACTTTGGTTGAATCTGATCCTTTTCATGGTTATGAATCTGAAACTGTTGTGGCACATCTTACTAAATTAAATGATATAGCTACCCTGTTTACTAAAGATGAGAGAACTCGTTAATTTTATATCCTTAAAATATTTCCGTTCTCATTAAAGGGTGATGCTAAGATATGGTTTAAATCTCTTGATCCTGGTTGTGTGCGTAGTCCCCGGGATATGATTTATTACTTCTCTGCTAAATATTTCCCTGCTCATAATAAACAAGCTACTTTAAGGGATATATATAATTTTGTGCAAATTGAAGAAGAGAGTCTCCCACAAGCTTGGGGGAGGCTTCTCCAATTACTTAATACTTTGCCTGATCATCCTCTTAAGTAAAATGAAATACTTGATATCTTTTATAATGGACTAACCAATGCCTCCAGAGATTACCTGGATAGTTGTGCTGGTTCTGTTTTCAGGGAAAGAACACCGGATGAAGGTGAAATTCTATTGAATAATATGTTGACAAATGAAAATAATTGGACACCTCCAGAGCCAATTCCTAAGCCTATTCCTAAACGAACTCCGAAGAAGAAGGGTATTCTATTTCTCAGTCCTGAAGATATGCAAGACGCAAAGAAATCTATGAAAGAAAAAGGTATTAAAGTTGAAGATGTTAAGAATTTACCTCCTATTGAAGAAATACATGGTCTTAATTTACCGCATGTTGAAGAAACATATAATCATAATCCTTTACCTATTGAAGAAACTCATGGTCTTGATAACCTGACACGGGTAGTAAAGGTAAATTCTCTCTATAGATATGATAAAGTTGTAATCCCGTTTACTAAATTTGCTAGCCCATGCTTAGATGAGTTTGATAAATTTATGGCTAAGCAAGAAGATTTTAATGCTTATTTTGGTAGACAATTGAAATACAATTCAAATATGCTTGAACACTTGGGTGATTATATGGCTAATGTTAAAGGTGAACTTAAACTTATTAGTAAACATGCTTCTATGGTTACCACTCAAGTAGAACAAGTACTTAAAGCTCAAAATGATTTGCTCAATGAATTGAATAGTAAGAACAATGATAATGATGTTAGAGTTATGAATATAGGTGGTAAAATGACTCAGGAACCTTTGTATCCTGAAGGCCATCCTAAGAGAATTGAGCAAGATTCTCAGAGAAATAATATAGATGCACCTAGTTCTTCTAAAAAGAAGAAAAAGAAAAATGATAGGACTTTGCATGCTTCTAGTGATCCTATTGTTGAAACACCTGAGAATCCAAATGATATTTCTATTTCTGATGCGAAAACTCAATCTGGTAATGAACCTCAAACTAGTGGTAATGTTAATGATAATGTTCATAGATGCCCAACCTAGTAATGATAATGATATAGAAATTGAACCTACTTTTGATCTTGATAACTCACAATCAATGAATCAACATTATGATAAAAAAGACTTTGTTGCTAGGAAACATGGTAAAGAAAGAGAGCCTTGGGTTCAGAAACCCATGCCTTTTCCTCCCAAACCATCCAAAAAAGGTTGATGAGGATTTTGAGCGCTTTGCTGAAATGATTAGACCTATCTTTTTGCGTATGCGATTAACTGATATGCTTAAAACCAATCCTTATGCTATGTACATGAAAGGTATTATTACAAATAAAAGAAAGATACCGGAAGCTGAAATTTCCACCATGCATGCTAATTATACTTTTAAGGGTGGAATACCAAAGAAACTTGGAGATCCAGGAGTACCCACTATACCATGTTGCATTAAAAGAAACTATGTTAAAACTGCTTTATGTGATCTTGGAGCCAGTGTTAGTGTTATGCCTCTCTCTTTATATCGTAGACTTGATTTGAATAAGTTGACACCTACTGAAATATCTTTGCAAATAGCTGATAAATCAACTGCTATACCTGTCGGTATTTGTGAGGATGTGCCTGTTGTAGTTGCAAACGTTACTATTTTAACGGACTTTGTTATTCTTGATATTCTCGAGGACAATAGTATGTCTATTATTCTTGGAAGACCCTTTTTGAATATTGCAGGGGCTATTATTGATTGCACTAAAGGCAATGTCACTTTTCATGTCAATGGCAATGAGCATACGGTACACTTTCCGAGGAAACAACCACAAGTTCATAGTATCAACTCTATTGGGAAAATGCCATCGATTATATTTCGAGGTTTTGAATTTCCTCTTCCTACTGTCAAGAAGAAATATGATATACTTATTATTGGGGATGTGCATATCCCCATTGAGGTAACATAGTGTTATTCGAAATTTCTCCGGTTCCATGTTATTTGGAATGAGTTCGTTAACAAGAGTTGATCAACCTTGTTAGTGGATTCCTTTTGATGATCATGAGAAAGATGAAACTAGAAGGCACAACCTTCTGTACCCCATTTTTACTTTCTGTTATTTATATTAAATAAAATAAAAATAAATATTTGTATGTCTGTTATCTGATTATCTGTGCAATATAAAAATACCTCAAAAATAAAAGTTCTCCAAATGCCCTGAAATTTAAATATGATTTTTTCTAGAATATTTGAGGATTTATGGAACTGAGAACACACCAGGGGGTCAACCACCTGCCCACGAGGGTGGAGGGCACGCCCACCCCTCTAGGGCACGCCCCCTGCCTCGTGGGCCCACGGTGGCCCTCCTCCACTTATTCCTGCACCCATACACTTCATCTTCCTCCCACAAACACGAATAACCAGCTCAAACCCGAGTCCAAGCTTGTTTTGCTGCCAATTTCGATCTCCTTGCTCAAAGCACCTCTCACAAAATTGCTTGGGGAGATTGTTCCTTGGTATGTGACTCCTCCATTGGTCCAATTAGTTTTTGTTCTAGTGCTTTATTCATTGCAAATTTTTGCTGCTTAGGTGACCCTGTTCTTGAGCTTGCATGTCAAATTTATATGGTCAAAAGTAGTTTTGATGCATGATATAGGCCCTAGGCACTTGTAGGAGTAGTTGCTATCAATATTATTGAGTTTGGTTTACTTTTATTTTGAAGTTACTAAAAAAATTCAGAATTTTTCAGAGGAAGAAATATGCTTAGGAAAATGTTCCAAGGTGGTTCTTCAAGGAAGCAAGGACCCAGGCTTGCAATGCATGATGCTGATGAAGAGCCACCAAGAGACGCTCCAGTGTGTCCTTGTGAATGGCCTTCTGAGAACTTTATGGATCGAGCGAGAATTAAGGAAGAATTTAACGCATATTTGCGTAATGCTGATCTTGTGAGCTTCGAGGAAGAGAAGTGTAGCCAGTATCACTATCTCACCAGTACCTTTGTGAGGAGGTTTGAATTTTCAACTTCACGTAATTTTCCAACTGTCCTGTTTGATCTTTATGATAAATCTTACACCATGGACTTAGAGGATTTTACCACTGCTTGCAAACTTCCACAATGGGGTAGTATAAGGGATCCTCACAAATCTGAATTTGGAGATTTTCTTGCTAGAATAACTGTGGGAGAATCTAGAGATATTACAAAAGCTACCATAGGGAGCATTCACTTTCCTGCTATACATTATTTTGCTCTCTTCATAGGTAGATGCATTAATGGTAAAGATGAGGCATGTCACATGTGTGTCCTCGATCTTAGTATTCTTAGGAGTGCTGTGTTAGGAGACAAATCATATAATTTGGGAGCCATTGTTGCACGTAGGTTGCATCTTAATAGACTTAATGGAGATTTCTTTGGTGGAATTTATGCAACCCGCATAGCTAATTTTCTTGGTATAGCCATACGCGAAGATGATATTGAATTACCTCCTGCTTATCTAGATTTTAATGCTATGGTTCACCACCAGTTTGTCGAGAGGAACGAATCACCTCTCCAGTATCGACTAATCTTTGACAGACACCGTGCTGTCCATATTACTCTCCCTGCTCCTGACTTCTTTGATTATCAGGCACAAGGAGGATATACTATTACCAGAGAGGAGGCAGATGAGTATGAGAGGAGAGAGGAGGCCGCTCGTCGCCACGCTGTAGCTCAGCAGGCGATAGCTGCTGCATCGCAGTACGACACCAGCTACTATTATGGATATCCACCAGGCCAGCCGTGGCCATAGACCAACTTAGGACAAAAGCCTAAGCTTGGGGGAGTACGTATTTCCCACCGACATTACATTTATGTTCACACACTCATTTCTAGATGTCGACGCTCATACTTTTTCATTGTATCATCCATGCTAGTTTATTTCCTTTTTTATGCTTTCTTCTTGTGTGTTTAATAAACCTTAAGAAATATCAAAAAAATTAGTTGTAGCTTATAGTTAGTTTACTTTCCATGCTTGTAGTAGTAATTAAAAAGAAAACCCAAAAAAACATTTCATGTTCTTCTTTTGCTTGTTGGGAGCTTTCCCGTGTAAATAGTTTTATTTCTTTTTTCTCTTTGGGGGTCGATAGGAGAAGACCATAATTAAATTGTTGAAGTGGCTCTTATATGCATTATTGTTGATGTGACAAAAGAGCCCGTATTGCCTTGTCTTCTCTTGTTTATTGAATGCTTGCAGATTCCAGCTTAGTCCAATGCACGTGCACTATTATTATTATTCACATCGTTCAGTCGTGCAAGTGAAAGGCAATTATGATGTTATATGGTGGACTGGCTGAGATGAGAAAAGCTGGTATGAACTCGACCTCTTTAGTTTTTGTAAATATGATTAGTTCATTGTTCCTGATTCAGCCTATAATGAATAAACATGTTTGCAATGACAACTAGAGATCATAGTTTCTTGTGCCATGCTTGATTAGCTATGAGTTATAATGGTTAACCTTGCGTGCCAACATGCTATTAAAATGGTTATGATGTGTATGATAGGGTGGTATCCTCCTCTGAATGATTTAAGTGACTTGACTTGGCACATGTTCACGCATGTAGTTGAAACAAAATCAACATAGCCTTCACGATATTTATGTTCATGGTGGATTATATCCTACTCATGCTTGCATTCGGTGTTGATTAATTTTAATGCATGTTCATGACTGTTGTCGCTCTCTAGCTGGTCGCTTCTCAGTCTTCTGCTAGCCTTCACCTGTACTAAGAGGGAATACTGCTTGTGCATCCAAATTCCTTAAACCCCAAAGTGATTCCACATGAGTCCACTATACCTACGTATATAGGGTATCTACCTGTCGTTCAAAGTAAATTTGTATGTGCCAAACTCTAAGCATTCAAATAAATATCCTGCTTTGTATGCTCGAATAGCTCATGTATCAACTAGGGTTGTCTGTATCTTCCATGTTAGGCGGGTTATTCTCAAGAGGAGTGGACTCCGCTCCTCACTCACGAGATAAATGGCTAGTCACCGGGATGCCCAGTCCCATGCTTTATGCAAAGTAAATCAAAATAATTGCAAACAAAACTCCCCCTTGGGACTCTTGTTAGTTGGAGGCACTCGTTGTTTCGAGCAAGCCATGGATTGATGCTTGTTGGTGGAAGGGGGAGTATAAACTTTACCATTCTGTTTGGGAACCACCTACAATGTGTGTAGCATGGAAGATATCGCCATCTCTTGGTTGTTATGTTGACAATGAAAGTATACCGCTCAAAATATTATTCACCTCTGTTTCAAAACCTAGCTCTGGAACCTCTACAAATCCCTGCTTTCCTCTGCGAAGGGCCTATCTATTTACTTTTATGCTGAGTCATCATCCTCTTATTAAAAAGCACCAGTTGGAGAGCACTGCTATCATTTGCATTCATTACAGTTAGTTTACATTGAGTATGACTTGACTGGATCTCTTTTACCATGAATTACAATGTCTAGTCAGTCCTTGGTCTTTAAGGGTGCTCTGCATTTATGTTTTGCGGTCTCAAAAAGGGCTAGCGAGATACCACCTTGTTATATCATATTATGATTGTTTTGAGAAAGTGTTGTCATCCGAGATTTATTATTATCCCTCGGTAGTTGATTATGCCATTGATATGAGTAAACTTGAGACCTATGCGTTATTGTGAATGTGTTGAGTTATAATCTTTGTTGAAAACTTGAATGTTGGCTTTACATATTTATAACAACAAGAGCAAACAGAGTTTGTAAAAGTTTTTATTTATCACTATCAGTTTATCAACTGAATTGCTTGAGGACAAGCAAAGGTTTAAGCTTGGGGGAGTTGATACGTCTCCAACGTATCTACTTTTCCAAACACTTTTGCCCTTGTTTAGGACTCTAACTTGCATGATTTGAATGGAACTAACCCGGACTGACGTTGTTTTCAGCAGAATTACCATGGTGTTATTTATGTGCAGGAGCAAACGTTCTCGGAATGACCTGAAACTTCACGGAGCCACTTTTCAGAAAATAAGAAAACTACCTGCCAAAGATGAAGGCCAGGGGCCCACCGTCTCTCCACGAGGGTGGGGGCGCGCCTGCCCCCCTAGGGCGCACCCCCCTACCTCGTGGGCCCCCTGTTGCCTCTCCGGCTCCAACTCCACCTCCATATATTGAGTTTCGGGGAGAAAAAATCAGAGAGAAGAAATCATTGCGTTTTACGATATGGAGCCGCTGCCAAGCCCTAAAACCTCTCGGGAGGGCTGATCTGGAGTCCGTTCGGGGCTCCGTAGAGGGGAATCCGTCGCCATCGTCATCATCAACCATCCTCCATCACCAATTTCATGATGCTCACCACCGTACGTGAGTAATTCCATCGTAGGCTTGCTGGACGGTGATGGGTTGGATGAGATCTATCATGTAATCGAGTTAGTTTTGTTAGGGTTTGATCCCTAGTGTCCACTATGTTCTGAGATTGATGTTGCTATGACTTTGCTATGCTTAATGCTTGTCACTAGGGCCCGAGTGCCATGATTTTAGATCTGGACCTATTGTGTTTTCATCAATATATGAGTGTTCTTGATCCTATCTTGCAAGTCTATAGTCACCTATTATGTGTTATGATCCGTTAACCCCGAAGTGACAATAATCGGGATACTTACCGGTGATGACCGTAGTTTGAGGAGTTCATGTATTCACTATGTGTTAATGCTTTGTTCCGGTTCTCTAATAAAAGGAGGCCTTAATATCCCTTAGTTTCTGTAAGGACCCCGCTGCCACGGGAGGGTAGGACAAAAGATGTCATGCAAGGTCTTTTCCGTAAGCACGTATGACTATATTCGGAATACATGCCTACATTATATCAATGAACTGGAGCTAGTTCTGTGTCACCCTAGGTTATGACTGTTACATGATGAACAGCATCCGGCATAATTCTCCATCACTAATCCATTGCCTACGAGCTTTCCATATATTGTTCTTCGTTTATTTACTTTCCCGTTGCTATTGCTATCATCACTACAAAATACCAAAAACATTACTTTTACTATAGTTACCTTTTGCTATCATTATCACCACTATAATATTACTTTGCTACTGAATACTTTGCTGCAGATATTAAGTTTCCAGGTGCGGTTGAATTGACAACTCAACTCTTAATACTTGAGAATATTCTTTGGCTCCCCTTGTGTCGAATCAATAAATTTGGGTTGAATACTCTACCGATCCCCTATACTTGTGGGTTATCACACTCCCAGTGATGACCGTAGTTTGAGGAGTTCATGTATTCACTATGTGTTAATGCTTTGGTCCGGTACTCTATTAAAAGGAGGCCTTAATATCCCTTAGTTTCCAATAGGACCCCGCTGCCACGGGAGGGTAGGACAAAAGATGTCATGCAAGTTCTTTTCCATAAGCACGTATGACTATATTCGGAATGCATGCCTACATTACATTGATGAATTGGAGCTAGTTCTGTGTCACCCTATGTTATGCCTGTTACATGATGAACCACATCCAGCATAATTCTCCATCACCGATCCAATGCCTACGAACTTTCCACATATTGTTCTTCACTTATTTACTTTTCCGTTGCTATTGTTACAATCACTATGAAACACCAAAAATATTACTTTTGCTACCTTTACCTTTTGCCACCGTTACCACTACTATCATATTACTTTGCTACTAAATACCTTGATGCAGATATTAAGTTATCCAGGTGTGGTTGAATTGACAACTCAACTGCTAATACTTGAGAATATTCTTTGGCTCCCCTTGTGTCGAATCAATAAAAGTTGGTTGAATACTCTACCCTCGAAAACTGTTGCGATCCCCTATACTTGTGGGTTATCAAGACTATTTTTTGGCGCCGTTGCCAGGGAGCATAGCTCTATTCTTTGGGTCACTTGGGATTTATCTCTACTTATCATTATGAAGAACTTGAAAGATCAAAGAACCAAAAAATCCCCTCAACTACAAGGGGAGGTAAGGAACTGCCATCTAGCTCTGCACTTGATTCACCTTCTGTTTTGAGTAAGCTTGCGACACCTAAACCTGCTTCTACTATTAATTCTGATATGTCGCATATTATTGATGATGCCACTTCTGATATGCATGATACTTATGATGAAACTACTTCTATGCTTGATACTACTGTGCCACTAGGTGAATTTCCTGATGAACTTGCTAGGTTTAGAGAGAATGAAATTATTGAAACTGATAATATTAATGAAAGTGGTGATGAAGATTCTCCCCCTGGATATGAATTGCCTATTGTGCCTGAGGGTTATGTTATGGATGAATGAAGTGCTAGAGACTTTTTAGCTTGCAATGATAGATCTGATCTTAAGAAATTATTAGCTAAGCTTAAATAAAAAATTCTGAATGCTAGAATGAAATATGATCCTGCTTATGCTACTTCACCTATCTTTGTTACTGATAAGGATTATGAATTCTCTATTGATCCTGATATAATTACATTGGTTGAATCTGATCCTTTTTATGGCTATGAATCTGAAACTGTTGTGGCACATCTTACTAAATTAAATTATATAGCCACCCTCTTCACTAATGATGAGAGAACTCGCTACTTTTATATCCTTAAACTATTCCCATTCTCATTAAAGGGTGATGCTAAGATATGGTTTAATTCTCTTGATACTGGTTGTGTGCATAGTCCCCAGGATATGATTTATTACTTATCTGCTAAATGTTTCCCTACTCATAAGAAACAAGCTGCCTTAAGGGATATATATAATTTTGTGCAAATTGAAGAAGAGAGTCTCCCACAAGCTTGGGGGAGGCTTCTCCAATTACTTAATGCTTTGACTGATCATCCTCTTAAGAAAAATGAAATACTTCATATCTTTTATAATGGACTAACCGATGCTTCCAGAGATTACCTGGATAGTTGTGTTGGTTCTATTTTCAGGGAAAGAACACTGGATGAAGCTGAAATTCTATTGAATAATATGTTGAGAAATGAAAATAATTGGACACTTCCTGAGCCAGCTCCTGAGCCTATTCCTAAACCAACTCCGAAGAAAAGTGGTGATCTATTTCTCAGTCCTGAAGATATGCAAGAGGCAAAGAAATCTATGAAAGAAAAAGGTATTAAAGCTAAAGATGTTAAGAATTTACCTCCTATTGAAGAAATACATGGTCTTAATTTACTACCTATTGAAGAAATATATCATCTTAATCCATCACCTATTGAAGAAACACATGGTCTTGATAACCCGACACAGGTAGTAAAGGTAAATTCTCTCTATAGATATAATAAAGCCGAAATCCCTCCTACTAAGTTTGCTAGCCAATGTTTGGATGAGTTTGATAACTTTATGGTTAAGCAAGAAGACTTCAATGCTTATTTTGGTAGACAATTGAAACAAAATGCTTATATGATTGAACACTTGTGTGATTATATGTCTAGAGTTAAAGGTGAACTAAAACCTATTAGTAAACATGCTTCTATGGTTACCACTCAAGTAGAAAAAGTACTTAAAGCTCAGAATGATTTTCTCAATGAATTAAATAGTGAGAAGAATGATAATGCTGTTAGAGTTATGACTAGAGGTGGTAAAATGACTCAGGAACCTTTGCATCCTGAGGGCCATCCTAAGAGAATTGAGCAAGATTATTAGAGAAATAGTATTGATGCACCTAGTCCTTCTAAAAGGAAGAAAAAGAAAAATGATAGGACTTTGCATGCTTCTAGTGAACCTATTGCTGAACCACCTAAGAATCCCAATGATATTTCTATTTCTGATGCTGAAACACAATCTGGAAATGAACATGAAACTAGTGATATTGTTAATGCTAATGTTCATGTTGATGCTCAACCTAGCAATGATAATGATGTAGAAGTTGAACCTGCTGTTGATCTTCATAACCCACAATCAAAGAATCAACGTTATGATAAGAGAAACTTTGTTGCTAGGAAACATGGTAAAGAAAGAGAACCATGGGTTCAGAAACCCATGCCTTTTCCTCCCAAACCATCCAAGAAAAAGGATGATGAGGATTTTGAGCGCTTTGCTGAAATGATTAGACCTATCTTTTTGCGTATGCGATTAACTGATATCCTCAAAATGAATCCTTATGCTAAGTATATGAAAGAAATTGTCACTAATAAAAGAAAGATAACGGAAGCTGAAATTTCCACCATGCTTGCTAATTACACTTTTAAGGGTGGCATACCAAAGAAACTTGGTGATCCAAGAGTACCCACTATACCATGCTCCATTAAAAGAAACTATGTTAAAACTGCTTTATGTGATCTTGGAGCCGGTGTTAGTGTTATGCCTCTCTCTTTATATCGTAGACTTGACTTGAATAAGTTGACACCTACTGAAATATCTTTTCAAATGGCGGATAAATCAACTGCTATACCTGTCGGTATTTGTGAGGATGTGCCTGTTGTGGTTGCAAACGTTACTATTTTAATGGACTTTGTTATTCTTGATATTCCCGAGGACGATAGTATGTCTATTATTCTTGGAAGACCCTTTTTGAATACTGCAGGGGCTGTTATTGATTGCAACAAAGGCAATGTCACTTTTCATGTTAATGGCATTGAGCATACGGTACACTTTCCGAGGAAACAACCTCAAGTTCATAGCATAAACTCTATTGGAAAAATTCCATCGATTATTTTTGGAGGTTTTGAATTTCCTCTACCTACTGTCAAGAAGAAATATAATATTCTTATTATTGGGGATGTGCATATCCCCGTTGAGGTAACATAGTGTTATTCGAAATTTCTCCGGTTTCATGTTACTCGAAATGAGTTTGTTAACAAGACTTGATCAACCTTGTTAATGGATTCCTTTTGATGAGCATGAGATGGATGAAGTTAGAAAGCACAACCTTCTATACCCTCCTTTTACTTTCTGTTATTTAGTTGAAATAAAGTAAAAATAGTATTTTTTCTGTCTGTTTTCTGATTTATCCGTGCAATGTGAAAATACCCCGAAAATAAAAGTTCTCTAAATGCCCTGCCAATTTAATATGATTTTTTCTGGAATATTTGAGAATATTTGGCACTAAGAACACAGCAGGGGGAGCTGGCACCTGGCCCCGAGGGTCTAGGGCGCGCCCCCTGCCTCATGGGCCCATGGTGGCTCACCTCCACTTATTCCTGCCACCATACACTTCTTCTTCCTCCCAAAAAAATCACCATCCATCTCAAGCACGAGTTATAGCTCATTTTGCTGCGAGTTTCGATCTCCTTGCTCAAAGCACCTCTCACAAACTGCTTTGGGGGGATTGTTCCTTGGTATGTGACTCCTCCATTGGTCCAATTAGTTTTTGTTCTAGTGCTTTATTCATTGCAAACTTGTGCTGCCTAGGTGACCATGTTCTTGAGCTTTGCATGTCAAATTTATATGGTTCCAGTAGTTCTAATGCATGATATAGGCTCTAGGCACTTGTAGGAGTAGTTGATAACAATTTTGTTGAGCTTGGTTCACTTTTATTTGAAGTTACTAAAGATTTTAGAATTTTTCAGAAAATAATGAAGAGATTTTTGAGGGGCTCATCGAGCCAAAGCTCGAAGGAAAAGCAAAATGAAGAAGCAAAGAGGCCCAAATATAATCTGCCTCGCACCGCGGAGGTTCGGCCGTGTGAATGGCCTTCCAATGATTTCTTGAGAGCAGCCGGGATTTATGATGATTTTTATGAATTGGCTAAGAATGCAGGCCTCACCGACTTCCTCCGCGACCAACGCGAACAGTATCTCTTACTCACCAATACTTTTGTGCAAAACCTCTACTATTATCCTAAGTAATCACCTCCTTCAGAAGAGTTTCATTTATATGATGTGGTTAAGAAGATGTCACTACATGAATTTTGTAGGGTTTGTAAAATACCATTCGAGGGTAGCTTAGAGGAACCACATCGTAAAGATGTGGACGGGTTTATTGACACTGTTAATGTAGGGGAAACTAGGAAGGTTTCCGATGCAAGAATCAGGAGCATACATTTTCCTGTTTTACTCTACTTTGCAATATTTGCTAGTCGTTGCTTAATTGGTCGCGGAAACTGTGGAAACCTTAGTGTTCCTGATATTATTATTTTGTTCCATGGTTTATTCCGTGACGACTCTGTTAGTATGGGCGGTATTACTGCCAAACGGTTAAGTCCGAACCGTACAAAGGGCCCCGTCTTTGGAGGTGTCTATGCTTCACGCCTTGCTGCATACTATAACATACCTATTAGGCACTATGAAAAAGAGGAAAAATTGTTGCCTACTGTTTATTTAGATTATAAGAGTATGGTAGCGCATGATTTTATTGTAAATAATAGGGAAAGGGAGCTTAAATACAAACTTTTCTTTGATAAACATCATCCTGAGACTATTACCCTGCCTGCTCCTTCCTTGTTTGATTTATCTGCATGCAAGTACCTTGTTCCGTTGGAGGCCATTCACGCCCACCGGAACCCTACATCAGCTACGGAGCCAGAGCCGGAAACACAATTTGATCCTCCACGACAGTTTGATTATCAGTGGGATCCGGAGGTGATTGCCAACCAGTGGCAATCCGAGGCTTCTTCACAGTACGACCCCAACTATTACTTTGGATATCCGCCAGGCCAGCCATGGCCATAGACCAACTTAGGCCAAAAGCCTAAGCTTGGGGGAGTACGTATTTCTCACCGACATTACATTTATATTCACACACTCATTCCTAGATGTCGGTGCTCATACTTTTTCATTGTAATATCCATGCTAGTTCATCTTCCTTTTATTGCTTTCTTCTTGTGTGTTTGATAAACCTTAAGAAAAATAAAAAAATAGTTGTAGCTTTTAGCTAGTTTATTTTCTTGCTATAATAGTAATAACTAAAAAGAAAACTCAAAAAGAATTTCCTTTCTTCTTTTTCTTGTTGGGAGCTTTCCCGTGTAAATAGTTTTATTTCTTTTCTTTTCTTTGGGGGTCGATAGGAGAAGACCATGATTAAATTGTTGAAGTGACTCCTATATGCATTATTGTTGATTTAACCAAGAGTCCATATTGCCTTGTCTTCTCATGTTTATTGAATGCTTGCAGATTCCAACTTAGTCCAATGCACATGCACTATTATTATTATCCACATCGTTCGGTCGTGCAAGTGAAAGGCAATTATGACGATATATGATGGACTGATTGAGATGAGAGAAGCTGGTATGAACTCAACCTATCTTGTTTTTGTAAATATGATTAGTTCATCGTTCCTGATTCAGCCTATTATGATTAAACATGTTTGTGCTAACAACTAGAGATTATAGTTTCTTATGCCATTCTTAAGTAGCTAGGATCTTATAATGGTTTACCTTGCGTGCCAACATGCTATTAAAATGGTTGTGATGTGGTATGATAGGGTGGTATCTTCGTCTGAATGATTTAAGTGACTTGACTAGGCACATGTTCACGCATGTAGTTGAAACAAAATCAACATAGCCTTCACGATATTTATGTTCATGGTGGATTATATCCTACTCATGCTTGCATTCAATGTTCATTGACTTCAATGCATGTTCATGGCTGTTGTCGCTCTCTAGTTGGTCGCTTCCCAGTCTTTTGCTAGCCTTCACTTGTACTAAGTGGGAATACTGCTTGTGCATCCAATTCCATAAACCCCAAAGTTATTCCATATGAGTCCACTATACCTTCCTATACACGGTATCTACCTGCCGTTCCAAGTAAATTTGTATGTGCCAATCTCTAAACCTTCAAATGAAATTCTGTTTTTTATGCTCGAATAGCTCATGTATCAACTAGGGTTGTCTGTATCTTCCATGTTAGGCGGGTTATTCTCAAGAGGAGTGGACTCCACTCCTCATTCACGAGAAAATGGCTGGTCACCGGGATGCCCAGTCCCATGCTTTATGCAAATCAAATCAAAATAATTGCAAACAAAACTCCCTTGGGACTGTTGTTAGTTGGAGGCACTCGTTGTTTCGAGCAAGCCATGGATTGATGCTTGTTTGTGGAGGGGGAGTATAAAATTTACCATTCTGTTTGGGAACCGCCTATAATGTGTGTAGCATGGAAGATATCGCCATCTCTTGGTTGTTATGTTGACAATGAAAGTATACCGCTCAAAATATTATTCATATCTATTTCAAAACCGAGCTCTGGCACCTCTACAAATCCCTGCTTCCCTCTGCGAAGGGCCTATCTATTTACTTTTATGTTGAGTCATCATCCTCTTATTAAAAAGCTCCAGCTAGAGAGAACCTCTGTCATTTGCATTCATTACTGATTAGTTTACATTGAGTATGACTTGACTGGATCTCTTTTACCATGAATTACAATGTCTAGTCAGTCCTTGATCTTTAAAGGTGCTCCGCATTTATGTTTTGCAGTCTCAGAAAGGGCTAGTGAGATACCATCTTGTTATATCATATCATGATTGTTTTGAGAGAGTGTTGTCATCCGAGATTTATTATTATTGCTCGCTACTTGATTATGCCATTGATATGAGTAAACATGAGACCGAAATGTTATTGTGAATATGGTTAGTTCATAATCTTTGCTGAAAACTTGAATGTTGGCTTTACATATTTACAACAACAAGAGCAAACAGAGTTTGTAAAAGTTTTTCTTTATCACTTTCAGTTTGTTAACTGAATTGCTTGAGGACAAGCAAAGGTTTAAGATTGGGGGAGTTGATATGTCTCCGTCATATCTACTTTTCCAAAAACTTTTTCCCTTGTTTTGGACTCTAACTTGCATGATTTGAATGGAACTAACCTGGACTGACGTTGTTTTTTGAGCAGAATTGCCATGGTGTTATTTATGTGCAGAAACAAAAGTTCTCGGAATGACCTGAAACTCCACGAAGATTATTTTTGGAAATAATAAAAAATATTGGCAAAAGAATCAAGGCCAGGGGGCCCACACCCTAGAGACGAGGGTGGGGGCGCGCCTGCTCCCTGGGCGTGCCCCCTGCCTCGTGGGCCCCCTGGAGCTCCACCGACCTCAACTCCAACTCCATATATTCATGTTTGGGGAGAAAAAAAATCAGAGATAAGGATTCATCACGTTTTACAATACGGAGCCGCTGCCAAGCCCTAAACTCTCTCGAGAGGGCTGATCTGGAGTCTGTTCAGGGCTCTAGAGAGGGTAATCCGTCGCCGTCGTCACCATCAACCATCCTCCATCACCAATTTCATGATGCTCACCGTCGTGCATAAGTAATTCCATCGTAGGCTTGCTGGATGGTGATGGGTTGGATGAGATTTATCATGTAATCGAGTTAGTTTTGTTAGGGTTTGATCCCTAGTATCCACTATGTTCTAAGATTGATGTTGCTATGACTTTGCTATGCTTAATGCTTGTCACTAGGGCCCGAGTGCCATGATTTCAGATCTGAACCTATTATGTTTTCATGAATATATGTGAGTTCTTGATCCAATCTTGCAAGTCTATAGGCACATACTATGTGTTATGATCCGACAACCCCGAAGTGACAATAATCGGGACCACTCCCGGTGATGACCGTAGTTTGAGAAGTTCAGTTATCCACTATGTGTTAATGCTTTGGTCCGGTACTCTATTAAAAGGAGGTCTTAATATCCCTTAGTTTCCAATAGGACCCCGCTGCCATGGGAGGGTAGGACAAAAGATGTCATGCAAGTTCTTTTCCATAAGCACGTATGACTATATTCGAAATACATGCCTACATTACATTGATGAATTGGAGCTAGTTCTGTGTCACCCTATGTTATGACTGTTACATGATGAACCACATCCGGCATAATTCTCCATCACCGATCCAATGCCTACGAGCTTTCCACATATTGTTCTTCGCTTATTTACTTTTCCGTTGCTATTGTTACAATCACTATAAAACACCAAAAATATTACTTTTGGTACTGTTACCTTTTGCCACTGTTACCACTACTATCATATTACTTTGCTACTAAATACCTTGCTGCAGATATTAAGTTATCTAGGTGTGGTTGAATTGACAACTCAGCTACTAATACTTGAGAATATTCTTTGGCTCCCCTTGTGTAGAATCAATAAATTTGGGTTAAATACTCTACCCTGGAAAACTGTTGCGATCCCCTATACTTGTGGGTTATCAGGGAGCGCTTTCCTTCATATAAGAGTTCGTCCAGGCTTGTCCTTTGCTACAAAAAGAATTGGGCCATCTTGCTGCACCTTATTTACTTTCATTACTTGTTGCTCATTACAATTTATCTTATCACACAACTATCTGTTACCGATAATTTCAGTGCTTGCAGAGAATACCTTGCTGAAAACCGCTTATCATTACCTTCTGCTCCTCATTGGGTTTGACACTCTTACTTATCGAAAAGTCTACAATAGATCCCCTACACTTGTGGGTCATCATTGAGCAACAACTCTTGCCAGACCACCATCAGCGCCATGATGCCGGTCTTCAACGCGCATGGCCTTGACCCAACTTGGGAAGAACCAGAAGCAGAGCTGGTGCAAGAGTTCTTCGACAACTTGTTAGAGAGGTACATTGGCGATGAGCCGCAGCTCATCCGCGACACCACCACGGAGGAGCTAGCGTACATCGCCGCCCGGGCAGAGGAGGCAGCGCTTGCCGATGAGGCCGGCAACCTCAACACCGTGGAGGACGAGGCCGACGTGGCCGCTGATAACCCACAAGTATAGGAGATCGCAACAGTTTTTGAGGGTAGAGTATTCAACCCAAATTTATTAATTCGACACAAGGGGAGCCAAAGAATATTCTCAAGTATTAATAGTTGAGTTGTCAATTCAACTGCACCTGGAAGACTTAATATCTGCAACAACGTATTTAGTAGCAAAGTAATATGGAAGTAACGGAAACGGTGGCAAAGGTAATAGTAATAGTATTGGTTTTGTAGTGATTGTAACAGTGGCAACGGAAAAGTAACTAAGCAAAGATCAATATGTGAAAAGCTCGTAGGCAATGGATCAGTGATGGATAATTATGTCGGATGTGATCCCTCATGCAACAGTTATAACATAGGGTGACACATAACTAGCTCTAGTTCATCAATGTAATGTAGTCATGTATTCCGAATATAGTCATATGTGCTTATGGAAAAGAACTTGCATGACATCTTTTGTCCTACCCTCCTGTGGCAGCGGGGTCCTATTGGAAACTAAGGGATATTAAGGCCTCCTTTTAATAGAGTACCGGACCAAAGCATTAAAACATAGTGAATAACTAAACTTCTCAAACTACGGTCATCACCGGGAGTGGTACCAGACCAAAGCATTAACACTTAGTGATTACATGAACTCCTCAAACTACAGTCATCATCGGTAAGTATCCCGATTACACAACTAACCTAGCAAAGATTGTTGGCACGTTTGGCCAATTTCACTATTAGAATGACATTGATCGTCGCAAGGTTCGGTCTGTGGTCAGATGTTCTTTCCCTGATAACGCTCTCGTTCCACGCTCGGTCGTTTTCAGAGATTTTGCAACTTGGGGAGGTGCTGTTGTTTCTTGTTCTGTAGGCTGTTATATACTTGCTGGTGAGTTTGCAGAAGCTGTTATACCTACGGATGAGGACCCAATGCCGTTGGATGGAAACCCACATCCCATGCCAGGGGTCAATCCACCACACCCTTTTTGGGTGATGCCACCCTACCCTGCTCAGGGCTGGAATGCAGTGCCTCCCAATTATCCACAGCCTTTCCATGGAAATCACAACAATGGAGGACATGCGGACCAGCAGGCGGATGGTTGGGGTGCTTGGGAGCAGCCAGAAGAGCCGCAGTAGCAAGTTCGGGATAATGAGCAAGTTCAGGATCATAACTCTATGATCATCAACCCTTCCTTGGATTCTGATGATCATGCGGTGGATATGGAGGAAGTGCAACAACCTCAGCCTCACCCAGTTATGCCCATGGATCCCATTCATTTTGGAATTGTGAGGATTGTGTATGGCCCGGTGCTGCCACCTGAGATGATCTGGGCACGATCGTTCTCATCCCTTCTGCCGGATTTCCTCATCAAAAAGGTGCCATCTGCTCTGCCAGGGATTTTCTTGCCACCGTCAGTTGTCTCCCTGGGCCAGTTGTAGCCTGATCAGGAGAGGCGGCTGTCCCTCCTCCTTCAGGGGCCGGCTACTCCAGCACGCAGACCTTCAGTCATTATTGAGGAAATATCGGATGCTGCTGACTCAACTTTGATCACTCCATGTCCTCCTGACGCAGTTTCCTCTTCGAATAGCAGGCTTGTGAACTCTGACTTTTCGTTTTCGGCCACTAAACCACCTGCAGAATCTGTGCTTGGGAAGCGACAGCATGGGAGGAAACATGCTCGCCGTGCTGCGCCAATTTCTGATACTCCAGACTTCTCCACGAGGAGAATGACTAGAAGTTGTGTCAAATCTTCACGCTTCAAACCCATCTCTACAGTTAAACCATCACCCAAGAGGCGACCGAGAGGGAAGAAGCTCAAGATATCTGAAGAGGAGCCCATGGAGCAGGTTCGGATGCCATCGGATACCCCAATTCTGGTTATGCAGGCGGTCAGCCATGCTTTGGGCGTCCCAGCTGGGGATCTGACATAGGAGAAGCTTATGGCTCCCTCTAAGAAGTCTGAAGATGATGCAGTTTCCAATGATGAGTGATTTTCAGTACCTCTCTGTGATGTGGTGGTGGTGTGTTGTGGGCCTGATCGCATTTTGTGGCCCACGGTTATCTCTTTTCCGTTTTTTTATATCTGAACTCCGCTCGCAGTTTATGGGTTTATCTTGTACGGATGTTGCCAACCTTATGGCTTTTGGAGCTGCACTGTTAAGCAGTGGGCTAGATTATCTCCCCTATATAGTTTATCATGGCTAGTACATCCTATCGTAACTGGCGTGTTTTGTGTTGGAATGTCCGTGGGCTGAATTATGTAGAGAGACAGAGAGATGTTAGAGCGAAAATTGAGGAGAGTCAGTGCTCGATTGTGTGCCTTCAGGAAACCAAATGTGAGGAGTTTGATATTAGGACAATTAGAACCTTCTGCCTGCGGCGGTTCGATCGTTTTGCTTTTGCTCCCTCGGTAGGGGCCTCTGGTGGTATTCTTGTCATCTGGAATTTAGGTGTTTTCACTGGCACACTAATTGAAATTCAAAGCTTCGGTGTTGTGGTCTCTTTTACTTCAGTACACAATGCTGAAACATGGACCTTAGTGTCAGTTCATGGGCCTTGTGATGGGCCTCTCCGAGATGATTTTGTTCACTGGCTTTATCATCTGACCATCCCTGTAGGATTTTGGGTTCCTGCAGACCCTTAAGGTTCGAATTCTGGGGTGCGCACGGACATCTTTCCACTACCGACTCGCGCTTCTATGGCTCGCAAGAAATCTAGGCTGGAAAGAAGAACACATAGAGGACACGAGGTTTATACTGGATCAGGCCACCGATGTGGTGTAATACCCTACTCCAGTGTATGGTGTGGTGGATTGCCTCGGGGGTTGATGATGAACAATACAGGGGGAAGAACGGCCTCGCGAGAGGTGTTCTTGAGCCGGTGTGGTATGTTCTACTTGGTCTGGGTCTTTCTCTCTTTCTTTCTCTTCTCTCTTTCCTCCTCTTTCTTTCGGGGGCTAGTCCTATTTATAGAGGCCCTGGTCCTCTTCCCAAAAAATGAGCGGGAAGGGCGCCAAAAATTGGCCATTTTGAAGGGGAACATCTAGTACAAGTTATCCTGACCAAAGGTGGTCTTCGGCTGCCAAAAGCACTGGTGATGACGCCGTCTTGGGCTCCACGGTGACCTCCGTCCTGCCGCTCTGCTGGTCTTGGTCTCGTTGCACCGGAATGGTAACCTTTGCCCGATGCCTTGGCCTGTGCTTGCTCCCTTTGCACCGAATGGGAAACAAGGACACTGCGCAGGCCGGCGCCCGCCTGGCGCCCGCCTAATCTCGATCGTCATGGCTTGCATCATGGGCTCCTCGTGAGGCACCCCTTCCTTGATCTCTCCGCCTCCTCGCGAGCCTGCCTGATGAGGCTGCTCCTGAGGAAGCCTCCTGTCGTCCGCCCCGCAAGGCTTGGCCCCTTGCGAGGGTCTTGAGCTTGAGCTGATGAGGCTGGGCCGCACTGGGCCCCCACTCGAGCCACGCCGCAGGCCGCAGGCATGCAAATCTGGGGACCCCCGTTCCCAGAACACCGACAGTAGCCCCCGGGCCCAAGGCGCGCCCGGGCTTGGCTTAGCAGAGAAGCTAAGGGGCAAGTGCGAAGCGTCGCGGGCCCCAATAGCCTGCGGCCTTGGGCGCCGTGTGGCAATTGATTGGATGTGGGCGTCTGCGCTTCCCCACGACGCCTTGTTACGCGCCCAGCTAAGCGGACCCGTAGTTGCACACAGTTGTTCCCTTTTCCGCTGCTGGCTCGCCTCCTACCTTTCCTTCTTCTTCGAGCTCCAACCTCTGCTGCCAATCCGGCTCAAGCTCTTCCCTCTTTCCATCGCCATGGCGCCAACAAATAAAGGAAAGGGGAAGAAGCCCGCGCCTTCGCCCTGCTCATCTCCGGTGGCGGCCCCCGCCATTGATCGGTCGATCATACTCAATCCAGAAGCCCTAAACAAGGCCCGCTCTGCCCTTGCCACTATCTTCAATGAGTGCGGTAGGACCACAGTATGGCCTGCGTCCCATGCCTCCCTTGATAGGATCGTCACGGAGGTCCGATTCTTCGTCGATGCCCTATGGGCGGGCCTGGTTCCCCCCTTTTTCGCTTTATTCAATGCGGTGCTCTCCCATTATCAGATCCGCATGATGCACCTCGGGCCTGAGTCCATCACCCTTCTGGCTGTCTTTGCTTTTGTTTGCAAGGCGATGGTAGGCATTCCTCCTTCTGTTCCCCTATTGCGCCACTTCTTTTCCTTGTGCCTGAGCGACCCCACTCAGTGCTCAGGGTGCGTGGGCTTCTTCGCTGTGCCAGAGATGGCCACTTCAGGGATCGACTTCGGCCTTCCTCCTTCTGAGGCCAGGTTCAGAGAGTGGTGGCTGTATGTGGACGTTGGAGTGCCCAACCCTCTGCTCTCACACCCGACCTCGCCTGTTGTTCCCCACTCGGGCTGGGACCATGAGATGCTCGTGAGCCCCCGGCTCGCCTTCGTCTGGCACCGCTTCCAGAGTTTGAGGGCTCTCAATGTGACTGCGCCCAAGGTGGTGAAGGAGTTCCTCCAATGCCGCATTGCTCCTCTCCAGCGCCACTCTCACCGGATGTGGGACTTTGCAGGGCACAGAGACCGCATGCGACTTCAGGAGGAGGACTTGGCGCCTGAAGTGCTGCGAACGGTCCTCAGGGTCTTGACTGGCGATCCTTCCCCAAGCAGCCTTCGGCGTGATGGTGCCCTTTTGTATCTTTGCTCTGGCAGGGCCGATTTTGTGAGGCAGATGCCCAGCTTCGACGAGTGGGGGCTGCGCCCGGCTGGCTTCATGGGGCCCCGCGAGAACCCAGCCACCGTGGTTGCTCCACCTGTCGTCCACAGTGGTCCTTCCTCAGGCGATAGAGCGGGGAGACGAGAATCGGGGGGGTCTGAGGCGACTGATGTCGAGGTGCCGATGCCGCGAGAAGCCCTGAAGGCGGCGCCTCCCGAGGTCCGCCCTGGAGCGGCGGCTGGCACGGAGTTGCGGCCCTCGGCTCTTGAGGCCGGGGCTCCCGAGGCCCCGGTCGTTCCTCGCGAGGCGTTGCCTGATGGCGTCCCCCAGGCCAGCTACTTCGGCGCTCTTCTTGATGCTTCTTCCGCGCCCCAGGCCCACCCCTACGTCGGGCGCTTAGGTCAGTTCCGTGTAGATTTCGAGGCCCTCCACAAGAGGAAGGAGGCCTTGGATGGCAATGACCGCCCTTGCCACTTGTTGAAGCGCAGGAAGTACTTCGCCATGGACGAGTAAGTCCTCTTCTTTCTCTGCTCGTTTACTTTACTATCCCTGTGGCTGATTGTGGCCTTTCAGGCCCCATCCTGCCAAATTCGCCGAGTCGGCCCAGGAGCCAGCCCCCAAAGCTGCGCCTTCTTCGCTGGCTCTGGGCGCGTCGAGCTCGAGCAGCACCCCCACCGCTGGACCGGTCGGTGCAGTGGTTTGTTCCACCAGGCACCTTGAGCGTACGCGCCCGTTGTTCTTTCTTCATGAGTCCCCCTGGGGCACATCCGGCTTGCCCCGCATTCCTCCTCTGATCATAGAGGGTGAATGGTTGAAGTCTGCCTTCAGCTCCTCCTCCGTGGGTGGACCGACGCCCGGCTGGATTCCCAGAGGGGTCCATTCGGCGATGGCTAGGGCGCCAGCCCCCAGCCCCGCGCCGGGAGGGGGCATGCCGCCTCGGCGCCCTCCGCATACTCCGGTGGAAGAGGGTGATGCGGAAGACGTGCTCAGGCGCACTCGGGAGCGTCGCGCCCTTCGCCAAGAGTTCCTCCAAGGGGCGGCGGATGCGGTGAGCCGGATCAGGGCAGAGCTTGCTAGCGAGGATGCGCGCCTTGAGGCTGAAGGTTTGCGCCTTGCTGAGGAGAGGCGCAAACTGAAGGTATCCGTCGCCCTCGCGCAGCACCAATGTGATCTTGACAACGCGAAGGCTGAAGTGTCGCTGGTGGCTTTGCAGGAGGCCTGCTCCCAGGCCGTCGAGGAGGCTCGGGAAGCAGACCGTCAGCGCAGAGATGCGGAGGAGCGCGCATGGGAGCTCCAAGCCTGGAGCAACTCCCTGGAGCAGCAAGTGGAACTGCGCCAGTCGGCCCTTGAGTCGCTGAAGGGGGCCTCCGCCGACCAGGCGGAGCTGCTGAAGCGTGAGGAGGCGCTAACACTGGAGGCCGCCGAGCGCAACCTTGACTTTGAGCGGTTGGAGACGAGGGAGAGCCTGGTGGCCCAGGTGGAGGATCACGTTGCTGCGCGCGAAGTCCGGGCCCAGGAAGAGGTCGGCCGCCGCGTGGCGGAAGCTCGCTCGGCCTTCGAGCGCGAATACAAAGCGAGGTTGGGGCTGATCAGGGCTGAGGCTGAGGGTAGGACTATGGCCCTCAGGGCCAAACTGGTTGAAGTGACACGGCGTGCGGACTCATCCGCAGCCGCCCTTGGCACAGCGCACGCGGAGCTGGCCTCTTCTCGGGCCAAGCTGCTTCTTCTCCAACAGAGGGTTGATGACGCCGAGGCCATCGTGCAGTGGAATGAGGACGAGATCCGTCGGCAGCAGGTTCTGGAACACGTGCATGCCCCCATGCTTCGAACGCTCAGGGAGAGGGCCAACACAGCTTTAACATTTGCGAGGCTGCCGCTAAGGAGCCGCATGAGGCCAGCTACGTCGGCAACCTCCAGTTTTTCACCGACGTGGTGACGCTTCTAGAGAACCGCTCCGAGAGGTCCCGTTGGCTTGTCAAAGAGAGGAGTCGAGCCTTGCTCGTGCATGCCTTCTCCCATGTCTTCAGCTATCTGCAGGACCGGGACCCCCACTTCGACTTCGACGCTGCCATTGCTCTCGTGCCCATAGCCGTTTGAGGCGACCTGGCGCAATGGGTGGAGGACAACGTGGACGCCCTCATCGGGGCCTTTGCGTCTGATGATGATGGTGTGATCATGGCCGCCAATGAAGGCGGCGTCGTGGACGAGCCTGGCGCTGTCGGAGGTGTTGGCGGTGGCGGTGACAATGTCAGCGACGCCAGTGATGCCTGCGGGGGTGCCCCAGAAGATGCGGTGAGTGATATGTCCGACTGACCGTATGTCGCTGATGTTTACCCTGCACGAAGAAGGTTCGGGCTCGGCCCTGAAGAATGTAAGAGCATTTTGGGAGGGGAGGCCCCTCATGTAAAGGTTTGCGATCAGTATCCTGGTAAACATAACGTTGCGTGTGAGCTTAGCTGCTAGCCAGGTGATGGGTCAGCCGACTTGTTTTCCTTTTGACTCCGACGAGTTCCGAGCGGGCCTGCGGGGGCCGCCGCGCCTCGGGTGTCTTTTGATTATCATGTTGATCCTGTGATGAGAACCTCCAGAGAGGGTGCGGTGACAGCGGTCCCGTCTGTAGTCATGCCTGGCCCGGCCCAGCTCGCCAGGGGCTCATGAGGGGGGCAGTCGACGCTAACTTTGGACGCAAAGCCGAAATCAGAACACGAGAGATTGCTCGAACGAGACTAAACACCCCTTCCCCAAACACACGCAAGTCTCGAGCTCAAATCCAACTTAAATCCAAACCGAAGAAACTTGTCAACAAGGAAGAAGCGAAAAGAAAAAGGCCGCGTCTGGCACCTAGTCTAGTCTTCGACGTCTTCTCACCAGCGCGGAGCTAAGTGCTGCCACTGGGCATGGGCGGGAGCCCCCGAGGCCCGAGGGCGGCTCTCCGGAGACTCCGGGGCGTGTATAGCCCCACTCATTATTACATGAGAGTGTCACGGGCGCCGAGCTTCACAGGCACCGGGCCTTCTTCACAGGTACCAGCCTTGCTTCATATCGCGTGACGAGGGGCCCGCCTTGCACCACACTCTACCACCATTGACGGCGGCTGGAGACCAAGGACAACGCCAATGGGGTAGAGCGGTCGCCAGCGGTTCCCCCGACGACCACGAATCCTCTACCGGGGGCAGGCCCTGGGGCACCTCCCCGGCAGAGGGCCTACCTCCTGAGAGCGCCTTGCTCCGACTGCCGCGGGGGCGAACCCGGATCTCGGCCCCTCTCCTGCAGCCCCCTGCGCCCTCCTCCTGAGGGATAGGAGGCTGCAGCATTGGGGCAGCCATCTGCTGTGGTGACCTGTATCTCCTGCGACCCATGGTTAGCATAAGCTTGCTCCTGAGGAATGAGTGGTACCCGATAGTTGCTGCCGCCGGTGCGGTTGTCGAGGCTCTCTTGGGGTTCCTGAAAGAGCTCAGCTTCTGGCGCCTCCTCGCCCTAGCCTGGCCCGAGGAATGAGCCATGATCTTCTTCCAGCGTGCACCCCTGATCCACCATGCGGGGCACATAAGCTTCTGGGTCCATCGCCTCGTGGGCCTCGCCGTAGCGCCCCGCATGCCACGCAGTCCGGCTTGGAGCATCGTCTTGGGGGTGATGGCGCGGCAGTCCGCCGAAGCCGGAGGCCACGGCATGCACCCCTTCGTTGGCTGGAGGTGGGGCCGGCGCGACTTGTCGCCCGATGCTGACGGAGGCGTTAGTGCTGAACAGGCCCTGGAGTCCCCTTGAAGTTGCGTGAGCACGTATAATGCCGCCATAAGGCCCGCCCTAGACCTGGGGCGGCAGCTGGACGCAGAAGGGAGGTGCTCCTGAGGCGGCGGCATCCAGGAGCTCGGCTACTCGCTCCAACAACACATCGCGGCCGCCCTCCAGCAGCCGGCACTGTAGCAGCTCTCAGGCCACCATGAGCGCGGCCCTGGAGTTCGCCTGTTCCCATCGGGTGTGCGGCGCTATGGCCGCGGCGTGGTTTGAGGCCCTTGCTGCGACCCGCACCTGTCGTGGTGTGAGGGCAGGCGGCGTCTGGCCGCGTCGCCCGCGCCCCGCAGCGCCTTGCAGAGCGCGGGCTGCCTGAGGCGCAAGGTTAAGGTCACCCTGAGCCGGCAACACGGCGTGGACGGGCCACGCTGCCTAGTGGTTGGTGTTGGCAGTCGGGTCGCTCGACATCTGAACGGTGAGGCGACGGAACGCGATGCAGAGGAAGAAGGATTCCGGCGCACCCCTACCTGGCGCGCCAAATGTCGGATTTCGGGTTCCAGCAGACCCTTAAGGTTCGAACTCTGTGGTGCGCACGGAGATCTTTCCACTACCGACTCGCGCTTCCATGGCTTGCAAGAAATCTAGGCTGGAAAGAAGAACACACAGAGGACACGAGGTTTATACTGGTTCGGGCCACCGATGTGGTGTAATACCCTACTCCAGTGTGTGGTGTGGTGGATTGCCTCGGGGGTTGATGATGAATAATACAGGGGGAAGAACGGCCTCGCGAGAGGTGTTCTTGAGCTGGTGTGGTATGTTCTACTTGGTCCGGGTCTTTCTCTCTTTCTTTCTCTTCTCTCTTTCCTCCTCTTTTTTTCGGGGGCTAGTCCTATTTATAGAGGCCCTGGTCCTCTTCCCAAAAAATGAGCGGGAAGGGCGCCAACAATTGGCCATTTTGAAGGGGAACATCTAGTACAAGTTATCCTAACCAAAGGTGGTCTTCGGCTGCCAAAAGCACTGGTGATGATGCCATCTTGGGCACCACGGTGACCTCCATCCTGCCGCTCTACTGGTCTTGGTCTCGTTACACCAGAATGGTAATCTTTGCTCGATGCCTTTGCATGTGCTTGCTCCCTTTGCACCGAAGGGGAAACAAGGACACTGCGCAGGCCGGCGCCCGCCTAATCTCGATCGTCATGGCTTGCGTCATGGGCTCCTCGCGAGGCACCCTTGCCTTGATCTCTCCGCCTCCTCGCGAGCCTGCCTGATGAGGCTGCTCCTGAGGAAGCCTCCTGTCGTCCACCCCGCAAGGCTTGGCCCCTTGTGAGGGTCTTGAGCTTGAGCTGATGAGGCTAGGCCGCACTGGGCCCCCACTCGAGCCACGCCGCAGGCCGCAGGCAGGCAAGTCTGGGGACCCCCGTTCCCAGAACGCTGACAATCCCACCTGATGAACATTGGCTACTCCTCGGGGATTTCAATTTTATAAGGTCCATGGATAATAGAAACCTGCCGGGGGTAAATGTTAACGATATTTTCCTTTTCAATGAGATAATTGGTCATTTGGGCCTCTTGGAGTTGACATTGAAAGGGAGAATGTATACATGGTCCAATATCCAGGAAAACCCTCTACTGGAGCAACTTGATTGGTTCTTCACAACATCAGATTGGATTTCCATTTACCCAAACATCGTGGTACTCCCCCTAGCGAAAACATCGTCTGATCATATGCCATGTGTGGTATCCATTGACACAGCCATTCCAAAAGCCAGGGTTTTTCGTTTTGAGAATTATTAGGTTGACATGCCAGGCTTTATGGATTGTCTCAAGTGGTCTTGGGAGGCTCTGGTTTTTTCTGACTTGTCTGCGGCTGCAATTATCTCCAGTAAGTTCAAACGGTTACGAATGGACCTCAAAGTGTGGAGCAAAAATATCTCTCACATTAAACATCTGACTTTGAATTGTGCCAAGGTAATTCTGCATTTTGATGGGCTTGAGGAGTGGAGGCCGCTCACAACTCCTGAGTTTAATTTCAGAAAGATAGTTAAGTTGCACCATGAGAACTTGCTGCGTATTCATTACATTTATTGAAAACAGCGGTGTACAATCAGATATGTCAAGGTGGGTGAGGAAAATTCAAAGTTTTTTCATGCAATGGCCTCAGAAAGATTGAGAAAAAATGCAATTGCTAGTCTTAGGATTGATGGGAATGATCCAGTCTCAGATCATACACAAATGGCTGGAATTTTGTGGTCTTCTTTTAAGAATAGGATGGGTCATGCTCAAGGCATTACCATGGGCTTTGATCTCCCACAGTTGATTCAGCCAGTCGATGGGTTGGATGTACTCTCTGCTCCTTTCTCACAGGAGGAGATAAACAAGGTTTTAAAGGGGCTACCCACTGACAGAGCACCTGGACCGGATGGTTTTAATGGCATGTTTATTAAGAAATGCTGGCCTATCATTGAGCAGGATTTTTTGCTGCTCATACAGGCTTTTTATGATGGAGAGCTATCTTTGGAGAACAACAATGGCTCACTCATCACCCTTATTCCCAAGATGATTTCTCCTGAGGGACCAGATGATTTCAGGCCTATTTCCCTTACAAACAGTTGTCTGAAGTTCCTCACCAAACTGTTGGCAAATAGGTTGCAGAAGGTAATTTTGCAATGCATTCATGAGAACCAGTATGGATTTTTGAAAAGTAGGTCCATTCAGAATTGCCTTGCATGGGCATTTGAGTACATCCGTCAATGCAAGCAATCAAAGAGACCAATCATAATCCTTAAGCTGTACTTTGCCAAGGCTTTTGATACAGTGGAGCATGAGGTAATTCTACAAGTCCTTCATCATAAAGGTTTTGATAGCAAGTGGATTGCTTGGGTTAGGGAGATTCTCTCATCTGGGACATCTTCTGTTTTACTGAATGGCATTCCAGGGAAGCAATTTAGATGTAAGTGTGGGGTCAGACAGGGTGATCCTTTGTCACCTCTCCTTTTTGTTATTGCTGCTAATCTGTTGCAGTCTGTGGCCAACCATATGATGGCTCAAGGGTCTTTGACACTCCCAATACCATCCCATGATCCTAACTACCCAATTATCCGATATGCAGATGACACAATCATCATTTTGCCTGCTGTGGAGGAACAATTGGTGGCTCTCAAGAATATGTTGGCTGTGTTCCAACAGTCTGCTGGTCTCAAGGTGAATTTTGCCAAGTCCTCTATGATACCTTTGAATATATCTAATGATGAGGCCCTCAGGTTGGCTGCTCTCCTGGGATGCAAGATAGGTGAACTCCCTTTTACTTATCTTGGACTACCCCTTGGTACCACCAGACCCAGAATTGTGGATCTCCTCCCCCTTGTGGATAATATTGAAAGAAGGCTCTCTGCTAGTTCTGCAATGCTTAACCAGGGCTCTAGGTTGCAACTATTGACCTCAGTTCTAACTTCCATGCCAATCTATTTTCTCTGCACCATGCATATACCTCTTGGAATCATCAAGCAGTTGGATAGGATCTTCAGGCAATGTCTTTGGAGAGGAAATACAGACGCACCTAAGCAATCTCTGGCAGCTTGGGACATGGTTTGCAGGCCTAAAGATAAGGGTGCACTGGGCATCCTCAATCTAAATATCCAGAATCAGGGGCTACTTATGAAACATCTACATAAATTCTACAATAAGCATGATGTTCCTTGGGTATCCTTAATTTGGGATTCCTACTATGACAACATTGTTCCTCAGGCAATTGTATTGATTGGATCTTTCTGGTGGAGGGATGTTTTCAAGCTAAATGATTCTTACAGGGCCACTGCTTCTGTTCATATTAACATGGGGGACACTGCTATGTTCTGGCATGATGCATGGCATGTGGCTGTCTCTTCCTTGCCCCTTGTAAGGAGGCTTCCTAGGTTGTTCTCTTTTGTGATTGATGATAAGGTCTCAGTCAGGGATGTGCTTCAGACCCATGACCTTTTTCCATGTTCTACCTGCCCATCTCCCAAGAAACTGCTGCAGAGCTAACAATTCTGGAAGGTTGGCTGCTAAACTTGCAAAGAGATCCTCTAGTTCCTGATCAGTGGGTGTGGCCTTCCAAATCTGGGTCTTTCTCGGCCAAAGGGTTCTATACTATCATGCACTCTCATATGCACACTATTATGCCATGCAAATGGTTATGGAAGAGTAGATGCACAATGAAGATTAAAGTCTTTGGTTGGTTATTGTTCTTTGATAGACTCAACACCAAAGATATGCTGGTTCGAAGACACTGGAGGTCCCAAGATGAGGATAATCTTTGTGTTATATGTAATTCTTATGTCCATGAGGAGAGATCCCACTTGTTCTTCCAGTGCAATTTCAGCTCCAGAGTGTGGAACTACCTTCAGATTGACTGGTCCCAGGAGTCTAGTACCCAGGAGTGTGTTTCCAGTGCCAGAACCAGTTTTGGCCACCCTTTTTCTTTGAAGTGATGCTCACGGCAGCATGGAATATTTGGGTCCTCATAAATGGGAGGATCTTTAGGGGGGAGCAGGCTCGTTTTGCCACTTGGAGGTGCAATTTTATACATGATATCCTTCTTTTGGCTCACAGGCTTAGCGTTAGCGTTAGAGCTCAACTCATACCTTGGGTCAATGCCCTTCTATAAATATAGGTTAGCATCAGCTCTTGCCTTGGGTCATGACCCTTTGTAACTATAGGTAAGTATTAGATAGGACTTTTTTTGTTTTGGCACTCTCTCAGTGCTTTCTATTTTGTTGGACCTTCTCTTCTTTTAATAAAATGACCCACAGTAAATATTCAAAAAAAGTATCCCGATTATTGTCACTTCTGGGTTAACGGATCATAACACATAATAGGTGACTATAGACTTGCAAGATAGGATCAAGAACTCACATATATTCATGAAAACATAACAGGTTCAGATATGAAATTATGGCACTCGGGCCCTAGTGACAAGCATTAAGCATAGCAAAGTCATAACAACATCAATCTCAGAACATAATGGATACTAGGGATCAAACCCTAACAAAACTAACTCGATTACATGATAAATCTCATCCAACCCATCACCGTCCAGCAAGCCTATGATGGAATTACTCACGCACGGCGGTGAGTGATACGTCTCCAACGTATCTATAATTTTTTATTGCTCCATGCTATATTATCTTCTGGTTTGGACATTATTGGGCTTTATTATTCACTTTTATATTATTTTTGGGACTAACCTATTAACCGGAGGCCCAGCCCAGAATTGTTGTTTTTTGTCTATTTCAGAGTTTCGCAGAAAAAGAATATCAAACAAAGTCCAAACGGAATGAAACCTTCGGGAACGTGATTTTCGGAACGAACATGATCCAGGAGACTTGGACCCTGCGTCAAGCAACCAACAGGGAAGCCATGAGGTAGGGGGGCGCGCCTACCCCCCCCCCCCCCCCAAGCGTGCCCTCCACCCTCGTGGGCCCCCTGTTGCTCCACCGACGTACTCCTTCCTCCTATATATACCTGCGTACCCCCAAACGATCAAATACGGATCCAAAACCCTAATTCCACCGCCGTAACTTTTTGTATCCACGAGATCCCATCTTGGGGCCTGTTTCGGAGCTCCGCCGGAGGGGGCATCCATCACGGAGGGCTTCTACATCAACACCATAGCCCTTCCGATGAAGTGTGAGTAGTTTACCTCAGACCTTCGGGTCCATACTTATTAGCTAGATGTCTTCTTCTCTCTTTTTGGATCTCAATACAAAGTTCTCCCCCTCTCTTGTGGAGATCTATTCGATGTAATCTTCTTTTGCGGTGTGTTTGTTGAGACCGATTGTGACGCCCTGAGACCGATGCGTCAGATGTCTCCCAGTTATTCGCCATTGTTGCCATGTCATTCGCTTGCGTGTTGTATCTTGTCATGTAATCATGTGCATTGCATCATCATGTTTTCAAAACTTGCATCCGTCCGGGTTCCCCCAGTTCCGTCCGTTGTCCATTCTGAGTACAACCACACTCGCACGCGCCCGCGGCACGTCCGAAATATTTTTTTATAAGTGGATGGAAAATGTTCTCGGAATGGGCTGAAAGTTGGCGTGTGGTCTTATTATAGTGTAGGTAGGCCGCCTGCCAAGTTTCATCGCATTCGGAGTCCATTTGACGCCCCAACGGATAACTATAGGGGCAGTATAGCCGGTCTTTCGTCGGACGTTTCGGTCTCCGGAAATAGTCGCCAGATCTCTCTCTTCTCTTCTCTCAGCCCAAGGCTTTCGGCACAGTCCTCTACCACTCACCGCCAGGCCCAACCTAACCTCTCTCGTCAGCCCGCGGACCTCCTCTCGCGCGTCTGAAAGCTTCCCGGACCCGACCCGGACAGTCGTCACCGTTGGATCCGGATCATCCCCAAACATCTACAAAACATCTCTGTTTTATTATTTGATCTCCCTAGCCTATTTATTCGGGGTCGTCCGATTGCGATCGGAGGGACGAGTTAGCCCCTAACCTAAATTCATCTGATATAAATATCAGCCTAACCCTAGTTTCTAGGGGAGATGTCCCATCCATCCTTCCCATCCGCCGCCACCCGACGAACTCCCCTCTTCCTCGGGATCTCCCTTGCTCCAAATCAGTAGCCACCACTTTCCCCTCCTCGATTTTGGCACCGAACCAACCAGCCACTCCTCTCGATCCACCTACCAGCAGCGCCTGTTCTCCCATTACCCTCAAGATCCCACCTCCGCATCGAGTAGAAGGCTCGATGGCAAGCTTCTGAAGCCCATCATGCCAAGCGCCTCGTCCAGGGACTCTGCACCGTTCCCCTTCTTTCTCCCTCGTGTCTCTTCCCTCCCTCTTGTGCTGATCTACCTTCACGTCTCTCTCCTCTCGCAGCAATCAGTAGGAACCCTAGCTACCGAGCTTCGCAGCGCCGCCCTCGACCAGGAGCTCCGCCTGACTCCATGGCCGTCGTCCCGAACCTCTCCTTTGCCCCGCTACATCTCCGCCTCTAACCTGGCCACATCGGCATAGTTCACCGCCGCCGCGCCAAGTACCTTCGCCGGAGCACCACATCGCCCGCTCGTCCCCTGCTTCAACAGAGCGCGGCGACTTGTTTGCCTCCTCTGCTTCACCCTCGTTCGCCGCCGCCAAGACCCCACGTCCTCTGTTGCCTTCCTCCCCATGCCCGGATCCGCCGCCGCACCGTCCCGGAGTCACGCGCCAAGTTCGTCGCCCGGCACTCCTTGCCGCCTCGTTCGTCAGGGAGACGACGAGCACCTGGCTCGTCAATGCTCCAACCGTTGACCCGCTGCCCGATCTCAAGCCCGTCATGGGCACGAGCGCCCGACATGGACCGGCCTTGCCTAGGCCCAGCCCCTCGCCTCTGCTGCCTGTGCCCCGCAGGCCCAGCTCCCCTGCCAGCCCCTCCTCTCTGTCGAACGGGCCAAGGCCCACTGGGTGAGGCCACCCCCAGTGCCCCACCTATTTTTTCTTTTTTTTTCTTGTTGTTGGGCCAGCAGATACGGCCCAGAGTCTATTTTTTAGGCTCTGCGATTTGTCTAATTTTCCAGGATTTCCAGTTTTGCAGAAAAACCCTCATACTCCATGCATATTAAAACTCAACAACCATGCATCGGATGGAAATAAGTTATATATGTAAAATGCTTAGAATTTCATCTAGTTTAATAATATGCCAGTTTCATCCATGTTTGAGATGTTTAAGATGTTGTTTGATTAATTTTGCTCTATTGCCATGCTAAAATGCTTTAATTCATAACTAAATAACCGTAGCTCCAAACCTAACAAACTTTATATGTAAATGGGGTAGAAAAATGCCTAGTTTAACATGGTGGCTTTACTTTGCATGTTTAACAACTCTAAAATATGATTTAGGGCAGAACAGTACCAAACCTTAAAATTTGCACATGAGGAGTTTCCGGACTTGTTGCTTGTTGTTCCGGCCTCATTTAAACTTGCCTAGATAGGTAGTTTTCTTATGCTTCACCATCTTGCCATGTTTAATAACATTTAATATTGTTGGGTACATAAACAAGAGCAAACTAAATAATTGTTGTGGTGTCCGTCAATATGCAACTCGTTGCATATTGAGCTCCACTTAACTTGTAGTTCTGCTTGTGCACTTTTCCATGCCATGTTTCATTAAACCGGACATGCATCATACTTGTTTGTGCATGATGCCATGTTTATGTGATGGTTGTTTACCCTGTTGTGTGCTTCTTTCCGGTGTTGCTTCTTCGGGTTAGTTCCGATAACGTCGCATTTGTGAGGATCCGTTCGACTTCGTCCGTTTGTATTCTTCATGGACTCGTTCTTCTTCCTTGCGGGATCTCAGGCAAGATGACCATACCCTCGAAATCACTTCTATCTTTGCTTGCTAGTTGCTTGCTCTTTTGCTATGCCGCGATACCTACCACTTGCTATATCATGCCTCCCATATTGCCATGTCAAGCCGCTAACCCACCTTGTCCTAGCAAACCGTTGTTTGGCTATGTTACCGCTTTGCTCAGCCCCTCCTATAGCGTTGCTAGTTGCAGGTGAAGATGGAGTTTGTTCCATGTTGGAACATGGTTATATGTTGGGATATCACAATATCTCTTATTTAATTAATGCATCTATATACTTGGTAAAGGGTGTAAGGCTCGGCCTTATGCCTGGCGTTTTGTTCCAATCTTGCCGCCCTAGTTTCTATCATACCGGTGTTATGTTCCTTGATTTTGCGTTCCTTACACGGTTGGGTGTTATGGGAACCCCTTAACAGTTCGCTTTGAATAAAACTGCTGCAGCAAGGCCCAACCTTGGTTTTACATTTGCCTAACAACCTATTACCCTTCCCTTGGGTCGGCCAACCCAAGGGTCATCTTTATTTTAACCCCCTCGGGCCAGTGCTTGTCTAAGTGTTGGTCCAAACCGGGCAACCTGCGGGGCCACCTCGGGGCAACTCGAGGGCTGGTTTTACTTGCAGCTTGACCTATCCGGTGTTGCCCTGAGAACGAGATATCTGCAACTCCTATCGGGATTGTCGGCACATCATGCGGCTTTGCTGGTCTTGTTTTACCATTGTCGAAATGTCTTGTAACCGGGATTCTGAGACTGATCGGGTCGTTCTGGTAGAAGGAATATCCTTCGTTGACCGTGAGAGCTTGTGATGGGCTAAGTTGGGACACCCCTGCAGGGTTTTGAACTTTCGAAAGTCGTGCCCGCGGTTATGGGCAGATGGGAAATTGTTAATGTCCAGTTGTAGAGAACTTGACACTTAACTTAATTAAAAGGAATCAACCGCATGTGTAGCCGTGATGGTCTCTTCTCGGCGGGGTCCGGGAAGTGAACACGGCTTTGGAGTTATGCTTGAACGTAAGTAGTTTCAGGATCACTTCTTGATCACTTCTAGTTCATGACCGTGCTTTGCTTCTCTTCTCGCTCTTATTTGCGTATGTTAGCCACCATATATGCTAGTGCTTGCTGCAGCTCCACCTCACTACCTTTTTCCTACCCTTAAGCTTAAATAGTCTTGATCGCGAGGGTGTGAGATTACTTCAAACAGTTGCAGGTGCCGATGATATCCGTGTAGGTGACGCAACCGAGCTCAAGGAGGAGCTAGATGAAGATCGTGTTCGTTGAGTTGTTTCGTTTCCAGTCGATCAGTAGTGGAGCCCAGTCGGGGCGATTGGGGATCTATGCATTAGGGGTTGTCTTTCTTTATTTGGTTCCGTAGTCGGACCTTGTTTGTATTCTAGATGATGTAATGCTATATTTATGTATTGTGTGAAGTGGCGATTGTAAGCCAACTATTTATCCCTTTCTTATTCAGTACATGGGATGTGTAAAGATTACCCCTCTTGCGACATGCCTACAATGCAGTTATGCCTCTAAGTCGTGCTCCGGCACATGGGAGATATAGCCGCATTGTGGGTGTTACACCGATGAATTGTGGGTTTATGATCAAGTTTATCTATGAACAATATTTGAATCTTCTCTGAATTCTTTTATGTATGATTGGTTATCTTTGCAAGTCTCTTCGAATTATCAGTTTGGTTTGGCCTACTAGATTGATCTTTCTTGCAATTGGAGAAGTGCTTAGCTTTGGGTTCAATCTTGTGGTGTCCTTTCCCAGTGACAGTAGGGGCAGCAAGGCACGTATTGTATTGTTGCCATCAAGGATAACAAGATGGTTTTTTTTTATCATATTGCATGAATTTATCCCTCTACATCATGTCATCTTGTTTAAAGCGTTACTCTATTCTTATGAACTTAATACTCTAGATGCATGCTGGATAGCGGTCGATGTGTGGAGTAATACTAGTAGATGTAGGCAGGAGTCGGTCTACTTGTCTTGGACGTGATGCCTATATACATGATCATACCTAGATATTCTCATAACTATGCTCAATTCTGTCAATTGCTCAACAGTAATTTTTTCACCCACCGTAAAATACGTATGCTCTTGAGAGAAGCCACTAGTGAAACCTATGGCCCCCGGGTCTATCTTCCATTATATTAATCTTCCAACACTTAGTTATTTTCATTAGCTTTTATTTTAATTTTCATCTTTATCATAAAAATACCAAAAATATTATCTTATCATATCTATCAGATCTCACTCTCGTAAGTGGTCGTGTAGGGAATGGCAACCCCTTATCGCGTTGGTTGCGAGGATTAATTTGTTTTGTGTAGGTGCGAGGCACTCGCGCGTAGCCTCCTACTGGATTGATACCTTGGTTATCAAAAACAGAGGGAAATACTTACGCTACTTTGCTGCATCACCCTTTCCTCTTTAAGGGAAAACCAACGCAGTGCTCAAGAGGTAGCAAGAAGGATTTCTGGCGCCGTTGCTGGAGAGGTCTACGCAAAAGTCAACATACCAAGTACCCATCACAACCCTTATCTCCCACATTACATTATTTGCCATTTGCCTCTCGTTCCTCTCCCCCACTTCACCCTTGCCGTTTTATTCGCCCTCTCTCTCTCTCTCTATCCTCCCTCTCTTTCTCTATTTGCCTCTTTTTTGCCCGTTCCTCGTTTGCTTGTGTGTTGGATTGCTTGCTTGTCACGATGGCTCAAGATAACACTAAATTGTGTGACTTTACCAATACCAACAACAATGATTTTATTAGCACTCTGATTGCTCATCTTGCCGATGTTGAATCTTGTGAAATTAATGCTGCCTTGCTGAATCTTATCATGAAAGATCCGTTTTCCGGCCTTCCTAGTGAAGATGCCGCTACCCATCTAAATAGCTTCGTTGATTTGTGTGATATGCAAAAGAAGAAAGATGTGGACAATGATATTGTTAAATTGAAGTTATTTCCTTTTTCGCTTAGAGATCGTGCTAAAGCTTGGTTTTCGTCTTTGCCTAAAAATAGTATTGATTCTTGGAATAAGTGCAAAGATCCTTTATCTCTACGTATTTTCCTCCCGCTAAGATATGACATTATGAATTTTAAGCAACTTGATCATGAACATGCCGCACAAGCTTGGGAGAGGATGAAATTAATGATACGTAATTGCCCAACACATGGTTTGAATTTGTGGATGATTATACAAAAAATTTATGCCGGATTGAATTTTGCTTCTAGAAATCTTTTAGATTCGGCCGCGGGAGGCACTTTTATGGAAATCACTTTAGGAGAAGCTACTAAACTCCTAGATAATATTATGGTTAATTATTCTCAATGGCACACTAAAAGATCTACTAATAAAAAAGTGCATGCGATAGAAGAAATTAATGTTTTGAGTGGAAAGTTGGATGAACTTATGAAATTATTTGCTACTAAGAGTGTTTCTTCTGATCCTAATGATATGCCTTTGTCTACTTTGATTGAGAATAATAATGAATCTATGGATGTGAATTTTGTTGGTAAGAACAATTTTGGTAACAACGCATATAGAGGAAACTTCAACCCTAGGCCGTATCCTAGTAATTCCTCTAACAATTATGGTAATTCCTACAACAATTTTTATGGAAATTATAATAAGATGCCCTCTGATTTTGAATCTAATATTAAAGAATTTATTACTTTGCAAAAGAATTTCAATGCTTTGGTTGAAGAGAAATTGCTTAAGATTGATGAGTTGGCTAGGAATGTTGATAGAATTTCTCTTGATGTTAATTCTTTAAAACTTAGATCTATTCCACCTAAGCATGATATAAATGAGTATCTCAAAGCCATGAGAATTTCCATTGATGAGTGCAAAGAAAGAACCGCTAGGATGCGTGCTAAGAAAGATTCCTTTATAAGAGCGTGTTCTTCTAGTTTCCATGATAATAAAGATGAAGATCTAAAAGTTATTGGTGTGTCCCCTATTAAATCTTTGTTTTGCAATACGAATCTTGATAATGATGGGACTGAATATGATCCACCTTTACCTAGAAGGCGTTCCAAAAAATTGAAGTTTTTAGATCTTGATGCTAAATTTGATAAAAGTGGGATTGAAGAGATCAAAACTCTAGATGTTGATGAACCTACTATTTTGGATTTCAAGGAATTTAATTATGATAGCTGCTCTTTTATAGATTGTATTTCCTTGTTGCAATCCGTGCTAAATTCTCCCCATGCTTATAATCAAAATAAAGCTTTTACCAAACATATTGTTGATGCTTTGATGCAATCTTATGAAGAAAAACTTGATTTGGAAGTTTCTATCCCTAGAAAACTTTATGATGAGTGGAAAACAACTATTAAAATTAAAATTAAAGATCATGAATGCTATGCTTTGTGTGATTTGGGTGCTAGTGTTTCCACGATTCCAAAGACTTTGTGTGATTTGTTAGGTTTCCGTGATTTTGATGATTGCTCTTTAAACTTGCACCTTGTGGATTTCACTATTAAGAAACCTATGGGAAGAATTAATGATGTTCTTATTGTTGCAAATAGGAACTATGTGCCCGTAGATTTTATTGTTCTTGACATAGATTGCAATCCTTCATGTCATATTATTCTTGGTAGACCTTCTCTTAGAACAATTGGTGCAATTATTGATATGAAGGAAGGGAATATTAGATTCCAATTTCCGTTAAGGAAAGGCATGGAACACTTCCCTAGAAAGAAAATTAAATTACCTTACAAATCTATTATGAGATCCACTTATGGATTGCCTACCAAAGATGGCAATACCTAGGTCTATCCTTGCTTTTTATGCCTAGCTAGGGGCGTTAAACGATAGCGTTTGTTGGGAGGCAACCCAATTTTATTTTTATTTCTTTTTTTTGCTCCTGTTTAGTAATAAATAATTTATCTAGACTCTGTTTTGGTTGTGTTTTTGTGTTTAATTAGTGTTTGTTCCAAGTAGAACCGTTGGGAAGACTTGGGGAAAGTCTTGTTAATCTTGCTGTAAAAAACAAAAACTTTAGCGCTCACGAGAACTGCTGACATTTTTATTTGGAAAGTGATATTTGGTTAATTCTTTTTGCAGATGATTAATAGATAAATTACTCACGTCCAGAAATTTATTTTATAATTTTTGGTGTTCCATATGTTGCGCTAGCTACAGATTACTACAGACTATTCTGTTTTTGACAGATTCTGTTTTTCGTGTGTTGTTTGCTTATTTTGATGAATCTATGGCTAGTAAAATAGTTTATAAACCATAGAGAAGTTGGAATACAGTAGGTTTAACACCAATATAAATAAAGAATGAGTTCATTTCAGTACCTTGAAGTTGTGTTTTGTTTTCTTTCGCTAACGGAGCTCACAAGATTTTCTACTTTAAGTTTTGTGTTGTGAAGTTTTCAAATTTTGGGTAAAGATTTGATGGATTATAGAACAAGGAGTGGAAAGAGCCTAAGCTTGGGGATGCCCATGTCACCCCCAAGATAATCAAAGGACACCAAAAAGCCAAAGCTTGTGGATGCCCCGGAAGGCATCCCCCCTTTCGTCTACTTCTATCGGTAACTTTACTTGGAGCTATATTTTTATTCACCACATGATATGTGTTTTGCTTGGAGCGTCTTGTATGACTTGAGTCTTTGCTTTTTAGTTTACCAAAATCACCTTTGCTGTACACACCTTTTGAGAGAGAGACACATGATTCGGAATTTATTAGAATACTCTATGTGCTTCACTTATATCTTTTGAGTTATATAGTTTTGCTCTAGTACTTCACTTATATCTTTTAGAGCACGGTGGTGGATTTGTTTTATAGAAAATATTGATCTCTCATGCTTCACTTAGATTATTTTGAGAGTCTTAAATATCATGGTAATTTGCTTAAATAATCCTAATATGCTAGGTATTCAAGATTAGTAAAAACTTTCTTATGAGTGTTTTGAATACTAAGAGAAGTTTGATGCTTGATGATTGTTTTGAGATATGGAGGTAGTGATATTAAAGTTGTGCTAGTTGAGTAGTTGTGAATTTGAGAAATACTTGTGTTGAAGTTTGCAAGTCCCGTAGCATGCACGTATGGTAAACGTTATGTAACAAATTTGAAACATGAGGTGTTCTTTGATTATCCTCCTTATGAGTGGCGGTCGGGGATGAGCGATGGTCTTTTCCTACCAATCTATCCCCCTAGGAGAATGCGCGTAGTGCTTGGTTTTTTATGACTTGTAGATGTTTGCAATAAGTATGTGAGTTCTTTATGACTAATGTTGAGTCCATGGATTATACGCACTCTCACCTTTCCATCATTGCTAGCCTCTTCGGCACCATTGCCCTTTCTCACATTGAGAGTTGGTGCAAATTTTGCCGATGCATCCAAACCCCGTGATATGATACGCTCTTTCACACATAAACCTCCTTATATCTTCCTCAAAACAGCCACCATACCTACCTATTATGGCATTTCCATAGCCATTCCGAGATATATTGCCATGCAACTTTCCAACATCCCATTTATCATGACACATTCATCATTGTCATATTGTCTAGCATGATCATGTAGTTGACATAGTATTTGTGGCAAAGCCACCGTTCAAAAAATTTCATACATGTCACTCTTGGTTCATTGCATATCCCGGTACACCGCCGGAGGCATTCATATAGAGTCATACCTTGTTCTAGTATCGAGTTGTAATCATTGAGTTGTAAATAAATAGAAGTGTGATGATCATCATTTAATAGAGCATTGTCCCAATAAAAAAAGGCCAAATAAAAAAAATAGAAGGCCCAAAAAATGAAAAGGGACAATGCTACAATCCTTTTCCACACTTCTGCTTCAAAGTAGCACCATGATCTTCATGATAGAGAGTCTCTTGTTTTGTCACTTTCATATACTAGTTGGAATTTTTCATTATAGAACTTGGCTTGTATCTTCCAACAATGGGCCTCCTCAAGTGCCCTAGGTCTTCGTGAGCAAGCAAGTTGGATGCACACCCACTAGTTTCTTTTGTTGAGCTTTCATACATTTATAGCTCTAGTGCATCCGTTGCATGGCAAACCCTACTCCTTGCATTAACATCAATCGATGGGCATCTCCATAGCTCATTGATTGGCCTCGTTGATGTGAGACTTTATCCTTTTTTGTCTTCTCCACATAACCCCCATCATTATACTCTATTCCACCCATAGTGCTATATCCATGGCTCACGCTCATGTATTGCGTGAAGGTTTATAAAGTTTGAGATTACTAAAGTATGAAACAATTGCTTGGCTTGTCATCGGGGTTGTGCATGATGAGAGCATTCTAGTGTGACGAAAATGGAGCATGACTAAATTATATGATTTTGTAGGGATGAACTTTCTTTGGCCATGTTATTTTGAGAAGACGTAATTGGTTAGTTAGTATGCTTGAAGTATTATTATTTCTATGTCAATATTAAATTTTTATCTTGAATCTTGCGGATCTGAATATTCATACCACAATTAAGAAGAATTACATTGAAATTATGCTTAGTAGCATTCCACATCAAAAATTTTGTTTTTATCATTTACCTACTCGGGGACGAGCAGGAATTAAGCTTGGGGATGCTTGATACGTCTCCAACGTATCTATAATTTTTTATTGCTCCATGCTATATTATCTTCTGTTTTGGACATTATTGGCCTTTATTATTCACTTTTATATTATTTTTGGGACTAACCTATTAACCGGGGGCCCATCCCAGAATTGTTGTTTTTTGCCTATTTCAGAGTTTCGCAGAAAAAGAATATCAAACAGAGTCCAAACGGAATGAAACCTTCGGGAACGTGATTTTCGGAACGAACATGATCCAGGAGACTTGGACCCTACGTCAAGCAACCAACAGGGAAGCCACGAGGTAGGGGGCGCGCCTACCCCCTCCCCCCCAGGCGCACCCTCCACCCTCGTGGGCCCCCTGTTGCTCCACCGACGTACTCCTTGCTCCTATATATACCTACGTACCCCCAAACGATCAGATACTGAGCCAAAACACTAATTCCACCGCCGTAACATTCTGTATCCACGAGAACCCATCTTGGGGCCTGTTCCGGATCTCCGCCGGAGGGGGCATCGATCACGGAGGGCTTCTACATCAACACCATAGCCCTTCTGATAAAGTGTGAGTAGTTTACCTCAGACCTTCGGGTCCATAGTTATTAGCTAGATGGCTTATTCTCTCTTTTTGGATCTCGATACAAAGTTCTCCCCCTCTCTTGTGGAGATCTATTCGATGTAATCTTCTTTTGCGGTGTGTTTGTTGAGACCGATGAATTGTGGCTTTATGATCAAGTTTATCTATGAACAATATTTGAATCTTCTCTGAATTATTTTATGTATGATTGGTTATCTTTGCAAGTCTCTTCGAATTATCAGTTTGGTTTGGCCTACTAGATTGATCTTTCTTGCAATGGGAGAAGTGCTTAGCTTTGGGTTCAATCTTGTGGTGTCCTTTCCCAGTGACAGTAAGGGCAGCAAGGCACGTATTGTATTGTTGCCATTGAGGATAACAAGATGGGGTTTTTATCATATTGCATGAATTTATCCCTCTACATCATGTCATCTTGTTTAAAGCGTTACTCTATTCTTATGAACTTAATACTCTAGATGCATGCTGGATAGCGGTCGATGTGTGGAGTAATACTAGTAGATGCAGGCAGGAGTCGGTCTACTTGTCTCGAATGTGATGCCTATATACATGATCATACCTAGATATTCTCATAACTATGCTCAATTCTGCCAATTGCTCAACAGTAATTTGTTCACCCACCGTAAAATACTTATGCTCTTGAGAGAAGCCACTAGTGAAACCTATGGCCCCCGGGTCTATCTTCCATCATATTAATCATCCAACACTTAGTTATTTTCATTGCCTTTTATTTTACTTTTCATCTTTATCATAAAAATACCAAAAATATTATCTTATCATATCTATAAGATCTCACTCTCGTAAGTGGCCGTGTAGGGATTGACAACCCCTTATCGCATTGGTTGCAAGGATTTATTTGTTTTGTGTAGGTGCGAGGGACTCGCGCGTAGCCTCCTAGTGAATGTATACATTGGTTCTCAAAAACTGAGGGATACTTACGCTACTTTGTTGCATCACCCTTTCCTCTTCAAGGGAAAACCAATGCAGTGCTTAAGAGGTAGCAGTGAGCATCATGAAATTGGTGATGGAGGAAGGTTGATGATGACGATGGCGACGGATTCCCCTCTCCGGAGCCCCGAACGGACTCCAGATCAGCCCTCCAGAGAGAGATTAGGGCTTAGCGGCGGCTCCGTATCGTAAAATGTGATGAATCCTTCTCTTTGTTTTTTTTCTCCCCGAACGTGAATATATAGAGTTGGAGTTGAGGTCAGTGGATCACTAGGGGGCCCACGAGGCAGGTGGCGCGCCCAGGGGGTAGGCGTGCCCCCCACCCTCGTGGACAGGGTGTGGGCCCCTTGGCCTTGATTCTTTCGCCAGTATTTTTTTATATATTCCAAAAATATTCTCCGTTGATTTTCAGGTCATTCCGAGAACTTTTATTTCTGCACAAAAATAACACCATGGCAATTCTGCTGAAAACAGCGTCAGAATATTCCAAAAATATTCTCCCTTAATTTTCAGGTCACTCTGAACAACCTTCGATACATCAAATCATATAACTCATAATACATATCATCATCAAATGTTAAGCGTGCGGACCCTACGGGTTCGAGAACAATGTAGACATGACCGAGACTCATCTCTGGTCAATAACCAATAGCGGAACTTGGATGCTCATATTGGTTCCTACATATTCTACCAAGATATTTATCGGTCAAACCGCATAACAATATACTTTGTTCGCTTTTGTCATCGGTATGTTACTTGCCCGAGATTCGATCATCGGTATCATCATACCTAGTTCAATATCGTTACCGGCGAGTCTCTTTACTCGTTCCGTAATGCAACATCCCGCAACTAACTCATTAGTCACATTGCTTGCAAGGCTTATAGTTTTGTGCATTACCGGGAGGGCCCAGAGATACCTCTCCGACAATTGAAGTGACAAATCCTAATCTCGATTTATGACAACTCAACAAAATCCTAATCTCGATTTATGACAACTCAACAAACACCATCGGATACACATGCAGAGCATCTTTATAATCGTCCAGTTACGTTGTAACGTTTGATAGCACACTAAGTGTTCCTCCGGTATTCGGGAGTTGCATAATCTCATAGTCATAGGAACATGTATAAGTTATGGAGAAAGCAATAGCAATAAACTAAACGATCATACGGCTAAGCTAACGGATGGGTCATGTCAATCAAATCATTCTCTAATGATGTGATCCCGTTTATCAAATGACAACTCATGTCTATGGTTAGGAAACTTAACCATCTTCGATTAACGAGCTAGTCAGGTAGAGGCATACTAGTGACACTCTGTTTGTCTATGTATTCATGTTGGGGAACGCAGTAACTTCAAAAACATTCCTATGCACACGCAAGATCCATCTAGGTGATGCATAGCAACGAGGGGGAAAGAGTGTTGTCCATGTACCCTCGTAGACCGTAAGCGGAAGCGTTATGACAACACGGTTGATGTAGTCAAACGTCTTCACGGTCCGACCGATCCTAGCACCAAAGGTACGGCACCTCCGCGATCAGCACATGTTCAGCTCGGTGATGTCCCATGAACTCTAGATCCAGCTGAGTGTCGAGGGAGAGTTTCATCAGCATGACGGCGCGATGGTGATCATGATGAAGCTACCGGAATAGGGCTTCGCCTAAGCACTGCAACGATATGACCGAGGTGGATTATGGTGGAGGGCGGCACCGCACGCGGCTAAGACAATTGTCAACTTGTGTGTATATGGGGTGCCCCCTCCCCCGTATAAAAAGGAGTGGAGGAGGGGGAGGGCCGGCCCTCTATGGTGCGCCCTGGAGGAGTCCTACTTCCACCAGGAGTAGGATCCCCCCCCCTTCCCTAGTTGGACTATGAGAGGAAGGAAGGGGAGGAAGGAGGAAGGAAAGGGGGGTCGGCCCCCCACCCAATTCGGATTGGGCTTTGGGGCGCCCCCTCCAAGGCTTCCTTCTCCTCTCTCCCACTATGGCCCAATAAGGCCCATATACCTCCCCGGGGGTTCTGGTAACCTCCCGGTACTCCGGTAAATGCCTGAACTCACCCGGAACCATTCCGATGTCCAAACATAATCATCCAATATATCAATCTTTATGTCTCGACCATTTCGAGACTCCTCGTCATGCCTGTGATCACATCCGGGACTATGAACAACCTTCGGTACATCAAAACACATAAACTCATAATACCGAATGTTAAGCGTGTGGACCCTGCGGGTTCGAGAACTATGTAGACATGACCGAGACTCATCTCCGGTCAATAACCAATAGCGGAACCTGGATGCTCATATTGGTTCCTACATATTATACGAAGGTCTTTATCGGTCAAACTGCATAACAACATACATTGTTCCCTTTGTCATCGGTATGTTACTTGCCCGAGATTCGATCGTCGGTATCATCATACCTAGTTCAATCTCGTTACCGGCAAGTCTCTTTACTCGTTCCGTAATGCTACATCCCGTAACTAACTTATTAGTCACATTTCTTGCAAGGCTTATAGTGATGTGCATTACTGAGAGGGCCTAGAGATACCTCTCTGATACACTGAGTGACAAATCCTAATCTCGATCTATGCCAACTCAACAAACACCATCGGAGACACCTGTAGAGCATCTTTATAGTCACCCAGTTACGTTGTGACGTTTGATAGCACACCAAGTGTTCCTCCGGTATTCGGGAGTTGCATAATCTCATAGTCATAGGAACATGTAGAAGTTATGGAGAAAGCAATAGCAGTAAACTAAACGATCATCGTGCTAGGCTAACAGATGGTTCAAGTCAATCACGTCATTCTCTAATGATGTGATCCCGTTCATCAAATGACAACTATTGTCCATGGCTAGGAAACTTAACCATCTTTCATTAACGAGCTATCAAGTAGAGGCATACTAGTGACACTCTGTTTGTCTATGTATTCACACATGTACTAAGTTTCTGGTTAATACAGTTCTAGCATGAATAATAAAAATTTATCATGATACAAGGAAATAAATAATAACTTTATTATTGCCTCTAGGGCATATTTCCTTCGGTCTCCCACTTGCACTAGAGTCAATAATCTAGTTCACATCGTCATGTGATTCAACACCAATAGTTCACATCTTTATGTAATTAGTTCACATCTTCATGTGACTAATACCCAAAGGGTTTACTAGAGTCAATAATCTAGTTAACATCGCTATGTGATTAACACCCAAAGAGTGATCATGTTTTGCTTGCGAGAGAAGTTTAGTCTACGGGTCTGCAACATTCAGATCCGTATGTATTTTGCAAATTTATATGTCTACAATACTCTGCACGGAGCTACTCTAGCTAATTGCTCCCACTTTCAATATGTATCTATATCGAGACTTAGAGTCATCTAGATTTGTGTAAAAAGCTTGCATCGATGTAACTATTTACGACAAACTCTTTTATCACCTCCATAACTGAGAAACATTTCCTTGGTCCTCTAAGGATAATTTTGACTGTTGTCCAGTGATCTACTCCTGGATCACTATTGTACCCTCTTGCCAAACTCTTGGTGAGGTACACAATAGGTCTAGTACACAGCATAGCATACTTTATAGAACCTATGACTGAGGCATAGGGAGTGACATTTCATTCTCTTTCTATTTTCTGCCATGGTCGGGTTTTGAGTCTTTACTCAACTTCACACCTTGCAACACAAGCAAGAACTCCTTTGACTGTTCCATTTTGAATTACTTCAAAATCTTGTGAATGTATGTACTCATTGAAAAATATATCAAGCGTCTTGATCTATCTCTATAGATCTTGATGCTAAATATGTAAGTAGCTTCAGCGAGGTCTTTCTTTGAAAAACTCCTTTCAAACACTCCTTTATGCTTTCCAGAAAATTCTACATCATTTACGATCAACAATATGTCATTCACATATACTTATCAGAAAGGCTGTAGTGCTCCCACTCACTTTCTTGTAAATACAGACTTCACCACAAGTCTGTATAAAACCATATGCTTTGATCACACTATCAAAACATATATTCCAACTCCGAGAGGCTTGCACCAGTCCATAAATGGATCGCTGGAGCTTGCACACTTTGTTAGCACCTTTTGGATCGACAAAACCTTCTGGTTGCATCATATACAACTCTTCTTTAAGATATCCATTAAGGAATGTAGTTTTGACATCCATTTGCCAGATTTCATAAAATGCGGCAACTGCTAACATGATTCGGACAGACTTTTAAGCATCGATACAAGTGACAAAATCTCATCATACTCAAGATCTTGAACTTGTCGAAAACCTTTTGCGACAATTCGAGCTTTGTAGATAGTAACACTACTATCATCGTCCGTCTTTCTCTTGAAGATACATTTATTCTCAATGGCTCACCGATCATTGGGCAAGTCAATCAAAGTCCATACTTTGTTCTTTATACATGGATCCCATCTCAGATTTCATGGCCTCAAGCCATTTTGCGGAATCTGGGCTCATCATCGCTTCCTCATAGTTCGTAGGTTCATCATGGTCAAGTAACATGATCTCCAGAACAGGATTACCATACTACTCTGGTGCGGATCATACTCTGGTTGACCTACAATGTTCGGTAGTAACTTGATCTGAACTTTCATGATCATCATCATTAGCTTCCTCACTAATTGGTGTAGGAATCACTGGAACTGATTTCTATGATGAACTACTTTCCAATTCGGGAGAAGGTACAATTACCTCATCAAGTTCTACTTTCCACCCACTCACTTCTTTCAAGAGAAACTCCTTCTCTAGAAAGGATCCATTCTTAGCAACGAATATCTTGCCTTTGGATCTGTGATAGAAGGTGTACCCAACAGTTTCTTTTGGGTATCCTATGAAGACGCACTTCTCCGATTTGGGTTCGAGCTTATTAGTTTGAAACTTTTTCACATAAGCATCGCAACCCAAAACTTCAAGAAACGACAGCTTTCTTTTCTTGCCAAACCATAGTTCATATGGTGTCGTCTCAACGGATTTAGATGGTGCCATATTTAATGTGAATGCAGTTGTCTCTAATGCATAACCCCAAAATGATAGTGGTAAATCGGTAAGAGACATCATAGATCGCACCATACCTAATAAAGTACGGTTATGACGTTCAGACACACCATTACGCTGTGGTGTTCCAGGTGGCGTGAGTTGCGAAACTATTCGACATTGTTTCAACTGAAGGCCAAACTCGTAACTCAAATATTTTGTCTCCGCGATCAGATCGTAGAAACTTTATTTTCTTGTTACGATGATTCTCCACTTCACTCTATAATTCTTTGAACTTTTCAATCGTTTCAGACTTGTGTTTCATTAAGTAGATATACTCATATCTTCTCAAATCATCTGTGAAGGTTAGAAAATAACGGTACCCGCCGCGAGCCTCAACACTCATCGGACCGCATACATCGGTATGTGTTATTTCCAATAAGTCAGTGGTCGCTCCATTGTTCCGGAGAATGGAGTCTTAGTCATCTTGCCCATGAGGCATGGATCGCAAGCATCAAATGATTCATAATCAAGTGATTCCAAAATTCCATCTGCATGGAGTTTCTTCATGCGCTTTACACCAATATGACCTAAACAGCAGTGCCACAAGTATGTTGCACTAGCATTATCAACTTTGCATCTTTTGGCATCAATATTATGAATATGTGTATCACTACAATCAATATTCGACAAACCATTTATATTAAGTGTATGACCATAGAAGGTTTTTATTCATGTAAACAGAACAACAATTATTCTTTGACTTAAATGAATAAATGTATTGCAATAAACATGATCCAATCATATTCATGCTCAACGCAAACACCAAATAACATTTATTTTAGGTTCAACACTAATCCCGAGGGTAAAAGGAGTGTGTGATGGTGATCTTATCAACCTTGGAATCATTTCCAGCACACATTGTCACCTTGCCCTTTACTAGTCTCTATTCATGTTGCAACTCCTGTTTCGAGTTACTAATCTTAGCAACTGAACCGGTATCTGATGTCTACTACACAACCTTCTTCTTGTAGACATTGTTGGGCCTCCAAGTGCAGAGGTTTGTAGGACAGTAGCAAATTTCCCTCAAGTGGATGACCTAAGGTTTATCAATCCGTAGGAGGCATAGGATGAAGATGGTCTCTATCAAGCAACCCTGCAACCAAGTAACAAAGATTCTCTTGTGTCCCCAACACACCCAATACAATGGTAAATTGTATAGGTGCACTAGTTCGGTGAAGAGATGGTGATACAAGTGGTATATGGATAGTAGATAAAGGTATTTGTAATCTGAAATTGTAAAAACAGCAAGGTAACAAGTGATAAAAGTGAGCGTAAATGGTATTGCAAAGCTAGGAAACAAGGCCTAGGGTTCATACTTTCACTAGTGTAAGTCCTCTCAACAATACTAACATAATTGGATCATAAAACTATCCCTCAACATGCAACAAAGAGTCACTCCAAAGTCACTAATAGTGGAGAACGAACGAAGAGATTATGGTAGGGTACGAAACCACCTCAAAGTTATTCTTTCCAATCAATCCGGTGGGCTATTCCTGTAAGTGTCACAAACAGCCCTAGAGTTCGTACTAGAATAACACCTTAAGACACAAATCAACCAAAACCCTAATGTCACCTAGATACTCCAATGTCACCTCAAGTATCCGTGGGTATGATTATACGATATGCATCACCCAATCTCAGATTCATCTGTTCAACTAACACAAAAGACCTCAAAGAGTGCCCCAAAGTTCTACCCGAGAATCATGACGAAAATGTGTGCCAACCCCTATGCATAGGTTCATGGGCGGAACCCGCAAGTTGACCACCAAAACATACATCAAGTGAATCCCGTGATATCCCATTGTCACCACAGATATCCACGGCAAGACATACATCAAGTGTTCTCAAATCTTTAAAGACTCAATCCGATAAGATAACTTCAAAGGGGAAACTCATTTCATTACGAGAGAGTAGAGGGGGGAGAAAACATCATAGGATCCAACTATAATAGCAAAGCTCGCGATACATCAAGATCGTATCACCTCAAGAACACGAGAGAGAGAGAGAGAGATCAAACACATAGCTACTGGTACATACCCTCAGCCCTGAGGGAGAACTACTCCCTCCTCGTCATGAAGAGCACCGGGATGATGAAGATGGCCACCGAAGAAGGATTGCCCCCTCCGGCAGGGTGCCGGAACGGGTCTAGATTGGTTTTCGGTGGCTACAAAGGCTTCTGGCAGCGGAACTCCCGATCTATTCTCTCTTCTGGAAGTTTTAGGGTATATGGAGTTATATAGGGAGAAGAAGCACGTCAGGAGATCCACGAGGGCCCCACGAGGCAGGGGGCGCGCCCCCTACCCTCGTGAGCTCCTCCTTCCTTCCTTGACGTGGGGTCCAAGTCCATCGGGTGGCTTTCGTTCCAAAAATAACTTCTCTAGTTGATTTCGTTCCGTTTCGACTTCGTCTGATATTCCTTTTCTTCAAAACACTGAAAGGCATAAAACAGCAAATCTGGGCTGGGCCTCCGGTTAATAGGTTAGTCCCAAAAATAATATAAAAGTGGATAATAAAGCCCAGTATTGCCTAAAACAGTAGATAATATAGCATGGGGCAATCAAAAATTATAGATACGTTGGAGACGTATCAAGCATCCCCAAGCTTAATTCCTGCTCGTCCTCGAGTAGGTAAATGATAAAAAAGATAATTTTTGATGTGGAATGCTAGTTGGCATAATTTCAATGTAATTCTTCTTAATTGTGGTATGAATATTCAGATCCATAAGATTCAAGACAAAAGTTCATATTAACATAAAAATAATAATACTTCAAGCATACTAACAAAGCAATCATGTCTTCTCAAAATAACATGGCCAAAGAAAGTTATCCCTACAAAATCATATAGTCTGGCTATGCTCTATCTTCACCACACAAAATATTTAAATCATGCACAGCCCCGATGACAAGCCAAGCAATTGTTTCATACTTTTGATGTTCTCAAACTTTTTCAATCTTCACGCAATACATGAGCGTGAGCTATGGATATAGCACTATAGGTGGAATAGAGTGGTGGTTGTGGAGAAGACAAAAAGGGAGAAGATAGTCTCACATCGACTAGGCGTATCAACGGGCTATGGAGATGCCCATCAATAGATATCAATGTGAGTGAGTAGGGATTGCCATGCAACGGATGCACTAGAGCTATAAATGTATGAAAGCTCAACAAAAGAAACTAGTGGGTGTGCATCCAACTTGCTTGATCACGAAGACCTAGGGCATTTTGAGGAAGCCCATCATTGGAATATACAAGCCAAGTTCTAAAATGAAAGATTCCCACTAGTATATGAAAGTGACAACATAGGAGACTCTCTATCATGAAGATCATGGTGCTACTTTGAAGCACAAGTGTAGTAAAAGGATAGTAGCATTGTCCCTTTTATTTTTATTTTTATTATTTTTTTATTTGGCCTTTCTTTTTTTTTGGCCTTTCTCTTTTTTTATTTGGCCTTTCTTTTTTTTGGCCTTTCTTTTGGGGGGGGGCAATGCTCTATTGAATGATGATCATCACACTTCTATTTATTTAGAACTCGATGATACAACTCGATACTAGAACAAAGATGACTCTATATGAATGCCTCCCGCGGTGTACCGGGATATGCAATGAATCAAGAGTGACAAGTATGAAAGATCTATGAACGGTGGCTTTGCCACAAATACAATGTCAACTACATGATCATGCTAAGCAATATGACAATGATGGAGTGTGTCATAATAAACGGAACGGTGGAAAGTTGCATGGCAATATATCTCGGAATGGCTATGGAAATGCCATAGTAGGTAGCTATGGTGGCTGTTTTGAGGAAGGTATATGGTGGGTGTATGATACCGGCGAAAGTTGCGCGGTACTAGAGAGGCTAGCAATGGTGGAAGGGTGAGAGTGCGTATAATCCATGGACTCAACATTAGTCATAAAGAACTCACATACTTATTGCAAAAATCTATTAGTTATCGAAGCAAAGTACTACGCGCATGCTCCTAGGGGGATAGATTGGTAGGAAAAGACCATCGCTCGTCCCCGACCACCACTCATAAGGAGGACAATCAATAAATAAATCATGCTCCGACTCATCACATAACGGTTCACCATACATGCATGCTACGGGAATCACAAACTTTAACACAAGTATTTCTCCAATTCACAACTACTCAACTAGCATGACTCTAATATCACCATCCTCATATCTCAAAACAATCATCAAGTATCAAACTTCTCTTAGTATTCAACACACTCATAAGAGAATTTTATTATTCTTGAATACCTAGCATATTAGGATTTTAAGCAAATTACCATGCTATTTAAGACTCTCAAAATAATATAAGTGAAGCATGAGAATTCATATATTTCTTCAAAATAAAACTACGACCATGCTCTAAAAGATATAAGTGAAGCACTAGAGCGAATGACAAACTACTCCGAAAGATATAAGTGAAGATCAATGAGTAGTCGAATAATTATGCAACTATGTGAAGACTCTCTAACATTTAATAATTTCATATCTTGGTATTCTATTCAAACAGCAAGCGAAGCAAAATAAAATGACATTCTAAGAATGGCAAACATCATGTGATGAAGCAAAAACTTAGGATCAACCGATACTAACCGATAGTTGTTAAAGAATAAAGGTGGGATGCCAACCGGGGCATCCCCAAGCTTAGATGCTTGAGACTTCTTGAAATATTATCTTGGGTTGCCTTGGGCATCCCCAAGCTTGAGCTTTTGTGTCTCCTTAATTCCTCTCATATCACGGTCTCCCTAAATCTCAAAAGCTTCATCCACACAAAACTCAACAAGGACTCATGAGATAAGTTATAAACCAGCTGAGTGTCGAGGGAGAGTTTCGTCAGCACAACGGCGTGATGACGGTGATGATGAAGCTACCGGAACAGGACTTTGCCTAAGCACTGCAATGATATGACCAAGGTGGATTATGGTGGAGGGGGGCACCGCACACGGCTAAGACAATTGTCAACTTGTGTGTCTATGGGGTGCTCCCGCCCCCGTATATAAAGAAGTGGAGGAGGGGGGGGCGGCCCTCTATGGTGCGCCCTGGAGGAGTCCTACTCCCACCGGGAGTAGGATCACCCCCCTTCCCTAGTTGGACTATGAGAGGAAGGAAGAGGGAGGAAGGAGGAAGGAAAGGGGGCCGGCCCCCCACCCAATTCGGATTGGGCTTGGGGGGCGTGCCCCCTCCTAGGATTCCTTCTCCTCTCTCCCACTATGGCCCAATAAGGCCCATATACCTCCCGGGGGGTTCCGGTAACCTCCCGGTACTGCGGTAAATGCCCGAACTCACCCGGAACCATTCCGATGTCCAAACATAGTCATCCAATATATCGATCTTTACGTCTCGACCATTTAGAGACTCCTCGTCATGCCTGCGATCACATCCGGGACTCCGAACAACCTTCGGTACATCAAAACACATAAACTCATAATACCGATCGTCACCGAACGTTAAGCGTGCGGACCCTACGGGTTTGAGAACTATGTAGACATGACCGAGACTCATCTCTAGTCAATAACCAATAGCGGAACCTGGATGCTCATATTGGTTCCTACATATTCTATGAAGATCTTTACCGGTCAAACCGCATAACAACATACGTTGTTCCCTTTGTCATCGGTATGTTACTTGCCCGAGATTCGATCGTCGGTATCATCATACCTAGTTCAATGTCGTTACCGGCAAGTCTCTTTACTCGTTCCGTAATGCTACATCCCGTAACTAACTCATTAGTCACATTGCTTGCAAGGCTTATAGTGATGTGCATTACCGAGAGGGCCTAGAGATACCTCTCCGACACACGGAGTGACAAATCCTAATCTCGATCTATGCCGACTCAACAAACACCATAGGAGACACCTATAGAGCATCTTTATAGTCACCCAGTAATGTTGTGATGTTTTATATCACACTAAGTGTTCCTTCGGTATTCGGGAGTTGCATAATCTCATAGTCATAGGAACATGTATAAGTTATGGAGAAAGCAATAGCAGTAAACTAAACGATCATCGTGCTAAGCTAACGGATGGGTCAAGTCAATCACATCATTATGTAATGATGTGATCTCGTTCATAAAATGACAACTATTGTCCATGGCTAGGAAACATAACCATCTTTGATTAACGAGCTAGTCAAGTAGAGGCATACTACTGACACTCTGTTTGTATATGTATTCACACATGTACTAAGATTTCGGTTAATACAGTTCTAGCATGAATAATAAAAATTTATCATGATATAAGGAAATAAATAATAACTTTATTATTGCCTCTAGGGCATATTTCCTTCACAAGGGGCCCATCGGGGAGGCCGGCAAGGACACTGCCAATGAGGCCGGCAAGGGTGCCACTAAGGAGGCCGGCAAGGCCACTGCCGAGGAGGCCGCCAAGGAACCTGCTGGGGAGGGGATGGACGACGACCAACCTTCCTCCCCTGCAGCCCCCACCTTGGGAAAATACTTGAAGGTGGGTGACAACTTGTTCGTCCGCCTCCCGGGGACGGCAAGCGCCAGGGCGCGAGCCAAAGGGGAGGTGTTTGATGATGAGGCGCTCGCCACCGCCGGGCTCTAGGTTATTGACGAACCGAGCGCCGGTGACGGCGGTTCCGAAGAGGAGCAGCTTCTCTGAGCCATGAGTGTCAACTTCCAGAAGCTCCAGGTGCTCCACCGTGCCCGCCAAGACAAGGTGAAATCCAGGATGGCGGCGGTGGACAAGGCGGAGGAAGATTTTTAGGAGCGCGTCGCTCAGATGCTGGTCTGGTTTGGCGAGGCCCGGGAAGAACTGAGGGCTGCCCGGGGTGAGCTGGACGAGCGCAAGCGGGAGCTCATCTTGAAGCAGGCCGGGATCGAGAAGGCCCAAGAGGCGGCGAAAGAATATGCCACCAAGGATGAAGCCGCACGGGTGCAGCAGCAAGCTCTGTTGGACACCCAGGAGGAAGACCTCATCGCTCGCGAGCAGGCGCTTGCCGCCACGCTCCGCGGCAAGGACGAGGAGATCGAGAAGATCAGCGCGCAGCGGACCTAGGAGCTGGAGCAGAGGCACAAGGAGGCACTCGATGCTCTGGCCCTGGAGCTAGAGCGGGAGGAGCTGAAGAAGAAGGTCTTAGGGCTGACGGAGGAGAGGGACACGGTCAACCGCTCTCTAGCGGATTCGCAGGTCACCGTCTCCGACCAGATCCAGCTGCTCTCCGAGGCCAATAGCTCCATTGACGATTTGAAGCTGTAGCTGGGCGCTTTGGAGGGGAAGCTTTTAGAGGCCACAACTCGGGAGGAGACCCTGAACAAGGTCCTCGAGACCGAAAAGCAGCTGCGGAGTGATGACGCCGCCGCCCATAAGGACTATGAGGACGACGTGAATCTCTGGATCAGCCATCTCATCGATGTTGCAGGGAAGCTCACCGCGCAGCTAGCCGTCATGGGCGTGCCGGACGTCAAGTTCTCCCAGGAGGCGAACACAAGCCTCAATGCCAGGCTGACCTTGTTCTTCGAGCACATCCTCGACGCCCTGGAGCAGCTCTGCTCCAATCGAGCGACCTATCTGGCCAATGAGTCCCGGAGGCTTTGCCGGGGTGCCCTGACCAAGGTGCTCACCAAGGTGGCATTCTGGAACCCCAACGTCGACTTCGCTGATGCGTTTGAGAGCTTGCCGGAGGGCATGGACCTCGCGGCGCTCAAAGAGCGTATCGAGCCCATCATCAGCTGCGTCGACGGAGTCAAGAGGGTGGAGGGCCAACGCTGGGACTAGCCACCTCGTTTTTCTTTGCCGCTGCGAGTTCATGCCCAAGACAATTTATCTTAAGTTAGAACCGCGGCAATCACTGATGTAATATAACTCTGAAGTATTTTGAAATGAAGCATGCTATCTTCCTGTTTGATCTTTCCTTGTATGTACACACCCTACGCCTAGTTGGACAGGTTTGCCGGCGTGTAAACCCATGCTATGGAGCTTTGAGGAACGGATCCTTAGTAGCCTGCTGGGGGCGCTTGCTGCCGGGCAAATCACCTTGCTGTTCTTGGCACAGCCGCCTGATCTGTTGAGCAAACTCGAAATAGAACAAGGGTGTTGCCAATAGCGGAAGGGTTCCCTTGCGTGGAGGTTTTCCATACAAGGAACAAGATCTTTCGAGGAAGATAACCCTATGTAAAAAAGAAAGGAATTGCTCAAGGTTTTGCGTGACTTAGCTTTTTGTCGCCATGTGGATGGTTGTTGCGGCTGTGGATAGCACTGCCTCGCCTAGCTGACGGCACCAGAGCGTGGCTGATCAACGTCGCCTTCTTCTCTTGAGCCATCGCGACGAAGGAATCGATGAGTTGGCTTCAAAACCGGATTTTCACAGCCTTAGCGCCCCTACTTGGCGCGCCAAAGATGTAGGGGTTCTGGAACAACACCTATGGGATCCCACCACGGAATCCCTTCTACGGTAGCGGGGCATGGGGCTGCACAAAGAGCGGGTCTAAAAGATCAACTCAGTGGGATTTTTACCTAGGTTCGGTCCACAAGCGATGCGTAAAACCCTAGTCCTGCTTTGTGTGTATTCAGTGTTCTTGAGTTCTTGAACTAGCTTTGGTGCACGCCCAGTCCAAAAAGTCTGAATCCTTCCTCAATACGCCTCGGGCCTCCTTTTATATGTCAAGGGGTTGCCACAGTGGCACACAGGAGGTGGAAAGTATGTACAGTGTACAAGTTTATCTCCTGACATCCCAGGACAAACGCATTTAATGCGCCGCCTATGTGTCCTCTTGCTTTATCAGGGACGATAAAGGAGCTCCTCCTGTCCATCGTCGCCTCGCCTTTCTTCGACACGTGTCCAAGGTGTCGAGGCATGCAGCGCCACATTGGCTGGCTGGCTGCTGAGATGGTGCAGTCGCAGGGTCTTCACGAGATCTGCATGCCACCACGCAGGTGCTTGGCTGGGTGGCCTAGAAGCTACATGCTGCCATGCAAGTGCGTGCCTAGTTGGTAGGCTGGTCGCCACGTCGGAACGGGCACGAGGCAGCGAAGCTTTGGTAAGTGCGGGCCTAGCCTCGGCCCTGCAGATGCCCCCAGCAAGGCCCTTGCCGGGATCTCGTGGGCGTCCCCGGCAAGGGTCTTGCCGGGGGGCTTATCGTCTTCTGGTGCTCATCTAGTCCTACATGCCTTTGGTTTTCTCAAAGATCTGCACGCCACCATGCAGACGCTCCCGGGCCTTGGTCCTGACATTGTCGATGGCGTCATAACTCTCAGGCTCAAGGGTGGCGATCTTGCTAGTGCTGGGCAAGTTGCCCGGCAAGGCTCTTGCCGGGGCCATGCAGGTCGTCCCGGCAAGGCTCTTGTCGGGGGAAGCCCATCTTGTCCCTTTGCTCTTTATGCTTCTAGCTTGGGTGCTGCCTCGGCAGCCTTGTATCTTCGCTTCCTCTGCCCTACTGTGCCCGGCCACGGGCGTGGCTATGACTGCTCGTGCACAAGTAAAGGGGTACAGAAGGGCCCCTACTTTTGTACACCAACGGTGTGGACAACAGATTACTACTTTTATGGTTTGACCTAGTTAGTATTACTAAATCTATCAAAATTTCTGACGAGGATGATGCTTTAATTTGGAATCTTGAATCTAATGGTAAATATTCTGTTAGATCTATGTATGCCATGGTTAACTTTAGAGGCATTAGCCCTATATTTATTCCTGATATCTGGCATATTCATGTTCCTCCCAATGTTCACATTTTCTTGTGGCTGCTGGCTCATAACAAATTGCTGGTGAGGGGGAACCTAGTTAAAAGACAATAGTTAAATGATGTTACTTGTTTATTTTGCTGTGAATATGAAACCATTAGTCACCTCTTTTTTAGTGTGATGTTGTTGCGGAGATTTGGAGGATTGTTCACTCCCTCACTGGGTGTATAACCCCGGCCACATTCGAGAATGTGGCTAAACTGTGGGTCATGAATAAATCTCTGCAAGCTGATAACATGATCAATTTAGCTACTCTTTGGGCTATCTAGGATGCAGAAATGATAAGTGTTTTAACAATGCGACCTGGGTTGGAGTGCAGGTGATCCTGAGGAAAATTGCGAGTTACTGCACGCTTTGGAAAATCCTATACACAGGAAACACAAAAGAGTGTGTGGAGATGATCACATTGTCTCTATGGGAGGTTGTCAGATGACCACCCCCGCTACTTTGGCCAGAGCCAGGCTGAGGAAACGTGAGTTGTGGCTGCAATACTCTTTGAGGAAGGCGGGAGGATGGATGGGTATTGACAACATGGTGGTCCTGGCTTCATGTTGAAAAGATGTGTTGTCCTCCCATGTTCTCTCGTTAGTTCTTGTTCTTCTCCTCCACCCCTGTATGGTTGGGGCTTTGTTTTCTTCCCTTGTGAGGAGCACTCCTTTTATTTTGTTTAGCTTGAATGTTGCACGGGTTGATACACCAATCTTTCCCCGGGTGATGTAATAAGTTGTATTTGGTTTGGTTTCGTTTTTGATGGAATGGAACCGGAGTAGATGCCCTTTTCCTCTAAAAAATATAAAGAAGATACAGTGCGAACCAACTTGTAACTAGATGGTTAGGAGGACAGTGGCCACCAGGATTCAAGTCCTAGACTTACACTAGTGTTCGCATTCTAGATTTATTTCAGGCCTTTCGGCGATGTGCCTTTAGTGGAAGGAGATGTTCCCATCGACTACTAAAGCATCTGTGATCGTTTGTGACGACTTTGTCAATTCAAGATGATTTGCCGGCTGAGTCTCTTGAGGGTGCTTATAGGGCTAGGGTGAGTGTATTTGTGTTTGTACTGTGAAAAAAAATCCTGAAATCTTAAAAGTGTGTGCTGGATGAAGAGAACCAGCGGCCGCTTGCCACACATGCATGCGTACTTTTTTCTTGTCTGGTAGTGCATGTGGTTGTCCTTATTAAATGTGAATCAGACTAGTCATATAGTAAGGAAACACATATCCATTAAATTTATTTTGGGTTTTCAAATTTTTAAAAAGTCACATATTTCAAACCACGCGTCGAAATTCAAATCTGTCTTCACTGTTGGATTCTTCGCGATGAGATCTTTGAAACTAGATCCCACATGACTATGTTTCGACAAAAAAATCCGATGCCAACTTTTGTGCTATATGATGCAACTTTCGTACTGCATTGTGCAACTTTAATACTGAATAATGCAACTTTTTTCAAAACTATTTTTTAGAGCCGCATGATCCTATTTTCTATGAGGTTGCAACCTAACAATTATGACAATCTGTGCAACTAGTCTACTGCCCGGTCCAACTACCTAGTAGTTCATGTGCAACCCTCCTCCCTACAAGTGGACGTGTAGTTTTTCACTCTTGGCACACCCTGCCCCACCCCCTATCATTGGTTTGTGCAACTTAGTATTTTGGTCACGCCACCTGCCTATTAGTCGATGTGCAACTCCTTCCTTTCCCTACTTGTTGATACGTAGTTTTAATTGGTGGGTTCAACAGACAGAGTTGCACATAGTCTGTTAGGCAGTTGGCCAAGGCAACATACAAAGTTGCACATCCTAGGATAGTTGGATGGTGAAACTCCACATTCATAAGGGTAGTGAAAAGTTGCATATAGGTAGGGTGCTAAAGTTGCACATCTCACTAGCAGGGGTGGTGTGGACCGGGTGCTAGCAGAGAAACTACACATCCACGAAGGATACAAGAGAAGTTGCACATCACTGTTTGACAGTTTGGCCATGGTAGCATATGAAGTTGCACATCTACTGCTAGGCAGTTGGCTGATGTAGTAAATAGTGAAAGCACATGTAACACCCCCAGTGTCATGCTACAGTAATTCCCTGTTGATGGTGCCATGTCATCACACTACTGTTGCTAATCCTCACTTGATCCAAATCACTGTTCATGTTCAAACTCAAATTCAAAGTAAAAAATTCAAATTTTCCAAACATGAAAACTAAAATGTTCAAAGTGTGCCAAATAATCCCTGGATATTTTTCATGTTGGAACCAACCCCTTTTGGATTCCCAAAGTGCACCTGGAAATTATTTAGTGGTCCAGCGGCATTTAAAATTGACCTTTTCAATTTCTAAAAATGGTTAAACAACTCCTTTCGGCCTCAAACATTTTGTGACTCCTAAAAATAATGTACTTGATTTATGTGACACGTCTTAAATCTAACAAAACTCATTTAGTCTTACTTTTAAATAGAAAACAACAGTTAACATTGGAACAGAAAATATATATATCAAAAAAATAGAGAAAAGAGAAACCCTCCTCCCCTGGGCCATTTGGCCCATCTAGCTAAACAACCAGCCCACCTCCACCTCTCCCTCCTCTACAGGAGACCAGGAGGGTGTGGCGCTCATCCACGGCGCCATGGCCATGGATGGCTGCCACGAGCCCCCCCTTTTGACCTACAAGGGAACCCCCACACCCCACCAAAACCCTAGCCCCTCGCATCTCTCTCCCTCGCGCCCCCTCCTCCTTCTGCGCCCTGGCCGGTCCGCCTCTGCCCCGCCGACCTCGCCGTCATCCGCGGCCACCGTCATCTCCGGCGTGTGGGAGCATGTCCAGGAGGTCCGCCGCGGCCGGATCCGTCCGCTCCGAGGACCACCTCAAGCCGGGATGGTCCGTGTGCTCGCCATCGAGCCCTTCTCCGCCACAGACGTCACCAACTCGTCATCGTTGCCACTGCTCCGGGCCGCCTCCGACCTTCTAACCTCGTCCACGAGAACCGGGGTGAGCTTCTCCCTCGGGTCCCTCTTTTAGCCCTTCGATTTGGACGCCGTAGGCCGTCATCTCCATCGAGCTCGAACCCCCGTGTACGCGTACGTGCGTGCGCTCGCTGCAGCCTGTTACTTCTTCTACTGTCGTTGTTGCCGGTTGTCACTGCTGCTGTCCCATGCTCGCCCACCCCTACTGCGTGTGCGTGCCTGCGCTGCTGCTCCGTTTGCTGCTGGCCGCTGCTGCTGCGTACTACCGCCGCCGCAGTGCTGATGCTCCTTGCGTGCTTCTGCGCTGCCTTGCCTCTGTTCTGCTTGATGCTAGCCACGGCAAAGGCCATGGCCGTGGTGCGTGAGAGCGCAGTGTGTGTGTGCGTGAGTTGTGACTGTGCGTGTTGTGCGTGCGTATGTGCTGTGTGTGGCTGGCTTTTGCCACGGCCGTGTGTGGCCGGCCCCTTGCTAGCTTAGGGGCTAATCCCCAGCTAAAACAAGTCCCTTTGTTAGACTAATTTATATCCTGAAATCTAAAAAGCGGCCGGCCACTAACTGACCGAAACGGGCGGCCGGCCCGTGGCCGTTCGATCGCGCGAGCGATCGCTCCCAGATCCGCCAGGTGCCACCTGGTCGCGCACCGCGGTCGTGGGCGGTTTTGTCCGCATCCGTACGTGGGAGGCCCACCTGTAAGTGATAGAGGAGATAATAGTGGGGGTCGTGGGCGGCGGTGTTCGAAATCTGTGCCTGAAATCCCTCGCCGCAGTGTGCTCTCTCTCCCCATTCCTTCATCGTCTTCCTCCTCGCCATCCTCTCCACCGAACAGGGCGTGGCGGGCGGAGTGCTCAGATTTGACGGCGGCTTGCGGGTGGTTCTCCTCGCCGGGGAATCGCTGGTGCTCCTCGCCGCCGGAGGTATGCTCTCCCTCCACTTCTACATGCTTCGCCTCCCTTTCTCTATCTCGCGGAGCGCGGATGGTGCTGAAATGCGAGGGGAATGCTCTCTAGGGTTCGGGAACGGCGCGAACTACCCCCGCTTATCTTCGATTTCCTGCGATTTTAGGGCGATTTTAGGGGCGAGGGGAATGCGAGGTCACGTTGAGTTCCGTTCTCCCATCTCGCAGCACGCGCCCAACGGTGGTCGGGATCTACAAGGTGGCCTGAAATCCCTCACCACAGCGAGTTTTTCCACCCATTCCGTCTTCGTCTTCCTCCTCGCCATCCTCTCCACCGAACGGGGCGTCGCGGCGGAGTGCTCAGTTTGGCGACGGCTTGCGGGTGGTTCTCCTCGCGGGGGAATCGTTGGAGGCATAGTTCACGGCACGGGGGTGGCTGGACAGGGTCAACGTGTAGTCCCCGTTTGCGCGATTTTAGGGCGATTTGGCTGTTTACTTCATGTTCCGTTATTCTATAATTTGTATTTTAGATGTGCGCAATGTTGTGTGCAATGCATTGGCTGATTTCGTAGTTGGTGTTCAGAGATTTAAGTGGTTAGTTGCACAAAATTCTCCTCAGTTGGCTGCGTCCATATAGTACTTGGCTGTCCATATGCTCTGCAGTTGCAGCAGTTGTTTTGGTCAGTTGGCTCACTGTTTTTGTACTAGGTGGTTGTCTATACTGTGTTCGGTTGCACAAGTTGCCTGATCGGTTGGCTGCATCACTTTTACTAAGTTGGCTATTCATATGTTATACACTTGTGCCAGTTGCTCTACTTAGTTGGTTTTACTTAGTTGCATATGTTATACACTTTTACTAGTTGGCTGTTTCCCCCTCTGCTGTGTGCAACTAGGGACTCTTGTTTGTACAATTTTAGCACCAATGCTTGCCAGTTTTCCAATATAATCTACCCAATGCACCAGCATTGTGGTGGCTGTGGTGGTTTATGTGTTATTCTCCTGCTTTGTCCAACTAGGACCCCTTGATTTGTGCAAATTAGTACCAATGCTTGCCAATTTTCCATTTTAATTTTTCTCAATGTGCAAGTCTTTTGTTGTGGATGTGGTTGTTTTCATGTGTCTCCCTTCATGTTCAACTAGGGACGCTTTTTTTAGAATAAGTTATCTCACTGAGCTTGTTGCCTTTACTGAACTTTTTTTGTCTAGGTATTACTTGTCACAGTTGGCAAGTAATAATTAGGCAGAAAAAAGTTAGTTGGCTTATTTGATGTCCAGTTTGCACAAGGTTTACTGCCCAGTTGGCTGCATCATTGTAATAGTTGGTTGTCCACATCTTCTAACTATGTTTTTTGTTGTATTTCCTGCCGCAGGGCAAAAATGGTTATAATAGGAGGAGATGCGGGTGGCAATCAAGGAGATGTATTTTTATTCACTTTTTTCTTTTGTTTTTGAGTTGTTTTTCAACTTATGCATGTATGCTAATGTCTTTTTTTTCATGTTTTCTTTTGGTTTCTTAATCAGCGTTCTGGAAGTCAGCCTCTTCGCCAGAACTCGAAGCGTCCTGCTAATCGCCAGCCACGACCTGCACAGAGTGTTGAGCAGGGAGAGGATGTTGAGGTAAGTGGCATGTTGATGACACAAGTCCATTTTTTTGGTTTTGTTTGGGTCATTTTTATTTTTTTCCCATGCTCATGTTTTTTTTTCTTAGGATGCTGATCAGTTCCGTGTTGTAAAGCGTACTAGACGTGCAGCACTTGGCAAGGGAGCTGAGTCATCTTCTAGGGTAAGTAAAATCTCAAATATAAGTGTTTTTCTCGCCTTTTTTAGATAGTGATGAAATTATGCAGCAGTTCGGAACACTATTTTTGTTTTTAGTCTGTCAATAACAACCTTTTGTAGTTGACATCTCTAGTCATTTTGATTTAAATACAGTTGACATTAGTTGGCATTAGTTGGCATCTTGTAGTTCACTAGTTGGCATCTTTTCATAGTTGACATCAGTGGTCATTTTTTTGTGCAGGCAGCAGTTGCTGGAGAAGCTGTCGCATCTTCCGCAGCAGATGCTGAGGTATGTGGGTTTTTTGTGTGTGTTTATGAGCTATTTGAATAGTTCTTTGCAAACCTTTTTTTAGTTACTATTTTTCTTGTGTTGCAATATCATTTCTTATTGTTGCACATACACTAGAACTTTTTGTAGCTGCCAGGTCTCGTTCTTTTTTTATTTACTGTTTTATTGTTGCACATTCAGTTGCACACTAGCAGTCTTTGCAGTTGTCCTCATGAGCTTTATTAGTTGCACAAATACATCATATTAGTTGGCATGATCCATTTTATTAATATATAGCTCATTCTAATACTGATCCAAATGATGATTGCTAGTTTTTTTTCATTCTTGTTTTTTCTCTTGTGTTTAATGTTTGTGTAATGCTTTCATTTTCTAATCAACAGGGCAGCGGTGAAGGAGTTGAGGTGGCTCCAGGGGAAGATGTGGAGCGACCATCACAAGCAGGCAGGATAAGGGCATCACCAGCGCGCTTTGCAAATTTCAACGCCTCTCTAACCCCACTAAAAAATCAGAGCTAGTTTCGAGGTTGGTCGGGGGGCTATTGAACTTATCAGACACACTTCCAGCGGACCTCACTAAGTTCCTGGTGCAGTCCTACCAGCCACAGACCTCTGAAATGGTTTTCCCAGGAAGGGGAAGGATCCGTGTCGATGCTGACAGTGTTCAGAGGGTATTTGATCTCCCAAACAAGGGTCCAAAAGTTAGATATTTAGTTGACAAGGATGCCACTAGGAGATTCAGACAGGCTTTCAACATAACTGGAAATTCTCATCCCCAGATCACTACATGGCTCAAGATGATTGAGCATATGGCTGGAAGAACGGATGACACATTCTTTATGGCCTGGCTTGCGGTTGCCTTCAGCACTTTTCTAGCACCAACCACAGCCTTGAAGCCCAGCCCAAAGTGTTATGGACTTGTGCTAGATCATCAAATGCTAAAGAATACAAACATCTGCCTCTTTGTAGCAGAACACATTAACGAAACTTTCCGGAACATGGACCAGGAGAAGCAAACTGTTTGCTGCTGCTTGTATCACTTGATGGTTAGTGAAAATGACCACTTTTTCCATCTGTTCCTGTTCTTTCTGTGCAGTTATAGTTTGCTGAAATTCTCATAACAATAACTAAACTTGGCTTTTTCTTTTGTTTGGGTCTGGTGCAGATACTATACCTTGATGCGCTCGTACATGACATCCCAGTAAGCAACTGCGTGATACGATCGAATGCATGGGATAGTACTCTAATTGCCAAGGTGATCAAGAAGGATACTATCTCTCCTGGTGTGTTCGGCAAATTACAAGTGAGTTCTTTTTTGTTTTTTTCCAACAGTGTCTTCCTTCTATGTTCTTTTGATGTCTGGTCACTCTTTTTGGAAATTGCACAGAAAACTGTCATCAGTTGGCACAACAATGCATGTAGTTGCACAGATTATAGCTTTAAGTTTGGCAATCTGCACACATGTTCATTTTAAATTGGCACACCATCTTTTCTAAGTTGCACAGTTTTACTAATCTTGTTGCACAGATGTGTTGCATCAGTTGGTAGGAACTTTTTTTAGGTGCCATGTGTGTTTCACAGTTTTTGTGTCTTTGTTCAGTTGCATATATGTATAGTTGAATTTGTCTACCCCAGTATCTTGTTGTAGTTGCACAGGTTGTAATGTGTGGTTTCATTCAACACACAAATCTATTTTGATAACCTTGTTATTTTCTGTTTCTCTTTTTTTCACATCAGCTTAAAGAGGAGTATAGAGGCACGGAGCAGACACCACTGTTTGGTGGAATTTTGCAAGCTGAAGCATTTGTGGCATCCAAGTTACCAATAACATACAATCCGCAGGTTAGTGTTTTGCATACAGAAACTTGTATCACTTACTAATATTTTTTCTATTGGCTGGGATGTATGTTCAGTTGGACATGTATAATTTTTGTAGTTGCGAAAATACAGAATTTAGTTGGCTATGATGTATGTTCAGTTGCACATATAAGCTTTTGTAGTTGCACATGTTCTTTTGGATAGTCAAAGTGTTCATTTACAACCATTGTCATCAACTTTTGGCAGAAATGCATGGTTTTTACTTTGTGCCACAGTGCATGTGTAGTTGGCTAGAATCAGTACTGAATTTTTATTGTGTTCATGCAGAAAAAGGCAAAAATTGCGAAAGTGGTCAATGAGCTGTGCAAGGCTGTAACTGAACAGGTTGGCACCTTCATTGAAGAAGTTGCCAAGATTGATGACGAGGAACCAGATATTGATCCTTACGTACAGCAGTCATCAATGCAAACTGGGGCATCACGCCGTGCTCCAAAAAGAAAGAGACGGCGGTCAACTATACAAGAAGAAGAAGAGTTTGTTGAGGATGATTCAAAAGAAGATGAGGAAATGGAAGCAGTGATAGATGCTGACGACGATGAGGAGACAGATGCGGATGAATCAGAGGAGGAGGACAAGGATGAGGATGACAATGAAGAAGACGCAGAGGAGGAGGAGGATGAGGAGGAAGAGGAGGAGGAGGAGAAGGAGGAGGAGCAGGAGGACAAACAAGAAGAGGACAAAGGAGAGGAGGAGGACAAGGAAGAAGATAGTGATGCAGAGGAGGAGGAAGAAGAAGGTGAGGCCAGAGAGGGGGACGGGGACAAAGGGGCAGCAGTTGATGGCAGTGAGAGGGGAGAAGATAAAGGCACAGCAGCTGATGGCAGTGAGAGGGAAGAAGACGAGAATGAAGAAGACGAGGATGATTATGGTGATGATAAAGGGGGATCCAATGGAGGCAGCGACAGCAGCGATGACGATGATGATGACAACGCCCCTGGTTCTGGTGGTACAGGTGGCAACACATCCAGGAGGACTAGCACTCATGCCACCCCTGCGAGCAGCGGCAATTCATTGAGTAGCAGGAGCACACTACAGATGTTGATTGACAAGACTTGCTGGAAAGACAAGGATTTGCCAAAGTCAAAGAAAAATGACGAAGCAGAGTCTCAGGGCAGCATTGATATGTTCAAGCTCTGCAACTTGAAGCCAGCTTTGCCAACCACCTTTCCCGTGCCAGATTTCAGCGACAAAGATATGTGTGAGAAGATCAACTTTGCCATTGACAAGAGCTTGTTCTTATCAACTGATGCTGAAAAGAATCAAATTGACATGGAGGAAGCAGGAAAGGGTCTTGACTGGGTTCATTCAAAGGAAAAATACAAGGAATATTTAAAGCAGCTCCCAGACCTAAGCTCCAGCAAGAGCAAGGCAGCATCCACGGCAAACCCTCACGTGGTTCAGAAGCGTAAAGTAGTTTCAATTAAGAAGAATCTGCAGTTGCCTCAAACCAAGGAGAAGATGGTGAGTGCAGATGCTGAAGTAAATATGGTCAAGGAAGCTGTGCTTCAAACTGATATGCCAACAGTAGTGAGCAGAGAGCCAACCAATGTCAGAGAAGTTCAACAGATCAAGGGGAAGACTCCCCTTTCAACAGTCCCACCAAAACCTCCTAAGCAGAAGATTGTCAAGTTTGCCAGGGGCGCAAAGGGGGAACATGCCACAAAAGATTTGGGGTTCAGAGACGAGAGAGAACTGCGAACCGCAGCCATTGATGCAGGGGTGCCAAGTTCTGCCAGGTTGCTGCCAACTCAGACTGGAAAGATGCCAACTACAGATACCAGTGTGCCAACTGATGTTTCAGTTAGCAGCATGATCACAGTCAAAACCACCACAGCTGGTCAGGAAGGCACCACTGCAACTGCAAGTCCCAAGGTGCCTACTGATAGAGATGCTTCAATGCCAAACACAAAAGGAGGTCATCCAACTATCAAAGTGCCGTCCCCAAGAGCTTTCTTTCAGCAATCATTAACACAAGAGGAGGTGTTCGACATTATAAGTAGGTGCAAGCCTCCAAGGCCGCCAACTACAACACTATTGCGAACCAAGTCAGTGAATGATGCACCCGTGTTTGTGCCGCAAGGAGATGCCCTGGTCCTTGAACCCTTACGAAGATCAAAGTCTTATCATGGTGACGGGTTCTGTGATGCACCATATTTTGACCTCGGCATAGATGGTGATGCTCCAGCACCTGCTCCAGCAGCAGAAACAGCGGAAGCCGGTGTGATCAGCATTGATGAGTGTGAGTTAGACCCAGCAGCTGTGAATGAAGGATGTGATGCTGCTGATGTTGGCAAGGCAATAGCTCAAGAACTAGATGTTGGTTCACCAGAGAATTGCCACACCCCGATATGCGCAGAACCAGAAATTGGCACGAGCAGTTCTTCGGGGCCACCTCTTGCACGAAGACAGAGGAGGGTAAGAAGGCCCGCAGCATCTCAAAGGTCTCCATTCATCGACTACAACAAGAACAAGACTTTCAGCACCAATGAGGTAGTGAACAAGCTTTACGCTGCCCTCTTGTATTGGGTCAGGCATCACAAAGGAGCAGATGATATAGCTACCAGGTAAACTAACTCCCCACAGCCTACATACGTATCTTTTTTAGTTGCATAGCACCAGCCACTTAGTTGCACAGAAAGCATAGTATGTTGCACAGAACAGGGCTTTTAGTTGCACACTGTTCTGTTTTTCATTTTCATGCACATTTTTTTTTGCTGCTGTGACCCTTCGAGCTAACTTGTCTTTTTATTGCTTTCCAAAAAAAATCAGCCCTGAGATAATCAGTTATGGTGCTTTCTACATTTCTTTAAAGGAGTTAGTTGATTCGATGAAGCCGGTTCAATGGTTGTCAAAAATTGTTATTGAGACTGGAATCTTACACATCATGGATAACTTACTAGAAGGGTCAAAGAAGGTTGTTATGCCACTGAGGTTTTCTGTAAGTTTTTCCAAAACCTTCTTTTTACCCTCATCTTTGTTCTGTAGCACTTTTTCATTGACCATTTGAGGGAGGCCTTTCACCTACTAAGGAGTTTTGAGCCATGTTTTATAATCTCTGCAGATAAAATTACAGCAAGGGATCCAGAATGTGAATGAGATGAACAAGAAGTTTGATTACAAGAACCGTCTCGACAAGAAAGACTTGGTGAGTGTTGTGCCCACATCATCAATCTTTTTTTAGTTGGCACCCACAGCATGTCCAGTTGCACATGACACATCTGTTAGTTGGCAGATACTTTGTTGCAACCCGTTTTTAACTTGACCAAGTCTTTTACTGTTTTTCTTAGCTACATCTTGTTTTTGTGCCTGAAATCGTTCACGCTTGCAGGTCATGCTGCCAGTGCTCGAGTGTGCAGATGTAACCAATAAGGACAGAGGGAGGCATTATTGGGTCTTCAGTGTCAACTTGAGGGACGGACGCGTCGAAGTTCTTGATTCAAGCAGGACGCTGGACAACATTGAGCTGATGAACAATGCCTCTACCATTGCGGGGGCAGTACGCCAGCTATGGAGGAAGCATTACCCAAAGTTCAGCATTGAGCACTTCCAGATTATTGACATTGACGTACCGAAGCAGCTTGGCAAGTAAGACAATAAGCATTTCATTCCTTCTCAATCAAATACCATCATTTTGTAGTTTTTAAATTTTTCTACATGTGCAATCTTTAGTATTTTTAAGACAAAATACTAGTCTTCAATCTGTTTTATCATTTTTATGAGTTTCTAATGGATTATCTAGCTAGTTGCAGTGTGGCGCATAAGTAGTTGCACACTGGCACGTAAGCAGTTGCACAGTGGCACATAATGAGTTGCAGTAGAACACAAGCAGTTGCACAGTAGGACATAAGTAGTTGCACAGAGTGCATTACCTTTATTTGGTTTTAATTTTATGTGACAAATTTTTTTTTGCCCATTTTTTGCAGTAATGAGTGTGGGTTGTTCGCACCGCTTAACGCCACCGAGTGGAATGGTAGCCAACTGCCCAACTACGACCCCAAGGAAATACTCAACATCAGGAAGAAGCTAGCATATGATTGGGTCACCAGCATGCACAACACCGCCCCATGGAGGAAGTTGCTGAGATACGACAAGGAGTAGGTCAGTACTATTTTTTTTCTAGCAAATTCAAGCAGTGCATGAACTTTTTTTTACACAGTGCATGAACTAATTCAAGAAGCATAAATTAGGTAAAGAGGAATCATAGATGTTGAATGTGTCCACTTGGTCCCAACATTGCTAAAAAAGACATCATTATTTTCATTTTTTGTTCCAAAGTTACAAATGAGGAAACAGAATCACAGGAGCCTCTGTGGACACACACCAGCAGTGTGCTCTGTAGATTGGCACTGGCTGCATTTGTTTTTCTTCTTTGGGTGTAGCTCTAGCGCCGATTTGTACCGTCGACTCTTTGCCCTACCCTTTGTAGTAGACCTTGGAGGATCCCTGGGCACAAAATCATCAGAAGCTTGTGCAAGGGATGCAGCCTCCAACGGGGCAGTAGGACCGTCACGATCACCTGTGTAATAATCATATAAAAAGTTTAGTATTTTTGTTATTGTGCAACCAGCACTGATGTTCTGTGCAACCACATAGTACATTTTGTGCAACTAACTGGTTGCTGTGTGCAAGTTAAGTTGAAAAAAAAACCTGCAGTAGCACGGCCTGTCATGGTACTTGGATTGTAGTCGCCTATGGGCAGAACATGAAAAACAAGTTAGATTTTTAGCTTGATCCTCAAACTAACACAGCGCACGCAACTAGGCAGCATGTTTCTGTTCAACTGGGCACTATGATATGTGCAACTAAAGTCACTCACCCTAGTTTTTGTTTTGGAGTCGGTGAAGGTACTAACCTGGGTTATGAGCCCCCTGAGTCTTGCCCGTAGGTCCATTGGGAGTAGCACAAAGGGCACTGCTAGTTGGGCCTGGCGGGGGAGGAGGTCTTTGAGGGTTGGCATCACCTATAGGCAGAACAGGACAAACAAGTCAGCTGTGTTTATCTTTTTGATGCTCGAACTAACACAGCATGCACAACTAGGTAGCCTGTTCAGTGCAACTGAGCACCATGATGTGTGCAATTGGAGTTACAGACCTAGTTTGATGGGGAGTTGGGGGCAGGTAATTACCTAGACGACGAGCCCCCTGATTGCTGCCTGTAGGGCCATTGGGAGGAGCACGCGGGGGAGGAGGTGGCGGAGGATGCTGTGTACAGCCAGGAGGGGGAGGAGGTCCTTGAGGGTTGACATCACATATATGCAGAACTGGAAAAATAAGTTAGTTGTGTTATCTTGATGCTTGAACTAACACAGCGTGCGCAACTAGGCAGTATGTTCTGTCCAAGTGGCTACCATGGTGTGTGCAACTGGGCACAATGATGTGTGCAACTGAAGTTACACACCTAGTTAGATCAGGAGTTGGGGCAGGTAATTACCTGGATGATGAGCCCCCTGATTGCTGCCTGGAGGTGGAGGAGGTCCTCGAGGGTTGCCATCATCTGATGGCCCCGTTGCAGCAGTCGGTTTTTTCTTTTTCTTGGACTTGTTCAGGTGGCCGATCTCGGTACGTGCTGCACGCATATGCCTGTATACAATAGCTTGTGCTGGATCAGAACCACTCGCAAACTTTGCTAGTTTCCGAAAATCGTATATCATGTTCCTCTCCCTTATCTGCTTCTTTGATTGAGGAGGCATTTCATCCGGTTGCTCATAACCAGTCCCTGGCGCACTAGGTACAGCAGTAGGTGTCCACCGTCTTAGCAGGTACCTTTCCGGTATGACATCAACGCCAACATGGGTGAACACCTTGAGGATGTGGCAACAGAGGATGCCGTCCTTGTCCATTTTACAACACTCACACAAATAGGAACCCTTCTCCACCCTTGCCTGCACCAAGTAGTTTCGAGAACCATATTTCGCAACAAATTCCTGGTTCGGTCTGAGCTCAAACGCATCAGCACCAACTTGGAATGCATTATAACGTCCAATCAGCTCAAACTCTTCTCTGAACTTGCAGTAAAGGTCTCTAGTATAGGTTTTGTAAGCTTGCTTCTCTATTGGGAAGTTGGACCACAACTCAATCTCAAGGTGTTCTGTCCTGTAATCATTGCAGCCTTCCTTGGCAAGGATGTGGTTCTGTATTTTTTCATATTGCTTGACGAAGTTCAGCATTGAGTTGTGTGGGTTCACATATCTTTTGAGGACGGCGTTGAACCCCTCACTACGCTGTGTAGACTGGAGGAAGGGAAAGAACATGTGTTTGAAGTAGCACGGCACCCAAGTTGACCTGTATTCATACGACTTCTCAAAGTGCGTGTGTGCCATAGCCTCATACTTCATCATTAACCCAGCCCAATTCTGCTCAAACTCGTCTATAGTGAAGCTGAAGTCAACACACTTGTTGAAATCATCAGAGAGTCCTGGATTCCGGCACAGCAACCAACCAACCTTTTCCTGAGCCTTTTTCATGATGTGCCATCGACAACAACGGTGCACGGTGGTTGGAAAGATGCTCTGTATTGACTGCCTCATCGCACCATCCTGATCGGTGATGAAGTTGTCAGGAGGTTTGCCATCCATAGCCTCTAGGAATGCTCCAAAGACCCAATCAAAGCTCGATGCCAACTCCCGCCTCACAAACGCGCAACCCAGCATGAAAGATTGGCCATGTCGGTTTATTCCTATGAAGGGCGCGAACGGCATATTGTACAAGTTAGTCATGTAGGTGGTGTCAAACGATATGCAATCGTGGTACGCCTCCGCATAAGCTTTTCGAGCTAAGCCGTCCACCCAAAATATGTTGATAACTCTGTCCTCTTCATCATATTTCACCTTATAGAAGAAGTCTGGATCGGTTTTTTGTATATCCTTGAAGTGCGCAATTGTCTCAATCAGATCACCCTCCTTTGTGTCATCTCTACGGAAACTTGTACAAAGATTTGTTATTGCCTTTGGTCCGAACAGCACCATCATCTCAGATCCATAGAACTCTGCCATTACATGCATCGTTCGTCCTGCATAATACAAAAACAAACGGTATATCCTTTTTTAGTTGCACAAATGCGCAGATCCAGCTGCACAGTAATAGGACACGTGTTGGCACAGAAGATATTCACAGAAAATGGACACCTAGCTGCACCTTTTTTTAGTTGCACAAATGCGCACATCCAGCTAAAACACTTTGCAGTTTTTACATACAGGACATTGTGTATTTGCACAGTAAAGACAATCTAGTTGCACAAGAAGCACCAAAAGTGATATGTAAAAAGCATGGGAAGTTGGACAGCAGTTGCATAGTTAAGCCATTTCAGTTGCACAGTAGTACCATAACAGTTGCACACTGGACTGCCTAGAGGGAAACTTAATTCTTCAAGGGATATAGAAAAACACCACACCTGTAGTCAAGTTGCAGTTATACAAGATGCGCAGAAACTCCTTTTCATCAGGTGAGATGCCTTGGTGGGATCTCAAGTATTTGGACAATGAAGGTTTGTTCACGAGCGGATGATTGTGGTCACGAACAAAGTGCGTCACCTCCCATCGCCCATCTATCAGCTTCACCAACATTTTCGCCTTGCATTCAGTCTGCTTTATTGTCTCGCGTTTGCGCTTCTTCTTTTTCTTACTAGTACCAGCCTCCTCTTCAGCAAATATTGGAGGTTCTTCTTCCATCTCCTCATCACTGTTAACAGATGTTGGATCTGGAATAGGGTCCAGGTAAGGAGGAGCCTCAGCTCCTCCATCATCAGCTTTGGGCTTCTTGAACTTGTTGCAGCAAAACTGTTGTTTTATCAATTCACTGGTGCGGGGTGTCCGTCTAGAGGTGTTCATCTTGATAGAGAAACCCATCCGTAGTGCGTAACTGTTGTAATGATTCTTAGCAATTTGAAGGTTGTCAAACCTCATGCCAACATAGGGTTCCATAGGTTGAGAACCAGCCTCATCCTCTCCTTCTTCTACTTGCACAGCTCTGTCAAAAGCCCCAGCTTCTAGCTCAGTCCTGGTTGGACCAGGAACATTTGCCTCGGTTCCTGTGTCATCAAGAGTATGGCTCTCTGACTGCAAAGACACCACTACAGGGGCACCACGGGTTGATGACTGGCCTGCCACATTGTCATGGCCCGTAGGGTTACCATCACGACTCGCCTGCGTGTAGTAAACAGATCAACCATTTTCTGTGCAGCTTCCTTGTTGTATGCTGGGTTGCTGCTGATCCATATCATGAGGAAGCTCATTGAGATCTGGAGGCAACTCATTGAGATCAAGCATTTTTTCCCTTGTTTTTCGATGCTGCCACACACTCCCTGCACATATAAAAAAGAAGAAATTGATGTCATCAGTTGGTAACCACACAAAAACTGTGTTTCAAACAACCTAAAAGCAACATGACCATAGCATAATCTTTTTATTATAACAGTTGTGAATTTTTTTGTTTGCACAGAGTTGTTATGTTAGTTGCATAGTTTGCAGTAAATAACTGGCAAGAGCATGACTTCTTTTTGCTACAGAGTTTTTCTTACCTTTCCCCTTTTTGTGTTTGTTGCAATGATCTGTAGGTTTCCATTTCGCAAGGAGCTATTTTCAGATTTTTCTGCACATAATTGGATGCTACATTTGAGAAGGAAAATCCAGGTGAAAGAAGAAAGAAGAATTGGAGGACAGATTATAGTTATATGTTTTTCATCGCCGTTTATGTTTCTAGATCTGGTATATTTGAACATATTAATATGGTTTGCAATAGGTGTGGGACCAGAATATATGCGTGGGACAAGATTATGTGTGTGAATATGTTAATATGGTTTGTGGCTTCATTAGCCATGGACAAAAGTTTCTATGTTTTTCCTGTTGCACTACAGATTTCTGGTTTTCGCTAGAATAGATGTCTCAATTTCCAGGATTTCCACTTGGCCAGCATACATATTCAGTTGGACATTCAATGCTTTTAGTTGGCTAGAATAGATGTCTCATCTGGCCAGGTTGCATTTATTTTCAGTTTGTGGCCAACATGCATGTTCAGTTGGATAGTTAATGCATTCAGTTGGTTAGAATAGATGACTTAGTTGGCTAGAATAGATGTCTTAGTTGGCCATTAGTTTTTGGCCAACATGCATGTTTAGTTGGCCAGAAAACATGTTTTTTATTTCCACATATACTACATTTTTTCCAAAGTGTTCACTCAGAAACATGTATTGCCAAATATATGTTTAGTTGGCAGGATACATGTTTAGTTGGCCAGGATACATGTTCAGTTGGCTGGGATGCATGTTCAGTTGCACATTTATGAATTTTTCGTTGCACATGTTCAACAAAGCATTGGGCAGTCAATTTTTTGTTCATTTTGCAAACAATAACTAGAAGTTGGCTTTAATCATGTTTTAATTGGCCAGAGAACTCGTTTTTAGTTGGCTTGTTTTTAACACATCCAGGTGGTAGTTTTTTGCATGTTTAACACATCCAGCATGTTTAACATCTGGTGTGATGTGCCAGATTCACCTCTTTTTTGAAGCAGATTCTCCATGGATCCATGGAGAAGGGGGAAGTGAAGAGGTGCAGAGGGGGCTTACCTGCTCGATCTTACTGCCTGGTATGGCTCTGACCACCCTGCCCTTTAGATCTTGAAGCAGCTCCTTCTACTTTGGGGCTCCCATGGCGGCTGTGTAGGAGGAGGAAGAAGGGCTGGGGGCGATTTCATTTCGATCTGTTTCTGGCGTGCAGAAGAAGAAGAAGAAGGCAGATCTGGGCAACCTGGGGGCGAGCGATGGCGTGGGGGCGAGCGGTGGCGTGGATTCTGCAACCTGGGCAGATCCTTATTTCGTGAGGAAGAAGAAGATAGCCAGGGCGCAGTTGGTGGGCGGGGCAAGGTTTGGCGAGGAGGGTGCACGTGATCCCGCGACCAGCTGGCGGGCGGGGCAGTTGCCTTTTTCGTTCGGGCGGGCGGGACCAGGTGGACCACGTGGGCGAGCGGGGGAATGTTTCCTCTTTCGCTCGAGGGGGGACCAGGTGGTTTCCTTTTTCGGGTGGCCGCTGGCTAGCTATCCCAGGGCGGCCGGCCGCCCACTAGACGCGTCCAATTTATATTACACTTAGTTTTAGTTGTATCCTATGACATGTGGGGCGGCCCTTGTAAAAAAAGGAACGAAAAATAAAATTAAAAGTAAAAAATAATAATTAATTAGCAATATAATTAATTAACTTAATTAACATGCTTAATAACCTAGTTAACTAGATAGATTAGTTAATCTAATATTGTTTAACTAAACTGTCTCTATGACAGTAGGACCCATCTGTCAGTTTGACTTGTCAACAGGTCAAAGTTGACCGCTGACATCACTTTAACCTCATGCTAACGTCATTATTCAATTTCTGTCAAATTTAATATTTAATAATAATTTTAGGAAATCGCTAAAACTTTAATAATTCATAGAAAATTAACGTAGCTCGGATTGAAAAACTTTATATATGAAAGTTGCTCAGAACGACGAGACGAATTCGAATACACGATCTGTTCATCTGTCATATGCCCCTAGCATGCTGAACATGAAACATTCCCTCTCGGGTCATGTGTATGACACAGGTCTGGAACCGGAAAATCATTTCCGGTTGAATTCCCCCTTCACCTTTATCATGTAGCCATACGTTAGGTCACACCCGGCTCAGCATATTGCCATGTTATGCTTTGTGATGCTATGCTTGCTTTATATTTATTGTTTCTTCTCCCTCTTCTCTCCGATAGACCTCGAGACCGATGCCGCCCATGTGATTGAGTACGTCATCGACGACCCCTCCTTGCCAGAGCAACCAGGCAAGCAAACCCCCCTTGAGCATTCCGATATCGCCCATTTATTTTCCTCTCATGCTTGCATTAGAACTGCTACTGCTTTCTGTATGATCCTACTTTGATGCATAGCCTACATTTTTGTTACCTGCTTTCATACTTACCTGCTTATCCTAAACTGCTTAGTATAGGTTGGTTAGTGATCCATCAGTGACCCCCACCTTGTCCCAGTTGCCCCGTTTTATGTTTGATGACTCGATCAACGTGATCGACGTCCAGGCCCCGACACCGCACATCACCCCCCTAGTTGTACGACACTACAGAGTTACTATCGAGTGTCGAGGGTGAACCTCATACATCACTCCTGATGAGATCTCTGTAGTGTAGCTATTCGGCCATGATCATCGAGGGTGATTTCCTCCTTAACCACTTACGTTACGGCTCTGTCGTGCAACCCCTCAAGTGTGAACCTCGAGGGTGGATCCTCTTACGTTCACCTTGATCATAACATCGAGTGGAATTCATCGGGGGTGATTCCTTGGGTTTTCCCCTTGGTGTTAGACACACAGTTACTATTGTTACTATGACTTTGCACTGAGCCATGTTACTAAAGACGGGTCGACCATGAGAGGTACCCGCGCGAGCTTAATAGCGAGTGATGTGGAGTCAGGTTGACCTGGAAGGTGCCCGCGAGATACTTACGAGGCGTGGCCGGGCATTCTTAGCCCTTGCCGCAAGTACTCAAGACGGGGCGACGGGGTCACATCGATCGTGAGTCTCTGCTCGTTGCCGCATGCTCCTAATCCACTACGGTTTGGATATTTGATCCGAGGGGCCTCTGGCCTGATAGCACTAACCATCACGTGGGCATAGTATGGGCGTTCTGCGTCGTATACATCAGCCGAAACTTAATAGACGTCAGCGACTGAGCGGCGCGTGCCGAGTTGGACTGCGTAAGCTCCTGCCTTGTTGAAGGAGGTAGCTAGGTCTGCTCACCAGCCGCGTACGCAACGTGCAGGAGTTCCTGGGGAGATGGCCCATGACCCCTGGGGGCATAGGTTTAGTCCGGCGTGCTGGCCTCTCTATTAAGCCTTGGTCGGGTTGCGGCGTATTGTTTGGCCGAGGCCGGGCATGAGCCAGGAAAGTGTGCCCGGCCGGAGTTAATCGAGCGTGGTGGGTAAGTTGGTGCACCCCTGTAGGGAAGAAAACATCTATCGATAGCCTGTCCTATGGTAACGGACACTTGGAGTTGTATCCCGATTGATACAACTAGAATTGGTTACTTGAGATGAGAAATGGATTGTGATGAGAAATGGACATGAGAAATGGATAGTATGGCTCTGGGATTTCTTTCTCGCAGGGAGTCGAGAAAGGATCTCTGGCCGAGGTTGATAACACTACTGCTACTTTACTTTATGCTACTCTACTCCCTCCTGTTGCTGCAAGATGGTGGTTTCCAGAAGATGCTAGTCTTCGATAGGCTAAGCTTTCCTCCTTCTCTTCTGGAATTCTGCAGTTTAGTCCACAGATACAACCCATTTCTTTGATACAGAGGCATACTTAGTTTAGATATGATGTAAGTCTTGCGAGTACTTTGGACGAGTACTCACGGTTGCTTTGTTACTTCCTTTTCCCCCATACCCGATTGTTGCGACCAGATGACGGATCCCAGGAGCCAGTCGACGCCACTGATGACTACTACTATCCGAAGGATGCCTACTACTACGTGAAGACCGTAGATGACTAGGAGTAGTTAGGAGGCTCCCAGGCAGGAGGCCTCGCCTTTTCGATCGATGTTGCTTTTGTGCTAGCCTTCTTAAGGCAAACTTGTCTAACTTATGTCTGTATTCAGATATTGTTGCTTCCGCTGACTCTTGTGTCTTCGAGCTTATGTTTTCGAGCCCTCAAGGCCCCTAGCTTGTAATATAAAGCTTGTATTATTTTAAATTTGTGTCTAGAGTTGTGTTGTGATATCTTCCCGTGAGTCCTTAATCTTGATTGTACACATTTACATGTATGATTAGTGTATGATTGAATCGAGGGCGTCACAGCACATCCATGAGTAGGGGGAAATTTACACGTCAAACTACTATACAGTTGGCCAGGGCAAGAGACGAAGTTGCACATCTCACTGAAAGGGGTAGTTTGGGGGTAGAGGTGCCATCAGTAAAAACTGTACGTCCACAGGGTAGATGCGAAGTTACACATCCACTACAGTTAGTTGCACACCGCTGCAAGATAGTTGCACAAAACAAGGACTAAAATTACACAAAAAATATTTTATCGAAACATACCCATACGGGATCTAGTTTTGAAGAGCACGTCGCAAGGATTCCAACAATGAAAACGGATCTTAATTCGGATCCATGGTTTAAAAGTTATGGATTTTCAAAATTTATAAATTATGAATTAAATGGTAGGAAGTCGTCCATGCCATGCATGAAAAAAGCCACAACCGAATGCATGTGAATCATTTAATGCACGGTTGATGGATTGTTTCCGTTTAAGCCAATTGAAATCATATAAAAATCTTTCCTAATTAGACGAAGAAAACAAATAATTTCCATAAAAGGACCGACTGCTCGAAAATGCTAGCCAGCAGCCGTTTGCTCGCTAGACGCGTCTAAAAAAGAAAGGCGACTAATAGGCGCCGGCGCACCGGCCTAATCATTCGGCCGATCCACTTTCGGCCGTCTAATTTAGTCGTCTGCAGTCGTACGATTACGATTGATGCAGTGTCTGCCGCACGAGCACGTACGGAAAAAAGACCCCCCTGCCTCTCATCGCTCCCCTTTGTCTCGCCGGGTCATACGCTCTTCGGTTGCCGAACCTCATCGACCGTCCTCGTCGCCCTTGCCGGATGTCCTCGTCGCTGGTCGCCGCACTCTGCCGAGCGCCGCATCTCGCCGCTGGTCGCCGTTTGCACTTGTCTCTGACTCCACGCATGCAACAACTGTGGCCTGCAATTGCAGCTCCGATAGCGACGGTTGCAGCTCCGGTGGCGACGGGCCCATCGCTCGCCGTCGACGCTCAGCGCTCAGCATCGACACGCTTTTCATCGTCAAAATCGCAAACAAAAATGGTGGGTTGGTTCCAGCAAAATTGAAGAACGGTTGTAGCACAAAAATATACTGGTTCCAGCAAAAAAATCCAAGACGATGATAACAAAAATAATGGATGTTTGTTCCAGCAAAAATCAAAACGGTCATAACAAAAAGAAATTATGATTGCAACAAAAAAAAGAAAATGGTTCCAGCAAAAGTACTTGTCGTTCCAGCAAAACTATGAATCATTGTCGCTGGGGTTGTAGCAAAAAAAATCGCTGTTTCCAGCAAAAAAAACTGCTGGCTCCAACAATAATGGATCACCGCCGTGGCCGTCGCAACACGGCGATACACGGCTATCGCCGGTTCCAGCATTTTGTTTTGTTGGTTGCAACTCCACCGACCTACGGTTGTAGCTCCGCCGTGCCGGGGTAGCAGCATCTCCGCCACGAATCACATCGATGGTTGGTGGTGGCCGCCCCGCTTGTAGCCCCGTCCTTCGCTGCTTGCAGCACCCCCCGCTCGCGCGCCGTCCCCTACCTAGAAAAAGAGGGCATCAGCAGGAGGTGCGGGCGCAGCAGTCAAGAACGACGGCGTGCGCGCCATGGTGACGAGCTCACCTGGGCGACCCATAGTGACGAGTGAATCCTGGCTGCGCAACTCCCCCTTTGCAGCAGCTCTGAAGAGTGTGGTGCGGACACTCTCAATAGCCATATGTAGTTCAGGGTAGGGGAGGGAGGAGTAGAGAAAGGAAGGAGATGAGCAAGATTGGGGCTGCGGCTCCCATGGCCGGCGAAGGAAAAAAAATGGAGGAAGAGGGATGCGGGAGGAGGAGATAAGGATGAGAGGGCTGGGCGGTGCTAGGACCCACAAAACAAGTGGCCAGGGACGTTTTTATCGTACAATGCACCAGCGACCGGTCTGAGCGTTGCGCCGGCGCGCCGCACAGAAACGTTTCCCAAAAAAAAAATACCGCAACATGCAACCCTGCCACGCAACCTGATATATAGTTGTCTCGCAACACGCAACGCTGCCCCGCCACCGCTGCACCGCCGGCAACAACTTCACGTACGACACGCCTGAGCCGTACGACAGGCTAGCTAGCCGGAGAACGACTCCTGTAGGCTGTAGGCTCTGACCGGCCGGCAAGCCCTGCCTGCCGCCGGTCCGATCGACGTGACAAGACAAAACACGTCGCTTGCCCTGCCACGATCGACGCTGAAAGCAAGCAGGGCAGCGCATCCCCGCATGCATGCATGCATGAGACGTACGACACGACATGCACGACGCTTTGGCCGGCCCTAACGTACACGGGATCGCCCAGGACGAAACACTGCACTCCACTCTGTGATTCCCGTCACAGACACCACCATCTGCAGACGTTGCCCGTGCCAAAGAACGAAATCAAACCACACAATTAATAATAATAACCAATAATAATAATGGAACTACAGGACTCGCGTCTCAGCTAACGATCATTTCTCCCGAGCACAAGGAAGAAGCTCTTCAGTACAGTTGAAGAAACCACTCAGCCTACAAAGACTACACCCATCCATTCACGTGCCGCTCCCTAACCTCCCCCACTCCCTAATACTACCGCAGCAGGATGAAGCCATGATGCGTCCCTGAGGAAAAAAAAAGGACCAGATGAGAGCACGGTACCACTCGATACTGAGTTCAGGTTCAGCCGTTCAGGGGTTTGCAAGAACAGAAAAGTGGCCTGAGAGAGAGGCTCACCTCACCTGGTCACCGGTTTCTTATTTTTCATATTCCAGAGACTCCACCAGTACATAGACAGGCTTCCCGTTGAGCTTGTAAAAATCCTGCACGGGGTAGAGTTGCTGTCTCAGTGACCAGATTCAAGCAACAACCTTTTACTACTCCCTCCGTTCGGAAATACTTGTCATAGAAATGGATACAAATGGGTGTATCTAAAACTAAAATATATCTAGATACATTCATTCTTTGGACAAGTATTTTCGGACAGAGGGAGTACAAGCTAGTAGGATAATTCGCTAATTCAGATACACTCAATGGAAAACTTTTCAAGCAACTGCAGTGACTGGTGTAAGATTGACAGCGAATACTAAAGAATGGTTCCTGATGCTTCTTTCACATTGTCCTCAGGCATTTGATGCCACATGATCTCTATCCGCTATCTAGTAAGGTGCATCACTTATTCTGCAACATGAGCACCACAGGATGCACCGCCGCTAAATAAAATTGTGTGATGCAAGTCCCCATTCCTTGACCAATACTGGTATTATTTATTCACGTTAGCCTATGGATAATCAGCTGGTACTTATCTCAGCTGTGACTGTGAGGAATAGACATGGTCGGTCATGTTTGTTCATGGCCGCCTTTTGTGGAAACAAACCATTGACGCCACTGTCTGAAGCTACCATGGCGCCAACAGGCTATATGAAGTGTGCAGAGCAGACAGTATCTGAGCAAACTAGTAAAGGTGCACAGGCCAAGAACTATGCGATTCAAGTGGACAAATCCGGTGACAGTGTAATTTAGGCTTCAGACAGAGCAGTAAACGAATGAGAATTGCTAACAAATACTACGAATCAGGGCGGCCAGGAACCTACGTTTGAATTCCCTTCTCGGTACTGAGCGGACCGGTCAGGAGTGGGCCGGACCCCGGACCATGCATGGGCATGAGGCCCATCAAGGGGGTGTTGACGAGGACCTGGAGCGATCAGCCTCGACTGGGTATGTGGCCCAGGAGAGCTGCATCCTGCCTCCTCAGCCCATCGAGAACGCATGCACGTACCCCGATAGCTCTGTGCCCATCGTGCGTGCGCCGCCGATTAGGGTTTGCAAGACTGGCACCAAGGGATTCCCGTGCTGTGGGGATCGACGTGCGAGACGCATCCAAGCGTTGCCGGCCATGGCAGGCCGAGGGGACGCGCCACCGCCTGCAAAGCGCTCCTCCTCAGGCGCTGCAGGTCGGGATGGGGCGGCACCCACGCCGGCAGCGACCGCCGGGCGGGGAGTTCTGGCGCAGAGTAGCCAGAGGCCGCCGGCGGGAGGTTCCGTCCCTGTCGGTGCCGCGGGACGAGGTGTGCCCACAGGGGGTGCGCCGCCTCCGGGTCAGCCCCCTTCGCAGCCGGCTCATGGGAGGGGAGGCCTGAGGCCGACGGCGCCGGCCTTGGTGCCCGCTTCTAATGCTGCCGGGAGGGGGGTGGGAAGAGCGCCAGTTGCGCCGCCCCTTGCTTCCCAGGTGACGGGTAGAGGGGGACCTAGACCCCCCGCGCCGGGTACTTCTGGAGATGGGCCGGCTGGCCGCGGCAATGGACTGCGACCTGTTGGAGGCGCTCCGGCAACTATTGGCAAACCACCACCGCACTATGTTGCTAGGCCGGTGCAGGATCGGCACACTCAGCCTCAGACGCACAATAAAGAGCATAATGGTCCGCCCCGAGGCCAGTGGGGGGATGACGGGTATGATGCATACGGTGAAGGACAGCACCGCGGCTCATCGTCTACGGGAGGAGCGCGGGGTTACGCTTGGCAGAGCGACGGGTCGGCCGAGAGACCGTTTCTTGGGCCGGCCGGCGGTTTTGTTGAGGGGGCCTCCGGTCCCGATCACCGTCAGAGAGGAGGCTATCGAGGCAATCGTGGTGGTCGTAGTGGGGGCCGTGGGAGATTCCGCCGCCCACCACTGCCCAGGGAGCCTGTTCATACAAATGCAACGGAGGAGAATCAGCATTCCTCGGAGCTTCCTCCACAGGCGATGGAGGTGGTGAAGGAGTTGGCCAATGTTGAGGTTATTGAGGCTGGGACGGTGGATGAGGCTACCAAGTCTGATGCAGAGAGGGCGTCCAAGTATGCCCGTAAGAAGGAGAGGATGATTTGCTATCGTTGTAGCGAGAAGGGCCACTTCATTGCTGAGTGTGTGGCCCAGCTGTGCGAGTCATGTGGGAAGCTTGCACATGAGTCGGGAGAGTGCCCGATTTTGCGTGACATACCTCCGACTCTAAACATCTATGGAGTCTACTGTGCTGAGCTCATGTTTTTTGAGTCCCCGGCGGCGAGAGAGGTCCCGGAGGATAACCCGAGTTTGACTACTGGGATTGTGAGAGCGACCCAGGGCGAGGTGACCGAGGCACAGATTGTGAGGAGGTTGCAGGAGTTAGCTCCCGGTGATTTTGTTTGGGAGTTGGTGCTCATCGAGGACAGAGTTTTCAAGGTTGATTTCCCATCTGTCGATGACTTGCAGAGATTGTTGAGTTTTGGCTTGTGTAAAGTTCCCGGTACTAAGTGTATTCTGGAGTTTAACGAGTGGAAACAGGTTGAGCCTAAGGGAAAGCCGCTTACACAGGTATGGCTGCGGTTTTTGGGGGCTCCTTCTAAGCCTCTGCAGGATGCTCGCGTTGTGGCCAGTTTGGGCATCATGGTTGGAAAGACCGAAAAAGTGGACATGGTTTTCACTCGTGCCAACGGGATTGCCCGGATTCTAGTAAGCGTTCTGGATATTGAGTATGTGCCTGATAAGGTCAACTGGACTTATAAGGGCGAGGTGTTTCCGCTAGATATTGAGTTCGAGGACTCCGACTTATTTGATGACGCGGTTAACGGCACTGACATTGACATGCACGACCGGGAGGGTGGTGCGGGGACGAAGGGGGCACCGTCAGATGAGCACATGCGAGAGGGATCCACCGGATCTCACGCTCAGTCGACCGGGAATGGATCGGAGGCCGAGCCCGCAGTCTCACCGGCGGTACCCATGACTACTCTGCGTTTTGGTTCCTTCGAGCCAGCCTCGGCACCTCCCAGGCTTTGGAGTGACAGGGTGGAGTCGGGTGATGACCTTGAGCGCACGCTTCCATCGCTGGAGCTCGAGAGGGAGACTGGTGTGTCTGCTGCTCGTCAGGGTGATGGTTCTCTTGGTCTGCCGACCCCAGCGGGCGCGACTACGGTGTCGGCGATCGCGGGGGGTTTGGGACATGGAGTCCTCTCTCCCCCCGTCCCAATGCTGAGGCAGCTGTCTTCGGAGGCGTCGGCCCCGAGGGGGTCGGTTTCGGCGGCTGGAGGGGCCACGAGGCAGGCGGCCTCGACTCCTTCTGCGACGGTGGTGGCAACTACTGTAGCTGTTGCTGCGGGAGGGGGGACGCCAGGGCAGGAGGCCCTGTCTCCTCTCTCTTCTCCGATGGTCAGGAGGACCACCTCGTCGGTGACTTCCCCGTCAGAGCCCGCGGTGGGGGTGGGAGGAGACCGCGGGCAGGAGGCCCCTGTCTTACGCTCTTCCCCACTGCCGGGTGTGGGGCACTCATCCAAGGGGAACGGGAGCCCACAGACGCCTTCTCTAGTGACTTCGGCACCACCCAGAGTTTCGGTGCCAGGCTATACTAGGGAGGAGGTGATCACGTTTTGTGGGATCCCGGACCCTATCTCCGAGGGGAGACGGATGAGTGCTCGCATACTCGACGTCCCGGAGGTGGACGATATGCAGCAGCGGTGCGCTATGAGGGTGGCCAAGCTTCAGGAGGCTGCTTTTTCTTCTGGTATGTCCGTCAACTTGTCTAATTCACTATTGCATTTTTCTAATGAGGACATTATAAATAATGCAAACCAATTAGGAGTTTCACTAGGTGCTACGGATAGTGAAATTACCAATTCGGTGAATGATATATTAGACCTGGAGGCGGAACGTGCTTTAGAGACTATTCAAAATCTTGCAGCAATTAAACCTATGAATGATGATGAGATAAATGCGTTAGGGGTTAGAGTGCTTGATAGCATGTGTGCGGATCTAGCACCCACCAACCAGGACGCTGAGGAAGATGATGTATCCCTACAGAATGACGCTAGTAATATGTCTGAACCCGGTCATGAGGAACGGGCGACTGAGCTTAGTAAACCTAAGCGTAAGTGGAAACGGAAGATTTATCCCGATTCCGCAGTTCGTAGGAGTGCTAGGATCCGAACCACCAAAAAATTCCATGATGAACTATGAGAGGAATATTTTGGAATAGCAGAGGTCTTAAGGACTTGGCTAAAAGAAGATTCCTGGCTGAGACAGCTCTAGAGCAGAAGCTAGATTTTGTTGCTCTATCAGAAACGGGTAGAGATAACTTTGCACCGCAGTTTCTCTCCTCACTGGTTGGTGGTATTGATTTCGATTGGCATTGCCTCCCTCCGCGAGGAAGATCGGGTGGTATCTTACTAGGTGTGAGATGCGACTCACTTGAAGTCCGTAGTGTAGTGATGGGTGACTTCGCGGTAAAGTTTCGAGTTAGGTCTAAGACGGATGGCTTTAACTGGGCTTTGGTGGCGGTATATGGTGCTGCGCAGCCCGAGTTTAAAGCGGAGTTTCTGGCCGACCTTGTTCGAATTTGTGGGTCAGAACAATTGCCGATTTTAGTTGGAGGGGATTTCAATATCATCCGGAGGAGAGAGGAGAAGAATAATGATAACTTTGACGGCAGATGGTCTTTCATGTTTAACACCATTATTGAGAGCTTGGATCTGCGAGAGATAGAGCTCTCGGGCCGAAAGTTTACATGGGCCAACGCTCTGCTAAACCCAACCTACGAAAAACTTGATCGGGTTCTTGCAAGCATGGAGTGGGAACAAAAATTCCCGTTGGTTACGGTGCAAGCTCTTTCGAGGGGAATATCGGATCATACACCACTGTTCGTGGACTCAGGGGAGCCGAACCACGTGGGTAACAAGAACACCTTCTCATTTGAGACGTCATGGTTCGAACGTGAGGGGTTCTTAGATCTGATAGCCAGGGAATGGGTTAAAGATGTTCGAGGCAAAACTCCTATTGAGCGATGGCAGAATAAGATTAGGAACTTAAGAAGCTTCTTGCGGGGTTGGGCTAAGCACCTTAGTGGTGTCTATAAGATTGAAAAGGATAGACTCCTCTCTCTTATACATGACCTGGACATAAAAGCTGAATCCAATATTTTATTACCCGCGGAGCTTCAAGTTAAAAATGAGGCGGAGAAGAGGTTGAAAGAACTACTCCGCGAAGAAGAACTGAAGTGGGCTCTACGTGCTAAAGTACATAGAGTGGTCCAGGGGGACGCGAATACTCAGTTCTTTCATTTAATTGCTAATGGCAAACACAGAAAGAAGCGAATCTTTCAGCTTGAGCAGGACGAGGGTACGATTTTAGGCCAGGATAACTTAAAAACGTACATCACCGACTATTATAAGCAGCTATTTGGTCCACCGGAGGATAATACGGTGTCCCTCGATGAGTCCAGAACTGAGGATATACCTCAGCTTTCGGATGCTGATAATGAGCTTTTGGTTGCCCCGTTCTCGGAGAAGGAGGTTTTTGATGCCATTGCACAAATGAAAAATAATAAGGCTCCAGGACCGGATGGGTTCCCGGCCGAGTTCTATAAGAAGTGCTGGCACATTATTAAGGGGTATTTACTACCTATGTTTCATGATCTATTCTCTGGACAGCTTCAATTATTTCACTTGAATTTTGGGACTATCACACTACTGCCTAAGAAGACGGATGCGATCAGAATTGAGCAATTCAGGCCGATCTGTCTCCTTAATGTTAGTTTCAAAATCTTCACCAAGGTCGGGACCAACAGGCTCACACAGATTGCACATTCTGTGGTGCAACAGTCCCAAACCGCTTTCATGCCAGACAGAAACATCCTAGAAGGGGTGGTAGTCTTGCATGAAACGCTTCATGAAATCCACTCCAAGAAATTAGATGGAGTGATTTTTAAAGTGGATTTCGAGAAAGCGTATGATAAGGTAAACTGGCCATTTCTCCAACAATCTTTGCGTATGAAAGGGTTTGATGAAGCCTCGCGCAGACAGGTTAAATCATTTACGCAAAAAGGTAGTGTGGGAATTAGAGTTAATGATGACATAGGTCACTATTTCCAGACACATAAAGGCCTACGACAAGGAGAGCCGATGTCCCCTATCTTGTTTAACATTGTGGTAGATATGTTGGTAGTTTTGATAGGAAGGGCTAAGGAAAATGGTCAAGTAGGTGGCTTGGTGCTTCATCTTGTTGATGGAGGTGTCTCTATCCTACAATACGCTGATGATACAATCATATTTATGGAGCATGACTTGGCTAAGGCAAGAAATATGAAGCTGGTTTTATGCCTATTTGAACAATTGACCGGGTTAAAGATAAACTTTCATAAGAGCGAGTTGTTCTGTTTTGGTAGGGCCAAAGATGGACAGGATGCGTATAGGCAATTGTTTGGATGTGAGTTGGGAGAACTACCTTTCTCATACTTGGGGATTCCTATCCACCATCGTAGGCTAACAAACAGAGAATGGAAGTGCATTGAGGACCGATTTGAGAAGAAACTGAGCTGCTGGAAGGGCAAACTCATGTCATATGGAGGCCGATTAATCTTAATTAATTCGGTGCTCACGAGTATGCCGATGTTTCTTCTCTCGTTCTTTGAGGTACCAGTTGGTGTTAGGAAGAGATTGGACTTCTATAGATCGCGGTTCTTCTGGCAGGGTGATGAGCTTAAAAGAAAATATAGGCTTGCTAAGTGGGATATCATTTGTAGACCGAAAGACCAAGGGGGTCTAGGTATTGAAAATCTCGAAATTAAGAATAAATGCCTTCTTAGCAAGTGGTTGTGGAAGCTTTCGTCGGAGACTGATGCTATGTGGGCACAGATCCTTCGCGGCAAGTACCTCCAGTCAAAAACTTTGTCACAGGTCTCTGTAAGACCGACTGACTCGCCTTCCTGAAAGGGTCTCATGAAGGTCAAGCAGACACTGTTTAATAGGACAAAGTTTGTTGTTGGAAACGGCACGAGTATACGTTTCTGGGAGGATACTTGGCTCGGTGACACACCCTTGGCCATCCAATATCCCTCTCTGTATCGCATTGTTCAACGAAAGGAGGTGCTCGTTGCTTCAGCCCTCCAATCTACCCCCCTTAATATTCAGTTTAGACAAGTGCTAGCGGGCAATCGTTGGGAAGAATGGCTCCGTCTAGTTAGGAGACTAATGGATGTCCAGCTTTCTCAACAACACGATGAATTACGCTGGAAGTTGACTAAGTCTGGAGTATTCACGGTTAGATCAATGTATATTGATTTATTAATTCGAACTCCATTCCTACGTCCAAACATGTTTGGGATGTCAAAGTTCCTTTGAGAATAAAAGTGTTTATGTGGTTTGTCCATAAACAGGTAATTTTAACTAAGGATAACTTGATAAAGCGTAATTGGACAGGACCTACTAGGTGTAGTTTCTGCGATCGGGATGAGACTATTAAACACCTCTTTTTTGATTGCCCGCTGGCCAGGGTACTCTGGCAGACGGTCCACATTGCTTTCAACATCAACCCACCGAATTCTGTTAGTGCTTTATTGGGGACATGGCTTAATGGGATTGAGCCTAACCTAGCGAGACATATTCGGGTTGGGGTTTATGCTTTGTTGTGGACTATCTGGAATTGCAGAAATGATTTGGTCTTTAACAGAATATCATGTATACATTTTTTGCAGGTTTTATTCCGGACTACGGCTCTGATCCGTTCGTGGTCGCTACTCACCCAGACGGAGGCCAGGGAGCTTTTGGTTACTGGGTCTATCCGCTGGGAGATGGTAGCTCGGGATATCTTCAACCGGTTTGGATGGCGGTCATGTAATAGGATAGGTATTTAGTATTCCTACCTAGTTGATGTGGCTAGTTGATGTATCTAGTTTATTCGGGCTCTGTGTGAGCTTGTCCTGCTTTTTTTTTACTTTTGAGGACCTTTGGAACCAAGTTCGTACTACTTTCTTTTGTTAATAAGAGGGCCGTATGCATCGTGCTGATGCAGAGGCCGGGGTCTTCCCCCTTTTCCAAAAAAAAACAAATACTACGAGTTGTGAGAGCGAAGAAGCAGAAATACAATATGTGTATATATCAGATTCAGACGCCATTCGACACTTTGGATAGTACCATATCTGATTCATGTGTAGAAAGACGAAATACCTTAAATTTAGGGAGCCCAATGAGACAAGCACACTCAACGACATCAGCTCCAGCACGTTCTGGAAATCAAACTGTTCGGTAAGAAAAGGTAGAAAAGGTATTCAAAAAATACCTATCTACTTTTTACCAGTGCAAGATAAAATTCATCTAGAAAAGTATCCAAAAGGCAGCATAGCGTTCTAGAAACAAGGTTGTGCAAAATACTATTAAAAAAGACGCATGCTTAATGGCATGACAGCGTCAGAGTAAGTGCAGACAAGGAAAGGTGCAGCTGAAAAGATAGTAGGAGTATAGCATTCTGGGCGAGAGTACTTGATTCTGTGATTGAAGCCCCCAAAACATGTAGTGTCAACATCAAATCATGCTTCCACATCAATTTGTACCAGGACATATCTTCAAACAAGATTCTCTCCGGAGAGATCTTGCCAAGATATAAAGCATGTCCCATTACGGAAGATTTCATACTAATTAATATATATATCTAGGTCAGTATCAGTTAGCACCAAGTTGTATGGAGGCCTGCCATCCGTACATGAGAATCCAATTAGTCTATTGCATTCCAGGGATTATTTAAGCTGTTTCTGACAGTGCTGATGCCGTTGTGGATTAGATTAATTACGGTGGTAAAAGATGTGCAGGGTGTGGTACAGTTTCAAGACAAGTGATACTCCACTTGATAAGATACTTGAATCTGATACTCCTACTACTAAGCAACTACCGGTCTGCCATGCACTGGTGCCTTCAGTTCTGCAAATGTGTCACGGGCTAACAAGAAGAGAATTGACTGATTAACTGTTGCACCGGTCAGTGAATAATGTGCTCTGAATGTGCCAGTGGAAAGAGTATAACCTCTGAAGTTGCACAAGTAACAGACAACTAAATAAAATGGCATCCATACGAATTACCCAAGCAAATAGTGATCAAATGCAAGGTATTCTGTCTGGATTCCTTACCAAATTCACAGTTATCCCCTCTGTCCATTAATATAAAACGTTTTTTAGACTGACCATAAGTCCAAAAAAAGGTCTTATATTAATGAACAGAGGTTGTACTATTTAGTCGCATTTGGTTTGAAATTACCATGCAAGTACAGGTCAAGGCTGCAGGGGATGCATAATATTATACTCCCTCCGTTTTTATTTATTCCGCATATTAGGTTTTACCTAAGTCAAACTTTGTAGTGTTTGACCAAGTTTATAGGCAATAGCATGAATTTCATAATAATGAATACATGTGATATGAAAATATATTCAGACTCTAATGATATTGATTTACTATTATGGATGTCAATATTTTCTATATACAAACTTGATCAAAGTAAATGAAAATGGCCGGAGTACTTGAAAGGTATGTGATACGTACCCAGAAGATTTATAGCAGCACAAAGTGTCCCACCAGTTGCAACCAGATCATCAACTATCAAAACACGCTCACGGGGTTCGATAGCACCAACATGCATCTCCAGACAATCAGTTCCGTATTCGAGAACATAGGTCTCAGAAATCACCTCACCTTTCATGTTCGTAAAAGAAAATGTTAGCGCATCAGTGTGCTGCAAAAATACTTCAGTTTTATTTAATTTTTGCGGTTTGCAGAAAAACTTTAAATTGGCCACACAATATCTTGCCTAAACCCTGCCACCAACCTCTAGTTTTCTTTTTCTGTCTTTAGTGTCTGTAATAATTTGGTGTTCGCCCGGTTTTCCTCAAATTAACCGGGCAACTCTTTTCTTCTTATATGAAAATATGAAATGGCAGAGCTCCTGCCCATGCCTCGGCAAGCATTTAAAAAAAAGTAATAGAACATGTGCTGGAAACTGCAAAGGGAGATGGTACTGAATGTCTGCAAATTTCTTCAGGTTTCATCACGCGCTGCTGCATAAAGGGACTGACAATGTTTTTGTGTATGCGTGTGTGTGTGTGTGTGTAAAGTTTATTTACTTCCAGATTACCAGTTTTACTTGCTCGCGCGAGAAAAAAGATAAAAAAAAATACTCAACTAAGGTCGTTATCGCACAGCTGAATAGACAAATGGCAACAGGTTTCAGAGCATGGCAATTATGCAGAAAGGAACCTTTTCGAGGGGAGCTCACCTGGGAGTTTCTTAGGCTTGCGCAACGGAATGAACTTGGCACCGATGGCTAGTGCAATCGCGGGGCCAAATATAAATCCTCTCGCCTCAATCCCTGAAGGATGGATGGAAACAAACAAGTCAGAAGAATGCTCCTACACTTGGGCTAACACATCTAAAATGATCCTTAGTATTAGTATAATAAGATGATGACACACAAAATAAATAACTCCATTTAGTCGAGAATAAGATACTCTAGTCTACCTAGTCTAGTAATATGAAGAAAAGAGGAGGAGATGAGAGGTTATGAGGAAACAGAATGGAAAATCCAGGACCAGCAAGGAATCGCAGAAGCAAAGCAGACAGAGGATCCAACAAAGGAACAAAGCAAAATCTGAGAAGCAGTACTTTCCCGTGAAAACGACGGCAGATTGGCCACATGCATGACCTCAGAGCAAACGGTGTACCGCGGCCACCCACCGTCCGATCCCCGGCAGACACGGCCGCGGCCGTCGGACCACGGGGGACCTGGTCCTGGTCCCCTCGCTGGCCGCGAGATCTGCCCGTGCCAGGGCTTCTACATGCGCCCCGGATACGCTATTGAATGCCGCAGATCCGCCCGGCCCGACTCGTGACCGCCCTTTGAAAAAACCAAGCCGGAAGTCGGAGAAGCGCGACCGCGTCATGTGCCAAACATTCCGGCACGCACGCACTCTGCGCGGCCCGGGTCGGGGCGGTCATACATTCCTCCAGCTCTAAACAACACCACTCGCTCAAAAAAAGAACCATGAAAAAAAAGAAGCCTTCTTGTTCTGACCTGATAATTATAGTGCTAGTACTAGTGAGCAGCTCACCTGCCGATTCCTGAGAGAGAGAGAGAGAGAGAGAGAGAGAGAGAGAGAGAGAGAGAAATGGAGCTTTTCAGCACGCCCCGATGAGAGATCGACCATATGGCCATGGCATTATGAATATCTTAGCATAAAAGACCATACCCCCCACATGCACAACGTACCAGACGCCCGACTTTCCGTTTTGGTAGGCAGCCCTCGCCTCAGTGACCGGAAACGGCCGACGCAGCACCGTTTTAGGTTTACCACCACGCCATTACCAACCGTGACCGCCACAACTCCTACTCACATGCACAGTAGTACTCCTAGCGATTTGGTAGTGGCACATCTTCTACTAAGAATAAGATCAAGGGTGTGGCAAAGCTTAGCCAGCATGAACAGTGGCGTGGGACTATTATTGTGGCTGCTAGTATATGATATTGTCCTCCCGAGAAAAGGCGACGGACGGGAGAGTAGAGCGATGCGAAAAAGCGCACCCGGGCGACGACAAGCATGGGGGAGCAAAAGGACCACGGGAGATCTCCCTCAAAGATATTACGGAATGGATGGAATCTCACAACACTACACTACGCTGCCAACAGCTCAGCCCAGCCCTCCTCTCCTCTCTACCACCCTCTGCCTCTTCTTGCCTTCAGAGGACGGAGCGTTGATCCATACAACAGCTCAGCTAGCTAGACAAGTACTCCTACTAGTACGTACTCGTACATGCATGGGGGAATTACTTACCGGCGACGGCGGCGATGCCCATGCCGCGGTAGCGCTCCACGAACATGTCCACGGCGTCCTTGAACACCCCGGGCCGCAGCAGGAGCGTCGTGATGTCGTTGAACATGATGCCTGCGATGCCACCCAACAAGCAAGTTTTATGTCGGTCGTGCGCTGCGCTGCTGGATGGATCAAGAGTCGAGACCTACCTTGCTTGGGGAAGTGCGGGACGACGCGGATGGCGTCCGAGATGCCCTGCAGGCGGGGGTCGCCCGGCGCCACCACGGCGTCCTCGGCCTTGGCCACAACGGCTGTGGCGTGGCCGTTCTCCTTGGCCTTGCCGTTGCCGGCCTCCATCACGGCGTCGCAATTGGCCTCCTCGCCCATGCCCACTCACTCACTCTGCACTCTGCGGCTGCGCTGGAGCTGGAGTGTGGAGCTCAACAAGTGAGTTAATGTTGCTTGCTGACGGGTGTGGCGTGCCGGTGCGGTGTATATATAGCAGGGAAAAGGAAAGGAGAAAGAGAGAGGGGGGTTGCGGTTGCGGTTGCGGGGGCGCTCCTTCCTTGGACTCGGAAACAAGCAGGCAGCGGACCACGGGGCCCTGTTCACAACGCATAGCCTGTGACCCTCCCGCGTAGGGATAGACCCTGTCTATAGCCTACTTGTACGTGACAATGTGCCTGTGTGGGCGTCTGTGGGCGCGCGCGCGCCGCGTCGCTTTCCCGAGCTACGGCCTCCGCCTCTCTCTCTAGAGTTTTCTTGCTTCTATTGGTGAGCAGTAGGTAGCCGTTTCAGAGAAATGGAACAGGTGGAGGGAGGAGTTACTCCACTTGGCACCGGCGCCGATTCCCACAGGCGCGCGCACCATCTTTTTTTGCTCTGCTTTTCACCCGTCCGTGTTTCGTCGCTCCGCCTCGGCATGGCACCACGTCCAAACACGCGGCCGGAGCGGAGCGGATCCGATGCCGATGCCGATGCCGCTGCCGCGCGCAGGAGCAGCAGTGGGCAGCGGTACGGCGCCAGTTATGTCACCTTTATTTCGTCCAGGTATTCGGTGTACCGTGCCGCGAGCCCGTACCGGTGCTGCTGCCGCCCTGTGGGTATGCAGTGTGCTCAGCCTCGACGTCTTCGCTCTCTTGGATCGCTCATGAATTCATCGGTGGTGATCATGCGTTGTTGATCTTCTTGTGGGAGATTGGCGTGGATGGCAAAATCTCAAGAGGATATTATCTTGAAGATAAAATTGGGGAAGATCATATTCACATCAGGAAAATTGTAAGTGTGGTGTGCTCATGCAATGAGAACAACCGGTGCTTGAGACTAGCCATAGTGGAGAAGTAATTTCAATAGTAACATATATATCGTCAGATATGTTACTATCTTCATAGTGGGTAGTAATATTAGTGTGGTGTCATGCAAACCTTCATTTATTAGGTTATAGCCTCATATTATATTGAAATATGTGATGTTACGGTAACTGGCTAAGTTACTCGATTTGCCTCTCTCCTCGTTAACTCAATACCACATAGGCAATTTTGCTGAGTTGAAGTTTATATTACTCTTGAAGCTACTGTCGGATTACGGGTTCCGCATACCCTTGAGAGGTTCGAACTCTAGGATGCGCACGAAGAACTCTTTCTTCCGCCTGCTCAACGATCCCATGGCCTAACTCAACGAACCCAAAAAACGAAAGATACAGAGATTTATCCTGGTTCGGGCCACCTTGCGGTGTAATACTCTACTCCAGCTTTGTGATGGATTGTCTCGAAGGGCTGAGAATGAACTAGTACAATGGAGGAACAGCCTCAGGAGGTGAGGTGTTCTTGAGCTCGAAGAGCTGGTGGGTGTGGGGATGGTCAGAATGATCCGTCCATCTTACGGTGGTGGCTAAGTCCTATTTAAAGTGGTCTTGGTCCTCTTCCTAAATGTTAGGCGGGAAGGGATCCCACAACGGCCAAGTTTGAAGGGGACAACTAGTACAAGCTATCCACACTAAAGTAGTCTTCGCCTGCAAAGGCTCTGGTGGTGACGCTGTAGTGGGCTCCGGACGACCTCCGTCCTGCAGTCCTGGTGGTCTTGGTCTTGTTGCACCGATATGGAAACCTTTGCCTCATGCCTCGGGACCCCGCGCCTACGCTTGCCTCCTTAGCACCAAAGATGAAACTGGTACACTGCGCCCGCTGGCGCCCGCCTGGCCTTGGTCGTCATGGCTCACGTTACGCGAACCTCGCGAGGTGCACCCTGCATTGATATCTCTGCTCCTCGGGAGCCAGCCTAGCGAGGCTGCCCCCAAGGTGGTCTTGGTGTCGTCCGCCTCGCGAGGGTCTTGAGTTGTTGCTGCTGAAGCTGGGCCGTATCGGGCCGCCGATGGAGCCGCGCCACGGGCCGCAGACAGGCAAGTCTGGGCACCCCCGGTCCCAGAACACCGACAATAGCCCCCGGGCCCAAGGCGCGCTCGAACTTGGCTTCGAGGCGAAGCCAAAGGGCAAGTGCGGAGTGTCGCGGGCCCCAACCGCCTGTGGCCTCGGTTGACGCGTGGCGATTGATGGGACGTGGGCACCCCCACTTTCCCCATGCAACCTTGATATTTGCCGGCCTGGCGGTCGTCGTTGCCAACACATCTCCGCTCTCATTGCCTTGATGTGTGTTCCCCTGGCTTCTTCGCCTTCCGGAGAGATAGATGCTTCCTCCCCTGATCTGACCCCGGCACCGGTCCTCCTTATCGCTATGGCGCCGCGCCCGAAGAAGAAGGGAAAGGGGAAAACATGCGCTCCGGCGGAATTGCCACCGGCCTTCGAGCCCGCCATCGAGCGCTCGGTGGTGGTCAATCAGGAAGGGTTGGACAAGGTTCGACCAGCGCTCGCCTCCGATTCCAACGAATGGGGGCGACGGTGGTCTGGCCTGCTTCTGGCGCCATGGTTTATATGACATCCACTGAGATCCCCATCCATCTTCATGCCCTCTGGGCCGGCCTGATTCCCCCTTTCCTTATTTTCTTCAATGTCGTGCTCTCGCATTACCAAATCCATGCGCTGCATCTGGATCCCCAATCCATCATTCTCCTCTCTGTCTTCGCCTTCGTCTGCGAGGCCATGGTGGGCATTGCCCCTTCCGTGGCCTTGTTTCGCCATTTCTTCTCTCTTCACCTGACCGATGGCCGCCAGTGCTCGGGGTGCGTAACCTTCCAGGCTGAAGTGGCAATGGCCGGCTCGGGGATTGACTTCGAGCTCTCACCAGTCGTAGGCGGGTTTCGGAAGCGATGGGTGTTTGTGGATGTTGGTGTGCTCTGCCCCTTGCTCTTGCTCCCACGGGCACCGGCCACTCCTAGCTCTGGTTGGGGGCATGCAAGGCTTGTCGGCTAGCGGCTCACCCATGCCTGGCGTCGGCTGGCCAGGCGGAAGGATCTCGGGGTGACGACGTCCATGGTGGTGAAGGAGTTCGTCCGGTGCCGCATTGCTCCGCTCCAGCGCCACTCTCAGCCGATGTGGACCTTCTCCAGCTGCAGGGACCCCATGAGGCTTCAAGTGCCAGCACTTCCCCTCGAAGCGCCGCGGACAGTGTACGAGCTCCTGACAGGCGACCCGGCGCCAGCCAATTTGCTGGAGGAGGGTTGCCTCTGTGGGGAACGTAGTATTTCAAAAAATTTGCCCACGATCACGCAAGATCTATCTAGGAGAAGCATAGCAACAAGCGGGGAGAGTGTGTCTACGTACCCTCGTAGACTGAAAGCGGAAGCGTTTAGTAACGTCGTTGATGTAGTCGAACATCGTCGCGATCCAACCGATCCAAGTACCAAACGTATGGCACCTCCGCAATCTGCACATGTTCAGCTCGGTGACGTCCCTCGAACTCTTGATCCAGTTGAGGCCGAGGGAGAGTTCCGTCAGCATGACGGCATGGTGACGGTGATGATGAAGTTACTGGCGCAGGGCTTCGCCTAAGCACTACGACGATATGACTGAGGTGTGTAACTGTGGAGGGGGCACCGCACACGGCTAAAAGATCAACTTGTGTGTCTATGGGGTGCCCTTGTCCACGTATATAAAGGAGGGGAGGGAAGAGGTGGCCAGCCCAAGGAGGGCGCGCCAGGTGTGGGGAGTGCTAGTAGGACTCCCTAGTCCAAGTAGGATTCCCCACCTCTTTCCTATTCCTAGAAGGAGAAGGAGGGAAGGAGAAGGAGGAGAGAAGGAAAGGGGGTCGCCCCCCCCCCCCAACTCTAGTCCAATTCGGTTTGGGATAGGGGGGAGCGCGCCACTCCTTGGCCGACCTACTCACGACCCGAACCATTTCGGTGTCCGAATATAACCTTCCAATATATGATTCTTTATGTCTCGACCATTTCGAGACTCCTGTCTGTGATCTCATCCGGGACTCCGAACAAACGTTGGTTCATCAAAACACGAAACTCATAATACAAATCGTCATCAAACGTTAAGCGTGCGGACCCTATGGGTTCGAGAACTATGTAGACATGACCGAGACACATCTCTGGTCAATAACCAATAGCGGAACCTGGATGCTCATATTGGTTCTTACATATTCTACGAAGATCTTTATCGGTCAAACCGCATAACAACATGTTGGGTAACGCAGTAATTTCAAAAAATTTCCTACGCACACGCAAGATCATGGTGATGCATAGCAACGAGAGGGGAGAGTGTTGTCTACGTACCCTCCTAGACTGGAAGCGGAAGCGTTAGCACAACGCGGTTGATGTAGTCGTACGTCTTCACGGCCCGACCGATCAAGCACCAAAACTACGGCACCTCCGAGTTCTAGCACACGTTCAGCTCGATGACGATCCCCGGACTCCGATCCAGCAAAGTGTCGGGGAAGAGTTCCGTCAGCACGACGGCGTGGTGACGATCTTGATGTTCTACCGTCGCAGGGCTTCGCCTAAGCACCGCTACAATATTATCGAGGATTATGGTGGAGGGGGGCACCGCACACGGCTAAGAGAACGATCACGAAGATCAACTTGTGTGTCCATGGGGTGCCCCTTGGCCACGTATATAAAGGAGTGGAGGAGGGGGCAGAGGGCCGACCCCTATGGCGCGCCCTGGAGGAGTCCTACTCCCACCGGGAGTAGGATTCCCACCCTTCCAAGTAGTAGGAGTAGGAGTCAAGGCAAGGGAAGGGAGAAGAGAAGGAAGGAGGGGGCACAGCCCCTCCCCCTAGTCCAATTCAGACTAGGCCTTGGGGGGCCGCCTAACCTCTCCTCTCTCTTTCCCCTAAAGCCCAATAAGGCCCATATACTCCCCGGCGAATTCCCGTAACTCTCCGGTACTCCGAAAAATACCCGAATCACTCGAAACCTTTCTGATGTCCGAATATAGTCGTCCAATGTATCGATCTTTACATCTCGACCATTTCGAGACTCCTCGTCATGTCCCCGATCTCATTCGGGACTCCGAACTCCTTCGGTACATCAAAACTCATAATATAACTGTCATCGAAACCTTAAGCGTGCGGACCCTACGGGTTCGAGAACAATGTAGACATGACCGAGACACGTCTTCGGTCAATAACCAATAGCGGAACCTGGATGCTCATATTGGCTCCCACATATTCTATGAAGATCTTTATCGGTCAGACCGCATAACAACATACGTTGTTCCCTTTGTCATCGATATGTTACTTGCCCGAGATTCGATCGTCGGTATCTCAATACCTATTTCAATCTCGTTATCGGCAAGTCTCTTTACTCGTTCCGTAATACATCATCCTGCAACTAACTCATTAGTTGCAATGCTTGCAAGGCTTAAGTGATGTGCATTACCGAGAGGGCCCAGAGATACCTCTCCGACAATCGGAGTGACAAATCCTAATATCGAAATACGTCAACCCAACAAGTACCTTCGGAGACACCTGTAGAGCACCTTTATAATCACCCAGTTACATTGTGACGTTTGGTGGCACACAAAGTGTTCCTCCGGTAAATGGGAGTTGCATAATCTCATAGTCATAGGAACATGTATAAGTCATGAAGAAAGCAATAGCAACAAACTAAATGATCAAGTGCTATGCTAACGGAATGGGTCAAGTCAATCACATCATTCTCCTAATGATGTGATCCCGTTAATCAAATGACAACTCATGTCTATGGTTAGGAAACATAACCATCTTTGATCAACGAGCTAGTCAAGTAGAGGCATACTAGTGACACTCTGTTTGTCTATGTATTCACACATGTATTATGTTTCCGGTTAATACAATTCTAGCATGAATAATAAACATTTATCATGATATAAGGAAATAAATAATAGCTTTATTATTGCCTCTAGGGCATATTTCCTTCACAACATACGTTGTTCCCTTTGTCATCGGTATGTTACTTGCCCGAGTTTCGATCGTCGGTATCATTATACCTAGTTCAATCTCGTTTACCGGCAAGTCTCTTTACTCGTTCTGTAATGCATCATCTCGCAACTAACTCATTAGCCAGATTGCTTGCAAGGCTTATAGTGATGAGCATTACCGAGAGGGCCTAGAGATACCTCTCCGACATTCGGAGTGACAAATCCTAATCTCGATCTATGCCAACTCAACAAACACCATCGGAGACACCCGTAGAGCATCTTTATAATCACCCAGTTAAGTTGTGACCTTTGATAGCACACTAAGTGTTCCTCCGGTATTTGGGAGTTGCATAATCTCATAGTCATAGGAACATGTATAAGTCATGAAGAAAGCAATAGCAGTAAACTAAACGATCATAGTGCTAAGCTAACGGATGGGTCTTGTGATCTTGTCCATCACATCATTCTCTAATGATGTGATCCCTTCATCAAATGACAACACATGTCTATGGCTAGGAAACTTAACCATCTTTGATTAACGAGCCAGTCAAGTAGAGGCACACTAGGGACACTTTGTTTGTCTATGTATTCATACATGTACTAAGTTTCTGGTTAATACAATTTTAGCATGAATAATAAACATTTATCATGATATAAGGAAATATAAATAACAACTTTATTATTGCCTCTAGGGCATATTTCCTTCAGTCTCCCACTTGCGCTAGAGTCAGTAATCTAGATTACATAGTAATGATTCTAACATCCATGGAGTCTTGGTGCTGATCATGTTTTGCTCGTGAGAGAGGTTTAGTCAATGGGTCTAAAACATTCAGATCCGTATGTATTTTGCAAATCTCTATGTCTCCCTCCTTGACTTGATCGCGGATGGAATTGAAGCGTCTCTTGATGTGCTTGGTCTCTTGTGAAATCTGGATTCCTTTGCCAAAGCAATTGCACCAATATTGTCACAAAAGATTTTCATTGGACCCGATGCACTAGGTATGACACCTAGATCGGATATGAACTCCTTCATCTAGACTCCTTCATTTGCTGCTTCCGAAGAAGCTATGTACTCCGCTTCACATGTAGATCCCGCCACGAAGCTTTGCTTAGAACTGCACCAACTGACAGCTCCACCATTCAATATAAATACGTATCCGGTTTGTGACTTAGAGTCATCCGGATCAGTGTCAAAGCTTGCATCGACATAACTATTTACGACAAGCTCTTTGTCACCTTCATAAATGAGAAACATATCCTTAGTCCTTTTCAGGTATTTCAGGATATTCTTGACCGTTGTTCAGTGATCCACTCCTGGATTACTTTGGTACCTCCCTGCTAAACTAATTGCAAGGCACGCATCAGGTCTGGTACACAAAATTGCATACATGATAGAACCTATGGCTGAAGCATAGGGAATGACTTTCATTTTCTCTCTATCTTCTGAAGTGGTCGGGTATGTCTGACTCAACTTCACACCTTGTAACACAGGCAAGAACCCTTCCTTTACCTGATCCATTTTGAACTTCTTCAAAACTTTATCAAGGTATGTGCTTTGTGAAAGTCCAATTAAGCGTCTTGATCTATCCCTATAGATCTTGATGTCTTTCATTAAAAAATTCTTATTCAAGTATCCTTTTATGCTATCCAGAAATTGCGTATCATTTTCGATCAACAATATGTCATCCACATATAATATCAGAAATGCTATAGAGCTCCCACTCACTTTCTTGTAAACACATGCTTCTCCAAAAGTCTGTATAACACCATATGCTTTGATCACACTATCAAAGCGTATATTCCAACTCTGAGAGGCTTGCACCAGTCCATAAATGGATCGCTGGAGCTTGCACACTTTGTTAGTACCTTTTGGATCGACAAAACCTTCTGGTTGCATCATATACAACTCTTCTTTAAGATATCCATTAAGGAATGCAGTTCATCCATTTACCAAATTTCATAATCATAAATGCGGAAATTGCTAACATGATTCAGACAGACTTAAGCATCGCTACGGGTGAGAAGGTCTCATCGTAGTCAACTCCTTGAAGTTGTCGAAAACCTTTTGCGACAAGTCGAGCTTTGTAGACAGTAACATTACCGTCAGCGTCAGTCTTCTTCTTGAAGATCCATTTATTCTCTATGGCTTGCCGATCATCGGGCAAGTCAACCAAAGTCCACACTTTGTTCTCATACATGGATCCCATCTCAGATTTCATGGCCTCAAGCCATTTCGCGGAATCTGGGCTCATCATCGCTTCCTCATAGTTCGTAGGTTTGTCATGGTCAAGTAACATGACCTCTAGAACAGGATTACCATACCACTCTAGTGCGGATCTTACTCTGGTTGACCTATGAGGTTCGGTAGTAACTTGATCAGAAGTTTCATGATCATCATCATTAGCTTCCTCACTAATTGGTGTAGGAATCACTGGAACTGACTTCTGTGACGAACTACTTTCCAATAAGGGAGCATGTACAATTACCTCATCAAGTTTTACTTTCCTCCCATTCACTTCTTTTGAGAGAAACTCCTTTTCTAGAAAGGATCCATTCTTAGCAAGGAATATCTTGCCTTCGGATCTGTGATAAAAGGTGGACCCAACAGTCTCCTTTGGGTATCCTATGAAGACACATTTCTCCGATTTGGGTTCGAGCTTATCAGGTTGAAGCTTTTTCACATAAGCATCACAGCCCCAAACTTTAAGAAATGACAACTTGGGTTTCTTGCCAAACCATAGTTCATATGGTGTCGTCTCAACGGATTTAGATGGTGCCCTAGTTAACGTGAATGCAGTCGTCTCTAAAGCATAACCCCAAAATGATAATGGTAAATCAGTAAGAGACATCATAGATCGCACCATATCTAATAAAGTATGATTACGACGTTCAGACACACCATTACGCTGTGGTGTTCCAGGTGGCGTGAGTTGCGAATTGTTTCAGATAAAGACCAAACTCGTAACTCAAATACTCACCTCCACGATCAGATCGTAGAAACTTTATTTTCTTGTTACAATGATTTTCCACTTTACTTTGAAATCCTCTGAACTTTTCAAATGTTTCAAACTTATGTTTCATCAAGTAGATATACCCATATCTGCTCAAATCATCTGTGAAGGTCAGAAAATAACGATACCCACCGCGAGCCTCAACACTCATCGGGCCGCATACATCAGTATGTATTATTTCCAACAAGTCTTTTGCTCGCTCCATTGTTCCGGAGAACGGAGTCTTAGTCATCTTGCCCATGAGGCATGGATCGCAAGCATCAAGTGATTCATAATCAAGTGATTCCAAAAGCCCGTCAGCATGGAGTTTCTTCATGCGCTTTACACCAATATGACCTAAATGGCAGTGCCATAAATAAGTTGCACTGTCATTGTTAAACTTATATCTTTTGGCTTCAATACTATGAATATGTGTATCACTACTATCGAGATTCAAAAAATAGACCACTCATCAAGGGTGCATGACCATAAAAGATATTACTCATATAAATAGAACAACCATTATTCTCTGATTTAAATGAATAACCGTCTCGCATCAAACAAGATCTAGATGTAATGTTCATGCTTAACGCTGGCACCAAATAACAATTATTCAGTTCTAAAACTAATCCCGAAGGTAGATGTAGAGGTAGCGTGCCGACGGCGATCACATCGACTTTGGAACCATTTCCCACGCGCATCGCCACCTCGTCCTTAGCCAATCTTCGCTTAATCTGTAGCCCCTGTTTCGAGTTGCAAATATGAGCAACATAACTAGTATCAAATACCCAGGCGCTACTACGAGCATTAGTAAGTTACACATCAATAACATGTATATAAAATATACCTTTCACTGCCATCCTTCTTATCCGCCAAATACTTGGGGCAGTTCCGCTTCAAGTGACCAGTCCCTTTGCAGTAGAAGTACTCAGTCTCAAGCTTAGGTCCAGACTTGGGCTTCTTCACTTGAGTAGCAACTTGCTTGCCGTTCTTCTTGAAGTTCCCCTTCTTCCCTTCACCTTTTTCTTGAAACTAGTGGTCTTGTTAACCATCAACACTTGACGCTCCTTCTTTATTTCTACCTCCGCAACCTTTAGCATTGCGAACAGCTCGGGAATTGTCTTATCCATCCCTTGCATATTATAGTTCATCACGAAGCTTTTGTAGCTTGGTGGCAGTGATTGAAGAACTCTGTCAATGACACTATCAACTGGAAGATTTACTCCCAATTGAGTCAAGTGATTGTGGTACCCAGACATTCTGAGTATATGTTCACTGGCAGAACTATTCTCTTCCATTTTGCAGCTGTAGAACTTATTGGAGACTTCATATCTCTCAATCCGGGCATTTGCTTGAAATATTAACTTCAACCCCTGGAACATCTCATATGCTCCATGACGTTCAAAACGCCGTCGAAGTCCCGGTTCTAAGCCATAAAGCATGGCACACTGAACTATTGAGTAGTCATCAGCTTTGCTCTGCCAGGCGTTCATAATGTCCGGCGTTGCTCCTGCAGCGGGTTTCGCACTCAACGGTGCTTCCAAGACATAATTCTTCTGGGCAGCAATGAGGATAATCCTCAAGTTACAGACCGAGTCCGTGTAGTTGCTACCATCATCTTTCAACTTATCTTTCTCTAGGAACTCATTAAAATTCAAAGGAACAATAGCACGGGCCATTGATCTACAACAATATAGACATGCAAAATACTATCAGGTACTATGTTCATGATAAATTAAAATTCAATTAATCATATTACTTAAGAACTCTAATCATCTAAGTATCACGTGATCCATATCAACTAAACCATGTCTGATCATCACGTGAGATGGAGTAGTTTTCAATGGTGAACATCACTATGTTGATCATATCTGCTATATGATTCACACTCGACCTTTCGGTCTCAGTGTTCCGAGGCCATATCTGCATATGCTAGGCTCATCAAGTTTAACCCGAGTATTCTGCGTGTGCAAAACTGGCTTGCACCTGTTGTATGTGAACGTAGATCTTATCACACCCGATCATCGCGTGGTGTCTCGGCACGACGAACTATAGCAACGGTGCATACTCAGGGAGAACACTTATACCCTAAAATTTAGTGAGAGATCATCTTATAATGCTACCGACGTACTAAGCAAAATATGATGCATGAAGGATAAACATCACATGCGATCAAATAAGTGATATGATATGTCCATCATCATCTTGTGCCTTTGATCTCCATCTCCAAAGCACTGCCATGATCACCATCGTCACCGGGTTGACACCTTGATCTCCATCGAAGCATCATTGTCATCTCGCCAACTATTTCTTCTACGACTATCGCTACCGCTTAGTGATAAAGTACATCAATTACATGGCGATTGCATTTCATACAATAAAGCGACAACCATATGGCTCCTGCCAGTTGCCGATAACTGTTACAAAACATGATCATCTCATACAACAATTTATATTTCATCACGTCTTGACCATATCACATCACAGCAAGCCCTGCAAAAACAAGTTAGACGTCCTCTACTTTGTTGTTGCAAGTTTTACGTGGCTGCTACGGGCTTTAGCAAGAACCGTTCTTACCTACGCATCAAAACCATAATGATTTTTCGTCAAGTGTGCTATTTTAACCTTCAACAAGGACCGGGCATAGTCAAACTCGATTCAACTAAAGCTGGAGAAACAGACACCCACTAGCCACCTGTGTGCAAAGCACGTCGGTAGAACCAGTCTCATGAATGTGGTCATGTAATGTCAGTCCGGGACGCTTCATCCAACAATATCTCTGAATCAAAGTAAGACGTTGCTAGTAAGAAGTATGACTATTATCACCCACAACTCTTTGTGTTCTACTCCTGCATATAACATCTACGCAAAGACCTAGCTCTGATGCCACTGTGGGGAACGTAGTATTTCAAAAAAAATTTGCCTACGATCACGCAAGATCTATCTAGGAGAAGCATAGCAAGGAGCGGGGGGAGTGTGTCTACGTACCCTTGTCCAATTCGGTTCGGGCTAGGGGGGCGCAGGCCACTCCTTGGCCGGCCTCCTCTCTTCCACCACCAGGCCCATGAGGCCCAATAACTTCCCGGGGGGGGGGGGGGGGGTTCCGGTAACCCCCGGTACTCCGAAATTCATCTGAAATGACCCGAACCATTCCAGTGTCCGAATGTAGCCTTCCAATATATGAATATTTATGTGTCGACCATTTCAAGACTCCTATTCGTGTCCGTTATCTCATCCGGGATTCCGAACAAACTTCGGTTCATCAAAACATGAAACTCGTAATACAAATCGTCATCGAACGTTAAGCGTGCGGACCCTACGAGTTTGAGAACTATGTAGACATGACTGAGACACATCTCCGGTCAATAACCAATAGCAGAACCTGGATGCTCATATTGGTTCCTACATATTCTACGAAGATCTTTATTGGTCAAACCGCATAACAACATACGTTGTTCCCTTTGCCATCGGTATGTTACTTGCCCGAGATTCGATCGTCGGTATCATCATACCTAGTTCATGTTGGGTTCTACGGTAGGGGTACGTCGAGTGCAAATTAAAATTTTCCTATGCGCAGAACAACCAAGAACATGCTACGGGAGATGGATCATAGTTCGTTACCACTAGACGCGCAGTGCCGTGCAGCGGAAGAAGAGTTGGGGCAGCGCGTCTGTGTGGACCATCTCCTCCTCGCCCGATCTCCCTCGTACAGCCGGTAGTCGGTTCCCACGTACAGGTTCACTGGAGCGGCGCAAGTGCACCGCCTCTAACGGGATCCGCGCGTGCAGGAGGAACGTCATGCGGCGGACTGCTAGGTCCGATCACACAACCGGCGGCGAGTGGAGGTGTCTATTCGCAACACATGCAAACTCTAGTGACAGCGCCAAGCGATCAAACGCGTGAGTGTGCGGCACGTCCACTTTATATAGGAGTCCGTCGCAGGCTCAACACTTGGGCCTTGCCCGGACCCTAAAGCCCATAACTCTACTCGGCCATAATCCGAATACAACTCGGATCACATCCGACCATTGTCCTCGAATCCGACCTCGTAGGTTCCTCCCCTTAAGCGCGCGACCCCTTAGGTTCAAGCCGGCTTGGTCGTAGTTCGGATCACCTCCGAACTGCACAGCTGGTAGCGACCTCTAGCAAGGCATGCCGAATACCAAACAGACTATGAAGCTGGTTAGGCGAACTTGTACAATGATAACCCACAAGTACAGGGGATCGCAATAGTTTTCGAGGGTAAAGTATTCAACCCAAATTTATTGATTCGACACAAGGGGAGCCAAAGAATACTCTCAAGTATTAGCAGCTGAGTTGTCAATTCAACCACACCTGGAAACTTAATATCTGCAGCAAAGTATTTAGTAGCAAAGTAATATGATAGTAGTGGTAACGGTAGCAAAAGGTAGCAATAGTAAAAGTAATGTTTTTGGTATTTTGTAGTGATGATAGCAATAGCAACGGGAAAGTAAATAAGCGAAGAACAATATATGGAAAGCTCGTAGGCAATGGATCGGTGATAGAGAATTATGCCGGATGCGGTTCATCATGTAATAGTCATAACCTAGGGTGACACAGAACTAGCTCCAGTTCATTGATATAATGTAGGCATGTATTCCAAACATAGTCATACGTGCTTATGGAAAAGAACTTGCATGACATCTTTTGTCCTACCCTCCCGTGGCAGCGGGGTCTTTACGGAAACTAAGGGATATCAAGGCCTCCTTTTAATAGAGAACCGGAACAAAGCATTAACACATAGTGAATACATGAACTCCTCAAACTACGGTCATCACCGGTAAGTATCCCGATTATTGTCACTTCGGGGTTAACGGATCATAACACATAATAGGTGACCATAGACTTGCAAGATAGGATCAAGAACACTCATATATTGATGAAAACATAATAGGTCCAGATCTGAAATCATGGCACTCGGGCCCTAGTGACAAGCATTAAGCATAGCAAAGTCATAGCAACATCAATCTCAGAACATAGTGGACACTAGGGATCAAACCCTAACAAAACTAACTCGATTACATGATAGATCCCATCCAACCCATCACCGTCCAGCAAGCCTATGATGGAATTACTCACGCACGGCGGTGAGCATCATGAAATTGGTGATGGAGGATGGTTGATGATGACGATGGCGACGGATTCCCCTCTGCGGAGCCCCGAACGGACTCCAGATCAGCCCTCCCGAGAGGTTTTAGGGCTTCGCGGCGGCTCCGTATCGTAAAACGCGATGGTTTTCTTCTCTCTGATTTTTTTCTCATCGAAACTCAATATATGGAGGTGGAGTTGGAGTCGGAGACGCAACAGGAGGCCCACGAAGTAGGGGGCGCGCCCTAGGGGGGCAGGCACGCCCCCACCCTCGTGGCAAGGTGGTAGGCCCCCTGGCCTCCATCTTTTGCAGGTATTTTTCTTATTTTCTGAAAAGTTGCTCCGTGAAGTTTCAGGTCATTCCGAGAACGTTTGCTCCTGCACATAAATAACACCATGGTAACTCTGCTGAAAACAACGTCAGTCCGGGTTAGTTCCATTCAAATCATGCAAGTTAGAGTCCAAAACAAGGGCAAAAGTGTTTGGAAAAGTAGATACGTTGGAGAGGTATCAACTCCCCCAAGCTTAAACCTTTGCTTGTCCTCAAGCAATTCAGTTGACAAACTGAAAGTGATAAAGAAAAACTTTTACAAACTCTGTCTGCTCTTGTTGTTGTAAATATGTAAAGTCAGCATTCAAGTTTTCAACAAAGATTATAACTAACCACATTTGCAATAACGCTCAGGTCTCAAGTTACTCATACCAATAGCATAATCAACTAGCGAGCCATAATAATAAATCTCGGATGACAACACTTTCTCAAAACAATCATAATATGATATAAGAGGATGGTATCTCGCTAGCCCTTTCTGAGACTGCAAAACATAAATGCAGAGCACCTTTAAAGACCAAGGACTGACTAGACATTGTAATTCACGGTAAAAGAGATCCAGTCAAGTCATACTCAATGTAAACTAACAATAATGAATGCAAATGACAGTGGTGCTCTCCAACTGGTGCTTTTTAATAAGAGGATGATGACTCAGCATAAAAGTAAATAGATAGGCCCTTCACAGAGGGAAGCGGGGATTTGTAGAGGTACCAGAGCTCGGTTTTGAAATAGAGGTGAACAATATTTTGAGCGGTATACTTTCATTGTCAACATAACAAGCAAGAGATGGCGATATCTTCCATGCTACACACATTATAGGCGGTTCCCGAACAGAATGGTAAAGTTTATACCCCCCTTCCACTAACAAGCATCAATCCATGGCTTGCTCGAAACAACGAGTGCCTCCAACTAACAAGAGTCCCAAGGGGAGTTTTGTTTGCAATTATTTTGATTTAGTTTGCATAAAGCATGGGGCTGGGCATCCCGGTGACCAGCCATTTATCTCGTGAGTGAGGAGCGGAGTCCACTCCTCTTGAGAATAACCCGCCTAACAGACAGCGCTAGTTGATACATGAGCTATTCGAGCATACAAAACAGGATATTTATTTGAAGGTTTAGAGTTTGGCACATACAAATTTACTTGGAACGACAGGTAGATACCGTATATAGGTAGGTATAGTGGACTCATGTGGAATAACTTTGGGGTTTAAGGAGTTTGGATGCACAAGCAGTATTCCCGCTTAGTACAAGTGAAGGCTAGCAAAAGACTGGGAAGCGACCAGCTAGAGAGCAACAACAGTCATGAACATGCATGAAAATTAATCAACACCGAATGCAAGCATGAGTAGGATATAATCCACCATGAACATAAATATCGTGAAGGCTATGTTGATTTTGTTTCAACTACATGCGTGAACATGTGCCAAGTCAAGTCACTTAAATCATTCAGAGGAGGATACCACCCTATCATACCACATCATAACCATCTCAATAGCATGTTGGCACGCAAGGTAAACCATTATAACTCATAGCTAATCAAGCATCGCACAAGAAACTATGATCTCTAGTTGTCATTGCAAACATGTTTATTCATAATAGGCTGAATCAGGAACGATGAACTGATCATATTTACAAAAACAAAAGAGGTCGAGTTCATACCAGCTTTTCTTATCTCAGTCAGTCCATCATATATTGTCATAATTGCCTTTCACTTGCACGACCGAATAGTGTGAATAATAATAATAGTGAACGTGCATTGGACTAAGCTGGAATCTGCAAGCATTCAATAAACAGGAGAAGACAAGGTAATATGGGCTCTTTTGTCGGATAAACAATAATGCATATAAGAGCCACTTCAACAATTTAATTATGGTCTTCTCCTATCGACCCCCAAAGAAAAGAAAAGAAATAAAACTATTTACACGGGAAAGCTCCCAACAAGCAAAAGAAGAACAGGAAATATTTGTGGGTTTTCTTTTTAATTACTACTAAAAGCATGGAAATTAAAACTAGCTAAAAACTACAACTATTTTTTTTGGTTTTTCTTAAGGTTTATTAAACACACAAGAAGAAAGCATAAAAAGGAAATTAAACTAGCATGGATGATACAATGAAAAAGTATGAGCACCGACATCTAGCAATGAGTGTGTGAACATGAATGTAATGTCGGTGGGAAATACGTAGTCCCCCAAGCTTAGGCTTTTGGCCTAAGTTGGTATATGGCCATGGCTGGCCTGGCGGATATCCATAATAGTAGTTGGGGTCGTACTGCGATGCAGCGGCTATCGCCTCCTGAGCTGCAGCGTGGCGACGAGCGGCCTCTCCTCTCCTCTCGTACTCATCTTCCTCCTCTCTGGTAATAATATATCTTCCTCTTGCCTGATAATCAAAGAAGGCAGGAGCAGGGAGAGTAATACGGACAACACGATGTCTGTCAAAGATTAGTCGATACTGGAGAGGTGATTCGTTCCTCTCAACAAACAGGTGGTGAACCATAGCATTAAAATCTAAATAAGTAGGTGGTAATTCAATATCATCTTCGCATATGTCTATACTAAGAAAATTAGCTATGCGGGCTGCATAAATTTCTCCAAAGAAATCTCCATTATATCTATTAAGGTGCAACCTACGTGCAATAATGGCTCCCAAATTATAAGACTGGTCTCCTAACACAGAACTCCTAAGAATACTGAGATCGGGGACACACATGTGACATGCCTCATCCTTACCATTGATGCATCTACCTATGAAGAGAGCAAAATAATGTATAGCAGGAAAGTGAATGCTCCCTATGGTAGCTTGTGTAATATCTCTAGATTCTCCCACAGTTATGCTAGCAAGAAAATCTCTAAATTCAGATTTGCGAGGATCCCTTATACTACCCCATTGTGGAAGTTTACATGCAGTGGTAAAATCCTCTAAGTCCATAGTGTAAGATTTATCATAAAGATCAAACAAGACAGTTGGAGAATTACGTGAAGTTGAAAATTCAAACCTCCTCACAAAGGAACTAGTGAGATTGTGATATTGACTGCACTTCTCTTCCTCGAAGCTCACAAGATCAGCGTTACGCAAATAAACGTTAAATTCTTCTTTAATTCTCGCTCGATCCATAAAGTTCTCAGAAGGCCATTCACAAGGACGCACTGGAGCGTTTCTTGGTGGCTCTTCATCAGCATCACGCATTGCAAGCCTGGGTCCTTGCTTCCTTGAGGAACCACCTTGGAACATTTTCCTAAGCATATTTCTTCCTCTGAAAAATTCTGAAATTTTTTAGTAACTTCAAAATAAAAGTAAACCAAACTCAATAATATTGATAGCAACTACTCCTACAAGTTCCTAGGGCCTATATCATGCATCAAAACTATTCTTGACCATATAAATTTGACATGCAAGCTCAAGAACAGGGTCACCTAAGCAACAAAAATTTGCAATGAATAAAGCACTAGAACAAAAACTAATTGGACCAATGGAGGAGTCACATACTAATGAACAATCTCCCCAAGCAGTTTTGTGAGAGGTGCCTTGAGCAAGGAGATCGAAAATGGCAGCAAAACAAGCTTGGACTCGGGGTTGAGCTGGATATTCGTGTTTGTGGGAGGAAGATGAAGTGTGTGGGTGCAGGAATAAGTGGAGGAGGGCCATCATGGGCCCACGAGGCAGGGGGCGCGCCCTCCACCCTTGTGGGCAGGTGGTTGACCCCACTGGTGTGTTCTCAGTTCCATAAATCCTCAAATATTCTAGAAAAAATCATATTTAAATTTCAGGGCATTTGGAGAACTTTTATTTTCGAGGTATTTTTATATTGCACGGATAATCAGATAACAGACAGAAAAATATTTATTTTATTTTATTTAATATAAATAATAGAAAGTAAAAGTGGGGTATAGAAGGTTGTGCCTTCTAGTTTCATCCATCTCATGATCATCAAAAGGAATCCACTAACAAGGTTGATCAAGTCTTATTAACGAACTCATTCCGAATAACATGGAACCGGAGAAATTTCGAATAAAACTACGTTACCTCAACGGGGATATGCACATCCCCAGAAATAAGAATATCATATTTCTTCTTGACAGTAGGAAGAGGAAATTCAAACCCTCCAAATTTAATTGATGGAATTCTCCAATAGAGTTGATACTATGAACTTGAGGTCGTTTCCTCGGAAAGTGTACCGTGTGCTCATTACCATTAACATGAAAATTGACATTGCCTTTAGTGCAATCAATAACAGCCCCTGCAGTATTCAAAAAGGGTCTTCTAAGAATAATAGACATACTATCGTCCTCAGGAATATCAAGAATAACAAAGTCCGTTAAAATAGTAACTTTGCAACTACAACAGACACATCCTCACAAATACCGACATGTATAGCAGTTGATTTATCAGCCATTTGCAAAGATATTTCAGTAGGTGTCAACTTATTCAAATCAAGTCTACGATATAAAGAGAGAGGCATAACACTAACACCGGCTCCAAGATCACATAAAGCAGTTTTAACATAATTTCTTTTAATGGAGCATGGTATAGTTGGTACACCGGGATCTCCAAGTTTCTTTGGTATTCCACCCTTAAAAGTATAATTAGCAAGCATGGTGGAAATTTCAGCTTCCGGTATCTTTCTTTTATTTGTAATAATATCTTTCATGTACTTAGCATAATGATTGGTTTTGAGCATATCAGTTAATCGCATACGCAAAAAGATAGGTCTAATCATTTCAGCAAAGCGCTCAAAATCCTCATCATCCTTTTTCTTGGATGGTTTGGGAGGAAAAGGCATGGGTTTCTGAACCCAAGGCTCTCTTTCTTTACCATGTTTCCTAGCAACAAAGTCTTTCTTATCATAACATTGTTTCTTTGATTGTGGGTTATCAAGATCAACAGCAGGTTCAATTTCTATATCATTGTTATTACTAGGTTGAGCATCATCATGAACATTATTATTAGCATTATCACTAGTTTCAGGTTCATTACCAGATTGAGTTTCAGCATCAGAAATAGAAATATCATTTGGATTCTCAGGTGTTTCAACAATTGGATCACTAGAAGCATGCAAAGTCCTATCATTTTTCTTTTTCTTCTTTTTAGAAGAACTAGGTACATCTATATTATTTCTCTGAGAATCTTGCTCAATTTTCTTAGGGTGGCCTTCAGGATACAAAGGTTCATGAGTCATTCTACCAGTTCTAGTAGCCACTTTAATAGCATAATCATTATTCTTACTATTCAATTCAATGAGCAAATCATTTTGACCTTTAAGTACTTGTTCTACTTGAGTGGTAACCATAGAAGCATGTTTACTAATAAGTTTAAGTTCACCTTTGACATTAGCCATATAATCACCCAAGTTTTCAAGCATATTTGAATTATTTTTCAATTGTCTACCAAAATAAGCATTAAAATTCTTCTTGCTTAGCCATAAATTTATCAAACTCATCTAAGCATGGGCTAGCAAATTTAGTAAATGGGATTTCAGCTTTATCATATCTATAGAGATAATTTACCTTTACTACGTGTGTCGGGTTATCAAGACCATGAGTTTCTTCAATAGGTAATGGATCAAGATTATATGTTTCTTCAATAGGCGGTAAATTAAGACCATGTATTTCTTCAATAGGAGGTAAATTCTTAACATCTTCAGCTTTAATACCTTTTTCTTTCATAGATTTCTTTGCCTCTTGGATATCTTTAGGACTAAGAAATAGAATACCCCTCTTCTTCGGAGTTGGTTTAGGAGTAGGCTCAGGTATTGGCTCCGGAGGTGTCCAATTATTTTCATTTGTCAACATATTATTCAATAGAATTTCAGCTTCATCCGGTGTTCTTTCCCTGAAAACAGAATGAGCACAACTATCCAGGTAACCTCTGGAGGCATCGGTTAGTCCATTATAAAAGATATCAAGTATTTCATTTTTCTTAAGAGGATGATCAGGCAAAGCATTAAGTAATTGGAGAAGCCTCCCCCAAGCTTGTGGGAGACTCTATTCTTCAATTTGCACAAAATTATATATGTCCCTTAAAGCAGCTTGTTTCTTATGAGCAGGGAAATATTTAGCAGAGAAGTAATAAATCATATCCTGGGGACTATGCACACAACTAGGATCAAGAGAATTAAACCATATCTTAGCAACACCCTTTAATTAGAACGGAAATATTTTAAGGATATAAAAGTAGTGAGTTCTCTCATCTTTAGTGAACAGGGTAGCTATATCATTTAATTTAGTAAGATGTGCCACAACAGTTTCAGATTCATAACCATGAAATGATCAAATTCAACCAAAGTAATTATATCAGGATCAACAGAGAATTCATAATCCTTATCAGTAACACAGATAGGTGAAGTAGCAAAAGGAGGGTCAGGTTTCATTCTAGCACTTAGAGATTGCTTACTCCATTTAGCTAATAACCTTTTGAGTTCATTTCTATTTTTGCAAGCTAAGATAGCGAAAGAAGCTTCTTGATCAAAAACATAACCCTTAGGAATAACAAGTGGGTCTTCATCATCACTTTCATCAGTATCATCAGATTCAATATTTTCAATTTCTCTAGCCCTAGCAATTTGTTCATCAAGAAAATCACTAAGTGGCACAGCAGTATCAGGCATAGAGGCGGTTTCATCATAAGTATCATGCATAGCAGAAGTGGCATCATCAATAACATGCGACATATCAGAACGAATAGCAGAAGCAGGTGTAGGTGTCGCAAGCTTACTCATAACAGAAGGTGAATCAAGTGCAGAGCTAGATGGCAGTTCCTTACCTCCCCTAGTAGTTGAGGGATATATCTAGGTTTTTGGATCTCTCAAGTTCTTCATAATGATAAGAAGATATATATCCCAAGTGACTCAAAGAATAGAGCTATGCTCCCCGGCAACGGCGCCAGAAAATAGTCTTGATAACCCACAAGTATAGGGGATCGCAACAGTTTTCGAGGGTAAAGTATTCAACCCAAATTTATTGATTCGACACAAGGGGAGCCAAAGAATACTCTCAAGTATTAGCAACTGAGTTGTCAATTCAACCACACCTGGAAACTTAATATCTGCAACAAATTATTTAGTAGCAAAGTAATATGATAGTAGTGGTAACGGTAGCAAAAGGTAGCAATAGTAAAAGTAATGTTTTTGGTATTTTGTAGTGATGATAGCAATAGCAACGGGAAAGTAAATAAGCGAAGAACAATATATGGAAAGCTCGTAGGCAATCGATCGGTGATAGAGAATTATGCCGGATGCGGTTCATCATGTAATAGTCATAACCTAGGGTGACACAGAACTAGCTCCAGTTCATTGATATAATGTAAGCATGTATTCCAAACATAGTCATACGTGCTTATGGAAAAGAACTTGCATGACATCTTTTGTCCTACCCTCCCGTGGCAGCGGGGTCCTTACGGAAACTAAGGGATATTAAGGCCTCCTTTTAATAGAGAACCGGAACAAAGCATTAACACATAGTGAATACATGAACTCCTCAAACTACGTTCATCACCGGTAAGTATCCCGATTATTGTCACTTCGGGGTTAACGGATCATAACACATAATAGGTGACTATAGACTTGCAAGATTGGATCAAGAACACTCATATATTGATGAAAACATAATAGGTTCAGATCTGAAATCATGGCACTCGGGCCCTAGTGACAAGCATTAAGCATAGCAAAGTCATAGCAACATCAATCTCAGAACATAGTGGACACTAGGGATCAAACCCTAACAAAACTAACTCGATTACATGATAGATCCCATCCAACCCATCACCGTCCAGCAAGCCTATGATGGAATTACTCACGACGGCGGTGAGCATCATGAAATTGGTGATGGAGGATGGTTGATGATGATGATGGCGACGTATTCCCCTCTGCGGAGCCCCGAATGGACTCCAGATCAGCCCTCCCAAGAGGTTTTAGGGCTTGGCGGCGGCTCCGTATCGTAAAACGCGATGATTTTCTTCTTTCAGATTTTTTTCTCATCGAAACTCAATATATGGAGGTGGAGTTGGAGTCGGAGACGCAACAGGGGGCCCACGAGGTAGGGGGCGCGCCCTAGGGGGGCAGGCGCGCCTCCCACCCTCGTGGCAAGGTGGTGCCCCCCCTGGCCTCCATCTTTTGCAGGTATTTTTCCTATTTTCTGAAAAGTCGCTGCGTGAAGTTTCAGGTCATTCCGAGAACGTTTGCTCCTGCACATAAATAACACCATGGTAATTCTGCAGAAAACATCGTCAGTCCGGGTTAGTTCCATTCAATTCATGCAAGTTAGAGTCCAAAACAAGGGTAAAAGTGTTTGGAAAAGTAGATACGGTTGAGACGTATCATACATCATACTTCCATTCCTTTTTCCACACGATATATGTTGTCGGGCTCAAGGCGAGTCTGTCATCCTTGTTCTAGCTCGACCTCTTTCTCGTTCCAATGATGCCAACCACAAACCGGATTATCTCATAATCCTTGTCGCATGGCCATGCTTATCCTGGTCGGATCACACAAGGGCCCCAGAGTATATCTCTCCTGATCAGTGGGGCAAATCCCATCTTGCTCGACCATGTCTCGCAACATGGTTCTGGACAAACCCGGAACCTACCTTTATAACTACCCAGTTCCGGAGTAGCGTTTGGTCGGCCCAAAGCAAGTCTGTCCCCATCCTGAGTACATGTGTCAACTCAGGTCTTAGGACATATAACATATGTTGTATTCGAGACTCACAGATGACATATCGCTGCGTCTCATAGTTGGGTCTGTCCGACTCAGACCTTATCTTGACTTGGATCCGACTACGTCGAATCCGATCAGATCCTTCCAAGTCCATATTATCTAGTTAGCATCCAATGCTCCATGGCTAGTGAGACCAAGCCATCGACCGTGTCATATGCTAGTCTAGTTGGCTGTGCGTCCACACAACCCTTTTGACTAGGGACCTTTTAGGACAGTCATCATACAATGCATAGTCCCACAAACAAGTCACGTACTTGCTGATACACATCATTGATAATGTCCAAGGACTATCTTTATTCATAAACACATAGGAAATATCATCATACATGATTGCCTCTAGGGCATATCTCCAACAGTTCAATCTCATTTACCGGCAAGTCTCTTTAATCGTTCTGTAATGCATCATCCCGCAACTAACTCATTAGTCACATTGCTTGCAAGACTTATAGTGATGAGAATTACTGAGAGGGCCCAGAGGTACCTCTCCGACATTCAGAGTGACAAATCCTAATCTCGATCTATGCCAACTCAACAAACACCATCGGAGACACTTGTAGAGCATCGTTATAATCACCCAGATATGTTGTGACGTTTGATAGCACACTAAGTGTTCCTCCGGTATTCGGGAGTTGCATAATCTCATAGTCATAGGAACATGTATAAGTCATGAAGAAAGCAATAGAAATAAACTAAACGATCATAGTGCTAAGCTAACGGATGGGTCTTGTCCATCACATCATTCTCTAATGATGTTATCCCGTTCATCAAATGACAACACATGACTATGGCTAGGAAACTTAACCATCTTTGATTAACGAGCTAGTCAAGTAGAGGCACACTAGGGACACTCTGTTTGTCTATGTATTCACACATGTACTAAGTTTCCGGTTAATACAATTCTAGCATGAATAATAAAAATTTATCATGATATAAGGAAATATAAATAACAACTTTATTATTGCCTCGAGGGCATATTTCCTTCAGCCTCTTGTATTGCTGCTCGAACAAGGTGGAGTTCGTGAGGCAGATGCCCCTTTTCAATGAATGGGGGCTGCGCCCAGCTGGCCTTGAAGGGTCACGCAAGAACCCCGTCCTTGTGGTTCCTCTGCCTGCTGCCACAGCGGCACGCACCCCGGAGGTGGATGCAAGGGGCGAGTGCCGCAGGATGCCAACGAGGTGGTTGCTGAAGGAGCGACGTTGGACAAGGCTCCTGAGGTGGCCGCTCCCGAGGCTCGGGTGAGCCGCCCTGGTGGGACAGTCGGAAGGCTGGCACAGTCCGAGGCTCCTAAGGCGGAAGCCTATGAGGCTCGGGCTGGCAGTCATGAGGCAGGGGCTGAGGAACCGCCACGGCCTGATGCTCCCGAGGTCACCACCCCAGAGGCCCCAACAAATGCCTTGGGTGCAAACGGTCGCGCTCCGGGCTTCGGTCAGCTCCGCCCGAACTTCGAAGCACTCCGCAAGAGGAAGGGATCTCTAAGCTGTAGTGGTAACGGCTACTGGCCGTTGAAGCAAAGGAAGTACATAGCCGTAGATGAGTAGGTACCTCGTCTTTGTGATTCCCTGAGTGTTGTATCCTTTTCTAACCATGGCCCCTCAGGATCCCCTTGGTTGGAGTGGCGAGATCTCCTGAGGAGCGGCCTCCGCCAGTCATTGGCTCACCACTGATCCTGAGCTCTCCTCACCGGACTGCTGCACGTGGCTCGGGGCTGGTTCTTGAGGAGGATGCACCGACTAGGGGTCTTGACCCCGTGTTCTTGTTGTCCCTCCTTCATGGTCCTATCTGGGGTGCTAAAGGCATGCCGAGGGCTCCTCCATTGGTCATCGGCCGCAGATGGGTGACCTCAGCCCTGGCTTTGTCTTCAAACTGCGAGGCCTCGCCCTGCAGTGCCTCTGTCGAGGACCGGAAGACGGTGGGGAAGGCGCCGACCTCCACCTCCCTGCTAGGAGCAGGCAAGCCACCTCAAGCTTCCCCGATGATTCCCGGCATGGAGGACGGACCCGTCCGCGCATTTGAGCTTGCGCATGGGCGCGACGCTGTCCGCCACGAGCTCTTCTGGGAGGAAATGGGTGCGCTGAGCCGGCTCGGGGAAGAGCTTGTCGATGTTGACGCTCGCCTTGAGACAGAGGGCCTTCGGCTGGCGGACGAGTGGCATCAGTTGAAGGAGGCCATCAACCTCGGGCATCTTCAGCATGAGCGCGTGCTACCTCTTGAGCACTGCGTTGGTTTTCCCTTGAAGAGGAAAAGGTGATGCAGTAAAGCAGCGCAAGTATTTCCCTCGGTTTTTGAGAACCAAGGTATCAATCCAGTAGGAGACCACGCGCGAGTCACCTCGTACCTACACACACAAATAAGAACCTCGCAACCAACGCGATAAAGGGGTTGTCAATCCCTTCACGACCACTTGCAAGAGTGAGATCTGATAGAGATGATAATAATAAGATAAATACTTTTGGTATTTTTATGATATAGATTGAAAGTAAAGATTGCAAAATAAAGTAGATGGAAACTTATATGATGGAGAATAGACCCGGGGGCCATAGGTTTCACTAGTGGCTTCTCTCAAGATAGCATAAGTATTACGGTGGGTGAACAAATTACTGTTGAGCAATTGATAGAAAAGCAAATAATTATGAGAATATCTAGGCATGATCATGTATATAGGCATCACGCCCGTGACAAGTAGACCGAAACGATTCTGCATCTACTACTATTACTCCACACATTGACCACTATCCAGCATTCATCTAGAGTATTAAGTTCCTAAGAACAGAGTAATGCCTTAAGCAAGATGACATGATGTAGAGGGATACACTCATGCAATATGATGTAAACCCCATCTTTTTATCCTCGATGGCAACAATACAATATGTGTTGTTTCCCTTTCTGTCACTAGGATCGAGCACCGCAAGATTGAACCCAAAGCTAAGCACTTCTCCCATTGCAAGAAAGATCAATCTAGTAGGCCAAACGAAACTGATAATTCGAAGAGACTTGCAAAGTAAACCAATCATACATAAAAGAATTCAGAGAAGATTCAAATATTGTTCATAGATAGACTTGATCATAAACCCACAATTCATAAGATCTCGACAAACACACCACAAAAGAAGATTACATCGAATAGATATCCAAGAGAATCGAGGAGAACTTTGTATTGAGATCCAAAGAGAGAGAAGAAGCCATCTAGCAACTAGCTATGGACCCGAAGGTCTGAAGTAAACTACTCACACATCATCGGAGGGGCCATGGAGTTGATGTAGAGGCCCTCCGTGATCAATGCCCCCTCCGGCGGAGCTCCGGCAAAGGCCCCAAGATGGGATCTCTTGGTTACAGAAGGTTGCCGCGATGGAAATAGGGTTTCATGGTTGAGGGAGTCCTGGATTAGGGGGTCTCCGGACAGCCGGACTATATCCTTTGGCCGGACTGTTGGACTATGAAGATACAAGATTGAAGACTTCGTCCCGTGTCCGTATGGGACTCTCCTTGGCGTGGAAGGCAAGCTTGGCAATACGGATATGTAGATCTCCTTCCTTGCAACCGACTCTGTGTAACCCTAGCCCCCTCCGGTGTCTATATAAACTGGAGGGTTTAGTCCATAGGACAACAACAATCATACCATAGGCTAGCTTCTAGGGTTTAGCCTCTACGATCTCGTGGTAGATCAACTCTTGTAATACTCATATCATCAAGATCAATCAAGCAGGAAGTAGGGTATTACCTCCATCGAGAGGGCCCGAACCTGGGTAAACATCGTGTCCCCCGCCTCCTGTTACCATCTGCCTTAGACGCACAGTTCGGGACCCCCTACCCGGGATCTGCTGGTTTTGACACTGACATTGGTTCTTTCATTGAGAGTTCTACTGTGCCGTCACCGTAAGGTTTGATGGCTCCTTCGATCATCGGTAACGATGCGGCCCAGGGTGAGGTTTTCCTCCCCGGATAGATCTTCGTATTCGGCGGCTTTGCACTGCGGGCCAACTCGCTTGGACATCTGGAGCAGATCGAGAGCTAGGCCCCTGGCCATCAGGCCAGGTTCGGAAACTTAAACTACACTGCCGACATCCGTGGAGACTTGAGCTTCGACGGATTCGAGCCCATGTCAGGTGCGTCGCACAATCACGGCGAGCATGACGTAACTCTGCTGTCGGACAGTGTTCGGGAGATCACACCTGCAACTACTCCGGCCCTCAATCCGGAGAAAATCGTGCCATCCGAGGACGGGGGGATAGACCCCGCCATGGAGGCCGCACTCTCAGTGGCGATGGAGCCGGATACTGACTTCACCCCTCACAAGAGCTGTGTTGCCGAACCACTGGATTCGCCTCCGGCCACAGACTCCGAGCCGCCTGCGTCCGTGCCTATCGAATCCAATTGGGTGCTGATCATGGAGTTCACCTCCATGGATATCTTTCAGCACTCACTGACGGTGTCCTGGACTAGGGGGTACTCAACACGTCATCTCCCAATCTATCAGATCGGGAGATGACGTGTTGAGTACCCCCTAGTCCAGGACACCGTCAGTAGCCCCCTGAACCGGTCTTCAAGTTAGGGACGCTCCTTGATTCTTCGGAACTGTTCTTCATCTTCGGTCGTCGGTCTTGAAAACTGGTTCAACAAATCTTCTTTATCTTTGATCTTGAGGATCGCCGAAATGCATTTGACGGGTTTACACGTCGGGTATCCGAGGAGCCCCTTTAAGTTTCCGGCCTTTATCAATGCCTTGTTAGTTTTATGCCACAGCTCGGGTTTGAAGTTGTTCCCGGGCGGCAGCATCCTCTTGCGTCCGAGCTCCAACGCTGGACTGTATTCGAGGTATCTTTTGCAACCGAGCACCAACGCCGGACCGCTTCCCAGCTCTAACGCCGGAATGTATCCGAGCTCCAACGCCAGACTATGTATCCGAGCTCCAACGCTGGACTGTATATCCGAGCTCCAACGCCGGACTATATGCGAGGTGTCGTAAATCACCTTGGTTCAAAGAAGTTTGAAGGAGTTTAGCCGAGCTTAATGCCGGAAATGCCCTCTATGGAGCGAGCCACTAGCACCCGAGCTTTATGCCGGGCTGCTTCCGAGGTGGTGCACCACCCCAAATGTGGGCCGATTTTTGTGAATATTTTTTATTGGTGCAATTTATTCTCTGCCGAGATATATAGCCAGTAGCCCTCAAGGTGTGTATCAGTCTAAAACCCGAGATGCACCTGAAGGATGACGTAAGACCGCTGATCCCAGTAGCCACTGAGACTCAGGTTGATTTGCAAAATCGGCCTAAGGATCAAGTCCAAGCTCGGCAGAATACTTCGGGACACTAAAAGCGGCGTGCTCAGTCCTCGATTCTCAGGTTGGGTGCGACCGACCAACCTGAGGATCAAAATCTCCTCGGAAACTATATTGCACATAAACTTTTCTGCATTGGACAAGCAATGCAGTAGCCCCCGAGACACTGGTCGGGTGGCAACACCAGATCAGAGGATTGATGTGCCCCTTTAATATTTGTAAATAATAAGCCCGAAGCCCAGTAGCCCCCGAGCCTTAATGCGGGCACGGGTGGCCGAATTAAGGATCAATATCCATAGTAAAATCACAAATTATGTGTAATGACTCTATGTATCCAAGTACTTTACGTCATTAATGCTCGGATCCGCATTGTACAAAACTTTGTTAACCGACCATCGGCTTCCACCTCCTCGGCCAGTAGCCGAGGAGTGTTTGTCCTACTTTATAAAGCCTTTATGAGGGCAAAGATTTACAACAAACAAGGCAATCTGGCCATATGGTTTTATAAACAAAGGTACGCAGAGAGATATGTTATATTACTGTTTAACAGAAGAAATGTCTTCCAAAGAAAATAGTCCCGCTATCGGTTCCTTTCTTTACGTTGTCATGCTGAGCATGATCATTAAACCTCAGCTCTAATGTAAGAGCAAAATATCGAGGATTTAGTTTGGGAGGCCAGTTAATAGCCCCCGGTAGTGTTCGGCGACAGTCGAGGTCAAGCCGTAAACACCTCGGCCAATGTTATGAACGGCCCGTCATTTAACATAGTCATCAGATCGCTGACCAGTTTACGCTTATTGTGACAGTCAGTTTTCGGCTTTCTCCACTGAGGTGCTTAACCATGTGAGTTGGAAGCACAATCGCAGTGGTTCTCCCTTTGCACGCCTAGCCGAAAAAACCGAAAAGTAGGAAGCAAGTGCAGGAGCCGGGCAACCCAACTATTGACCGAAGACACAATTCGAAACCGATGCATATATAGCAATATGTGAGAATGTTTTTGCCGAATCCCTAAAGGTGTCCGACGTTGCACTGCGAGACTAATGATAGAAAAGCACAAATAGTTTAAAAGTGCCAAAAAGCTTGGAAAACCAAGAAACGTCAGTAAAAACATGACGTTCGAACAAGATCAAGTGTTCGGTGCCAATCCAAAAATTGGTCTTAGAAAAAAGAAGTGCTTCTGTCGTGCTTTAACATGATACATCCTATCTCAAGACTTCGAGCGGGTCAGCCTACGGGTTCAATCTCCTATCCCGAGGGCGGAGTACTTCTCATCAGGCCAGTTTAGCAAACTAAACTCTAGCGGCTTTGAGAGAGAAATTAGGCTCCCCGGCTAGTGACCGCACACTCGTGTCGAAAAAAGGAGTGATAAATAATAATAATAATAAAACTTTGCAACGACTAAGAAGAAGAACACTTATTATAAAACGGCTCAAATAAACTTAAGATCCCCCAAGTGACTTGGGTAGAAGAATGATTGCATGTACCGAAGTACTTATATCATATCTATGTTCAACCGAACTTTAAACGCGTCTTAACCGACCGCCGGCTTCTCCCTCTTCGATCAAGGACCGAAAAGTGTTATGTACTCCATCGGTCGAGAATATCGACGGTGTTTCCAATAACCAGGCAATCAGGCCATAAGGCTATAACAGACAAAGCACGCTCAGGGAACTTATGCTATATTACTGCGAAGTGTAAGAAGCATCTTCGAAGAAAATAGTACCCCCACCGATACCTTTCTTCGGTGCTCATTGTTATTATGAGACTTGTGCAATAGATTTTTTGTACTCATGAGTTCCGTTGTGTGCCGACCATCATTGAAAACTATAAGAGCGCTATCTTTCGGCTTCACCTAGTCTGAGGTCCGGCTCGGGTGACCCGATCGTGACAATCGTAGAGGTGCTCCCTTTACTCCCTAGCCGAACAATCGGGAACGTAGGGGTAAACACATGAGCGAGGCAACCCAACTTGCAAATCGCTTAAGTCAATATGGTGGATATTGTGGCGTAATACACGAACAAGGAACGAAGCCGTACAAGTATAATCATATGCAAGAGGAAAAGCTTCATGAAGGAAGCCCCCAAATGAATTGGGTATTTGAATGTATGCGTCACAAACAAAGTTTGGACAAGGAAATTTTTTACAAGCAACTTTTTTCCAAAAAGGTCTAATGCTTGGTCGAACCGAACAAAAGTTAGAAATTAAAGCTTTGAGCATGAAAGCGACTTAGCTGGTTAATGTGTTCGGTATTGATGACGCGGTCTGAGCTTGATGCGGGGCAAGGTTCCATCCCCCAAGCTGGTCCGAGGTGGCGGAGCGGAGAGCTCGACACGCCGAAGTGGTGACATAGCACGGTCAATGCAGACCGGCAGAGTGACGCCAAAGTCACCGGATCATTTTCCCATGCACAAAAAATAGTGCAAACCAGAGATAATAGTAATAATGAAAAATAAAAAAAGCGTTGCATAATAAATAATTTATGCAAGGTGAGTAATAAAAGAAATATGGCCTGGCGCTGAACTCAATGTCGATGCAGGGCGTCGGCGTGATGCGGTAAAGGCGTGGCAAAGCCTGAATTCGCAGGTCGGTCCGAGCTCCGGATGCGGCGTTCGCCGGACTACGTACGGAAACTGACCGAACCACCATGCGACTGTCGTTAATGCGGCCACCATTTGATAGACCTGGTTTATTTGTTGTAGCAATCCGAAGGAAGGTGATTCCCAAAATTGGGACTCGCTCCGCACACCCATTGCCTGATGGGTGACAAAACGGCGGCATGGCAATGCTGGTGAAGGTTGGCTCGCCGAGGCAAAGCCATTGGCCCAGCTAACGTGACGGAGCTGGTCGCCTAGTGATGCCGAAGTGTCCGGAGTAGGTTGATGAAGAGATGACGAAGCCCCCGGTCCAGCCGAGATGTCGAAGCCTCGATGTTAGCCGATGAGTCGAAGTAGGTCGGCGTGATGGGCACCAACTTGAAGAAGCAATAGTGCGGCCCTGTCGATGCAGGTCGTGACGTGGTCGATGCCGGCTTGATGAAGCGACCGTGCGGCGATGCCGATATGCCCGCTCCGTGTAATCCGTGGGGTGGCGATGTTGGTGATGATTTATCCTTCGCGATGCCGGACTCTTGTTTGGCTTGCCGAGATGATGATCCGAAGAAGTTGAGCTCGGCTCAACAAAGTGACGCCGTGTCTAGCGTAGGTCGGCAGCCGTGGAGTAATATTGCCGGACTGGTTTGACACCAGCATGATGTTGAAGATCATGTTCAAAAGATCTTAAAGTTAGTGGGATGTGTTCGGGAACAAAACACAATACCCCATACAAAACTTCCTTCAAAAGGGATGTCCGAAATCCCGTTCATAAAAAAGATGAACTTGGGTCGGATTCGTTTTCGCGCAAAAAACAGATCCGAAAAGTGATGCACTAATCGGAAGGTTTCCGGAGTTTGGACGGCCGGATCGAGCTGATGTTTTGAGAGGTGGTAGATATAGAAATTCCGCAGCCGATCAACGGTTGGATCTTCCAAAGGACGTCCGAGCTAGAAGCTGGACACCACGCCCTAAACTCATCCAAATTCCCGTCCAGATTTGACAGGGCTCCGGTATATCGTGGATTGCCAGAGATTCTTCCATCGGAACTCGACGAAATTTTCCAGGGTTGTTATAGACTCAATTCCGCACAATTCCACCAAAGCGATCGTCAAAGCGATACTCGAGGAGGTGGTGGCGGCGGATACGAGCTCGCTGTCCAAAAAAAAGCAGCACGGTCGCTTGAGGGCAATGTTGACGTTGAGCCCCCGAGCTCCATGGATGATTCCTCCGTGATCCTGATAGATATCGGAGTTGATGTTTGATGAAGGCCCTCGTCCGAACATGGTGATCCGAACATGGGGCGCGGTTCTTGGTCGAACCAAGGTGACCAGACGAGCTGGTGACGAAGATGACGAAGTCGCAGTTGATCTGCAGGCGAGCCATCGATCCTTTTGTCGATCACACAGCGGAACTCTCAATGAAAGCACCAATATTGGTGTCAAAACCTATGTCCGTGCCTATCGAATTCGATTGGGCGCTGATCATGGAGTTCACCTCCACGGATATCTTTCAGCACTCACTGACGGTGTCCTGGACTAGGGGGTACTCAACACGTCATCTCCCGATCTGATAGATTGGGCCGAGGACCCCCGTGGCCGTATACTCATGGGCCAGTTCGGACAACTGCCGCATACAAGGAAGATTCCACAAGACTTGACGATCAAGACAAGGACTTCTCCCCACCGGCGTATTCGGCTAGGACTCTTGTTAATCTAGGCCTCTGGTGCATTATATAAACCAGGGCCAGGCTAGTCGATAGATCATACAACATACAGAACAACAATCATACCATAGGCTAGCTTCTAGGGTTTAGCCTCTCCGATCTCGTGGTACATCTACTCTTGTACTACCCATATCATTAATATTAATCAAGCAGGACGTAGGGTTTTACCTCCATCGAGAGGGCCCGAACCTGGGTAAAACTTCGTGTCCCTTGCCTCTTGTTACCATCCGGCCTAGACGCATAGTTCTGGACCCCGTACCCGAGATCCGCCGGTTTTGACACCGACACTCACCTTTCGGCGACATGCTAAATTCATTAAGGTCTCTCTCCTTGTCAGGAGATCCTTGGCCGAACTAGGTCCGGCTAGAATGGGATGCGGACGACGAAGAAATTCACTGCCCACCCATCACCCACTTAGTAGCCTCTGTCGACGATTTAACTGACATGCTCAATTTCGACTCCGAAGACATCGACGGCATGGACGACAATGCAGGAGAGAAACAGGAACCAGTGCCCACAGGGCGCTGGACAATCACTTCACCACATGACATATACATGGTGGATACACCCAAAGAAAACAATGACGAAGAACGGCAGGATGCGGTGAAGAATAGCTCCCTCGAGAAGCAAGCAAAGCGTCGGCATAGGCGCCGCTCAAAATCCTGCCTCGGCAAAAACAACGATAATAGCACAAGAGAAAATAGCACTCCAGTCGACTCCAGAGAAAACGATGACCACATTGACCCAGCGACAGAGCACGATGAAACTGCAAATGGCAAACATAGTACGGATCCGATGTCCGAACATGGCGACGCCGAGGATAAATCTCATCAACCCCCCTCTCGGAGGAAAACAGTCCGGACGAAGATGCACACATCCTCCCGGAAAGGCACTTGGAACAAGAGAACCTCCACAGAAGGCTTATTGCCACAGCGAGGAGTCTGAAGAAGCAGAAGCAAAGGCTTAAGGCCGCATAAAATACGCTCAACAGCAGGTGGAACAAAGTGCTCGACAACGAAGAAAAGTATGGTGGAAGTTACCACACAAAGAGCTATCCAAAGCGCAAGCTATTACCTAAATTCGACGATGAGGCCGTAGAGCCCACACAGCTGAAAAATAAAATGGCCAACCGGCCGGATCAACCACCTTGTGGCCGCGATAGAGCGGCTAAGAAGGCCGCACATAAGTCAACACACGATCTACGTGAGGACTTGCGCCAAAAATCCAGTATGGCCAGATCCATCTATGGATCTAGGAAGTGCGCTCCGGCACAAAATCAAAACCGAATACTACAACCGTCCAAGCGCCATGATACATCCAAATACAGGGGTGCCGCATACCCCCTATGCTTCACCGATGAGGTGCTGGACCACGAATTTCCAGAAGGATTCAAACCAGTGAACATAGAGGCGTATGACGGGACCACAGATCCTGGGGTCTGGATGGAGGACTTTATCCTCCATATCCATATGGCTCGCGGAGACGATCTCCACGCCATCAAGTACTTGCCCCTCAAGCTTAAAGGACCAGCTCGGCACTGGCTGAAAAGCCTCCCCGAAAACTCAATTGGAAGTTGGGAGGAGCTCGAGGATGCTTTTCAGGCTAATTTTCAAGAGACCTATGTCTGACCTCCGGATGTAGACGATTTAAGTCATATAATTCAACAGCCCGGAGAGTCAGCCCGAAAGCTTTGGAACAGGTTTCTCACTAAGAAGAACCAAATCGCTGACTGCCCAGATGCCGAAGCCTTAGTAGCTTTCAAGCACAGCGTCCGAGACGAATGGCTCGCCAGACACCTCAGCCAAGAAAAACCGAGAACAATGGCAGCCCTGACAAGCCTCATGACCCGCTTTTGCGCGGGCGAAGATAGCTAGTTAGCCCGCAGTAGCACCAGCGACCCAAGCACATCCGAAGTCAGGGATGGCAATGGAAAACCACGACGCAGTAAAAGCAAGCGTCGAAATAAAGAAGATAGCCCAGATAATATGGTGGTAAACGCCAGATTCAGGGGCTCTTGACCAGGTCAGTGGAAAAAGCCTTTCAAAGGCAGCAGAGATGGACCGTCTAGCCTAAACAAGATTGTAGACAAACTATGTCAGATTCATGGCACCCCAATAAACCTGCAAATCACACCCACAGAGAATGCTGGGTCTTCAAGCAGGCTGGTAAGCTAAACGCCGAACACAAGGGGAGGGAGACACCAAGCGAAGACGAGGACGAACCTCGCCAGCAAAGCACTGGAGGACAGAAAAAATTCCCACCAGAGGTTAAAACGGTAAACATGATCCACGCGACGAAGAGGAGAAGCAAACATGCACTCTGAGACATACGCGCCGTAGAGCCCGTCACCCCTAAGTTCAACACCTGGTTGGCCTGCCCGATCACTTTTGATCGCGGGGATCACCCGACAAGCATCCGACATGAAGGATTGGCTGCCTTGGTGTTAGACCCAATAATAAACGGATACTATCTCACATGAGTCCTTATGGACGACGACAGTGGTCTAAATCTTATATATCAGGACACAGTCCGCAAAATGGGGATATATCGGACAAAAATCCGCCACAATAATACTACCTTCAAGGGAGTAATACCAGGCCCAGAGGCCCGCTCCACGAGCTCTCTAATACTAGAGGTTGTATTCGGTTCATCCGACAAGTACCGAAGTGAGAAGTTAGACTTCGACATTGCTCCACTCCGAAGCGGCTATCAAGCACTACTCAGAAGAACAGTTTTCGCTCATTTTAATGCGGTACCACATTACGCTTCTCCTAAGCTTAAGATGCCTGGTCCATGTGGCACCATCACAGTTAGTGGAAATATTGAGCGTTCTCTACGCGCGGAAGAATGTGCGGCGGCTTTAACAGCCGAGCACTAGATGGCCTCACCAACCAGAATAAATGACATGTCGTCAAGACCGCGGACACAGTTAGACGAGTCCGGCGCATCACTAGATATACCTGAGGTTGGTTTGATGGTTAAACCATCATAGACGGTACTAGGGGCTTCCCGCGTGTAATCAGGGCTAGTTCGGCTCAACTTGACTTATCTTGAATTTTAATGGTTTATCGAGAATAACCAATTTTTTTTGGCACAACAACTTTCACCTAAGTTCTTCTCTTTTACAGATGACAATCGTGCTACACCCGTCCAAGACACGGCACAATGGAGACACATGCGCACACGTGAAGCAGGGACCCGCTCAAAGGTTTCTTTTCAGATTAAGACCCTGCGTAAACCTTTTTTACTGTCTCTTGTTGTTCACATCCTCCGGATACTCAATACAACCGAGAAGGATGCTGGTGTTATTGGCATTTCGCCACGTCAGAATATTGCACGTACCTGGACACTCGGGGTTTATTATTAAGGGCCTTGTTCAACCCGGAATATGTTATAAAGACCGAATACCTTAGGGAGTGTTCGGCGTCGCGAGTTTGGCCTTATATGCATCAGCTCTGAATCATGTCTTTGGTCAAATGTTGGGTTTGCCCGGCTCCCTTGTTTTGCTACCTTACGTTCCGCTCTATCGGCTAAGGCGGCACCGGGATAACTACTGCGATTGTGCCCTGGTTCATCCGGATGAGCACCTCAGTAGAGAAAGCCGAAAACTGACTGTCATGATAAAGCGCGAGACTGGTCAACCACTCGATGACTTAGTGGAATCTTCGGGATTCCTTCGCGTTAACGAAGGGCCGTTTCCCGGTCATGTACGTACACGCACCACATTCGGGCGAGCGCGGAGGTACCAGGGGCTATATTGTGGTCCCAACGTCAAACTCCTATGGCTAAGTGAAAGTGTTAAAGCAATATAGTCCGATTGCCTCGTTCGCTGCGCCACCACCTCCTTAATGGACCAAGATGTTGGATCAAGTGTGAATACGCGTTTCTTGCGAACACTTCCGCATTATATGCATGGGGGCTGAAGTCGATGACTGCAAACTTTCAGGTTATATACATATATACATAAACAGCCGCACAGGAGGCATCATAATACTTTCAGGCAAAAGTATAAACATAGCCTTTATAATTCAATAAAACATTGTTTTTACAATGGGAATACATGTCACTAGAACATAATATTCTTCAAGCACTGAGCCTCTATTGAACGAGCGCCTTCAAGGACTTCTTTAAAGAAGTGCTCGGCAGATACTCGGCCTACGGCCGAACTCTGGGTTGCAATAGCGGTCGCCTCCATCTCTGCCCAGTATGTCTTGACACGGGCAAGTGCCATACGCGCACCCTCTATGCACACCGACCTCTTCATAGCGTCGATGTGTGGCACAGCACCAAGGAGCTGTTGCATTAAACTAAAATAACTATTTGGCCTTGGCCCTTCTGGCCACGGACGATCCACAACAGACCTCATGGCAAGCCCGAACAACCTATGGAGCTCGGCCCACTTGGCCATTCACTCATTCAACAGTAGCGGATGTACTGGAATATGGAACTGTGACCAGAATATCCTTTCCACTTCACGATCTTTTTGATCCTTGAAGTACTCGGCTGCATCAGCAGCACTGGCTGCCAAATCCACGTATGCATGTGCAGAACTCCATAGTTGATTAAGAGGGGCATACTTTGGATCTCCAAACTTCGTCCGCAACAAAAAGGGCTTCCCAGCCATGATATCTCCAGCTTGACGCAGCTCCTCCTTCGCCGCTCCGATTTTAGAGCGGGCTTCCTTGGCTGCTACCATGGCCTTCTCCAGGTCTGCCGCCTTCGCCCGGCTTTCTTTTTCAAGAAGCTGGTAACGGTCGGCGACATCTTTCAACTCAACGGCCATCTTGGCTATTTTTTCCTTGCTTTGGCAATGCGCAGCCTGTTCGGCCCTCAGCTCTTCGACCGCCTTTAGAGCGGCCGCATCACTATTCCTGGCTTGTTCCTTGGCTGGGGCAAGTTCCGCCCGAAGGGTCTCCACGACGGCAGCTCCATCTGCAGTCACAACATATTAAAGATACTAGCATCATGCTCCTCTTACAATGTGTTGATCATCGGAGAAATCACATACCCTATGCCTCGTCGAGCCGCTTGTTGACAAGCACGATGTCGGCATCTGCCGCATCAAGTTGCCGCTTCAGCTCGGCAAACTCACCAGTCTGACTAGCCACCGGACCTTCAGCTACCTGCACATGAAGGCGACCTGATTATTACCTGGGACTATGATCCTCTGTTTGCCGCCGTTCTCGACAGCAATCAGAGTCTCAAGGGCTACTATCTGCATAGGGCACACCTAATGTGTGTGGTACTGTCAAAAACATACACTATTTCACGTACCTCAAAGCCTTTCAGCAGACTCATAAAAGCTTCATGCAACCCGCTTTCGGTGGATGAAATCATCTCAATCACCGTACCCATTAGCGTACGATGCGCTTCTGAGATGGCCGCTTGCTCCAGAAGATCCTTCAGTGCGTCCGATCGCACACCGGATGGTTCCAGACTCTTACTGTTGCTCTCTTTAGGAGCCAAATACTGAGGACTTCGGGTGGCCGAAGGATTACCCTCTGGCCTTGGCGGATCAGGAGAAACCCTCCGCGACGACACTTCAGGGTCGCCTGCCTCATGAGGCGGGGTGGCATGGGGAGGTGTTTCGCTCTCCATCATCTCCGGAAGAAGATCCCCCGAAGACGAACTTTGTCGAGAAGGGCTACGATCCGAACTACAAGATACATGCTTCGGTTATTGTCTTCAAAAGTAATGTAGTATTCTATACATAGTTCCATTTTTGTTAAGTATACTTCCATTGAGTCCTCTCTTGCTTCTAGCATTAATTCGATTTTATCTGTCGATAATTAGTGCGCAAAAACACTGATATGGTTCCCACAAATCTTGTAAAAGCACTACATTAAGTTAAATACTGATATTCCATCGAGGTTCTTGGAGTTCTATGCGAACCCTTAGAACTGTGCAGTAATATCGGCTTCCTCTATTTTACACTTCAACATGTACAATTTGTCTTTCCAAAATTATTTTCTTTCGAGAAATTTCCAATCCTTCTCATCATTTGGTATGGCAAACCATACATCTCGATCATTCCTAAAATCGTAATTGTGATGGTACCAATCACCTCCCTGATATAAATTTAAGTGGTTCCTCTGCCACTTTCAAGAGTCTTCTATGCAGAAACCTCTTTATCTTTTCCTGTACAAATATACCAGCCGCACTGCCGCCTTGCTACATCTCACTACAATCATCGGTTTACCTGTAAAATCTTCTTTATGATATGATCATTTGCTACATACACATCATATATTTACTATCCATATGACCTCAACGGCCCATGATCATCATTAATCTATGTACATTCAACAAATCTTACTCAAATAGGTTATTTTATTTTAGTTTTTGTTCACATTTTAGGTTTATGTTTCAATTCAAATTTACACATGAACAACTAATTTCATTGGAACTTATTTTCAAATTTATTTTTAATATAGTATTAATTTTGGGATTGAGATTTAGAGAAATATAAATGTACATGAACTTAATATACAAATCCAATTGCTTATTTGTTATAGGTAATTCAGAAGTTCATTTGCTAGCATGATTTTCTAACATAGAGACGTACTCATTGTTCGTGAAATACGAATTATATTTACTTTGAGTTTCTATAAGAGATCTGATTCATCTACACATTATAACCACGACTCACAATAAACTCATGATTGTGATATTTTAGTCCCTTGTCATACCAGGTACTATCTCAATATTTGTCCCAAAATATGTGACGGCAAACAGCACGGAAAGACAAAAACTAACTGCTAAAATTCGAGTTTTTGTAGGAGTTTTGGTGGATTTGAATCTTATGGTTTTCCTCTATAAGGGTTCGTAGGATTAGGCTTACATTTTCCTACCGAGTCAATCTCCGTAATAATTTAACATATGCCAGAAACTCATTTAAACTTTCCTTTCAGACGTGCATTGCACCTACACTCTATTTCTACTCTCTCCATTCGTCCCCCAAAATTCAAGTGTTCATTTTCTGCCTCCGTCCGACATCTCTTACAGAGCTCAAGATTTTAAAATCCTATTGGAATTCATGATACGTGGCATCTCTATCCCATGATTTAGCTAGTGCTACATTTTTTTAATCCTCAAAACTCAAAGACCACCATTGTTTCTTTTTTTACATGACATTTAAATATCCAATTGATCTTACATTCTCATTACACGTCAAAATACAATTGTATTTTCTGGAAAAGAGAAAACTTTATGAAGGGTATATTACCATTCAAATTCCTTTTTTAAAGAAAAATGTTCAAAGATGTACGTAAAAAATCATGATACATTATCAAAATATAATTTTATTCTCTGGCAAAAAGAAAACTTACACGAAAGTATATTACCATTTTCAGGCAGAGTATATACGCTTGTATGTTACGTCAAATTTCCTTTTTAGAAAAATATATTCAAAGATATACGTATCTTTGTTCTATTCGGAGCATACACATTTATGTTTGCATTCGTTCGTACGTCTAGCCTCCGCAAAAAGAAGAAGATATCATGTAGAATTTGTACCTTCAAAGGCTATAGTATTTTTCTGCAAAAAAATCAGATAGTATTATTTACCTATCATACACAAAGGGTTATACGTAGATGTGCTTCTTTGATTGCTTGTATAGCCGGCCGACAGTTTTTGGTACTATTTTATTTCCTTTTCTACGTCCGCTTGTACACAACTATTAAACTAAGAGTTCGCAGTTAGAAAGAAAAGAAAAAGGCATACTCTGACTATACCTATTTGTGCATGATGAATTCCAAATTAATACGATTGCTTGATACTCCTATCACTGTACTAATTAGATGCGTCCAACCGGCCGGCCGAAAGGCTGATTGATTTGTTCTCACCTATCTAATACTAACCTGTATATCTTTTTTTGTGGGTAACAGTATACCTTTTTTGACAACATAAACTTTTTTGCAAACCTGTCAATGATAAAAATTGTACATTCTACTGTTGAATGTAACTTTTTAGATCTTTTAATCTGAACTGTTATTTTGTTAATCAATGGTGTATACATTTTTAGCAACGTGGATAATTACCATCATATGAAGCTATCCAAAATATTTAGAGATTAGTGAAAGATATTATAACTCCCAACATGACATTTTTTGAACTTATTCCATACGTATATTAATTTTGCTTTTGGTACTCCTCACGATAGTTCACTCAAGAAATTAAAGAAGAAAAAGAGGCATATGCAGTCCGGTTGTATGTTGGTTTGCTTATGGAGACGTGGTGGCACCTAGTGTCCGGATGTCTTTTTTTTTTGAGAGTGTCCGGATATCTATTGGTTTGCCCAAAAGTCAATGGTTTTGTTAGTTCTCAATATATGTACGTAAGATTGAGGAATCCTTATGGTCAACGCCTTCTTTTTTTCTACTTCGGTGCAAGTTGTATCTTTTTTTGCATCTAACGTGACAACTTGAAAGTCCAATACTGCTGCATACATATATTATTCCATGTTACGTAAAAATCTTTAAATCTCAGCCCTTGTTATTCTAATGAAACGGCTTAAAAAAGATTAGCATATGTGGACGAACATGATGGCTTGTTTGACTCTTGTTTTAAGTATATAATAGATGTAGGATATTTTTACTATTAAGTACTTTTTGTTTACTTACAACTTGGTAGAGGGCTGATCCCCTTGCGTGCACTGTGCGACAAGAGTACCCTCCGAGGCAGGACCCTCTAGCGAAGATTTCTTCCCCCGTTTAGAAACCTTTGTTTCCGGGTCTTCAGAGGCGGTCCTCTTCCTTCTTTGGGGAGAGGGAATTTCAGATTCTTCTCCCTGGTTATCCTCCTTCGCGGAGGCGCTAATTCCCCCGGTTTGGATGAATAATGAGTGAGGCCTGCTTTCAGCCTCTTTATTCCTCCCTTTATCTTCCCCTGAGGGCGCCTGATAAGGCGCCGGCTCGAGCATTCTAGCCAGTACTGGATCTGCTGAGCCTTTGGGAAGGGGGGCCGAACACCTGATCATCTTCTCCTTTGATACCCAGTCCTGGTCAAAGAGCGACCTTTCAGAATGATGTTGTGATAAATAAAAAACAACGCGTTCGGCCACGGGATTACTTACTTCGGTATCTGGACATTTGCAGCTCAGACCCGCATCCTCGGTGGTGTCCGGACACCTTATTTGTGGTCCGAAAAATAATTTGTACATCTGTTTGAGCGTCATGCCGAGGAAGTGCCGAATAGTTCGCAGTCCTTCCGGGTTGAACTCCCACATACGGAGGGGTCGACGTTTGCAAGGTGGGACTTGACGAACTAGCATGACTTGCATTACCGTGGCCAGGCTAACATCTCTCTCTAGGAGATCTCGGATGCGACTCTGCAATATCGACACATCATTTACTGGTCCCTAGTCCAGCCCCTTGTTGATCCATGACGTCAGTTGTGGTGGGAGGCCCGAGCGAAAGGCAGGGGCGGCTACCCACTTGGTACCCCGGGGAGCTGTGATGTAAAACCACTCCCGTTGCCATAAACTGGAGACCTCTGGGAAGGAACCCTCTGGCCATGGAACATCAACGCTTTTGCTTATTGCGGCGCCTCCGCACTCTGCGTGTCGCCCCTCGATCATCTTCGGCTTCACATTGAATGTCTTGAGCCACAGGCCGAAGTGTGGGGTAATGCGGAGGAAGGCCTCACACACGACGATGAACGATGAGATGTGGAGGAGGGAATCCGGGGCCAGGTCATGGAAATCCAGCCCATAATAGAACATGACACTACAAAAAAATACACTTCCGTGATGATACGTGTTTGTCACAGTAGGTCGCGTTTTCTATCATGCATGTACATCCATGACAAATTTATGACAGAATCAAGATAGTCATACCTGTGCTGTCGTACAAGTGTTCCATGACATTGCCAAAATTATCATCACGGAAGTGTCCACTTCCATGACAATAAATGCGCATCACAGAAGTGCTTTCGTCAAGGGTGACCGACACGTGGCATCCACCGTAACGGAACGCCGTTAAGCTATCGGGTCGGGTTTTGGATCCGATAACCCGTTAACAGCCCCGACCAATGGGGATTTTCCATGTGTAAAATCATCATTGGCTGGAGAAAACACGTGTCGGCTCACCGTTGGGACAGATGTCATCCGCTCATTGGACCGAAGGCGCCTATGATACGGCGACACGTGGCACGGCCCAACAGAGGCCCATTCATGTGAAAAGGCCGGCCCATTTGACTTGGTCAAAAGGTGGCGGGCCGGCCCACAGAAATCCTGTTAACGGCCTGTTCGCATATAGCCCATTTACAGCCCGCTAACCCAGGGCCCGTTATGCCCTATCCAAATTAGGCCCAGTAGCGTCATCTGGGCCGTCCAATATGATTCAGCCCATTTTAACTTCTGGCCCATGTGTGGCCCATGACTTCTTTCGACCCATATGAGGACCTTTGTAACTCTTGGCCCATTAATGGCCCGTGGTGAAACTGGCCCGTAATGAACAGTGTATCACTTTATACCCATTAACGGCCCGTTATTCCATTGGGCCGTTTCCAGCCCAAGTTATCTTTCGACCTTCTCAGGGCCCATTGATTCTTGGGCTCATTTGCAGCATTCGGTTACATACGGCCCATTACTGTCATTTTTTGCTTGTGGGTCAAATTCAGCCCGTCGTTACAGTCGGCCTGTTTGCAGACCGTTAATACGTTGGGCCGTTTTCATGTCAAAAAAACCCGTTGGGTTGTTTTCATAGAGTTATCAAATACGGCCTATTAACGGCCCGTTATGGTCCACGAATAGTACGACCCATGATTGGCGAAATGATGATACGCCCCGTAGAAGGCCCATGGATCCTACGGCCCATATGAGGCCCATGGATAGTACAGCCCGTAGAAGGCCCATGGATCGTACGGCCTGTAGAAGGCCCATGGACCCTAAGGCCCGTATAGAAGGCCAATGGATCCTACGGTCGGACAAAGGCCCATGGATCATACGGCCTGCAGGAGGCCCATGGTTACAACAGTCCGTGTGTTGCCATGATTATTTTGGCCTAGTTACCAAAAATAGGCTATTGTGTCCAGTAGAAAAAAACAGAAAAAGAACTGCAGTGACTACAAGCAAACAACTAAACAAGACAATAAGGAAATAAATAAGCAAGCAATTAATGCTAGCCTATTACCGCTATTACACATATTACATCCACTGGGCATCAAAGTTCACCACCAGTGCAAATATAGGGAATAAAGCAACACATTACGTACACTGGCCGTCAAAATTGGCCACCAGTGCAAATAAACGCGACAGCAAAACAAGAGCATAACTGAAACAACTTCAGAAGAGCTCAAGAAACGTTATCCCGGGTATCCACCATGCTGGCAATAAGCTTAGCAAGCTGATTAGCTTTGTCCTATTTGGTGCTAAAATCCTCCAACGCTTGTTGTTGCACCAGAAAGTATGCATCTGAATGCTCCAGGGACTTCCGCAGTCCTTCCGCTTTTTGTCGCGACACAGATGATCGATGTCTTTCAGCTTGTAGTTGAGACTCAAGAAACTGAACTGATTCAGACAGTGAGTTTGAATAGCTTGTGCAAGCGGTAGTGGCCAGTAACTCGAACACTAAACTAAGACAGGACTTTGGGGTTGTCTTGCTGTCTTCAAGATAGTCTTCCTTAGCTGTTTTATCAGCTTTGTTGGAGACCAACAAGGATGTGTCACTATCCTGAACCTTATCTACATTACTTCCTTTACCATTGCTTAATAAGGCACTCTTCCCCAATATTCTGTCAGCATTCTAAAAGAAGAAACAAGCAGACACATAACAAGTTTAGCATGTACTAGTATATGAAACTCATTTCGGTGAACCACTTCATTAGTAAGGTGGACATGATTAAACTACCAAGTCTTCTATTGCCAAGTACTAGTACATAATAAAAGCATCAAACAAACATATATCTATGTCCTATGGTCACTGCATTGTCTTGCCAAATCAAAATAGAGACACGGTTCAAATCATATCAGTTCAAGACAAAGCAGCAGTGAAAGAATACAAAGCGTGGGAAACAACACAGCACAACAAGATTTCAGATGGGTACCACGGGTCTACATGTACAACAACACTATTGGCTCCGTTGTGATGCTAGTAATGTACATGATATGAAAGTCAACTGTATACACAATTGAAATCGAAATCAACAGAGCTATTGATAAGAGCAAACCTGTTAAAGAAACATGCGTGAACATACCTGTTGTGCCATTGGAGTTTGGATTGGATCCTTCAATTTAAAGATAAGTTTGTATGAGTAAATACAGTGATACAAGAGCAAAGCAATCATAGTTAAAAAAGGCGCGCCTAAGTGAGCGCTTAAGCGCGCCTAGGCTCTAGGCGTTGGCAAAACGCATTGCGCATAACTACGCATAATCTGTGTATAACTGCGCATAAGCATGCGCTTTGGTCAGTAAAGCGCAAGGCGGTAGCAAAACACACAATTAACGCCTAGCGCTTTTTTGAACTATGATAGCAATGGAATCTTAAATTAGAACAGTTGTTCTTCAGGTTTAGGCACTTGTTCTACATGAACAGAGTACAGTAAGACGCAAGAATATAATACTTAAAAATAGAAAATGAGCTCATAGACCTTACCACATTCTTGGTTCGGGACCAGTACAGAACAAGGCGTTCCCAGTCATCGTCCAGTAAATGTGCCTCAGGAGAACGTAAGGGAATTTGATGAGTTTGTTTGCCGATGAAGTACGTTTTCTTTAGGTAATTCCGATACTGCCACCAAGCATTCTTGAAGATGGCTGAGGTATTAGCACATGTTACCTCATCCTGCGTTTCCAAATCGGTCCTTCTCTATAGAGAAAAATGGGAAAATTTTCTTTATTATAACCATCATGGAGGTAGGATGTATGGGACGAAGCAAAGTAATTGCCATGAATAACATTACTTACATATAACTCCTGGACAAACACCTGCAACTGGCATTTTCCTTCATCTTCAGTATAATATTTCCAAGATGGGAAGATACGCACATACGATTTAATAACATCAAATGCGATAGATGCTAAACTACGACTAGCTGGTTGTGCTTCCTCCACAGGAATAGGCATACTAACTGGTGGAGTTGGGGTTCGCCGTGATAGTACTGGCCCTTTGGGCACTGGAGCTGCCTTACTAACTGCTCTTGTTTGAGAGCTCTGTGGTGGAGATGGTGCTGTGTCAACAGGAACTGGGTTACTATCGGCTGGGGTTGGGGTTAGATTGGGTGAAGCTGGTTCTCTGTCCATCGCAGTAGAGGTACAATCTGCGAGAGTTTGGGTTATGTGTGGTAGGGCTGGTTCTTGTGCATGTACAAACGGGGTGCTATCTCCACCAAGAGGTTGCACTGTTTTATTTGAAGACCGTGTTTTTAGTCCGCTAGATACTGGCATCCCCCTCTCCAATTCAAATGGCTGATAAACAGGAAACATAGTTGAATGTACAAACATTGTATGAGAGACAGATGTAATAGATAGTGTGGAAAAAAGAGGGCATGAAATAGTTGACATGTATATTGTTTAACTAAAACGGATAGCATGACATAATTTCACATATATGATATCTATCTAAACTGGATAACATAGCATAACATAATTCAAAGATATGACGAATAACTAAACAGGATCGCATGACATAATTCACCTACGTCTTATCTAGGTAATCAAGATCGCATCATTTAATTCACACATGTGATTTATATGCTAAACATAGGGCATTCGATATGATGTCTCAACTAAGAACATGGTGTTGAATATTGTGTATATGATGTCTAAACTATGCAATGCAAGACACCGTATGCATGATATGAGCAGTATAACTGTGCCAAGTTAGAGCATACACCTCAGTGGGGGAATAGGACTGGTCATCTGTCTCTGAATCCATCTCTGAGGAGCTATCGGGATCCAACAAGAGATCTGCTTCGACAGGTAGCACTGTCTGCTCTGAAGGCCTTGTTTCCACTCCAGATTTTTCCATCTCCCACCCAAATGGCTGATTCATAGGAAGAGTAGTTTAATGTACAAACATTGTCGACAAATGGAAATGTGACGAAGAAAATGATGGGCAAGATATCATTCAAATATATGATGCCTGGTTAAACAGGATGGCATTGCACATTTCACATATATTATGGATGGCTAAAAGACATGAGACTGCATAATTCCCATATATGATATAGAAACTAAACAGGTGGCATTACAGAACATGTCTAAACCAAGAAGATGACATATATGATGTCAAAAGTAGGCACTTCAAGGCAACATATGCATGATATGACTAACATCATCATGCTAAGGTAGAGCAAACACCTTGGGGGGTAAATAGGAGTGGTCAGCGGCGTCTGAATCCGCCTCAGAACAGATATCTTCCTCTAGATTACAATCTGGAGAGGGGCGGGGAGGGTTTGCCATTGAACCCATCATGGAGCGATGCCTGCATGACATTGTATTGCCGCGCAAAACTCTTCTCTTTTTCTCTACATGTTCAACATGACTGTGTACAATATCTGACATGCATACGAAAAAAATATGGTGAGATTATGTAAGGAGAGCATGCAGAAATTTAGAGTGATGGTAACAACCAGTGGATCGACGTTTTTCCGTTGAACCAAAATAGCCCTCATGGATCGACGTGAATGTATAGTAATAAGTGATGCAACAAGTGTACAACCTCTTTGCCGTAGCCGTGTCGACCTCAGCATCATTGGGTTGGTCGCTGAAGCAGTTGAGGAAGAGGTGGCTGTCGGAGGTGTGGAGGAAGATCTGAGGAATCTGTAGACGGCGTCCAGGGCACTGCTCTGTTGTGATGGATCGTTCTGTCGTTGGAGCAGCTCCGGTGAGCCGTAAGACATCAAGGGTGAAGCAGCACAAGACAGACATCGTCAATCTCAAGTGGGATTCTAATAGCATCTCCAATAGATGATGTAAAATGGATATAAAATTAACATCACCAAAAACCACCTGACTACAACAGATGAGGTAAAAACTGTTGACTCTGAACTTAACTGTCGAAACTGAAATTTACTGTGGAATCTGAATGCTACTGTCGAAACTGAATGCAATGGTAGCAGAGAGGCACTTGACATGTAGTTTAGGGAGGGCCTGCAGTTCATCTTCAACCTGCACCCCTGAGCTGCTAGCCACCACCGGCCTCGCCGCCGGCCGCAGCGCCGCCTCGCCGCCCCGAAACAACTCGCCACCACCGCCCCGGCCAGCCCTCTAGGCCCCCCGCCCCCACCCTGAACCCTAAGATAGATAGTGGGGTACCTCTCCGGCGAGCCCCAGTCCCCGCTGCGGGTGGTTCTTCCTTAACTCCGGCGAGCCCCCCCAACCCCTGAAAGTCGACTGACCCAAAAGTCGATTCAGTCAACTGAAGTGTGGCTTAATCGGAGCAGAGCAGCAGCACGAGCGAGGGGGAGAGCAGCAGCAACAGCTGGGCGAGCGAGCGATCGAGCGAGAGCCGGAGCAGCAGCAGCAGCGCGAGCGAGCGAGAGCCGGAGCAGCAGCAGCAGATCCGGCTGGTATGGACGCCGCCGCCGGAGGGGCCTCGCACTGGGGGAGAGCCGCCATGGAGATGTCGCCCGCAGCGCCGGCTTCAAGGTAGCCGCTCCATGGGGGTGCGGGATGGAGCATCGTCGGCGCGGGGAGGTCGAGTTAAGGAGAAGGTGCGATGCGATGAGTGTACAACCTCTTTGGTGGCGCCGAGTAGGCCTCGGCTTCGTCCAAGGAGTCGGTTAGGATGCTGCGGTTCTGGTAGAGCAGGTTAAGGCGGTGCTATGGGGATGGAGCAGCCGCGATAGATGAGGCAATCATCAGAGCAGCTCCTTGGAGGTGGAGGACGGGGCGGCTGAACCGGCGGGACGACGAGATGGACGATGGATCCTCATTCGGGGAGGTGGACGAGGGACGTCGAGCTGTTGCGGTGGACGATGTCGTCGGGGAAGAGGCTCCGGCTGGGCAGCGGTGACGTGGCGGATGGAGGATGGTGGGGTTTCGCGGCTGGAGCGGAGAGGTTATGGCAGCCTGGGATTTCGAATGGCGAAAAGGGGGCGATGTTGAGGGGGTGAAGCATGACATAGGGACGTGCTTGTCCAAAATGTAGGGTGTGTTACAAAAGTACCCCCACTGATTTGAACTAGCGGCCCTTTCGGCTCAGGGTTAGAAGGGGGATTTCACGTGTCGGGATTTGGCAGCTGGAGGGAGTTTTCGCGCGCGTTGTAATTTCGGGATAGCAAGGCATGGGTTGTGAAGGCGCCAGTTTTGGGAGCACGATATCTGAATTTTCGGGATATAACAAGACGCGGGTTGAATTTTAGGGACAAGCCTAACGTGTAGTAATATTGTACTTGTACGTACCAAACCAATTCGCACTTCCCTCAACCAAAAACAAAACAAAAAAATAAAACTATCCACACCATAGAAAGAGAGAGTCTTGCCCCGTTTTACTATACAAATGCTATTCAAAGCTACTCCCTCCTTCCATCTATATAGGGCCTAATGCGTTTTTCGATGCCAACTTTGACCAAATATTAGAGCAATGATATATGACATGCAACTTACACAAAGCACACCGTTAAATTCGTTTGTGAAAGGTTCTTTAAATGATATAATTTTCACATTGTGCATGTCATGTACTATTAATCTTGTCAATAGTCAAAGGCAGTCTTAAAAATCTTATTACGCCCTATATAGATGGAAGGAGGGAGTATGAATCCATGTTATGTCCGATTAAATTTTTTCGCTTGCTGTATAATGCATGTAACCTACTCATACCAACATTTTAGTGCATTCCAAATGTCTATACTACTGCTGCAATTTGAACTAAATTTCAATTCGTTTCTCTATTTCAATAAGAATCCACAATCATGATTGTTGCCAACTTCAACCATCATAGTTTCCTTGCTATCCGCCAGATATAAATCGGACGGCCTATAATGCAGGATGGCAGGCACACCATCATCAACAACTCCGTTTTTATAAGAGTGGAGATAAAATATATTAAATGTAGTATAACATATTCATAACCACACCATGTGTATCACCGTTATATATATTCACACATGCATCGATTTGAAACACTATGATAAATTCTTCAAATATCCGATTCGCTTTTTATAATGAAGTATATATGATCTCTATTCGTCTTTTACACCCACACAACCCTCTTATCTTGGTAGCTAGCGCTAACTTTCTCTTGTGCATGCACATGCCCGCATCCCTCTCACCCTCCCTCAGCATTCTCTAGCTCCATCGTGCAAATTCGTCTTTTCACTTTAGGTCATTCACCCACGGTGTGTGTAGGCCCCCAGCTCCTTCTTTATGGCACACATCGATTGATATGCCTCTCTAGCCAGGTGTGCCTAGCACAAACACAAGTTTCCCCTCTTCTCTTGTCACCGCCCATGCCTCACTCCCACCGCTCTTTTCATCGTTCTCGTACTCGCACACTCCTCCCCCTCGACATAGTATGCCTCTCGTACCACCTCCTACATGCATCTCTCTCTCTATCCTCCTCCTCGTGCCTCATTTGCTTCTAACACACACATGCATGTATACCGATCGATCTCCCAACATATACCTAGATCAACTTTAACTATCCCCCATCGATCGACGTACCTCACAAGTTATGACTCTCCTTTCTCTAACAAAGGGTGATTGATCTTCCTATGTAGTTACATCTGCTTACCACAGCCACATCGTCCCCCCTCATCATTCGTGCATGCCTCCTAACCCGTCTCTCACACGCACGTGCACAGACAACAAGCAACCATCTCCTCTCTTATTGATATTGCGGGCGTGCCCTCCGTTTGTCTAGCAAGCCTATCCCACCATTTGTTAGAAGCAACTCCACTACCACCCCCTCCAACACTCTAGCTCTATCTCTCTCCCAACCTTATTCCTCTCCTGCACATATGCATGGATGCCGATCGATCTCCCTTAATACATGAGGCAGATCGATCTCCTTAATACATGAGGTAGGCCCCTCTCCTTCTCCACACATATACCAGCCATTGTACCTCTATAGTTAATTGGGCCTCCCTCTTCCCCCACCACACACCGATAGTCGAGCGCTGCAGGTAGGTATCCATGCCACAGAGACAAACTTCACATGTCCCATCTCACGTTCCAGTAGGCCAGCCACTCTATATCTTTGACGTGGGCACACACAAATTCGATGGCACTCTTTATCGATCGCGCGCGCACACACACACATCATCCCTCTCTTTGATTCTATGGACACCTCAAGCCGATGATACCTCCACTCTCTTCTCGTGGATCGCCCCTTCTCTATATATGTTATATCCAGTACTCTATTTCACACACATTTCATATGTTACATTTTTTGATTGACCCCCCCCCAAAAAACTCTCAGGAACCCACAGACTATGTCTCTCTAGGTTTGTATCTCTCTCACACAATCCCACGTAGGTGGTGTACGTATACAAGAAGAGAATAGGTGCACCGTGCACGTACTCACGCTTCGTGCCCAGCCACACCCGCGCGGGTACACGGTGGAGCTCATTTCTTTACGAAATGGCAGCCCACGTGCTAATTTGAACGCATGTAGTGGTTGTTTACCCAAGGAGGTCGTGTACCACGAAACAAAGTTCGACTTGACGCGTTGCCGCGTTATTTTTAAATAAAGTTATATCGCTCAATGGCAAGTACACAGAATATAAAACGATTTTTATGGAGAAAAAGGTAGTCCGCTCACTATATACAATGGAGCCTGCCTGGCTGGTTTGTCGCTCTTCAGAGTATCTCACACAAGGCTGCGGTGGCCTCTCTCCCTCTCTCTCACCGTTGGTCACTGATCCGGCCGCATCCCGTCTGCGGGGGGAAAGGGAGTGCGGTGGCTTCTCTCTCTCACCGTTGGTCACTGATCCGGCCGCATCCCGTCCGCCGGGGGAAAGGGAGGAAGTGCATCGTTTCTCCATTCGACGGCGCCGAGGCAGCACATCCCGATCTGCGGTACACGCCGTTCTCTCTGACCAAGCTCCGCCGTGGCAGGGCCTACGCCACCTGCTCGCAGATTCCGCCCGCCGCCGCTCACCTAGTTACATCCTGATGACCTCCAGGTATCTCCTCCGGCCTTGCTCCACTGCCCGTCTTCCCACGTCGCTGCATGTGGATGTTCCATAGTTCTTTGCCCAAAACATAGCTCGTCCGACGCACTTTCCATATTGCATTCTTGTCCTCACACCGTTTTAGACAAACACAACCGTGTTGTTATCTTCCCTTAGGACAAGGAATATGCTTCTTTTTTGTCGTCGCATGTGTCATCAACTGTTATTGGCCAGTAATTGTTTCCTTTCTACCTCTTTTTTGCAAACAGGGCTATCCATTTCACTTCGTTGCTCTTGCGACCTTTTGGTGAACTGCACAAATCACTTTTTTCTTAAGAGTGTTTTGTGAGGTTGTACTAAAATGTCACACGGGCAACGTCTCTACATTTCAGCGCGACTGCACAAAGGGAGATTGGTTTTGCTCTATCCTCCTCATCCAACTCCGAGCCTAATCTTCTCCAGCTAGTTAGTCTTAAGAGAGACTGCATAGGCGACCGGCTTCTATTTGTGTGTTTATTGTTTCATCAGCAGTCCTCTATTATCGTAACCACACTTAATATCTTTGGAACAGGGACGCTCAGCTCTATTTTAGTGGAACTGCACAAAATGATCGAAATGTTGCATGCTCCAGACATCTACTTTTTTCCCAACATGCCTTGTTGATTTAGACAGAGCTGGGGGGACGTTGCTGCCAATGAAAGTATGGATCAATTTTAATTTAACACCTTCTCACAACTCTATCTTCAGTTGTGATGTAATTATTAGCTCTGATATGCTAATAATTGACATGCACTAGCAAGGAAGTTAGTTTTTTATTGTTTCCGAAAGAGCATCGATGGAAAGACACGCGAAACAAAAGCTGAAAGCTCACACCATTGTACAATTTCATGTCGCTGGAAAATTATTTGTATAGTACGTCAATTATGTAAACAAATGATGGAAGCTTGATAGCATTGCCAGAAGCCTCTTCATCATCCGGGTCCATGTGCCTTGCACAAAATTATACTCCTTCGTTCCTAAATATTTGTCTTTTTATAAATTTTAAACGGGCATATTTTAGAGTGTAGATTCACTCATTTTGCTTCATATGTGTACTCCCTCCATTCCTAAATATTCTATTCGTCTTTCTAGAGATTTCAACAAGTGACTACATACGGAGCAAAATGAGTGAATCTACACTCTAAAATATGTCTATATACATCTGTATGTGCCAGTCCATTTGAAATCTCTAAAAAGACAAATATTTGAGTAGTCACTCGTTGAAATCTCTAGAAAGACAAATACTCCTGAGTATATTTAAGAACCGAGGGGGTAGTGCACAACCGCATGGGAGCCCGGTCATTGCGCCACATTAATAGTGAGCAATGAGCAGTCAAATCATAAGCCCCACCTTTCCCACTGTAAGTTGCTCTGAAGTAGCAACCATCAATACGCTCTTCTTTGAATCCGCTCATACTACTCCATCCGACACTGTTTATACAACGCGCTTCAGAAAAAAGAAAAAAAAATCTGTGGGACCAAGGCGACCAGCGATCGGCCTGAAAAATAGCATTGGTAGTTATAGCATGGCGTCTATTACTAGAGGGAATAATGCGTACACACATGCATGCAGTGCTTCCACCCCGGGTACACACATGCATGCACTTACTCCACTCCGTAGTAGTACAATACATGGAGAGAAAATCGTGGACTTGATTGCGGTTACCATGCCCTAATTAATTGAGTATTAAACCAAACGCGTCTAAAGTCTCTCTGATGGTGGAAATGCATTGAGAGAAATGCATCATAATGAAGCGCGCCCTGTAAACTGTGATGGAGAGAGGAGTAGTATGAAGGTGCAAAACCAAGTACGCGTATGGCCAGTCGGTTAGCACACGTCCTGTTGGCATATCACTGACATGTGGGACATGAGTGTGAGCAAACCAATCTCAATTAATGACAAAGAGCCAATCCGCCGTTCCTTGAGAGAGACAAGGAGCGAGAACACACAGACGGGCTCGCACGGAGGCCAAGATATATTCGAGCATGGTTGGTTGATTGATATCATTCATTACATGTTGGGCTGCTGTTTTCCGTCCTTCTCCGGAATAAACGTGTACTTCATCAGAGATAAAAAATAAGAGTATACACGCTCCACCATGCGGTTCTAGTAGTAGTAGTACTCGTACTAGTGCGCTTGGCTCTTCGCCTCTTCGTGAAGTTGAACAAATGATGGTACTCCACATGTTGGGTACTATAGTGTATGCCTCTCACAATCTGACACCGAATGAACTCATGCATGTCCACCGAGGGTAGGTTGCATTAGTCAAAAGGCGTAAGCGAGCTTCACCTTATCCTGCACGCTTCTCCTCGTTCTGCCAGTTGATGGGACACACCGAAAAGTAGTACTAGTCCATACTCCCTCCTTTCCGGTTAATATGGCTACGAAACTACTACGCAGACGATACTTGTTTGGACGAAAGCTGGACGATGGTGAATCCATTGGCATGTCGTAGTTTGCTCATAGGCATGGACAGCTTGATTAGCACTGTCGTGCAAGAATCGTGCACCATGAGTCGTCTGCATAGCAGCGCTCGTATGGCTTAATCTTTTTTGCGGGTAAATGAGAGAGCTTTATTCATATATAAGCATTCTTAGGACGATCAGCCAAGACACTGGTCACTAGGAAGCGAGTTACCCCACAAAAAAAGAAGTAGGTAGCGAGGTGTTTCATCAAGCCAGCTCTCGGCCACATTCAAAGTGCAGCAAGCACAGTTCGCACGAAGATGCGCCGCAAGGTTTGCCGACCTGTTTACATGCTGAATAACAAAAAAAGAGGAAATATTACCGAGCGCTACTATTTGTAACAGGATATGAGCCAGAATTAAGCGAGAATTGTGGCGAGTGTTCCATGCAATCAACTTCCATTATCACATGCAAGAACCCTCGAAGAGAACCAAATGTGTTGAAGATTGCTTTATCACATTTTAAAATTATAATAAGAGTGCAGACGCTCCTCCATCTGGTTCCTAGTACTAGTATAGTACGTACCTTTATAGACTATAGTAGTAGTACTAGTAAACTTTGCGCTTGGCTGTTCGCCTATTCGGGAAGTTGAAGAATAATAGCACTAGTAGTAGTATAGTGTATGCTTCTGGCAATCTGACACCGAATTAACTGTTGCACATCCACCACCTGAGCGAGGGAGAGCTTGCATTAGTCAAAAGTTTCTCCTTGTCCTGTGAGCCACCGCGCGCAAGCTTCTCCCGTCCTGCAACCTTCTCCTCATTCGGCAAGTTGACGGGACACAACAAAGTAATGCTAGTCCATACTGCCTCCTCTCCGGTTAATATGGCTTAATTTCAAACAAGATAAATACACTGTTTGTCATTGTATATTTGTAAAGTTATGGCCAGTGGACTTCATAATATGCTCATTGCGCTCAATATATATATTTTCTGGTGTTTATATGGTCACTAGCTCACCCTAATTGAGTATGTGTGTGCATGCACGTGTAGGTCGAGCACTTGAGCGTGACCGTGTGTGTTCCGTCGTGTGCTCGGACATGCATGCATTAGGGCGTCGTGCGCGTTTTTGCGTCCATGTGTACGCGTGACTGTTGCATACACATAGGGGGAGTACATGTAGGGGCCACTAAGGAGCAGTCAAATCACACAGTAAGTTAGTCGGAAGAAGCAACCGTCATTTCACTCTTGAATGACACGTACGCAATATAAAATGGTTGATATGGAGAGAAAAAGAAAACCACTATATATACACTAGCAGGAGCCTAAGCTACAAGCCTGCTTGCTTAGGTTGCTCTCTTCACAAGCATAGAACGACAGGCCTGATCCCACAGCTGGGGGAAGGGAACAATGTTCTGCGTAGACGCGGTCGACATCGGCGAGGGAGAAAACCCACAGTCGATGCGTCCCAATCGGGGGTCACCGTGGTATGGGCCGATGACGCGTCCCAACCGCCCTTCTAGCTACATCTCGACGTCCCAGGTAGTCCATCTTCCTTTTGGAGTCGGCTTGCTCCACTGCCGTAGCTCCATCTCCATGTCGATATTTCTCTACTTCTACCGGCTTCTACTTGTGATGAGTTTATGTCTCATGAACTAGTGCCAGTACTATTATTCTAATCACACTTCTTCAATATCTTTGCCATCATGGATGCTCAGGTCGATTTTAGTGGAACTGCATAAAAGTATCGTATGATCCAAGGGTGCCAACCATCTTTCCTTCGACAGGTTCTACCTGGCCAGGAAATTAAATCATGTTTAGGGTTTAGGGTTTAAGTCATAGTGACCCCATCAGTAGTTTTTCTTTCGTACATGCTCTCACAACTTTTTTCTTTAGTTGTGAAGAAAATATTGGCTATGATCTGTGAATCATTGAGATGCATCAGCATGCGTGTTAGTTTTCCTTTGTATTTGATGGAATGTTGTAACGGGGCAACCTTGGAATAGGAATGAAAATGGAGTGGAAAGTTTTCGTTTTTCCAGAGAAAAAATGGAAATGGAGAGAAACCAACGTTTCGTTTCGTTGGATCGCGCCATCGAGCAAAACCAACGTTTAAATCATGTCTGTCGTGTTCGTGTCTCACACTCCTCCATGGCTCGACCCCACACGATCGCTCGGCATGCCACTCACCACAAACCGAGTATACGATAACTTTCACGCCTGCTTGTCGATGGACCGCACCATGGAGCACTAGCACTACTGGAAGAGATTGACGAGTTGGGGGAGGACAGCTAGCTGTAGCACGGACTCCCAAGAACTTTTTACATGCATCTTGTAGCCGGCTATTGTGACCTTTGAACGCGGAGCAGCCGTGTGCACTCGGAAGCGGCGCGGGCGACGGTCTCTTGGCTGGCGCGCCGCTTCAATGCCGGCGCCAGTGAGACGTCGCGTCCGCTCTGGCCGGGCATGAATGCGGCACTGACCGTTTCGGGCGGGAAGCATGTGCGGGTGATGAAGAGGGTTCGGGTTGGTCAGGACCGGACATGCGCAAACAAGAGATGTTGTACGTTAATATTGCCGCGTATATAATTAACAACGTAAATAATGTGCTAGTTGGACAAATATGATTGGAGATGGAGATGGAAATGGAATTTTACGTAAACACGGATATGCATGTCTATGTCTATGTGTGTGTGCGCGACGACTCTCGCGACCTGGAAGCGGGGGCGTGTTTTTGATCGAGTTTTTCTTTCTTGGTACGTTAGAAAATCAGTATGTCTAATTCACATCTAGATGTTATTTAAGGATATCACATCTAAGCTCCCACAAGTACATAATGTAGCAACAAGAAACAAAAAAAAAACTAGGAAAAAATAGACCACAAACAGAGTGGACATCAACTTAGGGTTTGCACTCTCCACACGCTCGTCGCACTACATATATGTTACACGCTGGAGGCTCAGCGTTCATTTGCTAGGGTTTGCTATATTCACAGTCTCTCACCCTCTCTTCACCAGATCTAAACAAGACTGCGTTGGCCTCTTGTCTCCCTCTCCCTCTCACAGCTGGTGAAGGGGGCGTCCGTATCCCGTCGCACGAGGAAGGGGAGGAGGTGCATCATTCACTCTATCGCCTTCGGCGAGGGAGGCAATCCACTGCCGGCTGCGCTATTATCTTTCACCCAGCGCCTATGCAGGAGATCCACCGACCCCTTCTTCCTCGCTGCCGTACGTAGTGTGGGCAGATCCAGCCTCCCGCCGCACGCCTTGCCACACCCTGACGACTCTAAGGTATAAGTTTCTTTGAAACCGTCATTGCTCTAGCTGCATGTGGATCTTTTTCGATCTGTAGTCGAATCTAGGTTTTGGTTCAAAGAGGAAAGAATGGTGCAGTGGGCTGGAGCAAGAATCTAGGACGTGGTTCAATGAGGAAAGGAGGGGCGAAAAGTAGTATAGACTGGCTATCCAGCCGCTTTGTAGGTCGAAAAGGGAAAAAGGGGGTAACCCAGTACACACATCTGTAAGGAACCGATCTCTTTGTTGAAAAGGGAAAGAAACTGGGGGGTCGGGTAGTTTGTGCAGGACTAGATTTGCTGCCCTCACATAGGAAGAAGGTTCAAAGAGAAAAAATATGGGACCAGCGCATATATGCTGCTTGGCTACATACTCTGCATCACTCATTTATACGTGTGGACGCACATGGTGCTGGCATGTCCCATACAGCTATTTTGCTGTTGTTAATCTAAGAATGCCGTCGGAAAATTGAAGCAATGCCATTGTTAAAAGTAAATTACATTTTTAACGAATGCTGTTTCGAGAAAATGTCTATGTTAATATGAATCAATGCAACCGTTTTAGAAATGCTACTGTCCTACTTTGTTTTCCATCCAAGATAAGTTAGATGCTTCTTTCTGTCACCGTTTGTTTCATCCTCCTTTATCGGCAAGTAATTGTTTCCTTTTTTGCCTCTGTTAAAACAGGGGTATTGATTCAACTTGTTGCTATTGCGACATTTTGCTTCACTACTCGAAACACTTATGTTTTAAGAGTGTTTTGTGTAGTTCAACTTGAATGTCACACCGGTGACTTTGCTTAATTTTGGTGGAACTGCACAAAAGGAGATCGAGATTTGTTTCCAGTCTTCGTATCAATTCAACTTGTTGCTATTGCGACATTTTGCTTCACTACGTGAAACACTTTGCTTGATTTCAGTGGAACTGCACAAAACGAGATTGGATTTCCTATTCGTGTTGGCAGATTCGTATTTTATCTTGTCCGTCTCATGAAAGGTCAGTACAGGCCTTCATCCACATAATTGTGCAGTGTGCTTTGAGATGTTGTTCTATTTGTATTGGTACTATTTTAAATAAATGTTGAGTTGAAGCTATTGTATTGCTGTCTTTTCCTATTAAGTAGTGAACAAAGTTGGGACCAACCCAGACATGATGCTTGTTGATTTATTACAACAAACTCTGCATCACCCCCTTTATAAGTAGATGGAAGCACATACTGTTGTTGCGCCCACTCTCCCCTGGAACTGTTTATGCTTTTCGTTAATCTAATGCCGCTGGTAAAATTAAGCAATGCCACTCTCAGAATTAATTAACTACTGAATCTTAGTTTAAAACTGCAACACTTGTTAGGAATGGTACTATCGTGCTTTGTAGTTCTTTCTACATGTTTAACCAAGGTATTGTTAAGATAATGTCTCTGTTAAAATGAATTAGTTGCATTGTTTTAGGAATGGTACTTTTCTGCTTTGTCCTTCTTTATACATGTTGAAACAAGGCATTGTTAAGATAATGTCTCAGTCAATATGAATGAATCACATTGATGGAGAATTGCTACTCTCCTGCTTTGTTTCCCATTAAGATAAAGTAGATCAGTAGATGCTTTTCTTCTGGGAGTACAATTCATCAACCATTATTTCTCAGTAATTGTTTCCCTTATACCTATTGTTGCTTACAGGGATATCAAAATTAAAGCTCAGTTTTATTCCAACTTCGATTTTAGTTGAACTGCACAAAAGGAGCCAATGTGTCCAAGGCAAACTGCTGCATTACTGGGTCCAGTTGGTCGTTCCACTTTGCAGAAAGAAGAAGTCACTGTTTGCTCTACATTCCAGAAGGAATGACCGAGAAGCTTTATAGAGTATTATTAGACACCGGTGACATGACTAGTCTGCAGAGACCATTGGCAATTTAACAACACGTGGAGTGCCCTGAGCAAAAAGTGCCCAAACAAGTACAAGAAGCTACGACAGGACGATCATAGGCATTACATATTTTGAATGGGAAAAGCTTGTCAAAGTTTAATCATTGATGTTAGCAAGAAGACGTTAGTTTAATATATTGGAATTGGAAAACCTTGTCAAAATTTGCTCATTGATGTTAGCCAGAAGACATGCATTTGATATTTTTGAGTGGGACGCCCTTACTGTGAGCAGCGTCGAGTGTTTTTTCTTATTCCTGTGTTTAGTTTAGAAGTAAATAGTTACTCTGCTGAGATATTCCTGTGTTAAGAGTTTGTTCTGAATATTGTCTATGTAATGCCAGGACTTGTGTTTGATTGCAAAGTTGAGCTTGGAATGTAGTGGCATGCGGCATCACGAGCTGTTCACCGTGCCTCCTCAGAATAATGCTTCATATTGTTTTGCATGTCGATCTAATGTGAGTGATTTGCTTGTTAAGAAGATCATCCTCTTCTATTGTTTCCGTGCTTAAGAAGTTCATCATCTGATGTTTCATTCATACCCTATACGACAAGTCGGGTAGGTTAGACGTGAAACCATATGATCTTCCGACCAACTCATGATATTAGGCCGTGATTGGATCGTCGTTTTCCAACCAAAATCGCTTGTAAAACTGATGCTTGTAAATTAAAACAGATGGTCTCGGGCAAAGGCGCTTGGTTGGTCGATTTCGACTAGTAAAATATCGGAAGTACTTCACACACGATAAAAACACTGAATGACACTCGGACGATTGCTAATCCAGCCGTTAGCTGCTGTTTCAGCCTTGCCCATGGATGGCATGATACGCACGTCGTGCATGTATCGTCTGGTAATGTCGTCCATATAGCAGTGCTCGTATAATACACACTGGTCTCTCAAATTACACGCGTAACCCGCTGGTTTTACTTATAGACCTCGGGCCCTCGGTTTCATTATGCCTGTATTTTACGCGTTGTTTCTGATGACGAGTAAATTACACTTGTATGTTAATACAGGTTTGAAATAAACCAGAGCTCCCAAGCGCGACATTTCCGTTTCATGCCATCTTAGTTTCTCGAAGGTGCTCATAGGTGTCTGATGATCCTGGCTTCCTGAATGAGCAGCGGGCGCTGTATCAGACCATCCGTAGGGCCCGCGAGGCCCTCTCCGTTGTCCTTCGAGTTTTTGCGCTCGCCGTGGCGCCGAGCATTGTTAACATCGTCAACGAACATGAGGATTCAGGAGATGACTTTATTTTGACTGGATGACACTAGGGACCCCCTAGGGTCATAGCCGTACGTACGCAAGTGCCTCCTTATTATGTACAACTATATTTTTTTGCTTTCTCCTGGTTTCCTGACATCACGGTCCCACACCATTATCAACCTATGTAGTCAATATAAACGAGAGAATTACACAAGGTGCGGCCGACAACTGGGACCAAGTAGCTCGAGCAGTATTTGTGTTTTTGAGGCGTGAGCACTGCAGAGTTTTTCTTGGCGATGATTTCGTTGTTGTTCAAAGGAGAGCAGGGTATTAACTGGGCGGGCTGTGGCCCATCTAGCCCAGGCCAGATATCCAGCCCAGATACTAATTTTTTCAAGATGAAAATGGCTAGCCCAGCTATACGTCTTTTTGAGGAATACTCAGCCAAGGTCAACTTGTTATTCTTCGTCCTGCCGGGCTGCAAATCTTTCCTAGGAGGGATGCATTAGGCTTAATGGGAAAATGGGCTTTAAAAAAATAAATGAGATGCAATTATTAAAACTGGGTAGTAACTATAAAAAATGCACCAAACATGAAATTAGTTTATAAAATATTATTTATGGATTTTGAAAATCTTAAATTTTCATTGTTGCGCGCGCAATGTTTCATTGGATTTTTACGTAATACAAATTTATATTTAATCTGACTAGAAATTTCGGGATAAAAATATTTCGGATCCCATCAAAATGTGGGTAATTTTATTGAATTCTGTCTTCAACGGTTGGTTGAAATTATTAATCATTGTCCTAGCTAGAAAATGGGTTGTACTTTTAACAAACTGTAAATGGGCTGCTGTAAATTCTATTAGAATTCAAAAATGGGCTATACATTCTTGTAAAACGCAAATGGGCTATAAGTTCTCTGCCACACACTTGTGGGCCTACTAAGTGACACGTCCCCTAAAAAATAAGTTGACGCATATGCAAGGCTTTGTCAACTTATTATAGTCAACGCACGGTTCTAGCAGCAGTGGCCGTTGGATGTCTATCCAACGGATGTCGTGCTTCTTCTTCAATCTCGGATATTCTTAGCTTGGGCCGCCCAAAAATGATTCCTCCCCCCGACATCTGGGGCGCACCGTTTCGGAGGCTGACCTGTGGGCCTACTAAGTTGGAGCGTACCAAGGGCTTTGTCAACTTAGTCAATATAAATGATTCTAGCTTCAGTGACCGTACGATGTCCATCCAACGACTATAGTGCTTCTTCAACCTCTGGTCTTCTTGGTCGAGCCGTCCAAAGTAGCGCCGGTCGTGCCACCTGCTCCTGCCTCTCGTGGCCGGCTGTACTGCCATGGAGGCCTCACCGCCCCCATACTACTCCCACCGCTGACCAGGCCATCCCTCCACTCACCCACACACCCTGTTTTTCTGCGGCGACGGCAGCCTCACACCGTAGTCGAACCAGTGAACGCTCGTACTCCTCTCTGCGTGGGCATCCACTGCCGCGTCTTGCCCGGCTTCGCGTCGTTCCCTTCCTAGGCCTCGCCATCGTCCACCGCCATGGTGCTCTCGGCGCAGCGTGGTCAATGTGGTCAACGACCGCTTCCATCGGAAGAGTACTGTACGTGGAGAGGCTGACAGCTGGGTCCACGACAGCCGCAAGGAAGTGCCTCCTTATTATGCGAAAAATAATTATTCCTCCACCTGACACCGGGGACCCACCGGACGGGCCACTAGTATTTTGCGAAAAAATCGTTTCCCCCTGACTGCTGGGACCCACCGGACGGGCCACCGTATTTTGCGAAAAAACGTTCCCCCCGCTGTCAGCTCGGACCCACCGGAAGTGCCTCCTTATTACGCACAAAAAAAATGAATACTCCCCCGGCTTGCTGGGACCCACCTTGGTGGGAGGCTGACTTGTGGGCCTACTAAGTCGACGGGGACGAAGGGCTTTGTCAACTTAGTCAATATGAACGATTCTAGCTCCAGTGACCGTATGATGTCCACCCAACGGCCGTAGTGCTTCTCCAACCTCTGGTCTTCTTGCTCCAGCCGCCCAAAGCAGCGCCGGTCGTGCCGCATGCTCCTGCCTCCCATGGCCGGCTGTGCTGCCGTAGAGGCCTCACCGCCCCTACTATTCCCACCGCTGGCTAGGCCCTGCGCCGACGGCAGCCTCACACCGCAGTCGAACCAGTGAACCCTCGTACTCCTCTCCGCGCGGGCTTCCACTGCCGTGTCTTCCTCGGCTCCGCATCGTCCCCTTCCTAGGACTCGCCGTTGTCCACCGCCGTGGTGCTCTCCGCGCGGCGTGGTCAACGTGGTCAAGGAACGACTTCCATCGGAAGAGTACTGCACAGGGAGAGGCTGACAACTGGGTCCACGGCCAGAGCCCAGTTTTTTTGTGATTTGCCAAGTAAGTCGCTTTGTCAGGCCTATTGGGCTGCAAATCTTTCAAGACGAGGAGAGCTTTCATTCGGCTAGCCGAGAAAATGGCCCATCAGTAATGAGAAATAGGCTGTACATTTTTAAAACACATCAAACCGGCAATTAGTTTCAAATATCTTTTTTTCATTTCAAGATTTTAAATTACATTAAATTTTATGCATGGAGAATTTGTTGGATTTTATATTGATACATATTTATTTTTAAAATCAGTTTGAATGTGAGTCGAAATTTTGGGATTAAAAACAGTTCGGACCGCACCGAAATATGCAAAATTTCATATACTTTTTTAACCGTGGCCACAATATGGGCTGTAATGCTAACAAAAAGAATATGGGCTCCAAAAAAACCTTAAGAATTAGCAAATGGGCTGTAAATTATTAGAAATAATGGCAGATGGGCTGTATGCTGTTTTCCACAGATTTGACGCTTTCCTAAAAAAAAGGTTGACGCACAAGCACTGACTGTTGGATGTCCATCCAACGGTCGTCGTGCTTCTTCAATCTCTGCTCTTCCTGCTCCAGCCGCTCAAACAAGCGCCGGCGGGACTGCCTGCTCCCTCCTCCTCGCGGCCGGCTGTGCTACCGCGCAGGCCTCACCACCCCACCATATTCCCATCGCTGGCCTAGCCATCCCTCTACTCACCCACACCTGTTGTTATTCTCCGGCGACGGCAGACGAACCAGTAAACCCTCATAAAGTCGTACTCCCCTTCGTGTGGGAAACAACTGCCGAGTCTTCCCTGCCTCCGTATCGTCCCCTTCCCAGGCCTCGCCGTCGTCCACCGCCGTGGTGCTCTCGGTGCGGAGTGGTCAATGTGGTCAATGACCGACTTCCATCGGAAGAGTACTGTGCGTGGAGACGCTGACAGCTGGGTCCACGGCCGCAGCAAGGAAGTGCCTCCTTATTACGCGCAAAATAATTATTCCTCCACCTGATAGCGGGGACCCACCGGACGGGCCATCGTATTTCGCAAAAAAAAACGTTTCCCCCCTGACAGCTGGGACCCACCAGCTACACCTTCGCACGTAAGGAAGTGCGTCCGGGCAAAAAAACAAACGGTTCGCCCCCTGACTGCTGGGACCCACCAGCTACATCTTCACACGCAAGGAAGTGCCTGACAGTCGGGACCCACCTGGTCGAAGTGTACGTAGCGTTGTCATTCTGGTTGCGAACGTGTACGTACATATATACTGGTGGATGTAGAGGCGCGCACGTGTCGTAGTAGAGGCGCGTACGTGTCGTAGTAGAGGCGCGCACGTAGCATGTACACGTACGTACATCGGCCAAGGTGCAAGAAAGAAAATACGGCCACGTATGTGTACACACGGGCGGGGTCTCAAACACCTACTCGCGCATACGTACGGCCAGGCCTCGTGTACATGGCTGGGTCGGAATGGAGAAATAGCGTCGTCGCCATGTTCATGGGGAGGCAACGGAATGCGTCGTGTTCATGGGGAGGCAACGGAATGCGTCGTGTTCATCGGGAGGCAACGAAACGCGTGGGAGCCAACCGGCTGGGTCGGAACGGAATGAGTGGTCGTGTTCATCGGGAGGGCTTAGACGGAATAGGCGATGGAAACGAGGTCTGGTGTACCACACAACGGAGGAAACAGACCTCCTATGTTCGGAACGGGGTTCTGTTGATCGGGAGGGGTCTGTCGTACCACAAAACGGAGGAAATGGACCTCCTATGGTCGAAACGGGGGTCCTGTTGATCGGGAGGGGTGTGGCGTACCGCAAAACGGACGAAACGGACTTGTGTTGGAGCGCTACGGTCGAAACGGGGGTCCTGTTCATCGGGAGGGGTGTGGCGTACCGCAAAATGGGACTCCACGGGATACTGTTCATCTCCACCGTCGACCTCCTCCAGCCTCCACGGGCTCCTGTTCATCCAGCCTCCACCGCGTGCTACTCCACTGGCTACTGTTCAATCACCCCTCCACGGGCATCCCTCCACCATCTACTGTTCATCCAGCCCTCCACACCACGGGGTCCTGTTCAACCACCCCTCCACGGGCACCCCTCCATCGTCTACTGTTCATCCAGCCCTCCACCACACCATGGGGCCCTGTTCATCCAGAGGCAACGCCACCGCTCACTGTTCATCCAAAGCCCCCCGCAACTCTCACTTTTCATCCCAGAGGCAGCATCAATCGGATTCAGTTAGTAGCAATAGCGAAGGAATCACTCGACCGGGTTCAGTTAACATCCATCAATCGATCGCTCGGGTTCAGTAACACGTAGCCTGCAGTGCAATCGCTCGGGTTTAGTTAGAGCCCAACGACTCGCTCGGGTTCAGTTAGAGCCAACACCTCGCACACACGCGCGTACGTGTACGAGAGAAATGCGCATTGCTCGGCCCCGACCTCCCACTGTAACCAGGAACTCCCCGAAATTTTCCTCGCCCTCGCTTCTACCACGGTTTTTTCCGTCATGGACGGCCCAAAGAATGTCATGCAGCTGCGTCTCCGGCCCGCCCAGGATGAAAAGCCCATTTTCCGTCATGATTTTTTGTCATAGAAGTAGGAGCCCACCACATCTATGATGATACTGGGTTTTGTCACAATTATCATCATAAAAGTGTCATATGTATGACAGAAAAATTTCGTTCGGCCCAAAATGTCACGGATGTGTCTTTTTTTGTAGTGTGAGCCCCCTAACAAACGGATCCAGAGCGAGGCCTAGCCCTCGGAGGAAGTGAGGGATGAATACAACGCTCTCGCCGGGTTCGGGATTGGGAATGACCTGCCCTCGAGCAGGCAGCCTGTGCGAGATTTTGCCGGTTAAATACCTGGCCTCTCTTAGCTTCTTGATGTCTTCCATTGTGACAGAGGAAGGCATCCACCGACCTTGAAGGTTGGATCTAGACATGGTTGAAGGTCCGAAGCGCCTGACCTGAGCCTTGGGTGTTGGAACTCGAGGCGGGGGAAGGATTCGATTGAGTACGAGGGGAAAAAAGGATAGGCCTTGGCCTCTTTATAAAGAGGGTGAATATCAAGCATCCTCCTCGTGGCCGTTTGGGACTTGCCTAAAATCGAGGAGTCATACCAACATGCACGATTGGGTTACCCGCATCCGTATTGATGAGAATCCCGTAATAAGGGGGACACGATCTCTGCTTCGACAAGACGTGTCAAGAAAACTGCCTCGCGATATGTGCAGTGCTGGTTGAGACAACCGGTTTGAATAATGACCGGGCCATGGCATGATGTCATGTTGCTAAACGTGTTCGTAGATTAGATTTGTGGAAATATTATTCTCTCTACGGTGGTATGTGGAACTCGTTTTGCAGAGCCGGACACTATCCTTGTGTTCAAAATCTTCTATGGAGTATTCGGAGGAAGAACCCGCCTTGCAATGCCGAAGACAAGTCTTCACGCCGGACTCATCGTCATTGAAGCCTGGTTCAGGGGCTACTGAGGGAGTCTTGGATTAGGGGGTCTCCGGACAGCCGGACTATATCCTTTGGCCGGACTGTTGGACTATGAAGATACAAGATTGAAGACTTCATCCCGTGTCCTGATGGGACTCTCCTTGGCGTGGAAGGCAAGCTTGGCAATACGTATATGTAGATCTCCTTCCTTGTAACCGACTCTATGTAACCCTAGCCCCCTCCGGTGTCTATATAAACCAGAGGGTTTAGTCCGTAGGACAACAACAGTCATACCATAGGCTAGCTTCTAGGGTTTAGCCTCTATGATCTCGTGGTAGATCAACTCTTGTAATACTCATATCATCAAGATCAATCAAGTAGGAAGTAGGGTATTACCTCCATCGAGAGGGCCCGAACCTGGGTAAACATCGTGTCCCCCGCCTCGTGTTACCATCCGCCTTCGACGGATAGTTCGGGACCCCCAACCTGAGATCCGCCGGTTTTGACACCGACAGTGGTGCTCCTGGATGTTTGCGGGGTATATGGATATATATATATATATATATATATATAGGAGGAAGAAGTAGGTCGGTGGAGTAACGAGGGGCCCACGAGGGTGGAGGGCGCGCCCAGGGGGGGCGCCCCCTGCCTCGTGGCCTCCTCGATTGTTTCTTGACGTCCACTCCAAGTCTCCCGGATCACGTTTGTTCCAAAAATAACTCGCCCGAAGGTTTCATTCCGTTTGGACTCCATTTGATATTCCTTTTCGGCGAAACACTAAAATAGGCAAAAAAAAACAATTTGGGTTCGGTCTCCGGTTAATAGGTTAGTCCCAAGAATAATATTAGAGTGTAAAATAAGCCCATTAACATCCAAAATAGATAATATAATAGCATGGAGCAATAAAAAATTAGAGATACGTTGGAGACGTATCAAGCATCCCCAAGCTTAATTCCAGCTCGTCCTCGAGTAGGTAAATGATAAAAACAGAATTTTTGATGTGGAATGCTTCCTAACATATTTCTCAATGTAATTTTTCTTTATTGTGGCATGACTGTTAAGATCCGAAAGATTCAAGATAAAAGTTTAATATTGACATAGAAATAATAATACTTCAAGCATACTAAGCAATTATGTCTTCTCAAAATAACATGGCCAAAGAAAGTTATCCCTACAAAATCATATAGTCTGGCTATGCTCTATCTTCATCACACAAAATATTAAATCATGCACAACCCCGATGACAAGCCAAGCAATTGTTTCATACTTTTGATGTTCTCAAACTTTTTCAATCTTCACGCAATATGTGAGCGTGAGCCATCGATATAGCACTATGGTGGAATAGAAGAGTGGTTGTGGAGAAGACAAAAAGGACAAGATAGTCTCACATCAACTAGGCGTATCAACGGGCTATTGAGATGCCCATCCATAGATATCAATGTGAGTGAGTAGGGATTGCCATGCAACGGATGCACTAGAGCTACATGTGTATGAAAGCTCAACAAAAGAAACTAAGTGGGTGTGCATCCAACTTGCTTGCTCACGAAGATCTAGGGAAATTTGAGGAAGCCCATCATTGGAATATACAAGCCAAGTTCTGTAATGTAAAATTCCCACTAGTTTATGAAAGTGACAACATAGGAGACTCTCTATCATGAAGATCATGGTGCTACTTTGAAGCACACGTGTGGAAAAAGGATAGTAACATTGTCCCTTCTCTCTTTTTCTCTCATTCTTTATTTGGGCCTTCTTTCTTTTTTTTCTTTTGGCCTCTTTTCTCTTTTTATTTTTTATTTTTCGTCCGGAGTCTCATCCCGACTTGTGGGGGAATCATAGTCTCAATCATCCTTTCCTCACTAGGACAATGCTCTAATAATGATGATCATAACACTTCTTTTTACTTACAACTCAAGAATTACAACTCAATACTTAGAACAAAATATGACTCTATGTGAATGCCTCTGGCGGTGTATCGGGATATGCAATGAATCAAGAGTGACATGTATGAAAGAATTATGAACGGTGGCTTTGCCACAAATACGATGTCAACTACATGATCATGCAAAGCAACATGACAATGATGAAGCGTGTCATAACAATAGAATGGTGGAAAGTTGCATGGCAATATATCTCGGAATGGCTATGGAAATGCCATAATAGGTAGGTATGGTGGCTGTTTTGAGGAAGGTATATGGCGGGTTTATGGTACCGGCGAAAGTTGCACGGTACTAGAGAGGCTAGCAATGGTGGAAGGGCGAGGGTGCGTATAATCCATGGACTCACCATTAGTCATAAAGAACTCACATACTTATTGCAAAAATCTATTAGTTATTGAAACAAAGTACTACCCGCATGCTCCTAGGGGGATAGATTGGTAGGAAAAGACCATCGCTCGTCCCCGACAGTCACTCATAAGGAAGGCAATCAATAAATAAATCATGCTCCGACCTCATCACATAACGGTTCACCATAGGTGCATGCTACGGGAATCACAAACTTCAACACAAGTATTTCTCAAATTTACAACTACTCAATTAGCATGACTCTATGTAACACCCACAATGTGGCTATATCTTCCATGTGTCGGGGCACGACTTAGAGGCATAGCCGCATGGTAGGCATGTCGCAAGAGGGGTAATCTTTACACATCCCATGTACTGAATAAGAAAGGGATAAAGAGTCGGCTTACAATCGCTACTTCACACAATACATAAATATATCATACATCATCCAGAATACAATCAAGGTCCGACTATAGAACCAAAAGAAAGAAAGACAACCCCAAATGCTAGATCCCCAATCGTCCCAACTGGGATGCTCTACTGATCATCCGGAAAAGAAACATAGTAATGACCCGAATCCTCGTCGAACTCCCACTTGAGTTTGGTAGCGTCCCCTGCACTGGCATCATCGGAACCTACATCTGTTTGGAAGTATCTGTGAGTCACGGGGAATCAGCAATCTCACACCCGCGAGATCAAGACTATTTAAGCTTAAGGGTAGGAAAGGGTAGTGAGGTGGAGCTGCAGCAAGCACTAGCATATATGGTGGCTAACTTACGCAAATGTGAGCAAGAAGAGAAGCAAAGCATGGTCGAGAAGCTATAATATGATCAAGAAGTAATCCTGAAACTATTTACGTTCAAGCATAACACAAGACCGTGTTCTCTTCCCGGACTCCGCCGAAAAGAGACCATCATGGCTACATGCTACCTCTTGAGCATTGAGTTGGATTTCCCCGAAGAGGAAGGGATGATGCAGCAAAGTAGCGTAAGTATTTCCCTCAGTTTTTGAGAACCAAGGTATCAATCCAGTAGGAGGCTACGTTCGAATCCCTCGTACCTACACAAAAACAATAGCTCAACGCAACCAACGCGCTTAGGGGTTGTCAATCCCTTCACGGTCACTTACGAAAGTGAGATTTGATAGAGATGATAAATAATATTTTTGGTATTTTTGGTATAGAGATGCCAAGCAAATAAAGTAAAAGCAAAGTAAAAGCAAAGCAAGAGTAAAGTGATGGAGATTGATATGATGAGAAAGAGACACGGGGGCCATAGGTTTCACTAGTGGCTTCTCTCAAGAGCATAATTATTCTACGGTGGGTGAACAAATTACTGTTGAGCAATTGATAGAATTGAGCATAGTAATGAGAATATCTAGGTATGATCATGTATATAGGTATCACATCCGAGACAAGTAGACCGAAACGATTCTACATCTACTACTATTACTCCACTCATCAACCGCTATCCAGCATGCATCTAGAGTATTAAGTTAAAAATAGAGTAACGCCTTAAGCAAGATGACATGGTGTAGAGGGATAGTTTCATGCAATATGATAAAAACCCCATCTAGTTATCCTCAATGGCAACAATACAGTACGTGCCTTGCTGCCCCTTCTGTCACTGGGAAAGGACACCGCAAGATTAAACCCAAAGCTAAGCACTTCTCCCATGGCAAGAACAACCAATCTAGTTGGCCAAACCAAACTGATAATTCGAAGAGACTTGCAAAGATAACCAATCATACATAAAAGAATTCAGAGAAGATTCAAATATTATTCATAGATATACTTTATCATAAACCCACAATTCATCAATCTCAACAAACACACCGCAAAAAGAAGATTACATCGAATAGATCTCCACGAGAGAGGGGGAGAACATTGTATTCAGATCAAAAAAGAGAGCAGAAGCCATCTAGCTACTAGCTATGGACCTGTAGGTCTGAAGTAAACTACTCACACTTCATCGGAGGGGCTTGGATGATGATGTAGAAGCCCTCCGTGATCGATGCCTCCTCCGGCGGAGCTCCGGAACAGGCCCCAAGATGGGATCTCGTGGATACAGAAAGTTGCGGCGGTGGAATTAGGTTTTTGGCTCCGTCCCCGATCGTTTGGGGTACGTGGATATATATAGGAGGAAGAAGTACGTCGGTGGAGCTTCGAGGGGCCCACGAGGTAGGGGGGCTCGCCCTAGGGGGGGGGGGGCGCCCTCTACCGTCGTGAGCATCTCATGGCTTTCTTGACGAAGGGTCCAAGTCTCCTGGTTCTTATCTGATGAAAAAATCACGTTTCCGAAGGTTTCATTCCGTGTAGACTTTGTTTGATATTCCTTTTTTTCGAAACCCTAAAACAGGCAAAAAAACAACAATTCTGGGCTGGGCCTCTGGTTAATAGGTTTGTCCCAAAAGTAATATAAAAGTGGAAAATAAAGCCCAATAATGTCTAAAACAGTAGATAATATAGCATGGAGCAATCAAAAATTATAGATACATTGGAGACGTATCACTACACACGCGGTTGATTCATTTTAATTAAGTTAAGTGTCAAGTTCTCTACAACCGGATATTAACAAATTCCCATCTGCCCAAAACCACGGGCACGGCTTTCGAAAGTTCAAAACCCTGCAGGGGTGTGATAACCCAAAAGTATAGGGGATCGCAACAGTTTTCGAGGGTAGAGTATTCAACCCAAATTTATTGATTCGACACAATGGGAGCCAAAGAATATTCTCAAGTATTAGCAGCTGAGTTGTCAATTCAACCACACCTGGAAACTTAATATCTGCAGCAAAGTGTTTAGTAGCAAAGTAATATGATAGCATTCGTAACGATAGCAAAAGGTAGTGATAGCAAAAGTAATGTTTTTGGTATTTTGTAGTGATGACAGCAATAGCAACGGAAAAGTAAATAAGCGAAGAACAATATATGAAAAGCTCGTAGGCAATCGATCGGTGATAGAGAATTATGCTGGATGCGGTTCATCATGTAACAGTCATAACCTAGGGTGACACAGAACTAGCTCCAATTCATCAATGTAATGTAGGCATGTATTCCGAATATCATCATACGTGCTTATGGAAACGAACTTGCATGCCATCTTTTGTCCTACCCTCCCGTGGCAGCGGGGTCCTAACGGAAACTAAGGGATATTAAGGCCTCCTTTTAATAGAGTACCAAACCAAAGCATTAACACATAGTGAATACATGAACTCCTCAAACTACGGTCATCACCGGTAAGTATCCCGATCATTGTCATTTCGGGGTTAACGGATCATAACACATAATATGTGACTATAGACTTGCAAGATAGGATCAAGAACTCTCATATATTGATGAAAACATAATAGGTTCAGATCTGAAATCATGGCACTCGTGCCCTAGTGACAAGCATTGAGCATAGCAAAGTCATAGCAACATCAATCTCAGAACATAGTGGATACTAGGGATCAAACCCTAACAAAACTAACTCGATTACATGATAAATCTCATCCATCTCATCGCTGTCCAGCAAGCCTACGATGGAATTACTCACGCACGGCGGTGAGCATCATGAAATTGGTGATGGAGGATGGTTGATGATGACGATGGCGACAGATTCCCCTCTCCGGAGCCCCGAACGGAATCGAGATCAGCCCTCCCGAGTGGTTTTAGGGCTTGGCGGCGGCTCCGTATCGTAAAACACGATGAATCCTTCCCCCTGTTTTTTTCTCCCCGAAACCAAATATATAGAGTTGGAGTTGAGGTCGGAGGAGCTCCAGGGGGCTCACGAGGTAGGGGTGCGCCCCCCCGGGCCAGTGCTCCTCTGGTGACCATACCCTTGTTTTGGACTCTAACTTGCATGATTTGAATGGAACTAACCCGGACTGACGCTGTTTTCAGCAGAATTACCATAGTCTTATTTATGTGTATAAACAAAAGTTCTCGGAATGACCTGAAACTTTACGGAACATTTTTCGAAAATAATAAAAAATCCCTGCAAAAGATGAAGATCAGGCTGCCCGTTTCAGACCAACACTCAGAGGAGCACTGGCCCCGGGGGGGGGGGGGTTAAAATAAAGATGACCCTTGAGTCTGCAGAACCCAAGGGAAGGTATATGGTGGTAGGTAGGCAAATGGTAAAACCAAGGTTGGTCCTTGCTGGAGGAGTTTTATTCAAGGCGAACTGCCAAGGGGTTCCCATAACACCCAACCGAGTAAGGAACGCAAAATCAAGGAACATAACACCGGTATGACGAAAACTAGGCGGCAAGAGTGGAACGAAACACCAGGCATAAGGCCGAGCCTTCCACCCTTTACCAAGATATAGATGCATTAAAGTAAATAAGAGATAATAATGATATCCCAACAATATCCATGTTCCAACATGGAACAAACTTCATCTTCACCTGCAACTAGCAACGCTATAAGAGGGGCTGAGCAAAAGCGGTAACATAGCCAAACAATGGTTTGCTAGGAAAGGTGGGTTATAGCCTTGACATGGCAATATGGGAGGCATGATAAGGCAAGTGGTAGATATCGCAGCATAGCAATAGAGCAAACAACTAGCAAGCAAAGATAGAAGTGATTGCGAGGGTATGGTCATCTTGCCTGCAAAGTTCTTAGAGTTGTCGAAAGATTGATCCTCGTTAGCGTACTCAACAGGTTCCTCGATCACGTACTTGTCTCCCGGCTCTACCCAAAGCAAGAACACAAGCAAAGGACCAACAATCAATCACGGTGCCATGCACAAACAACATGATGCAAAACATGGCATGACATGCGGGATGTGATATGCAATGCACATGCGTGCTTCAGAAGGGAAAGAATGAACAAGGCATAAAATTGGCAAACCAAGTGTGCCGCTTGAAATATGAGATGATTTTGGTCGAAATCGATATAAAGATCGCCGAAAACGGATGCACGGTTTGCAAATGGCAAGCAGAACAAGAAAGGCACAATTCTGCGATTAACATCACGATGCCCTCTAGAATGCAACAAGAAACTAAGCTACTGCACTCCAACATAGCAACAAAGAATAAGGAAGTGATGTACTCAAGATGCTTGACAAAACATGAACACTGAGCTATGGCTAAATCACACAAGAGCAGGTTCAAACAAGCATGTCAAAAGTGCAAAAGATATCAGCTTCACAGACTTGGTGAAAAAACTAACATGCCAGGAATAACATCAGGAAGAAATGTTTAGAGCTAGAAACAAGATGCTACTGGAACTGATCATAGCAAACAAAGGCATGGAATGAATCTACTAAACGCATAGCACAAAAGTCCCTTACTGATCATGAGCCAAAAAGGCACATAAGATATGATGGCACCCATGTAAACATAGCAAGTTTTATTAACAGTTTCAGACTTGGCAGAAAGCGGAGCATGGCATAAACAGAATTATGAAGGCATCTTTGCGAGCTCAAATCACTCATCACAAAGCCTCGCCTGACAAAATAAGCATACCTACAGGAAGAAGACATGCTCATGAAGCTAACCATGGCAAGAGCAAGTTCATAGCATGCATGGATCACTAACAACAACCATGGCAAAATTGATTGACATGTAAACAATCTGCCAGGAACATTTTATAGCAAAAGTAGAGCAAGATTATGGCATGCTAGGGCACTCCATAATTGCAAACATGGCCATTGATGGAAACATCATAACCATATGTCCAAAACATCTGTATTTAATCAACTCAAAACAAGCATGGATCTCACTGTAGCATCATGTTTACACGACATCAAAATAATAGCAGAACAAGGACTTAGCAAAATCCTAAGTCCCTGAAAACAGCAATATCACGCAGGCTACTTTTCATGCTTGTGCTAGTCACCAAAAAGATCACAAAAATACACGGCAAGCACCCCTGTGAAGATGGCATGGCATAGATCAAAACACATGTAGAGCTCATGCCCATATGAAGCACTCATCAAATGTGACAAAAATGACAAATCACCCTAAACTGATAAGTAGCAGCAGCAAACATTTTATAGCACTCTTGCATCAATAATTAGGGCATGAAGATGAACTAAAACAAGCATGCCACAATGGAATGAAATGAAGAGCATCTCCCAATGAACATTTTGATATCTTATATGCATGAAACGGAGCTGCGTTCATGGAGTTATGGTATGATGAACAGGGGCATAAATCATGAGGGGAAAGGACTTAGAGAAAAAACGACCTCCCAGATCTAGGGTTCTTCGTGGCGTGCGAATCGAGGTGGATCCGAGCTCTTGTCGGAGAGGGGGGGGGGGTGCTTGCCGGAGAAGGACGGGGCAGCGCCGGAGCTCTGGGCGCCAGATTCGGCCGGCCCTTGGCGCGGATCCACGGAGAAGAGGCAGCGCGACACGTGGGGCGACAGGGCGGCGGTGAAGGGCGCGGGGTCATGCGGCGGTGGAGCGCCGGAGATGGAGGCGGCGGAGGCGTGTTGGTCGGCGGTGGGGCGCGTGGAGGCGCGGGTGGACGGCGGCGGGGCACGGGCAGCGGCGTGCGGGCCCGCGGGGGCTGAAACTGGGCCCGGCGGGCCTCGGCGGCGCGCGGGACAGCGGTGGTGACATGGCGACGTGAGAGTCGCTGAGGCGGCAGGGCGGACGCGTCCAGCCTGACCCGGACGTGTCCGGCGGCGGCAGGGGATATAGAAGTGATTTCGAGGGTATGGTCAACTAGCAAGCAAAGATAGAAGTAATCCCTCTAATAATTATGGTAATTCCTACAACAATTCTTATGGAAATTATAATAAGATGCCCTCTGATTTTGAATCTAATATTAAAGAATTTATTTCTTTGCAAAAGAATTTTAATGCTATGATTGAAGAAAAATTGCTTAAGGTTATTGATTTGGCTAGGAACGTTGATAGAATTGCTCTTGATGTTGATTCTTTGAAACTTAGATCTATTCCACCTAAGAATGATATCAATGAGTCTCTCAAAGCCATGAGAATTTCCATTGACGAGTGCAAAGAAAGAACCGCTAGGATGCGTGCTAAGAAAGATGCCTTTATAAAAGCGTGTTCTTCTAGTTCCTATGAACATAATAATGAAGATCTAAAAGTTATTGATGTGTCCCCTATTAAATATTTGTTTTGCAATATGAATCCTGATGATGATGGGACTGAATATGATCCACCTTTACCTAGAAGGCGTTCTAAGAATTCGAAATTTATTGGTCTTGATGCTAAATTTGATAAAAGTGGGATTGAAGAAATTAAAACCCTAAATGTTGCTAAACCCACTATATTGGATTTCAAGGAATTTAATTATGAAAATTGATCTTTAATTGATTGTATTTCCTTGTTGCAATTTGTGCTAAAATCTCCTCACGCTTATAGTCAAAATAAAGCGTTTACTAAACATATCATTGATGCCTTGATGCAATCTTATGAAGAAAAACTTGAATTGGAAGTTTCTATCCCTAGAAAACTTTATGATGAGTGGGAAACTACTACTAAAATTAAAATTAAAAATTATGAGTTTTATGCTTTGTGTGATTTGGGTGTTAGTGTCTCTACTACTCCCAAAACTTTGTGTGATTTGCTAGATTTCCGTGATTTTGATGATTGCTCTCTAAACTTGCATCTTGTGGATTCCACTATTAAGAAACCTATGGGAATAATTAATGATGTTCTTATTGTTGCAAATAGGAATTATGTGCCCGTAGATTTTTATCATTCTTAATATAGATTGCAATCCTTCTTGCCCTATTATTCTCGGTAGACCTTTCCTTAGAATGGTTGGTGCAATTATTGATATGAAGGAAGGGAATATTAGGTTTCAATTTCCATTAAAAAGGGCATGAAACACTTCCCTAGAAATAAAATAAAATTACCATATGAATCTATCATGAGAGCCACTTATGGATTGCCTACCAAAGATGGCAATACCTAGATCTATTATTGCTTGTTAGGCCTAGCTAGGGGCGTTAAACGATAGCGCTTGTTGGGAGGCAACCCAATTTTATTTTTATTCCTTGCTTTTTGCTCCTGTTTAGTAATAAATAAATTATTTAGCCTCTGCTTTTGTTGTGTTTTTTGTGTTTAATTAGTGTTTGTGCCAAGTAGAACCGTTGGGAAGACTTGGGGAAAGTCTTGTTGAACTTTCTGTAAAAAACAGAAACTTTAGCGCTCACAAGAACTGCTGTAATTTTTATTTGGAAAGTGATATTTAGTTAATTCTTTTTGAAGATGATTAATAGATGAATTCCTCAAGTCCAGCAATTTATTTTAGAACTTTTGGGGTTCCAAATCTTGCGCTAGCTACAGATTACTACAGACTGTTCTGTTTTTGAGAGATTCTGTTTTTCGTGTGTTGTTTGCTTATTTTGATGAATCTATGGCTAGTAAAATAGTTTAGAATCCATAGATAAGTTGGAATACAGTAGGTATAACACCAATGAAAATAAATAATGAGTTCATTACAGTATCTTGCAGTGGTCTTTTGTTTTCTTTCGCTAACAGAGCTCACGAGTTTTCTACTTTAAGTTTTGTGTTGTGAAGTTTTCAAGTTTTGGGTAAAGATTTGATGGATTATGGAACAAGGAGTGGCAAGATACTACGCTTGGGGATGAACATGTCACCCCTAAGATAATATAAGGACACCTAAAAGCCAAAGCTTGGGGATGCCCCGGAAGGCATCCCCTCTTTTTCGTCTACTTCTATCGGTAACTTTACTTGGAGCTATATTTTTATCCACCACATGATATGTGTTTTGCTTGGAGCATCTTTTATGATTTTAGTCTTTGCTTGTTAGTCTACCACAATCATCCTTGCTGTACACACCTTTTGAGAGAGCCGTACATGATTTGGAATTTGTTAGAATACTCTATGTGCTTCACTTATATCTTTTGAGCTTTATAGTTTTTGCTCTAGTGCTTCACTTATATCTTTTAGAGCACGGTGGTGGATTTGTTTTATAGAAACTATTGATCTCTCATACGTCACTTAGATTATTTTGAGAGTCTTATTAGCATGGTAATTTTCTTAAAATCCTAATATGCTTGGTATGCAAGATTAGTAAAACTTTCGTATGAGTTTGTTGAATACTAAGAAAAATTTGATGCTTGATGATTGTTTTGAGATATGGAGGTAATAATATCAAAGTCATGCTAGTTGACTAGTTGTGAAATTGAGAAATACTTGTGTTGAAGTTTGCAAGTCCCGTAGCATGCACATATAGTAAATGTTATGCAACAAATTTGAAACATGAGGTTTTATTTGATTGTCCTCCTTATGAGTGGCGGTCCGGGATGAGCGATGGTCTTTTCCTACCAATCTATCCCCCTAGGAGCATACACGTAGTGCCGAGGTTTTTGATGACTTGTAGATTTTTGCAATAAGTATGTGAGTTCTTTATGACTAATGTTGAGTCCATGGATTATGCGCACTCTCACCCTTCCATCCTTGCTAGCCTCTTCGGTACCGTGCATTGCCCTTTCTCACATTGAGAGTTGGCGCAAAATTCGCCGGTGCATCCAAACCCCGTGATATGATACGCTCTTTCACACATAAACCTCCTTATATCTTCCTCAAAACAGCCACCATACCTACCTATTATGGCATTTCCATAGCCATTCCGAGATATATTGCCATGCAACTTTCCATCATCCCGTTCATCATGACACATTCATCATTGTCATATTGCTTAGCATGATCATGTAGTTGACATAGTATTTGTGGCAAAGCCACCGTTCATAATTCTTTCATACATGTCACTCTTGGTTCATTGCATATCCCGGTACACCGCTAGAGACATTCATATGGAGTCATCTTTGTTCTAGTATCGAGTTGTAATCATTGAGTTGTAAATAAATAGAAGTGTGATGATCATCATTATTAGAGCATTGTCCCAAGTAAGGAATAAAAAAAGAAGAGAAAGGCCATAAAAAGAGAAGGCCCAAAAAAAGAGAGAAAGGCCATAAAAAAAGAAAAGGCCCCAAAAAATGAGAGCAAAAGAGAGAAGGGACAATGTTACTATCCTTTTACCACACTTATGCTTCAAAGTAGCACCATGATCTTCATAGTAGAGAGTCTCTTGTGTTATCACTTTCATATACTAGTGGGAATTTTTCATTATAGAACTTGGCTTGTATATTCCAACAATGGGCCTCCTCAAGTGCCCTAGGTCTTCGTGAGAAAGCAAGTTGGATGCACACCCACTAGTTTCCTTTGTTGAGCTTTCATACATTTACAGCTCTAGTGCATCTGTTGCATGGCAATCCCTACTCCTTGCATTAAAATTAATCGATGGGCATCTCCATAGCCCATTGATTAGCCTCGTTGATGTGAGACTTTCTTCTTTTTTTGTGTTCTCCACATAACCCCCCTCATTATATTCTATTCCACCCATAGTGCTATGTCCATGGCTCGCGCTCATATATTGCGTGAAAGTTTATAGGTTTGAGATTACTAAAGTATGAAACAATTGCTTGGATTGTCATCGGGATTGTGCATTATGAGACCATTCTTGTGTGACGAAAATGAAACATGACTAAACTATATGATTTTGTAGGGATGAACTTTCTTTGGCCATGTTATTTTGAGAAGACATAATTGCTTAGTTAGTATGCTTGAAGTATTATCATTTTTATGTCAATATGAACCTTTGTCTTGAATATTTTGGATCTGAATATTCATACCACAATTAAGAAGAATTACATTAAAATTATGCCAAGTAGCACTCCGCATCAAAAATTCTGTTTTTATCATTTACCTACTCGAGGACGAGCAGGAATTAAGCTTGGGGATGCTTGATACGTCTCCAACGTATCTATAATTTTTGATTGCTCCATGCTATATTATCTACTGTTTTGGACTATATTGGGCTTTATTTTCCACTTTTATATTATTTTTGGGACTAACCTATTAACCGAAGGCCCAGCCTAGAATTGTTGTTTTTTTTGCTTGTTTTAGGGTTTCGAAGAAAAGGAATATCTAACGGAGTCCAAACGGAATGAAACCTTCGGGAACGTGATTTTCCCATCAGATAAGACCCAGGAGAATTGGACCCTCCGTCAAGAAAGCCACGAGGCGGTCATGAGGGTGGAGGGCGCCCCCTAGGGCGCGCCCCCATGCCTCGTGGGCCCCTCGAAGCTCCACCGACGTACTTCTTCCTCCTATATATATATCCACATACCCCAAAATGATCAGAACAGGAGCCGAAAAACTAATTCCACCTCCGCAACTTTCTGTATCCACGAGATCCCATCTTGGGGCCTGTTCCGGAGCTCCGCCGGAGGAAGCATCGATCATGGAGGGCTTCTACATCATCATCCAAGCCTCTCTGATGAAGTGTGTGTAGTTTACTTCAGACCTATGGGTCCATAGCTAGTAGCTAGATGGCTTCTTCTCTCTTTTTGGATCTCAATACAATGTTCTCCCCCTCTCTTGTGGAGATCTATTCGATGTAATCTTCTTTTTGCGGTGTGTTTGTTGAGACCGATGAATTGTGGGTTTATGATCAAGTCTATCTATGAATAATATTTCAATCTTCTCTGAATTCTTTTATGTATGATTGGTTATCTTTGCAAGTCTCTTCGAATTATCAGTTTGGTTTGGCCTACCAGATTGGTTGTTCTTGCCATGGGAGAAATGCTTAGCTTTGGGTTCGATCTTGCGGTGTCCTTTCCCAGTGATAGAAGGGGCAGCAGGGCACGTATTGTATCGTTGCCATCGAGGATAACAAGATGGTTTTTTTTATCATATTGCATAAAACTATCCCTCTACATCATGTCATCTTGCTTAAGGCGTTACTCTATTTTTAACTTAATACTCTAGATACATGCTGGATAGCGGTTGATGAGTGGAGTAATAGTAGTAGATGCAGAATCTTTTCGGTCTACTTGTCTCGGACATGATGCCTATATACATGATCATACCTAGATATTCTCATAACTATGCTCAATTCTGTCAATTGCTCAATAGTAATTTGTTCACCCACCATAGAATACTTATGCTCTTGAGAGAAGCCACTAGTGAAACCTATGGCCCCCGGGTCTCTTTATCATCATATCAATCTCCATCACTTCATTATTGCTTTGCTTTTACTTTGATTTTACTTTTTACTTTGCATCTCTATACCAAAAATACCAAAAATATTATTTATCATCTCTATCAGATCTCACTTTCGTAAGTGACCGTGAAGGGATTGACAACCCCTAAGCGCGTTGGTTGCGTTGAGCTATTGTTTTTGTGTAGGTACGAGGGACTCGAGCGTAGCCTCCTACCGGATTGATACCTTGGTTCTCAAAAATTGAGGGAAATACTTACGCTACTTTGCTGCATCATCCTCTCCTTTTCGGGGAAATCCAACGCAGTGCTCAAGAGGTAGCAGGTATGCATGTCGCAAGAGGGTAATGTTTACAAATCCCATGTACTGAATAAGAAAGGGATAAAAAGTCGGCTTACAATCGCCACTTCACACAATACATAAATATATCAGACATCATCCATAATACAATCAAGGTCCGACTACGGAACCAAAATAAAGAAAGACAACCCGAGATGCTAGATCCCCGATCGTCCCAATTGGGCTCCTCTACTGATCATCCGCAAAAGAAACATAGTAACGACCCGAATCCACGTCGCACTCCCACTTGAGTTCGGTAGCGTCCCCTGCACTGGCATCATCGGCACCTGCATTTGTTTGGAAGTATCTGTGAGTCACGGGGACTCAGCAATCTCACACCCGCGAGATCAAGACTATTTAAGCTTAAGGGTAGGGAGGGTAGTGAGGTGGAGCTGCAGCAAGCACTAGCATATATGGTGGCTAACTTACGCAAATGAGAGCAAGAAGAGAAGCAAAGCACCATCGAGAAGCTATAATATGATCAAGAAGTGATCCTGAAACTACTTATGTTCAAGCATAACACAAGACCGTGTTCTCTTCCCGGACTCCGCTGAAAAGAGACCATCATGGCTACACACGCGGTTGGTTCATTTTAATTAAGTTAAGTGTCAAGTTTTCTACAACCGGATATTAACAAATTCCCATCTGCCCATAACCGCGGGCATGGCTTTCGAAAGTTCAAAACCCTGCAGGGGTGTCCCAACTTAGCCCATCACAAGCTCTCACGGTCAACGAAGTATATTCCTTCTCCCAGGAAGACCCGATCAGTCTCGGAATCCCGGTTACAAGACATTTCGACAATGGTAAAACAAGACCAGCAAAGCCGCCCGATGTGCCGACAAATCCCGATAGGAGTCGCATGTATCTCGTTCTCAGGGCACACTGGATAGGTCAAGCTACGAGTAAAACCAACCCTCGAGTTGCCAGAGGTGGCCCCGCAGGTTGCCCATTTCGGACCAACACTCAGAGGAGCACTGGCCCCCGGGGGGGGGGGGGGGGGGGTTAAAATAAAGATGACCCTTGAGTCTGCAGAACCCAAGGGAAGATATATGGTGGTAGGTAGGTAAATGGTACAACCAAGGTTGGGCCTTGCTGGAGGAGTTTTATTCCAGGCGAACAGTCAAGGTGTTCCCATAACACCCAACCGCGTAAGGAACGCAAAATCAAGGAACATAACACCGGTATGACGGAAACTAGGACGGCAAGAGTGGAACAAAACACCAGGCATAAGGCCGAGCCTTCCACCCTTTACCAAGTATATAGATGCATTAAAGTAAATAAGAGATAATAATGATATCCCAACAATATACATGTTCCAACATGGAACAAACTTCATCTTCACCTGCAACTAGCAACACTTATGGGCTGAGCAAAAGTGGTAACATAGCCAAACAACGGTTTCCTAGAAAGGTGGGTTAGAGGCTTGACATGGCAATATGGGAGGCATGAAAAGGCAAGTGGTAGGTATCGCGACATAGCAATAGAGCGAACAACTAACAAGTAAAGATAGAAGTGATTTCGAGGGTATGGTCATCTTGCCTGCAAAGTTCTCAAAGTTGCCGAAAGCTTGATACTCGTTAGCGTACTCAACAGGTTCCTCGATCACGTACTCGTCTCCCGGCTCTACCCAAAGCAAGAACACAAGCAAAGGACCAACAATCAATCATGGTGCCATGCACAAACAACATGATGCAAAACATGGCATGACATGCGGGATGTGATATGCAATGCAAATGCGTGCTTCGGAAGGGAAAGAATGAACAAGGCATCAACTTGGCAAACCAAGTGTGCTGCTAGAAAGATGAGATGATTTTGGTCGAAATCGAAATAAAGATCGCCGGAAACGGTTGCACGGTTTGCAAATGGCAAGCAAAACAAGAAAGGCACAATGCCCTCTAGAATGCAACAAGAAACTAAGCTACTGCACTCCAACATAGCAACAAAGCATAAGTTAGTGATGTACTCAAGATTCTTGACAAAACATGAACACTGAGCTACGGCTAAATCACACAAGAGCAGGTTCAAACAAGCATGGCAAAAGTGCAAAAGATATCAGCTTCACAGAATTAGTGAAAAAAACTAACATGCCAGGAATAACATCAGGAAGCAATGTTTAGAACTAGCAAACAACATGCTACTGGAACAGATCATAGCAAACAAAGGCATGGCATGAATCTACTAAATGCATAGAACAAAACTCCCTTACTGATTATGAGCCAAAAAGGCACATAAGATATGATGGCACCCATGTAAACATAGAAAGTTTTATTAACAGTTTTAGACTTAGCAGAAAATTGAGCATGGCATAAACAGAATTATGAAGGCATCTTTGCGAGCCCAAATCACTCATCAAAAATCCTTGCCCGACAAAACAAGCATACCTACAGCAAGAAGACATGTTCATGAAGCTAACCATGGCAAGAGAAAGTTCATAGCATGCATTGATCACTAACAACAAGCATGGCAAAATTGATTAACATGTAGACAATCTGCCTGGAAGATTTCATAGAAAAAGTGGAGCAAGATTAACGCATTCTAGGGCACTCCATAATTGCAAAGATGGCATGGATAGAAAGAGCATAACCATATGTCCAAAACATCCTTACTGAAGCAACTCAAAACAAGCATGGATCTCACTGTAGCATCATGTTTACATGGCATCAAAATAACAGCAAAACAAGGACTTAGCAAAATCCTAAGTCCCTGAAAACAGCAATATCACCAAGGCTACTTTGCATGCTTGTGCTAGTCACCACATAGATCACTAAAATACATGGCAAGCACCCCTGTAAAGATGTCATGGCATAGATCAAAACACATGTAGAGCTTATGCCCATATGAAGCACTCATCAAATGTGATAAAAATGACAAATCACCCTAAACTGATAAGTAGCAGCAGCAAACATTTTATAGCACTCTTGCATCAATGATTAGGGCATCAAGATGAACTCAGACAAGCATGCCACAATGGAATGAAATGAAGAGAATCTCCCAATGAACATTTTGATATCTTATATGCATGAAACGGAGCTACGGTCATGGAGTTATGGCATGAAGAATAGGGACATAATTCATGAGGGGAAAAGGACTTAGAGAAAAAACGACCTCCTAGATCTAGGGTTCTTCGTTGCGCGCGAACCGAGGTGGATCCGGGCTCTCGCCGGAGTTACTCGCCGGAGAGGAGGGGGGTGCTCGCCGGAGTAGGACGGGGCGGCGCCGGAGCTCTGGGGCGCAGGATCCGGCCGACCCTTGGCGCGGATCCGCGGAGAAGAGGTGGCGCAGCACGTGGGGCGGAGGGGCGGCGGTGAAGGGCGCGAGGTCGTGCGGCGGCGACCGAGGTGCGTCGGTCGACGGTGGGGTGCGTGGAGGCGCGGGCGGCGGCGTACGGGCCCGCGGGGGCCGGATCTGGGCCCGGCGGGCCTCGGCGGCGCGCGAGACGGCGGCGGTGACGTGGCGACGCAGGAGTGGCTGAGGCGGCGGGGCGGACGCGTCCGGCCTGATCCGGACGTGTCCGGCGGTGGCGGCGGATGCGGATCAAGGGTTTGGACCCGGATTTGGAGGAGAGGAGCACATATTTATAGCTAGGAGGAGGTAGGAGTGTCCAAATGGAGTGTAGTTTTCGCCCACATGATCGTAATCCTACGACGGAGGACATGGGAGTGGTTTAGATGGGTTGTTGGGCCGTTTTGGAGGGGTGTTGGGCTGCAACACACAAGAGGCTTTTGTGGTTCCCCGGTTAACCGTTGATGTATCAAACGGACTCCAAATGGCACGAAATTTGACAAGCGGTCTACCGGTGGTGTACCAAGGCCACATGGAAAATCTCGGTCCATTCTGAGAACGTTTAACACCCACTCATGAAAAGAGGCAAGAGGGGTGCGCCGGTGCACGTAGGAGTGTCGGATTGCAAAACGGACAATGGGGAAAATGCTCGGATGCAAGAGACGAACACGTATGCAAATGCGATGCACATGATGACATGATATGAAATGCATGGCATGAAAAAAATGCAAAACGAAGAAAAAAACCCAACCACGAAGGGAATTTCATAACTTACGCCGAAAATGTCAAGAATCGGAGTTACAAATATGGCAAGTTACATCCGGGGTGGTATACTCTAATATCACCATCTCCATATCTCAAAACAATCATCAAGTATCAAACTTCTCTTAGTATTCAATGCACTTATATGAAAGTTTTTACTATGCCTAAAAGAAAATTACCATGTTGTTCTAAAGGACTCCCAAAATAATATAAGTGAAGCATGAGAGATCAATTATTTCTATAAAATAAAACCACCACCATGGTCTAAAAGATATAAGTGAAGCACTAGAGCAAAAACTATATAGCTCAAAAGATATAAGTGAAGCACATAGAGTATTTTAATAAATTCCAATTCATGTGTGTCTCTCTCAAAACGTGTGTACAACAAGGATGATTGTGGTAAACTAAAAAGCAAAGACTCAAATCATACAAGACGCTCCAAGCAAAACACATATCATGTGGCGAATAAAAATATAGCTCCAAGTAAAGTTACCGATGAACGAAGACAAAAGAGGGGATGCCTTCCGGGGCATCCCCAAGCTTAGGATTTTTGGTGTCCTTGTATTTTAACTTGGGGTGCCATGGGCATCCCCAAGCTTAGGCTCTTGCCACTCTTTGTTCCATAATCCATCAAATCTTTACCCAAAACTTGAAAACTTCACAACACAAAACTTAAAAGAAAATCTTCGTGAGCTCCGTTAGCAAAAGAAAACAAAACACCACTTCAAGGTACTATAATGAACTCATTCTTTATTTATACTGGTGTTATACCTACTGTATCCCTACTTCTCTATGGTTTATAAACTCTTTTACTAGCCATAGATTCATCAAAATAAGCAAACAACACACGAAAAACAGAATCTGTCAAAAACAGAACAATATGTAGTAATCTGTAACTAACGCAAACTTCTGGAACCCCAAAAATTCTAAAATAAATTGCTGGATGTGAGTAATTTATCTATTAATCATCTGAAAAAATAATTAACTGAATAGCACTCCCAATAAAAAATGGCAGCAATTCTCGTGAGCGCTAAAGTTTCTATTTTTACAGCAAGCTCAAAAAGACATTGCCCAAGTCTTCCCAACGGTTCTAATTGGCACAACACTAATTAAACACAAAAAACACAACCAAAATAGAGGCTAGATAAATTTTTTATTACTAAACAGGAGCAAAAAGCAAGGAATAAAAATAAAATTGGGTTGCCTCCCAACAAGCGCTATCGTTTAACGCCCCTAGCTAGGCATAAAAGCGAAGATAAATCTAGGTGTTGCCATCTTTGGTAGGCAATTCTTCAATAAGACAGCTATAACTCTTAGGAGTTTATTTCTTTCTATTAATTATCAAACTCCTAGGAACGAGATCAAGAAAATCATTTGTAGCAAAAGGTTCCTTAAGGATAGTGAGAAAGTTGGGGTAAACACGAATGGATTTGAGATCCGCACTTCCCTTACTAGAGGTTTCACCCTTATTTTTAGGAACATACATCAATTTGTTAATATTAGCATTAGGAGGAGTATTTTTCATAGAAGAAAAGGCAGACCCTAGGTTGGTAACAATATCCTCAATTTTATCAATTCTAGTGGAATCTTGATCTATCTTTTCATTAACCATAGGTTCCTTTTCTTTAAAATGTTTAAGAGCAACTCCTACCTTAGATCCGTATTGGGTAATTTGGTTATGGATCTTTCTATCCAAATTTTCAATCAACTCTACGATGGCAACTTTATTTTCAATAACTTCAAGCCGTTGCATCACATGTTCCAAAGTTAAAATAGTTCCATTAAACAAAAGAGGTGGTGGGCCAAACAAATCTATCATAGCATTATAAGAATCAAAAGTATGGCTACCCAAGAAATTCCCTCCGGTAATGGTATCAAGAATATATCTATTCCAAGGAGTAATGCCTGCATAAAAATTGCGAAGAAGAACGGAAGTAGATAGCTTCCTAGTAGATCTATTTTGCGCATTGAAAATTCTGTACCAAGCATATTTTAGATTTTCTTCCTCCCTTTGTTTAAAATTAAGAACTTCATTATCAGGATACAAAGGAGTAGATAAATGACTAGCCATAACGATGAGGCAAGCAGAAAAGAAGCAAACGGAAAAGAGGGCGAATAAAACGGCAAGGGTGAAGTGGGGGAGAGGAAAGCAAGAGGCAAATGGCAAATAATGTAATGCGAAGGATAAGAGTTGTGATGGGTACTTGGTATGTCTTGACTTGGCATAGATCTTCCCGGCAACGGCGCAGAAATCCTTCTTGCTACCTCTTGAGCACTGCGTTGGTTTTCCCTTGAAGAGGAAAGGGTGATGCAGTAAAGTAGCGTAAGTATTTCCCTCAGTTTTTGAGAACCAAGGTATCAATCCAGTAGGAGACCACGCGCGAGTCACCTCGTACCTACACACACAAATAAGAATCTCGCAACCAATGCGATAAAGGGGTTATCAATCCCTTCACGACCACTGCAAGAGTGAGATCTGATAGAGATGATTATAATAAGATAAATATTTTTGGCAGGGGCTGAGGAACCACCGCGGCCTGATGCTCCCGAGGTCACCACCCCAGAGGCCCCAACAAATGCCTTGGGTGCAAACGGTCACGCTCCGGGCTTCGGTCAGCTCCGCCCGAACTTCGAAGCACTCCACAAGAGGAAGGGATCTACAAGCTGTAGTGGTAACGCCTACTGGCCGTTGAAGCAAAGGAAGTACATAGCCGTACACGAGTAGGTACCTCCTCTTTGTGATTCCTTGAGTGTTGTATCCTTTTCTAACCATGGCCCCTCAGGATCCCCTCGGTTGGAGCGGCAAGATCTCCTGAGGAGCGGCCTCCGCCAGTCATTGGCTCACCACAGATCCCGAGCTCTCCTTGCCGGACTGCTGCACGCGGCTCGGGGTCGGTTCCTGAGGAGGATGTGCCGACTAGGGGTCTTGACCCCGTGTTCTTGTTGTCCCCCCTTCATGGTCCTGTATGGGGTGCTAAAGGCGTGCTGAGGGCTCCTCCATTGGTCATCGCCCGCAGCATGGTGACCTCAGCCTTGGCTTCGTCTTCAAACTGCGAGGCCTTGCCCTACAGCGCCTCTGCCGAGGACTGGAAGGCTGCGGGGAAGGTGCTGACCTGCAGCTCCCAGCTAGGAGCAGGCAAGCCACCTCAAGCTTCCCCGATGATTCCCGGCATGGAGGATGGACCCGGCCGCACGTTTGAGCTTGCGCGTGGGCGCGACGCTGTCCGCCACGAGCTCTTCCGGGAGGCAATGGGTGTGCTAAGCCGGATCGGGGAAGAGCTTTTCGATGTTGATGCTTGCCTTGAGACAGAGGGCCTTCGGCTGGCGGACGAGTAGCATCAGTTGAAGGAGGCCATCAACCTCGGGCATCTTCAGCATGAGCGCGTGCTACCTCTTGAGCACTGTGTTGGTTTTCCCTTGAAGAGGAAAGGGTGATGCAGTAAAGCAGCGTAAGTATTTCCCTCAGTTTTTTAGAACTAAGGTATCAATCCAGTAGGAGACCACGCGCGAGTCACCTCGTATCTACACACACAAATAAGAACCTCGCAACCAACGTGATAAAGGGGTTGTCAATCCCTTCATGACCAGTTGCAAGTGTGAGATCTGATAGAGATGATAATAATAAGATAAATATTTTTGGTATTTTTGTGATATAGATTAAAAGTAAAGATTTCAAAATAAAGTAGATGGAAACTTATATGATGGAGAATAGACCCAGGGGCCATAGGTTTCACTAGGGGCTTCTCTCAAGATAGCATAAGTATTACGGTGGGTGAACAAATTACTGTCGAGCAATTGATAGAAAAGCAAATTATTTTGAGAATATCTAGGCATGATCATGTATATAGGAATCACGTCCGTGACAAGTAGACCGAAACGATTCTGCATCTACTACTATTACTCCACACATCGACCGCTATCCAGCATGCATCTAGAGTATTAAGTTCATAAGAACAGAGTAACGCCTTAAGCAAGATGACATGATGTAGAGGGATAAACTCATGCAATATGATGTAAACCCCATCTTTTTATCCTCGATTGCAACAATACAATACATGTCGTTTCCCTTCCTGTCACTGGGATCGAGCACCGCAAGATTGAACCCAAAGCTAAGCACTTCTCCCATTGCAAGAAAGAGCAATCTAGTAGGCCAAACCAAACTGATAATTCGAAGAGACTTGCAAAGATAAACCAATCATACATAAAAGAATTCAGATAAGATTCAAATATTGTTCATAGATAGACTTGATCATAAACCCACAATTCATCGGATCTCGACAAACACACCGAAAAAGAAGATTACATCGAATAGATCTCCAAGAGAATCGAGGAGAACTTTGTATTGAGATCCAAAGAGAGAGAAGAAGCCATCAAGCTACTAGCTATGGACCCGAAGGTCTGAAGTAAACTACTCACACATCATCGAAGGGGCCATGGAGTTGATGTAGAGGCCCTCCGTGATCAATGCCGCCTCCGGCGGAGCTCCGGAAAAGGCCCCAAGATAGGATCTCTTGGGTACAGAAGGTCGCAGCGGTGGAAATAGGGTTTCGTGGTGCTCCTGGATGTTTGCGGGGTATATGGATATATATATATATATAGGAGGAAGATGTAGGTCGGTGGAGCAACGAGGGGTGGAGCAACGAGGGGCCCACGAGGGTGAAGGGCTCGCCCAGGAGGGGTGGGCGCGCCCCCTGCCTCGTGGCCTCCTCGATTGTTTCTTGACGTCCACTCCAAGTCTCCCGGATCACGTTTGTTCCAAAAATAACGCTCCCGAAGGTTTCATTCCATTTGGACTCCGTTTAATATTCCTTTTTGACAAAACACTAAAATAGGCAAAAAAAACAACAATTTGGGCTGGGCCTCCGGTTAATAGGTTAGTCCCAAAAATAATATAAAAGTGTAAAAATAAGGCCATTAACATCCAAAATAGATAATATAATAGCAGGGAGCAATCAAAAATTATAGATACGTTGGAGACGTATCAGCGCGCCAGTGCGAAGGCCGAGGCGTCCCTTGTGACCTCATGTGCGGCTAGCGACCGGGCCTTGGAGGAGGCCAAGGAGGCTGATCGCCGCCGCGAGGTCGCCAAGGAGCGCAAACGGGAGCTCCAGGCCTTGAATGCTACCCTCGAGCAGTAGGTCGAGGCACGCAGGGCCATCTTGGTGTCAATGAGGGGGGAGCCTTCTGAAGAGAAGGAGATCCAGAAGCGTGAGGAGGCACTGATGTTGGAGGCCTCAGAGCGCAGCCTCAAGCTTGAGCAGTTGGAGACGAGGGAGCGCCATGTGGCCATGGCTGAGGATGCCATCACCGCACGTGAAGCCAAGATCCAGGAGAAGGTTGACTGGAGGGCGGCTAAGGCTCGTGCAGATCTTGCCAATGAGTACGACCTGAAGCTCAAGTTCTTGGAGGACGAAGCTGAGGGCAGGACCACCGCCCTCAGGACAAGGCTGAACGAGGCGGAGCAGCGTGAGAGGGCAGCTACGGCTGCCCAGACCTCTGCCCAGGCTGCCCTGGCCTCCGCGCATGCTGACTTGCTCTCGCTCCAACAACAGATTGATGATGCCGTGTCCCTCGTGAAGCAGAACATGGAGGAGGCATGTCGTCGGCAGACGCTGCAGCACGAGCACGCCCCCATGCTCCAGGCCCTCAGGGTGAGGGCCAACCGAGCACTGGGTGCCATCTCCGAGGAGAGCGTCCCTCATCCCTGCGTGGAAGATGACGCCAGCCACGGCCGCTTGTTTATCGAAGTCGTGACACGCCTGGAGGACCAGGCTATGAGGGCACGCGAGCTTGTCGAGGAGAGGAGTCAGGGCCTCCTTGGGCGCGTGTTCTCACATGTCTTCAGTCATCTTCAGAACCTCGACCCCCACTTTGACTTTGACGCCGCCATAGCCCCAGTGCCTGGGGCTATCCGGGACAACCTGTCACACTGGGTGGATAATCACGTGGATGCTTTGGTCAGGGCCTTCGCCATTGAGGACGGCACAGTGGTGGTCGCGGCGGACGAAGATGGCGCAGTCGACGACGGCGAAGACGACGCTAGCGATAGCGCTAGCACTGCGTATGAGAGCGACCTGGGCGATGCTGCGAGCAACACGTCTAGTTAAGCCCGCATTCCTTCACTTGAACCTGCATGCAAAGACTTGGACATGGCCCCATAGGGCGTGAGAGTATTTTGGATGGGAGCCCCTCGTGTATGTAAATTAATGTTCTGTTTTTTAAGCCGGACCTGAAACGCGCTTTTGCGAGCTTGTGAGCCCCTAAGCAGGGTTGTCGCTGTGACTTATCTCGATCCTAGCAGACCTTGAGAGGGTTCTGAGGTTGTTGGCGTGCCTTTCTCCCGAGGCGAGCCCTCAGGAGCTCGCGGGCTCTGGGCCTCCCGAGGAGCCAGCGGATACGTCTGAGAGGGCCACGCCAGGAGCGCCCTGCTGATCGTGGCAGGATGCGTACGTGGCAATCTTGTGGCATGTACACTCTTGCCCCGAGGGGGTCCTACCCAGGTTGTCCAGACATGCCTGGCGCGGTCTGTCGACCAGTCCCCGAGTCAGAGGGTCGGGGTGTGAGCCTTAAAAACAAGGCACACAACCAAAACGCAATAAAACCGACAGAAACTAGAGAAACACCCCCCAACTTTTGATGACAAAAAAAAATTCAAGTCTCAGTCCAAAAGGCGGTGAATCGAGCTACAAAAAAGGGGTCAAAAGCAAACGTCTACGTCCGACACCTAGCAAGTCTTCTTATCATCCCACCAGCGCGGAGCAATGTGCTTTAACTAGATGTGAGCATAGTCATTGGTGGACAGTGTCGACGGCCAACACAGAGCATAGTTCTTCCACTTGGACATGGGCGGGAGCCCTCGAGGTCGAGGTGCGGCGCTCTAGAGACTCCAGGGCATGTACATCCCCACTCATTATTACGTGGGAGTGTCACGAGCAGAGACCTTCACAGGCGCGAGCCTTGCTTCATATCGCCAGGCAAGGGCCCCGCCCTGCGTCACCCCCGACCACCATTGGGGCGTCCGAAAACCAGGATGAGACCAAGGGGCAAGAGGGACGCTAGTGGCGCCCTCGGCGACCACGACCCCTCTTCTAGGGGGAAAGGGCTGGACGGTGCCTCCCCCAACAGAGGACCTACCTCCATGCAGTGCCTTGCTCCGCTCGGCGCGGGGGAGGCCCTGGCTCCTGCCCCCTCCCGCGCAGCCCCCAGTGCGCCACTCTTGCTGGGAGGGGGGTCACCGACTTGGGGCCCCCGGCCGCTGCTGCGACCTGGTTCACCTGCTGCCCAAGGTTAGCCTAAGCATGCCCCCGAGTAACCGGTTGTACCGTACTGTTGTCGTCGCTGAAGGGGTCGGTGAAGCCTCCAGGCAGCTCGTGGAAGACCCCAGTCTCGGGCGTTCCGCCTTCCCATCCTGGCTCGGGGAATGAGCTGGGGCCTTCTCCTGGTGTGTACTCCAGATCTATCATGCAGGGCATGTAGGCGTCCGTGGCCGCCACGCCGGAGTCATCGCTTGGGTGTCCCACGCCTTGGGCCACTGGCCGCGGTACCTAGCCTTAGTGGGCGCTGGGCTGCATCCCGGCAGGACTGAGGGAATCCTGGACTAAGGGGTCCTCAGGCGTCCGACCTGTTATCTACGGGCCGGACTGATGTGCTGTGAAGATACGAAGACCGAAGACTACACCCATGTCCGAATGGGACTCTCCTTGGCGTGGAAGGCAAGATTGGCGATGGAATATGCAAATTCCCTTCTTTGTAACCGACCTTGTGTAACCCTAGATCCTCCCGGTGTCTATATAAACTGGAGGACTTAGTCCGGATAGGATATACTCAATACCTTAGTCATACATGCTAGACTTCTAGGGTTTAGCCATTACCATCTTATGGTAGATCAACTCTTGTAATACTCATATTCATCAATATCAATCAAGCATGACGTAGGCTATTACCTCCATCAAGAGGGCCCGAACCTGGGTAAAACTTTGTGTCCCAGTCTCCTGTTACCGTCAACCTTAGACGCACAGTTCGGGACCCCCTACCCGAGATCCGCCAGTTTTGACACTGACATTGGTGCTTTCATTGAGAGTTCCTGTGTGCTGTCGCTAAAAGGTTTGATGGTCCCTTCAATCGTCAATAATGACACTGTCTGCGGAGAGACTTTCCTCCCCGAGCAGATCTTCGTGTTCGGCGGCTTCGCACTGCGGACCAACTTGTTTGGCCATCTGGAGCAGATCGAAAGCTATGCCCCTGGCCATCAGGTCAGATTTGGAAGCTTGAACTACGTCGCGGACATCCGTGGAGACTTGATCTTCGCCGGATTCGATACCACGGTGGCCGCTCCTGGTCACCCCGATGATCATAACCTAAATCTATCATCGGGCCGCATCCAGGAGATCGCTCCTGTAACCGCTCTGGCCCTAGAGCCGGAGCAGGCTGCACCATCCATAGACGGAAGGATTAACCCCACCTCATAGGCCGCAGATTCCACGGTGTTGGAGCCATATATGGACTTGGTCTCACACGAGGCCTATGCCACCGAAACACCGGACTCGTGTCCGGCTGCAGGTTCCGAACCACGCGAGCCCGCAGACGCCGAGCTTGATCGTTTATCGATCTTCAAATTCAGCACCACAGACATCTTCCAGCACTCGCCTTTGGGCGATGTGCTGAACTCATTAAAAAACCTGTCCTTGGCGGAGGACCCACAACTGAACTATATCCGGCTCAAACTAGGGGCTGTCGATAGAGAATTTTAAGTCCCACCCACCACCCACTTTATAGCCACGATCGAGGATTTGACTGACGAACTTGATTACGACTCTGGGGACATCAATGGTATGGACGACGATGCCGGAGAAGAGGAGGCCCAGAACCCGCCGTTCATCGGACGCTGGACGGCTACTTCCTCGTATGATGTATACATGGTGGATGCACCAAAGGAGCACAGCGGCGACAATAAGGAAGACCCAGTCGAGGATAAACCTTCCGAAATACAGTCAAAGCACCGTCGTCAGCGGCGCCGCTCTAAGTCACGCCGCAGTAAAGACAGCAATACCGGCACAGGAGGGTGTAGTCCGGAAGGTGCCGAAGACAATGAAGACCCCGTCGATAAAGCAAACGAACAAGATGGACGGGAAGATGAGCAGGTTAGCCTTGTTAAACAAGCCACGCACGAAGATTCGGAGGACGATAATTTCCTTCTGCTCTCCTAAGATGAGGCGAGCCTCGGCACCGAAGATTTCATCGTGCCCGAGGAACCTCTCGAGCAGGAGCGCTTCAAGTGCCAGCTAATAGCCACTGCAAGGAGCCTGAAAAAGAAGCAACAACAGCTTCAAGCTGACCAAGACCTGCTCAATGATAAATGGACTAATGTCCTAGCAGCCGAAGAATACGGCCTCAAGCACCCAACCAAAAGCTACCCAAAATGCAAATTGCTACCTCAGTTCGACGAGGAGGCGCTGGAGTACATACCACCATCGCACAATACGGCTGACCGACCACCACGTGGTCGGGACAGAACAGCAACTCACGCCGAACACCAGCCCGCCCCGCCTCATCACTCAGGCAGAGGTAAAGTAGCCCACGGCCATACATATGACCTACGACAGAACCTGAACAATAAAGCAGGACATACAAGAACAATCTACGGAACGCGAGGACACGCCTCGACAAGCGACCACGGCAACCTATTCGGACGTGACAAACCCAGTCATGTGGGGGCCAAACACCATAGACGGACTCTATCAGAGCTGTGTCACGATACGACCCAATATAGAGGCCCCGCACACCCTCATTGCTTCACTGATGAGGTCCTGGATCACGAATTCCCCGAAGGATTCAAGCCCGTGAACATAGAATCATACGATGGAACCACGGACCCCGCGGTGTGGATCAAGGACTTCATTCTCCACATCCATATGGCCCGCGGAGATGACCTCCACGCCATAAAATACCTCCCTCTAAAACTCAAAGGGCCAGCTCGGCATTCGCTAAACAGTCTACCTGAAAATTCCATCGGCAGCTGGGAGGACTTTGTTGTGGTTTTGTAATGGAAAATGTCCTCGTGAAAGGACTTAGTCGTGGAGCCATCACTACGAGTTAGTTTAAAGGGGTTAAACCGGACAAGGGACATGAGAGTTTTATACTAGTTCGGCCCCTTACGATGAAGGTAAAAGCCTACGTCTAGTTGTGATGGAATTGCTGGGGTTTCGATGACCAGGGAGCGAATCCGATTTTCATGGCTCTCGAGTTGTTGTGTGTTGTCCCTAAACCGTTGCCGGGTCATCCCTTTATATACATAGGTCGATGCCCGTCGGTTTATAGAGTCCCGAGGCTAGATCATCAATGTGTCCAACTCGGTCTCTATCCTTCCTATCTTACAATACAAGTTACATGAGAAAGTCGGTTTACATCTACAAGCCTTAAGCCGCCTTTGGGCCTTGGGCCTTCATAAAGCGCCACCAACCTTTGCCTTCCTGGGCTCCTAATCCTCATAGAGTTAACCCGGCTACTCCTGGCCAGTTTACGTCCAGTAGTAATATCCCCAACATTAGGCCCCAGATTGATTTGAACTTGTTCATGTCACTCTTCAACACTTAGAAAAATTCTTGCCCTTGCACCTACGCATGAATCTTGTAAACCGCCGTGACGTCATCCTCCGGATTTGTAGTAAACCGCCGTGATGTCATCTATTAATTAAAGCTAAAGATGCCTTTTATCAATGAGCATCCAACCATCAAGGCGAAAATTTTATTAAATATCCATTTTGAGCTCCTCGATTCCCGCGCCCGTCGCTTATCTTTTCGCCTTATAAATAGGGCTGAGGCCCCTTTTTATTTTTCCTCCGCTGCCTCTTCGTCTCTTCTTCCTCCTCGCGACGTCCCTGCACCCGAGCGCCGCCGCCGTCGTCGAGCTTCGCCCCTGCCTCATCGTCGGCCGCTGCATCAACATGACTAGACCAGACAAGTGCAGGGCATCTCCTCCGTTCCTGTAACACCGGTAAGCCCTCTCTCTTTCCGCCCTAGATCTTCGCCATTAGGGTTTGTATCCATCGGAGTTCATCGAAGTTCTATAGCCATTCTTCCTTGTCCTTCTTGGTAGCATCGTAGGCTAGTCTTAGATCTACTTTAGCCCTTGCACGACCGTAGCCACAATCTCATTCTTCCTTATTAGATCACTCCTTTACATAGACAACAACTCTTCCGATTCCGACGAACTGGTTAAACACCTGAAGTTTGAATATATTCCAGTTTTCTGTCACCCCTTAGATCTGAAATCACCATATAAATCTGTGAAACCTGTTTCCCTCACTTAGATATTTTTAGATCTGTACTCCTCACACCAATATAGGCGGTTTAACTTTTTGAAGTATGATAATCTGGCAGGTACCATTAGTCCCCTTCTAAACCGCTGATTCATTTATACTCCGGTTTAATAATATGCACATACCTCTGCTTCTTTCCATTACTTTACCACACATAAACACTCTGCCGTAGGCGGTTTATAACTTCCTCCAATTTATCAATTTCACATGCTTGGATTCCTTTTCCCTCAACCTATTGTACCTTATGCATCATCATTAATGAATCATAAATCGGTACTACGTTCTTCCCAGCTCTTAACTTGCAATGGCCAAACAGTTCTATTCATGTAACTGGGTCCCTTCCTGAGTTACTGAGGAGCAACTGAACGGAATGGTCAAGATTGGTACTTTACCGAAGAAGAATTATATCCGGTGGCGAGTTCCTGGCCCGGAAAACCCTCCTACCCCCAAACAGGGTGAAGTAGTGGTGTTTGTTGATCATATTGGCCGAGGCTTCAAACCGCCCGGATCTAAATTTTTCTGAGATGTACTTGCCAGCTTTCAGCTCCACCCTCAAGACATTGGACCCAACTCGGTATCCAATATATGCAACTTTCATGTTTTTTGTGAAGCGTACCTACAAGAAGAACCAACTGTCGAGCTATTCTGGGATTTCTTCCATTTAAACCGTCGCACTAAATTTGTAGATGGACCCAATACTGAACTTGGCGGCGCCTCTATTCAGAAAAGGAAAGAGGTTGAGTTTTCTAATGCCAAACTTCACAGCCACCCAAAAGAATGGAATCAAACTTGGTCCTATTGCAGAGACACCTCTCCTGAAGATGAGAACCCTCTGCCGGGTTATCATGCTCACCGGCTTGCTAATACTCATCCACTTCCACAAAGACTAAGTGCACAGGAACGGGCCTCTTACGCCCCTCAACTCGCCAAGCTTAGAGCCCTTATGGCCAACGGTTTAATAGGTGTGGACTTCATCCGTTGCTGGATATCTTGGAGTATCCTGACATTAAGTTGCCGCGCCGGTTTAATGTGCGAGTACACTCGTGATGTATGAGACTCTCAACGTCATATCAATATTCAGCTAACAGATGAGGAAGTCACTGAATCTGTCAAGAAAATGCTGAATGAACCAGAAACTGTATGCAGCAAGACCGGGTTAAGCCCCTTTTACACGCAAAACAAACCACCCGTTGTAAGTATTGTCTGTACTTTCGCTTTAAACCTGATATTTTTGGACTGTGCAATCTTTGAATACCCTCTGCCCATTTTTAAACAGGGTGATGATCCATTCTGGAAAAAGAAACCGCAAGAGAAAGCGGTAAAACCTTCTCGTCCTAAGACGAAAGCCGTCAAGAAAACCACAAAGAGGAAGGCACCTGAACCCATCGGTTTAGAGCTGGATGACGACCCGGATGAACCGGAAGCAGAGGTAGAACTTGATTCACTTGGTTCACTTTTCATGCATCTCATTGACAATGATATTTATCAAGAGGATGTTGAAGGCAGCCAAGCTGACGATGCAGAGGTAATTATCCTTTCCTTTGGTTCAGATCCTCTGCCAACACAAAAAATCCGTCAAGCAGTCTGGAAAGTAAGCTTTTCTCACCCTCTTTCTCACTTGGATCCAACATTTATTTTGAAGAAGCAGCAGCACGAGGCTCGCCGCACAACCCGGCACAGTGGCCAAACGGTCACTTCGACTGGTTTACCGAATACCGCGGTCTGGAAACGCTGACCTGAGGTCTCACCCACTTCTGACACTTCTTATCCCAAGGCCGGCTATTTCCGACAACCTCTTAATCCGTTCGATTCAAATTATCAGTTGACCCCTCCTTCATGCTCTGGCGAGTCAATAGCGACACAACTCCTTCCCCTTAAGACCGTTGCTGGGTAAGTTGTAACTGAATCTGTTGACACTTTGTATTTGCATGTTGTTTTCATCCTTGCCTCTTTTCCTTTTCAGAGCCAAAGCTAGACCCAGCAAGAAAACTCGGGTGAATAAACTGTATGAAGAATTGGTTGTTGAACCGGAGCAAACCGCTGAACCGGAAGGTCCCCATGTAGACAATGTTTTTCATGAAATACCCCCTCCGAATCATGATTTGAATGATCAAACAGAAGCTGAAGTAGCAGACCTTGCCGACAAACCGACGAGCCCGGTCCATAACGACGATGGACCGCCCAGTCCGGCGAAGGCTACTGATATCCCAACAACTCCAACACAGACTAGTGGTAACAAGGAAGATGATGTTGTCATCACTGGTGTTGGTCATACCTCTCCTGGCAACCCTGTGGCTTTATCCAAACATAGCGCTAAAGAAGAACATGTTGCAATGGAAAAAGGAAAATGGAGCACCAATTTAACAAGCTATGCCCACCTCGGTGCTCAAGAACTCCATTCTGGCTTTCTCAATCGTCTGCACTCAAACCATGATTATGAAGCCGGTTTAGTGATTCTGATGAAGGAGCGCTATGAGGTATTGTCATTGCTTGTCCTTTCTTAAATCCAATTTGTAAGGATCAACTCTAGTAGCCCCCAAGGGCCGGTTTAGGATGGCAATCATAAATCAGGACTTTGTAATATCTTGACCCTTGCAAGCTTATCTTTCACATATCAAGTAAACTTTAAAATAAACTGGTACTTGATCATTGTTTGCATATACTTTTCGCATGTATAGTCCCCAAGGGCCGGTTTATCTTTGCAAGGTAAACCGGGTCTTTAATCCATACTGCAACTTTGAATAGATGTACATTAGCCCCCAAGTATCAAGGATAATGCATGTATTGTACTTGGGACTTGCAAAAATTTCTGATAATAGAGCAAATAGGCATTTGCCCCCAAGTACAAAGTGCATAACTTGTTATACGCTTGGTACTTCAAATATACATATCCCATTGATGATTTATCTTGCCTTTGTAGGCCGAGATGAGTAAGAAGGATGCTCAAACCGCTGACCTTCAGGAGAACACTAAATCTCAGCAAGCAGAAGCTTCCAAAGCAAAGGACGAACTGACTAATGCCTTAGCAGCCATTGAGAAGCTGAAGGAAACCTTTAATAAAGAATGTGCAAATTGGGATACAAAGAAGGCCGGCTTAACAAAGAAGGCCGAAGACACAGAAGCAGCCCTGAAGCCGGTGGTTGAAGAACTAACCGGCTTAAAACGACAGATTAATGCCATGACCTCTGCTATATTTGGTGAGTATCCTCATATGAAGTTTTTCCAATTCACAATATCTTATCAATGGCTGGTTAACTGATGCTTTACCATGACAGGGACCCGCATTAGTCATCTGGGCTCTGAACTGCGGATGAAGCTTAAAGCGGCCTATACTTTGATAGAACAGCTGTATTCTATATCCCAACGAGCCCTTTGCGCTGCAGCTTATAACCGGCCTCATCCAACGCTGATAAAAGAAACCATCGAAAAGCTGACCATGCTGCCTGCCCGGTTGGATGAACTGAAGAGATCAGCCGCAAGGTCAGGTGCGCTGACCGCGCTAATCCGGGCCCAGGCGTGGATTCCAGATCTTGAACCGGCAAAAATTGGTCAAGGCTATCCCGGCGTGAAAGAGGATGGCTCGGAATTCAACAATGATGATCTCCGAAGGCTGACAAGAGAACTGCGACCCATTGCAAGCAAATTGGCGGACGAAATGGATCCGTCTCATTACCAGCCGGTTTATGATATGGATCAGAAGAGATATCCTGCGACAATACATGACATGGAAGATCTGACTCCGCCAATTCGTAAGCACACTTATGCCCCTGACATTGATCCTTCCAACCTTATAAGTGAAGAGGCCATGTTCCAAGCGTTAACCGGAATCGATTGGACGACGATTGATTTCCAGCCACTGGGTAGAAATGAAGAGGATGAGCCAATTCAAGATGACCCTCAATCTTCAAATCATCCAGATGGGGAATCCTAAACCGGAGGCCGGTTTATCAATCGCAGTCTGCCACCCATTATGGGCACAATTATTCTGTGTGGGCTGTTTAAAGCGCCTTGTAATAGGCTAGTTCAAACACTTGCTGCTATGCCGTCGAGCATATTTATTTTGCTTGATACTGATAACTCGCCATGCCTTTGGGATCTATTATATGCATAGTCCATCGCGGATTTTATTTAACTTGTTCCTACATATAAGAACTTGACAGTGTCCTAGTGGTTTACCACTTGATGGGTCATGATGCCCAAATATATATATAGCTTGGTGTACAACTAAGACTGTAACAACTAGATACAAAATATATAATACCTGTGACATATCTTGTTGGCTGTCCAACTGTTGGGATAATAAGGGTGATAACACCAATCTGGAGTATTGATGACTCCTTTTATTCTTGCCGGTTCACATCAAAACCGTACCGGGTTATGAGAAACACCGGTTTACTCATATAATTCTAGTGACTTTTAGTCAAAACCAGACCAGATCAAATTATTGCCGGTTTAGAACTGATCATGTACTAACAACTGAGCGTTGAAAACCATGCCGGGTTGTGATATACACCGGTTTATCAGAAAATATTCATAAATCCCTTATCAAAGAGGTTAAAACGTTTGCAATAAATACAAGAAAAATGTGCAAGGCTTTTCATGGGCTTCCAGGCCCTAAATCGAGGCTTTTCATGGGCTACCAGGCCGCTGAGTTAAACCATTTTTCAAAGCCTTTTAAGATGGACCTCAATCTTTAACCAATCATCATTTTAACTTTGACAAGTTCAGGGTCTATGAGATTGACTTGTCAAACGTTCGATGGGTCATACAAGGTTTACCTAGACGGAGTGGCTTACTTAAAGAGGCAGGATAACCCGGGGTTTCAGGTGAATACACTTGGCTTCCAAGCCTGGCTTGATAGCCTACTACAAGGGTGCAAGCTCGTTGTTCTTTGTGAAGCAAGGAGCCCCCAAGTAATATTTGAGCTGTGCTCAGTGGGTACCTATGTTTGAGTTGTGCTTTTTGCAACAGACTCTCTTTGGGTCCACATAATTACCTTTTTGGCTTTAAGCCTATCAAGAGGTGTAGCTATGGTGTAAGTACAACCAAGCCCCCTAGTGATTTCCCTGTTTGGCCTTAAACCGATCAAGAGGCGTAGCTATGGTTCGAATACGACCAAGCCCCTAGTGATTTCCTTTATATATGTGTGGCTTTATAAGCTGGGTTAATAGAACTCCATTTTATAACTAGAAGCCCCCAAGTAACCGCACATGATGTAAAAAAACAAATACCCCACTTTAGCTGAGGTTCCGGTTTCTTATATAATATATACATTGTCATAAGTATGTACATAAGAAGAGCCTGTGGCTCAAGTATAATAAGGCCGAAGAAGAGCTATTTTCCATGGCCTCTTGGTCTCCTCCTCCGATTTACGTGAGTCTTTTTGCTCTTGAACATCGATAAGGTAGTATGATCCATTGTGCAAATTTTTGCTGACCACAAAAGGTCCTTCCCAAGGTGGGGATAACTTATGCATATCAGTCTGATCCTGGATGAGCCGGAGCACCAGATTGCCCTCTTGAAAAGTTCTGGTCTTAACCCGGCGGCTGTGATAACGTCGAAGATCTTGTTGATAAATCACCAAACGCGCCGCTGCTAGATCACGCTCCTCATATAACAGGTCTAGTGAATCCCGACGTGCTTTCTCATTATCGGCTTCAACGTAAGCCGCCACACGGGGTGAGTCATGACAGATGTCACTAGGGAGAACCGCCTCTGCTCCGTAAACCATAAAGAAAGGTGTGTAACCCGTAGATCTGTTTGGTGTGGTGTTGATACTCCACAACACGGAAGGTAACTCCTCCACCCAACAACCCGGCGTCCACTTTAAAGGAACAATAAGTCGGGGTTTAATACCTCTCAAAATTTCTTGATTTGCCCTCTCTGCTTGACCCTTAGATTGGGGGTGAGCCACTGATGACACATCAAGCCGGATGTGCTCACATTGAAAAAATTCTTCCATAACACCCTTGGACAGATTAGTACCATTATCAGTTATAATGCTGTGTGGAAAACCAACCCAGAATATCACCTTTTTGATGAATTGATCTGCCGTGGCTGCATCACACTTACTGACTGGCTCTGCCTCTACCCACTTGGTAAACTTGTCAATTGCCACCAACAGGTGGGTCTTTTTGTCCTTGGACCTCTTAAAGGGTCTAACCATATCTAGCCCCCAAGTTGCAAACGGCCAAGTGATTGGAATCATTCTCAACTCCTGAGCTGGAACATGAGCGCGGCGTGCAAATTTCTGACAACCGTCACACCTTTTTACTAAATACTCAGCATCAGCATGAGCCGTCAACTAATAGAAGCCATGACAAAAAGCCTTGGCCACTAAGGATATTGAACCGGCATGGTGACCACAATATCCTTCATGGACTCTCGCAAAAGCTCACAACCTTCTTGAGGAGACACACAACGCCGAATCGTCCCTGTCACGCTATAACGATGTAACTCCCCATTGATAATGGTCATTGACTTGGATCGCCGGATTATCTGCCGGGCCAAGGTTTCATCGCCTGGTAACTCGCCCCGGTTCATATAGGAAAGGTATGGGACTGTCCAATCCGGTATAACATGAAGAGCTGCTACCAACTGGGTCTCTGGGTCAGGAATAGCCAACTCCTCCTCTGTGGGTATCTTGACCGATGGATTAGGAAGTACGTCGAGGAAGACATTAGGTGGCACCGGTTTACACTGAGAGCCTAGACGACTTAAAGCATCCATCGCTTCATTCTTTAGCCGGTCTATATGGTCAACTTGATAACCCTTGAAATGACCAGCCACTATGTCCACCTCTCATCGATATGCAGCCATGAGTGGATCCTTAGAATCCCAAGTGCCAGATACCTGCTGAGCCACCAGGTCCGAGTCACCGAAGCACTTAACTCGGCTTTAATTCATGTCCTTAGCCATCCGAAGGCCATGGAGAAAGGCCTCATATTCAGCTGCATTGTTAGTACAAGGGAACATTAAGCAGAGAACATAATAAAACTTGTCACCTCGTGGGGAAGTTAATATGACTCCAGCCCCCGAGCCCTCCAATTTTCTAGACCCATCAAAATGAATAGTCCAGTACGTGTTATCTGGCTTCTCCTTCGGTGCCTGCAACTCTGTGCAATCATTGATGAAGTCCACAAGTGCTTGTGATTTGATTGCTGTGCGAGGCGTATATTTTAACCCGTGAGGTCCAAGCTCAATAGCCCACTTGGCAATCCAGCCAGTCGCCTCTCTGTTTTGGATGATATCTCCCAGAGGGGCTGAACTAACCACTGTGATGGGATGACCTTGAAAATAATGTTTGAGCTTCTGGCTTGCCATGAAGACTCCATACACCAACTTCTGCCAATGCGGGTACCTCTGCTTTGATTCAATAAGCACCTCACTGATGTAATAAACTGGTCGTTGAACCAGATACTCCTTTCCAGCCTCCTTACATTCCACCACAATAGCCACACTAACAGCCCGGGCATTAGCAGCCACGTATAACAATAACGGCTCTTTATCAACCGGAGCCGCAAGGATGGGTGGCTCAGCCAACTGTCTCCAGATGAAATCATCCGTTTTCTTTAGCATCTGATACAAAGGAATAGCCTTCTCCCCAAGGCGGCTGATAAACCGGCTTAGAGCTGCAATTCGGCCTGTCAAACATTGAACATCATTGATACACGCCGGTTTAGCCAGGGATGTGATAGCTGAAATCTTTTCTGGGTTAGCCTCAATGCCTCTGTTGGACACCAGAAAACCCAAGAGCTTGCCTGTCGGAACACCAAAGACACATTTAGCTGGATTAAGCATCATCTTATAGACCCGGAGGTTATCAAAAGTCTCCCTTAGGTCCTCTATCAATGTTTCCTCCTTCCTAGATTTCACCACAGTATCATCCACATGAGCATGAACATTGAGCCCAATCTGTTTATGAAGACATTCTGAACACATCGCCGATAAGTCGCCTGGGCACTCTTGAGTCCGAAAGGCATAGACACATAGCAGAAGGCTCCAAAGGGAGTTATGAAAGTTGTCTTCTCCTGCCATTTTAATCTGATGATAACTAGAATAAGCATCCAGAAAACACAAACGGTCACAACCTGCCGTAGCATCAATAATCTGATCAATACACGGGAGAGCAAAAGGATCAGCTAGACAGGCCTTGTTCAAATATGTGTAATCCACACACATACGCCAAGTGCCATTTTTCTTAAGTACCAACACCGGATTAGCTAGCCACTCAGGGTGAAAAACCTCCACGATAAACCCTACTGCCAAAAGCCGGGCTACCTCCTCACCAATAGCCTTACGCCTCTCTTCGTTGAAGCGGCGGAGAAACTGCCTGACCGGTTTGAACTTAGGATCTATATTAAGGGTGTGCTCAGCGAGTTCCCTCGGTACACCTGGCATGTCAGAGGGCTTCCATGCAAAGATGTCCCAGTTCTCACAGATGAACTTGATGAGCGCACTTTCCTATTTCTGATCCAAGTTAGTGCTAATGCTGAACTGATGAGATGAATTGCCAGGAACAAAATCAACCGTTTTAGTGTCTGCAGCTGATTTAAATTTCAGCGCCGGATCATGCTCTGTAGTTGGCTTCTTCAGAGAAGTCATATCTGCCGGATCAAACTGACTCATCATAAGATGCATCCACTTCCTCACATTCTAAAGCAATCTTCCTGCTTCCATGTACCATGATGGTCCCCTTATGACCCGGCATATTAAGCTGCAGATAAACATAACACGGCCTCGCCATGAACTTAGCATAAGCCGGCCTTCCGAACAGGGCATGATATGGGCTCTTGATTTTCACCACTTCAAAAGTCAAAGTTTCTGATCTTGAATCATGATCGTCTCCAAAAGCCTCTTCTAGGGCTATCTTGCCAACTGGGTACGCCGATTTACCAGGCACCACTCCATGAAAGATGGTGTTCGACGGTTTAAGACTCTTGTCTGTCAGCCCCATGCGACGGAAGGTATCATAGTAAAGGATATTGATACTACTCCCTCCATCCATCTGCACTTTGGTGACCTTGTAGCCCCCGACTTGAGGAGCCACCACTAAGGCTAGATGACCCGGATTATCAACCCGGGGCAGATGATCCTCTCGACTCCATCAATTGGGTTGTTCAGACCAGCGCAAATACCGAGGCACCGCCGGTTCAACGGAGTTCACGGCTCTTTTGTGAAGCTTCTTATCGCGCTTACACAAGCTAGTGGTAAAAACATTATACTGCCCACTATTCAACTGCTTCGGATTACTCTGATAACCCGACTGCTGCTGCTGATTCCCCTGATGGTTATAACCTCCCTGATTGCCCTGGTTACCTTTATTGCCATGTCCGGCCTGATTACCCTGGAATCCTGAACCGGAGCTGCTGCCTCCGTAACCTGGCCCATGGAAACCGCCTCCTGAACCGCCAGGCGGGCCATTGTCATGTTGAAATTTTCGAACTCTCGCATGATGAAACAATCCTTCCAAAGATGCGAAGCTGGCTTCTCCTTCAATCCGTGCTTTTAACAAGGTTGATTTAGTAGGCGCTCCAGATTGGAGCCTGACCCTCCACCCCTCTAGGGCGGTTCACCCTTACGACGCCGACCGTTATCCTGGGCATTGGTGTTAGCCACAAAATCTAGGCTATTGTCCGCTTTGCACTTACCATTGTTCCCATGACCTGCTGGGTTATGCTGCTGCCCCTTGGCACTACCATTCTTTTTCCCTTTCGCTGGTGTGTCCTCTTCAGAATCAGTGTCCTTAGTGCTATCTAAATCAGCATACTTAACCAAAGCGGCCATAAGCGTTGACATGTCATTACATTGACGTTTGAGCCTTCCCAACTTCAGTTTTAATGGCATGAACCAGCAGTTGCCCTCTAACGTCAAAACTGATGTGTCTGCATTGATGCGGTCTGATGAATGCAAAATAGCTGAGACTCGCTTTACCCAATGGGTCGTAGACTCCCCATCCTCTTGAACACAGGCGGCTAGGTCCACAATTGACATGGGCTGCTTACATGTATCCTTGAAATTCTGGATAAACCGGCTCTTCAACTCTGCCCATGACGCAAAGGAATTAGCTGGTAGACTCTTTAACCAGGAATGGGCCATTACTTCCAACATCATGGTGAAATACTTAGCACACACCGCTTCATCCACATCCAGCATCTCCATTGCCATCTCATAACTCTCAACCCATGATTCAGGGGGCAAATCGGCAGTGTAATTGGGCACCTTACGAGGGCCCTTAAAATCCTTGGGCAGTTGGACATTACGCAAGGCTGGGGTGAGGCACGTCACCCCCAAAGAACTGAACACCACACCTGGTTCCACTGAGGTGGTCGGACGAACCGGAGTAGGCTGACGAGCTGCGTACTGAGCTGCTAACTTGGCCTCTCGGCGTGCTCGGCCATGATCCACCACATCTTGTGCATTAGCACCACCACCCACCGGGTTACTGTGCCGCGCACTACTTGACAGAGCCGGTTCATCAATATGACTGCTGTAACTCCGGTTTGGACGGGGGGTGGAATGAATCCTCTCACGACTATGCGAATAAGCCTACAGCTGGGTTAAAGCTGTTTGGAGGATTTCGCTCGCCCGCCGTGTCTCAACCACCACCGGTGACTCGCCTTCGATCGGGAGAGCTGCCAATCATGAAGCGGCAGCCACAATGTTGTCCAACGGGTTGGAGTAATGCCCCGGGGTGTCGAAACACGCTGTGACACAATGTTGTTCTGACGAAGCGGGTTCATCGTGCGCGGCTGAACCGACACTCCTGTTACTGGTGCCTCAGTCCGGTTTCCCACTGGCTGGTTACTTTTTCCCTCTCCGGGTGTGTTGAAGAGGTTCCTTGCCTCCAAGGCGGACGGAAGGCGCGATTGGTATCTTCTCGTCATGACATCATCCGACACGCTCTCATCTAGCATAAGCCGGTATGCCTGGGCCTCCAATCCGACCCGCTCTACGGCCATCCTGGTGCTTTCTGCTGCCAGGTCCGCCTTAGCTTGAGTTATCTAAGCCTTCACCTTTGCAATCTCTGTGTTGTGCTGATCCCGGTTTGCTGCGTCCACCTCCGCCGCTAGTAATGTTGCTAAAGTGTCGAACAGATCGAACAAAACCTGAGCCGGAGGCAGTGCAGAGCCCCCTGCTCCCGCTGGCGTTGCTGTTGCTGAACCGGAGATCATTGCCGCGGCGGTAGAAGAGTGTTGCGCTGGTTGTGTACCGGCCATGAAGACCGTGACCCGACTTGATCGAGGGGGTCCAGAATATTGTTGCCATCGGAGCCTCCACTAATCCGGCCGTCCTGCAACTGATACAACAACTCGGTCTCTCCGGTTGAAGACTCGTCATCAGAACAGACAACGGTTTCTCCATCAGATGCCAGTCTATCCTCATATTCCGCTCCATGGATGACACCTACCAAAACATGCCTTGCCGTGGGCTAAACCTGGGCTGGGCTTGCATGCTGAGCCGTCTCAATGATATCGGTGCAGCTGTCTGGCTCAGGGCCCGATCCACCAATCTTGCCGATGAAGACGTGAATCCTACCAAAGGGGACCCGGTACCCGTATTCAATTGAACCGGCCTTGGGAGCCCATCCTGCGTCGTCGATGTAGAGCTGGCCGCGACCACTTTCAGTCTTCCTGCCCACAGCGTATCCCTTGAGCCCTTTGAAGCTTCCCTTCAAGAACTCGAAACCATCATGCGATAGCCCCACAGTGGGCGCCAACTGTCGTCGTTTTGTCATGGCAGATGTCCTCGTGAAAGGACTTAGTCGTGGATCCATCGCTACGGGCTAGCTTAAAGGGGTTAAACCGGACAAGGGACACGAGAGTTTTATACTAGTTCGGCCCCTTACGATGAAGGTAAAAGCCTATGTCTAGTTGTTATGGAATTACTTTGGTTTCGATGACCAGGGAGCGAATCCGCTTTGCCTGGCTCTCGAGTTGTTGTGTGTTGTCCCTAAACCACCGCCGGGTCGTCCCTTTATATACATAGGTCGACGCCCGTTGGTTTATAGAGTCCCGAGGCCGGATCATCAGTGTGTCCAACTCGGTCTCTATCCTTCCTATCTTACAATACAAGTTACATGAGAAAGTCGGTTTACATCTACAGGCCTTAACCCGCCTTTGGGCCTTGGGCCTTCATAATGCGCCACCAACCTTTGTCTTCCTGGGCTCCTAATCCTCATAGAGCTAACATCCAGTAGTAATATCCCCAACAGACTTGGAAGAGGCTTTCCTCGACAACTTTCAAGGTACATATGTTCGACCTCCAGACGCTAATGACTTAAGTCATATAGTTCAACAGCCCGGAGAGTCCGCTAGGAAATTCTGGACAAGGTTCTTAACTAAAAAGAACCAAATTGTTGATTGTCCGGACGCCGAAGCTCTAGCAGCTTTTGAGCATAGCATCTGCGACAAATGACTCGCTCGCCACCTCGGCCAAGAAAAGCCAAAATCTATGGCAGCCCTCACGGCACTCATGACCCGCTTTTGTGAGGGCGAGGGCTATTGATTGGCCCATAGCAAAAACAATGCAAGCGACGCCGGCACCGCTGAAGTTAAAAGCAACAAAGACAAGTCTCGATGCAATAGATACAAGCGCCGAAACAACAATGACAACACCGATGATACGGAGGTCAATGCCGGATTCGGCTCTAAGTACGGTCAGCGGAAGAAGCCATTCCAAAAGAACAATTCGGGCCCATCCAGCTTGGACCGCATACTTGATAGTCCGTGCCAGATTCACGGCACCCCCGACAAGCCTCCTAATCATACAAATAGAGAGTGTTGGGTTTTCAAACAGGCCAGAAAATTAAACACCAAGAACAGGGAAAAGGGATCGCAAAGCAAGGACAATGACGAAGAGCCACGACAACCGAACACAGGGGGACAGAAGAAGTTTCCCCCTCGGGTCAAAATGGTGAACATAATATATGCTACCCACATCCCCAAGAGGGAGCGCAAGCATGCACTCAGGGACATCTACACGATAGAGCTAGTCACCCCAAAATTCAATCCATGTCATCATTCCCAATCACTTTTGATCGCCGGGATCACCCGACCAGTATCCGTCATGGAGGCTCAGTAGCACTGGTCTTAGACCCGATAATTGATGGGTTCCACCTGACTCATGTCCTCATGGACGGCGGTAGCAGCCTCAATCTGCTTTATCAGGATATAGTGCGAAAAATGGGCATTAACCCATCAAGGATCAAGCCTACGAAGACTAACTTTAAAGGAGTCTTTCCAGGCGTAGATGCCCGTTGTACGGGCTCAATCACATTAGAGGTTGTCTTTGGATCTTCGGACAACTTCCAAAGCGAGGAGTTAGTCTTCGATATCGTTCCATTCCGTTGCGGCTCTCATGCACTGCTCAGGACGAACTGCATTTGCTCGATTCAACATAGTGCCACACTATGCTTATCCAAGCTCAAGATGCTCGGCCCATGCGGTGTCATATCAGTCAATGGCAATACGAAACGCTCTCTCTGTACAAAAGAGCACACATCTGCCCTAGCAGTAGAAGTACAAAGCGGCCTTCTCAAGCAGAACATTTATTCGGCTGCCAAGCCCTCGGACACCCTTAAGAGGGTCCGGACTACTCTGCAGCAGGACAGCTTGGCTCGTCAGGAGCTCGATTAGCAATCCGGCCTCCGTCTCAGTCCCGATCAAGCGGTGGCCTGCATGCCGCGCATACATAACTACAGAGGCATAACTAGCTTGTGATCCATGCCACGGCTCAACCAACATCGGATACACACATACTTTCACTTTTTCTTGTTTTATTTCAGGTTTTATTCCTACAGTCCCCGTCGGGTGGTCTGGTTATCGGTCCTATTGAAGGATAAATACACCAAGATGGTCAGGAGCGCAGACATATAGGGACTTTTAGGTGATTCCGTTAACTATAACTCTATCTGTTCTCCAGGAACCACATGCAGCTCTCCCCTGGTCCCGGCATGTTAAATAGCCTGTTGCTTATTGCACTACTTGTATCAGTGCGCCTTGCCGTACTAATTACATTACAATGAAAAAAGTTTGTAGCTGGAGCTGTAGGACCCCAGCTTCTTACCTTAACATCTTTTCTGTTTCCTTTTTTCCTTTTCCTTTTTTTCAGTTTCCCTGTGGATAAATCCATCAGGTAGCACCCGTACATGTTGGTACATTTTGATGTTTGCCAGGGGCTTTACATCATCCACATTAAGGTAACACAAGTCCGAACACTTCTTATAAGTATAGTTCGGCACCCCGAATTTAGCATTATATGCATTAGCTCCGAATCATGTCTTTGGTCAATAGTTGGGTTGCCCGGCTCCCGTGCTTGCTACCCTACGTTCCGCTACATCGGCTAGGGTAGTAAAGGAAGAACTACTGCGATTGTGCCCTAGTCTAAACTGGATGAGCACCTCAGTAGAGAAAGCCGAAAACTAACTATCATGATGCGGCAAGATCCGGTCAGCTGTTCGGAGGTCTCAAATCGTTGGAGGTTTTTTGGCATTTCGCGAAGGATCGTACTTCCCGATCAGACGCTGACAGCACTCTGGTTCGTATACCAGGGGCTGCACCCATTTTATTATAAAACTCCTATGGCTATGTGAGGGCCATATAATTGGATCAAGATTGTTGCCTGGTTCGTTGCGCTAAACAACTCCTTCAAGGACCATATAATTGGATCAAGATTGTTTAGATACCACCCTTAACACCTCCATACTACCTACATGAGGGCAAAAGTTGACGACTGGTCAACCCTCAGATTTCATACAACACGGCCGCACAGGAGGATACAATCAAAACATAATAATAATTATATTACAAAGCGGATTTGTTTTCATCATACAAGAGAAAATACGAGTGTATTCACTCGAAAATAACGTCCTGCCCGCACTACGCGGCTACAATACGAGACCCCTCTAGGACATCCGCAAAGTAGCGCTCGGGCGTACGGTGCTCCTTGCCCTTCGGCGACCCCTTGGTCAGCTCGACGACGTCCATCTTTGCCCACCACATTTTGCAACGAGCAAAGGCCATCTGGGCACCTTCAATACAGACCGACCGCTTTACGATCTCAAGCCGCAGGCAGGCACTAACAAGCCGCTTCAAAAGCCCGAAGTAGCTGCTGGGTACCGGCGCAGCAGGCCATAGTCGGACTATCAGGTCCCTCATGGCCAGCTCGGCCGCCTTGTGCAGCTTGACCAACTGTTTCAGCTGGTCGCTGAAGGATACCGGATGTTCTGGCCCAAGATATTGAGACCAGAACAGCTTCTCCGTCGAACTCCCTTCCTTGGCTCGATAGAATTCAGCAACATCGGATATGCTTCACGGAAAATTCGTAAACACCCCTGTAGAGCACCGAATCCGGGTAAGTAAAAGGAGCGTCTCTTTCACAGACTTGCCTTGCATAATGAAAGCCTTACCCGATGCAATCTTCTTAGCCGCCTGGTGTTCCTGAAGAGCGCTCTAGGCCTCGGCTCGAGCCTCTTGTGCGCTCTAGCGGGCCTTCGCAAGTTCAGACGCATGCGTCTTCGAATCATACTCCTGGGAGTCCTTCTTGACGGCATCCTTAAGCTCTTGTTGAACCTCGCTGAACCGGGCCTCATGCTTTTCGCGTACAGCATGTTCCTTGGCCGCTTTGTCCTCGGCCTCGGCTAATGCTTTCTTGAGGGCCGCCACCTCGGTCGTGGCCCCTAGCATAGTCCATGACACTTTAGTCAGCATGAAGTATTCATCCTTCCTAACATACACACACAGATTACTGCATACCTTGGCTGTCCTCCAGCTGCTTCTTCACAAGGCTGAGCTCTTCCTCGGCCCGCTCCAGGCTCCGCTTCAGTTCGGAGACTTCCGCAGTATGAGCGGCAGCAGCCAGCAGTGGCGCTTGCTTATTTTCATAGACATCATATATTAGACTCCTACGAAAATGGTTTTGATCCTCTGTTTGGCTTTTCTTTCCGAACAGCGAACAGAGCATCAGGGTCTACTGTCTATGCTGTGATATTCCTTCTACAGTTATTATTACCTCAAAGCCTATTAAAAGGCTAGTGCAGTCTTCGGTCAGCCCGCTTTTGGCATACTAAACCTTTTTGATCACCGTACCCATGCGGTGTTCATCCACAATGGAAGCACCTCGCAGTGTCTCCAGCAGATCATCCGGTGCCTCTGGTTGGACGGAGGTCACCAGCAGAACAGGCACACCCCTCCTTTCATGGAAGGCCATTCGCCGGACTCCGGAGCCGCACAGGTCTCCGGAACGATATCCGGCTGGGGGCCGAATGGAACTCGGCCCCCACCATCAGTCCCCATGGGGCCATCTTCCCCCATGTGTCCGGCGGCCGTGGAGTCATCCTTGGACGCTGCCCTGACGATTTCCGGAGCCTCCCCTTGGTCGGGAAAGGCCCTTTGGGACACCACCTCCTCATCGCCTTTGGGCGAGGTAGAGTGAGCAGGTGGTGCCGACATGCTAGCCATCTCCTTTGAGTCTAGCGAGCCCTCTGTCGAGGATTGTGGAGAACTGTCGCGGGCCAGACTGCAATAGCATAAATTTAACATGTTAATATGGCAAAGGGGAGTACAATTGGACGAGCATAAGGTCTTTGGTACTTACGAGCGGCCGGAGGCTTGGTCCGGGGCATTCGTTCCAGACTGCTATCAACATCCCACGCGGAGTTCTCCGTGAGGGAGCCCTTCCCCCTCTTGGGTGCCTTCACCTCTAGGTTCATGGAGGCTACCCTTTTCTTCCTTCCCCCTCAAGGGGAGTTGTTTTCTTCCTCCTCCTCGTCGTCATCTTCGGCAACCGGAGGGTCAGTCTCATCTTTGGATGACAGGTCCGAAGTATCCTTTCGACGAAGGCCACTCGTGGTCCCCTGGCTGCCTTCTTGGTCTTCTTCTCTAGCACTTCATAAGGCGCCGGGAACAACACCTTCGTTAGGAGTGGGGTCTCTTTGTCTTCGGGTAGCGGGGCTGGACAGTTAATCTGCCTCGCTATGTCGGTCCAGGCCTAAGAAAAGATTGACATGAGAGCTTAGACTTCTTTCTCACAATACGCTAGTAAATATTATGCCTTGAGAGCGTGAAAGAGCTTACCGAATTGGCTTGGCACTTTGAGCTAAGCCCACGATCCTCGGTTGTTGGTGGTGGAGTCTTGCCGGCCTTGAAGAGCACTTTCCAGATATCCTCGTGCGTTATGCCAAAGAGCTCTAGCAGCGTCTGGTGCTTGGCCGGATCGAATTCCCACAAATAGCAGGCCCGGCATTGGCACGGGAGGATCTGGCGGATGAGCATGACCTGGATCACATTGACAAGCTTGATATTGTTGGATATCATGTTCTGGATACACGTCTGGAGCCCTATCAGCTTGTTCGGAGAACCCCTGGATAGGCCCTTCTCTTGCCAGGAGGTCAGCCGCATCGCAGCTCCGGATCGGAATTCGGGGGCCGCCTTCCAGTAGGCGTCGCGTGTCTCGGTGATGTAGAACCACCCTGATTGCCACCCCTTCACCGTTTCCATGAAAGAACCATCGAGCCAGGTGACGTTGGGCATCCTACCCGACATAGCTCCTTCGCACTCGGCCCATTGACCGCTCACCACCTTCGGCTTCACATTGAAAGTCTTCAGCCATAGGCGTAAATGAAGTGGGATGCGGAGAAAGGCGTCGCACACGACTATAAATGCCGAGATGTTGAGAATAAAGTTGGGGGCTAAATCTTGGAAATCTAGCCCATAATAAAACATTAGTCCGCGGACAAACGGGTGGAGAGGGAATCCCAGCCTGCGGACAAAATGCATGAGGAACACCACTCTCTCATGAGGCTAGGGGGTGGGGACAATCTGTCCCTCGGTCGGAAGTCGGTAAACGATCTCCTTGGCCAGGTATCTGGCCTCTCGGAGCTCCTCTATATTTTTCCTCTTAACGGAGGAGGCCATCCATTTGCCGCTGGCTCCAGATCCAAACATGATTGGGTGTTTGTTTGAATGGGAGCGAATGAGGACTTGGGCGTTGGAGCTCAAGAACGGAGAGGCAGGAAGAAAGCGTGGGAGAAGAAAGGGGAATCTTATCTCCTTATAAGGGCGGTGAATATCGAACGCCCCCCCATTTGCCTTAAAATTTGCCTGCTCCCAAGGGCTATGTAAATGGCACGGTTGGGTTACCCACGCTCATATTGATGAGAATCCCGTAATATGGGGACACGATATCTGCTTTGACAAGACGTGCCAATTACAACCATGGCTCGAAACATGGGGCGAAAAACGGTTCGAAATTATGACCGGACAGGCGTAGCATCGCATTCCTAAAGTTGTCAGCAGATTAGACTTATGTGTTATTATATTCTCTCTGTGGTTGTGTGTGGTGTGTGTTACAGGTCCGGACACGATCAATTTGTCTGGAGACTATTTGGGAGTTCGGAAGGAGGAACCCGCCTTGCAATGCCGAAGAGAGCACTACACGCCGGATACCTTGTCATTGAAGCCAGGTTCAAGGGCTACTGAGGGAGTCCTGGACTAAGGGGTCCTCGGGCGTCCGGCCTGTTATCTATGGGCTGTGAAGATACGAACACTGAAGAATACACCCGTGTCCGGATGGGACTCTCCTTGGCCTAGAAGGCAAGCTTGGTGACGGAATATGCAAATTCCCTTCTTTGTAAACGACCTTGTGTAACCCTAGATCCTCCCGGTGTCAATATAAACTGGAGGACTTAGTCCGGATAATATACTCAATACCTTAGTCATACAGGCTAGACGTCTTGGGTTTAGCCATTACGATCTCGTGATAGGTCAACTCTTGTAATACTCATATTCATCAACAGCAATCGAGTAGGACGTAGGCTATTACCTCCATCAAGAGGGCCCGAACCTGGGTCAAACTTCCTGTCCTCTCTCTCATGTTACCATCAACCTTAGACACACAGTTCGGGACCCCCTACCTGAGATCCGCCTATTTTGACACCGACAACGACCTCGCAGGGGACAGACAACGCTTGTTACTCCTAGAGGTGGCGCCGTCGTGGTAGGACGCGCTGCGCGGGGGAACATGATGATGTCGTTGGGTCCCCCCAAATGCTCCGGGAGGCGCGTGAGCCCGTCTAAGCCCCGCGCGCGCCTCTGCCACAACCCGAGACATGGGCATGGAGTAGAACGGCACCGTACTCCTATAAGCAGCGTCGAGCAGTTCGGTGACGCGCTCCAGCAGCGCGTCGCGACCGCTCTCCGCCAACCTGCACCGCAGCAGCTCTCGTGGCACGATGAGTGCGGTTCACATGTTCACCTGCTCCTGCCGGGTGTGCGGTGCCGTTGCCGCAGCATATCCCGAAGATCGCGTGGTGGCGCGCGTGCGCCGCGGTGCGAGGGCAGACGGCACCGACCCGCGCCGCCTGCGTCTGGCGGTGTTGGGCGGTGTCCGTGCTGCCTGGCGTGCAGAGTTGAGGTCTTCTTGAGCGGACGGCGCCGCCCGGGCAGGCCAGGCAGCCCAATGCTCGGCGTGAACCCTCGAGCCGTCAGCCATCAGAGCCACAGGGATGGTGAGCCGATCAATAGAAGAGAGGCTTTGGTGCACCCCTGCCTGGCGCGCCAAATGTTAGATTGCGGGTTCCGCAGACCCTTGAGAGTTTCCAACTCTAGGGTGTGCACGAAGAACTCTCTCTCCCTAGCCCACCTGCACAACGATCCCACGGCCTAGCTGGACGAACCCAAAGAACGAGAGACACAAAGATTTATCCTAGTTCGGGACACCTTGTGGTGTAATACCCTACTCCAACTTTTTGGTGGATTGCCTCGAAGGGCTGAGGATGAACTAGTACAGTGGATGCACATCCTCAGGAGGTGAGGTGTTCTTGAGCTCGAAGAGCTGGTGGGTGTGGGGATGGTCAGAATGATCCACCCATCTTACGGTGGTGGCTAAGTCCCATTTGTAGTGGCCTTGGTCCTCTTCCCAAATTTTTGGCGGGAAGGGATCCCACAATGGCCAAGTTTGAAGGGAGACAACTAGTACAAGCTATCATGACAAAAGTAGTCTTCGCCTGCAAAGGCTCTGGTGGTGACGCTGTAGTGTGCTCCGTGATGACCTCCTCCCTGCAGTCCTAGTGGTCTTGGTCTTGTTGCATCGATATTGAAACCTTTGCCTGATGCCTCGGGACCCCGCGCCTGCGCTTTCCTCCTTAGCACCAAAGAGGAAACTGGTACACTGCGCTCGCTGGCGCCAGCCTGGCCTTGGTCGTCATGGCTCACGTCACGCGAACCTCGTGAGGTGCACCCTGCATTGATACCTCCGCTCCTCAAGAGCCAGCCTAGCGAGGCTGCCCCTAGGGTGGTCATGGTGTCGTCCGCCTCGTGAGGCTTGGCCCCTCGCGAGGGTCTTGTGTTGCTGCTGCTGAAGTTGGGCCATACCAGGCCGCCGATGGAGCCACGCCACGGGCCGCGGGCAGGCATGTCTAGGCACCCCCAGTCCCAAAACGCCGACTACTACTCCCACTATGGTCATTCTGAAGTGGTTTCTGCCATCTAAATAAACTTCTCATGTTGCCACTCCATCTGCTCAAGTTGAACCAAAGGCATTCTCAAAAAAACGTTTAACTGAAGGCTGCACAAGAAGCTTAAAAAATGATTCCAAACCTATTTGACAAGTTAGTAACTTTTTGATTAATTTAATCCATAAATAAATTGTGATGACAACCCTGATACATAAAACAAATCTCATACTAATAGCTAACCACGCGAGCATGCACTTCTAAACATAGGGCAGGTGAATATATGGTAACATCAGATATGTCTATCACCTACACACACAAAAAGTACATCGATCACATGAAAAAGTAAAACCACCATGAACAAATTATACCCTTGTGAATGAAGAAATTATACCTCTTTAACCAGATTTATCGAGCTAGGGGTAAGAATCGTGTGAATGTTGATCGAGGCCGCATTGTCAGGTTCGGTAACGCTTCGGACTCATGCGAGTTAAAACATATTTACCTCCAAAACAGGAGATTCACTTGGATTAATGGGAAGAGTGGGACCACCTTGAGCAAGCTTGATAGCTTTTTATGTAATGAGGAATGGGACTTGGAGTTTGGCACCCACATCCTGCATGCCTTGTCCCCCTCCTTATCTGGCAACTTCCCACTTCTGCTTGAGAATGTGAATGTTGCAAATCACATAAAATGATTTTGGTTTGAGAATTTCTATATTAAGATGTCGTGCTTCTTAATAATCATCCAAGATGTGTGGAATGAGGACCACAACCACGTCGAGCCATACCACATTCTCCACCACAAGCTCAAGAAACTGAGTTCCAGACTAAAGACTTGGAGCAAATCTCTCTTCTCCAATGTGAAAGTTCAATTACATATGGCTTTGGAGATCATCCTTCGTCTCTATGTTGCGCAAGAGTCACGGCCTTTGAGATCGTAAGAGCTTGACCTCTCGAAGAGGCGCAAAAGATGGGTGGTTGGCTTCGCTTCAAAAGGCTCGGAAGGGACAAATCTCTATAATAACAAGCATTAAAGAGGGGCACACAAACTCTGCGTTCTTCCATCTAAGAATCAATCGTCGGCGGAGGAAATTTTTTATCAAGCACCTCAAGCATAATGCAGGATGGGTGACCGAACACAACCACAAGAAGGTTACTATTCATCAACACTTTTCCCCCGTCGTCAAGAAGGACCCCTCCTAGGTTGGGGGAGTGGATGTACAAACCAAACACCTGGGTTCAAATCCTCACAGAGGCGGATCTAGGTTCCTATTTATTCTTGAGGACCAGGCTTTCCTGGTACTCACGCATTTATTGAAGACTAGGCTCGGTGGGTAACTGAGATTAAAAATCCTAATACTCATACTTAAAAGGCCGTATGCATCCCTAATTGGTGCAGAGGTCGGGGAAGTGAAATTCTCCCCCAATTTTAAGATTATCAGTAATCCTCTCCCTCTCCCTCTGTAGCCCTTCCCATCCCCTCCCCTTCGTCGCCCCCATGCAGGCGACCGAGGGGCTCCACCCCTAGCCACTGGGTCACCGCCCCTCCCTCTCCCTCCCCTTCGTTGTCGCCAGTGGTAGGCACCAGGCTTAGCCTGTGCGTGCGCTGGCGGTGGCGGAGGCACTCCTACCTCTCGCGGGTCAAAGGGTGACGCGAGGCTCCCTTGCTTGAGGGTGTGATCCCGATCTGGGCTGCAGCGGTGCAGATCTGGTTCATGACGACCAAGATCTGGACATCGGCGGTTTGGTAGCTGGCCGGCATCCTATCGACGGCTGTGGTGGCAGTGCTGGCGCTGCTCCTCCCAATCTAGGGCGGAGGGCCTTGGATCTGGGGCGTCGGCCCCGAGGTGGGACTCCTTGTTCGGTAGCGCGGCGGGGCGGGCGGGCTCCTAGGGATCTAGTCAGATGGCCGGCGATCCACCCACAGGTTGGTGCCGCGGCTCGTTGCCTCCGCAGCCAATGGCGTCGAGATGCTTCTTCCTCCAACACTTGCATCGTGCACTTTGTCATACTGGTCATGGCCGCATTGCTTTCCGGTCACCGGACGGGACAGAGCGGGAGGTAGGGATTCGGATTGGGGTAATTACCTGGTCAGCTCTTGCCGGCCTCAACTGCGACGACGCCTCAGGGTGCTGTTTCTCTTCCTGGAGACATTATTCGGGTCCACCCCACCTTTTCCCACTCCACGGTTTCTTGGGTGAAAACCCTAGGACGGTGACGGCGCCCATGGTGTCGTGTCCTTCTTGAAGGTGATGTTGAGAGAGCTAAGTGGTCGTTGGCACGGCTCGTGTTATTGGGCAGCTGCAGTTGGGGTGCCCCTCTTCCTCCAAGAGGAATCTGCTTCGGGGTAAACCCTGGATCTGGGTCTCCCAGGTCGGATGATGACGGTAACTATGGTGCCGTTCTCCCTCTTGAGGGCATTCTTTTGGAGTAGGTGTTGATTGGAAGGGCCCAGAGGCGGAGCGAGGGTTTCATCTTCCGCATTGATGACGGCGGGTCTCGGCGGCGTGTCATAGTGTAGGCTTGGCATTCGATGTGGGTTGATGGGCTCGCGCAGGAGGGCAACACTGTCTGCGTCATGGTGGCGTCGATGGCAAAGAGGTCTAGTAAGGTCGATGCATCAGTTCTGCTTTGAGGATGGATCGATGGAAGATGGAGGTGGCGGCCCTTGCAGCATGCGGTGCTCACTAGGAGTGTGCCAGACCACTGTGTGACCCAGTCTAGGTAATGGCTTGAATGGGACATCCGGCTTTAGATGTTAGGCTTTGGTGCGATGTTTGTTCGGTATTAGGCTCGGACATTTGGCACCCCCTCATCATGGATAGGAGTAGCAACAGGTGTTGCCAAGATGGCGGCTTCAGGCTTATTGATATATTACCTTGTAAGGTCTTTGGGAATAATTAATAATATGGATGCATGCATCATCCAGATGCAGAGGCCGGGGGTACATCCTCCTTTCCTAAGAAAATCAAGAAGGACCCCTGGAGACATAAGGACATAAATTGGCATTGTGTTCCCACCCCAGAATGCGACCTCGGTGACATTGGAGCTCCGTTCACCATGGAAGAGGCTAGGAGGGTTGTGTTCGATTCTCCAAGTGATAAGTTTTCAGGCCCGGATGGGTTCACGTGTGCGTTCTTCAAGGCATGCTAGGATATTATCAAGTGGATGTCATGGTTTGTATTAACCAGTTCTCCAACCTCCATGCCTCCAACTAGCATTGGCTAAACTCAGCCAACATCGCGCTTATCCCAAAGAAAGATTGCGTGGAGGATATTTCAAACTTTAGGCCTATAATCCTAATTTATTTCGTGGCCAGGCTCTTTACTAAGATGATGGTGATGCGCCTTTTCGTCCACATGAATGACCTTGTCTTGCCTCTCCCAAAGTGCCTTTATCAAGAATCGATGTGTTCATGACAACTTCATCGACGTCCGCAACCTCGCCAGAAGGATACACCAGAGCAAAACTCCCATGTTGCTGTTAAAGCTTGACATCAAGAAGGCCTTTGACTCAGCTCGGTGGGACTACTTGATGGATCTCCTGTAACACCTCAGCTTCCCCATGTGGTTTTGAGGTTGTCTCGGTGCTCCTCACTTCGGCCTCCTTGAGAGTGTTGCTTAATGACACTATTGGACACCCTATTCGGCATGGGAGGGGACTGTGACATGGAGACCCGTTGTCTCCTTTACTTTTTGTGCTCTCCATTGACCCACCACACCACATCCTCAATAAGGCCACGGCCCAAGACAAACTCCAACCGATCTGGAGAAACACTACAACTCCTCGTGCCTCGCTATATGCTGACGATGCTGTTGTTTTTGTGAAGCCCATCAATGAAGATGTCTCCATTTTTTGCCTCCATCCATGCCACTTTTGGGGAGGTCATTGGCCTGGTCTATGCAGCAAAAGCATGATGGCTCCAATTCAGTGTGCAAGCCTTGATCTTCATGACATCCTACATCACTTCCCATCCAAGATTACGCACTTCCCTAGGATGTATATGGGGCTTCTGTTGTCGGCATCGAGGATTAAAGTTGTGCATTTCCTTTCACTTGAGGATAAAGCTGCTCAAAAGCTTGCCCCTTGGATTGGTTAGCTCATGGCCACCCCTAGTTGGACTATATTGGTTAAGGCGGTCCTCACTGCCCTTGCCATCTACACCATCACTTCTCCCTTTCGGGTAACAGTGCCAGAAAATGGCAAACGAACGTGAATAAATTGTAGTAGATTGATATATCGAACGCCAAATAAAATAAATAAGAATAAATTGCAGCAAGGTATTTTTGTATTTTTGGTTTAACAGATCTAAAAATAAAAGGCAAATAAAATAGATCTCAAAGGCAAATAATATGAGAAAGAGACCCCGGGGCCGTAGGTTTCAGTATTGGCTTCTCTCGAGAAAAATAGCAAATGGTGGGTAAACAAATTACTATTGGGCAATTGATAGAACTTCAAATAATCATGACGATATCCATGTAATGATCATTATATAGGCATCACGTCCAAGATTAGTAGACCGACTCCTGCATGCATACTACTATTACTCCACACATCAACCGCTATCCAGCATGCATCTAGTGTATTAAGTTCAGGGAGAAACGGAGCACTGCAATAAGAATGTTGACATGATGTAGACAAGATCTATTTATGTAGAAATAGACCCCATCGTTTTATCCTTAGTAGAAATGATACATACGTGTCGGTTCTCCTTCTGTCAATGGGATCAAGCACCATAAGATCGAACCCACTACAAAGCACCTCTTCTCATTGTAAGATAAATAGATCAAGTTGGCCAAACAAAAACCAAATATGAAAGAAGAAATACGAGACTATAAGCAATCATGAATATAAGAGATCAAAGAAGATCCAAATAACTTTCATCGATAAAAAGATAGATCTGATCATAAACTCAAAGTTCATCCGATCCCAACAAACACACCACAAAAAGAGTTACATCATATGGATCTCCAAGAGACCGTTGTATTGAGAATCAAACGAGAGAGGGGAAGCCATCTAGCTACTAACTACGGACCTGAAGGTCTACAAAGAACTACTCATGCATCATTGGAGAGGAACCAATTGAAGTGGTGAACCCCTCCGTGATGGTGTCTAGATTGGATCTAGTGGTTCTGGACTCTGCGGCGGCTGGAATTGATTTTCGTTGACTCCCCTAGGGTTTCTAGAATATTGGGGTATTTGTAGAGCAAAGATGCAGTCCGGGGAGCACCCGACGTGGGCACAACCCACCGGGGCGCGCCTGGGCCTCCTGGCGCGCCCTGGTGGGTTGTGCTCCCCTCGGAGCACCCCCCAATTGCTTCTTCGGCCCATTGGTTGTCTTCTGGTCCAAAAAATCCACAAAAAGTTGAGCTGTGTTTGGACTCCGTTTGGTATTGATTTCCTGCAATGTAAAAAACATGCAAAAAACAACAACTAGCACTTGGCACTATGTCAATAGGTTAGTACCCAAAAATGATATAAAATGACTATAAAACATCCAAGAATGATAATATAATAGCATGGAATTATAAAAAATTATAGATACAATGGAGACATATCAGCATCTCCAAGCTTAATTCCTGCTCGCCCTCGAGTAGCTAAATGATAAAAACAGAAATTTTGATGTGGAATGCTGCCTAACTTGTCATCTCATATTCTTTTATTTATAGCATGGACATTTGGACTTTTATATTGTTCAAAGCAATAGTCTAGTTTTGACATGATAACTTAAATACTCAAACATATCAACAAGCAACCGAGTCTTTCAAAATATCGACGCTAAAATAAGTTATCCCTAGCCCATCATGCTCAAGCATTGATCCAATCATGAAACACACTCGCACATTAGCTACACCCAGTGCTCAAGTATGATCATAGTGCCCCCTATTTGGTGCTTTATAAGAGAAGATGGAGACTCAAATTCAAAAATAAAAATTGCATAAAGTAGGGATTTGTAGAGGTGCCAGAGCTCAAACGAAAATTTAAAGATAAAAACATTTTGAGAGGCATACTTTTCCCACCAACGAAAATGACTTAGAGTTCCCAACACTTTCCATGCTAGATATATCATAGGCAGTTCCCAAATAGAAATTAAAGTTTATTCCTATTTCCACCATACTTTCACTTTCCATGGCTAACCGTATCCACGGGTGCCTTCCATACCAACACTTTCCAAGGAATTTATTATTCGACAACATAAAGTAAATTCATTTTTCATTTCAGGACTGGGCATCCCTAATACCTTTGCCTTACTCTCGTGCAATGACAAATGAATAAACACTCATCATTAGAATAACACATCTAACATGGAAAATATTATCCACCCCTCACCGCCTCATGAGCGGTACGAGCACACAAAAGAGAAATTTATTTTGAATATTCGAGATGGCACATACAAATTTTCTTAGAATGGCGAAAGAATACCGCATATTGGTAGATATAGTGGACTCATGTGGCAAACTTGGTTTAATGATTTTTGGATCCAGAAGTGTCGGTGCACAAAAGGAGGGGTCCTATTTTGTACCCCTTTACTTGTGCGCGGGCAGTTGGTGCCGCGCTTGCGACCACACCTAGCGGGGAAGAGGAAGGAAGCATAGATGCAAGACAACCAGAACAATGCCAAGCCAGAAACACGAAGAGCAGAGGGGCGAGGTGGACTCCCCCGGCAAGGCCCTTGTCGGGGCGGCCTCCACAGCCCCGGCAAGAACCTTGCCGGGGCAACTTGCCCGACACAAGCAGAACCACCCGCCCTTGAGCCCAAGGGTTCCAACACCATCAACCACTTTGGAACCGAGGCTCGGGAGGCACCTCCATGGCGGCATGCAAATCTTTGTGGAGACCAGAAGCACACAATTCTAGATGATGACCAGAAGACGACGATCCTCGGCAAGATCCTTGCCAAGGATACCCACGAGACCCCCGGCAAGACCCTTGCGGGTGACGACCACGATGCCGTGGCAAGGCCCTTGCCGGGGCCCCGGCAAGACTCTTGCCGAAAACATCCGCGGGGCCGCAGCCAGGCCCACGTCTGCCAAGACTCCACGGTCGTTCCCATGCAGCTGCCAATCCACCAGCTAGGCAGGCGCCTGCGCGGCGACGTGCGGCCTCTAGGCTGACTCGGCAAGCACCTGCATTGTGGCATGCAGATCTTCATGAAGATTCAACCACCGCACCAACTCAGCAGCTAGCCAATGTGGCACTACACGCCTCATTAGTTTGGACGCGCTTCAAGGCCAGGCGAGGCGGCGACAGCTGGGACGAGCTTCCTTGCCGTGCATTAAATGCATTTGTCCTACGGTGCCAGGAGATAGACTCGATTACGGTATAGCTTTCCACCTCCTGCGTGCCCCTGTGGCAACCCCTTGGACTATAAAAGGAGGCCCGCAACGTACTGAGAGGGGATTCGGATTTTTTGGACCCCGCACGCCTTGTAGCTAGTCCAATAACACTAGATAAACAGAAACCAGCAGGAGTAGGGTATTACGCATCACTTGCGGCCCGAACCTGGATAATCCCCCCCACCCACGTTGATCTCTCAATCCCGCTCTTTCCACAGCCCCGCGCCCGCCAACCGTAGCAAAAAGGGATTCCTCGTGATCTCGTAGGTGTCGTTTCCCACGACATCTTTGGCACGCCAGGTAGTGGGAGCAAGCCATTGAAATCTGGTTTTGGAGCCGACACGATGACTCTTTCATGGGGATGGTGTAACACCCCGGATATGAATTACCCAATTTGTACTCCAACTCTTGCCATTTCCGGCCTTAAGTTATTTTATTTTCTCGGGTTCGGGTCTTTGTCTCCGTGTGTTGTTATCGTTGTCATGCACCTCATATCATGTCATCACGTGCATTACATTTGCATATGTGTTCATCTCATGCATCCGAGCATTTTCCCCGTTGTCTGTTTTGCATTCCAGCGCTTCGTTCTCCTCCGGTGGTCATTTCTACCTTTATTTCGTGTGTGGGGATTAAACATTTCCGGATTGGACCGAGACTTGCCAAGCGGCCTTGGTTTACTACCGCTAGACCTCCTGTCAAGTTCCGTACCATTTGGACATTGTTTGATGCTCCAACGGTTAACCGAGGGATCGAAAAGGCCTCGTGTGTGTTGCGGCCCAACACCCCCTTCAAGTTGGCCCAAAACCCACCAAAACCTTCTCCATCTTCTAGAGCATTCGATCACGATCGCGTGGCCGAAAACCGCACCTCATTTGGACTCTCCTAGATCCTCCTATGCCTATAAATAGACCCCCTCCAAAATTCCTGTTCTTCTCCCTCCGAAACCCTAGATCCGCCCCTCGTGCTGCACCGGACGTGTCCGCCGCCGCCGGACAAAGCTGCCGCCACCCCGCGCCCAATCAGGGCGTGACACGTGTCCCATGCTGGCCTCCCTCCGCCTCGGCCCGCCCCGGCCCAGGGCGGGCCCTCTCCGCCGCCAACCGGGCAGCCACCTACCGCGCCGCCTCCACGCGCCCACGCCGCCCGCGTATCGTCCCCGCCGCCGCCTTCTTCCACACCAGCAGGCGAACTCGTCGACCGAGCCTGCCGGCTCCGCCCCGCTCCGCCGCGGGCGAGACACCGCGCCACCACCTTGCCTCTTGCCGACGCCGCCAAGTCCGGCGCCGCGCCACCCGCCGCCGTCCGGCGACCTCCTCGGCTTCCGCGCCACTCCAGCGACCCCCACTCCGATGTCGTCCTCCTCTCCGGCGAAGCTCCGGTGCACTGTGCCGGCGACCTCGGGAGGCGTGCCCGATCTAGATCGGCTACAGTAACCCTAGATCTGGAGGTCCAAATTTTCTTCTAAGTCCCCGTTTTCCCAGATCCATATGCTCTTGTTCATGGCATCATAACTCCTCATCCGTAGCTCCGTTTTTGGCATATAGCATATCAAAATGTTCATCTCAGAGAGTACATCATTTCATTCCATTGCATCATTTTCATTTGAGTTCATCTTGATGCCCAAAATGCTGCTAGAAGAGGGCTACTTGAGATTATTGTCAGATCTGCTGCTCCATTTAGCTATTTGTCATTTTTGCCATGATTATTGTGTGCATGATATGCCCATGAGCTCTACATATGTTTTGTTAAGGGTTTTTCCATCTTTCCAGAGGTGCAACCCATGTATTTTTGTGATGTGTGTGGTGACTAGCACAAGCTTGCAAAGTGAGGCACTTGGTAATGCTGATTTCAGGGACTTCGCATTTCCACCAAGTCCTTAACCTGTTTATCTCATATGGCCATATGTTCATGTTGTTTCCTAGTGATCCGTGCCTCTTTTGAGGATGATCAGTAAGGATGTTTTATTAATCTAGTAGTACTCTATCCATCCATGCCTTTGTTTGCAATTATGGAGCACCCTAGCTTGAGTCAATCGAGCTCTCCTTTTGCTGCTTCGTGAATCTGGGCAGATTATCTACTTGTTAGTGATTTTGCCGAGGATGTTGTAGTTGATCCGTGCATGCTATGTTATTGTTCTTGCCACATCTAGCTTGCATTTTGTGTATTCTTGATAGATGTATGCTTAGCTTATCATGACATGCTCCCTAGTGAGTGCATCGAGCTCGTAAACATGCCTACTTGATATCTGTTTTCAGCATGTGCCAGTTTTCACTAAGTCTGAAAACTGATTATGCTTTTGCTATGTTCACATGCTTGCAAATGTATTTTTTGATCCCTTCTGGCTCAATGTCACTAAGGGACTTTTGTTAAGCTCTTTGAGCAGCTCCATGCCATGCTTTACTTTGTCATGTTCAAGTCCTGTAGCATGTAGTTTTGTTGCCCCGAAGAGTGCTATCTGATATGAAATTCCAGACAAGTGTTAATTTCACTAAGTCTGAGATCTGTTTACCATATGCATTTTTGCCATGCTTGTTTGAACCAGTTAATGGATGAATTTGCTGTAGCTCAGTGCTAGACTTTTGTTAAGCATCTTGAATGCATCCCTGGCATGTATTTTGATGCCATGTTTGAGTGCCGTAGCATGTTCATCTCTTTGCTTTTAGATGGCTACTTGCTGTAAATCGCAGACCGGTGTCATATTTGAATCGCTTGCCATTTCCAAACCGTAACTCCGATTCCGGTGATCTTTATATCGTTTTCAAGCGATTTCATCTCATCTTTCCAGTGGCACACTTGGTTTTCCAAGTTGGGGCCAGGTTCATGCATTCCTTGCCAAATCTTGCATATGCATCACATATCGCATCCTGCACAGCATACCATGTTTGCATCATCTTGTTTGATCCTTGCACGTGGTTGATTGTGTCCTTGTTGCTAGTTTGTCTTGTTTGGGTAGAGACGGGAGACGAGTCCGCTAACGAGGAGCCCGTTGAGTTTGCTTTCGAGGATCCAGTCAACTCTGACAACTTTGCAGGCAAGATGATCATACCCTCGAAATCACTACTATCTTTGCTTTGCTAGATGCTCGCTCTTTTGCTATGCCAATGATACGATGCCTACCACTTGATTTCAAGCCTCCAAAATTGCCATGTCAAACCTCTAACCCACCATGTCCTAGCAAACCGTTGATTGGCTATGTTACCGCTTTGCTCAGCCCCTCTTATAGCGTTGCTAGTTGCAGGTGAAGATTGAAGACCGTTCCTTGTTGGAACATTATTTACTTGTTGGGATATCATTATATTGCCATGTTATCTTAATGCATCTATATACTTGGTAAAGGGTGGAAGGCTCGGCCTCTCGCCTAGTGTTTTGTTCCACTCTTTCCGCCCTAGTTTCCGTCATATCGGTGTTATGTTCCTGGATTTTGCGTTCCTTATGCGGTTGGGTTATAATGGGAACCCCTTGATGTTTTGCCTTGATTAAAGCTTTTCCAGCAATGCCTAACCTTGGTTTTACCATTTGCCACCTAGCTTCTTTTTCCCTTGGGTTTCCGGAGCTCGAGGGTCATCTTATTTTAAACCCCCGCGGGCTAGTGCTCCTCTGAGTGTTGGTCCACCTGTCAGCTGCCGGTGGCCACCAGGGGCAACTCTGGGCTGGCCTACCCGTACCTAGGACAATCTGAGTGTGCCTTGAGAAAGAGATATGTGCAGCTCCTATCGGGATTTGTCGGCACATTCGGGCGGTGTTGCTAGATTAGTTTTAACCTGTCGAAGTGTCTTGAAGAACCGAGGTACCGAGTCTGATCGGAACGTCTCGGGAGGAGGTCTATTCCTTCGTTGACCGTGAGAGCTTGTCATGGGCTAAGTTGGGACTCCCCTGCAGGGATTTGAACTTTCGAAAGCCGTGCCCGCGGTTATGGGCAAATGGGAATTTGTTAATGTCCGGTTGTAGATAACTTGAACCTTCACTTAATTAAAATGAATCAACAGTGTGAGTTACCGTGATGGCCTCTTCTCGACGGAGTCCGGGAAGTGGACACGGTGTTGTAGTAATGCTTGCGCAGGTTGTTCTCTAGATTTACTCGCTCGCGCTTTGCCTCCTCTTCTTGCTCTCTTTTGCGAACATGATAGCCACCATATATGCTAGTCGCTTGCTGCAGCTCCACATATTACCTTGCCTTACCTATAAGCTTAAATAGTCTTGATCGCGAGGGTGCGAGATTGCTGAGTCCCTGTGGCTCACAGATTACTATTACACCAGATGCAGGGCCTGATGATTCCGCTCCTGATGGCGCGCTTGAGCTCAAGTGGGAGTTCGATGAGGACTCTCAACGATACTGTGTTTCTTTTCCTGATGATCAGTAGTGGTGCCCAGTTGGGGTGATCGGGACCGTGTCGCATGTTGGGTTATCTTTTATTTTGGCGCCGTAGTCGGGCCATGAGTGTTTGAATGTTGTAATGCTATTTATGTAGTTGATTGACCTGGCGAGTGCAAGCCAACTATGTTATCTCCCCTTTTGTTATCTATATTACATGGGATGTTGTGAAGATTGCCTAACTTGCGACATATGCCTTCAATGCGATTATGCCTCTAAGTCGTGCCTCGACACGTGGGAGATATAGTCGCATCGAGGGTGTTACAAGTTGGTAATCAGAGCCTTCCCCGACCTTAGGAGCCCCCCACTGATTGATCGTTTTTAGCAGCCGAGTTGTGTCTAGAAAAATGTATTGAGTCATTTAGGAATTATATATCGGAGAGTTTAGGAATTCTTTTTACTTCCCAGTCTCCTCATCACTCTGGTAAGGCATCCTGACGTAGAGTTTTGACTCTTCTCTTCTCAAATTTCACAATTTTTTTTAGGATCACGCGGGTATCTTGGAATCGTTCCGTTGGTTTTATGACGAGAACATTGTCTTGGTGCCTCCTGTCAGGGGTTTTGTGGAGGTGTCCCGGGGAGTTGAGCTCCGAGGTGTTGTCGTCATAATTTTATCGTTGCAGTTCTGGAATACCTGAGTTTAGTACGCCGACATCGAAAATCTCTTTTATGCAGTTCGTTGGTGAGATAACCTCGACGCCACCCAGTACTGGGGCGGGAGTTCGGGAGTATCGCCATAACTTGTATAACGGATGCTTTTCGAAGGTTGAGGTAGATGGTTTCCGAAGTTTTTCTCGGTTATGTGTTGAAGGATGGATACAGCTGGATGTAGGAGTTGCTAGATTTGGGTGAGATATTATGCTTCCCCTGTATCCCCAACACCTGATTGCATAACCGGAAAGGTTCGGGAGTTTCATAGGTGGGAATTCTTGTAGCTCTAGTTCTTCTTCCACGGATATTTGGTTTGAGATTGGGATTTCTTACCGAGTATTCATTCTTGATCCGTACCTTGTTGATTTATTTCTTCTACCTAAATTCTATGTGGCTTCTCAATTTATGGATATGTGACCATTTCAAGAGGAATACATTCGTTCATTTTGTTCGGATGTGAAGACTATATGTTGCAATTTTCATTCCGTTGGATTCAGCTTCAATTTTTGTCTATATGTGTGCTAATGGATGTCACCCACTTCAGGATGGCTCCCGCTAAGAGCACCAACCAGAATCAGAATCAGGATCCGCCACCACCTCCACCTCCTCCGGAGGCATGACAAGCTGTGATGGCCGCAACCAGTGCAAACACGCAGTTGATCATGCAAATTCTTCAAGAGCGCAATCAAGCGAATCAAGGCAACCAAGGGAACCAAGGCAACAATCAGAATCACTTTGCTACACTCAACCAATTCCTTGCTAACAGGCCAAAGACTTTCAGCAATTGTGTTGAGGCAACTGATGCTGACAATTGGCTCGTGGATCTATGCAAGCATTTCGAGTGCAGTAACGTCAGGCCCGAGGACTTTGTCAAGTTCGCTTCCTTCCAACTCAAAGACCAAGCTAGAGAGTGGTTCCAGCAGTACAAGGATTCTAGAGGTGGACGTGTGATTACCTGGGATGAATTCCATCAAGACTTCAGAGCTCATCACATCCCTCAGAGCGTGGTTGAAAACAAGCGTGAGGAATTCCGGAACCTGAAGCAAGGCTCTTTGTCTGTCTATGACTACAACAAGTTGTTCCAGAAGCTCGCCCGCTTTGCTAAGCAGGATGTCCCGAATGAGAAGAGCATGATATACCAGTTCAGGGGTGGTCTCAGAGAAGAAATCTAGCTAGCTCTTGTTCTCTTTGAGCCCTTGAGATATGATGAGTTCTACAACATGGCACTGAAGCAAGAGGCCGCTCAACTGAGGTGTAATGCTTCCAAGAAGCGAGTCAGAGATGTTAATCCTTCCTCTACTCAAGTGGCCAAGCAGCAGAAGTATTGCCTTCCTCCTCCTCCGTTCCGTCAGCCGTATCAGAAGAGCAAAAGTGGCAGTGGATCTTCCCACCCACCCAACCCTGGCTTTCAGAACAAGACTTCGTCTCAAGCTCCTGGATCAAGTGCTCCGTATCACCGTCCGCTTTCAGAGGTCACGTGCAACAAGTGCCAACAGAAGGGTCACTATGCCGACAAGTGTTTCAACCAGAGGCGTCTTCCTCCTCCTCCTCCTGTCAGATCGGCAAGTACAGCTGTGGTCAAGCATAACCCCAAGCACGCCAAGGTCAACTTGATGAACGCAGCTCAGGCAGAGGATTCGTCAGATGTCATCATGGGTAACCTTCCTGTTAATGATATTCCTGCAAAAGTTCTTTTTGACATGGGTGCATCGCATTGTTTCATCTCGAGACCGTTTACATCTAGGCATGAATTGGTGTCGCAAGTTTTGCCTAGTCCGTTAGCAGTTATCTCTCCCGATAAGCGCATGCATGCTAACTCCATCGTTCTGGATGTTACTATCACCTTCGGTGACTACAAGTTTCTGGCTTCTCCAACGGGTCTTGGTGACTCGGATATTGATCTTATTCTCGGGGTGGATTGGCTTTCTAAGCACAAGGCTCAGCTTGATTGTGTAGCCACGCAGATTCAATTGACTCATTCGTCTGAGGATGTAATTGTCTTTGCCGCTCGTGACGATACCATTCATCTGTTTTCTCTCAATGAGAAGGGTGAACTGGATGCTATCTCGCAAATTCCAGTCATTTGCGAATATCAAGACATCTTTCCAGAAGAGCTTCCAGGAATGCCTCCGCACCGGCCAGTTGAATTCGTCATTGATCTTGAGCCTGGCACGGAACCTGTGTGCAAGCGTCCTTACAAGCTCGGACCTGAAGAGTTGAAGGAGCTGAAGAAGCAACTCGATATTCAAGAGAGAATGGGTCTCATCCGGCCTAGTTCTTCTCCGTGGGGTTGTGGTGTTCTTTTTGTGAAGAAGAAGGATGGAACGGACCGACTTTGTGTTGATTACCGTCCATTGAATAAGAAGACCATCAAGAACAAATACCCACTTCCCAACATCAACGAGCTGTCCGAACAACTCAAAGGTGCCCAAGTATTCTCCAAGCTTGATCTCCATATGGGTTTTCATCAGATTCGAATCCGTGAGCAAGATATTCCCAAGAAGGCTTTCAGGACAAGCTATGGGTCATACGAATACACTGTCATGTCTTTTGGCCTCGTCAACGCTCCTCCGACTTTCTCTCACATGATGAACTTCATCTTCAACGCCTACACCAATGACTTCGTTTTGGTCTATCTCGACGACATTCTGGTTTTCTCGAAGAACAAGGAAGATCATGCCAAGCACTTGCGTTTGGTACTCGATAAGCTGAGGGAACACCAGTTCTACGCCAAGTTCTCCAAGTGCGAATTTTGGCTCGATGAGTTTCTTTATCTTGGTCATATCATCTCTGCCAAGGGCATCGCGGTGAATCCTGAGAAGGTGTCTGCAATTGTGAATTGGGAACCTCCTCAGAATGTGAAGCAACTCCATAGCTTCCTCGGTCTCGCAAGCTACTATCGATTCGTTGAAAAAATTTCTAAGATCGTGAAGCCTCTCTCAAATCTTCTCCAGAAGCACGTCAAGTACGTTTGGTCTCCGGAGTGTGACATTTCTTTCAACACCTTGAAAGAGAAATTGATCACTGCTCCAGTTCTGACTCCGCCTGATGAATCCAAGCCGTACGAGGTCTTTTGTGATGCCTCTCTCAAAGGTCTCAGCGCAGTGTTGATGCAAGAGAGGAAAGTTGTTGCTTATACCTCTCGCCAGTTGAAGCCCAATGAGAACAACTACCCCACTCATGATCTCGAGTTGGCGGTAGTTGTGCATGCTCTTTTGACTTGGAGACATCTCTTATTGGGAAGAAAAGTGGACATTTTCACTGATCACAAGAGTCTCAAGTACATTTTCACTCAGCCGAATCTCAACCTCAGGCAGACTCGATGGGTCAAAATGATTCAAGAGTATAATCCGAGTATCGAGTACACTCCAGGTAAGGCCAATGTGATTGTTGACGCATTGAGCAGGAAGGCTTACTGCAACAGTCTGATTCTCAAGCCTTATCAACCCAAGCTTTGTGAAGCTTTCCGCAAACTTAATCTGCAAGTTGTTCCTCAAGGTTTGCTCGCCAACCTTTAAGTCTCTCCTACCTTGGAAGACCAGATTCGCCAAGCTCAGCTTCTTGATGCTATGGTGAAAAAGGTGAAATTGGGATTGCCAAGAGTTAACCCAAGTACAAGTGCTACCGCCTTGATGACAAGGATACTCTCTACTTCGAGGATCATATTGTTGTGCCGAAAGGTGACCTTCGTAAAGTGATCATGAATCAGGGTCACAATTCTCTCCTCTCCATCCACCTTGGGAGCACGAAGATCTATCAGGACCTCAAGCAGGCTTATTGGTGGACTCGAATGAAGCGCGAGATTGCTCAATTCATGAATGAATGTGATGTCTGCAGAAGAGTGAAGGCAGAACACCATAGGCCAGCGGGTCTCCTCCAACCTCTTGCCATTCCAGAATGGAAGTTTGACCACATTGAGATGGACTTCGTGACTGGGTTTCCAAAGTCCAAACGTGGCAATGATGCTATATTCGTTGTCATCGACAAACTCACTAAAGTGGCTCATTTTTTGCCTATCAAAGAGTCAATCACTGCAGCTCAACTGGCGGAACTCTATACCTCTCGAATTGTCTCTCTGCACGGTATTCCTCAAGTGATGTCTTCAGACCGTGGCAACATCTTTACCTCCAAGTTTTGGGACTCTTTTCAGAAGGCCATGGGCACCAACATCCGCTTCAGCACAGCTTTCCATCCTCAAACTAGCGGTCAAGTCGAGCATGTCAACCAGATTCTTGAAGATATGCTCAGGGCTTGAGTGATCTCCTTCGGCATGAAGTGGGAGGATTGTCTTCCTTATGCTGAATTCTCCTACAACAACAGTTTTCAAGCAAGTTCGGGCAAGGCCCCATTTGAAATTCTGTATGGCAGGAAGTGCCGTACCCCTCTCAACTGGTCCGAAACTGGTGAACGTCAGCTTTTGGGAAATGACTTAATCACAGAGGCAGAGGAAATGTGCAAAGTCATTCGAGATAACCTCAAAGCAGCCCAATCCCGCTAGAAGAGCTACTATGATAGTGAGCACCGTGATTTGGCTTTCGAGATCGGAGATCATGTTTACCTCCGCGTCTCTCCTATGAAAGGTACTCGTCGCTTCGGTATCAAAGGGAAGCTTGCCCCTAGATACGTGGGACCTTTCAAGATTGTCTGCAAGAGAGGCGATCTCGCCTATCAACTCGAGCTTCCTTCAAACTTTGCAAATGTTCATGATGTGTTCCTTGTCTCTCAGCTCCGAAAGTGCTTCAAGACTCCTGACCGCACTATCAACTTCGAGGACATTGAGCTCCAAGAAGATCTCTCGTATCGTGAGCACCCCGTTGCTATTCTTGAAGAGACTGAACGCAAGACTCGCAACAAGTCAATAAAATTCCTTAAAGTCAAGTGGTCACACCATTCCAACCGTGAAGCTACCTAGGAACGCGAGGATCACCGCCGTTCTGAGTACCCGGCGTTCTTTCAGTCCTAGATCTCGGGACGAGATCCTTTCGTAGTGGTGGAGTGTTGTAACACCCCGGATATGAATTACCCAATTTGTACTCTAACTCTTGCCATTTACGGCCTTAAGTTATTTTATTTTCTCGGGTTCGGGTCTTTGTCTCTGTGTGTTGTTATCGTTGTCATGCACCTCATATCATGTCATCACGTGCATTGCATTTGCATAGGTGTTCATCTCATGCATCCGAGCATTTTCCCCGTTGTCTGTTTTGCATTCCGGCGCTTCGTTCTCCTCCGGTGGTCATTTCTACCTTTCTTTCGTGTGTGGGGATTAAACATTTCCGGATTGGACCGAGACTTTCCAAGCGGCCTTGGTTTACTACCGGTAGACCGCCTGTCAAGTTTCGTACCATTTGGATTTCGTTTGATGCTCCAACGGTTAACCGAGGGACCGAAGAGGCCTCTTGTGTGTTGCAGCCCAATACCCCCTTCAAGTTGGCCCAAGACCCACCAAAACCTTCTCCATCTTCTAGAGCGTTCGATCACGATCGTGTGGCCGAAAACCGCACCTCATTTGGACTCTCCTAGCTCCTCCTATGCCTATAAATAGACCCCCTCCGAAATTCCCGTTCTTCTCCTTCCGAAACCCTAGATCCGCCCCTCGCGCTGCACCGGATGTGTCCGCCGCCGCCGGACAAAGCCGCCACCAGCCCGCGCCCAATCAGGGCGTGACACGTGGCCCGCGCCGGCCTCCCTCCGCCTCCCAAGGCGGGCCCTCTCCGCCGCCAACCGGGCCGGCACCTACCGCGCCGCCTCCACGCGCCCACGCTGCCCGCGCATCGTCCCCGCCGCAGCCTTCTTCCGCGCCGGCCGGCGAACTCGTCAACCGAGCCTGCCGGCTCCACCCCGCTCCGCCGCGGGTGAGACGTCGCGCCGCCACCTCGACTCTTGCCGGCGCCGCCATGTCCGTCGCCGCGCCACCCGCCGCTGTCCGGCGACCTCCTCGGCTTCCGCGCCACTCCGGCGACCCCCCCTCCGGTGTCGTCCTCCTCTCCGGCGAAGCTCTGGTGCATTGTGCCGGTGACCTCGGGAGACGTGCCCGATCCAGATCGGCTACAGTAACCCTAGATCTGGAGGTCCAAATTTCTAAGTCCCCGTTTTCCCACATCCATATGCTCCTGTTCATGGCATCGTAACTCCTCATCTGTAGCTCCGTTTTTGGCCTATAGCATATGAAAATGTTCGTCTCAGAGAGTACATCATTTCATTCCATTGCATCATTTTCATTTGAGTTCATCTTGATGCCTGAAATGCGGCTAGAAGAGGGCTACTTGAGATTATTGTCAGATCTGCTGCTCCATTTAGCTATTTGTCATTTTTGCCATGATTATTGTGTGCATGATATGCCCATGAGCTCTACATATGTTTTGTTAAGGGTTTTGCCATCTTTTCAGATGTGCAACCCATGTATTTTTCTGATGTGTGTGGTGACTAGCACAAGCTTGCAAAGTGAGGCACTTGGTAATGCTGATTTCAGGGACTTAGCATTTCCACTAAGTCCTTGACCTGTTTATCTCATATGGCCATATGTTCATGTTGTTTCCTAGTGATCCGTGCCTCTTTTGAGGATGATCAGTAAGGATGTTTTATTAATCTTATAGTGCTCTATCCATCCACGTATTTGTTTGCAATTATGGAGCACCCTAGCTTGAGTCAATCGAGCTCTACTTTTGCTACTTCGTGAATCTGGGCAGATTGTCTACTTGTTAGCGATTTTGCCGAGGATGTTGTAGTTGATCCATGCATGCTATGTTATTGTTCTTGCCATGTCTAGCTTGCATCTTGTGTATTCTTGATAGATGTATGCTTAGCTTATCATGACATGCTCTCTAGTGAGTGCATCGAGCTCGTAAACATACCAACTTGATATCTGTTTTCAGCATGTGCCAGTTTTCACTAAGTCTGAAAACTGATTATGCTTTTGCTATGTTTACATGCTTGCAAATGTATTTTTTGATCCCTTTTGGCTCAAGGTCACTAAAGGACTTTTGTTAAGCTCTTTGAGTAGCTCCATGCCATGCTTTACTTTGTCATGTTCAAGTCCTATAGCATGTAGTTTTGTTGCCCCGAAGAGTGCTATCTGATCTGAAATTCCAGACAAGTGTTAATTTCACTAAGTCTGAGATGTGTTTACCCTATGCATTTTTTCCATGCTTGTTTGAACCTGTTAACGGATGAATTGGCCGTAGCTCAGTGCTAGACTTTTGTTAAGAATCTTGAATGCATCCCTGCCATGTATTTTGATGCCATGTTTGAGTGATGTAGCATGTTCATCTCTTTGCTTTTAGATGGCTACTTGCTGTAAATCGCAGACCAGTGTCATATTTGAATCGCTTGCCATTTCCAAACCATAACTCCGATTCCGATGATCTTTATATCGCTTTCAAGCGATTGCATCTCATCTTTCTAGTGGCACACTTGGTTTTCCAAGTTGGGGCCAGGTTCATGCATTCCTTGCCAAATCTTGCATATGCATCACATATCGCATCCCGCATAGCATACCATGTTTGCATCATCTTGTTTGATCCTTGCCCGTGGTTGATTGTGTCCTTGTTGCTTTTTTGTCTTGTTTGGGTAGATCCGGGAGGTGAGTCCGCTAACGAGGAGCCCGTTGAGTTTGCTTTCGAGGATCCAGTCAACTCTGACAACTTTGCAGGCAAGATGATCATACCCTCGAAATCACTACTATCTTTGCTTTGCTAGATGCTCGCTCTTTTGCTATGCCAATGCTACGATGCCTACCACTTGCTTTCAGGCCTCCCAAATTGCCATGTCAAACCTCTAACACCACCATGTCCTAGCAAACCATTGATTGGCTATGTTACCGCTTTGCTCAGCCCCTCTTATAGCGTTGCTAGTTGCAGGTGAAGATTGGAGACCGTTCCTTTTTGTAACATTATTTACTTGTTGGGATATCATTATATTGCCATGTTATCTTAATGCATCTATATACTTGGTAAAGGGTGGAAGGCTCGGCCTCTCGCCTAGTGTTTTGTTCCACTCTTGCCGCCCTAGTTTCCGTCATATCGGTGTTATGTTCCCGGATTTTGCGTTCCTTACGCGGTTGGGTTATAATGGGAACCCCTTGATGTTTCGCCTTGATTAAAACTTTTCCAGCAATGCCCAACCTTGGTTTTACCATTTGCCACCTATCCTCTTTTTCCCTTGGGTTTCCGGAGCCCGGGGTTCATCTTATTTTACCCCCCCTCCCCCCCCGGGCCAGTGCTCCTCTGAGTGTTGGTCCACATGTCAGCTACCGGTGGCCACCAGGGGCAACTCTGGGGTTGGCCTACCCGTACCTAGGACAATCTGAGTGTGCCCTGAGAAAGAGATATGTGCAGCTCCTATCGGGATTTGTCGACACATTCGAGCGGTGTTGCTGGATTAGTTTTATCCTGTCGAAGTGTCTTGAAGAACCCAGGTACTGAGTCTGATCGGAATGTCTCGGGAGGAGGTCTATTCCTTCGTTGACCGTGAGAGCTTGTCATGGGCTAAGTTGGGACTCCCCTGCAGGGATTTGAACTTTCGAAAGCCGTGCCCGTGGTTATGGGTAGATGGGAATTTTTTAATGTCCGGTTGTAGATAACTTGAACCTTAACTTAATTAAAATGAATCAATGGTGTGAGTTACCGTGATGGTCTCTTCTCGGCGGAGTCGGCGAAGTGGAAATGGTGTTGGAGTAATGCTTGCGCAGCTTGTTCTCTAGATTTACTCGCTCGCACTTTGCCTCCTCTTCTCGCTCTCTTTTGCGAACAGGATAGCCACCATATATGCTAGTCGCTTGCTGCAGCTCCACATATTACCTTGCCTTACCTATAAGCTTAAATAGTCTTGATCGCGAGGGTGTGAGATTGCTGAGTCCCTGTCGCTCACAGATTACTATTACACCAGATGTAGGGCCTGATGATTCCGCTCCAGATGGCGCGCTTGAGCTCAAGTGGGAGTTCGACGAGGAATCTCAACGATACTATGTTTCTTTTCCTGATGATCAGTAGTGGTGCCCAGTTGGGGTGATCGGGACCGTGTCGCATGTTGGGTTATCTTTTATTTTGGCGCCGTAGTCGGGCCATGAGTGTTTGACTGTTGTAATGCTATTTATGTACTTGATTGATGTGGCGAGTGTAAGCCAACTATGTTATCTCCCCTTTTATTATCTATATTACATGGGATGTTGTGAAGATTGCCTAACTTGCGACATATGCCTTCAATGCGATTATGCCTCTAAGTCGTGCCTCGACACGTGGGAGATATAGTCGCATCGAGGGTGTTACAGATGGCTCGAAGGGAGAAGGCGACATCGATCGGCCACCCTCTGGTGCCGTCTGCAGCTTCGAGAGCCATCCGCGTGGCCCCGAAATGCTAAGTCATGTAACATTTTGGCTAATTTCATCTATATGAGTCTGTCCTCCTCGAAAGATCTCTTTTCCTTGTATGGGAAACCTGCACACAATGGGACCCTTCCTCTTTTGGCAACATCCTTGGCTTTGTATCGAGTCCGCTCATAGTTCATGCGGCCGTGCTGAGAACGGAAAGGTGGCCTACCCGCTACTAGCCGCGCTCTTGTCCTATTTTGAGTCCGCTCGACAGTTCAAGCGACCGCGCTGGGAGCACCAAGGTGGTTTGCCTGGCAGCAAGCGCCCTCCCAGTAGGGTGCTAAGGATCCATCCTTGATACGTCTCCGTCGTATCTATAATTTTTGATTGTTCCATGCCAATATTATACAACTTTCATGTACTTTTGGCAACTTTTTATACTTTTTTTGGGACTAACATATTGATCCAGTGTCCAGTGCCAGTTCCTACTTGTTGCATGTTTTTTGTTTTGCAGAAAATCCATATCAAATGGAGTCCAAACAGGATAAAAATTGACGGAGATTTTTCTTTGGAATAGATGTGATTTTTGGGAAGAACAATAAAACACGAAATGGTGTCCGAGGGTGCCACGAGGCAGGGGGCATGCCCTGGGCCCTTGTACCCAGCACGTAAGGCAGTTGGTGCCCTTCTTTTGCCACAAGAAAGCCAATATCTGGATAGAAATTGTGTTAAAATTTCAGCCCAATCGGAGTTACGGATCTCCGTGAATATAAGTAACGGTGAAAGGCCAGAATCTGAAACGCAGAAACAGAGAGAGACAGAGAGACGGATCCAATCTCAGAGGGGCTCACCATAGGGGAAACCCTTCTCCCATCTAGGAAGAAGGTCAAGGAAGAATAAGAAGAAGGGGGGCTCTCTCCCCCTCTCTCCCGGTGGCACCGGAACGCCACCGGGGCTATCATCGTCACCGCAATCTACACCAACACCTCTGTCATCTTCACCAACATCTTCATCACCTTCCCCCATCTATCTATAGCAGTCCACTCTCCCACAACCCGCTGTACCCTCTACTTGAACATGGTTCTTTATGCTTCATATTATTATCCAATGATGTGTTGCCATCCTATGATGTCTGAGTAGATTTTTGTTGTCCAATCAGTAATTGGTGAATTGCTATGATTGGTTTAAATTGCTTGTGGTTATGTTGCTGTCCTTTGGTGCCCATCATATGAGCGCGCGCGTGGATCACACCATAGGGTTAGTTGTATGTTGACAGGACTATGTATTGGAGGGAAAGAGTGACAGAAGCTTCAACCTAGCATAGAAATTGATGCATACAAGATTGAAGGGGGACCAATATATCTTAATGCTATGGTTGGGTTTTACCTTAGTGAACGTTAGTAGTTGCGGATGCTTGCTAATAGTTACAATCATAAGTGCATAGAATTCCAAGTCAGGGATGACATGCTAGCAGTGGCCTCTCCCACATAAAACTTACTATCGGTCTAGTAACATGGTCAATTGCTTAGGGACAATTTCGCAACTCCTACCACCACTTTTCCACACTCTCTATACTAACTTTATTGCTTCTTTACCTAAAACAGCCCCTAGTTTTTATTTTCATGCTCTTTATATTCTTGCAAACCTACCCCGCAACACCTACAAAGTACTTCTAGTTTTATACTTGTTCTAGGTAAAGTGAATGTCGAGCGTGCGTAGAGTTGTATCGGTGGTCGATAGAACTTGAGGGAATATTTGTTCTACCTTTAGCTCCTCGTTAGGTTCAACACTCTTACTTATCAAAAGAGGCTACAATTGATCCCCTATACTTGTGGGTTATCAAGGCCTTTTTCTGGCGCCGTTGCCGGGGAGTTATAGCGTGGGGTGAATATTCTCGTGTGTGCTTGTTTCCTTTATCACTAAGTAATTTTTATTTGCTATCCTAAGTTGTTCTCTATCTTTAGTTATGGATATGGAACACGAAATACAAAAAAAATTGGTTTGCTTGCTACTCATGGAGACGGGGAACCTCCTAAAACTCTCAATGCTCATTATGCGAAAGATATTATGCACTACTTTAATAATCCCGAGAAAACCCCATTCAATTATATAATGGGGGACACGTTGGATCAACGTGAATACTTTAGGGATTATCGCTTGATTCAAAAAGGGAAACTACTATGGGATCAAATTTATATGTTGCAATGGTATGCTCGAAAACTATGCTTGAGGTATGATTATACTTGTTGCTCTAGGATGAAGGCTCCACACCTTCCCTCTTCATGTGAATTTAATGATAGTGAAACCTTAGCTTCTTATGCTAATGGTATATATGATTACTATGATGTGGAACGAATAGAAGAAGTTGTTGCTTTTAAGGGTGCGTGTGAAATTGAATCTTTGTTTAAAGAGTTTGAAGATTTTGATGATTCAGTTTATAGACCTGAAAATTTAGCTATCCTTAAATATTGCTATGAGAATTATAAATACAATTATGATATTTATGAATTCATTGAGAAATTCTCCGCTGTCGAAGAAGAGACAAATATTTTGCAAGAGTCTATGGAAGAAGGAATTGATGAAACTGTGGGCTCATTGGATGAAAAATATGATGAGGAGAGTGAAGAACAAAAGGAGGAAGAGCGGATTAGCTACCCGTGCCCACCTTCTAATGAGAGTAACTCTTCAACTCATACATTGTTTAATTTCCCTTCGTGCTTACTGAAGGATGAATGCTATGATGATTGTTATGATCCGTTGATTCTTTTGAAATATCCCTTTTTGATGATGCTTGCTATGCTTGTGGCCAAGATGCCAATATGCATTATGCTTATGGAGATGAACTCGCTATAGTTCCTTATGTTAAACATGAAATTGTTGCTATTGCACCCACGCATGATAGTCCTATTATCTTTTTGTATTCTCCCGACTACACTATATCGGAGATGTTTGCCCTTATTAAGGATTATATTGATGGGTTGTGTTTTACTACTACCCATGATGATTTTGATAGATATAATATGCATGTGCTTTCTGCTCCTACTTGCAATTATTATGAGAGAGGAACTACATTCCACCCCTCTACATTTCCCGCACGATAAAATTGCAAGAAATTGTTCATACTACTCATTGGCCTTTACTATGTGTGCATGAATTGTTCTTTTATGACATGTCGACGCATAGGAAGAGAGTTAGACTTAGTTGTTGCATGATATATGTTACTTTGTGCTCACTACTAAATCACAAATCGTTGTTAATTAAAATTGGCTTTGATATACCTTGGGATCTGGGTGGATCCATTACTTGAGCACTATATGCCTAGCTTAATGGCTTTAAAGAAAGCACTCCCAGGGAGACAACCCGGAAGTTTTATAGAGTCACTTATTTCTGTTGTGTGCTTTTATAAAGTTTAAAAATAAAAATAATGTGCCAAGGTTTGCCTTTAGGATGTTTACATTGCTTGTTGGTTTGTGCGGTGCAAAACAGAAAATTTGGCTGTAGTGCGTGATTTTACATTGTTTTCTGGAACGTCAAACGGTTCTGAAACCTTTTGCACTGTCTTTCTATACAAATTCTTTATTTTTCCTAATTGTTTCATAATTTTTGGAGTACTAGAAGTATGGTTAATGTTCATATTACTACAGACTGTCCTGTTTAAGACATATTCTGTTTTTGATGCATAGTTTGCTTGTTTTGATGAAACTATCGATTTCTATCAGTGGATTAAGCCATGGAAAAGTTATATTACAGTAGCTACAGTGAAAAAACAAAATATGAATTGGTTCGCAACAGTACTTAGAGTAGTGATTTGCTTTATTATACTAACGGATCTTACCGAGCTTTCTGTTGAGTTTTGTGTGGATGAAGTGATCAAAGATCGAGGATGTCTCGATATGAGAAGGAGAGGCAAGACCTCAAGCTTGGGGATGCCCAAGGCACCCCAAGTAAATATTTAAGGAGACTCAAGCATCTAAGCTTGGGGATGCCCCGGAAGGCATCCCATCTTTCTTCAACAAGTATTGGTATGTTTTCGGATTCGTTTCGTTCATGTGATATGTGCAAATCTTGGAGCGTGTTTTGCATTTAGTTTTCACTTTTCTTTGATGCACCATGCTGGTATGAGATAGTCCATGGTTGATTTATAGAATGCTCTTTGCACTTCAATTACATCTTTTGAGTATGGCTTTATAGAACGCTTCATGTTTTTCACTTATATCTTTTGAAGTTTGGATTGCGTGTTTCTCTTCACATAGAAAATCGCCATTTGTAGAATGATCTTTTGCTTCACGTATATTTGTTAGAGTGTGGGAACATCTTATTTAGAAAGAATTAAAACTCTCTTGCTTCACTTATATCTATTTAGGGAAATGACAGGAATTGGTCATTCACATGGTTAGTCATTAAATCCTACATATAACTTGTGGATCACTGAATATGATATGCTCGATTCCTTGCAATACTTTTTTGATATAAATATGGTGATATTAGAGTCATGCTAGTGGGTAGTTGTGGATTGTAGAAATACTTGTGTTGAAGTTTGTGATTCCTGTAGCATGCACGTATGGTGAACCGTTATGTAACGAAGTTGGAGCATGAGGTATTTATTGATTGTCTTCCTTATGAGTGGCGGTCGGGGACGAGCGATGGTCTTTTCCTACCAATCTATCCCCCTAGGAGCATGCGAGTAGTACTTTGTTTCGACGACTAATAGATTTTTGCAATAAGTATGTGAGTTCTCTATGACTAATGTTGAGTCCATGGATTATACGCACTCTCACCCTTCCATCATTGCCAGCCTCTTCGGTACCGTGCATTGCCCTTTCTCACCTCGAGAGTTGGTGCAAACTTCACCGGTGCATCAAAACCCCATGATATGATATGCTCTATCACACATAGGCCTCCTTATATCTTCCTCAAAACAGCCACCATACCTACCTATCATAGCATTTCCATAGCCATTCCGAGATATATTGCCATGCAACTTCCATCATCATCATATACATGACTTGAGCATCATTGTCATATAGTTTTGCATGATCATAAGATAGCTAGCATGATGTTTTCATGGCTTGTCTGTCTTTTTATATCATTGCTACGATAGATCATTGCACATCCCGGTACACCGCCGGAGGTATTCATATAGTGTCATATTTTGTTCTAGTATCGAGTTGTAATATTGAGTTGTAAGTAAATAAAAGTGTCATGATCATCATTATTATAACATTGTCCCATGTGAGGTTATCAAAATAAAAGTGGCTAGAGAAGCCCCCCAAAAAAGAGAGAGAGGCCAAAGAAGCCTAAAAAAGAGAAAAAAAATGAGAGTAAAGAGAGAAGGGACAATGTTACTATCCTTTTACCACACTTGTGCTTCAGAGTAGCACCATGTTCTTCATATAGAGAGTCTCTTGAGTTATCACTTCCATACACTAGTGGGAATTTTCATTATAGAACTTGGCTTGTATATTCCAATGATGGGCTTACTCAAATGCCCGAGGTATTCATGAGCAAGCAAGTTGGATGCACACCCACTTAGTTTCCAGTTTGAGATTTCATACACTTATAGCTCTTAGTGCACCCGTTGCATGGCAATCCCTACTCTTCGCATTAACATCAATTGATGGGCATCTCCATAGCCCGTTGATTAGCCGCATTGTTGTGAGACTTTCTCCCTTTTGTCTTCTCCACACAACCTCCATCATCATATTCTATTCCACCTATAGTGCTATATCCATGGCTCATGCTCATGTATTGTGTGGAAGTTGAAAAGGTTTGGGAACATCAAAAGTATGAAACAATTGTTTGGCTTGTCATCGGGGTTGTGCATGATTTGAATGCTTTGTGTGGTGAAGATGGAGCATAGCCAGAACATATGATTTTGTAGGGATAACTTTCTTTGGCCATGTTATTTTGAAAAGACATGATTGCTTTATTAGTATGCTTGAAGTATTATTGTCTCAATGTCAAATGATAGACTATTACTTTGAATCACTCGTGTCTTAATATTCATGCCATGATTAGATTACATGATCAAGATTACGCTAGGTAGCATTCCACATCAAAAATTATCTTTTTATCATTTACCTACTCGAGGACGAGCAAGACTTAAGCTTGGGGATGCTGATATGTCTCCATCGTATCTATAATTTTTTATTGTTCCATGCCAATATTATACAACTTTCATATACTTTTGGAAACTTTTTATACTTTTTTTGGGACTAACATATTGATCCAGTGCCAGTTCCTATTTGTTGCATGTTTTTTGTTTTGCAGAAAATCCATATCAAACGAAGTCCAAATGGGATAAAAACCGATGGAGATTTTTTTGGAATATATGTGATATTTGGGAAGAAGAATCAACGCGAGACGATGCCCAAGGGGGCCACGAGGTAGGGGGCGCGCCTTGGGCCCTCGTGGCCTCCCCGTAAGGTGGTTGGTGCCCTTCTTTCACCGCAAGAAAGCCAATATCCGGATAGAAATCGTGTTAACATTCAGCCCAATCGGAGTTACGGATCTCCGGGAATATAAGAAATGGTGAAAGGCCAGAATCTGAAACGCAGAAACAGAGAGAGACAGAGAGACGGATCCTATCTCAGAGGGGCTCTCACCCTTGTGTCGCCATGGAGGCCATGGACCAGAGGGGAAACCCTTCTCCCATCTAGGGAGAAGGTCAAGGAAGAAGAAGAAGAAGGGGGGGCTCTCCCCCTCTTTCCCGGTGGCGCCGGAACACCGCCGGGGCCATCATCGTCACCGCAATCTACACCAACACCTCCGTCATCTTCACCAACATGTTCATCACCTTCCCCCATCTATCTACAGCGGTCCACTCTCCTGCAAACCGATGTACCCTCTACTTGAACATGGCTCTTTATGCTTCATATTATTATCCAATGATGTGTTGCCAACCTATGATGTCTGAGTAGATTTTCGTTGTCCTGTCGGTAATTGGTGAATTGCTATGATTGGTTTAAATTGCTTGTGGTTATGTTGTTGTCCTTTAGTGCCCATCATATGAGCTTGCGCATGGATCACACCATAGGGTTAGTCGTATGTTGATAGGACTATGTATTGGAGGGCAAGAGTGACAGAAGCTTCAACCTAGCATAGAAATTGATGCATACGGGATTGAAGGGGGACCAATATATCTTAATGCTATGGTTGGGTTTTACCTTATTGAACGTTAGTAGTTGCGGATGCTTGCTAATAGTTCCAATCATAAGTGCATAGAATTCCAAGTCAGGGATGACATGCTAGCAGTGGCCTCTCCCACATAAAACTTACTATCGGTCAAGTAACATAGTCAATTGCTTAGGGACAATTTCACAACTCCTACCACCACTTTTCCACACTCGCTATACTAACTTTATTGCTTCTTTACCTAAAACAACCCCTAGTTTTTATTTACGTGCTCTTTATATTCTTGCAAACCTATCCTATTACACCTACAAAGTATTTCTAGTTTTATACTTGTTCTATGTAAAGTGAACATCAAGCGTGCTTAGAGTTGTATCGGTGGTCGATAGAACTTGAGGGAATATTTGTTCTACCTTTAGCTCCTCGTTGCGTTCGACACTCTTACTTATCGAAAGAGGCTACAATTGATCCCCTATACTTGTGGGTTATCAGTCCTCAAAGCACCACGGCATGGGTTTACTCGTTGATAGCCTTATCTCACAAAGCGTAGGGGGCAAACATACAAGGAAAGATCTAACGGGAAGATAACATGCATGCTATTGAAGTACTACAGAGTTATATTACATCAAATAATCGCCACAGTTCTAACTTAAGATAAAAGTATCTTGGTCTTGAACTCGCAGTGGCAGCGAGAAACGGGGTGCCTAGTCCCGGCGCTGGCCCTCCACCCTCTCAACTCCATCAACACAGTTGATAACGGGCTTGATACGCTCCTTGAGCACCTCGAGGTCTGCCTCCTCCGGCAAGCTCTCCAACATGTCGGCAAAGTTGACAGAGGAGTTCCAGAATTCCACCTTGGTGAGTACCTTGGTCAGGGTGCCCCGGCAGAGCCTCCGAGACTCGTTCGCCAGATAAGTTGCCCGGTTGGAGTGGAGCTGCTCCAGGGCTCAAAGAACACCTTCGAAGAACAGGGTCAGTCTGGCATTGGGACACACGTTCGGCTCCGGGAGGTACCTCACATTTGACATCCCCATGGCAACCAGCTTCGTGGTGATCCTGCCGGCAACATAGGCGAGGCGGCTGACCCAACAGTTTATGCTCTCTGTGTACTCCTTATGTGTGGCGGCATTATCCCTCCACAGCTGCCTCTCCTCCTCCAGGCGCTTGGTCAGGGTCTCTTCCCAGGCCCTGACCTCCAAAAGCGTCCCCTTAAGGCCCTCCAGCTTCAGCTTCAGGTCATTCATGGCATCGCTGGCCTTGGAGAGCAGCTCGGCCTTGCCAAGGACTGTGGCCTGCGCCTCTGCCATAGCGCCGTTGGCCACATCCTTCTCCTCCGTCAGCTTCAGGACCCGTTCCTTCAGCCCATCCCGCTCCACCTCTAGCTCCACCACCTTGCCGACATGGACTAGGGCTTGAGCATTGAGTGCCTCCTTGTGCCTCTGCTCCAGCTCCTGGGTCTGCTACCTCTTGAGCACTGCGTTGGTTTTCCCCGAAGAGGAAGGGATGATGCAGCAGAGTAGCATAAGTATTTCCCTTAGTTTTGAGAACCAAGGTATCAATCCAGTAGGAGGCTACGCGCCAGTCCCTCGCACCTGCACAAAACAAATAAATCCTCGCAACCAACGCGATAAGGGGTTGTCAATCCCTACACGGCCACTTACGAGAGTGAGATCTGATAGATATGATAAGATAATATTTTCTGGTATTTTTGTGATAAAGATGCAAAGTAAAGTAAAAGCAAAGTAAAAAAGCAAAGGAAAATAAGTAAGCAGTAGGAGATTAATATGATGAAGATAGACCCGGGGGCCATAGGTTTCACTAGTGTCTTCTCTTGAGAGCATAAGTATTCTAGAGTGGGTGAATAAATTACCGTTGAGCAATTGACAGAATTGAGCACAGTTATGAGAATATCTAGGCATGATCATGTATATAGGCATCACGTCCGAGACAAGTAGACCGACTCCTGCCTGCATCTACTGCTATTACTCCACTCATCGACCGCTATCCAGCATGCATCTAGAGTATTAAGTTAAAAACAGAGCAACGCCTTAAGCAAGATGACATGATGTACAGGGATAAACTCATACAATATGATGAAAACCCCATCATGTTATCCTCGATGGCAACAATACAATACGTGCCTTGCTGCCCCTATTGTCACTTGGAAAGGACACTTCAAGATTGAACCCAAAGCTAACCACTTCTCCCATGGCTAGAAAGATCAATCTAGTAGACCAAACCAAAAATGATAATTCGAAGAGACTTGCAAAGATAACCAATCATACATAAAAGAATTCAGAGAAGATTCAAATGTTGTTCATAGATAGACTTGATCATAAACCCACAATTCATTAGTCTCAAAAAAAACACCACAAAAAGAAGATTACATCGAATATATCTCCACAAGAGAGGGGGAGAACATTGTATTGAGATCCAAAAAGAGAGAAGAAGCCATCTAGCTACTAACTATGGACCCGTAGGTCTGAGGTGAACTACTCACACTTCATCGGAGGGGCTATGGTATTGATGTAGAAGGCCTCTGTGATCAATGCCCCCTCCGGCGGAGCTCCGGAACAGGCCCCAAGATAGGATCTCGTGGATAAAAAAAGTTGCGGTGGTGGAATTAGGTTTTTGGCTCCGTCTCTGATCGTTTGGGGGTACGTAGGTATATATAGGAGGAATGAGTACGTCGGTGGAGCAACATGGGGCCCACGAGGGTGGAGGGCATGCCTGGGAGGGGGGGGGGTAGGCGCGCCCCCTACCTCGTGGCCTCCTCTTTTGTGTCTTGACGTAGGGTCCAAGTCTCCTAGGTCTTGTTCGTTGAGAAAATCACGTTCCCGAAGGTTTCATTCCGTTTGGACTCCGTTTGATATTCCTATTCTTCGAAACCCTAAAGCAGGCAAAAACAACAATTCTGGGCTAGGCCTCCGGTTAATAGGTTAGTCCCAAAAATAATATAAAAGTGGATAATAAAGCCCAATAATGTCCAAAACAGTAGGTAATATAGCATGGAGCAATAAAAAAATTATAGATAAGTTGGAGACGTATCAAGCATCCCCAAGCTTAATTCCTGCTCGTCCTCGAGTATGTAAATGATAAAAACATAATTTTTGATGCGGAGTGCTACTTGGCATAATTTTAATGTAATTCTTCTTAATTGTGGTATGAATATTCAGATCCAAAAGATTCAAGACAAAAGTTCATATTGACATAAAAATAATAATACTTCAAGCATACTAACTAAGCAATTATGTCTTCTTAAAATATCATGGCCAAAGAAAGTTCATCCCTACAAAACCATATAGTTTAGTCATGCTCCATTTTCGTCACACAAGAATGCTCTCATCATGCACAACCCCGATGACAAGCCAAGCAATTGTTTCATACTTTAGTAATCTCAAACCTATAAACTTTCACGCAATATATGAGCGCGAGCCATGGACATAGCACTATGGGTGGAATAGAATATAATGAGGGGGGTTATGTGGAGAAGACAAAAGGAGAAAGTCCCACATCAATGAGGCTAATCAATGGGCTATGGAGATGCCCACGGATTGGTGTTAATGCAAGGAGTAGGGATTGCCATGCAACGGATGCACTAGAGATATAAATGTATGAAAGCTCAACAAAAGAAACTAAGTGGGTGTGCATCCAACTTGCTTGGTCACGAAGACCTGGGGCACTTGAGGAGGCCCATTGTTGGACTATACAAGCCAAGTTCTATAATGAAAATTCCCACTAGTATATGGAAGTGACAAAACAAGAGACTCTCTATCATGAAGATTATGGTGCTACCTTGAAGCACAAGTGTGGCAAAGGATAGTAACATTGTCCCTTCTCTCTTTTTCTCTATCTTTTTTTGGGACTTCTCTTTTTTATGGCCTTTCTTTTTTTATAATTCCTCACTTGGGACAATGCTCTAGAAAATGATGATCATCACACTTCTATTTATTTACAACTCAATCATTACAACTCGATACTAGAACAAAGTTTGACTCTATATGAATGCCTTCGGCGGTGTACCGGGATATGCAATGAACCAAGAGTGACATGTATGGAAGAATTATGAATGGTGGATTTGCCACAAATACTATGTCAACTACATGATCATGCTAAGCAATATGAAAATAATGAATGTGTCATGATAAATGGAATGGTGGAAAGTTGCATGGCAATATATCTGGGAATGGCTATGGAAATGCCATAATAGGTAGGTATGGTGGCTGTTTTGAGGAAGATATAAGGAGTTTTATGTGTGAAAGAGCGTATCATATCACGGGGTTTCGATGCACCGGCGAAGTTTGCGCCAACTCTCAATGTGAGAAAGGGCAATGCACGGTACCGAAGAGGCTAGCAAGGATGGAAGGGTGAGAGTGCATATAATTCATGGAATCAACATTAGACATAAAGAACTCACATACTTATTGCAAAATCTACAAGTCATCAAAAACATTGGTACTACGCGCATGCTCCTAGGCGGATAGATTGGTAGGAAAAGACCATCGCTCGTCCCCGACCGCCACTCATAAGGAGGACAATCCAATAACACCTCATGTTTCAAATTTTTTACATAACGTTTACCATACGTGCATGCTACGGGACTTGCAAACTTCAACACAAGCATTTCTCAATTTCACAACTACTCAACTAGCACGACTTTGATATTATTACCTCCATATCTCAAAACAATCATCAAGCATCAAATTTCCCTTAGTATTGAAAACATTCATAAGAAATTTTACTAATCTTGAATACCTAGAATATTAGGATTTTAAGCAAATTACCATGCTATTTAAGACTCTCAAAATAATCTAAGTGAAGCATGAGAGATCAATAGTTTCTGTAAAACAAATCCACCACCGTGCTCTAAAATATATAAGTGAAGTACTAGAGCAAAACTATATAACTCAAAAGATATAAGCGAAGCACATAGAGTATTCTAACAAATTCCAAATCATGTATGTCTCTCTCAAAAGGTGTGTACAGCAAGGATGATTGTGGTAAACTAACAAATAAATACTCAAATCATACAAGACGCTCCAAGCAAAACACATGTCATGTGGCGAATAAAAATATAGCTCCAAGTAAAGTTACCGATAGAAGTAGACGAAAGAGGGGATGCCTTCCGGGGCATCCCCAAGCTTTGGCTTTTAGGTGTCCTTAGATTATCTTGGGGGTTCCATGGGAATCCCCAAGCTTAGGCTCTTGCCACTCCTTGTTCCACAATCCATCAAATCTTTACCCAAAACTTGAAAACTTCACAACACAAAACTCAAAGTAGAAAATCTCGTGAGCTCCGTTAGCGAAAGAAAATAAAAGACCACTTCAAGGTACTGTAAGGAACTCATTATTTATTTATATTGGTGTTAAACCTACTGTATTACAACTTCTCTATGGTTTATGAACTATTTTACTAGCCATAGATTCATGAAAATAAGCAAACAACACACGAAAAACATAATCTGTCAAAAACAGAACAGTCTGTAGTAATCTGTAGCTAGCGCAAGATCTGGAACCCCAAAAATGCTAAAACAAATTTCTGGACGTGCGGAATTTATCTATTAATCATCTGCAAAAATAATTAACTAAATTTCACTTTCCAAATAAAAATGGCAGCAGTTCTCGTGAGCGCTAAAGTTTCTGTTTTTTACAGCAAGTGTAACAAGACTTTCCCCAAGTCTTCCCAACGGTTCTACTTGGCACAAACACTAATTACACACAAAAAAACACAACCAAAACAGAGGCTAGATAAATTATTTATTACTAAACAGGAGCAAAAAGCAAATAATAAAAATAAAATTGGGTTGCCTCCCAACAAGCGCTATCGCTTAATGCCCCTAGCTAGGCATAACTAGCAAGGATAGATCTAGGTATTGCCATAATAGTAAGATAGATTATTAAAACTCATTTCATATTCTCTACGTTTGGCAGCAAGTTTTCTTTGAGTCAAGCAAAAGTAATCAAAAGGGCTAAATTTAATGGGACAAAAGTCCCCAAGATCAACCTTGGGAGGTATAGGTTCCTCCTTTGGTCTTTCATATTGCACAACCAATTCATCATTATAAGCATTGTTTTGACAGAACTTTGTGAGCCTATATTCAAGAGAATATCCTAGTTCATTATTTCGAATAGCCAAATCATCATTAAGTTCAGAAATTCTATCAACTAAAACATTGGTAGGAACCCTTTTTCTAAGATTTTCATTGAAAGCAACATAGTCTAGAGATTGAAAACGCATTATTTCTTCTTGATCAAAGAGGATAGCATCTATGGGAGGACGGCAAGCGTCCACCCTATAATGTGCAAAGATTTCTTTGGCCTCTTTTATTATGAATCTAAACTCACAAGCCAAAAAGATAGTAGCGCCACGCTTAACAGAAGAATGCTCAATATTAGAAAATTCTAGGAAAATCCTTTGTATGCAAGGATGCATGTGCATGAATTGTCTTTCAAGTTCAACTACAAGCATGGCAATAGCGTCCGCAAGACTACTAGTTCTATGAAGGATAGAACTACCCCTAGAAGGTAAAGCACCGGCACAAGTAAAGAAATCTTGAATAACTCCTTTTCCAATAATATTGGCACCACCAACACGAATTTTTTTGTATGTAAGATGGGCGGTTCTTTAGCAGGAGCATCAGAATTTTTCATGATATTATTGTTGTCCCTATCGACAATAATTTCCCCAATTTCAAACATAGAGGCAGAAGGTAAAGGACTAGCCATAACGGCAAGCAAACGAACTAACACACAAGCAAAGAAAAAACCAAGCGGGCAAAACGAGGCAAATAGAGAAAGAGAGGGAGGATAGAGATAGAGAGAGGGCGAATAAAACGGCAAGGGTGAAGTGGGGGAGAAGAAAACGAGAGGCAAATGGCAAATAATGTAATGCGGGAGATAAGGGTATGTGATGGGTACATGGTATGTTGACTTTTGCATAGACCTCCCTAGCAACGGCGCCAGAAATCCTTCTTGCTACCTCTTGAGCACTGCGTTGGTTTTCCCTGAAGAGGAAGGGATTGTAACACCCACGATGCACCTATATCTCCCACGTGTCGGAGCACGACTTAGAGGCATAACCGCATTGTAGGCAATGTCGCAAGAGGGGTAATCTTTACACATCCCATGTACTGAATAAGAAAGAGGTACATAGTTGGCTTACAATCGCCACTTCAAACAATAACATAAATAGCATTAAAATCATCCAGATACAATCAAGGTCCGACAATGGAACCAAAATAAAGACAACCCCAAATGCATAACGTCCCCGATCGCCCCAACTGGGCTTCACTACTGATCGTCTAGAAAAGAAACGTAGTATCGTCCTGAGTCCTCATCGAACTCCCACTTGAGCTCAGTCGCATGTCCTGGAATGGTATCATCGGGACCTGCATCTGGTTTTGGAAGTAATCTGTGAGTCACGGGGACTCAGCAATCTCACACCCTCACGATCAAGACTATTTAAGCTTATAGGTAAGGAAAAAGTATGAGGTGGAGCTGCAGCAAGCACTAGAGTATATGGTGGCTACCTTACGCAAATGAGAGCGAGAAGAGCAGGCGAAGCACATTCGAGAATCTATGATCAAGAAGTGATCCAAGACTACTTATGTTCAAGCATAACCCGAGACCGTGTTCTCTTCCCGGACTCCGCCGGAAAGAGACCATCACGGCTACACACGCTGTTGAACAATTTTAATTAAGTTAAGTTTCAGGTTTTCTACAACCGGACATTAACAAATTCCCATCTGCCCATAACCGCGGGCACGGCTTTCAAAAGTTCAAATCCCTGCAGGGGTGTCCGAACAAAGCCCATCACAAGCTCTCACGGTCAACTAAGGATATTCCTTCTCCCAGGACGGCCCGATCAGACTCGGAATCCCGGTTACAAGACATCTGGACAATGGTAAAACTAAACCAGCAAAGCCACCCGAATGTGCCGACAAATCCCGATAGGAGCTGCACATATCTCATTCTGAGGGCACACCGGATTATCCAAGGTTCCGGTAGGCCAGCCCAGAGTTGCCCCTAGTAGCCACCGGCAGCTGACAGGTCGGACCAACACTCAGAGGAGCACTGGCCTAGGGGTTTAAAATAAAGATGACCCTTGAGTCCGCGGAACCCAAGGGAAAAAAGGCTAGGTGGCAAATGGTAAAACCAATGTTGGGCCTTGCTAGAGGAGTTTTATTCAAGGCGAACTGTCAAGGGGTTCCCATTATAACCCAACCGCGTAAGGAACGACAAAATCAAGGAACATAACACCGGTATGAAGGAAACTAGGGCGGCAAGAGTGGAACAAAACACCAGGCATAAGGCCGAGACTTCCACCCTTTACCAAGTATATATATGCATTAAGTAAACACGATATAATAATGATATCCCAACAACAAACATGTTCCAACAAGGAACAAACTCCAATTTCACCTACAACTAGCAACGCTATAAGAGGGGATGAGCAAAGCGGTAACATAGCCAAACAATGGTTTGCTAGGACAAGGTGGGTTAGAGGTTTGACATGGTAATATGGGAGGAATGACAAAGCATGTGGTAGGTATCACGGCATAGGCATAGCAATAGAGCGAGCATCTAGCAAGCAAAGATAGAAGTGATTACGAGGGTATGGTCATCTTACCTGCAAAGTTCTCCGAGTTGACATAAGCTTGATCCTCGTAAGCGTACTCAACGGGTTCATCGATCACGTACTCGTCTCCCAGCTCTACCCAAAGCAAGAAACACAAGCAAAGGGAACCACGATCAACCATGGTGCAATGCGCAAGCAACATGATGCAAAACATGGAATGATATGCGGGATGTGATATGCAATGCATATGCGTGCTTCGGAAAGGAAAGATTGAACCATGACTCAACATGGCAAACCAAGAGTCCCGCTGGAAAGATGAGTTGATTTCGGTTGAAATCGATATAAAGATCACCGGAATCGGATGCACGGTTTGCAAATGGCAAGCAAAACAATAATGGCACAAAGCTGCGATTAACAGCACGATGCCATCTAAATGCATCAAGAAAAATAAGCTACCGCACTCTAACATAGCAACAAAGCACATGGAAGTGATCCACTCAATATGCTTGACAAAAGATGAACACTGTGCTATGGCTAAATCACACAATAGCAGGTTCAAACAAGCATAGCAAAAGTGCAAAATATATCAGGTTCACGGACTTAGTGAAAATAACGTGTCAGGATTTAACATCAGGAAGAAATGTTTAGAGCAAGATATCAACATGCTACAGGAAGATATCATGGCAAAGCAAGGCATGGCATGAAACTACTCAAAGGATATAACAAAAGTCCCTGACTGTCCATAAGCCAAAAGGGATCAGAAAATACAATGGCAACCATGTAAACATAGCAAGTTTCGTTATCAGATTCAGACTTAGAAGAAAACTCGACATGGCAAAATCAGAGTTATGTATGCATGTTTGCGAGCTCGATGCACTCACCACAAGGCATTCCATGACCAACTAAGCATACACCCAGCAAGAAGACATGCTCAATAAGCTAACCATGGCAAGAACAACCTCATAGCACGCATGCATCAACTACAACAACCTTGGCAAAATTGATTAACATGTAAACAACCTGCCAGGAACATTTTATAGCAAAAGTAGAGCAAGATTGAGTCATGCTAGGTACGCCATAATTGCAAATAAAGACATGGATGGATAGAACATAACAATATATCAAAATTATCCGTACTGAACATGCTGAAAAGAGGCATGTATCACTCTGTAGCAACAAGAATACATGGCATAAAAATATCTTCAGCGAAATGACTTAGAAGAATACATGGCATACACATTGATCACAACATCAAGAACATCACGAGTGCTACTTTGTATGCTTGTGCTAGTCACCACATTGATCACAAAAATACATGGCATACACCCCTGTAAAGATGGCATGGCATAACCCAAAACACATGTAGGGCTCAAGTTCATAGGAGGCACACATTAAACATGGCCAAAATGACAAATGTCCATAATCTGTCAAGAAACAGAAACTAACATTACATAGCACTCTTGCAACAGCATTTAGGGCATCAAGATGAACTCAAATGAACATGATGCAATGGAATGAAATGAAGTGCACATCCATACGAACAATTTGATATATTGCACGCACGAAACGGAGCTACGGATGCAAAGTTATGACATGATGAAGAATGCTAACAATATAAGGGACTTGGAGGAAAACAAGGTCAACCCCTAGGTTACTGTAGCTAGATCTAGGGCACGTTGTTCGAGGATCGCTGGAACAGTAGCTCGCTGGGGTACTTGAACTTGCCGGAGCGGGAGGACGACGGGCGCCAGCGAGGAGGGCCGGATCTGGCCAGGGCGGCGCGGTGGTGGTTGAATGGTGGCGGCGGATGGCTCGGAAGGCGGAGCAGGGCGCACCGGCGAGGTTGGTGGGGAGGCGCACCGGCGGGGAGGCGCTGGGGCGCGGTGGCCGGCGATGGCGACGCGCGGTGGCGCGGCGAACCCCGGGCGGCGGCGCGGTCGGAACGGGCCGGGCGGGTCCGTGATGGGCCCGGCGGGCTGGAGGAGAGAGAGAGCCGGCGGGGGACAGGTGGCGAAGTCTGATTGGACGCGGGCGGTCGCGGACGCGTCCGGCCGGCGGCGGATGTGTCCGGCGGCGCGGAGGAGCAGGATAGGGTTTGGACTGCGCGAAAATCCGGGGGGGGGGGAGACACATATTTATAGGTAGAGGGAGCTAGGAGAGTCCAAATGAGGTGCAGTTTTCGGCCACGCGATCGTGATCGAACGACCGAGATGATGGAGGAGGTTTAGCTGGGCTTTGGGCCACTTTGCAGAGGTGTTGGGCTGCAACACACACGAGGCCTTTACGGTTCCTTGGTTAGCCGTTGGAGTATCAAACAAAGTCCAAATGGCACGAAACTTGACAGGCGGTCTACCGGTAGTATACCAGGGCCGCTTGGCAAGTCTTGGTCCAATCCGAGAACGTTTAACACCCGCACACAAAAAGAGGCAAAAGGGAGCGTCGGAGGACATAGGAGTGCCGGAATGCAAAACAAATAACGGGGAAAATGCTCGGATGCCTGAGACGAACACGTATGCAAATGCGATGCACATGATGACATGATATGAGATGCATGACGTGGACAAAAGCAACACGAAGACAAAACCCAACAACGAGGAGTATCATAACTTAATGCCAAAAATGGCAAGAGTTGGAATACAAATATGGCAAGTTACATATGGGGCATTACAACGCTCCACCACTACGAAAGGATCTCGTCCCGAGATCTAGGACTGGAAAAACTCCGGATATTCGGAACGGAGGTGGTCCTCGCGTTCCCAGGTGGCTTCATGGTCGGAATGATGTGGCCACTTCACTTTCAGGAATTTGATAGACTTGTTGTGAGTCTTGCGCTTAGTTTCTTCAAGAATAGCGACGGGATGCTCATGATAAGAGAGGTCTTCTTGGAGATCAATCTCTTCAAAGTTGATTGTGTGGTCAGGAGTCTTGAAACACTTGCGGAGTTGAGACACGTGAAACACGTCGTGCACATTTGCAAAGTTGGACGGAAGCTCAAGTTGATAGGCAATATCGCCTCTTTTGCCAATGTTCTTGAAAGGACCCACGTATCTAGGGGCAAGCTTCCCTTTGATACCGAAGCGACGAGTACCTTTCATTGGAGAGACGCGGAGGTAGACATGGTCTCCGATCTCGAAAGCCAAGTCACGATGCTTGCTATCATAGTAACTCTTCTGGCGCGATTGCGCGGCTTTGAGATTTTCATGAATGACTTTGCACATTTCTTCAGCCTCTGTGATCAAGTCATTGCCAAGAAGTTGGCGTTCACCAGTCTTTGACCAGTTAAGAGGAGTACGACACTTTCTGCCATAGAGGATCTCGAATGGGGCCTTGCCCGAACCCACTTGGAAGTTGTTGTTGTAGGAGAACTCGGCATATGGAAGACAATCTTCCCACTTCATACCGAAAGAAATGACACATGCCCTGAGCATATCTTCAAGAATTTGATTGACTCGCTCGACTTGTCCACTAGTTTGAGGATGAAAGGTTGTGCTAAAGCGAATGTTGGTGCCCATAGCCTTCTGAAAGGAATCCCAGAACTTAGAAGTGAAGATGCTTCCATGATCTGAAGATATCAACTTCGGAATGCCGTGCAAAGAGACAATCCTGGAGGTATATAGCTCTGCCAACTGAGCTACTATGATAGATTCTTTGATAGGAAGAAAATGAGCCACTTTAGTGAGCTTGTCGATGACAACGAAGATAGCATCATTGCCTCGCTTGGACTTTGGAAATCCAGTCATGAAGTCCATCTCAATATGGTCAAACTTCCATTCTGGAATGGCAAGAGGTTGGAGGAGACCAGCTGGTCGTTGGTGTTCTACTTTCACTCTTCTGCAGACATCACATTCATTCACGAACTGAGCAATCTCGCGCTTCATTCGAGTCCACCAATACGACTGCTTGAGGTCATGGTACATCTTTGTGCTTCCAGGGTGAATAGGGAGGAGTGAATTGTGAGCCTCGTTCATAATGACTTTACGAAGGTCACCCTTAGGAACAACAATGCGATCCTCAAAGAAAAGAGTATCCTTGTCATCAAGACGATAGCACTTGTACTTGGGTTGGCTCTTGGCAATCCCAATCTTCACCTTCTTTACCATGGCATCAAGAAGTTGAGCCTCGCGAATCTGATCTTCCAAAGTAGGAGAGACTTGGAGTTTGGCAAGGAATCCTTGAGGAACAACCTGGAGATTAAGTTTGCGGAAAGCTTCACAAAGCTCTGGTTGATAGGGCTTGAGAATCAAACTGTTGTAGTAAGCCTTCCTGCTCAATGCGTCAGCAATGACATTGGCCTTACCCGGAGTGTATTCCATACTCAGATTATACTCTTGAATCAACTCGACCCAATGAGTCTGCCTGAGGTTGAGGTTGGGCTGAGTGAAGATGTACTTGAGACTCTTATGATCAGTGAAGATGTCCACTTTTCCTCCCAACAAGAGATGTCTCCATGTTAAAAGAGCATGGACAACTGCCGCCAACTCGAGGTCATGAGTGGGGTAGTTCTTTTCGTTGGGATTGAACTGGCGAGAGGTATAGGCGACAACTTTCTTCTCCTGCATCAACACATCATCGAGACCTTGCAGGGAAGCATCACAGAAAACCTCAAACGGTTTGGATTCATCAGGAGGAGTCAGAACTGGAGCTGTGACTAACTTCTCTTTGAGGGTTTTGAAAGCGATGTCACATTCAGGCGTCCAGACATACTTCACATGCTTCTGGAGAAGGTTGTAAAGAGGCTTCATGATCTTTGAGAAATTCTCAACGAACCTTCGACAGTAGCTTGCGAGCCCAAGGAAACTGCGGAGTTGCTTCACATTCTGAGGTGGTTCCCAATTCACAATTGCAAACACCTTCTCAGGATTAACATCTATGCCCTTGGCGGAGATGATATTCCCAAGGTAGAGAACCTCATCGAGCCAAAACTCGCACTTTGAAAACTTTGCGTAGAACTGATGTTCTCTGAGTTTGTCCAGCACCAATCTCAAGTGCTTGCATGATCCTCCTTGTTCTTGGAAAAGACCAAAATGTCATCAAGATAGACCAAGACGAAGTCATTTTTGTAGGGGTTGAAGATGAAGTTCATCATGCGAGAGAATGTTGGAGGAGCGTTGACAAGGCCGAAAGACATGACAGTGTATTCTATGAACCATAGCTTATTCTGAATGCTGTCTTGGGGATATCTTGTTCACGAATGCGAATCTGATGATAGCCCATACGAAGGTCAAGCTTGGATAATACTTGAGCACCTTTGAGTTGCTCGAAAAGCTCGTTGATGTTGGGAAGTGGGTACTTGTTCTTTATGGTATTCTTGTTCAATGGACGGTAGTCGACACAAAGTCGGTCCATTCCATCCTTCTTCTTGACAAAAAGAACACCACAACCCCATGGAGAAGAACTTGGTCGGATGAGACCCATACGCTCTTGAATATGGAGTTGCTTCTTCAGCTCCTTCAACTCTTCAGGTCCAAGTGTAAGGACGTTTGCAAACAGGTTCCGTGCTAGGCTAAAGATCAATGACGAATTCTACTGGCCGGTGCGGAGGCATTCCTGGAAGCTCTTCTGGAAAGACGTCTTGATATTCACAAACGACTGGAATCTGAGAGATGGCATCCAACTCGCCCTTCTCATTGAGAGAAACCAGTCGAATGGTATCATCATGAGCGGCAAAGACGATCACATCCTCAGACGAGTGTGTCAATTGAATCTGCCTGGCAGCACAATCAAGCTGAGCCTTGTGCTTAGAAAGCCAGTCCATTTCGAGAATTAGATCAATATCCGAGTCACCAAGAACATTAGGAGAAGACAGAAACTTATAGTCGCCCATCGTGATAGTAACATCCGGAACCATGGAGTTAGCGTTCATGCGTTTACCCGTGAGACAACTGCTAACGGACTAGGCAAAACTTGGAAAGCCAACTCATGCTTCGATGCAAATGGTCTTGAGATGAAACAATGCGATGCACCAGTATCAAAACTACTTTTGCCGGAATATCGTTAATAGGAAGGTTACCCATGATCACTTCTGACGAGTCCTCTCCCTGATCTGCATTCATCAAGTTGACCTTAGAAGACTTGGGATTATGCTTGACCACTGCATTGCTGGCAGATCTCACAGGAGGAGGAGCAGGAAGACGCCTCTGGTTGAAGCATTTGTTTGCATAGTGACCCTTCCGCTGACACTTGTTGCACGTGACCTCTGAAAGCGGACGGTGATACGGAGCACTTGATCTTGGAGCATGAGACGAAGTCTTGTTCTGAAAGCCTGGGTTGGGTGGGTGGGAAGATCCATTGCCACCTTTGCTCTTCTGCTGATACGGCTGACGGAACGGAGGAGGAGGAGGCAACCAATACTTTTGCTGCTTAGTTGCCACTTGAGTTGAAGAAGAAGAAGGAGTTGCATCCCTGACTCTCCTCTTGGAAGCATCACACTTGAGCTGAGCAGTCTCTTGCTTCGGTGCCATGTTGTAGAACTTATCGTACTTCTTCAGCTCAAAAAGCACAGCGCTAGTTGCAGATCTTCTCTGAGGCCACCACTGAACTGATAAATCATGCTCTTCTTGTCAGGGACGTCTTGCTTAGCGAAACGAGCGAGCTTCTAGAACATGATGTTGTATTGGTAAACAGACAAGCTTCCTTGCTTCAGATTGCGGAACTCCTCACGCTTGCTCTCAACAACACTCTAAGGAATGTGGTGAGCTCTGAAGTCTTGGCGGAATTCATCCCAGGTAATCACACGACCTCCTCTGGAATCTTTGTATTGACGATACCACTCTGCAGCTTGGTCTTTGAGTTAGAACGAAGCAAACTTGGAAAAGTCCTCAGGCCTGACGTTGCTGCACTCGAAATGTTTGCAGATATCCACGAGCCAATCATCATGGTATGTGGCCTCAACACAGTAACTGAAGGTATTTGGCTGGTTTGCGAGGAACTGGTTGAGTGTAGCAAACTGATTTTTATTGTTACCATTGCCTTGATTTCCTTGGTTGCGCTCTTGCAAGATTTGCATAATCAGCTGCGTGTTGGCGTTGGTGGCGGCCATCATAGCTTGCCATGCCTCCGGAGGTGGAGGTGGTGGCGGTGGTTCAGGATTCTGACGCATTGGAGGAGCCATCCTGAAGAGGGTGACATCCGTTAGCATCTTGAAAGACATATATTCAAGCTGAATCAAATGGACCGAAATTGCAACATATAGCCTTAACATTCAAACAAGAATGAACGAATGAATTCCAAATTAAATGGTCACACTTCCATAAATTGAGAAGCCAACTAGATAGAGGTAGATGAATAAAACAACAAGGTACGTACATGAACAAATACTTGGTGAGGATTACCCAATCACAAACCGAATATCTACGGAAGAAATACTAGAGCTACATGAATTCCCACCTATGAAACTCCCGAAATTTTCCGGTTATGCAATCAGGTGTTGGGGATACAGGGGAAGCATAATATCTCACCCAAAACTAGCAAATCCTACATCTAGCTGTATCCATCCTTCAACACATAACCAAGAAACCTTCGGAAAAATCATTTACCTCAACCTTCAAAAAGCATCCGTTATACGAGTTATGGCAATACCCCCGAACTCCCGCCCCAGTACTGGGTGGCGTCGAGGTTATCTCACCAACAACTGCATAAAAGAGATTTTCGATGTCGGCGAACTCATGTATTCCAGAATTGCAACGATAAAATTGTGACGGCAACACCTCGGAGCTCAACTCCCCGGGACACTACCACAACCCCTAAATGTTAGGAGGCACCAAGAACAATGTTCTCGTCACAAAACCATCAGAACGATTCCAAGATACCCGCGTGATCCTAAAAAAATCAGTCAAATTTGAGAAGAGAAGAGTCAAAACTCTACGTCGGGATACCTCACCAGAGCGGCGAAGGGACCGAGGAGTAAAAAGAATCCTACTCTCCGATATATATAATCCTAAAAGACTGAAAACACTTTTCTAGACTCAACAACAGAAACGATTCAATCAAGCAGGGGGCTACTAAGTCGGGGAAGGCTCTGATTACCAACTTGTAACACCCACGATGCGGCTATATCTCCCACGTGTCGGAGCACGACTCAGAGGCATAGCCGCATTGTAGGCAATGTCGCAAGAGGGGTAATCTTTACACATCCGATGTACTGAATAAGAAGTAGGTACATAGTTGGCTTACAATCGCCACTTCACACAATAACATAAATAGCATTACAATCATCCAGATACAATCAAGGTCCGACTACAGAAACAAAATAAAGACAACCCCAAATGCATAATGTCCCCGATCGCCCCAACTGGGCTCCACTACTGATCGTCTGGGAAAGAAACGTAGTATCGTCCCGAGTCCTCATCGAACTCCCAGTTGAGCTCAGTCGCATCTCCTGGAATGGTATCATCGGCACTTGCATCTGGTTTTGGAAGTAATCTATGAGTCACGGGGACTCAGCAATGTCACACCCTCGCGATCAAGACTATTAAAGCTTATAGGTAGGGAAAAAGTATGAGGTGGAGCTGCAGCAAGCACTAGAATATATGGTGGCTACCTTACGCAAATGAGAGCGAGAAGAGAAGGCGAAGCACGTTCGAGAATCTATGATCAAGAAGTGATCCAAGACTACTTACGTTCAAGCATAACCCGAGACCGTGTTCTCTTCCCGGACTCCGCCGGAAAGAGACCATCACAGCTACACACGCTGTTGAACAATTTTAATTAAGTTAAGTTTCAAGTTTTCTACAACCGGACATTAACAAATTCGCATTTGCCCATAACCGCGGGCACGACTTTCTAAAGTTCAAATCCCTGCAGGGGTGTCCCAACTTAGCCCATCACAAGCTCTCACGGTCAACGAAGGATATTCCTCCTCCCAGGATGGCCCGATCAGACTCGGAATCCCGGTTACAAGACATCTCGACAATGGTAAAACTAAACCAGCAAAGCCACCCAAATGTGTTGACAAATCTCGATAGGATCTGCACATATCTCGTTCTCAGGGCACACCGGATTGTCCAAGGTTCCGGTAGGCCAGCCTAGAGTTGCCCCTAGTGGCCACCAGCAGCTGACAGGTTGGACCAACACTCAGAGGAGCACTGGCCCGGGGGTTTAAAATAAAGATGACCCTTGAGTCCGCGAAACTCAAGGGAAAAAAAGGCTAGGTGGCAAATGGTAAAACCAATGTTGGGCCTTGCTAGAGGAGTTTTATTCAAGGCGAACTGTCAAGGGGTTCCCATTATAACCCAACCGCGTAAGGAACGCAAATTCAAGGAACATAACACCGGTATGACGGAAACTAGGGCGGCAAGAGTGGAACAAAATACCAGGCATAAGGCCGAGCCTTCCACCCTTTACCAAGTATATAGATGCATTAAGTAAACAAGATATAATAATGATATACCAACAATAAACATGTTCCAACAAGGAACAAACTCCAATCTTCACCTCCAACCAGTAACGCTATAAGAGGGGCTGAGCAAAGCGGTAACATAGCCAAACAACGGTTTGCTAGGACAAGGTGGGTTAGAGGTTTGACATGGCAATATGGGAGGCATGATAAAGCATGTGGTAGGTATCGCGACATAGGCATACCAATAGAGCGAGCAACTAGCAAGCAAAGATAGAAGTGATTTCGAGGGTATGGTCATCTTGCCTGCAAAGTTCTCCAAGTTGACGTAAGGTTGATCCTTGTAAGCGTACTCAACAGGTTACTCGATCACGTAGTCGTCTCCCGTCTCTACCCAAAGCAAGAAACACAAGCAAAGGGAACCGCGATCAACCATGGTGCAATGCGCAAGCAACATGATGCAAAACATGGCATGATATGCTGGATGTGATATGCAATGCATATGCGTGCTTCGGACAGGAAAGATTGAACCAGGCCTCAACTTGGCAAACCAAGAGTGCTGCTGGAATGATGAGTTGATTTCGGTCAAAATCGATATAAAGATCACCGGAATCAGATGCATGGTTTGCAAATGGCAAGCAAAACAATAATGGCACAAAGCTGCGATTAACAACACGATGCCATCTAAATGCATCAAGAAAAATAAGCTACTGCACTCTAACATAGTAAAAAAGCACATGGAAGTGATCCACTCAAGATTCTTGACAAAAGATGAACACTGAGCTATGGCTAAATCACACAATAGGAGGTTTAAACAAGCATGGCAAAAGTGCAAAAGATATTAGGTTCACAGACTTAGTGAAAATAACATGTCAGGATTTAACATCAGGAAGCAATGTTTAGAGCAAGATATCAACATGCTACAGGAACATATCATCGCAAAGCAAGGCATAGAATGGAACTACTCAAAGCATATAACAAAAGTCCCGTACTAACCATAAGTCAAAAGGGATCAGAAAATACAATGGCAACCATGTAAAGATAGCAAGTTTCGTTATCTGATTCAGACTTAGAAGATAACTAGACATGGTCAAATCAGAGTTATGTAGGCACGTTTGCGAGCTCGATGCACTCACCACAAGGAATTGCATGAAAAACTAAGCATACACCCAGTAAGAAGACATGTTCAATAAGCTAACCATGGCAAGAACAACCTCATAGCATGCATGTATCAACTACAACAACCTTGGCAAAATTGATTAACATGTAAACAACCTGCCAGGAACATTTTATAGCAAAAGTAGAGCAAGATTGAGTCATGCTAGGTACTCCATAATTGCAAACAAAGACATGGATGGATAGAATATAACAATATCTCAAAATCATCCATACTGAACATGCTCAAAAGAGGCATGGATCACTCTGTAGCTACAAGAATACATGGCATAAAAATATCATCAAGGAAATGACTTAGGAGAATTCTAAGTCCCTGATATTAGCAACATCACGAAAGCTACTTTGCATGCTTGTGCTAGTAACCACATTGATCACAAAAATACATGGCAGACACCCTTGGAAAGATGGCATGGCATACCCCAAAACACATGTAGGGCTCAAGTTCATAGGAGGCACATATTAAACAGGGCAAAAATGACAAATGTCCATAATCTGTTAAGAAACAGAAACTAACATTACATAGCACTCTTGCAACAGCATTTAGGGCATCAAGATGAACTCAAATGAACATGGTGCAATGGAATGAAATGAATGGCACATCCATACGAACAATTTGATATATTGCACGCACGAAACGGAGCTACGGATGCAAAGTTATGACATGATGAAGAATGCTAAAAATATTAGGGACTTGGGGGAAAAACAAGGTCAACCCCTAGGTTACTGTAGCTGGATCTAGATCGGGGCACGTTGTTTGAGGATCGCCGAAACAATAGCTCGCCGGGGTACTTGAACTTGCCGGAGCAGAAGGACGATGGGCGATGGCGAGGAGGTGCCAGATCTGGCCTTGCCACGGTCGAATCTGGCAGGGGCGGCGCGGTGGTGGTTGAACGGCGGCGGTGGACGGCGCGGAAGGTGGAGCAGGGCGCGCTGGCGAGGTCGGCAGGGAGGCGCTGGGGCGCGGTGGCCGGCGACGGCGACGCGCGGTGGCGCGGCGAGGAGGCGGCGACGCGATCGGAACAGGCTGGACGGGTCCGCGATGGGCCCGGCAGGCCAGAGGAGAGAGAGAGCCGGCAGGGGACAGGTGGCGAAGTCTAATTGGACGCGGGCGGTGGCGTACGCGTCCGGCCGGCGGCAGACGTGTCCGGCGGCGTGGAGGAGCGGGTTAGGGTTTGGACTGCGCGAAAATCCGGGGGGAGACACATATTTATAGGTAGAGGGAGCTAGGCGACTCCAAATGAGGTGCGGTTTTCAGCCACGCGATCGTGATCGAACGACCGAGATTATGGAGGAGGTTTAGTTGGGCTTTGGGCCACTTTGGGGAGTTGTTGGGCTGCAACACACACGAGGCCTTTACGGTTCCTCGGTTAACCATTGGAGTATCAAACGAAGTCCAAATTGCACGAAACTTGATAGGCGGTCTACCGGTAGTATACCTAGGCCGCTTGGCAACTCTCAGTCCAATCCGAGAACGTTTAACACCTGCACACGAAAAGAGGCAAAAGGGAGTGCAGGAGGACATAGGAGTGCCGGAATGCAAAACGGACAACGGGGAAAATGCTTGGATGCCTGAGACGAACACGTATGCAAATGCGATGCACATGATGACATGATATGAGATGCATGACATGGACAAAAGCAACACGAAGAAAAAAACCAACAACGAGGAATATCATAACTTAGTGCCGAAAATGGCAAGAGTTGGAATACAAATATGGCAAGTTACATATGGGGCGCTATAGGGATGATACAAATACGGCAAGTTACATATTTCCCTCAGTTTTGAGAACCAAGGTATCAATCCAGTAGGAGGCTACGCGCCAGTCCCTCGCACCTCCACAAAAGAAATACATCCTTGTAACCAACGCGATAAGGGGGTGTCAATCCCTACACGGCCACTTACGAGAGTGAGATCTGATAGATATGATAAGATAATATTTTTTTTGGTATTTTTGTGATAAATATGCAAAGTAAAGTAAAAGAAAAGTAAAAAATCAAAGGAAATAACTAAGTAGTAGGAGATTAATGTGATGAAGATAGACCTGGGGCCATAGGTTTCACTAGTGGCTTCTCTCGAGAGCATAAGTATTCTACGGTGGGTGAACAAATTACTGTTGAGCAATTGACAGAATTGAGCATAGTTATGAGAATATCTAGGCATGCTTATGTATATAGACATCACGTCCGAGACAAGTAGACCGACTCCTGCTTGCATCTACTACTATTAGTCCACTCATCGACCGCTATCCTGCATGCATCGAGAGTATTAAGTTAAAAACAGAATAACGCCTTAAGCAAGATGACATGATGTAGAGGGATAAACTCATGCAATATGATGAAAACCCCATCTTGTTATCCTCGATGACAACAATACAATACGTGCCTTGCTGCCCCTACTATCACTGGGAAAGGACACGGCAAGATTGAACCCAAAGCTAAGCACTTCTCCCATTGCAAGAAAGTTCAATCTAGTAGGCCAAACCAAACTAATAATTCGAAGAGACTTGCAAAGATCACCAATCATACATAAAATAATTCAGAGAAGATTTAAATATTGTTCATAGATAGACTTGATCCTAAACCCACAATTCGTCAGTCTCAACAAACACACCGCAAAAAGAAGATTACATCAAATAGATCTGCACAAGAGAGGGGGAGAACATTGTATTGAGATCTAAAAAGAGAGAAGAAGCCATCTAGCTAATAACTATGGACCCGTAGGTCTGAGGTGAACTACTCACACTTCATCGGAGGGGCAATGGTGTTGATGTAGAAGCCCTCCGTGATCGATGCCCCCTCCGGCGGAGCTTCGGAACAGGCCGCAAGATGGGATCTTGTGGATACAGAAAATTGCGGTGGTGGAATTAGGGTTTTGGCTCCGTCTCTGATCGTTTGGGGGTACATAGGTATATATAGGAGGAAGGAGTACGTCGGTGGAGCAACAGGGGGGCCATGAGGGTGGAGAGCGCGCCTGGGGTGGGGGGGGGGGGGAGTAGGCGTGCCCCCTACCTCGTGGCCTCCTCTTTTGTGTCTTGACATAGAGTCCAAGTCTCCTGGGTCTTGTTCGTTGAGAAAATCACGTTCTTGAAGGTTTCATTCCGTTTGGACTCTGTTTGATATTCCTATTCTTCGAAACCCTAAAACAGGCAAAAACAGCAATTCTGGGCTGGGCCTCCAGTTAATAGGTTAGTCCCAAAAATAATATAAAAGTGGATAATAAAGCCCAATAATGTCCAAAACAGTAGATAATATAGCATGGAGCAATCAAAAATTATAGGTAAGTTGGAGACGTATCAGGGTCCACTGCGCAACGAGCTTCTCGACCTCCTCATCTTTGCTGCGGAGTGTGGCGACGAGCACCTCCTCACGAGCGGCAAGGTCCTCCTCCTGGGAGTTTAGCTCGGCCTGGTGCTGGTGCCGAGCGGCCTCGTCCTTGGCGGCATGTTCCCTCAAGGCCTCTTGGGCTTTCTCGATGTCAGCCTGCTTCAGGATGAGCTCTTGTCTGCACTCAGCCAACAGATCCTGTGCGACTTTCAGTTCATCATGGGCCTGGCAGAACCAGGCCTGCGTCTCAGCGATGCGCTCCTCGAGGTCCACCTCCACTTTTTCCACTGCTACCATCCTGGACTTTGCATTGTCCAGGCAAGCACGATGAAGCGCCTAGAGCTTCTAGAAGTTGACGCTCATGGCCCGAAGGAGCTGCTCCTCCTGGGAACTGATACATCTAGAACGTATCTATAATTTTTTATTGTTCCATGCTATTATATTATCTGTTTTGGATGTTAATGGGCTTATTTATACACTTTTATATTATTTTTGGGACTAACCTACTAACCCAAGGCCCAATGCAAATTGTTGTTTTTTTGCCTATTTCAGTGTTTCGCGGAAAAGGAATATCAGACGGAATCCAAACGGAATGAAACCTTCGGGAGAGTTCTTTGTGGAACAAACGTGATCCAGGGGACATGGAGTGGACGTCAAGAAATCAACGAGGAGGCCAGGAGGCAGGGAGGCACACCTGCCCCCTGGGCGCGCCCCCACCCTCGTGGGCCCCTCATAGCTTCACCGACCTAATTCTTCCTCCTATATATACCCATACACCCCGAAAACATCCAGGAGCACCACGAAACCCTATTTAGACCACCGCAACCTTCTATACCCAAGAGATCCCATCTTGGGGCCTTTTCCGGAGCTTCGCCGGAGGGGGAATCGATCACGGAGGGCTTCTACATCAACACCATAGCCTCTCCGATGATGTGTGAGTAGTTTACCTAAGACCTTCAGGTCCATAGTTATTAGCTAGATGGCTTATTCTCTCTCTTTGGATCTCAATACAAAGTTCTCCTTGATCTTCTTGGAGATCTATTTGATGTAACTCCTTTTGCGGTGTGTTTGTTGAGATCCGATGAATTGTGGGTTTATGATAAAGTTTATCTATAAACAATATTTGATTCTTCTCTGAAATCTTTTATGTGTGATTGGTTATCTTTGCAAGTCTCTTCGAATTATCAGTTTTGTTTGTCCTACTAGATTGATTTTTCTTGCAATGGGAAAAGTGCTTAGCTTTGGGTTCAATCTTGCGATGTCCTTTCCCAGTGACAGCAGGGGCAGCAAGGCACATATTGTATTGTTGCCATCGAGGATAAAAAGGTGGGGTTTATATCATATTGCTTGAGTTTATCCCTCTACATCATGTCATCTTGCTTAATGCGTTACTCTGTTCTTATGAACTTAATACTCTAGATGCATGCTGGATAGCGGTCGATGTGTGGAGTAATAGTAGTAGATGCAGAATCGTTTCGGTCGACTTGTCGCGGACATGATGCCTATATACATGATCATGCCAAGATATTCTCATAATTATGCACTTTTCTATCAATTTCTCGAAAGTAATTTGTTCACCCACCGTAATACTTATGCTATCTTGAGAGAAGACACTAGTGAAACCTATGGCCCCGGGTCTATTCTCCATTATATAAATCTCCCGTCAACTAGCTATTTCTGTCGCCGTTGATTTTGAAATCTTTACTCTCAATCTATATCATAAAAATACCAAAAATATTTATCTTATTATTATTATCTCTATCAGATCTCGCTCTCGTAAGTGACCGTGAAGGGATTGACAACCCCTTTATCGCGTTGGTTGTGAGGTTCTTATTTGTTTGTCTAGGTACGAGGGACTTGCGTGTAGTCTCCTACTGGATTGATACCTTGGTTCTCAAAAATTGAGGGAAATACTTATGCTACTTTGCTGCATCACCCTTTCCTCTTCAAGGGAAAACCAACACAGTGCTCAAGAGGTAGCAAGAAGGATTTCTGGCGCCGTTGCCGGGGAGATCTACGCACAAGTCAAGACATTCCAAGTACCCATCACAAACTCTTATCCCGCGCATTACATTATTTTCCATTTGCCTCTCGTTTCCTCTCCCCCACTTCACCCTTGTCGTTTTATTCACCCTCTTTTCCGCTCGTCTCTTTTCGCTTGCTTCTTGTGTTGTCGTGTGTCGTTATGGCTAATTCTCCTATCGTTGTTAGTACTCCTGATCATGAAGTTCTCAGTTTTAAACAAAGGGAGGGAGAAAATTTAAAAGGTGCTTGGTATAGAATTTGCAATGCTCAGAATAGATCCTCTAGGAAGCTATCCACTTTCGTTCTTCTTTGCAATTTTTATGTAGGCATCACCCCTTGGAATAGATATATTCTTGATACCATTACCGGAGCGAATTTCTTGGGTAGCCATACTTTTTATTCTTATAATGCTATGATAGATTTGTTTGGCCCACCACCTCTCTTGGTTAATGGAACTATTTTGACTTTGGAACATGTGATGCAAAGGCTTGAAATTATCAAAAATAAAGTTGCCTCTATGGAGTTGATTGAAAATTTGTATAAAAATATCCACAACCAAATCACTCAATATGGATCTAAGGTAGGAGCTACTCTGATTTTTTTAAAGAAAAAGAACCTATAGTTAACGAAAGAATAGATCTAGATTCCACAAGAATTGGTAAACTTGAGGATATTATTACTAATTTGGGATCTGCCTTTTCATCCGTTAAAAATACTCCAGATCCTCCTACTACCAAGATTGCCAAATTTATGTATGTTCCTAAAAATAAGGGTGAAACTTCTTGTAAGGAAATTGCGGATCTCAAATCTATAAGTGTTCACCCCAACTTCTTCAATATCATTAAAGAACCTTTTGCTACAAATGAATTTCTTGATTTCTTTCCTAGGAGTTTGATAATTAATAAAAAGAAGGAAACTACCAAGGGTTATAAGTGTTCTATTGAAGAATTGCATACCGAAGATGATAACACCTAGAACTATTCTTGCTTTTATGTCTAGCTAGGGGCATTAAACGATAGCGCTTGTTGGGAGGCAAACCAATTTTATTTTTGTTTCTTTCTTTTTGGTTCTGTTTAGTAATAAATAATTCATCTAACCTCTGTTTAGATGTGGTTTTATGCTTTTAATTACTGTTGTGCCAAGTAGGACCTTTGGGAAGACTTGGGGAAAGTCTTTGCGATCTTGCTGTAAAAAAACAGAAGCTTTAGCGCTCACGAGATTTGCTACCATTTTTTACTAGAGAGTGTGATTAAGTTGATTAGTTTTGTAGATGATTAATAGATAAATTACTCACATCAGGAAATTTATTTTAAAATTTTGGGTGTTACAGAAGTATTCGAAACCTACATATTACTACAGACTGTTCTGTTTTTGACAGATTCTCATTTTCGCGTGTTGTTTGCTTATTTTGATGAATCTATGGCTAGTATCGGAGGTTATGGACCATATAGGAGTTGGAATACAGTAGGTTTAACACCAAAATAAATAAATAAATAATGAGTTCATTACAGTACCTTAAGTGGTGGTTTGTTTTCTTATGCTAACGGAGCTCAAGAGATTTTCTGTTTGAGTTTTGTGTTGTGAAGTTTTCAAGTTTTGGATAAAGATTTGATGTATTATGGAATAAGGAGTGGCAAGAGCCTAAGCTTGGGGATGCCCAAGGCACCCCAAGGTAAAATTCAAGGACAACCAAAAGCCTAAGCTTGGGGATGCCCCAGAAGGCATCCCCTCTTTCGTCTTCTTTTATCGGTAACTTTACTTGAGGCTATATTTTTATTCACCACATGATATGTGTTTTACTTGGAGCATCTTGTATGATTTGAGTCTTTGCCTTTTAGTTTACCACAATCATCCTTTCTATACACACCTTTTGGGAGAGACACACATGAATTGGATTTTATTAGAATACTCTATGTGCTTCACTTATATCTTTCGAGCTACATAATTTTGCTCTAGTGCTTCACTTATATCTTTTAGAGCATGGTGGTGATTTTATTTTATAGAAATTATTGATCTATCATGCTTCACTTATATTATTTTGATAGTCCCTTAGAACAGCATGGTAATTTTCTTTGGTTATAAAAATAGTCCTAATATGATAGGCATCCAAGATGGGTATAATAAGAACTATCATGAAAAGTGCGTTGAATACTATGAGAAGTTGGATGCTTGATAATTTTTTTGAGATATGAGCATGGTGATATTAAAGTTGTGCTAGTTGAGTAGTTGTGAATTTGAGTACTTGTGCTGAAGTTTGCAAGTCCCGTAGCATGCACATATGGTAACCGTTGTGTAACAAATTTGAAACATGAGGTGTTCTTTGATTGTCATCCTTATGAGTGGCGGTCGGGGACGAGCGATGGTCTTTTCCTACCAATCTATCCCCCTAGGAGCATGCGCATAGTGCTTGGTTTTTGATGACTTGTAGATTTTTGCAATAAGTGTATGAGTTCTTTATGACTAATGTTGAGTCCATGGATTATACGAACTCTCACCCTTCCATCGTTGCTAGCCTCTTCGGTACCATGCATTGCCCTTTCTCACCTTGAGAGTTGGTGAAAAATTCGCCGGTGCATCCAAACCCCGTGATATGATATGCTCTGTCACACATAAACCTCCTTGTATCTTCCTCAAAACAGCCACCATACCTACCTATTATGGCATTTCCATAGCCATTCCGAGATATATTGCCATGCAACTTTCCACCGTTTCATTTATGACACGCTTCATCATCGTCATATTGCTTTACATGATCATGTAGTTGACATCATATTTGTGGCAAAGCCACCATGCATAATTTATCATACATTTCACTCTTGATTCATTGCTTTCCAGGTACACCGCCGGAGGCATTTGTATAGAGTCATATTTTGTTCTAGTATCGAATTGTAATCATTGAGTTGTAAATAAATAGAAGTGTGATGATCATCATTCATAGAGCATTGTCCAAAATAAAAAAAGGAATGGCCAAAAAAAAGAAAGGCCCAAAAGAAAAAAAGAAAGAAAAAAGGGACAATGCTACTATCCTCTTTTTCCACACTTGTGGTTCAAAGTAGCACCATGATCTTTATGATAGAGAGTCTCTTTTTTTGTCACTTTCATATAGTAGTGGGAATTTTTCATTATAGAACTTGGCTTGTATATTCCAACAATGGGCTTCCTCAAATGCCCTAGGTCTTCGTGAGCAAGCAAGTTGGATGCACACCCACTTAGTTTCTTTTTTGACCTTTCATACATTTATAGCTCTAGTGCATCCGTTGCATGGCAATCCCTACTCCTTGCATTGACAACAATTGATGGGCATCTCCCTAGCCCGTTGATTAGCCGCGTTAATGTGATACTTTCTCCTTTTTGTCTTCTTCACATAACCCCCATCATATTATTCTATTACACCCATAGTGCTATATCCATGGCTCACGCTCATGTATGAAAAAAGTTTGAGATTACTAAAGTATGAAACAATTGCTTGGCTTGTCATCGGGGTTGTGCATGATGAGAGAATTCTTGTGTGACGAAAATGAAGCATCACCAAACTATATGATTTTGTAGGGATGAACTTTCTTTTGCCACGTTATTTTGTGAAGACATGATTGCTTAGTTAGTATGCTTGAAGTATTATTATTTTATGGCAATATTAAACTTTTGTCTTGAATCTTTCGGATCTGAATATTCATGCCACAATAAATAAAATTACATTGAGAATTATGCTAGGTAGCATTCCACATAAAAAATTCTGTTTTTATCGTTTACCTACTCGAGGACGAGCAAGAATTAAGCTTCAGGATGCTTGATACGCCTCCAACGTATCTATAATTTTTGATTGTTCCATGCTATTATATTATCTGTTTTGGATGTTAATGGCCTGATTTATACACTTTTATATTACGTTTGGGACTAACCTACTAACCCAAGGCCGAGTGCAAATTGCTGTTTTTTTGCCTATTTCAGTGTTTCACAGAAAAGGAATATCAAAAGGAATCCAAATGGAATGAAACCTTCGGGAGAGTTATTTTTGGAACAAACGTGATCCAGGGGACTTGGAGTGGACATCAAGAAATCAACGAGGCAGGGAGGCACGCCTGCCCCCCTGGGCGCGCCCCCACTGAGGGAGTCCTGGATTAGGGGGTGTTCGGGTAGCCGGACTATACCTTCAGCCGGACTCCAGTACTATGAAGATACAAGACTAAAGACTTCGTCCCGTGTCCGGATGGGTCTTTCCTTGGCGCGGAAGGCAAGCTTGGCGATGCTGATATTCAAGATCTCCTACCATTGTAACCGACTTTGTGTAACCCTAACCCTCTCCGGTGTCTATATAAACCGGAGGGTTTTGGTCCATAGGACAACTTCATCATACAACAATCATACCATAGGCTAGCTTCTAGGGTTTAGCCTCCTTGATCTTGTGGTACATCTACTCTTGTACTACCCATATCATCAATATTAATCAAGCATGACGTAGGGTTTTACCTCCATCGAGAGGGCCCGAACCTGGGTAAAACATCGTGTTCCTTGCCTCCTGTTACCATCCGGCCTAGACGCACAGTTTGGGACCCCCTACCCGAGATCCGCCGGTTTTGACACCGACATTGGTGCTTTCATTCAGAGTTCCTCTGTGTCGTCGCTTTTAGGCCCAATGGATCCTTCGATCATCAACAACGATGCAGTCCAGGGTGAGACTTTTCTCCCCGGACAGATCTTCGTCTTCGGCGGCTTCGCACTGCGGCCAATTCGTTTGGCCACCTTGAGCAGATCGAAAGCTACGCCCCTGGCCATCAGGTCAGGTTTGGAAGCCTAAACTACACGGCTGACATCCGCGGGGACTTGATCTTCGATGGATTCTAGCCACAGCCAAGCGCGCCGCACTGTCTCGATGGGCATGATATAGCTCTGCCGCCGAACAGCGCCTTGGAAGCCGCACACGCATCGGTTCCGACCATTGATTCAGAGCCTACTGCGCCGATCGAGGATCAGCAGTTGGACGCTGCCTCAGGGGCTGCGATCTCAGAGGCGATCGAGCCGAACTCCAGCCCCGCACTCCGCATGACCCGTGACTCCGAGGAGCCGGATTCCTCTCCGAACTCCGAGCCCCCCGCGCCCCTACTGATCGAATCCGATTGGGCGCCGATAATGGAGTTCACTGCCGCGGACATCTTTCAGCACTCGCCCTTCAGCGACATCCTGAATTCTCTAAAGTCTCTCTCTTTATCAGGAGAGCCCTGGCCGGACTTCGGTCAGCATGGTTGGGATACGGACGATGAAGAAATTCAAAACCCATCCACCACCCACTTCGTAGCCACTGTCGACGACTTAACCGACATGCTTGACTTCAACTCCGAAGACATCGACGGCATGGACGACGATGCAGGAGACGAACAAGAACCAGCACCTATAGAGCGCTGGAAGGCCACCTCGTCATATGACATATATATGGTGGACACTCCAAAGGATGGAGATGGTGATGGAACAGCGGGGGATGATAACTCTAAGAAACAGCCCAAGTGCCGGCACGGGAGATAATACTACTCCGGATAGCGCCGAAGAACACCCCCTCCAACAAGATTCTGCACAGGAGGACAGAGAAGCCAGCCCTCACGAGAGGGCGGCGGACCAAGAGGTTGAGGACGATAATTATACGCCTCCCTCCGAAGACGAGGCAAGCCTCGACGATGACGAGTTCATCATGCCAGAGGATCTCGCCGAACAAGAGCGTTTTAAACGCAGGCTTATGGCCACGGCAAGCAGCCTCAAGAAAAAGAAGCAACAGCTTAGTGCTGATCAGGATTTGCTAGCTGACAGATGGACTGAAGTCCTTGCGGCCGAAGAGTATGAACTCAAACGCCCCTCCAAGAGTTACCCAAAGCGCAGGCTGCTACCCCGACTAGAGGAGGAAGCACCTACATCACCAGCACATGACATGGCCGACCGGCCACCTCATGGCCGCGACAGAGAGGCCTCTTGGCCCTCCACTCAAGCAATGCCCCGATGCCGCGCCAAGCATACTAAGGCATGGGAAAATGCGCCCGACCTGCGCGACATACTGGAGTACAAGGCAAGCCAAACAAGATCGATCTACGGATCGCGCAGGCGCCCCACGGCACATGATGGTGATCGTTACTCCGGATGCAATAAACCCGGCCGGGCCGAACTCAACAGACAAAGCTCCTTCGAGCTGCGTCGTGATATAGCCCAATACAGAGGCGCCGCACACCCACTATGCTTCATAGATGAAGTAATGGATCATAAAATCCCTGAGGGCTTCAAACCCGTAAACATCAAATCGTACGATTGCACAACAGATCCGGCGGTATGGATCAAGGATTATCTCCTTCATATCCACATGGCCCGTGGTGATGATCTACACGCCATCAAATACCTCCCACTCAAACTTAAGGGACCGGCCCAGCATTGGCTTAACAGCTTGCCAGCAGACTCAATCGGTTCTTGGGAGGACCTGGAAGCCACATTCCTTGATAACTTCCAGGGCACTTATGTGCGACCACCGGACACCGATGACCTAAGCCACATAATTCAGCAGCCAGAGGAATCGGCCAGGCAATTCTGGACACGGTTCCTAACAAAGAAAAACCAGATAGTCGACTATCCGGACGCAGAGGCCTTAGCGGCCTTCAAGCATAATATCCGTAACGTGTGGCTTGCCCGGCACCTGGGACAGGAAAAGCCGAAATCTATGGCAGCCCTCACGACACTCATGACCCGCTTTTGCGCGGGAGAAGACAGCTGGCTAGCTCGCAGCAACAATTTAACCAAGAACCATGGTAATTCGAATACTAAGGACAAAAGCGACAGGTCGCGTCGGAACAAAAAAAAAGCGCAGCGTTAATAGCGACAGCAACGAGGATACGACAGTTAATGCCGGATTCCGAGGCTACAAATCCGGTCAACGGAAAAAGCCATTCAAAAGAAATACTCAGCGCCCGTCTAGTTTGGACCGAATACTCGACCGCTTGTGCCAGATATATGGCACCCCCGAAAAGCCAGCCAATCACACCAACAGGGATTGTTGGGTGTTCAAGCAGGCATGCAAGTTAAGAGCCGAAAACAAAGACAAGGGCTGCATAGCAACAACGAGGAGGAGCCCAGGCCGCCGAACAACAGTGGACAGAAGGGATTTCCCCCGCAAGTGCGGACGGTGAACATGATATACGCAACCCACATCCCAAGAGGGAGCGGAAGCGTGCATTACGGGACGTATATGTGATGGAGCCAGTCGCCCCAAAGTTCAACCCATGGTCCTCCTGCCCGATCACCTTTGATCGAAGGGACCACCCCATTAGCATCCGTCACAGCGGCTTCGCTGCAATAGTTCTAGACCCAATCATTGACAGATTTCATCTCACAAGAGTCCTCATGGACGGCGGCAGCAGCCTGAACCTGCTTTACCAGGATACAGTGCGAAAAATGGGCATAGATCCCTCGAGGATCAAGCCCACCAAAACGACCTTTAAAGGCGTTAACCAGGTGTAGAAGCCAACTGTATAGGCTCAGTCACACTAGAAGTGGTCTTCGGATCTCCGGATAACTTCCGAAGCGAGGAGTTAATCTTCGACATAGTCCCGTTCCGTAGTGGCTATCACACACTGCTTGGGCGAACCGCATTCACAAAATTCAACGCGGTACCGCACTATGCATACCTCAAGCTCAAGATGCCAGTCCCTAGAGGAGTAATCACGGTCAATGGGAACACTGAACGCTCCCTCCGAACGGAGGAGCACACGGCAGCGCTCGCGGCAGAAATACAAAGCAGCCTCTCTAGGCAGTTCTCCAGTTCGGCCTTCAAAAAGCCGGACACTGTCAAGCGCGCCCGGAGTACCTTACAACAAGACCGCCTGGCACATTCTGAGCTAGCGTAGCAATGCGGGCCCAACCCTACCCCTCGCGATATAGCGAAACCAGTGCTTCGTGTACATAACTACGCTCTTGAAATACCATGGGCACAGGGGAAGGGGCACTATCACGGCACGCCCGAAATACGGCTCAAACTGCACCAGGGGCTGCCGGATTGCATTTTTTTCTTTTTTTATCTTACTCTCAGGACTCCATACTTCGGACGACCTGTTCGGCAATTCAACTGCCGCACAAACGATGCAAGATCCAGGAAAGCAGACAAGCCACACCGCATTATGGAACTCCCAGGTGGTCTCTATTGCGAGAAGTATACCTGTTTTTAATACAATTCCGCGGCCTGCCCCTGGCCAGGACATGTTAAATCGTCCAATTTCTTTTGCTTATCGCACTATTTGTATCGTTCCTCTTTCATAGCAGCCTTTCTATAAACAATGCTTAGCTTTCTGTCTAGTTTTTTGCATTATCCTCTTTTTATATATATGTTTATTAATAACATGTTGCATCCGTACACTGTACGGCAAAATACGCCATGGGCTTCAGTACCCATCAATATGGCATGAGAAGTCCGTACACTTTCACAAGTGCAGCACCCCGAACTTATAGCACTATATGCATCGGCTCCGAATCATGATTGGGTCAATAGTTGGGTTTGCCCAGCTCCTATGTTTTGGTGCCTTACATTCCGCTATATCGGCTAAGGTAGTACTAGGAGAACTACTGCGATTGTGCCCTAGTTAAGCTGGGCTGGGCACCTCAGTAGAGAAAGCTAAAACTGACTGTCATGATGAGGCGAGAGACTGGTCGCTGTTCGAGAGGTTTTTCGAGTCCTTAAAGACTTATGCCGCTTTGAGTGAGGAACCGGCTTTGTCCGGCCAAGGCGTGGATAGCGCCCCGAACTCGGTCTTCCGTATACTAGGGGCTTCGCCGAAATTTAAAATTATAGAGTTCTATGGCTAAGTGAGAGTGTTCAAGCATTATAGTCCGATTGCCTTGTTCGTTGTGCTGAGCGCCTCCCTCGACAGACCCAATCATGGGAAAAAGAGCGCTCGGGTTTATCCCGAACATCCCAGCACTAGTGGCATGGGGGCAGAAGTCGACGACTGGCCATCTCTCAATTTTGTGATAAACGGCCGCACAGAAAGTAATATTTTAAATTCAACAAGCATTTCTTAGCGCATATGAACAAGTTTTCAGCGCACAGGATAACACGAGCGAGTTCATTCAAAAATTACATCCTTGGTACATTCATCCGCCATAAGGCGGGCACCAGCCAGAACATCCTTGTAATAGTTCTCGGGCTTGCGATGCTCCTTCCCCGGCGACGGCCCGTCCCTCATAAGCTTCTCACCGTCCAGCTTACCCCATTGCACCTTTGCACGGGCAAGGGCCCTATGGGCACCTTCGATGCAGACAGAGCGCTTGATGACCTCGAGCCTTGGACAAGCCTCCACCAGACGCGCACCAGTCCGAAGTAGCTCCCACGCAGGGCCTCTCCAGGCCACAGCCAAACTATGAAGCCCTTCAGGGCTTGTTCGGCCGCCTTCTGGAGCTCGACCAGCTGCTTCAGCTGGTCACTCAAGGGCACAGGGTGTCTGGCCTCAGCATACTGAGACTAGAACACCTTCTCCGTCGAGCTGCCTTCCTCGGCTCGGTAGAATGCGGCGGCATCGGATACGCTGCGGGGAAGATCTGCGAATGCCCCTCGAGAGCTCCGGATTCGGGTAAGTAACAAGTAGCTTACTTTTAGAAGTCTGCTTTGCATAGAGAATGCCTTACCCGCCGCTATCTTTTTCACCGCATCCAATTCCTGGAGAGCCTTCTGGGCTTCGGCCTTGGCAGATTGGGCAGGTTTAAGGGCCGCAGCAAGCTCGGATGCTTGCGTCTTCGAGTCGAGCTCCAAACTCTCATGTTTTTTCATGAGAGCCTGAAGCTCTTGCTGCACCCCGCCGACCTGCGCCTCAAATTTCTCCCACTCGGTGCGCTCCGTGGCCGCTTTCTTCTCAGCCTCGGACAGCACCTGCTTGAGGGTCACCACCTCAGTTGTGCCCCTACAATAAGTAGTGTACTCCTGTCATTTTTTGCAATTGCGTCTTCTTATAGGCATTTTTTCTATAAGGTATCTCTCACCTTCTTTCTCCTCAAGCTACTGTTTGAAAAGGCCGAGCTCTTGCTCGGTCCGCTCGAGGCCCTGCTTCAGGGCACCCACCTCCGAAGTAGTGCGGCGGTGGCCAACAGCGAAGCTTGCATACGTATATTGACTCCTTTTTAGTTAGACTCCTGCGATATTTAATAGATCCTCTATTCGGCTTTTCTTTCCGAACGCCAAACAGAGCATCAGGGGCTACTGTCTATGCGGTAATATATTTGCATATTTTTTACTTACCTCGAAGCCTGTTAGAAGGCTAGCACAAGCTTCAGTGAGTCCGCTTTTGGCGGACCGAACCTTCTGGACCACCGTACTCATGATGGTACGGTGCTCCTCATCGATGGAGGTGCCCTTAAGCACCTCCAGCATATTGTCCGGCGCCTCCGGTTAGACGGAGGACGCCGGCTCAATAGGCTTTCTCCTCTTGGCAGGAGTTCGCCTGCCGCGGTCCGAAACCGTTGATGATTCCGGCGCAGTGTCCGGCTTAAAGCCGGACTTGGAGCCCTGGGGGGTCTTGTCCCCTTTACTCCTGGAGTCCGGGAGGTCGCCTTGCGGTTCCTCCTGGACCACCTCCTCTTTCCCCGAAGCTTGTCACGACGCCACTTTGGCATCATCCGCAGCACAAGGGGAGGCAGCGGGCGGAACTGAATTCATGTTCGAGGAATCCAGGGAGCCGCTCGACGACTCGTCGAGCCCGTCCTTGGGCGGGCTGCATGATTATATTCGATGTTAGGGAAAGATGCGCAACACAAGGAATATCATTAGTTACTCTGGTATCCGAACACTTACGATTTCGCCGGACGCTTGGCCCTGTCCGGCCACTCCTCTTCGTCCTCGTCGGCGTCGGGGGCGTAGTCCGGCGGAGGGGTTTTCCTCTTCTTGGACGCTTTGGCCTCCCCTACTAGGGCGGCCTTCCTCTTCTTTCCTCCCCCCGCTGGAGGGGGAGAGGTCTCTTCTTCCTCCTCCTCGTCTTCACGGGAGGAGTGCATCTCAGACTCGTCGGACAACGAGTCCGACACCACCATATGCAGGGAACTCTTTCGAGTCCCCGTGGCCTTCTTCTTCTTGGCCTTCTTCTCCCGCACCACATAAGGTGCCGGAACCAGCAGCTTCACTAGGAGAGCAGAAGCTGGGTCTTCGAGCAAGGGAGCTGGACAGTTAATCAGTCCAGACTTCGCCTGCCAATCCTGTCAAAGGACGCTACGAGCTGAATCCGCGGTCTTCGGAGGCAGATGTGGGAGCCTCGGCGCCTTTGGTTAGCCCCTTCTAGACATCTTCGTATGTAGTGTCGAAGAGCCTGCTCAGAGTTCGGTGCTGCGCCGGGTTGAACTTCCACAGATTGAAGTCCCGTTCTTGACATGGAAGGATCCGGGGGACGAGCATGACCTGGACTACGTTGACAAGCTTGAGCTGCTTGTTCACCAGGGACTGGATGCATTTTTGCAGTACGATCACCTCTTCTTCGTCGCCCCACGACAAGCCCGTCTCCTTCCAGGACGTGAGCCGCGTAGGGGGTCCGGATCGGAATTCAGGGGCTGCAATCCACTTCGAATCGCGTCACTCGGTGATGTAAAACCACCCTAACTGCCACCCCTTCAAGGTCTCCACAAAGGAGCCCTCGAGCCATAGGACGTTGGCTATTTTGCCCGCCATGGCACCTCCGCACTCCGCCTGGTTGCCGCGCACCACCTTTGGCTTGACGTTGAAGGTCTTGAGCCAGAGGCCAAAATGGGGGCGGATGCAGAGGAAAGCCTCGCACACGACGATAAACGCCGAGATATTGAGGATGATGTTCGGGGCCAGATCGTGGAAATCTAGGCCATAGTAGAACATGAGCCCGCGGACGAATGGGTGGAGAGGAAAACCCAGTTCGCGGAAGAAGTGGGGAAGAAATACTACCCTCTCATGGGGCCTTGGGGTGGGGAGAAGCTACCCCTCCTCAGGAAGCCGGTGCGCGATGTCTTTGGACAGGTATCTGGCCTTCCTTAGCTTTTTGACATGGACCTCCATAACGGAGGAGACCGTCCACTTGCCTCCCGCTACGGACATTGTTGGAGAAGGTTGAGGTAGGAAGTGCGGGCATGGGCGCTGGAGCTCGGGTGCGCAGAAGATGGATAGGCAAAGGAGGAAGAAGGCGTAGGTAAAAAGGTGGATCCTTATCCCCTTATATGGGCGGATGCAACTGTGCGTCCCCACCAGCCTAGTAAAACTCGCTTGCCCAGCGCCGTGATAAATGGCGCAGTTGGGTTACCCACGCCCGTATTGATGAGAATCCCGTAAATGGGGGACACGATCTCTGCTTTGACAAGACGTGCCAAGGAAACCGCCTCGCAAAACACGCTAAGGTGGAAAAGTGAAAATGATTCGAATAAAGGCTTGGCCGTAGTGTGGTGTCACCCTGCGGAATACGTCAGCAGATTAGATTTGTGTTAATATTATTCTCTCTGTGGCAATGCGTGGAAACTTATTTTGCAGAGCCGGACACTACTCTTGGTGTTTACAAACTTTTATGAAGAATTTGGAGGAGGAACCCGCCTTGCAATGCCGAAGACAATCTACACGCCAGACTCGTCGTCATTGAAGCCTGGTTCAGGGGCTACTGAGGGAGTCCTGGATTAGGGGGTGTTCAGGTAGCCGGACTATACCTTCAGCCGGACTCCAGGACTATGAAGATACAAGATTGAAGACTTCGTCCCGTGTCCGGATGGGACTTTCCTTGGTGTGGAAGGCAAGCTTGGTGATGCAGATATTCAAGATCTCCTACCATTGTAACCGACTTTGTGTAACCCTAACCCTCTCCGGTGTTTATATAAACCAGAGGGTTTTAGTCCGTAGGACAACCTAATCATACAACAATCATACCATAGGCTAGCTTCTAGGGTTTAGCCTCCTTGATCTCGTGGTAGATATACTCTTGTACTACCCATATCATCAATATTAATCAAGCAGGATGTAGGGTTTTACCTCCATCGAGAGGGCCCGAACCTGGGTAAAACATCGTGTTCCTTGCCTCCTGTTACCATCCGGTCTAGACGCACAGTTCGGGACCCCCTACCCGAGATCTGCCGGTTTTGACACCGACACCCACCCTCATGGGCCCCTTGTAGCTCCACGACATACTTCTTCCTCCTATATATACCCATATACCCCGAAAACATCCAGGAGCACCATGAAACCCTATTTCCACTTCCGCAACCTTCTGTACCCAAGAGATACCATCTTGGGGCCTATTCCGGAGCTCCGCCGGAGGGGGAATTGATCACGGAGGGCTTCTACATCAACACCATAGCCTCTCCGATGATGTGTAAGTAGTTTACCTTAGACCTTCGTGTCCATAGTTATTAGCTAGATGGCTTCTTCTCTCTCTTTGGATCTCAATACAAAGTTCTCCTCGATCTTCTTGGAGATCTATTTGATGTAACTATTTTTGTGGTGTGTTTGTCGAGATCCGATGAATTGTGCGTTTATGATCAAGTTTATCTATGAACTATATTTGATTCTTCTCTAAAAGCTTTTTGTATGATTGGTTAGCTTTGCAAGTCTCTTCGAATTATCAGTTTGGTTTGGCCTACTAGATTGATCCTTCCTGAAATGGGAGAAGTGCTTAGCTTTGGGTTCAATCTTGCGGTGTCCTTTCCCAGTGACAGTAGGGGCAGCAAGGCATGTCTTGTATTGTTGCCATCGAGGATAAAAAGATGGGGTTTATATCATATTGCTTGAGTTTATCCCTCTACATCATGTCATCTTGCTTAATGCATTACTCTGTTCTTATGAACTTAATACTCTAGATGCATGCTAGATAGCAGTCGATGTGTGGAGTAATAGTAGTAGATGCAGAACCGTTTCGGACTTCCTGTCGCAGACGTGATGCCTACATACATGATCATGCCTAGATATTCTCGTAATTATGCACTTTTCTATCAATTGCTTGATAGTAATTTGTTCACCCATCATAATACTTATGCTATCTTGAGAGAAGCCAGTAGTGAAACCTATGGCCCCCGGGTCTATTCTCCATTATATTAATCTCCCGTCAACTAGCTACTTATGTCGCCGTTTATTTTGCAATCTTTACTTTCAATCTATATCATAAAAATACCAAAAATATTTATCTTATTATTATTATCTCTATCAGATCTCACTCTTGTAAGTGACCATGAAGGGATTGACAACCCCTTTATCACGTTGGTTGCGAGGTTCTTATTTGTTTGTGTAGGTATGAGGGACTTGCGTGTAGTCCCCTACTGGATTGGTACCTTGGTTCTCAAAAACTGAGGGAAATACTTATGCTACTTTGCTGCATCACCCTTTCCTCTTCGAGGGAAAACCAATGCAGTGCTCAAGAGGTAGCAGGAACCGCCGCCACTGGCGCTCGGTTTGTCAACAACCTCAAGCCCGGCGGCGGCGAGCGCCTGTAACGCCCGGGTAATCAAGCTACAGTAATCCAACGATAATCATGCCACGTCACCCCGGTTACTATTGATAATCTACCGTTAGTCCAAAACTGATTCAAATTCAAATTCAAAATCAACCAAAGAATAAAAACTTTTCAAAATTTAAAACAAAAATGTTCGGGGTGTGCAACTAAATGCCTAGGAATTTATGGTGTGGGATCCATGCCTTTATAAAAGACCTAAATACTTAAAATGAATTAAAACGGAAAAGAAAATAAAGAAAATGGAAAATACAAAAAAAAAGAAAAAAAAAAGAAGAGGGAACCCCCTCCCACGGCCTACTGGCCTAGTTGGCCGGCCCATTCGGGCGCACGCCCAACCGCCCCCCCTCCGCTTATCCACCCCTGCCCCCGAAACCCTAACCACTAACCCCACCACTCCCCCCGATCCCCCCCACTCTCTCCTCGCGCCCCCTCCTCTCTCCCGATCTGGATCGGGATCCAGAGGAGGCCGACGCCGCACGCCGCCCCCCCCCCCCCCCGCACGTCGACGCCGCGCCGGCAACCGGAGCCCTCCCCACCGGCCTGCCTCCCCTCTCCGTCGCGCGTCCCCGACCTCCACCTCGCCCCCGCTGCCCGAATCCCTACACCCCTCGGTGAGCCCCGCCGCCGCGCTCGTCTCCGTCGCCCCCTGCCGCTCCATCGCCGCGCACCTTGGCCACCGTCCGCGCCCGAACGCGCCCGCACACCGTGCTCACCGCGACCGCGCGCCCGCGCCTCCCTGCTCGCCCGCCGCACCGCTCGCGCGTGCCCCCGCGCATACGCGCCCGAGCCCCGCCTCGCTCTGCCGCGGTGCTGCTCGCTCGCGCTGCGCCGCCCGCGCGTCGCCCTCTTCCCCTCCCCCTCTCTCCCATCACCGGATCTGGCCGCGCTTCCGCGCGCGCGCCCGCGCCCCTGACAACGTCGCCGCACCGTTCTGCCCCCCGCACGTTGCTCTGCTCGCGCCCATGACTCCATGGCCGCACCCCTGGCCATCGGCCCCGTGCGTCCTCGCCACCGCAGCCTGCCGCTGCCACTTCCCTGCAGCTGCTCGCCGCTCCCGCGCGAGCTCCGGGCGCATCCCGCCCAGCACCCACAGCCGCCAGCCTCTCCCTGCCGGACCGGCCCCCGTCGCGCCCTCTGCAGCTGCTCGCCGCGGCCTCCACCCCCGCACGCGCTGCACCGCTCCGGCCGCGCCTCCACGCGCGTGCCCGCGCCCTGCCTGGCCGCACCGTAGCCGCACCATGGCTGTTCCCCCCCTGTTGGCTTGGGCGGGCGCTCATTCGGGTTGGCGCCCGTGCGCCCGCTGCCCGGCACCCGTGCACCCAGCGCCTGCTATGGCCCCAGGGGCCTATGACAGTTGGGCCCCGCCCCCTAAAACGTTTTATATAAAAAAAGAGAAGGAAAAGAAAAATAAAAATAAATAAAATAATAATTAAAATAAAAATAAATTTAATTAATTAATTAACTAAATTAATTAAGTTAATTAACCTTAATTAATCAATCTAATTAACCTGTTAGCTTAATTAAACAGTAATTAGTTTAACTAAACCCTAATTAACCTAACAGGGTATGACAGGTGGGTCCCACTGGACCCACGCGTCAGTTTGACCCAGTCAACCCCTGTTGACTGCTGATGTCAGCATGACATCATGCTGATGTCATAAATCCATTTTCGAATTAATTAAATAATTAATTAAATTTTAGAAATTAATAAAATCTTTAGAAAATCATATCTTTTAATCCGTAACTCGGATTAAATTATTTTTAACATGAAAGTTGCTCAGAACGACGAGACGAATCTGGATACGCGGTCTGTTTGTTCGTCACACATCCCTAGCATAGCAAACTCGCAACTTTCCCCCTCCGGCTCCTCTGCCCGAAAACGCGAAACACCGGGGATACTTTCCCGGATGTTATCCCCCTTCACCGGTATCACCTACTACCGCGTTAGGGCACCTCTAACGCCATTACTTGTCATGTCATGCATCACTATGCATATGCTTGCTTAAATATTTATTGTTTCCCCCCTCTTCTCTCGATAGACACCGAGACCGACGCCGCTGCTACCCAGTACGACTACGGAGTTGACGACCCCTCTCTCTTGCCAGAGCAACCAGGCAAGCCCCCCTTTGATCACCAGATATCGCCTACTCTTCTCTATACTGCTTGCATTAGAGTAGTGTAGCATGTTACTGCTTCCCGTTAATCCTATACTGATGCATAGCCTATCCTTGCTACTGCTGTTGTTACCTTTACCTGCAAACCTAATGCTTAGTATAGGATGCTAGCTTATAATCAGTGGCCCTACATTCTTGTCCATCTGCCATGCTATACTATCGGGCCGTGATCACTCGGGAGGTGATCACGGGTATATACTATATATTTTATACATGATACATGTGGTGACTAAAGACGGGTAGGCTCGTAGGAGCACCCGCGAGTGGATCTTTGAGGCAGAGTGACAGGGCAGGTTCCGACCACCTAGGAGAGAGGTGGGCCTAGCCCTGTTTGGCGTTCGCGGACACTTAACACGCTTAACGAGATCTGGGTATTTGATCTGAGTCTGGCCATTTGGTCTGTACGCACTAACCATCTACGTGGGAGCAATTATGGGTATCCCGACGTCGTGGTATCAGCCGAAGCCTTCGTGACGTCAGCGACTGAGTGGCGCGCGCCGGATTGGACTGGAAAGCCACTAGGCTAGGTCTGCTTCCGGCCGCGTACGCAACGTGCAGGTGTGCAAAGGGTGATGGGCCCAGACCCCTGCGCCATAGGATTTAGACCGGCGTGTTGACCTCTCTGTTGTGCCTAGGTAGGGCTGCGACGTGTTGATCTTCCGAGGCCGGGCATGACCCAGGAAAGTGTGTCCGGCCAAATGGGATCGAGCGTGTTGGGGTATGTGGTGCACCCCTGCAGGGAAGTTTATCTATTCGAATAGCCGTGTCCCTCGGTAAAAGGACGACCCGGAGTTGTACTTTGACCTTATGACAACTAGAACCGGATACTTAATAAAACACACCCTTCCAAGTGCCAGATACAACCGGTGATCGCTCTCTAACAGGGCGACGAGGAGAGGATCATCGGTTAGGATTATGCTAAACGATGCTACTTGGAGGTCTTCAGTCTACTCTCTTCTACATGATGCAAGACGGAGGCTGCCAGAAGCGTAGTCTTCGAAAGGACTAGCTATCCCCCTCTTATCCCGGCTTTCTGCAGTTCAGTCCACATATAATAGCCTTATTCCAGTTGATACCAATGCATACATATGTAGTGTAGCTCCTTGCTTGCGAGTACTTTGGATGAGTACTCACGGTTGCTTTCTCCTTCTTTTCCCCCTATCCCTGCTACCTGGTTGTCGCAACTAGATGTTGGAGCCCAGGAGCCAGACGCCACCGTCGACGACGACTCCTACTACACCGGAGGAGCCTACTACTACATGCTGCCCGCGGACGACGACCAGGAGTAGTTTAGGAGGATCCCAGGCAGGAGGCATGCGCCTCTTTCGATCTGTATCCCAGTTTGTGCTAGCCTTCTTAAGGCAGACTTGTTTAACTTATGTCTGTACTCAGATATTGTTTCTTCCGCTGACTCGTCTATGATCGAGCTCTTGTATTCGAGCCTTCGAGGCCCCTGGCTTGTAATATGATGCTTGTATGACTTATTTTATTTGTAGAGTTGTGTTGTGATATCTTCCCGTGAGTCCCTGATCTTGATCGTACACATTTGCGTGTATGATTAGTGTACGGTCAAATCGGGGGCGTCACAGTGCCTCATCATTGAACAGCTCCCCTTCGGTTGGCGCCCTGGTGCTCGCCGTCCCTGCGAGGTGGACGAATAGGTCGTCGCTCACCTTCAGATATTTGCTCGAGCCAGAGGCAGCCGAGGAGGAAGGTTGACCGTCGACCAACCCCTCCCTGGTAGGCATCTTGTTGGCATCCCCGGCAGGCCCCTTTCTGGCCTTCCCGGCAAGCCCCTCGGCGGCCTCTTCAGTGGCGGTCTTGGCGGCCTCCTCGGAGGCAATCTTGTTGGCCTCGTCCTCAGCGTCCCTGTCGACCTCCTCGATGGTGGTGTCGATATCCTCCTGGGCCGCCGAGGAAGGGCCTGGGGACCAAGGAGGGGAATGAGACGGAGCCAAGACCAAGATTCAAAAAGCAGAAGATGGAACAGGGACGAGAAGCCAACCACTTACCGGCACCAGGCGGGGAACAAGTGGCGCCTTCCCCGCCAACGTTCGTTGCCGGGACAGAACCACCGGCACCGAAGCTCGCCCCCTCCTCCTCCATATGTGTGGGCTCGATGGTCGATGCCCTTGCTAGGGACGCCCCTCTAGGCGGCGTAGTCGAGGGGGGCAGCGCATTGGGGGTGGCCCTCTGCGTCTCCTCTGGCTGGCATTCTCCTCCTGCAAACCAGGCAATGTCAGCATCAAAGATCCACACCCAAAGGCTCATCAGTGAAGGATTGAGTGGAGGACTCACACTGGGGGCTGAAGCAAGGGCTGCGTCGGGGGCTGCTGTCCGGGCTACCGTCCACCAGCAGCAGCATATGCGGAGTACCCGCCGGGGGCTTGTCGCCCGCCGAGGCCTTGGCCCTCTTCGCCAGCGTCTCAGTGTCCATGTGAAGATGACACCAAATCAAAGGAAGATAACACAGGCGTAAGGTCAGGAAATGATGGGGGGGGGGGGGCAGAATACTTACTCGTCCTCCACCTCCTCCTCCACTAGCTTCCTCTTCCTTGCCGGGATGAAGGACCCGAGGTCGAACACAGCCTCCAAGGTGCCGTCCGAAGGAGGAGGAGAAGGGGACGGGGTCCGGTGCCACTTGGACTAGGAAGAAGCAGTCTCCGTCCTCTTCCACCACGACCTTGACCACCTTCTTCGCTGCTGCGGCCTTCATCGCCCTCGTCTCGCGCACGGGTTGTCCCTGGGCCGGCTGCCGCTTCATGATCCTACGGTTTTTCCCATTTTTATGGGGAAGGCGCGGTCTGCCTTACTACGATGTGACGAATGAGGGCAGCAACCACCCCATGCATGACCCCCAAGTCACGCATGACCCCCACGTCGCGCATTCAACGCGGGTCGTGGGGAAGTGCAACAGGCGAGGGAGTTATAGCAGTACAACTCGGCCCTGCATGCCCGCGCGCTGTTTTGGGCCTAGCCCAACAACGCGCTGCGCTTATGTATGGCCTAGGCCTGAGGGCTCTTGTCGGTGCACAATAGGAGGGGTCCTATTTTGTACCCCTTTACTTGTGCGCGGGCAGTTGGAGCCGCGCCTGCAACAACACCTAGCGGGGCAGAGGAAGGAAGCAAAGCCGCAAGACAACCAGAACAACGCCAAGCAAGAAACACGAAGAGCAGAGGGGCGAGGTGGACTCCCCCGGCAAGGCCCTTCCTGGGGCGGCCTCCGCATCCCCGGCAAGAACCTTGCCGGGGCAACTTTCCCGACACCGGCAGAGCCGCCCCCCTTGAGCCCAAGGGTTCCAACACCATCAACCATTGTCGGGGGTGTCTGATCCCTCGCACACCTATGGGGATCGGTGGACCGAGCCCCTTTTTGGTTCGGCAGGGGCCGGTGGATGCACAACGAGCAGATCGAGGCGAAACACACGAACGAGATGATCGATTTACCCAGGTTCGGGCCGCACGGATGCGTAAAACCCTACTCCTGCTTTGGTGGTTGTATTGAGTTCTTGCTCCGGAGCGGCGAGTGCTACAGTACACTCAAGCAGCTGGCGAGACCGAGCGTGAGAATGGCTGTCCCCCCCCCCCTCTCTGTTGCGCATGGGCCTCCTTTTATATGTCTAAGGGGTCACCGACACATGGCAGCACAGGTGAGGGTAAAAATGTAAAAGGGGTGGTAGTTGGCGCCACCGCCTGCTACAGTCGCATACTACCTAACTCTGACGGCAGGGGACAGGGGCATTAAATGCCCATTTGTGTCACCTTGACGGCCCAGAGAGGGACCGCTAGGAACGCCACCGTTTGCCACGATGGTTATCTTGTCAGCACTTGCTTGCCACCGCATGCCCTCGGCTGCACAGCCTCCCGCCACGTACGCCAGGAATGGTCCCAGGGCGACACGTTGGTGGGTGAGCTGGAGCGCGGGCTGCGGGGTAGTAGCTTGCCGCGGCAAGCGCCTTGCCGCGGATGTTGCCTTGTCGCGTCCGGGATCTTGTCGCACACCGGGTCTTGTCGGGGCGCGCGGTGCGCCGCAGCGAGCTTCTTGAGATGTTTTGGTTGGTCTTCCCGGCAAGCTCCTCTTGCCGGGGTCTCGTCTCCTTCCTGGCAAGCTCCTCTTGCCGGGGTCTTGTCTCCTTCCCGGCAAGCTCCTCTTGCCGGGGTCTCTGTGCTTCGAGTAGCCTTCCCGGCAAGCTCATCTTGTCGGGGCCTTGGATACTTTGTTCTTGAATGGCTCCTGAAGGAACCATGGAGTGTCTTGGCGGTCGCCCGGCAAGCCTTGCCGCGGGTCGCTGCGACTGCCCGTGCACAAGTTCGGGGTACTATGGTACCCCTACTTTAGTACACCGACAGGTGCCCCCGGGCCTGGGCCATACACGGTGCCGAGCGCTGTTGGGCCAGGCCCAAAACAGTGCACGGGCACGCGCGGCCTAGGGCACGCCATAAATCACTCCGCATCCACCACGCTCTCCCCAAACGGCACGCGTCAAACGCGGCATTGTGGGAGAGATCTTGGGCGGTTTTCAATGTGCCCACTCCCTACGATCACGGGGTGGGGAGAGGCCGCCCCATTCGTCGCCTCGGTTCTGCACGCCTGCCATGCGGTTCCCATGCACTTGGGGTCGCGGGCGGCAGAGGCGGGAAACGGGGCCGTCGTGGGTCGAGGCAGCGGGTCGGCCCCAGCTCCCTGCCTTCCCGCGTCTTGATTCGCTGAGTGGGGCGGCCGAGCCCCCACCCCGCTCCCTTATAAAGAGCGGGAGGGGAGGACGGGAGCCCGCATCCTTCCATCTTCTCCTTCCTTCAGCCTCTGCTCCCCTTCCTCCCATTCTCCATGGAGAAAGGGAACCCTGGTCCTTTGTCAGTGGCGGCAAGGGTTGCCGCCAGGCAGCGCATCCCTCCCTCTCCCGCACCCGTGGTGGCGGAGCCAGCCGTAAGGGTAAGAGGGAGGGGGCGAGGTCGTGGACGAGGTCGAGGACGAGGCCGTGGCGCTCGGGGAAGAGGTGGACGACGCGGCGCGTCGGCTTCGCCTCCGCCGGCGGCTCTTCTTCCCGCGGTGACCCATGCTGGGGACAACCCTTGCGAGTTCTTTGTTAGGCTACGCCGGGTGCCTCGTCGTCGCCTCCGACTCCCAGATCCGTTTGCGGAAGTGGTGGAGTTGGACCCGCCCGAGACGCTGAGACTGCAGATGAGGGGCTGTGGGATCAGCAGCACATGAGTCCGCGCCGAATTCCCAGCCCCCGGCGTGATGTATCTTGGCCGAGGGTGGAAGACGTTCGCCCGCATCCACAGCTTGACGCCGGGGCTCACCCTCCATTTCAAGTTGGTGGAGGGCGATCTCCTCTCTGTCAAGGTCTTCGGGTGCTTCGGCGTCCGGGCCCGGTGCTGCGTGGAAAGCACCTCCGACAGCGAAGGCTCCTCCTCGAGCGAGAGTGACGAGGAGGGGAGCGACAGCGACGACAAGGGGAGCGGGCGGCAGGATGGCGGGTCCGACTAGGTGTCGGGCGCCGCTCCGTGCGGCACCGGCAACCCCATCATCCGTGTCGCCGGCTCCTTGAACTCCCCGGGGGCGTCTCCTTGGGCGGCTGGCGTAGGGAGGCTGCGGAAGAGGAAGAGGGCTGGCGGCAAGGCCGTCAGGTCGGAGTACAATGGCGTGGTGCCCTCGACAGCGTGCTGACGTCCTGCCGCCTCGTCTTTGAGCCCTACTTCCGGCGCTGCCATCACTGTCCAGCCTTGACGGCCCCCAGGATGTTCTCTTGGTGTCTTCTGGCACCCGTAGTTCGCCTAGGCGCTCCTTTTGCCCTTCTCGCCTCCTTGACCTACCTCCTGAAGAGAGGGACAGGAAAAGGATTACGAGCATCTTATCTTTTTAATTTGTAAGCCTTCGGGCCTTAGTTGCATTTAAAACTTGTAATCCTCTCTTTCATGTTTTTCATTCACTGTGGACTGTACCTGCGTGGAATGTTTTTAATGAAAAGGGGATGTTTGCCGGGTCATTTGTCTCGCGGGTAGAACCCACGCCAAGGAGCAGATCCTTGGTATCTTTCAGATAGACACTCCTTCCCCGGCAACATGCCCTGCCGTCTTCCCACGCCGCTCGACCTTTTTCAGGCCTTTGACGGAGGCAGGGACGAGGCGGGTGCGGCTCCTTGTTTCATCCCCTTTGCTGCCGCGACTACGACCAAAACTTGGCCCTGGGGCCCCAGGGCCCAGAGCTAAGGGAGCACGGTAGCTTCGGGAAGAAACGAGGTTTCGTATTCCCAGTCCATAAGAGAATGCATGAAGAGGGATGAAAGACTTATCTGAGATTGCAGCCCCCGGCAACTCTGGCTTGCCGTGGGTGAACCTTGGTACTTGCAGCCCCCGGCAACACTGGCTTGCCGGGGTCCGGATGCTGGCACGTCCTTCCTCTCCTTTTCGTCCTCATGTGGTCCAGCAAGGATATGCGAGTCCTGTGAACCAAAGGAAACGAAAGAAAGGCAAAAGGACGCACACTCGACCTCTAAGTTAGGGGTTAGACGTTGTTAAGCACTATCAACCCTAACCAAGGACTCGACTCGACCTAGCATGCATGCTATAACTCTGGGCACCAGCGCTTCATTTACTTGTGCTCAGGGTCTGCGCCTGGCTTTGTACAAAGGATTACATGCAACAGTGGCAAGACTTGTACAAAAGGGTGGTTGCCGGACAGGGTCCGACAACCGCGCCTTATGGGTACAACTTACGAAGAAGCTCGATATTCCAGGAGTTGCTCACTGGTACGCCATCTTCGGTCTCCAGGCGGACAGCGCCAGGCCTGGTGACTCGTTTCACCCGGTAAGGGCCTTCCCACTTTGGCATCAACTTGTTGGAATTCCTGGCGGACTGAACGCGCCGAAGAACAAGGTTGCCTTCCTCGAGGCTCCTGGCGTTAACTTTGCGGCTATGATAGCGGCGCAAAGCTTGCTGGTAGCGAGCGGCTCGCACAGCAGCCCGGAGACGATCTTCCTCAAGGAGCAGTGCGTCATCTTGCCGCAGCCGCTCTTTCTCAAGCTCATCATAAGCGAGCACTCGAGGTGACCCATATACGAGTTCCGTGGGGATAACTGCCTCCGCTCCATAGACTAGAGCGAAGGGTGTCTGTCCAGTGGCTCGATTTGGCGTCGTCCTGATCGACCAAAGAACCATTGGCAGCTCCTCGATCCAGTTGCGTCCGCGCTTGTGCAGCCTGTCGACGGTTCTGGTCTTGAGCCCGCGCAGCACTTCAGCATTTGCCCTCTCAGCTTGGCCGTTGCTTCTCAGGTGAGCGACAGAAGCAAAGCAGACCTTGGCGCCGAGATCTTGGACGTACTACATGAAGGTGCGGCTCGTAAATTGTGTACCATTGTCGGTGATTATCCTGTTAGGGATTCCGAAACGGCAAACAATCGACCTGAAGAACTTGACCGCGGACTGCGCCGTCACCTTCCTCACTGGTTCCACTTCCGGCCACTTTGTGAACTTGTCGATTGCAACGTACAAGTACTCAAAGCCCCCGACTGCTCGGGGGAAGGGGCCGAGGATGTCGAGCCCCCATACCGAAAATGGCCAGGATAAAGGGATCGTCTGGAGAGCTTGAGCTGGCTGGTGTATCTGCTTGGAATGGAACTGGCACGCTTCACACTTGGTTACTTGTGCAGTTGCATCCTGGAGGGCTGTCGGCCAGAAGAAGCCTTGCCGGAATGCTTTTCTGACAAGAGCTCTCGCGCCAATGTGGTGACCACATATGCCTCCGTGTATCTCTACCAACAGCTTCTGTCTGTCTTCCCGAGGAATACACTTCAATTTCACACTGTTGAGTCTTCTTCTGCACAGTGTGTTGTCGACAAACCGGTACATACTAGACTGCCAGGCTACTCTTTCCGCTTCTTCTGGATCCTCGGGAAGCTCTCCTGTCTGAAGGAAACGGACAATCTGTTGCGCCCATGTTGGAGCCTGTGGCTCGACAACAAGGACTAAAGGCACATCTGCTGCTGCGGGAACGTCCGCTTCTACGGCAAGAGCTCGTGGCACTGCCGGAGCTTGACGTTCCCCGGCAAGCTTGCCGGAGCAAAACTTGTCGGGAGAATCTGCTGCAACGGAACAAACCCTGGGGTTTGCCGGAGTAGACTGCTCCTCAGCACTCTTGGCGTCGATCTTGGGGACCTTCTTGGTGGCGGCTTCAGGGAGCTCTGCCGTAAGATAGTCGCCAGAGATCAACTTCCTCTTCTTGCTCTGCCCAGTTGATGGTGTTACGGATGGCTGAGTCAGCTTGAGCACAAAGATCCCTGGTTCCATAGGAAACTTAAGTGCTGCGCACTTTGACAGGCCGTCGGCAATGTCGTTCTCAGCTCTTGGAACATGTTCCATTTGCAGGCCGTCAAAGCGCTCTTCCAGCTTCCTCACTTCATCAACGTAAGCTTCCATCAACGGACTCTGGTAATCCTTGTTCACTTGGCGGACGACAAGCTGCGAGTCACCCCTGACAATGAGCTTCTTAATCCCAAGTTCTGCCGCGATCCTGAGACCGGCAAGCAAGCCTTCATACTCTGCAGTATTGTTTGTCGCTTGCTCCTTGGGAAAGTGCATCTGGACTATGTACTTGAGGTGCTCTCCGGTGGGTGCGACAAGCAGTACACCAGCACCGGCGCCTTGCAGCGAGAAGGCACCGTCAAAGTACATGAGCCACTCTTTGCTTGCTTCCTTGGCGGGGATGCTCGTCTCCGGAATTTCTTCATCTGGAGTTGGTGTCCACTCTGCTATGAACTCTGCCAATGCTCTGCTCTGGATTGTTGATGTACTCTCAAACTTGGGGCCAAAGCTTGACAGTTCCAGTGCCCACTCGACAATCCTGCCTGTTGCTTCTGGATTTTGCAATATCCTCTTCAGCGGAAAGCGAGTGACAACTGTGATCTCGTGTGCTTGGAAGTAATGGCGCAGCTTTCTCGAGGGCATGAGAAGGCCGAAAAGCAGCTTCTGCACACCAGAGTACCTTGACCTAGCCCCCTGTAAAAGGGAGCTGACAAAGTAAACTGGGTGCTGCACCATTTTCTTCTGTAGCTCCTCTTGCATCTGCGCAGACCCTTGCTTGTCGGGACCAGAGCTTGTCGAGGAAGCCCCCTTCTTGTCGCTGGATGTGCTTGCCGCAGTCGCTGGCTCGTCGTCGGCCTCCCTCTCCGCCACTAACGCAGCACTAACCACTTGATTGGTCGCCGCTATGTACAGCAGCAACTTCTCTTGTGGTTTAGGTGCAACAAGTGTTGGAGTGGAGGACAGGTATCTCTTCAAGTCTTGGAGCGCAGCCTCCGCTTCTGGAGTCCATCTCATTGGACCTGCCTTTTTCAGAATTTTGAAAAACGGCAGGGCGCGCTCAGCAGACCGAGAGATAGACCTGCTGAGAGCAGCCACGCAGCCGGCAAGCTTCCGTACATCCTTGACGCGCCTTGGTGCTTCGATCTGCTCAATGGCCTTGATCTTGTCGAGATTAGCTTCAATTCCCCGCTAAGACACAAAGAACCCGAGAAGTTTGCCCGAAGGGACTCCAAACACACACTTCTCGGGGTTGAGCTTGAGGTTGACCTTGCGCAGATTTGCAAAAGTCTCTTCTAAGTCTTGGATCAGAGTTGCCCTGTCTTTGCTTTTGACCACTATATCATCCATGTAAGCTTCTACATTTCTGTGTATCTGTGGCTTCAAAGCAATATGGACTACTTTGGCAAATGTTGAACCAGCATTCTTTAATCCGAAAGGCATCCGTACGAAACAGTACGTGCCGCATGGAGTAATGAATGCGGTTTTCTCCTCATCCTCTTCGGCCATGAAGATCTGATGATATCCTGAATATGCGTCAAGAAATGAAAGCATCTCACATCCGGCTGTGGAGTCAACAATCTGGTCAATGCGCGGCAAGGGAAATGGTTCTTTGGGACAAGCTTTATTAACATCAGTGAAGTCAATACAAAGCCTCCACTTCCCGTTTGCCTTGCGCACTACAACCGGATTGGCCAACCACATTGGATGGAGCACTCCTCTGACAAGGCCTGCTGCTTCCAACTTCTTGATTTCTTCTGCTATGAATTATTGGCGCTCCACCGCCTGTTTCCTGACCTTCTGCTTGACAGGTCGCGCATGAGGACAAACGGCAAGATGGTGCTCAATTACCTTCCTGGGAACACCGGGGATGTCAGACGGTTGCCATGCAAACACGTCGACATTCGCCCGCAGGAAAGTAACGAGCGCGCTTTCCTATTTAGGGTTAAGCGTGGCACTGATGGTGAAGGTACCACCAGTGCCGTCCTCCTTGGCGGGCACCTTCTTGGTAAGTGGTGGAGCGGCCATCGTCTTCTTACTCTTGCCGGTAGAGCTCGGTGGTGCGTCCTCGACGGCAGCACGGCACTCCAAAGTGGCGTGCTTGCCGGAGTGGGCACCAGAGCTCTTGCCGGACTTAGTCTTCTTCCCTCCGGGAGCTTCAACGGCAAGTGCCTCGCGGTCTGTCGCGGCAGCAGCTTCCCGGTAGATCTTGTCGGCGCAGATAAGGGCATCCTTCTTGTCTCCAGGGACAGAGATGACGCTTATCGGGCCTGGCATCTTGAGCAAGTTGTACGCATAGTGAGAGGCCGACATGAACTTGGCGAGTGCGGGACGGCCAAGTATGCCATTGTAGGGCAATGGGAAATCGGCAACGTCGAAGGTGACCCTCTTAGTCCTGAAGTTGATCTCGCTGCCGAATGTTACCGGCAACGTGACCTTCCCTTTCGGCTTGCTCCTTCCCGGGTTAATTCCTTGGAATGTACCGGTTTCTTCGAGCTCGTTGTCCGGGATTTGGAGTTTCTGGAGCACAGCGGAGGAGATCAGATTTAGGCCGGCCCCACCGTCGACTAGCATCTTGGTGACCTTGAGGTTGCGGATTGTTGGCAAAACCAACAACGGCAAGCACCCGACCGCAGTTGTGCGATCAGGGTGGTCCTCAGTGTCAAAGACGATAGGCGTGCCGGACCACTTCAGAAGCTTGCGTGATTCGACAGGTGGCTCTGCCGCATTAACTTCCCGGAGTCACTGTTTGAGTTGGCGGTGGGAAGTATGCAGAGAAGCGCCACCGTCAACACACAAGACTTCTGTAGCCTTCTGAAACTCCTACTCGCTGTTCTCTACATCATCCATGTCTTCGTCGTCGTCTTCGTCTTCGTCCTTGTCGCGGCCGCGGGGAGGTCTGTCTCCTTGCCGCTGCTTGACCTTGCCGCGGCTTCCTCCCGGGCCAGCGCGCTTCTTACCGGCTTCCCCACTGCCTCCTTGGGCTCTCTCCTTGTCGCGCCGCTCGTACTCAGCTTTTTGTTGCTGGACAAGCTGCTCGACCCTCTTGCAGTTCGGGAGATCATGGCCCTTGGTGCGGTGGATCTTGCAGTACTGCTTGTCGGAGCTGCCCTGCTTGTCGGCGGCCGCCACAGCCTGGCAGTTGGTGCACGCGGCAACCTCCTTGCCGGAGCTGCCAACTTTGGCTTGCTTGGCGGGGCCGTCATCGCCGGACTGCTCAACGACCAGTACCTCTTTGCCGTTCTTCTTCCTGTTGCGCCTTCGGTTCTTCCTTGCCGGGGCAGCATCCTCACTGTCAGATCCCCCTGCTCCAGTATCTTCTCCGGGGAGTTTCCTCCCTTCTTCAGCGCGTGCACACTTGTCGGCCAGGGCGTACAGCTCGCTGACGTCCCTGATCCTGCTCATCGCCATCTCCTCCCGCGTCCTGCGATTACGCACGTTCTGATGGAACGCGCTGATAACCGCGGCAGGGTGGATGTCTGGGATGTTGCACTGCACGCGGCTGAATCTCTGGATATACTTGCGCAGGGGCTCTCCTTCCTTCTGGGCGAGCAAGTGGAGGTCACTCTCTTGGCCATGTGGTTTGTGGCCGCCTGTGAAGGCGCCGAAAAACTGATGGCACAAATCCGCCCAAGAGGATATGGAGTTGTCTGGCAAGTGCATGAGCCAGGACCTGCCTTCGGGCTTGAGCACGAGCGGGAAGTAGTTGGCAAGGACCTTGTCGTCTCGCCCCCCGGCAGCTTGCACCGCAATGGTGTAGATGCTGAGGAACTCCGACGGGTGCGAATTGCCGTCGTACTTCTCCGGCACGTCTGGCTTGAAATGCTTCTGGTAGGGCCACTGGACTTGCCGCAGCTCACGGGTGAACGCAGGACAACCTGCCGCGTACGGCAAGTTGCCTGGCTCTTCGGGTGCATGCACGTCAACAGAGGGCCCAGCGCGCAGGTCTGATTGACGCCGCGCTTCCCTTCGGCGCTTGATGCGTGTTCGAGCGTCCTCTTGCTGTCTCTCATGAAGAACTTGGCGTTGATCGCGACGAGCTCGCGGATCTGACGACGCGGTGGAGTAACCGTCGAGGTGGATCCGGTGAGTCGGTGATCTTGGCCTTCGAGGCGGAGAGTGCACAGCGGTTGCACCCCCGCCGGTCTTGTCGCCACCGGCTCGCGCCTGGCTGACTGCCGCGGCAGCGATACGCTCGGCTGCCGCGGGTTGTCGCCGTTGGCGAAGCCGATGAGACTCATAATGGTGGCCCTCCAGTCATCGATCTTCTCTGGCGCTGGAGGGTAGTCCAGAAGCAGCTGGGCTCGTGCCAATGCTTCCGCCGGAGTGGTGGGCGGCGGCAGCGAACGGTGCGAGGAGTGAGATATGCTCGGACTCCTAACTACGTTAGAAGGAGCAACATCCCGTCCAAGCGACCGGGCCGCGCTCGCGCCAGCATGTTGGCGTGCATGCTGATCCTGAGCACTTCAGGATCCGCTAGCTTGATCTTGGCCCAGCAGACGTATGGTACCGTGGGTACCATGACGCTGCTGGTCCCGCGCCTCTTGGGACGGGAGCGGTGCGTGTACGGACGCCGAAGTCTTGCAGTGCGCGCGGTTGTTGTGGGAGGCGACCGTGCCGCTGACGTGCGGCGCAGCCTGGTCCTTGGACCTGGCAGCGCCTTGAGTCTCCCCGTCGGCGCCCGCTCTTCCGCCGGCGCCTGCTCCACCAGCCGTCCGCTCCGGCGATGGCGGGCTCGGCGCAGACGGAGCGGCTACCTCCGAAGCCTTCTTCTTCGGTGGCATGTTGATGAAGACGATGAAGATTCGGCTCGCGCGAACGCCGGATCAGGTTCGCACAACCTCGACGCACCCCCCTACCTGGCGCGCCAAAGATGTCGGGGGTGTCTGATCCCTCGCACACCTATGGGGATCGGCGGACCGAGCCCCTTTTTGGTTTGGTAGGGGGCGGTGGATGCACAAAGAGCAGATCGAGGCGAAACACACGAGCGAGATGATCGATTTACCCAGGTTCGGGCCGCACGGATGCGTAAAACCCTACTCCTGCTTTGGTGGTTGTATTGAGTTCTTGCTCGGGAGCGGCGAGTGCTACAGTACACTCAAGCAGCTGGCGAGACCGAGCGTGAGAATGGCTGTCCCCCCCCCTCTCTGTTGCGCATGGGCCTCCTTTTATATGTCTAAGGGGTCACCGACACGTGGCAACAGAGGTGAGGGTAAAAATGTAAAAGGGGTGGTAGTTGGCGCCACCGCCTGCTACAGTCGCATCCTACCTAACTCTGATGGCAGGGGACAAGGGTATTAAATGCCCGTCTGTGTCACCTTGACGGCCCAGAGAGGGACCGCTAGGAACGCCACCATTTGCCACGATGGTTATCTTGTCAGCACTTGCTTGCCACCGCATGCCCTCGGCTGCACAGCCTCCCGCCACGTACGCCAGGAATGGTCCCAGGGCGACACGTTGGTGGGTGAGCTGGAGCGCGGGCTGCTGGGTAGTAGCTTGCCGCGGCAAGCGCCTTGCCGCGGATGTTGCCTTGTCGCGTCCGGGAGCTTGTCGCCCACCGGGTCTTGTCGGGCGCGCGGTGCGCCGCAGCGAGGTTCTTGAGATGTTTTGGTTGGTCTTCCCGGCAAGCTCCTCTTGCCGGGGTCTCGTCTCCTTCCCGGCAAGCTCCTCTTGCCGGGGCCTTGGATACTTTGTTCTTGAATGGCTCCTGAAGGAACCATGGAGTGTCTTGGCTCGCCCGACAAGCCTTTCCGCGGGTCGCTGCGACTGCCCGTGCACAAGTTCGGGGTACTAAGGTACCCCTACTTTAGTACACCGACAACCACTTTGTAACCCAGGCTCGGGAGGCACCTCCATGGAGGCATGCAAATCTTTGTGAAGACCAGAAGCACACAAGACTAGATGATGACCAGAAGACGACGATCCTCAGCAAGATCCTTGCCAAGGATACCCACGAGACCCCCGGCAAGACCCTTGCCGGGGACGACCATGATGCCGCGACAAGACCCTTGCCGGGGCCCCAGCAAGACTCTTGCCTAAAACATCCGCGGGGCCGCAGCCATGCCCACGTCTGCCAAGACTCCACCGCCGTTCCCATGCAGCTGCTAGCCTACCAGCTAGGCAGGCGCCTGCGTGGCGATGTGCGGCCTCTAGGCCGACTCGGCAAGCACCTGCGTGGTGGCATGCAGATCTTCGTGAAGATTCAGCCACCGCACCAACTCAGCAGCCATCCAATGTGGCAATACACGCCTCGTCAGTTCAGACGCACGTCAAAGCCAGGAGAGGCGGCGACATATGGTACTAGCTTCCTTGTCCTCCCCAATAAAGCAAGAAGGGCACATTAGCAGCGCATTAAATGCATTTGTCCGACGGTGCGAGGAGATAGACTCGATTACGGTAAAGCTTTCCACCTCCCGTGTGCCACTATGGTAGCCCCGTTGACTATAAAAGGAGGCCCGTAGCGTACTGAGAGGGGATTCAGATTTTTTGGACCCTGCACGCCTTGTAGCTAGTCCAAGAACACCAGATAAACAGAAATCAGCAGGAGTAGGGTATTACGCATCACTTGCATTCCGAACCTGGATACCCCCCCCCCCGCGTTGATCTCTCAATCCTGCTCTTTCCACAGCCCCGCGCCCGCCAACCGTAGCAAAAAGGGATTCCACGTGATCCCGTAGGTGTCATTTCCCTCGACAACAAGTAGTGATCATACTTAATGCAAAATGAAGGCTAGCAAAAGATTGAGAAGTGACCGACCAAGAAACGAATAATCTCATAAGCGAGCATTGAGCATAATTAACACCAAATAATGCACCACAAGTAGGATATAATTTCATTGCATAATGATTGACTTTCGTGCTTGCATAGGGAATCACAAACCTTAACACCAATATTCTTACTAAGGCATAATTACTCATCAAGATGACTCACATATCACATCATCATATCTCAAAACTATTACTAAGAATTAAGTTTATATTGTCCAATGATCTTCATGAAAGTTTTTATTATATCCTTCTTGAATATCTATCACTTTGGACCTAATTTTCATGTGTTCCTTTTGATAAGCTCAAACAAATATAAGTGAAGATCATGAGCATAATATTTCTTTCTCCCAAATTAATTTTAGTGAAGCAAGAGATAATTTCTTGAAAATTTTACTAGCTCTCAAATAAATCTAAGTGAAGCAAGAGAGCAATTCTTCAAAAATACTAAAGCACACCGTGCTCAAAAAGATATAAGTGAAGCACTAGAGCAAATCCATAGCTCATAAAAATTTTAAGTGAAGCTTAGAGAGCAATTCTAACAAGTCATGGCATAATTTTGGCTCTCTCAAATAGGTGTGTCCAGCAAGGAATCAAGACATAAAACACAAAATAAAACTAGCAAAGACTCATATCATACAAGATGCTCCAAGCAAAACACATAGTATGTGACGAATAAAAATATAGCTTCGAGTAAAATACCGATGGTCGTTAGAAGAAAGAGGGGATGCCACTCGGGGCATCCCCAAGCTTAGTTGCTTTCTCTCTTTGGATAATAGATTGGGATCCTGGGGCATCCCCAAGCTTAGGCTCTTCTTACTCCTTACTCCTTCATCCATCGTAAGATAACCTAGAACTTGAAAACTTCAATCACACAAAACTCAACAAAACCTTCATGAGATCCGTTTGTATAAGAAAACAAATCACTACTATAAGTACTGTAGAAAACCAATTCATATTTTAGTCTTGCATTATATCTATTGTATTACAACTTTTCTATACCAAAAACTTATCAAAGAAAACCATAGAATTATCAAAACAAGCACACAAGGCAAAAAAAAACAGAATCTGCCAAAAATAGAACAGTCTGTAGCAATCTGGATATTTCGAATACTTTTGTAACTCCAAATAGTCTAAAAACTTAGGACGACTTGGGCAATTTGTATATTAATATTCTGCAAAAATAATTGGTATTTTATCACGCTTCTGTTAAAAGTGATAATTATTTTCATGAGCGCGAAAGTTTCTGTCTTTCATGAAGATCAAACAACTATCACCCAAGAAGATCCTAAAGGCTTTGCTTGGCACAAACATTAATTAAAACACAAAAGACGCAATCATAACAACAGAATAATTATGCAAACACTCAGGAACGGAAAGAAAAAAGCAAAAATAAATTTTATTCATTGGGTTGCCTCCCAACAAATGCTATCGTTTTATGCCCCTAGCTAGGCATAATATTTCAACGATGCTCACATGAAAGATAATAATTGAAACACAAAGAGAGCATCATGAAACATGTGACAAACACATTTAAGTCTAACATACTTCCTATGCATAATTTTATAGGAAAACAAATTGTCAAGACAAGAAATATCTAGCATACGCAAAGGAGAGGAATAAAACATTGACAATCTCAACATAACGAGAGGAAATTTAATAACATGAAAATTTCTACAACCATATTTTCCTATCTCATAATAACTATATGTAGGATCATAATCAAATTCAGTAATACAACTATCATATAAAAATTTCTCTTCACGATCCACATGCATAAAAGTTTTATGATATTCCAAGATAGTGGGATCAACTAAAGTCATGACCTCTGCAAACCCACTTTCTTCAAAAATTTCATAAGATTGACCACTCTCCAAATATGTGGGATTATTTTTACCTAAAGTTGACACTCTTCCAAACCCAATTTAAAAACTATTGCAAATAACATAGTCATCATGAGGCTAAAATAAATTTTCAAGATCATAAGAAGAATCACCCCAATCATGATCATTGCAATAAGTAGTGGACATTGCAATATTAGCATCCCCAAGCTTGGGGTTTTGCGTATTATTAGCACAATTGACATTAATAGAACTTATAATAACATAATTGGAATCATGCTTTTCATTCAAGGAGCTATCATGAATCACTTCATAAATTTCTTTGTTTAACACTTTATCACAATTTTTCAGATTCATAAATCTCAAAGAAAACTTCATAAAGATAATCTAGTGAATTCAATTCACTAACAATTGGTTAATCATAATTGGATCTTTTAAAAAGATTAGCAAGTGGGTGAGGATCCAAATCAATAGATTTTTGTCAAGCAAAGATGCAAGCAAATAGAAGACACATGGCAACACAAGCAAACAAGAGATCTGAAGAGAAAACGGCGAAGGAAAAAGATGGCGAATAAAACGACAACTTTTTGTGAAGTAGGGGAGATGAAAACGAGAGGAAAATGGAAAATAATGTAAATTGCGAGGAGGTGATATTTTTGATTAGGAACCTGGTAGATGTTGAAGATCTTCCCCGGCAACGACGCCATAAATTCCTTTTGATGCGGCTTGAAGCTACGTCGGCACTTCCCCAAATAGGAAGGGATGATGTAGCACAATGACTGTAGGTATTTCCTTCAGTGATGAGACTAAGGTTATCAAACCAGTAGGAGAACCAAGAAATAATACATAAACGACACCTACATACAAATAAAAATACTCACAACCCATGTATTAAAGGGGTTGTCAATCCCTTTCGGGTAATGGTGCCGGAAATTGGCAAACATACGTGAATACATTGTAGTAGATTGATAGATCGAATGCCAAATAAAATAACTAAGAACAAATTGCAGCAAGGTATTATTGTATTTTTGGTTTAATAGATCTGAAAATAAAAGGCAGATGAAATAGATCATAAAGGCAAGTTATATGAGAAAGAGACCCGGGGGCCATAGGTTTCACTAGTGGCTTCTCTCGAGAAAAATAGCAAATAGTGGGTAAACAAATTACTATTGGGCAATTGATAGAACTTCAAATATTCTTGATGATATCCAGGCAATGATCATTATATAGGCATCACATCCAAGATTGGTAGACGGACTCCTGCCTGCATCTACTACTATTACTCGACACATCGACCGCTATCCAGCATGCATCTAGTGTATTAAGTTCATGGAGAAACGGAGTAATGCAATAAGAACGATGACATGATGTAGACAAGATCTATTTAACTCCCCTAGCTATGCATATTGCAATAGATCTAAGTGTTTTCATCTTTGGTATTCAATCCATAAGTAGCCCTCATAATAGATTCATAAGGCAACTTAATTTTATTTCTTGGATAGTGTTCCATGCCCTTCCTTAACAGAAATTGAAATCTAATGTTTCCTTGCTTCATATAAATAATTGCACCAATCGTTCTAAGGAAACGCCTACCAAGAATAATAGGGCTTGTAGGATTGCAACAAGAAGAACATCATTAATCCTTCCAATGGGCTTTTTAATAGAGGAATCCGCTAGATGCAAATTCAAAGAACCATCATCTAATTCATGGAAACCTAACACATCACACAATGATTTTGGAATAGTTGAAACACTAGCACCCAAATCACATAAATCATAACACTCATAATCTTTAATGTTAATTTTATAGTAGGTTACCACTCATCATAGAGCTTTCTAGGGATAGAAACTTCCAACTCAAGTTTTTCCTCAAAAGGTTTCATCATAGCATCAACGATATGTTTAGTAAAAGCCTTATTTCGATTATATGCATGAGGTGAATTAAGCATGGATTGCAATAAGGAAATAGAAGCAATCAAAGAGCAATTATCATAGCTAAAGTCCTTGAAATCCAAAAGACTGGGTTCATCGCTATTTAAAGTCTTGACCTCTCCAACCCCCCTTTTATCAAATTTTTTTCACTAAGATCTTTTATCTCCAAATTATTGGGATGCCTTCTTGCTAAAGTTGACTCATCTCCGGTCCCATACTGATCAAAGTTTTATATTGGAAAATAAAGATTCAATAGGATTCACAACAATCACTTTAAGATCTTCGTCATTATTATCACAAAAACAAGAAGAACATGCTTTTATAAACCAATCTCTCTTAGCACACATCCTAGCGATTCTTTTTATACTTTCATTAATAGAGGTTCTAATAGCTTTAAAATACTCATTAATATCATGCTTTCGTGACATATGTCTAACCTTAAAAGAATCAATCTCATGAGAAATCTTATCATGTTTCTAGCCAAATCATCAATCTTAAGCAATTTTTCTTCTACCATAGCATTGAAAATCTTTTGGGAATTTTTAAAATCTTTAATATTACTGTCAAGATCATAATGTATCTTATTATAATTTCCATAAGAATTTTTCTAGTAATTACCATAATTATTTGGGGAATTACTAGGAAATGACCTAGGATTAAAATTGCCTCTATATGCGTTATTACAAAAATTGTTCCTACCAAAAAAATTCACATCCATAGATCATTGTTATTCGCAATCAAAGTAGACAAATTCATATCATTAGGATAAATAGGAGCACTCTTACTAGCAGTCAATTTCATAAGCTCATCCATCTTTGCACTCAAAGTATTAATTTCTTCAATCGCATGCACTTCTTTACTAGTGAAAGATCTTTCGGTATGCCATTGAGAGTAATTTGCCATAATATTATCTAAGAGTTTAGTAGCTTCTCCTAATGTGATTTCCATCAAAGTACCTCTGTGCGGTGATACGTCCATTTTGCATCATGCTTTTATAATGATATTTATTGCATTATGGGCTGTTATTTCACATTATGTCACAATACTTATGGCTATTCTCTCTTATTTTACAAGGTTTATATAAGGAGGGAGAATGCCGGCAGCTGGAATTCTGGGCTAGAAAAGGAGCAAATATTAGAGACCTATTCTGCACAACTCCAAAAGTCCTGAAACTCCACGGAACACCTTATAATAAATAATGAAAAACCCTCGCCAAAGATGAAGACCAGGGGCCCACACCCTGCTCACGAGGGTGGGGGCGCCCCCCTAGGGTGCACCCCCTACCTCGTGGGCCCCCTGGTGGCTCTTCGATGACCATCTTCTCCTATATGAAGTATTTCGTCGAGAAAAAAAGGGAAGCAACCTTTCGGGACGAAACTCCGCCGCCACGAGGCGGAACCCTGGCGGATCCAATCTAGAGCTCCGGCAGAGCTGTTCTGCCTGGGAAACTTCCCTCCCGGAGGGGGAAATCATCGCCATCGTCATCACCAACACTCCTCTCATTGGGAGAGGGCAATCTCCATCAACATCTTCATCAGCACCATCTCATCTCAAAACCCTAGTTCATCTCTTGTATCCAATTCTTGTCTACAAGTTCGGGATTGGTGCTAGTAGGTTGCCAGTAGTGTTAATTACTCCTTGTAGTTGATGCTAGTTGGTTTAATTGGTGGAAGATCATATGTTCAGATCCTTTATGCATATTATTACCCCTCTGATTATGAACATGAATATGCTTTGTGAGTAGTTACGTTTGTTCCTGAGGACAAGGGAGAAGTCTTGTTATTAGTAGTCATGTGAATTTGGTATTCGTTCGATATTTTGATGAGATGCATGTTGTCTAGCCTCTAGTGGTGTTATGTGAACATCGACTACATAACACTTCACCATTATTTGGGCCTAGAGGTAGGCATTGGGAAGTAATAGGTAGATGATGGGTTGCTAGAGTGACAGAAGCTTAAACCCTAGTTTATGCGTTGCTTCGTAAGTGGGATGCTTGTTCAAGTAAGAATAGCACCCAAGCACCGGTCCACCCACATGTCAAATTATCAAAGTACCAAACGCGAATCATATGAGCATGATGAAAACTAGCTTGACGATATTCCCATGTGTCCTCGGGAGCGCTTTTCCTTATATAAGAGTTTGTCCAGGCTTGTCCTTTGCTAAAAAAAGGATTGGGCCCCCTTGCTGCACTTTACTTACTTTTTGTTACTTGTTGGTCGTTACAAATTATCTCATCACAAAACTATCTGTTACCACTTATTTCAGTACTTGCAGAGAATACCTTGCTGAAAACCGTTTATCAATTCCTTCTGCTCCTCGTTGGGTTTGACACTCTTACTTATCGAAAGTACTATGATAGATCCCCGATGAAAATGAAATTCCTTATGAGTATCCTTCGGGTATGATAGAAAAACTACTAGCTAATCCTTTTACAGGAGATGGAACAAAGCATCCTGATGAACACCTAATATATGTGGATGAAGTTTGTGGATTATTTAAGCTTGCAGGTATACCCGATGATGTTGCTAAGAAGAAGGTCTTCCCTTTATCTTTGAAGGGAGATGCATTGATATGGTATAGGTTATATGATGATACGAGGTCATGGAACTATAGAAGATTGAAATTGGAATTTCATCAAAAGTATTACCCTATGCATCTTGTTCGTCGTGATCGCAATTATATATATAATTTTTGGCCTCGCGAAGGAGAAAGCATCGCTAAAGCTTGGGGGGGGGGGCTTAAATCATTGTTATATTCATGCCCTAATCATGAGCTCTCAAGAGAAATGATTATTCAAAAATTTTATGCTCGGCTTTCTGATAACAATCGCACCATGCTTGATACTTCTTGTGCTGGCTCTTTTATGATGAAGACTATTGAATTCAAATGGGATTTATTGTACAGAATTAAACGCAACTCTGAAGATTGGGACCTCGACAATGGTAAGGAGTCAGGTATGACACCTAAGTTTGATTGTGTTAAATCTTCTATGGATACCGATATTTTCCGTAAGTTTGGCACTAAATATGGACTTGATTCTGAGATAGTAGCTTCTTTCTGTGAATCTTTTGCTACTTGTGTTGATCTCCCTAAGGAGAAGTGGTTTAAATATCATCCTCCCATAGAAGTCAAAGTAGCTACACCTATTAAAGTTGAAGAAAAGACTATTACTTATAATGATCCTATTGTTCCTACTTGTTATGTTGAGAAACCACCTTTCCCTGTTAGGATAAAGGATCATGCTAAAGCTTCAACCGTGGTTCGTAAAAGCAATATTAAAACATATAAACCTCCTGAGCAAGTTAAAGTAGAACCTAATATTGCTATTGTTAAAGAGCTCTTGTCTGATAATATTGATGGGCATGTCATTCAGTTCTGCGGTGAAACTGCTAGAATTGTTAAACCTTGTGCTAAAGATAAACATAGACCTATGGTAGGCATGCCTGTTATTTCTGTTAAAATAGGAGATCATTGTTATCATGGCTTATGTGATATGGGTGCTAGTGCTAGTGTTATACCTTATGACTTGTATAAAGAAATCAAGCATGAAATTGCACCTGCTGAGTTAGAAGATATTGATGTCACAATTAAACTTGCTAATAGAGATACTATTTCGGCAATGGGAATTGTTAGAGATGTTGAAGTCTTGTGCGGGAAAACTAAATATCCTGCTGATTTTCTTGTTCTTAGTTCCCCACAAGATAGCTTTTGTCCCATTATACTTGGTAGACCCTTCTTGAAAACAGTTAATGCTAGGATAGACTGCGAAAAGAATGTTGTTACTATTGGCTTGGATGATATGACTCATGAGTTTAATTTCTCAAAATTTACTAAACAACACCATGAAGAAGAATTGCCTAGTAAGGATGAAATTATTGGTCTTTCTTCTATTGCCGTACCTCCTAGTGATCCTTTAGAACAATATTTGCTAGACCATGAGACTGATATGTTTATGAATGAAAGAAGGGAAATAGATGAAGTGTTCTTTAAACAGGAACCTATGCTGAAACACATTTTGCCTGTTGAAATCCTAGGGGACCCCCCTCCACCTAAGGGTGATCCCGTGTTTGAGCTTAAACCGTTGCCTGATAATCTTAAATATGCTTATCTTGATGAAAAGAAGATATATCCTGTTATTATTAGTGCTAACCTTTTAGAGCATGAAGAAGAAAGATTATTGAAAACTCTGAAGAAGCACCGTGTTGCTATTGGATATACTCTTGATGATCTTAAGGGCATTAGTCCCACTCTATGTCAACATAAAATAAATTTGGAAGCAGATGCCAAACCAGTTCGTGATCCTCAACGACATCTGAATCCTAAAATGAAAGAAGTGGTAAAAAAAGAAATACTAAAGCTTCTGGAGGCAGGTATAATTTATCCCATTGCTGATAGTCACTAGGTAAGTCATCTTCATTGTGTCCCTAAGAAGGGAGGTATTACTGTTGTTCCTAATGATAAAGATGAATAGATTCCACAAAGAATTATTACAGGTTATAGGATGGTAATTGATTTCCACAAATTAAATAAGGCTACTAAGAAAGATCATTACCCCTTACCTTTTATCGATCAAATGCTAGAAAGATTATGCAAACATACACATTACTACTTTCTAGATGGTTATTCTGGTTTCTCTCAAATACCTGTGTCGGCTAAAGATCAATCAAAGACTACTTTTACATGCCCTTTTGGTACTTTTGCTTATAGAAGTATGCCTTTTGGTTCATGTAATGCACCTGCTACCTTTCAAAGATGCATGATGGCTATATTCTCTGACTTTTGTGAAAAGATTTTTGAGGTTTTCATGGACGACTTTTCTGTCTATGGATCTTCTTTTGATGATTGCTTGAGCAATCTTGATCGAGTTTTGCAGAGATGTGAAGAAACTAATCTTGTCTTGAATTGGGAAAAGTGCCACTTTATGGTTAATGAAGGTATTGTCTTGGCGCATAAAGTTTCTGAAAGAGGCATTGAAGTTGATAAAGCCAAGGTTGATGCTATTGAAAAGATGCCATGTCCCAAGGACATCAAAGGTATAAGAAGTTTCCTTGGTCACGCCAGATTTTATAGGAGGTTCATTAAGGACTTCTCAAAAATTTCTCGGCCTCTGACTAATTTATTACAAAAAGATATACCATTTGTCTTTGATGATGATCGTGTAGAGGCATTTGAAATAGTTAAGAAAGCATTAGTCTCTGCACCTGTTGTTCAGCCACCTGATTGGAATTTACCCTTTGAAATTATGTGTGATGCTAGCGATTATGCTGTAGGTGCTGTTCTAGGGCAAAGAGTTGATAAGAAATTAAATGTTATCCATTATGCTAGTAAGACTCTAGACAATGCTCAAAGAAATTATGCTACTACTGAAAAAGAACTTTTAGCAGTTGTATTTGCTTGTGATAAGTTCAGACCTTATATTGTTGATTCTAAAGTAACTATCCACACTTCTCATGTTGCTATTAAATATCTTATGGAGAAGAAAGATGCTAAACCTAGACTTATTAGATGGGTTCTCTTGCTACAAGAATTTGATTTGCATATTGTTGATAGAAAAGGAGCTGAGAACCCCGTTGCAAACAACTTATCTAGGTTAGAGAATGTTCTTGATGACCCACTACCTATTGATGATAGTTTTCCTGATGAAAAATTAAATGTCATAAGTACTTCTCGTAGTACTGCTTGGTATGCTGATTATGCTAATTACATAGTTGCTAAATTTATACCACCTAGCTTCACATACCAACAAAAGAAAAAGTTCTTCTATGATTTGAGACATTACTTTTGGGATGACCCACATCTTTATAAAGAAGGAGTACATGGTGTTATTAGATGTTGTGTACCTGAGCATGAACAGGAACAGAGCCTATGCAAGTGTCATTCCGAAACTTATGGAGGACACCACATGGGAGATAGAACTGCACATAAGTTATTGCAATCAGGTTTTTATTGGCCTACTCTCTTCAAGGATTCCCATAAGTTTGTCCTATCTTGTGATGAATGTCAAAGAATTGGTAATATTAGTAGACGTCAAGAAATGCCTATGAATTATTCACTTGTTATTGAACCATTTGATGTTTGGGGCTTTGATTATATGGGACCTTTTCCTTCCTCTAATGGATATACACATATTTTAGTTGTTGTTGATTATGTTACTAAGTGGGTAGAAGCTATTCCAACTAGTAGTGCCGATCACAACACTTCTATTAAAATGCTCAAAGAAGTTATTTTTCCGAGGTTTGGAGTCCCTAGATATTTAATGACTGATGGTGGTTCACATTTTAATCATGGTGCTTTCCGTAAAATGCTTTCTAAATATGACGTCAATCATAGAATTGCATCTCTGTATCACCCATAGTCTAGTGGTCAAGTAGAATTGACTAATAGAGAACTTAAATTAATTTTGCAAAAGACTGTCAATAGGTCTAGAAAGAATTGGTCCAAGAAACTTGATGATGCATTATGGGCCTATAGAACTGCATATAAAAATCCTATGGGTATGTCTCCGTATAAAATGGTATATTGAAAAGCATGTCACTTACCCCTCGAACTAGAACATAAGACATATTGGGCTATTAAAGAGCTCAATTATGATTTCAAACTTGCCGGTGAAAAGAGGTTATTTGATATTAGCTCACTTGATGAATGGAGAACCCAAGCTTATGAAAATGCCAAGTTGTTTAAAGAATAGGTTAAAAGATGGCATGACAAAAGGATACAAAAGCGTGAGTTTAATGTAGGTGATTATGTATTGCTATACAACTCTTGTTTAAGATTTTTTGCAGGAAAACTTCTCTCTAAATGGGAAGGTCCCTGTGTTATCGAGGAGGTCTACCGTTCCGGTGCCATAAAGATCAACAATTTCGAAGGCACAAATCCGAAGGTGGTAAACGGTCAGACAATTAAACATTATATCTCAGGTAATCCCATAAATGTTGAAACTAATATTATTGAAACTGTAACCTCGGAGGAATACATAAGGGACACTTCCAGAATGTTTCAGACTCCAAAAAGGAATAGGTATGTGGTACGGTAACTAAACCGACTCTAAAACAATTTTAAGGCAATATTTCTCCGTTTTGAAATATTTAGAAAAATAGAAAATTAAGTAGCAGTCCAGGAAGGACACGAGGGCCCCACGAGGGTGGAAGGCGTGCCCTACCCCCTGGGCGCCCCCTACCTCGTGAGCTCCTTGTGTGCCCTCCGGACTCCGTTTTCTTGCACGATACGTATTTTGGTCGATAAAAATTCATTATATAATCTCCTGGGGGTTTTGACTCCCATATCACGCAAAAATCTCCTGTCTTTATTTCGAGTTGTTTTCTGTTAGGGTTGTCAAGGCCAGGCACTATGTCGTCTCCCTCCTCCTCCAACCATGAGGGCAACGATGCTTGGCTAATGAAGATAGAGCTGAAGAGAGAAGAATCTATGGAGATCAACAAGGATGAATGGATCAAGAAGGCCGTGGAGGACCAAGTTCCAGCAAAAGAAGACAACCTTCAACTGGATCATAATCTTCTTACCCTACAGAAATCGAAGCTTTCAAGATGATTGAGTTGGCTCGTATACAAAATAAGTATCTCACACGTGAAAATATTTTGTTGAAGGAGCATATCATCGCAGTCAAGGGCATTATCCGTAAGTTAGAAGACCTCCTACGCTCGATGTGCGACTATCCATCATCAACAACACCTCCACCTTCTTCACCAACCAAGGAGATATAATTACATGGGTATGGGCACTCCCCTTGGCAACCGCCAAGCTTGGGGGAGGTGCCCCGGTATCGTATCACAATCACAACTCCTATCTTTACCGTTTTCCTTAGTTCGATCTTATTAGTAGTATTTTGATCTAGTAGAATAAAGTTTATGGCATGATCTAGTTTTAAGTTTTGCTTTATGATCTTTCTATGTGTAATCGAGTCCGTGAGCTATATAATAAAGATTAGTGTTGAGCCAAGGGCTTGATTTTCTTGCTATGATCTTGGGTGAATAAAAGAAAAGAGAAAAAGAATAAAAAGAAACAAAAGTTCATATTGATCTTATTGATAGTAATGACTTCACATAGAAAGAGTGTGATGATTAAAAGTTGTTGGGAGTTGGCAGACATAGCTTTGGTCATCGTTGCAATTAATAGGAAGTAATAAGGAAAGATAGTTTTCACATATAAATATACTATTATTGACATCTTTTATGATTGTGAGCACTCATGAAAATATGACATGCTAAAGAGTTGATGTTGGACAAGGAAGACAACGTAATGGGTTATGTTTTCTTATATCTGAGATAAAGTATGTTGTCATGGATCATCCAACATGTTGAGCTTGCCTTTCCCCCTCATGCTGGCCATATTCTCAGCCCCAAGTAGACATACTACTTGTGCTTCCAAATACCCTTAAACCAGTTTTGCCATGAGAGTCCACCATATCTACCTATGGATTGAATAAGATCCTTCAAGTAAGTTGTCATCGGTGCAAAGCAATAAAAATTGCTCTCTAAATATGTATGATTGATTGGTGTGGGAGAAATAAGCTTTATATGATCATGTGATGTGGAAGTAATAAAAGCGACAGACTGCATAATAAAGGTTCATATCACAAGGGGCAATATAAAGTGACGTTCTTTCGCATTAAGATTTTGTGCATCCAATCATAAAAGCGCATGGCAACCTCTGCTTCCCTCTGCGAAGGGCCTATCTTTTATTATTATCTTCTACCTTATGCAAGAGTCATGGTGATCTTCATCTTTTCTGTTTACATTTTATCCTTTGGCAAGCACAGTGTGTTGGAAAAGATCCTGATAGATATATCTAATTGGATGTAGGGGGGCATGAGTTATTATTGTTGACATTACCCTCGAGGTAAAAGGTTGCGGGGCGAAACTATAAGCCCCTATCTTTCTCTGTGTCCGATTAAAACTCTGTAACCACAAGTATTGCGCGAGTATTAGCAATTATGAAGGACTAGATGATAGTTGAGTATGTGGACTTGCTTTTTAGCTCTGACATAGACTCTTTCTGATGTTATGATAAATTGCAATTGCTTCAATGACTGAGGTAGTTTGTTGGTTCTCAATAAGGTTTCTGATTCATACTTTTTCATTGTGAATAGATCATCACTTGAACATAAGTAATCATATGACAATATCTATGTATGTTGCTGTTATGAGAATAATCATGATGCCCTCATGTCCGTATTTTATTTTTATCGACGCCTCTTCCTCTAAACATGGGGACATATTTATTGTTATCGGCTTTCGCTTGAGGACAAGCGAGGTCTAAGCTTGGGGGAGTTGATACGTCCATTTTGCAGCATGCTTTTATATCGATATTTATTGCATTATGGGCTGTTATTTCACATTATGTGACAATAATTATGGCTATTCTCTCTTATTTTACAAGGTTTACATAAGGAGGGAGAATGCCAGCAGCTGGAATTCTGGGCTGGAAAAGGAGCAAATATTAGAGACCTATTCTGCACAACTCCAAAAGTCCTAAAACTCCATGGAATACCTTATAATAAATAATGAAAAATCCTTGCCAAAGATGAAGACCAGGGGGCCCACACCCTGCTTACTTGGGTCGGGGCGCCCCCTAGGGTGCGCCGCCTACCTCGTGGGCCCCCTGATGGCTCTCTGATGACCATCTTCTCCTCTATGAAGTCCTTCGTCGAGAAAAAATGGGAATAACCTTTCTGGACGAAACTCCACCGCCAGGAGGCGGAACCTTGGCGGATCCAATCTAGAGCTCCGGCAGAGCTGTTTTGCCGGGGAAACTTCCCTGCCGAAGGGGGAAATCATCGCCATCGTCATCACCAACGCTCCTCTCATCAGGAGAGGGCAATCTCCATCAACATCTTCATCAGTACCATCTCATCTCAAAACCCTAGTTCATCTCTTGTATCCAATTCTTGTCTCCAAGTCCGGGATTGGTGCTAGTAGGTTGCTAGTAGTGTTAATTACTCCTTGTAGTTGATGCTAGTTGGTTTAATTGGTGGAAGATCGTATGTTCAGATCCTTTATGCATATTATTACCCCTCTGATTATGAACATGAATATGCTTTGTGAGTAGTTATGTTTGTTCCTGAGGACAAGGGATAAGTCATGCTATTAGTAGTCATGTGAATTTGGTATTCGTTCGATATTTTGATGAGATGCATGTTGTCTAGCCTCTAATGGTGTTATGTGAACGTCGACTACATAATACTTCACCATTATTTGGGCCTAGAGGTAGGCATTGGGAACTAATAAGTAGATGATGGGTTGCTAGAGTGACAGAAGCTTAAACCCTAGTTTATGCGTTGCTTCGTAAGGGGCTGATTTGGATCCATATGTTTCATGCTATGGTTAGGTTTACCTTAATACTTTTATTGTAGTTGCGGATGCTTGCAATAGAGGTTAATCATAAGTGGGATGAGATGGCGGAATATAAAAGATTTATAAATGCAAAATTCAATCCCGCATAAAAAAATTGTATGATCATCCATAAACTTAGACCATGAGTAGGGCAATTTCTTATCATTAATTTTATCATCTCCCAAGATTGTGCAACATGTTCATGATCCAGTTGCTTAAAATTCATTATAACATTCCTAAGGGAGGATCTTAGCGGGTGGAAAATACTTGGAAATAAAATCATCTTTACACTTATCCGATGAATCAACACTATTTTTAGGCAAAGATGAAAACCAAGTTTTAGCACGATCTCGTAGTGAGAACGGAAATAACTTATTTAGACAATATCATTGTCCACATATTTTTCCTTTTGCATATCAAATAATTTGACGTAGCATCTTCATTAGGGCTACCAGAAAATTGTTTTTTTGTAACAAGATTCAACAAAGCGGCATTAATTTCATAAGATTCCGCACTAGTGGCGGGAGCAATCAGAGTACTAATCAAATCATTATTATTAGTGTTGGAAAAATCACACAACTTAGTATTTTCTTGAGACATCGTGACAAAGCAAGCAATCTAACACAAAAGCAAACAGAAGGCAAACGAAAACACAAACGGGAAAAGGCGAATAAAATGGTAAAACGTTTTAGGGATGTGGGAGAGGAAAACAAGAGGCAACTGGCTGATAATCATAATGCAAGATATGAGAGTTTATGATAGGTACTTGGTAGTCTTGATGTGTATCCTCCCCGGCAATGGCGCCAGAAATTCTTCCTGCTACTTCTTGAGCTTGTGTTGTTATTTCCCTTGAAGAGGAAAGGGTGATGCAGCAAAGTAGAGATAAGTATTTCCCTGTATTAAGAACCAAGGTATCAATCTTGTAGGAGGAACAATCAAGTCCCCAATAGATGAACCTGCGCAAACTAACAAACACTTGCACACTATGCGAAAAAGGGGTTGTCAATCCTTTCATGTTCACTTACATGAATGGGATCTAATAGAGATGGGTATAAAAGATAAATAAAAGGCAAAATAAATTGCAGCAAGGTATTTTTGTATTTTTGGTTTTATAGATCTAAAAATAATATGATGGAAAATAGAACCCGGGGCCATAGGTTTCACTAGAGGCTTCTCTCTTGAAAGAAAACCTATGGTGGGTGAACAAATTACTATTGAGCAATTGATAGAAAAGCGCATAATTATGATGATATCCAAGGCAATGATCACGAATATAGGCATCACGACCGTGACAAGTAGACCGACTCCTGCGTGCATCTACTACTATTACTCCACACATCGACCGACTCCTGCCTGCATCTAGAGTATTGAGTTCACAAGAATAGAGTAACACATTAAGCAAGATGACATAATGTAGAGGGATAAACTCAAGCAATATGATATAAAACCCATCTTTGTATCCTTAGTGGCAACAATAAAATACGTGCCTCGCTAGCCCTTTTGTCTCTTAGTGAGGACAACGACAGATTGAACCCATCACAAAGCAACTCTCCAATGGCAAGATAGATCAATCAAGTTGGCCAAACCAAATCAATAGATCGGGGAGAAATACAAAGCTATCTTAATCATGCATAAAAGAGTTCAGAGAAGACTCAAATAATATTCATAGATAATCTGATCATAAATGCACAATCCATCGGATCTCAATAAATGCACCGCAAAAGAAGATTACATCGAATTAAACTCCAAGAACATTGTATTGAAGATCAAAGAGAGAGAAGAAGACATCTATCTACTAGCTATGGACCTGTAGGTCTGTGGTAAACTACTCACACATCATTGGAAGGGCGGCAAGGTTGGTGTAGAGGCCCTCTGTGATCGAATCCCCCTCCGACAGAGTGCCAGAAAAGCCCCAAGATGGGATCTCACGAGAACAGAAGGTTGCGGCGGCATAAAAGTATTTTTGTGGATGCCTCTGATGTAGAGGGAATATTTGGGTATTTATGGACCAAGAATTAGGGTTAGACGGTCTACAGGGGCCCCACAAGCCTAGGGGCGCCCCTGGGGCGCGCCCCTAGGGCTTGTGGCCTCCTCGTATGTCTTCTAGCCTCATCTCCAAGTCTCCTTCGTTTCTTCTGGTCCTAGAAAACTCATCATAAAGTTTTATTCCGTATGGACTCCGTTTGATATTGATTTTCTGTAGAAGGAAAAAATAGCAACTGGCACTTGACACTAGGTTAATAGGTTAGTCCCAAAAAATGATATAAAATAGTACCATAATGCATATAAAACATCCAAGATGGATAATATAATAGCATGGCACAATAAAAAAATAGATACGTTGGAGACGTATCATCGACCCAGCTCCGCCTGATTGGGGAATCTGCGGTATTGAGTGTTTTTTCTCATGGACAACAAGGTAACTAATTTACTGAGATACTCTCTCATCTCTTATCTAGTTCATCTGCCTCCTTTAATCACCCGGCCGAAATTTCCATGAATTCATTTTTATTCGAGCTGATTTGAGGGTTTTCTTTCATTCGTAGAGTGTATAGTACGCGGACACATCAAGACATTGCGGCCTTGGGTCATACATCCGTGGAGTTCCATCTCACCGTACCAGATGACTTTAGGATTGACACGGTATGTTCAATCTCACCATACATCGGTTGGCATGGCCTACTTTCCTGAAAATATACTATATATTGCTACATTTGGATAAAAGGTCCCACATGCAACATATACGTCAAAGGGGATTTTTTTCCCTCTTCTTTCTATATTAGGCAAATTAATGATGTATTGTTCTTTTGATTACTCTCTTATTTCCATGACATCATGGTTACACTATATGTTTAATTATAGGTTTTTGTCCTTTGATTTCAACTGCTTTATCTTTTAATTCACCCCTATTTGCATGTTACGGTATTCTTTAACATTCCTACCATTTCTGCAGCACATCTCTTGCTATGCAACAACACATGTAGTACAAAATCTTGCCCTTTACATAACTCAAGACTGCAGGAATGTCATACTGAACACAAACCATGGATTTACAATCGTTGCTTCTATAAGACTTGATGAACGTGCTCACTCCTATTTTGGCACAAACCTTTGGACAGAAATTTCTAAGTTTTATGTACTAAAAGCTGGCACTAAAATTGCACTGCACATAAAAGAGACTGGTTATGAGATATATGCTAACTTCCCCGACGATGTCATCCGTCCAGACTTTGTTCAAAGTAAGTGTTCTTTTCAAGTATCTGCATGTTGACTTACCCAACAATATGAAAGGAATCGTGTAGTATTTAAGCAACCAGTTGTTATTCCATTTTCTTACTCTATTCCTACCTACTAACTTCTAATTACCAATACACTTTTATTTTGCCCTATTTTAACTAAATATTCCATGTACTCCCACTTCTATTAGAAAGCGCCGCTGACGAGGAGGCTCCTAAGGTGGAGAATGAGGCTACAACAAGCAGAGACTGGTCGAGAAAGAACCGCAAGCGACTCCAGCAGGCCTAGACTTCATCAGCAGCCTCCCCGATGATATGTTGACAGTCATCATCTCCCTCCTCCCAATCAAATATGGGGCATAGAGAATCGTCCTTTCCCGGCGGGGGCGCCCCCTTCCACCCCTCTAGACCTCATCAATGCCCACAATCTCCGCCATGGCTATCGCAAAAGCTCAGACGCGTTGTCCCAGATCCTCGGCATTACCATTGTCCAATCAAAGGCCTTAGAACGGGCAAGTTCCGTTCCAACGATAAGGACCGAGCCAAGCTTGATGAGTGCTTCCAATCCCCCGCCTTAGATCAGCTTAAGGATCTCAGTTTTAATGATGGGCATATGCGCTCGCTGCCAATGTCTGTTCTCCGCCTCGCGGCCACGCCGTGCCTCGCCAAGTTCATAAACTTCCATCCCTCCTTGACACTACAAAAAAGGCACAACCGTGACATTTTGGGCCGAACAATTTTTTTCTGTCATACCTATTACACTTCTATGACGATAATTGTTACAAAACCCGGTATCATCATAGGTGTGGTGGGGTCCTACTTCTATGACAAAAAATCATGACAGAAAATGGGCCTTTTGTCCTGGGCGGGCCGGAGACGCAGCTGCATGACATTCTTTGGGCCGTCCATGACGGAAAAAACTGTGGTAGAAGCGACGGCAAGGAAAATATCGGGGTGTTCCCAGTTACGGTGGGTGGTCGGGGCCGAGCGATGCGCGTTTCTCCCGTACACGCACGCGCGTGGGTGGGAGGCATTGGGCTCTAACTGAACCCGAGCGATTGCACTGGAGGCTACGCGTTACTAAACCCGAGCGATCGGTCGATGGCTATTAACTGAACCCGATCGAGCGATCGATCGCTGGCTGTTAACTGAACCCAATCGAGCGATTCCTTCGCTACTGTTGCTAACTGAAGCCGATTGATGCTGCCTATGGATGAACAGTCAGCGTGCTGGGAGGGTTTGGATGAACAGTTCCCGGTGGGGGTGGATGAACAGGACCCTGTGGTATTGCCTCTGGATGAACAGGACCCCGATCGATCGAGCCGGTTGGGGCTGGATGAACAGGACCCCGTGGAGGGCAGGATGAATAGGACCACCCCGTGGAGGGCAGGATGAACAGGACCACCCCGTGGAGGGCAGGATGAACAGTAGACGGTGGAGGGCTGGATGAACAGTAGCCCATGGAGGGGTGGTTGAACAGGAGCCCGTGGAGTGGGCTGGTTAAACAGTAGCCGGTGGAGTAGCGCGCGGTGGAGGCTAGATGAACAGGAGCCTGTGGATGAACAGTCACAGGTGTAGGCTGGAGGAGGTCGACGGTGGATGAACAGTAGCCCGTGGAGGCTGGAGGGGGTCGACGGTGGAGATGAACACTATCCCGTGGAGTCCCATTTTGCGGTATGCCACACCCCTCTCGATGAACAGGACCCCCGTTTCGACTGTAGCGCTCCAACACAAGTCCGTTTCCTCCGTTTTGCGGTACGCCAGACCCCTCCCGATGAACAGGAACCCGTTTCGAACATGGCCGGTCGAACACAAGGTTGGTTTCTCCGTTCTGCTGTACGGCAGGCCTCGTTTCCATTGGCTGTTTCATCCAAGCCCTCCCGATGAACACGACGACGCATTCCGTTCCGACCCAGCCGGTTGGCTCCCCATGAACACGACGACGACGTTGTTTCTCCATTCCGACCCAGCCATGTACACGAGCCCTGGCCGTACGTATGCGCAACTAGGCGTACGAGACCCTGCCCGTATGTACGTACATGGCCGTATTTTCTTTCTTGCACACTGGCCACTGTACGTACGTGTACAAGCTACGTGCGCGCCTCTACTACGACACGTGCGCGCCTCTACATCGACCAGAATGTACGTACACCTTCTCGACCAGAATGACAATGCTACGTATGCTTTGACCAGGTGGGTCCTGACTGTCAGGCACTTCCTTGCGTACAAAGATGTAGCTGGTGGGTCCCAGCAGTCAGAGGGGCGAATCGCTTTTTTTGCTCAGACGCACTTCCTTGCGTGCAAAGATGTAGCTGGTGGGTCCCAACAGTCAGGGGGAAATGTTTTTTTGTGAAATACGGTAGCCCGTCTGGTGGGTCCCCGATGTCAGGTGGAGGAATAATTATTTTGCACGTAATAAGGAGGCACTTCCTTGATGCGGCCGTGGACCCAGCTGTCAGCCTCTCCATGTATAGTCCATGTCCGATGGAAACTGTTCCTTGACCATGCTGAGCACGCCATGCCAAGAGCACCAGGGCGGTGGACAACGGCGAGACCTAGGAAGGGGACGACGCAGAGCCAGGGAAAAGATGGTAGTGGAAGCCCGCACGGAGAGGAGTATGAGGGTTCACTAGTTCGGCTGCGGTGTGAGGCTACCGTCGCCGCAGGGTCTGGCCAGTGGTGGGAATAGTAGGGGCGGTGAGGCCTCCGCGGTAGCATAGCCGGCCACGGTAGGCAGGAGCATGCGGCACGACCGGTGCTGCTTTGGGCGGCTGGAGCAAGAAGACCAGAGGTTGAAGAAGCACAACGGCCATTGGATGGACATCGTACGGTCACTGGAGCTAGAATCATTCATATTGACTAAGTTGACAAAGCACTCCTCCCCGTCAACTTAGTAGGCCCACAAGTCAGCCACCCACCAAGGTGGGTCCCAACTAGCAGGGGGAGTATTCATTTTTGTGTGTAATAAGGCGACACTTCTGGTGGGTCCGAGCTGACAGCGGGGGGGGGGGACGTTTTTTTCACGAAGTACGATGGCCCGTCCGGTGGGTCCCAGCAGTCAGGGGGAAACATTTTTCTCGCCAAATACGATGGTCCATCTGGTGGGTCCCTGCTGTCGGGTGGAGGAATAATTATTTTCCGCGTAATAAGGAGGCACTTCCTTGCGGCTGCTGTGGACCCAACTGTCAGCCTCTCCATGTATAGTACTCTTCGGATGGAAGTCGTTCCTTGACCACGTTGACCACGCCGTGCCGAGATCACCAGGGCGGTAGACGATGAGGCCTAGGAAGGGGACGACACGGAGCCGAGGAAGATGCGGCAGTGGATGCCCACGCCTAGAGGAGTATGAAGGTTCACTGGTTCGCTGCGGTGTGCTGTCGTCGCCATAGAATAACATGGGGTGTGGGTGAGTATAGGGATGGCCTAGCTAGCGGTGGGAGTAGTAGGGGGCGGTGAGGCCTCCGCCGCATCGCAATCAGCCATGGGAGGCAGGAGCACGAGGCACGACCGGCACTGGTTTGTGCGGTTGGAGCAAGAAGATCAAAGGTTGAAGAAGCACTACGGCCGTTGGATGGACATCGTATGGTCACTGGAGCTAGAATCATGCATATTGACTAAGTTGATAAAGCCCTCCATCCCCATCAACTTAGTAGGCCCACATGTCAGTCTGCCACTATACTTTGTCCCAACTAGCAGGGGGAGTATTCTTTTTTTGCACGTAATAAGGACGCACTTTCTTGCGTGCGAAGATATAGCTGGTGGGTCCGAGCTGTCAGCGGCGGTAACGTTTTTTTCACGAAATACAGAGGCCCTTTCGATGGGTCCCAGATGTCAGGTGGAGGAATCATTATTTTGCGCGTAATAAGGAGGCATTTCCTTGCGTGCGACCATGGAACCAACTGTCAGCCTCTCCACATATAGTCCACTTCAGATGCATGTCGGTCGTTGACCACGTTGACCAGGCCGTGCCGAGAGCACGAGGGCGGTGGACGATGGCGAGGCCTTGGAAGGGAACGACACAGAGGCAGGGAAGACTCGGCAGTTGTTTCCCACACGGAGGGGAGTACGACTGTACAAGGGTTTACTGGTTCGTCTGCCATCGTCGGAGAATAACAGCAGGTGTGGGGAGTAGAGGGATGGCTAGGTCAGCGATGGGAGTACGGTGGGGCAGTGAGGCCTGCGCGGCAGCACAGCCGGCCGCGGGGAGGAGGGAGCAGGCAGTCCCGCCGACGCTTGTTTGAGCAGCTGGAGCAGGAAGAGCAGAGATTGAAGAAGCACGATGGCCGTTGGATGGATATCCAACAGTCACTGCTTGTAAGTCAACCTTTTTTAGGAAAGCCTCAAATCTGTGGAAAACAACATACATCCTATCTGCCATTATTTCTAATAATTTACATCCCATTTGCTAATTCTTAAATTTTTTTGGAGACCATATTCTTTTTGTTAGCATTACAGCACATATTGTAGCCACAGTTAAAAAATTATACGAAATGTTGCATATTTCGGTGCTGTCCGAACTATTTTTAATCCCAAAATTTCGAGTCACATTCAACTGATTCTAAAAATAAATGTATATCAATATAAAATCCAACAAATTGTCCATGCATAAAAATTAATGCAATTTAAAATCTTGAAATGAAAAAAGAAATTTGAAAGTAATTGCCGGTTTGATGTGTTTTAAAAATGTACATCACATTTCTCATTACTGATAGGTCATTTTCTCCTCGTCTTGAAAGTTTTGCAGCTCAACAGGCCTGACAAAGCGAGTTACTTGGCAAATCACAAAAAAAACTGGGCTAGCCATTTTCAGAAAGAAAAAAAACTACTGGGCTGGTCTGTGGTAAACATAAAAGAGAAGGTTGTCTAGACAGGCCAGAGTGCCCCGCACAGCCCAGTTGACACCCTGCTTCCGTCTCAAAAACAAATTAGATAAATGCCACAACAAATATGGCGATTCATAAAAATGCCACTGCAATTTCCAAACTTTGAAAAATGCCACTTCAAACTTTGGAAAACGCCACTGCAATTTGCAAACTTTGAAAAACGCCACTCCAGACATCGAAAAATGCCACTTGAAATGGCATAAAATGGCTTTTTTCAAAGTTTGGAAATTGCAGTGGCATTTCTCAGAAACACCAGATTTGGAGTGGCATTTATCAAATTAACCCAAAACAAAATTATATCGGCGAGCTGCTGGGTCCCTGGTGTCAGCTGCCCGATGTGCAACTCTCTCGTTTATTGACTATGTTGACAATGGCATGGGACCCAGATGTCAGAAATCCATTAGGAGGAGCCATTTTTTATTGAATTGAAATAAGGAGGCACTTGCTTGCGTACTACCATGACCTTGGCGGGTCCCTGCTGTCATCCTCTCCACGTACAATCATCTCCTGATAGTGTAGGCGTCAACTTGGTAGGCCCACAAGTCAGCCTCTAAACATGTGGAGGACAAATACAACCCATTTAAAAAAATAAGAGCCCATTCCATACGTTCGAACGGAAAGTTCAACATTCAGAGCAAAGTAATAGGTCTGATCCTCTTATAGAGTACTTAACTTCCACGTTGACAACCATCATAGCCAAGTTAACTATCTACTCCCACTAATACTCTAGTAGCGTACAAGTACTAAGTTACTCTTAGCTAACTAGACGATGCTGGCCGCCATCTGTGGTACACGCTAAACACCGGTACCGACGTCCTCCGCCTCGCCTCGGACTTGCAAGAGGTGCGATAGGGCGCGTTGCTCATGCTTGTTGGCCCTTTCCATGCTGGCGTGGTCCACCGAAGCTTCAGCTTCTGAGCAGGAAACCCACTTGACAAGCTGGTAGTAAAAATCGGCATCGCGAACGCATGCGTACCCGACAGCCTCTAGGTCTATTTGTCGGGCACCGGCCTCCACATAGTCGGCCCAGGTGCGAGCGCTCTGCTCGCGACTCAGAGCGTCGGTGCGCTACTGCTCCATGTCCCGCCGGTGGCGCAAATCGGCGATACGCTGCTCCTCCGCCAAGTGGTCACACTCCAACAACTCCTGCTCCTCTGCCAGGCGGTCGCACTCCAACAAGTCCTCGATCTCCGCATTGCCATCTAAAAACCAATAGAATGCCTCCTCCCTCCATCTGCCTTCGGGTGAAAAATCGAACACTAGTTCCGCCTATGACCGCCTGCGGCCTCGCCTATCGCGGACGGGCGGGGGCATGGCGGACGTGGCGAGAGCGAGGATAAGTGGCGAGCAACGTGGTGCCGATGGGGGCTTATGAGGATAGGGTGAGTTGGGTCACGGTGCCACCATAGAAGGCCGGGAAACAGTATTATAGGCGGAAGGTAGCGCGACGGTCATAGGAATTCAATGCATAATTAAGCAGGCATGGCTTAGCGCGCCAGCTTGCCATGGAAAACTAGAGAAACTGAAATTCTGACTGTGCCGTCCCGTCCCGTCCCGTCCGTGCTGGGTCGCACGCCGGCATGATGGTGAAACGAGTGCACTCGAATCATCTCCCTCCTTGTCAATAATGATTCCACGGATTTAAAAGGCCCGCAAGAATTAAAGTGCATCTCTTTCGCATTAGTTAGCTGCCTTAATTACGGCCGACTGCACGCAGGCACTCAAAATCGCTCACAGCCAGTACGCGGAGCAGCATGCAACAAGTCGCAGCCGAGGGCATTCGTTGATGAACCTTAGCTGGGAGATAAGGCATTGCGAACGTTTTCGCTAGCAGTTTCTTCAGATTTGCAATGCATTTTCTTCAGAGCAGCTTGTCATTTTCTTCAGAGGTAGGCATTTTTATTCAAAAAACTGCCACTTCGGATCTTGCGTCGCAACTAAAACAGCCAGGAGCACATTAGTAGGCTAGTTAGTGATTGATCAGTAACTTGTAAACACCGAGCGAACAGATATAAGGAACTGTTAATGCATCTCAATGATTCACATATCATATACAAATATGTAACTCCAAATGCAAAGATCAGCCACAACCGAAACCAACTAGAACGATTCCCATACATAAGATCAACATGTTAGTGCATCTCAATGATTCACAGATCATATACAAATATATAGCTCCAAAAGGAAAGATCTAGAAAAAACATATGTTCTTCCTGCTAACATGGATGCTTCTCTTGGCCAACATTCAGTACAGACTGAAAGACAAATTTGTTTGTGAAGTCTACAATTCCTCTTGCAAACGGAAGTGGTTTCACCAACAACTAGAACCATGAGAATGAACCACACATGATGGAGGAACATCCACTGCAATATGATTTGGTCTTCTCTTGATCACACAGCGAGACTATTTTCGGAATATAAACTTTAACTTAGGCAAAATGATGCCCATTGTATAATCAGACCAAAGCAATGAAGCACCTAGTGTTGGCCAATAAATAGTACAGTACTACTTTTCTGCAGTCCATGAAGTGACTATCCAATCTTTTTTGTGTCTATTTTCAAATGGCACTGCATGCAGTGACTATACTATTCTCTTGTGTACTTCAACCAAAATTGCGGCCACTTTGTGTGTTTGCCAAATAGCAACGGGAAGACATCTCTGTCTGCACAAATATCAAGTAGCTATTAAACATATACCCCACCTTGTATTTTCAGTTTAAACATGTCTCTTCCGCTTAGCATCTGTCATGTTTTGCACTGGACAATTTGATACAGATATGTTTTGCCCTGGACAATTTCATACTGAATTGATTTGCTTGTTCAGAGCAGAAACATAGCGCCTATTCTTCATCAGACCAAGGATATCCATGTTCGCAGTGATGGAAGGGGTGAAATCGATACAACCAAAATTGAGCATCCAATCATTGAATCCTGTCCAGCACCTCCAATGTAGGTCCACCCTACCAATAAATTCACATGCAAACCACTACTATTACTATCTAATGACAATACAAAAAGAGTTGCAATATAGTAGCAAACCATTTACCTTCTTAATGAATAGCTCATAGTGCCACCAATTGGATATAAAGATTTGGAAGAAAACATGCTCCTAATGTTGAACCAGTTGGACTTCTTGTGCAGTTCCACTAAAATTGAGCATCCCTGTTTGCATAGATATTGAAAGTGTAATTAATATAAAAGTGGCACTAGTTGAAGCATAGACTCACAAATATATGCATTCCAATTTCTTAATGGGAAAAGGTAGCAAGACTGTTTCTAACCACCTGTTTGAAGGAATAAATAAGGCAACAGAGGCTGATGTCAGAAAGGCATATATAGTTCTTTCTGAAAGAATGATCGATTCCTAACCTTTCCCCTTCTTTTAAGCATATTTTGTGCAGTTCAACTATAATAAAATGCCATCACCGCCTTGACAATTCAGTGACACTGTACAAAAGGAAATGACTTAACATTACATTACGATGCCAGGTATGTAGTCAACAGGCATTAGAGACAAACTTACAGACCTCCTCCGATAACATAGTGAACATTAATTTTAACAAAGGCGTGACCAACTTTACCGGGATAATTTAAGTGAACTCTACACCCTCTGTTCCTTAATATAAGACATTTTCGCGGTTCAGTTTAAAGTACCCAAACGTCTACTAGTATTTAGAAAAACAAGTAGTAGTTTTCTTGAGCACATATCTGGGAAAGCTTTCCACACTTTATTTATGTCCCTACGCTAATGTAACACCATTCGAAATTTCGAATACTACATATATACACTAATCCAGTGGCTAGTGCAACAGTAGAGTAGTTATTTTATTACAGGGTACAGTACAATGGTTTTACTGAACAGATTTCGGTAAACTCTAGCACTGGAAGATTTCTGGAAGAATTAACAATACAAAATGTAAAGGTAACACATTTCAACATTGGTATACTAGTTGTGCATGAGCATTAAACCAAATTCAAAAGTCTGAAGGTAACTAGCATTATTAACTAATGATAGTATAAAAAAATTGCAAACCATGTACCTCCAAGGTAAATATCATTTCGAACTCGAGGGGGGGGGACCTTAAAAATTGCTATCCCAATCTTGATAATCGATCAAACATAAAAGCTTGATCGAACGAATCAAGAGAACAGCCGGAGCAGGAGGTGCCGACTCTTGACCTTTCCTCTTGTCTTCATAATTTTTGTGCAGTTTAACCAAAATAAAATGACATCAGCTCCTTGGCATTTTGGTGACACTGTACAAAAAATTAACTTATCTCATGAAAGTGAGGTATATAATCTATAAGCATTAACAGTGCAAAAATCTGAAGGTAGTAACAAGTTTCATCGTTGGTATACTAGCTGTGCAACGGCATTAGAATGCCTTAGCTTAAAAATCATTAATACATCCAGAATCAATAGCTAACCCTGAAATAATCCAGTGACATTAAATGACATTGCTTAAATTTATCGGTGGCATTAGACTGAGTGCGGCATTAGTTAAATGTGGCGTTATACTAACTGGTGTTATACTAACAACAAATATGTTTTCGAGTCTCTGGCCACTTAATGTTTCAAAAACAAATTCAGTTTCTGCGGAGACTTTGTCATTTAGGATTAGACGCTTGCGGTGATCAGCACGCCATTCATTGTTGCACTAGAGAACGCCAAACCTCATTACCTTGAGCACACTTGCCTCCAGAATAAAGAACCTGGCCAATTTAATATCAGATGTGCGGCCTCGATAGTCGATCAAATCTATTGTTGTAAGATGGAGATCAAGGCATTCGATGAGATTCTTATAGTGCAGCACATTTTTCACTTTCAGGTCTTTTTTATCTGCAAAAGAAGAGAACATATTAGAGCAGCTGGCTGTATAAGATTGCCGTGTCATCAAGAGGTACCAATATCATTCACTCATATGATAGGGTTGGCTGGCTAGTGATATTTTTCACTCTCTCTCTCTCTGTCTCTCTTTCTCTTTCCTCTCATTCACCTAGGAGTACGTGAAGAGCTTGGGAAATTGTTGCCTTCCACTATGTGGCCGATGCCATAATACGCATCGATGTCAAATCAAAAGATTTTGGCACCGCTCTCGCGATGTGAGAGAGTTGGCACCGCTATGCACACAGACCCACATGCATAAACAAATCAATCAAACCAACTAGACCAGCCTCTCACTCTCCCAAACAAGTGTTTTTTTATTGCCTCGGTCCTCTCTCTCTCCCACGCAAGTGTTTTTTCATTGCGTGAGTTAATTTGGCACCGGAGCAAAGTAGGCGATCCAAATTGGGGCACCAGGTGAGCAATGGAGGGGCATCGATGCCAAATGCATCACAAGTGAATTTGGCACGTGTTTTGGCCTACATAGTGGAGGTCCGTTATAGCCCACTTTTGTACTACCTCTTATTTAGTATGAAATTTTGACTATATATTTATATAAGAAAATGCCAATGCATGTCACTAAAAATTCCACCATTTGAATTTATGTTCAAATACGAATCCAACGATATAGTTCTTACAGACATGCATTAACATTTTGTTAGTTAAATCTATAGTCAAATTTTGATACTACAAAATAGGAAGACTAAACCAGGACAGAGGTAGTACTTGCTCTTAGGGTAACCATAGAGTTACTGGAGTAGTCTAAGTTACTTTCCACTATGACTAGCCTAGGCTACTATAGTAGTACAACAAAAAAAGATGCAGGTGATCACATGAGAAAAAATACTAAAAAGATTTCTTTCGGTGCAGTGCGTAGATGCAGTTTTGAACACTACACTTGTCATCGTAATTTGGGAAAATTACGAAAAATTTGAGCTACGTTGTGATTACCATTTACTAATAGGAAAGAAGTTTCACCTCGATGAGTAGCTTCTCCGTGCACGGAAAGCATGTAAGGAATCCAACAACTTGATCCAGATTGGGGCCGGTAGATTTTATTGCCAAGATCTTCACTGTGCGCATAGACTGGGTCAAGCTTGTGGGAATCATTTTCTGGAAGACAGTCGTAAATACATCAAGAAGAAATTTAAAAATGTGCATTTCAAGAATATGGAGAAAAAGATGAGTGTTGTACCTGAACGATTACGGATCCAATAAAGAATTCGGAGAATTTGGCAGACGAGTGCACCAACGCTATCAATTTCGGTGCGTCATTGACCCTGATTTTTGTTGGACCTTCTAGATCCGATACAAGCAATCTCTCAAGGAAAGGCGCATTCTCAATGACCATAACATGGAGCAGCTGGAGTGATCTCTTTCCAATTGATGCCTTGTTGAGGGGCCAACAAGACACATAAATCCATCGGAGATTCGTCGAGGCGATGTGGAGGATAATGAACCCGTGGATCTGCTCAAGATGAAGGTACTTGAGCGCAGTACAGCTACGGAGCAGGTGCTCCATAGTATTCTTCAAGATGACAATGTCAAAGAGGTCGAGTTGCTTGAGTTGAGGGAGAAGAAGGGTGGGTGCGACATTAATTTGGGGAAGATAGTAGGAGCTGAAGCTGGCGCGGCGCAGCGTTGGCGCGAGGCGGAGCACGGACGGCGGCACAGAGCGACATCGTCCATCTTCAAAGCTGAGCTCCTCGAGCTAATCTAGGGAAGGGGATAAGAACCACTCGTCAAACTTGGGTTGGACCATGCAGTTGTTACTGAACATGCGGATGTCAAGGCGTCTGGCTGGCCCAGGGTGCGATGAAAGGATCTTGGAGACTACGGACATGTGTTTGCAATCCCCGTCACAGAGGCAGCTGTCGACGGTGAGGTTGAGGGGGATGCGGCACCAGAGGGGGCGCCATCGCCGGGAGAGCAGGGCGGTCCGCATGATAGATTTGGTGGGGAGGAGGCCGATGATGATGAGCAGCATGTCGTCGAGGAGGCTGCTGATGAAGTCCAGGCTCGCCGGATGCGGTTTTGGCTCGAGCCGCCTCCGCTTGTTGGCTGCCTCGCCGTCCATCTCAACCGGCGGCGACACCAGTGTACACGTGTGCTGGTGTGTGTTGTGTGCTGGGTGTGCGCAAGTGCTTCCTTCTGTGCATGCCACCGCGCAGTGGTGAATTGTGCGTGAGTGCATCCTCCATGCGGAAGAAGTGTGTCGTCAAAGCGCCCTCAATTTACTAGTGTGCAGGGTGCTACCCCGAGTGGTTTCGACTTTGTTTACTTCACTGCATGTCAGATGGGCCTCTAGTTTACTTATTTTCACCCACTGCCACATGGGCCAGCACACGAAGATACAGAACACGAGCTAACAAAGCAGCATGTGGATTGGTTGACTGGTCAACTAAACAATATACGGAGCTATACTCTGACACAGTGAGCGTATAATCCGTCGGTATAGTGTTCATGTGAGAGGGGAGGCCCGTGAGAGATAGAGAGAGAGAGAGAGAGGGAGAGAAAGAGCTACTCCCTCCGTTCGATAATGTAGTTCCAACATGTGATATGTTCGAAACTTTTCTAAGGTTTGACTTTTCAAAACATCCATATGCTTATGGACGTGAGAGAGTCCATAACTAGAGAGAGAGAGAGAGAGTGAAATAGAAAGAGTGAGTGAAAAAAGTATGTGTGCATGTGTGAAAGAGACAGGGACAACAGTCGATAAAAGTCGAGAAAAAACATGTGCGTCTTATGCAAACATATCACACATGCATCTTCGACAACAGAAGGAAGGTTAGGAGATAGTCTGTGGTTGTTTGCAACCGAGAGAGAAAGACCCCTAGCACGTGGCCAAGAGGGGTCTGACAAACAAGGGAGAGAGGTCGCGAGAGAGGTACGGAGAAAATGCAGATGTACGGAGAAAATGCAGACATGGGGAGGAGAGAGTGTATGTTTGTCATAGAGAGATCCCTTGGAGATTGTGATGGGACTACATGGGTGGGAGATCGAGTGACAAGGTGTGTGCGTGATAGAAGATACCACGAGAGATATCGAGATAGACGTATGGATGGAAGGAGGCAATACGTGTGTTCCTGATGGCTAGTGAGAGATAATCATACTTAGGGGGGAGTGCTTGCGCCTATGATGGAGTGAGGGATTATGGTACTTATTAGGGGGGTGCGTGTCACATAGAGAGAGAACAAGGGTGGAGAGTGTTGGATGGGTCTATATGTATAGTGCGAGCGAGACATGTGTATGTGTGAACCAGGGAGATATAAAGTTTGAGAGAGATTGAGGAGCCCCGATAAGGATGAGTAGTGCGTCAGATAGCTGAGAGGGGAAAATAGATATTCCATCCGCTCGATAATGCAGTGCATGTAATTTTTTTAGAAGTCAAACTTTGGAAACTTTGATCAAGTTTACACAAATGTTATTTATATCTTCAATACCAAAGATACATCGTACGAAACTACATCTCATGGTGAATCTAATGGTATATGTTTACCGTTCCAGATGTAATTTTTTTCTCTACGTACATGGTCAAACTTTGTGATGTTTGACTTTTCAATAAATCAATATGCTATGGACCGAGGAGAGTGCCTGAGTCGAGAGGGATCAAGTGCGTGTGATGGAGAATGAGTAAGTGTGCAAAAAGGGTATGTGTGTGAAAGAGAAAGTGACAACAAACGATAAATTAGAGAGAGTGTGTGTTTTTTCGTTTCTTAGGCGAACATATCGCACATGCATCTCCGAGATAGAAAAGCGGGGCGAGGAGATACACGAAGATAGCTAGTGTGTGGTTGTTTGCAACGGAGAGAGGCACCCCTATAGCACATGTCCAATAGAGGTCTGGCCAATAAGGAACAAAGGTCGAGAGGGACACATGGAGAACATGGACACATGGGGAGGGCGAGAGGGTGTGTTCGTGATAGAGAGACCCCCTCGAGATCGTGAGGGGACTATCTGGGTGGGAGATTGAGGGAGGTGCGTGCGCGATAGAAAGATGCCCCGAGAGAAATCAAGATAGACAATGCACATGTTTGTGATGGAGATTAAGATTAGCTAGTCATATACATATAGAGGGACTGCGTGTGCCTATAATCGAGTGAGAGACCATCATACTTGGCTAGTTAGGCATGATATTGTGTGTGTGTGCGTGTGAGATGGAGAGAGAACGAGGGAGAGAGATAGAGTTTTAGATGGGCCTATCGAGTGCGAGTGAGATATGCATGTGTATGTGTGACCCTGGTAGATGGAGAGTTTGAGAGAGAGGGGAAGAGCTCCGAGATGACAGAGTGGTGCATGAGAGAGTTACGGGCAACGAGCCAAGGAATTTGTGTGCGTACGATGAGTGCACCCAAGATATCTGTCTTGGACTAGAGAATCATACATAGTGTGCGAGAGAGACCTATAGATGGAGTATATATGCCTTCGAACTAGAAAGACCCGCCCCACGCACACACACACACAAAGAGAGAGAGAGAGATGGAGAGAAAGAGAGAGGACCAACAAGGTTTGTGTGTTGGATGCGTGCGATAGAATGGAAGATTGTCGGCGAGAGAGAGAGAGAGAGAGAGAGAGCAGGAGTCCGGGAGAGGGGGAGGTCGCGTTTTATGCATCAAAGACTGATATAAACTATGTTTCAATATAAACTTGCATTCAAATATTTAAATTGGAGAACATGTTGTCTACAATCCACACATGAACGAATATATGCGTATATCAAACAAGTTCATTAATTTTACTTTCAACATGTTCATGGAGTACTATAATACTGTACAACATGCTATTCGATTGAGGTGTTCAATTTTGGATTTAGTTCACTATTTTGACCTGGTGAACGAGCTATTTCATTGAATCGAGATATTTCATTTTGGGTTTGATTCCCGTTTTTCAGTGGGTCAACTATTTGTCATATAGTAAATCGCTAGCAACGAGCATGTAGACGTGGATGCTCATTCTCCCAAATTGACATTACTCCCAAGCATGATCTCTCCATCTGAAAAAGAAGTGGCAATCTAATATTTCTAAATTTGATTCGAATCGACTTGGTAAGGTAGACGTGGATGCTCATTCTCCCAAATTTTGAACGAACCGTTAAACATCCTCTGCTCGGTGGAATTCGCCCGAGCAAATAAATGGGAGACGTGAAATTACTGTCCTATGTGGGAGACACATTAATTGGCCCGTTGTGCATCGAGGGTAGGTTCGTAACTTCATCCAAGCGCGCCTTGTCCTCGGCCGAAATGACATGTGCCGAATAATTCATAAACCATGGTCGGAAAAACACGCTCTCCTCGCCCGAAATAGCTCGCGCCCACTTTTTCAAAACATGCTCTCCTCGCCTGAAATCGCTCGCTCCCACTATATTTCAAAACACGCACTCCTGCCTGAAATCGCTCCCGCCCACTATTTGGGGAGAAGCAAAGTTACTCTACTATCCCCGACCCTCAGTACATAGGCCCAAGCCGAGAAGCCTAAAGGCAGTGGTACAACTGTAACTTCCCCTCACATTTCAGACAAATGTGTCCGTAAAACATGGTTCCACTCCCCTCCCAATCCCCCCCCATGCATACCTCGTGGGCGCCAAATCACCTTCTCCCCGGAAGCTCCCTTCTCCCGAGCCGCGAAACCTCAGCCCCTCCATGGCGCCCCCACCGCACCAATTTCACAGCCGCCCTCCTCCCTAATGCCGGAGGCGCTGTCCATTTGCCATCATGCATTGGGCCATGTGCCTCTTACTCCGTGCTGCTGGAGCTGCCTCGACGACGGCCGTGTGAACCGTACCGGAGCCGATTCACCCCCGCCGTTGTTCATGGCGCCAGAGAAGCTCCAACTTCGGATCCATCCAGATTCCCGGCGCTGCTTGCCCGTAGCCGTCGACCGTCGTGACATCGTTGTTTCCCTACCGCCGGTGGCCACCGCAACCACGCCGGCCTCACCGACTCGGCAGCTGGACCTGCCTACTTCACCATGCCGCCAGATAGGTCGCACCCTCATCTCAAATCACTTTATTTAGGCGTCAGTTGTCTGAATTTTTATTCTGGGCCAATCGATTCCCAATGGGAAGAAGCACCCCTCGAGGCTGCGGAGCTCCTAGGCTGCCGGTTGGCTAGTGTCTAATGTAAGGGTGTGGGGCCGCAAGTTCGCCATGGTAGCAGCGCTTAGATGGGTATCTTAGAGTTGTGTGGGTTCAAGGTACTGCCGCCGCCGGATCTGCATGACGGGGAGTCTTCGTGGATTGGCCCGGGAGCGGCACAACCACGACAGTGCGGTCGGGCGGGGAGCGGGGTTTTGGCCGGGGCCACGGACGGCGGAGGCAAGCTGCTCTGCCGTTGGTCGCTGGCTCTTCAGGGAAGATTCCTAACAGTGTCAGCCGGGATGCACAAGACGGCCATCAAGCCATCCGGCATAGATCGGACAGTATCAAAATAAAATAAAATCGTGTGACCCCAATTTAGTCTCAGTCAACAGACGTGTGACCACTCTTGTACCTTGATGTTGATCTCTTAGTGTATTTCTTCAGATCAAAGAGATGCATCATTCTTAACATTATGTGTTATCTGCATCTTCAGCCACACCATCTTCCGACTCACCGCAGCTGCTCCAACAAGGGAAGCATACACCAGAAGGGAGCTATAGTCCCCACTCAATAGTTCCCTGCATCGAATGCGCGTGCCCGACATGGACAGCCACAACAACTGTAGGGCCATCGACAAGTCAGCACATGATGCTCACTCCTATGGATGGCGTCCAGATAGGTTGTACCCTCATCTTACTTGTGTGCAACATTTATGGCTTTGTTATTCATCTAAGCATGGAAAATAGATTATCACATTTCACTGTATATTCATGCTGATCTCTTACGGGTGTTGTTCGGGAGTTAACGCTGTTCCATAGTTCAGCTAAGATACTTGTTCTTTAGGTAACGTTGTTCCATAGTTATCATACATCAGCCAATGCTATCCCACAGGCTGGTCATTATAGTATTATACCACTTCTAGTATTACCTATGTTATTCTTTAATACTTTTGTGTGCCATCATGTTAATCTCGAGTACAAACAATACATATTCTGTAGCTTTCATCTGTGTTCTCCCTTTAGTTTTTAAGGCCTGTTGCAGCTAGTTAACCCCAGTCCTACTATTTATGTCGTCTCCTACAGGCACTCATTACATAAATCTAACTACTAGTTGTCTTCCATGCATGTCATACATAATTGCACATACTGATATATCCACAAGAACCTCATAGAGCAATGTAAAGGCCAAGAAACTTGATGTCAATGATACCCAATATGATGGAACATGTAAAGGCAGTTCTTCAGAAGACTTGCAGAAAGATGTTGAATCCTCTTCATCCCACATGGTCCTTGCTCTAACTTGGCCCATGATATGGGTACAACATGCATATAATGTCCTGGCGTGTATCTACTCTGTTGAAATGCCATGTGCTTAGCATGCTGATCATGCATGTAAATATGTCATGCCTTCCTGTTTTTCAATACCTATTCCATTCATGATAACATGTTTTCAAATTCAAGTAATGTCATTATACTCTATCGTAATGCCATCTGCTTAATTTGGACATCATGCTTCTGAATATCTTATCCATTGTTATTCATCAGTACGTACTTCATCTGTCTACCATACCATGTTTTTTACATTGAAGTGTTGTTCTAGTGCTCTGTTGCAATGCCATCTTAGTTTCACAATCATACACGTGTATGCTGCCTTAGTTTTTTCTGTATGTATTCCGCTAGCATACAGTTTTACATTCAACTAGTGTTTTTTTACTATGTTGTCCTGTCGTATCCCTAGCTCTTACACCATACTCCCTCCGTCCGGATTACATGTTGCTGAAATGGATAAAAAAGGATGTATCTAAAACTGAAATACGCCTAGACCCATCCATTTTTTCCGGATGGAGGGAATACATCTCAATATGTCATGCCTTTCTATTCTTCAGTACCTATTCGATCTCTCTGCTGTAGCATGTTTTATAACTAAATCACCATTCTTCTATACAAGGCATGCAAGGGGAAGACGACCATGTTAGAATCTGAAGGGTTACAAACTAGGACTTTGCAAAAGATCCTAACGGCAGGACATAATAAACCAACTCCAGTTTTTATAGATACTGCTCCAGCACAGAGAAACCCAACTCCTACTGATAATAAGCAGATTCCAGTGGCCAAGGAACTAGTCCGCTCCAGTCCACCAAAAATATGTCAACTCCATCCTAAGAAGCGTGTGCGTATCCTTGCATCATGAAATTTTATGGCATGCTGATCATATTTTCTACATGTTTCTTACGCATCTCTCTTTTAGAAAATAAGCTTAATAGATAGAAGAATTTATGCACTGGTATCGTCTGTGAGGAAAGATTCTCGCAGGAATTCTCCGTACTCCAATGCAGATGTAAGTACCTGTTTTATATCACTATATTTTTACATCAGCATGTATTTTGTTAATCGGCGTGAATCCAACCTTTATCTGATCTAAATTTAGTTGTGGCAAAATGTATGGTTAAAGGCCACAATGTTGATTTTTGTAAGGAAAACTACCTGGTAGTTTTGCATCCTGAGCTGCATGAGTGTACTATCTCATATTAGTGAGTTTGATTAGTTTGGTTCTGCAGTGGGTTTACAGTGTTTTTTCACTGTTTGTCCTGTTGTATCCCTAGCTCTTACATCATACTCCCTCCGTCCGGATTACATGTCGCAGAAATGGATAAAACTAGATGTATCTAGAACTGAAATACGCCTCGACCCATCCATTTATTTCCTGATGGAAGGAAAACATGTCAATATGTCATGCCTTTCTATTCTTTAGTACCTATTCCATATCTGATGTAGCATGTTTTATAATTGAAGCACCATTCTTCTATATACGACATGCAAGGGGAAGACAGCTATGTTAGAATATGAAGGGTTACAAACCAGGTGTCTTTGCAAAAGATCCAAATGCTAGGAGATAATAAACCAACTCCATTTTTCATAGATACTGCTCCAGCACAAAGAAACCCAACTCCCACTGATAATAAGCAGATTACAGTGGCCAAAGAACTAGTCCGCTCCAGTCCAGCAAAAGAATGTCAACTCCATTTCTAAGAAGCATGTGCGTATCCTCGCATCATGAAATTTTATAGCATTCTGATCATATTTTCTACATGTTTCTTACCCATCTCTCTTTTAGAAAATAAGGTTAAATGATAAAAGATTTCCTTCATTGGGATTGTATTCGAGGAAAACATCTTGCGGGAATTCTCTGTGCTCCAATGCTGATGTAAGTACCTGTTGTATATCACTATATTTTTACATCAGCATGTATTTTGTTAATCGGCGTGGATCCAACTTTTGTCTGATCTAAAATTAGTTGTAGAAAAATGTTAAAGGCGCCAATGTTGATTTTTGTAAAGAAAACTTCCTGGTAGTTTTGCATACTGAGCTGCATGAGTGTACTATCTCATATCATGCACATTACTGAATTGTAGTGCTGCTCTGGTTGCCCATTCATTCATTGTGTCAATGTTGCTTTCGTATTACCTTACCTAGCTGATGATAGTTGTTCCATATTGTGTTAATTTGGTGTTGGCTAGTTGCCCAAATGTTCATTGTGCCAATGTTGATTTCCTATTATCTAACTTGGCCAATGATAGCAATGCTAGTGTCTTAATTTGGTGCAGGCTGCTAAAGATAAGAAGACAAATTGTGAAAATAGCAAGGCAACCCCATTGTTTCTTTCCAATAAATCTAGGCCAGGTAATATGCCAATAATTCATGATTAACCTATTTGGTTCCCGTCCTAATTTATGTTATGATGCAGGGGTCGAGACAAACTCCACTATCAATAATACAAGCCTGCCAAAATCGCCATCTGAATCTGTTCAGTATCCTCTGTCTCAAATGCAACGGAAAAAACGTATGTTTGTGAACCAATTAATGGCTGAAGGAATGATGGAAATGGTGGAGGAATTAGAGGTGTAGAGTCGTGCGACACAACAACTGATCAATGTTTTCAGAGACAGTGTAGCAAAACAGCAAGAACTTGCCCACATGCTTATGGGCGTCATCCGTACTGAGGTTGCACATTGTGACGTTGTAGATTGTTAGGTTCTGTTCATTTATTTGCACCAGCATCAATCTTTGATTGCCCAATGGATGTAATTTCCTATAATACATGCTGGATGTGCAATGCTTTTCCCTGTATGCCGTACCTTTGCTTGATCGGTTTTGGTCCCGTGCATAATTGCTCGTCGTAATGGGCTCTTATTATCTAATTTGGCCTAAAGACATGTACGAACTTTAGTGGGCCCATTAAGTTAATGGGCCGTTACCAGGCCGAAAGTTAATGGTCGGCCCTCTTAACTCCCGGATCGTTAACAGGCTGACATTGAAGCGGGCAACAGGTGGGCCCAATTGATTTCATGGGCCGTTAACATGCCGTTACTAAGATCACGCTAAATATGGCCCAACTATACTGTGGGCCTTTAGAAGGCCGAAAGAGACGGCGGGCTTGTACTGGACCATCAAGAGCATGGGCTACTAAGAGGCCGAAAGTCAGGTCGTATACTAAATGTCCCAACTGTGTTGTGGGCCTTTAGCAGGCCGAAAGAGAAACTGGGCTGGTATTGGACCATGAAGGGCATGGGCCATTAAAAGGCCAAAACTCAGGTCTGATTACAAATGGCCCAACTCATTTATGGTCCGTTAATAGGCTGAAAGGCACACATGGCCAGGAATTGGTCCAACAATTAAATGGGTTGCTAAAAGGCCAAAACTCAGGTCCGACTACAAATGGCCCAACAGATATATGGGCCATCACCAGGCTGAAAGACACACTGGGCCAGAAATTGGCCCAACACTTAAATGGGCCGCTAAAAGGACGAAACTCAGGTCCGACTACAAATGGCCCAACTAATTTATGGGTCGTCAACAGGCTGAAAGACACACGGGGCCGGAAATTAGCCCAATATTTTAATTGGTCGCTAAAAGGCCGAAGGATGTACATTGTGAAAATTGGCCCATCCACGGAATGGGCCGTTAACAGGCCAAAATCTCATCGAGCCGATATTGAGACCAAATATATAGTGGGCTGTTAACGGGCTCGAACTTACGCTGGGCTGCAATGGTGTCAAATCTTTAACAGGTCATTGACGGGCCGAATTGGCACATCTCATATGGGTCGTGGGCTTAAATGGACCTAACACAAGTAGGCCTTATATGGGCCGGCCTGCTATTTTTTACTGGGACGGCCTTTTTCACCGGAATGGGCCACTGTTGGGCCGTGCCACGTGTCGACCTATCATAGGCGCCTCCTGTCTAATGAGTGGATGACATCTGTACCAACGGTGAGGCAACACGTGTTTCCTCCGGCCAATGATGATTTTACACGTGGAAAATCCCCATTGGTTCGGGCTGTTAACGAGTTATTGGATCCAAAACCGGACCCGATAGCTTAATGGCATTCCATTACGGTGGATGCCATGTGTCGGTCACCCTTGACGAAAGCACTTCTGCGACGCGCGATTTATCGTCATGGAAGTGGACACTTCTGTGATGATAATTTTGGCAATGTCATAGAACACTTCTACGACAGCACATGTATGACTATCTTGATTCTGTCATAAATTTGTCATGGATGTACATGCATGACAGAAAACATGACCTATTGTGACAAACACATATCATCACGGAAGTGTATTTTTTGTTGTGTAAGGACGCCCCCGGTCTTCTTTTGCCATGACTGAAGCACATCGAGCTTGTCGTCATCTGCATCCCAAGGGATGACATGGAGCGCCTGCTCCGCGGCTGTACTACACTCGAGTACCTTCGTCTTCAGGCGATCAATGGGTTGAGTAACTTCCACATCAAGTCCATGACTCTCCGGTCTATTTATGTGTGTTGCTGATGCTGCAACAAGAGATCACAAAAGGTGTACTACAATATGGTCATTGAGGACAGACCTTCACTTGAGAGATTACTTGTAGTTGATCAACAAGGTCCAACAAGAATCAATGTCATTTCCGCACCGAAATTGATAGTGCTGGGCTACTCGTCTATCAAATACTCTGAACTTGTTACTGGATCCACACCCGTTCATGTACAACAGTCGCCTTCTACCTCTCCTTCTTGAAGTTAACATTATTTCTAATTTTAAAGATGTATGTTCGTCTGCCATCCAGAAAATGATTTCGACAAGCTTGACCCCGACTCCGCGCCTAGTGAAGGTCTTGGCACTAGAATCTATCAGCTCCAACCTGGACCAAGTTGTTAGTTTCCTAAGATGCCTTCCATGCCTGGAGAACCTATATATCAAGGTGATGTTCTTTTCCTATTAAATGTTAACCATAAGGGAGTTCAATTTTTGGCACCTTTTCCCAAGTTTACAATGCCAATATACTACGATTTCTGAAGGAATTTTGGAGGATTTCAGTACATACATGTTTTCCCTCCATATTGGTTGCTTGATTCATATGGTTACAATCCATAAGAATTTCTCCTTTGGATTCATGTATACTAGTTTTCTTAGGGATTTTTTCATCCACTCAAAACTCTTGTGAAGAAGGCTACATTTTTCTATATTGTAATCAAATGCCCATGTTAATCATCTCGGATCGAAGATGGCATGTTAGTGCATTTTACAAATCCTACAAACCAAATAGGCATGTAGTAGTGTTCAAAAGTGCATGTAGGCACTAATACATTTTCTTCTTTTGTAGATAATATTAGGCCCGGTGGTGGATAATGTGATACAGTATAACAATCACATCGAATGCCCGAACCTGCATCTCTCAAAAATTACTTTGAACTCCGACCGATGGACCTTACCGAAGATTATTTTCGCCATGTTCTTTCTTATCAGAACAAGGGTGTTGAAGGTAATGAGGTTTGCCCTACATTTATTTCACAAAAATGAATGGTTTGTTGATCAGCGCCGGCAGCTGCGACAGAATGGAAAAGGCTCCGAAAAAGCTAAAATTCATTTTGGAACTTCGGATGACAAAGTAATCGGAAGTCATTGTGTGAACCCCATACATGAGTTGTCAGTGGCTGATCCCTTTACAAAAATAATGAGGTTTCGAAACTAGCCTTAGAAGTGGTAATATTAGTTTAAATCTCTCTTATATCCATGTTCAGATGATCAATGCGGGCGTTTGCAGCTAAATGAGCTGAATTTCATTTCTAATATTAGTTTGAGCCTTGTAATCTTCGAATTTGAGCCATATGTCTCTGAAATTTGAACCTTATAATATTTCGGGCTTTTGTGGTACAATCGTTGAAATGGCACCGTACGAGACCCGTATATTGGTAGTACTATTTTGATCCTAATATGCAATGGACTTAGATTTTATTAACCATTATTAAATCTGTTTCCCTTGTCGATCTCATGGCAAAAGCTTTGTATAGCTAACTCGACTGCAATCTTGGACATTATTGCACACAGTTGGTTTCTTCGACCGTGTGCCCTCTAGAATCCAGATTTAATTATCGCACTCGAGTGTCCATCATCACCCTTTTGTGTAACTTTAACCTCATCACCCACGTGTAAAATTATGATCGAATTCATTCCACACACTTTGTTTTTGCAAAGATTTTTGCCAATAAACACCCACGATTTGCCCCTCTTCTAGCCAACGCGTGGCCAAACTAGTCGGGCGAGAAGCTTGCGTGGTTGCTGATACGTCCATTTTGCATCATGCTTTTATATCGATATATATTGCATTATGGGCTATTATTACACATCATGTCACAATACTTATGCCTATTCTCTCTTATTTTACAAGATTTACATGAAGAGGGGGAGCGCCGGCAGCTGGAATTCTGGGCTGGAAAAGGAGCAAATATTAGAGACCTATTCTGCACATCTCCAAAAGTCCTGAAACTTCATGGGAGAATGTTTCAGAAAATATCAAAAATATTGGGCGAAAGAAGTACTAGAGGGTGGGGGGCGCGCCCTACCCCGTGGGCGCACCCGAGCCTCGTGGGCCCCCTGGTGGCCCTCTGATGCCCATCTTCTGCTATATGAGGTCTTTCGTCTGACAAAAAATCATAAGCTAGCTCACGGGACGAAACTCTGCCGCCACGAGGCGAAACCTTGGCGGAATCAATCAAGGGCTCCGGCAGAGCTGTTCTGCCGGGGAAACTTCCCTCTGGGAGGGGGAAATCATCACCATCGTCATCACCAACGATCCTCTCATAAGGCGGTGGTCAATCTCCCTCAACATCTTCACCAGCACCATCTCATCTCAAACCCTAGTTCATCTCTTGTATCTAATCTTTGTATCCAAACCTCAGATTGGTACCTGTGGGTTGCTAGTAGTGTTGATTACTCCTTGTAGATGATGCTAGTTCGTCTACTTGGTGGAAGATCATATGTTCAGATCCATTATACATATTAATACCCCTCTGATTATGAACATGAATATGCTTTGTGAGTAGTTACGTTTGTTCCTGAGGACATGGGAGAAGTCTTGCTATAAGTAGTCATGTGAATTTGGTATTCATTTGATATTTTGATGAGATGTATGTTGTCATCCCTCTAGTGGTGTCATGTGAGGGAGGCATTCGGAAGTAATAAGTAGATGATGGGTTGCTAGAGTGACAGAAGCTTAAACCCTAGTTTATGCGTTGCTTCGTAAGGGGCTGATTTGGATCCATATGTTTCATGCTATGGTTAGGTTTACCTTATTACTTCTGTTGTAGTTGCGGATGCTTGCAATAGGGGTTAATCATAAGTGGGATGCTTGTCCAAGTAAGGACAGTGCCCAAGCACCGGTCCACCCACATATCAAATTATCAAAGTACCGAACATGAATCATATGAACATGATGAAAACTAGCTTGACAATAATTCCCATGTGTCCTCGGGAGCGCTTTCCTTCATATAATAGTTTGTCCCGGCTTGTCCTTTGCTACAAAAAGGATTGGGCCATCTTGCTGCACCTTATTTACTTTTATTACTTGCTACTCATTACAAATTACCTTATCACAAAACAATATGTTATCGATAATTTCAATGCTTGCAGAGAATACCTTACTGAAAACTGCTTATCATTTCCTTCTGCTCCTCGTTGTGTTCGACACTCTTACTTATCGAAGAGGCTACGATAGACCCCCTACACTTGTGGATCATAAAGAATCTTTTCGGGCGCCGTTGCCGGGGAGTGAAGCGCCTTCGGTAGGTGGAATTTGGTAAGGAAAAATGTATATAGTGTGCTGAAATTTATTGTCACTTGTTACTATGGAACATAATCCTTTCAGGGGCTTGTTTGTGGTATCTTCACCCCGACCAGTAGAGCGAAGAGTTGCTCCTCAACCTACTGAGCCCATGAAAATGTTTACTGTGAAATTCCTTCGGGTATGATAGAGAAACTGCTAGCTAATCCTTTCACAGGTGATGGAACATTGCATCCCGATTTAGACTTAATCTATGTGGATGAAGTTTGTGGATTATTTAAGCTTGCAGGTATGCCCGGTGATTTTATTATTAAGAAGGTATTCCATTTATCGTTGAAGGGAGAGGCATTGACATGGCATAGGCTATGTGATGATATGGGATCATGGTACTACAAGCGATTGAAATTGGAATTTCATCAGAAGTTTTATCCTATGCATCTTGTTCATCATGATCGTAATTATATATATAATTTTTGGCCTCGCGAAGGAGAAAGCATCGCTCAAGCTTGGGGGAGGCTTAAGTCAATGTTATATTCATGCCCCAATCATGAGATCTCAAGATAAATGATTATTCAAAATTTTTATGCTCGGCTTTTTCTCAGTAATCGCTCCATGCTCGATACTTCTTGTACTGGATCTTTTATGATGAAGACTATTGAGTTCAAATGGGATTTATTGAAAAGAATTAAACACAACTCTGAAGATTGGGACCTCGACGAAGGTAAGGAGTCAGGTATAACACCTAAATTTGATTGTGTTAAATCTTTTATGGATACCGATGCTTTTCGTGAATTTAGCACTAAATATGGACTTGACTATGAGATAGTAGCTACTTTCTGTGAATCCTTTGCTACTCATTTTGATCTCCCTAAGGAGAAGTGGTTTAAATATAATCCTCCCATTGAAGTAAAAGTAGTTGCACCTATTAAAGTTGCAGAAAAGACTATCACTTAAATGATCCTATTGTTCCTACTGCTTATATTGAGAAACCACATTTCCCTGTTAGAATAAAGAACCATGCTAAAGCTTCAACTGTGGTTAACAAAAGTAATATTAAGACACCTAAACCCCCTGAGCAAATTAAAGTTGAACCTAGAATTGCTATGATTAAAGATCTCTTGGCGGGTAAAATTGATGGGCATGTTATTTACTTCTACAATGTGGCTACTAGAATTGCTAGACCTGATGCTAAAAATAAACATAGACCTGTTGTAGGCATGCCTGTTATTTCTGTTAAAATAGGAGATCATTGCTATCATGGCTTATGTGATATGGGTGCTAGTGCAAGTGCAATACCTCATTCCTTATACCAAGAAATTATCCATGATATAGCACCTGCTTTGATAGAAGAGATTGATGTTACCATTAAACTTGCCCATAGAGATACTATTTCACCGATTGGGATTGTTAGAGATGTTGAAGTCTTGTGTGGGAAGGTTAAATATACTGCTGATTTTCTTGTTCTTGGTTCCCCACAATATAGCTTTTGTCCCATTATATTTGGTAGACCCTTCTTGAATGCTGTTAATGCTAAGATAGACTGCAACAAGTATATTGTTTCTGTTGGTGTAGGGGATATGTCTCATGAGTTTAATTTTGCTAAATTTCGTAGACAACCCCATGATAAAGAATTTCCTAGTAAAGATGAAATTATTGGTCTTTCTTCTATTGACGTGCCTCCTACTGATCCTTTAGAACAATATTTGCTAGACCATGAAAACGCTATGTTTATGAATGAAAGAAGGGAAATAGATGAAGTATTATTTAAATAGGGACCTATTCTGAAACACAACTTGTCTGTTGAAATCCTAGGGGATCCTCCTCCACCCAAGGGTCATCCAGTGTTTGAGCTTAAACCATTGCCTGATACTCTTAAATATGCTTATCTTGATGAAAAGAAGATATATCCTGTTATTATTAGTTATAACCTTTCAGAGCACGAAGAAGAGAGATTATTGAAAACTCTGAAGAAGCATTGTCCTACTATTGGATATACTCTTGATGATCTTAAGGGCATTAGTACCACTCTATGTCAACACAAAATAAATTTGGATAAAGACGCCAAACCAGTTATTGATCACCAATGACGACTAAATCCTAAGATGAAAGAAGTGGTAAGAAAGGAAATATTAAAGCTCCTTGAAGTAGGTAAAATTTATCCTGTTGTTGATAGTCAGTGGGTAAGCCCTGTCCATTGTGTCCCTAATAAAGGAGGTATTACTGTCGCTCCTAATGATAAAGATGAATTGATTCCGCAAAGAATTATTACAGGTTATAGGATGGTGATTGATTTCCGCAAATTAAATAAAGCTACTAAAAAGGTCATTACCCTTTGCCTTTCATTGCTCAAATGATAGAAAGATTATCCAAACATACACATTTTTGCTTTCTAGATGGTTACTCTGGTTTCTCTCAAATACCTGTGTCAGCTGATGATCAAGAAAAGACTACTTTTACTTGCCCTTTTGGTTCCTTTGCTTATATACGTATGCCTTTTGGTTTATGTAATGCACCTACTACCTTTCAAAGATGCATGATGGCTATATTCTCTGACTTTTGTGAAAAGATTTGTGAAGTTTTCATGGATGATTTGTCTGTTTATAGATCCTCTTTTGATGATTGCTTGAGCAACCTTGATCGAGTTTTGCAGAGATGTGAAGAAACTAACCTTGTCTTGAATTGGGAGAAGTGCCACTTTATGGTTAATGAAGGTATTGTCTTGGGGCATAAAATTTCTGAAAGAGGTATTGAAGTTGACAAAGCTAAAGTTGATGCTATTGAAAAGATGCCGTGTCCCAAGGACATCAAAGGTATAAGAAGTTTCCCTGGTCATGCTGGTTTTCATAGGAGGTTCATTAAGGACTTCTCAAAAATTTCCCGGCCTCTGACTAACCTATTACAAAAAGATATTCCTTTTGTCTTTGATGATGATTGTGTAGAAGCATTTGAAATACTTAAGAAAGCTTTGATTTCTGCACCTATTGTTCAGCCACCTGATTAGAATTTACCCTTTGAAATTATGTGTGATGCTAGTGATTATGCTGTAGGGGTTGTTCTAGGACAAAGAGTTGATAAAAAATTAAATGTTATTCAATATGCTAGTAAAACTCTAGACAATGCCCAGAGAAATTATGCTACTACTGAAAAGGAATTCTTAGCAGTTGTATTTGCTTGTGATAAGTTCAGACCTTATATTGTTGATTCTAAAGTAACTATTCACACCGATCATGCTGCTATTAAATATCTTATGGAAAAGAAAGGTGCTAAACCTAGACTTATTAGATGGGTTCTCCTGCTACAAGAATTTGATTTACATATTATTGATAGAAAGGGAGCTGAGAATCCCGTTATAGACAACTTGTCTAGGTTAGAGAATGTTCTTGATGACCCACTACCTATGGATGATAGCTTTCCTGATGAACAATTAGATGTCATAAATGCTTCTCGTACTGCTCCATGGTATGCTGATTATGCTAATTACATTGTTGCTAAATTTATACCACCTAGTTTCACATACCGGCAAAAGAAAAAGATTTTCTATGATTTAAGACATTACTTCTGGGATGACCCACTTCTTTATAAAGAAGGAGTAGATGGTGTTATCAGACGTTGTGTACCTAAGCATGAACAGGAACAGATCCTACGCAAGTGTCACCTCGAGGCTTATGGAGGACACCATGCTAGAGACAGAACTGCACATAAGGTATTACAATCCGGTTTTATTGGCCTACTCTCTTCAAGGATGCCCGCAAGTTTGTCTTATGTTGTGATGAATGTCAAAGAATTGGTAATATTATTAGACGTCAAGAAATGCCTATGAATTATTCACTCGTTATTGAACCATTTGATGTTTGGGGCTTCGATTTTATGGGACCGTTTCCTTCCTCTAATGGTTATACACATATTTTAGTTGCTGTTGATTATGTTACTAAGTGGGTAGAAGCTATTCCAACTAGTAGTGCTGATCATAACACCTCTATTAAGATGCTTAAAGAAGTTATTTTTCCGAGGTTTGGAGTCCCTAGATACTTACTTAATGACTGATGGTGGTTCACATTTTATTCATGCTGCCTTTCGTAAATCATAGAATTGCATCTCCATATCATCCACAGTCTAGTGTCCAAGTAGAATTGAGTAACAGATAGCTCAAATTAATTTTGAAAAACACTGTTAATAGATCTAGAAAGAATTGGTCCAAGAAACTTGATGATGCATTATGGGCTTATAGAACTGCATATAAAAATCCTATGGGTATGTCTCCGTACAAAATGGTTTATGGAAAAGCATGTCACCTACCTCTCGAATTAGAACATAAGGAGTATTGGGCTATTAAAGAGCTCAATTATGATTTCAAACTTGCCGGTGAGAAGAGGTTATTTGACACTGGCTCACTTGATGAATGGAGAACCCAGGCCTATGAAAATGCCAAGTTGTTTAAAGAAAAAGTTAAAAGATGGCATGACAAAAGGATACAAAAGCGTGAGTTTAATGTAGGTGATTATGTATTGCTATACAACTCTCGTTTAAGATTTTTTGCACCCAAACTCCTCTATAAATGGGAAGGTCCTTGCATCATCGAGGAGGTCTACCATTCCGGTGCCATAAAAATCAACAACTTCGAAGGTACACATCCAAGGGTGGTGAACGGTCAAAGAATCAAACATTATATCTCAGGTAATCCCATAAATGTTGAAACTAATATTATTGAAACCGTAACCCTGGAGGAATACATAAGGGACACTTTTCGGAACGTTTCAGACTCCGAAAAGGAATAGGTACACGGTACAGTAAGTAAACTGACTCCAAAACAGTTCTAATGGCAATATTTCTCCGTTTTGGAATATATCAAAAAATAGGAAAATAAGAAGCAGACCGGAAAGGACACGAGGCTTCCACGAGGGTGGAGGGTGCACCCTACCCCCTGGGCGCGCCCCCTGCCTCGCGGGCACCTCATGTGCTCTCCGGACTCCGTTTTCTTGCACGATACTTCTTTTGGTCGGTAAAAAATTCACTATATAATCTCCCGAAGGTTTTGACCACCGTGTCAGGCAAATATCTCTTGTCTTTGTTTCGAGCTGTTCCTGCTGTAGATTAGAGCAATATGTCGTCCCAGTATTCAAAAGGAGAAAGCTATGCGGCTTACTACCTTGCTGATCCCAAGGTATATGGGGATGTGGAGCATTATGGTTCGACTACGGAAGAAGAAGAGGACTATGAACCTAAGGGAAAGGAGGAGACGAGCTCAGATGAAGATAAAGTCCCATCACATCAACCTTGGGACATGCATGTGGAGTACAAAAAGTGAAGCCTCCCAGATAGATCAAAGAAACCTAAGATCGAGTTTATCCCTTTTTGCCTCTTGCAGGAAAACAAACAGGAATTATGCAAGAAGATATTAAGCCTTGAGCAGGAGATCGATGACCTAAGGGATCAAAATTCTATCCTCAAGCGCAAATTGAGGAAAGAGGCCTACTCCAACAACAAAACCATCACCTTCTTCACCAACAAAGAAGAACTAAGCATCGGGTATGGGCACTCCCCTTGGCAACTGCCAAGCTTGGGGGAGTGCCCCGGTATCATATCACCATCACTTTTATCTTTACCATTTTTCTTAGTTCGATCCTTTTGATAATATATTGATCTAGTAGAATAAAGTTTTAGTATGATCTAGTTGTGAGTTTTGCGTTATGATATTCTTATGTAATCGAGTCCATGAGCTATATATAATAAAGGTTAGTGTTGAGTCAAGGGCTTGATTTTCTTGCTATGATCTTGAGGGAATAAAAAAAGAAGAAATAGAAAGAAATAAAGAGATCATATGGATCTTATGGAGAGTAATGAGCTCACATATAAAGAGTATGATGAATAAAAGTTGTTGAGAGTTGACAAACATAGTTTTGGTCATCGTTGCAGTTAATAGGAAGTAATAAAGAAAGAGAGGTTTTCACATATAAATATACTATCTTGGACATCTTTTTATAATTGTGAGCACTCAATAAAGTATGATATGCTAAAGAGTTGACGTTGGACAAGGAAGACAATGTAATGGGTTATGTTTTCTTACATCTAAGATAAATTATATTGTCATGAATCATCCAACATGTTGAGCTTGCCTTTTCCTCTCATGCTAGCCAATTTCTTTGCACCAAGTAGAGATACTACTTGTGCTTCCAAATATCCCTAAACCCATTTTTGCCATGGGAGTCCACCATACCTACCTATGGATTGAGTAAGATCCTTCAAGTAAGTTGTCATCGGCGCAAGCAATAAAAAATGCTCTCTAAATATGTATGACTTATTAGTGTGGAGAAAATAAGCTTTATACGATCTTGTGATATGGAAGAAATAAAAGTGATGGACTACATAATAAAGGTCCATATCACAAGTGGCAATATAAAGTGACGTTCTTTGCATTAAGATTTCGTGCATCCAACCATAAAAGCACATGACAACCTCTGCTTCCCTCTGCGAAGGGCCTATCTTGTATTCTTGTCTTATACTTCTTGCGAAGAGTCATGGTGATATTCACCTTTCCTTTTTACATTTAATCCTTTGGCAAGCACAATGTGTTGGAAAGATCCTGATATATATAGCTAATTGGATGTGAGTTTTCATGAACTATTATTGTTGACATTACCCTTGAGGTAAAACGTTGGGAGGAAAAACTATAAGCCCCTATCTTTCTCTGTGTCCGATGAAAACTTCATACCCATAAATATTGTGTGAGTGTTAGCAATTGTGAAAGACTAAATGATAGTTGAGTATGTGGACTATGCTGAAAAGCTCTTATATTGACTCTTTCCTATGCTATGATAAATTACAATTGCCTCAATGACTGACATTAGAGTTTGATGGTTCTCAATGAAGTTTATGATTCATACTTGAAATTGTGATTGAATTGTTACTTTAGCATAAGAGATCATATGCCAATATATATATATGTTGTTGTTGTTCTAAGAATGATCAGGATGCCCTCATGTCCGTATTTTATTTTATCGACACCTCTATCTCTAAACATGTGGATATATTTTTCGATTTCAGCTTTCGCTTGAGGACAAGCGAGGTCTAAGCTTGGGGGAGTTGATACGTACATTTTGCATCATGCTTTTATATCGATATTTATTCCATTATGGGCTATTATTACACATTATGTCACAATACGTATGCCTATTCTCTCTTATTTTACAAGGTTTACATGAAGAGGGGGAATGCCGGCAGCTAGAATTCTTGGATGGAAAAGGAGCAAATATTAGAGACCTATTCTACACATCTCTAAAAGTTCTGAAACTTCATGGGAGCATGTTTCAAAATATATATAAAGTACTGGGCGAAAGAAGTACCAGAGGGGGCCCACACCCTAGCCACGAGGGTGGGGGCGCGCCCCCTGCCTCGTGGCCCCCCCTGGTGGCCCTCTGATGCCCATCTTCTTCTATATGAGGTCTTTCATCGGAGAAATAATCATAAGCTAGCTCACGGGACAAAACTCCGCCGCCACAAGGCGGAACCTTGGCGGAACCAATCTAGGGCTCCGGCAGAGCTGTTATGCCGGGGAAACTTCCCTCCGGGAGGGGGAAATCATCACCATCATCATCACCAACGATTCTCTCATCGGGAGGGGGTCAATCTCCATCAACATCTTCACCAGCACCATCTCATCTCAAAACCTAGTTCATCTCTTGTATCCAATCTTTGTATACAATCCTCAGATTGGTACATGTGGGTTGCTAGTAGTGTTGATTACTCCTTGTAGTTGATGCTAGTTCGTTTACATGGTGGAAGATCATATGTTCAGATCCATTATGCATATTAATACCCCTCTGATTATGAACATGAATATGCTTTGTGAGAAGTTACGTTTTGTTCCTGAGGACATGGGAGAAGTCTTGCTATAAGTAGTCATGTGAATTTGGTATTCGTTCGTTATTTTGATGAGATGTATGTTGCCATCCCTCTAGTGGTGTCATGTGAACTTCGACTACATGACACTTCACCATTGTTTGGGCCTAGAGGGAGGCATTGGGAAGTAATAAGTAGATGATGGGTTGCTAGAGTGACAGAAGCTTAAACCCTAGTTTATGTGTTGCTTCGTAAGGGGCTGATTTGGATCCATATGTTTCATGCTATGGTTAGGTTTACCTTAATACTTCTGTTGTAGTTGTGGATGCTTGCAATAGGGGTTAATCATAAGTGGGATGCTTGTCCAAGTAAGTACATTACCCAAGCACCGGTCCACCCACATATCAAATTATCAAAGTACCGAACGCTAATCATATGAACGTGATGAAAACTAGCCTGACGATAATTCCCATGTGTCCTCGGGAGCGCTTTCCTTCATATAAGAGTTTGTCCAGGCTTGTCCTTTTCTACAAAACGGATTGGGACATCTTGCTGCACCTTATTTACTTTTATTACTTGCTACTCATTTCAAATTACCTTATCACAAAACTCTTTGTTATCGATAATTTCAGTGCTTGGAGATAATACCTTACTGAAAACTGCTTATCATTTCCTTCTGCTCCTCGTTGGGTTTGACACTCTTACTTATCGAAAAGGCTACTATAGATCCCCTACACTTGTGGGTCATTAGTTGCGTGCCGTAAACTGCATGGTTGCGTGGGAATAGGCTCACCAATGATACATTTGGCGTCTCTTCAAGCCCACGCATGGTTAATCGAAACACGTGTGGGGTGCTCAAGCGTGCACTGGAATCCTCCGCTATGAACGCGGAGACAAGACGTGACGATTATAGGCCGGCCGGCCGCCATTTATTATAGTGGCCATTTAACCCTTCTGTCTCTTCAACCTGTCGATCACGTCCCAGTATTGCAAGAAGCACACCCACCACGAAAAACTCTTAGAGGGTATCTTGCGCGGTTCCAATGGCGTTCCAAGCGGCTGTCGACGACGAGCAGCAGTTCACCATGCATGCCGTGGTGGACACCCACAGAAGGTTTACTGAGCTCTCGATGGTCTACACCAACAACCTAGTCTGGGTGGAGCATTCCGTCCACATCATGGAGTTGTTGTTTGCTAAGGAGACGTACAACATGGTCGGGTTCGACCTCGAGTACACCTGTGCTTGTGCCGCCTCTTGTCCCAAGGTTGCTATCACCGATATGTGTGTGTGCAATCACGTCCTCGTCTACCACTACTGCCTGGCCACAAGGCCTTGCCAGCATTTCGCCAGGTTTGTTAACAACCCCCACTACATGTTTGCTATGATGGACATCACCAACAATGTAATTGTGCTAAAAAATTCGGGCATAGCCTGCTAGAATCTTGTTGACATCCAGGGCCAATACAAGATCTGGGGTAGCAAGAAGCATGAGGACTCACTAGCTCACCTCACCGAGGCCATCATCGACCCCTACTATAGACACAAAAAGGATTCCAGCAACAAGGACAAGCATGCTTGGCACTCAGCCTGGATGGAGAAACTCAACAAAGCTCATGTCATGTACGCGGCTAAGGAGGCATACACGAGCTACGAGATGTACAGACATATCGTTGACATGACGAAGTGCCCCCTTCCCCAAAATGGCAAGGGATCCAGCCGGAAGCAGAGCAATGGCAAGCGTCGTCACAACAAGAAGGAGATGATTAGATGCTCGCTTCTCCTAGTTTAGTATGCATCTAATTGATTACTTTGGTGTGTGGGAATGTTATGTGTGTAGTCACTTATGTAATTTGATACGTCTCGAACGTATCTATAATTTTTTATTGTTCCATGATATTATATTATCTATCTTGGATGTTTTATATGCATTAATATGCTATTTTATTTCATTTTTTGGATTAACCTATTAATCTAGCGCCCAGTGCCAGCTACTGTTTTTCCTTGTTTTTGTCTTCTACAGAAAATCAATACCAAACGGAGTCCAAACGGAATGAAACTTTTTGAAGAAATTTCTTGGACCAGAAGACAACCACGAAGCTTTGGGAAGAGGCCAGAAGACCCACAAGGGGGCCACAAGCCCTAGGGGCACGCACCCTAGGCATGTGGGCCCAACATGGCTCTTCTAACCCTAATCTCTGCTCTATAAATACCCAAATATCCCCCTTACGTCAGAGGGCACACCAAAAATACTTTTCCGCCGCCACAAGCTTCTGTTCTCATGAGATCCCATCTTGGGGCCTTTTTCGGCACTCCGTCGGAGGGGGATTCGGTCATGGAGGGCCTCTGCACCAACCTTGTTGCCCTTCCGATGATGTGTGAGTAGTTTACCATATACTAATGGGTCCATAGCTAGAAGCTAGATGGCTTCTTCTCTCTCTTTGATCTTGAATACAATGTTCTCCTCGATGTTCTTGGAGATCTATTCGATGTAATCTTATTTTGCATGCATTTGTTGACCTCTGATGAATTGTAGATTTATGATCAGATTATCTATGAATATTATTTGAGTCTTCTTTGAACTATTTTATGCATGATAAATATAGCTTTGTGTTTCTCTCCGATCTATCAATTTGGTTTGGCCAATTAGATTGGTTTTTCTTGCAATGGGAGAGGTGATTTGTGATGGGTTCAATTTTGCGGTGTCCTCGCCCAGTGACAGTAGGGGTAGTGAGGCACGTATTTGCACTACTGCAGGATGCTACTAACGCGACACTACGATCACAGACCCTTCGGTGAAACTGTGTGCGATGCCATAATCGCAAATGGTGGTGTAAAAAATCGTCAAAAAGGGGCAAAATGCTTGCGATGGAGGATGCATCAAACACGGTTTAGATTTTAGTTGTGTGTGTGATTCAGGGCATACGGTTCGGGTCAATTAACCATTTTTGATGAGGACGAACAAAAGTAATAGGCAGCCAGATGAAGGCGTGTGCGATGTACATACGGTTCACTTGGATGAACTGTTTGTGATTATACAACATACGGTTCACTCGGATGAACTATTTGTGATTAGGCAACACAAAAGAAATGGTCAGCCAGATCAAGGTGTGTGTGATTGAGGGCATAAGCTTCAGAAGGATTAACTATTTGCGATTAGTCAACAGAACAGAAACGGGTAAGCCAGATCAAAGTGTCTGCGATTGATGGCATACACTTGACATGGATGAACTGTTTGTGATTAGCCACAACAAACTGAAACAATTAGATAGATGAACGTATGTATGCTAGACAGGCACACCAATTCTAATTAAAAGAAGTGTGTGTGTGATGGTAATAACGAGCGCGCACGGGTGTTGGAACAAGACATGTGCTGTCATTGCCTATTGCGGTGCACTCTATGGTGCAAACGACACGTATGTGGCAGAGAAGGCGTACGTGCCCACGTTGCGCCTTCCGGGAATAGTGTCGCGCTTATAACCGTCAGTAAATTTTGAGCATGTGTCCCGTCACAATTCTTTTAGAAGAACAGGGAGGCCGCGTCCCGTCACATTCCGAATTGAAACATGTTCACACCGATCAAAACCTAAACGGTTTCCCACTTAAGAGCGTATTACTATGCGGTTATAAATACTACTACTCCAAGATGACTGCACATTCCTCCTCAACTCCTCATCCACAAAACGTCAAAAACAAACAAGTCATCCATCATCGTTCCCTTGCGTCCGGCATGGCCAGCATGAGTTCTGGGTCGAGAGATTGCCACCAGGGAGAGGCGAGCCTGGAAGCGGAAGCACGAGAGATGTCCCACCTCGTCGCGAAAGCAGCCAACATGTCCCGTTGCACGGCCATAGCAGCAGAGAGGTCAGTACGGAGGACCCGCCGCACCGTCGATGCAGCAAACTAGTCCGACCGCGCCGCGGAAGCAGAAGAGATGACCCGCCGCGCCGCGAATACAGTAGAGATGTCCTCCCGCGTCGTGGTGGCCTGAGAAAATGTCTCGCGGGCAGCCGACGACTCTTACAAGTGCTTGCGTGCCCTCGTCCTTAGGCAGATGGATCAGATCTCCAGGTGGGCGAGGTTGTAGGATGAACTGAAATCCTTGTTTGAACAATCTACCGACGTCATCCGGCAACTTAATGGGAGCAATGCGAAGCTCCGGGCCAAGCGCGACCTGCTGAGGGCGAAGATCGTCGAAAGTGCGGAGCAGCAGGAGCAGACCACTGCCTTGTTGAAGAGGACCGGCGTCATCGGCGAGAAACTTATGGATGAGAATGCCATGCTACGTATCGAGCGCAGAAGGCTGGTGGGGGAATCTGTGGATGCTCTCAAGCAACATCTTGATGACAAGAAAGAGCTCATCGCCGCTCGCCGCGGAGACTAGTTCCCGCGGCCTGCAGCAACATATCAAGAAAGTAGAGATTAGCGAGCCAGATCATTGTCTTCCTTCTTGTTTTGCCCTTGTGTATATCGGTCATTGCCGCATGTGGCTTTTTTAATTATGTTTATAAATATGTAAGAAAATTATTATCCAATGTCATCATCCTTATATTCATCATGCTTGCTATAATCGCAGTCGACGCTATATAGGTCTGTCGGATCTTACATCAAGATCCGTGCAAAACTTTCTTTTCAGATTTACATTTTTCTCTCTTAAATCTCAGTCCAGTGAGACATATAGCCACGCCGTAGAACAGGTGCTCGGGCGCCATTAATGGAGACGTTGGGAGGGAGGTGCGCGACGCGTAGCAGTCAAAGGGTTCTGCTCCCGATGATCATGCGTAGGGGTCTGATCGCACGCCTGCTGTACTCAAATAGCTACCCCGCACAGCACCTCCTAGCCAGTAAAAAAGGGGACGCGTGGCCGCATGTAATTGGTAAGTCGAACGCCCACGGTTTCAATAATACTCGTGTTTCCGATTTGTAATGTGACATCACTTGTTCCAAAATGACTTTGTTGATTGTTAATGTGTGCACCTTCACAAATCGGACAGATAAATTACCACAATATATTGGTGCCATGTCATGAGACCATGCCAAGTTTCATGATTTTCAGGCGTGTTTTGGAATTACGAGAATTAAAAAACAAATTTCTCAATCTTTCCGGCCGAGCCATGACGCCCAGATGTTTGAATTTCACTCACATCTCTTGCATGGGACCAAGAAATTCACCCAAGGACACACATGTGATTTTTCAAACAACTTTGGTGCACTTGAGCCTATGCGTGTAGTTCAAATTTGAATTATGCACATTAAATGCCCAGAAACTCAATTAATGTATAAAAAAGGTCAAACTAACCCAGAATAATTCCAAAATTTAGCACGATACTTCTATTTGGTCTAATCTGGCTGTGTAAAAAAATTAAGGCGGGAGAAGGCAGTGTACGTATGTCGTTTTGCACACGGAGGTGACACGTTCCCTCTCAGAACCACGAGCATTCTTGAGGAAAGCTCCGGTTTGCAAGAAGCTTACACCAAAGCATGTCCCAATTAGGCCAAAAAAATTACCACAACATGTTTGTGCCATGTCATGAGACCATGCCAAGTTTCATGATTTTTAGTCATGTTTTGGAATTACAGGAATTACAAAACTAAGTTTCTCAATATTTCCGGCTGAGCCACGACGCCCAGATGTTTGAATTTAACTCACATCTCTTGGATGGGACCTAGAAATTCACCCAAGGACCCACATGTGATTTCTCAAACAACTTTGGTGCACTGGAGCCTGTGCTTGTATTTCAAATTTGAATTATGCACCTTAAATGCGTTGAAACTCAATTAATGTATAAAAAAGGCCAAACGAACCCGGAATAATTCCAAAATTTAGCACAGTACTTCTATTTGTTCTAATCTGGCTGCGTAAAAAAATTAAGGCAGGAGAAGGCAGTGTATGTATGCCGTTTCGCACATGGAGGTGACACGTTCCCTCTCGGAATCACGAGCCTTCTTGAGGGAAGCTCCGGTTTGCAAGAAGCTTGCACCAAAGCTTGTCCCAATTCGGCCAAAGAAATTGCCGCCGCATGTTAGTGGCATGTCATGACACCATGCCAAGTTTCATAATTTTCAGGCGTGTTTTGGAATTACAGGAATTAAAAATCAAGTTTCTCAATCTTTCTGGCCGAGCCACGACGCCCAAATGTTTGAATTTCACTCCCATCTCTTGCATGAGAGCTAGAAATTCACCCAAGGACACACATATGATTTTTCCAACAACTTTGGTGCATTGGAGCACATGCTTGTAGTTCAAATTTGAATTATGCATATTAAATGCGGAGAAACTCAATTAATGTATAAAAAAGGCCAAACGAAACTGAAATAATTCCAAAATTTAGCACGATACTTCTATTTGGTCTAATCTGTCTGTGTAAAAAAATTAAGGCGGGAGAAGGCAGTGTACATATGTCGTTTCACACACGGAGATGACATGTTCCCTCTCGAAACCACGAGCCTTCTGGAGGGAAGCTCCAGTTTGCAAGAAGCTTACATCAAAGCTTGTCCCAATTCCGCCAAAGAAATTACCGCATCATGTTGGTGCCATGTCATGACACCATGCCAAGTTTCATGATTTTCAGGCGTGTTTTGGAATTACAGGAATTAAAATACCAAGTTTCTCAATCTTTCCAGCCGAGCCACGACGCCCAGATGTTTGAATTTCACTCCAATTTCTTGCATGGGACCTAGAAATGCACCCAAGGACACACATATGATTTTTCAAACAACTTTGGTGTACTGGAGCCTATGCTTGTAGTTCAAATTTGAATTATGCACATTAAATGCGCCGAAACTCAATTAATGTATAAAAAAGGGCAAACAAACCCGGAATAATTCCAAAATTTAGCATGGTACTTCTATTTGGTCTAATCTGGCTATGTAAAAATATTAAGGTGGGAGAAGGTAGTGTACGTATGTCGTTTCGCACACAGAGGTGACACGTTCCCTCCCGGAACCACGAGCCTTCTTGAGGGAAGCTCCGGTTTGCAAGAAGCGTACACCAAAGCTTGTCCCAATTCGGCCAAAGAAATTACCATAGCATGTTGGTGCCATGTTATGACACCATGCCAAGTTTCATGATTTTCAGGCGTGTTTTGGATTTACAGGAATTAAAAAACCAAGTTTCTCAATCTTTCCGGCGAGCCACGACACTTAAATGTTTGAATTTCACTCCCATCTCTTGCATGGGACCTAGAAATTCACCCAAGGACACACATGTGATTTTTCAAACAACTTTGGTACACTGGAGCATGTGCTTGTAGTTCAAATTTGAATTATGCACATTAAATGCGCCGAAACTCAATTAATGTATAAAAAGGCCTAACGAACACGGAATAATTCCAAATTTTAGCATGATACTTCTATTTGGTCTAATCTGCCAGTGTACAAAAATTTAGGCGGGAGAAGGCAGTGTACGTATGTCGTTTCGCACACGGAGGTGACATGTTCCCTCTCGGAACCAGGAGCCTTATTGAGGGAAGCTCCGGTTTGTGAGAATCTTACACCACAGCTTGTCCCAATTCGGCCAAAAAATTTACCGCAGCATGTTGGTTCCATGTCATGACACCATGCCAAGTTTCATGACTTTCAGCCGTGTTTTGGATTACAGGAATTAAAAAACCAAGTTTCTCAATCACTCCGGCCGAGCCACGACACCCAGAATTTTGAATTTTATTCCCATTTCTTGCATGGAACCTATAAATTCACCCAAAGACACACATGTGATTTTTCAGCAAACTTTGGTGCATTGCAGCATGTGCTTGTAGTTCAAATTTGAATTATGCACATTAAATGCGCCGAAACTCAATTAATGCATAAAAAATGCCAAACAAACCTAAAATAATTCCAAATTTGAACACGACACTCATGTACTAGTTGCATGTTCACTGTACGTAAATGTTCTAGCAATTCAAACACCATCCTTTCCCTCTGTAACACCATTTTTTCTTTCAAAACATAATGAAAAAATCAGGTATACCACAAACAATTTACGAGAAAGAATCGTGTGGGATGCGATATAAAATATCTTGGGGCACCATCTTATCTGGCTTATGCAAGAAGCGTCGTCTATAGTCCACCGTCCCCGCTTGAACCACACTTGCGCGCCAGTTTCTCACGGCACCGAGCAAAAAAAATTTGCCACCGCGGAAATATCTATCTCCCCGCCCCCTCCTTCCTACCAAAAGCCACATTTCCACTGTTCCTCCTTGCTTTTCCAAGTTCAAACCATCACAGCTGCTTACTGGCAGCTCAGCCTCCTCGCCGGCGACTCTTCTTCTTGCAGCGCCGCCTCCTTGCCGGCTACCCTTCTTCTTGCAGCGCCACCTCCTCGCCGGCGACCCTTCTTCTTGCAGCGCCACCTCCTCACTGGCGACCCTGCTTCTTGCTGTGCGGCCTCCTCGCCGCCAACCCTTCTTGTTGCAGTGCGATCTCGTCGATATGGTCAGGTAATCCACACCCCACCCACTCCATCCTCCTCCTTTCCCATCCCACATGCCCCAACTGACGGAGTGACACCTTCCACCAAAATCGCTGCCACCCTCCTTCAATTAAGCGCCGCCCACAACCATTTTACGCGCAGTATAACATGGAGCTGAGTAGCATGCGTCCGCACGCGCGAACGAGGTCGCTATGGCTGCCATGTGTGTGGACTGCTGATAACCCACAAGTATAGGGGATCGCAACAGTTTTTGAGGGTAGATTATTCAACCCAAATTTATTGATTCGACACAAGGGGAGCCAAAGAATATTCTCAAGTATTAGCACCTGAGTTGTCAATTCAACCACACCTGGAAACTTAATATCTGCAGCAAAGTATTTAGTAGCATGGTAATATGATAATAGTGGTAACGGTAGCAAAGCAATATTTCTGGGGTTTTATAGTGATTGTAACAATAGCAACAGAAAAGTAAATAAGCGAAGAACAATATATGGAAAGCTCGTAGGCAATGGATCGGAGATAGAGAATTATGCCAGATGCGATCGATCATGTAACAGTCATAACATAGGGTGACATAGAACTAGCTCAAGTTCATCAATGTAATGTAGGCATGTATTCATAATATAGTCATACGTGCTTATGGAAAAGAACTTGCATGACAACTTTTGTCCAACCCTCCCGTGGCAGCGGGGTCCTATTGGAAATTAAGGGATATTAAGGCCTCCTTTTAATAAAGTACCAGACCAAAGCATTAACACATAATGAATACATGAACTCCTCAAACTACGGTCATCACCAGGAGTGGTCCCGATTATTGTCACTATGGGGTTGCCGGATCATAACACATAGTAGGTGACTATAGACTTGCAAGAAAGGATCAAGAACTCTCATATATTGATGAAAACATAATAGGTTCAGATCTGAAATCATGGCACTCGGGCCCTAGTGACAAGCATTAAGCATAGAAAAGTCATAGCAACATCAATCTCAGAACATAGTGGATACTAGGGATCAAACCCTAACAAAACTAACTCGACTACATGATAAATCTCATCCAATCCATCACCGTCCAGCAAGCCTATGATGGAATTACTCACACACGGCGGTGAGCATCATGAAATTGGTGATGGAGGAAGGTTAACGATGACGATGGCGATGGATTACCCTCTCCGAAGCCCCGAACGGACTCCAGATCAGCCCTCCCGAGAGAGTTTAGGGCTTGGTGGCGGCTCCATATCGTAAAACGCGATGAATCCTTTTGCCTGACTTTTTTTCTCCCCGAAAGTGAATATATGGAGTCAAGGTTGAAGTCAGTGGAGCATCAGGGGGCCCACGAGGCAGGGGGCGCGCCCCCACCCTCGTGGACAGGTGGTGGGCCCCCTGACATGGATATTTCTTCTAGTATTTTTTATGTATTCCAAAATAATTCTTCGTTGATTTTCAGGTCATTCCGAGAACTTTTATTTCTGCACAAAAATAACACCATGGCAATTCTGCTGAAAACAGCATCAGTCCGGGTTAGTTCCATTCAAGTCATGTAAGTTAGAGTCCAAAACAAGGGCAGAAGTGTTTGGAAAAGTATATACCATGGAGACGTATCAACTCCCCCAAGGTTAAACCTTTGCTTGTCCTCAAGCAGTTCAGTTGATAAACTGAAAAGTGATAAAGAAAAACTTTTACAAACTCTGTCTGCTCTTGTTGGTGTAAATATGTAAAGCCAACATTCATGTTTTCAACAAAGATTATGAACTAACCATATTCACAATAACATTTAGGTCTCATGTTTACTCATATCAATGGCATAATCAGCTAGCGAGCAATAATAACAAATATCTGACAACACTTTCTCAAAATAATCATGATATGATATGACAAGACGGTATCTCGCTAGCCCTTTCTGAGACCGCAAAACAAAAATACAGAGCACCTTTAAAGATCAAGGACTGACTAGACATTGTAATTCATGGTAAAAGAGATCCAGTCAAGTCATACTCTCCAACTGGTGCTTTTTAATAAGAGGATGATGACTCAACATAAAAGTAAATAGATAGGCCCTTCGCAGAGGGAAGCAGGGATTTGTAGAGGTGCCAGAGCTCGGTTTTGAAATAGGTATGAATAACATTTTGAGCGATATACTTTCATTGTCAACATAACAACCAAGAGATCTCGATATCTTCCATGCTACACACATTATAGGCTGTTCCCGAACAGAATGGTAAACTTTATACTCCCCCTCCACCAACAAGCATCAATCCATGGCTTGCTCAAAACAACGAGTGCCTCCAACTAACAAGAGTCCCGGGGGAGTTTTGTTTGTAGTTATTTTGATTTGATTTGCATAAAACATGGGACTGGGCATCCCGGTGACCAGCCATTTTCTCATGAGTGAGGAGAGGAGTCCACTCCTCTTGAGAATAACCCGCCTAGCATGGAAGATACAGACATCCCTAGTTGGTACATGAGTTATTCAAGCATGCAAAACAGAATGTTTATTTGAAGGTTTAGAGTTTGGCACATACAAATTTACTTGGAACGGCAGGTAGATACCATATATAGGTAGGTATGATGGACTCATATGGAACAACTTTGGGGTTTATGGAGTTGGATGCACAAGCAGTATTCCTGCTTAGTACAAGTGAAGGCTAGAAAAAGACTGGGAAGCGACCAGCTAGAGAGCTACAACAGTCATGAACATGCATTAAAATTAATCAACACCGAATGCAAGCATGAGTAGGATATAATTCACCATGAACATAATATCGTAGAGGCTGTGTTGATTTTGTTTCAACTACATGCATGAACATGTGCCAAGTCAAGCCACTCAAATTGTTCAAAAGAGGATACCACCCTATCATACCACATCACAACCATTTTAATAGCATGTTGGTACGCAAGGTGAACCATTATAAGCTCCTAGCTAATTAAGCATGGCATATGCAACTATAATCTCTAATTGTCATTGCAAACATGTTTATTCATAATAGGCTGAATCAGGAACGATGAACTAATCATATTTACAAAAACAAGAGAGGTCGAGTTCATACCAGCTTTTCTCATCTCAATAAGTTCATCATATAATCATCATTATTGCCTTTCGCTTGCACGACCGAATAGTGTGGATAATAATAATAGTGCACGTGCATTGGACTAAGCTGGAATCTGCAAGCATTCAATTCAAGAGAGAAGACAAGGTAATATGGGCTCTTTGTTAGATCAACAATAATGCATATAAGAGCCACTCAACATTTTCATTATGATCTTCTCCTCTCGACCCCCAAAGAAAAGAAACAAAACTATTTACGCGGGAAAGCTCCCAACAAGCAAAATAAGAACGAGAAATATTTTTAGGTTTTCTTTTTAATTATTACCACTACAGGCATGGAAAGTAAACTAGCTAAAAAGCTACAACTAGTTTTTCTGTTTGTTCTTAAGGTTTATCAAACACACAAGAAGAAAGCATAAAAAGGAAAAAAAAACTAGCATGGATATTACAGTGAAAAAGTATGAGCACCGACAACTAGCATGAGTGTGTGAACATGAATGTAATGTCGGTGAGAAATACGTACTCCCCCAAGCTTAGGCTTTTGGCCTAAGTTGGTCTATGGCCATGGCTGGCCTGGCGGATATCCAAAGTTGTAGCTGGGGTCATACTGAGATGCAACGTCAATTGCCTAATGAGCTGCAGCTTGGAGGCGAGCTGTCTCCGCCCTCCTATCGTACTCGGTCGCCTCCTCCCTGGTTATAACATATCCCCCCTTTGCCTGAATGTCAAAGAAAGTAGGAGCAGGGAGAGCGACGTGATAGGTGGGTCGTCTGTCAAAGATTAGTTGGTACTAGAGAAACTGATCGTTCCTCTCAACAAACTGATGACGAATGATAGCATCATGATCTAGATAAGAAGGAGGCGACTCAATATAATCTCCACGTATGGGTATCTCAAGAAAGTTAGCTATACGAGTTGCATAAATTCAACCAAAGAAATCTCCATGAATATGATTATTATGCAACCTACGTGCAACTATAGCCCTCAAGTTGTATCGTTTATCTCCTAAAACAGCACTCCTGAGAACGCTAAGATCAGGTACACACATGTGACATGCTTCATCTTTAACATTTATGCATCTACCTTTGAAGAGAGCAAAATAATGTATAGCATGAAAATTAATGCTCCCTATGGTGGCTTGTGTTACATCTCTAGATTCCCCCACCGTAATACTACAAAAAAAATCTCTAAACTCAGATTTGTGAGGTTCACTTACATCACCCCACTGAGGGAGTTTACAAGCAGTGTTACAATCTTCTAAGTCCATGGTATAAGATTTATCATAAAGATCAAAGAGGACAATTTGAGAATTGCGTGACGATGAGAATTTAAACCTTCTCACAAATGAATCAGTTAAATAGAGGTATTGACGACACTTATCTACCTTGAAACTCTCCAGATCAGCATTAGGCACATATGCATCAAATTCCTCTTTAATTCCTGCTCGGATCATGAAATCCTCTGACGGCCATTCACAAGGCCACACTTGAGCGTCTCTTGGTGGTTCCTCATCTGCATCGCATATTGCGGGCCTGGGTCCTTGCTTCCTTGAAGAACCACCTTGGTACATTTTCCTAAACATATTTCTTCCTCTAAAAAATTTCTTAAATTTTTAGTAACTTCAAAATAAAAGTGAACCAAACTCAACAATATTGATAGCAACTACTCCCACAAGTGCCTAGAGGCAATATCATGCATCAAAACTACTTTTGACCACATAAATTTGACATGCAAGCTCAAGAATAGGGCCACCTAATAGCAAAAATTTGCAATGAATAAAGCACTAGAACAAAAACTAATTTGACCATTGGAGGAATCACATACCAAAGAACAATCCCCCAAAGCAGTTTTGTGAATGAAGCTTTGAGCTAGGAGATCGAAAATGGCAGCAAGATGAGCTAGAACTCATGCATGAGCTGGTTAGTGATTTTTGTGGGAGGAACAAGGTGTGTGTGGTGGCTGGAATAAGTGGAGGGGAGCCACAGTGGGCCCATGAGGTAGGGGGCGTGCCAAGGGGGTAGGGCGCGCCCTCCACCCTCGTGGGCACGTGGCTGCTCCCCCTGGTGTGTTTTTAGTGCCAGATATTCTCAAATATTTTAGAAAATCATATTTAATTTTCAGGGCATTTGGAGAACTTTTATTTTCGGGGTATTTTTATTGCGTTGATAATTCAGAAAACAGACAGAAATTACTATTTTGCTTTCTTTAATATAAATAACAGAAAGTAAAAAGAGGATACAGAGAGTTGTGTTTTCTAAATTCATCCATCTCATGCTCATCAAAAGGAATCCACTAACAATGTTGATCAGGTCTTGTTAACAAACTCATTTCGAATAACATGAAACCGGAGAATTTTCAAATAACACTAGGTTACCTCAATGGGGATATGCATGTCCCCAACAATAAGAATATCATATTTCTTCTTCATAGTAGGAAGTGGAAATTCAAAACCTCCAATAGTAAGTGTTAGAATTTTTTCCAATAGAATTGATACTGTGGACTTGAGGTTGTTTCTTCGGAAAGTGTACCGTATGCTCATTACCATTAACATGAAAAGTGACACTTCCTTTGGTGCAATCAATAACAGCCCCTGCAGTATTCAAAAAGGGTCTTGCAAGAATAATAGACATAATATCGTCCTCGGGAATATCAAGAATAACAAAGTCCATTAAAATAGTAACATTTGCAACCACGACAGGCACATCTCACAAATACCGACAAGTATAGCAGTTGATTTATCGGCCATTTGCAAAGATATTTCAGTAGGTGTCAACTTATTCAAATCAAGTCTACGATATAAAGAGAGAGTCATAACACTAACACCGGCTCCAAGATCACATAAAGCAGTTTTAACATAGTTTCTATTAATGGAGCATGGTATAGTTGGTACTCCTGGATCTCCAAGTTTCTTTGGTATTCCACCCTTAAAAGTATAATTAGCAAGCATGGTGGAAATTTCAGCTTCCGATATCTTTCTTTTATTAGTAACAATATCTTTCATATATTTAGCATAAGGATTCATTTTAAGCATGTCAGTCAAACGCATACGCAAAAAGATAGGTCTAATCATTTCACAAAGCGCTCAAAATCATCATCATCCTTTTTATTGGATGGTTTAGGAGGAAAAGGCATGGGTTTCTGAACCCATGGTTCTTTTTATTTAACATGCTTCCTAGCAACAAAGTCTCTCTTATCATAACATTGATTCTTTGATTCTGGGTTATCAAGATCAACAGCAGGTTCAATCTCTACATCATTATCATTGCTAGGTTGAGCATCAACATGAACATCATCATTAACATTATCACTAGATTCATGTTCATTACCTAATTGTGTTTCAACATCAGAAATAGAAATATCATTGGGATTCTCAGGTGTGTCAACAACAGTTTCACTAGAAGCATGCAAAGTCCTATCATTTTTCTTTTTCTTCCTTTTAGAAGGACTAGGTGCATCAATATTAATTCTCTAAGAATCTTGCTCAATTGTATTAGGATGGCCCTGAGGATACAAAGTTTCCTGAGTCATTTTACAACCTCTAGTAACATCATTATCATTTTTCTTATTATTTAATTCATTGAGCAAATCATTTTGATCTTTAAGCACTTGTTCTACTTGAGTGGTAACCATCGAAGCATGTTACTAATAAGTTTAAGTTCACCTTTAACACTAGCCATATAATCACTCAAGTGTTCAATCATACAAGCATTATGTTTCAATTGGCTACCGAAATAAGCATTAAAATCTTCTTGCTTAACCATAAAGTTATGAAATTCATCCAAACATTTCCTAGCAAACTTAGCAGGAGGGATTTCAGCTTTATCATATCTATAGAGAGAATTTACCTTTACTACCTGTGTCGAGTTATCAAGACCATGTATTTCTTCAACATGCGGCAAATTAAGACCATGTATTTCTTCAATGGGTGGTAAATTCTTAACATCCTTAGCTCTAATACCTTTTTCTTTCATAGATTTCTTTGCCTCTTGCATATCTTCATGACTAAGAAGTAGAATATCCCTTTTCTTCGGAGTTGGCTAAGGAGTTGGTTCAGGAAGTGTCGAATTATTTTCATTAGTCAACATATTATTCAATAGAATTTCAGCTTGATCAACAGTTCTTTCCCTGAAAACACAACCAGCACAACTATCCAGGTGCTCTCTGGAAGCATTGGTTAGTCCATTATAAAAGATATCAAGTATTTCATTTTTCTTGAGAGGATGATCAGGCAAAGCATTAAGTAATTGGAGAAGCCTCCCCCAAGCTTGTGGGAGACTCTCTTCTTCAATTTGCACAAAGTTATATATTTCCCTTAAAGTAGCTTTTTTCTTATGAGCTGGGAAATATTTAGCAGAGAAGTAGTAAATCATATCCTGGGGACTACGCACACAACCAGGGTCAAGAGAATTAAACCATATCTTAGCTTCACCCTTTAATGAGAACAGAAATAATTTAAGGATATAATAGTAGCGAGTTTTCTCATCATCAGTGAACAGGGTAGCTATATCATTTAATTTAGTAAGATGTGCCACAACAGTTTCAGATTCATAGCCATACCAAGGATCATATTCAACCAAAGCAATTAACTCAGGATCAACTGAGAAATCATAATCCTTATCAGTAACAAAGATAGATGAAGTAGCATCAGCAGGATCATATTTCATTCTAGCATACAGAGTTTTTTCTTTAAGCTTAGCTAATAACTTCTTAAGATCACTTCTATCATTGCAGGCAAGAAAGTATCTAGCAGTTTCTTCATCCATAACATAACCCTCAGGAACAACAGACAATTCATATCTAGGGGGAGAATCTTCATCATCACTTTCATCAATATTACCAGTTTCAATAATTTCATTCTCTCTTGCCCTAGCAAGTTGTTCATCAAGAAATTCACCAAGTGGCACAGTAGTATCAAGCATAGAAGTAGTTTCATCATAAGTATCATGCATAACAGAAGTGGCATCATCAATAACATGCGACATATCAGAATAAATAGCAGAAGTAGGTTTAGGTGTCGCAAGCTTACTCAAAACAGAAGGTGAATCAAGTGCAGAGCTAGATGGCAGTTCCTTACCTCCCCTTGTAGTTGAGGGAAAAATCTTGGTTCTTTGATCTTTCAAGTTCTTCATAATGATAAACAGATATAAATCCCAAGTGACTCAAGGAATAGAGCTATGCTCCCCCGCAACGGCGCCAGAAAATGTTCTTGATAACCCACAAGTATAGGGGATCGCAACAGTTTTCGAGGGTAGAATATTCAACCCAAATGTATTGATTCGACACAAGGGGAGCCAAAGAATATTCTCAAGTATTAGCAGCTGAGTTTTCAATTCAACCTCACCTGGAAACTTAATATCTGCAGCAAAGTATTTAGTAGCAAGGTAATATGATAATAGTGGTAACAGTACCAAAGTAATATTTCTAGGTTTTTATAGTTATTGTAAGAATTGCAACAGAAAAGTAAATAAGCGAAGAACAATATATGGAAAGCTCGTAGGAAATGGATCGGTGATGGAGAATTATGCCAGATGCGATTGATCATGTAACAGTCATAACATAGGGTGACACAGAACTAGCTCCAGTTCATCAATGTAATGTAGGCATGTATTCCAAATATAGTCATACGTGCTTATGGAAAATAACTTGCATGTCATCTTTTGTCCTACTCTACCGTGGTAGTGGGGTCCTATTGGAAACTAAGGGATATTAAGGCCTCCTTTTAATGGAGTACCGGACCAAAGCATTAACACATAGTGAATACATGAACTCCTCAAACTACTGTAACGACCCGACCTCAAATGGTCAATTCATCCCTGGATCGGTAATGCTGACACACATGGTACTCGAAGGATTTATAACAGAGTAGCAATCACACACTTATTACATCGAATGTCTCAAAAGAGAACTTATTACAAAAAATATGGCTTAAGGCCATCTAATACGATAACAGCAGAATTCTTGGAAGATAAAGTGAGTCCATCAACTCCAACGGCATAGCTGAGCTACAAGGCTACGACGTAACGAACCTTACTCCTCGTCTGAAAAGTCTGCAACATAATACGTTGCAGCCTGAAAACGTGTCAGCACATGGAATATGCTAGCAATATAACACAGTAGACCAGGAATAGAATAATGCTATCACTACATGCATATTTGGCTGGTGGAAAGCTCTATGGTTATAGTTTTTGCGAAAAGCCAATTCTTCCCTGCAAGAAAGGAATAAATTTTATTTAACTATCATGGTAGTTGAAACATCATTGAGAAGGTTCCTCCAAATCAATCCCAATTGAAGTAATTATCAACCCAACAATATTAATTAATAGTGATGAGATACTTAGGATACTCCAAGTACCAGATACTCAAGATTGTCTATAACTAGGGACACGGCTAACCATGATTAGATTGTACACTCTACAGAGGTTTGCGCACTTTTCCCCACAAGACTCGATCTCCTCCGTTGGAGTTCTCGCACTACATGGCGTTTGAGAAATGGATGACCGAGACATAGTCTTTCAGAAGCATTAACTCTCTACTCCAGATAGACTATACCACCTACAACCCACTACCTGCTAGTCTACCTCTTCAAGAGCTTCACACAACTTACTCAACTATGCTAGAGCCCATAATAGCTTGTGGCTTCACACGGAAGTTTCTAGCATGAAATAATGTTATGATCCCTTTGAGCCTGGGTGGCAATCCATAGGGTGATCACACGGGTCCTCCGGGATCCCCTTGGGCAAGCACTGGGTTCTCTAGGTGCCCGGGCAAACCACTGGGTGCTCCAGCGTGCCCCTACCAATCCACCCAGATGTGTATTAAAGTAGCCACCCTAAATTTAACCATTAAATAATAACTCATACATCTGTCATGAAATCTCTCAAACCAATCCACGTCTACGAGCATAGCATCAGTATAAGCATAACATATAAGTAATTCCCAATGTTTGAATATAACAGGGCAATAGGTTCTACCTCATCAACTACTTCCCAACCCACATGTTAATCACATCCTAATCATGCAATGTTTGATGATTAGAACTAATGCATAAAAACTGGGTATGAAAGGAGTATGATCAATGTGTTACTTTCCATGCTGACGATCCGCAAAACCTAGGGACTCGTAGTAGCACGCTTCGCACTACGGGAACTCTATCGCAAACAAACAATCATACATAATCAATCAAGCAAAGAAGCACGGGTAAAACTCAAATAAGAATAATTGACTAGAAAGTTCAACTTAAGAACTCCGATTTGCAAAAAGAATCAAATCAAACGGAGCAACGAAACTCAAACTGCGAAAGAAACAAGATCCATTTACTAATCTGAACTAAAGTGAAATTTTACAGTACCAAAATCTTGTTCAAGTTGATTGAACAGAAAGAGGGTTTCGAGACGAAGATCTAGGCGCTTGAATCGCCTGATTCCGATGAACGAGCGAAAAGATAAACTGAAACGAAAATCGGATCAGAAATCGCAATTGAAAATAATCGCAGAAAATCCGAGAAAAAGAAAACTGAAGAACAGGCTAACGAACGAACGTTTGTTGTCTGTAACATACATGCAAAGACCGTTCGTTAAAACGAACATACGGACGAACGTTCGCAAAGTAACTAAACCAAGAAAAACCGGCGAACCGATCTATAAAAATGAAATTAGGGTTTCTAAAAAAACTGGATCGGTTTTAAAATAAAACCGAACGGCGACGGTGGCGGCGTATACCTCTGGCGAGGCTCCGGCGAGGTGGGGCTGCGGCGGCGGGGTGCGCGGGCGGCAATGGCGAGTGGCCGCACGCGCCAAAGGGCGGCGGCGGCGCAGCTAAGCGGCGGCGGCGACACTATCGGGCGGGGCGAGTCAGGCGGCGGGGTTGGCGGCTCGGGTGGTGGTGGAGGGGTCCACGGTGGGGTATTTAATGAGGGGGGCTGCTTGGGGAAGGGGCAAGCGGCGCGGGAAGGAGGAGTCCCTGCCGGACTCGGGGTCGCAACGACAGCGGCCTCCCGTTCTCCAGGTCGGAGACGATGCGCGGGCCGGCACGGCTGGGCTTCGGCCCAGTCGGGCGCTGAGAGTTTAAAAAAAAATTTTTTTGCCCGAACTTAAATAAATCCTAGAAAATAAAATAAAAATCTAAAAATACCAAAACAAATTTTCACTATCTAAATAAAATATTTAGAACAAGATGAACATTTTCTGGCCCTAAAATGCAATTTAGAAAAACGTGCATTTTTTCTAATGCAAATAAAATGGCAATAAAATCCGAATAAAATCAAATATTTGACTTTAATATTTTTCCTCCAATATTTCAATTATTTTGGAGAAGTCATATTATATCCTCTAATATATTTTAATATGAAATATTTTCGGAGAGAAAAATAATTAAACCCAAAATCCTCGTTTTAATATTTGATAAAATTCAAATATGAAAGCAATGAAATCCCCAACTCTCTCCGAGGGTCCTTGAGTTGCTTAGGATTTTGAGGATCGCGAAACGAAATGCAGTAAAATATGATATGCATGGATGATCTATGTATAATATTCCAAATTGAAAATTTGGGATGTTACAAACCTACCCCCTTAAGATGAATCTCGCCCTCGAGATTCGGGTTGGCTAGAAAATAGGTGTGGGTGGTGTTTGCGAAGATCATCCTCTCGTTCCCAGGTGGCTTCATCCTCGGTATGGTGGCTCCACTGAACTTTGCAAAATTTGATAACCTTGCTGCGGGTGACTCTGTTGGCAAATTCAAGAATCCTGAATGGCTTCTCCTCATAGGTCAAATCACTGTCCAATTTAATCGCCTCCAAGGGTACTGTATCTCTTAACGGTATATCGGCCGTATCGTCATGACAATTCTTCAACTGTGAAACATGAAATACATCATGAACTCCTGACAGTCCTTCAGGTAACTCCAACTTGTAGGCAACTTCTCCCATACGTTCCAAAACACGATACAGTCCTACAAATCTCGGGGCTAATTTTCCCTTTACTCCAAAACATTTCACTCCTCGCAAGGGTGATACTCGCAGATATGCTCTATCTCCAATTTCATAGGTTACCTCCTTGCATTTCGAATCTGCATAACTCTTCTGCCTGGACTGAGCTACCTTCAGTCTATCTTGGATCAGCTTATCTTTCTCTTCAGACTCCTTAATCAAATCTGGTCCAAACAACTATTGGTCTCCGACTTCATCCCACATCAACGGTGTTCTGCACCTTCGTCCATACAGGGCTTCAAATGGTGCCATCTTCAAACTGGCTTGGTAGCTATTGTTGTATGATAACTCCACGTAGGGAAAATTGTCATCCCAACTAGATCCATATTCTAGCGCACAGGCCCTCAACATGTCATCCAGAATCTGGTTGACTCTCTCGGTATATCCATCTGTCTGCGGGTGGAATGTCGTACGGAACTCCAACCTTGTCCCCCAAAGTTTGGTGCAGCTGATGCCAAAACTTTGAAGTAAACTGTGTTCCTCTATCTGATACGATGGTCCTCGCAACTCCATGCGGACATACGATCCTGGTCATATATATCTTGGCTAACTTTGCACTTGTATAGGTGGTTTTCACTGGGATAAAGTGAGCTACTTTGGTCAAGCGATCAAGTACTACCCATATAAAATCATATCCTGATTTGGTCCTAGGCAATCCGGTGATAAAATCCATGCCAAGTTTATCCCACTTCCATTCGGGTATCGGCATAGGCTGTAACAATCCTGCTGGCTTTTGATGTTCTGCCTTCACCTGATGAAGCTACGAACCTAGGGTAGGGGCATGGACCTGTCCTAAGTGCCCTACTCAAGGACATCCCTAGAAGAAGTCACCTTCCAATCGACTTGGAGGTATCCAACTCGACAGATTCAAGACACTCGACCATGAAGCTATCACTCAACCACGAAGCCAACCAAACGACTGCCAGGAGATCTAAAGTCACTCCGCATGCAAACGGTCGGTCATTAAGTAGCTTTTATGGTCATCATAGCACTTTATTAGGGGCGTTACCAGTAACCCCCAGTCTTAATGTATTTTAAACCTTGCATTACTGAGGGCTAGAGGGGTCTGGCGAACTCTATATAAGCCTCCCCCTCCTCAGTATCAAGGGTTCGCACCCCTGTTATTCATATACACATAATTCAGTCGACCGCCTTCGGGCACCGAGACGTAAGGTTGTTACTTCCTCCGACAAGGGCCTGAACTCGTAATCCTGGTGTGCTTACAACTCCTCCATAGCTAAGATCTAGCCTCTCCATACATACCCCCTACATCACTGTCAGAGTTAGAACCACGACAGTTGGCGCCCACCGTGGGGCTAGGAGTCTTAGCGCCTGGTTGGAGAAGTTGCGATTTTTCCGATCTCTTTGATCATGGTTTCGGGCGGAGCTTTGGTGGAGGGCCGCGAGATCCACCTCGGCGCGCTCACGTTCATCGCCAACGACTCCGCTTGGCTTAAGGAGGCTCCACTAGACGTCGACGCGCTCCCCGTCCGCGGGGCGACGCACTTTCGCGCATGCGTCCGTGGTGTCCTCCTGCGGCAGCCGTTGACCCAGTATCAGTCGGCTCCTGTGGCATCTCCCCGCCCTATTTCTCGCCGGCGCAAGCGCTCCGGCCGGTCGAGGCTTCAGAGGTGGGTGAGGCATGCGGTGGCCCGCCAGTCGGCCACCCCACAAGTTGCGGCGATCGAGCCCGACGAATCCCTCTACGGCCTGTTCGACCTGTCGACTGGCTCCATAGGGACCGCATCCAAATGCGATAGAGTGACCCAGCGGCAGAGGTTCTGGTGATCAATGCGCCACACAGCCCTCCCGGTTTTCCCCGCACTCGACTGGAGAATCTCCAGCAAGCACTCGACGAGCGAGCATGTCAACGGGCTCCGGAATCCAGTCGACGTCAACTCTTTCCGCCCCCACAGGTATATCGAACTCCGATTCAGAATTTAGCAGCTGCAACCCGTATAGCATAGTCAATTCAGCCCTCCCAGTCAGAGGCTGGCAGAGGTTTGTTGCAAATTAGAGCGTTGCTCCAGGCAGCGGGAGACCAGGATTCCGCTATTTCTCAGTCGCGGAACAGGATCCACAGTCGATCCATTGCAGCGGATACAGTCCAGTCGGCTCACAGCCCAAGATCGCCTCCGAGGCGTGAGGGACGTGGAGACCGGCATGATCAGTACAGAAGGAATGAGCAGTATGATCACCGATGGAGTGCCAACCCCTCCCCTGAGGAGTGGATCATATGTGCCTCGACAACAGGATGACAGGCGCCCTCATAGTGTTTGGCGGACAATTCCAGTCGACCCTAGGGAACCAGGCTTTGATGCGAGATCCATTCTCATTCAAGGTTTGGTCGATAGGAATAGAGCTCACCGAGAAGGCCACGACAGAGATATGCCTACCAGTAGCAGAGTACATGTTTCAGGGCCGGAGTGTTTCAGTCGAGCCATGAGAGCCGTGGTAATTCCTCCCAACTTCAGGTTGGCGACCGGAGTTAGTAAGTTCACCGTGAGTACAAGCCCAATACTTGGCTCGAAGATTACCGAGTGGCTATCCAGATTGGCGGGGGGGGATGATGAGGTAGCCATGAAGCACCTGCCTCTCATGTTAGAAGGCTCGGCCAGAGCGTGGCTGAATCAGTTAGCACTCAGCAGCATTTACACTTGGGAGGATCTCTCCCGAGTGTTCGTCACCACATTTGAAGGAACATGCAAGCGACCTGCAGGAATTACGGAATTGCGGTCTTGCGTGCAGAAACTGAATGAAACTCTAAGAGATTACATCCAGAGGTGGATCACATTGCATCACACAGTTGAAAATGTACCAGATCATCAAGCAGTTTGTGCCTTCAAAGAAGGCGTTAAGTACAGAGAATTGAATCTGAAGTTCGGTCGAACCGGAGAGATGTCTCTGAATCGGATGATGGAGATTGCCACCAAATATGCTAATGGTGAAGATGAGGATCAACTCCGGAGTGGCAAGCATAAAGCAGTCACCCAGGAAACCGGAGGAAATTCCAGTCGGAAACAGAAGCGGAAAGCCGAACCAGCCGCTCCTGGGGAGGCCCTGGCCGTAACCCAGGGAAAATTTAAGGGAAAATCCAAAGGACCTTGGAACCCCAAGAAAGTTAAAGACCAAGATGGAAATGATGTTTTGGTTCTTCCGTGTCACATCCACACCAAGAAAGATGAAGAGGGTAAACTCATTTACCCAAAGCATACCACTCGACAGTGTCGGCTTTTGATCCAGCAGTTTCAGGGCAAGTAGTCCAAAGATAAGGAGAAGGAGTCGGACGAAGTTGAGGACAAGGAAGATAGTGACGATGGGTACCCCCAGGTCAATTCCACCCTGATGATTTTTGCTGATGTTGAGAGCAAAAGTCGACTGAAGGTTATTAACCGTGAGGTAAATATGGTTGCTCCGGAAACACCCAATTATCTGAAGTGGTCCTAGACTCCCATCACATTCGACCAGTCTGATCACCCTACGCACATTGTCACCCCTGGGAGGCAAGCTCTGGTGGTCGAACCGGTTGTCGAAGGCACTTGACTAACCAAAGTCCTGATGGATGGAGGCAGCGGTTTGAACATACTGTATGCAGAAATGTTGAAAGGGATGGGCATTCCGATGTCCAGGCTCAGTACGAGTAACATGAGTTTCCATGGAGTCATTCCTGGGAAGAAAGCCGAGTCACTCGGCCAAATTGCTCTTGACGTGGTTTTCGGTGATTCCAAGAACTACCGCAAGGAAAAGTTGACATTCGAAGTTGTGGATTTCCAAAGTGCTTATCACGCTATTTTGGGCAGGCCAGCTTATGCACGCTTCATGGCTCGACCATGTTATGTGTATCTCAAATTGAATATGCCTGGTCCCAAAGGTGTGATCACTGTTACAGGCAATCGGAAGAAAGTAGAAGAGTGTGTTCAGAAAGGCTCAAAGATTGCTGACGCTCAGATGGCAATGGTCGAGCTGCAAGAGTATCAGAAGACTGCAGATCCGAGTGAGTTGCTACGAGCTAAGAAGCCTACTTTAGAATCAGCTTTTCAGTCGTCCGGTGAAACGAAGGCAGTTCACATTCACCCGACCGATCCAAATGCTGCTCCGACTCACATCTCAACGACGCTCGACTCCAAATAGGAAGAAGCGCTCATCCAGTTCCTCCGTGAGAACTGGGACATCTTCGCATGGAAGCCTTCTGACATGCCTGGAGTTCCCAAGGGGCTGGCTGAGCACCGCTTACGAGTCGACCCAAAATTTAAACCTGTGAAAGAACATCTTCAATGATCCGCCGTCCAGAAGAGGAAGGCCATTGGCGAGGAGGTGGATCGGCTCTTAGCAGCGGAGTTCATCCGAGAAATTTACCACTCCGAGTGGCTCGCCAATGTTGCCATGGTCCCCAAGAAGGAGAAGTCACTTCGCATGTGCATTGATTTTAAGCATATCAATCGGGCCTGCCCAAAAGATCATTTTCCTATCCCCCGCATCGACCAGATAGTCGACTCGACTGCGGGATGTGAGCACTTGTCTCTTCTAGACGCCTATTCCGGGTACCATCAGATCCGTCTGCATGGGCCCAACGAGATCAAAACAGCTTTCATCACTCCGTTCAGGTGCTTCTGTTATGTTACCATGCCATTCGGCCTCAAGAATGCTGGAGCCACGTTCATGAGGATGATTCAGAAGTGTTTGCTCACTCAAATCAGTCGAAACGTGGAGGCATACATGGATGATATTGTGGTTAAGTCACGCAAAGGTTCCGACCTACTGACTGACCTTGCTGAAACCTTTGCCAACCTCAGGGGGTATGATATCAAGCTCAATCCATCAAAATGCGCATTCGGAGTTCCAGGTGGAAAGTTACTCGGTTTTCTCGTTTCCGAACGGGGAATCGACGCCAATCCTGAAAAAATTGGTACTATACTCCGGATGAAGTGTCCTGTACGTGTACATGACGTTCAGAAGCTTAAAGGTTGCTTGGCCGCTTTAAGTCGATTCATATCTCGTCTCGGTGAAAAGGCATTGCCTCTTTACTGACTGATGAAGAAGTCTGACAAGTTCGAGTGGACTCCGGAAGCTGATGCAGCGTTTGCAGAGCTAAAAGCTCTGCTCTCCACCCAGCCGGTGCTTGCTGCCCCAATCAGCAAGGAGCCTTTGCTGCTTTAAATTGCAGCCACAGGACAAGTTGTCAGTACAGTACTTACGGTCGAGCGGGAAGAAGAAGGAAAGGCCTTCAAAGTTCAGCGCCCAGTATATTATGTTTCTGAAGTTTTGACTCCTTCAAAGCAAAGATATCCTCACTACCAGAAGCTTGTATATGGGATTTATATGACCACGAAGAAGGTTGCACATTACTTCTCCGATCATTCCATTACAGTCGTCAGCGACGCTCCGCTATCAGAGATTTTGCACAACAGAGATGCAACTGGTCGAGTGGCCAAATGGGCAATTGAACTTATTCCCCTAGATATCAAGTTTGAGGCAAAGAAAGCTATCAAGTCCCAGGCAATTGCAGATTTCGTCGCCGAGTGGATCGAACAGCAACTTCCGACTCAAGTTCACTCGGAGCACCGGACCATGTTCTTCGATGGATCTAAGATGCTGAATGGTTCCGGTGCTGGGGTAGTATTGGTTTCCCCGTGAGGAGATAAGCTCAGATATGTTCTCCAGATTCACTTCGATTCCTCCAATAACGAAGCAGAATATGAAGCACTTTTATATGGGTTGCGCATGGCCATTTCACTCGGCGTCTGTCGCCTCATGGTCTATGGCGACTCAGATTTGGTGGTTAATCAGGTGATGAAGGAGTGGGACGTCAGAAATCCAGCTATGACTGGGTATTGCAATGCTGTGAGAAAGTTAGAGAAGAAATTCGAGGGGTTAGAGCTTCATCACATCCCCCGACTGAAAAATCAAGCGGCTGATGATTTGGCAAAGATAGGCTCCAAGAGAGAAGATATCCCCAGCAATGTGTTTTTGGAACACATCGACTCGCCATCAGTCCAAGAAGATCCTTTTACAGATGAAGCCCCGAAGCCAAAGAGTGCCACAGATCCGATTGAAGTTGAAATTCCAGCAGTGGTTGACCTAATCATGGAAGTTTTGGCAATCACCCCCAACTGGGCGATACCATACATCGCGTATATCCTAAGAAAGAAACTCCCTGAGGACGAAGAAGAGGCTCGACAAATCGTCCGTAGATCCAAGGCCTTTACAGTCATAAAGGGACAGTTGTATAGAGAAAGCGCGACTGGAGTCGGTCAGAAGTGTATAACACTAGAAGAAAGGTCACATAATCCTTGATGATATCCACTCGGGGACCTGTGGTCATCATGCGTCCTCTTGGACCATTGTGGCTAAAGCATACCGAGCGGGATTTTACTGGCCAAGAGCGAATGAAATGGCAAAAGAGATAGTCGACTAGTGTGGAGGATGCCAGTTCTACTCCAACATGTCGCACAAGCATGCATCAGCCCTGAAGAACATTCCACTTGTCTGGCCGTTCGCCGTTTGGGGACTGGACATGGTTGGTCCACTGAGAACAGGCAGGAGCGGTTTCACACATGTGCTTGTGGCAGTCGACAAGTTTACCAAATGGATTGAAGCTAAGCCTATCAAGAATCTTGATGCTTGCATTGCTATCAGTTTCGTCAGGGAGTTAACATTCAGATATGGAGTCCCACATAGCATCATCACTGACAATGGGTCAAACTTTGGTTCGGACAAGTTCAGAGCTTTTTGCACCTCTCAAGGCACACGAGTTGACTACGCATCGGTCGCCCATCCCCAGTCGAATGGACAAGCAGAAAGGGCAAATGGTCTGATTCTCAAAGGACTAAAGCCTCGGCTGATGCGTGATCTCAAGCACGCAGCGGGCGCATGGGTCGACGAGCTTCCATCAGTTCTGTGGGGATTGAGGACCACCCCAAATCGTTCGATTGGAAGAACTCCGTTCTTTCTGGTTTACGGAGCTGGAGCAGTCCTGCCGAGCGATCTACTTCACAATGCGCCACGAATCGAGCTTTACACCGAAGATGAAGCATAACAAGCCCGGCAAGACGCAGTCGACCTCCTAGAAGAAGAAAGAGAAATGGCTATGATCCGATCGACCATTTATCAGCAAGACTTGCGTTGATTCCATGCCAGAAATGTGAAGAGTCGAGCCTTCCAACAGAAACCACACAAGCTCGCCCCTACTTGGGAAGGCCCCTTCATCGTCACCAGAGTCCTCCACAATGGAGCATATCACCTTTACAATATCGGTCGCTAGATCGATGAGCCACGAGCTTGGAATGCGGAAATGCTCCGCCCCTTTTACACTTGAATTCTCACTCGGATGAGATGTAATAAGAGAAACTTCTGTAGTCTGTTTATCAAAAACAAGAGTGTTACAATTTTCCTATAATTGTTGTCGCCTTTGTTTGCGTGTGAAATCCCCCAGTGGGTAGCTTAGCTGCGAATCCGTTTCGCCTAAGTTTGTAAAAAAAAATCCTACCGAGTGGAGAACAGACCTCCCACTCGGGGGCTTAGCTGCAGCCCAGTGCTCGCCTAAGTGTTTAAAAAATCCTACCGAGTGGAGAGCAAACCTCCCACTCGGGGGCTTAGCTGCAGCCCTGTGCTCGCCTAAGTGTTTAAAAAATCATACCGAGTGGAGAGCAGACCTCCCACTCGGGGGCTTAGCTGCAGCCCAGTGCTCGCCTAAGTGTTTAAAAAATCCTACCGAGTGGTGAGCAGACCTCCCACTCGGAGGCTTAGCTGCAGCCCAGTGCTCGCCTAAGTGTTTACAAAATCCTACCGAGTGGCGAGCCAGACCTCCCACTCGGGAGCTTAGCTGCAGCCCAGTGCTCGCCTAAGTGTTTAAAAAATCCTACCGAGTGGAGAGTAGACCTCCCACTCGGAGCCTTAGCTGCAGCCCAGTGCTCGCCTTAGTGTTTAAAAAATCCTAATGAGTGGCGAGCTAGACCTCCCACTCGGGGGCTTAGCTGCAGCCCAGTGCTCGCCTAAGTGTTTAAAAAATCCTACCGAGTGGAGAGCAGACCTCCCACTCAGGGGCTTAGCTGCAGCCCAGTGCTCGCCTAAGTGTTTAAAAAATCCTACCGAGTAGCGATCCAGACCTCCCACTCGGGGACTTAGTTGCAGCCCAGTGCTCGCCTAAGTGTTTAAAAAATCCTACCGAGTGGAGAGCAGACCTCCCACTCGGGGGCTTAACTATAGCCCAGTGCTCGCCTAAGTGTTTAAAAAAGCCTACCGAGTGGCGAGGCAGACCTCCCACTTGGGGGCTTAGCTGCAGCCCAGTGCTCGCCTAAGTGTTTAAAAATCCTACCGAGTGGCGAGCCAGACTCCCACTCGGGGGCTTAGCTGCAGCCAAGTGCTCCCCAAAGTGTTTAAAAAATTCCTACCGAGTGGAGAGCAGACCTCCCACTAGGGGGCTTAGCTGCAGCCCAGTGCTCACCTAATTGTTCAAAAATCCTACATAGTGGCGAGCCAGACTCCCACTCGGGGGCTTAGCTGCAGCCCAGTGCTCGCCTAAGTGTTTAAAAATCCTACCGAGTGGAGAGCAGACCTACCACTCGGAGGCTTAGCTGCAGTCCAGTCCTCGCCTAAGTTTTTAAAATCCTAGCAAGTGGAGAGCAGACCTCCCACTCAGGGGCTTAGCTCCAGCCTAGTGCTCGCTTAAGTATGGAACGCATCCCAATCCGCAAGGACGGCGAGGTGCAAATCGACTGCTACCTTCTCCTTCGGAGCTGCACCACAAATACAAAGTTATTTCGAGTGAAGAACAAGCTCCACTCGACAGATAATTCATGAAGATATTCAACGATACATCAAGTTCAGATAAGATCCAAAGGTCCTAGACCGCAGATCAAAGAACTCGAGCCTCCAGCTCGACAGAGTTTATCAGTTACAAAATCCACTCGGCATTCCGAGGCAAATTTAAAGTGAAGCATAAAAGTTTTTATTCCTCAGGCGGAGGACTGGAAGGGGCGACGAACTCGTGCAAATCGATCCCGTCTGCAATGCAAGTGGCAGCAGCAATGAAAGTCTCCATGAAGTCTTGAAAGTTGTTCTTCCTGGTATTGGCAACTTCGATGGCGGCCAACTTTTCTTCTCGCACCTCCTTGCAGTGGACACGGACCAGTGACAGAGCGACATCAGCGCCACATCTAGCAGAAGATTTCTTCCATTCCACCACTCGACCTGGGACTTCATTCAGAGGAGTCATCAAGGACATGAGGTCATTCTGAAGCGTCGTCCTAGGCCAGAGCGACGTGTCGATCCGCGACATCGCAACCTTCAACCGAGCAAGATAGTCAACAACTCCGGCAACACGAGATTCCAGTCGGAGCACGTTCATAGCAGCCTCGTCCTTCACTGGAGAATTGATGGGGTCCAAGCCTGTCTCCACTCGACTGGTCTCCCCTTCGAAGTTCTGGCAGAATTCTGTAAATACAATTCAAGGATAAGTCAGTGGTTCTACGCAGGTTTGGTAACTACAAGTCAGTCGGACCGGAGTAATTACCCTCGAGCATGACGAACAGCTTCTTGGCGAGTCCACCAAGATAAACCTCCAGATCGTTCCTCTGCCCTGCCAGTTCACCTACCTGGTCACTCAGAGCCATCTTGTCCTTCTTCAGACAGCTGACCTCTTGATTAGCCACGTCGAGAGCACTTTTCAGCCTGGAGTTTTCCTTTTCAATTGTACCGAACGAAGCCAGTTTTTCTTCAGCAAGCTTCGTTTTGTTCAGGGCCTCCTTCTGAGCTTCGGCAAGGTCTTGATCCTTCTTCTTCAGAGCCTCCTCCATTTTGTCTGCAAAACAACAAGTGAGATCAACATCGAGGACGGCTAGAAAGAAAGGACAGTCGACAAAAGCTCACCAACCATACCTTTTGCTTCGTCCCTCGCCTTCTGCAAGTTCTCCTGAGCAAGCTTCAAGTCAAGGTTGAGCTGGATCTATTTGTTCTCCAACTCAGTGTAGCGAGCCACAAGTTCGCAGGATTTCTGCAAAAAATCAGTCGATAGACGTCCAAGATAAGTTACTTCCGAGTAACCAAGAGACAATGATGGCGTTTCTAAGACTACAGCCGAATCAAAAACATTCGACAGTAGTCTCGGGGACTACACCCAATGGGTGCACTCAGCGTGCCCCCACTGGTTCGACCAAAAAATCGACTGCCCGTAGTCGACCGCGTACAGTTCCACTCGACATGGCTTGACCAGACCGAGTGAAGAAGTTCAACTAAAGCAACACAATATAAAGACTACAGTCGACTGCCAGTAGTCCACCGTAGTCTTGGGGACTACACCCAGTGGGTGCACTCAGCGTGCCCCCACTCACACCCAGTGGGTGTACAAATATAAAGATCTTTAGAAAAGAGATTCTTCAGATAGCATATCCTAACAGAACAAGCGGTGAATCGACTGACCTGGATGTTGCTCTGAAGAGCTGAACTCGCGTCATAAGCTGCTTGGCTGGCTTCCCGAACCACCTTCACTTGCTCCATCATGATCCCCGCCTGGCGTATAGCCTCCTTAGAGAAACCCACTTGGTCCTCAGGGACGTGGTTGTGCGGCAAAAAGCGAAGGCGGATTTGCAGTCGACGTCGAAGGCCGGACACTCGTCAGAGGTTCAGCGAAGGTCACAGAAGCCCGAGTGGTATCACCACCCTCCCGGACTATGGCCTCAGGCACTGGAGTAGTTTGTGGAGTCTTGCCAGCCGGCACCCTCCTATTCCTTCGCGCCCTCAGCGGCGCTTCGTCGTCATCATCAGGGAGGTCAATGACATGAGGAGGAGCTACAAGAAAGATCCAATCGACCAGAATTATAAGAAATCGTCAGTCGACTAAAAGTAGAGCATTAGTAATCGTACCAGGGTTGGAGGTAACAGCGTCTTCCATCTCTTGATCATCGTCCTTGGCGGAGATCTCCGAGGTGGCAGCACTGCAAAATTTGGAAGTCAGTCAGCTTATTCAATGAGTCGTCCAAGAGTCCGTCACGACCAACAAGGGAAAACAAATTCTACTATTACCCAGAAATGGTGGGGACAGTCATCTTCATATTGGGTAGAGCCTTGGGCGGCTTGGACGGCGTCGCGCGTGGATGCTTGGGAGTTTTTGCTGTCGGTGCTGGAGATGAGGTCCGAGGGCGCTTCGACGACTACCCAACAGGGACGATCGCTGTTCCGAGCGGGGAGGTTCGACTTCTTCCTCCTCTTCTTCACTGGAGTCATCGTCATCATCCTCCTCTCCTTCGCCGACAGATTCCCACTCTTCTCTCTCGTCTCCACTTTCGCCTCCGCTCGCCTCTCCTTCCTCGGCCTGCTCCTATACTCCATTGGGTGTCGAGTACATCTTAGTAGTGGCCCAGAGGACAGCAAACAAGACAAAAGTCAATCAACTGATTCAAAGAGAAAAAATAAAGAAAGCCAGATCTCAGTCGGAAACGCAAGGTCAGACTTGATCCACTTCGTATGATTGGTCGAGTGGAGGAATCCTCCTGGCACCTCGGGGGTTGTCCTTGTTCCCTGTGATACTCGACAACCACCCTTCCAACATCTCATCAGTGACCTCCTCTGGGTGAATCCGAGTGGTGTCTTCGAGACCCGAGTACAGCCACATCGGGTGGTCACGAGCCTGGAGCGGTTGGATACTCTTCCGAAGGAAGACTTCCAGCAAGTCCATGCAAGTCACACCCTCGCGGACAAGCTGAACCACTCGACCGACCAGCACCTTGACTTGCGCCTTTTCCTTCGGCGTCACTTTCAGGGAGGCAGGTTTTTGTGCTCAATTCAGAGAAAAAGGGGGAAGCCTAGTTGACTGTCCTGGGGTCACCTGGTCTTTACAGTAAAACTAAGTCGACTGCCACCCACGGACTGACTTGGGAAAAGTGATAGATGGAAAGGAACTTTTTCCCCTCATCTGGATCGCCAGGCCCCCGCATAGCTAAATCATCTGCGTCCGTTCATCACTCGACTTGGCCTTCTTGACCGACTGAGAGCGGCAAGTGAAGATGTGCTTGAAGAGTCCCCAATGGGGGCGGGAACCCAAGAAGTTTTCACACAAGGAAACGAAAGCAGCAAGATACACAATAGAATTGGGAGTAAAGTGATGGAGCTGCGCCCCGAAGAAGTTCAAGAAGCTCCGGAAAAAAGGATGAGGAGGCAGAGAGAATCCGAGATCGATATGAGTGGTGAGGAGGACGCACTCACCATCACGAGGCTGGGGTTCGACTTCTTTCCCCGGAAGACGCGCAGATTCGTGGGGAATGAATCCCCCCTCGACCAGATCATCAAGATCATCCTGCCGAATCGCAGATGGCATCCATTCGCCCTGGATCAAATCCTTGGGCAGAGCAGTCCTCGAGGAAGATCCGCCCCGAGCGGACTTCTTCGCGCGCTCCAGAGCCGACGTCTTCTCCTTCACCATCGTCACCGGCGAAGCTCGAACAGACCTACGGCACCAAGCTGAGAGTGGAGGCGGCAGAGGATCTTGTGAACGAAGAGGGAAAAGTGGAGGCGCACTGTTCGGGGGCCCCGAGCCGGCAGCTTATAAGAGGTCGCTTCCGAGTGGCTGACTGGTAGGCCCAGGCAATCCCGTCAAATCCCGCAACAGGCGTGCACGCGGTACATGGCGAAAAAGGTGGCATGGGGATCGAGGAGCTTCCGTCCTATCCCATCCGATTACTGCGGCCGCCCCCGTCCCGCGCGCTTGCCGAAATTCAAATCACGCAAAATCCGCGGGCCGCAGAACAACTCATCAAACAGAAGATCCCTTTCACACCATCACTCGGAACTTCACAAGTAAAGAAATTCACTCGACAAGAGGCCAAGAATGGATCAAGGCGACTGAAAGAAGTTGACGATGTCATTCGTTACAATTGGTCCAAAACAAGACGTTCATATAACATGAAGAACTAGTCAGAAAATCCCCAACTCCTTCCCCACTCAAACCTCGATCCATTCGGGGGCTAATGATGAAGCTACGTACCTAGTGTAGGGGCATGGACCTGTCCTAAGTGCCCTACTCAAGGACATCCCTAGAAGAAGTCACCTTCCAATCGGCTTGGAGGTATCCCACTCGACGGATTCAAGACACTCGACCACGAAGCTATCACTCGACCACGAAGCCAACCACTCGACTGCCAGGAGATCTAAAGTCACTCCACACGCAAACGGTCGGTCATTAAGTAGCTTTTATGGCCATCATAGCACTTTATTAGGGGCGTTACCAGTAACCCCCAGTCTTAATGTATTTTAAACCCTGCATTACTGAGGGCTGGAGGGGTCTGGCAAACTCTATATAAGCCACCTCCCTCCTCAGTATCAAGGGTTCGCACCCCTGTTATTCATATACACATAATTCAGTCGACCGCCTCCGGGCACCGAGACGTAGGGCTGTTACTTCCTCCGAGAAGGGCCTGAACTCGTAATCCTGGTGTGCTTACAGCTCCTCCATAGCTACGATCTAGCCTCTCCATACATACCCCCTACATCATTGTTAGAGTGAGAACCACGATATCACCCTTTGACATACATCACATACGGCTACATACTCAGTAATATCCTTCTTCATACCTGTCCACCAGAAATGTTCCTTCAAATCCATACATCTTGGTGTTTCCGGGATGTATCGAGTATGGTGAGTCATGAGCCTCGTGAAGTATTAACTCCCTAATCTCTGTGTTATTGGGCACATAAACACGGTCCTCAAACCATAAGGTGTTGTGCTCATCCTCATGAAAACCTTTGTCCTTTCCTTTTCTCATTCTCTCTTTTATCTTGGCAATCTCTTTGTCATCCTTCTGAGCTTCTCGAATCTTTCCTAACAATGTAGACTGAACCTCCATTGTTGCAATAAAACCTCTAGGAACAATCTCTAATCCAAGTTCCCTAAGATCCACTGCTAACTCCTTTGGTAATCCGGTGCTCACTAGGGTGTTAGCATAACTCTTCCGACTCAAAGCTTCTGCTACGACATTGGCCTTGCCTGGATGATAGTGAAGCTTCATGTCATATTCCTTTATAAGCTACAACCATCTCCTCTACATAAGGTTCAGCTCCTTCTGTGTGAAAATGTACTTCAAACTCTTATGATCCGTGTACACATCACAACGGTCTCCAATAAGGTAATGTCTCCAAGTCTTTAACGCATGCACTACAGTTGCTAACTCCAAATCATGCGTGGCATAATTCAATTCATGTGGTTTTAGTTGTCGTGAGGCATATGAAACAACTCTTCCGTCCTGCATCGTAACACCCTCGATGCGGCTATATCTCCTACATGTCGAAGCACGACTTAGAGGAATAACCGCATTGAAAGCAATGTCGCAAGTAAGGTAATCTTCACAACAGCCCATGTAAATATATAAAAAGGGGAGAGATGCATAGTTGGCTTACACTCGCCACGTCACACAAATACATGAATAACATTACAATCATCCAATACACTCATGGTCCGACTATGGTACCAAATAAAAGATCAACCCCCACATGTGACACGGTCCCCGATCTCCCCAACTGGGCACCACTACTGATCATCTCGGAAAGACACATAGTAACGGCGAGAGTCTTCATCGAACTCCCACTTGAGCTCAAGCGCATCGTCTGGAATGATATCATCGGTCCCTGCATCTGGTTTTGGAAGTAAACTGTGAGTCATGGGGACTCAGCAATCTTGCACCCTCACGATCAAGACTATTTAAGCTTAAAGGTAAGGCAAGGTAATATGTGGAGTTGCAGCAAGCGACTAGCATATATGGTAGCTATCCTATTCGCAAAAGAGAGCGAGAAGAGAAGGCAAAGCACGAATGAAGAACTATGATCAAGAAGTGATCCTAGAACAACTTACGTCAAATATTACTCCAACACCGTGTTCACTTCCCGGACTCCGCCGAGAAGAGACCATCACGGTTACACACGCGGTTGATTCATTTTAATTAAGTTAAGTTTCATGTTATCTACAACCAGACATTAACAAATTCCCATCTGCCCATAACCGCGAGCACGGCTTTCGAAAGTTCAAATCCCTACAGGGGTGTCCCAACTTAGCCCATCACAAGCTCTCACGGTCAACGAAGGATATTCCTTCTAGCGGGAAGACCCGATCAGACTCGGCATCCCGTTTACAAGACATCCTCGACAATGGTAAAACAAGTCCAGCAACACCGCCCGAATGTGCCGACAAATCCCGATAGGAGCTGCACATATCTCATTCTCAGGCCACACTCAGATGAGCGCTCCATACAACTAAAACAAAACCTCGAGTTTCCCCGAGGGGGCGCTGCACATGGCTCTAGTTTGGACCAACACTCAGAGGAGCACTGGCGCGCGGGGGGGGGGGGGGGGGGGGTTAAATAAGATCACCCTTGGGCTCCGGAAACCCGAGGGAAAAAGAGGCTAGGTGGCAAATGGTAAAACCAAGGTTGGGCATTGCTGGAGGAGTTTTATTCAAGGCAAACTATCAAGGGGTTCCCTTATAACCCAACCGCGTAAGGAACGCAAAATCCGGGAGCATAACACCGATATGACGGAAACTAGGGCGGCAAGAGTGGAACAAAACACTAGGCAAAAGGCCAAGCTTTCCACCCTTTACCAAGTATAGAGGTGCATTAAGATAAACAAGATAATATGGTGATATCCCAACAATAAACAATGTTCCAACAAGGAACGATCTCCAATCTTCACCTGCAACTAGCAACGCTATAAGAGGGGCTGAGCAAAGCGGTAACATAGCCAATCAACGGTTTGCTAGGGCATGGTGGGTTAGAGGTTTGACATGGCAATTTGGGATGCATGATAAGAAAGTGGTAGGCATCGTAGCATGGGCATAGCAAAAGAGCGAGCATCTAGCAAGCAAAGATAGAAGTGATTTCGAGGGTATGATCATCTTGCCTGCAAAGTTGTCAGAGTTGACTTGATCCTCGTAAGTAAACTCAACTTTCTCCTCATTCGCGAACTCGTCTCCCGGCTCTACCCAAACAAGACAAACAAGCAAAAGGAACACAATCAACCACGTGCAATGCTCAAACAACATGATGCAAACATGGTATGCTATGCGGGATGCGGTATGTGATGCATATGCAAGATTTGACAAGGAATGATTAAACCTAGCCTCAACATGGAAATCCAAGAGTGCCACTGGAAAGGTGAGGTGATTTCGGTTGAAATCGATATAAAGATCACCGGAAACAGATGCACGGTTTGGGAATGGCAAGCAAAACAAATATGGCATCGGTGTGCGATAATCAGCAAGTAGCCATCTAAATTTATCAAGATAATTATGCTACAACACTCAAACATGAAAACAAAATACATGGCAGGGATCCACTCATGATTCTTGTCAAAAGATGAACACTGAGCTACGGCTAATTCATCCATTAACAGGTTCAAACAAGCATGGCAAAAGTGCAAATGATAATAGGTTTCAGACTTAGTGAAAAACAGGAGCATGCAAATCAGTTAACGAGTAGGCATGTTCACGAGCTCGATGCACTCACTATAGAGCATGGCATGACAAACTAAGCACACACCCATCAAGAATACATATCATAGAAGTTAGACATGGCAAGAACAACAACATATCATGCACGGATCAATAGCAACATCCTCGGCAAAATCGCTAACAAGTCAACAATCTGCCAGGATTCACGAAATAGCAAAAGTAGAGCTCGATTGACTCAAGCTAGGGTGCTCCATAAATGCAGACAAAGACATGGATGGATAGAGCACCACAATGTTAACAAATCATCCTTACTGATCATCCTCAAAAGTGGCATGGATCACTAGGAAACAACATGAACATATGGCATATTGACAAAATCAGGACAAGGACTTAGTGAAATTCTAAGTTCCTGAATTCAGCATTACCGATTACACTACTTTGAAAGCTTGTGCTAGTCACCACACATATCAAAAAAATACATGGTGAGCACCTATGTAAAGATGGCATGGCATATAACAAAACTTATGTAGAGCTCAGGAGCATATCATGCACACATTAAGCATGGCAAAAATGACAAATATCTATTTGATGAAACAGATCTGGCAATTTTATCACATAGCCCCCTTCCAATAGCATTTCAGGCATCAAGATGAGCTCAAATGAAAATGATGCAATGAGATGAAATTATGTACTCATTGAGACGAACATTTTGATATGCTATACACATAAATCGGAGCTACAGATGCAGAGATACTACATGACAAAGTTTACAAAATAATTAGGGTTTGAGGACAAAAGTCAACCGAGTCTCCAGATCCAGATCTAGCCGGACGCGGATCCCGAGGTTCACCGGAGTACACTGTTCACCGGAGAGAAGAGGGAGGCGGCCAGAGGCGAGGGAGCTCGCCGGAGCAGTAGAAGGAGCTCGCCAGCCTTGCGGGCGAGGACGATGGCGGCGGTGGCCGCGCCGGCCTCGGGCGGCGCGGTGGAGGCGAGCGCCGGCGGGTGAGGAGGCGGCGGCCACGGTCGTCGACGCCGGCGATGGTGCGCGGCGGCTCCGGGTGGCTGGTCGCGCGGAAGAAGAACGGCGGGCGTGGGCGAGTGGCTTCGGGCCGCGGGGGCCTCCCGCGGGCCGGGCGGCGGCACGGCGAAGTGGGGCTCCCGCGCGCCACGTGTCATCTTCCGGTTGGTGGCGGCGGTGATGTCCGGCTGGATCGGAAAATGTCCGGCGGCGCGCGAAGGAATTTTTAGGGTTAGGGGGAGAAGAGACCCGGGATTTCGGGGAGGGGATCTATTTATAGAGGTAGAGGGAGCTAGGAAGCTCCAAATGAGGTGCAGTTTTCGGCCAGACAATCGTGATCGAACGCTCTAGATGATGGAGAGGGTTTAGGTGAGTTTTGGGCCAAATTGGAGGAGTGTTGGGCTGCAACACAAACGAGGCCTTCTCGGTCCCTCGGTTAACCGTTGGAGTATCAAACGAAGTCCAAATGGCACGAAACATGACAGGCGGTCTACCGGTGTAAACCAAGGCCGCTTGGCAAGTCTCGGTCCAATCCGAAAAAGTTTAACTGTAACGCCCTCGATGCGGCTACATCTCCCACGTGTCGAAGCACGACTTAGAGGCATAACCGCATTGAAAGCAATGTCGCAAGTGAGGTAATCTTCACACAACCCATGTAATACATAAGGGAAAGAGATACATAGTTGGCTTACAATCGCCACTTCACACAAATACATGAATAAAGCATTACAACATCCAAATACAATCAAGGTCCGACTATGGAACCAAAATAAAAGAAGAACCCCAAATGCGACAAGGTCCCCGATCGACCCCAACTGGGCTCCACTACTGATCAACTAGAATGGAACAACACAAGGGACAAGATCTTCATCGAGCTCCTCCTTGAGCTTGGTTGCGTCATCTACACGGACTCATCGGCACCTGCAAGCTGGTTTTGGAAGTATCTGTGAGTCACGGGGACTCAGCAATCTCACACCATCGCGATCAAGACTATTTAAGCTTATAGGAAGGGTAAAAGGTATGATGTGGAGCTGCAGCAAGCGACTAGCATATATGGTGGCTAACATACGCAAATGAGAGCGAGAAGAGAAGGCAAAAGCACGGTCGATAAACTATGATCAAGAAGTGATCCAAGTCTACTTACGTCAAGCATTACTCCAACACCGTGTTCACTTCCCGGACTCTGCCGAGAAGAGACCATCACGGTAACACACGCGGTTGATGTATTTTAGTTAAGGTCAACTTCAGGTTTTCTACAACCGGACATTAACAAATTCCCATCTGCCCATAACCGCGGGCACGGCTTTCGAAAGTTCAAATCCCTGCAGGGGTGTCCCAACTTAGCCCATCACAATCTCTCACGGTCAACGAAGGATATTCCTTCTAGCGGGAAGACCCGATCAGACTCGGAATCCCGGTTACAAGACATCATCGACAATGGTAAAACAAGTCCAGCAAGACCACCCGTTGTGCCGACAAATCCCGATAGGAGCTGCACATATCTCGTTCTCAGGGCACATCAGATAAGCTAAGCGTACGGGAGCCAACGTAACCCAAGTTGCCAAGGGATGGCCCCGCACGGTGCTCTGGGTTGGACCAACACTCAGAGGAGCACTGGCCCGGGGGGTTTAATAAAGATGACCCTTGGGCTGGCCGACCCAAGGGAAAGAAAAAGGCTAGGTGGCAAATGGTAAAACCAAGGTTGGGCCTTGCTGGAGGAGTTTTATTCAAGTAGAACTGTCAAGGGGTTCCCATTATAACCCAACCGCGTAAGGAACACAAAATCCGGGAACATAACACCGATATGACGGAAACTAGGGCGGCAAGAGTGGAACAAAACACCATGCATAAGGCTGAGCGTTCCACCCTTTACCAAGTATATAGATGCATTAATTAAATAAGATATATTGTGATATCCCAACAAGTAAACATGTTCCAACAAGGAACAACATCTCCATGTTCCAACAAGAAACAAACTTCAATCTTCACCTTCAACTAACAACGCTATAAGAGGGGCTGAGCAAAGCGGTAACATAGCCAAACAACGGTTTGCTAGGACAAGGTGGGTTAGAGGCTTGGCTCAACAATATGGGAGGCATGATAAGCAAGTGGTAGGTATCGCAGCAAAGGCATAGCAAAAGAGCGAGCAAAGATAGAAGTGATTTCGAGGGTATGGTCATCTTGCCTAAAATCCCGCAAGGAAGAAGAACGAGTCCAAGAAGAAGACAAACGTACGTAGTTGAACGGGTCCTCACAAACGCGATGTTACTGGATCCAACCCGAAGGAGCAAACACCGGAAAGAAGCACACAACATAGTAAACAACCAACACAAGAACATGGTATGATATGCGGGATGCGGGATGCGATGCATATGCATGATTGGGAAAGGAATGAATGAACCTGGTCTCAACTTGGAAATCCAAGTGTGCCATTGGAAAGAGGAGATGATTTCGGTTGAAATCGATATAAAGATCACCGGAATCGGAGTTACAGTTTGGAAATGGCAAGCAATTCGAATATGGCACCGGTATGCGATATACAGCAAGTAGCCATCTAAATGCAACAAGTTAAACATGCTACAACACTCAAACATGGAAACAAAATACATGGCAGGGATCCATTCAAGATGCTTAACAAAAGATGAACGCTGAGCTACGGCCAATTCATCCATTAACAGGTTCAAACAAGCATGGCAAAAGTGCAAATGGTAAATAGGTTTCAGACTTAGTGAAATTAACACAAGCCTGGAATTTCAGATCAGGTAGCACACTTTGAAGCAAGAAAACTATATGCTACAGGAACTTAACATGGCAAAGCAAAGCTTGGCATGGAGCTACTCAAAGAGCTTAACAAAAGTCCCTTAGTGACCTTGAGACAAAAGGGGTCAGAAAATACAATTACAAGCATGTGAACATGGCAAAAACATAATCAGATTACAGACTTAGTGAAAAACTGGAGCATGCAAATCAGATATCAAGTAGGCATGTTTACGAGCTCGATGCAGTCACTACAGAGCAAGTCATGACGATCTAAGCATACACCCATCAAGAATACACAAAATGCAAGCTAGACATGGCAAGAACAATAACATAGCATGCACGGATCAACTACAACAACCTCGGCAAAATCGCTAACAAGTAGACAATCTGCCCAGATTCACGAAATAGCAAAAGTCGAGCTCGATTGACTTGAGCTAGGGTGCTCCATAATTGCAAACAAGGGCATGGATGGATAGAGCACTACAAGATTAACAAATCATCCTTACTGATCATCCTCAAAAGAGGCACGGATCACTAGGAAACAACATGAACATATGGCATATTGAAATAAACAGATCAATGACTTAGTGGAAATGCTAAGTCCCTGAAATCAGCATTAACGAATGCTCCACTTTGCAAGCTTGTGCTAGTCACCACACACATCACAAAAATACATAGGTTGCACCTCTGGAAAGATGGCATTTCATATAACAAAACACATGTAGAGCTCAGGGGCATATCATGCAGACAATAATCATGGCAAAAATGACAAATATCTAATTGGAGCAGCAGATCTGACAATTATATCAAATAGCATTCTTCCAACAGCATTTCGGGCAGATAGATGAGCTCAAAAGAAAATGATGAAATGATATGAAATGATGTACTCTCTAAGATGAACATTTTGATATGCTATATGCATGAATCGGATCTACGGATGCAAAGTTACGACGCAATGAACAATGCCAAAAATACTGGGGACTTGGTGGAATTTTACCCTCCGGGTCTAGGGTTGACTTTGGCACGGAAGTCAAGGCAGGGCCGGGTCTCGTCGGAGAGTCACCGGACTTGGCCGGAGAGGAGGAAGGAGGCCGGAGAGGAGGGCCTAGGCGTCGGATCTGGCGGGGGAGGAAGGAGCTCCCGCGGCTGCGAGGTCCACCAGCGACGGCGGCGACCTAGGCCGGGGCTCCGGCGAGCTCCGGATGAGCCGGGGTTCGTCTCCGACGAGCTCCAAACGGAAGGGAGGTGAGGGGGCCGGAGCACGGCGGCACAGGAGCGGGGCGACGAGGGGGCGCCGTTGCGGTGGCGGCGTGCTCGCAGGAGAGCCGGGCGGCGGAGCACGGCGGAGCGCGGCTGCGCAGGCGAGTCAAGGCGGCAGCCAGCGGCGAAGTGAGCGGGCCGGCGCCAGCGAACACAGGCGGCGGGGCGCGCGGATGGGCGGCGTGCGCGGCGCTGGGTCCGCTGGCCGGACGCGGGCCTCGCGGGCCGCGGCGGGCGCGGGGCGGTTGGGGGCTGAGGTGGCGGCGCCCTATTGGGGGAGGGAGGCGGCGCGGGTGACGTGGCGGCTCCCGATTGGCCGGGGTGATGTGGCGGCGGGGTGGACATGTCCGGCCGGCGTCGGAGGAAGTGTCCGGCGGCGCGGGGTGGAGTTTTTAGGGTTTCATCTGCGCGAATTTCGGAGGGGATCACATATATATAGGTAGAGGGAGCTAGGAGAGTCCAAATGAGGTGCGGTTTTCGGCCACGCGATCGTGATCGAATGACCGAGATGATGGAGGAGGTTTTGGTGGGTTTTGGGCAACTTTGGAAGGGAGTTGGGCTGCAACACACACGAGGCCTTTTCGGTCCCTCGGTTAACCGTTGGAGCATCAAACGAAGTCCAAATGGTACGAAACTTGACAGGAGGTCTACCAGTAGTGAACCAAGGCCGCTTAGCAAGTCTCGGTCCAATCCGGAAATGTTTAACCCCCACAAATGAAAGAAAGGTAGAAAGGGACACTGGGTGACATAGGAACGCCGGATTGCAAAACGGACAATGGGGAAAATGCTCGGATGCATGAGACGAACATGTATGCAAATGAAATGCACATGATGACATGATATCCAATGCATGACACACAAGCAATGACAAGGCAACAACAGCGAATAACTGGAGGACACCTGGCACATCGGTCTCGGGGCGTTACATTAACCCCCACACCCGAAAAGAGGTAGAAAGGACCACCGGAGGAGATAGGCGGGCCGGAATGCAAAACGGACAACGGGGAAAATGCTCGGATGCATGAGACGAACACGTATGCAAATGCAATTCACATGATGACATGATATGAGATGCATGACAAAGGAAACAACACACGGATAGAAAAATCCGGACCCGAGGAAAAGAAAATAACTTAGGCCGGAAACAGCAAGAGTTGGAGTATAGATAAGGTAAATTACATCCGGGGTGTTACAACACTCCACCACTACGAAAGGATCTTGTCCTGAGATCTAGGATTGGAAGAACGCCGGGTACTCAGAACGGAGGTAATCCTCGCGTTCCCAGGTGGCTTCACGGTCGGGATGGTGTGACCACTTGACTTTGAGGAATTTGATTGACTTATTGCGAGTCTTGCACTCAGTTTCTTCAAGAATAGCAACTGGGTGCTCACGATAAGAGAGATCTTCTTGGAGATCAATGTCTTCGAAGTTGACGGTGCGGTCAGGGGTCTTGAAGCACTTGCGGAGCTAAGAGACATGGAACACATCGTGCACATTTGCAAAGTTGGAAGGAAGCTCGAGTTGATAGGCAAGATCGCCTCTCTTGCTAACGATCTTGAAAGGACCCACCTATCTAGGGGCAAGCTTCCCTTTGATACTGAAGCGACGAGTAACTTTCATTGGAGAGACGCGGAGGTAAACATGGTCTCCGATCTCAAAAGCCAAATCGCGATGCTTACTATCATAGTAGCTCTTCTGGCGTGATTGCGCTGCTTTGAGGTTATCACGAATGACTTTGCACATTTCCTCTGACTCTGTGATCAAGTCATTTCCGAGAAGTTGGCGTTCACCGGTCTCCGACCAGTTAAGAGGAGTACGACACTTCCTGCCACAGAGAATTTCAAATGGGGCCTTGCCCGAACTCGCTTGAAAGCTGTTGTTGTAGGAGAACTAGGCATATGGAAGACAATCTTCCCACTTCATACCGAAGGAGATAACGCAAGCCCTGAGCATATCTTCGAGAATCTGATTGACATGCTCGACTTGACCGCTAGTTTGAGGATGAAAAGCTGTGCTGAAACAGATGTTGGTGCCCATGGCCTTCTGAAAAGAATCCCAAAACTTGGAGGTAAAGATGCTGCCACGGTCTGAAGAGATCAACTGTGGAATGCCGTGCAGAGAGAAAATTTGAGAGGTATAAAGCTCCGCCAATTGAGCTGATGTGATAGACTCTTTGATAGGCAGAAAGTGAGCCACTTTAGTGAGTTTGTCGATGACAACGAATATAGCATCATTGCCACGCTTGGACTTTGGAAACCCAGTCACGAAGTCCATCTCAATGTGGTCAAACTTCCATTCTGGAATAGCAAGAGGTTGGAGGAGAACAGCTGGTCGTTGATGTTCTGCCTTCACTCTTCTACAGACTTCACATTCATTCACGAACTGAGCAATCTCGCGCTTCATTCGAGTCCACCAATAAGCCTGCTTGAGGTCCTGGTACATCTTCGTACTCCCAGGGTGGATGGAGAGGAGTGAATTGTGAGCCTCGTTCATAATGACTTTACGAAGGTCACCTTTAGGCACAACAATGTGATCCTCGAAGAAGAGAGTATCCTTGTCATCAAGGCGATAGCACTTGTACTTGGGTTGACTCTTGGCAATCCCAATCTTCACCTTCTTCACCATAGCATCAAGAAGTTGAGCCTCGCGAATTTGATCTTCCAAAGTAGGAGAGACTTGAAGGTTAGCGAGGAAACCTTGAGGAACAACTTGCAAGTTGAGTTTGCGGAAAGCTTCACAAAGCTCGGGTTGGTAAGTCTTGAGAATCAAAGTGTTGCAGTAAGCCTTCCTGCTCAATGCGTCAGCAATTACATTGGCCTTGCCTGGAGTATATTCGATACTCGGATTATATTCTTGAATCATTTCGACCCAAAGAGTCTGCATGAGGTTGAGATTAGGCTGAGTGAAGATGTACTTGACACTCTTGTGGTCAGTGAAGATGTCCACTTTTCTTCCCAATAAGAGATGTCTCCAAGTCAAAAAGCATGCACAACTGTCGCCAACTCAAGGTCATGAGTGGGGTAGTTCTTCTCGTTGGGCTTCAACTGGCGAGAGGTATAAGCCACAACTTTCTTCTCTTGCATCAACACTGCACGAAGACCTTGAAGAGAGGCATCGCAGAAGACCTCGAACGGTTTGGATTCATCAGGAGGAGTCAGAAGTGGAGCAGTGACTAATTTCTCTTTCTAAGTGTTGAAAGCGATGTCACATTCCGGAGACCAAACGTACTTGACGTGCTTCTGAAGAAGGTTAGAAAGAGGCTTCGCGATCTTTGAAAAGTTCTCAACGAACCTTCGACAATAGCTTGCGAGACCAAGGAAGCTGCGGAGTTGCTTCACGTTCTGAGGTGGTTCCCAATTCACAATTGCAGACACCTTCTCAGGATTCACCACGATGCCCTTGGCAGAGATGATATGCCCAAGATAGAGAACCTCATTGAGCCAAAACTCGCACTTTGAGAACTTGGCGTAGAACTGATGTTCTCTGAGCTTATCCAGCACCAAACGCAAGTGCTTGGCATGATCTTCCTTGTTCTTGGAAAAGACCAAAATGTCATCAAGGTAGACCAAGACGAAGTCATTTGTGTAGGGGTTGAAGATGAAGTTCATCATGCGAGAGAAAGTTAGAGGAGCGTTGACGAGGCCAAAAGACATGACAGTGTATTCATATGAACAATAGCTTGTTCTGAATGCCGTCTTGGGGATATCTTGCTCATGAATTCGAATCTGGTGATAGCCCATACAGAGATCAAGCTTGGAGAATACTTGAGCACCTTTGAGTTGTTCAAATAGCTCAGTGATGTTGGGAAGTGGGTACTTGTTCTTTATAGTCTTCTTGTTCAATGGACGGTAGTCAACACAAAGTCGGTCCGTTCCATCCTTCTTCTTCACAAACATCAGGATTCGGAGTCGTGCATGTTGGAGGAGCCATCCTGAAGTGGTTGACATCCATTAGCACATTAACAGACAAATATTGAAGCTGAATCAAACGGGTTGAAATTGCAACATATAGTCTTCACATCCGAACAAAATGAACGAATGCATTCCAATTGAAATGGTCACATATCCATAAATTGAGAAGCCACTTAGAATTGAGGTAGAAGAAAAACAACAAGGTATGGAACAAGAACGAATACTTGGTGAGGATCACCCAATCTCAAACCATATATCCACGGAAGAAGGACTAGAGCTACAAGAATTCCCACCTATGAAACTCCCGAACCTTTCCGGTTATGCAATCAGGTGTTGGGGATACAGGGGAAGCATAATATCTCACCCAAACCTAGCAAATCCTACATCCAGCTGTATCCATCCTTCAACACATAACCGAGAAAAACTTCGGAAATCATCTACCTCAACCTTCGAAAAGCATCCGTTATACAAGTTATGGCAATGCTCCCGAACTCCCGCCCTAGTACTGGGTGGCGTCGAGGTTATCTCACCAACAACTGCATAAAAGATATTTTCGATGTCGGCGAAACTCAGGTATTCCAGAATCTCAACGATAAAATTGTGACGATAACACCTCGGAGCTCAACTCCCCGGGACACTGCCACAACCCCTAAATGACAGGAGGCACCAATAACAATGTTCTCGTCACAAATCGATCGGAACGATTCCAAGATACCCGCGTGATCCTAAATTTTTTTAGTGAAATTTGAGAAGAGAAGAGTCAAAACTCTACTTCAGGATGCCTTACCAGAGCGATGAAGGGACTAGGGAGTAAAAATAATTCCTAAACTCTCCAATGTATATAATCCTAAATGACTCAAAACATTTTTCTAGACTCAACAACGCCAACGATTCGATCAAGCAGGGGGCCCCTAAGGTCGGGGAAGGCTCTGATACCAACTTGTAATGCCCTCGATGCGGCTATATCTCCTACGTGTCGAAGCATGACTTAGAGACATAACCGCATTGAGAGCAATGTCCCAAGTAAGGTAATCTTCACAACAACCCATGGAAATATATAAAAAGGGGAGAGATACATAGTTGTCTTACACTCGCCACGTCACACAAATACATGAATAACATTACAATCATCCAATACACTCATGGTCCGACTACGGTACCAAAATAAATGATCAACCCCCACATGCGACACGGTCCCCGATCGCCCAACTGGGCACCACTACTGATCATCTGGGAAAGACACATAGTAACGACGAGAGTCTTCATCGAACTCCCACTTGAGCTCACGCGCATCGTCTGGAACGGTATCATCGGTCCCTGCATCTGGTTTTGGAAGTGAACTGTGAGTCGCGGGGACTCAACAATCTCGCACCCTCGCGATCAAGACTATTTGAGCATAAAGGCAAGGCAAGGTAATATGTGGAGCGGCAAAAAGCGACTAGCATATATGGTGGCTATCCTGTTCGCAAAAGAGAGCGAGAAGACAAGGCAAAGCACGAACGAAGAACTATGATCCAGAAGTGATCCTAGAACAACCTGCGTCAAACATTACTCAACACCGTGTTCACATCCCGGACTCCACCGAGAAGAGACCATCACGGTTACACACGCGGTTGATTCATTTAAATTAAGTTAAGTTTCATGTTATCTACAACCGAAAATTAACAAATTCCCATCTGCCCATAACCGCAGGCACGGCTTTTGAAAGTTCAAATCCCTGCAGGGGTGTGCCAACTTAGCCCATCACAAGCTCTCACGGTCAAGGAAGGATATTCCTTCTAGCGAAAAGACCCGATCAGAATCGGCATCCCGGTTACAAGACATCCTTGACTATGGTAAAACAAGTCCAACAACACCGCCCGAATGTGCCAACAAATCCTGATAGGAGCTGCACATATCTCATTCTCGGGGCACACTCAGATGAGCGCTCCATACAACTAAAACCAAACCTCAAGTTTGCCCGAGGGGGCGCTGCACAGGGCTCAAGTTTGGACCAACACTCAGAGGAGCACTGGCCCGGGGGGGTGGGGGGGGGGTTTAAATAAGATGACCCTTGGGCTCCGGAAACCCAAGGGAAAAAGAGGCTAGGTGGCAAATGGTAAAGCCAAGGTTGGGCATTGCTGGAGGAGTTTTATTCAAGGCGAACTATCAAGGGGTTCCCATTATAACCCAACCGCGTAAGGAACACAAAATCCGGGAACATAACACCGATATGACAGAAACTAGGGCGACAAGAGTGGAACAAAACACTAGGCAAAAGGTCGAGCCTTCCACCCTTTACCAAGTATATAGGTGCATTAAGATAAACAAGAAAATATGGTGATATCCCAACAATAAACAATGTTCCAACAAGGAACGATCTCCAATCTTCACCTGCAACTAGCAACCCTATAAGAGGGGCTGAGCAAAGCGGTAACATAGCCAATCAACGGTTTGCTAGGACATGGTGGGTTAGAGGTTTGACATGGCAATTTGGGAGGCATTATAAGCAAGTGGTAGGCATCGTAGCATAGCCATAGCAAAAGAGCGACCATCTAGCAAGCAAAGATAGAAGTGATTTCGAGGGTATGGTCATCTTGCCTGCATAGTTGTCAGAGTTGACTTGATCCTCGTAAGCAAACTCAACAGGCTCCTCATTCGCGAACTCGTCTCCCGGCTCTACCCAAACAAGACAAACAAGCAAAAGGAACACAATCAACCACGTGCAATGCTCAAACAACATAATGCAAACATGGTATGCTATGCGGGATGCGATATGTGATGCATATGCAAGATTTGACAAGGAATGATTGAACCTAGACTCAACTTGGAAATCCAAGAGTGCCACTAGAAAGGTGAGGTGATTTCGTTTGAAATCGATATAAAGATCACCGGAAACGGATGCACGGTTTGGAAATGGCAAGCAAAACAAATATGGCACCGGTCTGCGATAATCAGCAAGTAGCCATCTAAATGCATCAAGATAATTATGCTACAGCACTCAAACACTACAGAAAAATACATTGCAGGGATCCACTCATGATGCTTGACAAAATATGAACACTGAGCTACGGCTAATTCATCCATTAACAGGTTCAAACAAGCATGACAAAAGTGCAAATGATAACAAGTTTCAGACTTAGTGAAAAACTGGAGCATGCAACTCAGTTAACGAGTAGGCATGTTCACGAGCTTGATGCGATCACTACAGAGCATCGCATGACAAACTAAGCATACACCCATCAAGAATACATATCATAGAAGCTAGACATGGCAAGAACAACAACATATCATGCACGGATCAATAGCAACATCCTCGGCAAAATCGCTAACAAGTCAACAATCTACCAGGATTCACGAAATAGCAAAAGTAGAGCTCGATTGACTCAAGCTAGGGTGCTCCATAAATTCAAACAAAGACATGGATGGATATAACACCACAATGTTAACAAATCATCCTTACTGATCATCCTCAAAAGAGGCACGGATCACTAGGAAACAACATGAACATATGGCATATTGACAAAATCAGGACAAGGACTTCGTGAAATTCTAAGTCCCTGAATTAAGCATTACCGATTACACTACTTTGCAAGCTTGTGCTAGTCACCACACACATCACAAAAATACATGGTATGCACCTCTGTAAAGATGGCATGGCATATAACAAAACTCATGTAGAGCTCAGGAGCATATCATGCAGACATTAATCATGGCAAAAATGAGAAATATCTATTTGATGAAACAGATCTGGCAATTTTATCACATAGCCCTCTTCCAACAGCATTTCGGGCATCAAGATGAGCTCAAATGAAAATGATGCAATGAGATGAATTATGTACTCGTTGAGACGAACATTTTGATATGCTACACGCGCAAATCGGAGCTACGAATGCAGAGATACGACATGCCAAAGTTTGCAAAATAATTAGGGTTTGAGGGCAAAAGTCAACCGAGTCTCCAAATCCAGATCTGGCCATGCACGGATCCCGAGGTTCACCAGAGTACACTATTCACCGGAGAAAAGAGGGAGGCGATCGGAGGTGAGGGAGCTCGCCGGAATAGTGGAAGGAGCTCGCCGGCCTTGCGGGCGAGGACGATGGCGGCGGTGGCGGCGCCGGCCTCGGGCGGCCCGACGGAGGCGAGCGCCGGCGAAGGTGCGTGGCGGCTCCGGGCGGCCGGTCGCGGGGAAGAAGAACGGCGGGCGCGGGCGAGTGGCTTCGGGCCGCGGGGGCCTCCCGCGGGCCGAGCGGGCCGGGCGGCGGCGCGGCGAAGTGGGGCTCCCGCGCGCCACGTGTTAGCTTCCGGTAGGTGGCGGCGGGGATGTCCGGCTGGATCGGACAATGCCCGGCAGCGCGCGAGGGAATTTTTAGGGTTAGGGGGAGAAGAGACCCGGGATTTCAGGGAGGGGATCTATTTATAGAGGTAGAGGGAGCTAGGAAGCTCCAAATGAGGTGTGATTTTCGACCATGTGATCGTGATCAAACGCTCTAGATGATGGAGAGTGTTTTGGTGGGTTTTGGGCCAAATTGGAGGGGTGTTGTGCTGCAACACAAACGAGGCCTTCTCGGTCCCTCGGTTAACCGTTGGAGTATCAAACGAAGTCCAAATGGCACGAAACATGACAGGCGGTCTACCGGTAGTAAACCAAGGGCGCTTGGCAAGTCTCAGTCCATTCCGGAAATGTTTAACCCCCACACACGAAAAGAGGCAGAAAGGACCACCAGAGGAGATAGGAGCGCTGGAATGCAAAACGGACAACGGGGAAAATGCTCCGATGCATGAGACGAACACGTATGCAAATGCAATGCACATGATGACATGATATGAGATGCATGACAAAGGCAACAACACACGGAGACAAAAACCCGAACCTGAGGAAAATAAAATAACTTAGGCCGGAAAATGCAAGAGTTGGAGTACAGATAAGGTAAATTACATCCGGGGTGTTACATGCATAAGCACACTTCCATGTCCTAGGCGAGAGGCGTCGCAATACACTTGGAAATCCTTGCGTATATCCGGCAAAATCAGCACTGGGGCTGTGGTCAAACGTTTCTTTAACTCTTGAAAACTTACCTCACATTCTTCCGTCCATTTAAATTTAGTATCCTTCTTCAATAACTCCGTCATTGGCTTCGCAATCTTGGAAAAATTCTCAGTGAATCTTCGGTAGTATCCGCCGAGTCCAAGTAAACTGCGGATCTCATTAACTGAAGTGGGTGCCAACCATTCAGTGACTGACTGAACCTTGGTGGGGTCTACCGCTATACCTTCTCCTGATATAACATGTCCAAGGAATCCGACTTCCTTCAACCAAAACTCGCATTTGCGGAACTTGGCATACAACTGATGTTCCCTAAGTTTCTCGAGAACTAAACGCAAATGCTCCTTGTGCTCCTCCTCATTCTTCGAGTATACCATTATATCATCAATGAACACCACAACAAACTTATCCAATTATTCCATGAACACTTTGTTCATCATGCTCATGAAGTAGGCAGGGGCGTTAGTCAGTCCAAACGACATGATCGTATATTCATACAACCCGTACCATGTGGTGAATGCTGTCTTTGGTATATCCTTCTATCGTATTTTTAACCGGTGATATCCTGATCACAGATCGATCTTTGAAAACACCTTGGCTCTTTGCAGTTGGTCGAACAAATCATTGATCATCAGCAGTGGGTATTTGTTCTTGATCGTCACCTCATTCAATGCACGATAATCAACAACCATTCTTAGAGACTTATCCTTCTTCTAAACCAAAAGCACTGGGGCTCCCCATGGTGATGAACTCCGTCGAATGTAACCTTTCTCCAACAACTCCTTGATCTGTTTCTTAATCTCCTCTAGATCATTTGCGGGCATCCGATAGGGTCTCTTTGATATTGGACCTGTACCTGGCAATAGCTCTATCAAAAACTCGATGTCTCGATCCGGTGGCATGCCTGGTAAATCCTCTGGAAAAACATCCGGGTAATCCTTCACTACAGACACTTCCTCCTGAACAACTCCCGTGAGGGTATTTACTTGGCTCCTCCTAGGCGCATGCCTAGATACATACTTAATCCTTTTTCCCTCCGGGGTGGTGAGATAGATCGACTTACTAGCACAGTCAATGCTTCCCCCATACTTTGACATCTATTCCATGCCTAATATCACATCCAATCCTTGTGACTCCAAGATTATTAGGTTGGACGGAAAAACATGGCTACCAATGGTTAAGGGTATCTGGTCGCACCACCGAATAGCCATATACTCTGCTCTAGGTGAAATCACTAACAGAGGGGTCCTAAGGGTTTGGGTTGGTAGTTTAAACTTATCCAGGAATTCCCTTGATATATATGAATGCGATGCACCAGCATAAAAAAACAACAAGGGCGGTAATGACTTAACCAAAAACTTACCTATAACCGCGTCTGGCTCCTCTTCAACCTCCTCCATGTTAAAGTGGTTCACTTGTCCTTTATTGAAATCGATTGGGCTTCTTCCCAGCGCTCCCATTGCCGTTTCCATTCTTCGCTTCAGGGCACTCCGTGGCATAGTGTCCAGTCTTCCCGCACTTAAAGCAAGTAATGTGACTTAGATCTCTCTTGGCGGGTGTGGCTGGATTGGGGCGGTTCTGATTGTTGTTTGCTCTGTTCCCAATCCAATTATTAGAACCATTGTGGTTATGCGAACTTCCTCCGGTGTGGTTATGACCTCCATGGTTATTAACAAGTCCTCATGAGTTCGGGGTTAGGCAAGGCTTCTACTGAGCTCCTGAGTTATACCTCCCTTGCCCATACTTCCTCTTACGGTTCTCAATTTGCTGCTGCTTCCCTTCAATCATCAGAGCCTTATCTACAAACTCCTGTTAGTTGTTGAATGTTGCCACCATCAACTGCATGCTCATCTCATCATTCAGCCCTTCCATAAACTTCTCCTGCTTCGTGGCATCTATGGCCACATCATCTGGGGCATAGTGGGATAACTTACTAAACTCATCCACGTATTGAGCTACAGTAAGGTTCCCCTGGCGTAAGTTGTGAAACTCACACTTCTTCATATTCATAGCTCCAGTGGAGACATGGGCGGTGCGGAAAGCTTGCTGAAACTGATCCCAAGTGACGTTGGCTATGGGGAAAGTGGTCGTGTAATTCTCCCACCATAAGGCTGCTGGTTCATCCAATTGATGTGCGGCAAAGCGCATCTTCTCAGCATCTATGCAACCTGCGGTGGTCAACTCCCTTCCAATACGGCGTAGCCAATCGTCAGCAACTATAGGCTCGGTGCTACTGGAAAACACTGGCGGCTAGAACCTCAGAAAGCGAGCTAAGTTGTCAACTGGAGGCGGGTTGTTGTTGTTGTTGTTGCCTTTGTTCTGGACTAACAATTGCATCAAGGCATTCTGCTGCTGGATCAACTGAGTGAGCTCCGGTGGGAAAGTAAATCCGGTGTCACGTCTCAGAAGCATCTGAGGGTTTAGAGGGAAGAGAATAGAATAGAATGAGGTCTAGTGAGAAAAACACTACCCATATGCACATGAGACAAACACAATCATATCACTCAATGAATCAGGCAAGGGCATACAATCGATCTAACTATCGTAAAAGTGCTCAAATACTACTATATACATGGGGGAATACTACTATCATTTGGTGGTCATCTAGAAATTTTGATCGATGGAAGACTCCATGATGTTTGCTCCAACTTCGTCTGCCAAGTCATCATCACTTGGGTCGGAGTCGGTGTTGTTGATGATGATGTAGTTCTCTGGGCAAGTGGAATCATCGTCCTCTCCTCCCGGCGTGGGGTCTCCCATGAATACTCCGATTTTCTTTATCAGGTCATCATTCTTCTCCAATAGTGTTGCAATTTCCTCCTCATATCCATCGTGTGTAGACTTGAGTTCTTCTTCCAGCTCGATGATCCTTGTCTTCGCCTTCTTCAAATCTATCATGTCTGCACACATCTGATTCTCCTGGTGTCGAATGTGCTGGTTTAACTCCTGGATGAAAGCTGCAATGGACCTGTCCTTCTTGGTGATGATCATCTCCCATTGCTCATCTCGGCGCCCACATATCTGATAGATAGTGTCCTTAAGATCCTTGTTGTAGAGTTCTCCAATGCGTCCCATGGTAATGTGGGCTGCCATGCTCTTCCCTAGACTCCAGGTGGGTGCTTCAAAAGAAAATTCTATGGGCTTAGTGGTTGGCGAGAACGTCCTTCCTGGAACTTGAACTTGAATCATCCAACGCTCCTCTTCTGGTAAGGTGGCGTTGTATGTCCCGGTGAAGCTTGGTATTCCGATGTTCAAGTATCTAGTGACTTCCTTCAAGTGGCGTCCAAAGGGTGTGTCTTCATCCGGTTGTGCAAACTTGTTCTTCAATTCCGCCATCCTAAAGAGTAGAAAGTAGGAGAGTACTCAGAAATGAGTAGAGAAGAGTGACCTATGGCTTATCTTAATGGTCGTGTCCTACACTCAGCGTGTGCTCTGATACCATCTTGTAGCGACCCGACCTCAAACGGTCAAGTCTCTGTGCTTCAGTGTCATCCCTGGATCGGTAATGCTGACACACACAGTACTTGAAGGATTTATAACAGAGTAGCAATCACACACTTATTACATCGAATGTCTCAAAAGAGAACTTATTACAAAAAATATGGCTTAAGGCCATCTAATACGATAACAACGGAAGGCTTGGAAGAAAAAGTGAGTCCATCAACTCCAACGGCATAGCTGAGCTACACGACAATGACCTAACGAACCTTACTCCTCATCTGAAAAGTCCGCAACATAATACGTTGCAGCCAGAAAATGGGCCAACACATGGAATATGCTGGCTATATAACACAGTAGAGCAAGAACAGAATAATGCTATCACTACATGCATATTTGGTTGTTGGAAAGCTCTATGGTTATAGTTTTTGCGAAAAGCCAATTTTTCCCTAAAACAAAGGAATAGATTTTATTTAACTATCATGGAAGTTGAAACATAATTGAGAAGGTTCCTCCAACTCAATCCCAATTAAAGTAATTATCAACCCAACAATATTAATTAATAGTGATGAGATACTTAGGATACTCCAAGTACTAGATACTCAAGATTGTCCAAACTGGGGACACGGCTAACCATGATTAGATTGTACACTCTGCAGAGGTTTGCGCACTTTTCCCCACAAGACTCGATCGCCTCCGTTGGAGTTCTCGCACTACATGGCGTTTGAGAAACGGATGACCGAGACACAGTCTTTCAGAAGCATTAACTCTCTACTCCGGATAGACTAGACCACCTACAACCCACTACCTGCTAGTCTACCTCTTGAAGAGCTTCACGCAACTTACTCAACTATGCTAGAGCCCATAATAGCTTGTGGCTGCACACGGAAGTGTCTAGCATGAAATAATGTTATGATCCCTTTGAGCCTGGGTGGCAATCCATAGGGTGATCACACGGGTCCTCCGGGATCCCCTTGGGCAAGCACTGGGTTCTCCAGGTGCCCAGGCAAACCACTGGGTGCTCCAGGGTGCCCCTACCAATCCACCCAGATGTGTATTAAAGTAGCCACCTTAAGTTAACCATTAAATAATAACTCTCACATCTGTCATGAACTCTCTCACACCAATCCACGTCTACGAGCATAGCAGAAGTATAAGCAAAACGTATAAGTAATTCCCATGGTTTGAATATAACAGGGCAAAAGGTTCTACCTCATCAACTACATCCCAACCCACATGTTAATCACATCCTAATCATGCAATGTTTGAGGATTGGAACTAATGCATAAAAACTGGGTGTGAAAGGAATATGATCAATGTGTTACTTGCCTTGCTGACGATCCGCAAAACCTAGGGACTCGTTGTAGCACGCTTCGCGCTCCGGGAACTCTATCGCAAACAAACAAGAATACATAAGCAATCAAGCAAAGAAGCATGGTTAAAACTCAAATAAGAAGAATTGACCAAAAAGTTCAACTTAAGAACTCCGGTTTGCAAAAAGAATCAAATCAAGCAGAGCAACAAAACTCAAACTGCGAAAGAAACAAGATCCATTTACTAATCTGAACTAAAGTCAAATTTTATAGTACCAAAATCTTGTTCAAGTTGATTAAACAAAAAGAGGGTTTCGAGACGAAGATCTAGGCGCTTGAATCGCCTGATTCCGATAAATGAGCGAAAAGATAAACTGAAACGAAAATCGGATCAGAAATCGCGATTGAAAATAATCGCAAAAAATCCGAGAAAAAGAAAACTGACGAATAGGCTAATGAACGAATGTTCGTTGTCTATAACTAATGAGCAAAAACTGTTCGTTAAAACGAACGTCCGCAAAGTAACTAAACCGAGAAAAACCGGTGAACCGATCTATAAAAACGAAATTAGGGTTTCTAAAAAAACCAGATCGGTTTTAAAATAAAACAGAATGGCGACGGCGTATACCTCTGGCGAGGCAGGGCGGCTCCTGCGAGGTGGGGCTGCGGCGGCGGGGTGGGCGGGGCGGTGCGGGCGGCAACGGCGAGCGGCGGCGGCGCTGCGGGGCGGGGCGAGGCAGGCGGCGGGGTTTGCGGCTCGGGTGGTGGTGGAGGGGTCTGGGGTGGGGTATTTAAGGACGGGGGCTGCTTGGGGAAGGGGCAAGCGGCGCGGGGAGGAGGAGTCCCGACCGGACTCGGGGTTGCGGCGGCGGCGGCCTCCCGGTCTCCAGTTCGGAGACGAGGCGCGGGGCTAGCGCGGGCCGGCTCGGCTGGGCTTTGGCCCAGTCGGGCGTTGAGAGTTTTTTTTAAATAATTTCACCGGAGCTTAAATAAATCCTAGAAAATAAAATAAAAATCTAAAAGTACCAATACAAAATTTCACCGTCTATTTAAAATATTTAGAACGAGATGAACATTTTTTGGCCCTAAAATGCAATTTATAAAAACATGCAATTTTTCTAATACAAATATAATGTCAATAAAATCCGGATAAAATGAAATATTTGATTTTAATATTTTCCTCCAATATTTCAATTATTTTGGAGAAGTCATATTATCTCCTCTCATATATTTTAATATGAAATATTTTTGGAGAGAAAAATAATTAAAACCAAAATCCTCGTTTCAATATTTGATAAAATTCAAATATGAAAGCAATGAAATCCCCAACTCTCTGAGAGGGTCCTTGAGTTGCTTAGGATTTCGAGGATCGCGAAACAAAATGCAGTAAAATATGATATGCATGGATGATCAATGTATAACATTCCAAATTGAAAATTTGGGATGTTACAACTACGGTCATTACCGTGAGTGGTCCCGATTATTGTCACTTCGGGGTTGCCGGATCTTAACACATAGTAGGTGACTATAGACTTGCAAGATAGGATCAAGAACTCTCATATATTGATGAAAACATAATAGGTTCAGATCTGAAATCATGGCACTCGGGCCCTAGTGACAAGCATTAAGCATAGCAAAGTCATAGCAACATCAATCTCAAAACATAGCAGATACGAGGGATCAAACTCTAACAAAACTAACTCGATTACATGATAAATCTCATCCAACCCATCACTGTCCAGCAAGCCTACGATGGAATTACTCACACACGGCGGTGAGCATCATGAAATTGGTGATGGAGGAAGGTTGATGATGACGATGGCGACGGATTCCCCTCTCCGGAGGCCCAAATGGCCTCTAGATCAGCCCTTGCGAGAGAGTTTATGGTTTGGCGGCGGCTCCGTATCGTAAAACGCGATGAATCCTTCTCCCTAATTTTTTTTCTCCCCAAAAGTGAATATATGGAGTCAAGGTTGAAGTCGGTGGAGCATCAGGGGGCCCACAAGGCAGGGGGGCGCGCCTAGAGGGGTAGGGCGCGCCCCCCACCCTCGTGGATAGGTGGTGGCCCTCCTGACATGGATCTTTCTTCCAGTATTTTTTATATATTCCAAAATAATTCTGCGTTGATTTTTAGGTCATTCCGAGAACTTTTATTTCTACACAAAAATAACACCATGGCAATTCTGCTGAAAACAGCGTCGGTCCGGGTTAGTTCCATTCAAATCATGTTAGTTAGAGTCCAAAACAAGGGCAAAAGTGTTTGGAAAAGTAGATACAACGGAGACGTATCAACTACCAGATCTTTGGAGGAGCACCTCGTCTTCGAGGCCACCTTCGACACCGCCACGCGGTTGTCTACATTAAAATACAGTTTGTGATGTTTTCTCGAGGCCACCGCCAGTGCCTTCTAGTGATTTGTCCTCTGTAATGTTAATATGCAATCTGATGTTCAGTTAACAGTTTGGTCCTCTGAAATGTAATGTTCAGTTAACACTTTGGTCCAACAATTGCTACATTTCGTAGTACTATTCTCAATTATTCTTTCTTTTGTTAAATGTCTTATCTTCTATTACATGTTTCTATTCTGAAATGTCGTGCTCAATTAACTATTTTGGTTCGTTTGGCCTGCTGTCCATTTAACTCTTTGGTTCAGTTCTGTAATTTGATTTTCATTTGCCGTGGGTACAATTTCGTATTGTTATGCATGTGATACCAATCGAATTTGGTTGTACTCAATACATATTCTACTAATTGTATGGAAACTCTCAGTTAACTTGATTAAGACCTTCCTTATGTGTGTTGCGGAGAGACAATGGGAGACAATGCGGTTTACCATCGAGGTTTGTACAAGCAGGTTCCTTTGGCTAATAGCACATTATTGTCTAGTTGCAGGAATCATTCTAATATTTAGGTTTCTTACAATTTGTTCTTGCACATGTAGGTCCTACTGTGAGAGGCTTAGACCCACTGTTCGACCCATTTTTCATATGGGGAAATGAGATGTCCAAGAATATCTGTCAAGTCAAGAAACTCAAAAAGATTGTTAGGACGAAGAAACTTGCGACGAATAATAACAAGATCTTTGTTTCCACAATGAAGAAGAAATCAGTCAACTATAGGATGGTACCAACTCTTTTACCTTGTTCTTACCCCTTGCGCCATTTCAAAATTTACAACAACGATTTATGCATAGCTTTGTTTTCAGTACTTTTCAAAGCAGTTCACCGATGATTACCTCTCAAACCACCTGCATGGCCAAGAGGCGAGGAAGGTATTCATTCAACACCCACGGTACAATATTGAAGTCTTGCTGAAGAGGACGAAGGTTGGGCGGGAAATTATCCATAGCCACTAGCCTAAAGTTGTAAGGACATTCAAAATCACTGAAGGCTCAATATTTGCCTTCCGCTTCTGCAGTTTCCCAGATGAGATTCATCTGTCTATTTACCGTGTATGATGCTACTTTCCAAAGGTTTTTGATGATGCATGTAAAACTTGGTGCTGTTGTGCAATGGCGTAACTGAGTGGCGAAGCTATCTAATGTAATTCGATTATGAAATCTTGGTTGCTTTTATACGTATATGAAATATCTTGCGTGTTTTATAAGAAATATCAGTTTGATTAGTACAAGGATTATCAATAATAGGCCAATTACCCTGCTTATTGGTGTTTTCTATTGCAAACGGTTACTCCGACAACATCGTTGGCGATGAACTCAAACAACCCGCACGATTTCTAGAAAGTAGGCGTGTTCGATCAACTAACAATCACACACGGCTTCCGGCAGCAAACGGTTTGCGGTAGGCCACCTTGCACAAACATTTCCACATAAAGAACTCTGTGTGATATACATACCTACAGAAATGTTTTTCTAGGATTCACCGTGTGGGATGTACATACCTACGGAAATGATTTTCTAGGATACACCTTGTGGGATGTACATACCTACGGAAATGATTTTCTAGGATTCATCGTGTGGGATGTACATACCTACGGAAATGATTTTCTAGGATTACCATGTGGGATGTACATATCTATGGAAATGATTGGGTTTCGATGCCTCGCCCGATCGCACACGGCCCCAGCCTGGGTCCTAGGAGGGCCTATCCCCGACGATTTCTGGGTCATGTGGGAAGGACACCCTATCGCACACACTCACTTGGCGACGGTTCCAAATGCCATCGTGGAAAGGGGTTAAAAACCATTTGCTTAGGATGTCATTGTACCTATGTTGTATTGTTGCCATTAAGGGTAAAAAGATGGGGTTTTACCAGATTGATTGAATCTATTCATCTGCATCATGTTATCTTGCTTAAGGCATTACTCCATTCTTGATAACTTAATTCACTAGATGCATGTTGGATAGCGGTCGATGTGTGGAGTAATAGTAGTAGATGCAGGCAGGAATCGGTCTACTTTTCACGGATGTGATGCCTATATTGATGGCCATTGCCTTAGATATCATCATAACTTCGTGCTTTTCTATCAATTGCTCAACAGTAATTTGTTTACCCACTGTATGTGTTCTTTCAAGAGAGAAGCCTCTCGTGAGAACTATGGCCCCCGGGTTTAATTATCATCATATATTTTCAGATCTATAAAATAAAAAACCAAAAAATACCTTGATGCAATTTATTTATATTTACGTTTTTTCCTTTTATACTTTTACTTATCTTTTATATATATCTCTATCAGATCTCACTCTTGCTAGTGACCGGGAAGGGATTGACAACCCCTCTTTCGTGTTGTGTGTGGAAGTGTTTGTTAGTTTGTGCAGGTGCATCTATCGGGGACTTGCCTGTACCTCCTACTTGATTTATACCTTGGTTTTTAACTCAGGGAAATACTTATCTCTACTTTGTTGTATCACCCTTTCCTCTTAAAGGGAAAAATCAACACAAGCTCAATAAGTAGTAGGAAGAATTTCTGGCGCCGTTGCCGGGGAGGTTCTACATCAAGCCTACCAAGTACTTATCATAAACTCTCATCTCTTACACTTACATTATTTGCCATTTGCCTCTCGTTTTCCTCTCCCCACTTCTAAAATGTTTTAAGAAAAACACAAAAATATTTTCCTTTTTATTTGCCTCCCTTTTTGTTTTGCCTTTATGTCTTACTTGAGTTGTTTTCTTGTTTGCTTGGCATAATTGCATATTTATTCCAAATATGAAACAAAAATTTTATGGATCCTCATCCACTTGCTAATCTTTTAAAGAGATCCAATTATGATGAACCAATTGCTAGTGAGTTGTGTGCACTAGATTATCTTTATGAAGTTTTGCTTGAAATTCGTGAATCTGGAAATTGTGATGAAGTGTTAGAAGAAGAAATTTATGAAGTGATTGATGATAGCTCCTTGAATGAAAAGCATGATTGCAATGATGTTAATATAAATTCTATTAATTTCAATCGTGCTAATAATATGCAAAGCCCCAAGCTTGGGGATGCTTATTTTTGCTATGTCCACTACTTACTGCAATGATCTTGATTGGGGTGATAATGCTTCTGATGATCTTGAAAATTTATTTAAGACTCATAATGAATATGTTTTCAATAATATTAAAAGTGGGTTTGGAAGAGTGTGAACTCTAGGTAATAATGATCCCACTACTTTGGAGTATGACCAGTCTTATGAATTTTTTGATAAAAGTGGGACTGGAGAGGTCATGACCTTAGTTGATGTTAATCCCACTATATTGGAAGAGTGTCAAATTTGCATGCATGTGGAGCAATTAGAAAATATGTTATGTGATAGCTATATTGTTGAATTTGAATATGATCCCACATGCAATTATTATGAGAGAGACAAATATGGTTGTAGAAATTTTCATGTTACTAAATTACCTCTCGTTATCTTAAGATTGCTTTTGTTTCTTTCTGCTTCCTTTCATATGCTAGATTTTGCTTGTCTTGTTAAATCTTTTCCCTATAAAATGCCTATGCATAGGAAGTATGTTAGACTTAAACTTGTTTTTCACATGCTATATGATGCTCTCTTTGTGCTTCATTTTTTTGTCTTCCATGTGAGCATCATTAAAATTATCAACGCCTAGCTAAAAGGCTTTAAAGAAAAGATCTTGTTGGGAGACAACCCAATACTTTTTATTTCTCTTTTTATGAGTTTACACAATATTACTTCTATAGTAATTGTGTCTAGTGTTTTAATTAGTATTGGATCCAAGTAAGACCTTTGGGGTGATCTATGGTTATAGTTGATTTGATCTTGCTGAAAAATAGAAACATTTGCACTCATTTTTGGAATTTTAAGAAAATCACAGAAGCGTTATTTTGATCTCAATTTTTAACACAAGACTAATATGGAAATTTCCTATGTTTTCCTAATTTTCCAGAATTTTTGGAGTTACAGAAGTATGGCTAGAGTTCAGATTACTACAGACTATTCTGTTTTTTATAGATTCTGTTTTCATTGTGTTGTTTTATTATTTTGATGAATCTATGGGTAGTATCGGGGGTTATGAACCATGGAGAAGCTAGAATACATTATATATAACACCAATGTAAAATTGGAATTAGTTTACAATAGTACCTAAAATTGGTTATTTAGTTTGCTTCACTAACGGATCTTACGCGTTTTTTGTTGAGTTTTGTGTTGTGAAGTTTTCAAGTTTTGGGTAAAGTTTTGATGGACTACAAAATAAGGAGTGGCAAGACCCTAAGCTTGGGGATGCACAAGGCACCGGAAGGTAATATTCAAGGAGAACCAACCATTTAAGTGTCACGGGAAACCACAACCACCTATGGGACCAAGAGGTCCCTTGCTGGTTCGGCGGGGGGACATCGCGTTGCACAAAGAGCAGACGAGCGTGGGGAAGCACGACAAAGATCACACAGGCAGTTTTACCTAGGTTCAGACCACCATGAGGCGTAAAACCCTACTCTTGCTTTGGTGGATTGATGGTGGAAAGGTGGTGGCGGAGCGTTGTACACTTGCCCGACAAGGGTTGCCTCAGGGCAGTAGTGACTACGCGTGTATGGGGGCGTGAGTTATCCAACCTTCTAACCCTTTCTACGGTTGCCATGGGCCTCCTTTTATATATCAAGGGGTTACCACAATGGCAAAGTAGTAATTATGAAGTGATAAGATAACAAACAGTGCTATCATACCTAATTCTGTGGGCTGACAGGGCGCATTAAATGCACCGCTCAAAGTCACATCGTTGGTTGCTCGACAAGGCTTGCCGGGCTATGTTGCGAGCTTCACGCCTACTTGCTTGACACGTCGCAAGACGGGTGTCATCTGTGGGTTCCTCTTGTAGAAAATGGCTTCCATGTGGCGAATGGCTGCCACTTAATCATTCTGCGGCTTGACACCGCACTGATCGACGACGTGGGTTGTGGTGGAGTGGTTGGTGAGGTTGTTTTGCCTCCGTGTGTACCGACAGGCCCTGCCGGTACCCCTTGGTTGTCCGCTTCTAAGTGTGTCCTTTCCCCTTGCCGGGCTCGCGTGCCCGACAAGGGAGGCCCTTCTCTTGACGACCCCTTGTTTTTCTGGCTTCGTCTTGGTCCCTCTGGTCTACATGTTGGTCCTTCAAATCTCTTGGTCTCTTGTACTTTGACTTGGGCTAGTGCTTTGATCTTGTTCCTGTGCCTGTGCACAGTCTGGGCAACAGACCCAGGGTTTGTTGCACCGACAGAAGCCCCCGGGCCTGCCCCAAACGCACTGCCAAGCGTAATCGTGGTAGGGCCTAATAAGTGCACTGGCGAGGTTGTTGAAGAGGCTAGTCTCTTGAGGTCTTCTTTGTTTCTTCATTATTCTTGATTCCGTGCCAGTTTCTGTTTCCCCCGCGCGTCATGCACTAAGCTGTAGAAGAACTTCGATCGTGGCCTGCAGATTTTTCTCGCCCCACGATCACGGGGCAGAAACTGCCATCCCACTCGCCTCCTGTTTCGCACACACCTGCCATGTGCTCCGCATGCATTGGGTGTGGTAGGTGGTGGATGCGGAGGGCACGCGGAGGAGTGACATGGCCGAAAACCAAGCGCTGGTGGTTATAGTAGAGGGTTGGCCTTGATTCTTAGAGCCACAGAGGGTGCAAAGAGGCCATATTGGAGAAGCGAGGCAGCCATTTCCTGTATGAGGAGCCAGCCCCCCCCCCGCCCCGTCCCCCTATAAAAAGGGGCAGGGGTGGTGCCTTTCTGCACACACTTCTTCTCCTTCTTCTTCTCCACAAACCTTCCCTTCCAACCATGGTGAGAGCGCGAGGGTGCGGCGGTATCCTGGCGGTGGCGATGAGGGCTTCTACTCGACAGCGTGTCCCTCCTCCTTTGGATCCTGCTGTGGCGGAACCCGCCGCGAGAGGAGGAGGAAGGGGATGAGGTCGAGGTCGCCGAGGTGCTCGAGGAGGAGGAGGGGGGCGGTTCCTTGGCCGCGCCCCCACTAGCGGCTCCCCCCCAATGGAAGGCCATGTCAGGGACCAACCTCGGGAGTTCTTCATTAGGCTGTACAAGACCGTGTGTGGTCATCTTCGCCTTCCAACCCCCTTTGCGCGGGAGATGGAGTTCGAACAACCACGCGCTTTGAGGCTGCACATGACCGGCTGTTGGAACGGAGGTATGAGGGTTGATGTCGACTTCCCTGCCCCTCATGTAATGTACCTTCATCGTGGCTGGAAGACCTTCACCCATGCTCACGGCTTCTCAGAGTGGCACGTTCTCTAGTTCAAATTAATGAAGAACGGCCTGCTCTCCATGAAGATCTTCGGACGCTCGGGGGGTCGCTTAGGGTGCTGCACGGTCGACCGACGATGAAATATCCTCCTCGAGCGAAAGCGACGAGGAGGACAGTGACGGTGATGACTACGGCAGCGGGCGGGGCAGCAATGACTCTGACTCCGGCTGATCGCCGCCCGCACCATCTTCTTCACGTGACAGCACCATCATCTGCAACTGCATCTCCTCCCCAGCAATGCGATTTGCCGGGGGGTGTCGGTGTGAAAACCTGCGGATCTAGGGTAGGGGGTCCCGAACTGTGCGTCTAAGGCTGATGGTAATAGGAGGCGGGGGACACAATGTTTACCCAGGTTCGGGCCCTCTCGATGGAGGTAATACCCTACTTCCTGCTTGATTGATCTTGATGATATGAGTATTACAAGAGTTGATCTACCACGAGATCATAGAGGCTAAACCCTAGAAGCTAGCCTATGATTATGATTGCTCTTGTCCTATGGACTAAACCCTCTGGTTTATATAGACACCGGAGGGGGCGAGGGTTACACAGAGTCGGTTACAGAGAAGGAGATCTACATATCCGAATCGCCAAGCTTGTCTTCCACGCAAAGGAGAGTCCCACCCGGACATGGGGCGAAGTCTTCAATCTTGTATCTTCATAGTCCAACAGTCCGACCAAAGTATATAGTACGGCTGTCCGAGGAACCCCTAATCCAGGACTCCCACAATAGCCCCTGAACCACGCTTCAATGACGATGAGTCCGTCGCGTAGATTGTCTTCGGCATTGCAAGGCGGGTGCCTTCTCCGAATACGCCATAGAAGAATTTGAACACAAGGATCCTGTCCGGCTCTGCAAAAAAAATTCCACATACCACCATAGAGATTATATTATTCCATGAATCTAATTTGCTGCCAACTTTTCATAACATGACGTCCTGCCATAGCCCGGTCATTATGAACCGTTTTTCCCTGTCTGCCACTGCACGTGTTGCGAGGCGATTTTATTGGCACGTCTTATCGAAGCAGATATCGTGTTCCCCTTATCATGGGATTCTCATCAATACGGATATGGGTAACCCAACCGTGCCATCAATCGCGACGCTTGGGGAATAAGCGATTTTATGGGGCAAGTAGGGAGGTGCACAGTTTCTACCACCTTTATAAAGGGACAAGGATTCCTCTTTTTCACCCACGCCTTCATCTTCCCCTGCCCATCCATTCTCGCACACTCAAGCTCCAGCGCCCAAGTTCTCATCTTCTCCGCAAAGCCATTCCGAACATGTCCGGAGCGGGAGGCAAGTGCATGGTCTCCTTTGTTACGGAGGAGAACATTACGAAGCTCCGGGAAGCCGGATACCTGGCCGCAGATATCGCGCACCGGCTCCCAGACGCGGGGCAGATCGTCCCTACTCCAGAACCCGATGAGAGGGTTGTATTCCACACCCACTTCGTCCGCGGGCTGGGATTTTCCGTCCACCCATTTGTCCGTGGGCTCATGTTCTACTATGGGTTGGACTTCCATGATCTGGCCCCCAATTTCATCCTCAACATCTTGGCGTTTATCTCGTGTGTGAGGCCTTCCTCCGCATCAAGCCCCACTTTGGCTTGTGGCTGAAGACCTTCAACATGAAACCGAAGGTGGTGGTAGGACAGCAAGCGGAGTGCGGAGGTGCCATGGTGGGCAAAATGCCCAACATCACCTGGCTCGAAGGCTCCTATGTGGAGACCGTGAAGGGGTGGCAATCGGGGTGGTTCTACATCACCGAGCCGCGCGACACCAACTGGGTGGCGGCCCCAAATTTTGATCCGACATCCCCACGTGGCTCACCTCCTGGAAAGAGAAGGGCCTATCCTGGGGTTCATCGGTGGAGCTGGGACTCCAGAGTTGTGTTAAAAATTTGATAAGAAGGAAAATGAAGCTTGTCAACATGGTCCAGATCATGCTCTTCCGCCGGATCCTTCCGTGTCAAAGACAGGCATTCAATATGTGGGAGTTCGACCCGGCCAAGCACCAGACGCTGCGAGAACTTTTCAACACGATGCACAAAGACATCTGGTAGGTGCTGTTCAAGGCTGCCGAGATTCCTCCTCCAATTACGGAGGATCGCGGACTCAGCGCAAAGTGCCCTGCCAATCCGGTAAGCTCTTTATATCTCACAAGATGTTCCTTTCCCTAGTATAATCATGTGAGGGGTCCGAGCCTCCATGCCATTTTAACAGGACTGGGTAGCGACAGCGGTGCGGATCGACTGTCCAGCCCCACTGCCCAAAGATCCAGCAAAGGATCTCCTAACGGAGATGCTGGTTCCGGTGCCCTATCAGGCGCCGGAGAAGAAGGACAACAAGAAGGCTGCGGGGACCAGGAACGGTCTCCGGTGCAAGGTTGTATCGGACTCACCGTCCGAAAACACCAAGGCGCACTCCTCCCACGAAAACGAGGAGGAGGAAGAGGAAAGTTCTCCCCCCCCCCCCAACCGGGGGGGGGGGGGTAAGAAAAGGAAGGCCGCCCCACAACCGGGGGAGGCCGAAGGGTCCAAGAAGGGAAGGACCCTCCTTCCGGACCACTCCACAACAGCCGCTTACAGCGACGAGGAGTGGTTGCCCAGGGATAAGCCCCTGGTGAAGTCGTAAGTATCCGGATACTATAATAGTTCTGGTATGTTTTGTTTTATTGCTTCTTATCATGCCAAACAAGATCATGCAGTCCATCCAAAGCCCACATCGACGAATCCTCTTCGGATGAGTCTTTGGGCCAGTCGGTGGTGAACAACGATTCACTCCCGACAGCCACCTCCCCCCGTCCTACGGACAACATCGGGGTGTTGTATCAAAGGGCACCGGACCAAGGGGATATAATTATGGAGGCGCCCAAAGGCGATATCCCAGGTGTCGGGCGCATGGGGGGTAAGACTCCCATGGGTTCTAATGGTGCGGGCCGCGGCAAGTTTGGCCCCCAGCCGGATACTACGCCGGAACCTCCAGTGGTTCCGGATTCTGTAAGGCGACCCTCGCTAAGGGGGGCGAGCCGTCTGTGCCGATGGCCTTTGTCCATCCAGAGGCATTGGACAACTTGCTAGAAGCGCTTCGCGGCGCTTCCATTGACGAAGAGCACCGCACCATCATGAGTGCAGTGGTCGAGAAGGTTCGGTCCGCCAAAAGCGGATTGACCGAAGCCTGTGCCAACCTCCTAATAGGCTTTGAGGTAAGTAATCAAATTATGAGAAAATATCACAGCATAGACAGTAGCCCCTGATGCTCTGTTTGGTATTCGCAACGAAAGGCCGAATAGAGGATCAAATAACAATCACAGGAGTCTAATCAGAATACGTCGATGTGAATAAGCAAGCTTCGCTGCTGGCCGCTGCCGCTCGTACTGCAGAGGTCTCCGGACTAAAGCGGGACCTTGAGCGGTCCGAGGAAGAGCTGGACCTTACCAAGAGGCAGCTCGAAGAGAACAAAGGTAAGTGATACCCCGTCTATATATTGATAAAGAAAAAGTGGTTATTAAGTCATAGGATCATCATGAATTTTGCTAGGGGCCACGACCGAAGTGGCGGCCCTGAAGAAGGCATTGTCTAAGGCTGAAGACAGAGCGGCCAAGGAGCGCATCGAGCGCGAGAAGCAAGAGGCCTGAGTCGGCAAGGTTCAGCAAGAGCTCCAGGATTTTCTCAAGAAATACGAGTCCTTGGAGAGTGACTCTAAGATGCGGGGGTACGAGCTTGCGAAGTCCCTCGAGAACGCACAAAATGCCAAGGCCAAAGCCCAAAAGGCCCTCCAGGAGATTCAGGCGGTCAAAAAGATAGTGGCGGGTAAGGCATTCATTATGCAAAGCAAGCATGTGAAGGAAACTTTCCTTTTACTTACCCGAATTCAGGGCTCTCCAGGAGCGTTCGCAGATCTACCAAGCAGCGTATCGGATGCCGCGGAGTTCTACCGGGCCGAGGAAGGGAGCTCGGTGGACAAGTTGTTCTGGTCTCAATATACTAGGACCGAACATTCGATGCCCTTGAGCGACCAGCTGAAGCAACTGGTCGAGCTTCAACAGGCGGCCGAACTGGCCACGAAGGGTCTCATAGTCCGGATGTGGCCTGGCGAGCCCCTGCCCGGCAGCCACTTCGGCCTGGTAAAGCGGCTTGTGAATGCCTTCCCACGGTTTGAAGTCATAAAGCAGTCCGTCTGCATTGAAGGTGCGCGCAGGGCCTTTGTCCGTGCGAAAGTGCACTGGGCGAAGATGGACGCCGAAAAGCTGGTGAAGGAGGGGCCACTTGAGGGCAAGGAGGATCGCCACCCCGAAAAGTATTATGACAGTGTCCTGAAGGGTGCCCGCCTTGTGGCGGAGGAATGTGCTCAGGATGTAATATTTGAATGAATGTACTCATGTGATCCTGTAATATGAAAACGAGTTCATGTGCGCTATATAACGCTTGTCGATTTAAAATATTACCTTCTGTGCGGCCGTTTATAAAATATGAGAGTTGGCCAATCGTCGGCTTCTGCCCCCATGTAAGTAGTACCCAGGTGTTCGGGATAAATCTTAAACACTCTTTATCCAAAAAATTGGTCCTTTAAGGAGGTGTTTAGCGCGCGAACAAGGCAATCGTACTATAAAGCTTTATCACTCTCACTTAGCCATAGAAGTCTACCATTTTAAATTTTGGTGAAGCCCCTAGTATTCGGAAGGCCGAACTTGGGGCGCTATATACGCCTAAATCGGACAAGGCTGATTCCTCGCCCGAAGTGGAAAAAATCTTTAAGGATTTGAGACCACTCGAACAGCGACCAGCTCTCGCCGCATCATGACAGTCAGTTTTCAGCTTTCTCGACTGAGGTGCTCGTCTAGAAGAACTGGGACACAATCGCAGCAGTTCTCCCAGTGCTACCTTAGCCGATCTAACGGAACGTAAGGTACCAAATCATGGGAGCCGGGCAAACCCAACTATTGACCCAAGACATGATTCGGAGCTGATGCATATAATTCTATAAGTTCGGGGTGCCGCACTGTCGAAAGTGTTCAGACTTTTCTTGCCGTGTTATGGGGTACACTGAAGCCCCTGGTGCACTGGACGTACCAGACTGTACGGGTGCAACTTGTCGTAAATAAGAAGACAGGGAAAAAGGATGAAGAGATGCAATAATAAGCTAACGTTGTACATTGTTATTTAAATGATATGTCAAAGCGTATGTATACAAGTAGTGCAATAAGCAAAAATAGGACTATTTGACATGTCCTATCCAAGGGCAAGCTGCGTGTGGGTATGTAAAACAGGTATAGCGATCGTTATCAGAGACCATCTGGGGATTCCCTTGTATGTCAAAGCTTCTTGCTTCCTTGGTGTTTCCTTGTCATGATGGGTCCGATAATCAGGGTATCATAGAGGGCCTTCAGAGAATAGGGTCCTGAAAGGAAGAAAATGGTAAAGATATACGGGTCCTGAGGCGGTAGAGTTGCATTGTGGGCCGTACCATAGCCGTGCCTCCGCCTATGCCCATGGTGTTTTGAGTGCATAATTATGTACGCGCGGTGAAAATTTCACTGCTTGAATGGGACTAGGACGGAGCCTGAATTGCTAGGCAAGCTCTGAACGTGCCGGGCGATCCTGTTGCAGGGTACTCCAGACTCGCTTGAAGGTGTCCGGGGGCTTTATTGCTGAATTGGCAGTTTGCCTCAAAAGGCTCCTTTGTACTTCTGCAGCGAGGGGCGCTGTGTGCTCCTCCATACGGAACGAGCGTTCTGTGTTTCCGTTAACTGTTATAACCCCGTGAGGTCCTGGCATTTTGAACTTGAGGTATACATAATGCGGTACCGCATTGAATCTGGCGAATGCGGTTCGTCCAAGCAGTGTGTGGTAGCCACTGCGGAAGGGGACGATATCGAAGATCAACTCCTCGCTTCGGAAGTTGTCCAAAGATCCGAAGACCACTTTCAGTGTGATTGAGCCCGTGCAACAGGCCTCTACACCTGGTATGACACCTTTAAAGGTGGTCTTTTTGGGTTTGATCCTCGAGGGGTCGATACCCATTTTGCACACTGTATCCTGATAGAGCAGGTTTAGGCTGCTGTGTAACGCCCCGAGAGCTTTGCGCCAGGTGTCTTCTAGATATTCGCCGTTGTTGCCTTGTCTTCCGCTTGCATGTTGCATCTTGACATTTCATCAACCGCATTGCATCATCATGTTTTAAAAACTTGCATCCACCCGGGTTCCTCCAGGTCCATCCATTGTCCGTTTTGAGCCCAGCCACACTCGCACGCGCCCGCGGCACCTCGAGAATAGTATTTTATAAATGGCCAGAAAATGTTCTTAGAAGGGATGAAAGTTGGTGTGCGATGTTGTTTTGTTGTTAGTAGGTCGCCTGGCAAGTTTCATCGCATTCGGAGTCCGTTTGATGACCCAATGGTTAACTATAGCGGCATTATAGTTGGTCAAACATCGGACGTTTTTGGTCTCCGGAAACGGTTGCCGGGTTGCATTCCCCCTCTCTCTTCTCAGTCCAACCACACACTTGACCTCGTTCGCCTAACCCATCTTTGGTCTCCAAACTATAATTTACTTTCACATGCTTGCTTTGCATATTGAATGCCTTACCCGCCGCTATCTTCCTCATCGCCTCAATCTCCTGGAGGGCCTTTTGGGCTTCAGCCTTGGCATTCTTTGCGCTCTCAAGGGCCGCGGCAAGCTCAGACTCTCGCGTCTTCGAGTCAAGCTCCAACGCCTCGTGCTTCGTCATGAGAGCTTGGAGCTCTTGCTGCACCTCGCCCACCCGTGCCACTTGCTTTTCCCGCTCGGTGCGCTCCTGGGCCGCTTTGTTTTCGGCCTCGGACAGCGCTTGCTTCAGGGTCGCCACTTCGGTCGTGGCCGCTAGCAAATTCATAATGATCCTGTCCTTTTGCAATCACATCTTTTCTTGTATATATATATATAGACAAGGTATTACTTACCTTTATTCTCCTCGAGCTGCCTCTTGGCAAGGCCGAGCTCTTTCTCGGACCCCTCGAGGTCCTGCTTCAGTGCGGCGACCTCCGCAGTCAGTGCGGCAGAGGCCAGCAGCGAAGCCTGCATACGCATATAGACATACTTATATTAGACTCCTGCAGATATTATTTGATCCTCTATTCGGCTTTTCTTTGCGAACACCAAACAGAGCATCAGGGGATACTGTCTATGCGGTAATATTTTCCCTATATTTTAAATACTTACCTCAAAGCCTGTTAGAAGGCTGGCACAGGCTTCAGTCAGTCTGCTCTTGGCGAACTGGACCTTCTTGATCACCGAACTCATAATAGTGCGGTGCTCTTCGTCGATGGAAGTGTCGTGAAGCGCTCCCAGCAGGTTCTCCGGTCCCTCTGGATGGACAGAGGTCACCGGCACGGGCGTCTTACCCCTTTTGGAAGGGGGCCGCCTGCCTGAGTCCGGAACCATTGGAGGTTCCGGCGTGGTGTTCGGCTGTGAGCCGAACTTGGAGCCTCCGGGAACCTTGCTCCCTTTGCTCCTGGAGTTCGGAAGGTCGCCTTGAGGCACCTCCAGGACTGTCTCCCCCAAGCTCGGTGCCCCTTGAGACAATACCTCGGCATTCTCCGTAGGGCAAGGGGAGGAGGCGGTCAGAAGTGGATCGCTATCCATATCCGATGAATCCAAGGAGCCGTCCGACGAAGATACGTCGATACGGGCTTGGGACGGTCTGCATAATCATATTCGGCGTTAGGAGAAGCAGTGCGATAAAGGTATGCTATAAGTTACTCTAGTATCCGAATACTTACGACTTCGCCAGGGGCTTGGCCATGAGCAGCCACTCGTCTTCGCTTTCGGCGGCGGTGGTGGAGCAGTCCGGAAGAAGAGTCCTTCCTTCTTGGACCCTTCGGCCTCCCCGGTCGGGGTAGCCTTCCTTTTCTTATCTCCCCCGGCTGGAGGGGGAGCATCTTCATCTTCCTCCTCGTCTTTATGGGAGGAGTGCGTCATGGAGTTATCGGACGATGAGTCCGATACCACCTGGCGCCGGGAACTCTTTCGGGTTCCCTTGGCCTTCTTCTTGGCCTTCTCCGGCACCTTATAAGGAGCCGGAGTCAGCATCTTTGTCAGGAGAGCGTCCGCGGTGTCTGCGGGCAGGGGGGCCGGACAGTCAATCTGCTCCGATGCCTCCACCCAGTCCTGTTAAAGGCATGGGAGCTCAAACCCCGCACATGTTTAAGCTATGGGAAATAAATATCCTACCAGATGTATAGAACTTACCGGATTCGCAGGGCGCTTCGCGCTTAGCCCGCGGTCCTCGGTGCGAGAGGGAGGGACCTCAGCGCCCTTGAACAGCACCCTCCAGACGTATTTGAGCATCGTGTCGAAGAGCTCTCTTAGAGTCTGGTGCCGGGCCGGGTCGAACTCCCATAAGTTGAAATCCCATTGTTGGCACGGGAGGATCCCGCGGAAGAGCATGACCTGGACTATGTTGACAAGCTTAAGTTTCCTGCTTGTCATGTTCCAGATACACTTCTGGAGTCCGTCCAGCTCCACCGATGAACCCCAGGACAGGCCCTTCTCCTTCCAGGAAGTGAGTCGCATGTGGATTCCGGATCGAAACTCGAGGGCCGCCACCTAGTTGGTGTCGCGCGGCTCGGTGATGTAGAACCACCCCGATTGTCACCCCTTTATGGTCTCCATGAAGGAGCCCTCAAGCCATCCAACGTTGGGCATTTTTCCCACGATGGCTTCGCCGCATTCCGCTTGTTGGCCGCCTACTACCTTCGGCTTGATATTGAAGGTCTTCAGCCATAGGCCAAAGTGGGGCCGGATGTGGAGGAAAGCCTTGCACACGACGATGAACGCCGAGATGTTGCGGATGAAGTCAGGGGCCAGATCATGAAAGTCCAGCCCGTAGTAGAACATGAGGCCACGGACGAATGGATGGAGGGGAAACCCCAATCCGCGGATGAAGTGGGGGAGGAAAACCACCCTTTCGTGAGGTTCCGGGGTAGGGACGACCTGCCCCGCGGCTGGCAGCCGGTGCACGATGTCCGTGGCTAAGTATCCGGCTCCACGCAACTTTTTGATGTGCCCCTCCGTGATGGAGGAGGCCATCCACTTGCCTCCCGCTCTGGACATGTTTTGGAGAGAGTTGAGAAGGTGGATGCGGACTTGGGCGCTGGAGCTCGAGTGCGCAAGAATGGATGAGCAAGGAGGAAGAAGGCGTGGGTAGAAAAAGGTGAGATCTTATCCCTTTATAAGGGCAGACTAAACTATGCACCCCCACTAGCCTGGTAAAACTCGCTTATCCACCAAGCGCCATAATTGATGGCGCGGTTGGGTTACCCACGTCCGTATTGATGAGAATCCCGTAATAAGGGGAACACGATCTCTGCTTTGACAATACGTGTCAAGAAACCACCTTGCGTTATGTGCATGGCTGGTTAAGGAAAAACGGTTCAAATAATTACCGGGCCGTGGCGTGATGTCATGCTGCCAAAACGTGTCAGCAGATTAGATTTGTGGAATATTATTCTCTCTACAGTGGTATGTGGAACTTATTTTGCAGGGTCGGACACTATCCTTGTATTCAAACTCTTCAGTGGTGTATTCGGAGGAGGAACCCGCCTTGCAATGCCGAAGACAACACTACGCGCCGGACTCATCGTCATTGAAGCCTGGTTCAGGGGCTACTGAGGGAGTCCTGGATTAGGGGGTCTCTGGACAGCCGGACTATATCCTTTGGCCGGACTGTTGGACTATGAAGACATAAGATTGAAGACTTCGTCCCGTGTCCGGATGGGACTCTACTTGGCGTCGAAGGCAAGCTAGGCAATACAAATATGTATGTCTCCTCCTTTGTAACCGACCTTGTGTTACCCTAGCCCCCTCCGATGTCTATATAAACGGGAGGGTTTTAGTCTATAGGACAACATACAATCATACCATAGGCTAGCTTCTAGGGTTTAGCCTCCCCGATCTCGTGGTAGATCAACTCTTGTACTACTCATATTATCAAGAATAATCAAGCAGGACGTAGGGTCTTACCTCCATCAAGAGGGCCCGAACCTGGGTAAAATGTCGTGTCCCCTGCTTCCTGTTACCATCCACCTTAGACGCACAGTTCGGGACCCCCTACCCGAGATCCGCCGGTTTTGACACCGACACTAGCTCTCTCTCTCTCTCTCTCACACACACACACATCGCTCTCTCTCTCTCACACACACACACACACATCGCTCTTTCTCTCTTTCTCTCTCTCTCTCTCTCTCTCTCACAGGAATTTTCTCTCATCAGCCATGGCACCGCAAGTTCAAGTTTGCTGCCTCGAGCTCCTGCCTCGACTCCTCGTGTGTGGATCCATTCACCCTCGCTTCGTTCCCGTGGGATCTAGCGTGATCCGGCCGGAAGGAGCCCCGCCGCGGCGACCTCCTACTTCCGGTCGCCATGGCGCCGTTGTCGTTCTTCTGCAGCGAGGCGCAGCAGCGCTGCACGCACAGAGCGCATGCCCTCTTCTGTGTGTGGGCCTCCTCTTGCCTCTCCTAGGCACAGCGCCCCGCCGTCCGCCTCTTCCACCGAGTAGGACTCAGCCCACTAGGTGAGGCCAACCCCAGCGCCCACTGCACTGTTGGCCCAGATAGTTTCGGCCCAAGCCACTTGTTTTTTCCATGGACGAATTTCCTATTTATCCAGCGTTTGGTAGTTTTACAAAATAGTCCCCTCTAGATCATGCATTTGTAACTCACAAATGGTGCATCGGTTTAAAATGTTTTATATATGAGAAATGACTAGAATTTCATCTAGTTTCATAATATGCCACTTTCATCCATGTTCGAAATGTTTAAAATCACTACAAAAAAATACACTTGCGTGATGATACGTGTTTGTCACAGTAAGTCACTTTTTTGTTATGCATGTACATCCATGACAAATTTATGACAGAATCAAGATAGTCATACCGGTGCTGTCGTAGAAGTGTTCCATGACATTACCAAAATTATCATCACAGAAGTGTCCACTTCCATGACAATAAATCGCGCGTCATAGAAGTGCTTTTGTCAAGGGTGACCGACACGTGGCATCCACTGTAACGGAACGCCGTTGAGCTATCGGGTCGGGTTTTGGATCCGATAACCCGTTAACAGCCCCGACCAATGGGGATTTTCCATGTGTAAAATCATCATTGGCTAGAGGAAACACGTGTCGGCTCATCGTTGGGACAGATGTCATCCACTCACTGGAAAGAAGGCGCCTATGATACGTCGACACGTGGCACGGCCCAACAGTGGCCCATTCCTGTGAAAAGGCCGGCCCATTTGACTTGGTCAAAAGGTGGCGGGCCGGCCCATGGAAAGCCTGTTAACTACCTATTCACATATAGCCCATTTACAGCCCGCTAACCCAAGGCTCGTTACGCCCTATCCGAATTAGGCCGAGTAGCGTCATCTGGGCCGTCCAATATGATTCCAGCCTGTTTTCACTTCTGGCCCATGTATAGCCCATGACTTCTTTCGGGCCATATGAGGCCCTTTGTAACTCTTGGCCCATTAGCGGCCCGTGCTAAAACTGGCCCGTAATGAATAGTGTATCACTTTACACCCATTAACGGCCTGTGGTGAAACTGGCCCGTAATGAACAGTGTATCACTTTATACCCATTAACGGCCCGTTATTCCGTTGGGCCGTCTCCAGCCCATGTTATCTTTCGGCCTTCCCAGAGCCCATTTATTCTTGGGCTCATTTCCAGCATTCTTTTACTTACGGCATGTTACTGTCATTTTATGCTTGGGCCAAATTCAGCCCGTGGTTACAGTCGGCCCGTTTGTGGTCCATTAATACGTTGGGCCATTTTCATAGCGTCATTAAATACGGCCTATTAACGATGGCCCGTTATGGTCGGCCCATGAATGGACGATTCCAACTCTAGCCTGTTTACGGCCAGAATGCGGTCTGTTTGGCCCATGTTTGGCCAATCGATCATATGGCCTGTATAAGGCCCATTGACGATATGACCCGTAGAAGACCCATTGATGATACGGCCCGGAGAAGGCCCATTGTTTCTATGGCCCGTAGAAGGCCCACTATTTCTACGACCCATAGAAGGCCCACTGTTTCTACGGCCCGTAGAAGGCCCACTGTTTCTATGGCCCGTAGGAGGCCCAGTGTCACTATAGTAAATATTAGCCCATGGTTATTGTGGCCTAGTTTTTAAAAAATAGGTTATTGCAGCCACTAGCAAACCGCAGAAAAAGAACTGCACTGACTACAAGTAAACAAATAAACAAGACAACAAGGAAATAAATAAGAAAGCAACTTACACTAGGCTATCACGGCTATTACACATATTACATCTATTGGGCATCAAAGTTCGCCACCAGTGCAAATATAGGGAACACAATAGCATATAAACGCCGCAGCAAAACAAGTCCAGAACTGAAACCACTTCATAAGAGCTCAAGAAACAATATCCTGGGTACCCATAATGCTGGTAAGATGCTTAGCAAGCTTATTAAGTTTCTCTTGTTTGTTTCTTAAGTCCTCCAGCGCTTGCTGTTGCACGAGAAAGTATGCATCTGAATTCTGCAGGGACTTCCTCAGTCCTTCGGCTTCCTGTCGCATAATATCTGATCCATGTCTTTCAACTTGAAGTTGAGACTCAAGAAGTTGAACTAATTCAGGAAATGAGTTCAAAGAGCTGGTGCCAGCACTGGTAGCCAGTAACTCGAACACTACATCAAGACAGGACTTTGGGGTTGTCTCAGTGTCTTCAATATAGTTTTTACCAGCTTTCTTGGAGACCAACATGGATGTCTCACTATCTTGAACCTTATCTACATTACTTCCTTTACCATTGCATAACAGGGTACTCTTCTCCAATATTTTATCCGCGTTCTAAAAGAGAAACAAACAAAGACATCTCAGGTTTACAATGTAGTATATGAAACTCATTTTGGTAAACCAGTTCAGTAGTAAGGTGGACAGGATAACAACATGAAACAAACATATATCTATGTAGTATGGTCACTGTATGGTCTATATCATTCTAGTTTATGTTGCCAAATCAAGATAGATACAGTTCGAATCATATCTATTTAAGACAAAGCAGCATAGACAGAATATAAGTGTGGGAAACTACACAGAAATAACAACACTTGTAATGTGCATGCCATGAGAACATAACTATTTATTCAACTGAAACTGAAATCAACATAGAGCAAGTTACAACAGCAAACAGCCAAACACGTTGAAGAAACAGGTTTAAAACATACCTATTGCGCCATTGGGGTTTCAATTGCATCCTTCAAATTTGAAATTAGTTGGTATCAGTAAATACAGTGATGCAAGAGCAAAGTAGTATGAACCATAGCTATGGAACCTGACATGGGAACAATTTTTCTTCTACTTTAAGCATTGACTTCGGGTTCGGAGTGGTGGTCCTCGTGATTTGGGCACTGCAGTTGCCTTACTAACTGCTCGTGTTTGGGTGCTCCGTGGTGGAGACGGTGCTGTGTCAACGGGAACGGGGTGTCTATCTGCAGGGGTGGGGGTTAGAAGGGGTGTACCTAGTTCTCTGTCCAACTGGGTAGGGGTACAATCTGCATGAGCGTGGGTTATGTGTGGTGGGGCTGGTTCTTGGGCAAGTACAACCGTGGTTCTATCTGCATCAACAGGTAGCACGATCTTTTCTGAAGACCATGTTTTTACTCCCACAGATACTGCCATCACTCCCTCCAATTGAAATGGCTGATAAACTAGAAAAGTAATTGAATGTACAGACATTGTAAGATAGACAGGTGCAATGGATAGTAGGGAAGAAAACAGGGCATGAAATAATTCACATTTATGTTGTCTACGCAAACAGAATAGCAGGACGTAATTTCACATATATAATGGCTAATTAAACAAGATAGCATGGCACAATTTCACATGTATGATGCCTAACTAAACATGATAGAATGACATACTTCAAAATATGATGACTATGTAAACAGGATGAAATGATACAACTATATGATGTGTCTATTAAAGTGGTTGGCATGCCATAAATCACAAACATGCCGTGGATGGAAACATGATGGCATGATATAATTCACGGATAGAATGACATAATATAAATATGATGACTATGTAAACAGGATGAGATGATACAACTATATTATGTCTTTAGAAAATGGGTTGGGATGCCATAATTCAGATACATGCTGTCTATGTAAACATCATGGCATGACGTAATTCAAATATATGATTTATATACTAAGGAAGTGACCAGAGGGCAATCACATATATGATGTGTCAACTAAGGAGATGGCATTCAATATTGTGTATATTATGTAAAAACTAAGCATTACAATACAACATATGCATTATATGAGTAATATAACCCTGCCAAGTTTGAGCATACACCTCAGGGGGATAATAGGACTGGTCATCTGCCTCTAAATCCTCCTCTGAAGAGCTATCTGTAACCAGCAAGATATCTGCTTCAGCAGGTAGCATTGTCTGCTCTGAAGACCTTGTTTTCACCCCAGATTTCTCCATCACCAATTCAAATGGCTGATGCACAGGAAGAGCAGTTGAATATACAAACATTGTCGACAAAAGCAATGAGAAATACAAAAAAAGGACGGCATGATATAATTCCAATATATGACGCTTGCCTAAATAGCATGGCATTGCATAATTCACATACATAATGCCTTGCAACAAGATAACATTGCATAATTCACATATATAATGTCTTGCAACAAGATGGCATTGCATAATTCACATATATGGTAATTAGACACTAAACAGGTGGCATTCACACACAGCATGTCTAAACTAAGCAAATGGCATAGCAATGCAAGATACCATATGCACGATATGAGCAACATAACCCTGCCAAGTTAGGGCATGCACCTCGGGGGGGGGGGAATATGACTGGTCATCTGTCTCTGAATCCTCCTATGAGGAGCTATCGGTAACCAGCAAGACATGCGCTTCGTCAGATAGCATTGTCTGCTCTGAAGACCTTGTTTCCACTCCAGATTTTTCCATGACTGTGCCAAATGGCTGATGCACAGGAAGAGTAATTGAATGTATTAAAATTGTTGACAAATTTAACACGTAATAAAAAATGATGGCATGATATAATTCACATATAAGATGACTGGCTAACCAGGGTGGCATTGCAAAATTCACATATATGATGCCTGGCTAGACAAGATGGCATTGCATGATTCACATATACGATAAAGAAACTAAAAGATGGAATTGACACAAAGCATGTCTAAACTAAGCAGATGACATCTTTAATGTATACAGTAATCAATGCAAGGCACCATATGCATGATATTACCAACATCAGCATGCCAAGTTAGAGTGAAGACCTCATGGGGTAAATAGGAGTGGTCTTCTCCTTCTGAATCCCCCTCATAACAGTTATCTTCCTCTTGATTACGATCCAAAATGGGTGGAGGGGGGGCTGCCTTTGCGCCCACCATGGAACGACGTCTGCATGAAATTTTATTGCCACGCAAGGCTCGTCTCTTTTGCTCTACATGACCAGTTCCATTGTGTACAATAACTGGCATGCATAGGAATAAAACATAGTGAGATTATGTAAGGAGTGCATGCACAAATCCAGAGTGATGGTAGCAAACTGTGGATAGACCCAAAACCAATGATAGCAGGCAGATAATAGCTTTAGTTAAAAAATACAGATAATGGCTCCTTTAATGTTTGTTTGCACCCAACATGAAACTCATAGTAGACACCGGAGATTAACCAGATAGTAGACAGATAGTACGGATTGCTGCCCCAATATGTACCCCACAACCATTTAAAAACTCAAGTTTCAGCATTAGTTTGGACCTGACTCGGAGTCTAATAGGTGAACACGACAATAATGTAGCATGTCATCATATTAAGCGACGCATAATGTAAGCAGACACGGAAGAGTGCGACCTCTCTTGCGGACCCGTGTAGTCCTCAAGGTCATCTACTCAGTTGATGATGGTAATGCAGTTGTCGTGGCTGCCGGCGGCGGGGAAGAAGATCTGAGGCGGCGAAAGACAGCCTGGAGAGCGGGTCCCTGCTGTGGTGAACCCTTCCGTCGTTGGAGCAGCTGAGCTGGGGTGGAACACAGTGCCGCTGGAGCAGGACAAACCACACAAGGTTTTCTTTGACACATATCTGTAACAAAAGTAATTGAGTAAGGGCTTGTTTGAATTTGAGGATTCTAACAATGCAGGAATAGGAAATAGACATGAATAGGATAGGAATGCACGTGCAAAACAGAGAATTTAAAAACACAGGATTTCTGCCAATCTGGGTGTTTGATTCACAACAATTGGAAGATCACGGGATGCAAAAAAGCATGGCGAGATTAAGACAAACCACAAGAAAATGTACGGTTATAATGCTATTATGCTACTATCTCTTAGTCTTGTGCTTGATGAATAGGAATATGAAAAGTAGGAGAAGTGGAAATTAGAATTCCTACAGTTTTCCTTTCAAGGAGAAAGTAAAGGAACAAATCCTACAGTTTTCCTTTGCTCCATTCCTTTGCACCAAATTCATGAAAAGTAGTACCATAGGAAACTTTCCAATTCCGATGTTTTCATTCACTTTTCCTTTCAAGCATCGGCGATTCTAGTAGGCAGGCTTGAGCAAGGAAAATCCTACACTAAAAAAATGTTTTTGTGCTACTTCTATTACTTTGGACCCAGGCCACTGCCATACTAGCTCAATTCCCAGGCCCATCGACAAATGCACAGCTCAAATGCATAGCGATAAATAATGATGGTGTTCAAGAGAGTCCATCACGGATAGCTTAGTTGCCTGGTACCTCACTGCTTGTCATATAGTAGGATAAAATAATCGTATTTCCCGTTACTACGAGTGCTCAGTGGACAATATATAGAACATGTAGAGTAAAAAAGAGATCCAAAAAGTGTACAACCTCTTTGGCGAAGCCATGCCGATCTCAGCGTGATTGGGTTGGCCGGTGAGGATGCTCCAGCTGACTAGGCTGTCGGAGGAGGGGAAGAAGATCTTAGGCATCTGGAGATGGAGCCTGAGGTAATGCTCCGCTGTGATGGAGGGTTTCGTCGTTGGAGAAGCTCCGGTGAGTTGTATGACGCCGATGCTGAAGCAGGACAAGAGAGACAACGAACAACATTAACCTGAGTGGAATTCTAATAGCATCTCCAATACATGACGTAAAATACATAAACACAAAGTGCTAGATGTAAAATACACAAGCCGCTCATCTCTGGACTTAACTCTCGAAACTGAATTTAACTGTCGAAACTGAACTTAACTGTCGAAACTGAACTTAACTGTCGAAACTGAATTTTGCTGTTGAAACTGAATTTTGCTGTCAAAACTGCACGCACTAGCAAGGTGAGGCTACATGTCGGTCGACTGACTTTTTCATCTCTAGTCAGCCGATTTTGCAGCGGTTGGATACGAGATCAAGGGCATGTGGTTCATCTTCAACCTCCACCCCTTAAGCCAGCCAAATAGCAGCGCCCGGCCGCCCGCGGCCGGCGGTGCGCCACCCTGCCCGCCTCGAAAACACTCCCCGCCGCCGGTCCGCTGCCGGCCCGGCCATCCCTCTAGGCCCCCCGTGCCGAGCTTTTTCTCCGGCGATCCCCACGCCACCGCCCCGCCAACGCCCCGCCACCGCCGGCGACCACCGCCCCCATTCTAAACCCTAAGATAGATAGTGGGGTACCTCTCCAGCGAGCCCCCCTTCCCGCTGCGGCTGGTTCTTCCTTCACCCCGGCGACATCGTATTGAAGTGTAGCTAAATCGGAGTAGCATCGCAAACAAGAGCAAGAGCGAGAGCAGCAGCGCGAGCAAGAGCAGCAAGAGCAGACCAGGCAGGGGACCGAGAGCAATAGCAGAGCAGCAGCGCGAGCGAGAGCTAAAGCAGCAGCAGGTCCTACGACGCCGTCGTGGACGGAGCCGCATCGTGTCGGCTCGGGACCGAGCGCCGGCAGCACCGTGAGATCAAATCAAGAAGAAAATGCGGCAATTAGTGTACAACCTCTTTGGTGGCGCCGATTAGGCCGCAGCTTCATCCGAGGAAACAGTGATGATGATGCTCTTCCGGTGGTGCAGGTGAAGACGGTGGTGTGGGAATGGAGGTGGCGCGAAAGACGAGGGGAACATCGGGGCAGCTCCTTGGAGGTGGAGGACGGTGTGGCTGAACCGGCGGGACGATGAGATCGACGATGGATCCTCATCTGGTACGTCGAGGTGTTGATGTGGACGACGTCGTCGGGGAAGAGGCTCCGGCTGGGTGGCGGACGGAGCAGGGTGTGGGGTTTTGTCGCGGGTTTTCGCGGCCTCGGTGTATGAATGGGTAGGCGGATGGGATGGCAGTGGGGAACCATGGCTTAGAGACACGCTTGTCCGAAATGTGGGGTAAGTTACGAAAGTACCCCCACCGATTTGAGGCGGTTCTTTCGGTTCAGGGGTACCACGGGCATTCTGCGTGTCGGGATTTCACAAGAGGTGGGAGTTTTCGCGCGCGTTGTAATTTCGGAATAGCATGGCGTGGGTTGAGATGGAGGGAGTTGTCCGAGCACAACGAGACAAAGATATATCTTAAATATTTCGGGCTAACAAGGCGTGGGTTGAAGAGGCGGGAGTTTCCCAGCATGATAGACAGAGACGCTAGCTTGAATTTTCGGCATAACAAGGCACGACTTGAAATTTCGGAAGAACAAGCTTAACGTGTACCAAAAAAAGACAATTTGCACCTCAACACGCACAACACACACACAAACACCATTTAGACTAGAGTAAGGTACACGTGCATTGTACGCATGAGATTTGGCAACCAAATTATGAATAAATACCACATTATAGCATGCAAGATTTGAGTCATATATGCATGATGTAGATGTTTGTTTAATTCTTATAGTTCATTTCATTCAAAATCATCTAGTTTTTATAAGAAAGCTAATCTATTTTAAGAATTATGGAATTGTGCGTCGTAAGACATAAAGTAAAAACAAATAATGGCAAATCATGTAGAAAAACATTTGGGTAATTCTGATACGGAAGATTCTAGAACAAATAGGAAGTGCTTGTGTTTTGATGTTTGTGCATTATGCTTAAGTTCAACCATGGAGCCTTCTAGATTATACATGTGACGAAATCTGGTGGAATCTAGATGATATCCAACGGCCAGTAGTGCTCAAATTTGCCATCTTTGGACCATCGGATTCGCCTCATCCAATGACCATCTTTCAAAGTTAAAGTTACCCGCACACAGTATAAAAAATATATATATAATATATATAGGGGTATAGATATAGATATGTGATGCAAAAGTCGCCCATCATCTCCAATTACAATAGTGTGTCCATGCACGGATGCGACGTGGCCAAATGATGTCTGCCATCGGTATCTCAAATTCAAATCGGTCTGACCTTGTTCAATGTGTATACATTACAAAATGCTCGTTTCCAAACCACACCGCGCAGATCTCCGTTATATTCATGCATGCATGGGTTTCAAACATCAGGATCTCTTATTCAAATATTTGAATTCAACTTTACATTGATTGTGACCTCACCTATTCAGCTATTCTTTTACACCCACACTGTAATCTTCTCTTTATAATTGTAACACTAACCTTCTCTCGTGCATGCATGCACACACACTACCAGACGGTATTATCCATCGCACGCATGCAATCTTTTTCTTTAGGTCGGTCTCCTATGAAGGCACACACCAACACACATCCCCCTCTCCATCATATCGGGCATTCTTTATCTCTCACGCGTGCATTCGCAATGATCGATGTTCCTCTATGTATGTGTGTATATAGCTAGGTCTTTCATAGTTTTCCACACAAACCGATCAATCGATATATCCAGTGAGGTCTCACCCTCTTTCCCACGTCCACATCGATCAATCTATACCTCTCTATATAGGATTAACATATATAGCTAATACACCCACATTAATTATGTATCCAACGTCCCCCTCTCATCATCCATGCCTTCCGCTTCATCTCTCAAACGCGTGCACAATGGCGAAGACAGGGGGCAGTAAGGGCCTTGCCCCCTCCCCCCTAACATCACTATATATCAAGGCTAATATGAATGTGATCATTAGACAATTGCTGCTAAAAATGGTTTAAGTTCATGAATAGACCCTCCTCGTAAAGGATTAGCAATGCTTGGCCCCCTAGATCATTTATTTTTCATGGCTCCGCCACTGCGCGCATCAGCGCACGTGTTCGCCCTCTCTCTCTAAATATCGATCTCGCACTTGTGCATTCCTTCATAGTCTCCCTCCACTTGGCCCCTCGCACCATCTTCTAGCCCCCCACCAGATTTTGCCACATGTACAATCTAGCAGACTCCATGGTTGAACTTAAGCATAATGCACAAACCTCAAAACAACAGTGGTTCTCTTTTGTTCTATAATCTTCCGTATCATAACTCCCCAAACTTTTTTCTAGTTGAATTGCCATTCTTTGTTTTTACTTTATGCTTTACAACGCACAATTCCATGAATCATAAAATAGATTAAGGGCTTCTTTTATTCAAAGGATTATCAAAGGAATTTTGGAGGATTCTAATCATTAGGAATTTTTCCTATCTTGGTTGTTTGATTCGTAGGATTGTAAACCATAGGAATTTTTCCATATGATTCATTTGCACTAGATTTCATAGGAAACATCCCATCCACTCAAACCTCTTTGAAAGAATTCTGGGCTTTTTCTATGCACAATCAAACACTCGTACAATCCTGTAGGATTCAAGACGACATTCCACTGTAATCCCATGTTTTTCCTATTCCCGCGTTCTTAGCTTTTTTATAAAAACTAATTGATTTTGAATGAAATGAACTATAAGAACTAAACGAAGGGCTACATCAGGCATATATGACTCAGAGCTTACATGCTATAGTGTGGTATTTATTCATAATTTGGTTGCAAAATCTGATGCGTGCAATGCACGTGTACCTTACTAGTACTTCGAGTATGTGCAAAACACGTAAATTAGAATACCAATGGCACGCTACATAGTGTCTCTCTTACAGTTCATGAAGCCACGTGGCACATGTGTAGGCGTTGTCGCGACCTCCTTGCGTGGATTGATCATAGTGATGTGCTGCTGGTTCCAGAAGAATGTACTCGTCCTCCCTGAGCCATACTGGCGGTACATGCAGGAAGCGAAGATGTGCACGCACGCCATGCATGCACTCATTCCTCGCACACACACGCGGGTACACGGGCGGATGCAATTTTGTACCAAGATCCACCCCATGTGATAATTTGACGCGTGTAAAGTCGTTCACTTCATTGATGGTCAATTAATACAGCGCATGCAAATTGAGTGGACGTGAGGGAGGAAGAAAGACGTTATTACTCCACTGCGCGCATGCGAATAGTTAAATCGTGGGTTGCTAGTAGTACTTCCATTGGTCTCCTTCGTATTTTGTGCCAATTTTTGATAGTAACATAATATTTACGCATTGGAGCAGTGTAGTAGTACTTGAAATTTATGTTCCGCTAAACTCATCGGGAGCCGTTTCGGGCCTCGAAACCAAAACCATCAATTAATCTTTACCTTGTTCCCATCACATTCGAAAGCCTGCTCACACCTACTAGTAGTACGTACCAAACCTGAACGTGTTCCCACTATGCAGGTATTATTACTAGTGCTTGTACTTAGGTAATAAAAAGGGGAACTACCTAACCGAAAATCACTCTACCTTTCCTCCCCATGAATTTTGGCCTATTTACTCTATCCGCAATGAGCTTAACAAAAGTGTCAAAGAAGTTTGGGACGGTCAATGCCTAAAACTCTCTTTTAGTAGGAACTTTAGTGATAGTCTCATGGAACAATGGTTCTAGTTGGAGGAAATTGCCAAAAGCATTACCTTTACTGCCGAGCTGAATGCCCTGATTTGGCAGCTGGACAATAAGGGGAAGTATTCCTCCAGCTCCCTCTATCATGTTATCAACTTTAGAGGGGTTCAACCCGTGTTTATCCCTACTGTCTGGAAATTGAGAGTTTCCCCTAAAATTCATGTATTTCTCTGACTTCTCTCCAAAAACAAATTGATGACTGGGGATAACCTTAGGAAGAGACACATCATCAAACCCCTTGATTGTGTTTACTGCTTGGAACAAGAGCCTTGTTCTCACCTATTTTTTGAATGTATAGTTTCTAAACATCTCTGGGCCCACATTGAGGAATATTTCTCTAGTTAGATTGGCTCATCCTTCGAATCTGTCGCCAGATTCTGGATTGCTACAAAAAAGTGCTCAGTTTTAAACATTGTTAGCTCATCTGTCCTTTGGGGCCTCTGGAAATATAGAAATGCTATGATTTTCAGTAACATCTCCTGGATTTCCATTCCGCAGGTCTTGAGGTTGATCAGGAACATGGTGAGGAAATGGGCGATTCTCTCCTCCGGATTGGACAAGGACAAGTTGATGAGCTTCGTGGAAACCAAAACAAGATCCCTCCAGAAACCGTTGGCGATCACTTGTGGCTGAACAAGGCTCGACTTGCTCTGGGGCTGGACCCATGGGCTTGTCTCAAGATCTTTGATGAAGATGATGGGCACCTGGCACCGAAAAAGAGGGACATCCACCATGCTAGGCCTTCCAGCCCGGTGTCTCCGCTTGCTTACTGGTGGCCGCAGGCTGACACGGCCCCTCGGCTAAAGACCATGAAGGCTTCGCTGGACCCTCCTTGTGTCATTTGAGTGCTCTATCCGCTCTGCCTTTGGCACCGCTCGGGTGATTTGTGTTATTCAGAGAACTTGTTCATCCACCCCCTAGTTTGTAGCTTTTCTACCTTTGCTTTTGAAATGCTCTTTGAGCTGCTGTATCAGAATATGTTGTGGTTTCGTTCTCGGCAATGGAACCGGGGAGATGCTCCCTGTTTTTCTAAAAAAATATTTTATATGTTATTACATAAAGCTTGGTAAGACTGTAAATTTAAGGATGAAGGCAATAATATCACTTATTATTTAAATATATTTATAACAAAATGCTCAGCCCCTTTTTATTTTTTGATAACATTGCTGGCCCAACCCAACATTATAATTAGAATCAGCCCAGAAAAATCGTGTATTTCGAGAAAGTGCAGCTGTAATTTTTTAGGAAATAAAATAAACGGGCCACATGGACGCTACTTTATTTGTTCACCCAGCCCAGCTAATGGCTATAATTCAAAAAAAGATCAAATTGACTGTAAATTCTACCGTGCAAAAAAAGACTGTAAATTCTGAAAAAATGGGTTGAATACATGCCACATTTTTGGAGGCTGAAATGTGGGCCAATAGGTCGATGCCAATGCAAGGCGTTGTCAATTTAGTCAACAAATGATTCTAACATGTTAGCCGTCGGATTTACATCCAACGACCGGCATCCATCTTCAATCTCTCGTCTTCTTCCTCCAGCGCCGCCGGGACCACCTCCCGCCTCCTCCTGCTAGCAGCTCTGCTTAGCACGCTTCGCTATGAAGCGCTACTCCACCGTTTGCCAGGCCATCCCTCCACCCCTCCACACCTACTGTTCTTCTCCGCCGACTGCCGAACCACACCGCACTAGAACCAGTTAACCCTCGTACACCTCTCTGTCTGCAACTCTACTCCAGCGCCTTCCCATCTCCGGCTCGTTGTTGTCTGGGGCCTCACCGTCGTCCACCACCTTGGATGCGCTCGGTGCGGCGTGGTCAACATGGTCAACGAACGACACCATCGGAAGTAGACTGTGCGTGGAGAGGCTGACAGCTGGGTCCACGGCCGCACACAAGGAAATGCCTTCTTATTACGCGCAAAATAATGATTCCTCCACCTGACATCTGGGACCCACCGGAAGGGCCTCTATATTTCGCGAAATAAAGTGCCCCCCGCTGACATGTCGGACCCACCAACTATCTTCGCACGCAAGGAAGTGCCTCCTTATTACGCACAAAAAAATGAATATTCCCCTGCCAGCTGGAACCCAGCATAGTGGGCGGCTGACTTGTGGGCCTACCGACGGGGACGGAGGGCTTTGTCAACTTAGTCAATATGAATGATTCTAGCTCCTGTTACCGTACGATATTCATCCAACGGCCGTAGTGCTTCTTCAACCTCTGGTCTTCTTGCTCCAGCCGCCAAAACCAGCGCCGGTCGTGTCGCGTGCTCCTGCCTCCCGTGGCCGGCTGTGATGCCGCGGGGGCCTCACTGCCCCCTACTACTCCCACCGTTGGCCAGGCCATCCCTCTACTCACCACACCCCCTGTTATTCTGCGGCAACAGCAGCCTCACACCGCAACCGAACTAGTGAACCCTCGTACTCCTCTTCGCGTGGGCATCCACTACTGCGTCTTCCCCGGCTCCGAGTCGTCCCCTTCATAGTCCTCGCCGTCGTCCACCGCCCCAGTGCTCTTGGCGCGGCGTGGCCAACGACCGACTTCCATCGGAAGAGTATTGTACGTGGAGAGGCTGATAGTTGGGTCCACGGCAGCCGCAAGGAAGTGCCTCCTTATTACGCGGAAAATAATTATTCCTCCACCTCATAGCGGGGACCCACCGGCGGGCCACCAGTATTTTGCGAAAAAAAATTGTTTCCCCCTGACTACTGGGACCCACCGGACGGGCCACCGTATTTCACGAGAAAAACGTTCCCCCCGCTGTCAGCTCGGACCCACCGGAAGTGCCTCCTTATTACGCACAAAAAAATAAATACTCCCCCGGCTAGCTGGGACCCACCTTGCTGGGAGGCTGACCTGTCGGCCTACTAAGTTAATGGGGACGAAGGGCTTTGTCAACTTAGTCAATATGAACGATTCAAGCTCTAGTGACCGTACGATGTCCATCCAACGGCCGTAGTGCTTCTTCAACCTCTGGTCTTCTTGCTCCAGCCGCCCAAAGCAGCGCCGGTCGTGCCGCATGCTCCTGCCTCCCGTGGCCGGGTGTGCTGCCGCAGAGGCCTCACCGCCCCCTACTATTCCCACCGCTGGCCAGGCCCTGCGGTGACGGCAGCCTCACACCGCAGCCGAACCAGTGAACCCTCGTAGTCCTGTCCGTGCCGCTTCCACTGCCGCGTCATCCCCTTCCTAGGCCTCGCCGTCGTCCACCGCCGTGGTGCCCTCCGCGCGGCTTGGTCAACGTGGTCAAGGAACGACTTCCATTAGAAGAGTACTGTACGTGGAGAGGCTGACAGCTGGGTCCACGGCCACATCCCAGTTTTTTTGTGATTTGCCAAGTAAGTCGCTTTGTCAGGCATGTTGGGCTGCAAATATTTCAAGACGAGGAGAGCTTTCATTCGGCTGGCCGAGAAAATGGCCCATCAGTAATGAGCAATGGGTTGTACATTCTTAAAACACATCAAACCGGCAATTAGTTTCAAATATCTTTTTTTTCATTTCAAGATTTTAAATTACATTAATTTTTATGCGTGGAGAATTTGTTGGATTTTATATTGATATACATTTATTTTTAAAATCACTTTGAATGTGAGTCGAAATTTCAGGATTAAAAACAGTTCGGACCGCACCGAAATATGCAAAAATCCGTATAATTTTTTAACCGTTGCCACAATATGGGCTGTAATCCTAACAAAAAGAATATGGGCTCCAAAAAAACCTTAAGAATTAGCAAATGGGCTGTAAATTATTAGAAATAATGGCAGATGGGTTGTATGCTGTTTTCCACAGATTTGAGGCTTTCCTAAAAAAAGGTTGACGCACAAGCACTGACTATTGGATGTCCATCCAACGGCCGTCGTGCTTCTTCAATCTCTGCTCTTCCTCCTCCAGCCGCTCAAACAAGCGCCAGCGGGACTGCCTGCTCCCTCCTCCTCGCGGCTGGCTGTGCTTCTGCGCAGGCCTCACCGCCCGACCGTACTCCCATCGCTGGCCTAGCCATCCCTCTACTCACCCACACCTGCTGTTATTCTCCGGCGACGGCAGACAAACAAGTAAACCCGCATACAGTCGTACTCCCCTCCGCATGGTAAACAACTGCCGAGTCTTCGCTGCCTCCGTGTCGTCCCCTTCCTAGGCCTCGCCGTCGTCCACCGCCCTGGTGCTCTCGGCGCGGTGTGGTCAATGTGGTCAAGGAACGACTTCCATCAGACGTGGACTCTACGTGGAGAGGCCGTCAGCTGGGTCCATGGCTGCAGCAAGGAAGTGCCTCCTTATTACCCGGAAAATAATGATTCCTCCACCTGACAGCTGGGACCCACCGGACGGGCCACTGTAGTTCGCGAAAAAAACGTTTCCCCCTGACTGTTGGGACCCACCAGCTACATCTTTGCACGCAAGAAAGTACGTACGGGCAAAAAAAAAGTGATTTGCCCCCTGACTGCTGGGACCCACCTGCTACATCTTCGCAGGCAAGGAAGTGCTTGACAGTCGGGACCCACCTGGTCGAAGCGTACGTAGCGTTGTCATTCTGGTCGCAAACGTGTACGTACATACTGGTCAATGTAGAGGCACGCATGTGTCGTAGTAGAGGCGCGCACGTAGCATTTACACATACGTACAACGGCCAGGGTGCAAGAAAGAAAATACGGCCACGTATGTGTACATACGGGTGGGGTCTCGAACGCCTACTCGCGCATACGTATGGCCAGGGCTCGTGTACATGGCAAGGTAGGAACGGAGAAACAGCGTCGTCATCGTCGTGTTCATGGGAAGGCAACCGAATGCGTCATGTTCATGGGGAGGCAACGGAATGCGCCATGTTCATCGGGATGGCTTGGACATAACAGGCGATGGAAACGAGGCCTGGGGTACCGCAGAACGGAGGAAACGGCCTTGCCTTCGACCGGCAACATTCGAAATGGGATCCTGTTCATCGGGAGGTGTCTGGCGTACCGCAAAATGGAGGAAACGGACCTCCTACGGTCGAAACGGGGGTCCTGTTGATCGGGAGGGGTGTGGCGTACCGCAAAACGGACGAAACGGACTTGTGTTGGAGCGCTACGGTCGAAACGGGGTTCCTGTTTATCGGGAGGGGTGTGGGCGTGTGGCGTACCGCAAAATGGGACTCCACGGGATACTGTTCATCTCCACCGTTGACCTCCTCCAGCCTCCACGGGCTCCTGTTCATCCAGCCTCCACCGCGCGCTACTCCACCGGCTAATGTTCAACCACCCCTCCATCGTCTACTGTTCATGCAACCCTCCACACCACGGGGTCCTGTTCAACCACCCCTCCATGGGCCCCCCTCCACCGTCTACTATTCATCCAGCCCTCCACACCACGGGGTCCTGTTCAACCACCCCTCCACCGTCTACTGTTCATCCAGCCCTCCACACCACGGGGTCCTGTTCAACCACCCCTCCACGGGCACCCCTCCACCGTCTACTATTCATCCAGCCCTCCACACCACGGGGTCCTGTTCAACCACCCCTCCACCGTCTACTGTTCATCCAGCCCTCCACACCACGGGGTCCTGTTCATCCACCCCTCCACGGGCACCCCTCCACTGTCTACTATTCATCCAGCCCTCCACCACACCACGGGGTCCTGTTCATCCAGAGGCAACGCCACTGCTCACTGTTCATCCACCCCCCCCCCCCCCGCAACGCTCACTGTTCATCCCATCGATCGACTTCAGTTAGCAGTAGTAGTGAAGGAATCGCTCGATCGGGTTCAGTTAACTGCCATTGATCGATCACTCGGGTTCAGTAACGCGTAGCCTGCAGTGCAATCGGTCGGGTTCAGTTAGAGCCCAACGCATTGCTCGTGTTAAGTTAGAGCCAACGCCTCGCACACACACGCGTACGTGCACAAGAGAAACGCGCATCGCTCGGCCCCCGACCTCCGACCGTAACTAGGAACTCCTCGAAATTCCCCCCCCCTTGCTTCTACCACGGTTTTTTCCGTCATGGACGGCCCAAAGAATGTCATGTAGCTGCGTCTCCGGCCTGCCCAGGATGAAAATCCCATTTTCTGTCATGATTTTTTGTCATGGAAGTAGGAGCCCACCACATCTATGATGATACCGGGTTTTGTCACAGTTATCGTCATAGAAGTGTCATATGTATGACAGAAAAAAATTTCGGTCGGCCCAAAATGTCACGGATGTGTCTTTTTTTGTAGTGAATGATGTTTGCTTTAATTTGCTTAAATAACATGCTAAAATGATTTAATTCCTAACTAATTAACCGTAGCTCGGATTTAAATAATCTTTATATATAAATGGGAGAGAAAATTGCCTAGTTTAACATGGTGTACTTGCTTTGCATGTTTAACAACTCTAAAATTGTGTTTAGGGCAGAACAGTACCAAACCTAAAATATTGCACATGAGGTTTTTCCGGACTTGTTACTTGTTGTTCCGGCCTCACTTAAACTTGCCTAGATGTGTAGTTTACTTATGCTTGACCCCTTGCCATGCTAACAAACATTTAATTTTGTTGAGTACTTAAACGGGAGAGAACTAAATAATTGTTGTGGTGTTTCGTCAATATGCAACTTGTTTTATATTGAGCTCCACTTAACTTGTAGTTTTGCTTGTGCACTTTGCCATGCCATGCCTCTTTAAACCGGACATGCACCGTACTTGGTTGCGCATCATGCCATGTTTATGTGATGGTTGTTTACCATGTTGTTTGCTTCTTTCTGGTGTTGCTTCTTCGGGTTAGTTCCGTTAACGTCGCGTTTGTGAGGATCCGCTCGACTACATCCATTTGTCTCATTCATGGACTCGTTCTTCTTCCTTGCGGGATCTCAGGCAAGATGACCATACCCTCGAAATCACTTCTATCTTTGCTTGCTAGTTGTTCGCTCTTTTGCTATGCCGCGATACCTACCACTTGCTATATCATGCCTCCCATATTGCCATGTCAAGCCTCTAACCCACCTTCCCTAGCAAACCGTTGTTAGGCTATGTTACCGGTTGCTTAGCCCCTCTTATAGCGTTGCTAGTTGCAGGTGAAGTTGAAGTTTGTTCCTTGTTGGAACATGGATATTGTTTTGATATCATTAATATATCTTATTTACTTTAATGCATCTATATACTTGGTAAAGGGTGGAAAGCTCAGCCTTATGCCTGGTGTTTTGTTCCACTCTTGCCTCCCTAGTTTCCGTAATACCGGTGTTATGTTCCTTGATTTTACGTCCCTTACACGGTTGGGTGTTATGGGAACCCCTTGACAGTTTGCTTTGAATAAAACTCCTCCAGCAAGGCCCACCTTGGTTTTCCATTTGCCTAACAACCTATCACCTTCCCTTGGGTTCATACTCAAGGGTCATCTTTATTTTAACCCCCCCCCGGGCAAGTGCTTCTCTAAGTGTTGGTCCGAACCAGAGCCACTTGTGGCGCCACCTCGGGGAAACTTGAGGGCTGGTTTTAGGTGTATGTAGTGTTCATCCAGTGTTGCCCTGAGAACGAGATATGTGCAGCTCCTATCGGGATGTCGGCACATCGGACGGTCTTGCTGGTCTTGTTTTACCATTGTCGAAATATCTTGTAACCAGGATTTCGAGACTGATCGGGTCTTCCTGGGAGAAGGAATATCCTTCGTTGACCATGAGAGCTTGTGATGGGCTAAGTTGGGACACCCCTGCAGGGTTTTGAACTTTCAAAAGTCGTGCCCGCAGTTATGGACAGATGGGAATTTCTTAATGTCCGGTTGTAGAGAACTTGACACTTAACTTAATTAAAATGAATCAACCGCGTGTGTAGCCGTGATGGTCTCTTTCCGGCGGAGTCCGGGAAATGAACACGGTCTTGTGCTGTTCTTGAACGTAAGTAGTTTCAGGATCACTTCTTGATCATTTCTAGCTTCTCGATCGTGCGTTGCTTCTCTTCTCGCTCTCTTTTGCGTAAGTTAGCCACCATATATGGTTAGTGCTTTGCTGCAGCTCCACCTCACTACCCCTTTCCTACCCATAAGCTTAAATAGTCTTGATCACGAGGGTGTGAGATTGCTGAGTCCCCGTGACTCGCATATACTTCCAAACAGTTGCAGGTGTCGATGATGCCAGTGCAGGTGACGCAACCCAGCTCAAGTGGGAGCTCGATGAAGATCTTGATCGTTGTTTTGTGTCGCTTCCTGTTGATTAGTAGTGGAGCCCAGTTGGGACGATCGGGGACCTAGCATTTGGGGTTGTCTTCTTTTATTTTGGGTTCCGTAGTCGGACCTTGGTTGTACTTTGGATGATGTATGTTTAACTTGTATTTGTGTGAAGTGGCGATTGTAAGCCAAATCCTTATCCCTTTCTTATTCAGTACATGGGATGTGTGAAGATTACCCCTCTCACCACAAACCTACCATGCAGCTATGCCTCTAAGTCATGCCCCGACACGTGGGAGATATAGCCGCATTGTGGGTGTCACATGCTGCCACCATCCATAAGGACTCGAGTGAGGTGAAATCCGTCAATGATGGGGTCAAGGACCAATGCGGTAGAACTGCCATGATGGATATTGGTACGGTGGTCCCGATGATCAAAAGTGATCGGGCTAGAAGACCATGGGTTGAACTTTGGGGCTACTGTCTCCATCGCATAGACTTCTGAGGGAGTCCCGGATTAGGGGGTCTCCGGACAGACGGACTATATCCTTTGGCCAGACTGTTGGACTATGAAGATATGAGATTGAAGACTTCGTCCCGTGTCCAAATGGGACTCTACTTGGCGTGGATGGCAAGCTAGGCAATACAGATATGCATATCTCCTCCTTTGTAACCGACCTTGTGTAACCCTAGCCTCCTCAAGTGTCTATATAAACCGGAGGGTTTAGTCCGTAGGACAACATACAATCATACCATAGGCTAGCTTATAGGGTTTAGCCTCTCTGATCTCGTGGTAGATCTACTCTTGTACTACTCATATTATCAAGAACAATCAAGCAGGACGTAGGGTTTTACCTCCATCAAGATGGCCCAAACCTCGGTAAAACATCGTGTCCCCTGCCTCCTTTTACCATCCGCCTTAGACGCATAGTTCGGGACCCCCTACCCGAGATCCACCGGCTTTGACACCGACATTGGTACTTTCATTCAGAGTTCCTCGGTGTCGTCACCGTTAGTCTTGAAGGCTCCTTCGATCATCGATAGCGATGCAGTCTAGGCTGAGACTTTTCTCCCCCGACAGATCTTTGTATTCGGCGGCTTCGCACTGCGGGCCAACTCGCTTCGCCATCTGGAGCATATCGAAAGTTACGCCCCTGGCCACCAGGTCAGGTTTGGAAGCTTAAACTACACGGTCGACATCCGCAGAGACTTGATCTTCAATGGATTCGTGCCCTGCCGAGTGCGCCGCACGGTCACGATGAGCATGATTTAGCTCTACCATTGGACAGTGTTCAGGAGACCGCACCGGCAACCGCTCCGACCCTCAATTCGGAGCCAATTGGGCCATCCATGGACGGGTGGATAGACCCCGCCACAGAGGCTGTATTCTCAGCGGCGATCAAGCCGAGTATCGACCTTACCCTTCACGAGAGCCGTAACGCCGAACTGCCGGATTCTTCCCCGGCCACGGAACTCCGAACCGCCTGCGCTTGTGCCTATCGAATCCGACTGGGCGCCGATCATGGAGTTCACCTCCGCGGATATCTTTCAGCACTCGCCCTTCGGCGACATACTGAACTCATTAAGGTCTCTCTCCTTGTCAGGAGAGTCCTGGCCGAACTATGTCCTGCAGGATTGGGATGCGGATGACGAAGAAATTCGCCGCCCACCCACCACCCACTTAGTAGCCACTGTCGACAATTTAACCGACATGCTCAACTTCGACTCCGAAGACATCGACGGTATGGATGACAATGCGGGAGACGAAGAGGAACCACTGCCCACAGGGCAATGGACAGCCACCTCATCATATGATATATACATGGTGGACACACCCAAAGAAGGCAATGGCGACGAGAGAGCGGAGGATGACCCCTCCAAGAAGCAACCCAAGTGCCAACGTCAGCGGCGCCGCTCTAAGTCTCGCCAAAGCAAAAGCAGTGACACCGGCATATGAGATAATAGCACTTCGGACAGTGTCGAAGACGACAACAATCCCCTCTAGCAAGATTTAGAGCAGGAGGATGGAGAAGCCAGCCCTCTCGAGAGAGCGGCAGATAGAGAGGCGGAGGATGATAATTACATCCCTCCTTCCGAAGACGAGGAAAGCCTCGACGATGACGAATTTGTCGTGCCTGAGGATCCCGTCGAGCAAGAGTGCTTCAAGCACTGGCTTATAGCCACGGCAAATAGCCTTAAGAAAAAGCAGCAACAGCTTCAAGCTGATCAAGATTTGCTAGCTGACAGATGGACTGAAGTCCTTGCGGCCGAGGAATATAAACTCGAACGCTCCTCCAAGAGTTACCCAAAGCATAGGTTGCTACCCCGACTGGAGGAGTAAGCATTAAAACCTACATCTCTAGCATATGACGCGGCTGATCGGCCACCTCGTGGCTGTGACAGAGAGGCATTTCAGCCAAAAACTCAGCCCACACCCCGACGCCACTCAAATAAAAATGACAAGGCATGGGGAAACATGCTAGACCTGCGAGACGTATTGGAGGACAAAGCAAAATACGCAAGATCTATCTACGGATCACGAGGGCACGCCACTATGGGAGACGATAACCGTCACACGGGATACAGTAAAAGTAAATCCGGTCGGGCCAAACATAGCGGACAAGACTCATTCGAGCTGCACCGCGACATAGCCCACTACAAAGGCGCCGCATACCCCATATGCTTCATAGACGAAGTAATGGATCACCAAATCCCAGAGGGTTTCAAACCTGTAAATATCGAATCATACGATGGCACAACAGATCCTACGGTATGGATCGAGGACTTCCTCCAGCACATCCACATGGCCCGCGGTGACGATCTACACGCCATCAAATACCTCCCACTCAAGCTCAAAGGACCAGCTCGGCATTGGCTCAACAGCCTGCCAGCAGAATCCATTGGTTGTTGGGAAGATCTGGAAGCCGCATTCCTCGACAAGTTCCAGGGCACTTATGTGCGACCACCAGATGCCGATGACTTGAGCCACATAATTCAGCAGCCAGAGGAATCGGCCAGGCAATTTTGGACACGGTTCCTAACAAAGAAGAATCAAATCGTCGACTGTCCGGATGCAGAGGCCCTAGCAGCTTTTAAGCACAACATCCGCGACGAGTGGCTCGCCCGGCACCTTGGCCAGGAAAAGCCGAAATCTATGGCAGCCCTCACGTCACTCATGACGCGCTTTTGTGCTAGAGAAGACAGCTGGATGGCTTGCAGCAATAACATATCAATGAACCACGGTACTTCAGATACCAAGGATAGCAATGGCAGGTCACATTGCAACAAACATAAGAGCCGCGTCAATAGCGACAATACCGAGGATACGATAGTCAATGCCTGATTCAGAGGCTCTAAACCCGGTCAGCGGAAAAAGCCATTCAAAGAAGCACTCCGGGCCCGTCCAGTTTGGACTGTATACTCGATTGCTCATGCCAAATACATGGCACCCCTGACAAGCCAGCCAACCACACCAACAGGGAATGTTGGTTGTTCAAGTAGGCCGGCAGGTTAAACACCAAAAACAAAGATAAGGGGCTACATAGCGATGACGAGGAGGAGCCCTGGCAGCCGAACACTGGAGGCAGAAGAGGTTCCCCCCACAAGTGCGGACGGTGAACATGATATACGCAACCCACATCCCCAAGAGGGAGTGGAAGCGTGCGTTAAGGGATGTATATGCATTGGAGCCAGTCGCCCCAAAGTTTAACCCATGTTTCTCCTGTCCGGTCACCTTCAATCGCAGGGACCATCCAACTAGTATCCGCCATGGCGGATTCACCGCACTGGTCCTAGACCCAATCATCAACAGATTTCACCTCACTCGAGTCCTTATGGACGGCGGCAGCAGCCTGAACCTGCTTTATCGGGAGACAGTGCGCAAAATGGGTATAGACCCCTCAAGGATCAAACCCACAAAACGACCTTCAAAGGCGTCACACCAGGTATAGAGGCCCATTGCACAGGCTCAGTCACACTAGGACTGGTCTTCGGATCCTCGGATAACTTCCGAAGCGAGGAGTTATTCTTCGATATAGTCCCGTTCCGCAGCCGCTATCATGCACTACTTGGGCGAACCGCATTTGCGAGATTCAATGCGGCACCGCACTATGCATATCTCAAGCTCAAGATGCCAGGACCTCGGGGGGTCATCACAGTCAATGGAAACACAGAGCGCTCTCTCCGCACGGAGGAGCACACTGCGGCCCTCGCAGCAGAAGTGCAAAGTAGCCTCTTAAGGCAATCCACCGGTTCAGTGATTAAAGACCCGGACACCTTCAAGCACGCCCGGAGTAATCAGCAACAAGACCGCCTGGCACGTTCCGAGCTCGCATAGCAATACGGCCCCCACCCCAGTCCCAGCCATACGGCGAAATCTGTGCCACACGTACATAATTATGCATTGAAAAAACCATGGGCACAGGTGGGGTGGGGGGCACGACTACGTCACGCCCCAAGATGCTGCTCAATCGCACTAGGGGCTTCCCGCTTTGTTATTTTTCTCTCTTTCAGGACTTTAATCTCGGGAAACCCCGTCTAGCATTACGATTGCCGGACACACGATGCAACAACCAAGGAGGCAGAAAGCTATGTCGCACCACGGAACTCCCAGGTGGTCTCCGATAACGAGTGAAATACTTGCTTCAAATACCATTCCTCAGCTTGCCCTTGGAGGGGAGATGTCAAATAGTCCTACTTTTTTCTTATCGCACTACTTGTATCATTCTGCTTCGACGCACCTTTTTGAATAAACAATGCATAGCACTAGACTATTACCGCATTCCCTATATATGTTCATTCATGACATTCAGCACCCGTACACTCTGGTACGGCCCATACGCCAGGGGCTTAAGCATACCCCATAATACGGCTTGAGAAGTTCGAACACTTTTGACAATGCGGCACCCCGAACTTATAGCATTATATGCATCAGCTCCGAATCATGTCTTGGGTCAATAGTTGGGTTTGCCCGGCTCCCATGTTTTGGTACCTTACGTTCCGCTATATCAGCTATGGTAGCACTGGGAGAACTACTGCAATTGTGCCCCGGTTCATCTGGGCTAAGCACCTCAGTAGAGAAAGCTAAAACTGACTGTCATGATAAGGCAAGAGCTGGTCGCTGTTCGAGAGGTCTCGAGTCCCTAAAGACTTATGCCGCTTAGAGCGAGGAGTCGGCTTTGTCCGGATTAAGGCATGTATAGCGCCCCGAATTCGGCCTTCCGAATACTAGGGGCTTCGCCAAAATTTAAAGTTGTAGACTTCTATGGCTAAGTGAGAGTGATAAAGCATTATAGTCCGATTGCCTTGTTCGTTGTGCTGAGCACCTCCCTCGAAGGACCCAACAATGGGAAAAAGAGTGCTCAGATTTATCCCGAACACCCCAGCACTCATGGCATGGGCGCAGAAGCCGACGACTGGCCATCTCTCAGATTTAACAAACAACCACACAGAAGTTATATTTTAAATTCAAACAAGCGTTGCATAGCGCATACGAACAAGTTTTCATAATACAGGATCCCACAAGCAAGTTCATTCGAAAATTACATCCTTCGCACACTCGTCCGCCAGAAGACAGGCAACCTTCAGGACACCCTCATAATACATCTCATGGTGGCAATGTTCCTTGCCCTGCGGCGGCCCCTACTTCACCAGCTTCTCGGCGTCCATCTTGGCCCAGTGCACCTTCGCACGAGCAAAGGCCCGGCATGCACCTTCGATGCAGACGGACCGCTTTATGACCTCCAGCCATGGGCAGGCATCCACAAGCCGCCTCAACAGGCCGAAGTAGCTGTTGGTTAGGGAGTCGCCAGGCCACATCTGGACTATAAGGCCCCTCATGGCATGTTCGGCCGCCTTGTGTAGCTCGACCAGTTGCTTCAGCTGGTCGCTCATAGGCATCGGATGTTCGTTCCTAGTATACTGAGACCAGAACAACTTCTCCGTTGAGCTTCCCTCCTCGGCCTCGTAATATTTCACGGCATCCGACACGCTGTGGGGCAAATCTGCGAATGCTCCTGGAGAGCTCCAGACTCGGTTAAGTAACAGGTAATTTACTTTCACATGCTTGCTTTGCATATTGAATGCCTTACCCTCCACTATCTTCCCCATCGCCTCAATTTCCTGGAGGGCCTTTTGGGCTTCAGCCTTGGCAAGCTTTGTGCTCTCGAGGGCCGCGGCAAGCTCGGACTCTCATCTCTTCGAGTCAAGCTCCAAAGCCTCGTGCTTCTTCACGAGAGCCTAGAGCTCTTGCTGCACCTCGCCCACCCGTGCCTCTTATTTTTCCCGCTCGGTGCCCTCCTTGGCCGCTTTGTTTTCGGCCTCGGACAGCGCTTGCTTCAGGGTCGCCACTTCGGTCGTGGCCCCTGGCACATCCATGATGATCCTATCATTTCGCAACCGCATCTTTATATATATATATATATATATATATATATATATATATATATATATCTGGACAAGGCACTACTTACCTTTGTTCTCCTCGAGCTGCCTCTTGGCAAGGCCGAGCTCTTTCTCGGACCGCTCGAGGTTCTGCTTCAGTGCGGTGACCTCCGCAGTCAGTGCGGCAAAGGTCAGCAACGAAGCCTGCATACGGATACAAACATACTTATATTAGACTCCTGCAGATATTATTTGATCCTCTATTTGGCTTTTCTTTGTGAACACCAAATAGAGCATCAGGGGCTACTGTCTATGCGGTAATATTTTTCCTATATTTTAAATACTTACCTCAAAGCCTGTTAGAAGGCTGGCACAGGCTTCAGCCAGTCCGCTCCTGGCGGACTGAACCTTCTTGATCACCGCACTCATAATAGTGCAGTGCTCTTCGTCAATGGAGGCACCGCGAAGCGCTCCCAGCAGGTCGTCCGGTGCCTCTGGATGTACAGAGGTCACCGGCACGAACGGCTTGCCCCTCTTGGAAGAGGGCCGCCTGCCTGAGTCCGGAACCACTGGAGGTTCCGGCACGGTGTTCGGCTAAGGGCCAAACTTGGAGCCCCTGGGAGCCTTGCTCCCTTTGCTCCTGGAGTCCGGAAGGTTGCCTTGAGGCGCCTCCGGGACTATCTCCCCCCGGTTCGGTGCCCCTTGAGATAATACCTCGACATTGTCCGTAGGGCGAGGAGAGGAGGCGGATGGAAGTGGATCACTATCCATATCCGACGAGTCCAAGCAACCGTCCGACGAACATATGTCGATACGGGCTCGGGGCTGACTGCATGATCATATTCGACGTTAGGAGAAGTAGTGCAACAAGAGTATACTATGAGTTACTCTGGTATTCGAATACTTACGACTTCACCAGGGGCTTGGCCCTAAGTAACCAATCGTGTTCGCCGTCGGCGGCGGTGGTGGAACAGTCCGGAAGGGGAGTCCTTCCCTTCTTGGACCCTTCGGCCTCCCCGGTTGGGGCGACCTTCCTTTTCTTGTCTCCCCCGGCTGGAGGGGGAGAGTCTTCATCTTCCTCCTCCTTGTTTTCATGGGAGGAGTGCGTCTCGGAGTTATCGGACGATGAGTCTGATACCACCTGACGCCGGGAACTCTTTCGAGTTCCCTTGGCCTTCTTCTTGGTCTTCTCCGGCACCTCATAAGGAGCCGGAGTGCGCATCTCCGTCAGGAGAGCGTCCGCAGGGTCTTCGGCAGAGGGGCCGGACAGTTAATCTACTCCGATGTCTCCATCTAGTCCTGTCAAAGGCATGGGAGCTCAGACTCTGCTCATGGTTAAGCTATGGGAAATAAATACCCTACCAGATGTACAGAACTTATTGGATTCGCAGGGCGCTTCGCGCTTAGCCCGCGGTCCTCGGTAAGAGAAGGAGGGACCTCGGCGCCCTTGAACAGCACCTTCCATATGTCCTTATGCGTCGTGTCGAAGAGCTCGCGTAGAGTCTGGTGCTGGGCCGGGTCGAACTCCCATAAGTTGAAAGCCCGTTGTTGACACGGGAGGATCTGGCGGAAGAGCATGACCTGGACTATGTTGACAAGCTTAAGTTTCTTGCTTATCATGTTCCGGATACACTTCTGGAGTCCGTCTAGTTCCACCGATGAACCCCAGGATAGGCCCTTCTCCTTCCAGGAAGTGAGCCGCATGGGGATTCCGGATCGCAACTCGGGGGCCGCCACCCAGTTGGTGTCGCGCGGCTCGGTGATGTAGAACCACCCCGATTACCACCCCTTTATGGTCTCCACGAAGGAGCCCTCGAGCCATGTACCGTTGGGCATTTTGCCCACCATGGCTCTGCCGCATTCCGCTTGTTGGCCGCCTACTACCTTCGGCTTGATATTGAAGGTCTTCAGCCATAGGCCGAAGTGGGGCCGGATGCGGAGGAAAGCCTCACACACGACGATGAACGCCGAGATGTTGAGGATGAAATTCGGTGCCAGATCATGAAAGTCCAGCCCATAATAGAACATAAGGCCACGGACGAATGGATGGAGGGGAAACCCCAGTCCACGGACGAAGTGGGGGAGGAAAACCACCCTTTCGTGAGGTTCCGGGGTAGGGACAATCTGCCCTGCGGCTGGCAGCCGGTGCACGATATCCATGGCTAAGTGTCCGGCCCCACGTAGTTTTTTGATGTGTCCCTCCGTGACGGAGGAGACCATCCACTTGCCTCCCGCTCCGGACATGTTTGGAGAGAGTTGAGGAGAAGGATGTGAACTTGGGTGCTGGAGCTCGAGTGCGCAAGAATGGATGAGCAAGGAGGAAGAAGGCGTGGGTAGAAAAAGGTGAACCCTTATCCCTTTATAAGGGCGGACTAAACTATGCGCCCCCACTAGCCTGGTAAAACTCGCTTATCCCCCAAGCGCCGTAATTGATGGCGTGGTTGGGTTACCCACATCCGTATGGGAATCCCGTAATAAGGGGACATGATATCTACTTCAACAAGACGTGCCAAGGAAACCGCCTCGCGAAACACGCTGGGATAGGTTGTGAAAAACGATTTGAATAAAGACTTGGCTGTGGTGTAATGTCATGCTACGGGGTACGTCAGCAGATCAGATTTGTGGAAATATTATTCTCTCTACGGTGGTATGTGGAACTTATTTTGCAGGGTCGGACACTATCCTTGTATTCGAACTCTTCCGTGGTATATTCGGAGGAGGAACCCACCTTGCAATGTCGAAGACAACACTGCGCGGCGGACTCATCGTCATTGAAGCCTGGTTCAGGGGCTACTGAGGGAGTCCTGGATTAGGGGGTCTCCGGACAGCCGGACTATATCCTTTGGCCGGACTATTGGACTATGAAGATACAAGATTGAAGGCTTCGTCTCGTGTCCGGATGGGACTCTACTTGGCGTGGAAGGCAAGCTAGGAAATACAGATATGCATATCTCTTCCTTTGTAACCGACATTGTGTAACCCTAGCCTCCTCCGGTGTCTATATAAACCGGAGGGTTTAGTCCGTAGGACAACATACAATCATACCATAGGCTAGCTTCTAGGGTTTAGCCTCTCTGATCTCGTGGTAGATCTACTCTTGTACTACTCATATTATCAAGAATAATCAAGCAGGACATAGGGTTTTACCTCCATCAAGAGGTCCCGAACCTGGGTAAAACATCGTGTCCCCTGCCTCCTGTTACCATCCGCCTTATACGCACAGTTCGGGATCCCTACCCGAGATCCGCCGGTTTTGACACCGACAACGTCCCTTAGTGCACGCTTCCGTTCCTGCTTGGGAATATGGGTTGCGTATATCATGTTCACCGTTTTCACTTGGGGAGGAAATTTCTTCTGTCCTCCTGTGTTCGGCGGCCGGGGCTCCTCCTCGTCGTTGCTAGGTAGCCCCTTTTCCTTTTTTTCGGCTTTCACCTTGCCGGCCTGTTTGAACACCCAACATTCTCTGTTGGTGTGGTTGGCTGGTTTATCGGGGGTGCTGTGAATTTGACACGAGCGGTTGAGTATGTGGTCCAAATTGGACGGGCCCGGATTTCTTCTTTTGAATGGCTTTTTCCACTGACCGGATTTAGAGCCACTGAATCCGGCATTGACTGCCGTGTCTTCGGCGTTGTCGCCATTGTTGCGGCGCTTGTGTCTGTTGCGACATGGCATGTCGTTGCATCTTTGGCATCTGATGTGCCAGGATTGCTTGTTGTGTTGTTTTTATGGGCGAACCAGCTATCCTCGCCCGCGCAATAGTGGGTCATGAGTGTCGTGAGGGCTGCCATGGATTTTGGATTTTCTTGGCCGAGATGTCAGGCAAGCCACTCATCACGGATGTTATGTTTATAGGCCGCTAGGGCTTTGGCATCCGGACAGTAGACAATTTGGTTCTTTTTAACCGAGTACAGAATTTCCTTGCTGACTCTCTAGGCTGTTGGGTTATGTGACTTAAATCATCAGCATCCGGTGGTTGCACATAAGTGCCCTGGAAGTTGTCCAAGAATGCGTCTGCCAGGTTCTCCCAACTTCCGATGGAGTTTGTCGGCAAGCTATTCAGCCAATGCCGAGCCGGCCCTTTGAGGTTTAGTGGGAGATATTTGATGGCATGTAGATCATCCCCGCGGGCCATGTGAATGTGGAGGAAGAAATCCTCTATCCATACCGCGGGGTCTGTAGTACCATCATATGATTAAATGTTCACGGGTTTAAACCCTTCTAGGAATTCATGATCCATTACTTCATCAGTGAAGCATAGAGGGTGTGCGGCGCCTCTGTGCCGAACTATATCACGACGCAGTTCATACAAGTCTTGTCTGCTGTATTCGGCCCGGCCGGATTTGCTTTTATTATATCTGGCGTGACGGTTGTCGTCACGCGTTGCGGCGCGCCCCCGTGAACTGTAGATCGATCTTGCATGTCCTGCTTTGTTTTCCAATACGTTTCGTAGGTCTTGCGTGTAGCCCTAGGCCTTGGTGTTTTTGTTTGACTGGCGACTGGGTGCGGGCTGGACTTCGGGCTGATACGACGCTTTGTCTCGGCCACGAGGTGGCCGGTCAGCCACATCATACGCTGGTAGTGTAGGCTTTAATGCTTCCACCTCGAGTTGGGGAAGCAACCTGCACTTTGGGTAACTTTTCGTTGGGCGTTCGAGTTCGTATTCCTCGGCTGCTAGGACCTCGGTCCATCTATCCGCTAGCAGATCTTGATCAGCTTGAAGCTGCTGCTGCTTTTTCTTCAGGCTTTTTGCTGTGGCTATAAGCCGGCGCTTGAAGCGCTCCTGCTCAACGGGATCCTCAGGCATGATGAATTCTTCATCGCCGAGGCTCACCTCATCTTTGGAGAGGGACATGTAATTGTCATCCTCTGATTCTCCGTCTGTCGCCTGTTCCTTAGGGCTAGCTTACCCATCCTCCCACTCGAAGCCTGGCTGGAGGGGATTGTCTTCGTCTTCGGCACTATCTGTAGCGTTATTGTCTCTTGTGCCGGTATCGTTGCTTTTGCTATGGCGGGGCTTAGAGCGGCGCCGATGACGCCGGTGCTTAGATTGTTTCTCGATATATATAAGCACCGGCATCATCGGCGCCGCTCTAAGCCCCGGCTCTTAGATTGTCCAATGCCCTGTGGGCGGTGGTTCCTGTTCTTCTCCTGCATCATCGTCCATACCGTCGATGTCTTTGGAGCTAAAATCAAGCATGTCGGTTAAGTCGTCGACAGTGGCTATTAAGTGGGTGGTGGGTGGGGAACGAATTTCGTCATCCACTTCCCACTCAAGCCGGACATAGTTCGGCCAAGGGTCTCGTGATAAGGAGAGAGACCTCAATGAGCTTAGCACATCGCCTAAGGGCGAGTGCTGAAAGATATCCGCGGAGGTAAACTCCATGATCGGTGCCCAATCAGATTCAATAGGCACGGACGCACGCGGTTCAGAGCCTATGGCGGGGGACGAATACAAGGTTCCGATGACACAGGTCTCATAGGAGGTGAAGTCAGTATTCGGCTCTATCCTTGCTGAGTGTGCGGCCTCCGTGGTGGGGTCCAACCACCCGTCCTCGGACGGCATGATCTGCTCTGGATTAAGGGCCGGAGTAGCCGCAGGTGTGATCTCCGGAACACTGTCCGACAGCAGGGCTAAGTCATGCTCGTCGTGACTGTGTAGCGCACCTGACATGGGCTCGAATCCATCGAAGATCAAGTCTCCGCGGATGTCGGCAGTATAGTTCAAGCTTCCAAACCTGACCTGGTGGCTAGGGGTGTAGCTCTCGATCTGCTCCAGATGGCCAAGCGAGTTGGCCTGCAATACGAAGCCGCCGAATACGAAGATCTGTCCGGGAAGAAAAACCTCACCCTAGATCGCATAGTTGCCGATGATCGAAGGAGCCATCAAGCCTTTATCATGACAGCACAGTGGAACTCTCAATGAAAGCACCAATGTCGGTGTCAAAACCGGCGTATCTCGGGTAGGGGGTCCGGAACTGTGCGTCTAAGGCTGATGGTAACAGGAGGCGGGGGACACAATGTTTATCCAGGTTCGGGCCCTCTCGATGGAGGTAATACCCTACTTCCTGCTTGATTGATCTTGATGATATGAGTATTACAAGAGTTGATCTACCACGAGATCGTAGAGGCTAAACCCTAGAAGCTAGCCTATTATTATGATTGTTCTTGTCCTATGGACTAAACCCTCTGGTTTATATAGACACTGGAGGGGGCTAGGGTTACACAGAGTCAGTTACAGAGAAGGAGATCTACTTATCCGAATCGCCAAGCTTGCCTTCCACGCAAAGGAGAGTCCCACCCGGACACGGGACGAAGTCTTCAATCATGTATCTTCATAGTCCAACAGTCCGCCCAAAGTATATAGTCCGGCTATCTGAGGACCCCTTAATCCAGGACTCCCTCAGGGGGTTGGATGCAGAGGTGCGGATGGTGCTCCCCGGTTCCTCCAACTAGACCCCGGTGGGCTTCCTCTCGGGCTCCAGCTCTGTTTGCCCTGCCGAGTCCTGCTGACCCTGGTGACGGTGGTTGACGGGGTCGCCTTCCACCGTGCTCTCCATCGAGGCATTCCCTCGCACTTCCGTCCCCATCGGGCTACCTCTCCTGGAGCCCGAGAGGGGTAGGCTGGACTCCTTCCCAAGCGCTCCTTTTGCCCTCTTCGCCTTTGATGGCATGCCTAGGAGGAGAGGGACAAGAAAGGGATCACGTGGCACTTATCTTTTTTCAATCTTAAATCTGTAGGCGCTTGCAAAATCTCAATTCAAATAATGTAATCTCTCGAGTCCATGTTCATGTTCTGTAATTCTTGTACTTGTATCAACATATTACTAAAAAAGATGAACCTTGCCGGGAACCCGTGGTGCAAGTTGATTCGTCCATTTTGAATCATGCTTTTATATCGATATTTATTGCATTGTGAGATGTTATTACACATTATGTCACAATACTTATGCCTTTTCTCTCTTATTTTACAAGGTTTGCATGAAGAGGGAGAATGCCGGCAGCTAGAATCCTGGGCTAGAAAAGGAGCAAATATTAGAGACCTATTCTGCATAACTCCAGAAGTCTTGAAAATCCACAAAAGTCAGTTTTGGAATATGTTAAAAATATTGGGCGAAGAAAGCACCAAATGGGTGCCACCAGCTGTCCACGAGGGTGGAGGGCGCACCCCCATGCCTCGTGGGCCACCTGGCAGGCCTCCGATGCCCATCTTCTGGTATAACGTGTTTTTGCCCTGGAAAAAATAATAAGGAAGCTTTCGGGATGAAGCGCCGCCGTCTTGAGGCGGAACCTTGGCGGAAACAATCTAGGCCTCCGGTGGAGCTGTTCTGCCATGGAAACATCCCTCCGGGAGGGGGAAATCATCACCATCGATCTTCTCATCGGGAGGGGGGTCAATCTCCATCAACATCTTCACCAGCACCATCTCCTCTCAAACCCTAGTTCATCTCTTGTATCCGATCATTGTCTCAAAACCTCAGATTGGTACCTGTGGGTTACTAGTAGTGTTCATTACTCCTTGTAGATGATTGATACGTCTCCAACGTATCTATAATTTTTGATTGTTCCATGCTATTATATTATCAACCTTGGATGTTCTATATGCACTTATATGCTATTTTATATGATTTTTGGGACTAACCTATTAACCTAGAGCCTAGTGCCAGTTTCTGTTTTTCCTTGTTTTTGAGTATCGTATAAAGGAAAACTAAACGGAGTTCAATTGACTTGAAACTTCACGGAGATCATTATGGACCAGAAGAAGCCCACAGAGTACCGGAGCAAGGCCAGAAGAGTCCCGATGCCACCATGATGGTGGGGGTGTGCCCTACCCCCCTGGGCGCGACCCTACCTCATGGCCGCCTCAGGGATCCCCTGACTTATGCCCGACTCCAACACCTCTTATATAACCCAAAACTTCCAAAAAGAAACCTAGATCGGGAGTTCCGCCGCCAGAAGCCTCCGTAGCCACCGGAAACCAATCTAGACCCGTTCTGGCACCCTGCTGGAGAGGGGGAATCCCTCTCCGGTGGCCATCTTCATCATCCCGACGCTCTCCATGACGAGGAGGGAGTTGTTCACCCTCGGGGCTGAGGGTATGCACCGGTAGCTATGTTTTGATCTCTCTCTCTCTCTCGTGTTCTTGAGGTGGTATGATCTTGATGTATCGCGAGCTTTGCTATTATAGTTGGATCTTATGATGTTTCTCCCCCTCTACTCTCTGATAATGGATTGAGTTTTCTCTTTGAAGTTATCTTATTGAATCGAGTCTTTAAGGATTTGAGAGCACTTGATGTATGTATTCCATGTGCTTATTTGTGGTGACAATGGGATGTCACATGATCCACTTGATGTATGTTTTGGTGATCAACTTACGAGTTCCGTGACCTCATGAACTTATGCATAGGGGTTGGCACACGTTTTCGTCTTGACTCTCCGGTAGAAACTTTGGGGCACTCTTTCAAGTTCTTTGTGTTGGTTGAATAGATGAATCTGAGATTGTGTGATGCATATCGTATAATCATACCCATGGATACTTGAGGTGACATTGGAGTATCTAGGTGACATTAGGGTTTTGTTTGATTTGTGTCTTAAGGTGTTATTCTAGTACAAACTCTATGATATATTGAACAGGAAGAATAGCTTCGTGTTATTTTACTACAAAATCTTGAATAGATCGATCAGAAAGGATAACTTTGAGGTGGTTTCGTACCCTACAATAATCTCTTCATTTGTTCTCCGCTATTAGTGACTTTGGAGTGACTCTTTTTTGCATGATGAGGGATAGTTATATGATCTAATTATGTTATTATTGTTGAGAAAACTTGCACTAGTTAAAGTATGAACCCTAGGCCTTGTTTCTAGCTTTACAATACCATTTACGCTCACTTTTACCACTTTCTACCTTGCTGTTTTTATATTTTCAAATTACAAAAACCTATATCTATCATCCATATTGCACTTGTATCAGTATCTCTTCGCCGAACTAGTGCACCTATACAATTTACCATTGTATTGGGTGTGTTGGGGACACCAGAGACTCTTTGTTATTTGGTTGCGGGGTTGTTTGAGAGAGACCATCTTTATCCTACGCCTCCCACGGATTGATAAACCTTAGGTCATCCACTTGAGGGAAATTTGCTACTGTCCTACAAACCTCTGCACTTGGAGGCCCAACAACGTCTACAAGGAGAAGGTTATGCAGTAGACATCAAGCTCTTTTCTGGCGCCGTTGCTGGGGAGGTTAGCGCTTGAAGGTATATCTTTAGATCTTGCAATCGAATCTTTTTGTTTCTTGTTTTATCACTAGTTTATTTTATAAAAGAAAACTACAAAAAAATGGAAATGAGGGTACCTCATATGCTTCATCTTTTTAATATCTTTCATGAAAATAAGGATTCCGATACTTGTGCCGAAGTGTTAGAAGAGGAATGCATTAAAATGTCTGGCACTAAATCTTTGATTGATGAGCATGATTGCAATGTTTTATTATGAATTCCTTGAATATCCATGATTCTAATGATATGCAAAGTCACAAGCTTGGGGATGCTATGTTTGATGAAGATGCTATTTTTTGTCCCCCAAGTTTTGATGAGCAAATTTATTTTGGTGATAGCATGCCTCCTATTTATGATGATTATATTGATGAAATTGGGTTTGGAAGAGTGTCAACTTTAGGAAGTAATGATCCCACTATTTTGGAGGGTGTTCATTCTTATTGTGATAATTATGAAAGTGGGTTTGGAGAGGTCATGACTTTAGTAAATGTTAATCCCACTATTTTGGAAGAGTGTCAGCTTTCCATACATGTGGATCATGTTAAGAATATGTTTTGTGATAGCTATATTGTTGAATTTTCTTATGATCCTACATGTAATTATTACGAGGGAGGAACATATGCTTGTAGGAGTTGCAATAATATCAAGTTTCCTCTCTATGTGTTGAAAATCTTGAAGTTATCCTTGTTTTACCTTCCTATGTAAGTTGATTCTTGTTCCCACAAGTTGTTTGCTCACAAAATTCCAATGCATAGGAAGTAGGTTAGTCTTAAATGTGCTAGTCATATTCTTCATGATGCTCTCTTTATATTTCAATTCTTATCTTTTATGTGAGCATCGTTGAAATCATCATGCCTAGCTAGGGGCGTTAAACGATAGCGCTTGTTGGGAGGCAACCCGATTTTATTATTGTTCCTTGATTTTTGTTCCTGTTTAGTAATAAATAATTTATCTAGCCTCTATTATGATTGAGTTTTTATGTTTTAATTAGTGTTTATGCCAAGTAGAACCTTTGGGAAGACTTGGGGAAAGTCTTTGCGATCTTGCTGTAAAAAACAGAAACTTTAGCGCTCACGAGATTTGCTGCCATTTTTTACTGGAGAGTGAGATTAGGTTGATTATTTTTGAAGATGATTAATAGACAAATTCCTCGTGTCCAGAAATTTATTTTCGAATTTTTGGGGTTCCACAAGTATACGTTTGATCAAGATTTTGACAGACTGTTCTGTTTTTGACAGATTCTGTTTTCTATGTGTTGTTTGCTTATTTTGATGAATCTATGAGTAGTATCGGAGGGTATGAACCGTAAATGAATTGTAATACAGTAGATATTACACCAATATGAATTTAGAATGAGTTCACAAGAGTACCTAAGTGGTCATTTATTTTCTTATACTAGCGGAGCTTACGAGTTTTCTGTTAAGTTTTGTGTTGTGAACTTTTCAAGTTTTGGGTAAAGATTAGATGGACTACGGAATAAGGAGTGGCAAGAGCCTAAGCTCGGGGATGCCCAAGGCACCCCAAGGTAATATTCAAGGATAATCAAGAGCCTAAGATTGGGGATTCCCCGGAAGTCATCCCCTCTTTCGTCTTCATTCATCGGTAACTTTACTTGGAGCTATATTTTTATTCACCACATAATATGTGTTTTTCTGGGAGCGTCATTTTATTTTATTTTATTTTGCTTGCTGTTTGAATAAAATACTAAGATCTGAAATTCTTAAATGTTATAGAGTCTTCACATATTTGCATAATTATTCGACTACTCATTGATCTTCACTTGTATCTTTCGGAGTAGTTTGTAATTTGCTCTAGTGCTTCACTTCTATCCTTTTAGAGCACGGTCGTGGTTTTATTTTATAGAAATAGATGAACTCTCATGCTTCACTTATATCCTTTTGAGAGTCCTAAAGAGCATGGTAATTTGCTTTGGTCATGAATTTAGTCCTAATATGATGGGCATCCAAGATGGGTATAATAAAAACTTTCATATAATGTGCATTGAATACTGTGAGAAGTTTGATACTTGATGATTGTTTTGAGATATGAAGATGGTGATATTAGAGTCATGCTAGTTGAGTAGTTGTGAATTTGAGATATACTTGCGTTAAAGTTTGTGATTCCCGTAGCATGCACGTATGGTGAACCGATATGTGATGAAGTCGGAGGATGATTTATTTTTTGATTATCTTCCTTATGAGTGGCGGTCAGGGACGAGCGATGGTCTTTTCCTACCAATCTATCCCCCTAGGAGCATGCGCGTAGTACTCTTCTTCGATAACTAATAGATTTTTGCAATAAGTATGTGAGTTCTTTATGACTAATGTTGAGTCCATGGATTATACGCACTCTCACCCTTCCACCATTGCTAGCCTCTCTAATACCGCACACCATTCGCTGGTATCATACACCCACCATTTACCTTCCTCAAAACAGCCACCATACCTACCTATTATGGCATTTCCATAGCCATTCCGAGATATATTGCCATGCAACTTTTCGCAGTTCCGTTTATTATGACATGTTCCATCATTGTCATATTGCTTTGCATGATCATGTAATTGACATCGTATTTGTGGCAAAGCCATCGTTCATAATTCTTTCATACATGTCACTCATGAGTCATTGCACATCCCGGTACACCGCCGGAGGCATTCACATAGAGTCATATTTTGTTCTAAGTATCGAGTTGTAATTCTAGAGTTGTAAGTAAATAAAAGTGTGATGGTCATCATTATTAGAGCATTGTCCCATGTGAGGAAAGGATGATGGAGACTATGATTCCCCCACAAGTCGGGATGAGACTCCGGACGAAAAATAAAAAAAATAAAAAAAGAGGCCATAAAAAAAGAGAATGCCCAAAAAATAAAAAAAATAAAAAAAAATAAAAAAATGACGGAAAAAGAGAGAAGGGGCAATGCTACTATCCTTTTACCACACTTGTGCTTCAAAGTAGCACCATGATCTTCATGATAGAGAGTCTCCTATGTTGTCACTTTCATATACTAGTAGGAATTTTACATTATAGAACTTGTCTTGTATTTTCCAATGATGGGCTTCCTCAAAATGCCCTAGGTCTTCGTGAGCAAGCGAGTTGGATGCACACCCACTTAGTTTTCTTTTGTTGAGCTTTCATATATACTTATAGCTCTAGTGCATCCGTTGCATGGCAATCCCTGCTCACTCACATTGATATCTATTGATGGGCATCTCCATAGCCCATTGATATGCCTACTTGATGTGAGACTATCTTCTCCTTTTTGTCTTCTCCACAACCAGCATTCTATTCCACATATAGTGCTATGTCCATGGCTAACGCTCATATATTGTGTGAAGATTGAAAAAGTTTGAGAACATCAAAAGTATGAAACAATTGCTTGGCTTCTCATCGGGGTTGTGCATGATTAAATACTTTGTGTGATAAAGATAGAGCATTGCCAGACTATATGATTTTGTAGGGATAACTTTCTTTGGCCATGTTATTTTGAGAATACATGATTACTTTGTTAGTATGCTTGAAGAATTGTTACTTTTATGTCAATATTAAACTTTTGTCTTGAATCTTATGGATCTAAATATTCTTGCCACAACAAAGAAGATTATATAGATAAATATGTTAGGTAGCATTCCACAACAAAAATTCTGTTTTTATCATTTACCTACTCGAGGACGAGCAGGAATTAAGCTTGGGGATGCTTGATACGTCTCCAACGTATCTATAATTTTTGATTGTTCCATGCTATTATATTATCAACCTTGGATGTTTTATATGCATTTATATGCTATTTTATATGATTTTTGGGACTAACCTATTAACCTAGAGCTCAGTGCCAGTTTCTGTTTTTTCCTTGTTTTTGAGTATTGCATAAAAGGAAAATCAAACGGAGTCCAATTGACTTGAAACTTAACGGAGATCATTTTTGGACCAGAAGAAGCCCACGGAGTACCGGAGCTGGGCCAGAAGAGTCCTAAGGCCACCGCGAGGGTGGGGGCGCGCCCCCTACCTCGTGGACGCCTCGGGGATCCCCCTGACTTATTCCCGACTCCAACACCTCTTATATAACCCAAAACTGCCAGAAAGAAACCTAGGTCAGGAGTTCCGCCGCCAGAAGCCTCCGTAGCCACCGAAAACCAATCTAGACCCGTTTCGGCACCCTGCCGGAGGGGGGAATCCCTCTCCAGTGGCCATCTTCATCATCCCGGTGCTCTCCATGATGAGGTTGGTCTAGTGCACCCTCGGGGCTGAGGGTATGTACCAGTAGCTATGTGTTTGATCTCTCTCTCTCTCTCTCTCTCGTGTCCTTGAGGTGGTACGATCTTGATGTATCGCGAGCTTTGCTATTATAGTTGGATCTTATGATGTTTCTCCACCTCTACTCTCTTGTAATGGATTGAGTTTTCCCTTTGAAGTTATCTTCTCGAATCGAGTCTTTAAGGATTTGAGAGCACTTGATGTATGTCTTCCATGTGCTTATCTGTGGTGACAATGGGATATTACATGATCAACTTGATGTATGTTTCGGTGATCAAATTACGAGTTGCGTGAACTCGTACCCTACAATAATCTCTTCATTTGTTCTACGCTATTAGTTACTTTGGAGTGACCCTTTTTTGCATGATGAGGGATAGTTATATGATCTAATTATGTTATTATTGTTGAGAGAACTTGCACTAGTGAAAGTATGAACCCTAGGCCTTGTTTCCTAGCATTGCAATACCGTTTAGGCTCACTTTTACCACTTGCAACCTTGCTGTTTTTTATTTTCAGATTACAAAAACCTATATCTGCCATCCATATTGCACTTGTATCAGTATCTCTTCGCCGAACTAGTGCACCTATACAATTTACCATTTATTGGGTGTGTTGGGGACACAAGAGACTCTTTGTTATTTGGTTGCAGTGTTGTTTGAGAGAGACCATCTTCATCCTACACCTCCCACAGATTAATAAACCTTAGGTCATCCACTTGAGGGAAATTTGCTACTGTCCTACAAACCTCTGCACTTGGAGGCCCAATAACGCCTAGAAGAAGAAGGTTGTGTAGTAGACATCATTAATGCTAGTTGGTTTATTCGGTGGAAGATTATACATTCAGATCCTTTATGCATATTAATACCGCTCTAATTATGAATGTGAATATGATTTGTGAGTAGTTATGTTTGTTCCTGAGGACATGGGACAAGTCTTGCTATAGGTACTCATGTGAATTTGGTATTCGTTCGATATTTTGATGAAATGTATGTTGTCTTTCCTCTAGTGGTGTTATGTGAACGTCGACTACATGACACTTCACCATTGTTTGGGCCTAGGGGAAGGCATTGGGAAGTAATAAGTAGATGATGTGTTGCTATAGTGGCAGAAGGTTAAACCCTAGTTTATGTGTTGCTTCGTAAGGGGCTGATTTGGATCCATATGTTTCATGCTATGGTTAGGTTTACCTTAATTCTTCTTTCACGGTTGCTGATGCTTGTGAGAGTGGTTAATCATAAGGGGGATGATTGTCCAAGGAAGGGCAGTACCCAAGCACCGTTCCGTCCACATATCAATTATCAAAGGAACAAACGCGAATCATATGAGCATGATGAAAACTAGCTTGACGATAATTCCCATGTGTCCTTGTGAGAACTTTCCTTTATATAAGAGTTTGCCCAGGCTTGTCCTTGGCTACAAAAAGGATTGGGCCACCTTGCTGCATGTTGTTTACTTTGGTTACTTGTTTCTCGTTACGAATTACCTTATCACAAAATTATCTGTTGCCGATAATTTCTGTGCTTGGAGAGAATACCTTACTGAAAACTGCTTGTCATTTCCTTTTGCTCCTCGTTGGGTTCGACTCTCTTACTTATCAAAAGGACTACAATAGACCCCCCTATAATTGTGGGTCATCAAGACTCTTTTCTGGCGACGTTACCAGGGAGTGAAGCGCCTTTGGTAGGTGGAATTTGGTAAGGAAAAATTTACATAGTATGCTGAAATTTACTGTCACCTATTAGTATGGAAAATAATCCTTTGAGGGGCTTGTTCGGGGTATCTTCACCCCGACTAGTAGAGCAAAGAGTTTCTCCTCAACCTACTGAACCTACTGAAAATGTTTACTTCGAAATTCCTTTGGGTATGATAGAGAAACTGCTAGCTAACCCTTTTATAGGAGATGGAACATTACATCTTGATATGCACCTAATCTATGCCGATGAAGTTTGTGGATTATTTAAGCTTGGAGGTATGCCCGAGGATATTATCAAGAAGAAGGTATTCCCTTTATATTTGACGGGAAAGGCATTTACATGGTTTAGGCTATGTGATGATATTGGATCATGGAACTACAACCGATTGAAATTGGAATTTCATCGGAAGTTTTATCCTATGCATCTGGTTCATCGTGATTGTAATTATATATATATATATATATATATAATTTTTGGTGTCACGAAGGAGAAAGTATCACTCAAGATTGGGGTAGGCTTAAGTCAACGTTATATTCATGCCCCAATCATGAGCTCTCAAGAGAAATTATTATTCAAAATTTTTATGCTCGGCTTTCTCTCAATAATCGCTCCATGCTCGGTACTTCTTGTACTAGTTCTTTTATGATGAAGACTATTGAATTCAGATGGGATTTATTGGAAAGAATTAAATGCAACTCTGAAGATTGGGAACTTGACAAAGGTAAGGAGTCAGGTATAAAACCTAAGTTTGATTGTGTTAAGTCTTTTATAGATACCAATCCTTTTCGTGAACTTAGCACCAAATATCACTACAAAAAAATACTTCCGTGATGATACGTGTTTGTCACAGTAGGTCACGTTTTCTGTCATGCATGTACATCCATGACAAATTTATGACATAATGAAGATAGTCATACCTGTGCTGTCATAGAAGTGTTCCATGACATTGCCAAAATTATAATCACGGAAGTGTCCACTTCCATGACGATAAATCACGCGTCACAGAAGTGCTTTCGCCAAGGGTGACCGACACATGGCATCCACCGTAATGGAAAGCCGTTAAGCTATCGGGTTGGATTTTGGATCCGATAGCCCGTTAACAGCCACGACCAATGCCAATTTTCCACGTGTAAAAGTCTCATTGGCTGACAGATCCACACGTCAGCTCCACGTTGCCACAGGTGTCACTCATCCAACGGTCGAGATGGGCCTATGATATGTTGACACGTGGACCGGCCCAAAAGTGGCCCACAAAGTTTAAATGGGTCGGCCCAACCGAAGTCCCATAAGATTTAGCGGACCATAATGGCCGGCCCAGCTAAAGGCCCGCAAAATTTAGCGGACCATAATGGGCCGGCCCAGCTAAAGGCCCACACGATTTTGCAGACCATAATGGGCCAGCCCAGCTAAATGCCCATAAGATTCTGCAGACCATAATGGGCCGACCCAGCTAAAGGCCCAACATTCTCTGTCAAATCGGCCCGTCAACGGCCTGTCCTAAACTTGTCATCAACGTGGCCCATGGTCACTTCTGGCCCGTTAACAGTCCGCTAAGTAATTGGGCTGAATTACGGCCTGGTGTATTTCCGGCCTGTTAAAGGCCCGGCTTCATTTGGGCCCATTGATGGGCCATCAAAACTTTCAGCCCATAAACGACCGTGAAGGATTTGGGTCATATTCGGCCATGTCTGACATTCGGCCTGTTAGAGGCCCACTATAACTTTGGGCCACTTTCGGCCTGTTGTCATTTTCGGCCTATTAACGCCGGACGTAAACCATGGGCCATATGTGGCCCAACGTCATATCGGGCTCATTAACGGCCCATATAAAAATGACGATAATCTAGCCCGACCGAAGTTCCGGCCTGTATAAGGCCCGTGTATTAGGTCGGCGCATTTACGGCCCGTCCGAATTTCGGCCTGTCAAAGATCTGCATCGTAAATGGGCCACCATTTCGGCCTGCTAAGTCCAGTGGGTTATTTGGCACAATCAGGGCCCAATCTCACTTTAGGTCTATTAAAGGCCTATGTTTTTTATGGGCTCGAGATATTTACACCTGTAAACGGCCTATTTTTACTGAGAGCCCAAATTATGTTTAGGCATGTTAAAGGCCCACTATGGGCACATGCCTACCAGAAAAATATGAAAGTTGATGCTGATTTAGGCCCAGATATTTTTAGTGGGCTGCATGCCAATTTCGGCCCGTAATCGTTTTTAGCCCAATTGGAATGGGCCTGACGAATGTTGGCATGTTGGGCTCCTACAAAGTTTTCACCCGAATACATTACTAAGATAAACCTACACTATACAAAAATAGCATCGTAATTACTGCAGCCTGAGGAAGCATCATAAATGTTGTATCACAACAAAATAAATTCCAACCATACAACAAATGTTCTGTTGGCATAAAGTTTACAGTCCTTCTAGATAAAAGCACCATCATATGTATAGAAGCACATATCATTTGACCTGGGTGCTAATGTTTCAGGCTGTAGAATCTGATGGAGCAGCACGATCTCCACCTTTTTCCGCCATTGCTCTTGAACAACGAAGCGAATGTCTGATAGTCTGGTTTCAAAACCATTCATATCTTGACGACATTTCTCAACCACTATTCTTGTTTCTGAAACAACGTCCATTAGGGATTGGACTTGTGTCTGGAGCACAGATATATCACTCTGTCTAGCAGGAAGATTTTGTTCAGTAGGCGATTTGGACGAGGTTACCTTGGCAACCAACCCAGAATTACACAGGAAGGTGCTTTTTTGCGCTGTTAGTGGAGAGATACTGACGCACTGCAGCAAGAGGTGGCACTGTGCCTGTAGTAGCCTCGTCACCCTTAGGTGGTTGTGGCTGTTCAATCATTTGTTCCATAGCTTCCTGAAAGTTTGAACTTGTAGATTAGTGTACCAGATAAGTTACTAATGAGACAAAAACAAACAAAGTAGGTTAAACATTTATACATAACTTATTTTGGTGAACTACTGTAATACATTAGCATGTATTGTAGTGCCAACTACATAATAAAATCACTGTCGGAACATATGTCCATGTAGCATGCCTACTGTATTGTCTATTTCCTCACATTCATTGACCTCTAAGGATAAAGAGACATGGTTTAAAGTAGGATGAACATAGTATGACATCATTCATATCATGGGGAAACAGATATAAAACAAACAGGATACTTTATCATTGTTTGCTCACATGAACATAGCAACTAGATTACAGATCAAGACCAAAAGAATGTCATTCATCTCTTTTAAACCATGTAAGGTGAAATGATACGTTAAGACAACTGTGAGTAAAAGTGAACAGAGTAACTGACATTGGCTACAAACCAAGTATTTAAATGAACACATCACAGTACCAATCAGTTCAAGGCAGGAGGAGTAAGGACTTACAACAGCGGCTTGAACTGGTGTGCTCATGCCCTTCATCTTGCTGGTGTGGCAATCCTTGAAGATTTGCACCGCATTCGGTTCAGGTTCATTTTGGTCCGCACGGGCTTTCCTCTGTATTTGGAACAAGTCAATATAGATACAATAATATGGCACAAAAAAGAAGAAGGAAGTAGCAGCTATTTACAAGAGCCTCGCAGTGTGCAATATAGCTATGAGATCCTATTGTCTGTTGGAATTTCACTTTAGAACGGTTGGTTTTGCTCTTCAAACAGTTAGCCTAGAAGAAGATACACTTGTAAGGCACATACATAAATACAAGGTCAATATGTGGTCTGATCAAATACATATAGCCTACCTGATACTTTGGATCAGTCCAATATTTAACGAGTGCTGTCTAGTCCTCATCTGTAATATATTCCATTGGAGATGTTTGGGCGATTTCATTGTTAGCCTTGCCTTCAAAGTGAGATTTTCTAAGGTGGTACCGATACTGTCGCAGAGCAGACTGAAAAACATGAGTGCATGCTTGTTTAGTTGCATCATCTTTCAGATCCAACTTGAACTTCATCTGTTGAAAAAAGAATGTGAGTCTTATTAGGCGGAAGCTAGAAAATATGGGACAGAGCAACACAATATTACTAATTGCGATGAATAACATTACTTACGGATAAATGGTCAAGGAAGGTGTTAAACTGTGTATTGTCTTTCTCATTCCTGTACTGGATCCACATTGGGAGGATACGTGCATGACACCTAACGACAACGGCTGCCTTTGATACTAACTTGGCTGACTCTGTAGCATCACGTGGCCTCTTTAAACCTACCTCAAAATGGATCTCCATTCTTCCTCCTTTAGATTTTTGTTAATCCGTCAAGCATTATCCTTGATATCTGTTTCGCTTGCGCCGTGGTGCTAGTTCAACAATGAATATGGAAAGTGTTAGTGTACATCAAACTATGAGAGTACATATAAAGGAGCATGCAACTGGAACTTGACTCGGTCAGATACCATCTTGGTGTTGATGCTCATGAGGTTCACCTAATCTTGCCAAGTCCTGTTGTGTCAGCAATGCTTCGGAAGTAGTGTTAGGTGTGAAGGCAGCTTGGGAACTGGCCAGTTCCGGAGCAAACGAACGAGTAGCTGATTGAGATGCTGGTACAGTTGAAGCGGATGCTACAGCTGGTGGAGCAGGTGATACTGTGTTTGTAGATTTAGTCGGTGGACTTGGACCTTCTACTACACTATAAGTACCAGCAGAATCTCGATGGCAGAACCTTTTCCGTTTCACCAGACGAGTAACAACACTCCCTACTATATTATTTTCCTTTCTCCTTTTTGACTTTGCCATGTCAAGCTGTACCCACAACACAAAAGAATAAAATCACTCTTCGGAACTCATTGATGCATGATACAGACAAGCAATACTTTGATGTAAGACAACCGTATGAGGATGGAATATGTAAGAGAAACAAGACGGCATGACATATTCACAGCTACGATGTGCAAACTAAGCAGAAGGATTTTGAAGAAAATAGAAGTAATGCCAGCTAGACACCATATGAAAGATGCAACCAATATTACTCTGCCAAGTTAAAAGTGTCTTGTCATAAGTGGCAATTCGAAAAATTAGAAGCAGTACAACATAGAAATCAATGCAAGATGCAGCCACTATCAAACTGCCATGTTGAAAGCGTCCAATCATGAGTGACTGATGCGGGATACACAACAACAGTACTTTGATGTAAGAACATGGTATGATAGATAGATGCAGTGTATTCTAGACACTGAAAGCCATGTCATATGCACATGTATAACGTATAAACCCAGCAGGTGCAATTTAATCAAAAATAGAAGAAATACATGTTATACAACATATGCAACATGAAACCAATTATCACACTGTCAACTTAGAGCAAGCACCTGCGATGGTGGAGTACGGGAGATGAACTCATCATGTAGACTTGGGACTTCAACTTCATTAGCAGTAGCAGTGGCAAATCTAGAGAGTCTCTGTTTACGTCGGTGCGGAGGACCACCAACATCCCCTAACTTACTCTTTTCCTTCCTATTTTCTGGTATTGCCTTATGAAGTCAAAACCACAAGAATATGAATAAAATTAGCTCTGCATAACTGGTTGATGCATGATACAGACGAACACTACTTTGATGTAAGGCAAGCGCAGGATAGGAGGATGGAATATATACAAAAAAAGACAGCGTTTCATATTCACACATACGATATGAGGATGGAATATGTATGAAAAAACAGTAAGCAGAAGGCATTTCAACAAAATTAGAAGAAATGAAAGCTAGGCACCATATGAACATGCAACCAATATCACTCTATCAGGTAAAAAGTGTCTCGTCGTAAGTGCCATTTCAAGAAATTAGAAGCAGTACAAGCTAGAAGATAATGCGAGATGCAACCTACATCACAGTCGCAAGTTAAATGTGTCTTATGGGTAAGTGATCGTTGTAGGTATAAGTTGTAAGCTACGTAGATGCAATTCAACATAATCAGAAGCAATACAAACTAGACATCATAAGGAAAACGCAACCACGTATAACAGTTCCAAGTAGGAGCAAGCACCTGTGATGGTGGAGTAGGGGAGATATGCTCATCATGTACACATATGTTCTAGAAACTGGAACACATGTCATATTCACACGCATTATGTGTAAAGTAAGCAGATGCAATTCAAGTTAGAAGCAATACAAGCTAGACATCATACGCAACATGCAACCACATATAATAGTGTCAAGTTAGAGCAAGCACCTGTGATGGTGTAGTAGGGGAGATGTGCTCATCATCTACACAACTACGTTAACTATCCAGCCTTGTATCGTCTTGCGAATCTTGTTGGGAGGATGGCGGAGTAGAATCTGTAGAGACCCCCTGTTTGAGTTGCTCCGAAGGACCACCATCATCCACTGCCGGACTAATTTCCTTCAGCTGTAATGATTTGCATTGTGAAGTCAAACCAATAAGAAAAAGGAATAAAATTCGCTCTTCAGAACTCATTCATGCATGATACTAACGAACACTACTCGGATGAAAGGCAAACACATGATGCGAGGATGGAATATGTATGAAAACAGGATGGTGTGACATATTCACACCTATGATGTGGTAACTAAGTAGAAGGCATTTCAACAAATTAGAAGCATTGCAAGCTAGACACCATATGAAAGATGCAACCAATATCACTCTGCCAAGTTCGAACTGTATGGCGTTTCAACAAATTAGAAGCAGTACATGCTAGAAATCATATGCAAGACACAACCAATATCACAGTAGCGACTTAAAGGTGCCTTATCATAAGTGACTGATGCGGGATATGCAAGAATAGTAGTCTGATGTAGAAACAGGAACACATGTCATATTCATAGGCATTATGTGTAAAGTAAGCAGATGCAATTCAACAAAGTTAGAAGCAATACAAGCTAGACATCATATGCAACATGCAACCACATATAATAGTGCCAAGTTAGAGCAAGCACCTGTGATGGTGGAGTAGGGGAGATGTGCTCATCATCTACACAGCTACGTTGACTGTCTAGCCTTGCGTTGTCTTGCGAATCTTGTTGGGAGGATGGCGGAGTAGAATCTGTAGAGAACCTCTGTTTTAGTTTCTCGGAAGGACCACCATCATCGAATGCCTTGCCAATTTCCTTTAACTTTATTGATTTTGCATTGTGAGGTCATACCGACAAGAAAAAGAAATATCATTCGCTCTTCAGAACTCATTCATGCATGATACTGACGAACACTACTTTGATGAAAGGCAAAGTCATGATACGAGGATGGAATATGTACGAAAAAATGGACGGCTTGACATATTCACACCTATGATGTGGTAACTAAGAAGAAGGCACTTCAACAAATTAGAAACACTGTAAGACACCATATGGAAGGTGCAATCAATATCACTCTACCAAGTTAAAATTGTCTCGTCATAGGTGGCATTCATCAAACTAGAAGCAATACATGCTAGAAATCATATTCAAGATGCAAAGCAATATCACACTGCCAACTTAAAGGTGTCCCATCATAAGTGACTGATGTAGGATACACAAGAAGGGTAGTTTCATGTAAGAACATGGTGTGATAGACATATATAGTATGTACCAAAAACTGGACAGCATGTCATATTCACATGTATCATGTGTAAGCTATCGAGATGTAGTTTACACTAATTAGGAGCAATACGAGCTAGACACCATATGCAACATGCAACCAGATATCACACTGCCAAGTTAGAGCAAGCACCTTGGATGGTGGACTAGGGGAGCGGAGACTTGGACCTTGTAATGCACTATCAGTACAAGGAGAATCAATACAAATGCTCCATTTACGTTGCTGCAGAGGACCACTATCACCGCCTTCCTTACTCTTTTCCTTCCTCTTTCTTGATTTTGCCTTGTCAAGTCAAACCCACAAGAACAAGGAATATAATTTGCTCTTCAGAACTCATTGATGCATGATACTGACGAACACTACTTTCATGTAACACAGCCGCATGATAGGAGGATGGAATATGTATGAAGAACAGGACGGTGTGACATATTGACATGTATGATGTATAAAGTGTAAACTAAGCACAAGGTGCTTGAACTTGTTAGAATCGATGCAAGCTAGAAACCATATGAAAGATGAGACCAATATCACTCTGCCAAATTAAAAGGGTGCCCTAACAAATGTATTTGACCAAATTAGAAGCAATACATGGCAACAGGCTAGAAATAATATGCAATATGCAACGAATAAAGGTGACTCATCGTAAGTGATTGATGCAGGATACAGAAGAGAGGTAGTTTCATGTAAGAACAAGGTTAACACATAGATGTACTGTGTACCAAAAATAGGAAGGTATGTCATATTCATAGGTATAGTGTTTAAACTAAGCAGATGCAATTTACCCTAATTATAAGCATTACAAGCTTGACACCGTATGCAACATGCAACCACATATCACACTGCGAAGTTAGAGCAAGCACTTGTGATGGTGGTGTAGGGGAAGTGTAGTCTTCAGGTACAGAGCTACATTCAATATCTTCATTTAGGCTTGCTATTTCTTGAAAATCATGTGGAGAGGATGAAATTGCATTCTTTAGAAGAGTATTGCGTCTCATATTAACCCACGCGCGTGATTGTCTCATCATAAGCGATAGACGCAGGATACACAAGAATAGTAGTTTGATGTAAGAACATGGTGTGATAGGCAGATGTAGTATGTACCAAAAATAGGAAGGCGTGCCATATTCACATGTATAATGTGTATGCTAAGGAGATGCAATTTAACAAATTAGGAGCATTGATGTGGGATACACAAGAAAAGTAGTTTGATGTAAGAACATGGTTAATAGAAAGACGTAGTATGTACCAAAAACAGGAAGGCATGTCATATTCACAGGTATAATGTGTCGGGTTTTGGGTTCCGGCAGACCCTTGAGGTTCGAACACTGGGGTGCGCACGGAGATCTCTCCCCTACCGATCTACGTCTGATCCTCTCATGCTAAGTAAGATGAAAATGATGAAAAACACAAGAGACACGAGGTTTATACTGGTTCGGGCCACCGTTGTGGTGTAATACCCTACTCCAGTGTGTGGTGTGGTGGATTGCCTCTGGGGCTGATGATGGACAGTACAAGGGAATAACAGCCTCGCGAGAGGTGTTCTTGAGCTGGTGCGATGAACTGCTAGGGTGAGTTCATCGCCTCTCTCTCCCTCTGTCTGCTAGGGTTGTACTAGATCTCTCGATGTTCTTGGGGTGTCTAGATATCTCTTGGGGTCTCTAGATGTCTCTACTCTGTGGTGGCTAGCTCAATTTATAGAGGCCCTGGGCCTCTCCCCAAATAATGAGTGGGAAGCGTGCCAAGAATTGGCCATTTTGAAGGGGAACATCTAGTACAAGTTATCCTGACCAAAGGTGGTCTTCGGCTGCCAAAAGCACCAGCGATGACGCCGTCTTGGGCTCCACGGTGACCTACGTCCTGCCGTCCGGCTGGTCTTGGTCTCATTGCACCGCAATGGTAACCTTTGCCTCATGCCTTGGCATGTGCTTGCCCCCTTTGCACCAAAGGGGAAACAAGGACACTGCGCAGGCCGGCGCCCGCCTGGCGCCCGCCTGGTCTCGATCGTCATGGCTTGCGTCACAGGTTCCTTGTGAGGTACCCCTGCCTTGATCTCTCCGCCTCCTCGCGAGCCTGCCTGATGAGGCTTCCTCTAAGGAAGCTTCCTGTCGTCCGCCCTGCGAGGCTTGGCCCCTCGCGAGGGTCTTTGAGCTTGAGCTGATGAAGATGGGCCACGCTGGGCCCCCGCTTGAGCCACACCGCAGGCCGCAGGCAGGCAAGTCTGGGGAGCCCCGTTCCTAGAACGCCGACAGTAGCCCCCGACCCCAAGGCGCGCGCAGGCTTGGCTTAGCTGAGAAGCGAAGGGGCAAGCGTGAAGCGATGCGGGCCCTAACAGCCTGCGGCCTTGGGCGCCGCGTGGCGGTTGATTAGGTGTGGGCGTCTGTACTTCCCATGACGCCTCGGCAACTGCACGACTAACAAAAGGGCGTGCCCTGGCCAGGCTTACTCGCCCCACTCCCGTATGTCTTGCCCTAGATCCCCTTTCTCGCTTTCCTCCTTCTTGCTCCCGAAATCCTCCAGATCCGTCTCAATCCTTCGCGTCCAGCACACCATGGCGACTCGCAAGTCCCCGGCTGATGCTTGGTACTCGCCGGCCCTGGATTCCCCGAATTTGTCGGAGAAGAACCTCGCCCTCGCGTGCCTGATGACGGTGGCAGAGGGCAGCGAGGGGGCGACTGTGCTCAAGGTCGGCTCCGACCAGCCTGAGGGCAAGGGGAGCACCTTCTACCCATTCTTCGTGAGTGCCATCGTCGCCGGTCTGGTGCCTCCTTTCTCTGAGTTCTTCTTTTCCGTTCTCCGCCAATACAACTTGCAGGCCCTGCATCTCCACCCCAACTCTGTCCTTCTCCTGCCGATTTTCGCCTACTATTGCGAGGCTCATGTTGGTATGAAGCCCTCGATGGCCTTGCTACGCCACATTTTCTCCCTCTGGGTTTCTGGTTCTCAGGTCTCCGCATGCGCGAGCTTCATTGCCTATTCCACCTCCAACGCCATCTCGAAGCCTGGGAAGAAGATTGAAGTCTACCGGAGCAAGTGGGTCATGATGGATGTTGAGCGCCTCCACCCTCGTCTGGTATTGCCCACGGGGCAACCTAAGTCCGTTGACGCATGGTCCCGCATGGAGCTCGTCGACCCTCGCGCAAAGGCGGTGTTGAGGAGGATGAAGGCGGACCTGAGACCAAGCAACTTGGAGGAGGTGAAGCTGACCGAGGCCACGCTCCTGAGGGAGTTCTTGGAGCACTGGGTGGCTCTGCTCCAGGAGCACCCTCTCCCACTTTGGGGGCTTGGAGGAGCAGATGCCGCCCTGCGCCTGAGCTCCGAGGATTGGGGGGGGGAGTCCTTCCCTCGGCGTAGGTCCCAGGCCCTACGCTCCATGCCGGACGACGACGAGGCCAGTGCCAGGCGAGGAAGGGAGGGCTCTTCCTCGGTCACGAGGAAGGGCAGGTCGAGCCTGGTTCCCCCAGGGTCTGCTCTGGTCCCTGGGGGGTCCAAGGACAGCTCCATCTCTCCTGACGCGCCTTCTGCTTGTGGGCCCTCCAAGGCTGACCCCTACGGCAGGCTCTCGGCTTCAAGTATGGCCGGAAGTTGCTTGGGTCCACGGACGACGTCCAGTAATTTCTCGATTCGTGCTCTGCTTGGCTTCTGCCGCTGAGGCTTGACGTTTGCGCTCTTTTACCAAGCCGGCACCTGCGACCAAGAGGTTGAAGGAGGCTTCTGCGGCCCTGCTTGGGGCGAATCCGTCTGCCGAGGAGACGCCTTTGGCTGTTGGGGGAGAGGATGGCGAGGCCCGCGCCTCTCCGACCCAACCGCCCTCGTGAGGCCAACTGGGGCACCCTGGCGAGGAGTCAGCCCTTGTTGCCCCGCTGGACCTGGAATCGACTAGGCCCGATGCTGCGGCCGTGGCGGCCAAGGCTCAGGAGGTCCCTTCTTGCCAAGCCGTGGCCACGCTGCCATCTTCTCCGCCTGCTCCATAGGTTCTTGTGTCTTCTGCTCCCTTCGCTGCTGTCCTGGACCAGGTTGCCAACAAGCTGAGCCAACTGCGGGGGGATCTCCTGAGGGTGGACCCTCGTCTGGTGGCCGGGCGCCTGGAGTTGGCCTCTGACTTGGCCCATTCTGTGGCTTCCATTTGAGCGGTGCTAAGCCAGGCCGTGTCGTCCTCCGACGAGGAGAGGCGGCCGCCAACCAAGCCAAGGCCGCTTGCGATGCTGCGCTGGGCGACGTCGCAAAAGCCCAGGGCCGCTGCAAGATGCTTGAGGCCGAGCTGCAGGGCCTGCGCGACGAGCTCGCCAAGGAGGTGCGCAGCCGCCAGGAGAAGGAGAAGGAGATGAAGGCTAGGGAGGCCGCCGCCAAGGACCAGGACGCCAAGCTTGATGTCTGCCACAGCAGATTGGAGACGCTGGAGCGGTCGCTGAAGGCGGAGAGGACCGAGCTGGATGCCAAGGCAAAGGTCCTGATGGAGGACCGGGCGGCCTTCGCGGAGCTGGAGAAGAAGGCTCGAGGCATACTGAAGACGCTGTATGTGAGCGGCCTGGAGGAGCCGTTGGCTGATGCGGAGGACGGCCCCGCTAAGGTGCTCCCCTTCCTGGTAGATGCGCTTGAGGACGTCGCAGACGGCCTTGGCCCCACGGTCGAGGCCGAGGCGCGTGCCCTGTATTCTGCGGTGCTGACGCATGTCCTCAGCCAAGTCTACCTGCGCGACCCCAATGTCGACTTCGACAGCCTGCTGGAGCCCGTGAGCTGTGACCGTGCCGCTGCCGCCGCCGAGACCGTGAGGGGCCGAGCCAAGGTTTTGCTGGGGAAGTTCCGCTCCCTCAGCGTCCTGCCCGGGCACGGTGGCGCCGACCTTGCGACCTCGAGAGGTGAAGCCGTCCAGCGTGACTCCACCATTGGTGACGGTGTTACTGGGGAGTGATTCCATCGCGACTTCCATCCTGTTTTATTCCTGCACATGCACCATGCCTCGCGGAGGTGTTAAAACTTGTGTTTAGCGTTGTGGAACAATCTTATGGCTTGTAATGTTTGCTTTGAATTTCCCGGAATTTGCATTTTCCTCTCCTACTTGTTTACGCTCTACGTCGGTAGGCCCCGGCCCCGCGCATACCTCACCCAGTGTTAACCCCGACTGGAAACCAAGGACGGGACTAATGAGTGAGGGGCTATGTGGCAAGTTAGGCTCCTGAGTCGCGATGCTCAGGAGTCCCCCTTGACGAGCGAGCAACAAGTATGGAAGGGGGGTGCGAGGAGTGGATTGATCGTTCTGCGTCGGCAGGGCCCGGCCCCGCGTGTACCTCACCCAGTGTTAGCCCCGACCGGAAACCAAGGATGGGACTAAGGAGTGAGGGGCTACGTGGCAAGTTAGGCTCCTGAGTCGCGATGCTCAGGAGTCCCCCTAGACGCTCAAACGGGTTTCATACCTTGGCTCCGCTTGGGGAGTGGCGCGCGACGACCAGGTCCAAGGGACCTAGCTCGGTGGCGTGCGCTCGAGCGAGGCCCGGGCGTAGCCCCCGTGTCCAGCCCCCTCGTACGGCACTCCCGAGGGGAGGCGTTGCGATGGTGCCGGACACTGAGCCCTGAGCTCCCTGATGTTGGTATGGCCATGGGCCGCCCTCGGTTGTTTATCACCAGCGCGGAGCATAGCGCTTCCATATGTGTACGGGCATAGCCGCTCCTCGGCAGTGTCGTCAGCCAGCGCGAAGCATGGTGCTTCCACTGGTGCGTGGGAGGGGGATCCCTTCGGGAGGAGCCCCTGGGGAGTGTACAGCCCCGTCCTGACACGTGGCCGGCACGGTAGGGCTAGGAGAGGTGTATCTGGGCACCCGTGAGCCAGCACGGGACTCACGAGGCCCTACCTCGAGGCGGGTTGCGCCTGGCTCTGGGCCTTTATCAATTGGTGTGTTCCTGCAGGGTTGTTAGAATGAAAATGCTCTACGTCCTCAGGTCCCGGCCCCCGAGCGAGCTCAGCCGCCGCTGGTATGACAGGTCGCGATGCCGTGGGTCAAGGCCAGGGGGTGAGGGCTGGAGAGCCAGTAAGAGCCCATGAGTCGCGATGCTCAGGCGCCCCCCTTTTAACGTGCAAGCGCTTTGCACGACGACAAGAAGTAGGTGATAATTATGGGAATCAGATTAAGCGTGAAAGAGCAACTTCATCCTAGGGTAAACGCTGGAAAAGCAACTGCCGCTGGGTCGGGCTCGAGCGGTGTCGGGATGATGCAGCCCGAGGGGCGCCCCCAACAGGGTAAATAAAGAGCATAAAAAATGGATACATGCCGCGGGGATGGACCCACGCGGCCTGGGAATGGTGCAGCCCTGTGGGCGCTCCCAGCTGAAAGTAGAACTCTGAAAGATGTCACCTAGTGCTATTGAAGATGAAGTGATGCTGAGGAAGTGCGCGATGAGCGGTGAAGATGTCGGCCATCATGAGCCCCCAGGCCCAGGGGCCTCGGGAGGCTCTCGTGGCACGTGCAGGTCTTCGGGGACCATCACCAGCTCCGCCAGGACCGCGCGATGCCTGACCTCCTGAGCCTCTAGAATGCTCCTCAACAGGCGCTGATTTGCGGCGACCGCGTCCGACAGGCCGAAGGGCATGCGAACATAGCTGTGGGGTGGTCCCATGCAGCGGCCTATGGCCGAAGGCCATAGGCGCTCCTGGGACGCAGCTCGGTTGAGCCCTAGTACGTCGACGCAGGCGCGCAATCCTCCATCCTCGCCTGGATGTGGGGCCACGGCAGGCAAGCAGCGGCTGCCGCGCATGACTATGGACTCTTGTAGCTCCTGGGTGTTCCTTGCGATGAACTCCTGAGGGTTTTGTCTCATTTGACTTGTACCTTTATGAGGGAAGCGTGCCTGAAAGCACCCCTCCAAGTGGTGCCCGAGCGCCTCCCCTGCGACCTTGGCAAGGTCGGTGGCTCTCCAAGAGAGAGCCCCCGAGCACTGCCTGAGGAGGGCGCCGGGCGCGCCTTCCTATGCGCTAGAGGGCGGTGCTCCCTGATCGGGCGCGAATCCTGACGCAATACCTCCGGAGGTGCCTGCTTCCTTGTGGCTTTGGCCAGGTGAGGTCTTCTTCTTGAGGGTCGCCTCGGGAGGCCTCCCGCTCCTGCGATCTGGGTCTTCGATTGCTGCGGCTTGGATCGCACGCAAAAGAGAGCACACTGCGTCCCTTTCTTCACAGGGTACGACGATGACTCCACCGCTTCCTGGCATCTTGAGGACATTGTAACCATGGTGAGTCACTGCCATAAACTTGGATAGGGCTGGGTACCCAAGGATGGCGTTGTACGGCAGGCGGATGTGAGCGACGTCAAAGTCGATGAGCTCAGTGCGATAGTTGTTGCGTTGCCCGAAGGTGACCAGAAGGCGAACCTGTCCAATTGGAACAGTGGAACCATCGGTGACTCCTGAGAAAGGCTTGGTCGGCTGAAGCTGGTCATATGGCACTTGGAGATTGTCGAACATCTCGACGGACAGGACGTTGAGTCCTGCTCCGCCATTGGTGAGGGTCCTGCTGACCTGCACGTTGCTAATAACTAGGGAGGAAAGCATCGGGAGGACTCAGGCCGTTGCCGCACACTTGAGCTGGTCTGCGGAACTGAATGTGATCGCGCACGTAGACCACCTAAGAGGGCACGTGGCCTCAAGCTCAGGAAGGACTGCATTCACCTCGCGAGCAAACTGCTTGAAGATGCGCTGTGAGGTTGGGGCCTGGGCGCCGCCCAGGATGCAAGCAATTGCACGTGGCTCTTGGAAGCCCCCAGCCCCATCGTCTTGGTGTTGGTCTTCGTTCCTTCTCGGTGGAGGCGGCAGAGGAGGGAGGCATGCGTTACCGTGGGGACGGTCCTCACGAGGCTGGTCCCTCCAGCCTCCCTCGCGAGGCTGGTCCTACTAGTGGTCCTCGCGAGGGCGGTCACACCATCCCTGGCGAAGGCCACGGTCTTCCCATCGTCCACCGCCTCTTCCTCCTCCTCGGCCATAGTCCCTGTCGTTGCGCTCTGGGCGTCGGCCGATTCGCCCATCTCGCACGGCTCTGAGCTCTTGACATTCATTGGTGTTGTGGGTGTGGAGGTCGTGGTACACGCAGTACCGTCCGCCCTTAGAAGACTTAGGCTGATCCATGCCTCGCTTGGTGTCCGGTTCCACTGCTAGCACGACAGCCCCCTTGCGCTTCACGTCCTTGTCCTTGAGCTTCTTTTCTTCCGGGTCGGCTGCCGGGAGCTCGAGGAGGGAGAGACGCCCTTCCTCAGCCTTGGCGCACTTGGTCGCCAAGTTGAACAGCTCCAGGGATGTGCATAGGTCTTCATGTATTGCTAGCTCTTCCTTCATCTTGACGTCGCGCACGCCGTCGGAGAAGGCTGAGATGATGGCTTCTTCAGTCACCTTTGGGATCTTGAGGCGAGCGTAGTTGAAGCGCTGGATGTACTTCTACAGGGTTTCTCCTGGCTGTTGCTTCATGTGGCGCAGGTCGCTCACGGCCGGGGGCCGGTTGCGAGTGCCCTGGAAGTTGGCGATGAAGCGCGTGTGCATCTCGCTCCAGGAGGAGATCGTGCCGGGAGCCAGGTTCAGGAGCCAGGTGCGGGCGCCGTCCTTGAGCGACATGGGGAACCAATTCACCATGACATTCTCGTCTCCGTTGGCGGCTACGACGCCCAGCTCGTAGAGCTGCAGGAACTCCGCGGGGTCCGCTGTGCCATCGTAGCATGGAGGGAGGTCAGGCTTGAACTTGCCTGGCCATGTGACGCCGCACAGCTCGGGGGTGAAGGTGAGGCAGCCCACAGTGGCCACCGGCGCCCTTTGCTGGTGCTGGACTCGTTCTTGCGGGTCACCACACGCTGCCACTGGGAGCAGCGCGGGGTTTTGTGGTGGAGGCGCTAGGGCGCGATCTTGGCGCGCCGGCGCTGGGAGTGCGCGAGCACCTTCCTGGGGACGTGGGATCTCTTGGCAACTCCCTTCTTGCTGCACTGGCGCCGGACGTGGAGGGTCTCGCCCTGGGGTTGCGCGCCTTGGAGCCAAGGCACCTTCTTGGGGAGGAGGTGGCGGAGGCGCCTCCTGATCCTCGCCCCTTGCACGGGACGGAGGGCGAGGTAGCGAGAGGGACCGCGAGGGGGAGCCCCCTACGGCACTGACGAGCTCGGTGATCCGGGCGAGCCAGTCCTCGTAGAGGTCGTGGATGGGGCGATAGTGCAGGAGCTCCCGCGCCAAGAGCAGTGAGGCGTGCGCGTCCATGGGTGCGCGGCGGGCGTGGGACGACGAGCCAGCTGGAGTCAGTGACGTGGTGGCGGTGCGGCCATCCCGCCACACCGAGGGGTGCTGGGACGAGGCCTACTGCTTGTTCCCCGCCGGGCCGGTGGCGGTGTTGGCGGCGGGCGACGGGGAACGACCAGGGGGGCCGCCGACGGGCGCCGTCTGGGCGACGCGAGCGGCGTGAGCAGCCCAGTGCTCGGCGCGAGCCCGATGAGCGTCGGCCATGGACACGACGGAAGATCACACGCGAAAAGCGGAAGGAAGATTCCAGCGCACCCCTACCTGGCGCGCCAAATGTCGGGTTTCGGGTTATGGCAGACCCTTGAGGTTCGAACACTGGGGTGCGCGCAGAGATCTCTCCCCTACCGATCTACGTCTGAGCCTCTCGTGTGAACTAAGATGAAAATGATGAAGAACACAAGAGACACAAGGTTTATACTGGTTCGGGCCACCGTTGTGGTGTAATACCCTACTCCAGTGTGTGGTGTGGTGGATTGCCTCTGGGGCTGATGATGGACAGTACAAGGGAAGAACAGCCTCGCGAGAGGTGTTCTTGAGCTGGTGCGATGAACTGCCAGGGTGAGTTCATCGCCTCTCTCTCTCTCTCTCTCTCTCTCTCTGCTAGGGTTCTACCAGATCTCTCGATGTTCTTGGGGTGTCTAGATATCTCTCGGTGTCTCTAGATGTCTCTACTATGTGGTGGCTAGCTCTATTTATAGAGGCCCTGGGCCTCTCCCCAAATAATGAGCGGGAAGGGCGCCAACAATTGGCCATTTCGAAGGGGAACATCTAGTACAAGTTATCCTGACCAAAGGTGGTCTTCGGCTGCCAAAAGCACTGGCGATGACGCCGTCTTGGGCTCCACGGTGACCTTCGTCCTGCCGTCCGGCTGCTCTTGGTCTCGTTGCACCGGAATGGTAACCTTTGCCTCATGCCTTGGCATGTGCTTGCCCCCTTTGCACCAAAGGGGAAACAAGGGCACTGCGCAGGCCAGCGCCCGCCTGGTCTCGATCGACATGGCTTGCGTCATGGGTTCCTCGTGAGGTACCCATGCCTTGATCTCTCTGCCTCCTCGCGAGCCTGTCTGATGAGGCTGCCTTTGAGGAAGCTTCCATTCGTCCGCCCCGCGAGGCTTGGCCCCTCGCGAGGGTCTTTGAGCTTGAGCTGATGAAGATGGGCTGCGCTGGGCCCCCGCTTGAGCCACGCCACAGGCCGCAGGCAGGAAAGTCTGGGGACCCCTGTTCCCAGAACGCCGACGTAATGTGTTAACTAAGCAGATGCAATTTACCCTAATTATAAGCATTACAAGGTAGACACCATATGCAACATGCAACCATATATCACACTGCCATGTAAGAGCAAGCACCTACGATGGTGGTGTGGGGGAATTGCGGTGATCAACTAGAGAGCTACGTTGACTATCTTCGTTTAGCCTTGCTGTTTCTTGGGAAACATGTGGGGAGGATGACACTTCACTCTTTAAACGAGTAGGGCGTCTCACAGTAACCCACTCGGGTGACTGTCTCATCATAAGTGATTGATGAGGGATACAAAAGAGCATTAGTTTGATGTACGATCATGGTTAATAGACATATGTAGTATGTATCAAAAAGGAAGGCATGTCATTATCAAAGGTATAATGTGTAAAGTAAGCAGATGCAATTTAACCAAATTGGAAGAAAAAGAAGCTAGACACCATATGCAACATGCAACCACATTTGACATCGCGAAGTTAAAGCAAGCACCTGGGATGGTTGTGTGTGGCAATTGAGATCATCAACTGCAGAGCTACGTTTACTGTCTCCAACTGCTGACACTGCGCCCATTAGAGCACTGAAACGGTTAGTGCTTATCTTCGAATTACACTGGAGCGACTTTTGTCTTTTCTTTTCTGCATTCATCAACACTGCGTTAGAGTCTGAAATACCCATGCATAAAAAAACAATAGTGTGAGTATGGGTGAAGTGTGTGCACAATTAGTACAGTGTAAAGGTAGTAGATAGCAGGTCGGTGAGAAATAAATGACGGGAGACATATGATAGCTCTACATCATGCATGGCACACTAAATTACTACAGGATTCTATGAAAATAACAGTCGACTGAAAGAAAATAGGCCAGTCCATTTTTTTTGCACCGTTCGATGTACAAAGAACGGGCAGATCGCCTTCATCTACCTCCAGCCAATCAGTGTTGACGATCTTCCTCGAAACGCCAGCGACCACCGGCCCAGTGTTCCTCCCCTGCCTGAACCCTCCCCTCGACCTCACCACACCGCCGTGCTTGGCACCGCCCGCCCGGCCATCCATTCAAGCCCCGCCGACCTCCAGATCGGGCGCAATCTGCTCCTGCGCCCCACACCCCTATGATAGACACCGATGCGCCACTTCCCCAGGGAACAGGCGGACTAGGTGCTCCGCGCTCCTAAGCGGGTGCTGCTTCTTTTAATTGTGGTTCGACTGACCCTGAATTGAAATCCAGACAGGCTACTGACCTCTAGCAAAGGTGAAATAGTAAAAGGGAGGAAACCTTGTGCATTTAGTATCACAAAGAAGATGCAGTAAGAAGCGCTCAACTAGTTCTTTTCATGGGATGAATACGGTGTGAGCGGAGATGTAAGATTTGCACGAATAAGGAAAGAGGAGTACCTCTTTCTGCTGGCAGTGGTGTGTCCTCCTTCTGTTTTTCTGACGATCTTCTTGTTGTTCGCCGGAAACCAAAAGTTGTGGAGGATGGTGCAGCCTTGGACGAACCCATGGCCAAGTTGTTGAGTGTGGTGTGGTGGCCGTCTGTCGGTGGCGGGGAAGCAGGTCCAATGCGGCGAACGACGGCGTAGCGGGAACAACTCTGGTGCGCTGGACGGTTGCGACAGTGGAGCCGCAACAGTGAGGCGCAGGACAGCATGGTCGGAGTGGTTTTGGCACGGCGCACGTCAGCGTCGGCGTCGTGGAGGCAGCTCTGCCTCGGCTTCAGCTGCTAAGTCCTTTATGGCGTTGCGGTTGCAGTTGCGTTGGACGACGACGTTGGGGTACCGGCTCTGGTGTGATGGAGGAGGGCGGCGGTGGATTGTCCGCTATGGGGTGGAGGATGGAGGAGGCTGGGGTTTCGCGGCTGGTGGAGAGGGCGTTTTCGCGCCCACGGAGTATGAATGGGGAAACGGAGGGAGGCAGGGAACTAAGGGGGAACAATGTTTCAGTTTGAGACGCGCTTGTTTGAAATTTGGGGAAAGTTACATACTTTGCCCCCATCTAGAATTTCGGACATATTGCGGGTTGGGGGTAGGACAGTCATGTCAGGTGTCCCAAAATGTGGGTGGGATAGATTTCGGCCGAGCGCATGGGTAGGCGCCCATGGCGTATGAATGCTTTTCGGAGGCGGTTGAGACTGGCGTCTTGGTGAAGTTGCAAACCTACCCCGGTTTAGACCTTTGGACATCGGGCCGATAGGCTACATGGGCCAGAGTCAGGACAGTAATTTCCTACCACCAAAACATTAGTCTTGCGCGGTTTCAGGTGACCAGAGGCCTATTTGGTGCTTCGTTTAATATTTGGGAGCAGAAGCATTAACGTTTTCGGTTCTCTTGAATTGAACTTTCAGGATTTGTCAAACTTCACAAATCTTTACTCTTGAAAATCCTAAATCTACGATTATTTTGGAATGGAGGGGGTACATTTGAATATACATTGTACATGAGTATATATTAAAAAATATGCAACTTACCTCAGTTCATGCATGGTTCCAGATATAATCTCCTTGGTTGCAAAAATAAAGTTAGATATGCGTATGAATATATATAGCATGTTCAAACTCACAACAAAGATTGATTCCGTATGGACGAAAATCGGTCTATCATAATGATGCTCCCTTTTGCAATAACTGATTTTCGTCCATACGCAATTTGCAAAATTCATGATCTCATCCAAAAATAATAATGCCATTTATATTTTAATTTAATGCGTAGAACTGCCTTTTACACGTAGATGCACTATGCCTCGTCCCGTTCTCACAAACGCGTTATATATCTCTCTATCTAACGCATAAGTGCACACACTTTATATGCATCGGCATTTCTCTTTCACACATGCTCACAATCTCTCTTAGGGTGTCGGGGTGTCTCACGCACATGCTCTCTCTGTTTCTCTCTCTCTCTTTCTAACTACTATGTACCACTCTTTTCACTAATCTCAGTTGGAAAATACTATTTCTCTCACATGCATATATACACATGCACGGTCTCTACTAGCCCTCTATATGCACATATATGTGCCTACGTGTCTCCCGCACAGACATTATCTTTAGGCCTCTCTCCCACACATTGCCCCCCCGACACACCTCTCTCTTAGTAGTTAGCATATATGATTTCATTATATCAATCGGTAGGATATCCCTGGCTATTAGGTTGGATGGTAATACGAGGCAAAGTTTTACCCTAGTTCGGATCGGACCCTTGCAGTTGAAGAAAGAGCCTACTCCTGGTACTATATATTAGTGATAGGGGTGTGTACAAAGTACATGTGAATACCAGGCATTGCGCGTGTGTGTATACTATCGACGAACTAGTCCCCAAGCTTGTATAACATACAAAGGGCCTAGGGTTACAAATCATATATAGTCGGCTTATCACCAGTGAGGATAGAGTCCTCCGCGACTCTGGTAGCCTCGTGTTGTACGCTGAGTCCTCCACATGGGTCTTCATATAACATGTCTCGGTCCAACCTATATGTGGCACAGGATGGAACCAACCCATGAGTCTTCATGTTGACCCACCACAACTAGAAATGATGTGCCCACCACACCACATACGCTATCGGCCACTAAGAAATAAGCATATACAATAGTACAATGGTATCTAGCTCACGATACGTCTCCATATTTTGTTGATGACACTGACGGACTTTGCATTTGATGTGTGCTCCATATTTTGTTGACGACACTTGCGGTCATTGTATTTGAAGAGAAAGCACGATATGGTCACTGGACTTCAGAATAAGCTGATCACGGTCACCACATACATTTTGTCATGCTAACCAACATGTGGTTGGATGGTTAGAGGACAGTGGTTTCTCGAGCCCACTAAGGTTAAAGTCCCGGTGCTCGCATTTATCTTGTGTTAATTTCAGTATTTTCCGGCGATGTACCTTCAGTGGGAGGAGACATTCCACTCGACTACGAGGCACCTATGGTGACTTCATAAAATCTCAAGATCATATATGCGGGCCCACTCTCTCGAAGGTGCTCATAGGGGCAGGGTTCGCGTGTGTGCGCTTATAGCGGTGAGTGCTTGCGCGTATATATGAGCCCTTGCGTCTGTACCATGTTAAATAAATACATATCATGATTATATGGTCATTGGCTCACTCGTACAACTCCGTATTTTGTTGATGATGACACAATCAATTGACCAGTCAAACGTTCCACGCGGCGCAACTAGTGTTGCACCATCGGGGCGCGTAACCATGGGGCCCACCTATCAGCCCGTATATGAAAGAAAGAAATGGTAGTCTGAGTCTATACTATGTTAATAAAATAGGAGTACATTTTAGGGTGATCATACGGTCACTGACTCACCATACAGCTCCGTAATTTGTTGATAACATGATCAATTGACCAGTCAAACGGTCCACATTCAGCAGCGCACATTACCATAGGGCCCACCCGTCAGTGCGTATATGAAGGACGGAAATGGTAATAAATTAGTGGTCGGTGGGTATTCGAAGTCGTGAGACCTCTGGTTGGCAGTCATCGGTGGTTGGCAGCGTTCATTGGGCAGTGGGGTGGGGATCCCCGGAGAAAAAGCTCGGCGGGGGGGGGGGGGGGGGCTAGAGGGATGGCCAGTGCGGCGGCGGCCCGGCGGTGGGGAGTGGTTTCGGGGAGGGTGGGCCGGCCGCGGGCGGCGGTGGCTCGCGGTTCGGCCGGTGGTGGCTGGCGGCTCCGGGGGGTTGGAGTTTGATGATAAACTGGAGGCCCTTGATTTCGTATCCAACGGCTGGAAAATCTAATGACCAGAGATGAAAAAGTCAGTCGACTGACGTGTAGCCTCACCCCGCACGTACACATGCAAGCACGCAAGACACACACGCAGGTAGGCGTGCAACACTGACACGTACACACGCACGCATGCTGGCGTGCAACACTGACACGTACACATGCACTCACGAACACACGCACGTAGGCACCCATGCATGAAACACTGAAACGTACACTTGCACGCACGCAACACTCACACGCCTGCATGCACACAGCACATGACGCAAGACACACGCTCAACCTATACGTGCATGCACCCTTTGCCAAGGACATGGATTGTTACGGGTATTAATCAATCTTATCTGTGATAAGCAGAACATTGATGTTTGTAGCGGTCTTTATGAATCACAACGTATCGAATGGGCTATCAACATAGCAGGCTTATCTACATGAAAAAGATGACGTCACACTTAATGCAGAATCATCGGTTTATGAAATGCCCGCTTCTGACCGCCCTGGCCCACCAAAGGTTCCTCTGCTGTGCACTGCATGCGTTGGGTCACTGACATGCAGTGGAAGAACGGCGCGGTGTCCTAGGTCATAGTCGAGGGCGCCACTCGCGGCACGCCCGGCTGAACACGCCTCCGTGCCGCATTCAAACGCCTCCATGAAACCCGCCCATGTGGAAGCCGAGAAACCCACTCTTGACACACGTCCGTTCATGACCGGGCCGGCATTAAACGCAACGCCGGCCGATCTCCTCCCGTCCGCCGTCTATTTAATATCCTATTTAAACGAGGCCAAACGCCGGCCAAGAATCGCACACCTCCGCCGCTCCCCTATCTCCTCCACCATTTTGTCCACTCTTACAATGGCTTACGAAGAGTAGGTATTCCGCATCCAAGCCGGCTGGGTAGCCCTCCGGATACGAGCTATGCAGCTCGCTGATCCACCTCCCTCCCATCGCCCGCCAGAGCCAGTTGCCGCCCCAAGCTGGCACGTGGTTCAGCAACTCGCCGCTCCAGGCCAGCTCGAGGAGGAGCGGCGCTCAGGCATCATTGCTGCCGTCCACGCCACGGCCTCGTACCACGTCTCCCTTTTCTATGGCCAAGACTCCCATGCCGGCGGCCGCACCATGCAAGCAGCGAGAGAAGCCGGATGCACTAAGATTGATGAGTCGGTGGCCAGCGCCTCCGCGTCCGCCGCCATCATCAAGGAGAAGTAGAACACGGGAGGCCGCCGCCGCTTGGGTCCCATGAAGGCCACCATGGAGGCGACGCCGGCGTACACAGCAGGTGTCTTGTCAGACTGTTTTGTTGCGAGGACCTTCGTCGACCCCGCATGGGCTCCACAGAAGAGAGGAATGTTAGGATGAACTCGAGCCGGTGCCGGTCATGGCGAAGTAGTGGCCGGTGATGAAATCGAACCGGTTCCGGCCACCATCATCTTTGGCACCAGCCAATGATTTCATCTGGGCAGTGGGGAAGCGAGCCATCCTTTGCGCTGAAGCATATACCTCCAGGGCTCCCCGCAGTCCGGTGATCGTGCTGCCGGACATGAGGAACACAAATCGATCGGCGGGCGACCATTTAGGCCAGGTATTATATACCTGTGCTGTCCAGAACTAGCACCGCGTAGTTCATTTGAATGTAATGAAATCCGTCATGTTTGTATGAAAATCCGGTATTTTATATGATTTCCGTCGTTGTTTATGTGAAATATCAGTTTGTCTATGTGTTTGCGTGAATTTGGTCCGGTTGGTTGATTTGCTGTCATAATGTGTGTAGCTACGGTTGGATGGCGTAATTTGCGGGTTGCCAGTCGGTCTGCGGGCGGCTCGGGCGGCGTTGTGGGACAAAAAAACACAGCTCGTGCGAGCTCATCTCCAACATGTGCGCTGGAGGATGCATGACAACATGAGCACCCGAGCCATTCCTCGTTCATCGGTGGCAAAGGCACCAGTGGACAAATGGGTTGCCAATATTTTGGCTACCTAGGGCAAGATTCAAACAGCCCCTCCCAACAGATTCAAATACCTCGTTCGCCATGGAATTTTTCCATGTGTTATTTTCATTGATTAGCAAGATGCCCGTGCATTGCACAGAACATCAAGATGCATTTTTTTACAAAGTCCCACATGCATGCAAGGGATAATTAATGTCCTCCTTTGCTAGTACCATGAGGCAAACACCATTAATATTGCATCGATTAGTGTTAGTGGCCTTGTAGATCTGCAAATTGTAATTTTGATAGTGGCCCCTTGTATAGAAAAATGGAGGGAGAAAGAGGAGAGATAAGGTGAGGAGTGGGGCATGGTGGTGACTGGTGGTCGGACTGGGCGGAGGCATTGGAATGGACGGCGCATTATGTCTAGGTTTGTATCTCTCTCACACACACCCATATAGGTGGGGGACGTGCACGAAGAGAAGAGGTGCACGCACGGCGCACGTACTCCCGTCTGTTTCCCAACCACACGCGCGCGGGTACATGGTGGAGCTCAATTCTGTACGAAAAAGGCAGCCCACGTGGTAATTTGGCACGTGTACTGGCTGTCCACTTGGTGGAGGGAGGATCGTCTACCATGGGTGAACAAACAAATTGCGACTTGACGCGTTATGTTAAATTAAAAAAAAGAGGCAAACCATGTGGGGCCTACCTTAGAGGCAAGGCTCTATACACTGGAGTACTTTTGATGTGTCCTGTCAACTCGCAGAACGAGGAGAAGCTTTCTTAGTATGCCGTCTCCCCCGCCCACGGGCGCGGTGGCTCGCGGGATGAGGTGAAGCTTGCTTACGAGTAGGAGCAGTAGTACTACTACTACTACTACTACTACTACTACTACTACTATTGTGCGCCTTTACGCCCGCTCCCTCACCCACGCGCGCGGTGGCTCGCAGCACGAGGAGAAATTTTTACTACTCCCTCCGTTTACTCCTCATCCCTACTATGTACTTTGGTTAGTACTCCCTCCATTTACTTATACAAGGCCACTATAAAAAATACATTTTGCATCTATACAAGGCCACAAATAGTAACCGAGACAAAAGTTACTACTCCCTCCTTTCCAGTTTATGGCTCAATTTCAAAATCTCTCCAACCGAGGTAGAGGGTGAGTGGTCGAATTAATTTCGTAGTTTGCACAAGTAATTAGTACGCTCGTTTTTCTCAAGAAGTTATGTTTACCGAGGCATTAATTAGGACGAATGCATGAATGACCACAAATTTCCATGAACTTGTACATGCATTGGTTAGTTTCCTCTTGACACTGCTTGCGTCGGGTGATCTAACGCACCTCGAAATCCAACATGTAATGGTACTACTACTAGTATAGTAGAATTGAGATTTATCAAATGGAAAAATGGATGTTTTTTAGATGATCCCTATAAACCCTAGTGGGTACGTACTCCGTAAAAACAGATTTTTCCAAAACTAAGTCGCTCCCTTTCATAAATTCTGTAATATACTCCTCCATCGACGCTCCCTTTCATGAATTATGTACTTCCTGTCGCCGACATGTGGGACATATAGCAACCGGGTCGACGTGTCAAGAACCAAATAACAGTGCAGAACAGCAGGGGGGACGCACCCCACTCGTACCGGCCCAGTAGTAGTAATGAGCAATGAGACGTCAAATCACAATGCCGCAGCTTCCCAGACGGACGAAGCAGCCATTATTTCACACTTCGGTTCGCCACCATCTCAAACCACGTAGTATTGCTTCTGCCTCAAGAGGCACACGCGCATTGCCTTGGTACATCATGACACGTGGGACCGCATGACAGGCCATGCTCCCCCGCCGATCGCTCGATAAAATCACCTCATTTTTACTATACTTCCTCTGTATCGATTTACTACATGGCACGCACGTCGTTCTAGGTTGAGAATTTAACTGGTTTTTATTGTGATGAACAGTACTCTGGCCTTTTTAAAAATGTATACTTTTGTACAGTAGTACTATCGATGGATTGCGCCATGGAGCAAAAATTGAAATTAAAAAAGGTGGTACATATAGAGAGCGCTCGTCGCCAAATTATGCATATAGTACTATTAAAAAAGCTAATACATGCTTAATTGGGGTGCTAAATTCTATTAAAGAAATACTAGTAGTATGTACATACTGAAGAGTTAAAGTAACGAGAAGAAACATAACATAGTTCTGCTGGGGGCTTAGCACAACACACCCCTCAAAATAAACTAAGCACACCTGAAATTAAACTATGCAACTAATCCGGTAGACACTGCATTAGAAGTTTAGAACCACCATGAGCAACGACACTGCCACCTAACTTGGAGTCCTCGTCCACGTCCTCCACTTCGTCCTTGTCCCTCTTCCTCTTCGCCGATACTTCTTTGCTTGAACCGCACACTTGGCTGTTGCTCTTCATCCAACCCTTGTAGATATTGAAACAAAGGTAGCCATCCATTGCAGGATAGTGGATGTGGTCTATATCTAGTACATTCCGCTGCCATGCGTGACGACGAAACGTGTAATGAGGTTTCTCCAGTTTACGGTACGAAGGATGAACCATGTCTCCTGCCAGGGTCAGCATTGAAGGCTGACGAGAGGGCACCAGCCGATTCTTCTGGATGTCGAAGTGGTTGCCTACACCGAGGCCTATCCAACACAGGACTTCTTTGTCATTCTTAAATTCTACAGTAACGAATTTCACTGTTTTGTCCTTGAGGAAGTTCTTAAAATCCTGGCACTCAACGTCGACATGGCATATGTGGTAGACCAAGCAAATGTTATGTACACAAACCTGGATCACGGCGAGCTTCTTCCTCTCTTCGTCCTTTAGATCCTTCTCTGGTCCCAGGACTGTGGTGTACTCAACATCTAGCCCAGCGACCCACTCATCATCTGAGTTTTCGAACATGGATCTGAAGAGAGAAAGGCATCCTTTCACCGTCGCGGAAGAACGGGTGTAGATGATGTCGAACTCATCGCCGGTGATGGTTCTAACCTTGTACTCACCGCCGATTGTGGAGATTTGGGATGCCATGGATTTGGGAGGAGGGTTAGGATTAGTGGAACTGCCGTAATATGAATGGACGGGACGACTAGGAGCGAACCGCCGTAGTATTGAAGGACGTGCGGGGACGAGTAGGAGCGAACTGCCAGCGTGCGAACGGCAGGGTAGTGGCTTTCCATTCTCCCATGATACGGGCTTCCAAGAGCCCTTGGATCTGAGATCAAACGGTTGCATGGCGTGATTCTAGACCTATGGGTGAATATCCTATCCTGGAGGGTTATTTTGGAAATTTTCAGCAACTTAGCATGCGACCGTTTGATCTCAGATCCAAGGGCTGCCAGTAGCCCGTATCATGGTCGCGCTACCACGACCATCGCGTCAGTCGCGTGGTCGCGTGATACGTCTCCAATGTATCTATATGATTCTTCCATGCTATTATATTATCAACCTTGGATGTTTTATATGCATTTATATGCTATTTTATATGATTTTTGGGACTAACCTATTAACCCAGAGCCTAGTGCCAGTTTCTATTTTTACCTTGTTTTAGAATATCGCAGAAAAGGAAAACCAAACGGAGTCCAATTGACCTGAAACTTCCCGGAACTCATTTTTGGAAGGAAAGCAACCTGATGGACTTGGAGTGCACGTGAGGAAAGAAACAAGGGAGCCACGAGGTAGGGGGCGCGCCCACCCCCTAGGGCGCGCCCTCCACCCTCGTGCCCCCCCTAACGTACTTCTTCCGCCTATATATCTCCATATACCCTAAAAACATTGGGGAGCACAATAGATCGGGAGTTCCGCCACCAAAAGCCTCCGTAGGCACCGAAAGCCAATCTAGACTCGTTCCGGCACCCTGCCGGAGGGGGAATCCCTCTCCAGTGGCTATCTTCATCACCCCGGTGCTCTCCATGACGAGGAGGGAGTAGTTCTCCCTCGGGGTTGAGGGTATGTACCAGTAGCTATGTGTTTGATCTCTCTCTCTCTCTCTCGTGTTCTTGAGGTGGCACGATCTTGATGTATCGTGAGCTTTGCTATTATAGTTGGATCTTATGATGTTTTCTCCCCCCTCTACTCTCTTGTAATGGATTGAGTTTCCCCTTTAAAGTTATCTTATCGGATTGAGTCTTTAAAGATTTGAGAACACTTGATGTATGTCTTGCCGTGCGTATCTGTGGTGATAATGGGATACCACGTGATTCACTTGATGTATGTTTTGGTTATCAACTTGCGGGTTCCGCCCATGAACCTATGCATAGGGGTTGGCACATGTTTTCGTCGTGATTCTCCAGTAGAAACTTTGGGGCACTCTTTGAGGTTCTATGTGTTGGTTGAATAGATGAATATGAGATTGTGTGATGCATATCGTATAATCATACCCACGGATACTTGAGGTGACATTGGAGTATCTAGGTGACATTAGGGTTTTAGTTGATTTGTGTCTTAAGGTGTTATTATAGTACGAACTCTAGGGCTGTTTGTGACACTTATAGGAATAGCCCAATGGATTGATTGGAAAGAGTAACTTTGAGGTGGTTTCGTACCCTTCCATAATCTCTTCATTCGTTCTCCGCTATTAGTGACTTTGGAGTGACTCTTTGTTGCATGTTGAGGGATAGTTATATGATCCAATTATGTTACTATTGTTGAGAGAACTTGCACTAGTGAAAGTATGAACCCTAGGCCTTGTTTCCTAGCATTGCAATACCGTTTACGCTCACTTTTATCATTAGTTACCTTGCGGTTTTTATATTTTCAGATTACAAAAACCTTTATCTACCATCCATATACCACTTGTATCACCATCTCTTCGCCAAACTAGTGCACACTACAAAAAAAACACATCTGTGACATTTTGGGCCGAAAGAAAAAAAATTCTATTATACATATGACACTTCTATGACAATAATTGTAACAAAACCCGGTATCATCATAGATGTGGTGGGCTCCTACTTCTATGACAAAAAATCATGACAGAAAATGGGCTTTTCGTCCTAGGCGGGCTGGAGACGCAGCTGCATGATATTCTTTGGGCCGTCCATGACGGAAAAAACCGTGGTAGAAGCGAGGGGGAGGAAAATTTCAGGGAGTCCCCGGTTACGGTGGGAGGTCGGAGGCCGATCGATGTGCGTTTCTCTCGTACACGTACGCGCACGTGTGCTAGGCGGTGGCTCTAACTGAACCCGAGCGAGGTGTTGGGCTCTAACGAAACCCGAGCGATTGCACTGCAGGCTAGCTATGCGTTACTGAACCCGAGCGATCGATGGATGGCTGTTAACTGAACCCAATCGAGCAATTCCTTCGCTACTGCTGCTAACCGAAGCCAATCGATGCTACCTCTGGATGAACAGTGAGCGTTGTGGGGGGGGGGGGTGGATGAACAGTTCCCGGTTGGGGTGGATGAACAGGACCCCGTGGTGTTGCCTCTGGATGAACAGGACCCCGATCGATCGAGCCGGTTGGGGCTGGATGAACAGGACCCCGTGGAGGGCTGGATGAACAGGACCACCCCGTGGAGGGCAGGATGAACAGTAGACAGTGGAGGGCAGGATGAACAGGAGCCCGTGGAGGGGTGGTTGAACAGGAGTCCGTGGAGAGGGGTGGTTGAACGGTAGCCGGTGGAGTAGCGCACGGTGGAGGCTGGAGGAGGTCGACGGTGGATGAATAGTAGCTCGTGGAGGCTGAAGGGGGTCGACGGTGGAGATGAACAGTATCCCCTGGAGTCCTGTTTTGCGGTACGCCACACCCCTCCCAATGAACAGGACCCCCGTTTCGACCGTAGCGCTCCAACACAAGTCCGTTTCGTCCGTTTAGCGGTATGCCACATCCCTCCCGATCAACAAGACCCCCGTTTTGACCATAGGAGGTCCGTTTCCTCTGTTTTGCGGTACGGTAGACCCCCCCCCGATGAACAGGATCCCGTTTCGAACATGGCCGGTCTAACATAAGGCTGTTTCCTCCGTTCTGCGGTACGCCAGGCCTCGTTTCCATAGCCTATTCTGTCAAAGCCATCCCGATGAACACGACGCATTCCGTTGCCTCCCCATGAACACGACGCATTCCGTTGCCTCCCCATGAATACGACGATGACGTTGTTCCGACCGAGCCATATACACGAGCCCTGGCCGTACGTATGCGCGAGTAGGCGTTCGAGACCCGCCCGTATGTACACATATGTGGCCGTATTTTCTTTCTTGCACCCTGGCCGTTGTACGTACGTGTACATGCTACGTGCGCGCCTCTACTACGACATGTGCGCGCCTCTACATCGACCAGTATATATGTACGTACACGTTCGCGACCAGAATGACAATGCTACGTACGCTTCGACCAGGTGGGTCCCGACTGTCAGGCACTTCCTTGCGTGCGCAGATGTAGCTGGTGGGTCCCAGCAATTAGGGGGGCGAATTGTTTTGTTTTTTTACCCGGACGCACTTCCTTGCATGTGAAGGTGTAGCTGGTGGGTCCCAGCAGTCAGGGGGGAAACGTTTTTTTTCGAAATACGGTGGCCCATCCGGTGGGTCCCCGCTGTCAGGTGGTGGAATAATTATTTTGCACGTAATAAGGAGGCACTTCCTTGCTGCGGCCGTGGACCCAACTGTCAGCCTCTCCATGTACAGTCCACGTCCGATGGAAGTCGTTCCTTGACCACGTTAACCACGCTGCGTCGAGAGCACCAGGGCGGTGGACGACGGCGAGGCCTAGGAAGGGGACGACAGGGAGCCGGGGAAGACGCGGCAGTGGAAGCCCGCGCGGAGAGGAGTACGAGGGTTCACTGGTTCGGCTGCGGTGTGAGGCCGCCGTCGCCGCAGGGCCTGGCCAGCGGTGGGAATAGTAGGGGCGGTGAGGCCTCCGCGGCAGCATAGCCGGCCACGGGAGGCAGGAGCATGCGGCACGACCGGTGCTGCTTTGGGCAGCTGGAGCAAGAAGACCAGAGGATGAAGAAGCACTATGACTGTTGGATGGACATCGTACGGTCACTGGAGGTAGAATCGTTCATATTGACTAAAGTTGACAAAGGCCCCTGTCCCAGTTAACTTGGTAGGCCCACAAGTCATCCTCCCACCATGGTGGGTCCCAGCTAGCAGGGGGAGTATTCATTTTTTTCTGCGTAATAAGGAGGCACTTCCGGTGGGTCCGAGCTGACAGCGGGGGGAAAGTTTTTTTCGCGAAATACGCTGGCCCGTCCGGTGGGTCTGAGCAGTCAGGGGGGAAACGTTTTTTCGCGAAATAAGGTGGCCCGTCTGGTGGGTCACTACTGTAAGGTGGAGGAATAATTATTTTGCGTGTAATAAGGAGGCACTTCCTTGCAGCCGCCTGGACCCAGCTGTCAGCCTCTCCACGTACAGTACTCTTCCGATGGAAGTCGGTCGTTGACCATGTTGACCACGTCGCGCCGAGAGCACCAGGGCGGTGGTTTGGACGACCGCGAGGCCTAGGAAGGGGACGACGCGGAGTGGGGGAAGACGCAGCAGTGGAAGCCCGCGTGGAGAGGAGTACGAGGGTTCACTGGTTCGGCTGCGGTGTGAGGCTGCCATCGCCACAGAATAACAGGGGGTGTGGGTGAGTGGAGGGACGGCCTGGCCAGCGGTGGGAGTAGTATGCGGGCGGTGAGGCCTCCGCGACAACACAGCCGGCCACAAGAGGCAGGAGCAGGCGGCAGGACCGGCGCTGCTTTGGGCGGCTGGACCAAGAAGACTAGAGGTTGAAGAAGCACTACGGTCGTTGGATGGACATCATACGGTCACTGAAGCTAGAAATGTTTATTATTGACTAAGTTGACAAAGCCCTTGGTACGCTCCAACTAGGCCCACAGGTCAGCCTCCGAAACGGTGCGCCCCAGATGTCAGGGGGAGGAATCATTTTTTGGGCGGCCGAAGCTAAGAATATGTGAGATTGAAGAAGAAGCACGAGATCCGTTGGATAGACATCCAACGGCCACTGCTGCTAGAACCGTGTGGTGACTATAATAAGTTGGCAAAGCCTTGCATACACGTCAATTTTTTTTAGGGGACACGTCACTTAGCAGGCCCACAAGTGTGTGGCAGAGAACTTATAGCCCATTTGTGTTTTGTAAGAATGTAAACCCATTTTGGAATTCAAATGGAATTTACAACAACCCATTTACAGTTTGTTAAAAGTACAACCCATTTTCTAGCTAGGGCAATGATTAATAATTTCAATCAACCGTTGAAGACAGAATTCAATAAAATTTCCCACATTTTGATGGTTTCCGAAATATTTTTATCCCAAAAATTCTAATCAGATTAAATATAAATTTGTATTACGTAAAAATCCAACGAAACATTGCGCGCGCAACAATGAAAATTTAAGATTTTCAAAATCCATAAATAATATTATATAAACTAATTTCGTGTTTGGTGCATTTTTTATAGTTGCTGCCCAGTTTTTATAATTACATCCCATTTATTATTTTTTTAAAGCCCATTTTCCTGTTAAGCCTAATGCATCCCTCCTAGGAAAGATTTGCAGCCCAGCGGGGCGGAGAATAACAAGTTGACCTTGCCTGGGTATTCCTCAAAAAGACATATAGCTGGGCTAGCCATTTTCATATTGAAAAAATTAGTATCTGGGCTAGATATCTGGCCTGGGCTAGACGGGCCATAGCCCACCCAGTTAATACCCTGCTCCCGTCTGAACAACAATGAAATCATCGCGAAGAAAAACTCTGTAGTGCTCACACCTCAAAAACACAAATACTTCTCGAGCTGCTTGGTCCCAGCTGTCGCCCGCACCTTGTGCAATTCTCTCGTTTATATTGACTACATAGGCTGACAATGGTGTGGGACCATGATGTCACGAAACCAGGAGAAAGCAAAAAATATATAGTTGTACAAAATAAGGAGGCACTTGCGTACGTACGACAATGGCCCTAGTGGGTCCCTAGTGTCATCCAGTCAAAATAAAGTCATCTCCTGAATCCTCATGTTCATTGATGATGTTAACAATGCTCGACGCCACAGCGAGGGCAACAACTCGAAGGACAACGGAGAGGGCCTCGCGGGCCCTACGGACGGTTTGATACCGCGCCCGCTACTCATTCAGGAAGCCATGATCATCGGACACCTATGAGCACCTTCAAGAAACTGAGACAGCATGAAATGGTAAGGCCGCGCTTGGGAGCTCTGGTTTATTTCAAACCTGTATTAACATACAAGTGTAATTTACTCATCATCGAAAACAACGCGTAAAATACAGGCGTAATGAAACCGAGGGCCCGAGGTCTGTAAGTAAAACCGGCGGGTTATGCGTGTAATTTGATAGACCAGTGTATATTTTACGAGCACTGCTCTATGGACGACATTACCAGACGATACATGCATGACGTGCTTATCATGCCATCCATGGGCAAGGGTGAAACAGAAGCTAACGGCTGGATTAGCAATCGTCCGAGTGTCGTTCAGCGTTTTTATCATGTGTCAAGTACTTCTGATATTTTACTAGTCGAAATCGACCAACCAAGCGCCTTCACCCGAGACCATCTGCTTTAATTTACAAGCGTCAGTTTTACAAGCGGTTTTGGTTAGAAAACTACGATCCAATCACGGCCTAATATCATGAGTTAGTCGGAAGATCATATGGTTTCACGTCTAGCCTACCCATCTTGTCGTATAGGCTATGAATGAAACATTAGATGATGAACTTCTTAAGCACGAAAAAAAAACAGAAGAGGATGATCTTCTTAACAAGAAAATCATTGGCATTAGATCGACATGCAAAACAATACCAAGCATTATTCTCAGTAGGCACGGTGAATAGCTCGTGATGCCGCATGCCACAACATTCCAAGCTCAACTTTGCAATCAAACACAAGGCCTGGCATTACATAGACAATATTCAGATCAAACTCTTAACACAGGAATATCTCAGCAGAATAACTATTTACATCTAAACTGAACACATGAATAGGAAAAAACACTCGATGCTGCTCACAACAATGGCGTCCCACTCAAAAATATCAAATGCATGTCTTCTAGCTAACATCAATGAGCAAATTTTTACAAGGTTTTCCAATTCCAATATATTAAACTAACGTCTTCTTGCTAACATCAATGATTAAACTTTGACAAGCTTTTCCCCTTCAAAATATGTAATGCCTATGATCGTGGAGTCCTGTCGTAGCTTTTATACTTGTTTGGGCACTTTTTGCCCAGGGCACTCCACGTATTGTTAAATTGGCAATGGTCTCTGCAGACTAGTCATGTCACCGGTGTCTAATAGTACTTTGTAAAGCTTCTCGGTCATTCCTTCTGTAATGTAGCGCAAATAGTGACTGCTTCTTTCTGCAAAGTGGAACGACCAACTACACCCAGTAATGCAACAGTTTGCCTTACACATTGGCTCATTTTGTGCAGTTCAACTAAAATCGAAGTCGGAATAAAACCGAGCTTTAATTTTGATATCCCTATAAGCAACAATAGGTATAAGGGACACAATTACTAAGAAATAACGGTTGATGACTTGTACTCCAGAAGAAAAGCATCTACTAATCTACTTTATCTTAATGGGAAATAAAGCAGGAGAGTAGCAATTCTCCATCAGTGTGATTCATTCATATTGACTGAGACATTATCTTAACAATGCCTTGTTTCAACATGTATAAAGAATGACAAAGCTTGTAAAGGGGGTGATGCTGAATTTGTTGTAACAAAGCAACAAGCATCATGTCTGCGTTGGTCCCATTTTTTCACTACTTAATGGGAAAAGACAGCAATACAATAGCTTCAATTCATCATTTATTTAAAATAGTACCAATACAAGTAGCACAGCATCTCAAAACATACTGCACGATCATGTGGATGAAGGCAAGTACCAACCTGTCATGACGCACACAAGATCACGTACGAATCTGCCAACACGAATAGGATATCCAATCTCGTTTTGTGTAGTTGCACTGAAATCAAGCAAAGTGTTTCGCGTAGCGAAGCAAAATGTCACAATAGCAACAAGTAGAATAGATATCCCTGTATAAATAGAGGCAAAAAAGGAATCAATTACTGGCTAATAAAGGAGGATGAAACATGCGGCCACAAAAATGGTAATCCCGCCAATCCCTAACAAGTGTTGCAGTTTTGAAATAAGATTCAGTAGTTAATTCTGAGAGTGGCATCAATTACTGGCTTATAAAAGGGGTGATGCTGAATTTGTTGTAACAAAGCAACAAGCATCATGTCTGGGTTGGTCCCATTTTTGTTCACTAGTTAATGGGAAAAGAGAGCAATACAATAGCTTCAATTCATCATTTATTTAAAACAGTACCAATACAAGTAGCATAGCATCTCAAAGCACACTGCACAATCATGTGGATGAAGGCCTGTACTGACCTTTCAAGAGACGACCAACATAAAATACGAATCTACCAACACGAATAGGAAATCCAATCAAGTTTTGTGCAGTTGCACTGAAATCAAGGAAAGTTGCCGGTGTGACATTTAAGTTTTCTATAGCAACAAGTTGAATAGATATCCCTGTTTTAAGAGGCAAAAAATAAAACAATTACTGGCCAATAAAGCAGGATGAAACATGCGGCCACAAAAAGAAGCATCTACCTTATCTTGATGGAAAACAAAGTATAGGATAGTGGCATTTCTAAAACGGTTGGATTGATTCATATTAACAGAGAAATTATTTTAAAACAGATCAGTAGTTAATTATGAGATTAACAACAGCAAAATAGCTGCATGGGATATGCCAGCACCATGTGCGTCCACACGTATAAATGGGTGATCCAGAGTATGTAGCCAAGCGGCATATATGCGCTGGTCCCATATTTGTTCTCTTTGAACCTTCTTCCTATGTGACGGTAGCAAATCTAGTCGTACACAAACTACGTGACCCCAGTTTCTTTGTGGCGATCAGACCCGAATGGATCAAGTCTACTCTGCTCTGGTGTCATCCCTGGATCAGTAATGCTGACTCCACACAATACATCGAAGGATTTATAGCAGAGTTGCAATCACACACTTTTTACATCGATGTCTCCGAAGAGAACTTATTACAATAATATGGCTTAAGGCCATCTAATATCAATAACAGCGGAAGACTTGGAAGGTAAATGGGTCCATCAACTCCAACGGCATCACTGAGTATAGAACCACGACCTAAAAGCACCTTAATCGTCGTCTGAAAAGTCTGCAACATTAACGTTGCAGCCCGAAATGGGTCAGCACATGGAATATGCTGGCAAAGTAACACATAGAGAGTAATGGAATGAAACATCTATACTATATGCATGTTTTGCTGGTGGAAAGCTCTATGGTTACAGTTTTGCGTAAAGCCAGTTTTTCCCTACTGCAAAGGAATAAATTTATTTAACTATCATGGTGGTTGTTAAACATCGAGAATGGTTGACAGCATTCTCAATCCCAATTAAAAGTAGTCATCAATAACCCAACAATATTAATTTAGAAGTAACATGATGCGATTCACATGATATTCAAGTACTAGATACTCAAGATTGTCCATTACCGTGGACACGGCTAATCATGATTAGTTTGTTACACTCTGCAGAGGTTTTCGCACTTTTCCCCTCAAGACTCGATCGCCTCCGTTGGTTTTCTCGCACTACTGGTGTTTGAGAAACGGATGACCGAGACACAGTCTTTCAGAAGCGCTAGCACCTTACGATGGATAGACCGGTACACCTACTTTCCCCTACATCTGCTAGTCTACCCTGTAAGAGTTCGCACGACTTAGTCAACTATGCCAGAGCCCATAATGGCTTGTGGCTGCACACGTAAGTTTCTAGCATGAAAGATCTTATGATCCCTTTGAGACTGGGTGGCGGTCCAAAAAAAAACAGGCAAGTCCTGAAAGACATCAGGTGCCTCAATCCACCTAGATGTGTGTTTAAGTTGCCACCTTAGATAAACCCTTAAAATTATCAATCTCACATCTGTCATGGATATCACTCACCCAATCCACGTCTACTAGCATAGCATGGCATAATAAGCAAACGTAGAAGTAACTCCCAAAGGTTTCATAATAAACAGGTAATAGGTACTACCTCATCTACTTCCCATCCCACAATTTAATTAGATCCTAATCATGCAATGTGTGAGGATGGATCTAATGCAATAAAACTGGGTTGTAGAAAAGGTATGATCAAAGTGTTACTTGCCTTGTTGATGATCCGCGAGTCCTAGGGATTCAAAGTAACAAGCGGCGCAATCCGGGTAATCTATCGCAGACAAACAACAAGCATACAATAAGTACTCCTCTAATGCTAAGGTAAAACTCGAACAAGGGATCGAACCAGATAGTTCAACTTAAGAACTCCGGTTGCAAAGAGAGAAAGAACCGAACAAAGAAACCGAAAACAAACGGCGGAAAACAACTCGGTTCTAGCAAGTTGAAACTAGGTCAAATTTTACCGTAGCAAAACTTAGTTAAAGTTGATTAGTCGGAACGGTGGTTTCGAAACGAAACTCCAGGCGCTTGAATCACCTGATTCCGATAAACGAGCGAAAAGATAAACTAGAATGAAGATCGGATCTGAGATCGCGATCGCGGAATAAATCCGACGAAAAGAAAAAGAGGAACGGTTGAACAAACGAACGTTCGTTAACCTAGAATAATCCGGTGATCACGTTCGTTAGGACGAACGGTCCGGCGAACGGTCGCTAGGCAACTAAATCTGAAAGGAGAACGAATTCGATCTAGGGTTTCGAGAAAAGAAAACCGATCTAGAAAACCGGAACGGTTTAGAGAAGAAAAGAATCAGAAAGAAGAACCGGAACGATTTAGAAGAAAACAATCCGTTGGAAAGAAGAGATGTGGCGCGATACCTCTGGCGAGGTCTCCGGTGAGGGGCTCCGGCGGCGTGGGCGTAGAGCAGCAGCGGCGGTGGTGGCAAGGTGCGGCGGCGGTGCGGGTGGTGATGGGCGGCGGCGGTGGGGCACTAGGGCGGCGCGGCGCGGGTGTGGTGGAGCAGTGTGGTGGAGGCTTGGGGGCTTTGGGTTTGATGATGATTTAGAGGGGGGGTGTGGGGGTATTTATATTGGGGAGGGGGGGATTTACTTGGGGTAGGGGGCAAGGAATTAGAATAGGAGTAGGAAAGAAAAGAGGGAAGGAAAGATCTAGAAACAAAAAACGGAATAAACGGAAGTAGGACAAAAGTCCTACTAGGACTTAGAAAAGAGGCAACGACGGCGGCGGCCTCTGGCGCCTGGCGCCTGGCGCGGCTCGCGGCGATGGCCTGGCCTCCTGGCCGGCCGGCTGGGCTTGGCACAAGTCGCGCGAAATTTTTTATTTTTGTAAAACGGTTCCGCGCTCGGAAAAACACAGAAAAAGAATTCTACCCGACTCCAAAACTCACAAAGTAAATTTTCCCCGACTCCTAAAAATGAGTCGAACAAAATGAACTTTTCTCCGGGCCTAAAATGCAATTTTTGAAAACACGCATTTTTCCCTATCCAAACAAAAGGCAAACAAAACTCCGGCAAAACCAATGATCCTTTCTTCAAAATTTGAGGAGACTCAAATATGAAAATGACGAAATCTCCAACTCTCTCCGAGGGTCCTTGAGTTGCGTGAAATTTCTAGGATCAACCAAAAGGCAAGGAAATATGATATGCATGATGATCTAGTGTATAACATTCCAAATTGAAAATTTGGGATGTTACATTCTTTCCCTTTTCAACAAAGAGATCGGTTCCTTACAGATGTGTGTACTGGGTTACCCCCTTTTTCCCTTTTTGACCTACAAAGCGGCTGGATAGCCAGTCTATACTACTTTCCGCCCCTCCTTTCCTCATTGAACCACGTCCTAGATTCTTGCTCCAGCCCACCGCACCCTTCATTCCTCTTCGAAACAAGACCTAGATTCAACTACAAATCGAAAAAGATCCACATGCAGCTAGAGCAACGACGGTTTCAAAGTAACTTATACCTTAGGGTCGTCGGGATGTGGCAAGGCGTGAAGCGGGAGGCCGGATCTGCCCACACTAAGTACGACAGCGAGGAAGAAGGGGTTGGTAGCCCTCCCGCACAGGCGCTGGGTGAAAGAGAACAGCGCAGCCGACAGTGGATTGCCTCCCTCGCCGAAGGCGATAGAGTGAATGCTGCACCTCCTCCCCTTCTGGTGCGACGGGATACGGACGCCTCCTTCACCAGCTGTGAGGGGGGAGAGAGAGACAAGAGGCCAACGCAGTATTGTTTAGATCTGGTCAAGAGAGGGTGAGAGACTGTGAATATAGAAAACCCTAGCAAATGTATCTAGACTCATTTTAGTTCTAGATACCTCCGTATCTAGACAAATCTAAGACAAGTAATTCGGAACGGAGGGAGTAACATATATGTAGTGCGGCGAGCGTGTGGAGAGTGCAAACCCTAGCGAACAAGCGTTGAGGCTCCCGTTTATATATATACTATTGTAGTACGGACTGAGCTCCGGTGCCTTCACGGCACCTGCTTTTGGCTGTATGACAGATGAGCCAGCCACATTTTGGGCCCACCAGTTGGAAAACCCTAGCGAAAATTGCACCAACATGAAAGACGACTACGTCTCCAATGCAACCAAGGTGAACTGATGAAGGATATCATCTTTGTGCGTAACAAGCAAAGAGCACTGATGGAAGACAGCTTGTTTTTCATCAAAAATTGGTCAGCTTCACCAGCCGACGCAACCATGAGGCGCAACCATGAGCATCGATAGGTCATCGTGGTGATGCATCATCCATTTGGCATCAAGTTTGGGTGAGGCACCTAAGAAGTTCGACAAATCCTCACTATGGTCTGTTTCTTCTTAGTAATCAAGCTCGAGGAAGGAAGAACCACGTGGCAGAGGACAGCGAGGCGGAACAACAATGGCCATCCAATTTTGTGCAGTTCCACTAAAATTGAGGAAGACATGCCCGAGTATGGAGACACGCATCGTTGTTTCCAAAAATATAAAAAAGGGCTAGCAACGACATCTCAATTGTCAATAAGAATTAATGAAAAGTACACCAACAACCAGAAGCATCATAATTATCTTGATGGGAACTAAACCAGGATACCCGAGAAAAAAAGCATTTCTTCATTTAACCAGTGATAGTACTACCACCATATGGACAATGACCGCACAACCACCATGTACTTTTTATCGAAACAACATGTATACCTCCACCGAGGCATAAATCAGGACAGCGTTTTGATTGGCATTTCCTCTATAATTGTACTAGTAGGTGATGTTGGACCAGCCGACGAACCCTAGCTACTATGCATGGGGAGCTGGGGAGTAGTCGCATAGAAGAAAACCCGCACGCAGCGACCTGGGGAGTTGGACCAGTACGAGAAGTTATACCTCAGGTGGGCAAGATTTCGTTTAGGTGGGCGGGCGGGATCTGCCCACACAACGGCAGCGAACAAGGGCGCGGAGGATCTTCGTCCGCGCCAGCGCCGGCTCCGAGAGTACAGTGTGCATCGGCTTCCTCCGTCGCCGATGGCGACAACGTCAATGCTGCACCTCCTCACATCCTGCAGCGGACGGGATTCGGTCGGATCTGTGACCACCGGTGAGGAGAGAGATAGAGTGGACACTGTCATCTTGTTTTGATATCGAGAGGGTGAGAGAGGGAGACGCGAGAAACTCTATCAAACAAGAGGCTATAATGGAGTAAAAAAATCTCTCCATAGCAGTTGTTTTAAATAGAATACGCGAATTCCCGGAAAAAAGAAACGAAAACTGGCGGACAATTTTTTAAGGGTCTGTCTAGGACACATCTAGATGTGACATAGTTATGTCACATATAAGTTCATGTCCACTCTGTCTGTGGTCTTTTCCTAGCTTGTTTTATTTCTTGTTGCTACATTTTACACTTGTGGGAGCTTAGATGTGATATCCTTAAATAACATCTAGATGTGAATTAGACAAACTGATTTTCTAACGTACCAAGAAAGAAAACTCGATCAAAAACACGCCCCCGCTTCCAGGTCGCGAGAGTCGTCGCGCAAACACAGATAGACATAGACATGCATATCCGTGCTTACGTAAAATTCCATTTCCATCTCCATCTCCAATCATATTTGTCCAACTGACACATTATTTACATTGTTAATTATATACGCAGCAATATTAAAGTACAACATCTATTGTTTGCGCACGTTCAAACCGCTGCCACGGCGGGTCCTGACCAACCCGAACCTTCTTCATCACCCGCGCGTGCTTCCCGCCCGAAACGGTCAGTGCCGCATTCATGCCCGGCCAGAGTGAAAGCAACCTCTCACTGGCGCCGGCATTGATGGGGCACGCCGGCCGAGAGAGCGTTGCCTGCGCCGCTTCCGGGTGCATGCAGCTGCTCCGCATTCAAAGGTCGCAATAGCTGGCTACAACATGCGCGATCTCTTCCAGTAAGTTCTTGGGAGTCCGTGCTACAGCTAGCTGTTGTCCCCCAACTCGTCAATCTCTTCCAGTAGTGCTAGTACTCCATGGCGCGATCCATCGACAAGCAGGCGGGAAAGTTATGGTATACTACTCGGTTTGCGGTGAGTGGCATGCCGAGCAACCGTGTGGGGTCGAGCCATGGAGGAGGGTGAGACACGAACATGACAGACGTGATTTAAACGTTGGTTTTGCTCGATGGCACGATCCAACAAAACGAAACGTTGGTTTCTCTCCGTTTCCATTTTTTCTCCGGGAAAACGGAAACTTTTCCACTCCATTTTCATTCCTATTCCAAGGTTGCCCCGTTACAACATTCCATCAAATACAAAGGAAAACTAACACGCATGCTGATGCATCTCAATGATTAACAGATCATAGCCAATATTTACTTCACAAGTAAAGAAAAAAGTTGTGAGAGCGTGTACGATAGAAAAACTACTAATGGGGTCACTACGACTTAAACCCTAAACCCTGAACATGATTTAATTTCCTGGCCAGGTAGAACCTGTCAAGGGAAAGACAGCTGGCACCCTCGGATCATATGATGCTTTTGTGCAGTTCCACTAAAATCGACCTGAGCATCCCTGATGGAAAAGATATTGAGGAAGTGTGATTAGAATAATAGTACGAGCACTAGTTCATGAGACATAAACTCATCACAAGTAGAAACCGGTAGAAGTAGAGAAAGATCGACATGGAGATGGAGCTACGACAGTGGAGCAAGCCGGCTCCAAAAGGAAGATGGACTACCTGGGACGTCGGGCTATAGCTAGAAGGGCGGTTGGGACGCGGCGTCGGCCCATACCGCGGTGACCCCCGATTGGGACGCACCGACTGTGGGTTTTCTCCCTCGCCGATGTCGACCGTGTCTACGCAGAACATTGTTCCCTTCCCCCAGCTGCGGGATCAGGCCCGTCGTTCTATGCTTGTGAAGAGAGCAACCTAAGCAAGAAGGCTTGTAGCTTAGGCTCCTGCTGGTGTATATATAGTGGTTTTCTTTTTCTCTCCATATAAACCATTTTATATTGTGTACGTGTCATTCAAGAGTGAAATGATGGTTGCTTCTTCCGACTAACTTACTATGTGATTTGACTGCTCCTTAGTGGCCCCTACACTTACTCCCCCTACGTGTATGCAATAGTCACACGTACACATGGATGCAAAAACGCGCGCGACGCCCTAATGCATGCATGTCCGAGCACATGACGGAACACACACGGTCACGCTCAAGTGCTCAACCTACACGTGCATGCACACAAATACTCAGTCAGGGTGAGCTAGTGACCGTATGAACACCTGAAAATATATATATTGAGCGCAATGAGCGTATTATGAAGTCCACTGACCATATTTTTACAAATATACAGTGACAGAAAGTGTATTTATCTCATTTGAAATTAAGCCATATTAACCGGAGAGGAGGCAACTTGGACTAGCATTACTTTGCTGTGTCCCGTCAACTTGCCGAACAAGGAGAAGGTTGCAGGGCGGGAGAAGCTTGCGCGTGGTGGCTCGCAGGACAAGGAGAAACTTTTGACTAATGCAAGCTCTCCCTCGCTCAGGCGGTGGATGTGCAATAGTCAATTCGGTGTCAGATTGCCAGAAGCATACACTATACTACTAGTGCTATTATTGTTCGACTTCCCGAACAGCCAAGCGCAAAGTTTACTAGTACTACTACTATAGTCCATAAAGGTACGTACTATACTAGTACTAGGAACCGGATGGAGGAGCGGCTGCACTCTTATTATAATTTTAAAATGTGATAAAGCAATCTTCAACACATTTGGTTCTCTTCGAGGGTTCTCGCATGTGATAATGGAAGTTGATTGCATGGAACACTCGCCACAATTCTCGCTTAATTCTGGCTCATATCCTGTTACAAATAGTAGCACTCAGTAATATTTCCTCTTTTTTGTTATTCAGCATGTAAACAGGTCAGCAAACCTTGCGGCGCATCTTCGTGCGAACCATGCTTGCTACACTTTGAATGTGGTCGAGAGCTGGCTTGATGAAACACCTCGCTTCCTACTTCTTTTTTTTGCGGGGTACCTCGCTTCCTAGTGAACAGTGTCTTGGCTGATCGTCCTAAGAATGCTTATATATGAATAAAGCTCTCTCATTTAACCACAAAAAAGATTAAGCCATATTAACCGGAAAGGAGGGAGTATGGACTAGCACTACTTTTTGGTGTATCTCGTCAACTCGCAGAACGAGGAGAAGCTTGCAGGACAAGGTGAAGCTTTCTTACGCCTTTTGACTAATGCAACCTACCCTCGGTGGACATGCATCAGTCCATTCGGTGTCAGATTGTCAGAGGCATACACTGTAGTACCCAACATGCGGAGTACTATCATTGTTCGACTTCACAAAGGGGCGAAGAGCCAAGCGCAGTAGTATGCATACTTGGTTTTGCACCTTCATACTACTCCACCCTCCGTCACAGTTTACAGGGCGCGCTTCATTATGATGCATTTCTCTCAATGCATTTCCACCACCAGAGGGACTTTAGACGCGTTTGGTATAATGCTCAATTAATTAGGGCGTGGTAACCGCAATCAAGTCCAAAATTTTCTCTCCATGTATTGTACTACTACGGAGTGCATGCATATGTGTACCCGGGAGCACTGCATGCATGTGTGTACGCATTATTCCCTCTAGTAATAGACGCCGTGCTATAACTACCAATGTTATTTTTCAGGCCGATCGCTAGTCGACTTGGTCCCATAGATTTTTTTTCTTTTTTCTGAAGCGCGTTGTATAAACAGTGACGGATGGAGTAGTATGAGCGGATTCAAAGAAGAGCGTATTGATGGTTGCTTCTTCAGAGAAACTTACAGTGGGAAAGGTGGGGCTTATGATTTGACTGCTCGTTACTCACTATTAGTGCGGCGCAACGACCGGGCTGAGAATCCCATCCGGTTGTGCACTACCCCCTCGGTTCTTAAATATACCCCGGAGTATTTTTCTTTCTAGAGATTTCAACGAGTGACTACTCTCTCTCTCAAATATTTGTCTTTTTAGAGATTTCAAATGGACTGTCACATACGGATGTATATAGACATATTTTAGAGTGTAGATTCACTCATTTTGCTCCATACGTAGTCACTTGTTGAAATCTCTATTAAGACGAATATAATATTTAGGGACGGAGGGAGTACACATACGAAGCAAAATGAGTGAATCTACACTCTAAAATATGCCCGTTTGAAATTTGTAAAAAGACAAATATTTGGGAACGAAGGAGTATAATTTTGTGCATGGCACATGGACCCAGATGATGAAGAGGCTTCTGGCAATGCTATCAAGCTTCCACCATTTGTTGACATAATTGATGTACTATACAAATAATTTTCCAGCGGCATGAAATTGTACAATGGTGCGAGCTTTCAGCTTTTGTTTCGTGTGTCTTGCCATCGATGCTCTTTCGGAAACAATAAAAAACTAACTTCCTTGCTAATGCATGTCAATTATTAGCAGATCAGAGCTAATAATTACATCACTACTGAAGACAAAGTTGTGAGAAGGTGTTAAATTAAAATTGATCCATGCTTTCATTGGCAGCAACATCCCCCCTAGCTTTGTCTAAATCAACAAGGCATGTTGGGAAAAAAGTAGCTGTCTGGAGCATGCAACATTCCGATCATTTTGTGCAGTTCCACTAAAATAGAGCTGAGTGTCCCTGTTCCAAAGATATCAAGTGTGATTACGATAATAGAGGACTGCTGATGAAACAATAATGACACAAATAGAAGCCGGTCACCTTTGCAGTCTTTCTTAAGACTAACTAGTTGGAGAAGATTAGGCTCAGAGTTAGATGAGGAGGATAGAGCAAAACCAATCTCCCTTTGTGCAGTCACACTGAAATGTAGAGACGTTGCCCGTGTGACATTTTAGTACAACTGCACAAAACACTCTTAAGAAAAAAGTGATTTGTGCAGTTCACCAAAAGGTCGCAATAGCAACGACGTGAAATGGATAGCCCTGTTTCCAAAAAAGAGGTAGTAAGGATGCAATGTGTGTGAAATGGAGTCCTGGATATAACATATATATAGAGGGGGCGATCCATGAGAAGAGAGTGGAGGTATCATCGGCTTGAGGTGTCCATAGAATCGAAGAGAGGGATGATGTGTGTGTGTGCGCGCGTGATCGATAAAGAGTGCCATCGAATTTGTGTGTGCCCACGTTAAAGATATAGAGTGGTTGGCCTACTGGAACGTGAGATGGGACATGTGCAGTTTTTCTCTATGGCATGGATACCTACTTGCAGCGCTCGACTATCAGTGTGTGGCGGGGGAAGAGGGAGGCCCAATTAACTATAGAGGTACAATGGCTGGTATATGTGTGGAGGAGGAGAGAGGCCTACCTCATGAATTAAGGAGATCTATCTGCCTCATGTATTAAGGGAGATCGATCGACATCCATGCATATGTGCAGGAGATGAATATGGCTGGGAGAGAGACAGAGCTAGAGTGTTGGAGGGGGTGGTAGTGGAGTTGCTTCTAACAAATGGTGGGATAGGCTTGCTAGACAAACGGAGGGCACACCCGCAATATCAATAAGAGAGGAGATGGCTGCTTGTTGTCTGTGCACGTGCGTGTGAGAGACGGGTCAGGAGGCATGCACGAATGATGAGGGGGGACGATGTGGCTGTGGTAAGCAGACGTAACTACATAGGAAGATCAATCGCCCTTTGTAAGAGAAAGAAGAGACATAACTTGTGAGGTACATCGATCAATGGGGGGGGGTAGTTAAAGTCAATGTAGGTATATGTTGGAGATCGATCGGTATACATGCATGTGTGTGTTAGAAGCAAATGAGGCACGAGGAGAAGGATAGAGAGAGAGAGGGATGCATGTAGGAGGTGGTATGAGAGGCATACTATATCGAGGGGGAGGAGTGTGTGAGTACGAGAATGATGAAAAGAGTGGTGAGAGTGAGGCATGGACGGTGACAAGAGAAGAGGGGAAGCTTGTGTTTGTGCTAGGCACACCTGGCTAGAGAGGCATATCGATCGATGTGTGCCGTAAAGAAGGAGCTGGGGGGCCTACACACACTGTTGGTGAACGACCTAAAGTGAAAAGACGAATTTGCGCGATGGAGCTAGAGAATGCTGAGGGAGGGTGAGAGGGATGCGGGCGTGTGCATGCACAAGAGAAAGTTAGCGCTAGCTACAAAGATAAGAGGGTTGTGTGGGTGTAAAGCACGAATAGAGATCATATATACTTCATTATAAAAAGCAAATTCAGATATTTGAAGAATTTATCACAGTGTTTCAAACTGACGGGTGTGTGAATATATATAACGGTGATACACATGGTGTGGTTATGAACATGGTATACTACATTTAATATGTTTTATCTCTACTCTTATAAAAAACAGAGTTGTTGATGATGGTGTGCCTACCATCCTGCATTAGAGGTCGTCTGATTTATATCTGGTGGATAGCAAGGAAACTTTGATGGTTGAAGTTGGCAACAATCATGATTGTAGATTCTTATTGAAATAGAGAAATGAATGCAAATTTAGTTCGAATTGCAGCGGTAGTATAGACATTTGGAATGCACTAAAATGTTGGTATGAGTAGGTTACATGCATTATATAGCAAGCGAAAAAATTTAATCAGAAATAACATGGATTCATACTCCCTCCTTCCATCTATATAGGGCGTAATGAGATTTTTAAGACCGCCTTTCACTATTGACAAGATTAATAGTACATGACATGCACAATGTGAAAATTATATCATTGAAAGAACCTTTCATAGACGAATTTAATGGTGTGCTTTGTGTAAGTTGCATGTCATATATCATTGCTCTAATATTTGGTCAAAGTTAGCATCGAAAAACGCATTAGGCCCTATATAGATGGAAGGAGGGAGTAGCTTTGAATAGCATTTGTATAGTAAAACGGGGCAATACTCTCTCTTTGTGTGGTGTGAATAGTTTTATTTTTTTCGTTTTCTTTTTGATTGAGGGAAGTGCGAATTGATTTGGTACGTACAAGTACAATATTACTACACGTTAGGCTTGTCCCTAAAATTCAACCCGCGTCTTGTTATATCCCGAAAATTCAGATATCGTGCTCCCAAAACTGGCGCCTTCACAACCCGCGCCTTGCTATCCCGAAATTACAACGCATGCGAAAACTCCCTTCAGCTGCCAAATCCCGACACGTGAAATCCCCCTTCTAACCCTGAGCCGAAAGGGCCGCTAGTTCAAATCGGTGGGGGTACTTTTGTAACACACCCTACATTTTGGACAAGCGCATTCCTAAGTCATGCTTCACCCCCTCCCATCGCCCCCTTTTCGCCATTCGAAATCCCAGGCCGCCATAACCTCTCCGCTCCAGCCGCGAAACCCCACCCTCCTTCGTCCGCCATGTCACCGCTGCCCAGCCGGAGCCTCTTCCCCGACGACATCATCTAGTGCAACAGCTCGACGTCCCTCGTCCACCTCCCTGGATGAGGATCCGTCGTCCGTCTCACCGTCCCGCCAGTTCAGCCGCCCCGTCCTCCACCTCCAAGGAGCTTCTCCGACGATCGCCTCGTCTATCACGGCTGTACCATCCCCACAGCGCCGCCTTAACTTGCTCCACCGGAACCGCAGCATACTCACCGACTCCTCGGACGAAGCCGAGGCCTACTCGGCGCCACCAAAGAGGTTGTACACTCATCACATCACACCTTCTCCTTAACTCGACCTCCCGGCACCGACGGTGCTCCATCCCGCACCCCCATGGAGCGACTACCTTGAAGCCGGCGGCGCGGGCAACATCTCCACGGCGGCTCTCCCCAAGTGCGAGGCCCCTTCGGCGGCGGCGTGCATACCAGCCGGATCTGCTGCTGCTGCTCCGGCTCTCGCTCGATCGCTCGCTTGCCCAGCTGCTACTGCTGCTCTCCCCCTCGCTCGTGCTGCTGCTCTGCTCTCATTAAGCCACACTTCAGTCGACTGAATCGACTTTCGGGTTAGTCGATTTTCAGGGGTTGGGGGGATCGCCGGAGTTAAGGAAGAACCACCTGCAGCGAGGACGGGGGCTCACCGGAGAGGTACCACACTATCTATCTTAGGGTTCAGGGTGGGGGGCAGGGGGCCTAGAGGGCTGGCCGGGGCGGCGGTGGCGAGTTGTTTCGGGGCGGCGAGGCAGCACTGGGGCCGGTGGTGGCTGGCGGCTCAGGGGGGTACAGGTTGAAGATGAACTGCCGGCCCTCCCTAAACTACATGTCAAGTGCCTCTCTGCTACCATTGCGTTCAATTTCAACAGTAGCATTCAGATTCCACAGTAAATTTCAATTTCGGCAGTTAAGTTCAGAGTCAACAGTTTTTACCTCATCTATTGTAGTCAGGTGGTTTTTGGTGATGTTAATTTTACATCCATTTTACATCATCTATTAGAGATGCTATTAGAATCCCACTTGATATTGACGATGTCTGTCTTGTGCTACTTCAGCCTTGACGTCTTACGGGTCACCGGAGCTGCTCGAACGAGAGAACGATCCGTCACAACAAAGCAGTTCCCTGGACGCCGTCTACAAATTCCTCAGATCTTCCTCCACACCTCCGACAGCCACCTCTGCCTCAATTGCTTCAACGACCAACCCAATGATGCTGAGGTCGACACGGCTACGGCAAAGAGGTTGTAGACTTGTTGCATCACTTATTACTATACATTCACGTCGATCCATTAGGGCTATTTTGGTTCAACGGAAAAACATCGATCCACTGGTTGTTACCATCACTCTAAATTTCTGCATGAACTCCTTACATAATCTCACCATATTTTTTTTGTATGCATGTCAGATATTGTACACAGTCATGCTGAACATGTAGAGAAAAAGAGAAGAGTTTTGCGCGGCAATACAATGTCATGCAGACATCGCTCCTTGGTGGGTTCAATGGAAAACCCTCCCCACCCCTCTCTAGATTGTAATCCATAGGAAGATATCTGTTCTGAGGCGGATTCGGACGCCGCTGACCACTCCTATTTACCCTCCAAGGTGTTTGCTCTACCTTGGCATGATGATGTTAGTCATATCATGCATGTGTTGCCTTGCAGTGCCTACTTTTAACATCATATATGTCATCTGCTTAGTTTAGACATGTTCTGTAATGCCACCTGTTTAGTTTCTATATCATATATGGGAATTATATAGTCTCATGTCTTTTAGCTAGCCATAATATATGTGAAATGTGTAATGCCATCCTCTTTAACCAAGAATCATATATTTGAATGATATCTTGCCCATCCTTTTCTTCATTACATTTCCATTTGTCGACAATGTTTGTACATTAAACTACTCTTCCTATGAATTAGCCATTTGGGTGGGATATGGAAAAATCTGGAGTGAAAACAAGGCCTTCAGAGCAGATAGTGCTACCTGTCGAAGCAAATCTCTTGTTGGGTCCCGATAGCTCCTCAGAGATGGATTCATAGACAAATGACCAGTCCTATTCCCCCACTGAGGTGTATGCTCTAACTTGGCACGGTTATACTGCTCATATCATGCATACGATGTCTTGCATTGCATAGTTTAGACATCATATACACAATATTCAACACCATGTTCTTAGTTCAGACATCATATCAAATGCCCTCCATTTAGCATATAAATCACATATGTGAATTAAATGATGCAATCCTGATTACTTAGATAACATGTAGGTGAATTATGTCATGCGATCCTGTTTAGTTATTCATCATATCTTTGAACTATGTTATGCTATGCTATCTAGTTTAGATAGACATCATATATGTGAAATTATGTCATGCTATCCGTTTTAGTTAAACAATATACATGTCAACTATTTCATGCCCTCTTTTTTCCGCACAATCTATTGCATCTGTCTCTCATACAATGTCTGTACATTCAATTATGTTTCCTGTTTATCAGCCATTTGGATTGGAGCGGGTGATGCCAGTATCTAGCGGACTAAAAACACGGTCTTCAAATAAAACAATGCTACCTCTTGGTGGAGATAGCACCCTGGTTGTACATGCACAAGAACCAGCCCTACCACACATAACCCAAACTCTCGCAGATTGTACCCCTACTACGATGGATAGAGAACCAGCTACACCCAATCTAACCCCAACCCCAGCCGATAGTAACCCAGTTCCTATTGACACAACACCATCTCCACCACAGAGCTCCCAAACAAGAGCAGTTAGTAAGGCAGCTCCAGTGCCCATAGGGCCAGTACTATCACGGCGAACCCCAACTCCACCAGTTAGTACACCTATTCCTGTGGAGGAAGCACAACCACCTAGTCGTAGTTTAGCATCTATCGCATTTGATGTTGTTAAATCGTATGTGCGTATCTTCCCATCGTGGCAATATTATACTGAAGATGAAGGAAAATGCCAGTTGTAGGTGTTTGTCTAGGAGTTATGTGTAAGTAATGTTATTCATGGCAATTACTTTGCTTCGTCCCATACATCCTACATCCATGATGGTTATAATACAACAAATTTTCCCATTTTTCTTTATAGAGAAGGACCGATTTGGAAACTTAGGATAAGGTAACCTGTGCTAATACATCTGCTATCTTCAAGAATGCCTGGTGGCAGTATCGGAATTACCTGAAGAAAACATACTTCACCGGCAAAGAAACTCATCAAATTCCCTTACGTTCTCCTGAGACACATTTACTGGACGATGACTGGGAACGCCTTATTCTGTACTGGTCCCGAACCAAGAATGTCGTAATGTCTATGAGCTCATTTTCTATTTTAAAGTATTATATTCTTGTGTCTTACTATACTCTCTTCATGTAGAACAAGTGCCTAAACCTGAAGAACAACTGTTCTAATTTAAGATTCCATTGCTACCATAGGACATAGATATATGTTTGTTTGATGCTTTTATTATGTACTAGTACTTGGCAATAGAAGACTTGGTAGTTTAATCCTGTCCACCTTACTAATGAACTGGTTCACCGAAATGAGTTTCATATACTAGTACATGCTAAACTTGTTATGTGTCTGCTTGTTTCTTGTTTTAGAATGGTGAAAGAATATTGGGGAAGAGTGCCTTATTAAGCAACGGTAAAGGAAGTAATGCAGATAAGGTTCAGGATCGTGACACATCCTGTCTTGGTTTAGTGTTGGAGTTACTGGCCACTACCGCTTGCATAAGCTATTCAAACTCACTGTCTGAATCAGTTCGGTTTCTTGAGTCTCATCTACAAGCTGAAAGAAATCGATCAGCTGTGCTGCGACAAGAAGCGGAAGGACTGTGGAAGTCCCTGGAGCATTCAGATGCATGCTTTCTGGTGCAACAGCAAGCGTTGGAGGATTTTAGCGCCAAACAGGACAAAGCTAATCAGCTTGCTAAGCTTATTGCCAGCATGGTGGATACCCAGGATAACGTTTCTTGAGCTCTTCTGAAGTTGTTTCAGTTATGCTCTTGTTTTGCTGCCGCGTTTATTTGCACTGGCAGTGGCCAATTTTGACGGCTAGTGTATATGATATGCTGCTTTGTTCCCTATATTTGCACTAGTGGTGAACTTTGATGCCGAGTGGATGTAATATGTGTAATAGCCATGATAGCCTAGCGTTAGTTGCTTGCTTATTTATTTCCTTGTTGTCTTGTTTATTTGTTTGCTTGTAGTCATTGCAGTTCTTTTTCCGCGGTTAACTAGTGGCTGCAATAACCTTTTTTTAAAACTAGGCCACAATAACCATGGGCTAATATTTACTGTAGTGACACTGGGCCTCCTACGGGCCGTAGAAACAGTGGGCCTTCTACGGGTCGTAGAAACAGTAGGCCTTCTACGGGCCGTAGAAACAATGGGACTTCTATGGGCCGTATGATCAATGGGCCTTATACGGGTCGTATGATCGATTGGCCAAACATGGGCCAATAACAGGCCACATTATGGCTGTAAACGGGCTAGAGATGGAATCATCCGTTCATGGGCCGACCGTAACGGCCCATCGTTAATAGGCCGTATTTGATGACGCTATGAAAACGGCCAAACATATTAATGGACCACAAACGGGCCGACTGTAACCACGGGCTGAATTTGGCCCACAAGCAGAAAATGACAGTAACGGGTCGTAAGTAAACGAATGTTTGGAAATGAGCCCAAGAATAAATGGGCTCTGAGAAGGCCGAAAGATAACATGGGCTAGAAATGGCCCAACGGAATAATGGGCCATTAATGGGTATAAAGTGATACACTATTCATTACGGGCCAGTTTCACCACGGGCCGTTAATGGGTGTAAACTGATACACTGTTCATTACGGGCCAGTTTCACCACGGGCCGTTAATAGGCCAAGAGTTACATAGGGCCTCATATGGGCTGAAAGACGTCATGGGCCATACATGGGCCAGAAGTGAAAATAGGCTGGAATCATATTGGATGGCCCAGATGATGCTACTAAGCCTAATTCGGATAGGGCGTAACGGGCCTTGGGTTAGCGGGCTGTAAATGGGCGATATGCGAACAAGCCGTTAACAGGCTTTCCATGGGCCGGCCCGCCACCTTGTGATCAAGTCAAACGGGCCAGCGTTTTCACAGGAATGGGCCTCTGTTGGGCCGTGCCACGTGTCGACGTATCATAGGCGCCTTCCGTCCAACGAGTGCTTGACATCTGTCCCAACGATGAGCCGACACGTGTTTCCACCAGCCAATGATGGTTTTACACATGGAAAATCCCCATTGGTCGGGGCTGTTAACGGGTTATCGGATCCAAAACCCGACCCGATAGCATAACGATGTTCCGTTATGGTGGATGCCACGTGTCGGTCACCTTTGACGAAAGCACTTCTGTGACGCGCGATTTATCGTCATGGAAGTGGACACTTCCGTGATGATAATTTTGGTAATGTCATGGAACACTTCTATGACAGCACAGGTATGAGTATCTTGATTCTGTCATAAATTTGTCATGGATGTACATGCATGACAAAAAAAAGCGACCTACTGTGACAAACATGTATCATCATGGAAGTGTATTTTTTGTAGCGGCACCTATAAAATTTACCATTGTATTGGGTGTGTTGGGGACACAAGAGACTCTTTGTTATTTGGTTGCAGGGTTGCTTGAGAGAGACCATCTTCATCCTATGCCTCCTACGGATTGATAAACCTTAGGTCATCCACTTGAGGGAAATTTTCTACTGTCCTACAAACCTCTACACTTGGAGGCCCAACAACGTCTACAAGAAGAAGGTTGTGTAGTAGACATGAAGCTCTTTTCTGGCACCGTTGCCGGGTAGGTGAGTGCTTCAAGGTATATCTTTAGATCTTGCAATCGAGTCTTTTAGTTTCTTGTTTTATCACTAGTTTAGTTTATAAAAGAAAACTATAAAAAATGGAATTGAGTTTGTCTCATACGCTTCATCTTTTCAATATCTTTCGTGGGTATGATGGGAAGGATAATTGTGCTCAAGTGCTAGAAGAAGAAATCTATAAAATGTTTGGCACAAAATATGTGAATGATGAGCATGATTGCAATGTTGTTAGTATGAACTCCTTGAATACCCATGTTACTAACGATGATTGCACTAGTTATGATGAAAATGTCTCCTATAAACATGTCAACTTTTGTGGAGTACATTGGGTTTGTAAGTACCAAATAGGGAAGATAGATATTGCAAGAGGCATAAGTACTTAGAAACTAAATTTTTGCAAGAAAGGCTAGATGAATGTGCTCAAAATTTAAATTATCTTGGCTATACTTGTGAACTTTGCAATGAACATGATCATTTGAGTACCCAATGCAAATTGTTTCATGATCGTATCATGTGCAAAAATTGTGATGACTTGATTTCCCTTGCATATCATAATAAACTTAGTTTGCTCTTGGGTTATGAAGAAATGAAACGTATAACTAAGGATATTCCAAAATTTGCCCTTGATAGAGTTCTTCATTTTGATCTAGAGGAAATTTATATGTATTGTGCGATGAATTGTATTGAAAATCCTTATATTGCCAATTACATAAAGAGAGGAAAACAAATAGAAGATGAAGAGAATACTAATGAAAGGGAAGAGACTTCCCAATATCCTCCTATTATTTCTTATGATGAATCAGGTAACAAGGAGGAGCCTCCTGTTCAACGAATCTCATTAATAAGGAGCTCCAAAAGGAGGATTGAACCCACACATGATGTGGTGAAGAAGAAGAAAAGAAAAAGGAAGAGAGGTAAAAAGATATCTCTCCCAAATAATGCTGCTCCTATTACTATTGTGCCTCATGAGAATATAATTGTGGAAGATAATGATACTTCTTATGATGTTGAAAATCTTTTTGGCACTTGCTTTGAAGAATATGATAATTGCTATACTATTGGTGCTATCCATACTATTAATGATGAGAGTGATTATGCTTATGATATGAAAAGTCCCAAGCTTGGGGATGCTATGTTTGATGAAGATGATGTTTTCGAGAATATATTTGCTGCAATTAATGTTTGTCCCAAGCTTGGGGATGCTACGCTTAATGAAGATGATATTTTTTGTCTCCCAAGTTTTGATATGCAAATTTATAATGATGATAGCATGCCTCCTACTTATGATAATTATTGTGGTGATACATATGCTATAAAAAGTAGCGATTATTATATTTATAGAACTTGTCATGATTATGATTACCCTTTTTCTGAACATTACTCTTTTAATGTGGAAACAATTTATAGTATTCAAGTCTCTTATGATACTCCCACTATTCCGAATGAGAAGAATTTTGCTTATGTGGAGAGTAGTAAATTTTCTATGCTTGTAGATCATGAAAAGAATGCTTTAGGTGCTGGTTATATTGTTGAATTCATTCATGATGCTACTGAAAATTATTATGAGGGAGGAACATATGCTTGTAGGAATTACAATAATATCAAGTTTCCTTTCTATGTGCTTAAAGTTTTGAAGCTATGCTTGTTTTACCTTCCTATGCAAGTTGATTATTGTTCCCACAACTTGTTTGCTCACAAAATCACTATGCATAGGAAGAGGGTTAGACTTAAATGTGCTAGCCATATTATTCATGATGCTCTCTTCATGTTTCAGTTCTTATCGTTTATGTGAGCATCGTTGAAATCATCATGCCTAGCTAGGGGCGTTGAACGATAGCGCTTGTTGGAGGCAACCCAACTTACTTTTTATTCCTTGATTTTTGCTCCTTTTTAGTAATAAATATTTCATCTAGACTCTGTTTAGATGTGGTTTTATGCTTTTAATTAGTGGTTGTGCCAAGTAGAACCGTTGTGAAGACTTGGGGAAAGTCTTGTTGATCTTGCTATAAAAAACAGAAACTTTAGCGCTCACGACAATTACTGCCATTTTTATTTGGAGAGTGCTATTTAGTTAATTATTTTTGCAGATGATTAATAGATAAATCCCTCACGTCTATCAATTTATTTTATAATTTTTTAGGTTCCAGAAGTTTGTGCTAGTTACAGATTACTACAGACTGTTCTGCTTTTGACAGATTCTGTTTTTCATGTGTTGTTTTCTTATTTTGATGAATCTATGGCTAGTAAAATAGTTTATAAACCATAGAGAAGTTGGAATACAGCAGGTTTAACACCAATATAAATAAAGAATGAGTTAATTATAGTACCTTGAAGTGGTGTTTTGTTTTCTTTCACTAACGGAGCTCACGAGTTTTCTACTTTAAGTTTTGTGTTGTGAAGTTTTCAAGTTTTTGGGTAAAGATTCGATGGATTATGGAATAAGGAGTGGCAAGAGCCTAAGGTTGGGGATGCCCAAGGCACCCCAAGGTAATATTCAAGGACAACCAAAAGCCTAAGCTTGGGGATGCCCCAGAAGGGGCATCCCCTCTTTCGTCTTCGTTCATCGGTAACTTTACTTGGAGCTATATTTTTATTTACCACATGATATGTGTTTTGCTTGGAGCGTCATTTTTATTTTATTTAGTTTTCCTTGATGTTTGAATAAAATACCAATATCTGAAATTCTTTAATGTTAGAGAGTCTTCATATAGTTGCATTATAATTCGACTACTCATTGATCTTCACTAATATCTTTCGGAGTAGTTTGTCTTTTGCTCTAGTGCTTCACTTATATGTTTTTATAGCACGGTGGTGGTTTTATTTTATAGAAATTAATGAACTCTCATGCTTCACTTATATTATTTTGAGAGTCCTAAACAGCATGGTAATTTGCTTTGGTTATGAATTTAGTCCTAATATGATGGGCATCCAAGGTGGATATAATAAAAACTTTCATAGAGAGTGCATTGAATACTAAGAGAAGTTTGATACTTGATGATTGTTTTGAGATATGAAGATGGTGATATTAGAGTCATGCTAGTTGAGTAGATGTGAATTTGAGAGATACTTGTGTTAAAGTTTGTGATTCCCGTAGCATGCACGTATGGTGAACCGTTATGTGGTGAAGTCGGAGCATGATTTATTTATTGATTGTCTTCCTTATGAGTGGCGGTCGGGGATGAGCGATGGTCTTTTCCTAGCAATCTATCCCCTAGGAGGATGCGCGTAGTACTTTGTTTCGATAACTAATAGATTTTTACAATAAGTATGTGAGTTCTTTATGACTAATGTTGAGTCCATGGATTATACGCACTCTCACCCTTCCACCATTGCTAGCCTCTCTAATACCGCGCACCTTTCGCCGGTATCATAAACCCACCATATACCTTCCTAACAATAGCCACCATACCTACCTATTATGGCATTTCCATAGTCATTCCGAGATATATGGCCATGCAACTTTCCTCCGTTCCGTTTATTATGACAAGCTTCATCATTGTCATATTGCTTTGCATGATCATGTAGTTGACATCGTATTTGTAGCAAAGCCACCATTCATAATTCTTTCATACATGTCACTCTTGAGTCATTGCACATCCCGGTACACCGCCGGAGGCATTCATATAGTCATATTTTGTTCTAAGTACCAAGTTGTAATTATTGATTTGTAAGTAAATAAAAGTGTGATGATCATCATTATTAGAGCATTGTCCCAGTGAGGAAAGGATGATGGAGACTATGATTCCCCCATAAGCCGGGATGAGACTCCGGATGAAAAAAAAAGAAGAAAAGTACACTTGTGCTTCAAAGTAGCACCATATAAAAAGAGAGAAAAGGCCCAAATAAAAAAACTGAGAGAAAAAGAGAGAAGGGGCAATGCTACTATCCTATTTACCACACTTGTGCTTCAAAGTAGCACCATGGCCTTCATGATACAGAGTCTCCTATGTTGTCACTTTCATATACTAGTGGGAATATTTCATTATAGAACTTGGCCTGTATATTCCAATGATGGGTTTCCTCAAAATTCCCTAGGTATTCATGAGCAAGCGAGTTGGATGCACACCCACTAGTTTCTTTTGTTGAGCTTTCATACATTTGTAGCTCTAGTGCATCCGTTTCATGGCAATCCCTACTCACTCACATTGATATCTATTGATGGGCATCTCAATAGCCCGTTGATACGCCTAGTTGATGTGAGACTATCTTGTCTTTTTTGTCTTCTCCACAACCACCATTCTATTCCACCTATAGTGCTATGTCCATGGCTCACGCTCATGTATTGCGTGAAGATTGAAAAAGTTTGAGAACATCAAAAGTATGAAACAATTTCTTGGCTTGTCATCGGGGTTGTGCATGATTTAAATAATTTGTGTGGTGAAGATGGAGCATATCCAGACTATATGATTTTGTAGGGATAGCTTTCTTTGGCCATGTTATTTTGAGAAGACCTAATTGCTTAGTTAGTATGCTTGAAGTAGTATTATTTTTATGTCAATATTAAACTTTTGTCTTGAATCTTATGGATCTGAATATTCTTGCTAAAATGAAGAGAATTACTTAGAGAAATATGTTAGGTAGCATTCCACATCAAAAATTCTGTTTTTATCATTTACCTACTCGAGGACGAGCAGGAATTAAGCTTGGGGATGCTGATACGTCTCCAACGTATCCATAATTTTTGATTGTTCCATGCTATTATGTTATCAACCTTGGATGTTTTATATGCATTTATATGATATTTTATATGATTTTTGGGACTAACCTATTAACCCAGAGCCCAGTGCCAGTTTCTGTTTTTTTACCTTGTTTTAGAATATCGCAGAAAAGGAAAACCAAACGGAGTCCAATTGACCTGAAACTTCACGGAACTTATTTTTGGAAGGAAAGCAACCTAATGGACTTGGAGTGCATGTCAGGAAAGAAACAAGGGAGCCACATGGTAGGGGGCACGCCCACCCCCCTAGGGCGTGCCCTCCACCCTCATGGGCCCCTCGTGGCACCCCTGACCTACTTCTTCCGCCTATATATCTCCATATACCCTAAAAACATCAGGGTGCACAATAGATTGGGAGTTCCGCTGCTAGAAGCCTCCGTAGCCACCAAAAGCCAATCTAGACCCGTTCCGGCACCCTGCCGGAGGGGGAATCCCTCTCCGGTGGCTATCATCATCATCCCGGTGCTCTCCATGACAAGGAGGGAGTAGTTCTCCTTCAGGGCTGAGGGTATGTACCAGTAGCTATGTGTTTGATCTCTCTCTCTCTTGTGTTCTTGAGGTGGCACGATCTTGTTGTATCACGAGCTTTGCTATTATAGTTGGATCTTATGATGTTTTCTCCCCCCTCTACTCGCTTGTAATGGATTGAGTTTCCCGTTTGAAGTTATCTTATCGGATTGAGTCTTTAAAGATTTGAGAACACTTGATGTATGTCTTGCCGTGCGTATCTGCGGTGACACTGGGATACCACGTGATTCACTTGATGTATGTTTTGGTGACCAAATTGCGGGTTCCGCCCATGAACCTATGCATAGGGTTTGCCACACGTTTTCGTCGTGATTCTCCCGTAGAAACTTTGGGGAACTCTTTGAGGTTCTATGTGTTGGTTGAATAGATGAATATGAGATTGTGTGATGCATATCGTATAATCATACCCACGGATACTTGAGGTGACATTGGAGTATCTAGGTGACATTAGGGTTTTGGTTGATTTGTGTCTTAAGGTGTTATTCTAGTACGAATTCTAGGGCTGTTTGTCACACTTATAGGAATAACACAATGGATTGATTGGAAAGAATAACTTTGAGGTGGTTTCGTACCCTACCATAATCTCTTTGTTCGTTCTCCGCTATTAGTTACTTTGGAGTGACTCTTTGTTGCATGTTGAGGGATAGTTATATGATCCAATTATGTTATTATTGTTGAGAGAACTTGCACTAGTGAAAGTATGAACTCTAGGCCTTGTTTCCTAGCATTGCAATACCGTTTACGCTCACTTTTATCATTAGTTACCTTGCTGTTTTTATATTTTCAGATTACAAAAACCTTTATCTACCATCCATATACCACTTGTATCACCATCTCTTCGCCGAACTAGTGCACCTATACAATTTACCATTGTATTGGGTGTGTTGGGGACACAAGAGACTCTTTGTTATTTGGTTGTAGGCATGCTTGAGAGAGACCATCTTCATCCTACGCCACCTACGGATTGATAAACCTTAGGTCATCCACTTGAGGGAAATTGCTACTGTCCCCTACAAACCTCTACACTTGGAGGCCCAACAACGTCTACAAGAAGAAGGTTGTGTAGTAGACATCATCGCGCCCTTGGAGATTTAACACGGTGTGTTAGGCTATCTGATGTTGCCATGTCATACATACTCATCACTTTGTCACTCATACTACAACAAGGTTGGCTATAAGTGTATTTTTTACTCCTCTCTATCTCTTTGTTCGTACTCCCTCCGTTCCATAATATAAGAACGTTTTTGACACTAGTGTAGTGCCAAACAAGTTCTTATATTATGGGACACAGGGAGTACTAGTAATTATTGCATTTGCCAAGGAGTGACCTCTTACAATGAAATGGTGTTGCTAAGTTTGCTTCATTTAATTAGCTATAGACTCAAAATGGTCTTTTCACCTAGGTACACATGGTTAGCACCGTTTCTTCCTTGGGACACCAAACTAGTCTCTCTCTTCTTTATTAACTTTCCACATCAGACTTTATGCCTATGTGGCAAGCTTAAGCACCTGTAGGAGCAAGTAAAAGTAAGTACAATAGTGCGCTTTACATGGCATTTTTTGCATATGTGGAGGAAAGAGAGGCAAGGAAAAAGTGGAGAAGTGGGCTCTCATGCAAGAGCCAGCCTCTACTACACGGTGGAGCATTGTGAGAGGCACCTGTATAGAGGTAGTCAGGAATCGGGAGACATGCCGGTCGTAGCACTGCAGTTAAAATGATAATGGCAAGTCAAATCACGGGGCCCCACTTGTCCAGCAGTAACTCGCTGTCAAATCACACAGCCCTACGTTTGCAGTATCCTACTCCCTCGTCTTCTCGCGTCTCTGTCGAACCGACTAGGCGGAACTGCCCTGCCTACCGCGCTGGAAAACCCCGCTCTCGACTTTTAAATACAACTACATCCGCTTAAGAATCCAATGACATACTTTTTGTGACATAGTAACTCATATTTAGTTAGTCAAATGGATGACCTGGAACTACATGCAGGCCCTATAAACCGAGAAACCTAAAAATAAAAAAACCGAGACGAAGATGGTAATTCAGCACATATCTTTTTAGATCAATATAGTCGTGATTCACCAAGGAGCAAAACCAAGTGGTAGGCTGCTCCTGTCGTGTTGGCGTAGCAACTCAAGCAGGGTTAGTCCGCACACGAAATGGCGACACACTTAACAGGACCCCTTTGGCCGACATGTGGCTCATCCACCGTCTTGTTCCACGTGCGATGCACCAAATTACAGTTCGGGGCAGTGGTTGGAATTGGAGGCACCTCGGTTGTAGCGCCACAGTAGTAGAAAATGAGCGATGAGGGGTCAAATCACAAAGCCCCACCTTTCCCGCATTGAGCTGGACGGATGAAGAAACCATCATTTCACTCTAGGGCGCAAGAGCATAAAGAAAAGAGAAAACAATGATGCATGCGGCAGCTACCTAGGGCACCCTAGGGTAGGGGTCTCCACTACAGATCCTTTTTTTAAAGCGCCTCCACTACAAATCGGCTTCTCCCTCATCCTCTTGAAGAAAACCAATGATGAGTGCGGCGGTAGGGTTTGTAGGAGTACTATGGCATGCGAGGCCATGTCGTAGTAAACGGGTTCGAGTCGACGCCTTAAATATGTGTGGGCCGCTTGGTTTTACAGGAACGAGGCAACATTTTTGGTTCGGAGACCAGTGGAGATATAGTACGTACAAAAAATTGTGGATGTAGGTTCAACCGAAAGGCAATGATGCATGGGCCCTACATTTTGATATACCCGGGGCCGCGTGAAATTTGCAACTCTACTCAAAACTAGTAAGGTACACATGTATTGAACGCATGAGATTTCGGAACCAAATTATGAATAAATACACACTATAGCATGTAAAGCTTTGAGTCATAGATGCATGATGTAGATGTTCGTTTAGTTCTTATAGTTCATCTCATTCAAAATCAATTAGTTTTATAAAAATGTTAAGACTCATGGGGTTGTGCTTTGTAAATAATAAAGTAAAAAGAAAATAATGGCAATTCATTTAGGAAAAAATAATCAATTATGATATAGAAGATTCTAGAACAAAGGAGAAGTGCTTGTGTTTTGAGGTTTGTGCATTATGCTTAAGTTCAACCATGGAGTCTTCTAAATTCTACATGTGGCAGATCTGGTGGAATGTTGATGATATCCAACGGCTAGTAGTGCTCGGATTTGCCTATCTCTGCACTATCGGGTTAGCTTCATCCAGCGACCATCTTTCAAAGTTATTGCCACACTATATAGCTCTTGTGCCATAGTTGCATGTTTTGGAAAAAAAACTACTAGTGGGTTGTACTATCTATTTAGGAATAAAAGATGTATACATGGAAGTTGTAGGGAAAGAGATGACATGGAGCATCTCAATTCCTATGAGTAGGGATTGTTAAAGAGATGTCATTTGGTTCACATCATAGGAACTTTTCTATTGAATCTAGAGATGACATGTATCTCAATTCCAATGAGGAGGGATTAGAAAAGAGATGTAATTTGGTTCATATCATAGGAACTTTTCTATTGAATATACGCTAATGTTTATTTTCCTTTGAAATTAAGAGAGTATAGGAATCCATTCATATGAACCAAGTGGCTCTAAAGCTATAGAAATGATATCATGTTTATTTCCTTTGAAATGTGGAGTATATGAATCTATTCCTATGAACCAATTGGCTCTAAAGGAAAAAATCCTATAAAAATCATATCATATAGAGTTCCTATGATATTCCTCGACACTAAAGGATGCCTGAAATTGCTGCGGGTGATACGATGGTCTTTCTTTGTAGACTCCTCACCCATCTTTATAGTTACCTATGCAAGATGAATGAAATGATATATATATACATGGTATTCTACATGTGCAATTTGGTACACGAAAACTCGGTAAAAGTTTGCCAGGTTCGAATTTTCAATAAAGCAATATGCACTGCTTTTCAGAACGGAGGGAGCATACGACAGTTGCTAACACTCACTTGGAAGATTTGTGTGCAGGATGAGTGGCTGTTCTGTTAAATGACATGGTAAAACTGACACTGTCGGATGCCGATCTAATGGTTCTTACAGCGTTCGTCAGGAAAAGGCTTGTGGCAAACGTTTGTCGGATAATGATTTACCGACACATGCATTGCATTGATACGTGCCCCCCCTCTCTCACACACACGCACCCTCACGAGTCACGACTCTCCCGAGTCCTCTCGCAGACTCGCATGTCGCACCCACCGTCTATCTGCAGGTAGACGTCACACACATATGTGCTCTTCACACCCTACCCTTAGAACTTCTAACAAACAAAAGACGGCGCAGACATTTTATTTTATCTCACACGTCACACACTTATACTATTACTCTTGCGGCGAACGTTCTTTGGGCATAGTATATTGTACTCTCACGAATAGAAGCGGTGCACGCAGGCACTAGTTCTCTCACACCCACTCGCGGGTACACGTAGGAGCACATTTTTTTGAAGCTGGTACAACAAAATCACTCCACTATATATAAAAGCAGGAGCCTTAGTGCTTGCTTTACTAGGGTTCCTCTCGTTCACTCTCTCATGCTCTCCAGATCTAAGCAACACATAGGTGGCCACACTCTCTCTCAGCTCACGGCTGGTCACAGATCCGGCCGGACAACCTCGACCGGGGCAGGGGTGTAGGTGCATCGTTCACGCTGTCGTTGGCGGTGAGGGAGGAGACCAACGGCTGCCCGCGTGTCCTAATCGGCGGTCGTGTCGTTCTCTCCGAGAGAGCGCCGGCTCGGAAGAGCCTCCGAGCCCTTCTTCCCTGCGGTATTGTGGCCAAGATGCGGCCTCCCGACGCCGTCTTTGCCACATGCCGACAACCCTCAGGTATATATTCCTTCAAAACCTGCCTTGCTCTACTGCCCCAGCTCCCTTCGTGTGGATCCTTTTCTACTTATGTCCGCTGTTCCAAAGCCACCTTGATTTCTACTATTATTAGAAGTAAAGCTAGTTCATACAGTTGACTCAAAACGTTGGTTCAAACAGGGAAGAAAGTGGGAAAGTTGTAGCATGAATCTAGGACTTGGTTCTAAGAGGAAATGGGGAAAAGTAGTAATATCTGTCACTGCTTAAATAACCGTATTTCATATTTGCGCAAACAGGGATGTCTGTCTCCATATCGTTTCGGGATGTCTGTCTCCGTATCGTTTCTATCCGCGCAATCAAAAGCACACATCGCAGTTTTAGTACAACTGCGCAAAATGAGATGGCTATCCCTCGTTGTCGTCGTCTAACCTCCCGTCTTCAAGGTATCCCTACACTGGTAGTAACTAAGGTAGAATGACCAACGCAATCTAAAAGAAGCTGATTTGTACGTTTTACTTCCTGATTGCAGTGCAGGGACGAGCGAAAACAACTGCATCCTAGTCTGGAATGCACTTTCTACCAGTTCATCCATGGACCGAGGACTAGCAGGCACGGCTGCACGGCGGTTTTTTGGACAGGTACGCGGACAAGAGGCATTGTGGTCTGCTTATTTCTGCAAATAGCGGTGCTTAAATTTAGTGGAATACACAAGCATTTCAGCTGGTCAGTACACTGCATGGTTCAGTTCAGCATTCCAGCTAAGACCACAATTATAATTGGTTATTCTAGATTGAGAGAACCTAACCCTCGATGGTGGCAACAAGAAAAAAACAGAGTGAACTCTAGGAAATTTAAGCCTGCCGGGAGGCCCTTTGCTCAGAGAAGCCTTGCTTGTTTTTTCCTAATTTGTAAACCTTCTCACAACTTTGTCTTTTGTTGTGAACTAGTATATGTTTGTTATGTTCTATGAATCATTGAGATGTATAAAATTGCTTAACTTCTGCTTTTCAAATTTTTTATGAAGACAAGTTTAATGTGAGTGTTCCACATGAGCGCTGGACTAGCGTGTGAACCTTTGGAATTTATTACATTGTGGCCTCAATTAACTGCATGAACCACTGTAACAAGATACATAGTTGCTTATACACGGTTCTCGAACGAGTGCTCTATTTCATCAAAACACACACTGCTCGTATGATAAACCCTAACAACTTATGTCTTACCATGCCATATTCATGAAAAAACTAGTGAAGACGCATCTGTTTCAGCAACAATTACGATGGTTCTCACATGATTCATGGGCGGACAAAAGTAGAAGCAGTTCCCATAGACGGATTCAAACAGAGTACTAGCCCCAGAGGGGTCGATAACAGGCAAGTTTCAGATAATTAGACACAATCCAAACTACTATTAAACACTAGCTGGGGCAACTATTTCATGCCTGGATCTAATTTGGGCTGGACCCAAGACGGACCTTGCCATGAACATCATCGAGGACGTCATGCAGTAGCTCAATCTTGTGAACCTTCATGAGGACAACCTTGTGGCCTTGCCACTGATAAACTTGTTTGTGGAGGCATGCCACGTCATCTTCCTGCGTAAGCTTGACAGGAATAGTATGCCTCACAAACGAAGGAGTAGCTTTGAACTTCTTGTGCTTCAGTACACCCTGGACAACACGCCTGACAACAGTGAGGCTGGAATACAACTCTTTGTTGGTATAACCGCAAATGGCTTCCAGGATCCAACAGCCTAAGAACTATGTTTTCCCAGTGCGTATATTCAGGTCGTCCGCCTCATAGCGAGTGACATGTACAACCACACAATCCTTGTCTGCATCAGGGCTCTAATTGAAACATAAACAAATTCTGAATTACTTTTCAGTATAAGAAACACAAGTTATTTAAACCACTATCTATAGCATGCCATCGAAACTAATAAAATTTTGCATTATTAATCACCACATACTTCCTTTTCTAAAAAAATTCACCACATACTTAGATGAAAAACCACAATCGAGATCGGCAAAGAAGGAAATCACCTTGGGCAGCTCAGCAGGGGGGGGGGGGAAACATCCTCGAAGGGGGAAAACTGCTCCTGCAGTGCCACGGGGGTTGTAACCTCAAACGAGGCGTTGACCATCTCAGTAGTGGCCGGAAGCGTACCTGGGGTCGGCTCGGTGGTTGCCTCCATCTTCTTGGAGCTCTCTGTCTCGTGGGGATCATCCTCCCGTGTCTGCTCCAATATCGGCAGATCTTTGCCTGGTTCTCCTTGGTCCATCATGAAACTGATGAATACTAGGAGACCACTGAAAGGAAAACACAATCACAATGACAATGAAAAAAAAGAGAGTGAGGATCGGTTACTGTTTGCAAAAGTTCTTTTTTTTCTCTGAACGAAAATATACCAACATCACGGATCCGCTTATCTTCCCTTCGTTCGGAGAGAAGAACTGTGGCAGATGCGAGTGTTGCCTTTCTTGTAGACGGTGAGGGAGAAGGGGATTCAGCGAAGGGTGAAATGATGGTTGCTTCGTCCGTCAAACGTAGACTGCGGGGAGGTGGGGTTTTGTGATATGACGGCTCGTTACTGCCGTGCTACGACCGGGGTGACTCTCCGCCTGCATACTGCCTTCTAATTTGGTGGATGGCAGTTGGGCCCGCGCGCTGCATGGCCTGCATTTGTGATATGACTGGCTAGTAAGTTTTGGAATATATTAAAAATATTGGGCGAAGAAAGCACCAGAGGGGGGCCACCAGCTGTCCACGAGGGTGGATGGCGCCCCTATCCCGTGGGCGCGCCCCCTGTCTCATGGGCCACCTGGCAGGCCTCCGATGCCCATCTTCTGGTATAAGGTGTCTTTCGCCCTAGAAAAAAATAAGAAGGAAGCTTTCGGGACGAAGCGCCGCCGTCTCGAGGCGGAACCTTGGCGGAACCAATCTAGGGCTCCGGCGTTGCTATTCTGCCGGTGAAACATCCCTCCGGGAGGGGAAAATCGTCACCATCATCAGCACCATCGATCCTCTCATCGAGAGGGGGTCAATATCCATCAACATCTTCACGACGACCATCTCCTCTCAAACCCTAGTTCATCTCTTGTATCCGATCTTTGTCTCAAGACCTCAGATTGGTACCTGTGGGTTGCTAGTAGTGTTGATTACTCCTTGTAGTTGATGCTAGTTGGTTTATTCGGTGGAAAATTATATGTTCAGATCCTTTATGCATATTAATACCCCTCTGATTATGAACATGAATATGATTTGTGAGTAGTTACGTTTGTTCCTGAGGACATGGGAGAAGTCTTTCTATAAGTAGTCAGGTGAATTTGGAATTCGTTTGATATTTTGATGAGATGTATGTTGTCTTTCCTCTAGTGGTGTTATGTGAACGTCGACTACATGACACTTCACCATTGTTTGGGCCTAGGGGAAGGCATTGGGAAGTAATAAGTAGATGATTGGTTGCTAGACAGAAGCTTAAACCCTAGTTTATGCGTTGCTTCGTAAGGGGCTGATTTGGATCCATATGTTCATGTTATGGTTAGCTTTACCTTAATTCTTCTTTTGTAGTTGCGGAGGCTTGCGAGGGGGGTTAATCATAAGTGGGATGCTTGTCCAAGGAACGGCAGTACCCAAGCACCGGTCCACCCACATATCAAATTATCAAAGTAACGAAAGCGAATCATATGAGCATGATGAAAACTAGCTTGACGATAATTCCCATGTGTCCTCGGGAGCGCTTTCCTTTATATAAGAGTTTTTCCAGTCTTGTCCTTTATTACAAAAAGGATTGGTCCACCTTGCTGCACCTTGTTTACTTTTGTTACTTGTTACTCGTTACGAATTACCTTATCACAAAACTATCTATTACCGATAATTTCAGTGCTTGGAGAGAATACCTTACTGAAAACTGCTTGTCATTTCCTTCTGCTCCTCGTTGGGTTCAACACTCTTACTTATCAAAAGGACTATGACAGATACCATATACTTGTGGGTCATCTCATGTGTATGTCCATGCAGATGCGAGATGCCTATTTAATGTAAATAAACGAGTTTTCCTCGGCAGGCTATCCCGTCGATACCCTTTTTTCTGCCGGAGAGCTGCGTCTACCGGGGAAAAGACAAAGGGACCAGCCCCCTGCCCACTTCTCTTTACCAAAGGCCACTGCGACCATCCCGACCGAATCAACGTTCGAGTCAAGGATGGGAGCACCTAAGTCTTAAAAGAGTGGCGAGGTCTTCTTATGCACAAGTTAAAGTTGTACAGAACACTAATGGACATGAGGTAGAACTTACCTGGCTGGCTTGCCGGGGATCGTCGTGCTGGGTAATCTCCTCATCTCCTTGTTGAAGCCAAGTTCACGGTAGGACCCTGCAGCTTCATGCAGATGAGAATGAATGCAGGATGCGATCCTATCTATATGCATATGCAGATGCTCATGAAATGCTTATGTACTGGTCTTGGAATGCTTATGCATGCATGCAGATCTTGGTCAGGGGCCCCCCACAACGCTTCTTTATTTTATCTTGCATGGGGTCATCTCCCCGGCTTTGTACAAGGGGTTACATGCAGCTGAGGCAAGGCTTGTTCAAAAGGGTGGCTGGTGGGCAGGGCCCGACAGCCGTGCCTTATGGGTAGAACTTGCGAAGATTGATACATCCATTTTGCATCATGTTTTCTTACTTTTTATTTAAGATGTTTTTATCCACAATAATGATTTTTGGAGTAATTCTAATGGCTTTTTCTCTCATAATATGCAAGGTATACACAAAGAGGGAGAATTTCGGCAGCTGGAAATCTGGACCTGGAAAAGCTACATCAGGCTACCGATTCTGCACAACTCCAAATAAGCTGAAACTTCACAGAGAATTTTGATGGAATATTTGAGGAATAGTGGAGCAAATAACTACCAGAGGGGCCCACCGGGTGGGCACAACCCACATGGGCGCGCCAGGGAGTCTAGGCACCCCCTGGTGGGTTGTGCTCACCCAGGCCCACCTCCGGTGCCCATCTTCTGGTAAATAGGTCA